>OY720400.1:3819768-13819768 GCA_963082905.1 Oligia fasciuncula | reverse complement strand
TCTTACAGTTTGATTCTTATTATCCTTTGGACCCAAACATACCGTACATAGCTGCTACTGAAGACGAAGATGAAGAAGATGGAGAATAAAATAAAAACTTAATGATAGCATTCATGTAATTAACAGAAACACATAAATACCTATGTCATTATTATAATAAACAGAGTTATTTTATTAACCATACTTTTATTTTATTAACAGTATGTATAAGAAATCATATTTAAGGGTGTGATACACACCATCAAACTGAACAACTTTCAGCACCTACTCGACCCAAATTTATGGGACGGCTGAGGAGTAACGACGAAAATAATAAAAAACAACCTGTAAATAATCGTGTCAACGTTGTCGCTCATTTTACAAGAATAAGACAATATTTTTGTAAAAATTTGATCTGTATTCTTCTGTAATTTTTTAGTAGTTTTTTTCTTTCTCTAGCTTTTATAGTCTAGTAGCTATAAAGGTTTTAGTTACGACGGAGCGGGCGAGGTCGCCTGCGGGTTAGACCTAAACGGTCGCGTGGACTGGACGTTTTTTTTTTTTTTGTGGATTGGAAATCATCAAATGATCATCATCCCTCCCGCTCTGGGTGGAGCGGAAGGGAGTGTCAGACTCTTACTAACTAAAACCCACCCGTGTTCCTTCCTTAGCCCTTTATGTTCTGGGCCAGCGGTAACCCTTTCGGACAATCCCGCTGACCCGGCAGGCTTCGGCCCTTCCTCGATGCTGACATCTCTTTGAGGCACGCGTGGAACACGGTTATGATACTGTTGCGCGCCACAATTCTGCCGTCATAAAGAAAAAGGGCACAACTAACATTTTTTCCAAAATTGTGTAAAAAAAACTGGCATAAGCGCCTTTTTTTTCTGATTCCAAATATGTATATAACTCAATTTTGGAAAAAATGTTAGTTGTGCCCTTTTTCTTTATGATGGCAGAATTAATGCCTGGTACATGGTGACATTAGTTACCACTAGCGCCATCTAGTATCGAGTAGCAGAACTAGTCGAGTCACGATCGTTCTAGAAAATTCGATACTAGAACTTTGTAGAACTTTCTCGAACTATCGACACCTAGTCGGTCGGGGCCGGTATGTACTCGAACATTCTAGATGTTTCTACAATGGAAGGTTCTAGAACTATCTGCGGCACTATATAAGGCCGGGATGCGCGACGACCGACACAGTTTGGATAAAGCGACAAGAGCGAAAACGTCTAAGCGATCTTCAAGTGCGAATTAAGAGTGATCAGTAGTGTGATTGTGTTCTTTTAATTAGTGTTTTGAGTTGTAATTAGTGTTTTTAAATAAATTGTTGTTTTTGGTTATTAAATCGGCAGTTTTTATTGTCACGAACCCGAAGCTCGTAACAATTGGTGTCAGAAGCGAGGATTAAAATGCCGATCTTACCCAAAGACGACACGGAGGGTATCCGTACCCGGAGTCAACGCCAGCAGGAGACGGACCAGCGGCGATTCGGTGGAGCAACGCCACAGAGGTCGGAAGGCCAGCTACCGACCACGGAGGCCGGCCCGTCCACAGCTGCTCCAGCATCATCAGCACCAGATTTGGCTGCTCTGATGATGATGCTGCAGGAGCAGGCCCGCCGACAGGAGGAACAAGCTCGCCGACAGGAGGAACAGGCTCGTCGGTTGGAGGAACAGCTCCAGCGGGATAAGGAGGAACAGGCTCGTCGACAGGAGGAACAGGCTCGTCGACAGGAGGAACAGGCTCGTCGGTTGGAAGAACAGCTCCAACGTGATAAGGAGGAGCAGGCGCGCCGCCAGGAAGAGCAGATGCTCCTTATGAAGGACCTTCACGCTACCTTCGGGAAAGACATGAAGGAGGTGAAGGATAAGGTTGCACAACATGACAACCGCCTGTCGGAAGCTGAAACCCGAATCGACCAAGTAAATAATCGGGTTGACAATGTGATGGCTGACGTGAAGGTAACCGTGATGGCTGACGTGAAGAAAACGCTGGATTACCTCAAACTTGGGGATGGAATCGCAGCTCCCGTAGCTACAACACCTTCGCTACGTGGATTCAAAGTGCCACCGTTCGACGGTACTTCTTCCTGGTCGGCCTACAAAATCCAGTTTGAGGCTGTCATGAAGGCGAACGGGTGGAATAAAAGTCAGGCCATGACTGCCCTCACCCTAGGCTTGCGCGACCAGGCCTTAACCGTTCTGGAAGCTCTCGGTAAGGAAGTGACTTACGAGCAGCTCCTTGAGGCATTGGAGGCTCGGTATGGCGACGCTCACCTGGAACACGTGTTTCGTGCGCAGCTCAAGGATCGCGTGCAACGCAGTAGCGAAAACCTGCAGCAGTGGGCCCTTGAAGTGGAGAAGCTGGTTCGCAAAGCTTACCAGTCCGTACCTGCGCTTATTGATGGGAACCTGGTGCAGGCATTCATCGACGGCATACGCGACCTTGAAGTGAGAGCTGCTGTGAGGCTCGGGCACCACGGGACGCTTAAGGACGCATTGGCCCATGCATTGGAGGTGGAAGCTGTGCGGCAGGATCATCGTTCCCATCGCGTCAGGGAGGTTGTAGCGGCTACAGTTCGCGATCGTAATAGAAGGTACAGCCCTAGGTGCTACGGCTGTGGGGAAAAGGGCCACCTTCGACCCAGTTGCCCTAAGCGAACTGCAGAAAGGGATGATGTCTGGTCTCCAGAGAGAAGTGCGGCTAACAGCACCGCCCAGCAGCAGCAGGAATACGACTTTGTGGTCAAACATCGCAGCGGGAAACCTCATGGCAACACAGATGCATTTTCAAGAAGACCTTGTCCTGAAGACCGCAAGCATGGTACTAGGCAAAAGGGGAAGGAAGTGGTACCTGTGAGGGTGCTCAGGACAGACCTCAGCAACGAGTGGAAGAAAATCCTACAACGTGCACAGCAGAAAGATTCGGACATCAAGCCGATTCTGGAGTGGATGAAGGCCAGAGCTCCTAAGCCCAGGTGGAGTGACGTCTCAGCGATGAGTTCGATCACAAAAAGCTATTGGGCCCAATGGGACAGCTTGGTGATTCAGGATGGAGTCCTGTGCCGTAAATGGGAAAATGCTCGGGGAGACAGCTGTCATTTGCAAATGGTTGTCCCTAAGGCTCAAGTACCGGATGTTCTACAGCTGTACCATAATGGTTGTTCAGGAGGTCATCTGGGAGTAAAACGGACTCTACTGAAGATACGAGAACGGTTTTACTGGGTCCACTGTCGGGACGATGTCGAGGACTGGTGTCGCAAATGTACAAGTTGTGCAGCTGTAAAGGGACCTCAGACTCGTAGTAGAGGTGCATTGAAATTGTACAATGTTGGTGCACCATGGGAGAGGATAGCCCTTGACGTTGCGGGGCCGTTTCCGGAAAGTGAAAGTGGCAACAAGTATTTCATGGTTGTGATGGATTACTTCACCAAGTGGCCGGAAGTCTTCGCCATTCCAAATCAAGAAGCTTCGACAGTTGCAGATAAATTAGTTCATGAAGTCTTCTGTCGTTTTGGAGTACCTTTAGAGATTCACAGTGATCAAGGAAGGAATTTTGAGTCACAAATATTCCAGGAAACTTGTCGAGTTATGGGTACTCATAAAACCAGAACAACTTCTTACCACCCACAGTCGGATGGAATGGTGGAACGATTTAATCAGACATTGGAGAGGTACCTAGCCAAAGTTGTGGAAAAACGGCAACGAGATTGGGACAAGCACATACAACCGTTTTTGTTGTCATATCGAAGCGCTGTTCACGAAAGTACATCGGTGACACCAGCTTACGCAAACTTTGGAAGAGAATTACGGCTGCCTGCAGACGTGATCACCGGAATACCACCTGATGCCCCACGCAGTATAACCAATTATGCGAATGACTTGCGGAACAAAATGAATGACATTTATGAGCACGTCAGACAATCGGGCCAGCAAATGTCTGAAAAGATGAAAACCCGTTATGACCGCAAAATGAACAATAAAGGGTTCGACGAAGGTTCACTGGTGTGGTTGCACAATCCAGTCCGCAGCAAAGGGAAATCTCCTAAGCTTCAATCTAAATGGGACGGACCGTACCGGATTGTGACAAAGATCAATGACGTAACCTACCGGATACAGAAAGGTGCAAGAGGTACTCCTAAGATCGTCCATGTGGACCGACTGGCGCGTTATTATGGGGCTGATAATGCTCGGGACGAGCATGTCTTAGGAGGGGGCAGTGTTGCGCGCCACAATTAATGCCTGGTACAGTTCGCTTCACAAATAAGGTCCCCCCCTTGGTATTGACATCAAACCTATTTAAGTTTTTCGTAATGTAACGTAAGTGGCGTGTTGGTCTAATGGTTAACACTGCGGCTTGGCGATGCGGTGGTCACGAGTTCAAATCCGCGGATGAGAAGATTTCTTTTTCCTTTATTTTATTTATTTACCCTTTTTTTTAGTTTCTTTATTAGGTGATTTTCGTTAATTATTATTTAAGAAATCAAATGGAGGTTTGTAATAAAAGCTAGGCATTTTGATAAACAATATTCATTTATTTTTCTAATTACATTAATTTCTAGGACTTCATGGAATCCACTTCCAGGTTGAGTATACAGTTTTCTATCTGTGTTAAATTGGGGTTATTTACTTAGAATATTAACTAAACACAAAATAGATACCCTGGATGAGGTTTAGAACGTTTAACATTAGATAAAGGTTCGTTTATATATATATTTATAGAAACATAACGACAATAATATTTATTTATTTAAAGTTGTGAAAACAGATTTTTTTTTATACTTACTTATCGGAAATAAACCTTTAAAAAAAAAGAAATTTTGTCTTTGTGTCTGTGAATTACAGAGGAAGAATCAACATGCTAAACTATAATAGTATAGCAATATACATCTTTCTCTTTTATCACATTTTCTAATAACCCTTATTTAACACAACATTAGAAAAATATGTGAGGTCAGATGGTGCATCGTTAATACATTACAAGACTACTTGTAAACCAGATTATCTGGATTGATAATAATTATAAAGGTTGTTTGTTTTTGATTAACTACGAGATAATGATCCCACAAATTTTGGGAATTATTAACACTTGCGCATATATGTTCCAACGCAATTTTATCCGATACGTTACACAATCAATCTGCCGAGTAAATTGCCTTAAAATAACGGAGAGGATGTCACAGTCTATCACTTCTTGAAGTTTTGAAGGGTGCCACTAAATGAGCTTTCACAATATTACGTTGTCGCTCCATTTGTATTTTCTCTGGCCTTGGCGATCACATTTCACATCACCCGTCGCTTGATACCTTTGTATCCATCTACGAACTGTTTTTCTCTGCAATGAAAATAATAATATTAGAAATACATAAAAACATCCAACTAGTAAGTAATAATGCAACATTATTGCAACAATAAATAGGTAATATGTGGAAGTATAACATAAATCTTACCGTTATGCCCATAACTCGTGCTATTTTCTTTATGCTTTGTTCCTGTTCCCAGATAACAACAATTTTAGCCTTCAAAAAAGTTGTTAATCAAACCATACCATCGGTTAATAGAATCAACTGGTCAAAAACTTAATAAATTTGATAATATTACGACGAAGATAATTACACACAAGCAAATCGGCACGAAAACGAAACCATTTAAAAAATAATTATACCCTCAATCACAGTTTACTAAATAAAGCGAAGAAGTATTCTAAATTCAACCTTAACTCGCAGTTCATACAGCAGTTAAGTTTCTGAAGTAAAATGACGGTAGTGCAACAATCGGAATCAACACATTATATTCAACCAAACAAGAAATCTATGCTAATTTCAACCTTATCTTTTAGTTAATTGAGGAGTTAATGCGTATTGCATTTTGTAAAACTAAGGTATTAAATATAAAACGAAAGTTGAAATTTAAACCTTATTATCTAGAAGATTAGACCGTTAATAACCTTGTTCGTTATAAGGAGTAATACTATTCCAATTTTCGTTGAGGTTGACAACTGAGCCAATAGCCTAGTAGTATAAGACACGGTCTCGATGATCGGCTGGCGCCTGGTGATGCGGGTTCGTATCTTAATCGCACGCAAAGTGTCTTTTTGTAAGTTATTCTTGGTATACGGTTCGGCCAGAAGGAAGCCGAAAAAATACCTTAAAGAGTTATTAAAAACTTGAATGAAACTTGCAAATAATATCTGAGGCGGACCGTTGGATGCGCTCGGGCAGAGATTGGTGCGGCGGCGGCGGGGCGGGGGAGGGAGCTGCTCAAGGCTCACGTGACGCGCCAGCGCCGCCGCGCCGCCGCCGCCGCCCGCCCGCCGCCGCCGCGTCGCTCGAGCGACGAGCGACGGCGGCGGGCCCGAGCGTGCTCGGGCGATAGTCTTTAAGTCTTGGGGGGGTTCCATTTCTCTGACGCTGACTGTACATGGTGACATTAGTTACCACTAGCGCCATCTAGTATCGAGTAGCAGAACTAGTCGAGTCACGATCGTTCTAGAAAATTCGATACTAGAACTTTGTAGAACTTTCTCGAACTATCGACACCTAGTCGGTCGGGGCCGGTATGTACTCGAACATTCTAGATGTTTCTACAATGGAAGGTTCTAGAACTATCTGCGGCACTATATAAGGCCGGGATGCGCGACGACCGACACAGTTTGGATAAAGCGACAAGAGCGAAAACATCAAGCGATCTTCAAGTGCGAATTAAGAGTGATCAGTAGTGTAATTGTGTTTTAATAATTAGTCTGTTTGAGCTGTCATTAGTGTTGTAAAATAAATTGTTATTTTTGGTTATTAAATCGGCAGTTTTTATTGTCACGAACCCGAAGCTCGTAACAATACATAATGTAAAGTTTCTGGCGATACATCGTTTAAATATTCGGTTATTGAAGTTTTTTCTAATAGGTACATATCTGTGTAGGTACATCATTTAATGTTTGGTCATTGTGGTTGCATTCGTTATGTCCAAACATTACATAACGAATGCAACCCCAATGATCGTGATCCAAAAGTTGACGATGCCAGATCTCGAAAGAGTGGCTGATCATTCTGGCCTCAATAATAATTATAAAGAAAAAACCAGAGGTTTTTATGGAGGTTTTATAAGGTTTTGGACCCCTTTTCAATTTTATAAAAAGCGTAATAATTAATGAAGGTGTTTTGTTTCAGTTTGGTCGACGATAAAGGGAGAATTTAACATAAAGGATAGCGTCAAAATAATTACCCCATAAAAGATTGTTACTATAATATGATATTAATATGTTAAAAAAGTGTGTAGTATCTCATTGTTATAACTTATATTTCTTAGATCGTTATGTTGCAAGGATCAATATTTTTCATCAGTTCCCATCTTACTATCTTCTAGGAATTTATTGAAGTTATATTGACATAATGCCATGTGGTTTTATTTACTCGTCCCGGTATTGTAATTTAGGAAATACGAAAATTTTATCAGCTTAGGGTATGTTAAGAACAGTTGTAAAACATAATTTTACTGGGACCCAAAAATAAGTATGATGGTAGAAAGAAAAACTTAGTTATAGGAGCACTTTCCTTACATACATACAAACATAAACTCACACCTTTTTTCCCATGACGATAGGCAGATCGGGGCTTGCCCTTTCTCTAGTAAGTAAGTATAATAAATTTGTTCTAAGTACTTTTCAACGGGTAAGTAATAGTAAGTAAGATTAAATAAACGTTATATCCAATAACGTTATACGAAATACGTTTTAGAGTATATAAATGTTATATGTAAAGAAATTATATCAACAGTTGGTATATCTCACGTTTATTATATCTAGTGAACGTTATTGAAATGAAAATATACCAAATAACTTTATATGATATAGGACGCACCCCTTTTCAACTCGATACCGTATGCAATCATCGATACAGTTTCTTATGGCCGCTTCCTATAGGTAATTTAGTGATAGTTGTATCCTTACCAATAATGACGCAACGACCTACGTTATGAAATTTCCCGGGTAATCTACCTACGTTATAAATTTTTTTGCAATAATTTATTTAAAAAAATAAAACGTGAATATGAGCGAGCAGAATTCGAAAAATACAAAAAAAACCCAAAGGCAACATGGAATCTAATAAAAACAATTGGAAATCTTCACACGAACAAATCTAGCTCAAATGAGCTGCTGTCTCTGGTGGATGACCCCGCGCGTGCTGCTGACGTTGTTAATGACTTCTTTGTAAATGTAGGCAAGAATCTAGCATCCAAAATTGATTCGGATTATAGTGACTCCGCATGTGTCTTGGGCTCAGATGCAATAGATACCTATCCAAATTCAATGGCTATTTTTGAAACTGATAACGAAGAAATTGAAAAAATTATTCTAAATCTGAACTCCACGAGTGCGGTTGGGTGTGATGGGATTTCTACCAAACTTGTTAAAAGTGCAAGACATACCCTCATCCCAATTATGTGTCATATCTTCAACCTTGTTTTCACTACAGGGGTTTTTCCCTCGGTGTTCAAGACGGGTTTGGTTCATCCTATATACAAGAGTGGAGCTAGAGACCGTGTCGATAACTATAGGCCAATTTCTGTGCTAACTACCTTTTCCAAAATATTAGAAAAACTACTTAATAGTAGGCTCCTCAGTTACTTGCAAGTCCAAAATATTATCGCCGAGAACCAATATGGTTTTAGATCCGGCAAAAGTACTGAAGATGCAGTTTTGGAATTAACAAATACTATTGCTAAAAACATAAACAATAAATTAAAAACATTAGCAATTTTCCTAGATCTTTCCAAAGCCTTTGATACGGTCTCTATCCCACTCTTACTAAACAAACTAGAACGCCTTGGAATCAGAGGTTTGTCCTTAAATATTTTCACAAGTTACCTAACAGGTCGTTCTCAGACTACCAGAATGGGAAACTACACAAGTGGACCCAAATATATCAGTCACGGTGTGCCACAGGGTAGCGTACTTGGTCCTACCTTATTTTTGATTTATATTAATGACCTCTGCAACCTACCTTTACTAAACTGTAAAATTATAACATACGCAGATGATACTGCAATAGTAGTACATGGTAATGATTGGTCCGATACGCTCGCTCATGCTGAAGCTGCTCTGCAAACTACTATGACCTGGCTAAGAAACAATCTCCTGACCCTCAACTTGGATAAAACTAAATTTATGACTTTTTCTCCACGCAGAACATCACAGCCGACCTCTGCCTACACACTAACAGCTCACAAATGTAACTCTAGCACAAACCCGGACTGTAATTGTACTCAAATTGACCGTACCCATTGTATAAAGTATCTTGGTATCTACATTGATAGCACTCTATCATGGAGTGAGCATATAAAGTCACTGGTTGGTAGAGTCAGGAAATTGATATATGTCTTTAAGAACCTGAGGTCTTCTGCTGACTTCCCCACATTAAAAACGGTATACTATGCTTTAGCTCACTCAATCATAACCTATTGTATAACAGCCTGGGGCAGTTCTGTTAAATCCTCATTATTGCGAGTGGAAAGGGCGCAGAGGGCAGTTTTAAAAGTTATGGCCCACAAACCAATCCGCTTCCCCACAAGTGAACTCTACGCACTATGTGGGGTACCAAGAGTCAGACACTCGTTTGCACTTAGCACCATACTACGAAAACACTCCGAACTGGCTTTCGATGCTGACCTCATCAAGCACAGACGAAGGTCTATTAGAGTCTGTTTAATCGAGCCAGTCGGCACCGAAGTAGTCAGACGTCAATATAGATACCTAAGCTCTATTTTGTACAACCGGGTAAATGAGGTATGTAATATATATCCACTTAATCTCAGAGACTGTCGAGTCACCGTTGATAAATGGCTTCATACTCTTACTTATGAAGAACTTGAAAAATTAGTTAAAACGTAACACATAAACACGCTCTCATAACAATACATCACACAAACGCACAACACATCACATCGCACGCACACTCAATGTAAAACACTCTGCACGCAAAACACACTACACCTACACACACGCACAACACATCACAAACACGCTTGCCTATTTTTGATTACCATACCTTTTCGCTTTTATATTATTATTATTTTTTTTAATTTTTTCTCTTTATGTTAATTTTTGTTTTCTCAACTCTGGAGCGCTTACGCATAAACATTTTTTGTATGGGCGTTAATGGCTGCGACACAGTTTATAACTAATGCAGTCATTATCGTACATATTTTTTATTGTAATTTGTTTTTAGTTCCAATAAACATTATTATTATTATTATATACCTTATTATGCTATTATTAGCTACTTCCTTATGGGAGAGTCTACTGTGTATAAAACTAACATATTTTACACAGTAGACTCTCCCATATAAACTGAAGTAGCTAGGCAGGTAAGATTAGCTCACGAATCTATTTATATGCCCAGTTTGGCAATAAAAAATACTGCCATAGGTAAGCAATTATTATTATTATAATTATCAGCCATTTCTGTCCCAATGCAGGGTAAAGGCCTCCCTTCCCCCTTCCACTTATCCCTATCCAGTGCTGATAAACGCCAATCCTTGCAATAGGTAAGCAAAATGATTCGTTTTTGTTTATAGGAACCCAGCATTCATAGGCAGTACTCCACTAGAACTCTATTATTGGATCCTATCCTTGGTATCATACCAACTCAACGTTTTGATCTCTTCAAACAATTAGGACAGAGCACTTTGACTAATAGCACAATTGGCGGGCACAGTCGGTAACATAATACCTATGTGGCAATGTTGCCCGATTTTCAGCAAACCGGTTTGTTATTTTGTTAGCACAAGGGGATTTTGAAGGGGGAAGATGTAAGTCCAATCTGGTAAAATGGGGCTACCTTGACGCAACGGCAGAAGGGTGTGATTGAGTGAGCCATGTCACAAACCATGCTCCACCTCCTATCCTGCCCTCTGTGTCCCAAAACATGCAGTCAAAGTGACCTCTGCGCTGCCACCGACAACGCCGTGGAAGTGGCAAAGTTTAGGGAAAACAAGATTTAAAATACAGTCGTGCCAGCGACACGAAGAAGAAGAAGAATGGGATTTTTCAGCAAAAGAATGGGCAGAAGTGTAAACTTATATTTTTCCGCTTGAACTTTTTGGTATTTCCAATTTATTATGGTAAAACCAAGCCTCATTACTTATTCGAATGCTCATGTTCAGCAGTGAACGATTCGTTGGATAAAATTAATATTATATGGAGTTATGGGAAAAATGTCCTAAATAGGGTTTGGTTGACGACAGCATATGAAGCTGCAGATGACAGCATATTAAATACTTAAAGAAAAAATAAAATTTCACACGATGAAAACAGAAAAATCTTTGAAATTGTATTGTGTGCCTCACGGCTGAGTCAACTAGTACCTGACGCTGGTTTTCAACTTAACTTCACTCGATGAAAAGTGGCTTTCCTAAAAGGTGTTGGTCTAAAAGATAAAGCCAGTACGTTATTCCATTCAAACTCGAATAATAGCAATTCTCCTTCACAATATAAATAGTTAAAGTCGTGGTTCATAAACCCTATTGATACTAATTAATAATACCTACATATAGTTGAAAAATGTTGAATCGAGTGCGTTTTCTTTTATTCTTGAATAATCAGCCTATAATGTTCCCACAGCTGGGACACGGGCCTCCTCTCTGTGGGAGGAAGTGGACCGTAATGCACCACGCGGGCCGACTCGCCGCGGGTAGACTCTATTTACCAAAATCTATTAATACTTAAATACTTTTACACCTTTTCTCCCCCGGGTGAGATAAAAGGGAGGGCCAGAATAAAAACTTTTTACAAAAAGATTGTCCTGTTATGTTGTTTAAAATGAGCGACTACTTTGAGATAAGTAGATACAGGTTGTTTATTTATTTTCGTCGTAAGTCTATTAAATAATATGCAAGGCTCGTGGCTAAATAATAACAGCTGCACTGGTCGATCGAAGCTTAGGCCACGCTTGCCGCGGTCGGTCCGTAGATGGGTTGACCATTTATAACATATCCAGAACCCTTAGGGTCAGTTCACACCGAGACGCGACGCGACGCGCAGTTTTCAAGATAGAAATACAATTACAGACCTCTACTACACAAAAAGGTACACGATTCAGTGAGCTCGACGTAGCTAGTAGACACTGAATTGTGTACCTTTTAGTGTAGTAGATAAGGTCTGTAATTGTATTTCTATCTTGAAAACTGCGCGTCGCGTCGCGTCTCGGTGTGAACTGACCCTTATGTGCCCTGGAAAGCATGTTAATCTGTTGGTCCCGGCTGTCATTCGTAGATCTCTGACAGACGTTCCGTGTTGTCGGAAGCCCAAAAGTCTGATAACTAGTCTGATCAAGGGATACCGTGATACCCAGTAACTGGGTTGTGGAGGTCAGATAGGTAGTCGCTTCTTGTGAAATACTGGTATTCAACTGCAGTCGGTTAAGTTGGAAGATGACGCCAACATAGTTGGGAGAAAACGCTAGGCAGATTGAAGTCTATTAAAATAAATATAAGAGTAAACATATCATTTATAAAATTGCAATAAGTGACAGTTGTTACTTATTATTTCTACAAAATCGGCTGTTTTTAATATAGGTAGGTAAACGATATAGATAAATCTTTTTTAGTCTGAAAAATTCTTTGTTTGTAAATAATATCTTAGCAGAATTTGCAGCTGATATGATGATAACCTCTCTATTTTTGTTAATTCCCAGATATTAATGAAACCCCGAATAGGTATTACTAAAGTCACAATAACATAAATACGTCGAAATAGCTATTTGACGTGTTCAGACGAAATGAAACAGATTTTCATAGCAACCTTTTATTAGGTCAATATAATCTCATATTTATCAAAAAAAAAAAAAGGGAAGTCTGGGCACCAATGGATTGATGTGGTGGACCATTTTTAACCACCGCACCGACAGAAAAATAGGGGTGTTATAAGTTTGACGTGTGTATCTGTGTCCCCCGATGCGACGATGCTTGGATCAAAATATTACCTACAACTTATATTAAAGTTAAAGGGCCGATACATATTATTGTTTACAAATATTCTTGCACAGAGTGGACACGTAAACAAAGGTGGTTTTTCTAGCCACATGAGAGCCCATGATAGACGCCAGTGGGTGATGATGAAACGGTCGCCGTAGCCGAAAACGGCATGGAAGGATTATTATTATTACATATTATTATTTTACTGACCTCTACCTTATACCCTTCGGGGTTTATAGACATGATGTTATGTTACATACGTAAGCCGGATCTATGGAATATTTGTATTACTGTTTGCAGTGTACAAGAACGTTACTGACACATAATTTACTAGTTTACCTGGACAATGTGTGTTTGACTGTACCAATGTAAACAGCCGCTTTACGTTTCTACTTATACTTAGAGTTTGCTAGTACTAAGGTCAGTAGTAGTTATCTTTACGTGGAAGTCAGTTTTTACGCAAAAATGTTTTTTAAATACGCCATTTTTTTCTGTGTTGTCTTATTGTTTGTTGATGTAAGTATTACTGGGAATTATTTAAGGAGATTACAGACCTGTTGAAAACATAATACAACTAATTTGATACGATAGAAAAAAATCATGAATATACCTCTAAAACTTTCTGTTTACAATAAAAACCATACTAATATTAGTATATTCTACAAGCAACATGCTAAAGCACTAGTGTTTAATTTTTTTAGTTCAAACAATAGACTTTTTTAAATAGATAATTGCTTCATATTCATGCTTTAGGTCATGTCATACCCTTAACCTCTTAATCACCGCTAATGAGACACAATTGATTATCTATTGTAATGGGCCGATATCGGCCCGCGCCGGGACGGAGTGGTTAAAGTGGAGTGATAATTTAGATAACATGAAATGTAATATTTAGTTGGAATCATCATCGACATCACCCACAGTCCGACATCACCCACTGCTGGACATAGGCATCACTTTTCTTGTGCCAATACCCACGCTCTTGTACCATCATCCAGGTTTTAAGGAATATTTATTTATTTAATTATGTATGACAGTAAAATAGATACAGATAGGTACGACATATTAGTATTGAGTACAAAGGTACTGCTTATTTCTAAATACATTTCTTCCAGCAGACCTGCGAAAGGAGACATGAAAAAGAAATGTAGACAATAAGTAGTGTGTGAGAACTAGAAGAGAATAATTTATTAATACAATTTGCGAAAAAACCATATCATCTGCATTGTTAACTTCGGAATGTAAATAGGTAGTCAAAATATTCAGTGACATTTACCTCTTTCTATTTTCCGTACCAATCCTTTGTTTACAACATAACCTTTTCTATCCAACAAAACAAATAGAATTTTATGTTGATTACACATACAATAATCGCCACGAACGGTGTCATAACACTAACATCCTGTATATGATAGCTATTTAGTAGATGGGATAAAGATATTAAGGAAGTACCTACCTTGACTCGGGATAAAATTCACTAGGGACCACGCAAAATGGAAATTGTTGGAGAACCTATTGGAAACTGTTTCATGGACCTTTATAATAATAGTCCCCCCGAGTTAATTATTTGATGTGTTTTTGATGTACATTTCAAAGTCCTATCTGCCTAGCCTTTTCCCAACTATGTTGGGTTCGGCTTCCAGTCTAACCGGATGCAGCTGAATACCAGTATTTTACATGGAGCGACTGTCTATCTGACCTCCACAACCCAGTTACTGGGTAATACGATACCCCTTGATAAGACTGGTGACAACCAGTCTTTCAGACTTTCGGGCTTCTGACTACCCGTAACGACTGTCAAAGATCCACGAATAACAGCCGGGACCAACTGCTTAACGTGCTTTCCGAGGCACAAAGGGGTCACGGTATGTAAAGATGGTCACCCATCCACTGACCAACCGCGGAGAGCGTAGCTTAACTTGGCTAAATAATAACAGCCGCAAAGGTCGATCGATCAGCGATCGACCTTTGCGGCTGTTATTATTTAGCCACGGGCCCCTCAGCCCCCTACCACTTAGTGAAAATGCTGATTGGATTTTAACACCGTTGTTGTACGTTAACTGCATTTCATTTCTGAATTCAAAATTATATTGAAATTGGTACTGAATATGAATAATCATGTATAGGAATACGTACTCCAGTAATTTGGTACCTACCAATTAGGACGTCGCTCACTGTAAATTATTCTCGTCACATTATTTATAACTAGTTAAAGGCCGACCGCTTAACTGAGACGTTGCCTGAGGTAGCTGCGCGGTGCGGGAAGGGTGATAGTTGTCACAAGTTGACGCATCACTGAGCTCCCGCAACACGTCACTACACTCCTCCCGCACCGCGCTGGTCGGCCTATAGCTGCTGCTCGCGGCTTCGCTCGCATGGATGTCTGCAATTCTCCCACGGGAACGTGCTACCGGGAAAAGATGTAGCCTTTCTCATTATAACATCAGTTATCTGCGAGTGAAAGTCCCGTCAAAATCGGTCAAGCCGTTTTAGAGATTAGCCGGAACAAACAGACGGTAAAAAAAACAGTATTTTTGTTATAAGTACCGTATAATATTTTCATATGCATTTAGTAAAAAGCAGTTATTTTGACATTACGAGTATATATTATACCTTGTTACACATCGTTAAATCAGTAAATTATTCACCTCAGCGTTGTTAACACAATGCTCAGTTATTCAACAATTTTGATGAATATAGAGCGCTAAATTCATCGAAATTTTGGACATAGCTACACGCAAGGTTTCATCATTCTATGAGCACACAAAATGGTATTTTAGCCCGTCAACCGTCCACACAACCATTACAGTAATAAGTGAAGTTAACTGCGGTTCGCTGTGGATAACCGCATTACTGTGAGGTAGAATTGTGAGGGTATACTGGCCTACTAAATGCTAATTCTTTGGCCTTTTTTACCCGACTGCGGCGAAGCCCAAAAGGAGGGTTATGTGTTTGACCTGTATGTATGTATGTATGTATGTATGTATGTATGTATGTCCGATTCTTTGTTCCCTCGTAACTTCTAAACGAATGAACGGATTTGAATAAATTATACGTCTTTAGATTTGTCATGGTAGCGCGAGTGTCACTGGCTACATTAAAATCAAAAACAAAGTAAAATGGCGGATTTAGGGTGCCATATTGTGGAGTTCGAAATTTTTTTTTCTTCTAATACCATCGAGTAAAATATCAAAATTAAGGGTTTTAAAAGGTGATTACAAAAATATATACAACTTATATGGTTAAAAGTAATTCGAAGTGACAAATCGTAAAAAACACGTTATATAAAATAATTATTTCTTGTTCCCTGTTGAGTGACTTTACGGTTACGGGTCAGCTATTAATTAATACATAAGTAAATCGTCTGCGAAATCTTTCAAATTTGTAAACTAAAAAGCTGGAAATAAAAAACAAGTAATTAAAAAAACTAAAAAACCCGACGGCGGTAAAAAAAATTAGTTTAAAAAAAACTGAAAAGCTAAAAACAAGGCCATTTTAAATTAAATAAAAGTTGGAAGCAGGCGGGACCCATTTGAGTTTGAAAATATAATAAAAAAATGGTATGGGTCCCGCCTGCTTCCAACTTTTATTTAATTTAAAATGGCCTTGTTTTTAGCTTTTCAGTTTTTTTTAAACTAATTTTTTTTACCGCAGTCGGGTTTTTTAGTTTTTTTAATTACTTGTTTTTTTTAGTTGTATCATTACGGTTTCGTACTTACGGGCTAAATTAATAGCTTGGCCGTTCCATTGAGCTGTTGTACAGACGCCAGCACATCAAGCTACTACAATCTGTCAAATTTCTTTAATAGATTTTCAACTTCATTGTTAAAGCATAAGGTTCAAAGTTGATTGGAAAAATTTGACACTTTCGGGTAGCTTGATGTGCTGGCATTTGTACCTGCTATGATACAACATTGATGACGAGTGTCTTAATTAATTAATTTATGACTTCTTCGTCTTTAATGTTGTGTCATAAGAAGCCCATAAGAATGACGATGAAGGCCATAGGAGTGACTGTGCGACGGCCTATAAGCGGCCAAGTCATACATTTTGACTAAGACGTAAGGTTTGTAGAGTTGGAGGCTTCGCTTTACATTAGATCTATAAACTTTTTAACAGTGAAAGCGTTATGTAAGTTTTGGCTACCTACTTTACATGAAATATTTTCGCAAAATAAAACTTGACATAAGCCAATAGCCAGGATTATCTAAGGCTTGTCTAATCCAACCCACGTACAGATACATTGATTATTTATTTAAGATCTCCAGGATATACACATACACAATACATTATACATAAATAAAGGGCAAAATCAAACATCATTAAGAGATTTGAAACCAGGAACAGTAAACGATAGTCCATTATACCCGAAACATGGCGTGTACCGTACATAGGTTTATTCCTAATGTTTTTGTTAACCAGAACTTGTTAATGAAAGTTGGAGCCTGGAGTCGCGCATTGACTCCCATTAATCAAGACTTGAAAAGTTTACATCTCATTTCATAAACTAATTCCTAATAAACTTTCACAGACTGAGGCCTTCGTCAAAAGAGATGTTAATGCAACTGCCATAGATGCATTAAAAAAGAACATGGATGACTTCAGAAACTGTATCGACAAGAGCTTGGCGAATGTCGTGGGAGAAGTCAACGAGGACCATCTGAAACCCCTCTTCAGTGTCATTGGTGATCAGTTGAACAGGTTCTCCAAAGCGGTTAGTCCATCTTACATAACATTTCACCAAATGGAGGCAGAGGTGGTACAGCAGATCAGTATCAGTATCAGATAGAGCAGTAGATCAGTGCGAAAGCCGCCCTTACTGTGACGGCGCTGTCGCTGATAAATTGTTACCATTGACATGCGCCCTATGGAATGTTATAAGTCCCATATAACCAAGGGAGAAAGTTCATTGCCAAACTCATTTATTTAGTTTGACTGGTTCGTTGATATAGTAGTACGTCTCAGGTCTAAACAGTCTTCAGTCTTGGGCTCGAACTCCAGGTCAACGAGTCTACACCCTTAGCACGAAAGCCGAACTAATGGGCGTTTCCTACACCGTATCACTTACGGACATAAGATTAGGTTGGGGCCCAAACGAGTAATGAACGACAACACGATTTGACAGGTGTCCCTGTTCCCGATGTGTTTTTGCCCGTCCGAAAAATTGAATGCGACACGTGTTTGTGAAGGGTCAATTACTTTTGGATGGGTCTGTATGTTCGTTGGCGGACTTAGAGAGACCCCCAGGCACAGTGCTATTGGGTTCCTCCTTTAGAAATTACTCAGTAGCAACTTGGTTGTCATTTTTAGGGTTCCGTACCCAAAGGGTAAAAACGGGAACCTATTACTAAGACTTCGTTGTCTGCCCGTCCGTCTGTCCGTCCGTCCGTCCGTCTGTCTGTCACCAGGCTGTATCTCAAGAACCGCGATAGCTAGACAGTTGAAATTTTCACAAATTATGTATTTCTGTTGCCGCTATAACAACAAATACTAAAAACAAAATAAAATAAATATTTAAGGGGGGCTCCCATACAACAGACGTGTTTTTTTCGGTGTTTTTGCCTTTTTAAATTATGTTTTAGCTTTTTCATGTAAATGATGCTAGGGTGCTATTCTAATCCTTTGTTCTAATCGTATAAATTTTGTTTTTTTACAGTTTGATGAAATAACGAAACCGAAGCCTTCTGTAGACGAAAACTAAATTATTGACAATACCAGTAAAAACGAGAAGATGATGAAGAAAATGCAATGTATGGATGAAGGTCACCTAGCTGATTAAATATTTATTAAAATGTTTTTATTAATTCCTTGCTAACTTTATGAGCGTTTATGACGTATACGCGTACGGCATTTCATACAAACTTTCAAGTCCTTGTTTTTCAAAATGAATGAACTGATTTTAATGAAACTAACATACGCATAAGCAGGATACAAAAAGTTACTTAAGAACATTTTCGAAACCTCCATACCAAATTTTATCAAAATTGGTCCAGCCGTTTGACGGTGAAGAAGGAACAAACATATAAACACACACACACAGACTCACAAACTTTCGCCTTTATAATTAGTGTGATGGTATGGGCAAGTTACTTTAATTTGCACCCTACCAACAACGAATAACGACTATTTTAGGTTTTTCTAATAAGCAACTGCGAACTTTTAAAAATTTCCAAGGTAATAATTATATTAAAATTGGCCTATTAAATCGCGCAGTGAAAACGCGCTCGTGCGAATGAGCACCGTCATCTACAAAACTTCTTGGTTTCTTGACAATGTCGACGACATATAACTTTGTGATAAAAGACAAAGAATTCTTATGACATTTGTCAAATTTTTTGTTCAATATAGGCAAAAAAATACTTTTGTAAATAAATATTTAAACGTTGTGATTTTAGCACAAACAAAAACTTTTAAACATGATTATGCTGTTTATTCTCCTTCTGGCTGTGTCAATAGCCAGCGTAAGAGCCAGCCTTTCAATTATTTTAAATCCATCTTAATACGATAGCTTCAGGGTACCCTCGAAATTCTAATTTACTTAGGTTTTGTGCAATTTGCAGGTCAGTATCATGTTGTATGTTGATCTTTAGCGGTAATAATCATGTGTTCAGTTTCCTATTGAATGACTGTTTCATGAAATCATTAGATCTGAGGCCAATTCTAACTTAAGGAGTTATATTGATTTATTTAATCTAATTCTAATGATTATAATTCTGTAAAGCCATATTTGTTACGGTCGCGAAATATATTTTAATCAACATACAACCTGAAACTAACCAGCAAATTGCAAAAAGTAAAACCCCCTTAAAGTACGCTTTGCTTCATTTGATTGTTTGTGCGTATTGCTTGTATTTTAGGCGCAACTACTATGTTTAAAATGTCACCGTGTGCATTAAGCTTTGGCCAAACCCGTGACCAAAGCGACTGCGAAGAGAGAGCGTCAACCACACGAAACTAAACGTGAACACCTGCGCGACTACAGCGGTCGCGTAGGTGTGCAAGGCGCCATATACAGGGTTATTGGTAAAACATTAATCGCGAAAAAAAAAAACAGCTGTTCCCTACATTTTGACGAGTTATATGAACATAAATGTAGGGAAAAGCATATTTTTTTTTGCGATTTCAGGTTTAGTCCCATAGTAAAAGTTGTTCATAATGATGAGTACAATAACCCCTTAAGAGGTTGTTAATGTTTTACTAATAACCCTGTATACGGCGCCTTGCACACCTGCGCAACCGCTGTAGTCACGCACCTGGTCACATTTAGTTTCGCGTTGTTGACGCTTCGCAGTCGCTGTGGTCGCGCAAGTTTGGCCGAAGCTTTAGTCTTTACGTATTGGGACAGCTAGAGGCTGATGTAATCTTCTTCTCGTTAATACAGGCTGTCGTGAAACGCGATGCTCCTGTAACCACACGCATTCATCCTGCGATTGCGGCGCGCAATGATTTGGAAATGATGCAGAAGACCCTCATAGGCTTAAACATCAGGGATTTTCGTCACGTGGCACGCACAATCATCCCTGAAGATTTTAAGTCAAACGAAAACGTTGTTTCTGATAGCATAAACAAAGCGATGGAGTTATGGTTATAGGTTAGTTCAGATCATAGATCCATAGTTTATTTATTTATTTATTTCATTTTACCATTTATGTACACACATAAATAAACAGACAAGAAAAAAAAACAGAACGTAAAAATAGGTACAAAGGTGATGCTTATTTCATAAGAAATCTCTTCCAGCATACCTGCGATAGGACAATAAATAGAGAGATGTAGACAGCGTGTGAAAGAGTAAGAGCTAAGTGTAGTGTCGCGTCGCGTCGCGTGGTATTCGTCGCTCACGCAGGACACCCCGTTAGTGAGGCCGAACGGGCGTCTCCGGTGTGCTACGTTGCGTCGTCGCACCGTTATGACTTTAATGCACTGAGTGCTACACGGACAATGAGGTGTCGTCGCAACGCCGCTTACGACGACGTCGCAGCATCTCGGCGTTGGGTGTGTCATTTTTCTTTAGTACAAGCACTACAAGCAACACTGCTTCGCTACGACACTGGTCCGACTCTTGGCATCGCACCGTGACATCCTTTCCTGCTTCCTTTCTCTGGTCTTTTTGTATGTTGCGCGCATGTTGCGTCGCTTCACGTCGTCGCAACGCACCATGTGGCGTGTCACTGTGATTTTTATGTAGGAAGACGCAGCGTCTCCGCTCAGGTATCGCAACACAACGGCAACGCATAATTTGGCTTCGCTCGTACTGACTATAACCATACGATGTTCTTGAACCTACCACCTACCTACTAGCCAGTGTGGTGGTGGGGTCACCACCACCACACTGGCCAGCCAGGGTGGCCTCGTTGGAGTACTTGCACATATCTGACAGGTAATTAACCCACCTCATTTAGGCAGGCTAATTAACCCACCTCATTTAGGCAGGCTAATTAACCCACCTCATTTAGGCAGGCTAATTTTAGGTATTTGCTGGGCAAAATCAAGTAACGTTCTATTGATTTTTTTTTCTACAGATGAACGTTATAAAAGTTAAACCAGCTGCTGCGTAATAAACAAGATTTATTGCTGCAACAGCGGAATTTCGTATTGTCAAAAATGTTATTGGTAAAGAAAAAATAATATAAAAATCAAGCGAAAGTCCGGAACCCAAAACTTAAATAAATGTAAGTACTATAAATTATTATTGTAATAGACTTTTTTTTATGGTTTATTAAAACTAGCTTCGCATTGGATGCGATTTAATGCAGATCGGAATTCTCTATTTTTCTACTATATTTTAAATTATTATTATATTTTAAGAATGTATAAAGCTAACTAACGCACTTAGAGACGTTTCTTATTAATAATCAATAATTAACTTGAATTGACCAGTATTATGCAACATGTCCTTTGAAATCACAGTTATCTTTATTCCCGTCACAATAAGGTTGTTGATTGATTGCAGCCACTCAAAAGTCTGTCAAAATAACAGTGATCTTTATTCCCATTACAATAAGGTTGCTATTAGATTGCTGCAGCTGAAAAGTCTGTCAAAGTCACAGTGATCTATAATCCAGTCACATTATGGCTGTTGATTGATTGCAGCCGGGCCACTCAAAAGTCTGTCAAAATAACAGTGACCTTTATTCCTGCCACAATAAGGTTGTTGATTGATTGCAGCCACTCAAAAGTCTGTGAAAATCACAGTGATCTTTATTTGCGTAATCATAAGATTGCAGCTGTCACAGGTAAAATAACATTCAAAACCGGTACCTACTCTCATGCTGGGTATGGTTATAACAGGTGCTCGAAGGTCTTGTAGCGGTATCTACAAATCCACATGCGAACAACGCGTCATACTGACGTCACGCAAATCCTGCATCGCGCAAGCAGAGTTTACCGCGCAACTAGCATTGATACAACGGCCCGACATGAATCATCGGGCAGTTGCCCGCCAGACATAACACCCGTCTGGTCGGAGGATCCTCCCTTTTCTATTGGGTATGAGTGAACTTTACACCCTGTTCCTCATACCTTTATAGTCTTAAGTAAACATGGATATGCCCTTCATAGAAGGATCATGCGGAATCTGAATATTCATTGGTTATGTAAAACTTATTTAATTATGAATATGTTTAATAATATGAGAAACTATTTTAACCTGATACGGGGATTAGAACTTTATGACTACACTTATCCCCTTACTAATAAACGTTGTGTAGCGTCTGTATAGTTACACAACGCTTTGTCTCCTTCTTTCGAAAGTCAAATTACTGACGACTGAAAGAGAGAAATCGGTGTGTAACTATTCATCCATACTAATATTATAAATTCGAAAGGTCTGTCTATCTGTCTGTCTGTATGTTACCTTTTCACGCCTAAACCACTGAACGGATTTCGATAAAATTTGGCAGAGCGATAGATTGCATCCCGGGAAAGGACATAGGATAGTTTTTATCCCGATATTCCCACGGGATCAGTACTTACACGAGTGAAACCGCGGGACATTGCTATTCTGATATAATACGTTTATCGGTAAGAGGGTTAACCTTTTAGTTGGCCATTTTGTACAAAAGTTTTAATAACGTAAAGATAAGGTTTATCTAGGTTTCCTAGAAGAGCGTTGGCCGCCGGTTATTCCGTTTATTCACCCCAAAAAATTCTCCATAAGGTGGATACGTGGAAACGCATGTCCGAGATTCCAACATTTAAATTCCGTTTATCCAACTAGGCCTAAGGTGGATTTTTTGGGGTGGATAAACGGAATAATCCGTGGCTGCCAAATGCCAGCCGGAGTGACGATGACGGTTGTTGTGAAAATGATGGCGCCGCCGGAGTTTGACTTTACGGTGTTAAAAAACGCTCTTTTAAGTACACCAACTTCCATAAATTACTTTTCAGTAATGTCGTACGACGGTAAACATGTGTTTGCGTGTGTGTCATGTGTTGTCAGTGTTTTACATGTTAGCAAATAACGCAACGCGGACAAATATGGTTATGGTGACCGCGGTCTTAGGAAACTCTAGCTTTACTGGTACTGGTGGTATGTAGTCGAGGTTATCGTTCCTTCTCTGTATGAGAATAAATTAATAGTTTAAAAACACTAGAAAAACACGGTTTTATAAATGCACGTAAAAACAAAAAAACTAATCGTGGTCAAAGCTCATTACAAGACTTTTCTAAGAAATCCAAAACAGCTATGATACGATTTTCCATCATGAAGTTCCAGTTCATATCTTCCGGCTCCATCATCAGATCAGTTCGACAGTACCATATTAATGTATTGTCATCAGAACTACATACAGCTGCCAATTTTCATTACGCTACGACCCTTGGAAGATGGTTAAATTAGTTACCTTAGATTCCATTACATAGTTACATACAGGTCGATCTAATAAAAGTGTGTTAAAAACCGAAAGAATCTGGTATTATAAGACTATTTGTTACCTACTTACCTAAAATTGTTATGTATAGTCGACCTCGTAATTAATTTACCACCCTAAAGTGTCACTTACACGTTATAAAACGACAAGGTCTGTTTGTCTATGTGACAGTTACATAGCTTAAACCTTAGTCCTTCCACAGTTATTTTACCTCTAACATGAGCAACCCAACAGCTATCTTATTGTAACGACAATAAAGATCACTGTGATTTTGATGGGGGAAGCAATGCAAAATCTGACGTAAAAAGTAGCGCTACAAGGTTACTTTGGCGCGTGGCCAAAATCTGAACTAATGCTGCCATCTTGTTAGGGTTCTGCACCCAAAGGGTAAAAACGGGACCCTATTACTAAGACTCCGCTGTCCGTTCACCAGGCTGTAGCTCATGAACCGTGATAGCTAGACAGTTGAAATGTTCACAGATGATGTATTTTTGTTGCCGCTATAACAACAACTACTAAAAATAGAATAAAATTCTAGCAATGTAACTGTGAACTCAATTTACTGGCGCTTTTGATTTCTCAAGGAGTCGGTCAGTCATAAATATGAAGCTAGTTGCCCATTCCAAAGCATAGTAGGTACCTATGTAGAAAACGGGCCAGAAAAGACTGCAGTTGAAGTTTAAAGTAACTAGAAATTGCTGTCAAAAGTGGTTACGCAATTACGAGGTCGACCATATCTAATTTCGTGAAATAATGTGTTGTGATGACTGTAATTAACACCAACACATAAGTTTTCTTATCTAAGTATCATTATATATTTTCTTATCTAAATATGACAAATATTTACAAAGATGCATTTGTCATTTCATATCATAATGAGCCATCTAGGTATATTAATGTTATTATTTTGTAGAGAACTTTGTTTACATCCTAATGACATATTGTTGTGACCGCTGATAACATATCTTGTAGGATCCGAATAACAATTAAATTGGGTTCTAATTACTGTGTTCATAGAAGTAATCTAATTGTTTTGTTAATTGGCGATGGAAGTTTAGAATTTCTTTGGATTTTTAGGGACTTGGAACGACTGAGACGACGACTAACTGGGCTCTTCAACCCAGGGTCAGACGATACCTCGTGGTAAGCTTTGGGGCTTCTGACTACGCGCACAATGGTAATAATAATTACGTCAGTTATAATTTTTCTCGCAGGGCAAAACATATTTCGGAGAGTATAAAAGGTTCTTGACAGCGAAAATAAAAAATTAAAAAATCTTTCTTGTTTGACATTTAAAAATATTGAGTTGACTGTGCTTATCATATTTTGGGAATAGCATACTTTGGGATGGACTGAATGCGGAGAATAGGGTATTGTAGCGCAGCGTGGGAGAGGTCTAAGTCCAGCAGTGGACTGCGATACGCCGAGTTTGTTAATATTTTGGGAACGAATATAAGTACCATCGCGGACACTGGCGGTGGACCACTTTTCAACCTTATTACTAAGGCATAAGGGCGAAAAGTGGTCGACCGCCATTGTCCGCGGCTGTACATAGGTACAGGGTAGCAGGGGATCGACGTACCAGTTGTTACCATGTCAGAACATGATTCGGAACCGACGATAACAGACACTTTTCAACGCATTGAATTATGCACGAAAAAGATCTTATTTTCCGTTTAATCGCGGTGTAGTTTTTATTATTATTTCATTCATAAATGTCAAACTTGTTGTGCACATTGATGTGCTTAGCCGACATGCAGTAAGGGACAGAAATATTCTTACTCTGTCTCTTTTCTTTGCTAGTGACGTTAATATATTTCTCTTTTTCTTGTTCGAATTAAAAAGAAGATATGCAGCAGTCTATAGTTTACTCTGTCTACAGCATAGGAGTAGGACGGCACTTAGGCGCAAAAGTGTTTTTGAATGGCTCCCATTACTTATAATAAGTTACCCAAAAGTTGGAGGGAGCTAAATAATTTACATTTAAGAAATCAACTAAAGTCACATCTAATTGTCAAAGCTTACTATAATATTAATGAATTTCTGACAGAAGAATTTATATGACATAGATTTTTATGCATTATTATTTATTTTTCTAATATTGACGTTTATAATTAATTTTTTGTTAATGTTTTTGACTTGAAATTAATAATTCAAAATCATTATTATTCATAATATTTGTACGCCATACTAGGTGGCAACCATGTCTGATCCTTTCCTTTTTATGTTATCCTGTATGAATTTATATTCTTGTATGTGTACACATGTTTAAGCAAATAAATATATCTTATCTTATAACCTAAGTTGAAATACACAAGGTTCAAACCTCCTACCGTTTTAGTTATGTATAGAGAATCTTATCTCTGGTGATTATTTTCCGCAATAGGTACGGCTGGACTTCGAGTCTTTGATAAACAGCTGACGGATGTAGCACTATCTAGTGCACCTCGAACCTTAGACATAATTGATTGAATGAGTGCGATACGCGTGGAGGAATAAAACAATAATACCTACGAATTGGCTGGTTCCGGGTTTTGTTTTGGTTGGTCGTCTACCCAGCGGTGTAATTGCGAAACACTAACAGTAAGAATGGCCTTCGTTTTGACAGTTCAACATCATTCATTGCGTTATTTTTCGAACATACGAAGCAATGGATTAGCAATATCTTCAAAATGATTCAGTTTGTGATTGATAGTCTGTTACGCAATCAGGGCAACAGCAGGGTGTTAGCCGTAGACAGAGTAATCTATAGACAGTCTATAGTTTATTCTGTCTACGGTATTAGCAGGTAGACTACCCGCATTTTGTTTTGGCTAAATATTTAATTGATCCTCAAATAACTTATTTTACCTTCTTATGATGTACGCTTTTTAAAATAAATGTGCCTCTAAATTATTTTTAATTAAAGGACACTCTTTGTAACTTTTATGAATTTTTTCAAAGTTGGATCGCAGTACCTAACTGAGCTAGGTCACTCCGACTAAATGGGATGGTTAGAATTGTGACCACTAGATCCAAGTTAGTCGAAGTTACTAGACTTTTACTGATTCGTTGGTCTAGTCTCAAGCGCAAATGCAGAGCATGAGTCGAGTGATGTGCTACTGGAATCCCAGCAGTAGGAATTTCTTTGTAGGAGTAGCTAGGATGAGCAATAGGCTCACGTTACATACATGATAAGGTTGTCTTTAAAAAACCGCTCTAGCGAGACCGCCCATTGTGTCACTCTTTGTAAAGTTTCTATTTTTATGTCTGTAATTTATATAGTGTACATAATAAAGAGTATTCTATTCTATTTTACGGGACATAAACATGATTGGCTAAATGTGTGGTACCAACACAGTATAGCCACATTTCGACAGAGGTGTACCTGTCTAGCCCTTCGAAGATTTTATACTTTCTTTTTTTTTGTGATGGGAGTCTAAATTGTTTCCAAATAGGTACAGCTGTTCATGCAAATATAACAAGACGGATGAAATGATTATTGCAGTTCAATTATCTCATTCGTGGACGGAACTGGGGCATTAAAATGAGTCAAACGAGCCGAGGGACCGACTTAATGCTATATCCCGTTTGGTGTTATTATTGTGATGCGACATTGGTGTGTGGTTTGCAAAAAAAAAGAAGGCTTGGGTTTGTTCCACAAGAGAATATACCTAAGTTTAAAATCACTGTTTATGTGCATAAAGATTTAGTTACTGGTTTCTACTGTTCGATAATTGGCATGTAAGGTCAAACAAATTGCTGGTTTGCCTACAGTTTGTGACGGTGATTCTACAAGTTTGACTTTTTTGGTGACCAAACGTGTTACGATTTGATGAAGCAGGGTTTTAAAACATGTTTTCATGGCTTATTAGTAGATTCGCACGAATTTACTCGCTCAAAATGGGCGAAACTGAAAAAAAAAAAAACTTTCACAAAATATTATTTTTTCTACAGACGACTTGCACGAAGTTAATTTATTTGTGGGCAAGTCGACAACTTCAGAAATATGTAAGTATTAGACAATTTTGAATTTTATGCAATGAAGTTTAGAAAAATGAAAGTACAGTCACGAGCATAAGTATATATATATACACTTGGCTTTATTTAAAGACGAAATAAAATTTTCTCCTTCAGTTTTGAATGAAATTTTATGTTATTACGAACAAAGTATTTTCGAACCCATAGGTTTGTGTGTCGTATTTCAACGTTGTATTCGTTATTTCACGAAAAAATCGCAATTGAAAGTTGCCAAGTGTTGACATAATTATTAGTGCTCGTGACTGTACACGTTTTATAATATTTAAGTAACTCTTATCATTTCTGTGCGCTAGTGTCCTTTTTCTATACCTACTTATTGCATAAAATTAAAAAAAAAACATAAGTAATATTATTTAAAAGTGACGATTCGCCCGTTTCAGGCAAGTAAATTCGTGTCAATCGATTAATAAGCCCTTTTTCATAACTTAGTCGGCATGTTGCATGTTACTTCAAAAGCTGATAAGAACTAATGTAGCTTTATCAATTTCAGGTTCCTGAAGAAACCTAAATTAGGAGTTTTGGAATCTCTGGTACCTACGCAAGCAAGCGTGATCAATGCTCATTCCTTGAATGTAACACAAGATGTCTTGCAGCTGGAAAATGCTGGTTTTCTAATGTATTTATTTTGACAAATTTTATTTATCAAATAATATAGAGTGTCTCAGTAAGAGTGCACTTTTTCATTTTAAAATAAAAGCATGTATTTTATGAGAGAGTTGTAATATTTTTATTGGATTGTAAAGAAGACATGTTCCGATTAAGTATGGAATAAAATATCCGGCAAATGGCCCCCACGGCTCTGATGACAGGCTACTCTTTTCATGAAATTTTCCATGACTTTTACACAGATGTGACCGATGACGCGTTGGATCTCTGATTTGAGCTCAGGTTTTGTTTCTGGTTTATTAGCATAAACCCGAGATTTCATAAAACCCCACAGAAAAAAAATCGCACGATCTTGGTGGCCAGTTGACATCAGAATTTCGTGAGATAATGTGTTCTGGAAGTTTGCGAGCGGTTTCAGTGTAACTTTCTCCATTTTTGTAATGAATTTTCACAATTATAACGCGTTGTTCTTTCGAAACGCGCTCCATTTTTAATAATCGGAATAAAAATAGGTGACAGCTGTCAAATTTCAGAGTTGCCACTTGCACGAAAAAAAAATATTCTAAAAAGTGCACTCTTACTGAGACACTCTTTACAATATCATGCATCTAACACGTATACCAAGACGATTGCGTTCAAAATCCCAGGCAAAATTTATTAACTGATTAGCTTGCAAGATCAGATGACCTAGGGTCACTGCAGTGAGCTGACCACACATTGTATCTCGCCCAGCATCAAGATATAGGTGATTGCTTTCGTGGAGATCGCAGTGTGCACTCTACTGTTGTATTGTGAAGTTCTGTATACGAACTCTTTAGACATGAATAAAATGCTGATTGTTCTTCTGGCTGTGTGCCTTGTTAGCGTAAGTAATTCTGTTAATTTTAAAATATGTTTCCTATATTTTCCAAGCACTGTTCGCCAACTTGTTATTTTATTGACCTTAAACTTGTATTTTTTTTCGTTAGCCTGTTGTACTGTCCCACTCCTGGGCAAAGGCCTTTCTCATATTCTTCCACCTTTCCTTGTGCTGTGCCTTCTCTGTCCAATCGGTTAGGAATGAGTCCAAATCGTCACGCCAGCGTTTCTTAGGCCTGCCTCGGCAAACTTGTATTTTACTTTTAATAAAAGCCAGAGAAAGACGATTTGAATTGGCCTTGCTTCATACTTTAAAGACCTCCCATTGCTGATTTCTAAAAGAAACAAGAATAAATGGACCAGCCGTGAGCAATCCTACTAATATTATCATCATCATCAATCATCGTTGCGACTTTAAGATCTCTTATGTGTAAAAATCAATTTTATGAAAAAATTTATGACAACAAAAAATATAGGTATCAGCCACATGATTTTCGTGCTTTTAACTTTGCCACTGTTAGTTGAAATGAGAAGTACAATTTTAGTTGACACTTATGATTTTTTAAGCACCAACTTTTAATTAGCAAGCACGTTGGAGATCTTGAATTTCGTGAATAAATTACGATTTCAACGTCGTATACACATGAGTTTTTGCATTCGATAGAGCTTCAAAATGAAGAATCGGCTGGCGTAAAAAAGTGATTTTGCCAAAAGTGACACATAAGAGGTCTTAAAGTTGCAACGACGTAATGTGAAAGTTTTTGAAGATGTTTGGATGTTTGTTACTCAATCACGCGTAAATCGTTAAACAGATTTGGATGAAAATTGGCACATTTCTTGGATTAACATAATAGGATATTTTTTATCCCGATATTCCCACGGGATCGAAACTTACGCGGGTGAAACTGCGGGGCGCTGCTAGTAATGTTATATATATTTTTTATAAGTAATTTTAATATTATCTAGACTGCATTTTGAGAACCTTGCCACCAAGTGAGCTGGATTGGTAATCTGCACATGTTAATTTTTCAATGTGAAAATGTTTACGTTTATTCTGCGTTGAGAACCTCAAACCCAAAGCATTTATTTCAATTAAACCATTTACAGGCATATTTTTTTTGTCAGAGGCCGAAATGTTTTCATATTTTTTAACAATTTCTTCTCATTCAAACAGACTCAAGCTTTCGTCAAGCGGGATGCGCCTGCGGCTGCCGACAACAACTACTTGGAGACCATTCAAAAGAAGCTCCAAGACTTCTCCAAGGACTTCAACAGCCAAATGGCCAGCACATTCGACCCCGAAGCAATGAAGAAGAACTTGAACGCCATTGCCGAAAGCGTAAACAAAGCGGTGAGTTGTCATGTCAAATGTGAGTTGTTATGTCAAACGGCAGCTAGATAGGCGGACGACATTGTTACCATCGCGTGTAGCACCTGGATGATGCTGGCATAGGGGCGCAGAGAATGGCACTTGAAAAGAGAGGCCTGTGTCCAGGAGTGGGTGTAGTCGGGCTGGAGATGATGATGATGATGATGTCAAATGATATTTTTATATCCTTGTTCTTGTGTCGGCACAAACTACAACGTGCCTCTACAATGCAGGCATTAATTTAACACACGGGTAGGGCTAGTGTCCAGTAATTATAACAACATAATATAATTCGTAATTTGAAAACTGCCGCATGCGCTGCTGGCCGACCGAATTTACCGACGAAATTACTGTAATTTAAAAAATACATGACTGATAAATGATAAATGATGATTAAATAAAAAAATTAAAATGAAAATGATTAATTAAATGATAAATGATTTTTATTTCTGTAAGTAGGTTTGTACAAACACTTTTACACGTCAATCATATTTTTTTTTTAAACTAGATGAGGTCGGCGTTTCCTAACTGACTATTCTGAGAAGAAAGGCCGAAACAAACTCAGAAGTCACAGTCTCTTTTAAAGTCCAGACAAAATCTTGGTCAGATCGTGTGAAGACCATGTAGATTGGTGTCTGAAATGGTCTTTTGAGGAAAGAACCACACAGATTGAGCGGACCTGTCCAATCAGTGCACGCATTTGTCAAAAATCGTGCAGCTCAACTCAGAACTTGAGGAGCTCAACGATTCGACGAACAATACCAAAGACAGGACATTTGGGTAGGCCGCATAAACTACTCAAACTGCCAGATCATGATTAAAACTAAGAAGGAAAAAAGAAATGACCCACATAGTCCTCACATTCACAATAATTAAATAAAAAATAATAATAAAAATTACTTACAAAGTAAATATTCATGTCATTGTCTAAATAAAATTCATCAATGTCAATGTGTATATAAAAAATCCGCCATTATCTTTGAGGACCATGTAGATTAGTGTCTGAAACGGTCTTTTGAGGAAAGAACCACACAGATTGAGCGGACCTGTCCAGTCAGTGCACGCATTTGTCAGTAACCGTGCAGCTCAACTCAGAACTCAAGGAGCTCAACGATTCGACGAACAATACCAAAGACAGGACATTTGGGTAGGCCGCATTAACTACTCAAACTGCCAGATCATGATTAAAACGAAGAGAGAAAAAACAAAAAATTAACCACATAGACTAAGATTTTTTTTTTATATTTTTCTGGTAACTATTATGATTTGTCCTATCACCCGATTCCGGCTTGACGTTGAGTTATGGACACCCTGTATAAATCATCAAATCAAAGCACTCATTATGGAAGTTGTAATTTGTAGGGCCACCTCCAAATAGAGTGCTAGTGGCATCCACAGGTAGTAGGTGCGTTTCCTGGAACATTTGTTTACAATTACATCAACTACTTTTGGAACGTACGTTATTACCTAGATATTTTTAACCAATTTTAAAAAGGAAGTTCTTATTTCGTCTTTTTTTCGTATGCATAATGTTTATCGATATCGTCATTACCATTTTGTGAACTATGTAACACTTTTTTTTTAACGAGGTTTTCTCTTGATGTCAGATCATCAAATCTTCAACAAATTAAAACGTGTCCTTTTAATTTAACGAAGTGTTGATGAATATCTTCGGAGATAGACAATTTCATTAACATTGATGTTTCTCTTTACAGATGAGCGATATGAAAGCCAAACCAGCAGCGCAGTAATCAAGACTGATTCGTATTTTCATAAAATCCTTATAAGGAATGATGTAAGACCATGAGCCTAAAGATCAAATTTACTAGATTTAATTAATTTAGTATGAAATAGATTTTTTTTAAACGTAAAACATCTTTTATTTATATTTACACAGACGTTATTCATGGCATAACTAGCTTACCTTTTTTCTAATATTTGCCATGATAGAAGCCAAAGTAACTTATACTCAGTATTTTTACTACTGGGTAAAAAAAGAAAGCAGTAAAACGGTTATAAAGATAGTCCTGTGACAGATGAACAGACAGACAGAGGTAAATTAACTGTGAAAGGATTTTAGTAATAAGCCCATAATACAATGCCTGTAACATAATGCTTATGAGGATCTCGTGGCTAAATAATAACAGCCGCACAGGTCGATCGATCAGGATAAGCTATGCTTGCCGCGGTTGGCCTGTCGATAGGTGACCATCTTTACATACCGAGACCTCTCCGTACCTCGGAAAACACGTTAAGCCGTTGGTCCCGGCTGTCATTCGTGGATCTTTGACAGTGTCGTTACGGGTAGTCAGAAGCCCGAAAATCTGACAACCAGTCTTACCTAGGGGTATTATATTACCCAGTAACTGGGTTGTGGAGGTCAGTTAAGTCTTATGTTCGCAAAAACTTAGGACTTTTCAAAATAAGAAGCGATTTCCATACTATACCTCTATATTATGGAAATCGCTTCTTATTTTGAAAGACTTAAGTTTTTTTTTGTAGTCCGAAATACACGTAGTAAAAATGAAATTGTGATACCCAAATTTAGATTAACTAAAACGAGCAAGTAATTTCTTATAAACTGCATCCGCTTTTATAACAAGTTGCCAAAGCAGGTTACAGAACTTGTGCGATGGAAAGTTTAAAACCCTCATCAAGCGAGTCCTTATCAAAACTCAAAAAGCATATTATAAGATTGAAGACTACGTTGAAGACAAGGTAGTTTGGCAATAATTCCTTCTGCATATGTGGCTTCCCTGGCACCTCATTAAGGGCATAAGTACCTAAATGCCTATAATTAACTGCTTCCATTTGGGGAAAAATTAATAAAAAATAAACATCGTAATTTTACGATGTTTATTTTTTATTCATTTTTATACTTCTTTGACGTAATCTTATTATTTGACATTATAAACGGACAATTCTAATTTCAAATCTTTATTAGTGGTTGTACAATGCGTTTCAAATAATAATAGGATCGACTTAGCGCCATGTTGTGGCGTCATAGCTGTAAAATCGTTTTTTTTTTAATTATTGTAATGGGCCGGTTGCTGGGACGTTTTAGCTCTGTCAAATCGAATAAATATGGTAGGGTGAGCAAAACAAGATTTTTTTTAGATAATATTTATTTACGAATCATGACCGAAGAATTTTTAATCAGAATTACCCAATTCCGCTCATGTCTGCATCATACTTGAGTGGTCATCGTCAACAAATAACAACAATAACAAATTTAACAGGAAACAACCACGTCACAAACAGAAAAGGCGCTTCGCAGACGGCGGTCATTTTGTCCGCGGATAACCGCGAGAGACATCATCCGACAATCATCGGCGGCGCGGCCTTTTTGCCCTATAAGTGCGTTGGTAGTATAGGATTTCCTTTGCACTATCGTTCGCGGTCAAATTGACCGGCCCGGCCCGCCCCGGTGTGTTTCGCGCCTAAAACTCCACAAGCACTCAGTCGCACGAAGAAGCACACCAACAACCACAGAGCATGTAACACCCAACAACGACAAGATGGCGGCTGGCATCTTCTTTATTTTCTGGTGAATCGTTGCCAACAATGAAAATAAGAAAGAAAGTAGTATACTAAAAAAAACGGATTATTACTAATTTTTTTATGTTTTTTGACTCGGTTAAACAAAAAAAAAAAACGTTATTGATACGCAAATAAGTTTTCTTTGCAAACCATACTTTTCAATCAACATTTGACAGATAGAGGTCATTGACGTTCCTATTCATATTTGAATCGCATTGTAATGGAAATCATAATCACTTGGTTTTAAAAGGTTTTTGTATATCCTTTTGATAGATTCTTTTATATTTTGATAATTTGAGGACTTTGTAGGCCTTATAGACTTTAGATCTGTAGACTATTTTTTATTTTACTAAATTCCTGGTACTCGTTGACAGCGCTGTCCATATATCTTAGCTACTGTAATTTGAAAACATTGTAAAAGCCAATTATTTTTATAAGAGTTACCCTGGGATTTCTTGCCGGCTCTTCTCCATAGGAAACGACCAATTTGAACCGTGCACCTAGCTACTGATGTTTCATATGTGGCATGTAGGTTTATGTGAAATAAAATATTTTGATTTTGAGATGGGCAGTTGCTCCATTTAAGATACTGGTATTCAGCTGCATCCGCTTAGACTGAAAGCCGATACTAACATAGTTGGGAAAAGGCAGGCAGATGATGACTCATGCCTGTAACTTGTACAAAAGTATGCAAGTAAACTTGCACGCCGATGTTTAATAACAACTTCTGATTGGTGAATGGCATGCAAGATACTTGCATACTTTTGCACAAGTTACAGGCACGTCCCACAGGCCTCTCGGTGAGAGGGAGATACTTACATACCTTTCTACAAGTTACAGGCACGTGTATTATTTGCCACAGGCCTCTCGGTGAGAGGGAGTGGACCGTAATCCACCACGCGGGCCCAGTGCGGGTTGGTAGATGTCACATGTCTTCGAATTTTTGGTTCTAGGACATGCCGGTTTCCTCACGATGTTTTCCTTCACCGTTTTGAGACCAGTAGTGATGAAATATATTTACACAAAGTAAAGCGCCTGTCTGGGTGCGAACCTACGACCTATAACTCGTAAGTCGCGGCCGTTACCACTTGGCCACCACTGCTGGGCAAATTCTCTCTGTGTCCCACTGCTGGGCAAATTCCTCCCCTTGTTTTTTCCAAACCTTCGTGTCTTAACGACGACGACTTCCAAACCTCCCTGACTTGACCACTATCTCTGGTCATGTTGGCCCCCCGAATTTCATTATAAAACAAAATTATTACATAAATCTGGCTGTTGAAAATGTTTATGACTGAGTTTTACTTTTTTTTTTTGTTTTACTATTTCGTTACCATTTACGTGTATTAGTCTGTAAGCTTTCTTAAAATTGTAAAAATAAATAAATAAACTGTTGTTAACCTCATCATATTTACCTAATCGTCTATCCCTTTCGAGCGTAAACACAATACTTCTTCAAATGACCAAATATATTTTAATTAGGACTGTCCGAGCTCTTTGGTAATTGGCTAACCAGAAAAAAATGACCCGGGGTCATTACGATAAGCTGTTCAAACACTAGCTCCGGTCAGCATCATGATAAAGGGGATTGCTGCTGCGAAGAGCTGCAGTAACCATTGTGTTGTTGAGTTGTGAAGACGTACTATTTCATCATGAACAAGCTGTTTATCGTCCTGCTGGCCGCGTGCCTTTTCAGCGTTATTAGCGTAAGTTTCAGTTTTATGTTCCTTTGTTTTTTCCCAAATCAATTCATGTCGTAATGTATATTTAACTTTGACTTTTAGTATTTATGAGTAATAGAACATTTCTATCGAAATATTATACACCTATAGTTTGGCAATTTTCGGTAAATGGCCGACATTCGTTGATAGTCCGTATAGTGCGGCTGTCTCATATCTGTAAACAGTCAGTGCTTCAAAAAATTTTTCGGCGCAACATGTCTTTTTCTTCCATACTTCTTTAGACTAGTTCCATATTCGTAATTGTTCAAATAAAAGAAACGAATAACTTCGTCATAGGAAAATTGTATTTCCTGTATTTTTTTGGGTAATTTAAAATTAAGCAACTCTTAAATCAGTACCTTCGTAAGTTTTGTCAAAATGCATTTTCTGGAAAGAAAAATGGAGGCTGACATAGAGAGTGGCTAAAGTTTTTTATTAGCCATTTTCTCTTGGCTAAGTGTTTAAAACTTATAATATTAACGCAATTAAGTATTATCCTATTAATACCCTTTGTTCTTCACACAGGCTCACGTTTTCGTGAAACGCGATGCCCCCACCCCTACTGCGGATGATTTGTCGGCGCAAGTGAACGCATTAAAAGATCAACTCACAAAACTAAGCACCGATATAGGTAAACAAATCGCCGATGCTGTAAACCCAGACGTAGTCAAGAAGAATTTCAATGATGCGATTGATGCTGCAACTAAAGCGGTAAGCATTTTTGTTGAATACTTTTTATTTAACCTCGCGATCTAAAGGCCAATTCTCTTAAAAAACTACTACGTTGTTAGGGTTCCATACCAAAATGGTAAAAACGGAACCCTTGTGGTGAGACTAATTCTGTCTGTCTGTCTGTCTGTCACAGCTGGATATCTCAAGAACTACTAATGCTATCAACTTGAAATTTGGAATCGTTTTAGATGACGTTTGCCCAACTATTTTGCAAATAAAAAAGAAATAAAAATATATGTATATTTTTTTGCAACAGGGACTGAAAGGGGGTCTGAAAAATTCGAAGTGGGGTTACTAGTGCATGTGGGGTATCATATGAAAGAGCGCAGTTTGCATATTCTCAAACATTTTTTTTATTATTTTCAAACCAAACAGTTTTCGACATTTCATGAAAAATGTAAAAAAAATACCGTTCCCCTCTTATCTCCGAAGTTTGCAAAGAGAAAAATCTGAAATTATTGTATGTGATAGAAGTTTATGGAAAGATTACAGAAAAAATAAAACGAAGTCTCTAAATAGCACACATTTTCAGAAATCATCAACAAAAGTTACATTAGTTCCACTATCGGTCAAGAGATAGCGCTGATATAAAATTGCAATATTCTACACCGCAGTGCACAGTGTTAAAATTATCTCACGAATATAGGCCTCGCCGATGAAAATTTAAAAACATGATGATACGGAACCCTCGGTGCGCGAGTCCGACTCGCTCTTGCCCGATTTTTTTTTAAGTCGCAATCTCATCTCAGCGACGATCAATGTTAAATAAAAACTGATCAAAATTGTATAAATATTGATTGTATTTTTGACAGATTGTTACTGAGATTAGGTTGCGAACGTTCTTAGAAATACGAGTTGCCCCTCTGATGTGAAAATGGTAATATAGTGGTAACGGACAAGGTTAAAAATCAAAACCGTAATGCGACACGGTGCGAAATGAATCAACATTCATTGCGTTATTTCAAGAACCAGGGGGCCTAAAAAGGCCACTTTGGCAGAATCATAAAAGGATAACATAATGGACAGTTAACCGTTAAGTTAATCGTATCAAATCCCATTGGTGAAGCATTTTCAGTAATTTTTTTTGTCTGTGCTAAAATACCAATCAATCCGATCCAAATCCAATCCCAATCTCTTTGATTATACATAAGTAGTGCAGCGAAAAAAAGAAAAACACAGACTGTCTTCGTGGTCTTCGCCATATTACGATTCATAATGTTATCCTTTTATGATTCTCCAAAGTGGCCTTTTTAGGCCCCCTGAACTGTCAAAATTAAAGCCATTCCTACTGTTAGTGTGTTACGCAATTACCCCGTCGGAAGCCCACTGGCGGCGCCACGCGCGTTTGGGTTAGCCAAAATTAACGCGAAAATCGCTCATATTAGGACATGGGGTAGAGCCTTAAATAAGGCACTGATTTAAAGAGGCAGTTGTAAATAGCGGTTTTGGTAAGTTAAAAATTATAAATGGCACGTTTAATAACTAGTTCAGCAGTTAAAACTAAGCAGTAAAGTAAACAAAAATGAGTAATAAAAAATAATGAAATGGATCAGTGAATATATAATTGAGCAGGAAAATAATTAAATGGGCGGTAAAAATTATTGAACGAGCGGTTAAGTGTGTAAAGTAACCTAACCAAACCTAACCTCGGGGTGCCCTTCGCTCGCTCTTGCATCCTATGTCGACAATTAGGCATTTTAAGAATTAGTCATTTATAGAATTAGGCATTTTGAGAATTAGTCATTTATAGAATTAGCCATTTTGAGAATTTGTCCATTAGAGACTCAGTTGCCATTTTAAGTAGTGGGCATTCTGCGCCTAAATCGAAAAATCACTCCTAAAAATATTAAAACAGTCCAAAAAAAGGATTCGCGGAATCTGCGGTATAATGTAGATACTAATAGCTGTTTTCATTTCAGTTGGAGAAGTTGAAACCGGCGGCCACACCAGCAGCCTAATGACAATGGAATTTATTCTTTATTGCATATATCATAAAAACCATGATATAATCAACCAAATCCGTATTGCATTGCATTTATCTTTAAAAAAAATTAATGTGTTTTGTATGAAATAGATTTTTTATAAAATTCATTTGGTTTTATTTCCTATTACTCTTGTAGCACCTTTGAATACAACCTTTTATTATGTTAGTTGACTTTTTAATGTTATTGCAGCATGGCGAACGGAAAAGTGATGTGCCGATACTATATGTTTTTCTTAGAATTCTATGCCCGGACAACGGGACCCTGTCTGCGCTAACTGTCATCTGCAGTCTGTCAAAAGGAATCCTAATAGCTATTGTAGCCAATAGTTTCACAGACTATGTAAATTTTATACTAATTGTTTTAGAATTAAAATTGTTATTGTAAGTATCTTAATTTATTGACACAACTAATTCTACTTGGGCCAGTTAGTTTCTTTCGAAAACAGGCAGGAAATCAGATCGATCGCCGAATCGAGAACGCCTGGAAAAGCTATTGGTCCATGAAGATGCTAATAAAGGGTGATCTACCGATCTCCCTGAAGCGCAAACTCATCGACATGTGTATCCTGCCCGTCCTAACCTACGGTGCTCAGACCTGGTCGCTCACCGAGTCGCAAAAGTTCTGCCTTGGAGTTTGCCAAAGAGCGATGGAACGCAGCATTCTGGGTGTTAAAAGACAGGACATAATTCGGAACACCACGCTGCTTTCCAAAACGGGCATAATGGATGTAGGAAAGAAGGCTGCCAGGCTCAAATGGGATTGAGCGGGTCACATCAGCCGTATGCACGATGACCGCTGGGCAAAAATCTCCACACAATGGGCGTCTGAAGATGGACGGCGCCGTCGAGGCCGGCCCAGAAAGAGATGGCGAGATGACCTGGACGCATACCGCCAGGGCCTGGAAGGATTTGGGGGACGCCTTTACACAGCAGTGAGACAGTAAAAAAAAAAAAATATGACAGAAAACCGACTGTGAAGTCTGTACCATGATGGGTATATTTTTATGAGAATATTATGTTACAATCATAAACAAAAATAAAAGAAATCAAGTTAATTCAATTTAGCGCATCTCAACAATTATGATAATAAAAAAGCACTTCCTCTCTCCTTAAACATCATCATTATATTTTCTTTGCTCCTGTTTCATGTTTATTATTATATGTATAATTATATTTATTTAGATTAGTATAATATACTTTATTATTTGGATTAGAAGAGAGCGAAAAATCAATATTAGAGCTATTTCGAACCGTTAGGGAGATCTTTAAAAGAGACTTAAATTTATCTGTGGAAGAAAATGATGTGAACAGACTGTATCGTCTAGGAAAAAATAAAGTCGATAACAAACATAGACCTGTGCTATTCTCATTTACAAACGGGTGGAAAAAAGACATAATTATAAAGAATAAAAAGAGTTTAAAGGGAATCTACATATCGGAGGACTATTCTAAGGAAGTTATAGAAAAGAGAAAGGCTTTGCTACCACAGCTACAAGAGGAGAAGAAAAAGGGAAATACTGCTTTTCTGAAATATGATAAGCTAATAGTTAAAGAACCCATCACCGACAAAAGGAAAAGAGAACTATCAACTTCACCAGAGTCGACGTCAATGATCACTAAACCTAAAAAGCAACAAACCCTAAATTCTATTAAAACCAACAGGACAAACGCCTTCGATTTGATGAGAAACCGATCAAACTCTCTCACTGACATCCTCACACATAAAAACCAATAGCAATTAACAACCGGCAAACGGATAATCCAACCAAATTACGAAAACCAAACAAAAGAAACAACACAATCTCCCCCAAGCCGACTGGTCCTCGTGGGGGATAGAGACCACAACCTTCCAACTACACAGGAAAAAAATAGCGAAAACAGCCACAGAAAACCAAAAATTTGGAAGAGGCCTTTGCCAACTGGCAAACGGACTTACTGAAAGTAAAGAAGCACCAAATACGCGAATTTTAAATTATGTAAGAAAAAAAAAAAAAAATAATAATAAATATATATAATTATATGTTATGTAACAGTGCAGTAGTGTAAGAAGAAAAAAAAAAAAAAAAAAAAGTCATTGTATATCTATGGTCCGAATAAAAGGCTTTATTATTATTATCTCCTTTATTCATTTAAATTCTTATAAATTATATTTTTAAATATTAGTTTATAGAAATATAAAAACATTTAAAAATATAAAAAATAGTAGCCCACCGGTATCGGGAAAAGGGTCCAAGCTACCGGCGGTCAGGGCTCCAGAGAGAGGAACCTCCTAACTATTCGGGCCGTGTCCAGAAGTACCGCTTTCTGGATCAAGCCCTTGATCCAGCTGCCCAACGAGAGCCTCCTCAGGTGTTGGTCGAGGCTCTTGGCAATTAAACCATTGGCTGTCACAACTATCGGCACAATGATCGCTGAGTCCACATCCCACATGTCGACAACCTCGTGAGCCAAGTCAAGATACTTGATTTGTTTATCTTTCTCGGCTTTCACGAGGTTCCCATCATGCGGGACGGTTATGTCAACAATCATTGCGCGCCGCTCTGGTCGATCCACCACCACTATATCAGGCTTATTGGCAACAATAGTCCTGTCAGTGATGATGGATCGATCCCAATATAATGTGATATCACCATTTTCGAGAACTGGGTCGGGCACATACCTGTAGTACGGCACCTCCGATTCCACAAGGTTGTATTTCAGAGCAAGTTGCTGATGGATTATCCTGGCTACAAGGTTGTGTCTATGCAAGTACTCTTCGTTAGCTAGACGAGAACACCCGGAGATAATATGCCTGATTGATTCTCCCGGCCGGTGGCATGCCCGACAGATGTCAACCGTGCCGTCTTTCACAATAAATCTCCGGTAATTGTTCGTCATCATAACTTCGTCCATAATTGCACAGACAAAACCTTCGGTTTCCCCAAAGAGGTCACCGAAACGCAGCCAGGCTACGGACGCTAATAGATCAACATCGGGTCCATGTAGGGCCCGGAAAAAGCGTCCGTGAAGCTCCTTACTCTGCCATACCTCCATGCGATCATTAGTGTCAAGCACTACTGGCTTGCGCCAGTTCTCTTTAGCCAAGGAGAGCGGGGTGAGGCCCTTGTCCACGGCGACTACATCTCGATGCATCCCCACGTCGGTTTCTAGAAAATATTCCCTGAGACTGCATATCTCGCGATTGTGGAGGGTCTTAGCGTTTAAAAACCCTCGACCTCCACACTTTCGCGGGATATACAGCCTCATTACCGATGACCGTGGGTGATGCATTCGATTTGCAGTCAGCAACGTACGGACCCTCCTATCCAGGGCGTCGAGTTCGGTCTGAGTCCATTTGAGTATGCCAAAAGAGTACATCAAAACCGGCATGACCCAACCGTTGAAGGCGCGCACCTTGTTTCCGCCTGATAGAAGACTATTAAGTACTTTTTTCAGGCGGCCAAAGAAGCGCTCCTTATTATTATTATTATTATATAATATACTTTATGTATGTATTTATTGTTTTATATAAATGGCACAGAACCGGTCGAAGTGGAAGTGCTTGGGGGAGGCCTATGTCCAGCAGTGGACGTCTTTTGGCTGAAATGATGATGATGATGATGTAAATGGTCACAATGGGTAATGGTCAATGGTCACCACAGACTACCTACAGTATTTGTCTGTCCTTCCCCGTTTTAATCCATCCAAAGGTTGTCTTTAAAAGATCGCTCTTAGCGAAGAAGACCGCCCATTGTGTCACCCTTTGTACAGTTTCTATATTTATGTCTGTAATTTATATGGTGCACATAATAAAGAGTATTCTATTCTATTCTCAACAGGAATAATTGTGGGTTGAAAAACCTTCTTTGTGTATAAGTAAGTATTCGCAAACACGCTGGGTAAAATTTACCATTCACACGAATATTTACCACGCGGCCGTAAGCACGTAGCGGGCCCTCATCGGGTTGGCACGACTTAAGTTTCAATTATTGTATTTAGCTGGGTGACCAGCTAATGGTTGAATCATTGATGAGATGTCGGAGGCGGGAAACATTTTAAAGCTAAATTAAAATGGTGTCAGGATAGTCAAGAGTAATTTCGAGCAATCCGACCACTCCTCTAAGGATTTTAAAAGTTTTTGGAAATGTGCAAAAAAAATTAACGTTTGGCCTAGCTTCCCGGTTCCCGATGAGTGTCAATGGTTCTGCTGAAGTGCTGACCACAATGATATTGCCAAGGCGTCTAGAGTACACTTAACTGTGCGGTCGTCCTTAGGACCTACGTCTGGTGAGGTGAGCAGTGGTGAGCCCGTTGTGGCAGGGCAGAATGTAAAAGGTACTTGCGAAGAGTGTGGCTAAAATTATTAGAAAAATGCAGCGTAGAAAATTTTCTGGTCACGATGGGCTCAATATCGAGCATTGTTTTACGGGGTTCATTTGCCGCGAGTATTGTCTATGTTTTTTTGTCTGTGCATACGTCACTCGTATTTGCCGAAGTCGCTAATGCGGACCATAGTCTGTATGTTCTGTAGCGCTTCGGGGATGTTCGCCGAAGCGCGCGTGGATTGTTTTTATACAACCATGCGCAAGCGGTGCACATCCCTGGTGCGCAGGGTGCGGGGCAGCCCGAACAGTATCCTGAGCGCCTTCGCCCAGCGATTCGAATGCCAGTACATGTATCACTGTGACATGGTACATGTACGGGCTAATGTGGTAATATTGTTTTAATTGTTTTGACTTGTATTTGTATGGTATTGTATTTTTGTATTTAAATTGTATTTAATTTAATTTTCATTGTATTAGTTTGTTTTATAATTGGTCTGTGTTGGCTTTTGATTAAATAAATAATAATAATAGTCATTCCGATAGTTAAAAATAAGACGGTTAATACGTCTGACATTAGTAACTACCGGCCTATCTCGCTACCACAACAGTCAAGGTACTTGACAGTCTGCTGAATAGTCGCCTGACAGCACAGGTACTACACAGCGAAACGCGAGGACTTGTATGCGTGTTTCCTCGTCTTGTCAAAAGCATTTGATCTGGTTGCATATGACGTGCTATGGGAAAAGTGGAGGTACACGGGTGTGTCGGCGGAGTACACCTCCCTTCTCAAATATTGGTACTCCAACCAAAAGAATTGGGTGAGGTGGGTAGGTACTCTGCCGGACGAGTACGGGCTGGAGTGCGGAGTTATACAGGGGCGTTAAGCTCGCCTCTGCGGTTTATCGAGCAACTGAGCAGTACACATGTCGACTGCCACAATGAAGGAACGTGTGTCAACAATAAAAGTTATACAGACGATATGGTTCTTCTCAGTCCATTGATAGGTGGGTTGAAAAAGTTCTTATCGACCTGTGAGACTTATGCGGAGGAGCATGGCTTAATATACAACTCGAAGAAGAGTGAGCTTCTTGTATTTAAGGCACCTAAGCCGCAGCCGGGCAGTGTTCTATCCATAAGTCTAAACAGCGTAACTCTGAAGATTGTCGATAGTTTTAGGTACCTTGACCACATTGTCACGAGTGACCTAAGAGCGCGTAATTCTCAACATTTTAAGCGTAAACAATCATATTTTATGTGATGATAATACAGGGATTTGAACTAAAGAAATACCTTAAAATGAGAGCCGTGCTTTTATATTTTAATTTATATTAAAAGTACAAAATTACTCTTATTTTGATGGTCATTCGATTCTACTAACATCAAACGCATCGGTGTTTTGAATTAACGTTGCAAATCTAGTCGTAGTCTCATCTCGGCGACAAACACATGTATAAAATTTAGAGTAATTAGAGGTACTTTTGACAGATTGAAACAGAGATCAGGGGGCCTAAAAAGGCCACTTTGGAGAATCATAAAAGGATAACATTATGAATCGAAATATGGCGAAGACAGTCTTTCTTTTTTTTGCTGCACTACGTAGGTATAATCAAAGAGATTGGGATTGGATTTGGATCGGATTGATTGGTATTTTAGCACAGACAAAAAAAATAACTGAAAAATGCTTCACCAATGGGATTTGATACGATTAACTTAACGGTTAACTGTCCATTATGTTATTCTTTTATGATTCTGCCAAAGTGGCCTTTTTAGGCCCCCAGACTGTGAACGTTCTTAAAATTACGAAAATTGTCCCTGCGATGCAGTATTGTCAATTACCAAAAAATTTGTTTCTTACCGCGCCCTAAGGCCGAAGTCTTTAGCAATTACTGTTTGTTACAAACTCATTTGTTAATTAGCTTGGACAATCGACCCGGGGTCATAACGATAACTTGAACAAACCTCCCGGTTGGCATGAAGATAAAGGGCATTTCTGCTGTCGAGAGTGCAGTGTGCATTGTGTTGTTGCATCGTAAAGACCTACTTTTTCATCATGAACAAGCTGTTGATCGTCCTTCTGGCCGTGTGCCTTGTCAGTGTAAGTTTTAGTTTAACTTTCATTTGTTTTTACCAAATTATTTTCTGTATTGATACACCCCATTTCTGAATTGTGAATTTGAAGTTGAGAAATAACATGTCCTATGAAGACCAATTCTCGTAATTTAAAACGTTCAAAATCTAGTTGCAGGCTCATTTTAGCGAAAAACAAATGTCAAAAGCTTGTCAAAAATGTAGGGTTAGAGGTATTTTTGACAGATTGAAACTGACATTAGACTGTGAACGTTTTTAAAATTACGAGAGTTGCCCCTAAGGTGATGCAATGTATCCCGCGAAATTTAAAATTCCTCAAGCTTCAAATAAAAAAAATTGTATGTCATTGTATTTTACAGTAATGCTAAAGTAGAGTTATCGTTTTTTTTTGTTTTTTATTTTTTTTTGTATACTTGTATTTATTCATTACTAGCACTGGGATGGCATTCAAACTTCATTCATCCAAACACATTTCAGTGTAGCATCCTCCTACACTCTATGCAGTGCGAATTCTGTTAGCTGGTTATAGGTCTACCTTTACCTTAGACACTGATCATTTATGTCCGTTTTTACGAAACTTGGCGCTGTTGGATTTTCAACTTTCGGCGCTAAGCCGAGCGTGGAAAATCCAACAACAGCGCTTTCATTTATGCGTTCATTTAGGTGTCACCTAGTGTTAGTAAAAACAGGGCATTCCAATTTTATCGAACCACATATTTCACTTAGTAGGCTTTTGTTAGGAACGCGTTGCGTACCTACGCAGCGCGTTCCGTTCGTCATAAGTCCACCTCGTAGGACCTCCTACGAGGTGGACTTATGACGGGATATCAAGAAGCACAGCATGTCGGTTCTGTAAAAATCTCACCATAAAAACTTGCGTGGAGTGAGCTGTCAGTGTCATCCCACTGATGCTAGGGATTGACCAATTTAACAATCATAATCGAGATTTAGTAATATTTTCTATGATAATTCTATTGATCATTTTATTATTTATAGTTCGTGCGTGACGCGCTCGCGCCTCAGGCTATGTATGGACTAGTCTAGGACAAAAAACAACATTGAGGTTCTGACTAAGTTTCTGTTTTGCTATTTAAAGCCCCACAAAATAGTAATGTTTTGACAACTAACATACTAGCTTTGAAATTATATAAAATGATCAATAGAATTAGCATAAAAATATTATTAAAATCTCGATTATGATTCTAAGTGTACCTATGATTGGTCAATCCCTAGTATCAGGTGGGATGACACTGACAGCTCACTCCACGCTCACTTCACCTAAGTTTTCACCTGTGGTTTTCACAGTGAGATGGTTACTGAATAGCACTGTCGATGACGTGACTCTTGGGGGAGGTCTATGTCCAACAGTGGTCTTCTATCGGCTAAAGTGAAGATAATGTCCTTGTTGAACAATATTTTGTAGATCCATCTTAATACCTCTTCTTAATACCTCTTCTTCTTTCTACAGACTCACGCTTTCGTGAAACGAGATGCTCCCCCACCTGACAACAAGAACTATCTCGAGACAATACAAAAGCAGCTTCAAGAATTTGGAAAGACTGTGAACGAGCAAGTGAGCCATGCTTTAGACCCTGACGTAGTCAAGAAGAACTTCAATGAATTTGTTGACGGAGTTACCAAGACGGTAAGAGTTAGAGAAGTTTTTTCTAGTTTCATGTATTCCCCTCTCACCGAGAGGAGGTCTGTGTCCCAGCAGTAGGAACATTATAGACTGATTATGCTTATGCATGTATTCTACCCCCTTTACTAATAACCGTTGTATAGCGTCTGTATAGTTACACAACGTTTTGTCTTCTTCTTTCGAAAGTCAAATTACTGACGACTGAAAGAGAGAAATCGGTGTGTAACTATTCCTCTGATATAATATATGTATTTATAAGTAAGGCCGTATATGCTGTCGAGCCAGTTATAAAATTAAAGAATTTTTAAACTTGGATAACAACTCACTAAACGATCGAAAAAGTTAAAAGTACCTAATTAATTTTTTTCTTGGGAAATTGCCGGGCTTCCATCCCTTTATTGCAAAATAATATTATATCTCGAAAGAATTACCTTTTATTGAAATAGTTAAAGGAGCTATTTTATTAGACTAAGCTCTGACTTTTCAATAGTCCCATAACTTTTATCTGAGGAATAAACATTGCGGTTTGACAGCTTTTGTATAGAATAAAAATATGTCAAATTGTCATAATATTATTCTTTAGATAAAATTTATCTGACTATTGAAAAATCAACTAACGCCGTATAGATTTATAATAATAGGATGTCTGTTTTCGCTTCGACAACATTTTATCTAAGACCGCTCCAATGAATATTTGCAAGGAGATATTGGTACATTTTAGTTTTTAAACGGCTTAAGGATCATATTATTGATAATAGATCAAAAGCAGATCTATTGCAAAAATAATAAGGATAGTTGTCCAGATGCAAAAACCTCCTCACGAGTAGAACTGCTTTTTGCTTCAGGCGCTAGAGTTCTAGTGATAGCTTCAGGAGTTTTTGAGTGCTTTTTTTAAAAACTAATTTTGTGTTTTTTTATCTTTCTCAGATGAACGAGATGAAAGCGGCGACACAGCCCAAAGCAGCCTAAAAATAAGACTGATTCGTATTGCAATGGAATCTATTCTTTATTGCTTATACTTTAGAGTTAAAATCACAACGTAAAATCATTTTCACCGGCTTTGACGTCAATGAACGCGAATCTGTATTACATTTTTCAAATAATGATCCTGGTATGAAATAGATTTTATAACGAATTTATTGTTTTTATTTTATTTCCCTTTTTACATTTACCGATTGGGGCTAAGAATATTGCTTTTAAAGTATTTTACCAGATATGGCAAACGGATAAGACATTATATTCTGCAGTCTCAATTTCACACAACAAGTTTTATAAAAAAAAAAAAAAATAGTTTCAAGAAGAAATTGAAGTGCACATTTTTCAATCAATCAAGTAATTCAACAAAAAACTCAACATACATACATCAAAAAAGTCTAAGCAACACGCATCATTTACAGAAACTGCATGTTTTATTAATTGATCTTTATTTTTTCTTAACAAAGTAGATTGGTACCTACTTACCTATACAATCTTTTTGTTCTCAGAAACATATAGGTACGCTAGTGGCTGATAAAAAAAAAATAGAAACTTTTCGATTGTGTTTGGTTTTCATTCATTGTTTTCCTTGCTTGATAAATTGAGATATACAGTTTTTGAGAAAATTGAGTGGTTAGTCATTTTTGCACAATCGCCAGACCTCAATCCCACCGAGCACGTATGGGACATGCTCCAAAGACGTGTTCTAGAGAACCTGGGCGGAGTGTCGACAACCCAACAACAAAAACAATCATAAAAAAAAAAAAAAACTGAAAGACTTGTAAAAAATCCATTGGGAGTGATTGCCGCAGGGTCAGATAAACAATCTTATAAATTGAATGAAAAATCGTTGCTGACAAGTTTTAAACAACAGAGGCGGTCACACTTTGTATTACATTACCAAATAATTAAAAAAATGTTGTTATTTAATTTTGTAAAACATGAAAAGTTCAATTTAGATTTAAATTTTATTTATACTACGTATGTTACGGTACACATTTATTGTTAATTATTATGATTAAATGAACAACTGAATGAAGAACTTTGTTGCTTTAGTCACTAATGCATCAAAAAATGCTTATTATTATTAATATAAATATATTATAATAGTAAAAATCGTTCAAAAGTTCAAAACCATAGATGTTGCTTAGACTTTTTTGATGTGTGTATTTAGAAAATATATTAATTCCTACTACACTAGGGTTAATCTGGTTATGGTAAACAATACTTAAAGAAAAATGATCAAAACTATTTATAACCCAAAATAAACTAAAGATACTAGAAGGTCAGTACCCGTAAAGAAAAACGTTCAAAATCTAGTCGCAATCCCATTTCAGGGACAATCGATGTAAATTTTTTTAATGTATTTTTGACAGATTATAATGCGTTCATAAAATTACGGGAATTGCCTCTCTGGACAAGTTTTATTATGTATTTATTTATATATATACTTTATTGTACACCACAAAAATACATAACATGAAAAAAAATACATCAAACACTACAAAATATACAATGGGCGGCCATATCGCGTCCTGCGATCTCTTCCAGGCAACCTTGGAATGGACAGTGATTTTCCTGGACATCGTATAAATCCTAATCTAATTTTTGGAATAATTTAAAACAGTAATATTCTTGTATAACGTGGAAATATTTAGTCACACTATAACGACTAGTCTTGACCACCGACAATTCCTCTTAGATTGACATGGATACCCTTTCACAGAAAGTTATAGAAGCAATTCAAGATATGGGACTTATTTACAAGTAAAATCATAACTTTGAAATTATATGTTGCATGTTTTATATCATCTCATATGATAACTCCTTGACCTCTTATCATAAACTGATAAACAAGGTCTTCGTAAATTTAAGGTCAAACTTGATTATGGTATCTAATAAATAGAAATTATTTATCATAATTTATATAACGTAGATACCTATGTATTCTCATGATCGTGTTGTTACTTTGAATTTTAGATTTATCCAATTCCACCACACTAATATTACTTCCAGGCTATATATTTTGTTACCACTAGGCACCACTAGTTACCACTAGGTACAAGGTGTAACAGAATAAGCGCAAGTCCTGAAAGTAGTTTGTTCATAATTGACTACCTACTGAATCGATTTCAGTAACTTTTATTATAGGTATTTTTTTATATGGCACCGATTGAGCCAAAGAAAATTAAATCTTATATTAAGGCAAGAAGATTCAATTTTAAATGCATATTTATTAATGCTAGGGTCAATGCGGTTTTCATATATAACATAAATACTAGGAACAAACAATATTTATAACATAAATACTAGGAACAAACACAAATTTGTTGTTCCAACAACAAGGCTCAAAAAAATAGGTGGCTCGTTTAGATGCCAATGTATACGTTTTTATAATAAACTTCCTAGCCACATTCAAGAACTAAGCCTTAATAAATTCAAATCTTTTATAAAGCGAAAACTATGTCAGAAAGCCTATTATACTGTAAAAGACTATATTGAGGACAAAAAGGCTTGGGATTGAGCTGCTCCAATAGGTTTAGAATGTTGTTTTTATTTTTCTAATTTACACTTTAATAATTTTCTTTTTTTAAGTATCTATTTACTTAAATAATGACATGTACATTTACTGTATAAAGTATTATATGATTTTAATTATTGTGAATGTGAGGACTATGTGGGTAATTTTTTTTGTTTTTTTCTCTCTTCGTTTTAATCATGATCTGGCAGTTTGAGTAGTTTATGCGGCCTACCCAAATGTCCTGTCTTTGGTATTGTTCGTCGAATCGTTGAGCTCCTTAAGTTCTGAGTTGAGCTGCACGGTTACTGACAAATGCGTGCACTGACTGGACAGGTCCGCTCAATCTGTGTGGTTCTTTCCTCAAAAGACCATTTCAGACACTAATCTACATGGTCCTCAAAGATTATGTCCGGATTTTTTATATACACATTGACATTGATGAATTTTATTTAGACAATGACATGAATATTTACTTTGTAAGTAATTTATATTATTATTATTTTTTTATTTAATTATTGTGAATGTGAGGACTATGTGGGTCATTTCTTTTGTTCCTTCTTAGTTTTAATCATGATCTGGCAGTTTGAGTAGTTTATGCGGCCTACCCAAATGTCCTGTCTTTGGTATTGTTCGTCGAATCGTTGAGCTCCTCAAGTTCTGAGTTGAGCTGCACGATTTTTGACAAATGCGTGCACTGATTGGACAGGTCCGCTCAATCTGTGTGGTTCTTTCCTCAAAAGACCATTTCAGACACCAATCTACATGGTCTTCACACGATCTGACCAAGATTTTGTCTGGACTTTAAAAGAGACTGTGACTTCTGAGTTTGTTTCGGCCTTTCTTCTCAGAATAGTCAGTTAGGAAACGCCGACCTCATCTAGTTTAAAAAAAATATGATTGACGTGTAAAAGTGTTTGTACAAACCTACTTACAGAAATAAAAATCATTTAATCATTTAATCATAATAATAATAGCTTTGAAAAAAATTTTTTGGTCATTGTATTATAATAATAATAAAAAACTTTTATTTGCAGACCTTACAGTCCATAATGTTAGTATTTACATAATAGTACATTATGATACATGTGTGCTAAGTTGATCATTATACACGAGGCGATATTATTCGCGCGAGGCGCAGGCGAGCGCGATAAGAAAGCCGAGTGAATATTGATTAATGCACACGCGTTTCATACGACGTTTTTCAACACACTTGCGAGGAAAAAAAAAACAGATTTGTATTGTTAAATATTAACTTGTATCGAAAATGGCGCGCTGGTTTTGTTTTCCCGCGCGCCGGCGCCGTGCTAGCCAGCCAGCACTAGCGATGCGCGCGCCGGAACATCTATCGGTTTCTTATATCCGAAGGTCCTGCATATTTATCTCTTTTGTTGACTGTACCTCCCTATGTACTGTAGTACTAATGTACTGTACCCTATGTAAATCAATAGCCGACATCAATGCAAACAGAAAACATACTAAGACCAAACCCAGTAAAGTGTCACGTTTCCGAGATATTAAGGTTCAAAGTTGATCACGTGACATTCATATTATTTTTCGGGTTCCGTACCGAAAGGGTAAAATAACGGTACCCTATTACTAAGACTCCACTGCCCGTTTGTCTGTCTGTCACCAGGCTGTATCTCAAGAACCGCGATAGCTAGGCAGTTGAAATTTTCACAAATTATGTATTTCTGTTACCGCTATAACAACAAATACTAAAAACAGAATAAAATACACATTTAAGGGGGGCTCCCACACAACAATCGTGTTTTTTTCCGGAGTTTTTGCCTCGTGGTACGGAACCCTTCGTGTGCGAGTCCGACTCGCACTTGGCCAGTTTTTTTAACTTGCTTACATCTTGTTGCATCGATGTTTGAAATGATCACTCTGAATGTTTTGTAGCGGTATCTACAATGCCACTTGCGAACAACGCGTCATACTACGTCACGCATATCCTGCATCGCGGCAGCAGAGTTTACCGCACAATTAAAATAGATACAACGGCCCGACATGAATCATTGGGCAGTTGCCCACCGGACACAACACCCGGCTGGTCGGAGGATCCTCCCTTTTCTATAGAGTATGAGTGAACTTTACACCCTGTTCCTCATACCTCTATAGTTTAAAATAATCCACGTTATAGGTATGCCACCGACATTCAAAGCAATTATCATTACCATCTTGGTGAACTAATTGGTGATCTCAGGCTGTTGTTAAGTTATGAATGAATGAATGATATATTTATTTGCAAGAATATAGGTAGCTAACATAAGTTCTTAAGATCTCTGGGTTTCACTATATTCGGCATTTCAGCCATGCAAATATTTAGATTTTACATCTTGGTTATACTTGAAGCATGCTGCACGCATTAAAGTTATTAGCAATAACATAAAAATACTAATAATAATTTCATAATTTGGATTACAATGCAATCAATAAAATTAAATCATAATAATAATTTATTTAAAAAATAGCGATTAATAATAATAATGTCATATCAATGAAATATTGCAAGAATAATGAAAATGTTTCAATATTATTTAAGTAATGTAAATAAAGAATTACGCGGGACTACTAGTGGCTTTTGTACTACTTTCCTCTTTGACATAGCCTTTAAAGCAGACAAGAGGATGCAGCGCTATCTATTCACGCCTAAATAACGTGCTAACAGGCATTTTCACTATTTACCCCTCAACGCAATAGTGGTATAATACCACTATACCTACATACCTACGTCGTATGTATATTGTAAGTATACAGAAGCGCAGTCGTATTGCTGTTGAGTTCCATCACTTAGCATATAAAGAGGCACTTTCTGGATTCCTCTTTATAAAGGGAACGATCTGGAAAATTTTAAATTTGCTGAGATATTTTAAAATCTTTGTACGAAAACATTTTCCCGGGTGCGGGAAGTATAACCAGAACTTTATTACCAGTGTAGCTGTAGGCGCCTCGGTTCGAAAAACAATTTTCGGTGAATGATAGACAATTTTGTTACTGCTGACTGTTGATGAAGAATTATATTTGGTTTCTATATCCATATTACTAATATACAGGGTTATTGATACAACATTAACAACCTCTTAAGAGGTCATTGTACTCATCATTATTAACAATTTTTACTATAGGGCCAAACCTGAAATCGCGAAAAAAAATCAGCTGTTCCCTACATTTTGACGAGTTATACGAACATAAATGTAGGGAACAGCTGATTTTTTTTTCGCGATTTCAGGTTTGGTCCCATAGTAAAAGTTGTTCGTAATGACCGAAAGTGGTGGTGGTCCAGTAACAACGGCCGCTACTTAGTAGAGTCGTGGGTACGAAACCAAGCAGGCACTTTGTGTAAATAATTTCATCACCACTGCTATCAAAACTGCTAAAAAAACATCGTGAGGACACTGGGATCTCCTAGAACCAAAAATTCGAAGACATGTGACATCTCATGTGACATCTACCAATCCACACTAGGCCCGCGTGGTAGATTATTGCCCACTCCCTGTCACAGAGAGGAGGCCTGTATCCTAGCAGTGGGAACATACAACTGATACCCAGATGGTAAGTACAATTAGCCCGTGTATATGGATTGATTCTGAGATGATAGTAGGCTCTGATAGGTACTTAAATCATGAAACACTTGTTGACTCGCAAGTAAAAACCAAACCAGTCAGTCGAGGAAACCATTCACTAACTCGGGTATAGTCAACCTCGTAATTGCATTATCACCCCGTCATAAAAAGAGCAGGTCTTTTTGTCTATGTTTTTTTTTTTACCGACTTCAAAAAAAAGGAGGTTATCAATTCGATACGTATGTATGTAATATTATTGGAATTGCATTATATTCACATATGACAATCTACTAAGGCTTCCAAACAAATATAAAAAATTTCATAGACGTATGTATGTATGTTTGTCCACGCATTTCTCAGCAACTATTAATCGGATCGTGACCATTTTTTTTGTATTAGCTTACATTTACTTCAACTTAGGGAACAGTGCAAGTTTCATCAAAATCGGTTCAGTAATTTTCAAGATATGGACTAATACGTGTAAGTATGACGGCCTGGCGTATTGATACGAGCTACGGGTGTAGTGTCAAAGGGAAAACATCTCAAACCCTTGGTCAAATTCTAGTGCAAAAACTAAAAATTACGAAATAAAAGTAATTTAAAAAAATTAAACCGCCTTCAAAAAGAAATCAACTCAAAATTACGAAATAACTTTAATTTCGGAAGTCGGTGGCAAAAAACTAAAATACAGATCCCAAGACACCGACTTCCGAAATTAAAGTTATTTCATAATTTTGAGTTGATTTCTTTTTGAAGTCGGTTTAATTTTTTTAAATTACTTTTTATTTATGTGGCAGTTAGATAGTTTCAACCTCAGGGAAGTTTCAATTGCATGGGAATAGTTGCCATAAGTAATAAAGCAATAATGAAGTCAACATTCATACTAAACTTCATGATTATAGTTTATTTAATATTTACATAATTTATGCTAATACCTATTTAAAATAATAATAATATGACATTCATACTTAATATTATAAATGCGAAAGTGTGTCTGTCTGTTATCTCTTCACCGCTGAACAGATTTAGATGAAATTTGATATAGAGATAGTTTGTGTCCCGGGAAAGGACATAGGATACTTTTTATTCCGATATTCCCACGGAATCGAAATTTATGCGGGTGAAACCGCGGGGCGCTGCTAGTTACCTATAAAACTACGCCTTGATGTTCTGATAATCAAAGGAAGGTATGTGCAACAGCTCCAAGGAAATGTATTTCTATTAAAATTCCCAAATTCTTGCTCATAATATTAAAGCTTCAACTTTGTGTCGTTTTCGCAGCAGCGCAGAAACGTCCAACCACCAAGAACAGCTTGATGAAAAAATTGAGCCATTTGTAAAGGAAAAAGTACTTTATCGCACACTATTTCGTCCAAGAAAATTAATTTTCGTTTACCACTTTAAATATGTATACATATAGAGCCTATATCAGCGATAATGTCTTGATCAGTAAGTAGAAAAATAATTCGTCCGCTCAATCCGTCGCCTGCGGTTCTTTTCAAACTAATAGAATATTCTCTCTGGCTCAACTTCATTCTGCAGGTGGTTTTAATATGCATGGAACCCAGCTGCCGATAAGCCGTCCTTACAAAGCCTGACCTGATCCTATTTGAGCGTCTTGGGCCGTCTACCCGAAGGATTTTCTCAGATTTACACCAGACTTTCCCTTCGTAAATGCTACGAAATATACTTTTATTTTGCCAAGAAATATGTCAATTGTTTTCTATTTGAATGGCTTATACGATTTGATGGGTATAAAACCTTGAAGTTTTATATAAAACTATGCCACCTCTGCTGTTCAGAATATGTTTAGATAGTTTAATATTTTTTCCATATTATGTTCAGAAAGGTTTAATTAGGAAACCTTCATCGTCATCATTTAAGCCGAAAGACGTCCACTTCTGGTCATAGGCCTCCCCCAAGAACCTCCACTTCGACCAGTTTTGTTATTCTCGGATCCAACGGGTACCTGTGGCCTTCACGTCGGCCCACCTTGTGGGAGGCCTTCCAACGCTACGTCTTCCGGTACGCGGTCGCCACTCCAGAACCTTTCGGCCCCATCGGCCATCTGTTCTGCGAGCAATGTGCCCTGCCCACTGCCACTTAAGTGACGATTCTTCGGACTATGTCGGTTACCTTGGATCCTCCCTCCTGATCTGACCTCCTGCGTATCTCTTCATTTCTGATTAGGAAACCTTTCTTACAGAAATATATGGGATATTTCTGTAAGAAAGGTTTCCTATTGTTTGAAATATACAATTTCTATAGGTACAAAGTAGCTACACTACTCAGACACACCAAGTAGAAGAGACATCAGGTCAAATCCATGATACCTTCGATCATTGTCAGAGGAGCTCGCAGAAATCTTCCGACAGAGACATATAACACAAGCACAGGTGCGGAAACTTCTGAACAAACATTTGTCTAAGTTGACTCGAGATCACTCAACTTTGCCGTCAGCTAACAGAATAATAAACCATATCTCTACGCAACATGACTTAATGTCTGTTTCGCGAATGCAGTATTAACTTTGCCGAAAAGTCCGTCGCATAGTTCTATGTTGGAAGAAATAAGTCATACTGAGATAAGTTGTAAGTGCTTATTAGAACAAATACAGGGAGCAGATGGTGGAGGGATGGTGTATAATGGTAATTTAATCGTGCTCCCAAATCTACTGACTTTGAAATTAGGTTTTAATTGTGTAAATTAATTTAAATGTTGATAGTAATTTGTATGAAAAGCTTTTTGGTACGGAGTGAAATTAGTTCAATCACTTTAACGATGACAAAAATTATAGCTATTTAAACGTAAATTTCGGTAGACAAATTCAATTAGTGCGAAAATTAAACCAATGGAGATTCTTCTTTGATTAACTTGATAGTAACGTTAGTTACACGTAAAACATGATTAAATTAGTTCAATTAATTATTTTGTCGCTCTAAAACCCCACTCTAATTTCGTAAAGTAAGTTAGTATAATTGCATTTTATCATTTTAAAAACCACGAAAAAATTCCTTATATAGTGCAACATCTTCGTAAACACCAAGTTGCTAAAACAGAGAAGAAGAAAGAAGAGAATTTCTATTTTTACGTACTTGGAAGAATTCAAGCGCACATCGTATCCTTATGAAATTTTCATACAAATAGTTTCTAAAATTATCATATAGATGAATGGTATTTCAAGATGGTTTAGCATGTAGGTACTACACTTCAGTATGTAAGAACCACGCGTTTTGTAAAGTTCCTATATGATATTATTTAAATACGGTGTTTATACTTATTACGAAAGGTGCATGAAGCTATATATGAATAAGCTTTCAAGTGAAAATTCGAACGATTTTATTGTTAAACTACCTACTTTAAATTAATTGAAGAAAATTATTCAATTAAAAGTGAATATTCAGTTTATAGTAAGTAATTTAATAGGTAGGTGTATAAATTGAGATATTTTACATTTTAATTCAATAAACTGAATACAAAATAATAAGCTAGCTCAAATGATTTGAATTATAAGGTAAGTCCTCATTTGGGTGTCGCTCGTTAGTAAAAATAAAGTATGATAATATTGTAATTTTTTTTTCAATAAATAGCCATCATCATCAGACGATGAATGGCTATGGATTGAAAAAAAAATGTATTAATTAAAAACTAGTAGGGAAAAGACTTGGCAGATGCCTAACCTTTTCCCAACTATGTTGGGGTCGGCTTCCAGTCTAACCGGATAACTTAACTTAAAACTTTTTTCCATAGTTTCCACCTTGAAAAAAAGTGTAAATCTCTTTTATTCCAAAATCTTCTACTGTTGTACAATTTTCAACATATTATTTAAAGCGTAGCGAGAATCCTGCTTATATTTCAAACATAGTTCTTGTGAGTAAATGTGATGCATGAAGTATTTCAATTTCAGGTCACATCTCACCTTGGTTTAATGTAGGTACCCTTGGAAACTATGACGCAATCACAAAATTATGCTAAGGATTGCAGGTGGCGATGTGACAATGAAGATATAAATAAAACTTTAAAAATGTTTGTAGAGAGAACATGTTTCACAAAAACCGTATTTAATTATATCTTTCACATATGAAAATTTATCACAGGAGGCGAATCGGGCTAATAATTTTATTTTAAAACGTTCAAAGATCTTATTATCTTCTCTGTTCAGTCGATTCAAAAAGTTAAAACTATATAAAAATTTCCAGGATGAAAAGGAAAACGATCTGTAACATTAAATTGATGAGTGTATTTTATATTTTTACACACGAAATTATTACGAAATTACATAAGTATTTCTGTAAAAGCGTTTATGATTCGACTGAGCATTGTGTTGAGTTGGTTTAAGCCCATAATTATCGGAATTATCAACCCGTCCATTGCTGAAATTGGTCTATAGGCCGTTATGACCAAACGGTCCTGGGGAATATTGCCATAATCACGACAGTTGGCAGGCGAATTGGTGACCGCGTAATGATGTTATTACAACTGAGATGCATATTGTTGTTCGTTACTTAATTATGAGAACTTATCAACACTTGCGCAAGTAACTGTTCCATATCCAGTTCTCCAAGTTCCATATCCAGTTCTCCAGTTCAAAAGGCTAGACAGATAATGATGATGATTATTTCTCTCTGTGACTACAGAGAGAAATAATCATCATCATTATCTGTCTAGCCTTTTCCCAACTATGTTTGGGTCGGTTTCCAGTATAGCCAGATGCATCTGAATATCATTATATTTTAGTATAATTTAAGTTAGGATAAGCGCATTTACCGCATTGGGTTATATCCTGTAATGGTACATGTAAGAAGATAAATAAATAAATAAATCAGTATTTTACATGAACGACTGCCTATCTGACTCCCACAACCCTCTTACTGGGAAATACGAAACGTCTTGGAAAGACGGATTGTCGGCCTTTCGGGATTCTGTATACCCGTAACCACTACCAAAGATCTACAAAATATGACAGACGGGACCAACGGCTTAGCGTGCTTTCTGAGACACAGGGAAAAATAAACCTGCAAGTCATTTTTAATGACCAACCAACCACAATTTAAATAAGATTTCTATCCCGTAATAGCCAAAGGACGCCTCAAAACGTAATTTCCCATCATATTGACACACTGAACTACAGGGTGGGCAACTTGGAAGTATGCAACTTTTTTTGCCGCCATTTTGTTTTGGCGGCAAATATGACAAAATACTGATTCATGATAATCATTTTGTGTATATCGTTTTACGACTGAACAACGTGTTTAAATTATTAAAACATTCTACTCAATCCAATCAAGCAGTTTGGTGTGAAATTTGGTCAGGAGGAGTAATTGGGCCTTATTTCTTTAAAGATGCTTTGGTGATGCAGCTACAGTGAATGGAGATCGGTACCTTGAGATGATAAACCATTTTTTCTTACATCAAGTGAATCAGTTGCAGCAGTTCCCACTACACGGGGCCACATGTAATACGGAACGAGCCACAATCGAGATTTGAAAAGAAAGTATCCGGGTCGATTAATTTCGAGGAACGGTGACATTGATTGGCCCCAAGATCCCCGGATTTAACAGCTCGTGACTTTTTCTCTGTAGGGCTATCTAAAGGGACGCGTCTATGCTAACAGGCCAATGAACCTTGGATGTGTTAGGACAGAAGTGAAATCACAATTAAATAGAAGAATTATTTGATATCCTTTATGCTAATCACATGAATTATAAAAACAATTATCAACCATAGCAAAATTACAATCAGAGGAACAAAATCATCACAAATCAAGTTAAAGAAATCAACAAGAGATTATTGGAAAAATAAAATAAAATAAAATAAAATAAAACCTTCAACAATTAAAACAAAATATCCGAGACAGAGTCACTGAGATAACGCAGGAAATGTGTGAAAATGTCATGAAAAACGCAATGAAAAGGGTTCACATCTGCCACGCTGCTAGAGGTGGACATTTCGCACGCTTAATCGTATACTGACATAACTCAAAAAGACGTTTTTCGAGAAATCGGAAAAAACGATTCAGCAAACCTGCCGAAACGTTTGCGTGTGAAAGAGACAGACATAGGTATAACTCCGCCTAGACAAGATATCAAAAAAAAACCGAGATAGGCCGAAAGAGGGCGTTAAAATAAACTTCTTGGTATACTTAACTCAACTTTGCCCGAAACACTACCTAATCGGTCAGTATATGATTAAGCGTGTTTTGTTTGATATTATTTTCCGTACTTCGGGCCGGCCCTAAATACTATATTAAAAAAAAAACTTAATATTTTTTAAATTTCATACAATAAAATTTAAAAATAAAGTGTAAACCTGTTATTTGCCCAACCTGTACATAAAGCGGAAGCAGACAACGACGTTTAAGATGAAGCTGAACTCATTAACGGTCACAAATTGAAAAGTGAGGAAGTTCAGTGTTGTGGAATAAGAGCCAACAAAAGTGCTGGCACTGAAGGGCCGCAAGGATGCGGGTACATTCAGCTCCTCTAAGATAAAGGATTTGAGGAACGAGGCGTATTTTACGCAATGACTGCCAAAAGTCAAGTGAAGATTTGTGTTAATGATAACGTTATCTAAGAATCTGTTCGCTGTTCTAAGTGGGTCGAGAGGAGTTCATCAAGGGTTTTCGAGTAATAGCTTAATTGTTTAGAAAGTATGGAATGGGACAACAGACTTGTTTTGAAGGAGTGTTTGGTTTAAATCAAAAGGGGAGTTGGATTGCATTTTTTGTCTGACTGCTGAGATATTTTCTTGATTACTTAATGCGTCTGTGTGTTACTTATTTGTATTAAAGAAAATCTTTTAAAATTTTAACATCGCCACCAATAAAATCGTTCATCTCGTCATCATCTTCATCTTAGTAATTATAACTTTGGCATTATGTAGGTTATTGATGTTCCTGCATCCGGACAATGTTTTAGACGTAAGTGTCATCAAGGTTTTAGTACAAAAATCGGTCGTATTTACGAGCTTCAGATAGGAAATCCATATAAACCGGGTGATTAAACTGTGGTGATACCTACGTACAGTACTTACAACTCTGTTTGGTGTAACTTGGAACTTTGAACGGTCATAAATTTAGGCTTCTGACGGCAAGAAAACTAAAACTCTTTTTAGCGTGTCGATAGCAATCTAAATGGACTCTGCCCAGAATTCGGCTACTTGTTTGGCGCCATCACCAGCGTCCATCAGTTCCTGTAATGTGCAGCTGACAGGACACGATATTAAGTGTCCCATAGTTAAAGCAGAAGAATAACCCATGTGAAGATCTTTACAGTTAATTATTGTTTTAGGTCAGCTGAGCCGGCGACCTTCGTACCGCCCCGCCAGCCGCTCTCCCCCGCTTTTTAAATCTCTGATATCTTCTAAGATATTAATTTTAATGATGCACTGTAAAGGGCAATTTTGATTTCCATGAAATGCACTACGTATTTAATGTATTTAATTGAATAAGGAATAATACTGTATTGCTTAAAATAGCTTGGTAAATAACCCATATTTTTTTTTGTAATATGTAAAAGATAAAAATGGTTACTGTGGGTTATTCTTAGGATATAAACATATACCATCGCGGCCTTTTTTATCGATATTTTTAAGATATACAATTTCGTAGTACATTAATTTGATCTATCTGGTAAGGTTTAGCCAGTGTTTGCAATGTAAGCGCACAAAAATATGTTTGTTACGACATCACATTACAAATCTTTGAATTACCCGGTTTTTCTCTACTATAATATGCATGCATTATACATATACCTTCCTCTTGAATCACTCTATCTATTGCTGAAAACTGTATTAAAATCCGTTGCGTATTTTAAAAGATCTAAGTTAGCAGGGAGCAAGATCGACTTTGTTTTATACTATGTAAAGAAGGAGGACAATAGGTGCACCTTTCTTTGCCTTACCCTTTGCGCGAATACAGGCGTGATGATATATTTATGGGTTATATTAAAAAGGAGTACCTATTTTCTGATTTTTTATTTGCTAGAGTAAAATGACAGCTGTGATCGACTGTTTTTTGCCAACATGACAGATCGATCTCAGCTGTCATTTTGGTTTAAAAATCAGAGCATATTTCAGTCGAACAATCTCATCATTTTTGTCTATGTCCATAAAACGCCGTTAAATGAATGTAGTCCTTTTATACTAGCTTAAACATTTCTGAATTCTCTTACTTACCTACCCCAAACTTAACTGTTCACAAACCTTCTATTATATTAATTGCAGAGGTCTTGTTATTCAAACAATGCAAGGATTTTAGGCGTTTCGTTTTGCCTATTGTTTTCAGCAGCCTCAAAATGGCGGAAAAATGAAGCGTCATTGTTCGATAGAGTTCTTCAGCGAGTATAAAAAGACTGAAAATTCTCAGCAATTGTTATCGATAATAGTTTTCCAGCTTAGTGGGGTTTTTAATGAAGAAAATATGGATTGGAAAAATTGTGAATGAAGCATACAAGATTTAGGTATAAAAAGATTCTAGTAGCAGTTCCTATAAAATTCATAATGCAATGTTACGCTCAGAGTAATATTGCAATACCTACTAGAATTATTTTCTTACAGTAATTTGAAGTATTCTTGCGAGTTGTGAGATGATCTACGATTTGTTGTTACATAAGGGGCCCGAAATTTTCTAATCCTTAGCCTTTTTTTTTTTGTGGATGGGAAATCATCAAATGACCCGCTCTGGATGGAGCGGAAGGGAGTGTCAGACTCTTACTGACTAAAACCCACCCGTGTTCCTTCCTTAGCCCTTTATGTTCCGGGCAAGCGGTAACCCTTTCGGACAATCCCACTAACCATAATCCCATGTGTTGAAGACGGGCAGGTCACTTTATGGTTATGCAGCAGTGTGAAAAAAGTATGTCTTCCACAGGCGCAGAGTTAAAGGACAAGGAATTAAATAGGTATTTTTTTAGTTTAATTTTAGCTGAGAAGGTATGACTGTTCAGTAGTAGACCAATAATGTACATTTATTTCATAATAAATATAAATATCTTATATAAATAATATTAGGAAATAATAGTTGATAGACACACTATCGAACTTGGTTTTACATCTGTAAAAGTAAGTTGTAATCTACTATATGTATAAAAGAAAGTCGTGTAAGTTACACTATTTATAACTCAAGAACGGCTGAACCGATTTGGCTGAAAATTGGTGGGGAGGTAGCTTAGAACCAGGAGACGGGCATATCTTTTTTCCGGTTTTAGACGTACATAGTATTTAATACTTTTATTTACTTATAGGAGTAGGGTAGGAGTAGGTTAAGAGTAGGGTAGAAGTAGGGTAGGAGTAGGGTAGGAGTAGTGCAGGAGTAGGGTAGGGTAGGGATAGGGTAGGGTAAGGGCTAGGACACCACGTGAACGAAGTAGCGCCGGGCAGCTAGAAATAATTTATATGGCAAAAAAACCGACTTCCAAAAAATACACTACAAACTGAAAAATAATTTTAATTTCGGAAGTCGGTGTCTTAGGGGTCAGTATTTTAGTTTTTGCCACCGACTTCCGAAATTAAAGTTATTTTTCAGTTTGTAGTGTTTTTTTTTGGAAGTCGGTTTTTTTTTGTTAAAAAGTTTTTATTTCTCGCTTTTTAGTGGGTCTATTTATAATTTACCTAAGTTAAAATAGCCTAATGGCAACTTGCCCATCGCCTTTTTATAAAATATTCCTTTTCTCGATGCAGGGACGTTAATTGTTGAGGAGTTCTCCTTTTATTAGTTTTTAGATTAGATGCTGATAATCCTGGCTGCAGCATCAGGCCAGACTTATGTCAACATTGCATTGAACTTAAAATTAGTCCTGTTTAAAATGAGCCCAAACACGGCTACGGTGCTTTAATTTCAAGGTTTGTACTTTTTCTGATGCTCCTGGCTTCAGCATCAGGTCTTCGGTGTTCCTCAATAACAGTACGTTTATCCACACATCGAGCCCTTTTCAATGAGCCTAAACACGATATATCTGCTGTTAGTTGTCGAGGAGTTAGGTACTCTGCAGACTATCCTGACTGCAGCATCAGGTCATGACTTGATGATCATGAGACCAAATGTGGCAAATGCCCTATCAAACATCAAAACAATTTACTAAGACAGTCCTTGCCTGTTCGAGTAACTTCTTACTGTTAAGGAGTTGTACCTTCCATCATCAGCCCAGCTACCTGAGATGGTGACAACCATACACAAATACACAAGATACTTCATAAAATATGCGAAAAACAATAAGTGAGCCTATAAAATTTGAGGGTTGCCCTCGATTTCTCTAAGATCCCATCATCAGATCCTAAGTTGGTGACAATGGGACCACCTCAGAACTATCTACTTTCGAACAAAAAAAGAATTTTGAAAATCCGTCGACAATTGGCGGAGTATTCGATGAACAACAAACAAATACAAAAAAAAAAAAAAACACAAACACCCGAACATAGTACCTCCTCCTTTTTGTGAAGTCGGTAAAAACAACGTTTGCTGGGTCAGCTAGTAGGTAAATAAATAACGACCTGTAAGGCAAAAAAAAAATAATGGCGCAAATAATAATTGAGAAAGGTTATATTAGGACTATAAACGTTGTGATTTTTATAATAAATGTTAAGTAAGTAAATTCTTTGTAATTTTGCTTGCGGGTCATTTTATTTTTTGTATTGTAATTTAAATAAATAATAAGGTATCATAATGACAAAACTTTTGTATTGAAATGTGTATCAAAATATTTTTCATATATGTTTGCTATCCCAATATCAGAAAAAAATTAAAGTAGCTAAAGGAAATATTACATCTACAGCATTTGAAAGTGATTAAACAGTGTCCACAAAGCTACTTCAGTTCCCTCATCTTAATGTCTCCGGAACAGTTGATTCTCTTTTGTTACCCCGAACATTTACTCGGACATTAATTAAAGTCAGATGTAATTAAAACTCTGTGGTTAATTCAGTGAAGAAATTCCGTTTAGTCTTAAGAGGAAAAGCGGTTGGTAATTGGTAGGAAATAGGTTAAATAGGTTAAATTATTTAAAAGATATTTCATAAACTGAATAAGAGGGATATATACTGTGTCCCTATGTTTTTAATTTTTTTAATCAATAGTTTTCAAATTTGTACACTAGGCCTGTTACACTGTTGACATCGGTTATTTTGAGGAATTTTGAGGGTTCTAGTGCTGTTAAAAATAATGTATCATTAAAAAGGGAAACATAGGGACATACTTGACAAGTAGTTAATATTTATTACTCTATAAAAAATCATTGCTTTATTAACATTTTCATTAACCAGAAAGAAAACAGGCGAGAGCGTTTCTATGGATAAAAGGCCACCCGCATTTCCTCTTAACGATTCCCTAGATTTGTATGTAAATGATAGGGGTGGGCTGATAATGATTAGGTATAGGTTAGAATCAAATCACGATTTTGTAGTTATTTTGGTAACATTTTTTGAACGACCTTGGTTGGTGGTGGTAAGTTTAGTAATCAACATAAGTCTATGCATTTATCATTTCACTGAATGGAAAATGGTGAGGCATTGATGTGACGATGAGCTTTAGTGTTATTTCAGACTAAAAATAATTATGTCCCAGTTTCTTCATAACTGAAGTGAAAACTTCTTTAAATGCGTTGAGTGATTTTTGGTAACTGAAAATCTTATGGGTTCGCGTTACCAACATGTTAAAGTTAACACTTAACAGTGTGCCTGTAGCTATGAGTATAACGTGTTGCGCTTAGCCCAGCAGTGAAATCGTGTTTTAGTTTGTAGCGGTATCTACAACGCCACATGCGAACAACCCGTCATAATGACGTCACGCAAAATCCTGCATCTCGCAAGCAGAATTTACCACGCAACTAGCATAGATACAACGACCCGACATGAATCACCGGGCAGTTGCCCGCCAGACACAACACCTGTCTGGTCGGAGAATCCTCCCTTTTCTATAGAGTATGAGTGAACTTTATACCCTGTTCCTCATACCTCTATAAGTTTTAAGTTTCCGCTTCTGTCGGCAGTACCCACGCAACCTCTTTTTTTAATCACTATGCGGATTTCTTATGTTTACTTAGATAGTAGGTACCTACCTGTCTGCGCGCACACTTGTGCACTATAATTCTCTGACATTGGCCGCCATGGTCGAAATTCGGTCTGGAGGACTAGGTAATTATTATTATTAGGTACTAACGGACAAAATAATTAATTTAACTCATTTAAACTTTCAGTAGAACGTGCCCTGAAAAGTGGTTTTATTTATCTAGCAAACTTAAAATCAATTTAAATAATTGGATTTATATTTAAGTTGGTTTTAAGTAAGTTTTTTATTTAGGTACTAAAGAAGCAGAACTATAGTCATTAATCATCATCACTTTCTAATTCCCTTACTTCAGTTGTTTAAATTCATTTTATAATTCGTCTACAAATTATACTTTGATTAGTTGACGTCTTTTGTATAAATTACTTTGATAAAGGCACTTGAATTGTTGTCAAAAGGTACTGTGATATTATAAATATTAATTTTCATTTTGATATTAATTCCTGAGCTCAATCATAGCGGTGTTGAAATTCTCAAAGTATTTCGGAGAACTGAAATCTAAAGGTAATATTATAATATAAAAAGAAAGGATTTGATTATTTGTATGTTTGTTTGTGTAAAAATATTATATATGTATATTTGTTTTTTTTAAATTTTATTCTTTCACGATAAAACCGCTAAACAGATTTTGATGAAATTTGGCACCTGAGTAGACCATGACCTGGATTAGGACATAGGATACTTTTTATCCCAATATTCCTACGGGATCGAGACTTATGCGGGTGAAACTGCGGGGCGCAGCTAGAATTTTATAAATAAATTAAGGGATAATGGCTTGATAGATAAGGTTATCGTCTTGTAATATACTTCACCATTTATGTAGGTATTAGGTTACGTACCATATTAACATGTGTTCCTCAAACATTTGCTTAGTGCTTGCCACCCCAAGGACAAAAAGTGAAATTTCATACATCACTCAAATGTAAGTTTTCAACTGTAAACACATGTGTGTTAAAATCGGCTCAGTAGCTCCCAAGTTTGCGCAACAGATTATAGAAATTACAAACACGGCAAATGGAGAAATGGAAATGATTTTGAAATAAATTGAGGTAGGTATATTATTAGGCACGTGTGTATTTGAATTCTAAATCTTTAAGTTAAACAAACCCTAGTTTATCCTAGTTCTGGAGTTAATTTGACTTCGTAAGACGGATACAAAGCAATACAGTAAGTAGTGTGGTATTTTGTTTAAATAGTTTATGTTTTTATAAGTTTAATAAACACGTAACCAACTCAGTGTTCATCTTGGATGCAAAGAAAATCATACTCTAAATAACATTTTTGAATAAAAAATATAAGAAAATTCCTTTATTTGCGCTAAACATGACGAAAGATGGTTACAAAACAAAAACAAAATATGTAGGACAAGATCAAAAGCTCTCCTCATTGGTTAACTGCTCTATCTCATCTCACCACCAAAAAAAAACTATCTTCTCATCAAAAACAAATATAAATTCAGACACGTCTTTAAACCACCATCAAAATAAACTCTCCTGGCATAGGTGCAGCACTCCATCAAAATTTACGGGTTCCAAAACAAAAAAGCTTCACAAATTATTCAGGCATTTTGCATAAATATTGGATTTTAATACTGGATTGACTGTTACTGGCTTTGATCAATATATCCGCTTAGTGTATTCCAGCTAGACAAAGGGTAAAATGGCGTGCATTCGAACACGTTTATCCTGAGCCGTGATTGGTCAAAATCTTCATTATCCGATTTGCGAGTCGGTTGGTTAGCGCCAGTGGGCCTTTAAAACTGGCCGGTTGTGTAACAATGGTTTTTGTTCTGCTGACGTCATTTGTTTGTTTTTTGTGTTATGCGTCAAAAAGGATTAATAGCAAACAAACAACAACAACAACAACAACAAAGGGTTTATTTCAGGCCACAAATGCCCATAGATACCTAAAAAGGGCATATTCTTGATAGATAGATAAAACGTTTATTCATTCGTTTGTTTCTTGCATGAAATTAGATTGTTGTTTTTATAAGAAACAATAATAATTATTGTTATTGCTTTTCGTTCGTTGTTCAAAAAAACATTGACGGTGACATAAGTCATAGGTTTATCTGGGGCTTGTATGGATATATTATCATCAAATCCATCATTTTATTTCGGACAACTAAGAGATCATAAATAAATTGTTAGTAAAATATATACTGTAATAAGTATAGGATGACTGATATTATAATTAGTGACCGATACTTAAACACATGATTGTAATCATCATATTAAACAACTTTCCCAAAGAAACATTTTTTTTTAAATTTACCAAGTGCCCCAATCACCTCAAAAAAATATTGAGTAGGTACTTACATAACAAGAACAATACACATCAGCTGTAAATTAATTTAGTAACTAATCCCTTTTTATAAACAAAACTATTCCACTTTTACCATGCATTATTCTTTTTCATTCATTTAAAAACCGGTGACAAGGGATGCACTTGGAAAATTAAAAAAAAAATAGTTTCTTTGGGAAAGTTATTTGGTATCATGAGTAAATCATAGTGTTTAAGCCATCATCATCTGCCTAGCCTTTTCCCAACTATGTTGGGGTCGGCTTCCAGTCTAACCGAATGCAGCTGAATACCTGTATTTCACATGGAGCGACTGCCTATCTGACCTCCACAACCCAGTTACTGGGTAATACGATACCCCTGTGTGTTTCAAGTATCGGTCACTAATTACCAGTCACCCTGTATAATGAAAAGACAGTTTTGGTATGTGTAAATAATGTATGTTAAATCTCTAGACGTTTACAAAATACTGCGGAAGTGTGGACGCCAGCCGCGTACAAATTATGCAGAGCACTAACGATATTAATTTCATACACCTACGAGGTATGAGACAGTTTTGCTCATTAACCTGTATTATTTACACGCTTTAATTAGCGTATATTAATTATAGTCTTCATCAATTACACATTTGCATGAAATCACATTACCGAAATAACTCTCTGAGACGTGTTTCCGAGTATTTTCCAACGTTAACACATTATTTTTCTTCATTAAAAAATGGCAATTCTTTAAGTATTGTGTTTCTCATTCAACAATAATAATCCTTTTATGCACAGCGTTCTGTATTTGAAAACCGGTCAAGAGCGAGTCGGACTCGCGCACCGAGGGTTCCGTATTGTGAAACGTGAAATGTTTTTAAATTTTCATCGGTGAGGCCTATATTCGTCGTGTAGAATATTGCAGTTTTAGGTCAGTCCCATCTCTTCACCGATAGTGGAACTAATGTAATTTTTGTTGATGATTTCTGAAAAGTGTGCTATTTAGAGACTTCGATTTATTTTTCGTGTAATCTTTACATAAACTTCTATCATGTAGGTATAGAATAATTTCAGATTTTTCTCTATGCAAACTTTGGAGATAAGTAGGGGGGAACGGTATTTTTTTTTAATTTTTCATCAAAAGTCGAAAATTATCCGGCCTAAAGAAAGAAAAATGTTTGAGAATGTGTAAACAGCGTTCTTTTATATGATACCCCACATGCCCTAGTAGCCCTACTTCAAATTTTTAAGATTTTATGATTCAAATTTCAGTCCCTGTTGCAGAAAAAAAAAAATTGTTGGGAAAATACTTTTTAGGGTTCCGTACCCAAAGGGTAAAAACGGAACCCTATTACTAAGACTTCGCTGTCCGTCCGTCCGTCCGTCTGTCTGTCGCCAGGCTGTATCTCAAGAACCGCGGTAGCTAGACAGTTGAAATTTTCACAGATGATGTATTTCTGTTGCCGCTATAACAACAAATACTAAAAACAAAATAAAATAAATATTTAAGGGGGCTCCCATACAAAAAAACGTGTTTTTTTCGGCGTTTTTGCCGTCTGTCTGTCGCCAGGCTGTATCTCAAGAACCGCGGTAGCTAGACAGTTGAAATTTTCACAGATGATGTATTTCTGTTGCCGCTATAACAACAAATACTAAAAACAAAATAAAATAAATATTTAAGGGGGGCTCCCATACAACAAACATGTTTTTTTCGGCGCTTTTGCCTTGTGGTACGGAACCCTTCGTGTGCGAGTCCGACTCGCACTTGGCCAGTTTTTTTATTTTTGCATAATACGAGGCTATCGTATTTCGTACAATATCAGAAACCAATCCCTTATTAAAACGTTCAAAATCTAGTCGCAATCTCATCTCAGTGACAAATAATGTCAAAAACTTGTTATAAATGTAGGGAAACTAGAGAAATTTTTGACAGATTGAGACTGAGATCAGACTGTGAACGTTCTTAAAATTACGAGAATCCGTCTGATGTTAGTAATTCTCACTTTTGACAGCGCACTTCACCTAAGTTTTCACGGTGAGATTTTTAGGGTTCCGTACCGCTAAAGGAAAAACGGAACCCTTTTATGATCACTTCGTTGTTCGTCTGTATGGCCGTTTGTCAAGACCATTTTTCTCAGGAACGCGTGGAGTTAGCAAGTTGAAATTACTATCAAATACTCAGAGCTGTAATCCCTTGAAGCAGTGAAAAATCAAACTTCTAAGTCAACTCAATCAAAAGATGCGAGCGGTTATGTTCCGGAATCAAAACCTATAGGGTACTTCCCGGTGACCTAGAATAATGAAATTTGGCAAGAAGCAATGTCAAGAAACACAAGTAAAAAACCTAAAGGAAAAAAATCCGAAAACCGTAAATCTGTAGTTACATTACAAAAAAATAAAATCCCGTGATAATCTACATACGGAACCCCTCGGTGCGCGAGTCCGACTTCCACTTGACCAGTTTTTTACAGAATAGATCGCCTGGTCACTTTTAAACTGACCAATTGCAAGCTAAGAAAATTAAAAGCTACTCACGTCTATCTATGAAGCTGTATGTGCCAACGAATCCCGTGGCATTGTTCTGCTTGGCCCCGCTATGGAACTCCAGGATGAGTGAGGGTCCAGGGGAGTACAGGGCTGGCGGGGCATCGGCTCTACTGCCGCAGAGCTCCCGAGCCCAGGCTGAACGCTCGTTGATGGTTCCAGGAGGACCAGGACCTTGGACTTCCCAGTATACCTTCAGGTAATCACCTCGGGTGCAGCTGTAACAATAAAGGAATAATGGGGTTATTTTCTTTATCTATTTTGATATGTTTAAGATTTGATTGGTAAATAAAGGCGCTAAGCCATTTGGAGGGAGAGTGCTTAATTAAAGGGGATATCTTTTTAATTAAGAAAATAAACATACACACATCAAAAGTGTCTAGGGATCAAGCATATTTATGCGGATTTCTTGAGATTGAGATGTGGCTTTGTAATAAATTTATGATTTTATAAATTTATATGGATCCTTTTTGGTGCATTTCATAATTTGAATCAGGAACTGTGAATCAAATTCGAGTAAAAGATGAAAATCAGCTGTCAATATTTTCCCTATAAAAACATACAACGCATTGAAGACATTATTAGTGCTACTGTTTCCCTACTACTGATTAAAACCAACGTTATTATGGAGCGGCGACGTCATTTAAGCAGGGAAGAAATGCTCAGAGCCGTGGGAATGATAGAAGCTGGTTCCCGGCAACGTACTGTGGCTTTAGCTCTGAATACAAGTCAGAGTGTTATCAGTCGACTTTGGACACGTTACCGAAGCACTGGTACCGTGGCTGAGCGCCATGGAGGACGGTATCGCTGCACCACACGGAGACAAGACCGATACATTCAAATCTTAACTCGAAGAGCTCCAACAATAACCGCCATGATGTTAGCCGTGAGGCTTCATCACTCTTCAGGGAACTTAATTAGCGACCAAACAGTCAGAAACCGCTTGCATGAAGTGAACCTTCATTCCCGAAGACCGCTACGGGTACCACCTATAGCAATGCACAATCGTAGGATTCGATATCAATGGGCTCTTGAACACAGAAATTGGGCAGAAGAACAATGGCGTTTCGTGTGCTTTTCTGATGAGTCTCGTTTTGGTATGAGACCGGATACAAGACGTATACGACACTGGAGAACCCCTGGACGCCAACAGCGATTAAAATCCTGCCAGGAAGTCCATCCTTATAGTGGTGGAACCATCATGGTATGGGCGGGTATTTGGATCGGCGGAAGAACTGAGTTGATTTGGATCAGAGGCAACCTCAACGCTCAAATTTATGCTGAGACGATTGTATCAGACGTCATCGTTCCTCTACAAGTGCAAATCGGTCCCTTATTTCAGTTAATGCATGATAATGCACGACCGCACACCGCAAGAGTTGTAAGACAGACTCTCGCCGCAGCTAACATCAATGTCCTGCCCTGGCCTGCTCAGTCGCCAGACTTGAACCCGATTGAGCATGCATGGGATATGCTACAGAGAAGAGCTCTGCCGAATATGGAGGGTATCCAGTCGCAAGAAGACCTTTTTTTGTTGTTGCAACGAACATGGGCGGCCATTCCACAGCGTGATTTGGATGAACTCATTTTGAGTATGCCAAACCGATGTTCTTGTGTTGTTAGTGTTCGCGGTAGAAACACGGATTATTAATTGTTTAAGTTACCCAATAAAATTTTAAAGAAAACTGTTATTTCAGTCTTTTTTTCGAACTTTTGTGTTAGTGGTTCAAATGTCAAAAATCCCTTTATTAGGAAAATGGCAAATTTCTTTATTAATGCAAAGGTGACTTGGTTTATCGTTACTGTGACAAACGAAAACACTTTATTTGATGAATCCTTAAAGAAAATTTTAATTAATATCAATCAGGAGAAAAGTTATTGCAAAAATATATGTTGATCCCTAGACACTTTTGATGTGTGTATTTGTAACATTGTCAGGATAAATAAATTGTAGGTATAAAACTAGTCCAATTTCTATTATTCAATTGTTTTACATATTTTATTTGTGTAGTATCTAGACAAGTAGATACCAGTTTTCCTGGAAAAACTTTGTTTGATATTTTAAAATTACTACCAAAAAATATTACATTAAGTACCGAAACGGACACGGTCTAATAAAAATAAAACACGTATTAAAACCTCCGTTTTAAAATTACCTACGAGGTTGGAAAACTGAAAATATTGCTACCACATAGTGGTTACTATGTGGTAGCAATATTTTAAGGGAACAACCAATACTATCGGCCCACGATCGTTTAGAGACTTCAGAGCTGCGAAGTTAGCGTCTCAATTTTATGAAATAAATGTTTTCCAACTTGTTTTATAGCACACCATTTTATAAAGACAAGTCTTTATTAAGACGTCATTTAGCTTTATCGGGAAAATTATGTGGCTGCGTTGTACAAGGGAATTTCTGCGAGAAATGATAACATCGTTGTTCTTGGCTAAGTTTTCTATGAGTTACATCGAACATTTTGAAATACATTTTTTATCATTCTTTTGTGTTTGTAAATAATTGAGGATGGTGTTTTAGAGTTTATAAAAAGGTACTAAAAACCCATCTACTTTTTTTACTTCCGATTGACGTCTCTTTTAAGGTTTAGTTTAGAAAATCATCTGCGAGCGACCGGTGAAGAGCTACGTCGAAAAAATTAAAAAGAAAACTGTCATTACAAAGTAAAGACTACGAGCGTGTCCATCACAGGTTTTTTAAAACTTCGGGGTATATTTCATATCCTCTGTGACGAAACTGAATAACAAAAAAAACCCTAAAAATATAAAATTTTGCATCCCTGTGCAGAAGAGAAGTTTCCTTTTGGGTTGAAAAAATAGTATGAAAGCACCTTTTTCTTGTAATCATCATTCCAGTTTATTTCGGCACCATTTTTGGCATGACCAGAATTGATTTTCACCATGAATATTCTAGCTTCAATAACTATAACTCATTTAAATATCTCTACAAACGAGTAGGTGAATCGTGACGATCATTTCGAAATTTAATTCTCATTACGATTAATAATTCATAGACGAATGTTGAATACAAAATGGCGCTTGCATTTTATGCATGCAGCTTAATAAGGTTGGCACATTTCATCGACACGGTTCATCGTATATCTGAAAGATGGAATTTTGAATTGTGAATGCATAGTTATTTGTATTTTCAATTTTCTTAACGATCTGGTAGAAGAAATTATGTAGAGGGTTGATTGATGATAGCCTGGGACTAAAACAGAGATTTGAGTCATTGAGCTGAGTTCATTTATGAAGATACTAGCGCATTAGTGTCGATCCCGTGGGAAGATCGGGATAAAAAAACTATCCTATGTCCTTCCTCGGGATGCAATCTATCTCTCTGCCAAATTTTATCGAAATCCGTTCAGTGGTTTAGGCGTGAAAAGGTAACTTAAAGAGACAGACAGAGTTACTTTCGAATTTATAATATTAGTATGGATGGATAATAGAATAGGGTCCTTATTTAATTCACTATGACGACTTAACGATTACTTACCGAAACCACGTCATTCCCATAGCTAATTCCGCCAATCTCGCGTTGATTTCGCGCAGTTTCGTTCATTGTGTCATAGAAAATTACGACCTAGGTTGTATGTTTCAATGGTATAATTATATTAAATTGAAGATGTTCAGCATTTGCTGATGGAATGTGTCCGGAATAAAGATGAACGCGACTTGCTACTGAACGAATTAAAGTTACATAGGCTGGATGTTGGTCTGATTCAAAGCATTTTAGCAAACCCTAATCGGAGGCAGCTAAAAGATTATGTAGTTTAGTATTAGTCGTTCAGCAGTGAGCAGCAGCTTTTTAGTATTATACTATAATGTAAGGTTTTGTTTTTGTTTTTTTTTTCGTGTGTATTATATTTCTAAGTGGATTTACTTTGTTATAAGGAATGATGGGGTTGACATATCTTTAAGGGACAAAAACCCCTAAATGTATTTAAAAAAATAAAGATAAAAAAATGGTATATATTCTCTTGACAAATTTCGGTCACAGTGTCCAATCAGAATGAAGATTAGCGACGTAGAAGATAATTATTATAGTGGTAACACAGGTGCCCTCTCTGTTCCTTAACTCTCAATTTGATGGGATGGCAATCCGACACGACCAAAGAGAGATCAGGCGCAAGACCAACGGCTTTAATGCTTTGCGAGGCACGGGGGTATATAATAACACCAACTTCCAAACTCCGGACTGCAACTGAGAAATTCCTAATGGAAAAACCCAATAACAATTGCCCGGCCGTGGGAATCGAACCAAGGATCTCAAGCTCAGCAGACCACGAGACGGCTTTTAAAGGCTGATTTCAAGAGGAACTTTAAGAATGTATCTGATAAAACGAGATGCGAAGGGCGTATCCAAAGAATTTTTATTTGCTTAAATACCTACCATGATAAATTTGAGTTTTTTTTTTTAACGTTCCCTACACTAGGATTTTCTCCTGTATTGTGGGTGCGTTTACAAACATTTAAATTCACGTACACAAACAGCCAGACCCGGAACAACTACTTGTAGTTCATACAAATATTTGCTCCGTGTGGGAATGGAACCCGCGACACGCAGCGCAGCAGTCAATAGCTTAACCACTGCGCCAACCGTGCCGTCAGATAAGAAATCCATAATATTTTTACAGCAGCTAAACAATCGATTATTGATGGGGTAACTTTCACTGTTATGATTGACTAAGATATTTATACCCACATCAGAAATGTCACCGTCCATCAGTCCGATTGGGCACGCCACAACTACTGCGACCTGTTCGATTTACTTCAATTACGTAATTACGTGTTCACCGTAAAGATATAAATTATTAACGTATTATCGATTCAAGGCTGAAAATAAAGCAGGTTTTACCTGGCAAATGTATGCACGACGATTATTCAAGCAAGGTCTACATTTCCAGATTAAGCTGACCTGTCATTGTATGAAAAACTTGGAAAATTCGAAATCAGTATAATACTGGAAATAACATAACATAATTTCGCGCCTGTATTTAAAAAGGTTTAGGCAGAGGTTAACACCCACATTTTGCCAATTATCCTTAAGTCCCATGTATTAGAGGACGAGCGAGCCTACACTGAAATAACAGTAAAAAAAAACATTAATCTGAACTGTTTTAAACAGTTCCATATGAGCGTAACGTTCAAAACAGTATTTTTTACTGATCCGAAAACGGTTAAAGCTTGAGCCATAAAGTTACCGTCCAGTAGTTTTAAGTAGTTAAAAGGTCACAAAATTAACTGTTTTATTCATCTGGTGATATCGTTCAAACCTTTGAAATTTACTTACAGTAATGGTGGTTTTTTTTTTGTTGTTTTTTTCAGTAAATAGTATGTTCAATAATTAAAAGTTACTGTTTTGTGTTTTACTGTTTTACAAACATTTCTTCTTACTGTTTAAAGTCAGTAGGTCTTACGGAAATCGATTTAATGTGCTGTAGTAAGCAATTCATTTTATATCATGTTGGATCATTCGGTTCCCTACAAAATGGTTGAGCTGGATGGTGCTGATCCACGCGTCATGTTCGTGAACGGGCGCCGTCGGTTGAGACTGGTCATCTCTTAACTGCCAAGGCTTATTTTTAATCTTATGTCTTGAATTGTTTCTTCATTTCTGTCTTTTTTACATTGTTCTCACTTAAAGAAGCAACAAGAATAATGTACCCAGGATTTTGTAATATCTTGATTTAAAAGAGTGTCCATGGAGTTTCTTGCCCGTTCTTCTCCATAGAGATCTACGCTTTGGAATGGGCAACTAGCTTCAACTTTCTGACTAACTGACAGACTATTTAATTTTGACAATTCAAAAGTGCCTGTAGGTACAAGGTTTAATTGAAATAAATGATTTGAGTTTGAGTTTGAGTTTGATTCTTTTTTTCAGTGTATTGCCACCAACCGGACACAAGAACAGACTCTGGGTTACGACGCAGCACATCAAGCTACTACAATCTGTCAAATTTCTTTAATATATTTTCAACTTTATCGCTAAAGTATAAGGTTCAAAGTTGATTGGGAAAATTTTACAGTTTCGGGTAGCTTGAGTCTGTACGGTTATAGCTTAAAAAATTTCAACTCCACACAAGATATAAAAGGTGATCGTACATTCGACGGGTAAGTCGTCAAGTGTACGATTACCTTTTATGTCTTCACTTGTATTAGAGTTGAGATTTTTTGGGCACCCCTACCTAACTCAATCGGAAAGAAATGGCGAGTGTCTTTCCGTTTTTTGAGATGAGATATTTTTGTTTTTGTTTCGTATTTTTGTGTCAACAGCACTGTAGGTAATGCTTTCACTAGAGGCGGTGAACGTAATTATGGTAGAAGGTTATTTTTTTTTCAGGAAAACAGACAAAAATGGTCTTCGTAATGGAAACGGAATGGATATTTGTAGAGTCGATAAAATTCTACTTTTGTATGTGCAGTTGAAACAGAACCGGTCGAAGTGGTGTTGCTTGGTGAGGTCCAACATTGGACGTCTTTGGCTGATATAATTATGATGATGATTTTGTGTAAAAATTATGTAATATGAAAAACCTTCTAATTTTAGTAAAAAAATATGGCCCTAAAAGTGGTCTCGTCTCTTAATATTAATTAAATTTCTTTGTTAAACAAAAATATTTTGTCTCAAACGCATTTTAATTCATCTTCTCTTCATTCCTCAATCCGTTTCACCAATAAACATTTCCTATTCACTCTATTGCAAAAGCTACTTCATCATTCACTTGCCATTCGTACTCGATAGATACAATAAATCATCTACATGTCAAATTCAAAGAAAGGGTGAACTAAAAGCAAAAACAGCTTAGTTTCAGTAGAAAAGTATCCTTTTGACCTATTTAGACTTGGCAACGAGTACCAAACAAACAATGGACTGGCTAACTGTAGTTTCACTGTATTAACAAACGTTTTCCTCTGTTATTTAAGAAAAGAAAAAAAAAATACGTTTATTTGCGGCAAACATGACGCATAAAAATAAAAAGAATAAAAACACAAACAAAAAAAACAAAATAAAAATGAATGAATGTTATTCTAACAACAAAGACGATTTGATCAAACTAATCCGAATGGATTAGTTTGATCAAATTTTCAAATCAAATCAAATCAAATCAAATCAAATTATTTATTTGCTAGAATGTAGGTAAGATACAAATAAGGTCGTGAAGAATTAAAGTTGAGCCATACATTCTGCCCAAGATTAGACATGCAAAATTTAAATGAATGAATATGATGCTTTAACTAGTAAAAGAATAAGAACATTTAAACACAATTATCGGATAGAAATTAACAGTTCAATACAATTAATAAATACTAGTCAAAATAAGATTAAAATGTCAAAATACGATTAAAATGTCAAAATACAATTCAAATGTCAAAATACAATTAAAATGTCAAACAAAATACAATAAAAAGTAGTTAGTCATTTAATTTAGTATTAAGAAATAAAAAAAGTCACTTTAGTCAAAACTTTCAAAATATTCTGAATTCAATTTATATAATTAACAGAATTTCAAAGTCTATAATAATCGGTCATTTAGAAAATCATTAATCTATACTAATATTATAAAGCTGCAGAGTTTGTTTGTTTGTTTGTTTGTTTGTTTGTTTGAACGCGCTAATCTCTGGAACTACTGGTCCGATTTGAATGATTATTTTAGTGTTGGGTAGTCCATTTATCGAGGAAGGCTATAGGCTATATTTTTTTTCTTCAAAATTAGGGATCCGTAATAAAATTGCTATTTTGTAACACAAGGTGTAAAATCGAAAACCTATTTTTGCGTGCGCTGCAAAAACAATTGACAATAGAACAAAATAATGTACTACGGGTTTGTAGAGCCCATTAAGACCTACAAAAAAGTCCGCGAGAACATATGTCTAGCTATCATGGTTTAATCACAATAACCGATTTTGTGTTCAAAATAATTATTAAATCGTCTGAAGAAAAAAAAACTACGTTAAATATGTATCGTAATATTAATCTTTATCGAAATTAAGCATTATGTTATCAAGAGTATTTATGAAGAAGTAAAATACTTTTTGTTTCATCTCAATCGGATATTTCGTTTTAAAGTTATCACGTGTGTAAGATGTTAAGAGTTGGTACGGACGCCAGCACATCAAGTTACTACAATCTGTCAGATTTCTTTAATAGATTTTCGACTTTATCGCTAAAGCATAAGGTTCAAGGTTGATTGGGAAAATCTGACAGTTTCGGGTAGGTTGACCTGCTGGCGTCTGTACCTATTAAGGAGTTATGGGCTATAGAGTTTTTTATCTATACTAATAATAAGGCTGAAGAGTTTGTTTGTTTGAACGCGATAATCTCTTTAACTACCGGTCAGATTTGAATTCTTTTTGCATTTGATAGCCCAATTCTTGAGGAAGGCTATAGGCTATTTAACATCACGCTATGACCCTTAGGAGCCGAGCAAAAAGAAAAAAACTCAGAGTGAACGGTAAGCGAATACGAAGTGTTGCGACGCGACGGGGTGGGGGTACAAGAAATTTCACGCGGACGAAGTCGCGGGCAGAAGCTAGTGGAGTAATAACATTTTTCCACCAGAAAAGCCTTAAGTTTGTGTTTGAAATGTTGTAATGTGTCATTTTTTATATAGTCCGGTAATTTATTAAATAGGATTGGTCCCATACAAATAACACTTTTCCTTAATAGTGCAGTTTTATAGCCACCGACATTTAAAAGGTTTTTATATTGGCTTCTCACGGGGCCTTTTCTGGTGTCCGAGACCTTAGTGAATAAGTTCGCATTTGTTTTAACAAATATTGCCATTTCCATAATAAATAATGACGGAAAGGGAAGAATTCTTAGAGACTTAAACAAAGGTTTGCAGCTATCTGTGGGTTTAAGACCGCACATCGCTCTTACACAGCGTTTCTGAGCTTTAAACACCTTATCTCTTAGGCTACAGTTACCCCAGAAAATTATTCCAAACCTCAAGACCGAGGCGATCAAACCATGGTAAGCTATTAAAGCAGTTTTTGTGTCAACTTTTTTTGCCAAATTCCATAGGACATATGCTGCAGTGCTCAGCTTTTTGCACACTTCTTCGGCTTGAGGTATCCAAGTTAATTGGTCGTCTATTAGTATTCCCAAAAATTTCGCAACTTTGACTACTTTGATCTCTTCCCCATCATATTGTACGTTTACATTTGGTGGAGTTGTACGTTGGTGGAAGTGCATTACACTAGTTTTTTGCAAGTTTATTACTAGGTTGTTCTTATCAAGCCAGCTTATAATATTTTTTAAAGTGCTATTAATCTCTTGCGCATAACGAGTAATATCAGTACATTTCACGAGTGCTGTACAGTCATCGGCAAATAAAACCATAGGATGCTGTATTTGACGTGGCAGATCGTTTATATACAGCAAAAATAGGGGCGGCCCTAATACACTGCCCTGTGGTACACCAAACCTAACTATTTTGCCTTCAGATCGGTATTTCTTTTCACATTTTGTTTTAAGGCAGATGCTGGATGTCTCTGTGTATTGTATGCGGTTACTAAGGTAAGATTCTACAAGATTCAGCACGTTTCCTCTGATACCGTATCTGTTAAGTTTATTTAATAATATCTTATGGTTGACGCAGTCAAAAGCCTTTGTCATATCTGTAAAGATGGCACAAATGGGTATTTTGTTATCTACGTTTATCAATATTTCATGTAATAAATCATATACGGCTGTATTGATGCTTTTATTCTTTCTAAAGCCTGCTTGTTCACTGCATAATATATTATGTTTTGTCAGAAAATTGTTAATAGATTCGTAGATAATCTTTTCTATTACTTTAGAAAAAACAGGGATTAGAGCTATCGGTCTATAGTTAGCTATATCTTTCCTACAATTTTTTTTGTGCAGTGGTTTGACTATTACAGTTTTTAAACCATTCGGGAACACGCCAGAGCTGATGGCTAAATTAACAATGTGGCTAAGATGTCCGATGATATTATTGGCAACAAACTTAATTACTTTCGTTGCTATTTCATCATATCCTACGCTGTTTTTATTTTTCAATGATTTTATTGCCCTAAGTACATCATGGTAGATTACTGGAGGCATAAACATTGTGCTTGGGTTTTCGAGTACACCACATGTTTCGAAATTTGCTTTAGGAGACTTTTCAACTTGGTCAATAAAGTAATTGTTGAATGCATCTGCAATTTCTTTGGGGTTATTTATAATTCCATTGTGTACTTTGATCTGGGAAATGGGCTCATTAACACGTATTTTATTATTAATAACCTGCCAAGATGCCTTTGACTTGTTAAGTGACGTTTTGATGAAATAATTGTTTTGAGCTTTTTGAGTCAACTTGACAATTTTTCGAAAACGCTGGGAGTAATTTTTAAATTTTATTATGTTTTCAATTGTAGGTCTACGCCTGCGTTCCCATAAAAGATGTCGTTGCTTCCTACTACAAACGCGTATACCCCTAGAAATCCATTTTATTTTTTTATTCGATTTTATGGTAACAAACTTGTAGGGGAAGCAAAGATTATATAATAAGCTAAAATTTTCCATAAATGAGTTATATGCTTCATCAACATTTTCCGTCTCATATATTTCCGAAAAGGAAAGGCATTTCAGATAATTGTTGAAATTATTTAAGTTTCTCAATGAAAGGTCCCGTTTTTTTACACGCCATGATTTCAGTCTACAAGTACTATTAACTTTTATTTCAAATATTTGTGCGGTGTGATCAGATAAGGCATAGTCAATGACGTCGCATTTACATTTAGATTTAGAGTTATGTGCAATGTTATCTATACAGCTATTGCTAGACAGTCGAGTAGGTTGATCAAGCTCTAGTTTGAGATTGTAGCCCAGGAGAAAGTATTCGAAGTCCAAACTAATATTATTTCTCTTTAACCGGTCAATGTTGAAGTCTCCGCATATAACAATTTTTTTGTTAGGGTTTGCACATAACGATTTTAAAATAACATCAAAATTGTCATAAAAAACCTGTAAATTACTAAATTTTGGTGGCCTGTAAACACATATGATAGTCAATTGTTGTTTAACAAGTTCAACAGCACAACATTCAATTACTCCAGTTATTGAATATCTCGATGCATTTCGAAGTTCTATATATTCAAACGATTTGTTTACTAAAATGCAGGCACCTCCTCGTTTCTTGTCCCGTCTTGCATAGCAAGCAGCGAGTTTGTAATCTGGTATATTTAGCAAATTCTCGTGTCCATGCATGATGAAGTGCTCAGTTATGCATAGTACGTCTATATTTCTTTGCGTCATTGATAATTCTTGAAGGTGGATTGTAAGTAAATCTGATTTGTTCAAAAGTCCAGCAATATTTTGATGAAGTATCCGTAAATTGTTATGAAAGAAAAAAATGGATGTTTTTGTTATGCTGGTCTGAGTCACTCGTGTCTATTTGTGGTGTATTATAAGTCATGTCAGCATCTGTTACGTCAATGGTACATTTAATGTTCTCGTTAATTAATATCTTCAAATTATGATAAACGTCCTTTATTCCATTGTTACTTATTCTGCCGCTGACGTTATTGAACATTTCGTATGTCAATTTTAAGTTGGAGTCTAACAGCATGGCGTATAGATGAGATTGGTTATCCATGTACAACAAATTATTGAATGTTTCTATTCTCCAATTGAACAGAAGTGCGTGCTCACTGTTTTTATAGGTAGGTAGGCAAATAATAATGTTGGTATGTTGTATAATACTTAAGGTTTCTCTTATAGAAACAATAAGATTACAGTAATTTTTTGTTACGCGAAAGTCTTCCTCTCCTATGAACACGATGCAGTAGTCTTTTTGAGTGTAGTTGGTCAGTTTTTCATGTATGTTATGAATAAGAATTTCAACACCACAGTTTGGTGTGAGATAATGACAAATTTGATAGTTCGGAAACATGTTTTCTGCCATTGGTAACATTTTATTTTTATTGTTGCTGCTAATGATACACAACTTATTTTTTTCAAGTTTGCATGTATTGCGGTTTGTAATACTTTTAGTTTTACAGGGCACAGCCGGTGATATTTTGGAGGAAGTTTGCGACATAAGCGGTGTAAGTGGCGTGGGAGTAAGAAAGATATCTTGTTCTTTTTCCGACTTAGGTGTACCATAATTGTGTTTCGAAATTAAGGATTGCTTTTTGCTTGGTGTAATTATCTCACTTGTTAACTTTTTTGTCGCTTTTTTTACTAATTCATGCCTTGTGTTTATTATGGTAACTGTATTTTTAAGTTCCATATTTTCTAGGGATAGTTTATTAATTTCATCATGAGCTGAAGTTAGTTCGAGCTTAAGTTTTTCTATCTCATTTCTAAGTTCCTGTATCTGTGAGTCACTTTCGTCAATGGATATGTTCGGAAGGCTATTGGTGCTGCCATCTATCGTCAGGTTGATGGAACTACTACTATGGTCTACATTGTCAGCTGTTTTTGAAATATCAGTCATTGATTGAGTGCGGTGTTTCGATCGAAACGTTATATTTTCAAATGAATCCATAATAATAATACAATTTTAAAGTAACTTGCCAAAGGTCCTGGGTTAAATGGGATTTGAAGTCGCATCCACTTTGCACTTTTATTCAAATGACGGTGGACTAAAAAAAAGTTTAAGTACTTTTGTTCCGTAAAAATAATAACCGAACTATGCAAAAAAACTTTCACTTTGTCAGTTCAATAGATGTTACAGGAAGGAACTTCGCAATGTAGAATATTTAATTATCACACTATTGAATACTCTTCACGTTAGTCACAGTTGATTGACACACTTGATTTGACATTGATTTCGACAAACCATAAGTAGATTTTTTTTTTGCGTTTATTTTCGGTGTTAACATGCAGAATCCTTTGCAAACACTTTCACTGCGTTATTGGTAGACACTTTCACTATTGCATTAGTTTTCAGTACAATAATATACGAGAAATATATTATAAACAACGATTGATAACGGAGCCGATGTTGTGTCAATCAAATCAAAAACCCCTTCTTAGCACTAGTGTTTAAAGTAAAGCACTAGTGTTTTCATTTTTTAGCCCAAACAATAGATTTTTTGTAAATAAATAATTGCTTCATATTTTGTAATAAATTAGCAGTGTCATCGCGCTTCTCTTTTTTTTATATTTCGAGAGAATTAAGGGGCTTACAGGTCCAAAACACAAAAAAACGCAAGTTTTAGAAACAATAAAAGTAGGTATAAGATCGACTACAGTAACCAAAATCAGAAAAATATATGGTATTCTTCAGGATATAGGTATGCTAGGTAGCTAGTGTGTTGAAAACATATTACAACTAATTTGGTATGAGAATACGATCTAGGACATAAAATAAATTACAATTAACTACTTAACTTACGACGGAGGAAATTAAATTATTTCTGAAGTTTCTACTCGTTATATCTGTTTTCTGACTAAGTTACGCAGTTGACTTGCTTACTAGCTCTCACTAAATCAGATGTATGTTTTCCTTTCTACATGTTTTAATGTTTATTTACCCTGCACCCTAATTGCGTAACACTCTATCAACCCCGGTTTGAATAATTTTGAAGTATATTGCTAATCCATTGCTTCATATGTTCGAAAAATGTGTTTGCTCAACAACGTAAATAACGCAATGAATGTTGTTGAACTGTCAAAATGAAACTCATTGCTACTGATAGTGTGTTACGCAATTACGCAATTATCGAACCCAGGCAGGCGCTTTACTTTGAGTAAATTCCATCACCACTGCTTTCAAAACGGTGAACGAAAACATCGTGAGGAAACACGGCAACCAAAAATTCGAAAACTTGTGACATCCACCAACCCGCACTGGGCCCGCGTGGTAGATTGTGGCCCACGAAGAGAGGAGGCCTGTGTCCCAGCAGTAGGAACATTATAGATTAATTATGCGGAACAATCAGAAATCAGAGATGTTAAATAGATAGCATCTGCATTGATCAAGATGTGGTTATCAATGTAATTTCCCAGTTTGAGGTACTGTTTTTGATCCTTAGTTTGGGCATAACTGTTTAAATTTACATCTTAAAAAAAGACATTAGAAACCTTGTAGGAAATAAACGCAATCAGTAAAATAGCTCAGTTTAAATTCCGCAATTATAATCGGAGCTAAAAATTATGTATTTTGTCAAAGCAAATCCAAATAAAACTCCTAGAAAAAAAATGACAATGCAACTCATCACGCAGGGCGACTCCGTCAAATCACATAACCGAAAAGTGACAAATTTCGCGCACAATTCCGACAATGCCACCAATTCTGCCCATTCCCCTGCGCCGACTGTATCGGAAACCATCGTCAACACTAATCGTTGTGCCGAACAACATGTTAAGCTTTCGATTACAAATACTAGTCGTCAACCGTTCGGCTATTTGCCAGCACGACGCACTGTGAATTGCAAATCTGACGGTTGCGCCAGTTTACTTGACCACCTCGATTTTCATCACAATACATGTGTTAGCCTTGTTTTTGTGGCATTCCCAGCATTTTAATGACGTCACGGATGGCTGGTAAAATGAAATGCGGAAAATGCAGGGAAAATGGAAACAAACCTCCCTAATATTAAGGACTTGTGTGATATTTTGCTGAATTGAAAAAGCATTGAGACATTATTACGAGTATATTCTTAGTAGCACAGATCAAACGCCATAAAATATACCTACTAAAAATGGAAAATATATTAAATTGAGTTTAGCTACTTTCATTCGATCAGTTTCAGTAATTCGACTACGGTAGATAACTTAATTTGTATGATGGTATAGAGGTATGAGGTACAGGGTGTAAATTTCACTCATCCTCCATAGAGGCAGGGGCATCATACAAATGGGAGACTCCTCCGACCAGACAGGTGTTGTGTCTGGTGGGGAGCTGCCCGACGATTGATGTCAAGCCGTTGTATACAACAGTTTTTAGTATATGCGAAACCCGAAACATGTGTCTAGTATTTTTATGTAAAGAATCTATGTACAAAATTTCAAAACTGTATCATGAAAAATCACAAAGTTATAAGCTTGTTAAGTTACCTGTTTGTCCGTACAAAAACATGCTCACCCTCGCCGCGTCGTCTTGCGCTCATTGATAATAATACCTAGGTACCTAACCATTCGGAGATTGGATAACTTACTTAGTGTCGCTCGGTGTCCAACTTTTAACCTTTTTTAAATATTTTTGGGACAAAATATAACATGGGGTAAAAATTATTGGAATTGATTCAGTTACTTATTCTGAACAAACTATATCCAGGTTTCGCTTATACTAAAAATAACGTTGTATAAAGTTAGTTGCACGGTAAACTTTGCTTGCGCGATGCAGGATTTTGCGTGACGTCAGTATGATGCATAGTTCCCATGTAGCGATGTAGATGCCACCACAGAGGAATTGATCCGGATACTACGTATTTGGATTGCATAAATGATAATAAAGTCGGTGTACATAAAAACACAAAGTAAAATACTGAAATTCTGTATCTAGTTAAACTTTTATATTAAAAGAGACACGAATGATGAATAATACACATTAGATATATTTTATGGACAACCTTTTTAAGAAAATAACATCAACTTAAAAGAAAGTAAGTAATTGAATCCCGTATCTTATGAAATAAACACTTTTCTTCAACAAATAAAGGTACAAACTCCCTGCACAATGGGTGTAAGTAACATATGCGGTCCAGTAACGTCGAGAAACTTTCCAAAAGCTCGGGGAAAGATTTGTCTTACCGTTGTTTCCCTGGAGTGGGATCCCCGCATTGTGTGATCGATTTAAGTGGAGTTGACAGTGTGAGAAATAATTGTGGCAGTAGGTAACTATGTAAGGACGTACTAGAGAAGTTTTTCGTACTTATTCTATTTCTGGTACGGAGTATGTAGTTACAGTTTTGTATAAATCGAGATTACTATCAGGTAGGTAGTAATCTCGTTTGTCCTGTATAACGGATGTTCCCGTGCTAAAAAAGGAAAAAAAGTGGGACAGCTTTCAGGTTTTGTGCAAAATATGTTTTGGTAACATTATGCGTTATCAAACTAAGTATTTACTCAATAGCATAAAGAGTAACTTTTTTTACGTTTTATTTCAATTACTGACACCGTAGGAAGAATGAAAGAAACAGAGAATCATACTTATAATTTTAAATTCAACGAAATCATACATAATTTCAGTCAGCATGAATTTACGAATACGATATCAACGCAGACAGGCCAAAAACATTTTGACGACATACAAGACAGTTTTAACATACGGCCTCAAAACAAGGCTCACTTTTTGCGCCATGTAACCCTAGTCCGGCTTAATTTAATGCTAGCACATGGGAATTACCATAATACGAAATTTACAATTCCTTTTCAGTACAACGACCGATGTGAAATTTCAAACGGCATGTCGAAGTGATATCGATTGCAAATTGGAACGAATTGGTCTTTATTTGATAGTTCATGTGGTGTTTCATAGCATAAATTAGCGTATAATGTTTCTACTGGGAAGTTGGTTGAGCCACTTTTTCCTCCCACCTGAAGCACTAGGAAGTGGTGTAGGGGAACTGTTTCATGTAATTTTGACGTTACAAAAGGGCTGATTATCAGCCTAGTTTACATAAATGACTTTTGATTTTGACTGCTGGGACACAGGCCTCCTCTCTGTGAGAGGATGTGGGCCGTAATTCACCACGCAGGCCCACTGCAGTTTGGTAGATGTCACTTATCTTCAAATTTTCAGTTCTAGGACATGCCGGTTTCCTTGCAATGTTTTCCTTCACCAATTTGAGAGCAGTGGCTGTGGTGTTTCATGCGTGTCCTTAACATGAACTTGAAGCCTTATAATTTCCATAACCGCGCCGTAAACATCAGCTTGGATTGAAAGTAATTGGAATAAACAAAATATCTACGTTGATTTTTCCTAGGCTGGAGCATCTAGATACATATTATAATTATCGTCGCTTTTTTTATCCGTCTGTGTGACAGCCATTTTGATGCAGTGTTTACCATCATTTAGAGAATTTATTCCGGAACATTTTTGTGTATAATATATTCATATTAACTTACATAAAATATAGAAATCACGATGTTTTGTTAAGATGTAAAAACCCTGCGAAGCAGGGGTTGCTCGCTAGCACATCAAGCTACCCAAAACTGTAAAATTTTCCCAACCAACTTTGAACCTCGACAGAAATTCGACAGTTTCTAGTAGCTTGATGTACTGGTCTTTCTATTCCGTGGGTCTGTACCTATAATAGTACATTATGATACATGTGTGCTATGTTGATCATTATGCACGAGGCGATATTATCGCGCGAGCCGCAGGCGAGAGCGATAAGAAAGCCGAGTGTATATTGATTAATGCACACGCGTTTCATACGACGTTTTTCAACACACTTGCGAGGAAAAAAAACAGACTTGTATTGTTAAATATTAACTTGTATGGAAAATGGCGCGCTGGTTTTGTTTTCCCGCGCGCCGTGCTAGCCAGCACTAGCTATGCGCGCGCAACATTGACTCATTTTAAACATATTAATCTATGGCACAGACAAAACCGATACAGCCTATAGAAAAAATATAATAAACACAAACCTGAAAATTGCAAAAAACCTAAGAATTTCGCGGTCTACCACTGCGCATTCACCTTAAATTGTCTGTGGTCCCCTGCGAGTTCATTTTGCGACCAAGGACAATACAGACTATTTAAAAAAAATGGAAATATAGCCCGCGGATTTTTTCTTTCGGCATGAAGTCTCTTTGGGCGCTTTCCGAATTAGCTATAATCGCTCACATCACAGCGCTCACATCATCTCCATGGACGTAATATTACGTCCATGCATCATCTCACATGCGTTCCGATTTAGATATTACTAGTATGACTGCTGAGAGCTGGCAACAATTCGGAACACTCGTGAACGCGCTCACATGACAGTGCTTACACAATGTAAAAAAGATATTATTACAGTATTTCTTTGTATAAACACCACATTTCTTCTTCAGTTCTTCTTCTTTGGTTAGGTGGCGACTGTCAGCCAGAAGCACAATTTCAAAAATGCCACGTTAGTTTAATTTAAAGATGATGCAACTCAAAACAAAACACACACTGACACAACCTCATACACACACTGTAATTTTTGACAGCGCTCACGGTGATATTATTCTAGGGCATGGTCGGCATTATCGCAAGATGGCGAATGTCATGACGTCATCTCTATGACGATTCACGGGACATCGTTATCGTTATCGCGCTCACGCTAATTCGGTTATTTCCCAATTCGGAACACATCGATTATTTCCCAATTCGGAACGCAGGGTTTGATGAGATTAAAAAAGCGCGCGTCTCCGACTAGTAAATAGTTATCTGTGGTATTACAGAACATGTGGATTAAAGTAAAGAAAAAGCACGCGTTCGTAATACACTCCATTATGGACCTTAAAGCGGTTCAATAAGAGCCACTTTACGAGCAAGTGTGTTGAAAATTAATTTATTATGTTTTTGTTTCTGTGGAATTACTAGATACCTTATTTATGCTGATCAAAGACGAAATGAAGATGTTGTTATTTAATTTATTTTCTTGTTAAAATAGGTATGTAACGGTTTTTTAAATGAAATACAGCTTGTAAATTTTTGTTGTTCTTAAAACAAGGAGAAAGTGATTGACTGACATATCAACGCACAGCCGAAATTACTGAGACTAGGAACGTGAAATGTTGCACACGGCTTCTCTTATAATGTAGGGGAGCAATAAGAAGGGGTTTTTGGAATTTTACCTTTATGGGGGTGAAAAGGGGGGATTTTGTTTGCTTGTAAAATTCTTGAGTTAATAAACTTGAAACTTGGCACGAATATTTATCTAAGTAAATAATAAAGTTTTATTTTATTTTTTAAACTACCTGTTAAAGTTTGTATGGAAGTATTTTAACGCGTGGTCCGATTAACAGGGTTTTTCGTAAATCAATTCCTAACAGAACGAAAAGTGGTAATAATTGTTTGATATTATTGCGTGGCTCGATTAACTAAAAAAAAGTAACAAATAATCTATAAGTTAAATAATAGAAACGTTAAAAATTTTTTTTTTTAAAACAACCATTTTCGTGGTGAAAAAGTTAGATACAAAAATAATTTTCCATTGATCAATCATCTTGAAAATTCACCCGAATACTTTTAGATAAGAAGATAGGTAGTCATACATTTTGGATAAATACCTTTTAAAAGATATGGACGGGGTGTTTAATTTTGTAGCGGAAAATACGAAGTCTACGCGGACGAAGTCACGGGCGAAGTGTTTGTTATTACCTATAAAACCAAGCATGTATTTTGCTTTACTTGAATTAAATATAAAAACATTTTTGCTGATCTAGTGCGGTTTCAGAAGAGAAACAGCAACCCACACAAAAATCACCTCCTACGCTGAATGTCTATTTGCGCCTTTAAGGCCGTTAGCGGATCAAACGCATGAATTATTCCAGAAAATTTAATATTTCTGGAATACTCCATTTTAATAACAATCTCAGATTAGACTCAGACTACGATGCCTAAGTGTTATTTTGTTTGTGTTTTTGTACTTATTTGTAGGTATACTTCGTTAGCTAATCATGTCATTTAGTACCTAGTGTAAATACCTTGTTAGTTGTGTAAAAATTGTAGATGGACAAATTGTTATGAAAATTTTGAATAAAGGAGGCTTTTATCTAAAAATGTGTTATGGTCAATCTAAAAATGTGTTATGGTCAATTTCCTTCCATGTAATCCATGATTGTATAAAATGTTCTAGACGCATTTCCAAACAATACTAACATCTTCTCAATGGTCCGTACAATTCAGCGATTAATTGATTTACGTAATTATTCGATATCTATATTGTATTTCAGCATTTCATCTATTTATCTAAGAGTTTACTTCCGATTTTAATTAAATATTATATTATCTATTTACCAGAAAATACATAACAAAAATACGAATATCACTACAAAACATACAATAAAAAAGAATAAATATATAATAAAAATATATGAATATATTTATGATTTTAGAATTTTTAATTGATATTTTGTGAAAAAAAGATATTTCCGTGCCATAGACTTCTAATCCGTTCACCTTTTATACCCTGTTTTTGTCCAGATGGTTAAAAAAGTCAACCGGTATATAGATATCAGTATCTAGTTATCTACTGTTTCCCAATTCGAATTTCAACTTCGATTCCATAATTGAAACTCGCTCGGTAGCAAGAAGCTTCGTTGATCAGTTTCTTATTATTGAATCTCTAGTTCGGTGTCGTCAGCTGTTGCATATTAATAAGAACAGCTATAAAGTTATCTAGACTGCTATCGTTGGAGTAAAACAGTCCTCCTTTGAATCCTAAGAGCTATGTTAAATTGTAGGTTGGGCGAAGCATCTGTTGTGAGATTTAGTGCATTATTAAATTAACCTGCACCTTTGTTATTGTATTTCTTAAGTATTACTGTGTATCTGGCAAATCTCATTGTTTTTAATTCTACAGTTCTAATAAGTGATAGGTAATTTAAATAGTTTCTTTTCTTGATGATATGAATTTGAATATAAAAGTTCCAATGGCTAGATTCCTTAAAATCTCTATTTGCGGTTCCTTTTCCTTGTTTTTTTTTTTTCAAATATAAATAAAGTACTGCAATATAGTTTGCATCCAATATTCAGTATTTTTGGGTGCAAAAACCAGGTACGGTCGGCCGGTACATTTGATTTTTAGATTTTCCTGAAACACGTAGGTATAGGATTGAATCAGAACATTCACATATGACTTTTATTCAATTCTCCCATAGCGGCCGATAGCATAAAAAGTGAAATTAAACTGCTGTTGAAAAATATAGTTGAACTTTTAAATTCGCAAACCTACAAAAAAAAAATTGATATTCCGATTTTATAGACCGCAAATAGTAAATATATTTTGAGTCACACGAGTCCCAATTTACATATTTCATAGGGTTTACTGCATAATGTATTTAGTGAGACCGTAGTAGGTAGATATAGTGGAAGATGCACTATGAAAGTATAATTTTATATTTTATATAAATGTTTATTTCTAGCGGTTCACAACACGAGGACCGCATCTAAAATTTTGAACTTTCGTGTTGTGTCCAAAAGCTAAGCCAACAATGGAGATTGGTGTGTAGCTTGTCTACAAACTTTAGGCTGAATAAATTTTGGAGTGGTCGTTCGTGTAACAACTTATCGTAAGATTTGTAGGTACGAGTACTACAAATAACAAATCCTTTAAATTCCTGCCGTCGCACAAGTGCTAACAACCCAGCTATCGCTTCTAGCGCCATTAAGTCACTCATTTCCGTCACTTGTCTCGGCAAGAAGATAAGTGGCCGACACGCTGTTTCCTCAATCCCAAACCCGCTACAAAATAATTCAGTACTCAAGCAGGGTACGGCAACACAGTGTTTCTGTGTCTATAAATGGAAAGCGAACAGTAGCGGCTGTGTTCGTGTTTGTTTGCAGTGCGCACTGCGATCGCGGTCGGCGATAGTTTGCACTTGATGCATATTAATGTATCGTCCCACAGTACTGTTCATACAGTTTGTATTATATCGAGAATAGGATCGGCTTTGTTTCGATGATATCGCATACAATAACATTGACATCACGCGAGTATCCTATTACGCACCCGTCATCGCCGTCATTTGTTTTTTTTATGATTTTCAACTACAGATAACTAATTTCGTAATGCTGCTACGAACTCACGGATTTTGGCACAGATGTACTATATTTAATAACTCGACTAAAGAACCTGGAACGCAAGCAATACTCCCATAGACAAAATTACGAAAAATAAAATACTGAGGCGTGGAACGTGCTTGCTGTCACAATTTTTTCAATGTCTAGATCTGGACCTGGTCACAAAGCGGATGTGCACACGAGGTAGAATCTCGGACGTATTCACGTTACCGGATAATATTATTTTGATTGAATTTCAATATTCAACAGTTAGAGATGTTTGACTATTCAACATCGAAAAATTTAAATGCAGGTTTTTAGATTCAGCAAATCGTCGTTTGTATTTGGAAAGCAGTGTGCAATTTTCTGTGACTTTTAACTGTATTTTGATTAACGTATAACTTCAAAACCCGTTCATGTCTACTGCATACAATCTCCGTTACAATAAACAATCAAAGACAAATATGGCCATAATCAGGTACATTTTTGACAGTATAGATAGCACTAGCACACAGGTGCAGTAGATAGCTCTTCATTGGTAACAAAACCTCAGGCCTCGTATTCTATTAAAACTGTGTACCACGCTAGACCAGCTCAAGATCAAAGTGTTACCACTGACTTGCGGTCTGCGGTACATCAACTACTCTCCATCCATGCTTTTTGAACTAAAGCAAAGAAAGAATCAAAACTAACGAGCATCACTATTGCAAAAGTTATTGAAATAATAATCCAGACGAGGCAAGGTATTAAATGATGCAGTTTATCCTGCGCCAACATCACCAAAGAGATTCACTAAAGACGTAAGAGCAAATGAAAGAGACAGAAAACGAGGCTCATAAATATTGTATAAAGTCTACGGGAGCTGAAATACTTGAGTAGGTACCTATTGTAATATAATAGAGGAACATTTTTAATATTTTGTGAATGTTTTGTAAAGAAAAAATAATGAAAGAAAGAAAAAAGGTACGTTTATTTGCGGTAAACATGACGCAGAAAAAGAACACAAATACAAAAAAAAAAATAAGTTGAGGTAAACATGCGTCACATCCCCGCAAAACGGCCATCGCTTAGCATAATGCTAAGACCCTATGCCAGACAGAGCCCCAGCGTCGGTTTTCAGCGACAGCTGGCGGTGACGTGATGTCAACCGGTGCAGTATACGATAAGATATAAAAAAATACAACAATAAAATAAATATACATTACCTAGTTCTAAAAGTTGGTATAAAAAGTGTCGTCAAGGGCACCAACTATTTTTTTTTTCTTTTTGTCTTTCTCTCTGTCTGTTTGTTCCGGCTAATCTCTGAAATGGCCCTAGCGATTTTTACGGGATTTACACTGGCAGATAGCTGATGTCTATGGAGTAATTTAGGCTACTTTTATTTCAGAAAAATAATTATAAAAAATAACCGATGAAATATAATATGCCCGCGACTCGTTCGCGTGCATATTATATTGTGCTAGTATTAAATATACTACTAGTGTTGCCATGGCCTGCCAGGCCAATGTTGGAATTCCAACACTAAATGTTACTAAATAATGTCTACGAACATCACTAGAGTACTCTCGGCATTTTTATTTCAATGTCTCGTTCACTTTCCTCATGGGTCGGGCCGCGACAGGTCGAAAACGTGCTCGTCGCCTACTGGATTGATGGTGATTACTAGTGATTGGTAAGAATATATCTCCATATTTAGAAGAACTGGCTGTTTTCTTTACCCACTCACGAGTACATCCATTATCGTAAATACAACCCCACGGCCACATTATTTAAAGTACTTTCCAAAAAGTCCTATGCAAATAGCCTGAGAATAGCCAGTTTGATTGTCTTTCAATAGTAAGCACAGTCTAGTGAACAAACTTATCTAAGTTTGGTAATACGAAACTAACTTATTGTTTGATGAACAAAATTAAAGAACCCTTCAAACTTCGTTCAATTTCGGGTCATATCACAAGGTTTAAAAGGAATGGAGAAATTGCAGAAGGTAGGTTATTTATATTTGAACCACAAAGATATTATTAGGGTTCCGTTTTCTGTTTTTTAGAGTTTCCGTTCCGTAGGGACCAAAAGGGTCCCGTACTCCGCTGTGTCCGTCCGTTCATCTGCCACAGGGCTGTATGTTTTGAACCGTAATATGTACTGATGATATACCTATGACACTTGAAATTTTCACAGTGTGTCTACGGCCGCTATAAAAACAAATAATTAAATAAAATAAATCTTCCCTTAAACAAGAAACGTGTTTTTTTAAAGGTTTTATACGGTGGTACGGAATCCTTGGTGTGCGAGTTCAACTCGCACTTGGCTAATAAGCTACCAATTACTGGCTAGAAACCGCTGAAATGATTATCTCATAATATTCTCCTTTAATTTCTAGCAATAAATCCAAAATGCTCTTGTATTGAACATTCATCATGTCATAATAATTATGCCAAAATGGCCGCTTCTAAATCATGACACGACAAACATACCAATTGGCCTTTCAAGTTATTCCATAACGGTATAATCACAGCATAAATTATGCAGAACAGAACTAGTTTACTATTTCATGAACTAACTAATCTATATCCACTCTGCATTGCAAGAAATTGGAGGCAGAATATTGAACTGTTGTTCAACTTATCTCATCTGTCTAGCCTTTTCCCAACTATGTTGGGGTCGGCTTCCAGTCTAACCGGATGCAGCAGCAGCAATACCAGTATTTTACATGGAACGACTGCCTAACCGACCACCACAACCCCGTTACTGGGTAATACCACTTGGTAAGACTGGTTGTCAAAATATAAATGCAAAAGTGTGTCTGTCTGTTATCTCTTCACGCTTAAACCGCTGAACCGATTTAGATGAAATTTGGTATACAGATATTTTGAATCCCGGGAAAAGACAGGATAGTTTTTATCCCGATATTCCCATGGAATCGACACTTATGCGGGTGAAACCGCGGGACGCTGCTAGTAAACTATAAACCAAACAATTTTCACTGCAACAGCAGAGCAAGACGTACAAAAGAATACACTGAGCGTCGTCTACGCGTTACGGGAATACGTATTTGCCTCTTAAACTGAGGACAAACGATGCAACTGGGAAATCTGTAGTGTTGAGTACGAAATAGAAACTGACTTCGGTCGTGAATGCAAGAGATTTGTAAAGCAAGTTTGCCATCAACGCCTGATAAACGGTGTATGCTTTGCGAACTGAATCTTGGATCCTGGCTGCAAGTTTTGAGTAGAACAATTTGAACAATAATACTGTTTGGAAAACGGAGGAGGAGATTTGGTGATAGTTGATTTGAAACACGACGTTCATGACGTCATTTTTGTGATGGTTAAACAGATTAAAAATCCGCACCTAAGACGACCCACTGGCCATTAAAAGTAATGTTTGAGTGATGGCTCTAAAACTTATCAGTGAATATATTTAACTAGCTTCTGCCCGCGATTTCGTCCCCGTGAATTTTTTTTCTCCCCGACCCACCCCGTCGCATCGTATCGCCTGCCCGCTATTACTTCGTTTTCGCTTTCTTTTTGGCGTTTTTCTTTTTGCTCGGCTCCTAAGGGTGCTAGCGTGATTTTAATTAATAATTTTTTAAATCCGACTGGTAGTTTCAGAGATTAGCGCGTTCCAACAAACATACAAACTTTTCAGCTTTATTATTTAGGTATAGGTATCAGTAATATTAAGCTTATCTGCTTATAATAACGTTACAGGTGAAACGTTACAGATTCATTTGTAACGGTATTCATCATACTTTTTCGTTATCTTTTATGTCATGAAGCTGGCAAAGTTGAGTATCGAAATGAATAACATATTGATCACATTGTTAGTGAACGGTTTAAGATTTCGTTCCGTTTGTTTGAACGGTACAAATTATCGGTACTGGAACTACGCGTAACGTTATTTTGAGTAACGTTTCAAGTCAGTCCCTGACTTATACATAAAGCCCAAAAAACTAACATCTTTAAAATGTTTTGCATGTCGTAACGCAACGGTCTCCACTAGTTGTGTTTTCAATTTTCGCCCGCAACTGCGATACTTTTTACTGCGACAATATTTTCGCCTTTTTGCTTTGTCGTGCTGGGTTGACGACTTTAATTTAATGAAAGTCACGTCATATAGCTGTGCGAATTGTGTGATGTGTGAAATCCCAAGCGTCATGACTTATGTGTAAAGACAGGAAAATAAATTATTTACCAAATTGACTTATCATCTGCCTAGCCTTTTCCCAACTATGCTGGGGTCGGCTTCCAGTCTAACCAGATGCAGCTGAATACCAGTATTTTACATGGAGCGACTGCCTATTTGACCTCCACAACCCAGTTACTGGGTAATACGATACCTCTTGGGAAGACTGGTTGTCAGACTTTCGGGCTTCTGACTACCCGTAACGACTGTCAAAGATCCACGAATCGCAGCCGGGACCAACGGCTTAACGTACTCTCCGAGGCACGGAGGGGTCACGGTATGTAAAGATGGTCACCCATCCACAGACCAACCGCGGCAAGCGTAGCTTAACCTGATCGTTCGACCTGTGCGGCTGTTATTATTTAGCCACGGGACTAAATTGACTACTAACTTATATTGTCCGTATATTCTAATCACGACTGTCATTCTTGTCATTCATTCCATTCGTGTCATTCTTTGACGGTTGTATGAAATGGCTATAACACGGCAAATTGTCGTTAGGTGTCAATATCATAACAATTAATTTCCATGGCTGTAGCTACCAATTGTTTAAATAAATCTTCTTCAATGCGTAATTACTTCGTAAACAAAGGAAATTATAAAATTTATAATTTGTAATAATAATATGTAATATAATTAATGTGTATTTGTACATTAAAAACCTTTGCACGCTAAGTACATATTGCCTCTAATTCTGTACTATTCTCACATGAGTTTAAAAGTTGGAAAACACAAACAATAACGCGAATTCAGCTGAACTCGAGCACCAAAATACTTAAGAATTTTTCATAAGATGAGCGATAACTTTTTTGCTGACATGTGTCATCTCAAAACTTTTTCTCTAACTATCTTAACTTTCATATCACAAGATTGATGCGTCACTCACACACAGAGACGAAAGAATAACTGGATACTGGAAATATTCGTTTGTGATTGATCAATCGAATCGAGTCTGTCCACTGCGAGGGATAAGTTTCATCAATCATCTGTCACGAATCTAGTGACCGGTCTTCGAATGACAGCTCGGCAGTTTTTTCCTTATGTGTGAAAGATTGCTCGGTAACTGTATTTTATTGTTTGAGTTACGAGAAGGAGCATTCATTGTACCTGCATACGATTAAATTTACAAAATGCATATTTTTATTTAATATAATATTTACATAACATATTAAGCAAACAGTCTTAAAATAATAATAAAATGGGTATGTATAAAAAACTAGGGCCATGGGGTCCGAGTGCCACTTAGTGTTCGAGACATTGCCAAGCGGTTGGTCGACTCTTCACTTGACTAGAGGGCTGGCCTATTTTTTGGCCAAAAAATTAGCGTTGCCATAAAACGTGGCAATGCTGCAAGATTTTTGGGCACTTTTGCTTTTGACAGCGATGCGCACAATTTTGATGCCATAAATTTTCCCTGCTTCTTAAATACAATGTTGAATATCGAGTCGCTGCAATAAAATTTAAACAAGAATTGAAAGAGGCAAGATTACGAATAATGGCTAAAAAATAAAGGAAACAAAATTGTATTAGACTATTAAACTTTTTCAAACCTATTTTCCACACACAGTGTTACCAAATAACATAAACTGACATAGACAATGCCACGAATACCACACGCCTACAGTTGATTGGATTACCGGGGCCTAGCAACATCCATAGGTTAAACCAGCTGTCAGTTTTTTTAGCCATCCGTCTGTCTGTAACGGTTTGTTTGTAACGTCTATCAAAGGTCGTATGACTGGCAGCTCAACTCTTTATCCCAGGCCAGTGCAGCTTAACCTAGCCGATCGATGGACAGATTTTCAACTACATTGAGCTCGTCTAATCCTACTATTCCTCTAATATTTATGTTGTGAAAGTTTGTGAATATGTTTGTTACTCCATAACTCGTAAACGGGTGAACGGATTTGTATGAAAATTGGCATTACAGGTAGACCAAGATTTGAATTAAAATATAGGATATGGATATGTACGATAGCTTTGACTGTGGGTACGATTCCCAGGTCAAGCAAAGTGTTATTGGGTTTTTTCATCAGGAATTTATCAGAAGCAGCCCGGAGTCCGGATTTGCGTGTGGTTGATGGCAATAGGCCCACCCTCTATTACATGACTGACGAAATGTGGGTGTACTGTAGATCTCTACCTAACACTTCGGTAAAACCGGTGTTATGATATAATATGATATTTTTCACATAAATCAGATTTTTTTCTGAAATGACAGTTAAATCACATTGAATAACTGTAAAGTCTATGCAAACATATGTTTCAAATTAATATTATTTCAAGTTAAATAAATATGAACTTCATTTTATTGATAAATAAATTGATTTCAGAGTGACTAGCAATATTGAAAAAGTTATAAAAATGTTTTGAAGGTGAACGTGAAAATGTGTAGGATTTGAAGTTATTTTTCCATAAACTCATTTTTGATTACATTTTTGGGTCAGTGGGTCGTCTTAGGGGTTGTAATAAATAAAAATAAGATAAAAAATAAGTTCAATTCACCCATCAATATTATCAATAACTTCGAAGAATAAGCAGTAGGTATGCATCGTTTATGACAGACAAGCTGCCTTCCAACAACTTGTAATTTCCGTGAACGTACTAATACTTGGAACTGTTTAAAGCCGGTTTATGTAAGTAACGTTTCTGACTAAGACCACTGAAGAATGTATAACGGTTTACTTGGAAAGTGCTTCAGGGACGTAATAGAGCTCTCTCAATTCAAGTTTTAGTATATTATGATAGAATAAATAATAATAATGAGAGAATGGGATAATTGATGGGAAATCAATGAGACAACACACACACACATCTTTGATTGACGGGATTTTTAATTGATTGATGGGATAATTTGTCATAGCTCAACAACAAGTAATATTACGAGTTCACTTTTACAGGTACACCTCTGCCTAACCCTTTGGAGATTTCAGGCGTGATGTAATTTTATAGTTATACCTTTTTTTTCTGGGGGAAACCTTTGAGATTTTAACATCACTAAAACCACCCCGGTGATCACCATCAGCACATAGGGGTGGTCCTGGTTCCTCTTAAAATAACGATTCCGGAACCCCCCCTGCAAAGCCATGCCTACTAATCTTTCTTCTTTCATTATTAACCTACTTTAATAATGGTAAATATACATTAGTTGTTTTTCAGCTTATTTTCTACATTTATATCTATAATGTATAATAGAGTATTTTATTCTTAAAATTATAAACCACATTGTCTTCAAAGATGTTTTCACTATCGGCAGCGGGCTGGACGGAAAGGGGCATTATGATCGGCCATAAGAGATTATCTAATCTCCGTTTCGCCGACGATATTGTGCTCTTTTCGTCTTCAGCCTCCGAGTTGACACAGATGCTAGACGATCTTGGCACGGCAAGCCTAGAGGTCGGACTTCAGATGAATATGTCAAAGACCAAGTTGATGACGAACAGCGCGCATCGCAGGATCACTGTGGCGGGTGGGGAGGTTGAATACGTTGATGAGTATCTCTATCTTGGCCAAATAGTCTCTTTCCAGGCAAGACAAAACAAAGAAGTTGCAAGACGCACCGAAAATGCCTGGAGGAGCTATTCGGCGATAAAAGACCTAATGAAGGGTGATCTTCCCATGTCCCTTAAGAGAAGACTCATTGACGTGTGCATACTTCCCATCCTCACATATGGTGGTCAAACATGGTCTTTGACAAATCAGCAGAGGTCCACGCTCGAGGTTTGCCAGAGGGCTATGGAACGGAGGATTCTGGGTATCAAACTAACAGACCGAGTTAGGAATACGACCATCCGTTCCATCACAAAGATAACTGATGTCACTTGGAAAGCTGCCACGCTAAAATGGAACTGGGCTGGACAAGTCTGCCGCATGTCAGACGAACAATGGGCCAAACTTGCGACCCAATGGGTCCCACTTAATGGTAAACGACATCGTGGCAGGCCCAGATGGAGATGGCGGGATGAGCTGGACTCCTTCAACAAGAACTGGTCCTTAACAGCTTTGAACAGAGAGAAGTGGAAAGAGAGTAGGGAGGCCTTTGCCCTGCAGTGGGACATCACAGGCTAATAATAATAAATAATACTATTCCATACTTTATAATTTAACCCCCTTGCTAGTAAACGCTGTATAGCGTCTGTATAGTTACAGAACGCTTTGTCTTCTTCTTTCGAAAGTCAAATTACTGACGACTGAAAGAGAGAAATCGGTGTGTAACTATTCCTCTGATATAATACGTTTATTAGTAAGGGGCAATATTATAAACGCAAAAGTAACTCTGTCTTTAACCTTTTCATGCCTTACCGGCTGAACGGATTTCGATGAAAGCTTCACAGATAAACCATGACCTGGGTTAGGACACAGAATACTTTTTATCTCGGTAGTACGTTCCCGTGGGATAATTTTCAAACTCCACGCTAACGTAGCCGCGGGCAAAAGCTAGTAATCTAAAAAGTACAACTCAGTAATGATTTTGCTATTGTAAATTGTATTGTATTGGGAATATTCCCAGCTCTACTACATAGTGAGCAAACCACAGAGAAAGCAAACTGGAAACAGAATCAACATGAAGTCAGCCGAGTGGAAACTGAGCCAAAACTCAAGTGGCTTTGAGTCGGATGCGTTTAATGTTAGCTGAACGTCAAACCTACGCGGTTTCATTGTTGCCTGGTACTTAGTTAACCTATTTTGTATGTCTATGGAAAAAATAAGGGCTATGTATTATAACGTTTTTCGTTCCGGGATAGAATGGACCATTATCATTGCAAAGTGGGTGCACTTTGAAATGATAATGGTCTATTCTATCTATAAAGAAGATGCTGTTGCCTCTTGCCTTTAAAGGGCTTACAGGACCTAAACGCAAAAAACGCAAGTTTTATAATGCCTTAAAGTATATGATCGACTACAGCAAACAAAATCAAAAAAATATATGATATTCTTCAGGATATAACTAGACAGTGTGTTGAAACCGTAATACAACTAATTGATACGATAGAACAAAATCACGAAGATACCTCTAAAAGTTCCTTTTATCAATTAAAAAACATACTAATAAACATGCAATCATTCTGATTTTTTGTCAGATTATTCTACAAGCAACAAATTAACGTAACAGTGTTTTAATTTTTTTGTCTAATCAATAGATTATTTGTAAATAGATAATTGCTTCATATTTTGCAATAAATTAAACCAGGGTTGTATCATCGTGCTTCTCTTTCTTTTCGATGCAGTCCGACAGTGACCGCGCTTTAGGTCATGTAGTCTACAACATAACAACACTGTTTCCTGGTGAAATTGGAGCACACAGCTCAACACACAACCCAACCGGTAATACAAGACACTAAATCAAAGCTCAGTTCCGCTCAACCTGCATTGACATCGTTCCGGAACAAGTGAATATTAATGTGGCCGTCTCTAATGAGAGCTCGATTGACACGGAAACATGCTGCGACAAACATCTAGTTGGGAACCTGAACGTTGATTAGTTTTGTGTGTGGTTTTGTATGTGAGGCTTAGAATCGTTGTACTAATATAGCATAATCAGCCTATAATGTGAGTCTTTGGTTAACTGGACCCACTTGAAATGGACTGATGGATCACTCAACCCAGTCACATTTTTAATAGGTCGACTGGACCCAATGCCCAATTTCATCATTAGTACAGTCACGGAGTAAAGGCGAATCTTTTAGTTTTATTTCCATGACTTAAAACTAATATTATTCAATTCCCACTGCTGGGACACAGGCCTCTTCTCGGTGAGAGGGAGCGGGCCGTACTCCACCACGCGGGCCCAGTGCGGTTGCTTGATGTCATATGTCTTCGAATTTTTGGTTCTAGGACATGCCAGTTTCCTAAGTACTAACATAACAGGCTACCACAAAATCATTTTGCCCTATCCGGGAATCGAACCCAGGTTCTTAAGCTCAGCAGTAGAGCTTGCGACTACTAGACCAACGAAGCAGTAATTACGTAGTACCTTTGGTTGAATTTAATTAACTAGCTGCGCTTCCCGGCTCCGTGCGATTATACATTACAAAAAGACACTGTAATTTTATTTATTTGTATGTACGAGTATGTATGTTTTTATGGGCTTCAATAATTCAGAACTCACCAAATTGCTAATACTTACAGCAGCCATTTGAATTGGAATTGTCACTTACTAAACCCGAATCACATGGCACAATAATCTAATTCAGCGAATCATTACACAAGCACCCCGGAGTGGTGTAAATGTACCAACACAGGTGCACATAGAGGGATGATAGTGAACAGTAATGCCACAGAATAGAATGTTACAGAAAGTCGACTCCATATAACGAGTGAAAACATGCAAACATAGACACGCGTCTTTGTACAGACAGTTTGACGGCACGGTTGGCGCAGTGGTTAAGCGATTGACTGCTGCGCTGCGTGTCGCGGGTTCGATTCCCGCACGGAACAAATATTTGTACGACCTACAAGTAGTTGTTCCGGGTCTGGCTGTTTGTGTATGTGAGTTTAAATGTTTGTAAACGCACCCACAATACAGGAGAAATTCCTAGAGTGGGGCAACGTTTTTTAAAAAAAAAAAAGAAAGAAAGAAAAGTGCAACCGCACTCGCGACTGGCATTCGTTTGATCGCCGCTGTACGTACGCGTCTTTGTGTGTGTGTGTCACGGATATCGAGTCTATTTTCGCGCGTTGCTTATACGTAGCCTTCTGTACCCTACCTATTTTGTGACGGTAGTAAACACTAATACAAGCCCCGGTGTATTTGCACAACGTTGCATTGCACCGAATGCCGCATATTAATGCGTCGGACTTTAGTTTCGTGTATCGATGTTATATATAAAATCCATTATTAGCTTCGTTTTGTTCTATGTAGGCACTTCGTGACTGAAATATTAAATGAACAAATTTGACTTAGTATTGATGTTCACTGAAATTGAAAGCCAAATGAAAATATTGATTACTTAATTTCCAACTAATAACAGCTCAGTAAGTTAATTAATTTATCTTCATCACTCTTATAGCATTCAGTTAAGTGAAAAGTTAAATGTATAAGTGTTTTTGATAGAAATACTGAAGGCTGAACGTGAGACGCCGCCGCCTGGGGCGGGTCAGATATTCATCAATTTTATGTCATGACATAGATGAATCTTTCAACTGTAAAAATAAAATACTGTGTAGCGGTATCTACAACGCTACATGAGAACAACGCGTCATACTGACGTCACGCAAAATCCTGCATCTCGTAAGCAGAGTTTACCGCGCAACTAGCATAGAGACAACGGCCCGACATAAATCATCCGCCAGACACAACACCCGTCTGGTCGGAGGATCCTCCCTTTTCTATAGACTATAAAAATTAACTTTACGCCCTGTTCCTCATACCTCTATAACTACATGATACACTCATTATACATTATATATAAACTACATTATAAGTTATTTCTTTTCCTACATTTTGAAAGTGCACCAAAATTCTCTTTTAATATATCTGAAATTCTGAACGCAACCATTTATCACTAGCTTCAAGTGTATTGTAAATGTTTATGCTCTAGGTGAGGTAGCGAGCTGTCATGTTAAGAATAAAATACCTGAACAACGTGGATATATTCAGTGCTACGCTTTCAGCACAACTGACGCATGTTTAAATATCACGTGATATACCTATTCAAAAGAAGATAAATATGTACCGTATTTTATTACTTAGCAACAGAATTTGAGGTAAGAATAATATTTATGATATTTTAGAATGTTTGTCTACCAAGAGTTGTCAGAATTCTGTGTTTATCATACATAAGATGGAGCGGGGGTGGTAGAGTGCGCGCAAGATAAGTGTGCGCGCGACGTTTGACTTCAACATTATATCCCTGCTAGCACTTTTAATCACTTTCGGCAGAATCATCATCATTTCAGCCGAAAGACGTCCACTGCTGGACATAGGCCTCCCCCAAGCACCTCCACTTCGACCGGTTCTGTGCTTCTCGTATCCAACGGGTTCCTGCGGCCATTTCGGCATAATAATGGCAATTATTTACTTTAGAAAACACGGAACACAACACACTCTCTTGACACCTGAAATAAACGTCCAGATGGCGGCAAACGCTTATTTTTGATTTCGGCCGCGCGCAGACTTATTTTGCGCGCACTCTACTTTAGTTTTAACATTATCTTGTAATTTTTTATTGTCGAATCTGAATAGAACTACGGGGATTGTCTGGCTAAAAATCTTGTTCTCAAAAGTTGGTATAGCGTCCCATCAAGATCGTTACGTATTTTCACCGACTTCAAAAACCGACTTCAAAAAAAAAAGGAGGTTATCAATTCGATACGTATGTATGTAATATTATTGGAATTGCATTATATTCACATATGATGATCTATTAGGGCTTCCAAACAAATATACAAAATTTCATAGACGTATGTATGTATGTATGTATGTATGTATGTATGTATGTATGTATGTTTGTCCACGCATATCTCCGGAACTATTAATCGGATCGTGACCATTTTTTTTTATTGGCTTACATTTTCTTCAACTTAGGGAACAGTGCAAGTTTCATCAAGATCGATTCAGTAATTTTCAAGATATGGACTAATACGTGTAAGTGTGACGGCCTGGCTTATTGATAAGAGCTACGGGTGTAGTGTCAAAGGGAAAACATCTCAAAACCTTGGTCAAATACTAGTGCAAAAACTAAAAATTACGAAATAAAAAGTAATTTAAAAAAATTAAACCGACTTCAAAAAGAAATTAACTCAAAATTATGAAATAACTTTAATTTCGGAAGTCGGTGGCATAAAACTAAAATACAGATCCCAAGACACCGACTTCCGAAATTAAAGTTATTTCATAATTTTGAGTTAATTTATTTTTGAAGTCGGTTTAATTTTTTTAAATTACTTTTTATTGTTTTTATTTATTTAAACTTTTCGCACAAAAAGGTACAAAGGCGGACTTAATGCCTTAGGCATTCCATTCTCTACCAGTCAACCAAGGGTGGTGAAGAGATTAAATGGTAAATGGTGATTAAATTTTTAGGGTTCCGTACCCAAAGGGTAAAAACGGGACCCTATTACTAAGACTTCGCTGTCTGTCCGTCCGTCTGTCTGTCACCAGGCTGTATCTTAAGAACCGCGATAGCTAGACAGTTGCAATGTTCACAAATTATGTATTTCTGTTGCATAACAAAAAATACTAAAAACAAAATAAAATAAATATTTAAGAGGGGCTCCCATACAACAAACGTGTTTTTTTCGGCGTTTTTGTCTTGTGGTACGGAACACTTCGTGTGCGAGTCCGACTCGCACTTGGCCAGTTTTTTAATCTTTAACTTCAAACGACGGGCATCCTTGAGAATGCACAGCAAAGGAGTAACTTTATAACGAGAAATAAAGTTAAAAGTGAGCTCCACCGTGAAACAATGTACTAGTTTTAGGGATGTCTACTAAATAGAGGTTCCGCTTTTCTGTACGTAGGTATTTCAATTAGGTACCTTTTCGGTTTTAACCATAGAAAGACTGCATAAATACAGCCGGTCGATTCTGTAAAAATCTCACCGTGAAAACTTAGGTGAAATGAGTTTGTTTTTGCTAGGAATTGACACTACTGACTCACTCCACGCTCATTTCACCTAAGTTTTCCAGCGGTAACCCTTTCGGACAATCCCGCTGACCCCACAGGCTTTGGCCCTAAGGGGCCCCTCGATGCTGACATCTCTTTGAGGCGCGCGTGGAACACGTACGCGCCGTCCGGCCCCCCTTTCCTCCGAAGTTTGCAAAGAGAAAAATCTGAAATTATTCTATGTGATAGAAGTTTATGTAAAGATTACAGGAAAAATAAAACGAAGTCTCTAAGTAGCACACGTTTTTAGAAATTATCAACAAAATTTACATTGGTTCCATTATCGGTCAAGAGATGGCGCTGACATAAAACTGCAATATTTACACCGCAGTGCACAGTGTTAAAATTCTCTGATGAATATAGGCCTCGCCGATGAAAATTTAAAAACATATGATGGTACGGAACCCTAGGTGCGCGAGTCCGACTCGCTCTTGCCCGGTTTTTGCATTTGATAGCTTAATTCTTGAGGATGGCTATAGGTTATATAACATCACGCAAGGACCTTAAGAAGCCGAGCAGAAAGAAAAAAAGTCATAAAAACGCTAAGCTAAAAAGTACCATAACAACAAATTTTACACAGACAAAGTTGCGGGCGAAAGCAGAAGTAAATAAAGTGAAAAAAAAAACACCTATTACAAAGGAGAATCAATTCTCTAAGTAATCTTTTTATTCTGTTTCTTTATTTTACCTTGTTATTTACTTTCCTTTTAAGTAATAATGAAGAAGTTGCTGCCAATATACTTTAGAGAAAACAAATCACACTAATATTATAAAGGCGAAAGTTTGTGTTTGTATGTTTGTTACTTCTTCACGCACAAACGAATGAACGGATTTGGATGAAATTTGGCACACAGACAGTTTATAATCAGGATTAACACATAGGATACTCTTCATCCCGATCCTACGGAATCGAAACTTATGCGAGTGAAACCGCGGGGCGCTACTAGTGATAACTATAGTGAAAAAATAATCTATTATGTAAATCAATTTCCTAATTAATCTGACTGCCTTATGAGACACGTTGGTCATCTAGACCAATGGTTTTTGAAATGGCTGTTACGCAAAGTAACACATCAATCTAGCCGGAACTGTCAAATTTTCCCAATAAACTTTGAACCTTAAGCTTTAGCGATAAAGTTCAGCATAATCAGCCTATAATGTTCCCACAGCTGGGGCACAGGCCTCCTCTCTGTGAGAGGAAGTGGGCCATAATCCACCACGCGGGCCCAGTGCGGGTTGGTAGATGTCACATGTCTTCGAATTTTTGGTTCTAGGACATGCCGGTTTCCTCACGATGTTTTCCTTCACCGTTTTGAGAGCAGTGGTGATGAAATAATTTACACAAAGTAAAGCGCTTGTCTGGGTTCGAATCTACAACCTGCAACTCTTAAGTCGCGGCAGTTACCACTGGGCCACCACTGCTCTCTTTATGATAAAGTTCAAGATCTATCAAATAAATTTAACAGATTTGTAGTTGCTTGATGTGCTGGCGCGTCTGTACAAGTTGACACAAGAATGTTGAAGTTGATGTTGAGTTCTTACTTTAGAGAAAACAATAAAACATAAGTATTGAAAAAAACATATTAAGTGTCATTGGCGTATCAATACACTAATGTAATCTGATGGTATCCACACGCAGGTCTCCTAGACCAACCATTTTTGAAACGGCTCATACATTTAAACGTATTTCTTGAGCTCGCAAAGAAAAAAATAAAGAAAGATATTTATTTTTCACAGAAACACGTGCGTGTGAACCAAGATATGTTCACTCAAACCACAGGCTCGAATGAAATACACTTGAAAGATAGCATACATGATGGAAAAGCATAATTTAATGATTGAACAAAATCACCAAACATATGTATTATATCTCTTTACACCAGCCGACGTAAATACCGGTATTGGGCTTCCCCAAACAAACAACATATACCAGGTAGTAACTCATAGTTATTTGCAGACGCTAGCAGCATCCGTGAGTCAGCGGGGCTCCGAAATTTGTGGTCTGCACTAATAAGACCAAGGTTAACCGTACGAATTTCTAATCAGCACTCCATTGGTATTGGTTCGCTATAAATTTGGGTGTATTGTTGGGGGAGGAATGGAATAGGTACCGTGATATATCAAGGATATATCTATACCTCTGGGCTCAAAGGGCGTATTGGCGCATTTTGGGTATTTTGACATACGCCCTTTGAGAGGTATCGATATGGGATAGGAAGTTTAATATGCTTACCTACAGATATGCTTCCGCATCCTCGTATGTATGTTATTAAAAATCCACAATGCCTTAATATCGGCACCCTAATTGCGTAACACTATCAATCACAACCTGACTTATTTTTAAGGATATTGCCAATCCATTGCTTCACATGTTCGAAAAATGTGTATGTTCAACAACGTTATTAACGCAATGAATGTTGTTGAACTGTCAAAATGAAAGCCATTTCTACTGTTACTGTGTTACGCAATTACCGTTTAGGTAGTTATATCAGGCGATAAGTAGGGTCAAGTTCGAAATATGACACAAAAATAATTAAGAACGAGTGTCATAATAAATGAATCGTGTTGAGTTACAAGTTATTATTTATATTTCAGTTTAAGAGCGTTTACGGCGTACGGCATTTCATACAAGCTTTAAAGCCCTTGTTTTTCGAATTGAAGGAACCGATTTTAATGAAATTTCATACGCATATGCAGGATACAAAGGTCTAAAAAGTTAGTTAAGAACATTTTCAAAAATAGTTACAGCCAAATTAGACCGATTTTAAATTTTCCATAGTAACAGAGATTTCCAATTAACTTTTTTTGAATAAGACATTTTGAAAATGTTCTTGAGTAACTTTTTAGACCTTTGTATTCTGCTTATGCGTGTGAAGTTTCATTAAAATCGGTTCATTCATTTCGAAAAACAAGGGCTTGAAAGTTTGTATGAAATGCCGTACGGCGTAAACGCTCTTAATAGAAAAAGGATTAGACTATCATTAACCGACTTCCAAAAAGGAGGAGGTTATATGTTCGACTTTATATATGTTTTTTTTTATGTATGTTCACCGATTACTCGAAGACGGCTGAACCGATTCCAAAAATTCTTTTTTTCTTTAATCTTATCATTTTTATTAAGTACATCCCAAAATTACCGATATCGACTTGATGTCAACACGAAAGACTTTTATTCTATTACAATCCTTCAATTCCCAATAAATGTTCCGGCGAAGTATTTCGCAGTATCTTACAGATTTTTAGTTCCAGAGTTTCAGTGGAAAATGAAACACAATTTTCAATTCTGTCAGGTATTTTATAATCCGCTGAAGTTGAGGTTACTCGAGAGATATTTCCCTCTAGCCCCGTCCGTCTTTTCTAAGAGTTGTGAAACTTTATTATGAATTTAGTTCGGTCTACTCCCAGTGCCTCTGCGAGGAATGGAGATAGATTTTCGCTCTGAGGTTAAAGGGACGACGGGTCATTGACTTGAGTCGTGTTCATGCTATAAATATTTAGACATATTGGCTAGTATGCACACTGTCCTCGGAAGTTTTCAGAGGAATTTAAATCGATCGGTTCTTATTTTAAATGTGAAGTTTCGGTAGCTGTCATTTAAGCCGGGTCCAGACGTGTGTAATGTAATGTAACGCGAATTCTGCATGTGAACCTCACTACGAGCATTACATGTAACGCTTGGGCTGGAACTCGCGCTGATCCATTGGCTGTCGGTTTTTAGCGCGAGCCCAAAGGCTCTCGCAGTGCTCGATTCGCATTAAGTTTGTATGCCATCCACACTATTTGCATTACATTACACGATTCATTAAATCACACAACATACGTCTGTACCCGCTTCAGATTGTCATACTTTTGAAACTGAAAAATCCCATCCGAAACCTAGCGTGTCCTCGCTTACACGTGTTTTGTGTATAGGTACGAATGTATTACGCCGAGTCGGGCTTTGTAATTTAACTCAATTCTCTTGTTTGGGAACGTGTAATGTAATCCTACCTTTGTTACGCATGAAATTACAAAAGCACAACTGTGAAAAGCTTTTACCAAAGTTCCACAAAACTTCTCCGACAATGCACAAAAAAGATTTACAACTAACATTTCCATAAAACTCTAAAGAGCCTTATATTTATAGGAATCTATTGTCGATTTACCGTTTTTGTCTTTCCCATTTCTAGGGAAGACCTTTAAAAGGCAAGATGGATGGGATAGGGAGCACTCCAGTATAATAAAAACGGAATTCCTTCATTAACGCCGAGAGAGATCCTTAGACCGTGGGCGGGATACCGGATTTCTTAAGGATTCTTCTAACTTAAATCACTTTCAAAGAAGTGCCCTAAAGTTTAATTGTTATCCAGACTTGCTTCAATTTACGGATTCTTGACCACGTATATAATTAAACGGTGGGTAATAGAATGCTGTGGACGTGGTCCTTTATGATCCTAAGAATTAAATGATCAAAGATACGGGGATGAATACATGAATAGAAGAAAACCTTTTATTATTTGTAGATTGAAGGCATATTATTATTTTTAAATGGAGAAGAAAAACTCACGACCATGAGATATGGGAAGTCTATAATTAGTGAGCAAAGCCATCTGGAGATTTCTGATGGAATAAATTGTAAGTTTTTAAAGGCTAATTGTTTTTATTTTGTGTTCTTTGTTTTGACTCTTCGCATCATCACCATTTAGTTGCGACAGAATTTTATGGAATGGTCCTATATCAAGTCGTTTCAACGTCAGGAGACCAAACAGATCACCTCTATGATATCACTAAGTGATGTAGGTCTTCCACAACTCCACACTACATACAATTAGGCAATTAGAAAATGATGATGAATTTAAGGGGCTTACAGGACCTAAACGTAAAAAAACGCAAGTTTTAGAAATAATAAAAGTATATGACTGACTACAGTAAACAAAATTAGAAAAAATTATGATATTCTTCAGGATATATGCTAGGTGTGGTAGGGTGTTGAAAACATAATACAACTAATTTGATACGGTAGAAAAAATTACCTCTAAAAACTTTCATTTTACAATAAAAACTATACTACTAATACACATACAATCATTCTGTGTTTTTGTCAGATTATTCTACAAGCAACATACTAAAACACTGGTGTTTTTTTTTTTTTTTTTTTTAATTTTTTAGTCCAAACTATAGATTTTTTGTAATTAAATAATTCTACCTATTTTGCAATAAATTACCAGTGTTATGTCATCGCGCTTCTCTTTCTTTTCTATGCAGTCCGACACAGACCGCGCTTTAGGTCATGTAGGCGCCTTAAATCAAATTGGGCATTATTTTCTTATCTGCAACTACGGAAAGATTTTCTTATCTTTATTGCAACACTTCCTTTCATCACTTTCATACATCGTCTAACAAGCACAAAAATGTTTGTGTCTTCCACGAAAATTATTTCTATTTATTTCCGAGTAAATCCTTTGAAGTCTTATAGAACGGTCGGGATATTCCGACTTTATCCTTCGCAACCGAAAGTGGATTTAGTTTGATTTACTAACGTATGTCGATTTGGTTTCTATTTTCTTCTAATCTAGATATATCAGGTTTGGGGAAATGCATCTTTTTGAGGAATTTATTTTGGTTTAGGAATTTAAAAGACACTTATATTTGCTTGCATTAACTTTGTTTTTGTCCAAATCTTCATTAATTGCCTTCTCCCAATTTATTTGTGCTCGGCGCAACATGTCTTCTTCTTCCACACTTCTCTTCTCTATTAGCCGCCATCTCGACAGTCACCCCCTTTCCATATCATTATTCACACAGTCCATCCATCCTTTCTTTGGTCTTCCAATACTCTTATAGCCATCGGGATTCAAACTCAAAACTCTCCTCACGACATTTTCCTCATTCCTTCGTTACACATGACCTCCATGACAACAGATTGCCACATAACTTTTCAGTTACCGGTGCCACTTTCAGACATCCTTACTCATTTGTTTTTGTCCATAATTAAATCTATGTATTCTTTTACGAAAGAATGGTTTTAACTTTCACTCTGATTAATAACATACGCTTAAAATCACTCCTGTTTATAATGGGGTAGGCAGAAATTACAGAGCGGCACTTGCTACGATCCTTACCGATCTTTACCTCCTTTTGCTTTGTTTAAGTTCATACATGTGGCGAAACGCGCATGCCAGTTGCGAGTACTAGGAACCTGACCTTTCTCTGACTCCATGTAATTCTACAGCGTCTACTCCCGGCGTTTCGATACACATCTGCCTTGGAAACACTTGTTTAATTAACTTGAAATAAACCAAATGCGTGCGGCGGAAATGAAGAACCAAATCCATTTGACTTACTTTTCTTGATTAATATCTACAAAGGTAAAATCATGCAACGCGTCTATTGGGTATTATTGATACGGATCACCAATAACAGGAAGTATTTTATTCGAAACAAAATATTTTTATATTAATATAATAATTTTATATTTTTTCTCTTGTCCATTTCCCCCCGAACTGTCGGGCTTCATTAATCAAAAGTCGATTTATAAATCGAAAAAAGTTGTTAAATTCAGAGCTTTGTCAACGTTTATTCTTTTTGTCTAACAAGGGCTGACAATAAATCCGAGTTTGTCAACCTTTTCTGCTTTTCAAATAACTTTTGTGACTCGTACTTACTTCGTAGCTATGAATGGCACTTCTATACCTTTCATAAGTTCATTTTTGCCTTATATATAAATAGTACTATCGAGAATTAATCTGTTTTGATAATTCTTGAATGCTGTAAGAGTTAAGAGCGCCGGAATGACATTGACAGGACGTTGCTGGTAAACATTTGTGAAAATAAACAGTTTAATGATAAATGATTTTATTTCTGTAAGTAGGTCTGTACAAACACTTTTACACGTCAATCATATTTTAAGAACTAAATGAGGTCGGCGTTTCCTATCTACTCTGAGAAGAAAGGCCAAAACAAACTTAGAGGCCACAGTCTCTTTTAAATTTCAGACATAATCTTGGTCAGATTATGTGAAGATCACACAGATTGAGTGGACCTATCCAGTGAGTGCACGCATTTGTCAGTAATTATGCAGCTCAACTCAGAAGTTAAGGAGCTCAACGATCCGATGAACAATACCAAACAAAGGACATTTGGGTAGGCTGCATAAATTATTCAAACTGACCACGATTAAAAGCAACAGAGAAAAAATACTTACCCACGTATTCTTCACATCCACAATAATTAAAATAATAGAATACTTTACAAAGTTATTAAGTTTTAATAAACGTCTACCAAAAAAAAACTGTGTGAAAAGTACAACGGATTAAGAAATATGAATATAGTAGAAAAATATAACAATAACAACAGAACCATTGCTAATAGGTAGCCTACTTGCTAAAATATATATTACTAACGTTTAAAATTAAGGACATCATTCAAGTGTCAAACATTAAACCCAAAATTTAAAGTGACGGCTAGATTTTCCCACATCATCAACATCATGAGCATTTTTTACTATTACAGCGAAAGTCAAAAATTAACTCCCCGGCCGCTATTTGAGATTGAAAATGCCAAAAATATATAAACTTGTTATTAACATATGATTTTTGAAATTTTCAATCTCAAGCAGCAGGCGGGGTAAATTATGGTAGACTGTCGTTGTAATAGTAAAAAATGCTGAAGAGGTAATTTCCCTAAAACAGCAGTACTATTTTTTTTTTTACACTTGGGAACGAAATGAGTAATGTCCTTTCATTTCATCACGAGTATATTGAACGGAGCAGCCCACTATATTTCCACAAGTGCCTATGTATTGTACCTACACAAATTGCGCTGAAACACGCGATACCTCAATACTCAGCGTACCTGAATGTGATGATTAATCGAGGAGCAGCCGCGTGCTTTCTGTATTCTAATTGGTCGGTCGGCGAGTCTAACAAATTACTTTTTCATGAAATACAAAAGATCCATTATCCACTCAAATTAGTTGCCAAAGGAAATCATTAATATCAATCAATGTTTCAAAGGATTCGGTTTCTAAGCGTAAAATATCGGATCGAAACTGTTCACGATAGAGTAGTATCGATAACAAATTAATATTTTTGCTATTAGCTGTTTCTTTCTTGTTATAAAAAGCGGTGGTGAAAGCGTCTTTGAACTCTTTTGAACTATATTTGTCGCGTTTTAGCATGGCAATAGCGGTAATTGACCCCACCTAAATTTTCTAGCATTTTCTAAAACTGAAATAAAGTCCGTTGACGTCCTGAAATCATCACATTGTTTGGGTTTCTACGAAGAGATATTAGGGAAATTGCTATGCTAAAATGAGACTATAGAACTATAGGAACACAACCTAAACAGGGTTATTGGTAAAACATTAACATTGTACTCATCATTATGAACAACTTTTACTATGGGACCAAACCTGAAATCGCGAAAAAAAATCAGCGGTTCCCTACATTTATGTTCGTATAACTCGTCAAAATGTAGGGACCATCAGTTTTTTTATCGCGATTTCAGTTTTACCAATAACCCTGTATAATTATTATGTATCTTAACTACCTACTATTGACTTGGCAAAGGATTTAAGCCAGTCAAGTACTTATTCCTCGTTATTTTTAGTCCTTTTTTGCTGTACAAAAACATACAAGCTTATAGCAGAACGTTATATCTTCGGAGCCAAGTCAAGCATGAAAGACTTAATTTCCTGATAACAGCGCTCTTAATTGAAAAATCAGAAACGATGAGAGCTATATTAAAAATGGTAGTAAGTTTTAAATCTTTCTATTAAATTTTGTGTCACGGTAATCTCGAAAATGAATACAAACATGTAGAAACCAGTAAGTTTGAAAAATCAATAAAGGCCAAAAATCACTTGCCTAAAAAGAAGAAAGAAATACATTTAGTTAGCACAGACTGAAAGACACACAATTTAATATACGGCAGATAAAAACAATTTAAAAAAAATTGGTAAATCCAAAAGTGCACTACTCATAATGCTCATTTGATCGTATAAAAAGTGAGCCTGACAAACCAATAGACGCCAAAAACCACTTGCCTAGAAAGAAAAAAGAACACGACTCATAATGCTCATTTGATCGTATAAAAATAACTCCTTTGAATAAAAAAAGGGCCATTTTCAGTATGGTTCCTCCTATGTTTAAAAAGAGTGTATTAAAAAAAATTGACCCAAGCTACAATGTTTTCAGATTTCACACTTGATTGACGGGAATTTTTTCAGAAATATTTTGATGTTTTTTTTGCGTTTCTACTGCATTCAATAAATTTTTGAAAAGCACAACATTAATCACCATTAAATTATCTATACAATGGTATTTAAATTAAGTAGGTTCTGTGTAGGTACCTACTAGCAGGAGTATAACAATAGAAACATTTGCAGAAACGAGGCAAACATTTTTTGTCGATCAATTCTTCGCATTATGAGTCGTGCAATTATAAAAAGTGTAAAGTGCGATGTAAGAAATTTGCAGGAAAGTGTGCCTCACGGATGCGCCTAAAAGACCCAGTTCACATACGTACTTTAGTGGGAGCAATGACCGAAAACCATCGATAAAAATACTTCTGTAATTAATACACGATCCTGCTCCATTAACTCTCAGAACGCGAAACTTATGACGTTAAAGTTATTTCAGTGGAAGACACAAATATACCAGGAAAATTTTCATATTCATCTGGGAACGAAAATAGACGATATGACTCAATCGTGGACATTCCCTCGCTAGTAATTAACAATGCATGATTTACAGTCATCTCAGAGTCCTTAATAATGAACTAGTTTTGATAAGGTACTGCAGCCGAAGCGTAGTTGATAAACTCACATAAATCTGGACCCTAATAATTGCGTAAGACACTATTAATCTCAGTCTGAATCATTTTGCAAGATATTACTAATCCATTGATTCATATGGTCGAAAAATGTGTCTGCTCAACAACCGACGTAAATAATGCAATGAATGTTGAACTGTCAAAACAAAACCCATTGATACTGGTAGTGTGTTACGTAATTACCCCGCAGGTCTATTAGAAACAGAATCTTTAAACGGATAGTAGATATACTAACATTTATAGTAGATAGAAAAGACATCCATACTAATATTATAAATTCGAAAGTAACTCTGTCTGTCTGTATGTTATCTTTTCACGCCTAAACCACTGAACGGATTTCGATACAATTAGGCAAAGAGATAGATTGCATCCCGGAGAAGGAAATAAGATAGTTTTTGTCTCGATATTCCCACGGGATTGACACTTATGCGGGTGAAACCGCGGGGCGCTGCTAGTAAAGAATAAACTAAGTGTTCCGTATAGCAGCGTAGTGAAGTGAATACAGATCGAATCGAATCGACAAAGCGAATTTGCGGCCAGTAGTTGTCTCTTTCTAGAATTCTGATTCTGACTCTGCTTTACTGCTCTTGTACGCCCTAGAGGCAAAGCATAGCGCCCTCAACATATCAACAATTATGAACTTATAATGTACCTACCTATGTTTTACAATGATTAAATGATTATGATTATGATTATGAATAGACTATTTAGTTTATCTTTATTTCAGACATACATACAGTCCATAGATAGTTAGTACAGAGTAGTATATCTAGTTACATTAGTAGCGTCCTACAAATGGATCTTCCCGCTATAAATCAGTACGTAAGGAATTTATGTGTAATAAATTCCCCAACGCAAGCGCAGGTAAGTATTAATAATGGCAACTGAATTAATTTCACATATGTCGGCCATCTTGCTACGCATGAAGGGTTCTTGGCAAAATTATTAGATTGCAATCTAGAGAAACGGCCACTTTTCTTTTTTTTCCACTTGGAACACTTCCAGATGTTTTCAATTTGGAAGTTTTTGAAGTAAGATTTAAGATCTATGTTTCATACTTAAGTGAAGGTATTTTTCTTTATGATTGAAATCGTAAAATAACTTTACTCCATTCAATTAATATTTTACTTGAAATAAGTAACATTATTTTGTAACAGATCATTAATCCTGGCTAAACTTCTAATACTAAATAAACTAACAAACTATTAAAATTTAAATATAATAACCTGACCTAATTAAAACTATTAACAAATTTAAATATGGCGTTGAAAAATTCCTTCGCATCGCTAGCCAGCCCTTGGGTCAAGTGTCAACCAGACTTTTGGAGATTTCATTGAACAAGCCATGAGCACTCGGACGCCACGGCCCGAAGGATAATTTTGCATCAGAACTTAACTACACCAATCTTGTTGTCACTATCCAGAAATTACCTACTAGTTAAACGCACAACCGAGAAAGTTATCAAAATTCAGAATAATACAAACTGTCCTCAAGTTAACGTTCTTGTTGAATAAACAGCACAACTTTACAGTATCATAAACAATAAGTCTACAAAGGAGGACATAAATTGAGCAGTGCACTAGAGTGTAGCTACGACAATTTGGATTACCATGCGCCAGAAATTCAAATCATTCTAGAGAAATGGAGGTAGGTAATAACTAGATGGTGAAAGCTCGCTAACGCGGTCATACGTCATCCACACTGCTATCACGGTTCCGCAGTGCCGTGTTTGCCGACGGAACCCTGCTCCCAAGTTTATCCCCAGGCTGATAAAGTGCCCGGACTTCTGATCGTTAGATTCTAAAAGTTTTACTGCTAATGAAAATTAAATAGATGGCCTAGTTTAAGATAGGCTCGATAGTACAAATGAATGTGTTAATAAAATTCTTAAATTAATTTACTGACAGATGACATCTAGTAAAAGCATGTAATTTTGCACAAGAGATTTGTTTAATGAAAGTGAAGGATTTTAAAAAACAGGCCAAGTGCGAGTCGGACTTGCACACGAAGGGTTCCGTACCACAAGGCAAAACGCAGAAAAAAACACGTTTGTTGTATGGGAAAATATTTATTTTATTTTGTTTTTAGTATTTGTTGTTATAGCGGCAACAGAAATACATAATTTGTGAAAATTTCAACTGTCTAGCTATCGCGGTTCTTGAGATACAGCCTGGTGACAGACAGACGGACGGACGGACAGCGAAGTCTTAGTAATAGGGTTCAGTTTTTACCCTTTGGGTACGGAACCCGAAAAATTCACCCTGTCATTTTAGGTTGGCTTTTAGTCTAACCGGATGCAGTTGAATACCAGTGTTTTACATGGAGAGACTGTCTATCTTTATTCTAATCTCTAAGATACAGGGTCACCCCTAGTTTAGAGATCAGGGTTTCAATGTATTGTGCTTAGCATAGCCACTCAGTTGTATAACATTGCTTTGGAATGTACTTAGGCTTTTCTTCAATAAACATTTTTTTTTTATCTGACCTGGTGGTCAAAAAATCGCCCCACAACGGGGTTAAATGAGGGATGACACTGTTTATGAAAGTTCATAATTTTTGCCGATGACAACCCCATTGGGCACACGGTCACAGATTAGATCTGTGACACGGCTTGTGTTTTTATAAAGCTAGAATAAATAAATAATAAACACAAAATAAATTCCATCTTATTTCAGTGGTAAATGTTTAAAAAAAAAAAAAAATAAAGCAGCCAATATAAATCATAAGCAGCTAAAGTTACTGGCTGTCGACTGACGACACAAACCCATTCCAATTATTAACGAATCCCAGGTATTCCAATTACAACACGAAATGAAAATTTAATACCTACATAATCTCGGCGCGTATCAATCATAACGCCATGATAGAATTCACGATTTCATCCGAGTATTTATAGTTTAATTTACAATTCCATATCTCTGGAAATATGAAGACGGGACCACAAAATATATGTATAGGTACAACAGGTCAGCTCCATGCATGGTATATTGGCGTGTGCTAACAGACATATGACAAATAATTTATGTGTTGTGTTTCGTAATGTTAATGATTGAAAAAACAATTGTTGTGTAGAATCAAGTTCTTCTGAACAGACAGCTGTGCTGCTGGGGAGTTTGTTGCGCCATTTCTTCTACCCAGCTAAAGCACTAGGAAATAGTCAAGGGCGGGCGTTTTAGAGGACTGTCTTTTGTAATGTTGACGTTCAAAAAGTGCTGATTCTGAGCCTAGTTTGACTATATGACTTTTGATTTGATAATGAACAAAAAAGCACGCACACAGAGGTAGGCTAACGTAGTACAGTTACATCGACTGCAAGCGCACTCGCGACTTGCATTTGTTTGAGATCTCCGTACGTTTGCTTCTATACGTATGTACGCCTGTTTTCGCTCACCGTATCGAGCCCATCTTCTGCACCTATCTATTTTGTGACGGAAAGCTTCCCAAGTCTGCGTTATTCCAAATCCAGTTTTGTAACAAAGACAAAGGGATGTATTGGAACTATAATGGAAGAGACGTCACTTTCATTAACGGCGAACAATTTTGGTTGATTGGGGTCCTTACTGGAAGAAATGGGATCGGGGGCAACGCTAATACAATATTAATTTGGGAAAGAAAGACAAAATATAGTAGAATAGGAGTGGGATGAAGTAATCAGGGATCTATATCCCTGATTACTTACGGATGACAATCTTGAAACAGCAAAAATACTTTCTTCGGTATCAACATTATTCTAGTCATAATCATAAAGTTTATTTGTGAATCGTAGGTATACAATAGTACGCTATGTTTTGTCTTAAGACATACAAATGTGGTAACATGCAATTTAAATATGCTAAAAAACTGTCACTAACAAAAAGAAACATTCTACCTATTATTCACAAAAAAAAAAAAAAAACTGGGATTTCATTTTATGCATCCAAAGGCAATTTATTATGCACTCCTTATGTCATGTAAAGCATAATAATTTTTGTTGCTATAAGAGAAACTTGCTAACAAAGTAATGGTAGTCTCGCAGGACTCCATGATATAAATTATCATCCCAGGTAATGCACGTCTTTAGAAAATGATGGGCTATTCTTAGATTAAGACCAACTAAGTTTGAAAGACGCACTCCAGGCGTTCCGATCAGCTATACGACATTCGCACTAAACAATCTATCTCACTTCGCAACAAGCGAGTTCAACAAAAGACAAACCTCCCCGCCGTCATTCAGAGCGAGACACTTGATGTTCGATGCACGATCGAATTGCTATCAAATAGCTGCTGTAGACAGTGCATTCGCCGTGCCGCATCCATTTGGTTGCGCTCCAAGACATTCGTCAAATAACTGGGAGGATCCGGGAGGCGACGTGTTCTAGACATTTCGTGAACAAGTGCTACACGATTCAGAACACTTGTAATTCAATTTATGTTTGCAGGAACACCGCGTTAAATGTTTGGAGCTGAATCAGTGGCGATTAATTTGGGGTATGCGGGTAGGTGGCTGGGTAAAACAAAATTTTGCGAGGGTGGTTTCTGCTACAGATTGGGGTCTACTTACCCAAAAGTTTTATGCAAATTACAGGAAACAAATAAAGATGCTTTGGACGCAAATCTGAATGCTTTTGTGCCTTTACATTTAACGGGAAAAATCAAATGGCTTTTGTTTACTGAAGATTTTAAATAAAGCATCCCAAGTATAAATACAGAAAGAAACAAAGAAATAAATAAACTTTAGGTACTGCGTTCCTGAGTCTCCTGACCTAAAAAATATTCGGCTACAGATCTTTTCTTATGAACAGGGATGAAGAAGACAATATTTTCTGTTATGGAAATATATCACTAGGACGAATTTCCGTTGAGGCACATCTATCTCATCTCATCACGAGAAGCCAGCACACAAACTGGAATAAAGATATATCATCATCTGCCTAGCCTTTTCCCAACTATGTTGGGGTCGGCTTCCAGTCTAACCGGATGCAGCTGAATACCAGTATTTTACATACATAAATTTATGATTAAAGATATAAGTTTTTTTTCTTTCTTCTCTATTATCAGATCACACTAATAGGTATTATAAAGGCGAAAGTTTGTGAGTGTGTGTGGGGTTGTGTTTCTTTGTTTATTACTTCTTCACGATCAAACAGCTCGACCAATTTTGATAAAATTTTGTAAGGAGGTAGCTGACACCTTGGATTAACATATAGGCTACTACACTTTAACAATATTAATGAATAGGAGAAAATGCTAGATTAAATTCATCTCCCGAATTCGATTTAAAGTAACTAACTGCACCAACGTTAAATCGAACATATCCCGTAAATACTGAAACTACAAAAACAAGCTGCAATTGTTTCAGCTCCCAATTGTTCCCTACTTACTGGTTCGGAACACTAAAAATCCTGTAGTATTCTGTTCCCAGATTCAGCATGTCGGCGCAAACATTCCAATTGTCTGCACCCATTGACGCGAGGCGGGCATTCCCTTGCTCGTGCCGCATTCCACGGAACATGGCTTCTGCGGTACGAATGTGCTATACCTGTGTATGTGGCTCAGGATTTGGGAAGCAGATTGTGTGTACTTTAATCTTCTGGTGTAGAATTTAATATGGTAAGACGGTGTTCATGTTCTTTATTGTGTGACGGAAATACTCGTGTATTGTGGTAAAATAAAGATATTTTAATTTTATTTTTTTACTTTCTACAACAACATCGGAAGGCCATTTCCCGTAATTAAAAACGTTCAAAATCAAGTCGCAATCTCATCTCAGCGACAATCAACGTCAAAAACTTGTCAAAAATGTAGGGAAATTAAAAGTATTTTTGACAGATTGAGACTGAGATCAGACTGTGAACGTTTTTAAAATTATAAGAATGGCCCTCTGACTTCTGAGAAGTGATGTGAAGCAAGGAGAAATATAATAAATATAGCAACACTTGACCTCTCTTGTTTTATTCATATTACTTTTGCCAGTAACCTTTATCTAATTTTAGACGTTTTACGCCTTTAACTTAAACCATATCCAACAATCATTTTGGTGTTTTGATCAATTTTCGGAATCAGATTCTAAATTAAACCACTTTACATTAATATTCGAGGAACAAAATCCTGTACATTTAAAATTGAGTTTGTGAAATATTAAAGGTAGAACGATCCAATATCGGTGTAGGTTGAGTCGAATAAATTCAATCTAATCCGAATATGCGAAAGAACTGTCAGGAAACCGCAAAAGGCGAACCCGTATAAATTGGAGGAAATATGAGAGAGACCCACGATAAAGCCATAGATATTATGGATGGGTACTATGGCCCATTGAAAACGATGAGATATTTAGTAATAGTTCACTAAATTGACTTCCTTTTGGTTCAAAAAAATTACAGATAGGCGTAAAAGATATGGTTTATGATGCAATTTTGTGCAAAAGCCATATAATTCTTCCGGAATATTAGTATTTTTTCTTTTTGGGCTACAGTTTCATTGCTAGACCCTTGGGGGCCGTCTCCACGAGTGAGAGAATCGCCTGTCTGGGTTCGAACCTACGACATACAACTCGTAAGTCGCGGCTGCTACCACTGGGCCACAACTGTTCTCAACTATAATATCTCAGAGATATTTTTTACATTTAAAGGTTTTGCTAAAATGATACCCAACTGTGAAAACAAGCTTTTTATTTTATTTTTTAATTTTTGATTCAAATCTAAACCAATGTTGAAGGTATTTTTTCTAACTGAACTTAAAAGAGATTTTTTGAAAATATATGTATTGCTGGATATCTACACTGAAAACAGAAAGTTTCAAATGAACCATCATTTCGCTACAAGAAAATTCGGAGTTCTCAAACTACGCTGGCTTAAATTAGATTTTCGTAGAAACCTTAGACGTTTGATACCCGAGTGGAGTATAAATAAACGTTGATCGAATAACTCCTGTCTACAAATCAAATATATTTTTTTTTATAGTCTTGTTTCTACGAAATAAATTGAAGTGTTACTTGATTTAATAATACGTGAGGAAAAGAAAACATGGACGAATGCCGACCATTTTTTTCTAAGATCCGTAAAATACTGCCGCCTTGAACCTTCGGACGGGAAGACGAAGCAGCAGTAAACATGAAATTCAGAAAATCCTAGAGGAATAATTTTCTGATCTCAAATTGTGATGCGGGTAGAATGAAAACATCGCGGTTATTCTCCTAAGGGAATGTTAGTATTTCGTATTAAATCTTGTCTGGTTTGTGTCGGTGTCGTACAAATTGAATGTTCTTTCTAAAAACGTATGCATGTTTTTAGGGGGAACATACAATTTGTAGACTAAGCTAGTTGAAATGGTTAGTAAATAATATTCATAGTAGGAAATAGTTTCTTGTTTTGCTCTCTACTTTCAAAAGTTTATTTCAAATATTTTCAACGCCAATGTAGAATTGTGCTAAAATGAAACGTTCGAAAGGGTTGATGGTCTTTGTTCTTTAAACTGCCCCAAATAAATCGATCTAAGAGGAAATTTGACTAAATACGAGTATGTATCCTAACGCTTATGAGTAGACCTCTGTAATACCAGGTTCACACGGTTCGATTTTAGTAGATCAACTGCTAAGTCGAAAGCGATTTGAACCGTCTGAACTTTCAATCAAATTGAATTATAAATTCAAATTTTTTTGTAGAACAACAAAAATTGTTCAACTAAAATCGAACCGTGTGAACCCGGTATAAGTCAAGTAGGTTACGTTTCGATATGGTTTCGGTACAATTATGTGGTCGCTACTATGGTCCTTTTACCGGGAAATTACAGGAAGGGAACTTATGTGGTCAAGAATTACAGGCCCTAAATTACTCCTCCGTTTCTTCGAATAATTTATTCCTTTGGCTATGAATTACTAATAGTAATGAACCTAACCTACTTATAAAGTAGTTTAACTAGCCATCAATTACGTACCTACGGTACGCATTATTTCGTATAGGTGCTTTGAACATATAATATAATATATAATCTACTTTCACCTTGACTTTAAAGTTTACAAATTGAACAATGTAATTATTTAAGGAGAATTCATAAGTAGTTTAGGGTTGTAGTTTTTCAACAATAAACGATCCACAGAATGTCTTAGTTTTCCGCATTGGTAAAACGAATGCCAATCCTGGTAATTAAAAAAGTTCAAAATCTAGTCGTAATCTTCTCTCTCCAATCAATGCCATAAACCCGTACTTACTATATCTATAAGTTTTTGACAGACCAAGACTTAGATTTGCAATTTTTCACTGCGATACTACTTGACTTCGATGCACGGTAAAGGTATTTGTATTGTCATTCGCTCACTCTTGCATCCTGGGTCGCGTTTGTTGCGTTCGGGTGCGGTAACGTGCATCGAAGTTAAGTAGTATCGCAGTGAAAATCTTTCGCAGGAACGTGCATCGAAGTCAAGTAGTATCGCAGTGAAGATCTATCGCGGTAACGTGCATCGCAATTTTTTGCATCGTATTAGCATTTATCGATATTTTGTGTGTCGAAATTTCATATTCTACTGCTTAAAACTACGAGAATTGACCCTCTGATCATTACTTATAGTATTCTAAAAGTTAATTGTACCAACGACAGTCCAAACAGTAGATTTGTAAATGAATGAAAAGAAATGTATTCCGGCAAACCGTTCACAGAAAGCAGTAAGAGAAACGGAAATAAAACGTTCACAGTAGAATCAAAAAGGTAGTGAAACCCAACAGCGATTGTGAAGCCAAATAAAACGGGGTAAATGAAATATAAATTTAACAAAAGTGAATAAATGCTAAACAGAATAGGAAAAAATTTGATGATAATTATATTTGAATGGCACATAGCGTTTTTAATCGAAGATCAAGTAATTCCTACTTTGCTTTCCTAAAAAAATTTTTTTTTGTGAACCAAAAATAATTCCTATTTTGAAGGAACTAAAAATACTCCATAGCAAAGTTACTGCGACCACCTGTGAGAAAAGGCAAGAAAGTTAAAAAGAGGCTCAATCATTTAAAAAAAAGTGTGCATCAGTAGAAGGTCAAAAAAGATTTTTAGAGGTTTACTAAATTAAAAAAGCGTCCATTATTAAAAGGTCAATAAGTTTTTAGAGGATCAGGTAAACGTTTCCCTATTTGTATGTAGATATACGATGCTGCGGCGAAACGATTAAATGAAAGTTTAGCGAAGCAAATAATACTGAACGAATTTAGGAAAATTCGAGATTGGAAAGAGATTTATCGTTTCAATGCAATTAGATTTTTAATAGATGATATTAATGATGGCAATGGATATTGGTCTCGTGGTTTGTATTTTCTATCTATCTTTCGTAAAACTAGAAAACAGAATTACAATTTGAATACACACTTAACATTATGTTTATGTATGTTGGTTCGGCAGACTAGAGATGCACCTTTAGTAAAACAAAAAAAAACGCCAAAATAACCACATAAAAACAAAAACAGAATATACCAAAGTACACTTTTTATTAAAACTGGGGTAATAAATTCAATTTGACACAATGAAGGAGACTTCATTGAAAAAAAAAGAAGTTCAAATAAAGAGAAATCTTTACACTACCTTTTATTTATGATTTGAAAAGAAATGTAAATACTAGAGTAAAATGATTTTTTTGGCTAAACGGTTGTTTGGAACTAAATTGTACACTTCTAGTTCCAAGAAACCGATTAGCCTATATTATTAATGATTTACTTTAAAGACTTGATTAACATTGCTCGTTTACACTCTGACAGGTTGTATGGTATTATTCTGGTTCACAAGACATGACCACCAGCCTATTGCTGGTTTAGCAGAATAATATAGGGCCATTTTCGTAAATCTACCGCTACCTTAAACAAAGGTAGCCAGTGTAATTACAACCTCAACATTTCATAATGGTGTTGAAATATAAACGTAGTTACACAATAACGTTGTACAACAGTTTTAGCTACGTTTGCGAATTATTAGCATATAATGTTCCCACTGCTGGGACACAGGCCTCCTCTCGGTGAGAGGGAGTAGGCCATAATCCACCACGCGGGCCCAGTGCGGGTTGTTAGATGTCACATGTCTTTGAATTTTTGGTTCTAGGACATGCCGGTTTCCTCACGATGTTTTCCTTCACCGTTTTGAGAGCAGGCGTTACGTATTATTACTTACACATAAACTCACACCTGGCATCGCCTCATGGGGGTAGGCAGAAACTATAGTTCGCCATCTGCTACGATTCTTACATAGGTACTCCTTTTATTTCGTTTGGTGCTCATACACACGTGAGGTACTTACGTGTCAACGGCAGAAGCGACTGCGGACTCAGTCGACGTGTCGGTGGGTGCTTTCGACAACGTACCGCTCGGGTAGGTATTTGAGTACGGTGCTCAAATACACGAGCAGTCGACGAGCACGTCGACGGCAGCCGTAGACGCGTTAGCGGCAGCCGTAGACGCGTCGGCGGCAGCCGTAGACGTGTCAGCGGCTGCAGTTACCTCTGCCGTTGGCACGTATCGTTTGAGTATTTGAGCACTTACGTACATTCGTACACCTGATCATACACGCACGCCGGTTGCGAGGACTATGCACCTGACCTTTCTGAAGAACATCCACCAACAAGGTTACTATATACGTACGTTACGTATTATTACATAAATTGATTTCGTTTTAGCAACTTCCTTCTTTTGCTACGTTAACATTTAGCTCTAGATATGTTTAATGTTTTAAATAGAACAATATTTATTTAATTACTACGGTTACTCATCATCATTTCAGCCGAGAGACGTCGACTGCTGGACGTAGGCCTTCCCCAAGCACCTCCACTTCAGTCGGTTCTGTGCTTCCCGCATCCAGCGGGTTCCTGAGGGCTTCACAATGTCATCAGTCCATCTTGTAGGAGGCCATACAATACTACGTCTTTCGGTACGCGGTTGCCACTCCAGAAACTTTCGGCCCCACGGTACGGTTACTCGATTAAATTGAAAGCCAGGGCTGCTTAATAACAATAATCTACAACAACCAACTCTTTTAATTCAATTTGGAATTATTTTAGCCCACAATTCTTTTCTAACAAAGAAAGTATTCTCTGATTGATTTTACAAAATTCATGACGAACGTATTACTTTCTTCAGAGCTGCATCTGAAATTCAATGCATGAACAACGTCAGCTTTTGAAGGAAACCGAGGCGCTCCCCAGAGAAATGTAGGTACGATGTTATTATGACTAAGCTTAATCACAAAATGAAATGTTTGGTGAAAAAGGATCTACAGAGAAAGTAATAAATGTGTAAATTGGTTCGAAGTGTTTTCTTTGATATGAAAATTGGTAATCTTTACGTAGTCTTCCGCAGTAGTATTACATATTTAGTTTTGCTTGTAATCAAAGTTTGAGATATACTTACTAGCTTCTGCCGGGACTTTGTGCGCGTCAAATTTCTTGTTCCCTAGACCCAACCCGTCGCATCGCATCGCCTGCCCGCGAAATTTTTTCGGCTTACTCGGATCCTAGCATCATTTCAGCCGAAAGAGGTCCACTGCTGGACATAGGCCACCCCCAAGCACCTCCACTTTGACCGGTTCTGTACTTCTCGCATCCAACGGGTTCCTATGGCCTTCACAAGGTCGTCGGACCACCTTGTGGGAGGCCTTCTAACGCTACGTCTTCCGGTGCGTGGTCGCCACTCCAGAACCTTTCGGCCCCATCGGCCATCTGTTCTGCGAGCAATGTGCTCTGCCCACTTAAGTTTGGCAATTCTTCGGGTCCTAGCGTGATGTTAAAATCCTATAGCCTTCCTTAAGAATTGGGTTATCAAATACAAAGAGATTTTGTCAAATTCGACCGATATTTTCAGAGATTACCGCGTTGAAACCAATACACAAACAAACTCTTGTGCTTTATTATTAGTATATATATATATATATATGTTAAGGGAAAAGTACTACCATGGTTTCTTCACACAAAAAGAAAAAGCTGCCTAATTAAGCGAACCCTTCCGACCCTGTGGTTGGTCCTAAATATTTTATTAGCGGGTTACAGAAAATAACAATAATGTAACAAGCTAATCTAAACTCATTCTCGCTACCATTTTAACGCTAACCCCCTTATGAATAAACGCGTTAATAAAGTAAAGTTACGGCTTTACGTAGGTACTGGTTGTAACTTTACATAACAACATCACACTTGTAATCCCCGATAGGGTTGGCAGAGTTGTTCCTACCACGCTGCCGGCCGTAGTCGAGTCGATGGTCGGCAGCAAAGAGTCCTAGGATGCGGTGGTTTCCTTCTCCGAAACAGTCGTCTCGCAGAAGGAGGCTGCAGAAAGGGAGAGGGAGATCTCGTCCACTCACCCGGCCCGCAGCAGGCGCACCGGGCGTTGGCGGAGGGCGGACAACGCCCTCTTCCAGTCCCCCTAAATGGGTCCAGGGGCGACGGAATCGGGGACGTCTGTCGGTCCCCACACATCAGGAACCGAATTGGCGGCGCGTAGTGTTCCACGCGCGCCCCTCTTAGACGTCGCGGGGAGTCAAACACCTCACTCCCCCCCTGACCCGAGGAGGCCCGCAGTGGCGGGCTGGCACCAGTCGGGGGTTGCGGAAGGATAGTACAATCCCGCGACCCCCGGTGTAGGTGTGAGATGGAACACCGGAGTGGTTTTCAGTAGTAAGAGTCTGACAGACCCCTCTGCCCGCCCCAGGGCAAAGAAAATCCATGAGGATTTTACAACCCGGAAACAAAAAAAAAAAGGTGTCACTACCACTTAAATCCGCTAGTTATGGATTAAGTCCCATGTAATAGGTGGCAACTTTACTCCGCATTTACAAATGAGGGGGGTATAGTTTAGAGGTACCTTCTAATTCTCTTCTACAGGCCCATCGCTTAACTGAGACGTTGCCTGAGGTAGCATCGCGGTGCGGGAGGGATGTTGTGACGTGATGCGAGAGCTCAGTGATTCGTCAACTTGTGACAAAGTATCACCCCTCCCGCATCGCGCAGCTGTCTCAGGCAACGTCTCAGCGGCCTATAGATGAGCTATTTGTGATCGATATCGTACAGTATAGACTGTTACTATGAAGCCAGTAGGCACTTGGTTTCGTATCGAACATGATACCTTTGTACGGCTTCCAACGGATTATCACGCCTACCTTTCAAGCGAGGAATATCGTATGTACACATACTTATCCCTGTCTGAGTGTTTTAAAGATTCTGCCTGAACTGAACGAAAGCATAAAAAAATTATAGGTATATATGGTCTGTTCGAAAAGTATCTTATGAAACTGTCAACAAACTCTGTCTAGGCTAAATTCTTACGCAATCAATCATTTAAGGGAATTAGTAACACATTCATCTGTATTCAAGAGGCTCAAACTTTATATTTACCACTTTATCCAATACTTATTGTTTGAGGAAAATTAAGATAATAGATAAGGAGGTTGTATAATTAACCTCGATTGTCAAATAGAAAACATCTGTAATGTGATTTAAAATTAGAATTTATGGTTTAAATACTTCGATCAATTATTGATCGAAGTTTAAATATTTAAATAATTCGAACACAAAGCATTTCTATTAAATAAACCAATTACAGGCACTTTTAAATTCTCAAGGAGTCGGTCAGTCAGAAAGATGAAGTTAGTTGCCCATTCCAAAGCGTAGTAGGTAATGAAATCAAAGCACTCAATTTGTTAGTGGCACTTGTACTGGCACCACAAACTGGCCTCAAGAGATACGTTTACTGATCCTTTTGTTTTCATCAGATACTTTTAGAACAAACTATAGGTAAGCTTTGAGATTAATTTAATTTTATGAATAACGTTAACCGTATAACAGATAGGGGCTTTATAATAAGTACTTACCTACATAGACACATATTTTGGGTAACCTCAATTATTATTAATAATACTAAAATAGGCCCAGGCGTATATAGGCAAGCTGTAACAGAGGTACCTATAACACAGAGATCCCTCCCACACACACATAGAGGTCCCTTTTAATAACCTAATAAAAGATAGAGAAATGGCTTCTATTTTCCCATTTAATTTATTTTGAGATTATTTAGAGCTCATTTCATTTTCTAGTGAAATAATCATAATCTAGTTATATTCATTGCTATATTATTAGAAACTATTGAAATTAAGAGCCTATTTGAATGAATTTCACATTTTTGTAACACCACAATTCATAAAATACTTTTTCCCCTTGGCGGTTCAGTTTTTAGTTTCAGTCTATCAAAAAGTACTCTGTGGTTTTTAGTGACAGAATCTTTGAAACACTGTCATGTAGGGATACAACCTCCATCAGTCACAATAGTACAAAGAGCGAAGAGGTGCTTTTATCAACAGACTATACTCAGAATACGGTTACAACTCGTATATCCCATCGATCTATCAGAATAAGCCGCGTTTGTTGCGGTCGTACCATGGATAACCACCAACCGAGACCACGTCCCTCCATCTCTTGGAGAGCACATTAATTGGGTCGGTTGTCATACGAAAACTTACTTGGGAAACCAAATTGTTTTACTTGAGGATGTCGGTAACTCCCAACATTTGATTGCAGTTTCAACAGTACGATCATAATTATGAAAATATTATAGACTACAGAGCGTAGACATAGTAAACTATAGACTGCTGCATATCTTCTAGTTCATTCGCACAAGAAAAAAAAAATATACTTAATGTCACTAGCAAAGAAAAGAGACAGAGTAAAAATATTTCTGTCCCTAACTGCGTGTGTGTCGGCTAAGCATATCAATGTACACTTTATGAATGAAATAATAAAAAACTACACCGCGGTTAAACGGAAAATAAGATCTTTTTCGTGCAAAATTCGATACGTGTGCGCAACTGTGAAAATGGTAAGGTGCAGTGTAATAAGCTGTAAAAATTATAGTATGATGAAGATTGCCGGAATTTTTTGTCCCTTTCGGTGACACGGATACCATGAGTCTATAGATTCTACGGTATAGAGTCTACGGCTACAGACGTTTCTGACATCTGTCAGTGCGACAATTCTAGTAGCTATTCTATTCTATTTTCAATAAATGGCAAGCAAAGCCGATGTCGACTATTCCTAGTAGCTAATAGAGATCAAATTCGCAAAACACGTATTTGATTCTATGAAACTGACAGGTGTCAAGAACGCATTTTCTCGTCGGCCGGACTGTAGGAACAGGAACGTCAAAAACCATAGACGAAAAAAGTAAATTATGTCCTTGCAAGTAAACAAAGTACAAAGCATCACAAAACACGTATTTCACATCACAGTATTTCAATAAAATTGGCTCAGAGCGAGACATTAATATTTTTATATTTCTTGTCCGACCTACTGCATAATAAATCTGCTAGATGGCGCTACTGTGCTTCGCTCGTCGACTGCTGTCGAACTGTACCTACGCGCCATTATTGTATTATTAACGTCTCGCGTCGTTTCGGGTTAGAACCGAATTTCTTTCATGTACTACGAATGAATATTAGACGGATAAAAGTCGGACAAATGACTGTTTGTTAAAATCAGGGAGAACTTTATTTGGATTTGTGAAAGTTCGAAAAAGACATTTTTTGTCAGTAATAGCAAACGAAAATATTACTTTCTACTCTCATATTGGCACGACTTGTAACAGACACATTGTTATGACGACTAACTCATAAAGGCTTCTAACAATTCAACAATTTCTATGAAAATTTAATGGAAATTGTTCTACATGAATCACGTCGCACCGTCGTCGCGTCGCGCCTGTCTGCGGGAGTCTTAATACTCATAATGTTACCCCTTCGTTTACCAAGTGACAAATGAAAATAGGTACCACGTACTATCAAATAAACTTCTACACAAGGCCTTTGTTTAATTTACACAACTTCAAACGCAATAAACCTATTTCATTCGAACGTAATCGTACGAGCTTACGTATAGTAGGCGAAATGCCTGCGATAAAACGTTTCACTTCACAATCAAACACGAATAGTACACGCACACATACACTAATAGTACACACACGCATACACTAATAGTGTACACACACATAAACACACAAGTTTCACGATAGACGTACTTAATTTAGGGTGCAACCGAACTGAACACAAATCAACACAAAATATCGCGTCGCATGCAAAATTCTCGTAGGGCTAGTCCACACAGTGAATGTGGGTGCTACAATTAGACCAAGCAACAGTGGGCAGTGAGCAGTGGAAACGGCCGCGACTTTCGATTTACTACTTAAGAGTTGTATGACATAGGTTCGAACCCTGCCAGGCACTTTACTTTGTGTAAATAATTTTAGCACAAACTGCTCTCAAAATAGTAAAGGTGATCGTGAGGAAACTGGCATGTCCTAGAACCAAAAATTCGAAGACTTGTGACATCTACCAACCCGCACTGGGCCCGCGTGGTTGATTCTTTCACAGAGAACAGGCCTGTGTCTAAGCAGTGGGAATATCCATCACAGTTCTGAGAACAGTGGTGATGAAATAATTTGCACATAGTAAAGCGCTGGTAAGGGTTTCAAACCTACGACCCACAACTCGCAAGTAGCGGCTGTTACCACTGGGCTACCACTGCTTAAATAAAATAAAAGTTTCAAGTAGGTAAAATATTTATGCATACATTTGCTGAACGATGCAGACGCGTAACAGGCTTCCTGCAAAAGCTGCCCATATGAAAACCCCCTTACCCGCTGCCGTTTATAGAACAACGTGTCAACGCAAACACTAATGAAACATTAATCAAATGCGACCGACTAGGGATTGTAAGTGAAATTACACCCATGCATATTACATGGGGAAGGTCTTACCTGCGGTGAAGGGATTCGGCCATGACAGCTATGACGCGCACAATGTGACGTTAGGCGACAATTTAGGGTAAGATGTAATACTGTGAGTGACAAGCTTTATGAGATTTTAAATTTTATGAGATGTCAAATTTCTTTGATAGATTTTCAAATTTATCGCTAAATTATAAGGTTCAAAGTTTATTGGGAAAATTTGACAGTTTCGGGTAGCTTTATGTGCTGGCGTCTGTACTTTGATGTGAATCTGGCCTAATATCGAAGTTTGGTTTTGTTTGTGCTGCTAGAAAGAAGTGGCGCAACAAACTCCCCAGCATGCTGGGGAGTTTGTTGCGCCACTTCTTCTTCTTCTTTCTAAAGCACTAGGAAGTGGTGAAGAGCGGGCGTTTTGGGGGCTCTCTTATGTAACGTTGATGTTCAATAAGTGCTAATTCTCAGCCTAGTTTGAATAAAAGGCTTTTGATTTTAATTTTGGAAAGAACCTTCTGAAGTTCTGACAGAACTAATTTTACGTGAAACTAATACCTATACAAAACTCAAAACGGTGAGGGAAAACATCGTGAGGAAACCGGCATGTCCTAGAACCAAAAATTCGAAGACATGTGACATCCACCAACCCGCACTGGGCCCGCGTGGTGGATTACGGCCCACTCCCTCTAACAGAGAGGAAGCCTGTGTCCCAGCAGTGGGAACACTAAATTACACTTAATTGTCCCCGTCCACCTTTCAAGACACCTTCAGTCCTTTAAAGGCAATTAAAATACACAAAAGAAGTAGACGAGTCATTTTATTACATACTCAATTGAAATGTTTCTTAATACAACTTGATATTCGAATTTTACTATTTCGAAAAATATCAGCACTAAATTACACACACACACAAATGCACACACCCCCACACATATTACATGACACACATAAACACACCCCCACACACACATATATAGGGTGACTGGTAATTAGTGACCGATACTTAAACACGTGATTTTACTCATCATTATGAACAACTTTTACTATGGGACCAAACCTGAAATCGTGAAAAAAAAAAACAAAAGTTCTCTACATTTTGACGAGTTAGACGAACATAAATGTAGGGAACAGCTGATTTTTTTTTCGCGATTTCAGTTTTGGTCCCATAGTAAAAGTTGTTCATAATGATGAGTTAAATCACGTGTTTAAGTATCGGTCACTAATTACCAGTCACCCTATATAATTATACACACACACATTACATTTTACATTTTGAAATACTAGTAGCACCTCATCAGGATTTAATTGGGTTTAGATTTAGAGTAGGTACATTAGTAGCGCTCGATGATCGCTGACAATAACAACTAGATATTAATTGATGAGTGTCGACAGCTAATCATAATGAACTGAACCGTACGCTTTAATATTGATTGAAGTGGTTGGAGTCCAGTCAACGGTAATATTTTGAATTGGGTCGCATTTGTAGTTAAGGGATAATTATGCTACACTAATAGATATCCTATAATGTTAAGGGGCTTACATGACCTAAAGCGCGGTCACTGTCGGACTGCATAGAAAAGAAAGAGAAGCGCAATGACACAACCACAGTATAAAGATATACAGTATTTCGACTTCATACAAACGGACGAAACGCGAGCTATACCTACGCGCCTCGACCTCGGCATGCGCTTGGCATGCAGACAGTCGCGACTGTGCCGCAGTGACGAACGGACGGTGTGTTGTTTTTTTTTAACAATAACCGCGCAAAATAAATTGAAGTACATATTTAATATGACGAGTAGGATATATTGTGCTGTTTTTGGTTGCATGAATTCGTCAATAACGCATCCAGAGATAACTTTTTTTAGATTACCTGGAAACTCTGAAAGGTAAGACTATAAAATAATTTTACTTACTAGTAGGTAGGTACATAATGTGTGTCTTTTTAATGGATAAGTATTTCCTTTTATCTCCCGAAAAAAAAGATGTCTGGATTAATAAATAAAGTGAATAGAGTAAAGGAAAGTGATAGACACGAGTGAAATAGGTAGTTATAGGCGGTTCATGAATCATTATACGGTAGGTACGCTTGTGTTAAAACCTCGGGGCATGTGTGTTTTGTTTTGTTAGTTTGTAAAATTCAAAGTAAAGACGTGGTTTTTATTATTAATATTTATGTACACACAGTAAAATACAATAACAAAACTAAATAGAAACACAAAGTAGGCAAATGTAATTAAAATGCTGGAGGCGGGCAGCCCTATCGCATGTTTACGTACCGCGCGGCTGTAGGCATTTATTTCAAGGTTACGGCCGAGTTACAATACTGTATGATCTTTATACTGTGACACAACGCTGGTAAATTATTGCAAAATATGAAGTAATTATTTAATTACAAAAATCTATTGTTTGGACTAAAAAAATTAAACACAAGTGCTTTTGTATGTTGCTTGTAGAAAAATCTGACAAAAAATTATAGGTAATGATTGTATGTATATTAGTATGATTTTTATTGTAAAAAGAAAGTTTTTCGAGGTATCTTTATGATTTTTTTCTATCGTATAAAATTAGTTGTATTATGTTTTCAACACACTATCTACCTAGCATATCCTGAAGAATACCTATCATAAATTTTTCTGATTTTGTTTACTGTAGTCGATCACTTTTATTGTTTCTAAAACTTGCGTTTTTGTGTTTAGGTCCTGTAAGCCCCTTAAGAAGGCGAAGAAATCATCGATGGATGTATCCGAAAATATTGCAGAAGCACTGTAGTAGTTTTCTCTTTTCTTTAAAACACGCGGTCGTGACATGATGAAAAAAATCTAATATTTCTATACGTTTTCAGCTCTATTGATATCAAAGTCAATTTCCGAATACAAATAACAACGGATATATTCGTCGTTATCCACGTTGAACCAATATTCTATCATCCAAAAACATTTTGTACGAAATAAAAGCTCGTCATACAGAACAGATTACAAACCCGGCCAAAAAAAGATCGTAATTTTTATTAAAGACACGTATTCCTCGATAAGCATTATAAATATCAATCAAGTCCCAAGCAATAAACAATGGGTACGTCGAATCAATATTTCACAGACTCTTTCGCCCAATTTCCTAAAATTACGCCATTCCGTTAGGAGAAAAGGATTTGTGGAAACCGCTGTAACATTATTTATTCCCCGGATATTAGCAGTCAGTCGCTCTGTGATTTACATAAACTGAATGTTATTGTTGCCATGAAAATACTAGCCCTTTTTTAGGTTTCCGTACCGAAAGGGTAAAAACGGGACCCTATTACTAAGACTCCATCACTGTCCGTCTGTCACCAGGCTGTATCTCATGAACCGTGATAGCTAGACAGTTGAAATTTTCACAGATGATGTATTTCTGTTGCCGCTATAACAACAAATAGGTACTAATGACAGAATAAAATAAATATTTAAGGGGGGCTCTCATACAACGTGTTTTTTTCGATGTTTTTGCCTTGTCGTACGGAACCCTTCGTGTGCGAGTCCGACCAGACTTGGCCAGTTTTTTGTTAAAGAGGAAATTGCTATAGGGATTTGTAGTCATGCTGTGGTCCGTGATCCAGCGGAAAATATAGATTGTTTTATGATAAATTGTTTTGAAGTTGTTTTGATTACAAGCCAATTTATGTTTAGAAATAGTTTAAAAAACATATTGTTGAAATTATTTCCAAACATGAACATAACACATCCTTGAAACATTTTAAAGGGGTAGATAACTATGGAGGTTCTTGCCCGTTCTTTTCCATAAAAACTATATTTTGGAGAAGAAAATATGACACAAAAGTATAATTTATTAACACTCAAAAGTATCATTTATTTCAACGACATTAAATAAATGATCTGACTTTGACTCTGAATAATTATTTCAGATGACATTTATACCTGTTCCATGAATTTATCTGATGTAATTTATTCATATTATAATTATTCATATTATAATTTATTCAGTTCTTCAGTGGTTTTCAGGTAGGCTTCTGATAGAAATCAAGAAATGTCATTGTTATTCTAATACCCAACCTCAATGCAAAACATCCAATAACATTCTATCCGAAAGCGTCCTAAATCACACAAACATTTTCATAAGGACTACAACGAATACTTTCATGTACCTTTACTACATTTACTTTGTCCCAAAAGAGCTACCTCAGGAGTAAATACACGAAATATTTGTTCAAATTCATATTCCCGTATACAGCCGGGAATGTCGCAGTTCTCAACAAGAATCAGTCAGCCGTCGCGGCGTCCCCACTTGAGCCTTGTAAAGTTGGGACACTACTGACAGCGACGAGGGATGTGCAGAGCTAGAAAGTATTAGGCTCAACTCACACCAAAAGAGCGTTGAAGCGCAGCGAAGCGGAGCGCAGTTTCAGTGTCATATGAATTTTTCATTACTATAATGTCTCATGCGATAATAAGTATTATTGTAATGAAAATAAAGTTAAAATTCATATGACACTGAAACTGCGCTCCACTTCGCTGCGCTTCGACGCTCTTTTGGTGTGAGTTGAGCCTTAACGTTGACGGATCGCTTGAAGACTGTGAAATTCTTAGGTACTTATTATACAGGGTGATTGGAAGATGGGTGCAAAGCTTTAAGGCGATGATAGTACAGGCAATTCAGAACCATTTAAGCCATGGTTGTCTTAGACGAAGTCTTACCACTTTTTTTTTACCAATTTCTTAAGATTTTTTTCGAAAATTCCCAAAGTTTTAACTAAACTACTTATTTATGGCCAAATTGAATGATAAACGAATTCATTTTTATTGTATTTAATTAAAGTAATGTGTAAGCAATCTAGCAAAACATGTTTTAGGCCTCTGTGTCGTTAGACATTTTTTTTACAGATATTTAAAGTTCATAACAAGTTTTAAAATTTATAAATACTTTTTGTAAACCTTATTTTAAAAATCACGGAGCGTGCTTTTTTTGTTCAAACCTTTTTGAAAACATGCTTGATAATCGCTCTTTCTTTTGAGGTAACATTTACACAGATATCTTACAAATTATTGAAATTAGGACCTAAAAACCAATTTAAGGGAGAAATTTTAAATTTTAGGCAGTCTAAATAAAACAACATTTGAATTAAATTTATTTATGCTTCATGGTCAAAATGTTGTCCGTGATTCCTAATACAAGCACGGCTCGGTCTTCTCACTTCTGTTGTTGTTATTTTCAACATCATCTCCAGCTTCATTGTTTCAAACTCTGAATTCATTCTCTCTATCAGTTCTTCTCTCGTGTTTATTTCAACATTCGTATACACTAGCTTCTTGGCCCGGCCCCACACGAAAAAATCCAGCAGGGTCAGATCTGGTGAGCGAACGGGTCAAGGGATGGGTCCATCTCTGCCAATCCAGCTGTCAGGAAAACAATTATTTAAGTGTTCCCTTACATTTAACATCCAATGCGTTGGACAGCCGTCTTGCTGAAAGATGACTGTACTGTTTCTTGCGAATATCGGGACACCGGTTTCCTCTATCAGCTCTGGTAAATCCACTTGTAGAAAGTGCAAATCATTTTCATCATTGAAAGTCTCCGGTAAGAAGTGGGGCCCAATCAACGTCCTGCAAATTACTCCAGCCTCCAGAATTTCCTCTGAAACGACACCTGCTTCTTAAAATGTGGATTGTTGTCTTTGGCGGCCCATTCATGAAGGTTATGAAAGTTTTAATGCCCTCCCTAGAAAACTTTAATTTGAAATCAGTCTTGTGGACGGATGAAAGCAAATTTTCTAGGGAGGGCATTACAAACTTTCATAACCCACACAACACATGGGGAACACTTAAATAATTGCTTTCCTGACAGCTGGATTGGCAGAGATGGACCCATCCCTTGGCCCGCTCGCTCACCAGATCTGACCCTGCTGGACTTTTTCGTGTGGGGCCGGGCCAAGGAGCTGGTGTATACGAATGTTGAAATAAACACGAGAGAAGAACTGACAGAGAGAATGAATTCAGAGTTTGAAACAGTGAAGCTGGAGATATGATGTTGAAAATAACAACAATAGAAGTGAGAAGACGGAGCCGTGCTTATATTAGGAATCACGGACAACATTTTGACCATGAAACATAAATAAATTTAATTCAAATGTTGTTTTATTTAGACTGCCTAAAATTTAAAATTTCTCCCTTAAATTGGTTTTTAGGTCCTAATTTCAATAATTTGTAAGATATCTGTGTAAATGTTACCTCAAAAGAAAGAGCGATTATCAAGCATGTTTTCAAAAAGGTTTGAACAAAAAAAGCACGCTCCGTGATTTTTAAAATAAGGTTTACAAAAAGTATTTATAAATTTTAAAATTTGTTATGAACTTTAAATATCTGTAAAAAAAATGTCTAACGACACAGAGGCCTAAAACATGTTTTGCTAGATTGCTTACACATTACTTTAATTAAATACAATAAAAATGAATTCGTTTATCATTCAATTTGGCCATAAATAAATAGTTTAGTTAAAACTTTAGGAATTTTTGAAAAAAATCTTAAGAAATTGGTAAAAAAAAAGTAGTAAGACTTCGTCTAAGACATCCATGGCTTAAATGGTTCTAAATTGTCTGTACTATCTTCGCCTTAAAGCTTTGCACCCATCTTCCAATCACCCTGTATAACGCTTATTTTTTTGAGTTGAAAAACGCTAATCCGAAAAATTATTACGACTCTCATTTCGTAGCTGCATTAAGACGAATACCTGTTTAAGGGTCCGTGTCCAAAGGGTGCCAACTGTCTACGGGACCAACTAAGCCTCCGCTGTCCGTCCGTCCCTCCATCCGTCCGTTTGTCTGTCAGCGGGCTGTATCTTAGGTAGACAGTATTTTTTTTAAACCAGTGAGTGTATTTCTATTGCCGCTATAACAACAAATAATAAAAATAAAGTAAAAAATTAAAGAAACGTATTATTTTCGGCATTATTGCCTTGTGATTCGGAAACTTTCGTGTGCGACTCCGAGTGGCACACGTAGCCGCTTATTTTTTTGTTTCGTCAACATAAAAGTTCTATATAATTATTATTTTGACACTGATTTACCAGTTTAACGGCTAGATAATATGTACTTTAAAAATATTGGCATAGTTTTATTAGCAGCGCATAAAAGTGACGACTCATCATGCATTCTCCTTTAATATTAAACGCTACTCTATAAAACTATGGCCATATCTACGTTCCTACCATAACTTACGAGCAGCATGCCTTACCACGATAAATCCCGTATACATGAAAAAGGCAACCGGTCTCCCAGTGATTACTTGGTTTAGCGCAGCAGGACGTAATATGGAGTAAGCGTCTCATGATGGAGCATAAACTGAAATATAAAAATATCTGGGTAGGAAATATTTGCGGAGCAAAAGAGGGTCAATTAAAGGATATAAAGTATATCTAAGTACAGACGCCAGCACATCAAGCTACTACAATCTGTCAAATTTCTTTAATAGAATTTCAACTCTATCGCTAAATCATAAGGTTCAAAGTTGATTGGGAAAATTTGACAGTTTCGGGTAGCTTGATGTCCTGCACGTCGTCTGTACATACGCTTAGAGTTGTAATTAGTGAAAGAGTGAGGCTTGGAAACAACATAGTAGGTATTGGTGCCTACCCCCATGGAAAGAAGGCGTGAGTATGGAACATGGTAAGGTCTGAATTGAAATCCTAGTCTGAATTGTATTATACTAATGTAAAATAAGAGTTCGTAACAAAAACTTTTATATTTTGGGACAATCCTTTCTTCCAAGGAACGCTTTGTGTGAAGACAACTCCTCATTTAACATTCCTGTGTCCGGACTCCGGGTAGTAAAGTCCCTAAAAGTGTGTCATATAAACTACTTAAAAGTCAACGCCAACACTCTTTTTTCGTTGTTTTCTGGGTTAATAATAAAACTACTTAAGTATGGCTTTCCGGGACAAAAAATAAGACAGTCACAACCTTTTAGTCTCTGCTAAATAAATTTATCTTCATCATTTCTTTCTTTTCTTTCAACAGGACAACCTTTCAAAGAATTGTAAGTATTATTCACGAGAGAAATTTGGCTTATTACCGTCTCTGTGAGAAAGGGTACTCCACATTTTTCTCAAAATCATAAATGTATGATTTCGAGAAAAATGTGGAGTACCCTTTAGATTATTCTATTCTGTTCTACTCTAGACTCTTTATTATGTACACCGAGTAGATATAGGTAATATCATTTATATTGCATAAACATTATAATATGAGACACTATTCTTCAAGTAAGTGGAGGTAAATGATATATTATGGTCTTGCCAACATTATCCTTCCATGTATGTACACGAAAAATGAAAATGCTTTTACCGAGTGATGACATGATAAATTTTATGGTTCTCTAGCGGCCCGCTGGCGGCTTTGCACACATAAAATTAATACACGAAAACCGTTTTGGTAAGCCATTATTTAATGGTGCTGAAAAATCCGTTTTACAGTCTTCAAAGTAACTCTAAACATAGGTACTGTTCCGACCTAGTAATTTTTGTTCTTTAAAATGCTATTGTACAGACGCCAGCATATCAAACTACCCGAAACTGTCAAATTTTCCCAATCAACGTTGAACCTTATGCTTTAGCGATAAAGTTGAAAATCTATTAAAGAAATTTGACAGATTGTAGAAGCTTCATGTGCTGGCGTCTGTACAACAACAGTATCTAGTCTTGGTCTAGGCTTTATTTCATTCTAGAAAGTACGATACAAATTGTAAATGTTTTTCTTGAATAAACTGTGGTACGGTTATTTATTACGCAAAATAAGTACGCGCTTGACGTGGAGTTGGGGACACCAGCCCGTATTACCTATTAAGGCTGGAAGAAAAACCAACATGACAATATTGTGAAAGCTGACATCAGCATTCAATGACTAGTGTCATATTTTGATTTGATAAGTTTGCTTTTGCACTTCATTGTACGTGGTCCGACACGCACTTGGCCGGTTTTTTTCAATACAATTTTACAAATTTTTACCAGCAACGTCATTGAATTCAAATCAACGAAAGAAATCCGATAATAAATCGCGTGAATCTACGCTGTGTAAACGTTCGACAAACGCCAGTTGCAAAAGCCTGCCTCTCCAGAATCAGTAATCAGTACAGTGACAAGCATATTTTATATAGATATTCTGACCGCAACGATTGCCACTGGCTTAATGTTTGTGTGACAGCTGGGACCAACAGCTTACCGTGATTTTAGAGGCCTTGACAGGTCTAAATGTTTAAGACCGGTCAACCACCCAAGACATGGCCTTGACAAGTGGAGCTTAATCTGCCACTACTGCCGTTATGAGCCAGACACTTCTGTTTCAACATTTTGCCAGAAAACATCACCTACGTTGTTTATGTAGATACTGGTATGTAGGTATTAAAACAGGTAATATTTCGCGGTGTTTATTCCACGGGGCTTATAAACACTGACGGTAAAAATGAACTCAATCTTCACTTGATATTTCTCGCAACGTAAGTCAAGTGGGTAGCAATTACTTTCCTCGTGTGTGCATTGTTTATTTTTCTCAACGATCTTGGGTGAGCAGAATGTTATGTTTCTTTAAATTACAACAAGCAATAATTAAAAACAAGCCGTAGTAGTAGCAACCAAGCGAACGTAAATAATCTTAAACGCACCACAGGAATACCACAATTTGCGAATTGAGGGTAAAAACATTACAATACCACAAATGAATCGACAGATCGTGTCATCCTTCAGAGCCCTCCGACCCGAGAGACAATAGCCATTCTACCTTCTTTACTACAGTTAACCTAGAAAAGTATCGGCATAAGAAAGGGTTCCTCGATTTAACCCAACATTTACCTACTTCGTAAGATGGTGCCACATTTATTTGGCCGACAGTGTATTTTATCGCCTCATAACGTAGGCACGTAGGTTATGCTAAAACAGACCAGGCAGATGGTTTTAACAAAAAATAGACAGTATATGGTTTATCTATAGCTTCTTCTTCTTTGTTTCTTCTACTTCTTTTTAGCTTCTTTAGCTTTATCTTTTACTTTTGCTTTAAATATTTTTTTTTCTTTTTCTATTTGCTTTATCTAGTTTTTTTTTTTAACGTAGAATCAATGTTTCACGTCATACTCCCAGAAAAGTCTAGGGGATGGGTTTCTTTTTAGGGTTCCGTACCCAAAGGGTAAAAACGGGACCCAACGGACTAACGGACTCTACTACGGACTACGGGACTAAGACTCTAATGTCCGTCTGTCCTTCTGTCACCAGGCTGTATCTCATGAACCGTGATAGCTAGACAGTTGAAAGTTTTTTCACAGATGATGTATTTCTCTTGCCGCTCTAACAACAAATACTAAAAACAGAATAAAATAAATATTTAAGAGGGGCTCCCATACCACAAACGTGTTTTTTTCGGCGTTTTTGGCTTGCACTTGGCCAGTTTTTTAATAATATTTGTATTGATGTGTATATACAAATGATGCCTTTTTTGTCGAATACAAGGCCAAACTAGGTATAGAAAACAAGGCCAAACTAGGTATAGAAAACAAGTACGAAAATGTAAGTATGTAGGTAACTTTTGCTTTATTTAAAACGTAATAAAGCCAGAACACTACATAGAATACAAGAACAGTGGTAACGGTTGTATTTCGTGGATTCGAACCCAGGCAGGCACTTTACTTTCTGTTATTTATTTTATCACCACTGCTCTCAAAACGGTGAAGGAAAACATCGTGAGGAACTCAGCATGTTGTCGAACCAACAATTTGAAGACATGTGACATCCACCAACCCCTACTGAGCCCGCGTGGTGGATTACGGCCCACTCCCTCTCACCGAAAGGGGCCTGTGTCCCAGCAGCGGGAACATATACTACAAAGAATAGATAGTGTAAACTTCCGTCCATCGAAATAATAAATCATTACAACAAATAATAGGCTATTTGACAATGTAAAAAATAAGGTCATAATTATTGACACTCGTATAGATTATCGCTTTTAAAATCGATTTGCATTAATTTTACTACAAAACAATGTATTATTTATAAAAAAAAAACCCGGAAAAACTTCATCTTTTTAAATCTGGCGCCACGTAATCGAAAACGGATTGGTTGAACTTAAGATGACGTCATGATTTAGTAAATTTCTGTCTATCGTTGACAGAACAGATGAATTTTGTCTAGTATCTCGACCGTTTCAACGTTTGTTTACGTGAATCGTGACGTCACGACGCCATATTGTTAAAGATAGCGTTTTGGCGGCTTATTTAAACAGTACATTTTTATTTACTATTTTTTTAAAGAAATACATTATGCAATTTGAAGTAATAGGTTTTTGTGGGCTCGTTAGACACCATTAAATAATCTGAGATGTTTATCAGAAACCAGTCAAATAGCCTATTCTAATCAAGTCTCAATAACTTAACGCATAGCAAAGTCATAACACATAATATATATAAAAGGATATAATATTAGTTGGACTGCGTTCAACTGGGCCGAGATCCGAACAGATTTAATATCCGTAAGTAACATCTGTTTACGTAAATTACAAAGAGGTTTCTTTTGCTTTGTAGTTTTAAACAATGTACTGGCTGGTTGGTAGATGTATTAGATTTGAAAGGAAATTTCATTCAATTTTTTTGATTGTAAATGTAAGTTAACGTAGTAAATCTAATTTATCATTAAAATAACTTAATATGATTAAGAAAACAATACCTCCCCTGATACAGTTTATTCAGGTTTACTCACATTGCGGTACATTTTGTTTCAAAAGATTGAATTAGCCGTGAAGTACAAACAAAAACAGGGGCTCTTGTCGAACCTAATTATATATACATACTAGCTTCTGCCCGCGTGAAATTCACCCTCCACCCTCTTAGGAGTGGAATTTCGAAAAACCCTTTCTTAGTGGATGTCTACTCTTCACAGAGAACACACCCTCCAAATTTCATGTCTCTAGGACCAGCGGTTTAGGCTGTGCATTGATATATCAGTCAGTCAGGACTTTGAATATTATATATACAGGGTTATTGGTAAAACAATAACAACCTTTTAAGAGGTTATTGTACTCATCATTATGAACAACTTTTACTATGGGACTAAACCTGAAATCGCGAATGGATGGAATTAATTCTGATGGGTTTATGTGTATAACAAACACATTAAACTTAAAAATATTAAAAAAATCTTGATGTTTTGTCAAGTTGTAAAAACCGTGTGAAGCAGGGGTGGATCGCTAGTGGTCGATAAAGTCAGTTTTTTAAATGTACTTGAGTACAGTCACGAGCACCAATATGTCAACATTCGGCAACTTTAAATTGCGTTTTTTTTCATGAAATAACGAATGCAACGTTGAAATACGACACTTTACATATACCTATGGGTTCGAAAATACTATGTTCCTACTAATATAAAATTTCATTCAAAAATAAAGGAGAAAATCGAATAAAGTCAAGTGTATACATACTTTTGCTCGTGACTGTACATATTAACATTCTTATTCTAAGGGATGATTTTTCAATAGTCAGATAACTTATATCTGAAGAATAAATGTGACAGTTTGACACAAATTCTCTACAAAAGCTGTTGAACCGCAATATTTATTCATCAGATAAAAATTATCTGACTATTGAGAAATCAGGCCTAAGACTGTTAGCTGACAAATTATGTACAGACGCCAGCACATCAAGCTACAGGAAACTGTCAAATATTGCCGATCAACTTTGAACCTTATCCTTTAGCGATAAAGTTGAAAATCTATTAAAGAAATTTGACAGTATGTAGTAGCTTGATGTGCTTCTGTATACCTTTATATATTTCACTGTAAACTTGAGCAGATCCGTTAATGCCCCACTCAAAACATAATTAAATGTATCTCACGAAACTCATTAAAGGCTTTATTGTCATACATACTCGTAAGTGAAATTCTAATACCGTTCTCTTAGATATTTATCAGACTAGATATAATTTAAGTATAGCTGATTAGAAACGTAATATCTTTGTCTAAGTCCTTTTTCTTGGGTGATAATTGTCTTGAAGATCCTTTATAAAAATCTTCAACATTTTGTTTCTTTGATTTATTTTCTACATAAGGTATCTGATTAAGATTATAAAAATGAGTTAGGTAATTATATAAAAGTTATTATTTAGTTTTAAGAAATTTGCGTTTAGGTATCTTCTTTTCTTTTTCGATAATCGGTTTATTGCTAAGAAAAGATAGGATTTTTACTGCGAAAGTTTTTTGGTGAAATTTTTGCCAAAAAAAGCGTAAGGAATGGTGTCCAACCTTTATCACGTCCTTCCTCTGGGCGCAAGGGTTCTCGAGGGTAGATTGAAGCTAAATATTATATTAATCTGGCTGTATGGGCAGATTTATGGCCAACACTTTATATAAAGCCATCAACAAGAATACTTACACAGTAAACACATTCACGACGAAATACCTTACCACAAGATACGCAAAACTCTAAACGTTTTTGTCGTTAAATAAAAATTGCATCTTAAGGAAAGACCACTTTCATATTTTTATGGTTATGAAAATACTATTCGTAACACCATAAAATATCTGCCAATACAAAATCACTTTTGAGTGTTCCGTAAGTAAAAGGTATTTATGTTCGTGAGTACAAGTTAGAAGACTACGTGGACCAGAACCAAAACAGTTTTGTCTACTTTATGTCAAACCCATTTTTCAGCAGATTTTTTGACAACTTTGACTATGACTGTTTTGTTGCTCATCTATCTGCACTGCTTCTGTATTGTAAAATGTCTGTAAATAATCACTGTTTCATTATCATTTTTATCGTTTTCATGATTGTTTCACAGGGTTAAAATTATATTTAAACAAAGTCTTGACTTATGTCTGAGCACAGCCTTATTTCGCTTTTAAAACAGCACAAAGTAAAATGTCAAAGCGGGGATACTATTTTCAGTTCAACGATAAAAAAGTAGCTAAGATCGCTGGCTCGTTAGCTTTCAAAGTCTCTAATTAGTTGGCTCTAGCTAACTACTGACTTTAGATAAGAAAACACTACACACAGGATATGTTGCTTGTGTGAACTGAAGAAGGATGCCCTGAAACGAAGTAGGCACGTTCTTTGGGTAGGTATGTCTTCATATATGCTATGTAACTTATGAAATCTTGTGGATCGCGAATGGTAGTATATTGTCATATCAAGTGAAGGGCGGGAGTTTTGGGGAACTGCCTTATGTAATTTTGACGTTCGAAAAGTGCTGATTCTCAGCCTTATTTGAATACTTTTGAATTGAACGAAGTCAACTTTGTATATTTACGTATTCAGAAACTCTTAGGTATATTACCTAAGTAAATCCAATCAAACCATCACATAAATCAATACAAGTAATTCAGCTATCAAAATCATCAGAAAAACTATAACGAGTCATTTCTCAGCTCAAGCAAACGTGGGAAATATTTTTATCTCTGTCATTAGTTTTGATTAACGAGGTCAGATGAGGCAAACGGGGGCATCGTCACAATATTAATGAACCCCCTATTGTTGTCCAATGTGAGGAATTTGTGCGTCATATTGACTACGTAAAGTTGGATTAATTTTTTGACTTAGGTACCATATTGACTACGTAAAGTTGGATTAATTTTTTGACTTAGGTACTTTTAGTGAAGCCATTTGGGATCGGGTCGTTTGTTCAGAGATAAGAAGTGCACATAATGTGACCCAGTTGAGCTATTACGTTGGAAGAATGGCTACGACAAGCACATTTAGCTTAGTTGGATGGCTTTAGAAAATATTTGTAGTGCAAAGAAAAACTGGGTCCTTCTGGGAATTGAGTTTATCCAGCTTACGTGACTAAAAAGAGTACATACGAGCAAAACAGAGCAACAAGAAATTTAATTAAAATATAAAATTAACTGTCATAAGCTAACGTATTATAACACAGGTGTTTCAGCTCAAAAAGTGGAAACTATAGTTACATGCTTCAAAGCAGTGACAAAATGTATACAAAAATTACACGAAAATACACACTGCAACGCTATCTCAAAAGTTTTCATCACGATGCCGCTTAAGAATCAAACACGAAGCCTCATAAACTTTTAGGTTCAGCAAGAAAGGAACATATTAAAGCTAAATAAGCGCCAGGCTAAAGAAAAATGGCGCTGCCAGGGCGGATTTTTTATATTATTTCTCTTAGCTCAGCTACGATAGACCATGGAGCGGAGGGAATTTATATTTAAGCTATCACAGTAAATTTTTCTACAGAGAATTTACGGATCAAAGTAACTAATTAAAGTGAGTGCCTTATGTAGTTAAACTGTACAACGAAATGATGTGTTGTATTAGTAGATTAAATTAATGAACTGTGAACAGGGTTATAGTGGAAAGAACAAAGATTAAATTCGTGTATAGGGATTACTAAAGTCAAGTAATCGCAGGCTCGAGTTGGCGGGTCAGGAAAAATTGCGCCCAAGAGGCTGATTATGGACAGTCAACATTAAAACGTTTTGTTTGTTGTAAACTGTGCAGCTGAATAGTAGGGACGTTAAAATTATGTTTAGAAGTGTTCAAATAAATGACGTGCCTACACTTACACAATGGGGAGATACAGGGTCGGCGTGATAATATTATGGCGTAAAATTTTTGGTATGTTAGTAAGCGTTTTCATAACCGACAGAAATTTAATTCACATTGAGTCATTTAACATTTTGCACTCTTTTATTCTGATATTACAATATAAAATATCAACACAATGCAAATTGAGACTTTTCCATCAAACTCAATTTCTGAACACATCAAAGCCATTTTCTCTTTTGGTCGCAAAACAATTTGACTCTCTCAAGCACCAGAACATTATTCTATTTTATTTTATGAAATTTGGAGCTCACAGCGTCAAATATTTTACACCGGGTGCAAAGGCGCAGGTAAGCTTTATGCAGCCTGCTGTAGTACCGCATAGAGCTGTGTGCGCGTTTATGGAGGACACACGGGGGAACGTTGGCGTTAAATGCCGTGATATATCTCCCGGAACTGCAGTAGATAGGGCAGGCGAAATACCGGAGAGGAGGTCTTTTGTCGATTAAACAAATAAACCTAGGTTGCAGAAAAACAAGTGGCAGAAAAACAAATGGCAGAAAACCGAAAGGTTTTTAATAAAATTAAAAAAAACACACACAAATATTACCTATAACAGTAGAGACGGGCGCTCACAATAACAATACGCTGAATGATTCATGCAAAAATCTGAATTTTACGACAAAATAAATCAATAACGACACAAGCAAAACGAAATGTTTTCCACTTCACATTGAAATATAATAGTCTTGTCAAGTAAGAAGTGCTTTATGAAATAGCGAAGACGGGTTGCCGTATTCCGGTCAGTTGAGAATGAAAAATAGTATTTCTTATTCAAGATCACGAAGCCGTCGAAATATCATCGTGCGTTTGGTTTCTTACTTGTCACTGAACGACCTTTCGCATAATTGGAGAAATGTAATACATCTTTGCTGTCAATACGTATAAGCCCTCAGATATTGCATGAGGCAGAATAAAACATTGATTCTTATACGAGTGGATGTTTGTCTTACGAGCAGCAGTGGCGGTACCCCTTTCTAATATACTATTTTTGGGATATGAAACGAGATTATTGAAATGCACTCTTTTAGTATTGGTGATTTATACCATAATAAAACAGCATATTAATATGATTAAGCATAATATACGAAATCCACGAAAATCAACGACGAACGACATAATAGTCAAGGATATACAGCTATGTAAATTGGGTACAATCCTTTTGTTAACGATAATGAGTAGGGAAACGGCTTCGTCCCGAAGCGGAGTGTCATTGCACCAGCGTTAGAAGATCTCCATACTGTTGTCGGTATTAAAGCAAATGAGTTTGGGTTGGAAAATATTTGTACTGATGTTGTGGGCCTAACATAAATGGGTGGCAGTTGCAAGCGAAATGTTAGGCCTCCAAGCGCCTGTTACTAGTACAATTACGGTAAATGACACGACAGCGCCTTTCCGAACACCACGAACGGATATTGGAAAACACATTTAGTTTGTAGCGAGCGTGTACTTTAACAAAAGTTTAAGCGGTACTAAAGTGCAAATGGGACAATTTCGCCTGTGTCATACATCTCTGCAGTTTACGGCGTCTGTTAGTGTTTGTAATTGTATTTAACTGTCGGTGATTCCCGTCGGCGCTTGCTGTGTAATCAAACCACCAATCGACGCTGCTCTTTTATTTGCAGCCTTTTTGTGCACGGTTTCAATTCGTTTATTGGCACAGCAATTTTAATAAAAGTTACTTTTGTTAGCATTTTATTTGGCAGTTATACACGAATATACAAAATCAAATTAAACATTGTTGAAGCTTTAATAAAAGAATCCTTATAAGGTTATGTCAACACGTTCTTCTATAAGCCAGCTGGAATATGTGACGTCAATGTAACGTTTTTGGAAAAACAAACACACGTTGCTATCCTAAAAGCAGATTGTGTTTTCATAAAACGTTTTTCACTTATTTACAAAACCGCTTCGGTGCCTTTTACATGAGATACTGTGTTCTGTCCTTTTACGGATGTGTTGAATATTTGATGCAAAATTGTCTGCCCAATGGTAGAACAGTGTTCTCCCTTATGACCAGGTGGAATACCTTAGGTACCTGGTCACCTTTGTAACCGATACCCACACCTTGCCCGTGAATGAATTGTGAGAATATTTTATTAAGCTGGTGCCTTAATTTTAGGTTGACACATCTGCACAACAGGGGCGAAACCACATAACGTATACCCCGTATACCACACACACACACCCTTAATTTACCCATTGCTTGTTGAACAGGGGCTATAAAATATATGGACTCGTCAGTTGTTACCAACCAACCAAGAAAAGTTGTATGTTGAATAATGGTTCCCATAGTACGTTCAAAACGATGAAAAACAAAACATACTGTGTAAGATCGTGAATAAAATGTCGCTATCTGCCTCGTCTAGACTACCCAATGACAAAGTTCACAAAAAAGCAAGTTTTCTCTACAAGGGTGCTTCATATTTTACCAAGTGTATATACCAGTGTTTGGGAACAACAAGTTAGAACTGTAACATATGGTAATGCTTAGGTCAGATAAGCAGCTCAGAGCCACCTCGCAAATTGTATGACGACATAGTTACTAAGCCGAATAGACGTCCAGTTGCTGAATATGTTACAGTTTGCTCAGCAGCTGTTCTTATGTTTTATGAAGTTTAGCTTTTGGTTTGGAAGAAGGCTGCAGAGTAATTGCGTAACAAACTATCATTAGCAATGGCTTCATTTTGACAGTACAACAACATTCATTGCGTTATTTACGTTGTCGAGAAGACAATTTTTTCGAACATATGTAGCAATGGATTACCAATATCCTTCAAAATCATTCAGATTGTGATCAATCGTGTGTTGCACAGTTACAGTGCTGGTTTCGATTAAGATTTTTGAGTAAAGTGGCCAAAAGTCGGGTACCTATTTAACTGGTGACGTATGATGATTGAGTGTTTTCAATCTGTAAAATTTCTTTGACAGATTTTCAACTTTATCGCTAAAGCCTAAGGTTCAAAGTTGATTGGGAAAATTTGACAGTTTCGGGTAGCTTGATATGCTGGTGTCTGTACATAAGAGATTACACAGCATCAATACTACTTAGTATTGCAGATTGTTTCTGAAATGCGAGGCTTAAGATGTCTAACTAAAAGCATTTACGCTACTTAAAATGTTTTCAGGCAGATTAAGTGATTTTCTTGGAAACAACGAGAGAATTTGATTGGAAGCAAGGAAAAAGGTTGTGAATACAACACATACGTAGTATCTAATTATAGTTACTGGAAGAATCGTTCGTCTTAGAATAGTATGGTACAGACGCCAGCACATCAAGCTACTACAATCTGTCAAATTTCTTTAATAGATTTTCAGCTTTATCGATAAAGAATAAGGTTCAAAGTTGATTGGAAAAATTTGACGGTATCGGGAAGCTGGATGTGCTGCCGTCTGTACTTACTTAAGAGGAAATGCGGGTGGTCGTTTCTCCATAGAAACGCTCTCGCCTTATTTTTATTTCTGATTAATAACCAAAAAGCAATGATTTTTACAGAATAATAAATATTAACTACTTGCATGTCCCTATGTTTTCCTTTTTGATGATACATTCTTATTATTATAAGCACTAGAACCCTTAAGAAATGCCGATTTAAACCGCTGTCAACAGAGGCCTAGTGTACAAATTTGACAACTATTACTGGAAAAAGAAAAACATAAGCACACAGTTTAAATCCTTCTTATTCAGTTTATGAAATATCTTTTAAATTAGTCCATTATTGGAGGAGGAAATAGGCGAGAGCAAAACCTCGAATTACGACTTTTTACTTAGGATTTTTCAAAAGTCTCTCCGACCGCATTTCCTCTTAAGCTACAGTTTTAAGAGCGGTGGCCGGACTTAAAGGCCTTAGTGAAGGCTGTCATGAAAATTATGACAGCGAGAAAGATTTAAGTCGTTAGATCCGCGTCAAAAGTCAGTCGCGTTTCTGTTTCGTTTCGACACCTTTGACACACAATGACGCAGTGACTTCACGTGATTGTAATGGAAACGCTACATAATAGTTTGTGAGCTCATTCTTCTTAGTATATACACTTCTTCGCGTGACAAAGTACGGTGAGATCAAATCTAGCAATTTGAACTTTGGGCAGCGGGTGTTGGTGTAAATGACAGATTTTCATGACTGCCATTGACAACCAGAGCTTTACTTTGAGTAATACATAAAACTGCATATCATCACGCCTTTAATCTCCGAGGAATTATGCAGAGGTTTATTTATAGTATCCCCATATTTCGCCAGTCAAGTTTAAGTCCCACGTAAAAGGGGGGCGAGCCTATCGCCATCAACCGGGCAAAAATCCAGGGGTATTCCTCGAAACGCACCAAATGAAACGTCTATCGATATCATTTATTAAGAATCCTTCATGCTCTTCTCTATGTTTCATCGTTGATGCATTCCGAGGATAAAATGATATTATTTTTATTAATATACAAAAAAAAAAAAATCGAGGAATACTTTTGGTGCTTTTCGAGGAATACCCCAAAATCCAAACTCCGGGCTGTTGTTGAATAATAGAAAATCAATTGTGTCTCATTAGGGAAACTTGAGAGGTCATGCAATTACCCCGCATGTTCAAAATACGAGTATAAACACTCCAAATATCAGTTATCAACGTTTATCTATAGATTAATATAATATTTTTGTTCACCTTTAGGGCACAACAACTCCACAATACCCCTTAATATTATTTGCAATACTATATATTAAATTTAACTAACGCGATTGTATGAATATCATTAGACATCGAGAGACCTCTCAAAAACGAAGAAGGAAAACATCGTGAGGAAACCGGCATGTCCTAAAACCAAAAATTCGAAGACATGTGCCATCTATCAAACCGTACCGGGCCCGCGTGGAGGTGGATCACGGCCCACTTCCTCTCATAGAGAGGAGGCCTGTATCCCAGCAGTGGGAACATTATAGGCTGACGATGCTATGCTTATGACAAGAAGTATGTGTTTGTGATGTAAAGTATAATGTCTGTTACTGTCAGGCACTTTGCTGTTCAAGTAGAATATTTAAGTAACATGTCAACTCTATTGTGTACTTAGGACATAGACTTAGGCACTCAATTTGACCATAATCAGCCTATAATGTTCCCACTGCTGGGACACTGGCCTCCTCTCGGTGAGAGGGAGTGGGCCGTAATCCACCACGCGGGCCCAGTGCGGATTGGCAGATGTCACATGTCTTCGAATTTTTGGTTCTAGGACATGCCGGTTTCCTCACGATGTTTTCCTTCACCGTTTTGAGAGCAGTGGTGATGAAATAATTTACACAAAGTAAAGCGCCTGTCTGGGTTCGAACCTACGACCTACAACTCGTAAGTCGCGGCCGTTACCACTTGGCCACCACTGCTCACTCAATTTATTTTCATAAAATGTTTATTTTTACCATTTTTAATGTTATCCTTTTATGATTCAGCCAAAGTGGCCTTTTTAGGCCCCCAGGTCACCCCCCAGGCCACGTAACCTTTCGTATGACCATCATCATATACATGATGGCTACCGATATCGCAATTGACTCCAAAAATATCTTCCTATCCAAACATAAAGCTTCTTAGAAAACGAGAAGTTTGGTTTTTACCCACCAACATCCGTGTGACGTTCTTACAATGTGACACCATCTTCCTTTCCAATATTAATGTTCAAGATATGGCTAATGCACGGAATAGATATTTATCTATTCCGTGGGCTAATGTCATCGACCTAATTAACCCCCGACAGAAATAGACCATGACATTAAATTAAGTAGGTACTTAAAAATAATTATCATCCATCTTGATATTAATGAAAGCAAACATCCTCAATCGTGCTACAAAAATAAATTGCGGTGTTCGAATGCCAAAGAAACATAAGTGCAAACCCAATTCCTTGCCTCCGTTCCGGATCACCTTCACATTCAGGGCTGCCACTTGTAGAAGAAAGTTTTGTCTAAATAGTAACGGCTGCACAGTTCGGTCGATCAAGGTTAAGCTACGCTTTCCGAGGTTGGTTCGTGGATCCCTGTCATACCGAGACCCCTCCGTGCCTCAAAAGCATGTTTACCCGTTGGTTCCGGCTGTCATTCTTTGTAGATCTTTGACAGACTTTACGTATATTTAGTCGGGAATCCTAAAAGTCTGTCAACCAGTCTTACGGGGTATTGTTTTTTTTGCCAATTAAGATGGGTAGGAAGTAGGAGGTAGGTCTTCTAGTAACCGCCTCAATTATCTAAATAACAACTTAATCCCATATTTTAAAATTAATTACTACAGAATGAATTTTAAAATAAGTATTTTTTTGTAACCAAGAGTGCAATTTTTTTTTCTGGTTCAAAAGATGTTTACTAATTAATTATTTTCAAAGAAGATACTTGTGTCGCCAGATTATCACTGAAACTTATAAAAATACTACAAGAGAAAAACAAAAAAACAAAACAAAAAAAAATTGTTTGAAAAACATTGTAGGTAATAATATTAAGCTACCTGTTTCTGTCAATTCACTTTATTTTCGAAATCACAATGCCAAAAATATTTCAAAACATAAATTATTTTTAATTCCTCGTTTTGTAATTGAAACAGTTAATTAACTACCGTGTGTACGTCAAGTCATACATTTTAAAAGCGTGAAAGCCGAATGCTTCTTTTATATATTAAAACCGATTCATCAGTCATAACAGACATTTTCTGCTTTGTTTACATGTGCGTTGTTAATTAAAACTTCGCTTACTTCGTCGTGATTTCGAACACAAGCAGACATATAAATTTGAGTAATTTTTTCATCAGTAGTGTTGAAAAAAAATCTGCTCTCTAAACGGTGAAGGAAAACATCGTGAGGAAACCGGCATGCCCTAGATAAAAAAAAAATCGAAGACATGTGGCATCCACCTGCTCGTCCCGCGTAGTGGATTATGGCCCACTCCGTCTCACAGAAAGAGGCCAGTGTCACAGCCCAGCAGTTGGAACATTATAGGCTGATTATGCTATGTTATGATTATTTATTACGTGATGGAATTTTAAATTAAAAACGTCTTCCAATTATCCCAAACCTAAAATCGTCCGTTGAGAAAATAGACTTTGTGTGTATAATTGTGGAATAATTTTAATATAGTTACTGAAGCGATTATCCCAAATCCGGGACTGTGACAGCCCTATACGAATCTCATTTGGACTCTCCTAAACCGTTGCGTTTGTAGTTGATTAAAAACCCACTTACACCTGTTCGTGGTGCGGATTACCTCGCCGCTGTTGATTCACTAGAGACTCTGTCGTATTTACATGATCGCGTTTATCTAGCTGATCAGACGAAGGAGGTAGGAGACGATGGTAATTGGTAACTAGAACTAGAATTTATTTATTTAATTTAAAATCGTTTTTGAATGTATTATCCTTAAAAAATTTGTCATACTGAGAGACGTCGACACTAAGGGCGAATTCCACCAAACTTGTATCTTAGCTAGAATAAGTGTTATCCTGAGCATAAGTTTCGAATTTTTGACAGTTTGTCCATACTGGAACTGTCAGACGTCAATTTTAATCCACGGCTAAAAGATATCTGATTTTGGTAATATTAGCCCTTAGACGTAGTTACTTTTAAGGTTCCTCTTTGATAACACCAACCTAAGGCTCCCACAGACAGGCGCAACGTAACTGTATTTAAGCAATTTCTCTGAAAACTTCATAGAAATTGTTCTCCCAGAATCGCGTTGCACCTCTCCGCAGGAGCCTTTACGGTAAAAGAAAATTTAACGAAGTAACCGGGACCTAGTACAGTCGGAAATTATTACACTCGGAGCTAGCCAGATAGGGTCAAAGCTCCACGGTATAAGACGAAGGCTTTGTAAAACTGGGCTTAAACTAAGATGACTTATCAATAACACCACAGACCAATACTTTAACCTTTTGACCGCCACAGTCATGTATAAATGACAAACCAAAATGTGCCTAGCACGCCACGGTTCGACTACATGACAGACTTTGACGCCGAGGGCACGTTTTTGATTTTTTGACGTATGGCGGTCAAATAGTTAAAATACTTATTGCTCAGAAAAAACGGTACAGTAAATAAAACAAAAAACATGCAATATTTCATCCGATTAACTTTTATGAGAACAGCATTCTCATAAAACTTAATAATAAGGTTGTAGTGACATAAACAATCGCCAAATCGTAAAAGTTGAGAAATCTCATCTCTCAGCATTCAAGGCGGAAAATGTCACAGGATTATTATATGTAGTCACATTTTGTTCAAACCATTTACTTTTATGGAAACTTCTCGAATTATCAACACCTGCTTTTGTTAAACAATATTTTCTTGCTTATTTTGTGGTAAACCCTTTATATTTACATACACACGTAGATAAACTTACGTCGTATTTCAATGGGGGTTGACAGAAATGCCATCTGCTAGTCGTAGCAGGTGGAATTCAGTAGTTCAAAAAAATAAGATAAATATTAAAGGCAAAAGAAGTATATGTATAAGTATCGACTTATATACTTCTTTTGCCTTTAATATTTATCAGTTCTAAAATATTTAGAAATTGAAAATGTGTAGGTATTGTAGGCATAATCTTAAAGACAATTATAACAAAGCGCATCAAAGGTTTTATTATTTGATTAATTGTGAGCTAGATAACATTTTATGAACTGACATTGTTTGTAATTTATTTTTAGGGTTCCGTACCACAGAAGGAAAAAACTGAACCCTTATAGGATCACTTTGTTGTCCGTCCGTCCGTCCGTCTGTCTGTCAAAGCCCTTTATCTCGGGAACGCGTGGAGGTATCGAGTTCAAATTAAATCATATACTTACTCAGGTCTACAGTCCCTTGAAGCTGTGAAAAAAAATCAAACACCTAGGCTAACGTAAAAAAATATACGGCCGTTTATGCCGCAAAAAACGTATATTTCGACACTCTCAAGGGAATCAAAATTTATCGTGTACTTCCCGTTGACCTAGAATCATGAAGTTGGCAAGAAGCAAGATCATGTAGCACAAGTAAATGAAAAAAATCCGAAAACCGTAAATTTGTCGGTACATTTAAAAAAATCCCGTGATAAACTATTTACATACCTACAAAGTACGGAACCCTCAGTGCGCGAGTCTGATTCGCACTGGACCGGTTTTTTTATAATGATATTGTACGATACACTGAAATATTTTCATAATAAATTGACCAATTTATCATCGCTGTAGTCGTTAGATATAAGCCTCCCATTTTTTTACATCATTCACATACCTATTTAAATAGATACGTCATAAGTATCCCGTGAGTCTCGTGACGTCATGCATATATTGCAGGAAGTTTAATAGTTTTCTTTTTTTAATCTTTACAGTTTATTTTTGTATTTTCGTTAAATACTTTTTTGCTGGTATTCAGCTGCATCCGGTTAGACTGGTAGCCGACCCCAACATAGTTGGGAAAAGGCTAGGCAGATGATGATGACGACTTTTTTCACGGATCATTGCAATAAAAAATATTTATAATAATATTTGTGTCACGTAAGTCACGTTTTCTTTGAAACTAGTAATTTTAAACAAGTTATTTACCGTGAAGTTTAAATTTCTAATTTTATTACTTTTTTTGAAGGTTTAATATGTTGACACATGTTTTATTTATTTTTGACATCATTACGCCTCTTTCTGGGTCGTAAAATATTATTTAATTGACTATCCTGGTCATATCGCAGAGATTAATAGTCGTTATTCATTTTTGATCTCCTGCCAACATGTGTATCCATACAAGATTAGATGAGATTAGATTAACCCAAGACACTACAAAATTTAATATATGCTGAGTGGATTATGGTTTTTGGTAAATACAATATTCCTGTTAATAACGTAAATTGAGGCCATAGAGAAATCAAACAGTAAATTACAACGTTAAATGGTAAATCGGGTTAATGGATATCCGTTGAATTGCAAGCCTCGCTAATGCCGTTAAATTCGGAACATTCAGCCGCCATATTTGCCAAAATAAACACAAACAACTGTAAGCGCTCAACCCTTCCCAGTCCCAAACAAGTGGAAACATGTACACGTTGCACAAACAATTCGTTGACCTGGAAATCTTGAAGCAGTTTTGCCCCAAAGATTAATTAGTTGAGGCAAACATCACGGCTAATCTCGAAATCTGCGTGCATCCGTCCGAAATAAATAATTAACTCGGCTGACGGAAAATGCAATGTAAATTTAATACTCCTGACGTGTAGTTACAATTCTTGCTTTAGTCAGTACGGTCGTGGAAACACGCATAGGATACTACAAGCAAAAAAAAAATCATAGTTCAGTTGAATTTTAAAACATGGCGGACCAAGATACGAACGGCGCCGCGAAAAGAGTAAGTTAATTCAAAGTAATCTCACTCTAAGCTGTTAAAATATAATACGTTTTAAATGAAAAATAAATAAAGTGAACACAAGGTCTGAGCCCTTTGTAAATTAAACTGTAAACAAAGTTTTGACAAGTAAGTAATTTCTCTTCTCGAAGACTTTTGAGTTTGGGAAATCACCAGTGTTATCTTTCCCGGTCACATCAAAGAGAGAATTAATATTTTACTGTCGATTGGAAACAGTTAATTTTATCAAACGGGTTTCGTGTGATAAAATCAGCTGTTCCACATCCTTCATTTATTTTTTGCATCAATTTATTTAGTTTGAATCTTTTTCAGCGTGAAACGATTTTTTTTAGAGGTGCTCTTTATAAAAGGAGCAACTTTTAATATGCTATAATAGGATGAAAGTGTTGTTCCTATTAAAATGGCGGCTTTACAAAGTGTATTGTATTTTCGCAGAGGGGATCAAAAGGGGAGCGCCGTCGTAGCAAGCCGGACGATGCTAAGGACGAAATAAAGAAATTTAAAGAGAATCTTCTACAATCGCTTTCAACTGGAGAGTAAGTGTATAAGAGGAAATCGACGATCGAGACGATCGGAAAGACTTTTGAAAAATCCCAAGTAAAAAGTCGTAATTCGAGGTTTGGCTCTCACCTATTTTCTCCTCCAATAATGAACCAATTTCATAAACTGGATAAGTATGGTATATACTGTGTCCCTCTGTTTTTCTTTTTTCAATAAATGTTGTCAAATTTGTACACTAGGCCTCTGTTGACAACGGTTTAAATCAGAATTTTTTGAGGGTTCTAGTGCTTATAAAAATAATTTATCAACAAAAAGAAAACATAGGGACATACAAATAGTTAATATTTACTATTCTGTAAAAAATAATTGTTTTATGGTCATTAACCAGAAAGAAAACAGGCGAGAGCGTTTATATGGAGAAACGACCATCCGTACTTTCCCCATAATACGTATATTAAGTTATTTCTTTTCTACAGTGAAAGTTTCTGACGTTAATAGCGTAAATTTTATTCAGAAATAATACTTTACTCAAAACTGAGTAAAATGTATCGGAAAAGAGCTCATCGTGAAATAAAAATAATATATTAAAACAAAATATTAAAATAATATTTATATAAAATATTTTTCTTTCTTTCTATCAAATAATTATTTAATGTTCAATGCAGGACTTATGATGCGTGATGAAGTTGATTTTATTATTGGCAATGCTTGGTCAATAATTGTGATATACGTGGATGTTCATCCAATGTGGCAAATGTCGATAGGCACATACATGCTAAACCTAACCTTAATAGAAGAAATGAATATAGAAATAAATTAATTTTGAATGTTACCCTATTTAGGCTAATGAGAATTATGGAGCAGTGGTGGCCAAGTGGTAACGGCCGCGACTTACGAGTTGTAGGTCGTAGGTTCGAACCCAGATTTCATCACCACTGCTCTCAAAACGGTGAAGGAAAACATCGTGAGGAAACCGGCATGTCCTAGAACCAAAAATTCGAAGACATGTGACATCTGCCAATCCGCACTGGGCCCGCGCGGTGGATTACGGCCCACTCCCTCTCACCGAGAGGAGGCCTGTGTCCCAGCAGTGGGAACATTATAGGCTGATGATGATGATGATGATGATGAGAATTATGGAAGAAAACGACACGTTGTGTCGACCCCAAGTAAATTGGGACATGTGCAGGAGAGTGATGACCCTATTTAAGCTAATACGTTACTAGAAACGTTACAAATGGTAGGTTTTAGTAACTAAAATTAGACGTAAGCATTGTTTGCGTAACTGGGGGCCTAAAAAGGCCACTTTGGCAGAATCCTAAACGTATTTTGCTTTTTTTCGTTGCAAGAGATTGGGATTGGATTTGGATTGGTATTTAGACAAAATAAAATAACTGAAAAATCCTTCACCAATGGGATTTGATACGATTAACTTAACAGTTAACTGTCTATTATGATTTATAATGATTTGATGAATTCCTTTTATGATTCTGCAAAAGTGGCCTTTTTAGGGCCCCTGATCTCTTGAATAGCGTCATATTTATTGTCGTCATTAGTTTTCCGATGATTATAATTACCATAATTACCAATGCCAGAAATCAGGGTCTCCTCAAAATGTCATGTTTCAAGTAATAAATCAATTCATTCATTTATTATTTATTTAAGTACATTTAATTTCAATTCACAATAAATCTAGTTTATCATTTATTCATGATAAGTATTAAATTAATTTAAAAAGTGGATATTCATCATTTTTTTAACTTCTTCTGTAGGTTGCTTCCATAAAAAACGGATTATTTGTCATTTTTAATTTCCGCTACGCGCACCGGGTTTAACAAAAAGCTATTTCGGCACTGTAAAATGTCTTTATTGAGAAGTGACTAAAAAAACGCTAGGATCCTATAATTTTATACTGTTCTTTCTCTACTTTGGGAGACAAAATTGATATCTGAATCTTTTCATGAATAACTTAATATTCGCAATTTATATAGAGATGTTTGATTCTATATTGTGTAACAAACAATCGAAGGTAAAATCATCAGGAATCGAATTCCATTAAAAATGATTCTAAGTTCAAACCAATTTCTACTTTTATGGTTCAGAATCGACTTGACACAACAACCTTTATTTGAGATAACATTTTGTTTTCTCACAGCCCTATTATATCGGAGAATGGAAACGACTTAACTGTCCCACCGCAGCCGAGATCCCGTTCAGCGTCTAGAGCAAGAGAAGCTCTCTGTATACCAGCCAATGTTGCGTCCGAACTCGACGAAAATAAAATTTTTGAACTGAAAGAGGTACGGAATCCCGTTTATTGCATGCAATCTCGAGAATTTTAGACTACCGCATGATATTTTTATACTGTGTACAGTGTGTACTGATTTGACCAGGGACAGGTAGTACAAACTTACCTGCATATTTGAATTTTGAATCTTAGACCATTTTTATTTTCCTTTCTGGATAAAATATGTGTTACATTACCAACGCCAAAAGAATACGTTTAAGGCTATTACGCCGTGTTTTAGTAATGAAATCCTACCAGTTTCTACGAACTTATTGTCATGTCAACTGTTACGCCATGTGTTTCTTCAATTTCATTTCGACTCAAGACTAATTGCCTACAGTTTTCCTTCCACGTATCTGTACGTTTAATTACTTTTATTAATTTCCAGGCGTTCTTACTATTTGATATGGATGGAGATGGCTGTATCGATTTCAATGATCTTCGCGCTACCCTGGTCAGCCTTGGTGACAAGATTGATGAAAATGCCATTCGCAACATGCTTTCTGAGGTAAATATAGTTGTTTATGAATATTAAAAAATGCCAAGGAGAACACAAATCTTCGTAAATATAGAAATGATGACCAAAATCTGAAAATTCTCGAGGAAGTTTTCGTAACGTATTTAGAGGAGTTATTTGCATTTTATCTTACAGATTTTTTACCTCAACGTGTACGTATTTCCTGTTGATAATTTCAACCACTTAGTTTTGATATTTGACTTAAGAAATTAGCAAGACCGAGAGAAATTCCACACTAGTTTCATTACTGTATCCAGAAACCACGTACAGCAGTAACCTGTAGTAGTTTCAGTGCAACGAAATTAACCCACCAATTTAATTAACCTACTATAGCTGGAAGTGGCTATATATTACTACATATTGTAGTAAGTAATATCAACATCTGTGCTCATAAGTAGCTACCAGTAGTTCGGATATGCACAAACTAGCCATAAATTGTAAGCGCATAGCCAATTAGCCAGCTGGCATATGTGTCAGTAGACAATTGTTGGACAGACTTGTGTGTAGAGGTGTAACTAAATCAGGTAACCAAACTCTGGCTGAAAGTTGGTCGTAGCCAGATGGACCGAAGTAGAGTAAGATTAAAGTTTATAGTGCGTTCATGTGTAACGCTTGTGGAGTTTAGATTTCGAAGTTGATCACATGGAAATTTAAATTTATTATGAAACTGGATAGTGTTCAAACTAGAGGATGTATAAATATTTTTTGACGTGACAACGTCTTAAATTAGGTTGCGACTGGGAGTCACTTATGAAAAAGTGTAACGCTCGGTAACGTTACGATGAGTCACCGAACGAGAGAGAGGCCCGCCGAGTGCCTTGCGTCTCTCTCCCACTCAACTATGATCGGATGATCGGTCGTTGTCACGTAAAATCTTCGCCCGTAAAACCGACTTTACAGGCAACCATTTTTTTTGTGTTAATAGAATACAATAATTGGTGTTCCACATCATTTGTTTTTACAACAACAAACAGAAAATACTAACTAATTACATTCAAACAACTATAACACAGTTTACCAAAACAACAACGTCGAGACACAAACACCAAAATAATTAATCCAATGGGAATATAACAACAGACTCTACTCGCTAAGGGCGGTCTCAAAACAGATACGAAACTTTGCTTTTCTTTTAATTCCGCTTAAGTATTGTTAGGGAAGTTTACGAGTCCTGACGAAAGAGCCCCTTAAGCTCGTGTCAATCCACAACGCTGACGAGGTCACAGGGATTTGCCCCCACTGCGTCAACCACAGTGTACGGAGACGACTCGGTGGCCGCAGCTAGAGGTGGCATTGTTAACATTTCCCATACAAACCAAGCGTGTTACCATTTAGTCGAAGTACGACACAAATAACGCCTAAAACTGACGACCGCGTTGAAGGCGGTTCTTAAAAGAAATTGTGTGATCAACGCACTTTCGGCGCCATGAATTTTATTAGTATTGACGTCTTTATTAGACGCTGCTGGTGCAGCGATTCCGTGCTCTGTGGCTCCAAAGGATCAAATTTAAATTCCCTTGTCTAGGGCACTGTCTGCAGATTTTTCGGCATTACCGTATATTTTTCCTGTATCGCTAAGATTAAGGGGACTTATTCTCCTCCCCTTATTTCTTGCTGGAATATTGAAAATAAATTTCTATTATAATCTGGAAATAACATCGTAATCCACTTAATCGTGTTTTTTTATGAAACGATAGTATAGGTACGAGAGTTGTTCGGAATCTATTCGAATTTTTTGACATATCTATGTAACTATTACGATTGGCAACGATGTTCTAATTAGGGAGGTAAAATAATAAAATAAAAACATTATATTATTTTGTTCTATCTACATAATATAATAAAAAAAAAATGGTAAACTGACTGACTGACTGGGTGATATATCAGTGCACAGGCGAAACTATACTGGGACTAGGAATGTGAAATTTTGCACACGGCTTCCTTTTATAATGTAGGGGAGCACTAAGAAGGGGTTTTTGGAAATTCAACCTTTATGGCGGTAAATAGGGGATTTTGTTTGGATGAAACTTCTTATTCCTTGAGTTAATAAACTTGAAATTTAGCACGAATAAAAAACTTATCTGTTATTATTCATCAGATAAGGTTTATCCAATTTATTTTAACTGAAGGCTGGTCTGATAAAGAGCTGCTAATCCGCTTTGGTTACGTGCTTACGTTAGGTTGACGTCTGTACGTTTTAAAAATGTTAGTCCACAATCTTGTTAAACAATCTAGACATAGACATAGCCATTTTAATTTTCTGTGTCTGTTTTCCCAATGCCTTTGGGCTGCTATTGTTTCTAGTTCCAAATAATCATATTATTATCCGAAGAATAGAGTGACTTAAAAACTGATTATTTTTTATAAGTTTATATATATTTGAAGTTCTAATTACATAAAGCACATGAAAAGTAATCAAAGCAAGGAGTAGGTAAGTTAGGATTGTACAGCAGAGGTTGTACTATCACCAAAAGAGATAAGTAACCAGGGTCGTCGGATATAGTTGAAGTTTAGTAGGAAATCGATGAAGGTTTTCGAATGAAGTTTAATGTGATCAATGAACTGGTTGTTTTATATTAAATTAATTTAATTTAATTCGAAAACATCTATTGGTTTCATATTAAACATCAACTATATCCGACGACATTGGTTACTTATCTCCTTTGTTGACCGTACATGTAGTTTATGTCTACCACCTGTCTATGATAAAACGCCTGATTTTATATAGATACCTATGATTGTATCATCATCATCTGCGGAACCTTTTCCCAACCATGTTGGGGTCGGCTTCCAGTCTAACCAGATGCAGCTGAATACCCGTATTTTACATGGAGCGACTGCCTATCTGATCTGCACAACCCAGTTACTGGGTAATACGATACCCCTTGGTAAGAATGGTTGTCAGACTTTCGGGCTTCTGACAACGCGAAAGTCTAGTCCACTTCTACTACTACTTCTTTTGATGTTTTCCTTCTTGTACCTATAATTGTATACTAACAGGGTCTTATAAAATAAGAAGATTAAAGTTCACAAACGTACCCCCCTTTCATCGATATCTAACTAAACAAAACAAAAGATTTTCTAAACTCATAGATTACAAGTAATACACAAACATATAGTAACACACTGTCACTCACAATCATTTTGAAGGATATAGCTAATTCAATGCTTCTTATGTTAAATAAAAATGTCTTCTCAACGACGTCAACAACGCAATGAATGTTGTCGAACTGTCAAAATGAAGGTCATTGCTACTGTAAGTATGTTACGCAGTTACCCCGCTGGTTCTGTACTTGAATATATGAGATTAGAAAATAATAATAATAATAGTTCTTTATTGACATAATAGGTTACAGAAACTTGTTTGAAGCCTGACTCCTGAACTAGGTGTACCTGTATAACAGCAGTCAAAATCCTTATTTTTTAGGGTTCCGTACCCAAAGGGTAAAAACGGAACCCTATTACTAAGACTTCGCTTTCCGTCCGTCCGTCTGTCTGTCACCAGGCTGTATCTCAAGAACCGCGATAGCTAGACAGTTGAAATTTTCACAAATTATGTATTTCTGTTGCCGCTATAACAACAAATACTAAAAACAAAATAAAATAAATATTTAAGGGGGGCTCCCATACAACAAACGTGTTTTTTTCTGCGTTTTTGCCTTGTGGTACGGAACCTTTCGTGTGCGAGTCCGACTCGCACTTGGCCAGTTTTTTGTTTTATCGTCATTATGGTTATAGATAACGTCACTTCTGTGAAATTTTGGCAACTAATTTGAGTTGACCCTATAAAGAACAAAATAACAAAGTACCTAACGAGCACGTTCACCGTCACAGGTGCTCCAAAAGAGATCCATTTTAGTTAAGGCTACGCCGAACGCCTAGTGGCGCCCTCATCGTTTGTTTGGTTATTTCTTTTAGTTTTATTATAATCACTAAAACGGAAAATAGTGGCCACTATTATCCGTTTTAGTGATTATACTTGATAAAACTAAACAATGTAAAACTACCGTTTATAATAATATTAACGTATAATCTTGTGGAGCACAACTTAACGTGCTTATTTTCTGCATTTTAATTATAAAATAAAAGAAATAACCAAACAGACGACGAGGGTGCCACTGCGCGGTCGGCGTTTGGTCGGCGCCTCCTTAAATGGTTTAGCAATTAGTAGTATTGCGATCTTTTATCCCGACACGTACCTATCTGTTGAACGTAAACCACATTCAATCAGTACCTATCGATGCACTAATTAGTGCCTTTACGAATGATCCCGCTTTTACAGACGGGATAAAAACGAGAGCGAGCGTTTAAAATAAATTTATTCAAGGTTAAAGTTCAATTTGGGGACTTTTTTTGCAAATTTTCCATGCTAAGCGTGGAATTCCACTTCGCTGACTGTATATCTCGGATCCGTGGTATATCTACTATATCGCAAACGGCCTTATTACAAAACAGTTGTAATAAGGCCGTTTGCGTAGTGTACAGGTTTATCTTTAGATCCAGGTTTAAACCATGGAGCCATTTTTAAATTTCGAACTAGGTATAATCCGAAAAAGTTAACCCGAGTTTAGGTTGTCAATTTTGCATTAAGAACTTTACGTTTGTCGGAATAAAGTTCAAAATACAGTACTGGCTCGAAAGTCTCGGCTAGGTCTAAAATTAGAACTCGTTTTGTTATAAGACTGAAAATGTTTTTTTTTTCAGAGATCTCAATATTCTATTTCATTTGCATTTTGAGACTAATATGTGTATGTGTGTATTAATTTGGTTTTCATTCCACTTTTCAGGCACCGAACCCGTTAGATTTCGACGGTTTCGTCAACCTCCTTGGATATAGAACTTTGGAGTTGGATTCGGAAGAAACCCTTCTGTCAGCTTTGTCTCGCTGGGACAAGAACAATAGTGGATTAATTTCTGAAGACAAGTATGTACCACCCCATAGCAACAAACCTTTTTTTTTTAATTCGTCCTTATGGTACAGTTTGAGGTGATACCACAGAGAACAAGAGTAGTAGGTGTGTGTGGGTTTAGCACTACAACCATTCACTTTTGAAGCAGAAGTGGCTTCCAGTCAGTTCCTAAACCTACAAGCTTAGTCCGAGGCTAGGTGGGACGACAAACACTGTAGATGGTAGCAGCTGGATGAGAATAGCTAAGATACCAAACTAAATGGTGCACAATTAGAAAGGCTTATGATCACCGGGTGGACTGCTATAGGATAGCATAATCAGCCTATAATGTTCCCACTGCTGGGACACAGGCCTTCTCTCGGTGAAAAAGAGTGGGCTGTAATCCACCACGCGGGCCCAGTGCGGGTTGGTAGATGTTTCTTCGATTTTGGTTCTAGGATAGGCTGGTTTCCTCACGATGTTTTCCTTCACTGTTTTGAGAGCAGAAGGAGGGGGAGTTTAGGAGAGCTGTGGTGGCCAAGTGGTAACGTTCGCGACTTACGAGTTGTAGGTCGGAGGTTTGAACCCAGACAGGCCCTTTACTTTGCGTAAATTATTTCATCAACACTGCTATAGGATGATCGTGATGAAATGTGTCTGGCCTCAATGTATAAAAATATGTAGAATCCTCTACACCAGATTGTTTCTTTGAACAAAAGTAATTTTCGTCCAATTACTTGCGCAAGATCCAATAATTAGTTTACTACTCTAACGTTATTTTTAATGACACCAAACAAATACAAGCAAAACAAAAGACAAACAGACAAAGCTCAAGCCATTAGATTGATGCTTGTAGAATAACAGTTTTAAGCTAAACAAATTCCCTTAATGGGACATCAAAGAGGTTTTATTTAAATTATATAACACTCATAAATCTAAATTTATATCCGCAATATTTATGAGCCAACCGATAATTAATTTATATCATCTCATAGCTGGAGTTAGCAAACTATGAGAATGGACTAACTATGTAATCCGCAGTGTATTGAGAACGCTAATAAACTTCGAGTTGAAACTCCAAGTGTATATATATACAGAATCTAATATATTCTGTATATATATACACTTGGAGTTCATATTATGAACTTATGGGAAGATCTAATATAACCATTACACTGGTGAGCTTTGCAGACTGAAACAGATATATGGAATTGGAATTACGTTAAAGCGGTTACAGTTCTAGGAAAACCTTATTTTATTTGTATGGGATATTATTTATACTATTAGGTATTATAAATTCGAAAGTATCTCTGTCTGTATGTTACCTTTTCGCGCCTAAACCACAACGGATTTCGATAAAATTTGTAAGGAGATAAATGGCGTCCTGGGGAAGGACATTGGCTTTTTGTCCAAGTAGCACGTTCCCGTATAATGTTTGACATCCACGCGGGTGAAGCCGCGGTAGAAACAAGTATTTTAAATATAATAATATGGGCTGATTGTGTGAAACATGATATGGCTAGAAAGGGAGTGACTACCAAAATGACGACTAATAAAGAAGTACGGAAGAAAAAGCCATGTTGCGCCGACCCCTATAAAAGGACAGGAGAATGATAATGATCATGGAAATCACACATACTTTTCATATTAACCTGTATTAATAAGTTCATCGTAATGAAACCGGCATGTCCTAGAACTAAAAATTCGAAGACATGTGACATCTACCAACCCACACTGGGCCCGCGTGGTGGATTACGGCCCACTCCCTCTCACAGATAGAGGCCTGTGTCCCAGCAGTTGGAACATTACAGGCTGATTATGAATAAGTTCACCACTACAACGCACGTTCACGTATTTTGTTGTGGTTTTTTTCAGGTTAACTACTGCAAACGCAAATAAAAACGTTTGTGGAATTGAATTTCATTACATTTTTTTTATGTTACGAAAACAAATGAACTTGATATATACTAACAACAACAAAAATAATAACCAATTATTACGCTTCCGAACTACAAGCGTATTGTTTTTCAAATTGGTTGCAGGTGCATTCGATTTAATTCGTCTATTATAAAATATATGATACCGCTTTCCATGTTTTTATTAAACAAATTTGAATATTTGTTTACGAAAACATATCGTCGTTTCTTTCCGTATGTACATAGGATCACGTAAATACGGCAAAACGGAAGCTTTGGGGAAAAACATCAAAAACAAGACTGACCGATCAGTTACAAAGGAAACTCCATCTTGTTGGAACAACTTTGTGTTCGATAGTATCGACCTTCGGAAACTAATAGGAATAGGTATGTAACTGTACGTGGAAAAACAATAGCTTGCTTGAGTTCATTGACCTCCAAAGTTTTGTGGAGTTGTGTACGATAATAAGAAGAATATGTAAGGAAAAGCAACTGGTTAGAATAACGCAAAATGATAAAATAGTTTTATTATAGGTAGGTAGTAGGTAGTATCATATTTTGTTGTTCTGAAAAATGTGTAAAATCTGTCAAGATTTTATCATTTGGATAATATCCCTTTACTTAAGTATTATCGAATCTATTGCGTGAGTTCAATTGATGCAAAATCGAAACTGAAAAATTGTTGTTCTTTAATGATGTTAGTTTTTATTTTTCAAAGTTTGCCTACACTGTCCCACTTTTCTAGAGCCATCTGGTAGCACTTTGTCCCCCTTGGGTGTTCCACCGGCAAAAATATTTGTTCGTGGTACCCCAAGGGGGACTAGACTGGGGGACCACGGGCAAATACCGATCTCGATCGAACCCTTACGGTAAGCGTCTAGGTCGTCTCGCCACCTCTTCATAAAAAAACAAAAACCATTTAAAATTAAAACTGCAAATAATGTAGGTAAATAATTATCCCTGAAATGTAGAACATTTTCCTATCAACCGACTGAAACCGTAGCCGTAAAAACACGAAAACGATTTTAATTCTCAGAAAAGCATGTCATTGTATAAAACTGATACCTACTGTATAATTAATCCCAGAAGCACACAACACTCGTCAGCAGTATCAGCATTGAAATAATTTTAATTATTATTAAACCCAAATGAATTACACAATTATATCTTAATAGCCATAAAAAGGTATCGTTTAAATTTTACATTACTCAAGGGACCGGTAAATATTTCGAATCAAGATTTAAATTACATTTTCAGATATCCGCATGATGTATTTCTCGGGTATCTATCTGTCAGGGTATGATTTAGAGCGGCCTTTGGGCACTTTCCGAAACCTAATGACGTTTGTTTCCGAATACATAAGGTAGCTTTGGTAATGTTTTAATTATATTTTGGAGTTTTACCTATTTAGATTTTATTTGGGTTTGTGTTCCAGGAATCGTGTTTTATAACGATATTTTAATCTGAGATTTTAATCTGGTTCCTAGAGGGGCTTGTGACTAAGTAATAACAGCCGCACGGGTCGATCGATCAGGTTAAGCTACATTTGCCGCGGTTGGTCCGTGGATGGGTGACCATCTTCACATACCAAAACCCCTCCGTGCCTCGGAAAGCACGTTAAGCCGTTGGTCCCGGCTGTCAATCGTGGATCTTAGATAGTCGTTACAGGTCGTCAGTAGCCTGAAAGTATGACAACCAGTCTTACTGAGGGGTAAGTATCGTATTACACAGTAACTGGGTTGTGAAGGTCAGATAGTCGCTCCATGAAAAATACTGGTATTCACGTGCATCCGGTAAGACTGGGAGCCGACCCCAACATTCCTCCGTTCCGTTCCTGGAATGACTGTTCATCATCATCATCATCCAAAGCCCGACTTCACCCACTGCTGGACATAGGTCTCTATTTTCTCGTGCTTTTCTCCATGCTCCTGTGCCAGTCTCATCCAGGTGCTACCCTCGATGGCAACAATATTGTCCGCCCTACTCACCGCCGGACGACCGACACTTCGTCTTCCAATCCTTTGACGCCACTCGGTGACTGCCTTACTCCACCTACCATCACTGCAATGTCTGTTAGAAATATGTGTTTAAACCTTTCTTGAACCTTTTGACCGCCACAGTCATGTATAAGATGACAAACCAAAATGTGCCAAGCACGCCACGGTTCGACTACATGACAGACTTTGACGCCGAGGTCACGTTTTTGATTTTTTGACGTGTGGCGTTCAAAAGGTTAAAGCAAGATCTTTAAAGAAAGGTCCATGTATTCGTAGAAGACTACGAATTGATGGATTTATTGATTTGTATGCACGTGTTTCTGTGACAAATAAACCTGATTTTCTTTCTTTTGGGAGATCAAAAAATGTAACACGTTTTATACGCTGATGATTATTATGGGTCCTATAAAAAGTTTCATGACTTAAATTTTCCTTCATGATTTAAAATAAAAATTGTGTTTCACAGTTTCAAAAAAATTTAAAAGATATATATTTTTTTGCGTAACTTTATTCAAAAGTGTACGTACTTAAGCAGGAACACCATGGAGGTTTATTAAAATTCTCAGTGCAATCTGTGTTTTACGACAATCCTCGGATATACTTTTGTATAATTCTAAGGGCGAATTTTGACGAGAAAACATAAGAATACATTTGTACGATGTGCAAAAGATCGTGAAGTAAAATTAGTAAAGCGCCTGTCTGGGATCGAACCTACGACCTACAACTCGTAAGTCGCGGCCGTAACCACTTGGCCACCTCTTAATTACTATACACTTATTACCAGAGAATCTAAAGCAAAATTGGAATTTCTGAACATTATTTCAACGATAATTAAAATTTAATATACTTATAAAATCGAATATTTTTCTTGGAGAGTTTATTAAATTTTTCTAATAAAAACATAGTTTGTTTAACACAAAATAAATAAACTGCTATTGCAAATTGTAGAAAATTAAATTTACTTAAAAATGTTTTGATATAATTATGCTAAATATTGATGTTCAAACTTTATCCAATTGATCAACTAAAAACTTGAAGATGCGTCGCGTAAAAAGTTTATGCGAAATTTTCAAATTAAGTGTGTACGCTAGTTTTATAGCAATTTTAGCTATAAAACGTAGATAGAATATAGCCACAATTTCTGTTTATGCGTAGTCTAATATAATTTTATAGGTAGAACATGAGAAAGATGTAAAAAAATATGATAGTTAAGCTTAGTTGGATAATAAAAATAAAAGTAGTAATAAATCTTATGACAGTTTATCGTATGACATAATTATTATTATGACAAAGTACCTATAAAATGGTTTAAGACAGGTAGACAGACAGGTAGTTGAACAAAACAGTATTTTTTGTATCCCAACTTTCACGTAAGTTTCCGATACGGTTTTCTTTTATTCCGTACTGTAGGAGATAATGTGAAACGTTAAAATAAAATTTATTACATACTAGCTGTTTTCCACGGGTTCGTTCTCGCGACCTTCGAGACTTGGTAAAAAGGTTTATTGCTCAGTCACGTCTAAGCGTGCGGAGTAATATTTTATTCGGTAGCTATGGTCTTTTTCACATAGGTACACATTCTTACAGTAAAAGTTCCACTAAGCTCTGCCCGTGTTTCTTAGCGGGGCACGTAAATCTCTTGTAAAAGTGTAAAGTTCATTTTATTATACAAAGCATTGCCACATCTTCACTTAATAGTAAAAAGATTATTGTGGTCTTTTAAATTTATATTAAATCCAGTATGAACACTGAAATACCCACTAGTTCACTTATAATGTGTCATTAACGCCGAAATAACTACATAGACAGGTCATCAAAATGTGTCTAAGTAAATTTATTTATTCTTTACTAAAGTCTATACTAATTAGCTCTATAGTACAAAATTCTGTAAATGATTTTATATATTTTGTTTAAGCAGAAATTACAGAACGCCACCTCCTACCATACTTACGCGCAATCTATCAAATGGGTCCGCGCGAGTCTCTTAGAAACAAATTCAAAGAAATTGATATACTAACTCTGCCTTCTCTTTATATTTTAGAAAGTATTTTGTATGTTCGCAAAAACTTAGGACTCTTCAAAATAAGAAGCGATTTCCACAATATAATACACGTAGTAAAAATGAAATTGTGTTACCTAAATTTAGCTTAACTAAAACTAGCAAGTCATTTCTTGTAAACGGCGTCCGTTTTTATAACAAGTTGCCAAAGCCGGTTACAGAACTTAGCGATGGAAAATTCAAAACCTTCATCAAACGTGTCCTTATCAAAAAAGCATATTCTATGATTAAAGACTATGTTGAAGACAAGGTAGTTTGGCAATAATTCCTTCTGCACATGTGGCTTCCCTGGCTCCTCATTAACGGCTTAACTATTTAAATGTCTATTAACTGCTCTCAAATTACGATGTTCATTTTTTATTTACTTTACTTTATTTACTTTTTTTACATACTTTTTTGACATAATCTCTTTATTACTTGACATTATATAGAGACAATTCAAATTTTTCATCTCTTTATTAGTGGTTGTAATGGGAATCATATCACTAGGTTTTATTGGGTTTTAATTTTTTATTTTATCCTTTTGATAGATTCTTATTTTGTAAATGTGAGGACTTTGTAGGCCTTGTAGACTTTAGATCTGTAGACCATTTTTTATCTTATCAAGTACCTGATACTTGTTGACAGGCCTACGCTATCCTCACATACCTACTGTAATTTGAAAATATTGTAAAAGCCAATTATTTTTAAAAAGAGTAACCGTGAAGTTTCTTGCCGGTTCTTCTCCATAGAAAACGACCAATTGGAACCGTGCACCTAGCTTCTGACGTTTCATAAGTGCCCATGTAGGCTTATGTGAAATAAAATATTTTGATTTTGACTTTCTTTTTCTTCTTTTTTAACCGACTTCCAAAAAGGAGGAGGTTATATGTTCGACTTTATATGTTGTCGAATGTTGTTGAATTGTCAAAATGATACCCATTGCTAACTGATAGTGTGTTACGCGATTACTCCGCAGGTTTTATCAATAATACACATGAAAACAAATGGCAGTACCAATTGGATAAGCTGTTTGTGACAAAAACAAACGAGTCAAACTTTCCCTTTTATCAATTTAGGATAATAAACACATCACTTTATAAAGAACACATACATTGTTTTATCGTCTTCGCAAAATTGTTTGTCGCGAGCTAAAATACATTTTTATTTTCGGCTTCTCTTATTCAAATCTGTCTTTGTCGTGTCTTCTTTGTCAGCTTCATATTATATAAACAATAGGATTATAAATACAATTTTACCTACGGGAAAAAAAAAGGTTAATTCAAATAACTTTGTTCTCAGGATCAGACATGACCTTATGACCTTCGGAGACAAGTTTACAGCAAAAGAAGCAGATTATGCATTAGACGAGGCACCATTGATTGTGCAAAATGACGGATCAACCATGATTGACTACGTGAAGTTCTGCAGAAAACTTGCAGGATTGAGAAAACCAACCAAAATTGAGGTCAAATGAAGTGAAGAAAAATGAATCAGGTCCATACGATGTGAGAAAATAAAGGTGTTGTTATTATTTTTATGGTATTTTATCCTAAAATGTGCACTTTTAAAACCATGTAGGCCGTTCATAAAATACAACAAAAATTTTACTCTCTTCCTGGGTCAGGAGAGCAAGGGAAATCATGGATTGCCAAAGTTACTTGTTTCTGATAACCAGTTCCCTTAACAATTTTACTTAGCTCATTATTTGGCTTAACTAGTTCAATAAATAAATGATCATAACAACACGCCTGTAAACCCAGAAAGGTTAGGTAGAGGTGCACCCACATTTCGCCAGATATGTTTGTCCCATGTAATAGGGGGCGAGCCTATTGCCATGAACTGTGCACAAATCCAGACTCCGGGCTGCTATTGATAAATTCCTAATGAAGAAACCCAATAACACTTTGTTCGACCTGGGAATCGAGCCTAGGACCTCGTGCTCAGCAGTTCGCGACCACTAGCCCCACGAAGCAGTCACAACTAAATCATAACAACATGAAATCAACGATTCTAAAAGCAAATTCAAGTTCCTTGGTTATTTCGAACAGGGGGGGCCTAAAAAGGCCACTTTGGCAAACTGTTAAGTTAATCGTATCAAATCCCATTGGTGAAGGATTTTTCAGTTATTTTTTTTTTGTCTGTGCTAAAATACCAATCAATCCAATCCAATCCCAATCTCTTTGATTATACCTACGTAGTGCAGCGAAAAAAAGAAAAACCCGGACTGTCTTCGCCAAAGTGGCCTTTTTAGACCCTCAGGATATTGCTAAAGAGAGAATTGCGATTATAGAATTAAACTTTGTAGACTATAGATACTAAGTAAATCTGAAGTACTATATTACAATTTGCCAAACTTGCTTACTTCGTGAAATAAACTATTGTTACTTAATGAAATGAATTACGAAAGTTAACATTTTCGTAAATGTCGAGAATTTATTTTATCATTAATCTTAACTTCATTATAACCTTACTTTTTCATTGAGTAGGTACTAAGTTTTAATGGAGATGAAAGAAGTTATTATTTGAAAATATAATAATCAGGTGTTAAAAGAATAATAAAATTCTACACTGATCTTAATTAAGATGGCTTTAGTGTTAAACTTTAAAGATCTCAGACATAGTTTTGAACTCATCTATCAATTACGAAAACAGCATTACGAGCAATGATAACGAGTAACTATAATTGATTGAAGACAACGATGTACTTACGATAAGATAAAGGACAATGCGACTAATTGGACCAAATTTTTGAAACACAATGCCCCAAGTTGAAACTAATGGTTAAAATATGAAAACAATAATATTATCCTGAAATTGATCAATAATAATTTGTTTTTTTTTTTCAATTTGTTTTTTTTAAATCAATCACTATGTAAGTTTAAGTATAAAAAAAAATATTATTTTTCTTCTATCGGTCGTATTTTTTTTACCTGGATAGATTTTTATGGTGCCATTGAAAAAGTTACTATTGACGATAAGATCTATCTACTACTGATTTAACGTCGGGCAACATGTTTAAAAAATTTGGGCCAAGCTTCTAGGGAAGAGTTGCATTGTACTTTAAACTAGTCTCTTTGAGTAAAGAAGCTATTCAGTAAGTCACAGCAAAAGAGACTCTTGGTAAAAGTCCGATTCAATTTTAAATTAAAATGCATTAAATAGCTTTTCAACCTTCGAAGCTTTGAAAGCCACTATAAGATCTTGCGAAGGATTTAACCGTTTGCTGCAAATTGAAACGAAACAAAAGACGGTGGAAACTTTGAACAATTACCTCTGCGCGATGATAAAGAAAAAGAAAAAAAAAACATCAGTAGGTATGCTAAGTTCAAAAGTGCTATCAAATGTCAGTGGTATTATATAAATTCAACTCACTCGAGATGCTCCTTGTGAATGTCGAAGTCAGTGAAGACGAGCTCGACGATCTCGTGGGGCGCCGCGACGAAGGTGTAAAGGAGGCAGTCGATCCGCGGTGGGTAAGGGCGCGGGTAGTCGGGGCTGCTGAACGTGCCGCGCTCCTTGCCGTACGTCGACGTGAAGCGGATACACGTGCAACCTGTAACAAGGCAGTTATGGTTAGTATTCAGTCATTTTCGTTATCTTAGTGTTCATGGGTCATGTCGTTTTAACCAAGAGTTTACTGGTTACTCTCAGTCTGCTTCATGTCAATTCTGGGCAAAGGACCCATCAACTTACAGCTGTTTAGGTTCTCATTAGTTCTTATTAGGCTCTCATTAGCCCTGACCACCAACCTCTGCCTTACCCTGAACCAATATCGGTCAGAAGTTTCAGTCAACAAAATCTTACTTGAATAGAAATGTCAAAATCGATGAATCTGTTTGCTGCACCGAGACTCGATGCACATTGAATTATTTGTAAGATCTGCGGACTTGAGTTTTGATTAAATTATATTTGTATTTCCTTAGATCTCTATAGCAGAGGCACCTTAATATATATATATGTATATACTAATAATAAAGCTGAACAGTGTTTGAACGCGCTAATCTCTGAAATTAACAGTCGAATTTAAAAAAATCATTTTGCATTTGATAGCCCAATTCTTGAGGAAGGCTATAGGCTACTTAACATCACGCTACGACTTAGGAGGTTTACCTTAGGAGCCAAAAACAAAAAAGTCAAAAAGAACGCCAAGCGAAAACGAAGTAATAGGCAGAAAAACGATACAATGCTTCGCGGGTTGGGTCGGGAGAACAAGAAATTCAACGCGGTCAAAGACGCGGGTAATATCTACATAGTTATTAAATATACATAAATAATTGTTTCCTGCAAAATATTCACTTAACTCACAAATAATCACCGCCGCGTTGAATGTAACTAAATATAACTGAAAGCTGAATAGGATTATTTTAACGAATAACGTTGTAAACGGGCCGTGGGGAATTTTAGTTGTGAATTAATCAGATCCCTCGCTTGCCGCCGTGTTGTTTAACTAAGCGATTTTGGCATTGTTAAAATAAAAGTTTTTTGATGAATAACATTTAAATGGCGAAATGCTCAATTGTGGTATAGAAATTGTGAAACTAGTCTAGTGATATTATATCCTGGTGTTTCCTGCACAAGTCATAAGCGGTGGGCCAAGTACGCAAAAAAAGTTACTTTTGAAGAAGATGCTTCATCCCCGTTAACTTCGTAGATTTTGAAATGAGTATTGTTGTGATGATGGTTTTTGTAGTTATTTTACTATTATTACATAATAGCAGCGCCCCACGGTTTCACCCGCATAAGTTTCGATCCCGTGGGAATATCGGGATAAAAAGTATTCTATGTGTTAATTATAGTTATAAACTGTGTGCCAAGTTTCATTCAAATCCGTTCAGTAGTTTTTGCGTGAAAGAGTAACAAACATACATCCATCCATCCTCACAAACTTTCGCGTTTATAATATTACTAGCTGCGCCCCGCGGTTTCACCCGCATAAGTGTCGATCCCGTGGGAATATCGGGATAAAAGTAGCCTATCCAGGGTGTCAGCTACCTCTACACATATTTTTTTTCAAAATTGGTCCAGTCGTTGGAGCGTGAAGAAGTAACAAACATATAAACACACCCCAACTTTCTCATTTATAATATTAGTGTGATATAGTAGGACTAGGATAGGAAGTAAGGTTATTTTTAACCGACTTCGAAAAAGGAGGAGGTTTCTCAATTCGACCGTATATATATATATTTTTTTTTTATATGACGAAAGTGTCATTTGTTACAGAAATTATGAAACAAGCTTGAATTAGTAAAATCCTTGTTGTTCCTGCACAAGTCGCAAGCGGTGACTGAAGCTGCAGTATCTTCTTCAAATTGAGCTCCATCATAATGTTGGTTAAAAATGACATAAACCCAAAAAAAGAGCTCAGTGTCCTGATGAAGGCAAGCCATTGCCTTTTAGTGGTTAAATAAAATGCGACCATCAGCACTTGCTGAGGTGACTACGTTTGCAAAAATGGTAGAATTGAATTGAATTGAATTTATTTATTTTGTGAACATAGGTGATTACAGGTGTTTTTCAATATACATGTCAAGTGCACAAACCATGTTCCGCCGATAAGCATACAAAATCCAAGTTAAAGTTATAGTAAACTTAACAGGTATTAAACATTAAAACAAAAAAGAATACATGCAGACGTTATAAACGAATTAAAAATGTCAGAAAAAAAAAAACATATTAATAAGCATGTCAAGTTATAAAATTGTCATAATAATATAAGGAAAATGTCATGAAAATGTCAAAAGATTTCAAAAACACAGTTATACATTATAAAAAAAAGAGAAACATAAAAAAATAAAAATTCTTCAAAATTTGTCATCCAGAATTGGATGTCATAGAATTCAACTTACAAAAATCCTAAAGCCCTGATTAGATGATTGTAGGACTCAGTGCCAGATAATAATTAATTAAGATCTTATGTTTCCCTTGAAACCACAGCTATCGAACAAGTCCTAAACCGCAAATTGTCCGTAGTATATTGTAGCACTAATTCACAAAGGTGCGTAGTAAATTATTCGCCCACATTCGATTACTGCTGAGACTGTAAAGGTAATTATGGAAGAAACTTAGTTCAGCGATTGTATGTGAGAACGTCTCCTTAGGCTGTGTACAGAGCTGAGTCAAGACTGTTTTTAAAAAGACTGGTCGCGCTATGAAACAAAGATGGCGCGCTCAGTCAAACATCATCTTCTGGCTAGCCTTTTCCCAATTATGTTGGGGTCGGCTTCCAGTCTAACGGGATGCAGCTGAGTAGGTATCTGACCTCCACAACCGTGTTACTGGGTAATACGATACGCCTTGGTAAGACTGGTTGTCAGACTTTCGGGCTTCTGACGACCCGTAACGGCTGTCAAAGTTTCACGAATGAAAGCCGGGACCAACGGCATAATCGTACAGACAGCCAGCAGGTCAACCTACCCGAAACTGTCAGATTTTCCCAATCAACCTTGAACCTTATGCATTAGTAATAAAGTCGAAAATCTATTAAAGAAATCTGACAGATTGTAGTAACTTGATGTGCTGGCGTCTGTACTTTGTGCGTTTGAAATCGATTTCTCAACATTGTTGGCACTACATATCGATCCTTCCGCAATGTCGTGCACCTTGTTCGGCCTGTTCCTGGTCTGCGAATATTGGACCCAGTCTCTTCAAGTTGCTGGAGCACTCTTTGAACGGTTGATAGCGACACAACAACAGTTCTCGCTGTATAACGGTGACTGCTCCCGTCTTCAAGCATTATCAGAATTCTGGTACCTACACTTTTCAGGAGTTAGTTACATGTTTTTAATTGAATTTGATCAGAATAATGAATTTCTATACAAGCAATGCCATATTTATATACAGCAACTAAAGTAAAACAAATGGTTTTATAGTTGTTTAAATTTAAAAAATCGATTCTTTTTCGATTTTTTTTATTATTTATGGTTTTACATACAATCACCAGAAAGAAAGAAAAAGGTTTTATTTCTTCCTATATTTTTAATTAAATAAACTTCAATTCCCCCCCAGCTAGATGGACGGACGACCTAAAGAAGGTAGCTGGGGTAGACTGAATGCGGAAGGCGGAGGACAGGGTGCTGTGGCGCAGTCTGGGAGAGGCCTATGACCAGCAGTGGACTGCGATAGGCTGAGTTGATTGATTGAACTTTAATTTAGTTTTTATTTTAAAAGGATTGCTCAAGAATTTCAAAAGTTATCGCATTCTTTTTAACCGACCCGCTTTCTTTATAGCCCAGTGTATTTTGTTTCGACACGTGCTGTATTTTTTTTCTGGGTTTGTTCTCGCACAAAGAGATCATAATTTTTAGAACAGAGTCCTTCTTAACTGGCTTCATTATCACGTAATCATGAATTGCACAAAAAATCGATACATGTAAATACATAGACTTCCAAACCCATTAAAAAGTACTTACACAATACCTCGATCTCCACACAATTGCCTATAAAATGTAATACCTCTCATAAAAGGTACCCATAACTTATCCCTTCGACTTCCTATCTTCCGTCCTCATCGCAGACCTCATATTCAATAACTCAGGCATCAGATCGTATCGAAAGCAATTTTCATTAACATGGTTAACTCCTTCGGTAAGTAAATTACTAACCCCTCGAACAACTTCAGTCAACTATTCCAATTTAGTTTGAATGTTTCCTTTCTTGATTACAGAGCGTTTTCAAATTGATGAGATATTATTGTGCGTAGGCCAGACGAAGTTCAGTCATTATTGGTAATAGTAATGTTGTTTGAAATTCAATGAATAAAGCCGCCTTTCACGTAGTTTGCTTGATTAATGATGTTCTGCATAAAGAGTATTAATCTAACGAACAGTGGCTGTCAAAACAGAAGTGGCAGCAGAATGTTGAAAATGAAATGTTGTTTGTGTTTTCTAAGTACTGTATCGATTGAGTTCTCAATCATATTATTTTTAGACGTAAAAGATAACAATTTTGGACGTAGGAAGTTTTTATCGCGACTCAGTACATCAGCGTGTAGGTACTTTTTCGACATTCAGCTCCGATCAACAATATTCCGTTTCGTATAAAGAGGTATGAGGAACAGGGTGTAAAGTTCACTCATGCTCCATAGAAAATGATGATGATGAAAGATGATTCATGTCGGGCCGTTGTATCTATGCTAGATGCGCGGTAAACTCTGCTTGCGCGATGCAGGATTTTGCGTGACGTCAGTATGACGCGTTGTTCGCATGTGGCGTTGTAGATACCGCTACACGTCCGTTTCGCACCGAATCGGCCATTTTTGATGCGCTCATCGAAAATCTAGTACAGATTTTCGATGAGCGCAAGTAAGGTCTTATTTTGCAACATAGCTTTTTCAACCTTAATTATTAAAAATTATGGTTTATTTTTCCATGAATACTTTGATCTTATTATAAAAATACGTTTACTTTTCAATCAAAGTAGTAAATATATTGCTTTACGATAATAAACTTTGTGTTTGAAAGTTAAGGTCAAATAAAGTTACATATATGCAATCGCGACCACTTGAACGATGTCTTGTTGTTCATAATTCTTAATCTAGTATATTGTTGATTGAAGATATTCAGAGACAACAATTTAATAAGAACACAAGTAGGTAAACGTAGGGTCTACAAACAGAACATAGAGCATACGAACTGTTGGTAAGCAAGCCTAAAATATTCATACTCATTTCTAGAAAATACTGACCTTAGTAACCCGTATGACCAAGAGATCAAAAAACAGAACACAAACGTAACGTAAAACTACTTATTTTTCAACGAATAACTTATTCATTATTATAGTATGTAGGTATACATATTTTTTTCAATCGAGACCTATTGGTAAAGTTTTCTTTCATTGTTTGACATTTCGAAGACGTCGTCTTTCTTTACTTTAGATATAGAGTATGTGTACATAACCTACTTACAAAAACTAGGTACGATATACTTAAGTTGTACTGTGTGGTATATTATTAATATTATATTTTCTAAAAGTTCTTACAATATTTGACCCATTACAATAGAAAACAATTGCGCCTCATTATGGCGAATAGAAGAATACTCGTACATTCACGTGGTCCCGCTAAAGAGTACCCGGTGGGGTTTGACTTATGGGTGTTGCAGTTTAGAGCAGGCAGTGGTGGCCAAGTGGTAACGGCCGCGACTTATGAGTTGTAGGTCGTAGGTTCAAACCCAGACAGGCGCTTTACTTTGTGTAAATTATTTCATCATGCACTGCTCTCAAAACCTCCATGTCTTAGAACCAAAAATTCGAAGACATGTGACATCTGCCAACCCGCACTGAGCCCGCGTGGTGGATTGCGGCCCACTCCCTCTCACTGAGAGGAGGCCTGTGTCCCAGCAGTGGGAACATTAGGTATTGGCTGATCATGTAAGTATGTATGTGCAGCAGTTACAGCGGAGAAGATAATAACGTCAAAAAGTTTTCATCTTGAGGCTTTCCTGTTTGCAAATAATAACAAACACGTCAGAGTCATATTATTTATTGCAAATATGCACTTAGAAGGAACTTTTGAACGTCCAAAATTACAATAAACTGTATTGATTCTAGTCACTCCTTCGAAAAGGTATAAGGACTGTCAAAGATCCACGAATGACAGCCGGGACCAACTGCTGAACGTGCTTTCCGAGGCACGGAGGGATCTTGATATATAATGGATGGTCACCCATCCACGAACCAACCGCGGTAAGCGTAGCTTAACCTTCGATCAACCCGTGCGGTTATTATTAGTTAGCCACGAGCTCCTCCCATCGATGTTACGGCAATACCGTCGCAAAATAACCACGCAATGGAAGGCAAACATTACCAGCTAGGTAGAGCTAGGTAGAGCATTTTATTAGCGTCAGAACTATTAATAAATATATTCGAAGAAAAATTGCAGCTCAACAAAATTCTCTAAATATAAAATGCACTAACTTAGCTATTACCGCTAGTGATCCATTTATATGTGATTCGAATCGGAGTGTCCGCAATCGTTGGTGTGCGAGTGTCCGGAAATTGGCACCGCTTGGCCGGACACCGGACTGTCCGCCCGGACGAAGTTGCTCATGCTGGGAAGATAGCGGTCGTAATAATTTGGTTAGAAATTAATAGTAGATATAGCTTTGATCTTGTTTAGCGTGGTTAGGTAATGCGGGCTCTTGGTATGGCTCTAGGGGCACGGAGGGTAGTAGTGTAAGGTAGGGTAGTGGAGGGTAGTCGGGGAGTAGTATCGTTAATTGGTAAATACGCAATATACATAATTATTATGTTTCACTAGACTCGTCAAGCTTGAAAATATTTAGGACTAGCTTCTGCCCGCGACTTCGTCCGCGTCAAATTTCACCCTCTCCCCATTCACCCCCTTAGGGGTTGAATTTCGAAAAATCCTTCCTTATTCCTTGTCTACATTATAAAGGGAACCTCTGTGCAAAATTTCAGTTCTCTAGGTCCAAGGGTTTGGGCTGGGCGTTGATGAGTCAGTGAATCAGTCAGTCAGTCAGGACTTTTCTTTTTATTTATATAGATAGATTACAATTATAATTAGGGTAAGCACTAGGTACATTTCGTGATGTCAACACTCAATCTGGGGGCCTAAAAAGGCCACTTTGGCAGAATCATAAAAGGATAAATGATAAATGATAAATGATTTTTATTTCTGTAAGTAGGTTTGTACAAACACTTTTACACGTCAATCATATTTTTTTTTTAAACTAGATGAGGTCGGCGTTTCCTAACTGACTATTCTGAGAAGAAAGGCCGAAACAAACTCAGAAGTCACAGTCTCTTTTAAAGTCCAGACAAAATCTTGGTCAGATCGTGTGAAGACCATGTAGGTTGGTGTCTGAAATGGTCTTTTGAGGAAAGAACCACACAGATTGAGCGGACCTGTCCAACCAGTGCAAGCATTTGCCAAATTTAACATTTAACATCATGAATCATAATGGACCGTTAACTGTTAAGTTAATCGTATCAAATCCCATTCGTGAAGGATTTTCAGTTATTTTTTTTTGTCTGAGCTAAAATATCAATCAATCCAATCCAAATCCAATCCCAATCTCTTTTATTATACCTACGTAGTGCAGCGAAAAAAAGAAAAACACAGACTGTCTGCGCTATATTATGATTAATAATGTTATCCTTTTATGATTCTGCCAAAGTGCCCTGTTTAGGCCCCCAATAGTCGTGATGCCTTACGAATTTACAGCATTAACCTCTAAATAATATAACATGACCTTGACCTCCAAATCCCTATCTTTATAAAGCTTCACTCCGCTACGTCAAAAGGTCAAACAATTTCCTTTCTGCCGCACGTTCGGAGCAATATTGCATTACACTGAGCAAAATACAGGCAACTTCCTGTTAAAACGCGCTGACCTTTCGCTAATTTGGAATTTCTAAGTAATTAACCTTTGCAATGTTATTGTTTCACAAGTGGATAGTTCAATGGAATAATTGAATGAAATCATGTGAATGATTGATTGACAGGTTAATTAGTTGGGGTAACCTGATAAATTAACCTCAATATATTGGTTGACTGATTTTGTGATGTAGGAGTTGAGCACATAATATAACGAACTTCCAAATATCGTTGTTGACATTAGCTTTAACATAACTAGCAAATAAATGTTTAGTTAGGTTTTGTTTATCATTAGCTAGGAAAGCGGAGAAGTAATTGTACCTACAACGTAGGTCAGTGGATGTTTTTAAATCCTTTATTCAAAAGAACCAGGTTCAAAATAATAAGACTAATAAGCAATTTAATGTAACTAAATTTTTTAGGTGATAATTATTTTTAAAACTTAGAATAGTGTTGATTCTACTTTACTCAAGTCCGTTCCTTTTTCTTAAGAGCCTGAAATAATTAACCGACTTCAAAAAAAGGAGGAGGTTCTCAATTCGTTGTATTTTTTTGATATAGGTAAGTAAACATTTGATCCATGTGTTAACATGTATGTCAGTATTATTTCTACACGTTTACACTACATTAACTCAAAAGGTTATGTGTGTTTTAGCCTTCGCACTATAATATTTGGTCAGTGGGTAAGTAAGTAGGTGTCTTTTTTTTTTTTGGGAAATCATCAAATGACCCCTACCGCTCTGGGCGGAGCGAAAGGGACTGTCAGACTCTTACTGACTGAAACCCACCCGTCTTTCTTCAGTTGCCTGTGCCAGGGGCCACGGTATCTCTTTCGAACAACCCGAGACCCTGGCGGATTGTAAGTATCCTCACACCGACTTGCACATCATTCGAGCGTTCATTTACGTGTATCTAATAATGATAGCCTTCTGACCAGCATTGCTCCGAAACAGACCGAGATAATTAATACTGTATGTATGTCAAATAAGATAAATGATTTGTTCCGGATTCAGTCGATGAGTGAGTAATCTACTCAAGCCGTTGCGAACTAATGACAGCGGATATTAATCATCTTTATCACACTTCTTACTAGCACGCACTTTTCCGTGTTGGGTATAGTGTATACAGAACCGTATTATTAATATAAGAAAAAAAAAACCGTGCACCGAGGGTTCCGTACCATCATATGTTTCTAAATTTTGCACTGTGTACTGTGGTATAGAATATTGAAGTTTTATGTCAGCACCATCTCTTGATACCCCAAATGTACAGACCCCCTTTCAGTCCCTGTTGCAAAATATATACATATATTTTTATTTCTTTCTTATTTGCAAAATAGTTGGGCAAACGTCATCTAAAACTATTCCAAATTTCAAGTTGATAGCATTAGTAGTTCTTCAGATATCCAGCTGTGACAGACAGACAGACTTAGTCTCACCATAAGGGTTCCGTTTTTACCATTTGCCTACGGAACCCGAAAAAGGCGATGGGAAGCTTTGTGAGCCTTGTCAGGGCTGCCTTTGACATTGAGAATGAGTCATTCAAAAGTCCACATTGTTTTCACATGATCTGACCAAGATTATGTCTGGGCATTAAAATATTCTTTTACCCTCGAGTTTGTTTCGCTATTTCTTCTCAGCACCCTAATTTCGTAACACACTATCAGTCGGAATCTGAATAATTTTGAAGCAAATTGCTAATCCATTGCTTCATAACTTCGAAAAAATTGTCTGCTCAACACGTAAATAACGCAATGAATGTTGTTGAAACCCGTTGGATGCGAGAAGCACAGAACCGGTCGAAGTGGAAGTGCTTGGGGGAGGCCTATGTCCAGCAATGGACGTCTTTCGGCTGAAATGATGATGATGATGAGTTTTGGAAAGTTTTTATATTATATTCCCATACAACGTGGCCATGCCGCCAGTTTCTTGGGTACATTATAATGTACCCAAGAAACTGGCTAATAATAATTATTAGTCGGCAGCGATGTGGAGTAGTAGTTCGACGCTACATTTTAGTTTGTTAATAATTTTAGTTAGGTCAGGATATTTTATTATATTTTAATTTTAACAGATTGTTAGTGTATTTAGTATTAGAAGTTTTACGTCTACTTAAACAGCTACCTTATGTCCATAAAATATACCAGCATATTCCAAAAATAATAAGAGAGCTACCATTTTTTTTAAATCGTATTTAGTTTATATAGAGTACTAGCTTCTGCCCGCGACTTCGTCCGCATGAAGTTTCTCGTTTTAACACAAAACATAGCCTATGACACTCAGGGATAATGTAGCTTCTCATTAGTGAAAGAATTTTCGGGATTACTCCCTAAAACCTCACAAACTTTACCTCTATAGAATATTAGTATAGATAAAGAGTATATAAGCTAGGTTTAACACTCACGTGTACCTAATATTAAAATACCTATTCGTATGCCGCTTTTAGCGGTGGATGTGCCCTGAACTTATCTATAACTAGCTGCGCCCCGCGGTTTCACCCGCATAAGTGTCGATCCCGTGGGAATATCGGGATAAAAAGTAAACTATATGATAATCCAGGGTGACAGCTACCTCCATACTACATTTTGTCAAAATTGGTACAGCCCTTTGAGCGTGAAGAAGTAACAAACATATAAACACACACACACTCACAAACTTTCGCCTTTATAATATTATAGTGTGATACTAACCAACTTTGTACCTACCATATCCGACGAATAAATGTCTTTGCTACAAATGCAGCAAAACAGAGCTCCAATTTCCTCATTACCTTAGCATAATTACCTAAAACAGTATGCTATAATTCTATAATAGAGCCGGATCTGGCCTCTAGAAGATTGAATTGGCCGTATACATTATTTATCCGAATGTCTCGTCATAATTAGTTCAATTAGTTAACTGGTTCAATTAAGAATTTCCATCCATCTAACGAATAGCGGCCATTTCTTGCTAGCTGGTTTTAGTGAGATAAATGTATGGAGCGTTTTCCTATTTATATATTGTCATCTTGATTTATTGCCGGTCCCCAATGGTTAATAGGTCACTATGTAGCAGCCGTGGATGACGTCATAACCAAGTATTGAATTATAGTGAGTGCTTTATCAAGTGCAATTAGTGTATCGACAAGACAACTGGACGGGTCTGTCCTAAATTGCACCATAATGGCATAATCTGCCTATAATGTTCCAACTGCTGGGACACAGGCCTCCTTTGTGAGAGGGAGTGGGCCCTAATAAGGCACGCGGGCCCAGTGCGGGTTGGTAGATATCACATGTCTCAGTATTTTTGGTTCTAGGAAATGCCGGTTTCCTTACGATGTTTTCCTTCACCGTTTTTAGAGCAAAGTAAAGCGCCTTTCTAGGTTCGAACCCACGACCTACAACTCGTAAGTCGGGGCCGTTAATACTTGACCACCATCGTCACTACACTATAATAAAGGAAGGTTATGATTAACGAAGCTTAGCGGGCTTGTAGTAGAAAACGACGAAGATAAACAAGATATGTTTGAGCTAACCATTATAGGAACTATAGAGGTGTGAGAAACAGGGTGTAAAGTTCACTCATACTCTATAGAAAAGGGAGGATCCTCCGACCAGACGGGTGTTGTGTCTAGTGGGCAACTGCCCGATGATTCACATCGGGCCGTTGTATCTATGCTAGTTGCGCAGTAAACTCTGCTTGCGCGATGTAGGATTTTGCGTGACAGAACCATGCTTTACGATAAAGTCTTATTTCGTCATAAAAAATATAATTTCAAACTTTCAATGGCAGTTGGAGGTGTTACGTAGCAATTTCGTGGTAGAACTCACTCTGGTATCGATACAAGAGATCAAGTAAATATGAAACACGCCACGCAGTTAAAGAAAAGAAACATCCAAAAACTACCTAAAATTTTCTCCATCTGACGAATTTGTAAGCAAAAGCACACTGGCTTAACCCAAAGTCTTTGTACATTGTACAAAACACGTATGCAGATATCCAGCACCTTAATTACACCTAAGCGTTCTTAGGTCTCTAGTTCTCTACACCGTAGTGTTTTGGTTGTGTCAAACAATAACCCTATCTCAGTCTGATTGCGGTGCGCAAGCGAGCATTTACTCGTATCTTACCTGCTTTGAGCTTACACGGGCGATTTTTGCCAGCAATGATTACCCAGCAACTGTTGCTGGTAGGAGCGGAGTATTATCTAGTTTAATTCCAAAAGAAGTTTCAAAAATGATTACTACTTTTTCTTTTACTCCACAAATATATGAAGTAAAAATAGTGAATTTTGTTTTATGCCGGCTGTCGCTGAAAACCGCTGGGTCTCTGTCTCGCATAGGGTCATAGCATTATGTTGAGCGATGGCCGTTTTGCGTTTATGTTCTTTCTCTGCGTCATGTTTAGATACCGAAAATAAAGGTGTTTTTTTTTTAGTTTAATTTATTCCGTTGCATTCATTGTGGAGCAATCTAGTTGGCTTCCAAAAAATGCTATAATTATATTATTTTGGATAGGTTAGCTCTGCAACTGCTGCAACTGCTCTCTGTACCTATCTCTGCTGAATGTATTTTCTCGGTTACGACGCTGCTCCATGACGGTCAATATGCTATGGCGTTTCTCCAGCAAAAATTGTGTCATGTCATGAAGTCATATTTGAAAAACTGGCCAAGAGCGAGTCGGACTCGCCCACGAACGGTTCCGTACCACAACGCAAAACGCCTCAACAAAACACGTTTGTTGTATGGGAGCCCCCCTTAAATATTTATTTTATTATTTATTATTAAAGTAAAAATTCAACTGAGTATTTTGTGAAGATTTCAAGTGCCTACCTGTTGCCATTATTGATATCGAGCAAAAAAGGGCAAAAAAATCGCGTTTGTTGTATGGGAGCCCCCTTAAATATTTATTTTATTTTGTTTTTTGTATTTGTTGTTATAGCGGCAACAGAAATACATAATTTGTGAAAATTTCAACTGTCTAGCTACCGCGGTTCTTGAGATACAGTCTGGTGACAGACAGACGGACGGACGGACAGACGGACAGACAGCGAAGTCTTAGTAATAGGGTTCCGTTTTCACCCTTTGGGAACGGAACCCTAAAAAGGTTCCTCAGAATAAAGCAATTTCAGCCGGTCTATTCTGAAAAATCTCACCGTGAAAACATAGGTGAAGTGAGCCATAAGTTAGCTGTCATTCCACCTGATACTAGGGATACTATTTACAGCTCACTTCACCTAGGTACACAGGATAGATCGCCAGTTGTCCGTGTACGCACACCTTAAGGAACACAAAATGCGGAACAGTGAGATACCAAGTTACTGTGGAATTGGGAATGCAGTTAATATGTTTTTGGCTCTTGTGTAGCAAGCAAATCTGCTTGCTACAGGGATCGATATTGATAAAGTTGTGACTGGTATTTGGCGTGTGGCTCCCATAAAGGAGATAGTGGCTATGAAGCTGCTGTTGTGTATTAGTCGGTCTTCCAGAACAATCCCCACGTACCCTCCCTCTCAACATGCGTAGTAAGGATATACTATGAAAAAGTGACTTACAAATCTTCGGTCTCTACTCACTTTCATTCATGTTTATACTATGTACTTAGGTACCTACTTTTGTATTTATTTTAGTTTGACCAGCAAGAACGATAAAATATTCGTGGGATCAAAAATTAATCCGATTGTAATAAAATTTCACGTTAGTTTTATTTGCAATTGGCTTTTCATCATCATTTCAGCCGAAAGACGTCCACTGCTGGACATAGGCCTCCCCCAAGCACCTCTACTTCGACCAGTTCCTGCGACCTTCACAAGGTCGTCGGTCCACCTTGCGGGAGGCCTTCCAACGCTACGTCTTCCGGTACGCGGTCGCCACTCCAGAACCTTTCGGCACCATCGGCCATCTGTTCTGCGAGCAATGTGCCCTGCCACTGGCTTTTCATGCTATGACTGAAATATCAGAATTCATTGCATAACACAATTTAAATCACAATCTGAATCATTTTGAAGGATATTGCCAATCCATTGCTTCATATGTTCCAAAAATTGGTCTGCTCAGCAACATAAATAACGCAATGTATGTTGTTGAACTGTCAAAATGAAAGCCATTGCTACTGATAGTGTGTTACGCTATTACCTCGCTGGTTTATTATTTTGATGAACCAGAAGGTACATACCTACCGATATTTATGAAAACTAGGATACGATGATGAAATTAAATAACCCGCGTAGTTAACAATAATTAATCATATTACTTACTATTTGAATAATTTATTGGATTGTGCCCAGCATTTAAACTATTAATTTTAATAAACATAGAGCATAGTTTGATATTTTAGTAAGTTAAATGTTGGTTAGAGGAATATCGTAACAACTTACTAAATAGGGTAACCTCACAATTCACGAATGCCAATAAATCCAAATTCAATTGGAATGCTAATAAATCCAATAACCATCAACATTAATGAAGCATATTAATTAAAAACTAATTAAGGCTAACTTTTGATAAAATTTAAACTTTTCAGTCTGCAATGTTTAAAACAATTTTCAAGAGTCATGACAAAGTACGTTCTAATTTGGTGTAGGTACGTACTTAGCTACTTTGGCTTCAATTATACTACTTAGGGTGAATTTCACCAAACTTTTATACCAAGAATAAGTCTATTATATTATATTCTCCACAGCGAAAGCACTAGAAAGAGGTGAAGGGCGGGCGTTTTGGGGGACTGTCTTTTGTAATTTTGACGTTCGAAAAGTGCTGATTCTCAGGCTAGTTTTAATAAATGACTTTTGATGTTATCCTGAGAATAAAATTTTAATTTTTGACAGTTGTTCCATCCTAGAACTGTCAGACGTTCATTTTATTCCACGGATAAAATCGTAGAAAGAGTAAACTATAGACTGCTGCATAATTATCTTCTTTTTCATTCGCACAAGAAAAAGAGAAATATATTAACGTCACTAGCAAAGAAAAGAGACAGAGTAAGAATATTTCTGTCCCTTACTGCGTGTCGGCTAAGCACATTAATGTGCAGTGTGTGTGTGTGTGTTTGACGTTTATGAAGGCATAATAAAATAATACACATTCAATAATGAAAACATATGCGCAACTGTGAAAATGGTAAGATGCAGTGTAGATGCAAAATCATGGGTAAATTAGCTGTGTAAGAACTGTATACAAAAAACCTATTAAGCTGTAAAAATGATAGTATGATGAAGATTGCCGGATTTTTTGTCCCTTTCGGTGACACGGATACCATGAGTCTATAGATTACTCTGTCTACGGATAAAATATATGTGACTTTGGTAAAACCAGCCCTGAGTACAAACAAACTTGGGTGTTTAATAAAGATCGAACGTTCTACCAATTAAATACCAAGGACATCGGGATAAACAAGAGAAAATCTGATCCACACAACCTAATCGTTATCTAGAAAACTTTTCCGATAAATGAATGACATATAAAAGTGAGCAAATGTTGAGAAAATAAGATAAAATATTATTTGCTTTCTGGATTCTTAGTCCCAAAGGATTTTGTTCGGATATATTGCCCTATCGTATTCCAATTGGAGACGTGATGGTTTCTTTACGTTTATTGTCGACTTGACCAGACCAGTCCGGTGACCGCCTTTATATAGTACTCCACTTTCAGGTTTTATGACTGTTTTTATAATAACAAATCTGTACGCGTAGACTAATACAGTTTGCGTAAATTGAGGTTGGGTTTATTTGAAATAAAATATTTTATAGACTTCATTAGGCAGGCAGATTAGCTTGGTCAACGGATATTTTATGGTTAGGTGCCGTGGGTAGGTCGACGGTCCGTTGTTTATTACCAATTTACCTTAGTACCGCAAAATCTTAATTTAACATCAGTACCTACCTACCTCACACAGATTACTTAGCTACCTACCTACGTCAGTGAAAATACACAGTACCGTAAAGGGACACCTTTCTACAAAATTAATAACGTTACCTTTTTATTAAAGTAAGAGAAAATTTAGTTGACGGCATTAGAACCTTTAAATACATTTCTCAGTTGTCTACAATTATATCACGTACACGTAATTAAGTGACACGCGACAGTAGCGTCACAGAATAGATACCTACAGAAGTTCAGCTCGATACATCGAGTGAAAACAGACGCACGCATACATTTAGTCTAAATGTACTGTATCTGATGAAAATGTAAACAAACCCCGTTCAGGTTAAATTTTTCTCACTAAAGGGAACACGTTCTATTTAGAAGGTTCAACTTTATATCTCACCATTTTTTTTTAACAATTATTGTTTGAGTAACTTTAACAGCATATTTTGAGAACAGACCATAAATGCGGACGTACGACGATCTCTAACAAATCCCAATCGCAAATGAGTGCTCCAAAAGCAGCGTTAGCCCAGTGGAAACGGCCGCGGCTTACGAGTTGTAGGTCGTAGGTTTGAAACCAGACAAGCGCTTTACTTTGTGTTAATTATTCATCACTACTGCTCTCAAAACGAAGAAAGAAAACATCGTGAGGAAACTGGGATGTCCGAGGAATAAAAATTCGAAGACATGCAACCAACCCGCATTGGGCCGAGGTGATGGTGGATTACGGCCCACTCCCTCTCACCGAGAGGAGGCCTGTGTTCTAGCAGTGGGAACATTATAGGCTATGCGTTCCGTTATAACCCTGACTTGCTAGTAAATTAAAAATAAATAATTAAGATAAGTACATCAATTCTGAGGACACTTACTTACACCACTCTCTTTCCGTCATCCTAAAGAGCCACACATGACCTAATTCCTAATTTTTTTACCGACTTCACAAAAAGGAGGAGGTACTATGTTCGGGTGTTTGTATGTTTTTTTTTTTTTTTTTTGTATGTTTGTTCATCGAATACTCCACCAATAATTGTCGACGGATTTTCTAAATTATTTTTTTGTTCGAAAGTAGATAGTTTTGAAGTGGTCCCATTGTCACCAAGTTAGGATCTGATGATGGGATCTTAGAGAAATCGAGGGTAACCCTCAAATTTTATAGGCTCACTTATTGTTTTTCGCATATTTTATGAAGTATCTTGTGTATTTGTGTATGGTTGTCACCATCTCAGGTAGCTGGGCTGATGATGGAAGGTACAACTCCTTAACAGTAAGAAGTTACTCGAACAGGCAAGGACTGTTTTAGTAAATTGTTTTGATGTTTGATAGGGCATTTGCCACATTTGGTCTCATGATCATCAAGTCATTACCTGATGCTACCTAACTCCTCGACAACTAACAGCAGATATATCGTGTTTAGGCTCATTGAAAAGGGCTCGATGTGTGGATAAACGTACTGTTACTGAGGAACACCGAAGACCTGATGCTGAAACCAGGACCATCAGAAAAAGTAAAAACCTTGAAATTACAGCACCGTAGTCGTGTTTGGGCTCATTTTAAACAGGACTAATTTTAAATTCAATGCAATGTTGACATAAGTCTGGCCTGATGCTGCAGCCAGGATTATCAGCATCTAATCTACAAACTAATAAAAGGAGAACTCCTCAACAATTAACGTCCCTGCATCGAGAAAAGGAATATTTTATAAAAAGGCGATGGGCAAGTTGACATTAGGCTATTGTAACTTAGATAAATTATAAACAGACCCACTAAAAAGCGAGAAATAAAAACTTTTTAACAAAAAAAAAAACCGACTTCCAAAAAAAACACTACAAACTGAAAAATAACTTTAATTTCGGAAGTCGGTGGCAAAAACTAAAATAATGATCCCTAAGACACCGACTTCCGAAATTAAAGTTATTTTTCAGTTTGTAGTGTTTTTTTTGGAAGTCGTTTTTTTTTTGTTATATAATTTCTATTTCCTATATTCTTTTAAATATACATATATTTTAAGTAAAACAATTTACCCTTTTTTAAAAAACCCTCCGTAAAAGCATGTCCTAACAGTTCGTTTTCGCTCATTGCATGAAGCTAACCTTCTGTACCTATCTGTACTGTGGTAGCGTTAACACAATCATTCTCGCTACAAAGTTATCTACATTGCGCCGTTGTTCTAGACAATATAACTCGTAACAGGCTTTTCGGGTCAGTAACCTTAGTGTGCCTAGATTTGCTTGATCGATAACGAGAAAATGCTCAGGCTCGACCTAGAGAAGAAGATTACACGATATTGTACTCCAATCAAACTACGTAATGTTATAATAATAACACTTGCCTTCTATATTTATTTGATATACCACTGGAATTTAGTATGATATACCACTGGTACTCTTTCACGCAAAAACTACTGAAAGGATTTTGATGAAACTTTACAGTAATATAGCTCATACAACAGAATAATACATAAAATACTTTTATCCCGATTTTCCCAAGGGATCGACACTTATGCTGGTGAAACCGCGGGGCGCTGCTAGTATTCTATATTTTGTTACATGGTGATATGGAACCATGTTTTGTGTGTTCTGAGAAAGCAATAATATTTCGTACGTTGTCGAACCTCGTTACGTGTGAATCACAACACATATTAATTCATGAGTTACGTCGTAGGTTCGAAACCAGACAGGCGCTTTACTTAAAGTAAATTATTTCATCACCACTGCTCTCAAAACGGTGAAGGAAAACATCGTGAGGAAACCGTCATGTCCTAGAACCAAAAAAATCAAAAACTCAAACTCAAAGCATTTATTTCAATTAAACCATTTTACAGGCACTTTTGAATTGTCAAGAAGTAGGTCAGTCAGAAAAATGTGAAGCTAGTTGCCCATTCCAAAGCGTAGGTACCTATGGAGAAGAACGGGCAAGAAACTCCATGGACACTCTTTTTAAATTATATTTTACAAAAATATTAGTTACATCATTACTTTTGAATGTATAATTAAATAATGTGAGAACGATGTAAAAATAAACAAGACGTATGCGTTAAAAGCGTCCAGAGTACAACAAATAGTACTAAAACAACAATCCAAAAATAAAAATAAAATAATTTAAAATAAGCTGAGGCTGATGACCAGCCCCAACTGACGGCGCCCGTTCACGAACATGACGCATAGATCAGCACCATTCAGCTCAACCATTTTGAAGGGAGCTAAATGATCCAACATACACGCCACCGTCAGCGAGACATTTGTAACATCCACTAAACCAACACTAGGCATGCGTGGTGGATTATAGCCACTCCCTCTCACAGAGAGGAGACCTTGGGTCCTAGCAGTGGGAACATTATAGGCTGATTATATAAGTAATTAAAGAGGTATGAGGAACAGGGTGGAAAGTTCACTCATACTCTATAGAAAAGGGAGGATCCTCCGACCAGACGGGTGTTGTGTCTAGCGGGCAACTACCCAATGATTCATGTCGGGCCGTTGTATCTATGCTAGTTGCGCGGTAAACTCTGCTTGTGAGATGCAGGATTTTTGCGTGACGCGTTGTTCGCATGTGACGTTTTATATACCACTACATAAACTTTCAGGCACTGCCGTAAGAGTCAGTAAGTAAATCTTACGTTTTACCCCGACCACAAACTAGCTAATTGAAACTATTTCCCGAACATTTGGGGCTTCCTTTTGATCTCTCGCCCGCTGAACTTACCCGCGGAACCGCGATGCTTTATGGAGCGAAGTACAGTAAGTCACGATCTAAACTTTCCTTGGATATCCCTCGCTATTGGGGCAGGCTCACTGCGTAAATCTCCCGAGTATAGATGAAGATTCTGTTCGCTGGTTCGTAAAACTTTAATTCTATAAATTCAGAATGGAGGTCTGTGATGTTATTTAATTACAGCGATATTGTATCAAACTATTGCATTTTAGGGTTCCGTACCCAAAGAGTAAAAACTGGCCAAGTGCGAGTCGGACTCGCACACGAAGGGTTCCGTACCACAAGGCAAAAACGCCGAAAAAAACACGTTTGTTTTATGGGAGCCCTCCTTAAATATTCACAGACAGGGTAAAAACGTTTTTACCCTTTGGGTACGGAAACCTAAAAACGGGACCCTATTACTAAGACTTCGCTGTCTGTCCGCCTGTCCGTCCGTCCGTCTGTCTGTCACCTGGCTGTATCTCAAGAACCGCGATAGCTAGACAGTTGAAATTTTCACAAATTTTGTATTTCTGTTGCCGCTATAACAACAAATACTAAAAATGAAATAAAATAAATATTTAAGGGGGGCTCCCATACAACAAACGCGACTTTTTGCCCTTTTTTGCTCGATATCAATAATGGCAACAGGTAGGCACTTGAAATATTCACAAAATACTCAGTTGTATTTATACTTTAATAATAAATAATAAAATAAATATTTAAGGGTGGCTGCCATACAAAAACGCCATTTTTTACCTAGTCAATGGTACGGAACCCTTCGTGCGCGAGTCCGACTCGCACTTGGCTGGTTTTTTATTTTTTGTTTCAAACTGTATTGTCTACAACTTTCCCTAACATTCCCTACAACTTTCCACTATTCCCTGTGTGGCTCCCATATACCTAAGCAAAATCATTAATGTATGATTAATAATTATGTACTTTTACTATACTCAAACTCTACAAAAATAAAGGGAGCAATTGCGTAGAGGTCACAACTCATATAAAGAGCATTACCCTTTTCTGTTTACCTACACTAAAGAACACTGCAAGTGAACATGTCACCAGTTTTACTGTCGTCAGCAAAAAACATTAAACGCGACTTTTGGAAGAGACATAAAGCGATAGTTCTATCTTACACAAACACATTAACTTGACTCTTACCCTCCTTATCTAGGTAATGATGTTTATGCGTGGTGAAACGGAACATTCTACATTAAATTTGCTCCATTCCCCGGTGTCGTTTCGAACTGACAAGATGAAATATTTATTTACTCTGTTTTTATTATTCACATTTGAGTTATGTGCGGGGAAGGTAGCGCCGGCTGAGACGGAGACTATTGTTGTACCAGAGAGAAATGACGTCAAAGAACGGGCTCCTTTAAATTTTGAGTGCAAGTTCCGGACTCTGCAAGGTGGTGATGTGTACCCTTCGGTTGTGGTGCGTTGGCGTGGGCACATTCAAAGGCTGACGTGGGGCCCGTCAGGGACAATGCAGGTTCATGAGAACTATGTATACCCGGCAGATTTCCACATTTACCCATCTTCCGACGGTCTGTCGGGAGGTTCTTCAGCCCCAGTGGATCCGTTCTGCGATGCGCCTGAAATTCCAGAGAATTATGAGTTAAACGATATTGTTGCGTCGTTCCAACGTAATTGCGTCCGACCTTATTAAATCATGTAATAACTTCGACTGTGATTTATGAATACAGTGTCATTATCTTGGTGATTGTTTTATTATACCGATCCAACTATCTCTACAATTAGGTAATTATTATGGTTTTGATAATTTGTTATCCGCATTTTGCCATTTTGGTTTTTGACTACATTGTGTGTGTATATTTTGTCTTTTTTTATTTTTTTTATTTGCAATGTGCGTTTTGTTTGTGCAGAATAAACAGTTTTTCTTTCTTTTACATTAAAACATTTCATGTAAATTAAATTAACCCATTCCCTGTCTCATGAATCGCATATGATTCATGTTGATTGTTTAATTATTTATTGTGTCTACTTTGTGGACAGTGAACCTGTTAAAACTCATTAGCACATTCATACACAGATACACACGTTGAATATAACACCCCTCTGTCCGAAAGAAAAAGGAAAAGCATTATTGCTAGTGAATCAGCCTATAATGTACCCAATGCTGGGACACTGGCCTCCTCTCCGTGAGAGGGAGTGGGCCGTAATCCACAACGCGGGCCTAATGCAGGTTGGTAGATGTCACTTGTTTTCGTATTTTTGGTTTTCTCAGATGTTTTTCACCGTTTTGAGAGCAGTGGTGATGAAATAATTTACCTACACAAAGTAAGTACCTGGGTTCGAACCCACGACCCCGTAAGTGGCGGCTGTTGCCACTTCTAACTTTAAGCAAACAATTACAGAATTAAAGCGACCTTTATTCAATACAATAGGTGAGCTGTTTAAAACTAAGTTATCACACTAATCTTCCTATACAACCACTTTGGGAATGGGATTACGCTGCCCCCAAACCTCTATATTTTAGTTAGTTTCCAAACACAAATTCAGTTTGGAGTAAACTTCGTCGGGTTTATTATTAATCGCCTTCACATACTACTGAATTAATCACTGAAACGACATTTGAAGAAAACGTGAGACCTGAAATAATTAATGCTTTTGAGATTGTTAAAACATTCGTGAATATGTAAGTCAAATTAGATTTAGGTACTAAAACGGAAGTATGTTTTAGTGGGAACTAAAATTCATGTAAGTATTACATAGCTAAGTAATTTTTTGTAAAAAAAACCTGCCTAGTGTGGCAAATTCTTCTCAAAAACAAAGATAACATTGTAGTTGAAAAACATTTTCTCCCATACATCGATATGCTTCACAGTCAATTCTCCAACTGCAAATTTGTAATCACTAAAATATTTTTTATATGTGATAAAACTACAACTTAACAATTTTTCAGACATTTTTCTTTACTTGTGCTGTAAGACCTTGCTAATTGTCTTCATGATTCTACGTAGGTCAGCGGGAAGTGCCCTATAGGTTTTTTTTCCTTTTGAGGAACGGAACCCTAAAAAGTTGTTAGCTCTATCCTATTAGTAACGTAAACTTTTTACGAATCTTCATACATTTGATGGATAAAAACTTAGGCAGTAAACTTTTAGGTCACAATCATATCCGGACAGATAAAGGAAAAAGACATGAGTTCATCTATTTACTTTAATAAAACAGTGCTTGAATACTGAACAGAAATGTATCAATAACAAACTCTGTATGAATTTTAATTGACACGAATTTAAAAGCCGCGATGACTGAACACTGAACTGAGTATTTGCATAGTGTCTACAATGAATAACAGTGTCGATGTAAATAATGTTTTTAAACAAGAATGTATCTTCAGACATAATCTACAGTTCGTGTCAAATAACTTTGCCGCTCTGAAGCTAGGCTCTTTCCTAGCCGCGCCAATCCGTGCCATGCGCGCTGCTGTTTTATTCATAGGATTAACTACTGCGCAGTGATTTGTTGGCTACTTCAGAGCGGCAAAGTTATTTGACGCGAACTATACATTATTAGATGCCTGTTGTCCCACTGAAGAGCAAAGGACTCACTTCTCTCTATTACCAGGAACCAGTTTTTTTTTGTTTTTTTTTTTTTTACAAACGTTGCCCCACACTAGGAATTTCTCCTGTATCGTGGGTGCGTTTACAAACATTTAAACTCACATACACAAACAGCCAGACCCGGAACAACTACTTGTAGGTCATACAAATATTTGTTCCGTGCGGGAATCGAACCCGCGACACGCAGCGCAGCAGTCAATCGCTTAACCACTGCGCCAACCGTGCCGTCAAAAAATTTAAGCGGTCCAGGCTGGACCTGGAGGTGGACCTACCGCGATGTCGCTTGCCATTAAGAGGGACCCATTGGGTCGTGAGTTCATGTTAGAATAGGTCTAGGAAATATGTAGTGTTTGAGTTTTTGTTTAGCAACACTGTTACGCCGTCTTCTATATATGTAGTAACCCCCTTACTAATAAATGTTGTATAGCGTCTGTATAGTTACACAACGCTTTATCTTCTTCTTTCGAAATTCAAATTCTGACGACTGAAAGAGAGAAATCGGTGTGTAACTATTCGAAAGTAACTCGGTCTCTGTATGTTACTTTTTCACGCCTAAACCGCTGAACGGATTTCGATAAAATTTGGCAAAGAGATAGATTGCATCCTGGGGAAGGACATAGCATAGTTTTTATCGACATACCTCGCGGGCGAAGCCGCGGGCGGAAGCTGTCTGATATAAAACGTTTATAAGTAGGTAAGGGAGTAATAATAAAGCTGAAGAGTTAGTTTGTTTGATCGCGCTAATCTCTGGAACTACCAGTCGGATTCTTTTTGTATTTGATAGACGTATTCTAGAGGAAGGCTATAGTCTACTTAACATCAAGCTGACCCTTAGGAACGGAGCAAAAACACAAAAAATAGGAAGAACGCTAAGTGTAAACGAGGTAATAGCGCGGGCAGGCATTGCGATGAGACGGGGTGGGCAGAAGCTCTGATAAAAAATATTGTACTATTCAAGGCTGATGGAGTGTTGAAATGGCTACCCCGCTACCCCGGAACATAAAGGGCTAAGGAAGAAACACGGGTGGGTTTTAGTCAGTAAGAGTCTGACACTCCCTCCCGCTCCACCCAGAGCGGGAGGGGATCATTTGATGATTAAGATACTAAAACTCTTTTTGTCTGTAAAAACATGTTGTTTTATTTCAACTTTATCTGGTTATGAGCTCAGACTTATAATCCTGTCTCTGTGAGCAAATAAAAGGACCGGATACTGATTTCAAGCCGACTAAAACATACAATTTATAATGAATCACCCACGGATATCTATGGAATCACCTAAGTGTCTAAACACACTATGCCGATTCATCATGAATTACTGCTATTTGAATTACTGACGACACATTATGCCGAAATTACGTTGCGTTAACGCGCTGATATAAAATCAGCCGCGGAACTTCGGTCGCGTACCTTTGGCATAGTGTGTTTGGACACTAAGATTGTGAAGTTCTGTACTAAAAATGTTCATTTACCTACAACAGGCAAACCAAACAACCAAAGCTCCCAATACCTATAAAAGTATAGGCCATATAAATATTTGTTCCGTGCGGACATGGGACCTGCGATCCGTAGCACGGAAGCCAATGTTCTATACGTGACGTCATTACAATATCAGCCCATAGGTAAACGAATGCGTTGAACAAGAGAAGTGTTGTCTTTTTAACAAAGTCCAGGGGGCCTAAAAAGGCCTCTTTGGCAGAATCATAAAATCATTATGAATCATAATAGACAATTAACTGTTAATTTAATCGTATCAAATCACATTTTTCAGTTATTATTTTTTTGTCTGCGCTAAAATACCAATCAATCCAATCCAAGTCCAATCTCTTCGATTATACCTACGTAGTGCAGCTAAAAAAAGAAAAACACGGACTGTCTTCGCCATATTATGATTCATAATGTTATCCTTTTATGATTCTGCCAATGTGGCCTTTTTAGGCCCCCTGCTAGCAGATACAGATTGCAAAACCAACTTTTTTTTCTATCATGTCTTCATTACTTTCGGGTTTGCTCAACTAGTTTCGAACTTGTTACAAGCAGCCCCGGATCTAGAATGTTTTCGAGGCGGAGCAAAAAATGCAGACAAAAAGAACATATTTTGGTCGATAAATGATTTTTAATAAGAATGTCTACTAAACTTTTTGACTAAAAAAAAAAGAATGTTAGTCACCCGACAGAGAGATAGTGGTAGTTTAAAATATCCTCTAAAATCTGAAATACAAAACTTTTTCGCCGGGCCTGGGTCATTTTTGGGCCATCGCCACGCAGGCGCAACCGTTTGACTATGCTAATCCCAGAGAAAGATAATAATTAGGTAACCCCCGGCTAGACCCCCCCCCCGCTAAATCCGGGGCTTAAGAAGCCCTTCGTCATGAACTAATCACGGAGCGAGGTCGCAAGTCTATGATTTAATATTAATTGAACACTTTCAGGCACTTACATAGCTAAAACTTTGCAGACAATTAACTTTAATACATATTCATTAAACATCAAAAGTAATACATCACCGCACCATTACCACACATCACTCGGAGCAGTAATTACCACGTCAACTAAACGTTTACTATTTACTAAATTCTTAAGGTTGTCACGTAAACAATTAACATAACACGAGACCCTTGTTTTAACTCGAAGGCACAGTTATTGTCCTTACGGTCGCATTGTCTGTGGCGCAAACACTAGAACTTTGGTCATAAACGGAGCTCGTGATTCTGATCTCGGACTCCGAGATTAGAACTTGAACATGATGAATCTGCCAACTTGACTTCGATATGTCTTATACCGCATTTACACAATCGTGCTCGCTATTCGCCTCGTGACTCGACGAACGATTCGACGAACCATGGGCCTTCGCGAACTACTGTTCACACATTCGCGGGGTGAAGTATTTTCACAACGCGAGCCACAACGCGAGCATTCGAATCGCGAGGCGAGCCACGAGGCGAATAGCGAGCCCACTGTTTACACATGCGGGTTCGTTATTCGGCTCGTGGTTCGCCTCGCGGTTCGCGCGATTGTGTAAATGCGGCATTAAGGCGTCGCTCCAGAGCAGCCCACGCTTAGCTTCGCACGTTTACTTAGCTTCGCTTTGTATGAACAAGTAGGCGGGGTCGTCCACTTGGACCCACGGCTATGCTACGCACGGATGCGTGGCTGGAAAACAAATGAACCGCGCAGCTAACGTGGTAAACCTCTCTGTGCTCATCCTATGTAGCAGTGGACGGTCGACTTTAGAAGAGAAAAACTTTGATTTAGATGTTAGCGATCTAGTAATAGCATATTACTGTCCAATATCAATTTGAAACTTTAGAGCGTAACGCTCAGTTCTCAGTTTTCATGCAGCAGTTTGCTGGCGATAAAATTCAATGACTTCGTTTTACTGAAGAAAATAAAATGATCTTAATTATTAATGATGCAATGCATATATTGAACATACACATACATACTCCAAAACAAAATCCAAGGTGTCAGGCAGAATCGTAATCCAATGTTGCAGAAAAATGTCATCGTATAGGATAATAATCAGATTCCATAGGCAAGCAGTAGTCACACAAGGAACAGTAAATCTCAGACTCCATAAGCAAAAGCAGTTGATAAAGTAGAAAATCACGGAAAATCGATGGATAACATTATGAATCATAATGGACAGTTAACTGTTAAAATCCCATTGGTGAAGGATTTTTCAGTCATTTTTTTTGGTCTGTGCTAAAGTACGTGGTGCAGCTAAAAAAAGAAAAACACGGTCTGTGTTCGCCATATTATGATTCATAATGTTATCCTTTTATAATTCTGCCAAAGTGGCAGGTTAGGCCCCCAGTTGTCAGTAGGCCGGTTGACAAATGAAATGTCATGATTTTTTGTTTGTTATCGTGATCTTTTTGTCCAAACTCACGCCGTCTTCCCATGGGGGTAGGTAGAAACTACAGAACGCCACCTGCTACGATCATTTCATACTCATTTTGCTTCGTTTATATTTATTAAATCTCTACGTGATTTTAGATAATTTATACTCTCTACAATATTATTAGTTTTAAGTTATCTTGCTGTGCCCTAACAGGGTCATGTACTCACTAGTTTAAACCTAGCGCATAACTATGGTCGTGTGCATTGTGCATTAAACAAATAAATAAATGTGCTTTATTATTTAAAAAAAACTTTAAATAAATGCATGGTCTTGCGTGGTCTTCTGGTTCATTGAATCATTATTAATCGTTTGACGTTCAGTTTAGGGGTCAAGTTCAATAACACGGAGTTATCAAGTACCTGAAAGTGTCTGGGAATTCTGGTAGCATATTAAATTTTTTGGTAATATTCTATAGATATAATTATTACAATATAGATTCAAAGTGGAGCTATTTGAATATAGATTCAAAGTGGTTTTTGCACATTGCTTATTTTAAGAATAGATTGAGTTGTGTCTACACCGTATTAAAAAAATCGGCACATTTCAAAATTATTTTGTTTATACTACGCTTAACTAGCATTTGTAAATATAGAGGTGAGAGCTTCGCCATGAAGCTACTGTCTTTTACCGGTCAGGCATATTTAAGTCGGCAATATGGTTGGTCATCCGTCGACACTCAGGCCTCCTTCACTAGGCCGTACCTACAGCGATAAATGCCTACACTTTCGCGTGATGCCGTCGCCACTCCGCCAGTCGGTTGTCACCGCTCGAGCGCAGAGCTCGCGCGTGCGTAATATTATAAAGTTTCGAATAGTGAACAAAAAGAATGGCTGGTTTAAGCATTGCTCATTTGACGGATGTTGATAATGTTGAATAATTACGAGAGCAACTTGAAAATGTGATTTTTTTGTTTGTTGAGATATCTTAACGGTATTGGTGTCAATGAAAGGTCTAGGTCTAAAACTATTTTATCAGTTTTTTTTTATCGTTATTGGTTAATTGGGGTTTTTATCCCAATGGACACGCCAATTTTATCCGTTTGAATCATGTAAATCGGTCCACGCGTTTAGGAGATAATTAAGAATTAGTAATAGTGAAAATGTAAACAACCAGAATTTTTTATGTTTTTGTTCTACGAACTTTTTAATTAAGTGGTCAAGTAGGTAGATAGACGATGAATATTATAGTAGCAGTGGCAAGCCGACAACCCTAGCGCCACAGATAGCACGTCACTCCGCGCCAGACAGCGACAGAGTTACGCGTTAGAAGAAAGCGGCAACGTTTAGGTGAATATCGCGTTACGCACTGAGCGCTTATGCGAGCTGAATTGCACTTTGCTGCTTAGTACCAAGAGTGCTATTTCTATTACTTGTACTATTTATTTATTCTGTGGCTATGCTTCGAAAGCAGGTTTGACCGGATTAATCTATACTGAAGCCTCTAAACACAATAAATAGAAAAGGAATAACTTTATAAATTGCATTTCGCAAAGTAATAAAAAAAATGCTGCTTTACATATTGAATTTTAGGGAATTGTATCAAAATAAACGCCGTAGAACTCAAATCATCTAAGTATATTTCTCGAAATTGTGCAGAAAGGAAAGCTACAGGGATAAATTGTATCTTTAATATAATTTTAAATCCACTTAGTGGTTGTAAAACAAAGTAACAGATTAACGAAGTCATTAATGGAGTTGTACCTACTGATCTCCAATTTCAAGGAGTTAGGAATTTTGATGTTACGTAAATCGATGATAAATAAAGCGAAACATGCCTCCTCTTTCTGTGAAAGGGAGTGAGCACTAATCCACCACGCGGCCACGTGCGGGTTGGTGTATGTCACATGTCTTCGAATTTTTGGTTCTAGGACATGTTTTTGTAATTGTAGGTACCTACTGCTACGCGGTACGGTATCTTGCGGTAATATTATTACGGTACCAAAATAATGAAATGAAACATCGATATGTAATTATTGAGACACCGAAGACACCTTCTATTACCTTCACAAAGTAACAAATATACGAGTACATGCACACATTTTTGTTTTTTTTTTTATTGTTGAATGGGCCCGCTCTTCACCTCAATCACGCCTGATGGAAAGCGATGGATTAGGTCTATGATAGAACTAGCGTGCCCAGAAGATGCCTAAGGCACTGGAATTCCCACGCATCGATGAAAAACAGCAGGCTGCTTGACGCCGAACTCCGGTGGGAGGGTGGTCGCAAACCAGGCGGGCGTTAGCCCTACCACCGCAAGGGAAGAATTGGCCAGTCAAATGAGGTGTTGGGTGTGACTGTCCAGGATGCGCCGAGCGCTCGGTTCAGTTGAGTAACTGGCGGAACAAAATGCGCTACACGAGGTGGCTTCTTCATGCATCCCAAAAAACCACATAAACTCACACCTTCTTCCCATGGGGATTGGCAGAAGCTACAGAACGTCTACTGCTACGATTCTTACATACTACAACTAACAAACGTGACCCAAAAATCCTATTCTCATTCTTCTCTTTATGTTTACGATTCATTTCAAATCAGATTGTCCGAAACCACTACCAACGAAAGTTAACAACGAACTCGTAAAAAAACCGGGACACTCTCCTTATTATAACTTAATACTGAAAATATACGATGCCATATTATTTTTTATAAAGACGACCAACACCTGTACATAAATGGAGGTTTTCATAAGACATAAATAGAGCACCTGTGGCAGAGACAAGGTAAACAAAAGTAGTTCCGTATTATCAAGTATTCGGTAACTTCAATATTGGTTTTGCCGTATGTCCCTGTAGCCCGAAGATAATATGTTACTTGAAATATATGGTTAAAAGGTTTACGTTTGGAAGAGTAAAATTGCTGGGGTGTTCCTCGAAACGCACCTAAATGAAACGTCTATCGATATCATTTATTCTTGTTCTCTATGTTTTATCGTTGATGCATTTCGAGGAATAAAATTATAATAATATATTTTTATTAATATTTAATTTTTTTTTTCGAGGAGTACTTTTGGTGCGTTTCGAGGAATACTCCAAATTTCTGACCATGCTTAGTCAGCAAATTTATGTTAAGAGAATAATGGCATAATTGCCAGGAAAGACACAGATAAAGCTGAAAAACCCTCCGAGGATAGACTGTAGTCTATTCATTCACAAAATCCTTGGGACTTAAATCCTTCACTACTTATCGATAGAAAAAAAAAACACAAAACAGTATCTGTATCGAAAAAGTTTGGCGGAAAACACCGTCCTACACATTTTTGTCTGATCAGGGAATTTGAGGCTTTACGCGCAAAAGCCGAAGCATTTGCTACTTATCCCGAGAAAACCAATGATTTTCGGGTAGGCTGGTAGTAATCCGAGCGTAGGGTGACGGTGACCCTATTTGCGACCTTAGCCCGGCTGTCATGCGGCTCGTAGGCAGCCACATTTAATATTCAATTAGGGACCATTTGCCCATTCATCAGGTTGGACGGACAGCCAAATATGTTTTGCTAGATGAGCCTTTGAGCGCAGCTGTGGAGAGATAATTTGCTGGTGTTTCGGAGAGGTTTGGGATCGTACAGAATGGTACAATTAGATTGTGTTTATATATGTATAGCATCTATGCTTTTTTTTTTTTTTTTTTTTTTGCGGATGGGAAATCATCAAATGACCCCTCCCGCTCTGGGTGGAGCGGAAGGGAGTGTCAGACTCTTACTGACTAAAACCCACCCGTGTTCCTTCCTTAGCCCTTTATGTTCCGGGCCAGCGGTAACCCTTTCGGACAATCCCGCTGACCCGGCAGGCTTCGGCCCTATGGGGCCCCTCCTCGATGCTGACATCTCTTTGAGGCGCGCGTGGAACACGTACGCGCCGTCCGGCACGGGCCTGGTCCTGATCGGACGGTGAGCTACCCATTACTCTCCGCCCGCAGGCCCGCGCCTACGGTGGCCGGGAGTCGTCGCGCGGCTCCCGACGCCCGGAGCGTCTCCCGCGGCGGCTGGGACGGGAGGCTCTCTCCCTGAGCCGTCCCGCCACCTCCTTCGCTAGCATGACTGCTTCTAGCATCTATGCTTACGATACGGTAAATTTGTAACAAAGTAATTTAAAAAAAAAATTGCTTAAAATGCATTTAGAAAATTTGACGACATACTGAAATCAGCCAAATTTCCAATAATTCTGCATTGCCACCTCTATAACCAGTGTGTTCTGCCCACCATGACGTAGTCGTGAACGTTCACGCAGGAGGCTGTGTGTAGTTTATATGTTTGCCATAATAGACCGAGTTCCAAACGTCGAGATCCGAAGACGAACGAAGGTTTTCGATATCGGAAAACGAGTTATGGAACTCAAATGGTGTTGGACAGGACACATGGCAAGGCGCACGGATATCAGGAGTGGCAGTGACCGAGCGGCGTCCAAGGACTGGAAAACGAAGTATCGGTCGTCCGGCACCGAGATGGGCGGTCGACATTGTTGCCATCGCGGGTAGAACTTGAATGAGGCTGACATAGGGGCGTGGGGATTGGCACAAGAAAAGAAAAGCCTATGGCCCAGCACTGGGTGAAGTTGGGCTGTGTGTGGATTATGTTCAAACTTAAACTCTTTATTGCTTTATGTTCATGATGGAAATGCAATAAATTACTAGTAACTAAGTTTCAGTAGCGAAGGGTAAATTTTTGTAAGAGGTAACCCGGAGTAAATATCTTTACTATGATTATATTATTTGTCTATAGAATACTGACTGTGCCATTTTTCAAGGAAGCCGGTAGGAATCGAGTTGTATGGAACCTTTGCCACTGCTAAGTTTACACCTAGGCCACGAGTGATTTATTAGGCCAACCAATCTACTTTACGATGGGTAAGCAGCTAATTTGGTCCGTATTTCCAGTTCAGTCCCTTGTGTCCTTAATTCGATACTTTGAAGACCACACCTAGTACCTATCTAGTCTGTCTATATCTGTATACATGTCTCAGAGATAAAGTATGTAATGGACACGGTCTGCATAATTTATGTTGTTTGTGAAAGGGGTAGCAACATTTTGCATTCATTTGTTTTAAGGGTGCTGGAATTGAGCTACGTGTGTACGCGTGTATTGAGTTGTTTATAAGGGTCTCGCTTTAATAACGAATTAGTATTGACAAATAATTCATCGATTATAAATAAAAATTACATTATATTACTAGCAGCTCTTACTATCCCAGTAACTGGGTTGTGGAGGTCAGATAGGCAGTCGCTCCTTATAAAATACTGGTATTCAGCTGCATCCGGTTAGACTGGAAGCCTAGTCCAACATAGTTGGGAAAAGACTAGGCAGATGATAATGTGTTTTGTAGTGCAACGCTTTTGGTACGAATGTTATGCATATTACAAGCCTTTTTTTTCGGTAAGGAAATCATTAAATGACCCCCTCCCGCTCTGGGTGGAGCGGAAGGGAGTGTCAGACTCATGTTCCTTCCTTAGCCCTTTATGTTCCAGGCCAGCAGTAATTTAGTTACCTACTTGTTTGATATACCTTGAATACTCTATCCCTATACCCTATCTATACACCCGTATATGTTGAGTGTTGGTATTCTATATTAAATGGAATATGAAATACAAAATATGGTTAGAACGGCTCCATACACAATTATGGAAAGGCGTATAATTGTGTTATGTACTTAATAGTCCAGGACTTTATATTCAGAGGTTATTTTAATACTGCCTATGCTTTGGTTTTTTAAATAATGAGAGGCACAAAGTTTTAAAAATCTGACTGGTATTTCCAGAGATTAGCGTGTAAAAAACGATTTATTCCGGTCTGATCCCATGATCCCCCCTCCTCGATCCCCTGTTAGTTCGTCTTTTGTTTTAATCTCTGTCTTATCCACTTTATCTAGGTTACTCTTTTTGACAGGTAAGTACAGTCAGGAGAAAATAAACGTTTCATGTTTTACAAAATCTTCAGCTTTATTATCAGTATAGATAAATAGTTCCCGTTCGTGTAGGAAGAATGTAGGAGGAAAGGGGATAAAATAGACTACTTATTTCCAATAGTTGAAAGCAAAATTCGATCAGCAATCGAAAATTTAATTTTAAAATGTTCTAGAATTACTTTGGAAGACCACCAGAATTTTACCTCAAAACACGATAATCTACTTGAGAGCTGGTTCTATGTAGAGTTTTCAATACTTATTGCACGTTCAAAGCATGAATTGCAAGTACCAGTCACAGCTATGAAAAATGAGCGCTTCGAATCGAGTTCAAGTGAATGAAAGTTATGTGAATGAAATATGGAAGTGAAGGAAGCTGGAGAGATTACAGATCGAGGCGATGAAGATCGATTCTTTCTACTTATTTTGTAACAGCTCCAAATTATATAGAATTGTTTTTCATCATCCCTCAAGAGACTTCACAACAAGTAATTCTTATTTTTATTTTATTTATTTATTTATCCATTATTTCAGGCATCAAGGCCCATATAAAACACATACAATACAATATCAAAACATTGATTCTTATAACGGTGTTGTACCCAACAACACCGTTATCTCGAGCTCTTGGCTTTTCACTGAGAAGACATCCGTTTCCGAAACTCTACAGAATACTTATTTGAATGCTGCTTACTTGATTTTTTTTTCTAATGAGGTCATCTAAACTAATATTATAATAAATATTGTTTTTTTGTTATGTTTGTTTGTAATGGATAAACTCAAAAAAAAAAATAACAAAAAAATTCACCTATAGACATTATCAGCGAGTAACATGGGCTGTGTTTCTGTTAGTACATTGCGGTGTCTTACAACTTCCAAGCGAACGATGTCACGGGCAGAAGCTAGCGTTAGATATTTTCCGAGCTTACACGGAAATATAGGAATAACTGTCAACAAATACCACAAAATACCAACAAGCCAATACATCCTAATGCAATATTAACACATTCAACCCTGCGACCGAGTCACTATCACAGTCACGTCACTCGTAAAAACTACAATAAAAACAACATGAACTGAAAAGGTAGGTACAGAGATGATATTTCAACTACGAAAGAGTACTGTTACAACGGCATTCATATTTAATTTGGCGGTGCCGAGGCACTTTCGCTTATTACCTGTAGACCCAGGATTTCTGTGTCGTTGTTCGCACGAAGTATTTCGGGCATTTTTTTATTTTGTTGAGAATGTTTCGCGGCCGGAATTAAAAGAACGCGGCGGCCACATGGTTAATTTTGCGGATAAGTATTACAAATTCTTTGTTTTTAGGATTTTGTACGCTTTGTTTTAGATAAAGTATTTATGAGTTCGTGTTTGTTTGGAACTTTTTTTTTGTTTTTGAATTTGGCTTTGTTAATGCTATTTTTATGATCGTACCGGACTTTGTGGTAGCAATTTTGAATAGATCATTAAACTCTGCATGAAGACAGGAAGATTATATTTTACTTTGTTAGGACCTACTTTTACTTTCCTTCTTTTGAATTTAACAATAACTGGTATAACGATTTGACGTTTATCCTTTCAAACTTCCGTGTTTTCTTCGAAATACTGTCAGAACCCGTTGCTAGTTCATACCGAGGTATTGCTGACGAACATTCGGGAACCCCTTGGGAAATTAGAGTTTTGCATTGCAGTATCTATTATAACAAACATAGGTCATAGGCCCATGAACGTTGACCCAAGTTGACGTGTTTTTTTTTGTATATTGGCTCCCGTACCCGGCTCGATGTCTCACAGTAAGTCATCACGCTCATAGATGCAATAGGAAATTGCAACTGTACTATTTATTATGAGCGCGCGCGCAGACGACGCGGTGGTGGTTGTTGTTTTCACCTACCTAAGTCTAGCTCTGTATTGTGCGGATCGTTAGTTAGACACAAACGGACGAGACTGGATCAAGATCGACTTAGTTATACCTACATATAATGTGAAAAAGAATGCCTCTACACGGAAGTAGGTGATTTGGGCTGAAAGATAGATTGGAGCACACAAGCTTTCTTTGAAGTTACGCCAACTACGAATGGAAATCCTAATTCTTTCTTTTCTTTAAAAAAAAAAAAAAAAAAGTTGCCCCACTCTAGGAATTTCTCCTGTGTTGTGGGTGCGTTTACAAACATTTAAACTCACATACCTACACAAACAGCCAGACCCGGAACAACTACTTGTAGGTCATACAAATATTTGTTCCGTGCGGGAATCGAACCCGCGACACGCAGCGCAACAGTCAATCGCTTACACACACTCACACACGATCAATAAAATCTCAATCTAATTTATTATTAAAGATATTGCTAATCCATTGCTATACATGTTCGAAAAATACCGCAATGAATGTTGTTGAACTGTCAAAATGAAATCCATTGCTACTGTAAGTGTGTTACGCAATTATCCCGCGGTTACGATACCACAAACACACATTTAAAAGCAATCCTTACGTTTTCCTTTTAGATCTTTTAAAAAGAATATCGTACATTCACGCTACGTATTTTACAGCTGCTGGAATTTAACGGTAGTGATCCCGTCGAGTATCACGCACTTGTTAAAGTGAAAATAAAGAATCAGTAGGTACCCTAAAAGCACTTTGATATTATATCTGTCTGCCACAGCTTAAACTTAAAAGCTCTACCCAAAAGAACACAGTCATTGTTTTTCCTCTGGTTCCCTAAGATAATACGAAAGAAACGAAGACTAATTGTTACTTGAAAGTAGAATAATAAAACGCTTTACGAGGCAATTCAAGAAAATCCGAAAAAGCTGACACACTTTAGGTTTTTAGCAATGATGTTAATTACACCTCCCTTTATTTTATTGTTGATTACGGTAGCAATCCTTGTGAACTCGTTAAACCTAATTACGTTTTTCAGCAACGTATTACTGTGGCAATTGAATACGCCGATTTCCCCGGGGATGGCGGAAAACCGCTGAAAAAAAACCGCTTGTAACAATTTCGAAACGAAGAGTTGGATTATGGGCTCAACTTTTTTAATTAGGTACTTCACGTCTTTAAGAGCAATAAAGCGGAGATAAAAATAAGTGCGCGCTGTGTTGTTGTTTGGCACGAATGGATTTAGATCTGAACGATAATATCTAAGGTATATAGCCTGAGACGATATAGTTGTTGGTCAAAATAAGATAATAATTTTCCTAACATCTGTTAAGGATCTTGTTTAGTGCCAAAATTGTGCGAAAACTTTTGTTTGTGCTACAATTGTCTATTAACAGATATGAAAATGTCTCCAACTTTTAATAAGAAGAACATTGTGCTTAAGATTGTTGATAAAGTTATTTCTTACTTCAAAATAACTTAGAACTGAAGAATCGAGATTAATCTTAGCAGATTGCTGTCATTCTTGATCGAAAGAAAAAGGGAAAAGAAGGAAAGAAGGGGTGGGTTGAAAGAAGTGATTTCTGTGTGTATTTTTTTTATAAAAACCTTTGACGTTAAAATTGAGTCTGTGGTAGATTAAATTTGTAGCAGCAGATACAAGAAATGGTTTACACTGAACTGAAAAGGTCCCTACTTACTTGAAACAACTTTAACAACATGGGAATGTCATTAAAGTTGTTTCTCAGAAATACTCTCAGGTAAAATGCTCTTACAAAGTGCAGATACTTCTACTCAGTCTATTGTGAAAAGTTAAGAATGAACAATTAACAACGTTCCAGTCATAAAAGGCTTCCGAGAAAACATTCAAAAGGATTGAACATTAAAAAAAATCTGGCAATGCAACAGAACTTCCATTTTGAAGAAAATATAAAAGGTCATCATGAAACTTTCCATTCTCCCAAATAAATATCTACCAGATAACTTCATGATTTAACGCCAGGCGCCACCAACATTATGTACTACAGTAAAATATTTTCAGGTTTAGTGTAAGAACTTGTAACGTTTAGAGGCATGAACCCAATTAGAAACTTAAGGGGTCGGTATTACATCCCTGGAGGCAGTGGGGCGTAAAATGTAGGGGTCGCGACTTACACAAGGTCGTTATTATATATCAATGGATTAGGTACTTACATAAGTTGAGCAGGATATAATTAGTGATATGAGGATGTGACAGTATTTTAAGCGTCACAAAGTTAGAGGAGTTTTGACATTATTATTGGAGACTACTCGTATTTTCCTGAAAATTATAGAATAGATAAATTTTACCCACTTTGGTTCATTTGAGAGCAAAATTGTTGTGAATACTCTTTACCTTCTCTCTTGGGCTAAAACTAAATCCCGAACTTCGTTGCTGTTGGAGGTGCGGATTTCAATTGTTTTCTTTTTTCCCACATTCCTGAAAGATAGTGTTTCCGGGCTACCTAATTTGCAGAATGAACAATAAGACTGATTTTTATTGACTAGCGGTTAAGTGGTGCGACTGTCATGTACCACCATCGTCAGCATCATTCCTCTCTCAGTATCCCAATTTACTTGGGATCGGCGCAACATATCTTTTTCTTCCACACTTCTCTACGAGCCGCCATCTCGACAGTCACCCCCTTTCTAACTATAAAATCATTCACAGTCCATCCATTGTTTCTATGGTCTTCCCTTACTCTTATAGCCATCGACACTCATACTCAAAACTTTAATCGCGACATTTTCCCCATTCCTGTGTAACATATACCATGACAACCGATTAAACAACTTTTCGCCACTTTCAGACTTCCTCTTTTTTTTTCGGGTAGGAAATCATCAAATGACCCCTCCTGCTCTGGGTGGAGCGGAAGGGAGTGTCAGACTCTTACCGACTAAAACCCACCCATGTTCCTTCCTTAGCCCTTTATGTTCCGGGCCAGCGGTAACCCTTTCGGACAATCCCGCTGAACCGGCAGGCTTCGGCCCTAAGGGGCCCCTTTTCTGCTGCTGTCATCTCTTTGAGGCGTGCGTGGAACACGTACGCGCCGTCCGGCACGGGCCTGGTCCTGATCGGACGGTGAGCTACCCATTACTCTCCGCCCGGAGGCCCGCGCCTGTGGCCAGGAGTCGTCCCGTGGCTTCAGACTTCCTCTTATATACTCATTTCTTATTTTATACATTCGTGTAACACCACATATCCCTCGTAGCATTCTCATCTCATCTGCAATTGCCTTTCATTCATCCCTTTTGTGGCCCAACATTCTGATTCATACAAGACAGCAGGTCTAACCTAACCATGGTTTTATATATCTTCCCCTTAAGTTTAAGGGGAATGCGGGAATCGCAGATTGTTCCCGTGACCTGCCGCTATTTCATCAATCCAGTGTAAATTCAGTGCTTAACCGTCCGATATACTTCGCCATTGCTTTGCACGAGTGAACCGAGATACCGAAAGTCGGAGAAGACTGGGAGAAGCGCGCCATCAAGTGCTATGGCTCCAGAATAGGAGAGACCGCCGAAATGCAGAACATATATTCAGTTTTGCTGTTTTTCAAGCCAACATTCTCCACCAAACCACCAATTGCCAACAACCACCAAAATTGGTGGTACTGTCATATACCACCAATAATTGAATTAACTCGGTGTTGGGATGGACAGTTTATTTGGCAGTTTCAGCCATTTATCACTGCTAGCATTTGACCAAAAAGTCGATAATGGCCTCTTAATTAAAGAAATAATGAGTTCCAAGTGTCTTTCATCTGTCACGTTGGTCGTGAAATGTCAACTTAGAAGTCCTTAATTTCCCGTCCCAACAGTCATTTATTTTTGAAGAAATTCTTTGTCTGTATTCGGAACACCTAAAATAAACTTTTTCTCGTTGAGTGAGTATCGTAACTTTTCAACAAGCTAAGTGCCAAAGTTGGTAGAACATAACTTCAGAAAAAACTTATAACATTAAATAATTTCTTTCAAAGATACCCTTGGTAATAAATAACAGGAAGTATATAAAAAATATAGCGTTTCTGGAATATAACTGTCTTTTTCGTTCAGAAGTAAAATTCGCTTATTCTCAATAGTGTTATTCCAACTTGATTCGGAATTATCCGACTAGTTTCGAACTCCGTCGTATATTCCCTTAATCATGAGCTCTTAATGCGGCCCTTGGAGAGGTTACATCCCAATTATATTATCAGCAGGTCAAAGATCGGTATTGATTAGCAAATAATATGTGATAGTAGACTTGAATTAACTCAGTTTCTGGTCCTTTTCAAAAGCGTTATTAGCTACATAGCAGTTTTCCTTTTGTTTTTCGTGTCGGCAGTTTTTTGGAATTGTTGGCAGTCAGCATCTTCTCCCAATTTCTGGCATATCTACCGCGATTATCTATCGATTTTGCTCAGAATTCTATCAAGGGAAGATTTTTTCACCCTGGCTTCGTAACCTTCATTAATGCATCGCCTGATCGCTCTCTGGTTGTGTTGGATTACCGTCCCATTGGACTATGAGAGTGAGAGAAGAGACAGTGCACCTATGTTTGCGCACAGACTTGTGCACTATAACATTTCCTGCGCCGAAGGCTAACCTCCGTGGAGTTTGGCCGTCATAGCCGATATACGATCTGGATGTATATTAATGCATCAGTATTTATACACTTGTTAGCTACAACAAACCTAGTTATATTCAAAAACAAAAAAAAACAACAAGTAACTAAACCAAATAAAAAACCACATTTAGAAAAAAATCGTACGCTAAATAAAGTTTCGGCAGTGTCACTACAATAAAAGATAATTTTTTTTCGCTATACGACATAAACGTCATTTAGCGATAAACACGACTGGACAGTGAGGGGGCTGCAATGATAAATGACACGTTGTCCTCGACGCGTGTCAGACTTGTCAGGCATCAAGTTTTCGAATTTCCCTCCACCAGATTTTGACGGCGTAATGATGAACTTGTTTTATGGGGTAATAATGTTGTTACTGATGATATGGATCTTAAAGTCAGGCTGGTAAAAATAGCTGCAGTAAAGGGAGAAAGAAGCAGTGGGAGTGTGCCAAAGATTATTATGTCATGCGTGAAAGAATCGGAATTTTTCAAATTAAAAACGGAAATTGGGAAACGGAAATGTCTGATTTCTGAATCTTAATTGCTTAGAGGTGATCATCGCGATTACCATGATGACGACATGTTTAAATAAGGTTCAATCAAATAAAAGCTTTTTAAAATGTTAAACGGTTATTTTGAGGACTTTTTACGTATTTTCTAGTTTGGACATTTCTAGTTTGGATTCTTGATTCTATTAAATATTTTGATAGGAATAATAGAAGCAACTATATTATTAAACTACACCTATGATGAAGGTACTGAACCGTGAAAGTGCTTAATATGCTAGTATCCTATAATCTTATTTAATTTCGAGGTCAACAACTGTTACTTAAGTACGTAAAACATTGGTAATTTGGCGTGAATAGTAGGTAACTCTCACGAAGAGATGAAGTGACAATAAATACGAGTATAAATATAGCTTCAATTGGCAAATAAGTCGGATGATGGGCATTGTATCTTTCTATAGGCCGACTACCTATGAGGAAGTTGGTGTGACGGTGCGAGTTTTCAATGTTAGGTGACATTTATAAAACCATACCACCCATTTCATGTGACCATCAGATGTCACATAGGTTTAAAAGCCAGTTAGTTAATTAGATCGAAACTCGTTAAGAATAAAATTTTATTTTACTAATAGAAAACAAATAGCTTATTTAAATTTCAGGCGACAACATCCATCTGTTTCTTACTAAACTTCAACTATATCCGACGACCATACATACTTATCTCTTTTGTTGACTGTACATAAAGGTTTTGTAGTACATGAGGGACTCAGAAAGTATGCACAATGAAAACTGGATTTGGATCATCATAATCAGCTCATAATGTTCCCACTGCTGGGACACAGGCCTCCTCAATGTGAGAGGAAGCGGGCCATAAACCACCCAAAACTCAGTGCGGGTTGGTGAATGTCGTAAATAATAATAATGATTTAGATAAAATTATACCTAATTAAAAATAAAAAAAACAGAAAAATTAACGTGGTAGAAACGAAGGTACGATGATGATTGATTTTGAATGCCGTCGGTCTCCCAAAAACGGCCCGAGCTTTCATCTAACCAACCTACAAAATGCTAACGAACTAAAAGACGTAAAGCTGAAAAGGACTATTATCAAAAGTTTAAATAAGTAGCAAATATAGAAACCCGAGCACAAACAAACTATAATTTGGATCAACTCATAGCAATAACTAGCCATAGTATAATGAATTACAATTCACCAATAATGGAATTCATCAGGTTTCGCCCTGAAACTGGTAATCCAATTAAGTGTTCGATTCAGATTGAGGAAATTGGAGTCAGTTAATATTGTTCCGACTATTGCACAAAAATATTTTGATCACATTTGTGCCAAACTGTGCGTAACAGTGCTTCGGTGAAGACGGCAGTTTGAGAGCAATCGAGATCTTAACTGAGATTTTCGGAGATGATGCGTAAAAACGTTATACGAAAGGAAATTGTCTGTTTATGTGGATTTCGAGATAATATTTTGTTTATATCTGAGGTTAACTTTCAGATCATCCTAAAATGAACAAAAAACAAAAAAAACCCGTAAAATCGAGACTTTGGTCCTCTGAGAGAGATTTAGCAATTCACAGAATCGGATACTCAAAATAGATCTAAACAAAGATTGCCTGATATTTTTAAATCTGTTATTTCTTAAAAAAATCTAGAATACAAGTTTTGGACAAAATAATTGTGGAGCATTTATCGTGACCGTAATAATGAAAACTAGGATAATACAGGGTGTCATCAACACGGAACACTAGGCAACACCCGTGATAGCTCATAAAAGAACGCATGGAGGTCCTCAAGAACTTGAAGCATAAAATACATTCTAACGACGCCGCGACGTGATAAAGATTACTTTATTCTAAATTGAAGACACATTAGGCGAAGTACCACAAGCTTTTAGCTTAATGGTTATCGCTACGCCTTCGGCTCAGTACCGTTAGCGAGTTATTAATACCAGGAATATAGCCCAGATTTCTAATTATACAGGCTATTCACACCCCTTGCTTGATTTTAGTGCCGTTTAAAAACGGATTTAGATAATTTTATTTTGTTTGAACGTGTTTTTAGGGTTGCCTTTGATATTATTTTGATGGGATTTTTATTTACAGATTGGATTCTGGTGAATGTGTAATGTTCTCATTGATAATTAATTAATGTAATGGAAGGTTCATTAAATATGGAAGTTCAATTAATTTCGTTTTGAGGTTGTAAATGGTTTGTTCAATCAACTCAGCCTATTGTAGTCTACTACTCGACATAGGCCTTTCCCAGGCTTACGCGTACGTTTTGTGGTAAATTACGTGTCTTTTAATTTCAACTTATTCTGGGAGACTGCAAGACTGCAAATTATATCTTTGTAATCTATTTAATATAGAAAATAAAGTCGGGTTAGTTACACCTTATAACTCAAGATCGACAGGACCGATTATTATGATCTTTGATTTGTTGGATTTGTCTCCGCCCCGAAAACCAGAATAACTATGAAAACGAGAAAATTTCACGAAAAAAATAATAATGAAGATAATTAATTTTCTCATACATTCTTTCTTATTGATTCTGTGGCGCTACGAAGTTCGCTGGGTCAGCTAGTGTATGTATAAACATTTTTTTTTCAACTTAATTTTTAATGGAAGAATTTAGCACATTGTCAGTGAAACAAAACTTATGAAGAAATAAAACGAATATAAAAAGTGTTAAACCAAGAGGAAAAATTTTATAACCCTTTTGTATTTCTCAACAAAGGGAAGTTGAATTACTCTGGAGATACTTTAAAGCGATAATAAATTGAGCGCATAACAATACCATTACTTCCTTGTGACTTGATTAATTATTAAGCTTACAAAACCGTGGCGCCTTAAGACATCTAGGCTGGCGGTTTAAAAGGGACCAAGTAATCATAATCTTGATGCAGATAAGCCCTTATCAGAATTTTTAAGCCCGGTAGTGACCGAGAAAAGAATTTTGTTTTTTGCAATTAAATGTCTTTTAATCTTGTTTGTTTTGTAATAGGAATACAAAATTAATCTGTTGTTGATTCTATTTTATAGATTCGGCCGAAAGAAGTATTTTTAATATTTGTTTAAAAATATAGTGACATTCTACACACAAGCACTGTTGCTTCTGATTAAAAGTCACTCACACACGTCAACATTTTAAACACTTTTGGAAGAAGCAATTAACTTTTAAACATGAAACTATTCAGTAAAAATATAAGTTTTTGAGCTATATGAAGTGGGCAGAAAAACAAAATACCATCAAATTGAAATTGTTTATCGAAATAAATGAAATTGTTTATTGAAATAATTGAAAGTGTTTATTGAATTATTTGATCTTTCTAAAGAAACAATATTAGCGCTTATAACTAGAAGTATCATTACTTCTCATTATTATTCCTTTACTTCATTATCATTATTATTATCATTGGATTCTACCTGAACTGAGAATAAACCTGTATTTCAGGCATCCCACTCAAGGTGTAAAAATGATCAAAAATGTCTTAAACAAATACCCAGTAAATAGCTTATGACAATGTCAGCAAAAACATCAACTAATCCGTCGAACCCTGTCCCACTTAACTAAGCTCATGTAATTCCCTGAGAGGGGCAGACGCAGCCACCTATCTCGTTAACTAAAGACTACACCGACGCTGATACATCGAGGTCTAAGCGCTTACCACGATCACTAGCACTTGATTGAGTGCCCCTGTTTATCCTGCAAAGGAAATGAGCAGGATCATTTATGGACAACGTCATTACGATCATTACGTTAACAGCGCTTGGAGGTCACTTGGAGGTGGAATTGCTTAAGAGCATTTGCGTACTGCACCCAATTTGCTTACCTCGTATTTGTATGATGGGTTGAATACTAGATCGAAATCCGTCCGAATTTAAAATATTTTTATTCATCATATGGCCGGCGTTGCAATGCCATTTCATTTTTTTATTTAGGAACCTTCACTGGAGCGCATACATCAACAACTTACCAAAGTTTCATCACTATTTGTGAAACTAACTCAACGCAATTGATTTTTATAAATATAAATAGAAGATTCAAAATGCTTATGTTCTCCTATAAATACATGGACAATTATTTAAAATATATATTGCTCCAATTCTAGTACCTATACGATTAGGTGTCACACAAAAGCCTACACATTTAATAGGTAACAAACCTATTAAAACCATTGTGACGCATTGCATTCCAACACGACAATTACTGTTCGTGAAATAGTGCTATAATTATAAGGCATAAATTCATGTCAATTTACGCAGTAATGCACGATTATTGCGTTTCAATGATAAATCCGTTCTAATTTAGGGATAATACTGTACTTAGACTTATTATAAGATAATGTTTTGTACAGAATTCTTTCCATAGTTTTCTCGTTATAAACAATGGAGTTTCCCTACGTGATCGAATCAGAAATGAAGAAATCCGCAGGAGAACTAAGGCAACGGACATAGCCCGAAGAGTTGCCAAACTTAAGTGGCAGTGAGTAGGGCACATTGCTCGCAGAACAGATTGCCGATGAGGCTGAAAGGGTCTGGAGTGGCGACCGCGTACCGGAAGACGCAGCGAAGGTGGATCGATGACCTTGAGAAGGCCGCCGGAATCCGCTGGATGCGGGAAGCACGGAACAGGTCAAAATGGAGGTGCTTTGGAGAGGCCTATGTCCAGCAGTGGACGTCTTCCGGCTGAAATTATGATGATGATGAAACAGAAAGTTCTCTTTTGTTTTTTTTTGTCTATTTAATACAATAATTTTTAAACCGATTTCCAACATCTTCTTTATCTTTATCAAGGAGCTGACCATACTGATCTCTGTTCAAAAACCCTGTCAATATTGCAAAATGAACTAATTTGTCACAGCATTTTTACTCGAGTCGTGTCCACAAAATTAATAGTGTGGTGTGACATGCTGTGTCACTATCCTGTCTAAAATTTTAAAACTAAACGACACAATATTTGAGAACATAATTTTTCATGAGTACGCTTGAAAGTTTTTTATTATTTTCTCTTTGAAATGGGTCAGTTCTCTGAAGAGTAACCTCAGTGGAATAATTATAATCTTTAGTACAACCTATTGTGAAGACACAAAATGACTGAAAGAGATTTTCCCTAACATTTTAGATTTTAAATTCACATTCGGTTATGTCCTCAGAACTCAGAATATCAAATCTTTTTAAATATTTAGAAGTATTCTCTGTTCCGAAAGCGTCCGTAAGAATTTAACTTGAACGACATTTTCATCAGATACCTACTTTTAGAATAGACTAAAAACTGTTAAATGCAGTATTTTTAAACTAGCTTTTACATAGAACTATGAGTAATATTGCTGCGTTGAGCATTATTGCCACTACACACTGCAGTTACTCCCATAAGACAGAAAATGAACGGAAATTTTTAGTAGTGGCTGTATCGCTTAACTTTACTACATTTTTCAAGCAGATCCGGAGTGTGGAACTTAATATAGAAACACGCTTGTACGATACGACTATACAAAAATCAACAAAGGTTTCGGCGAAACGTGTTGTCGAGGAATAGAGATTTCTATGAGCTTTGCTTTCTGTATGTAGTCGTATCGTACAAGCGTGTTTTTATCTTAGGTTCCACCCCGGATCCTGTTACATGTATTCTATAGTAGTTTATGAAGGCTAGATTTACCGCTGGATTCAGAAAGCGGAGGACTAGTCAGTATGGCGATGTTAAGGACAGGCCTATGCCCAGCATTGGCTATACATATATCGGCTGAATGATGTATAGTCCGACTTATAATTAGCTGCAGTAAAATGACAATTCTTAATAACTTATTTCGGACTGAATTTAGAGATATGCATGTCAAATAAGTTTCGTTTGTTACACTATTCTGGACTAGAAAAACAAGATTTGGTTGATGGCAGCGAAAAAACAAAAAGACGTTAATTTCAGTCATTTAAGTAACACATAAGCTGTCATTTTACTGCAGCTAATTAAAAGTCCGACTATAGTTGATTATACAGCGTGTAACATAAATATGTGGTCGTATTGAAGTGAGTGGAACAGACATCAAATAGAACAACATTCTCCAAGAGACCAACATCGTAATCGCAAAAACACAATCAGTTCTCCAATACATAACTTCAATACCACGATCTATGTTCAATACCTACCTCACAAAAACAATACCGATCCCTCAAATACAAAAAAAAAACAGGACAGCTGACAATTATTTCGCGATAATTGCTATTCAACCACATAACACATCTGTTATTTTTAGTCTCGTGAGATTAATCTAATGAATATGCGTACATCGAAATCACTCCAAGAACACACGGAATAATGTATTTCACTAAATTGTCGAGCATCTTCTTTTCCTCGTACAGCCAAAAAGAAACACTTATCACACTTCACACTAATATTAAAAAGGGGAAAGTTTGTGAGTGTGTGTTTTCATTTTTTTTTTTTGAAAAATTTTGCCCCACACTAGGAATTTCTCCTGTATTATGGGTGCGTTTACAAACATTTAAATTCACGTACACAAACAGCCAGACCCGGAACAACTACTTGTAGGTCATACAAATATTTGTTCCGTGCGGGAATCGAACCCGCGACACGCAGCGCAGCAGTCAATCGCTTAACCACTGCGCCAACCGTGCCGTCGATATGATTGTTACTTCTTCACGCTGAAACGGCTCGACCACTTTTGATAAAATTTTGTATGGAGGTAGCTAACACCCTGGATTAACATATAGGCTACTTTTTATCCCGAAATTCCCACGGGATCGACACTTATGCGCGTGAAACAGCGGGGCACTGCTAGTGATAAATAAATAATAATATCCATTATTCTCGTCTAACTTTTACTAGGGCCCTGTTTATTGGCCACGAGGTTATCTGACGTCGGGTGGTTCCGGCCCTTCATACATAATTCAGCGATAGCCGCTCATCATACGCCCATATCGGGGCGAATGTACCCCACACTTTATTGCTTATTTTTCTCCACTAAATATTATATAATGATGCTTTCAGTTGCTTGACTTATGATGTGTGTTTGTTGTATTGTGATATGAATTTAGGTGAAAATTAGAGGGGCATATAGATTGTTTTTTTCGTTGGTGTCGGATCTACATCAAAAACCCGTCTTTGTCTAATACCTCGTAAATCACACCAATTTCACCGGCATCATTTCTTCCAGAAAAGGGTTTTTGAGTGGGAATAGTCTGTTTGATGATCCTAGTTAAAAATCTTGTTTTCTAGGACTTCCAAAACTGTATACACTAGTTATTCAAACCACAATAGCATTCACATCTTTCCAATAACACACATACCTACACTTTATCATGGGAATGCGCGTTGTAATAGTTCACATTTTCATTTCGAAAATGGCGACCACGAAACTGCAGACAATCCATTTGCCTCGCTTAGAACGCAACCAATAAAAGCCATAACTATCGAGCAATACCGGTCAGTTCGCAGACTCGAAAGTTCACAATGGATTCACAAAAACTGCCGACCAGTTGTGCAAAACGGGTAGTATTCAGTTACGAATCGAATACGAAACTAGCATTTCCAAAATGACAGAAGTAGTACCTCTTTACGTCCCACTTCTTTAATTTTCTACCTTCTACGTAATCTACGTTCCATTTTTTGAACTAAAAGTTCATACCTAGAGGAAAAAGGTAATGTTCCTTTTTCAAAAATGACTGCCAAGCCGAATTGATTAAACAAAGCCAATAATTACCTACTGGCCAGTTTGCAGATTCGCAAAAGAGCTTCACAAAAAATGCCCTATACTGCGGTCGAGTTGCACAAAATACCCGGTTGTATGTACAAAGTGCAGTGAATTTTCGCCCGGTTCCCTTGTTTCCTGTGATGAACATTAACCTGCTCAAAAGCTGAAACGGCTCTCCTGTGTTGAATGCTCCACTCCAATAAAACTTTTGTTTTTCACCCACTAAAAATGCGCACGACCCATTTCGACGCAACGTGTGCAGTATGTTGGTTCCTATTAAATTTGGGGTTGGATACTGGGCGGGTATATTTTTATTTTACGAAACTGATTGTTCTGTTAGAATGTAATTCAAACTTGATTGATTTTGTTTAGTGCTTTTTTTTCACCCAGAAACCAAGTTGAAATGTCTCACGTGCTTTTAAAATGACATCGTATTTTACATAAAATTCTAGTGTTAATCTAGTGTTAATAAGTTGTGGAATATTATTATTTATTATTTCAGTAAAGAAAGTTTACTGAAATATTTTCATCCCACAAATAGTTGTTGTATTTTAAGTTTAAGATAACAATTATAAAAAAGTAATAATACATAATATTATGCCTTAAAAGAACTCGTACTTGTTGCCTATATAACATTATGAAAATTGTGAAAACGCCTACTGTTTTCCCATCGCGCACAGCTCCACAGAATATGACACGAAACGAAGCCATAATCATATCGGACGCTAATATGCATGCAGACCTTACTACTACAGCCTCTAATTTCCCAGATCATAACTCACACGCGGTTATGCCAACATGACAATCCACAAAACGTAGTCCTCGAACCGCACACCAACTGCGACGTTGCAAAGGGTTTCTTTACTGTATACGTGGCATCGCAACCACCAACCAATGGTCGTCGAATTGTCGCTTTGCCACCTACTACTATCAACCCTAACTGTGAAATTATAAAGTAGAATCTTGTGTGAACAGTTATCGTGAATATGACAACAAGGGTCGCCCCACACTATGTTTACGGGCTCTACACTGCCATCGAGAAAGCAAACATAGAGTAGTGGCGGTGCGTATCGATAAAGGTTTATCGAATTTATCCATTAACTTGTTTGTTTTGGCGCTAAAATCGTTCAAGTGTATGGTAGTCAAACAGAGATATGTTTAAGATTAATCTCTATGGAAATGTGAGGTAAAGCTTAAAGTAGGTATGAATAATATAAGCTTTAGAGCACTGATATAGCATAATCAGCCCACTGCTGGGATACAGGCCTCCTCTGTGTAAGAGGGAGTGGGCTGTAATCTATGACTCGGGTGCAGTGCGGGTTGGTAGATGTCACATGTCTTCGTTTACTGGGATTTATGAAAAATACTGTGGCATCAATACCTTACCTACCTATATTTTTGGTCATACATTTTGCCAGTAATGTTTAATTCCCATGTCATAGGGGGCCTATCAACCGGGTACAAATCCGGACTCCGGGATGCCACTATTTCTATCTATGAAAAAAGGTACAGCTTGCCTTCATTAATACCCCAAGTGCCACAGACTCAATGCTTACTGAGTTATAATAGGGATTGATTGCACCAGTGTCTAAGCTCTGATTAATTCACAATAACAGTTGATATAGCTAGGATGGTGTCAAATTTCCTGTCAGCTACTGTATCTATAATGTATAGCCATTTATCGTAATCCCAACTATTGTGTTTGGTTCTTGATGAGGAAGTGAAAATGGTTGTTTAGCGGTGTTGTACGAAGATACTTAGTATGATTAACTAAGTTAATTCTACACGTGGATGTGTCAGATGTGTGTGTGTGTGTGTGGGGGTGTGTGTGTAGATGTATTGTTCCGGAAATTGCTCTAGTTTTATTTTATCTACGAAGGTAGGTAACTATTTGGGCTAGCGGCTATATAGATAATAACAACCATACACAGGTCGATCACAGGTATAGCTACGCTTGCCGCGGTCAGTTCGTGGATGGGTGATCATCCATTACATATCGAGACCCTTTCGTGCTTCGGAAAGCACTTTATTCGTAGATCTTTGACAGTCGTTACGCGGCAGTCAGAAGTCCAAAAGTCTGACAACCAGTCTTACCCAATACTTACTAACTAGTTTGTGGAGGTGAGATAGGCAGTCGCTCTATGTAAAATACTGGTATTCAGTTGCATCCGGTTAGCTGGATAGACTGGAAGCTGACTCCAACATAATTTTAGAAAATGCTGAGCAGATGATGAGGTGGATTATTATTTAGATAGGTTTACTAACTGTGTACTACTATCTAAAAAAAAGATCGGGTCCTTTTCAAATCCTTTATAGAAAACCGGCACCCACTGCTGGGACCCAGGCCTCCTCTCTTCGAGAGGGGATGGGCAGAAATCTACCACGCGGGCCCAGTGCTGGTCCGTTGGTTGTTCTTGGACATGCCGGTTCCCTAACAATATTTTCCTTCACCATTTTGAGAACAGTGGTGATGAAATTTTTTACACAAAGTAAAGCGCCTGACTGGGTTCAAACCCACGACCTACAACGAGTAAAGGCTCTTACAAACAGGCGCGACACGCGACGCGAATCGCGCGCGATTCAAAGGCACCACTCGTTGCGCGACTTGCGGTGCCTTTGTGTCGCGCGCGATTCGCGTCGCGTGTCGCGCCTGTTTGTAGGAGCCTTAAGTCGGAGATGTTACCACTAGGCAATTATTGCCCTGAAACCGGCGTGATCTACTTTAAATACCTCACATTGTACTGAACGCTTCTAATCAAGCTGAACTGTATACCATTACTTCAAATAGCCATAATTACAAGTGGTGCAACACATTTTTTTATGAAATATAGTTTCCAAACACGTAAACCGAGTGTCAAATGTAACTATTTTCATGCAACTGTATCTATGACAGGTATAAAACGTTATGGCATAACATAGAGGTATTGTTATGGTTTAAAGCATTTCATTTTATAGTGAAACATCAAATTGTATTGCTAAAAATATTGCTATTAGGTTTGTAATATAGTCAGTATACTTTGTTGGTATGCCATGGAGCTGAAACCTATCTTATAGTCAGCCATAATGTTCCCACTGCTGGGACACAGGCCTCCTTTCGGTGAGAGGGAGTGTGCCGTAATCCACCACGCGGGCCCAGTGCGGGTTGGCAGATGTCACATGTCTTCGAATTTTTGGTTCTAGGACATGCCGGTTTCCTCACGATGTTTTCCTTCATTGTTTTGAGAGCAGTGGTGAGGAAATAATTTACACAAAGTAAAGCGCCTGTATGGGTTCCAACCTACGACCTACAACTCGTAAATCGCAGCCGTTACTACTTGGCCACCACTGCTTTCACAATATATCTATTTATTAGCAGCGCCCCGCGGTTTCACCCGCGTAAGTTTCGATCCCGTAGGAATATCGGGATAAAAACTATCCTATATCCTTCCCCGGGATGCAATCTATCTCTCTGCCAAATTTTATCAAATTCCGTTCAGTGGTTTAGGCATGAAAAGGTAACATACAGACTGACAGAGTTACTTCCGAATTTATAATATTAGTATGGTTCTATCTATTTAGCTCGTAATGTCCCATTACCAAAGGCCAGTCCTTTCGGTAGGAGTCAAGTTCATCCCTTCATCTTCGTTTTGGTCTGCCGCGATGTCTTCTAACATTTAATGGGACGCAATCAGTGGTTCTTCTAGCTCGTCTGACAGACCCACCTAAGATTGGTAGTTTTCCAGGTAACATCTGTGCTACCGCTACTGCTTTAACGTTTGTTTGTGTATCTGTACCTAAGGTATATTTTGTACATACAACTAAAGTAACTACTTATAAGCATAAAAATTGTCCATGCTGGTGCTTTGAAACTTGAACGTTAACACTTTGCAGCCGCCTTTGTTTAACGCCAGACGTAATAACAAACTTCTATTGTGTCTTGCTCAGTGTCCGTCAACCGATTAAGTCATGCATACATTTTTACCTATTGACATTATCAAACACTTGGATTAAATTTCATGATACTAATAGGGCAAAAGAAAATTATCATCAAAACGAAATCACTTGCCAAATTGTCACAAACGGGAATTTTCTCGCTCCAATAAGGAAACTCGGTGAAATAATATTTGTTCACATGTCAGAAAGCCGACAGACAAAAGCACTTAGCGTGTTATCTTTTACTGGATCCACTCTTTATTTACTCACATTATTAATAAGCTTAATAAGGACAAAAACCACGTAAAGTGTTGCTCTCCAATTTCAGCATTATTATTGTAAAAACCCTCGTATCCTGCCCTTTCACAGAGAGTCGTTGCAGAGGTCAGTCAAAATGACCTCTTCTCTGCGCTGCCCCAATAACGCCGTGGAAATGGCGAAGTTTTGGGCCAACAAAATTTAATAACTGTGTTGTCAGGACGCCAAGAAGAAAAAATTGCGAAAATTCATTACCACTGTTCTCAAAACTGGTGACGGAAAACATCGTTAACATCGTGCCGGAAACCGGCGTATGTCCTAAAACAAAAACTTCGAAGTCATTTTACACCTACCAAACCGCACTGGGCCCGCGTGTGGGTTAAATAGTAATGTAAAGGAAAACAATCAGAAGGAGAATTTGTAGGATAATAATTCGCACACACACAGTCACAATAGTCCAGTTAATAAATAGGTACAAATTAAAATAAAATAAGAAAATAAAAATATTTTTTCTAAGTCTGACGTGTTCGTCAATAAGCTGAATCACCATGGAAACCACATGGAGATTAAAATGGTTTGTGTTGTGCAATAAACTATGGTAATGGTATGAACCCTACATGGGTTACGACTTCTCACAGAAAGAAGAGTCTTGTGTCCTAGCATCGGCAGTGGGAATGCAAATGCTGGAATAAAAATACAATAGGTAATCTGAACTTCTATCACTGCTCGGGTAGATGCGGTGACATGCATAGTATTGTATGAAAATAAGCTTAGTACACACAAATTGTACAAAATTTATGTTGTAATATTTTAGTCTGCATTTAAGTTTTGCGCTAACCCTAGACATAGATCAGTGGGGCTAACCCTACGTATGGAGGCACTTTTGTAAATTCGCTCTAATAATACGCTTTTGTATCCACGAAAATTACCAAATAATAACATGAGCAATGATATGCGTTGTATTAGTTCCTACTGCACATATTGCGTGAGCATTTCCAGTATCCAGCTGGTATATTATGAGGTAATTAGCGAAGCTGAACGGAAGCTAATTCATTACTAGATTGCAGCCGAGCAAGAATGAGTGATGAGGTTTTTCACAACAGCGATGTAAATGGAGGCTTTGTAATATGCTAAAGACTTGACGCGCATACGTTTGCAAATAATATCAATACTCGGTGTTTTGTGTTTTATTCATAAAAGTGGAATGGAATTTGGAAAGTAGATAAAGCTACATGAATAATTTTAATGTTTTTGTGACTAAGTTAAAGCTTCTAAGCAGTAAGTTTCGAAGTGGGATTTAAGTAAAAGAAATGCTACCAATTTTTATACCTGAACGTTGCAATTCAATTAAAACTTTTAGAAATAAAAATGGGAGCGATTTGAAATTCAACAATCCTATTTGCCTATTGCAAAAAATAACAACAACACCAAAGCTATTAGGGTATCTGCTCGCTTCATCGTCCTCTCGTGTATAATGACCGTTTTTCCGCATTGCAATGGCATGCACGTAGGGTGAGTGTACTAATCGTCGGCGTTCGCCATTGTCATCACGTCGACTACATCTACACAAATGTTATTATGAATCCGAACATAACAGAGTGAATGGGAAATATTAACTAGAGAATAACTTGGAAGGGAATTGTTCTATGAGATTGCATAAACTAATCTGCACATATTTGTACTTATTACTCTGTAGTACCTAACTGCCCAGTTGGTCCGGTTTTAAGTGCCCTGTTGGGGCTGCTGAGCGGAGGTCCTGGGTTCGATTACCAAGTTGGAGAAAGTGTCGCTTAGGTCTTATAATCATCCTTATAAAAGGACATGATGCGAATGGTATACCATCATCTGTCTAGCCTTTCTCCAACTATGTTGGGGTCAGTTTCTAGTCTAACCAGATGCAACTGAATACCAGTATTTTGCGTGGAGTGACTGTTTATCTCATGGTTAATCTAATTGGATAACTAGCTTCTGCCCGCGAATTTGACTGTGTATACTTCAAAATTGGTCCAGAAAGAAATGAAAAATATGTAAGTAATAAAAAATAATGGGTTAATAAGTTTAACCCGTAGGTATATGGTAGAATCGCATAAAAATATAACAGTCGTTAAGCCATCTCATACTTATTCACTTTATACATAGTACCTACCATTCATCATAGATACCTCCCATCCTACTCATACCAATAATCATCCCCAGATGCATATCGTAGTTGCCTTTACAAAACCCAAGGGAGATATGATTCCGGTTATTTCCTGTTATAATATAACCAACATTACTTTAGTATAAACAAAAGAACATCGTAGCTAAGCCTTTGGGACGACCTCAAAACGGGTATACGATAGGCTTATGTCTATTATCATAATCCCAAGTACTTAAGTTAGGCTATTTTGGTGTTTTGGCTGAATTTAGGTACTATTGTTGTTCTAAGTGTTTGTGAAAGTAATTAGTAAGGTTGTAAATACACTAAATATACCTTTTTAGTGTATTTACTTTGTGGTTATCTCTCTGGCGTACCTATATGTATTCATGTTATGGGAAGTAGGTTTTAGTGAACAACTATAGTGACCTGGAGACCAATTCCTGGAATTAAAAACGTTCAAAATTTAGTAGCCAAAACAAACAATACAACACAACCAATGTCAAAAAAGTATCAAAAATGTAGGGAAATTACAGGTATTTTTGAAAGATTGAGACTGACGTTTCTTAAAAAAATGAGAATTGCTCCCATGGGGTAGTATAGTTATCCGAGTTAGAGCACCTGCCCAGGATACCTTAATCAATCTTTTCCTAAACCGTTAAACACAAAATTTTCAATAACATCGGCTATTCCAGTTTTTTATTCTGACACGAGGCTTATATTCCCAAGAAAATGCTGCAGTACAGTCACGAGCACTAATATGTCAACACTTGGCAACTTTCAATTGCGATTTTTTCGTGAAATAACGATGCAACGTTGAAATACGACACTTTACACAAACCTATGGGTTCGAAAATGTAAGAACGGGATGGACTTTGTCTGAAAAATAAATGAAATGAAAATAATTTGTCCATTGACATAAAATTTCATTAAAAACTGAAGGAGAAAATCGTCGTTGAATAAAGCCAAGTGTATACATACTCATACATGTAGCTCGTGACTGTAGGTACATAAGTTTTGTTACAAGCTACCGCAAGGCTCGGTGAAATAACTTCTTACAGTCAAATATTAGACAGCTTAGAACTTACCCCACTAAAGAAATACCTAAGTCATTATGTTGTTATCCATAAGAATTCTGGAACAAAGGCACAGTACCTACGTAGGCAAAAATTAGAAGAAATAGTACCCACTTTATTTTTATACAACGACTAGCTTCTGCCCGCGACTTCGTTCGTGTAAAATTTCTTGGTCCTCCGACCCACCCCGTCGCATCGCATCGCCTGCCAGCGCTATTACTTGGTTTTCGCGTTCTTTCTTAATTTTTTTCATTTTGCTCGGCTCCCAAGAGTCCTAGCGTGATTTTAAATAGCCTATAGCCTTCCCCAAGAATTCTTAGGGACCAAATCTGACGGGTACCTAGTTCCAGAGATTAGCACGTTCAAACAAACCAACAAACAAACTTTTCACCTTTAATAGTAGTATAGATTCATGTTTTTGCTCCTGACAGCCTCGGTCGCTTTTAACAACTTTCCTTCGCAATTTATCAAAGGATGACTTTATGAAAGTTTAAAATATTAATAGCTAAGACACGACCGGTTAACCATCAGCTTATACCGTTCAAACAGCTGTTAAAAACTCTTTACTAGGTATTCGTATCCTCGTTATTTACGCTTTAACTTCAGCCGGTGGAATTACCCGGTGAAGTTAAGCTAGATGATTGCGTTTCGCTCGCGGTGAGTCCGGGTTTCTGTGTCAAATGCACGGTTCAGCCCGGATTTAAGTATCAAACAACAAAAGCAACCCGATTTAGAAACCACCGTTGTACAATATGTAGAGAAACTACGTATCAAGATGGGTTAGGACCAATAAAATGGCGGAATGAGGGGTCAAATGGGAATAGGTAAGATGTAAAGGATTTACTTGAATTCAATTTACTTCATAAGTCGGCGTAACTTGTAGTAAGAATGTTTTTTACCGACTTCACAAAAAGGAGGAGGTAATATGTTCGGGTGTTTGTATGTTTTTTTTTTGTATGTTTGTTCATCGAATACTCCGCCAATTGTCGACGGATTTTCAAAATTCTTTTTTTGTTCGAAAGTAGATAGTTCTGAGGTGGTCCCATTGTCACCAAGTTAGATCTGATGATGGGATCATAGAGAAATCGAGGGCAACCCTCAAATTTTATAGGCTCACTTATTGCTTTTCGCATATTTTATGAAGTATCCTGTGTATTTGTGTATGGTTGTCACCATCTCAGGTAGCTGGGCTGATGGTGGAAGGTACAACTCCTTAACAGTAAGAAGTTACTCGAACAGGCAAGGACTTTTTTAGTAAATTGTTTTGATGTTTGATAGGGCATTTGCCACATTTGGTCTCATGATCATCAACTCATGACCTGATGCTACCTAACTCCTCGACAACTAACAGCAGATATATCGTGGTTAGGCTCATTGAAAAGGGCTCGATGTGTGGATAAACTTACTGTAACTGAGGAACACCGAAGACCTGATGCTGAAGCCAGGAGCATCAGAAAAAATACAAACCTTGAAATTACAGCACCGTAGTCGTGTTTGGGCTCATTTTAAACAGGACTAATTTTAAGTTCAATGCAATGTTGACATAAGTCTGGCCTGATGCTGCAGCCAGGATTATCAGCATCTAATCTAAAAACTAATAAAAGGAGAACTCCTCAACTATTAACGTCCCTGCATCGAGAAAAGGAATATTTTATAAAAAGGCGATGGGCAAGTTGACATTAGGCTATTGTAACTTAGATAAATTATAAACAGACCCACTAAAAAGCGAGAAATAAAAACTTTTTAACAAAAAATAAACCGACTTCCAAAAAAAACACTACAAACTGAAAAATAAATTTAATTTCGGAAGTCGGTGGCAAAAACTAAAATACTGATCCCTAAGACACCGACTTCCGAAATTAAAGTTATTTTTCAGTTTGTAGTGTTTTTTTTGGAAGTCGGTTTTGTTTTTGTTTAAAGTTTTTATTTAAACCTCATTTTAATTCAAGGCAAGCTAAGTGGAAACTTATTTTTGGCTTTGTTCTCTATTTTAATGAAACGGCTGTTTTTTAAAGTAACACAAGGACATAGTGATGTGTCACCTACTTTTAAAAGACTAAACATGCAGCTAGATAAAAATAACAAGGGCATGGCAGACGCAGCTTGTATGAAGATTTTATAACATAGAGGTTTTCTCTACCACCTCGTAGTCTTCGTCCTGTTGCATATCAAAAGTCGAGATGCACAGCTATTCTTTCAAAGAGCTATAACTGTACAGTACTCCAGACATTTTTATGCAGAATCCCGGTATAAAAAGTTAATGAAGCATGTCTAAGTACGAGAAGATCATTAAAAACAAGTGTCCGTTGTCAAGTTATCTCGCAAAGTTACTGTTCACACTAACCGCAATGAAATTAATCAGACGATAAAATGCAGGGGAGGGAAAGAGTTTCCTAACTTCCCTATTTAATGGCTTACAAAGACCGGATAATTGGATTAAACGGAAGGTAATTCAGCTATTTTCGCCGTGTTTTGTGAGGCCAATGTTGTGGTATTGTTTTTATTTAAGCTCACTATGCGTTGAGTTGATAATGTCATGAGCTTATCCTGCATTTTCAATTTCTAATCATCACGTTTACTTTAATTATAATTCTAAAAACTCATTACATAATTAGATTATTAATAGGGTCCACTTATACCACAAAACACTACATTGATAATAGTACATTACGATACGTGTGACTTAAGTAGTCCATAATAGTATCGTATTCTATTGTATAGCTCGTTCACACGAGCTACCCGCACCCTAAACCCGTACTTAAGTCACCCTTTTCTGTGTAAAAATGGACAACTTAAGTCACAGAAAAGCGTGACTAAAGTGCGGGTGTAGGTCACACAGTGCTTTAAATATCTACATTTAGCGCTTCACAGACTAAAAACATCATACTATCTCTGTCATCTTCTAATGATTGACAGAAATAGAGCGGAGTTTATAGTTTGTTTAGCGCTGAACCTATTAAGTACCTACCTAATTTGTGATGCAAGCAAGAATAAGAATATCATTTACCTACATGATACTAAACACTTCACCTTATCAACATGTTAAAGTAATTTTTTTTGTTTTACGTTTAGCTTACCTACGTAAATAAAGGCATTGTAGTAGATAAACCAATGTATAGCGCTACACGGTTATTTTGGCCTGTGACCCAAATCGGAACTAAAACCGCATTCGGCATAAAACTTCATGAAATCGCAAAAAAACGTACACCAACATTTACCGTCAACCCTCCTGTAAATGTCATTCAAGCGCCAACCGATACTTGTAGTAATGTACATTACCTATATTATGTTATGTATTCTATACTATTTTTGTCTCTGGCAATGGTATCGATCGCGATGTCGACAATTCTGCCAATGACAAATTTGATAAATGAGAAAACGTGCGAAGTAGATACTTGGATGTTAATACTCACTGGGATTGACAGCATGTCCTTCGTCGACGACGTGCATCGATAGGTGGAGGAACACCAGCAACGTTGCTGACAACTGCAACAAAGAAACATGACAATTATTAACTGTGAAAAATAATATTATTAACCACTCCATAAGTGCTATTTAACAAAGTCGAGATTTCGATGCGATTTTCACCATCAATTAGAGAATTGATTCCTGAAGATATAAAACTATCTGTAAATTAGCATTGCCATTCAATGTGGCAATGCTGCCAGTCTTCAGCACGTTTCCGGATAACAGCGACGCGGACAAGTACTTCGACTCCTACGGGTTCTTTTGTTTTATTTATTTTTATGCTTAGTAGATTAGTTAGCTACGTTATAATTTGTATAGTAATAATTTTAATGTATATGAAATAAGCATAATAAATAATGTTAAACTATCGTTTATTGTAAAAATATCGATGTTTTTTCAAGCCGTAAAAACGGTGCGAAACAGGGGTGGATCGCTAGTTATTAAAAGGGTAAAATAAACAAACACTAGATGCAGAGTCGATGTCACTTTTATTTTTAGCACTTTCCGCCGCTCGTAGCCGCAGACAGGATACTTCTATTTTTGTCAGGTAATTTTTGACTGACATGGGATAAAAATGATTCTGAACCTAATTTTAGATACCCATAGGTACCGTAAGTGCTTGACCAGACTGGCAGTGTGGGTCGGAGAGCGGCGCGGGTGCGGGAAGCTCGAACTAGTTTGAGAAACCCGGTCGTCACGTGGGCCGCCCGTGCACTCACTGCGGCCACTTGTATGAACGAGCTACGGCGTGAGTTGCTCGCGCCAAGCAGCCCGCGGCGCTTACCGCGCCCGCGTGCCCACTATGGATGCTCAAATGAAGTTCTTATGTTTGAATATGCCGCACCGGGCCCGCCCCGCGCCCGCGTTTGCAGTCTGGCCAAGCACTAAGCGTATATCTTCTGAAGTACAGCTTTTATATATTAACGCCGCACTTCACTCAACATGCCAATAGAATTTCATGAGTGCGAAAAATTTTAGCCCCACTCATACGCGTGCTCTCTTACTTAACCCTTTTAAAAATGCAAGCCTTACTTATAATATCACTGACACGGGGTAGTAATTATTTTTTTAGGTCCATTCTCTTCGTGACACCTTTCGTAAGCCGTGTGCTGTAAAAATGCCAACAACTCCAGGGTACAATGCGACTACTAAATTGCATTAAAATTCCTCTTTGTCCTGACGCCGGAGCAAAATGAAAAATTGTGTTGGTACCCGCAGACTCGGTCTTGGATACACCTCTGGGCTTTTTTTTGTAAATTATGCTGCAAGTATTTATGTCCTGCTATTTAATATTTAATTTCACTGAGTAACAGTGTATTTAATTTTATGTATGATAAATTATATTATTTCATTACATTTTCATTATACGGAGAAAATATGACACAGTATAAGAATTATTCCTTTCTTTCTTAAAACAGAAAGGAAGAATAATAAAGAAAAATCTTTCTTTTTTCCTTTAAGGGGTTACTACCGAGATGACGACTAATAGAAACTACGTCAGAAAGAAAAAGACATGTTGCCCCGATCCCCAAATAAACTGAGATAAGGACAAGAGAGAATAATGATATAAATATTACCTTTTCACACAAGTTTATCAAACATTCCTAACTAGCTGACCAGACAGACGTCCCGTCCAAAGGGTTCATTCATACAAAAATCCCCTAGAAAAAAGAACGTTCAGTTTTCCCGAATCAGAAATTTTTCCGGAAAACTTTACCAATTTTTCTTTCCATAAAAACCGGTCTCTTGCGAAATAGTTTTTATCACTAACCCTGTTTTATGAATAAATGTAAGGTGTTATAACAACGTCACTCCATTTCGTATATTTTTTCACTTATATGAGTAATTAAAACGGGACACGACAGGCTTATTATAATATCAATGGTCGCGTGATGGTGGATTAGTATTCGTGTGCTTTTACTGCTACTTTATCACGTTAATGTAAGTAGACTGGTATACTCTTATTACAGTTAGATAGATATAAAAATAGAAATTGTTTAATAACCAGGTAATAACAACTTACTCTGGGCCTGCGTGGTAGATTACGACCCACTCCCTCTCACAGAGAGAGAAGGCCTGTGTCCCAGCAGTGGGAACATTATATAGAATAGACTGATTAAGTATGCATGTTATGTATGTGTACATAAGCACGTATACAAATTAACCTCTCACACGTTTGCCCGCCTACCTGTCGAAACACCCCACGCGTCGGAGTAGTTGAATGGGCGCAGTAAACTCATTGTTTTAACAATGACAATAGAACATGACACTATTGTGTACACTTGGTGTACCGTTGACGTTTCGAGCACTTTTTCTTATGTACACTTAGTGTACACTTGACGCTTGAGGGGCAACATAAAAAGAAATAAAGAGGGGTATATTTCTTAGAATATTGCCTACAGCTAGGTTACATTAGTGTTAGTTGCCAGTGAGCTACTAGACAGTTAGTCTGTATCTTGGGGCTAAAATGTTACTCGACTTCAGACAGAAGTCATGTAGACTGCACTTTATAAACAGTATTTTGCAGCAAGTTATATAGTCATAGAACACACTGTTATCATAGTGGTCATCATCTGCCTAGCCTTTTCCCAACTATGTTGGGGTCGCCTTCCAGTCTAACCGGATGCAGCTGAATACCAGCATTTTACATGGAGCGACTGCCTATCTGACCTCCACAACCCAGTTACTGGGTAATACGATACCCCTTGGTAAGACTGGTTGTCAGACTATCGGGCTTCTGACTACCCGTAACGACTGTCAAAGATCCACGAATGACAGCCGGGACGCGTACGCGACGCGTAGCAAATCGACCTGTGCGACTGTTATTATTTATCCACGGGCCCCTCCCGGCCCACTGTTATCATAGCAGTATGAAACCGCAATGTACGAAGCTTCGTTATTCTTGGTTCCACAAATAAACAATCCTGCTTTACCCTACGGTGTACCAGTGATAGGTATCACAGTAGTCCAGTGTGTACCGGGATTTATGCGGTGTGGTAGCATAGCATTCATTATTTTGAGGTGCAGCTTTTACCGTCCCGCACTGTAGTTTTCGGCATTCGTAATGCAATTATATCACCTCGGGAGTGTTTAGTCTAGACAATGGTAGGAATGTGAACTGCCGGTACTGCCCTACTTTTAAATTTTGATAGCGCGGGAGCAATAATAGAGTGGACTGTATTTTAGGCAATGGTTTAATGCCGTCTTGTTAACAAAATAAACTTCCGGACAAACAATAAGTTAAGCTTAAGAGAGGAGTATCGTCGGTCGCGATGGAGTCCTTGGAAGCGAGTGGTCATCGGGCCGAGCCGTGTTGTCGCCGCGCCGTGCCTCAGCTTGCCGATGACTGTAATTCACGAACCCAATTGTTGGGAATCGAACCCAATTCGATTCCCAACAATTGGGTTCGTGAATTTACTAGAAACAAACTTAAAAAAATGTAGCATTCAGTCGTTTGTTTCCCGAAAACCAACAATATTAACGTCAGTAATTAAACTTGGCTAAATACAGCACATATCAATCACAAGCTTAATCATTTTGATGGATATTGCTAATCCATTGCTTCATATATTTGAAAAATGTGTCTGCTCAACAACGTAAATAACGCAATGAATGTTGTTGACCTGTCAAAATGTAAGTTATTCCTACGGTTATTGCATTCCATGATTACCCTGCTGTTCTACATATTCACGATAAACCCTACATCACACTAATATTGTAAAGGCGATAGTTTGTGAGTGTGTGTGTGTATGTGTGTGCGTTTATATGTTTGTTACTTCTTCATGCTCACACGGCTAGACCAATTTTGGTAAAATTTTGTATGGAGGTAGCTGACACCTTGGAAGAACATATAGGCTACTTTTTATCCCAATATTCCCACGGGATCGACATTTACGCGGGTGAAACCGCGGGGCGCAGCTAGTTGCTTCATATATTCGAAAAATGTGTCTGCTCAACAATATAAATAACGCAATGAATGTTGTTGACCTGTCAAAATGAAAGCCATTCCTACGGTTATTGCGTTACATAATTACCCTGCTGTTCTACATATTCACGATAAACCCTACATTTAGAATATAAATGTAGTAACGAACGGTAGAACTCTTTGCGTAGCAGCAGTTAGACGGAAGTTCTCATCGAGGCAGACAGTCACAATATTAGTCGCTAAGCTTAGAACAAGTCACAAACAAACGCTAATTGCTGTAATTGGCAACACCAACCCTTGAGTTGCCTCACGCTTAAATTATTTGCTCCTAATTACTATCTAGCACTTTCATAACTCCCTTTCGGTCGCTGAATAGTTTAAGTTAATGTTTTGAACGTTACAAGAAAATGGTTGAAAGTATCTTCATTTACACGTTTGTTGGATAAGCCACATTAATGCTGAACGCGGTTTTCGGGTTTGCTTTGACACTTGTTTTTGAATTTGGGTAAAACCTTTCCTTACCTTGTCTTTATTTTTGTTCTGCGATGAGAATAAAATAGACTAGAATACTCTTTATTTTCTCTCTTTATTTCTCTCCTCTATTTTTTTTCTGTTTTTTTATGAGAAGTATTTATGTACCTAATTCAAGCACTGTCTACCGAAAATTCTAATTTCAATCCCGAAAGCCCGAAAGTCTGATAACCACTCTTACCAAGGGGTATCGTATTACCCAGTAACTGGGTTGTGGAGGTCAGATAGGCGGAGACTCCATGTAAAATACTCGTATTCAGCTGCATCCGGTTAGACTGGAAGCCGACCCCAGCATAGTTGGGTAGAGCTTAGGCAGATGATCGTCATTAATCTAAGCATCTAAATCTAATCTGTGATTGTAGTTTCATAAAGTTTAGACTTTATGAAACGAAATTCTCAACTCAATCTTTATTGCATCTATAATGTACACATACAGGTGATAAGTATTTAAATAAATAGAATTAATTATGGACCCTGTCGGGCACAGCAAAATTTTAAATAAGCAGGAGAGAGGAAGATTCAGACACTCAATCCTTGTAGTTGTACTTTAGAAAACCCTAAACTGGAACTTATGTCTGTCCCTAAATCTAGTTCTAAATCCTCCCTTAAGTAATACTAGGACCCTTTACCCACTTTATCGCCTTTCACGACCGTGAAGAGATTGTATTGTTCCGTATAAAAAATAAATAGAACAAAAAATATTGTCCGGGCCCAGAATTATGGACTGTGCGCAGAATCAAGATTTATGAGGTAGGTATACAGGATGAATGAAAGTTATATTTCAGAAGAAGGTAGTTTATGTCATTGTCTGACGAATGAAATCAACTCAACCGCTGTCCACTGACACATAAGATATGGACATCTAGCAACCCGCACTGGGCCCGCGTGGTAGACACGGTTACAGTTCACTCCCTTACACAGAGAGGAGGCCTGTGACCTAGCAGTAGGTACATTATAGGCTGATAATGCTGTCCAGTGCTGAAAGTAGCATATGCAACGTAACGTGCATATGTAACGTAGTTTAAGTAGCGTGTGCATATGTTTCATCACAATACCCAATTCTCCGTTGTCTGTATTCTGTCTCTACCATGTCATTCATTATCTCCCTAGCGTTTTCCCAGCTATGTTAGGGTCGGCTTCCAATCTAACCGGAAGCAGCTGAATACCAATATTTTACATGGAGCGACTGCCTATCCGACCTCCACAACCCAGTTACTGGGTAACGCGATATCCCTTGGTAAGATTGGTTTTCGGAATTTCGGGATTTTGGCTTCCCGTAACGACTGTTAAAGGTCTATAAATGACAGCCGGGACCAACGGCTTTTACACGTCATTGTTTGATGAAAATGAAATGAAATGTATAAAAACGGTGAAAAAGAAAGCTTACAAAATCGTAGGCGTGTCTTAATTACCCAAGGGTAGCTACGAGTAACCTGATTATTTTATCTCAGTTCAACTGGATCCCTTTCAATAAATCTCTCATCAGAAAAACACCCTATACACTGAGCCCTCACTAAGCACCGTTTATAAGGTAAGGGGTGCAAGATCTCATGATTTATTGGTACCAACAGTTCACATTAATCTTTTTCTCATTTGCCAGGTGGAGGTAAGATAGGGGAAGGGGGTATTATTGATGGACGCTTGTCGTCGTGCCGTCAAACCTTAATGTCCGTTACTATAGTAAATTGAGATAAAACAGTTTCGGAGTTCAGTCTTCGTTTACTGAACTGGATGTTTTGTTTTTGTCATGCAATTTTAGCCATTAATCCTAAGCGTGGTAATCACAAATACACTTGAAAGTATATACAAATTGCCAACCTGGCTTGAGCAAGCGTGGTGATCCATGCTCATGCCTTCTCTGTATGTGAAAAAGCTTTTGCCCCTGCAGTGAGCAGTAAAAGTATAAGTCTCGAAGGAATATTGGAATTAAAAACATCTTATGGTCTAATCCATGGTCTACCCATGAGCTAAATTTCCTCAAAATCCGTCTAGCCGAAAGCATAAAAATAAACGTACAAAAATCTAATATTTTCTCTTTATTATAACAATTAGTTTAGATAATACAACATAAACATAAAATGGCCCCTGTTTCACCATAGGACAAATGAGTACCATGGTACACCAACAGTACAGTACAGTATTCCATTAAAATCTGAGGGAAAACTAGGTAGTAACTACTCAGTATTACTTCAGATTGCGTACATCATCAGTGCCAGCTAGGGCTTTACGGCAATAGCTCACGGCTGTCTGCTGCCTCGCTAGATACAATAAAATGCCGTGGGGAAATGAGAAGACAATGCTTAGAAAGTAGATTGCCGATCATCGTGTTATTGTTTATGGAGTCATAGTAAACCTACTATGACTCCATAAACAAAAACACGATGTCTTCTCTAATATTTCCTGTTATCTGGGGTTCCAGAATTCAAAATTCCCCAGGAAATATTTCCATGACATGATGAAATTGACTGCTGTTAAAGTTGTGCAAAGCCAATAAACTACTTATAGGAACCACAAAACCACATTATTATATTTAGCATTTTACAATAAATAATAATTTATTATCAAAATAACCGGACACCACAAATTGCTGCATTAATTTTCCGATAATTCGTACATCAATGGCCAAAGGTATCTATTGGATTAACAAATGACACATATTCGCAGCTAGTACCTATACCACCTACATAGCTTGGTGTCAGTTGTTACAAGTTGGAATGGTACCTACTGATAGCATAATAAGCCTCTAATGTTCCCACTGTTGGGACACAAGCCTCCTCTCTGTGTTTTTGGTTGTTTTTTTATATAATTTAGTTAATTTTACATGATCCTTTACTGTTTGTATTTCCTGTGAGTGTCCCAAGTAAAATATTTTTCATTCATAGATACGTTCAATAATTCAAGTATTGTCACATTTTCGGAAACAATGAACCATTAAAATCAATTGGTTCCGTAATAATAATAATTACCCTTCTTTTGGGCTTCACCACAGTCAGACATAAAGAAGCAAAGCTAATCGAAAAGCGGTTGTTCTAAGTATATAAGTAAAAATCCCTTTTATCATTCCTATCATAACAGTAGGTACAATGAAAAGTGCTCTCAAGTTATCCGCGGATGCCGTCTCAAAAGTTTAATAAAGCTTCTTTGTATTTAAATCCCCCATTTAATTTTGTCCCGACATAAGTCCTAGGATTAATGGCAAGACATTGTCAGTACTAGTAATACTCTTGGCGTTTTTAATCACCCTTAGTTTGCATTTGCCGTTAATTAAAATAATACTAGTAATTCTTCTTATCTGGGACTGAGTTCTATTGTCTATGTTTGTTGTTCTATTGTCTAAGACTAACTTCTATTGTCTGACTTACTGATTTTATTCAGAAATAAAATATTTATATATAAACATTTATAATGTTCCCACTGCTGGGACACAGGCCTCCTCTTGGTGAGAGGGAAGTGGGCTGTAATCTACGACGCGGGCCCATTGCGGGTTGAAATATGTCACTTCGATTTTTTGGACACCGGTTTCCTTACAATGTTTTCATTCACCGTTTTGAGAGCAGTGGTGATGAAATTATTTACACAAAGTAAAGCGCCTGCTTGGGTTCGAACCCATGACCAGCTGACCGACCAGGAGCAATCGATCAGCCTAGCCTTTTCAACTATGTATGTTGGGGTCGGCTTCCAGTCTGACCGGCTGCAGCTGAATACCAGTATTGTATTATAGGTACTTTCTACCTATAATAAAATCCTTGAAATGGACAATAATTAAAAACATTATCAAAATGTTTTTGAGAAATACAAGATTCAATCATCCTTATAATTATCATCGTTTTTAAATGAGGGTTTAAAAAACATAACCAATCCTTCTTAGCAGTCAAGTGAAAAACCCGTTATCCCGAAATGCTTTATTTTTAGCCACTCAGACTAGGGTTTTAAGCCCTGCACCAAGTCTCGAATACAAATAAAGAATCCACTAAACCACAGAGCACAGAATTAAACCTGCGAACAGCAACAAACAAGGCTAATCCAATACAAGCCACAAAAAAGGGTCCATACGTTATACGTTAGGAGATTCCGCGTCGAACTGCACAGTGGTCAGCTGTGTAAATATTGAAAGAAACAAAACATGCACTACCCGTAAAACGCATAAAACATTCGCTTGTGGTAATATTTTATCTTGTCCGTTTTTACTGCGCCGAGTTAGTTCTAAACAAACTTCCAGGATGTGTGGTGGTGTGCTTAAAATTCAGCACGGAACAGATGCCGTCTAAAATTTTAGTTTTATTTTATTTTAAAACTAAAATCCGGTTAAAGTTTATGCTTTTTAGGAGCGCTGTATAAATTTTGGGTGAAATTTGTTTATGGAATAAATGGAAACTTCATGTTTTACATTAGAATTTTGTACTTTAAAATCTTTTTTCTTGTTGAAAACAAGGTTATAATAAAGGTTTAGATTGTACGAGTATTATTATCGTCCCGAACATCGTCCACATATTTTCGATGAAATTAATATATTTTCAAATGTCATTTAACATTATGCAAAAGCGACGGACGCCGCCAGCTATCTGTAGTACTTTTTCAATCTAACTTATCATTTCCGCACTCTTACATACTCATTTAACTTGCCGGAGTTATTAAATGTACCTCCGTTGACTTTATGTGGGTCAGGAAAAAATTGTAATCTAGTGGAGAAGCGTGGTCGGTGAAAAACTCTGATTGCATTTAAATCTGCACGAATATGAGATACCTACCTTTAAAAATACTGTCATTTAAATGCTTATTATAGAACCTTTGGCCGGCGAAGTGTAATTGATTGATTTTATAGATGTCCGGTCCATAGACAGACGGTATCGGTGACCTGTAGAAAGACTCATTCAGGTGGAAAATTGGGTCCTGCACCGCAACCTGGAAGAAACTTACATCCAGCAGAAACATTATTCAGGGTAGTCAGCACATCAAGCTACCCGAAACTGTCAACGTTTCATAATCAACATTGAACCTTATGCTTCAGCGATAAAGTTGAAAATCTATTAAAGAAATTTGACAGCTTGTAGTAGCTTCATGTGCTGGTGTCTGTACATTTATTTAAAACACGCTGCGCACCGCAGTTTTGCCCGCATGGTGTGGTCCTACAAGAAATGTGCACTTTCCTGGCATAAAAAGTATCATATGTTACTTGAAAATAGTGTAGTTTTCTATCAGTGAAAGGTTATATGTAATCGGATCATTATTTCTAGAGATTACCTATTACAAACAAACAATTTTATTCGTTACTTACATTTTTTCAGTTTAGACTAGTTTCTGACAGCGACTTCATCGGCGTGAAATTTTAACATGAAACATTTATCCTTATAGAGGTGCGTTATGCTCCAGTGCGTCGGATGTGGTACAGTGCTGGGTTGATGCTGGCTGCTGGCGTCGACCAGGAGAGGAATATACTAGTAGCTATGCTAGTTGCGCGGTAAACTCTGCTTGCGCGATGCAGGATTTTGCGTGACGTCAGTATGACGTGTTGTTCGCATGAGGCGTTGTACCGCTATATCCTAAGGCACTCGGAAATAGTGCTTCCTATCAGTGAAAGATTTTTTTGAAATCGGATCAGCAGTTCCGAAGATTACCCAAACCCACAAAAGTTTACCTCGTTACAATATTAGTATAAATAACCGACAGTGTTTACATTACATTGTTCAGATATTCATATAGGTATTTTTCGCACGTATTCTTTCAAGTAGAAAGTAATACCTAACGTAATCAACTTCATTTCCCTTAGGTAAAATCCAGCTCGTTTTTCTACAACAAACAATTACTGTAAAGTGCGAAGAGACGTGGGAATAAGAATCATACTGGATAAATTCAATCGGAATCAGATTCAGGTTGAATTTGGTATTACGGAGAGAAGAGAAAACGGATTTCGATACTTTTGGTTTGATTTTTCGTGATTGCAAAATTGATAGATACTACCTGAAGATGTTATGGTAGCATAATCATCCTATAAATTACTATAGGTTCCCACTGCTGAGGCTCCAGCGGCCCATTGAGGGATATAAAATGGAATAATTGATACCTGCTTAAAGAATGTATGATTTTTCATACATTTGACGGGTATGTCTTACAATACCAAAGAAGTACTTGCAAGTAATAAGGTGATCAAACTTCTAGTGTACCGAAATCAGTCCTACTACTCCGATCAATCTTCATTGATGGACTAACAAACATCGATATTCCACACCAATAAAGACAGACACATTTGTCTTCGACACCAATATTAGAACCAATATTGGATTATTGGCTATTGCCAAAATTTTCACTCGAAATTGTTACGGTCTAAAAGAAAAAGTCTAACTGATCCAAACAACTGCCATACGACGAACGAACGTCCATGACTTAAATGGATTTCAATTTCGAAAATCGGAGAACAAAATTCGAAGTTTCGGGTAACAGTTGAATACGACACTTCTCGTGTTAATACGAAAACTCTGAAGGAGTTTTCCTTATACCGTAACTTGATATGTTGCGATTTTTTCCTGTTTTCCGCTTGTTTATGGAGTGGCAAGATCTCGGGTTATCGTATCGTTACGTCTTTAGATCTTTTTTACATTCATGGGCTTCCACAAAGGCTTCTGAATTTTTAAAAGGTATTTTGTCGATAAAAGACTTGCGTGCCGAGATAAAATTAGATTGGTCTGATCTGTGACATTTTCCAGCAAAAAAATTACTTTCGGTTAAAATGAAATGCGCTTTTACGTGAATCTGTAGGTAAACATAAAAGATATACGAACTCCAAAGATAAATCCTTTGTTTTACCGCTAATTCATAAACTACAGTACGACGTTGCAAAAACTTAATCCTGCAAGGTTTCGAAACGGCGAGGCTGTATTTTTGTAGTACCATTTGCGCAGGAGAAGATAAAATATTTACAATCGCCTAACACCACGGAATAATACGGATGGATGACTAATACCGCGCATGCTTTGGAAATTTGATTCCAATCGGTGTTAATTTGACTGTCGTATGTAGTTATAATTAAGGGGCTTACATGACCTAAAGCGCGGTCACTGTCGAACTGCATAGAAAAGAAAGAGAAGCGCGATGACACAACGCTGGTAATGTATTGCAAAATATGAAGCAATTATTTAATTACAAAAAATCTATTGTTCGGACTAAAAACCTAAAACACTAGTATTTTAGTATGTTGCTTGTAGAATAATCTGACAAACAAAATAGAATGATTTTATGTATATTAGTATGGTTTTTATTGTAAAAAGAAAGTTTTCAGAGGTATCTTCATGTTATTTTTTTCTATCGTATCAAATTAATTGTATTATGTTTTCCACACACTATCTAGCTTATGTCCTATAGAATACGTATCATATATTTTTCTGATTTTGTTTACTGTAGTCGATCATATTTTGATTGTTTCTAAAACTTTTTTTTTTTGTGTTTAGGTCATGTAAGCCCCTTAATGATTCTGTTTAAGAGATTTGTGATAGTAAAGGAATCCACAATAATGTAAAGTAGAAATTCAAGTACGGGCCAAAATAAAAAGTCTACTTGTTTCAAATCTATTTGTTTAAATAATGTCGGAAGTTAACCTATCTTAAAATAAAATGTATGCCCATAAGAATAGCGCCAAATAGAAGCCTTACATACTATGTACAATTATAAGGTTTTATTAAACCTCTTTACCATGTCGCCTTATTAGTAAATTGCCGCTGGTTTTTTGTCTGATTGGAAATGCAGATTTCCTTAGAAGTTCAAATGGTTGACAATAAAGTGTGAGTCACAAGCATTGAGTTTACAGTCACGAGCATTAGTATGTATACACTTGGCTTTATTCAAAGGCGATTTTCTCCTTTATTTTTGAATTAAATATTATGTTATTACGAACATAGTATATTCGAACCCATAGGTTTATGTAATGTGTCGTATTTCAATGTTGCATTCGTTATTTCCTGAAAAAATCGCAATTTAAAGTTGCCAAGTGTTGACATATTGGTGCTCGTGACTGTACGCACCTACATAGTGTACCACTTAGACTGCCATGCTGCAAACGGACGGTGGCGCGCGGCGCTGCAAGATTTATGTAAAATTCAAACCTCCATTTCTTCATACTCCGTGATTTTACCAAATACGAAGTTTATCATATCGTAAAGCAATGGTTCTTTATTAAATTCACCTAAAGTCGTAGGGATTTCATGGTACGATCATAATTAAAATTATAATTACAAGGAATACTGCCTCAGATATTGTTTACATTAAAACGGAATGTTTAATTAACGCACTTTGTATATTTATAGAATTTTCTTTGTAAGTATTTTTAGTGAATTTTAATCTTAAGATAAAAAAAGAAGGTAATACCGTTATGGAATTACGTAAATTATTGGATAGATTTAATAGTATTCACTTTATATATCTAAAGAATTGGTCATCGCAGCTCATAGACATAAAGAGGTCTGGCGGAAGTAATTGCCCCTGAACCATCATCATCTGCCCAGCCTTTTCCCAACTATGTTGGGGTCGGCTTCCAGTCTAACCGGATGCAGCTGAATACCAGTATTTTACATGGAGCGACTGCCTATCTGACCTCCACAACCCAGTCACTGGGTAACACGATACCCCTTGGTAAGACTGGTTGTCAGACTTTCAGGCTTCTGACTACCCGTAACGACTGTCAAAGATCCACGAATGACAGCCGGGACCAACGGCTTAACATGTTTTCCGAGGCACGGAGGGGTCTCGGTATGTAAAGATGGTCACCCATCCACAGACCAACCGCGGCAATCGATCGACCTGTGCGGCTGTTATTATTTAGCCACGGGCCCTTCTGCCCCTGAACCATAGCCGGCAAATCAAAACCAACTTACCTACTATAGATCATTTAAAAAATAAATACAGAGCAATCAATCTTTAAGGGCCTTTACGTATCATGTTATCTACAATGATTGCTCAGAAATAACAACACGAAGTCCCGGTAATTTTGTTCAAAAAGTATCAAGTTTGGTTCGTCTAATATTTTCCAAGAATACCCAGAAATAATAATCATGTATAAGGAAAAAGTTTTATTTAGATGAGATTAAATGCCTCGAGCCAAATAATATATGTTTAGATTACGGTTAAACTTAATACAACAGAAACAGAAATGAACATGTCAGAATGTGTTTAAACACTCCTTATTAAACCGAGTTTCGAACGTAATCAAATTAGTTGCTCATTAATTCTTGTGTAAAATTTTAATTTCTGCTACAAAAGTTTGGCGAAACTTCTCGTATTGTTTAAAGTTTTAATTAATAATGAGTCATTAGCGAAGATGAAACTTTAGCCATTTAACTTCTATTATTAGTTTGTTGAGAATATGCTGTGAGATGCCTTTATTTTCTTAATGTTTATATTTATTATTCAGTTGGATGGGAACGCTATGTTTTCCATGAAACATTATAAACATCCTACTTCCTATCCTACTATCCTAGTATATTATAAACGGTTGGATTGTTTGTTGTTACTCCTTCACGCATATACTACATAACGGATTTTGATGAAACTTTACAGTAATATAGCTTATACATCAGAATAACACATAGGATACTTTTTATCCCGATATTTATGCGTTTGAAACCGCGGGGCGCTGGTAGTAGGGATATAATTAATATTTTTAAAGAATTCTATTTCTTCTTATTTTCTTTAAGGAAAATATATCTTTAGCTGATTAGAACATAGAATTGCTGACGCGACTAATTTCTGGAAACGACTGCCGTCTGATCTAGACAACCCTTATCAAGTTACAGTTGGATGCTGCTGGCCATTTCAAATACAATACCCTATTGATTAGTTTTAGGGTATCTATTAGAGGAGACAGGGTTATACTGTAGGTTATACTCTCATTACGCTTAAAAAGATAGCAAAACGTAAATTGCAAGAAAGAAATTTGTAAATCTCGACTTATTTATTTACATCATATTTATTTACATCAGGTCATGAAATTATTGCTGTACACTAACACAATAAATGTAAAAGTGCTCATTAATTGTAGGGACAGTGTTTGCCCAGTGGTAATGGCCATGACTAAAGAGTTGTAGGTCGTAGGTTCGAACCCAGCCAGGTGCTTTAATTTGTATAAATTTAGAACTAATAATTTGAGGATATGTGACATCTACCAACTCGCACTTGGCCCGCGTGGTGTAGTATGGCCCAATCCCTCTCACCGAGAGAAGGCCCGTGTCCCAGCAGTGGGAACATTATAACGTTATCTCTGAATAAAATCAGTAAGCCAGACAATAGAACTTAGTCCCCCAGATAAGAAGAATTGCTATTATTATTTTAATTAACGGCAAATGCAAACTAAGGGTGATTAAAAACGCCAAAAGTATAACTAAAACTGACAATGTCTTGCCATTAATCCTAGGACTTATGTCGGGACAAAGTTAAATGGGGGATTTAAATACAAAGAAGCTGTATTAAACTTTTGAGACGGCATCCGCGGATAACTTGAGAGCACTTTTCATTGTACCTACTGTTATGATAGGAATGATAAAAGGGTTTTACTTATAGTCCTAGATAACCAGTTCACTTTAGCCACCAAAACTCATAATCCAATATTTTTGTTTCCATGTTTTTCCTGCACCAACCGGGGGTTGTCCTTGGGTAGTGCGAACAGGGATAATCGTCGGTTGGTGCCTCATTTCATCGAAAACATCTAACGGGCCTCTGCGAGTTGGCTTCGGCCCCTCGTACGCCTTCCAAAGAACCGGGACCCCATGGTCCCGAGATATGTTAAAACATAAAAATAAATAATAATAATAATCATGTTGTTTAATTTTATATAAATACTAGTCCTGATCTTTGCTGTGGATAAAAGCAACTTTGAGCAAAACTCTTACTGTACAAATGTAAGAATGCCAGATAACTTTAAACTATCTATGCCATGTCCTTATATTTTCTTGAAACACGAAAATAAACTTCATACTTTGTGGGACTCTTCTGCTATGCTTCACTTTACATTATCATCAGAATATTCTACCAAAATATATTTCACCAAATTCACAAATAATTTTGTGAGACATGTGAACTTAACCTAAATTGTCGAATAATTACCTTAAGACATGCCTTTGATGTAGCGCGTTCTGAAGATGCTGACTCTAGCTAGGTAATATTTAATTAGGATTAGACTGAACCGAATTCCAGTGCGTGTTGGCTGCGGCAAAGCCTGCCCTAAGAATGTACCTAACACTAACTTGTAATTATTTACGAGCCGAAGCTTAGAAACCCTTTTAGTTGGTATATAATTAGTGAAACTTCGGCTCTGAGTGTGATGTTAGACTTTGGGCCGTATTTTCCGTTGTTGTTGTATTGTCTGTTTATGAATACGTCATCAAAATAGTTGAACATCATAGAAAAACGGTTTGCTTTGCTTAATAATTTTACTATCACCATCGTCCTTTTTTTCTTGTTCTTTTGTTTCTGAATGAGTTTAATGCTTTACTAAATGTTGTTGGTATTTTTATTCGAGGTCTGTGATGAAATGAAATGATGATGAAATGAAATGATTAAATTTTTTGTAAGTAGGTTTGTACAAACACTTTTCCACGTCAATCATGTTTTTTTTAAAACTAGATGAAGTCGGCGTTTCCTATCTGACTACTCTGAGAAGAAAGGCCGAAACAAACTCAGAGGTCACAGTCTCTTTTAAAGTCCAGACATAATCTTGGTCAGGTTATATGAAGACCATGTAGATCGATGTCTGAGGTGGTCTTTGAGGAAAGAACCACACAGATTGAGAAGACCTGTCCAGTCAGTGCACGCATTTGTCAAAAATCGTGCAGCTCAACGATTCGACGAACAATACCAAAGAAAGGACATTTGGGTAGGCCGCATAAACTACTCAAACTGCCAGATCATGATTAAAACTAAGAAGGAAAAAAATAAATGACCCACATAGTCCTCACATTCACAATAATTAAATAAAAAATAAATTACTTACAAAGTAAATATTCATGTCATTGTGAAAAATGAAAACTTTTGTTATTTGAATCCATACTACTCGTATATCCATATTTTAATATTATAAATGTTTGGTATGAGATAGTTTGAGTCCCGGGAAAGGACATAGGATAGTTTTTAACGTAATATTCCCACGGGATCGACACTAATGCGGGTGAAATCGTGACGCACAAATCACACTAATATTATAAAGGCGAAAGTCTGTGAGTGTGTGTTTGTGTTTATATGTTTGTTACTTCTTCACGTTCTCACGGCATGACCAATTTTGATAAACTTTTGTATGGAGGTAGCTGACACCCTGGATTAACATATAGGCTAACATATAGGCTTTTTATCCGGATATTCCCACGGGATCGACATTTACGCGGGTGAAACCGTTGGGTGCAGCTAGTAAGCAATAATTTTAAATGTATTGTATTTATAGTCTCTGCAAGCGATTTCAAATTGTCTTTTAAATATTCGAATACACGACTTCTATGGCATAGAAGTCGTGTATTCGTGTATTGAACGTGTTGGGAAATGTGATTTCTTGATAGAAGTTCATCAAGAAATCACATTTCCCAATACGTTCAAATACGTGTAGGAAGATGTGGTTTCTTCTCACCAAAATGAACAGAAAGAAAACACGTTCATTTGCGGTAGAACAGGACGCAAAAAAAACACAAAAACGAACAAGTTGGTGGAAAATATACGTCAATCCACGCAAAACGGCCATCGCTCAGGACAAATGGTTTCCAAATAATAAATAATTATTCAGTTAGTGTCTCTAATTGAGGTCTGAGACAAATTTCTTTTAATTGAATAAGTACCAATATTGCAACAAGAAATTTCAATAGTTTTAAAATCACCTTTAAAATTATGCGCACACAATTAGGTACATAGCTTATTTTATCAAGAAACCACATTTTCCCACACGTTTTCCAGACAATAAATATTCAATTAAGTGCAAGGTTAGAACATTAATTAATCATGACCATATTAGCACACGCCCCTGAGGAAATGAATATATCTAACGCGATGAATAATGGTCACGACACACTGGAGACTGATGTGTCAATCTTTGACTTAATTGAGATTAAACTTGGTGAAGACAGAGTACCTAGTCATTGTATTTGGTGCGATGATGATCTCTGGCACAGAGCACGGAGGCACTTCGGCAGCCGCTGCTAAAGGCGACATTGTCAACACTTTGCATACAAACCAAATGCGTCACCATTTACTTGTACTATGATGTATGTACAAATGATGTATATAAACTGACGGCTTTGAAGGCGGCCAGTGACAGAATTTGTGTGCTCAACGCACTTTCGGCGCCACGAATTTTATTAGTACTTCCGTCTCTAGACGCTGCGTGGTGATTCCCTGCTCACTGGTGATGGTCTGGAGACGTGTGGCAACGTCGCGTGTCATTGCTAGATGTCTGTGGAGATAAATGTCACGGAACATTTTTGTCCCCTAGTGTGTATACAGCTTCGACTAAAATAATCCTCTCTCCAACATTATTTGTTAGTTATTAAAACCAATTTTTATTTATATCTAGCTGACCCGGCGAACTTCGTACCGTCTTAGATTTAGTTTTGTTATTTTTTTCCATGTTTTAATCTCTTATTTGTTGGATTTGTCTTCGCCCCAAATAGCAGAATAATTATAACTAACTCGACTTTGTTTTATATATATAGAAGATAGTGTGATATCTATCTATCTATAAACATATAATAAGACAGTAAAAAAACTGTGTCTGTACATTGAATATATATAAAAAAAAAATAACTGAGGGGGGTTTAGAAACAGTAAGAGAGCACGAATCCAAAAAAAAATAATTCTGTTTGTCTGTTTGTTTGTACACGCTAATCTTCGGAACTACTGGACGGATTTGAATGATTTTTTTGTTGTATAGGTATTATGTCTGGGCAACATATAGGCTATAAATTATCTTGGAAACTTGAACACCTGATGCAGAACCGCAACAGACCAGCTAAACTATAAGAGATACAAAAACGGTACCATAGCAAAAATTGTTCCACGTGATGAGCATTTTCTGCTGAGAGAATAAATTTGAAGATCTGGAACACCTGATGTGGAACTCCAAGAGCCCAGCTACACCATAACACATATAGGAATGACGTCTTAGCAAAAGTTGTTCGGTCTGATGGGCTTTTGCTGTTGACTTATAAAAATCGAAGATTAGAAACATCTGATGTGGAAATCAAAACTATCACTAATTTCACCTCCACGCGGTGAAGGCGGTAACAGTTTAGGACTGATTTTCGATGACGATGGTATATCATTGAAAATTTGACTCTACTGGCCAAAACTCCCATTTATTTTTTTTAACGTGAACAAATGCTCAAGCATTCTGCACTACCACGGGGAGATAGTACAGTTATGTGGGACTCTTACCCACTAAAACTCCACGGTGTCCTCCTCTGCCGCTTACGGCGGGAACATGGGCACGCGTTAGCACACATCCGTGAACCCGCCGCGGCTGTCCGTCGCCGGACCCTCCTCTGGGGAGTACTCCCCATCACCGGCGCACCAGAACACATAGCACGACGTGACCACCCCAGGGACCAAACCAGCACATGGGCGCCAGACGACCCTGTGTCTGGGCACCCTTGGTAGGGGAGCAGTCACTTAGATTTTAATTGATCAGGTATCTTCACAATAAAATATAACCATGCCTAGAAAGAGGTCAAATCTTTTCCAATGTTCCAAAGGAGCTAAAAGATTGCGGATCATAAGATCCCAAGGATCTACCGAAGAGCGTCAGGAGAGACTTGATGCTGTTCGAGAACATCAGGCTGCAACTCGCTCCGTGGAAACCTCTTCGGATCGCGAAGCACGCCTGCGTTCTCAGCGTATTTCATCTACATCCAGGTCTCTAGAGACCAGTGAAGAATATGATGCGCGACTGACCGCTGATCGTGAACGTCATGCATTGTCTCGCGAGTCGGAGACGTTCACGGATAGAGAATTGCGCTTGAGTTCCAAGCGTATCTACGCATCGACTTTTAGGTCTCCAGAGACAAGTGGGGAACGTGATGCGCGACTGACCGCTGATCGTGAACGTCACGCATTATCTCGCGAGTCGGAGACGTTCACAGATAGAGAATTGCGCTTGAGTTCTCTGCATATCTACGCATCTGCTTCTAGGTCTCTAGAGACAAGTGCGGAACGTGATGCGCGACTGTCCGCTGATCGTGAGCGACATGCATTGTCTCGCGAATCGGAATCGTTTACCGATACAGAATCACGCTTGAGTTCTCAGCGTATTCGCACATCTACTAACAGGTCTTTTGAAACAAGTGATGAACGTGAGATTATCATACATTGTCCCGAACACGCACACAACAAAATACTCATAATCAGTTAGAAAGAAAGAATTGCTGGAGTACGGCATGAAGAGACAGATTAAGAAGAGCGCAACGAACGTTTGAATTCTGATCGACTTCGTCATTCTCTGAACAGAATGTCGATATCATCTGAAGAATCGAATGTGTCTCAAGATATAGCCGTAGGGCATGGCGACCTTCCTTGGGTTGATAAGGAACGGAGTGCATTTACGTATACTCCTATGATTGACTACGCCACATATTCCGCCATCGGAGGTATGGTTCAAAATTGTACTTTTTGTGAAGCTGTTAAATGGCAAAAAGAAACAAACGGTATGTGTTGCTCAGGTGGGAAAGTACCTATTGAAATATTACAAAATCCTCCAGAAATATTAAGATCACTGCTAATCGGTGACCAACCACAGTCAAAACATTTCTTGGATAACATACGTTCGTACAATAATGCCTTTCAAATGACATCTTTTGGTGCCGAACAGATTTCAGAAGGCCCATTTATGCCAACATTCAAAGTGCAAGGCCAAGTTTACCACCTTATTGGTTCATTATTGCCTGAAAATGACGTCTCGAATCGTCTCGCGCATCCCGTTGTTTTCCAGTCCCCGGGCTCTTAGAATTCGACATCAGACGTTTCAGATCTCCGATTTTGACGACCCCGTTGTCGCTGGCATAAGCAACAGGATCCGCGTACGAAGTCGTGGGCAGAAGCTAGTTATAAATAAAAATGTGAAAGTTAAAAAGAAAATCTTGAAGTAATCAGTAACTTCGAATGTATCCAAATCTCAACTTCGAGTACATACACGTACACACTATGCCTCTCAAGGCATAGTGTGTACGTGTATGTACTTTAAAAGAAAATTTTCACATTACACAAAAAATATCCACAAAAGCATTTTGCTTCTTTTCACCACAGTGCGAGTAGCCTAAAGTTTTTTAAACAAACTAGATAGATACAAACTGGGTTACGCCAGTATAAATAATTTGCTAAAGCGTGTTCATGTTAAAATTGCATCAAAGCTTTGTACTACACCTACTCAGTGAGTTCAAGCTGGCGAACTTTTTAACGCGATTTGACTGAATTTATTTTCAAGTGTTTTGTTAAAGAGTAAAATTGGCTTGGTAGAGATAAATGGGATTTTAAGCAAGTAGCATGTACAGGCAAAAATGTAGGTTTTATGGTCAGTAGTTAGGTTGACTATGTTACTAAAAATAATTAACTGATTATTATGATGACACTTTGCTCAAAAACACGGTAATCTGATTCGAATCAAAATTCGATACTTATTTTAAGACATCTTTTACTTTAAATCGGATAGACTCGAGCTCTAAGTGTACTAATATTAGTCTGCAGATCCTACGCTCCAAATAAATTACTCGATATTCCTACGAATTCCAACTAATTCAATCTCCGAAAATAATCGGAATTCTATTCCAATATATAACTGTAATAACTGATAAAAAAGAAAATTTAATTAAATGCCAAGACCAGATCAGACCAGCTAACTCTGAAGTCGGACGTGGACTGAAATAGGATTAGAGGCAATTCTCGTAATGTTAAGAACGTTCACAGTCTGATCTCAGTCTCAATCTATCAAAAACACCTCCCCCATTTTTGACAAGTTTTGATATTGATTGTCGCTGCGTTGAGATTGCGACTAGATTTTGAAAGTTTTTAATTACGGAAATTGGCTTTCAGATATCGATAATCACCCCTGTCATACTAGTTATAGTTATTGCATGTCGAGCGAGTGTCCATCGTTGCAATTTAAACCTTATATCAATGACAAAAGTAACATAACTCGCGCGCCACTTGCAATGACTATACCTAGATCTATGATAAAGTGGAATAAAACTTTTTTTCTTACGAGTCAAGTTCACAAAAAAGGTTCTACTCCAACAATTGGCGCGAATGGAGGACGTCTCCTGGGCATTCGTGAAGGGCACGACGAAGGTAGTTTTTTGAAAGATGTTGTTCAAGGGAGCAATTTTATAAAACCTTGACGACTAAGCTATTGTAAGTTTTGCATATAATTTTCGTATTGTACTTAGAAGTAAAATAAAAATTGCTTGTGAACCGTAAAATATCACAAGGCCGACCTGACACACTGTTAACCTATTATAGATTTTCAAGTTAATGATAAGAGTTTAATTAGCACCTAACACCAATATGAATCACGATAAAATGTATCCAAAACAAATTTTTATAATAAGCTACATCACAGCGGTGACACAGAAGAAAAAAGAAAACCTAAAAATCGTACCAAAACATCATGCATTTTTCAAGGATCACCTAAAAATACAAGCAAAACCAGTTCATGAGTAAGTAACGAGACAGACCCCCGCTATGTGAACGCATCAGTTGCTCCTCCTTTATCTAAACAGCTGTACAGGGCGCCATCTTCGTAAATTGGCGGTAGCGTAGAAAGATGGCCGCCATTTGTTAAATTCTACAGATCAGCGCCTTGCTCGGAGCTCACACGTTTATATGGTCCATCTGCTTCAATATGGTAAGTGGCTATAAGTCTAAATCAGGTCAGTGGCTGTGGTAAGAGTTTAAGAAAATGTTGCTATGAATTTAAATTGTTTTAGGAGTTAATTGGGAACGTTTGTAGAGACTGACTTGAGCGCCTCGTCTTCTAGTGCATATGAAAATCCTATGGGAAGGAAATATATTTTAAACAATAATAATATTTAAATTATACATCGGTTGAAGCATAATAAAATAATGATAAAGGAAATTTCCGTTAAATATTATGAGATATTAAACGATTGTTTGTCTTTGGGCTGATTTTTCAATAGTCAGATAACTTTTATCTAAAAAACAATAGGCTATTTGACTGGTTTCTGATAAACATCTCAGATTATTTAATGGTGTCTAACGAGCCCACAAAAACCTATTACTTCAAATTGCATAATGTATTTCTTTTAAAAAATAGTAAATAAAAATGTACTGTTTAAATAAGCCGCCAAAACGCTATCTTTAACAATATGGCGTCGTGACGTCACGATTCACGTAAACAAACATTGAAACGGTCGAGATACTAGACAAAAGTCATCTGTTTTGTCAACGATAGACAGAAATTTACTAAATCATGACGTCATCTTAAGTTTAGCCAATCCAGACCGCTTTCGATTACGTGGCGCCAGATTTAAAAAGATGAAGTTTTTTCGGGTTTTTTTTTTATAAATAAATACATTGTTTTGTAGTAAAATTAATGCAAATCGATTTTAAAAGCGATTAATCTATACGAGTGTCAATAATTATGACCTTATTTTTTACATTGTCAAATAGCCTATTATGTCAGTTTGACATTTATTTTCATTCAAAAGCTGTCAAATTTATCTGACTATTCAAAAAATAATCAGCCCTTAGTTACATAAAATTTTATTTATTTACAAACATACAAGAAGAAAGGAACAGAAAAATACGTACAAAGGAGATGTTTATTTCTAAGAAAATCCCTTCCAGCATACCTGCGATAGGAGGGTACATAAAAAGAGATGTAGACAACGCTTGTAAGAGTAGAAGGGAAAAAAATCATTTAATTTTGTTAAAAATTTCACAAAATCTTTAATTCCAAAAATCTCCTGACCTAACTAACTACCTCGAATATAAAGATCGCAATTTATAATCATAGATATAATTCCACTTCCTCAATAAATTCAGTTATGGGGTATGTTTATGGTCTAGACGAAAACACGCCGAATACGCTTCGAACTAAACGGGCAACGATAGATACAAATTATGGTATTATATGGTAAACTCACACAAATCATGCGCGGTAAAGGAGCCAACTTAGGCAATAAAAGGGGCACAATATGGCGCATAGCAAATGGCCGAATGATGATAACGTATGAACAGATTAGTTCGTTGACCTCCAAAAGTTTAGCAAGATATTCATACATCCACCTTCTACTGCGAATGGCCGTTCATCATTTTGTACTTGAGCCTCCAATATTTTTCTTTTATTAAATATATAAGGTATTATAAGCATCTAATTAAAGTAAAGATATAATCAAAGGATTCTTACTCACAATTCCAAAAATACTTTATTTTACAAAAGAAACCCGTCGGTTATAATTAAATTCAGAAAGCCTTATTCGTCTCAGCAAATGCTACCTAAAAACTTGATTAAGGCAGAGCCAAAATTAGCCACTCACTTTTAAAAATTGCGGGCTTAATATAAATTCAGATGAAAATATTTCAAACAAAAAAAAGAAAAATAAAAATGCTGATTCAGTAGCTTCATTACTTCTTTGACATTCAGACATTGAAGGCTGTTTGTACGTGAATTTCGTGGCGTCATTCCTTCATATATTCTAAGTAACGATTTATTATTATTGTGTTGTCTGTCGATGTAACGCGCTCCGAATTGGAGACAAATCTAATATTGTAGTGTCTGTGACTGAGACAAACTCGTCTGGGGTAATATCAGCTTTCTTATGTGATATCTCTGTGGTTACATTGTTTCATATTTGTGGGCTAAGATCAAGAATTTGTTTCGTAACCATATCAGTGATCGAAATCAATCATTTCTTTTTGGGGGACCGAATAGATTGTTATTGACATTGCGTAGAAGTTTTTTTATTTTATAGATATTTTTATGAAATACACACATATCATCACACCTGTATTCTACAAATGGTTAGGCAGAGGTGTGCCTATAGTATGTACTAAAATTTTGTTTATACTAACCTACTTAAATATTAGTATGCCATTGTATAAGGCAAGCATGACGGCCTGTTTATAATACTTTTAACAACTTGCACGCTGAAATTTCGTGTGTACCTATACTCATGTTTGAATAAATAAAAATTATCTTATCTTATCTTACTAGCTGCGCCCCGCGGTTTCACCCGCATATCCGTCTCGATCCTGTGGGAATATCGGGATAAAAAATAAATTGTAATCCAGGTCATGGTCTACACATGTGCCAAATTTCATTCAAGCCGTTTTAGCGTGAAAACGTAACAAGCAAGTTACTTATAAAAAATCAAGTCATTCACTTTATAGTATTAGTTTATATAGATAATTAATTTAATTTTTACTGTGTACCTGTAGTAGGGTACACCCGTATTTCCCAGTTAAATCCATGTAATAGGGGGCGAGCCTATTGCCATCAACCGGGCACAAATCCAGACTTCGGGCTGCTACTGAGAAATTCCAGATGGATAATCCAATAACGCTTTGCCCGGCCCGGGAATCGAATCCAGGACATAACGCTCAGCAGTAAAACTTGCTACCACTAGATCAACGAGGCAGTTCAGGTCCATGGAATTGTATTTCTCCTTCAATTTTTTTTTTACTTACCTACGATACGAAACAATAAAATGCCAGATCATTTTTTTTTTGTTAGCCTATACTGTCCCACTGTTGGATAAAAGCCTCCCCCAAATCCTTCCAGGAACTTATTTCGCGCACCACCTCGATTCGTTAATAAACGAACAAATATTTAACATCATCCATTCGAGTCACTAGAGAAATAACACCGAGCCGCCAAGAGAGTGCCAACTTAACTTAATAACTAAGTTAGATTAACTTAGGCGCGTGTTTCGCTAACCATAAAGCCTATGTCATAGTTAAGTTTTGTTAGGGAGTGCACCCACATGCTGCTTTAGTTGTACGAATTGTTGGTTGGAGATTCTTGTAGATAGTATGCTTATTATGCGTTGAGAGGCCCGTGGCTAAATAATAACAGCCGCACAGGTCGATCGATCAGGTTAAGCTACGCTTGCCGCGGTTGGTCTGTGGATGGGTGACCATCTGTACTCACCGAGACCCCTCCGTGCCTCGGAAAGCACGTTAAGCCGTTGGTCCCGGCTGTCATTCGTGGATCTTTGACAGTCGTTACGGGTAGTCAGAAGCCCGAAAGTCTGACAATCAGTCTTACCAAGGGGTATCGTATTACCCAGTAACTGGGTTGTGGAGGTCAGATAGGCAGTCGCTCCATGTAAAATACTAGTATTCAGCTGCATCCGGTTAGACTGGAAGCCGAACCCAACATAGTTGGGAAAAGGCTAGGCAGATGATGATGATGATGCTTATGCGTTAGGTTGGTAGGTACCTACTTTGATGTTGGTATTCACCTAATCATTCAAACAAATGTTTTCCTTATGTTTCAATAGAATCGATTATCTGTGTGTGTCGGTAGTTTTTTTACCTAATTATTAATCTGAGATTACAATCAATATAAATAAAACAAAGTCGGGTTAGTTACATAGACTATTTTATAACTCAAGAATGGCTGGCCCGTTTTTTTATAAAAAAATATTGGTAAATTATTCTTTGATTGCATGAGAGCAGTGGTGGCCAAGTGGTAACGGCCGCGACTTACGAGTTGTAGGTCGAAGGTTCGAACCCAGATAGGTGCTTTACTTTGTGTAAAATATTTACATCACCACCGCTCTCAACACGGTGAAGGAAAACATCGTGAGGAAACCGGCATGTCCTAGAACCAAAAATTCGAAAACATGTGGCATCTGCCAACCCGCCCTGGGCCCGCGTGGTGGATTATGGCCCACTCCCTCTCACCGGGAAGAGGCCTGTGTCCCAGCAGTGGTAACATTATAGGCTGATTAAGATTCTTTGATTAAAATTTATTGGATGTGTCTCCGCCCCGAATAGCAGAAAAACTATTAGATAAATATTATGGGAAAAATTCACAAAAAACTGAGGTGATACAAACTTCGCCGGGTCAGCTAGTTAGAATATAAAGAAGGAGTATGTTACAAACACTGAGTCTAGTTATTTTGTAGCCAAAACTTGTATCAATTCAAATTATGATGATGGTTGTTCAATCACAGTAGTTTTTAAAGAAGTTCACTAATGATTTCGTCTAGAGGAGCTTGATATGCCTTATTATGCAAAAAGTATTCTTACGTTACAATAAGGGCTAATTTTTTGACAGTTTGATAATTTTTATCTGAAGAATAAATATGACAGTTTGACATATTTTCTATACAAAAGCTGTCAAACCGCCATATTTATTCCTCAGGTAAAACTTATTTGACTATTCAATAACCAGCCCATATAAATAAAAAAAAATAAAAAAATAAAAACTTTTTATTTCAGACCTTTTTAAAAATCCATAGTGTTAGTACAAAAGAACTTAAATGGTAGTGTTAGTAGAATAGTACTTAAATGATAGTGTTAGTACAATAGAACTTAAATGGTAGTGTTAATAATAAGTAAACAGTTATTTAATATGGGTACGAACCCAATGCTGGACATAGCGCGAGTCCAGCCTATCCGCTATAACCGCTAGGATGCTGTTAGTGCTGGCGCGCAGCCTGCAGAGCGCCGCGGCGCATCGCTTGCGAAGCACGGCATGGAAGCCGTCAACATGTGCATCCGCGAACATGCCCGACGCACTGCACCAGCGCGGTAGCCCCAACAGCGCATCCAAACAATCAGTAATCAATGTACCATGACCAAAAAACAAATCACGATCTGCATATTTCTTTCAATTAGCCTTTTTTATTTTTAGCTCCGACAAAAGAATGGGTCGCGTACGGCGGCTGTTAATCTTCGTTACTCCGACTCCTGTGCCCACAAACTAAATCCAGGAGTGGCTAGGACTAATACCCGTCAACATGGGAAGTCGTAATGGTGATTAAATAAGGGCTGGATCCGGTAGACCGTTACAAATGAGCCCATTTATAGAATACGGGACGTGAGGACATACGTTTGAAGGTACAGGAATTTTGGAATGTTCTTATACGTTTTAATAATAATAATAATCATTTTATATATATATTTTTTTTTATATATATTTATGTATATATATTTTTTTTTAATGATATTAGTTATGGGTATGATTATTCTGGGTTCGTAAAATACCACACTAATTATTGTAAAGGCGAAAGTTTGTGAGTGTGTGTTACTTCTTCACGCTCAAACGGCCGGACCAATTTTGATTAAATTTTTTATGGGGGTAGCTGAAACCCTGGATTAAGATATAGGCTACTTTTTATCCCTATACTCTTACAGGATCGACATTTACGCGGGTGAAGCCACGGGGCATAGCTAGTATTTAATATAAAAATATGGTCGAGCAGTGGTGGCCAGTGGTAATGGCCCCGACCTACGAGTTCAAGGTCATAAGTTCGAACCTTACTTTGTGTAATTTATTTCATCACCAGTGCTCTCAAAACGGTAAAGGAAACCTGCATGTCGTAAAACCAAAAATTCGAAGACATATGACATCTACGGGCGCTGGGCCCGCGTGGTGGTTTACATTACCCACTTCCTCTCACAGCTCATGCATAAAAATATGACAGAAACATTAGTTAGGTTAGCGCTATACCGCTCTGTTAAATGTAGAATTGGCCAGTCAAAATAAGCTGCTGGGTGTAACTGTCCAGGATGCGCCGACCGCTCGGTTCAGTTGAGTAACTGGCGGAACAAACTGCGCTACGCGAGGCTTCTTCATGCATCCACATTTATGCCGTACCACGAAGGTATAGGAATTTTATTGGTCAAACAGTTTTCAACCCTGCGCTAAAAGTTTCGATCAGCTCTGAAACTCGTAACATTTCCCGAATGTGTATTCAGTATATTTCCATAATGCATCACTTAATATCAGTCACGTTAAATATTAAAGAACAATGCATTCAGAGATCATTAATAACACTCATATTAACATTCAAGCTGAATATCAACTTGGGACAGTGAAAAATAGATTATCTTGGGAGAGCATTTTACCAACGAGTCATATTAAAATGGCAAGAGTTTCTAGCGTGGGCTGAAAATATTCAGCGTGCATCAGAAATGTATGGTGATGTTTAAGGGGCCGACGGAGCATGCGTCGTTCATACAAACGTAAAACCAAAATCACACTAATATTATAAAGGCGAAAGTTTGTTTGTATGTTTGTTACTTCTTCACGCACAAACGGCTGAACGGATTTGGTTGAAATTTGGCACACGGATAGTTTAAAACCAGGATTAACACATAGGATTAGTTTTTGTCCCGATATTTCCACGGGATCAACACTTACACAGATGGAACCGCGGGGCGCTGCTAGTAATTTATAAAACCAAAATAATTTTTAAAGCTTGAGGCAAAATGTTACCGTCATGACAGTAAACTTTAACGTTTTAAGTAGCTAAAAGGTCACAAAATTAACTGTTTTATTCATTTGGTGCTATCGGTCAAACCATTGCATTACAGTAATGGTTGTTTTACTTTTTTTTTTGTTTTTTCAGTAAATAGTATATTCAATCATTAAAGTTACTGTTTTGTCTTTTACTGTTTTGCAAACATTTCTTCTCACTGCATAAAGTCAGTAAGTCTTAATGAAATCGCTTTAATGTGGTGTATAGTAAGAAATTATATTTTTCAGTGTATTTTCCTTGTGAAATCATAATATGAACCTACTAAACCTGGCATTAAAAAAAGGTTCGCTAAACGACGATTTATCGAAGATTCTTAAAGTCAGTGACCAGGCGGTCATAAACGAAGAGGTACTTACACACAAAATAGAATTTATGGTCTCCGTGAAGATGTTAAGCGGTAACATTTTTAGAAGCATTAACGTTACTCTGCCCAGATATAAAGTGCGAAATTACGACGAAGTTACGAGGCATTATGTACAATCTGGTTGGAGCTCTCAAATTGATGTTTTGTTCCAGAAATGTACGGCAAAAAGTTTTAGGAACAACAAACTAACAACTATCGATGAAAATTGTCCCGTATCAGTTTTCAAACAGACAGCTAATTGGCAGTGGTACAAAATACACACCAACAATAAGTTTACAAACTCCACAGCATACATACGTTCACAAACTCCACAACTCAGAACACTCGAACACAAAATATAACAACAAAGTATGCAGAACTACAAACTACATTGACAACGTTTGTATAGAAATTGTATCAACTTTGCAGCTTATCTTTAGCTAGCGACAAAGAGAACGCTGAGCCAAACACGAGCCTTGCCTTGCCTTGCCTCGCCTCATCTCGCCTCGCCTTGCCTCGTACCGCTATCCGCAGCTTTTTGATAAGCGCACCGCTACACCGTCTTCAAAGTGAAGATTTGCGTACCCAAGCATCCTAGTAACAATGTAGCTAAAGGCTGGGCTTAACTTCAGACGTTCAACTAGGTCAAACAACAATTTATGCGATCGGCATGAATGTATTGCCTTCTATAGGTACTACTGTTTAGATCGATCTTATTTATTCGACTGGAAAGGACCTAGACTCTGATCTCGAGTAAAGTAGGCAATCACAAAAAAAATATTCTGTATCTAAAAACCTAGAAGTCTACGCCGGCTACGGCGGCGACGTCGTCTGCTAAGGCTTAGACTGCTACGACGTAGACCGCTACGGCGTAGACTGCTTCGGTGTAGACTGCTACGGCGTAGACTACTACGCAAGTTCTGCCAAAGTACATTTTGATGAGCAAAAGTCTCTTTTCCTCTTAATTAAGGGTCAAAGGATGGACTAGGGGTTCATTAAAACTGGGCGCTATTGATGATGATTAAGGAACCCGATGACACTCAACTACATAGGTTTAAATTTGAAATATGATTTCCTTTACATCATAGCTCAACTATTGCTCAGCCATAATAAACAAAGCAATGTTGCTTTGTTTATTATGGCTAAGCAACAGTTACCATTCTGTTAATAATACAAGACACAAATTACACTGTAAATTAATAATATTATAATCATACAGAACCGTCAATCTCACGAAATATAATAATATGTATGATATAACGTTACCACGAACTCTTGATTGATATAATATACAACCTATAAATGATGTGCAACTCCCCTTTGATTAACCGTTGTATAGTTCAATTTACATTACACGCAGTTATATCCCGGCGTTAAACTGTGATATCCATATTTAGGGTTGTCACTCTTTAGCCGGATGTACGTTTGGCTTTCGGTTTCTTTCGGTCAAAAATTTGTATGTCCGGATTGCTTGAATTTTATATTTTGTGTGATTAAAGTATAAGTCAAAGTATTTTTACCTAAAAACTCAATAGATTCGTTCTGGTTTTATCCGTAGTTATCGAGCAAGCCACTGAAGGATAATAAATCATGAACCTTCTAATATTTCTGCAAATATTTCATGGTATTTATGAAGTTATAACGAGTTGAAAAATCCGGCCAAGTGTGAGTCGGACTCGCACACGAAGGTTTCCGTACCACCCCGTGCAATTTTTTACACGACATATGTTTTTAAAATACTTTAATATGAAAACACATACCTATAAGTTATTATTATTGGGACCCATTTCATTATTTTTTTTAAGAGACGGCGGGATGAGCTGGACTCCTTCTTAAAGGATTGGCCCACAATCGCAGTAGACCGGGATAAGTGGAAAGAGGGAAGGGAGGACTTTGCCGTGCAGTGGGACAACACTAATAATAAGATAACAAAATAATAATCATATTCTAAAAAAAAACACCACACACACGCTGCATTGACTTGGCTTGGGCCCGTTAATGTAGCTTAAACTAGCCAAAGAGCTAAGAAACAAAATTCGTTTACCAAAAATAATAATAATACACAGTCTGTGAAAATTTCAAGTGTTTATACGGTTGAAAAGATACAGCCCTGTTACAGACGGATTAGCGAACACTGGAGCATTAATAACCCTATAAATGGGACCTGAGGGGCAATTCTCGTAATTTTAAGAACACTCACTGTATCAATCTGTCAAAAATACCTCTAACTTTCCTACATTTTTGACAAGTTTTTGATATTGATTGTCGCTGAGATGAAATTACGACTAAATTTTGAAAATTTTTAATTACAGGGATTGGCTTTCAGATCACAGCACAAACTGTATTCGATCATCTATTATAATGCTATAATTATTACGTACTGTAGAAAACGTGAGCGTGGTGACCCAGTGGTAACGGCCGCGACTTACGAGTTGTGGGTTATAGGTTCGAACCCCGACAGACGCATAACTTTGTGTAAATTATTTCATCACCACTGCTCTTGAAAACGGTGAAGGAAAATATCGTGAGAAAAGCAGCATATCCTAGAATCAAAAATTGGAACACATGTGACATCTACCAACCCACACTAAGCCTGCGTGGTGGATTACGGCCCACTTCCTCTCACAGAGGCCTGTGTCCCAGCAGTGGGAACATTATAGGCTGATTATACTACTGTACTCCTCTTCTCCTCTTGGTTTTTGGCAACCCTACCTATCGCTAATTTATAGCTAGCCCCATTTAGCTACATATGAATGGTACTGTATGAAATAATTGAAAATAAACAGTGATCATGAGATATGTGTGCATTTAATTGGTTTCAAATGAATATAAACATTTGTGTAACGATTTGAGTATAAAACGTGGAACGCTTTGAACTGATTTTCGAGTAGCACGTGTTTTTATGATATTCCCTTTACTAATATTATGTTTAAGCTAAAAATTTCATTCTTTTGTAACAAGGTTTTGTCTATTAATAACATGGAATGCTCGATTAAAATAAACCAATTATTTTAAGAATAATTAGTATCGTTATTCCACCCATCTAGTAAGTACCACATGGGTAATAAAGATTCAAATTCTTCTCAATTCTTCGAAACAGTAAGTTATACATGGAGCGACTATCCGACCTCCACAACCCAGTTATTGTGTAATACGATACCCCTTGGTAAGTCTGGTTGGCAGGCTTCAAACGACCCGTAACGACTGTCGAAGATCCACGAATGACAGCCGGGACCAACGGCTTAACGTGCTTTCCGAGGCACGGAGTGGTCTTGGTATGTAAAGATGGTCACCCATCCACGGACCAACCGTGGCAAGATCGATCGAACCGTGCGGCTGTTATTAATTTAAAAAAAAATTGTTTTTGGGTCTCAAACAGTTACATTTGCAGATGTGATTGAGACAGTCCCAGTAAGTAATTACTTGTGTTGGGGTTGACTCGCACTACCACACACAAGCCCCTCGTGTTCTTTCTCTGCGACATGTTTACCACAAATAAACGTAGGTATTTTCTTTCTTTTCTTTCTAAAAGTTTCAAGCTCATCTGATACATCACATCTAAAGTTCTACATCGTTATTAACAATTATGTCACTTTAAACCCCAAAGATCGTTCTAATAATATCCTAACCTTTTGACTTACAGCTCTTCGTGTAAAAACCTACCACAGCTCTGTACCGCGCGTCAGATCACTAAATCTTCGTTAAGCGTCAGACGACAGATGGTACGCAAGGCTACACATCCAGCTATTCATAACCAGTATAAGCTGACTTCTGATTGTACGAAAACCTTAAACAATGCGAGGTCAGCTAAAACTGGAAATGTATAACATGATGTGTCGCCGTGTGTACGAACCCGAGTAAACCACACACTAATATTATTTATGTGGACCACGCTTTTATTGAATTAAAGTACGTGACAGTTTTGATAAAACTTCAACTTATATTCTATGTTCTTTCAAGGTTGGGGCAATGAACTGGCTGTAAAAAGTGGTAAGTAAGTTCGTTGAATAGTAGTATCGACGTTTCCGAGGAAGGTTACGCGACACCACGCAGCGAAACACGACGCCGACAACGTTACGTGTATAGTCATAGTTTTAAGGTTTTTATTTTGTATTAGTTTATTATTGTATAAGATTATTTGTGTATTTTACATAAGAGCCTTAGTTGCGTGCTAATAAAATGATTATTATTTTATTATAATGTAGTAAGACTAGAAGCTAGCCTGCAAGGTTGGAGGGTTGGACGACTTGAGTACTCCAAACGTTCATTGGAAGCTCTCTAATTTTATTAGATAGAATATATTGCTGAACTTAGATATTCATTTATACCTACTATATTCTGCGTAATCCAATTAGTCTAGACAGGGTTATGTGAAAATAATAATATCCCTAGACATTCTACACAAATTGGATAATAGTGAATGTAAATCTCATTTGTTATCTTCGACGAATAAAACGATGTTAGAAGCTTCGAACCAGTATCAAAGCATTAATTGAAACCACGCTTGGGGAGTTTGTGGTGAGTTCAAAACTAGTTCGAGTAAAGAAAATAACATTACATGTACATTTACGATAAAAGACAGAAAGATGGATAAAATACTTTTTATTGTAAACATGTAGAAATACGAAAAACACTTGCGATATTTTGATTTGTGTAAACTGAAGATATTTTTTTTACAAATCTTGGTAGACGACCATCACTTTATTTTGGCCACTTATAGAATAAGCATAATCAGCTTCTATTGTTCCCATCTGCTGGGACACAGGCCTACGCTCTTCGAGAGAATTGGTCCCCTCACGTAAAAAGAACGCTAGCGTTTACCTGCGCACTCAGCGATTTAACGATCAAATTGGTGGTATGAAGGGAGCACGATGCTAGTAAAGTTAACTATTATGATTCTACAATAAAACAATTACACTTATTTATACAGAACAATAGCTTAGTACTTTAGGACAAGACTGTACCTACCCGTGCGCCGACACACCCCTCCACTTTCACTCAGCGTACTTTTTACGTGACGTCAGCTGCTTTATACTATAATCTACCGTACCGTTGGTAGATGTCACATGTCTTCAAATTTTTTGTTTTGGATATGTCGATTCCTGGGTTCGATCCCACGATCTACAACTCGTAAGTCGGGGGCTTTACCACTGGACCAGCAATGCTCTCATTCTAAGCAAGACCATTTATTTACTTTTGTACTTGCAAGATTAACTTACTCGCCGCTATACAGGGTTATTGGTAAAACATTAACAACTTCTTAAGACGTCATTGTACTTTTTTTCGCGATTTCAGGTTTTATCCCACAGTAAAAGTTGTTCATAATGATTAGTACAATGACCTCTTAAGAGCTTGTTAATGTTTTACCAATAACCCTGTATTAGTTTATAGACTACTATGGCGAAGAACGGTCAAGAAATAGGTCCGTATTACAAATATTTTTGGTTACATTGTTTTCGTGACAAATTATATAATTTATGAGGACTAGTATTAACAACTTTTTCCAAGTATCGTATACATTTATTCAAACACCACTAGTCTAGGAGTCCGCATCCCAGTTGTAATCTAATCTCTAACCCGGAAATCTTTTTCGGGAAAAACTTTCTGCGCTAAAAGCTCTTTGGACAATACAAGTATTTCGCTTTTATCTTGGTCGACGTGAATTCAGTCTGTGTCTCCTAAAGTAGCCTCTTTTTTGACTTAACTGATTTTGTTTTCTAAAAACCGTGCACTTGGTATTGTACAAAGTAATAAAAGAAAGTTTTTTGGGTGTTTTAATTGGGGTCTTATGATCGTTATCATATCAAAACAAACCACAAGTCTTACTAACGTATCTTAGGCTTTTTAGTCACTCTTAAAACCAATATCACATTTGGATATCTTTAATGCCTAATGAGTTGGGGCATTTCGAAATACTCTATTCAAGAGCACAAAATGACCTAAGAAATCTATGCATATGATTTCAGCTACATATGTAAGTCTTAACTTTGTACTATGTTTTGCGTAGATGTGACGCATACTTTCTCCCAAATTGTTGTTTTGTGTTTCAAATTGTTTGTGTCCCAAAGAGGCACAAGATGCAATAGGCATTTTTTGCGACCTATCCAAGGCATTTGATTGCGTGAATTACGAAACACTGCTCTTGAAACTTGAGCATTACGGACTAGGTAAACTTGCTCTTAGCTTAATAAAATCGTATTTAAAGGATAGATTTCAGCAAGTTCAAATAAACGGTGAGAATTCATCGGGCTTAAAATGTCAAAATGGGGGTACCGCAGGGCTCAATATTGGGGCCATTCCTATTTTTAGTATATATAAATGATTTACCTCATTTACTGAAAAACCGACCACAAATGGTGTTATTTGCTGATGACACATCACTGATTTTTAAAGTAAGCAGACGTGCACAGGATCTTGACGACGTAAATAACACTATGCTTATGGTTCATAATTGGTTTAGTAGTGAATGTCATGTTGTATTGAATAAGGAGATACTTGAATTCGTCGAAAATACGGTTTTCCTGGGGATCACGCTTGACTCCAAACTGCAGTGGGGTCCGCACTTAACATCACTGGCAGGGCGGCTAAGTTCAGCCGCTTACGCTGTTTGGAAAATTCGCCAATTAACAGACGTGGAGACCGCGAGACTGGTCTATTTTAGTTACTTTCATAGCATCATGTCTTACGGTATTTTGTTGTGGGGACGGGCTGCAGATATTGATTCTATCTTCATTCTGCAAAAGAGGGCTGTCAGAGCCATCTACAAGCTCAGCAGACGCGAATCTCTACGGGAACTGTTTAAAAAAATTAATATCATGACGGTTCCTTGTCAATATATATATGAAAACATTATGTACGTTCGAAAAAATCTACACCTTTTTAGTAAGATAAGTGACAGGCATAATTTTAACACTAGAAATAGGGACAAATTAGATCAACCGCGTTTCAGATTGTCTAAAGTAAAAACTTCTTTTTTGGGTTACTGTGTAAAATGTTATAATAAAATACCACTCGATATTCTTCAATTAAATGAGAAGAAATTTAAAACATACATTAAACGCACACTATGTAGACAAGCATATTACAAGTTGGATGATTATATTGTAGATAAAAATGCTTGGCTTAATGCTGGTCCTGCTCCACAGACACTTGGACTCACTAGTTAAAATTTCAATATTTGGAAGAGGTGCTTCCCTTTTTCTTTTTAAGTGTTTCTGACATTACGATTTATTTTTTTCTTAATTTATTCAATCAAGTTTAAGTGTTGAATACTTCAATATTAAATATCTCTTCCTGTTTGGTAGGTAATAAAATTCTATTTACCTCTTATATAAATTGCAAACTGTAGTTTTGTATAATTTAGAAGCATTTTTTTTTTAATTTTGTGAATGTAAGAACCATGTTTCCGTTTATTATGATTTTTTGATGTTGACTTGAAAGAGCATGGCAGTTGAGAACGTGTCATGCTCACTTAAATGTCTCACCGATGGTGGCGCGTGTGTTGGATCATTCGGTTCCCTACAAAATGGTTGAGCTGGATGGTGCTGATCCACGCGTCATGTTCGTGAACGGGCGCCGTCGGTTGAGACTGGTCATCTCTTAACTGCCATGGCTTATTTTTAATTTTATGTCTTGAATTGTTTCTTCATTTCTGTCTTTTTTTACATTGTTCTCACATATAGAAGCAACAAGAATAATGTACCCAGGATTTTGTAATATCTTGATTTAAAAGAGTGTCCATGGAGTTTCTTGCCCGTTCTTCTCCATAGAGATCTACGCTTTGGAATGGGCAACTAGCTTCAACTTTCTGACTAACTGACAGACTATTTAATTTTGACAATTCAAAAGTGCCTGTACAAGGTTTAATTGAAATAAATGATTTGAGTTTGAGTTTGAGTTATTTTGTATTTTGTTTTTTTTTTAATAAACGTATTTTCTTTCTTTTTAGCTGAGCATTTGATTTTTATGTAAAAGAGAACTGAAAGACCTTCTTAAGTCAAATTCGTTTAAGCTTCGTAAAGGCCTCGCTTCTAAAGGTAAATAAGTAATCTCCATTTGATCTTTCTTTTGTGTTGTGGAGATTACAATCGAACTCGTAAGAGGGTGAAAGGGGTAAAGCGTACAGTCAACAAGGCCGACCTCAGATGTCATAAGCGCAATTTAGTCGTTTTATCCGTCCACACAATAAGTGGAAAATAAACGGAACTCTCTCGAAAGTTTAACCGGGATCTCATCCTACATTTCATATGAGTAATTATGAAAGTACGGCCTCCACTGCACACATTTTGTCTACAATAAAATTGCGAACAACAAAGCAATGTGCAGTCTCGTATGAAATAATTAAGGGGTTTATATAGACATAGGATTTTTATGGCGTCGGTTTAATTTATTTCACGTTCCACTGACACCATTCTTTTTATATTGTCCGACGCAACAAAAGGCCTCTATATCATATCTTTACAATGAACAAATGTAACTTTTTCACTTTAGACGAAAATATATTATGGGCAATTTTTCACGGACCTTAAAAGGGTAATAATTTTGTTATATTGTCGCCAACTTCGTCTAAATTAATTGCCGTATTTAATAAAAGGCTACGGTTCCGAGGTCACTGTTTATATTATTATTCATCTTTTACAAATGAAAGGGTATCTGAAAGGCCTGTTAAATCGCCTGAAAGTTCTTTTCCTAAATAAAAGGAGCTCGCTTTTCCACACGACTTAACTTTGATTATGGCCTGTCATAATACAAAAATCAATTTCGCTATTGGTTTTGTAATCCATTTTGTTTGCGCATTAGAATGTGTAAAAGAATTGTTGGAAATCTTTTGAAAGTAATTTCGAGAGTGACTGCTTGTAGTATAAAAAGGCCGTATACCTAAAGTTTTCGCTTATGTAATTTCACAAAAAAGTTGTTACGTCAATAATTTCAGCCTATCGCAGTCCGCTGCTTGACCTCTCCCAGGCTGCGCCACTACACCCTGTTCTCCGCCTTCCGCATCCAGTCTGTCCAGTCACTGGTCATCGGTCCATCTAACTGGGGGAACGTCTCACGCTACGCGGTCTCCAGTTGCTATGTAACGACCATATTTTAAGACCTAACAGGTTAGGTTAGGTTGACAATAATTTAAAATTCAAGTTTATTTATTTATTAATAAGTACAGTCAGATAGTACAAGAACAGATTGGATGGTGAACCCCAAACTAGGCATTTGCCTGTATCTTGGGGGTCAGAATTCCTACATTTACAGAGTTTTAAGTATAGTACATATTGATTATTACAGGTAAACATAAACGAAAATGTAACTGAACTAAAATAAAATAGATCTTGCCATCAATCAGTGTGTGACAAAACCACTATTAAGTACATATTACATTTACCGAAATGAATGACAGCGGTTATGCTTCTACTCTACATTAACAGAATCTTGCTAGACTTAGTAAATCCACACCACCACGTAACGTAGAAAGTGTTACAACTTATTCAGAAACTATTAAACAAAGAAATATATTTAAAGTCGCGAACAATACTTATAAGAACAAGTATATTCGTCGTCGTTTCCTCGTGTTTCACTTTTAGAAAGTTAGCCGTATCTTACGAGGTTTAACGAGCTAACTTTCTGAATAATTCTACTTGCCTCCCCGAGAGTTCAGGTGAAAGGATTAGTGGGACTTACATAACTATGTATTGAGACTAACATATTAGCCGCTGAGGTCGCACAAATTAGTTTTATGTTAATGGCTACTATTTAAATACAAACATTCCAACTGTCATTATAAGAACCGACGAGGGTACAATTGCTACGCGAGATAATACTATTTTCATGTTTCCTTGTTTTAAACCAACAAACGGAATTCAGTATACTAAGTATACAGAGTGTGTCAGAACGGTGTGATCAAATGTAAGGTGTGGTACAGACCATCAAACAGAACAACTTTCTCCATGGGACCAACATCGTAATCGAGAAAAAAATATCAGCTGTCCCGTACAAAATCAATACCTCATCATCATCATCATCATTTCAGCCGAAAGACGTCCACTGCTGGACATAGGCCTCCACCAAGCACCTCCATTTCGACCGGTTCTGTGCTGCTCGCATCCAACGAAAAAAAAAATCCAAATCAATACCTACTTGACCCAAATGTACTTATGGGACGGCTGATTATTTTTCCTCGATTACGGACTCCATGGAGAAAGTTGTTTAGTTAGATGGTCTGTATACCACACCCTATTTGTCCACATCTTTCTGTTACACCCTGTGTACAAGGTGGAGTAGACAAAACGATAATAAATTTAACTTAGTATCTAATGACGTTACCATTCTGCATCCAAACATTCAATCAAGTTTAGTCACTGTAGCTGACGGTTGATCGAAAATCCATAGTCGGAACAACACTACTATTTAGTTAGTTTTTAGTTTTTTTACTTTTTTATATTTCGATTTTACAATTTATTTAAAAATATTCCGAAGTATTAGTATTGCCAGTGTTTCCATTTTTAACGTCTTTTTCTGACAGAACACTGTTCTTTTCAAAAGAATCACAATACTTATCACGCACGTACGCCTCTGTAAGTACAAACCAATAAAAACTTTCTACTTCCTGAATTAATTATACTTGAATCATTCACAGAAACGACGAACAAAACTGTTCATTATTATTAAAACAACGAGAAATGAAAACAAAAGAAAATAAATCCAGCTTTAGAAATACCCAATTTTAAAATACGGGATAGAACTTTTGATACAGAGCCGTCCTAAACTAAGTGAATTTTGAAACTTCGGGTGTATGTAGGCGATGTATGCGAAAGCCGGAGTATCTTTGTGTTCAACCCGTCCGCTTCCCTCGCGTTATTGAAAATAAAAACAGTGAGAGTTTATTTCTCCTGCACACCTGTATGACTAGCTTTTGCAAGCGACTTCGCCCGCATGGTGGTCGGAAATTATACCACGGTAACGTACTACTGGAGTCATCATCTGCCTAGCCTTCTCCCAACTATGTTGGGGTCGGCTTCCAGTCTAACCGGATGCAGCTGAATACCAAGATTTTACATGGAGCTACTGCCTATCTGACCTCCACAACCCAGTTACAGGGTAATACAATACCCCTTGGTATGACTGGTTGTCAGACTTCCCATCCGCGGACCAACCGCGGCAAGCGTAGCTTAACCAGATCGATCGACCCATGCGGCTGTAATCACCTAACCACAAGCCCCGTAAAACGTACTACCGGAATAAAATATCCTAATCCAGGTCCTGAAGAGCAGTGGTGGCCCAGTGGTAACGGCCGCGATTTACGAGTTGTAGGTCGTAGGGTTGAATCCATACTTTACTTTGTGGTAAATTATTACATCACTACTTCTCTCCAAACGCTGAAGGAAAACATCGTGAAGAAACCGGCATGTCCTAGAACCAAAAATTCGAAGATATGTGACATCTACCAACCCACACTGGGCCCTCGTGGTTGATTACGACACATTCTCACCGAGAGGAGGCGTGTATCCCAGAAATGTGAACATTAAAGGCTGATTATGCTAATCCAGATCATGGTCTACCGTTGTGTCTAATTTCAGCCAATTCCATTCAGCCCTTTGAGGCGTGACTAATTAACAGATAAACATCCAAACATACAGACTCTCACATTTATAATAGGTAATTTGTAAGTGAAAAGCAATTCAAGGTGAATTACGCTTTTTCAAATTCAAATGAACGGAAAAATTTCAGTATTTGTTTATGGTCAGCAAAACATTTTCAACGCTTGTTTTCAGTTTGGTAACTATGTTAGTTATGCGTCAACGGTAAAATTGTATTTCATAAGTTTGCATAAAAACATACCGTTTTGCATTTTACGTTTGAACGGTTGTGCATGGCATTGTATTTGTATTATGTGACTAAACGACAATTTTTATTCAGTATTGTTGTATTGGATGAAAATACTGCATGTTACAGTTATAATATACCTAATTAGTCCTATGCTGCCAGTCTTTTGAGCACGTTTCCAGATGACAGCGATCCGGACGAGTCCTTTTGTTTTTGTATTTATTTGTATAATTAGTCATTTAATTTAGTACCCAGTGTAAATACTTAGTTTTGTTAATTATTGTAAAAGTTACTTATACGTAAGTAAATAGATAAATAACTCCTATTTTAAATTCTCTAGAACTGTGAATTGTGATACTCTTTGTTCTCGGTACAACCTTTTCTACCATTTTAAGAAAATATTCAAAGATTACCTATTCAATTAGAAATAATTTAAAATGAAGGAAAATCATCAGATTGATTTTTCAAATGGACCTCGATATATTCTATACCTACCACCATTTCTAACTTGCATTTTATCTTGCATGTATATTGTATATCTTAGCAAAAACAAAAATACACTCTGAATTAAATATTTTTCTATGCAAAATACTACAGACACAAAACATCTAGAATATTCAAATAGCGTAGAGCGCAAACCGGATTTCTAATCAAGGGTCATGGCACAGTCAACCACCTGTCAATGGAAACAATTCGACTTCGAGGAGACTTTTATTTCGTAGCAATAAGAGCGACTTTTTTAGGTCAAATGTTACTATTGACGTGGTAGACTGTACCTTAGAACTAAATGAGGAAGTACACGTGGTGGGTCGCCCCTTCCGATCCGTTTCCTTACAACGGAACAGATTAGTATTCCCTGTCCATCCTGTAGTCCGGAAAATAAACGTTTTTACCAAAGCAATGTTATGCAAACGTAAAAAATCGTGTTCTCTATGTAAGTAGGGTTTCCTAAGTTGTTTTTGTAGTGATCTGAATAATTTTGAGCGAGCACTTAAGAGTAAGCTGATTTTTTCAAAATTGGATAGCTTGAACGCTTGCCCTTGCACCCGGATATAATGTATTATTTTACTACAAGATGTCATGTATAGTACCTATACATGACATCTAGTTTTATGGACACTCTATTTATTACTAGCTGTGTCCGCGACTTCGTTCCCGTGAATGTCGAAAAACAAATTTGATTTCTTGGTTTCAATTTTTTTACGCGGAACCCCAATTATTTTTCTAAAACAAAAGTAGCCTAAGTTACTCCTTACAACAACAGCTATCTGCCAGTGAAAATCAGTCCAGCCGTTCTGAGATCAATTGGAACTAACAGACAGACAAAAATGTTAAAATTGTTTTTTTTTGTAAAAGTCCTCCAGACCGTATTTTAGCCACGGCGCGCGGCCAATCTCAACGGAGACTAGCCTAGCCTTCGGCGCGGGAGATATTATACTGCACAAGTGTGTGCGCAGACATAGGTGCACTCCCTCTTCCCTCACTCTCGTAGTCCGATGCCTTCCTGATCTCTCTCCGGTTTTTGTTATATTATGTAGGTAGGTATCTTTCATATGCATTTAGTAAAAAGCTGTTATTTTGACAATACAAACGGTCACTTCATTTTCATTTATTTTTAGGTATTGTTTAGATTTCCCTTCCATTACCCACAAAGGAACAGATACAAATAGTATTTCAGAAGCAGACGTAGAAAATAAAGGAGTACTTAAAACTCGACATACACAAACGATGTTATCAAAAAGTTCCAGTTATATTTCTACCTTTACAGCAGAGATACCACAACCGACAACCATCCATAAAACCACATTGTGACGTCAAAGTAAAAATGAACCAAGAAAAAGAACCCACAGTCTAAATAAAATACTTTCATTTCTAGAAATAACGAGACCATGCATTAAGTCGTTAGGGTTGTTCAATGTCGTCTTCGGTCGTGCGACAACTCAGGGGTACAACAAGCGACACCTCTATTGTTACCCCACCAAGAAAAGAAGGCACTTTGTCATACCACCCTTTGTTACTGAACTAATGCTTCTTAATGCGGCCGGTGTACCTACGAGCACGGAAACGGGTGGCATCGTTTGTGATTTTGTATTTTTTTGAAGCGAGTTTTAAAATGAGCTGTGAGATGCAAACATTCATGAATACGTGCAATATTTTGAAGAATATAGATAAGGTTTTATATATTTTGTTTCGTAGTAAAGAAAGTCTATTCTTTAAAGATTCTCACCGTGAAAACTTAGGTGAAGACAAGTGAGCTGTCATTCCACTTGATTGACACTATTGACAGCTCATCATAAACAGCCTATAATGTTCCCACTGCTGGGACACAGGCCTCCTCTCTCTGTGAGAGGGAGTGGGCCGTAATCCACCACGCGGGCCCAGTGCGGATTGGCAGATGTCACATGTCTTCGAATTTTTGGTTCTAGGATATGCCGGTTTCCTCATGATGTTTTCCTTCGCCGTTTTGAGAGCAGTGGTGATGAAATAATTTACACAAAGTAAAGCGCCTGTCTGGGTTCGAACCTGCGACCTACAACTCGCAAGTCGCAGCCACACACAGCTCACTTCCACCTAATTAACATTAAGACTTTTACAAGAATAGGTATGTAGATCGTCTGTATTTCCCGTTCAACTGAAAAACTTCTAAAGACTCAATTTAATATTAATACACTTAAAAAAAATAAAAACAATGCTTTCCTTAAATTTTTACGATTCATTGTAAAAAATCTTTCAAGCCCAATATCCGTATAACCGCGTTTTTCGTGTACGACAAAGTGATTACTTGATCTACGTCACTGTAACGGAAAAACCATTATTAAAGCAGCAAGTAATGGTTTTATTGAAAAGAGAGGAAATAAATGGATTTTTTTTCTTGTATCTTTTCCCATGTCTGGTGTTTTATTACGACAGCTGATCTATTCTGTAAAAACCTCACAGGAAAACTTAGGTGAAGTGAGCTGTCAATAGTGTCCCTAGCTTAACTTCTAAGTAACATGGCCAAATATATAGGTACATGAATATGAGACAGCAAAATAACGACAGATTGGAGAAGGCACACGTAGACAAGACATTAAACGTTACAAGGTACAGCCTTTGAGAAATCAATCGGTTATATTTTTTAATAAGTTGCCTCTAGTTATAAAAAGCGCTATCTACTCAAGCTCTTTTAAAAAAGTTTCCTGTTTAATAAAGTGTCTTTATGCTGTTGAAGATTTATAACGAAATTCCCAAATATTATGTCGTATTTATGCATTGTTGTAATATTTAACGTGTTTTTTCCTCATGTAATTTAATTTTCTTTTTATTTTTATACCACGTCATTTCTGATACAATTTATTGTTCATGAATAAATGACTATGACTGGGATTAGGTGAAATGACAGCGCATTTCAAGCTCATTTAACTTGAGTTTTCCGGGTGAGTTTTTTTACAGAATAGATCGGATGTTGTCATAAAACACCAGGCATGTGGAAAACGTACATAAAAAAAATCCATTTATTTCCTCTTTTTTTGTATTAAACCATGCAGTATTAGGTAAAATTAGTGCGGAATATATTGTTACGTTGTAAGGAGTATAATGAAGGCGGCTGTGAATTTCTCGTTAGCGGTTACATTCAGGCAATGTCTACAGAAGGCAGGCAGCCGGGTAGTTGCTTACCGACTGTGCCACGGTTGCCGGTTGCCATAACTCGGTCGACCAGTGCCTCATTGCGGGCGGAGCACTATCTTCAAGAAAATTATATTCATGTTTTTCTTGCACAGTATATTTAGGTCTTGTATTACGTGGAAATTGGAAAGTCTCGAGTTTTTCTAGAGAAAAGAAAATCCCTGTTATGAAAACTTGAACATCTAGTGGTTTTTCAGGTACTTAAATAGTCACGAATTGAAAATAAAATGCGATGTGAACGTCAAATGTCCATCTTGTTCTCAAGTGTGTGTTTTGTACTATTTTCTTGCATTGTGTCCTTTATAATAATGATTAAATAACAACAAAAAAGCCGTATGAAAACAGCACTAAAAACAAAAACTTAAAAAAACCCTTACACAACAATATAATAAACTAGACCATTCACACAAAACGAGAACCAAGAACTGTTCAGTGTACTTAGTGAAGTTAATTGTGTTTCAAGTAACTAAATCCAAGTTAATGAGACAACTCGCAGTAAGTAAACTGGCCCAAACAGTAGCAAATACTTTGGGAGTATTAAGCGCCAGTGATGTTCGCGTATTGGACGTAGACTCTCGGTTTAAGCTGTGCGGGATTCGTTTGAATGAGACCATGTACAGTCATCAAGTAGAGTAATGTATGTGGGTCAGTCTTATGAAGGTTGGAACTTTACTGCTATACTTCCTTCATGTTAACCTTTGTGTACTTTTACGAGGTGTTGATACTGTGGGCCAGGGCCCGGCGGAAAAATTAAAGGCACACGGTTCCTCGGCGCGGCGGCGGTTGCACGGAGTCCTTAATTTTCTCACTATATAATATAATAGAGAAAAATCTTACACAAAATTACCATAAGCGACAAAGAAGTATTTTTATTGGTTTTTCTTTTAAAAAAAATGCAATTCTTGCTCTCTCCTGAGACAATTATAAGACAGCACTAAGCAAGCCAAGTCGAAAGAAAGAAGAAGAAGAAATACCTAAATAGGAAAGAAGGAACAATGTTTTGCTATGTCATATTAGTTATTCTGTGGCTATGTAATAATTTTTGAATTGATATATGAAGTTAGTGTAAAGGGCGGCGAATGTATTTTTTGCCCGGAGCGACTAAATAGCTAGATCGGGCCCTGCTGTGGGCCTAGCACGAACTTGAGAAGTAAACGTCACGTGACTTGGAACAATTTTGGGTTGAAAATACTCGTTTATCACATAATAATAATATACTTAGTTTTAAAACTTTATTGATATCTATGGGTGATGCAATGCTTGCCGCATAATTAAGATACCTAATTGTATTTTAGATTTAAAAATCGTTCAAATTTACTTAACACGTTCGTGTTAAAAATTCTAGTTCCAAGATAGTTTGTTATATATAGGTGTTTCATAGTTATTTTTTTGATACGTCGTATAATACACACATCAAAAGTGTCTAGGGATCAACATATATTTTTGCAATAACTTTTCTCCTGATTGATATTAATTAAAATTTTCTTTAAGGATTCATCAAATAAAGTGTTTCCGTTTGTCACAGTAACGATAAACCAAGTCACCTTTGCATTAATAAAGAAATTTGCCATTTTCCTAATAAAGGGATTTTTGACATTTGAACCACTAACACAAAAGTTCGAAAAAAAGACTGAAATAACAGTTTTCTTTAAAATTTTATTGGGTAACTTAAACAATTAATAATCCGTGTTTCTACCGCGAACACTAACAACACAAGAGCATCGGTTTGGCATACTCAAAATGAGTTCATCCAAATCACGCTGTGGAATGGCCGCCCATGTTCGTTGCAACAACAAAAAAAGGTCTTCTTGCGACTGGATACCCTCCATATTCGGCAGAGCTCTTCTCTGTAGCATATCCCATGCATGCTCAATCGGGTTCAAGTCTGGCGACTGAGCAGGCCAGGGCAGGACATTGATGTTAGCTGCGGCGAGAGTCTGTCTTACAACTCTTGCGGTGTGCGGTCGTGCATTATCATGCATTAACTGAAATAAGGGACCGATTTGCACTTGTAGAGGAACGATGACGTCTGATACAATCGTCTCAGCATAAATTTGAGCGTTGAGGTTGCCTCTGATCCAAATCAACTCAGTTCTTCCGCCGATCCAAATACCCGCCCATACCATGATGGTTCCACCACTATAAGGATGGACTTCCTGGCAGGATTTTAATCGCTGTTGGCGTCCAGGGGTTCTCCAGTGTCGTATACGTCTTGTATCCGGTCTCATACCAAAACGAGACTCATCAGAAAAGCACACGAAACGCCATTGTTCTTCTGCCCAATTTCTGTGTTCAAGAGCCCATTGATATCGAATCCTACGATTGTGCATTGCTATAGGTGGTACCCGTAGCGGTCTTCGGGAATGAAGGTTCACTTCATGCAAGCGGTTTCTGACTGTTTGGTCGCTAATTAAGTTCCCTGAAGAGTGATGAAGCCTCACGGCTAACATCATGGCGGTTATTGTTGGAGCTCTTCGAGTTAAGATTTGAATGTATCGGTCTTGTCTCCGTGTGGTGCAGCGATACCGTCCTCCATGGCGCTCAGCCACGGTACCAGTGCTTCGGTAACGTGTCCAAAGTCGACTGATAACACTCTGACTTGTATTCAGAGCTAAAGCCACAGTACGTTGCCGGGAACCAGCTTCTATCATTCCCACGGCTCTGAGCATTTCTTCCCTGCTTAAATGACGTCGCCGCTCCATAATAACGTTGGTTTTAATCAGTAGTAGGGAAACAGTAGCACTAATAATGTCTTCAATGCGTTGTATGTTTTTATAGGGAAAATATTGACAGCTGATTTTCATCTTTTACTCGAATTTGATTCACAGTTCCTGATTCAAATTATGAAATGCACCAAAAAGGATCCATATAAATTTATAAAATCATAAATTTATTACAAAGCCACATCTCAATCTCAAGAAATCCGCATAAAAATGCTTGATCCCTAGACACTTTTGATGTGTGTATTATGAAATTAACAGTATAAAAGTTTCTGGAGCTATTTCAACTGTTTGAATATTTACTAGACATCCTAATGATCAATTATTGTAATGGCCACGAGGAAATAATATCTTTAGTCTTATTTTTGTGCAAAAAGGGTAAAGCCTAACCATTTTTAGATAAATAATTGAAAATAAGAAATGAAATGTAACCAATTTATTGGATGATACCTCCGTCTAGAAATCAAACCTATTATATAATTCTATGTACCTATTTGATCATAAATATTAAAGTATCTACCTATTAATTTATTTTATGTGATGTGATGTGGTGTGACTACGAGTCAGTAATGGAATAAATATGCCTCAATAAAATAATATTGAAATAAGTTTTTCGTCTCAACAAATAAGTTCTTTGATCATGTTTATACCAATTTTCCTAATAACTCTAGAAATAAGGAATAAACAAAATTATACAAAAATCATATAAGTAGTTAGGTACGGTTACAACCACGGATATCGATTACAACGATGTCCGTAGTTACGGCCTATATAACGGGACTTTCCTACTCCGCTTCACTTATGGACAATAGATTAGTTCGGTTTTCGAAATGAGAATGAATGACAATACGATTTGACAGTTGTCCCTGCGCCCGATGCGCTTTAGCCCTTCCGAAAAAAAGAATTTGACGCATCGCTTACTTTCGGACGGGCCTGTGTGTTCGTTGACGGACTTAGAGAGCAGGGGGTCTACCCCTGCTGTAATAGAATAAATGATTTAACCCGAACTGTCATACATCAGGGCAGCAATCCGTTCTATCAGACGAAGTTCTTATGTTGATAATTTTTCAGGTCTCAAGATTAAAAAATATGCTTTTCTTCATGAAAATATAAATAAGATGATGAGTTTTGATCCAGAAGGTACTGTAGTGTTCTGTATGTTCTGGCCTTTAGCAAGAGGCTCTGGCTGTGTAATCCGACCTTAAAGTACTACAGGCTGGTAATATTTGTTGATGGTTTACATTCGAAAGTTGAGACGTATATCCTAAAATGGAAGATGGGTTTTTTCAGATAGAATAAGACTGTAATGTTTCTAAAAACAATATATTAGTTCAACGTCTTTTTACATAAACTGATCCCGGCTGGATCTTCACAGTACTAAGTTACCTCTTTTTTCAAAACCTTTTAGATGAAAGAATATACCTAACTTGAAATTTTATTTTCTGTTTATCTCGTGGTTTCTCAACAAAATCTAGTAACACTCAACAGTTAACAAAGTTTTCTTTATTCTATTACCTTCTACGAAAAGGATGACGTCAAAGAAACCTAACCAGTACGCTAAGAAGTTAGTTAGGGGCTAGTTAAGAGCATAAGCCTGATTGACTCGATACAAATCCTTTGCCTCGTTACACAAAATGTTTTTACTCTTTGCAACATACTCGTCTTGTATTTATTTATCGTCTTTTGTTTCGTGTTCTTTGTTCTTAGAGATCGTATTCTGTTGCTCATTATTCTTGAGATTAGTAACTTGTTCAGACGTGATATGACACTTCTGTGTTTTCCTTCATGACAAATGTGTACAAGGGTCCATCCAGCTATCTTGATTTTTATGGTTCCATACCTAAAGGGTGAAAACGGGACCCTATTACTAAGGCTCCACTGTCCGTCTGTCCCTCTATCACCAGGCTGTATCTCATGAACCGTGATAGCTAGACAGTTGAAATTTTCATAGATGATGTATTTCTGTTGCCGCTATAACAACAAGTACTAAAAACAGAATAAAATAAATATTTAAGGGGGCTCCCATACAACAAACGTGTTTTTTTCGGCGTTTTTGCCTTGCGGTACGGAACCCTTCATGTGAGAGTCCGACTAGCACTTGGCCAGTTTTTCAATACATTTACAAAACAGTTTCACAAATGTTGAACAACAGCGCTTGTCGACGTCATTCGCATCCCAAAAGGTTCTTGTTGCAGTGTAGGTTACAGTGACTGGCTGTCAGATAAATATTTAATAAAACAAAAATAACCAATAAACAGTTCATAAAAAGTACGAATTGGAAACAGATGATGGAGAAAAAATCGAAACATTCCTGTTTCATCGTCAACACCATTTTACTCAGGTTAAAATTTAATTAAGTTCTGCAGTAGCAACTGTTGATAACAATTGCTTGTATCAACAGTTGCGCGGAAAACCTACCTTTTTTTTTAGACAAGCAATGAAAGAACTTAAACTTCTGGTTGTCGCATTATTTACTTACTAGCAGCGCTCCGCGGTTTCACCCGTATCAGTTTCGATCCCGTAAAATATCGGGATAAAAAGTATTTTATGTGTTAATGCAGCAGCTTCAGCTTACATACCTCCACACTGGTTATACCTAAACTATCTGTGTGCTAAATTTCATCCAAATCCGTTCAGTAGTTTTTGCGTGAAAGAGTAACAAACATCCATCTATCCATCCATCCTCACAAACTTTCGCGTTTATAAAATTATAGTAGGAAATAAAATTCGTAGGATGTCTCTTTTTATCATCGTCTTTAAAAAATAAAAATAAGTATTTGAAAAAAGGGTAGGTCCCTTTTTTCAAATATTTTGGAATCGGCTGCGAGTCTACTCATACTCATTGTTTATTGTTAATTAAAACGGTAACACCAATTACATTAATTAACATTAAAAAAAATTAAACAGGTATAGTAGATATAAAATATCAACTACTAACATATAATAGAGGACACCCTAGCATACTTCTTCTCACAAAACATCAGACATACCCGCATAATTCTACTCCACTCGATGAGTGGAGTAGAATTGGTGCAAACAGGGATTGGTGGCCAGGAGGGCATTAAGCATCCTTAGAGTACGACACACAGGGGACTCAGCTCTGGCGACAGTTTTAGATGACGGCGGTGCAAACAGATTGTGTCGACGGCTTTGGCGATGTCCGATGTATTTGTCGGGAACAAATAGCCGACAGAAAAGATCGTGGAGCTCAGGACTGTCGATGCGTCCTCTGAGAGTTTTGCAGGCTACTGTGAGCTGTTGAAAGCCACGTCTAACCTCCAACAAGTTGAAGCCCAATAGTCCTAGGAGGTAATTAGTAGGGTACATGAAAGGGAAGAAGTGAAACGCCTTTTTATGTAGAAATCTCAAGAAAGTTTTTTGTACCTTTTCCAACGTTAACGTTTGACCGGACGTCTATCCGGATGCAGCTGAATACCAGTGTTTTACATGGAGCGATTGCCTATCTGACCTCTAAAACCTGGGTTACACGATATCCCTTGGTGTGCTTGCGGTCTAATATAAATGTCAACAGATTTTTTTGAACACACGTTTGTATTCATACACTAGAGCGGCACGCGTCAACGGCAGAGGACAACCAGTCGACCCCCCGTACCCCTCGTATGTATGCACACTTAAACTACTGCATAAATTTTAAATAAACATAAAAACCAGCAGTCATAAAAGTCAAACAACAGCCATATTTTTATTTAATTCCCAGATCATCGAAACGGACATTCAATACAAAGGGAATTCCAAAATTAAATCTTCATTGACTCGACACGACGGTACAGTCGGGTCCATAAATACGTGTGATGGCAACTACCGTCATTTCCATTCTCAGAGATACGATTGTTAATGGGTATAATAAACGGATCATTTCGGGTAGTGCGCGTAAAGTGTGATCCGGAGTAGGTATTATCGCGTATTGTAATGTTAAGTTCAGTCTGGTTCAGTGTTACGACTGATCGTTTTGTTTGCAACTGGAATAAAGACGTTTTAGTTAGTCTTGATTATATCAGTTTTATTTGTTATAGTGTCGTAAAGTAGTGATAGTTATACTACTAGTTTTGTATAGTCCGTTTTATTACTGTATTCACATTTTATGAAGTTATAGGTACCTACAAACTTTTAGTCACAGAGGATTAGAAACATTTTATGTGTATATCAATGTAATGTACCTATGTTATTAAAGCTAATTGTTTAATAAACTAACTGAAAAATACGTTGTTCAAATATTTTTCTCTTTTAATCGAGACCAACTATTCATCTGCTTCTGACGAAATTCTTTTGCATAATTTATGTTCTACTAGCACCGCCCCACGGTTTCACCCGCATAAGTGTCGATCCCGTAGGAATATCGGGATAAAAACTATCCTATGTCCTTTTCCGGGACTCAAATTATCTCTATACTAAATTTCCTCTAAATCGATTCAGCGGTTTCAGCGTGAAGAGGAAACAGACAGACACACTTTCGCATTTATAATATTACATATGTATGGATTCAAGCTTTTTTTTTTTTTTTTCGGATGGGAAATCATCAAATGACCCCTCCCGCTCTGGGTGGAGCGGAAGGGAGTGTCAGACTCTTACTGACTAAAACCCACCCGTGTTCCTTCCTTAGCCCTTTATGTTCCGGGCCAGCGGTAACCCTTTCGGACAATCCCGCTGACCCGGCATGATCCCGCTGACCCAGCATGGATTCAAGCATGAGATACATTTTCGTTATCAATTCTGTAGAGTTTAAGACCCTAACATCACAAACCAACATGCTCAGTTCGCCTGTAACCAACAAAGCACACTCAAACTCTTTCGCTCACTCGATTTCCTATAGAAATATTTCTAACTTTAATAACACACTCACGTACCGCATCGTTACATTACTCGGCAACTTTCTCGCTCATCTAAACTACATGTATCTCGGTCCCTTGACGGTTGACATACAGACAGAATTGTGGGAAATGAAATATAACTGTATTTGCTGTGAGTAATGAAATGTTAAAGTCAGATATTTTGAGTTTTCAGACAGTGTAGGCTATGTGGCGTAGATTATGAACAGACCGTTGGATCTCAGAAATATTTAATTTTTATACTAGCTTCCGCCCGCGGCTTCGCTCGCGAGGTATGTCGTTAAAAGCTATCCTATGTCCCTCCCCGGGATGCAATCTACCTCTCTGCCACATTTTATCGAAATCCGTTCAGTGGTTTAGGCGTGAAAAGGTAATATACAGACACACAGGCAGAGTTACTTTTGAATTTATAATATTAGTATGGATAATCCTGTACTATGAAAGCGTTATCAGGAGTTGTTGTTGAGTTGAAGTTAAGAAAAAAGTACACATTTTATAGTACTCTTACCACTTCTGTGTGCTAGTGTACTTTTTTATATACCTACTTTACTGCATAAAATTCAAAATGTGCCAATTACTGCGAGTCGCCTATAGAAGAAATAATATTATTTAAAAGTGACGATTGGCCCATTTCGGGCGAGTAAATTCGTGCGAATCGACTAATAACCTAAACTAGTTTGCGACTACGCGTTGCAAGTTCAGTAGGTATCATCGTTGATTAATCCATGGACAGGATTAATCAACGAAATTCTCGTGAAATCACGATATAATCTGTTGACGCTTCAAACGATCTCATAATTCAACACTTTACATTAAAATGTTAAATTACAATTTAACATTTTGCAAATGCAAGACCCGCCCAAAACAGCTCAAAATATGAATAAAATAATCATTATTCCGCTTCCATAGAAATGATAAACAAAACAGGTCTCATTTTTCACTCAAAACCCGCGCAGACGTGATTTAATAGAATACTAAAGTGAGAGGGTAAGTTAAGACAGCGGCACATCATTAGGCATGAGTTAATGAGTCCACACTTACCCCAGTTACAGGCCCTCTGAGTACCTTCTGGGTTACATCCATTCTGCGTCTCACTTAATAATGGCGGCTTGCTGATTTATATGGAGGGATGATTATGTTACGTTAGAATGTGTCAGATTTTCTGAGTAAAATTGGCAAAGTTGTAATTGAAATCTGTTTTGTTATTGGATACTTTCAGTGCTTGACCAGACTGGCAGCGCGGAGTGGAGAGCGGCGCGGGTGTGGGAACGCGCGCGATCTGCCTGTCTACAGTCGAGCGCGGCTTCGTTCTGAGTGTTGTCGGGTCTATCCAGCGTTTGTCCTCTTTTTTGTATTTGCCATCTTAATGACAAACATAAGGTGGCGGGTGTATTTCTGGACCTTAGTTCTGCCTTCGACACGGTGGACCATGAAATTTTGCTGGCCAAGTTGGAACATTATGGTATAAGGGATAACGTTCTGAAGCTATTTCGATCCTATTTGCATAATAGACGTCAATTTGTAGAGATAAAGACGGTAGTGGATGAGGAACAAAAAATATTTAGCTCCAATTTAACGACAGTATTTCGAGGTGTCCCTCAGGGATCTGTCCTGGGCCCAATTTTCTTCATCCTTTTCCTTAACGATTTAATTGAGTACATAAAAAAACATTTTACAGACACTAGGCTCGTTATCTTTGCAGATGACACTAATGCAATAGTGTCTGCAAATAACTTAAATAATTTAGAATGCAAAATTAATAACTTATTAAAAGCTTTTGAACACTGGTTTGCTACTAACAATCTTAAGCTCAATGTAAACAAAACGAAGTGTGTACTATTCAAGTCGAACGTTCGGAACAACGCTAGTCTTGAGGTTTTGTCATGTGGCAACAAGGTTGAAGTGGTTGACTATGTCAAATTCCTAGGTGTTCACATTGATGCAATGCTAAGCTGGAAGGTTGAGACATCGTTTGTAACGATGTCTATTAGCTCAGCATGCTATGCAATCAGAAGCCTGAGAGAAGAACTGACCTTGGCCCAGCTTAGGATGGTTTACTTTGCCTTGGTTGAGTCTAGGTTTAGATACAGTATTGAGTTTTGGGGCAATAGCTATAAGTACAATATCAACTCGGCATTTGTAATTCAAAAAAGAGCCCTAAGGACAATGCTCCGCCTAAAACAGACGGATTCGTGCAGAGACCATTTTATAAGACTCAATATTTTGACAGTGCCATGTCTTTATATACTGGTGCTGCTAACCAGTTTTGTTAAGAACTTGCATAAATCTGAAACTGATGACCAACGACAAGTTAGAGTTAACACACGCAGGAAAGATTTTCCTAACACAATCCAACCGAAAATAAACGTGGTTCATTACAGTCCTAGGTACCAATCAGTATTTCTATACAACAAGCTTCCCTTAGAATTTAAAAGCATAAATAGCGCTAACTTATTTAAAAACAGATTGAAGACATATTTATTGAGGAAGGGCTATTACAGCGTCGATGAGTACCTAGATGATAAGCGACAACCGTTCTAGATTGGAATTCATTTTAAATGATAATTATGTCGACTATTCTTGTTTTAATTTTTTTGTTTTATTTTTGTATTACTCATAGATTTGACATATTATCTCTAATAGAATTATAAATTTTATCTTTGACATTTTATTTTACAATTAGATGACATATTATTACGGACCTTTTGTATGACAATTTGTTTTTATTTATAGTTGACATTCTATTTTTATTATTTGAAAATTAGATGACATATTATTAATCTTTTTACAATATTTTATTTTTTATTTTATTACAATATTCTTCAAAAATTTGATGTCATAAATCACTGATCTTGATCTTTTTATACTAATTTGATTTTAGTTTTCCTTTTTATTTGACTACTTGTTTTATTGTATTATTAATTATTTTATTTTAAAATGAATGTGGATTATTATCGTCTTGAATGTGTTATTTTTATTATCTTTACGTTTTTTTTTTTTTCGTTTGTTATTATTTAAATGGTACTGTTTTATTTCACAAAATTTCTACACAATGTATATTGTTCCGAAATAAATGACTTTGACTTTGACTTTGTCAAAAGATAATATGGATGAAGAAGACTTATTTTTACTAGAAAAAAGCTCGAACTAGTTTGAGAACCCCGGTCCCCGGCGGGCCGCCCGCGCTCTCACTGCGGCCACTTGTATGAACGAGCTATGGCGTGAGTAAATTGCCCGCGTGCTTCCCGCGCCCAGCAGCCCGCGCCCCGTTCACCGCGCCCATGTGCCCACTATGGACGCTCAAATGAAGTTCTTATTTTTGAATACGCCGCGCCGCGCCTGCCCCGCGTCGGCGTTTGCAGTCTGACCAAGTCACGGTAATTCTTTACAAATAAAATCATCATCATTATCCTGCCCTTATGCCAATTTATTTGGGTCGGCGCAACATGTATTTTTTTCCATACTTCCATATTGTCGTTAGCTCGGTACTTCGTCACCAGATTGTAGTATAATATTTTATTTTTATAATTTTTTTGATGATTTATTTTGAAATACATACTCGTAACTTGCTGGCTATATTGAGTAAGAATACGATTCTTGTGTCGTAGTTTGAGTTATTAATTTATTTGTCTTTTTAATGTTGTGTGAAAAATGTATAAAGTTAAAACTATCAGGATCACTGACGTCGAGGAACTTTTTAATCATCCTGTTATTTTTGATCTTCGTCAGCGAATTTCTTGGAGAGGAAAATAGATACTCTTATACAGTAAATAAATATCTAATGTATGCGCAGGAACAGTGAAATAGAGCACAGCCACACAGGTAAAAATAGATAAAAGACAGGTCGTAGGTACTAAGCATAATATCGGATAAGAAACCCAACTCAAGTACTCGAGTGCTTTTGTTCAGACCCACTTTGATTGTGACGACAACTTTATTGGGTTCGACGATATTTGTCCGCAACCCGGAAGTATGTTCGTGTGACTTGTGTAACACCGCCCAAAACATCGGAAACGCTAGAGGAGAAACCATAAGGAAATGTTTATTATTATCACACTTTATCGAAGAGGAAATGAGCAAATGTAATGGAGCATAAAGCGTCGATGGCTTATGTTCAATGTGACAGACATCACCTCTATCGCTTTGTTTAGGGAGAATATTTAGAACATATTTATAGCAATGGCCCCAACTATATGTCTATAACCCACTGTCAGTCATAGAGAGGAGACCCTAGTCGTACTAGTGGGAACTTTATATGATATAGACTGACTAGCTGCGCCCTGCGGTTTTACCCGCATAAGTGTCGATCGCGTGGGAACATCGGGATATAAAGTACCCTATATGTTAATCTTGGTTACAAACTACGAGTGTGCCAAATTTCATCCAAATCCGTTCAGTCGTTTGTGCGTGAAGAAGTAACAAACACACTCACAAACTTTCGCCTTTATTATATTAGTGTGATTACTGATTATTTTATGTAGATAATCTCAGAAATAATGATACTTATGCTGTAATAGCATAAGCAAAGCATAATTAGCCTTTATCTTTCCCACTGCTTCCTCTTTGTATAAGAATGGGCCAAAAACCACCACGCGGACTCATTGCGGGTTGGTGGGTCACATGTTTTCAAATTTTTGGTTGAGAACAGCCGGATTCCTCGCGATGTTTTCCTTCACGATTCTGAGAGTAGTGGTGATGAAATAAATTAATTATAACAGGTACAATGCCTACCTGGGTTCAAACCCACCACAAGTCCTGAAGATAGCAAGGATATAATACACTAAAACTACTGAAGTTTTAAATAAAAATGTAATTTGTCTACATCAACGACGATATATTCTCTTTGGTCTACATGTAACATTTTTGCAACATTTTCATCATATTTTGTTTAGGTTAGTAAACTCCGCGTCCAAAAAACTAGTTTGCATAAAAAACAACAGCATTCGTGATAGATAAATTTTCCATAAAAACCGACAGTCGAAATGAACAGCGGTAAAAGGCAATTGTATTGTGCATTGAATCGGCAATACCGTACAGCACCACTTTATGTCATAGCTTAGATGCAATGAAGTATCAAGAATCTTGAATTAGGGAAGACGTCATAAGTAGAATATTATTCCTCTGTCTAATGAAAGCTACTCTTATTTCAATCCATATCAATCCATATAATACTCCTTTGTTACTATACTTACTTAAAGGGCTTACATGACCGACTGCATAGAAAAGAAACAGAAGCGCGATGACACAACGCTGATAATTTATTGCAAAATATGAAGCAATTATTTAATTACAAAAAGTCTATTGTTTGGACTAAAAAATTAAAACACTAGTGTTTTAGTATGTTGCTTGTAGAATAACCTGACAAAAAATCAGAATGATTGTATGTATATTAGTATGGTTTTTATTAAAAAAAAAGAAAGTTTTTAGTGGTATCTTCATGATTTTTTCTATCGTATCATATATTTTTCTGATTTTGTTTACTGTAGTCGATCATAATTATAATTTTATTGTTTCTAAAACTTGCGTTTTTTGTGTTAAGGTCCTGTAAGCCCCTTAATATTGTAAATGCACGAGTGTCTGCGTACACACTTGTGTACTATATTATCTCCCGCGCCGAAGCTAAGGCTGGTCTCAGCTGAGATTGATCGCCATGGCCGGAATTCGCTCTGGAGGAATATTTCTTATTATAAATGCGAAAGTAACTGTGTTTGTCGGGCTATCTGTCTCTAACCTTTTCACGCCTAAAGGCCTGATTTTATTTGGCATGGGTTAGGAGAAAGGATACTTTTTATCCAGATAGTATGGTCCCCTGGGATAACTTCCGACCTTCACGCGGTCGAAGCCGCGGGCAAAAGCTAGTCTTTTATTAGCAAAAACTATGGGTTTGAGCTTCCGTTTTTAAAACAGTCAGATTCGCAAATGATGCAATTCTGAATATTATCTACTGCAACACTACAAGCATTGTTAATTCATAGGACGACATTGTTCAGAGATCGTATAAGCATGTATAAGTAATAAAAACAAAAGAAAATCGATGACGTAGCACTGAATCTGAGCTAGCTCATTACCCCGCCTTTTGTTTTATGTAGATAATCTGACTAAAGTCTTTATTGTACTCTTTGTTAGCATGCAGAGTTAAGAAGCCGCTCCGTTCCTTGAGCCCCGCATTCATACAGTGACGTATTTAAATTGGGTGGGTTTTGTTTAAGTAGATTGGGTGCTGCTGGGAGCTTTTAAGTAATTTAAACCAGTTTTTTCGTTATCGTTGAGGCAAGTTTCTGGCTTTATGTCAAAGGTTACGGTTTTACGTAAAGTATTTGAAGGTAGGTAGTGCAATGGAGCGCAGCAAAGGCGTCAAATTGACAGACCGTATTCGCAACAATACACTGTGATCCAAAACACAGATTATTGACGTTACTCAAAAAGTCGCTAAGGTGAAGTGGGACTGGGCTGGCCACATCTGCCGTATGTCCAATGAGTTGTCGGCCAAAATACCAACTAACTACTACTACGGTAATATAACTACTACGTGGAGCCTTGCACAGCTAGAAGGCGTCGTAGCAGACCCCGTGGAAGATGGCGGGAGGAGCTGGAGAAAACCAACGATCAGTGGTCCACTTTAGCCCTGGATCAAAATCATGAGGTAAGGCTTCTGCCCAGCAGTTGGATGATGCAGGCTAACAGTAACAGTAACTTGGAGGTAGAGGAAAACTAGAATGTAGAGGAAGAATAATAATAATCCTTTTAATCCCTGACGCACAAAAAGGCTGAAGGTTTGAAGCCTTTGTCTGTCAGAGATCAAAGTTCCTCAATAGATCAATCTTTTTAGTAATTTTTTTTTGTTCTACCTACTTAAAATTCCGATAAAAATCATCAATCAATCAACTCAGCTTATCGCAGTCCACTGCTGGACATAGGCCTCTCCCAGACTGCGCCACAACATAAATGTCCTCCGCCTTCCGCATCCAGTCTACCCCAGCCGCCTTCTTTAGGTCGTCCGTCCATCTAGATGGGGGCGTCCCACACTACTCTTGCCGATACGCGGTCTCCACTCCAAGACTCGTCTGCTCCACCGGCCACCGGTCCTTCGACAGACATGTCCAGCCCACTGCCACTTCAGTTTGCTTACTCTGCAAGCTATGTCGGTAACTCCGGTTCTTTTCCGGATAATTTCATTCCTCTTTTTATCCTTCAAAGAGACTCCGAGCATAGCTCGCTCCATAGAGCGCTGAGCGACCTTGAATTTGTGGACCAGCCCGACCGATAAAAATGAGTAAGAGGTATTATTTTATTGTTTTGTGACCTTAAAGGGTTAGGGTCAGTTCACATTCAAGCAGGCCTTTTTCAGGACATTAGACGAACGTTAAGTAAATGCACACCAGCGGAAAATTGGGCCATAGTCCCGTCACAAACAAATACAATTCGAACGGAAAGGTTAAGATATCGGATCTTTTTACGAAACAAAGATGAAATACAGCATTGTTATTGAAATGTATTTATACTAATAATAGCTGCGCCCCGCGGTTTCACTCGCGCAAGTTTCAATTCCAAAAACGATCTGGAGAGGGCTACCCCTATCACCAAAGGCAAGGCAAGGAGGTAAATAGCATCCTAAGGATGGACATAAGCTACTTTTTGTCTTGGTAGCACGTTCCCGTAGGATAATTTCCGAAGTCCACGCGGCCGAAGCCGCGGGTAGAAACTAGTCTTTTTATAATGCCTTTTAAAGAATACCAAAATTGTTGTAAACCACATGCTTTTTATTTCATAAATCAAAACCTTTCGAAACAAATAAGGCGGATCATACACTGCAAGCGTGTTTTTATTGAATTTGTATATAAAAAACCACGTGCGGGCACTTTAACTGCACTACGCTGCGTAATGCGGTGCATTGTGCGAATCGTCTAAAGCAACCATTAACTGAAACTGTTTTGGTCTGTCTTCTCAGAGTAGTCAGCTAATTAGGAAACACCGAATACTAATTTCAAAAACTTAATTTAATTTGACGTGACATGTAAACGTAGAATACTTAAGTCACACGTATCGTATAATATTGTATAGCTCGTGTGACCAAAACCAGAGCATTAATAGAATACCTAAGTCACACGTATGTATAGCTCGTGTGACCAAAACCCGCACTTAAGTCACGCTCTCTGTTTAAAAATGAACTACTTAAGTCACAGAAAAGCGTGACATAAGAACGGTTTACGTCACACAGTCACTATATAAGTGTTTTTTTTTAACAAATAAACAGGAATAATTATATCATTATCAAGTATAAACAGCAAAGTGAAAGTAACACGTCCTAAAATAATGTATAGCCAAAAACTAATACTCATAACTTATTCTCGGCTCACGGGCATAACTTAGTACTAAATAATGTATCGTCGTTTCCTAACCGTAATATGTAGGCAGGCCTAAAATGGCACTCCTAGCCGGGTTGGCAAACAAACAGGTACACGTAAGATGGTTGATATTCACTGAATACATAAATGTTTTGCTAATAAATAATAATAATGGTTGGAAAATTGTTTCGTGTTGATCCAGCATTTTTCACTTTGCCGTTTGAGTTCCACATAGGAACTCAAACGGCAAAGTGAAAGTAGTGATAATTAAGATAATTAATCGTGCTAATCTTGCTCTCAAAATTGACGAACGATGTCTTAGAACTAAAAAATCTAATACATCTGACATCTACCAAACATCAATGGGCCCCATATGGTGGAAGAGAAGAGAGGAGGCCTCTGTCCCACCAGTGAGAATTTTATAGGCTGATTTATGCTACGTGCCATACTGGTAAAAGCTGCACCTACTTACCTACTTCTGCTCTTTCTTAAATATAATTAACTACAAATAAAAATAACATTATTGTGGATTAGTTAATGCGATTGTTAAAATGAAAACTATAGATGTTACTCATTAAACATGTTCCAAAGATATTTTATTTATTTTTTATTTATGCTAGCTTTTGTCCGCGGCTTTGCTCGCGTTGAGGTCGGAAATTATCCCACGGGAACATACAACCGGGATAAAAAGTATCCTGTGTGTTAATCCAGGGTATAAACTATCTGTGTGTCAAATTTTTCATCCAAATCCGTTTAACCGTTTTTGCGTGATTAAGTAACAAACATCTAAACTTTCTTATTTATAATAATAATATTTATTATAATAGGACTAGCTGCGCCCAGCGGGTTCACCCGCGTAAATGTCGATCCCGTGGGAATGTCGGGTTAAAAAGTAGCCTGTATGTTAATCCAGGGTGTCAGCTACCTCTATTCAAAATTTTATCAAAATTGGTCCAGCCGTTTGAGCGTGAAGAAGTAACAAACATATAAACATATACACTCACAAACTTTCGCCTTTATAATATTAGTGTAATTATTCTCGAATTGAGAGCGATTCGCGAATTTTCGTTTTAAAATTCAAAACGGTATGGGTAGCTATCCAAAGAAAAACAAAATAGCGAACAAAAAATATTAGCAAAGAACAAACTCTACACGATAGGGGTGTATAGGTTCTAGTTTTTTTCATAATACAAAAATCTCTTTGTACCATACCAATATTAATATTATAAGATATTTAAGCATAACATGCCTCTCATTCTTTCATATTCTTATAAGCCTTTATGAATTCATACAAAAAATGTAGGTACTTAGGGCATACTGAAATTTCTGGATTCTGATGAATAAGCCTATAAGACTTACGATACATTTATTGTTTTTCAAAGTATATTCCCTCGCAATGAATGCATTTTTCCATTCGCTGAAACCACTACTCTACAAAGCAGTTGGACCCAGTCTTCCTTAGGGACCTCTTCAATGGCTTCATGGAACGCATTCGCCGCCGATTCAGGGCTCGTAAAACGTGTGCCTCTAAGTTTGTCTTTAATTTTTGGAAACAAAAAGAAGTGGCAGGGTGCGAGGTCCGGGCTGTAAGGCGAATGCGTCATCAGTTCCACATTTGAAGCCTTCAAATAGGCTTCTGTTGTCTTAGCGGAATGTGAGGATGCGTTATCGTGGTGAAGGACATTGCTTCGAGGACGCTTTTCGTGAACTTTTTCTAAGACTCGTTGACGTACCAATCTGCAGTCCCTGTTCTTTGATCTTCAAGCGATATTGTAATGTAATGTCCTGATTTGCCGAAAAAAGAAGCAACCATTTTTTACCAATGCTTCGACTTTTCTTAACTTTCAAAAGGAAAGACCCACTCTGCCGACTAGCTTTTTTTCTTTCGGGTTCAAAGCAGTACACCCAGGTTTCGTCACCTGTCACGATATTATAGACAGCCAATGACTGGACAGTCATTGGCTATATATAATATCATTTTATTTTACAGCACCACTGGACACGCAGTCGTTTCTGGTCCCCCGTTAAGTCATGTGGTATCCATCTGGTGCAAAGCTTCCGAACCTTCAGATGCACATGTAAAATGTTTTGCATTTGGCTCATTCCAATGCCTAACGAAGCACGAATTTGCTGGCAAGTATTTTTTTTTTTGTCAGTTTCAAAAAGTTGTCGTACGGTGTCAATATTAGAGTCTGTAACCGCAGTCGCCGGCTGACCTTCACGTACCTCGTCATAGAGATGATCACGTCCACGTCTAAATTCTCCAAACCATGAATACACAGAGCTGCGACATTGTGCTTCATCACCAAATGTCAATTGAAGTCTCTGGCGACTCTCTTGTTGACTTAAATCACAACGAAAATCATAAAAAATCATTGACCGAAAATGTTCACGAGTTAAATTCATTTTGATAGCGACACACAATTTTCGAAAGGACGTCACAATACTCACAATGCAATGAAAAAACAAAAGACGGTCTCGCAAATTAAAATGTAACATGTTTCCAAAGAGTTCCATTTTCGAATTCCATAATTGTTTTTTCATTCTTATAATGTAAGTGGCCAAATACAGAAAGTTTCAGTATGCCCCACTATACATTCGAAAGTAAGTCTGTCTGTCTATATGTTACCCTTTCACGCCAAATCCACTGAACGGATTTCGATAAAATTTGGTAGAGAGATAGATTGCATCCCGGGGAAGACATACTTGTAGAATAGTTTTTATCCCGATATTCCCACGGGATCGACACTTACGCGGGTGTAACCGCGGGGCGCTGCTAGTATCTAATAAATTTGCAACAAATTACAGGTCAGTATCAGGTTGTATGTGAATCTAAATATGATTCGCGGCCGTAACAAATATTGAATTATCTATCTATCTACATAAACTAGTACCTAATAGAGCTTACTAATAATAAAGCTGAAGAGTTTGTTTGTTTGAACGCGCGCGAACTACCGGTCGATTAAAACAATCATTTTTGCATTTTATAGCCCAATTCTCGAGGAAGACTATAGACAATTTCACATCACGCTATGTTCCTTAGGCGCCGAACAAAAAGAAAAAAAAAAGAAGTAGAATTAACGCTAAGCGAAAACAATGTAATGCGGTGCCACGAGGTGGGTCGGAGGAACCAGAAACACGCGGACGAAGCTGGGGGCAGAAGCTAGTCACACTAATATTATAAAGGCGAAAGTTTGTGAGTGTATGAGTGTGGGGGGTGAGTGTGTGTGTTTATATGTTTGTTACTTCTTCACGCTCAAACGGCTGGACCAATTTTGATAAAATTTGGTATGGAGGTAGCTGACACCCTGGATTAACATATAGGCTACTTTTTATCCCGATATTCCCACGGGATCGACATTTACGCGGGTGAAACCGCGTGGCGCAGCTAGTAGAATTATAATCATAAAAATTATCAATACAATTCTCTAAGTTCAAATTACCCTATTGAATTACTATTTAATGAAATCATGACATTTGAGGCCAATTCTAACTCAAAGAGAATAGGTACAACTCCTCGAGGTGATTCTCTCCCCTTTTATTCCTATTCTTATTAAATAGAACATTTTGTTTTCATTTTCAATCATTCGACGCTGCTTGGCGCTGCTTCATAAAGTAATCCGCCATGATGGATTAGGTACCAAGTGTATGAATTTTTTATACACGCTTCGCGGAACAGGGAGGGAACCGAGCGCTTTATAACAAAGGATTATTAATACCGGCCTGTAATTGTCCTACTGCAGGGCAAAAGGCTCTTTCATACAGGCAGGAATGAAGCATTGATAACCACACTTGTTCGCTGCATGTATACATTAAAATATTTCAAATATACGTTTGTCGAGACCTTTTTTCTTCACACGTAAAACAGGGATGTCTAAAATTGATTTAGGAAATAATTATAAGCCTGAAAATATTGCTTATTACATGCATACATAATGGAATAATTACGTTATTCCAAAAGAGAGTACTCCAAAATTCTATATATTACATAGAGATTCCTCACAGATTCGAATCCGAGATTTCCTACACAGTGTCTGAAATGTTTTCAGATACTGTGTAGGAAATCTATTATAATATAATATGTTCAAAGAATAACATGTTACCAGGTATCTCCCTTGTAATATATCGGATATATCATATTAGGTGTCCACTTCATTAGCTTAATTCATAAAATATCTATGTTATATAACGAATATTTGCGACTTCGTAACATGCGTGCCTTTAATTTATTTTTGTATTGAAACCAACGTATAAAAATCATGTAGAATAGAATACTCTTTATTATGTACACCATATAAATTACAGACATAATTGTTTCAAATTAATATTATTTCAAGTAAAACAAATATCAACTTTATTTTAATAGCAATTAAGTTGATTTCAGAGTGACTAGCACTATTGAAAATGTTTGAAGTTGAAGCGTAAACTGAACTTTATTGTGTAGGATTTGCATTTATTTTTCCATAAACTCATATTTGTTTACATTTTTGGCGAATAAATCGCGAATGCAGATTAGAAGGAACATAATAAAATACAAAAACTCACACCTTCTTACATGGGGGGAGGGAGAAACTACAGAACCCACGCCTTCTTACATGGGGGGAGGGAAAAACTACAGAACCCACGCCTTCTGACATGAAGGGAAGGGAGAATCTACAGAACCCACGCCTTCTTACATGGGGGGAGGGAGAAACTACAGAACCCACACCTTCTTACATAGGGGAAGGGAGAAACTACAGAACCCACACCTTCTTACATGGGGGAGGGAGAAACTACAGAACCCACACCTTACATGGGGGGAGGGAGAAACTACAGAAACCACACCTTCTTACATGGGGGGAGGGAGAAACTACAGAACCCACACCTTCTTACATAGGGGAAGGGAGAAACTACAGAACCCACACCTTCTTACATGGGGGGAGGGAGAAACTACAGAACCTACGCCTTCTGACATGAGGGGAAGGGAGAATCTACAGAACCCACGCCTTCTTACATGGGGGAGGGAGAAACTACAGAACCCACGCCTTCTTACATGTGGGGAGGGAGAAACTACAGAAACCACACCTTCTTACATGGGGGGAGGGAGAAACTACAGAAACCACACCTTCTTACATGGGGGGAGGGAGAAACTACAGAACCCCCACCTTCTTATATGGGGGAGGGAGAAACTACAGAACCCACACCTTCTTACATGGAGGAGGGAGAAACTACAGAACCTGGCCTTTTTACATGGGGGGAGGGAGAAACTACAGAACCCACACCTTCTTACATGGGGGGAGGGAGAAACTACAGAACCCACGCCTTCTTGCATGGGGGAGGGAGAAACTACAGAACCCACCTGCTTTTTGCGCCACTGCTTCTTCCCAGCCAAAGCACCAGGAAGTGTTGAAATGCGGGTGTTTTGGGGGACTGTCTTATGTAATTTAGGCGTTCAAAAAGTGCTGAATCTCAGACTAATTTGAATAAATGATTTTGATTTGATTTTGCTACAATCCCCACATAAGGAGTATGTGGGGATTGTAGCAAAATCAAATCAAAATCATTTTCTTCGTTTCCTTTTTCATACGTGTGGTCATGTACTTACATGACGCACCTACATGCACGCCGCCGGCGGAGGAACATAATAATGATTGCTATAACTTATTATTTCAAAGACCTACTTTATTCATTTTAAATATTCCGATGGATTTATTTTGAAACTTAAAATTACGAGTCTCAATCAAATTACATCAATAAAGGAACTTAAAAAGTACTTATTATTTTGAAAAGTAAATTGAAAAGTATCGGAAGTGCAATTATAAAGAAAAGTGAAATACCAAAATTGTGTGTAAAATTGTTTGTTTTGCAACGACCCAGTCTGTAATCTACATAACATAACAGACTTAATTCAGGAGAGTAGGCACCTATTTGTTTAAGAATTTATCGAGAAAAAGATTTTTATTTTTGTTAAGTAATAGCTTAGCTGGCCAAATTGTGTTTCAATAATGAAATTTCGAATAATCCATTTTAATCTTAGTTTTATGGGTCGACACAAATAAATATTTTTGTACAGATTAATAATGCTGTCTTGGCTGCTCATAGAAATATAAAAGAAATCAATTACTTAGTTACACTTATTTTAGCTAAAAAAAGCGGCCAAGTGCGAGTCGGACTCGCACACGAAGGATTCCGTACCACCCCGTATAGTAATTTTACCTCACGAAGCGACGCGCGGTTTACTTGTGGTTACCAAGTAAGTTAAGTTACACGTTTAGTAGCTACATCTTTTACGGTTCAAAGATATGGCCCTCATAGATTTTTTTTTCTTTTTTACACGCGTTTTCTCTTAAAAGAGGAAATACGTCCTCACTCGTGTAGTCGTGCTTTAAGCTAAGGTTCCCTGTATCTGGTTTGCTACTACTTTTAAATGTCGTTATATTCAAAAATATGTCTTAAAGGGAAGACCAAAGAAACGATGGATGAACTGTGTGAATGATAATATGGTTAGAAAGGGGGTGACGACCGAAATGACGACTAATGAAGAAGTAAGGAAGAAAAAGATATGTTGCGCCGACCCCAAATAAATTGCGATAATGATGATAATTATCTTTCAAAAATATTTATATTGAATATATTATAATATATATTAAATGATTCGATGCTTCTATTATCTTACTGGGCTTGGACCTAGAAATCCGTCAGACGTACCTTGTGCAGTCAGCCTCATGCCCAACCTTTGTGCCCGACTAATGTTTTTACTACGGCATTTATCATCTTGTCTGATTCCCTCATTTTCATAAACCTCGTAATACTATAAGAGATAATTTTGAACAAAGCCATGAAAAACCTAAGAACCCTACATGGTCTTCACATGATCTGACCAACATGATATCTGGACTTCAAAAGACCTCTGAGTTTGTTTCGGTCTTGTTTCTCAGAGTAGTCAGATAGGAAAAACCGACCTCATCTAGTTTTTTTTTTTTTAATATGATTGACGTGTAAAGTGTTTGTACGAACCTACTTACACAGACTTAATCATTTATCATTAATTTAAGAGAATGATTTCAACATTGAAATTGAAATAATTCTCAGATTTTCCTTGTGAAACCTTTCATCTTTTTTAAGAATCATCTTTAGCTACAACAAAGCATAAAGTGGACCAGAATTTATTACGTTTTTCATAACAGGAAATCATAGAGAGGCTCTCAAAATGGACGATGTGATTTATTTGATTAAGGTTAGGAGATTACTGAAATCTTTTCTTACAAAGAGTTTGTATAAAACTTATTATAGGGATATTTCTTTATATCGTACGGTGCGAGCAAAGTTTGCATCAAATGACTTGCATTCTACGAGTTTTTAAAGAAGTTAAGAATCACAAAATTAGCAGAAATCCACCAGTGCGGTGAATGCGTTCGTATTTCGACTTCAATCAATCACTCGTCAACGAACTAAAATATTTCCGGCCTGTACCTGTGCCATTGCAGAGCAAAGACCTTTTGTCATTTAGAGAAGGAATAATCAATGATTATTCCTTCTCTGAGCATACTCACAGTCAGTACCCGCTATGCATTCTGTTAACCATGTCCAACCGTTAGACGTCGAAGTTTCCCCACGATGTTTTTCACTACCGTGGCTTTGTTTATTTCGAACCCACGACCTTATGCCCAATACAGAATCATCAAATTCTAGACAAAGAACGTTGAGGGTGTCTTATTAAACGACTTTTTTTCTATCCACTCTATCCAGCCAGAAACAAAACACTATCAACAAATGTATCCAACCGCTTTCACACGCTTCTATGATTAAACCTTTCTTGTACAATTTGCTTCAACTACCCTCCGCCGTGGAATCCCCAGCGGTTAGTACACTACTACCAGTATGTTACCTGACGCGGTTAAATCTCCGGTTTACAACACGATAATGTCTCCTCGCGGCTAATGTTAGCCATCATGTCGGCTTTAAACTTGCTACGGACGCGTCAAGAATATACCGAGCCTGATTTCAGTAGAGTTTGTATGTTTTGGCTCCAGTTTTGGCTGGCTGAAAGATGTTTAGAGATCGTTTTGAATTTGTGGGTCGTTGAACCGAGCGAAATTGAGGTGTTCAAGTTCGTGTTGTCTTGGTAGGGAATAAAAGTGATTTAGCTACAGGTACTGTGAGAGTTTTACGAGCACTCGGTACCGGGACGAATAAATAAAACCGCAGATTTCCATATTATTTCAATAATTATTCCTAGATGATGGTTCTGCATTTTTTTTTATCCTTGTCACTTGGCTTGTCAGCCAAATCTCATTCCTACCGTTGTTTTTTTCTATTCTTTGTATAAGTGAATGTTTGTCTCGTATTTCTGCCATCTAATTTTCAAAGTGTTCATAAAGGTTGCATTTTAGGACCAAATAGGCAAATCTCTATAGTACATACTTCGTCTTTAGATAGACAATAGTAACAACCTTATGGTCCAATGAAGGTCATTTTGACCAATTTTACACAGTTTAGATAAATTACTGTGAACTTGTAGACTTGGTAGGGAATAGGTACCTACCCCTCAAGACTGGATTATTCACTGATAAAATAACTGTTATTATTTCAAGAAGTACTGTGACATTCTTTGAACTTTCAATCTGATGGTCTATAAATGGAAGAATTAGGAGCCGAATCAATAAAAGCAAGTTTAAAGTCGCTTAGTTTATAAGTTTTTTTGAGGGGCCTGTGGCTAAATAATAACAGCCACACAGGTCGATCGATCAGGTTAAGCTACGCTTGCCGCGGTTGGTCTGTTGATGGGTGACCATTTTTACATACCGTTATTACCCTTCCGTGCCTCGGAAAGCATGAATCTTTAACAGTCGTTACGGGTAGTCAGAAGCCTAAATGTCTGACAATCAGTCTTACCAAGGGGTATCGTATTACCCATTAACTGGGTTGTGGAGATCAGATAGGCAGTCGCTCCATTTAAAATACTGGTATTCAGCTGCATCCGGTTAGACTGGAAGCCGACCCCAACATAGTTGGAAAAAGGCTAGGCAGATGATGAGTTTATAAGTTTTTGCCCTGGCTGGAGCACTTATTTATAAGGCATCCACAGAATAGCAGGTTAACCTGCCAACAACCTTCTAGAACGACCTGCGAAATTCCTACCATACCTACATACAAAAATATTCAGTAAACTATGAAAAACAGAAACTATGACAACGTTGTCAACTAACTATCTTGTTAGGCCCAAAACATTAAACAAGCTACACAAAACCGTATTAAAATTCAGGGTGACAAAACCAACACGTAAATAATAAATGAGAACATGAGAACGACTGGTGCTGCCGCGTGTCAGAAGGCGTAAACTCTACGTACACACAGCGACACATCAAGTAGTCACAAGACAAGTCACAAGAACAATGTACCAATTACATTTTATCAATAATTACTTTGTGTGTATATACTTATTGACTTGTACTGTTATTTTTTTGACCTTTTTCATTCATCTATATACATATTGTCGTGATTTCATCGATTTAATTTTAAAAACATACGTTATTTTAATACCACATTATAATATCCACTATGGCAACACTATCAACAAACTTTTAAAATGTATTTCCACTGTGGTAACTAAATGTATTATTCCACTTGGGCAACACTTAGAAATAACAGTTATGATATTCGTTATTTCTGGGTGGGGCAAATGTCGTTTTAAATGGTAAAATGTAGTGCAAAGCCAGTCGTTGTTGGATTGTGAACAAGTGCAGTTGTGCGATTAAAAAGTATTAGCAAGAAAACTGTCTATTTCATTACAATTCAGAAGTGCCATGGACCACGAGCCATGTCTCGGTAAAATCGTAAGTAGGCTTATGAACTGTTTACATTATTAATTTTTGCTGCAAGATAAGTTCAGTGGGCGGTGGGTGTTTAAATTATGTAGTTTCATGATTCTGTAGCAATAACTGTGGCGTATTTCCCAGACGGTTAATATTTAAATCATAGTTAATAGTAATTGGGCCGATGCACGTGCTACCTTTGGTCGAGGCAACTCCTCGATAGGGTTATCATTGCGTTGGACTAATTATAAACAATAAGTCAATGCCTTTACCTAGTTGAGCCAGTGTGCGTGGTACTCTTGGTCGAGGCAACTCCTCGATAGAGTTACCATTGCACTGGACAACTTGAAAAATAAAAATCGTGCGAGTAAATGTTGGGAATTTCGCTACAAGATTTCACTCTGAACAATAGTATTTTTAAGTCTGTTCCGTTCACTGAATTTTCGGAGTAGCTATAAAGTGTGATTGGTAAGCAGCTTACATTTTGTTTATTGCGGCAATGTTTAGTGACTGTACGGACTATTATATAATAAAATGTATAGGTTAGACTTCTATGCGGCGTGCACTCTGGTCCAGCCACGAGGTGAGCTGTTCAGAGATGTACGAGTATAGTTTAGACTTTAGACTTTGACCTCTATCTATGCGGCGTGCACTCGGGTCCAGCCACGAGGTGAGCTGTTCAGAGATGTACGAGTATAGTTTAGACTTTTGACTTTGACCTCTATCTATGCGGCGTGCACTCGGGTCCAGCCACGAGGTGAGCTGTTCAGAGATGTACGAGTATAGTTTAGACTTTTGACTTTGATTTCTATCTATGCGGCGTGCACTCGGGTCCAGCCACGAGGTGAGCTGTTCAGAGATGTACGAGTATAGTTTAGACCTCTATGCGGCGTGCACTCGGGTCCAGCCACGAGGTGAGCTGTTCAGAGATGTACGAGTATAGTTTAGACCTCTATGCGGCGTGCACTCGGGTCCAGCCACGAGGTGAGCTGTTCAGAGATGTACGAGTATAGTGTAGACCTTTGATTTTGACTTCTATCTATGCGGCGTGCACTCGGGTCCAGCCACGAGGTGAGCTGTTCAGAGATGTACGAGTATAGTTTAGACTTCTATGCGGCGTGCACTCGGGTCCAGCCACGAGGCGAGCTGTTCAGAGATGTACGAGTATAGTTTAGACCTCTATGCGGCGTGCACTCGGGTCCAGCCACGAGGTGAGCTGTTCAGAGATGTACGAGTATAGTTTAGACCTCTATGCTGCGTGCACTCGGGTCCAGCCACGAGGTGAGCTGTTCAGAGATGTACGAGTATAGTTTAGACCTCTATGCTGCGTGCACTCGGGTCCAGCCACGAGGTGAGCTGTTCAGAGATGTACGAGTATAGTTTAGACCTCTATGCTGCGTGCACTCGGGTCCAGCCACGAGGTGAGCTGTTCAGAGATGTACGAGTATAGTTTAGACCTCTATGCTGCGTGCACTCGGGTCCAGCCACGAGGTGAGCTGTTCAGAGATGTACGAGTGTAGTTTAGACCTCTATGCTGCGTGCACTCGGGTCCAGCCACGAGGTGAGCTGTTCAGAGATGTACGAGTATAGTTTAGACCTCTATGCTGCGTGCACTCGGGTCCAGCCACGAGGTGAGCTGTTCAGAGATGTACGAGTATAGTTTAGACCTCTATGCTGCATGCACTCGGGTCCAGCCACGAGGTGAGCTGGTCAGAGATGTATGAGTATAGTTTAGACTTCTATGCGGCTTACACACTAGTTCAGCCATGTAAGTGAGCTTTATGGAGGTGTATGCGTATAATTTATTGCAGCCATGTAGGCCAGATGTAGTTCAGATTTAATGACGAAGATGTACGAGTATAGTTTAGTTCTATGCGGCTTACTCTAGTTCAGCCATGTAAGTGAGCTTTATGGAGATGTATGCGTGTAGTTTATTGCAGCCATGTAGGCCATCTGTAGTTCAGATTTAAAGATGAAGATGTACGAGTATAGTTTAGTTCTATGCGGCTTACACTCTAGTTCAGCCATGTAAGTGAGCTTTATGGAGATGTATGCGTGTAGTTTATTGCAGCCATGTAGGCCAGCTGTAGTTCAGATTTAAAGTTGAAGATGTACGAGTATAGTTTAGTTCTATGCGGCTTACACTCTAGTTCAGCCATGTAAGTGAGCTTTATGGAGATGTATGCGTAGAGTTTATCGCAGCCATGTAGGCCAGCTGTAGTTCAGATTTAAAGATGAAGATGTAAGAGTATAGTTTAGTTCTATGCCGCTTACACTCTAGTTCAGCCGCGTAAGTGAGCTTTATGGAGATGTATGCGTATAGTTTGTAGCAGCCACATAAGCGAGCTGTTTAGAGTTTAAAAATAAAGATAAAGATATAAGTACGAGTATAGTTTAGAGTTCTATGCAGCTTACTCTAGTTCAGTCATGGGAGATGTATGCGTATAGATTGTTGCAACCATATGAGTGAGCTGCAGTTCAAAGTTTAACGTAGGTACTTATGTGATCTTATGCAGCCATGTAGGTGTGCTGCAGTTCAAAGTTTAACGTAGGTACTTATGTGATCTTATGCAGCCATGTAGGTGAGCTGCAGTTCAAATTTTAACGTAGGTACTTATGTGATGTAACGCAGCCATGGTAGGTGAGCTGTAGTTCAAAGTTTAACTTGGGCACTTATTATTTTATACAGCCATGTGAGTGAACTGTAGTTCTGAATTTAACGTAGGCATTAATGAGATCTTATGCAACCATGTAGATATGCTGCAATGAGTCCCAGATTTTGGCCCTGATAGTAGATCCTAAGATATTGAGCGATAGCTAAGAAAGATAGTTGATACACCAATGTTTATGATTGGGATGAAAACAAATAAAACACTATGCCCTTAAAAACCTTTTTGGATGACCAAAAAGCGGTATGAAACTTTGCTAACCAGTAACGTGTACGCTGCCATAAACTAACGCAACCGAAAATACGCCATAATGTGTATTGGATAAATTTTTATGATAAGTTCGCATTGCACAGTAGGTATGAAATTGATGGCCGATAGGCAGTAGGTTATATTACTTAATGGAATCAATGATAATTCTATTAGAAACTGTGCGCAGGAACTTACGGATGGTTAGTTAAATTATTTAGCTTCCCAGCAACCTAGCACATCTAAATAAATTTCCAAAATATAGAATCAAATAGGGCTGCGAACAGGCTTCGCCCTAACAAGGTTAATACCAGACAGATGCTGTCTGACGGTGGTGTTCTAATGATCTCATTCCACCCTTTCTGCTACTGATGCCAATGATAAATTTTCAAGAATATTGGCGTCAACTGAACTATGACCGATGCATATATGGATTTCGGTAGCAACTGTACCTTGATTAAATGCTCGAAAGCAAAAGAACTTAGTAGTCATAATAAAAAAATATATAAATATAAATTAGATACATATTTGCCAATTAGGTAATAGGTAATATAAAAGGTTTTAAATGTTCTATTACCAAACCGAATTACTTGTTCTGGCGATTGGTGACGAGTTTTTACCTCTCAGCAATGTTAAGTAAAGTAAAGTGACCGATATATCGATTGGAACTTTACGTCCATGTTAGGGAAGACACGACCATAGTCAGGGGTGGTTTGGTAGGTATACAAAAGAGTATTAATTGAGCTATCTCTGTCTTGACGGATATACACGAATGAATCCAAATCAAGAATATCACTTGCGTCAAGTCTGATAAAAAAATAATTAACAGTAAATCAGTTGTATTATAAGTTACGTTTTTAATCAGCAGTCCCTTTAAAACTCCAAGCAGATACTTTAATAGCTATCAGTAAAGATTTTCTCATTTCGCAAGAACGAATTTTATTAATTTTGCTAGATTTTGGTATAAGTGTTTATGGATGCCTCCATGAACCTGATATAAATCTGACAAGATATGAAATATATAGGAAATGTTTGCTCCGAGTTAGATTGGTTGCACAAAGCAAAGTGCAAAGTCAAAGTTTTTGTTTGTTAAACATAGGTGTCATAAATTAAATAGGTACAGAGATCGGTTTTGCCGTTAACGGCGTACAAATATCAATTTATACAAATTACAATCCAACAGGTTCTTGTTAAATTTAAATGATAGATATATATATTAAATGATAGAAAAGTCATGATGACACACACTTTGTAATTTCCAAAAATGCTAGGTGGCAATTTTTTAGGCTAACCATGACGATTTGGGCCATTGGCCAAAACACGTTTGAAGTTAATAAACGGGTTTCTTTCTCTCAATATCCATGCCTATTTGTTTTTAATTGTTTGTTCCAACTGAAGTAAGTCGAACTAATTATTGCCGAACGAATTCATTCTGCAATACATGCAAGGCGGAAAGTAGCTTGGCGTCGAAATGTTTATGAACCACAAAATAGAGGATCGTTTTTTTTTAATAAATCGTTTTTATAGATATATAAAGCACATAGGGTTGGTTGTTTTTGATAGAAATTTTGGAAAATCATATCCAAGATATATAATAGAAATACTCAAAAATACTCTCGCAAAGTACCTACATCGGAGAAATGTCATGTCAAAGACTAGCAAATATAGCTTATTGTTCAAAACACTTTAAATTCAATTACGGGATAAAAAGAATGTCAAAACATCTAAGCACTTCGTTATAAACATGGCAAGATGGAAGGTATTTTGTCACGTATTTTTTTTATTTTTGAATATCGTTACGAAAGTATGGCAGGATTAACAAATCCATAGTAATTTAGAAATTAATTTTAAAATATACTGTAAATCCCGCAATCCTGAACATTACACTAGAAACTGGACATGTACTCTATTCAGTGATTTTGAAGCACAGCTCAGACTAGAATAATAGGATGCCTATGTGTACCTACATATATTTTACTCCTGTTTCATGTTTGTTTATTAGATTAATATAATATACTTTACTAGCAGCGCCCTGCGGTTTCGCCCGCGTGAGTTTCGATCCCGTGGGAGTGTCGGGATAAAAATTATCCTATGTCCTTTCCCGAGACTCAAGCTATCTCTAAACCAAGTTTCATCTTAATCGATTCAGCGGTTTGGGCTTGAAGAGGTAACATACAGACAGACAGACGTCTCGCATTTATAATAACAATATGGATGTATGTAGTTATTGTATAATGCAAATGGTAGGTACACCACAGACTACCTACAGCATTTGTCTCTCCTTCCCCTTTTGAATCCAGCCAATTAATGGTTGTTCTTAAAATATCGCTCTTGGCGGTGGGACCGTCCATTGTGTCGCCCTTTGTAGGATTTATATATTTATATCTGTAATTTATATGGTGTACATAATAAATAATATTCAATTCTATTCCTATGATTCTAAAATATCGGGGAACCTTTTAGAGCCTGCAGTTTCTTATTCAGTAGGTGATTAAGTAAAAATTACTAAAACTAATTTCAACAATGTCAAATGTAAGAAATTACTCGCAAAACTTACAAAGTAGCATGAAGTAGCAAAATATTTAGGTAATGATAGATACTAGTTTTGACCATGGATTAAATCGTTAGGGATTTGAAAAATCCTCTGGTTTGAAATCCGATTCGTCCAACTTTAGATAATAATTATAATTTAGAATCTGACAAATAACTGCAAACACGAATTGCTATCAATGTATTTAGAAAACGGTATTTAACTTTAGTTAACCCCGTTGGTCTCGTGGTCGCAGGCGCGGCTGAGCGTGGGGTCCTGGGTTCGATTCCCGGGTTGGCTAGGGTGTCGTTTGATTTTTCCATTAGGAATTTCTCGGTGGCAGCCTGAGGATTGGAACTTGGAGGTGGACACCCCGTGCCTCGGAAAGCACGTGAAGCCGTTCGTCCTGCGCCTGATCTGTGCCCGGTCGTGTCGAGTCGCCGTCCCGTCGGGCTGTGGCAGTGTGGGAGCATAGAGTGCGCCTGTGGTTTGCGGACACCACACCATAACGTCTCCTACGTGCTTGGCTGGTCTCCGTTGAAATTGGCCGCCGTCAGCGTCGCCGGGATCCCGTCGGCAGGATTTATATTTTAATAAGTGCATAGTGCATACTAGTTTCTCTTTTCGTCAGGTACTAGTTATGCATTGCCTGTCATGAATGTATACAAGGTGTAACGGGATAAACGCAAGTCCTGAAAGTAGTTTGTTCATAATTGACTAGTGAATCGATTTCAGTAACTTTTAATAAAGATATTTTTTCAAAAATGATGTATTTTGCCGTAGGTAATGCTAGCCGATTGAGCCAAAGAAAATTAAATCTTATTTCAAAACAATAAGACTCGATTTTAAATGCATACAGTAATGTTAGGGTCAACACGACTTTCTTATTAACAGTTCATTGTATTATGCTTTTAACTCAATACTCTAATTGGGGTGTATGAGGTCTTGCGTTGATTATGTTACATGTTGCATAATGTTATAGTATCTTGATTAGATTATTGTCTTTTTGTATAGTTATTTATTGTTGCTATTTGATGTATTGCCTCAGTGGTCGTGATTAGCGCGTGCTCCGGAGTTAGCACGCCGTCGGATGGCCGAGTGTCGTGATTTCATCGATTTAATTTTAAAAACATACGTTATTTTAATACCACATTATAATATCCACTGTGGCAACACTATCAACAAACTTTTAAAATGTATTTCCACTGTGGTAACTAAATGTATTATTCCACTTGGGCAACACTTAGAAATAACAGTTATGATATTCGTTATTTCTGGGTGGGGCAAATGTCGTTTTAAATGGTAAAATGTAGTGCAAAGCCAGTCGTTGTTGGATTGTGAACAAGTGCAGTTGTGCGATTAAAAAGTATTAGCAAGAAAACTGTCTATTTCATTACAATATTATTATTATATTATATTATATTATATTATATATTATTATTATAATAAATTTGTAGAAAAGTGGTGTCTGTACAATGGAAATATATAAAAAAAAAGTAGCAGGGGTTGTTATTATATCGATGCCGAACCCGAAATTGTAATTAATTTTTTTTTTGTCTGTTTGTCGGTTTGTCTGTTTGTCTGTTTGTTTGTGCACGCTAATATCAGAAACGGCTTATTCGATTTAGATGCGGTTTTCACTAATATATTGTAGTAGGCTTCACTTAACATTTAGTGTTTATTTCATGTCAATCGGTTCATAAATAAAAAAGTTATGTCAATTTAAAGAATCACGGCGAACATTTGTTAAGGTATTCTATCAGAGTACGGACACGCCTCGGGCCTGCGCGTCCGATCTTCGGAACTACTGGACGGATTTGAATGATTTTTTTTTTTGTTGTATAGTTATTATGGCTGGACAACATTCAGGCTATAATGTTTCTTGGAAACTTGAACACCTGATGCAGAACCGAAACAGACCAGCTTAACTATAAGAGATACAAAAATGGTACCATAGCAAAAATTGTTCCACGTGATGAGGATTTTCTGCTGAGAGAATAAATTTGAAGATCTGGAACACGTGATGGGGAACTCCAAGAGCCCAGCTACACCATAACACATATAGGAATGACGTCTTAGTAAAAGTTACTCGGTCTGATGGGCATTTCCTGTTGACTTATAAAAATCGAAGATCAGAAACATCTGATGTGGAAATCTAAGCTATCACTAATTTCACCTCCACGCGGTGAAGGCGGTAACAGTTTAGGACTGATTTTCGATGACGATGGTATATCATTGAAAATTTGACTCTACTGGCCAAAACTACCATTTTTTTTTTTTAACGTCAAGAAATGCTCATGCATTCTGCACTACCACGGGGAGATAGTGCAGTTATGTGGGACTCTAACCCACTAAAACTCCACGGTGTCCTCCTCTGCCGCTTACGGCGGGAACATGGGCACGCGTTAGCACTCATCCGTGAACCCGCCGCGGCTGTCCGTCACCGGACCCTCCGCTGGGGAGTACTCCCCATCACCGGCGCACCAGAACACATAGCACGCCGTGACCACCCCAGGGACCAAACCAGCACATGGGCCAGACGATCCCGTGTCTGGGCACCCTTGGTAGGGGAGCAGTCACTTAGATTTTAATTGATCAGGTATCTTCATAATAAAACTATAACCATGCCTAGAAAGAGGTCAAATCTTTCCCAATGTTCCAAAGGAGCTAAAAGATTGAGGATCATAAGATCCCAAGAATCTACCGAAGAGCGTCAGGAGAGACTTGATGCTGTTTGAGAACATCAGGCTGCAACTCGCTCCGTGGAAACCTCTTTGGATCGCGAAGCACGCCTGCGTTCTCAGCGTATTTACGCATCTACATCCAGATCTCTAGAGACCAGTGAAGAATATGATGCGCGACTGACCGCTGATACGGTGAGATTATCATACATTGTTCCGAACAAGCACACAGCAAAATATTCATAATCAGAAAGTGAGAAAGAAAGAATTGCTGGAGTACGGCATGAAGAGACAGATTAAGAAGAGCGCAACGAACGTTTGAATTCTGATCGACTTCGACATTCTCTGAACAGAATTTCGATATCATCTGAAGAATCGGATGTGTCTCAAGATATAGCCGTAGCCCGGGCATGGCGACCTTCCTTGGGTTGATAAGGAACGGAGTGCATTTACGTATACTCCTATGATTGACTACGCCACATATTCCGCCATCGGAGGTATGGTTAAAAATTTTACTTTTTGTGAAGCTGTTAAATAGCAAAAAGAAACAAACGGTATGTGTTGCTCAGGTGGGAAAGTACATATTGAAATATTACAAAATCCTCCAGAAATATTAAGATCACTGCTAATCGGTGACCATCACAGTCAAAACATTTCTTGAACAACATTCGTTCGTACAATAATGCCTTTCAAATGACATCTTTTGTTGCGAAACAGATTTCAGAAGGCCCATTTATGCCAACATTCAAAGTGCAAGGCCAAGTTTACCACCCTATTGGTTCATTATTGCCTGAAAATGACGTCTCGAATCGTCTCGCGCATCCCGTTGTTATCCAGTCCCCGGGTTCTTAGAATTCGACATCAGACGTTTCAGATCTTCGATTTTGACTACCCCGTTGTCGCTGGCATAACCAACAGGATCCGCGTACGAAGTCGCGGGCAGAAGCTAGTAAATAATAAATATAATAAAATTGTACTTTTAACACTTGACATTGTATAAAAATTGCCAATTTTTCATCTGAACTAATTTATAATTACTTATATTAATAGGAATATATCTTCTTCTTAGCGTTTCGATGACAAACTAACTACTATGATTATATTGTTGCGGCCTAGAACTTGGCCACTTTGAATTTGTAGGTTAATTTTAATATCTACACCGGCAACGGTAGTGTATGTGAAACTGTTTAATATTAAGATCTTAATGTACCATATACTCAAATAAATAAATCTAATCTAATCTAATCTAAAATGCTTTCAAAAGAGTAATAAAATGTACAATGCACAGGACACATTTCAAGTTTAATTTGACCTCGCATTGTATAGGTTTTTCTACAATCAGAAGTCAGTTTATACTGGTTATGTCTAGCTAGATGTTTAGCCGTGTGTACTACGGCTCAAACCTAGAATGACTAACTTAATTATTGATACTAGGTTCCTATAATTATTATCTATGGATGATGAAGTGTTGCGTGAATGTCGAATGTCAAACATACAGAAGTATCTTCAATACATTATTAGCTTTCAGTACTTATTACCTACAGCCACAGTTTAAAGCGATAGAAAGTGTTATGTTTCTTATGCATTTAGGAAAGTAAAACTACTGCTTAGAGCTAATATAAAAGGAACAGTATCAAAGCAAATTAGTTTCTGCCCAAGCGATGACACAGTGGTCAGATTCAGCGGAAAAGATGCGCAGCGGCTAACCACCGCAAAAGTAGACAGAAAATTTTAAATAACCCATTGTAACAAACACGTCTGTTATGTACCCAACACCAGAAGTGACATGTGTACATTGTGCCAACAACAGCGCGCTCCGCATGACAAAATATCGCCCCGTAAGGACATAACCATATGTATAAGAACTTATTGCATCATCCATCACTGTTTAGAGCTATTGAAGACCCTGAAATTATATACGACGCGTCGTTAAAGAGATTGACAAATTATAAAAGGTGCAAAGCAATAGAACAGTAGATGAATAAAATAACTTAACGTGTGTGTGGGCGAGCCTATTGCAATCAACCTGACTCCGGGCTGCTACTGACAAATTCCAGAACGAAAAACCCAGTGCACGACCCGGGAATCTAACCCAGGACCTCATGCTCAGAACTTGCGACCACTAGACCAACGAGGCAGTCAATAAAATTGTGTTACAATAAATAAGGCTACAACAACTCAAGATTATGTCTGGACTTTAAAAGAGACTGTGACCTCTGAGTTTGTTTCGACCTTTCTTCTCAGAGTAATCAGATAGGAAAAGCCGACCTCATCTATTTAAAAAAAAAAATATGATTGTCGTGTCAAAGTGTTTGTTCAAACCTACTTACAAAAATAAAATCCTATCCAAAAGGATAGGAGTCCTGTATAATTTGCCCTCGTTGCTTGGTTACCAAGCTCGCCTCCTCTGCAGAAATAAAGAAAAAAACTGTTTTTATACCTTTGCCTACCTTCAGACGTCATGATGAAACTTCGAGTCATACATCAATGTTTTAACTCCCAATCTTTTAGAGACATGTAAAAAATCGGCAAAAGGAAGCTGTTAGTTGTAAAAGTTTTCTCACAAAAATAAATTCTATGTAATTTACTGTCTGACATATAACTACCTGGAATTTATTCCGATGAATATTCATGCCGACTGATTCACTACCAGCTGAATCAGTGTTACCTATAAAATATGGGATTTTCACGAACAAAAATGTGAGTTAGTGGCGCTATCAATTTTTCCAGTAGGTAACGATTATTTAAAGCGGTTTCAAAGTTCAAAATGCAGTTTCATGAAGGCGATTAGTTTTTTTTGGAGTAAATTAAAAATGGCTGCCATCTGTAGGTTATTTGAGGTTTTTATTCAAATAACTTTTGATTTACTACGTTATGTTTGAGATTGAGATGTTCTGAAGTACGGGAGAACAGATGTGGTAATAAAAACGGGGGCATTTCGGCATAATAGGCAATTTATTTACTGAAGATTACTTTTTGTAACTTTTTAGTTACGTTACACTACATATACATTCACTTTATTAATGCAAATGCATGAACATGTACTAAGACGACATCGCAACTGACTTTTTAACTTGAATACCTATTATCAATCAAAATAATCAACATGCAGTTGCTTTACCATAACCATAATGAGCCTTTAATGTTCCCACTGCTGGCACACTGGCCTCCTCTCGTTGAGAGGGAGTGGGCCTTAATCCACCACGCGGGCACAGTGCGGATTGGCAGATGTCACATGTCTTCGAGTTTTTTGGTTCTAGGACATGCCGGTTTCCTCACGATGTTTTCCTTCACCGTTTTGAGAGCAGTGGTGATGAAATAATTTACACAAAGTAAAGCGCCTGGCTGGGTTCGAACCTACGACCTACAACTCGTAAGTCGCGGCCGTTACCACTTGGCCACCACTGCTCTCTGCTCACTGCTGGAGTTGCTTTAATTATCCGAAAATAACCCTTCTCATTATGGAAGGTAACAATTTGATATTAAATTTTATTATAAATTATTAGGAAATTTCTCGTCACGTATAGGATAAATTTGACATTAAATCAACTTAGTGGAATTTTGTAACAATTAGGTAAATGGATCTTGGAATAATTTTCTTAAGTAACATCGTAACTCAACGCTGGCTCTAATTTGAAGAGTGATTGGCTGTCACAGAAGAGAATAATTGGCACGGGGGTATAATTAACTTAAACTTTTCCCGCTGACTTTTATTTGGGTCATTAAATACTCGTTTTTCTTTTATTTATTCAGTCCTATTCTGTTGAAAGAAATTAAGGAATGGAATTAAACTGTTTCATGTTTCTGCGTTGTAACTAGAGCGAGGGCTTATTGGAATGTATACTGAAGAAGAGAATCTTGTTTTATCGCAATAAATGCATACTTAGAATAGTATTGTGAGGGCTGCCATGGCTCGCGTGACGACTCCCGGCCACCGTAGGTAGGCGCGGGCCTGCGGACGGAGAGTAATGGGTAGCTCACCGTCCGATCAGGATCAGGCCCGTGCCAGACGGCGCGTACGTGTTCCACGCGTACCTCAAAGAGATGTCAGCATCAGTGAAGGGGCCCGTTGGGCTGAAGCCTGCCGGGTCAGCGGGATTGTTCGAAAGGGTTACCGAACATAAAGGGCTAAGGAAGGAACACGGGTGGGTTTAAATCAGTAAGAGTCTGACACTCCCTTCCGCTCCACCCAAAGCGTCATTTGATGACTTCACTCAAAAAAAAAGTCTTCTATGGCTCAAAGGTCGAGTTACAACAAGTTAGGTAAATAACATGACTGCAGTCTGCCTTTAATCATTAAATCATGTCTGTATTTCACTGCCATTTGCGCATTATAGGCTTATTATAAAGTTTCGACATCATTATTTACAGAGAAAATTTATACCTAAAACAAGCACTATGATAAGTCCAAATCGAAATCTGTCCATCAAACACGTTATCGGACAACATAATACCTAATTCCAATCTAAATTTAGTCGAACAAAGAGCCTGATACACACATAAAGGCTGACCAACTTGCTGCGAACCGTTGATACCAGATGGTCACGCAAATACTACACATTAGGATCCCAAATTGAGATTCGTTATTAACAAAGGATGTTGTTCACACTATACACACATTAAAATAGTCTTTTATAGTTTTTGGAACTATTTAAGATTACGCCTTTTCTAACACAATAAGGGTCAGTTCACACCGCGACGCGACGCGACGCGCAGTTTTCAAGATAGAAATACAATTACAGACCTTATCTACTACACTAAAAGGTACACAATTCAGTGTCTACCTACTACGTCGAGCTACGCAGCGCGGCGCCGCCGCCGCGCGGCGTAGCTCACTGAATCGTGTACCTTTTTGTGTAGTAGATAAGGTCTGTAATTGTATTTCTATCTTGAAAACTGCACGTCGCGTCGCGTCTCGGTGTGAACTGACCCTAACAGGTCAAAGTGTTAACAGTTCACATATTGAAATACGTTAAGTGTCGATTTATCTTTACTTACATTCTAAAAGTGCTCAAGATGTTTTAGTTCCAAACGATTGAGAGTATATTAAAGGTACGACTGTCATGATCAGGTTTCTATCTGGAATTTATCAGTAGCGGCCGGAGTCTGGTTTTGTGCCAGGTTGATGGCAATAGGCTCGCCCTCTATTACATGGGACTTAAACATAACTGGCGAAATGTGGGTCTACTATAGGTACACTTCTACCTAATCATTCGGAAAATACACGCGTGATGTGTTATTGACTGTCGTAATGGACGAATCAAGTAAAGTAGAATCAGCAGCAGAATATAAAGTTCTCTCTCCAAAAACTCATGAAAAATTCACCGATGGTAACAAAACTTTTACAAAAAAAAAGAAACGTAAATAATATACATGTTAGTATCTAAAAAAAGAAACAAAACATTCGCAATCTGCACTGTGCTCGTCCGTATTCAGAAAACGAAACATAAGTTTCGGATAGCAACACCATCGTTGGCGCAAAGTTGGGGACGCCCCCGAGCCGTTAAAACATTCAGTTTGTCCGTAAATAACTTGCCTTGTGCATTCTATACTGGCTGTATTTTGGACCCAAAGGATTTCGGCGTTGGGATTTTACACTCAATAAGGAAAACCATTATTGAGAATGTTCAGCACGCTAGTGTTGGTGTTTTTCTGTTGTAAATCTCAGCTCAAATTCTAGCAGAGAAACCATTTTAATGCAATGCCTAGCAATACTGGTTGCATACAAAACAGAAATAAAGACAAAAACGAATACGCCCTTTATAACTACGTTTCATGAATATGAATATCTTCGTATAGTACAAATCTTCCCGACGCAATTTACAACAGCGTAGTATCAGACAAAAGAGTAATATCTATATTATGAAACGTCTTGAAGTTCGCAGGACGTTTTGATCGCGTAAAGCGTAAAAGGATAAAGCCCTTTTTAAGAAGAACTTTATTTGTTTCAGGACTATCCTTATGTACAACTAAGTACCTTTTATAAATGTGCGCAACTTTTTGTTTATGGCCTTTTGCTGCAAACGTTCATAGTCGAAAAAAGGTAGTTTAGAAAATTTTCGAAAGTTGTGAAAGTTGGAAAATAAATAATGCGAAGTTTTTTTTGTACAAAGCCAAATAACGAAAATGAACTGCAAGCTTGTGATTTGTGTTGTTTAGCAGAGAAGAAGCAACTTAATAGTATTGTATTGTAGGTATATCGGGCTGGTTTCCGCCACTCTATCTATGTCCAAGCGCGTATTTTGCGTACGAAGGTACACAAAATAGAAGGAAAGGAAGGTAGGAAGGGGAGAAAGGGGAGTTAGAAGTATTTTTTGAAGATTGAGAATTTGAGACTGTGAATCATGCCGGGTCAGCGGGATTGTCCGAAAGGGTTACCGCTGGCCCGGAACATAAAGGGCTAAGGAAGGAACACGGGTGGGTTTTAGTCAGTAAGAGTCTGACACTCCCTTCCGCTCCACCCAGAGCGGGAGGGGTCATTTGATGATTTCCCATCCGCAAAAAAAAAAAAAAGGTAACACGTTTTGTTTCCCTCGTATGGATGAATGTTAAATAGTACCTAAGTATAGATAGAAAATTGACTGCTCAGCTTTTGTTAAGGAGTTTTTTCCGGTGTCATTATTTTACTCATCATCTGCCTAGCCTTTTCCCAACTACTTTTTGAGGTCGGCTTACAGTCTAATCTAAGTGCAGTGACTGCCTATCTGACCTCGACAACCCAGTTACTGGGTAACTGTACTGTACTGGTAGGACTGGTTCGGTTCAGTCAATTTAGATAAGATAACGAAAATCCGCAGATGTGATGGGTATCGATATTTAATGACAATAGAACAAAAAAGAAAACAAAGATTTTCTAAGTTTCAAGTATGACACTACCGCTTTCGCTAATTTAATTTTACCCTATAAAAATAGGTAGGCGAAACGTACGCATGCAATAATTTTGCTTCACTTTTTTAGTTACATAAAATAACTGCGAGCAAACAAGTGGCGTTCTGTGGTTTCTGCCTTCAATCAATTAATCAACCCAGCCTATCGCAGTCCACTGCTGGACATAGGCATCTCCCAGGCTGCGCCACAACACCCTGTCTTCCGCCTTCCGCATCCAGTCTCTCCCATCCCCATGGGAAATAGCAGTAAGTTTATACATTTATGTGTACCTACTGCATAATAAACATATTTCCTCATATAACCTTGTATAAGATTTCGTAACTCATAAAAATCTGCAAAAATATATAAATCATAAGCATGTACGCGAAAGTTGGCACATCCTTCTACTTACCAACTTATCTTGAACATCGTGACGAAACGGAGAAAGTTAAATGAGGAAGAAAATCTATGGGCTGTTTGGTTGGATCCAGCTCTAGTGCTAATTCACAAACTACTTAATCTTGTTTCGTAGGAACAAGTTTGAAGGGGGCCAAGATTAAAGGCATATGCTCGGGATGAACGAAAGCTTTCGCTTATATATGTATGTGCAATCAACGGCTACTTTCTGAAGAATTTTCGATAATGTTCACACTGCTGGGATACAGGCCTCCTCTCTGTGAGACATTGCGGGTTCGCACTGACCGACTCCGTGTAGATAACTCAAGAGTGCCTGTAAATGATTTAAGTCAAATACAGAAACCCAACCATTTTCTTTGAGAATATGATATTAGTTTGGACGATTCGTTGGTTACTGATATTGATCTTAACTTATAAATAATATAGGTAGCTATGCGCCACTACGAAGTACTTCCGCTTCCTTTTGCCAACAAACGATATTTGCATCATTGATACAACTAAATATAGCAGTTGATCTTCTAGTCTCTCAGATCGAGTCTCGAAATACAAGATGGCGGCAATTAATTTGTTAAACGCAGTATTGCTTGCGCCACAATTTAAACTTAGTTCATAATTCTGCTGATAAACTTTGTGGAAATCTTTTTATTACCTTAATAAGAATATTTCTGATCTGAGTTCTGTTTTATTTTAAATTTATTTATACTTCTGCTGTTATCCGGAAAAGAACCGAAATTACCGACATAGCTTGCAGAATAAGCAAGTTGAAGTGGCAGTGGGCTGACTATGTTTGTCTAAGGACCGATGGCCAGTGGAACAGACGAATCCTGGAGTGTAGACCGCGTATCGGCAAGAGCAGTGTGGGAGAGGCAGTGGACGGCGATAGGCTGAGTTGATACTTAGTTCTGCTGTTTCTGAATCTCTATCAATGGATCGGACTTTTAGAGTTAAAAAAAAATATTTATAAGCTTATCCTAGGTGTACTTAATCGCTAACCTCTTACTAATAAACGTTGTATAGCGTCAGTTACACGACGCTTTGTCTTCTTTTTCCGAAAGTCTAAAATAACTGAGGACTGAAAGAGAGAAATCGGTTTGCAACTATTCATCTGATATAATACGTTTAGGGGTAAGGAAAAAAGTAGGTAAAAGTGTAAGTTAAGAACATATAATTTAATTATCTACTGAATTCTTCTTCTTCGTCGTTCCCTCAATGCTGAGGATCGCGACCACATACGACGCGCCTCCAAGCTATGCGGTTTTCGGCAATGTGGTATTTAAACACCTAAAAATCTTCATAAACATTTACATCTATAACATTAGTATTAAGTGAGATATTTCGTTCTGTTATTGGTATTCAACGAACGTTACTTGTGATTATAGCGTGTACCATTAACAACTGAGTTCCAGCTTAGCATTACCACAGAATAACAATGTATAGAAGTGACACTCCCGCTCTGAACGCTTTCTATATCGCGGTACTAGCCTACAGTTTCAAGGCATTTGGTACGTACAACACCACTTTATTAGTTGTTAACTTTATTGTGAATTCTGTGATCCCCTTTAGGAGCGTTTACGCCGTACGGCATTACATACAAACTTTCAAGCACACACCCATACAACATACACATTCGCGAAATTTTCGAAATGTCTTATTTAAAAAAGATAACTGGAAACCTCTGTTTCCATGGAAAATTTAAAATCGTTCTAATTTAGCTGTAGCACTATTTTTCGAAAATGTTTTTAGACCTTTGTATCCGGCATGTCAATAAAATCGGTTTATTCATTTCGAAAAACAAGGACTTGAAAGTTTGTATGAAATGCCGTACGGCGTAAGAGCTTTTAAGTGAAGGAGGACACCTACTTACCAGATGTTGTCCATTATTTATGTGTCATGTATTGTGTATATCTTTTGTTAAAGATCTTAAATAAATAAAAAAATAACACAGTTCATAACAAGTGATCAACGATTGATAATTGAGCAAATCGATATCTTTGTTTTGGCTTTGGAAAACTTGACTGTATTATGGTGATGAGGCACCAAGACCTGTGATGCACCGCAGCATCTTGGTTCACACAAAGAAAAGTACCTAGGTGCATACGTAGATGTCGGACTATAGATAGTCGGGCCTCCGAAGAGATGCCTAATCCGCTCTTATGTGGAGGAGCTTGGTACCTGAGCCTGTATTATTGACGTTAAGATACGGTATAGCTTTGGAATGGAAATAAATTTGTTGAACTTATGGAACATGATACTGTAACATAAGCTAGCTAATATTAGACTGCAACATAGGTAATACTAGCAGCGCCACGCAGTTTCACCCGCATCAGTTTCCCGGGAATAACGGGATAAAAAGTATCCTATGTGTTAATCCAGGATGTCAGCTACCTACCTCTAAACCAAATTTTATCAAAATTGGTCTAGCCGTTTGTGCGTGAAGAAGTAACAAACATACAAACACACTTCACAAGCTTTCGCCTTTACTTATAATATTAATGTGATTAAAAGAGGCTAGAATAAGCTTTTTGTTGTTTTCGAGTTGGTTTGACAATAGTATGGGGAATACTCGCTTACTAGTTAATCAGCTATGAGAATCACCACTGCCTTGCTTCGAGCATAATGGGAAAAATAGCCGTCGATGAAAACTAAAGGAATATTTTGCAAAAGAAAGCCAAATGACACACGTAAGTTTGATGACTTCCAAACTGATATTTAGTAATCGAGTATTCCCCGTACTATTATTATACAAAAACTCGAAAACAACAAAGAGCTCATTCCACCGTCAAGTATTTTAATTTCGAAACATCGCAATAAACGGAATATGAAAATTGACTAAGTTACTTACTAACCTACATGAAGTTTTGAATGTTCCGCGTTCATCGTAAAATCCAGGCACTTAAGGCGTCAACACACAGAACTTCGTGGTAAACTCTATAAGAGTGGTAATTCCGTTGAATTCTAAATTGGGGGCGCTTTCCGAATTAGCTATAATCGCTCACAGCGCTCACATCATCTCACATGGCGTTCCGATTTAGATATCACGATTATGACAGCTGAGAGCTGTCAACAATTCGGAACGCCCGTGAGCGCGCTCACAGTGCTTACTCAATGTAAAAACGATATTATTACAGTATTTCTTTGTATAAACACCACATTTCTTCTTCTTTGGTTAGGTGGCGACTATCAGCCAGAAGCACAATTTCGAAAATGCCACGTTAGTTTAATTTTATGATAAGATGCAAATCAAAACAAAACACACACTGACACATCCTCACACACACACTGTCATTTTTGACAGCGCTCACGGTGATATTATTCTAGGGCATGGTCGGCGTTATCGCAAGATGGCGCAGGTCATGACGTCATCTATGACGATTCACGGAACGTCGTTATCGCGCTCACGCTAATTCGGTACGGGTTTAAGCACGCTCACATCGATTATTTCCCATCTCGGAACGCAGGGTGGGTCGAATTGTCTCGTCTGGAAATCCCTCAGTGGGCCAACTTTTTCCTTTGTCGCTACAATTGTGGAAGTTGCGGGTTGAGTGAGAACCCACTTATTATGTTAATTTTGACGTGGATTTGAATAATTTTGTTGATAATATTGTCATCATTATCAGCTGAAGTGTTTATGAATGTGAATTCTCCAACCTTGTAATTTTAATTTGTATATCTGTTTCAGTTCAGGCTGATAAAGGGCTTACAACCTGTCACTTTCAATGTCCTCAAACAACCCTCGACTGTTAAAAGTAATACTGTAATAATGTATAAAGGTATTATTATTTAACCCCACGCAGTATAGCAAAATTGCTAAACTGCGTGGGATACCTTCAAAGAAAAATTTAAAACAATCGTAGAAAAAATGAGGTGTTTACTTCCAAAAAGTTTGTATTCTCTTTAAATGTTGTATTGCCTTATTTAAATATAGTGCTACATGGATCTTTTGGCTCTCAAATGACGTTGACAAGGGGATGCTGTTGGTTTTTACCGACTTTACAAAAAGGAGGAGGTACTATGTTCGGCTGTTTGTATGTTTTTTTTTTTTTTTGTATGTTTGTTCATCGAATACGCCGCCAATTGTCGACGGATTTTCAAAATTCTTTTTTTGTTCGAAAGTAGATAGTTCTGAGGTGGTCCCATTGTCACCAAGTTAGGATCTGATGATGGGATCTTAGAGAAATCGAGGGCAACCCTCAAATTTTATAGGCTCACTTATTGTTTTTCGCATATTTTATTAAGTATCTTGTGTATTTGTGTATGGTTGTCACCATCTCAGGTAGCTGGGCTGATGATGGAAGGTACAACTCCTTAACAGTAAGAAGTTACTCGAACAGGCAAGGACTGTTTTAGTAAATTGTTTTGATGTTTGATAGGGCATTTGCCACATTTGCTCTCATGATCATCAAGTCATGACCTGATGCTGCAGTCAGGATAGTCTGCAGAGTACCTAACTCCTCGACAACTAACAGCAGATATATCGTGTTCAGGCTCATTGAAAAGGGCTCGATGTGTGGATAGACGTACTGTTACTGAGAAACACCGAAGACCTGATGCTGAAGCCAGGAGCATCAGAAAAAGTACAAACCTTTAAATTACAGCACCGTAGTCGTGTTTGGGGTCATTTTAAACAGGACTAATTTTAAGTTCAATGCAATGTTGACATATGTCTGGCCTGATGCTGCAGCCAGGATTATCAGCATCTAATCTAAAAACTAATAAAAGGAGAACTCCTCAACAATTAACGTCCCTGCATCGAGAAAAGGAATATTTTATAAAAAGGCTATGGGCAAGTTGACATTAGGCTATTGTAACTTAGATAAATTATAAACAGACCCACTAAAAAGCGAGAAATAAAAACTTTTTAACAAAAAAAAACCGACTTCCAAAAAAAACACTACAAACTGAAAAATAACTTTAATTTCGGAAGTCGGTGGCAAAAACTATAAAAAATTAAATTAAAAATTTAATTTAAAAAAAAATAATTAAATTTAATTTTTTATTTCATGCTTTTTGTAGGGACTCCTTAATTTTTGTATTTCATTTCTTTTATTTTTTTTTCCGTTTTAAGATTCTGGTAATTTGGTGTTTAATCAGGTTTTTTATCCGTCAAAAAATATTGATTAAGTAATTTATAGTTGAAGAATAATTTTTAAGACTAAACAGATTTTTTTTGTTTGATTATATTTTTCAAGTTTTTAGTTTTCATTTCGTTAGGTAGTTAATATTCCTCATTCCCTTTCAATAAGTATAGTGTATATTATTCTACTTGTCAAGCCCTTGCATTTGATACCTATATTGAAGGAGTTGTGAAAAAAAAATGTAATTCGCCATTTTGTGGTGGCGGCCATCTTGGATTTGAAATTTGTTATAGTGTATAGTATTCTACTATTGAAGCCCTTTCATTTGATACCCATATTGAGGGAATTGTGAAAAAATATGTTATCCGCCATTTTGTAGCGGCGGCCATCTTAGACCGATTTTCATCAAACATAGCTAAGAACACTCCCGACTAATACACCTTTCAAACAAAAAAAACTAAATCAAAATCGGTTCATCCGTTCGGGAGCTACGATGCCACAGACAGACACACACACACACACCCTCACACACACACACACACACAGACACGTCAAACTTATAACATCCCGTCGTTTTTGCGTCGGGGGTTAAAAATACTGATCCCTGAGACAGCGACTTCCGAAATTAAAGTTATTTTTCAGTTTGTAGTGTTTTTTTTGGAAGCCGGTTTTTTAATGTAGCCAGTGACACTCGCGCTACCAAGACAAATCTAAAGACGTATAATTTATCCAAATCCGTTCATTCGTTTAGAAGTTACGAGGGAACAAAGAAACGGACATACATACATACATACAGGTCAAACACATAACCCTCCTTTTGGGCTTCGCCGCAGTCGGGTAAAAAGAAACATTAACAAGAGAAGTCTGTACTAGTGTAAAAGATGAAAAATATTAAAATACTTAAGTGTTTTTGAAACAATTTCATCTGGTCCAGTGTTATAACGACAAACAAAACGGAGCGGGACCGAGTTTGGAACTTGGAGTATCGTTTGTCGAACGTTGAACTGCGCTGCCGTGCTTCTGGAGTGTGCGACAGGTCACAAGATGTAGCGGTTCCATCACTTTGAGGGATGCAGGGTACGTCTTCCAATGTTAAAATTGGTGATTTTATAATTCCCATAATACCTTATACCATTAAAAATGATACATTCTTGAATGACTGACTGAATGTTCACTCGCGTGTTAACACGAGTCGAGACCTTTTGAGTTAAAATATTTAATATTAAAAAATATAAAAAACTCGAGAATAAGACGCTATTAGATTCGAAGTATCCTTCTTCTTCGTGTCGCTGACACTACAGTAGGTAATACAAATATTGGCTGTCCAAAACTTCGCCACTTCCACGGCGGCGCGGCGTCGTCGCCGACGCCGGTGGCAGCGCAGAGGTCACTTTGACTGCATGCATGTGGGCACAAAGCAGGCAGAGGGCAGAATAGGAGGTGGACGTAGTTTACGACGCAGCTCCATGTCCACACCCAGCTGCCTATCTACCTATCCTCATAATCTGTAGTCCGCGTCATGCCGTTTTAGTAATCATAAACTTTTTCAGACCGCTATCTACGAAGAGCTTGTCCCACAAACATCGCAATACCTATGTTCCTTCTCTCGGTACAGTTTCATAAGTAGAACCCGAGGATGCCCGGCTGACAAGCGCCGCTCTACACCATTATTTTATAGCACTTTTTTACAAACTTTAGAATGCCCAAGCGCCAAACCCACGCTCACAACGTCTGTGGACGCTTTGTTTTTTTAACAAATATTGAATAACTCAATTAGAAACTCTGTCGGGTTTCCCTTTCATCATTCTCCTGCCCTTATCCCAATTTATTCGGGATCGGCGTAACATGTATTTTTCGTCCATACTTCTCTATAGTCATCATATCGGTAGTCACCCCCTTTCTAACCATATCATCATTTACACAATCCATCCATCGTTTCTTAATTTTCCTCTTCGCCTACTGTTTCCTTCTCCTCTCTTTCGTTGGTTTCCCTTTATTAGGTACCTATTAATATTCTATTTACTTCCGTGGTCCTTTAGTTTTTAATGCCTGGTGATGTAGTGTTTTGTTTTTTTTACATTTTAACAGCTTCACAAACAGCTATATCAACAAGTAAACAGATATCAGTCATCTTAGACGCAGCTGAATATAAGTCATACCTACACCGAAGCAAATGTCAACTAAACCCTGCAATCCAATTAGCGAGTGACAACGGTAATTTAATTATAATATGTAGACCAAACGGCGACGGGTACTAATTTTAGGATTTGGTCGGCATAGTAAAGTCAAATCAATTTCCAATATTAAGAAATAGGAAATTGTATCTACATAAATATGTACCTACATGGAAATTCATGCATCCATTTATTCTTGTCTGGCCGTGCCCAGGTATTAAAAAAACCCTGACCAACCCGAAAACACGCAGAGAGACACCTTTATTTACGTGGTTTCAACACAACACATCAAACTGATGCGAAACCAAACAAAGCTGCCGTGACCTGAATACTTACGTCTTTTGACAAACAATGTAATTTACACAGCTTGTTACCATAGAGTAGGTATATAGGTACAGAAGGCCGGCCCCATGACACGAGTGAAAACAGTTGCACGCACACATAGACACATACAATCATAGACATGGCGATCGAGCCAACAACGTCAAACATATTACTGCCGCGAGTGCACTTTTTTATCTATTTCTTAATTACAGAATAAAAGTAAAACATAAACAGAAATATTACAAAAACCTCAATATCAAAGGTTTGTTCGGATGTTGAAATACTTTTGAGTCATCTAGGTACTTAAATATCCTAACATGAGGGTTAACACAATATATCACATTATTAATATTATAAAGGCGAAAGTTGGTGAGTGTTCTCGTATGTATGTGTGTGTGAGGGTATGTTTATTACTTCTTCACGCTCAAAAGGCCAAACCAATTTTGATAAAATTTGGTATGGAGGTAGCTGACACCCTGGATTAACATATAGGCTACTTTTTATCCCGATATTCCCACGGGATCGAAACTTATGTGGGTGAAACCACGGGGCACAGCTAGCATCATTGTAAGGTAATAATAACTACGTTATAAAGTACAAAATCAGTAGTAGACGACGCGACAACCCACGTCGCGGTCACAACTTGCGCTCGCTGTCCGTAGACGCGTATTTATGTGTGCGTGCGTGTTCGCTCCATGTATGGAACCGACTTTCTGTACACATTTATTCTGTGGCTCTACCGTTATGTTCTGTATTACGACTACGATCCAAATTCGCACGTTTATTTGCAACCGAATCCCTTCCACAATTAAGCTACACGTGAAATTGAGATTCTAGAGTTTATTGGTGTGTTTGCAAGGTCGATGTAAGGGAGTCCCGAATTACATGGGTGTGATATTGAAAATCAAAAGAAAATGTGTGAGACTGAGTTCTGATGTGGTATCAAAAAGTAACCGCACTGGGCCCGCGTGGTAGATTATAGCCCACACCTTCTCGAAGAGAGGAGGCCTGTGTCCCAGCAGTGAAAGCATTATAGGCTCATTATGCTTATGCTGTCGAAAAGTAAGGGACATATAAAGTAAGGGTATATTTGGTTACTATTAGTTTCCGAATTATACCTGAGTGTCCATAGGAAGTGAATGTACTACGTGATAAATATGCAGATATCTATGTGGTTTACATTTTATGTCCTTTTGTTTTCCGGATGTATGCTTTCTTTTTATTTTTCCAATCACACCAACTAAATTGGAAATATATTACGTACGTCGTCGGTGTCCTAAATAAACACCTCGTTTATTTAATATTTCATAATTGTTCATTGAGCAGCAATGCGTTACTTTTTAAAGATCTAATAATAATTTGATGATTTCCAATTTAATGAGCAAATACTTTTCATAAAAAAACACCAATCGATTCTGAACAAACTGGAGAATGTTAAATTCTCATTAAGACTGTAAGTACGAAAATCGAGATCATTAAAGTTGATATTAAAAAAGTTTTTGGCCCAATCGAAAGTTCTCAAGGAGTAATTTTATCTCTGGAATGTACCCTGAACATTTTTTATTCAGTGAACTTTATTCTACTTCCTATTTATCTTTTTCTTTTTGATGCGGGTGGTCAGCGCTCTTGTACTTTGTTCACTTGTGTAAGCAAGTTTAATGATTCGTATGTTTGTCGAAAATGTAACGAATGTTAAAAGTTTCCTAGTCTGAAGCTAGAAGTGGTTGAAAGGGTTCCAAAAGAATAATAAATAATTCGAAAGAGAAATTAAATTAACAAGGTTGCCTGTAAGAGATCGCAGAAAAAGGCCGCCCATTCTATGTTTCGTAGTGATAATTGTATTTTTAATTTTGTATATAAATTTGTGAATCTAATTTCGGAATTCCGAAGCATTAGGATTTGTGTTGAAAATACTTGTACCTATCTATTTCGATTGCGTTGTCGTTAGTACCTACCTACAGTAAAAGTTATCATACCATTCATTGATAACATTTCATGTCAAGCGACCTGCACCATAGTTGCGTAACACACTATCATTCAGAATCTGAATCATTTTGAAGGATATTGCTAATGCATTGCTATATACGTTCGAAATATTTGTCTGCTCAACAACGTAAATTACGCAATTAATGTTGCTGAACTGCCAAAATGAAAGAAATTGAAACTGTTAGTGTGGTACGCCATTACCACGGTGATTATTGACGATGCCAATATCCCCCCCCCCCCCAAAACTAAAAAAAAAACCTCCCCCTCCTGCCTCTTAAAAACCTTTAACTAATTTTGTCTAACAGCGTTTTACAAATCAACACCTTAATGGCTTTGACCGGATCTAAAGTACAGACGCCCGCACATTAACCTACTACAATCTGTCAAATTTCTTTAATAGATTTTCAACTTTATCGCTATAGCATAAGATTCAAAGTTGTTTGGGAAAACTTGACAGTTTCGGGTAGCTTGATGTGCTGGCGTCTGTACCAAGTTAATTCAGAATCCGTTTGGGATTCCACTCGCTTCGCAAGGAAAAAGAGGGGCGGCCAAGTTCGCGACCCGCGTCGGGAACCCATAAGGACTGCATTTAAACTGGTTATATATAAGTAACTGGCGTTATTCCAACAAACATGCAGTTGGAATGCGTTCAGTTATGTGTTATTTTTTCATTTCAATGTGCAGAGACATTTTAATAATGATACATTATATTCAACCATATTTCCCTGAGAAATAAAACATTGGAACTTGGAACGGTCCGCTTATGTTGTCAATGTTTTATTCTGTAAGACAGTTTTTTGGTATTCAGTGGTTGAAGCTTATAAGGATAAGAAACTTTTGACACATTTCGAAGACACATTTAGATTATAGCTTTTGTTTAATCAAATCAACGAAATAACAAGCGTAAATATAAAAACCTCAATCTGCACTCCTAAAGCTGAACTACACTCAAGGAAAATGAGTTTGACCGCTTGGAAAGATGTTGATTACATTTTTCTGAACTCACTTTCTGGCCATGTCCTAATATAAGCGATCGTTAAGCAAATACGCGAACGTCGCTTTCATTTCGCTCTGCGAATCCGAACGCATCATTGCGCAGAAAGAAGGTGCGTGCGGGCTTTCCAAAAAAAATTAGTGACAAATAAAGACAGCGATCGCGTATTCGCGCGACGACAAGGGGTCAAGCTTCAAAGAAAAAAAACGCTAACATTCTATATTCAAATCCCTTCCTCATTCAAATAGGTGTTTACTCCATAAAAGTAGAATGTTATTGCCACATCTATGAAAATCCGTACGCCGGACAATGTTACCATTTAATGGTCTTGTAACGACCACTTTTATGTCAGCCGTTTTCATCGCAAAATAATAGTGATGTAAGGAAAACAAGAGGATGGGAAGACAATTAACAATAGGGGAGGCTATAATATTAAGCTGCTTTGTTGTTAATGGGTCATTTTAGAGATAAATATTTTGTTGTGTGATTGTGTGTATAGTTTTAATACCTCCAATGACAAAGATCTCGAGAAATATGTCTGTTTGTCGCGAACTTTTATTTCATAAAGAAAAATAAAAGAGTGAATTCGATACGTGTGATTTGAATTTGGCAACATTCACGAAAATTAAAAGAGATCATTTTACATTGCGATTTCTGTCGAAGTTGGTTGAACACTACCTGGCCATGAAGAAACATTTTAATTCGCTAGTGGACTTTGTGATTTGAAGTTTTTAGACAGTCTAGTAAAACCATTATGCACTGGAGTTGTTTGTAGGTATATACAGCAAGAGACATGGTACCAAATCATCATTAATTTATCTTTGATTATGATAAAGAAATAATATATTATTTGTAGCTGGCAACCAATTTATGCAGCCGCCGTCCCTACATACTCATGACACTTACTAAACACATCGAATCTTCTCAATTTGCAAGTTCCAAGTCCAACCGCCAAACTACTCTATCGTTTCAAACGTCGAACGATTAATCGATACCTACTACATGCACAAAGGAATATCGATTATAACGAGTTGATTCCTTTGCTGCAGCTCAAACGAACAGTACTTTACGATGCCTAATTAGCATGTGAACATACCTATGACAGTTGACAAAGTTCGCATCTATGTGTACTTTAGCCAGTAATTGAGTATCGGTTATGGAAGTGGAGTTCGATGCAACCAATTACCTACCAAGTCGATTAGCTTTGACAAAGAATTGATTCTCAATTCTAAAGTGCCTCGTACTAATATATTTATTCAAAGGCTAAAGCAAAGCGACAAGTAATTTGAGTTGTAGAATGTTACTTAATCGTTGTGCATTTTCCAGAATTTTATCATTTACGTTTAAATAAAACGATTTAAAATTATAAATACGTATTCACCCATTTAAGTACGTGTCTAGATCTATCATCAATTAAGAGAAAACAGTCCGTTCATAAGTGAAAAGTCAAAAAAGCCCGTAAACATTGTCTATGTCCATTTAGTGTAAAAATATCAGTACATACCTCCATCGCACTACCACTTCGCCCCATGGCGACCCGACATCGCCTCAAACTGTTCAATCCTGAAACAAATAAAAAAACTACCTTAAGAAATCTTAAATTCATTTACTCACTGACAAATAACGCACAACCTAAACCGCTGGGTCCAAAAGCATGAGATTTTGCACCTCTTGGGCCATACAGAGTGGCAGGGACATTGACACGCAAACTGTATCTATACAAACAACTTTTACTATGGGACCAAACCTGAAATCGCGAAAAAAAAACAGCTGTTCCCTACATTTTGACAAGTCCTGCCTGACTGATATATCAACGCACAGCCTAAACCGCTAGTCCTAGTGTTCTTTGTAAAGAGTAGGTATCTTCTTAGAAAGGGATTTTCGAAATTCCACCCCTAAGAGGGTGAGGGGGGGAGGGTGAAATTTCATGCGGAAGAAGTCGCGGGCAGAAGCTGGTACTGTATATGTGTGCCACCCTATATAACAAAAGTGAGAACTAAAACAATATATTTGAAAATTCATCGCCTAAAGGAGCTGAATAGGGGATGAAAGATATATGTATATTATGAAAGTTTGTAATTTTTACATCATCTGTCTAGCCTTTTCTCAACTATGTTAGGGTCGTCTTCCAGTCTCACCGGATGCAACTGAATACCAGTATTTTACATGGAGCGACTGCCTATCTGACCTCCACAAACCAGTTACAGGGTAATACGATACCCGTTGGTAAGACTGGTTGTCAGACTCTGGGACTCCGAGGTTCCGTTTTTAACCCTAAAAAGCCTTTAAGGTTATAGGGTATCAAGGGTTCAAATGTTAATAACCTTTTGTTAAACCAAAATAGAAAGGATATAATCAGCAACCTAACGAGTTAGCAATTAAAAATGTTTAGGAACTTGCCCCAGCGAATACGGTGCGAGTTTGTAGTCACGCCTGCCGCACGCGATCCGATTTAGTATAGATTTAAGTTAGATATGCAACTTTATACTCGAAATTATGGCGGACTCATTTAAAAGTTTATGCTACAGAACGTATTTTGCAGGATATTGGGTGTTTGTTAACTATTTGGATGTTTCGATTTAATCTTTATGAAAGTAGGCACAGGAGTAGATTACACAGCAGCCATATAATATAATCATAATCATAATCATTTATTCATTTGCGAATATGGGTACAAAAGAAAAGGTCTCATACAAACAATAGTGTCCATTAGCCATATCCTACCATAAGGCATGCAAATTTACAAATAGGTACACAGACGAAACGAAACGAATCGAAACTAGAATTTTAACAATAAAAGACATTATTTAAAATATCGTATGGAGTAACATTATATAAGTTTATCCTGTAAATATTCAGTGACAGAGTAATATGCTTTTTTTAGTAGCATTGTTTTTATATTGTTTTTAAATATATTTATATCACCTATCTCCAGAAGTGAATTTGGTAAATGGTTATATATGCGTGGAGCCATACATAATATACTTTTATTTAATAACGCTGTTTTATTGAGTGGTAAACATATATGGTATTTGTATCTTTTGCTATTGAAACTTATTAAATTAGTTTGTGTTTTTCCTAACGAACATTATAACCTCCAATATATATATACATGGCAACGTAAGAATATTTAATTTTAAAAATGATGGTTTGCAGCTGTCAGTTACTTTTAGACTAGTTATGGCTCGTATACATTTCTTTTGAGCTTTAAATACCGCTTCTTTATCAGTAGAATTACCCCAAAAAATAACACAATACTTTAGAATAGGTGCAACATAGCCGTTGTATGCTGTAAGGACTGTAGAGGTACTGACCGTTTGTTTAAGTTTAAACAATGCATAAGAGAAGGTATTTAGTGTTCTTTAAAATTCAAATTATTATCTATATTTATACCCAGAAATCTTGTGACGTCAACTTCTTGGATCTTATTATCTCGGTAATTTATGTTCATGTTTGCTATTTTACTTACTCTACTCCTGAATGTCATGAAGTTGGTTTTGTCGAGATTAATGTGTAAATTGTTTGATGCCAACCAGTTTATAGTGCTATCTAAAGTCATATTTATCTCAGGTTCCATGTGTGATTTATTATCTCCTGTGAACAGTACTGTACTATCATCAGCAAATAGGATTGTTTTGTATTTTGTCGCTTTGGAAGGTCATTGACGTATATTATAAAAAGAAGCGGACCCACTACACTTCCTTGCGGAACGCCTGATGTAACCTGTCTACATGAGGATGAATAAGTTACCAGTTTTTTTTCATCAGGACATATCCTTGTTATTTGCGTTATTTGCGTTCTATTACTTAAGTAAGATTTAATCAGGTCAAAAATGTTTCCTCTGACACCATAGGCGTATAATTTATCTAAGAGTATTTTGTGGTCTACATAATCAAAAGCCTTTTGGAGGTCCATAAACAGTGCACACGTTTGTTTACCTCTATCCATGTGGGTTAATATGTCGTGGAGAAAATTATATACTGCTATATTAATAGATTTAATGGATACGTGCTTTAAAATGTTTGTTGATATATTGTCATATCCGGTACTATTTGTGTTCTTTAGGGCTTTAATTATTTTGTATATATCTTCTGGTATAGTTGGACGCATAAATATTGAGTTTGGTTCGAACGGGATTCGGCATCTTGAATGGTTTAGTTTGGAAGTTTTAGTTTTATCGATTTAGAAATTATTAAAATGGTTTGCAATCCGTTCAGGGTCAGTTATTATATTACCATCTACAGTAATCTGTTGTATTTGATCCTTTGGTATATTTAGATTATTGGTATTTATAATCTTCCAAGTGGCTTGCGATTTATTTCGGGCAGCTTTTATGTAATTATCATTGCGAGAATTTTGCGTTAACTTAATGATCTGATTTAATCGTGAGGATAAAGTTAAGAATTTAGTTTTATTATTTTCTGTAGGTTTCTTTGTGTAGTCCCATAATATAATATCACACTAATATTATAAAGGCGAAAGTTTGTGAGTGTGTGTTTATATGTTTGTTACGTCTTCACGCTCAAACGGCTGGACCAATTTTGATAAAATTTTGTATGGCGGTAGTTGACACCCTGGATTAACATATAGGCTACTTTTTATCTCGATATTCCCACGGGATCGACACTTAAGCGGGTAATACCGCGGGGCGTAGCTAGTTCAAAAATAAATTTAATGCCCAACATAGTTGGGAAAAGGCTAGGCAGACGCTGATTCCGAGTTTATCTAGGACATTACTCACATCGCCGAAGGAAAAATTCGCGAGGAAACCTGGACTTATAGTTAATCATCATCATCTGCCTAGCTTTTTCACAACTATGTTGGGGTCGGCTTCCAGTCTAACCGGATGCAGCTGAATACCAGTATTTTACATGGAGCGACTCCCTTCTGACCTTCACAACCCAGTTACTAGGTAATACGATACCCCTTGGTAAGACTGGTTGTCAGACTTTCGGGCTTCTGACTACCCGTAACGACTGTCAAAGATCCAGGAATGATAGCCGGGACCAACGGCTTAACGTGCTTTCCGAGGCACGAACTGATAGTTACTGTGAATCTGAAATCGCCAGCCCGTCTAGAGGGCTCAGTCGCAAAATGACCACTTCTCAAAATGACTACTGGTAGCAAAATGTCCCTTTCTCAGAATGTCCCTTTCGCGAAATGTCCCTTTCGCAGAATGTCCCTTTCGCAAAATGTCCCTTTCGCAGAATGTCCCTTTCGCAAAATGTCCCTTTCGCAAAATGTCCCCTTCCTCAAACAGGCATTAATTCCTTTCATCAGTAAAAAAAACTGGTCAAGAGCCAGTAGGTGTACAACACAGAGGGATACTGTAGTAATGTTTAATCAATAAAATGGGTAGGTGCATGCACGTAGGTATACTAAATACTAAAATAAATAATACAAATCGAAGTTTGTCAGATTTACTGTCACTCAAAACATCAATTTACACAAATAAACAATCAACAAATTAAACTTAACCCAAATAAAAACATAAAAAATTAAATTACTTGATTACATAATAAACAAAATATAAAATTTTATAATTATTACACCAAATATCTCAAAGTCAACATGATTTTTTTGATAACCGTAATAACATAATCATAAAAATAAAGCAATTGGAGTGATCATATAAACAATAAAATATTAATAAATAATGTAAAATCATTTTTCCTAAGTTGTTTATTCAAAGTTAAGCCAATTTTCAATTCATGTATTGGCAACACTTTCAACAAAAACTATAAGGGTACTTAATTAAAAAACCTGTATTGAATTTTATTGTATTACGTAATCTAGAGATTTATTTTGTGTTTTGTATTTGGGTTAAGTTTAATTTGTTGATTGTTTATTTGTGTAAATTGATGTTTTGAGTGACAGTAAATCTGACAAACTTCGATTTTTATTATTTATTTTAGTATACGTGCATGCACCTACCCATTTTACTGATTAAACATTACTACAGTACCCCTCTGTGTTGTACACCTACTGGCTCTTGACCAGTTTTTTTACTGATGAAAGGAATTAATGCCTGTTTGAGGAAGGGGACATTTTGCGAAAGGGACATTTTGCGAAAGGGACATTCTGCGAAAGGGACATTTTGCGAAAGGGACATTCTGCGAAAGGGACATTTTGCGAAAGGGACATTCTGAGAAAGGGACATTTTGCTACCAGTAGTCATTTTGAGAAGTGGTCATTTTGCGACTGAGCCGTCTAGAGCAAGCGTGGTCATGAAAGCTTGTACCTTCTCTGCATGAGAAGAAGCCCGCCCTGCAATGGGACAACAATGGGCTGGTATTATTTATTCTTATTTTTAGACTGCCTCGTTAGTTTAGTGGCCGCAAGCGCCACTGCTGAGCTGGAGGTTCTGAGTTCGACTCCCGTGTCGGGAAAAGTAGTATTGGGTTTTTTCAACTGGAATTTCTGAGTAGCAGCCCGGAGTCTGGATTTGTGCCTGGTTGACGGCAATAGGCTCACGCCTTATTACATAAACCTAAGCTCTGCCTACCCGTTCGGGAAATACAGGCGTGATGTTGTAATCTCCCTCTAATAATTCTTATCCATACTAATATTATAAATTCGAAAGTAATTTTGTCTGTCTGTCTGTCTGTATGTTACCTTTTCACGCCCCTAAACCACTGAACGGATTTCGATAAAATTTGGCAGAGTGATAGATTGCATCCCGGGGAAGGACATAGGATAGTTTTTATCCCGATATTCCTACAGGATCGACACTTATGCGGGTGAAACCGCGGGGTGCTGCTAGTAAATAATAAAACAAATATTCTTTTTAATATAGTATAATCCTCATCCTAAACCTACTTAAATTATAAATTCTTTGTAATCATTTGCTATTAAATAAAAAGATCTGACTTCTGTTTTTAGAAAAAAGAAAGAAAATGCCCCCCGTTTTGGTAAATACTTCAAAAAAGGCCAGAATAATCTAAAATAATGAGTAAACGATACTCAAATTCCTTCCGAAATAACGTAAAATTCCTGTTATCCCTAAATATATTTTTCCAATTAAATACGTAAATGTGTGGGATGTACCTACCCACGATCAAAGTCAGTCAACCAGCTAAATTCTTAGCCGGTAATCGAATCATCAACGCGTATAGCCAATGACTGGTAAATACGGTACTACAAATGAGTGATCGCCAGGAATCCAACGTAATATCACTGAGGTAAACACCGGTAGGCAGCATATTTATCAGTAACATAAATGCCCATAAATTACATATTATTGATAAATGTCCCAAATAGGGATGGGTCTAACGGAAAGAGAATATCGGATTGGACTTGTTTGGTAGAAAAATGCTCGCAAAAATCATTTAAGAAATTCGAATAATAGCAATTGTTTCGAATCTTGAATGAAATTATTATTTGTTCACATTGTAATTTGGATTTTTTAATTCAATTCTTTGTTTTTTTTTTTTTAATAACGATGGATAAACTTAAATCATACCCTAATAATTATCTATATAAAAATTATTTTATTACATGACCCAAAATCTAAATTAGGTACCAACTATTTATACGAATAATTTTACATCAATAGAATGAATCGAAAACATATCTCTTTCCATCGAATAATCTACTCCTGTTCGAATGAACATCCGATTTTGCCCATCTCTACTTCAGAGTTTATAACCGTAAAGCGTTTATTTTAATGGAAAAATGACAAACGAGCGACATTATTTGTGATCATCCGAACAGATATGGTACAATTACTTTGTATTGTTTACCATATGTTCCGATGTATCGATGATTTTCATTCGGACTTCACATTTTAACCGATACTATATTAACTTTATGTTTGGACAATTTGTCCTTTAAATCATTCAATTGTGTCGTAAATATTAATTTAAATTATGTTCCATTAAAAAAATACCCTCTTACTAATAAACGTAAATAAAAATCAGAAGAATAGGTACACACCGATTTCTCGCTTTCAGTCATTATTAATTTGACTTTCCAAAGAAGAAGACAAAGCGTTGTGTAACTATACAGACGCTATACAACGTTTATCAGTAAGGAGGTAACTGTTTATTTACTCTGAGTTTAAATGCATCATAGGCTTTGTTTTATAGTTGGCAGCTTATTTTCGAATACTTTTATTTTAAAATGTTGGACTTTAAATAAATTTCTCCTTCAACAATATTATGTTTGTGCACTTAGAAAGACTTATAAGTTTAATTCAATTTTTCAGTCCAGAAGTAAAGCCGACAAATTAGACTAAAATAAAACTACGAAACTGATTTATACGAAACCTAAAAATTCATTCCACATAATCCACCGATAAATGTGTAACATTGGCCGAAATAAAGATTGATTTTGTTGTTTTTTACTGTATTTCAACATTTCCATACTTGTAATATTCTTTTGCTGCCAACTAGAAAATTCAGCAAAAACATACAGTATTCGTGATTCACGGTTAAAATGATCGAAAAAAGTATAATGCTCTCATTGTTTTCTCTTTGTTTCTATTCTAATATCTAATTTGCTTCGTTTGCTGTTATTTTTTTCTAGCGGCCATTAGCAGGATTATTTTCTAGCGTTGTTTTCGTAGAATGCAAGCAATATTTTTTATAAAAATACATGATAATAAAAGGCTACATGTAATTATTGTTGCATACAAAAATGCAACTTCGAAATTATTATTTTCAGCAGCAGGCAGCTTGGTTTAACAATAACTTATAAATAACAGACGGTTTTCCCTACAACTGTCGTTCGAGACTTAGGCCCGTTGGCTTATCTCTAGATAAATGCGTTTAGCGCTAAATGTATACGGTTATTTTAAGTTAGCTAGCTAAACTCCGCACACGATAGGTATCGATATCCAAACGTGATAAAAACGAAAAATAAATTAATTTGATGATTATTTTTGTATTTCGCAGTTATTCGCACAGACGGGATGGGTATCTATATGTAAACATAAAACACAAGAAAAAGTTTTCTCAACCCGTACTTCAAGAAGGTATCAATATCAACACTCAGCAGTCGTTGACCTCCCAAAAAATACAACAATCTGTTTATTGTAGCATGTTTAGATATCGACACCCATCGCATCTGCGGAGTTTAGCTAGCCAATTTAAAATAACCTCGTATTTAAAACATCATTCGTCTCTGTCATCTTCAAACGATTGTCAAAAAAGTTATACGTGTTTTGCTGTGTATTTGTGATGCAAGTGGGTCTAAGAATTATTCAAAACCATGACTCTGGCTTTGCAGCTCGTAGGTGCACTGCGCATGTGAGCAATATTTCATTATTTTAAACTATATGCAGACCTATTAGCGCATTCATAGATTTTGCTAAGTGTATAACTACAAAATTCCGAGTTGAGCTACACGACTACTGGCAAATGCGTGCATTGACTGAACAGATCTACCCAAATCTGTATAATTCTTTCCTGAGAAGACCATCTCATCTAGTCGTCGTAATCAGTATGGTCTTCATAAGGCCTGACTAAGATTACCTTACCTTAAGCTTTTGACCGCCACAGTCATGTATAGATGACAAACGAAAATGTGCCCAGCACGCCACGGTTCGACTACATGACAGACTTTGACGCTGAGGGCACGTTTTTGATTTTTTACCGTGTGGCGGTCAAAAGGTTTTAATGACACTGTAACCTCTGAGTTTGTTTCGGTCTTTCTTCTCAGATTAGTCAGGAAACATCGAACTCAAACTAGTTCGGTGTTTTTAATAAAAGTGTCTTTTAACCAATTTATAGAAATACTAGCTGTTGCCCGCGACTTCATCTGCAATCTAGGATGAAAAGGAGCCTATGTCTTTCTCCAGGTCGTGGTCTACCCATGTGCCAAAATTCATCCCAATCCGTTCAGCCGTTTTAGCGTGAAAGCGTAACAAACGAACATACAAAAAATCAAATATTTTCTCTTTATAATATTTTAAAAATATAATTTATCATTTACCAATCTAGGTTGTGGCCACAAAAAGCTAACTGTACCAACGCAGACGTTGGTTGTAACGTGTATCAAACGTTACATTGTACATTAAGAAGAAAAACGATGAGTCACAAATTCACAATAAATCATTTTCTTATTCAACAATGGCTTTAATAAATCCATTATTATTATACCACAGACCTAGAACAGCACACTTGAACTTGTACAAAAACTATCGTTCACCATGATTCACAATAAAGGAAATGCTTAAAAAATAATAAAACTCAGTTAGGTATCGCGTGCCGACTCCAACAATACACAAATTGCGATCGACATGAAAGCCTTAACGATTGAGGAAATTTGGTAAATCACTTCATTTAAACGAACAATGTTGCGGTTTTCACAATGAAACTGTTTAATCAAAAAGGAATTCGGAAAAATGTCAAAGGTCGTCACGCCCTATCTTTCGGTAATCGCATGTTTTTCAGCAACAATGGGCGAGACAAATTATCAAGTCATTGGTTTTAATTTTCCGGATAATTGTACCAATTGTTTCGTCTAAAGATATATACAAGGTGTAACAGAATAAACGCAAGTCCTGAAAGTAGTTTGTTCATAATTGATTACTGAATCAATTTCGGTAACTTTTAAGATAGGTTTTTTTTTTTTTAATTATGTATTTTGCCATACTGATCGCCGATTGAACCAAAGAAAATTAAATCTTATGTCAAGGCAATAAGACTCAATTTTAAATGCATAAAGTAATGATAGGGTCAACACAATTTACATAATAAAAATAGTTAGCTTTAAAAAAAATTGTTTTGATCATTGTATTATGCTTTTAACTCAATACTCTAATTAGGGTGTATAAGGTCTTGCGTTCATTATGTTACGCATTGTATATATATTCAAAAAGGTTTAATAATTTTCAAAGTTTTTTTTTAATAGCTAATATTGTGTCTCACTGCTGGGCACAGGTCCCGCGTTTTTTCTTCCAAATCTCTCTATTTTGTGCGATTTCTGGCTATGTTGGCCGCGCAAACATTAACAGATCGTCACACCACCTTCCCCGCGGTCTACCTCGACGGCCATGTCCTCCCTCAGGCGGCCAGTGAGTGACGATCTTAGGCATCTCTACGGATGCATTCGTGAGGCATGACCGGCCAACTCCCACTTCAGTTTGGCTGTTTTTACTCCTCGTCCGTTACTTGAGTTATAGAGTGCAGAGTGGTGTTTTTAACGCGGTCTGTTTGCCTGATACATATTATGTTGCGCTCCATTGCCCGCTGGCAAATCTTGAGTTTGGACTTCTCTTATTCAGTAAGTGAACAACTAGAGATTTAAGAATATAAAATTTCTCACAAAAATTTCATGGGACATTTTCTATTCTTTAAAATAAATATTTCAACTACGACGCAGTTGTTAAAATATTCTTAACATAACAAAAATATCAAAATTAAAACATGCTCTTGGCACAAGCTACAGACACCTAAAAACAAAAGATAAACACGGGTACATTAAGTACGTAAGTACCTAGTGTGCAGTCTAATGTTCTGCATGTTAAAGTTCCTGAATAGGTGTCATTCAGGTCGCCATACTCGTTCACAGGTTAGCATAAACGTGAAACTGGAATTCGCGTTAAATTCAGATCAAACGCGGCTAAAGGGTCATTCGTTTTATTGGCTCAAAGCCGTATCTTTGCTAAATCTATTTCAAAAATAGATGTTTGAACTTCCGTTCATCTTTTATTTAGTTAGACTAGTCTTCGTGGGATGCTTACAAACGATATCACAATGCTCAATAGTAGATTTTACTAGTAACTTAGGTAATGCTCCCGGGTATGTTTAGAATAGTAATGATACGCTAAGTTAATTTGTATTCCCTTCACTAATTACTTTATTATTTTATGAAACACAGAATGTTGCAGTACTATAATTAGCAAACAAAGACGTAGGTTAATAAGTGCTGTGTTGTTCTTTTGTTATTGTAAAGTAATTATAAAGGTATTGGATTGCCTTTGTTTAGGGGCATACTAATATAGGATACCCTTCTGTCTACTCATGATATTTTGTCGGTGTAGCCTAACATACTAATTATGATTTATGAATGTAAAAGTTTATCAAGAAAAAATTACAAAGTTAAAACCACGTTACGCCGTTGATCCCGACCACTCGGATGTCTATGGTCCCGGCTGTCATTCGTGGATCTTTAACAGTCGTTGCGGGTCGTCAGAAGCCTGATAACCAGTCTTACCAAGAGGTATATTATATAGTATTGCCCAGTAACTGGGTTGTGGAGGTCAGATAGGCTGTCGCTCCATGGTTAGACTGGAATGGGGTCTACCCCCCATCCCCCCGTTGGGACAAGGCTAGGTAGATGATGAATGTAAAAATTTTGATGTATGTTTGCTACTTGATTACACTGAAAACGCTACCGAATTTTGTTCCACAAACATGTGTAGAATATGATTGACGTTAATACCACTAGTTAAATCATAAAGGCGACTTCAAGCTCTCGAAACTTCGAGGAGGGGCCCCATAGGGCCGACGCCTGCCGGGCCAGCGGGATTGTCCGAAAGGGTTACCGCTGGCCCGGAACATAAAGGGCTAAGGAAGGAACACGGGTGGGTTTTAGTCAGTAAGAGTCTGACACTCCCTTCCGCTCCACCCAGAGCGGGAGGGGTCATTTGATGATTACCCATCCGCAAAAAAAAAAAAAAAAAGCTCTCGAAACTCGCATGATTTTTGAAGTAAACTTGTTTAGGCACGTTGATCGATTTTTGTTTGGAGAAAATCTTATAGGTTCGCGTCACCGACATGCTTATATTACCTAACAGTATACCTGTAGCTACAAGAGTGGTCACAGTTTTAAGTTTTCACTTCTTTCAGCCGGCCTCATGACTGCTCTTTTCCTTTTTTTTTTTAAAAAAAACGTTGCCCCACACTAGGAATTTCTCCTGTATCGTGGGTGCGTTTACAAACATTTAATCTCACATACACAAACAGCCAGACCCGGAACAACTACTTGTAGGTCATACAAAGATTTGTTCCGTGCGGGAATCGAACCCGCGACACGCAGTGCAGCAGTCAATCGCTTAACCACTGGGCCAACCGTGCCGTCCGTTCTTTTTAATTAACATTAGAGATACTCGTTCAAAACCCTCCTACGTAGTAGCAGAACAAGCCTCGTATGCAGTAGCAGTAACTAGGTTTAGTTGAAATCTAAGATTAGCTACAAAAACGCCTGTGGTTACATTTAAGAGCCACCGCTTTTCATGGGTTTGTCGTAAAAGGGAACCTCTTTTGTCAACGTTTACGACCATAGTTTAATCCCTTAATGTTGATTACATCAATCCTTTCTTTTATGACTGTGGGTAGCATATAAGAGTATTCAGTATTAAGATTGGTTAAGGAAAAGTGAAAAGTAAGAAAGAAACACGTGCACACAAAAAGATAAAATCACCCGAATAAAAAAATTAATAACCCTATTATATACCTTTTGGCGCAGTCGGGTAAAAACAAACCAGACTTTAACTTACGAACACAAAACATAAATAGTCAGTAGCTGCACGCCGCCGTGACAACAAGAAAGTGCAGAAACATTCGCCATTTTGATTGATGTCTTCACATAATCAGCCTATAATGTTCCCATTGCTGGGACACAGTCCTCCTCTCAGTGAGAGGGAGTGGGCCATAGTCCACCACGCGGACCCAGTGCAGGTTGGTAGATGTCACATGTCTTCGAATTTTTGGTTCTAGTACCTACATGTCGGTTTCCTCACGATGTGTTTCTTCACCGTTTTGAGAGCAGTGGAAATAATTTACTCAAAGTAAAGCGCCTGTCTGGGTTCGAACCTACGACCTAAAATAGTTAGTTACAACTGGGCCACCACTGCTCTTCAATCGATGTCTTCAATGAACTTCAATTCACAGATGTGATAATTGAATTGCGATCACAGATATAATAATTCACTAGGTTTGCCCTCACCTCTCTAACTCGCGCGAAAAAGTGTCAACACTTACATTCTGAGAAGAGTGAGCACTCGATATCCTTGGTGAGCACACAAAATATTAATGGAGTTTCCATGACAACAGTAATGCGACCATTTTTTGACGCGGGAGGGCGAATCTACGATGTAAATCTTTGATTATCAGAAAATACCCAATAGAATTCCTTCGTTTAACGGTACCCAAACAGTCGGAAAATTGATATTGATGCTTTCATTTCAATATTGAATAGTAATAGGATTCCAACTCAACAAACTAGTCGGCTATCCACCGTTACATAATACATGAAAAGTATTTTGTTTGTAGTTTTGTATTGTTAGTATGAAAAATGAAATATCTTCAGGAAAGTTTTGATTAGAATGTGGATGGCTTTATGAGTACCAATGAAACGTTGGAAGGACTGCGTGAACATTGATATGGCTAGAAAGGGAGGGACTACCGAGATAACTATGAATAGAGAAGTATGGAAGAAAAAGGCATGTTGCGCCTACCCCGTATAAATTGGATTAGGGGCAGGAGAATTATGAGTTTCGTATTGTTAATGTAGTTTCCATTATATCCTCTAAAACTATAAGTAGTGCTATTCTGTAAAACTTTCACCATAAATCTGTATTCTCCGTAGAAACAGAATTTCAAAACTGATACTGCAGATACAAAACTTCCGCATGTCATTGTAACTCCGAGCTAACTTGAGCTCGATAGTGGTTCTTTCAGAATAGCACTGCCGTTCTTGTATAAAAGAAATGTTGTGTTAGTAAGCACATATTCCCGTGTGTCTGTCAATCTGACAAATTGCTTGCGTAAGGAATGTTGACAGGCCGTCGAGCGCAAATCAATTCTATTAGTGTATCGATAACCATACGAGAAAGGAAAAAAGTTGTGATTCGCCTGTATTGGATTCGTCTTTACCAGGTAAATAGTAAGGAAAACCACATTGGCAAAAACACATTATTGTAGGGTCCCTTTACAGTTTCTCAATAAAAGAAGCGATTTCTACATTAAATGGCTTGGGATTGAGCTGCTTCCAATTTTTGCATTTTGAATGTTTTTTTTTTTATATACAGATACATTAACAAACGTTAATGAACACATGACATTAATTAATTTTATATAAACAATGACATTTGCTTACTTCGTAAAGTATTTTATTATTTTAATTATTGTGAATGTGAAGACAATGTGGGTCATTTTATTCAATTTTTATTTTATATTTATTATTCTCTCTGTTCTGTTAGTTTTTGTCATGGTCTGGCAATTTGAGTAACCAAACCTACCCAAATGTCCTTTCTTTGGTATTGTTCGTCGAATCGTTGAGCTCCTTAAGTTTTGAGTTGAGCTGTACGATTTCTGACAAATGCGTGCACTGACTGGACCAGGTCCTCTCAATCTGTGTGGTCCTTTCCTTAAAAGACCATCTCAGACATCGATCTACATGGTCTTCATATAACCTGACCAAGATTATGTCTGAAATTTAAAAGAGACTGTGACTTCTGAGTTTGTTTCGGCCCTTCTTCTCACAGCAGTCATATAGGAAACGCCGACCTCATCTAGTTTAAGAAAAAATATGATTGACGTGTAAAAGTGTTTGTGCAAATCTACTTACAAAAATAAAATCATTTATCATTTAAAAGTGTTTTAACATCCGGACAAACTTTTTGAGGTTTTTGTGATGTTTCTGTTTAGGTTTTGTTTCATTCTTTAACCAGCTACTATACACACCTTCGCTCTCGTGGAAGACATAAAATACACAATGCCTATACTAATATAACAGCATTTTTTTATAAAACTAACCATTTCTGTTATTTCGTTTTCGTTTAGCGTTCTTTCTGACTTTTCTTCTTTTTGCTCAGCTCCTCCTTAGTACTGACGTGATGGTAAAGCCTTCCTCCAGAATTTAGAATTATTTAATTACTATCTAATGCGAAAATATTTTTTAAGTCCGACTGGTATAACAGAGATAAGCGTGTTGAAACAAATAAACTCTTCAGCTTTATTATTAGTATAGATTTTTTTTACCGACTTCAAAAAAAAGGAGGTTATCAATTCGATACGTATGTATGTAATATTATTGGAATTGCATTATATTCACATATGACAATCTATTAGGGCTTCCAAACAAATATACAAAATTTTATAGACGTATGTATGTATGTATGTATGTTTGTCCACGCATATCTCCGTAACTGTTAATCGGATCGTGACCATTCTTTTTTTATTGGCTTACATTTACTTCAACTTAGGGAACAGTGCAAGTTTCATCAAAATCGATTCAGTAATTTTCAAGATATGGACTAAGACGTGAAAGTGTGACGGCCTGGCTTATTGATACGAGCTACGGGTGTAGTGTCAAAGCGAAAACATCTCAAAACTTTGGTCTTATTCTAGTGCAACAACTAAAAATTACCAAATAAAAAGTAATTTAAAAAAAATTAAACCGACTTCAAAAAGAAATGAACTCAAAATTATGAAATAACTTTAATTTCGGAAGTCGGTGGCAAAAAACTAAAACTAAATAAAATACAGATCCCAAGACACCGACTTCCGAAATTAAAGTTATTTCATAATTTTGAGTTCATTTCTTTTTGAAGTCAGTTTAATTTTTTTTTTAATTACTTTTTATTTAAACCTACTTTCCAATTAGTAAGTAACGCCACCCATTTGAGTACCAACTTAGTTGGTACGTCTTTAAAATGGCCCCAATCCTTTATGTTAATAAAATATTCAGATATTTCACGAGTCACAACAATCAGAGCGAGCAACCCGTATTACCTTTTCGAATACAAAACAAAATCAATCGTCTACAAAAAAAAAACTAATAAAAAGAAACTTTGTAATTTAAAAAAAAAAAGAGTTCTTTTCACAGTTCATTGGGAAAGTAATAAATGGGTAGGTATACATACAAAGTAATCTCGGTAAAACGTTTTGTATGTAAATGGAAATCAATTGGTTGGTTCACGTGACCAACAATGAGTGATAAGTTTAATGTATTGTTTGGTGTAAACGAACGTTTTCGCTTGTCACGTCCCGTGGTACTTCGTCGCACTGAAGAATTTTTCAGGTTTTTTTTATTGTTGAGGGGCCCGTGGCTAAATAATAACAGCCGCACGGGTCGATCGATGTGGTTAAGCTACGCTTGCCGCGGCCGGTGTGTGGATGTGTGGCCATCTTTACATACCGAGACTCCTCCGTGCCTTGGAAAGCACGTTAAGCCGTTGATCCCGGCTGTCATTCGTAGATCTTTGACAGTCGTTACGGGTCACACAGCCGGTGGTCGGACAGCCAGTCTTACAAAGGGGTATCGTATTACCTAGTAACTGGGTTGTGGAGCTCAGATAGGCAGTCGCTCCATGTAAAATATAGGTATTCAGCTGCATCCGGTTAGACTGGAAGCCGACCTCAACATAGTTGGGAAAAGGCTAGGCAGATTGATTTTTTGTTTAATGTTGTAGGCAATTTAATGCGTTTTCGTTATAATAATATTAATAAATCATTTATTTGAATAAAAAATGTTATGGAATTGAGTTAAATATAATTATAATGGCACAAAAATGTTTAGCTAGGATAAAACAGCATGCTAAATTACAGGGTTTTGAAAATGTAATAAACTCAAAATTTAAATTAAACCATTTACAGGCACTTTTGAATTGTCAAATAGTCGGTCAGTTAGTCAAAAAGTTGAAGCTAGATACTTAGTAAGTAACAACCATACAGGGCATCAGAATCTCTATTTTATAAATTCTTCAAAACTATTGAAGTTGTACAACTGAATCTTAAATAATTCGTCCTATAGATAAAGTTGCATTTTTATAAAAGTAGGCAAGTACCCATGTGTTGCGTATTGCTAAATATTTTCTTTTCTGAGAAAAAGCTGTAGGTAAGTTTTTTAAATATTATGTTCAAAACAATGAGAATACAAAAGCATAGGTTTTCAACAAGCGTGCCAAACTTTGGCCAGCAAAATTTGTGCTGCATTTAATAAATAAGTTCTATTTTTAGTTTTATCCACTTTTTACGACAAAATAGTCATAAAATTCTATGGGAAATCTTTAAAATTGATTTCCTTTTAACATTCAGCTATATCGAATAAATAAACTAAAAGTTAGATAAAGCAAAGTCACGTCGCAAATAAAAATACAATAAATTTTAATAAAGCAATAAAAACGTAGCCGTTTTTCCTGAATTATTAGTTCATTTAAGAAGTCACTTAATTAAGCGTTCACGACCCGACGTTCGTTATATCGAATGAATTGTGTTTTCACAAAAATGGCTACACCTAATAATTCTGTTCACAGCTGCGCGCGGCACTCTTAATTGACATAATTGAAAAGTTAAAACCTCACGTTTTCCCGCTCACCTTTTTAAATATTTACTTTAGCACCCAATTAGTGTGACTCTAGTAGATTTTCCTTTACAACTAAGGCGTGTTGCACACTGAACTTACGCGGCAATGGCGTCGACGAACGTTAACGTATAGTGGACTGTAATTCACTTTTACAAAAGAACATGCAACCGTTAAAAAATAAGCAAATTCAGATCAATGCTTGAACAAAAATATTTCAGCCGGTATCTGGAACGTATAAGTGAATATACACAGCCAAAGTCGCGTTAGGAAGCAAAACGGGCATGCAAATTTCGAAGTAACGCCGATAATGGCGTCAAACAGCCAAAATATTCACGTTTGACGCGGTAGATGTAATTTACATGCTTTTCTCGTATTCTGCTGGTTTAAACCTATGCAAAACGAGCCGCGTGTCGTATGCCATTCTAAATCGTTCCCTCACCCCCATCGTCATGTGAATAGGTATGTGTACCAGCCTTTAAAAACCCCGTCCTTTCGCGTTTACTCTAACAGGGTCGACTTTGCACTAAGTTAACGGTAAAGCTAATTTCGTTTATTTTTCACTTTACCTGCAAATGAAGGTTTGAATATTCTTATTTATTATTTCGTTAGACGTAACCATTGAGTTACCTGAGGTCCGCTTGAGAACTGAAATACTTCGGAGATGAGAGGAGAAACAAATTACATTACTTACGAAAGAGTACACAACAAAGGTTTTGGCAAGAACGAGAAAATGATTAAAATTACGAGAAAGAATAACATGAGCCAACCGACGGCATTCTGAAATTGTTCGTGACTGCGAAGAATGCTTGAAGAACACCTATCAACCAAAGGCGACCTTTATGATTTCTCACATTAGGTTCAGAATAGAGCAATTTAAAACATAATATCCACCATGTTCTAAAGGCTAGGTTCACTAATGTCGATGAAACGTTGCGTGAGAAGTTTCATTATAACGGTATACGTGGAAATTCACTTGGTCCCCGCACCCATTTCGGTATAATAAGCACGCACTTCGCTAAAGTGTTGGGCGTCAATCGCGTGCGCTACCCATTAAATGAAACTATATTATTACTTATAGCCTTTATATTATTCTTTTTATATCTTGAAACTAATTAACTAGAATTTGTTCATTAAGAAAAGAATAAGTGGGTGGTGTTAATAGGGTAGGCTTCGTATAATTACAAGGAATCGTTTTTGTTAGCCGTCTAGCATTCTTTTTATGTTAACTGATTGCATAATAAAATTATTGCATTGTTTCAGCAATTTGTGTAAGAAAACCTCATTAGGGAATGTTTCTGTTATGAGCCGAATGACTTTCCACCTAGAACAATGGTTTAGTCATAATTCGTAATTACAATCAAATGCACGTGAAAAACATGCATTGTAAAGAGTAATAAGATAAATGAAAAAATAAAATTAAACTAGTCAAAAAAACGAAAAATAATTGTCATCCAGACCGAAATACGGATTTCGGCTATGGCGGCCAATCTCAACGGAGACTAGCCTTCGGCGCGGGAGATATTTTTGTGCACAAGTTAGTGTGTGCGCAGAGACAGATGTACTCTCTGTTCCCTCACTTCTACGGTAAATGCGCAGTTGTAGCCCGTGAAATTTAATTTTTCTTATTTTTTTTTGCAATTTTCAGGTCAGTGTCAGGTTATACCTTGATGAAAATATGATTCGCGACTATATCATGTACGTATTTATTTTTGTTTAAATTTACGTTACGTTTACGTCCCGCGTGCGCACTTAAGGGCCTATGTTTTTATTTTAGGAGAAAGTAAAAGTTCGTTTATCCGTATAGGATTATCAGAAGTCTGAAAATTAGGAAATTCTACTTAGATTGAATAATTCTCTAATGGGCAATACTAAAAAAGAGGCTCAATAATTCAAAAAGTTAGAGGTTCATTAATTTAAAAAAGTGTCTATCATTAAAAGGTCAATAAGTTTTTTAAAGTATCAGTAAAATATTTCCCTTACAAAAGTATGTTACCATTAGACGATATCTTTAAATTATTTCCTTCACGTCTTTAGACCCGGCTTTAAAAGCAAACAACTAATGGCTGTAATATACGGACATGTCCATAGCATTGTATAGCCCGCCTCACAAGGAATTTCAGACAAGCTTTACAACCTTTTTTATGGGCCTTCGCCGGCTTAAAGTGATTTCAATTAGCATATAAAATGTTCAGCTGCTACTCAAATAATTTAAGGTTTTTGAAATACAACCTTATTCATCTTACGTCTGACGTATTTACTATTTGAATTAATCAGTATCATGAACAAAAGTCCTTCAAAATTGGCATCTCCTAAATCAAAATTTTTTCCGCATTTTTTTTCGAGAAATACACTGTCTCATCTAATTTAAAACGGCACTTCGAATTCTTAATTACTAAGCGAGTCTCATTTTTTTCTCATGCTCATTTTGTGAGGAATAAAAATTTATATTTCCCTAAATTATGATAATTTCAAGAGGTCGTTTTTCATTAAAATTTACATTACCGCTCAAAACAAAACAATACAAAACGAAATAGAAAAATAATTAACACAAATAAAGCAACAATTCCGAATCAAAAGAACTACCACTATAATGTGAAACCATTACGGTCAAACAGCCGGTCTTACCCTTAGATACAAGTATATCCATATACAATAGCCCAGTGAAATAGAATTCTAAGTCAAAGGTGTAAAGAACAAAATCCAACTGCCTATTTTTCATGTGCATAGTTATTTCGGTCGGTCTATACTGAGGGTGCGAAAGTTCATTCAGGCATAACAGTACCCCTACTATAGAGGCCATTTAAACTTTTCGATGCGAATTTATTCGCGTGAAAAGGAAGCGAGAATTGGATAAGGAACACTCGAATTCTATATTGGAATTGCTTACTTTGCCGTAAAACTCAGAGAAGGTTTGTATAAAGTTGAAATAGAATAATACAGGTATCTTGAATTTTTAAACATCCTGTAAAGTCAACACGAAACTCTTTGAAATCTGGAACTTTTGAAACTTCGTGTAAAGTTTTCGGTTTCGTTTGGCGATACAAAAATATTTCTTTAAGAAAAAATGAGCACTCGTGGCTTTTACGTGCATGTTTATGGGAAATTAACTTGTTTAAAGTTACTTGGTTTTTTAACTTGGAAAAACGTTACTGGTAGAAGTTTTTACAAAGAAACTTGACAAAGTCGTAATAGCTTTAATTAGGCACTGTGTTAAATGGTTGTGGCCTCCATTTCCTTAAGAGTGACAATGGCTCATTATCAACCTTTGGAAATTGTTACTTGGGTGGGAACGAAAAAGCTACTTCATCTAGCGAAAAAGCTACTTCTATCCAGAAAGAACCATAATAAATAAAGGGTGTAAAAATACTCATCACATAACCGTTATTTACGCACATGTACAGAAAACTTCTTTAGGCGCGTTACCGTAAACGACACCGCGCGTGTTTTGTTTATAAGACATTTAAAATAATACTCGCTTCGAATGTATTCGGCTGTCCTCGGGATGTACTCAGTTTTAATGTATTATCCGATATGTCAGTGAGTGATGGCAAAGTATTCGGTTTGCGATTTGTTTTGACTTCTGTCGGCACTCCCGGAGTGCCACTGTTTTTTTTGTGAATAATCGCTGTTTGGGGCAGCTCGCAAAATATTGTGCTTTTGGGTATATTTAACGGTACAGAGGTGGAGGTGTGGGGCGTATTTAGCACCTCTTTACACCAGTTAGAAAGTATTTTATAAACAAAATTTCAGACGAACCCATAGTAGCGCCTCAGGGCGTTATAGTCAACGAGTGGATATAATTGCGACCTTCCGATTGCGGCCTAGCCGTTTCACCGCCACGCTTCCACAGAAATGGACATAGTAGATATTTATAGTTCTGAAACACCTCAGGTGTTCACGCTCACCACTAGTAACAAACGCCCACATAGATTCTGAAGCAGGTTTGTTTTCTACGTAGTCAATTAATGGGGTATAAATAGAAAGTAGGAAATAGTTTTCGTTTTAATTTATATTAATTCGGGAAGGTAGCCGATACCGTGTTTTTTTTAAGCTGTGCATTAAAGTTCAGCATTAATGCAGGATTAGCGATAAACGTGGCTAGTTACTAGGCCCAATAAAAAAAAGTACCATCGAGCCGAAAAGAAGAAGCGGTGACACAACCTCTGAATCATTTCTTGCCGGCAGGCTTTTTTTTTCAAACTGCTCGGTCTGATATTACATCTGTGTATCTCGTCCTGTCATCTCGCGTCCGGTTACAACATGAAGGCTCTAGTGTGTGCAGCAATAACAACCCACAGGTTTATCCGACTTCAATATTGAATATCGACAAAGGTGAACTATTAAAAGATTCGAAACCAGCAATAACACTGCTCCACGCCTATACTAAAATTGCTCCAAAGCGAACATAATAAAAAGAGAAAACCAGTTCGTGCAAAGGCTAAAATTATACAGGCCTTTGTAGAACCGAACACAGAATCGATCTTGATCGAACTTTAGTCGATAAAAGGCGCTATCGACACAACCAAAGTTCATTCGATCGTCAGCTTGACATAAATGGACTAACTTAACGACTTATTTATAGTTCTCAAACAGTTCAGGTATACTCTTATGCCGTTATTAATAACGCCCACAGTAGCTCATAGCTCTCATGCTAAAGCGACCTACATTCCAGTTGTAAATTCAAATAGAACACCTTTGTGGGTATAAGCGGGGGTTCGTTTCTAAGACAAATGTTGGGGCGTTAATAATTCATTATCAGATGAAAGTTGTTGTGAAATATTTATCAAGCTTTCATTTGTTCTAGCTGTGCTGCTGAGAATATCCTTACGGTAGAGATAGAGTACTGTAAATAGTACTGAAATATTCTACTTTTCGTTGATTTCATGAATATTATTATACGTTTGGAATATTTATTTACTTTGTGATACAAATGTTCTTAAATAATGTAATGAAACAAAATCCTATAGGTGGAAAAGTATTATTATTTAGTAAGTGTCGTTTCGTTTCAACTATAGAGGAATAAAGCTAATGTCACATAGTATGAAGGCTTGGGAGAAAGTTATTGAAAGGCGACTGCGAGAAGAGACTGAAATTTCGCAAACCCAATTCGGTTTTATGCCTGGTCGAGGAACAACAGATGCCATCTTTGCCATCCGCCAGCTGTGCGAGAAATACAGAAGTGCGCATAAAAACTTGCACATGGTATTTGTTGACCTCGAAAAGGCATACGACAGAGTGCCTCGTGAAGTTTTGTGGTGGGCGCTGAAGGAGAAAGGTGTGCCAGGGAAGTATGTGCAGTTGATTAGAGCGATGTACAGTCGATGCAGTACCCAAGTCCGGTCTACAGTGGGCACTACTGGCAGCTTCGATGTGGCTGTCGGCTTGCACCAGGGTTCAGCACTCAGCCCGTACCTCTTCGTGCTGATAATGGATTCTCTTACATCGGATATCCAAGAAGAGGCTCCCTGGTGTATGCTGTTCGCCGATGACATTGTGCTGGTTGCCGAGAACGGCCTAGAGGTCCAGAGCAGATTGGAGGTGTGGTGGGAAAGACTCGAGACCGTTGGCCTGAGAGTAAGTCGGACCAAAACCGAGTACCTGTTTTGCGACTTTGGTGGTCTCTCCAGTTCTGTGCCCATATCTCTCGCCGGAACGCCCTTACCGATCTGCTCCGACTTTCGGTACCTCGGGTCGCTTGTCCAAGGAGATGGCGAAGTAGACCGAGACGTAACGCACCGGATCAACTCAGGATGGATGAAATGGCGACAGGTCACAGGAACAACTTGCGACCCACGGATGCCCCTCAAGTTAAAGGGGAAAATTTATAAGTCCGTGATAAGGCCTGTCGTACTGTATGGGTCTGAATGCTGGGCCGTGAAGAAGACGGATGAAAAAAGATTGCATGCAGCGGAAATGAGAATGTTGAGATGGATGTGTGGAGTGACGAGAATGGATAAAGTAAGAAATGAGTATATAAGAGGAAGTCTGAAAGTGGCGCCAGTGACAGAAAAGTTGAAAGGAAATCGTTTGTCTTGGTATGGGCATGTGATGAGAAGGGACGAAACGCATGTGACTAAAAGAGTGATGGATATACATGTTGATGGATGGAGAGGGAGAGGAAGGCCGAAGAAAAGATGGATGGATTGTGTGAGGAATGATATGAAAGAGAAGGGAGTGAATGATAGCGTGACGGTTGACAGGGGCGAATGGAAAAAGAAAACGTGTTGCGCCGACCCCAAGTAAACATGGGATAAGGGCAGGAAGATGATGAAGTGTCGTTTCATACAGTTGTATAGGTATATCTCTAGGTTTGATACGTTTTCATTTCAATGCACATTTTCCGAAGTATCACGGTAGCAATATCGATAGTGTGAATTCTCATGCATTTTAACATGAAAATGTTTTATTTACTTTAAGTGTTAATATAAAGTTTGAGCACAAAATTAAACCTCAAAGTATTTTGATTAAGGCCCGAAATTGAGTTCACTAATTACAAAAATATACGATCGGATAATTCTACAGATAATTTTGATAAGATAAGAAAGGGCGAAAACAAAATGTAGGTACGTGAGTAGTACTCTACACGGGGTAGGCACGGGTATAATCAGCAGAAAATTAATGTTACAAACGAAGGGGAAATGGGAAAACTCTCCGTTTATGAATTCAGTAGGCAATTTCGGAATCTAGGCATTTCACTCTATTCGACTGTGTAATCTAGATAGCTTAAGTAATGCTCAGTATTTTTGCAAACTTATTTGATAAAATGAAGGTGGTGTTTTAAAGAATATATTTTTTATCTGTAAAAACTATCTTAATGCTGGATTTTATTTGCATATAAGATCGACACCAGACGAAACAGTTTACCAAGCAGTTTAGGTGGTGATAGGTAAGGAATTGGTTGGTGGTGGACTGTACGTGCACTACCTTAGATAATTTAATGTCTTTTAAATTGTTTTATTTTTTTGGCCCTTTATTTTCATGTTCTTACTTTATACTTTTTATTTTTTATTGTAGGTACTTAATTATCATGTCATCAGGTCACTAATGAATGACAACATGCGCTAGCCCATTACAGCCAAAATGGGTAATGAATTTCATCTATTTCGTACATGCAATAAAAACCCGCCATAAATGTGGCAATTAGCTGCTCGGTTTATAGGAGATTAACAGAATAACCTCGTGTTGATAATCGGATCGTCCAATAGAATTTTCATATGGAAAACATAACCGTAAATACGGTTCGCTTCATGAACCGAAATCAATAACAACGATTTTTATCCGCTAGAAAATTGAAAGAGGACAATATTGTAGGGGTATTTTATTCTCAATTTTAACGCGGCCATGTTGTAAATTGGGAACAATAGTGAGCTCGGATAGACAGCGACTGAACGTCAATATATCATGCGCTTGACATTTCACTTAGTTAGCATTTTCATTAGTACAGCGTGTCAACGGAGTTAATTGACTGGAAAGTGTACGGTGTCGTTTTGTTACTTTGTTCCTTGTTAGCTGTACCTTGTCTTAACGTTTTATGTCTTGGTATTTTTTAAACGTTATTATAGGTAACACTGAGATTTTGTGCATGCCAAAAAACGCAAGTTTTAGAAACCATAAAAGTATATAGTTGTATAGCTAAAGTTTGAAACCTTAAGTGTAGTATAGATAAACTACGATAACATGGCGCGCCCCTCCAAAATTCAAAACGTTTGAAAGTATTTGTGAAAGTATTTACAATGCACCACCAAGATTCACAACGCATGTGTGCGTAATGAGACGGCCGTCAAACAAAAAAAAAACCACGGATTTGTTGCTCGACTAGTCACGTCATTAATCGCTTATTATTATTAGTAATGGAAGGGCGCGCCATGTTATCGTAGTTTATCTCTACGTTGGTTACCAATAAAATAAATACACGTTTTTCCAACCAGTACTGCATACTCAATACAAGAAAATAGAGTAAGAAATCCATACGAACAAAACTTTCTTCCCCTTAAGACTCCAGATTCTAAACTCTTATAAGTTGTAGTTCTTACAATTCCCAAAGGGAATCTCATTCGAGTAGTGAAACTAGGAAGCTTGTCTGGAAATAATACTGTTAGTTCTATTTCCGTGGTTCGCAGTGAACCTCAGTATAATTTACTACGTCATATTTATTCAATGACGTCATTGTGTCAAGCAATTTACAATCTGTTGTTAGTATTAATGTTGGACTGCATGCAATATAAACGTCAGATTTTAATGCATTAGTTATTGTGCATTGTCCATTTTATAGTGATCAATGTGATGTTTAAAAAGCTATTATGGTTTTTTTTTCTATCAATTAGTATCTGACCCGACAGACGTTTTCCTATCCCATTGAATTCCCAACAAAGAGCACTTTCAGTTTTTCTCGACCAAGTCAAAGTCAAATCATTTATTTCAAATGGCACATTAAAGGCACTTTTGAACGTCAAAAATTACAACAAAAAAAATTATTCTAGTCGCCCTATCCAGACATGCATTTCCTTCCCTAAAACTTTATTTGGAATTTAAAACCAAAAACAGCCAAAACGGTCCAGCCGATCTCAAGTGATGCGCGTACCAACGAACAGCATTTTACTTTTAATTATAATATACATTTAGCATTGCTCAACCATAATTGCATTTGTATTACTAAAATTTCGAACACATGTGACATCTACCAACCCGCACTGGGCCCGCGTGGTTGATTATAGCCCACACCCTATCGAAGATAGAAACCTGCGTCCCAGCAGTGGGAACATGATTAAATACGCTGATTATGTTATGTATAAGACATACCAATCACCTAAACTTAACAGATTATAATTATAAATAATCGACGAATGGCAACAGCCATCACTATTTATGACTAATAGCTATCGAGTCTTTGGTCAGCTGGACTGTAGATTCTTTACCAGATTCGTGCCCTTGTATATGTCCTTTTGTCCCGACTGTCCACGGGTAGCTTTAATAGATGTTCTTCTAAGTTTGAATGTGGGTCCAGTTAACCAATAAAAATACAGAAAATAAATGATTACGTCAACTGGACTCGCGGGTCCAGTTTCGATTGGGTCCAGCTGACCAAAGACTCGGCTATCGAGCAAGAAAAAGTTAAAGTATTGAGTAAGTTAAAGTATTTTTAAAGAAAAAAATAAATAATTTATAATAAATTAGTATTGTAAAAGAATTTTGAAATAAAAATGAAAATAAAATTAATTTAAAGTAGTTTTAATTTAGTGTAAGTTTGAATGTGGGTGCAGAGCAGTGGTGGCCCAGTGGTCACGGACACGACTTACGAGTTGTAGGTCGTAGGTTCGAACCCAAACAGGCACTTTACTTTGTGTAAATTATTTCATCACCACTGCTCTCAAAACGGTGAAGGAAAACATCGTGAGGAAACCGCCATGTCCTAGAACCAAAAATTCGAAGACATGTGACATCCACCAACCCGCACTGGGCCCGCGTGGTGGATTACGGCCCACTCCCTCTCATTGAGAGGAGGCCTGTGTCCCAGCAGTGGGAACATTATAGGCTGATTATGGTTATGGTTGAATGTGGGTCCAGTTAACCAATAAAAATACAGAAAATAAATGATTACGTCAACTGGACCCGCGGGTCCAGTTTCGATTGGGTCCAGCTGACCAAAGACTCAGCTATCGAGCGAGAAACCCTTATTCAGCATTACCAAGAATAATAAACCCCCAAAAGAAACAATCTGTCCAAAAATATTTTCATTATAACATCAAAATTACTCTCCATTTGCCAAATGTATTTTTAATCCGCCATAATTGAACAGATTACTCTCCGTCAGAAAAATAATTGAGCGCATTGTTTTAGGCAATGAACGCCATCTATTTCAATCTATGCCATTACAGATTCATAATGGATTTGATAACCGAAAATATTTTAATAATAAAGTACGTGCTGAAATAAACAGACGACCTTGGAGAGGTCAACTTAAAAACTTAAATGTTTGTGACTCATTTATGATTTTGTCGAGCAATGTTAGCCTAGGGGGGTCGGCAGATCTGCCCAGCTTGGGCGGAGCACCGCCGTGTCCTCACGGCGGCGATCGGCGGCGGCGATCTCTCGCGTCCGGCCCTAGTCCGGGCCATGGTACGGAGCGAGAGTGCGTGGGAGGCTATCGCCTCCTTCTGCGAAACAGTGATGCTCGCGAAAGAGGTGGCGGAGCGCGTGAGGGAGAGGCAATCCTTGCGCCCTCACGCCCCCAGCCGCCGCAGGAGACGCCCCGGGCGTCGGGAGTCGATAGCCGATTCCCGGCCACCGTAGGCACGGGCTAGCGGGCGACGAGCAATGCTCAGCTCGCCACCCGGTAAGGGCCAGGCCCGGGTCGACGGCGCGTTGTGTTCCACGCGCGCCTCAAGGAGATGTCAGCACCAACTGACGGGGTCCGCTAGGGCCCGCCAGGGTCGCGGGTTGTTCGAAAGAGATACCGTGGCCCCTGGTACAGGCAACTGAAGGAACACGGGTGGGTTTTAGTCAGTAAGAGTCTGACACTCCCTTCCGCTCCGCCCAGAGCGGGAGGGGTCATTTGATGATATCCCACCCAAAAAAAAAAAGGGGGTCGGCAGAGGAGGACACCGCGGAGTTTTAGTGGGTTAGAGTCCCACATAACTGCACTATCTCCCCGTGGTAGTGCAGAATGCATGAGCATTTATCCACGTTAAAAAAAAAAGGGGTATCGGTCCTGACTTACGAGTTTGTAGGTCGCGAATTGGAACCCAGGCAGGCACTTTACGATGTGTATTTAATTTCATCTCCACTGCTCTCAAAACGGTTAAGGAAAACATCGTGAGGAAACCGGCATGTCCTAGAACCAAAACATTTTTTTTAAGTAAAGTTTTATTTCACAAAAAACTTAACAATATTTTACAGAAAAAAAGATTGGCAGTATTTATTATGATGACTGTCACAGGGCATAATAAATTTGTTTTAGAAGATAAGGCTCAGCAGCATGCCGCAAGTTTTTAAAAACATGTCCGAGTTTTCGGACCAAGCCGCTTGATTATGGTCTTTGAAATTGAGGTTTCTGTCTATAGTAACACCTAAGTACGTGATGGTATGAACACTTTCCAGTAACAATAACACTAAAACGTTATTATAATCACAGCATAAACACGAAAGCGTAATGTGATTTTATTAATACAATCGTCATAATTTCTGACTCAATATAACTCCAATACTTATATTTCTCTCTGAAACCATTTGCGGCGGATTTCACCAGCTAGGGGGAACCGTTTACGTCTTGGTGCAAGTTATAATTAAGAGCGTTTACTATATCTTCAGCAGATATTTCTATGCATATTTATAGAGGTATGAGAAACATGGTGTAAAGTTCACTCATCCTCCATGGAAAAGAGAGGATCCTCCGACCAGACGGGTGTCGTGTCTGGTGGGCGACTGCCCGATGATTCATGTCGGGCCGTTGTATATATGGTCGACGCGTGGTAAACTCTACTTGCGCGATGCATGATTTTGTGTGACGTCAGTATGATGCGTAGTTCGCATGTGACGGTGTAGATGTCGCTACATATTTATGCAACGAAATGTAAGACATTTTGTTCATAATACTACCATAATTGTCTACCTGTGAACAGCGTTGTGGGTTACATTATTACTAAAATTGTTTTTGTTAAATTAGTTGTAAGTTCTTATAATGTAATTGTTTGCTGTTCCTTTAAATAAAAAAAATAAATAAAAAATAAATTATCAAAAACAAAACATGGCTACCTAATCTAACATTATCTGCCAATCCTGCTTTGGAGATAAAATGTAACCAATTTTATAATATCATCAGTGATCTAAATAACCAGACAACAACCAGTATTCAGATAGTGTCCGATTGCTCAAAATGTAGCACCAACGTAGGTACACGGGAAAGCAATGACAGCCCGTACAGCTTTGGTCACAGAGCATGTAACCTTTTAGCTTCGGTTTCAAAAGAAATTCAAGACAACGGTCTCACATTAACGGCTGTCCAAATACAGAGCATTTTTTTGACAACCATGTTAAACAAATCTTATCTTACTGGTGAAAATTATAGATTTACATGACGGCTGTTATAACAAGACGGAGTCGCTTTCCTAGAAAACTAAAGCTTAAGAAAGTTTTGTTCGCGTTTCATAGTCACTCTCTTAGTCTGTCGCCACCGCAACCTCTATTGTCTTAGACCAGCCCTTAACTCCGAGGGACGCCATCAAGTGCTAAGTTCGCGTGAGCTAAACTTTTACCGCGACTCCTTTTAACACTTCTGTAGCTATTTACATTTTATTACTCCATCCACTGTGAGCTTACCAGAGTTGCCAAACCACTTTATTTGTTTCCTTTATTTATTTTGTGTCGTTTGTGTTTCAAATTAAGTAAACAAGTTTGATATTCCTTCCCGTGTTAATGTTGATGGGGGGAATTTTAACTGGGTGCCAGTTTTACTTTAACCGCATGGAAATGGTACGGAGATATTACGCGGGCGCGGTGTGGCGCAGTCTGTACTAATAAAATTTGATTTTTAAGGGGCTTACAGGACCTAAACGCAAAAAAAACCGGGCAAGAGCGAGTCGGACTCGCGCACCGAGGGTTCCGTACCATCATATGTTTTTAAATTTTCACCGGCGAGCTACTTACTAGATCTCGTTCAAACCAACTTTCGGTGGAAGTTTACATGATAATGTACATCATATATTTTGTTTAGTTTTATCATACTCTTATCTACATCTACCTACAAGCTTACAAAAATCAAGTTCACTATTTTATATAATTTTTTTTTATGTTTACCTTCCCTAATTTTACTTTTGCATTACTTTGTTTGTTCCTTTGTTTTTTTTTGTTTTATGTTATTAGAATAATCATTTTGCCACAAGTCTGCTACTATATGTAGGTACATTTGCCGAGATCGAGGAAACTGTTCCACCGTAATACAGTTTAAACTAGTACGGGGAAAAGAGTGAATCTGTTCGTGTTAACAACCAGAATAAGCACAGGCAAAATTTTTGAGTTTCAGTTCTAAGTATGGGGAACCCCCATAACTTATTGTTATTTTCAATTTTTTTGAGAAATTCTTAATGCTGTTCACAGAATACATCTACTTACCAAGTTTCAACCGTGTAGTTCTTATAGTTTCGGAAAAAAGTGGCTGTGACATACGGACGGACAGACAGACAGTCAGACAGACAGACATGACGAATCCATAAGGGTTTCGTTTTTGCCATTTAGCTACGGAACCCTAAAAACGCAAGTTTTAGAAACAATAAAAGTACGTAGGTATATGATCGACTACAGTAAACAAAATCAGAAAAATATATGATATTCTTCAGGTATATGCTAGGTAGATAGTGTGTTGAAAACATAATACAATTAATTTGATACGATAGAAAAAAAATCATGAAGATACCTCTAAAAACTTTCTTTTTACAATAAAAACCATATTAATAGGTATAATACAATCATTATGATTTTTTGTCAGATTATTCTACAAGCAACATACTAAAACACTAGTGTTTTAATTTGTTTGTCCAAACAATAGATTTTTGTAATTAAATAATTGCTTCATTATTTGCAATAAATTACCAGCGCTATGTCATCGCGCTTCTCTTTCTTTTCTATGCAATCCGACAGTGACCGCGCTTTAGGTCATGTAAGCCCCTTAACGCCAGTCTTCGATTCTGTATGAAACACTGCACACCAAGCACATCGACCGTGCTCCGCCGCTTCGCACCAGGGCTATGACCACTCAATGATCGAGAGCAGTGATGGCCCAGTGGTAACGACCGCGACTTACGAGTGGTAGGTCGTAGGTTCGAACCCTGACAGGCGCTTTACTTTGTGTAAATTATTTCATCTCTTTCAAAACGGTGAAGGAAAACATCGTGAGGAAACCGGCATGTCCTAGAACCAAAAATTCGAAGACATGTGACATCTACCAACCCACACTGGGCCCGCGTGGTAGATTATAGCCCACTCCCTCTCGAAGAGCGGAGGCCTTTGTCCCAACAGTGGGAACGGCATAGGCTGATTATGTATGTATGTATGTTATGTAGTCAATGATCCCTTACTTCGAAACCACGTCAATTCCTTAGCTAATCACGCCAACCTCGCGTTCATTTCGCGCGGTTACACTCATAGTGTCATATGGAATACGGCCCGAGATTCGATTTGTGTAGCTGCACTAGTACCTACTACTATTAATATTACACTACTAATATTAACATTTTTTTTTTTGCTGTCGGGGGGAAAACTTCAAAAGGCACCCGACCTCCGGGGAGGTCGGGGAGTGTGGGATTTTTACCTCACTAAAACCACCCCGGTTATCACCATCAGCACATAGGGGTGGTCCCGAGTAATTGCGTAACACATTTGTAAACCTTATGAAATTGATTTTGAGAATTCAATAATATTCATTGCGTTATTAAGCAGACGATTTTTTCAAACAGTAATGGATATGAAATTTTCTTCAAAATCCTTCTGATTGTGATTTAAAATGTGTTAGTATTTTCAGGTTTTCCAGCTCATTTTTACTATCTTTACTAATACATTATGCAGCCAATGGCAAATAATGCCTTGAATAGCTAATGTTGACCTTTGGGCAAAGATGGATGTTGTGGCGTTCCTTTACAACCTAACACACTCGTTAATTACCAAATGAACTAATTAATGGCAACTACATGGTAACGTGCACGCACCTACATAATTTGTGGCACTAACGCGAAAATAATTCCACATAGTTAACCCGTAGGCAGGGAGGTACACGAAATTGTACTACGAACGGGAAACCGGTACCAAAAGTACAGGTTTCAGGTTCTTGCTATTTCGGTACCAGCTTACCGGTTCCAGACGTGCACCGGTACTCTACCTACCAAATACCGGTATCAAAAGTCATATCAAATTTCAACAGCAACCTCGTACGGTTGGCCACCTTAAAGTTATTTTTTTAATTGATTGGGTAATAACTATGTTTTATCTTAGGTACTATATCTGTTTTCTTACTCTAACTTACGGAAAAATTTGTTTGGTATTAGTTTTGGTACCCCAGTACCTATCAATACTGATTAAAATTACCAATAGTACAGGTACTACTCTGGTATCGGTATCACTCCAAGGCCAATGGTGCCGGTTCCCAAAAATACCAGTATTTCAAGCCCTGACTACAACACAAAAACCGACTTTACATACCTACGTCATCATCATTGTATTAGGCTGTATACGTCCACTGCTGAACAAAGACCTACTACCATTATATCGCTACGTTAAACGTTCGTGAGCGGAGTATACGTTGCATAGGAAGGCACCGCATTAGTTAGCAAAAGTGGTACTTATAAAACGTTTTATTAAGCTTTGAATACATACTAAAAAAAGTGTATACAATAAGAGCCATTTCTGAACAATTGATATTCTATATCTATCGCCTCCTGCTTAGAAGTTCACGCAATCACAACATAAACAGCTTCATCCAGGCTTCCAGTAGGTAGTGCACCAAAAAGAACGTAAAAACTCTCTCAATAAAAAACTTGAACGTACACCTACACAAAACGTACGTCTCCTGCGATTAACAGTAATCTTCCAAAAGATTTTCCGCGTTTCGAAGAAAACATAAAAAGCTCCTTTCATTAAGGCTGACGGCACGGCAGAGGATAGACACACAAGTTTAACGCAGAGTACTTGCCGTGCGTGGCCCACTGTGTGCATGGCACACTCCGTGCATTTCTTGCTACAGTTGCCTCCGTTCTTAATCTCCAGCCATTCCCTATTGTTGACATACTATGCCTGCGACCTAGAAACGAACTGGGAATGTACTCTTTGTATGACCAAGTTTTTCTGGAGGAATTGTAACGAGGATACGAAGAATGTGTTTAAGACAGTGCGTTATGTTACTGTTGGGTATAAAAGGATTCTTTGTTCAGGTTTCATACACTAATTTAGCAGGAATATTTAAAAAGAATATTTTATTTCACATGATGGCAAGTTAAATTACGTAAGGAAAAGTTTATGGAACAAGCATGAATCCCGAGAACAAATTGGACAACCATCGTTTTATCGCCGCACCAACACTTAATTTTAACGCTCATAAACGAAAGTAAGTGTAAACATTCCGAACAGTAATAACCCATAATTTTAATGGAACCAACAAAAACTTAAAATATTATATCATAAAACTTGAGAACGAGAAATTATCTGAACAGCAATAAAAAGAAAAAATTTAAACCATTTGGCAGGGAACAGAAGCGAATGCGAATGGAAAGTGGCTCGAACGTTAAAACAATGGACTCGCCCTCGCTAATTAAGAAGAAAATGCTCTTGCTGTATATGCTAAGAAAGTTTCGATGCAGACGGTTTTAAGTACATAGTCTTTTATGCTAGATAGCGGAAGACTTGAATAATGCAGAGTACATAAGTTGTTATGGCAGTATATTTCGGAGATCATTTAGTTTCAATTGTATTTAATACCTTGGGGTTCTAATCCTACCTCTTTAATTGACTTATGGGCGACGTAAGTTGATATTTTTGGCAGAAAGTTTCTAGCATTTTTGTAGTCACTCACATAAGTATGCATACACTTGGCTTTATTCAAAGGCGATTTTCTCCTTTATTTTTGAATGAAATTTTATATTATGAGGAACATAGTATTTTCGAATCGATTGAAATTTAGGTAAAGTGTCGTATTTCAACGTTGCATTCGTTATTTCGTGAAAAAATCACAATTGAAAGTTGTCAAGTGTTGACATATTAGTGCTCGTGACAGTACTATACTGATACTTAAACAAATAATCTCACGCCTTGTTTCTAAGGCGCAGCCAGAAACTACAGAACGCCACCTGCAACGATCCTTACATACTGCTTTTGCTTCGTTGACGTCATTACATCTGCGGGGTAATTGCGCAACACACTATCAGTAGCAATGGCTTTCAGTTTGACAGTTCAGCAACATTCATTGCGTTATTTACATTGTTGAGCAGACAAATCGAAATTCTAACATTAGGATAGCAATATCCATCAATAATTCAAATTGAGGTTGATATTAGGGTGCTGGTCATACACGTACGCATACATGGAACATGGATTGTCAGATTTTTCTGTACGACCCATACATGGTAGCGATATCACTACGAGTAGCCATCATCTGCCTAGCCTTTTCCCAACTATGTTGGGGTCGGCTTCCAGTCTAACCGAATGCAGCTGAATACCAGTATTTTACATGGAGCGACTGCCTATCTGACCTCCACAACCCAGTTACTGGGTAATACGATACCCTTGGTAAGACTGGTTGTCAGATTTTCGGGCTTCTGACTACCCGTAACGACTGTCAAAGATTCACGAATGACAGCCGGGACCAACGCCTTAACGTGCTTTCCGAGGCACGGGGGGGTCACGGTATGTAAAGATGGTCACCCATCCACAGACCAAACGTGGCAAGCGTAGCTTAACCTGATTGATCGACCTGTGCGGCTGTTATTATTTAGCCACGGGCCCCTCATCACTACGAGTACCCATGAGCCCAAATTAAAATTAGGCATCCGTGTGCATGTAGTGTGTGTTATCACAGTCAATAACATAAATCCAATATTTCAATTCTAAACAAACGAATATCGTCATGAATAGTTCAGCCGCGGAAGTGGTTCTCTGCCTAAAATGTAGTCACTGTTTCAATTTAAAACTTGCATTTCTATTTTCAGTTCACAGGTCATTGAATCCGCATATTGTCGGATTTGTCGTGATTGAATCCTTCTCATCTATATGTATAAATAAAAATGAAATGCTATTCGTAGGTAAGCACAACACTTAAATGCAATTTTATAGCCTTATTTTACATTTTCACCGGGTCGTATTGTACTTTTCTATGATAAAAATATCTACGCTACGGTAGCGTAGAATTTTTTTTCGTCGGATATAAAAAAAAACCGGTCAAGAGCGAGTCGGACTCGCCCACCGAGGGTTCCACCATACCGTCATGTTTTTAATTTTTCATCGACGAGACCTATATTCGTCAGAGAATTTTAACACTATGCACTGCGGTGTAGAATATTGCAGTTTTATGTCAGCGCCATCTTTTGACCGATAGTGGAACTAATGTAACTTTTGTTGATGATTTCTGAAAAAGGGTGTTATTTAGAGACTTCATTTTATTTTTTCTGTAATCTTTGCATAAACTTCTGTCACATAGAATAATTTCAGATTTTTCTCTTTGCAAACTTCGGACATAATGGGGGGTAACGGTACTTTTTTATATTTTTCATCAAAAGTCGTTACTCGGCGGCTTAAAAAAAAAGAAAAAATGTTTAAGAATGCGAATTTTTCAGACCCCCTTTCAGTCCCTGCTCCAAAAAATATACATTATACATATATTTATTTATTTTTTATTTGCAAAATAGTTGGGCAAACGTCATCTAAAACTATTCCAAATTTCAAGTTGATAGCATTAGCAGTTCTTGAGATATCCAGCTGTGACGGACAGACTGAATCCCCTTATGGTAAGATTCAGTCTGTCTCGTTTTACCATTTTGGTACGGAACCCTAAAAACATGAAAAAATCATGTCTAGAATCATGTGCTGAATTCATGGTTTTAGTTTGCTTGTCGATGTCCCTGCCAACCTATATTTTTTTGCCATAGATAAACTGCATCACAATAGAAGATACATGCACCACAACACAACACAAACAATGTACCCCATACATCACTCATTTATCAGTTTCGCATACATTCTCTTGTCACAAACATAGCGGTCAGTTCACAGTTCACTGTCGACGCATGTTTTCCGTTCACGAACATAGAACTGAAAGGAATAGACAATATATCCAATTCTAGGTACCCGTCACCAAAAATACGGCATGTCAACGAAATGTGACGATTCTTGGGGGAGTCCTAGGCAAAGTTTTCGGGAAGTCCTATTTTTTTCATCGATTTTTCAAACAAGAATTACAATAAAATTGATATCATATGTCAATACCTCGTGCCATTTCATACAACAAAAATTACAGTTGTGATTTGAATAAACCGACTAGTTTTGCTTAACAATTAATTTCCCTGGCTTTATGTCCAACAGTGGACATTCCTGGCTGATATGATGCTGTTGTACAAACACGCTGTGAATGTGCGTGAAGACATATCTCACTAATATTATAAAGACAAAAGTTTGTGAGTATGTGTGTGGGGGTGTGTTTATATGTTTGTTACTTCTTCACGCTCAAACGGCTAGACCAATTTTGATTAAAAAAAAATATGGAGGTAGCTGACACCCTGGACTAACATATAGGCTATATACTTGTTATCCCGATATTCCCACGGGAGTGACATTTACGCGTGTGGAACCGCGGGCCGCAGCTAGTAGTCACATTATAGTCGTAGGTATAGCGTCAGCACATAACACCGAGAGCTCCTACTCTACTTACGCTTATACTTGTGGTATTTATATTACTGGCCTGTTGGTCTAGTGGTCAGTGACTATGACTGCTATGCCGGAGGTCGTGGGTTCGATTCCCACCCAGGACAAATGTTTGTGTGATGAGCATGATCATTTGTTCTGTGTCTGGGTGTAATTTATCTATATATGTATGTATTTAGAAATATATAAGTATGTTTATCAGTTGTCTAGTACTCATAACACAAGCTCTGCTTAGCTTGAGACTAGACGGCGTTGTGTGATAGTTGTGGAATATTATTATTATTTTCGTTTATTTGTTTAGTTACACATCTAATTACATTTTTAAATATTTCTTAAATTATAAAATAAGTATAAAAACATTTAAAAATATAAAAAAATAGCGATCCGCCGGTGTCGGGAGCAGGGTCCTAGCTACCGGTGGTTAGGGCTCCAGAGACAGGAACCTCCTCACAATGCGAGCCGTATCGAGGAGCACTGCCTTCTGAATCAGGCCCTTGACCCAACCGCCTAACGAGAGCCTCGATAGATGTTGATCGAGGCTTTCGGCCATCAGTCCATTGGCCGATACGACAATCGGCACAATGGTAGCCGAGCTTATTATTATTATTATTATTATTATTATTATTATCAACTAACAAAAACTAAACAAATACAGCTTGTATTAATTAATACAATCTAAGGTAGGTACAATTTCCACACAATGGGTGCCTGAAGATGGACGGCGCTGTCGAGGTCGGCCCAGAAAGCGGAGGCGAGATGACCTAAACGCGTACCGTGAGGGCTGGTTCGAGGTGGCGCGGGAAAAGAGTTCCTGGAAGGGCTTGGGGGAGGCCTTTGTCCAGCGGTGGGACTGTATAGGCTAAACAAAAAAACTTACAATAAATCAAAATCAAAAGCCATTTATTCAAACTAGGCGGAGAATCAGCACTTTTCGAACGTCAAAAATTACAAAAGACAGTCTCCCAAAACGCCTGCCCTTCACCACTTCCTAGTGCTTTCGCTGGAGAGAAGAAGTGGCGCAACAAACTCCCCAGCAGCACAGCTGCCTGTTCAGTCAGAAAATAGTTGATTGTATACAATACTAGGTATGCAAAGTAATTAACATTACAGGACACAGAACATTAAATTCAACTATTTGCCATATGTTAGCTAGCCACGCCAATATACCAACAAATACAATAAAATCTATACGTACTCAAGAAAAAAAAAAAAAAGGTAAACAAAAAAACTTACTACCTAAATAAAAGCCTCCAGGTGGTATAAAGGGCGTGACAGCTTACATATACAATGCAATGCTGGGTTCTGTTTACATAGCTGTCACTTACAATAACAACATGTATATAATTATATGTACAATATGTTTGTATTATGTATGTGAAATAATACAAGCTTGTATTTAGTTCCCTTATTTGTTAAACAGTTATTCTACAACACGAAATGTAAATTGAACTACCTAACACAAATCTGGAAACTGTAACCCAGTACAACACCTACACGCCCAACAAAGGATTTACAATTAAAAAGTCGACATATCTTGCCTCTCACATTAAAATACCTTAATTCTAAAACAGTCTTATGCTTTCGTCATAAGATTTAATTTCGCAAAGCAACACATTTTTCAGTAAGTGTCAAGTTGTATCTAGAAACGTAAGCATCAACGAGGCGGATTATTCTGAGCACCACAAAAATAAGAAATGCGTTATTTCGCATTGCTTCAAATCCAATTTTGTTTTTAGAGCAATCGCTCGTGGAAATGTCACAGAAATACAGCAATGGATTATAAATGAACGTAAATTGTATGTGTATTTGTACTAGACCTTCCGTATTTGTACGGTAGTGGAATGTTGAAAGGGGAATATTTAGCGAGAATTCTCTACGATAAATCGCTTCCGAGTCTTATAAAAGATTAGGGTTCCGGGAGGAAAATCTTGTGGATTTTTTCAATGCGGACCCTTTACGTAAATCCTTAAAGGTACTATATCAAAACATCATATGCGAATTCCTTTTTCCACACAAAGGTAAAATCTTTTTGAGATAGAAAATAATAAATGAAAATTTCAAAGTTAAAAAGAAAGTAATAATTTACGGTTTCAAAGAAGGAAAACAAGCATTTATTTAATGCTCTCTACTTGGACTATATTATCATTGTTTCGTACCAAGATAGCCAAACGAAATAATGCTTTGCTTCCGTTGCCAAAACAATAGAAATCTATTTAAATCTGTAAATGCAGTGATCTTAGTGTGTTGTCGTTAAGTCACGAAAATGATCTCCTTTTCAATAACAGGTAGGTACCTTTTGTCAAAAAGGATCGTCGTATCTATTAACATAATAATAATGACAGTCCTCACTCCTCCAGACCATATTTTGCCCACGGCTGCCAATCTCAACGGAGACTAGCCTTCGGCGCGGGAGATATAATAGTGCACAAGTGTGTGCGCATACACAGGTGCACTCTCCCTTCCCTCATTCTCATAGTCCGTTGGGATGGCACGAGTTTTTTCTTATTAATATTTAATCTCAGTATTCAGAATAAGGTCTCCACATAGTTGAAATACGCGTCCCCATTGTTCAGTGACACTGAACGCCAGTCACGAATGGATTGTGCATGAACTGGAATTGTCTATGAAAATTCATTAAGAAGATTAACTACAGCGCTAACAGTAGGTTATCGGGCATCCGAGCGTGCCTGACGTGTATTGCTATATAAATATGTCGGGCGTTTCACGTGGTTCAATGTATTTGGGAAAGAGATGATTAAAATGGAGAAAAGAGGAAAAATAAAGTTCATAGACTATATTTACATAACTTAAAAAGCTAAAAGTCTTAAAATAATAATATGTATACAAGTATATAAAAAGGAGGGAAATAATCAAAAGCATCAAAAAATTCATCTGCATCGCTGTCAATAGGAAACGTGCCCGGCTGGCAGCATTGATTGCCACGTAGTATGGCAATGCTGATTTTTTGGCAAAAAATTGGCCAACCCTCTTGTCTCATGAAGAGTCGACAAATCGCTAAACAGAACAGGGGTAAATTATTGAATTAGAGGGTGGGTAGCGTTTTTTAAGTCTGTTAACAGGGTCAGAATCAAATTTATTAATCTGTTTCTTTTACAATATTGAACACAACTAACTATTTACACTAAGTACAAAAAATAAATGACTAACTAATTAACTATACAAATAAATACAAAAACAAAAGGGCACTTAGGGGGTTATTCACCCTAAAAAATCCACCCTAAACCTACCAATACCGTTTATCCAATCAGGCCTAGGGATTGGATTCTCGGACAAGCGTTTCCGCGTATCCACCTTATGGTGGATTTTTAGGGGTGGATAAACGGAATAACCCCTTAAGTGTCCGGAAAATCGGTAAAATTGGTAAACGGAATAACCGCAGCTAGGCGTCGAAGTACTCGTCCACGTCGCTGTCCTCCGAAAACGTGCCTAGAAAGACTGGAAGCATTGCCACGTTGAATGGCAATGCTAATTCTTTGGCCAAAGAACGAGCCAGCGCTCTGGTCACGGGAAGTGCCGACCCTTAAAAAGGAGACGCGAACTCGGTTCCCATGACATGACAAATATTTTTATCACTTCGTCGCTGTCATTCGGTAAAAACCACTCTTAGTGCTTGGCCAGACTAGGAGCGCGGGGCGGGGAGCGGCGCGGGTGCGGGAACGCGCTCGATCTGCCTGTCCGTGACATTTCTAGTAGGTACCCAATTATTACAAGGCATTTATTATCAAGTGATATTAATGCAGTTCAGTGGCCATAGCAGTGCCCAGTTTCATAACTCCTATTAGTTCACAGACATCTTACTCAATGTTCTACTGATATACAGCAACTTGTCGCCCCACACGACCCCCAAGGGAAATAATGTAGTAGTTTATCCTTAGTAGTTTATCATACAGGTCATAGTCAACATAAACTTTCTCTTAGCATATGGACTGCTGAACATACAACGTTTACAATATGGATGTAATGCCATAATCTTGATTCCATGCAGCATATTACTGATCGTAGTATGTTGTCATGTGCAAACATATTAAGGGAACTGCTCTTGAAATCATCCCTAAGCCAGCCAGCACAACAACCTTGTGCAATACCCATTTACCTCCTACAATGTATCGCTTTTTCTGTCACTAGACGGAAAAGAAAACTCCTGTCAAATCTCTGCCAAAAAGTTTGATCGAAACCACAATTTCAACCAACCAAGACTTTATATTATCAAACGATTAAAGCACAAATTGAGTAAATCAAGAAAGAAGTAGGGCATCAAACATTATGATGAAGAGGAAAAACCGTAGCTCGCAGTTTATGTCACACGGCTCCATGAGCAGTCAATGAGAAGAAAACATCGAATCCCGTCACACGAAACAGGAAAATATTATATACAAAAGTATTTTAAAACTGAAAGCTATTCATAAATAAATTATATGAAAACAGATTTAGTGAAAGGAAAATTGGGTTGTTTATGATAATATTGGCCTTGTTTTTCGAGGTACGAATTCACTTTGTATGGCGAAAAAAATGGTTGTTAAGGTGCCACTAGTCGATATTTTTTCCATACAAACTTCGGAAGAGTATTACTCCACTGTTTGACATTGTGCATCTTAAGTTAAACATGATATTATTATCATTTTGTCTTATTATAAATGTTGTCTGTACGGAAACAGGATAGTAAAATAAAAAGCCATTAAAAAGTTATGAGCCAACAAAGATTCGTTTTTCTTGCTATTTCTAACGTAACTTTGGGTGTAAATAAGTAATAAAAGAGCTGTAAAATCTTCAATACCAAGTCCATACCGACAAAGCTCAGTTATCGAAGAGTTTAATAAATTTATTTGTGATTGATTTATGCAGTGGTTTTTTTTTTATTTTTTTACGCGCCTATAAGTTCAGAACGGTGTTTCTGTGCGTGATAACTAGACGTTGTTCGTGTAGACTAGCGTCTAACTGCTCATCACTGATACTAGCTCTGTCGGACACGAAGCCAGGTGGGGACAGCGTGCTTTTTGGTTATGACCACCAGTGAGTTCGAGCTCGCGACTAGTTTACTCAAAACTAGATATAAAGTTTACTTTACACTGTTAAATAAACAAATTGTCGCTATACTCTGAAAGGCATAACAACCAACACACACAATTCGGGCCAATATTTTCGCAAATAAATCGAAAGGTATTTTTGCCTGTTATTTCAGAAAACAGGGATAAAATTGCACATTGAGTCACATAGCTAGAAAATGTGCCTCATATTCTGTCACTATATCTTTCCCGTCAAATCATCATTTAAGTAAGATTGGCTTGGAACGTAAGTAAATATAATAATCCTTGTCCGAACAGAGGCATCACGAACAAAATGACAAGATTATCCATCTTATATGAGGCTTCGCGGCTGATTGAAATATTGATACCTCAGGCCAAAATAAGTGTAAGTTACACAAGGCCTCGTGTCTCTTAGGCCTTTTAAGCCACAGTGTATCTATATACTTTCCCATCTAATGTAAACAGCGGGATAATATAATACATAGATTATTTACGAATACACAATAACAATATATTTATTTGTTACTTAGTTTTCTCTTAGCTCTTGAGGGTTTATGATTATTTGATGAGAGTGCCGAAAATAATATTATAAGTGGCTCGACTAGGGAAAATAACTGGAGATTTAAATAATAATGTAGTTATAGGGTTCCAATACTTTTTTTTTTTTACTTCTATGACCTTTTCAGAGCAGACTGGTACTTTTCTCTGTCGGAAAACTAAAATTGCCCGAAACATGGGTAAGTAAATAATTGTAATGTCAAATCCAAAACAAAAATCTTTGAACATTCTACGATTCATGAATGATCATCATCTGCATCATTTGCCTAGCCTTTTCCCAACTATGTTGGGGTCGGCTTCCAGTCTAACCGGATGCAGCTGAATACCAGTATTATATGGAGCGACTGCCATTCTGACCTCCACAACCCAGTTACTGGGTAATACGATACCCCTTGGTAAGACGGGTTGTCAGACTTTCGGGCTTCTGACCACCCGTAACGACTGTCAAAGATCCACAAATTACAGCGGGAACCGTGCTTTCCGAGGTACGGAGGGGTCTCGGTATGAAAAGATGGTCACCCATCCACAGACCAACTGCGGCAAGCGTAGCTTAACCTGATCGATCGACCTGTGCGGCTGTTAATATCTTTGCTAAATACATTATACTGGTCAAAATCATAACCCTCCTTTTTGCTTCGCCGTAGTCGCATAGAAATAGTCGAGAATCACCCATTTTAAATGACCAAAATCATTAAAAAACATTTTAAAGATCCGAATAAAAGCTTCGAAATAGTTGCAGTAACCGAAAATCACAAAAAATATTCTTCATTCTTCAATTTAACTCATATTGTAAAGACTAACTTGTAAGAACTTTACATCTAACTTTCTTACTGCAGCTAAGTAAGTCTGTCCTGGCGGTAATTCCTAATATTAATCATGTACAGAGAACGTTCTTACGTATCTCTTAACACGTCCCCATTTTATGTCTGCAGGCATTGTCTCTTCGTTAGGAACTTAGGACTTGACAAAGATCTGCAGAATGAGTTCATTATATTTATTTTCTAACTGGCTGTGGCTGCAGCTTCGTGACTGTGTGTTCCTTTGGCATTTGAAACGTGAAGTCATGATAGGTATTAATAAGAAAGCTTGCTTTTAAACTCATCGAAATAAGTATTGTGGTGGTAAGCCAGATGAAATTGCTACAAATACTTTGTCATTATAATCCGCTTAGGTACCTGGTTGGTCTAATGATCACAAGCGCGACTGCTGCATAATCACCCTATAATGTTCCCACTGCTAGGACACAGGCCTCCTCTCTATGAGAGGAAATGAGCCATAATCCACCACACGGGCCCTGTGAAGGTTGGTGGATACCACATGTCTTCAAAGTTTTGGTTCTATGACATGCCGGTTTCCTCACGATCTTTTCTTGCGCCGTTTTCGAAAGCAGTGGTGATGAAATTAAATACACTAAGTAAAGTGCCTGCCTGGGTTCGAAGTCACGAACGTAAGTTGAGGATGATACCACTGGGTCACAATTTTCCATTAAGGATTTGATTTGAGAAGGAGAAGGATTTGTATATAATGTATGTAGAGTTAGGGTCCGTGGCTAAAATGAGGAGTCCGTGGCTAAATAATAACAGCCGCACAGGTCGATCGATCAGGTTAAGCTACACTTGCCGCGGTTGGTCTGTGGATGGGTGACCAGCTTTGCATACCGAGACCCCTCCGTGCCTCGGAGAGCACGATAAGTCGTTGGTCCCGGCTGTCATTCGTGGATCTTTGACAATCGTTACGGGTAGTCAGAAGCCCGAAAGTCTGATAACCAGTCTTACCAAAGGGTATCGTATTACCTAGTAACTGGGTTGTGGAGGTCAGATAAGCAGTCGCTCCATGTACAATACTGGTATTCAGCTGTATCCGGTTAGATTGGAAGCCGACCCCAACGTAGTTGTGAAAAAAAATAGGCAGATGATGATGAGATGTCCCTACCTATGTAGAAGGCAACTTGAGAAAACTTGGGACTTATCATGGTCTGACATTGACGACTTGCAAAACCAGCATATTGTATAGTAGGTAGGTATAATATAACAACCTACTGCGACGATCAAAAACCCGATCCCTGAACTAAGCCGAACTTTATTTCAAGTATCAAATATGACCTTTACATATTACATTTTCGGTAAACATTACCTATATCCAACTCGCTTTATATAAGGCCTTGATTAAAACTGATATCACTCTTGAAGGATATACATACTTACATAATTATGTATGTTAACATCTATACATATTAAAAATGTAAGTAGCTTTTAGAGTCTATCTGAGTATCTTTACCATCATTTTCCGGAAGGCGTATGTGTAGAATAAACCGAATTATTATATATCTAACTTACAATCTATTGTATATAAAAGAAAGTCGTATTAGTTACACTATTTATAACTCAAGAACGGCTGTACCGATTTGGCTGAAAATTGGTGGGGAGGTAGTTTAGAAACAGGAGACGGACATAGGATAATTTTTATTTTATTTTTTACTTACAGGAGTAGGTTATAGAAGTAGTGTAGGAGTAGGTTAGGAGTAGGGTAGGAGTACGTTAGGAGTAGGGTAGGAGTAGTGTAGGGGTAGGGTAGGGTAAGGGATAGGACACCACGCGAACAAGTAGCGCCGGGCAGCTAGAAATAATTTATATCGCAAAAAAAACAACGCTTGCCGGGTCAGTTAGTTAATAATAAAGAAACGATGTTTTGTCAAGTCGTAAAACCTGTACGAAGCAGAAGCGGGGCGCTAATAAAGACGTACCTAAATAAACGATAATGCGATCCATTATAAAACCAAGAATGACGCCAATCATCGCCCATACTGGTAAAGTCTTCATGTAGTACTCAACTATCATAAAGAATCACTAATGAGGGCTCAACGGCTCAAAACAAAAGAACAGGGCAACAAAATAATAGATACTAACTTTTATGTATACTCTAATGTGCTTATGCTATAAACGGCGTATCTATTCGATAAAGTTTTTTTATATACAAAGTAGGATATATCAAACTGGAATAAGACCATTTTATTCTGCTGCGTCAACATAAGGTCTTTTCTAAGGGAATTCTGAAAAGAAGATACATTATAGTATTACCAAAGTAAATGGTAAATAACTGTCTTTACACTACGATCACAAGGCATTATGTCCTCTCAGGCCCTCACTAATATAATTAATTGAAGAACATTTTTTGTGAAAAGCTGCATTACAGATTTTTTAGACAGTACAGGGCCGCCCGAGGGATGATGCTGTTAAGAAAATCGTGTTCATGTCCGAACCGTATCTATTCCAAAGTACCCAGGATCAGTGAAACAAAACCCGTGTAAGGCCCTAAGTGACCTACAAAAGATTAAACAAGTGAAAAACTGGGGTAAGCGGCGGAGCAGCCAATTGGAAGCCATAAATTTATCCCTTTCCAACCTTGTTACTTTCGCGGATTATTTTTATTATATTTTAAATATCCTCCCCTTCTAATTCCGCCTTGAGAAGTACTAAAATCGCTCATTTGAACTTTACCCTAGGGATTTTTTCTTTGAAAGGACCAACCCTGTAAACCTTTGCCCGAGGGCTGACCACAAAGGGATAATTTTTCTTGTTACCATCCCTTCAGAACTTAGGCATTGAAGTTTTTCAGATTTTACTCTCAGATCCCCTACTCGGTTAGACCGCTGTTTAGACCACATCTTCCTTAAGACCAACCTCCCATCCACCTCCCTCATCCTAGAATCGCATATCACAGACCACAAACCTACTGTCTTGAATATTGCTAATTACATCCCTCCGCACAAATCATCCCACAAAGTCACTCGCCTAAACTATGCAGCCATTATTACTGATCTCGAAAATGCAGACTTTTCTGGAGTGTTTAACACTGACGACGTCAACACATCAACAACCATTCTCATCGACACTGTTACCTCGGTCGTCTCCAAACATTCATCTCAAGTAAATGTCCCTAGAAAAAAACATGTTTTAAAACCTTGGGTCACTCCAGGATTGTTAAAATGTATACAAAATCGAGATAGAATGCACCTCAAAGCCAATAACTCTCCAGATAACATTATCTTAAAAACTACCTATACGCGATACCGCAACTTCTGCAATGATTTACTTAGGAAACTAAGAACCGCTTATGAATCAAATGAGTTACAAGAAGGCAAAAACTGTCCCCGTAAACTGTGGCAAACTATTAACACAATCACAAACAGACATAAACCGCAGACAAGTCCCTCTGAGTTGTTGGAAGTGAAAGGTGATCCCAAGTCTTCAATTAACGAGGTGTGTCAGTTCTTTAGTTCCATAGGAAGCGACCTAGCTGAAAAAATCACATCTCAGCATCAAGCTACTAACACGCCAATTACACACTATTCCCATCTATACCGTAATAGTTCCCAACCCTCACAGGTTAATTCCCTTGGTATTTTCGATGTTTGTGAATCGGAAGTTGAGTCCCTCATACTGCAGCTACGCGACAAGAGTGCCGTGGGCTGGGATGGTCTGTCGCCGCTTCTGTTAAAACGTACTCGACATGTATTGGTCCCACCCTTGACTTTCCTCTTTAACCTATCCCTCAAAACAGGCGTATTCCCAGATGCTTTTAAAAAGGCTATTATTCACCCGATATACAAGGGCGGGGACAGAAACTGCGTCACTAACTACAGGCCTATCTCGGTTCTGCCAGCTCTTTCTAAGGTCCTAGAAAGGATTCTAAACAACCACTTAAGGCGCTTCCTTGATAAATACCGAATTATCTCCGACAACCAGTATGGCTTCAGACCAGGACTGTCAACAGAAGATGCTGTACTGGAACTAACGAAAACCGTTGCTGCAAACTTGGACAGTAAAACTAAATGCCTCGGAATCTTTCTGGACCTTTCAAAGGCATTTGATACAGTTTCTGTCCCCAAACTCATCTCAAAACTGGAAGTCATAGGTGTACGGGGTATTGCTCTAGATATTTTTCGGAGCTACCTTACTAACCGCAAACAGTGCGTCAAGATTGATACTTACCTGAGTGATGAAGAAATCATATCCTACGGCGTTCCCCAGGGAAGCATATTGGGCCCAACCCTATTCCAAATTTACGTCAACGATCTGTGTAAGTTGAAACTTCCTAACTGCAATATTTACGCCTACGCCGACGATACAGCAGTCCTAGTCCGGGGCTCATCTTGGGACACGGTAAAAGTGAATGCGGAAGCTGTAATGTCTGAAATAATGATATGGCTAAACTCTAACCTGCTAACGCTAAACCTAAATAAAACCACTTACATTCCTTTCGGGTTAAGACGTGGTAGTACTCCTGGATCAGATTTCACCCTTGTAGCTCACTCCTGTCCTGACCCGACGGTACCTTGTGCCTGTCCCACGATGAGCCGTTCGGACACTGTTAAGTATTTGGGTGTACAGATCGATTGCGGACTAAGGTGGGACAAGCAAATTGATACCCTTACCTCGAGAACTATGCGTCTAATCCACATTTTTAAGTCCCTTAGAGATTCTGCCGATAATACCACGCTGAGGATGATTTACTACTCCCTCTGCCAATCTATACTCGGGTACTGTATAACCGCATGGGGTGGAGCAGGTACAACTTTTTTTCTTAGAATAGAGAGAGCACAAAGAGCTATACTAAAAGTAATGTCTAAAAAACCTTTTAGATATCCAACTCATGAACTCTATGCCGACTGTAAAGTCCTAACAGTGCGCCAGCTCTTTGTGTTCAAGGCAATACTAAGGATACATAAGTACCTGCCACCTCCGGACCGGAACAAACGCACTCAAATCATACCCAGCACCCAGCACAGAACCTCTTTCGCCCGGCATCAATTTTACATTCTTGGTCCCTATTTATACAGGAAAATCAATAATAAATTAAAAATTATGGATCTAAACTCTCACAACCTGAAAAACAAACTGACTAAATGGCTACTGTTAAAAGACTACTCATTCACGGAGTCTTTACTTACATTCATTGAATAATCCCAAAATCATTACACTACCCGACTTACACTCAATACACGATCTCTCACTCATCTACCTACCTACCTTTAATCACTGCATAACCACTCTCTCTCTCACACGCACCCTTGAAGTACGCACACACCCCCACACTCACCACTCATACACTTACACATCCTTGTGGTCACTCACTCACACACTCAAACACACACTCACACTCAAACACATTTACACCGGCACACAAATGTATTACTTTACCACCCTCACGCTAAACTCCTGTCTGCCGCTATACCTACATGACTCACCACCCTGTATGGCCTAACACTGTCTCCTAAGATACAGGACTACCTAGTTTAGGAGACAGGGTTACTTGATCTGTTTAGATTTATGTAGTTATACCATATTACTTTGTACTTCTGCTCTTGTGTACCATGAATCTTGTGTGTATCGTAATAAAGATTATTATTATTATTATTATTATTATTAGATATTAAATAAGTTCTTAAACATGTTATGACAGAAAGAAAATAACAAGTTTTTCTTTTATTTTTATTGTATTAATAAGTTTTGAGAACAAAAAGCGTCCATGTATGTATATTTTGTGCTTATTTTCTAACTTTCCAGCTGACTGAGATTGGCTTTTACTGGTTCACCGGACAATATTAGAATTGGAATCATTCAATATGTGCATGTATTTTTATTTACTTTATACCTACTAGACACTTACTGTGATAATAGTTAGGTATGCCATTTGCCAACTTGCACTAAAAGGTAAATTAAACAAGTTTAAAACTCAGAAACTCGTAAGTATCAACACTAACACACGCTCAATCAAAAGCACAGTACACATTTACCCTTATTCTGTCCAAGTTCTAATCCATTTAGCCCGCGTCTTAGCTTAGGTACCTAAGGGCTTACTCCACCGTTTTGGCACGAAGACCGTGAAGCATTGGTTTATTCGTTCAGACCCGCATCACGTTCGACCTCAGCCGGTTTGTCCGCGAAACTTGTTCAAATGTTCAGTGCCTAGGAAATCCATACGTCATAACCACAGGTATGTTTGTTTAGGATTTTTTTCTCTTCAAAGTCTTTAGAGTCAACGTAATCTTTTGTTTCTTTAGTTGTATGATTTTAACATTAAATCGCATAAGAGTTGCCGACAATAAGGGGGTCAAGAGAGGTGAGGTTCAATTTAGCTGAGCACAAAAACAATTGAAAGAAGATGAAGATTTTCATTTACTTTACTATCTGTCTTTTGATACTTTAACATTAACATTAGTCGTTAATTAAATGTAACAGCAGTAGGTACCTAAGCGTCTTTAATTCGTACATATTAAGTACCTAACAGCGTAGATACAGTTATCTACTTAAAATCTTCAATATTTTCTGACTGTATAGGTAAATAATATTGAGAACCAAATACCTACATATATTTACAACCAGTAACATAAAAGAAGCCACACATAAATTATTAGCCCTAAATGTGAACACTTCGGTGTCATTCAGAGGTCATCACAATGTCAAAAGTACGACCTTGTCCAATCGCTCCCAAATCGACGCGTTGATTATAAGGGCTCCAATGAAAAATAAAATGTAAATAATTACAAGCAGCCATTGGTGGATTCATCCGTCGATCGTCGCCGAACACGAGTCACAATTAGATTTACTGCCGGCCTAAGGCAAGTCCCCGACTCTAATCTTGTTTGTGAGGCCCTCACAACAAATATTACATATCAGTTTCTACGAGAATACCGTTCGATACAACCCGCAAAAATGTATTGTTTTCAAAAGGATATAGTTGGAACTATGTTAGTTTTGATTTCAGAATCACGCTTCGATTGAAAAACAATTGAAAAAGCATTTTATTTTTGCTGTGGATTTAAAGCCAACAAAGTGAATCCACGTTCAATATTTTCACTTCGATGCGTATTCTCAATTCAATACAAAATGTTCAGTAAGGATAATCTTATCAAATCTTTCTTTAACGTTAGAAAAATCCATCAAAGAGGTGTCTGCAATTTAAATACCCACGTTAGCTCCTTGTAAAATACTTTATTGTCAATAGCTGCAAGGGCGACGTAAACGGGACACCGATTTTTATTCGAGAGTGAATCAAGAAAAATAAATAGAATATTTACGAAGCAATTTAAATGGTAAATTGGAGGACAAAGAGTGCATCAGCTTAAAATTTTTTGTTTCTTTTTTATAAGCAGTTAGGGTAATTTGTGCTCAAGAAAATTGAACTCAAACAATTAATCCCCGAAGGGTCACCCACATTTTGCCAGGTATGTTTAAGTTTCATTTAATAGGGGGTGATCCTATTGCTGTCAACTGGGTACAAATCCCGACTCCGGGCTGCTGTTGAGAACTAAACGAATATTTTTTACGAATAGTCAGAAGAAAATGGGTTAGCTATATCGAATTATCACGTTCAGCTCTTCATTACACTGCTGTGCTCATTATCGGATTAAGAATTATCTTCCAACCTCAAAGTCGTTATTATTGAATGGGTAGTATTTAAACGATTGACTGTAAATTAAAGTTTTAAGTGACAAAAATAATGAATTTACGTTATAGTATTACTAAGTGAGCGACTGACTGCGTGTGACGAGAAATCAACAGAACAACAACTTACAAACATTAATTTGAGTTACTTAAAATACAAAATGAGAAGCTTCATAATTTGAGCAACCTAATATTTGTTTGAGTGTCAACGTTACATCCTGCATTTTTTTCAATATTTGGCAAATGATTTTTATTTATACTGAGCGGCATTTTATCTTAAATATAATTTTATATTACATTTTCTAAACCAGTCACAAAGTCATCATGACGGTAATTTCGCTCTTACATCCTATGTCGACGGAGACCCGCTTCGCGGGGTCCCTATTTCTGTGTAAAGGGTTTTAAGTAACCTAACCAAACCTAACCTCGGGGTGCCCTTAGTAGTTCGTTATGTAAAACCTAAAATTGGAAAAATCGTCTCTATCTTAATATTGATGAAGCAGCCCTCTCTATATTTCTAACCGCTCACTTAGTAATTTAGTCGCACGGCTAGAATTTTAATATCTGAAGTGGATTAATCACAACCCACTTTTTGTAAGCTCGTTCTGGATTTTATTATTGATCAATATTCGTAGTTAGTTTACTTAATTTTTTTGCTTACTCGAATTCATACCGCTCAAGTTATTAAAACAGTACTTATATTATCATCAGTCGCTGTTTTTTTTTATTCGATCGTTTTATAATTCCCCAATGAATTCCTAAGCATGCATTGAATTTAAAAGATCAGTAATATTATGTGCACCTTTATCATTTCTAACTTGACGATATTACAGTGGACGTATACATCCATGTTATGGCATCACGATAAAACAAGGAAGTAAAATGTATGGACATACATACATATGTGAAGATGCTTTTAAACCATTCACGATATCGTTACAACGTGCACGTATTTACATAAATTTTATGTAGTGGCGTCCATGATAATATCGTGAAGTTAGAAATTTGAAAAACGCTCATTAAACACAGAAGTGTCAAATTATTACGACAATGTAGTCGACAAAATGTTAGTTGTTACTGAACACCAAACCAAATAATGAGTATTGTAAAATTTTAACTAACCAACCAACAACCACATCATTGTTAATATCCGAGTTTAATGAACGTACTGATAATGTTTCAATATTGTTATAATAAAATTTAATTAAATTGGCGAACTTTGTATAGGTCATCTGACGACAATACAATAACAATTATTATGAACTGTTGGCACAGTTACATAAATGATACCTTATAAATGCAGTTAATAACAATGTCTTTAATATTTCTATCATCTACAGAGTCAAATTGAATTAGTTAGGGAAACTCTGCAGATGTAATGTACCGATATCTAAACATAAACAAACAAAAAAAAAAAGACTTCATAATATATTTTGGGTTCATCGACCGCTAGTTAGTAGTTGAGAAAATCGTTTTTTTTGTTTTATCATAATACTAGCTGCGCCCCGCGGTTTCACCCGCATAAGTGTCGATCCCGTGGGAATATCTGGATAAAAAGTAGCATATATGTTAAACTTGGGTGTCAGCTACCTCCATACAAAATTTTATCAAAATTAGTCCAGTCATTTGAGCGTAAAGAAGTAACAAACATATAAACACACACCCACACACTCACATATTTCTCCTTTATAATATTAGTGTGATTAAGATTACTATACCAATCACGTCTGTGAAGTTTACATAAAAAAACTGATGTTTCAAGTAGATATTTCGATTTCCAATTAGCATTTATGTTTAAAGCGCCAACGATAATAACTGCACTTTTTAGGCTGTCAACAATCACTTCATTTAACTTGTTTTAAATCAACGCGTATACTTTATATTATTATCATCATAGTCAATAATTTAATACACAACACATCACATCTTCGGAGTATCGCCAACTAGTTTGACCCTGTTCAATATAAAAAAATTGTTTATACATGGCTCAATTTATTTCTAATTATCTTCGATCAATAATAGTACTAGATGCCCGATAAGCGCTTCAAAAACGGCCCGAAAAATACGAGCACGAATACTTTTGTGCTCTTATTTCAAATTGGTATGGTCCAATCATAGCCAATGTTAAGACGTCAAAATGCCTCAGTGCGCGTTCAAAAGTTGTGTAAATAACCACCGTAACACCAAGATTTTGGAAGGAATATCTTTTTTTCGGTAAGTTTTTATCATTAAATGTTTTTCATAAAATAGTAACACAATTAAATAGTAAATATAAATCAATAAGCAAATATTAGTATTGTTTGGCCAATGTTTGCGACAACGCGCCAACTATACTAACAAACATTGAAGCATTGAAATGTAATTCCAAGAACTATGTCTAGTTCCAAATTCGAGTAAGTACGAAATTGTTAACAAAATGTTTTTAACCTTATTACTTACAAGTTAAGTTTCATTTTAGAATAAATATTTTTGTACTTATTACAAAAATGACTTTTTATTTTCAAGTGACATTTTAAATTTATTGACGACACTGACACGATGACAGAAGGACTTAAATATTAATCATTTGCAAACGTAATTAAACTTTATGTAAGTGTGTTAAGGTTTATAATAATCTGAAGTTGTCAATATTATTAAACTTTTTTCTATAGTTCGTAGTAAGAAATATAAATGTTTATCTGTGTGCAAACGTGGCCACGGGTACGTATTTGAATATCGAAAATTAAAATATCGACTGTTAAAATATCGATGTTCAAAACATCGAAAATTTAAATATCGATTGTATCAAAATGTCGAAAATTGTTATACCTACGCTTAAAACGTCGAAGATTGAAATGTCGAGTGATTAAAATTTCGAATGATTCAAAATATCGAATGACATTATGCCTAAGTTCAAAATATCAACATTTAATACATCGAAGTTCTTAATATCTACGTTACGTTACGTTTGGGTTTTTATTATGTAAAAATAATTAAAGTACCTACATTACATGAGGTTTTCCTTGTTTTTTTTTTTGTAACCCACCTAGTAACTGATTTCCATCTAGCAAACAAGCATGCAGCAATCATGCAACATGCAAGCAAGCATGGCTTCTGTCACGGCTCCGGCGCTGCAGGGCTCCGGCAGTCCCACGCGACTACGCGATTCTAAATTACACTCTAGGGGTAGGGCAGACAAGACTACGTGGAGTCGGTTTTGCAGCGATACGTTTCTGTCACTAACTTTAGTAGCACAACCTGCACAAAATATTGACTTTCAAGAAAATATTTTAATATAAATAATACTTTCACGATTGACCTAGGCTTGTACACTGGACACTGATTTTCATGGATAAAATAGGTCGAAATTGTTCCAAAACCGAATTGGGGCACCCCGAATTTACATAGTCTTTTGGCTGTTACCCCTAGAGTGTATATAAAAATCCGGAGGCGCGAAGGGAGGGCAACCCCCGCCCGCTGTAACAAAGCATAGGCACCCGTGGGAACCGTAGCGGCTGAGGCTGGTCGCCGGAGGCGACCAGCAAGCCGAAGCTGCGGAGGTGAACATGGGTGCCTATCCTTTGTTACGCAAGGACGAAGGGGTTGCACTTCCCGTAGCGCCGGAGACGTTGCAGAAGCAACCTTTTTCCACTCATACTACTTTATCAAAATTTGTTCGATATTTTAACTTGTACGTATTTTTAGGGTGAATGAATGAATGTATTAAATGTTGAAAATTAACTCATTTTTACACGTAGGTATATTAATTTTCGATGTTCAAATAATTACCCATCGATATTTAGGACGTTCGATAATCTGTATTTCGATATTTAGATCTTTCGATGTAACTTTTGTAGATATTTAGATTTTAGATATATTGGACGTAGGATATTTAACCATTCGATAATATAAACTTTCGATATTTTAATTTTCGGTTATATGATCGTTCGATATTACCATTTTCGATGTTTCGAACATCGATATTTTAACAGTCGGTATTTTAATCTTCGATATTCAAATACGTACCCGTGGCCACTTTAGCGACTTATTTTTGTTCCTAATAATTCATCTAGTACTATTATTGATCGAAGCTAATTATTACAAAATGTCCGGGCCCAGTCAATCCATTTAATTTATTTTATTTTCATTATTTACCACATTTAATTAAAAGTACTGGCAACCTTCCGCATACCTCCTCCGATGTCAAGTGTGCCGCTTTGAAAATTTATTTGCGTCGACTTGAGAGGCAAAATGCACTCTATAGGCCCGGCGCCCACTATCGGCATCGGCACGGCTGAGGATTTTTATGCGACGAATAAAAAAGTAACTTAATTGTATGACGATAAAATTGAAATTTCAATGATAATAATCATCTTAGGTGCAAAAATAAAGAAAGGGTATCCGACATACCGTGTCATTGAAATTTAAATTTTATTGTCATACAGTTAAGTTAGTTATTTTTATTCGTCGCATGAAAATCCTCAGCCATGCCGATGCCGATAGTGGGCGCCGGGGGGTACGTATTTGAATATCGAAGATTAAAATACCGACTGTTAAAATATCGATGTTCGAAACATCGAAAATGGAAATATCGAACGATCATATAACCGAAAATTAAAATATCGAAAGTTTATATTATCGAATGGTTAAATATCCTACGTCCAATATATCTAAAATCTAAATATCTACAAAAGTTACATCGAAAGATCTAAATATCGAAATACAGATTATCGAACGTCCTAAATATCGATGGGTACATATATTATTTGAACATCGAAAATTAATATACCTACGTGTAAAAATGGGTTAATTTTCAACATATAATACATTCATTAATTCACCCTAAAAATACGTACAAGTTAAAATATCGAACTGATATAAGTAGTATTAGTGGAAAAAGGTTGCTTCTGCAACGTCTCCGGCGCTACGGGAAGTGCAACCCCTTCGCCCTTGCGTAACAAAGGATAGGCACCCATGCTCACCTCCGCAGCTTCGGCTTGCTGGTCGCCTCCGGCGACCAGCCTCAGCCGCTACGGTTCCCACGGGTGCCTATGCTTTGTTACAGCGGGCGGGGGTTGCCCTCCCTTCGCGCCTTCGGATTTTTATATACACTCTAGGGGTAACAGCCAAAAGACTACGTAAATTCGGGGTGCCCCAATTCGGTTTTGGAACAATTTCGACCTATTTTATCCATGAAAATCAGTGTCCAGTGTACAAGCCTAGGTCAATCGTGAAGGTATTATTTAAATTAAAATATTTCCTTGAAAGTCAATATGTTGTGCAGGTTGTGCTACTAAAGTTAGTGACAGAAACGTATCGCTGCAAAACCGACTCCACGTAGTCTTGTCTGCCCTACCCCTAGAGTGTAATTTAGAATCGCGTAGTCGCGGAGGGGCGAGGCAGCCCGCGAGCTGAGGAGCAGGTGGTTTTAACACCCGCCGCCGCAGCTGAGGCTGGCCGGCGAAGCCGGCCAACAAGCCGAAGCTGCGGTGGTGGGCGTTTAGACCATCTGCGACGTTAAGCTCGCGTGGGACTGCCGGAGCCCTGCAGCGCCGGAGCCGTGACAGAAGCCATGCTTGCTTGCATGTTGCATGATTGCTGCATGCTTGTTTGCTAGATGGAAATCAGTTACTAGGTGGGTTACAAAAAAAAAACAAGGAAAACCTCATGTAATGTAGGTACTTTAATTATTTTTACATAATAAAAACCCAAACGTAACGTAACGTAGATATTATGAACTTCGATGTATTAAATGTTGATATTTTGAACTTAGGCATAATGTCATTCGATATTTTGAATCATTCGAAATTTTAATCACTCGACATTTCAATCTTCGACGTTTTAAGCGTAGGTATAACAATTTTCGACATTTTGATACAATCGATATTTAAATTTTCGATGTTTTGAACATCGATATTTTAACAGTCGATATTTTAATTTTCGATATTCAAATACGTACCCGCGCCGGGCCATACTTGTAGTCTTCGAATAAGTATCAAAGGGGAAACGTTCATTGCGTTTGGCAAATGCAAGGAATTTCATGTTGTTATGGATATCATATTTCTGTGTGCGTAAGCTATGTAAATATTAAAATGGCCTGCCTGCGTAACTATAAGTACAGTTTCCTGAGAATACCAGTGCATTTTTGATACGGAACCCAGGGAAACTGGAGTACACAATTTTTGTCTCTTTAACCATTATCATAGATAATGCTGTATTATTTTCATTTTTTTCATTTTATGTGTCTAATGTGTTTCCAACTCTAACCGAATCTCTTCAAAGTAAGAGTGAACAGGCTTCTTCTGGGTAAGCTCACTCTATCGTCGACTTTGTCTCTGTCACCTCTGACATAGACTAGAGTCAAGAGCAAACCCATTTCAAATAAAACAAAAAAAAAATTACTGGCAAAATATGCATATAGGTACCTACTTTATATATTAGTCGCATCGTTGAGCTCCTTAAGTTCTGAGTTGAGCTGCACGGTTACTGATAAATGCTTGCACTGACTAGATAGGTCCACTCAATCTGTGTGGTTCTTTCCTCAAAAGACCATTTCAGACAACAATCTACATGGTCTTCACATGATCTGACCAAGATTTTGTCTGGACTTTCTGAGTTTGTTTCCGCCTTTTTTAACCGACTTCAAAAAAAGGAGGAGGTTCTCAATTCGGTTGTATTTTTTTTTATGTTTTTCTCAGAATAGTCAGATAGGAAACGCCGGCCTCATCTAGTATAAAAAAATATGATTGACGTGTAAAAGTGTTTGTACAAACCTACTTACAGAAAATAAATCATTTATTTTTAGTACCTATCTCAATCAACAATCATCTCAACCTATTGCAGTCCACTGCTGAACATAGGCCTCACCCAGGCTGCGCCACAACGCCCTGTCCTCCGCCTTCTGCATCCAGTCCCAGCCACCTTCTTTAGGTCGGCCTTGTTTAGCTTGGGGGCGTTCCACACGGCCACACGACGCTTGCCGATACGCGGTCTCCACTCCAGATTCATAATGTTATCCTGTTATGATTTTGCCAAAGTGGCCTTTTTAAGCCCCCTGTAATGTATATTGTACTCTGCAATATTGCCTGAGGCTCCGTGTTTTTGGCATTCATGCCGTTTTCAAACATTCCCAATTTAGAACAAGAATAAAAACAGTCCCATTGAAAGTCCTACGCGGCAGAACTGTCAAAAAATCTTTTCTATAGTCTCATCGTTCCTAACCGGCGCGGTCGCGCATATTTTCGTGCCCTGTTTCAATATCGAATCGTATTTTTTTCTTTCAATTTGTTTCACGAGCTCCGCATTCATTTGCTTTGTGGTTCTGCCGTTCTTTTCATAGAACTGTGGTAAAAAAAAGTTTTCAATTGAAGACAAAGAGGAATCAATATTGAACGTAGATGTAGGCGAAATATGTATGACTGTTTCGCAATCGTGCGGGTGTCTTGAAATTGAGTAGTTTTTTATAGCTACGGTTTTGGGAAAATTATTTATGACCTAAAAACTTCTGTAGAAATATACAGGACAAAAAAATTACCAGTGCGCAAACTGTCACCATGAATTCAGCTTAATATGGTTCTAGTCTATAGCGTAGAAATGTTTCGTCTATTATTAAAAAACAAATGTTGTTCTTTACATTTTGACCTTTTTTTTGTTATCCGACGAAAAATTTCTACCCTAGAGTCATGGTTTACAGTTCGCGCACTAGTTAAGAAAAATCTTGTGCAAATAGGCGGAAATTCACCTTCAAAAATGATATCGATATAAAATTTAATTTTCTCTATCTAGGAAATATCGATTTAATTGCAATCTCTTTATCAAACATACTCTACATATTTGTGAGCGATTCGTATTGAATCATTTTTAACCGACTTCAAAAAGGAGGAGGTTCTCAATTCGTCGGAACCTTTTTTTTTTTTTATGTATGTTCCCCGATTACTCGAAGATTGCTGGACCGATTTCAAAAAATATTTTTTTGTTTGAAAGGGTATACTTTCCAGGTGGTCCCATTGTCATCAGGTCAGGCTCTGATGATGGGATCCTGGAGAAATCGATGGAACTCTTCAAATATTATAGGCACACCTATAGCGATTTGGGTATTTTTTATAGTAACTCGTGCATTTGCTCTCGAAAAGCACTATTTGGTGAAGTGGAACTGATGATGAAGACCACAGATGGCCACCGGAACTACTCAATAACAAGTATTTCATGGGTTGCGATTCGATTACTTTATTATGGTTGCTAAGCAAGTTATGCTCGTCACAATGCGAATGGTGAAATGGAGCTGATGGTGAAATACCAGGAGAACTCTCAACAATGAATTTCCCTGCATCGGGAAAAGCAATATTTTGGTAAAGGCGATGAGCAAGTTGACATTAGGCTATTGTAACTTAGATAAATTATAAACAGACCCACTAAAAAGCGGGAAATAAAAACTTTTTAAGAAAAACCGACTTCCAAAAAAACACTACAAAGTGAAAAATAACTTTAATTTCGGAAGTCGGTGGCAAAAAACTAAAATACATATCCAAAGACACCGACTTCCGAAATTAAAGTTATTTTTCACTTTGTAGTGTTTTTTTGGAAGTCGGTTTTATAAAGGCATCTGAAAGTACACAAATTATCGATACCAAATTACTTAAAAATTTAAAGGATGAACAAATATAATCTGACAACCAAATCAAGAAATCAGAAATCAGAAATCAGAAATATTTTATTTGTGATACATAGGTAGGTACAGTGGTTGGACATGTTTTAGGTTAATGTGCGCTATGATCAGCCTATTAAAGGCATACAAAATTCAAAAAGAAATTAATTACAATTTTCACATGCAAATAAAGAGCTTACTCGTACTAAACTACAAATCAACCATATTATAATTGATTGTATTATTTGATTAAATTATTACTAATAGAGGAACAAAAGTCAAAATAATTTGTTAGGTAAATGTCAAAATAATTTGTTAGGTAAACGTCAAAATAATTTGTTAGGTAAACGTCAAAATAATTTGTTAGGTAAATGTCAAAATAATTTGTTAGGTAAATGTCAAAATAATTTGTTAGGTAAATGTCAAAAATAATTCACATTTAAATAATTATATAAGATTTGTGATTACAACATAGTCAAAGAAGCAAATTACATTACATTACAAAAATTACAAAACATGTCAAAATTTATCTGATAAAAAATCCGATACACTATAATAACATTTTTGACACAGCAAACTTCTCAGTTTTGGTTTAAATAAGTTAATATGTAGATTTTTTAGCTCTTTTGGCAATTTATTAAATAGAACTGTTGCCATGTGAAAGACACTTTTATACATCAAGGCAGTATTCGTTTTTGGAACGCACAGACGACTTACGTCCCTTTGGGTCCGATTGAAAGCTGTAGATGCTAAAGTAAATAAATGAGGATTTTGTTTAACGAAGACCGCTACTTCAAATATGTATAGTGACGGTAATGGAAGGATACTATGCTCTTTAAAAAAAGGCACACAGCTCTCCGTTGATTTTAAACCAAACATAGCCCGAATGCATCGTTTCTGTGCCTTAAAAACGAGATCTTTGTCGGTGGAATTCCCCCAAAAAATTATTCCATATCTGAGAACAGATGCCACTAGGCCATGATACGCAATTAAAAGGGCACTGGAGTTTATTTTGCTTGCAAGTGTATGTAAGGCATAGGCAGATTTACTAACTCGTTTGCATAGTTGTTGAATATGCAGTTTCCAGGTCATTTTGTCATCAATATATAAGCCTAAAAATTTACAATTGTCTACTTCCTCTATTGTTTGCATGTTAAAATTTACATTTATGTTATTTGGTGCTGGTAAACGTTGTCTAAAGTACATTAATTTAGTTTTGCTTAAGTTGGCTTTCAGATTATTAATATTAAGCCAATTCATAACAGAGCTCAATGTGTTATTTATGTCATCTTCAAAAGTATTTATGTCATTACATTTTATCGTTACTGTACTGTCATCCGCAAATAGAGCTATAGGATTATCAGTGGCATTGGGTAAGTCATTGATGTACAATATAAAAAGTGGTGGCCCCAAAACGGTTCCTTGAGGAACACCGTAGTTTAGTTGACGTTCACATGATCTAAAGGTTTCTTCTTTTTTTGTGAGGATATTCACTCTAGTCAATTCAGTGTATTGGCGACGGCCTTTGAGGTATGATTCAAATAAGTTCAGAACATTGCCTCTTATTCCATATTCATTAAGTTTGCCAACCAATATATCATGTTCAACATAATCAAAAGCCTGTGTCATATCCATAAAGATAGAGCAGACAGGTATTCTCTTGTCAACATTAACCATAACAAAGTCCAGAAAGTCATATATGGCCATATTTATAGATTTATTGTGTCTAAAACCTTTTTGTTCTTTTGCTAGAATATTGTTATTTTCTAAATAATTATTAAGTTCTTTATATATATAGTTTTCAAATATTTTAGAAATAACTGGAACTAAGGCAATAGGTCTATAGTTTTCTAGACATTCTCTATTATCTTTTTTGAAAATTGGTTTTATGATAGAAGTTTTTAATTTGTCAGGGTAGATTCCAGCTTCAATACAAAGATTTATCAGATAGGAAAGATGAGCAGAAATATTCATAGCTATATATTTCAAGACTTTAGTTGATATGCCATCATAACCCACACTATTCGTATTTTTTAAACTCCTGATAATCTGCAATACATCATTTGGCAAGCATGGTTTTAAAAACATAGACTTCTGCTTAGACGACATATAAAATTTATACTGCATGTTGAGTGAATCATCCTTAGGTACAATTTTATCAATGAAATAATTATTAAAAGCATTAGATATTTCACAAGGGTCAGTTATTGTTTTGTCATTTATTTTAATGCTAGTTATAGTATCACTTGGTAGATTTTGTTTAGGTTCGTTTATAATTTTCCATGCCGATCTACTTTTATTATCCGACGCATTAATTAAATGATTATTTTGAGCGCGCTGGGTTAATTTTATTACTTTTTTATATCTTTTTGAAAATTGTTTCAGTTTACTTTTATTTACCTGGCTGGGTTTTTTTCTGTACTGCCATAAAAGATCACGCTTCTTGATACTACAGGCCTTGATCCCTCGCGTTATCCAGTTAGCTTTACGATGTGTATTAATGGTGATATATTTAAATGGAAGGCAAAGGTCATAAAATAACTTGAACAAATCAATGAAAGCATTGTAGGCTATATTCGGATCAGAGGCTGAGTACATTTCAGAAAAAGACAATTTCTCTATACAAGTTCTAAACTTCTTAAGATTTTCCTCACAACAATCTCTGCGTTTAATTTTCCAACTTTTTATCAGGCACACCTTTTTGACCTGACACCTCAATATCTGAGCTGTGTGATCAGATAATGCAAAGTCAATCACTTCTGCTCTACACTTATTGTGGTAGTTGTGAGCAAAATTATCTATACATTTTTTGCTGATTTTTCTGGTAGGTTCGGTTATCTTAAGCCTTAAGTTATAATTAAGAAGTAAACATTCAAATTCAGATGTAATATTATTTTGTTTTAAAATATTAATATTAAAATCACCAGCTATCACAATATTATGCTTATTATAGGTTCTATTTACATACTTGAGCATCTTGTCTAATCTTTCGAAGAAATTACTCAGGTTACTAGCAACCGGAACCCTATACAAACAGATAATAATTACTTTGTAGTCTATTAGTTCAATGGCAGAGCATTCAAAAGTTGAGCACTCAGTGAATAACACCGACTTTGGAATTGCTTTCCAATGATGACCTTTCTTCACATAGATACACGACCCACCTCTGTTAGAATTACTTCTGCTAAAGTAGGCAGCTATGCAAAAATTGGGTATTACACATATATCTTCATGGCCCGACATCATAAAATGTTCAGTTAGACAAATAACATCAATATCAGTATTTCTATCCGATAATTCTTGTAAGCAGATTGTTAATGCATCCGACTTGCTCCTCAAACCTGCAATATTTTGGTGCAGTATGGCGATGTATTTATGACCGAAAAAGCTTTTGCGGAGTAGGTTTTGGGGTGTTGTTTTGACTCGGTGACATTTCCTTGTTTAGGTCAACTCCATATTTATAACTAGTGATGGATGATTCTATATAAACAATCATTCTATAAACATCCTTGAATAATAACTGCATTCCGAAATTATTTATCGAGCCAGTGCGTCTGTCGAACATCGTGTCGTCATATCTCAAATTCTCGTTGCTGTCCAAAAAGTATGCATGTTCGTGAGTAATTGTGTCCAAATATAATAAATTATTAAAAGTTTCGTGTGTTTTTCAAGTCGGAGTGTTTTCACATATCCATCATATCGACTCCAAATAAAACCATAAACATATCGGAATATCTTTAAAAACATATTCGTCTTCAAAGAACTCGTAACTCAACACGGGATCTATTATTTTTTTCGCATTTCCCGTAACTACGAGTTCGTATCATGAAAGGCATAAGAAAAATGAAATGAAGAAATACGCGTTCTGAAATCCAATTTCTTCAAATTTCGTCTTTGATTAATGGGATATACAAACAAAGGTTTGATAGCTTCGTTGTTCTGTTGGATAAAAATAATTTGCATAATGTGTAAACAAAGGGGATATGATTGCAATACACAAAGGATCGAAAGATTTTCGTGTTCATTAATGTGAGAGTAGTATTACCTGCGAGCGGGCACGGATTTGGATTTGGTGGTCTGCATTTTCAGTTTGTGTTTGCGTAACGAAAGCCTGGAAGCTGCACTGTTAGTGGCTTTTCTCTAGCCTTTTTCTGCTAAAGACAGACATTAAATTAATTTTACGAACCAGTAATTTTATGAAAAGTTAACATTTCAGGTACCGTTTTTAGATTGGGAAAGCTGTAGTAATAGGAGTTTACTGAAAAAAAACTGCAGACTTTAAAATTGTACCTACTTGTTTAATCGCCAACAATTTCCCACTTTTTACCATCGACTGGCTTGATGTGCTGTGTCTTGAATAAACGCTAAATTAGGTTCCGTATAACAAAAACCACTTTAGATAATAATGTGTAATTTCGAAATGACTAAAGTGCTTAATGGCCCTGATGCATCATTGAGGTAATTGACCAAACTTACTTCAACAAAAGCGTGGGTAGCAACGGATGCTTTTAATACATGCGTATTGTATTTTTTTCGAGGAAAGAGTGCTTTACATATATGTTAACTTTTTTGTACTTAAGAGCGTTTACGCCGTACGGCATTTCATACAAACTTACAAGCCCTTATTTTTCGAAATGAGTGAAACGATTTTAATGAAACTTCATACGCATAAGCAGGATAAAGGTCTAAAAAGTGACTTAAGAACATTTTCAAAATGTCTTATTTCAAAAAATATAACTGGAAATCTGTTTCAATGGAAAATTTAAAATCGGTCTAATTTGGCTATAACACTATTTTTCGAAAATGTTCTTGAGTAAATTTTTAGACCTTTATATTCTGCTTATACGTATGAAGTTTCATTAAAATCGGTTCATTCATTTCGAAAAATAAGGGCTTGAAAGTTTGTATGAAATGCCGTACGGCGGGTAAACGCTCTTAAGCAATTTACCATCGAGGCGCATCGAGATTTATAAAAAGTAGACTTAATGAACACTCTTTTATTGTGCGATTGTCTCTTTCTATCATGTTAACTCTTGGGTACCTTCCGTTTACACTTCTCATTTTGCATCACTGTCCAAATTACAGTGATTTTTATTCTCATTTTATTAAGGTTGCTATTGGTTTGCTGCCATTGACAAGTCTGTCAAAATCATTGTGATCTTTATTTTCATCACACTAAGGTTGCTGCTTTCAGATGTAAAATTACTTATTTCTATACAATTATTTCATCATTGAGCCGAAAAACATTCAATGCTGGACAAAGGCTTCCCCAACCCAAGGTTCTCAACATCGACCGGTCTTGTGCTTCTTGCATCTATTGACTTATCGCGACTTTCAGCAAATCATCGGTCAAGTCTTAAAACTCATTAAATGTTACAAAATTAGTGTCAACCCTACCATAAATTATTATCAGCCATTTCTGTCCCACTGCAGGGCAAAGGCCTCCCTTCCCTCCTTCCACTTATCCCTATCCAGTGCTGTTAAACGCCAATCCTTCTAGAAAGAGTCGAGCTACCTACCCTACCATAAAGCATAACAATAATTTATTTAGACAGGGCAGAATCGCCGGCACAGTCTTTAGTGCATTTGGCAGCCTGCCTGCCAGGGCATAGGGTTATGTCTAGCTCTCCGGACAAAGGCAGATGAAAGATGTGAAATATTTCTCTGCACTGGTCTTTCAAGTGCTTTAACGGTCTTAGTACCTTGGTTTCAACCTATAGGTATATCAACTTTAAATGTTTCATATTCTTACGTTATGTCTTCTTGTCTTGACTATTACTGCCATTGCTTTTGGCCTCCATATGAGCTTGATCTAGTGTGGAAGACATCGTTAGTTCAACAGTTTTCGTAGGAATTTCATTTATGGTACCTAAGTAGATTCACTCTCATTCTTATTACCTTCTTACAGTGCTGAGCAAACAATAAGAATATGGACTCGCCGATGATTATAGTATTTTTACATGTGACGCGCGCTTTACATGTGGTAACCAAGTCTACAAACACGCTGTGAATGTGTGTGTGAAGACGAGTAGCATCAGCACGTAACACACACACACACTTCCGACTTCGCCATTGTCTCGGACTGTACCGAGAGCTCCTGCGCTTACACACACACTCACACTGTGTTTGTACACTTGTAAACCACAATTAAAGCGCGCGTCGTGAGATAAAAATAGGTACTGTACTCCAAAACTTTTGTAATAATAGCCGCACGTTTTGGTTTCTTGGTACTGAACGTTGCTTTTAAGTGAAGGCCCAAGTGGGCTACAGGTTCGTTTCTTTGGAGTTTCTATAAGCAAGTGCAAAAAACAGTAACTATTTAGACGTCTGTGGCCTGTGGGCACTTTACTGACCTTCTTACTTGCATAACAATGTCGCATATTAGTAAGAATTTAGCAAATAGAAAGAATGATTACTATTACTGTTAGTCTACATCATACCAATGCTGGACAAAAAAAACTTGACTTCAGACCTTCATACATATGATGTAAAAAAAAATTGTATTACTTACCTACATTTGTGACTTACTAACACACTTAGTTTATACGTGTCAGTAGGTAAGTAACAAATGTAGGTAATTATTTTTTTATTCTTTTACCTGATGCACCGGGTACATGCACATATACATGTACCCAATAAATATGGCGCAACATGGCTTCTCACTGATGACCTCTAGAATGCCGTTGACGCTCTCACGTAAACGTAAATACCTCTCCTCCTGACTTCCAGCTTTTTCGATCGAAATAAAGGTTCTCTTTCAAAAAAGATAACTTGCAGAGCTTACCGACTAACGCAGCCTTGTCAAGCGACGTTAGATCCAAAGCTTACCGTACCAATTGCTAAACGTTTTGTACACGAAGCGGAATTTTGTCCACATCCGGAAATCAAAGCAGTCTCGCGGAACAAATAAAGCCGTATGCCGCTACGGCATTCAGGTCGCCGTCAATTAGGGGTATCGTAATTATGAAGGGGATTAAACCTATGAATAAAATTTATTTGCCGAGGTTCCGTCTGGTTTCACCTCTCGAATACTAATGGGTGATGTCTATTCGTGGAAAGGATTAAGGTAAAGACTGAAGATTGTTTATAATCATGTACAATTTTTTAATCTTTAAATCTGGGTGTACATTTGAAACTTTGGGTGTATGTTTGTATAGGTAGACTTTATGTACAGTCAACAAAAGAGATAAGTATGCAAGATCGTCGGATATAGTTGAAGTTCATTAAGAAACCGATGGATGTTCTCGAATAAAATTTAATTTTATTAATAGACAACAAACAGCTCATTTATCAAATTAAATTTCAGCCGACAACATCCATCGGTTTCTTATTAAACTTACTATAGAAATCTATAGATCTTCTATATAAATAACACAAAGTCGGTTATTAAACTTACTATAGAAGATCTATAGATCTTCTATATAAATAAAACAAAGTCGGTTATTAAACTTACTATATAAGATCTATAGATCTTCTATATAAATAAAACAAAATCGGGTTAGTTACACCATTTATAACTCAAGAATGGCTGGACCGATTTTTATGATGTTTGATTTGTTGGATTTGTCTCCGCTCCGCATAACAGAATAAATATTTATTTATTTAATACTTCAAGCACATGAATGTACAGATGCGGACTTAATGCCATAGGCATTTTCTACCAGTCAACCTTTGGGCGATGCAGAGACAAAGAGTGATATGAACAATGAGGAATAAATATTTTAAATATAAAGATACGCTTATACCTATTAAAACTAAATATCATATAAACCTAATTACATATTAAAAAAAAAATATTATAACATGGGAAAAATTCACGAAAAAATAATAGGTAATGAAGGTAATTAATTTTCTCATACATTTAGACACCTACGAAGTACTATTAGCTAGTTTATAATAAATGTTAAGAATAGTTTCAAAACCTTATTTATTTCAGACGAGATTATAAATCAGACTCAACAATGAAGATTAAGTTCGTAATAGCGCTTAACATTCCATCAGTAGATAAATAAGTACTTAGATTAACTAGTTAGAAACTTCCTTAATTTATTCAAACATTTAAATATCCAATAATTTATAATCCAAGTTTAGTTAGCTGAGTAAATGAAAATTTGTTTTGTTATTTAATCAAAACTCACCCGAATTTTGATTTTAATAGCTTATTCTATAGCCCGAAAGTTTCCAATGTATTGTCGCGTCAATACTTGGAACTAAATCGAATTTGGGGTTTGATTTCAATTATATTTCGCAATTAACTGTTTGGTATTTGTGAAAGCATTTGTTAAATTGAATTCTAGAATTCAGGCTGTTTGCATTAATTATCTACTGTGGTGAGTGCGAACCTAATACCTGACCAGTTCAACCTAACCCAGTTGTTGTTAACAAAGTTGTAGCGGACTAGTCTGGTCTAGGACCAGACTAGTCCGCTACAACTTGGTTGGGAAATGGCTAGGCAGGTTAGTCAATCAGCACACATCAGACCGCAACTCGAAAGAACCACAAGTTGAGTTTAAAGTTAGAAGCGATCCTTTCTCTTGACACAGGGTTAATTCCACAGTCAGACAATAACTGTGGAATTAACCACTTCTCAAGAGAAAGAATCGTTTTCACTTTAACTTGTTAACCTTCCACATTTTAATATAACTTTTTTTTTTTTATTATGTACCTGCAATCAGCCTTTCTAAACAAATGTTTGCTATAAGCAAATGTGTTGTTGATTCATGGCGTGGCTATGCAGGGCTCCAGTGAGCACCGCACATATCGTCGACCATAGGTAGGTAACTCATTTTGCGTATTTTGTCCCTTACCTCAAGTAAGGGACAAAATACGCAAAATGAGTTGAGTATACAGTTTTGTTCAGAATTTTGCGCTCTTTCGAATGGTGTATATGAAAAAATTCTAGCTTAAAAAAAATGTCCCTTACCCTACTGATTTTTGGATTCAAATTTCGAATCAGCCCCATAACAACAATGTATCTGAAAAACTATGCAATATAGCAACTTGAAATGGTGTAATTACCGCCGCCAATCCACTTCACATAAGGTAAGGGTCTTCCCAATCAACGAATTATTTTTCATACGTTTTTTCAACAAGACCTTTACACTATTTTTTCATTATAGATTGGATCCAACGTAGAGATCAATTTAATGTAAGGGACAGGACTACAAGATACTTGGTCAGTAAGGGACATTACTAACAAAATACGTTGGTGTAAGGGACGTCTATTTTCTTAAATAGCTAACTTATTTAAATAAATGTTACACAAGTAGTTAGAGCACTAAAATACAAGATTATGTGTGAAATCAGATCCGAAAAAGGTTAATAACAAAAAAAGTTATAGGCGATTTAGTCCGAAAAAAAACTTTGTCGGCCTCTCCTGAAAAATCGTATTTTGTCCCTTACCTCAATTGAACCTACGGTCGACGTATGGTGCTTAATTATTTGTTCAGCTCGAGGATGTGGTGCTTTTTGAGGCGCTTGGTGATATTTGCATGAAGCAGATCTACGGCCAACTGATTTGGATGGTTTTTGGGTCTGTCCTTGTATCCATTTTCTACCATCAGTATATTCTTTCTCCACTGTGTTTACTATTAATGTCGTGGATTTCTGCATTGGTGATGAACCATGGGGCTTTGGAAATTGACTTTAGAATTGAGTTTTGTAGTCGTTGCACTATGTTGATGTTTGAATCCGAGGCACTCCACACTACCTACCATACCTACCATAGCTTTTTTTTTTTGGGTGGAAAATCATCAAATGACCCCTCCCGCTCTGACCGGAGCGGAAGGGAGTGTCAGACTCTTACGGACTACAACCCACCCGTTTTCCTTCCTTAGCCCTTTATGTTCCGGGCCAGCGGTAACCCTTTCGGACAATCCCGCTCACCCGGCAGGCTTCGGCCCTATGGGGCCCCTACCTTGATGCTGACATCTCTTTGAGGCACGGAGGGTACTCGATATGTAAAGATGGTCACTCATCCACGGAGCGACCGCGGCAAGTGTTGCTTAACGTGATCGATCGACCCGTGCGGCTAATATTATTTAGCCACCCCTCCATACCTAGAACGTAATAATTGTATAGATCTTAGTAATGATATTAAACTTGTAGTTCCTAGATCAACTCTTCGTCGTGGGGTGCGCGATGACCGATTGTTTGTTCAGGCATCAAACCGGACAAACGCGGGTAAACGTGCGCCGCTTCAGCGTATCACGCAAATGTACAATAAACATTTCATAGATATTGATATATTTATGCTAAATAAAAATGCTTTTCGAAGTAAAGTTATCAATGTACTGAACAACATAGATACCTATGTCTAGTGGTTAATACTTGTTTATTAGTTAGTAACAATTTAATATGTTTCGTATAATGTGAATAGCAACAAGCTTACCGATAAATCCGCATCATAGCATACCTCTCTGTTAATATGTGGAAAATGTTGTGGTTATTACATTGATTTTGTTTTAAATAAGTACCTTACTGATAAGTGTTATATTTAATGTAATATCGTTTTTTTCCCAAATAAAATAAAATAAAATACCTAGTCATTTTGATAAATCGATGTCTATGTAATGGATGTGTATTACCTATGAGATTTATGAGTAAACATTATACCAATCAAGGCCTGGTTGGCTTAGCTTTCTTTGTCTGTCTCCAATCGAATTGACGGCGAATTATAGGGGGAATCAATGCGTTATCTATTAGTCATTTGTATTCATAATGGTATGATTTACTTACACATTATTTGGTGATTTTTCTGATGCTCTTTTATTTTGTTTTGTCTGTTATGCTTGAGCGGAATACCTACTTGAGTGCGAAAGCCGTATCATCGAATTTTGTTTCTTCGAAAACCTTTCAACGTCATCTCTATACTGCGACGCCTTGTTAAATCGACGCCTTGTTACTGCGATATTTCGTTACATCGAAAACCTGTACTGCGAACGATTTTACTGCGTAAATATCATACTGCGAAGCCTTGTTCAATCGATGTCACGTTACTGTGATATTACTTAGGAAAACTTACTTCGGACGACCTTACGGCGATAACCAAGAACAACGATTTTCTTTTCTAAATTAATACCTACATTTTAAACATTTCTTTTTCTAATTCGATGATACGGCTTTCGCACTCAAGTAGGTATTCCGCTTCAGCGGGTTATCGTAAGTGCTTGGCCAGACTGCAAACGCGGGCGCAGCGCGGCTCACTCAAACATAAGTCATTTGAGCGTCCATAGTGGGCACGCAGGCGCGGTGATGACGCGGGTTGCTTGGCGCGGGGAGCGCGCGGGCATCTCACCCCATAGGTCGTTCATACAGGTGGCCGCAGTGAGTGCGCGGCAACCCCGCGCGGGACCGGGGTTCTCAAATTAGTTCGAGCTGTTTTCTAGTAAAAATAAGTCTTCTTCATCCATATTATATTTTGACAAAGACTGGAAACGACAACACCCAAAACGAATTCGCGCTCTACTGCGGACGGGCAGATCGCGCGCATTCCCGCACCCGTGCCGCTCCCCGCCCCGCGCTGCCAGTTTGGCCAAGCAGTAACGGTCTAGATTATGTGAGAAGTGACTGCTTCGTTAGTCCAGTGGTCGCAAGCGCTACTGCTAAGCATGAGGTCCTGGGTTCGATTCCCAGGTCGGGCAAACTGTTGTTGAGTTTTTCTTTCTGGAATTTCTCAGTAGTACCTAACTCGCTTTCTATTACATGACACGGAAACATGACTGGAGAAATGTGGATGTACTAATAGGTACAGAAAGCGTCACTATGTCCTAACCCCTCAAGTTTTAAAATGTTACACTGCTACAACATTGAATTCCTTACGAATAATCTAAAGAATACTTCAAAAAAAAAGAGTCCATTGTGTTGACTCGGATTCGAACCATCGCATCACCGAACGCCGTCATACTCATACCGGCAGTTTAACGAACTAGCCAGCGAGCCCATATGAATTGCGATGAAATTGTTATCTACTATCGGCTGAGTCATTATATCTTTAGGTCCCTGTCTAATCGAAAGATGTTATAATTTGAGGGTATCCATTAATTTTACTTACTTACGTTGTCTTTATAAAATTAATCCATACCTTCAAGTTAGAACTTTGTATACGTTCACTTAAAACGGCGAAGAGTAAACGACTACTATTTATCCATTATTTTTTTAAATGATTTCTGATTTTATGAGAACTAAAATAGTTGTTCTGTTTGTTGTAAAATAAGATCATAGTTTTGTTAAATAATAGCAATAATAAATATTATTAAATGATTAATAAAGTATTTTATTTTTCTTGATTTTTTAATTCTTTATAAATAATTACTACTTAAAATAAAATAGAAAAATATATCAAAATAATATAATGAACAAAAAGCACATTTCGTGCCTATATAGGATTTGAACTTCCAATCTTATGCATGGTAAGCGGTCTTGAAACCTCCAGTCTATTTAGACGATGAATAAGTTGTCGTAAATGTTAACCCTATTATTGTTGCTTGTCGTCGCAAAAGTATTGATTTATTGAAAAAACCAATAATAAAAACAGAATTAAAAAAAAAAAACTTACTTAAACTTATTTATTCACTAAAACAATACATTATTTAAAATAAAATGTTTTTGCAAAATACAAAAACCAACTTGGGCCTATCACGGATTTGAACGCACATGTCTTTTGGTGGGGTAACTACTTAATGGAGCTGTGTGTACCTACACCTCCGCCCAACACTTCGAGGATTAAAGGCGTGATGTTATGTGGGATATTTATGCTACTTATACATTATTTGGTGTATATTCTGATGCTCTTTTATTTCGTTTTGTTTATTTTGAGCGGCTTATCATAGCTTGATAAACACCTTTCCAGTATTTAGTAGATTGCTATAAGATTCTATCACACATATCAGACTGTAGCAGTTATGTAAATGAGCCATAATACATTTCAGCAAAACTTTATCGTTAGTCGGACCCATAATACCATCCATGCAATATGTGTCTGTAAATTATAAAGCCTCTACACATTAGGATTATGAACAAACGTGCTGCCCACATGAATTTTGAGTTTTGTTTGTGTTTATACTAGGACCGTTTATAGCCACCCTCATCAGCTAAATCAAACTATGTGTAATTACTATAAACGACCCGCCATTATTGTGTTATGTGCATGATATACGGATATGTGATTGCGTCAATTACGGTCACGCGTTATATACACATTTAGTTAATAAATGCTTTGGTTCTGGAACTGATTGTCTGACGATTAAACCTTGATACAAGGTCTATCTATTAAAACACGAATTTATTCATCATTACGAACAACTGTTACTATGGGACCAAACCTGAAATCGCGATACGAAATCAGCTGTTCCCTACATTTATGTTCGCTTAACTCGTCAAAACGAATGGAACAGCAGATTTTTTTTTTCGATTTCACCTTTTGTCGTATTGTAAAAGTTGTTCATAATGATGAGTACAATGACCCCTTCAGATATTTATCCTGCTACGCTCTTAATTGATAATTGCATTCGAGAAGAGAGTGTGAATATCAAACCAAAATAATAGCGCTCTCAAAAAAATCTATTACAGTCAACCATTTTTGAAGTCATTGTATTCTATTTTCTCCTTACTTAAGGTCATATTAAAACTGGAAAATCCATCCGAAATTCCCTATCACACAAAACCAAGCAGCGTCGCAGACGACGCTTGTACACAAATATTAATTTAATCCATTTGCGAAAGTAACCTCGTTGACACGTTCGGCTCGTCGCGGAAGTATGCTTTAAAGGCAATTTAGAATCCATTAATAATATTCACAGACACGCTACACCGCAAGAGCGCAGGGTCGATATCATCCTGGCTGACTACATTTTTTTTTTTTAAGTACTTCGTTACGAGCACCCCAAGGAATTCTGATATTCATGAAGTCATTCCACTTTTTTGCACCCACTGGGTGTGCTCGACGCTTGCGAGTGGTACTGGAATGCAATCATGAAAAAAAATTCTAGGGTAGGTATTTCTTAAATACATTGCACTAATTCTGAAATCGAACATGTGGCAGCGAATGACATATTCATTCAAATTGGAAATATGACGAAGATATTTCGACTGCCTATTATTAGCAGTGAACAGCTATACCTACAAGTTGCCTATAAAGTGCAATGAAATATCTACAGATAGACAATTGTTCCAATTGCTAATCGACAATTGTTGTTTTTGTCCCTCTCGCAGAAAGAGGAGGCCTGTGTCCCAGCAGTGGGAACATTATAGGCTAATTATGTATATGTCGCAGCCAACTGGTTTAATTAGCCGTTTAGTTAACCGCCTAGCCTTTTAACTAAACGGCGGCGGCTGTTTAACTAACGGCCTGAATGATATTGAATTATAGTTTATTAAGTTGGAACTGTAACCAATCACGCGCGAGCCGAATTGGTCACAGTAACTAAGCCAGGGCATCCCGACCAAATGGGTTAGGTTAGGTTAGGTTAGAACTGTGATTAACCGCGTGCGAGCAAAGAGAGCGAAGCGAAGCGAGCACTACTTCCAAAGGCCAAACGGTTAACTAAACGGCTAATTTCACCAGTTGGCTGTGACATGATTATATATATACTATGTTATGTAGGCAATTGTTGATCATAACTAATACGAACTTAAATAATCTGAAATTATTGTTTACGAACTAAAACTTAGCAAAAACACAATTGAAAATTCTTAATATTCAGCCAACTTCTTAACAAAGGACAGCCTTATTGCTTATGATGATGTTTTGACAGGCTCTCTAAAACAGGAATATGTGAACATTTTCGATTGACTAAAAATACCTCACACTACCTACAGTAACAATCTCTATTCAAACAAACAACAGTAGATACAACAATTTATACGCTACACCTGAATTCCCCACATTGCACAGACTGGGCTGTTTGTCCCCAATCCGAGACGCAAACTGTCCCCTACACCCGATAACGCGCGAAGTGACTGTGAAGTTAGTCCAGCGGCGTCAGATTACGGACAGACACGACAAGGTTAGTAAATACATGTTTCTCTGTAGGGTCATAGAACGCGATGAATCGAAAGGAGGATTTCAAGAGCGTTACGAAGCGTTCGTTATAAGGTACCTACTCATTTTGGGAGCTTCCAAATAAAACATGTTTATGATTACATTGAAGTTAATTTTATTATTTCTAGATTATATCTGTAATAATTAATCACTTTTAATGCTTTTTGTCACTTTTGATATTTAATCTAATTGGTTCTACGATATAGATTTTTCAAGTAACTACCAAATTTTTACTTGAAAAGTACAACAGAAGTCGTGATTTAAAAAACTTAAAATAATACGTAGGTACTGAATTTAGCAGTTAACCTATTTAATTTACTATAACAACGATGCTAAAATTGTAAGAAAAGACGAGGACAAAATTAAGCAAAATCTAATCAAACCAAAGTGGCCATCGTCAACAAGCTCAAATCACCAAACTAAACTAAAGTAAAAACCGACCAAGCGCGAGTCGGACTCGCACACGAAGGGCTTCGTACCACAAGGCGCTGAAAAAAACGTTTCTTTTATTTTATTTTTATTATTTGTTGTTATAGCGGCAACAGAAATACCTACTTCATCTGTGAAAATTTCAACTGTCTAGCTATCACGGTTCACGAGATATAGCCTGGTGACAGACAGACAGTGGTGTTTTAGTAATAGGATCCCGTTTTTAAAAAATGAAACAATAATTTCCAAGCTTTCAGCTATTTATAAATAAAACAAGTCGGAATATTGAACAGGAAAAAAAACAATAGAACTATGCCTGCCCGGTCTCGAGTGGCTCAGTTGTACGGGGGCTGAATAATCGCTATAATAGTAAAATAATAACCTAGTAGGTAGGTACTTAATTTAATGGGACTATTCCCATGTGGGAATAACCTTGGTTGGAAATCTATTAATGTTAGTGTGCTCACCATAATCAGCCTATAATGTTCCCACTGCTGGGACACAGGCCTCCTCTCAATGAGAGGGAGTGGGCCGTAATCCACCACGCGGGCCCAGTGCGGGTTGGTGGATGTCACATGTCTTCGAATTTTTGGTTCTAGGACATGCCGGTTTCCTCACGATGTTTTCCTTCACCGTTTTGAGAGCAGTGGTGAACCTTGGTTGGAAATCTATTAATGTTAGTGTGCTCACTTTGCTTCAAATGTACACCGTGTTCTTCACGTTCTCCATAAACTTTGTCAAACGCTTCTATAGCTTTTACAAATTAAATCTAACACAGGAAGTAGTACGTAAAAAGGCTTTGTTACACAATATTTGTAATTTCATTTATTGAAATTTAATTGAGCTACGTACGAGTATGCAGTAAGAAAGGGTCTTTACTTATTTTTGACAAGTTTCAGCCCGCCAAATCTTATGAATGAAAATACGTCGTTGCCAATTCGGATAAAGAGGCATCATATCGCCGACCGTAGGTTCAATTGAGGTAAGGGACAAAATACGATTTTTCAGGAGAGGCCGACAAAGTTTTTTTTCGGACTAAATCGCCTAAAAATTTTTTTGTTATTAACCTTTTTCGGATCTGATTTCACACATAATCTTGTATTTTAGTGCTCTATCCACCCGTGTATCATTTATTTAAATAAGTTAGCTATTTAATAAAATAGACGTCCCTTACACCAACGTATTTTGTTAGTAATGTCCCTTACTGACCATGTATCTTGTAGTCCTGTCCCTTACATTAAATTGATCTCTACGTTGGATCCAATCTATAATAAAAAAATAGTGTAAAGGTCTTGTTGAAAAAATGTATGAAGAATAATTCGTTGATTGGGAAGACCCTTACCTTATGTGATGTGGATTGGCGGCGGTAATTACACCATTTCAAGTTGCTATATTGCATAGTTTTTCAGATACATTGTTATTATGGGGCTGATTCGAAATTTGAATCCAAAAATCAGTAGGGTAAGGGACATTTTTTTTAAGCTAGAATTTTTTCATATATACCATTCGAAAGAGCGCAAAATTCTGAACAAAACTGTATACTCAACTCATTTTGGGTATTTTGTCCCTTACCTCAATTGAACCTACGGTCGACGATATCGGGTGATTTACGTCAAGGTATTTAGTTTGTATGAAAATTAAAAAAAAAATAAGAATTCATTAATGTATGTAAGAATTATATAAATGCTTATTTCCATGGTCTGAACATCTGGTCGAAGTTCATGTATATCGTCCGGAACACAGTGTATACAGGGTGAATTTTTCAAGTGGGCGTGGATGGCCAAATCCGAAACTATGAGGAATAGCGAAAAGTACTCAAAGGAGTCGCGGGCTCGATTTTGATGAAAACTAAAACTCATTGGATTTTTGAAAAATCAATATTTTTAGCCAGGAATCGAACCCATTGTTAGACATAATTAAACTAATAATAAATGTCATAAAATATTTATTTAGCTTTGTGAATACAAAAAAAAACAACCGACTTCCAAAAAACACTATAAAGTGAAAAATAACTTGAATTTCGGAAGTCGGTGTCTTTGGATTAGTATTTTAGTTTTTTGCCACCGACTTCCGAAATTAAAGTTATTTTTCACTTTATAGTGTTTTTTTGGAAGTCGGTTGTTTTTTTTTTGTAAAAAAGTTTTTATTTTTCACTTTTTAGTGGGTCAGTTTGTAATTTATCTAAGTTACAATAGCCTAATGTCAACTGCTCATCACCTTTTGCAAAATATTGCTTTTCCACTCTCCATACGCATTGTGACGAGTATAAATCGTTTAAAACCATATTAAAGTAATTCGAATCGCAACCCGTGAAATATTTGTCATTGAGTAGTTCCGATGGCCATCTGTGGTCTTCATCATCAGCTCCACTTTACCAAATGATGATTTCCGAGAGCAAATGCTCAAGTTACTTTAAAAAATACCCAAATCGCTATAGCTTTCCTCTCATCAGATTCCAACTTGATGATAATGGGACCACCTCGAGAGTATACCCTTTCGAACACAAAAATAATTTTGAAAATCGGTCCACAATTGGCGGAGTAATCGCGTAACAAACACACAAAAAAAAAACATACCGTCGAATAGAGAACCTCCTCCTTTTTTGAAGTCGGTTAAAAAGAGGTTTTATATCATTTTGTTGATTATAATAGTGTTCATTAATGTGGTGAAAGTAAAACTGAAGGAATTAGAATTAGATAGAGGACGGAACATCACCAAAAATATGATGAGTCTCCAAAGTCAACATCTATTAATTGTAGTAATACTTAGGGGACGCTTATGTCAGGCATTGGACGCCTTTCGGCTGAGTTGAAGCTGACGGAACTATGAATCTCTGGTAGAGAGGAATTTAACGTGTGTTCCAGAATCACTCAGTTTTCAGGTTGATAAAGGAACAATGACTTCCAAACTATTTAACCTGCATTCGCAATTTATTTGCCAAAACTGTAAACAAATATGAGTGAATGGAAAAATAACTTTAAGACCTACACAATATAGTCCTGTTTACGCTAAAACTTCAATTTTTTTTATAACTTTTTTAATAGTGCTACTCACTCTGAAATCAACTTTTTTAAATTACATTCTGACTTTTTTTCTTTTTGCTTTTTTGGCTCCTAAGGGTCATAGCGTGATATTAAGCCTTCCTCAAGAATTGGGCTATCAAATGCAAAAAGATTTTTTCAAATCTGAGCCGTAGTTCCAGAGATTATCGCGTTCAAACAAACAAACTCTTCAGCTTTATTATTAGTAATATATATAGATACTCGTATATAGATAGGTTTGAAATAAACATTAAAAGTTCATCAAATTAAAATCCTGAGGAAGTTCATCATTTTAACAGTTTCAGCTGTTCGAAAATAGATTGGCTATAAATAGACAAACTACATTATTCCGGTCTGAAAACCAATAAAAAGTTTTATTATCATTGCTTTCACCGATGATATTAAAAGTTTTCATTTTAGCTGTGACCGCAGGTTTCGTGCCCACTACGTAGGCAGGAACATAATTTTACTGTCGGAAACACGCCATTAAGCTGCCACCACCAACTTTCTTGTGAATAAACAAATGTGAGGACAAGTTTCAGTAATTATCTAATGGCCGCGGAAGTTTTTTGTTCAAGAATTTAATTAGTAATTTAAGGTATAGGTAATGTTAGGTGTCAACATATCTTTTGTTGCATTTCATTTTTATGACTTTGTAAATCTATACTAATATTTACAATAAAGAGGTAAAATTTGTTGATTGTTGTTGGTTGATTTTGTTTACTGATCCGATTTTTTTCTTTCACTAATAGGCAGCTACAGTATTGCCAAATGTTATAGGATACCAGCTGACCGAACAGACGTTGTCCTGTTTCCTAGAACTCGATCGCAGCACCACCTACCGAGTCAAATTGTGAATCTAAACTATCCAGGGACCCATACAAACACACATAATAAATTTCATCAAAATCGGTCCAGCCGTTTATGAGGAGTTCAGTGAAGAAATTTCACGTGGACAAAGTCGCGTGCAGAATCTAGTATGCTATAAGCTTACGACGGCCGTATAAAATATTGTAAAACGGGCGAATGTGTTTTCGGTGAATACGTACCTATCAACTGAACTCAGGTGTCAGGCAAGGAGGGTGAACGTCTCCGAGGTTTTTTAATCTATACAGGGTTATTTGTAAAACACCAGCAACCTCTTAAGAGGTCATTGTACTCATCATTATGAACAACTTTTACTATGGGACCAAACCTGAAATCGCGAAAAAAAAATCAGCTGTTCCCTACATTTATGTTCGTATAACTCGTCAAAATGTAGGGAACAGCTGATTTTTTTTTCGCGATTTCAGGTTTGGTCCCATAGTAAAAGTTGTTCATAATGATGAGTACAATGACCTCTTAAGAGGTTGCTGGTGTTTTACAAATAACCCTGTATATCAGCTGATTGAGGGACTGATCAGCATGCATGTTGGATACCGCATAGATGGCGTTAGTGTTAACAACATAATTTATGCGGACGACATGGTGCTGCTGAGTCCATCGAAAACTATTTTTTTGTATTTGTGAAGCTTATGCTGAGAAGCATGGCTTAAAATATAACACTAAAAAAAGTGAGTACATGGTTTTTGTTGGAAACAACAAAAGGCTAAATAGTGCGCCACCCCTTTATTTAAATGGAGAACAATTGAACAGTACCTAGGGCACATTGTGACTGACACCTTGAAGGATGACCATGATGTAGAGGAACGGAGGGCACTGTCGGTACGAGGGAACATGCTAGCACATAGATTCGCTCGTTGTACGGTAGACGTTAAATTGACGCTATTTAAAACCTATTGTTAAAGTTTCTACACGAGCGGTCTATGGGTTAGGTACACAAAAGCCTACAATGCCCTCAGAGTTCAATACAGTACAGTAACATTTTCAGGGCACTGTTGCGGCTCCCGCGTTCTTGTAGTACTTCAGGTATGTTTGCGGACGCGCATGTAGATGACTTCTGTACAATTATGCGGAAGAAAACCAGTAACAGCATCCTGAAAATGATAGCAAGTAGGTTGGACGCGGCTGTGTTTAAGCTATTCATAAATCTGCATGTGAGAGGTACGGGTTGATGAAGCGACATTATTTTCCACTTTTATTTTTGTACCTACTAACATAGTTTTTAAGTTTTTTTTAACTAACACTATGGGCCCTGGTAGTCTGAAAATAAAATATTTTTATTTTTTATTTCATAACCAACGGGTTTACAAAGTCGATTATAAGAAGTAAAAACTGATTTAACTCTAGCATGCGCACTATCTGATATTCCAGTATGTTACCTGGGTATGTCCAGTATCCCGAAACATGCTTTGTTTGTAGTTTCAAAACAATATTGAATGTACGGTAATGAAAATCAAAACAAAATCACACCGATGCCGTCTGCTCCGTGCTGAGCGTAGAACTCCTAAATAATTATACAAAGGCAAAAGTAACATAGTGAACACACTATCAGCCCCAATCAAGCTTTACAGAACACTGCATTGTTGCTCTTTTTATACTGCAACCCTGCAACATACTACAATAATTGGCAGGTAACAGACGCAGTACGCCTTTTACGAAGTTTTCAAAGTTACATAATAAGCCAGTTAGTTTCAAAGTATACGAAACCTTTCGCGCGCCATGTTTGTTACGCCAATATGCTCAACTATTTGAAAGAAACTATGCAGTAACCACATAAAATTTGAATAGGTATGTATTTTGAGCCTAAATTCTATCACGCACATACAGTTTTCATTACTGCTTTAGATTTACCACCTTCTGAATTTGATTCGTTCTTTAACTTGACTTTGGTGTGTGTTGCTAGATGCAATAAAAATTAAAAAGAAGAAAAACAAAGAAAGAAAATACGTTTATATTGCGGTTAACATGACGCAAAAAAAGAACATAAACATAATAACAAAAAAAAAAACCGACTTCAAAAAAAAACACTACAAACTGAAAAATAACTTTAATTTCGGAAGTCGGTGTCTTAGGGATCAGTATTTTAGTTTTTGCCACCGACTTCCGAAATTAAAGTTATTTTTCAGTTTGTAGTGTTTTTTTTTGAAGTCGGTTTTTTTTTTGTTAAAAAGTTTTTATTTCTCGCTTTTTAGTGGGTCTATTTATAATTTATCTAAGTTACAATAGCCTAATGTCAACTTGCCCATCGCCTTTTTATAAAATATTCCTTTTCTCGATGCAGGGACGTTAATTGTTGAGGAGTTCTCCTTTTATTAGTTTTTAGATTAGATGCTGATAATCCTGGCTGCAGCATCAGGCCAGACTTATGTCAACATTGCATTGAACATAAAATTAGTCCTGTTTAAAATGAGCCCAAACACGACTACGGTGCTGTAATTTCAAGGTTTGTACTTTTTCTGATGCTCCTGGCTTCAGCATCAGGTCTTCGGTGTTCCTCAGTACCAGTACGTTTATCCACACATCGAGCCCTTTTCAATGAGCCTAAACACGATATATCTACTGTTAGTTGTCGAGGAGTTAGGTACTCTGCAGACTATCCTGACTGCAGCATCAGGTCATGACTTGATGATCATGAGACCAAATGTGGCAAATGCCCTATCAAACATCAAAACAGTTTACTAAAACAGTCCTTGCCTGTTCGAGTAACTTCTTACTGTTAAGGAGTTGTACCTTCCATCATCAGCCCAGCTACCTGAGATGGTGACAACCATACACAAATACACAAGATACTTCATAAAATATGCGAAAAACAATAAGTGAGCCAATAAAATTTGAGGGTTGCCCTCGATTTCTCTAAGATCCCATCATCAGATCCTAACTTGGTGTCAATGGGACCACCTCAGAACTATCTACTTTCGAACAAAAAAAGAATTTTGAAAATCCGTCGACAATTGGCGGAATATTCGATGAACAAACATACAAAAAAAAAAAAAAAAACATACAAACACCCGAACATAGTACCTCCTCCTTTTTGTGAAGTCGGTAAAAAAGAATTCGTAAGCCTGAGCCTATCGCATCGACTGCAACAAATAAAGCCTTGTTAGACTTTTCTTGATCTAGACTGTGTCCCAGTCACGGTCCCAATATATATATTTATGACGTCACCAAAAAAACCAATATAGTGGCCACGATGTCGTATCACATGAGTAGGCAAACTGTCTACTCATGTGGTATTAAGAAATCAAGTCTCTATTTTTTTTTCGTAGTAATCGTCATCATTTCAGCCAAAAGACGTCCACTGCTGGACATAGTCCTCCCCCAAGCACTTCCACTTCGACCGGCTCTGTGCTTCTCGCATCCAACGGGTTCCTGCGGCCTTCACAAGGTCGTCGGTCCACCTTGTGGAAGGCCTTCCAACGCTACGTCTTCCGGTACGTGGTCGCCACTCCAGAACCTTAATAATAGTAGTAATCGTAGTCGAGTCAAATTGTCAAGTTCTTTTTATATTTTATACACTTTTATGTGCAACTAGGGAGGTATTGAAATACTTAGGTTCTAAGTAACACGAGAAGTTTCACAAAGTACCTAACATAATATTTCAAACTTTTACCATGAAACATATTTTCGAGAGGGCAAACCTTACGCGTCAACCTCAACTACTTGAAACAAACTAATAGCTTACTTAAGGGTTTTCCTTAACGAGATAGTTACGGCAAAACGTTTGAGTTTTCGAGCGTTAGTAAAACTGTTTATGGATAAACATAAACGTCACGGTTATGTTCTTCTGAATAGTTACACCCCTTTTACATGATGCAAGTTTCTTGCCTCTGGCATACAGTAAAATTGAAGCAACAAATTACTTGCATCGTCTAAATACTATTTATGGATGGTGAAAATTAATTGTTACTTGAACTTATTGCATGTCACAGGCAATAGTTGTAGCTAGTTTTTAATAGACAATAAGGCCTTCTATAGATCGATATCCGTGATTAGAATACTATAAAATACTGTGGAAGTCACAATATATAGGGTTATGTTAAAAAAAATCAACTGTTTTATACATTTTGGCCAAGCAGGTATTGAACTTTAGTATGAAACAGCTGATTTTTTTTTCGTGATTTCAGATTTTGTCCCATAGTGAAAGTTGTTCATATTCATGGGTAGAACACCCTGTAAACATTTTGAACCGGTAGAAAAAATCATCCTGTATAAATTAAGTCCTCTAGACCGTATTTCGGCTATGGCGGTCAATCTCAACAGAGACTAGTCTTCGGCGCGGGATATAGTGCACAAATGTATGCGCAGACACAGGTGCATTCTCTCTTCCCTCAGCAAACCGAGACGACCGGATAGACCAACGGATTTTCCATCACATTAAAATTATAAAGGCGAAAGTTTGTGAGTGTGTTTATATGTTTGTTACTTTTTCACGCACAAACGGCTGAACGGATTTGTTACTTCTTCACGCACAAACGGCTAAACGGATTTGTTACTTCTTCACGCACAAATGGCTGAACGGATTTGGATGAAATTTGGCACACAGATAGTTTATAACCAGGATTAACACATAGTATACTTTTTATCCCGATATTCCTACGGGATCGACACTTATGTAATATATATGAAACTAAACGAAGCAGGTGGCGTTCTGTAATATTTGCCTACCCCCAAGACAAGAGTCAGTTTATCTATGTATGTAGGATGGCAGTAATAGATAAATTACGAGCTGCTATGAATATGTAGGTTCAAATAAACTTAAAAAAATACAAAAACACTTAGCCACTAAACACTGGGGTATATAAAAATATTCAATTACATAAGAGTAACTATGATGTCTCGTGGACGCGCTCTCTAACATATTGAATTTAAAAAATATCGTCTTCGTGACGTGGCGCTAAGAAAGTTAGCCGCCAGAATATCGCTGTACGGACTCCAAAGTAGGTGTAACTGGCTTTCTTGGGTAGATAGTATAATACTTGTGTGTAATGCTCTGCCGCAGACCCACCATTTTAGAAACCAATGATGTACGTCAATCGGCACGTTACGAAATTTTGTTTCAGTGCGGTTAGTGGAAGTGCTCAGGTGCCGTTCGTCCAAGTGCGGTTGAAATCAGTGCTCTGAGTGGAATACCTCCATATTGTAGGTACCTTTATCGCTGTACGTGCGTTCGGTAATAATAAAATAGAGATTGATTGTGGCTGCTGCAGAGCATACCCTCTAGCAGAGCCACAAAGAACATGTACTCAGGAAAGATAAACGCTCCTGTTTTTTGATGAAAACTGTTGTACAAATAGTGTATATGTGAATAGATGTTAAATGTTCCAATATTGCTCTGAATAAATGAGAATTTCACCAATGAGGCCAATTTATTATTCTGTAATGACTTTGCTTAAAACTTAAAGAAAGAAAGAAAATACATTTAATTGCGGCAAACATGACGCATAAAAAAAACACAAACAAAATAATAATTTGGGAGAAAACATGCGTCACATCTACGCAAAACCGCCATCGCTCAGCATAATGCTAAGACCCTATACGAGACAGAGCCCCGGCGCTGGTTTTCAGCGAGTCAGCCAGTGCAGCATACGATTAGATATAAATAAAAAACAACAATCAAAATAAGAAATAAAATAAATATACATGCCTACTTAGATAGCATACACCACATTACATCACGCTTGTAATTCCCGAAAGGTTCAAACCAAGGTACCTCCTATTTTGCCAGTTAAGTTTGACCATCATCATCATTTCAGCCGAAAGACGTCCACTGCTGAACATAGGCCCCAAGCACCGCCGCTTCGACCGATTCAGTGCCTCCCGCATCCTGCAGATTCCTGATTCCAGTTATGTTTAAGTCCCATGTAATAGGCGGTCGAGCCTATTGCCACCAATCGGCCACAAATCCAGACAACGAGCTGCTACTGAGAAATTAACATAGTGACGAAGCAATTAATTAAAAACTATTAGAAAAACCACCAAAAATAAATCAAACCCCCATAATTTAATAATAACAGCAAACCCAAGTTTACAATAAGGTAGAATTTCGAACTGAACCAAATAAAGCACCCCGAGGGAGTCCCATAAACCACAAAGTACAGTCAGAATTAATATCTTTTAACATTGTACAGTAAAGTGCCTACAGTGTTAATTGGTACGAAATTGATGTTATTCAACAAGTCGTTTAACGTCCATATTTCTGTTTAATTAACAATCAACAATGTAGAGGTAAAGGCATTGCGATAGATGTACTAAGAGAACATGACGAGTAGGAGAGATGGATGGCTGTTACACAGTCGTGTAATATCCTGTATATCGACATAAACTAGCAAACGTGACATCAAGAACCTTTAGTACCTATGGATGGAAGTCGTTGTTGGATGTCAAAAGCTGTGGAAATAAATTTGCTGTCACCAAGAGCGTAGCAGCATCTATCGATTCGATTTATTATTATTTATTTATTTATTTTCCAACTTACATCTATCATTACAGGGCCTAATGCAATACTGTACTTATCTAAACTATATCCTAACTTATAATTAACTTATTACTATTATTATAATAACATTTTGTAACTTATTACAAACAATTCATTCTTTGTAAACTCACCTACTCAGAGAACAAAAGAATAGGTCCGAGTCACTAGCTAATGAGGACATGAGTGCGGAGACGGTTACAGCTGTCATCATCAGCAACCCACACGGGGCTGGCTCCCACTCACAGAGAGGAAGCCAGTATCCCAGCAGTGAGAACATTCTAATATGCTGAGTATGTTTATGCATTAGCAAACATCTGATGTAAGGCCGTCTGTCACTGCAAGTGGCAAACCTAAAAAGACGCATCCCAAGCTTCGATCAAAAGATGGAAGATCCCAAAGTGATAACCGGTTTATTACAAAACAGTCTTAAAACATAAGGTTTTATCTTTAAATCCAGGTTTGAATCACGGAGCCATTTTTTTATTTAGAACTTTACTTCGACCACGGTAAAGTTTTGGTTAAAAAACTGACAGCTTAATACCGGACTAAGTTGTCAGTTTTGTCTATAGAACTATATTTCTATCCCAACTACGTTCCTAATACAGAAACTGGCTCGATGGTTTTTAAACCATAAGATGGTTCAAACTCGTTTTGTAAACTTTCCGCAGAAATGTTTCCATTCAGTTATTCTAATCTTATTTTATAAACCACAACTCATAACTTTATATAGCCAGTAGGTAACACAATGGCATCACCTTCCGGATTCAAGTATCACCTCGGTGTAACAGACATGCGTTGTTCATAACTCCATTGTGCACTCCAGTTATGTTCCACAGCATACAACATTGTAGCGGCGACGTCTCACTTGATTTGTGATAAAAGTGTGTCGCAGCATGCACTTACTGTGAATGAACGGTGAATGTGGCACGCTTGTTCGAACACTTATCGACGTTAGTGTTGTGCCGCGAATATGTTAAATGCACTTTAGTTCTTAATTGTAGGGCGTTGAAAAAATTGGGGTGAAAAAGCATCGATTTACTTAAATTAATTGTCAAAGTAGGAACTTTTTTATGAGACCAGTCACTTTTGTGTTGATATTGCTTTTCACTTAGAGAAAACTGTATAGTCATCTACACGTTTATACCGATATCGATAAAATAATTCGAACTCAGTAATCAACTTGGCAAATCTTGCATTGTAACAAGAATACTTCGTTGCGTCTAAATTGTTTTCTATTTATTTTTACTTTAGAACTATTAAATATCTTATATTTAAGGCAACCAAGACTTTACACCCAAAGTATAACTACTAACATGCTCCATAGGTACTAATAACAATGTGTTGCAATCGCCAATCCAAAATTGGCAAGCCAAGCGTTGTTCCCTTACCGCAACAATTAATTGAAGCGGTCTCATGTTAATAAGGTTCATGTTAAAGCAGTGGGCGTTAACGCACTGGTGATAATTAGACGAGATAATACCTTATGACATCAAATCCGTGCATAGAATGTAAAATGCATGGAAGTTGTAAATAGGCGTTTGTCAAATCCGTGCATAGATTGAAGTATTATTTAGACGATTAATAAGTCGTAGCTAAATAATAACAGCCGCACAGGTCAATCGATCAGGTTAAGCTACGCTTGCCGCGGTTGCTCTGTGGATGGGTGACCATCTTTACATACCGAGACCCCTCCGTGCCTCGGAAAGCACGTTAAGCCGTTGGTCCCGGCTGTCATTCGTGGATCTTTGACAGTCGTTACGGATAGTCAGAAGCCAGAAAGTCTGACAACCAGTCTTACCAAGGGGTATAAGTATTACCCAGTAACTGGGTTGTGGAGATCAGATAGGCAGTCGCTCCATGTAAAATACTGGTATTCAGCTGCAACCGGTTAGACTGGAAGCCGACCCCAACATTGTTGGGAAAAGGCTAGGCAGATGATGAATAAGTTGTGAATGTATTATGAGCTTCATTATTATAATGATCGGTTGTTTGTTCTTAAACTTAAGCTTATCGCAGTTAATTAGAATCCTCCCTTATAATGCGCACAGCAAAAGAGTGGAACTCTCTACCTGCGTCTGTGTTTCCGAGCGTATACAACCGAAAGCGAACCGAACCGAACCGTCTCTCTTCAAAGTGAGAGTGAACAGGCTTCTTCTGGGTAAGCTCACACATCGTCGACTTTGTTTGTCATCTCTGACCTAGACTAGAGTCAAGAGCAAACCCATTTCATTTTTTTTTTTTTATATAAACAACAAAACAGTACATAACATAACATCATCACGCCTATAATCCCCGGAGAGTGAGGCAGAAGTCCTACTTATAGTACTACATTTTGTCAGTTTTGTTAAAATCTCATGTAACAGAGGGCGAGCCTATTGGAGGTGCCCCCTTAGGGCCGAAGCCTGCCGGGTCAGCGGGATTGTCCGAAAGGGTTACCGCTGGCCTGGAACATAAAGGGCTAAGGAAGGAACACGGGTGGGTTTTAGTCAGTAAGAGTCTGACACTCCCTTCCGCTCCAGCCAGAGCGGGAGGGGTCATTTGATGATTTCCCATCCACAAAAAAAAAGCCTATTGGTAGTCAGAAATTTAAATAAAACAAAATAAAAATGAAATGAATAAAACAGTATTATTTTAATATTTTAAATAGGTACGTCAATGGCTTCGGGAAGTCAGGGATGTAGGTAGAGAGAAGACCCTCATATCTATTGCCACTATTTTTCTTTGTGCTTATTGCTTCACGTAAATAATTCTGTAGATATTTCAAATTCAAAGTTATCGATATTTCCATACTTAGGGCTGATTTTTCCAACGCTAGAGAGTTTTATCAAAGAAATAATTTTGTATTTTTGACAGTTCTTCCATACCTATAAAAACTGACAGACGTCAATTTTATTCCACGAATAAAAATTATCTGTCGATTGAAAAATAAGCCATTAATATTATAAATGCGAAAGTAACTCTGCCTGTCTGTCAGCCTAAATCACTGAACTGATCGTTATGTAATTTGACAGATTGGTCGCTTGGGACCCTAGAGAAGGTCATAGGCTAATAAATTTTTCATCCTCGGTATTTGTATTAAAAGATGATAAAATACGAACAGGAAAGGATAGAATTAATAACAGATTTCGGTTCATAGCCTGAATTTCTAACTTTTTTTCGTTGTGTCTTTTTCAACCTTATCAGACAAAAATCACTATGGTACTTTAAATAGGCCTTGAATGAAACGTCCCTGACAGTAAGTGGTCGTAAGGAGTGTTCAACGGCGTGATTTTACTACACTTATAAAGAAATACGACCATATAATATTACCATTTAGGTATATTAGATAAACATAGCTAAGTTCGAGGAACTTGGGGGAATGATATAATAATGATTGTATGTTTGAACACGATTGTGTAAAAACAACTTATTACATTTAGGCATTTCAAACGTATTTAGATTTCGTGAAACACATAATATATATTGTCCCGTCACAGCCAATTTTATCGATATATAACAAATCCACCAAAAACAACATTTTACAAAAATAATTATGAGACTTACCAAAGGCTTCCGTCATAATTATGAACTTTGACGTTGATAAGAAATCGTTAATTAATAAGTCCTTCTTAACTCTATAAAAATGCTGAAATGTAATTTAATGTTTGCGTATTTTAATCTGAGATTAATCAATTTATTTTGAGATATTACACTGGTTTATTCATTTCTTTTGATGGCAAAATAGAACTGTAGAAGGTGACTAAGGAAAGGACAGCATCACAGCAATAAGGGGTTTCCTTATTGCCGTTTATAGATTACTGAAAATTTTAGGGTAGCCCTTAAGGTAATTAATTAATATTGGTAATTTTCTTACGTTTTTTGCAATTTGCAGGTCAGTGTCAGGTTATGTCTTCATCAAAATATGATTCGCGACAATAACAGGTACATATTTAGAGTATTATAATCATTAGAATCATTAATACATCTTTCTAAGTTAGATTTCTACCCTAAGAACCAATCTCATATGGAAAAGTGCTTAATGGTAGAAAAAAAAACGTAAAGTAAAAAAAATTAGAATTTCGCGGTCTACCACTACCCATTCACCTTAAGGGTAATCAAAATTTGATTACCCAACGTGTCAAGTCTCGAACTGGCAAACGATAGGTTGGACTGACGTGAAGTTTCTCCTGTCACAAGCATGATATTTAGCTAAGTTCGTCATCTGCCTAGCCCTTTTCAAACTATGTTGGGGTAGCTTCCAGTCTAGCTGAATTCAGCTGAATACAGTCAACAAAGGAGATAAGTATACAGAAGCGTCGGATATAGTTGAAGTTTACTAAGAAACCGATAGATGGTCTCGAATAAAATTTTATTTTATTAATAGAAAACAAACAGCTCATTTATTAAATTAAATTTCAGTCCAGAACATCCATCGGTTTCTTAGTAAACTTCAACTATATCCGACGCTCCTGTATAGGTACTTATCTCCTTTGTTGACTGTACATAGAGCGACTACCAAACTGACCTACACAACCAGTTACTGAGTAACACGATATCCATTGGTAAGACTGTCAGATTCTCGGGCTAATGACGACACGGGCCGTAACGACTGTCAAAGATTCACGAATGACCACCGGTACCAACGGCTTTAGCAATATTAAGCTTAGTTGGAGACTTGGAGAGGTGAAATAAAAGCGGGATAGCCGAATTTTTCAAAATTCCCACAAGACACCATATCGGCCGGATGAAGTCAGTGGCAAAACGCTAGTGTATAATTAATTAGTTACCTACAAGTTGTAATGCGAGGTCACGATTCCTACATGTGCTCATTTTGCTGTTTGTAGATGTGTTCCAACTTGAACTTTGATTATTTTGATCCAAATCAAAACACGTAGTAAAACCCATAAGTATGGGTGACTGGTATACAACGAGTGTAAAAATACCCTTAACGAAGCCGAGAGTCACTTGTTCTTCCCGTTATCATGATATTTTTTTTGCACTAGACCATAACTTGGAACCTTGGTCAAATTTCCAACTTATTTTGATGTTTTTTTTACGAAAACCAGTTTAAGACGTTATAACTTAACTTTAAATACTCCCACGATCGCCGCACAGTTGCATGCACCCATAAGCACAATGTTTTGTGTGGCAGAGACAATTTTCACACCCGAAAGTTTCCCAGCAATTATTTTTGCACAAAGTTACCTACCTTGAAGTACAGAATGCGTAGATGACGGCTTCGTGATGGATCATTTTACACCCTGTAGAAAGACACTATGTTATTGGCCTTTAATTTATACAACGCTGACATATAAGTCGCCCCGTGTTAACGCGATACTAGCGTGCAACGCTTGAAAAACTAATCTGAAATGCAGACCAACTAAACTCCGTTTTACGTACGACATTCTAGAACAATTAGCATTTCTCAAATTGTCGTCGACATACTGAAATCGGAACTGTGTAAACACAGTTGAATAATAATTATGCTTTGAATAATTGACATTTGTTTTTTTTAAACTATCATTATCTATCACTGAGCCGCCTAGTGTCCAGCCATGTTTGGTATTAGTTAAACAGTGTGGTATTGATACTCTAAACCGTTAAATAACCCTCAGCTATTTTCCTATGGTTTGAAAATCTAAATGTTTCCGTAATCTATGCATTTCATCCTCTATCATATTACTATAGTATATAAGCATTTAAATTATTTAATTATTCCTACAAGAACGTTCTTATGTGATAATTAAGTAATCAAATAAAAACATAATTATTTATGCTTCAACATAATTTTAGAAGTAATGTAAAATGTTCGCTGTATAATCTAAATTCATGTTCAAACCGCCACAAGTTCAGTTGTTCAAGTTAGCCTCTAATTAAACTCTAGTCTGTCCCCAACTTTACACAAATTTTCAAGCATTAATATAACTTCGCAACTAAATATAGAAGTCATTACTTACCTCCCCTTTATGACGAAGCATTTAAGTAGGTTACCGTGTGCACTATTCAGTCACTGCCCTCCTCTAATGTCACTGAACATTGTTTCATTAAAAAAACACTTAAAAATATTACTCTACATTTTCATAACACTACAGACCTATTCTAAACTATAACCATATACTTACTATACTAATTTTAACAATCGAACGAAGTTAACACGCGACACGTAGAGCAAGCTACGGCGTAGCACCGCTACGGCGTAGGCGTCCGTACGCTTACAACGACCGAGTCGAACTGAATGAGTTTCCACAAGCATTCCTTTTAGTAGGTTTTTGAGTACTTGTTTTCTGTTTGAGTCCAGTAATGAAGGTTGAAATGGCAAATTCGTAAATAACTAATGTGCGTTCGACAGATCGTTGAAACAAACCTTAAATCTGGTGACTTTGAGGATACAATGGATAAGGTAGAAAGTTGAAAACTGGGGAATATATTACTTTCAATATTTATATCAGGAACTCTTTCAATTGATGAATTTCGGTCTAAAAATATTTGAGATATTCTTCTGAATGTGTAAGTTTCGAACTTTTGGTAACCGTGAAAAAACGTGATCAATTTTCGAACAGGCCCAAGGCAGCTTTACAAAGAGTTGCGTGCCTTATTTGTTTGCGGGAAGAATGAAGATTGGGAAGAAAAAGGGTTTTTTTTCAACAGTGTAACATAAAATAATCCCTTCAAATGTGAAGGGTGGGTAGAACCTACGTACATAATCAGCCTATAATGGTCCCACTGCTGGGACACAGGCCTCCTCTAGGTGAGAGGGAGTGGGCCGTAATCCACCACGCGGGCCCAGTGCGGGTTGGCAGATGTCACATGTCTTCGTATTTTTGGTTCTAGGACATGCCGGTTTCCTCACGATGTTTTCCTTCACTGTTTTGAGAGCAGTGGTGATGAAATAAATTACACAAAGTAAAGGGCCTGTCTGGATTCGAACCTACGACCTACAACTCGTAAGTCGCGGCCGTTACCACTTGGCTACCACTGCTCTAACCTACGCATTGGAATTAATTTCGACAACAGTTTTACGTAGTTTCAGATATTATAAACACATAGGGCTTAAGGTACTAGGTACTTCTTAGGTACTATTAAGGTTTTATTTTTAATAATTGACATAATTATTTTTACAGTAATAATTATTTTATTTTTTGTACGTTAACGTACAAGTCGCCTATTTGAAAAATTTGCATAAAATTACAGACTAAAACCTAAGTCCCACTCTAAGGCTCACATGCGGTTTAGTGCTAAAACTGTAATCATCTTTAATTGGGTTTATTAAGCGATAGAAAAACGAAAATGTAGGCTAAAATTGCGTGTCTACAAAGTTTTTAGATTAGGGCTGAAAAGTACTCCTTAATTATATGCTAATTTGGGAAAAAGTTGTAGCATTAGGCAAAAAGATTTTTGTAATTATATTTTTCCTACAGTTAAGATTTTTTACTTCATTGGTGCTAATTTTGATTCCAAATTAAAGAAGTCATCTATCCGGGTAACCCCCCTACGTGTGAAGTGGGGATGAATATTTTTTTGTCGTCTACCCCATCGTGTAGGGTATCGTTGAATAGGTCTTCTGACTTGTTATTTTTTGACAGATTGAGACTGAGAGCAGACTATGAACGTTCTTAAAATCACGAGAATTGCCCTTCTGAAGGCCAATTCTTGTAATAAAAAACGTTCGAAATCTAGTCGCAATCTCATCTCAGCGATATGTTAAAAATGTTGGAAAATTAGAAGTATTTTTGACAGATTGAGACTGAGATTGGAATATGAACGTTTCTAAAAATATGGGAATCGCCCCTCACTTACTTTTGTTGTGGGCGGATATACTGACTGATTAATAATCGTTGAGCTCTTTAAGTTTTGAGTTGAGCTGCACGATTTCTGACAAATGCGTGCATTGACTGGACAGGTCCTCTCAATCTGTGTGGTTCTTTCCTCAAAAGACCATCTCAGACACCAATCTACATGGTCTTCACATGATCTGACCATGATTATGTCTGGATTTTAAAAGAGACGGTGACCTTTTCAGACTCGTCAGTTAAGAAAAACCGACCTCAACAAGTTTAAAAAAAAATATCATTGACGTGTAAAAGTGTTTGTGCAAACCTACTTACAAAAATAAAATCATGTTATCAATAAAAATACCAAAATACAAAATAAAAGCTAACTAAACTAGTAACACAAATCAATACTGTCTACTCGTGGATATTACACGAGGGGGCAGTAAAGTTATTATGTCATCATCAAAAGTAGTAACAACATGAAATAATAATAGGTACTTTCCTAATTTATTACACTCGAAGGTCATTCGCTTTAAAATCCACAAAAAAGATTACTCATCGTACGTTTACTTGAATTATAATTCCAACTAGATTTTGTCCGCGGCTTCGCCCGCGTGGTGGTAAAAAAAGTTTCTACGAAAACGTACTACAAATATAAAAATGTGTTTATTATGTAGATATCTTATGTCAATTATATGAAACGACATAGAATAGTTTTTATCCCGATCCATACTTATATTATAAATGCAAGTGTGTCTGTCTGTCTGTTACCTCTTCACGCTTAAACCATACCTTAAAATCTGTTCAATATTGATACACAAACATAAAGACACTTACATATATTATTAGCTATACAGTGGGTGTAGGATTGCGTGTACATTGTATATTTTAAACTTCGGCTTGTTTACGTGTACTAGCGTGGCCCGTGCTTAGTCACGCACCGGGCATGCATGGCCAGTGACCGCGAACTCTAATTAATGTAATATTAGCTGACCAAAGAGGCTAAACCTGAATTTAACTAAAAAGATTAGCTTAAACATGGCCAGCCTATAATTTAGTAGTGCCACTGCCACTGTTTTTTTAATAAAAAAAAAAAACAGTGGCACTCCGGGAGTGCCGACCGAAGTGAAACAAAACATCACTCATTGACATATCGGATATACATTAAAACCGAGTACATCCCGAGGACAGCCGAACACATCCGAAGCGAGTATTTTTTTAATCGTCTTATAAACAAAACACGCGCGGTGTCGCTTACGGTAACAGTGGCGCGAGTTGAATGGTTTTTTCCCTTCTCAAAAAATGCCCAACGCGGCTAAAGAAGTTTTCACTTCAAAATAAAAAAATAACAATAATAGATAATGTCATGTCAGTCAACTCACTTTTTTTTCTTCGTTTTGCCAGGGCTTCCATTCTGAGACACACAGAGGGCTAATAATCCACCTCACGGGCCCAGTCCGGGTTGGTGGATGTCAGATATCGTCGAATTTCTGTTCTATCTACGACATGCCGATTTCCTCACTATGTTTTCTTTCACCGTTTTGAGAGCAGGTGATGAAATAAATTACACAAATTTGATTACTGCTCGAACCAGTACACAGATATTATAATGAAACAAGAAGAACGAAGGATTGAGAATCAGAGTTAGGTTAAAAGTATAATCACAAAGTTCACAAGCACAGTTGTTGAAAGCGAAAGTACATCAGTTAAGGATAGCACAAGACGATTCTAATCACAGATTCACAGTATAGTTTAGCATAAACCATAAGCGGGTATAAGCACAACGGTAAGCAAGTGACCAGCGTACGCTCCGCGTCGAGAGTAGATCGAGACTGGTGTGCGGGTGCGCGCGCGCCTGCGGCGCGGCCGGCGTGCAACGAAACAGGTTTAAAGAAAATAATTGTGTAAAGAGTGAATTTTTCAAGTGGGAGTGGATGGCCAGATCCGAATCTTCATAGATTCGGATTTGGCCATCCACTATTCACTATTCCTCATGGAATAGCGAAAAGTACTCAAAGGAGTCGCGGGCTCGATTTTGATGAAAACGAAAACTGCATCATTGGTTTTTTGAAAAATTTATATTTCAAGCCAGGAATCGACCCGTTGATTTTGATTAAAAAAAACACACTGTATTATTACACCACTCGACAGTGTCCCTAATAAGGATCAAATTCTGGGAAGTAATGACTAATGATATACGGCAAATTTAAGGAAAATGTTGGATTTTAATAAACTGCTTCTTATTTTAAAGTATTCATACCAACATTACCTGTACCTTGTTCGAAATAATGCTCAATATGGTGCAGCGCAGTCAACTTCACAACATTATGTTCTAAATTCAAATTTTGAACGCTTTGTGTTTGCGTATGCGTTTAATCCAGCTATGTATTGAAAACAATGGTCATCATTTTGAACAAATATCAGTTATGGATTAATAGGTAGGTAACATAAGATTAAAAAATAAAAAAGTATTTTGTTAAAAATTAGCTCTTTTCTTTAGTTTCCCGTAATAAGGTTTGGAACGTATAACATGGTGCTTTTCGTATATTTAATAATGTAAATACTATGTATAATTGTGTGTATATATGTACTACACCTGCCTGGGTTGGGAGCACGAGCTGCGACTTGCGGCGACCCCTAAAGCTTTGGAAACGGTCAACGGTCACACATTATCGGCTGATGTCCAAATACAGACCGTTTATTTACACCTTAAAATGTCAAACACAAGTGAAAATGACAGATTTTCATGACGTCCGTTGTAATATGACGGAACCGCTCTTCTGAAAAACGTTCACAACGAGAGGCACCAAACATTTATGGCAATGTTTACGACCCTGGGACTATTTCTGCGCAACCGAGACTTAGCGCGAGATATGTAGCCAAACTGCGCGTAAGCGTAAGCGGCATACATAACCCATTGGCAATCGAAAACCATAAAAAAAACTTTACCGACGAAAAAAGGACATGAAAAGCAAAATATAAAAAACCTTCATATCTAAGCTCCTAAATTAATGTAAATTACATTTTTTTAAGGCAGCGCCAAACAATCAATCATCGAAGATCAATCAAGTTGTTTGTCTGGCAACTTAGTCGTATTAAAAAGAATCATCAAAATCGGACCACTATGTAAAAAGTTATGCGTCATAGGTATAATTAAATCACGCGTCGACTTGAGAAACTTCTCCTTTTTTTCGTCGGTTAAAAACGATCGAATGCGTTCCGACTGTTCCGAGCGTTGCGTTCGTTCCGAACACGCATAATTGAGTAGGTAATGTAATGTATAACGCGTTGGAACGCGTACATTACTCAACTAAGCGCGCTCGGCTAAGTCATAACATTTAAGGGGAAGATTTGATTTGAGAAAAATATTAGCACCCACTTTTAGGGCGGCATGCACTATAAATAACTAAATACCCACAATTAACAGTAAGCGAGTTAAAACATCATGCTTTTTGAAGTTGGCAGAGACAGAAAGATATTTAGCGCTACACGTTTTACTGATTTGTGGTGCAAGCGCGCAAGTTTGTAGGAAATCATTTTATTCCTTACATGTAATAAAAAACCGGCCAAGTGCGAGTCGGATTCGCACACGAAGGGTTTCGTACCACAAGGCAAAAACGCCGAAAACTTTATATTATTTGTTGTTATATAGCGGCAATACACACTCTGTGAAAATTACAACTACCTATTACGGTTCATGAGATACAGCCCGCTGACAGACAGACGGACGGTCAGATGAACAGCGGAGGCTTAATAATAGGGTCCCGTTGGCACCCTTTGAGTACGGAACCCTAAAAACCATAAGTCATATCTTCCTTTATTCACAATCGAGCATCGTGTGACGGTAAATTGGCACTCAATGCCTCTCTCTGCATGATGTATGATCCTCCTGAGATGATTCATGAGCAAAATGGCAAGCTATAACAATCTCTTTTAACGTAGCAAGCGTAAATCCGAACGCAAACCTTTCACGTTACGATGTCGCTGATGTGTGTCGCTGGCTTTGATAATGTTCGTTAAAATGCTCTTAGCAAACCTATAGGTACCTACTGACGATATTATCATGAGTGTATTCTGTACAGATGGTTATGGCTGTCATTCGTGGAACTTTGACAGTCGTTACGGGTAGTCAGGAGCCCGAAAGTCTGACTACCAGTCTTACCAAGGGGTATCGTATTACCCAGTAACAGGGCTGTGGAGGTCAGATAGGCAGTCGCTCCATGTAAAATATTGGTATTCAGCCGCATCCGGTTAGACTGGAAGCCGACCCCAACATAGTTGGGAAAAGGCAGCTGCACGCAGCTGTACGTGTCCAGATTGCACCACTCCACGAAGGTTGACGAGATCGTGGAGTACATGCGTGTGAAGAAGACCAACTGGACTTTGAGGGTCGAGAAGTTGGAGTCGCATCACAACACGAACTTCATGTCGTTCATGGTGCATATTCCGACACATCATCTCGAGAAGTTCCTCAAGGAAGTGTTCTGACCGAAGGGTGTTGTGTACCGCCGGTTTCGTGGCCGCATACATGACACCAGTCAGCGAAACACGATGCAGACACTTCGTGTTCGTTAGTTTAATAGTTTTTTAGTGTACTTAATGTTGTATGTATTTATAGTATTTTTAAGTTATTAATATTGTATTGTATATGTTTTATATGGGCCTTTTTTTTGAGGAGATGTCTCATTTTTGTATAGAATTTCGTGCGAGCAAGCGGGCAAGCGGCACGAAATTCTATAGAAAAATGAGACATCTCCTCTCCTCTCCGCTTTGGTGGATAACGGGCCTAAAGCCGCGATTAGAAGCTTAACCCTTTGAACGCCATTGTCACATATACGTGACAAGCAAGTGCGTGCCCTGTACGCCAGTCGTGTGTCGCCTATCCTATTACGAGCGACATAAATATGTGACAAAAAATGCGGTGCACTTTATCACGAAATAAACAATTAAATCATTACTTTTGTGTGTTTTTAAATGTATACCTTAAATATTTAAAATTGTGGCTTGGCGTGGAGGGCACGCGCGTGCGTTTATGCTCTGGCGTTCAAAAGGTTAAATGTTCAAGTCTTGCGAGAAAATAAACAATAAACAGTAGTTATTTTGTTTGCTTATAAATTTGTCATTAGTTTGTTTAAAATTCTACTTCATTTTATTATAAACTAGCGGCCCGCCCCAGCTTCACACGGGTGTAATTTTTTTTATCGAATTTCCGAAATTTTCTTTTATAAAAACCTTTTTCAGGCAATAACGAACACAACAAAAAAGAATTATACAATTTGGTGCAGTCATTCGGAAGCTATGCGCGTACAGACATTTCGGCGACTTTGTCTTAGACTATGTAAGGATGTGAAAGTTTGTATGTTTGGATGTCTGTTATTCAATCACGCAAAAACGGCTAAACGGATTTAGTTGAAATACAGCACACACATTTTAGCCTGGATTATCACATAGGATACTTTTTATCCCGGTAGTACGTTCCCGTGGGATAATTTACGAACTCCGCGCGGACAAAGCCGCGGGATAAAACTAGTAAAAAATAAACAAAGCGAGGTAACTATAATTATCAAGATTTTGATGTAAAATAGGCAGCTCAGTTTCAAACAATGATCGTTTAGTTAAATCTAAAATATTAAGTTTCATTCTTTTGAAGTTTAATATTATAATTTATCACTTTAATACACGCCGTTATTTGAATAAACGTAAATGTTTAGAAAGTAAATAAATATTGTGAAAATTAATTACCAGATATTTACTTGATAAACAACGTATTATTTATCAAGTATAATTTTGAAAGAATTTTCAACTCTGAATTTACCAAGAATTTAATTAATTTGTAGAATCAACATTATTGTATGCATCTTTATGTTATGGACATATCTGTATAGTTTATGAATATTTGTTCAATTGCTCTTACTTAAACGAACATTAGTAACTGACTAAGACCGCCTCTGTACATTTATGTGCTTGAAGTATTAAATAAATCTATATCTATATATATACTAATATACTAATAATAAAGCTGAAGAGTTTGATTGTTTGAACGCGATAATCTCTGAAACTACTAGTTAGATTTGACAAAATCTTTTTGCATTTGATAGCCCAATTCTTGGGGAAGGCTATAAGCTATTTAATATTACGCTATGACCCTTAGGAGCCGAGCAAAAAGAAAAAAGTCAGAATGAACGCTAAGCGAATACGAAGTGTTGCGACGGGGTGGGGGTACAAGAAATTTCACGCAGACGAAGTCGCGGGCAGAAGCTAGTAAATGATAATATTTAAACTCGGACGAAATCTAAACCAGTAAGGGCGAATTTCACCAATGAAACTGAACGCGATCAGCACATGTGGTCATATGCCCAAGTGCTCATATACACGAGCGGCACGCGTCAACGGCAGAGGCAACTGCAGCTGTCGACGAGTGTAGACGACAGCCGTCGACACTCGTCGACGACGTGCTGCTCGTGTATAGGCGAAACTTTCTGAGTGTGTGTGTGTGGGGGTGTATGTGTGTGGGGGTGTTTTTATATGTTTGTTACTTCTTCACGCTCAAACGCCCAGACCAATTTTGATAAAATTTTGTTTGGAGGTAGCTGACACCCTGGATTAACATATAGGCTACTCTTAATCCCGATATTCCAACGGGATCGACATTTACTCGGGTGAAACCGCGGGGCGCAGCTAGTAAAACATAGAAACCAAAATAATCACTTGTTAAAACTTCAAGCGCCAATAACAAAATGGTTATATTCCTTTGTTTCACATTATGTGATACAGTCACGAATATTTTACCATAATTGCTGCCATAGAAGTCATGTTCGGTTCGACTATTCGTGACAAATAACTGAACACTTATGAAAGGCCTAATTGGATAGTTTCATTATTGTGCACTACCATCTGCCCGTGACTTCGTTTGCGTGAAAAGTTTTAACATAAAAAATATATATATAATAATATTATGACACTCGGCAAAACTGTACTTTCACATTAGTGAAAGAATATTCGGAATCGGATCAGGAGATCCGAAGATTACCCCCATTATACAAACTCACAAATGTTACTTCTTTATAATAATAGCAGTAGATAGTATAGATTGTTGATTGACGAGCCTATTGAGATAGTGAGGTTCGTTTGGAAAAATATATCGTATTTAGCAGTAGCGAAGGCTCAATTTTTGTAGGAGGTAAGCCGGAGTAGTATTTATTATTTGTCTATAGAATACTGACTGTGCCATTTCTCAAAGGAAAGCCGGTAGGAATCGAGTTGTATGGAACCTTCGCCACTGGCATTACTTATAAGGCGCACTTCAGTTGGATTAAGGGCTTACCCGTATAATAACTTTGACGGGTATTACGACGAGTCACCATAAAACAATGCAAATACCTATAGTACAGATTATTAAAAACTTTCAGATTTTTAGTAATCTGTACTGACTTTTTCCTGAGAAAAGGCCAGACATAACACTTTTTAAATAAAAAATCGAGTTCTTACCAATTTTGTACATAAAAGTATTTCAGAGCGTACTACAGACCTATTAGACAGAAACCTACTTTTAAAGCCGTACATTGTCAGTCTAGTTTTTGGTCACGTAACCCTACCATAGGTTCACGGCAGGTTTTCGAATTAAATTTGATACTAAAGCCAAAGTCATAAAGTAGGGGCCTAAAAAGGTCACTTTTGCAGAATCATAATATGGCGAAGACAGTCCGTGTTTTTCTTGTTTTCGCTGCACTACGCAGCGCAGGTATAATCAAAGAGATTGGGATTGGATTGATTGGTATTTTAGCACAGACAAAAAAAATAACTGAAAACTCCTTCACCAATGGGATTTGATACGATACCAACTTAACAGTTAACTGTCCATTATAATTCATAATGTTATCCTTTTATGATTCTGCCAGTGGCCTTTTTATGCCCTCAGGTCAAAATTCATCTACTAGCGCAATAGAAAAATAATGTCTACTTCCAGAATTTAAATTCCTTTGCGCAGAATAGTTCAATAAATCTAAACTGTAATGAAAAATCTTATAGCAGTTCAACATTCCGTTAATTGTGTACGTAAAGTGTAAAATAGATCAAAATAATTACAATACCAGATACTAAGAAGTGGGAAAGTATCCGTACTTGTCTCAAAAAGTACAAAGGCCAGCAAAAAGCTGCAATTCCTCTTACTGAAACCATTTTTCTTTTCTTTATTTATTTAAAGAGGGTTTTAATCTAGATCCATAGATAGAAGGAAGAAGATCTAGACAGATTATGCCACCCATTATATTACGTTGCGAATCGAATTTACATACTACTACACAACTAAAAATTATCTTACACTACCTCTGCGATGAATACCAATGTTTACAAGCCCGTACAGCATCCTAGCTGCTTCCGAAGCAGGAGCAGCAAAGACGCTGTTACATCCCCCAATCTCGCACTTACTACGAATATTAAAATACTATTAACAACGCAAATTTTCCCGCAACTTGTTCTTTTTGAGTTCTTTTTCTGCGTCGTGTTTGCCGTAGATTAGCGTATTTTTTATTTGTCATACTCGGAAAGTAGTTTGTTTGATCCGAATAGCGGGTGGGAGATGCTGATTCCCACCTTTGGGCGGGAAAGACTCATAGTAATTGCTTCCCTCTCTAGGGCGGGAATGAATTTAAAAAAATAAAATAAATTTGGTTAGGTAGTCAGCTTCGCGAGGTAAATACAGTACCTAATCTAAATTTTTTTGCCAGAAATAATAAAAGAAAGATACATACAATGATTTTATGAAGTGGCGAGCAGACAAGAAAATAAAGGTAGATACTATTCGTGTTATTATTATCAATAAATATTTTAGACAAACTAAGTACTATTTTTTACTTTCCTAATATTCGAAATGAAAAGTATTGTTAAACATGGGTGAAAGTCATCAATCCGTACTCGGATCTCGGCCTATAGCGACTAAGTACCTCGTATGGGAATAGATTCCTTTCGACCCTTGTATACCAGTCTACTATTTTTTTCTTTTCTTTCTAAGTCTCGTCTTTCCCGACACATTCCGTGACGATATGATAAACGTCTTCAATTAGGTTGCATTCCACACAATTTGGTGACTTAACTTTACCCATTGAATGCAAATTTATTTAAGGGTGCGAAGTGAAGTTCTACACACACTTCTTCACTGTACTTTACATTGTACTGTGTGTATACTGCTACCGTGCGAAACACAACTTAAGAACTTCCGCCATTTCTTTCTACAACAAATAGTAGAGGTAAAACCTACAGCGTGTTACCTTCATGTCCTGTGGGTGTAGTCCTGTACTGTAGCTGGCAGTTCTCAGCCATTTAGCCAGTGCACACTTCCACAACTCGGACGGAACGCCGACACAATTATACGGAACACTATAATGTAGGACTTTGCACTTTTCGAATTACGTGGACTAACAAAAATAGAAGTACGGGAAATGCGCTGCTGCTTACCTTTATAAAAGATTTTTGTATCATTCTGTGAAGTCATATTGAGCTAGTATAACGGGATCTAATGCGATGAATGAAAATGTTACATAAAGGTGTGCGTATTTTTTAATCATATGGAATGCTTGGCTCAGTCAAACCTTCTAGGCTTGAACTATCATTTTCAAAACCAGCTTTAAATGTTTAATCTTAATACTTTAATTACATCACTACATATTTAAAAAGGAATTCCGGGGTCTACCTTTCTGTCTGAAGGCGATGAACACAAGAAATACCGAACGGATTTTCTTCACCAATGGACGAAGTGATGAGGAAGGTATATATAATTAAGGTCTTCTGTAAATTGGTTGAAATATGACAATGATTGTTGCAGATGTAGAAAAAAATCATACCGACTGGGAGCTTTACTGGCATGCGCCGCGCCAACCAATGGCGTTATAAGAAAATAATGTATTACGGAATTAATATATTGTATACCTGGATTAACACATAGGGTACTTTTAATCCCGGTAGTAGGTACGTCCCAGTGGGATATTTTCCGACACCCAAGCGGGCGAATTAAGCCGCGGGCAAAAGCTAGTAATGTCTATAATCCGCTTTTTAAACTCCGATAATCCGATTGGTGAAACTAAAAAATAACGTTTTACTTCCTGACAAAGGACTTACCTAATTGAAACGATTAAAAGTTTGAAACAGCGAACTGAAAATCTAATTAATCAAACGTGTGTCCAAAAGTATTTTTAATAATGTTTCAATATACATATTTTGTACGGAAAATAGTTTTCGACTATGCGGGTAGGGTTTTTACAATTTGTATTTATAATATTGAGGCCGGCCCAGAAAGAGATAGCGGAAGCCTTTGCCCAATAATATGACATTACGGGTGAGAGAAAAATGATCGAAGAGGGTGTTAGCATAATAAAATAAAAAACAGAAAACCGTGCAGTTGAAAATCATCATCATCTGCCTAGCCTTTTCCCCAACTATGTTGGGGTCGGCTTCCAGTCTGACCGGATGCAGCTGAATACCAGTATTTTACATGGAGCGACTGCCTATCTGACCTCCACAACCCAGTTACTGGGTAATACGATACCCCTTGGTAAGACTGGTTGTCAGACTTTCGGGCTTCTGACTACCCGTAACGACTGTCAAAGATCCACGAATGACAGCCGGGACCAACGGCGTCACGGTTTATAAAGATGGTAACCCATCCACAGACCAACCGCGGCAAGCGTAGCTTAACCTGATTGATCGACCTGTGCGGCTGTTATTATTTAAAAAGATACACAACAAACTTCACGCCTGTACTTCCCCCATAGGCGAAGGCAGAGGTGTATCTATAATACACACTCATTTCCCCAGTTATTTTAAGTCCCACGTAATAGGGGGCGAGCTTATTGCCATTAACCGGGCACAAATCCTGACTACAGGCTGCTACTGAGAAATCCCAGAAGGAAAAACCCAATAACCCTTTGCCCGACCCGGGAATCGAACCCAGGACCTCATGCTCAGCAGAAGCACTTGCACCACTAAATCAACGAGGCAGTTCAATAACAGACCTATAAACAAAAAAACCGGGCAAGAGCAAGTCGGACAGACAGACAGAATGAGTCTCACCATAAGGGTTCCGTGTTACAATTTTGGTACAGAACCCTAAAAATGAAGTTGCTATCCACAAAGAAAAGTGTAAAGTTAAAGAAATACAAAAGCAATTTGATGGAACCTAGAATGGCTTGTAAGCTGAAGTTAGTGGGAAATAATTACAGTGTTCGTAGTCATGAGCTTCACGTTTTAGGTTACTTTGCATTCGCTATTACTTCAACCTGGACGACCAAACTGACGTGAAAAGGCTGAAAACTATGTAGGTATAGAAAACGGTTTTACACGGCCTTTGTTTTCAACCTATTTTACTAACAGATGATATAATACGGAATGGTTTTTGTTCAGTGACCGAAATAATTGGGTTTAAAGATTCTTTATTTATTCTAAAAGAACATACATTGTTCACTTAGCGAATAAATACATAATTAAGGTAAGGTAAGGTAGTCCAGTAGCTAATAGTTTTGTTTTTTTTTTTTTTGTAGGTTGGTGTGATGTCGCATTTTTGTGTGTACGGCTAGCATAGGTCGTTAAATTAGGACTAGAACCGTAATTACAACAATTTTACTTTCAGGATTTAAAAATCTAATATAAATACCTACCTATTGCGAAACTGTTTGATTTATTAGATTGTAAATATTACTCAAAAACGCATTTTAATTTGTATCCCTTTGTAACGTTTATCTTTGGCACAACAATAAACATCGACCATAAACATTTATTAAGAAATTCTTGAATGGCTTGATAGACTCAAATAGGATTCGAAGATAATGATCCTGCTATTTAAGATCTTTCAGATCAATCAAGCTATTCAAAGCTTGGTATAGTTATTGGATTTCCAAATTGACGTAAGACCAACTTCAAACAGAATTCCCACCGTTAACTCTGCAGCTTAGGTACCTATAAAATAATTACGTTCCTATGTTTTCATTAAAGAGAATATTTAAGGAGCCCGTTCCATTTTACCCTGTGTGCTTTTCATGTAGTTCAGTATATTCTTGTTTTAGAAAATCGCCCCATCTGCAGTGTCTCTATTACAAAATATCATGCTTCGAGCTGTAACGTGGCTATCTTGGGAAAATGTTGTTGAATAAGTAGGACACTATTAGATGCACGCAAACGGGAAAAATTATCGGGATACAATCCTTAGAAATATTTTACTCAAATGTTTAATGGAAATATTGGTTTGAACCTTATTAAGTAGCTCTTGTTTATGTGTTTCAAATGTACTTGCTTAATCATTTTCGTAAAATGACTGTACCTGAGTAGGTACATGAAAACCGATTATTTTTTGTTTTAGTCGGCTCCATTTTTTTAACTACTGATCATTGGGCATTCTCGGTCACAGCGATGGTTACAAAAAGAACTTCCGCGGGATCACCGATTACCTTCATCCGAAGGGTTCTCAGATTATTTACTATTAAGGCTATTTTGTGGTTCCCTCTAGGACGACGAAACCAACACAGGACATGATGGGATTTCGACCTTTTAAGTGGGATTCTATGTTGATATACTCCACCGGGGAGAGCACAACGTTAATTTTAAAGTTTAATATGAGCGCACCGCAACGACTGTGCGAGGGTCATAGGCACCTTTTAATTATTCCACAGGGTATGTGCGTGACAGAGGAAAGTTACAAAAAAAACTCGCTTGTAGTCTAGTCTGTGTACATATTTTAGTACTACGTTTAAACTTTTTGAGCTGGGGAATTAAAGAAATGTGCGATGACCTATCCCGGGAAAGTAACAAAGACTAAGTAGTTACTTTTGGTTTTTTGCTGCGAATTTTTTTTTTTCAACGGAGAAAACAAAAAAAAAGTGCTGGACCGAAAACACTAGTTAACGTGGTAGTAGAATGTATGTTCTTGTTGTCATTAATGTTCACGATATATTAACAAAGCCGGTAAAGATCCCACCCCCACCAACACCTCACACCTCAGAACGAGAAAACTTTAGGTTAACAAAGTTGTATCACAATGCAACTGCGTCCTGTTCCAACATATCCGCCGAAAAGGGGTTTTGTATTCATCCAGTAAAATAAACGTTGGTAACGTGTAGCGAGCCGAGACAGGTGGCAAGTGATGTATGACTATTACATGTTCTTTGTTCTACATTCGCGAATTCGTAAATTCAATTTTTGCATAACAAATCCTTGAGCTCCAAAGGCGCTTGTCATGGAGAATATTACTACATGTTTTGTTGGCGAGTGCTGAGTTATTGAGCCTTTAAAATGTGTTTTATTTTCCTGTCAAAGTATTGGAAAAGATGGTGGCTGGCCTGATGAAAAGCGGTTACCGCCACTAAGAACCACTAGCAATATGAGAGTTTGTCGATGCGATGCTACTGAGGCTAACATTAAAGGATTATACAAGCTACGCTTGCCGCGGTTGGCCCGTGGATGGGTGACCATCTTTACATACCAATACCCCTCAGTGCCTTTTTGGTCTGGGCTGTCATTCGTGGATCTTTAACAATCGTTACGGGTCGTCAGAAGCCCGAAAGTCTGACAACCAGTCTTACCAAGGTGTAAAATAAATAAATACATAAATATTACCCAGTTACTGGGTTGTGGAGGTCATATAGTATAGGCAATCACTCCATGTAAAACACTGGTATTCAGCTGCATCCGGTTAGACTGGAAGTCGACCCCAACATAGTAAGGCTAGGCAGATGACTGCATTTGATTGATACAGGACATTATGTTAACGTACCTATTTCTTTTATAAAATGCAATTTTTAATACTGGATCTTTTCCAAACTATCCAAAAGAATGACGTATATATCTAATAAGTGAACACAAGCCCGTAATATCAAAAATAGAACGCATAAAATTGACAATTAAAATATTCCAAATTCGAACAGTCGAAACCCATAATCGAACGCGACCCAAAACTTTTGGCGTACCAATTTGTATGAACAACTGAACACGCTCACCTACATATGACACGACTAGCTTCTGCCCGCGACTTCGTCCGCGTGAAATTTCTTGTACCCCCACCCCGTCGCGTCGCAACACTTCGTATTCGCTTACCGTTCACTCTGAGTTTTTTTCTTTTTGCTCGGCTCCTAAGGGTCATAGCGTGATGTTAAATAGCCTATAGCCTTCCTCAAGAATTGGGCTATCAAATGCAAAAAGAATTCAAATCTGACCGGTAGTTAAAGAGATTATCGCGTTCAAACAAACAAACTCTTCAGGCTTTATTATTAGTATAGATAAAAAACTTTATGGCCCATAACTCCTTAATAGGTACCAACTCTTAACATCTTACACACGTGATAACTTTTAAACGAAATATCCGATTGAGATGAAACAAAAAGTATTTTACTTCTTCATAAATACTCTTGATAACATAATGCTTAATTTCGATAAAGATTAATATTACGATACATATTTAACGTAGTTTTTTTTTCTTCAGACGATTTAATAATTAATTTGAACACAAAATCGGTTATTGTGATTAAACCATGATAGCTAGACATATGTTCTCGCAGACTTTTTTGTAGGTCTTAATGGGCTCTACAAACCCGTAGTACATTATTTTGTTCTATTGTCAATAGTTTTTGCAGCGCACGCAAAAATAGGTTTTCGATTTTACACCTTGTGTTACAAAATAGCAATTTTATTACGGATCCCTAATTTTGAAGAAAAAAAATATAGCCTATAGCCTTCCTCGATAAATGGACCACCCAACACTAAAATAATCATTCAAATCGGACCAGTAGTTCCAGAGATTAGCGCGTTCAAACAAACAAACAAACAAACTCTGCAGCTTTATAATATTATATATAGTATAGATTATAGATTATAACATGCTATGTGTGTATAGCAAACATTTTCGGTGGCAACGGTCCAGTGTAATCGACACTGTAGCAGCTGGCGTGTCGTGTGATAACCCCGGATATTGTGCCAGTTAGACGACCGACTTCGAGCCCGTCCGATACATGACGTGCAAGTCAGATAGCTCTCATTTTATTTCGGCAGTAACAAATATGTATTTACAGAATTATAATCATTACAATCAGTAATACAACTTGCTGCTGTCAAGAGCTGCCAAGGACCAATCTTTATTAAAGGAGTCCAGCGTATCCCACCATCTCAGTCATGAAGTTTTCATAGAAATTGTTCTACTAGTCACGTCGCGCGTCGCACTGTCGCGTCGCGCCTGTCTGCGGGAGCCTTTAAGCGGGACCCACTGGGTCGTATAACACCTAGACAAGTTACTAAATCAAAATAAATACAAAAACTTATTTTATAAAGCTGTTTTATTTTGAACAATAGAAAATTATAACAAAAATAACGAGCGTCTTGCCTGTATCAAGAGGACAAAGAAAACTGATTAATTTAACTGCTGTATGTATACCGTTTTTAAATATTATACGCAAACCAATAAATGCACGTTGTCCATGTCTACCTACTCATATTTTACGCCAACAGATCTTTGGCATTTTTGAGTCAGTTGGCTATGGTTTTATTTTCGCATTGGTTTCAGTTTAGATCTAGATGTTTCAAAAACGGGGCATACGTGCATTGTCATCCACTCACACAAACCATTTTTCCTTCTTTAAAATAGCGTAAACTCTTTTTTGCAGGAAAATCTGTAATCAAAACATCATCATATACAAGGTGTAAAAACACCCACCACATAGCCGTCAATTACGTATTCTCTATATCAGATTAAGGGCTGATTTCTCAATCGACTGATAAGTTTTATTTGTGGAATAAAATAAAATTGACGTCTGACAGTTTTTGTATGGAAGAACTGTCAAAAATTCAAAATTATTCCTCCAATGAAATTATCTGGCGTTGGCCAGTAAAAATCAGCCCTTAGTAACATTGCACAAAATATAATTGCTGGGAAACGACTTTTATTTGTGGTGTGAAAGCTGTTTGCAGTAGTGCGCAATGTAACACACGCAAAACATTGTGCTTATGGGTGCATGCAACGGTACAGTGGTCGGGGTGGAGGGGGGGGGGTATTTATAGTTTTATTATAACATTAAAAACTTGTTTTCATCAAAAAACCTTAGCACAAGTTGGAATGTTGACCTTTCGTAACCAGAAGGTTCCCAGGTAAGGTCCAGAACAAAAAAAAATGATTACAATGACGGGGAGTACAGGTGACTCTCCGCTTCGTTAAGTGGTCGTTCAGCAAAAATTGTTATATAGGTAGGTAAGTTTTACTGGTAAAGACGTTACTTTCCTTACCTGAATAGGGCTAATAGGACTTCGAATGCGAAAACACAGTTTGTCTCGAAGTCATAACTTAACTAGTTTCTGTATCATTGCACGTTGAGTTTATAATAAAATTGGAGGGTCACATCTTGGCCGCCGCCTCCTTCTAATAGGTGAACTGTAAGGAAGAGATATTCTTAAAGTTCATTAAAAAAAACTCTCATCACTAAAGCTACGGTATCCCAAAAAAGCAGTGACCGCAAATAACAGCCGCAATGACAGCTGTCATCAAAATGATGACAGCTGCAAAGATTTAAACCGCTAAATACCCTACCGCTTCAAAAGATAGTCGCGTTTCTGTTTCGTTTTGACACCCAATGACGCAGTACTTGACTTGATTATCATGGAAACGCTATATACTAATGTGTGAGCTCACTGTTCTCAGTATGGACACTTTTTCGCGTGACTAAGTACGGTGAGGGCAAATCTAGCGATATAAATCTTTGGGCAGCGGGGTTTGACTTTACGATGTAAAAATGCTCTCTAGGAAAACACACCAACTTACTTTCATATACATACATATTATAACGTTTCAGTGACGTCATTTACCGGTAAACTGCGGACGCCATGTAGGGTCACAGCTCTTCTAGGAAACAATAGCTTTACTTTTGTTTAGACATGGCGATGTATGGGATAGCAACAAATCGTATAATTGGCAGAGTTCTCAAAAACTAACGTTTGACAGCGCTAACTAACATACATACATAAAGTCTATACAAACTTATGTTTCAAATTAATATTATTTCAAGTTAAACAAACATCAACTTTATTTTAAAGGTAATTAAGCTAAACTGAGCAGTGGTGGCCAAGTGGTAACGGCCGCGACTTACGAGTTATAGGTCGTAGGTTCGAACCCAGACAGGCGCTTTACTTTGTGTAAATTATTTCATCACTACTGCTCTCAAAACGGTGAAGGAAAACATCGTGAGGAAACCGGCATGTCCTAGAACCAAAAATTTTAAGACATGTGACATCTGCCAATCCGCACTGGGCCCGCGTGGTGGATTACGGCCCACTCCCTCTCATCGAGAGGAGGCCTGTGTCCCAGCAGTGGGAACATTATAGGCTGATTATGTAAGCTAAACTAAACAAGCTTAACACTTTGCAGGACATATAACACCCCTTACACGTAAATCATGTGTTTTTTTAAACTAGATGAAGTCGTGTGTGTCATGAGAGAGTAGGGGTTTAGACAAATTAACCCACCGCGCAGGAGGCCAGAGTAGGGAGGCCTTTGCCCTGCAGTGGGACATCACAGGCTAATAATAATAATAATAGATGAAGTCGGCGTTTCCTCTGACTACTATGTGCTAACATTATCGTTCTTTGACGGTATATAATACGACTCTCCAAAAGTTGGTCTCCTTGGCTACAGACTTAAAAACAAAACACTAATGAAGATAAATACAAAACATAAATACTTACATCAGAGCTTTGTGAAGAACTTCTATGTTCTTGAGTTTAATAATTGATTTACCTTCCGGGTAAGTATAGAAACTTGGAACGTTCGACGGATATTTAAATTCGTATACTTGTTCTCGTACAAACGATTTAAAATCATTGGGTTTCGGGCATAAATAAGTTAGATCTGTAAAAGAATACTTATATATTGAGCTATATATACAGAACCTGTTGAAAGAATAAGCTTAAAACGTTAAAAGAATAAGCTTAATAAAAAGAAAGTATTGAATTTTAATTTGAACCAAAGCTTTTTATATCAAGAAGTAATGAAGTGACAAAAATAGAGAAAAGGGTACAAAACCATAACCTTTTGTAACACACGTAAATAAGTATGAATATACAACAGAACCTGTACTTTTGGTACCGGTTCCAAGCCCTGAAAATACATAACACACTTACTTTGTTGACATGCCATTGAAACAATGTTAGCAGCGATAGCCTGAGATATAGAATACATAGAATTCACATGAGGGTAGATGCGACCAACTCTGATATCTTCGTCACTGACATTACTTGCTAATGTCTGTAAAGATTACAAAAATAAAATAGGAATTTAATTAAGTTACAATAAATAAGTATTACTTAAATGGTTTTAGGGCAAAAATCAATCGCTTGTTGCACAAGTGACACTAAAACTAAATGTATTTCTATAGGATAATTTTGTAACGACACCTATACGCCTGTAAAAGTACTACACAGTCAGAAAGTCAACTCAAAGATATAGATGGCGCCACAAAAACACCGACGGCACAAAGTTCTGCATCGCGCCAACAAAATTTGGTTGGAAAGTTGTTTACAACAAAGATGCCAGATGTCAGGCACTGTCCCTTCGAACTCAAATTCAAAGTATTTACATATTTCAAATAAACCAATAACAGGGGGTCGGTCAGTCAGATAGATGAAACTAGCCGAACAACATTATCCCTCCTCATCCGAGGAAAATCATAACTTACGCGTCCACAATTGGATAAGGATTATCTTTATTTAATGTATGCTCCAATGCAATAATGGCAAAGTGCATCCACATTTCCAGCTCCATTACAACTCTCATGTAATAGAGCGCATGACCATTGGCATTAACAGTTCAAACTCAGAAGCTGCTATTAAGAATTTAGAAGAAGAAAACCTACTTTCTGTTACATAATTACCTTTTGTAGTTACCTAAATTGTCTAATAGTTGATAAGGTTCGACGGAATTGACGTATCAATATAGATTAAAACCCCTTTAGTTAATAAATAATAATTTTAAAAATCCACCCAATCATTTCCCGCCCTGGGGATCGAATCCAAAGAATTATAGCCATCATGATTCCAGTGCGAAAAGGGGATGGTGCTATCGGTCATTTATAGCCCCATCTCTCTCTTACAATGGAATCATGATTGCATTAAACCTTCAGAAATACGATACGAGGACACAGTTTCGCAGTCGAGCCTGCAAAACTAGACTAACGACTAACGAGGCATTCAAACTACACTATACTACTATTAAAAACTTACCTTGGCTGCGCTAAGAAACATAGCGTCAGTAACACAGAATGCATTTGCTGCGATCATGCCCAGTGCTATTCCGGGAAAGATGTAGTAGTTGTTAGCTTGACCAGTGTGGTACCGCTGACCTCTGTAACTGACCGGAGGGAATGGGGAGCCCGAAGCGAAAATGCAACGACCCTAGGAGAAAAATCATGAAGTAATGATTGCTAATTTAAGCTTAAACACACAGCTTTTATATTCATGGGCAAAACGGTCGTAGAGCCATAACAAACTATAATACCTATGCATCCATGCTCGTACGTCTGCCGCTCATTGACTTAGCAAAAGGAGCGTTATAGAAAGATTTTCGATTTGTCCCATAAAAGGGTTAAAGTAAGATAAGGAATGAAAGTTTGTATGAAAGTTCGTCATTTTTGCCGATATCCCACAGCGGCGGCGGCGGCGCAGCGCTTGTTTAAAAATATTTTCGAATCTTAAGTTACCAAAAAATATATTTATATTGCACACTTAGGAGGAAATGCGGTCGGACAGACTTTTGAAAAAGCCTAAGTAAAGAGTCATAATTCGAGGTTTGGCTCTCGCCTATTTCCTCCTCCAATATTGGACCAATTTAAAAGATATTTCATAAACTGAATAAGAAGGATATTATACTGTGTCTCTATGTTTTTCTTTTCTCATTAGTAGTTGCCAAATTTGTACACTAGGCCTCTGTTGACAGCGGTTTAAAAGGGCGTTTTTGAGGGTTCTAGTGCTTATAAAAATAATGTATCATCAAAAAGGAAAACATAAGGACATACAAGTAGTTAATATTTATTGTTCTATAAAAAATCATTGCTTTATGGTCATTTACCAGAAAGAAAACAGGCGAGAGCGTTTCTATGGAGAAAAGTTTTTATATATAATATAATTTCCTTTAATGAAATTACCAGATCCAGTATCTAAGTTTGTGGTAGCATGGATAGGCGCCAGGCTTGCTTGCCATGGGATAAGCGAAATGATAAAAATACAAGATAATTAAGTTTTAAAAGAAAACGTGAACGAATAAAATTTACTGGAGGCGCCGTTTTTAAAAATAAATATTGAGATATGGGCAAGACAATGGTGATAAGGGTTAGGTATAGACGCCAGCACATCAAGCTACTACCATCTGTCAAATTTCTTTAATAGATTTTAAACTTTATCGCTAAACCATAAGGTTGAAAGTTAATTGGGAAATTTTTACAGTTTCGGGTAGGTTGATGTGCTGGCGTGTACTTGGGGAACATATACACATTTGTTCTTTAAAAAAACAGTTCGCATTCGCATCCCTATGATACCTACTTGCGTGTGTTCATAAGCCTCTTGAGCGGTACATTCGGACATACTAGTTGGGTTCGACAACGCGAAGATCAGGGGTCTCTCGGTATTTTTAGCCAGTTCCTGCAATACAGCCGGTGTGAACGCACCGCGGGATGCTGACGTACCTGAGAAAAAGTTACCATTTAAACCAAAGACAAGCAAATTTGTTTCTGAAATGAAACACTGTGTACGGAGCAACATTTATTGCTTAAAATTATGGCAACCAATAAGGCCATCTATAATTTACTTAAAGAGTTTATTTTTGTTCTTACTCTTACACCTCGACCGACTTCCTCAATTGCAGTAATAGCATAGCAGTGCACACTGATAGACTGTGTCAAGAAAATGGGCCTTAAACACCTAAGTAACTCCTAAATGACTACTTAAATACGACGTAAGCAGACAAATAACCTCAAGGATCGCACACACTGCGCCGCTATAGTCAGTTAATCACTCAGCTCTTTTTTGTGGTGGTGAAAATGTCTATGCGCAAATCACACCACCCGAGAAAACGGTAGAGTTATGGGAGCTTGAACACTGTTAGGTATGACTCTGGTTACTCCTCGGGCCGTGACGGGCTCCAAGCCCTTTACCGATGTAGGGACGTAACCGTCTCACACATCACCACGCAATGCGGGCGGTCTGATCCACCTGCTGGACGATAAGAGCTAAGGCGGCATCAGCTACTTGGCCCGCCACAATACCCCTCGCCTGATTGGAGGATATTTCCTTCTCATAGAACCGCACTCCTCTTCCTGCATGATATCTGCGATCGAAACCGTGGTCAAAATATTCAAAGTCTTACCGATCAAACATGTCACTTTGAACCGACTGATGCACTTTATTAAATTCGTCTCTGGGTCCAAATTTCGGAAATATTCCCTTGCGTGAGGCGGTATTTCTATGCGCGGCTTCAATGACAGTAGTCCGTTGACGTCAAACATGTAGCACTTGTTTTTGGCTGCTACACTAGTAATGCCTTCTTCCACCATGGCATCGCATAGCAAATTTGCGACACCAACGCCCGTCTTAACTCGCAAGAAAATATTATTAGCACTATATACATAGGGGATTATTTGTAAACGTTGCTTCAAGTTAAGTAGACTGTTTAACCATATTTTTTTTACGTTTAAACGTCTCATAACTACAAGCAACGTTTATAAATAAAGAGGTAGCAGTTTTGTTTTTAATATGCCATTGGAGTTTCCGATGACCCATATTAAAAGTCCAGGAAATCTGCGACAAAAATCCTAGTGAGGATTTCGCACCGGGATTACCTACAAATACTGTGTGAAAGTTCATTCCAATACTAATTTTGAATTCTTATTTCTATGGGCTGTTTATGCTGAGTGATCATGTCCGTTTAAAATCATATAGGGACCTACGAGAAAATGTTTTCAAAGTGACTCTGCCAACATGATAATTATTATCTATACTAATATTATAAAGCTGCAGAGTTTGTTTGTTTGTTTGTTTGTTTGAACGCGCTAATCTCTGGAACTACTGGTCCGATTTGAATGATTATTTTAGTGTTGGGTAGTCCATTTATCGAGGAAGACATCACGCTACGACCCTTAGGAGCCGCGCAGCGTGTGACACCGCGGGGAACAGCTAGTTATTCATAAAAAATATGTGTATCAGCCCATCTTCACCTACTATCGGTCAAAGGCTACCTTCCATACTTTCAAGTTCTCGAAGACGGTACACCTACATTACTCCTGTTTATTATTCCAAATGAAAGAGTTTTGCTTGTCCTTCTTTCAGGCAGCAAAGGAGCAACACATCGACGAAATGTTCGAAAGAGATGAATGATCGAAGGCACATAGGCTGCTTTTTGTTCCGAAGTAATGCCTTTCCTTATTAATCTATATACTTAAATGAACATCAATAGCCGCGCGTTAGTCTCGCAAAAACTCGAAAATGGCTCGACCGATTTGTTTTTTTTTTTTTGTTCGCCATAGTTCTGTGGTGGTTTAGGAAAGGAACAGCCGAAAAATCTAAAAAAAAAAAATTTGTATCGATCTCACGTGGTACGTAGTTCACCGGGTCATCTGGTATAAAATAGTAAACTAAAACTTACAGATCCTGCCCCAACGAACATGTAGGTGTGATCCGTCAGTTTTTGCTTAGTGATCTTCTGGCACGCCACCATGAGACCACTGACCACCGCGGCGGCAGTGGCTTGAATGTCATCATTAAATAAACAATGATCACCGCGAAATTTGTTCAGAAGGCGATAAGCATTTTGTGTGGCGAAGTCCTCCATCTGTAAAAGTATATTTTCATTTTTCATACTCGGAAATTAGTGTATGTTTGATCCGAATAGCGTGTGGAAGACGCTGCTTCCCACCCGAAAGCGGGAAAGACTCATAGTAATTGCTTCCCTCCCTAGGGCGGGAATGAATTTTACTAAAAATTGAACTAAATTACCATCACAAGGGTTTGCCTTCCATACAACTTCTGAACCGCATTCAAGAACTCTTCTACGAGTTCGTCATAAGCTTGCCGGGGGTACCTCTGCTCTCGAATGCCGATGTAAAGAGGATCTTCTATCAGCGACTGAAATAGAATGTTTTCATAGTATTTCACGCCTGTATTTCTCAAAGAAGTTAGCTATTCCGTTTATCTACCCCAAAAGTCCACCCTAAAGATATACTAGATACACGGAAACGTATGTTCTAGGAATCACCCATAGTCTTAATTGGATAAACGAAAATAGGATTAATGGATGAATTCTCGGCCATGCGTTTCCGCGAATTTACCTTATGGTGGATTTTTTGGTATGGATAAATGGAATATCCAGTTAGCAGTGGTGAATGTACGTGTAGTACACCCACAGATTGCCAGTTATTTTTAATTCCTATATATTGCTACACGGGTTTCCAGTCTTTTGCCATGAACCGGGCCCATTTTCAGAGTATCAACTGCAATTGAAAAATTAGTAGGTATGCACTGAGCATTACCTACTAATTTTTCAATTGTGAATTAGTAAAGCTCAATAGCACTTTTCCCGACCGATTTTTGACCGGGATTTTTTCGATCTCTAATCGAACACAGGATTCCGCAGTCAACAGTCGTACGTGTGCAAAACCAAAAGGTACCAATTTATATCACACAATCAATGAACCTGCAATAATCTCTACACTACCCTTGATTGACTGGAAGATTATGCCTAAGAATGCAAAAGCGGACTTAATGCCGATTACCTAAGTCCGCTTTTGTACAGACGCCATCACTTCAAGCTTCCCGAACCTGTCAAATTTTCCCAAACAACTTTGAACCTTATGCTTTAGCGATAAAGTTGAAAATCTATTAAAGAAATTTAACAGATTTTAGTAACTTGATGTGCTATACCTACCTACCTTTGTAGTGCACAAAGTTTCACTCACCAAATTATTGGTCCCGCTGTCGAGGCAGACCGGCAGACACTGATGCGGTTTAATACCAGCAAGGGATGTGAGCAGTATTGTCTTTCCCTGGGATACACCCATACCATGCGCCCCAAGGTCGCCGAGACCCAGCACTCTTTCTCCGTCCGTAACCACAATCACCCGGACGTCACGTTCTGGCCTAAAATGGTTATTGAACCCTGCGTCATGCAAATGAGTAGTACATACAATTTTGTATTAGATTTATTACATACGTAGTCAAGATTTTAAAATAATACTAGCATAGGCTGGTATTATTTCCTCTGATGGGATGATCGAAGCGAATTACAAGCGAGCGGGCGTGACGAGTCAGGCGAGCGCCACACCACTGATCTAAGCAATTTCGTTTTTTTTATCATATAGCTCTAAAATTTGTGTTCGATGCTACATGAGTGTACTACTTGGTGAATGACGTAAATCCCGAGAAAGCAGAGTGTAATTATAAATCACCACGATTGGAACCGCGGGCGTGGGTATTGTAAAGGCAAGGTTGTTGTGGGTGGCATTTTATAATGTACCTACAAGTCACGAGAACCTAGAAATTTTGTAAACACACATTCACGGGTTCGCAACCTTTGGATCAAATAAAAAAAAAACAGTATTGTAATGATTTTTTCCGAGTATTCTGCATCTGCATTTTGCAGCTTTGACAGCGTCATCAGTGTGAACTTACTTCAAACTGGCGGCCCAAATGTTTACTTTCCATGAGTCAGACGCGTTCCAGTACAAAATATTAGACGACAGCGCTTTAAATCGCTAAAATATAACCCGACCAAGAGAAATAGCTCGTTAGTTTCGTATTAAACGTATGTTACTTTGAATTGATTGAATTTGGGATTATTTGTTGTTGATTGAGTTGTCGCTACGTAACTTAGCGGAAGTTCTTTTTTTACAAAATTTATAGCTTCTCGTGACGGGGACTTTACATATATTTAAAAGGTATCACAGTCACTAATCCGTTTGCGGTAGGTATACCTACCGAACACTGTCTTGGCACTGTCTTACCAATAGATCTATGGTCTCGCCACTGTAGGTAGGTACTCGTTACGTGTAATCAAGGTGTAACGTTGCTTCGATTGCTTTTGGTTAAACGGACCAAAGTCGATCATCACAAATTAGGCCAAGTTAAACCCCATAAATGACAAAAACCTCAAGACTCACCAATTCTTTAAAACCTCAATGACATGTCCTCTATCATGTATAGTTACAAACAGACCTCTAGATCTTTTGTATAAGAGACCAAACCTCTCGCATGCCATCCCTATAGTAGGAGTATTTATCAACGGCATGTATTTGTTTATATCTTGATTTATTAAGGCAAAGAATAATGTTTCATTATTATCCTGGAATGTAGGAAACACTGAATACAATATTAATCAAAACAAACTATTGTTTTTTAAAGCACGTATTGAGCCGAATCCTACCTAATAAAGGCTCTCCCTCACAGGCGCGTTATTATCGGTCGATAATATCGGATGCGTTAGTGCGATAATGCGTACCGATTCCTTGCCACACAGTTGCGTTTTTCATCCAATCTTTCTAACGTGTGCGTTTAACCTACATTACAGGCCCCCGCCCGCACTACAAGTTACTACGTTATTAACGCAAGTGTGTGAACATCGTATGCGTCCTAATAAAAAATGTTCTTAATAACTCATATCGGTATATCGTAGGGGAGTGATATGAAGATTCGAATGACGTTATTGCGACGCATGCTATTTCGAAAACAATTAAGAGTGGTACGCCAGTTCGAAAACTCATAAAATCGAAAACCGCTATATCGAATGACGTTGTCGCGAACACGCTGATTCGAAAAACTGTTTGAATGGTACGCTAGTACGAAAGTCTTGGCATTGATATCCACTGTTGCGAATAGCCTAATATTCCAATCTGAATTTGTCTGAGGATCGAACTCGCGACCCCGATAAAGCCTTAGCTTTGTATTGGGTTTGGGAAACAAGAGCAATAAGAAGTACCTATTATTTTAAGTTAACTTTTGGTAATGAGTATTATATACCACCTATAATTTTGATTTGTTGACTTCTGTGTTGATTACTATACTTACCTACTGGAAATTAAAAAGTTAACTTTTTAATTTCCAGTAAGTCGGTCGCGAGTTCGATCCTCAGACAAATTCAGATTGGAATATTAGGCTATTCGCAACAGTGGATTTCAATGCCAAGACTTTCGTACTAGCGTACCATTCAAACAGTTTTTCGAATCAGCGTGTTCGCGACGCCGTCATTCGAAATAGCGGTTTTCGATTTTATGAGTTTTCGAACTGGCGTACCACTCTTAATTTTTTTCGAAATAGCGTGCGTCGCAATAACGTCATTCGAATCTTCATATCACTCCCATATCGTAGGACTGAGGAACGCAAGCGTCCTACTTCTATTGCGTTGTTATTATCGCAGCATTGTGTAACTTCGTGGCCGTCCTAATACAAGATGTACTGAAAACAGATATCTCAATAATGCATCCGATATTATCGACCGATAATAACGCGCCTGTGGGGGAGAGCCTTAAGATCACGAAACGCACAAACTCAGAGTTGGCGCAACATCGTTACTGGTGACCACACTAAAGTAAAAAAATGAAAGAAGCACACTGGAACACAATTTTAACAGCACATCACGTGCTTTGACAGACGAAATTACCTACATTACGCTAGGCATTAAGTCAGCCTTGGTACAGCCACATAAAGCAACACAAAGGCAGCAACATAAAGGGCTAAAGAAGGAACACGGGTGGGTTTTAGTCAGTAAGAGTCTGACACTCCCTTCCGTTCCACCCAGAGCGGAAGGGGTCATTTGATGATTTCCCATCCGCAAAAAAAAATGTATTGGTACAGCCTACTGTAAGTAAAAAGTACCTATACTTTTCACTTGTATATGTTACGGCTAATGACCGAAGTGCGGCTACACCTAGTTTTAACCAAACCTAACTTCGGGGTGCCCTTCGCTCGCTCTTGCATCTTGTCGCCTCCCGAAATACACACGAACCGGCTAAAACTAGGTGTAGCCGCACTTCGGCCGGCTAAAACTAGGTGTAGTCGCACTTCGGCCGGCTTAAACTAGGTGTAGCCGCAACTCGGCTATTAACCGTGACATATATAAATAAATTCCATCTATCTTCTGAGGTGGTGCTAGGTAATCACTTTCCCTCTGGCCCACGAGTTGGGCCAGACTTTTCACCAACCCAAACCGTACATAAATTAAAAACGAGTTACCCAAGAGTAGGTAGTTAGGTACTTCCTACGAACAACATTTTTCTCATTTACCTGTAAGTCCGATAAATAAATGTATTTATTCAACATGTTTCTGTATCTGTCCACTGATAGTTTGCATATTGCCATTTGCTGTTCAAGCGTTCTAAATTCACTTGATAAAAGACCATGGATTCCATATGTTTGGCGCTCTGCTAAAGTAAACGCCAGACCCTAGGATAATTGCGAACAAAAAATATATTTAAAGAAACATCGATAAGGTTATTGATTAAACAAGTAAAACATCCATTATTAAGTAGCTGCTGAGACCAGTATGTGTAAGAGGAAGCCATGCAGTCCCGAAACTTTAATAAGTGGCAGTCGGAAATGTATTCCTGCAGAACTTGTTGCGCTGGTTCTTCTTCCAAACTAATAAAAGGCGAGAGATTTCGGGGCTGTCTTTAACCTTAGATGTTTAAACAGTCCTTAGATTTTACCCTATATTCAATAAATAGTACCTCAATATTGATGCATTTTTATTACATACCTTGTTGAGACGCGGATCTCTTAAGTGATCGATGCCTTTGGTCAAATTAGAAGTAACTACATCGCCAGATATAACATATTTTGTAACATTTAGTGAAAAATGTGCATTTTGCAGCTGTTTCGGCTTCCTCACTGACGCCCAGCAATTAATACACGCAGTGCTGTTACTCTTTTTGAACCTACCAACCAATCAAAAAGTAAATAAGTCGGTTCTTTTCGTCATCGTAGGGGCCGCCAGTTTGAAAATTCTTATACCAATAAGAAAAATTAAGTGACTCAACCACTGCACTACTGGAAACCATTCACAATTTGATTTAAACAGCTGAACGTCGCGTCGGCCTTCCTCAGCTACTAAGACCACCACTCCATTTAAAGACCGGCCAAAAATATACATAAAGCAAAGGGACCTCATCATCTGCCCCTACCGTCATACCGTCGTCTATTATTCAAAAATAAATTCCAACAAAAATAACCACACTTGACAGAAATCTTACTCGTCAGAACCATTCACAACAAAATATGACGACAAATATATGGACAGCTGGGTGGATAAAAATACTCACAAAATGTTCCTCCAAATTCTTAAAAACATTTTCAAAATAAAAATAGTTATTAAAATCTGAGATCAAGTATTAGTTTTCACAAGGGTACTTCTCTTCTTAGTCTGTGGTTTTCACGCAAAGCTGATGTCATGGAAACAAAAAGTATGGTATCATAGACCTAGCAGTCCAGTCCCAGCAAAGAGTCCCACTCACTGACCTCTATATTACTTGTATTATAGAGGTCGCGCGCGCGCGCGGCCCTGCACACTCTCGAGCAGTGCCCTGCCTGGGAGGCGCAGCGCCGCCCGTGTTCTGGCGCGTGGCGGCAGAAATTGGGGAAGACCTGTCGCTGTCGGCCGTTGTCAGGGCTATGGTCGGCAGTGAAAGGGCACGGGAGGCGGTTGCGTCCTTCTGCGAGGACATAATCTCGCAGGGTTTAAAGATGGTTTAAAGGACCCTAACTAACTAACCTAACCTAACCTAACCTTTTTTTTTTTTTTTTTTTTTTTTTTTTTTTACGTGGAGAAATGCTCATGTATTCTGCACTACCACGGGGAGATAGTGCAGTTATGTGGGACTCTAACCCACTAAAACTACACGGTGTCCTCCTCTGCCGCTTATGGCGGGAACACGGGCACGCGTTAGCACTCATCCGTGAACCCGCCGCGGCTGTCCGTCACCGGACCCTCCTCCGGGGAGCACTCCCCATCACCGGCGCACCAGAACACATAGCACGCCGTGACCACCCCAGGGACCAAACCAGCACATGGGCGCCAGACGACCCCGTCTCTGCCACCCTTGGTCCCCCTGCGACGGGTCAGGTCATTGGCCCCGCCGCCTGCCAATTTTCGGCCGCAGAGGATAGGGAGAGTGGCCAACGTCATACCAACACTCCTCTTCCCCTGCGGCCCCACCGCGTCCGCCATCGAACGGTGGCGACCCCGTCAAGGCCGCGGAAGGTAGGGAGAGCGGTGCACCGTAATACCGGCACTCCTCTCCCGCCGCGGCCTCCAACCCTCAGCCGCGATGCCTCCGGTACGACATCGCGGCCCGCCTCAGTTGCGATGTCGCCCAAGCGGCACCGCAACCTACATGTTGGCCGCTACGTCGTCGGCTTGTCGGCAAAAGCCCTGACGAGCGGCCCCTCCTCGGGTTCCTCTTCGCTTCACCGTGGGTGTCCAAGCCACGGCTACTGAGCCCCCCCGCCTCGACAATGCGGGAACCCACCGGGGGGGAACCTAACCTAACCTAACCCAAGTCGGGGTGCACCAAGTCCCGAGATCGCTTATAGAAACCATTATTTTTATTGTTCATTCAAATACCATGGAAAAATACACCGAACAAACATTATTCGTTAAAAAATAATTCTACTGTTATCTTCATAGTAGGTATGCCAAGTGAATGCGAGAAGCACAGAACCGGTCGAAGTGGAAGTGCTTGGGGGAGGCCTATGTCCAGCAGTGGACGTCTTTTGGCTGTGTGCGTGTGGATTGAGTGCTCTTTTTTAAAAGTTTATTATATTTTTACGAAATCAAGGAGGAATTTAGGAAATAATTGTGAAAACTTCATGGTGAAGATAAAAAAATTGTGAAATCAATGGTGAGAAAGTTGTGGTCAATTAACTAGAACACTCAATCTGCTAACCTGAGAAAATACTGCAACTCGTGTCTCAAAATATACTAGATAAACGTTTATCATTTTTATATGGAATAATTGTGTACAATTTGTGAAAGCTATTCACAAATATTCAATTGATTTTAACGGTTTATTTGGATTTTATAAAGGTTTATTTAGAACACTCAATCCTCCTATGGTGCACACGGAGTGTTCCTAAACTCTCCAACTTTGGCTAAGTAAATTCATAATATTCTTAGAAGTATAATTCAGAGTCAATTTGTGAAACAATAATCTAGACATAAAACATAGCAGTTAGAGAGTAAATAAAAAAAACACTTTCTTTTCAACGTCCCGTTTGTGTTCCATGATGTAGCGTTTATTTATTTAACCCGAACTTTTATACAAACGGCGGTCACATCAGAAATTGTGAAAATGTTGTCACTAAAGTTTAACATCGTTTTCTTTTTTTGTGAACGCTTAATTTTAACAATATTCAACTTTCTTATATTTCTAAGGGACAAAATTGTATAGGGTGACCATGCATACATATAATTAAAAAATATTTTTGTACTTATGAACATTTTATTACAAGACAAACTAGAAAAAGTGTAACAGTAATTTAAAAAAAAAACATCTTTATTTACCCAAATAATCATAACAACCTTGTACAATCCAACTAAGTAACAAATAAGAAGTAAAAGTAGTTAACATTTTTGTTTGGTATGTATCAGTAGCCTGTGCTTATTTTGGTTGTTAACACGAACAGATTCACAAAAAAACTTTTTTACAAAAAAAACAACCGACTTCCAAAAAACACTATAAAGTGAAAAATAACTTTAATTTCGGAAGTCGGTTTCTTTGGATTTGTATTTTTGTTTTTTGCCACCGACTTCCGAAATTAAAGTTATTTTTCACTTTATAGTGTTTTTTGGAAGTCGGTTGTTTTTTTTGTAAAAAAGTTTTTATTTTTTACTTTTTACTGGGTCAGTTTGTAATTTATCTAAGTTACAATAGCCTAATGTCAATTGCAACTTAAAATTTAGTCCACGACTACGGTGCTGTAATTTCAAGGTTTGTACTTTTTCTGATGCTCCTGGCTTCAGCATCAGGTCTCTATATACTTCGGTGTTCCTCATTAACAGTACGTTTATCCACACATCGAGCCCTTTTCAATGAACCTAAACACGATATATCTGCTGTTAGTTGTCGAGGAGTTAGGTACTCTGCAGACTATCATGACTGCAGCATCAGGACATGACTTGATGATCATAAGACCAAATGTGGTAAATGCCCTATCAAACATCAAAACAATTTACTAAAACAGTCCTTGCCTGTTTGAGTTACCTTTTTACTGTTAAGGAGTTGTACCTTCCATCATCAGCCCAGCTACCTGAGATGGTGACAACCATACGCAAATACACAAGATACTAATCATAAAATATGCGAAGGAGAAGGATTCCCGCAATTCGTATTTATTTGCCTACCTACCTACTTACTTAATATTTCGAGGTTACGTTCGCGAAAATAAATGAACGATGACGATGAATGATGGAGGCATCGCTAAGGATTATCAACAAAGACTTACGTTATGGAAAAGCCCCTGAACGTTTTCGTTAACAACAATTGTGATGAAACCAATATTGAAAGTAACGTCATCCGTGACGGCGCATCGGAAAAATTTCAATACGTCACAAAAAAAAAACAATGTTTTTTGTTGAATCGGTCCTCTTTTCTTTAAATGCTTAAAATTTATTCCAAAATAATAATTTAAATTAATACGACCGCGACGCAACGCGTGACCTGGACCGCGGAAACACTTGACGATAATTTAACAACACATAACATAAAAATAAATTGCAACGCTCAAATGCACTAGCATAAAATAGCAATAGCTGCGTCTGACAGGAATCAAATTATGAACAAACAGTAAATAGTTTGATTGTCTACCCTCATTAGGGTACCTAGACCAAAAATGTGTCCGACAAAATTATGTCTACCCTACACAATTTTGTCCCTTAGAAATATAATAAAGTTGAATATTGTTAAAATTAAGCGTTCACAAAAAAAGAAAACGATGTTAAACTTTAGTGACAACATTTTCACAATTTCTGATGTGACCGCCGTTTGTATGAAAGTTCGGGTTAAATAAATAAACGCTACATCATGGAACACTCAAACGGGACGTTGAAAAGAAAGTGTTTTTTTTATTTACTCTCTAACTGCTATGTTTTATGTCTAGATTATTGTTTCACAAATTGACTCTGAATTATACTCGTAAAATAGAGTAAGAATATTATGAATTTACTTAGCCAAAGTTGGAGAGTTTAGGAACACTCCGTGTGCACCATAGGAGGATTGAGTGTTCTAAATAAACCTTTATAAAATCCAAATAAACCGTTAAAATCAATTGAATATTTGTGAATAGCTTTCACAAATTGTACACAATTATTCCATATAAAAATGATAAACGTTTATCTAGTATATTTTGAGACACGAGTTGCAGTATTTTCTCAGGTTAGCAGATTGAGTGTTCTAGTTAATTGACCACAACTTTCTCACCATTGATTTCACAATTTTTTTATCTTCACCATGAAGTTTTCACAATTATTTCCTAAATTCCTCCTTGATTTCGTAAAAATATAATAAACTTTTAAAAAAGAGCACTCAATCCACACGCACACCTTTTGGCTGAAATGATGATGATGATGATGCCAAGTGAAATTATGCCAAATAAAACTCTCCCATCTTAAAAGTATGCCATTGTAAATTCGGACATAAAAACATTCGGCCAAACAATAAATTATATTAAATAATTTTTTAAAAAGATTATGCCAAGTGTGTTATGCCAAATAAACGGAGCATCAATATTCTGCCAATCTGCCACATAGAAGGGGTTCCTTCTCTATCTAAATCTGTGTCTTTAAAATTGCAGACTAAAAAGCCATGCCGAGGAATTTTTTGACGCCATATTTTAGTTTGGTAACATAGCAAAATTTAATACAATAGCTCGAAATATGAAAATTACGGAAAGAAACTCTCTTCACCTTCTAGAGTCCCCAATTTTTGACGAATCCTTTCTAACATTCATTGAGGAAAGATCTTTCAAAATTAATATTCATTCGGCCTTCACACTCATTCGGTACTGTTGTTTTAGACCAAAATTTACTTATAGCCTTTGCTCCTCTCATCTAAGGAACCATCCACAAGTTTTCAACTAAATTACTAGAAACACACTAACTTCCACTTCCTTCCTGGCCCTGGACGACCGTGTGTGGCAGCAAGCCACACTACCCATTCGCTTGGGCGGTCTCGGCGTCCGCAAAATTTCAAGTATAAGTATACCGGCCTTCCTCTCCTCGGTTCACAGTACCGATAAATTAACCAGGAACATTTTATCTTTATCACTGGTCGATTTTGAAGTACCGTGTTTGACCGATGCGTCGAACGCTTGGAAAATGGCTTGTCCCAATACGGTTTTGCCCGATAACCCGTCTTCCCAGAGACGGTGGGACGTGCCGCTCTGCAGTATTATACGGAATGCCCTTGTAAACACATCATGTAATACTGTTGAGCGTGCCCGTCTGCTGGCTGTGGGAGAATGGGAGTCAGGCTTGTGGCTTCAGGCGCTCCCGTCTTCCACCACAGGCACAATGATGGATGACTCATCGTTTCGGCTCGCTACGTGTCTCCGCTTGGGCGCATCTTGTGTTGCTCTGCGGTGAAGCTGTCGACGGTCTCGGACACCAATGGCCTGTATTGCTGCAAGAGAGCAGGTCGCATAGCACGGCACGCCAGCATCAACGATATTATTCGTCGAGCCCTTGTCGTACCAGCGGTGTTAGAACCAAACGGCTTGGTCCGTGACGATGGGAAGAGACCAGACGGCAGGTGTTGTTGCCTTGGAAGGTGGCTAGGCCTCTGGTGTGGGACGCAACGTGTGTCGATACCCTTGCGCCATCTCATGTTCCTAGCACGGCAGGCTGTGCTGGCGCCGCTGCTGCGACTGCTGAGACCCTCAAGCGGCGCAAATACTGTAACCTTATGGGCAACTACAGCTTTGAGCCGTTTGTGTACGTTACCCCAGCAGGATAGTAGCTCCTAGTGTTAAGAGTGGAACGTATAATTAGTGCGTAATCTGCTGTAAATGTGCGCCAAATAAAAATCGTTGTTTTGTAAAAAAACGGAAAAAACGATTCCTGTTAAGGTAACGTTTTTCCAGCAGGAAAATTCTAAACGAATGATCGGAGAGAGAAATATTGTGCATGGGCAGAGAGATTATATTTGTGCAAAAATGTGCGCTGAAAATATCATTTGTGCGTCTTCAGGTTTTCGAGATATTGCATTTCCTGCTGGAGTGACGTTTTGCAGAGTCGTGTCTCTCTAAAACCATTGTATGTGCGCCTGTGGAATAAACATACACGAGTAGACCTTAATTTGTGCGTATTTGTGACAGAATTAGATTCAAGAAAATATTTATAATTTACAAGTAATCGCGCTTTTTTGAAAACCCGAAAAAATATCACAGCGCCTAAATGAGAAAACGCATAAGCTCGCTGACAACTGTATTCGGTCCTTCGAATCTGCATCTATTCACCTCATTTTAAAATTAAACACTTAAAAATGGTTGAATCCTTTATTTTTTTATAATAAACAAAATTTAAATAATTTACCAGGGCCGTCTAAAATTTTACGCACAGTCAGCATTAAATTGCGATACAGCCGGTCGATTTTCTAAAAATCTCATCGCGAAAACTTAGGTGAAGTGAGTTTGTTTTTGCTGGGAATTGACGCTATTGATACCTCACTCCACGCTCTCTTCACCTATGTTTTCACGGTGAGTTTTTACAGAATAGCAACACTGTTCAGTACATAATTTCGATTATCGTGTGCAGGTGTCAGGCACTCGTGTGTCTGTGTGACCGATTACGGAAACCGGAGGGAATGCCGTGCACCTAATGGCATACATGCTACGGTCTATCGGAGAGGTTGTCCTGTGCAGGTGTCAGACAGTCGTGTGTCTGTGTGACCGGTTAGGGCAACCGGAGGGAATGCCGTGAACCTAATGGCATACACGCTACGGTCTATCGGAGAGGTTGTCCTGTGCAGGTGTCAGACAGTCGTGTGTCTGTGTGACCGGTTAGGGCAACCGGAGGGAATGCCGTGAACGTAATGGCATACACGCTACGGTCTATCGGCGAGGTAGTCCTGTGCACGTAAATCTGTCATACATAACGTGTATTCCGAAAGTGCACAGGTCTATTGGAATAAGCGCTCAGGTACACCCGTACTGGTAAAGGAATAAGCGCTCAGGTATACCCGTACTGGTAAACCTCGATCGCAGCGTGTATAGCCACCGAAAAACGATACAACTTTTAATATTTTAGTCTATTATAATAAATTTATAATAGACTAAAATATTAAAAGTTAATCTATTAATAAAATTATAAAACAATAACAAAAGTTCTATTTCAGCAATCTCTTTATACACAAAACGTATAAAAAGTTTAACCAAAGACCTCAAAAAAAAACAATAATAAACACTGTGATATCCATAAAACTTCTGTCTCGTTTAGCGTCCATCAAAATGTGTTATGTTTTAAAACACTTGCTGTTCGCACGAAAAGCCAAAGTTTCATGACTGCAATTTTATTTCATCGGGGGTGCAGACAGTCAATCGTCTTGCATCCGTGGATCTATGTAATAAACATGAAAAATAAAATTCCTGTTAATTACATACTCATTACTGATAAATGTAGCCGGCAATCGAGTTAAGGTGCAACCAGACATCCATCGACAGACGTCGACTAGTCGGCAATGCCATCGATCGACGTCAACTAGTCGGCAACCAGACTGCCATAGATCGACGTCGACTAGTCGGCAACCAGACTACCATCGATCGACGTCGACTAGTCCGCAACCAGACTGCCATCGATCGACGTCGACTAGTCGGCAACCAGACTGCCATCGATCGACGTCGACTAGTCGGCAACCAGACTACCATCGATCGACGTCGACTAGTCCGAAACCAGACTGCCATCGATCGACGTCGACTAGTCGGTAACCAGACTGCCATCGATCGACGTCGACTAATCGATATCAAGATTGCCTCAAAACATAATATTCAAAATGGACTACTTAGAATATGTTACTGGTGAATGATAACAGTCATCCACCATTCACCATTTCAGACTTGTATTAACTACTAGCTTCTGCCCGCGACTTCGTCCGCGTGAAATTTCTTGTACCTCCACCCCGTTGCAACACTTCGTATTCGCTTAGCGTTCATTCTGACTTTTTTTTTCTTTTTGCTCGGCTCCTAAGGGACATAGCGTGATATTAGATAGCCTATAGCCTTCCTCAAGAATTGGGCTATCCAATGCAAAAAGATTTTTTCAAATCTGACCGTTAGTTCCAGAGATTATCGCGTTCAAACAAACAAACTCTTCAGCTTTATTATTAGTAGTATAGAAGATTAAGTCCGGGTTTCCTCACGGTGATTTGTCCAAGATAAACTCAAATTACATAATATGAATTGAAAAAGTCATATTGATACTTGCCCGGATTGAATCTCGTGCATGAGAGGCGAGGCCTTAACCGCTGAGCCATCATGACATGAGAGTGCGCCTAAATCCCCGAAACCTGTTAATATTTACTTGAACCAGTCACTAACTTAAACATTATTACTGATCAAAAATGAGAAGGATACCAACCTCATTCACTGATTAAGTGACATCATTAAAATAAATTGGAAATAGTTTCTTCGCATTTTATGTATTCACATTTTTTTGCTGAAATAGAAAAGTATCGGTTAATTTGCCTAATCAGTTGACTAAGTACTCAATACTTTATTTGTATTACACAATAGATCAGTCTTCTGAACTATCTAAGTGTCTAAATACATTATGCCGAAATTACGTTGCGTTATAGCGTACAGCCGAACTTCGGTCGGGCGTTAGTTCAGCGGTAATTCAGCGGCAATTCGGCGGCAACGTATTCTGTAGAACACATTATACGCGACCGAAGTTCGGTTCGATTGCCGAAGAAGATTCGGGGCGGGGAGCAGTGGGAGGCAGACATGCCCGCGCCCCGTGTGTGCGCACTGAATTTCTGCCGCGTATATTCGGCACTTATGGTGTGTCATATCAGCCTAATAAGTCGAAACGTAAAATCAGCCGCAGAACTTCGGTCGCGTACCTTCGGTATAGTGTGTTTGGACACTAAGGACTGATTTTTCAAGTCTGATAGAGAGAGATAGAGAGAGAGGCACGGTTGGCGCAGTGGTTAAGCGATTGACTACTGCGCTGCGTGTCGCGGGTTCGATTCCCGCACGGAACAAATATTTGTATGACCTACAAGTAGTTGTTCGGGTCTGGCTGTTTGTGTATGTGAGTTTAAATGTTTGTAAACGTACCCACAATACAGGAGAAATTCCTAGTGTATAATATAAAAAAAAAAAAAACTAGCGATAACCACTAACGATTCCCCAATCGTTAGTGGTTATCGCTAGTTTTTTTTTTTTTTGAAGAGGGGCGCGTCTTCGTGGATAGCACTACCTGTATAAATAAATAAGTACTTACTTTTCACTAATCATTTGTTGTATCGATTTCACCTTAATATTGCTTTTAGGGTAGTCGTAGTAATCTGGTTTGAGGCAGTCATAATCAGTTTTGTAAATATAATCAGCTACAAACTTGTCTAAGTCTTTTGGTTTGGGATAAACACTGGCAAGCTCTGTAAAATAATTAAATAGCAAGTATTTTCTGATGATATTTTCAATTTTGGTGCTGGAACCACTTATTATTTTTAGTTTACCTATATTGTCCCACTGCTGAGCAAAATAAGTAAGTGTCCGAACGCGCACAACAAAGGGTTCCGTAGTTGGGATGAATTTATTCCAAGAACAAACTTGAAATTATTTCAAGTTTCATTGTGCGTGTTCCGACACGCGTTTTACCGGGTTTTTACTTATTTTGCCCAGCCCAGCAGTGGGACAATAAAGGGTAACTAAAAAAAAAGTTTCTGTGGGTCTATTAGGTTATTGTAGTTGAAAAACATGTTCTCCCATACATTCCAAATGTAAGTTGGTCGACTATTACCCGTGAACTTGTAAAGCCTGAGCTCCTTTATCTCCCTATTTCGTTTGATGCACGACTTTTTGACCACCCTGTATACAGGGTCGCAGTGACATCGACGCGCAACCTGTGAACCTTGCAATGGATTCAGTTCATGATTCTGAACCATAATGCGATGAAACTTTTCGTTGGTTATTATAAAATATATTTGTTGCTCTGTACATTTTGACTGCGTAGGTATTGCAGTTTTCTATGAAACAGCAGTATTTTTTTTTTGAACTTCAATTTGCGATATTGAGGTTCACCTTCGCGGTCCTGATTCCACAACAACCTTCTGTGGCACACGACTTCATTATTTAAGGTGAATGGGTAGTTGAGACCGCGAAATTCAAATTTTCTTACGTTTTTTGCAATTTGCAGGTCAGTGTCAGTGTCAGCTTGTATCTTGATCAAAATATGATTCGCGACAATAACAGGTACTTACATATTTAGAGAATTATAATCATTAAAATCATTAATACATATTTCTAAGTTAGATTTGTACCATTAACACTTTTCCATAAGAGATTGGTGGTTGGTGGTAGAAATCTAACTTAGAAAGATATGATTCTAATGATTATAATTCTCTAAATATGTAAGTACCTGTTATTGTCGCGAATCATATTTTGATTAAGATACAATTTGACACTGTCCTGCAAATTGCAAAAAACGTATGAAAATTTGAATTTCGCGGTCTACCATTCATCATCATCATCAGCCTATAGCAGTCCACTGCTGGACATAGGCCTCCCCTAATGAGCGCCATAGCGCCCTGCCTTCAGCTTGACGCATCCAGCATCTGCCTGCAGTCTTTCGCAGATCGTCATCCCACCTGGCCGGAGGGCGTCCCACACTACGTTTGCCAAGTCGCGGTCTCCACTCAAGAACTCGTTTACCCCAGCGGTTGTCGGTCTACCATTCACCTTAAATAAATAAGGTAACAGTGAACTTAGTTTATACGTACGCTTTTCGTAGGCAAGCTCAATCACGGCCACAGCTATTTTTAAAGATAAAACTGGGATGCTGTTGAGAGATGGGTAGAGTCGGCCAAGCGCTAAATCTGCCTCAGCAACGTTTTTCGCTAAACTCTAGAAATAAAAGTATTATGGTCAGAGGCCACAGGCCTGTGTTGCTCTATGACCTTTTATAAATAAATAAATAAAGTCCTCCACTAAAGACTTTAATTATTTATTTATCTGGTTAAATAGTTATGGTGATAGTACTTTCCAGGACGAGCTCCTTCACAAATAGCTCAACTACCTACCTACCTACTCACGTAAAAATAATAATATGTGAAAATACGAACAAGTGTCTTCCCCGGTTTGAGACGAGGGATTATATCTCCAGTAGAGGAGCAAATTCCCATACAGCTAAATTATACTAGCAAGTGAATTATACTAGCAAGTGAATTATACTAGCAAGTGAATTATACTAGCAAGTGAATTATACTAGCAAGTGAATTATACTAGCAAGTGAATTACCTGGGCTGCGGCTACGAACATGGTATCGGGAACATGATGAGCCATGCAAGTGAGCACTCCGAGCGCTACTCCCGGGAATATGTAGGAGTTGTTACCCTGGCCTGTTTGATATTCCTTCCCACCATATTTGACGTGAGGGAAAGGCGAACCAGAAGCATAGATGCATCGACCCTAAAACAATATTATCTATTAAATAAATGCTTTATACCGAGTTCAAAAATACCCAGTCAATTGTTCTTCCCGTCGTTCTGAAGGGCAATTCTTGTACTTAAAAAACCTTCAAAGTCAAGTCACAATCTGATCTATGTTGGGAAATTACATACTTACTTACTTAATCAGCCTATAATGTTCCCACTGCTGGGACACAGGCCTCCTCTCGGTGAGAGGGAGTGGGCCGTAATCCACCACGCGGGCCCAGTGCGGGTTGGCAGATGTCACATGTCTTCGAATTTTTGGTTCTAGGACATGCCGATTTCCTCACGATGTTTTCCTTCACCGTTTTGAGAGCGGAAATTACATATCTATCTATATCTATATATATAAAAGAAGAAACTGACTGACTGAATGAATGACTGACTGACTGACTGACTGACTGACATATCAACGTACAGCCGAAACTACTGGGTCTAGGAATGTGAAATTTTGCACACGGCTTCCTTTTATAATGTAGGGGAGCACTAAGAAGGGGTTTTTGGAAATTAAAACTTTAAGGGGGTGAAAAGGGGGGATTTCGTTTGTATGAAAAATCTTATTCCTTGAGTTAATAAACTTGAAACTTAGCACGAATACTTATCTAAGTAAATTATTAAGTTTGGCATTTTTTGTTTTTCTTAACTACCCCCTAAAGGGGGATTGGGGGGTGTCAAAGTTTGTATGGAAGAATTTTAACGGGCTGTCCGATTAACTCGAAACTCAGTATTTATACTTAAGACCAAAAATAGAGAATAACGTGTATCAGGGTTTTTCGAAAATGTACCCCTAACGGGGTGAAAAGGGGTAGTTAATTTTACAGGGGAGGATTTTACTGCGTGACTTGATTTACTCGAAAATTGGTATAAATAATCTTTGAGTCAAGTAATGAACACATCACAAACTATTTTTCGAAATTCCACCCCTGTGGGGGTGAAAAGCGGGGATACAGTTTATATGAAAAATCTTATTCATTTGGTTAATAAACTTGAAACTTGGCACGAAAGTAAATTATGAAGATTGACACTTTTTGTTTTTCTAAACTACCCCCTAAAAGGGGATTGGGGGGTGTCAAAATTTGTATGGATGAATTTTAACGCACGGTCCGATTAACTCGAAACTCGGTATTTATACTTAAGACCAAAAATAAAGAATAAGACGTATCAGGGTTTTTCGAAAATCTACCCCTAACGGGGTGAAAAGGTGTAGTTAGTTGTAGGGTTTTTCAAAACTCGACTCCTACCAAGGTGGAAAAGGGTAATAAAGTTTAAGGGGTGGATTGCTGGGAAATATAGTAGGAAATGCTGTATCCACTAGCACATAGCGCCACCAGTGGTTCGCAGAGCACTGGCTCCAGCGAAAGAGCCAAAATGGTCTCCGACACATGACCCTTTGCACGACAACATCCTTGTGCCACAAAGGCTGAAAAGCCGAAACAGTTTTTTAAAGTGTGTCGTCAACTCACTGGTGAACCATGACAAGAAAGACTGAAGCTATGGCGAGCGAGACAGTCCTTCCTTACCCAAACCGTTCGTCCCACCCGCTGAAGACCTCCCACCTGGACATGGGACACCTTGGGTAACCTGGAAGTCTTTAAACAGACTCCGGACGCAGGTTAGCTGAAGTAAGGAAAACCTGTTCAGGTGGAGATTCATAGACGACTCCGCCTTGGAGTGTAAATGTGGTGCTGTTCCACAAACGATGGGACACTTAATATCGTGTCCTGCATGTCCTGTCAGCTGCACGTTATAGGAACTGGTGGACGCTGGTAATGGCGCCAAACAAGTAGCCGAATTCTGGGCCGAGTCCATTTAGATTGCTATCGACACGCTAAGAAGAAGAAGGGGTGGATTTTACTGCTTGCTTCCATTAACTCGAAAATGAGTAGGTATCGGTCTTTGAGTCAAGTTATGGACACGACATCCCAAACGATTTTTAAAAAATCCACCCTTGTTGGGGTGAAAAGCGAGGATCCTGTTTATTTGTAAAATCTGATTCCTTTGATCTACAAACTTAAAAATTGGCCCGAATACTTATTAATCTAAATAAATTATAAAGATCATAAACATACATATTCGAAATTTTTAGAGGAAAGTACGAAATACACGCGGACGAAGTCGCGGGCAAAGTGCTAGTCTAATACATACATATAATAAATTTGTAGAAAAGTGGTGTCTGTACAATGGAAATATATAAAAAAAAAGTAGCAGGGGTTGTTATTATATCGATGCCGAACCCGAAATTGTAATTAATTTTTTTTTTGTCTGTTTGTTTGTGCACGCTAATATCAGAAACGGCTTATTCGATTTAGATGCGGTTTTCACTAATATATTGTAGTAGGCTTAACTTAACATTTAGTGTTTATTTCATGCCAATCGGTTCATAAATAAAAAAGTTATGTCAATTTAAAGAATCACGGCGAACACTTGATAAGAGTACGTTATCAGAGTACGTATACGCCTCGGGCCTACGCGTCCGATCTTCGGAACTTCTGGACGGATTTGAATGATTTTTTTTTTTGTTGTATAGTTATTATGACTGGACAACATTCAGGCTATAATTTTTCTTGAAAACTTGAACACCTGATGCAGAACCGAAACAGACCAGCTTAACTATAAGAGATACAAAAATGGTACCATAGCAAAAATTGTTCCACCTGATGAGGATTTTCTGCTGAGAGAATAAATTTGAAGATCTGGAACACCTGATGGGGAACTCCAAGAGCCCAGCTACACCATAACACATAGGAATGACGTCTTAGTAAAAGTTATTCGGTCTGATGGGCATTTCCTGTTGACTTATAAAAATCGAAGATCAGAAACATCTGATGTGGAAATCAAAGCTATCACTAATTTCACCTCCACGCGGTGAAGGCGGTAACAGTTTAGGACTGATTTTCGATGACGATGGTATATCATTGAAAATTTGACTCTACTGGCCAAAACTCCCATTTATTTATTTTTTACGTGAAGAAATGCTCATGCATTGTGCACTACCACGGGGAGATAGTGCAGTTATGTGGGACTCTAACCCACTAAAACTCCACTGTGTCCTCCTCTGCTGCTTACGGCGGGAACATGGGCACGCGTTAGCACTCATCCGTGAACCCGCCGCGGCTGTCCGGCACCGGACTCTCCACTGGGGACTACTCCCCATCACCGGCGCACCAGAACACATAGCACGCCGTGACCACCCCAGGGACCAAACCAGCACATGGGCGCCAGACGATCCCGTGTCTGGGCACCCTTGGTAGGGGAGCAGTCACTTAGATTTTAATTGATCAGGTATCTTCATAATAAAACTATAACCATGCCTAGAAAGAGGTCAAATCTTTCCCAATGTTCCAAAGGAGCTAAAAGATTGAGGATCATAAGATCCCAAGAATCTACCGAAGAGCGTCAGGAGAGACTTGATGCTGTTTGAGAACATCAGGCTGCAACTCGCTCCGTGGAAACCTCTTCGGATCGCGAAGCACGCCTGCGTTCTCAGCGTATTTACGCATCTACATCCAGATCTCTAAAGACCAGTGAAGAATATGATGCGCGACTGACCGCTGATACGGTGAGATTATCATACATTGTTCCGAACACGCACACAAAAATATTCATAATCAGAAAGTGAGAAAGAAAGAATTGCTGGAGTACGGCATGAAGAGACAGATTAAGAAGAGCGCAACGAACGTTTGAATTCTGATCGACTTCGACATTCTCTGAACAGAATGTCGATATCATCTGAAGAATCGGATGTGTCTCAAGATATAGCCATAGGGCATGGCGACCTTTCTTGGGTTGATAAGGAACGGAGTGCATTTACGTATACTCCTATGATTGACTACGCCACATTTCCGCCATCGGAGGTATGGTTAAAAATTTTACTTTTTGTGATCATAATAAAACTATAACCATGCCTAGAAAGAGGTCAAATCTTTCCCAATGTTCCAAAGGAGCTAAAAGATTGAGGATCATAAGATCCCAAGAATCTACCGAAGAGCGTCAGGAGAGACTTGATGCTGTCTGAGAACATCAGGCTGCAACTCGCTCCGTGGAAACCTCTTCGGATCGCGAAGCACGCCTGCGTTCTCAGCGTATTTACGCATCTACATCCAGATCTCTAGAGACCAGTGAAGAATATGATGCGCGACTGACCGCTGATACGGTGAGATTATCATACATTGTTCCGAACACGCACACAACAAAATATTCATAATCAGAAAGTGAGAAAGAAAGAATTGCTGGAGTACGGCATGAAGAGACAGATTAAGAAGAGCGCAACGAACGTTTGAATTCTGATCGACTTCGACATTCTCTGAACAGAATGTCGATATCATCTGAAGAATCGGATGTGTCTCAAGATATAGCCGTAGGGCATGGCGACCTTCCTTGGGTTGATAAGGAACGGAGTGCATTTACGTATACTCCTATGATTGACTACGCCACATATTCCGCCATCGGAGGTATGGTTAAAAATTTTACTTTTTGTGAAGCTGTTAAATAGCAAAAAGAAACAAACGGTATGTGTTGCTCAGGTGGGAAAGTACATATTGAAATATTACAAAATCCTCCAGAAATATTAAGATCACTGCTAATCGGTGACCATCACAGTCAAAACATTTCTTGGACAACATACGTTCGTACAATAATGCCTTTCAAATGACATCTTTTGTTGCGAAACAGATTTCAGAAAGCCCATTTATGCCAACATTCAAAGTGCAAGGCCCAGTTTACCACCCTATTGGTTCATTATATTGCCTGAAAATGACGTCTCGAATCGTCTCGCGCATCCCGTTGTTATCCAGTCCCCGGGTTCTTAGAATTCGACATCAGACGTTTCAGATCTTCGATTTTGACTACCCCGTTGTCGCTGGCATAACCAACAGGATCCGCGTACGAAGTAGCGGGCAGAAGCTAGTCTATACTAATACTAATAATAAAGCTGAAGAGTTTGTTTGAACGCGATAATCCCTGGAACTACCAGTCGGTTTTGTATAAATCTTTTTGCATCTGATAGCCCCGTACTTGAGGAAGGCTAAAAGCTACCTAACATCGCGCTAGGACCCTTAGGAGCCGAGCAAAAGAAAAAAGTCAGAAAGTAACGCTAAGTAAAAACGAAGTAATAGCGCGGGCTGGTGATGCTATGCAAAGACAAAGACGACCGACGGGGTGGATCGGGAGAACAATAAATTTCACGTGGACGAAGTCGCGGGCAGCAGCTAGTATTATATATATAGGTACAATGCGACCGACGTAACTTGGCGGGTCTGAACTCTGCACAGAAGGCTGCGCAGTAAGATTTTTTAGGAACCAAATGGTGACATGAGGCGAGTGCGAGTGAGAGAACATGCGTGAAAGTTCTTAGTGCCTATGTTCAGGCCCGCGAAGTTACGTCGGTCTTATTGTATACAGGGTGGGCAAAAAATCGTGGATCAAACGAAACAGGGCGATAGTTGGGGTTATTTGCAGTAAAAAATATCTTTGTGGCAGAGCCCTAACTTGATCTCCTTAAAAGTTACGACAACTTGAGTGTTTACAGTAAGGTTCTAAAGTTACAAATATTTTTTCGTGAGACTTAAAAGATATTGAAAATAGTGCCAATACTGATAAATCATGCTACCCACTGTCATGAAAGCACTGTTGTAGTGATGATACTTTTTTATTTATTAAAAAAAACAGCTTCTGCCCGCGACTTCGTCCGCGTGAAATTTCTTGTACCCCCACCCCGTCGCAACACTTCGTATTCGCTTAGCGTTTATTCTGACTTTTTTTCTTTTTGCTCGGCTCCTAAGGGTCATAGCGTGATATTAGCCTATAGCCTTTTTTTTTCCGGATGGGAAATCGTCAAATGACCCCTCCCGCTCTGGGTGGAGCGGAAGGAAGTGTCAGACTCTTACTGACTAAAACCCACCCGTGTTCCTTCCTTAGCCCTTTATGTTCCGGGCCAGCGGTAACCCTTTCGGACAATCCCGCTGACCCGAGCCTATAGCCTTCCTCAAGAATTGGGCTATCAAATACAAAAAGATTTTTTCAAATCTGAGCGGTAGTTCCAGAGATTATCGCGTTCAAACAAACTCTGCAGCTTTACAATATTAGTATAGATTATTTATTATCTTATTCTTTTTTATATCTTATTCTTTTTTTTATATCGAACCGTTTTTGCGTGATGCCTAAACAAACAGACAGACAGACGAAAATTTTTTTAATCACATTTTTGGGTTCGGTGTCGGTCTAGTAACAGCCATTTATTTTTATGATATTTTCAATGTACAGAATTTTCACTTCTACAGATTTATTATAAGTATAGATTTTTTTTTTACTGTAAATAAGCCCAACTATCGCCCTGTTTCGTTTGATCCACGATTTTTTACCCACCCTGTATATAATAATACCAGTCGAAGTGGACGTGCTTGGGGGAGGCCTATGTTCAGCAGTGGACGTCTTTCGACTGAAATGATGATGATGATTATATATAAACATACCTATATTTATATAGGTATATAATTATATACAGGGTGATTGGAAGATGGGTGCAAAGCTTTAAGGCGAAGATAGTACAGACAATTTAGAACCATTTAAGCCATGGTTGTCTTAGACGAAGTCTTACTACTTTTTTTTTACCAATTTCTTAAGATTTTTTTCAAAAATTCCTAAAGTTTTAACTAAACTATTTATTTATGGCCAAATTGAATGATAAATGAATTCATTTTTATTGTATTTAATTAAAGTAATGTGTAAGCAATCTAGCAAAACATGTTTTAGGCCTCTGTGTCGTTAGACATTTTTTTTACAGATATTTAAAGTTCATAACAAATTTTAAAATTTATAAATACTTTTTGTAAACCTTATTTTAAAAATCACGGAGCGTGCTTTTTTTGTTCAAACCTTTTTGAAAACATGCTTGATAATCGCTCTTTCTTTTGAGGTAACATTTACGCAGATATCTTACAAATTATTGAAATTAGGACCTAAAAACCAATTTAAGGGAGAAATTTTAAATTTTAGGCAGTCTAAATAAAACAACATTTGAATTAAATTTATTTATGTTTCATGGTCAAAATGTTGTCCGTGATTCCTAATACAAGCACGGCTCCGTCTTCTCACTTCTATTGTTGTTATTTTCAACATCATATCTCCAGCTTCATTGTTTCAAACTCTGAATTCATTCTCTCTGTCAGTTCTTCTCTCGTGTTTATTTCAACATTCGTATACACCAGCTCCTTGGCCCGGCCCCACACGAAAAAGTCCAGCAGGGTCAGATCTGGTGAGCGAGCGGGCCAAGGGATGGGTCCATCTCTCCCAATCTAGCTGTCAGGAAAGCAATTATTTAAATGTTCCCCATGTGTTGTGTGGGTTATGAAAGTTTGTAATGCCCTAGAAAATTTGCTTTCATCCGTCCACAAGATTGATTTCAAATTAAAGTTTTCTAGGGAGGGCATTAAAAACTTTCATAACCTTCATGAATGGGCCGCCAAAGACAACAATCCACATTTTAAGAAGCAGGTGTCGTTTCAGAGGAAATTCTGGAGGCTGGAGTAATTTGCAGGACGTTGATTGGGCCCCACTTCTTACCGGAGACTTTCAATGGTGAAAATGATTTGCACTTTCTACAAGTGGATTTACCAGAGCTGATAGAGGAAACCGGTGTCCCGATATTCGCAAGAGACAGTACAGTCATCTTTCAGCAAGACGGCTGTCCAACGCATTGGATGTTAAATGTAAGGGAACACTTAAATAATTGCTTTCCTGACAGCTAGATTGGCAGAGATGGACCCATCCCTTGGCCCGCTCGCTCACCAGATCTGGCCCTGCTGGACTTTTTCGTGTGGGGCCGGGCCAAGGAGCTGGTGTATACGAATGTTGAAATAAACACGAGAGAAGAACTGATAGAGAGAATGAATTCAGAGTTTGAAACAATGAAGCTGGAGATGATGTTGAAAATAACAACAACAGAAGTGAGAAGACGGAGCCGTGCTTGTATTAGGAATCACGGACAACATTTTGACCATGAAACATAAATAAATTTAATTCAAATGTTGTTTTATTTAGACTGCCTAAAATTTAAAATTTCTCCCTTAAATTGGTTTTTAGGTCCTAATTTCAATAATTTGTAAGATATCTGCGTAAATGTTACCTCAAAAGAAAGAGCGATTACCAAGCATGTTTTCAAAAAGGTTTGAACAAAAAAAGCACGCTCCGTGATTTTTAAAATAAGGTTTACAAAAAGTATTTATAAATTTTAAAATTTGTTATGAACTTTAAATATCTGTAAAAAAAATGTCTAACGACACAGAGGCCTAAAACATGTTTTGCTAGATTGCTTACACATTACTTTAATTAAATACAATAAAAATGAATTCGTTTATCATTCAATTTGGCCATAAATAAGTAGTTTAGTTAAAACTTTGGGAATTTTCGAAAAAAATCTTAAGAAATTGGTAAAAAAAAAGTGGTAAGACTTCGTCTAAGACTACCATGGCTTAAATGGTTCTGAATTGCCTGTACTATCATCGCCTTAAAGCTTTGCACCCATCTTCCAATCACCCTGTATATATATTACATTTTTTATACTTATTTATTATATTATTAACAGATTGAGACAGATTTGAATGCGAACGTTCTTAAAAATACGGGAATTGCTCCCCTCAGATATTTTTTTTGCACCGGACCTTCATAGCTGTTTACAGCCATTCGAAATGTGGTCGAATCGAAAATGACACATTTTCAATTGCTATTTTGCCTGCACGATGGGCATTTTTACACCCATTAAGACGTAAGAAGAATTAATATTATAAAGTATTGTACCTCCGTATTGTCATAAGCTTGCTGAGGTGTGCATTCTGCTTTATCCGTCGGATTTGAAAGTGCATAGATTTGCGGTCGTTCACAATTTTTAGCCATTTGTTGCAAAATTTCAGGCGTAAAGGCACCACCCTGTGTCGACACACCTAAAAACATAATGTAATGACTAATAGGTATTCTGAGATTGATCCATAGAGACTCGGATATACACTCAATAACCTACTTGCTACATTCCAATTTGCACAAACGAGCTTGTAAATTGTAATGTTAAGACGGCAAAACGGTATACAGTACCTATCGTGTCAGCCACGCACAGTTAAGGGTTCCATAATTAAAATGAATTAAACGCACGCACAGTATTGATTTTTCAACACACTTGCTCGTAAAGTGGCTCTTATTGAACCGCTTTTAGGTCCATAATGCAGTGTATTAAAAACGCGTGCTTTTTCTTTACGTTAATCCACTAGTGCTTTATTGCCACAGATAACTATTTACTAGTCGGAGATGCGCGCTTTTTTAATCTCTTTTTTTTTTCTTTCTCGTTTGGCTTCGCACGGTTTGTGCATTTAGATTTAGCCAATGTCACGTTTTGTTTTTTATTACGAAGGAAATAAAGGTAGGGAAACAAAAATACTATTATTCGAATTAGTTATAACGGGATATAGGGATAAAAAACTGGCCAAGTGCGAGTCGGATTCGCACATGAAGGGTTCCGTACCACAAGGCAAAAACGCCGAAAAAAACACGTTTGTTGTATGGGAGCCCCCCTTAAATATTTATTTTATTTTATTATTTATTATTAAAGTAAAAATACAACTGAGTATTTTGTGAATATTTCAAGTGCCTACCTGTTGCCATTATTGATATCGAGCAAAAAAGGGCAAAAAAATCGCGTTTGTCGTATGGGAGCCCCCCTTAAATATTTATTTTATTTTGTTTTTAGTATTTTTTGTTAAAGCGGGAACAGAAATACATAATTTGTGAAAATTTCAACTGTCTAGCTACCGCGGTTCTTGAGATACAGCCTGGCTACAGACACGGCAAAAACGCCGAAAAAACACGTTTTTTTGTATGGGAGCCCCCCTTAAATATTTATTTTATTTTGTTTTTAGTATTTGTTGTTATAGCGGCAACAGAAATACATCATCTGTGAAAATTTCAACTGTCTAGCTACCGCGGTTCTGGAGATACAGCCTGGCGACAGACAGACGGCAGAAACGCCGAAAAAAACACGTTTTTTTGTATGGGAGCCAACGGACATGACGAAATTATAAGGGCTCCGATTCCGTCATTTGCCATTGCATTACATTTTAGAAACAACAGCATTCACAATTAAATTGTTTTTTTAAATAGAACAGTCGGCTAGAAAAACGATATTTACTTACCGACAATTACGGTTGCCTTTATAACCCCAACAAAACCTCCAAAATCCTTCGTTGGTTCCATATCTTTCCCGTACTTAGTTGCGTGCGATGGTATTCCACTCTCTCGCTTATTCGACAAAAGACCATCGATGTCAAATAGGTAGATTTTCTTTACAGCTTCATCCATTGATGTGCCTTCAAGTACCATCCCGTCGCATATCAAATTTGCAATACCAACGCCTGCCTGAAGATTAAAACATAGGTACTATTCCAACAAGAATACTTATAATAAACCGTTGATTTCATCCGCAAATATTATACTTATATAATTATTAAAGAACTAACTAATCTGGGGGCACGGAAGTGCCCCCGCCAAGACGAGCCAAGCGAAGCGCAAGGGCACCTACCTTTTCTCGAAGCACTTCGTCGTATTTTTGAACCTTCATATCTTGTGTTTGGATTATACCAGATAAACAAAATTTTCGGGATATGATGTCAGTGGTTGACTTATTAAACCTATAAAGTTTCAATTGCATAGCTCTTATACTTTAGATTTTATTATTGATATCTAAAATACCCCGATTTCGTCACTGACTCACTGATGATCATCATTATTCTAAGGGTCTTCCTGAAGTCCTTGGTATATAAGCTAGTAATAGTACACAAACAACAAAAAACTCTTAAACTAGGCACTTTTACCCTCAAACCCCTTAAACTAGGGGATGGAAGTTTGTACGAGACTTCCGCAAATTTTGATTCTGATAATTGATATAGGAACTCCTTGTTATAAATAATAAAATACGTATTTGAGGATTTTCAGTAAATAACCCCCCAAAAAAATGTTTTTTTATTTCATACGCAACCAATGATTTCAAAAGTAAGGATACGCCCGTCTGAACATTTTACATAGAAGTTCTTCGTTCGAAGTTCGCGCGCACCACTGTCAACCGAGTCGCGTTGGCCCTAAAACCGTCATTTTAGGGCCAGCGCGTTGGTGCCATTTAGTCGCGCCGTTAGCCCGGTCCTTACGCTAGTAATATATATGTCAATGTAAGCAACTTTCAAAAAGATGTGAAATCCCACCAAAAACATTTTCATGTAAAATGTTGCCAAGACGAGACCACATATGGCTCGCACTGTCAAAAAGTTATCAGATCTCATGTAGAGCCAAGCTTCTAACTCTACACGCCCTAACTTCACAAACTCTACACCTTAGTCAAAATATGTGGCTTGGCCGTTTCGCTACCATCACTGGGCGTAAGGTGAAAAATTTATTCACTGTTCATTACTTTTCTGTTATACAATAGTTCTTGTAGTAACGAAACGACAGCAGTGGTGGCCCAGTGGTAACGGCCGCGACTTACGAGTTGTAGGTCGTAGGTTCGAACCCAGACAGGCGCTTTACTTTGTGTAAATTATTTCATCACCACTGCTCTCAAAACGGTGAAGGAAAACATCGTGAGGAAACCGGCATGTTCTAGAACCAAAAATTCGAAGATATGTGGCATCTGCCAACCCACACTGGGCCCGCCGCCGCGTGGTGGATTACGGCCCGCTCCCTCTCACCGAGAGGAGGCCTGTGTCCCAGCAGTGGGAACATGATAGGCTGATTATGTTATGTTTGAAATGAAAATGTTTAGTCAATAGTTTACTATTGACTAAACATTTTAAACTGCAATTCATTTTTTGTAGGTAAGTACCTAAATAATAGGTTACCCCGATGTTTACGATTTCAGTCTGGACTTGCGACGGATCTATATTTTCTATAACTTGTGGGTTATAGTTACCTATGAAATTGCCGATTTTTGATACTGGCTGTGAAGATCGATATCTTTCATTCTTTATAATATAAATAAATAATAAATACTTATAGCATGACTTGTTGTTTTTCAAAATCAGTTCTTCATTTGTTTTCCCGCCGTTCGATTTTTTTTTTATATCGCTGTTTCTGTAACCATGGTAAAATCGAAATTGCGCGATATTTTCGAATACGAGTTCCGTCGGGGCACCAACGCAGCACAGACAGCACGCAACATTAACGACGTGTATGGACATGGTACCGTATGTAAACGCACGATCCGTTTTTGGTTTGATCGCTTCCGTTCTGGAAATTTTGATACCGACCGGAACAACGATGAATTGAAAACTATAGTGCATGCAGATCCATCTCAAATCATGTTCGAACTTGCAACAGCCTTCAACGTAAATGATAAATCGATACTGATTAATTTCCTTCAAATTGGAAAGATAAAAAAGCTCGGAAAGTGGGTACCATAGGAACTTGCTGAACAAAAACTACAAAATCGCGTCGAAGCACCGCACAAACAGCCGTCTCAAAACTACAGGAGTTACGACTGGAAACTGTCCGTCGCGTCTTTACTAAATGTACCTTGTGAAAACTCCCCATAGAATTTTGGTCGGGTATAGTTAGCATGAGGCTTTCGAAATTTCTAACTACTAAATATACCCGAGTTGCAGTATCATAAACGGGTATATTTAGGACCTAGCGTTGCGTGATTACGTACTACTAAATATACCCGGCCAGAATGTATGTTACCACAGACATCCATAGCATGTGCTGGACCACTTTGTGCTCGTTACACTAAAGAGCAATATGTATTTCAACACAGACATTCTCTGTACCTATTATTCCTATACATTATGCTCGTCATTTCCAAAGCAAACTACGTACGAGTGCAGAGCAAAGGACAGGATTGGGCAGGATTGTGAAACGTGGCATTACGCGTTCCGGTGCTGTACCCCTAATGTTACCATGCTAATATATATTTTAAATATTCTGTACATTCATCTATCTCGACATAGTACCTGAAACGCAATGAGAATTTAGGATGCAAGAGCGAGAGAAGCGAGCTCGGGACTTGGGGCACCCCGACTCGGACAGGTTAGGTTCCTTTAAACCCTGTAGACGGAAATAAGGGCCCCGCGAAGTGGGGCTCCGTCGACTACCTCTTATTAATTATTGCTTGTAAACCAACTTAGACCCGCCACGTGATCTTCCCCATCTTAAATACTCGCACTATGCTCCAATCCCGCAATATTTCAAGCAAATTATTCTATTAAAATAGGGTATATTTACAATGATTCATTTTAAACTGGTGCTACTAAATATACCCGAGTAGCGGTGTCTTGGTAAGGTACATTTAGCGGTAGTCACTCGAAAATGTGATCTCCTAATTATACCCGAAGTCAGCCAGGTCCGTGACGTCACTGGCGTCCCCAAAAGGTACATTTAGTAAAAACGCCTCTCCGTCACCCACCATACTCACCAAACTTTGGTTCAACCTATCCCCATTTTTATTCGGAGTTTGAATAACTTTTTACAGGGGAAAAAATTCAAATCCAACAAGGCGGTGAAAAACGCCTCTAAAGAGTTCATCGATTCCCGTCGCCACGATTTTTATAACAGAGCTATCAACGAACTTCCACTAAAATTGCAAAAATACTTCTTCACTAATGACCAATACTTCTATTAGCGAAACACGAAGTTTTCTTAAAAAAATTAACATTATATTTCATTATGTAAAACGGCTAATTCATAGGTAAAGAAAAGACCTAATATCATCTACGCCCTTTAAAAACAATGTTTTGTGCCATCCATACTCGGAATATTAAATTTACGGATGACATCATGGAAGATTCTTGTTTTGTAGATAAAGGTATTTATGTAAAATATGTTTTTTTTTCTGTTAGCCTATATTATCCCACTGCTAGGCAAAGGCCTCCACCTATTGTTCCACCTTTCCTTGTACTGTGCCTTCTCCGTCCAATCGGTTAGGAACGAGTCCAAATCGTCACGCCAGCGTTTCTTACGCCTCGGCGACGAGATGCTCGTCTTCAGGCACCCACTGTGTGACGACTTTAGCCCATCTGTCTGGATGCATCCTATAAGTGTGTCCCGCCCTGTCCCACTTCAGCCTCGCAACATGGGCGATACCTGTCTTGGAGCGCATTGTCGTGTTCCGAATTTGGTCGGTAAGTTTAATTTTTTAAGATACTACGCTCCATCGCTCTTTGGCAAACCTTGAGTTTGGACTTCTGAGCCACTGTTAAAGACCAAGTCTGAGCGCCATAAATTAGGATAGGCAGTAGGATACACATGTCGATGAGCTTGCGCTTTAGTGACATAGGAAGGTTGCCCTTCATTAGCGCCTTATAATGATTAAAGTTTAAAAAAATAAACTTGCAGCACGATACTTACCCCTTAGCTTGGTAAAACTGGTTGTCAGAATTTTGGGCTTCTGACTACCTGTAATGACTGACAAAAATCCACGAATAACAGCCGGGGCCAACGGCTTAACGGATACATGAATTCCTGCTACGTATTAACTAAACTAGCTGACCCGGCAAACGTTGTTTTGCCATATAAATTATTTCTAGCTGCCCGGCGCCACTTCGTTCGCGTGGTGTTCTACCCCTTACCCTACACTACTCTACCCTACTCCTACCCTACTCCTACACTACTCCTACACTACTCTACCCTACTCCTACCCTACTCCTACACTACTTCTACCCTGCTTCTACCCTACTCCTAACCTACTCCTACCCTACTCCTACACTACTCCTACCCTACTCCTACACTACTCCTACACTACTCTACCCTACTCCTACCCTACTCCTACACTACTCCTACACTACTCTACCCTACTCCTACCCTACTCCTACACTACTTCTACCCTGCTTCTACCCTACTCCTAACCTACTCCTACCCTACTCCTACACTACTCCTACCCTACTCCCACACTACTCCTACCCATAAGTAAATAATAAAAGTATTAAATACTATGTCCGTCTAAAACCGAATAAAAAAAAACGGATAAAAAGTATCCTATGTCTGCTGGTTCTAAGCTACCTCCCCACCAATTTTCAGCCAAATCGGTTTAGCCGTTCTTGAGTTATAAATAGTGTAACTAACACGACTTTCTTTTATATTTATAGATTATAATCATTATCATTACTTTTTTAAATAACACAGACATAAGTATCAGAGTGAATAATACACATAATAATATTTTAAAGATCACAATATGTTTTCGTTAGTACTATATCGCGCCAGTATATAATAAGTAGTTATGAGGGAAATAGACGTCAAACATACGAGTGTGAGCGCGTCCGAATTGGACAAATCACATCGGTCGACCTGACAGCTCGCGACCGAATCGGACAACTACACATCGCAAGGGATACGTCGTTACGTGTTTCCACTTATTGCATTAAAAAGTTGTTAAAGAATGCTTTAAATTGATTATATCTTTTGAAAGACTGAAGCGATTGCGATGAAACAAATCACTACTCCGAGTTCTACACTATATTTGAGTATAAAAATGAACCATATTGGTTGCGTACTTTTTACGTTGAACCTGTTCAAATAAAAAATCTGTCACATCCAAACAGACAAACCGACAAACAGACAAAAATTCTAAAAATTGATGAAATGGCATCTGTTGGTTATCCTGTAACACCCTACCTATTTGTTTTTTTTTCATTGTACTGAAACGCCTCGTCTACAGATTTATTATATGTATAGATAGATATAGATAAAACTTACAGAACCGGCTCCGAGAAACAAATATATATTTTCACTAAGTTTTTTCTTGGTGACTCTGCAAGCTGTGAACATACCAGCGAGCACGACACCCGCAGTACCTTGAATATCGTCATTGAACGTACAATATACATTTCTGAATTTGTCAAGAAGGCGAACAGCGTTATTCATGGCGAAATCTTCAAACTGTTAACAATAATACATTATGATCAATAGTTTTCTATCTATTCGTACATGTATATCTACCTAAAAAAATGCAGGGTTTGGGCACCAACTTTAAAGGATATCAGTAAAGTACTTAGGTAGGTACAGTCAACAAAGGAGTTAAGTATATAGGAGCGTCGGATATAGTTGAAGTTTACTAAGAAACCGATGGATGTTCTGGACTGAAATTTAATTTAATAAATGAGCTGTTTGTTTTCTATTAATAAACTAAAATTTTATTCGAGAATATCCATTGGTTTCTTAGTAAACTTCAACAATATCCGACGCTCCTGTATACTTAACTCCTTTGTTGACTGTACATTCTGGTACATATAGGGAATGCAATCTCGATCTCGAAAAAAGGGAAAAGATTTCGAGCCTTTTTCGAGACTCAATCTTGTGGGGAGACAATCTCTTTCTTGAAATCTCGAGATTTCGAGACTTAGCGCGCGCGACTTAGCTTTTTGGGAAACCATTTGGAGCATACAAATTAATGGCTTTATAGTGTGCGTGATGAGTGTGTGCCGATTTGTTGCATTAAGTATGCGTAGTGCAAATGATTACCTATTACTTAAATAAGCGTTGACTTTTTTGTTACGGAATTTGATGAATGTTTTCTTATTTACAAAATCATCATCATCTTCCTGCCCTTATCCCATGTTTACTTGGGGTCGGCGCAACACGTTTTCTTCTTCCATTCGCCCCTGTCAACCGTCACGCTATCATTCACTCCCTTCTCTTTCATATCATTCCTCACACAATCCATCCATCTTTTCTTCGGCCTTCCTCTCCCTCTCCATCCATCAACATGTATATCCATCACTCTTTTAGTCACATGCGTTTCGTCCCTTCTCATCACATGCCCATACCAAGACAAACGATTTCCTTTCAACTTTTCTGTCACTGGCGCCACTTTCAAACTTCCTCTTATATACTCATTTCTTACTTTATCCATTCTCGTCACTCCACACATCCATCTCAACATTCTCATTTCCGCTGCATGCAATCTTTTTCATCCGTCTTCTTCACGGCCCAGCATTCAGACCCATACAGTACGACAGGCCTTATCACGGACTTATAAATTTTCCCCTTTAACTCTTATTTACAAAATATAATTATAATATAATGTAGGTACCTAATTTTCAATACAAAAAAACATATTTTTTAAATTATGATTTCGAAAACGAATGACCTATCTGGACGCCAGACTTAGCACGCGAGATCCCAAATATTCAATCTTGACTAGAGATTGCGTTCCATAGGTACGTATACTTCAAATGAATCATCATCTGCCTAGCCTTTTCCCAACTATGTTGGGGTCGGCTTCCAGTCTAACCGGATACAGCTGAATACCAGTATTTTACATAGAGCGACTGCCTAACTGACCTCCACAACCCAGACACTGGGTAATACGTTACCCCTTGGTAAGACTGGTTGTCAGACTTTCGAGCTTCTGACGACCCGTAACGACTGTCAAAGATCCACGAAAGACAGCCGGGACCAACGGCTTAACGTGCTTTCCGAGGCACGGAGGGGTCACGGTATGTAAATATGGTCCCCCATCCATAGACCAACCGCGGCAAGCGTAGCTTAACCTGATCGATCGACCTGTGCGGCTGTTATTATTTATCCACGGGCCCCTCCTATGCTTCAAATGCATAAGGTGTATAAATATGTCTAGGAACATAGAATTTGTAACGAAACTAAAAGTTACTTGTATAAGTATGTTGTGGCTATATCTCTCGCAGCACGCATCCATGAACTCTTGAAGAAAATCATCGTATTCCTTGCCTCGAACACGCTTCTCTCGAATACCTATGTAGAGCGGATCTTCTAGCAACCTCTGAAAAGATATGAAAACAATTTACTACAAAATTATGTAGGTACCTACTTCTGCCCTGATTTTTGTGTAATTCTTAAAAACTAGGGACAGTTTTTAAGAATTACACAAAAATCAGGGCACCATCATCATCCTACGGGCACGTCTTCCCTACCATTACCGCGCCCCCCGGTCTATTCCTTGATATGCAATGGTCGCTGTAGCACCATGAACATGAGGCTACAGGGGCTAGTGCGAATCTTAGGGTTCATTCAATTAATCAGTCTGGTCAAACAACGCTGGAGTCGGTGTATTTCATTCATTTCTTTAAAACTGTGCCAGTTATAAACACCCGTTTTTATATAGACTGTTAAATTTAGATTCATAAGCGTGTCAATCATCAATTAACTAAGCCTATTGCAGTCCACAGCTGCTGGACATAGGGCTCTCCCAGGCTGCGCCACAACACTCTGTCCTCCTCTTTCCGCATCCAGCCTGTCCCAGCCACCTTCTTCAGGTCATCCATCCATCTAGCTGGCGGGCGCCCAACACTACCCTTGCCAACAGGTGGTCTCCAGGACTCGTCTGCTTCACCGGGCATCGGTCCTTTGACAAACATGACCAGCCCACTGCCACTTCAGTTAAAACGGTAAACGGAAACAATGACCCACAATTGTTTCAGTTTTAATGTGGTTTTAATCATGGTCTGGCAGTTTGAGTAGATTATGTGGCCTAACCAAATGTCCTGTCTTTGGTATTATTCATAGAATCGTTGAGCTCCTTAGGTTCTAAGTTGAGCTGCACGTTTACTGACAAATGCGTGCACGGATTGGACAGGTCCGCTCAATCTGTGTGGTTCTTTCCTCAAAAGACCATTTCAGACACCAATCTACATGGTCTTCACACGATCTGACCGAGATTTTTGTCTGGACTTTAAAAGAGACTGTGACTTCTGAGTTTGTTTCGGCCTTTCTTCTCAGAATAGTCAGATAGGAAACGCCGACCTCATCTAGTTTAAAAAAATATGATTGACGTGTAAAAGTGTTTGTACAAACCTACTTACAGAAATAAAATCATTTATCATTTATAAATGTAGGGAAACAGCTGATTTTTTCCGCATAACCTCATAGGATTACACATTGATATTGATCCGTGGATATTGATCCGAGGGGTCCGTGGCTAAATAATAACAGTCGCACAGGTCGATCAATCAGGTTAAGCTACGCTTGCCGCGGTTGGTCTGTGGATGGGTGACCATCTTTACATACCGAAACCCCTCCGTGCCTCGGAATGCACGTTAAGCCGTTGGTCCCGGCTGTCATTCGTTGATCTTTGACAGTCGTTACGGGTAGTCAGAAGCCCGAAAATCTGACAAATAGTCTTACCAAGGGCTATCGTATTACCCAGTAACTGGGTTCTAGAGGTCAGATAGGCAGTCGCTCCATGTAAAATACTGGTATTCAGCTGCATCCGGTTGGACTGGAAGCCGACCCCAACATAGTTGGGAAAAAGCTAGGCAGATGATGACACATTGATATTGATGAATTTTATATTATACAACGTGTTACAAAATACCCCGTAAAAAATATAATTAATTATCAAAGTCAAAAATTTTGTCAACCCTAGTAAGCTGTCATGTCAAGGAACCAGATTATTTAACAGAAAGGCCTACGTACCTATTTTAATAGTTTTTCTATTTTTCATTCATAAATGTTTGCTACCTCAATACAAGGATGTCATTATACTCAAGTACGGGCTTCAAAAAATGTCAAGTTGGAAAACAAATATGTTGTCAATTTCAAATCTTCTAATCGATATCCTACAACTGTTTCGAATTTTGTCGTTCCGCGAATTAGGTAGAAATGTAGGTACATTCCGCGTAGTTTACTCTTTAATTTTACTGAAATAGGGTTTGCACATCAGTGAAAACAATAATATTTGTTGGGGGTATGTTATACAGCGTTACTATAATACGGTACGGTTCTTAAATATTGTGAATGGACTCGTTATAAGGATTAAGGCCCCATTTAACCTACTTTCGGCTTTACGGGTAGTTTTGTAACACCCTGTATACAATGACATAAATAATTACTTTGTAAAGTTTTTTATTTTATTTAATTATTGTCAATGTGAGGACTAAGTGGCTTATTTCTTTTTTTTGTTTTCCTTCTTAGTTAGTTTTAATCATGATCTGGCTGTTTGAATAATTTACGCGGCCTACCCAAATGTCCTTTCTTTGGTATTGTTCGTCGAATCGTTGAGTTCCTCAAGTTCCGAGTTGAGATGCAAGATTTTTGACAAATGCGTGCACTGGCTGGACAAGTCCGCTCAATCTGTGTGGTTCTTTCCTTAAAAGACCATTTCAGACACCAATCTACATGGTCTTCACACGATCTGACCAAGATTTTGTCTGGGACTTTAAAAGAGACCATGACCTCTGAGTTTGTTTCGGCCTTTCTTCTCAGAATAGTCAGATAGGTAACGTCGACCTCATCTAGTTTAAAAAATATGATTGACGTTTATCATTTATCACAGTGTAGTAATAAAAAAAATAATAACCTCATTATTGGTTCCCACGTCCAAAACGATCGGTAGGGTGAGGCCGGGAGGAATCCCTGCTAACGCGGTGTACAAACTCAGCTTGCCCACCGATATCCCCATTCCGTAAGCACCGAGGTCACCCAGACCCAAAATTCTCTCTCCGTCAGTAACACAGATAGCGCGCACGTTTGCTACAGGCCTAAAAAAGACAACATATAAAATAAATGTAAATAAAAGTAAAAATATAAGGAATGGGAATGTTGATAAAGCTAATGCGAGCTTTACACAGGTGACTAAAATTGCAAGTTCCAAAGTAGAATTGGTTTCAAATTTTTTCGTGCAGCGACAGGTTGCATGCAGTGGGTGACTAAAAATACTTAGTCGCAGGCGATCGCCTGCCGCATGAAGGTCACATTTTAAGAAATATCAAGTCACCTGCGATTAAGGTACACATCTATATCTATACTAATAATAATACTAATAAGGTTTTGTCTGTGCAATTATGGACGAAGTTATGATGACGAACAATTACCGGAGATTTATTGTGAAAGACGGCACGGTTGACATCTGTCGGGCATGCCACCGGCCGGGAGAATCAATCAGGCATATTATCTCCGGGTGTTCTCGTCTAGCTAACGAAGAGTACTTGCATAGACACAACCTTGTAGCCAGGATAATCCATCAGCAACTTGCTCTGAAATACAACCTTGTGGAATCGGAGGTGCCGTACTACAGGTATGTGCCCGACCCAGTTCTCGAAAATGGTGATATCACATTATATTGGGATCGATCCATCATCACTGACAGGACTATTGTTGCCAATAAGCCTGATATAGTGGTGGTGGATCGATCAGAGCGGCGCGCAATGATTGTTGACATAACCGTCCCGCATGATGGGAACCTCGAGAAAGCCGAGAAAGATAAACAAATCAAGTATCTTGACTTGGCTCACGAGGTTGTCGACATGTGGGATGTGGACTCAGCGATCATTGTGCCGATAGTTGTGACAGCCAATGGTTTAATTGCCAAGAGCCTCGACCAACACCTGAGGAGGCTCTCGTTGGGCAGCTGGATCAAGGGCTTGATCCAGAAAGCGGTACTACTGGACACGGCCCGAATAGTTAGGAGGTTCCTCTCTCTGGAGCCCTGACCGCCGGTAGCTTGGACCCTGTTCCCGATACCGGTGGGCTACTATTTTTTATATTTTTAAATGTTTTTATATTTCTTTATACTAATACACACATCAAAAGTGTCTAGGGATCAACATATATTTTTGCAATAACTTTTCTCCTGATTGATATTAATTAAAATTTTCTTTAAGGATTCATCAAATAAAGTGTTTTCGTTTGTCACAGTAACGATAAACAAAGTCACCTTTGCATTAATAAAGAAATTTGCCATTTTCCTAATAAAGGGATTTTTGACATTTGAACCACTAACACAAAAGTTCGAAAAAAAGACTGAAATAACAGTTTTCTTTAAAATTTTATTGGGTAACTTAAACAATTAATAATCCGTGTTTCTACCGCGAATACTAACAACACAAGAACATCGGTTTGGCATACTCAAAATGAGTTCATCCAAATCACGCTGTGGAATGGCCGCCCATGTTCGTTGCAACAACAAAAAAAGGTCTTCTTGCGACTGGATACCCTCCATATTCGGCAGAGCTCTTCTCTGTAGCATATCCCATGCATGCTCAATCGGGTTCAAGTCTGGCGACTGAGCAGGCCAGGGCAGGACATTGATGTTAGCTGCGGCGAGAGTCTGTCTTACAACTCTTGCGGTGTGCGGTCGTGCATTATCATGCATTAACTGAAATAAGGGACCGATTTGCACTTGTAGAGGAACGATGACGTCTGATACAATCGTCTCAGCATAAATTTGAGCGTTGAGGTTGCCTCTGATCCAAATCAACTCAGTTCTTCCGCCGATCCAAATACCCGCCCATACCATGATGGTTCCACCACTATAAGGATGGACTTCCTGGCAGGATTTTAATCGCTGTTGGCGTCCAGGGGTTCTCCAGTGTCGTATACGTCTTGTATCCGGTCTCATACCAAAACGAGACTCATCAGAAAAGCACACGAAACGCCATTGTTCTTCTGCCCAATTTCTGTGTTCAAGAGCCCATTGATATCGAATCCTACGATTGTGCATTGCTATAGGTGGTACCCGTAGCGGTCTTCGGGAATGAAGGTTCACTTCATGCAAGCGGTTTCTGACTGTTTGGTCGCTAATTAAGTTCCCTGAAGAGTGATGAAGCCTCACGGCTAACATCATGGCGGTTATTGTTGGAGCTCTTCGAGTTAAGATTTGAATGTATCGGTCTTGTCTCCGTGTGGTGCAGCGATACCGTCCTCCATGGCGCTCAGCCACGGTACCAGTGCTTCGGTAACGTGTCCAAAGTCGACTGATAACACTCTGACTTGTATTCAGAGCTAAAGCCACAGTACGTTGCCGGGAACCAGCTTCTATCATTCCCACGGCTCTGAGCATTTCTTCCCTGCTTAAATGACGTCGCCGCTCCATAATAACGTTGGTTTTAATCAGTAGTAGAGAAACAGTAGCACTAATAATGTCTTCAATGCGTTGTATGTTTTTATAGGGAAAATATTGACAGCTGATTTTCATCTTTTACTCGAATTTGATTCACAGTTCCTGATTCAAATTATGAAATGCACCAAAAAGGATCCATATAAAGGAGAAGGGGACTTCTGGGCCCAGCAGTTAACTTGTTGAAATGTGTATTAAAAAAACCGTTATATTTTTCTAAAGGAAATCACAAAGTATGGTACCATGTTTCTACCTAGAAAGCGAGAAAACTTAAATTAAGATAATGAAACTAAATAATCGATTAAATCATTCCTGAATTACTACTAATCGATTATGAATAAATCGGTAAAATACGAGAATTTGTATGAAAATCAAGTGACTAGTGCATATTATCAAGCTTTCGTGGAATCGATTATAGATTCATAGTGATTTTTTTTCTTCTGGCAACACTTGTGCCTGACATCCGTCAGTCACTGACTGACAGATGCACTCGTTGGTTTTCTTTCGTTCTGAGTGCGCACGTATTTTCCTTGTTTTATTGTTTAGGCCCACGACCTCGGCTTTGCACATTATAACGGACTATTTGACGGATCTTGCTACTCTAAATTACCATTACACATTCAAAGTATTTCGTAAATAACATAAAAAACTACAATGATAAAATATAACCTCACTTTTACTATAATTCATATAACTTGGATTCTGGATAGCCAAATTTCACCAAATTTTCAGTGATACCTTGTTATTATATCCTCTTACAAATGAGGCTAATTTGATACAGTTAATACCTGGGCCCAGGAATCTATGGAGTCATTCCCTTCTCCTTTATAAAATCATAAATTTATTACAAAGCCACATCTCAATCTCAAGAAATCCGCATAAAAATGCTTGATCCCTAGACACTTTTGATGTGTGTATTTAAAAATATAATTTATAAGAATTTAAATGAATAAAGGAGATATACTAATAATAAAGCTGAAGAGTTTGTTTGTTTGAACGCGCTAATCTCTGTAACTACCAGTCGGATTTGAAAATTCGTTTTTGCATTTGAAAGCCCAATTATTGAGGAAGGTTCTAGGCTATTTACCATCAAGCTAGGGCTCTTAGGAGACGAGCAAAAAGAAAAAAAGTAAGAAAGATCGCGAAAACGAACTAATAGCGCGGGAAGTGAATGCGAGCGACGGGGTGGGTCGGGGAACAAGAAATTTTACGCGGACGAAGTCGCGGGCAGAAGCTAGTTTCTGATACATGCTACATGTACGTACAGACGCCAGTTACAACAAGCTACCCGAAACTGTTAAATTTTCCCAATCAACCTTAAACTTTATGATGTAGCGGTAAAGTTGAAAATGTATTAAAGAAATTTGACAGATTGTAGTAGCTTGATGTGCTCCGTCTGTAGGTACATTAACCAAACATCAGTGGTGACAATTTGACAGTGACAGCGCCATAATGTCGTAGCAGTAGGGCGGTTTTCGTAGTGAAAGTTTTATGTGTGAGTGATATAGGTTTCTTTATTTATTTTATTTTACTTTATTTGGGAGACAAACACTTGCAATAACAAACTTAACTTATTTTAGGTAGGTACTAACTTAGATCATAATTATAATTAAATTTATTAAATCCTGTTTAATTAAATAAAAAAGCAATTTGTAATGTTATTTTATACTTACCAATTCCTAAGGATTTTGATAATTCGTCCCTTATCATGTATCGTTATGAAGAGACCTTTAGGTCTTCTGTAAACTAGGCCGAATCTTTGACACGCTAACCCCACAATGGGGGTATAAACTAGCGGTAAATATTTTTCAATATCGGTGCCCAGTAATTTGTAAAATAATCTTTCATTTGTATCCTGTAAAACAAAGGAAATTAAATTCAGGTTTTGATTCTGGAACTCCGAAGCGGGGTTGTTTTGAATATCAGCATCAGTAGCCGCGGATTATCAGCATTGTTTTTAATATCCGCATCAGCAGCAAAAGATGCTGATTTTTAATGCTAACATTCAAGCCGTAACATGTTGGTTGAAAGCGGAACCTAGCGCAAGTCAGATGGAGTTTCATCCGGGTGGGTCAGCGGGATTGTCCGAAAGGGTTACCGCTGGCCCGGAACATAAAGGGCTAAGGAAGGAACACGGGTGGGTTTTAGTCGGTAAAAGTCTGACACTCCCTTCCGCTCCACCCAGAGCAGGAGGGGTCATTTGATTTTTCCCACCCTAAAAAAAAAACAGGTGGAGTTTTAACCAATCATAGACAGTAAGTTATACAAAATAAGTTGTCATTTGTTTCCCTTATTCGATTGTTTTGTCAACTTAGATTGGTTGGCCGCTAGTGAATTATTGTGTGACGTGTGTCACACAATAATTCACAACAAATAAGTAAATGAATGAGTGAATAACAAATAAGTATAATCCATAAACCATATTAAAAAAAAAAAAAAAAAAATCTCTAATGAAAAGTTTGTTATGGAAATATTTTACGTTTATGGACCAAAATATATTAATATTTTTTATTTTATTAGTATTATTACACTGCATGGGCTGCAAAGAAAGCGGGTCGGTATCAAAAACATCAATAACTTAAAAATATTGGAGCTAGCTTTATGAAATAAAGACTATTATCTAGACAATTTTATAGTGCCTAAATCAATGTCATAAAATTCTAAGATTATGAAGTGTATTTTGAGTAAAAGTAAGTTAAGTAAAAATAACGATTTTTCACTAGATTTCGAAAAATGTGCTACATTTACGGTACGAGTATCAAATATGCAACTTTTACACACTGTAAGTACTTTGTATTGCCACCACGAGCTGCTATACAGTTTGGCATGCTTTCCAACACAGACTTATAGTCTGTGGAGCCGATGCCAAGGAATATTCTCCCATTCCTCTATCAGTGCAACTTTCAGTTCACGAAGTGTGATTGGAGGGGAATTTCGCTGGCGTACACGTCGTCCTAGTTCATCCTAGGCATGCTCGATGGGGTTCAAGTCTGGGCTGCGACCTCTTCCCATACAGCTCGGATAGTATTTTAAACAATCACTATCCGAGCTAAACAATAATTACGCGAACACAATTTGCTCTTGGCCGTTAACTTTATAACAAATTGTTTACCCCGAATAGATCACGTAGTAAAGAAACCTTTAGGTACATCTTTCCGAGACAAGAAGTCCTGCAATGTAGCACAATGCCAGCTATGACGTAGCTCGTAGCGGCGACGTCAACGTAGCGTTTTGAGTTGTGCTCTGAATGATCAATCAGGAACAGTAAATTTAATATTGTGTCATACGACGACCTACATTATGCTGTTATAGAATAGTAAAACATATTACCTACTATACGTGCGTATTTACTACCTATTCTCCTGCAGCTATCATTTCCTTCAAGAGAGCTAACATGAATTGACGTGTCGTTCACGGGGTAGACTGGGTACGGTTGAAACAATTTTGCTTTGAACGCCCGTAGCACAGTCATTTTGAAAAATAACAAACAAAACACTTAAAATGAGTAAATAGAGTTTTGTATTTAAATACATCTCAGAATTAGAGGCTCAACTGCCATATTTACTAGATAGGAAGAGTTTAATAAAATAATGTGCCACTGTTTCAACCGTACCCATACCGGGGTGGTTGAAACAGTGATGGGGGGTCAGTTGCAACATAAACAAATAAGTACTACAAAAACAGTTTATTTACAATCAACGAGAAATAGTTAAATTCTAGTATGGTACCACTTCTATCAGTCTTACGAATTGTATCCTGCCTGAACGAACACAACTGAACATAAAAAGAGCTCTTCTGCTCTGCTTAAAACTCACGAATTAACACGAATAAACAAAAATAAATAAAAAATCAACAATCGGTCTTAATAATTAAATTTAATGATATTATTAATATATATTAATAATATTCCACAACTATCACACAACGCCGTCTAGTCTCAAGCTAAGCAGAGCTTGTGTTATGAGTACTAGACAACTGATAAACATACTTATATATTTCTAAATACATACATATATAGATAAATTACACCCAGACACAGAACAAATGATCATGCTCATCACACAAACATTTGTCCTGGGTGGGAATCGAACCCACGACCTCCGGCATAGCAGTCATAGTCACTGACCACTAGACCAACAGGATTTCCATATCTAAAATTATCTAAAGGAACCAAAACAAGCTGAACAGCAGGTAAACTCCGTACATCTCTGCAGCTTTTCTATTTCTATATTTTATTGAGTCCAAATAAACGTTATTGATAATAACGTTTATTTGGACTCATTAAAATATTATTATTATTCCGTTTATTTATGTAGTGAACTTACTTTCTTACATTTTTAAATATTTTTTAAAATATAAGTATAAAAAAACATTTAAAAATATAAAAAAATAGTGATCCGCCGGTGTCGGGAGCAGGGTCCAAGCTACCGGTGGTTAGGGCTCCAGAGACAGGAACCTCCTCACAATGCGAGCCGTATCGAGGAGTCTGCCTTCTGAATCAGGCCCTTGATCCAACCGCCTAACGAGAGCCTCGATAGATGTTGATCGAGGCTTTCGGCCATCAGTCCATTGGCTGATACGACAATCGGCACAATGATAACCAAGCTCACATTCCACATGTCAACAATCTCGTGTGCTAAGTTGAGCTATTTAATTTGTTTCTCTTTCTCACCTTTCACGAGGTTCCCGTCATGTGGAATGGTAACATCGACAATCATTGTGCGGCGCGCTAATCGGTCTATCACCACTTTAACAGGCTTATTGGCAACAATAGTCCTGTCAGTAAAGAAGATAGACCGATCCCAGTACAATGTGACATGGTCATTTTCAAGAACTGGGTCGGGCACATACTTGCAGTACGGTACCTCATAATCCACAAGTTTATATTTCAAAGCGAGTTGCTGGTGAATAATCCTAGCTACTTGGTTATGCCTGTGCAAGTACTCGCCGTTAGCCAGACGAGAACCACCAGAGATAATATGTCTGATAGACTCACCCGGACGGTGGCATGCCCGACACACGTCAACCGTCCCGTCCTTCATAATATGTCTCCGATAGTTATTCGTTAAGATAACTTCGTGCATAATTGCACAGACAAAACCTCCAGTTTCCCCGAAAAGGTCACCAAAACGTAGCCAGGATACGGACGCTAAGAAGTCTACACCGGGCTCATGAAGAGCCCGATAGAAGTGCCCGTGAAGCTCCTTGCTTTGACATACCTTCTTGCGGTCATCAGTAGAAAGTACTACAGATTTGCGCCAGTTCTCTTTAGCCATGGAGAGCGGGTTGAGCCCCTTGTCCACTGCGACGACATCACGGTGCATACCCACTTCGGCTTTTAAAAAATATTCCCTGAGACTGCACACCGTTGTGGAGCGTCTTCCATTTAAAAAGCCTCGACCCCCGCACTTCCGCGGGATATACAGTCTCATCGCCGATGATCGTGGGTGAGGCATCCGGTTTGCGGTCAGTAGTGTACGGACTCTTCTATCCAGGGCGTCGAGTTCGGTCTGAGTCCATTTGAGTATGCCGAAAGAGTACATAAAAATCCGGCATGACCCAACCATTGAAGGCGCGCACCTTATTTCCGCCCGAAAGAAAAAATACTAAGAGAAAATGATTGGTACCGCACATATTTACAGCTTTTTTTCCTTCGTGTGAATTACAGGTTAAAACCGATATTTTTTTCATAAGCGTAAATTGGTTTGTTTACAGATAGGTATTAAATTCAGGATATCTAAATTAAATACTTACATAGTTAAACTTTGTTTCTAGGGCCTCGGATTCACGTTTATTGTTTTTTTTTTTATTATTATTATTATTTTCGTAAAGAAGTCCCTTTTTTGACTTCTTCATACGCATTTCGTATCTTCTTCACACTCGCCTCTTGGAAGTTTTTTTGATACGTTGTCTGGGCACCTACAACGAAAAAAGCAACGGTTGAAAGAATTATTGGGGGTTCCCACAATAATTGTTTCATCCGTCCCCATACCCCTCAACCGCTAAAAAAAACAAAAATAGCGTCGAGACAAAACAACATAAACAAAAACGAATCACGGTTTTCGAACCTTCAAAATCTAACAATAAAGCAGAAAATCAATTAAAATGCAAATGCTAATATCAAGAAAGTAATTTGAAAAAGAAAACAATATAAAATACTTACTTTTTGTCGAAAAAATAAAATAGGGTCCCGGGAAACGTACACAGAGCGCGAAGTGCAACGCGTAACTGTGATTCATGTCCGGACTATCTCCCCTTGTACCCCTCACCACATCGCTAATAGTTTACGAGTTATTAGCGTTGTTTCAACCGTACCCTGTTTCAACCGTACCCAGTCTCCCTACCTATTATCACGGCGGCGACCGACTGTGTCGCAGAATTTTAGTTGTAGAGTTTAGTATTGTAGAAGTAGGTAGAAGGCAGAAGTCGGTAGTTGAATTTAGTATTCTGTATGTTTTATTCGAGCTTTGTTCAACGTTTTGGTGGAATTGTAAACATGCTACACGCAGAGGGCGATACGATAAATATGTATTTTATGGCTAGCAGCGCCCCGCGGTTTCACCCGCGTATGTTTCGATCCCGTGGGAATATCGGGATGAAAAGTATCCTGTGTTAATCCAGGAAATGGTCTATATTTGTGCCAATTTTCATCCAAATCTGTTCAACGGTTTACAATAGGTACAGTCAACAGCAAAAGTAGATGATGAAAATCAGAAATTCAAATAAGTACTAATGAACGGAGTTCGCGTCAGAACTGTGGCGTCGAAGTGATTCAAAAGTATTCTATTCTAATACTTACTACAGTAAGTATTCTAAGTAGTAGTACTTAGACGCCACACAGTTCTGACGCGAAGTCCGTTCATTAGTATTGAATTTCTCATTTTGATCATCTACTTTTGCTGTTGACTGTACCTATTAGTAGGATAATATACTTACCAGTAACTCAGCCAAATAAAGATGTTTGTTCAAGTCGTTTTTAAATCTACCCAATGAGTAAGTGCATATTGCCACTTGTTCTTCTTGCGTTTTACACAAGCCTGCTAAAAGTCCTTGCAAGCCAAGCGTTTGCCGCTCTTCCATCGTGAATCCGAGGCCCTAGAAACAAAGTTTTAACTATGTAAGTATTTCATTTAGATATCCTGAATTTAATTATAAACTGTAAACAAACCAATTTACGCTTATGAAAAAAATATCGGTTTTAACCTGTAATTCACACGAAGGAAAAAGCTATAAATATGTGCGGTACCAACCATTCTCTTAATATTTTTTCTTTGTGTGCCTCGTTAAGGGGCTTACATGACCTAAAGCGCGGTCACTGTCGGACTGCATAGAAAAGAAAGAGAAGCGCGACGACACAACGCTGGTAATTTATTGAAAAATTTGAAGCAATTATTTAATTACAAAAAATCTATTGTTGGACTAAAAAATTAAAACACTAGGGTTTTAGTACGTTGCTTGTAGAATAATCTGACAAAAAATCTTATGAATTATTATGAATGATTTTTTTTTCGCTGCTCAGCGCCAATCGTTCAAAATCCAACATTGTTTCTTTGACGAGCTGGGGTGCGCTCTGTTGGATTCTCAACACCGAGAGTTGAAAATCTAGTGCGCGATAAAATCACACCGCGATATTTTTACGTCCGTGTGAACGTGGCCTAACATAAGAATATTTAAAATAAAAAAGTGCATTATGATTAAGTTTATTATTGTCTACCAGAATCACATGGCATAAAAAAAATGATTTTCATATAGATTGACATTGCCTTAAGGAATCACAAAGTTTTTTTTTTATGCCATGAGATTCTGGTAGACTTACCTATACTTTTATTGTTCCATAACTTACCTTGTTGAGATGCGGTAATTTTATATAGTCAATGCCTCTCAATATATTTGGACAGGTACCATCGTCTGAATATTTCCGAATGTTTATCATAATGGGCTCTGCAATGCTGTTGAAGACTGTTTTTGCTAGACGATTGAAAACTACAACCCTTATGCTGTGTCTGTGCCAAAAAAAAAAGAAAACAGTCATACAGTAGGTACATAGCTATGTATGTAGGTACCTAACTAAAAAACAAACTCATACATTCATGTGCTTGAAGTATTCAATTAAATAAATAAATTGAACCAGCAGTTCCATGTAAATTCATTCGCATACAACCCTCATCACCCCCTCATAAAGATATTTCAGAAGTCAACCCCAAGGCACACTTTACGGTTCGGCACAACACTATCAATGTCCCCCGCGCGCGCTGGACCTGCCGGTCAATTCTGTAAAGATCTCACCGTGAAAACTTAGGTGAAGTGAGTTTTTTTTTGCTAGGAATTGACACTATTGACAGCTCACACCACGCTCACTTCACCAAGTTTTCACGATGAGATTTTTACAGCCGGTCGATTCTGTAAACAAACTCGCTTGAGTTTGTTAGCACCGCTGAATAGCACCGCAGTACCTAAGTCATATGCGCCCGGTAACCGCGCACGCACTCGGCGTTCACAGACTCGTGCGCCTCGCGAGCTGTCCATTATAGTCAAATGCATAAGATCTATATTAAATAATAAGCGTCACATTGTTTTCATGCACAATAGCTGGGCGTTTTCTTTGTGAAAAGTACTCCGACTATAATAATTAGGTATGTCCAATTCAGTAGCAGAGCGGTGCACAAGTTTATATCGTCTGACTCTTTCGAATAAACAAATGTAAGAGACAAAAAACAAAATCTAGATACTAACAAATTAAGTAGTAAACTTTCGGACATTTTGTATAATATGTAAAACAAATAAATAAAAAAATAAATGTTAAAAAAATATCAATCCAACTGCCCTTTAAAATGACAGGTCTATCAAAAAGTACTCTGATATATGATATGATATGACATAGAAATTAACAGTGAAACTCAATTTTTTAAAGGCCAGTACCTACTTATTATAATTTTATGTAGAACTATTACGGTATTGACCTCATTCGAGTTATTTACCTATTGTATTCTGCCCAAGATAGTAGAAGAATATGACTTCTGTGATGGAGACCCCGTCAAGTCAGTGCAAACATTTTGTCAATAATCGTATAACTCAACTCAGAGCTAACCAACAATACCAAAAAAAGGACATTTGGGTAGTCAAACTGCCAGACCATCATTAGGTTTATTACTGAGAAAGACACAAAAAAAAAAAAAAATGTATCTACTCCTCACAGTCACAATAAAAAGCACTAAGTACGTTTACAAGGAAATACTTATTCGTGTCATGTTGGATATATTCATCAAGCCACGGGCCCTAAACATTAGCATGCTAACAGTCAGTGACACTTTAGCTATTTTGAAGTCATTATTATCTTCGAATCTGTTATAGCTACTGTTTATGTTTGGTATTCGAACTACTCGTAACAACACTCATGGTATTATGTATGTGAAGTTTGATTCGATTTCGTGTGACAGTTAGATACAGGTTGGTCAAAAGTAGCTCGAGGCGGTTCGGGTAAATAGTGCACGGCGTACGTGCGGCCTCTTGCTGAAACTTGGCCTGCGCACTGCCGTGCGCATAGGTATCTGTTGTTTACCTTTTCACCTAAGGCTCAACTCACACCAAAAGAGCGTCGAAGCGCGGCGAAGCGGAACGCAGTTTCAGTGTCATATGAATTTTAACTTTATTTTCATTACTATAATACTTATTATCGCATGAGAAACTCGAACGAGTCGCGCGGATGCCAGCGGCGCCGCTGGAATTCCGGCGAATTGCCTTCTCTACTGAGCGGTTGCGATAATAAGTATTATAGTAATGAAAATAAAGTTAAAATTCATATGACACTGAAACTGCGCTCCGCTTCGACGCTCTTTTGGTGTGATTTGAGCCTTATCTGAATGTTCAGCACACCAATAGACCATGGACCCGGGTTAGGACATAGGAGACTTTTTTTATCCCGGTAGTACGTTCCCGTGGCATAATTTCCGAATTCCGACCTCAACGCGGGCGAACCCGCGGGCAAAAGCTAGCCATAAATAAAACAAAAATAAAATATCTTTGGAACATGTTTAATGAGTAACATCTATAATTTTCATTTTAACAATCGCATTAACTAATCCACAATAATGTTATCTTTATTTGTAAGTAAAAATAATGATTAGGTTTTAGGGTAAGGTAGGTAAAAAAAAAACAAATATCCGAAAGCTGCATTACATTAACGACGCGACACATTAATTGACGCAATAAAATCGAGTGTAAAAATAAAATAAAACCCTGATTTTAAATAGTATTTCCAGATAATTGACCAACTTACAAAAGATGCTTCCAAAACATGACCTATATTCCGTTTCATGCAACATAAAGTCAAATATTTAACATGTACAGCAGGATAAATTTTATTATACATCGTCACAGCAAGGTAAATCACATAATATCACCTGATACGTAATATAACATAAATAACTGACTACTTAAAATAAAAACATTGCATTTTATTTCGCTCTGCGAAAAATTCGTCTCACTATCATTACAATACTGAACTCAAAAATAATACTTGGTCAAATTTACAATGATAAAACCACCGAGTTACGTGTTATGTTTTATTCGTACGTAGTTAAAGTTGAAATAAAACCGTTTTTGGCATGGCTATAATGATGAGGGATGTAATGCATATGACTAACCATGCATTCGCACCAGAAACATTATACATGCAAATGTTTCGAAAAAATCTCACAACTTGTTTCGTTGAATTTGAGTTTGCACTACATGAAACCGAGTGTTTTTCTAGACTGATTTCAATAATTTTATGGTTGAGTAAAACATGTCAAGTGACATAAAACGACAAACAAGATTCAGTTCAACAAGTTATGCTACAATACAAACGCGAGTCGTTACATTGACAGAAAACATACATTTCAACATGTTATGATATTAACGTTTCGCCAGTGCGAACGCACATACGAGTCAGAGAGTAATGAATATAAAAGTAATATAAAATGGTGATGGATGGAGGGGAAAAGGGAGACCAAAGAATTGATGCACATTTTGTGCTGACCCCAAGAAAAATGGAACATTGACAGGAAGTAGTTACAACTGCAGAGAATGCAACTCGTTGTAAAATTGTTTAGTATTGTTTTCTCAAATTCACGAGCATTTTATACACATGCGTATATCTATATTGCCATAAAAAGTCGATACCAAACTGTCCAAAAAAACATACTAATAATGTAAAATATAAAATAAATGCGTGTAAAATGATGTGTGGTATTATTAAGTAGGTATTTATTACTGTAACAGAATTACAAACTTCATAAAAAAACATTTTTAAATGGTGCCACTACTACATTTCAACAATAAATCCTAGACATTCTATCCGATTACTCTCTAAATGTCTTTATTTTATTCTCGTTTGTATTTCTTTCTCTAATGCTTATCATAATTATAATGATGTGAAATGCATATTAAATAGATGACCTGCATTTTGATGCTGCGGTGACTAGACTTTTCTTAACTTTCATCCCATTAATTGTATTATGATTGTGTAATTATTTCAAATATTCACAACATTTAAGTAGTTACATACCATTTTGCTAAACAATTCATTTACAACTTAAAAATAATGTTAGAGTTATATGTTACTAAATAAATAGCTCGCTGCATCACAAAATTAAATGAAAACTAAGAGATGCAATAAATAACTATTGTTATAATCATGTCAAAGTAAACTAAATTGAAAAAAAAATTGTCAATGAAAATATATTTTAACCGGATAACACTACTCTACTTTTAAAGTCGAAAATCTAATAAACCAAACTGCAACTGTGTAACATTTAGTGAGCAAAGTTAAAAAAACAACGATAAAAGGCCACCGTGATTATTGATTTCCACTCTGAAGACATAATGACAACATGTTATAATATTATTATGTTAAAATGTTCAACTACTTGCTACTTGCACACGATGAATACAGTCGAAACACTATATTAAATATGGATTTAGTCCAGTCACTCTCGAGAGTTTGAAACCGATTGTACAGTGGTCTGTGAATATATTCTGAAATACTGCTTTAATAATAACGCCCGTTGAAGAAAATAAAAAAAAAACTTACAGATATTACTTTTAAAATAACACCTTACCTAACATTAGAGAGTAAGCACAACAAGAGATTCGAGTAACTGGACGTTAAACCCAACTGTTATATTATAATATAGAAGATTTCTAATTTGAACATTAAATATTTATGTATATTACGGAGGTATAAAATACTTTGTGTAAATTAATTATTGTAACAATAATACATGAACAACATGAACACTCCCATTAAAAGGCGTTGTGCACTGAACGCGTCTTTATTGCATTTACGAGCAACATTCCAAAACGAACGTTAGTATTTAAAATTATTTATAACTTGCCTGTCACCTGCGCGTAGGCTAAAATGTAAATAGATCTTTATACTGCCTGGCTTTTAATAATTAAAGTCGGATGTGTATGATACGTTTAATGATTTAAATGTCTCATTTTGATTAAACAAGTAAAAATCTACGAAAATTATGATAAAAGTAAAAGATCCAAGGTGACATTCTTGTCTTTGCTCTCCGCGTATTACATTAAAATTCGATGCCGTCGTTGGCAAAACGTGGGTGTACATTTAAATAGTACATCTCGGCACAACGTTTCGAATAATACCTTTATTAAATACTTTCAGTTAAAAATCGACTATCTGTAAAACTACACAGAAGTGTTTCTATTTTCATAGAACTACATGGATTTTTACGATTGAAACGAGCCAACTTTTCTATTAAATTTAACACATAACCGAAACAATTAAACGAATACTGATTTAGATGTTTTTCGGAACAGGTTCTATGGGCCTTACATCGAACTTCTCTTCGGGTTTCCAGTCCCACACGATCGGCATAGAGCATTCGTAATGATAGTTATACATCTGGTTTTGTATATGCTTCATCAGGTCTTTCGGCTCGGGGTAGACTGAAGCTAAACCTGTGAAAGAAAATAGACTTTAGTGAAAGGGGACAAGATACAACATTATGTTTTGTAGAACCGTATGCCCTTCCAAATAACTTTTATCATGATTGTATCAGTTAGTTCAGTATACTTATACAAGGTGTTGATTTGCATCCTCGTCAAATTTCAGGAGGTTGTCATAAAAGCCATTTTAGTACTTTAGTATTTTATAGTACTTTAGTACTTAGTAAAGTAAAAGGCGTTTGTTTGTGTGTGAAAGCGCGGATAAAGGGCTAGTAACAGATGGGCCGCGTTTATGGCTGGTTCACACTTACGGATTTCCGTAAATAAGAAAAAAAAAAAACTACCCATTTTATTGTTGATTTGGGTCGAGAATCATTAGCATAATTACGTCCTTGAATTTAACTAGGATGCAAATCAACACCTTGTATAAAACTGAAAGTTATTTGGGATACGGCATTATAAACATAAAACATAATGTTGTAAAATAAAATACTACGATTAAAATAATGTTAAGTACTAAAAATATTATGAAAATGTTGAATTTTGCGCGAGCTAGATATATCATATCAACACTTTAATTGCGAAAACCGCCCTTACTGCCACGAAATAAAGGTGCCGAAAAGTCAAGCTGTTACCATGGACATTTCCTCAATAACATTTGGTATTTATAACTAGGCCAATCAATGCCTTATAATGCCCTTACATTGTACAGTTGCTAAGAGTACAGTAATCGACTGAATTTGAATTCTAAATACACCAATTTTGTTTTAATGACTACACAACAATGGTTTAGGTCCTATATTGTACATTATTTTTTCTACGTCACAAAATACAATAAACTTAAAATGAAATCAAATTATTCTACTCTAGTGTTTGACATATTATGTAGTGTCTACGAAAGCCCCCACTTAACAAGGTTAGGCAGTTGCCTCGTTTATATTAAGGCTACTCTTTCGAAAAAAGCTTAAAAACAGCGTGCAGATGAAGCAGCTTTTCTCCGGAACTTACAGAGAAATTACATCTGAAAAAATAGTTGGTAATCTACATGATATGAATCGTAATTTGGTTTAGCCATAATTTTTCTATCGATATCACCTATTAAGAAAAAAAACCACCAAATCACCTCCAAATCGTTGAGATGAAACCATTTTACTCCTTCATTTTTTATCAAAAGAATATAAAAAAAATATCTACTGCTTTGCAATACAAACGAAAATGATTTGGTTTTGTTACTTTTTAAAAACATGTATATTTTTTAATATAATAAATTAAAAATGCGATCGTTTAAAGTCTGTGTCTATATCATCCCCGTACTCGTCTACGAATTCAGTGCGGGGCGCCTCGTGTTGCTAGGCAACGCGACGCCCAAATGCACAAGGTCGTTGGCATGAATACAAGCCTTAAGGTTTTAAAATAAATTATTTTAAGGTTCCGACCTAAACACTAAAAAAAACGTAACCCTTATTAATTTGTCTTAGATACATCACATCTTTGTCCGTCTGTCACATACGTTTTTCTCGAGAACTATGAAACGAAAGAATTTGAATTTTGTCATGTTAGGTCTCGTTGACGCGCACACGGTTTGCCAGTCAAAGACCAAGAAAACAATATTTCTTTTAGACTGATTTGTGTGATGAAAAAAAAATAGGTTTTTGCGAAGGCCTTTTGACCTGTGTATATTATCTTTATCAAATAAAAAACCATATAGTGCCAATCAGTTTTCTCCTTGACACTATGTCATTTATAGATAATTATGTATAGTAAATAACTTTGCCGCTCTGAAGCTAGGCTTTCCTAGCCGCGCCAATCCGCGCCATGCGCGCTGCTGTTGTATTCATAGGATTAACTACTGCGCAGTGACTTGTGGCCTACTTCAGAGCGGCAAAGTAATTTGACGCGAACTGTAGCTAGCGCAGGTTTAATAATTAGGCTCGTTACAGTAACAAGTACCGCAGACCACCGACCGTTTTATAGACTGCTCGCTGTACGGAATACGGAAAATAATTGTACGAGCCCAACTCGTTCTTGGCTGGGTTTTTTGTATTTTTTTCAGTTTTTAAACATAAAAATAACCTCTGACCGGGCCGTAAGCGCGACACGCGTTTGTACGGTTTATGTCAACGGCGAAATAGAGACCCTTACGCGGGGCATTTCTACACAGTAATTAATTAGTTACCATCCCTAAATTTTTTTTGTAGGTACATAATAATATTTTCTGCTCGAAGACCAGTCTAGTTTTTTTGTTACATTAAAACGAAACTACACGAACGACAATGTTCTAAAATATACAATCGATTGAAGCAGGCCTTTGGACCTTTTGAAAACCACTTACTACTTCCTTCGGCCATTCATATTGTTCCGGTATGTGAATTACGTATTCAAAGTTATACCGACATTTCAGTATGTGCCCTCTTAAATCTTTTGGGATTGGGTATACTGAACCGAGACCTAAGGAAATAACGAATCTACGTAAATAACAAAAAACGAACCATGCTTTATTCCTGTCCACATTTCGTTTATACTCAACTTATAAGTAGTATATGCAAAAAATCAATGAACGTTCAAAGTTTTATCAGACTATAACGTTCCCACTGCTGGGACACAGGCCTCATCTCTGTGAGAGGGAGGGGGCCGTAATCCACCACGCGGGCCCAGTGCGGGTTGCTAGATGTCACATGTCTTCAAATTTTTGGTTCTAGGACATGCCGGTTTTCCTTCACCCTTTTGAGAGTAGTGGTAGTCAACACTGCTCTCAAAACAAAACAAAATGCAACATGCATTGGGATCGTGTCTAAGCAAAAAGGGGCCCGTGGCTAAATAAAAGTCGCACAGGGCGATCGATTAAGCGACGCAAGCCCAGCAGGGCAATTGCGTAACACACTATCAGTAGCAATGGGTTTCATTTTGACAGTTCAACAACATTCATTGCGTTATTTGTGTTGTTGAGCAGACACATTTTTCGAACATGTTGTATGTTTAAAATTATTCAAATTGAGAGTAATAGTATGTTACGCAATTGAGGGGTCCGTGGCTAAATAATAACAGCCGCGAGCGAGTTATGTTAAGGGGGAAGCTCTAAGGTGGCCCGCGAAATTCAAATTTTCTTACGTTTTTTGCAATTTGCTGGTCAGTATTAAGTTGTACGTTGATTAAAATATGATTCGCGGTCGTAACAAATACGTATTTACAGAATTATAATCATTAAAGTCATCAACACAACTCTCTAAGACCATGTAATCCCCAAATGTCAAGATTTCATGAAATAGTCATTCTTGGGGATTACATGGTCTTGGAGAGTTGTGTTGATGACTTTAATGATTATAATTCTATAAATACATATTTGTTACGGCCGCGAATCATATTTTAATCAACGTACAACTTAATACTGACCAGCAAATTGCAAAAAACCTAAAAAAAATTGAATTTCGCGGGCTACCCTGGCGCTTTCGCCTTAAGCGACGTGAGCGGTCATTCCACCTGCGGTGCTGTTCTGTAAAAATCTCACCGTGAAAACTTAGGTGAAGTGAGCGTGGAGTGAGCTGTCAATAGTGTCAATTCCTAGCAAAAACCAACTCACTTCACCTAAGTTTTCACGGTGAGATTTTTACAGAATCGACCGGCTGATGCTAGAATGAAACTACTGACAGCTCACATCACCTAAAATTTAACGGTGCAATTTTACGGAATAGGTCGGCAGAAATGACTGTATTAATGATAAGGTTGAAGTTATAGAATAGAATACTCTTTATCTACCTTTTCTTTTTTAACGTACCTTCATCGTAGGCCACCTTTGCGACCTCCAAGGCGATATTGACCGAAATATCTTTAATTTCCGAGAGCGACGGGTAAATACGACCGATGGCGAGGTCACCTTCGCTAACGTAGTCGGCTAAAGTCTGCAAAAATATTAATACAAATTTAAAAAAATAAAAAATATTTAGAATAGAACAGAAGTAGGTTAGGCATACACCCCTTTTCTAAACGTTGCTTAAAGTTAAGAAACGTTCAAACGTCAAAAATTAATGTTTAACTATGCGTTATTAAGCAACGCAACTTGAAGCAATGTTTCTAAATAAGGGGGATTATCTTCTATAACGTTATGTATTTTAAGTTGGTTTTTAAGTGACAGTTCATAACAAAAAGGTCATAAAAATGTTTGTTGCAATGGAATTTGAACTTTGTCGTCGTGTATGACATTAAGTTTGTTGTTCCTAAACTTGATAATAAAATTATCTTAGATTCTGAATTCAAATATAGAAAAGTGACGTCAATAAACAAATAAAGTGGTCTATGGATTTTTTGAATCGCTCGTTGACAGGTGGGCGCCATTGGTAAATATTTGTAAAATTGTCACAAATTGTATTGAAATAAATTAATAGTTTAAAAAACACTAGAAAAACACGATTTTATAAATGCACGTAAAAACAAAAAACTAATCGTGGTCAAAGTTCATTACAAGACTTTTCTAAGAAATCCAAAACAGATACGATTTTCCATCATGAAGTTCCAGTTCATATCTTCCGGCTCCATCATCAGATCAGTTCGACAGTACCATATTATTGTATTGTCATAAGAACTACATACAGCTGCCAATTTTCATTACGCTACGACCCTTGGAAGATGGTTAAATTAGTTACCTTAGATTCCATTACATAGGTAGTTACATACAGGTCGACTTATTAAAAGCGTGTTAAAAACAAGATGGCGCCGTTAATTCCGATTTTGGCCACTCGCCAAGAGCATCCTTGTACCGTTATATTTGAATATGCTTTACATACCCTGGCAGCAGTCAAGAACATGCCCTCGGGTATGTGATGGGTAGCGGTCGCGATGACGCCGAGAGCGATTCCGGGGAAGATGTAGGAGTTGTTGCCTTGTCCGGTGTGGTACTCCTTGCCGTCGTACTTCGCGGGAGGGAACGGGGAGCCGGACGCGAAGATACAGCGGCCCTGCAATGTAACGGTAATAGGTCTTTATCTTTACTTCTATCCTAACTTGCTTGCTTGCTTGGGGGAGGCCTTTGTTCAGGAGTGGACGTCCTAACTAATATTATAAATGCGAAAGTAAGTTTGTTTGTTACCTTTTCACGCCTAAACCACTGAACCGATCATACTGAAATTTTGCATAGTGCCTCTATGTTGCAAGTGCAAGTAGCCTCTATGTTAATCCAGGGTGTCAGCTACCTCCATACAAAATTTTATCAAAACTAGTCCAGCCGTTTGAGCGTGAAGCAGTAACAAACATAATTATAAACACACACACACACACACTCTCAAACTTTCGCCTGTTAGTGTGATAACTACATCTTCTTTGCTTTTTTTTTTACACATACCTCTGTATTGTCATACGCAGCTTGAGCAGTGCACTCAGCTTTACTGGTCGGGTTTGAGAGTGCGAAGATGACAGGTCGGTCGGTGTTCTTAGCCATCTGTTGCAGTACTTTTGTTGTGAACGCACCGCCGACCGTCGAGCATCCTGTAACACGAAATACGTTATTTTAATTAAGAAAGAAAGATGAAAGAAAATACATTTATTTAGAAAGTTTAATTTTATATCCGTTCCAGGACTCTTCTGCTCCACCGGTCATCAGTCTTTCGACAAACATGGTCAGCCCACTGCCGGTTCTTATCCGGTAATTTCATTTCAGATATTTTAATTTCCAACAAAAAAATGTTTGAATAACATTGTTAAATAGTAATTGAAGAATCATCTGCATCATCATGCCTGTAAATGGTTTAATTGAAACAAATGCTTGAATTTGGAGTTTGATTTGTAACTTACCAATAAGACAGCTCGGCTTAATCTTCGCTACGACAGTTTCAAAGTCCTTTTCTGGCTCAATATCCTTGCCGAAAGCTTTCGCGTGTGCCGGCACTCCTCCCTCGCGACGGGTGGACAGTAAGCCGTCAATATCGAACATGTACACTCGATCTTGAGCCTGTTTCTCTGTCAGACCTTCGGTCACCATGGCGGCTACCGTCAAAGAAGCGATGCCGTTGGAAGCCTGGTTAGGTAAGAAAAAATAATTGTAAGGTTAGAAAAAAGTAAAAACTGAATTTAGGGCCTGTCAGGTCCAGTTTCTGTCAACAGTCTCGAAGATGACAGAGATGTTTTAAATATGTTTAGCGTTAAACGCATGTAGAGTTGTGGTTAACGCCTATGATATGGTTTGATTTATGAAAAAATTGCCACTGAGAGTATTATAACTATAACTGAGATATTAAAGCCACACCGTACACAAGGAGAGATTGTCGATCGTTGAGAAACTCCACGCGAGACTTTCAAACACAATACCTATGTGTGCGATAAATCGCGTGGCGATCTCGCCAGCGACTCACGCATGAACATTCTCGCATCATGTTGAGAATGTCTCTTCTCGTAAACGAGACTTTAAGTTTAATGGCGCCTGTACACTCTTCCGTGAGTGCTCTCGACATGTCTCGCCGAGAGCGCTCGCGCGAGAGGTCGAGTGACGAATGCGACCCAGCCGGTCGATTCTGTAAAAATCTCACCGTGAATACTTAGGTGAAGTGAGTTTGTTTTTGCTAGGAATTGACACTATAGACAGCTCACTCCACGCTCACTTCACCTAAGTTTTCACGGTTACACTCTCGCACTCGTCATGCCTCGCTGTGCCTTGACGAGAGTGTACAGGGGCGCCATAAAATATTTATTATCAAAAAAGTCAAGTAACAATCGTAAATGCATTAATTATGATACACCTATACAATGCATTTAGTTTTTTAGGAAGAATTTTATATGCGATTAAATATTGAGCTAATTCAGTCTGGAATTCATTGAATGATGACTTTAAATCGATTGTTCTATTTAGGGCTGATTTTACCAAAGTCAACTATCTTTTGTCCGCGAAATAAAATTGACATCTGAATCTGACAGTTCTAGCTGTGGTTCTAGTATGGAAAATCTGTCAAAAATTCAAAATGTACTCTCAGTATAAGACTTCGCGCTCTTACGCACGCACTAGCGGTTAACCGCGGGGGCGGCTAACCGCGCGGCTAGCCACTTTTCCAGTTCAATATGCAACCGCTTATGATTGTTCGCACTAAACCGCCGTTAAACTGGAAAAGCGGCTAGCCGCGCGGTTAGCCGCCCCCACGGTTAACCGCTAGTGCGTAAGAGCGCTTACTCTTTGTATAAATGTTTGGTGGAAAGCAACCTAGGTCGTTTTTCATTTGTTTTAGAATAAACAAAACACAGCTGTATACTTACAGAACCAGCTCCAAGGAACAGGTAGATGTTTTCACTGAGCTTCCTCTTGGTGATTCTGACAGCGGCCATAAGACCAGCGACGGCCACACTAGCGGTACCCTGGATGTCGTCATTGAAAGTGCAGTACTTGTTACGGTACTTCATTAGAAGACGACCCGCGTTTGCCAGGGCGAAATCTTCGAACTGAGGAGGGAAAAACTTATTAGTAATTAATTAGCGACCTGATTGCTTCAAAAGTGGGAATTGCCTTGCGTATTAGGGTTCCGTACCACCAAATAACGAAAATAAAGTTAGATTGAAGGACAAAATTTAACTTTGCAGTGGAAATGTTCTCCCATACAATAGCCTACACAACAATCGATGCTCGAAATACAATAAAGAGTGCGATATGTTATGCCAAAGGGCATACAAATGTTCATAATTAAGTAATCGAGCCAGCCACATCTCAATAATTAAATAAAATAAGCCTGGACAATAAAAAAACAATGATAAAGAATCACACATTTCCTAATACAAATTATTTAATAATAAATAGCAATAGAAATCAGTGTCACACGCAGCAATGTGCATAAATGTTAATATTTACAGTCTAAAACGTAAAACGAGTTTGCTAACAATATAAATAGGTATATAATACGACAGGTGAATTGTTTAACTATGCTAATATAATGCGATAAAACTCGTAACTATTTTCACTAAAACGTCAGGTCAAACAATGTTTAAGAAAAAGCAAATAATTTATACCACTATCCTCAAAGATAATGCAAAGAAATAGTAGGTTTTCAAACAATGTCAATCTACATTACTACTGGCCGATTTTTCTTTTTTCCATACATCGATTCGACACAGACATCAAACGACTTGTCATGTTTGCCAATAACCCAGATACTGCGACGGGCCTTTTAAAGACCCAAAAACGCATGCATCCGACATGCATACAACCCCTATACAGTGTGAGTCTTCATAATGTGCACATATCGAAATGAGGGAAACTAAGCTTAAATTTATCAACGGAAAAAAAATAAAAATAAAATTATAGCATTTTTTAAATTCTTTTTCGCTGCTGTGACCCCTGTGTAAACAATCGCCCCTCAATTGAGAATTATGTTTTTTTTTTAAACAAAAATCAGATATTTTTTCATAAATTTTTACAATAATTGTAAAATTACTCAATAAAAGCCCCGATTACTTACCCTTTTTTATTACTTTAAATTATTCTCCATCGTATCAGATTTCTAAACGTAAAAATACCATGTTTATAACTCAATCACAACATTTCCTATCAACGGTTAAAGAAAGGCATTGCAATCACCATACTTTAGGAGATAAAGATCCTTTTAAATATTTTTTTAATTTTTCAAGTATTTTTTCCGTCGATAAAATTAAGCTATGTTTCCCTCATTTCGTTATGTGCACATTATGAAGACTCACACTGTATTATGACGACGACCTTTTCCTGGCTTTCCTGGAAAAAATTGTTTCAGCAACATCTGTGTTAAACACTCTGATAATAATGTTCATCATGAACACATTATAATGACAGAAAATGTACCAATAAAACCTTAATTCGCTCTACTCGCTTAGTTAACTAGTAAACAATGTGCGTTTAGTCACGCCTAACCGTTTATGTGGTAACGAGAGCGCAGCGCATTAACCTGTGCATTGAAATCATGGTTGTAATACCACGGTAAAGTTTTTTTTTTCTCACGAAGCGATGCGCGCTTTACTTGTGGTTACCAAATGTACAAACACGCTGTGAATGTGTGTGTAAGCGCAGGAGCTCTCGGTAGCGGCCGAAGCAATGCTATATCTACTCAGTTTTAGTATTCCGAGAGCAGCCGAGGACGGCTTGTAACCCGTAAATGTTCATGCAAAATTAATGCAAGCAATCTTTTTCGTCCTATCCCTGACAGGTCATTGACCGACCTTGACATTCATTTAGATAGACATTTACCTTGACCTCTACTGTCTTGGTTAGAAGTTAAGCTAAGGATTACAATATAACCTGGTAAAAGCGTGTCAAGGACACGCTGACATTAGAACACGGAAAAAGTATTATTAAAATTGTTACGAATCAGTAAATCTCTTTACATTCGTAAGTAAATGTGGATACACACGAGCGGCTTGCGTTATAGGCAGAAGCCTTCCCGTTGGGTACTTCCCGTTGACCTAGCTAGAATCATGAAATTTTGCAGGACGCAAGATCATGTAGGTAGCACAAGTAAAGGAAAAAAAAAATCTGTAGGTAATTTTTTTTTAAATCCCGTGATAAACTATTTACATACCTACAAAGTACGGAACCCTCGGTCGGTACGCGAGTCCAACTCGCACTTGACCGGTTTTTTTATTGCTTTTATTCGCTGTTTATGGCTATGGCATTATGCAATGTAACACAAGCAAAACATTGTGCTATGGGTACCTACATGCAACGGTACAGGGATCGCGTGAGTATTTAAAATTAAAAACTTGTTTTCGTCCTTCCTTCAAAATTTCCGTAATCAGAAAAAAATATCATAATAACGGGACAAGTGACTTTCAGTTTAGATAAGGGTATTTTTACACCCGTTTTTATGTAAGTAGGTATTTATAATTAATCTAACAGTGGCGATCAATCCGGCTTCGCTTGGGCTGTAAAATAACAATATACGGCCGAAATTGGCTTCACTGAATGATTATCAAACAAAACCGCATAAAAATCCTTAAAAGTATTAAGACACGAGAAATTAGAGTATACATATTGTTTACCGAACATTACCCGTGACATTGAAGTTAAGAATCAGCTGGTTAAGAAGGTGTGAAGCCATAGATGTGTCAGCAATAGCAATGACATCAGTACGGCGAGCTAACGTCACTCGACACCTTGGTTTTTCTAAGACCCTAGTATGCCATAAGTCGTGATCACACAATTTTATTGCGTTAAGATGCTAAGTCTTACTATTTACTAAGTGGGTTATTTAAGATGAATTTTATTATAGATGATGTTTAAGTTACTTGTCGTGAGGTGCCCGTGGCTAAATAATAACAGCCGCACAGGTCGATCGATCAGGTTAAGCTACGCTTGCCGCGCTTGGTCTGTGGATGGGTGACCATATTTATATACCGTGACCCCTCCGTGCCCCGGAAAGCACGTTAAGCCGTTGGTCCCGGCTGTCATTCGTGGATCTTTGACAGTCGTTACGGGTAGTCAGAAGCCCGAAAGTCTGACAACCAGTCTTACCAAGGGGTATCGTATTACCCAGTAACTGGGTTGTGGAGGTCAGATAGGCAGCCGCTCCATTCAGCTGCATCCGGTAAAGCGCAGGCCACACCGCCAGCTAGCGGACGGGCGGGCTAGGCGGGCGAACATCGTTTCACCTCTTTACATGGTTAGTCGGTAGCTCGCGGTGTGAACCGAAGTATGTAACATAAGAGGTGAAACGATGTTCGCCCGCCTAGCCCGCCCGCCCGCTAGCTGGCGGTGTGGCCTGCGCTTTAGACTGGAAGCCGACCCCAACAAGTAGGTATGATGCATTACTCGTGTAACATCACCTCCTTTTCGACAATGTCTTTATTTAAATTTAATGTTAGGTACATCAGTATGTATAGACATATATGTTGAAATCTCAGGTTCACGAACGCTTAGCATGATGAATGCTTTACCCACGGTAGTGCGTAGACCACGATTGGACAATACGTCAAGGGCATATTTGAGCCGATCTTGCAGGTAAGTTGTAATGTAACCAAACTATAGGATTTTCTTTTATACTGTTTTGTTAGGAGATAGTTAAAAATTTAAATGTTAATGCGTGTTGTAGGTATAACAGTGAAGAATATGTCAAATTCCAATTTAACTAGCTTCTGCTCGCGACTTCCGCGTGAAATTTCCTGTTCCTCCGCCCCACCCCATCGCATCGCATCGCCCGCCCGCTATATTACCTCGTTTTCGCTTAGAGTTCTGTTTGACTTTTTTTCTTTTTGCTCGGCTCCTAAGGGCCGAAGCGTGATGTAAAGTAGCCTATAGCCTTCCTCAAGAATAGGGCTATAAAATACAAACAGGTTTTTGTTTATGCGGCTGGTAGTTCCAGAGATTAGCGCGTTCAAAAAAACAAACAAACTCTACAGCTTTATTGATAGTGTAGATTTATCTAGTTTTCTTTATTTATGTATTGAATATTCCTTAAAAACTTATCAATAATACACCTGTAACGAATGAAACTATCTTATAATTGCATAGTGATATAAAATATTTTTAGATTTGAAACGTTTTATCTAAACCATTATACCTACTTGATGTTATAGCGATAAATCTAAGTCAATAACTACAAACATATCGGAGACTTATCAGCTTTATATGGAAATTATCAGATGCTGTCAAATCGTTCAATTCTTAAACGATTTTAATCGGATAAGATTACGTTATATAACGCACATTTGTGTGCAAAATGCGCACGGCATTACCTATTTTCTCATGTTTGGTGTTCCATGCTAAAAATAATAAAATGTTATCGATGTCCGTCCGTTTGTTACAAGCTCTCTAAAACTATTCGACGTTATTATTTGAAACTACTAACTAAAACTGAACGAGGTGGGACGCTCTCGGGTTAGATGGAGCGACGATCTTCGCAGGGTGGCTGGTAACAGCTGGATAAGAGTTGCGTGCAATTCCAGAGGCCTATGTCCAGCAGTCGATTGCTGTAGGCTGATAATGATGATTGAAACTGATAGAGATAGAGTGCTATATTGGGATAGATTCAATTGAGAAAAGAAAGTATGGTAAAACTCAATACTCAATATTTTTATTGCTTTACCATAATGTGTACTTAGGTGGTAACATTATGAATATAATTATGTATATAATTATTATTTTTGTTATATTATTTATTCATTATTATATTATTTCCACAAGCCCCCACAAGGTGGACCGACGACCTTGTGAAGGCCGCAGGAACCCGTTGGATGCGAGAAGCACAGAACCGGTCGAAGTGGAAGTGCTTGGGGGAGGCCTATGTCCAGCAGTGGACGTCTTTTGGCTGAAATGATGATGATGATGATGATTATATTATTTATTAATAATTACCGTATCTATAATATATTTTGAATATTTCATATAAGTACTCACGACCCCATGGGACGAATTGGCAAGCGTCATTGCGGCAGGGCCAGACGGAGATAAGGATAAGAGATAAGAGAAGTAAGGGTTTTTAATTTCGCGGGCTTCTTTAGCGCCTCTCCCTTTATCCACGAGAGGTATGATTTTCTTTAAAAGAAAAAAAAAATCCGAACACTTTCTGTGCGACTTTAGCTTGGCTGATAAAATTTTCGTTTTTCCTTATTATGTTACTTATTAGTGTTTAGGTCGGTTCCCCCTATCTTATCTTGACATACTGCAGTGTTTAGACCTCCTTATGCGATTCGTGAATAATTCAGTAACTGATTTAAATCCCGGATGATGATTAAATGTGCGCAAAGATAACTTAATTGCAAGATAATGACCAATGTCATTATTGACAATTGTGTATGCACACGGCAATTTTATCAACAATTAATTTCCCTGATTGTACAATCTATGCTCTGATACACAACAAGTCAGATTTAAGACGATGTATCATAGTTCTATGATTTATATAAGTTCCTAAGTTAGATTTCTACCACCAACCACCAATCTCTTATGGAAAAGAGCTTAAGTAGAAATCTAACTTAGAAATATGTATTAATGATTCTAATGATTATAAAGACAATTGGAGCAACATGTTGCGGAACATGTTCCTCAACAACTACGTGGAATGTGCCGACATACATGTCGCGGAACATTTTGTCGACCACACAGTGTTTATAGAAATGTCGCCCGAGGAGGTTGTGGCTATTAGTGCTGCGTACATAGTAATTATATCGAGTGTGTTGAAACTTAAGAGAAAGAGAAGGTGGTGGATGCGGAATTTCTTATTACAACGAGAAAGAAGAGTTAATATACGCGACTACACTCAGTGATAAATGGCGCAACACTGACGCGGGACACGTGCGCTCGCTCTCGAGGCGGGAGCAAGCAACATGCCCCGCGTCACGTACAATGTTGTGGGTCATGTTGCGGGACACTATGCAACGTTGCAGCGTCACGTATATTTTGTGTTGCGCGTCATGTTGCGGGACAAAATGTTCCCTAGTGTATCCGGGGCTTTATTCTCTAAATATGTACCTGTTATTCGCGAATCCTATTTTGATCAAGATACAACCTGACACTGACCAGCAAATTGCCAAAAACGTAAGAAAATTTGAATTTCGCGGTCTACCATTACCCATTCACCTTAATGAAAATCACCGATTCACGGCTAGTCTGTTTATGATACATTTGCCCGTCTATTATAAATGTACTTATCACATATTTCTCTATGATATATCATCATCATGTGCGTGTTTATTCTAACATTGCTTGTGTTTTTTTATTATTCAGGGCATAGATTGAACATCTAATGACACAGTTTTAGCATAACATAAGTGGGGAGGCCACCTACTGGGCCCGACTCTGACGAAATAATATGCGTACGTTTGCCATCGGCTCGAAAAGAAACAAGAACATAACATATCATCACAACTGTAATCCCCAAAGGGTTAGGCAGAGGTGGGTAGGCCCCGGGACTCCTTTTGGTATTTTTTGCTGTATCAAATTTGGCCATACACGCACACTTGCAAAATTCACCCCTGTATATCTCACAAACTCGTACCCAATTACAATACGACCGACATAACTTGGCCTGAGTATAGCCTTTGCGAACTTTCGCGCATGTTCTCTCACTCACACTCGCCTCATGTCACCATTTGGTTCCTAAAAAATCTTACTGCGCAGCCTTCTGCGCGAAGTGTTGGCCCGCCAAGTTACGTCGGTCGTATTGTACCGACGCCAGCACATCAAGTTACTACAATCTGTCAGATTTCTTTAATAGATTTTCGACTTTATTGCTAAAGCATAAGGTTCAAGGTTGATTGGGAAAATCTGACAGTTTCGGGTAGGTTGACCTGCTGGCGTCTGTACCATGAGTTTACTTCGTAATGATAGTAGATATATGTATAATATATTAATAGTTCACCTGTAATAATGTATTCTGTCCATATCTCAAGACGACAGCTTCCATAAATTCATCGATGAACTCATCGTATTCTTTACCTCGTACGCGCTTCTGTCGGAGACCAATGTACAACGGGTCTTTAAGGAGATCCTGAAAAATAAACCTTTTATCAAAACACGTAGAGTTCAATTTTCTTAAATATTAAGCTGCAGTTTTTGCTACACGCGTGAAACTATTCTGAAATTGTTTATTTAGTTACTCAGTCAATGTAAGCAGAGTTGTACGAATATATTTTATTTTTTTTACTTTTGATTAAATATTCGGTTCTCCATTAATCAGACTATTGTGTCTTCAAATTGTTTGATATGTATTAGAGATACATACCAAACAATTGTTTACTTAAACAGATGCCTTTTCAACAGTTAATTTTGCTGGATTCGACATGCAAAAATCAAATAATGAGACACTTGAAATCTTCTAAAAACCAGTCACAAGGAATCAACAATTTCATTTCTAACCTACAAAAGAAGGACCATTCATTCACCTTTTCAAAATTCCAATGTAAAACAAAACAAAAAAAACGAAACCAGGAAACTATTACAAATTCTCAAAAGTAGACACTGATTTTCACCTTGACATTATTTATTTATCAGACAGCAAATAAGGTCCACTGTGTTAATAACAATATTATTTAGCCTATGTTAGTACTTAATAACTAAAACAAGAAATTAAAAAAAAAAAAATGGATCAGGACCGCACCACTCGCACATGGTAGCTTTTATTATAAAAACGTAGATACTCGTACATAAATCATACATTACGTTACCTCATTATCGGTGCCCACGTCCAAAGTGATGGGGAGGCACTGGTGCGGCTTAATACCAGCCAGGGCAGTGTACAGGGACAGCTTTCCCACAGGAATACCCATGCCATAAGCACCGAGATCCCCGAGACCCAAAATCCTTTCTCCGTCAGTGAAGACCACCGCACGGACATCGGGTTCAGGCCTAAAAAAAATGTTACTTTTAAGATTTCGTTACATAAAAAAAAACCCGGTTTTTACATCGGTCTTTTTATTTTTGTAAATGTGGCAATTATCCTCATAACGAACATTTATTTTTGTGAATGGTGTGACGTCATAGTCTGCACTAGGCAATCCTTAAATGTACGTCCCGCGCACCATGAGCAGTCAGCCCTGCTACCGCCACCTTACCTGGCGAATATTTTAATTTTATTTTATTGTTGACTTTCGAGAAAGAACAAGAAAACACAAAGATCTCTAGGTTCAGTCATCTAGGCTCGTAAGATCTTTGAGCGCAATATGATAATTGTTAATGAACATTTTTTTTTGTTTTTTTTTTTATTATTACTAAATGGGGGCGCTCTTGACCCCGATCACGACTGATAGTAAGCGAATTGTGAATGCTGTGATGTTATAAAGAAGTCTACATAAGGCAATCCTTAAATGTACGTCCCGCGCACCATGAGCAGGCAAACCCTGCTACCACCTAACCTGGCAAATATTTTTATTTTATTTAGATGCTGATTTTCAAGAAAGAACAAGAAGAAACTGGCCAAGTGCGAGTCGAACTCGCACACGAAGGGTTCCGTACCACAAGGCAAAAACGCCGATAAAAACACGTTTGTTGTATGGGAGCCCCCCTTAAATATTTATTTTAATTTTATTATTTATTATTAAAGTAAAAATACAACTGAGTATTTTGTGAATATTTCAAGTGCCTACCTGTTGCCATTATTGATATCGAGCAAAAAAAGGCAAAAAAATCGCGTTTGTTGTATGGGAGCCCCCCCTAAATATTTATTTTATTTCGTTTTTAGTATTTATTGTTATAGCGTCAACAGATATACATAATTTGTGAAAATGTCAACTGTCTAGCTATCGCGGTTCTTGAGATACAGTCTGGTGACAGACAGACGGACAGACAACGAAGTCTTAGTAATAGGGTTCCGTTTTTACCCTTTGGGGAAAAAAAATCAGCTGTTCGCTACATTTTGATGATACGAAAACCAATGTAGGGATTTTTATTTCACGATTTCCGGTTTGTTTCCATAGTAAAAGTTGTTCATGATGATGAGTACAATGACCTCTTAAGAGGTTGTTAATATTTTACCAATAACCCTGTATAGGTTCGAACCCACGACCTACTACTTATAAATCGGGGACATAAACACTGGGCCACCACAACTCCATTCATCTGCGTAACTTTATTTATAGATGGTTTTTTAAATACAAATGACCCTTTTAGGCGTTAAAAATAGGCTATGAATCATACATTGTACTGTAGGAGCTGCCAAAGGCATAGTATATCGTAAAAACAAATGAATTACGGTACAATCTACGTTCGTTCAACGTAAGCTTTGTTTACATACGATAGAGCAGCGTTGAAGTATTGCTTCGAGTTATTTTCATACGATGAAAAGAAAATGTTGCTTTATTGTTTTATAGGTTGAGGATAAGGAATGAATAACGATATCGAATGTCATGTTTTACATAATGTTGTTATGTCTTTTTGAAAAAGAATTTCAATTGTTAATTCTAAAAGTGGGTTGAATTAAACCACACCAACGGAACAAGAGCATTCTTTCTTATATTCATGACTAGCTTCTGCCTGCGACTTAGCCCGTGTGGATGTCGTTCAAGAACGTGCTGCCGGGACAAAAACTAGCCTCTGAATGTTATGTCCCGTCTAAATCGGTCCAGCCGTTTCGGAGATTTGCCAAACCAAACAGAAAGACAGACCTTATTTTTTTTTTAATTGTATTTTGTTTTAAGTACCGTGTATGTATACTTCCATAGGCTAGGCATTTAGTATAAAGCTGTTATTTTGACATTATAAGCAGACACTTTTGACGGGTAGTCAGAAGCCCGAAAGTCTGACAACCAGTCTTACCAAGGGGTATCGTATTACCCAGTAACTGGGTTGTGGAGGTCAGATAGGCAGTTTCTTCATGTAAAATACTGGTATTCAGCTGCATCCGGTTAAACTGGAAGCCGACCCCAACATAGTTGGGAAAAGGCTAGGCAGATATAATAATAATAATATAATATTCCACAACTATCACACAACGCCGTCTAGTCTCAAGCTAAGCAGAGCTTGTGTTATGAGTACTAGACAACTGATAAACATACTTATATATTTCTAAATACATACATATATAGATAAATTACACCCAGACACAGAACAAATGATCATGCTCATCACACAAACATTTGTCCTGGGTGGGAATCGAACCCAGATGATGATATAGATATTATAGCATGGATAAACCACGAAAGAATGCGGTCACTGTTTACACAAAAATAATTTGCTAGAGTGGGGACAGAATGTGCACTCATTTTGTGTAAACCGACCTTAACAGTTCTGTATTTTGACCCTTCTTAACCCGAGGTGGCGTGACAAATTTCAATAAGTAGTACAAAATAGTACATACTGTATATCGATTAGAAAATTGGGTTGGAAAGAAACGTTCACTCGAAATTTTAAAGGGTATTTAGTAGTACAAACGGCGACACATCAAGCTATACATTAACCCCCTTACTAATAAACGTATTATATAAGATGAATAGTTACACACCGATTTCTCTCTTTCAGTCGTCAGTAATTTGATTTTCGAAAGAAGAAGACAAAGCCACAGTATAAAGATCATTATTACCGTGACAAAGCGTTGTGTAACTATACAGACGCTATACAACGTTTATTAGTAAGGGGTTTGGAGTTTTAGCTGACCTCGCATTGTGTAGGCTTTTCGTACAATGAAAAGTCAGCTTACATAGGACATAGTATAGCTTGTTATGTTGTTGTGGAATAGCGGTAGTTATATACTCTGTTTCAATACAATTTAACAAATATGTAAACAAACCTACTTATGGAAATTTTAGTGCCATTTACAAATTAGTGATTTGATTTGAATTTTTTAATCCTTACCTATACCCTTGTTTTAAATGATTTAAATCATCTCTAAGGCGTTTTTCATTTAAGAAGTGACGTTAATTAAAATTATTTTATTACCTGACTGTATTGAAGCAATGATAACATTACAACGTATAACCTGTTTTATTTTACGGTCTCCATTTTGCTTTTGAATTTCCTGATGAAACACTGATCACGAGACTATTTAAGTTTATTGAGTAATTTAAAGCCATGTCATTTGGTATGCGCTCTTGTTGTCTATCGATTTTCTCTAGCCTTCACCAGTCTAGGTCAGTCCAGGTCGACCTAGACTGGCTTAATGCTTTTAAGATTTCAAATTCCTTTTCAAGATAAGCTAGTTATACTGTTACTAGCTTCCGCCCGCGAGGTATGTCGATAATGTCCTTCCCCGGGATGCAATCCATCTCTCTGCCAAATTTTATCGAAATCCGTTCTGTGGTTTAGGCGTGTAAAGGTAACAAAATACAGACAGACAGAGTTTTTTTTTTTTGCGGATGGGAAATCATTAAATGACCCCTCCCGCTCTGGGTGGAGCGGAAGGAAGTGTCAGACTCTTACTGACTAAAACCCACCCGTGATCCTTCCTTAGCCCTTTATGTTCCGGGCCAGCGGTAACCCTTTCGGACAATCCCGCTGACCCGGCAGGTCAGGTCGATAGACTACTTATTTATTAGGGCCGTTAGGATTCTTAGAGAGAATAACGTCATAGTCATTGGATAACGATATCCGTCACATTTGTGGAATTTCGTTAGCTAATTTACCCTGTATAGATACGCGGTTTGCTGCTTCGCATACGGATAAAAATGAACACTCACCAATTTTTAATAATGTTGAATACATGTCCCTTGTCGTTGATGGTGATGAAAAGGCCCCTAGGCCTCCTGTAAATGAGACCGAACTTCTGACACGCCAGGCCCACGGTCGGGGTGTATACGATCGGCAAATACTTCTCAACGTTCTCCGCAAGAAGCCTAAAGAACAACTTCTCATTTCTGTCCTGCAATAATTCAATAAAATTATTAAAAACATTGCCTTGTTTATTTTGGAAAAGTTTATGGTGTTAAAGCCAGTAAAGTAAATTATGTTTACTGCCTACTGCAGTCCACTGATGGACATAGGTATCTCCCACATTTTGCCCGTTATTGATTGCAGTAATTGCAGTGTAAAAAAAGGACATTCATTTTTAAACCAATCGAAAATAAGAAGGGAATTGTCTTTGAAAATCGAACCTAAGGACTGTTGCAAAATTATTAACAGGAAAGCAAATAAATAGTTTCTATTCTTTTTTTCAAAAACAATCTTGGCTGATATTTTTTTTTAAATTACCAATGTACTAAATCAAAATAAGTCGAAACCTGCTTGAAAGAGAATGTAGAGAAAAAAATCAATCAGTTAAACAGAAACGCCAAATTTAAATAATGAATGAAACCTATTGTGTAATAGGCTTCAGAGGTAATAGATGCCATTAGCAAAATCATACACCCGCGCACAACAAAGTTGAAAACAGTCCTTTGTACATAATTGAACAAATCATCCGCTAACCTGCCTTAACCATACATAAACTAAAGCCAGCTTGCACCAGAAATTACTAAATGCGTTTATGTTTAAACGCATTTAAAAATTGATCTAGTTCTGTTAATCGTTTGAAGAAAAAAATTAGAACATCCTCCTGTCTCTGTTACAGGAGGATGTTCTAATTTTTTTTGTGCTAAACGCATTTAGGAAGTTGTGGTGCAAGCGGGCCTAGATAATTAGGGTCAAACATGCTTAATCATATTATTTGTGTTAGATTACTGCACAATTTTCAAAACATGTCCCTTCCAGTCCGTGATTCATCCGGTCATAAGTTCTGTTTTGTATAACAAACATTAGCACTTAATACTTTTGTGACTTTTTTTCGTATTTTACAGGGGTTATACCAATGAAACAATCCCCGAAATAAGTAGGCTGTGACCCGTTTCCGCAGCCATGGCGAAAATGTTGCAATTTGTTTCAATTTGGGCCATTACCTACTAACGATATTTTATTGGAGCTGTTTAAAACAGACAAACATTTAATGAATTCATCATTCATTTTTTTCATTTATTTTTTTTACATAAATTTTTTCACTTTTTTTTCTGGGTGCTTAGGTAGGTATATTAAAATTTGTATATTTTTCGATTTAGAGTTGGACAGAGGTACCTATTGTAATGTGCTGCATAATATTTTACACGATTCATACACACCAATAAGTTCCTATAAAGAAAATGTTTAGTTCTTTATAGGCCCTGCATTCAAATCATTTTAACACCAAAACATACCGTTACACATAGGTTTAGCAGGGTCGATGACGAATTTAGGTCAAGGCCAACACGATTAGCCAGATTGCTTATTGCTGTGATTCAAGCAATGGCAGTTTAAAAATATTTATCACGCTTTTTTGAACTAAGGAGATTCGTACAAAATTATTTTTAGTTCACACCTTTAAACATTCCTTTCACCACCTGTTACCCAAATAAACAAATTTTACCCACCCAGTCTATGATTTTCCGTTGTCAGTCGTAACACCCAAAACTTAATTTAAATTCAAGCTATAAAAATACTCAGTTAAAAAAAAATCCACTCGTCATGTTTAGTACATTAACTCAACAAATCCAAAAAGCATTAAACTTCATACCTAGAACTCCGATCTCAAACTAGAATTCGTACAATAACCACCCCATACCAGACCCCGTGTCCAAAACCCAGTTTCTATAAATAGCTTCACAGAATCAACGGTACCTGTATCATGTTTAGTCACCTGTAACTCGACGAGATAGAGATATTTGTTGAGGTTATCCTCATATCTGTCAATGGAAATAGTACATATTTCTAGCTGTTCCTCTTGACTTTTGAACTTGGCTGCCAAAAGACCATGGATGCCGAGCGCCTGACGCTCTTGCAGTGTGAAAGCTAGACCCTAAAAAATAAAACATGTAATCATTATAATCTAGATGTTACATAAGTGAGTTTTTTACAAAAAAAAAAGGGTTATCTTATCTAATCGTGTGTGTAATTTTACTATCACGCCATTAAGTAATTTATACTACCGGGATAAATATTTACGGACACTGATTTGGGAATCATATTGTGATTCTAACAAAAGGTATTAAAGGTAGATATGTGAATGGAAACGGAGGCAGGGGACATATAGTCCTAGGACATATAGTGACCTTATTGAAAGACCTTTGCGAGGCCAACGCTGACGCTATCGAAGTGACCGAATTCTGGTCGAAGCTTATTTAAAATGACTAAAAAGGGAATCCGACGAAGAAGATTGGTAATGTTCTTAGGAAAGGTCAGGGCCTCAAGTCTGCTATTACAATAGTGTCAGAATGGTGGTCTATCATTGATTTCATAATTGTCCATCAACAAACAAGTTTGGTAATCTACTAATTTAATGGCGTCATTATGACTTTCCAATGGTCAACCACTGACACTCCATTGAAAGAAATGGCATAGAATGGTAATCTCGTACATAATAACAAATGAATGACTAACTTAGGCGTTAATCTGCTAAAATTTTAATAGTTCCTTTGATCAGTGACCTACCATTAGAACGTCATTGTGCAATCGTTGCTTTTAATTCGTTACGAGTATCGTATATGTTCTGGCCATTAACCGACCAATGATCGAACATTATGAATTTAGCAGATTACGAACTTTTAGCAAAATGACAATGGGATCGTGTTGGAATGACGAATTTATAAAAATAGCAGACTTGGGCCCCAGGTGCGTAGTACTCGCAATTTGTGGTCATGTATGACCAGATGTTTGCAAGTAAACGAGGCAAAAGGAGTATGTAAGGATCGTAGCAGGTGGCCTTCTGTAGTTTCTGCCTAGTGTCTACCAAGAAGAAGGCGTGAGTTTATGTATGTATTATGATTCTATAGAAGTTTAAGTTCTAGAAAGCTATGCCTTTATGTCGATTGTACGATTGTACAGTATCGATCAATTATTTCGCTTATACAAACCAAAACTCGGCTCCTGCCAAAATGTCTAAACCATTAGCCGGTTCTCAATGTATTTTTATTTAAATCTATTTCAAAACAAAGCGAATTTCAATGCTGGTAGGTATGCTATTGTAATCAATAGTCAATGTCATTCGTTTTTCCTTACATTTAGCTCAATAGTTCAATACAGACTTTGAGGAAAAACGGGGGAAATCTAAACAAAAATGAAAATTACAGTTGACAAATAAGTATTCTGGTTTGATCTAGTTTATTGGTAGCTTATCGCCCCACTCAAACAGTGGACGGGCTAAGTGTTCCGTATACTACGTATGAGGCCAACTCAATCGTATTATACACGTTTTAAAACCAAATACTGTCAGACTTACAGTTTAGATTCAGCCGGTTTCTACCCAAAATGAGCTGCAGCTGAATCCAAAATTACATTTTCCCGGTTCTGAATTTTTGTAGCGTAATTGGCACTATATGGTGCAGATGAAATAAATTGAGCTCAAAACCGTAAAAATTATAAAGAAACGGCAGCGGCTTTAAATAGGTTATTATACTGCAACTTGTGGATATTCTACATAATTATCTTACCTTATTGAGACGAGGATCTCTCAAGTGGTCGATGCCTCTGACTACATTGGGGCAGATTATGTTGCCGGTGACCTCGTGGTAGTCCCGGCTTTGAAGTGACACTGCTACAATGGATGGGCTCCTCGCAAGAATGGACGCCAGCGCCCTGTGTGGGCCTATAGCGGTTGAACAACATCTGAAACAGGAATGCAGCTTAAAAATTGCACATGAACAATGAACTAGCTCACTCAGTTTAATAAAACATGTAAAAACTGGCCAAGTGCGAGTCGGACTCGCACACGAAGGGTTCCGTACCACAAGGTAACGCCGAAAAAAAACACGTTTGTTGTATGGGAGCCCCCATTAAATATTTATTTTATTTTTAGTATTTGTTGTTATAGCGGCAACAGAAATAAATAATTTGTGAAAATTATGTATTTCTGTTGCCGCACCATACGCATTGTGACGAGCATAAATTGCTTAGCAACCACATTAAAGTACCTAACCACATAAAAGTGAAATACTAATTATTGAATAGTTCCGATGGCCATCTGTGGTCTTCATCACTTCACCAAATGGTGCTTGCCGACAGCAAATGCACGAGTTACTGTAAAAAATACCCAAATCGCTATAGGTGTGTCTATAAAATTTGAGGGTTTCCCTCGATTTCCATGGGATTCCCTCATCAGATTCCGACTTGGTGACAATGGGACCACCTCGAGAGCATACCCTTTCAAACAATAAAATATATTTTTTAAGTACGTCCACAATTAACGGATAAATCGGTACCTAAACATACAATAAAAAAAAACATATAAAGTCGAACATGCCTCCTCCTTTTTTGAAGTCGGTTAAAAAGCCAATTTACAACAACAACAACAAAACTCGTATTTCCCAAAAATTTAGAAATTGAACATTTTCCTGCTACTTGCCAGAATTCCCGGCGTTTGCACATTCAAGAGTGCGTCATAAGTTCATAACCGCAGTTCGAGATTATGTAACGTGTAACCACAAGAACAGTATAATATAGGCATGCACCTACTTCATAATATTGCACTTTACAAATGCTGTTTTCTTAAGGCGAAAGCGCCAGGGTAGCCCGCTAAATTCATTTTTTTTACGTTTTTTGGTTGATTAAAATATGATTCGCGGCCGTAACAAATAGGTATGTATTTACAGAATTATAATCATTAAAATCATCAACACAACTCTCCAAGACCATGTAATCCCCAAGAATGACTATTTCATGAAATCTTGACATTTGGGGGTCTTACGAGTTGTGTTGATGATTTTAATGATTATAATTCTGTAAATACATATCCATGCTCTATGAATCAGGTGCTTATAAGGTCAGTATGTCGTCGTTATGATAGGCAATAGCTCAGATTGAATAAAATAACAAACTTTTGTTTCCATTATAAGTACAGAAAGCCACAAAAAAAATTATACCTATATACATCGACAAGAATTTATTTAATTGTCTAAAATCTTTGTTATATTTTGTTTGTATAATTTCGTATCAATGTTTAAACACCAAAATATAATATTACACATCCATATCCTAACTAATATTATAAATGCGAAAGTAAGTTTGTTTGTTTGTTACCTTTTCACGCATATACCACTAATCGGATTTCGATAAAAATGTGGCAAGGAGATAAATGGTATCCTGTGGAAGGACAGGCTACTTTTTGCCCCGGTAGCACGTTCCCGTGGTATAATTTCCGACTTCAACGCGGGCGAAGCCGCGGGCAAAAACTAGTTGCGTACATAATTGTAGCGACATATAGATACAGATTATAATTGTCACGCAAAACGTATGATAAGTATGATAAATAACCCAAATGAAACGATGAAATTAGTCCTGGCGTATAAATTCTTTCCTTGATTGAAATACTTGAAGGATGGAAATCGCACACCTATTTATGCAAAAACATTTCACTACATTACAGTTTGTTAGCAAACTTTCTTGAACCAAAAATCACCAACCTAAACTAACATAACAACTCCAATCAAAACAGAATGTCAATCGTTATTCATTTCTAATAGGTAAGTACATCAATCATCCATTATGTATTATGGATTATGTATTGTTAAAGCTAATACATCAAAGCTGTGCAAACAATAAACTGTTCCGATGTCACATGATTCAAATTTTATTACCAAACATAAAACATGACTATTTACAGTCAATCGACACAAATCACGATCAGAATAACACATTGAATTTCTATAACAGTAAGCTATTATTTATGAAGAGTTCGAAGACATGTGACATAAGTACGGTCGGCTGCAAAAATGGATGGGCAGTTCAGATTCAAAATCCTATGAATCAAGAAATGACGGTGTTCTTTTTGTCTCTTCAAACAATTTATAATTAATAGTTTCTTTTAAAGAAAATTGTTCCTAATTATTAACCTATTATGTTAAAATTGAATATCAATTTATTAATAGGTAGGTACCTACCTATTAATAAATTGATATTCAATTTTTCACACTTGAACTTCAAACGTTCACAGGTTCACAGGAAAATAGACATTAGGGTACCCATGGACTTTTGCAGGTGACTGTACATCAACCCGCACTAGCCCGCGTGGTGCACTACAGCCCTCTCCCTCTCACAGAAATGAGGCCTGTGTCCCAGCAGTGGGAGCATTAAAGGCATATTATATTAAGAGCGTTTACGCCGTACCGTACGGCTTTTCATACAAATTTTACACTTAAAATTTTACACTTATCTGTAACACTATTTTTCGAAAATGTTCTTAAGTAACTTTTTAGATCTTTGTATCCTGCTTAATATGCGTATGAAGTTTAATTCATTCAATTCGAAAAATAAAGGCTTGAAAGTTTGTATGAAATGCCGTACAGCGTAAACGCTCTTAATCTATTACCACAAGGAACGTTTGTTATAAAAATTAAAACCTCTTTGAACGTTAATGTATAAGGCAATAAAAACAACTCCAAAACAGAGTGTTTGTCGATATTGAGGCACTCTTATTATCGTATTTTGCTTGAGCACTGCCCAAGAACCAATCGTTTGAACAGTGTTCGAGTTGTATCGAAAACTCGAGATCAATACTTAATAGACAAGCTTCACCTAAGTAGCCTCAAAGAAATCAATACAAAACATTGCACAAAATAAGGAAATTACAGTTTATTTCGTTAGTTTGGGAAATTCTTAACCTATGAGGAAAATCACGATTCTCACGATGTAGCAACTGTAGCAAGTATAGCAAGTTAGCAACAGAGCACTGTGAGCGATTTAGTATAACATCAAACTTCCGATGAAAACGGTGACTCAATGGCTAAACTGTGAGCCTTGGATTTACGAACATTAAACTCGGGCAGTGACGGAGGTTTCCGTGACGTAGACCTGGACCGGAATTTTGCAATAAAACAGGTGACACTCATTAGGGATGTGTCAAGGCCGTGAATTTTAATAAGATTAAAATAGTAATGGCAGAAACCCATATGCATTAACCCAAATTGTTTTGTGTCTGCGACTTTCTTACATCATTTTGTAAACGTATGACAGTCTTCGTTTACTTATCACACATTTCCGAAAACGCGCAGGACTGGTAAATGTATTTTTGACTGTTACTGGTCGTTCATTGTCACGTTACCCAGTCACAAGATCGAAACTAGCATCTCTTCACTAATGAAAAGCCAAAACACAGTGATATATCCTGATCGACCTTGTGATAACTAGTCCAAAAGGAAGTAGCCTAAACCAATTTTTGCCAATTTAGTAAATTGAACGTAGTAAAGACACCGCACTGCAGCAATAAGACACAATTACGTTCTATTGCAATTAAGTAGAAGGATTAAGATTTACAATAGATGCGTTTCGAAGTCCCCCAGACTTTACAATCGCACTAAATCCAGTAAAGATTAAATTGATATCCATATAAGGCATATGAAGCAACCATTCCCTTCTCAAGACAACTTCGCTGAATGCACAGCAACAGCACAGCAATATTCATACTCGAGCAGAAGTTTAGAGCATGAAGACTTTAATGTAGCGGAAAACCAAACAAAGGATGGATTGTGTGAAAGATGATAGAAGACGACATGGCTAAGAAAGAGGTGAAGATTTGGCGGCTGGCTAGAGATTTATGAAAGAAGAAATCCTGCTGCGCTGACTCTAAATGAATAGAGGTGGAAGCAGGAGGATGCTGAATACATAATGATACTTTATATTAGGTAGTGAGAACCTGGTTTCGCTAAAGGTAGCTGAATCCGGGCAGCAATCGCGTCGCTTTAAATTAGTTACTTGAGAGATAATCGATCAAGGAACGGAACGACGATGTTTAAAAGCAAAACGATGGATGCCAGAACGTTACTAAATTATGTACGATTACTGATCTTAATTTTCTCCTTTACCTACGGTGTAAATTGGTACCTACACGTTCAAGGCCCGTGTTACAGCATATGACAACAGACATTTAAATTTAAAGATCGACGATAATAGTGACAGTTATTTGATTGCTTGTCGATCAGCTACATCATTTGCCATTGGGCTGACGCTAACAAAAGATAAAAATCCTCGTTGACGGTTTCAGGTTTGTCGGAAATATGGATTACGCTTATCTACATTAATGTATCAGAAACCCAGCTAAAAATAAATCTGTTCCTACAAAAGTGGAACCTAAGCGGTCAAAATGTATAGAAGAGCTGTTCTTTAGGGTTCCGTACCCAAAGGGTAAAAACGGGACCCTATTACTAAGACTTCGCTGTCTGTCCGTACGCGTCCGTCTGTCTGTCTCAAGCAAGAACGGTGATAGCTAGACAGTTGAAATTTTCACAAATTAAGTATGTATTTCTGTTGCCGCTATGACAACAAATACAAAAAAAAAAAAAAAATATTTAAGTCCCATACAACAGACATGTTTTTTTTCGGTGGTTTTGCCTTGTGGTACGGGAACCCTTCGTGTGCGAGTCCAACTCGCACTTGGCCAGTTTTTTTTAATAACCGACGAAGTTTTAACTAATGGGGCTACAGAACTATGTACCTACTGAATCCATGGTAACAGGTTGTTTGTCGATGGATGCCATCCTGTAGAATACAGCTACTTATTGCGATTAATTAATTCATTTGAAATAAACCTTTACCAGCATTTGACAATTTGTTACTTCTTGTATCAAGATGAATATTAAATTAATTTTGATCTAGCATTTAATTGTAGGCAAAGATTTAAATGCTTCTTGTGCCATATTTCAGAACATTCTACGCAGTGTTAACGTGCCAACAAAAAACTGAATCGGCAAATGTAAGGTTCATGACCTGCAGCAGGGTAATTGCGTAAAACACTATCAGTAGCAATGGGTTTCATTTTGACAGTTCAACAGCATTCATTGCATCATTTACGTTGTCGAGCAGACACATTTCTCGAACATAATGGAGCAATGGATTAGCAATATGCTTCAAAATGATTCAAATTGAGAGTAATAGTGTGTTACGCATTTAGGGTGTGAACCAAGTATATCGGTGATGCACTGAGATAGAGATACCTAGAATTTTAGACTGCTCAAAGATGTCACCAGATTAATAAATAATTCACCAATTTTTGGCAGCCATTCGCAAGTTTTGAATTACTTAAATCTCTGTCGTGCAGAGACGAAAATCACCATTCTCCTTTGAATTAGAGTCAAAATGTACTTTGAGAGACATCGGGGATTTGGTATTTTTACGAGAGTAGATACCATGGGAACACATAGAGACGGTTTCCAAGTGTTAGTAATCATAATCTCGGTAGTAGTATAGCGTAAAAGAACACATACACGCATGGGCTCACTCAAATCTCGCGGAGAAACGATAACGGCTTTATAAAATACGAACCGTAACATCGATAATACATCGTAACACTTTAGATATCAACATGCAACAATGGTAATCGATACTTGAGGAAGGGACCTATTCAATGTCAGCTTCGGTGTTCAAGTTTAGGTACCTACATTGGACGAGGCTTGTGCAATAGTAGCATCGCAAATTGTTAACACTAATTAACTATTTCCGTAACTAGTTTTTATGATGATCGCGTTATGTAACTGGCTGGTTTTAATAGACGGATCAAAACGGGTTTCAGAGGGGCGTTGCTCGCGATGCTGGCCCAACCTTGACCACAGTATAAAGATATCTTTATACTGTGCCTTGACATTCCCGCAGAAAATAATACGAGCACATTGCAGGTAACTGCAGACGGTCCCGCAGGGTAATTGTGTAACACACTATCAGTAGCAATGGGTTTCATTTTGACAGGTCTACAACATTCATTGCGTTATTTACGTTGTTCAGCAGACACATTTTTCGAACATATGGAGCAATGGATTAGCAATAAGCTTCAAAATTATTAGAGTTGAGAGTAATAGCGTGTAACTTTAATTAGGGTGCTGGTCGTAGACTGCTCTGAAGGCTTGAAGGCGAAAGAACCATTTGCTCGGGTAGGTAATAATGTACCTACAAGATTACAGGTTCGTCTGAAGCGAATATCAATGAGACTTTCAATTTCAGTCAGTTAATCATGTAAATGTTACATTACGGGTTGGCCAAGAAGAAAAATAAAACCGGCCAAGTGCGAGTCGGATTCGCACACGAAGGGTCCCATACCATAAGGCATAAAACGGCGAAAAAAACGTTTCTTTTACACCCCTTTTAAATTTTATTCTATTTTTATTATTTGTTGTTATAGCGGTCACAGAAATATATATTTCAACTGTCTAGCTATCACGGTTCATGAGATACAGCCTAGTGACAGATAGACAGACGGACAGTGGAGTCTTAGTAATAGGGTCCCGTTTTTACCCTTTGGGTACGGAACCCTAAAAACAATGAAAAATAGTAGGTTCTACTGAAACAGTTTATTTTACTATTATTTTCCTGAGACACATTCGTCCTAGTTAAATAGTTACTATTGCTTCACGGATATTCAGTTCGATTTGCGTGAAGATCTCTTGAACTCCGTTTAAGATCGAAACTAGTTGGAAGAACGCGAAATACCGAATCGGTTTTTCGTTTTAATGATAAAAGAGTTAGATATACGCTTTAAAAATACACAGATGAGAGTACGAAGCTGTAAACCCGGGGAATACCTGAAATGGGATCATGAACACAACACTATCAATAGGTAACTGCGTGTATAACGGGACTATGTAGGTACATACATACGCCGTGGCGAGGGATTGAGTTACGAGTGAGCAAATGCGAAAAATGCATCCTCTATCAAATGCCCCGGGGCCATACAAACGGATAAAACATAGAATAATAATTCTATAGAACACCTTACTGACTGTTAGCATAGATCTATTCAGTTATAATTATCCGAGTATGAGGTAGTTTACGTAATTACCACGCCCATTGCGACGTAACATGAGAATGGTTCAGACCATTTACATATTGAAAATAAAAGAAAAGATTTTTTTTTTGTTTTTCTTGATGATGATGATGACACTGAAAAAATGTGACCAGATACAATACGACCGACGCGGACGTAACCTGGCGGGCCTGAACTTCGCGCAGAAGGCTGCGCATTAACGTTTTTTAGGAACCTAATGGTGACATGAGGCGAGTGTGAGTGAGAAAACATGCGCGAAAGTTCGCAAAGGCTATATACTCAGGCCCGCCAAGTTACGTCGGTCGTATTGTCGGACGGCACGGTTGGCGCAGTGGTTAAGCGATTGACTGCTGCGCTGCGTGTCGCGGGTTCGATTCCCGCACGGAACAAATATTTGTATGACCTACAAGTAGTTGTTCCGGGTCTGGCTGTTTGTGTATGTGAGTTTAAATGTTTGTAAACGCACCCACAATACAGGAGAAATTCCTAAAGTAGGGCAACGTTTAAAAAAAAAATTGTACATCGAGTTAGACAATAAAATTCCAAATCAAAACTAGCAACTATTCCAGTGGTAAACTACTACTGATAAAACCTATCTAGTTTTAATAGATTATATTATTATGATTATGTCTAGGAGTCAGTGTACACATAATCAATCAAGACATAACACATCACTGATAACGATTTAAGCATTGTTGGTAAATATCAACATAGAAGACTGTTGGTGAGAAATGTTTTGTTACTCTGGATATCATCTCACAGTATTTTTAGGTACAAAGCTCCTGTGCCAACTCACAATATATTCGGACAGACTAATAATAGAAAGTACTCGTACTTTTTGTTGTTGAAGAATTTCGGATAGTAAATGTAAACAATTACCCCCTACTAATAAACATTATTATATCAGATGAATAGTTACACACCGATTTCTCTCTTTCAGTCTTCAGTAATTTGACTTTCGAAAGAAGAAGACAAAGAGTTGTGTAACTATACAGATGCTATACAATGTTTATTAGTAAGGGGGTAACTGTTCAAAATTATACAAAGTCATTGACAGACAATATTTAGAATGGACATTAGGGTCGAATAGTACAGGTTGTGGACTCCAAAATATAAAATATAATATTATAGTTAGGTCAGTGTTCAAGACAGAAAATTACTAATAACTCAATTTGTAAATAAAGTACTTTGTATGTAATTATTTGGCACAAGAGTAAATCAATAATATTACTTGCTCAACTATGAGTCTGCCCCATTGCTAAATAGGTATTTTAATTATAATGCCAGCCTATTATTACACTGCAGGGCAAAGACCTATGCTCATACAGAGAACACACAAGCATTGATCACCACACCACACTTGTTCAAGACTGGTTGGTAATTTAATTAATCTTCCTTAATTGAATGTTGAAAGTGTTGCTGTAATACAGGTATTTATTAATTTGTCATGTCAAATTAATAAGGACAACACAACAATTTATGTAGGCTCAGGAAAACCCTCAGTTAATCCATACTATATTATAAATTCGAAAGTAACTCTTGTCTGTCTGTATGTTACCTTTTCACGCCTAAACCACTGAACAAATTTCGATCAAATTTGACAGAGAGATAGATTGCACCCTGTGACCCTGGGGAAGGACATAGGATAGTTTTTATCAATATACCTCGCGGGCGAAGCTGTGGGCGGAAGCTAGTTATACATAATAATACCTGTCACAGTAAGGTCTTTTAGGATTTAGCTTCAGTCTTTTCTGTTACTGTTAGCCTACATCATCCTACGGTTGGGCAAAGGTCTCCCCATGACTTCCAGTTCTTTCAACCCAGGGCCGGGAAGTTTTTTTTTTTAGTAAAATAAAAATGTAATGTAAATATTTTAAAATTAAACACAAATGTCTAATGTACTTGATTTAATTATAAATTAGGTGGATGTTTAAACTGATAACAATTCATAAATAAGTCCTAATCAAAATGTTAACATGAGAATCTAACATCTGATATGAACTGATGCAGAAACTTCAGATAAGGTGGCACTGATATGTTTTTCAATGTCAATGACAATAATACTAAATATAATTCTGGTGCAGAACGATTTTGGGACTCCTTAGTCCCAGTTTTTTTTTCTACTGGGAATTATTTTTTTTTGCAAATACCAGTATTATAATATAGATAAGACAAGGTCTTCTTCAATCACAACTACATACTTTTTATTTTTAACAAATATTATTTTGAAATAAGTACTTATTAAAAAAAAAACTCAAGGTGTTTACAACGCTTTGGGCAATGCTATTCAGCATTTTATATCCATAATATGAATTATATTTTAGCAAACTGGTGACAAAGCAAAGACCTAGTTTTTTTTTAAGTTATAGAAGCAAATTTTTCGGTTAATGACAGAACGATGAGGATGAGCTCCACCCTTACGACATTCGCGGCTTAAAAAATCAGTGACAATGAGTTGAGTAAATATTAAATTATTTATAGAAAGGTATGTATCGCCACAAGACACAATATAAACGAGACCTTGAGAATATCACGGCGACTAAACACTTACTTCCTTTACCTACTTGGTCGAACATGGGGAACCGGAGAACGAAAGCTAAAATCAATCTTACACGAATAATATACCATTCGGCATTTCATTGTTACCCGTAGCTTCTGACGCGATTATTATTTCTTAATATAACGATTTCGCGAATGATCAGTGTGTGACCGTCTCAATAGTATCTCACAATTTGTTTATAGATCGATCTAAAAAAACAGCTGTCACGTTATGTAAAACTCCGAAAACTCCAAAAATAACTGAAAAGGTACTCACATTAAAGATTTAGACGCTGTGGTAAACATTTCAAAAAGTATTTTTCATCTACACAACTGAAACCCTCAGGAAAGAGCGCCGCTTTCGTGTAGAGTTTTTATTACCGAATATTAAAAAATGTACTAAATAATTTTAGTAACGCCCTCCATCCATGTGGCAGTGAATTTGACTGAAATTACTAGAGAATTAGAGATGTACGCTAGTACTACTCAAAGATCTGTCAACTAAAAAATACTTACTAAACAGTTCTGGTAGCACAGTAGTTCTATTCTATCATTTCAGTACGAATGATAATAATTTCAAATTCAGTCATTTTAGTATTAGCCAGGAAACAAAATGGTAGTGATTGTGGCTAAGCTGACTACCCAGTATTCTGTGCGCCCGCCCATAGAGGTTATTATTATATTATCTTCCTCATCGAAGCAACATTAATGTGTAGAATGATTTTAGTGAATCTTCACGTAAATAAACAAAATTGGTAGACCACTGACCTATATACAAGTACGCTTGACTAAACATACTCTAAGAAATTACAGTTGTTTTTGTGCCGATTCAAAGCACCCTGCTCGAGGTTCTCAGGAACTAAAATTCAAATAAATAAAGTTGTGAATTTTCCATGTTTATAATGTGTCGATAATTTTCTTCAGACAGTGAGTAATTTTTTTGTATTAATGTCGCCAGAAATTTCTGCAATTTGATTAGCTAAAACAATACAAACATAAATATTTTAAGTAATGTTTGCTTGTTTCCGAAGTAAACACCTAACATCGAAATAAAACTTGCCATCTACAATGTATTGTATACTTTAGCATTTTTACTTTCAACACTTAATTTCAGATGCCCCACCGACTGAACTAAGCAGTTATGGTTTTGGCTCAACCATAGTGGTTTATAGGCTAAATTTTAAGTCTATCCTCATATTTATAGGTCACTGATTTGACCGTCATGCGCTATTATAATTATTCCTCTCAGTGATTATAACGATCGATAAAGTTCTTTTAAGTATTTTTTTATCGATGGATATGTCCCATCTCTAATATTGATTTACGGACCCTCACGTAGATAGAGTAAACTATAGACTGCTGCATAATATCTTCTTTTTCATTCGTACAAGAAAAAGAGAAATATATTAACGTCACTAGCAAAGAAAAGAGACAGAGTAAGAATATTTTCTGTCCCTTACTGCAGCACATCAATGTGCACAACAAGTTTGACGTATAATAATGAAATAACAAAAACTACACCGCGATTAAACGGAAAATAAGATCTTTTTCGTGCATAATTCAATAATAGTACATTTGCGCAACTGTGAAAATGGCAAGGTGCAGTGTAATAAGCTGTAAAAATGATAGTATGATGAAGATTACCGGAATGTTTTGACCCTTTCGGTGACACGGATACCATGAGTCTATAGATTACTCTGTCTACGGACCCTCACGTAGCTATCAAAATGGTGAAAATCATATGTTTTTATTTTGTAATCGTTAGTATGAAGTCCAGTGTATTTGTATAATACAGGTCAGTGCGGTAAACGTAGACCTATTGAAATAATAAGGTCCTTTTTTTATTTCAATTATTATTTAGTCGATTTTAAAAATACAAAACTTTATTGATTTTTTTCATAGACAGTTTTACAAACCAAGTTTTTCAATTCTGGTAACACAGTTACAGATGTCATATCCACAGAGTACTTTTGGATAGACTGAAAATACACAGCATTATATTGTAGTCTTTGACTATATAGTACTATACTTTATCATCAATCATCTGCCTAGCCTTTTCCCAACTATGTTGGGGTCGGCTTCCAGTCTAAGGGTCAGTTCACACCGAGACGCGACGCGACGCGCAGTTTTCAAGATAGAAATACAATTACAGACCTTATCTACTACACAAAAAGGTACACAATTCAGTGAGCTACGCCGCGCGGCGGCGGCGCCGCGCTGCGTAGCTCGACGTAGTAGGTAGACACTGAATTGTGTACCTTTTAGTGTAGTAGATAAGGTCTGTAATTGTATTTCTATCTTGAAAACTGCGCGTCGCGTCGCGTCTCGGTGTGAACTGACCCTAACAGGATGCAGCTGAATACCAGTATCTTACATGGAGCGATTGCCTATCTGACCTCCACAACCCAGTTACTGGGTAATACGATACCCCTTGGTAAGATTGCAGACTTTCAGGCACAGACTAAGATGAGTAGTTACCCTTTCGGGCTTCTGACTACCCGCCACAGAGTACTTTGATAAGACTCTACCCGCAAAGACTATAATATAATGCTGTGTAAACTACCCGTAACGACCACAGAGTACTTTTTGATAGACTGTAACGACTGTCAAAGATCCACGAATGACAGCCAGACATAGACATTAGTTGTATACTTTATGAACAATCGAATTTGATTGATGATGACACTGACACTGACAGATAGGTATGGGTCGTTACGTGATTTTCGCGAAACGTAACGTAACTAGTTACTTTAAAGGCGTAACCTGTTTTGAAAACTAGTGATTTTTGTAACTAGTTATTTGTCATATTCTATTCAGTGATTCAAAATGGTGTTACTGAAGTATTTGCGAAACGAACATTAACCTGTTTTGAAAACTAGTGATTTTTGTAACTAGTTATTTGTCATATTCTATTCAGTGATTCAAAATGGTGTTACCGAAGTATTTGCGAAACGAACATTTATATGGTTACCTACGTAATCGTTACATGTCACAAGCTGTAGGTTTTTTGAACAAATTAGTTTTTGTAGTTACCTTAAGCAGTTACATCATTAATGCTATAACGTAATACGAGATGTTTCCTCTTCAAATGCGTTTTTAAATTGGCGGTTGAGGATTTGAAGCTATATAATTCACCACACTTGTTGCATTTTTTTTTTCTTGTTATTTTTTTTTTTTTGCTTTTTTTTCATTACGTAGTTTTTGGAAGAACTTCCACAGGACACTCGAATTGCATCGAGACATGACGAAAAAGTTATTTATTCACTGTTTTTTTTTATACGTACTACACTATTCACAATTTATTCAAAAATATTACGAAAATATGCATGGAAGTCACTTTCACAATAAATGCAACATACATAGGTACATACTTGTGCAATATTCACCAACGAACTAAACAAGTTTTACTTGTCAAAGTAATCATAAACAAATACTAATACAATTTCAAATTTGTGTTCGTACGCCGCCCGTCGAAGGTTAAAAATAATGACCAATCTAAATTAATCTCTAAGTCCTAAGTAATACGTATGAAAATTATACGCATCATTTTCGTAGTTGGCGACTTGGTGTGTGCATGTTCGGATTTCATCGTGTCATCACTCGTGATTTCGGGAAATCTCGGCTCGCTTTGCCGGTCAGTACAAAGAAGTAGGCACACAGGCACAGAGTAGTAACCATGTAGAAACGACTCGCAACGTACTTTTGTTTCGTGTCTCGTTTCATTCGATCACTGCATTGGTAATGTAACTAGTTACAAAAATCACTAGTTTATGTGTGACTCGAAACTTGTGATTCGGTTACATGCCCCATAAGCAGTTATTGTAACTAGTGACGTGAAATAACGCTCATACCTACTGACAGAGACAGCCATTAGAGTTGAAGAATAGAAAAAAAAAACACGGTAAAATAGGTAAATACTCGGGTACGGGGTAAGATCCGAATGAGTTACGCTGAAGAACATTAACTTATTTGATTGTGAAAAAAACCAATGCCATGATTCGTGAAGATGATCCTCAGTTCCGTATTACTCCAGTCCAGCAAATGGCATCGGCATGTTCTGGTGCACTTATAACCTCGTTATTCAGTAAGTCTTCAGTTTCTGTTTTTGTGCAAAAATTTATAGTTTCATATGATATACCTTTTCGTTCACTGTTTTAGTGACCCCTCTTGATGTTGTCAAAATAAGGCTGCAAGCACAACAGAAGGCATTGCTGTCAAATAAATGTTACTTATATTGCAATGGTCTTATGGAACACATATGCCCCTGTGGAGAATCGCCATGGTTACCCAGACGAGTTCATTTCAGTGGAACTATGGTAATATATAACATAGTTTTCTTTTTTACCCTTTTACCATCACTTCCACACACACTACATTACACTGTGTCCCAAGGGGCAGTAGATTAACGAATCAGGGCGATGGGAACCTCAACGCCTATCAATTATTATTCAAATATTTGTTAAATGGTAAAAATCCAAATTTAGTCTTAATTTTGTAATTACTCCTTAATTTATAAGGACTACATTCTATTACACAGTATAATCCCCTGAGACGACCCACTGACCCTGAGACGACCCACTGACCCTGATCTCTTTTTTTTTGTTGGCCTGTACTATCCCACTGCTGGGCAAAGGCCTGCCCCATTTTCTGAAAAAATCTGATCTCTATATTCATGAAATGTTTTTATGGTTTCAGGATGCGTTTTATAAAATAGCCAAAGTAGAAGGAGTTCCTGCGTTATGGTCAGGATTAAGTCCTACTCTAGTCCTAGCTCTTCCATGTACAGTAATTTATTTTGTGACATACGAACAACTGAGATATAAAATGAAAACAACATACAATAATTTAATGCTTAACAGTAAGTAATATAACAAGTACTAAATTTATTTATTTTCTAACTATTAAATAATTGTACATTTCATAACTAACCACTAAAACAAATAATATTTTATTTCGTCTTCTATTGGTCTCATGATTGATGGCAATGATAGGAGATAAAAAATATATAATGTATTGCCACCTACATAATATACATACACACATTATCACACTACTTGTCAAGTTTCCTTACCTTGACTTCAAGGTTATAGGTGACACTACCAAAACAAGTTAAGTACTTTAAATTATTTACTATTTTTTGCAACTCAAATTATAGATACAACACTTGCACTTTGTGTGCCCTTTACACCTTTTTGTATAGTGTACTAGCAGCGACCGCGGTTTCACCCGCATAAGTTTCGATCCCGTGGAAATATTGGGATAAAAACTATCTTATGCCCTTTTCCGGGACACAAACTATCTCTATACCAAATTTCATCTACATCGGTTCAGCGGTTTAAGCGTGAAGAGATAACAGACAGACAGACACACTTTCGCATTTATTATATTAGTATGGATTTATTACAAGTCTTCTGAACATTAGAAGTTACACAAAAATTCTGTACTAATTTCCTTTTTAAATTAGTTGATCCACACAAAAAATTGGTTAAAGGTTTACAACCGATTGCAAGATAAACAAGGGACAACATTTTTTTTGGTCTTTTTGTCCCTTTTTTTACTACCCATTGATGTCCCACTGCTGGGCAAAGGTCATCCTACTCTCCTTTTACCTCTCTTTGTCCAGAGCTGCCAAGGACCAATGTTTATTAAAGGAGTCCAGTTGCCCACATGCAGCAGATGTGTCCAAATTCCATTTCAGCGTGGTAGCTTTCCGAGTGGCATTAGTCATTTTAGTGATTGATTACTGTATTCTTAACCCGGTCCACAAATTTAATAACCAGAATACTCCATTCCATAGAAAGGGAAAAAACTCAATAAGATTTCCCCAAGACTTTGGAATATACATGTTACCAAGTCGACAATTCCTCAAAAATAAATGATTCCATGAAATTTCTAGTGTTAGCCTGTTGACAATAACACTTGGTAAACAGACGATTATCACAAAAGTATATCATAACTAAATCACTTGTTTTTCAGTACTTAATTAATAATATTATTGTTATGATCGTGTATTGAAGTGTCAATAGGTCAAAATATCTACTTTATCTTAGATATATTCCTGTTGGTTTATCTTTATATCTTGAAATTGCTTCAACAACATTATAATCTGTGAATCAATCATAAGCCCAGGTATGCACGATCGGTTTATTACCGGTGCGATTTTATTTCGCGCACTAAGGATTTAAGGATTTTTAACTGTTAGTATTAACCTATTGAGAATCCAACAGAGCACATCCTAGCGCGTCAAGAAAACAGACTAAGTACTGGATTTTCAACTGTTTGCACTGAGCAGAGCATTGCAAATCCAGTGCGCGAAAATAAATCGCCGCTATAGAAATACCTCCGTGCGTATACCTGGGGTTGCTAAAAGGATCATTAAATTATTTTTCTTCATATAGATAATTAAATCTATTCCTATATATTTCAGCATCACAACCATTATGGATACCAATGATAGCGGGAGCCACAGCAAGAATGTTAGCAGTAACAATTGTCAGTCCTCTAGAACTTATAAGAACAAAGATGCAGTCCAAAAAGTTGACTTATGCAGGTAAACTTGAACTTTATGCTAAATAAAAAAGGTCTCCGTTTTGTATTAACCGTGCGGAAGGTTAAAATATGTACATGGAGCGTAAAGTGAGTGTAACGCGCCCGCTGACACCTATGACCTCGTCTAAACACTTGATGGCAGTCCACTGAGTCATGCCATTTATGAAAATATGTATATAAGAAAAATCTAAGTACTTACATATTTTTATTTATTAAAAAGATGTAGAGTTTTACTAGACATAATTTTAATATTCTAGTATTAAAATTAAGTCTAGAAAAAATCTACATTAGTATTGCAATTAAATGAAAGAAAATTTAAAACTCACATTAAACATACACTTTGTAAACAAGCTTAATATAAATTAGAAGATTACATCCAAGATAAGAATGCTTGGAAACATGCAGGTCCTGCCAATGGGACAATCTAGAGTCTAGACAAAATCAAATTGGTTGCTAATTTAGTTGTAAAATTTATTATTTTTATAACATTGATTTACATTCTGTAATTACTTTAACTCACACCCTGACTTAGTACTTGTATTTTTTTTTTTATGAAAATGTTTTACTTTTACCATGTTGCTCACATATTTACAAACAAATATGTGAGCACCATGTATCTAACAGATAATTGATTTATATGTCGTGGTTTCATTATTAACCGACGAAAAAACGGAGAGGTTCTCAAGTCGACGAGTATATTATACAGGGTTATTGGTAAAACACCAGCAACCTCTTAAGAGGTCATTGTACTCATAATTATGAACAACTTTTACTATGGGACCAAACCTGAAATCGCGAAAAAAAAATCAGCTGTTCCCTACATTTTTGTTTGTATAACTCGTCAAAATGTAGGGACAACTGATTTTTTTTTCGCGATTTCAGGTTTGGTCCCATAGTAAAAGTTGTTCATAATGATGAGTACAATGACCTCTTAAGAGGTTGCTGGTGTTTTACCAATAACCCTGTATATTTTGTTTTATGTATGACCACGCATAATCAATTCTTTTACCTATAATTGAGGTATAGAAATTTTATTTTAGGTGCATCGTCTTCACATATTATTATACAACATTATTTTTAGTATATGCGAAATCCGAAACACGTGTGTAGTATTTTTATGTAAAGAATCTATGTACAAAATTTTAAAACTGTATCATGAAAAATCACAAAGTTATAAGCTTGTTAAGTTACCTACCTGTTTGTCCGTACAAAAACATGCTCACCCGCGCCGCGCCGCGCCGCGCGCCGTCTTGCGTTCATTGATAATAGTACTTATGTACCTAACCGTTCGGCGCGGAGATTGAATAACCTACATAGTGTCGCTCGGTGTCCAACTTTTAACCTTTTTTAAATACTTTTGGGACAAAATATAACATGGGGTAAAAATTATTGGAATCGATTCAGTTACTTATTCTGAACAAACTATATTCAGGTTTCGCATATACTAAAAATAACGTTGTATAAATTAATGTATGCAAAATATTGTAAAACATTTTAAAAGAGTAGATAACAGTGCACATTCTTCTCCATACGAAAACTACCTTTTGGAAGGGGCGACTAGAATCAACTCTATTTTATTGAAATGAAATGATTTTATTTTGTAAGTAGGTTTGTACAAACACTTTTAATAAATATAATATAATAATAAATGCTTTGACTTTGACCTTGACAATCGGCGCTTCCGCAGCTACTCAGATGCACAGCCTATTGTAACGATAAAAAATTAAAATATTGATTGATTTATCTTGGTCTGAATGTGCCACACCCAACTATATGCAGTAAGTAATACAGTTGAGATCATGATGAAAATATGAAATATATATTAACTATGAATATGATTCATAAAAAAAACATAGCTTACATTGAATTCTGAGCATAACAATTGCATTAATATCCTCCTTGGATATGAAAACATTGTTCTAGTTCTATACATGCAGTAATTAGCGGAACAGGATTAAACTAATTAACAACCTCCGTTCAAAGGTTTATACAGAACTATATTATATTCACAGTTATATTATTGAAAGTGCATCATACATAGCAAATTCAACTTACAATGTTACTAGGCGGGTACTCAGGCCCTTTTGAGAGAGGTAGTAGGCTGTAAATATAGAATTCTCCAGTTTGACATCTACATTCTGTCCGGAGAAGAGTGAGACAAAATAATAAAATATTCAATGTTTTCATTGATTATTAAGTTTAAAGGTTCAGATAAGCGATATTAATGTTAAATTGTTTATCAGAACCTTTGAACCCTATAAATATAGGCCAATACAGGCTAATATAGTACTCGTTTATTGATCTAATTTATTTTTCACATTTTATTCACTTGTATTCATGAATCTGTCTTAATTTAATAACTAATGGTCTTACCACTGTTTTTGGTGCTAGCGGTGTTAACCTATAATTAATTGTTGCACCCGCAATTGTATCCTATTATAAATAATAAGCTGCTACTGCTAATGTGTTGGTGTAAGCAATTGTTGGTTATCCTGAATAAAATAAATAAATAAACCAGATATCCGATGTCGATATACTTACAATAGAAAATAATCTATTTATACAACAGACATAGACATAGTTGGGAAAAGGCTAGGCAGATGATGATGAAATAATAATCTATTTATACTGATAATCTTTTAAATCCATATCGCAATAAAAGAAAACATTTACAATTAGTCTTTTAGACAATAACGGATATATTATGGAAGAAAATTTATAGGTATATAAAAATAAAAAGATGGAAGGAGTGGAGGGAGGCCTTTACTCAGGAGTGGAACAGAGCAGGGTAGAAATAGAAAATAAAGTATTAAAATGTATTATTTATCCTAGAACCAAAAATTCGAAGACTTGTGACTTCCACCAACCCGCACTAAGCCTAAGTGGTGGATTATGGCCCATTTCCTCACCGAGAGGAGGCCTGTGTCCCAGCAGAGAACAATACAGGCGGATTATGCTTATGCTTATTTGTTAAGTAGTTGAAAACTTGAAAATCCTTTTGTTTTCAGAAATCTCAGATGCCTTGCGTCAGGTTGTAAAATATGAAGGTTTAAGAGGAGTCTTCCGAGGTTTGGGCTCGACTTTATTGAGAGATGTACCATTTTCAGGTAATTATTATATTCCGCATAACATACACGCATGGTCACAACACAAGCTTGGCCATCGATACAGGATATGGGGCCTTACAGGACCTAAACGCAAAAAACACAATTTTTTGAAAAAATTAAAGTATTATGATCGACTCCAGTAAACAAAATTAGAAGTAGGTAGATAGTGTGTTGAAAACATAATACAACTAATATGATACGATAGAAAAATATCATGAAGATACCTCTAAAAAGTTTCTTTTTACAATAAAAACCATTGTAATATACATACAATCATTATGATTTTTTGCGAGTTTATTCTACAAGCATTATACTAAAGAACTAGTCTTTTAATTTTTTAGTCCAAACAATTGATTTTTTGTAAATAAGTAGATAATTGCTTCATATTTTGTAATAAATTACCAGCATTGTGTCATCGCGCTTCTCTTTCTTTTCTATGCAGTCCGACAAAGACCGCGCTTTAGGTCAAGTAGTCGCCATAACAATGGCAAATAATAAATTTGTTGTGAAAATTCAAAATTCAATTGTGTGCCACGAAAACATCGTTCGTTGACGCAGTCATAAGATCCTCAACTATACAGCATCCTAATTGCCTAACACACGATTACGCTCAATTTGAATCATTTTGAAGCATATTGCTAATCCATTGCTCCATATGTTTGAAAAATGTGTCTGCTCGACAACGTAAATAACGCAATGAATGCTGTTGAACTGTCAAAATGAAACCCATTGCTACTGATAGTGTGTTACGCAATTACCCTGCAGGTGACAGGGCATGATGCGGCGCAAGATGGAAGGTTGACCATTGGCTACGATGCTTTGTGATGCTAATTTTGTAAAACCATGTGCAAACAGTTCTACTTCTTGTCTGAATAAGTAGCTAATAAATTGTAACATTACTTACTGAATTCAAATACTGATAAAGGTCGTTTATTTATGTCTACGGTTTTACTGTCGAATCGAAGTCACAGGTCTTGCAGTCTGTAGATCTATTTTATATATTATTAAGTAAGTACCTGCACCCTAAATGCGTAACACATTATTTGACAGGCCTACGCTATCCTCCCATACCTACTGTAATTTGAAAATATTGTAAAAACAAATTATTTTTAAAAGAGTAACCATGGATTTTCTTGCCCGCTGTTCTCCGTAGGAAACAAACAATTGGAACCGTGCACTTAGCTTCTGACGTTTCATAAGTGCCCATGTAGGTCTATGTGAAATAAAATATTTTGATTTTAAAATTAAAGGTTGAACTCACGAACTCGAAACTAGTTGGTTTAACCCGAAGTAAATTAATGTTTTTCGCACAGTTATTAAAAAGTGTATTGTTGTGTATTTCCAGGTATATATTGGACTACATTTGAATCAACAAAACAGGCGTTTAACAAACCGGATTCGGAAAAGAACTCATTTTTGTTTAATTTCTTCTGCGGATCAGTCGCGGGAAGCGTAAGTTTTCTAAAATAATATATTAATTTGCTATTTTTATTTTTCTCTACACCGTGATGTGAAAAAAACCGACAGTCAGAGGAAATAAAAACCCACCCAAATAACCTGGCAAACCACCTAATGGATAAAAGAAGATTACACAGGCTAAAACACAAAAATCCCCAGGATTTCATCAGACAAACTTAGCTTGATGATTTACAAGTACTAGGATATGTCCTAGGACGCATACCAAGCAAGACATCTTGCATGTTATAAAGAATACTAAATGTCCAAATACATAGTGACAGATGTAAGAAAAAGGTGAAAAAAAAAAAGTATTTTGGCTTTTTGCCGATACCAATTTACTAAAGAAAACGGAAACAATAACTTCTCTCTTTACGATACATCAATAGATCATAAAGTCTGAAATAGCTAACACGCAATAAGCTTATATGGTAGCCAATACTAGTAGTCTCTTTATGAGAACAGGTATTTGCCCTCATGCCCTGCAGTGGGAAAGTAAAAGGCTGTTCTTTAGATTTACCCAATCAACATTACCAGTGTAACGAAAGTAACATCGTATTCTCTCGGATTAATGAAAGTTTATTTATTTTCAACTTTATTTAATATGAGGAAGGTTGATATTTGTTCGGTAGTAAAACCCGTGTTACGCTGAGCTACGCCAGGTCTTCGGCTTAGTTCACGACACTCATCACCATAGCGCCAGTCAGTTAACGCGCAAATGGTATGCCTCCTAGTGGTAGTGACAGAGACAAATTCATTGATAGATAACCGTTTAAGATAAAGAATGGGTTTTCTAGATTGCACAGTTGTTATCCATCTTACGTGGGGTGAGCTGATAAGATAGTATACAAGTCAAGCTGCGCGTGCCCTATGTAGTACGATACAATAGAAAATCAATTGTCTCGTAAGAGGAACTTGGTAGGTCATGAGTACTAAACTATTATCTTATGTTTCAGCTTGCGGCATTCGTAACCCTTCCATTTGACGTTGTAAAAACACATCAACAAATAGAATTAGGAGAAAAAGAAATATACACAGGTTGGCAACATTTTATTTTGTCCCTTTTCGCCCTTTTTGCAACAAAATTAAGATTGCAAGCATCGCAGAGCATAGCATTTTTGATAGCTTATAATCGGAAAATCTTATTGTGTAGTTGTACGAAAACAGTTAACACACAGTAAACAGTTCCTTCGGCATGCTTAAAATAAGTTTTAATATTCAATGTCGCTTTGCGCTCCTCCTAGTTGTACGCCAAGCCGTATAAGGCTTAACGTACAACTTGACTTGGCGGACCTTGTAATCATAATTTTGTAATCTGTTAGTGCTACTCGCCTTTTTAACAACCGCCGCCTTTTTGACAAGCGCTAAAAGAATAATTAGAATTTAAAATTGAATTCACTTCGTCTTAATAATCTAACCCTCATGCATCGTAGAGAGGTCAACTGTTGGCGGCTAACAAACGAAACCGCTTAGGCCAACAGTCAGACCGCTGCACAGCAGCCTCGCGCTGGTGCGTATGAGGGCTAAAGGGCTTACAGTCCAACCGTCCTGGAGAGAATGCGTTCCTGTCGGTCGATTCTGTAAAGATCTTACCGTGAAAACTTAGGTGAAGTGAGTTTGTTTTTGCTAGGAATTGACACTATTGACAGCTCACTCCACCTAAGTTTTTACGGTGAGATTTTTACAGAATAGCACCGCTGACTCCTGTCACTCCTGTCAGTGCGACAATTCTAGTATTGCTAATAAAGACCAAATTTTTTTTTTTTTTTTTTTTTTAATCTAATATTTGGAGGCTTCAGTGCACTCTAGGTGACTATGCCAGCCTCATGGGATCATTCCTATAGTAGCGTAATGGGCATCTTACATGCTGCGATAGCAGAATGCAAGCCACCCATTACTCCACTCTATCCCTCACACCCCCACACACACACACATCACCAACTATACCTAAATACCTACACCCACAACACACACACACACCCCCACACACCTACACAAATACACATACCCACCCAAATACACACCCACACAAATACACACACACCACACACACACACCCACACAAACACAAATACGCACCCCCAAATACAGTTCCTGACCTGCATTCTCTCCCCCTCTCTATCCTTTCTCTCTTTCAAACACCGTTTTAGGAACCTGTAAACACTCTGGGCCTCTTCAGTCACTTCCAAGACCAAATTTGCAAAACTCTTATTCGTTTGTAAGAAACTAACAGCGGTGCTATTCTGTAAAAATCTCACCGTGAAAACTTAGGTGAAGTGAGCGTGGAGTGAGCTGTCAATAGTGTCAATTCCTGGCAAAAACAAACCCACTTCACCTAAGTTTTCACGGTGAGATTTTTACAGAATCGACCGGCTGGTGTCAAAAACCCATTCTCTCGTAGGCCGCACTATAGTTGCAAGAACTTTAAAATAATTACTAATACCCGGCAGACTGTATTTGGTTTTGTTGATGTGGTTATTGTTTCAGATGGTAAAGTCCATCAAAGAGCTTCAAATATGAAGGAAATAGCGCGGACGATATACATCAATCACGGATTTAAAGGAATGTTCACGGGTCTGTTACCTCGGATATTTAAAGTGGCTCCAGCATGCGCGATTATGATTGCGACGTTCGAATATGGAAAACAATTCTTCCAAAAATACAACACACAGAAATATAAGGAAAAAATGCAAAGGTAGAGAGGATTTTTTTTTTATATGACGTTAGAGTATTTGCTAATTGATGTTCTTTAAGGGAGGGCTCCCACGAGCAACTTTTGTCTCCGCAACTAATTTGTCTCTCGCAATAAGTCTACAGGTTTGTATGAAAGTGCGCGCATGGAGCTACACGATAGTCGGGAGACTTTTTGGTCCGCAGGTTTGGACGCAATTGTTGCCCGTCTATTGGTTGCAACTTGCAATGCAAGTGCGCGCACGGCGACAAAACAGTTGCCGGCTAGTCAGTTGCCGCTAGACTAAAATTTTTACAAAAAAGTAGCATGCTGTCGAGACAGCGACAGAGACAAAAATGTTCTGGGAAACTAAGTTGCTAGTAGGCGACCTCACTAATACTTCTGATTTTATAAACATAAGCAATTTGACGGCACGGTTGGCGCAGTGGTTAAGCGATTGACTGCTGCGCTGCATGTTGCCGTTTCGATTCCCGCACTGAACAAATATTGTATGACCTACAAGGAGTTTTTCTGAGTCTGGCTGTTTGTGTGTGTGAGTTTAAATGTTTGTAAACACACCCACAATACAGGAGCAATTCCTAGTGGGGCAAGGTTTACATAAAAATTAAAATATAACTATTTATTCATGTTTAAATACTCTTCAAGACTAGAATTTCGATTAAAACTTATTCCTTTAAAATCATACTAATTTCAGGGAAGGAATAGAAATCGAAATAATTACAAATGAAGACTGATAGATGGACCTTTATGTTAAAGGTATTGGAGAGAGTTTGTAATTAGGGTATTTTTACAGATAGATTGCAGTAAAAATAGTTGTCTTTCTAGCTAGTTTTGTAATTATTTTAAAGAGTTGTGTGTAATTGTTCATAGAAGTATTGAGGTAACTCGTATAATAATAAGTTGGGTTCCTCATGAGCACTTGGGAACATTTCAGACGCTGACAAGAGTTAAAGCGCAGTCACTATCAGACTGCTTAGAAAAGAAAGAGATATGCAATGACACAGCATTTGTAATTTATTCCAAAATATGAAATACCTAATTATATTTATCAAAAGTGGGTTGAGTAATCGAAAATAAAAAGACAACCAAATTTTTCATTCAATTAATATACATGATTGTTATTCATTTTAGCCTATTTCGACAATTTGGTTCTTGTCAGACACTCATTATTTATTCTTTATACATTTGTCGTAGATATCTTCTCCAACTCATAATTTTTATATGTAAGTAATTACATTATTTTAATTTCAGGCATCAAGAAATAGTGCTGGTGGCCCAACCTTCCAGCAATGATTACTCATAATGTGACAAATATGAATAATCATAGTTTAGCAAATTATCAGAATATGATAATAAATGTGATAGAACTGTAGTACAGTTTAAGTATTTTATGGCTGTTTATGTCTATAGTTACCAAACGTGAACTAACATTTAAAAACTTTACCATATCTGAATGATAGATACCTACTGTAAATGAAAAATTGTTTTTGTTGAATGTTGTAAGCTTAGTAAATAATGACAACTAAATCTTCAGGAATTAGATGACATGCATCCAATGCTTATGGCAGAGTTAGCAATAAGAGACACAATCGCTGTAGTTATTGATACCCTGACTGTATTCTCGAAGAGAATGAAAATGAAACATGTACAGCCAGCACCACATACATATTGCAAGTTGTCAGTAATATGGCAACTAATGAAATCTTAGGAGTTGAGAGACAACTTGCACCCTATGGCACTTGGCAATACAAACTCAATTGCTATATTTGTTATGGCAATGTGTTGTGTGTATCCTAATTGGATTCTCAAGAGGGTGAGTCCCTAAGAATGAAATATTTCCAGTCAAAAGCACACTAAAATATCACAGGCTGACAATTGAAGTATTTGATGTGCACCTTTTCATACTGTTTACTGCTTTAAAATAAGACATAGTAAAGATCACGACCACAAGTGCAATAAAATAGTATTGAGAAATTAAACTATACACCTAATCGGTCAACTACAAAATGATTCTGACGATCCTCAAAAGTTTATCGAATATTTCTGTAATAATTTTTTTTTACTTTGTATTTTTGTTTTCTTTATTCTTTTGTTATTTACTTTATTTTGTATAATTCGGCACTGTGTAGATAACACAACAAAACGGAGTTTGTAAATATTTTACCAATTGAATTTGTAAATAGTATGGAATAAAAGTTTTATGTTATTATATTTTAATTGTTTAATTCTAGCAGACTAAACTTTTCTAAACAACTTCTACAAAAGGGAATGACATGTGAATACTTCGAATATTTCTAATTCAGCCCTTCAGCTTTAGACCATCCACTGCAATGTTCTGAATTTCTGTAGGTACAGTATTTTTATCTCACACTGACATGCGGTTTTTCTTGTGGTAACTACTTTGCAGATGGAGCAACTTTAGTTGAGGCAACTATCAACTTTTTAAAATTTTCCTTTAAAAGTTGCCCGTTGCTACAACCGAATAGCCTGAACCTGAAGTGTATGTAAGCAGCTAGTTGCCAGTTGCTGCAATAGTTGCTCCATCTGCAAAGTGCCTAAGTATACAAACATGCTGTAATATGTGCTTCAAGACATCAGCACATAACACATGCCCATACATTCACATTGTTTGTATACTTCGTAAACACAAGAGTCCATATTAGACATCAAAACAAAATAATTACAATAAAAGTTAATGACTAGATTTTTGATTTATAAATTGACCAGTTGCAGAATGCTGCAATCATAGATACAATCAAATTTCCAGTCTTGCATAGACCTACCCTCTGGTATATAATGATAGATGGTACTTGGAATGAATAATTACGGTATCAACATTGTTGGAAAAATAAACACAATTATTAGGTACACAAAACTTATTTATTACATATCCTTAACAGTAATTAATGTACAATAGAGCCCAACGGTTCTGCTTTTATATTTCCAAGGTCTAATCTGCTATCAATAGATTCATCTATTTGGCCGACGATCGCGACATTGTCACCGCGTATTATATGAAGTCCAAGCACCACCTGCGCCACACCAGTTGAAGAAGAGAACACTCGTTCATGTGATTCATCTAGTATTATATTTATTGTTTGATCAAAACCTTTTAAAGTTCCAATGAAGTTTCGACCGTCCGAAGTTATCACAGACACTGTTTGATTCACATAATTTTCTAGTCCCGAAGCCATTGCCTCAGTTTTAATTGCTTTATTTATAAACAAATAATTGCCGGTTAACGATTTATGCGTGAGGTTGTTTTATTTATGCTTGAAAATGAAATTAGGGACACGAAAAAAGTATCGATACTTTGTGGTATCGATACATTTCCATTCGATACCGATACTTTTGTACTCGATACTTTGTATTCGATGCTTTTACTCAATGAGTACTTTTTGGCAGGTATCGTATCGAATAAGAAATTAAGTTTTAAATGGGTATCTTAGAAATTACCCATTTAAAACTTGCGATCTTTACGGCTTATGTTTATGGTTATGGCAACGCCATCTAGTTCACTCGTTCTAAACCTTCTAAAACATTACATCGATCTTTGCTCGAAATCGTTCTTTCCGTTTCTTTCCTTCATTCATTTACTACACTAATCCATCACTCATTCACTCACTCGTTCAACGTTGTCATTTAATTTTATCGTATTCGGCGGTATTCGTTATTTCGTTTCGCGCTTTGTTTTTCTACTATATTAATACGGTTGATCATTATTTTGCTTGACTATTATTTGATTTATTCAAGTGTAATCTAAAAGTACTAAAAGTAAACTTTGGCAGTATTTTGTCAAGATTAACAACAACGAAGTGTCAAAGTCAAAGTCAAAGTCAAATCATTTATTTCAAATAGGCACATTAAAGGCACTTTTGAACGACGTGTGAAATGCAAGACTTGCTTCAAAACCATAAAAACGTCAGGAAATACGTCAAACATGAATAAACATCTTAAGAAACTCTCTACGACAAATGCGTCAAGGTATTTTTTAATAATTTTATGCTTTTTTGTGATTCCATGTTTTTATTATTATTGCTACCAAGGCTGCGTTCCGAAATGGGCGAAATTCACAACGGCCACTGCGTTCCGTAACGGGCCTAAACCGCTGAACGGATTTAACCATATTCATAGAAATAAAATTGGCGTGTCTATTTGTGATTGCGAAATAAAGGTCCATTGGTATTACAAAAACTCAAACTTGCATTAAGCATTTATTCCTACGTAAAATGTGAAAAACGTTCCACGCGAACAACGTTGGTAGAATTTGCTAGTAATTATAAATACCTACCTAAATTTGAAAGTTACTATCTATGAATCTGTTAACTTTTCACGCATAAACTACCTACCACTAATGTTATGGTTAATGTATAAGCTATATTTGATTATATATATATGGGTCAAGAGCGGGCCCATTTAGTAATAATAATAAAAAAAATATGCCTAAAGTACTAAATAATTTAATTTTGTTTCTATTTTTTTTTGTTGAAGTTACAGTTGTCTTTTTTTAATATTGTATTGAATTTTTGTACCAATAAATACCATTTGTTTTTTCATGTCCTGCTCTACTGAAGTTAAACTGACGTTATTTACTGACTGATATTGATTGACCTATGCTCTATGCGAATTAGGCACTAAGAAAAGTACTCGATACCTTGAAGTATCGATACTTTTGTTTCGATACTTTTATGAGTACGATACTTTTTTTTCGATACTACTCATGAGTACAGTATCGATACTTTCTATTCGATACCGTGTCCCTAAATGAAATGAATGAAAATCCAATCACAAACACGCCGTCAAATCAAAACAAAATGACAGTTGACAGTAGTTAGTGATGGTAGACAGTTTAAAAAATGACATGACATTACAAGGAACTGACGCTAGATTATAATGCATTGGCAACTTTTATAGCTAAATTGCGAAATAATGCAGAATGAGACTTTATTCTCTTGACATTGACATCTGACTGACAGTGATCAGATGATGACATGACAGATTGACAGTGCCTCTGCCGTCAATAGTTGTCAATAGTTTTGTATTTCTTTTTCTATAAAATTCTATTAATTTATGAAAACATGCTATGATTGTAATGCTTACTGTATATAACAACTGAAACTGAACTTCCAAGCAACGTTTCCGTAAAAGTTTCTCACTGTTTTCTTGCCATTTATGTAAATAACCTATTGTTTTAAAAAAGTCGAGTAGAGCTTTTGTAATTATTACCATAATACATTATGTCTAACCCAATAGTGCAATACATTCTGCTACGTACTGATTTACTGAAGGAGTTAGCATGGTCGATAGGATCAGTGGTGGCTCAGGCTTGTCACGCATCCACAGCTGTACTTCACTTGTACAAAGATGATGAAAACACTATAAAGTACCTAGATGATATGGATAATATGCACAAAGTTGTGCTAGAGGTACGTGCATTATTTATAACATACTTATAAATGTTTGATGTGGGTTTTCTGAACACAAAGCTTTAACAATAAGTTACTTAATTTAAATGAAATGTCCTAACCAAACTGCTTGACGTACTTACGTTACGTACGTAATCTAGATGATAAACAGCTGGCATCTCTATTATATCAATTCCAGTCCCTTTACATGCAGGGCTGCAGGAACATTGCTGTGCAAACTAACAATAAATTGAGCACAAGATTTATAGAAAAGTGCAATAGCTACAGTTCTGTTGATCTTTTTGCAAACAGACAAAAATTTTCAAGGGGGCTCAGAATCATGTACTTACTGAATCCATGGTAACAGTGGCCTTAGTGTGAGTTTTTTCGACTCACATTTGATTGCGAGTGTGTTAGAATTTCGTATGGGAAAGTAGGTTTCTCCTAGTGACCACCAGGTGGCGCTATAACTTTTTCCCATATGAAATTATAAGGCGCTCGCAATCAAATGTGAGTGAAAAAACTCACACTTAAGCCTCAGGTTGCGTGTCAATGTCCCTGCCACCCTGTATATTAACTTTATGTCTTCACAAGGAGATATTTCTAATTTGTACTCATATGAATTTAAATTGTGTTCACAGAAATTTTGATTGTTTTCATAATAATTACAGGTCCCAGACGAGGAGTCACTGAAAAAAGTTGCAGAGAAATTAAAAGAAAACTTCATATCACACAAATTATGGATAGAACAACCAGAAAATATCCCGACTTGTTTAGCTCTCAAGCCATATCCAAAAGATGAGGTTAAAAAGTATGTAGGAAAATTTAAATTATTAAAGCTTCAAATGAATGCTTGAATAACTATTTATTAGTATAAGTAAATAATAAATAAATAATTTATTGAAATAGTTTTGTATCTTTTGCTTAATCATTTTGTACCTTTATGGACCAATTTTTAAATCTTCATATCTGTACCTCAGAGGTATACAACATTATTTGATAAAACGAAAATTTACAGCACATTAAGCTCAGAGGTAAATAATCTTATCGTCATTTGAGGTCCTATACCCATTAGACTTTAGTGGATTTAATGTCGTATACGATTGGATATTTCTTTTCATAGATGTCATAGGTCCTAATGTCATATACCATTTTATAGAACTGGTTTTTGCGATTTTAATGGTGCAAGAAACATTATTTTCTAAAAAGTGGAGTTACTATTGTATACCTCTGAGGTACAGATATAACTTTCATCTTAAGATTTACAATAATTGTGGTTAGGTTTTGTATACAAAATATGTCAAACCACCATATTTTATTCTTCAGATAAAAGTTATCTGACAATTGAAAAGACCTAGTACACCTAAGACGGGATTCGGGCATGGTCCACCTGGTTAGTTCACCTGGGGGGACCACGGGCACTTTTTCTTGCCGGTGGATCACCTAAATAATGAGAATTGAAGGTAAACTATATCAGAAGTTAGAACCCTTTTGATGTGAGTAAAATAGTCTTTAGAAGGTTTTTAAAGTTTTAACAGTGAGTACACTCATACACTATTTGGTACTAACACCTGTCATTGAAAGTAGTAAGTAATAATAATAGTTCTCCAGACCGTATTTCGGCACTGGTAGCCCAATCAATATTATAGTGCTAATAGTGCACAAGTGTGCGGGCAGACACAGGTTCACTCTCTCTCTTCCCTCACTCTCATAGCCTGATGGGACGACAATCTGACACGCCTGGAGAGAGATCAGGCGCAGGGCCAACGGTCTAATGTGCTTTCCGAGGTACGGGGTTATCACACTGCCAACTTCCAAACTCCGGGCTGTTACTGAGAAATTCCTAATGGAAAAACCTAACAACACTGTCCAACCTGGGAATCGAACCCAGGACCCCACGCTCAGAAGTCGCGTTTGCAACCACGAGACCAACGGGGCTGTAAGTAGTATGTACCTAGTAGGTAACAGGTAGGTACCTACCTGTACGTATTTAGTAGTACGTATTTACTTACAGTATTATATTTAATCATTAATACATCTTTTAGTTTAAGTTAGATTTGTACCTTAGAACAAATTTCTTATGGAAAAGTGCTGGTACAAATTTATTTATTTAACCATTTATGTACACACATAGGTATATAAACAGACAAGTAAAATAGAACAGAAAAAAAAATAGGTACAAAGGTGATGCAAATCTAACTTAAAGAGATATTTGAATGATTTTAATGACTATAATTCTGTAAATACATATTTATTATAGTCGCGAATCATATTTTGATCAAGATACCTACAACCTGATACTGGCCTGCAAATTGGGAATAACGTAAGATTATTCTACAAGCAACATACTAAAATACTAGTGTTTTATTTTTTTAGTCCAAACAATAATTTTTTTTTTATTTATTCGGCTGTGACGATGCCTTGACCATTGACCATTTAGGTAAATAATTGCTTCATATTTTGAAATATGTTTTAAAAATTTTAAACATTTTTTGCCTGTGTCCCAGCAGTGGGAACATTATAGGCTGATTATGATTTTGAAATAAATTACCAGCGTTGTGCCATCGCGCTTCTCTTTCTTTTCTATGCAGTTCGACAGTGACCGCGCTTTAGGTCAGGTAATTCTGATAAAAACTGGCCAAGTGCGAGTCGGACTCGCACACGAAAGGTTCCGTATCACAAGGCAAAAACCGAAAAAAAAAAAAAAATAGAACACGTTTGTTGTATGGGAGCCCCTCTTAAATATTTATTTATTTTGTTTTTAGTATTTGTTGTTATAGCGGCAACAGAAATACGTAATTTGTGAAAATTTCAACTGTTTAGCTATTGCGGTTCTTGAGATACAGCCTGGTGACAGACAGACGGACGGACGGACAGACAACGAAGTCTTAGTAATAGGGTCCCGTTTTTACCCTTTGGGTACGGAACCCAAAAAAAGTGCAAATCTATGACGAGGTCGCTAAGGTACCTATAGGTACAAAAGAATATCAAAACTATCAATTAATGTTTGCAAAACAAGTGTTCTGTAATAGGTAAAACAAGTGTTCTGTAATAGGTAAGACTTCGTAACTCATCGAGATTTCTCCGTACGCGCCTACGTAGGTACAAATTATACCTATCGCAATTACATTGCCCTACTGTTTCACAGTGAATAAATTGCTTTTTATGAAACCCGTTGTGTCTGCAAGTACCTGCTATCTTCAGGGTTTTACGCAAACTATCAAACACACTTTGATGAACTAGTTTATGAAACCTTGAGAGATTTTGTATCTAGTCTTGTTCTTCCCAAATGGATGCTTGAGAAAAATACATGGTTTTGCTTCTGTATTCGTCAGCTATATTCAGCATAACATCTGCACTGTTAAGGTTCTTCTTTTGAGAGTACCTAGTCATATATAAATTTGAGCCCAGAGGCAAGATGGATCTAGTCTTTGGATCTAGTATAGGTATTTGCTGCGTAGTGAATCGACTGCTCCACAAAACTACGTCTATTTTCAATATCTTGCGTACCTAATTTGTGATCTTTGAGTGTCATTTAAAGTTTCAATATGTGACATTTCATTTTGTACATGCTGTTATGTATTCGAAAGCCATTGGAACATCAGACAATGTAGCGTTATCACTTTCTAATTTTGTTACACTAATTAACATAGGTTTCAAAATGTTTATGATATCTCGAGTCTTTAACCAGATGTCTTCGCTGATTATTGTTACAAATACAAAAGAATATCAAAACTATCAATTAATGTTTGCAAAACAAGTGTTCTGTAATAGGTAAAACAAGTGTTCTGTAATAGGTAAGACTTCGTAACTCATCGAGATTTCTCCGTACGCGCCTACGTAGGTACAAATTATACCTATCGCAATTACATTGCCCTACTGTTTCACAGTGAATAAATTGCTTTTTATGAAACCCGTTGTGTCTGCAAGTACCTGCTATCTTCAGGGTTTTACGCAAACTATCAAACACACTTTGATGAACTAGTTTATGAAACCTTGAGAGATTTTGTATCTAGTCTTGTTCTTCCCAAATGGATGCTTGAGAAAAATACATGGTTTTGCTTCTGTATTCATCAGCTATATTCAGCATAACATCTGCACTGTTAAGGTTCTTCTTTTGAGAGTACCTAGTCATATATAAATTTGAGCCCAGAGGCAAGATGGATCTAGTCTTTGGATCTAGTATACCTATTTGCTGCGTAGTGAATCAACTGCTCCACAAAACTACGTCTATTTTCAATATCTTGCGTAATTTGTGATCTTTGAGTGTCATTTAAAGTTTCAATATGTGACATTTCATTTTGTACATGCTGTTATGTATTCGAAGGCCATTGGAACATCAGACAATGTAGCGTTATCACTTTCTAATTTTGTTACACTAATTAACATAGGTTTCAAAATGTTTATGATATCTCGAGTCTTTAACCAGATGTCTTCGCTGATTATTGTTTGCTTAATCTGTCTATCAAAATTTAATTCAGTAGCAATTGGACGTATTTATGCAAAAGGGAACCAACCCACAAGTAGGTCAAAATTGAGTTAAGTAGACAGAAAATTTTTAAAATGCACCTTCTATCGGCCCTATAAAGATCATAGTTGTCTGATGACTCTTTCATATCAAAACATCATGTCGACAAGGATACCAACTCATATATTAGTAGTTTCCGAATAAAATAAACAGACCCATGCTGTATGGTAATGTTAAAAACTGCAAATCTTTGTGGTTATATTGTTTGACAAAGAACCATGTCACATGGTTCCGCATAAAACATATATAAATGATTTAACAAAAGAGATCATGCGGTTTGGTTCCAGTTTGCATAATAAAATTGCTGTTAGCCTATGCTTTAACAAAGAGCCATGTCACATGGTTCCACATAAAGGATATTTCTTTTAATTTACAAAAGAGATCATGCGGTTTGGTTCCAGTTTGCATAATAAAATTGCCGTTAGTCTATGAGATCCATATGACATGGTTCCTTGTTTATTATTTGAACGTACTTGTGCAAAAGGGAACCAACCCACACAATGATAGTTTCGAGATAAAACTATTTTTAACAGAATGTTGTGAAGAAAGTAATCTAGTAGGATTACTTTGCAATATACAGGATGACATTTAATTCATTGGCAATATTTTAACCACGTATTCCAACCATGATACTGGTTCATTTAAGCCAACAATATCGAATATTAATATGGTCAAATTATTAATTTAAAAAACGTAATATAACTTGATATTTACTTACATAAAGACCGAAATTAATAAACAAGATTAAAAAAAAGAAATAAAAAAAATGATAATTAAACATAAATAAATTTAATTATCAAGATTCATTCGACACGTGTAGTAAAACTAGCGTACGAGCTCTCATTCAGTAGATATGTCCTTCAAAAGAAATACCGCCAATACGGCAAAAGAACAAACTACAAGCGCGCGCGTCGCACCCCCGCCCACCCCCGCCCCCACATGCGCCTGAGCGCCGGCCGCCGCGCTGCTCCAGTCACGAGTTTATTTGGTCAAGTGAATTACGTGTAATTGGCGAAAAAAATATTGGATTGCAGTGAACCACAGGGCTAACATGCCTCGACCACGTAGTGCAGTGTACACGAACCAGCAATACCTGGATATGGTTTTATTCTACGATAGAACACACAGTTTGCCGCGCACTCGTCTCATGTTTCACCGCCGCTACCCCGATGCACCGATTCCATCGCGAGACCGAATCTTGAGATCAACGCAAAACCTGCTGGATTTTGCATCGTTCCACGTACCACCGCATGCTCAAGCGCGTGGTAGAGCGCCGGTGTACCCAAGAACCCTGCATCGGCAAATAAAGCGGTACTTCCAGAGGAATCCACAGGCCAGCACTAGACAGGCAGCGCGACACTTTCACGTCAGCCAGTTTTTTGTCTGGAAGCTGTTAAACGCCTCTGGAATGCACCCTTACCATTTCCAAAAAGTGCAGGAGTTGGCGTTGGCTGACTACACGCCCAGGGTCCGATTTTGTAATTGGCTATTACAAAATCTGGATAAAAATATCCTGTGGACAGACGAGGCCACGTTCACCCGACTCGGGCTGTTTAATGTCCACAACGAGCATTGGTGGGCTCAGCGTGGGCAGAACCCGCACGTAAGCCGAAGACACGCTTTTCAAAATCGTTTCTCGGTGAACGTGTGGGCAGGCATAATTAACAGTTGTATCATAGGTCCCTTCTTTATTGAAGAGAGACTGACCGGGGAGCGCTATCTCCGGTTGTTAGAGACCTCCGTAGAAGAACAGCTGCAGAACGTGCCTGAGAGCTATCAGTCCGAGCTGTACTATCAGCATGACGGAGCACCGGCTCACTACCAGCGTGACGTTCGCGCCTTCCTCGATCGTAAATTCGGTGAACGTTGGATTGGTCGCGGCGGACCTGTAGCTTGGCCAGCGCGGTCGCCTGACCTGACGCCCTTGGACTTTTTTTTGTGGGGTGAGGTTAAAAGACTAGTTTACGAGCAAGAGAGTGAAAGCCGGGAACAGTTAAAAGAAAAGATTATCACGGCGTTTGATACGGTTAAATCGCGTACTTTTGTGTTGCAAAATGTGAAGGTGAACCATAGGCGCCGTGCTGAGCTGTGTGTACAAAGAGGAGGTGAACATTTCGAGCACCTCTTAAAGTACACGTAGGTAAGTACCTACCTACCTACTAAGTTTAATTTAAACGTTGCTATACTAGGTTTCAAACACAAATCTCACACACACAAACCGCCAGACTCAACAATTAATTAACATCACAACATTTATTTATTTTATTCAACAACATTTCATTATTCAACATTTAACAACAACAACAAACAAGATTTAATTATTTTATTGTGCCGTAGTAACGATTTTAAATTAATGTGATTAAAATTTAAAACTACATACTAAGTAATACTGCTATGTAAATTCAATTTAAAAGTGCACCCAAGTCCCAATCAGCTGTTTCGTCAAAGGTCGCGCGCGGCTATCGCAGTGTTAGGTACTTTACTAAACATTGCACACAAACGCGCGCCCCACCCGCGCCGCGCTCCGCCGCGCCAGCGCCGAGCCAGCAGGGCACAAGCACAACAGGCGCGTCATTTATTAGGTATTTTAAAAGTCAAAGTTTTACTAGCGAATTCAATTGAGATATTATTGGGATAATCATTTTTGCACACTTTAACCGACTTTAATGCAGACAAAAAACTAAGTAATTTTTAACGATCATTACATTTTGTAGCCTTGTAGGTATGTAATTTGAAACTTTTATTAACAGTAACTTTTGTTTTGACATTTCACCAAAGTTTAAATCACTTTCAATTTTCCAATCCTTCTTCATTCTTTTTTAAACCATTCCCTACGCTAGTATTGTTGGTATAATAATTGAAATAATTCAAATCACACTTCATCTTTCTGTGCGGGAATCGAATTTGCGACACGTAACGCAGTAGCCTGTCGCTCAGTCACTGCGCCAACGGTACCGACTATTACAACTTATTATTATGTGAGTTTTGCTTTCTGCATTTTAATGATTTATGCGCCAAAGCGGCGCGGCCCCCCATTTTAAACTTGTTTTCTTATGGGTGATAATGTGATTTTCAGTCAAGTTTTTAGTTATTTTCGGAGCTTCTTAGTGTGTGTATGTGGGTTAAGTGTTTTAAACTGCGTCAAGGACCTAACATAAACAATTTAATTTAAGTACGCGTTACACTTCAGTTCCGTAGAAAAGTCGAAGCTGCTAGCCTGCTGAGCTGCTAGTGCCTGCTACATGCAAATCGGGGGGCGCCGCGCCGCCCGCCGCCGCCGCCGCCGCCGCCGCCGCCGCCACCGCGCGCCCGCAAATAATTGAATGGCGCGCGTGCGACGGTGATGGTGTGCGGCGGAGGGGGGGACGAGGCAATCACCTATTATTGATTTTATAGCGCGCTATCACCATTTGATACTTTTATTTTATTTGTTCATTTTGAGAAATCTCTTGGTTATTATTTTTGAACACTTTACTAGTATTAGTTATTATTCGTTCCTCAATTAGATTCTTGGACTAAAATATTGCCAATGAATTCAAAGTCTTCCTGTAGTGTAAGATACTGCATTTTATGAGTCTATGTAAAAAAAATAGAGATTTTTATGTTAAAAGTGTCTTTTTTTTAATTTAATAAATTGTCTCTGGTTCCTTGTTGCAAAAAACCTATTGTGTCGGTTGATTCTTTGTTAAAATATATAATCATTTCAATATCATTGGTAAAAATAACAAAAACTCAGTTTGTTTAAGGAAATTTTATTGAAAAATCATTTGGCTCGATAACTCACTCCAGATGGAGCGAGTTGAGGAACCAGATGGGTAAAAATTTGTACCTTCAGAAAGCTACTAATTTTATTATTATTTTCACTCATCTGGTTCATCTACCTCAAAATCAGGTTGCCCTGAAAAACCTTCCAGATCATCATCAATTCTATCGTCTCCCACAAGATTAATATAAAAGCCATGGGAGTCTTTAGGAATTAGGTGCAGAAGGCTCTTCAGGTTCTTTAGCATAGCCTCAGGAACAGGCTTCCCGTTTGGCCAAAGAGGTTGTATTACCTCTCTCGTAAGAACAAAAGTTGGCCTACCGAGTAAATTTTTTTTAATGTTTACCTTTTTATAATCCTCTGTCAAAGACCTCATAAAAATTGTGAAAATTTCCTACTTTTTGAGCATCATTTCCTTTGTGTCAAGCCAAGACACTTTATGACCATCCTCTCTAAAATATGCTTGATTAGACAGGAGCCTACCTCTTGAGCACCGCGGCCTGCCTCACTTTCTACCCACACATTGCAATGAGCTTCATCATTGCTCGCGGTGTGTATACCTAAATTGTATACCCAACGTTGACTTTGGGTAGAAGGTGAAGCAGGCCGCGGTGCTCAAGAGGAAGGCTGTTGTCTAATCAAGCATATTTTAGAGAGGATTGGGAGCAACGTGAAACGCCTAATCCTATGGAGTGATTTGTGCGGTAAACAAAACCGTAATATAAAATTGGTTTTGATGCTAAAAGCTGTGCTTTTCGATCTGCCACATATTGAACAAATTAATATACTCGTACAATTTGTAGAATCGGGACACAGCTTTCTTCCCAACGCCACTGATTTCGGAAAAACTGAATCTTCCCTACAAAAACAACATGATACAAGTCTAAACACACCTGATGATTACAATCATGTAGGTTATGAAAAATTGTAAAAAAATAAACCTATGCACGTACATAGAATGAAGCCTGAAGATTTCTTGTCTTCATTGAAGCTGGAAAAAAACATAACAAATAGGAAGAAGAAAACTGTAGATGGTCATAATGTGTCTTGACTTGACACAAAGGAAATAATGTTCAAAAAGGAGGAAATTTTCACAATTTTTACGAGGTCTAATTTGACCAAGGATTATAAAAGGTTAACATTAAAAAAATGTAGGTGGTAGGCCAACTTTTGTTCTTACGAGGGAGGTAATGGAACTTCTTTGGCCAAACGGGAAGCCTGTTCCTGAGGGTAAGTGAAAGGGCCTGAAGAGCCTTCTGCACCTCATTCCTAAAGATTCCCATGGCTTTTATATTAATCTTCTAGGAGACGATAGAATTGAAGATGATCTGAAAGGTTTTTCAGGGCAACCTGATTTCGAGGTAGATGAATCAGATGAGCGAAAATAATAAAATTATTAGCTTTCACAAGCTACAAAATTTTACTGATCTGGTTCCTCAACTGACTCCATCTGGAGCGAGTTCAGCCGATAATGTACCTAAGTATTTAGGTATCCAAGTAATTTTTCAATAAAATTTCCTTAAAAAACCCAGTTTTTGTTATTTTCACCAATAATATTCATATGTTTATTTAGTGTAACAAGGAACCAACCCACATTTTAGGTTTTTTGCAACAAGGAACTAGAGATAATTTATTAAAAAAAAGACACTTTTTACATAAAAAACTCTTTTTTTTTTTACATAGATTCATAAAATGCAGTATCTTACACAATATTGCAAAGTAATCCTAATATAATTATGAACAGTTTACTTTCTTTACAACATTTTGTTAAAAATCGTTTTATCTCGAAACTGTCAATGTGTGGGTTGGTTCCCTTTTGCATAAGTACGTCCAATTACAGTAGCTTCTAATGCCTCCCTTTTACTCAAAAACGACTCTAACATAATTACAGAACCACCCCAGTGCGTCTTGCTTGGGAGTTTCAGTGACTTTCTGTTCGCACCATATTTCTCTATTTGAATCTTTTCAAAATAAGCAGATTCAACATGTCTCTTTTTAATAAACTTAATTACCTATATTGGATACCGTCTTGATTCCCTGGTCAAAAGTGTCTGTTTTGGTAGTGATATCTTTCATTAATAAGTTTATTGTATGCGAAGCACATCCAATAGTTGTCATCGAATCATAATTCTGCCTTACCAAACGCCACATGCTTTCATATTACTACAATTGTCCGTGATTATACCGATAAACTTGTTCCGGACAATGATTTCAAAAGTAAGGATACGCCCATCTGAACATTTTACATAGACGTTCTTCATACAAGCAAAAGTATATTGTGATAAAAATGTGTTTATTTAATCATTTAATTGCAACAAAAATAATGTAAGGTTACATTCCGATGATACGATATCCCATGTTTCTTTTTAATTTTTGTATCGTAATTTTTGCAGCCTTTTACCACGCAACTAGGCATTTTTATGACAGGCAAATACACGTTCTCTCCTTCGCGCGCACCACTGTCAACTGAGTCGCGTTGGCCCTAAAACCGTCATTTTAGGGCCAGCGCGTTGGTGCCATTTATTCGCGCGGTTAGCCCGGTCCTTACGCTAGTAATATATATGTCAATGGTTCCGGACCGATTTCTTCATTATCAGACTTAACTTCATTGAACAAGAATTCTCCTGTTTCTCGGTTAGTTCCAGGATTGACACATTTAAAAAATACTGGTTTTAACAATAAAATTAATTACACCACGACCACATCGATCAGTCCATCCATCAGTGACTAACCGTAACGTTGAAGATTCACTTATAAGTTTATTTACATTTTCTTTCATACGCTCATATTCGGCTTCCAATAAAGTGGTACTAAATGTAACGACTCGGTATTTCGCGGTTTAATGCCTCGAGTGCTCTTTTTTCCATAAATTGGATTCAAATAAATTAAAGGGCACTCCACTTTCATACATAGCTCTCGCTAATAAAGTGTCAATATTTCCCTTGTCATCATCATTGATTTGCTGGCGTGAATTATTACCCTATGTAATCTGGCAATTTTGGCAACTTTCCGGCAATATTGACCAATTTTGCCGGCAATATTGGAAACTTTCCTAGTAAGTTTCGGAAACATTCGGCAAACCTCACTCGCTCCGCTCGGGAGCCCTCGTTGCGTTCAGCTTTCAAAATAGCGCCCGCGACGTTATTATTCTGCTTTATCCCCTTATTACTTTATCCCTTGATTAATCTACATTTTTTTTGTCGAGGTTTTCAATTCAAATCACATTATGCATGAGCTGGTCATAATCAAATTCAGTACAATATCAAAGCCCGGGCTAGAGCTAGGGCTTTAATGACTTAGGTACTTTTGGTTAGTTTTGCATGACATTTGACATTAGCGAGCAGGTGGTGTGAAAAGGAATTTTGTACTTTTAAATAATATTATTTTTAGATTTCGTTTCCTTAATGTTGCTTTAAATGTTAAGTAGGTTCCTACGTTATGTTCTGTTTTACCACGTCAATTCCTTAGCTAATCACGCCAACCTCGCGTTCATTTCGCGCAGTTTCGTTCATTGTAGGTACCATAGGAAATAAAATACGGCCCCGGTTGGCCGCATGATTAAGGCGCTGACTAGAGCCAAATAGGCTTGTCTCCAAAATTTTTTTTGCCAAATCTATACAGTTTGAGACAGCGGAAAAAATATATGTTAATCTTGAACATATTTCCTAAAACTTCGTTATTTTCAAAACACGTTTTTCTCGTCTCGCCTCACGCGGCACCTGTCATACAGTCGACCGCATACACGTGCGTCCTTGCGTTTTCTGTGTATTTTTTGTAGTTGGTCAATTCTAGTTTTTGAATAACAAAAGTCGGTTTTTCATTTGATTTTCTTTTTCTTCTCTCGCCTTCGGCTCACCTCAGCCTCCCCTAAGATGACCGCTGTTAGGCACCTGTCCCACCGCCGACTATAGGCCTGAGACGTGGCCTGAGGTAGCTGCGCGGTGCGGGAGGGGTAATACTTGTCACAAGTTGACGAATTACTGAGCTCTCTCGCATTACGTTACCACACCGTCAACGTCTGTTTATAAATAAACTCGCAACACGACCTTAACCTACAATAATTGTGAGATTTTTTCTAAGTTTTCCTTACGTACCAGTAAATAAATACCAGCGTAATTGCAGATTATTGTAGGTATTAATTACGCGGTATTAATTATGATTAGTAGGTACCTACATAATTAATTATTATTGTACTTAATTTTGTGGCGGGTCCTGCTGTCGTGACATCTCGATATAAGTAGATACCTATAATAGCGGGGTACCTAATTACCCGACTGCGCGACGCAAAGGAGTACCCTATGTATGTATGTTTGTATGTTCCTTTGAAGCACTATACAGACTAAACGCCTGGGCCGATTTTTATGATTCACACGTCAAACGATTCCTCTTAGTCCGGCGAGTGTCACTAAAGACATGACGTTAGTGAAAATTCAATATGGCGACTACTATGTATGTATGTCTTCAAAAAAATTTTTTTTTCTCAAAACCTGTCGAGTGGGGTAGTATCAAAATAAAGGGTTTAAAAGATGATTACAAAAATATAAACAACTTATATGGTTAAAAGTAATTCGAAGTGACAAATCGTAAAAAAACACGTACTAAGACCTAAATCGTCAGCGAAATCTTTCACATTTGTAGGTAAACTAAAAAGTTGGAAATAAAAAAAGTTATTAAAAAAAAATAAAAAACCCGAATGCGGTAAAAAACTTAAGTTAAAAGAACTGAAAAGCTAAAAACAAGCCCATTTTAAATTAAATAAAAGTTGGAAGCAGGCGGGACCCATTTGAATTTGAAAATATAATAAAAATGGTATGGGTCCCGCCTGCTTCCAACTTTTATTTAATTTAAAATGGGCTTGTTTTTAGCTTTTCAGTTCTTTTAACTTAAGTTTTTTACCGCAGTCGGGTTTTTTATTTTTTTTTTTAATAATTTAAATTTAAAAATAATTTAAGTTGTAAATTATAAATTTTTAATAGTTATTCTATAATGTAAATCGTACACCACAGACTACCTACAGTATTTGTTTCTCCTACCCCTTTTAAATCCATCCAAAGGTTGTCAGATCGCTCTTAGCGATAACACCGCATGTGTCGACCTTTGTAATATTTATGTCTGTAATATACCTGTACTATATTACCTTAAGGAAAATGTATGTACTCTGTATTAACTTAAGGAAAATGTTGGATTATAAACTGCTTCTTATTTTAAAGTAGGTATTCATACCGACATTACCTGTACCTTGTTCGAAATGATGCTCAATACACTCGCAGCGCAGTCACCTTCACAACATTATGTTCTAAATTCAAATTTTGAATGCAGCACAATTCTTGAGACGTCGCGTCGTAAACTGCTTCTTATTTTAAAGTATTCATACCGACATTACCTGTACCTTGTTCGAAATGATGCTCAATACACTCGCAGCGCAGTCACCTTCATCAACTTGGCGAATAAAAAAATTAATTGGCAGATAATTATACTAGCTACCGCGCGCGGCTTCGCTCGCGAGGTATGTCGTTAAAAACTATCCTACGTCCTTCCCCGGGATGCAATCTATCTCTCTGTCAAATTTTATCGAAATCCGTTCATTGGTTTAGGCGTAAAAAGGTAACATACAGACAGACAGAGTTACTTTCGAATTTATAATATTAGTACGGATAATATAATAAAGAAAGAGTATTCTATTCTATTCTTCGCTAAGCCAGTTCAAGGTCAAAATGTTACATACTCTTTAGTAGGTACATACCTACTAAAGAGCTATAAACCATTTATTTTCAGGTAACAAAGACCCATATATACTTACCTTTACCTAAGTATACTTACATAATAATACGAGTATAGTAACATTTTTACATAAATGTTAATTACATACATGTTTATGGTAACTCGAAACTATGAGAGAAGGGAGAGAGGGGAAAGGCATGTAGTAGAAATTATAATAGAGGCTACAGGCTATAAAGGGGCGAATAATAAACCCTTATACAACTTAGGGTCACCATCCGTCCAGATTTGTTCGGACGTGTCCGGACTTTTGGCCCTATCCGGACTTTGCCCGACCTTGTTATTTGTCTGGACATTTGTCTTGTCATTTAGAGGGGAACTTATATTTAAAAAAAGGTTGAATTATTTCTGAAAAATAGTTTAGGTAGACATATCATACGGTGCGCGGTGTAAGTAGACCGCCAAAAACAATGGAAGGCCCCACCAACATTCTTCAAAAGTTTTGACTCGGTATTTTATACAAAAACCTGTCCGGTGCGCGCGCATGCATTTTTTTTAAAGCGTATGAAGTGGTTTGTCCGCTTTTGTTTTGAATTGATCAGTAGTAGAGCGAAACTGTAGAAGTGAACAACAACGTTATCACCAAGAGAAATTAAAAGTAAAAAAAAATAAGAGTGAAAAATAAATATGGCAAATAAAAGTTTGGACATAATAGTGTTGGGTGCTACAGGTTTCACCGGAAAATGCATTGTAAAACATCTTGCGAGGTTGACAAAAGAAAAATATAGGGATGTTACTTGGGGGATCTCAGGTCGCTCCAAGGATAAATTGCAGAGTTTGATAACGGAACTCAATGCAACAGGTAAGATTAGTTTATGGTTTAAAATAATTGTTATTTTTATAAGTTTTAAAGAAAAGAAAATAAAGTTTTTTTTCCTTTTTGGTAACTGAGCCGGTGAAAAATAAAGTTAGTAGGTAGATTATAAAAAAAATAACGTACCTACCTACTTAAAGCGTACCTAGGTCTTTTTGAGCACTATTACCAGAATGGATATTGCCTGTTGCCAAGCGATGCTGCTATGAGAAGCTATGCTGAATTTGATATACAGTATGGAGACAACATATAATTAATTATATGCAATAAATTATACCACATACCTACTTGTTATCGCCTTTTCTGCCGATATACAAAAAAAATCGCGAAAAAAAATCAGCTGTTCCCTCAAAATGTAGGGCACAGCTGAATTTTTTTCGCAACCGTTTCTTTAATTTTTTTGTATACCTAACGTCAGGCAAGGCGATAACAAGTATGTGGTATTTATAATTTATTGCATACATGTGGTTTCCATACTTACTGTTTATATAATTTTAAGAAGAGGTGGCCACTTTTACGCGACTCTAACAAACGTGTTTTTCGGTATAAAACCAAAGCGTCCTTTACAACATTTAAATTGATTCTAAATTCGGTTGAGACCTTGAATCCAACCGGAATAATTTTCCTACCAGCCTGCATGCAGGCAACCTTCACAGTAGGTACCTAGGTACCTACCTACCTAGGCAAAAAAAAGGATCGAGTTTCTGAACTGTTTATTTTATGAATGAAAACTTGCTGAAAATCTAAAGTTAGGTAGGTAGGTACGTATCTACTTAATATTTTGAAGACTACTTACAATATTAAAAGTATGACGTAATTGGTAGGTAATATACAAAATTATTACATGCTTGCATGATTATTAGATTTATTAAAATTCGTTACCTTTAATAAGCACTGTCGGTATATTCTGAAGTGAGCTTGAAGTTAACTGTCATCTTACCTGACGTTAGACAATCTAGGGATTGACATCTCACTTCACGTAAGTTTTTACAGTGAGATTTTTACAGAAAAGCACCGCTGAACTTAAGTCCATTTGCCTAATAATGCTCTATCCCAACCTAGAAGTAACACTAGTAGTAGGTAATATAGCCAGGGAGACTTCAACGAGAAAATATTAAGTAGGTAATCCCGGAATTACTACCTACTTACCTATTTACTTGTTGAAGTCTCCCTAGTAACTTATTTTTAGTGTCCGACCGAAGGTGCAATTCTGGCCGAAGCCGAAGCCGAAGCCGATTAATCGGTATTCACCAAAACCTTCGGCCGAAGCCGAAGCCGAAGGTGTCTTTGACCTTGAGAAATACGATAGTTACTTTGATCTCAGAATATACTAGATACATATTGTGAGAGCTTTAGAGATTTAGCCCAATAACGAGCCGAGTGAAACACTTATTAGAATTTTAAGACGCGCTCTCAAACTTGTTTTGACTCGTTTAGTTTACTAACTGCGATCCGTTTGGTCCGGTGCGGCGGCGCGGCGAAACTCTGCTGCTCTGCACACTCTCCGTCTCGCTCTAGCATCGTTCAGTAAATTTCAAATTTTGACAACTAGCAAACCTTCGGCTTCGGCCAAACCTTCGGCAAATTTTTGGCCGAAGCCGAAGATTTGGCCGAAGGTGCTTTTTTGGCCGAAGGTGGCCGAAGCCGAAGCCGAAGCCGAAGCTTCGGTCGGACACTACTTATTTTAATTACAATTTAAATAAAAATTGCATAATAAATCCGTAATCTAAATACTGTTCATGGTCTTCTTAAGGAAATTTCGAAACAGCTGGTTGTTACTTCCCGTGACCCAAAGGCAGGCTTTTACCTTGGCCAGAGGCTAAGTTGCCATACAACGAATGCCGCCAGTCACTTGGGTAGATTACCAGTCGACAGCGATGCGGATGAAGTTTTTGACGCTATATTTTAGTTTGTAGTTTTAGTTAGGTTAGGATATAATTATGTTATTTTTATTTGTTAATTAGGTATTCATTGTTATTTACTTACGGTACCTACATATTATTCAAATACATCAAACTTACAGTACCTAATCTGAATAGATTCATTCTGATCCTCATGTTTACGTAACCACCTAATACCTACTTATTAAATAGATAATTATTTAGAAGGCAGTTGAAGGCTTCAATGTCAATAGCATTTGACGGTCGGATTGTTAAATGAAGGGTTCCAATGCATGGACGTAATATATAGTTACTTCTATATATTACGTCCATGTTCCAATGTCGTTCATTTATCATGTATATGTTAATTATAATCTATACCTATAAAATTCAAAGTCCTGACCACAGTCTATACATCATACCTGACCACAGTCTATATGGTTTTTATACTGTGGTCCTGACTGACTGACTGATACCTATATCAACGCACAGCCTAAACCGCTGGTCCTAGAGACATGAAATTTGGAGGGTGTGTTCTTTGTGAAGTGTAGGTATCCACTAAGAAAGGGTTTTTCGAAATTCCACCCCTAAGAGGGTGACTAGGGGGAAGGTGAAATTTCACGCGGACGAAGTCGCGGCCAGAAGCTAGTTTATTATAAAAGTACTGTGATGCAGTTAGACAGGCCTGTGTCCAGCAGTGGTCTGCTAAGGCTAATGGTGATATTGTAGTTACCAAGCACATCAAGGTTTATATTCATTTTCACAGTTTCTAGGTTTGGATTGAAGTTTTCGGGAATAACAATGTCCTACTTAGTCAGAATGCTTGTTTTTCAGCTCTCATTTTATCATAATCCAAAGAGTGCGTAAATCAAAACTGTATCTAAATCTCGTCACATAAAAATTTAATTATCCATGCCGCCTTTATCAGGATCGAGCATATAATGATTGACTATGTGCAGTGGCGTAACTATAGGGTGGCATTGGGGCAAAATGCCACGGGCCCCCAGCCAGAGGGGGGCCCCCGGCCCGAGAGGGCCATGAGCACAGGAGGATCCTAACATAAGTTTATAAATGCAAACTTTTTTTGAAAATGTGCACAAAGGACATCATTCAGGTTCCGAACATTTGTACCTTTTCCCATTGTTTGTCTAATTTTTTGGACAGGACCTCATTCATGCTCAGCAGTAGCGTTTGCGACCACTAGACCAACGAAGCAGTCGGGTGTTAAATGTTGTAGGGGAAAATATGAAATCTACGCAGAAGAGGTCGCGGAAAAGTGCTAGTAAAAAAAAACTATAACGTTGGTTGAGCTTCTGTACATTGAGTGAGGGCCCCATCCCTTGAATTTGCCAGGGGCCCCAAACGGTAGGTATAGTTACGCCACTGACTACGTGTGTTTCTCATTTACAGGTTTGGATACAAAAAATATGTCAATAGTGGAAAGCAACATCGAGAATCGTGAATCCTTGAAAAGAGTATTGCAAATGTCGAAAATTGTCATCAACTGTACTGGACCTAACACATTCCTCAGCCCGCCCATTGTGGAAGCTTGTATCGAATGTGGAACACATTATGTTGACATATCTGCTGAAATGTTTGTAAGTTTTTATTAATTAATTTAGTTTTTATTTGCTAAATCTGGATTTATTTATTTATTTAATAGGTACTTCAAGCACATAAATGTACAGAGGCGGACTTAATGCCATAGGCATTTTCTACCAGTCAACCTTTGGGTAATGGAGAGACAAACAGTGGTAGGTGCAATCATGAACATTGAGGAATAAATATTTTAAATATAAAGATACGCCTAAAATATAAGTAATTTATACCTAATTACATATAAATTTATGCACAAATAAATAATACATGAATATACTTACTACCTACTGGATCTGCGGGGTAATTGTGTAACACATTATCAGTAGCAATGGCTTTCATTTTGACAGTTCAACAACATTCATTGCGTTATTTAAGTACGTTTTTGAGCAGACAAATTTTTCGAACATAAGTTTAAAAAGCAATGGATTAATATCTCAAAATGTTTCAGATTGAGATCGATAATGTGTTACGCAATTATTGTGCTGTCTCGCTAATATCTAATCTGCGTTTGCGGTTTAATTGCCAAAAATGTAAACAAATATGTATTAATGGAAAAATAACTTTAATTCCTACACAATAAAGTTCAGTTTACGCTACAACTTCAAACATTTTTAAAACTTTTTCAGTAGTGCTAGTCACTTTGAAATCAACCTAATGATCATTGAAATGTGTTCTTAATTGTTTAACTTAAAATAGGTGTGCAGCACTTTTACTATAGTAGGTAGGTAGGTACTGCTACTGCTAGACAGATCCAGATTTGGCTAAAACTTCAAAAGAGAGTCGAAATGATAGACGTTTTTTTGCCTAGCTAAAGGTTATTGACTTATTACTCATCGCTTGAAACAGTCTATTAGGTGCAAAATTATGCAGGGAACCATGGTATCTGCCATATCAATGCATGGTCCCCTGCATAATTTTGCATTGACTACAATCCTTGTTGGATGTCGTCTATGCAAAATTCTATTGTTTGATATTGGCAGTAGGTATTATACAAAATTCTATTAATAAATAGGTACTAACACCACTCTCTACATTAACTCGTGGTGGAGACTAGGGCTTGCGCGCTCCTATGTCCTATAGATCTTGTAACAGGTGAGAAAAGGGGGTTTCTGTATCTCTCTTGGTCTGCCAAATAAGATATAGGGGACGGTCACAGTCTTTACACAGTTCTAGGTAATTAGTCCACTTTAGTCTTTAGCCAAACCTATAGTTTAATTTTTTTTTTCCATATCCTGCAATTGCCCTGCACCAACCGGTGGTTGTCCTTGCATAGTGCATACAGGGATAATCGTCGGTTGGTGCCTCCTCAGATGGCCGATGGGGCCAAAGGTTCAAGAGTGGCGACCGCGTACCGGAGGACATAGCGTTGGAAGGCCTCCCTCAAGGTGGACCGATGCCCTTGTGAAGGCCGCAGAAATCATCTGGATGCGGAAAGCACAGAGCCGGTCGAAGTGGAGGAGCTTGGAGCTTATGTCCAGCAGTGGATGTTTTTCGGCTGAAATGATGATGATGGTGCCTCCTCATAATTTAAAATTGTCTAAGGCATCTCCGCGAGTTGGCTTTGGCCCCTCATACGCCTTCCAAAGGTCCGGGACCCCAGGGTCCCGAGATATTATGTCAAAAACATAAAAAATAACGAATATTTAGTAATCATTGGTTATTCTAGAGGCGTACTTCATACCTACCTACCTAACCGGTTTAAGAAATAACTCACTGCTTTTAAAAATAGATGTTAAGGTCAACTTCTAGATTGTGTGTTGCAAGACTGAATGTTTATTAATAATATAATGTCCTATTTTTTTTACTTTGAAAAAATCAGAAATTCAATACTAATGAACGGAGTTCGCGTTAGAACTGTGTGGCGACGAAGTTATTCAAAAGTATTCTACTTAGTAAGTATTCTAAGTACTTCGACGCCACACAGTTCTAACGCGAACTCCGTTCATTAGTATTGAATTTCTGATTTTGATCATCTATTTTTGCCGTTGACTGTACCTACCTATTTTGCTGCCTGGATTTTTTTTCACTAATAAGTAGTTCGTGCCGTTATTTATGAGACAAGCAGAATTTATTCCGATTTATTTTTCTTTTTCTTACAGCATATTCTTAACGTGTATCGGAACTTCAACAAGGCTGCGGAAGGCGCAAATGTCCTAGTGGTACCTAGCTGTGGATATGCTGCCATACCGACCGAGACCGCTATGATATATCTAGAGAAACAATTCAAAGGTACACATTGATTCGTCTACTCGTATATACAGGGTTATTGGTAAATAACCTCTTAAGAGGTCATTGTACTCATCATTATGAACAACTTTTACTATGGGAACATCAAAATCAGCTGTTCCCTACATTTTGACGAGTTAAGCGGACACCTATGTCCAGCAGTGGACGTCTTTTGGCTGAAATGATGAAGCGGACATAAATGTAGGGAACAGCTGCTTTTTTTTTGAGAAAGAAATAAAAATATATACAGTAGGTATGTATATATTTTAATTTCTTTCTTATTTGCAAAATAGTTGGGCAAACGTCATCTAAAACTATTTAAAATTTCAAGTTAATAGCATTAGTAGTTCTTGAGACAGCACACACAGCTGGTGTGACAGACAGACAGACTGCGTCTCACCATAAGGGTTCCGTTTTACCATTTTTGTACGGAACCCTAAAAAGGCAGAATGAACGCAGAAATAACGCGAACGGGCGATGCAATACGACGGGGGTCGGGGGAACAAGAAATTTCACGCTGACGGAGTCGCGGGCAGAAGTTAATTACGAATAAAATAGATTCGACGTGTATTAAAAAACGAGGCTAACCGCGTTCGTTATTTCGCTGCTTTGGCGAAAAACGCGCTTTTACGATGATGTTGCCACGATTTGCAGAATGTGAGACGCCGCAGTTTTCCGATCAGTTTTGTCCCTTATTCGGAAAGGTGTTCTTTATGTGTAGATTATTTTTGAGTAGGTATCTAGCACGCCACCGTATTAATAAATTACGACGGTACTGTTAACTTGGGCCAACAATGTATAATGAATGAATGACAATCTTATGTTTTTAGGGACACTTAACACGGTAGAATGTTACACCGAACTATTAATACCAAAGAGAGCGTATATTCCTGGTCGAACTCTTCTACACAATGGGACATGGACGTCCCTCGTTTATGTGTTGGAGAATTTCAAAGAACACCTTGCTTTATGGAAAGAGCTATTCCCTACTCCTATTGAGCCAGAGCCTGAAGAAATGAAAAGGTACGTATTTAGACAAGTAGTACCTTTACAATAACGATGGCAATACAATATAAGATGTTAAATAAATCCAGGGCCTAACCACTGCACAGTGTATGGTGTCACTCAAAAAATTTTCGTCATTAGATATTGATCGCATAAATAGATCAAGAAATGCATTTTAAACGCAAGAGTAGAACACCCACGGACACGTACTGTGTAGATATTTCAAATACTTTTTTTTTTATAAAAAATAATTTATATTTCGTGATTTTCACCTAGAAAAAAGATTAAATAAATTCTGTAAGCGTATCTGATCAAGATATTTTTTATTGATTAATATAGTTTGATAAAGCATCTTTAGGCGCATATTTTCCAGTTTTTATTTTTGGGGTACCTATCACCTCTGGTTACTGTGTTATTAATTTTTATTCAGTTTTGTTTTTATTTGTTTTCTCCCAAAAAACTCAAGGGTGCGACTTGTCACCGGCATTAAAAGATTGCTCTTAATTAGGCCAATCATTTATAAAAAATTCCCGTTGCACTATCGCGGCGGGCCCGGGCGTTTACGAGTTATCGAATTTCAAAATATAGTGTTAGGATTGTCACTCAACTTGACCGTTCATTTTAGTCACGAGGCTTTTTAAACATACATTTTTTTACTGCATTATTTTTGTTTGCAGATCATTTTTCCACCGCCACAACCGCCGAACTTGGTTCCCTTACCCTGGAACCGAGAACGAATTGGTCGATATGTCTCAAAGATATTTGCACGAGAATAGTCAGAAGAAACCCGTTCATTTCAAGGCTTATACCACAGTGCCAATGTTCTTTCATTTCATTTTAGTTCCATTAATGTACCTTTACTACTATTTGAGCTACTTCAAGTGCTTCAGAAAACTTTTAATTAATTTCCCACGCCTCGTCACGTGTGGATACGTGTCACAAAGGGGGCCTACGGAAAAGATGAGACAAGACATGAAGTACTATTTCATTTTGAATGGTAAAGGCTGGGACTTAGGAGCAGATTTGAATTCGAAGCCGACGAAAATAATGTCAGTTAAGGTAGGTTGACATTCTGAATGCTGTAAAAATATAAACTTACTTTAAAAATACATAGCTGAATGGTAAAGACAAATGATTATATTTCAGTAATAAGTAGGTTAGTACAAACGCTTTTAATCGTCATTCATATTTTAAAACTATTGAGGTCGGCGTTTCCTATCAGACTACTCTGAGAACAAAGGTCGCAACAAGCTCAGAAGTCACAGTATCTTTTATTTATAGTCCAGATTCGATCTTGATCCGATCAAGTTCAAGTTATTTATTTCCTAACAAAAATACATTTGTGTCGAAATATTTGCACAGTAGGTACACAAAAAGGAGCAACATAAACAATTATAATATCATCTGATCATGTGAGGACCATGTAGATTAGTGTCTGAAATGGTTTTTGAGGAAATAATCACACGTTTGAGTGGGCCTATCCAGAACCAACTAAGCCTATTAGAAACTTTTTGGCGCCGCGGGTTCAGCGATTGTTCACACAGCGCAGCCCATTACGTAACACACTTTCATTCTGACAGTTCAACAACATTCATTGCGTTATTTACGTTATTGAGCAGATTTTTTTCAAACATTATGTAGCAATGGATTAGCAACATCCTTCAAAGTGATTTAGATTGAGATTGATTGTGTGAATGTTATAAAGAAGATATCTAAGTAGAATGAGCAAAGGTTGTCTGATCTTCTTAAAACCATGACATGTTTGTGAAACAGCTCACCTTTGTAACTTACCTAACCTGCTTTATGTTCACAGGTGTCGGGCAGTGATCCAGGTTACGACACAACAGCTGTTGCGATTATCATGAGTGCCATCACAATACTTAAAGAAAGCTCCAACATGCCCAAGTAAGTTACTTAAAATACACCTACTTTGTTCATTTAAAAATAATTCTTCAGACCTCTGCTAAATCTGGAGAGGTGGGTAAACCTAGTAGGTAGATATGTTACGCAATTACCCCGCCGCATCAATAATATTGCTTGCGCCACTTCTTCTGCCCAGCGAAAGCACTAGGAAAGTGGTGAAGGGCGGGCGTTTTCGAGTACTGTCTTTTGTTATTTTGACGTTCGAAAAGTGCTGATGATTCTTAGCCTAGTTTGAATAAATGACTTTTGATTCTGATTTTTTTTTTACTTACAAAAACCAGTCCCCCCGAAAGTTCACGAGTAAATAATGCTCACATTGCTTACTTTTACTTTTCTTTTTCAGAGGAGGAGTGATCATGCCCGGAGCTGCGTTTTACAAAACTGATATAGTTGATAGATTAATGGATGAAGGTTTAACTTATGAAGTGTAAATAAAACATATTTACCAAATTAAAGATAATTGATTAGATATAGACTTGTTGTTAGTTAAAGAGTTATTCTTATTATAGACCTTTCTGCGCGAGGGGAGTGGGATTCGGCTGGCCAGTTGACCACACCGTCCCAAGTCAGCTTCGCGGTGAACCAAAGTTACCTCACAGCAATATTGCCTTGAAAAAAGAGATGTAGCGTTGTAGTAGTTTGCAAAAGCAATGAAACAATTGGCTTTATTCAAAGGCGATTTTCTCCTTTATTTTAGAATGAAATTTTATGTTATTAAGAACATAGTATTTTCGAACCCATAGGTTTATGTAAAGTGTCGTATTTCAACGTTGCATTCGTTATTTCATTAAAAAATCGCAATTTAAAGTTGCCAAGTGTTAACATATTAGTGCTCGTGACTGTACTAAAAGCAGGGGGGTTTCACTTAGAACATTAATATTTGCAAAGAATGTAGAGCCATCTATATTACTGAACAGGAAAACTTTGTTCAGAAGTATCAAAAAGTGCCAATAGATGACGCTACTATCATAATGAAACAAAAATAACATGTTACAAAAAACAAACAAATTTAAATAAATACTCATAAACTATGTAATAATTATATTACATAAAAATAATTGTACCATATTATTATATTCCTGACGAGTCTGTGAATATTTCTATATAGTCTCTGGTTGAAACATACAACAATTACATACAATATGGCTGCCGGAACGTGCGCTCGCGCTTGTTTTTGCTTCTTCATATTTTGTGTGTAATTTGTGATTTTCCGAGTGTTTTCTCCATACCAGACGTTGAGTTGAGATTCCTCCTCCGTCCTGATATTAAGATTACTACCTGAAAGTCAGTACTTAATTTTTTGCTGCCGTGTGAACAAATTGTGTGCCGGTAGCTAATTCGCGAGAAAAGACGCTATTTTGTTTGTTTTGTGTTTGTTCCCATTACCATCAAATTCAACACGATGCCACACCGCTGCGCATTTGGGTGTAAAAACACCGATACTGGTAAGTTACAAGTATTGCGGTTTATGTACTATCACTATGTACCTACTTCAATGACCCATATTAATTTCACTATTGGACCCTATACAATTATTACGGTTACAACTTGACGGAATATCCACACATTACATTAAACCACTAAATGCAATTTATTAAACCACCAAGTGTTTTACCAAAATACAGTGGCCCATACATATAAATGTGTAGTATATACTTTCATACATAATATTATTATCATATACTAGCTGTGCCTCGCGGTTTCACCCGCGTCAAATTTGACTACACAAATATATCATCACCATCACCAAGGGAGCGGAGCAGCCCGATTGCCCCAGAGCCCTGACATTTGACAAATTCTTTTTGTTTAAAACAAGTATAAGTTTAAAACCTGTGCCTGACTGACTGAAACTGAAGTCCGCCCCTAAGACGACCCACTGACCAAAAATTAAAGTAAATATTTATAACAGTACTAATGTTAGTATAATTTGTCCTACTTGTTTCCAGGTGTTGTGTTGCATGTAATGCCAAATCCTGCCAAATTCCCTGAGCGTTTTCAAGCTTGGGTTAGTCTACTTGGAGGGAAGTTGGAAACTACATCAGATTATGAACTCTACAAGAAAAAGAGAGTTTGTGACATTCATTTTTCTGATGAACACAAGAATCGTAACAAGCGTCTCAATGCATTGGCGGTACCAACTTTAAATCTGCCTGGTAAGTTAAAAATAACTCCTGTATTCATATTATAGAACACAAGTACTGCAACCTATTGTTTGAAATGAAAAAGAAATCGTCCCCCCATTTTGGATAACTAATCTAAAGTTATAACAACATTGCCCTGTGTTTCTAAAAAAATATTGCTGTGTGTCAGCATTATGCATTGTTAATGTTTGCACATGATGTCATTACCAGTGACTATCAAATATTCTTATTACAAAATGTATTTAAAAAGAATAGTGATGTTCGAGTCCATTTGGTTTTAAAACCCAGCTTTTTTTTTTTTTTTTTACTAAATGGGCCCGCTCTCGACCCCGGTCACTTGCTTTATTGCAAACTAGCGACCCAGCCTGGCTTTGCATGGGTGCACTTATGATGTACTATTTGTTATACATATGACCATCATATGACCCTTCAATGATATCTACATGATGGGGAAATCATATGAAAATCCTCTGTAGAGTTTAAAAGATCTAAGTGTACAGAAGGTGGGAATCGACTTTGATTTTAGACTATGTAGATATGAGAATTTTTATTTTTATGTTTTTAGGTTGCAGTGTTAATTTCCCTGCTCCAGTTCAAGCCAGGACACATGAACCTACGATTCCTGCTGCTACTCCTCAAGTATCTACCGCTTCTACTTCAGGTAACATTTGATACTTCCTACAAGCTTTCAACTGTTATTAAAAAGGGAATGTTTGTGAGTTTTATAAAACTGCAAGAAACTAAATTGGATCAATTTTGTACACATATTATCCTTTTATAGGTTGTACAATTGTTCCTAGTGATATCGCGAATTCATTTATTCGAATTTTAAATTCATTACAACATTTACATAAGGTTCACATTCCGCGACATGTCACCACACAGTACGCCTATCAGTTACAACTACACATCTTTACGGATGCTTCTCAGGAAGCCTACGGTGCCTGTGCGTACATACGAAGCGTTTGCGAGCATTCAAAAGAGGTTACTGTAAAATTATTATGTGCAAAAAGTAAGGTTGCGCCCTTAAAACCGGTAAGCATACCGCGGCTTGAACTGTGCGGAGCGTTAGTGGGTGCGCGTCTTTATAAAAAAATTATGGACTCAATGAATTTAATATTCGAAAAGGTATTATTCTGGACTGATTCAACGATCGTCCTGGGGTGGTTACGGACTCATCCAACGTTAATAAAAACAATGTTTGGGAGTTAAAATAACGAACTCCTCTATTGTTTGGTTGATGTTTATTAAACTTTTTACAATGAGTAAATTAAAATGAAATTCTGAAGTATTGACACAGACAACGCACTGTGGTTTTCTTGGCGGAATGGCGCGAGTTGCGAAGCTGTCACTCGCAGGTCCACAGAGTAGGTTTGACGTTTGACAGTGACAGCGTCACATTGATGATCCGCGGCGCCAACATCCTCCCCCCCCCTGAAAGTCCTTGGTTTGGGGCTTTAAGTGGCTTCAGTTGTTAAATCAGGTATCAACAGGTAAAGGACATATTTTTGAAAATGAACGCTGCACATCTCCGGAGGCTGTTCGGATGGTAGCAACACGGGAAACTCCATCCCTTCCAGTGTAGACTCTGATGACTCTTCCGAGACGCCATTTTAATGGAGGCAAGTTGTCTTCCTTTTTTTTTTTTTTTTTTTTTTTTTTTTTTTTTTTTTTTTTTTATTGTTTGGTTGATGTTTATTAAACTTTTTACAATGAGTAAATTAAAATGAAATTCTGAAGTATTGACACAGACAACGCACTGTGGTTTTCTTGGCGGAATGGCGCGAGTTGCGAAGCTGTCACTCGCAGGTCCACAGAGTAGGTTTGACGTTTGACAGTGACAGCGTCACATTGATGATCCGCGGCGCCAACAACAATATATGTTGCATACATGTAGTTGATATACTGCAAACTTTCAGTGTGTAAGTGTGATGTATGACCTAAATGATGCATTTTCTTTGTTCAAGATTGCAATTTTTAATTTTCACTATTGTCTCTTGCCCCCTTAATACATAAAAAACCAGCTGTATTGCAAATTAATCAGAATTTTTATTTGTGTGTTTTAGGTTGCAGTGTTAATTTCCCTGCTGCAGTTCAAGCTACCAGGGCACATGAACCTACGATTCCTGCTGCTACTCCTCAAGTATCTACCGCTTCTACTTCAGGTAACATTTGATACTTCCTACAAGCTTTCAACTGTTATTAAAAAGGGAATGTTTGTGAGTTTTATAATACTGCAAGAAACTAAATTGGATCAATTTTGTACACATATTATCCTTTTATAGGTTGTACAATATATGTTGCATACATGTAGTTGATATACTGCAAACTTTCAGTGTGTAAGTGTGATGTATGACCTAAATGATGCATTTTCTTTGTTCAAGATTGCAATTTTTAATTTTCACTATTGTCTCTTGCCCCCTTAATACATAAAAAACCAGCTGTATTGCAAATTAATCAGAATTTTTATTTGTGTGTTTTAGGTTGCAGTGTTAATTTCCCTGCTGCAGTTCAAGCTACCAGGGCACATGAACCTACGATTCCTGCTGCTACTCCTCAAGTATCTACCGCTTCTACTTCAGGTAACATTTGATACTTCCTACAAGCTTTCAACTGTTATTAAAAAGGGAATGTTTGTGAGTTTTATAATACTGCAAGAAACTAAATTGGATCAATTTTGTACACATATTACCTTTTATAGGTTGTACAATATATGTTGCATACATGTAGTTGATATCCCGCAAACTTTCAGTGTGTAAATGTGGTGTATGACCCAAATGACGCATTTTATTTGTTCAAGATTGCAATTTTTAATTTTCATTATTGTCTCTTGCCCCAGTAATACATTAAAAACTAGCTGTATTGCAAATTAATCAGAATTTTTATTTGTATGTTTTAGGTTGCAGTGTTAATTTCCCTGCTCCAGTTCAGGCTACCAGGGTACATGAACCTACCATTCCTGCTGCTACTCCTGAAGTATCTACTGTGTCTGTTTTAGGTAACATTTTATACTTTGATACTACTAATACTAAAAAAAGTATTTAATTTCAGAAGTTGGTGGCAAAAACTAAAACTAAAATATAGACCCCAAGACACCGACTTCCGAAATTAAAGTTATTTCATAATTTTCAGTTAATTTCTTTTTTTGAAGTCAGTTTAATTTATTTTAATTACTTTTTTATTTCGTAATTTTTAGTTTTAAGTAAAAACTGGAATATTTGTTTGTAATAAGTAGGTAATAGTTTTGTTGTAAATATTGCACTAGAATTTGACCAAAGTTTTGAGATGTTTCCCTTTGACCTACACCCGTAGCTCGTATCAATAAGCCGGCCTGGCTTATTGATACGAGCTACGGGTGTCACACTTACACGTATTAGTCTATATCTTGAAAATGACTGAATCGATTTTGATGAAACTTCCACTGTTCCCTAAGTAGAATTTAATGTAAGCCAATAAAAAAAATGGTCACGATCTGATTAATAGTTGCGGAGAAATGCGTGGACAAACATACATAAGTATGTCTATAAGATTTTGTATATTTTTTGGTAGCCCTAATAGATTGTCATGTGAATATAATGCAATTCCAATAATATTACATACATACGTGTCGAATTGATAACCTCCTTTTTTTAGAAGTTGGTAAAAAAGAAAAAAAAATAGTTTATGAAACTACTAAATTAATATTTCCTACATGTTGCATTATTATTGCATACAACATAATACATTGGTACAAAAGGAAATAAAACTAATTGTTTTACTGATAGTAATAAGAGTTCTAAAATTTTATAAATTACATAATTTGATTTTTGACTATACAATTAGGTGTGTGCTTACGCTGGTAATATGTGATACTGATACTAAAGTTATTATATTGCATATTGCACAATGTAATTCATTTTGATTCTTGATAATTATATTATATTACATTTTATTTTTTTATTTTTACAGATGCAGGATTAAAAAGGATGAAACCCATGGAAAGAAAAATAAAATACCTGCGTAATGAAATATGTCGTTTGCGTAAAAGAGGGCAATCATTTAAAACAAGGTTGGCTAATGCTAGAAAATTGTCGAATGACATTGCCTTTCAACGTGTCATAGAAAATATGACAAAGCCAGCACAACTTTTTGTCCACATGCAGCTGCAATCCACCAAAAAAGCTAAAGGGCGGCGGTTCACCTTACAGGAGAATATTTTGGCTTCCTCCCTTTTTAAAAAAAGCCCAAAATGCTATCGGCTTTTGTGTAAATATTTTACGCTCCCGTCGCCCAATACGATGAGACGACTTTTGAGCCGAATAAAACTGAGCCCAGGTATAAATACTATAATTTTTGAAAAAATTAAAAATACTGTACAAAGTAAAGATTCTTGTGATAGACTGTGCAGCCTCATCTTCGATGAAATGTCGATAACTCCCCAAGTTATGTACAATGCGCACAAAGACGCATTTGAAGGTTTTGCATGCAATGCAGAAAATGCGTTTGCTGACCATGTCCTGGTATTTATGGTGAAAGGAGTAAAATGTAATTTTAAGCAACCTGTTGCTTATTATTTCACCAATAGTCTCAATAAAATTGATTTAAAAAATATAATTAAAAGTGTTGTCCAACATACTATCGAGTCAGGTTTGATTGTCGTCAGTACTGTGTGTGACCAAAGTCCAATAAATGTAGGAGCAATAACTGAATTAATTAGTGACACCAAAGCCTTATATTTACGATTAAATAAACAATGGCGTCATGATATGTTTCGTCTAAATAAACATAATATAATTCCTTTGTATGACACTCCACATTTAATTAAAGGACTGCGTAATAATTTAATAACGAAAGATTTAAGTTACTCTATTAATAAAGAGACAAAAATTGTAAAATGGGATTATTACCAAATGGTATATGCCGCTGATAAATCATACGGGGAGTTGCGACTTTTAGACAAGTTGACAGAGGCACATGTCAATCCAGAAAAAATTCAGAAAATGCGGGTAAAGACAGCTACCCAACTGTTCAGTCACAGTGTTGCTGTTGCAACTGAACACCTTACAGCAAGAGGAGACTTGCCCAACGATTGCAGACATCTAATTGATTTTACATTAATTATGGATAATTTGTTTGATAGTTTGAATGTGAATTGTTTCTCTGTACCAAATGGTAAAATTTATAAAGGGCCTGTCAAGCGTAACTCGTCTCACCATCAGTTATGGCACAAAGCCAAGGAACTTTTGAAAAGTATGAAATATATAAAGAAAGTAAAAGTTGGGGATAGAATCCGATTGACTGAAACAATTGTACCATCTATAACAAATTTTATTAAAACTATAGAAGGCATGGAATCTCTGTGGAAAATATTGTCTTCTAAGTATGGCTTAGATGCTATGTTGACAAGAAACCTAAACCAAGACCCAGTTGAAAACTTTTTTGGGAGCATCAGGAGTTATGGCGCACGAAATATTGCTCCAAACACAGTGGCGTTTGAAGGGGCGTTCAAAGCTCTAATGCTGAATAATTTTAGTTCGCCACACTCAATTAGAGCAAACTGTGAGGAAGACCAAAATGAATGCCTTCAGAGTTTTGAATTTTTCCTCACAGAAACTACTCCTGATGTTCCTGAAGAAAATGATACTATTCATTTTAATAATGAGATTTTCTCTGAACAGCCCAACGAAAATGATGCTGGTCAGGGAAACTATGTTTGCGGTTGGGTCATAAAAAAATGTCTGAAACACATAGCAAAAAGTTGTCAACATTGTAGGCTAAATTTATTGGACAATAAAGATAAAAAAAATACAAATCTATTTATTAAAGCCAAAGAATACCAAAATAAAAAGTGGTTGTGTTACCCTTGTGAGGAAGTAGCAACATATTTCAAGGAAATACAAAATGTAGTTACATCATTTTTGAAGAGAAACGTGCCAAAAAAGAAAGTTAAAAGAAATATTTTAATCTTTTTGGATATTTTAGCAGCTGATCCATTTACATGTCCAATACACAAAAATGTTTTAAAACAATATTTTACTGATGTATCATTAAATGTATTAATTTATAGTTGGTGCAGATCAGTCAACCGCATTTTAACCGGAAAATTAAAATATGATGGAGAGGACGAAGTGAAAAATGTTGCCCAAAATTATTATAATAAGAACAAGAATTATAAAAACAGAAAATAAAATTTATGTACTTCAAGACTGGCTTTTTTATTCTAATTTCAAACACATTTTACCTTACAATACACACCTACATCAGTGGTAAGCTATTTTCTTCATTCTACTTAGCTTAAGTCTGAAATGTAAATAGATGCCAGCAATGAACAACAACCTGCGAAAACTTATTCTACGTCTATAGATAGTACTAGGTTAACTTCCAGAGGTACATTTCGATAATTGCAATGAAAACTTGTGCCAATTTGGAAAAGAAATTGGCACAAGTGTTCATTGCAGTTATCGAAAAATGTACCTCTGAAAGTTAACCTAGTACCTATCTATTTAAGTAACTATCTACCTAGCTATAGATTGAAAATTAGTTCCCGTTCAGAAATACAGATGGCGCTTAAAACTGTCATGCATAAAAATTTCGTTAGAGGGCTCTCTTCTTCCGTATTATTATATTACTCTTTGACTAAAAGCTAGGTGTGTGTGTGACTAAAGACTTTTTTTTTTTTTTGGGTAAACTAGCAGTTATTTATGGTTTCGAAATCAAAGACAAGGTTTTTGACCAGAAAATTACAAATTATACGACTTGGTGAAGGGATTTAATGATGAAACTGTAGTCCGACATCACTGAACCGAACAGACTGTCGCGTGTACCTACGGTTACTTTTTTAATCATTATTATTGTTACTGCAGTAAGTACCTACTGAATAAAAATTATGTTAATAACATTATTTTGGCATTTTTATTAAACTAACTAGCTACGCCCCGCGGTTTCATCCGCATTAGTTTCGACCCCGGGAAATGTCGGGACAAAAAGTATCCTATGTGTTAATCTGGTTATAAACTGTTTGCCAAATTTCATCCACATCCGTTCATTGCAGTGGCTTTGCTCGCTGGTGATTCTGTCTGTACCTACTTATTTTCTCGTCTCTCCGACGAAGCCCCTCTCCCCCCACATTCGGTATAGGTACATAAATAAATACTTAATACTTATTTATTGCGCTCAGTGGCGGAATTATAATTAAATTTTCCTAGGCTGGATTTTTTTTGCCGCCATTACCTCTAGCATGATCAGCACCCTAATTGCGTAACACACTATTAATTACTCCCAATTTAATTTGAATCATTTTGAAGCATAGGTATTGCTAATCCATTGCTCCATAAATGTTCGAAAAATGTGTGTGCTTAATAAGGTAAATAACGTAATGGATGTTGTTCAACTGTCAAAATGAAACCCATTGCTACTCATAGTGCTCTAGTATTTAATAGTAGTCTATGTCATAGTGTGTGTTACCATATATTACGTCCATGGTGTTACCATGGTTTTAGTACATGATGATTAATCCCATGCGTTGAAATTTTTCACCGCGCGGCGTAGCTCACTGAATCGTGTACTTTTTTGTGTAGTAGTTAAGGTCTGTAATTGTATTTCTATCTTGAAAACAGCGCGTCGCGTCGCGTCTCGGTGTGAACTGACCCTTACGAAAGCTATGGAAGAGGACAAGAATCAAAACTATGAAGAAGCTTTACGATTGTATATGCAAGTGTAATGTAGGTAGGTACTTACTAATTCATGTTGCTAAATATAATACCGAATCTCAACAAGCAAAAGATCGTTCCTAAGAAAAATGTGCTGAATATCTACATAATAAGCAACGAAGAATATAACCACTCTTTGTTAGTAAGAGTGAAAAAAATAAAGGCTTACCGTAATCAGATAGGTGTGGGACTGGTTGATAATTTGGAAACTTTATCAGACAGCAATGTATTAAATATGGTAACTGAAATAATTTGTATGTGCGGAGATTTCATGGAGCTAAAACAACCTGAAAGTGAATATACATACTAAGCATGTATACAAACAAGTATTTTTATTAGAACCTTAGCCTCTTTTTGCGTTGACTGATTTTTATCCAGAATGTATGTTGGGAATTACTTTGCCATTTTGCATTTTGTTAAAAAAAAACAGAAGTTGCCAGAAACAAAAATAAATAGTCTGCAATGTTTTGCACTTGCTAATTTAAGTTTAGGTTTTTATTAATTTAAATTATTTTAAAATGAAATTATCACTTCGTCTTATTAATTATGTCATTTAAGTATAACAATAAAAATAAAATGAAGACAATAGTTAACGGAATTCTAGACAACAGTTTTCTTTTTTTAGTGTGGTAATGCAAAACATTATGTCATTTTATGTGACTAACAGCGATTCGTCTTTATTGGTACCTATTTTAGTTTTTCGTCGCAATTTGTGTGAATAAAAAAGGATTAAACGCGAGCATTGATTAAAATTAAGCATTATTACACTACCGTGGATGGTAAGCCAGTATTTTAATGTATACAACTTAGTTGAAACACTGAATTTCATGGCCGTTTCGTCCGTGATCTCATTTAGCTTACCGAATTTGTCATTGGGCAAAGCCTAACAAATAGACACATTAATTAAGGACCAGCAAGCCTAAATTGGCAAATTCTTACTTAGTAAGTGTTATATTGTCGTAGAGCAATCCAATGTTTCGACGAAATCTTGCAAATTGTTTTGCTGGTCAAATCATCCTATAGACACTAGTACATACTTGCACAGTGGTGTTTTTTCCTCCTTGTTGTCATTAGGCGTGTTCTCACACTTACGGTCGGATACAATAGATCTATATTTGTGTGTATGAGTATAATTTCGAGCCTAAACGGGACCAGATGTTATTCAACTGTTCAAGAGTGTAATATTACCTACTGCTGGGTAAATAAATTGAAAGGCTGTCATTGGCCATTGCTGTCACCTTACTAGAGCTTAATAATTAAAACTTGCAACATCAGTCAGCTAAAAACCTTCAGACAGCAGAGATAATCTTGTTTAAACAAACATTGAATAATTATTATGTTTTATAGGTGCTTTTTAGAGTATTGTGTTATCCAGTTTCTTGTTATTTACAAACAATCAATATAGTATTGTGTTGTGTAACTCAGTAACTGGGTTGTGGGGGTCAGGCAGGCAGTTGCTTAACTGGTTGAATGTCGTAATTACAGAAACAATTAAAAAGCCATTGTGTCTCGCGTGGATCTACGTTCCGACATACTACGGGTTAATGTAAAACGCTGGTATTAATCTGCATCTGATTAGACTAAGCCAATCCCAACATTGTTGGGAAAACGCTAAGCAGATGATGATATAATATACTTTGTGCTATTGAAATAAGGCCTTTTTTAAAGGTTCCTGACTTGGACCTACATTTAGATTTGTGTTGTTGACTTAATATTCTAAGTTCTTGCCAGTCTTTGCCTTCTTTTTTTTTAGCAATAGAATTCTGCAAAGTTGCTAAATTTCATTGTCACTATTCTGTTTAGAAGGTAGTAAGTTACCATTAAACAAACAAAAAAAAAATGTTTCACATCATGTTAAAAATTTAACATGATGATCAAAAAGAGTAAAATTTTGAATCACATGAAAATTATTCCGCTTTAATTAATTATTAACTTTTGTCTCAGGTACGAGTAGATGCAACTAGTTTTTATTTGTTATTCAAGAAATTGCATATAAACACCTGTTTGTCTGCAATTTCCACTTTATACTATAAATAATAGACAAAAATAAAAAATATATAAATGCGCCAGGTAGCCTATTTGAATAATTAGTTTCATATTTTTTACTAGTTAATATATTACCTAGTTAATATATTTTGATGTAGGAATAACTAAAATTGTACCACTATAAATAACAACAGCTGCATGGCAATCCATGCGGCTGTTGATGTTTATTTGTTGTTGTTTGATCCATATCTTTAAGTAAGCAACACTTGCTGAGGTTGTGGGTGGATGGGGGGACCATCCATTATACCAGAAACCCTTTGTGCCTCCGAAAGCACATAAAGCCATTGGTCCCGGCTGTCACTTGTAGGTTTTTGACAGTTAAAAACAGTTCGAAGCCTGAAGTCTGAAAACCAGTTTTACCAAGGGTATAGTGTTACCCAGTAACTGGGTTGTGGAGGTCTAATAGGCAATTGCTTCATGTAAAATATGAACTGGTATTCAGCAGCATCCGGTTAGACTGGAAGCTGACCCCAACATAGTTACACACCCCCCCAACATAGTCCCAACATAGTCGGAAAAGGCAGGCAGATGATGATGACTTTCTTATTACATAAACCAAAATAAAACCATAAAACAAACTTTGAAGTTCAAAACAAATAAAAATTGTTGACTCTTGTTTTGGAGTAAAAATAGGTTTGTTTTTAATGTGACACCAACACTATTGTTTTTCCTCAAAGAAGTGATAAAATGACTGTAATGAAAAAAAAAAAAAATTTTTTTTACATATTATTTTTACCTCCGCCAAACTGCAAAACAGTTTGTTGGCAGACGTAGCTCCTTTTTTTGTAACTATTAACATATTTAATTTTTTTATTGACACTTTTTCACATACATGTAATTAAAAACTAACATGTGTGCATAATTTTGTTTTCCAGGTAAACATTTGGTAAAGGAGAATGGCATCATCCAATACTTTGCAAAAGGCCATTGACCTTGTCACAAAAGCTACTGAGGAAGACAAGAATAAGAATTATGAAGAAGCTTTACGTTTATATGAGCATGGTGTTGAGTACTTTCTTCACGCTGTTAAATATGAAGCTCAAGGCGAACGCGCTAAAGAAAGCATAAGAGCGAAGTGTCTCCAGTACCTCGATAGAGCTGAAAAACTCAAGGAGTACCTCAAAAAAGACAGTAAGAAAAAACCTGTCAAGGACGGAGAATCCAACTCCAAAACTGACGATAAAAAGAGCGACAGTGACAGTGACTCTGATAATCCTGAGAAGAAAAAGCTTCAAGGGAAACTTGAAGGGGCTATTATAGTAGAAAAACCACATGTCAAGTGGAGTGATGTTGCAGGTTTAGAGGCAGCTAAAGAAGCTTTGAAGGAAGCTGTAATCCTCCCCATCAAATTCCCTCATCTCTTCACTGGCAAAAGAATACCTTGGAAGGGAATCTTACTTTTTGGACCTCCTGGTACGGGTAAATCTTACTTAGCAAAAGCTGTTGCCACTGAAGCAAACAACTCAACATTTTTCTCTGTTTCATCTTCTGATCTCGTTTCTAAGTGGCTTGGTGAATCTGAGAAGTTGGTAAAGAATCTATTTGAACTGGCTCGCCAACACAAACCAAGTATCATATTCATTGATGAAATTGATTCTCTATGTTCATCGCGTTCTGACAATGAGTCTGAATCAGCTCGACGAATTAAAACTGAATTTCTAGTACAGATGCAAGGTGTAGGCAATGATATGGATGGCATTTTAGTTCTCGGCGCTACAAATATCCCATGGGTGCTCGACTCTGCCATCAGAAGACGTTTTGAGAAGCGTATTTACATCGCCCTACCAGAAGAACACGCGCGTCTAGACATGTTCAAGCTGCATATGGGGAACACAAGACATCAACTCTCTGAGCAGGATTTGAAGGTGCTAGCTGCTAAAACTGAAGGATATTCAGGTGCTGATATATGTATTGTAGTTCGAGATGCATTGATGCAGCCTGTGCGTAAAGTACAGTCAGCCACACATTTCAAAAAAGTTTCTGGGCCTAGCCCAGTAGATCCTGATGTTGTTGTGAATGATCTTTTAACTCCATGTTCACCTGGCGACCCTGGTGCTATGGAGATGACTTGGATGGATGTCCCTAGCGATAAATTGAATGAACCTTCAGTTACAATGTCCGACATGCTTCGGTCCTTAGCAATATCGAAACCTACTGTAAACGATGAAGACATGGTCAGGCTTAGGAAGTTCATGGAAGACTTCGGTCAGGAAGGATAGATTTGATGCATTTTACTTATTTGAAGATATAAGATTTTATTGGCTGTATTTACTGGAGTTTATTCACAGTGCCTAATGTGTTGCAAATGTGTCTTTTTATTTTTATAAAATTTTCAATCTAGATTAGACCACACGTCGTGTATTATAGCTGTATACATTTTCACAATATTATTGTTAGTTGGTAATTAATTATATCACATATTCACATTTTCAGCTTTTACTTTCATTTCACTGTGATTGTCAGGCGGTTTAATGTGTGGTGTGTTACAGCTTTAAGAATTTGTGTCTACAATAATTTTGATAGTGTTACATAATAAAATCATGCCTTTACCGAATTTCACGCAATAAATTAGTATACATTTCTAGGTAATTTTTAAGAAATTTGGTCCATAGTTAAAATGTTTTGGCTGAGGCATAATAAGAAATGTTTTTGACATTTGTTAACTAGGGGCACAGAATTACGAACAGACAAGCTTGCTGAGAGAATTGTTTTTGTATTAGGAACTATTTCTTGTAATTTACGGTTTTACCACACGCTTATATTCACCCACATTTTCCAATTAATTGATGCTCAATAGTTGCAAAATACACTACCTACTTGATTAGTATGTTTAGCTAGTTGAAATAATATTGCTTTCTTTAGAGTAAGTATTATATTAACAAAGTATATTTCTATAAATTATGAACTGTTTTGTGATGTGAAAGGCTTCATATTCCCCAATTTTAATAGAAAAATACGAATATCTTAACTGTGTCAGTATTCTAGATTGTTCACTTGAATTATTTAACTTTGCAACATATTTTTTAGGCAATAGGGTTCAAAACAGACTAGTGAAGCGCATCTAATTGATTATTTCGATTGAAATGAACTATGTATTTCATAATTGTGATATTGGCTCGCATTTTATTTTTATTTTTTTTAATGTTAACTTCTTAGAATTCTGTACATACTTAAAAGAGAATCTTCCATGTTTTTATACATAGTTTCATTTAATAAACAAAAAATACGAAAATATTTTTGCACTTTCATAATTATTATCTTAGTTACTATGATTTCGCAAACTATCTTAATATACTTTTAATTTTGATCTGTAGTGTAAACGTTTTGTTCGTTCATTATTTTGTATATTGTTAAAACTAAGTGATTACATATTATAATGTTCTAAAATACTGTGTTTATTATTTCTACTGTTTAGAGTACAATAAAACAGCTTAATAATATTACAAATGCATCTTTATTTACATTATAATAGGTATCGTTAAATATAAAACTATCACGATATCTTAACACAAACAATGTTTAGCGTTATCATTATTAGCAAACTGAATGATTTGTTCCAGCTTGAAGAGTTTATTTCTGAAAATAAAGATAACAGTTGGTTAAGGGGGAAGCTCTAAGGTGGCCCGCGAAAAATTCAAATTTTCTTACGTTTTTTGCAATTTGTTGGTCAGTATTAAGTTGTACGTTGATTAAAATATGATTCGCGGTCGTAACAAATATGTATTTACAGAATTATAATCATTAAAGTCATCAACACAACTCTCTATGACCATGTAATCCCCAAATGTCAAGATTTCATGAAATAGTCATTCTTGGGGATTACATGGTCTTAGAGGGTTGTGATAATTCTGTAAATACATATTTGTTACGGCCGCGAATCATATTTTAATCAACGTACAACTTAATACTGACCAGCAAATTGCAAAAAACATAAAAAAAATAATTTCGCGGAGACAGTAAAATGCAGTGGCAAAATGGGTCTTGATGGCCTTTTTTTTTTTTTACTTTATTGAAGGCCATGTTAAAGCTAGCAGCTTTCAAGTGGTACAGACGCCAGCAGGTCAACCTACCCGAAACTGTCAGATTTTCCCAATCAACCTAGAACCTTATGCTTTAGCAATAAAGTCGAAAATCTATTAAAGAAATCTGACAGATTGTAGTAACTTGATGTGCTTGGCGTCTGTACATTGCCATTTTGCTGAATGTAGGCATAACCATTAGAGCGAGTGCCCTTTTTTTTTTGTTTCGCGGTGGATATCCACATGGACTTCCTCCATCGTGGGGGTGGTGACAGAGGGGCATGCCGGACTCTTACCGGCTAAAACCACCGCAGTGTTCCACCTCTGCCTATGGCCGGGGGTGCGGGATTCGCATAAGCATTCACCGCTCCCAAAGTGCGAGTGCCCTGCCTACTCAGTGGGTATATATTTTGGGCAGCAGCTTTGTAAACTGCTTTAGAGCGAGGCCCCATTAGTGCATTGCGCTGAGTTGCGTCGACTCAATAATGACTAATGATTAATTAAATTATGACAATTTAATTATTATTTCAATTAAATTAATTAATAACTGTCTTATTTATTAGTCATTATATTCATAATGACTCAACGCAGGTGTGGCATACAATGCGTTGATCCGTTGTGACGACGCAACGACTAATGAGGCATCATCCTTGGTTGGTTGCCACTGCAGCCATACCTACCTAATAATTATAATTTTGTAGTTGGCGAGAAAGTAAGGTGCAGAGAAAATAGAACTAGGTAACAGTTTTTACCTATAATGACAGTGCGTTCCCTTCTATGCGTTCCTATAGTGGCGACGCATTTGAGTTTCATACGAGGCTTGGTGGGCGCCCTAAGGCCGAGGGTAGACACCAGCAACCCCTGCGGAGCAGGCTTCGCCCCAAAAGCGATAAGCCACGTTCTATCTGTGATCTGAAAGAGAGAAAACTGGTAAATAGTATGCAGATATGTATTTAATGGAATCCCAAATAATACAGTAGGTAATACCCATTTTGATGTCCTTAAAATATGAATAGGAGACACTAGTATAATAAATGTGCCTCATATGTGCCTCTTTTTGTAGGTTGGTACGGCTCAGATAGGTAATTTCCATTTTATTTTATTATCCATAGTTGGTCGCAGATATTTAAGAAGGACCACCTCCTTCTTAAATATCTGCGACCAACTAAGATCTTAGTTTACATTACTAGAAGCACAAAAGTTAATTCGATTCGATTATTCGCTGGTATGCGCATGATATGTATGTACCAAGCTCGAGTCTCCCAGCGAGTGTTCTACCCGCCAGCGAGTGAGTGTCGCTCAGCGAGATAGCTCTTTGATGGCTCTTGTCGCTGCAACAAACGAGCAAGGGGGTAGCCTACTCGCCGGGCAGTGTAAACAGTCAGCGCAGCGATGAACTATTAGTACATATTTACTGAAGGTAGGATTTTTTAATTTATGTTTCGGCTATAGGTAGGTACTTTGTCGCGATAAAGCGAACTATGCTTTACCTAAGCTTTATCGTGAAAATCATAAAATGATAGGTAAATTATTTATTTTCTTTAGGTAGGTTAGTTGGTTTGTACAAACACTTTTACACGTCAATCATATTTTTAGGGTTCCGTACCAAAATGGTAAAAACGGAACCCTTAAGGTGAGACTTAGTCTGTCTGTCTATCCGTCACAGCTGGATATCTCAAGAACTAAGTACTAATGCTATCAACTTGCCCAACTATTTTGCAAATATGAAAGAAATAAAATAATACCTATATATAATAATATATATTTTTTGCAAAATTATATTAATTATATTTGTCTGAAAAATTCGAAGTGGGGCTACTATGTAATACATAGTAGCCCCACTTCGAATTTTCCACATGCATACAATACATAGTATGTATGTATGCATGTGGGGTATCATAATGAAAGAGCGCAGTTTGCACATTCTCAAACATTTTTGGTTTTCGACTTTCGATGAAAAATTTAAAAAAATACCGTTCCCGAAAATATCTCCGAAGTTTGCAAAGAGAAAAATCTGAAATGTCATTGTAGGTACCTACTATAAAATTCTTCAATGTCAATGTGTATACCTATAGAAATCCGGACATAATTTTTAAATGTAGCCAAAACCTACTGAAACTCGCGCGCGCTCATATCCGAGAGAACTTTGGTTCACCACAATCCCGGAATCTCACTCACTCAATTTACGAGCGGAGTTACCTATATTAGTACCTACCGAATATGGCATACGAAATCCCGCCGCGGTATCCAAGTAAGTACCTACCTATTGCATGCCATATTAAATGTATCTTCTTACTTAGAAGTTGTGCAATCGCGCGTGTTACACCTGCCTACCTAATTAAGCCGTGATAGGTGTTACCTTTTGCCCATCGATGAGCCACTGCAAGTCTGGCGCAGGAAACGACTTGGCTGAAGAGCAGTTCACGTCCAGTGGTTCTTGTAGTTGGTACGCTCGCTCATGACCCGTGATGCGTGGAGTTTCGCGGGGGAAATCTGAAATGACGATGTAAGCACCTAGATTAGAAGTTTTTGGGCGTTTCTCATCGCTCTCTCAATTCTCTCTCAATTTTTTGTTTCTCTTTCAATTTTTTTTTGAATTTTCTTTTAATTTCTCTTTTAAACTATTTGGTATACAAATATTTATTCTGTGCGGGAATGGAACCCGCAATTAGGTAGGTAGGTAGGTACAGTAGGCCGCAAGTCAGAGTAGTAGGAAAACCATCCGCCTCTTATCCTATTGAAAGCCCGTACCTACTACGCTACGGTAGGCCAGTTCAAAGTCAATGTGTTATCTCCGACGTGGGAGACCCCACGTACCTACGGTACCTACAGTAGGTAGGTACCTACGGTGCCAACTCTATTATTAAAGATGAAGAATTTGTTCGTTTGTTTGAACGCGCATATCTTTGGAACTACCGGTCGGATTTGAAAAATTATTTCTACATTTGATAGGTAGTCTAGTTTATAAGGAATTAACATCACGCTAGAACCTTAGGAGTCGAGCAAAAAGAAATAACAGTCAGAAAGAACTCTAAACGAAAACGAAGTAATTGCGCAGGCAGGCGATGGGATACGTCCGCGTCGGCGGGATGTGTCGGGGTCGGGGATAAAGAAATTTCACGCGGACGAAGTCGCGGGGCAGCAGTTAGTAAATTAATAGTTAGCGAATACCGAATTAATTTCTTTAAATTTCATGGCCTAACCGTGAAATTTGAAGAAATTAATTCGGTATTTCCTACTTACCAACAGATTTTATTGATGATAGCATGTGGCATGATAAAATAAAACACAATGTCATTATGGCTGTGTTTCAATTTTGTTAGAATTGAGTTTGGGTCGTTTCACGTCGTTTTCGTTTAAAACAGACGTATCAAATGAAATGTGTTTAGGTTCTGGGTTTTTATGAGATCTCATTTAATTTGAAAGAGGTGAAACGTTCAAAAGATCGGTGGTTCATTTCCGTAACACTTTATACTAACCTTTAGGTCAGTAAAAAAAAAAAAAAAAAATATATTTAATTATCTGTGCCTAGTAGGTACTTACCAAAGTACCTACAAAATATACGTTTCTTTAAATAATATCCAGGTCATGGCATATCACTCGCACAATCTAATCCGAGAACATAAGAGAAACCCTTTTTATACTTGTAGGCAGTTTGAAATTATCGACCCGTATCTTAGTCTAGACTGCTGTAAATCTCTCACGCTGCATAGTTCAAACTTTTTGAACCGCGCTTTCGCGGACGTGGCACGAGCAACGTGCTTTGAGCTAACGTGCAGAGAAGGTAAGCATGGGGCGGTTATCCTATTAGATAGGTATAGAACGGTTGCGGAATCTATGTAGGTAGATATGCTACGAAGCTATAAGTTACAGATTAAGGGCACTTCTTCATTCCAGGAGCTGCCCCTTGACTGTATGTCCCAAGATCGACCGAACCGATGGGATCTGGCCTTTAATTCATCAGTCGGCATAAATAGCCCTTTGCCAACCCTTTTTTTTTTTTCAGGTGGGAAGTCATCAAATGACCCCTCCTGCTCTGGGTGAAGCGGAAGGGAGTGTCAGACTCTTACTGACTAAAACCCACCCATGTTCCTTCCTTAGCCCTTTATGTTCCGGGCCAGCGGTAACCCTTTCGGACAATCCCGCTGACCCGGCAGGCTTCGGCCATAAGGGACCACGTACGCGCCGTCCGGCATGGACCTGGTCCTGATCGGACGGTGAGCTACCCCCTTTGCCATCCCTAGGCGAATTAGTATCCATGAGGATTGCCTCTCGAAGAAAAATAGGCACTTCTTTACTTACAGTAGACTTCCATGAAAGCTTCGGCTTGCGCTGAGTGGAACGAAGGAGCTTCCTCTGAAACCTCACACCGGTACAATCCTCGAGATTTGAGCGTCAGTTCCCGTAAGTGGACGCGCCGTGCTGTTGATTTCTCCAACTGCGGAAGATGTTCTGTCTCTTAAAGTGGATGTAACCGGTTGAATGCCATAATTACAGAAACAATTAAAAAGTCATAGTGTCTCGCGTGGATCCGCGTTCCGAATAGGTACTAAATACGTAGGATTAAAATGTCACTTTGTAAAGAAACTCATTTTGATTGATCACCCTGTTGATATCATCATCCTACATCTGGTCACCCCAATTTATATGTCAGTACAGCATGTCTTCCTGCATAGGTAGTCAACCACTAAAAGAGATAAGTATGCAGGATCGTCGGATATAGTTGAAGTTTAGTAAGAAACCGATGGATGTTGTCGACTGAAATTTAATATGATAAATGAGCTGTTTGTTGTCTATTAATAAAATACATTTTTATTCGAGATCATCCATCGGTTTCTGACTAAACTTCAACTATATCCGACGATCCTGCATACTTATCTCTTTTTTTGACTGTACATCTCTATTAGCTGTCATATTCGAAGTCCCCTTTCTACCCATACCTATAATCTTTCACACAGTCTATCCATTCGTTTCATTAGTTTTCACCTACTCATAAAGTCATACACAAACACACATTCATCGGTACTCAAAACTGTCCTCACGACGAGTTTCTTATTCCTCGGCATGACATCATCTGCGGCATCTGCTTAATAGCCTTTTCCCAACTATGTTTGGGTCGGCTTCCAGTCTAACCGGATGCAGCTGAATACCAGTATTTTACATGGAGCGACTGCCTATCTGACCTCCACAACCCAGATACTGGGTAATACGATGTAACGCCTTGGTAAGACTGGTAGTCAGACATTCGCACGTAGCTTAACGTGATCGATCAACCTGTGCGGCTGTTATTATTTAGCCACGGGCCCCTCGGCATGACGTGCATCAAAATTTGGAATGTGGAAATTAATTGCAACACCAGTGGCGAAGGTTCCATACAACTCGATTCCTACCGGCTTCCCTTTGAAAAATGGCACAGTCAGTATTCTATAGACCAATCATATAATCATACTAGCTTCTGCCCGCGACTTCGTCCGCGTGAAATTTCACCCTCTTAGGGGTGGAATTTCGAAAAACCCTTTCTTAGTGGATACCTACTCTTCACAAAGAACACACCCTCCAAATACCTCTTACAAATATTGACCCTACGCTACTGTGCAACACAACTTCAGTCACCAGCGAAAAGCACGTTACGTCGTTGCCTAGACTTTTCCCAAACCCGGGTAAAGGCTAGGCAACCGGGATCGGGGCGGGGACCGGGGAGCAGGTGATGATATTCAATCACCATTCGCCACTTTCACACTTCCTCTTACTTACCTTCTCATTTCTAATAGATACTATCTATTCGCGTAGCACCACACACCTAGGCTGCACGTTCTTAAGCATTCTCACCTCAGCTGCATTTCAAATGCAAATTCCATTTGCACCGATATTACAGGAGAAGAAATATTCGTAGTCTTAAAACTCACGTCGACTTTAACCCCATCCAGTTTATGTGCGTGCTGCGGCGGTCTCAGCCGCGGCATGTACCGGTAAAACTCCTCATTGTCCCGGTACCACTTGACGGAGTACAGTCTTCCCCCCTCCAGGTCGTAGTCACACGTCAGGGTGGAGGATTCCCCCCGCTGCTTCAGGGTTGGCACTGAGATGCCGACTATGCGGAGACATATGCATACTGTGAAGGATAGAAGTAATTATTGGAGTAAAATATTAAAGGAAAAATGTATAGTACCTATATATATACTATACATTTTTCCTTTAATATTTTACTTGTATATGTTATCATTTCATTGTGCTTTTGTGTGTTTTGTTATGTCTTTTGTGTGCACTAACCCCTTTACTAATACGTGTTATATCAGATGATACACCGATTTCTCTCTTTCAGTCGTCAATAATTTGACTTTCGAAAGAAGAAGACAAAGCATTGTGTAACTGTACAGGCGCTATACAACGTTTATTAGTAAGGTGGTAAATAAATGGTTTATCTAGGTATCTAAGTTCTCATATAGGTACAGAAGGAACGCTGATTGGTCAGCAACCTTATTTTTAGAAGCTTATCAGTTTCACTACTATAAGTCAACATTGTCCAAGATTAATATACAATCATTATTATTTCCATTCAGAACCTTAATGAATCCAATAACCCGCACTGGGCTTGCGTGGTGGATTACAACCCAGTTCCTCTCATAGGGAGGAGGCCAGTGTGTATAGCAGTCGGAACACAATAGGCTGTTTACGCATAATTATTTGACAGTTCATTGCACGGGAAGAAACTACGTACTTTCTACCCGTTCACAAACAAAAACGTAAATCCAAATGAAAAAAATCCATAAATCCGAACCACAAATCAGAGCTTTGAAAAGGGAATTAGAGCGATTGTCCTATAATTTAGTCATATTTTAATGACTAATCATAACATATTTTAATGACTAAGAATATCTATCAATCTTTTATGTTTTTACATAAAAGATTGATCGATATTCTATAGACGGTACAGTTTGAACAACATGAACAAAACATACATTCAAACAATACAAACACCAATATAATAATAGACAAACGTCGGTGCCTCATGAATATAATGTTAATAATGAGTTCACAATACGATATAGGAAACTAAATGGAATGTTTAATTGTTTCTAAACTCAATGTTTGTGAATTAAAAGTGGAATTCAACCCGAATGGAGTCAATGGAAATGTTAAATTACTTTTAATTTGGAATTATTTTTGATTAATAATTTTATATACTGAATAAAATAAGTATCGCTGTTGCCTAAATTAAATTATTATGAAATTGCAGAAATTAAGACCATAAACCCGTCTTATTTCCATTCCATAGGTAATCTAATATAAAAATCTCTTTGCAAATAAAATAGCTGTACCTAATGAGCAAGCAATTCATAAAAAAACGCAATAAATAATGGGTAAACACAGAATAAAACATGCTTTAATGTATGTCTTTAAAAAATACACTGTTACCTTTTATGTAAGAGAATAAAAAATAAAACACAGTCAAACTCCCCATTTCCACTTAATTGCCACAATCAACACTACACTTATCTTCATTACATTAAACTTTATTCAAACGTGAAGAGCGTCACATATTTTACATAAAGTAATTTCAACAACTCCAGTTGAAAGTAGGTCACATTGTTATTCGCAACTTTCGTAGCTTCTCAAAATTTGATATTCCGTAGAGAGCGCCCGTTTCGTAGCACGTAGCGGATGCAACTGTTGCTACGCCGCGTGAGGCGCTACGAGACCGACTCGTAGAGCTACGATCGTAGCACACACGAAATAATTTACGCCGGGAGGTTTCTATAAAACAATTTACGCCAGACCTTTAATGTCATAATGAAGCTGTGGGAAAGGGACGGAAGATTACTAGTGTTTACATTTGGTATCATATTTTGGTACTGAGCGTACGGCGTTGTTATGTATGTAAATAGACATGGTTCAGCGTATTCATTCAAACATTACTCGTGCGTTCGTAACTCAGGATACAAATATTTACGTTAAAAATATTGTTTCGGTAAGCGTTGTGACTAAAGGTGAGAGAGACCTCTTAGTTCTAAATGGTAATAAGTAATGGCAGACTAATAATAATTCATGTTCAGACATATACTATATGATTTGAGACTATTGTTCCACTGCAGGGCAAAGGCTTGCTCAAGGCGGATTGGCAGACTTATCTATATTAATAAAATTACTAGCAGCGCCCCGCGGTTTCACCCTCATAAGTGTCGATCCCGTTCGAAAGACACGTGGCGCCATCTATTATCATAATAACGTTATTGTTGTTTTCCTCGGGAACAGCATTTTTTTCGGGATAAAAGGTACCCCATGTCCGTTTCTGTACACCTGACAACGTATATGCAACATTTCAGGATGATCGGTTCAGTGGTTTAGGCGTCAAGAAGTAACAAACGAACAAACAAACTCACTTTTGGCATTTAAAATAATATTATATAGTTAGGATAGGTCCAGATTTCCTCACGATGCATGTTTTCCTTCGCCAATATCAGTGATGTCCAAGATAAAATACACAAAATTTTCAAGATAAAATACACTAACTTTACCAAAACTCACGTTGAAATTCAAGCATTTGATTATATCCACTATATCTAGTTAAATATCCGAGAGTCCGCTACTCCTTGCTTTATGGGGTACTTAGTGCCAGATAGTGTTTATTACGAAACATAAGCACTTGAGTGCCACTGGTAACTATGTACCAGCTATAAATAATGTGCATTTACGTAGTTTAGTAATTGAAATAACATTGTATAGAGGAATTAAGGAGGAAAGAAGATCTTTTTTTGTCATAATTCATTATTTGTTGGCTTAAATTCCGAATAGGCTTCTACTATGGTCTGCCCATGTCTGGATTGAATGACACGAATTGGCTCAATGGGCGATGATAATTATAAATGGTTCAGGGTGAAATCTTTAAACTTTTTCTTTCTTTAATTATCACTGCCTAGCCTTTTCCCAACTATGTTGGGGTCGGCTTCCAGTCTAACCGGATGCAGCTGTACAAACTCACTTATCTTTTTATTAGTATAGATAGATAACGATTTTTATATTAGTATAGATAACGATTTTTCTTTTAACACAGACAGACAAGCAGACAGCCAGTGTTTTAGACCCAGAATTAGTTATTTCAAACCATCATCATCTGCCTAGTCTTTTCCCAACTATGTTGGGGTCGGCTTCCAGTCTAACCGGATGCAGCTGAATATTTTACATGGAGAAACTGCCTTTTTTTTTTTTTTTTTTTTTTTCGCTGAGAAATGATACATACTGACGTCTTCTTCGACCCCTCCTCCGCCTTCGGAGCGGCGCCGCGAGAGGGTCTTCCTCCCGCACGCGCTCCGCCGCCTCCTTCTGGGACATGACGTGTTCACAGAAGGAGGCGACTGCCGCCCAGGACCCCTCATCCCCTAGCATGGCGTTGACCAAGCCGGGGAGCGAGAGGTCCGTTCCGATCGCCGCGGTGAGACTGCGGCGCGGCTCGGACCACGACGGGCACACCTCGAGAGTGTGCTGCGCCGTGTCCTCCGCCGCGCCACAGTCGTGACACGACGGCGTCTCCTCCCGCCCGATACGGTGCAGGTACGATCCGAAGCAACCGTGTCCGGATAGCACCTGCACCAGACGGAAGGAGAGGAACCCGTGCGGCCGCTCGAGCCAGTCTTGCAAGACCGGCCCAATCGCGTCGAGGGTTCGGCGGCCGAAGGCTGCGGCGGCGAGGTCCCGCGTCCAGTGGACGACTATGGCGTCCTTCGCCTCCCGCCGGACGGCCTCCCGCTCTTGCGGGGCTGGGCGTTCTCCTCTCGCCCTCCGCCCCGCCGTCCATTCATATACTCTGGCGAGCACCCACGCCTCGAGTTCCCAAGGCGGGGTGCCGGCCAGAGCGCATGCCGCGGAGAAGCCGACCGTGCGGTAGGCCCTCGCCGCCCGCTGGGCTATGGCCCTTTGGGGGGCCCGCAATGCGGCGGCGTTCTCCCTCCTGTGGAGGGAGTCCTCCCAAATAGGGGCCCCGTAAAGGGCCATACTCCTCAAGATGCCGGCGTAGAGTTGCCGGCATCTCGCACTGGGCCCCCCCAAGTTGGGGAGCAGCCACGAGAGGGCGCCCGCAGTCTTCAGCAGGCGCGTCGACAGCCCGCTAAAATGCGGGCCGAAACGCCACCTGCTGTCGAGTACAAGGCCCAGATATTTCATCTGGGCCTTCACCTCGATTCGGACGCCCTCCACGAAGATGTGGGCGTCTGGTGGTTGGCGCTGCCGAGGCCCGTGGAAGAACACGACCTCGGTCTTGTGCAGCGCCACCGTCAATCCTAGGCGGCGGATCCTCCCTGCGACCAAGGATCCGCCTGCCGAGGCCAAGTTGGCCGCCTCCCTGAAACTCCCCCCCCGGGCGGTGAGGAGAGTGTCATCCGCGTAGCAGACGACACTCGTGCCTCGGAGGAGAGTTCCCCGCAAGAGCCAGTCGTAGCCGACGTTCCAGAGGAGAGGTCCCACGACTGACCCTTGTGGAACGCCGGCCTCGACTGCATACCGCCGGACTTGGCCAGCCCTGTTCACGAGGACGATCGCCCGATCCTCCAGGTAGCTGGCCAGTAGACGCCGCATGTATAAAGGCACTCCGTGGAATCGGAGCGCCTCTAGGATGGTGCTGTGGGGAACAGAGTTGAAGGCGTTATGGAGAAACTGCCTATCTAACCTCCACAACCTAGTTACTGGGTAATACGATACCCCTTGGTAAGACTGGTTGTCAGACTTTCGAGCTTCTGACTATCCGTAGCGACTGTCAAAGATCCACGAATAACAGCCGGGACCAACGGCTTAACGTTCTTTCCGAGGCACGGAGGGGTCACGGTATGTAAAGATGGTCACCCATCTACAGACCAACTGCGGCAAGCGTAGCTTAACCTGATCGATCAACCGGTGCGGCTGTTATTATTTAGCCACGGGCCCCTCATTCACTCTTCACCCTCTCTTTTTTCTTTCTTTAATATTTTCCTAAAAAAATATTGGTAAAAATGGTCACATTTTAAACGAACACGCACTTAAACTGTTATAATAGCTTAGGTACTAGTGGTAAGTAGTAAATAAAAATATCACGCGATTATCTCCGCTAGACCATATTGATCTAGAATCTCCAACACGCGGTTTCCAAGCGTTGTGATCGAAGCTTATTCCTTCGCTGAATGAACGAAGACCAGCGATATAATAACAGGCCGATATCATAACAAGCGCCCAATTAATCCTTTAAAAACAATAAACGTCCGAGAATAAAACCTTCTTTTTAATAATGAATTAATAGACCTGATATTTCCGTGACTACCCTCGTAATTTAATTAAACTTTAATACTAAAGTAACAAAGCGTTGGATAAACATTATTAAAAATGCCACTGGCAGGGAATGGCGTTCACCAAATTACCGTTGTAATACGAATAATTAAAAATAATCGCCAATTAATGTGGTGTAATCTATTATTTTAATGGCAGTAGAGTGGATGCGGTTACGTTGTACAGTCACGAGCACCAATATGTCAACTCTTGCCAAATTTAAATTGCGATTTTTTCACGAAATAACGAATGCAACGTTAAAATACGACACTTTACATATATACCTATGGGTTCGAAAATACTATGTTCCTACTAGAAAAAATTCATTCAAAAATAAAGGAGAAAATCGCCTTTGAATAAAGCCAAGTGTATACATACTTTTGCTCGTGACTGTACACTATGCTTAAAGGTAGTCAATAAATAATTATATGTATATACTTCTGACGAACTCTGTAATAGTTGTACCTAATTAATACAAACGCATACAAAAAAGATATGATCACCTTTAAAAGGCAAACCTCTTATTAATAAAGTAATGTCCCATACATTTTTTTGAGTGGTTATCTTTTCATGGTTGCCTCAGAAGCGTGGGGATTGGCACAAAAAGATAAGCACATGCTGCAAAAAGATGGCAGTGGGCGATGTCGGGGTGTGGATGACGACGACAATGATATTTTTCATCACTTTTACCAACAGAAAATGGAGAAATGGATTTTTTTATATCAGCACAAAAATCCAAACAGAAGCAACATTCCAAGATACACGACCACTATTTATATCTTCAGTGACGTAAAATGTAACAAAATTATGCAAAAACATACCCATCCGCAGAGATCGTTACGGAGTTCAAAGGGATTCTCCGGCACCAATAAATTCAAGTTGAAACTCTCTGTACTAATGCTGCCTGCACTTCTAAATTGGCGGAGACTTTGTTATTTTAACTCTTCTTTTGCGGTATACCGACTACTCCGTGTTTTGTGAAACTTATTTAGTGTATCAAGGATAAACAATTAGGGGATAATCTGTCAGACTGTGACAAAGCAGTACCTAGTAGTATCTGTTTCAAAAGTATCTCATAAAAGTGTAAACAAGACCTTATTCAGGTTAAGTTCACGCAATCACTAAAGGAAATAAGAAACACAGTTTTAATAAGGTTTTAATTTGATACTTTCTCCAACAGTTATTGTTTGAATAACGACATTAAACTATGTTTAAAAAATCGTTGATGAAAATTGTGATTATAAAAATTAACCTCAATTGTCAAATAAAAAATCTCTTTTATTTTATTTATTATGGAATAATAAACAACTACAGCATTCATATTAAATAAGTTTAGCAAAACTTTAGGTAGCAATGTTGCAGTCCACTGCATTATCCGCAGATAAGACATATTAAAAGATTAGTGGTTGACACTAGACGAGCATTACCAAAATTAACAAATATTTTGAAATAAATAAATAAGTTACTATAATAACTACAACTTGCGTGCATACAAATTGCGTGTTTTGAACACGCAATTTGTAAATGGCACTACAAATTGGCATCCACAGGTACGTTTTTTGATCTATTTGTTTACATTTTCATAAGATACTTTTAGATCTGACCATACGTGTAAATTCTTAAATATTGTATCTTTGTTTTCCACAGTGTAATAATAAAGAGTTGTATCATAAAGGGTCCTATCTCCATCAGACCCGTCACTTTCACAACAGAATTTCAATCAATCCAGGTGTATTGTCGATCCGGACACAAAGGTCGCATACGTTTATGTTATTAGTCCCTGATTACATTATACATTAATCGGAAGCCAGATTTACGTAAACAGCTAATTATGCGGTACCTCGTCGTAAATTGCATAGCACCATTCAAACATGGCCGCCCCTGTGATATTCACGATTTAATTTACGCCAAAACTCGGCTTTTACGCTTTATTTTTTGAGTGAGTTTACGCAAAAAGGTTTTAATCAATTTACATTATTAAAAATGTTAGGGCGTATTATTACCTACGCGTATGAATTTGTGATCAGCATGCGCGATTCTATCATGCCTCGCCGAGTTGATTAATATCGAGTTTTATGATTAAATATTAACATACTCGTATACCAGATTAATTAAAATGTTTAATTACATTAAGAGGTTTCAATCGAGAGTTTAAAAGTGTTTATCTTTAATGCATTTAAAACATATTCCTTGTCGTGTCAGTTGTACCACAATAATACACCACAATAATACTTTCAAACTAATATCTTTAATAAATAAAAAAGACTAAGCAAGAGTAGGACTCTTGATAAAGTTGAATGCAGGTGGAATATACGGGTGTAGGAAGCCATAAGGAGTGGGTAACGTAATAACTGTCAGCTGGATCCGAGTGAAAGGCAACAGGTAACTAGTAAAATAAGAGTAGGTATCGTGTGCAGCACTTTAGCTGTGCGATATACTGTAAGGGTCAGTGTATCGATATCTGGATTATTAGATTGTTTTCTTAAAAAAAAAAACTCGTTTATTATTAAGGGCAAATTTTAATAAACTGTTTTTATCAAAAATAAGTGTTATCCTGAGAATGAAATGGGTTTTTGCATACTACAACACTGTCAGACGTCAATTTTATTCTACGGATAAAAGATATCTGACTTTGGTAAAATCAGCCCTTAAACCAGTAAAGTATCAATTCAGAAGAATAAAGATTTTATTTACATGAAATACTTGGGAAAATATATTTTTTTTATCTTTTTTTTTATCTTGAAGTATTGTTTCATGAAAGTTTTTGCTACAGGGACTGGCCAGTCTACGCTAGTACTCAAAATTAAGATTTATAAACTCAACTCATGTTGAAGGATGTTAAATTAGAAACTACAATTACGTCATGGCTACGATTACCTACAGCAACTCACCAATAGAAGTAACCATAGCCGTGGGGTAATCGCTGACTTCTCGTGGCGTGGACTAGACACACTAGACAGGGAAGACCTGGATGAGACCCGCACAGACCAGGCAAGCATGACACTAAAGAGAGCAGGCCTATAATCAGCATTGGGTGGAACACGGCTGCCAATCAAGATCGAGAAGAGAATCTGGGTAACTAATCTCAGACACAAACATGTTCTAAATCTTCAACACCTTCAAATCCAATCAACGGTCGACATTCTAAGTTATCTAAGAGACGCAACTAATAGCATCGAGTGTCGGCACTATCGCTGTTGTCTGTGATCAAATTAACACTTCATATAAAGGTTTCTTGCACCAAGCTGTAACACCACGAGCTGGGAATTCCTTTGTTGTACGACACAAAGAACAAGACAGCTTTATTGAAACTACTCGTAGATTAACGGCGCAACCTTTATATTATGTAACTAGCTTGTGCCCGCGGCATTGCATGCGTCGGTGTTTGAAAATATCCCACAAGAACGTAAACGTACTATGTTATGTTATCCAGCTATCTGTGCAAATTTTATCCAAATCCGTTGACCCGTTTTTGCACCAATCCGGAACATACATCCAGAGAAATGGGCAGAAAATCTTCGTTACTATTTTATTATATGTGTAGATTTTCATGCGAGGAATAAACTTTTAGTTTGGTAGTGTAAAATTGCAAGCGATATTTTTTATAACTTTTGTGAGTTTATTTTTGAACTTGCTGTGTTCGATCCTAAAACTAGTCTGGCTATCATATATGATATCCCAATAACTTTTGTGCACGGGAATAAAATCATGCGCAAGCGTGTTATTATTTTCTGTATGTTGTGTTTCTGTGTAATCGTGTATCATACTATTTTCGAAATAAATAAGACCACTTTTTGGAGGACTACTACTACTAATTTAAATTTGATAGAGGGGTGGGACGCCCTAGAGGGGACATATAGTGACATAATTGGTAATGTTTTTAAGAAAGGTCAGGTGTGTAGTACTCGCAACCGGCCTGCCTGTATGACCAAATGTATGAACGTAAACGAGGCAAAAGGGGTATGTAAGGATCGTAAGTGCAGTAGGAGCGCAGGGCGGATATCACGACACGCCAGAATTAATGACATCATCCGTCGTGCTCTTGTCACCGCCGGGGTGCCAGCTGTTTTAGAACCCAACGGCCTGGCACGCGACGATGGGAAGAGACCAGACGGAATGACAATAATGCCCTAGAAGTTAGGCAGACCTTTGGTGTGGTATGCAACATGTGTCGACACTCTTGCGCCATCCCATCTTCCTAGCACGGTGGGCTGTGTTGGGGCGGCTACTACAGGTGCAGAAAACTTGAAACGGCGAAAATATTCCAACCAGATCGGGAGTTATATGTTCGAGCCGTTTGGGGTTGAAACACTAGGGTCATGGGGTCCGAGTGCCCACTTGGTTTTTCGAGATATCGCTAAGCGGTTCGTCGACTCTTCACGTGACCAGAGGGCTGGCCTATTTCTTGGCCAAAGAATTAGCATCGCCATACAACGTGGCAATGCTGCCAGCCTTTTGGGCACTGTTCCTGTTGACAGCGATGCGGACGAATTTTTTGATGCCCTATGATTATTTTGCTTATTTTTTATTTAAATGTACACACAGCTGCATTAAGTAGTTACCCCACCAAAAGACATGTGCGTTCAAATCCGTGATAGGCCCAAGTTGGTTTTTGTATTTTGCAAAAACATTTTATTTTAAATAATGTATTGTTTTAGTGAATAAATAAGTTTAAGTAAGTATTTTTTTTTTAATTCTGTTTTTATTATTGTTTTTTTCAATAAAACAATACTTTTGCGACGACAAGCAACAATAATAGGGTTAACATTTACGACAACTTATTCATCGTCTAAATAGACTGGAGGTTTCAAGACCGCTTACCGTGCATAAGATTGGAAGTTCAAATCCTATATAGGCACGAAATGTGCTTTTTGTTCATTATATTATTTTGATATATTTTTCTATTTTGTTTTAAGTAGTAATTATTTATAAAGAATTAAAAAATCAAGAAAAATAAAATACTTTATTAACCATTTATTAATATTTATTATTGCTATTATTTAACAAAACTATGATCTTATTTTACAACAAACAGAACAACTATTTTAGTTCTCATAAAATCAGAAATCATTTAAAAAAATAATTGATAAATAGTAGTCGTTTACTCTTCGCCGTTTTAAGTGAACGTATACAAAGTTCTAACTTGAAGGTATGGATTAATTTTATAAAGACAACGTAAGTAAGTAAAATTAATGGATACCCTCAAATTATAACATCTTTCGATTAGACAGGGACCTAAAGATATAATGACTCAGCCGATAGTAGATAACAATTTCATCGCAATTCGTATGGGCTCGCTGGCTAGTTCGTCAAACTGCCGGTATGAGTATGACGACGTTCGGTGATGCGATGGTTCGAATCCGAGTCAACACAATGGACTCTTTTTGAAGTATTCTTTAGATTATTCGTAAGGAATTCAATGTTGTAGCAGTGTAACATTTTAAAACTTGAGGGGTTAGGACATAGTGACGCTTTCTGTACATATTATTATTATTTTAAATATTAGCATAGATTATGTAAATATTATCTTATTTGAAATAAATAGAGCTGCCAAGTGTGTGTTGGTTGGTCCATATGTATCCTATAGTTTAGCAGACATCATTTTGACTATCAATTTCAAAGAATCTACAAGAAACTCAATCACAACAATTGTTTAAAAATACTTTTAGAACCAGCCAGCAAGTTTATTCCATCACCAAATCAAAATATTCACAAATAAAATCCTCTAAACGTTACTTTAAGGTTACGTAAGCTACCCGTCTATAAATCACTTCTTGGTAAAATATAGTTCGCCCTTAAAGACTGATGAGCTCCGTTTCCTTAGTTTCGGTACTTCGGTAAACTATTGGGAAGCACTGAACGATTCTCCTTCTGAAACATACTGTGGGGAGGAGACTAATGACTTCATGGCAAATAAACGGAAGATTTTGACGTAAAGAGGGCTTCACGTACTATGAAACGCTTTCTGTTTGTCTGTTCGTTGGTATGCTTGTAATTCGAAAATTTATCGGCACCCTAATTGCGTAGCACACTATCAATCACAATATGAATAATTTTGAAGGATAATGCTATTACCATTGGACTCATATGTTCGAATAATGTATTTGCTGAACACCGGAGCATGTCGTGCGCATAGGCAAGCGATTTGGCAACGTCATCGCACGAACTTTTTTTGTAGGAACGATCAAAATGAGGTAACATGACCCCTTGTTCGACGCGTTGCCAACTTGCTTCAGGTTGTGAACTCTGCGATGAATGGATTGCTTATCGTGCGCGCGCTAAAGTGTATACTTTCATTTCTTATTTGTTTTGACAGATTATTATTTTTTGTCTTTTTTGTTACTGGAACCTGGAACGCCAATAATAATTTGTGTTTATTTTAAGGCAATAACTTAGTTTGCACTATCTAAGATGATAATTAGACGATTTTTTTCAAGAATTTATATTTGGGAAACACAATTTATAATTATAGTGTTAATGTTTGTGTGTGTTTTGTTTGTTATTGAACCTCCTATTTCGAGTTGACGCAAGTTTTCAATTTCATGATCGCTGTACGCTGCTAAGCTCTGAAACTATTATTTTAGAAGGGACTTTAGAAAGGACTTTGGAAGGTAGAGGATCAGTAAAGTTTTTCCCTTAAATAAATACGAATATTAATCAGTGCTTTTTGAATGCAAACATTCTAGAAGCTTTTGACGAGTTTGAATTTATTTGTAACGTATGCACACTAGAAGTTTGCATACACTATTTCACTATCCACACTCGAGTAGTGCGGTACGGGCTTCAATTAAACTTAACCCATTGAACGCAACATCACGTGCATATACAGGCCCAACACTAGTTTTTAACTAGTTCCTGCTATCAGTATACGGGTTAGTGTAATTGTTACTAGTCTGTATATGAATACTATGGGTTTGTAGACCGTAGACGTATCGACGGGCTGAAGCGTAGGTTGTGAGTGAAACCAAACATCACTTGCTTTATGAGCAGTGTAAGTTGGGTTGTTGGCTGTCAAAATACTCGTATATTGAAGTCGTTGCATGGCATGGAATTAGTATGTACTATATCGGTTGTAGGTCAAGAGATGGCAAGAGGGCCCAGACAATGAGACGCTCTATCTGCGTCGCAGATAGAGCGTCTCATTCTTCGATCAACCTTACCAGGTTGAATGAGACCTTCGATCAACAATGCCTTGTTGATCGAAGGTCTCATTGCTGCGATAACGATGAAGGAAAAGTCGAAAATGTATTAGATTGACATAAGCTTCGTCATTGACTTAAGTCTGGATTGACATATCCTACCAAAAACTAGTTATAGAACTATCAAACATTTCGAAGCGTTTGCTAATTTTCTAGGCGCTCTGGTTAAATCATTTAAAAACTTTTTAAAATGGTTTGAATAATAGCTTTGATTGCGTAATGGTGGAATGAGGAAAAAAGCGTGTCTTAAAATAAAAAAAATCAGAGACATGTACAGTCAACAGCAAAAGTAGATGATCAAAATCAGAAATTCAATAGGAGTCAGAACTGATCACGAATATATGGCAGCTGTACTAGTAGTAGTAGTAGTAGTTTGGTATAATTTACAATCACATACTTTTGAATCACTTCGACGCCACACAATTCTGACGCGAACTCCGTTCATTAGTATTGAATTTCAGATTTTGATCATCTACTTTTGCTGTTGACTGTACCTAACTTTCACCAACCCGCTTTGGGCTTGCGTGGTGTATTAGATCGTAGATAGGGAAATCCTACTCTCACTCACAGAGAGGAGGCCTTGGGAGGAGCCAGAAGGTTGCGGCAGCGGAAATATGACCTAAAGCGCGGTCACTGTCGGACTTAGGGAATGCAATCCGGACTATCCGTAATCCGAAAAATCCGGATATCCGCACATTTTTAATAGACTTCCAAATCCGGATTTGAAAATCGAATCCGGATTTTTTGAATAATAAGAAATTGTAACAAAAAAATCGAAACGAGCGAGTTCGCTGTTCGCGCGTCAGGTTTCGTGAGTATCGAGTATCGAGTTTATCGGCTCACGGGGGAGCGAGCGGGGCGGGGTGTACAAATCCAAATCGAATGCCAAATAATCGAATATAAATTGATCGACCACTATATATATAATCTACCGTCCACTCAATACAACGAGCGTTCAAAATATCGAGCAAGAACTTTCGAGTATTTAGACGTTCGATTTAAAGTAGTCGATCAAGTAATATTGGATTATTTGGCATTGGATATGGCATAGTACACCCAAAATAAAAGCACATGAAAATCAAAGCAAATTATTTTTTATTTTTGTGGGTTTATTAAAAAAATTATCAATAAATACCATAATTATGGTGTTATTGCTGGGTGTACTATTAAAACATTCATTTGATTTGATTTTCATGTGCTTTTATTTTATTTTAATCCATTTAGGTACACAAATATCAGAAACAAATATTGGATTATTTGGCATTGGATATGGCATAGTACACCCAAAATAAAAGCACATGAAAATCAAAGCAAATTATTTTTTATTTTTGTGGGTTTATTAAAAATTTTATCAATAAATACCATAATTATGGTGTTATTGCTGGGTGTACTATTAAAACATTCATTTGATTTGATTTTCATGTGCTTTTATTTTAATCCATTTAGGTACACAAATATCAGAAACATCATATTAACAAACTAATATGGGTAGTTTATTTTCATGAAAAATCCGTAAAATCCGGATAATCCGGATTAGACCAAAAATCGGTTCTAAAAAATCCGGATTTTAAAACAGAACGGATTTGCATTCCCTAGTCGGACTGCATATAAAAGAAAGAGAAGCGCGATGACACAACGCTGGTAATTTATTGCAAAATATGAAGCAATTATCTATATACAAAAAATCTATTGTTTGGACTAAAAATTTAAAACATGTACATGCTTTAGTATAGCTTGTAGAATAATCTGACAAAAAATCCAGAATGATTATATGCATATTAGTATGATTTTTTGTTGCGAAAAGAAAGTTTTTAGATGTATTTTCATGATTTTTTTCTATCGTATTAAATTAGTTGTATTATGTTTTCAGCACACTATCTAACTAGCATATAGCCTGAAGAATATCATATAATTTTCTGATTTTATTTGCTGTAGTCGATCATATACTTTTAGGCATTATAAAACTTACGTTTTTTGCATTTAGGTCATGTAGTTCCCGTAAGGCCGTTATGCTAAAGCTAATTATTATTGAATACCAATCATACTCGTTTCCTAATTATCTTTTCAAAGAAAAGTAACTTTTAAAAGTAGTAAAAAATATTTACGACCCGAGGTAATAATACTATTTCACGGAACTGTTACACTTATGTAAAATAAAAAGAATTTGTTTTTGACATTAACATTTGTCCGTCATGGCCTAGTTAGCAAAGCCCGCCTTATATCCTGGTTTATAATAAACATAAACCATCTCGGCGATTTATGCGAGTGTAAAATCGTTTCTCCCTTGTGTATTTTATTTATTTTTAAAAAATATTGCTCATAAACTTTTAACATAAAACAAGGCACTTTTATTGGCTCGCTCCGGCCAGCGATGCAATAAACAGGATATCGTAAATTTATGTGGATTGATACTTTTGAATTGATACCCTCCGTGGACGGCGTCTAACGGGCTTTTGATGGCCAGTTATGTTTACTTCGCTATCTGCAGTTTGGCAGCTGTAAGGGTCTTTACACATTAGCATTTAGCTGTATGGGGGAGCGAATCATCAAGTTGAGTGGCAATAGCAAGTTAAATATAAAGAGAGAACACTGTTGGATGCTGATATTTAAGAAAATGCCCCATTTTATTGTTTTCCAGCAATGTAATTAGTGTAAGTATTTTTTTTATGTTAACATATCTCGTGACCATGGGGTCCCGGACCTTTGGAAGGTGTACGAGGGGCCGAGACCCACTTGCAGAGGCCCGTTAGACGCTTTTAATGAAATAAGGCACCAACTGACGATTATCCCTTTACGCACTATGCAAGTGCACCCAAGGACAACTCCCGGCTGGTGTAGGACTATTGCAGGATATGGAAACAAATAAGTATATTGGATTATTTCTTTGGGTTGAACTGGTGATCTAGGACTATGTAAAGGCCCATGCCTAATCAATGTTTTATTATACACTCAAAAAATGGCAGGGGGTGACTTGCAGACTCAATAATGGCCCCCCGGAAACTGTAGCAAGCATTTGGTGACGTAGCAACAAGGACATATCCTGAGGAGCTTGAGGAGTGGAGAGGTATTTCACGGCTATCAGAACAATTCCAGAGCCCGGAAGATGGTCAAGATGCTTACCAGCACTTACTAGAATACTTCCCTTTTCCAGGCACGTTTGGTCTTGTGAATCTCCACTCAAGCCGGCCAATATGGGTAAGAAAAAGTTAGAAGCATTGTTCCTGGTCAGAGTTCACTCCAACCGGTCATTTATTTATTTATATTATACTTTATTGTATGCCACAAAAAAACATAACATAAAAAATACATCAAACATTACAAAATATACAATGGGCGGCCTTATCGCTATCTGCGATCTCTTCCAGGCAGCCTTGGAATGGACAGTGATTTTCTTGGACATAAAATGGTGTGGTTGGTGCAAATAATTCGCATATGTTACAGGCCAAAACCGAGTTTAGGATGAACTAGTTTCGCCTAGGCCAAACCAGTTCATTAGCTCTTGCATCCTATGTCGAGGGTGAACTGGTTTGGCCTAGACGAAACTGGCCGGTAACATATACAATACACTAAAATAGATACACAGATATATATATATATCCAAAATTATAGATTCATAAATACATACATACTAAATATATAAGCTGCATCGAAAGCAACAAATTATTATCGTATGGTATATTTTGATCCAAATATAATATCATACCCATACAAATATAATATCATACCCATACATTGTTGGAATATGAAATTTGGTTGTATCCACCATATTTTGTGAGCCCCCGAATTTCCCCTTTAATATCTTTCATGGGAAAAGTTCTCCCCAGCTCTTTTTTATAAGATAAGCACATTATGACTGTAGCACGCAATAATTTATACATTCCGGTTTTTGCACTAATATGCTTTGCAATACATCAGGGGAAAACACAATAGCAAAGATAGAAAGCACTGCGAGCAACAGTTAACCTAACTGTCGGCAATTTGTGCCGGCATGAAATAGAATAAATCGGTCTGGTATACTGCTCATATGCAGTAAACTAATTTAACTCTTATTACCACTCAGACAGCGACTAGAATGCGTTGGTGGTTTATAAGTGGTTGTAACGTTCTCGTTGCCGTGTCTACTTGATCCAAAAACCTCGTGTTTCAATAAAATTGGACTGTATGATATGTTGTAAGGGTAGGGATTGCGTTGCGTTCGTTCGCAGTAGGTGCGTAAAAGCCAATGTGATGTCTATTCCGCTATATAGTTAATGGCGCAAGTGTTATTGAGCCAGATATTGCCCTGAAATTTAGAATTGTATACACATTAGGCCGAATGTTGCGGTGAGGTCATTTAGTGTGGCCTCATCGGTCTAGATTTGAACGTACATAATTAACTGGGCAAATAATTGGACCTGCGTCGGGACGTAACGTATTACTATCGAGGGATGGATGCGGGATATGCGTCTATTATTCATTTCGTAGTTAAGTTTGTACTGTGTCATATTCTATGTTCTGATTTGATTTCGTTAGACGTTATTGCTTAAGTTGGGATATGCTAGAAAACAAGATACTTTGAATAATATATGGTTAAAATTGCGAAACTTGAATGCAAAGAATAATCAAGCTGAAACAAACCAGATGCATTCTATAAAACTTTTATAACCAATAACATCGTACCGGCGACGCGATAATGGTTACAGTTTTACCATTTATGAATTTTTAGTTTAATAAACAAGCCGGTTAAAGTGCAAAGAAATAAATACGAGCTCGACACTCAAAACTATCTGCTATTATTTGTCAAAAAAAATCATTTCAACTTATTACGAAAGGCAGGGCTGCAGAAAGCTTGTCAACTAGATGGTGCACTTAGCCACATTTACATTTTAGCACCAGAAAGTTTTTCGCCCTGCTAAAATAACTGAAGACACCTCTAATAACATCATAAATTATTATTTCCGTCTAGAGTAACAGGGGCGTCGATTCTGGTTACCTTTTGAGACATGCAGGCCGCTTTTCAAAAAACTAGGAGTACTTACTCTTGTATCTATGTACATAATAGAAATTGCGATGTTTATTAGAAATCAATTACATTTATTTGTTGACAGTAATAAAAACCGTAAATATATTTCAAGAGACCCTACGAAATTGGAAATTCATACTTGTAAAAGCGCATTACATAAAAAGAATAGCTTTATGATGTCCATCAAAGTGTACAACCATATTCCACGTCGGTTGAGAGAACTTCCCTTATATCAGTTTCAAAAGCAAATGAAATTATGGTTAATAGAGAATTGTTTTTATACCTTAAATGAATTTTTTAACTTTAAGACTTAAACCCTATAAAATAATTATGACCTATTTTATCTGTTAACTTTTGTATTTTATTGTTCCTGTAACTGTAAATTTTCGCATGCCTCCTATAGGCGAGATATGTAAAGCACTACTTTATTGTAACACCAATTGTACCATTTCTCTGGCGAAATAAATGATTATGATAAAAAAAATACACAGTGGTTTTGGCCAGCACCTCACATGTGATTACTGTTCATCATCATCATCATAAACAGCCTATAATGTTCCCACTGCTGGGACACAGGCCTCCTCTCTGTGAGAGGGAGTGGGCCGTAATCCACCACGCGGGCCCAGTGCGGGTTGGCAGATGTCACATGTCTTCGAATTTTTGGTTCTAGGACATGCCGGTTTCCTCACGATGTTTTCCTTCACCGTTTTGAGAGCAGTGGTGATGAAATAATTTACACAAAGTAAAGCGCCTGTCTGGGTTTGAACCTGCGACCTACAACTCGTAAGTCGCAGCCATTACCACTTGGCCACCACTGCTCTCTGTTCAGACTTTCAGAAAATGTTTGTTAATATTTTGACTGGTATGTTATATTTTTTTTACTTTTACATAAATAAGATTTTTTTTTACAATATTTAACACAACTAAGTATTTACACTAGGTGCTAAATTAAGTGACTAACTGTAGAAATAAATTTTGACGTTCAAAAGTGCCTTTTATGTGCCTCTTTGAAATAAATGCTTTGACTTTGACATAACACGCTAAGTCAACATTTTATGGGTATTTTGTTTCTATTCCTTATTCTGGTTATTTTTGCTCTTTTCTTTGGTTGGCTTACAGAATCCGCACCAGTGCCAAATTCAACAATAGTCCTACAGTTTTCAGTGGTGTAATTTCTGTGAAAATGAATGTTGGAAGCGTAGGGAAAACACAAAAGACGGTGGACCCTCGACCCTTGGATTCTAGTAGAAATAAGACCTCGTTGTCGACTCTCTTCAGACACTGAAGTAGTTAATAGCTACTTCGGAAGACACTTGTTACTTGAACAAAAGTTAAGGTACAGGCTGAATTTTTTAAATAGAGCGTTTTTCTGCGGATTATGTATTTAGGTAATGGTTGGGTTTTTACTAATGAACCGAAAACAATTCGCTACAATAATATAAACGAAGTGAGAAATAGTTATTTTTTTCGTACATTTATTATTTAAGATATATGATTTTATTTCTGTAAGTAGGTTTGTACAAATACTTTTACACGTCAATCATATTTTAATTAAAAACTAGATGAGGTCGGCGTTTCCCACGGATATCAAACGTTTCCTATCTGACTACTCTGAGAAAAAAGGTCGAAACAAACTCAGAGGTCACAGTCTCTTTTAAAGTCCAGACATAATCTTGGTCAGATCATGTAAAGACCATGTAGATTGATATCTGAAATGCGAGCTCTATTTACGCGAGCTACAACTTTCTGTCGATCAATATTAAATCACTTGCGTGGTATTTAGAAAGTGTCTTATTGCAAATGTAGGTACTCGTATTCGTTCATGATGGCTTGGGTTTAAAAGTACACCCTGTATAGGAACGATTTTCCACTAGTGGCTGTTGTAGTAAGTATTTGTTGTTAGCGACACGACAATACGAAATTGGCAACGTTAGGGGACAAAATACGGAAAATTATTCACATAATTTTTTCCTTTTCATACTATTTTTCAGTAAAACATTTCGTATCATTTATTAATCAATACTTTTTACTTCTTTGACCAAACACGTGTTACGTAATAATCGCAAACTGTTACAGCTTTGAAAAAACTTAAACATTAAAATAAACAAATGAATTCGGGCTGCACCATTCTTGACTCACTCACAAAAAAGTGGAGAGCACTTGGGAATAACATCTAGTTTGCAAGCTTTTCATAATGCCACAAATATTATATTGTAGCGTTTAATTTGAGAGGGTTCCCTGCCTTGCTGAATAATATTAAAAGAGGTTGCTTTGTGAGGTGCTAACAAATTGGCGGTAAAGTTTGCAAGCGGGCGCGGACGCTCGGCCAGTGGGAAATACACACGGACGCACATTGTTTCATTTAGCATGTAAAATGCTTATGTTTTAGGGTATTACTATGCTCAGGTTTATATAAACTGGCTTAAAACTGCTAAGTACGATTAATGAGAACGGAGAGATAGCCAAGCTGACCGACGGATACAGACCGACAGGCGGGCATGACGAAATGATAAGGATTGCTTGGTCAAGCACTAGTTTTCTCAAGAAGTTTTTACAATCTAATGGGTACGAGATGGTTTGCAAATATGTAGATTTTAGATGAAAAATCTTATAAGGTATGTTATCGGTTTTACATCTTTAGACGTAGTAGTTTCTTGTAAATAAAATAATGCTTTATATAATGTTATAAACGTAAGTGCTGCACAAAACAGAGATCAGTGTGTATCCTATAATGGAGGAATATTTGAAAAGAGCCCGCGCTGCCGTCCGCCTCCTTTGTTCTCAAACCGCTTGGCTGACACAAGCGTGCGCGTTACGTTTCAATAAACGTAGCTACGAGCCGTAATAAATATGCACGTACAAATCATTCAATACTAACTCGATTTTGGTCGATATTCTTCCTGCAATATCGAAGAGGTCTTATAGTTTTACTTGATGATTGGGTAACGGATGGTTGAGTACCTGTACCTACTATTCCTCTGAAAGTTGAAAGAATGTGAGTGTGTGAGTGTCAAAATGGGTTATCCAGACCTAAGTTACTACCTACAGCATTTGTCTGTCCTTCCCCTTTTTAATCCATCCAAAGGTTGTCTTTAAAAGATCGCTTTTAGCGATAAGTCCGCCCATTGTGTCACCCTATATAGAGTTTCTATTTTTATGTCTCTAATTTATATGGTGTACATAATAAAGAGTATTCTATTATCTAAGTTTAACTCCCCAAAACTTGCAAACGAGTGGCGTCGACATCTCAAACTCAAAGCAGTTATTTCAAATAAACCAAGCTATTGTCAAGGGTTCGGTCGGTCAGGAAGATGAAGCTAGCCGCCCATTCCAAAACGTACTAGGTACCTATGAAGAAGGACAGGCATGAAACTCCACGGACACTCTTTTCTTCTTTCTCTTTTCAAATCAAAATAATACGGTTATATCGCTATTGCCGGGACAATTATACAGAATCGGGACCACTTTGAGCCACTTATTTGCCAAATTTGCCCATACCCATGAATATGAACCAAAGTAAACACACATACGTTGACGTGTTCATAATTTACCAAGAGCGAATCGCTCCGTCCCTGTAGGGAACGTCGAACTGTAGACACGTCTCGGTGGTGCAAGTGTTGAATAACTTAGAGCAAGTTCCACTGTGCTTCACTCAGGCTACATTAATACCGAGTGTGATACTGTTGGAGTTGTGGGACCGAGACTGGGTGTCGGTGGGAAGTTGAGGGGTTAAGATTTTGTAGGTGTGATGTACCTGTGGGTGTACATATACTTACATATATAATACATATATAATGACCTTAATACTATGTGCTATTTGAGTGGGTGCCTTGCTCTTGCTTATAAAAGCATGGCAAATGTTAGATACTGTATGAACCACATCACGCCTTATCAACTATCGAAGACTCAGTATTATGTTCATTATAAACTTGAAGGGTTATTCCACTTAAATCCACCCTAAGGTGGATGGGGATACGCATGTCTGAGAATCCACCCTAGGCCTAGTTGGAGAAACCGGATTTATAGGCTTAGGGTGGATTCTCGGACAACAATTAAATCATTGGAATGTCTATCTATTCCATATTTAATATTATAAAGTAACTCTGTCTGTCTGTCTGTATGTTACCTTTTCACGCCTAAACCACTGAACGGATTTCGATAAAATTTGGCTGAGAGATAGATTGCATCCCGGGGAAAGACATAGGATAGTTTTTATCCCGATATTCCCACGGGATCGACACTTATGTAGGTAAAACCACGGGGCGCTGCTAGTCCCCAATAAATTTGGTATGTTGCATGGCTAAGATTGCCGACTGCGAAAAGATTGCCCATTGCACTTTCTTTAACTGTGCTGCACTTTCTTTTAAACCGATTTAAGAACAGAAGAAGAAATTTCTTTGTTTCATCTGTTAGTAGTCTCCAGTACGCATTCGAGTTATGCACACGTATTAGTGTACTTATTTATTCAAAGTATTTACTTATTTCGCCACAATACAGCAAACTACAGTCACTTCAATTCCAATAATTTTCCTGACTCTTTTCTAAAAGATTGTTGTAGTGAATAGACGAAAAGTTCCATAAATATGCAATAAGCAAAGAGGTGTAGGTACCTATCAAAATAAAAGGTTCTTTCGTCTCGACGGATCTTCCAAGTTTCAACGTATCTATATTTCTTTCGTGGAAATAGTTTTTGATTCTTTCAAGGGATAGGATATATGATAGATTTGGATATGATAGGATTCTTTGAAATGATCATCGTTATTTAGGTAAAGTTAAGATTGTTTAACGATATTGTACATACCTACGTGATTACGTAAAATACGCGCATTGACGTGGAGTTGCGGATCCCAGCCCGTATTACCTATTACCTACATAATTGTTTGATTGGTCTTGTGGTTAAATCACCGCGGTACCTGCTCGTGTGATCCATTTTCAGACGAAAAAATACTATTATAGTAGTATACAATGTTAACTGTGCTGCGACGGTTACAGGCATGTTACAGGAGCATAACCTTGGGGCCCGGTAATTACGGGTGGATTTTTTTGGGTGATTAACGGAACAACCCAATTTCAATTTTTCTCCGGCACAAAATATAAATAAAGTAAACAACCCAGCCTTACTTCGTACGGGTGCAATCTACTAATGTGGCGACATGTTGTTAAAATATCGAGATTTCTCTGCTTTATTTAGCAATACATTATTTTAAATTTACACATAGAAAGGTAAACTTTCCAGAATAAATTATCTACATGATGATGAAAACCGCATCAAAATACGTTACCTAGTTTAGAAGAACGAAAGGAATACACAACAGAGATGAAAACAAGTCATTATCAGAAGTAAGGCCACGGTCAACGTATTAGACGTTCAATCAACTCAGCCTATTATACCTTATATTATACCTATTATACCTACCGTTCAGGCAGAACTGGCAACACCGTGCGCCTGTTTACATGAGCCGCGTAATTTTAATTCCGAAATAATATTAATTGTTGTCAAAATAGTGTTAAAAGTGGTTAGAAAGAGTGTAAAAACTAAGTTTAACAAGTGACATTATTGGTGTCAGTTTACGACAAGTAGAAAAGTAAATACAACGACCTTAAAAAACAATAACATTCCAGTGCAAAACGGTGTGTATACCATAATTCTGTGTACGTAAACGCAAAATAACATCTTAACGTAAAATATTACGAATAAATAAATATTTTTAGTGCAGTCTCACAACCTTTTAAGTGATTTATCTAAAATACCAAGAAATTGAATACCGTTTTTGCAATAGATTTCAAATAATGGACTTTGGACTCGACATATTATATGACTACTAACGCCAATGCGTCCCCAAGTGGCGAGTAGACGAACTAAAAAAAAAACTACCATTACTAGTCGCCAGGGGGCAAAGTGCTGATTCATCAATACTACCAACATAATAAAGACGTAATTGACAGAAGCGCGTTCCAGGTACTACTACAGTGTGCCCATTATATTATTAGACCGGAGTGCGTTCCAGGTCTGCGTGACCAGTGGCGCCACCCGGATTGATAAGTTAAGTTATAATTATGAATTTTCTTGAGAATATAACTTTCCGCCGAAACCGAGTGCGAACACATTCGGATCCAACCCCTCCACATGACGACAGTGACGTTATTTCACAGACATTAGAAGGCACCACTAGTAGCCTACCAGATATTTCAGGTGAAGAAGATTGTGATCAAATAAGGACACTAAAAGAAGAAATTCAAATTCTCCAATCGCAATTAAGTAGTGCTCATTCAGAGATAGAATTACTAAACCAAGAAAATAGTAAACTAAAATTGGCAAATGATGATTTGAGTAAGAAAAATCAGGTATACAAAAAAATTACAACAGGTAGCCCTGCAAAGACTACTAGAAATCAAAGTACGCCAAAGAAAAAAAATCCGACTAACAGCAAAACAAAGGGAACACAAACTGATACTTCCGATATTACGAACTACAGTATTGAAATGGGTAGCCATACAACCAAGACGCAAAATAAGGAACCCCAACAACCTCCCAAAAAGAAGAAGATATGTGTTCTCAGCACAGATACGAACTATCATGTGTTAACTACTGCACAAAGAGTATTAATAAACGATAAAGATGACATATGTCATTATCTAACCCCCAAGGTGGGAATAGAACATCTTCTCAAAGGAATTGAATCGAAGTTGGTAGATTTTACAATAGAAGACTATTGCATAGTACTTATAGGTCAAGAAGACTTTAAAATAACGAAAGATTATCACAAGATGATTATTTACATTCGAGATGTTCTAAAAAAAATTAAGCACACTAATATAATATTGTGCTTTCCTACATACACATTTAGGAGTCATAATAGCCTTTACAACGCGAGGATCGAAACATTTAACAACTTACTCTACTTAGACTTACTAGTCCACGAACACGCTTACCATCTGGACTCCAATAAGAACCTAACGGCGGATTTTAGTATGTTTAGCAAAAAAACAGGATTAATAAATGATACTGCATTAAAGACAGTCTTTGAAGATCTCAAAGCGTTAATCGATGACATAGACTATACAAACGTAAAAGACTTTAATGAACGTAGTGAAAATATAGATATACAAGCTATATCAGATGAAAATAATAGTTGTAATGAAAATATGACTGAACTTTTTCGTAACTAAATACCTACACCTAATGCACCAAAACATCGCGGGATTATTAACAAAATCTGATGCAATGGTAGTGTGTTTAGAAGAGTTGGCAGAAAAAGGAGGCCCTGTGGACATCCTATGCGTTACAGAGCATTTTATTATGGAGGGCTTTGAAAAGTATTTAACCATACCTAACTACCAGCTTGCAGCATGTTACAGCCGTAAAGAAAGCAAAAGAGGTGGAGCGTGCATACTAACCAGAAGTGGACACCAATTTAAGGAATTAGAGCAAATTGCTAGAATATCAGAGACTGGTGTTTTTGAGTGTTGCGCCATAGAGTTAATTAACTATAAGATAGCTATTGTTTGTGTTTATAGAGTTCCAAAAATTAATAATACTAATATGTGCATGGAAAAATTACATTTAATTTTACAAGAACTTACTAAAAAGTCTTTTAAAAATATTGTCGTCGCAGGAGATTTTAACATAGATGTCCTAAAAAGGTCTTATCAAGCAATAGATTTTGAATGTTTGCTATTAAATTATAATTTAAAATTGTCCGTCAATGAACCCACTAGACTAAAAAGTCAAACATGTATAGACAACATTGCGCATAACTTTAATAGACCCTGTAAAACACAAATACTAGAATTTGCATTGTCAGATCATACAGCGCAATTAATAAAGTTACCTGTGCAAAATTGTTTACCTATTAAATATTGGCGTATAAAGAAACGCAATTATAGTGAAGAAAATATTATAAAATTTAAAGATTGTCTACGTAATTTATCATTTTCTGATATATATGAAACGAGTGACCCTAATATAGCCTATAACGCTTTTATAGAAACACTCTCACTGTTCTACTGTTTGTGCTTTCCTAATGAAACTGTAACCATACACGCAACAAAACAGTCATCGTGGATATCACGTGGGATCAAAATATGCAGTAAAAAGAAACGGCAACTTTTGTGGATATACAGACGAATTCCTAACGAAACAAATAAAATAAAGTTGACCAAGTACTCTAAACTATTAAAAAAAATTACAAAGCTGACACAATTTGCCCAAAATAGTTACAAAATAAAAACATCAGACAACAAATCCAAGACCAGTTGGAAAATAATTAATGATTCAAAGCAAAACGTCCCTAAAAATCCTATATCAAAAATAAAATATGACAATAACATTATAACTAATCCTCAAAAAATAGCGGATGCTTTTAATAATTATTTTATTGACAAAGTTATCCCATTATCAGAATCACTACCTAACGTTACTTCGCAAATTCTAAATAATGAAAAATCGTTTTTCATGCCACCCTGTCTACCACAGGACGTATTTAAAATAATCAAGTCATTGAAAAATACAAATAGCGTTGGTCATGACGGAATATCAACAAAAATTCTTAAATCAGTTTCTGCAGAAATATGTATGCATCTAAGTCATCTCATTAATTTGACCATAAGCATGGGCATCTTTCCAGATGCTTTAAAAAAATCTATAGTTAAACCATTGTTTAAAAAGGGAAATAAAGACAACATAGAAAATTACAGACCGATCTCGATTTTATGTGCTATCTCCAAAATTTATGAAAAATTTATTTACAAAGAATTAAGCAAATATTTGGAAAAAAATAATCTATTAGCGAACGAGCAAAAAGGGTTTAGAGAAAATCAAACTATTAATATGGCATTTTATGATTTTTTGCATAGAGTTATGCTAAATGTTGATAAGACCAACCCTGTTTGCACAATATTCTGTGACATGACCCAAGCGTTCGATTACGTTAGGCATGATATTCTCTTAAACAAAATGGAGGCATACGGTGTTAGAGGCAACGTTCTGAAACTATTTGAAACATATTTAGACAACAGAAAGCAACTCACTGAAATATCCTCAATAAATACAAAAACTAAACGCGAAGAAATATTCCAATCACATGAACTTGTAGTTAAATATGGAGTTCCTCAAGGCAGTGTGTTGGGCCCTCCACTATTTATATTGTATATAAATGACCTACCTAAATCTGTTGATCAACCTGTGACTCTTTTTGCTGACGACAGTACCATAACAATTCAATGCGATACTAAAGACAAATATAAAAGTGACATTAATAATTCTCTTAAATCAATAATAAAATATTTGGATAATAATAATTTAAGGATAAATCTTAATAAAACAAATATTATGCATTTCAGTCAACGCTTACCAACTTTACCTGATCTTAAGGTCCAATATAATGACACAATAATTAAAGAAGTCAACACTGCTAAATTCCTCGGTGTAACCATTGACAAAAAGTTAAATTGGAAAGAACACGTTGAAATTTTAAGCAAAAAAATTAGTAACTCTTCTTATGCCCTACACAAATTAGTTCCTGTGCTAAACACTGACGCATTGCTAACAGCTTACCACGGCCTAGTTTCATCGCACCTAAGGTATGGAATTATCCTTTGGGGCAATTCGACTGACAAGGACATACCTTTCAAAGCCCAAAAACGGTGTATTAGGACGATGTTTAAATTAGGTTTGACTGACAGTTGTAAACCGTATTTCATTAATTATAACATACTAACGTTACCGTCTCTGTACATATTCGAAGTTATCATGTTTGTAAAATGTAATCGGCAATTATTTCCACGCATGGCAGACAAAGTCAGTCGCGTCAGACGCGATAACACTATGCTTTGCTCACATGGTTCCAAAACAGCATTAATGCGGAAAAGTGTATTTTGCATGGCGCCTTTAATTTTTAATAAACTTCCTAAGGGATGGAGGGAACTAAGCGCACATATACTAAAAAAGCGGCTAAAATTATATCTAGCTGGGAAAGCATACTACAGTATTTTAGAGTTTTTAAATGACAAAGTGTAATATTACGAATTTAACAAATACTTACTGACATTTTATAATTTTGACAATTTATAATTAGACTATAGGACAATTTAATTCAAATTTATAATTTATTGTTTAAATTTAATTTTTAGTTTGTGTGAAAATTTAATATTGTTTTTAGCTTTGTTTAAATACCTTTTTTTTACCTACATATTTGTATGCCACAAAGGCCGAACATGACGGATCTTTTTTTGTTTATGAACAACCTGCATGCCTTGTATGTATACTCATGTTTCTACAAATAAATGTCTCTTATCTCTTATCTCTTATCTCTTAATAAATAAAGAATAATAGATTTATTTTTATCATTCAAGAATTCAAGACTTTTTTTACCTGAACAGCGGGGAAATTGCGTAACACGTAACAGGAATGGCTTTTATTTTGACAGTTCGACAACATTCATTGCGTTATTAAAGTTGTTGAGCAGACAATTTTTTCCAACATATGAAGCATTGGATTAGCAATATCCTTCAAAATGATTCAGATTGTGGTTGATAGTGTGTATCGGAATTAGGGTGCTGAACATACTCATTTATGAGACACTTCTTCTTCTTCTTCCTCGTAGCACTCTTGTCAGAGCGGTCGTGGTCCTCATGTAGTTTCTTGTTTAGGGGCTGGTGTGATTCGCTTCACGATTTCTCGCCACCTACTCCGATTTCGGGTGTTTTTTGTGCACTCATACAATGGATCACCCACTACGGATTTAATTTGGTCAGTCCATCTCATGGGTGTGCGTCCGCATGGTCTAGTACCCTCCACTCTCATATAAGACACTAGAGTTTATCAAACACAACATTGGCAATATCTATCACATTGGATCATCATACTCTATCAAAACAGAAAACAAGGATACAACGGAACGCAATAAAAACGGAAGCAGACATTCGCCCGATGATGGATGTAAGTTAAACGTTGTAATTACGAACGTCGCCTGCGACCATTGTGCGTTTACATTTTAATGGCAATTGCCATTTTTCATTGGCCTCATACGACTCACTTGATTGATGTTTATATTTTTATTAAGATTTTTTTCGCGATATGGGATTTATTAAGTTTTCTTTTGCTGGGTATACAGAAGCCCAAAAGTCAGACAACCAGCTAACATGATACTCCTTGGTAAGAATCAAGGGGTAACTCATGATACCCCTTGGTAAGAATGCTTGCATGTTATCGGGCTTAAAGGAATCACCTTAGGTAATGCTAGAGTAGAGTTGCTAGGTAGGTACTAAAGGATAATATCTGATAATAAAAAGATGCACCGGGAATATTCGTAGATCTTTGACAGCCGTTACTGGTACTAGTAAAAGCCCGAAAGTCTGATAACCAGTCTTACGGGGGTTTTACTCAGTAACTAGGTTGTGGAGATCAGATAGTCAGGGGCTCCATATAAAACTTGTATTCAGCTTCATCCGGTTAGACTGGAAGCCCAACATAGTTTTAAAGAAGAAAGAAAGGAATCATGCAGCAACCCATTTTATGCAGACAGAGCCTCGGCTTTAAAGTAACTTCTCCATAAAATGGGTTGCAGACATCAGCTAGTAGTTTTACGTATAGAATACATGAAATCATCAAAAGAGACCAGCAAGACCAGGGTCGTCGGATAAAGTTGAAGTTTAGGAAGAAGCCGATGGTTGTTTTTCGAATGAAATTGTTGGTTTTCTATTAATCAAATTAATTTGTATTCGAAAACATCCATCGGTTTCTTACTAAACTTCAACTACATATATCCGACGACCCTGGTTACGTAATAGGTACTACGGGCTGGTATCCGCAACTCCACGTCAATGCGCGTATTTTGCGTACGGCCCTGGTTACTTATTGTAATAGCAATGATTCTCGGTATGGGGCGATAGATGAAACTGAATAATAATACCGGTTCCCCAATAAAAATAATACAATAATTTATTTAATCTAAACATAACGTTATTCGGAGAAAATAATAAAGTGACATTCTTCTTGTCAAAGCTAAGCTTGAGAGAAAAACAAAAGAGGGCGCGCCTGTCGTGACTCGTGTGCGCGCCTCGGTTGCACAGACTTCTGTGGGGCAATCTTTTAAGAACGTTCACAGTCCGATCTCAATCTCAATTTGTCAAAAATACTTCTAATTTCCCTACATTTTTGACAAGTTTTTGACATTGACTGTCGCTGAGATGAAATTGCGACTAGATTTTGAACGTTTATTATTATTAGGAGCAGTGGTGGCCAAGTGGTAACGGCCGCGGCACTTACGAGTTGTAGGTCGTAGGTTCAAATCCAGACAGGCGCTTTACTTTGTGTAAATTATTTCATCACCACTGCTCTCAAAACGGTGAAGGAAAACATCGTAAGGAAACCGGCATGTCCTATAACCAAAAATTCGAAGACATGTGACATCTGCCAACCCGCACTGGGCCCACGTGGTGGATTACGGCCCACTCCCTCTCACCAAGAGGAGGCATGTGTCCCAGCAGTGGGAACATTATAGGCTGATTATGTATGTATGTATTATTACGGGAATTAGCTTTCTGGAATCTACCTTGCCTAAAATTACCGACGTATACGTCGTTTGCATATGTGTGCAAGCTTTTTCAGACTTAAGCGAGGCGTTAACACTTATCTCCTTTTAGTGAACATGACGACACTGACACCGACACTGATGTTCGATTAATTTTTTACTATAGGTAGTTAAACTGAAATGGCTGTACTTAAATAATAATTGTGAGCTGATAACGTTTTACGTGTTATTAGTAACTTTTCTTATATAATAAAGTAGACGAAATTTTTACTAGCCATAAAACCGATAGGTGTAAGTAAGTAATTTTATTTTGTTTTCTCTGGAAAATAGAAATGTGGGAAGCTGTGCAGGTTTATTCTACGTTATCTATAGTACAAAATAATACAGTTAAAGAGATTATTTGTTTGAACGCGCTAATCTCTGAAAGTACAAGTCGGATTCGAGAAAATATTTTTACTTTAGATATCCCAATTCTTGAGGAAGACTTTAGGCTATTTAACATCACGCTAGGATCCTTAGGAGCCAAGCAAAAATAAAAAAAAGTCAGAAAGAACGCTAATCGAAAATAAAGTAAAAGGCTATGTGACGGTGTGGACCCTGAACAAGACAGTTTACGCTCCGCGAAGCCTGCGAAGCTCCCAGGAAGCTTCTGTGCTTATGGGCGGAGCTTGGCTGGCTCTGTTAGCCAGAATCCTCTCTGCTCTGCTCTGTTAGCACAACGGACCGAATGAGAGTCTAAGTGCGGAAAAGGGAGCCCCATCATCATCATCATCATCAAGACAGTTTACGCGGACGAAGTCCCGGGCAGAAGCTAGTATGTTATATACGTATTTGAATGCCTGGGTGGGGTTGAAACCATTAGGAAATAAACCGTTAAATCCGTTTATGGTCCAGTTAAGACGAATTCCAGCCAATAGTAAGTCACCAACTTAAATTGCTCGGTCAGTGTAAAACTTTGTAATGTAACAAAGTTCGGTTAACACTGCAGAATGGCCCAATTCAGCCAATTTGATTTAGTTTGAATAAAACCGGGGCTATTCTTTGGCTACACCGATTTTTTTTATAAAGCTTTTCACTGAAAACTTTTTCGCGGAAATGTTTCGTCTTGTTTCGGGAGGTTTTATGAATGCACCGTTTTTTTTCTTTATCTAGTTAAACAAATATAACAAACCGTTCTATTGTTCATGCTTTATCTCATTCTGATTTTCTGCAGAGTTTAAAAGCTGTTTTATTTCTAATATAAAATGTTCGGTAGGCTATTTTTCAGTTCAGCTACAGATAGCGCCATCCACGAAGAAGCACCCCACTCTTCCTCCTTATTACTTACAGTTATACAAGTGTGCAACATTTCGCTAGTGTTTTAGTTTTGTCGATAAACAGTAATTACTTATTAGTAGGTAATTAGTGTGTATCGAAAAACTAAAACACTAGCGGAATTAACTAGCGATCACCACTAGATTAGTAAGAAGAGTGGGGCACGTCTTCGTGGATGGCAATATAAATAAATAAATATATCAGCCTGTGATGTTCCACTGCACGGCAAAGACCTCCCTTGCCTTTTTCCGCTCAAGCTTACCATCACAAAAAATATTTGGAAAAGTTCTCAAGTAAGCAAACCAAAGTATGAGTCAAAACTGGCAACCAATGAATAAATGAGCATCAACCAACAACTGTCGAATAGTTTCTAGTACAGTCGCGTTCAAAACTGCGTGGGAACGAGAGTCGAATTCACTCGGTGAGAATGAAAGAGGATTCGTAAAAGGCTTTTGGATTGAGAATGCTGAATCATCGCGGTGTCGAGTGGCGGGCGTCGCACCGCTCTATACTAGTGATGACGTGCAATAACGAGCTAGTGATGTGATGGGTGTCGATAGTTTTGGCGTTAATATTAAAAACATAAGCAATATATTTTATTGTTAACAGTTTATGCACACATATACAAACAGACAAGAAGAAAGGAATATAAAAATGTGTGCGGTTTGTAAAGTTGCGATAATATTGAATTCCTACTTGGAGTGAAAACTTGATACCTACAGCGTAATCTGTTTATGTACAAAATTACGTAGATAGGTACGTACTTAGTTGCTCGTTGAACTTCTGATGGTCAAGGCAACTGATTCTGGTAAAAAGATCTTGTATAATGTTCATTTATCTGAAAAACAGTACTTTCATACAATGGCTTAAATGTTTTCAATGAAAATTGAGCTTATAACCTACTAAAGTGATAACCATCTGCAGGTTGAGTTTAATCGCAACCCGCTCGGAAGTTCGATACATTCCATTCTATCGATACATTTTCGGCTTACAATCTTAACACCCCTGTTACATCACTACGGTCACACCCTAAGAACTAGTGCCTAATCTTGCGCGGGATCTCAAAAGGAGGGTTTGAAAGAGGCACACTGGTGTCTGTTGCCTGATGAAAAACCGGCTCAAGTGTCACAGCCCTTTAATATTCACCCCGGTTCTTTGTTTCGGGCGATTGACGAAAATCGCTACCGTGTGCCGAGCCTAGGGCACTACCGGCCTCTGTTTACATACATTGCAATTTGTTTGCGTAGGACCACGTGAGCGCATTTTCGGTTTAGCACTGTGGACTTACCGGTTTACGTTTGGTTTTACTCAGATACTTGGACTACAACGTTTTCGGATTACGGAGCGAAGTGAAACACAAAATGTACGTGTACGTGTTCGGCAATATTTACTTTAGAAACGCGTTTGGAACCTGGATTATAGTGTGGGTTTACTTGTATTTTTAACGCAAGTTAAGCTTGTATAGGTAGATAGGCTTAGCTACTTTTAATTACATTCGCAACAGTATACTACGCTGCAATCTTAATACCCAGTAACTGGATTGTTAATGGGTAATACGATTACATAACGTCTAGTGAGATCATTAAGCACTGATCAAAGTTTTTCTTCCTGCAGCATGCAGTACAAACTAAACTAAACTTACAATGTTAGAGTACCTAGTAGACAGTATAAAAATAGAAAATGTTGCGCAAAAATGACTTCTATTTCAACGCTAAATTAAAATGAGAATCCTGAAAATCTTCGTTTCGCTGGCACGACCAATTGTGTTGACTCAAAACTTTGCCACTTCCACAGCCCTATCGGTAGCAGTGCAGAAGGCATTTTGGGTGTTCATTTTTTGGGGCACAGAGGACAGGATAGGAGGTGGAGCATTGTCTGTGACACAGCTCTACATACACACTTTACGAGGGTCGATTTCCACCTTCCCACTTGAGTACGGAGAGGGTTCAGAGAATCCTGAAAACAAAAATATAAAATCCCTAAAACCTCACAAGTTAACGGCGAATCCCATTTAAAACTACTTCTTTCAAATAGCACAGTTTTCTAAGTAGGGAAATTGTTTTTCCTTTGTTTTCATTCCCGATAGATGCCATTACTGTTATTGTAATTACATAAAGCCAATTAGCTCGCAACGGAGATCTCTTGAGCTTTCGATATCTGAAGTCAAAGAGCGGTAATTAAGCTTTAATTTATAAGATGTTTGTCTTTGACAGAAGTGGTTTTGCGGAATGATTTAGATATCTATATGAATTTGTTAAGTTGAACGCAATCTAAATTCCTTAGGTAATTATAATTGGTACGAGAGAAAAATCATATCTGCTATGTTTTACTAATGTTAATTATTTTGTGGAAGTCCGACACTGACCGACGAAAACAGTAAACCGTCCCTACCTTTTTCATGAACTAGAGTTGCTAAAAGGTAAAGTGTTGTGTCCAGTGGTAACAGCCCCAACATATGAGTTGTAGGTCGTAGGTTCGAACCCAGCCAGGCGCTTTACTTTGTGTAAATAATTTAATCACCACTGCTCTCAAAACGGTGAAGGAAAACATCGTGAGGAATCTGGAATGTCCTAGAACCAATAATTCGAAGATATGTGACATCTACTAACCCGCACTGGGCCCTCGTGGTGGATTGAGGCCCTCGCCCTCTCACCGAGAGGAGGCCTGTGTCCCAGCAGTGGGAACATTATAGGCTGATTACGAAAAGTGTTAATAATTTTAATAATTACATTTTGATTTTTAACTTTTTCAGAATCAAAGGAGGCGTGGATGTCGACCTGACGAGATCGGGGACGACGCAAGTCAACTGTTGCTTCAAATCACATAACACTATGAACAACTGATTGTCAAATCTAAAAATTATGTATTATGTAAATAAGTAATAGTATTAACAAAGAAGACAACTTTAATTATGATTGCCGACCCTGAATGTGATGTGTTTGCGGATGATTGGAGTAAAAATTTTAGGCATGTCTGATGTTCTGTGAGAAAAGTATGCAAGGGAATCCACTGTTTGTGTTAAATTAAATTTTATACAACATAATTATTGTCAACGTTATGGTTTCTATGTTAATTAATGAAATTGGTTTTGTACCGTTTTAATACTTACATAGTATTGTATTAATATTGTAAAATGCAACAACAACTATCTGGGGGCCTAAAAAGGCCACTTTGGCAGAATCATAAAAGGATGACATATAACATAATGGACAGTTAACTGTTAAGTTAATCGTATGAAATCCCATTGGTGAAGCATTTTTCAGTTATTTTTTTTGTCTGTGCTAAAATACCAAACAATCCAATCCGAATCCAATCCCAATCTCTTTGATTATACCTACCTACGTAAAGCAGCGAAAAAAATAAAAACAGGGACTGTCTTCGCCATATTATGATTCATAATGTTATCCTTTTAATGATTCTCCAGAGTAGCCTTTTTAGGCCCCCTGTAATTCAGTTAGTGCGCGTATAATTTGAGAATGGCGTATCCGATTTACGTGATTTACCTTTAAATTTTCGCGAATACGAATTAACCCAGCACAAATGTAACTGATTTTAAAAGTAATAATCATTTGCGTTGACCAATGCGTCTCAGCTTACCAAATGCTCTAGGTAAAAATTTAAGTAGCAAGTAAAAATTCACAAAGTTCTTTTAAAGCGGACCTGACCTGAGGTCGTGGTCCTCTGGGGAGCAGAAGTTCACTATCCAAGAGTCCACTAGTTGGTTAGAGAAACTAAATGCACGAGAATGTTTCTAATACATGGGTGCAAGTCAACTACATGCGATTGAAATAATGTCTTTGTTGCTTAAATAGTCTTCAACTACTCATACGAGTCTTGTGCTATAGCCTGTTATTGTAAGCGGTTGATCATTCACTTTTATTCGGTGAACCGATAGCGATGTCGTTGTTCTGGAGTATTATTAATATCATTTATTTGTGCTTTTGTGTGTTGCGCTATGCCTGTTGTGTGCACTGAATGTTGTGAACTCCTATTCCATAAATGCACATCAATGACTGATAGCGAATTAGCGACATCTCAAGGCAAGAAACGATACCACAGTCTACGTCATACTCATCTCTCGACCGTGATTCGTTTTTATGTAAAATATTGTTCTCACGCCCCTCTCCTTGAATGTTCTAGGTAATATGTTGAATACATAATTTACCCTTTTAAACTAAGGCATCGGTTTTCATTGTAAAAATCCACAACACAATCTATCAAACACCTTGGATTTCACAAAACCTCACCGCTGCTGCTACATTGAGTAAATTGTTTATCTAGATCTACCTGTTTATAGAACAGTACTGAAAAGCAATAAAAAAAAATCTTATCTCAAACAACTATGTGTTCAACTATGTGTTCAACGCGTATTTTGCGTACGGTCGTTACCTAATAGGTAACGACCGTACGCAAAATACGCGCATTGTCGTGGAGTTGCGGAAACCAGCCCGTATTACCTATTACCTACCTAATAGGTACTATTTACGTCACGAAGTTAGTATCTACAAGAAAAATGTTTTGAGTCAATAAGTTATAATAAAGAACACGTGAATCAAACAAAGTTAAGAAGAAATACGGTATTGGACGATTTTATTTTATATTTAAACTATACCGAGTTCTTGTACTCGTACAATTTATTTATTTACATAATTTATGCTAATACCTATTTAAAATAATAAAAATATGTACATTTATATGAAAAAAATAAGCAAAATGATCATAGGGCATCAAAAAATTCGTCCGCATCGCTGTCAACAGGAACAGTGCCCAAAAGGCTGGCAGCATTGCCACGTTGTATGGCAATGCTAATTCTTTGGCCAAGAAATAGGCCAGCCCTCTGGTCACGTGAAGAGTCGATTAACCGCTTGGCGATATCTCGAAAAACCAAGTGGGCACTCGGACCCCATGGCCCTAGTGTTTCAACCCCAAACAGCTCGAACATATAACTCCCAATCAGGTTGGAATATTTTCGCCGTTTGAGGTTTAAATATTTAAACTAGCTCTGCTCGCGACTTCGTCCGCGTGAAATTTCACCCTCCCCCCATTCACCCCTTTAGGGGTAGAATTCCTAAAAATCCTTTCTTATTGGATACTTACTCTTCACAAAGAATACACCCTCCAAGTTTCAAGTCTCTATGTCCAGCGGTTTGGGCTGTGCGTTGATATATAGTTAAGTCAGTCAGGACTTTGAATTTTATATATAGATTATTTATTAGGTAATAGGCTAATGACGCTGTAGGTAATGTGTATTACAATCTAGCCAAAAAAAGTCCCGTATTTAGTAACTTAAGCATTTGGTAAAGATTAGGATGCACCGGCTGAAAAATTCAGCATTTCTGGCACTATATAGGGTGAATGGTAATTATAACGGGTGACTGGTAATTATAAGGGTGACTGGTAATTATATAGGGTGACTGGTAATTATATAGGGTGACTGGTAATTAGTGACCGATACTTAAACACGTGATTTTACTCATCATTATGAACAACTTTTACTATGGGACCAAACCTGAAATCGTGAAAAAAAAAAAACAGCTGTTCTCTACATTTTGACGAGTTAGACGAACATAAATGTAGGGAACACTGGTTTGGTCCGATAGTAAAAGTTGTTCATAATGATGAGTAAAATCACGTGTTTACGTATCGGTCACTAATTACCAGTCATCCTATATAAAGGCAGCCATATACCAAGACAGTCGTACTACTCAAAGAGCCATAATCATGATCGTCGATCGATCTATACCCCAACGTCCAAGCACTTGATTTAGCAAAGAGGGGTAGATAATCCCATCAAGATCCAATTGTGGCCTGGTGGCAGCCACCGCAATGCAAGCATAATGCGCTCCACAACTCGATTAAAGTTGAAATACCCTCCTGTCTGTCTGGGCACACTTGAATGATAACTTGCAGTACAGTTCGACGGACCAGAATAGAGGTGGTTACTCGGCTCATGTATTACCTATTTGTGTAATTATGAAGCTGGTTCTTGTAAATGTGGTTTATTAATTTCGTTGTTTGTAGATGAGAATGATTTCAGTTGATTATTTGCGTAATTATGAAGCTGCTTCCTGTAAATGTGGTTTATTAATTTCGTTGTGTTTGTAGACGAGAATGAGTTCAGTTGATTTATAGAGTCAAGCTATTTTGACAAAATCCTTCGGTATATTTTCAAAGTAGTATGATAGTACAGGGAAAGTTAAAACAAACATTTTTTGCTTGCCTTCTTGGTTGTATTCCTGTAGGTACCAATAAGGTAAAAAAAATTTTTCTTATTGTTTCGATTCTAGTAAAAGTTTAAATTAAACTTAACAAGATGGGAATTATGTACAATTACTACTACTTTTACGTGGAACTATATTATTTTGTGCGTGACAATTTCAACGTAATTAACAAGAAATACCTACAAATTCAGCGAACAAACCACTTGCTTTGTTCGGTGAAAATTTTAATAACTACAATTGAGAAATAATTGTAATTACTTAGTTTAATCGTTTACTGCTCACAATTTTCCACGCAATCTTGGACGATGAAGTTTCAAACACTGTACGCCATCTGTCGGGCATTTCCAGGTTTAATACATCAGGAGGGTTTCAGGGGCAGCGATGCCGATGGAGCAACGCGTTTAGCAATAGAGTGACATCTAGCGAGGGGTAGGGAAAAGTTTTGCAGTGGAAGTTTACTTGCTCCACGTTTCATACATTTCATTTTCCTTTCTGGACTCCGACTGTAATTCCACCTTTTCCCTCAAGACTGCGCTTTTAATAGTTTGGATGAACACTTTAAGGAGGTGCATATTATTATACATATAAGTAGTTATATTGGTCATTAGTAGATTTCCGCCATACCTTACCTGTGTGTGAAAATATTCGTCTATAATGTGATTCGGCCAAAGTTGATGACCTTTCCTCTACTTAAGGATGTATCTTTTATCAGTTATCAGCCTGTAAGGATCGATTATAATACTGTCTCAATTATCAAAGTAAACTTTATTTGGGTTAATTATTGTTGTCCAGAGACAAATTACATTCCTGTAACTTTAATCATTACTCTACTAATTTGCAAATGTAAATATTAACATTAAGTACTAATATTATAAAGCCTTTATCACATCACACTAATATTATAAAGGCGAAAGTTTGTGTATGTGTGTGTGTTTATATGTTTGTTACTTCTTCACGCTCAAACGGCTGGACCAATTTTGATAAAATTTGGTATGGAGGTAGCTGACACCCTGAATATAGGCTACTTTTTATCCACGGGATCCAAACTTATGCGGGTGAAACCGCGGGGCGCAGCTCGTTACTCTACTAATTTGCAAATGTAAATATTTACCCAAAAATAAATTCCCATTTCTAACACGTGCCATTTGATAACAACAGAGGCGCAATAATTATCTGGAATTAACGAAGCACCAGTTTTTCTAATTTTTTGTCTCCCGCAATAATAAAACGTTGCTAAATGAGGGCTAAAAATTACCGCCGCAATTATTTCACGGGTCGAATATTTTATTTTAACAGACGGGGTACTTTTGAAGGTTCAGAACTGGACTGAGACAAAGAAAAATAATAAAAAAAATATACATCGGAGCGTTCACAAAGGGTCTCTTAACGCTTTTTGGCGCTCAAGGAGGTCTTGGAAAGCGGCTGGTACCCATTAAATATAATTTTTCTTTCTTGTTATTCAATGTTTTTTCAGTCTGAGCATCGTTCGCGAGGGGAATACCTACTTACAATTTATGACGTAATTTTTTCAAAAGGCTCTTGATGTGAGGAGTTGTCATTCTTTTTAGCTGGAGTTTTTAAATTCCCTCGTAAATAGAAAAAGGATAATTTAAGAAAAAAAAGGAGTCTGACATGCTTTTGTTTTCGATGCTGTATTTGATATTTCATAAATAGTGAAAAGGGAAAGCAGTGGTGGCTCAGTAGAAACGGCCGCGACTTACGAGTTGTAGGTCGTAGGTTCGACCCCAGACAGGCGCTTTACTTTGTGTAACTTATTTCATCACCACTTTCTCAAAATGGTGAAGGAAAACATCGTGAGGAAACTGGCATGCCCTAGAAACAAAAATTCGAAGACATGGAACATCTACCAACCCGCACCGGGCCCGCGTGATGGATTACGGCCACTCCCTCTCTCAGAAGAGGCCTGTGTCCCAGCAGTGGGAACATTATAGGCTGATTATGCTTTTGCATAAATAGCAAATTTCGCGTTCGATGCTTCAAAAGCTTAGCGGACGTACTGTAGGTAGGTAATGAACGTACTAAGGAAGTAACTGGGGAAGCTTAATCGACTTCTAATATCAGTTTAATGTCGCGTTAACTGGGTCGTTTCCACAATTACTGTCACGTAATTAAGAACGTTTTTAACGGCGGGTAATGTTGCAATGGTAGGTACTTATATGAAATTCTGATAATGAGAAAGGAGTTGAAATCATAGTAGAAGACATCTTTAAAAAACTAAATTATCATTTTGATAATTATCCATTTTGTTGCATTGCTGGACATTGGTTATACGGATGCCTAGCTATTAAATATTTAGATATAAATTATGCACTGTTATAAAGAAAACTCTTCCTTTAACATTACTTGTAATAACAAAACAGCGCGCTTGCAGCCAAGCGCATTCGTATGTTTTTTTTGGCCTCAGTCATTTGAAATATTACTTGTAATGATTATCTTCATTGAAGTGGTTTCTACTGAATATCACAAAACGAGAACCTTCAGAAAGAGTCAGTACTACTGACTCTTTTATTATTAGTTATTTTGACTACTACAGCATATCAATGTTTTAAATCAAAACAGCATCCCAAACTTTAGCAAAAGCTGCAACTTTATACCAGCACTAAGCAGAAACACATTTGTTGATTAAACAGATAACATCAGTACAGAAAACATCACCATCAGCTTTTAGCGAGATAGTGAGGTTCCAAATGTTCCAATCCCATTCACCCATCTGAAACTACATAAGTTTAATAAGTTGGCTCATGAACGGAGCTAGTTTTACGTTCCTATAAGCCGCGAGATGTGATCGCCTGATAGCTTGGGTTATAAGCAGTGAACGTAAACTTTGCATTGGGTAATTTTGTGGGTACCTGACGGTATTACCTGGTGCGTTTGACGGTAATTTCGTCTGTAATAAAGAATATTCGTATTAAGTCGAAAGTATGGTCTGACTTGTCTCCCTTTGACGTAATTTGTTTAGTAAATAATTGCAGATTCGTTTAGAGAGATAACTTTCGAAAAAAACCGGAAAAGTACGAGTCGGATGAAGAGTGCCGAACCACAAGGCAAAACACGTTTCTTGTATAAAGACAGGGGTCTTTTTTTTTGTTATATATATAATAGACAAACTCTGTCAAAATTTCAACTGTGTACCTATTACGGTTCATGAGATACAGACAAACGGATGGACGGACGCAACAACGGACGGATGCGGAGGCTTAGTGACAGGGTCCCGTTTACACCCTTGGGTACGGAATGTTAAAATAGATTTTTTAAAGTGTTGGGTTATTTAGAAATACTAGCCGGTCGTTAGCACTTATATGGGTATGATTAAATTTTTTATTGTATTAGGAAGAGTAAGATTTGGCAATTATTAATGAAAAAAAATAACATCGGACCAATGTCACCTATAACTATTCCCCTAACCAGGTACCGTCGAACATCTACGATATCATTTTTCATTCATAATTGCCAAACCTTACTCTTCCTAAAACAATAAAAATTTAAATCATACCCATCTAAATTCTTTGTTTTATTTTGTAAAAACCCTTTATTATAAGCCAGAAAAAAGTGTGTGTGTGTGTTACTATGGGTTAAACTAATAGTTACAGAATCGCACTGCTAGTCTGGTGGGGTTTGTGTGTCATTGTGGGATACTTAGTAAAAAACAATCTGTCAAGAAAGTGGTATTTTAGTCATCAATTCGTAGAATAAATGAGTCCCTCTGTATCGCAAAAAAAATTAGATGTAATGAGTTTTTTTTTAATGTTAAACTGATTTGCAGTTGCACGAGTAAAATTAATCAGATGCTCTTCCTCTCAGAATAATCCTTGCAACTGGTACGTCACTCACAGAAACGGGGGGTTTATTAGTTGCCGGTGACACGGCCCACATTACCACACCAGCTGGCAAATCAACTAAAGTTTACGGTTAGCTAATTCGTAGAATAAATGAGTCCCTCTGTATCGCAAAAAAATTAGATATAGTGAGTTTTTTTGACGTGACAACGTCTTAAATTAGGTTGCGGCTGGGAGTCACTTATGAAAAAGTGTAACGCTCGGTAACGTTACGTTCTTATTTTAAATTAGGTTGCGGCTGGGAGTCACTTATGAAAAAGTGTAACGCTCGGTAACGTTACGTTCTTATTTTCATTTAATTCCTTGTTCCTATTGTGCAATTTAATTATATTCATATCAATAAATATTCTACCGAGAAAAAGACGTTGTCACGTAAAATCTTCGCCCGTAAAACCGACTTTACAGGCAACCATTTTTGACGTGACAACGTCTTAAATTAGGTTGCGACTGGGAGTCACTTATGAAAAAGTGTAACGCTCGGTAACGTTACGATGAGTCACCGAACGAGAGAGAGGCCCGCCGAATGCCTTGCGTCTCTCTCCCACTCAACTATGATCGGATGATCGGTCGTTGTCACGTAAAATCTTCGCCCGTAAAACCGACTTTACAGGCAACCATTTTTTTTTTTTAAATGTTAAACTGATTTGCAGTTGCACGAGTCAAATTAATCAGATGCTCTTCCTCTCAGAATAATCCTTGCAACTGGTAAGTAGGTACGTCACTCACAGAAACGGCGGGTTTATTAGTTGCCGGTGACACGGCCCACATTACCACACCAGCTGGCAAATCAACTAAAGTTTACGGTTAGCTAATTCGTAGAATAAATGAGTCCCTCTGTATCGCAAAAAAATTAGATATAGTGAGTTTTTTGACGTGACAACGTCTTAAATTAGGTTGCGACTGGGAGTCACTTATGAAAAAGTGTAACGCTCGGTAACGTTACGATGAGTCACCGAACGAGAGAGAGGCCCGCCGAATGCCTTGCGTCTCTCTCCCACTCAACTATGATCGGATGATCGGTCGTTGTCACGTAAAATCTTCGCCCGTAAAACCGACTTTACAGGCAACCATTTTTTTTTAAATGTTAAACTGATTTGCAGTTGCACGAGTCAAATTAATCAGATGCTCTTCCTCTCAGAATAATCCTTGCAACTGGTAAGTAGGTACGTCACTCACAGAAACGGCGGGTTTATTAGTTGCCGGTGACACGGCCCACATTACCACACCAGCTGGCAAATCAACTAAAGTTTACGGTTAGCCGAATATTAGCCCATTTGCCCAAACTCCGCAACGCCAAAACCAACGTTGACCCTAATTAATATAGGTACGAATTCAATACGACGTAAAGTTTATTAGCCAATCTAGGTTTATCAGACCGGATTAACTCTCTAAAAAAAAATTATGAAGTTCGTCACAGACGTCACGGTAGCAATTATGATACACCCATCCGATACATTTAGCTTTTAGGAAGGATGTTATTTGCTATTAAATATGCACCAGGCAGGAAACGCCGACCTCATCTAGTTTAAAAAAAAATATGATTGACTTGACAAAGTGTTTGTACAAACATACAGATAATAAATCATTTATCATTTATCACCTAATTGAGTTTTGAAAGCATTGAATGAGTGTAATTTTTTATACATACATGAGAGTAATCATACTTCATACTAATATTATAAAGGCGAAAGTTTGTGAGTGTGTGTGTGTTTATATGTTTGTTACGTCTTCACGCTCAAACGGCTGGACCAATTTTGATATAATTTGGTATGGAGGTAGCTGACACCCTAGATTAACATATAGGCTACTTTTTATCCCGATATTCCCACGGGATCGAAACTTATGCGCGTGAAACCACGCGGCACAGCTAGTCTGTTATATAATTGTGGTTCTTCAAAAGTCAATCTATATTACCTATATGCGTCGCTAGAGAGCACCTGAGCATCAGGCACTAGTGCTTACGTCAACACTGCTAATTGGTATCTGACTGCAGATCGATTTGATCTGCTGAGGCAACCATGTTTGATTTCAATTCGAATCCACTCGCATCCATGTTAGTATTTGGACGATTCGCATAAAATACTACAGCGTAAAGCCAAAGTGGTGGAAGGTAGGTTTATTTAATTTTGGTAGATAGTTTATTTTGTTTTGGTTTACGTGTTGAAAATGTTTGCAGTACCGTCGGATTAGGTCTTTCGTTGATTTTGTTTTTGGTTTAATTAAATGGACGGAAAAGCTTCTGTCGGGTGTTGTTTATCTTGTTCGTGCTTTAATTTAGTATCTTTTAAGGGTTTCTAAATTTTCTGTTTATGTTTGGGTACCATAGTGCTCGCCCAAAATTGGAAACTTGTGATGAAATGCTAGAGCTTTAGGCGCCTAACAATATCCATTTTACTCATTCTGGTAATACGAATGAATGGTTATTTTCAAGTTTTTGATGTAAATACCACTAACAAAAGTGTCATACGCAAACATTGAACAAAATTGTTGTGCGGAAATTGAACCCACAAGAGGGGCGCTCCACTACACTCTAGGATGTCATACGGTTGTCATAAATCTGAAATGGCTGTCTTTATAGGAAACGTGGGGAAAGCACTCTTTACGTTTGGTCCTAAGCACTTGTTTGGGCAGGGCATGGTCTTTCCGAAGGCTCGGCCGTGCCCCTATTCTCGAGTCAGCTCTCAACTTTTGTGATTATTTAAGGAATGAATGGAATACTAGGTACACAACGTGTAACGGAAAGGGTATGGTGGCAGGGATATCAACGTGCAACCTGTTACTATGGATTCAGTAGGTACATGATTCTGAACCCTGCGTTGAAATTTTCAACAAGTACTCAATTGCATTCCACAATGTAGGCTTAGGTGGTGAACAGTTGCCAAAAGAAACAATCATGGACCCTGTCGGGCACAGCCAAAGATAGGTATGTGGAGAAGAGGACTTATCATTTAGGTACGTAATCTAACTTACTCTACTTAAGTTATTAAAAAAAAATTGCAGTTCTGTACATTTTGACTGCGTAGGTAGGTATTGATTGCATTTGTCTATGAAACGAAAGATTTTTTTTTTATATCCTACGAAAAGTTTTTAGGCTACCAAAAATTCGAAGACATGTGACATCCGCCAACCCGCACTGGGCCCGTATGGTGGATTAGGGCCCCAGCAGTGGGAACATTATAGGCTGATTATTATGCTTATTAGTGACGCCGATTCTGTTGTTCACAAACTAAACTAAATTTAAGTTCAGGCACCTTTTTCTTTCTATTTCATTAAGAAAAGGACAAAAGATAAATATTAGTTTCATCATCATCATCAGCCTATAGCAGTCCACTGCTGGACATAGGCCTCCCCTAATGAGCGCCATAGCGCCCTGTCTTCAGCTTGACGCATCCAGCATCTGCCTGCAGTCTTTCGCAGATCGTCATCCCACCTGGCCGGAGGGCGTCCCACACTACGTTTGCCCAATCGCGGTCTCCACTCAAGAACTCGTTTACCCCAGCGGTTGTCGGTTCTTCGCGAGATATGGCCGGCCCACTGCCACTTCAGCTTGCTAATTCTTTGAGCTATGTCGATAACTTTCGTTCTCTGTCGGATGCATTCGTTACGGATCCTATCCTTCAGAGAGACTCCGAGCATAGCTCTTTCCATAGCTCGCTGAGCGACTTTGAACTGGTGGACCAGCCGTATCGTGAGTGTCCACGTTTCAGCCCCGTAGGTCATGACGGGTAGGACGCACTGATTGAAAACTTTCGTTTTCAAGCATTGCGGTATAGATGACGAGAAGACTCGACGTAGTTTCCCAAACGCTGCCCAGCCTAGCTGGATCCTTCTCTTGGCCTCCCTCTCAAAATTGTTTTTACCTAACTGCAGAATTTGCCCGAGGTAAGTATATTCGGAAACAATTTCGAGAGGGTGGCCGTGCACGACGACCGGTCCCGGGTCAATGAGGCCATTGAACATGACTTTGGTTTTATCCAGATTCATGCCGAGACCGATGTGTCGCGAGGCTGAAGCTAGGCCGTCCAGCATCTGGGTTAGCTCCTCCAGCGACTCCGCCATATTAGTTTAGTCCTGTCAAATTAGTCAGCGCCTGACGTAAACAGACGTATTTTAATAGCCAAATTTTGAATCTCGTCTTAAGTTGTCTATGGAGTATCTTAATTTGACAGGACTAAACTAATATTTATCTTTTGTCCTTTTCTCAATGAAATAGAAAGAAAAAGATGCATGAACTTAAATTTAGTTTAGTTTGTGAACAACAGAATCGGCGCCAATAGAATTTCATTAGAACTGTTGGATATTGATATAATCATCTCAACTGCTAAAAGCTTTACTACGAGCACTAATTTAATGACACATTTCAATGTCTAACTGGTATTAGTTTTGATACCAATCAATATTATTCGCAACTAGGCACTAACATTGTATTCCATGTCTATCCTTCTATTCATATTCATTCTATTCTGTGCGAGCTTTTAGACTTTTACTATTATAATTTGACAAATACTTGAAAATAACTATGATTTATGTACAGACCCCAGCACATCAAGCTGAGAAACTGTAAAATTTTCCTAATCAACTTTGAACCTTATTCTTAAAGTTGAAATTTGATTTTGTTGAATATGTTTTTTATTTTTTTTTGTTTTGTTGAATTTGAATTTGTTGTTTTTTTTTTTGTAGCGTGATGTGCTGGCGTCTGTACCAATTTTATTAGCTTCATTTATTTAATAAATGTAATCAATAATTTCGCATGCTAGTATTAGAAACTATTAAAAAACCTATCTGTAATGTAAATACAAATTCACAAATTACAAATTTACAATTACAAAAAAACATTACAATTACATACAATTTACAAATTCTTGCAAATAAATTTCATTTCATAGAGATATACCTACGTAGAACTAACTAGGTTCCTCAGTTCTAATCTAAATCAAGATGAAATGTAACTACTAATGAAGGTAGGCTTGAGAACTTGCTTCATCAACTAACGTAATATATCTTCGCAGATAGTTCCAGCGATAAGTCGGATTGTCCTCATATCTTAGCAAGTATCTCGAAACGCTGCCCTTTCATTCCTTCTAACGCCTATGCTCCTAAAGAATGTAATCTTGTAGCTTTGGCAAACAATGAGAAGTTAATCTGAAGATATCAGCAGGTATTCATAAGATACTGGTAGAGGTATTTGGAATATAGGCCTCCAGTTAGTGGAATAAGTAGATAGATATAATTCTCTTTATTACACCATTCACTATTATTTTGTACACCATACAGATTACAGATATAAATGTAGAAATAAAAGACTTTTTATTGAAGTTAAAATGGCATCCCAAATTTGAATTTAAGTATAATTTAAATGTTGCTGAGAGAAAGATAGGAGAAGCACAGAACCGGTCGAAGTGGAGGTGCTTGGGGGAGGCCTATGTCCAGCAGTGGACGTCTTTCGGCTGAAATGATGATGATGATGAGAGAAAGATATAGAGAATGAATACCTACTTTGCTCTTCGAGAATAACAAGATTTTTTTGTAAGCCATATTTGAGCAACTGTAATCCGAGGGCTTGGAAAATTGTGATAAGCCATGAATTTCGACCACTTGAAAAATAATGAGGCAAGTTATTCGATTCGAAAGAAAGGGATAAGGTATGCCGGTTTAATTATTTAATTTTTGATCCCGACGTCACGACAGATTCTCTTTATGTTTACCATTTTTTTCGGCTTAACTATTTAAATGTCTATTAACTGCTCTCAAATTACGATGTTCATTTTTATTTACTTTACTTTATTTACTGTTTTGACATAATCTCTTTATTACTTGACATTATATACAGAAAATTAAATTTTTTTTCATCTCTTTATTAGTGGTTGTAATGGGAATCATATCACTAGGTTTTATTAGGTTTTTTTTTTTAATATTGTAAAAGCCAATTATTTTTAAAAAAAGTAACCGTGGAGTTTCTTGCCGGTTCTTCTCCATAGGAAACGACCAATTGGAACCGTGCACCTAGCTTCTGACGTTTCATAAGTGCCCATGTAGGCTTATGTGAAATAAAATAATTTGATTTTGATTTTGATTTTTTTGCTAAATGGGCTTGCTCTGTCTGTCCTCGATCACACCTGATAGGAAGCGATGGATCAGGTCTATGATAGAACGAGCGTGCCCACAAGATGCCTGTAAGTTCACCCTTGCTTTGAAGACTAAATTTGTAACCTAAACCAACTTCAAATTATGTTTTGCTTTATTATTTGACTGACAAAACAGCATTGTTTTATTTTGATATACCTTGGTTGTACCAAGGTATAAAAATAATAAACCTAATTCAACCACGGTCAAAAACCACGGTTGTAGGATCAAAGAATTGACATACACAGATTGGGTGTAACACCTCGTTTATTTTTTTAAAGGTTTTATTTCTAACATTGCAAACGACTCGTATTTCGCAACTGCAGAAATTTTAACACAGAAACAAAATAAATAAACATCAAATATTTACAAAAAATAGTAGATACGCTGAAGGCTTGATAAAAAATGGTACAAAAATCACTCGCTGTGCTGCATTCCTAGTTTCTAAAAGGTTTTTATCGTGTACAAAATAAAACGTCAGGCCGAATAAACCTCCAAAACTGTACAGTGGACTGTGGAGTAGACTACATGGTACTGAACTCGTAGTTAGCTGCAGTTTCGCCCGAGGGCCATAAAATAAACCTTTTTGCTGATACCTACCTCTGGAACCTTTTTACGTAAACAGATAAAACAAGATGAAGTGCATATTGAACTAAAGGAATATATCGTCACCTTTGCGTGGGACGTTTTTTCCCAAGGGAATTTTAAAGGAAATTGGTAGTGGCATGTTTGTATTTTATTTTATTGGTAAGCCTAAAAATGGATATTTGAAAATAACTTTTCTTTTATTGTAATAGTAAAATAGCATTTATTTGGTTCCGAACCTCAAAAGGAAAACGGAACCCTTATAGAATCACTTCGTGATCGGTCTGTCTGTCAGTTTGTCAGTCTGTCAATCTGTCAATATCCTTTTTCTCAGGAGCGCGTGGTTATTATGTTATACGTAAGTCTTCGATCCCTTGGAGCTCTAAAAAATCAGGCTTCTAAATCAACGCAATAAAAAAATACGGACATTTAAGCAACATATTTTGATACTTGCAAACAAATCAATACCTATAGGGTACTTACCGTTAGTGGTGGGTCGTTGTCGAATTTTTGACGAAAGAAACGCAACCGTTCTCCTGACGACGAAAACGGTTGCAGAAAACGGTCGTCGTTGCAACTGGTTTGATGACGACTTAAAGTCGAAACTTATCCAAATAGATATTTTTGCGTTTTCGAGGTTTTCGATTTTGAACGACTGTTTCTTACATGAAAACGAACGCGGAACGAGAGACGACGCGACGACGCAACGGAAAAGTGTGATAGAGTTGAACCATTCAATTCTCGACTGTATTTTCATAGGCGTAATATAAAAAAAAAGGTCAAGAGCGAGTCGGACTCGCGAAATTACCTAATAATTAATGAATAATTATTATTAAATTAATAAAATATTAATTAAATTAATTATTATTAAATTAATAAAATATTAATTAAATTAATCTCCTTTATTCAATTAAATTCTTATAAATTATATTTTTAAATATTAGTATAAAGAAATATAAAAACATTTAAAAATATAAAAAATAGTAGCCCACCGGTATCGGGAACAGGATCCAAGCTACCGGCGGTCAGGGCTCCAGAGAGAGGAACCTCCTAACTATTCGGGCCGTGTCCAGAAGTACCGCTTTCTGGATCAAGCCCTTGATCCAGCTGCCCAACGAGAGCCTCCTCAGGTGTTGGTCGAGGCTCTTGGCTATTAGACCATTGGCTGTCACAACTATCGGCACAATGATCGCTGAGTCCACATCCCACATGTCGACAACCTCGTGAGCCAAGTCAAGATACTTGATTTGTTCATCTTTCTCGGCTTTCACGAGGTTCCCATCATGCGGGACGGTTATGTCAACAATCATTGCGCGCCGCTCTGATCGATCCACCACCACTATATCAGGCTTATTGGCAACAATAGTCCTGTCAGTGATGATGGATCGATCCCAATATAATGTGATATCACCATTTTCGAGAACTGGGTCGGGCACATACCTGTAGTACGGCACCTCCGATTCCACAAGGTTGTATTTCAGAGCAAGTTGCTGATGGATTATCCTGGCTACAAGGTTGTGTCTATGCAAGTACTCTTCGTTAGCTAGACGAGAACACCCGGAGATAATATGCCTGATTGATTCTCCCGGCCGGTGGCATGCCCGACAGATGTCAACCGTGCCGTCTTTCACAATAAATCTCCGGTAATTGTTCGTCATCATAACTTCGTCCATAATTGCACAGACAAAACCTTCGGTTTCCCCAAAGAGGTCACCGAAACGCAGCCAGGCTACGGACGCTAATAGATCAACATCGGGTCCATGTAGGGCCCGGAAAAAGCGTCCGTGAAGCTCCTTACTCTGCCATACCTCCATGCGATCATTAGTGTCAAGCATTACTGGCTTGCGCCAGTTCTCTTTAGCCAAGGAGAGTGGGGTGAGGCCCTTGTCCACGGCGACTACATCTCGATGCATCCCCACGTCGGTTTCTAGAAAATATTCCCTGAGACTGCATATATCGCGATTGTGGAGGGTCTTAGCGTTTAAAAACCCTCGACCTCCACACTTTCGCGGGATATACAGCCTCATTACCGATGACCGTGGGTGATGCATTCGATTTGCAGTCAGCAACGTACGGACCCTCCTATCCAGGGCGTCGAGTTCGGTCTGAGTCCATTTGAGTATGCCAAAAGAGTACTAGTGCTTCATGTCAGTAACATTGATGCCTAACGCTTCCGACATACCCAAATACTTATAGGTTTCGGATGCGGAGAGGGTTCTAAGGTTTGTGGAATCCGAGAGTTGGGTTCCCACGGATTCAACAATCTCCAATTAAATTAATTATTATTAATTAAATTACCCGGGCCCGTATTGTGAAACGTGAAATGTTTTTAAATTTTCATCGGCGAGGCATTTATTCGTCAGAGAGTTTTAACATACGGTGTAGAATATTGTAGTTTTAGGTCAGTGCCATCTCTTGACCGATAGTGGAGCTAATGTAATTTTTGTTGATTTCTGAAAAAGTGTGCTATTTAGAGACATCGTTTTATTTTTAACCGACTTCAAAAAAGGAAGAGGTTTTTCTTACTTACAAACGTACGCCAGAGATTGCACAAGACAGGGAGGTTTGGAAGAAAACCTAGCAGTGGGACACAAAATAGGCTAAAAAAAATAATAAGTACCTAGGCAATTAATTAAATAAAAAAAAAAAAAACTTACGATGTACCAAATGTAAGTGGTTTTACGAATTTTTCCAAGCTACTGAATTCTAGAGCAGGGTCGGGTAATATCTCACAGTTTTAATCGCCTTAACTTAACAGCATTGTACCACAGATCCCAGTACTGAGCATAATAATTTATTATCACTGACCTGCTGTTAATGTTAATACTTTTAATCCCTCAAAGCGTTCGCATATAAAATACCGCTGCAAAAGTTTCAATTAACTACGTTGTTTCATTTTGAAACTCATTATTTCAAACTGTTTCAATATAAATATTAACATCTCTTGTGTTTCACGCTTGGAACACGAGACTTGGTAATGTGAACATTCGTTTAATTTATAGTTCACCGTCATTATATTGATGATACCTACTCAAATGCCCAATTTTTGGTGGTTAGTAAGGTAAACCGGAATTTCAATTCCGGTATACCATAATTGCCACCAAAAATGTACAGTATTGAAAAACTAACTTCTTAAACACAGTTCGACGTTACCCACAGTTGGGTATAGACCTCTAGATTTGCTTGCCAATCTCATCCAAAACTACAGGCTGCTTGAAAATCAAAAGGCATTGTTTCCTCTGGCATCTGAGTAGCTATACAATCCCGCTATCGATGCTGTTGTTAGAACAAGTTCCGAAGTAGATCAACATGGCTGTCAGGTCAGCTGTCCATTTCAATTCTTCTGTAAAAAGTTTAAATTGAATGAAGTGTTGGAACAGTGAGTCTCTCGGGGTCATTCTAATGGGAATTAAGTACATGCCAAGTTACATCAACAACGTTTAATTTATGTATATGTGAGAACGATGTAAAAAGACGTACATGTTAATAGCATCCATAGTACAGCAAATAGAATTAAATTTTTATTTTTATAAAATAATTAAAATAAGCCGTGGCAACTTAGATATGACCATTCGCCACTGTCGGCGCCCGTTCACGAACATGACGTATGGGTCAACACCATTGATCTCAACTTTTTTGAGGGAAGCTAAATGTAGTGTCATGTTGGACACCTGTAGGTAAACATTATGCCTAGCAGATATGCGTATTACCTTACCTTTTGTCGTTTAGTAGAAAATAAGTCAATCAGTATGCTTGGTAGAGCGTTATCTAATGCTTTATTGGAGGCAAAATCAATATGGCGAACAAAGTCGCGAATAAAAGTCAGCACACATACATATGTATATGATGTGTGTCAAGACGTATTTGTTGCATCGGCTTTATCGAGTCCTTTGTTCCAAAAGCCATCAGCCGGCCCAATCAAGTAAGAAATTGGTGATCTCGGATGAAAGCCGGTCCCTTTCCAGGGCGCTGTTACTAAAGATAAGCTTCTTAGTATGTGATGGAAATGTCCCCCGGCGCAGAAAATGTACACAGTAAACAGATTGTTAACGTTTGGTGAATTATGTTTATAATGTGAATGATTTTGATAGTAAAATAATTGAGGAATAAATAATAAGAAGGTCGAGAGGACCGTTAGCTTTAATAATGGCTGGGTTGGCGATGTAGGTGCGCAAATCTTTACAGGAATTTAATATCTGTATAAATACAAGGTGTAACAGAATAAACGCAAGTCCTGAAACTAGTTTGTTCATAATTGATTACTGAATCAATTTCGGTAACATTTAAGATAGGTATTTTTTTTAAATTATGTATTTTGCCATACTGATCGCCGATTGAGCCAAAGAAAATTAAATCTTATGTCAAGGCAATAAGACTCAATTTTGAATGCATAAAGTAATGATAGGGTCAACACAATTTACTTAATAATAAAAGTTAGCTTTAAAAAAAATTTTTTTTGGTCATTGTATTATGCGTTTAACTCAATACTCTAATTGGGGTGTATGAGGTCTTGCGTTCATTATGTTACGCATTGTATATATGTTACTGTAAAAGCCCGAAAATTGGTTAATCTTAGGTTTTACCAGTAAATCTTAGGATTTACCAACACGAGTTGGTAAATGTAAGAATTTATAAAAAGGAACGATTATTTCGGGCTTTTACCATTAGAATTTAGTACATGTTAGGTTTTACCAGTGACGGTTGGGAAATGTTGGTTTTGGGAATAAAACGATGAAACGCGTTCCAACGTGTCAAATGATTGACTAAGGCGAGCGGAGACGGTAGAGAGAGATGGAACGGGTAGCAGGGGGCTGCAGTTTGCCACGAGTACGAGAGTACGTGACCATACGCCGAACTCGTTTTGACATGTTTATTTCAACATTTACCGTGTCTAAGGCAAATCCTAAGATTTACCAAGTGAATTGTGGTAAAATTTCGAAATAATCGATGATCCTAGAACAATTCGGACTTTTACCAATTAGAGTTGGTAAATCTTAAGTTTTACTGGAAAATCATAGGATTTACCGTAGTTCGGGCTTTTACAGTAACATATATATATAATTCAAAGTCCTGACTGACTGATATATCAACGCACAGCCTAAAGCTGGTCCTAGAGACATAAAATTTGGAGTGTGTTCTTTACAAGATCTAGTAGATATCCACTAAGAAAGGGTTTTTCGACATTCCATCCCTAAGAGGGTGAATGGGGGGAGGGTGAAATTTCACGCGGACGAAGTCGCGGGCAGAAGCTAGTTGTATGTAAATTCTTTGAAGATATAAAATTGTTTCCAAAATTCGTTCATTTATTTTGACAGAAACTCAAGTTACGATTAAATATTATGCTTTGGTCGAGTTCACACGAAGTTACTTTTCGCGATTTATTTGCCAAAAATGTAAACAAATATGATTTAATGGAAAAATAACTTTAATTCCTACATAATAAAGTTCAGTTTACGCTACAACTTCAAACTTTTTTATAACTTTCCCAATAGCTGCTAGTTACTCAACACAACTTAATTTTCATTGCAATAAAGTTCTTATTTGTTTAACTTGAAATAGGGTGGGGGTGTGCAGCACTGCGCACTTTTACTATAGATTTAATCATTGCTCCAATATAAATTTTAAATACCTATTGACTTAACGGTCAATTCCCCTTCAGTCTCCCTTAGGACTATTACTGCCGTTATTGGCCTGAGGGGTAAAATTTTAATGAAATTATAACACGTCAAGCTCGATTAGTCATAGGGAAATACCTTAATACCCCATTGAGAATTCCCCTCAAGTTATTTTACGGTATTCGTGGTACTGCATTTGCATGGATATTACAAATGTGAGGCATGGTGTTTTTCGAGAGCTTATTACAAAAATGTCGACGGATGTTTTAAAATATCTTTCTTTATTTTCATTTTCTTCTAACACGGATCACGTTTACTTTTAAATCATAAATCAAAGTGAGTTTTTCAAGCTTCAACTTTTAGTAAGCGATCCATCTACATTGTTGACAGGACAGTAACTGAGGATAGTAACAATCTCGAACGCTAAACTTCTCACGTGTTTAAGTTTTAGTTTCCATCATCCTTAACTTTAGAGAGGAAAATGCAGATGAAAATTTGAAATAGACGGGCTCAGCTATCCAATGAAGCGCTAACTTCGGCCATAATCTTAGGAAACCATGAGCAAAAAGTTAGTTTCCATCTTGTTAAACTGTAACCCCATCTTCCAGTGATTTGTAAGGCACCGTCGGCGACCACTCACAGTTCGTATGACGGTCGGTACGGTCACATAGTTTCGCCAGCGCGGTAAAGTGGGCACTAGATGTGTCGAGGGTCTGGCTAGACGCCAAGGCTACCTCCGCATCATAAGGCGGTGTGCATACTCTGTGTAAAAGAGTCGCGTTGCTGTTTTGTTTTGTGCGTGCGCATTTTCTTGGCTTTAATGAGCTGGATTTGTAAAGAGGGTTTTGTTCTTTTTCAGGTTTTAGTCAGAGGTAATAAAAGATTATTCAATAAGGAGATAAAATGGTGTCTTATTGTCGTGGGCGCGAAGACAACGAAGGAACTTAACTCCTGAGCGAAGCGAGGGAATTAAGACTGGAATTCTGAGTGCGATGAGGGATTCAAGTTCGCCCAAGACGCTTTATCCCCGAGGAGAATACTCTACTTTTCGCACCTACTGCGAGGTAATAAAAACCAATTTGATTATCGAATTATCGCTCCACCCAGAGCGGGTGGGGTCATTTGATGATTTCCCATCCAAAAAAAAAGTATTATAATATACGGTACTAATAAAAAAAAAAAAAATCTGTCTGTCTGTTCCAGCTAATCTCCGAAACGGCTGGACCGATTTTGACGGGACTTTCACTGGTAGATAGCTGTTGTTATAAGGAGTAATTTTGTAAAGTTAGTTTATTTAAGAAAAATAATAAAATTATGGTTTCGCGCAAAGAAAATAAAACCCATGAAATTCAATACCTATATTGTTTTCCTAAATGCACGCAAACGAAGTCGCGGGCACAGCAAATATGATAAGCAACAAGGAAAGGTACTCTGAATTGCCTCGTATATTCAAGTACCTTCTGCATTTTAACTCTTTAAATTATCAGTAAGTACATAAAAATGCTCACTGTTTACATGTATCGAGTTTTTTCCAACAGTTTTTAATAACGTTACTCGGTAACGTAAACTCATACAGTTTACCACTCATATGAGCACGGTAGAAAGGCATCATAATCATCCAAAATTGATGAAATTCCGCTCGCACCTGCGGTTTCACTGCGTGTTATGTTTGCAAATTTTACCCGAAACATATGCGTACATATAAGTGGTGACTACGCCATCGCCATCGGAGTGGCTCGTGGCTAAATGAATGCACGGATCGAGCAATCTCCAAATATACTGCCAAAAGTTCGCATAGGTACCAAAGCCCCTCAGCGCCTCAGAGAACAAATCAAGCCGTGTGACCCTATATTAGGTGTAGGTCTTCAGAAGTAGGTACACTTACTATATCAGTAATTATGACGGGTAGTCGAAAGTCTGAAAGTCTTATTAGAGGCCATCTTTGCGAAGCGCGTCAATAAGTGATATTTGGTCTTAGCATTATGCTGAGCGATGGTCGTTTTGCGCCGATGTGACGCATATTTTTTCTAACTTGTTCTTTTTTTGTGTTTGTGTTGTTCCTCTGCTCATGTTTGCCGCAAATCAACTTATTTTCTTACTTTCTTTCCACTATCGGCTTTTTTAAATTATGGTCTTCTCATAATGAATAATATGCAACTATATAAATGGGCAACTAGCTTCATCTTTCTGACTGACCGACCCCTTGACAATTCAAAAGTGCCTGTAATTGGTTTAATTGAAATATATGCTTTGAGTTTGAGTTTGATGCGATGTGATTACGACCAAAGATACAAAAACATTTTATTTTAAAATTATAAATGTCGTGCCACTCAGTCGCTCGTGTGTCCTTAGCCTTAAAGGACTAGTACTGTCGGTACAGGATGCTGATTCAGCTAAATACCGAACGATAATAACGTGTTCAAGTAAAAGATGCCAGACAGTTGACGTCACTCCTTTGTGTACCTGTATTAATTACTGAGCTAAATCTACTAGAGAGAAAATACGCTCCGAGTAGTTTTAGTTAAATACAGCGAAAGTTTTAATGTGTTCTATCGAGTGTGCGTGTAATTAATGCTAACACTTTCTTAGGCAAATGAAGCAGCGTCTGGTTTGATGGTTTGAGAGAGGGTTATGAATTATGCAGGTGTTACACGGATTTAAGAACAACGGTTTAAGTGTTTGTTGACGTTCATTTTGACACTAAATAATTGATATAATATTTAAGTATTTTAGGCGTCATTAAGAGGTGAATGGTAAGGTTTACGAGAAGGTATAAAACATTTAAAAAGTGGCTGATTTTGCGACTACTGAGCTTATATTTAGGTTCGTTAGAAATTCTCCCACAATCGTTTTTATAATCTCTAAGTTTAACATCACACAGGCTGGATTTTATACTTACTTTTATATAGGTAACACGGATACCTTGTCCTACTCACGCCAGCTACAATATTTTATAACAAAGTTAGTGAGCCGCCAACAGCTTGGCACACGTTTATAAATGATGCACTAAAACCTTTTTTTGTGAACCTTACAGTTCTGGAAAATCCTAGACACTAAAATTGAGACAGTAATTCTCGGAATGAAACCGGTGTTGGAGACTGCGGCTTAGTTTTGCGATGTGGAATCGTAATGTAACCAATAAATGTTATATCATCATCTGCCTAGCCTTTTCCCAACTATGTTGGGATCTGCTTCCAGTCTTACCGGATGCAGCTGAGTACATACCAGTATTTTACATAGAGCGACTGCCTATCTGACCTCCATAACCCAGTAACTGGGTAATTCGAAACCCCTTGGTAAGACTGGTTGTCAGACTTTCGAATTGCTGACGACCCGTAACGACTGTCAAAGATCCACGAATGACAGCCGGGACCAACGGCTTAACGTGCTTTCCGAGGCACGGAGGAGTCTGTGTACAGATGTTCACCCATACACGGACCAACCGCGGCAAGCGTAGCTTAACCTGATCGATCGACCCGGGCGGCTGTTATTACTTAGCCTTAAATTTTAAATGAGGGTACTTAAATTAAATATGTTTGATGAGTTTGACTACCTCTTACTGACCTATGAAGAACGAACTCGCAAGCGTGGTGATAAGGTTTTAATTGATGTCTGAAAAGTGTTTGTTGAAAAGTACCTCCTTTCTTTATATGTTTAAAGTAATAATGACATTACGTAAGTCATGAAAAGCAATATAATTTTCATGTTTCGCTCATCTGAAAACACAAGGGCTCTCAATTTCAGCTTCAAATTCTAAACAAAACAACGTTAAATGGATATGTTATTTCGTAACACGCGAGACGCAAAGAAAACTAATTAAAAGCAGCCCGTCACTCGTGTCATTTCCCTTCTTATTAAATTGTTTGCGTACTACAAACAAATGGCGAATGAAATTTTCGCACATGAAAGCGTGCTTCATCGTTCATCCTACTTGTCAACTTTGTACTTTACAACTCTGAAACTCGTAATCGTTGTAAGTTATAATTGCTCACTTAATAATATCAAAAACGTAAATGCCCGACATTTAACGTAAGTGAATTCAGCGAATAACGCGATCGGACATAGCGTCGTCGTATCTCACTGATTGTTACACTGACAATGACATTTTATGACATGACATGATATCCTACCACAAATAAATAACTCATTTGACGCGAGCTAAGAATATAAACTTTACTGAAACTGGTATGTTAGAAGGTTAGCAAGCACATACGAGTTACACAAGTATTGTTGAAATGAGACAAACTTTCCGTACTTAAAATGTTCTCGACACAAACTCAGATAATTTTTAGCACCCACATCTCGAAAAATTCTCACATATGTGAGTGCACAACTCGAAAGTCATGTCTCAACCGCTGTCAACGAAAGAAAAGTTTAGATTTAGAGGGGTCTTCAAGTTTGGGTGTTTTCAACTCCCACGGAGGAGTACTCGGCGTTCTCAGCGTACTCTGGCAACTTGGCCAACTTCTGACACCTCCGTCGAGCCCTCTAACGTTATTTACAAGACGACTCCAGCAACCTATTCAAAGGATATTCTATTAAGGAGTTCTAACAACTTTATTTTCTGCGCCGGCGCGTAGGTAATCAGTGAGATACGACGACGTTATGTCCGATCGCGTTATTTGTTGAATTTTGGTTCCTAAACCGAGAGTTTTGGTAATCAATTTTAGCGTTGTAAAAAGTAGCTTTTACCGAGGGAAAAGCTACTATTTACAACGCTAATTGGTTTTCTAATTAATTAAATTCGCGCTAAATATGAGAGATTGGTTAATGTGTAGTCTGGGACTCTCGCAGCACACCTCACTCTTATTAAATATAATTAGCAGTGGAGAAAATTCTGATCAGACTGCTTTGTTTGGAAGAATGTTAATTCAAAAGTGTAAAGAAGAAAAGCAAATAGTTACTAGGTACACCTAAATACTATTTGGCTTTCTAATAATCCTACTTCCTACTAATATTTTCAACGGGAAAGTTTGTGAGGAGGATGAATGTTTGTTACTCTTTCACGCAAAAACTACTGAACGGATTAAGATGAAATTCTGCACACAGATACTTTATAACCTGGATTAACACATATAATACTTTTTATCCCGGTAGTACGTTACCGTGGGATAATTTCCGACTAACACGCGGGCGAAGCCGCTGGCAAAAGTTAGTAAAATAATGTTCTGAAAATAAAATCCATACTAATATTATAAATGCGAAAGTGTGTCAGTGTGTCTGTCTGTCTGTTACCTCTTCACGCTTAAACCGCTGAAAGGATTTAGATGAAATTTGGTATAAAGATAGTTTCAGGCCCGGAAAAGGACATACAATAGTTTTTAACCCGAAATTCCCACGGGATCGAAACTTATGCGGGTGAAACAGCGGGGCGCTGCTAGTGTTCTACATAATGACAATGTTCTGTTCTGTTATTTCTAATAATAACAACCTTTATAATGTTCACCCTTTCCCACGTCATACAGCAGTATTACGTGCACGTGGGGAAGGGTGAATAACGTCACCCCTGTAAACCCCAAAGGGTCAGACAGAAGGTGAATCTTTAGTAAAACCAGATATCGCCAGTTATATTTAAGTCCCATGTAATAGGGGCAAGCCTATTGCTATCAACTGGACATAAATCCACACTCCGGACTGTTACTGAGAAATTCCTGATGGAAAGTCCCAATAACACTTTGCCCAATCAGGGAATCGAAGCTAGGACCTCATTCTCAGCACTACACTAAAAATAATAATTTCTTTTTACACCACACAGTTTTCGGATCAGTAAAAAATACTGTTTTGAACGTTAGGCTCATATGGAATTGTTTAAAGCAGTTCATATGAATGTATTTTTCATTTTTATTTACTGCTTATTTCTTAGCCGCACAGGCCGATCGATCAGGTTAAGCTACGCTTGCCACGGTTGGTCCGTGGATGTGTGACCATCTTTACATATCAAGCCTTGGAAAGCACGATAAGCCGTTGGTCACGGCTGTCATTCGTGGATCTTTGACGGTCGTTACGGATCGTCAGAAGCCCGAAAGTCTGACAACCAGTCTTACCAACGGGTATCGTATTACCCAGTAACTGAGTTGTGGAGGTCAGATAGGCAATCGCTCCATGTAAAATACTGATATTCAGATGCATCCGGTTAGACTGGAAGCCGACCCCAACATAGTTGGGAAAAGGCTAGGCTGATAATTTACTGCTTATTTCTTTCAGTGTGCTATAGATCTAGGCCACTCCTCTTTTCCTTCCCTGTATAAAACTCACGTGGTCCGCATATCTCGTCATCTCTAGCCATGCATTGGTTCCTTATTGTGACAATGATATCTTCACAAATCACTTAAGGCAATTTATTTATAATTTTAAGGCAATTTGTGCCACACTTGTAATAATTACAAAACAATCATAATAAATGCTCTACATTGTGCCTAGCCTGTATATCAAAATATGTGTCATATTGTAACGAACATAATAAAACCCAATTACGGCAAATAACACAAAAACAAGTCATGAATACAAATACTTTAATAACAATATTTAAACTTCTATATTCGGCTTAATAAGATAACTTCGCAAAACATTTCAGTAATTTCCTTTCATGTATGTCGGTAAGGGACAAGGGTCGGTAAAGTAACATTGGGCTAAAGTTTATTAATATTTTGGAGGGCAAAAATTTTATTGATATTAGCCATCCAAACAGAGGGCCAACATTGACCACAGCCTTCCTTATTTAAGAGGGTAAAATGTCCAATTTTTTACTCTTAATGGCAAAAAATTTATAAATTCAGACATTTGTATGGAAATACGTTCAAGGTTTTCGCCTTTGCACGATGTTGGGTTTGCTTATTTATTCGCATATGATATCATTATGTAAGGTTTACATTGCTTTTACCGACGCTCTGAAAAAATCGAATCGTTATTCAATTCATATTATTGTTCCTTTACTATTTTGGTAAAACATGTTTGGTAAAAAAATAGGTAAAATAATACTAATTAATTTTCAATCTCGCTACCTGGAATTGCTGTTCATAATTCATATAATGTGCCATTAACGCAAAAAGTTCTTTTAAATCTTCAAATAGATATTCTCGCAAATGTAATATTTCCAGCAAAACGTCATGATTAATTAGTCGAAAGGTACGCTTGAATACCTCTCGTCAGAATAAAACGTTGAATACAGGGGGTCTACTCCGAAGCGGTTAGCCGATGTATCGGCCGAATGTTCGGTCATTTTCTACGGCCATTAATTTCCTATATTAACTATTGGTCCCGACCAAACTGTCCCAATCCGAACCTTTTTGGAACCCTTAACTCTTTTTTTACTCTTTTTTTTTTTTAATTCGTAGTAGGACAACAATATTCGAATCAGAAAATGACCGAACATTCGGCCGATACAGTGGTTAACCGTTTCGGAGTAGACCCCCTGAATTCGTGCGAAAACTTGCCAGTAACATGGTTCTCGCTCGTATTAATTAATAGAGAATTCGTATTAAATTTTCAAATAAATTCCAGTTGTGATTTGTCGATGAAATTAATGCGGAAATTAAAGCTATGAAATGGCGTTGATTTGATAGAAATAGAAAATATTTATTGTCCAGGTAATACAGTAAGCGACGACGTGACGTAGCGTTGGAAGGCCTCCCACAAGGTGGTCCGACGACCTTGTGAAGGCCGCAGGAACCCGTTGGATGCGAGAAGCACAGAACTGGTCGATGTGGAGGTGCTTGGGGGAGGCCTATGTCCAGCAGTGGACGTCTTTCGGCTGAAATCATGAATACAGTAAGCAGGTTCACTGGTTAACAGCAAGTTAAGACGACATGAGTAGCTTAAAATATTACCTACAGTTAAGTTACAAAACAGTATGGCATTACGTATTGTGCATTTGTGAACGCACCTTAGAATACGTGGCGTCGCCTGTATTGTTTAGATAAGTATCTCAAACTCAAACTCAACTCAAACTCAAATCATTTATTTCAATTAAACCTTGTACAGGCACTTTTGAATTGTCAAAATTAAATAGTCTGTCAGTTAGTCAGAAAGTTGAAGCTAGTTACCCATTCCAAAGCGTAGATCTCTATGGAGAAGAACGGGCAAGAAACTCCATGGACACTCTTTTAAATCAAGATATTACAAAATCCTGGGTACATTATTCTTGTTGCTTCTATATGTGAGAACAATGTAAAAAAGACAGAAATCTCTTATACAAATTGCAATCAATAGTAAAGTGCATCTAATCATGACAAAACAACTAATTAAGGTAGCATAATGTCGTGATTTCATCGTTTTAATTTTAAAAACATACGTTATTTTAATACCACATTATAATATCCACTGTGGCAACACTATCAACAAACTTTTAAAATGTATTTCCACTGTGGTAACTAAATGTATTATTCCACTTGGGCAACACTTAGAAATAACAGTTATGATATTCGTTATTTCTGGGTGGGGCAAATGTCGTTTTAAATGGTAAAATGTAGTGCAAAGCCAGTCGTTGTTGGATTGTGAACAAGTGCAGTTGTGCGATTAAAAAGTATTAGCAAGAAAACTGTCTATTTCATTACAATTCAGAAGTGGGATTGAAGAGGTAACATACAGACAGACAGACGTCTCGCATTTATAATAACAATATGGATGTATGTAGTTATTGTATAATGCAAATGGTAGGTACACCACAGACTACCTACAGCATTTGTCTCTCCTTCCCCTTTTGAATCCAGCCAATTAATGGTTGTTCTTAAAATATCGCTCTTGGCGGTGGGACCGTCCATTGTGTCGCCCTTTGTAGGATTTATATATTTATATCTGTAATTTATATGGTGTACATAATAAATAATATTCAATTCTATTCCTATGATTCTAAAATATCGGGGAACCTTTTAGAGCCTGCAGTTTCTTATTCAGTAGGTGATTAAGTAAAAATTACTAAAACTAATTTCAACAATGTCAAATGTAAGAAATTACTCGCAAAACTTACAAAGTAGCATGAAGTAGCAAAATATTTAGGTAATGATAGATACTAGTTTTGACCATGGATTAAATCGTTAGGGATTTGAAAAATCCTCTGGTTTGAAATCCGATTCGTCCAACTTTAGATAATAATTATAATTTAGAATCTGACAAATAACTGCAAACACGAATTGCTATCAATGTATTTAGAAAACGGTATTTAACTTTAGTTAACCCCGTTGGTCTCGTGGTCGCAGGCGCGGCTGAGCGTGGGGTCCTGGGTTCGATTCCCGGGTTGGCTAGGGTGTCGTTTGATTTTTCCATTAGGAATTTCTCGGTGGCAGCCTGAGGATTGGAACTTGGAGGTGGACACCCCGTGCCTCGGAAAGCACGTGAAGCCGTTCGTCCTGCGCCTGATCTGTGCCCGGTCGTGTCGAGTCGCCGTCCCGTCGGGCTGTGGCAGTGTGGGAGCATAGAGTGCGCCTGTGGTTTGCGGACACCACACCATAACGTCTCCTGCGTGCTTGGCTGGTCTCCGTTGAAATTGGCCGCCGTCAGCGTCGCCGGGATCCCGTCGGCAGGATTTATATTTTAATAAGTGCATAGTGCATACTAGTTTCTCTTTTCGTCAGGTACTAGTTATGCATTGCCTGTCATGAATGTATACAAGGTGTAACGGGATAAACGCAAGTCCTGAAAGTAGTTTGTTCATAATTGACTAGTGAATCGATTTCAGTAACTTTTAATAAAGATATTTTTTCAAAAATGATGTATTTTGCCGTAGGTAATGCTAGCCGATTGAGCCAAAGAAAATTAAATCTTATTTCAAAACAATAAGACTCGATTTTAAATGCATACAGTAATGTTAGGGTCAACACGACTTTCTTATTAACAGTTCATTGTATTAGGCTTTTAACTCAATACTCTAATTGGGGTGTATGAGGTCTTGCGTTGATTATGTTACATGTTGCATAATGTTATAGTATCTTGATTAGATTATTGTCTTTTTGTATAGTTATTTATTGTTTCTATTTGATGTATTGCCTCAGTGGTCGTGATTAGCGCGTGCTCCGGAGTTAGCACGCCGTCGGATGGCCGAGTGTCGTGATTTCATCGATTTAATTTTAAAAACATACGTTATTTTAATACCACATTATAATATCCACTGTGGCAACACTATCAACAAACTTTTAAAATGTATTTCCACTGTGGTAACTAAATGTATTATTCCACTTGGGCAACACTTAGAAATAACAGTTATGATATTCGTTATTTCTGGGTGGGGCAAATGTCGTTTTAAATGGTAAAATGTAGTGCAAAGCCAGTCGTTGTTGGATTGTGAACAAGTGCAGTTGTGCGATTAAAAAGTATTAGCAAGAAAACTGTCTATTTCATTACAATAAGATGACAGCAATGTAATGGCCATACTTACAAGTAGGTCGTGGGTTCGAACCCAGTCAGGCGCTTTACTTTGTGTAAATTCATCACACACACACACACACACACACCCCCACACACACATCACTAACCTACTCTCAAAACGGTGAAGGAAAATATCGTGAGGAAACCGACATGTCCTAGAACCAAAAATTCATAGACATTTGTGACATCTACCAACCTGTTCTAAGCCCGCGTGGTAGATTACAGCCCACTCCCTCTCGAAGAGAGGAGGCCTGTGACCCAGCAGTGGGAACATTATAGGCTGATTAAATATGCTCCCAAACCCTATAAACAATGTCCCGAAGAGTGTTTTGCAATCAAAGTATATTTTGCACCACGAAAAAAAGAACCTTACCTATCTATCATCCTTTCAATGTCTCTAAGGACGAGCAAGTTTTCGATACTTAAGTATTTATGTAGAACTTACTGCTGAAATTATCAATAGGATAAGGTAAATAAGACCTTTACATTAGTTTAATCGCAAAATACCTTCAACATACCAGTTTAGTTTGGCCCCGGATAATCTTCAGAGATTTCCCGAAGTGATACAAAGTTATTAGTGGACAGAAGGGAGGGGTAGACCATCCCATTCTGATCGCTTGTCGCTGTATCACCCACTCGCCCCGGGGAAATCTATATGAAAGCGAAACCAATGAAATAATGTTTTCATTACTTGTTATATTTCATACATACTTCTCACATGTAGCTAATCAAACTATCTAAATAAAACATGAGTGTTGCCAGGCGTGAATTTCCCAGAGGGTCGAATTATTTAATTTTGTCGTCAGGGTGAATATTTGACGCCGATGTAATCTTGCTGCACTATGGAGGGTTGCGTTTCGTTTCACCGAGCTGTACTTACTCGTACCTATTTAAAATAAAAAGAATACATATAATTGTTTTTTTACCGCCTTAAAAAAAAGAGGTTATCAATTCGACACACGTATGTATGTAATATTATTGGAACTGCATTATATTCACATATGACAAACTATTAGGGCTTCCAAACAAATATACAAAATTTTATAGATGTATGTATGTATGTATGTTTGTCTACGCATTTCTCCTCAACAGCTATTAATCGGATCGTGACAATTTTTACAAGCTTTTATTTATTATTGGCTTACATTTACTTCAACTTAGGGAACAGTGCAAGTTTCATCAAAATCGATTCAGTAGTTTTCAAGTTACTAGTAATTTCCAATACGTGTATGTGTGAATTCTGGCTTATTGTAGTGTCAAAGGGAAAACATCTCAAAACCTTTGTCAAATTCTAGTGCAATATTTACAACGAAACTATTATCTACATATTGTACTTAAACAAATATTTCAGTTATAACTTAAAACTTAAAATTACGAAATAAAAAAGTAATAAAAAAAAATCGACTTCAAAAAGAAATTAACTCAAAATTATGAAATAACTATAATTTCGGAAGTCGGTGGCAAAAAACTAAAACTAAAATACAGATCCCAAGACACCGACTTCCGAAATTGAAGTTATTTCATAATTTTGACTTAATTTCTTTTTGAACTCGATTTAATTTTTTATATTACTTTTTTATTTAAATGAAGAGGTTATAGGAAATAAATATAGCTACCGGGAATCTCATCACAAGTGTCTCTCTCTCGTATCTCATTTTATATCATTTTGTCTCGAAATAACATCTGAAAAGTAATGACTTCACGCTGTTAGATTCAAAACGTCGCCATTCAATCGCACTGTCAAGCCAGAATTGAATTTTACACTCTAGGTAAATCTGTTCTGTGACTGCGAATGATTGATTGCTCCAGCAGTTACGACCGATGACCTACGGAATATGAATACTATTTCTATAGCTCTATCTTTACCAACTTAGGTAGGTACTGTGATGAGTATAGTGGGGGTTTATTTTTCTATTGTATGGGGGCTTTAAAATGATATAACGTTTATTAATTGCGCATAGTCCTAGTGAAGGTGTTTACATGAACGCGCCTATACTATCATAGGTTTTTTCAAACAGAAATCTGAGTCTCATTGTAAATTCGCTTGACTATTCGAATGCAACCAGTTATTTTACTGCCAGCCTGCATTTAATAATTTCGACTTTTGCAGACCACCTTTACAGTACTTTCAAGCTAACAAGCTTTTCTAAAGAAAATATAAACATTAAAACAATAATCAGACGAGACCAAAACTAAAAAAACATGTTTAATTTAGTCACAACGATTCATGTAAACAGAAAACGAAAACTTTTTTTTGAGTTTTAAAATATGAGCATGTGTACACTTGTAGTCTTTAATACATTTTGTGTTTTTTACGAGAGAGAGATTAAAGATTAACGAACCGCCATCTTGGTTTTTATGATTTAACTAAACAATTTCACAAATGTTTCCCCAAAGCCCCTCCCTGTCAAAGTCATCACGTCATTCGGGCGTCAAAAGATCCTTTCGTACTGAACGTGGATCCACGCGAGACATAATGGCTTTTAATTGTTTCTGGAATTACGGCATTCAACCGGTTAAAGAACTGTACTGATATTTTCCTTGACGTTTGCACAACAAATTAAACGATCAAAGTTTATTTGACAAATTGTCTAAAACAAAACACAACTCTACACGCGTCTGTCGCCATCGTCTGTCGGTCGAACGGCTGTAAAAGTCCATAAACAAGTATTTATAAAGGACAAGGGGTCTATTTGCACAGCCTATTGATAGCTTTGTACCGAAGTGACGGTACTGACTATTTAGGTGTATCTATCGCGATTAAGTTACTCTTTCGAACAAACGGATGAACCAATTTATGTATACAAAATAAAGGTGAGAAGGTTTTGAATAAAAACTCTTGTTTTTATGAGGTTTGTTTCTGTATTCAATTTCGAAATTGTTTTTTTTTTCATGTCAATGTTTTTGGGAGGAGGTTGTTCAGTTAGAGGTCAGTTATTTTAATGGGCAAACTTTTGGAATGGGCGACTAGAATAATTTCTATTTAGTTTTTTTTTTGACGTTCAAAAGTGCCTTTAATGTGCATATTTGAAATAAATGATTTGACTTTGACTTTGAATGCTTTTAGATAATGTTTATCATTATTTCACCATGTATCCTTCACTAATTTGGGAAAGACGTTTCTATGAATATTTTAACATGAGTCAATAGTAGATACCTCTAGATTTCACGGGGTAAAGCTAATTTCTCTTAGGACCTTTGATAACTTTGTTTGCTCACTTTGTCTTCGATTTTAGCACAATAAGTCCAACCTTTTTCTCTTTTTTTCGACCTGTTTTTCATTGAAAATAAAAAAAAAACCAACTGTAAGCTACGCAGGTATGCGAAACTTCTAAACTCATAAAAACTTTTTACGTTAAGACGCCAATTTCTTTTGAACATTTCTAGATTAAGAAATTAAAATTGAATTACAAAGTTCTCAAAAACCAATTAGGTACAAGTAACCTTCAAAGGCGTTATAAATGTTTTGATGAGAGATTCTCTTAAAACTTTTCTCAAAAAACGATTTTACATTTGGAAAGAGAATTGTCTTCAGATGCTTTGGACAGTGAAAATCACTTGAAGTTTTTGTGTCTTTAAGATTAAAATTAATTAATCATAATTAATCACGCTAGCAAATTAGTTGTTTGAACAGCTCATAATTTTTGAATTAAGGCAAACGTTCTTTCAATACAATTTATACCTACATCTTGACGAGACAGCAGCACATGTGCTTCTAAACTGCCCGGTGGTCGCCACTTACAGGCAAGGTAACCCAGGTAGGTACCCTCCGTGATAAAGCCAGTATCATCAAATCGTTGCTGGCCTTCCTTGAGGAGCTGCTGTGGATAGAATAATCGATTTTTCCATCGTTACGCAAAATACGCACATTGACTTAGAGTTGCGGACATCAGCCCGTATTAACTACATCTTGTCGGAAAATTACGATTTAATGCTGCATCTTATAATTTTATCGATTGTAGAGTTCATTCAAAATGAATGTAAAGTGTTATCTCGTTGAATGCTGATAGCTGTCACACGCAGTAGTTAACCGCGCCGACATAAAAGAGCTTTCTCAAAAAATTCAATCGCAATAGTTAAGATGAAATTACTTTTTTTTCGATTAAAATACTCAAGTAAATAATAGGTACGATAACGTACAGTAACTTATCAAAGTTTATCGTATATTCGTAAGTTATTCGGTTATTAGAAAAAATTTGCATCTGTAACTTGAGAGACGGGATTTCGGCAAAAAAGTCCGAGAAACTAATTCCAGTAAGAAGGTACTTATTCATAAATCGGGCCCATTTATAAAATAGATTTTTTTGTGCTAAATCTGAGGTAGTTTATGACGGTGATGTTATATTTAAAAGCCGGATTCGAAATGCCTGATCTCTCTTTGGTCATGTCGGATTGAGCAATGCCGTCCCATAGACTATTTATTTATTTATCCATTTATTTCAGGCATCATATAAACACATACAATACAATATTAATATATGTTAAAAACACTGCAAATATATACAACATTATAATTACCTACACTAAAAACTAACGCACACGAAGTGTCTGCGTCGTGTTTCGCTGACTGGTGTCATGTAGCCAGCCACAAAACCGGCGGTACACAACACCCTACGGCCAGAACTCTTCCTTGAGGAACTTCTCGAGATGATGACAATAAGAGTGAGAGAAGAGAGGGCACCTGTGTCTGTACACACAATTGTAAACTATAATATCTCCCGCGCCGAAAGCTGGGGGCCTGAAAAGGCCACTTTGGCAGAATCATAAAAGGATAACATTATGAATCATCAATATGGCGAGACGGTCCGTGTTTTTATTTTTTTCGCTGCACTACGTAGGTATAATCAAAGAGATTGGGATTGGATTTGGATTGGATTGATTGGTATTTTAGCACAGACAAGAAAAAATAAATGAAAAATCCTTCACCAATGGGATTTGATACGATTAACTTAACAGTTAACTGTCCATTATGATTCATAATGTTATCCTTTTATGATTCTGCCAAAGTTGCCTTTAAAATTCGGTCTGGAGGACTTTATTTATTTTATATTAATAATTACTTACGCAGCAAGACGATGTCCTACTTTTGATAAGATAACTCAATTGTATTGATCGCTGTTCCTTTAAGGCCTTTCAGTACTTATCAACAATGAAGGGTGTCCTTCGTTCTACAAAATAAGCAGAGAGAAATAATTTAATTATTCTAATAACTTTCTTTATTGTGTTAAAGACGCTACAAAAAGATAAATAAACGCGTTAAGTGAATGAAATAAGCAGGTTCTTACAAATGTTTGCGGTGAAAAGTGACTCATTATGAAAGTTGTAGGCACTTTCCGGGAATTAAATTTATTCAAAGCAAGCACTTTCACAATTTAAAATCCGACAAACTCGACAAAAAGTTGACTTGCGTCTAAAATTTTCCGCAAATTGTAAACAAAATAAGCGAAGCGACAGTAACAAAAGGGAAAGAATTTAATATCCACCGCGGCATACGGAATGTTTGTTACAATTTGTTTTCTTGCCGCGAACTTTTTTTTCACAACATATGTTTAAGTGTAACTCTTTGTAAATTATTTAAATCCGCTGTACATGTGTGAATGTAAATTATTGTAAATGATGGCCGGCTAAGATTTAGCCTCAAGGCTGTTGCTTGTTGCATTCGTACTGAAATACTGCCAAGTACCTACCTCTATTATATTTTGTGTGTTTCCTTATTATTGTAGATATGCCGTACGGTATGTGTGTGTACATTATTTTAAAATAGCTGCGCCCCGCAGTTTTTACCCGCGTAAATGTCGATCCCGTGGTAATATCGAGATAAAAAGTAGCCTATATGTTAATCCAGGGTGTCAGCTACCTCCAAACAAAATTTTATCAAAATTGGTCCCGCCGTTTGAGCGTGAAGAAGTAGGTAACAAACATATAAACACATACACACACACACTCACAAACTTTCGCCTTTATAATATTAGTGTGATGTTGAACGAATTATTCTGTTTTCTGTAAAAGTTTAAAGCCTGTCCTTACATGTAATAAATTTTCAATTCAGCATAATGTATACTTAATAGTATAAAGAAGACATATGTCCTTGTGTTTATATATGAAGGCAAAACAATTAATCTGTTCACTGCACTGGTTGAGTCGACGACACAATCCGTCTGTAACATCTCTACAATTTACCATATAGATATATTATCAGAGTTCCGAGCGTTAAATTGCCACATGCCAATAACAGATACGTTCTAATAGAAAGGATTAGAAACATAATAGGAACCGGGTCTTCAAATATCCGTCTGTCTTGGGATCAAAGGGAAAGGCCATCACTCTATTAGTAAGGAGGCTGTAATAGTATTGGGAACGTACTGGATTGAAGGGATCAAAGCATGTAACTGTCAGATACGAATGAAGCCTTAGATGTGCTGCCTTTGATTAATGCTGGTAACATTGTGCTGGGTGAGTGCGGTGCTCAGAGATTAGGCCTTTGGTATCAAGTGACGACGCTGCATTGTTCGTAAAGGGTTTCGTGTACCTTGAAAGTGGATAGGTTGCTGTTTTCGAAGTGAGTGAAAATTGAGCTTTCTGATTGGTCTGTACTCTGTCTGTAGCAGCAATAAATGGTTCCAGTTACTTAGGAATAGGTCGGTATTTAAGTAAAATTGTTGTTATTTTTAGCGTGCTGCGTTATAGAAATTTTATTTTTAACTAGTGGCGCGCCCGCTCCTGCTTCGCACGGTATTTACTACTTCAAAAAACGTAGAGATTTTTTTATTTATGTAAGTTTCTTAAAAATGTATTATACACATAAACCATAGATATAAGAACATCCAGATGCCTAGTATGCGCTGTCCAAATGCTTCGAATTCAAAGACACCAAAATAGCGTCTTCGTTCGTTAGCCCCGCCCACAGGCCGCCATTACGCGACAGACGTTCAAAGCGCGCACCGCTGTTAAATATAATTGAAATGACTGTTTGTGCGGTGAAATCGTGTAAAAACTACACTCCAAAAAAAGACAAGGATACGAATATTACTTTTCACAGGTAAGTTTGCAATTTTATGATGAATTTCTTTGAAAATATTACGAAAACTAAATAAAAACAAAACGACTCCATAATATTTGAGTATTGCCAAGGTACAGTGTGAAATATTTTTACCCCTTTTTTGTGCTGCGATATTTTAATATTGTAAAATGTGTAAATGTGAAATAAATAATTTTGAGTTTAAGTTTGAATACGTTGTTTTATTTTATTTTTTCTTTTATAGCTGCCTGCGGCTTTACCCGCGCGAAAGTAGAAATACATTCAGTCAGTCGTTCGATCTTTAAGAAGAAGTACCTAACAAATATACACAGAAACATGCACACACACCACTCACAAACTTTCTTCTTTATAATGTTAGTATGATATTAAAAGTTTTTTGTTCATTCACACATGTTTACGAAAACCATGTTATAAAATAAAATTATAACAATCTCCAAAAACTATCATAATAGGCACTCGGTATGAATGTAAAAGGCGGGTTTCATTTTGTACACATATATTAACTACATAATTACCAATGTCAATATGAATAAGAAAACTACCCGAATTTTCCCATATTTTGGGGTAATCATTTTGCGCTGGTATTAGAAAGTGTCAGGCACACAAACGCAGAAACGATAATAATACACTTGTGGTGGGCGGTCCGCACGCACACGCGCATTACAAAATGCATTCAATTTGAACGTTGCGTTTTGTACGGTACACTCAATCTGGTTCTTATTAAATCTATGACATAAACCTTTCGGAATACATTCTTTAGGTGATAGTGAAAACCGCATCAAAATACACTGCGTAGTTAAGAAGAGCAACGCAGTCACACACACAGAGAAAACTTTAATATTTTCAATTGAAGCCTTTTTTTTTTTTTTTATTTGAAATGGGTTTGCTCTTGACTCTAGTCTAGGTCAGAGTTGACAGAGAAAAAGAGGCCTTATGTAAAAACAAAAAAAAAACATTTATAACATTATAATTTAATAATTTTGTTATATCTCGAAACTCTTAACTCTTACCTTTTGGCTTAGTTTTGATTGACAAACTTATTCCTAGTCGAGCTCTTGATGTATTGACTAAGACAACATCATCATCTTCCTGCCCTTATCCCATGTTACTTGGGGTCGGCGCAACACGTTTTCTTCTTCCATTCTCCCCTGTCAACCGTCACGCTATCATTCACTCCCTTCTCTTTCATATCATTCCCCACACAATCCATCCATCTTTTCTTCGGCCTTCCTCTCCCTCTCCATCCATCAACATGTATATTCATCACTCTTTTAGTCACATGCGTTTCATCACTTCTCATCAACTGACATGACTAAGACAGCATACAGTGAGCTTAAGTCATGTAAATTCGCTGTCTACTTCTACGGCCTTCGAAGTCTATCGGGTTTTAACGAAGGAATATAACAGCGACACTAGCAGTTCGCAAGTTCGTAGACAAAACAAATAATATTAGTAGAAATATGAGACGTTTTACTGGCAACTGTGTTTCTTCTCCTTGGATTGTTATTATTAGGAATGTAATTGAGCTGTTACTTGTTTAACATCAAGGTAAAACATCGCTTGCCAATCTTCGCTTGTCCGTGGATGGGGTATGTCCCGGCTGTGATTTATACATTTTTGACAGTCTTGCCAAGGGGTATCGTGTTACCGAGTAACGGTTGTGGGGGTGGGATAGGCAGTCGCTCGATATAAATACTGCAACCGGTTGGGGTGTCTACTCACCAAAGCCACACCAAAGCCCAATTTGCAATGTTCTGAAGCCGACTAACCCACCCACCTTTAGTTTGGAAGCCGACCCCAACAAAGTTGGGACAAGGCTAGGCAGATATGATATGTTTTTATTCTGATGTATGTCTCTGGTGTACTGTGTGTCTTTTAATCTATGCTAAATAAATGTATTTTCTTTCTCTTATGAAGAGCTGTTATTGTTATAGTTGAATGAAATCTGAAATATACTTGCCTACTGAAAATCTCTAAAACGTGATCACGATCGTGATTCTTTTGAATTCTAATTTTAATTTTTTTTTTTCTATAAGGTAGAAGATTTTTGCAATAATTCATGCAAAAATCCTATCATCTTTCTTTCAGAAAAAAAAAACGCTTGAACTCATCCATAAAGCTACTAAGTACTAGGATTATTGTTCAATGTAGACTATGTAGGTACAGCCAAAACGTACTGCAGATGTGATAACTTTTAAAACGAAATTAAAAAATAATCCAGTTAGTTACTGACTGGAAACGGGCGTAGGTATAATTTTCACTCTGAAATAATTCGAGCCGCAAATTGTAAATTCATTGTTTCTTTTCGCTAACAAGTTAAAATAAAATTAAACATGACTTTATGGTGAAAGTGACGTTTACGTGTAGATTGCCTTGAAAAAAAATTAAAACTAAAAAAATGTAGAAATTTCAGAATAAAAAGGATTGAATAAAAAAAAATTGTGCGTGACCGTACACGTGATAGAAGTAAAACTTCTTAAAAAATAAAGATTATGAGAGATTTAGTGTGAGAGACAGTAAAAGAGAGTGATAGGTATATCTTTCTTCTCTCTCATGTAGCGAAATGTGCCTAAACGTAAAGCATTCTTGAAATTTAATTTTCAATTTTCGTCCAATTATTGAATCGCCGCCTAAGAACTTTCACTTCAAAAATAATACTCAATATTATAAACGAACGAACACCAATGGAAATTATAAAGAAAATGATCAATTAGAAAATTAGTATAAACTCCATAATAGACTTATCGTACTTTAATTACAGTAATAACAATTAAAAGTTTGACAATTACAGTGAAATTTCAATGCGGTCGGAATACATTGGAACGAAAGTTTTGATTAGCTTGTAATTCATTTAGGATACCGCACGGGTAGAATTATAGGGTTGAGGTTATAATTTTTGAGGAAAGTTATTGTTTTAGCCACTTTGAACTACGAGAAAATTGAAACGAGTTACGGAAATGTTACAAAATCATCTTTTGTTTGATGTTGTTATAAAATCAGCCCCTTGTAGAGTTAAGAAGTCACTTAAAGAAAGCTTCCATAAAAGATAATCTAATAATAACTCAAAAATAATAAATAATTGAGAGCAGTGGTGGCCAAGTGGTAACGGCCGCGACTTACGAGTTGTAGGTCGTAGGTTCGAACCCAGACAGGCGCTTTACTTTGTGTAAATTATTTCATCACCACTGCTCTCAAAACGGTGAAGGAAAACATCGTGAGGAAACCGGCATATCCTAGAACCAAAAATTCGAAGACATGTAACATCTACCACCCCGCACTGGGCCCGCGTGGTGGATTATGGCCCTCTAGCTCTCACATAGAGGAGGCCTGTGTCCCAGCAGTGGGAACATTATAGGCTAATTATGTATGTTATGTAATAATAACTGTTATCGACAGCATTTATTTAATTAAAAATGGCGTCACGACGTCTCGTCCGCCACGTGACGGCCGGCAACAATAGAGTGTTTAGTAAAAGGCGTTGCATGAGTTGATCGGCCCCAATCTGCGTGTAGTTCTCACTTCTCAACGAGTCCTCAAGTATTCACCTAAAAACACGGGTGGGTTTTAGTCAGTAAGAATCTGACACTCCCTTCCGCTCCACCCAGAGCGGGAGGGGTCATATTTTGATGATTTTCCATCCGAAAAAAAAAAGAAAAGTATTCACCTAAAGTCTGTGACAAAAGGTAACAAGTGCTAACGTGTTCATAAATCCTATCAGGGCCCTAATTAACTATGACCTCTTAACGATTCCTTACTCGAAACCACGTCAATCCCTTAGCTAATCCTGCCAATCTCACGTTCATTTCGCGCGGTTTCGTTCATTGTGTCATATAAGAGAATAAGGCCCCAGTTCGGATCGGATCAATAGTTGCGAAGATTAGGTACCTCCTACATGATATGTACAAACTCACTTATCTTTTTATAATACATATAAGTATAGATAACGATTTTTCTTTTAACACAGACAGACAAGCAGACAGCCGGTGTTTTAGACCCTGAATTAGTTATTTCAAACCATCATCATCTGCCTAGGCTTTTCCCAACTATGTTGGGGTCGGCTTCCAGTCTAACCGGATGCAGCTGAATATTTTACATGGAGAAACTGCCTATCTGACCTCCACAACCCAGTTACTAGGCAATACGATACCCCTTGGTAAGACTGGTTTTCAGACTTTCGGGCTTCTGACTACCCGTAACGACTGTCAAAGATCCACGAATGACAACCGGGACCAACGGCTTAACGTGCTTTCCGAGGCACGGAGACCCTCTCGGTATGTAAAGATGGTCACCCATCCACAGACCAACCGCGGCAAGCGTAGCTTAACCTGATCGATCGACCTGTGCGGCTGTTATTATTTAGCCACGGGCCCCTAGTTAGTTATTTCAAACCATTTAGCATATTTGCTTAACTATCTACATCATTCTAGACCAGAAACTAGCTACAGCCGTAAATATATTTATTTCTGCGGAACCCAGTGGTGTCTGCGAGTTGGTATCATAAACATTTCCGTAACAAAAGTTGTGTTTAGTTGCGAATACAGGTAATGAGCAAGTTAACACAACGCTTCCACGTGAGACTGGGATGTTTACTAGTGTTATTTAACTTTTATATTAAATTTTGTAGTGTATGATAATGTACGACCATAGGTTTTCACACTGCACGTTTGAATTTGGAGCGTAATATAACATCAGTTAGTTGTTGTGTGAGCAATGTGCGCTGCCTCTGCCACTTAAGGGTCGAAAGGTTCTGGAGTGGCGACCGCGTACCGGAAGACGTAGGTAGCTTTGGAAGGCCACAAGGTGTAACAATGACATGGTAAAGGCTGCAGGAATCCGTTGGATGCGAGAAGCCTATGGTCGGTCAGTGGCGATGCTTGGAGGAGGTCCAGCAGTATTCGTCATTCGGCTCAATGATGGTGATAATGATGATGAATTTGTAATTTTTATCTTTACATTGTTTCTTTTTTGTCAATTTTGTTATTTTTTTTGTAGGAATGTTCAGTTAAACTTTTGCTGTACTACTACTTTTAGATTTATCTAAACGCAAATAAAAAAAAAACAGGAGAAAAGAGTTTTAATCAAGCTACACAGTACAAACCGTTTGAAAAAATAGCATCACGAATCATTACGGTAAAATTGTGATAACATTTACCTGCTACCTCATACCACACAAATAAACTATCCTATACAAGCTTGCCCTTTGAAAGAGCATTGAACGTTCCAAAAGGTGGATAAAGCCGAAACTGATATGAAGAACTTTGTAAGGCATATCGGTCTGTCGCTTAAGTGTGCGAAATTTAGTACAGGTAACGACGCCATTTTGTATCGAACGTACTCCTAACGTGAGCTTTAAGTTTTATAGTCTTTTTACTACGTTCCTTTAACGATTTTTCTGTGTAAGTAAAGGTACTTAGAATCCATGTCAATAACTTTCGAAGAATGAGTCGTTTGCTTGAATAGGGTAATGGGGAATTATACGGTTAAAAGTTCAACTTGTGGTTGTAATGGTTGCATACGAATAAAGCCATACGTAGACTTTTTAGCTTTGATAACCTCAATCGTTTTTCTGGGAAAAAGCCATTAAGTTATTATTGTAAATTTCATTGGCAAACAGTGTATGCTACTTATAGCTGCAAAAAGTAAACGTGTTCGCTAAATATCTGGCTGCTGTATTTTTCCCAAATCAGCCGAGGAACTGGACTAGTGATATAGACTCAGCTAAAGATGAAATCCTGAAACGAGACTTCCAAATGGAGCTGCCACCCACACCAGTAACACCTTATGAAGTACACGGGTAAAAAGACTGGACGACAAGAAAGCACCAGAGTATGATCTTATTAAAAAGAAAGTAGAGTTTCCAAGAAGGGAGCTATTGTTTTTCTAACAGTGCTTTTTCATGTAATCCTAAGAGCTATTTCCCTGCCCAAAGTAAAGTATCACAAATTAAAGTGATATACAAGCATGGAAAACCAGAGACTGAGATCACTTCGTTTGATGGGCAACGGGCTAATTAGTCCGTACAAAGTGATTTCAATCTCTGGCTTTCCTTGTATATCATTTTCTGATCATCAGTTTGGGTTCCGTGAGAGGCATGCCACAAAAGTGCAAGCCTATAAAGTGTGCAACAAGATACGACATTCACTTGAGCTAGGAGAATATTGTGCATCTTAATTTTTAGATGTGCAACAGGCATTTGACTGTTTAAGGCTTAAGGACTAACTCTTCAAAATAAAAAACATAGTAATCTCACTTACTGTAGAATTTTCAATTCCTACCTAAATAATCGCCCGTTCCAAGTAAGAGAAAAGGATAGCTACTGTGAGTTTCATGAAATAAGAACAGGAGTTCTTCAAGGCTCTTTTCTAGGCCCTGTTCTTTACACTATCTTTACAGTAGATATACCACAAATTCCAATGTTACAATCACTGCATTTTCCAATGACTCAAGTAAGAAAATCTAGACTTTCGAAAGGTCCTTGTCGCAGTATACCTATACATACATGCCATCGAATAGTTAGTCTTTGAAGTCAGGATGTTACGATAACATAATTTCTCCAGGCCGGTAACAAGCAGCGAGGTTACTATTTCCAGTGCCTTGGCTAACTATATTAACCTACTAAACATCAGACTAGGTAACAAGTTTTTCCGGCGTGGAAAATACGAAGCTACACTGACAGGAAGTTTATCAAAGAGCCTAGGTCGCTAAATGTTAATGTACCTATTGACATCTATGTATAGTTATTCTAAGAAAATATGAAGTGTCATGAATACCCCCGTTTTTTTTGTAGAGAGAAAAATAAGTTTATTAATGAACGACCAAAATTGTATAAAAAAAAAACTCATTGACTTCCTATTTATGTAAAAGCTTTTCACATTATATTATTCGGAGTAAACAAAGGCAGATAAAGTTGTGAAACGTTGATAGACTGGCAGTTTGTTTTATGCACTCTTTAAACTCCAAACTTTATTACCGTGGGTAGTTCGAACAAGATCACGCTCAGATACGAACAGTAAAAATTTGAGGTTAATGACCTTTACTTACTTGCGACAGAAAAGCAGTGCACTTACAATGAAGAGGGTTAGGGTAATAGGGGGCAGAGCAATGTCAGCAAAAAAGGAGTGATCTACCAGAACCAAAAAAACAACCAGAAACCAGAAAATCCCAGAAACAAATTCCAAATAAACTAATTTTCAGAATTTAAATGCACGTCCAAGGTGAAGACCTATAAACGGAATTCTTAGAAAATCACATCTTTCAATTTAGTTTAGTGGAAGCAAAATGGCGGCTGTGACGACCATGACAGCTAGTTTGCATTGATTAGAATAAAGTAGTACCGAGTAAGATTCAAAATATAGAAATCAGATATTTTTTCCAACCTTAAATGTTAATGTTCTAAGAGCCCGCTATAAAAAACCAATTATCAAATTTAAAATTAATTATAATTGTGATAGTATCTCCAGTGGAAAATAACATTTTGATAGACCCATCCATTATCTACAAAATAATTGGATTAATTAATTTTAATTTAATATTCCGAATTGAATATTTCCATTTGGAAACTTTAAATGGAAAATAAAACTACCAAACTATCAAGTAAATGTTCGTTTTTATTAATAAATTGAATGTAGGTGCACGCGAGCCTTTGGTTCTCTTTTGTGAACACAATAAATTCTAAAAGTTTGTTTCAAATGACATCTTTTGAATTTATGGTCACATTTACTGAAATCCAAAAAGTTTTATTGGTAAAAGGAAAAGGTAATACAAACAGTAATTTTACATAACACAGTTAAATTTGTACATACCTACATCAGAAAAAAAAAACATGGAAATATCTTCAAATCATGGAATTCTAAAAGTTGAAAATCTGAGACTGTTTTTAGAATGATGATAAACTTGAAAATTACCAAAAGTGTATAAAGGTAGGCACTTAGACAATCTTTTTACGGTGTTTCTCTCCTTAATGTTCTTCAATATTTTATTTGATGTTTTTCCTTTATAAACGACATAAATAAAACATTAATTGAATTCGTTTCGCGTTTTTCAAAGTAAGTTGGGGGAGGCAGACTGGAAATGGAATAAGTAAACAAAATAAAGCGCATACATAATTATGATCGCAAAGGAATTCTGTCCCTTCATGTAAAATAAAAGGATTACGGTTGAAATTTCGTTTGATGTCATAATAAAGTAAAAATGTAAACGATAAAAAATTATGTCGAAAACAACCTTACGTTATAGTAATGCTAGTACAAAGTTGTGTAAGATTGGGAAATGTAAAAAATGCATTTTCTTAGTAGGTAATGAAATGGCATTTATTTTTGCCATTTCATTAGTAAAGTAGTCGCTCTATGTAAAAATACTGGTATTTAGCCCGACCCTAACATAGTTGAGAAAAGGCAGATATAATGAAAAAAAATTGACATAATAAGTTTACAAAAAGTGTACATATTATGGTTCAGTAGTATATATTAATCTAGGCCTATAATAGGAATAATAATAATCTGGATATAGACTACGGTATGAGATATATGAGATTACAGTCAGAAATAGAACTCTGAAGTTAATGTAGTGTGTTGCCTGATCTAGGTTTTTTTGGTTTAAATGGTATTTACTTAGTACAAGCCATGTGGGTTATCCCAAAAATTATTATTAACTAACTTCCATACAACCTTTCATACCTTATTTAACCCGATAAGGGGAAGAATATTCAAAAATCCTTCCTTGATTGTCACTTTCATTATTTAAGGAGTTCTTATGCAAAATTTGATGCTTCTAGACCCAACGGTTCAGGCTGTGCGTTGGCTCAAACTCTTACTCAAAACATTTATTTCAATTAAACCATTTACAGGCACTTTTGAACTGTCAAGAAGTCGGTCAGTCAGAAAATATGAAGCTAGTTGCCGTTCCAAAGCATAGGTACCTAGGTAGTACCGTACCGTACCGGTACCGTAGGCTAAGTAAATAGAGATATTCTTCCTTCAGTTAACTGACTCGTTGGTCCCAAGAGGGCGCAAACTTGACTACTGCACCTAAGGTCCATTACAAATTTCTTAGTAGCAGCCTAGAATCTGGATGTTCAACCTAGGTTCGTAGTAAAAGGTTTGCTTCCTTTTGTGAAGTATTTCCTGCCAGTACCTGTGTGGAAATAGGGTCGCAATGTTAATTCATGTTAACTTTTGTTTACCAATTTCCAAGATATTATTTGCATAATTTAAAAAGCTAACTGTCTTAAAATAATAATGTGTACAAGTAGGAATATAAAATAAAATGAGTCTTCCCGGGACGTCTGGCAGATGATTGTGATACATCGAAACTATTTTGTATAGAAAGTATGCTTATGATGGTTTTTAAAAGAAATAAATATGGCAGAATAAAAAAAATATGGCATCAAAAAGTAAATATTCAAATTTTTTTGACAAAAAATCTTTTTTTATTAAATGTATAATTATTATTTATTTATATATTTTATGGGTACTTTATTGTACTCCACAAAAATACGTTACGTAAAAAATACATCAAATACTAAAAAATATACAATGGGCGGCCTTATCGCTTTCTGCGATTACTTCCAGGCAACCTAGGAATGGGCAGTGATTTTCTTGGACATAAAATGGGGCCGTCGTTGGGTTAAAATAATTACTATCAAAATTAATTTCGTACCTCTGCAAGAGAGTAGCAGAGTCGCATAGTCTGACCCGCCGCATTAGATGTTTCACATAAAAAACGGGACGAAATAATCATAGGACATCAAAAAATTCGTCCGCATACCTGTGAACAGGAAAAGTACCTAAACGGCTGGCAGCATTACCACGTTTTATGGATTTTTTTTTATGTTAACTTTAAACTAACACCTTTGAATACCATCCAAAATCTTGTGCACACCTCTGTGTTACGAAAAGGTAAAGCTGTTTACACACAGCCGATATTTTAATAGTCGTTTACTATGCAAACTGGATCGTGACGACGAACTAAAGGATGGTGACCGATCAAACGGGTGTGTAGTGTAGTGTCTACCCACTACACGCGTCAAAGGGGCACAAATATTTAGGCAACGCTGGTCGCTAAGCCAACTGGTATGCAAATGTTCATACTACGACCATTTTGTCACCAATGTTTCTAGTGAAAATAAAGATGTTCAGTTAGAAAAGCCAGTTAGTTCTCAGTGTAGTTTTGGTATGCCAATCTTGGAACCGGTCTCTGATCTAGACTCTAGTGACAGTTTGTTAATGTCTATATGGTGTTATCAGATATGGATTAGAGTAAATTCAACAAAATAAATTAGAAATATAGGTAGGTATGCCGTATTTTCAGCTTTCAATTGTAGCGTGTGTGACAAAGTCAAACGAATTTATACTGAAAATGATTTTTACTTAAACTTTTTCGTCTCGATTGTTCATGTTTCTTAAACTTTAAAATTAACTTCTTAATTTCTTTTAACGTCAATGCAACATCTGTAAAGATTTATGGCTCAACTTTCTGAGTGCAAGTTATTAAAAGTAGTGTCTGAAACTATTACACGAACAAAAGATAGTGAATAATTTAAATAAATAAAAGTTTTAGCTTCAGTAAAATCTGTCTAGTTTGTGTAGTTTTTGCAACCAATCCAATCATTTCCCTCTAATTATAGGAAGTAATTATTAGTTACTAACTTCTCTCTAACTGACAGTAATTAGTATAGTACCTACGTATCACTAATTGGAAATTCAAATATTATATTAATTATCTAATGATTAATGAATTCGTGAAATTAGTTTGTGTTTAGTGGGTATACCTATGTCTGTAGACATAATTATTTATGTTAAAATACTTATAAAACCACTAGCGGCTTGCCCCAGCTTCGCACGGGTGCATTTTTTTTTTCTTATTTTCGACATTTTCTTTCATACAAACCTTGTCCTGGCAATACCAAAAAAAGAATTATCCAATTTGGTGCAGTCATTAGGAAGTTATGCGCATACAGACATTTCGGCGACTTTGTTTTATACTATGTAAGGATAAACATAACTTATCAAAACCGCAAACAGAAAAGCTTGTGTATTTTAACTTCAAAAATAAAAAAAATGGCTCACACAATTTTACATTCACTACATAATTTATAAGCTAGCACAAAACTGGAAGGAATAACATCATTAATTCAAAATTTCACGCGTAATGGTTACATTTGTATGCGTATATAACCGACGCAGGCTCTGCATTCGATGTATGGAAATTTATTTCACGGGCCTGTAAAGTTTTATAACCACGCGGTTATGACTGGGTTTATTCGAGCAGATTTATTAGTGACCCACCTCTAGGACCCTGAAATCGTTATCTGGGAACGTTAATTCAGCTGTGACTGCGTGTCATTTTACGACTACGAGGCCCAGGGGCCGGGGATCCGTTGTCACGTTGTCGGGGCCTGCAGCGTTTTAGTGTTAACTCGTGTTTGAGTGAGCACTTGGAATGTCTATTAAAGTAACCAAATTATATTTGTACGAGGTGTACAGGTACAAGATTGTGTTTTGTTTGAATTTAATTATAATTCAAGTATTGTTTTGTTTTATTACGGGTGCCGTACTTTATTGAGGGCTTTCCGTGATTTATTTGTAGACGTTAGACGTTAGAAACTATAATCATAGAAATATTTTCTTTATGTTTTGTATATCATCGATCTTCCCACGCGATGTAACCAAGTAGCTATTTTATATTATTTTCCGATCGCGTGCTCTTCCATATAAAAGGGTCCGAGAAAACTTAAAGGATAAAGAACATGGAGAAGAAATTCTATGCATCCTAAAAGTTCTGTACGAGTTGCAGACGCATGCGGAAGGAAATAGTTATTGAGAAAGTTTGGGAACTCTTGTGTTATAAAATGAAAGTTGAAGGTACCAGCCTGCACTGGAAACATATTGCACGAATTGATAGTTTTACTTACGTCTTTATTAATAATGGTTGACTTCCTTTTTTAGTATGATTTATAGTTTTAGTCTAAGGACTAGGGTAGGGGACTATGCAGACGGTAGTATTTAAAGAAAGAAGAGGACCTAAATAGGATATTTTCCCCTTGTTCTGTGTCATAAGACAAGCTAGTCAGGGAGGTCGATAGACTCATACAAAATCCTATGTAACTTACACCACAGATTTTCTACTTGATTATGAGTTTCGTAAATCTCTTTTTCTGTTTTGTCCTTTGAGTTAAAAAACAAACAAACTGTTCACTTCCTTTTTTGTATGATTTGACACGTTTTAGTTTTGGGACTTGAGGCCAAGTGGCATTTGCACTAAGCAAAACAGCAGGAGTTCGAAGAAGAGAATCTGAGTAGGCCTTTTTCGTTTTTGCCCGTGCCGAGAGATCGGTTAATCAGGGAGGTTGATTTTCACCACAGATATTCTTATTTTACAGAAAATTTAAAATTTTATGAGTTTAAAAAATGTTTACTAGGTACTAATTCTCTTTACTTACTAATTTAAAAGTTTTAACAACAACTAATTTAAAAAAATTAAACCGACTTCAAAAATAAATTAACTCAAAATTATGAAATAACTTTAATTTCGGAAGTCGTTGTCTTGGGATCTGTATTTTAGTTTTAGTTTTTTGCCACCGACTTCTGAAATTAAAGTTATTTCATAATTTTGAGTTCATTTCTTTTTGAAGTCGGTTTAATTTTTTTAAATTACTTTTTTAGTTTTAAGTAAAAACTGAAATATTTGTTTGTAATAGTAAGTAAGTAATAGTTTCGTTGTAAATATTGCACTAGCATTTGACCACGGTTTTGAGATGTTTTCCTTTGGACACTACACCCGTAACTCATATCAATAAGCCAGGCCATCACACTTACACGTATTAGTCCATATCTTAAAAATTACTGAATCGATTTTGATGAAACTTGCACTGTTCTCTAAGTTGAAGTAACTGTAAGCCAATAAAAAAAATGGTCACGATCCGATTAGGGGGAAGTCCCCTAGTGACGGACATATAAGGTTTTCCGAAAATAAAATTAAAACTACTTCGAGAAATATGTATTTATTTATGAATTAGTTAAATTAACAAAATATAAAATCAAAATCAATTAACAAAAATACAATCTCTGCGTAAACATAATCTTGGAACGTTAATTAAATTTTGGTAGAAAAAAGTTAGTCTTTAATATTGGCACCTAGTACCGGACGGGTTAATCTTCAAACCCCAAGCGCCAGACATTCTTAAAACATTGTGCATCTATCACATATATAGGTATCTCCACATTCCGGAACGTCTGCACATGCTTCATGGGCCCATTCTTGGCAGCTGGAGCATTGTTTCCAGTCCTCGTCGTGGTCCTCTAAACACACCACAAGTAGTTTTTTCCATATTAGATATTACAGTTTTCAAACTTTACTGATCCCATTTTCCTTTCTTTTTGTCTCTTCCATGTTGAAATATCTCCCTCCTTCTATCCTGTAAAACAACAAACTCTCATTAGTATGATAAGTATACATGCTTAGTAAAAAAGCCAACCTATAAACTGTCCGGTGGTAAGGGACAACTTTGTGTCCGGAGGTAGGGGACAGGGAATGTCCAAAATTACGTATTTCATACTAAAACTGTTTAAGTAATTAATAAAAACTTTGACAATTTACGAATTATTATGAAACACTGTCTTTATTAACAAATAACAAAACGATTAAACACAAAACTATACTGAGTGCTGGCTTGGACCCGGTCTTGAACGGACGTGTGTAACCTATCTCTGTGCCTCTGTGTTAAATATTCGAGTGAATAAATTCGTGATTGGCTAAAGCGCCCAATTTTGGATTCCTTGTCACTCTTGTGGACCTCTTGCGGCTGGGCTCCGCCTTGTGGGCGTTCCGCGAAAGAGATAGTTCTAATTTTGTGAAATCCAAACTCAAAAAGTGCTTGCTGACATAGTGGGGTTTGAACCGCCCACCTCGGGATTTGAAGTCGATGGTCATACACATCGGGCCATCGCTACACTCGACAACGCTTGCGAAATAATCAGTCTGCCCCTGTGCTACGACGCTACAACGTGCTACGACGACCGGTACCTGTGCTACGAGTGTGCGCCTACGTCATTCGTCGCGTCTACACCTCGCTGCTACGAGTTACTACGCTCACCACGGCCCTCGCTTGCTCACTGTATAAAGTCGGAGGTAACCAAAGTACTTGAGATAATAAATATGAATCGCACGTCTCCATTGAAAGTTAATAAAGATAAATTATCTAAAAGTCAATCTAAATCCGATCCGGAATTACCAGCTGCTATGGAGGAGGAAGTACAGCTGTCTCAGAATATTACTGCTAGACATAAGCGTCCCCGTGTCTTCGGATCTCCTTCAGATGAGCACGATCCCTCGAAAGCTTTTCTTACAACTTTTAAAAGTGATCTTTTGGCTATGCTCGAGGATTGGAAGGCTGAACAAAGTAAGACTTTGTCTCAACTTGTTACTGAGGTAGCTCAATTGAAACTGCAATGTTCTAATATTCAGCAAACTAATAATGATATAGAGAAATCAATTGCATCACTCAACCAAGACTACGAAGATATTTTGTCCAAAATCTCGAAATTGGAGAAAATACAGGACGAAAATAATTGCTACATTAACAAACTTGAAAATCAAGTTCAAGAACTACAACAAAAATGGCGTCCGTCTGCGATTGAAATCAGGAATGTTCCAGCAATACCAAACGAAAATGTCAATGATCTTCTTCAATTAGTTGCGCGCTTAGGACAGGTTGCTCAGATGGAAATTTCAGACACCAAAATACGTGATATATACCGGTTACCTGGTAAACCAGGCTCTGTCAGGTCCATTTATATTGAATTTTCCTCTGTATATTTTAAAAACAACTTGCTGGCTGCTCTGCGTAATTATAACAAGAAACGTTGCATTGAAGAAAAGCTTAACACTCAAGATCTTGGCATGGATGGTGAACGCAAACCAGTGTATGTCGATGAACATCTTACTCCGGCAGCTAAAAAAATGTTTTATCTTGCCCGTGAGTTCGCAAAGCGCAAACACTTTGATTTTTGCTGGATATCAAATGGTAAAATCCTGCTTCGTAAAAACAGTACCACAAAGGAATATCACATTGTAAAAACTGAACAATGCTTGGTCGACCTCGAATCCAGTAAATGACTATCCTTATCTTTATCTGTCTACAAATACTTTATAAATTACTGTCTACCATTATATACTTCATTTTATTGTAAAAACATTGTTATACTTTTTGTGAAAAAGTACAATAATTCAAAGCACGGTCGATTAACACATGTCAACTTATACCTATTATATATTCTAAGTTCAGCTAATCTCACACAAAAGTGCATAAACTGTAAAATTGGGATGAATGGTATACCTCATTTTTTGGTACCCTGTACTGATCAAAGGTGTCTCGTTTTCTATGGGCTCAAGCATTATATAAATGGCTAACAACATACTGACAATATCAAGTGATCTTGATGAAATTGATGTGGCCAATTCTTATAAATGTACGCCAGATCAATGTACTAAAATTATAAAAAATCCTAGTGATAACCTAAAGGTGGTACATATCAACATTAGAAGCATAAACAAAAATCTAGATCAGTTTGTGTCAGTTTTATCTATGATATCTTTCCAATTTGATGTAATTATTCTTACAGAATGTTGGCTTAAGTCTGCTGACCACGTTCCTATGCTGGACGGTTACATGTCCTATGCTTCTACCAATAACCCAATCCAAAATGATGGTGTTGTTATTTACACGAAAGCAGGTATTCAGTGCGCAGTCTCTGAACCGCCCATACTAGATGCAAACTGTTTGGTCTGCAATATAGGAAACACGTCAATTATTGCCATTTATCGATCACCATCGTACAACGATCTTAACAGATTTTATAATAGTTTGGACAGTATAGTGAGCGCTCTTGGGTCGCACTCAAACATGGTTATTATAGGTGACCTAAACGTGGATATTAAAACTCATAGTAAAGATAAAAATACCGATGATTTTCTTACCTTTACTGCATCACTAGGTTTCTTACCGGGACATACACATCCTACAAGGAATGAAAATTGTCTGGATCATATATTTTTAAAAACACTATTACCAGCTACAACAATTGTTTTAGAGACTTATATAACGGATCATCTACCGGTAGTTCTGTGTCTTGGACAAAAAATCCGCTCTAAATCCCATAAAAATAAAACAATGTCTCACCTTGACTACGACAACATTAAAAATGATATCGAAAATTGTGACTTTAGCGCTGTCATGGATGAAACTGATGCAAATCTGGCTACTGACTATCTAGTTTCTAAATTACAAAACATTATCACTCATAATACAAAAATTGTAAGAAAATCTAATAAAACTACAATACTGAAGCCATGGATTACTCCTGGTCTTTTGCGCTGCATCCTAAACCGTGACAAAATGCATCTTAATCTAAAGAAAAATCCGGAAAATGACACTCTTTCCATTACGTATAAAAGATATCGCAATTTTTGCAACACATTGCTTAATAACATTAAATGTACCTACGAATCTAATGAATTCTCCAAAGCTAAAAATGATCCAAAAGCTACCTGGAAATTAATTAACTCAATGGCTGATAAAAAGAGCCACGCTCAAGTACCTTTAGAACTTCTTGAGCTGTCGAGTAACGAAATCAGTTCTGCTAATAGTGTAAATAAGTATTTTGTAAACATTGGAAGAGACTTGGCCTCTGTAGTCGGTAAAAACAACAACAAAGAAAAATTAAATACCCCTCTCCAATCGACTCAGTCACCTAGGGACTCTATGGCCATAATTCCAGTTACTAATGAGCAAATTGAAACTATCATCATGTCCCTGAAAACTGATTGCGCCACTGGTTGGGACAACATACCATCTAAAGTTATTAAACTCTCAAGTAAAGTCCTAGTCCCACTAATCGCTCATATATGTAATCTCTGTATAACCACAGGTATATTTCCAAGGGCTTTAAAGAAAGCACTTGTTACACCAGTATATAAGAGTGGGAATAGAGACCTAGTAAATAACTACAGACCCATCTCGGTTCTAACGTCAATGTCTAAAATTTTAGAACGCGTCCTAAATACTTGCTTAATAAGTTTCTTAGATAAAACAAAAATCATCTCGGCCAACCAATTCGGCTTTAGAAATGGTCTATCAACGGAGGACGCGGTAGCAAATTTATGTAATAATGTGATTAGCAAGCTGGATAAGAAGCAGAGATGCTTTGGCATCTTTTTAGATTTGTCGAAAGCTTTCGACACGGTCTCTATTCCCACACTTATTACTAAGATGGGACGAATCGGTATACGTGGTCAAGTCTTGAACATTTTCAAAGACTACCTGACAAATCGTAAGCAGTCGGTTAGGATCGGCACTGTAGTGAGCGATGAAGAACAAATTGATTACGGCGTTCCCCAGGGGAGTATACTGGGTCCAACGATGTTTTTAATATACATTAATGACTTGTGTAGTCTCAAAATATCAAATTGTGACATAACTACTTACGCAGATGATACCGTATTACTAGCACATGGAGGAGACTGGAATTCCGCTAAAGAGCATGCTGAAAATGGACTGCGCACAATTAAGAAATGGCTAACCGTTAACCTACTTACATTAAATATAGAAAAATCTAAATTCATCTGTTTTCATTTACCAAGTTCTCAAGTTCCTCCCGAGTCTACCAACATATTGAAACTCCATACATGTGCCGAGCCTACGGACTGCGACTGTTTGTCCTTAATGCGAGTAACCAGCATTAAATACCTTGGAATTATGTTAGACGAGCGACTTGATTGGCGACCACAGGTGGTTGCTCTCACTAGCCGAATTAGAAGGCTTATGTATATATTTAAGAAGCTCAGATCTACTGCAGATAAATCTACAATCTACATGGTATATACTGCCCTCTGTCAATCTGTACTAACCTACTGTATACCTATATGGGGTGGTACCTATAAAACACTATTTCTTATGTTGGAAAGATCGCAGAGAGCAGTCTTGAAGGTGATTCATTATAAGCCTCGCTTGTATCCAACCACCAAACTTTATACTGAATGCCGCGTACAAACCGTGAGACAGCTATACATACAAAAAATCATTCTCCGAAGACACCGCTGGCTACCTCTAGATGAAAAAATAAATAAAAAGCGCTCCGGTGCAGTTGTATGTCCCGGCGTTAGCTGCAGAACAGCTTTTGCAAGCCGCCAATATGAGGTCGCTAGCTCAAGATTGTATAATGAGGTAAATAAAATACTGGCAATATACAATTTAACTAAACGTGAGGTAAAGCATAGGTTGAACAATTGGCTATTAACTCTGACCTATGATCAGACAGAATTACTTTTAACAGTCAAAAAGTAAGTATGTATAATGGGTATATTAGGTATCTAGTATTGTTTTGTTATATGTAAGTAGTAAATAAGTATTTATTGATATCATTTTGTATAACTTTACAGTTAGTTTTGGGTCTTTTTCTTTTATTTTTAAGCAATAACCTTGTTTATGTCTTACAGTTGCATAAGTTCAAGGTTGTGTCTAAGTCAACAGCTCACTAACTCCTATAATACAAGTTTGACTTAGTTTAGGAGTTAGAGAATTCCATAATTCTATGTAACTCGTACAACCTTTAAAATAAGTTTTACATTGTTATTAGTTTAAGAAATTGTTGTACCTACATTGATGGAAATAAATATTTATTATTATTATATTATATTTATTATTATACCAGTAATACTCACTTGAAATTTACGAGACGCAACGCTTTCCCGCCAAAAACAGCAATTCACCTCTCCCACCGCGGCTGTTCGCCTCACTGGCAAACTGCGTTGCGTGATCCTGTATCGCTACGTTCCCCCGCGCCCCTTTCACCAATATTTGAATAGATCGCGTTGTCGTTTGTCGAGATAGTACGAGTGTCCGACGCTAGGTGCCGTCCGGCGCTACGGGAATTCCCCCTAATAGTTGCGGAGAAATATACATCTATACATACATCTATAAAATTTTGGATATTTGTTTGGAAGCCCTAATTAATAGATTGTCTTATGTGAGTGCAGTTCCAATAATATTACATACATACGTGTCGAATTGATAACCTCCTTTTTTTTGAAGTCGGTAAAAATATTTTCATAAATGGCCAAATATCCTTGTAGCCTTGTATGTTTTCTGTTGGTGACAACCTTAGAATGGTCAATATTTGCAAGCGAACAGCGAGAGACAATTCGAATTATGTAAATGTCGATCCAATTGTGATGAGATGATTATACAGCTGTGCATATGACGTCACCATTTAACACTAATATCCAAATGCGTATTACAAACAACATATTATGCACAAACCCGGCCAAATTCACATGAACATCAAATCAATTACATTTGCATACAAACTTACATTCGCTTAGTATTTGTTTACTTTGGCCATACTGTTAATTTATGCCTATTTGCTAAAAGGCCTGTTTTTGGTATTATTTGAGTTAACATATCCATACAAAGCTGGACGAATGAACAGTGAATTATCAGTAAAAACCGTTTTGGTGTTTTGATAACGGAGTAAAGACAACGCTAATTTAATGATTGTATCCTAGATTTTTTAGTTATGAAAGTTGCTGGCAGTGCATGCAACTTTCATAACTAAAAAAATTGAGTTTGCACTACTACGGATTACCAAATGAAAAAATATTATAAATTAAAGTCGATTTTCGTGTCTGTGTGTGTCTAACTAACTACGTCGTTGTTCTACACTACGAATTTTAATGCGGTTTTCGGTATCACTGACTCTGGCAGAGCCACCATCAGGGATTTTAATTTTGATAACACAAAAAAATTGTCGCTCATTAGTCGAAATTTGTCGCCAAATATCAGAATTTGTCGGTCACTGGTTCAAAAGATATAAGGGTTTATAGGTGGCCGATCTGGAGAGAGTCTCCCCAGCAGGGCCATATTTATATCTCAAAAATTAGGGCACCTCTGCGGATATCAGTTTTCTCCCTTAGTTTGTCGACAAAATATGGGAGAAAACAGATCTTCGCCATCATATGGCCGGTCGCTTCGCTAAGTTTGTGCTTTTAAAAATGAAAAGGCGATGATCATGACAATCTGAAGAATTCCCGTATTACAACGGTCAAAATCTAGACACAATCTCATCACAGCGACGATCAACGTCAATAACTTGTCAAAGATGTAGATACAAGCACTTTTTTACCATCAGTAGGTACTTTTGCGCCTTCTAGCTATACATGTAGGTATATATATACGGACCGGGCGAGTTGGGACTAGGGATCAGTATGGACGAAGCCGGTAATTTAGAGGTATTTTTGACTAATTGAGAATGAGATTAGCATGCGAACGTTCCAAAAAATACTGGAATTGGCCCTCTAAGGTTTTCTATAATTTAAACATGATGCATGATGATGATTTTATCATTAAGCACGAGGCTCTGCGTTCGATTTCCAGGTCGGGCAGAGTGTTATTGGGTTTTCCAATCAGGAATTTACAGTAGCAGTCCGGAGTCTAGATGCTGAAGAAGCTCGCACCCTATTACATTATTATTATTATTAAAGTCATTTCTGTCCCACTGCCTGCAGTGCAGCAAAGGCCTGGGAATGGGAATTAATGAATAACTACTAAATAAGATGTGGTTGCTCACTTTTTTGATTTTGCACGACTCGACTATTTAATTAACGTTTCATACACTTTTTTTTACTATTTTTTTTTCTCTTTCTTTCTCTTGGTTTACAAATCGCTGTTAACGAACATAGTCAACGCAAAGTATTTGTAACTAGATGTTTATATGTGGAAGCTTGTAATTAGCAAATTTTCTTGCCTATGAATGATTTTTAATTATGTTATTAGTCCGTAAGCTTTCTGTAAAAATAAATAAATAAATAAAAAACTGGCGAAATGTGGGTGTAGGTACTATAGGTACATGTCTGCCTAATCCTTCAGGGATTAAATGCGCGATGTTATGTTTTCATAATAAATAAGAAAAAATAGAGCAGTGGTGGCTCAGTGGTAAAGGCCCCGACTTACGAGGTCGTGGGTTCAAACCCAGCTAGGCGCTTTAATTTGAGTAAATAATTTCAACATCACTGCTCTCAAAATGGTGAAGGAAAACATCGTGAGGAAACCGGCATGTCTCAGAATAAAAAATTCGAAGACATGTGACATCTACCAACCCGCACTGGGCTCGCGTGGTGGATTACGGCCCACTCCCTCTCACAGAGAGGAGGCCTGTGTCCCAGCAGTGGAAACATTAAAATAATCTTAAACATCGCTCATCAGATTAGTATACGTTCAAACCATACCACAGCTAATATAAAAAAAAAAATAACATTTGAATTCAGAAAAAACTGCAACCAATGGAGTACAACAAAATACATTAATAACACCACATTGATTACTTACTTTTACTGAGGCAAAGTTTCCCTTATCTCGGCGCGTATAGGAGAAACAACATCAAAACAATATAAATTATATTATGGCCACACTTTTACGAAGTATTTTGTGCTTATTTTTCCTTTACTTTTTATGCCTATTTGCCTTTGCTTGATGGACTGTGCAAAGAGATAGTGACTAGAGAGGATACAGTCTATGGACGTTAATCCCGTTTTTATATTTCGCATAGCTGTTTGAATTTTTATTTTTTTTCGATTTGTTTTTCTTATTTCTTTCTGAGTTTATGTCAGTTCAATATGTTCTGACTGAGGTGTTAAGTAAATATTGAAATAATCCATATCCTATTCATCATTTAAAGAAGTCAAGATATCTACCTACTTTTACTTTTGTGTAGGTAGGTTTACTATACTGTGAACTGAATGATTTGATGAAATATTAGTAAAATAGAAGAATCTTATACAAGCGATACAATATGTTGAATGATAATGATGATGATAAATTATATTTATTTTGAAAATAATTGATATTGTTTAGAAAAACACTTGACGTCAAAATTAAATTACGTTTTTAAAACGAGATGAGTTCGGTGTTTCCTTACTTGACTACCCTGAGAAGAAAGACCGAAACAAACTCAGAGGTCACAGTGTTTTTTATAGTCCAGACACAATCTTGGTCAGGCGATACCTAAGGACCATGCAGATTCATGACTAAAATGGTCTTTACCATACAGATTTAAGTGGACCTGTCTAGTCAGTGCAAGCATTTGTCAGTAATCGTTAACAGATTATCATTAAAATTTACTAAAAGAAAAAAAACTATACTTCATAAAGTAAACATTCATGTCATTGTGTATATAATAATCACCAAATGTCAAAGTTTATATACAAAAAAAATATATAGTTAGATAAAAAAAACAACTTTCAGTATGTACAAATTGGAGCAGCTCAGTCCCAAGCCTGTCCTCATTATAACCTTTAACGGCACAAAACGTTTTCTGGAACAACTCACGTTTATTGAATGATTAGAATTTATTAATATCTTGAACGTGGCTTGGAAGTTTATTATATATATAAGCATATGCATTGACATCTAAACGATCCACCTATTTTCTAGAGCAGGTACAATAAATTTGTATTTTTTCCTAGAATTTATATTAAGGTTAGAAAAAATGTCTTTATCAAAATCCAATAAATCAACACTTCGACGAAATGGTGCCATAAAATACGTTTCTGGAGAAACTCGGTTTTATCGCTTAATTAAAATTGCTAGTGATCTTCCGCGAATATTACCGCACGAGTACACTTTTGACGTGATACTGATGATTATTGAAATTTTACTGCGAACGAAGTAAAACCTTCAAAAGGCGCCCGGGCTTTGGGGATAAGACCGGGGAGTGTGGTATTTTTACCTCCTAGAATCACGACGGTTGTCACCATGTACATCAAAAGTTACCGTACCTCGTTACCTCTTAAAAGACCGATCCAAGACCCACTCTGTGCAACGCCGGTTAGAGCACATCCCTGGGGAAAGGGGATTCCCCAAAACCTAACTGTGCAAGAGTGCAAGGCAGCACGTGACCACCGTGTGTTATCGTCCCTCAGATCTTCTATCTATACCTAGTTATAAAACACCTTCATATCTCACTGACCAAGCTAAAGGTTTGAAAAGTTCAGCTCAGCTATATGATAAATTTTGGGTGAGTAAAAGTGTCAACGTTTACTGTCACAGTTTTTTTTATGGGATCAGCAAAATGTCCAAGCTGATGTTAAGCAGATTTGTCACTCACGGGAGAAGTTGTAAAGTCTATGTGGAAGTAGCTACTTAATAAAATTCTTTAACTCCCTGACAGACAACGCACAACCTAAACCGCTGAGTCTAAAAGCATAACATTTTGCACAAGAATTCCTTAAATAACGAATGTGAGCACTAAAGAAAGATTTTTGAAATTTCATCCATTACAGAGCTGCAGAGGTTAAATAGGGATGAAAGTTTAAATGGAAGCTCGTGAATGTTGAAGTTAGATACGTGAAAGTTGGTACTTAGACTTGTGTCTAAGTTAAAGTAAGTTGTATCATCGTTTTTTTTAAACTCATCACCTAAGGCTCCTGAGAAGTTGTCACGGCTTGTAATAATCTATAGGCATACTAATATTAACCTCTTATTCACTTGCTTTTTTCATTTGCTAATGAGGCACAATTGATTTTCTATTGTAGGGCCGTTATCGGCCCGCGCTGGGCTGGACTGGTTAAGAATAAAGCTGAAGATTGTTTGTTTGAACTCGCCACATCTCTCAAATTACCAGTCGGATTTAAAAAAATATTTTAACATTTGGTAACCCAATTATTGAGGAAGGCTCACGCTACGACCCTTAGGAACCGAGCAAAATGAAAAAAGTCAGAAAGAACTCTAAGCGACGAACTACTTCTGCGAGCAGGTGATGCGACACGACGGAGTGAGTCGGGGGAACAAGGAATTTTACGCGGACGAAGACGAAGAAGAAGAAGCAGTAGCTAGTCACACGAATATTATAAAGGCGAAAGTTTGTGAGTGTGTGTGTGTGTTTATATGTTTGTTACTTCTTCACGCTCAAACGGCTGGACCAATTTCGATAAAATTTTGTATGGAGATAGCTGACACCCTGGATTAACATATAGGCTACTTTTTCCTATATTCCCACGGGATCGACATTTACGCGGGTGAAACCGCGGGGCGCAGCTAGTAAGGAATAAAATAGGATGTGTCACCCTAGAGCAAAGTTGGAAAGTCTTATGAGCAAATAGACAATGTAAAATAAAATACATATGGTGGCAGTAACTACTTCACTGGACATACTCTACCAAAAGGAACCCTACCCCTAAGTTAAATATTAAAGCAGGCGCACTCATACACACGTAATCCTTTGTTAATTGCAAAAGTTGCTAGTACTTATCTCTATGCAGCTAATTCTGCGTGCACCAGAAATTGCGGTTTAGTACACATGCAATCATGCATACCACAAATTAGCATATTCAAGCAATACCTCTCCTTATCTAGGTACCACTTAGAGATAATTGAGTGATAACAAGAAACGATTTGATTTGTGTAATAATTCGTATAATTTGTGTAATTTGCAAGGGTTTCGAAGGAATCGTTAAACTGAAGATTTACCTTCAGAAAGGTTCTTACGTTTTATAAGCAGATTAATTTAAATTGTTACGGGTAATCCTGCCACAGGATTTATGTTTGGGGTGGATAAAAATAATGTAGACTTTACTTACTTCTTTTAATTAGGTATTTTTGCTATTGTTGCAGCTATTATGTAAATTATCTTTTATGTATTGTTTTATCTTTTATAAAAATAAATAATACATACAAATAAATGTAATTCAAATGTCTGCTTGTTACTGAATGCTTAACATTTTTGTCTGTCTGTTTGTTCCGGTTAACGTCCAAAACGGCTTAACTGATTTTGATAGGACTTTTACTGGCAAATAGCTGATGTTATAATGAGGATCAAGGCTATTTAAAAAAAAATACTCAAACATTATAAGATGCTTTTTCACGGAAAGACGTACACATATTAAAATTCCCCTTTCCTAAGAAAATACTCTCGGTAGGTCTCGTATAAATAAATCACCCAAGACATTATCATTCTTATTACAGACTTACATGTTGATAATGTTGAAGTATCAGCAAATAAGATAAAGACATTTCCCCCTATAATATGTAATATGTATGTCAGGTGCCCCCCCACTTTCGAGGGTCAAATCTTTTTTCCGTTCCCGACTTTTTCCCGGAAACCCTTGATGAAGTTTGGCGAATTTCCTTTGTAACCGATGATATAGCCAGGTTCTTTTTGTTGGGCCGAGTAGATCTGGAGACTTTAAGTAATTACATGGGTTACTTACCTAATTGAAAGTAAAAGTATATATTATACCTTTTGTTTGGCAGATGTATTGGGTGAGTTGGGCTTGTAAAAGGGATTTAGGGGGTTTTTATTAGATTAGGTTAGTATCTATAAAAAGCGTTGCAGATTATAAAAGTTTCTTTCTTGCTTTGGTCGTGTTTGTGGGCTTATTCCACTAATCCCTCATGAAATCCCCCTGAGGGGGATAAGTGGTGCACACAGACTGACTAATACCCTAGTAAATAGCTCGCGTCGTCATGAAATAAAAACGTGAGTTCATCTTCATCTGCCTAGCCTTTTCCCAACTAAAATGTTGGGGTCGGCTTCCAGTTGAACCGGATCCAGCCGAATACCAGTATTTCACATGGAGCGACTGCCTATCTGAACTCTGCAACCCAGTTACTGGATAATACGATACCCCTTGGTAAGACTGAAATGAAAATGTGAGTTGTACCTACCTAATCAATAACGTATTTACATGAATTATTTTATTGATAATTTACCTGAATCGGATGAAATACGGTTTGATTCAAAAGTAATCTGCGATTGACTTTCTATTGAATTCTAATAACAGTACATTCGTTATAATAAATTATTCTGTTTATTGAACGTTACGCGTTCCAGTAAACAGAATGATTGAAACGAGGCTAATTAGATACCTACTTGGAATTTCTTGGTATTTGAACTAACAGATTTATTTGATCCGAAATGTTATTAATAATTCATGGAACTAATAATAGTTCCATGAATTATTAATAACAATTTGGATATAGCTGTCTCTATAATAATATAGAGACAGCTATATTAATAATTACTTGATATTTCCAAGGATTGGTGAATTTTCATGAAATAGGCAGATCTTGGGTAGAATTGTTGTGTTTGATCAAATGTTTGCCAATGACAGCCGTAGTCACATGTGATAGGGGGAGACTTCTGTCAAATAATTTTCGTAAAGAAAATGTAGTTTTGGAGGGACTTATCGAGATAAAAATGATTTATTTATAACTACATTGTTTTATGTAGTTAGGTAATAGCTGATAGTTGTGAAAGTGGTTTCAATATTTAATTAATACGTTCGCCAAAATGAAAGTCAATAAGTCAATGTGAATAATAGTGCGCGGGAGTTGTTTTAACTCCATGTGAATTTATTGACTATTTTTAATGTAGTTATCAAGATAGTAGGTGCCTAGTGGCTACTCTTAAAAGTAAGGTTTTAAAATGACATGGGGATTTGAATCCAATTTATTCCGTACCTTTCAGAACCTGCAATTTAATTGCATTACACAATATCAATCAGAAACTGAATCATTTTGAAGGAATATCCATTGCTAATCCATTGCTTCACATGTTCGATAAAAAAATCTGCAACGTACTGTCAAAATTAAAGCCATTCTACTGATTACCCCGCTGGATAGTAAAATAAGAGTATACAAATAAGCAGGTAAAAGAGTCATTATTCATTATTATACTTATTCTCAGAAGAGATATTTTTAATCACTGAATTCGTTCAGAAATGAACTCATTCAGTAAACAACACAAACAGTAATTATAAACGACAATAAAATGCACGAATACAAAATAATGAATCCGAGGTAAACAGATGTATCTGGAATATTAAATTAATTTCGTTTGTTTTAATTAACACCGCGGGATTACCGTTACGGGCACGCTTAATGAAATGAACATAATCTTGTTATGACGGCATGTTAGCATTAAATATGGGTAAATAAGGCTCTTAATGTAATTAAAGTAGCATACCGCTTTTCGTGCGCGAGTGCTCAAATTACGCAGCATGCAATTTTTTACGACCGCGGTGTCGAATTATGTGAGGTGAGAAGGAAAATATAAACTAGAACCTAGTTTATATTTTCACATGAAATAAGCTTTAAATATGCCGTTTATGTGATTTTAACACGATTCTATGAAAATTCGTAACATGTTTTCGAATAGGGTAAGTCCGGGGGAGATGGCCCTACTAACATTAAGGTCCTATAGCCAGGAAACCAAGTACAATAAAACAACAATTTTAATCACAAACAAAGCAATATGTATATTTCTTATAAAATCTTAATGGAATACAGTCTTTGAATCAACATAACATAGAAAAACTTTAAGTTAAAAAAAAAATACGATTGGCCATCTCACCCAGAGTGTCCGGGACTGATGGCCACAGGGCTTGGGGGGAGATGGCCAATACTTTTTTTGCCCTTTCCTTTACCCGTCCTGTCTCTAACGACGGTTAGGGAAAGAAAAAGAGAAGTCCTTTTCTTTATTTCCGCAGTTTGAGCACATGTCTTCAAACTCTGTGCAGTTTTCGTGCACCCACAGTTACATTGCAACTAATCTTCGACTAGTTGTGTCTTATTAATTGTTCTCGCCGCAGCCTCGGCAGTTGTCCACTTTATTTTCGTCTACTTCACTTCCAGAGGAATCGTGATAATCTACTGGTATTTCTTTGCAACTGCTGTTTGAGATTTGACGGTATTATGGGATTAAGGTCATCTATCCCAAATGCACGGGAGAGATGGCCATATCAATTTAAAAAAGTATGATGCAGTCTCCAACGATCGTTTTTAGGTTAGAATACTAAAAAAGTTATTAACTTCACAATAAAACGTCAAAAACAAGCGAAATTGAAGAAACTTTTTTGTGACCTCATAATATGTTAACCCCTTATTTTAGATCATGCACCTGTAATAAAAAAAATATGGAATTTACTTACTTTTTCAATGTTTTTTTGCAAAAAAGCATGCAGCAACTTGTTGCCGATCACACAACGAAGCGAACTAAATTACTACTTACGCCATTTGTTGTTTGTAACTCGCATTACTTTCTACTGGTCATCTCTCCCGTACGGCCATCTCCCCCGGACTTACCCTAAACATAAATTACTTAATGTAGTTTATTTTTCCTTAGCCTATCATAATACGAATACGAGAATATCAGTCTAATAAATGCATTCAATTTATCCACCCAGATATTTAGTAAACAAATAGCTCACATTTATATCAAAAGATTGATTTATCACGCATAATATCACAGCATTAATTTCCAAAATGATTTGCTCTAGGAGTGAGCGAACATGATTTGACAGTTATTATTAAGGCGCGCAAAATGGCGGCTATACGTCACAGCTGGACACGTTTCACTACGACGGCCATCTATCATGAATATGGAAGGGTCAGTGGCAATCAAATTGTATTCACATTCAGGTACTCAATTGCTCTCTTTGTGCCTATTCGCTAGACCGGTTAGGGCGCGTCAGACCGAAAGGTCCTAGCTAACTGATTTTCCTTTGCAAGTGATGCGATTTCGTGTGATGTCATGATGTAGCTGGCATATCTCATTTTAACACACACACACACAAACATAACTATTTTTTTTTTACTTAACCTGGGTCAAATAAACTTATTTTCTTTCTTTTATTCTATAAAGTAACCATGAATGATAATTGTGGCTAAGTAAGAACAGCCGCACGGTTCGATCGATCAGGTTAAGCTACGCTTGCCGCGGTTGCTACGTGGTTAGGTGACCATCTTTATATACCCCTCTGTGCCTCAGAAAGCACGTTAAGCCGTTGGTCCCGGCTGTCATTCGTGGATCTTTGACAGTCGTTACGGGTCGTCAGAAGCCCGAAAGTCTGACAACCAGTCTTACCAAGGCGTATCGTATTACCCGATAACTGGGTTGCGGAGGTCAAATAACAGATGATTTCATGATATGATTAATCTGGAAAATGGTACGAAATGAGCTAACAGTCATTTTCTTCACGAGCATTACAGTTCCTGAAAAGCATTTGAAAAACATTATACTAAACTACAAAGCCTCTAAAAAGGTAGTTCCTTTTCTGTACTATCATCTCACTTAAACCACACTCAGACATATTACAAACGTGTCGAAAATAATACCAAAGTAAATTGCTCTCATTCGGCATTGAGAAACTGCAAGTGTGCGCTTCGTGTTCAATTTGATCGAAACTCTGGCACAAGCCAAGAACACTGTAAGTGGTAAAACGCCGGTCACGCACTAAACTTGGGAGCAACTGCTAAGACTTCTATCTTTGTGCACTGATCGCTGTCGAGTTTTCCAACTATGTGTGTGTGTGTACTGTACGTGTGTTGTATTTGAAAGTTTTGGTTCATTTGCATTACAGGCTGTGTGCAATCGTGTGTAGGTTGTAACTTTGGCACAATATCGTGCTGTGATACTTACTATATAAAAAACTATAACAGTAACACTATAAAAGTATATTTATCAGCGAAATTGCAGTGTTGCTTCAGCGATCGGTACCAACAAATGTCCAAGATCCTTCGCATAATATGGGATTGATGTTACCCACATCTGGCGCAACTGATCTCTAATTACGGGTACAAATTCTCGAATGGGAATATGCAACAAGTCTGCAAGCATTACAATAATCTGCTTCCATCAATTAAGTCGAACAAACTGCGCTAAATAGTCTATGGCACACTAACACCACGACGATCCTAGAGGATTTGAACAAATGGCGCGGGCTTTAGCTGAACCTTAAGTCTAATCTCCATTGATCGGTGGAACTACGTATGAAGTTTTGTTTCTTTGAACAATGGCTAATCGAGGATGCCCTTTGTTTTTGAAAGAAAGTATTTTAAATTACGTTTCAGGTTTGAAAAGGTTACTTCCCACCTCTTACGCCAACCATACCTACTCGTAGGTCGAATGGCTGTGTCTTCTTTTCACCAAAACACCTCCTAAATGAATTAAAATAAACGAAGACCTCACCAAAAAAAAATGTTAATTATGTGTAGAATTCAGCCTACGCCAGGCTCGCCCATCATCATTCAAGTTACGGAATTTTCGTCTATATGGTAATGAAATGAGAATGGCCCTGGCATTTAATTTCACGTTAAAGTGTAGGTGTGCATTAAATGCAGCTACAAAACAGGACGTTACCAGAATTCCGTACGGCATACGGCATAATACATTGATGGTTTCGAGGAAATAACAGTATTTCAGGAATTACGGCGTAAATACCTGTAACTGCTCCTTTCTATAATTAGATAGCGGGGTTAATGAAAAATTCAGTGTAATTCCATCGGCAAACGGCTACCGGTAATCATGTGGGGAATTATTAACGGAGGGCTGGAGCTGCAGTGCTGGTTAATTTATATGCTACTGCAACTGAATTGAACTGAAAAGTTGAGTGGACTTGTTAATGGTTTTCACTCTCTGTGGGATTCTTTGAAAGCGACGGAAATGATTTAGAAGTTTTCGTATTTACTTATTAATTGAACACATATTACTTTGAAAGCCGATTTAAAAATACAATTCCATTGAGAATTCTTTAACTGTTGCAAGAATAGCATAATCAGCCTATAATGTTCCCACTGCTGGGACACAGGCCTCCTCTCTGTAAGAGAGGCAAGAATGCTGCAAGAATACTGTCACAAATTTCTGTTATACACAACTTACACAGTAAAATTTCCTGTCATAAACAATTTACGACATAATCAACGGGTTTCAAACATTGTATCTGGTGAAAGCAACATCTTTGAGATTATTGTTTCCGTCTCCTACCTAATAAAGTACTTTGGAAACAAAACACGTTTTAATTATTCTCTTTTTTCTCCGCCGAGCGACCCATGCGGTATCACACGACGTTGGCACACACACAACTATAAATAATCACAATTTGTTGGCTCATCGCCTGCGAACACACACGAATTAACGTATTTCATAGATACTATGTTTCTTGTAACAGTTGACTCGTTATTTATGGGATACAATACGGTTATCCGACATGTTCTGTTCTAGTCTTTTTATTTACGGTTGTTTATGCTATATTGTTGGAATAAACTACTTTGTCGTAAGTTCGCTCACTATGTTTTTGTGTAAATAACATACAGGGTGGCACGGACATCACGCGTAACCTGTTACCCACGGATAATAAAAAAAAATTGCTGTTCCATTTTTTTTTTATAATGGGCCCGCTCTTGACCTCGATCACGCCTGACGGAAAGCAATTGATGAGGTCTATGATGGAACGAGCGTGCCCAGAAGATGCCTCAGACACTGGAACTCCCACGCATCGATGAAACACAGCAGACTGCTTGACGCCGGACTCCGGTGGGAGGGTCGCAACCAGGCGGGCGTTAGCCCTACCACCGCAAGGGAAAAGAATTGGCCAGTCAAATAAGGTGTTGGGTGTGACTGTCCAGAATGTGCTGAGCGCTCGGTTCAGTTGAGTAAGGGCGCGTTCCCACTATGTTGTGACGATTAATTTATCGTTGGACGACTGTCGTCTCTAGCTGTTCCAATTATATCGACTGTTTATCGTCATTGTGTCGTGGACATATTTTATCGTTAAACGACTGTCGCATGTAGCTGTTCCCATTGGGTCGTGACGACATTTTTACTGTTCACGGCAGTCGCCTTGTCGTTTGCACATTAGTCGCCTCTACGTTGTTTTGTAGTGGTATGAACGTGTGTACGTATGTGTGATACGTGTGTGTGTGATACGTGGCTACGATAGGTAGTCGCAATGACGACACATGATAGGTCGTCACCATAAGTCGTGACGTTTTTTATCGTTTTACGACTGTCGTGCTAGCCATTCCCATTGACTTGACAATGTGTCGTCACTGCAAAAAAAAGTCGTGAACGACAGTTAATCGTGTAGTCCTATATGTGAACACCTCCATTTAAAACACAAGGTACGACGCTTTAAACGACACGATAATCTGTCGTCACGACATAGTGGGAACGGGGCCAAACTGGCGGAACTAACTGCACTACACGAGGAGGCTTAAAATCTACACTAGGGGGGTCTAGAATCACGTCCTGAATCCATGGTTCCAGCGGCGTCGATGTCCTTGCCACCCTGAATAATATTATTGGCATTAATTTTAGAAGCTTCGAATATAAAAATAATGTTGGCAGGAATTTAACATCGTTTTCTTCGAAAAAAAAAATTATTCGTTTGCTATAAATTATGTACTTTGGTATTTTTACGCTAATGAAGTGTACATATTGTTTCAATTTGTCGTTGAAATGTAAACAATACGATTATTGAAAAGGGATGATTTTGCTGCCATACCCACCCACTCTCTATTTTTCATTAAATTGACATCTTAATCCATGGCATCCCTTGTTTAACTGATTACGAAACTATTTCTTCGTAAAAGCTGATACAATTTTACACTACAGTTATATTTACCGACCCCATATTGTATTCTCATAGAATTTCTTAATGACTAAAAACTTATTTGGCACTGCTAACATTTCCTTGTTGTTTCAGACTCAACTTAGTTTTACACGAACTCCGTTTTAAACTTCCATTGTTTAAATGTTTACGTATTTAAAAGTCTAGTTTTAATTAAACATGTAGTAGGTATTTGATGAAGAATAATTGATTTCATGCGTGGGTTGATTCAATATAGTTAGGTACCTAGGTAATTTGAATTATACATAATGTGTCTATATTACAGGGTTATTTGATTTTAGCTAGCTAAACTCTGCAGATGCGATGGGTGTCGATATCTAAATGCGATAAAAAATAAGATTAGATGTTTTTTGGGAAGTCAAGGACCGCTGTTAAAAAATTAATAAAAAATAAAATTCTGTTTATTAAAATCTCCACAAATTACATGTGCATGTGTTTTTTTGTTAGTGTTGTTACTTAAAGTATGAGCTGAGAAATAATGTTTTCTTATGTTTTGTCGTCTTTAGATAAACATACACATAACGTTTATGATGTTTACACAAAAAACAAATCAATTTTTCTAAACTGATTATCAAAGTGACTACAATAGCTGCGGCCGATCACCCCACATAAAAAAATCAAATTATTGTATTTTTTGTTTTATCATGTTAAGCCGTCGCGTCTGTGAAGTTTAGCTAGCCAATTTAAAATAACCCTGTTTATCGAGTAGGTTGTGGAATGTCCACCTACGTAGTCTTAACAGTAGTTTTCAATGTCACCCATGTGGAATATAATTGGCCCCCTTTTTTTTGTTTGGAATGGCTGTTTCGATGTAGTTAAGCTACATTTTGTGTTAGTTTCTATTTAATGGGAATCTACTTCTTGAGCGATTAGGTGGGCAGGTAACCTCTTTGTACCTAGGTGGTGCTATCAAAGGCATTAAACACCCTCATCATTTCAGCCGAAAGACGTCCTCTGCTAGACATAAGCCTCCCCCAAGTACCTCCACTTCGACCGGTTCTGTGCTTCTCGCATCCAACGGCTTCTTGGGTTCCTGCGGCCTTCACAAGGTCGTCGCTCCACCTTGTGGGAGGTCTTCCAACACTACTTCTTCCGGTACGCGGTCGCCACTCCAGAACCTTTTGGCCCCATCGGCAATCGGTTCTGCGAGCAATGTGCCTTGCCCACTGCCACTTAAGTTTGGCAATTCTTCGGGCTATGTTGGTTACCTTGGTTCTCCTGCGGATTAAACACAGTAAATAAATATAATTATTTTCTTTTTTTAAGCATAGAATATATTTATTTGAATAGTTAAGTTGAGGGGTAAAATGGATCGTTTATGCCCGAGTTATACACTCTGCTTTGCACTTCGATTGCGAGAAAACGAAACAGGTATAAAGTATTATATAACATTAATTTCACTGCTCAAAAATGTTGCAAAATTGAAGAAGAGAATTGCTAATTCCAGCCACGAAACTTTTTTGAAGTGTTGTGTGTGAAGTTTTTTCATTTTCAACATTTGTTATTCGACTTGGGTACTTCACAAGCTATAAACACGTTTACACAAACACGCACAATAAATGGCAACTATTCTATCTGGGTTTATTAAATTAACGATAGAAAACACGGAAGTGATATACCTAAATTAAAGCAAATGAAATAAAATAACGACTTTAATCTGCGAAGTTTTATTGTGCCTGTGGCTGTCGGCCCTGATTATCTTAGTCATAGAAAAAAAAATCTTTATGCACTAGAGCATAAAAAACGACTTTATGTCACCTACGCACAACATAAAGACGAATTTTAGAGGATGAGAAGTGAAAATTATAACAGGTCTAAAGTAAAAGTGCGCAGTGCTGCACACCCCTACCCTATTTCAAGTTAAACAAATATCCACTTTATTTCAATGATCATTAAGTTGATTTCAGAGTGACTACCACTATTGACAAAGTTATAAAAATGTTTAAAGTTATATTTATCAGTTACTTTTTTGACAAAAAAATCTTTTATGCTGTAAAACAATTACCAATAAGCCATTTGTGTGTTTAGAGGGAGTTTCCTTATTTATTTTGGAATATTGCTATGATATACCTATGTAGTTAGGTTCTTTAATTAAATTTAATTTACAACATAAGGCCACTAATTGTATGTTTTGTAGAGATAAATGTATTTTTTTTGTTGTTTATTTTCTGTTATACAATAAAGTATACATAAATAAACATCTGCAAGAGAGACTGCCCTATATTCTTTAACTTTGTCTAGAATATTATTATAGTTAAAACCGTGAACTAATTTTCAAATTTAAATTCGCACTTTACCAAGCCAGAGAGATAAAAAATAAAACAAATGAAGTAATATTTTCAACGATATTTCAGCGGAATATATAAAATTAAAACTTTGCCCAAGATAATTACGCCTAACTTAGGTCCTATTAAGTTAATAAAATACCACTGGACGCCATTCATAGGCCCTCGTTTAATTTAAATTTAACGTTCGCTGGGGCTCAATATCTTTTGTATTATATTTTTCTGTCTGAAACAATTACATTTAGTGTGAACTCCATTGTTTTCTGAGATATAAAGTTAATGAAAATCTCAAGAGGCTTAATAAGGGCTGGCCAACAAATTTGATAAGCTGTGAGCTCGTGTTAAGGGCGTTGATAGAACATTGTTATTCAGATCACATTCTCAACGTGGAAAAGTTTTTTTTTTTTTTTTGTAATATTACTTTCGTTATATTTTCTTTCCGGATGAGTTAGGTATTGACAGGGCCTTATTGTGTCTATGTGTGGGTATCGACACGTCCCTAGAGAAGGGAGAGATTAGAAGGCTAATAGCTGTCTATTTCGACTTCCTTGCTTTTTACCTTTATTCACTGTGAGTGGTGAATTGTTCTCGTGTGCCGATAGGTATTATTTAATCACACTATCACGTGTCGTGTGTGTGTGTTCTTCACGCTCAAACGGCTGGACCAATTTTGATAAAATTTTGTATGGAGGTAGCTGACACCCTGGACTTTACTACACTACTTTTATCCTGATATTCCCACGGGGTCAACACTTACGCGGGTGAAACCGGGGGCGCAGCTAGTCTAATACAAAAGTATTTATAAATATAAATACTTTTGTATTAGTAGACTTTGAGGTGTTCTATGGCCGGTATGGAGTGTAATTATAAATTCATAAAAATACGTTAATTAACCTATGAATGTATGTATTTTTATGAATTTATAATTGCTTTTAATAATGGATACATTTATAATTATGTGATGTTTACCTATTTATAATTGATAACTGAGGGCTCAACTCTGCACCTAAAGTAATTAAGGAATCAAAATCACTTCCAACTTTTAAAAGGGTATTAAAATACCATTGTTCAGAATACTGTTTGAATTGTAAGTCCTCTGTACTCTTTTTTAGGGTTCCGTACCCAAAGGGTAAAAACGGGACCCTATTACTAAGACTTAGCTGTCTGTCCGTCCGTCCGTTTGTCTGTCACCAGGCTGTCTCAAGAAATTATGAATTTCTGTTGCCGCTTTAACAACAAATACTAAAAACAAAATAAAATAAATATTTAAGGGGGGCTCCCATACAACAAATGTGTTTTTTTTTCCGGTGTTTTTGCCTTGTGGTACGGAACCCTTCGTGTGCGAGTCCGACTCGCACTTGGCGAGTTTTATTTTTATACATATAACTTAATTTTAGTTCATAATCCAGTGAAACCGTTACCTATCTTAAATTTTTATGTTTTTCCTCATAGGAGTGAAAAATTGTATTCTTTTTGAGCGAAATAAATTATCCCGCAATTGTACGCCATTGAGGTAAAACATGATTGATTTAATTTAATATACTTAACATATTTTATAACATGCGTGTATACTCACGTTTTGGACAAATAAATTACCGTATCTTAGCTTATCTTAATATTAAACTTTGTAGCTTTAAGGCTTTGATAAAATACATAATCTATACTAATATTATAAATGCGAAAGTGAGTTTGTCCGTCTGTCTGTGGCCTGTTCACGCTTAAACCGCTGAACCGATTTAAATGAAATTTGGTATAGAGATAGTTTGAGTCCCGATATTCCCACGGGATCGAAACGTATGCGGGTGAAATCGCGGGGCGCTGCTAATATTTAATATAACAAACTCGCACATCATAAGTCTCACTTGGGCGCTCCACATTTTTAAGTGTATGAAATATTTTAGTTATGTCGCTCTCCCCGTATAAGTAACATCTTTTCATAAAATATGAGACAACCTAATTTACGTAAGTACCCATTTTGGCGCAATATGTTTTCATATAAAGTTTTTATTCAACAGCAGACTAATGCTCTTTCATTTTTTTAGGAATTTATTTCAAATTGGCTTTGTCAACTCTAGTATGAGTTTATTACGCGTCTAGACACATAGATGCTGATAACATTGAACTTAATGGGTAAGTACATAATATATGAATTAAGTAACGTAGCTACAATTTTATTACCGACAATTAAAAAATCAAGTTGCCAAGTCTAAGCAATATTTTGCTGTTGTGTGTTACTATTGTATTAAATAAAATACATCGCATGTATGAATAGTCATTTAGACATGACTCACACCATCCGACATGAAACTCTGGCAGCTCGGAGACAAGACACAACGACTGGCTGCGGGCGATAATTTTCATATTTATTTAGTTCAAAGCTCCGCACACTTGGCGTTGAGTTTCAGACTCGCAACGACAGGTGGAAGTCGCACACTCTCGCTACTTGTCGCAGCATCTAGGCGCGCACACGCACACCCGATGTCAGTCGCGTGCGACGGGTCAGTCAGCGTCTTGTCGTCAAGCTGTCGCAGTCGCATGTCGCAATGTGTGCGAGATGGTTTACAATCCCTCGTAGAAAACTTGACTAGCTACAGCTACTTACTAAGAAAGTAGCCCAACTGGTGTAAGTCTGACGTCATTAACTTTATATTTCAGTGGGTACTGAATAAGCACCAGCAGTTACGTCAAGTGTCAGTGGTGTAGACACTTATTTATTTATGGCGTACATCGGGTGGGCTGGCCCATCAACGGCCACTATCGACTTGAGTGGAGTGGGGTCAAGTGATATGACGGGCGAAATTATTTTGCGCCAAGCTTTTTCGTGGTGACGGTTCCAAGTAGGTCTCGTGATATTTAGATGTTAAAGATAGGTCGAGTTGGTAGTTTATTACGCTTTTTAGAGCAACAAATATAGGTACGGGCAATTCGACTAATAATTCTCTCATATGAAAGTATGTGCAGATGTTTAGATGTTTGTTACTCAATCACACATAAATTATTGACTAGAAAAAGAGCATAATCAGCCTATAATGTTCCCACTGCTGGGACACAAGCCTCTTCGGTCAGAGGGAGTGGGCCGTAATCCACCACGCGGGCCTGGTGTGGGTTTTTAGATACATGTGTGATTACATGTCTTCGAATTTTTGGTTCTAGGACATGTCGGTTTCCTCACGATGTTTCCTTCACCGAGCAGTGGTGATGAAATAATTTACGCAAATTACCACGCCACTAGCATTGGACCACTGGACCACCAGTGCTGTGGCATGAATGACTGAACGATTTATTTTGTCTAGCTCTCTGATGAAATAATTATGTTCTGTTTTTACACATAGACTACTCCTTTTGTTAGGGCTATTTTCGGTATAGTCAACTTCGTAATCGCGTTATTACCCTAAGGTTGAATGTCCCTTACACTTCACAAATCGACGAGGTATATTTACCCGACTGCGCCAGAAGGAGGGTTATGTTTTTCGAGTGTATGTAGGTATGTATATTTTTATCAGATTAGTTTCAACCTTATAGTTACTGGGAATTATCATAAGTGGTACAGCAATTACAACTGAAATCATAGGCAGTAGATAGTTTACACTTGACTACGGCGAAGCAAAAAGGAGGGTTATGATTTTAACCGGTATGTATTTATGTGGGTATGTATGTATGTTCATCTGTTCCTCCTTAACGGTAGGTACCTCATTTGACAAATGGCGTGTGTTGAGAATTAAATGAAAGGGCTTAACAGCACATTTCACAAATTTATAATATAGCTTCTGTCTGCGACTTCGTCCGCGTGACTTGTTCCCCCGACCTACCCCGTCGCATCGCATCGCCTGCCCGCGCTGTTACTTTGTTTTCATTCATATGACCACGGCTTCTTGAACTTTCCTTTTTTATTATATATTTTATGCTGTGGTTGCCGTGTGAATGCTAAATATTTTATCGAGCAAATTGCTTGCCAGTCGCAGGACTCGATGGGCATCACAGCAGAGGTTTTTTTTTTTTTTTTGCGGATGGGTAATCATCAAATGACCCCTCCCGCTCTGGGTGGAGCGGAAGGGAGTGTCAGACTCTTACTGACTAAAACCCTCCCGTGTTCCTTCCTTAGCCCTTTATGTTCCGGGCCAGCGGTAACCCTTTCGGACAATCCCGCTACCCAGCAGGCTTCGGCCCTATGGGGCCCCTCCTCGATGCTGACATCTCTTTGAGGCGCGCGTGGAACACGTACGCGCCGTCGGGCACGGGCCTGCCCTGATCGGACAGTGAGCTACCCATTACTCTCCGCCCGCAGGCCCGCGCCTACGGTGGCCGGGAGTCGTCGCGCGGCTCGACGCCCGGAGCGTCTCCCGCGGCGGCTGGGACGGGAGGCTCTCTCCCTGAGCCGTCCCGCCACCTCCTTCGCAAGCATGACTGCTTCGCAGAAGGAGGTGACTGCCTCTCAGAGCACAGAGAGCTCACAGAGCTTAGATGAATAAATCTAGTCCTCGTGGTGATATTTGATTAAGGAGGTTTTTTACTGAGCGCGTTTGAAAGTCATATATCTTAGGTAGGTACACTTGTTTATTACATTCTTTTCAAACTTAGTACATAATAATTATGAGGTAAAAGTTCCGAGAAAAATATTTCCTTGCCGCGGCCTTCACTTTGATATCATAATTTATCTTATAAACTAACTTTCCTGTGAAGAGCAAGGGAATAAAAATAGAAGAATTCTATTTCTAGGTAAAATAAGACAAACAAGGTTATTTAGATCAAGTACCTACTTTATCTGAAGTAAATATTTTTAGACCCTTTGTACACAAACGTTCTTCTTGCCGTGAAAATGTACGTTTTATTCGAAGTGTGTAGGCACGGTTCGTCAGTGTTGTATGGATCACTATGGAAGCCTTTTGACACACACGTTTTTTCTACGGCGTGGTTTATACGCCGTAATGTAATGAAACTATGGCTTGTACAGTCGCCAGCACATCAAGCTACTACAATCTGTCAAATTTATTTGACATGATTTTCAACTTTATCGCTGAAGCCTCCGATGACCAGCCTCAGCCGCTACGGCTCGCCCGGGTGCCTATGCATTGTTACAGCGGGCGGGAGTTGCTCTCCCTTCGCGCCTCTGGTGTTTTTAACACTCTAGGGGTAGCAGCCAAAAGACTACGTGAAGTCGGGGGTGCCCCGATTTGGTTTTGGAACAGATTCGACGTATTCAAACCATGAAGTTTCCCCCAGTGGTGGACAACGAGAATCATTTTTAAAAGTTGTTTCGCTGTCCCCCAGTTGTGACTAAACAAATAGTGGATATCGGGAATAATCGGTAATTGATGACTTGACTATTATACCTACTGCTAATTTTCATGAAAACAGAATATAATTTATTAATTTAGTTGTTGAATAAAAAAGTTTGATGGCTTTTGATGGCTAATTTTGAGACAGGAATTTGGTTTTATTAGCAGACAGATGTTGAATCTCTAAAATATATAAAGTAGCCCACTTCAACATTAGTCGCTGAGTTATCAATTCAGAAGTAAATATATTTATCGGTAGCTCTCACCTGAGTCATATTAATTTACGTTCGTAAATTGACGCTGGTTTTTTGATATTCTGTTGGAATAGTAAAGATGATGAATTAAGAAGCTGTTCTATTAACTCGTTGCCTACATACAAAAAAAGACGTTTGGTTGCAGGTTCTAAAGTAAACTTTTGTTGCTGCACTTATAATTTCCCATCCTATTTATTTACCGTGACTTTTGTTATGATATTTTCCCTTGCAAAGTATTTTCTCATTGAGGAACGAGAAAAGGCAAACAAAGAAGTCTATCTTAGAAAAAGATCAAGTATTTCATCTAGGGTAATATCTATCTAGTCATAAAATGCGACAAAGGGGACCATGCCACGTCTACCTAATGTAAAACTTTATTATTTTGTTCAGTCACACAGAATACCTACAATATTCTGCTAAACTAAGCAATGACAATGGTCAACGTTTAGCTAGGAGCTGTAATGAGCTCAAAGTACCTACAGTAACACTATCACAATAAACTTCTTGGTTAGCTAGCTACTCGGTCCAGATGGTATAATTAAGTGGCCCACATAAGGCTCACGTACGACCGAGCAAACCAACTCTGTCGTCAGTTATAAAAAGTTAAATAAATGTACAGCACGTAGTAATTCTTCTTCCGTGACGTCATGAGCTATTTTGTTCTTGAACAAAGAGCAAGGATGTTTAAGTTTGCAGTTTGTTGGTAGTTTCTTATTGAGCAAAAAAAAAAAAAAAAACAACGTTTGTTTCCCGTGTTAACCAGTATTACTACCAGAAGTACCATGGGTAAAAAAAACTCCCCTAGAACTTCCAAGCGATCCAGTAGTACCACGGGAAGTTTCTTTTTACCCGTGTCACACTCTTAGTCGACATTTCATTGTTTGACACCTGTCACTTTGACACATTTCCCCTTGACACCTTTCCCTTTGACACTTCTCACTTTGACTTTAATTGCAATTTAGAAATGTCCCTATCTTAACACTGCGGGGTAATTGCGAAATAATGAAAAAAAAAACAAAGTTAATTTATTACAACTAGATTGAGGAACACCACTTCCAATCTAGCCAACGTGCGGTCTTATAATTTCTAGCGTGACAATATGATTGTGGTAGTTGACCTCCACGTCCATAAAATGTATTGAAATACGTGCACGATTTAACGTTATGGTCAACGAAAAATTAAAATCGTCTACATATATTTCTATACATTTTACTTCTCTATGTTATCGTGATGCCGTGGGCGTCGTGTGGGGTTCATTGGTTCATATAAAGGCAGTAATGCGTGGTCTTCCTATCCTATTAATGTTTTAATTTACGACTAATGGCATATATAAGTATATAGGGATACTACATCCTCCTCTCCAGTCGCGTCATACGCTCGAATCTGAGGATACGTATTTATTTTTGCTCCGTAATAAAAATTATTTGTAGAAGTAATTAGTGAAGTTCGGATTTAAGAAACTCCTTTAAGCGGTGATTTGTGACGATAACTTTAGTTGTTTCAAATAATACTACCATAACAATCAGTGTAGATCATCAAATCTAAAAAAAACAAATTATAAAATATCATTAAAAGTGTCAGTTCAGTGCAGGTGATTGTGTTTTTGTACTAGAAACAATATTATCACACCCTCACTAATTTTGGAATTGACATCCGTCTGATATAGGGTCAAATAATTTAACAACTTTACTCAGTGTCTACACGGCGAGTTCACTTAAGGTCGTACCTTAACAGAGCGGTGGTCACAAAGTGCGGGTTCAAATCCACGCTAAGCATCGGACTCTTTTTGTAATTCTTACATTTGTTGGTTACGGTTTTTTTATCGTGAAAATTGAGTATGCCAAAGTGCGGAGCTTGCGGAAAATTTTTGGCAGTGAATGACGGCACTAAATGCTCGAAATGTCCGGGATTTTATCACCGAGTCTGCGTCAACCTTGCTCCCACGGCAACATTCTCGGCAAACTGGATGTGCCCTGGATGTAGGGCAAAGATTCCTCGTGTAGACAACTCCCAAACCCCTGTGAAGGGAACAGAGGAGTCAAGCCAATCCACCAGTCCAGCAGCGGTCAGCCCCACTGACAAAGCTGAAATCATCACAGCAACAAAAAATAACACACCGGATTCTCAAGAGGTCAGCTTAGCGATGGAAATCCGTGGTCTCCGCAGTGAGGTTAACGCCTTGCGAGATGAAATACGTCAGTTTCGAGATGAGTTCTCAGGTCTTGATGATAAGGTGAATAAGTGCTATAATCGCATGGACACCCTGGAATGTCGTGTTAAAGAACTCGAAGAGAATACCGAGCCAGCGACTTCCCCACGTTTAATTCAACTGGAGGAAACAATTGGGGAACTCCAGCAGCAACTGAATGAACGTGAACAAGAGTCACTGCTAAATGATGTTCAACTCTCTGGCGTTACGGAGTCTAGCGGGGAAAACCCGGCACAGTTGATTAACACCCTTGCACTCAAACTAGCGATTAAGCTCGAAGAACAGGACATCGTCTTTGTTAAGCGTGTTGGGAATGTTCGGCGTGACCACACCGATGGTGAAGCGCCCCGCCCTCGAATCGTCGTTGTCAGACTAGCAAGACGCGCGACACGTGATAATTTGCTTAGTGCCGCACGCGTCCGCCGCAACCTCACTACTGCTGACATCGATGTGCCGGGAGCGCCACACCGCATCTACCTCAACGAGCGCCTGACTAAAACTAATAGGCAATTATTCTATGAGACTCGCCAAGCTGCTAGTCGCCTGGAATGGAAGTACACCTGCAGGGCTAACATGCGCAAGTCGACAAAATTTTGTAGACGCATTATCTCGTGCTGAGACGACATATGTCTGTTTGTCGATGGGAGCTAACATGGCGACACTTTTAGGTCGTGTTGTTCTGACATAGAAGTCATGTCGTTCTGTCAAACCTGTTTTTGTCGTCAGGCTCTAACATGCGCGCTAAATTTTTGCCGAATTTTGACATTTTCCTATGACAAGTTTCTCGTCGATGGTTTTCGTAGACGAGAAACCGCGACAAACAGAAAAAACTGAAAAGGGGTAACAGAATTCTGTCTGTGAACTTAAACAATTTAAGTATAATGGCGGTGCCGTACTATAATTATCTATTAACTGTGTATGCGGTGAGGGAAGCTAGAAAAATACAGAGGAAGGTCATTCGCGATGTCTGCAACCCATTCGACTTACGGCATAACGAGTTCCAGTCCCTCTGGCGAATTACAAAGCCTGAAACCTATTTATTTGTAACAACTTGTAAACTACATGAATTTATTTAATAATATTATTGTACACATGTGTGTAACATGCATGACAAGTTAACTTTCGTTGGTATTACGAATAATGTTTCACAGCAATGACAGAATGTTGTACTTGATGAATAGTCAACATTAAATGTTGATTTATGTATGGTATAGTGTGTTTATGTTGTACATTACAGTTAGTACCTACATTTCATCGAGATTATTAATGTAACATGATATTATGAATGGTATTTATGGTACATAATCTTATAGCTCGTAGAAAAATCCATTCTTCACACGGTTTGTTTTGTAAGTCAATCTATACAACATTGAATATAGAGGTGCTAATAAACTAATATGCACCTGTGACGGGATTTTGATCTAATACTTACAATTTCTTTGATGCCAAAGCCATCTTCTTTGTAACAATTCCACAATTTCAAATTGTTTTGAAAATATTTGGCGCGAACCACAAGTAGGTACCACAACAAACAAAAAACCAATTTTGAATTGACCAAAATGTCAAAGAGACAATTGTATCGTCGTGTTCACAAATATGGCAGCGTTCACGCAATTCCCACCAATAATAGACCGAATGAAATGAATGAAACCGGCGTTACTAAATTATATTATGGTATGTTTTCATGCAATAGCAACATCGGTTATCTCGCGTCGAGAAGGCGAAGTCACGACGAGATATCTTCTCGAGCGTGGTGCGCATGTTAGGAAAAGTGACAAATGAATCGAGAACGACATATTTTGTCATCTCGTTTATGAGCTATGTCGACTTGCGCATGTTAGCCCTGCTGGACTAAAGATGGCCGCATACTTGCGCGTAAAGAGGAGGGAAAGTCAGTTGTGCACATCCGAACGGAAAAGGACATCACACGTTTTTTCATCAATCAGTAGGTTTGTTCTTGGATGAAGTAGCAATTTCTGTCAACGTTTTTCATGTCTTATGGTCGCATTGCACGTTGCCACGTGAGAATGTTCAAATAAGTCCATTGTTTTGTTTACTGTCTAGCTTAATTTTGTTTCACTGCTGCATGTTGTTAAATACATGTTTTTTGTTTTTCGTTATTTTTGAGATAAATGGTACAATACATTGCACATGTTCCTGTCACTGTCATACTGTTAGCATTTTTAGCTATTTAAGTTGCCATGTAATATGTATAATTTACGCTGCCTACGGTGCCAGACCATGTTTATATATTTTTTCAATTCCGTTTATAATTCACTTACACTACACTTTATTTATTTACCATAACAATCGTGTTTACATGCATCTTTTATCAATCTGTGAGTTCTTTTATTTAATATATTCTGTGATATTTTTATTTATCGTTAGTAAATTATCTATTCAATGATGTCTACTACATACCTTAAAGTTGGTTTTTGGAACGCGGGTTCTTTGGGCACGAAACACGATGAGTTTATAGCAGCATTACTGGATTTAGATGTCGATATTATGGCCATTAATGAGACGTGGCTGCGAGCAGGCGAAGAAGGGCGCGCGCCCTCCGTACCTGGATACAGGCTACGGCATATGCCGCGCCCATTGTCTGTTAAGAAGGGACGTGGTGGCGGTGTTGGTTTTTATATCAAGCACGGTATTAATGTTCGAAGCCACCCGTACTCTGCTAGCCCAATGCACACCACGGTCGAGCAGATGTGGCTAACAATTAGTGTTCGTGGAATTAAGTTAGCAATAGGTACTGCCTACCGCCCGCCCTGGCAAGATGTTGATCTTTTCCTAGACGCTGTATCTGATTCATTAAACTCTCTAACGCAATGTGAGTACACGATACTAATGGGTGATTTTAACATAAACATGCTTAGTGGTACGGACTCAAAGACGGATAAGTTGGTCTCATTTTTGAATTGCCTAGGTCTGAAACAACTGGTGCAGTCACCCACACACTTTACTGTGCATGGTAACTCTCTGATAGACATCATCTGTACAAATGTTAAACTACGCTCTTTATCAGTTGATTTAATACCGGACTTAGGTGCGCACGCGTTGATTTCCGGCGAATTTAGTTTTAAACGCCTGAAAATTCCATCTCGAACCATAACTTATCGACCACTAAAGGACATTGTTAGGGATTGTTTTGATCAGGATCTCGAGTTACTTAACTGGAAAGCGTTAACCGAGCTGCAAGATGTAAATACTATGGTCAATGACTTTAACTCGAACCTACTTACGCTGTTCGATATGCATGCACCTCTAAAAACTAGTGTTGTGAAGGAGCATTGTTACCCGTGGATTACTGGCAATGTTAAATATATGATGAATTTGAGAAATAAGGCACATTCAGAGCATTTAAAAAACAAAAAATCGGATTCAAAAAAGTTATATTACAAAGAATTGAAGTCACTTGTTTCTAGGTCTCTTTTTTACGAAAAGTCAGCGTACTATAAACATAAGATCAACAGTCAGATAAATAACACCAGAGCGCTCTGGAAAAATCTAAAGTCTACCCTACTCCCAACTAAACACAAGGAATTACCTCTGCACTTTAACGATCCCGACAAAATTTGTGACCATTTTCTGAATGTGCCGGGTGCGGATACGGTCAGTGATTCATTGCTTGCATATTTTGAATCCGCGCGACATAATAGTTCCACGTTTAGTTTGAGACCTACAACACGCAACAAAATCGCGAACATACTGAGTACTATTAAATCGAATGCTGAAGGTTGCGATGGCCTTACAATAAATATGATATTACTGACTCTACCTGTGACTTTGGACGCCGTGACTGCTTTAGTAAATACATCTGTTACTTCCTCATCTTTCCCTGAATTATGGAAAATTGCCAAAGTGCACCCATTGCCGAAAACTCTTAATGCATTGGATATAAAGGACCTTAGACCCATTAGTATACTGCCGGTACTTTCTAAAGTCTTAGAAAAAGTAGTTTGTGCGCAATTGGTTGAATTTTTAGAGACCAATAAAATCCTTCCGGATATCCAATCGGGCTTTAGGAAGGGCCGTAGTACAGCCACAGCTTTATTGGATGTAACAGACAATATCCTGTCGGCTCAGGATAATGGGATGTGCACTCTTTTGGTGTTGCTTGACTTTTCACGCGCGTTCGACTGTATTAATGTTCCTCTATTATTGTCAAAGATGGCTTTTTATGGATTTGACGAGGACACAATAAAATGGTTTGATAGCTATCTTGGCGATCGTACGCAATTCGTTGAAATACGTCGGGCAGACGGTTCAACAGCTGTCTCTGGACGTCGCACATAGGAGTATTGTCATGTAAAATCCGGTCAAAATTATTTAATGGCTTATTTAATAATTAAACATTATAATACGATCTAATATAATCTTTAATGATATTAAAAAGTACTTTCATAGCAAAAACACGTTTTTTCAACTTAAGTTCTTAAAATTATCTTAATTGTCCTTCATCTATATTTTCGCAGCTGACGTTGTCTTCTGTTGACGTTGATGGTAAAGATGGCGGCGCAATTGCGACCAAAAGCGAGAAAAAGTTTTTCGAAAGAGGCGCTTGATCTGATGATCAAGCGCCTCTTTTGAAAAACTTTTTCACTTCAATTGCGGTTTTGGCCGAATTGAGCTTAAATGAAGATCGTAACTTAGTAACAATCTATTAATAATGTCTCTGTTGCAGTCTAGAAAATTTTCTAGAAAAATCAAGCCTGTACTACCTAAAGTTTTTATTTCGGGCCTCAGCTGCCTCGTCCGACAATTGACCAATCCTTGTTTTGCCTTTTGTATTAATGAGTAACATGGATAGATACTACTATTAGCATTATAAAGGATTTCCCATTGCCTTCTTGTGAAGTCACCTTCTACGAAAATTTACAATGCCTCTTGTGGCGTGTGCTTTTTCACTTATTTGCTTTTGGGATAAAGTGTTAAGATTTACGAACTTTCGACGCTCTTGTTGGCGTTGCCGTTGCTACTATTTCTTTCATCAAGCTGAGGCATCAGTGTTTCCAATAGTGCGTTGACTGACTCCAGCTGCATATGTTAGTTCTTCAGCAGGTATTTGCTTCAGTATCTCATTAGTTTTTCGTCGCTTACTACGCTCACTTTATTTATTTATTTATTTATTTATTAAAACTTTATGCACAAGTAAAAACTGTACAAAGGCGGACTTAATGCCTTGGGCATTTTCTACCAGTCTACCTTAGGGTGATGCAGAGACAATACACAGTAGGTGCAAATACAGAAAACAACTTAGAAAATAACTAGAATATAAGAATAAATACTTAGATACATACATACAACAAAATATAATAAAATAAAAAAGTTATGAGAGTTATACAAAAAAAAAAAAACCTGCAACAACTTAATCTTGAGACGAATCTGCCAACTTCTTGTGAATGTGTTCTCGAGCTTTCATTTTAAATGTGAACTGATTGGTTACCGTCCTGATATTCTGAGGGAGCGCATTCCAAAGGAAAACCGCCTGGACAAAGAAAGAAGACTTTATAAAACCAGAGCGATGAGAAGGACAACGAAGAAGACGATTATTCTCTGACCGAAGATTCTTGCTGTGTGCAGAGCATAAATATTGACACAGAGAAGTCAGATAAGAAGGAGAAGTGGGTTTGTGAAGGATAGAAAATAGGGTTGTCAAAGCCCTCAACGCTCTGCGCTGCCGGATAGGTAACCACTTTAAAAGCGATCGATGTGCGGATACATGATCATACTTGCGGAGATTGAAAACGAATCGAATGCAGCTATTAAGAAGTCGGTCAAGTTTATTGAGGAGATCTGCATTCAGGTCATAGTAGCACACATCGCCATAGTCAATTATGGGGAAGATAAGGGACTGTACAAGCAATGCCTTAATGTGTGATGGGAGAACATTTTTCAACCGATAGAGCGACCGCAACGTTCCAGTGACCTTCCTGCTCACAATCGCGACCTGCTTACGCCAGTCAAGGCAAGTGTCAACATGCAAACCCAGATCCTTGACGTCAGAGCTAAACGGAATCACTGAGCCATCAAAGGTAACCGGTGGCACCGTTAACCCATTCAGCCTCCTCAAGCTATGGGGGCTCCCTACAATGATAGCCTGACACTTGGTTGGGTTAACCGCCACCCCAAAACGATCAGACCAGTTTTTTACAACTCGTAAATCCCGATTTAGCTCCTCGACCGCATCGGATAAGCTGTCAACACCTGCCTGACAGTAGAGCTGTAAGTCGTCAGCGTAAAGATGATACGCACACTGAAGCAGAGAAGTTATGAGATCTATAAAGATAGAGAACAAAAGTGGAGATAAAATGCCGCCTTGAGGGACGCCAGTTTCAAGATCACACCAGCTGGACTTAGAGTCACCAGCAAGAACTGATTGCTGACGCCCCCGAAGATAGGAAGAAAACCATTCCAGAACCTCGTGAGAGACCATGCGATAGGAGAGGATGGATAAAAGGACTTCGTGACTGACGGTATTGAAGGCATTTGAAAAATCGATCAACACTAAAACCGTAACTTTAGTGTCTTCCATTCCTCGCCTTATATCGTCAGTCACTTTAAGGAGAGCAGAAACGGTACTGTGCCCGGGCCTGAACCCGGATTGGAACGGACTGATGAGGGAGTTTTTGTGAACTTTAGTTTTCAAAAGATTTTGTTGGCTTATATGTAAGCTCTGCACTAAATTTCTGTAACTGTATAGACCATTTGAGCTATTTGTCATTATTACGCAAAAAGCGCTCTTCTTAGCGACTTGCTGCTACCCATTTTCGTTTGAATTCAGTCTTAAAAAATCTCAGAGTACGATCCAAAATATTTATTTATAATCTGGGCATTGAGTTACTTCAACTAATTTTGTTCCCAAAAACTCCAACTTTTCTTCAATTTTCTTTCCTTTACAGTCACGCATGATGTCGTACAAAGCTCTTCTGGTAAAACTAACAGTTGATTCTACATTATCTGAAAATAAAAAATAAAACAACGTAAAGTCAAATATATCCACATTTTACACTATCATATTCAAATAATAAAAAAAAAACAATGGCGCGCGTAGGCGCGGCAAATTTTTATTGTTTTTACTAAAACATATTCTAGCCAACATATTAATCGTAAAATAAAGGTTTGACAAGCCTTGACAAATAAACAAAAATACGATTAAACAAAATATTTTAGACTATTTATTTCAAATTATCGGTTCATCTTCCTTAATTTTTTTAAACACCTAAATGAAACAAAAATTATTTAATTGTTATGTTAAAATAATCTACATACCTTGTACTTCCATATTCATAATGTTTTTTTCCACAATTTATCACACCAAACATACAGTTCAAACTCCAATACAGTGAAAATAAATAAGCGCCGAGAACAGAAACATGCGGTTTAGACTACGACTAGGTTCCGACTGCTTGTGCGGGAAGTGTCGACTACCTGAGTCACAAATGTGTCTCTTTTTCAATGGACCGGTTATTAAGGTGCAAAAATGTGTGGCTTTAATAGGTTTTTATTTAACTTCGTAAATTCGACTTTTGACCGGATTTTAGACGAAAATACTCGTATGTGCGTCGCTCAGTAGGAAGGGGGGTTCCACAGGGCTCGATACTTGGGCCAGTATTGTTTATTTTGTACTGTGCCGATATAATTAGAAACATAAAGAAATGCCAATACCATATTTATGCGGATGATACACAAGTATATATATCATTTAAGCCGGAAGACTATGAACAAGCATTAAACGACCTTAATACAGATCTTGAAAACATAGTGAAATGGTCCAATGCCAACACGCTTGCCCTGAACCCTTCAAAAACCAAATATATGCTTTTTGGAACCAATAACCAGTTAAGTAAAATTAAACCTTGTGCCAACTGTGTGACTGTTATGGGAGAGCCTATCGAAAGAGTCTACGAAGCACGTAATCTAGGTGTTCTCATAGACACGGAACTTCGTTTTCACAAACACGTGTCTGAGTCAATCCGTAATTGCTTTTATAGACTTAAGATATTATACAAGGCCCGTCCCTATCTTAGTGAAGAATTGCGAGTCTTGCTCGTGGAGTCTTTGGTTTTATCGAAGTTAAATTATGCGGACACGGTCTATGGCCAACGACTACTGTCAAAAACTGAAAGAATGATACAAAGACTTCAAAACGCCTGTGTACGATTCTGTTTTAACGTTCCCTTTCGGGGACATGTTACGCCTTTCCTCAATGAGCACAACATTTTAAAAATGAAAGCTAGACGTAAACTCCACATGGCGAACTTACTCTTTGGTGTTATTAAGTCTCACTCCCCTTCTTACTTATACAATAAACTATCGTGGACAAGAAGACACAGAATCGGTGAGGGAAGAAAATGTTCTCAACAGCTTTCCATCCCACAGCACAAGTCGGCGGCTTTTAGAGGTAGTTTTCGCTACGCAGCTACTAAATGCTGGAACAATATCCCTCCTCCCATAAAGTTTAGTAAAAGTTCATTGACTTTCAAATTGAAATTAAAAGAATTTCTTTTAAGCCATCAAAAAGATTTTGAAAATATTCGAGCCGACATATCTGCCATATAAAACAATTAATTTTGTCAATTTTATCATTTTTTATAAATTTTATCAACTTTACCAATTTTTAACGATTTTATTATTATTACTTTTAATTTCAATCAGTTTAATTTTTTTATTAGTCAATTATTATGGTCCTTACTATAATGAAAATGAGAATCGCATAAAATCCATTTCGTAGTAAAAGAGCAATGTAGTCACACGATTTTGTCTTATAGTACCTATATATATACTTTCTATTTATTTATTTGTTTTAAATGTAGGTAGTACGCACATATTTATGGGTTATTTATTTCAGTTTTTCATTAATCACAACACAACACACACACAACAATGTCGCAACATTTTATTTGATTTTGTTAATTTATTTTAACGGACACGCATATCTCTATGTGTTTGTTATTCCAGCGTATGGCACTCGTGGGTTGCAGCTGAAAATCAGCGTCAGGTGGTACACCTTGTGTTGTCATCTGACATTATGCTGAGCTGAGGCCCTTTTGGCATTATAATCTCTGTTTTCTGTTTTTATAGTTTTAAGGTGTACTTATTTTGATGTAATGCCAATAAACGCATTTTTCTTTCTTTCTTTCTTTTCTTTCTTTTGTTTCTTGTTTGAGTTACCAATTATTCTGAAAATGTGGCATCAGCAGTATTGCCTTTGTGTAAATAATTTTATCAAACCGGCATGTCCTAAAACCAAAAATTCGAAGACATGTAACATCTACCAACCCGCACTGGGCCCGCGTGGTGGATTACAGCACAATTCCCCTCAAAGAAAGAAGGCCTATGTCCCAGCAGTGGGAACATTATAGGCTGATTATGTTATGCAGTATTGCATCTCGCATGTGAAAGTTTAGTGCATCGAAATAACCTTCTTCACTCGGGCCCACCAGCCCAATTGCGTAACAAGTAAATTTCTAATCCAATGCTTCTTAAGTTTAAAAAATTCGTCAGTTCGACAACGTAAATAAAGCAATGAATGTTGTCGAATTGTCAAAATGAAAGGCATTGCAATTGTTAGTATGCTACGCAATTTCCCTGGTGCCTACAAATAATGGGGAAAATCGTTCTGCCTAACCTAAACGTTGCATTCCATTTTACTCTTGGCAATTTATAGGTCAGCAGCGTATTTGCGTTAAAATCTCTGGCCAGTAGAAAATTCACTGCAATAGACTCATTTGCTATCGGATAGCTTACAATATGTTAGAGGTTTAGACCCTAATGTGACATCACAGTTTCGACATGTAGGGCTGCCAATCTTGGAAACTTTGGGACTGTCGAATTTAGATTAAAGGCTTCAGAGGGTCAATTTCTGTATTTATAAGAATATTTAATAATGAATAATTTGCTATTTTTGACAGATTGAGACTAATCTAAATTTGTCAAAATTACCCCTTATTTCCCTAAATTTACAAGTTATTGACATTGATAGTCGCTGAGATGAGATTGAGATTTTGAACGGTTTTATATACGGGAATTGGCTTTCAGTTAATGTTAGATGACGTGTTTATTTGATTTTAAGAAGATGAAGCTTTTGCTATGACTGAAAAGCCGAATACTCTGATTTAAAAACCTGCAGAAAATCTCGACTGCTGCTGATGCACTTGAATTTAGTTTTCAGAATTTACATCCACTGAATTAATTTATGACAGAGGTCAATACTCCAATGTATGCAGTTAAATCATTTGAGGCATTGTATGTAGTTTGGCTCTCTCTTGGTGCCAAAATGCTAATGGCACATAAATGTATTACCGAGACAAAATTACAGTTTTGGGTCACGTAAATAAGTGAGATTTATCGCAACGTAAAGTTACTATTTCTCTTTTATTAACAGTTATTAAAAGAATAGGTAATAAATAACCTTTATTTTTATTAAAGTCAATAAAGCGTAATCTATACTAATCTATACTAATATTATAAAGCTGCAGAGTTTGTTTGTTTGTTTGTTTGAACGCGCTAATCTCTGGAACTACTGGTCCGATTTGAATGATTCTTTTAGTGTTGGGTAGTCCATTTATCGAGGAAGGCTATAGGCTATATAACATCACGCTACGACCCTTAGGAGCCGGGCAGCGTGTGACACCGCGGGGAACAGCTAGTTACGAGATAATTATTGTTTGCGTTGATAACATTTCATAACAATGTGTGTAGTCATATAAATTACAATGATATGTTTGAAAATAACTGCGATCAGATCAGAGTCTGCCATCCTCCTGATAAAATAAATTAATGAAGCTTGGATCACTCGTACAGACGCCAGCACATCAAGCTACTACAATCTATCAAATTTCTTTAATATATTTTCAACTTTATCGCTAAATCATAAGGTTCAAAGTTGATTGGAATTTGACAGTTTCGGGTAATGTGCTGGCGTCTGTACATTACTGTGTAGGTTCACGTCGACAAGCAACATGGCACACTACGTCTACCAGTATCAAGACGCAATTCGTTTTTTTTTACACTTAAAACATATCACCCGGCGCTCCTAAACAAACTCGAGGCCAAGTAAGTAATCCGTGAGTTTGTTCAACCCTGTGGACAACCGCTGATCTAGGTTTGTGTTCGGAAATGAAGCTGACCGCAACCCGACTCCCATCTGCCCCCACTAAACGGGCCTCCGCATTACATCCTTTGAGGTTCCGCTTTTCGTCTACCAGCCTCGAATATATGTGGACATTTTGTTTGTGAATAGTTCAAGTACCCACAAATGCACGAATTTAAATAAATGTTTTATGTTTGTCATTTCTTAATGTGAAAAGTTTGTGGAGTTTGCAAGGATTTCCATTAGAGTGGAAACGTTAACGTTGATAAACTTTGTGAATATTAAATGAAATGGAAAACTCGATACAACGTTTGAGGGTAATGTTATATAGAGTTGTGAAGCACTCACATCAGCGGAATGTTTTATATATCGCTTGAAATGTTTTTGCAGCCATCACACTGCCAAATTCAACGTAATTTTATTGGTAGGTAAGTTACAAATATTCGATACAAAGTGTATCGAAAGAGCAAATTTTTTTTTTTTTACCAATTTGTTCAGAAAATGCTAGTGCAAATAAGTGATCCTTTTCGAGCATGAAGCCACTCAATGCTATTGTTGTTCAGACATGCCATGCTCTAACCGATATTGTATAAAATCAAAAAATAAGTCGAAAGTAATTACAATAATTAAAACGTTTACTCGAAATGTACAGTATTACAAGAAAAACAATTAGGTATGGCAGACCCGAAATTGATCGTCAATTAAAATAATTTTGATGAATGAAATCAGAGACTTTTACTGAATATGAATTGTATTATAATTAATGAATGTAAATCGTTTACTGAACCAATTCGTTTGTAAAGTTATACGAGAGTATACTATTATGGTTTCCAATAGTCACAAAAATTCGTTTCAAGCCGCTCGCGATCGGCACATCCAATCAAATTCCAATTTGCAGTTAAATCGATTTAAATTTAACGAAATAGAGCGCTCATTTTATGAAGGCCTTAACTTTACCTACACCTACATAAACTTGAATGTTTTTTAATAGGTGCAGGTGTCGGGGTTTTTACCGTTGTACGAACATATAATTACACATAGAAAAACAAGTTTTTTCTTGTTGTGTTCCACCGTACAATACACTAATTGCGCTGCTTTGACAATTAACCTTTTGACCGCCACACGTCAAAAAATCAAAAACGTGCCGTTTGGCGTCAAAGTCTGCCATGTAGACGAACCGTGGCGTGCTGGGCACATTTTGGTGTGTCATCTATACATGACTGTGGCGGTCAAAAGGTTAAATACTTCAAGACATTTTTAAATGGTACCAACCCTACCTCTATCATACAGTAAAATACGGGTCAGTATACCAACCTATATCGTTAGGCCTTTTGCAAACACACACATTTTTCTTGCCGTGAATACTACGGTTTATTGACCGTGTGTAGGCACCGGTCGTCAGTGTTGTATGGATCTCTATGGAAATTTGTTGTCGTCACGGGGAGGCACTTCGGCACGGCGCATCGTACCGTAAAGATACCGTGCCGTGTGCATAGAGCCTTAATTACTGAGAGCATGAACGTCAGGCCTTATTTTTGCTGTTAAGGTCTTCAGGTATAAACATATTTTGTAAGTGTGATGAAATTATATCCGCCGTATTTGAGGACGGAGGAGCGGTAGGGTCGATAGAAAACCTTCGGTCACTGTGATCTATAACGGTCTATTGTTGTTACTCTAGCTGGATTACATTGTGTTGGTACATACAGCGCGGCGACCCTCTTGCTACTTTTGACGTCGACGGCCGGCCGTCAGAAGTGACAGAATGGACGTATATTGCCCACTTGCAGAATGGCTGCAGAAATTGTAATATTATGAAGAAAATGACAGTGTCTAGAATTGTTCTCATGACTTATGAGTGCGCTACAATTTTGTCTAAAATTGGTCTTAGATGTTGTTTTCTTTGGGAACACATAGGTGGATTTTTGTCGGGTCTTTTTATACATTACAACACAGTTGGGAAGAAGCTAGGCAGATGATGATGATCTTGATTATTGCTGATAACTAAGTATGTGGTTCTGTATGTGTTATTATATGGCTAATATTGGTTATGTGTAAAATAGAATGATGGAATATTCATGTCTGTTGCTTTCCTTTTTAAAATATGCTAATGTATAAATGTGTTGAGAAAATACTTTAAAACATGTTGCCATGGAGTTTCTTTATCCTCCTTCATCCTGAAGACTATTGAAATAAATGCCTAGTTTTATCTTTCTGTGCTTTTATTCATAAAATCCTTACCCTATATACCATATTCATAGGCGGGTACTAGTAACCATCCTGACACTCAAAGCTTGCTAATCAAGTGGATGTCAATACCTATAAATGTAGTCTTTTATCCACTTTCTAACACACGCATGTAAAAAGGGAATTTCACGCGCCGACGATCACTAATGTTTTTATTGGGAGCACACCGGGAAAATTGGACTCGTTTATTTTTATAGAAGCCTGTATAGAAACTGATTTCTAGTATTGGGTACATACTTTTGTTAAAAAACCTTGTATGGGTAAAAGGTTTTGCTTGTTAGACTGTTAGGTACTGATATAAAAGGGACGTTACCTTGTTATGTTTTTCGTAGGTGGTATTAGGTTTTTATATCCTCTGTAATGTTCTTTTCGTAGGTATCATAAAAAGTGACTGAGGAATTTCTTTATACAGACTTGAATTTTTATATTAAATAGCTAAGAAGTACACCGGAGATATTTAGAACACGTCGAAAAAAATTACTCACTGTACCGAAAGTCACGTTTTTCTGTAAGTGATGCCATAGCTAAGCTTAGAAAGCGAAAGTTAAGGCGTATTAAGGTACTCAATTATTTCACAGACGTGGAGAAGTTGAGCTACAGTTTCATATTTCTACTGTGACTACAGTTACAGTTCGTCTGGGTCAAGCTAAAACCGACGCAGTTCAGTAAATCGAAGCAGCTATTGCAAGCGAAACGGTCCCAAACCGCTTTATTTCCTGTCGGCGATCGATCGGTCATCGAATGCAAACTTGCTTCTTCTATGTACCTACTCGTAAAACCAATACCCGAGTATATGTGTTCTTGTTTAATAATATACTGTCTATAAATAATTTTACTATTTACTTAAGGGGCTTACATGACTTAAAGCGCGGTCACTGTCGGACTCTATAGAAAAGAAAGAGAAGCGCGATGACACAACGCTGGTAACTTATTGCAAAATATGAAGCAATTATTTAATTACAAAAAATCTATTGTTTGGACTAAAAAATTAAAACACTAGTGTTTTAGTATGTTGCTTGTAGAATAATCTGACAAAAAATCAGAATGATTGTATGCATATTAGTATGGTTGTTATTGTAAAAAGAAAGTTTTTAGAGGTATCTTCATGATTTTTTTCTATTGTATCAAATTAGTTGTATTATGTTTTCAACACACTATCTACCTAGCATGTATCCTGAAGAATATCATATATTTTCTGATTTTGTTTACTGTAGTCGATCATATACTTTTATTATTTCTAAAACTTGCGTTTTTTTGCGTTTAGGTCGTGTAAGCCCCTTAATAAGAACAAGAAGATTCTTGTTTGTGCAGTCAGGGTAATTACTTGGTTAGCAATTTGATATCCTACGTCAATTTGCCGTTTTAGTTATTTCATACAATTGTCAAAGAATACCAGCTGTGATTGAAATTATATGGATAATTTAAGTTGCTAGGCAATTTGTCTAACAATTTCGTTGACTTTATTTCAAGAGCAGCTAATGATATGAAATCTTAAAAATAAATGATATTGATCAACATAATTGTTAGTCGATCTATGATTTATGTTATATCATTGGGTAAAACAAACATAACTACATACAATATAACTTTATGTGGAATATGAGCGTGTTTGGTAAGATGATAATATATGTGGACTGATATATTACTCCATTAATTAAATTAATTAGGCCTGTTCACTCCGTTTACATTACGAGCGAGAAGACGCATTGCTTTGAGACTCAAAGTATTAATAAAGAATGTGATAATTATGATATATATCATTTCTAATTATCTCAGCGTAGGCTGATTTTCACACAGATTAAGAATGAACATAGATCACGACGCTTGCTCACTGGGTCCTTTTTTTTGTTTTCGGGGGGAAACCTTCAAAAGGGGCCTTAACTTTGGGGAAAAAGACCAGGGAGGGTGGGATTCTTACCTCCCACAAACCACCCCGGTGGTCACCAACACCACATGGAGGGGGTCCCATTACCTCTTTGTAGACCAACGCCTGTTAGGGTAAGCGAATATGAGATTAATAAATCAAGATTCTCTTTCAATTACGAGTTTCTCTTTCATTTTAATTTGGATAGATCATCTTCATCATCCACAGCCCGACTTCACGCACTGCTGACCATATTAGGACTCATGGGGGCCTGCAAGCTCCTCTGCCAACCTCATCTAGGATTATTTGGATAGATATCTAGTCTTTATTGTACATCTAAGAAAGCAAATACCATATATGCTGAGCGATAGCCGTTTAGCGTGGATGTGACGCATGTTTCCCCCAAACCTTTCTTATTCTTTTTTTTTTGGGTTTATGTTCTTTATTGCGTCATGTTTACCGCTAATAAACGAATTATTTTTCTTTCTTTTTCTTTTATATACGCGGTATTGTCGCTCTATCAGCGATCGGTTTAATCCATACTAATATTATAAATGCGAAAGTGTGTCTGTCTCTCTCTTACCTCTTCACGCATAAGCCGCTGAACCGATTTAGATGAAATTTGGTATAGAGTTACTTTGGGTCCCAGGAAAGGACATAGGATATTTTTATCCCGACATTCTTACGGGATCGACACTTATGCGGGTGAAACCACGGGGCGCTGCTAGTTCTACAATAAACTAAGAAAAAATATGACTTAACCAAATCGAAGTCTAGAAGCGTTAGCCTTAATTTATGACATCGATATCCAGCACCAGGTACAATAGAATTTAAACCAAAGCTCCTGACCGAATTAAGCTTTGTTTCACGTTGCAGGCTCAAAGTTTCCCCACTGCAACGTTAGATGTCGTAACAAACGTGCGCACGACTTAATGTCCCGAGTCCAACCCATAACATTACACGTAAATTCTCCGCTCAGTATCCACTTTTACACTAAAAATTTAAACAACAAAAGCCCTAATCCTGCACGAAGCGTAACACCCAGAGTCCAGAATACATTTTGTAATTAATGCGACCGTGTGAGCACGATATGCAGCGGTCTGCGCCCACGTTGAGACCATGAATCATTTTATATGCATTGGTTATTTTCAGAGTGCGAGGCAGCGCAACAAAAAGGGTTGGAGTTTGAAAGATAAAAAGCCGTGTATCCACCATACACGTTGAATGGCGAGCGGAAAAGTTTCCGCAGCACTTTTGAATGGTGAATTTGCAAATAGAGGTATTTTTGGGTCAACTTGAACAGGTTAAATAACACGCCTGATGTTGATGTTGAAAACGTAAAGTGGCTGGTTACTTCCTTTTTTATCGTTCGTGCTTCATTTTATGAATGTTAAAATCGAATTGATTGTTCTTTTGTTTCAAATGTGGAAAGATTTTTATACTTGCGTCAATTCTTTATGCTTCAAGTTTATGAACATTTTATTTCCATCAATTTATTCCATTAGTTAGTTATTTTATTCGTATTTTACCACCATGCTACGTATAAAAAAAACTATCAAAAAAATTAAGAGACCAAATAAAATTTCAACTCCGTATGATATGAGGTTTTAATTCAGCTTATTTGAAAAATACGTACTAACTAGCAGAGCAAGTTAAATACAGGGTCCCATTAAAATAGATGGACAAATTTTAACACAGCGCTCAGTTCGTCTAACCAAAGATACCCAAGCAAAAGAAAAACACTGATAAAAGTGATTTTATTTTGACCTAACAGTAGTGTATTATCGTTAGCTGATTATTTTTCTTGTAAGTATCTAAGCGTTTTTCTTATATATTTTTTTACCATCGTCCTTATTTTGGTGGTCTGAATGATTTCTAAACGTTTGTTCATCTATTTTGGGACCTTATGTAAGCTCGTAATAAATAAAAATTGCTCAAATGAAGACTACAAAGACAGGCAATGGATCATTTATGTAATCCAGTATAATAAGGTACAACAATGCCGTCAGTTCCCGTGGGCATCACAGACTCGACTAAGGGATTACATAAGCAGGATCCCATTGTGACTCACACGAGAGGATACTTATAGATTCCTTTTGAACTAACTAACCACTTATGTACCTTAAAAGATACTTGCTTTCACCCGCGGCTTGTTCCGCGTGGAGGTCGGAATTTATCCCAATTAAACGCCTGCCTAATAGGCTAATATTTCAATTATGATTCGAAAGACACAAAGCGCCTTCTAGCGTCCTAATGCAATAGTGACCATCGAAAGTTATTGTTATTTTTCTCGGGAACAGTATTTTTTTTCTGGATGAAAGGTAGGTACTCTGTGTCCTTTTATATGCCCCTGACAACGTATATGCATAATTTCATGATGATCGGCTTAGTGGATAAGGCGTAAAAAGGTAACAAACAAACAAACTTCCTTTCGCATTTATAAGACTAGCAGCGCCCCGCGGTTTCACCCGCATAAGTGTCGATCCCGTGGGAATATCGGGATAAAAACTATCCTATGTCCTTTCCCGGGACTCAAACTATCTCTAAATAAAACTTCATCTAAATCGGTTCAGCAGTTTAAGCGTGAAGGGGTAACAGACAGACACATGGATTAGTTAGAATTATGTTAGGTTGTTAGGTAAAATAAGGTGAAATTATATTAGTCTACATACCTTTTGTAGGATGGTTTTCCTTTGATTATTACTGTAAAAGTTCTATAGTTATGAAACTCTCAGGTAGGTAAAGTTCCCGTGTTTCAATTAGTTGAATCCTTTTCTGTTGAAATTCTTTGAAACTTTGTTTTTGAAAGTATCGGAAAAGGAAAATTATTCAGAGTTATTAATTTTATCTGGTCTGTAAAGGGAATTATATCTTTTTAGGTAAATTATTTTATTACGAGCCAAATGAGTGTGCACATGCGCATGCTTTCTAAACAAATGATTGATAGTTCGATTCCTTCATCAAGAAAATTATTTTCATTACACAACACATTTTCAAATTCTTGATTTGTTTTATTGTAGCCACATTTTCTTTTACTGCCACGTCAGTCCAGTGGTCGCAAACGCTACTGCTGAGCATGCATGTCCTGGGTTCGATTCCCGGGTCGGGCAAACTGTTAATGAGGTTTTTTCATCAGGAATTTTTCAGTAGCAGCTCGGACTCTCGATTTGCGCCCGGTTTGACACATTGCTCGCAGAAAATAATGGCCAATGGGGCCGAAAGGTTCTAGACTGGCGACCGCGTACCGGAAGACGTAGCGTTGGAAGGGTTCCCACAAGGTGGAACGATGACCTTGTGAAGGCCGCAGGAACCCGCTAAATGCGGGAAGCAAAGATCCGGTCGAAGTGAGGTGCTTGGGAGTGGCCTATGTCCAGCAGTGGACGTCTTTCGGCTGAAATGCCATTATCATCATGATCATGAGAGCAATCCCCCACCTGTTACCCCTTCTGGGATTACATGTTATGTTATTCTCTTTACCTATAAGATCATACATAGTTTTATGTACTTACACAATCCCCTGTAGAAGTCACAAATTAAATGAAAACACCTTGTAATGAAAAACCTTTATAACTTGGCTCTGCTTGTTAATAAAAACGGAACAGAAAAACTTGCATGCATCTGATAAATTAATTATACAATACGCGTTCAAAGTTATTAACTTGCTGCGTAAATAAACGTATTTTGTTTCTATAAGTAAATTTGTTTATTAACTCTATAGAATGTTTTACAATATTTTGTATGCCTTAGTTTTAAGACCGTTTACGCCGTACGGCATTTTATACAAACTTTCAAGCCCTTGTTTTTCGAAACGAATTAACCGATTTTAATGAAACTTCATACGCATAAGCCGGATACAAAGGTCTAAAAAGTTATTTAAGAACATTTTCGAAAAAAAGAGATACATCCAAATTAGACCGAATTTAAATTTTCCATAGAAACCGAGATTTCCAGTTATTCTTTTTTAAATAAGACATTTCGTGAAGGATTTGTTCCTGGAATCAAATCACTATAGTGCAGTAGGTATAAAATAGGTAAAATTAAGGAATGCCATAAATATACGAATGTTACAATTCTGTCTCCAAGCAGTGTTGCTGTGTTTGGTTAGAAGGGGCCCGACAGTGTAATTACAGGCACCTGAGACATATAATTTGTCTCTACGATGAAAACACATCTATTACGCATCTGGTGTTGCAGAGGTCACTTAGAGGGGCCCATGGCTAAATAATAACAGCCGCACAGGTCGATCGATCATGTTAAGCTTCGCTTGCCGCGGTTGGTCTGTGGATGGGTGACCATCTTTAAACACCGAGACCCCTCCGCGCCTCGGAAAACACGTTAAGCCGTTGGTCCCGGCTGTCATTCGTGGATCTTTGACAGTCGTTACGGGTAGTCAGAAGCCCGAAAGTCTGACAACCAGTCTTACCAAGGTATCGTATTACCCAGTAACTGGGTTGTGGAGGTCAGATTGGCAGACATTCCATGTGAAATACTGGTATTTAGGTTCATCCGGTTAGACTGGAAGCCGACCCCAACATAGTTGGGAAAAGGTTTGGCAGATGTAGATGATGATTGCAGATGTCACTTACCATCAGGTTGGCCGTCGGCTTCTTCATCATCATCCACAGCTCGACTTCACCCACTGCAGGACATAGGCCTCTCTTTTCTTGTGCCAATCCCGACGCTCCTATGCCAGCCTCAACCAGGTTTTACCCGCGATGGCAAACAATGTCGTCTGCCAGTCTCGCTTGTCGGCTTGCTTTTTTTTTTTTTTTTCGGATGGGAACTCATCAAATGACCCCTCCCGCTCTGGGTAGAGCAGAAGGGACTGTCAGACTCTTACTGACTAAAACCCACCCGTGTTCCTTCCTTAGCCCTTTATGTTCCGGGCCAGCGGTAACCTTTTCGGACAATCCCGCTGACCCGGCAGGCTTCGGCCCTATGGGGCCCCTCCTCGATGCTGACATCTCTTTGAGGCGCGCGTGGAACACGTACGCGCCGTCCGGCACGGGACTGGTCCTGATCGGACGGTGGGCTACCAGCCGGCCGGGGGTCAGCTTGCTTCGCATTATATTTAAAAACTGGCTGTTAGTACAACCACGATTCATCAGAAATTCCTGCTATGGACAAACGTTCACCAATCCCCTTTGCCACACTGATAGTTTCATCTGTGTTGTTGTTATTTCACTACAAGTGTATATTTGGAGCATGTTTTTAGTTCCTCTAGATTTTGATGGTGATAAATGTATGCTCCCGTGACGTCTCGTGTTTGCCTACTTTTGATTAATCGTTCCCTTTGGGAAATACTCTATTGTTGTGTTGTTACGAAAACTTTTATGTAAAGTATCCGAGTATTTTTTGTGGTTGAAGGAAATATCGAGTACAATATCTATTGAATGTTTTTGTTGTTGTATAACGGCCGAACCCAATAACCTATTTTCAGTTAAAGACAGATCACTACTGATGGTAGCAAGTATAATCATAACTGCCAGTATAATATAATCATACAGATCGCTACTGATACAGATTATTGGGACGTTAAAAGCAGAAATAGATTGGTTTTTCTACCTCCAGTATGCCGAAACTAGTGATATATAGGTAATTGATTTTGGCCGTAAGATATTGGTCCCTTTCTATCTTTTTATGTGAATGTAGGCTGTTTATCGATCTTTTGCTTCTTCAATAATATACAGTCTTATTCTTGAACTCAGGTTAACAGTTATTGTAAGCATTGGTCACCAAGCCAGTACGTGGACTGAAATAAACTACAATCCTTTCTTTTCTTTCATAAATCAACAATAATTACGATGATTTCACAAAGAACAGAAGTTTGTTGAGAAAAGAGTTAGTTTCTTTCATAGATAAAAAATGATTACGATTATGTTGATAAGTGCAAAAGTATGTTTTAAAAAAGGCTAGCTACACTGCCTGGCTTTAACCTATTGACCGCCACACGTCAAAAAATCAAAAAAGGTGCCCTCGGCGTCAAAATCTGTCATGTAGTCGAACCGTGGCGTGCAGGACACATTTTGGTTTGTCATACATGAATGTGGCGGTCAAAAGGTAAATATTGATTGCTTGACTGTACGACATCTAACGTTACGTAGCATAGAATAATCAGCCTATAATGTTCCCACTGCTGGGACACAGGCCTCCTCTCTGTGAGAGGTGGTGGAAAGCAAATCCACCACGCGGGTCCAGTGTGGGTTGGCAGATGTCACATGCCTTCGATTTTGTGGTTCTACGACATGCCGGTTTTGTCACTATGTTTTCCTTCATCGTTTTGAGAGCTGTGGTGATGAAATAATTTACACAAGGTAAAGCTCCTGTCTGGATTCGCACCTATGGGACCACTGGGACATCACTGCTAACATTACGTGCCTATAAAGGACTGATTTTTCAAACGCCAGATAATTTTATCCGAGGAATAATTATGAATTTTTGACAGTTCTTCCATACAAAATCTGTCAGACGTCAGTTTTATTCCACAAATAAGAATTATCTGTCGCTTGAAAAATCAGCCCTAAATCTAATTGTGTCTAAAACTTGTCTAATTCAATACCACTACTACGATAATGGTATATTTTACCTTGTATACAATTCCATTTTACACGTCAATACGTGTATGCTTGATTATGTATGCAATTTCAATAAATTGTATACATAATCAAGCTTATCTAGTAAATCGATCACAGACTTAGATTAAATATGGAGAATGAGCTATAAATGTTTACGATATAACTTTATAAAGTACCAACACTCTCGTGGTACAGTCGAGGCACATTTCATAGCTTGCAATAACTACTTTGAATCGAAGCGGCCTATTGAACGCCTGTGTTGCTCAAAGTACGTGATAGATTTTGAATTAGAGTAAAAAGAAAGTTGTTGTTGGAAGAAAGTTAAAAGTAACGGTAGGTACCTGAGAGGTTAAGAATGAACGTAGTTTAGACTTATTTAGACGCGTATCCCAAGCGGTCCTCCGCTAAAAATCGGAATGTAAAAACCTTCAAGAATTCCTATTCTTGAAGGTTTTTACATTCCGATTATTTGGCTAATAATTGACAAAGTAACAATGAACGGTTTACGAAAATGCAAATTTTTACACAATACACGGTTGTTCAGGTCGAGCTATGTTTAAAATTAAAACTGTGTACATTTTACAAAGTAACATTGAAAGGAATTCTGAAAATAAAAATTGGTTAAAATGCTCAGCTATTCACCAAAACAGAGCATTTACGTTCTCTAAAATCCTTTAACGAAGGCTCAGCTTAAGCCAACGTTTGACTCGCGATTCCAAATTTAAAAAGCGACAAACAAGGTTTGGCAACCATTGATCGAGTCCTAATGATTGCTATAAACCGGCCATGGATAGTCGGCCGGCTGGCCCCTAAGAGTTGTAAGTGCAACGTAATAATCGTAAACTGGCCGGTTAATGCGCCAGGCGGGTTGGACGGACGGCGTTAATCCCATATGTGGCCAGCGCGGGTTTTCTCGAGCGCCCATCCTTATGAGATTAAAACTAATTTTAGTAACACGTTGCTATATTTTGTGGGTAGGATGGTTTTTTATAGGAGCGTGATTTATTGCTTGGTGAAGGGTGTAAAGGTAGGGTAATATGCTTAAATGAGTTCATTTAAATTATGGTAAAGTTGGTTTGCCGATCTCGTTTTTTTCTTACTTCGTTTTTATAATGAAAGTGTTATTTAAAGGCCACCTTGCTTGTTTTTCTAAGTTTTCGTTTTTTAAAACTCTTCCGTTATAAAACGCTTTAAAAAACAACGAACGTCCCGCTAATGCTGCGTCGCATGGGTTTTTATAATTATGCGTGGACACGACTTTGGCCTAACGAAGGGAGATAACGATGCTTGTTCGTACGTTCATACGTGACGCAGACAAATGTCCCGATTTTATATATTTTTAATTTTTATTAATTCTTCTCTTGGTTTTAGACAACAGTTTTTTCAAACTACTGTTAACAAAGTCGACATCTTATTTGTTTACTTACATGTATGAATAATTCAACAAATATACTGCTGACAGCTACATGTAATTTCAATAGATAACTTCACTGATGTCAAACTTTCATGGAGCGGTAGATATTGCTACGAAGTCGTAGCGCCCGTCTACGCCGTAGCTCGATATCTACGATGACCGTAGCACGCTGGCTACGACAAACGTAACTCGTTGCTTGGCGACCGTAACTTACAGTAGTATAATAGTTCTGTGTTGTGTTTGGTGCAAAAAGCAATAGAAATATCTTTTTTTTCTAACAATTTAGTTATTTTGTATTCTGAGCTGCTTTAATAATTTGTTTAAAAGCAACCACTTTAATATTCAACTCAAGTTACAAAGGCTTGTTACCATAAAAAATAAATACGCAAACTAAATTAACAAAACAAAATAATTAAATTGAAGACCACTTTCATTTACACCAAAAGGTTAATCAAGTTAGGAAGTCCCTTTTTGTTTGAATTTAAAAAGGCATTTGCAAAGTTACCCAAGAATGTTTTTGGCAAAGGTCTGTATTAAAATCCGTAATGCTGAAATATCAACACAATCCATCGGTGCTCACAAGCGTAGCTTCATCTAAAAATATATATTATACCCAGTTTACAAACCCAATGTTAAATGACGCTGAAATGTAAACACCGCGAGTAGACGTTCAATGATAACAATGACGCGGCGATTTGTGAGCGAGCATCAATCATTGATCCGTTGAAGTGAGATGATGTATGGAGGGCCTGTCTGGAATCACTGCTGTTGTTTCGTTCTGAGCAGGGAGTACGAGGTCAATGGAGTGCTCATAGGCACATAGGTTAAATAATTAATATCATATTAAATATTCCACACTTGCAGCACCCCGCGGTTTCACCCGCGTAAGTTTCGATCCCGTGGGAATATCGGGATAAACAGTATCCTATGTTTTAATCCAGGAAATGGTCTATCTATGTGCCAATTTTCATTCAAATCTGTTTAACGGTTTACGCGTGATTGAGTAAGAAACATCCAAACATCTTCACCAACTTTCACATTTATAATATTAAGTAGAATTATACAGAGAAATTGAACGGAAAATATTTGACGTGTAAATAGCGATCTATTTCTTGAAAATCATTCACAGTATACATCATTTGCCTAGCCTTTTGCAGCTGGTATGTAAAGAAGGTCACCCATCCACAGACCAACCGCGGCAAGCGTAGCTTAACTTGATCGATCGACCTGTGCGGCTGTTATTATTTAGCCACGGTCACCTCTATCATTCGTATACGACTTGACTAAAGACAAGCCACTGCATGTCAAGCGTAGTAATCATTATTACCGTGCTTTATTCCGTGAGTGACGGTAGAGAGTCAAGAACAGTCTCCGGAGAGTAAATGAACCTCCGTTATCGTGCTTTTTTTTTCGGATGGGAAATCATCAAACGACCCCTCCCGCTCTGGGTGGAGGGGAAGGGAGTGTCAGACTTTTACTGACTAAAACCCACCCGAGTTCCTTCCTTAGCCCTTTATGTTCCGTAAATCAAACCTCCGTAATCGTGCTGGGCCTGTAATATTTTCTGCAGACATTCTTAACTAAGAAAGTCTTCAGAAATTCCCACATTATTCAGCAACAGCGTCTCACTTGCACATTATCACTCCATTTGCTTACTACTCAGTGGTAATGTTTTCCATAGATGTTGTGTCATCCTCTGTAACAGACAAGATATTGTACTTCACACGCTTTAACAATAGTAGCGCAGCAGTAGGTGTTGCCTGCCAATCGACCTTTCGAACCATTGAACTGTTCTCGTGAATCCATTAGTAGGTACATAGGTGTTAAGTCAGTGATGGACATTCGAAACGTTCCTTGTAACTTTGTCAATGCGATCGAACTTTGTGCATTGAGTGCAGGTGCAGGAGCTTGTTTTGAGTATTGTAATCGTGAAGTATTCATGTAAATACCGTAAACCAGCCTATAATGTTCCCACTGCTGGGACACGGGCCTCCTCTCTTTTTGAGAGGGAGTGGGCCGTTATCCACTACACATGCCCTATGCGGGTTGTTATATGTCACGTGTCTTCGAACTTTTGTTTCTAGGACATACCGGTTTCCTCACGATGTTTTCCTTCACAGTTTTGAGAGCAGTGGTGATGAAACAAATTACACAAAGTAGGTAACGCGCCTGACTGGATTTGAACCCACGACCGCGACTCGTAAGTCGGGTCCCTTACCACTGCTGCGCCAGCAAACCATCATAAAGATATTAAATTAAAGCGGTTTTATTTAAAAGTAGGCAAGGAGACTGAATAAAATCTTCATAAATTGTTACTTACAATTGAAACTCTACTAGTACCTCTTTACTGAAACTTTACAGTTTTTGTTTATATTTTTTTCATTTATATTAATTAAGGTCACATTGTAATATTATCAAATTTGTTAAACCTCAGTGATTTAACAGAAAAGTTACTTCTACCTGAGTTAAAATTTTAATAGGTACCTACCTGTTACTGACTCAATAATATTCTTTCTATTTTAGAAGTTGAAATTTTTATTTTTCAAAAACTATATTGAAATCTTATTTCGTTTTCACTTTAACGATTACTTCAGTGACTCTTTTCCCCTCTCAAACTTTTGCAGGAACAGTTTCAAAGCTGAAACTTTTACAGCTAGTAGCTAGAACTCAATAATTTTATTTTATTTCAACACACGGGTAAAAAGAAAGAATATAAAATGTTAGAAATAGCACCATGACAGTTTTATAGTTGGATGTATTTTAGAACAGGTTTGAAATAATCCCTTGGATCAAGTTACTATAGTCGCAGAAAGATAGATAGAGATATGTACAAAAACGCGAAATTAGTTCAATCCCTTGCAAGTTTTTTCTTTAATTAGTTATCAATATTCACATTAGTTATTCTACATAACAGACATTCTAGAAATTATAAATATACAAGTAGAATCCTCTGTCTTTTAATTTTCAGAAATCTTTAGACGTACTTAACTACAAAATATTAACGTACCTGCATATCGCAGGAAAACCGAAGCTCGAATTGTAATTCGGTTAAAATACACACGTCTCCCGAATTCCGAAACGACCACCGTATACCTAAACCGTGGTTTCGAATACGAAGACCCCGTTTTCCTATAAACGAGTTATCGACTAATATATACAAATCATTAGGCTGGTCACTCGATTTGTATGTCCCTAAAAAGGTCAAATTAACCAAAGGTCGTCTGTTTTCAAAGGTCGAGTAAAAAGCTAATCCGATTGTTTTTGTTTTAATACTCAGTAGAACTATATTGAATTCGTTACGTCGTCGCCGAGGTTCGCCGGTCCATTAGGCTAATAGCTGGGCAGTGAGACGGCAGAAAGAGATTAAGCTCTGCTCAGTCATCGTTTTCCACTGCTATTAATTGATAAGTGGAAGCTCTCAATAGATTACTTTAAAAAGTGTTTCGACAGACTCATGGTTGATTGAAAGGGTTTGGTTACAGACGAAGTTTCCAACTTTTTTTGGGGAAAGCTTATTGATTTTGTAAAAGGTTTTGTAAATATTAGTTTTCAATTTCGTGTAGGCTTTCAGTTTTTGGAATTGTTGCGGCAAAAAAGTGTGCTTAAAAATGTTACTTTTTTATGAAACAATTATTGCTTTAGTTTTCATTATATTATTATTCTTTCACTTATGTACTTGTTTTGCTCACATTTTGAATAGCTTGTGTGGTAACGACACAACTTTATCCATAGAGCCGATTTGAAAACCACGCTTAACTATGTTAAGACGAGTTTAAAGATTATATTACTTGTTACCCACAGAGCACCGTCTACAAGCACTACAATAACCGTTATCCTTAATTGAGATTCAAAAACTTGTGCTGGGATATTACATCCAATTAATTAAAATTTCTGAGAAAGAATTTTCCTTTACAAGTCCGACATTGTGTTCGCTTACTACATTTTTATCTTTTTACTGTCAGCGACACAACGTTCAACCTTTTATTGAAACTACGTAGTTAAATACCGAGATAGGGTCGACGTACCGCCAGACAAAGACCTCCGCGTATGAAACATATGAAAAGAGACATTCTGCAGATGACTGTTACTATGGTGTACTCATACCTACCAATATCTGAGGTCGAATATTAAACGTATATTTTTATCAAACAATATCTGATATTGGCGCTTGTCCCGAACAAAATATTCTCACAATACATCATTCTTCCCCCAAAACTGTGTTCGACAAAATTGGTTCGTGTGTAAAGATCAGTGTGAGTTCACGTTGAGAATCACAAATACAGGGAATGGTCTATGAGGCACCGATTTTATTGCAAAACGGAGCCAAGAGAGACCGCAACACTATTGAGTCGTAATTTTTCATGGTAAGATATTGTTACTGTTGCTCAGAAATCGGCCATTTGTATAATAAGTCGATTGCGATCGGCGTTTCCGTCCTCAATAAGACGTCGCGCAGGAATTTGTTTGGGTTCGCCGAGGTACTTCACCCAAATATCGATAGTTACAGCCGGGTCGGTGAGTGCTTAAATTATTCTAAAGCTTTTAGGGGTACACTTCGTGTTGCAAAAAAGTATATATCGATCGTGAGAAATTATACAGCTTTAATACCAGAAATAGAACAAAAATCCCTGAAGAATTTTCCGTCTAAGACGTAAAACGTGATCCAATTTACAATGCCTTCTAATATTTCAGATTTGTTACGATCAAGTTTATTACAAATTGGAAACGTCTCAATGTATCCCTGGAGATCGAGCGGCCGACCTTTCATCTTTGATTCTTCCATCTCGGTTATGATGAGATACTCATTTCAAATAAGTTTGGTAAGTTAGTTCTCAACAAACAGTCAAAGTGCCAACTATCTCCTGCGATGTCAGTGACAGAGACATAAAATGAAAGTGGCTAATACTTACGTAGATAAGTTCAGTTAATATCGTAGTATGGAACTGGTAACGTCTTTCAGTAATGGGAATTTATGTTAGTAACCTGAGCACGGTTTGATATTTTTGAACAAAAACAAGGAGGTAGTTAATGAACAAAAATGGCCGTGTAATCGTTTGTTGTTAGAAATTGAAATTGGCTAGGTATTTTATCCTAGTTTATAAATAGTGTGCAATGAATAGTTTGTCGAAGTAGTGTGGCGTACGTGTAAACGAGGCAAAAGGAATATGTAAGGTTCGTAGCAGGTGGTGTTATGTAGTTTATGCCTATTCCCATGGGAAGAAGGCGTGACTCGTGAGTATAAACTCACTCACTCAACTCACACTATTTTTAACCTACATAAGTATGTTAAAAATGGTGTAGTGTTATGTAGTAGGCAAAGATACGAAATTATTATACTGACGTACGAAAAATAATCAAAAATAGAATTAAATAAAATTCCTCCAGTGTTAGATACCTTTTAAATTGAACGAGGAAGAATTTAATTTTCACGAAATAGAATCTCAATTGTAATGTTGCCCGCTGAAAATTAAACCCATTTGTAATGAAAAAAATCCGCTGGTAACACCGCAGAGGTTCATAGCTCATCCATAATAAATTTCTCCATTTACCCCTATATTAATATTGTAGGTACATTTGAAGATTTATCCAGGGACCGGCATGAGATTCGAGTTGTTGCCAGTTCTTTTCTGGAATATGCAATGTAATACCGCAATTGTGAGCGCATATGGTACGAATGTATTTATTGTTTTGGAATATTAGAATTTTACTGAGGTTTTATATCTATCGGGGTTAGATTATAATACATGAGCTAGAATTGTAGTTAATACATTTTTATTACATGGGACTTAAACATTACTGACGAAATGTTAGTTGCTTAACCTTTTGGGGCTTACAGGGGTGATGCTAGTGAAAACTAGACTAGGTCTAAGTTTTATAGGATTAAGGTCATAGCACACGTATCAAATCGTAAAGGGATCGGCATCGTATCGCCTTTCGCCTCGCCGTCAAACAGGCGTCAACCTAACTTAAGCACGTAACCAAAGCGGATCAGAAGCTCCGATACGTCGACTCGGCTACGGCTAGGCGACGCCGCGCTTACGGCTCGCCGACCGCTGGTTGATGGTGCAGCAGGCAGGCCGGAGGGGTGAGAGGGGCAAGGTCCAACCTTGCCCCTCTCACCTGTGTGATACCTTTAATTTGAAAGGTGATAGTAGTTTGTCAAAATAATGGAAAGAAAGAAAGAAAATGTATCTATTGTGCCCCGTACAGGAAGATCACAAACTAAACTAAACACAATCGTAATAAAAATAAAAACAAATTTATATAAAAATAAAATAAAAAAACCAGAAAGTCCTGTACGAGGCCATTATCGATCGATAATATTCATTATCTTATTTGGAATTTGACCGTAAAACGTGTGACATGAGATTCCCAAAATCTTGCGAGATTAGATTCTTGCCTGCTCAAATATTCTGTCGGACCTATCCCAAATTCTGCTCGTGACTGCACTACATCGGAATTTCATACTAAATTCCCAATACTTAAATCCTACATCACATCATTCCCTAGGTCCTAGAACGATTTACTCCAAATAGAGTGCCCAAATTGAACACCTGATTTGTGTTAATCTGGTGCTAAAATTAGGCAAAGTTAAGTGTACTTAACTTTGCCGTTTCCTGAAATATATGCCAATAGAACAACAGGGTTCTATGTAAACTGACACAATGTTTGTGACAAACAGTCTAAGCTTCTTAACTTCCATTCTCGTACATTTTTTAACAAAACCTTGTACAATCTGCATTCAAATACCTTTCGGATGTTTTTCTGACAACGCCACTGAACTTGCAAGGAAACAAGTAGTTGGTAGTGCGAACTACCCTCTTTCTGATGCAAATAATTTGGACGAGCCGGAACTTTCTTCTTTGATACTGTTTGTGAATAATAAAATGTTTTTGTAGTGTCATTACCATCTGGGTTAAACTTAGACCTATTTCTTATTCTGTTTACGTGTTTGTGTAAGTCTGTTTCTTTATTTACTCTGTCTAATTTATTACAGGTTCCATGTACGAGTATGTAAGTGAGGTCGTGACAATTTTTATTTTGTTTTTTATTGGTTTCGTGTTGGTACTTGATACGAACACAATTTCTTGTTTGTAAATATGTGTAGTGTGTTTGATGTTTATTGTGTAGGATATTCATGTTTTTTTGTTTGTCTTATGAATTTTATACGTACTACATTCTAAGCTCTTGTCTGATAATTATAATAAACCTGTGTTTATCATATTATTCAAGTTTAGTATGAAATACCAAGCCCAAGGCCCTCTTCATTGCCCTTTGGGTGACTTTAACCTTCTAATAAGGCCCATTGTGAGCGATCACGTTTCAGTGCCATAGGTTATATTATAGGGCAACACGCACTGATCAAAGACGTCGTCTTGAGACAATGCGGTATGTGGGACGAGAAGATATTGCGGAACTTCCCGAACACTGCGCAGCCGAGTTGGGTTCGACGATGGGGCCGAAAGGTTCTGGAGTGGTGATCGCGTACCGAAAGAGGTAGCGTTGGAAGGCCTCCCACAAAGTGGATCGATGAACTTTTGAAGGCCGCATGAATTTGCTGGATGCGGGAAGCACTGAACCGGTCGAAGTGGTGGTGCTTAGGAGAGGCCTATGTCCAGCAAAGGACGTCTTTAGGCTAAATGAATGAAAAACGGGTTTAATTCCATCCCAACGCTTCAAAAACATCTACTAAGCCTCGTAATAAATTCTGTGCGTTACATCGACAAATAAAACGGACACAAACAAAACGTACCGACAAAAACAACTCGCCACCTAAAACATTCTCGAGAGTGAAACATTTCGTTCTTTTTATACAGGAAGATTTAGGCGCCTCGCAATATTGCAGTAATTTTCACGGCCGTAACAAACTCTAGGTCATTAGGATTAGCATAACAAGAATGGGGCTGTGGTAATAAAATTACAAATGTGACCATCGGATGTCATTACGTATTCGCTCCCACGTCCGGTGGAGACCGCGCGACCGCGTCCGAGCGACGACGGAATTACGACTATTGTCGACCGCTGGAATTTCTATACCTACCGTCATATATCCATATTTGGTGGCAACGCCATAGGAATATGTATTAATGTACGGCGAAAATTAATGCGTGTTTGTAATTAAAGCTTTTGGTCTTCGGTTGTTTGCAGGAGATGCTTTTAATTCTCTATTTTTATTTAATTGTTTTTGTCTCTATTTTCAAAGTCCATTCCCATCTTAATAATCTTAGTTCCGTATTACAGAAGCTTACTCAAGACTCAAGCATTACTTGAAAACTAGTTTCAACCAATCGTATGGCTCTAAACGAGTTTTGGGTAATGGTTGTCTTGTGTGAAGTTCTGTAAAACGGGTCTTAGACTTCTAGCTAGTTGAAAAGTAAAGCAATCTGCTAAGTTCATAGCTCTCTCGATTCATAGAATAAATGCGGAGGTGCTCCCAATGTAAACATCAAAAGCATACTCAGAAAGTCCTGAAAATATCTTTATTAAAATAAATTTTCCCCGATGTGCAGTATAAGCTCTATAATTAGACGCTTCGCCCACTCAATGTCTATCCCTGATTAGAACTGACTGAGACGTGCTGTCATGGCGTCCGTACTGGCCGCTCGTTTATTGCCGACAACGTAGTGACGTACCGCCGTCAACTAACGAATTTCTCTCGTAATGTTACCAAAAATGCTGCTAATAAGGTCCTTATTACATTTTATCTTCCTACTGGTGAATAATATGTGCCTAATAAGTACGGTCAGGGAAATTAATAGATAAATTTGAGGATACTGACGACTTAAGTTGGTAGTCAATTTGCTTAACAATATTAAGGCGTTTATTTATAAACGTTGCTTAAAGTTAAGTAATGATTAGCAACAGTTTAACCACACATTTTTGACGTTTAACTGTCTGTTAACTTACATGACCTAAAGCGCGGTCACTGTCGGACTGCATAGAAAAGAAAGAGAAGCGCGATGACACAACGCTGGTAATTTACTGCTAAATATGAAGCAATTATCTATTTACAAAAATCTATTATTTGGACTTAAAAATTAAAACACTAATGCTTTAGTATGTTGCTTGTAGAATCATCTGACAAAAAATCAGAATGATTGTATGTATATTAGTATGGTTTTTATTGTAAAAACAAAGTTTTTAGAGATATCTTCATGATTTTTTTCTATTGTATCTAATTAGTTGTATTATGTTTTCAACACACTATCTACCTAGCATATATCCTGAAGAATATCATATATTTTTCCGATTTTGTTCACTGTAGTCGATCATAATATACTTTTATTGCTTCTAAAACTTGCGTTTTTTGAGTTTAGGTCCTGGGGGCCTAAAAAGGCCACTTTTGCAGAATCATAAAAGGAATTCATCAAATCATTATAAATCATAATAGACAGTTAACTGTTAAGTTAATCGTATCAAATCCCATTGGTGAAGGATTTTTCAGTTATTTTTTTTTTGTCTGTGCTTAAATACCAATCCAAATCCAATCCCAATCTCTTGCAACGAAAAAAAGCAAAATACGTTTATGATTCTGCCAAAGTGGCCTTTTTAGGCCCCCTGTAATCCAGCAACGTTTATAAACACAGGGCTAATTTTGCAGAATGTATTGTATGAGACATTTAAGGTACAGCTGTATTTATTTGTTACAAAGCCTGTACGAATACGAACAAATGCGAGCAAGGTAAATAAACCAAAGCCAACGTCACACAACCCCAATAAATACATAAATCATCCAAAACTGTTATTCCAGCAAATATTTTTGCATTCCACGAAAGCAAGCGATAGAGATGTTGGTCACGTAAAATAAAATATTCATGGTACAGTGCATAAAGTCGAAACCCAAACATAGTAAACTATCGTCGTATGAAGGGATATTCCTTTGTTTGGTTTCACTACTGCCGAACACCGGACGTGAGGCGTTGTTTCTCATAAAATCATGTAAATTATTATAGCAGGACGGGAAAGTTCAATTCCTTCATATCATGCCATGTTTACCCAAGAATGTTTATTGTCGCCCTCACTACGAGATTTGCTTATAAGTTACTTCTTTGTCGTTTTTTTTTTACAAAGCTTCTAAGATAGGTTGCTTTGATTTAATTTTTGTTTAGCCTGTTTGGGACTGTTTAGTAATAAGGGTGCGTGCGGGCTTGTGAATGAGTGTCTGTTATATACGCAATACGTGACCTAAAAGTAGGTGGGGGGTGGTGCGTGTAGGGGGTAAGTGAGGTGGTTTCTTCAGAATGCCTGAATTAGAAGTTTCTACCAATTCATTACACATATATTAAGGCGAAAGTTTGTGTGTGTGTTTATATGTTTGTTACTTCTTCACGCTCAAACGGCTGGACCAATTTTGATATAATTTTGTATGGAGGTAGCTGACACCCTAGATTAATATATAGGCTACTTTTTATCCCGATATTCCCACGGGATCGACATTTACGCGTTTGAAAACGCGGGGCGCAGCTAGTATTTCATATGTTCCAAAAAGTAATTTTATCCCTAACTGTTCTTCGAGATTATCCTGTATTATTTGCTTACTTAGCTTAATTAAGAGTACTCTGCAACGATCCTCTTAATATAATCCTGTTTCTGCTTAAAACAACATCTGCTTTCAAAGAACGTCGGTTTAAATTATTCAACTACCGACTTCTTACTTTTTGTAAAGGGCCATCATTCGCTGAACAAATACTTCAATTCACTGCCGTAGGCGCACTCAGGTGAAACATTACGCCCATTAGCCGAATGAGATCTCCCCGAATTAGGTCGATCGAATGGCCTACGAGACGAATTATCCGCAGACTCGATTCACCGGATTGTCGGAATCCGACGTCGGAATAATGTAGATACCTACGCCTCTTAAAGAATTCCGCAAACATTTCCGTGTTACTAAACTAAGACTGATGTAATTTGTACGCTCCAACTAAGTTAACTTCTGCACTGAATTAATGGCGCGGGAGCGTCTAATGTTGCCCAAATTCAACGATCCTTCTTTTTGAAAGGTAGTCGTAGAAAGCCCATTATTCGACGCTCTGTAGGAGTTTCGAATTTTTTAAACATGTCCCGAATAATGAGCAGGTCATAAGTAAGTAATAGAATAAGTTTTATATCTTACCGGAACTTTCTTTATGATAAAATTCTTTTCAATAAAAATGAGTGCTCCAACCTTTTTGTATAAGCAAGAAATGTGTAGACGAAGTGTCCTTTCAGTTTTCTGCATTAAGAAGCAGTGGAAAGAAAACGTGGATGAAAAAGTTCAAGATTCTCTTTCCGAAAATTATTTAATACTGGCTTATATTTTATGAGCTTATTAGCCGTGAAATTCAGTTTCCTTCGCTTGACGATTTCAATGCTTTTAAAGTAAAAGTAAGTGAATTGCATTACTGAAATACTCGTTATGAGAATTTTCTGAAGAACTAAGTGCCGCGGAAGTACAGTGTGCCATAAAGACGAAAATGGATATCGGGTTAAGAGAAACAAAGAGCTGTATTCTGTTACATCGCAAACAAAGTTTTCAATTTGTATGTATTCCAATAATCGCGATGTAATATCGCGTTACGGTTCTCTGGATCCAGAAATGTAAAAAGAAATACGAGATTAAAAGCTTTTTGTAATTTCTATTATAGGTTTTGTTTACAAAAGTATTGTGGTAAAAGCATTTGGTTTGAACAAGTACGAAATATCGTGCGACAAAACTATAAAACTGTGGTCAGTGCTAATTAAATGAATCTATCTTTGAAGTAAGTAGCTAAACTTCATTACGAAATTGTTATTCGATGTAAAAGTATAGCATAATCAGTTCCCACTGCTGGGACACTGGCCTCCTCTCTTCGAGAGGGAGTAGGCTGTAATCTACCACGCGGGCCCAGTGCGGGTTGGTAGATATAACAAAAGCATAAATTCAACTTAATTATGCAACTACCTACTGTAAATAAATCTGCCCCTGTATTTACGGCAGCTTAGTTATAATCACACTAATATCACAAAGGCGAAAGTTTGTGAGTATGTGTGTGTTTATATGTTTGTTACTTCTTCACTCTTAAACGGCTTCACCAATTTTGATAACATTTTGTATGGAGGTAGCTGGCACTCTGGATTAACATATAAGACTTTATTATCTCGATATTCCCGCGGGATCGACATTTACGCGGGTGAAATCGCGGGGCGCAGCTAGTTATGACTATAAAAGTCACTAGATATTTATAATTTCCTAATGTTTTTCTTACAATAATAACAAACTTATTTTTTTCTTTGTATCGTGGTCCACTTCAAATCTGGAACGTAAAACCTTTTAAATGCACCGAGAGCAATTTCTTCTCACAATTTTTTCTCTTGATTTAATTTGTTAGAGAAAGGGCAATTAGCGGTCTTTGAGGTAGATGAGGGCTCACAAATTGTCGTTTAAATTTCAGAATAAAGAGCGTTATTAAATCCGAGTGACTTCGGGTTGAATGCGTGACGAGCCCTAGAAAAAGGTTTAAATGAATATTTAAATATGAACAAGAGATAATACTCTTTGATGGCCGATTCATCATGGCTTTGAAAATATTTTTTGCGAGTTGTTTTCTCTGTTATTAGTGAAGCGGAAGATGAACAAAGTCACCCTTGGGGATTTATCAGTTAAAAATACCGCTTTTTGGGAGCGTGTTTCCGACGTAACCGTTGTTTTACGATGGGGGTGCCTTCAATTTTGACATGACTATCGAAATTCAAAATTGATTTTGAAGGGTTTATAATTAATACTGAATTGCGTTGTTTTTGTTCGCGTGGATCTTTGTTACGGAATTCCGATTTGAGAGTAGGTACGAACAATTGATGCTCGAAAACATGATAAATAATATTCAATTTCGTGTTTGTCTCAGCAATATAGGCCATGAATTCTTACCATGTGGAGGCCATGAAAGGTGACTAAAACGGTTTCCTATCCGTAGAAACTGCCTCTCTGTTATTAACAAACCGCGGTCGCCAATCCGTCTTCCAATCCGGAATGATTACGGAATTTTCCTCAACTATCCATTTCACTTCCAATTGAATGTGTCACTAGACGACCTATGTTCATCAATATAGACGTTGACGAGCTGATATGCTAATGACACAGCTTAAAATATTTGAAAAGAAGCCTAACCTAGCCTTTAGCCTAGGCTTTACATAATAAGCCTATAATGTTCCCACTGCTGGGACACAAGCCTCACACGGGCCCAGTGCGGGTTGGTAGATGTCACATGTCTTAAAATTTTTGGTTCTAGGACATGTAGGCATGCAGCCTAAGCAGGCTTTGACAAAAGCAAAAGTATCCATTTTCAAAGTAATCTGCAGGCCAAATAATTGAATTCCAATTTCCAATTTATGGAGAAGTCGTTACGGCTTGCCTACATGTGTCTCAATTTACGAGTTCGAAGCCGTGATCAATTATCCTCATTTTGCTGAAAACGACAGTTCCATGATGACTGAAAGTTATCAAAGAAATTATATTTTGGTTTCTGTTTGAATTTTGTTCAACTGTGTAGGCATTTATTAATGTTTTGGTGACCCCAGGGGTCCTACGTATTCATAAGTAATTCACAAGTTCAAATTGTTATCCATAAGCAACAATTACTGCGCTACATGATGCCAGCATGACTTGCATCAATCATCTTTTTGGAACGAAGTTCTTTAACGCAAGCCGCACTAGTAGTAATTAAACTGGTAGAAATTGTCATAAGCGTCATGCCCTCTCCATGCGACTTGACTTTCTTTTTAGTTTTCATGGTTTTCGAGGGTGATGATACCAATAGTGAAGTCAAAGTGGTAATCCGCGATGGCGGTTGCGATTTTTTTTTAAATGTTCATCTTGGGTGTCGTTTTCATGGTTTTTGAGGGTGCTAAATCCAATACGAAATGAAAATCCAAGATGGTGACAACTTTATTAGAGCTTCTAAAAATGTATACTACATGGCTCTTTATTAAAAACGAGTATTAAAGTCACACTGTCTCTCTCTCTATCTGAGTTTTTCTATTATATACGAGTGTGTGTTCATTCCTAACGGGGTCCCCTGAACGCACACGTGTTTTTTATATTCGCAATTTTCGTACAATTATCGAACATATCTAGTAGGTAGGGACTACTGAAAGTGGTATATCAATTATTGACTAGTAAAAACCTTTCACTGGGACTTTTTAAATTAACCCTAGAATCTAGAATATCTTGCTGACGCTATCAAACATTCTTCAACTTTGAACAAGTAAAGCAAAAAAACACGAACATTAAAAAAATCCTCAAAGGATTCTTACTTTACCTGCACTGTGCACTTTGAGTCCATCTTTAATTACAATTACGTTGAAAAGCGAACACAATTAGTATGCATCAAAGAGTTGCTAATGACTCGTTACTCTCAAGGTGAAATTTTAATGTTTCAGTGAGAAAGGAACCCTAATTACCACCTTTCTCACTTGGTCCCCGTTACAGCCTCTGAAGACTTAATTAGTCTTGAATTATATGGAAAGTGCCTGAGAATGGGCTCTTGTGATACGGACGTAAGACAGTCTCAGTTTAATAGTTAAACTAGTTGTTGGTTCAGTGGGTCGACTTAGGGATGGATTTGTTAGAGTTGGAGAATACGCTTAGGAGCACTATGAGCAGCAAAATAACAAAAAAAAAAATTTTTTTTTGAGACGGTCAAGATAGACTTGAAAAACATTTTTTTTTTTCGGAAATTTTAAAATTCGGTCAATCTTTCAGCTTGCGTATCCTTAGGGTCAGAGGACAGTCAAATCTTTGAAGATTTTTTATTGAACTGTTCCTATTTCATTCAATACGAATTTCTTTATTTTAAATAAAAAATATAATATTTACCTATACAATCACAAAACTAGAAAAAACTTTTTAACAAAAAAGAATGTGTCTTTGGATCTGTATTTTAGTTTTTTGCCACCGACTTCCGAAATTAAAGTTATTTTTCACTTTGTAGTGTTTTTTTTGGAAGTCGGTTTTTCTTTTTTGTTTAAAAGTTTTTATTTCCCGCTTTTTAGTGGGTCTGTTTATAATTTATCTAAGTTACAATAGCCTAATGTCAACTTGCTCATAGCCTTTACCAAAATATTGCTTTTCCCGATGCAGGGAAATTCATTGTTGAGAGTTCTCTTGGTATTTCACCATCAGCTCCATTTCACCATTCGCATTGTGACGAGCATAACTTGCTTAGCAACCATAATAAAGTAATCGAATCGCCACCCATGAAATACTTATTATTGAGTAGTTCCGGTGGCCATCTGTGGTCTTCATCATCAGTTCCACTTCACCAAATAGTGCTTTTTGAGAGCAAATGCATGAGTTACTATAAAAAATACCCAAATCGCTATAGGTGTGCCTATAATATTTGAAGAGTTCCTTCGATTTCTCCAGGATCCCATCATCAGATCCTGACCTGATAACAATGGGCCCACCTGGAAAGTATAAACTTTCAAAAAAAAATTTTTTTTTTGAAATCGGTCCAGCCATCTTCGAGTAATCGGGGAACATACATAAAAAAAAAGAAAAAAAAAAGGTTCCGACGAATTGAGAACCTCCTCCTTTTTGAAGTCGGTTATAAAACTAAACCTACTTGAGGTTGATGAAATTAAAATACTGTTGACGGGCAGCCCTATCGCGTGTTTACGTACCGCACGCTGCGCTGTAGGTAATTATCAGGACCGAGTCACAATGCTGTTTAAATAATATTACCGTGACCATTGTAATTAAAGTAGGTACAATTATTAACTAAAATAAAAATTGTAAATGAACCATTTCATGGATTGTTGTTTATTAAATGTGTATCGAGCTTCTTATCGCACGGTACAGTCGACACCAATCGCGTCTGAGTGCATAACGGCCGCTGATGTATTAATATTCAGACGAATGTAATATCATGAGCTTGGTGATATGCATCATTTTTAATGCATGGACATGTAGTGAGAAAAATTTAATGCCGTCTCTACCTACTTTTGTAAAACTGTACTTTTCGTTAGCTACAATTTAGTAGTCTCCAAGTGCCCAGTCAATAGATTACTTCTAGTCATCATCATTTATCATCAGGTTAAAAAGTGGTCAAACTCTCGCCTGTAAGTATGTATTTTTAGTTGGGCAGGCGAATGTTTGTACAAGCCGCAAGAGTTAACTTGAGACCCAAGCGGTTCCTTCAGACCTTGCTGGCGAGCGGGATGTGGGACAAAATTCGCGTAAAATTCTTGTACGGAGGTGTTCAAACTGGCGCGAATATACGTAAAATCGAAAGTGTCTCCAATTTATTTCTAAAATACGTGTTTTTTCAACTCCTTCCCATGTTACTTATCATAGCCCACAATATCTACGCGCTTTTACTGCTCTCGCCAAAACCGCGCCTCAGTGTACCGCGCGCTTACGTCATCCGAGCGAAGTCTCAAGTTAGCTCTTGCGGGTTATAAAATTAAATTATTCACAAAAAAAATCACAGGCATTGTTTGCCTAAAGGGAGGATCCAAACATAATTCATATGAAGCTTTTTGTGAAAATAAATAAATAAAAATAAATCTTCAAACACTTTCTATGGCTGGCAATGAGCTTCTTAATTATTGTTGTTCATTTTGTTTTTCTTGGTATTAGAATGCTGTTGAAATGAAATGAAATGATTTTATTTTTTTGTAAGTAGGTTTGTACAAACACTTTTACACGTCAATCATGTTTTTTTTTAAAACTAGATGAAGTCGGCGTTTCCTATCTGACTACTCTGAGAAGAAAGGCCGAAACAAACTCAGAGGTCACAGTCTCTTTTAAAGTCCAGACATAATCTTGGTCAGGTACCTATCTTGGTCAGGTTGGATTTAGAATGTTAGTAAAAGTACTTGTTGGTGATTCTCAGAGGTGTTATAAATTATATAGCGGACTGTAATAGGTAGGTAGGTTCGTATATTGAACATAAGGACGCGCGCCTCTCGGTCCATGTTTTTTGAAGTAAAGGGCAGTGCAGGTCAGCGTCTATCGGCACCTCGTCCCCCGTTCCCTGCTGTCCCGCTCCCGTAGTGGCGGGCGGTGCTACGTTTTGTCTCCAACAGTACTCATATATGGACGGTGTTCTGTCGACGTCTTACTGGTCAGTAGTCGTTGAGCAGTCGATGTAGATTGCAAAAACAGCAAGCTAGGATAAGAGGGGAAGGAGAAATAGTTTCTTATCGTAACAGCCTGCTTCACATAAGGTTTTTAGAAGTTGCACCAGCTATTTTATTACAGGTTTCTTTATTTTTTTCTCTTCTCTTGATATTTTTGTAAACCTACCTTATAATGCATAAGTATAACGAATCTTATTATTGTCTATCGCGCTTCTGTATCATATTCTCTATAAATTAAGGGGTTTGGCTCTTATGTTACAGGAACTCTTAGCACAAGAGCCAGGGCGACACTGATGTTTGTTTTTCACCCGTTTTTCCCCGAATACAGTCGGTATCCATAATAAATAGTCTTTCCTTTACCTGTCAAATCAAAAACATTTCAAGCACTCCCCCTCAACGATATAACCCGACGTCACTTGACAGCATGTCCACAAACGTTAATAATAATAATGTTGACATGACGTCAACCAATGTCGATACGTAGTCGAAGGCTTTAGTTAGGTAAGTCGCTTGCGTCGTCACTCGTGTGGAAGCACCTTTACTGTAATAGCACTTCACATATTTTTATTTAATCATCATCTGCCTAGCCTTTTCCCAACTATGTTGGGGTCGGCTTTCAGTCTAACCGGATGCAGCTGAATACCAGTATTTTACATGGAGCGACTGCCTATCTGACCTCCACAACCCAGTTACTGGGTAATACGATACCCCTTGGTAAGACTGGTTGTCAGACTTTCAGGCTTGTGATTACCCGTAACGACTGTCAAAGATCCACGAATGACAGCCGGGACCAACGGCTTAACGTGCTTTCCGAGGCACGGAGGGGTCTCGGTATGTAAAGATGGTCACCCATCCACATACCAACCGCGGCAAGCGTAGCTTAACCTGATCGATCGACCTGTGCGGCTGTTATTATTAAGCCACGGGCCCCTCTTATACATATATACATACATACATACATATTATATTACATATTTTTATTTAATAAACCATACAAACAGTACCTACTCAGAACAATGGAACGTATGATGAAAGATATTCTTTATGTTCGCGTGTTGGGTTGTACGTTATGATTTCAGTCCCGGCTAACGTGAGTGGATGAGGTTCAAAGCCATAAAATATGAATATACCTCTAGGTACTACTCTCTTGAAGATGAGGTTTCTCTATTGATAGTATCCTGATTTCTAGATATAAATAGAAGGTTTTTCGGTTATCCTTGTACCATAATATAACAGCGCCTTTTTCTTTTTCGGTTTCATCATGTTAGTTCTACTTTTTGCTTGGCTGTCGTTTCTAATATAGTGATGATACATGGTGGCAGGGCGTCGACGCACAACCTGTTCTTATCGATTCAACATGATTCCGGAGCGTTGGAATTTTTCTTTGAAGAAAATCACATGCTATTCTGAGAGTTGTTATTGAAATGTCTCGCAATACTATACCAGATTGTTTGCAAGTTACGCAATAGAGGTAGATGCTCCATTGACGGTTTGTTGTATTCAAAGCATACCTTGCTATGTTGATGCACGTCGCCTATGCAAGCACAAGTATATAGTATGTAATATGTTTCTATATAAATGTCTGACTGGACTGTGTAGCACCTGGGAGTCAAACCGAATAGCACTGCCGAAAGCATTTATATCTATATCTATACTTACATATGGGAAGGTTTATTAATATAAGCAGAGGTGGGTCACTAGTGATTTATATGATTGATAGATATTATAGTTAGGTACCGTTAGGTATAGTGTCACCATCGCTCATCTTTATATAAGAATATGTTAACTTTTAAGACACGCTTTAAATGTGTAGTCACAGAGCATTGTGGAATTTCTTGTTTCTTTCAATTAATTTCACTAACAGCATCTACATTAGAGCTTTAAGTACTCACTCGCGTTACAGATCAATAAGTATCAATAAGTACATGATTAAATTACCACAATGCAAACAACCCGTGTGAAATTGATATAATATTGGATTGCGTTCACAAATGAGTTGAGTACTACCTACAGATTGTACTTCGGTGAGTGTGCCCAAGAACTCCACGACCTCATTTCACCGGCACCCTTCTACCTTCGGACATCCAGACGCACTGCAAGTTACCATCCCTACCTAGTTGCTATTCCACCAATTCGCACTAAGCGTTTTCAAATGTCTTTTATAATGCGCACAGCAAAAGAGTGGAACTCTTTACTTGCGTCTGTGTTTCCGAGCGCATACAACCCGAGTCTCTTCAAAGTAAGAGTGAACAGGCTTCTTCTGGGTAAGCTCACTCCATCGTCGACTTTGTCTCTGTCACCTCTGACCTAGACTAGAGTCAAGAGAAAACCCATTTAAAAAAAAAAAAAAAGAGTGCCACGAAAATAAACTGCAGCCAAACAGTTACAAGAGAGGCTTGTCAAAGTCAACAGTTTGATCATCAAAGTGTCGTGTATCGGTATGTGCTAAATGGCTTTGTTTTCGATTCGAATGAATTTTAATTGGTTTCTCGAATACGTTTAACTTTTTCATGGTAATTGGAATGACAAAGGAGTCCAAGTTTCAGTGTATTGCGTTTTGAATGTTAATGGGACAGACGCGAAAAGGGTGTAAAAATAGTGTACCAGTAGTGTAGTTCAGCCGGTCGATTCTGTAAAAATCTCACCGTGAAAACTTAAGTGAAGTGAGCGTGGAGTGAGCTGTCAATAGTGTCAATTCCTAGCAAAAACCAACTCACTTCACTTAAGTTTTCACGGTGAGATTTTTACAGAATCGACCGGCTGAACTGGAATAAATGTAAGTATAGTTATAAGTTAATATTGCATAAAACCTCAAACGGCGAAAATATTCCAACCTGATTGGGAGTTATATGTTCGAGCCGTTTGGGGTTGAAACACTAGGGCCATGGGGTCCGAGTGCCCACTTGGTTTTTCGAGATATCGCCAAGCGGTGAGTCGACTCTTCACGTGAGCAGAGGGCTGGCCTATTTCTTGGCCAAAGAATTAGCATTGCCATACAACGTGGCAATGCTGCCAGCCTTTTGGGCACTGTTCCTGTTGACAGCGATGCGGACGAATTTTTTGATGCCCTATGATCATTTTGCTTATTTTTTCATATAAATGTACATATTATTATTATTTTAAATTGGTATTAGCATAAATTATGTAAATACTGCATTTACCAATAAATATAAGTACAGCCAGGGATATTAATTGTTAAGTAAATTGACACTCTACGCCAACTTGCTTCAACTGTTAAAGAATGACAGTGATTGATATAATAAGAATAAACGGACGATTTAATTTCGTTGTCAATCTGTTTAAAACAATAATTTCCGTGACTTTACATGTTACTTTGTAAAATTGACAACGTTCTATGAAATTAAACCAACATACGTAAAGGAGTTAAGAATAAAATATCATGAGAATGACAGGAGAACGAATGGATATGTAATCAAAACATGTCAACTCCTTACACTCAATTGATTTAGAAAATGTACCTGTCACTCTATCTACGGGTGGTCGAGGGGTAACTCATCGAAGACTACAAATAGGTACTAATGTCAGCACCATCTTTGTAGTAGTGGTTATTGTTGTTTGTTGTCGCTAGTGTTTGATAATAAAAAAACTGGCCAAGTGCGAATCGGACTCGCACACGAAGGGTTCCGTACCACAAGGCAAAAACGCCGAAAAAAACACGTTCGTTGTATGGGAGCCCTTAAACATTTATTTTATTCTGTTTTTAGTATTTGTTGTTATAGCGGCCACAGAAATACATCATCTGTGAAAATTTCAACTGTCTAGCTATCACCGTTCATGAGATACAGCCTGGTGACAGACAGACAGACGGACAGTGGAGTCTTTGTAATAGGGTCCCGTTTTTACCCTTTGGGTACGGAACCCTAAAATGCAGCGCCCCGTAAAAACTGTCGGCAACATTGCGACGTGACCACGACCGCGACCTTGCGATAAAAGAATTCATGTAGACATTTTATGTGGAGTCGTGGGATGTCCTAACCTAGATACGTCAGTGGAGTTACAGAATTGCCATACGACATTTTACACAAGTGTAGGAGCTTTAGCATAGGGATAAAAAAGATTGATCGCGAAGAGTTACCTACGCAACGATACTGCTAAGGGTTTTTGTCCTATTAGAATGATCTGAAAAAAGGTACAAATCTTCAGTTTCTCGGACTTGTCATTTTTACAATGCTTTATTACAATATGTTCAGCTTTTGCAATACGTTAGATGTAGTATTCGCAAAAATGATGATCATAATACCTACCAATTTTGATTGTTTTTTTTTATTGGTGATGTTACCGTAAAATGATGTGCCTTACTGTAAAAAGCTATTTTATTACTTTTTATTTTATTTTATAATATACATATATCGCGAGAAAACTATCAAAAAAGACTGCGTTAAATTGTAAATGGTTGTTGCAGTTTACAACTTTATATCGAAAAGTTGTGAAGTTGTGTTGTGTGTTGTGTTGTGTGTGTTGTGGTTGTGTTGTGTTGTGCTGTGAAGTTGTGATCTATCTCTCGAGATTACAAAATCTCGAGAGATAGATTATAAACTAACGATGTTCATAATTATACGGTGACCTATACATCATAAGTAACGTGGTCCGTTTATTTAATCTCAGTAGACATTCTTTTTAATCTTCCCATCAAATATTGTTATCTACCTAATTACTTCATTTTGTTGTCACACATAAACATCCCAACCACTACAAAAGAAACAGAGTACAGTAAGTTGTGTACCTTTAACAAACCCTTATAAGTTAGGCTCGGCGGCACGTAACACCACGGCTAGGGAGGGACGGAACCTCTGCGTGTCGTAATGAAGTTAGACGCATGTAATTTACTCCCACCACTCGCTCCTTACTCGTTCCGAGTTCGTTAATCCTGAAGTTTGAGAAGATAATTAGGGGCGAAGCAATTTCCGGGAAAATAAGAGTTTTGGGTTTATTTCCCGCATAAGATGCTGTAAATAGAACGATGAACACAAATGAGGTGCGTAGATATTAATAGGTTTTGTACTGGCTTTGTTGCCACAGAGAATATCTCTTATTGTTGGGTGAGGTTCTTTCAGATATTATTAAAATCACGGCGGTAACATACATAAATGCTTATATACATAAACTAACGCCTTTTTCCCATGGGGGTACGCAGGCAATAATGACATTATTATGTTACATATTTTGTGCCACTTATCTAAGATAATTATGGCAGTTTATAGCTAGTAATCAGTCCACGCCCGGGTTTATGTCACGATTGACCAGGCCCAGACTAGGGCTTTCAGTCTCGATGCATTACTGAGTCCCGGGAAAAAAAAAACGAGACTCGATGTGGTCTCGAAATTCCCGGGAAAAACGAGACTTTTGAGACTATTTCAAAACTAGGTTTCTTACTTATAGGCTATGCAATCAGGCAGTCAAAACTAGATATTTTAATCAAGTACTTTAATAAACAAACGAAAATAAAAAACCTTTTGTTGATTTTTTTTTTTTTTTGTAGTGGGTAAGAAACAAAAGGCGTTTAACGTGGTTTCAGACAGAGAGTGCCTAATTTTATTACAAAAGTAACCCGTGTTAGAAATAAATTAATTATAGCAATAATTTAGGTATTTCCCTCTGTCGCCCTCATTTTCAAAGAGAGCTTTTTCTACGTGCAAGGTTGTTTGCAAGTCATGGATAGACATGGAAGTTATATTCTGTCCTTTGTCTTCCTGGGGGTTTAACAAATTATTAAGCTCAGATTCCAGTTATTCTTCTGTAGTTAAACTTGTGAGCTCCGCAATCGTCGCATCATTTGTAAGATTTGTCAGTTGTGGATGTATTTAACCTTTACACAACAATTACAAACAATTCTTTTAAAGACTGTAATTTCAGCTGTTGCATCAAGCTTTTTTTTAAAAAACTGAGAAGGTCTGTGCAAGTATTTTAAGCTCAAACTCAACTCAAACTCAAAGCATTTATTTAAATTAAACATGTAAGTACAGGCAGTTTTGAATTGTAAAAATTAAATAGTCGGTCAGTTAGTCAGAAAGTTAAAGCTAGTTGCCTATTCCAAAACGTAGATCTCTATGGAGAAGAACGGGCAAGGAACAATGTAAAAAAAAAACACTTAAACTAAGATACTTGTAACTTGCCTCAATCAGTCTATTTTCCTTAATAAGGATGCGCAGTGGATTGGCGAGACTTACGCTCAAAAAACTTTGTTGTAAGTCCAATTTCTTTAGACAGAAATTTAGTGCAGTATCCGCTGTTAAAAGAGTAACGTCTCGTCTACACAGGGCTTCTAAGGTCACTTTCATGATACCTAGTGAATTTGAGATTGCTTCCAAAGTAGCCTAGTATACTCTGATTCAGTGAACTTTTAGCTGTATCTACAACGCCACATGCGAACAACGCGTCATACTGACGTCACGCAAAATCCTGCATCGCGCAAGCAGAGTTTACCGCGCAACTAACATAGATACAACGGCCCGACATGAATCATCGGGCAGTTGCCCGCCAGACACAACACCCGTCTGGTCGGAGGATCCTCCCTTTTCTATAGAGTATGAGTGTGCTTTACACCCTGTTCCTCATACCGCTATAAACTCTGCAACCAATAATAAAGAATGACTGTTGGTTTAGTAGATTATCAAGTCTCAAAAGTCTCGTTATTCCCGACACCGAAAATGTTAGTCTCGAGTCTCGAAAATACCAAAAAATCGTCGAGACTCTCGAAATTTTCGAGACCGAGATTCCCGGGATGAAAGCCTTAGCCCAGACTTAGGCGGGCCCTACACGATCAAATAAATTGCACAATATCACGAATTGCGAAGATCGAACAAAAGTATGAGCGAGTTTATTTTTTATTGCACCATATTTTAATTGCATCTGCGCAATACTTGTATTCGCGCGGTTTCGTTCATTGTGTCAAAGAGAATTAGGCCCCTGACTAATGCGTGAATTTGACGTGAACTGGCAATCTTGAAACCCACCAAATCTTTCTATATTTTTTACTAGCTGTGCCCGTGACTTCGCGTGCATGTCGGAAAACAAATTTTATTTAATGAGTTTTTTGCGCGAACTCTAATTCGTTTTCTTAAATAAAGAAGCCTTAAGCCTAGGCTACTCCTTATAACATCAGCTATCTTCCAGTCCCGTCAAAATCGGTCCAGCCGTCTCGGAGATTACCAGGAACAAACAAACGGTCAGAAAGACAAACATTTTAAATATTGGTATTTTATTTTAAGTTTTTAGTAAAAAGCTGTTATTTTGACATTAAAAACAGACAATTTAATTTTATTTATTTGAATGTATTTGTCTAGATAAATAATTGTTTTCAATCACGAAACAAAAGGAAAATTGACATTGCTCTCTAAATCAAAATATTCTCGAGAAAATAAAATACTAAGGAATGGACTTAGCAATAAATAAATGTTGTACAGACGCCAGCACATCAAGCTACTACAATCTGTCAAATTTCTTTAATAGATTTTCAACTTTATCGCTAAAGCATAAGGTTCAAAGTTGATTGGGAAAATTTGACAGTTTCGGGTAGCTTGATGTGCTGGCGTCTGTACCTTATAGCTCATCAAATATTTATTACGACGCGCTGATTGAGAAAAGTAATCCGCAACCCTCCCCCATTCCAGAGATCATTATCTTAGCCCAACTGCCTTAGGGTATTGAGCGTGGTCATAAGCGAAGCGGGAGCGATTTCAAAAAGCTTGGCATCGACTGTCATGTTAAGTGGCTGGAATTCTTTTGACTATTTTAGATACCTTAGATACCCAGTCAAGGAAATGAATTGTTAAGCAAATTGACATCCTAATTCCTACGTCAAATTGCTATTTAGTTATAGCATAGCCATTTCATTAAACTGTCAAAGAATTACAGTCGTGATTTGATTAAACTAACAGTTCAAGTTGGTGGTCAATTTGCTTAACAATTAATTTCCCTTACTTAATCTACTCAAATATTTAAGCATAGAAAAAAAGCCCAGTTATCCATTAAAAGCTGACTTTGCCAAAGTTTGAAATATTTTATCCGTCGAATAAAATTGTGGAATTGAAGTTTTTTGCATATAATTAGTTATATGCAAAAAACGTCTAAAATTCAATATTTTATTCGTAAGATGTCCTATACTAGGTAGGTATAAAAGTTAGTCGAATTTGCCTTTAGGATCCTACTTAAATTTTTTGTCTTACGTAAAAATAGCTCGTACAAATGTAAAATGTTAGTTCTATTACCTCATATAATAACTTTGACAAAGCTATTTTAGTTCCTTATTAACAATAAAAAACTCATCAAATACTCATTTCCCTGCAAGCACAACATAAAGAACCTGAAACATTTTTGCTTCACATTAAATTTTCATGTAAATAACTCAAACTTCGTTTGATCCTGGTAACCCATTTCGCTCCAAAACATCGATTTACCTAAATTACGGTAACTCAAAAGGTAATCGAATAATGTAACAGGCAGGTAAGTATTTATGATGTTAGAAATGCTTTTTTCTGTAGTAGGTAACTACCTATAAGGAGCGTCCGGGGAAATCACACGTGAAAATACGAACTTCAGGACTTTAGACTAAGTGATGAGTAAAAAGCGCGTTCGTGTAGTAATGGGATAATAAAGAACAGATGTTTACGCTGATCGTTCGGTAAGTGTTACTTAAATGAAACTTTTTATGGTTTCAATTGACCCTATTTCACAGAAAATTTTGACTAAGGCAATTTGTATGGCGATAAGACCGCGAGGCTGAGATCGGACTAGGCGGGCCACAGGTACAGGATGCATCGGGACAGATGGCCCAAGGCCGTCACGCAATGGGTGCCTGAAGACGGGCGTCGTCACCGAAGCAGGCCTAAGAATCTCCGGAACGACGGCCTAGACTCTTTATTGACTGACTAGCTGCGCCCTGCGGTTTCACCCGCGTGAAAGTCGATCCCGTGGGAATATCGGGATAAAAGTAGCCTATATGTTAATCCAGGGTGTCAGCTAAGGGCACGCCGCGATAGCGGCGATAAGACCCCTCTTTGAGGAGTGGCTAGAGAGGCGCCACGGCGCCCTCACCTACCGCCTGACGCAGGTCCTCACCGGACACGGAAGCTTCGGGAGGTTCCTGCACATCATCAGGCGGGAGGAAACGCCCGGGTGTCACCATTGCCAGGATCGCCCAGAGGACACGGTGGAGCACACGGTGGAGGTCTGCCCCGCTTGGGCGGAGCACCGCCGTGTCCTCGTAGAGGCGATCGGCAGCGGCGGCGACCTCTCGCGCCCGGCCCTGGTGCAAGCTATGGTCCGGGGCGAGAGGGAGTGGGAGGCAGTCACCTCCTTCTGCGAAGCAGTCATGCTAGCGAAGGAGGTGGCGGGACGGCTCAGGGAGAGAGCCTCCCGTCCCAGCCGCCGCGGGAGACGCTCCGGGCGTCGGGAGCCGCGCGACGACTCCCGGCCACCGTAGGCGCGGGCCTGCGGGCGGAGAGTAATGGGTAGCTCACCGTCCGATCAGGACCAGGCCCGTGCCGGACGGCGCGTACGTGTTCCACGCGCGCCTCAAAGAGATGTCAGCATCGAGGAGGGGCCCCATAGGGCCGAAGCCTGCCGGGTCAGCGGGATTGTCCGAAAGGGTTACCGCTGGCCCGGAACATAAAGGGCTAAGGAAGGAACACGGGTGGGTTTTAGTCAGTAAGAGTCTGACACTCCCTTCCGCTCCACCCAGAGCGGGAGGGGTCATTTGATGATTTCCCATCCGCAAAAAAAAAAAAAAAAAAAGGGTGTCAGCTACCTCCATACAAAGTTTTATCAAAATTGTTCCAGCCGTTTGAGCGTGAAGAAGTAACAAACATATAAACACACACACACTCACAAACTTTCGCCTTTATAATATTAGTGTGATTGGCCGGAAAAGGCAGAAGACAAAGATGTATGGCGAAGTATGGGGCAGACATTTGGCCAGCAGTGGGACAGAATAGGTTAATAAAAAAAAATGGTTGTATTTGTAGATAAGTCTTAAAAGCTGTAATTACGTATCATGTATTTTATTAATGCTATATTTTTTATTTCTACCTATAGATCTTTTTATAAAAACTATACTTCCTTATTAATTTCCAGTTTGTATTCTCTTACCACCTTTATGAACAGAAAAAAAAAACATACTGTCGAATTGAGTACCTCCTCCTTTTTTAATAATAATAAATAATAATAATAATAAATCATTTATTTTCAGGTAACAAAGACCCATAGAAGTCGGCCATTTTGAAGTCGGTTAATAAAAGAACTTGTACTTTCTCGAAGGTACGTTACTAGGTTCATAATCGCTTGCATTTCATTACTTGGACGGTACGAGGGAGTCGGATGAAATCTGTGGTCACCCTCTTTCAATTCATTCACAAGTAAGTGGAGTCATATTGGACGAATTCGGGTTTTCAAGCAAATTCAGATTGATTGCCTTTTACCGAAAAGAAGAATTTTCATCAACATTTGATTGGCACACACCTGAGGGTAGATTAGTCTCTATGCCAGAAAGAGGCAGTTATATGCCGTCTCTTTCCTTTCTGTCATTATTAATTGCTAAGCGGGAACTGGTGATGGCATGCCCTAGTCTTAATTGGGGATCAAATAACACAACGTGTGTGGGACCCTTATTTACCTTAAAATGATGAGTGGCCATGAAATAATAAAGTGTGGTGGAAAATATTCTCCTCTAAGAAGCCCGCTCAATGCGCTTCTATGTATTTCAGTCTAAGTACCTACAAAGTAGTTTTACGAGTTAATACGAGTACATAGAATTTTATACCCCACTTTTATTACCGTCTGAATGAAGCCTTGAAAACCAAGGTTACCTATTAAAACTATAAAACATAAAATTCAGAGTACATGAAAGGAGAACTCAACAAAATATTCAAGTGTGCCGTCGGGAAAACGAGAAAATTTGGAAATTCTTTGTAGTGTTGTATACCAATTTATTACCTAAATTTGATCTTTTTTGGGCAGATGTCTGTTGATTTATTCCTTTTCTCTCTAAGGTTCAAAGGGCGACGTAAGAAATCCCTCAAGTTGATTTGTAGGTTACCTTTGAATTGTATATGTATGGGTTTTATGTATCTACATCATAGATGTGACAGATATCTTGTAGAATATTGGTTTTACAAAGTCGTTGTCGATCTTGTGCTCGTGTAGGTTTCGATATCTTATTTAGATGTTAAATTATTCACATTGGTTCTGCTTATTTTCTTTCAGTTCAGCAAAATACTTTATCTAGGTAGTATTTTCTACTATTCATCATCATAATCAGCCTATAATGTTCCCACTGCTGGGACACAGGCCTCCTCTCGGTGAGAGGGAGTGGGCCGTAATCCACGACGCGGGCCCAGTGCGGATTGGCATTTCTACTATTAGATAAAGATTTTTGTCTATTTCAGTTTATTTTTCAACTGAGCTGTTGTTTTCTTTTATTATTGTTGTTCAAATGTTGCTCCTTATCTCGCCAATATTTTTACATTCACTTTTTAGAAAAATTAAACACGTCAACTCATATTTTTCAACAGATAAAAATAAAGTGTAGGTACACACTTATCTGCGATGATAAATGTATTTCGTAAGAGGCGATATTTCACGCCGTCCGTAATTCTCTTTCATTTTGAGTGAATCGCTCTTCGTTTTTGACGAAAGGGTTAAAATCCTGTGTGTATTCACCGGCTAATGTCGATCACGGGTCGAACTCTGACCCGTGGGCTATTCACTGACGCTGGCAGGTGAGGAAGAGGTATCCTTTCATGAGTAGTATGGCCAGGAGTTTTGAGGGTTACGGGTGACCTGTTTTTCTGTATGCAATAATTTTATATGAAAAAAAAACAAATATTTTAGTTACTCTACTTAGGCAGTTTCTCTCGGTAGGTAATAGGTATACCTATCGAGTATAACTACCTAATAGGTACACATAAGTAATGTTCAAAGTAAATAGGTATTTGAAAGGTACTGGCAGATGTGGAAGCAATATTCTGTGTGGAAACATCGCGGTAACATCGTGGCTTACCGTAGTCAGCCAATAAAATACAAAAAAAAACAGTGGCATTCCGGGAGTGCCGATAGAAGTGAAAACAAAACACAAACAGAATACTTTGCCATCACTCACTGACATATCGGATATACATTAAAACCGAGTACATCCCGAGGACAGCCGAACACATCCGTAGCGGGTATTTTTTGAATCGTCTTATAAACAAAACACGCGCGGTGTCGCTTCAATGGTTTTTTCCCATCTAAAAAAATGCCCAACACGCTTACTTATAGAAGTTTTCACTTAAAAAAAATCTCTATCCCGAAACAAACTTACTAAGGTACACACTACCCCCGGTGTCAGTATCCGTACAGGAGTAAGATGAATTGCCCCAATCCACTACAGCGTGCGATCGCGATCGTCCCCCATGAGTGCACGACCAGCCTTATTCATATTCACTTACCTGTCTTTTCAATTGGAGTGTCGCTACTACCTACTTCCATTTGTGGAGAGGTTGTGTGGAGGAAAGGGGTAGATTAGTAGGCGTTTTTGTATGTATGAACTCGACAAATAAAAGGAGATCAAAGCTCAAAATCAGTATAAAGTGTGCTATTAAGTCTAATTTATTTTAGCCATTTGTAAGATATCAGAAGGCGAATTCCCATAATTAAAAACGTTTAAAATGTAGTCGTAACCTCATTCCAGCGACAATCAATGTCAAAAACTTTACAAAATGTAGGGAAACTATAGGTATTTTTGACAGATATAAACTGAGATCAGGGGGCCTAATCATAAAAGTCTTTTCAACACACTTGCTCGTAAAGTGGCTCTTATTGAACCGCTTTTAGATCCATAATGGAGTGTATTACGAACGCGTGCTTTTTCTTTACTTTAATCCACATGTTCTGTAATACCACAGATAACTTTTTACTAGTCGGAGACGCGCGCTTTTTTAATCTCATCAAACCCTGCGTTCCGAATTGGGAAATAATCGATGTGTTCCGAATTGGGAAATAACCGAATTAGCGTGAGCGCGATAACGATAACGATGTCCCGTGAATCGTCATAGATGACGTCATGACATTCGCCATCTTGCGATAATGCCGACCATGCCCTAGAATAATATCACCGTGAGCGCTGTCAAAAATTACAGTGTGTGTATGAGGTTGTGTCAGTGTGTGTTTTGTTTTGAGTTGCATCATCTTTAAATTAAACTAACGTGGCATTTTTGAAATTGTGCTTCTGGCTGACAGTCGCCACCTAACCAAAGAAGAAGAACTGAAGAAGAAATGTGGTGTTTATACAAAGAAATACTGTAATAATATCTTTTTTACATTGTGTAAGCACTGTCATGTGAGCGCGTTCACGAGTGTTCCGAATTGTTGCCAGCTCTCAGCAGTCATAATAGTAATATCTAAATCGGAACGCATGTGAGATGATGCATGGACGTAATATTACGTCCATGGAGATGATGTGAGCGCTGTGATGTGAGCGATTATAGCTAATTCGGAAAGCGCCCAAAGAGACTTCATGCCGAAAGAAAAAATCCGCGTTCTATATTTCAATTTTTTTTTAAATAGTCTGTATTGTCCTTGGTCGCAAAATGAACTCGCAGGGGACCACAGACAATTTAAGGTGAATGCGCAGTGGTAGACCGCGAAATTCTTAGGTTTTTTGCAATTTTCAGGTTTGTGTTTATTATATTTTTTGTATAGGCTGTATCGGTTTTGTCTGTGCCATAGATTAATATATTTAAAATGAGTCAATGTTGCGCGCGCATAGCTAGTGCTGGCTAGCACGGCGCGCGGGAAAACAAAACCAGCGCGCCATTTTCCATACAAGTTAATATTTAACAATACAAGTCTGTTTTTTTTCCTCGCAAGTGTGTTGAAAAACGTCGTATGAAACGCGTGTGCATTAATCAATATACACTCGGCTTTCTTATCGCTCTCGCCTGCGGCTCGCGCGATAATATCGCCTCGTGCATAATGATCAACATAGCACACATGTATCATAATGTACTATTATCCCCATTATGAATCATAATGGACAGTTAACTGTTAAGTTAATCGTAACAAATCCCATTGGTGAAGGATTTTTCAGTTATTTTTTTTTGTCTGTGCTAAAATACCAATCAATCCAATCCAAATCCAATCCCAATCTCTTTGATTATACCTACGTAGTGCAGCGAAAAAAAGAAAAACATGGTCTGTCTTCGCCATATTATGATTCATAATGTTATCCTTTTATGATTTTGCCAGAGTGGCCTCCTTCTTGAAATTACGAGAATTGCCCCTCTGAACGTTACAAGTTTGTTCTAAAAAAAAAAAGTAGCAGACTTTTTGTAAAATGTTTGCCTACCCCCATAATACTTCATTCACTATTTGCAGGTACAAAAATACAAATAACGCTGCTTGTATTTACATATTTGTATTTTTTACTCGAAATTTGAGCACACTCGAAGTACTGAAAATGTACATAAAATTGACTAAATGAATACTCATCAGACTGAAAAAAATATAAAAGTCTCCGGATTGTTAAAAATATGTAGATATCGGAAATGCTGTTCAGTATTTGCGAATGATGAATAATTTGCGAATAAGCAATACCACGTGTTTTGATTTAGTTAAAAAAAAACATGAAATATTTTGAACAACGAATTTTATAACGTAATAGAAACTTTTATACGTATAAACGACTGGCAGTGCCCCACGGCTTCAGCCGCATAAGTGTCCATCCCGTGGAAATATCGGGTTAAAAAGTATTCTATGTGTTATTCGGACGTGTAAGCTATATTACTGTAAAGTTTCATCAAAATCAGTTCATTAGTTTTAGCGTAAAAGATTAACAAAATCAAAACTTTCGCGTTTATAATATTACATAGGACTAGTAGGATTGGTTTTCACATTTTGGTGAAAAAAATAATATTATATTGTGCCCACTTATAAAGTTCGTAACTTTATTACGTTGTTGCTACGACGATGCTACGAAACGTGACGTCAAGCTACGCCAGCTACGTGGTTATGCACTGCCATAATATTTAACGCTTCATTGCAAATCTGTCGCAATAATATTATGGTCGGGCATGAAGTTATTAGTAGAAATGTAATCAACTGATTTGTGGACATTATAAAACATAGGTATATTACTTATGTTACATTTCGTCACCATTCCCCTGTACATATCTCTTTTGACGTGACAACGTCTTAAATTAGGTTGCGGCTGGGAGTCACTTATGAAAAAGTGTAACGCTCGGTAACGTTACGTTCTTATTTTAAATTAGGTTGCGGCTGGGAGTCACTTATGAAAAAGTGTAACGCTCGGTAACGTTACGTTCTTATTTTCATTTAATTCCTTGTTCCTATTGTGCAATTTAATTATATTCATATCAATAAATATTCTACCGAGAAAAAGACGTTGTCACGTAAAATCTTCGCCCGTAAAACCGACTTTACAGGCAACCATTTTTTTTTATTTGATTAATAACCAACTTATATTTACAGTTTGCACCACATACAAGTTATCGGTCAATACTAGTTATTACACACAATCATAAAAGTTTAAAAAAATTAGGTTCACTTTTTCATACATCTTATCTTTCTCGCTGTATCATCTTTCACAGTTTATTTCATAAATAAGAGTAAGTATATCCATCCGTGTAGTTTCCTCAATATATATGGCCTTGCTTCTGTTTCATCTTAACACAAACGTTAGCTTTTGTGGTGTTACAGGGAAGATGAATCGCTTTCATTCAGCCCGCTGAATCGTGAGCTCCACATAGATCGTTCATCACTTACGAAGAATTGAATACGTCATCTGAATTACCATACTGTTTTATATGTGGTGGTGGGAACACGTGTTCCTTTACACGAGCCAGACTGTAGGTAGCTAGCGCTCGATTATATCCTGTTTCTCGTGTAAGTTATAACTGAAACAACACACACACACAATACATGACTACACACATAACTTCCATAGATATAAAGTTTCAGAGGGTACTTAGCTATGAATTTTGTTTACCAGAATTTGTGAAACTATTAGTAAGTGGTAGGTAATCTCTGTAATTTTGAATATTTATCAGGCGTAACTGATGAACAGTTTGCCAATTATAGGCAATGACTGTGATTGTAAATATCAATGTTATATGTTAAAGTATCTCCTATAGTTTCGCGGGATTCATAAATGATGGTTTATTGAAGGGTGATCTTTGAAAGCTTGTTGATGTGGTCAGCGGGATTGTCCGAAAGGGTTACCGCTGGCCCGGAACATAAAGGGCTAAGGAAGGAACACGGGTGGGTTTTAGTCAGTAAGAGTCTGACACTCCCTTCCGCTCCACCCAGAGCGGGAGGGGTCATTTGATGATTTCCCATCCGCAAAAAAAAAAAAAAAAAAAAAAAAAAAAAAAAAAAAAAAAAAAAAAAAAAAAAAAAGCTTGTTGATGTAAAACGTAATTATTTATAAACGTTTCGTTGCTACAGATTACAACCAGAAGTCAGTTGGCAGATGTACATAGTAGTAAATTACACTTAAATATATATTATATTTATATTTAAGTGTACAGACCATCAAACTGAACGACTGTCTCCATAGGACCCACATCGTATCGTATACATACACACACACACACACCCCCCCCCACAAACCCTCACACACCCTCACACATACACACACATACGTCACATTTATATGGGACAGTCGGTTATTCTTTCTCAAAGTATGTGACCAAGCGACCTAACCCTATTTATTAAGACCAAGCCTAAAGTAGAAGATATTGACGTGATTAAACTAAATCAATCATATTACTTATATAGTATACTTTTGGTACCGCTTCTAAAACAGAAAGTTATTATTTTCTTGTTACGAGTTCCATCAGGCACATGTGATTCAAAGAATAATTATGTGCCTTTTTTTCTTAACAAAAAGCTTTTGTTCCCAGCTGTGTACATAATCAGCCTATAATGTTCCCACTGCTGGGACACAGGCCTCCTCTCGGTGAGAGGGAGTGGGCCGTAATCCACCACGCGGGCCCAGTGCGGGTTGGCAGATGTCACATGTCTTCGAATTTTTGGTTCTAGGACATGCCGGTTTCCTCACGATGTTTTCCTTCACCGTTTTGAGAGCAGTGGTGATGAAATAATTTACACAAAGTAAAGCGCCTGTCTGGGTTCGAACCTACGACCTACAACTCGTAAGTCGCGGCCGTTACCACTTGGCCACCACTGCTCTTGCCCAGCTGTGTAGAATCCGATAATAGAGTTTTATTATGAAGCGTACTCGTAGTTACGTAACGCGTAAACGCGTTCATGAATTTCATTATGCAACTTGAGTGGATTGGATTTATCTTTTTGCTATACTGCTGTAGCTGGAATAAAAGTAATTTCGTGTATATCTGTTTTGTTGTATAGTGTGTGGAGTTGATTGTTTGAAATATTTGCTTTGCTGTAGTATGCAATTGTAATCAGAAAGGTTTTTTATTACCTGTACAGTCAATAAAAGATGTAAGTAACCTGTCATGAAATTAACATAATTCATCGCATATTATGTATTAAAGGCGCAGATGTACGATGTAAAAGACTTGACTGCTGAGTTCACGCATAATCAGCCTATAATGTTCCCACTGCTGGGACTCAGGCCTCCTCTTGGTATGTGGGAGTGGGCTGTAATTCACCACGCGGGCCCAGTTCCAGTTGGCAGACGTCAATGTCTTCGAACTTTTGGTTCTAGGACATGCCGGTTTCCTACACCTATTTCACGCACCACAGTTTAAATAAATTACCCCTTTTGGAAAGAGCCGCAGTCGGATAAAAGAAGTTACAGTAAGCTGCCTGATTACGTATATATTTTGCTGAGTGCAGTGCGCAAGCGTAAGAGCGCGGTTTTCTAAGTTTGAGACGTCTACATGCTTTTACAGAATTCATCCTCGTTACTAAAACTATTAGAACCACACTCAACGAGACAGGTTGGTAGGTACACTAGATCCCTTAGACATCACAGGTGGTAAGTAGTAATATAATTTTCCAGAAAAATTTATTATTATTATATACCTACGTGGGTGTTGAATGCAACAGAAACGAGTGGGAAGACGGTAACAAGCTCTAGACGCCTTCTCTCTAAAGATGAATGTGAATATAAATGGAAATAGAATGTAGGTAATGCGATTTTTTCTTTGAATTTCTTGATATAATGTTAGTTAGTAGAATTTTCTATCCATGTTGTGATACCTAAGGGACTGAGAACAAAGGCAATGGGACGCTGAAAACGGACAATGAGCATGAAGAGGCAATGATAGCTTCATCTACAAACCATGTACAGACGCCAGCACAGCAAGCTACCCGAAACTGTAAAATTTTCCCAACCAACTTTGAACCTTATGCTTTAGCGATAAAGTTGAAAATATATTAAAGAAATTTGACAGATTGTAGTGGCTTGATGTGCTGGCGTCTGACCCATGAACGTACACCCCACCACTACGGTGTGCATTGCATCTTTCTAAATTAGCTATTGCTAATTTAGAAATAGAACAGGGTAAGCCAAGATCAGCTTTCAGCGAGGGACGTTCTAAGTTATAATATTATTTCTAATCTGAGTCGTCCTTGCGAGCTCGGAATATTCATGCAGCGAAGTTTGTTTCTAGGAATATACTGATATGTCGATAAACTGCATTAATGGTTTAGTGCCTTCCCTAGGTTAGCTTCGAAGTCTAGTACCAATGCTACTTTTAATATCTAAGTATTTTAGTTATTTGCAGGGCTCTACTATTTTAGTCAGGTTTCTATTTTATTGTTTTCTACTGTCAATAAAATATCAACAGATGTTGAAATCTTGGGTTTCACGATCGTTTGACTATTCTCATACCTTAACCACCACAAAATTCCTGTTGACGGTACCAATCATCCCGATGTTAAAATAGAGTACTTAGGTAGGTACTCCTTTTGTGTATAGATACAGACATGAGAGAGACAGGTGTCCGAAACGCGTTCTACCTGTACCTGTCTTTATTGCTGTGTTTCGCACAACTTTAGAAACCCTACCTCCTTCCTACACCCATTGAGTGACATGACCTTTGCTACATTACTACGAATTTACAACAATGCAATTTTTCCTAGAATACCCGCTACCCGAAATCTTAGCTGAAGTGAGGCGAGAATCAAAATAGAGTCTTTAATTTTTGTTCCAAGGGCTCAAATGTAACGAAATACTTGTACATGTAGTTGATGTTAATTGCGATCACCCGAATTGTAAATATAACCCAATTTTTCGCTTTGCCTTAAGCACGAGAGTACGGAGTATGACGAAAGGAGTACAGTCCGTAGAAGGCAAATAATTATGCAGCTAAAAACATCTTATATCACGTCAAAATCTTGGCAAGTTTATGATATGGTAAAATTAATGGTCAGTTAGCAGATTGGTATGAATGACCTGGGTGAGCCAGACAAACATACATCGTCTGTCGTAGAGGTGTCCACTGCACCCCAATTAAATAAATTTATTGTTCCATTGTATTATTTGCTGTGGTTTTAAATACAGGCTTTTGTGCGCATAGTATATTTTTGATAAATATTCTATTAACACGTACCTAGAATAGAAACAGCGCAAACAGCCGCAATGAATTATCAGCAATAATTCAGGCGTTGTAACAGTTCAGTAATTCAAGCACGTGAAAATAAATGTGATATTAATTATATTTGGTATCGCGTGAAACCACAAACACGTCGATTAAATTAATTGCGCCGATGTATTATGTTGATGTGCAGTGTTACGTAATGTTATGTTAGTCGCCCTGCTTTACAAAGAACGATCTTAAAACATTGTCGATTAGTAACGGTAACTACACTATCCACACATGGGATTAAAACTTATTTTGTTCCGATATTAAAAGTAAAAAATCTTTGGTCAGTTTATGTAAATTGAGAAATATAAACCAAAATCAAATCAAATTTTTTTCAGGTATACACCCATATAAAATTTGACCTTATTAAAAATTACAATAAAAAAAAATAAAAAAAATTATAAGTATCAAAAATTATAAAAAATTGTTACGAAACAACACAACAACATAATAGGTCTTAATTTTTTTCAAAATTATATTTTGTTTTTACCTGATTCTATTCATATAATAAAATAGTAACGAAGTCAAAGATGTATTGTATACATTGAATATGGCTACGAAGTGTGGTAACGAGTCTGATGCCGAAAATATAGTTTTTAGAATTTTGTCCGTTTATTTGTTTGTTTGCATGTATGTTCCAGATTGACATAAAAACGGCTGTATGGATTTGGATGAAAGGCTCACATATAATTTATGGCCTGGATTAACACATTTAATTCTGGTAGTGCATTCCCGTGAGAAATTTTCCAACAACTACGCGGGCGAAGCAACGGGCAAAAGCTAGCATCAAAACCTACTTTATTTCAGCCAATTTCAAAAGTTTAATATCGTTAAGTATAGAAATCGCTTTAAAACATTTTTATAAAGTAGGTACGGGATACACTGTATGTAATGTTGAGCGGTCCATCAATCATGTTGCATTGTGTCGCTTTGGGCTTAGCCATGTGGAAACAAGCCTTATCATGACTCCACTTTATAAATGAGTTTTGTGTTTTGGGAGTCAAAAAATACAGTTTTATAGCCACGAATAGAAAAATACGACCAATATTAAGAGCATTCTTACTTTTAAACATTATTATCATCATCATCAGCCTGTAGCAGTCCACAGCTGGGCATAGGCCTCCCCCATTGCACGCCATTCAACTCGATTTTCGGCAACTCTCATCCAGCTGCTACCAGCCATCCTGCGAAGATCGTCGCTGACGCTGAGCCTGATAGCGTCCCACCTGAGGTACGTTTACCGATTCGCGGTCTCCACTCAAGAACACGTCTACCCCAACGGTCATCGGTACTAAGGCTAATATGGCCGGCCCCGGTCCGGTTAAGAACGGGAGTTACCGACATAGCTTGTAGAGTAAGCAAACTGAAGTGGCAGTGGGCTGGCCATGTTTGTCGAAGGACCGATGGCCGGAGGAGCAGGCGAGACCTTGAGTGGAGACCGCGTATCGGCTAGCGTAGTGTGGGACGCCCTCCAGCTAGATGGACCGTCGACCTAAAGAAAGTGGCTGGGATGGACTGGATGCGGAAGGCGGAGGACAGGGTGTTGTGGCGCAGTCTGGGAGAGGCCTATGTCCAGCAGTGGACTGCAATAGGCTGAGTTGATTGATTGGTTGATAGCAGGAGGATGATGATGCTGTTGTGTAGTAATAAGTATGGTGTTCATTACCTCACAATCATATTCCTAAGCAGTCGTAATCAACTTTCGAGTGTCAAAAATCCTCACCCAGTCAGTCAATAGGACCAACACATCTAATTCTACTGTTATCGTTAACAATACCAATTCATTGTAGTTATCGGACATTCAATATTCATAGTGTTACAGGAGGACGAGACGGCGAGACAAATTCATCAAACGTGAGCTGCAATAGGCAAGCGGTTCGATTACATGAAGTCAGCATACAATAACGTTCATGCACAAAAGACGCCACTTAGACTCAGTTAGCTGCAGACCCAAACTCAAAGCATTTATTTCAATTAAACCATTTGCAGGCACTTTTGTTTTGTCAAAGTGTCGGTCAGTTAGTCAGAAAATTGAAGCTAGTTGTCCAATTCTAAACGTAGATCTCTATGGGAAAGAACTGGCAAAAAATTCCGGACACTCTTTTAAATCAAGATATTACAACTGCCATTTCATAAGAATAACTGTTTAATTTATAGCTATTTAAAAATCATTACAATAACGTCAGCTACTAGAAAAAATTACGGTCAGCAACAAATGCTGTAATTTCTAGATATCATCAAAATTGTCACAAAATTATTCGATAAACTAAATTAATTTTATAAAATAGCTAAGTGTCTATAAATGTAATTATTATATGCTTCTGTTCCAATTTTAATTAAATATTTTGCTCAATAATTAAGATTTGTTAAAAACTGAAGTGAATCGACTTTTTATGTATGGGTTACGTAAAATTGCTTTGAAACCACGATTTTACGGAGTCCGTCACAAAATAATCCTGAACAATATGTATTTTTGAACTTTTTTTATTTCAAATATAGGTAGAAACTAGGGCAAATATGTCCAAGCATGTATCTAATGTTTTTTCTACCTTCCTGGTTCCTCCAGGGAACCATACGTTTGGTTGGTATAAAAATTGCAATAATGCATATACAGCGACAGTGAGAAATTGCTAGCCGTTGCCCTATGAATACCTTTATACTTCACTCTCCTCTGGGGGACTTTTATGTGTTTTATAAAATGATACATCTCTTACAAAAAAACTGCGCTATTCGGCAAGATTAACTAAGGGGATTTAAGATTTTTGGGAGCGTGTCATACCTGCCTATCCCCCATTTTGTTTTTTTTTTTCAAAATGGCGGCCACGCATGAAGCCTGTATAAATCGTTAGCTGTTTAAAATAATCAAACCAACAACAAGATTCAATGAACGCAAGTTCAAAAAAATATGGATGTCACGTGATCAACTTTGAACGTTAATTTCTCGGACACGTGACATTTTTCGGGGTTTGTCCTAATTATGGTTTCTGTTTGTATTAATGTCAGCTATAGATATTTTATATAGGTGTCATGCGTGGTATTTTGAAAAAAATCAAAATGGCGGACAGAAGGAAAGCCACGGTCCTTCAAAGCCCTTTAACAAATTAAAGAACCACATAATAACATAATTATAACACTACCTCTCATACATAGTAACAATCAGAGATATAGATACACCTAGATAACGCAAGAGCAACCACTTCGCAGCTTACGTACAAAAATCGTAAGCAAGCACTTTCGTGCTCAGTCGTCCTGAGTACTGCTGGCTGGATGATCGTGAGCACTGGCGCTAGGCCCCGGGGGGTGGGGCGAGACGGGTGCCGTTGAATCGATTTGATTATACCATCACTATGCTTGTAACGTCATAGTAGGTAGTCAAAAAATGGCACACTGGGTTTTCATACAGATCGTGATACTTGCGTTAGGTAACAGGGTATTGTTAGGTACCTACTAATACTATGAATCTATAAGTTATCTACTACTGCTATTAGATAATAAATAATTCTACTCTTCTATTGTCTTCTATAACAAGGCTTTAACAGTATGTAGGTAATAATGCTGCGTTGAATACCACAGCACAGATGCCAGCGCATCCAGCTACCCGAAACTGTCAAATTTTCTCAATCAACCTTGACTGTAGCGGTAAGGTTCAAAATCTATTAAAGAAATTTGACAGATTGTAGTAGCTTGATGTGCTGGCGTCAAAGCGCAAAACAAAAAACATTTGTATCCACTCATAAACAAAACTAATGATCAACCTGACTATCAGACTTATCCATCATGCTCTTTGTCCATAAATAAAATGTACAAGAAAATTATTGCATGCTATTGCTTTCCCTATCAAAGCAACAATGAGGATTTATGCGATACCAAGCGGTCTGATTTAAATAAAGATTCTCCCCCACAGGCGCGTTATTATCTATAGATAATATCGGATGCGTTGTTGCGATAATGCGTACCGAATCCATGCCACACAGCTGCGTTTTTATCGTCCGATATTTTTAACGTGTGCGTGTAACCTATGCTACGGGCACCCGCACTACACGTAACTACTCTACGCTTATAAATGCAGGTGTGTATAAGATCGGTCCTAATACAAAATGTTCTAAGAACTCATATCAGAATATCTCAGGACGAAGGAACGCAAATGTCCTACTTCTATTGCGTCGTTATTATTGCAGCAGTGTGTAACTTCGTGGTCGTCCTAATACAAAATGTACTGAAAATAGATATCGCAATAACGCATCCGATATTATCGATCGATAATATCGTGCCTGTGGGGGAGAGCCTTTAACATGTTCAAAACGTTGCCGATATATGTTTTGCTTTCGAAATTCAAAATCAGCTAATGCTCATTCCGTGTTCGTAATATCTGTGCGTCTAATATGAATAAGCAGACGACAATATGGATATTACACTTTAATTGCTTCAAGATTGTATGATGAGGTTTATGGCAATTTCGTAATGAAGATTCTTTGATATCGTGTCCTCGAAGTTTCAGAAATTCTGATGAATACCTTCAGGAACCTACTTGAGATAGGTATATTGAGTTCTGAGAATGTTGGCTTCTAAATAAATATGAAAGCCTATCCCTTTTTGCATACAACGCGTTGTAGCACCTTTTTGATTATGTTAATGCTGCCTGCGTTATGCAAAGAAGTCCGTTTCTTCTTTGCATAATAAATAACCCTTTTGTTCGTAATGGTAACTGGCTTCTGCCCGCGACTTCGTCCGCGTGAAATTACGGTCACAATTTTTTTTTTCATTTACGTTCGCCTCCCGACTGTTATCAGCCTGCCATGCTTAGCGGGCCTCATCACCAAGTGCGGCCGATCCCACGATCGCACGTCCTCCCATAAAGATGCGCGCAACACTGCGTACCACTTCTGTTATTATTAATATTCAGATATGGATTTAAATAATATACGATCGGCTACATTTATTGGTTACCCCCTTTTCTTAGAGCTAAAAGTTGCTTGATAATAATAATAATTGATTTATACAGGGTTATTGGTAAAACATTAACAACCTCTTAAGATGTCATTGTACTCATCATTATGAACAACATTTACTATGGGACCAAACCAGAAATCGCGAAAAAAAATCAGCTGTTCCCTACATTTATGTTCGTATAACTCTTCAAAATGTAGGGAACAGCAGATTTTTTAAAAATACCTACACCTAAAATGCTGTGTCGGACAAATGAGACCTCGAACTGTTATCCAAACATTTCAAAACCAAATGGGTAATACAAAAGGCTGCCAGCATCACCACGTTGTATGGCAATTCATACAACGTGATAATGCTGGCAGCCTTTTGGGTACTTTTCCTGTTGACAGCGATACGGACCAATTTTTTGATGTAGGTACTATGATTCTTTCCCCTCTTTTTCTGTATACTTGTACATATTTTTATTGTTATTATAAGACTGATAGCTTATTATACCTAATAATATTATCCTAGCTGAGCTTGAAATAAAAACAAAAGTTATTTGAATGGATAATATATTTTTAACATGAGAGTTTACTAGATTTTAACAGTCCCAGTCCTATAATACATAATATATATTATCTCTGACTTTTATTCTTTGTTCCTGAAGGAAACAATCCAGATATTTGATTCATGAAAGTATAACAAACAGTCGTGTTTGCACTGGGACTGCTTGTTCAGGGCATCAATAATTGATTAGTTTGAGCTCTGCTAACAGCATGTTATGTTGCATTAATAAGTAATTACTGCTAAGCATTATTAATTGACCTCTTAGCTGTATTTGATAAACACTCTGGTACTTTGTTGATCATCTCTTTTGAAGTATGACGATAATACTCCCGATTAGCACCAAAATACCTACTGAACTACTGGAGAATTAGCGAATCCCAGCTGCAAAGGGAGACGTCGTTTCCCATTGAATTTTAGTACTAGGAATTCCGTGTACAAATACCAAGTAAAGAAAATTGCCCAAGAAATTGAAGAAATATTTTTTTCAATTTTTGAAAAAAAAAGAAATCAAGAAAGAAAAAGAAAAGAAATCAAGAAATTTTAATGATGTTACTTACTTTATTGAAGGGTGAGAATTACCTATTGATGATGCCTGGAAGAGTGTGTATAAGTATTTTAAGATTAGGGATAAACTTGGTTAATCTTGGCACTTACAACATAACACCAGGCCTGTAATTCCCGAAGGGTTAGGCATAAGTGTACCTATAAAACATCCACATTTCACTAGTTATGTTTAGAGCCGTTTCATATGTACTACAACCACACCACATCGCAGCGACAAAATTTGGGCAAGCAATAACCACTACTTGCTTTTTTTTTGATGCGTCATGTTTGCCGCAAACAGAAGTATTTTCTTTCTTTTTTTGACTTGCCCACATTTTTGCTGTAGCGACACTACACACGTAACGACGTGTGAATAGTATTACTGCAGCTTCTTGCATTTGTGTTGTGGTAACTACACATTTTTGATGTGGTTGCGTTGTCGCTAGTGTTGGGAGACAGGATCGTGGACGGCCGCTAGTGCGCAGGCTCGCTGGCAGTTGCGTTGTGGCTGTGACGTGGCCTTAATGTGGTCTGTATAGCCCATACGGTTGATTTTGACGACCAAATGTGGTCTATGTGAATAAACTATTCATTTTCATACAAATTACTGTCCACTTGTAGTCGTTGTGGAACGCTTGTGGTACGTGTGATCGGGCTCTTAAGTCCCAAGTAATAGGAGTCTATTGCCATCAACTGGGCACTAATTCGGACTCTGGGCTGCTACTGAGAAATTCCTAAAGGAAAATGGCAGTTACAACAGTGTACCTATTGGTAAGCAAAGCGATCAGTTTTGAACTTTGGTACCAATTATAATTTACTTAAGTGTATACCAATACCATACCAATTATAAACGGAAAATACGTTTAATAAGTTCTTAAACTTAAAAAAATATATCTTCATACTCTTACAGCAATATTAACTAAGCAAGGTTCTTTACCAAAGACATGGATTTTAAAAAGTAACTACTTGTATAATTGCCCGCTAACTCATTAGCACACCTTAATTGCCTCGTCAAAGAAGCGAAAAATGATGGGATGGTCCGAGGGGCAGCTCCGGTAATTTGAAGAACGTTCGCAGTCTGATCTGTGTCTTAATCTGTCAAAAATACCTCTAATTTCCCAACATTTTTGACAAGTTTTTGACGTTGATTGTAGCTCAGATAAGATTGCAACTAGATTTTAAACATTTTAATTACGAGAATTGGTCTTCAGGTCCAATTTGGGAGTTTAGAGAATAGTGATATTTAGTTACTGGGAGTTTAGAGAATAGTGATATTTAGTTACTGGGATTTTTGTTTTCTTTCTCTTGGTTTACAAATCGCTGTTTTTTTTTTTATTGTTTAATATTCAAAAAAAAGTTACAAAACATTTATGAACAATCAAACATACCGCACAAACCATCGCGGGTTTAACAGCGGTACATTGGCCAGATACGGCAAACTCGGTGCAATTAGTATAGGTACATACATATTATTTTCTTATTTTATATTTTTTTAACGAACATAGTTAACGCAAAGTATTTGTAACTAGCTTCTGCCCGCGACTTCGTCCGCGTGAAATTTCACCCTCTCCCCCATTCACCCCCTTAGGGGTTGAATTTCGAAAAATTCTTCCTTATTCCTTGTCTACATTATAAAGGGAACCTCTGTGCAAAATTTCAGCTTTCTAGGTCCAAGGGTTTGGGCTGGGCGTTGATGAGTCAGTCAATTAGTCAGTCAGGACTTTTCTTTTTAACCGACTTCAAAAAGGAGGAGGTTCTCAATTCGTCGGAACCTTTTTTTTTTTATTTTTTTTTTTTATGTATGTTCCCCGATTACTCGGAGACGGCTAGACCGATTTCAAAAATTATTTTTTAGTTTGAAAGGGTATACTTTCCAGGTGGTCCCATTGTCATCAGGTCAGGATCTGATGATGGGATCCTGGAGAAATCGAAGGAACTCTTCAAGTATTATAGGCACACCTATAGCGATTTGGGTATTTTTTATAGTAACTCGTGCATTTGCTCTCTAAAAGCATCATTTGGTGAAGTGGAACTGATGATGAAGACCACAAATGGCCACCGGAACTACTCAATAATAAGTATTTCCCGGTTTGCGATTCGATTACTTACTTTAATATGGTTGCTAAGCAAGTTATGCTCGTCACAATGCGAATGGTGAAATGGAGCTGATGGTGGAATACCAGGAGAACTCCTCAACAACTAACGTCCCTACATCGGGAAAAGCAATATTTTGTAAAAGGCGATGAGCAAGTTGGCATCAGGCTATTGTAACTTAGATACATTATAAACAGACACAAAACTAAAATAGATAGAAATAATGGCAAAAAACTAAAATACAGATCCAAAGACACCGACTTCCGAAATAAAAGTTATTTTTCACTTTGTAGTGTTTTTTTTGGAAGTCGGTTTTTCTTTTTTTGTTAAAAAGTTTTTTTATTTATATAGATAGAAATATAGATTAGATGTTTTTAAGTGGAAGCTTGTAATCCTGCCTACAAATGATTTTTAATTGTGTTATTGGTCTGTAAGCTTTCTGTAAAAATAGGTAAATGTAATAAATATAAATATTTTCTTAAATTCATATAAAATAGGTTTTTTCGAATCCCATGAATTTTCGCCTCGGCTTTAAGGGGTGCTTAAAATAGCTGCAAATCTGTCACACTATCATATTCTGGAAGAAATATGTAGATTACAATTCACCTGTATATTCTCATCTCAGATCAAAAGGCTAGATGTTTGTTGTTAGTTTTTATTTGTAAAGGCAACAACAACATAAAGGTTAATGTAAACTAAGGTAATGATACTTTCCTACTAATTGTAGGTAGTTATATGTCGTAGGCGTAACTCGAGAACCTTCGAGTTATAAACAGGAAGTTTGTTTGTTTAAGTTACAAATTACTGAGATGTATGGTGTAGGTTTGAACGTCCTGCGTTCGATTAGCTGGTCGGGCAAAATTGTAGTAGTAGTTCAAAGTTGCTAATAGTTCCCAACTATAACAACTTACAACATAATCAGCCTATGATGTTCCCACTGCTGGGACACAGGCGTCCTCTCGTCGAGGGAGTGGGCTGTAATCTACCACGCGGGCCCTGTGCGGGTTGGTAGATGACACATGTTTTCGAATGTCTGGTCCTAGGACATGCCGGTTTCCTCATTACGATGTTTTCCTTCATCGTTCCCAACAACATAATATGAATTCCCGACAGCAAAATATTTATTATTATTCCCATTTATTTTGTTTATCTCTTTGTCAGTTTTTTCTTATAGTTATTTCTGAGTTTCTATCTCCTATGTTGCACCTGTCATGTTTTGTCCCTGCATCACCCTGAAGTTGACTGGTAGAAAATGCCTCAGTCATTAACACACAGACAACATAGACATAGACACACACAACACACACAGCATGCTGCTGGCTTTGACATAGTTATTATGTTTTATTTACTAACAAAATTTGATACTATACTATTAGGTATACTTAGGTTAAGGTATCTATGGGTCTTTGTTACCTGAAAATAAATGGTTTATTATTATTATTAAGTCCGCTTTTGTACAGTATTTTTACTTGTGCATAAAGTTTTAATAAAAATCAATGTCTACATCTACACTTTAATATATGAGAAAAATCTTGTGCCTTTGGTTGCCTGAAAATTGTGGAAATTTTCCTATTCGGAAACACCCACTGCCGAAGTTGCTGACATTCAAAAAGTGACGTTAAATGACCAAGACGACTAAATTGACGAAGCCACTAGAAATGAAAGTATTGTTCTCAAAACTCTAGCATTCGATTCCAAGAGAAAGCTGTGAGACGAAAATACTACCAATTTGCACCTAAATGCTGAACTTAATGGAGAATTCGCGAGTCCCAGCTGCAGAGGGAGACGTCATTTCCCATTAAATTTTAATACTAGGAATTCCGTGTACAATTACCAAGTACTTTAGTGCCTCAAGAAATTTTAATGATGTTACTTTATTTTGGATCTTTACTTGATTGAAGGTGGTTTACTTTTCTTTAGTTTTAAAACATTACAAAGTAAAATTAACTGTTGATGATTACTGGAAGAGTGTATACAACATGTCCCGGTATTAAAGCACTGGACCAAACATTTAAAATTTTATTTTATAATCATATTACATAAACAGATTTTTTTACTATTTATATAAAACATTATTTGTTTACTAATTTAGTTACACTGATTGTGGGAGAATATTGTGATCACATTACAAACGTAAGTACGTAATTTACGTACGTTACACAATCGCACGTATATGTGTCCAGTGTAGAAAGTATAATACTTCGTCCATTTTAGTTTGTTTTGACTGTACAGCAGAAGAGTGACTGTAATTTACGGAGTTTTAATTACTTTTGGGATTAAAAACCAAAATCTATAATAAAACTGACAGAAATCGATTCAGTACGATTCTGAAGAAACTAGTTTCATAATGTGCATTAATTCAGTTACACATTGTACAAGTGATTGGTTCCTGAGCTGATGGTCTCTCGTTTGAATCCTGTACAAAATAATATTTTTGTACTGACTTTATTTTAATATCGCTTACGTTCTAAGACGTAAAATCGTTCCCGTAAATTAAAATGATATGAAAAGCTGTCTGTTTACTAACATCAAACAAGAACGATGCAAATATTTGATGTGATAGGATTCCAACGACGCCACGTACAGATAAATAAAAACAAGCAATAGATACCCTCACATCTATTGCCATATCTACGAGCTCGAAACTCCCAACAAAATTCATGTTACATATGCAAATCGCCTACAAATTCCTTGAAACTAAGCTTACATAATAAATCAGCACGATTTCTGTTAGTTACCGACGACGCAAAGGCTTTTATCGACCGGTTTCAATTAATTTGAATAGAGAGGTAAATGTCACTTTAGCGAACAACTATTAGGAACTCATTACGTGGTTATGTATGGAACTGTAATTATATAACTTGGTATGTTGTTATGTAATAGTGTGTTGATTAGATTGTGTTATAAATAATTATAGTCTATTATACAGTTTTTGTTTCATATGATTTTTATATTACATGTGGAAACTTGTAATTTTGCCATATTTTGTACAAACTATTACTTACCTGTTTAGCTGTAAGTTTTCCTAAAATAAATAAATAAATAAAATTTAGTTTTTTTATCGGTACCTTAAAATATGTCACATGCTTTTTCCTTCCTGTTCGCGTAAAGGTGATAATATTAATAAATCAGTAATGTTCTACAAAGACGGTCTTGTCTTATGACACTAGTTTCGACACGAATGTCACAAATAGTTGTTACCCACGGCTTCATCCGGATTCAAACTTCAACCCAGCCAGGTCGGACTCAAGGGATTCAAAACATCTTCTTTCACTGCAACTGCGAAATCCCTATGAATCTTAAAATATTATTATTCTCAAATATGTTTTAGGCTGTTTTCTGGCAGACAATCAGTCTCGCATCTAGTATCTACCTACCTCCCATTTATTATGCAAAGACAGCACACAACATTACATTTTTTGTTATGTATTTTTGTGGTGTACAATAAAGTGTATATAAAAAAAAAATACCCGCCTGGTTTGCGACCACCCTCCCACCGGAGTGCCTGCTGTGTTTCGTAGATGCGTGGGAGTTAATCTTCTGGGCACGCTCGTTCCATCATGGACCTCATCCATCGCGTTTCATCAGGCGTGATCGAGGTCAATAGCGGGCCCATTCAGCAATAAAAAAATAAATAAACATTAAGAATGCCATTGAATATTAACAACAGTAGATGTCAAATAATAAATAAGTATCTACTAAAGCCCCTGATGTGTACCGCCCGCAGCACTCCTACGCTCCTGTCACAATCTTTACTTTGTACCTACTACCTACGCAAACTTTTATCGATAAATCTTCAAAGCGAAAAAGTATCGATACTTCTCTAAATAGCATGATGCGACGTTAAAGATGATATAGACATGCAAGTTCTAAAGTAATAGGCAAACCAGACAGGCGTGATTTATTTTATAGAGAAGAGATAAAAGCTTTTACACTGATTGTAAGGTTAGACGGGGCGTAAAGGGAAAATGTATGTTCTCCATGGCAACAGACATGCTTTACATTCACATAAAGGTACCTTATTAGATCTAACTACGAATAACAAGGACTGTCGTACATGAGGGAGCTTACTTCTGTAATCAATTACCTAAAGTGATTAATCAAAATCTCTTTGACCTTAAACCGTATACCGTATGCCGTATGTGTGTGTGTCCGTAAACTAAGTAACCTACTATCGCACGTACGTAAGTACGTTTTATGTCTAGAACATCTATTCCTAGTAATTGGCCGACTCATTTGTTCGAGCAAGTACCAAGCGCGACGGTAATTGGGTTTTTCTATTAGAAAAGAAGTTATATTGGTACAGGGTCTGGGATTAGGTTTTGATCTGAAAAAGGTAGGCGAGACGGATAAAATTATGAGATACTAGCTTGTGCCCGCCCGCAGCTTCGCCTCCGTGGATGGCAGAAATTCTCACACGGGGACGTACTACACCGGGATCAAAAGTATCCCAAGTCTTATCTTCATCAAAAGTTTCCCAAGTCTTATTCTTATCCAGGTCATTGTCTAATAGGGTGCCAGATTTCATCGAAATCCGTATAAAAAAAGAAAAAAAAAGAAAGGAAAAAAAAAGAAAAAAGAAGAGAGAGAAAAGAGGCGAAAGGCATGAAAAAGTGACAGACGGAGATTTAGCCTTTTTTTTTTTGCGGATGGTATTTCATCAAATGACCCCTCCCGCTCTGGGTGGAGCGGAATGGAGTGTCAGACCCTTACTGACTAAAACCCACCCGCTTTCCTAAGCCCTTTATGTTCCGGGCCAGTGGTAACCCTTTCGGACAATCCCGCTGATCCGGCAAGCTTCGGCCCTAAGGGGGGCCCCTCCTCGATGCTGACATCTCTTTGAGGCGCGCGTGGAACACGTACGCGCCGTCCGGCACGGGATAGATTTCGCCTTCATGTAAAGTTCGTTAATAAACCTACACTCACATAAAAGGTACCTATAGTGTTTCAGAGGAGGGGCATACTCTTTGCCTAAAACCACACGTTTGAATAATAGACAAAAAACAGACTCATTTTCTCCACAAAATACACAGTATGAAAATAGTATTTGATTTGATTAATTTTAACATGGTACTCTGCGTACAGCTAAATTTAATTCCACTACATTAATTTTCAGAAGGGTTGCCTCCATATTTCTGCCACTCAAGTGTACTATTTCGTATTTAATTAAGGCTTGTTTAACAAGGGGACTTCAGTAAATAGAGAAAGAAATATGTTGTTTTAAGTTTTTAAGACAAAAAAATAAATGTGGTTTCGTCTACGAAGTTTTGACTTGTTTTGTTTTACAAAATATTATCTTAAATTTTATATGAATTTGAGGTTTTTTAAAGAATAATGAGATAAGTTTTCAACAGTGTAAAAATTGTATTTCAATAAGAAAATTGTGTTATTTTAAATAAGGTTGTTTAAACCAAGGGTTTCAGTACCTACCTAGTGTTTTATTTGAGTATTTTTGTTTTTTTTAGTACCCACTGCTTCACATATCGGAGAAAAATACCTATTATAAATGGTGAGATTTGAATCTTCACAGTAATATTTCAGTCCGATGGTTGTACACAATTAATTGTTTTTAATCGGCTGCATTCGTTACGAGTAGTCAGAAACCCAAAATTTTGACAACCAGTCTTGCCAAGAGGTATCAGAGTTATCATGCATGCAGTCGCTCCATGGAAAATACTAATATTCAGCTGCATCCGGTTAGACTGGAAGCCAACCCCAACATAGTTGGGAAAAGGCTAGACAGGTGATGAATCATCAGACATAAGATGATAACGAAACGATTGAACGAGCGACAGTCGTTCTTAATAAAGAACATTGCGTCTGTTCAAATACTTAAGTTTATCTCTTTATTTATCCTTTTATTTGACATCATCCATTTTTTAACATGGGGTCATTAGTTTATGTCCCACGAAACACTGTGTTTTCGGGTTCTCGACAATCTAAAAGATGTTGCTCACGTTCAAAATTTATTGAGTGTCTTTCACTGTTTAGATAAAGCGATCGATTTAGCTTAAATTAAATTCTTTAGTTAAACATTAAATTGAAAACATACTTAAACTTACAGGTTCCAGTTTAAGTTCTTTGTAAGTAAAATTGTCGATATTTACAGCGCCTGAAACTACTCCATACAAGTTTAGACGTGATTACAAACTTGCCTACTAAAATTACGTCAGTTTAGCCAGGCGCTAATTAATTTGACACTAAACTAAAATTTATCTTCTGTTCTTTTCTTAATTAAATAGAAAGAAAAAGATGTACTGAACTTAAATTTAGTTTAGTTTGTGAACAACAGAGTCGGCACCAACGTAAAAGAAATAATAAAAATGTTTTGTTTTCAATTAACCTACAAAAAAACCAAGAAAAGAAAAATAATACTTACAGAAGTATGGAAGAAACAATCATGTTGCAGTGCCAAATAAATTGAAATAAGGGTAAGAGAATGATCATCATTTCAGTCGAAAGGCGTCCACTGCTGAACATAGGCCTTCCCCAAGCACCTCCATTCCGACCGGTTCTGTGCTTCTCTCATCCAACGGCTTCCTGCGGCCTTCGTCGTCGGTCCACCTTGTGGGAGGCCTTCCAACGCTACGTCTTCCGGTACGCGGTCGGCGGCGGTCGCCACTCCAGAACCTTTCGGCCCCATCGGCCATCTATTCTGCGAGCAATGTAGCAACTGCCACTTAAGTTTGGCAATTCTTCGTGCTATGTCGGTTACCGTGGTTCTTCTGCGGATCTCTTCATTTCTGATTCGATCACGCAGGGAAATTTCAAGCATAGCCCTCTCCATTGCCATTTGGGTGTCTTTCAGCCGTCTAATAAGGCCAAAGAGAATGCAGATGGATATAAAAACCAAAAATATAAATACAACAAATCACAGAAAACTAGAATAGCAAAAAATGGATTGCATCGTTTCCCGAAAAATGTTCACAGTAACAGCATCGATATCGGAGAATTCCCGACATTAAAAAGTGTCCACAATAAAAAAAAAACACAAGTTATCGATTATCGGTAAATGGTCACCTCCCAAACGGTTTCCCATTATTCTTCACACTTTTATATTCGTAAATTAAATTCACTCTTCACCGGAAAAGGTCGCCCTTTTTCAATTAGAATTCAATTAAAATGTGGGGACTGTTTAATTTTTCGATATAGCCGGCACACAAACATAGTGCGAATAAATCTTTAAAGCAATTCAAACTCAATTACTAAAGTTTACTTTTGCCTAATGGGAAAAGGTTTCCCTTTGTTACGAGTTGATTTAATTCGTTTGTATTTGGTCACTGGATACTATTGACACAATGGTGGCTGGCGGTTACGATTTCCATTGTAGAAACGGTATTGACATCAATAAAACTCCATTATTGCTGACTTAAATCGATTGCATTGTATTTCTAGTTTTATTTTGTGAGCATTTTGTGTTGTATTTTCTTGACTTTGCAGAGGTAAGCTTTATTTAACGTAATTCGTTTCCAAGATAACAGTTGTGCGCAAGAATAGGGGTAAATTGCTTTTGTCTGTTTTAAAGTATAGTAGCTTTCATCCGCAGTTTCACTCGCGTGGTAGTTATGTCGATAAAAAGTAGCCTATGTCCTTCTCCAGAGTTCAAGGAATCCCCATAACAAATTTCATCAAAATGCGCGGTCCACCCATTTCGGAGATTAGATCCGGAAGAAACAGACAGACAAACATTTTAAAATTGTTTTTTTGTTATAAGTACAGTCAACAGCAAAAGTAGATGATCAAAATCAGAAATTAAATAGGAGTCAAAACTGATCACGAATTTAAGGTAGCTGTATTAGTAGTAAATGCTTGGTATAATTTACAAACACATACTTTTGAATCACTTCACAGTTCTGACGCGAACTTCGTTAATTAGTATTGAATTTCTGATTTTCATCATCTACTTTTGCTGTTGACTGTACCTTATAGTCTTTCGTATGTATTTAGTAAAAAGCTGTTATTTTGACATTACAAACAGACACTTTTAATTATTTGTATAAATTATTTATTTTATTAGTCTTCAAAGAATACAGGTAGGGAAACGTAGCTAATAAATAACAATAAAATTGGTTATTTTGAAATAAAAAAAATCCGAATGGTTGCCCTATGTAAAAATTCGTACAAAAATATTTCGTTAAACCCTCAATGATATTCTCAGAATTCATCACTATAGGGCTTCTATAGGCTTTTATAGGATCTCGCATCATTTCCGTGAATGGTGCGTGTCAACAAATTAGTGAACAAACGACTATAAATGCGCGTGGCTCGACAAAACATCACTGGGAAATGAAATACCCTACATGACAAGGAACGCAAGAATTGTACGAAGTATTAGGTAACACAACTTCAATTCCAGTAAATACACAAAAGTAATACAAAACTACGTCGCGAAACGCACGTCAAATAACATCAAACAAAATAGTAGTTGTATCGGAGTCTCAATGCTAATGTTCTGTTGATCTCTTATACCTATAAAGTTTGTAGATAAAATTTGGGAGGGTAAAACTACTCTTTTTATCATGAGTATCTTGATAGTATAGGAGCTCGTGTACGATATTTATTTAAATTGGGCGATCTGAAGGTGCACATTGATCTATGAACTAAGGAACGTTTTCACGTCATGAAAAATACGGGATGAAGAGAAAATATTAGATTTTTTGTATAAAACTAGATTTGTTTTTTTTTGTGCTGAAACGGCTGAACGGATTTGGATGAAATTTGGCACATGGAGAGACCATGACGTGGATAGGACATAGAATTTTTGCCGATATTTCCACTGCCTGGTTTGAGACCTATGCGGGTGAAACCGCGGGTCGCAGTTAGTGTCAAATCAAGGCACGGTATATGGAATTGGCTCTAGCTATTCGTGATTTTGTGAAGTTAAATTTACGTGATGTGAAATTGCAGATGTATCCAAAAAAAATCGTTTTTACTGTTTCATTAATACAGAGCATACCGAGTCCCATGCAAGCAACCTTAGCCAATTTGATTGAAAAGCTTCAGATGATCTGATGACATGACGTCTAGCTCCCGAACTAATAAAGATGGCTCCATCCGACTACTCTAAATACGATTTCGGGCTTGTGAAAGTTTTACACCGGGTCGCCGACATAAATTACCATAAATATACGCTCGGTCCGCATACAAATCCGTAACTTTTGATTCCGGATAGTTATTCGGTCAATTACCGAGTTTCTGCTCCAAAAGAAACCATTCAGTTTTATAACTGACCATGTATAATGTTTAGAATGGGAAAAGAATTATAAATTCTATTTTCGAAAGAAAATAGAAAACTTCACCCCAATTGCGTCACACACTTTCTTTTACCATCTGGAGTAGAAAACTCCGAATCCATTGCTTCATATGTTTGAAAAATTCATCTTCTCGACAGCGTAAACAACGCAATAAATTCCGTCGATTTTTTTAAATGAAAGGCATTGCAATTTGTTAGTGTGTTACGCAATCGCGCCGCTAAATTCTATCTCGCGTTGTGTGGAAAACATAGAGTTGGTAAAGGGACGCTCCAGTAGGAGTTTGTTGTGTTGCATTTTGATAGAATAGTGATATAATAATAACAACAAACATAACTATAGAGTACTGAACTTAAATACAGTAAAAAAGCAGCAAGTCTGACTCAAAGCTTGGATCAAAAACATTGAAACCCATCGTTGGCTCAGTTTTTTTTTTATAGCTCTCTCTAAAAATAATTACAGATCGGAAAAGCTATCGTGAAGAAGAAAAAATACATAAAGTCGGTATTCAGTCGTCGAATTTATGTTTATTTCTTCCGCTAGTGGTAAATAAGGAATAATTGAAAATTGGGAAAAGGCCAAGACTGTAATTGCGAGGCTCGGAGGCGACGAGTAGGCAGATAAATATTCAAATATTCCTTGGCTACTTTTCATATTTAGAAGACTTTAATTACAAGTCTTCTAAATATGAAAAGTAGCCACTTTAAAAGTGGACTTTTTAGTTGCAGCCGAATTTTATACTTGATAAAATTCGGCTGCAACTAAAAAGTCCAAAACAAGTTCTTGTTCATGCAGTCTAAGGCCGCTTTCACATTAGAACGTTAGCAGCGCGACAGTAGCGCGGCAGAAGCAGAAACCTTCACGCACGCTTCTGTTTATAATATGAAATTCTGACTGGGCGACGGTCGCGCGTCAGTCGCGCTGCTAAAGTCGCCTAAATGTGAAAGCGCTCTAATGCAGTTGGTGGCAGTGACTTTAGTTCATTCTCAGATTTGATGTTTTGAACTTTTAGTTGCAGTCGTGTTTTTTTTAATATTTTTTGTTTATTTGATACCTTTTAGTGTGTTATAGGCATACCTATAATACAAACAAATTCAAGACGCTACTTGTTGATGTCTAAATTCCGCAATTTTGGATTTTTATAAGCAAAACCTAGCCTTAAGCCTATATATAATCCATCGGGGAACCCGGACGAGTCGATATAAGTACACCTTATGTATTAAAACCAATTCAGACGTTAGGATGCTTTGAGGGAATCAAGTATTCCACAATACATCGATACGCATGAAAAACCAAATACTGTCTTTAAAGTCGCGCAGTCGGGTAAAAAATGTAATTCAAAATGCTTTTTTTTTATTTATAAAAAATGAAATGATAATTGATTTTTTTTTGAAAAGCAAAGTAGTACCTTATTGAAAATAATACGGATATACCTCAAAGTTTCTCAAATGCCCGCAAAATAAATTGGATTCTATAGAGGAATATCTGTAATAGAAACCTTACTAACAACTTGTTAGATACCAATACAGAATATCGTTTATTGTAGAAAATGTCCCATTCTTGTGAAATTTCTATTTCGTAAGTATGTATGTACTTAACAACTTACCAAAGCGCTATACCCCTTAGTGAGTTGTTACCCAGTAACTGGGTTGTGGAGCTCAGATAGGCTGTAACTCCATGTTTAATTTTTGTTGTTTAATTCATCTGCATCCGGTTAGAGTGGAAGCCAACCCCAAAGTATGTAGTAAAGAAAAGCTAAGAAGAAAAAATAAGCAGTATGCTCTATGTAAACCATTTTCGAAGAATCTAATTAAAGCGACAAGAGATAAAACACGAACTTTTTAAGCGGCTCAGGAAATATAGAACTAGCGAATAAACTCTTAACTTAGTCGCATTATCTTAGTAAGTTTCTGAGTTGTTTATACAAGAGGTACGTGTCACAAAGGCTTCCGCATAAATAATGCTGTTAGAAACATTATGAAGAACTTGACACGTTAAGTCGAAGTTGCTAGTTTGAAAAATATGTAAGTTTAAAATGTAATGAAGTAGGGACTGGTTACATTTTTGGACATCAAGCAATGGACAATATTTTTAAAGTTTAATTAGTCGAATAAGAGGCTTTTGGCTACTTTGTATGTGTGTATTTAATGTCTTTTTTTTGTAATGTGCGTTTAGTTTGTGCAGAATAAACATTTTTTTCAATCATCTTTTTTTTTTACAGGTATTCTTATGTACATAAAAACGAAGCCTTTCATAGCTACTAAAACTAAAGAAATAGTTAACCACATGAGACAATACCTAGTAACTTAGTAAAGAAAACTTTTAAAGAAAACCATTTTTCTTAATAAACGAACACAGTTTTAAAACAATAAAACTACTTCAAAACTTCTTGTTCTTGATAAGAGTACAATTTATATGTATCATTGTTGTCTTCTTCATAGTTTTTACTCAATGTAGTTGCACTATATTTTGTACTTACCCTTAAATACTTGCGATGTAACAGCTTGAAGTAAAATAAATCGAACATTTCAAAATACATATGAAAGGTCAATCAGGATATTTTGCTACCGGTCGTCCCACACGCTGAAGACCTCCCAAGTCTTTAAACAGACTCCGGACCCAGGTTGGCCGAAGCAAGGAAAACCTGTATAGGTGGAGATTCATAGACGACTCCGCCTTGGAGTGTAAATGTGGTCCTGTTCCACAAACGATGGGACACTTAATATCGTGTCCTGCGTGTCCTGTCAGCTGCACGTTACAGGAAGTGGTGGACGCTGGTGATGGCGCCAAACAAGTAACAGAATTCTGGGCCGAGTCCATTTAGAGTGCTATCGACATGCTAAGAAGAAGAAGGACATTTTGCTGGCTCTTCCTACAATATAACACCGCGTTTAAATACCCCAAAGAGCTAGGCAAAGAAAAAAAATACTTGCTCTATAAAACATCGATTCCTACTTGATTACATATATCTACATATTTATCTCTAGAAACTGCTGTTTTTTAAACAAATTGGTTTATTTTTCACAGAAACACATACCTAAATCATATAATTTCCAAAAGCGCTTTCACCTCCTAAACTTTACCTTCTTATTATATTCTGCAAACAATTCAAGCCAAACATATAGTGAGAATAATCCGCTTGTGAAATATTTCGTGACGGATTTTGTCAAAAAGTAATTCCACACCGACCCAATACATTTTTTCCTCATAGACAGCCGGACTGATATGACGCAAAGGCAAAGAATAAATAAACTAGGTCTAGCGAATAGGCTCCTAATCCCTAATAAGGTCTTGAGTTCGGATCCAATCTCGTTGAACCCGTAAGAGATGGATTCATTGGTAATAGAATCACGCGCAGCTTGTTACGATGGCTAGCAATAATAGGCACGAAGAATGCTGGCTATCTTTCTCATCACTGGAGCTTTTAGTCTCAGCGGTGTATAATAACCCAGTTTTTTTTCTACCCTGTAAGTCTCAATAACGTTGAATGTTTTTGCTTACCTGTCCCTTGTTATTATTAGGTAAATATCCTAGTCTAAGCTGAATGTTGTTTTTTAATTTTTGGTTGCCTACAATTCGCGATTTAGTCTGCGATCCAGGATAAAAAGTAGCCTATGTCCTTCTCCAGGTCATGGTCTACCCATGTGAGAAATTTCATCGAAATTCGTTTTTGCCGATTTAGCGTGAAAGCGTAACAAACAAGCAAACAAACTTACTTTCGCATTCATAATATATAATGATAAGGAAGGATAAGGATTAATTAAACAAGTCTGAGCCCTATTGAGATGCCGATAGATTCCACCAGTTTCTATGATAAATCTTTTACAGTTCAAGCAGAAAGGTTATGGAATGCCTTGCCCGTGTCAATAAGAGTGTCTAATCTTTGTCCATTTTTAAAATTATGGTAAAAAACAATATCTCATTTTTATGTTCTTAGCAATTTTTTATGAATTTTGTTTTATATATTGTAAATGGTACACCACAGATTATCTGCAGTATTGTCTTTCCTTTCTCCCTAAATCCATCCAAAGGTAGTTTTTAGCGATAAGACCGCCCATTGTGTCATCCCACATACCTACATTTACATCTGTAATATTTATGGTGTACTAAAGAGTATTCTATCTATCTTCTTTGGAGACCTTAAAATCGAACGAAATACATTCATCCTCCTGACAACAAACATTACAATAATCCAATCCGAATAAATACAACAACAATGGAAATTAACAATAAGCACACACAAGAACGTGTCCATGGATAAATTAATATTAATTTCCTCATTACTGGATATATCCGCAGTTCTGCAGAGCATCGACACACAACAGATGTCCGTTGCGTGGCTTTAACATAATTCGATTGTATTGTATTGCACATTATAAAATATAACACAGACTAGAAATATAAGCAATTGCTTGTCTGTTCGGCAATGGAAATTGTTATAAATATTACCTATGCATTGAGACAGTTTCACTATGCTCGATCATTCACCGTATTCCGCCGTCGCCATTATTCTATCACGTATTTTGTCGGCAGTGAGGTATAGTCGAACCAACTAATTAGTTTACATTTTACATGTTTGGGAGAAGTCATAGTTATGCACACAAACACTAAATAATACGAGCGAGCTCTGTTTTTATTAGGGTGCGCATGGCATACCAATTACCATATACCGATATATAGTAATCATTATTTATGTTAATGAATGAGATATAATATTTCGCATGATATTACTATTAGCAACCTTGGCACAATGATTATAGTGTTGATTAGGGTCGTGTCATATAATTCTTATGCACCTGTTATTCATCTATGTGCTTGTTGCTAATTAAAAATGAATTGTAAGAAATGTAAATTTGTAGGTCATTTAGTAATTTGTTTTTCAATATATTCCGCTTCTGGTCTCTAAGAGTAGTTTATTTATTTTTGTTCGAACCAAAAATACATTTTGGCACGCAAGCTCTTCTTCGATTAATAGAACACCTAATTATTATGTAAATACTCAAGCCCCATAAAAATTGTAATAATATTGAATGCTCCCAAAAGTTGGTCAAAGTTTGGAATAAGAAGGCGCTTCGGCCGGAAATTGAGGAGATCAAGGGGCAGATGTTTCAGGAAAGATAAAAAGTAACGATCTGTGATCAATCGCAACGTTTATTTTTGTCAGAGAAGTAGGTCTTGAATGGTCACTAATAATTTCGGATTACTGGATTTTCTCATTTCACGAAAAGCACCGAATATTTTCTCGTTTTATGGTTGAATGATTTATTTTTTCACAAAAGGCTTTTACTACTAAATAAACTAACAAACTATTAAAATCAAAATATAATAACTAAAACTATCAAAAAACTAAAATAAGGCGTCGAAATATTACTCCGCATCGCTGTCAACGGGTAATGTACCCAAGTTTTATCCCGTCAAACTTTACATGACCCAATTTTTGTGTGTCTTAGCACACTTTGTTTTACTACTAGAAAACTAATACTCAGCTCACACGTGTTAAGTTTTCAGGCTTATGAAATTCATGTAGAACGTCATACAACCGTAAAACGTAGTCCAACATACATTACCTTTAAAACTGAAACATCTGAGCCAAAATATCGAAATATAAAACTCCATGCTGACACCCGCAAAGATATTCGATGCTTTGATGTATCATAACTTTTCCAATAGGAAACATTCTGAGCTCTGCAGATGGAAAATAACTTTTTCAATGAACATTTCTGTATTCTGCAGGTGTTCGTCGGAAGCAAAAATTTATAATGATCAACAAAACTATTGTCTAACTGCGGAACAAAAATTGTTGGAAATGAGTTTTAATACTTTACGCCGTACATAATGAGATTTTCTGTAAACACGGAACAGAAAAAGTTTATCAATTTCTCAGACCTTGGGCGCGGTGACGAAATGAGATGTTATTTTCCTACAATGGACTTAATCTGGCTGTCACGTTTTGAGTTATTAGATTTTGGTGCGGAGTTTTGTGTTGATGTTTCTTTGATATTTAGATAATTTATTGTAGGAAAAAACTGTAACCATTGAGTTTATAGCCACATGTTTTTTACCAAGGAAGGCTTCAGGCATCACTCAAAAATTCAGTGGACCATTCAATTAAACTAGGCGAGCAGCAGGTTGTATATCAATCAATCAATCAACTCAGCCTATCGCAGTCCACTGCTGGACATAGGCCGCTCCCAGACTGCGCCACAGCACCCTGTCCTCCGCCTTCCGTATCCAGTCTACCCCAGCCACCTTCTTTAGGTCGTCCGTCCATCTAGCTGGGGGGCGTCCCACACTACGCTTGCCGATACGCGGTCTCCACTCCAGGACTCGTCTGCTCCACCGGCCATCGGTCCTTCGACAGACATGGCCAGCCCACTGCCACTTCAGTTTGCTTACTCTGCAAGCTATGTCGGTAACTCCGGTTCTTTTCCGGTTGTTTATCACTGAGTTGAAAGTTTGTAAGATGGCGGCACTTTGTAGAAAAATATGTTGGTTGGACAATATATCGGTAAATGACCTACCTAATAAGCGACGGAAATCCAAAATGTCTCTTTTCTTACTAATCAGCCAGATGCAAAACATTTTAGTGTAAAGTCTTCAGACTCCACATTGTCACAATTATGACAAGCTGAGAATACTGACTAGTATTGCGAAATAAAATGCATTAAAACAGCCTACCATTTAAACAGTCTAGTATTCTAAGCTAATGCAACCGTACAATTGTAAATCGGCGGGCAGAGAGGTTAAAGGTCATACCGGAAAGGGATTGGCACCGTATTAACTCGAGCCGTTCAGTTTTCTTTGTATGAAACTACTACTACAACGCACACTAATCGGAATCGTAACATAATCGCCTCGCCTCGGGACAAGCTCACGAACCGCGGTGTGGTGCGTTACGGCTCGTCGTCCCCGCGCTTACGTCTCTCCGTACCCGAGCTTACGTCTCTTCGTCCACTCTTGCCCCTCTCACCCCTCCGGCCTGTCTGCTGCACCATCAACCAGCGGTCGGCGAGCCGTAAGCGCGGCGTCGCCTTGCCGTACCCGAGTCGACGTATCGGAGTTTTTGATCCGCTTTGGTTACGTGCCCACGTTAGGTTGACGTCTGTTTGACGGCGAGGCGAAAGGCGATACGGTGCCGATCCTTTTCCAGTTTGATTTGTTTGTACCTTATACCTCTTCGTCATTTGTTCCTACATCAAAATATTGCGTGCGCGATACAAATTTACCACCCCCACGCCACAATAACCAGTGATGAGCAAACAAAGATTACAAGTGCAGGCGTTCGAGTCAACACTAGCGACAGGAACATAATTAGACCGCAACATACCAAATGTAGTACGAACAACCACATTACATCATTAATTTTGTTCACGATCGCGCTAACGAAGGTCGTTTGAAGCGAACACAACACTAGTTCTCATTATAATGATATGGAGGATCCAGACGCTTCAATTATTACATTTTAATTACCTACAGACGCTGTTTGAGAACTCATTTGATTCTTACTTCGTTTGTTGTTTGTTTGGTTCGGCTGCCATTTTGTTAATTGAGTTCGTCTATTAACTAAGACGGGGTCTTAAAACGTGTTTCTGTTTATCAGAAGGTTACGGTCTGGAGCTTAATTTTTATTTGTATTGTACGAATTTAGGGGAGTAATTAATGGATAAGGTTTTATTTGATCTTTGTTTGTTTTGTTTCAGACGGAGCGAGATGGAGAGTGGAAGAACAAAGCTTTTAATTGTTTATTTATCCTTAAAAATGTATTACATAAAATAAAGTAATTCGTAAAATAGCAATAATTGCTGCTTTATGAACTGGTAGTAATATAGACTTGTATCACATTCACCAGCAAGAATATCGTGGAAGTGGCGAAATTTTTGGACAACAAAATTTAATACAATGTCGTGCCGTCGGCACGACGAAGTCGAAGATCAGAATGAAGAAGACAAATAATACACCTGTATTTTTATACATTATTTTTGTTTATATAAAAAGCTCGACGCGATAAAACGATCATTATCACACGACCTGGTTTCGCCCACCGCTAAATATAAGCCTCCCCTTTTTATGTCGCTTTTCCGGATTTAGCACCAATACGCAATAACGGTTTTGTTTAGCCGGTTCACGTTCCCCTGAACGTTGCTATCGTGTAACATGTAATTTTAAAAGTAAATCACGTGAAACAATAAAAATAAACTATTATAAAGAACAATGTTTTTGTACAAATTGTATGTTTTCCAAATGAGTAGGGAATATTAAAATATTTACCAAACGCTGTTGTTTTTTTTTATGCTGAATAATAAACAAATCTGTATACGTATTTGATGTCAGTTTATTTTGCTTTGATCGGAACAGCGCTGTGTCTAGGACGAGGGTAAACGTGGCTCGCGGCAAAATAAATAATGAATATGGTCTAGGAGCTAGCAGAGGTTAAATAAGTTAGATACTAGGGCTATAAAGGGGAGTTTTTTGTCATGTTGTATGTCACGGATTAAGACACGCAGGTTATAAGCGTCTTGTTGTGTATATGTCTATGTCACAACTGGAGAGATTGGTTTTTATTCACAGGGGTGCGGCGGATGTACAAGTATCTCCCGGGCTCCAGACTCATGGTACTAGAAGGACCAGTGGGGTTTTATTTGGTAGGAGTCCGACATAACCCTCCATTCTTCCCAGACGAAGAGTATCCAAGAGGAATTCCCCACGAAAAAAAAAAGGTAAGCGATTGCTATCATACAAACTTCTTCTGCTAGTACAATAACTATAGAGATTAAAACAAAAGAAGAACTAGCAGGGGTTCGAGGAGGGGGGGTGGAGGGATCAGACCGGAATAACTCATTGAAATAGCCGACTTATTGGCATAAAAGAGGTTTTTTTAAACTGCATGCATTTAAGTCTTCTTTCTCTTCTGTACCGGCTTGAAATATATAACAACAGCTTGGAGCTGCGATTTGGCCTGTATCTAGATACTAATATAATTATCACCTATCGCTGGTAAAGTAAGCAAAATGAAGGGGCTGTGCTGGCCATGCTGTCGAAGTACCAATGGCCGGTGATGCCGATGAGTGAGTCCTGTAGTGGAGACCGCGTAGCATGCGAGACCTCTAGCTCCTCAACCAAAAACCTCAAGAAAGTACCTGGGACAGACTGGATGCGGAAGGCAGAGGACAGGGTGTTGTGGCGAAGCCCGGGAGTGGCCTTTGTCCAGCAGTGGACTGCGATAGGCCGAGTTGATAGAATATATAACCTCTATCGGCAACGTGTGAATTACTATGGGTTTTGCTGGATTAAGTTAGATTTACATAAAAATCTATCTGTTTGATCATCGCAATAGTAGGTATTTGGCTACTTTAAAAAATACTTACTGTCAAATACTATAATTTTGATTTTCAGTCAATTGTAGATTTTAATTTCAAGAAATAATCTCTACATTAATCAATGCAGCAAAACATTGTAAACCTCTTCAATATTAATGTGCTAGTTATTTTTCATTACCATAAAATAATTCTATACCTTCTGCATTCGTGCTTTGTTTGTGTGAAACATCGGCTAATCCTATTAAGCTTTCCATATGCCTATAAACCAAAACTTACATAAGTTTACGCAGAATAATACACCCTTAGTCGCAGTCACAACATTGTTGAAGTCCCTAACGAAGGTTATGGAGTATATCCTGTTCAAATTATATGCCCCCTGACATACTTCTGCCCTAGTTTGAAGGGTATAGGTTTACTAGCAGATCTTAAGCTACCTAACTAATTTATTCATGGTTGAAATGCTTAAATACTAATTCCCGGGGCATATGTTAGGTAGTATAAACACATAATACCGTGGAAAGCAATTATCGTGAGCTTTGTTGTTTTCAGTTCTCAACACAATGTTCTGTAGATATATACGTTCTTGAATGCTTATTTGAAGGGGCTTCTGTAGCTTACTGACGGTTATTAGTTCAAATAATTACCTATTATTTATGTTCGTGTTTTTTTTTTTAAGAAATTTTAATAAAATGTGTGTCGTTGCAATGTTGTCGTGTGTGCAATAACAGCGCTGGTGTCGCGTCGCGTCGTATCAAAGTCGCTACGCCGTAGCCGGGTCGCTACGCCGCCGCCGTAGCATAGTTCCCACAACTTATTAATATCTTCATAACAAAGCGTAGTTTCTACACATTGCTGTAGAGTGTTGCGTTGTCTTAGTACCCAGTACAGCGCAATTCATATCGCGTATTAAAATCTACATGGCAAAACGTAGCCGTTCATAATCTGGTAGCATTATCAGCCTATAATATTCACACTGTTTGGACAGGCCTCCTCTGTGTGAGAGGGAGTGGGCCGTAATCCACCACGCGGGCCCAGTGAGGATTGGTAGATGTCACATGCCTTAGATTTTTTGGTTCGACATGCCGGTTTCCTCACGATGTTTTCCTTTATCGTTTTAAGAGCAGTATAATTACGTATTTTTTTGTTATGTATTTTCTGGTGTACAATAAAGTATATATAAATAAACTAGCACTTTGCCCGCGACTTCGTCCGCGTGTATTTCGTACTTTCCTCTAAAAATTTCGAATATGTATGTTTATGATCTTTATCATTTATTTAGATTAATAAGTATTCGGGCCAATTTTTAAGTTTGTATATCAAAGAAATCAGATTTTTCAAATAAACCGGATCCTCGCTTTTCACCCCCACAAGGGTGGATTTTTGAAAAATCGTTTGGGATGACGTGTCCGTAACTTGACTCAAAGACCGATACCTACTAATTTTCGAGTTAATGGAAGCAAGCAGTAAAATCCACCCCTTCTTCTTCTTAGCGTGTCGATAGCAATCTAAATGGACTCGGCCCAGAATTCGGCTACTTGTTTGGTGCCATTACCAGCGTCCACCAGTTCCTATAACGTATTAACGATATTAAGTGTCCCATCGTTTGTGGAACAGCACCACATTTACACTCCAAGGCGGAGTCGTCTATGAATCTCCACCTGAACAGGTTTTCCTTGCTTCAGCTAACCTGTGTCCGGAGTCTGTTTAAAGACTTCCAGGTTACCCAAGGTTACTCATGTCCAGGTGGGAGGTCTTCAGCGGGTGGGACGAACGGTTTGGGTTAGGAAGGACTGTCTCGCCACAGCTTCAGTCTTTTTTGTCATGGTTCACCAGTGAGTGGGACAACACACTTTAAAAAACTGTTTCGGCTTTTCAGCCTTTGTGGCACAAGGATGTTGTCGTGCAAAGGGTCATGTGTCGGAGACCATTTTGGCTCTTTCGCTGGAGCCAGTGCTCTGCGAACCACTGGTGGCGCTATTCCTGCTAGTGGATACAGCATTTCCTACTATATTTCCCAGCAATCCACCCCTTAAACTTTATTACCCTTTTCCACCTTGGTAGGAGTCGAGTTTTGAAAAACCCTAAAACACATACCTACTTTTTTACCGAGTTTATAATTAATCCGACAGCGGGTTACATATTTTTCTAACCTATTAACTTTGTCACCCCCTAAATCCTCTGTGAGGGTATTTTTTTAAACTAAAAGTGACATTATTTATTATATACTGAGCCAAATATTACCAAGTTTCAAGTTTATTAACCAAATGAATAAGATTTTTCGTATAAACTGTATCCCCTCTTTTTATCCCTTAAGGGTTTTGAAAAATCGTCTGGGATGTTATTGTTAATTTTCCAATCAAACCACGTAATAAAATACTCCCCTATGAAATTGACTATCCCTCTTCACCCCGTTAAGGGTAGATTTTCTAAAAACTTTGAAATATTTTATTATTTATTTTGGACTCTGGACGCGCTCGTTAAAGTTCTTCCATACAAAATTTTACAACCCCAATCTCCCTTTAGTTTTAAATTCATTAACCAAATGAATAAGATTTTCATATAAACTGTATCCTCGCTTTCCCCCCCCCCCCCACACAGGGGTGGAATTTTGAAAAATTTAGGATGTGTTTATTACTTGACTCGAAGATTTATTGATACCAATTTTCGACTTAATCAAGCCACGAAGAAAATCCTCCCCAGTAAAATTAACTACACCTTTTCACCCCATTAGGGGTACATTTTCTAAAAACCCTGATACATGTTATTTTTTATTTTTGGTCTTAAGTATAAATATCGAGTTTCGAGTTAATCGGACCGCCCGTTAAAATTCTTCCATACAAATTTTAACACCCCCCAATCCCCTTTTAGGGGGTAATTTAGAAAAACAAAAAATGCCAAACTTCGTAATTTACTTAGATAAGTATTCGTGCCAAGTTTCAAGTTTATTAACCAAATAAATAAGATTTTTCATATAAACTGTATCCCCGCTTTTCACCCCCACAGGGGTGGAATTTCGAAAAATAGTTTGTGATGTGTTCATTACTTGACTCAAAGATTATTTATACCAATTTTCGAGTAAATCAAGCCACGCAGTAAAATCCTCCCCTGTAAAATTAACTACTCCTTTTCACCCCGCTAGGGGTACATTTTATTCTGATACGTGTTATTCTCTATTTTTGGTCTTAAGTATAAATACTGAGTTTCGAGTTTATCGGACAGCCCGTTAAAATTCTTCCATGCAAACTTTGACACCCCCCAATCCCCCTTTAGGGGGTAGTTAAGGAAAACAAAAAATGCCAATCTTAATAATTTAGTTAGATAAGTATTCGTGCCAAGTTTCAAGTTTATTAACTCAAGGAATAAGATTTTTCATACAAACGAAATCCCCCCTTTTCACCCCCTTAAAGGTTGAATTTCCAAAAAACCCTTCTTAGTGCTCCCCTACATTATAAAAGGAAGCCGTGTGCAAAATTTCACATTCCTAGACCCAGTAGTTTCGGCTGTACGTTGATATGTCAGTCAGTCAGTCAGTCAGTCATTCATTCATTCAGTCAGTCAGTTTCTTCTTTTATATATATAGATAAATAAATAATTTACACAAAGTAAAGCGCCTGGCTGGATTCGAACCCACGACCTACGAATCGTAAGTCACCACTGCTGCTGCTGTAGCGCAAAATAGCATTCATTGTCATAGGCATTTGAAAAACAACTTACAACAAAATGATTGTAACTAGAACCAACTATACAGAATTGCTCACTTTCAACCAAGAGTACAACTAGTTCTTAATCCATTTACGTGAATGGGACGTGACTGCCTTACAATACCGCACCCTCAAGCGAACCCTTTTTCCGCCCCACCTAAAGTAAATTTCAGTCTTTAGTTGCATTTTACGATGCCCTCAAGATTTCTTCCTGTGGGCATTTTAAAATGTTACGACGAACAGGGTTTTTTTACAAGTAAATCGTGATGTCGTAAAAGGTGGCGTGATTTTATTACGAAGTTGCTCGGCGTTTTCCTGTCTTTTCTTAGTATAAATAAGTTAAGATTTGTGTTGTTAGTTAAGAATGTCTGTGCTTAGGTAATACCAATTAACTCACGGCATTAATTTTTTTCTTATATATTTTTAATAACTTCGCTACTAGGTCGCGACTTTATCCGAATAAAATTTATTTTGTCTTAACACAAAATATATCCTACTAGTAGCGCCCCGCGGTTTCACCCGCATAAATGTCGATCCCGGGGAATATCGGGATAAAAACTATCTCTATATCAAATTTCAGTTTTCGGAATCGGATCAGTAGTCCCAAAGATTGCCCCCTACATAACTCAATACATCTTTATAATGTTTGTATAGATTAGGAGGTATGTGGATAGCGCTGAAAATAAAAACAAACGGTGCTAACATCCTTTTTAAAAACATTCACACCACACACACGTTTCGAGCATTTTCCTCATATTTTAAGCTGAAGGAAATTACACTAACGCGGTCTGACTTAGCAACAGTTTAGCCATTAGCGATTCGAGTCTAAAGGTTACAATAGTGCATAAGTAGCGAGGTTGTTAGCCTATCGCGAAGTCCATCGCTTATCGCGAATCTTTAGACTCGGCTACACTAACGATTTGTGTAGGAGGAGTCTTCCTGTTTATTTCTGCTGATAGTTTATCAGATTATAAAGGCTATACCAAGGGTGAATTTCGTTGTTGTTATCATTGGCAAAGTTATTGAAGGGTCATGAGAGATCAACGTGACAGATTATATTTCAATGCAAAAGCGTAAAGTCTGTGCTTTCTTGTTAGATATGCAAATAGTCCTAAACATTAAAATCGATAATGTCACAAGCATTATATTTAATTACCAACAGTAAAATAATGTGTACTTAAAAAAAAAACACAGCCAAACGATTATAAGGAAGTCTCATAGTTTATCTGCCCAAAAAACCTAAATCTTCTTATAGAACCATTTATTTTTGCTCCAAATCCAATTCCACGCAACCCACTTTTTCAGAGACATTAACAACGGCCTTCAATGGTCCATAAGCTCGGATTACCGAATGCTCACAATTTGTCTTTGTGTCAACTTGATCCAGGTTGTGGACATCCAAGATAAAGGAGACGGGCCAGTCAATAAATTGCCAATCAGACCGGACTCCCGAATCGCATGCTAAGGGGATTGCAACCCAACATGTGCATTGTACTGGCTCAGCGGGGAATTGAATTGGATTTAAACAGATAAACGGCCCATATCATTGATTGTTTACGATATTCTGATAAATATTTACATCCGCACTGCAGGCCGCAGGTGTGTGAGGGTTTTGGTGCTACAATTATTCTCAAAAATTGTTCGAACGATATTTTTTCTTTGTTTTTATTGAGCTGTTGGCTTTTACTGATATTGCAAACACTTTATTTTGATATTCGCTGTGTTTTCAACAGTTTTAATAACTGAAACGGCTTAATACATGTCGACTTTAATTTAGCGAAGGCATTGTGAACTGCTTAACATATTTCACAAGTTGTCGCAATCAACTAGGGATAAGGGAGTTGTGTTCTACTGATCTTATACGATGGGTAGCAATTTGTCACTACTTACGCTACCCTATGTGCTCTGAAGTAGGTTATTGTGCGACCCAAAACTTTATGGCTGTATGAAGTTTCAAGTGGTGTCGTAGTTTGTGTTGTTCAAGTTTTGTTTACTCTAGGTATTAAGAGAAATAACCTTCACGTGTATTATAGGTAAACTACGTATTCGGTCGCCTCTGTTTATCCACTCAATGTTGAACCACACTAATATTATAAAAGCGAAAGTTTGTGAGTATGTGAGTGTGTGTTTATGTGTTTGTTACTTCTTCACGCTCAAACGGCTGGACCAATTGTGATAAAATTTTGTGTGGAGGTAGCTGACATCCTGGATTAACATATGGGTGAAACCGCGGGGCGCAGCTAGTATACAAATAATTAGTTCATGCCATACCTATATACCACCATCATACGAGTTTATCATTCTATTACTGGACTATCTATCTGGCTATTCTTATTCAGCTGCTACCACCACCCACTTGCACCGTATAGCATGAGAGGGTGCTTTACATTTTCTAAGGATAATATTTTCCAAACTTCATAGTTCTATTCGAATTAATTGGCTCCGCGTTGACTCCTCCGCGTTAATTAGCCTAAACTATGCTTTGAAACTGTATTAGATTTATGCAAAAAAAATTAGCCCCTTGTTTTACTATAGTTTGCAAAATTATTGTTGTTGGTCTAGACTACTTTATAAATAGCGGCTCTAAAGACGAGAACAAGAACATTGTATGAATACCCACACAAAACCCATAAAGTGAGGTTATATTTAAAGTTACTTCCTGTTGCGGTATACAACTCGAGGCCATGTGTGTGAAAACAGAATCGATAACAAAAGTGAAAACAACTGTACAATCGAGATAGCAACGGTATAGCGAACTTTACCTTTGTTTCCAACACTCGTAAACTAAGTTCAGGACGTTAGCTCACCCCTAGTTTGTACTCTCAACAAAAATGGCATCTGAAATGTTGCTTAATTTGTGTTCACCAACATCCGCGAAGGTTTCAAACTCGTTTGTTAAATTTCGAGAGGCAATTTCAGTTGGAACAATGTGCGATGGAATTTTTTACACGAACAAGTACAGACATAATCATAAAGACTAATGATCGGCCCCAAGCTTTTAACGAGTTAAATTACTGAACGAACAAAAAACAATTTAGGAACGGTGTCGATCATGCTTGGGGTCATAATATTGAATTTTTATACAAAACCCTTCAAAGGGAGTTTGCTTTAGGTTGTTTTTTTTTGTTAATGTCTCTCTGTACCTGCTCTTTTATGTTTATTTCATTAAACCTGTTTTATCAGCACGATTTTATATTCAATAAGCTTAAATTGAGTCAGAGGTTTATAGGGGTAATTTAAAATTAACGTACTCTGAAACCACACAGTACATTTTCATCTCGTATATAAAATTTTCATCGTAAATTATCGCTGTATGTTCCGGATAACTCAAATAGAATTGTAATTAAAATAAATATTGATGAGTTACGTATCAAACAGTTCAGTCTATTGCAAACACCAGCCATTCTCAAGTGCTGTGACATCACTCAGACCTCCACTTTCCTCATCCGTTATTATGTAACTGCAACAGTTGAAAATTATTCAAAACAGTAGCTATTTAAAAGGTCTAATGTTTCACAACTCAGCAACGAAAGTCGCAACAGTTAATTGTTATAATTAACAGTTGAGACTTCCGTAGTTTATAGAGTTAAAATTCTCTCTCTAGATTTTAAATTACATTTCTGTAGCCAGACTAAAGAACGGCTTGAAAAAGCCGTTCCGGCCTTTGCGGGCGTGCAATGGAACTAGTTGAAGTCATTAGAGTCGATGTGACAACGGCTCGGCTCCTGTGAAATGGCTAATTGCGTCGCCCCCCCTCCCAATTGTGGTCGCGTAATTATACCGGCGGTGCTCAGACACACACACACAGTAATAGATGTAACGATTACTGGTGCCCTGAAAAACGGCAACTTTTTGCTGCTTTTAGTTTGTTAATTGTTGCATTGTTGGAGCGGTGGAATTCGTTTTTTAGAAATGAGTAGGTGTAGTAGTTCTGGCTAATAAACATGAACGTTTTGGAACATACTCCTTATCTTTTGTTGTTATTCTATTACGAAAGCACACGTAATTGCACAGTGAAGCTGTACCATTTAACTCTACTTATAATATGCAAGCAGCGCTTTGTAACTTCAGTTAATCAAAAATCGATACGCTATTTTAGGAATACGCGAACGTTGCTGGAAATAAATAAACTGAAATAACCAACTGTACAACTGTTGGCAGATTTGTTTTGGATTCAGACAGAACAAGCTTTTGATTGCGTCATTCAATAAGTTTACAAATAACAGAATGCCTGACGGCGCTAGAATTTTCCCATTCAATCGAATTTAATTGGAGTCGTTGGCGTCGCACTCTGATTGGACATTTGAAAGTCCGGCCTGTGCCACAGCCAATCACTGCGCCACCCATTTTCCGGTGCCGTGGCTGAACTAATATTAGCTTTAAAGTTGGCTACCGCAGTTACCTGCTCATTGCTCCTCTTGGGATTGCGTGTTCTATGTTTACCGCAATAAAGTGGCTCACAACTTTACGAGCGACCACACGATCCATAAGAATGGGGTAACTAAAAGCGGATAACTGCTTACACTATTCACGCCAGATAGTTAGCACTTCAAAATTCAGCCATGTGCTGGAACAAGTTGTGCCCTAAACTATGCATGTCGGGGGCCAGTTGTGAATAGTTCTGTCAGGTGTAATTCCTGAGAGGGTGTAGTCTGACCCGTTAGCTTTGCTTCCACAAAACTGAGCTGAAGCTTTGTTGCGTTTAAGTTATGCTAAGCGGTTTTGGTCAGTTATGTATTTGTTGAGAATTTGAGACACAAAAGGTGCTATTAAGAAACTTTTCAAACATTTGTGACTACACCATCCTTATTCGTATAGTATATTATCTGTCACTAGCAATGCATTTTAATTTATTCCACTACTTTTACCAGACATAAAGTTAAAAGGATTTTTATTCTGAATATAGATTGCAATCGCTCGGGAAACGACCTAACGCAGAAGGAGAAGCTTTTTTTATTGCTATCGAAAGCGAATTCTAATCTCGTTTTTCCGTGTCATTTACCAATAGATGGCTTCATTATCGTTCAGAGCGTTCACCTTAACTTTACAACTTGGATTTATGTATTCTTGGTAAGAAATATAGCCTTGCTAACTGTGCCCTACGGCATTGTCAGTAAAATGGTGAAATTAAAAATTCCATTCTAAAATTGGGATTAAATTCCGTGCATGTTTCGTGTGTGGCTGGCAGGCGATGTTTTAGCACGTGTCACTAGTTATTGAATCGTTTTTAGTGTTCCATGTTTTTGAAGTGATCCTTTTCTCCCACAATCAGAATAACTTATTTAATAAATGAACAATGTTTTGTACATAATAGTAAAAATTCAGTGTACATATATAACGATTATAAAATAATATTCTAATTGGTGTGGTGTGCGTTAATACCGGAACATAATGTATGTAAATAATTCTTCTGTACGTCACTGAACTCCTCCTAAATGCCTGGACTGATTTTGATGACATTTTTGTGTGTGTTTGAGAGGGTCGCTGGGCCCGGTAGGTGGTGCTGTCTGAGCAGGACAACGTCTGTTAGGTTCGCTATTGTCTAAACTTTTACATAAGACTTGTCGAAGTATTACGAAAAGTGCTATTTTCTATATTGATGTTTGTACGCAGTAAACAAATGTTGTTTAATTTTATTTTCTTGTACAAGCTGTAAACATCCGCTGCTTCTTTATTTATTCTCCAATTAGTTATTTCCTCAGGATATCTAACTAGTAATCTTCTTGAACATCTTCAGTTACATTTTTTTTTCTACCTCCTCGTTAGATAAAGTTTGTATCTCACAATAATACCTAGTTTATTTTACCATAAATCCCTACAAAGATATTCGGATATTTTTAGTTTCTAAGCTGATGAAAAAACAAAATTCTTTACTTAGAACATCTTGGAAATCTATTTGTATTCGAATTTAGTTTTAATTTCAAAGAAATGGGTCTATTGCCACAAATCAGAGAAAATCTAGGAAAACTGTGTGCTACGAAAGATAGGGACGAGGGTTCCTACCCTCGTCCCTATCTCTCGTGGATAGAAGAAGGTAGGTAAGACGAATAAAACGGGGAAGTCATATTCGTGTCATGTCATTTCGTAAAAGCATCAACCAAAGTGACGAAGTAATCGAAATAACGGGAGTATCAATTGGTTTACTTTGGTTATTTAGGGATTAAACCCAAAAAAAGATCGTTTTTCATTCGTCTTTCACCTCACCCGATGAAAGCAATCATACGGTTAACAGTTGTCCTAACTTGATGTTTTGAAATGTTAGACTAAAATCCCACCGATTCACTTAGGATAATTAGTCTATAATGTTCCCACTGCTGGGACGTGGGCCTCCCCTCTGTGAGAGGGATCATCAGGGTAATCCACCGCGTAGATGTCACATATCTTCGATTTTTTTTTTGGTTCTAAGACCGTTTCCTACAGATGTTTTCCTTCACCGTTTTGATAGCAGTGGCGTGTGGAGTGATGAAATGAAATACAAAAAGTAAAGTCACACAAGCCTGGGTTCGAACTCACGACCTCACGACAACTTGTAAGTCGGGGTCGATACCACTGAGCCACCACTGTTCCCATCCACTCATTAGTTATTAATCGTTTTCATACTGAATTAAGAAAAGATTTAAAGAGTGTGTAAATAATATTTTCCTCCTTTCAAATAAACAATACAACATTCATCATATTCATAATCAGCCTATAATGTTCCCACTGCTGGGACACAGGCCTCCTCTCGGTGAGAGGGAGTGGGCCGTAATCCACCACGCGGGCCCAGTGCGGATTGGCAGATGTCACATGTCTTCGAATTTTTGGTTCTAGGACATGCCGGTTTCCTCACGATGTTTTCCTTCACCGTTTTGAGAGCAGTGGTGATGAAATAATTTACGCAAAGTAAAGCGCCTGTCTGGGTTCGAACCTACGACCTACAAGTCGTAAGTCGCGGCCGTTACCACTTGGCCACCATGCAGTAATATTAATGAAACCCACTCAAATCAACGTAATCGAGTATGTATTACGAGCAGTAATAGATTACTCAACTGATCCTCATTAATAAATTAATCAGTTCACTTGTCCTTATACCGCCTTGATTGCCTCTAGTAATTAATAGAACATAGCTCGTTGGTTAACAGGTTATTGCTTTCATGAATCAAATTAGATTGAGAATCTTTGTACACTCATAAGCAAAAATCTGTAGTTAAGGACACAATTAGCAAAAAGCATTTTTTTTTGCTAGTTGTATTCATACCATTGTAGTTGGTGTTAAAAAAAACCTCGTAACGTAACCAATAGAATTTCACTTAGTGTATATTCTAGCTTGATAATGTAGGTACCAAAAAAAAGTGTTTTTTTTTTAACCTATTTACTCGTACCTACTAAAATGTTTTTTACTTCATCTAACAAACGCTGTTATGACGATTTGGACTCGTTCTTGAGCGATTGACCGGAGAAGCCATAGCAAAAAGAAAATTGGAAAAGTATGTGGGAGACCTTTGCCCAGCGGTGGGATAGTAAAAAAAAACACTCTGGGAGTGCCGACAGAAGTGAAAACTTGAACAATTACGTGTGTATTTTTTTAATCGTCTTATAAACAAAACACAAACAGAATACTTTGCCATCACTCACTGACATATCGGATGTACATTAAAACCGAGTACATCCCGAGGACAGCCGAACACATCCGAATGTAGCATTGTGTCTCTTCGTGCTTAGGGAGTAGACCCCCTTACGGTAACCTTTCGGTTTCAGTTTATTGATTGATTAAATTGCAATAGGCTTGGAGTTTCGGTCCCTTCAACAATGACGGAGCTCCCATCTTTTTCCACATTTTAGTAGAAATTATTGAGTAGATTGATCCAGGGTCCCAGTCCATTGTGCAATTTGCACCATTGATGGTTACGTCAGTTTTCTTGCATCGAGATGTTTTCTTGTTAATGCTGTAGACTTCTTCCGCGGAGGAGTCAGTGTGTTGATGAGGCCTCTCCCTTCGATTGTTAATCTTCTGTAACGGTGTCGCGAGTTCAATGGTTTTTTTCCAATATCAAAAAATACCCAACGCGCCTATAGAAGTTTTCGCTTCAAAAAACCTGTTCGTAAGTTAGGCACATACCTAATCAGTAGATACTTACACAATAATTTCTGTTATGACATAATATCACGCCATCGAAATTTTTTTCGCTGGCAATACAAAACAAGCGTTCAAAGAAGATACAATATTCTCATTCACCTAATGAGACGTGGGACTATTCGCCTAGACTAAATTGGGAGAAAGTAATTTCGTAAATGGCCACCTAGAGTACAATTTGTACACCTGTTTCAATATATTTATCGTTACTGGTAAATAAATTCGAGCGTTTGTACAAGTTTTTGTTGGTACTGTTGTAAAAATAGGGACATAAGTGCTTTTACGTGTATCGGTTGTGCGAAGAGCGACACGATCAATTAAATATCGTTCCAAGAAATTATTGTGAAACTGTATTGTTTTTTAGGAATATGGTCCTTACTTTTTTGTAGGAAAAATAGCGGGTGCAAAGCTGTCGCGTTTCTTTGAACTTTCGTTTTTTTTTTACAAATAATGTTCGAGTGTAAAGTATTTATAAGGGTGAATTCCACCAACACAACTGAACGCAGTCAGCTCATCTTAACCGCGTTCAAGAGCTGACAGTGTCAATATTCGATAACAATGATGACACTCACAGCTCTTCAGCTGGTGAAATTCACCCTAAATGTCGTCAAAATACGCGAAACCGTAGTTTCAGAAACTGTTCAAACAAACTCGACTCTAGAGCCTCGTTTACAGTAAAGTAGCTGCGCAACAAATAAAATAACGAAGTCTAGACTACCGTAGAAATGCATAGAACTACCTATTACTGCTTGTTCGTGACAAAAACGTTCATATTTTCTGAAAACCGCGTCCTATCGTACACGATAGGACGCGGTTTTCAGAAAATATACTACCCTCATTTTCAATGCTTGCAATATCTCACCGCCACCCAGCCGTAAAAGGATCTATCAACGAGAGAGCTAAAATAAACAGTGCTCTTAAAACCTCTGGCAAAGGCTTCCAAGGTGTCATAGCTGCTAGTTAAATCAAAGCGGAGGCGTCACACAATTCCAGTCAGTTGCCACCAAGCCGAGTCCCGCTTTATATCAACATTATGCGACAGTTATTTCAGGCAGGAGAGATCCGGATAGCCCTCCAGTGTATATCCTGCGAATGAAATGTGGAATCTCGAGCAATTTTATTTTCCACATTCGTTGTAACCAATTTTTATTTGCAAAGGATTAAAATCACACGTTCGTGTGTGTGAAGCGAGTGATAAACCTGTGCTATTTATGTTCATGAATTTGAGTGGGCTTTGAATGGCTTTAGGCATTGACGTTTTAAGGACTACGGTTCAGACATTTATAAATTAAGCCCCGAAAAAGGATGAATCACTGAAAGTATTTACATGTAAAGTGAAAACACGATTAATCTTGATTTAAAGGATTTTCAAATTTGGTTTATGAACAAGCATTTGCTCGGCTCGGTTGGAAATGGATGGAAACTTGGCTGAATTATTCTGTGCCTGGATTGATAGGAATTTTAACGTATTTCTATTAAAAGAACACAGACATTACCATTAGTTGACAAAGTCGGCCTAAATAAAAATAAATAAAATATCTTTATTTCAGACCTGAAATAAATAAATAAATTAACAACATCGGAATCCATTAGGAAGTTACTTTGCTATAAAATAAAAACCGGCCAAGTGCGAGTCCGACTCGCACACGAAGGGTTCTGTACCACAAGGCATAAAACGCCGAGAATAACGTTTCTTTTATACCCCTTAAAATTTCAACTTTATTTTATTTTTATTACCTATTTGTTGTTATAGCGGCAACAGAAATACATCATCTGTGAAAATTTCAACTGCCTAGCTATCACGGTTCATGAGATACGGCCTGGTGATAGACAGACAGACGGACAGTGGAGTCTTAGTAATAGGGTCCCGTTTTTACCCTTTGGGTACGGAACCCTAAAAATACCTACTTTTACACAAAATATTTATTTTCTTTCTTTTATTTTCCTCCTTATTTTTCGATTCAATTTCCAAGCTATGTTATTGAACATTGACAAAACAAGCTCTTACGACGTAACACGTAAACATAACAGATACACGTACAACTTTACAAAAATCGCTTTACCAGAAAATTACCACAAAATCCGGGGTATCCTTCTCAATAGGGCGCTAAGCTGAGACTTGACAAGATCAGGGGCGTTTACCCTAAATTTCTGGAGATTATTATTAAAGCTCTGTGGAGGGATAAAATCTGATATCGTTAGGTTTTACGAGTGGCCGTGATTGCTGGCAGCCCGGCTGTTGAATATGAAGCAGCCGATCAACGGATACATTGAGATATTTAAATATCGCTTATAGAATAGCAATAGATAACACCAGATGCTATTAACGTAGATAAGTATTATTAAACTGAGCACATTTTGTATTATCGATATGGAAATTAGGAGTTTCGACGAAATTAGAATAGGTATTAATTAGTAAAATCCTCGTCTTGTTTAAGTAGAAAGGACGCGAAGGGAGTCGTGAGTAATTGAATTTATTGACGAATTTCATTAATGTCAAAAATAAAGACGTACAAAATGTCGCAACCTAGGCAGTTAGCGATCAATGATTACAACAAAATTCTACTTGACATTACAAAGAAATTAATGATTTATTTGTGATACTGAATAGTATGGTAGTAGCTGCGTTTATCGAGTTTTTAATGTCGATGATGGTGCTTGTCTAAAAGTAACCTATTCACTCATGACTTACCAAATGAACAAAACAAAAACAAATACCAACTAAACCATACCACTTCACTACTCTCACCACTTAACTATACGCTTTATAAAAAAATACTGGGTAAGTCAAAATCAAAAAAATACTTCGCCTCTTGAAACCACATCCTTATTTGATGAGGAATCCCCCCCCCCAGGGGCACGTAAACCTTTAAAAGGTTTTAAAGGCCCCCATTTTTATAGCTAATCTCCGTCAGACGTGTTTTTTGTGACGTACGAATAATTCCCAGAAAGCCCAACGCAGCGGAAAAAATATTGCCTACAGCACTGGATCCGGCGTTTTTTTAACGTCAGCTCAATTTTGCAGGGTATGATAGTCGAGTGATGCGTCTGGCCTATGACAAAAAAGTCAAGAGTCGCTTGAAATTGGGCGAGAGGTGTTGGTAGTTTTTTTTTTTGCGTTTACAGCTGTACGCATTGCAGTTCACTGCATTTTTTTTGGCATATTGAATTGTGTGAAGTGAGCTTATACGAGCATTTTTATGTTTTTTTTTTCAAATAAAATGTTGACGTTATGGTCGAAACTACTCGTAATTGACGAGTTATCGAAAATGTAGGAAGTTATGACTATCTTCTGTCTTCTCAATGTCCTAACAAATAACCAATACTAAGTACATAAGTGAGAGTAGGTATAACTTTAGAATTAATACACTCGTGTGTTGTAGTAAATATCATAATGACACAGAAAAGTACAAGTCCAACCATCATTTAATTGTACCGCGAAAGTCTACAGCGACTTTCATATAACAAAGTGACTTGCTTACATAAAGTTGCGGTTCTTGTTATAAACATGATTACGTCATGAAGTCCTAATATCACGCTCCATATTGCGTTCCAACCGCAGTATATGCCCAAATCCTTATTAAAACGTGAATTAAAAAGACTTAACTTCGTCCATATAAAAGGTGTAAAAATTAAAATTGAGCTGTAAAGTGTTGCTGTTGAGCTCTGAATGACTTTTGGCACTATTCCATTGCGTGGGAATCGTAATTTCGTTCTTTTGAATCGTAACAGTTCTGCCGAATAATGTCCATTTTACGTTCAATTTCCATACGTTGAGTTAAAATATTGTCATTGATTTTACTGAGGGAAAGGCTTTTTTAAATGTTTACAACAGTATTTCATAAGTGTGTCTGTAACCTATTAACACTAGAAGTTAAGTGAAATTGTTACTAACCCAATGGACTCCTGTTTGAAATAAAAAAATCTCTTCTATAAGTAGGTACGCACTCTGATAATACCCTTCCATCATAAGATACAGATTCTACATACTCAGAAGGTACTTCACTTTGTATGATTAGTGATGCTTTCCGTTTGTTTGATTAAGTGCCTTTTAAAAGCTTCCAACGCACTCTCGGTACACCCACAGTTCCATCAGCAGCGTGTATTTATATAATATATTTATAGGGTGCTCTGAGTTTAATTAATTATGCAAGAATATATTTAGGTCACCCTCCCACACGAGTGTAGAGGGTATAAAAAGCGACCAAGTGCGAGTCGGACTCGTACACGAAGGGCCCTGTACCACAGGGCTAAAACTGCCGAAAAAAATACGACATTATTGGTTTTTATAGCGGCAAAAGAAATACACACTCCGTGTAAATTTCAACTGTCTACCTATTACGGTTCATGAGGTCCGCTGACAGACAGACGGACGCATGGGGGACGGTCGGACGGATGGACTGCGAAGGCAGTAATAGGGTCCCGTTGGCACCTTTTGGGTACGGGAACCCTAATAACAAGTTAAAACATAAATGAAATACTTCAAAGGTAGTTTACCTTCGAAGTATTTCAGAAATGGACAGAGTAATTTCAACGTTAATCTGAAGACGTACATAGACTATTGGTAACGGTGAGTTATTGTGTAAAATTAATAAGGATTCTATTGTTCCTTTGTCCTTTTATAAACTTTCGAAAATAGACAGCAGCTAGTACCCTTTTCATTATCCACGAAGAGACTAATAAAAAATAAAAATATTAAATCTTAAAGCCTGATTTTTCAATAGTCAATAGTACATTTTTATCTGAGGAATAAATATTGCGGTTTGACAGCTTTTGTAAAAAAAATTACGTCAAACTGAAGCGAGAGTGCACCTGTGTCTGCCTGCGCACACTGGTCAACTCATACAGTGGCAGACGAAGAAGTAAAAAAAGACGAAACGAAAATAACTAGTTGAATAGTTTTAGGGGAAATGAAATTCGGTCAAATATATTTCGAACTTATGATAGGTAACCCTGCGCACACACTTGTGCACTTTAATATCTCCCCCGCCGAAGGCTGGTCTCCGCTAAGATTGGTCGCCCTGGCCGAAATTCGGTCTGGAGGACTTTATTTATGCAAGTATGTACACATACCTAATACAAATCTAAAGACGAATATTCCAATAAAAAATCGTTAAAATAAAAAATTGAGACAACATCTCTGTAAACAAATAAGGTTGATCACAATAAAATGATACAGATTTGCTTCGTCGATACACGTGTCTTATGAAATAATCGCAGCTAATAACGGAGACATAGATATTTATGTCTTTTATTGTCCTCAATACTTACACGTGCCGATAAAAATCAAACTCCAAACATATGGTAACTAATGTCTGTTCCAAAAATATCTGATGAAAGTGTAAACAAATCCTGTTCAGGTTAAATTCTTACGCAATCACTAACTAAAGAGTAGGTACCTATAGGGCCGAAAATTGAGGTAAGAAAATAACCTCGATTGTTAAATGAAAAACATCTTTAAAACGTAGGAATTCGGGCTTTGACGAAGATAGTCTTGATCTCTTCGGAATCCATGATAATGACTGGAGAACGTCAGTCGAGCTCATTATTTTACCAAGAGTGGTGGTAATAAAACAGCGTTAGTATAGCAATTCACACACTATTTTTATTACAAAATGACCTTGCCTATATACAAATAAATAAAATATAAGTAGCCTACCCAAAATGTATATACCTACATTTTGGGTAGCACTGGTAGTACTGATGATACCATCCGAAAGATTGTTCAACCAATCACGAGCGAGCTTACTCGCCTGTGGAGCCTTAGAACCTCGGGTGGGGCGACACGTAAATATCGCGCATCTGGCGTCGCTGCCGCGGCCGCGCTGGTGCGGGTGCCTCCAATATTCGATGCGCGCGCTTCGCGTGCGGTGGTGTCGTCAATGCTTGCAGGTTAGCTGGTACTTGTAGCAGCTAACTTCTAAAAATCCTAATTTTTAAGGTGTTTAAAAATTTGAATTTTAGGTATTTATATAATCAAAGCACTCCATTTGTAAGTGGCACTACAACCTGGCATCCACAAGTAGGTACGTTGTCTGATCCATTTGTCTACATTTTCATCAGATACTTTTGGAACAGACTACATGTGTGCCCAAAAACCTGAACAAACAGAAATAATTTCGAGGACAATAGTTTTTAATAAATCATTCAAAATCAAAAATCTAATATTTTATTTCACATAAACCTACATGGGCACGTCACTATGAAATGTCAGAAGCTAGGTGCACGGTTCCAATTGGTCGTTTCCTATGGAGAAGAGCCGGCAAGAAATTCCACGGTTACTCTTTTAAAAATAATTGTCTTTTACAATATTTTCAAATTACAGTAGGTTTATTATTTCTTAATACTTTCACCGCACAGCCAACAAAAACATTAATCAGGACCGTTTGTTTGTGCCCGTCGGGATATTGTTGTTTTTCTATAGCGAAAGTATATACGAGTATTTACCCAAACAACGGATGCCGTCAGGTCCCTTTAATTTCCGGTTGCACTTGTGTCCTGTTTATTCTCGGCTTTTCATCAAATTCTATTTAATAGGACGACAGGCGGTCCTCATTGTTTAGATTAAAGTAGGTACTTACGTGAGGTTCGTTGAGTTATTACTGTAATAAAATGTCTCTTTTCAGTCATAAATCATGGGAGATTGGATAATTTTGCTGTTAAATATTTTTTCTTTATTATTATGCTGAAATTAAAGTATTACAATATAAAGTAAGTAGGTAAAATAGGTTTCTACGATACACTTTACTGGTTGTCGTGTTTACGCTACCTCAATCTGTAATCCATACAAATAAATAAAATATAAGTAGCCTACCCAAAATGTATATACCTACATTTTGGGTAGCACTGGTAGTACTGATGATACCATCCGAAAGATTGTTCAACCAATCACGAGCGAGCTTACTCGCCTGTGGAGCCTTAGAACCTCGGGTGGGGCGACACGTAAATATCGCGCATCTGGCGTCGCTGCCGCGGCCGCGCTGGTGCGGGTGCCTCCAATATTCGATGCGCGCGCTTCGCGTGCGGTGGTGTCGTCAATGCTTGCAGGTTAGCTGGTACTTGTAGCAGCTAACTTCTAAAAATCCTAATTTTTAAGGTGTTTAAAAATTTGAATTTTAGGTATTTATATAATCAAAGCACTCCATTTGTAAGTGGCACTACAACCTGGCATCCACAAGTAGGTACGTTGTCTGATCCATTTGTCTACATTTTCATCAGATACTTTTGGAACAGACTACATGTGTGCCCAAAAACCTGAACAAACAGAAATAATTTCGAGGACAATAGTTTTTAATAAATCATTCAAAATCAAAAATCTAATATTTTATTTCACATAAACCTACATGGGCACGTCACTATGAAATGTCAGAAGCTAGGTGCACGGTTCCAATTGGTCGTTTCCTATGGAGAAGAGCCGGCAAGAAATTCCACGGTTACTCTTTTAAAAATAATTGTCTTTTACAATATTTTCAAATTACAGTAGGTTTATTATTTCTTAATACTTTCACCGCACAGCCAACAAAAACATTAATCAGGACCGTTTGTTTGTGCAAGTAGGTAAAATAGGTTTCTACGATACACTTTACTGGTTGTCGTGTTTACGCTACCTCAATCTGTAATCCATACAAATAAATAAAATTGGAGCGGGTCTGTTTGTTATGTCAAAATAACTGCTTTTTATTATAAAAGTATATACTTACGGTTGGTACTTACCCATAGCAAAAAACAATTTATAATATTTTTGTCTGTCTGTCTGTTTGTTCAGGCTAATCTACGAAACGGCTGGACTATTATTGACAGATTGAGCCTTTTAAAAATACGGGAATTGCCGCTCTGATGTTATAAGGAGTAACAAAGACTAGCCAGCCCGATAGCACGTTCCCGTTGAATAATTTCAAACATCCACGCGGGCGAAGCCGCGGACAGAAGCTAGTCTAAAATAATAAAATTCCTAATTATTTTACAGAGGCCAAAACAAAGTTGAATCTTCCTTTTCCATTTGAAGCAAATCTGAAGTGAGAGAGCAAGAACATTCACAAAACATACTACGTAGTTGTAAATGAGTCCCACACTTTGAACGAATCTCTTAAATATGTCGCAGCCAGCTGTTTTAATTAGCCGTTTAGTTAACCGCCTAGCATTTTAACTATACGGCGGCCGTTCAACTAACGGCCTGGATGATATTCAAAAGTTTAGGTTCGAACTGTAACCAATCACGCGCGAGCCGAATTGGTCGCAGTAACTATGCCAGGGCACCCCGACCAAATGGGTTAGGTTACAACTGGTGATCAAACGCGTACGAGGCGAGCACTACTTCCAAAGGCCAAGCGGGTAATTAAACGGCTAATTTAACCAGTTGGCTGCGACATATATATTATGTAACCTTACCTACACATAAAAGGTAACAAATTGTACAAATAAAGAGATTTACTTTCATAGAAAACAGAAATTGTATACGTTAAGTACCTCATTTCTAGCTGAGAGCACTAATTAGGTAACGATCGCGACTGATTGGGAGCCTCGCAGGTACTCCGCCGAGCCAACAAAGACGTTGAATACCGAAACACTTGAATTGGGGACTCATTAGAGCCTCTTTGAGTCGGCTTGTTTGACATCTACGTTGAATTCACTCTCATTTGCCACTCACAAACGTTGATGACTGCTAAGCTCTCTGAAGAATTGGAACAAGCTCCTTTTTAGATGAAAAAAATATTGGAATACTTTTATTGTACCCTTGAAATAATGTTGGGGGATTAGAAGAACGAGATCATTAAGGATTTCCAGTGTAATATTAAAATGTTTTTTAATTCTGAGAATCTTGAGATAAAAAATTTACGAGAAGTCTACTTTGAAATAAATCAACATTTTACTTTAAATACTTGTGTTTATTTAGTTCAAAGAGCAAACTAAAGCGATCTCGAGAGACTTTCAGGCTTTTCTTAAACTAGACGTAGGTACTTGGGAGTCTAGTAGTGATGTATTTATGTTTTTTTTTTAAAACACAACCAACTCAAGCTTTAAAACAGTTTTTGTAAAATTTTACCATTGCTGCTTTGGGTACATTCATAAATCACAGATTTAGTCTATATATTTGACTATATTTTTCCCATTCATATACCAAAAATTTGTCAATGCATTAAGCTATTACGTAAGTACGCAATGTACGCGCTTTAACGTGGAGTTGTGGACACCAGCCCGTATTACCTATTACCGTATTATCTAGGTAAGCAATAACCTGTCAACATTAATTGAAATACCAACAACATAGATCTCATTGCAACCCAACCAGCAGCGGCTGCGGCCTGACAGCACACTCGAAGGCAGTCAGAACGTCAGCCATATTAATGTCAGGGCCTGATTAATCCTGAATCGCAAGGTAATTGGATTTCTGGCACAATTACGAAGCAAGATTACCAAAGCCACCAGTGATTGACACTGGGACCTAATCCCTAACGTTCTCATTTGGTGACACATTGTCCTCAAGTTTAGACAATAGAGTCACGAACCCGAATCTCGCTTACACGAAGATTAATGAAGCCCGCAATATTTTATTCTTGTAAATGTATTATGTTGCTGTGTTATCTTGGGACTGTTTTTCTTGTTATTGTCATCATTTCAGCCACAGACAATTAATTTTGTTTCTTTTTGCAAAATTGTGTGTGCTGGTGTAAAAATGAAAAACCTGTAAAATATTAATATTAATTACTTAGATTAACTATTTTTTATTGAGCAACCGTTGAAGAGTGATGACACGAAGAATGGTAAAAATCTGGCCAAGTGCGAGTTGGACTCGCACACGAAATGTTCCATACCACCGTACAAAACAAAAAAAAGAATGGGTTTCTTGAATGAAAATTTTATGTTTATTTTTTTATATTTTGTTATAGTGGCAACAGGAATACACATTCTGTGAAAATTTCAACTGTCTACCTATTAAATTTCATGAGATACAGCCCGCTGACAGACAGATGGACGGACAGCGGAGGCTAAATAGGGTTCCGTGGGCACCTTTTGGGTACCTGGAACCCTAAAAATTAAAGCAACAAATGACTGGCCTCGTCTAAATACTCTTTATACGGTATAACTTTATTGTTGCTTCAGCTTATTGCATGTCACTGGCCCCTACTCAAACTGTATCCGTATAATAAACGTTTTTAACAATGTTTTAAAAGAAAAAAAATCTAAATGTAACAGATACAACAATGTTACAGAATCAAACTGTAACCTTTTATATGTGCTAATAAGTGTTAATATGTGTAACAGAAATAAGCATTTGTAGGTACAATTGCATGGTACCGCAAATACGCGTGGTTGACAGACAGACGCGGCGATGGCACAATAGCCTCAATCCATTGGGGATTGCGGCTATTTTGGCAACGCCGCGTTTACCGGTTACACTTATTAACACTTTCCTAACTGTTACAGATATATTACGGTTACACTTTTGTAAGTCTTTTGGGTTAACACATTAAAAAACACATACTTATAAAAGTGTTACATGATTTGATTCTGTTATCAATTCAATATGTAACACTTATAATTCTGTAACCTTTATGTTTTTAAGTCCGCACTGTGGAAATGGGGCTTAGCCATATAAACTAAATTAACCGTTTGAAGTAAGGACATAGCTGTAGTTACATACAAAGCTTGCAGAGTAAGCAATCTGAAGTGGCAGTGGGCAAACCATGATCGTCAAAAGACCGATAGCCAGTAAAACAGAAGAGTCCGGGAATAGAGACCATGTATTGTCAAGCATAGTGTGGGACGGCCCCAGCAGGTGGCTGGGACAGACTGCATGCGGAAGGTGGAGGCAGGGTGTTGTGACGCAGCCTGGGAGAAGCCTATGTCCACTGATAGGTTGAGTTGATTAATTGGTTGTTTGAACTAAGAATATTTTTATTCGAATATAACCTGTAAAGACTCCTTCCGTTTCTCACTATCCCTAACAATTTTCCGAACTTCTGATAAAACCAGTATTTTATTAACAGCTGTACATTTTTCACATCCGTATACCACATGCGACAGTGCACTGATCACGTAAACAACTACAGTGTGTATTGGTCGTTAGCAGGCAGTAGTCTTGTGCCTAATTACTAATTGTCTTTGTATGTACGAAGGTGATATCTTTCATGTACTAGGAACATCGATGCCTGAGGGTGTTGAGAGTCTCGGTGAATTAAACCGGTGAATTATACTAGTGCTTGGTAGCTCATGAAAGTGCCAAAATATCACAAATGCTACATTTGTGATCTTTTAGAACTTTTCATGAGCAACTTATGCATTATGTGCATTTGTTATCAAAATTGTGTATAGTGACGATGGCTTCGTTGAACTCCTCAAGTTCAGCTACTACTGACAAATGCTTGCACTGACTGGAGACATGGTCTTATAAATTTCAGATATCAATCTACATGATCTTCACATGATCTGACGAAGATTATGTCTGGACTTTAAAAAAGACTGTGTGACCTCGATATCCGTGGTGTGACCTCTGAGTTTGGATCGGCCTTTCTTCTCAAAATAGTCAGATAGGAAACGCCGAACTACCTAAGTTTTTGTGGTGTTTTTACAGAAAAGTTCGCTTGGAATCGAAGCCTGTACCTACTCGTAGCTCAGTAGTCAATCTCGACACGTGCCAACTTCTGCTTAGGTACCTACGCCAAATCTTTCTTCGCTATTTAGTTTGTATTTTTAGGCGGTTTGCCATTAGCTCGCATGATAAATAAAAAATAAACCAAAAAGGTTGCAGTGAAGTGGTAGTTGGCACTGAATAGGGCATAATGGAAAACCTCTGTCACTTGCCACTAAGATTGTTATTTATGGATATTGATAGCAACCAGTTTCTCTTTTTTTTAATTTACGTAAGAGAAATAGGGGCTGCTATTTGCGTTTTAACCCTTTTGTTGCCATTTTTAAGTTCGGCATTCAATTCTTTTTCAGGTTTAGGGTTTGACAGAACAAAGACTAATTCTAAACTGGTTAGCTCTGGAGTTTTTCTTTGTATTGTATAGGTACCTACTGATGTGATGTGTATCAGGGGGAAATAATCTCGTTAAAAACTGAATCGATTGACATGCCCAATCCTTTACTTCCCTCAGAAAAGTGCCGAAATGAAAATCAGGATGGCTTATTCAACAATTTTTTCCAAGTTCCTAAACATGAAAATCCTGTTTGGCTAATTTTCATGATTTAATAAGACCATAACTCGCAGTGAACGTTTTATTTCGTTAAAAATTGTGTTGGTTCTTTGGGCATAATATATACAACTCATTTGGCTAACCCAGACTAAACATTCATACTTTTTTGTGCCGGCTGCCAAGAAGATAACTTTAATATAGGTATTATATGGCAGTTATAACCATCTGGACCGCAATAATCCCCGGGTGTTTAAGTTTAGATAAAAGGACAATAAGACCACAAAAACAGTTCAAGGCAAAAAGTTTTACCCAAATTGGGGTCTTACCCGAACCTACTTCCATATTGTAAGTTACTGCGTCAGAAAAAATAAAACCTAATGTTTTGTGACTACATAAAGCTGAAGAAACGGCCGTATAGATTTTGGACCTCAATATTTTTTATGTCGGTACGTGCTGTGTATTGAAAATGTGTATTTTTGGTACAATCTGGGGTTGAAAGAAATATGCTGCGAGTGCTATTGTGTCAGTAAGTAACTGGTCTTTAAGTTGTCGCGTTAGTGTACATAACGAAACATATTTTCCTCATGGGAGGAATGAAAGGTCTCCTTTTGGCATGATCCTTTTTTACTTATGCCACCTTTTTTCAAAAGGAAGGGGCATTAAAACAGCTTTCACTAGTGTTGATAGGGACTTAAAAACGTGCGGAGTTTTTTAGGCAGTTCGTAGATCCATCACCGCCAAGTATGGTGAATGGATAATCTCTGCATCATCATTTCAGAAGAAGACGTCCACTGCTGGACATAGGCCTCCCCCAAGCACCTCCACTTTGACCGGTTCTGTTCTTCTGTTCTTCTTCTTCTTAAATCTCTGCATAGTTGTACAATAATGGCATAACAAACAAGGAGCCGAGGAGAAGAGAAAAAAAATATGATCTCACGAACAATTTTAGCTCAATTACTTTGCATAAGGTCATACAATAAATGCAAGTTTATATTATGTTGGGTGTTACTTAGGATGTTGCGTTTCACGTAGGTATAGTCAACAAAAGAGATAAGTATGCAGAATCGTCGGATATAGTTAAATTTTAGTAAGAAACCGATGGATGTTCTCGAATAAAATTGAATTGTATTAATAGAAAACAAACAGCCCATTTATCAAATTAAATCTCAGTCGACAACATCCATCGGTTTCTTACTAAACTTCAACTATATCCAACGATCCTGCATACTTATATTTTTTGTTGACTGTACATAACCGCCCATTGTATGTTTTGTCGTGTTAAATGTATTGTTTTGTTATGTATTTTCTGGTGCACAATAAAATATATACCTACAGGATGGCAGGGACTTCGACGCGCAAACTGAAACCATGAATACAGCCCAAGATTCTGTAATGTAGATTACATTCGTGGTATATCAAAAAAAAAAAGCTGTTTCATTGAAAAGTGAAAAAGTTAGTAAGTTCTCTGTTAAAATGTATGGAACAGCATTTTTTTATTATTATCAGTAAGTATAAATAAATAAAAATTCACAAATTATCTGATAAATCGACAGTTTTGAATTATGAGGACAACTGTTGTCAAAATAGTACCGAGCTAAATGCAACTTGTTCTGTTGTACCCTTTGTATTTTGTGATAACTGTCACTATCAATGTTAATGGTCGACCATGCTAAGACTATGTGACCGCCATTTTGAATTCGTTCGTAATGAATGTCGTATTACGTACGTGCTAAGTTTGCAGAATTGTTTCACATTGAAATGTTACTTACAAAAAAAAAATATACATATATATTTTGAGTAGGTACATATTTTGATCTTGATAGAATTACTTTGAGAGGTTCATCGGGAGAGCGGAAAATTTTACTTTTATGTTTTTTTTATTTAGAGTTTAGACCTTTAAATCCAGATATTTTTATGATTGTCTGAATCCATTTTATAGTTAAATAAAACCCACGTGTGTAATCTATACTCAATATCAATCAATATTTACGCAGGACTCAATTTTACTCGCGTCAGATAACGTATTTTATTGAAGCAGTTAACTTTACGACTTTGTTAAATATGTACTGTGGTCTTGTTCAGTTATACCGCCTACGAAGTTATCTCATTTATGGCTCAATTTGTGGTTTCATTATAGCTTTCGAATAAGATTTGATTTTACAGCCAGTGTTACATGATGCCTTATGTTTGCAATCATTTGAGAAACACTGTAAGGGTCGGGACCACAGAACATATCAAATTATCTGTTCTATGGTCGGGACAAATATCCATTCATCTAAATTTACCTTTATAAACATACAAGAAAATAAAGGAATTTCTTCTTCTCCTTCTTATAAGCTGAGCGGTGGTCGTTTTGCGTGGTTTTGCGTATTTTCCTCCTACTTGTTCTTTATTGTATTTCATAGATTGATAGTTTTTTTTTGTGTTCTTTTTCTGCGTCATATTTACCGGAAATAAACGCATGTACTTTCTTTCTTTCATAATGCTCGTTTTTATAACAATGATTCGGTGAAATTTTTGTTTTGTGCACCTAAATTGAGTTCGATCGATAACTTATTAACATATTTTGAGACGATCAATATCGACTAGCCCTAAAATTAATTAAAACCTATTTTAAATCGCAAATCCATTCTCAGTCCTTCAACAAAATTGTTTATTTATTCTACTTTAGTTCTTACTAAAGTAAAATAATTTTGTTCGTATAATAACGTTCGTATAATAATGGTCTTCCGTGCTTACCTAATTTACGCAGCCCCTGTCTGGTCCAGTCTGGCAGAAACCACATAAAATAAACTCCAAACGATCCAAAATAATGCATTACAATTATCGTATAACACACTATTTCGCACAAACCTTAAAACATTACACGTGCGCATAAAGTATCAATTTTTAATATATTTTATATTAAACATTTCACGTAAATTTTACTTAAAACACATCATACCGTAATACTCTAAAATCTGCATCGACATCGATTGGTCTTCGTTTTTCATACACTCAATAAACCCAAAACTATGTAGTAAGTACCTATTTAAGTTGTTACATTCAACCGCGTTGCATGCTTGCTTCGTTTTGAATGGCATGGAGTCATGTAAACTCTTAGCAGGCAATGGCGCCGATTCTGTTGTGTCACAAACTAAACTAAATTTAAGTACAGGCATCTTTTTCTTTCTATTTCATTAAGAAAAGGACAGAAGATAAATATTAGTTTAGTCCTGTCAAATTAATCAGCGCCTGACGTAAATTGACGTATTTTTAGTAGCCATTTTTTTAATCTCGTCTAAATTGTCTATGGAGTATCTTAATTTGACAGGACTAAACTTATATTTATCTTCTGTCCTTTTCATAATGAAATAGAAAGAAAAAGATGCATGAACTTAAATTTAGTTTAGTTTGTGAACAACAGAATCGGCGCCAATGCCTTTTTTTCAGAAAGGTTGTTTATAAAGACATCGCACACTCGCACACGAGCATTCACCTCGTCTAGGCTAGTATTAATTAAGTGTTGAAAAGGTTAGTCTAATCGCTTATGTATCGTTTAATTTTGTATGTGTTTAAGAAAAAAGGAAAACTATAATATTCAAAAAATTCCTGTGGTAAGGTTTACAAAATATTCACTACACACTATTTTCAACAGACGCTTATTAAAGTTTAAGAACAAAATGCAGGCTACAAACGGAATAACATTTTCTGTTAGCAGGTTTTAATATAAAACTGTTCAAAGTGTATTATAAAAAGATTACAGAGAGAGGATGCAGCAAAACGCAAAATAATATGGTACATTTGAGCCTACCACCAAAATGTAAGTAGTTGGGTATCCATATTTCACGGCAGGATACGGGCGCAGTCGAGCTGCGGTTTCACTGCACCACGTTACAGGTGTGTCTCTGTTTTAATCTCCTAATGGCTACCCTACCACGCTCCTAACCGAAGGGCGCGTTTACATTAGCAGAATCCTTAGTTTATTTTTCAAAAACGCATTGTTTTTCACCTATAGCAGTTTGGCAATTTATCTTCGGGACGCTTTTAACAAATGGGTGGGTTTTCTATGCTATACAACAAATATTTTCTTCATTTAGTAAAAATATAAAAGATAGTCCGATAATTTAGTTAATTGAGTACCAAGCAATGTTCTTTTCTATAATCGCACTGTACTATTTAATTAGTAATTAAATTCACTACTCCAATGAAAACAATAACAAAATATTATGATATTTTGTTTGCCATAGAAACGGCCGTAATATTCGATGCGTAAACTTTATTTTACGGACGCCAAATACTGCGCTGTGAATTTATGAGACGACAAACGTTAAAATAAAAGGATCCGATTGACGGATTGTGGAATGCTTTCGACACTTCACAATATATGTGTTTTTTTTATAAATTTTGGGAAGGAATGTTTTCCCTGTACAAAACAAGGACCCGTAGATGTCAATCGCTTTTAAGCCCCTCGAGGAACAAATGATCGTACTGGGAGATAATACGGTAATCTGTATCTCACCGTGAAAACTTATGTGAAGTGAGCGTGGAATTACAGAAATAATAATATTAATATCAATAGAATTAACATAAAAAATATTATTGAAATCTCGATTATGAAAAAAAGCAAAATGTTTAATAAAAAAGCATTTTCTGCAAACTACAAACTATGAGTATGTACTTTAGTTTGATACACTCACTATTATTTTTCTATTTTTATTTTTGTGTGCTATTGGTTATATTTTAAAATAAGATAAGACTTAAAATATTCTTTGAATGTTAAACTTACAAACTTACCGTCTAAATTTGTTTCTTTAGTTATTTACTTTTTTCTGTATTTTTTAGTCTTTGTAGTACTAATATTAGATTATAAATACATTTACATTACTTCCGAACTCACTAGCCATGTATAAGCCATCAAAGGCTTCTGTGGTTTTTAGTATATTATATAAATTTAAACTCTGCGATATACTTTTTGAACATTAATAAAAAAAAAAAAAAAAAAAAAAAAAAAAAAAAAAAAAAAAAAAAAAAAATGTTTCCTTGGTTAATCCCTAGTATCAGTGGGATGACATTGACAGCTCACTCCACACAAGTTTTCACGGTGAGATTTTTACAGAATCGACCGGCAGTATTCAGAAGTAGGGACGACCAGCACACTAATTGCGTAAACACACTTTCAATCACAATCTGAATAGACTTGAAGGATATTCCTAATCCATTGCTGCATGTGTTCGAAAAATTCGTCTGCATAACAACGCAAATAACGCGATGTAGTTGAACCGTCAATATTAAAGTCATTGCTACTGTTAGTGTGTTATTCAATTACCCGCGGGGCTGGTTGACTAACTTTTCACTTATGCATAATCAACCTATAATGTTCCCAGTGCTGGGACACAGGGCTCCTGTTTCATATAGGAAAGGACATGAAGGAAGACATGTGACATCTACCAACCCGCACTGGGCCCGCGTGGTGTAATACGGCCCACTAACCGAGAGGAGTAACAAGCATACCTACACTCAAATAGGAATAATACTTTGAAAGAGACCCTTAAAATCATCATCTTCCTGCCCTTATCCCATGTTTACTTGGGGTCGGCGCAACACGTTTTCTTCTTCCATTCGCCCCTGTCAACCGTCACGCTATCATTCACTCCCTTCTCTTTCATATCATTTCTCACACAATCCATCCATCTTTTCTTCGGCCTTCCTCTCCCTCTCCATCCATCAACATGTATATCCATCACTCTTTTAGTCACATGCGTTTCGTCCCTTCTCATCACATGCCCATACCAAGACAAACGATTTCCTTTCAACTTTTCTGTCACTGGCGCCACTTTCAAACTTCCTCTTAAATACTCATTTCTTACTTTATCCATTCTCGTCACTCCACACATCCATCTCAACATTCTCATTTCCGCTGCATGCAATCTTTTTTCATCCGTCTTCTTCACGGCCCAGCATTCAGACCCATACAGTACGACAGGCCTTATCACGGACTTATAAATTTTCCCCTTTAACTTGAGGGGCATCCGTGGGTCACAAGTTGTTCCTGTGACCTGTCGCCATTTCATCCATCCTGAGTTGATCCGGTGCGTTACGTCTCGGTCTACTTCGCCATCTCCTTGGACAAGCGACCCGAGGTACCGAAAGTCGGAGCAGATCGGTAAGGGCGTTCCGGCGAGAGATATGGCAAGAGACCCTTAAAATATGTTCTACAAAATGCTGTCCCAAATCCATAGAAATTAAATCCTCTTCTATTAACGAATATAATTCTCAGAAGTAAAAACGAGGCGATCAGATAAAACCGTAGCAGACCGGAGCAGATTTTCCTTTAGACCGGAGCAGGTTTTGCTTTAGATTTTCCGTCTAAAGCAAAACTAAGTTGGATTTATCAAATACCTTTTTTCACGAAGATAAGGAAAATTAAATCTAGACATTTAAATCAGGACGAGACTGTAACTTAGATGGGCACTATCACAGCTATTATCTTTTAAATGTATTTTACGAGAGAGTCGTATTCGTGAAAGTTCTATACTGCTTAAGCTCTGAAACGCATTGTGAATTTCGCTCAGCACCGCAACGCATGCAGCTTGCACTAAAGCGTTTGTAATTAAAAAAGGTGTATGTTCTGACTCCTTTTTGCGAGATTACGAGATTTTATTACGAAAGTAGTGTTGCTGTTTATTAATGCGTTTTATACTCTAGTATGTTTTGAGTATGGCCGGGACAGTCCTTGTTGTGATAAAAAGTAAGTATTTGTTGTTGTTGGTAGTAATCAGTAACAGTAGTATAGAGGTTTGAGGAACAGGGTATAAAGTTCACTCATACTCTATAGAAAAGGGAGGATCAAAGGTAGTGTATGTGAAACTGCCTAGCCTTTTCCCAACTATGTAGGGGCCGGCTTCCAGTCTAACCGGATGCAGCTGAATACCAGTATTTTACATGGAGCGACTGCCTATCTGACCTCCACAACCCAGTTACTGGGTAATACAATACCCCTTGGTAAGACTGGTTGTCCGACTTTCGGGCTTCTGATTACCCGTAACGACTGTCAAAGATCCACGAATGACAGCCGGGACCAACGGCTTAACATGATTTCCGAGGCTCTCGATATGTAAAGATGGTCATCCATCCACAGACCAACCGCGGCTTGCGTAGCTTAACCTGATCGATCGACTTGTGCGGCTGTTGTTATTTAGCCACGGACCCCTCATTTTTACCGACTTTACAAAAAGGAGGAGGTACTATGTTCGGATGTTTGTATGTTTTTTTTTTTTTTTTTTTTTGTATGTTTGTTCATCCAATACGCCGCCAATTGTCGACGGATTTTCAAAATTCTTTTTTTGTTCGAAAGTAGATAGTTCTGAGGTGGTCCCATTGTCACCAAGTTAGGATCTGATGATGGGATCTTAGAGAAATCGAGGGCAACCCTCAAATTTTATAGGCTTACTTATTGTTTTTCGCATATTTTATGAAGTATCTTGTGTATTTGTGTATGGTTGTCACCATCTCAGGTAGCTGGGCTGATGATGGAAGGTATAACTCCTTAACAGTAAGAAGTTACTCGAACAGGCAAGGACTGTTTTATAGTAAATTGTTTTGATGTTTGATAGGGCATTTGCCACATTTGGTCTCATGATCATCAAGTCATGACCTGATGCTGCAGTCAGGATAGTCTGCAGAGTACCTTACTCCTCGACAACTAACAGCAGATATATCGTGTTAAGGCTCATTGAAAAGGGCTCGATGTGTGGATAAACGTACTGTTACTGAGGAACACCGAAGACCTGATGCTGAAGCCAGGAGCATCAGAAAAAGTACAAACCTTTAAATTACAGCACCGTAGTCGTGTTTGGGCTCATTTTAAACAGGACTAATTTTAAGTTCAATGCAATGTTGACATAAGTCTGGCCTGATGCTGCAGCCAGGATTATCAGCATCTAATCTAAAAACTAATAAAAGGAGAACTCCTCAACAATTAACGTCCCTGCATCGAGAAAAGGAATATTTTTTATAAAAAGGCGATGGGTAAGTTGACATTAGGCTATTGTAACTTAGATAAATTATAAATAGACCCACTAAAAAGCGAGAAATAAAAACTTTTTAACAAAAAAAAAAACCGACTTCCAAAAAAAACACTACAAACTGAAAAAAAAAACACTACAAACTGAAAAATAACTTTAATTTCGGAAGTCGGTGGCAAAAACTAAAATACTGATCCCTAAGACACCGACTTCCGAAATTAAAGTTATTTTTCAGTTTGTAGTGTTTTTTTTTTCAGTTTGTAGTGTCTTTTTTGGAAGTCGGTTTTTTTTTTTGTTAAAAAGTTTTTCCTAACTCTTTACCACAATTCCTAACTCTAAAAGCTAATTTTTGCAGCGTTATGAACGCCATTATGATAAATGTTTAATGTTGATGAAACGAAAAGTTACGTAAGAAATACAGCTCCAGGGCCTATTTAGCGCAGTCGTGAGACACACAATACTATTTTTAAGTTTTTTTCTCTTTTTGTGTGCATATTGCGAGTCTTAACTCAAATACATTTATTTTATTTCTTTCTTTACATATTTAAAGAAACAATTTCTAAACCAACATTAATATTATGTCAGTTTTTCGGAACTAATGCCTTTCCACAATTCCATTAACGCTAAAATGCCGTATTACGTCATAATAACATGAATTTGAGCACTTGATGGGATTCCAATTTGGAACAAATGCGAGCTCGACAATGTTCGCTCTGTATGTAATTAACTGAACCATGACGGGATTAAGCTTTTAAGTTAATGTATGTGCTAACTGTAATACCTAATATTTGCTCGTGTCATAGTAATCAAGTAATTAACAGTGGGTATACCAATTATAATGAACATACATGTGTTTGAAACGTTCATGAACACCGATTTAAATAATTATGAAAAGCATAATTGGTCTAAAATAAATAAAGTGTGGCCCCATGAGAGACCGCTTGGATATTTATTTGTTGAATGAGCAAATTAATTTGTTTTTGCATCTAATTAGCGGCGGACATGCACAAAATATAGAAACTCAAACTCAAAGAATTTATTTCAATTAAACCATTGAATTGAATTGTCAATTATCTTGCTATTTTGATATCGATACTAGGGATGCCAGTTTGATTAATTTATTTATTTTATTATAGTCTTAAAATATTCAAAGGGACGTACAGACGCCAGCAGATCAAGCTACTACAATCTGTCAAATTTCTTCAATAGAATTTCAACTTTATCGCTAAAGTAAAGTTGATTGGGATAATTTGACAGTTTTGGGTTGGTTGATGTGCTTGGCGTCTATACAACGCCTTTTGTAAGGGACGGCTTCATCGCTAAAAGCGATTATCTCTGGCAACCAAATGGAAATGAAAGAAAAACATTGAAAGACAACATACGCCCCGGGTATAGAAATAAAAACGTCAAATTTAAACATAACATTATATATGTTTCTACTGATATACTACGTATTATTATTTTCGAGACTAGGTAGGTATTGTAAAAACAAAGCCTACAACGAGCCCTGACAAGTTTCTTTTAAACTTAATTTCACCAAAACACACCCACAAACAGAAAGTAGTATAAACTGTTATTACTTAGCTTCAGTAATAGAGTTTGGTATTGGAAAACTTTAATGTTTTTGTTGCTGCGTAGGCTTCTTCGGAGAAAAGTTATTCAAAAATATTTAGGTAAGTATTTGGAATTAGTCCAGTAAAATAAAAACTTTTTTCTATTAAAACTTTAGCATATTTTGTTAATATTATCCTCAATGAGTTCTCGTATAAGATTTCATATTATTAAGGGCTGATATTTCAATCGAAGGTGGCTGGGGTAGACTGGATGCAGAAGGCGGAAGACAGGGTGCTGTGGCGCAGTCTGGGAGAGGCCTATGTCCAGCAGTGGACTGCGATAGGCTGAGTTGATTTCAATCGACAGACAATTTTTATTCGTGGAATAAAATTGACGTCTGACAGATTTTTTGAGGAAGAACTGTCAAAAACTCAAAATTATTCCTCGGATAAAATTATCTGGCGTTGGAAAAATCTGTCATTACTTGCATGAAAATAGTTAAAAATTGCTGTTTTTTTTATTTAAGACACCTACACAAACCTTAATTACACTACACTAAACCTGGACTCTAAGTGTATGTAATTGTGGTGATCAGTGCCCGTTTTTTACCGACTTCAAAAAAAAAAGGAGGTTATCAATTCGATACGTATGTATGTAATATTATTGGAATTGCATTATATTCACATATGATGATCTATTAGGGCTTCCAAACAAATATACAAAATTTCATAGACGTATGTATGTATGTATGTATGTATGTATGTATGTATGTATGTTTGTCCACGCATATCTCCGGAACTATTAATCGGATCGTGACCATTTTTTTTTTATTGGCTTACATTTTCTTCAACTTAGGGAACAGTGCAAGTTTCATCAAGATCGATGCAGTAATTTTCAAGATATGGACTAATACGTGTAAGTGTGACGGCCTGGCTTATTGATAAGAGCTACGGGTGTAGTGTCAAAGGGAAAACATCTCAAAACCTTGGTCAAATACTAGTGCAAAAACTAAAAATTACGAAATAAAAAGTAATTTAAAAAAATTAAACCGACTTCAAAAAGAAATTAACTCAAAATTATGAAATAACTTTAATTTCGGAAGTCGGTGGCATAAAACTAAAATACAGATCCCAAGACACCGACTTCCGAAATTAAAGTTATTTCATAATTTTGAGTTAATTTCTTTTTGAAGTCGGTTTAATTTTTTTAAATTACTTTTTATTGTCCGTAGGCATCTACGCTTTGGAGTGTAACAGTAATGTAACTTTCTAACTAACCGACTCCAAGACAAATTAAAAGTACCTGCAAATAGTATAATTGAAATAAATGCTTTGAGTTTGATTCTTATACATCCATACATTCATACTAAATTACAAGTTTACCAAACTAAGGGCCTGTGCATACCACGTTTTTTAAACGCGCCGTTGACGCGCGTTTTAGAAACGTGTGTCGACGGCGCACTTTTATCCTACAGGAGGTCTACAGGCTGCGTCTGTATCGATACAAACGCGCGTCGACAGCGGGTTTAAAAAACGTGGTGGGTACAGGCCGTTAGCTCTCCAGAAAAACCGTTGACCACCTACAAAAATACTTCTAAATCTATTACGTCCACCAATGACTATCTAACTAGACTAACAAATCTTAAGTTCAAGCTCTCATTTTGGAGTGCGCTTCGAAATGTCTTAAGTTGTCTTACGGCTTTAAGACGACAAACTAGAGCGGGACTTCGGACTTAAAGTGGTTCGCATCGACCGTTTTGCAACTTGGTACTATGCCAACTATTATTAATCGCTTTTGAAATTATTGTTTTGTTTATTACCACTGTGGGCGTATTATTACAGTTTGATGGAGTTAGGTGGCTTATTGCTGTGTTGTGCCGTATGCTCTGTCTCTCTTTCTCCAACTATGTCTCTTACAGTCTAGAAGTGTTCGCGTTTGCTGTTTCGTGGTAAGTGTTTTCTTATTATAGCTACATATTTGGTGGCTAAAGCGTCTCACTCGATATTCTTTCTCAGAGGTCTCATAAAAACAATAAGAAACTGGGAAAATGCGAGTCGGACTCGCACACGAAAGGTGCCGTACCACAAGGCAAAAACGCCGAAAAAAACGCGTTTGTTGTATGGGAGCCCCCTTAAATATTTTTTTTATTCTGTTTTTAGTACCTATTTGTTGTTATAGCGGCAACAGAAATACATCATCCTTGAAAAATTCAACTGTCTAGCTATCACGGTTGATGAGATACAGCCTGGTGACAGACGGACAGACGGACAGTGGAGTCTTAGTAATAGGGTCCCGTTTTTGCTCTTTGGGTACGGAACCCTAAAAACGACAGTAAAACTCAGATTACGCAAAACATTTATAAAAGTGCTTTTAGTCTATAAATAATTATGTAGCTTCTAAAAATGTTCACTAAATCTCGTGACTACTCTTCAAAATTTAGTTTACGGAAAATAAAATCTATGAAATTTACCATCATTCGTTTTAGGAAATGTGAAACTATGAAGTAAGGACCAGGACCAACCTTATACTCTAACTATCACAATTTCGCTAATTAAATTAGACCATTCGAAGAGCTCTATTTCATATTAATAAACAAACATTTATACAGTGTTTGACCAGTGAGCACCCAAGTGAAGCAGAGTGAGTCTGTGCCAGTTCGCTCAAAGGGATAGTGGGGCGATACACAAGCCACATTGTACGGACGAAATGCTAGTTGCTCGAGTAGAGAAGACGATGAATGCATCCACACTTGAATGAAATTCAATGAATCATTAGCAAGCAAAAGTGGGAAATCTGGCGATACTATTAACGTCGCGATTATTTCAGCTTAAAACATTGTCTCTTCAAATCTTCGCGTTTTTCGTAAGAGAGTATTTTGAAATAGATATGGTATGATTCCACTTTTTGAGTCACATATTAACCTCCTCTAAAAGTATTCCAGTAACACCAAGTGAGTGAAACAGTGCAACTGTAAAAAAAAACCTAGTTTTAAAAAAATGGCATTAAAATAAAAATAAAATTAAATTAAATGATTCGAGCCACTTATCGGTCCACTCACACACGATGGTCTAACAAATCCGTCAAACCATTCCTGCACTCTCCTGGAGATTTACTGAGATCCCCACTTGCCCTGAGAACGGGTGATTTTGTCCTGCTAGATCTATCCTACTGGCCAGCATCTGCTGCATTAGCTCCAAATCCTCCAGAGTCTCAGCGTTCCTCTTACATAGTGAGTACATGGAGGAAGATAAACTGGATAAGTCTTTATTAAAAAGTATTATTTTTAATTATCTAAACTTTCCTTTCACCATAGTTTACGAATCACAATGAACCATTGTGGTTTATGTAACAGGAAAAGAATTAACTGACGTTTCCGGTTTTGCTTGCAAATTTTTTTCATCGTGGGTTAGCTGATAAAATTAAGGAGCTCCAGTCTCATGAATAGGGAGCAAAAAACATTCTACAGGATGACAAAATTTTTTTTTTAACCTCTTTTTATGATTCTGTTATCACAAAAGCAATGCACACCAATGTACTCAGCCATGCATCTAACATAAACCGCCCAGATATTTCCTCAAGCATGTATTTGCAGCTAGAAACCTACAAGTAAAAGCAAAAGTTTTGCGTTCAATTCCAAATGTCTGTTTCGCGACTCGATCCACTCAGAAGTCAAAACACTCGAACGAATGGCAGTCGAAGTCTTATTAGTGTACTACTTAAGTCTATGAGCAATCGGAAAACTACTTCACTCTGATTGGCTGTAGAGTTATTATTGGCTCGTCGAGCGTGAAGCTTATTATTGTTAGGTTATATTGAAAAGGGATTCCAAGCTCAGTTTGTACCGATCTGTAATGTGACTTTTACAAAATGATGTAGTTTTAACATTTTAACAAATGTTGAACTACTTCACTAGCGATGAAATAAAACCTCGGGAGGTAACCTGTTTGCGAAGCATGATCGCTTCTGATATTTCTTTTCGTAATTTTTGACATCGCCTCGTAGAAAATTTTGTTTTTCGTTTCGACGGTGGTCATGCGGTGCGTACTGGACTTATGTAAGTCTGCAATATAAATCATGCAATGAGCAAACGTGGTGATCAATGTTCATGCCTGCTCTGTTTGAGAAGTGGCGTTTACCTCGCATTGGAACAAATTATTTGGCTGATATTTTTATATTGAAAACTGCGATATCGAAAGCTGTGCAAAGTATATAAGGACGTGGCCCTTGGAAAATCCCGGATTAATCACGTCAGGCAAAAAAGAGAGATTATTGAAAACTGCAAAGCTTTTACGGAATTAAAATAAAACGAGGAAGTGAAGCGAGACAAGCATTATGTAAATTGCTTTGATAAAATTAATGTTTTTGACGTGCTTACCATAATAAACTGATTTGGTTTTTGCTAAAATATTAAATCGTGTTTAATCGGTTCAATAACAATCAGGATAATATCGCATATCGCGAAACGAACAGACAACATTGTGTTGATACTATTAAATTTGTATGAAAAAGTATGCCTCAGAATCTGATGTTGCAAAATACTACTAAAAATATATGAAAACAAAATAAACACGAATCGATAAAAACATGATACGTTACGTTTGTGAAAATGAACAGTGGAAAGACAAACTACATTAGAATTCAAGTGATAACCGTAAATATACCATAGATTGCCAGACCCATTGATGAAAAGGCATTGTTGTGCTAGTAGATAAATAAAACGCTCTAGAAAAGCCGTAACCCTTTTTCTCAGTCACTTTTACGACTCTCACACGTTGATAAGAACTTGATACATTTTATATTTCCCTTTTACGCCAGGATCAGCTGATAAAAACTCGCAAAAATATTCACAGAGGCGTCTATGGTCTCATTGTTTGCACTATCTATGCTTCCTACATCAATGTCTGAACAGTGGGGGATGCTTTTGTCGCGCCGAGGGATAGCGCCGTCTATTCTCACTTAATACGAATACAATGCATGGTATTCTCGGCCGATTTATCCGCTTTTGTTACTGAGCCGCCGATGTTGGCAACAGAAAAACTTTCAAACGTTTAGTGGCGTCGTCTTCCTGTTTGAAATTTATTTTGCTATAGTGCCAATTTGAGTGGAAGTTTCTTTATTGGGGCTTTTTGTTGAGTTGTTTTATGTTTTATTGGAACGAAGTTCTTTAACGCAGTTTGTGGTAGGAGTAAACTGATCCCCCCCGGTGGGTTCCCGCATTATCGAGGCGGGGGGGCTCAGTAGCCGTGGCTTGGTCACCCACGGTGAAGCGAAGAGGAACCCGAGGAGGGGCCGCTCGTCAGGGCTTTTGCCTGTAAGCCGACAACGTAGCGGCCAACAAATAGGTTGCGGTGCCGCATTGGCGACTTCGTAACTGAGGCGGGATGTCGTATGGGAGGCATCGCGGCTGAGGGTTTGAGGCCGCGGCGGGAGAGGAGTGCCGGTATTGCGGTGCGCCGCTCTCCCTACCTTCCGCGGCCTTGATGGGGTCGCCACCGTCTGATGGCGGACGCGGTGGGGCCGCAGGGGAGGAGGAATGTTGGTATGACGTTGGCCGCTCTCCCAATCCTCTGCGGCCGAAAATTTGCAGGTGGCGGGGCCAATGACCTGACCCGTCGCAGGGGGACCAAGGGTGCCCAGACACGGGGTCGTCTGGCGCCCATGTGCTGGTTTGGCCCTGGGGTAATCACGGCGTGCTATGTGTCCTGGTGCGCCTGTGATGGGGAGTACTCCCCAGAGGAGGGTCCGTTGACGGACAGCCGCGGCGGGTTCACGGATTAGTGCTAACGCGTGCCCGTGTTCCTGCCGTAAGTGGCAGAAGAGGACACCGTGGAGTTTTAGTGGGTTAGAGGCCCACATAACTGCACTATCTCCCCGTGATAGTGCAGAAAGCATGAGCATTTCTCCACGTTAAAAAAAAAATGGTTGCCTGTAAAGTCGGTTTTACGGGCGAAGATTTTACGTGACAACGACCGATCATCCGATCATAGTTGAGTGGGAGAGAGACGCAAGGCATTCGGCGGGCCTCTCTCTCGTTCGGTGACTCATCGTAACGTTACCGAGCGTTACACTTTTTCATAAGTGACTCCCAGTCGCAACCTAATTTAAGACGTTGTCACGTCAAAAAAGGAGTAAACTGGTAGAAACCGTCACGTAACGAAAAAACATTATACCCCCTTCAGTTGACTTGCTTTATATATTACTAGCAGCGCCCCGCGGTTTCACCCGCGTAAGTTGAGATCCCGTGGGAATTTCGGGTTGAAAACTATCCTATGTCCTTTCCCGGGACTCAAACTATGTCTATAAAAAATTTCATCTAAATCTGTTCAATGGTTTACGCGTGATTGAGTAACAAACATCCAAATATCTTCACAAACTTTCACATTTATAATATTGGTAGGATAATAGAAAGAGAGAGATATGTATATAGATTTCATTGTTTTCAGGGGCGCTGAAGTCAAAAGTGAGGCCAAAATGAAAATCCAAGATGGCAACAACTTTATTAAATTAATTGAATTTTATAATTATTCTTCCTGTAATTTTAAACTATGGATAGCACAAACTAAGTGTCAATGGTAAGTGTCATACTCCGTACCCAGGTTGGCCAAAGCAAGGAAAACCTATTCAGAACTGATGGACGCTGGTGATGGCGCCAAACAAGTAGCCGAATTCTGGGTCGAGTCCATTTAAATTGCTATCGACACGCTAAGAAGAAGAAGTGTCACCTATTACCAAAATATTATTTCTTAAAACAAAACAAATTCTCGTAGTTATGTTACATGTGCTGGTTACCAGTTCTGCTTATCATCTCGAGCAAGTTGTTACAACGATCCGAGGAGAACGTTCTACAAACTCAGACCTCTTTAGTTTCCAAAGAAAGGGAGTGATACAATACGTATACAAATAAGTCTGAGTCAAGCTTAGATACATACATTTGAAACGCAAATATTACGCTGCGTTAGTAAACAAAATAAAGCTAGTTCCATTGAATTTGCTTGAATTTAATGTCGCCTTATGTTTGTTTTATATTACAATGTTTGTTGAAGTTTTCCCGAGATGGAATAGAGTGGCTCATGGTTACATAGTTACAATATAATCTACGTGTTATACTTCGTCAGACCATGAGTGGTTTGAAAAACACATTGAGAGACTCTTACACGCATCTCTCTAGAGCACTTCATGTCGTGGGTATCTCGAGAGTTGATTTCTACTAGAAATGATGGGATATTATACTCATGTTTATTCTAGGATTTGGGAGACGGGGTTCAGAGAGGTAACATTATTATAATCTCATTTATTTCATTATATATGTACAGTCAGTTATAGCAATTAGCTGACCAACCTTTGCATAAAAATAAAATAATGTATTATATTTTTAAATAAATTAGAATATAAAAAATAGTAGCCCACCGGTGTGGGGACCAGGATTCAAGCTACCGGCGGTCAGGACTCCATGCAGATAACGGAATCTCCTGACAATGCTAGCCGTGTCCAGAAGTACCGCTTTCTGAATTAAGCGCTTGATCCAGCTGCCCAACGAGAGCCTCCACTAGGTATTGGTCGAGGCTCCTGGCTATTAGCCATTGGCTGTCACGACTATCAGCACGATGATCGCACATGTCAACATATCCCACATATCAACAACCTCGCGAGCCAAGTCAAGAGTTTATTGACTTTTAATTAGTGAATTTAGTGAATAAGTGAGTTTAGTGAATTTTAATTGACTAAGCACAAATCCAGACTCCTGCCTGTTACTGAGAAATTCCAAACGTTAAAAACCTAATACTGCTCCTGTAAATCATTGTAATATTGGTAGTTATGGAAACTGTTCTTGTATCAAATCCTCTCCATCAATTCCATATAAGCAGACTCAGTTTAATGTGTTTGTAGAGGAAATTTGTGTTTAAGATATAATTTATAGTTAACAAGTTTGTTGAGAGATGTTTTGTATTAACGTTGTTACTGAACTGTCTACGCAGTTTGTTCTGAAAAGTGGTTTGAACTTGTAAATTATTAGTTCATGTTTTTGTAGGTTTTCGTGAAGTTTGTGAGAGGGCTAAGTAAGTTGATTTATGTTCAACCTCTCCTTGACTGATGGATTCAAGACAGTACAGATTAGAGATATTGTTGACATCATTACCATAATCGGCTTTCGCTAAAACCACTGCAATGAGGGTTCTCAAAGGTAGACCCTTTGCGTACCCTCGTACCTTCTTGAAAATATATTTCTATGATCTGCGCCCCGCGGTTTCAGCCGCGTAAATGTCGATCCCGTGGGAATTTCGGGATAAAAAGTAGCCTATATATTAATCCAGGGTATCAGCTACCTCCATACAAAATTTAATCCAAATTGATCCAGCCGTTTGAGCGTAAAGAAGTAACAAACATTGTCTGTTAAGAAGGGACGTGGTGGCGGTGTTGGTTTTTATATCAAGCACGGTATTAATGTTCGAAGCCACTCGTACTCTGCTAGCCCAATGCACACCACGGTCGAGCAGATGTGGCTAACAATTAGTGTTCGTGGAATTAAGTTAGCAATAGGTACTGCCTACCGCCCGCCCTGGCAAGATGTTGATCTTTTCCTAGACGCTGTATCTGATTCATTAAACTCTCTAACGCAATGTGAGTACACGATACTAATGGGTGATTTTAACATAAACATGCTTAGTGGTACGGACTCAAAGACGGATAAGTTGGTCTCATTTTTGAATTGCCTAGGTCTGAAACAACTGGTGCAGTCACCCACACACTTTACTGTGCATGGTAACTCTCTGATAGACATCATCTGTACAAATATTAAACTACGCTCTTTATCAGTTGATTTAATACCGGACTTAGGTGCGCACGCGTTGATTTCCGGCGAATTTAGTTTTAAACGCCTGAAAATTCCATCTCGAACCATAACTTATCGACCACTAAAGGACATTGTTAGGGATTGTTTTGATCAGGATCTCGAGTTACTTAACTGGAAAGCGTTAACCGAGCTGCAAGATGTAAATACTATGGTCAATGACTTTAACTCGAACCTACTTACGCTGTTCGATATGCATGCACCTCTAAAAACTAGTGTTGTGAAGGAGCATTGTTACCCGTGGATTACTGGCAATGTTAAATATATGATGAATTTGAGAAATAAGGCACATTCAGAGCATTTAAAAAACAAAAAATCGGATTCAAAAAAGTTATATTACAAAGAATTGAAGTCACTTGTTTCTAGGTCTCTTTTTTACGAAAAGTCAGCGTACTATAAACATAAGATCAACAGTCAGATAAATAACACCAGAGCGCTCTGGAAAAATCTAAAGTCTACCCTACTCCCAACTAAACACAAGGAATTACCTCTGCACTTTAACGATCCCGACAAAATTTGTGACCATTTTCTGAATGTGCCGGGTGCGGATACGGTCAGTGATTCATTGCTTGCATATTTTGAATCCGCGCGACATAATAGTTCCACGTTTAGTTTGAGACCTACAACACGCAACAAAATCGCGAACATACTGAGTACTATTAAATCGAATGCTGAAGGTTGCGATGGCCTTACAATAAATATGATATTACTGACTCTACCTGTGACTTTGGACGCCGTGACTGCTTTAGTAAATACATCTGTTACTTCCTCATCTTTCCCTGAATTATGGAAAATTGCCAAAGTGCACCCATTGCCGAAAACTCTTAATGCATTGGATATAAAGGACCTTAGACCCATTAGTATACTGCCGGTACTTTCTAAAGTCTTAGAAAAAGTAGTTTGTGCGCAATTGGTTGAATTTTTAGAGACCAATAAAATCCTTCCGGATATCCAATCGGGCTTTAGGAAGGGCCGTAGTACAGCCACAGCTTTATTGGATGTAACAGACAATATCCTGTCGGCTCAGGATAATGGGATGTGCACTCTTTTGGTGTTGCTTGACTTTTCACGCGCGTTCGACTGTATTAATGTTCCTCTATTATTGTCAAAGATGGCTTTTTATGGATTTGACGAGGACACAATAAAATGGTTTGATAGCTATCTTGGCGATCGTACGCAATTCGTTGAAATACGTCGGGCAGACGGTTCAACAGCTGTCTCTGGACGTCGCTCAGTAGGAAGGGGGGTTCCACAGGGCTCGATACTTGGGCCAGTATTGTTTATTTTGTACTGTGCCGATATAATTAGAAACATAAAGAAATGCCAATACCATATTTATGCGGATGATACACAAGTATATATATCATTTAAGCCGGAAGACTATGAACAAGCATTAAACGACCTTAATACAGATCTTGAAAACATAGTGAAATGGTCCAATGCCAACACGCTTGCCCTGAACCCTTCAAAAACCAAGTATATGCTTTTTGGAACCAATAACCAGTTAAGTAAAATTAAACCTTGTGCCAACTGTGTGACTGTTATGGGAGAGCCTATCGAAAGAGTCTACGAAGCACGTAATCTAGGTGTTCTCATAGACACGGAACTTCGTTTTCACAAACACGTGTCTGAGTCAATCCGTAATTGCTTTTATAGACTTAAGATATTATACAAGGCCCGTCCCTATCTTAGTGAAGAATTGCGAGTCTTGCTCGTGGAGTCTTTGGTTTTATCGAAGTTAAATTATGCGGACACGGTCTATGGCCAACGACTACTGTCAAAAACTGAAAGAATGATACAAAGACTTCAAAACGCCTGTGTACGATTCTGTTTTAACGTTCCCTTTCGGGGACATGTTACGCCTTTCCTCAATGAGCACAACATTTTAAAAATGAAAGCTAGACGTAAACTCCACATGGCGAACTTACTCTTTGGTGTTATTAAGTCTCACTCCCCTTCTTACTTATACAATAAACTATCGTGGACAAGAAGACACAGAATCGGTGAGGGAAGAAAATGTTCTCAACAGCTTTCCATCCCACAGCACAAGTCGGCGGCTTTTAGAGGTAGTTTTCGCTACGCAGCTACTAAATGCTGGAACAATATCCCTCCTCCCATAAAGTTTAGTAAAAGTTCATTGACTTTCAAATTGAAATTAAAAGAATTTCTTTTAAGCCATCAAAAAGATTTTGAAAATATTCGAGCCGACATATCTGCCATATAAAACAATTAATTTTGTCAATTTTATCATTTTTTATAAATTTTATCAACTTTACCAATTTTTAACGATTTTATTATTATTACTTTTAATTTCAATCAGTTTAATTTTTTTATTAGTCAATTATTATGGTCCTTACTATAATGAAAATGAGAATCGCATAAAATCCATTTCGTAGTAAAAGAGCAATGTAGTCACACGATTTTGTCTTATAGTACCTATATATATACTTTCTATTTATTTATTTGTTTTAAATGTAGGTAGTACGCACATATTTATGGGTTATTTATTTCAGTTTTTCATTAATCACAACACAACACACACACAACAATGTCGCAACATTTTATTTGATTTTGTTAATTTATTTTAACGGACACGCATATCTCTATGTGTTTGTTATTCCAGCGTATGGCACTCGTGGGTTGCAGCTGAAAATCAGCGTCAGGTGGTACACCTTGTGTTGTCATCTGACATTATGCTGAGCTGAGGCCCTTTTGGCATTATAATCTCTGTTTTCTGTTTTTATAGTTTTAAGGTGTACTTATTTTGATGTAATGCCAATAAACGCATTTTTCTTTCTTTCTTTCTTTCTTTCTTTCTTTCTTAAAGACACACTCACACACTCACAAACTTTCGCCTTTACAATATTAGTGTGATGTAATTTTTGCCACACTTTGAAGTTCGAGGAATGGTGGACTCATTAAATGATACCCACGAGAAGAGTTGTGGTGGAATTTCCTTTCCACAAACCAAAATATAATAAAAAATAATATTTCTTAGTAATAGGTCTGTAGAACAACTTTAATTAAGCCCAATAAAATGATAGTGTATGGAAGTCAACAATGTCTATAATATCAATCTGCTTTCGAAGCGTGTAATGCCGCCGCTGACGCCAATGTCAGTGTTTGTACGTCAATTTGACTAACAATCCAATTAGCCCCGGGACAGTAACAGAATACTAATTATTCGGGCGAAAATACGAAGCCGACAAAAACATAGGTACCTATCTGATCGAAACATTTGTCACTGTTTAGCTTTGGATTGGGAATTAACTTACGATTATTGTAAGTGTACTGTTTGTATAGTCAATCCGGTCAAATAGTGATGCAGTAGTGTCATACTTTCTAGCGGTGACATGACTTTTCGTACATATTTTAGAAATTAGACTGAAGTTCGTACAAAGTCATGTCACCGCTATAAAGTGTGACACATGCAGTATCCCAACGTCGTGCAGGAATTTAATTTATACTTAATCATCTAATATATAAAAATCTCGTGTCACAGTGTTTGTTATCGAACTCCTCTGAAACGGCTTGACCAATTTTTAAGAAAATGTTTGTGTATATTTGGTAGGTCTGAGAATAGGTCGTAGCCTTCTTTTTTGCAAACAACGTTTACGGGGTCAGCTAGTAATATATAATATTAATTTAATTTTGTAAAGGGCCCTTTAAATATACCTTTCTGTTTCATGCACTGATATTATATGTAGTGGCAATATTCGTTGATGTTCAGCAGCACACGCTTCGCGGCAGTTTTTAAAATGAGGCACTGTTTAAGCGGATAGACTTTAAACAAGCTAGAAAAAAAAAAAAAAAAAGAAAGAAGAAAGAGGTTTACCTCTTAAGAGGCTTTATTACAAGCTTTTATTTAGCTTGTTTATAAACTACATTAAGGTTGTATGTGAAAAAATAAAATTAGAGGATTGCCCTGGACGATCTCTTTCAAGAATTCTTTTTGCTGCTTAAACAATTCTTATTTAGTTTATTATTTATGTACACACAATGAAATATATACAGATACGACGATACGATTTTTCAATAATTTACTTCTCAGAACATTTTTCGTTTTAGATTTTTTCAAATATTTCGTTCTAAACGCGGTAATTATTGTTATTAATTACTTTAAAGTCATAGAACTACTTAACAAACATAGTTCCTCTGACCACAATATTACCTTACTGCCCAATTACGAGTTTATGCTATTGCTATACCTAGTTGGATTACCTACGTTCACTTAATGACATCAATTCGGCTTAAACACGGGACCGCTCATATGAACTTTTGAACTAACTCTATCTAAACTATATTATTATAATTTCGCATTTGGTTCAGTTTTACGCTCGTTAAACTTTGGTACAGCTGTTTGGTTAACTTTTTATGATATTAAGTTTTGGGTAAAATGTGACCAAATATTGAAATGATTTTCATATGTGTCATAATTCCTTCCATAAATGCAACTTTAATTTCAAGTTATTTTTACCAAAATTCCAAGTAGGTAAATAAAATATGTAAAAACATCACTCCTAACTAATCATGCAGCGCCCTAATATAACGGGACAAAATTAAACTATGTTTAACTCAAACAAACATAATAATAATGTTTCTATACGAAATCATCTCTTCATACGCTGTGCTAATTAGCTTAAACGTGTACCTAATAAAAGTTAAAAAAAAACACCTTCGCCGCGTAACTTTATTCCTGAAATTTCAGCAAAATTCGCCACTCATGTTCTCACCCAATGAAACATTGAAGAGAACTATAAATTAGAGACAGAGGGAGAAAAACTCTGCATGTAAAGTCTGAAGCACGTAAAGCCGGAAGTCCGGCGACGGCCGCATCCTGCTCCGTCTGCTACTGAAAGCCTTTTAGTTCAATTTAGCGTGAAAAAAGAGTCTGGCTATTCTGTGTTTTATGTCACTAGGGAAATTGCTCTCGTCATATCTAAGTTCCCGATTTGAAAGCGTTTTTGCATGACTGAGTAAGGGGGTAGTTGGGATTTTATGCGATAACTGCTCTAGGCTAGTGTTGGGTTCCGATCGGAAACGTGAATAAAGGCTTTGAACTGTCGGGTAGCAATTTGTAATAAAAGGTACGTTTTTTATTCGTCTTTCTTTCGTTTGGCACGAGTAGCAGCTTGTTAAGAATTTTAGTGAGTGAAATATTGCTCATAACAGAAATATTTTTACGAAGCATTTTGGTTATTAACGGGATTCTATTTGACCCTGGTATGATGTGAATTTATAACACACTTGCACAGCCGTCCTTCGCTTTACACTTTGCACTAAACCATCTTGCTTCCATTAATTCTATTTCCCAAACGCCCCGTTTTAATCGCAATTAAGCAAGGCGAGGCATTTATCTAAATTGTCAATTTCAATTGAAAATTCCTTAGAAATTCTGCTCATTTTCTTTGTCGGGAAATGAAGGCAAATACAGCAAATTCCTTGGGGACTTGCTCTGTAGGACAAAGACAAAACTGAAATAGTTATTGATCCATTAGGAATTCAAATTGCCATCTTTGAGGGGACGTAGTACCTTGTTACGGGAAATTACTATTGGAATACAAATAGATGGCAAGTCCGATCTAACATGAAAGAATCGGCTGATATAATTTAACGATACTTTTAATATTATTACTTGTTTCTCAGATATTTTCAATAAGGGAATTCTTCGTATCGTTATTATTTGTCCCGTCCTTAATATTAAAAGGTTGTTAGGTTTTACCCAATTCTATTTATTTTAATACGTTGTACCTTGTTTTTGATACTAGCCATCCTCCGTGATTTTGTCTGCGTAGGATTTTAAAATGAATGTAAATTACACAGCACTGCTGCTACCTAACAACCCGAAGTGGCGATTAGCCTTTGCTTTGAAACATTTTCTTCATCCACAAATAAGGAAAACTATCGATTTTATGCACAATCATAATGACTTCCTCCTTATTAGTTGCTCCAATTCCTTGCCAGGCTCTGTTAAATAACCCGTAACGACTCCCTCCAACCTCTTAAACAAAGCTTTGTTACCCTTCGATTCCTGCGACAAGGAAAAAAATAGCTGCGTATCTATCACGCATCTGCGTATACGATTCGCTGACGAATCTCAACGACACCCCACTCGTTCACAAACAGTAATAAAACCGCATCACCTACAATTTATCCGGGTTTGTTTGTGATGCGAACGTGATTGCGGCCCATACGGACAAAGGGCGTACGAAGAATAACGTCAGATCTGTAGATAATGAGATTTTCACGAGTATCGCGATAATAATCGGTAGCATTGTTTGCGTGCGGCTGCCGGCTGGCAATTATTAGAACAATGGGGACCAAGAAACAGTTTATCAGATAGTAATGAGTAGTTATTCGTCTATTATAGGATTTTTTTGAAAATAGTTCGGGCTTGTAGATGAGTTTGTAAACGAATACCCTCTTCTGTTGGAATGAGGTTATTTAGCAACAAAGAGAAACACAAATTGCTCTTGTTAGTGAGTACTAACTTAGAATTGTGTTATTCTAATTTGTATTACCATTTAAGGAATTTTGCCGTTTTTAGGTAAAATGAATGAGTTCATACTTCTAGATACAGATTATTTCATTATTCCTTAGAATTTCAGACGAACACAAATTAATTCTGCTAACAGCAGGACAGAGCGTTGCTAACGAAGAACATTCTTTAAAAAGGCGCCATGTTATTTGACTTACATTCAACAAATAAGAACGGGCACAGTTACTTTGCAAATGAATGGCTAATTAAAAATGTTTTATTCAGATATTTCCGTTGCAATTTGCTTCGTTAGTAATTGACTGGAGGAAAACTAAATTAAGGGCGGTGTACAGACGCCATTGCGATATTAAAACAGGAAATTCTGTAAGTGTGTGTTGTGCCAACCTTAATGTGTTAAGATCGGTGGGGATACTACCTACTATTAAGTTGAAAAATGCATGCAATGTCCAAGAAAAGGTAAGTAGTAAGGTAAGTAAGAAAAAAATAAAAGAATGCATGCAAAAATATGGCGTGTCGGTCTTGACTGATTAAACATTGTGTTGTGACAACAAGGTAATGTTATTGCTGCATAATTACAAAACAACACGAAGTGTTTTGATATAATACCTATAATTTTACTTCGCTGCCACGCTTAGAACAATTTATGTCGAAACTTGTCATAAATAAAATTGTATCAAGTATTGTTTTAGGGTTCCAATGTAACAACCGCACGCATGAAGCAAGTTAATTAAAGTTGTTTTTTTTATTTCATAATATCGAAACAACAAAACAACAACAACATAAACACAACATTATCAATAAAATAAAAATATATATAGTATCGGTAAAAATAAAATTTCTATTGTGTCTTGTAAGTTCGTTTCGGAAGAAATTTTCACAAATTATGTATTTCTGTTGCCGCTATAACAACAAACACTAAAAACAAAATAAAATAAATATTTTCCCATACAACAAACGTGTTTTTTTTTGGCGTTTTTGCCTTGTGGTACGGAACCCTTCGTGTGCGAATCCGACTCGGACATGGCCAGTTTTTTTTAAATTGTTCTCACTTAAAGAAGCAACAAGAATAATGTACCCACGATTTTGTAATTTCTTGATTTAAAAGAGTGTCCTTGGAGTTTCTTGCCCGATCTTCTCCATAGAGATCTACGTTTTAGAATGGGCAATTAATTACCTTTAACTTTCTGACTAAATGACCGACTCTTTGACAATTCAAAATTGCCTGTAATTGGTTTAATTGAAATAAATGCTTTGAGTTTGAGTTGAGTTTGAGTTTGCAACCCCAAATCAAGGTTTGAATGTGTTATTAAAAATCAAAAGTTTTCCATGAGTTCACGAAGGAATTTTATACATCACTTAAAAAGCACCGGTATAATTTAAAAAAAAACGTTACAAAATAAACTATCATAATTATTATCTTTTATCTATAATTCATGGACGAAGTTAGGATGACAAACGAAATTACCGGAAATTTATTGTGAAAGACGGCACGTTTGACATCTGTCGGGTATGCCACCGGCCGGGGGAATCAATCAGGCATATTATCTCTAGGTGTTTTCGTCTAGCTAACGGAGAGTAGATACAACCTTGTACCAGCAGGATAATCCATCAGCAACTTGCTCTGGCATACAGCCTTGTGGAATTGGAGGTACCGTACTACAGGTATGTGCCCGACCCAGTTCTCGAAAATGGAAATATCACATTGTTGCCAATAAGCCTGATGTAGTGGCGGTGGATCGATCAGAGCGGAGCGCAATGATTTTTGACATAACCATCCCGCCTGATGAGAACCTCGTGAAAGTCGAGAAAGATGAACAAATCAAGTACCTTGACTTGGCTCGCGAGGTTGTCAACATGTGGGATGTGGTCTCAGCGATCGTCGTGTCGATAGTCGTGACAGCCAATAAGTTAATAGCCAAGAGCCTCGACCAACACCTGAGGAAGCTCTCATTGGGCTGGATCAAGGGCTTGATTCAGAAAAAGGTACTTCTGGACACGGCTCGCATCGTCCGGAGGTTCGTCTCTCAAGAGCCCTGACCGCCGGCCGGTAGCTTGGACCTTTTCCCGATACCGGTGGGCTACTATTTTTCATATTTTTTTATGTTTTTATATTACATTATAATTCTAAACAAAGATTAATCTGACAAACGTCAAGAAAACTGGTTATAGGAAGCTACCTTAATGGGATTTATAATAATAATTTCCGATATCCTAGGAGCTGTCTTGAGTCTAGAGCTAAAAGCTTTGTGGATGAACGACTCTTAAATTTATAATAAACCTATCAGATGCACAAGGAGCGGCCATAAGCTGTACTAGTAATATTCACTATAGAACGGTTTGCAAATAGAATATTCCTTTAGCGTTTGAAGATTATGATTTAATGTAGTAGGTTTTACTTTACAAGTTTGTAAAATTATATCTTTTTACAAGGTTTTATCTTTCTGTGTGAGAATACTCCTATCTATGAGTAAAGTTACGGAAATTAAGTTTTAAGCAAATAGATTATACTCTTCGTCAATTTGTCGTGTTATAGCCATTTCATACAACTGTAAAAGAATGACAGTTGTGATTTGAAAAAACAGACAATTTAAGTTAGTAGTAAATTTTCTCAACAATTTTCTCAGACTTACCTAACAATTAATGCTTCGACGAATGACATGATCGACAAGGTTTTTATGTCCCTCCCAATAAAGAAAATTAATTGTTAGATTTGTTTAAAAAATTACAGCGTTTGAATAGGTACCAAAATATGTTATGTTATGCAAATAGGTTTAATCGTTGACTTTTAATGTTAATACAAAATGACTCATAATAATATTAACGATTTATTAATACCCAATAGTTTGTCTCCGCAACCAGGCGTAACGGTACAATGGAGGTAATTTATTACAACTTAGTACGAAATAAGAAAGAAATTTTTCGGAAAAAGCAATGGAACAACGTATTAGTGTAACTACACGAACGATTAAGTCTCGCAAGTGGTCGTTTACGGCAATTATTGTAAATTGTAAACGAACTAATGTTTGTCCTGTAGTGTTATTGCTTCTACCTTTTCCTAGATAATCGAGTTTGTTAATTAAAAAATAAAATTAATTCAAAATAAACGTCTTCTTCTATGGTCGCCATAGAATTTTGATGTTTTTGAATTCATGAAATTGCTGATTACACTTTTCGAACGCGTGGACACTACGCAATCGTAAGCAACGAGCTACGACGTAGCACTCTACGTCGTAGCTCGTTGCGTAGCAAGACGTAGCAAGGCGAGCACATTAGAATCAGAATGGTACATGTGAATTCTCACCTTATACTAATTAATTACACTTTTAACAATATAAAAATAATAGTTCTTTGTTTATATTTCTGAAACATTCTTTATCCTAAAAGCTATACATACCTACTGTAGAGTATTTAATGTTGGTTGATACTAAAATAAAAACAAACTAGTATTTAAATCTTCATATTTCATACTCCAATCTAAATTGTAAAATGCTAAAACATTGGTTTATTAAATTGTGCAAAAAATGGCAGCGATTGTCTGAAATCAATGGTTGATTTTAAATCCCGGTTAGTTTTTGTCTACCAGTTTGTTTAATAAAGCTGACGTTAAAACCAATGGTCTCTTTTTTTCTTTAATCTGCTTTTATTTTTACCACGATTGGGTTTAGTTGTATTTGGGAGTGGTGGTACTTTAAGCGAATAAACAAAGGAATTAACGCATCGAGCTTAGATATCCAGTAATGTTTCGAAAAATAATGTTTCTATATAATCCTATTCAATCAACTCATCCTATCATAACCCTCCCCCAGGCTGCGCCACAACACTCTGTCCTCTGCCTTCCGCACGCAGTCTATCCCAGCCACCTCCATCTAGCTGAAGAGCGTCCCATACTACGCTGGCCGATACGCGGTCTCTATGCCAGGACTCGTCTGCTCCACCATCCGTCGGTCCTTCGATAAACATGGCCAGCCCACTGCCACTTCAGCTTGCTTACTCTGCAAGCCATGTCGGTAACTCCGGTTCGTTTCTGGATGATTAAAAAAATAAGTAATTCAATCAAGTTTAATTCATAATAAAATATTTTTTAAGTCCAATAACCATAATGAAGGTAAAACAATTACTCGTCCGAAACCTTCAATTGAAAAATGCTCGCAAATACCTTTACCACAAAATTGGTTCATAAATTTATTCAGGCGGAACGAAATATTTTCACCAATAATTCCGTGAGTCAGAGAATTATTCTAATTAGGTTCGGAATGCTCACCGTTTGCCACAAATTGGATAGGGTACAGAAGGCTGACTCCATACAGAAAACAGGTGCACAACTGCACACACGCATAGACACGTTCGTACGGCGATCTCTCTCTCTTGTCATACAAAAGAGTACTCTCCGGCGGTGTGAACAGTCAGCGATTACTATAAACTATTAATATTTGTATCTCTTTTACTTACACGGGACTTACAATGTTTTTTACGTTTCTTAAACGATAAAATCGTTTGATAGCTAGTTGCTTCCTCGTTGGTGGTGGGACAGGTGCCTTAATTTATGTCAAACAAATGCCAGTCACGAGTGCGCTTGCACTCGCTGTAAGTAGACGCGTGTCCATGCATGCGTGCGTTTTCGTTGGATAGATCCGACATTCTGTACCTATGAATTCTGTGCGTTCCGATGCTAAGGTACAGCTCAGTTAGCGGAATAATTTCCTCTGTTCTCTTATTGTAATGGCGTCTGACATTTTTATTACGAACTACCATTTAATTTTGCTTGCTAGTTCGTTATTAATTAGACAGTGAACGTAGCGATGGTTTAGTATTTCTTTGATAAATGTAGCGATAATATTAGTAAAAAATACAGCCTTTGGGGTAAAGCAAAGTAAGCTTTATCTTAATAAAATGCAAGTTGGAAATTATAAAGATTAAAACAAAAAAACATAGTTATTGAATACCGTACTTACCGTATTTCGGCCAGTCCGGCCAATCTCAACGAAGACAAGCCTTCGGCACGGGAGATATTATAGTGCACAAGTGTGTGCGCAGACACAGATGCACTGATGCACTCTCTCTTCCCTCACGCTCATAGTCTGATGGGACTACAATCCGATACGTCCGGAGTGAGGTCAGGTGCAAGACCAACGTGCTCGCCCAGGCAGGAGGGTATCACACCGCCAACTTCCAAACTTCGGGCTGTTGCTAAGAAATTCCTAATAGAAAAACGCGCCACAAAAATCCTACGCGCCCTCCTTCCAATTTATCCACCCAATTTCCAACAAAGTTGTCATCCTGACCCCTCATAGTAACCCTAGGTGTACCCAAAGCAGCGATAGGACTCTCCATCTGTCACGTCGAGCAATAACTACCAGAGATACACACCGTACTCGGCATTCATCAAGATGACTGACACCAGATTAGATATCTCTCCATATTCGCTACCCGGCAAGGGAATAAACTTGTCTGAGTCGACCGGTTCAAATGGAGATAGATATACCTAAATGTAGATGGAAATTATTTAGGATGATATAAGATGATGATGTACCAGGGATTTATCACTGAAATAAACGTTGATTTTTAATCATATCAGAAATATATAAAAAATGTTCTGATTTTAAATCAGACGCCGATTAAATGTAGAAAATCTGGAATCGACTGGCTCTCCGGTTAATTTTCGTTTTCCATTGTTTTGCGATTTATTTTAAAATTATGATTAATTTATTTGTAAAGATGATTTATTCGATATTTAAAATGTTTAGTAATAAATGGTCTAAAATAAATGATGGATTACAAAATTAATTCACTGATATTCAAGCACTGATTTTAATTGACGGGTACATCTTGCGTCAAATATTATTCGTATATTATTCATTCTTATAGCCTTTTCAAACTAAAACATTTTAAATTGAAAACAACCGCAGAATTCTATAAGAAGATTATAACGAGCAAGCAAAAGTTACTCTCCTTGCATTTCAGTAAAGGATACGAGTATCTTGGATCCTAAACCTTATTTTCATAACTTTGTATCTACAAAACTTTCAGGGCCTCATATTTTATCGTATTATCGTCTAGGCATGTAGAACATATTCTTATTATATATTTTGAGTACAAAAGTTCTTTTATTTGATAAAAAAGGTTATTTGCCCCATCTTTTTAGGGTTCTGTATTCAAAGGGTGCCAACAGGACTCTATTACTAGGCTCCACTGTCCGTCTGTCACAGGGTTGTATCTTTTGAACCGTTGGTAATAGACACTTGAAATTTAGAACACTTGAAGTTTCCGCTGCCGCGTGTGTAGACAGACTACTTTGGCCGCTATAACAACAAATAATAAAAATAAAATAATGTTAAAAAAGGGTGGTCACCATACAGGAAACGTGTTTTTTACTGTTTTCAAAGTTTTTTTTTATGTGCAGTGTTATGTATTGTACGGTGGTACAGAACCAATCGTGTGCAAGTCCGACTCGCATTTGGCCGCTTTTTTGGCATTTGTATCGTAACTCGTTATTTGCCTTATCGTGTTTCGAGATGTATGTGAAAATGTGCTTGGGGACGTGTGGTGAATCCTGGAGCGTGGGCCAGCTTATCGCATTAAACGTCGGAACAAGGTTCTCACAGAACGATGTGGAGTTACCGGGATGCGGAATCGATACGATGTTAATCGATTCTCGTAGCAACCAAATTAGATTGTTGGTAAAAAAAAATCACTGAGGAATTGTAAACGTTGAAGATGTTCATTAGATACTGCTTGACAAATAATTTAGATTAATATTTGGTAGTAATTTCAAACAAAATAAATTTAAGCATCATAATTTTTAAAGAAGAAAAATCATTTGTGCGTACCATTATTAATTCTAAAACTGAAACAAAACACTGAACAATCGATTAGAAACATCGACTCAACAATACTATCTTCGCATCACTATATGTTTTCAGCGAAGCTTGTTCACGTTGAACGCTGTAGAGGAATGTACGCTTCTATCTGCTTACAATTTTGATCAATACATGAGATTAAATTCGCCTTTGTCTGCATTCCATCCCGGAACTCTGCAATCACTGTTATTATGAAACTTTTAACTTGCGGGCGCGGGCGGGGCGGTGCTTACAATGCTATGCTATTGAGTCTGATCAGTAAGTTTGTAAACAGTGTTTCATTAGTTTTTGTATGCTTTGTAGTATGTGTAGATGGGTTTTGATCGGCCTCGATTACGAGTTGTAAATTCAAAGACATCCACCAACTCGCACTGGGCCCGCGGGGTGGATTATGCCCCAATCCCTCTCACAGAGAGGAGGCTTATGCCCAGCATTGGGAACATTATAGGCTGATTGTGTGACCTGACACTGGATCGTTATCTCACGATAAAATTCTTTACCCGTTTCTAATATAATCTTGCAAAATTAACCAGGATGTTTACCTAACACTTAAAAAAACCGGACAAGAGCGAGTCGGACTCGCGCACCGAGGGTTCCGTACCATCATAATTATGTTTTTAAATATTCACCGGCGAGCTCCTTACTAGATCTCATTCAAACCAATTTTCGGTGGAAGTTTACTCGCGCACCGAGGGTTCCGTACCATCATACATATTATGATGCTACGGAACCCTCGGTGCGCGAGTCCGACTCGATCTTGCCCGGTTTTTTTTTAGTTTTATCATTCTGTTATTTTAGAAGTTACAGGGGGGGGGGACACACATTTTACCACTTTGGAAGTGTCTCTCGCGCAAACTATTAAGTTTAGAAAAAAAAATATATTAGAAACGTCAATATCATTTTTGAAGACCTATCCATAGATACCCCACATGTATGGGTTTGATGAAAAAAAAAACAGTATGGGGAACCCCCAAAATGTATTGTTTTTTTTCTATTTTTGTGTGAAAATCTTAATGCGGTTCACAGAAAACATCTACTTAGCAAGTTTGAACAGTATAGTTCTTATAGTTTCGAAAAAAAAGTGGCTGTGACATACGGACGGACAGACAGACAGACAGAACCCTGAAAAAAGTGTTATTTAATTACTTATTTCTAAACTTGGGACGGTTTGTGTAGGAAGGTAATTGGTCGTTGGACTTTGTTTCTTTTCACCCATGTACGGTGTACGTAAGTTTAAATAAAAGATTCTAAAGGTAGATTTCTTGGTGAATCAACGGAATAAATTGGTAGCCAAAGGCTATTGGAATTCTATACATTTCTAAGTCTTCTATTCAGTTTTCTTATAAGCTATTCAGAATTTTCCGAGATTTTATACATTACCGTAAGTATTTGCCTTACATTTTTGAAACCCTTAGAACTATCTTATTGTACACTGGCTGTCCAGTGAAACGTATTTCTTTTGAATTAACGAACTTCTAGCCCAGTGGTAACGGCTGCGACTTACCTACGAGTTTTAGGTTGTAGGTTCGAACCCAGACGGGCGCTTTACTTTCTGTAAATTATTTCATCACCACTGCTCTTAAGAGAAGGAAACCGGCATGTCATAAATGCAAAAATTCGAAGACATAATAACATGGCATCTACCAAATAGCGCTGGACCCGTGTGGTGGAGAGGAAGCCTGTGGCCCAGCAGTGGGAACTTTAGAGGCTGATTATGACGTATTGTCACCTACAAAATGCAGAAATTCAAATCAACATTGCATTTATCTAACTTTTCGTAGACTGCAGGCGTCTGCTCATAATATCTTTAGAATCTGACACCTGCCAAATATATCTTATATTTTCAGACATTGAATTCTACTGCAAACTCTAGGGAGTTTCATACAATGCTGCAATGGTTCAAATGGAATCTTTCGCTTCCAATGTTCAGTAACATTGGAAGCGGAAGGTAATCCAGGTAAACTGTCCATCTGTAAGGACTTTCTAATTAGAGCCGCAATCGTAGGAGCGGTTAAGAGGAAATAAGGATTTAGACAATTGCCGGACGTTTATAGGAAATGGCGAATTCTATTAGAGTAATGTCATATTCGAACATCGGAGTGATTCTACTTTTAAATGGTTAGATTTGAAAAAGCAGGGCTAATTTCTAGGACTTAAAATGCATCCATGTTAAAACTAAAGGTTTACTATAAACCAAGAGAAAAAATAGTAAATCATGACACTAATTACTACACTAAAAACGCGTACAAGTATTTAGTTCAGGAAACACAAAAATGTACTTTATTTTGAAAAGCGAAAAGTAGAATCAAAACTAAGTGGTTGAAATAATTACTTTATGGTGACGTTATTTTTCTTGTTAGTTTTTTTAAAGCTCGATAGCAAATTGGATAAACTTTCAATTGCGTAAAAACACAATATCTAGTTGTCTCTTAACGCAATTGAAAGTTTATCCAATTATCCATCGAGCCTTTAAAAAAACTAGCAAGAAAAATAACGTGAACGTAAAGTAATTTCAACCACTATACCATGCAATAAATATTTGTTCTATGAATAGGCTATTAAATCATTCAGCAGCATTAAAAGGTCGCACACAGAGGCGCCAGGCTATGTGGGGCGATTTTGTAAAGACCCATTATAATATGATAGGGTGGTGCTGCCATATTATTATCATAATGGGTTCCCCACGTTTTATACTCGACGTCTATTACAGATCTATTTAAAATTAAAAAGGTACGCGGCATCTCTGAGTAAATAATTTGAATTTTCATTACTGATTTTTAAAATGGTGATGCTAACAGCTATAATAACAATGCTTTTAGAATTTATAAATTCGAATAGTATAAATTTCGACTCGAGTTATAAAAGTATATTCCCAAAAACATGAGTTTAAGCTCGCTAAGTTTCTTTTAAAGATACCATTTCAAAAATCGTTCTGTGTATTAGTTTTAAATGCTTTTTTCGTTTTCTCAGTCCTTAGAGGTACAAATTATCAAATCTGCATCGCACTTCATCCGCTTGTTTCAAAAGAATGAAAGACGAAGTGATCAAATTTTTTTTTTTGAATATGTTTTTATCTTCGAAGTAGTACCTACAGGAACTTGTTTTGGACTGATGTCCATATTCTGTAGCAAATCAAACGAGTTATACTCTCGTAATAATTGAATTTCGCTTAATATAGCACGCGGTACACTCCATCTGCTCTTTTCTACAGTCAAGCAATTAGGGCCAAGGGCAACGTTATTAATTTTTCTTTTTCGTGTTACGAGTTTCAAGGAAATTTAAGTAGATTGCTTTTTAATATCTTTTTTTTTGCTAAAAACATGTCGGTAGTCTATCAACCTCGCTTCTCTGATTTCCACTTTAATAGGCTTAAAAATACTTCTACATATGTAAGCTCGCAGATGTTTCTTCCAAACGTTACCTTTGGGTCGTTTTTGGAAGATGGAAATGTTTTTACTTTCAATACAAAAGTGCTTGTGTATTGAAAACGCTGTACAAATTGTCGGGAAAGATCCCAAGGGCACATTGAAAGCGTGTTTCGCAGATACATGTTACCTGGCGTCTTACCACCGAATAAACGTTCACTTAGAGAGGTTTGTCAATACGACTCGGAAAGCTTTTACTTTGCGCTCCTTGAAAAATACGTAAATATTTTTTGGCTTTTTTGGGTAGTAGTAATAAAGTATTTCGACGCCGTTTTTATTCCCTCGGGGGGCAATCGGTGGGCATTTAATCAAGTGCCAGCTATTGTGTGTTGATCGTTGCTTAGGAGGAATCAATGTCACAACCGCAATGAGTCTTGCTTCTAAAAAATCGTTTTTAGTACTAATATTTTATTTTCTGTATCACATACTCGTAATAGAGATCAAAACTTACATACTGGGCGTAGCTTCCATTCATATTGGTTATAGGACAACATTTTTCGAGAAGTATTATTTTCCGTAAACGCGGTTATAAATAGATGAATATGACGTCATGTCAACAAATATATTTCGCCTGCCGAGGTCGTCTCGTCACCCTTATCATTTTTCCGATGTTTCAAGATGTTGAAGACATCCTTTGACACAGGTGAAATTATATTTTTATTGAATGTCTATATGTTTTATAGAATATATTATTATTTTATCTATTATTTATTTTTTCCTGGCCAAAGAATCAGCATTGCCAATGGCAATGCTGCCAGTTTTTTTGGCACGTTTCCTGTTGACAGCGATGCGGATGAGTTTTTTGATGTCCTTTGATTATTTCCTTTCCTTTTTATATACTTGTACATATTCTTATTATTATTTTAATACTGTACATAATTCTGTGTTATGGTAACATGTATTTAAAATAAACAATATACCTATGTATTATGTTCATAAATAATTTTTTCCTTAATCTATTATATTTTCAGTTTTTCGACCAACTACTACTAATTCTAAATCGAATAAAATGATTATCTGCCACGTTATAGTAAAGTAAAATATTTATAGATTATCTAAGGTAAAATATTTCAATTTCTTATATTGGGTCTGATTAATCGAGTAACATAATTTTGATTGTATTATCGCTTCTCTTAAAAACATACAAAGTGTTCTTTCGTTTGATACAGATAATTATACACTGAAAAAAATAATGTCTTATTACAGCACATTAAAGCGATTTAATTTAAACTTCCTGACTCTATACAATGAGAAGAAATGTTTGTAAAACAGTAAAAGACAAAACAGTATTTTTTAATGATTGAACATACTATTTACCGTAATGTAAGTAAATATCAAGGGTTTGAACGATATCACCAAATGAAAAGAGTTAATTTTGTGACCTTTTAGTTACTTAGAACGTTAAAGTTTACTGTCATGACGGTAACATTTTGCTTCAAGCTTTAATTGTTTTCGGATCAGTTAAAAATACTTTTTTGAACGTTAGGCTCTTAAGGAACTGCATAAAGCAGTTCAGATAAATGTTTTTTATTTACTGCTTATTTCTTTCAGTATAGGTACTACGAAGGACCATCCTCATACCATGGGCATCCTATACCATTTTATGATCATTATCCGAAAATATGCCCGAAGAGATTGTGACAAAAATTCATTGATTCTTAACTGACTTCAATAAAGGACGGTCTGTATTCGACCCATATGTATGTCCGCGATTTTCTCAAAAACTAATTTACTAATTTTGATCATTCTTTCACTTACGTGATCTACATGCTTTCAGGAAGGTTTAAGTATATAATACATTAGGTAAATCTTCATAAATACGAAGTTATATGCATAAATGTACTGCATCTCCGGCATTTCTATGCGAATTTTGATGATCCTTCTAGTCGGTGTCTTCCTTAGCTTGGCACAGCTTGGCTGATTGTAAATCTATGTATTGCGTATAATGGATAAGGTATGCCTCAGGGGTGGTCCCATATAAGTTTGATTAACTTCACTTTGTAGTGTTTTTTTTGAAGTCGGTTATTTTTTTTGTAATAAAGTTTTTTGACATAATCTCTTCGGGCACAAAATTCTGAAAACTGAAACATAATACTTTAAATAACAATGAAGCACGTATCGTACTGAAGTTAGTCGTGTACTACAAGTTAAGTAAGCAAAAGCCTTTTCTTCGTACAATATGCATACGTATGCAAAGTAGTGTAGTATAGTTTACGATAGATTCGAACTCGTTAAAACTTTGCCTTCGACGCGATACAACAAAGTATCTCTTGGAAAGCCATGTTGATCCCGGTTTTATACGTTTCGATTATAATGGTTGTCATGATGATCCGGGACGAACGTAAACAGTGTTCCAAGTGTCCGTCACTGAAGTGGAACCGAGGCCCTAGCATGAACACGTCACGAAAACGTTATGTAAATATACAACTATCCTCTAACGTTTCGGTTAAAAAATTCCATGGATCCATATCCACAACACGTCACCGCCACACGTCAAAAAATCAAAAACGTGCCCTCGGCGTCAAAGTCTGTCATGTAGTCGAACCATGGCGTGCTGGGCAGATTTTGGTTTGTCATCTATACATGACTGTGGCGGTCAAAAGGATTAAAGTCTTGGAACTAAGTAATTACTATGTGCGAAACAGGTATTTTCTATTTAAAAAAAAAAATATTGTTCGAAAATACGTTAAGTTTACTGCGGGCTAGGCCCATTAGGAATAAAATGAATTGTGATAGGTACGTGCAGTCCGAGTTAATTTGGTATTTATTGTAGATTATCTTCGGTCTTTAATCCGAGCTACCATTTATATACACACATAAATAAACAGACAAGAAAAAAAACAGAACCAAAAAATAGGTACAAAGGTGATGGCAATATTGGTTATAGAATATAATACTCTTTTTATGTAAGTTCACCATAAATATTACAGATATAAATGTAGAAATTTTACAAGGACTGACACAATGGGTGGTCTTATCGCTAAAAGCGATCTTTTAAAGACACCCTTGGGATGGATTAAGAGGAAAGGAGAGACAAAATTTCAGGTAGGCTGTGGTGTACAATTTACATATTATACAAGAATACATACATATCATCATCATCATCATCTGCTTAGCCTTTTCCCAACTCTGTTGGGGTCGGCTTCCAGTCTAACCGGATGCAGCTGAATACCAGTATTTTTCATGGAGCGACTGCCTATCTGACCTCCACAACCCAGTTACTGGGTAATACGATACCCCACAAGAATACATACATATATAAAACTATACTCATCTAGTTAAATAAATCTTCATCATCTGCTCAAACAATAATACTAATCATAAAACAAGTGCAAGAACATAAAAATGACGTATAAGGAGAGATAAATTATAGTTAACGCTATAGCGTTAACTATAATTTTATACTGACTTTAGCAAAAGTCAGTATGTGTGTGCGTGTCTGAAAAGACCTACGTATTCTATCTTTTCCCAGACAAATTCTAGCTCGTTCTTCGTACAGCCACTTAAAAAAATATCTCATTAAAACTTGGTGTACCAGGCATGACCATTCATTTCTTAATTTTAAGTGAGCTACGAAATAGTTCCTACACAACTAGTAACTTTAAGTTACGGACTTAGCTTAACAAGTTTTTAGAAGTTGTTAGACAAACTTAGGGCGGGTTAAGCAAAGTGCAGACCTTAACTTGAATATAGTCTAAGGCACACTCGATAAGTAAACTGAGACGAACCTTAATTAGGTTCGTCTCAGTTTACTTATCGAGATAAAGAAAAACAGAAGTCTGTTTTAAAACCTTTGAATTTGTTTTTAATTTCTTTCTGGTTAAGCAAATTTTGTTGATTAGGTATATTGAGCTGGTTCCCTGTAATATTTTTGGTAAAAAGAAGTTTTCTGTTTTGGATCAGTGACTAAGCATTTATAATTATTACGACGAAAGTCGGCAATATTATTTTCAGCAATATTTTCTAGCAAAACTAGGCACGAGTATGTAGCAAAGGTTGTTTAGTGGTAGATATGAAACTACGACTATTCTATTAAACGAAAAGGTCTCAATCTACCGTTGTGACCGGAAGAAATCAACCAAATATTTCATTATCAATACATTAGTTTTCTCATATTAAAGAAATAGACTGCAATCTACAAACACGTGTCCACTGAATTTATACTGAATTAGAACACGACCCCAAACGTTCAGTATTTCCACTCAATTAAATGACTCGATGGGACAGAAATGCGGGTACAGACAGATTTAATCGCAAGACATTTTGGTTTGCCTTTCATGTGTAATTTCCCACGGGTTGGGTTTGGACCCAACCTTTGATTATTTCCTCTTCAATAGTCCGTAATATTTTTATTCGTATCTTTTGTTTTGTTCCAGTTCTGACGTCATTATATTTTGGTACAGTCGCCTCGTTGGCTCTTCGTTCGAGGGTGCTTATAGCGGTCTGTGTAAAGTGTTTGGTATTTTGGTCTCGTTGGTTGCTTATCTTGACAATTTTTATAAGTTTGTTTGCTTTTATTCCATATTTAGCTACTTTTGTTATTTTGAGTATGGCTATTTTTTAACCGACTTCAAAAAGGAGGAGGTTCTCAATTCGTCGGAACCTTTTTTTTTTTTTTTTTTTTTTTTTTTTTTTTTTTTTTTTATGTATGTTCCCCGATTACTCGGAGACGGCTAGACCGATTTCAAAAATTATTTTTTTGTTTGAAAGGGTATACTTTCCAGGCACACCTATAGCGATTTGGGTATTTTTTATAGTAACTCGTGCATTTGCTCTCGGAAAGCATCATTTGGTGAAGTAGAACTGATGATGAAGACCACAGATGGCCACCGGAACTACTCAATAATAAGTATTTCCCGGTTTGCGATTCGATTACTTACTTTAATATGGTTGCTAAGCAAGTTATGCTCGTCACAAAGCGAATGGTGAAATGGAGCTGATGGTGGAATACCAGGAGAACTCTTCAACAATTAACGTCCCTGCATCGGGAAAAGCAATATTTTGTAAAAGGCGATGAGCAAGTTGGCATTAGGCTTGTAACTTAGATACATTATAAACAGACACACTAAAAAGCGAGAAATAAAAACTTTTTAACAAAAAAAAAAAACCGACTTCCAAAAAAACACTACAAAGTGAAAAATAACTTTTATTTCGGAAGTCGGTGGCAAAAAACTAAAATACAGATCCAAAGACACCGACTTCCGAAATAAAAGTTATTTTTCACTTTGTAGTGTTTTTTTGGAAGTCGGTTTTTTTTTTGTTAAAAAGTTTTTTGTATCATCAAGGTCTCATTTGATAATGGTAGATAACCGTTACACCGAGAGGGGCCAAAAGGTTCTGGAGATCGCGATCGCGTACCGGAAGACGTAGCGTTGGAAGGCCCCCCACCAGGTGGACCGATGATCTGGTGAAAGCCGCAGGAACCCGCTGGATGCGAGAAGCACAGAACCGGTGGAAGTGGCGGTGCTTGGGAAAGGCCTATGTCCAGCAGTGGACGTCTTTCGACTGAAATGATGATGATGAACAGTTAGACATTCTGCTAGATTATTTTCTTGGTATTTATTCTAAAATAGACAAAATCTCAAATCTCGTTAAGAAAACTGTGTATCAGTTCTTGCGCTTAAAGTGTTTTTTGCCGAAAAAAATACTGTCAGAACTTTCTCTGGATAGGCACAAAACCGCTGAATTTTTTAGATTATCTGACAAAAATACGTCAAGCGTTTATCTCAGAGTTTTTAGATCATCAATCACTTCAAGGGTACTTCTACTTTACGAGTGTCTCCTTCGCAATTTTTACTGGCCGACCAGCTGGGTCAAATTCTTTGTTACCTTCGCTTATTAGACAGTAACGTATTTGAGAACGAATCTGATGAAGCAAACTGTCCAGACATGTTTCAGCTCGTACAGTGTTTCTTGGAAAATGATACATGTGTTTCCAAGCTGAGAAAATTATATACAAAATGCAAATATTTTGACCCTCAAAATACAGGTCCAGGCCTAGTTTCGGGGTTAGGATCAGTTTTGTGGCAATAAATTCGTGTTAATTTTATGATGACTGGTTTGTAACATGTAATTATTAGTGTCAAATAAATTTTTATTTTTAAATAAGAGTTTGTTTCGACCTTTCTTCCACTGCTCTCCAGACTGCTTAGTTAGAAAATTTTGAAGTCCACCCCTAGACTGAGACATAGTCAAAGTCAGTGCCTAAATATTATATCTTTGCTCTTATCTTTAGAAACCGTTCTACTGATTGCTTGAAAATCTTGAGAAAGCTTTGAGAATATAGCTTACAAGATATAGCTCCGTAATTACACATTTATAACGCTACTTTCCAGTTCCTTTCCTCCAGAGATTCCATTTTCATTACACAGTACTTACAAGTAATGAACTGCATCCGTATGCTAACTACTTAATGATCAGACATTATTAAATTGAACCTTAAAGTGTGAGGAGCAAAGGCGATATTCGCTTGACAGTTTTTGTTGAAAAGAGTAACCGGAGTTTTTTTTTATCAAAAGCCGTTTTATCCAGTGTGATCTTTATTTCAGTCTGGAAATGGTTGAGTAGAACAAGAATATTTATTGTTATATGAGATCAGAGATAATTTTAAGTTGTGTGTAATCGTTTTTTTTTTATTTTAACATAAAGATTTGCTGCTTTATTAAGCCTGCCGAAATGAAAGCGGATTTAAAAAGCAACTAAAATTTAACTAAATGGATAGTGTAAAGGCTTAAAATTGTTGGTTTTAAGAGGAAACTCACTAACTGACAGTATTTTCGAATTAGTCTTTAATTATGCAAAGTCGGTTTTGTGTTTACCAATTTATAACTAGGTGGTATTCAATTCTACTATTTTAAAACCAATTACCTGTCACTACATCGGCTGTTATGTAAACTAATATTATAAGAAAGGATTTGATTTTTTTTATGTTCGTTTGTTACGATTTCACGCTAAAACGGTTGATGATTTCGCGTATTTGGATGAAATTTGGTATCAGGACCTGGACCTGGCGGAGCGCAGCTAGTAAATTATAACTATATATAGAAAATGTAGCGGTATCTACAACACCACATGCGAATTACGCGTCATACTGATGTCACGCAAAATCTTGTATCTCGCAAGCAGAGTTTACCGTGCAACTATCATAATTATACAATGGCCCGACATGAATCATCGGGCAGTTGCCCGCCAGACTCTACACACGTCTGGTTGGAGGATCCTCCCTTTTCCAGTATGAGTGAACTTTACACCCTGTTCCTCATACCTCTATAAAAATAATATTCACCTATTTACATTTTACTTTTGATGAAAAAATAAGGCGAAAAAACAGAACTAAAATCCAACATCCGTCCATTATCTCGTCTCATGACATTTCCCCCATAAAACATATATTCTCCACTCAAATAACTTTTACATTATAAAGGCGCGCTCTCTTAAGGACTGGAGTATCAAAGGAAGTTTGCTTTCACGTCACTTTGGCATTACCACACCATATTAGCATGTAGATAGGACCACCCAATTTAAATTGACCTCCCTCCCGCCCCTCAATTCTTGAAGATCGGTAAATTATGGCTTGGTTGAAGAGCCGGCTGGGGTTCCAGCATTCCTGGTTGGGCGCTACTAGTTGTTCGTTAGCCAGGGATCGGCATCCGGTTTCCTTATCACGGCACTTCCGGCTCCAGAGCCGTTTTGTTTCTTTGAGAGTGTACCGGATGCCCGGGAGCACGACGGTCGTTTGTAAAGGTTGGGTCGTATGTAGAATCAGCTACTATTGTTTTATGAAACTGCCTGTATTGAAATTTAATTTAAGTTGTGGATATTTCTAAGAGTTGAATTTATTAACTTAACATTAAAAATTTGTCTCCAAAATGTCTGACTGTATATTTCAAAGGCAGTGTTAAATTGAGTTATCCGAATTTTAGTTCAAAATTAAAACTAGTTTAGTAATTAATGTTATCTTTCATAATTTATTTTATCTACTTTTGTTGTGTTTACAGCTAGTTAATTTGCATGCCGTGGTCTCCTGCATTTATAGGAGCACACGTAAAAGAACCTTTTTATTACTGTAATTTATATTCTAGCCGTGAGACTAAATTACTAAGTGAGCGACTAGAAATACAGAGAGGGCAACTTCAATATTAAGATAGAGACGATTTTTCCAACACACACGACATAGGATGCAAGAGCGAGCGAAGGGCACCCCGAGGTTCGGTTGTGTTAGGTTACTTTAAACCCTTTACACAGAAATAGGGGCCCCGCGGAGCGGGGCTCCGTCGACATAGGATGAAAAAGCGAGCCAAGGGCACCCCGAGGTTCGGTTGTGTTAGGTTACTTTAAACCCTTTACACAGAAATAATGCCAAATATTGAAATAAATGCAGGACGTAACCTTGACACTCAAACAAATATTAGGTCGCTCAAATATTATGAAGCTTCTCATTTTGTATTTTATGTAACTTAAATTAATGTTTGTAAGTTGCTGTTCTGTTGATTTCTCGTCACTCGCAGTCAGTCGCCCACTTAGTAATACTTTAACGTAAATTAATTATGTTTGTCACTTAAAACTTTAATTTACAGTCACTCGTTTAAATACTACCCTATAAAAAATATCTTGAGCAATCAAACCACGTATGCTTTTCTTACAAATGTAACTCTTTCGCAAAATGTCTACTAGTCGTAAAATGTCTCTTTCTCATAATGACTCTTTCGCAAAATGTCGCGTTAGAAATTAAGAATAAAATTTTAGGGTTAAAATAAAAAATAACATCTGTTAAAGTCTATATAATACAAAAAGTAAACAATTCATAATGTCTTCACTTTGGTAAGTACTCTAAGTTAAGCGGCAGACCTCTAATTGAAATACAGAACTCCATAACTTCAGTCTAGAGTTAATTAGATAACCCCATGACTATAGGGCGGCGCAACTAACGCGTGTAGCGTGTCCGCACGCCGCAATGGAATGGCGGCTTTACACGATAACAAGCAGAACATGTGACGTAATATTCACAAAATGGCAACCCGTTTTATGCTGCAGAAGTACGGTATTTTCAACCTTATGTTTTTGAATTAAGAGTGAGTGTGATTGCTTTTAAGTTTGTAATTTTAGTGGGTGTTGTTGATAATTCCACTACGTATCATCTTGGGGATAACATTAACTCAGCTATAGTTATGAGGCTTTTAAATGAAACCTGTCTAACGATGTTTCTCTAAACATACATAACGTTCATATTTTGTTTTATGACTTATGATAAAGCATTTATGACTTACTTTGATACGAAATATTGTAAGAGGTTTCATTTGACTTCAAGATGGTAGTTTATAATTTATTTATTTTATTAGTCAGATAACATGATCCATTATGGTTAGTAACATAGGAGCTTATAAACTATGTTAGTAGGTACAGTCAACAAAGGAGTTAAGTATACAGGAGCGTCGGATATTGTTGAAGTTTACTGAGAAACCGATGGATATTCTCGAATAAAATTTTAGTTTATTAATAGAAAACAAACAGCTCATTTATTAAATTAAATTTCAGTCCAGAACATCCATCGGTTTCTTAGTAAACTTCAACTATATCCGACGCTCCTGTATACTTAACTCCTTTGTTGACTGTACCTACAGATTTTAATTAAAAATCACATTTACAATAAAAAAAAAAAAGATAATTATATTAAAACTAAGAAATCTAAATTCTGCAAAATACTGGCAAATTGTATTATTATAAAACCTTTGTTATTCAGCAGTTTGTTTAGGCTAGATTCTAGATACGACTCGACCTTTAAAACCTTAGCTGAGTAATAAAAATAAAATAAATGTTTCGTCACTCGTTCTAAGAAAAGCGAGACATTGCGCACCCTTACATAATGAAGTCAAAGTCAGCCCATCAGACTCAAGACTCTTCTACAGCACTCGTACCTACTTGGATAAGTAGACTAAGACAGAATTTCTATTATAAGATAGCTACCAGCCTGGTTTTCAGGTTTCACTACCAAAAGGAACCTACTACACTTTGGAGGAGTGCGTAGCTAAGTAATACCAGCCGCACAGGTCGGTCGATCAGGTTAAGCTATGTTTGCCGCGGTTAGTCTGTAGATGGGTGACCATCTTTACATAATGAGACCCCTCCGTGTCTCAGAAAGCACGTTACGCCGCGCGTCGGTCCCGGCTGTCATTCGTGGACAGTCGTTACGGGTCGTTTTAAGCCCGAAAGTCTGACAACAGTGACAACCGTTTTATAGTGTAAAATATTTTTTTGATAAAAAAGTAGCGAATAAATTTATGATATGATGCTGAGATTTAATTATATTACTTTATAAATTATTATTATTCTTATTTGTTAACCCTGACAACTTGAATAATTTTTTTTTTGTTTATTATTTTAAATGAAAATCATTTACTTTTACCATGTTTGTAAATATGTGAGTACCAGGTATCTATCAGATAATTAATTAATTTATATATCATGGTTTCATTTTTAATTCTTTTACCTATTGTGGTATAGTAATTTTATTGTAGGTGCATCGTCTTCACATATTATTATTATATAATGAATGTATGCAAAATATTGTAAAACTTTTTAAAAGAGTAACGGTGGAGTTTCTTGCCCGTTCTTCTCCATACGAAAACTACCCTTTCGAATGGGCGACTAGAATCAATTCTATTTTATTTATCGTAATTTTTGACGTTCAAAAGTGCCTTTAATGTGCCTATTTGAAATAAATGCTTTGACTTTGACTTTGACTTTTGTTCAAATAGGTACGAAACCCATTAGGATTTCGTACCAATGTTATTAAAAATGTTTTAATTTTATCAAATTAATGTTTTCCATTTGTTACATTTATCAGGTTTAAATATTTATATGCCTGTCCACGGCGAAACATGTAAGATCATAACTTTATTTCATCATCGTCATCATTTCAGCCGAAAGACGTCCACTGCTGGACATAGGCCTCCCCTAAGCACCTCCACTTCGACCGGTTCTGTGCTTCTAGCATCCATCTTAACTTTATTTATTAGACCTTAATGTACCATGTTTTAAAGCAAATACATATATTCTATTCTATTCTATAACCAGACTTACCAAGGGGTATTGTATTACTCAGTAGACAGGTAGTCACTCCATGTAAAATACTGGTATTCAGCTGCATTCAGTTAGTGGGGAAAAGGATAGGTAGATGATAATACTTTGGAATAGAATAGGCAAATAGGTTCATAGTTTTTGACTGATCGACTCCTTGACAGTTCAAAAGTGCCTGTAATTAGTTTAATTATAATAAATGCTTTGAGTTTGAGAAGGGTGCCAATAGCAATCTATTACTAAGCTTACGTCATCTGTGTGTTTGTGTCTTGTCATACTGTATCTTTGTAATTGTTATATGTAGTAGACAGTTAAATACGAGCCAGTTGAACCCCACATAATTCGTATTATTATCATCTCTGCCATGAGAAATAATAAAAAGAAGGTAAATTATTACTGGCTCATTACAAAAGGACTCCTAAGTTTAGTTCAAGGTATTTTTAACTGTAGGGCCTTATGGCTGCCTCAGCAAACGGCATTAATTTAGGACCGAACAAATTTAAAAATTATATTATGTATATCTTTTCGTATTATTTTTGCTACCGACACGCTAAGAATTTGGCGGTTGGTACCCGATAATGGTGTGCTGGTCTGATTCACACTTGGCCAATTTTATGTACCAAGCATTAAGTACAGAGGCCTGTCATTTGAAGCTCGGTACCAGGGAGATAGGCTCCGAAGGATCTGTGATTTATGTCCCTATCGGACGCGCAATTTTGGCAAATTATATTTTGGGTAGTTTGGGACATTTACTGGTCTTGCCCTAAGCGTGTTAGTGATTAAATTAGAGGAGCTATTGCTGTTATTTAACAGGTAAACAGAAACTCTATCTCAATTTTTCTTTTTATAAAAATTACTAACGCACTTTAAAAAACCAAAGAAATATTCGATGAGAGCGTTTGAGAGCCAACGCTGAAGACTATCTACTTGCTATGTTTCTCCGCCATTCAAACACAGAAAAGCTGCTTACTGTAAAAAGTACCCACTTATGGTGCTTCTGTGAACTCTTTCACAAGGAGCTCTAGATCACTTCTTGACACTAAATACTTTCAATTTTAGTCATGCTTGCAACCATGAGGCATTTATTTATATCTAATTACTATTTTGATACAGCAAATATTATAATTTGAATTATAGTTACGTCACCATGTTAAAAGCAAAGTTTTAAGCAGACGTTAATCGTTGCTTTAAAAAGCAAAGTTGATAAATAAGAGGGAAAATTGTCTACATTAAGCGCATATGCATGTAACGCTCACAAATCCATACTGCCGCCAAAATATACCCACTTCAGCTGATGTTCAGCTGTCTGCAACAGGAGACGGGAATGTAGGCCAATGCAGTACTGTATTATTAGATTCAGACACAAAGCGAAAACGTCACTAGATGAAGTGCTATGCGGGAACGAGTATTTTCCTCTTCATCATTGTTACTATAAGGTGTACATTCGTTTGCATTATTTTGGTAAGTGGGCTTATGTTTCGTACTGGCACATTTAGCACGAACTATAGGATAGCTCATGTCGTGGTAAAATTTTAAGCAACCAGTAAGTTGCTGCTGCGGCTTCTACGTTCCCAGAATTGGTTTGACTTGTAATTTATTTAAAAATATATTACAAATAAACAAAATTAAGCATCTGTTTGTAAAGTCAAAATAACTGCTTTTTACTGAATGCCAAATGCATAAAAAAAATTACAGAATTTAATAAAACTTTTTTGTCGGTCTGTTTGTTGTGGCTAATCTTTGAAAGGGTTGGACCGATTTTGACGAAATTTTGTGTATAGCTACAGGCTATTGGACGCAGTAGCTATATACAATAAAGTCTTTCAATATTTTACTGAAAATAGAATTATCAGGATTTAGTTTTTGTGTACTTCTTATTAGTTATCTCACTAACTAATTTAACGATTTATTAATTCATAACCCTGCTTTGCCATTGATTTCTAGTGTTCTGGTTTATTCTGTTGAAAATTGTTGTTTGTATGAATATAATTTTATTTCTTTACAAACGGGGAAATTTATAAATACGAGTAGTAAATTACATTACACTGGTACTAAATTAAATAACTAACTATAAGAAGTGCATTTGTTGACTATCTTTTTAATTTATATGGAAAAAAAATACAAAGGTACATCGACGCACAACCAATTACTACTAACACTAACGCACTAACACTATTGTTATCAAAGAATGTATTGTTATTATGCGTTATAGTGGCACTACAATTGTAATGAAGAGTAATTAACAAGGTTGTCATAAATTTTGAATATGCAGGTGAAGGCCATGTTATATGTCAGCCATGGCCTTTACTATAAAAACTATTTTAACAATAAACTCAGCCTAGTACTGTACCAGGCTCATAGTTATTCAAACTAGAATTTGAAGACAGATCAAGTTTTTTGGTGTATGTTACACCAAAAGTCTTCAAATACAAATTCGTTCATTCAATGTCCTCCGGAGGACATTTTTCTATCTACTCATGTCGGGTTCATCTGATGAATGATTTTTGGGAAAAAGAAAAAGTATTTCTTGTCGTGATTTCATTGATTCAATTTTAAAAACATACGTTATTTTAATACCGAATTATAATATCCACTGTGGCAACACTGTCAACAAACTTTTAAAATGTATTTCCACTATGGCAACTAAATGTATTATTCTACTTGGGCAACACTTAGAAATAAGTTATGATATTCGTTATTTCTGGGTGGGGCAAATGTCGTTTTAAATTAAAGCCAGTCGTTGTTGGATTGTGAAAAAGTACAGTTGTGCGATTAAAAAGTATTAGCAAGAAAACGATCTATTTCATTATATTCTTTTTCCCAAAAACATAAATCAAATTAATGTTCAAAAGTAAAACTTCTAATGAAATATTTGAGCAAGACATTTACTAAGTGCTTAACCCCACGTCATACTCAAAAGCAAATTACAGAACTTGGGACAGACCGGAATATTATACAAATTGTGAGGCGGACAATCACTTTGAATGAGGCCGTCATTCAAGTGTCGGGCGAAACACAGGTAGGCACTCATCTGCTTATAAATAATTAAGGTGAGTGTACATGGTAAAGGCACAGGTAAAGGTCTCACATCGCATTGACGCAATTATGCGATGTGTATTTCCGCTTCCCGTATAACCTGTGTTAGCAATTTCATTTCCTAACATGTAAACAAATATGAGTTTTCGGAAAAAAAACTTTGAAACCTTAATTATAAAGTTCAGTTTGCGCTACAACTTAAATATTTTTCATGACTTTTTCATCTGGTCAGTCATTCTAAAATCAACTTAATGAGCACTGCCCTAAAGTTGATATTTGTATAAGTGGAAATAACATAAACTGGAAACAAGGATTTTAATAGAATATAGAATATTTGCGGTTTGCATGCCTTATGGCCGAGTATGATTGTGGCCAAAGGACATGTGGGTAATGGGTATATTTGTGTGTCTAATTCAATTGTTCTATACCAAAAGAGTAATTGTTAGAATGTGTCACTAGAGTAGTTCACCATTTGCAATGAATATGCTTTTACCCAACGCTCGTTTTTGTTACTGATTTTAGAAGTTGAGTGCACTAAACTAAAATGTTTTCAATTGAAATATGTTCAGGATTTATTTATGTAAATCGAATTTTACTTGAAAATTCCAGGTATTTCAGCATAATTTCAATTTGGCCGTGGCTAAAACCCAGCACTTGACTGTTATGAATAAAACATAGCCCTGCCAATCTACCATCAAATAAATCCAACAGAATCAAAACAGAAATGGGAATCCACGATTGAAATAACAGAAATAGAGACAAATTAACAAAGGTGAACTGGTGGACACTCAGAATACTTTATTAAATACTAGAGACCCGCCCCGGCTTCGCACGGTTTTACGACTTCACAGAACATCGAGTTTTCTTTATTGAATAGCATAATTAGCCTATAATCTCATCATTCCCACTGCTGGGACACTCAGTGAGAGGGAGTGGGCCCAGTGCGGATTGATAGATGTCATATGTCTTCGAAATTTTAGTTCTAAGAGAAGCCGGTTTCCTCACGGTGTTTTCCTTCACCGTTTTGAGAGCAGTGGTGATGAAATAATTTACACAAAGTAACTGCGCCTGACTGGGTTCGAACCTACGACCTCATAAGTCGCGGCGGTTACGGCCACCACTGCTCTTTAATGTACTTTTCCTCCCTCTCATTATTGTACAGACGCCAGCACATCAAGCTACTACAATCTGTCAAATTTTTAAATAGATTTTCAACTTTATCGCCATTGGCATTAGGTTCAAGGTTGATTGGGAAAATTTGACAGTTTCGGGTAGCTTGATGTGTTGGCGTCTGCACCTGGCTAAACAAGATGAAGACCCAGCTTAGGAATACTATTGACCGCGTTGTTCTTCTAAACTAAGTAACGGACTTTGATACGTAATTTATTCCGGGAAGGTTATACATAATATAAAACATTATTTTTAGATATGCGACACCCGAAACACGTGTCTAGTATTTTTTTATGTAAAGAATCTATGAACAAAATTTCAAAACTGTATCATGAAAAATCACAAAGTTATAAGCTATGTTAAGTTACCTTTTTGTCTGTACAAAAACATGCTCACCCGCGCCGCTCGCGCCGCGCGGTCTTGCGCTGATTGATAATAGTACCTAGGTACCTAACCGTTCGGCGCGGAGATTGGATAACTTACTTGATGTCGCTCGGTGTCCAACTTTTGACCTTTTTTAAATATTTTTGGGACAAAATATAACATGTGGTAAAAATTATTGGAATCGATTCAGTTACTTATTCTGACCAAACTATATTCAGGTTTCGCATATACTAAAACTAACGTTGTATAGGTGAACATCTTCTCTTCTTCTTCACCCTTTCGCCACCGTAGTAGATATCCTGCAATGCACGCCACTCTTCTCTGTCTCTAGCGTTTCTAGGCCAGAGTCGTCCAGCAATATTGACCAGGTCGTCAGTCCACCTCATCGGCTGCCTGCCTACACTTCTTCTACCAGAGGGGCAATTCTCGTAATTTTAAGAACGTTCACAGTCTAATCTCAATCTGTCAAAATACCTCAATTTTTCCTAGATTTTTGACAAGTTTTTGACATTGACTGTCGCTAAGACGCGATTGCGAATAGATTTGGAACGTTATTAATTACGGGAATTTGCACTGCTACCCCATCTGCCATCTGTTCTACGCCTTGTGTGGCCCACCCATTTCCACTTTCTTCGCGCAATCACCTTTCATCAGAGCTGAGTCTCCAGTGTGTCATACTTAACGCCCTCCTGACCACTAATCCTGAATGTGATGTTTGCCGATGAATGGAGTACAATTATGCGTGTATGTCTGATATTTTGTGAGAAGAAGTATGCTAGGGTGTCCTCTATTATTTATTTTATTCATTAACACATACTTACATTTGTTTAAACAAGCTAAATAAGTAGTCATGAATAATTATTGCTAATTGTCCAGTCCCAAGTAACGGAATAATAATAATACAGTATTTTTTTTAAATTATATGTTAGTATTTGAAATTTTTTTTGTATACCATAATTATTGTTGTTTATTGTTAACTAAAATGGTAACACCAATTACATTAAATAACATAGAGATCCAGTTTCAATCTCTATGTTAATGAATGTTATTGGTGTTGTTACCCAATAAACAACAATAATTAATTATTCATCAATTTAAACACATAACCTTCCCGAAATGACGGTGACGGTTGCTTACTATAGAATAGAAGAACACACAGCCAGACACGTAAAGTTACTTTTATTTATAAAAATAGCTGCGCCCCGCGGTTTCACCCGCATAAGTTTCGATCCCGTGGGAATATCAAGATAAAAAGTATATGTTAATACAGGGTGTCGGCTACCTCCATACCAAATTTTATCAAAATTGGTCCAGCCGTTTGAGCGTGAAGAAGTAACAAACATATGAACACACACACACACCCCCACACACTCACAAATTTTTCGCCTTTATAATACTAGTGTGATTTATGAACCTAAATGTGTTCCTAAACTGTGGGCGACAGTCTCCATCTTGTTTAATCAAGTACATACAATAAATAAACGGAGAAAAAAAAATAACATCGTTAAAATATATTTCTGAGAAATGTTGCCGTTTTCGAAAATCGCTGAGCTATCGATATCTGAAGGAAACACGTTTTCGACTTATGATTATTCAGCGATAGGTACTCTTTAGATATTTTCTGTTACGCTGAACTTTTATTGGTTTGGTGAACCTGTTTAGTGTTGACGGGCGTTTTATTAATACCTATCGCTATTTTGTAGGGTTTCATCGAAATGTTAGATTGCTGTTGGAATTGGAAATTGAATGCTTCAGTCATTCAATTTCATGAATGTATTATAGAGACACAGCAATTACATAATGTGTATTGTCTTTGGTCTTGGTGTGATCTCATTGTGACCTGCCCTGTTATTACATAGAGCAATGGACAATATTGTCAAATTTTAAACTTTTAATTGTTGAGTACGAGGATTTGTAAGTGTGTACTTATTTTGTTTTTTTTTTTCTAATGTGTGTTTTGTTTGTGTAGAATAAACATTTTTTCTTTCCAGTCACATTTTAGTTTCCGATTCTTTTAGCAAAAATTATTTCTATTACTTGTCATTATTTTTCACAGCTCAACATTTTCGAAGCTTTCCTTCACAAAAAGGACACTTTATCAACCGAGAACATCACCCCGAAAACATCAACTTCCATAAATCCTACCTAATCTGACATCCTAGTCTAACATGTACACACGAATCTAAACGTCTTCAATGATCCTTCCGACAAAATAAGTTTCCGTGTGTAAATGGCTACGTTCCTCCGACGTGACAGTAGTCAGATGATATCACTCTGTATTAGACCCTGTCTGATGCTTGTGAGGCAACGTGCATTCAAATGAACCTCGACACGTTCTCAACAAAGGAGTTTGGTAAAATCTTTTCGCTCATAATAGTGACGGTACGCTCAAACAGCGTGACGGAATTTAATCGGTTAGAAATATTTAATGTAATTGTAATTTTTTTACTTCGACTGATTTGATGGTGGTTTGTGAATTACTAGTACAATACTTGGCGAGCCTGAACTTCGCGCAGATGGCTGCGCAGTAAGATTTTTTAGGAACCAAATGGTGGCATGAGGCGAGTGTGAGTGAGAGAACATGCGCGAAAGTTCGCAAAGGCTATACTCAGGCTCGCCAAGTTACGTTGGTGATTATTTTATCTGTAGTGACATTATGTTAGGCATTATTTACTTACGTTGGCGGCAGCACGTGTCTCGCGGTAGTTTTCAAAGCGATGGACTTAGTAATAAAGAATAAACAAGTAGAAAATAAATATCTTTCCAAAAGGAAAATATTCATTAGTTATCTTTTTAAGACGCATGAAAGTTATCGTGGATGAAAGGGGAATTGTACTTAGCTTCGTGGATACTTATCTCTTTTGTTGACTGTACACATACTGCTACAATTTCCACAAGGTTTGATAAAACGTTAGCACAACAAAAAATACATCAATGGAATGAGTTTTGTACAGCATTTGTTACAGTTTGTACATTTTCGTGTATTTTTAGTTTTAGATTGGTTTTCCGTTGTAGCGATGCGGTGTTTGTCGGTTTTTTTGTTTGATTTGATTTTAGTGGTATTTTCCAAATCACTACAATGCAATTTTGCTGGGCATTTTACTCGCATTTGGTTCTATTTTATAGAGCCTGACTTCAGTAGGTATACTATTAGCAGAAAAAAAAAATCAGGTGGAGCAGTGGTGACCCAGTTGTATCCGTTGACTAACGAGTTGGTTTGAACCCAGAAAGGCCATTTATATTGAGTAATATGTCATCACTACTGCTCTCAAAACGAAGCAGGAAAACACCGTGAGAAAATCGGCAAGTCCAAGAACCAAAACAAACATAGAAACATTTTTAATGTTTTAACATTTCCTCAAAATACTATTATTCGTTGAAAAACATCCTTAGAAAATAATAAACAAAACCCACAAAGTACGAAATCGAGCGAGAAAAGTATTTTCCGATAACAGAAGAAATAGCCACCAGAAAAATATTAAACGCTAAAGGCCATGTTCACGACAATTCGTACATTCTCATAATGTCTAAACAAAAGCCATCGAAACGATTCGAGCCATGAACAACTAGAACAAGGAGTTTAGCTGTTAGCCAACGGACTTATCGAAAAAGTTTCGCCACTTCCTAACTATGTACGGTAATAAAATATTTATTGAAACTGCAAGAAACTGTGGTGTATCCTCACGGTTTGTTAAGTTTTACGGGCTGAACAACTTGTTTAATGTTTGCCTGTTTTTAGTTTTTACTTTATGTTGATTTTAGTAAGACGGGTTGGTGTCCGAGTTGCGTTATTTAGTTTTACGGGCTGAACAACTTGTTTAATGTTTGGCTGTTTTTAGTTTTTACTTTATGTTGTTATTAGTAAGACGGGTTGGTGTCCGAGTTCCAGCGTGCAGCAGGGTAATTGCGTAAAACACTAACAGCAGCAATAGAAGATTTTGACAGTTCGACAACATACATTGCGTTATTTACGTTGTTGAGCAGACAAATTTTTGGAACGTATGAAGCAATGGATTGTGTTAATGAAACAATAGGGTGTTGGATAATGGGCCTATTTTGCGTACAAGTTGGAAAACCGATCATTCGATCCACCCCAGCTCCTCAAGGAAGGCCAGCAATACCGTGGTGGTGGAGGGTAGCTGGGATACCAAGTACTTTGCCCTGTATTTACTTTATATTGGACCTAGGTACCTTTGAGTCATTATACGGGCGACTTAGGCGGTTATCATATCTCCGCGGCGCCGTCGCTCCAATAGTTCCGCAATGACTTATCCATTGTACAGTCAACAGCAAAAGTAGATGATCAAAGTCAGAATTAATGGAATTCGCGTCAGAACTGTGTGGCGTCGAAGTGATTCAAAAGTATTCTACGTAATAAGTATTCTAAGTAGTAGTACTTCGACGCCACACAGTTCTGACGCGAACTCCGTTCATTAGTATTGAATTTCTGATTTTGATCATCTACTTTTGCTGTTGATTGATTGTACGACAAGCGAAATAGAAGTGAAATGGCCTGCTCTAACGCACAGATTTAATTATGAATCTACATCTTGCGCGTGATTTTGCCTGATTTGCTCGAAAGCCAGTTACACCTCCATGCTGCGCCCGCTATTTTGTTGCGGTGCCGCGTTCGTTTCGTACTATCTGTGGCAGTCAATATAAGTTTATAAAGCGCAACTACTTTTTTTTGTAAAATGGATTTTTATTTTACGGAAAAACTAATCTAAGAGGTCCGAAGTATACTGTATTAACTAAGTCGAAAGCGGCGACGTTTTGCTTAAAATATCGTAATGTTTCATCGGAGTTTGTTAAGTAGTTTCCCATAATACGTCCGAGGTGTACTAAGACCGAGGGGCCCGTGGCTAAATAATAACAGCCGCACAGGTCGATCGATCAGGTTAAGCTACCTACGCTTGCCGCGGTTGGTCTGTGGATGGGTGACCATACTGACATATATACATACCGAGACCCCTCCGTGCCTCGGAAAGCATGTTGAGCCGTTGGTCCCGGCTGTAATTCGTGGATCTTTGTCAGTCGTTACGTGTAGTCAGAAGCCGAGAAGTAAGGGGTATCGTATTACAGTAACTGGGTTGTGGAGGTAGGATAGGCAGTCGCTCCATGTAAAATACTGGTTTTCAGCTGCATCCGGTTAGACTGGACGCCGACCCCAACATAGTTGGGAAAAGGCTAGGCAGATGATGAGGTGTACTAAGACCCTCGACGTTTGCTGTTGAGCTTGGGCCGCGCATAGAACTGGTTGTTCATCCTCTTGACAGAATTCTTTGAAAAAAGATTACGATATCTACTAACTACAGTGCGTAGTTTTTATGACGAAAAACAAAACTTATTTATTGGTAATAATAAAATGCCTCAGTAAGTAACAGGGCCCATAAATAAACGCGTTACAATAAACTATTACTCTAGTCGTTATTTACAACATGATAGTGAGCAGCCGATAGATCTCTATAATTTTCCCAAATCGTTATAGCAGCTAATTCAACAAAGTCACGCATATAAACGTTTGCATGCTTCGAAAAGTAAATGGCTGCTTTATAAATAAACAACCCTAATTGAGTTAAAGAACGCACAAAATATTGTTAGTGAAAATATTGTTTCAAGATTTCAAGTTAAGGGGATGCGCCAAGGCAGCCCATGAAATTCAAATTGTATTAAGATTTTTGCATTTTGCTGGTCAGTTTCAGGTTGTATTTTGATCAAAATATGATTCGCGACCGTATCAAACATATATTTATAGAACCGCAATCATTTAAATAACTAATAAAATTGCCACGAATCATATTTTAATCAATATACAACCTGACACTAAAAGCAAATTTCAAAAACGTATGAAAATTTGAATTTCGCGCGCTATCTTAGTGTATCCTCCTTTACTGGTTCACCTAAATTGTAGCGATATTAAAGTTTTCATCAGTCAGTCTTCCTTGCGCTTGGATACAGTTATGAATAATAACTATTAAATCGTTCCATACTGCGCCAAGGAAATGCCCTTAATAAAGTTTGCACACAATTTGAACACTAAATTGAATCAGTCATTAGGAAAAAAAGTATTATCAATCTTTGTCCACCCAACAACGACAACCGACCGACCGACCGACCGTGCCTGTAGTGGTATCTACAACGCCACATGCGAACTACGCGTCATACTGACATCACGCAAAATCCTGCATCTCGCAAGCAGAGTTTACCGCGCAACTAGCATATTTACAACGGCCCGACATGAATCATCGGGCAGTTGCCCGTCAGACACAACACCCGTATGGTCGGAGGATCCTCCTTTTTCTGTAGTATGTATTCTATAGTATGAGTAAACTTTACACCCTGTTCCTCATACCTCTATGTGCCGACCGTGTTTGTTTGTGTTGTTGTGTTTTTTTGTTTGTGTTTGTTGTTTGTTTTGTGTTTGTTTGTTTGTTGTTTTGTAGGGACCCGTTATTCACTTATCGTGATTGATAGGTATTTTCATTGGGGCTCGTGGCTAAATAATAACAGCCGCACGGGTCGATCGAAGGCACGCTTGCCGCAGCCGGTTCGTGGATGGGTGACCATCCATTACATATTGAAAGTCCCTGCCTTGAAAAGCACGTTAAGCCCTTGGACCCGTCTGGCAATCGAAGATCTTTGATAGTCGTTACGGGTAGCAGAAGCCTAAAAGTCTGTGAACCAGTAATATCATGTTACCCAGTAACTGGGTTGTGGAAGTCAGACAGGTAGTCGCGCCATGTGAAATACTGGTATTCAGCTGCATCTGGTTATATTGGAAGCCGACTCCAACATAGTTGGGATAATGTAGTGCATGCTGTGCTTTTCTATAAGTAATGACATAAGTTTGCAATGTAAAAATTATAAAGTAATAGTGTAGGTACTCTTTGTAGAAAAGCCTAGTAAATAAATAATGCCGGACAGATATATAACAGCCCCCTTACTAATAAACGTTGTACAGCGTCTGTATAGTTACACAACGCTTTGTCTTCTTCTTTCGAAAGTCAAGTTACTGACGACTGAAAAAGAGAAATTGGTGTATAACTATTCATCTGATATAATACGTTTATTAGTAAGGGGGTATGTGTTTTTTATTATAAATAAGTACCTACTTTCAAGTTACATAACATTATTATAAAAGACCATCTACAAAGATCTAGCTCGCGGTTCAAAGATGTAAAATAGAAAATGTGGAAATAAATTTTCAATTTTCTTATATTTCTCCCATTTCAGTTTCGCCGTATATCAAAGGATAACAGTCAAAGAAAATGGTCTTATGTCAGTTCTATAAAGGAATCCTAAGCTATAAGACTTGTCAGTGCACTTTAAAATGACTAGTATCGACATATAAGCCGCCGAGCTTTCTCCGGAATGTTAAAAGCCTCTGGCGAAACTGCTCTCTTGATGTTCCTTTTATATCGCATTTCCACAGTTCGAACGAGTAAGCTAATGTTTGTTCACAGTACAACAGTTACCATGTTAAATGGATGGGTAAGTGAAATTGTAGCGGCTACATAAACATAGTCGAGCGTCTTGTTAGCTTAAAATGTTAGGAATTATCGGAAAACATGACACTACGTACCGAGGAACAAGGGAGGGATGTGCCAACGCCTTATAATCTTAGTTAACGTTATGAGGGCTACCATATAACTATCTAGAATTTACTTACGAAAATTTAAGTAATTTTTTTATTGCTAAATGGGCCTGCTCTTGACCTTGATCACGCCTGATGGAAAGTTATGATTGAGGTCTATGATGGAACGAGCATGCCCAGTAGCTGCCTTTTCACTCTTACTTTGAAGGGAGACGGGTTAAATGTGGAAGGGAACATAGACGCTGGCAGAGTTAAATAATTAAATCTTTAGCTTCGTGGTTAGGTAAATATTTTCATTTGTTTACGTTTATTTTCATTCCAGCTTTCAAAGTTTCTGGAAAGCAATCAGTTTCAGGCACAGCGAAGCAATTAATAACTTACTTCTAGCAGTCTAAACCTACCAGTTTATTTTAGGAATCGATTTGTAACTCGAATAATCAGAATCGAAGTGTAATCGCTCGTTTTCCGTACCCGATGTCCGTTTGAGAGACACCTCAAATCCCAATTTGGAGAGAGGTACGCTTTGGGGTTACTTGTTTTTATTCTTATTTCCCAGTTCGATATTCGTGTCTCCGCAAGTCGACAGCTCGCCAAGCAAATATATCGCCTTGTTTTTCATGGATTACCCACATTGACAGCCTGTTTGTGTGCTTTACTTACTTTGTACCGAACATTGTCGTTGCATGGAAATATTTTGTAACGTTAACAAATATTGTTATGAATTTTGTACGGGATAATCTGAACATTATCACATTCAGCACATTGTTTTACTACCCAATTAAGTTTTATAATCCAGTATACCAGAGTAAATTTATAGAAAGTATAACAATGTCGCAATGTCGTTATACTCGTACCTACGTAGGTTTATTATTATTTGGAAAGTACCTTAGAACATTGTGTTCAATATAAAAACAAGAGCAAATAGATTAGTGATTATTTCGCGTTTAATCAAACAAAATCTCCAGATCACTCCTAATTAATAATAGTTAACGGTTTTCACAAATAATGTCCCAAAATGTTGGGTACGCCTCATCAATACGAGGTCATACATCATTCTGTCTCTAGGAGAGTAGAAGATTGATGGCCAAACTTACTAATTGAACTTCATTAACGACCGTAATTAATAAACTATAGCAAAAACACTAATTACCCACCTTTGTGACTGGCGTGAACATATTACTCATACAACTAAATGGTAACGGAACTTTCTACGAAAATTTTAAGCCTTTTGTTTGTATATTATTTGGTACTTACGACGTGTCTTACGTCATGATTTTCTGGCAAAGGCTTTTATATCTTAGAATAGCAGTTGTCTATTTGATTATCTAGTTCTATTATGTAGGTATCAAATATAGGCTATGCTCTTGTTCAATGAAAAGCATTGAATGGAGTTTGTTTGTTGTTGACTTAAAACGTTAACAAGCTAATATTGAAAGATGACACGTTGCCCTTTATATAATGGTCTATCTCTAAAGGATTCTATAATAATAGGTCTATAATAATTATCTCATGACGTACGGTAGGTCCTTGGTGTTTCTGTCATACAAATATTATATAGGTAGATATAAAACCACGAATTAGGGGAGGGTTAGGATGTACGTTTCTACCTTAAAAAATATTAAATATTTTTTTTTTACATATTTTAGTTCAAATGCAATTTTTTTTTAATAAACATAAATATCTACATGACAAGCAGTTCGGTTTTAGAAGGGGTCGTTCGACTACAGGCGTTGAACTTTTAGGACATGTTAAAAATTATCACTTTAAAAGAGACTGTGAGTTTACTTTTGGCCTTTCTTCTCAGAGTAGTCAGAAAGGAAACGACGAACATCTAGTTTTTTTAAAATATGATTGGCATGTAAAAGTGTTTGTACAAACCTACTTTAAGAAATAAAATCATTTACCTTTTAAATGGCTTCTTTAGACAGTACTAAAAAGAAAATATATATTCCAGAGTCCTCCATAGTCCAGAGTTTCCGAGACGCTGAAGACCGGAATAAGTGGAGGAGCATCGCGAGGGCTACTTTGGCCAAAGAAAATGCAGAATCATCAACCACGACCACTCTGTCAAGAGTGAACGACTAAGGAGGAGGAAAAAGAAAATAAACACGAAAAGTGGTTGTGTGCCTTAAGCTATTATGTACAGGAATTCCCTCTTAGGTTTAAAGCTGGGAATAGTGTGTAAATAACGATAAGTGGTTAGAGTGTCGTCTAGGAGCGTAATAGTAATCCGTTGTCCAACAAGCACTCCTCGAATTTTATTACAATTTTTTTTTGATTATGTCGCCCTACAACAAAAAGCGCAAACATCTGACAGAAGCAGATTACAAAATGTAAGCCCACAAAAGGAAAGGTTTTGGAAGCTTAAAGATCCTTTGTCAAAATATGGAGCAGAAAAATTTGCATGAAATCCGAGTTTTTATATTATTTTGTTTATTCACAAATTCTGAATAGGTTTTCTAAGAAATTGTACTACACCTTACTTCTATTTTTATGTGTAATGAAATTTAAAATAGTCTACGCTTAATTTTCTATCCAAGTTGTAAGAGTTTCGTAAGTTCAGTTAAGTGGTGGAGGACTCGACCCACCATGCTCATTTCGCCTTATGAATGCGATCTTTAAACACTCCACCAGACTGTAGTTGTACGTTGAAACCATACACTAATATGCACGAATGCTTATTCGTGCATTTTTACCTCAATTCACTAATTGATATTAGTCGAGCATTCAGTACACGATTAACGGTCATCGCGTGTGCTCCCTCGCTCCTTTGTATTACCAAACCTTTGGTCCGGATATTATATTTAATTTGACTTATAAGCAGCAGTATCATTTAGCCATCCTAATAGCTTCTACAGCCGTAGTTTTAAACAGGACTCATATAAACATAGCTGTACACAAAACGCTTAAACAGAAAATAATATAAACGACTAATTATACCTACATGAGCCTTAATTAAATAGTGTGTGGGTTTCCTTAGATATTGTAGTCCCAATGTAGATTATTTTATTACACGACTGCCGTGGGGGTCTTATATTCAAATTTAATAACCTGGCTCAAATTAAGGTCTCGCATGCCCTTCCTTGTTAACGTTAATAAGGTGCGTGTTGTAAGCATAAGTTTAGGCCCCGTCTGACGTCATAAATGCGGACTTTACTCCGCATGCAACGGAGCTAAACGACGTCACGTTAGAATACAAAGAAGCAGGCTTGTATCTAAGCTCAGAAGAATGCCAGGCTTGAATAATATTTACAGAAATTGCATTTAGAATTTCTGAACTGAAACCTGTTTGTGACTGAAATAAGCATGGAATATTATTATACAAAACTGACTATTTTGAGACTATTTTATTATACGGAAAGATCTACCTAAACTATGGTTTTGGTATGAATATTCAATCAACGTGAGCATTTGTATGTAGCATCAGCTTCCACCCGCGGCTTCGCCCGCGTATTACGTCGCTAAAAAGAAACCTGTGTCTTCAGGTTTCAAAGTATCCTTATACCAAAAATATTGTTTTTTTTTGTATAAGTACCGTGTATACTTTCAAGGTGGACCGACGACCTTGTGAAAGCCGCAGGAACCCGTTGGATGCGAGAAGCACATAGCCGGTCGAAGTGGAGGTGCTTGGGTGCCTATGTCCAGCAGTGGACGTCTTTCGGCTGAAATGATGATAATGATGATACTGTCATAATTATGCATTTATTAAAAAGCTGTTATTTTGACATTACAAAAATACACTTTTATTTTATTAATTTGTCTAAGTACCTAGCACTTGCAGCGTATTTCTGCTTAATAGAACTTCATCTGAATATTTCTGGATACATTGCAACGGAAAATTCTCAGATTGTCGCCAAAACTGGAGAGCTCGTGTGTTTTTTTCACATTTCGCAGAGCGCAGTTTTTATTTAACCCATAGCTGAATGCGCGCAATACAAAGGCGTGTCAACCTAGCCGAGTATGTACCTAGGTATCATTGACGCGGCGCGGCGCCTAGCTGGAAGGGACATTGACGAATTGGCAAACGTTATTTTATAGTTTTATCAAAGCACATGGGTATGCCCACGGATATCGATGGGTATGCCGATTGCAGATAGGTATTAACAATTTTAGAGTGAATATTTACCCGGTTTTAGATTTGCAAAATAAAATGTGTTTTCTTTAGACCGTTGCTATTTTATCAGTAGCCTTCGCTAGGTCACTCTAGAAGTCCTAAAACAACAAGTTTTATAACAGAAACATCAAAGAGCTTTTATGTATTTCCTTTAGATTGGGATAATAAGATTAAGGTAACCTTAGTATTCGTTTTGGTTTTCTGGAATTAGTTCTAAAGTTTGTAACAAAAAAGGCCTTTGCTAGTCGGTTGTATTTATTCTTCCATTTTATTGTCACACTGATAGTGACACTGACAGTCTGGGTCGAAATAACAGCTAGGTAATATGTCAAACCAAAAACTTTATTTAAAAGTTAGTACTAAAACATTCCAGCATAGAAGTTCTAAGCCGTGGAACAAGGTTAAGAAATGAATAACAAGTTTTCTCTAACGCCTTATGTGAGAACTTTTGCAGACCCCAGAAAATTTCCACATATCACTCCATTCGTACAATAGTTGACATTTTAAAGTTAGTCAGTCTTCCCTCGTGATGTGAGTTGTAAAGATACTGGTACCACGTAGCCTAGAGGGCTATAAAGTTGGGGGAATTTCGTAGTGAGTCCGTGTCGGGGGACCTTTAGTTCTGAACTGACAACCTCGCCAGAATACGAGGTACCTCGTCAAAGTTAAGTATGCTCGTTATAGTTTTTGTTAGACAGGCCGGTAATATAAATTAGCTTTTACATTACGGACTTATACAATTTTTTGAAGACAAAAAGGAAGGTTGTTAAGTAACAAAAAATAATGTTTTGCTAAAATAAAATAAGAGATACCTTTTTATATTTCTTGGTTTGACGGTCCTGTCGTTGTAATCAGCTATTTTCTATTATGAAAAACTATTTGGTTTTACAACATGTTACAAAAATAATCCATACTAATATTATAAATTCGAAAGTAACTCTGTCTGTATGTTACCGTTTCACGCTTAAACCGCTGAACGGATTTCGATAAAATTTGGCAGAGAGATAGATTGTATCCCGGGGAAGGACATAGGATAGTTTTTATCCCGATACTCCCACGGGATCGACACTTATGCGGGTGAAACCGTGGGGTGATGCTACCCATAAAATCCAAACTCTACCTAAACACTACTAAAACTTATAATAATAATATGACAACACATGAATACCACTAAAATATGAAACTAATTTCAAAACCGCGCCAACATAATTTTCCGGCACCGCACATAACCCACTACCACAGAAATTCCATTTTCCAAGACACACGACCTTACATCCTTGTCGTTTCCAGTTATTTTTTTATATACACAGGCACGTATGAGTATGTATGGTGTAATCATGGTTTCATCAAAAGAGCGGCACACTGGCGCACGCTCCACAGCCATCACGGCTCGTCACGACGCCATTCATTCGGCTCCGTTGATGGTGGTCGCAATTATGTCAAGCTATGAATGTACACATACTTTCACTGTATTTAGCTTTTCAACTTTCGTATAAAAGCTTGTTTTGTTCCTAATGATTTCCCTTTTTCGTTCGGGTGTCACGTTTCGCGGCTATTTGTCAGTGAAATTGTGTTTTTGAAGGGTCTATCTAGTAAGCGCGCGAACCGCGTAATGTTTCTGAATTTTAATATCACGTCGCGTTACAATTTGTTACTTGAGCTTTATTATAAGATTCATGGACCTTCAGCTTTATGTTAGGTAGGTATTGTAGAGGCTGGCTGTGTAGTTCCGACCTTTGATTAATACAGGCTGGTAATATTTGTTGATGTATTCCATTCGAAAGTTCAAACGAACGTCAAATAAATTATATGGTGTTTTCGTTGAATAGATAGATTGATATAATTACCGTGAAGCTGTAAAGTGCCTTTCAACAATAATATATATATATATTATATATATATATATTTTATATATATATTTTTTGCTTTTTAATATATAATAGTTCTAAGTCTTAACTTTTAGTTAAACTGTGGAGGTCCCGACTGGACCTTCACAGTAGGTACCTACTTGTACATTTTATAAAAATACTGGCGAAATGTAGATTAACATGCTAAGGTACACCTTTGGCTAACCCTTCGAAGAATTAAATGCGTGATGTTTTGTTGTACTCGTATATCAGTTAAAATAGAGACAATACAATTTCTGAAAATATTTTTCATACCTGCAAGTCGCAAGAAAACGGAAATTAATTTTCCAAATTTTCAAGAACTTTAATGTAAGTAATAATTATTACAATACTTCAGTGCCACATTTTGAAGTTTAATACAATATTAATTTCTACAGATATGCCCCTTGTTCTGAGTGCTCTCAAAAATTTAATCGTCTAATTGGAATTTAATCCAATTTATCCGTATCAAAATGTTCCTACGGGATAATTTGCAGATGTCTTAGAAGTACCGAAATAGAACACTTACTAAATTTAATATTAGATTTACTTAACATTAATTATTTCTACGAGTACCTTGAAACTAGAATTGAATTTCATTACTGGTCGTAATAATATATATAAGGTGTATGTAGTGATACCGGTAGGTACGTGAATATTACCGTCATACTTGATGTATTATAAGCCCCACAAGAGGGCCTTGTGGCTAAGTAAACAGCTGCACGGATCGATCGATCAGGTTAAGCTACGCTTGCCGCGGTTGGTCCGTGGATGGGTGACCATCTTTACATACCAAGACCCCTCCGTGCCTCGGAAAGCACGTTAAGCCCAACGGCTTAAATTAAAGCCAAAAGAAAAGTTCAAAGATCCACGAATTGTCATTCCTGGATCTTTGAACTGTCAAAGATCCACGAATGACAGCCGGGACCAACGGCTAACGACTGCATTACGGGTCATCAGAAGCCAGAAAGTCGGACGACAAGTCTTACCGAGGAGTTTCGTATTATCCTGTTACTGTGGGTTGTGGAGGTCAGATAGGCATCACTCCATGTAAAATACTGGTACTCAGCTGCATCCCGTTAGACTGGAAGCCGACCCCAACATAGCTGGGAAAAGGCAGATGATGATGACTTGATTAAATATCCAACATAGTTATGGGAAAAGGCTCGGCAGATGATGATGACTTGGTTAAAAATTGGTAATATTATATATTGGTATTGTAAATTGGATGGAAACAGCCATTGACTTATATTATTAAAGCAGCACATGAAGTAAGTTTTCGCTCCGCCTGGTGTAATTGCTGTAAGGCGTACCAGTAGGAGGATAACTAAATAAATAAATAATAAATAAATATCGATATCCATATGATCTACCTAATGAACAAGAACAGAAGAGAAGGGAAATGGCTTACTTATAATGAGGAAGTGACATAACAAAGGTAACACTTAAATTACCTGCGACAATACGGTTTGTGTTAAGCAAATTTGACCACAGACAAACACAATTGCACCACCCAAGAACATAGTCGTCTCCAACCTTTCAACAAGAAAACCGTTTGGCGCTATTTGCAGCCAGTCCACTTTCTTCAAGTCGTCGGTCCAAATCATTGATACCAGCTGTGCTTTCCGTTCCGCGGTTTCTACTCAAATAGTCGTCGATCGTCTGCTCCAACGGCAATCGTACCTGAGTGGTCGTGAATAATTTATCTGTATCTGCAATGGCGCCCATGACCAAAGCGTTTAAAAGTAATAAACATTGAAAGGGCGTTAAACTGTGCCCAACATCGCCCATCGTGTACACGAACCATTACACCATGTAACGTTTTACTTTGCATACGATAAACGGGATTGGATTCATGAGTTCCGGGCTTGAAAATTATGACGTCATTGTACTGGCGTGTGCGCGTTGCACATCGAAACTGACGAGAGGGTTGGTAATTGCATAATATACACGCTAGTGGGACCTAGCCTTTATAAATCGCGACGCGAGCTCCCACAATACTTGGAAAACTGGTCGTGTTTATCAAAGTTAAGCTTTTTTCTTGGTATTTTATAATGGTAGTTTTTTACTGAAATCCTATTACTTTTAATGGGTATTACCCACCGCTTATTACGCTTCTGATAACAGTGAAATAAAAGTTTAACATGTGAAGAATGAAATGCACAAAGAGCTCAATATTTATTCTCAAAACAGAAACACACTTTCTTGAGGTTAGTCTATCTGGATGTAGACGAATGAGGGTCGGGAAACAGTAGGTTTGTGCGCCAGAGTCGAAGTTGCAATTACTTCTCATATTTCTAGCGAGGATACAATAAGCAGGAAACCGACTTCGTTATTATTTTTCGGCCTGATATAATAGCAGTAATAAGAATTTGTATCAAAGATAATAAGCAGAATGAGCTACATAATAAATTCGCTATATTAAAACGGACCCTAGGTCAACACACACATACACAAGCGAATATTACACGAACAAGACTGTGCGTTCTCAGTATTGCCCCAGAATCCTCATATAACTTATGTTTTAGGCGAGACAGTACGCACGTGGAATAAACAAAAACTCACAAAAACTATGAAAAACCTTTTGCAATAATCTCAGCGAGCTTCGTGCAGTCATAAGGTTCACCCGAGACATGAATATTAACAGAGAAATTTCTTTCCGTTCATCTCACGTTCCAAACAATTTGCCATAAGTTGCCATAAAATGGTCCAGCAAAGCGTACATAATGGGGACAATTTCTTTTACCACCTGCGCCTCTCTATAGACATTTCTGCTGGAAATTGCTATTGCATGAGTCCTTAGATAATTTGCAACCCTTACTGTCACGTTGATAGCGAAATAATCAATAGATATTGGCGAAGTTTTGTGACATGTAGTCCCGCTCTAATAGGTATTGGATGGGCATTTTCGGCGGCCATTTTCACTTATTTGCGATGTTTTCGACGATGTACGCAATACATCGTGTAAATGACAGATACAGGTAGATATTGTCGGTAATTTATTGATTGCATCTTAATATCGATTTAAATTTTTTGGAGTTTTCTACTGCAGTGTACATTTTTGTATGTATGCCTGGAATTTTACGGAATATACTTTTTCTAATTTTGAAATCGACCAACCACCCACGGAGTGGTTTGCCACGGTTCATTTGTTTACCAGCAGTGGGAACATTATAGGCTGATTATGTATAAGCATAATCTAGTGGCTATGAGTGACAGTGGATGATCTTTCCTATATTTCCATACAAAGTGAAATACCTACTACACGTGTAACCGTGGTCGAGCGTTCGCCTTAACCCTGCTAAATGATAGTGATCATTATTAGAAAGAGACATTTTTCACGCAGTTTTCGTCGGTGTCTTTAAAATATTCGTTGATTTTCAAAGTAAAATAAAAACTGAAAAAAGCTAGCTACACCTTATAAATATGCAAGTGGGTTCTTCGCTCGTGTGAGTCTAACCATTTTCTCAGATTTTTCTTACGTTTTCGTGGTCATGCCTCGGTTTTCAGTAAAGTGGGACTTTGTATTTATAAAAAGCATCTTCAAATATGCATACATTGCTAAAGCTATTTTCTTTGTTTTGGAATACCCAAACAAGTGTAACTTATCAAGATCGAAAAAAAAAAATTGATTTCACGAAGTGTAACGGTGGCTATTTTATTTCATTTATGTTTTGGCTATACATATAATATTGTTTTCCTGACTGTACGAAGAGGAGAGTAATTATTTATTCTTCTTTCTTTTGTTTTTCAGACATCGACGCGCTAAAATATTTATCAAAAACGATGACACCACCGGAACCTCAACATTGATCCCAGGGATACGCCTCGAGTGCCACTTACTTTGTTCGTTATTGATTGGACACTTGCTTGTAGGTACCTATAGTAGGATAATGAAGGTGTCTAAAGAAATAATCAAATCAGTGCTTTAGCTAAATAGCTGTTCATTGAAAGCTTCTTTCATATGCTAGTGGTAATTGTGTGATTAACTAACTACTTAATATAATGACAATGATGTCATAGTCTTTCCATCTTTACAAGATAATCCATTGATTGTTTTCTTATTTTTTTATTTAACAATTTATGTATACACAAATATAAACAGACAGGAAAAAGGAACAGAAAATATTGTACAAAAGTGATGCTTATTTCTAAAGAAATCTCTTCCAACATACCTGCGATAGGAGAGTACACAAAAAAAGATGCAGATAACGTGTGCAAGAGTAGAAGTGAAAACTAAATAGGGAAAAAAAACAAATATCTAATTTAAATATAAACATACAATATGAGAATATATACTTATACTTACATATAATATAAAATAACTATAATTTATATATAAATGTAATGTAAAAAATAAATACATAATATGCAATTATGACAAAGGGAAAAGATATTGTTCTTTCACTCTTCTTTCTTTCTTCTTGTACTTCGTACTATGATTTTCAATATTTTATTGTTTATACAAACATTGTACACAAAAGCCATCCAAATCCAGTATTCCCTGAGTATACAGTTATATAATATTCATTCAGTATCTACAGACAATTGTATCGCAGAAAGCAAATACGAATTTCAATGTTGGAATCCAACAAAGGATTTGCGTTCTCTAACTGCCGGCATAATCAATTTATCATCAAAACTATCCCGTGGTATTGAACTGTGTTGAATGCGGTCGGAAATATTAGTATTATTAATTAACTTATATTAACAGTTTGCACCACACATACAAGTTATTATAGTCCACTTAACAAAGGAGTTGTAGAGTGCGTGAGCCGCGGGCCCTAAGCGATTTCTTCAGACAATTGTTCAGGGTGCTTAGGGAGGAAACATACTTAAAGTCCCCGCGTCTAGGAGGTGAGCCGGAGTGGGGGGGATAAAAGTTCCCACTTTTGAGTTTTTGGCTAATATCTTTAAAACGGTGCGTTGTGGAGAAAAAATATCTAGTATATAATAAAAGCTAATAAAATTTTATACACCTTTTATCTTACACACTTTTTTAGAATTAATAATAATAATAATAAGCTTCACGGACGCTTTTTCCGGGCCCTACATGGGCCCGATGTTGATCTATTAGCGTCCGTAGCCTGGCTGCGTTTCGGTGACCTCTTTGGGGAAACCGAAGGTTTTGTCTGTGCAATTATGGACGAAGTTATGATGACGAACAATTACCGGAGATTTATTGTGAAAGACGGCACGGTTGACATCTGTCGGGCATGCCACCGGCCGGGAGAATCAATCAGGCGTATTATCTCCGGGTGTTCTCGTTTAGCTAACGAAGAGTACTTGCATAGATACAACCTTGTAGCCAGGATAATCCATCAGCAACTTGCTCTGAAATACAACCTTGTGGAATCGGAGGTGCCGTACTACAGGTATGTGCCCGACCCAGTTCTCGAAAATGGTGATATCACATTATATTGGGATCGATCCATCATCACTGACAGGACTATTGTTGCCAATAAGCCTGATATAGTGGTGGTGGATCGATCAGAGCGGCGCGCAATGATTGTTGACATAACCGTCCCGCATGATGGGAACCTCGTGAAAGCCGAGAAAGATAAACAAATCAAGTATGTTGACTTGGCTCACGAGGTTGTCGACATGTGGGATGTGGACTCGGCGATCATTGTGCCGATAGTTGTGACAGCCAATGGTCTAATAGCCAAGAGCCTCGACCAACACCTGAGGAGGCTCTCGTTGGGCAGCTGGATCAAGGGCTTGATCCAGAAAGCGGTACTTCTGGACACGGCCCGAATAGTTAGGAGGTTCCTCTCTCTGGAGCCCTGACCGCCGGTAGCTTGGACCCTGTTCCCGATACCGGTGGGCTACTATTTTTTATATTTTTAAATGTTTTTATATTTCTTTATACTAATATTTAAAAATATAATGTATAAGAATTTAATTGAATAAAGGAGATAATAATAATAATATTCCACAACTATCACACAACGCCGTCTAGTCTCAAGCTAAGCAGAGCTTGTGTTATGAGTACTAGACAACTGATAAACAACCCATGAATTCCTACCCATTTTCGAACTACACTTTCCGGAACAGTGAAAATTTTTGAAAAAACGACTTTTATCAAACACCAGCTGTTTCCCGTGGGAATATCGGGATAAAAACTATCCTATGTCCTTTCCCGGGACTCAAACAATCTCTATACCAAATTTCATCTAAATTGGTTAAGCGGTTTAAGCGTGAAGAGGTAATAGACAGACAGACACCAGCTGAGCTTTTCGGATCGTTAATATATGTGAATTGATATATTTAAGCTATTAGAAGAGAAACCATAGTCAATATTTGCAACAAAATGGAAAAGCATAACAATAAATAAAGTTGTTGTTGTGTTTGGAGCCTCCTAAGCAAACAATGCCTGTGTAAGCTGTCCGCTGCTGTCCGCTCTTCTATAGTACAGCACAGATCTAGTAAAAAAACCGTAGGTACTTAAAATCTATATCTATATAAATAAAACAAAGTCGGGTTAGTTACACCATATAAAACTCAAGAACGGCTGGACCGATTTTTATAATCTTTGATTTGTTGGATTTGTCTCCGCCCCGAACTATTAAAACATGGGAAAAATTCACGAAAAAGAAAAGATAATTCATTTTCTCATACATTTCTTATGAAACGGCTTTTTTGATGATATCTTGAGAACGGATGGTCTGATTTCGATAGATGGCAAAACGAAGTTCGCCGCGGGTCAGCTAGGGTCAAATAAAATTAGGATGTTAGTGAGAGTATGATTCAAGTGTGAAAAAAGTCTGTACATAGTGAGAGTGTAAGTGAGGGTGAATCTGCTGCTACTTTATGTGCTCCAAAAGTGTCTTTATCCAAATTGGGGTATTGTTTTTTTTGGTTATTGCTATCTATTACTGAAGTTTCGTGCTGATTCGGGTAAATAATATCTGGCTGTTCAAATTAAGTGTACTTATACTTATATTTTACACATTTAAGAGGAAGTCGAGAGTTGAAGTAGCGGGAAGCAATTCGTTCTTACACATTTCTTATTTCAGGTATTTCTCCGGTTTCATCTAATCCATATTAATATTGATTCGATAATTATCTTTTGTTTCCAAAGATATTTTGATGTCAAGGTAGACCGCGTAATTCAAAATGTCATACTATGTTTGCGAATTGCAGTACAGTTTGACGTTGTATTTTGATCAACATGCGACGTAAAACAGCGCTACAATTTACAAAAACCGTATGAAACGTAAGAATTTCGAGATCGCAGGCGACATTCAAAATTGACTGATGTTGCCGAATGAATAGCTATTGAGTGTTTATCGAGGACCCTGAAAACCAGGCATTAATCACGGCTTCAACAAATTCTATCGTATTAACTACCTATACCAGTAGATTGTTACACAAGGGGCTAATATGACCCATTGTATACGAGGTAGTTTTAGAATAGAAAATAGAAACCGAGTTATAATGGGTTTTTAGCGCCGTGTGTTATTTTTCACTACAATTGCGAGAGAATAATAGAGAAAATAAAATAATCCAATACAATATCAAAAAGTTTATTTTATTATAAATCAAATGTACAATTTGTACAAATCTGGATATTCAACGAGATGTTTTTTCCCGGCAATTTAATTTCAGTCCTCTGTGAAGATTAATGTTGAGTTGTCTGTGGGGTAAACGTGGGAGATACACATAGTTCCAGGTTTGAGGGTCCCACGTTCGAATGTTCTGAATAGAGAATCAGCTGAGTTGACTCATCCCTTGATGTCGATGGTCATGACTCGTGGGCAAGTTGAGAGAATATTGATGCGTTCTGTGATAAGTACGCTGGGTGATATCAAATTTGTTTTGAATGGAGTTCTCGATATAGCTTACCGCCACTTGATCGGATCTCCATCCACCGTGGTGTTTTAGCGTTGTTATATTTGCACCAGAATCCGCCAAGAGAGTGGCGGATGTTCTTCGGAAACAGTGGCCAGTGTACTGTTCCCTATTAGGAAATATTGATAGGTGGCGATCTCTTTTGGCATGTTGGTTAATTTATTTTTGCCTATAACTTTTATTTTTACATCAACCTATAGCAGTCGCGCCATTCAACTCGATTTTCTGCTATTCTCATCCAGCTGCTACCAGCAATCTTGCGAAGATCGTCGCTCCACCTAGCCTGAGGCCTTAAACTTGCCTTGCGCATTTTCCGTTTTGATAGTTGAGAAAAAATCTCGGCGTGCTCACTCCACTCGGCCGTAAATGTTGGTAGGCTTTGACAATTTTTTGAAATTCCTTACTTATAACGAATTTCCTCTCCTTATTTGTCTTTGTATTGAGCAGATTTATGGCTTGAAGATCGGTGTCAGTTTCGACAACTTCCACTGTTGTTATCCGGTTCTATCCCTCTGCAGGCACCGCTGATCCCAAAAATTAAAGCAACCTGTAAAACATAAAATAAGTTGTGTTAAAACTGTATTTTGGTTGGTACAGACGCCAGCACAAGTTACCAGAAACTGTAAAATTTTCCCAGTCAACTTTGAACCTTATGCTATAGCGATAAAGTTGATAATCTATTACAGAAATTTGACAGATTGTAGTAGCTTGGTGTGCTGGCGTCTGTACCTCTACCTACCAATTTAGTTTGATGAAAATAAAAGAAAAACATTTACAAAATGTAAGTATTTTTTATTTAGTGCCTTATTACGAAATTCTCGATTTCTTTCTTTGTGAAAACTTTGGATTCCTGGGCCTTGAGCCGGTGGATAATTTCTTGAGAAAAGCCGTCACATTTACATACGTATTTGTTTATATTGACATTATGTCTTACCTGTATAGTGTTTGTAACATTGAATATGTGCTCTAAAGGGTTAAACTTTGATATTTTTTGGAAAGTTCATCAAAATACGTAAGAAAAACTTTTTCCGTAAGCGAATCCACTCGTTGTTCTGTCCTCCACTTCATAAACTTTTCGTAAGTATTCAAATAAATGCTTTGTGACCTTGACGGCAAGATTGAAAATTATTTCTTTACCTTTCTCTTCCATTTGCAAATAAGGGTCTCCAGATGATGACATTTTCACAGTTGTAAAATAAATTACGGTCAACAATTTAATTTGCAATTAGAGAAAAACTCTAAAGAATTCGCACCAATGTCTTTTTTTTTAAATCTTCTGTAGCCGCAACGCAATGCACTCATTCTACCGAAGAGATCACCGTTTTTAGTTCCATTTTCAAATATAAAATATTCTTCTTTTTTATGAAACAGTACCTAAGACCTAATAAGTCAAGTCTTTATTCATGATTATTCCACATTTTTGCTGAACTGGACCTTTTTGGCGCAGCCGTGATGCACACATTCCTGCTAATTTCTTACACCGGACTTTTTATTTTTACCCTTTTTATTTTTATATTTTCTGTTTTTATCTGATGTATGTACGACTATTATCTGACTACCTGCTGTATTGTGTGTCTTTTAGTCTGTGCTAAATAAATGTATTTTCTTTCTTTCTTTATTTCTTTATAAGATACAGACTTTTTCGTTTCTGTAGGCTTGTTGGTAACAGACAAAAAAAATAAAAGTTTTTCCCCTAGAGGAAGATATGCTATTTTGTCTTCACTCTGGTACGCTACAATGACGTTCTTTTTGAGCAAGAGGAGTGAAAAGGTATCTTTAAAGAAAGATTTTCAATCAACCGGTCAGCTTTATTGTAACTCCATTTTATTCGTGGACCGTTTCCGAACCGCCGCGACTTCTCGTTATCGAGTATTTCGAAATAATCCTTTAACTTGCCTTTCGTTTGAGATATCTTGTTGAAGTGAAATACAAGTTACAGCCGGATTTCAATTGTATTTAAGTTTATAGAACTGTATTGTTCGGTTACCGTTTATTCCCTAAGGGTTCTCTATGTCTCTTTTCGTTAACGGTCTGAAGGATAGTGGTTGATATAATTGGTTTAGCAAAGTTTTTAACGTTAAAACTACGTTAAATAATAACCTATGTCATATACATAAAGGCCTTTATAGTGGTGTGCATTCTTTGAAGCCAAGAAAAGTCAATATTGCGGAAATTATGATGACATGCCGCGAGACCTGCAACAGAAGTAGGAGAATGTGTTAAAATATGTTCGTATTAGATTCAATTATTTTAAAACCTTATGTTTCTTTTCATAGGTATCTGTAAAAATCGTGAAAATTGAGGTGAAACTGGAACTGTCATTCCACCTGATCACATTTGTATACTCATGTGGCCTGCGGTGCTATTCTGTAAAAATCTCATCGTGAAAACTTAGGTGAAGTGAGTGTGGAGTCAGCTGTCAATAGTGTCAATTCCTAGCAAAAACAAACTCACTTCACCTAAGTTTTCACTGATAGATTTTTAAAAATCGACCGGCTGTTGCTAGAGATTGACACTATTGACAGCTCACTTCAAGCTCACCTCACCTAAGTTTTTACGGTGTAATCTTTAGAGAATATATCCGCTTATTCGATATGATGATTCAATGCATACGGCGTGGGCAACTCTCTAAATACAAATTGCTTTATGGTTTTATTCACCGTAGGCGCGGGCTTGCGGACGGCGAGCAATGGGCAGCTCGCCGTCCGGTAAGGACCAGGCCCGGGTCGACGGCGCGTTGTGTTCTACGCGCGCCTCAAGGAGATGTCAGCACTAACTGACGGGGCCGTTGCCCGTCAGGGTCGCGGGTTGTTCGAAAACTTTGGATTTCTCGGCCTTGTACTTGTAGGAACACGGGTGGGTTTTAGTCAGTAAGAGTCTGACACTCCCTTCCGCTCCGCCCAGAGCGGTAGGGGTCATTTGATGACTTCCCACCCAAAAAAAAGGGCTCCGTAGGAGAGAGAAACTAGTCGACCACTACTGGGCATAACTAGCTACACACCATCGACACGATAACCAAAAGTCGGATAAACACGTTGTCAAGTCGCGGTTCAAAACCACAACTAATAATGTTCCATCAACCCCACACGATATGATTAAAAACGGAGTCAGCAAAAAAAAAATCCTTTCCAATTACGCTTACAAACTAATAGCAACTAATTAATTCTGGTTCGAACAGCAAATGAAGGCGCTTTATCATTATTTTTATTTATGAGGAATGTGGACGTAAAAAATGGTGCCAGTCGCTGACTTGTACGTGAATACGCCCGTTCGTGAGGTTTAGTGATTAAGGAGTACGCCTTCCCCTCAAACCGCAGTGAACTCGGCTTGCAGGTAAAAGAGTTATTAGCTCCAAAATGCCTTGTACCAGTAATTGATTTGCTTTTGTTATTTCAAACGACTTCTGAAGACTTCTTTGTCGGTTTTTCCGAGTCATGTTTTTTTCCTCAATTATTTTTTTTGGTTCATATTTGAGCTGCCAGAATGTTGCTCCAGGTCATTATTATTTTAAGGGTTTCATAGTGACAAAGGACTCCTCCATCTTTATTGTTTAGGTAGCTAAGCAATTTATTTTAATGACGGTCGGATTCGATTAAAATTGCTGAAAAAATAAAATCTACCCACATGTTAAAATAGGTACAGTCAACAAAAGAGATAAGTATGCAGGATCGTCGGATATAGTTGAAGTTAAGTAAGAAACCGATGGATGTTCTCGAATAAAAAGTTATTTTATTAATAGAAAACAAACAGCTCATTTATCAAATTAAATTTCAGTCAACAAAATACCTACGTACCTACTACTTTGTGCGAGAATAAATAAGTTGTTCCAGCAATTATACATAATATTTTTTCATATTAGTTTATCATAAAGCGCAATGAAAAAAAGTAAATATAACTTATCAAGAGTTCCTAATAATAATTTCAAACCAATATTTAACTCGGTTGCGTACGTAAATAAATGTATGATAAGGGAACCAACAAAAATATCAATATAGCAAAATGCGTTTCAAGAAGTGGTCAGGTGGAGCTCAATACAAAATGTAGATAGAAAATTATTTTTGGGCTGATTTTTCAATCTTGTTTTTAGGGTTCCGTGCCCAAAGGGTAAAACGGGACCCTATTACTAAGACTCCGCTGTCCATCTATCCGTCTGTCACCAGGCTTTATCTCATGAACCGTGATAGCTAGACAGTTGAAATTTTCACAGATGATGTATTTCTGTTGCCGCTGTAACAACAAATTAAAACAGAATAAAATAAGTATTTAAGGGGGCTCCCATAAAATAAACGTGTTTTTTCGGCGTTTTTGCCTTGTGGTACGGAACCCTTCGTGTGCGAGTGCGACTCGCACTTGGCAAGTTTTTTTGAACGATCACTGGAACTACCAGTCGGATTTGAAAAATCATTTTACATTTGATAACCAAATAATTAAGAAAGACTATAGACTATTTAACATCACGCTAGAATACTTAAGAGCCCAGCAAAAAGAAAAAAAGTCGGAAAGAACGCTAAGCGAAAACGAACAGGCGATGCGATGGGACAGGGTAGGTTCAAGGTAGGTAGGAACAAGAAATTTCAGGCGGACGAAGTCGCGGGCAAGAGCTAGTATATTACACAGAGTTAACCTAAATCAAATGAAGATTTACACCATTTAATTTTACCATTTGAATAACTAAAACGAGTTAATAGTGTGAATATTTCCACCACCTATTTTGAATAATTAACATAAAATGAAAATTATATTAACTCTATTCGCATGAAATATTAGGTCATGCACATAATTCAGTGCCTTGAATATATTAATGAAAGGATAAGCCGTGACAAAAAGCCCTGATTTTAGCATGTAAAGTACCTACTGGGGGTAATACTTAAAAACATTATTTTTTACGACAAATTGTAGATAGGACCTACCCACCTACTAACTGTAATGTAAGGCCACGGCACAGGCACGGTTTCATTACGGTACAGCGTATAATAGGTATAAGCCGCGCCGTAGATAAATCGTGTCCGTCAACACTATTCCATAGTGACCCATATAACACTGACGACCGTGCCTACACACGGCGAATAAACCGTAGTTTTTCACGGCAAGAAAAAAACAGTGAAAACAAAACACAAACAGAATACTTTGCCATCACTTACTGACATATCGGATATACATTAAAACCGAGTACATCCCGAGGACAGCCGAACACACCCAAAGCGGGTATTTTTTTAATCGTCTTATAAACAAAACACGCGCGGTGTCGCTTACGGCAACAGTGGCGCGAGTTCAATGGTTTTTTCCCATCTCAAAATATGCCCAACGCGCCTAAAGAAGTTTTCAATTCAAAACATGTCTGTAGGGCCTAACTAACTTATTTCTCGGCTTCGCTCGTGTAGACAGGTAAAGAAAATGTAGAGTGGGTACTCGTGATTTAGGCGTGATCTGCAGTGGCCTACGTGGAAAGCTCTCAATCGATTGCGTACCCAAGTAGGCCGCTGCAGACATAATTTGTCGAAGTGGGGGATTACAGACCCAACCAACACCCAATGCGCGTGCGATGCTTCTGACCAGACCATGCCCCACTCGCTGGAGTGTCCTAAGTGCCCTGCAAATCAACGCGGACTAAATAATAACAGCCGCACAGGTCGATCGATCAGGTTAAGCTACGTTTGCCGCGGTTGGTCTGTGGATGGGTGACTATCTTTACATACCAAGACCCCTCCGTGCCTCGGAAAGCACGTTAAGCCGTTGGTCCGGGCTGTCATTCCAGGATCTTTGACAGTCGTTACGGGTAGTCAGAAGACCGAAACTCTGACAATCAGTTTTACCAAGGGGTATCGTATTACCCAGTAACTGGGTTGTGGAGGTCAGATAGACAGTCACTTCATGTAAAATACTGGTATTCAGCTGTATCCGGTTAGTCTGGAAGCGGACTCCAACATAGTTGGGAAAAGGCTAAGGCAGATGATGATTAAAAAGCAATGCATTAAATAAAATTTTCTTCATAATCTTTCAGATTGTGATTGAAATCATATAAAGCAATATTGGGGTGCTGATTGCGCCTTAGACATGCAGAAAGATGCGCTTTCGAATACCTTAGAAAAAGTCACCCCCTCTTATTTCCACTTGCCTTGCGATGGTAAAAAGCAGCTAAGAGATTACAAAGTAAAAGCATCCTTATCTCACGTCTATCATAAGAATAGGCTCGCGAAACTTGAGGATGAAGAGGCACTTTTAAATGCAGTAGGTAAGTACATAGCACGTGGGTTCATAATGTGATTTGCAAAATCAGCCCTTCATAAGGAGTTTTGTGAAGGGGTAATGAACAAAAGAATATAAGTAGCGTATTCGAGTAACAAATGAAGCTCAAGTCAAGAAAATATAAGAAAACGAATTTTATGCTTTTCAGTTCGAATTCCACCAACCTTTTATATCTAGAACATGTCTTATCCTGAGAATAAATTTTGAATTTTTGACAGTTTTTCCATACTAGAACCGTCAGACGTCAATTTTATACCACGGATATCAATAGTAAGTTAACTTAATCTATGAATAAATATGACAGTTTGATTATAATTCTTAAACAAAAGCTGTCAAACCGCAATATTTATTCCTCAAATAAAAATTATCTGACTATAAAAAATCAGGCCTTGGGGGTTTTAATTAACAAACAATTTTGTTTTGTTGTGAAATTGTGAAAGCATAACCTAGAACTGTATGAACACAGCTTAGAACCAATTAGTGAAAACAAAGCCTTGTAGCACTTACACATTGTTTTCTTATTTACTTAAATTAACTAACTAAACAATTATCTGACTACTAGAGTTTTAGTTAAGTACGTTAATTAACTGTATTTGTTTTTGAATAAATTACACTAATTAAAAAAAACGTGCTAAATCTTTTGAGTAGTATCTAAACAAATAATGTTACTGCGTTCATTCAATACTTGAATTTCATCTCTTTCGCGTTATATGGACGTAAAATTATAAACACGAAATACGAGTATGTATAACTAGTAACCACATAACTATGCATCAGTACCACCAACTAGCAAGCTCTTCAGCCTACTCGTAGTTTAATTAATTATGGCCACTAACACAATTATCCAGCCGAAATACTCTGAACGAGCAATAAATACAGACGGAATTAATATAAGAGCAAATAAACATAGGCAATTATATTCTGCGAACATACATATTGCATGAGCAGTACCTACATTTCGTCTTAGATTGCTCAATGAAGACACCAATTTCACACTAGACAGGAATTCCAATTACTTCCATTTAATGTGAAATGGCAATATCACGGGCTATATATTGCTCATAGATTTTGTATTGCATTGCACTTATTGATCAATGATACTTGAGACGCAGGGTGATATTGCGTCGTGTTTATTGGCTCTAGTGAGATGAAATCTTAGGAATGACTTGAAATAGTTAGTTGGTCTAATTAAATTCAAGGTTGATATTTGATCATGGAAGTCTTACTAGATACCAACGCCTTAAAGGGAGGTCTTAGTGAAAGATAAACATTAATATAAAACAACCCAGAACTGTCCAATTTTCCCAATGAACTTTGGACCTTATACTTAAGCGATAAAGTAATGCTGAATGTTAATTGAATAAACAAATTAAAAACGGAGTCTGGGATCCAATGACATACTAATTAAATAAAAGTTAACGATGCAGCCTGTAAAAACAAATCGAGTAAAAATTTTAAAGCTCGCGTATAATTTTTACTGTATAAAACTCGTTGAATTACGCTTAAAAATGCAGGCATACATACGTAAACGTCTTTTAATATTAGGGCGTAATGCAAAAGCTGTTACAGCAATTACAAACACGGCTACCGCATGCATTTTACATGAGCTCTCGTAACCAGCTGGAAAAATCTGATAAAAGCCAACGATGTAGCACATGGCTGCTTGTGATGATACTACAAGTTTCCTCCAGAGCGGCGATTTATCACGTAAGCGGTGAGCTATAACCTAAATGTAAGAGCGATTGGATGCAGGTTCCGTCTGAATGATGCATGAGACGCGGCCAATGTCGCACATGTGCGCGCTCTGCGCAGATGCCAACTGTACCAATATCAAGCTATCTGCTGATACGTCTAATTTAATACGCTGCAACATGTGCCAACTAGCGCCGAAACACATAACTCGCACTATATGCGTCACGTGCAAATGGAATGGTTATGCACGGATTATCGATACCCATAGCGCGTACGGATGGCACGACACTGGGTGATAAAAATTTGTGAGCATCCAATGTTCGAGGCGACTCGAGTTCGGCCCATAATCGTTGTTCGAAACGTCTAAAAATCCGTCGAACTTCTACTATTACGCTATTTGCGTCGCCTCTTACATTTTATAATAACGGCAAAGTTAGACAGGATTGTGCTTCTTAAAAGTTTGTACTCGAGGCTCGGATAACGTTGCATCCCGCGGTTCTTGGCACGGTTCCAAAGGACATCGCAGTCAGGACGTCGTCGTTTTAAATTATTTTATTATTTCATGACGTTACTAAAAAACATTTAAGTGGTTTGCGCACAACGTCGGTTTTTATTCAAACATGGTTATTTATTCGCCATGATACATTGTGAATACAATGTTCGAATATCGTGTAGTGGAAAGCTCTCTGCTCCTGTCGTAACTCAAACATACGAGTCAGTTACTGCCACGTATATTATAAACTATGTTTTGAACCACTCATCTCCGTGTTGTAACTTTCCCTTGTTTGTATAACAGTGTTCGTGCTATATGACTTTTAAGGATTAATTCTCGATTTCGTCGAAGTTCTGGCTTATGTTTTATTCATATAGTCGTAAGTTCCAGACAACAGTGGCGTTGTAGGTATAGTTTCACACAAACTTGTGTAAGGTCGTTAGTATTTGGTTACTTAGAAGTAGTGTCTGGTTACACTGCTTGGAAGGTCCCTGGTTGTTTGTTTTAGTTTGAGAGATGATGATGTACAGATATGCACATCAAGCTACCCGAAACTGGCAAATTTTCCCAATCAACTTTAATCCATATATTTTAGCGATAAAGTTGAAAATGTATTAAAGAAATATGACTGATTGTAGTAGGTTGATGTGCTTGCGTCTGTACAAAAATATAATTATTATTTTTGTGTGAAGGCTAATACTCTCTGATAGTTTTCTCATCGTTTTTTTTTATATTATGAATTAATATCACACTAATATCATAAAGGCGAAAGTTTGTGAGTGTGTGTGTGTGTTTATAATTATGTTTGCTACTTCTTCACGCTCAAACGGCTGGACCAATTTTGATAACATTTTGTAAGGAGGTATTTGACTCCCTGGATTAACATATAGGCTTTTTATCCCGATATTCCCACGGGATCGAAACTTATGCGAGTGAAACCGCGGGTGCAGCTAGTTTATTTATAAAGAGTTTACAGTAGTCTTGCAGTTCAAATTATACCCCACAAAACCGTCATGTCAGATTCTCACGCCAACACTTGCTAGGTGTTTAACCAGACCCAAATAGTCTGACGCAGTCGTGTCATTATTTATTAAACCATGTTACTCCTTCTGTACAAAATATAGTTCTGGTCACAAAGAATATAAATGCTATATTAGCATAATAGCACACTTTTCAGCAAGATTTTGGCTGAAGCATCCAATATGTTGTGACATTAATCTAGACGAACGGTTAAACGTACTGTCTGGGACCTTTCCAGCATATTGCGGTATACTTTATCAAACAGCAGACATCTACTAAACATGGGTCACACAAATAGCTACAATGAAATATTTTTGCTGGAATACTTCTTTAAAGGTATGAGAACTCTGCTTGCGCGATGCAGGATTTACGCGTTGTTCGCATGTTGCGTTGTAGATACCGCTACACTTCTGTAGTTTATCGTCATACTTAGAAAGTACGATACGTGTTTTGTTTTTAGTTTAATTTTTTCACCTTTTTTTATTTAGACAAAATTGTGAAGCTGCATCACACACACCCAAAACCTCTATCTGCAGTTCTTACTGATATTGTTTCTGAGGGGGAATCGAACCTGCGTAATAGTGCTCAGCAAAATTGGTATGTAGACAGGTACCGCGGAGAAATCTTTTATAGTAACACTAGCTACGCCCAGAGGTTCACCCGCAGAAATGTCGATCCCGTGGGAATATCTGGATAAAACGTGAAATCTTATGTATTAATCCTGGTTATAAACTATCTGTGTGCCAAATTTCATCCAAATCCGTTCAGCCCTTTGTGCGTGAAGAAGTATAGTCCTCTTCACCGTATCCGACGACAGCGACCCCGACTATTTCTCTTTCCTTTCGTGAGCTCTCTGATGATTAGCAAAACCAATTTGGTCTTGAAAACCCGGTCACACCGTATACAGAAGAGCATCAGCAAGAACAAGTAACAAACATACAAACACAATCACAAACTTTCGCCTTTATAATATTAGTGTGATGTGATATTAACATCCCCGAAGAGTTAGTCAGAGGTGTGCCTATACCCACATTGTACAGAAAAAAAAAACAGTGGCACTCCGGGAGTGCCGACAGAAGTGAAAACAATAATAATAATAATAATAATAATAATAACTGGCAACACCAATGTCAACGAGTCGTCATTTTGAACCATTTTCCGAAATCAATTTATAAAAGCAGTTTTTAGAAGTATTTTAAAATACTACAGCCATAGCCCAAACACCATATAATACCATACCATAAAATAGTACTTACAATGACCATAATTTTGATAAATCTAAATCAAAAATTGCCGAACCAGAGGAGGTGACATTTGTCATGTCACCTCCGATAAAAACGAAGAAGGAAAATAGAAAATGTTGACACGATCTGCCGCCGCTAGACGTCTCGCACGCCTTCCACCTCCGGACTCTTCGCTCAGCTCCGCCTCGCCGCCGCCGGTATCCAGCCCCACTGTGAGCGCTGTGACGACACCGACCGCGGCAGTTGCGTCGAGCTCGAGCGACGAGTATTTCTCTCCGCCCACGACGCCACCACCTGCTCGTCGACGGGGAGGACGCCGGCCGCCGGACGGCTTAGGACCTCGAGGCCCACCGGCCTCTGATAGGGTCCCAGCTCCCGGCGGAAGTGTGCAGCGCATGAGATGGACACGATCCATCAATGAAAATGTCATGCGCTCATACTATGGGGCTACAGAGGGGGGAAACAATCTGACCGCGTACCGTGTTCGGATGCTCTCTCTGTTTCAGGTGCTTGAACCAGCTGTCAACGTTTCGGCACAACGATTATCGGATCAGGTGCGTGTCATTCAGCGTAACCATATGTTGGATGACACTGTACTTGATCGCCTGCGAAGTGAAATGCAGAGTAGCCATGTCATCACTCCCCAGTCGCAGACTGCTGTACTACTACCGCAGTCTGATACAAGTCATGCTGACGAGGGGAGTAATGACAGGGCTACAAACGTAAGTACCCAATGTAATGAGGAATTGAGGAGTGCTTTGGAGGATGCGATTCGGGAATATCGCTTCATGTCACCCGAACTTAGGCCACGCTTACCTCGTTTGCCCATGCATAACAAAAATAGGGCGCTGGTGGCGGTTCTGGATTCGCAGTTGTCAAACTATTTTGATGGCTGCGAAGACCTCACCGATGCTCATTCGATTCTGTACTGCGCGGCTGCAGCGGCATGTCGTGTAGCTCATGTCAAATTTGCCAATGACTCTAGAGCTACACGACCGAAACCAGCCGTACCAGCTTGGCAGTGCAGAATTGAACGCCGTATTGGTGGGGCCAGAGCGCTCATTGGCAAACTAATCTGCTTCAGGGAGGGCAATACTCGTCCTAGAGTGATGCGCTTTGTGAGACGGGCATTCTTGGGGACTGATATCAGTCCTCAAGACTATATGTCTTGTGTCACGGAGCGCATCGACTTCCTGAAGCAGAAAGTGTATGCATGGGCGAACCGTATTCGTCGATACAGGCGGCGAGTGGAGCGATACACTCAGAATCGCACATTCCAGAGTGATGAAAGGTGGGTTTATAGGGCTTGGGAGCGACCGGACCAAGGTGTTACTGACACGTGCCTACCGGATGATGACGCCATGTGCTCGTTCTGGCGAAACATCTGGTCGGTGCCTGTCAGTCACACCGAGGGTGATTGGACTGGGAAGATTGAGCGAGCGTGCGATCTAATACCAGAAATGGGGGTACTTACCATCAGCCCCCAAGATGTTGCTCGTGCAGTCCGACCGTTGCCTAACTGGAAATCTCCAGGGCCGGACGGGCTGCACAACTTTTGGATAAAATGGTTCCAAGGGTCGCACGCCTGCTTGGCATCCCAGTTCCAGTCAGCCTTAGAGTCAGGGTCACTGCCCCAGTTCCTAACGACAGGAATAACCCACCTGCTCCATAAATCAGGTAGTACCGCGGATCCCAAAAATTATAGACCGATCACTTGTTTACCGACGGTCTATAAAGTTCTTACATCCATTTTGAGAACTAAAATTAACAAACATATAGACACCAACTCCATCATGTCTGTCTCTCAAAATGGATGTAGGAACGGGTCCCGGGGTACTAAGGAGCTGCTCCTCATTGATATGGCCATTAGCCAACAGGTTCGTCGTTCCCGAAAGGATCTGTCGACATGCTGGATAGATTATAAGAAGGCCTATGACTCGGTGCCACATACATGGCTCATGAGGGTGTTGGAGTTGTACAAAGTAGATGCAACTCTGCGCACCTTCCTGATGTCGTGTATGGGGCAATGGAGGACGGTCCTTCGATATCCAGGATGTCGAAATATTCAGAGGAATAGCGAACCGATAAGGATCGAGCGAGGCATATTTCAGGGTGATAGTTTGAGTCCGCTTTGGTTCTGCTTAGCCTTGAATCCCCTAAGCACGCTGCTGGAGGATTCAGGTCTAGGCTATCGGCTGAGGAGAGGTGGTCAGGTTATATCGCACCTCCTCTACATGGATGACCTAAAACTCTTTGCCCCCAACAATTTGCAACTAATGGAGCTACTGAAAGTAACTCAAACTTTCAGTAGCGCCATCAGGATGGAATTTGGTGTGGACAAATGTGCGGTCATGCATGTAAAGCGAGGGGAGATTGTTGAATCCGTGGGAACCCAACTCTCGGATTCCACAAACCTTAGAACCCTCTCCGCATCCGAAACCTATAAGTATTTGGGTATGTCGGAAGCGTTAGGCATCAATGTTACTGACATGAAGCAATCGTTGAAGGAGCGCTTCTTTGGCCGCCTGAAAAAAGTACTTAATAGTCTTCTATCAGGCGGAAACAAGGTGCGCGCCTTCAACGGTTGGGTCATGCCGGTTTTGATGTACTCTTTTGGCATACTCAAATGGACTCAGACCGAACTCGACGCCCTGGATAGGAGGGTCCGTACGTTGCTGACTGCAAATCGAATGCATCACCCACGGTCATCGGTAATGAGGCTGTATATCCCGCGAAAGTGTGGAGGTCGAGGGTTTTTAAACGCTAAGACCCTCCACAATCGCGAGATATGCAGTCTCAGGGAATATTTTCTAGAAACCGACGTGGGGATGCATCGAGATGTAGTCGCCGTGGACAAGGGCCTCACCCCGCTCTCCTTGGCTAAAGAGAACTGGCGCAAGCCAGTAGTGCTTGACACTAATGATCGCATGGAGGTATGGCAGAGTAAGGAGCTTCACGGACGCTTTTTCCGGGCCCTACATGGACCCGATGTTGATCTATTAGCGTCCGTAGCCTGGCTGCGTTTCGGTGACCTCTTTGGGGAAACCGAAGGTTTTGTCTGTGCTATTATGGACGAAGTTATGATGACGAACAATTACCGGAGATTTATTGTGAAAGACGGCACGGTTGACATCTGTCGGGCATGCCACCGGCCGGGAGAATCAATCAGGCATATTATCTCCGGGTGTTCTCGTCTAGCTAACGAAGAGTACTTGCATAGACACAACCTTGTAGCCAGGATAATCCATCAGCAACTTGCTCTGAAATACAACCTTGTGGAATCGGAGGTGCCGTACTACAGGTATGTGCCCGACCCAGTTCTCGAAAATGGTGATATCACATTATATTGGGATCGATCCATCATCACTGACAGGACTATTGTTGCCAATAAGCCTGATATAGTGGTGGTGGATCGACCAGAGCGGCGCGCAATGATTGTTGACATAACCGTCCCGCATGATGGGAACCTCGTGAAAGCCGAGAAAGATAAACAAATCAAGTATCTTGACTTGGCTCACGAGGTTGTCGACATGTGGGATGTGGACTCAGCGATCATTGTGCCGATAGTTGTGACAGCCAATGGTTTAATTGCCAAGAGCCTCGACCAACACCTGAGGAGGCTCTCGTTGGGCAGCTGGATCAAGGGCTTGATCCAGAAAGCGGTACTTCTGGACACGGCCCGAATAGTTAGGAGGTTCCTCTCTCTGGAGCCCTGACCGCCGGTAGCTTGGACCCTTTTCCCGATACCGGTGGGCTACTATTTTTTATATTTTTAAATGTTTTTATATTTCTTTATACTAATATTTAAAAATATAATTTATAAGAATTTAAATGAATAAAGGAGATAATAATAATAACATGGAACCTCGTGAAAGCTGAGAAAGAAAAGCAAATTAAATATCTCGACTTAGCACACGAGGTTGTTGACATGTGGAATGTTAGCTCGGCTACCATTGTGCCGATTGTCGTATCGGCCAATGGACTGATGGCCGAAAGCCTCGATCAACATCTATCGAGGCTCTCGTTAGGCGGTTGGGTCAAGGGCCTGATTCAGAAGGCAGTACTCCTCGATACGGCTCGCATTGTGAGGAGGTTCCTGTCTCTGGAGCCCTAACCACCGGTAGCTTGGACCCTGCTCCCGATACCGGCGGATCGCTATTTTTTTATATTTTTAAATGTTTTTTATACTTATTTTATAATTTAAGAAATATTTAAAAATGTAATTAGATGTGTAACTAAACAAATAAACGAAAATAATAATAATAATTTATTTATTTGTTAACATAGGTAAAGAAATACAGATCTTATAATTGATGAACAGAGCGCTATGTTATGCCAGGAGGCGTACAAATATGGTGAGCAAGTCTAGCCGAGGATTACAAATTAAAATTTACTAAACAAAATATTTGAAAATCATGCATAGTTATGGTATTAAATTAGAAAATAAATTGAACGATTACATATTATTTCATACTCCAATTATGTCAAAAACTAAATGAGGAATTATTAAAATGTCAGAAATATATGTCAAAATAATTAAAAAATTTCAAAATTATTCAATGTCAACGTTAATAAATAATTGTAGTTCTAAATTAATTCGTCATTTAAGTATTCGTCAATAGTATAATAACATTTATCAACCAAGAACAATTTCATTTTTTTCTTAAATTGTGTAAAATTTAATTCTTTTATGGCGTCTGGAATTTTATTATAGATGCGTGGTGCCATACCGAGGACACTTTTTTTTACTAATGCAGTTTTACATTTATAATTACTCAAAGCATTTTTGTACTGACTACGAAGTGGAACATTTCGTACCGTTGTCATTTTTTCAAAAAGGTTGGGATTTGTTTTGACGAAGATACTAATTTCTAATATGTATATCGCCGGTAACGTAAGTATTTTTAATGATTTAAAGTACGGTGCACAGCTGTCATCTGTTTTCAGACCACACATTGCTCTAATACATCTTTTTTGTGCCTTGAATAGTAATCCCTTATCTGGGGAATTACCCCAAAAAATAATTCCGTATCGTAGAAGTGAGGCTACAAGACCGTGATAGGCAACAAGTAACGCGTCCATATTTATTTTTCTAGTTAATTGAAAAAGTGCATAGGCAGATTTATTAATTTTTTTACATAGCTGTTCTATATGAGCTTTCCAATTAAGGTTATTATCAATATGGATACCTAAAAACACACTTACTTTTTCTTCTTCTATTTCGGTGCCATTATAATTGACGCAAATTTTTGGAGCTTCAATTCTTTGGTGGAAATGCATTACTTTGGTTTTCTTGAGGTTGATTATTAAATTATTCATATTAAGCCAATTAATTATGTCAGTAAGAGTATTATTAATGTCAAATTGATAAGTATTTAAGTCTTTAAATTTTACTATGGCAGTACTATCGTCTGCAAATAAAATCATTTGTTGTTGTGTCACTTTTGGCAAATCATTTATGTAAATGAGAAATAAAGGTGGCCCAAGCACGCTACCTTGAGGCACTCCATATTTTATATTTCTGAAACAAAACACAAACAGAATACTTTGCCATCACTCACTGACATATCGGATATACATTAAAACCTAGTACATCCCGAGGACAGCCGAACACATTCGAAGCATTTTTTGAATCGTCTTATAAACAAAACACGCGTGTCGCTCACGGTAACAGTGGCGTGAGTGGTTTTCCCATCTCAAAAAATGCCCAACGCGTCTAAAGAAGCTTTTACTTCAAAAACAATAAGACACACAGCATTTTGCAAAATCTCTTTAGCAAAGGAGAGAAAACTCTGTATCCAAAAGCACTATATCAATATTTTCTTCCTCCCCTCTGCGGTAATTTTATCGATCGAGACATTATCACACCGAATATAACATTACATAACATACATAATCAGCCTATAATGTTCCCACTGTTGGGACACGGGCCTCCTCTCTGTGAGAGGGAGTGGGCCGTTATCCACCACGCGGGCCCAGTGCGGTTTGGTAGATCTATGTCACAGGCTTCGAATTTTTGGTTCTAGGACATGCCGGTTTCCTCACGATGTTTTCCTTCACCGTTTTGAGAGCAGTGGTGATAATATAATTTACACAAAGTAAAGCGCCTGTCTGGGTTCGAACCTACGACCTACAACTCGTAAGTCACCACTTGGCCACCACTGCTCAGAATGAATATAAGACTGAATATAACATTACACAATGTTAATAAACAACTGCCCCAAAACGATTCTTAGAGATTATTGGGTAGTAACGAACAATTGCATGGTCCCCAAGTTGTCTCGTAGAGTGCACTGCGCAATTGAATTTGCATAGTGCGATAACAGTTCCAATATCCGCTAGGGTTAAACCGGTCGGTTATGTACAGTACACACCAGAGTATGTTTTAGATTATTAGCCATTATGTGTACGATAATGGGGAAACTTGCGTGGGGGGATGTATGCGTTGTTTGTGCAAAGGATTTTACTGCAACTGCATATTGTGCTAACTGATATTTGAAGTACCAACATTTAGGTTTTATAGGGTTCAGTACACAAAGGGTGCCTCTGGAACCCTATTACTCTCTACTGTCTATCCGTCATGAACCGTAATAGGTAGACAGTTGAAATTTTCAGTGTGTATTTCTATTGCCGCTATATCAATCCATACTAATATTATAAATGCGAAAGTGTGTCTGTCTTTCTGTTACCTCTTCACGCTTAAACCGCTGAACCGATTTAGATAAAATTTGATATAGAGATAGTTTGAGTCCCGGGAAAGGACATAGGATAGTTTTTATTCCGATATTCCCGCGGGATCGACATTTATGCGGGTGAAACCGCGGGGCGCTGCTAATAAAAACTTAATAAAGTTAATAGGTAAGTATAGGTTCGATTCCCACCCAGGACAAATGTTTGTGTGATGAGCATGATCATTTGTTCTGTGTCTGGGTGTAATTTATCTATATATGTATGTATTTAGAAATATATAAGTATGTTTATCAGTTGTCTAGTACTCATAACACAAGCTCTGCTTAGCTTGAGACTAGACGGCGTTGTGTGATAGTTGTGGAATATTATATTATTATTATTATTATAAACGGGGTCTTATAAGAAACATGTTTTTTTCGGCGTTTTTTTAACACAGTGCGAAACTCTTCGTGTGCGAGTCCGACTCGTACTTGGCCGGTTTTTTAATTTGTATTTTTCCGGAGAGATATTGAACAAGTTTATTGAACAATTTGGTCACTATTAATGACATTGCTAATAATTTAAATTAGAAATTAAGACAATAGAGGCAACCTCTAGCTATAATGTACGCAAAAAAAGCTTAAAATCAGTCAATAGTATCAACCTAGTGCATCAAAATATTCAAGGATTTATGAACAAAGAATTAGAAGTAGAATTATTTATGAATTTTAATAGTATTGACATACTTTGTATAACAGAACATTGGCTGAAAAGCCACCAGTTCTTGTTCAATTTTAATAATCACCAGGTTGGTAGTTCGTTTAGCAGAACAAATGCTATACATGGTGGCTCATTAATTTTAGTAAGTAACCAGCTCAAATTTAAAGATCGTATAGATATTGTGAGCCTATCAGTTGAGCGTACGGTTGAAATTGCCTGTGTAGAATTGGAGCACTCTATTGTATTAAGTGTGTATAGACCCCCTTCAGGATTGTATGACTGCTTTGAAAAGGTAATGGATGAAGTGTTACACAGGATTTGTAACTCAAACAAGTCCGTTATCATTTGCGGTGATTTTAATGTCAATTTATTAGAAAACTCAGGTTCTTGTAGTAAAATTTTAAGTCTGTTTCAGTCCTACAATCTTCTAAACCTATTTTTGGAGCCCACAAGAATAACCCCTACTAGTGCCACATGCCTAGATAATATATATACAGATATTATACCAAGCCACAAAGAAATTATAACTTTACTAGATTCTGATCATTGCGGGCAAAGGATTACTATTCAAAATCAAAACAAAAAAGTGGCTAAAAAGGATATCACTGTTAACCCCAAAACTGCAAGTCGCTTGGAGGCTTTTAAAGTTAAACTCATTGATAAATTACCAGTTTTGTCTATTCATGCTGATCCTAATCATCTTTATGATAATTTTTTTAATGTATACTGTAAACAATTTGATTCCACCTTTATTCCCAAGACTATTTCGGTTAATAGTAATGCATCGTTTAGTGATTGGGCTACCATTGGTATTCATAAAAGTAGAACACGGCTTTATGAACTGTACAATGAAAGGACTTATATTAACACTGATGAATTTAATTTGTATGTTAGAAATTATTCAAAATTATTTAAAAAAGTTTGTTATATGGCCAAGTCACGTTATTTGGGTTCAAAGATTAAAAACAGCAGTAATGTAATTAAAACGACTTGGAATATTATTAATAGTGAAACGGGAAGATCTAGTAACCGAAATACTGACTACAGCCTGTCTATTAATGACAACATAATAAAATCAGACGCACAAGTCGCCGAGGCATTTGAAAATTTCTTTTCAGATATTCCCGTTTCAACTACTAAATCACTAAACTCATCACCTTCTGTTGCTGAGTCTTTGCTTAAAGAAAATGTTAATGGTTGCGATTCGGAATTTCATTTTGAATATATTACCTGTAGAGATATAATTAAAACCTTTCACACTTTAAATGTAAAAAAGACTGCAGATCTGTGGGGTAATTCTGTAGAAGTAGCCAAGTCTATTATTGACATTGTAGCGCCTACTCTAGCTATTATCTTTAATAGTTGTATTGACAATGGGGAGTTTCCTGACCTTATGAAAAATAGTAAAATAATACCTTTGTTTAAATCAGGTAGTACATCAGATCCCACAAATTATAGACCTATTTCTGTACTACCTACCTTTAGTAAAATTTTTGAGAAATTAATTTTAGACCAAATGCAAAGATTTTTTAATAAACATAAATTATTACATAGCAAACAGTTTGGTTTTACAAGGGGTCGTTCAACTACTGATGCCGGCGTTGAACTATTAGGACATATTTATAATGCATGGGAAGATAAATGCGATGCCTTGGGCATCTTTTGTGATTTGTCCAAGGCATTTGATTGCGTTCTTCACGAAACGTTAATCAGGAAACTCCGCCACTACGGGATCCGAAACACTGCTCTGGATCTTCTTATTTCATACTTGAGTAAAAGGATTCAGAGCGTTGACGTTAATGGAAAAAGATCACCCGGATCTATAGTAACAATGGGAGTCCCACAGGGCTCAATTCTTGGTCCTTTCTTGTTTCTCATTTATATTAATGACTTGCCGTACCTCATAAAGGATCATCATGATATAGTGTTGTTTGCAGATGACACTTCTCTTTTGTTTAAACTTAAACGTCAGCAGTTGGTTACTGACGATGTAAATAGCGCGATCTCGAAAGTAGTCCACTGGTTCAATGTTAATAATTTGCTTCTAAACGAGAAGAAAACCAAATGCATTAAGTTTACGCTACCCCACGTAAGGCAGGTGAAAACTAATGTGTTGATAAAGGGCGAGGAATTGAATCCTGAAGACAACACAGTATTCTTGGGCATAACTTTGGATGCTAAGCTTCAGTGGGGTCCACATATAGATAAATTGTCAAAAAAGCTAAGTTCTGCAGCATACGCTGTTAGAAAAATTCGAAATTTAACTGATATAGAGACTGCTCGTTTAGTGTACTTTAGCTATTTTCATAGTGTAATGTCGTACGGTATTCTATTGTGGGGAAATGCCGCCGATATTCAGACTATCTTTGTTTTGCAGAAGCGAGCTGTTCGATCAATTTATAAATTAAGTCCGAGACACTCTCTCAGAGACAAATTTAAAGAGATTAATGTAATGACTGTGCCTTCTCAGTACATTTATGAAAATCTTTTATATGCCCATAAAAATATAAAATTGTTTAAAAAATACAGTGATATCCATAATATAAATACTAGAAACAAACACAAATATGTTGTACCTACAACCAGGCTCAAGAAAATAGGTGGCTCGTTCAGATGCCAATGTATACGCTTTTACAATAAACTACCAAGCCACGTTCAAGATCTAAGCCTTAATAAATTCAAATCTTTCATTAAACGTAAGTTGTGCCAGAAAGCCTTTTATACCGTTAAAGATTATATTGAGGACAAAAAGGCTTGGGATTGAGCTGCTTCCAATTTCTGCATTTTGAATGATTTTTTTCTTTTTAATACACATTGACATTGATGAATATTTTTTTTAAACAATGACATTTGCTTACTTTGTAAAGTATTATATTATTTTTTCATTGTGAATGTGAAGACGATGTGGGTCTTTTTACATACTTATATATATTTTTTTTATTATTCTCTCTGTTCTGTTTTTTTTTTTTTTTCATGGTCTGGCAGTTTGAGTAATTTATGTGGCCTACCCAAATGTCCTTTCTTTGGTATTGTTCGTCGAATCGTTGAGCTCCTTAAGTCTTGAGTTGAGCTGCACGATTTTTGACAAATGCGTGCACTGACTGGACAGGTCCTCTCAATCTGTGTGGTTCTTTCCTCAAAAGACCACCTCAGACATCGATCTACATGGTCTTCATATAACCTGACCAAGATTATGTCTGGACTTTAAAAGAGACTGTGACCTCTGAGTTTGTTTCGGCCTTTCTTCTCAGAGTAGTCAGATAGGAAACGCCGACTTCATCTAGTTTAAAAAAACAAAAACATGATTGACGTGTAAAAGTGTTTGTACAAACCTACTTACAAAATAAAATCATTTCATTTCATTTCATTTCATTTCAAGTGATTTTGATGAAGTTACAATGACCTACTATTTAGGTCAAATCAAATAAAATTCGTTTTTATGTGTCTAAAGCATAGGTTTCTAAAATTCTCTCACTCTAACGTATTACATATTATTTCCCCATTTACTTCTAAAACCGCCTACACAACCACACCAGCGTTTATAATTACGCTCAAGTACGCGTGCAGTTATTTGCGGTACGTTTAACGCGTCGTCAGGCACGCCAGTAATTATCGACATCAGTAAAACTAAATGACCTCTGATTTAATTCTCCCGCATCCAGTTAACGATTGCTAGTTTAATAAAAATATACACAAACCGTCCATAACAACAGCCTGAACTTAATTGCGAGCTTTATAGCCATTAAAAGGTATATTACTGCGCAATATTTACTTTAACAAATGTTAATTTGCATTTTGATTACTATGTGTATTTTTTAGAGTTGGGCCGCTACTATCGAGTAATGTTTAATCAAAATAATGCGTTCGTGTTAATTTTATGATGGATAAAAACATACAGAACCCGGTGTTTTAACATGGAATACGATGTTTATTCGATACGAATTCGAATGTTTTATTAACGAGCAATGGTTGAAAAAAACATTCATTCATGTGAATTGCATTTCAATATGTGGGTATGTATGTATTTACGAATAGTTTTCAAATATCAGGTAACTCCAATATCGTGAGTACCAAATATTTTTCCGATCAATTGATCTTTCATGTGAGCAATTCCACTAATGCCCGGAATTACATCCAGAGCACTCTGTCCGACCGATAATTTGAGAGATCTTCCAAAGCGGTGGAATTCTCTTGGCCTAGGACGTGATTCGCATTCTCCCCCGTAGGGAATTCTAGGCAATGAGCCTCCACACTCGGCCTGCACCTCAGCCCCGCTCGAGGAAATTTGCCAAAATATTTTGTGCATCCTCAGCTTTTTAATTTGGCTCGGGAGCGGAACTTAACGCAAGATGGTCCTAGTTTAATTTATAGCCTAAGGAATTAAATGCTGAAGCACGACGACACTGTTAAGTGACTTCAATATCTCTTTATATTAATTACTTTTGTCGTTAATTTGTAGTTTTGTGTTGTAAATGTCGTCGTTAAATGTTTGGAATGTCCACAATGTATACCTAATGGACTTGTATAACATAAAAAAATGTTGTAACACCCGGAAACGGTGTCATTCCAAACATTTTTTGTTAACAGAATGTATTAACGTTCGTGTAGTACAAAATCGAGTCATTTATTATGACTGAGCATGTTTTAGACGTTGCTTGCGTGTATATGTCTGATTTAGTCTACGATAAACTGACAAGACAAACTTGGACGAATGGTTTCACTAATTCAAACCGTCTAAATATTTCGTGCTGGCAGTCTTGAATAAAGTACTAGTTTCCTTTGTTGCTGGGCAGATAGATTACGGGCTTGTGACACCAACAGGCTTGCGCACAGCAGATACGCTTACATATTTCATGGCTCCATCCTTTTACCGCCAAACAATACGTCTAAAAGCCTTAAATAAAGGAATGGCTTTTGTTCTATGGTACCAGGCGATCAGGAGTGCGGAGCAGTCACGTGGTCGGTGTACACCGGCGGGATAATTCGGACGACCGGCGTCGCTCCCTCGCGGCCATTGTACTCCCGGTACGTGACGTGTATCGCAATCCGACGACTTATATCAAAAAGGACGTTGTTGATGAAGAAGTTAAAGTATAGGTGCTCGACTTGAAGATTTAGTGCTGTTTTATGTAAGTGTTCGTAAAAGATAGTGAGGTTTTTGTGGTCGTAGTTAAATGTTTAGAGAAAAGGAATAAAACTTGTAAGTTGATGGTACAGACTCTTCTTCTTAAGATTTTATAGACATCAGTCAGCAAGATTATACCCTTACTTACTGGTTTATTTAATGAACTTTCACAGCACAAACTATAGCACACAAACTGCTTTCGTGTTTCAAAACATTGACGTGATAAATTCTACTTAATCCCGAATCTATAGCATAAAAGAGCATGACATTGCATAAATTCACGACTCTAATAATTCACTGTCTTATTCAAATAAAAGATCTCCTCTACGAAAGTGTCACGTTGTACTGCATAAATTCAGTCGAGCACACACTACTGCAAATCCTGCGATTAAGTACTGCAACCACAACATAATATGGTATTTTTGCCAACATTCGCTTTACTAGATGATGATCCGGCTTTGAGGAAACATAAAAACATAATATGCGATCTCGGTAACATCGTTTACTTTTGTTGGTTCCTTATTGAATTACTTTATGAAATTCTAATGAGTTATTATGGTACCTATTGCTTGATATTATGTTTTATGAAACAGGATTGTGTTTAATATTGATAAAGGTTATGTAATTTCGGTGAACAAACTGTTCGAATGAAATAAATCTTTTCTTACGTTTTATTTAAAGATCATTTACCACAGCAGAATACTGCTACCCATCTTTTAACGAAATCCATTTAAAAGAAACGCTGGGAACAAAAATATAAACGTAATATCATTTTGTTGTATTATGCGGATATCAACGTAGTTTTAAGCAAATCTGACGCCACTCTTATTAAAACCGCTGTCGAAACTTCGGATAACATCGTAAAGTCAAACTTTACATCCAAACCGTCATAAATCTCGTACACTCGCATAGTATCGTGCGACAATAAAACGAGAATCTATTAAAAACATAAAATAGCTTTTCAAAACTTCATACAAGGACAAAGGAGGTAAAGTAAAGTAAAGTAACGCGAGACGTAACAGTAACCCTTTTACGTTTTTTAGGCTCAACAACCGTAAAAGTATCGAATGTCGTAAAATTGATCCCAGTAATAAAATTACACACCGTAAAGGGCGAAAATGAAATATTATGTTGCCATTACTTAGAAAAGTATTTCATGTGTGGACGTGCGTTCAACGCTCTAGTTTAGAATTTAATGGCTCAACGTGGTCAGAAAAATCAAAATCAAAATCAAAATATTTTATTTCACATAAGCCTACATGGGCACTTATGAAACGTCAGAAGCTAGGTGCACGGTTCCAATTGGTCGTTTCCTATGGAGAAGAACCGGCAAGAAACTCCACGGTTACTCTTTTTAAAAATAATTGGCTTTTACAATATTTTCAAATTACAGTAGGTATGGGAGGATAGCGTAGGCCTGTCAACAAGTATCAGGTACTTGATAAAATAAAAAATGGTCTACAGATCTAAAGTCTACAAGGCCTACAAAGTCCTCACATTTACAAAACAAGAATCTATCAAAAGGATAAATAAAAAATAAAAACCTAATAAAACCTAGTGATATGATTACCATTACAACCACTAATAAAGAGATGGAAAAAATTTGAATTTTCTGTATATAATGTCAAGTAATAAAGAGATTATGTCAAAAAAGTAAATAAAGTAAAGTAAATAAAAAATGAACATCGTAATTTGAGAGCAGTTAATAGACATTTAAATAGTTAAGCCGTTAATGAGTAGCCAGGGAAGCCACATGTGCAGAAGGAATTATTGCCAAACTACCTTGTCTTCAACATAGTCTTTAATCTTATAATATGCTTTTTTGATAAGGACACGTTTGATGAAGGTTTTGAATTTTCCATCGCTAAGTTCTGTAACCGACTTTGGCAACTTGTTATAAAAACGGACGCCGTTTACAAGAAATGACTTGCTAGTTTTATTTAATCTAAATTTAGGTAACACAATTTCATTTTTACTACGTGTATTTATATTGTGGAAATCGCTTCTTATTTTGAAGAGTCCTAAGTTTTTGCGAACATACAAAATACTTTCTAAAATATAAAGAGAAGGCAGAGTTAGTATATCAATTTCTTTGAATTTGTTTCTAAGAGACTCGCGAGGACCCATTTGATAGATTGCGCGGATTGCCCTCTTTTGTAAAATGAAAATTGAATCTACGTCAGCTGCCGATCCCCACAGCAGAACACCATAAGACATAATGCTGTGGAAATAAGCAAAGTATACTAACCTAGCTGTAGCTATATCTGTCAACTGCCTTATTTTTCTTACTGCATATGCAGCTGAACTTAATCTACCTGAGAGAGCTCTAATGTGTGCGCCCCATTGTAATTTTGAATCTAAAGTAATACCTAGAAATACAGTTTCCGTAACAGCGTCTAGTTTTTTGCCATCAAGTTCTAAATTCAGACCCACTTGAGGTACATTTGGTAATGAGAACTTAAGACATTTAGTTTTGTTCGCATTAAGTAAAAGATTATTAGCTGCAAACCATTTCGAAAGAACAGCCAGACTCTCGTTAACATGTAAGACATCCGTATCTTTTCTATCTATTTGAAAAATAAGGGAAGTGTCATCCGCGAATAAAATGATATCCGACAAATTAGCCATCAGGTAAGGAAGGTCATTAATATAAACTAGAAATAGGAAAGGGCCAAGAATTGAGCCTTGAGGCACGCCCATCTTAACTAAAGACCCCGATGACGTCGCCCCATTAACGTTTACTTTTTGCTGCCGCTTTGACAGATAGGAAAGAACAAGATCAGCAGCTTGTCCACGAATTCCGTAATGGTATAATTTACAGATCAGTGTATTATGGTCAACGCAGTCAAACGCTTTTGAGAGGTCACAGAAAACGCCAATTGCATCCTGGGACTTCTCCCAGGATTCCAAAATGTGACTGATGAGTTTTACTCCCGCGTCCGTCGTCGACCTACCTTTCGTGAAACCAAACTGGCGACTATGTAAAATCCCATTTGAATTAAAATGTGACAACATCTGGTCCAGCATGATTTTTTCATAGATTTTGCTCATAGCTGGTAGCACAGATATAGGTCTATAATTAGAGGGATCAGACTTACTACCCGATTTGAAAATTGGTACTACTTTACTATGTTTCATTAAGTCAGGAAACGTACCGCTGTCTAAACATTGATTAAATATGCCTGTTAGGGCAGGGGCAATTGTGTCAATAATATCTCCAAGAACCTTAACAGAAATCCCCCATAAGTCTTCAGTGTTTTTTATGTTAAGACTTTTAAAAGCTTTTTTAATTGTGGCAACAGAAATGGGCTGGAATTCAAAGCTTGGAATATCCTTATTAAAGTTTTCTTTAAGAAGAGCTTCAGCTAATATAGGTGATGAGGGGAGAGACTTTGTAACCTCTATTGGGATGTTGGTAAAGAAATTTTCTAGTGTCTCAGCAACTTTTAACTTATCAGAAATGGTTTCATTATCAATTTTTAGGGACAACTCATTCTGATCTCGCTGTTTTGTGTTTCCAGTTTCTTTGTTAATTACCTGCCACACAGCTTTTATTTTATTATTAGACATACTAATTTTGTTACTTATTAATTTAGATTTGGCCTCAGCGCAGACTCTTTTGAATATTTTAGAATAATTTCTTACATAATTATGAAGGGCTTGATCAGAGGTTAATGATTTCTCGTGATACAGATTATATAAAATATCTCTGCTTTTTCTAATGCCAGCAGTAGCCCATTCACTAAATTTTGGTTTAGTATTGATAGTAACTTTTTTTACAGGACATGCTTTATTGAATTCTTGGCATACTGTAGAAAATAATGTACCATAGTTTATGTTGGGGTCTTGTGAATCAAAACTTGCTGTTGAAAGATTGCTAAGAACATTATTATTAAACATTTTCAATTTATTTTTAGTTAGAGGTCTTAATTGAATTGATTTATCTATGTGTAATCTTTTACCTAAGTCAAATGACACAAGTTGACCAGTATGGTCAGACCTGACGCCACTAATTAAAGACGAGTCTTTTATGTTACAATTAGTGAATACATTGTCGATGCATGAAGCTGAAGTTGCTGTTATTCTAGTTGCTTCATTAAATATACATTTTAAATTAAATGATTTAAACAATGAAATGAGCTTACATTTTTCTGGTGAATTAACTAATAGATCAATATTTAGGTCACCACAAACAAAAACAAATTTACTATCTTTAAAAAGTTTACTAAGTATTTCTTCCATTATGATTAAAAATGATGACAAATTTGAGGCTGGTGGTCTATAAACACATAAGAAAGTATGGCCTTCAACTTCTGCACATGCTACCTCACATAAGCGATCAACAGAGCAAGCAGTGATATCCTTTCTTTCTTTATACCTAAAAGAACTATTACATAATATCAAAGTACCACCCCCTAATGAGGACCTGTTGTGCGCACTGGCAACTGAAAAATTATTTACATTAAACAACATTCTATCCGGTTTTAACCATGTTTCACAAAAACATAATATATCCATATGATATTTATCTATTAACATTTCTACGTCTAGGATTTTGCCAGAAAAGCGATTTATATTTTGGTGATACAGTAAAATATTCTTATTATGCTTCTCTTTTGTCGACTCTAAAAGTTTAAAGAATGAATAACAGTATTATTAGAAGTACTAGATAATACTGTTTCGTCACTTAACCTAGTCTCAGTTAAATCATCAATAACTGCGTGATTAAATCATCAATAACTGCGTGAAAAGAATTAAAACGTAATTCATATGGAGTACCGTTAATCACCCAGGCTATAGCTGGTGCCAAATAAGGTGGCAAGAGTGGTCATTGACTCACCTAATTTAATTTTATTTACTGGGAGATTCGGGTTAAAAAATCATGTATGTCATGTTAAGTAGAGAATTGAAGAAAATGTCGTGAAAAAAGCTTTGTGTATGGTTTTGAATAAACCATACACAAAGCTTTTTTCACGACATTTTCTTCAATTCTTCTTCAAAGCTTTTTTTTATAAAAGCCATACAAGCCTTTATCAGTAGGGAAAGAGAATTGGAAAGGGGGTGCCTACTGAGATAAAGACTAATAGAGAATTATGGAAGAAGACAACATGCTGCGCCGATTCTAAATAAATTGGGATAAGGGCAAGAGAACGTTGATGATTCGGATTTAAAAACCGAAATAAAATCAATTGATATCCTGAATCGATAATGCCTGCAGCTGTTGCTCTGAAGATTTTGCACGACTCATAATGCGAAGCATTAGAAAAAAAGTGCTTCACGATCAAAAAAATGTTTGCCTCCTTTCTGCAACTGTTTCTATAACGATCGAAACAGTTGCAGAAAGGAGGCAAAAAAAATTCTGCTAGTACACAGAACCTTCTTAATTTATATACAACTAGCAGCGACCCACGGTTTCACCCACGTAAGTTTCGATCCCGTGGGAATATCGGGATAAAAAGTATCGTATTTGTTAATCAAGGAAATGGTCTATCTATGTGCCAATTTTCATCCAAATCTGTTCAACGGTTTACGCGTGATTGAGTCCATTCCAAGGTTGCCTGGAAGAGATCGCAGAAAGCGATAAGGCCGCCCATTGTATATTTTGTAATGTTGATGTATCTTTTTTCATGTTATGTATTTTTGTGGTGTACAATAAAGTATATATAAATAAATAAATAAACACCAAAACATCTTCACAAACTTTCACATTTATAATATTAGTAGGATTGTATAGATTTAATGGAGATTAATTCTGTACTTTAAAAAAATGATTTAATGCAGTAGAAATGTTATACGAGTACTTAAACATCAAAATATTTAAAAAAAAATCCTGTCAATCAATTTGTGAAACCTGAAAACATTGTAGGTTGCGAAAAATTAATGAATTGAGTATTTTTTTTTATAATTATTCGTTTCTCTCATATTATAGTATAGTCGTTACGGGTAGTCAGAAGCCCGAAAGTCTGACAACCAGTCTTACCAAGGGGTATCGTATTACCCAGTAACTGGGTTGTGGAGGTCAGATAGGCAGTCGCTCCATGTAAAATACTGGTATTCAGCTGCATCCGATTAGACTGGAAGCTGACCCCAACATAGTTGGGAAAAAGGCTAGGCAGATGATGATGTTTCTCCCATAAGAGAAACCCTATTGAAAATGGCTCTTTTATTCAAAGTAGTTTAATTATAATTAATAAAAATAAAAACGAACTAATATAATATCTATCTATTTCTATGGTTTTTTATACGATCAAATGAGCATTATGAGTCATGCAGTTTTGGATTTTTTGCTAACGATAAGCGATAATTAGTCCGTTAATCGAACTCCTACGCAATATTGTCGAGAAGGGCAGTGGCCGCTATTGCTACCAACAATACCTACCAATTACAATGCTACAAGCGTCTATTGGTGCTCGAAAGACGTTGACAGGGAGCTCTGTTGGTCATTTGTATTGTAAAAACAAAATGGCGGCTATAGTTACGATTTTGGCCACGCGCCAAAAGAACCTTGTGGCGCTATCGGCTATAGCATGAAAGAAAAATAGTTGGTGGATAGGTAAAGTTTTTATGTTGATGTAAGGAGTTGGTAAAGCTAAATAAAAATCAATCGGCAGTGACAAAGATAACTGATCGGTCCCCGCAGATTAGATAGTGTTATGGAAGTACCCTGTATCCTTTGTACAGTGACATGAGTGAGTCTGTGTATTATCATACTGCGTTTCTACTTATCAACTCAAAAGAGTTTGTTTGGTTTACATTGAAAATAAATAAAACTACCTATGAAGAGAAAATTCCATTACTATTTTATTGGCGATCTCATCTAGTTTTTTTAAAATATGATTGACGTGTAAAAGTGTTTGTACAACTTACAGAATTAAAATCATTTATTAAAATTATGACAGCTCGTAAATAAATATTTCGTATGCTGGGTGACTGTTTAAAGAAGTTGCGACTGTTAAAATACATCACAAGCAAACAAAGATCCGTATTTTAAAAACATGGACCTAAATTCGAGGAATGAAATCCTAGACTATAGTTAAAATAATATATCACGAATATGAGTGGGATTGGAATGTAGGGATTGTTACAAAAGTATACAATGAATGGCTAGGCATGCATCATATAATGCGTTATTCATGAAAGTTTAAAACCATGCACACTATTTTAGTGCGTTTGCCTTGCTACGGCTTGCTACGCGGTAAACTACGGCGTAGCAGACTGCTACGATTGCGTGGTCACGCGTTCGAAACCATGTCCTTCTTTTGTTGACACTGTGATGTGTATATTAAATACATCCACATTATTAACCTAATAAATAAAATACGGTAAAAATGATGAAATGATGAAATGAAATGATGCAAAATGGTTGTTCTCTTAATGGAAATGAATCATCATCATCTCATCATCTCTCTAGCTAGCCTATTCTCAACTATGTTGGGGATGGTTTCCAGTCTAACTACGTAACGTCTAGTATGATACATATAGTCATATAGCACAGATATAGATAGACCTAGATAACGCAAGCATCACGATCTGTATGAAAACCAAGCGTGTCATTTTTTGACTACCTACTATGACGTCACAAGCACTATTTAGTAATGGGAAAATCAAATCGATTCAAAGACGCCGCCGGCACCCGTCTCGCCCCACCCCCGGGGCTTACCGCCAGCGCTTACGCTCACCCAGCCAGAAGTACACAGGACTGAGCGCGAAAATGGCGGCTTACGATTTTTGTACGTAAGCTGCTGCGATTTTTGGCTCGCGAAATAGTTACTCTTGCGTTATCTAGGTGTATCTATATCTGTGTCATATAGCCACTGTTACAGTACTTCATCCAAAGCCACGCTTTGTTCCCGAATGTTTCTTATTATTGTCGTCCTGTTCAGTACTCACATTTTTCTCTGCGCAAACCATTATGTAGATTTCAATTCCATTCAGGGTAGATTTATAATTTACAAGATTTCCATTTCGTAGGATTTTACTTTTGTTTATTGATGTACCATTTTTTCTTTGCTTTGTTTTTTTTTTTATAAATCCGTTTCGTTTTTAGAAATAAGACGGTCGTATTTTTAGTATTGATAGCATAATCAACGTTTCCACTGCTGGGACACAGGCCAGATAGAGTGAGCCGTACCTAATCCACCACTCGGGCCCAGAGCGGGTTGGTAGATGTCACATGTCTTCGAATTTTTGGTTCCAGGACATGCCGGTTTCCTCGCGATGTTTTCCTTCACCGTTTTAAGAGCAGTGGTGATGAAATAATTTAGACAAAGTAAAGCTCCTGTCTGGGTTCAGACCTACAACTCGTAAGTCGCGGCCATTATTACCACTTGGCCACCACTGTTCACTGATTATTGACAGAACGAGATGATTTTTTTGTAAAATATTTTGACGTAAAACAGAAATATTGGTTGCATTGCGAAATAGGAGGATGGTAGCGTTGTTTTACATTTAATTCTGTGAATTTTCTAGACACTAACAGTAGTCGAACTAATACATTGTGTCGGTCAAAAACTGTTGTTTTAATTTTTCTCAAATCTTCATATTGTTAACGAATTACCAACGTATAGTTGGAATGTTCTAAGGGGCTTGTGGCTAAGTATTAACAGCGGGTCGATCGATCAGCTTAAGCTACGCTAGTCACGGTTGGTCCGCGTATTGTTGACCATCTTTACATACCAAGACTCGGAAAGCACGTTAAGCCGTTGATCCCGGCTGTCATTCATGAATCTTTGACAGTCGTTACTGGTCGTCAGAAAGTCTGAGAACCAGCCTTACCAAGAGGTATCGTGTTACCCAGTAACTGGGTTGTGAGGATCAGATAGGCAGTCGCTCCATGTTAAATACTCAGCGGCATCCGGTTAGACTGGAAGCCGACCCCAACATAATTGGGAAAAGGCTAGGCAGATGATGAGTTGGAATGTTCTAGAGTGCTTACACTTCGTGAGGATATTCAGATATTCTTAAGAACAAAGTATTGTTTTAAAAGCGAAGGATTTTTGATGATGCGACATTTAAATATTTTAAATTACAATGCATGAAGCATAAAAAATTCCAAAAAGTTTTTTCATAATATTTCATCCATAACAATTTATTACCTTTAATCCGTACTCATACATCACTTTATCATCCCCGTTGTTTAACTTTTGTCTTGCATAAAAATAAAACCTCTTTATCCGTTATGGTGAAATTCATCCTTAAGACAAATAAAGAGTCTGAGATGAAGCCGGATATCCGGATTTAAGAGCCAAGGAAACATGGCCGGGAATGTGGAGAGCTTTAAGCACTTTAAGTTGATTTTCATTTGTTTTTTTTTCTTTTCACTGTTGATTATTTTCATATGAGTCTGAGTATTTGTCCACAATTAATTATTTGTGGAAATGGTTAACTATTGATTTAGTCTGCATTTTAATACAATTTTTTACTGCGGTTGAATGCAACAGCGTTTATTAATTAACTTTTGTTGCTGTATTACTGTAGAAATCTGTGTAAATTGCTGTAGAACTTTGTAGTCTGCTTTGTGTTAAACTGGCTAATTTTCTGACGTTTAATTGCAATTGGTCATCTATTAGTATTTAAAACATGTTTCATTTGTTTTTGACAACCGAAATATCAATTCAATTAAAACTCTCAAACCTAACAATTTTATTAAGATATCTCCTACTTCAATTATAAAGTTTCTATAGCACTGTACAACTTACGAAATATTCCAATTATCCGAGGCCTCCGCGTTTCAATTTGTGCAAGTTTCTACAGAAACGTACAGTATTAAAGCAAGACTCGCCCGGTCCTCACATAAAACTGGTTGTAATGTGAGTGAGTTCGCGACGGCCCGGTCCGCCGCAGCTGCTCCCAGTAATGTCCCTCACTCTTATACTATCCGGTTTATCTGCAGACCTTCTGCGACACGCCTCGACCCTGATTTATATATGAAAAGTCTCAATTTATTGCATACCCAGTTTCGGTAGTTAATAGCTCAGGACATTCTGGGGTTAGCCACGCGGTCAAATTAATGAGTGTGGGACAAACAGCCAAATGTGAGTGCTTTGTTTTTGTCCGTTTCGGATCAATTGATTCGCAAAACAATTTAGAACTTAAATTGTGGCGATAAGATCCAATATCCTCTGTTGGCCTCCAGTTGCTTGGTACCTAAAAAAAGAGCGGAAAGAATTTATTAGTTTTAATTGTCCATAAAGCACGCTTATCTCTTTAACTTTAATTTACTCTCCTCGCCTTTTACATGACTTGTATTTCAGAAAAGAAACACTAATTTAAGTCGCAAGAAACTCACTTTACATTTTAAACAAAATTGAAATGTCTGAGACATTTTATATTCTTTCAAACTGGGCTTGAACTAATGAAGCTTGAATAACGATCAACTTCAGTCCTGATTATTTCGTCAATAATCTTTATATACTAATCGCTGTCTCTCTTTTGATCCTAATTGTAATTCTACAATGCCCTAGAGTTTCTTCAACTTCTTATTGTCTTGTTTTATTTTTCGAAAAAGTTATTTTCCATCTGAAATCACGATGTGCAAGTATCTCACTTTTTTATTTCACGCTTGTGTACACAATAATAAGACACACAAACATGACAGACATTTATCTGATGCGTAGATAAGACACAAACCAATAAGAAGTGCGGTGTCATGGCGGTGTCCGAGCGAAATTTCAATTTGCACCGCGGTTGAACTTGTGATTCGAGTCGGAAGGAATGAAATATTATACGGCTCGAATTCGGGGCCCTGACCCATGTCAAATCAGCATTCGCAGGTATGCCACGAATTATTTACGGCCAACTCACTGCTATGAAATTTTTTATCGCAACGATAAATCTTTATTAGCCAAGTTGGAAGAATTTTTCCGGGTGTCGGACGAGCCTATATATTTTTGGCTTGAATTTTATTTTCTGTTACGTTTTTATTCGATATTTACTCTGTCGAACTTAGCTCTCTAGAAAGTGCCGATCTGTTAAACGAAGAATATGTATGACGTAAGTTCTTCGAAGTAATATTGATTTTGTGTTCAAGTACGGTCGGTTGTCGAGTACTCTTATCGGATGAAAGGGTCCATGGGACGCGACGTTGAGTACCATAAAAGTAAATCATAATACCATCATACTGTCCTCTGCGGTACGAGCTGAGACATTTAATTGCGTGCTTGACATTCAACGTCGTATCCGATTCATGGTTGGCGTGACAGGCAATCTGTTCCCCATCATACAAATTCCCTATTCCTCTATTATGTTGGATGGGTCCCCTATAATCTGTACTAGTATGTCATTCAAGATGCGGAATGATATCTGACATAAGCAATTATGAATTCCTGGCAAATTGATGCTGATCCATCCTTGTGCCTCAACGTTGTCAAGATTGAAACCTGTATCTACGAGTATAGGTTGCTTCAATTATTGACATTCAGTGTCGATGCGATACATTGTGAACTATTTGTAGATGTTGCTTTGAAAAGATAAAAGATAAGATAACAAAAACTAGTATGTTGAATATCATATTTGATAAAACAAATCAATTTAGGGCAGGATAACATGCCACATCACGTGATTTCGGGACATCACGTAATTCAGTCCTTCATGTTTAAAGTGGACTTGTGACTAACGTAACCTAAGGTGACCCTAGCGGTTTTGCCCACCTATTAAAACTGTTTCTAAAACGTTGGACGGTAATAGTCGTAGTGCCTGTCAAATAGGACTTTATTACTAGCGGCATCTTTTGATCTAGTGCCATGATTTTTAGTTTTATTTATAGAGGGGACAGAAATAAAGAAGTTCACACAATGTTTCATTGAACTGGCTATTCCACACATGTTTAGGTATTCTTAGGTCTTAAGTTAGACATATGAGGTCTTAGTTTAAATCGATAATAATTTAATGATATTTAATAATTTCACTGAGCGAGTTAGTTCGCAAAGGTAACGTTACACGTGATATGTTTTTAATTTGTAAATCTTATGTTGTACATTGCTTTGCTTTCAAAACGGTGAAGGAAAACATCGTGAGGAAACCGGCATGTCCTAGAACAAAAAAATCGAAGACGTGTGACATCCACCAACCCGCACTGGGCCCGCGTGGTGGATTACGGCCCACCCCCTCTCATTGAGAGGAGGCCTGTGTCCCAGCAGTGGGAACCTTATGGGCTGATTACGATGTTGTAAATTATTCTATGAACTGTTATTAACTACACACTACCGAATTGGGAAACTGTAATGGTAGATGTAATAAATAAATAAATAAACAATAAGTGTTACCTACTTCGTAGGTCTTAAGTTAGACATTTGAGGTCTTAGGTTAGATCCATAATTTAATAAGAGTTACCTACTTGTTTGTTTATTGTTTGACATTCTAGGGCAAGAACGAGGGTGTACGGATAGTTTCTGTTAATTGAGTTAGGCTTGCTATGCTGCCAATATCGTGTGACCTCATATCAGGAGTTTAATAAGTGTCAGACATCCCTGTCAAATTAACTAATAAGCTACTCAACCTCTCATATGCCGCAACCATAGACACAGACAATACAATTTCTATTGTGTCTCGAGCGGATCCACGTTTCTGCACATACAAAGGATGAAACAATGAATACAGTATTAGATATTAATTTCAGTATATTAGTGAAATTGTCTAACTGCAAAGCTAACATCTAAGAAGGCACGAGATTTGATTGCGAAATTGATCGTTGTGTGTTGGCGATTTTAAACCATTACCTATGTCCGGGTTTTTTTAAGTCAGTGCTGAATAAACTATAAAATAATAAGGACAATGAGCCAAAACACGATGTCTGCCATAAGTCATATTAATATTACCTATTCTTATTATTGAACCAACATCATAAATCAACGCTTCCGAAGTCACCAACATCCTTGAACCTTCTCCAGTCAAGGGTCAAACAATCGCCCGTCATTCGCCCACTCCAAAGGATTTCCATACCGTCAGAGTAAGCTCTACACTTCTGTACACAGCAGATCACCAACGTGTTATCCCCCAACTTAAGATACATCTGGCTGTTTGTAGGACACGGGACATGTCGTCCAAATTGCCGCATTCTCGACCCATGAATATTGTATGAGGAGTCCGCACTGTGCGATCACTTCATCATAACGCTTGAGGGATGGGCAACGCATGCTCCATCCTATTTATCTAGGAGGGGTTATTGGCTTCCTGAATATGCATAGCAAGCCTTTCAGCCTCGGATAGGATTAATGCTTGTCTCGTTATTTGAACACTATAATCTTGGTGTTTGTTTGTGTTAATTTATGCTGGAGTGTAGTTTCTGGATTCAAGCTTGAATATATGCGTAAGTTCTGAGAAGTTTTTTGTTATGATAGCTAATGGAAAGTTTAGCCGTGTAGTGATATAATATCATCAGCACCATAATCAATCCAGCTTACAAACCAAATATAAACCGCTATCTGTGAAAAGTCTACGACAATAGACTGTACTACTGTAGGAGGGTCACTAGTAAAATAAGCAGGGTGGCAGGGACATCGTCGCCCAACCTGTTACCATGGATTCATTACATGATGCTGGACCCCCCCTTTTTTGTGTGGGAAATCTGGGCGGAGCGGAAGGGAGTGTCAGACTCTTACTGACTAAAACCCACCCGTGTTCCTTCCTTAGCCCTTTATGTTTCGGGACAGTGGAAACCCTGTCGGACAAACCCTAACGGTTCGCTGACTTCTGGACCCCCTTGCGACGAAATTATCGTTGACTAGCTGACCCGGCGAACTTCGTACCGCCCCGCCAGGCGCTCCGCAACCGCTTTTTAAATCTCTGATATCTTCTAAGATATTCATTCACATAAATAATAATAATATATAGACTATGACACTCATAAATAATGTAGCTTTCTGTTGGTAAAAGAATTTTCAACATCGGTTAAGGAAATCCAGAGACACCCTCACAAACTTTACCTCTTTATAATATTAGTATAGATATTTTTTTTTAAATCAGCTGTCCATACATTTTGTTCCTCTTGGTTTAATAACTTAACATTAAATTAAAAATAACCCGCATTTATCTAAATTAATTAAGTATTAATTGTTATTACCGACTTCAAAAAAAAGGAGGTTATCAATTCGATACGTATGTATGTAATATTATTGGAATTGCATTATATTCACATGACAATCTACTAAGGCTTCCAAACAAATATACAAAATTTCATAGACGTATGTATGTATGTTTGTCCACGCATATCTCCGTAACTATTAATCGGATCATGACCATTCTTTTTTAATTAGCTTACATTTACTTCAACTTAGGGAACAGTGCAAGGTTCATCAAAATCGGTTCAGTAATTTTCAAGATATAGACTAATACGTGTAAGTGTGACGGCCTGGCATATTGATACGAGCTACGGGTGTAGTGTCAAAGGGAAAACATCTCAAAACCTTGGTCAAATTCTAGTGCAAAAACTAAAAATTACGAAATAAAAAGTAATTTAAAAAAATTAAACCGACTTCAAAAAGAAATCAACTCAAAATTATGAAATAACTTTAATTTCGGAAGTCGGTGGCAAAAAACTAATAAAATACAGATCCCAAGACACCGACTTCCGAAATTAAAGTTATTTCATAATTTTGAGTTGATTTCTTTTTGAAGTCGGTTTAATTTTTTTTGCTTACTTATTATTTCAATTTACAGAAATAAATATAATATTTAATTAAACTGTGACAACGTTTTAAACAAACCTCATTACAATACAAAATTAGTAATTACGTAACTTTACAGAATCTTTCTCATTAAATTTCATCACGATCTAAAACATTATCGAACTGCCTGTTCAATCAAAAACGTGGATAACAAAGACAATCAAAAACAACGAAATATCGAGTTGCTTCTAATTTTCTATTTAACTTTTGTGCGAAACAAACAATGCGTAGCGAAAATTCTGTTGTTCTAAATAATTATTTTCATGTCAGAACGTTGCTGTCGTGATATTGAGTGATGTTATCAGGCTCTCTCAAAGGGTCGTGGCTAACTAGAGTTAATCGAAAGTAATGCTACGCTGCCCGAGGTCGGTCCATGGATGGATGACCATTCATAACATATCGAGACCCCTCCGAGCCTTTAGCGGGATTGTCCGAAAGGGTTACCGCTGACCTGGAACATAAAGGGCTAAGGAAGGAACACGGGTGGGTTTTAGTCAGTAAGAGTCTGACACTCCCTTCCGCTCCACCCAGAGCGGGAGGGCTCATTTGATGATATACCATCCGCACAAAAAAATAAACCCTCCGAGCCTCGGAAAGCACGCTAAGCCGTTGGTCTCGGCTGTTATTCGTAGATTTTTGACAGTCGTCGTTACGGGCAGTCGGAAGCCAGAGGTGTCGTGTTATAGATAGTGACATCCACGAAATCGCGCCCCACTCTTCTTACTAATCGCTAGTGTTTATCGCTAGTTAATTCCGCTAAAGTTTCAGTTTTTTGATACACACTAATTACCCACTAATAAGTAATTACTGTGTATCGACAAAACCAAAAGACTAGCGGAATGTTGCACACTTTTACTGTAAGCGATGAAGAAGAGTGGGGCGCGTCTTCGTGGATGGCGCTATCTGTATCCAGTAACTGGGTTATGCAGGTCAGATAGGCAGTCGTTCCACGTAAAATACTCGTATTTGGCTTCATCGGGTTAGACTGGAAGCCGACCCCAACACAGTTGGGAATAGGCTAGGTAGATTGATTGTTATCAGACTATCATAACTCTGTTAAAGATTGTTGAAGTGTGATGGAAAACTGCTCGGTGGTATGATAGGCGTAAATAATAATAGGATTTGTACACCAACTTACGCCACGTTGAGTTTCGTTGCTAGGGACACATTTATGGGAACATTACCCATGTTTAATGGAGTTAATACTCAATCTATGTAGTTAAGAAGTTTTTTTTATGTAAATAGGTACGAAATAAATGCTTTTATCCTCTTCATAAACTAACAACGTAATGACAGTATTTTGAACGGACAAGCAATTTTATCATCCCCAACGACATTAAACTTTACGAAGCTCTGAAGTGTGGGCGTTTTGGGAGCTATCTATTGTAATTATTCACGTTCAAATCGTGTTTATTCTCAGCCTAATTTGAATAGGTAATAAAAGTACCTGGGTATTTTGAAATTGAATACTTTTTGCCAGTTCAGGTAACATAATTAATCTGCATTCGCGATTATTTGCCAAAAATATAAACAAATATGAGTTTATGGAAAAATAACTTTAAATACTACACAATAAAGTCCAGTTTACGCTACAACTTCAAGCATTTTTATAACTTTTTCAATAGGTATTGCTAGTCACTGTGAAATCAATTTAATTAACATTAAAATAATGTTGATATTAGTTTGAATAGACTTTAAGTCGCTGAACGGCTTACATAGATCCATTTAGTTTGTCATCATCACCATTATTATTCTCCTGCACTTATCCTTATTTATTTAGGGTCGGCGCAACATGTCTTTTTCTTCCATACTTATCTATTAGTTATCATCTCGGTAGTCACCCCATTTCTACCATATCATCATTCATACAGTCAGACCATCGTTTCTTTGGTCTTCCCCTAATTTTATGCCATCAACATTCATACTCAACTTTTCTCACGACATTTTCCTCATTCCTCCGTATCAGATATATACAACCGATACCTATATACAACCGATTTCCACAAAACTTTTCAGTTACCGGTGCCACATTTAGCCTTCTTCTTAAGTACTCATTTGTTTTTCTATCCATTCGTGTAACATTCATTTAAAAAACTATCAGATTTTAACAAAAGCAATTTTCATTTCAGATTCCAAATAAAAAAATGAGTCTTTGTCTGATAGACGAAAGGCTTCATAATTAGGGTTTTCTATTCTAACGGAACCATAAAAACCTAATACAATCTCGTATAGGCACATACTTATTGTCGATAAAATACAGTCACAAAGATAAATTGCGTCATATCGATACTGATCGAAATGCGAAAAGGCTTTGTGACAAAGTTATTTCCCTATTTCGCTTTTGCCGATAACTGTATCAAAATTATATGTATTGAGCATGTTTAAATGTCGGGATTGTACGATTTCTAGGAAGGACAGAAGAGGGATTTCCCATCTGTTGTGTTGGCTACGTTTTGTAAGGGTCTCCATGCGATACGATTGGTCGTTTCCTCAAACATCTTTCTCGGACACATGCTATTGGATGTTATACATAACATCTGATTGTTTTCAAAACATAATAGAACTTTGATGTTGTCGAAACGAATAATAACACCATCGGTTCTTCATTCTGATTCATTTAAAAAATAATTTGTCTAAAACATGTAAGTAGGTACCTAACTGCTTTTCTCAAAATCCTACTAATATTATAAATCTGACAGTTTGTAAAGATTTTTAGATGTTTGTTACTTAATCACGCGTAAACCGTTGATCACATTTGGATAAAATTTGGCACATAGATAGACCATTTCCTGGATTAACACATAGGATACTTTTTATCCTGATATTCCCACGGGATTGAAACTTACGCGGGTGAAACCGCGGAGCACTGCTAGTATTAAATAAAATATTTGGATAAAGTGATTTCGTCTATGTCTTTGAGATTTCTCAGATTTTCCTTTATTTGATACTAGCTTTCAAGCTTCGACAGACTATGTAATAATTTTTGTTTTTAGGGTTCCGTACCTCAAAAGGAAAAACAGAACCCTTAAAGGTAACCTTTGTTGTCCGTCGGTCTGTCCATCAGTCTAGAACCTTTTTCTCCGGAATGCGTGGAGTTATCAAGTTGAAATTTATATCAAATACAATATTGTAGGCCGCAATTCCTTAAAGCAGTAAAATAATCAAACTTCTAAGTCAACGCAATCAAAAGATATGGTCGTTTATGTTCCAGAATCAAAACCTATAGGGTACTTCCCGTTGACGTAGAATCATGAAATTTGGCAAGAAGCGATGTCATGTACCACAAGGGTAAAATCTGAAAACCGTAAACTTTTTGTTGCATATACTCACAAATTTGTACGGAACCCCCGGTGCGCGAGTCCGACCAGCACTTGACCGGTTTTTTTGAGACAGGAACGCTTAAGTAATATTATAATACACTAATTAAGTAATTAATACACTAATTAAATAATTAAAACACTAATTAAGTAATATTAATTTAAAGGCGGACTTAATGCGTTAGGCATTCTCTACCAGTCAACCAAGGGTGGATTAAGGATAAGATGGCAGGTGCTCTGTTTATCAGGAGTTATTAATAATAAAAAATATTAAAAAGAGAACATGATGATAAATAAAATAGTTACACACGTACATAAATATGTAATATCTAAAGTATAATAACATATCATCGTAGGTTCAATAATAATTCGTAATATATTCAACACACACCAAGTTTAGCTGTAATGGGATATTGATCCATATTACATTAGACTTTTTCTTTAGGACTCTGTTACGCAATTTACTTTTACAGCGATTGGCCGCTGTCCACTTTTATACTCCGTAGATTACGTTTTAATATTCTTTCGAGAACATTTTTAAGAATATTTTATTAGTTCTGAAAAGTTTTATATTGAAGGCTCTTTAGCAGGAGTTTGTAAAAATTCCAGTTAATGTAGATACTTAGAGTGCTGTGAAACGATGTTAGATATCTACTACTACATTAATATTGATCAATGGTCATTCTGTAGACACATAACTGGCGAAATGTTTGTGCTTATAATAATATGGCCTTTATTTCCATAACCAAAAAAAGAAAAGAAAATAACCAAAATAACCAACCACCAATCTCTTATGGAAAAGTGTTAATGGTAGAAATCTAACTTAGAAAGATGTATTAATGACTAGCTTCTGCCCGCGACTTCGTACGCGGAACCTGTTGCTTATGCCAGCGACAACGGGGTCGTCAAAATCGAAGATCTGAATCGTCTGATGTCGAATTCTAAGAGCCCAGGGACTGGAAAACAACGGGATGCGCGAGACGATTCGAGACATTTTCAGGCAATAATGAACCAGTAGGGTGGTAAACTTGGCCGCGCACTTTGAATGTTGGCATAAATGGGCCTTCTGAAATCTGTTTCGCAACAAAAGACGTCATTTGAAAGGCATTATTGTACGAACGTATGTTGTCCAAGAAATGTTTTGACTGTGGATGGTCACCGATTAGCAGTGATCTTAATATTTCTGGAGGATTTTGTAATATTTCAATATGTACTTTCCCACCTGAGCAACACATACCGTTTGTTTCTTTTTGCTATTTAACAGCTTCACAAAAAGTACAATTTTCAACCATACCTCCGATGGCGGAATATGTGGCGTAGTCAATCATAGGAGTATACGTAAATGCACTCCGTTCCTTATCAACCCAAGGAAGGTCGCCATGCCCTACGGCTATATCTTGAGACACATCCGATTCTTCAGATGATATCGACATTCTGTTCAGAGAATGTCGAAGTCGATCAGAATTCAAACGTTCGTTGCGCTCTTCTTAATCTGTCTCTTCATGCCGTACTCCAGCAATTCTTTCTTTCTCACTTTCTGATTATGAATATTTTGTTGTGTGCGTGTTCGGAACAATGTATGATAATCTCACCGTATCAGCGGTCAGTCGCGCATCATATTCTGCACTGGTCTCTAGAGACCTGGATGTAGATGCGTAAATACGCTGAGAACGCAAGCGTGCTTCGCGATCCGAAGAGGTTTCCACGGAGCGAGTTGCAGCCTGATGTTCTCAAACAGCATCAAGTCTCTCCTGACGCTCTTCGGTAGATTCTTGGGATCTTATGATCCTCAATCTTTTAGCTCCTTTGGAACATTGGGAAAGATTTGACCTCTTTCTAGGCATGGTTATAGTTTTATTATGAAGATACCTGATCAATTAAAATCTAAGTGACTGCTCCCCTACCAAGGGTGCCCAGGCACGGGATCGTCTGGCCCATGTGCTGGTTTGGTCCCTGGGGTGGTCACGGCGTGCTATGTGTTCTGGTGCGCCGGTGATGGGGAGTACTCCCCAGCGGAGGGTCCGGTGACGGACAGCCGCGGCGGGTTCACGGATGAGTGCTAACGCGTACCCATGTTCCCGCCGTAAGCGGCAGAGGAGGACACAGTGGAGTTTTAGTGGGTTAGAGTCCCACATAACTGCACTATCTCCCCGTGGTAGTGCAGAATGCATGAGCATTTCTTCACGTTAAAAAAAATAAATGGGAGTTTTGGCCAGTAGAGTCAAATTTTCAATGATATACCATCGTCATCGAAAATCAGTCCTAAACTGTTACCGCTTTCACCGCGTGGAGGTGAAATTAGTGATAGCTTTGATTTCCACATCAGATGTTTCTGATCTTCGATTTTTATAAGTCAACAGGAAATGCACATCAGACCGAATAACTTTTACTAAGACGTCATTCCTATATGTGTTATGGTGTAGCTGGGCTCTTGGAGTTCCCCATCAGGTGTTCCAGATCTTCAAATTTATTCTCTCAGCAGAAAATCCTCATCACGTGGAACAATTTTTGCTATGGTACCATTTTTGTATCTCTTATAGTTAAGCTGGTCTGTTTCGGTTCTGCATCAGGTGTTCAAGTTTCCAAGATAAATTATAGCCTGAATGTTGTCTAGCCATATAATAACTATACAATAAAAAAAAATCATTCAAATCCGTCCAGTAGTTCCGAAGATCGGACGCGCAGGCCCGAGGCGTGTACGTACTCTGATAGAATACCTTAACAAATGTTCGCCGTGATTCTTTAAATTGACATAACTTTTTTATTTATGAACCGATTGACATGAAATAAACACTAAATGTTAAGTGAAGCCTACTACAATATATGAGTGAAAACCGCATCTAAATCGAATAAGCCGTTTCTGATATTAGCGTGCACAAACAAACAGACAAACAGACAAACCGACAAACAGACAAACAGACAAAAAAAAAATTAATTACAATTTCGGGTTCGGCATCGATATAATAACAACCCCTGCTACTTTTTTTTTTATATTTCCATTGTACAGACACCACTTTTCTACAAATTTATTATATGTATATATATATAATATATATATAGATTCTAATGATTGTAATTCTCTAAATATGTACCTGTTATTGTCGCGAATCATATTTTGATCAAGATACAACCTGACACTGACCTGCAAGTTGCAAAAAACGTAAGAAAATTAGAATTTCGCGGTCTCAACTACCCATTCACCTTAACATGCTTTCCGAGGCACGGAGGGGTCTTGGTAGCTTCCCTATAATCCGTACGTAATAGTTTCTTTATAAGGTATAATATTGTTGCAGTAATACAACTTAAACTCGTATATTATTTTCTGCGCTATAACTTGTTCCAATGATTAAAACTTCCTCCTCGCTAATAGTTATTTGTTATTGTTGTGAAAAATCTTTTTCTGCACACTTTGCATTTAGCTTATTGCGTAACAAACAACAGAACTGAGATTCGTAGAAGATAAAATGAGTTGAAAAAGACTCGAACGTTGAGTTTCTTTTTAAATTTTTTTACAGGGTGGCAGAGACCTCGAGGCACAACCTGTAACCGTGGATTCAGTACATGATTCTGAAACCCCCGTTGAATATTTCGTCAATTAAAAAAAAAAATGCTGTTCCATACATTTTAACGACTTGCCTATGAAAGAGCAGTTTTTTTTTTGTTATCCCGTGAAAAATTGTGCTGAATTCATGGTTTCAGTCTGCGAGTTGACGTCCCTGCCAACCTGTATAAACATTCTAGACACAAATAAAATCCTTTATGACTACAGATAACTCCGTGAAACCATTAAATTACATTTACCATGACAGTATATCATAGTCAGTTCTTTTTATAATTCAAAACGATTGCGTACAAACCCATCAACAATGTTAATAGCCACTTCGTGTCACGGAAAAAAAAATCAAAACCGTAATATGAAAACATGGATTACCGTGAAAACCGGCATTATGTGTTGTCATGCAACGGACTTGGAAAGCCAGGTATCAAAATAAACCGGGTTTTTTCAACGGAACCTCATAAATTACGTGACATTCATCTTCTTGACACTTGAATAACACGGTCGGCCCCGCGCCCATTAGCCTTTAGACGAAACAATAGGTATAGGTGAAGAGCGGACTCCAAGTCTGCATGTCCATTATGTAAAGTTCACCACCAATGATGATTAGGTCGTTGACCTACTTTTTGGTTGAGGTCGGGTGACAGGCCAAATTAATTTGCATTATTTTAGCCATTGTAAATGTGCTGGAAATATGTTTATTCAAACATTATACCGTTTCATTTTCCTCTTGTGATGGGCAGTGCTCCAAATTTTGCCAACACTAGAAATAAAACACCACAGCTTGAAGCTACGTATGAAATTAATGCTAGGATAAAAATGTCACACAGTGCATATTATACTGTTAAGCTCCGTTTTTGGAAGCTGAGTACAAAATATTTTTGAGCAGAATTTTGACTTTCGAGTTTCAATTGGTTAAAGTTGAAAAAAAATATTGAAATAAGAACGAAAACAAGACAAGACAAATACAAATAATACTTAATGTTTTTTAATCTACTGGAAAAATTATTATTCTAATGTCAAACAATTTAACATAACTTTTAGAATTTATATACGTAACTTTATCGGCTGTGTACTGAAAACAAGTTGAAAGCCGAAACGATGTTAGGCAAATGATGCGGTCATCATAACTTTGACACTTTTCACAGATGAGACTTGCTATAAAACTAAAAACAAATAAGGGTGGGTTGTATCAAAAGCTCCGTTATAGTTTGCGTCAAAGTTAAATTTAATCGTAACCATAACCATAACCATAGAATCTACTATCCGCTGTTGCACCGTCATATATTTTACATGTTTTACAGTTAAAGTTAAAAGGGTGACAAGTGATAAGACGTCATATTTCCCCAAAATGTACGTGGGTAATTTTTTGACAAAGGCAACACTTCAAGCTTGTTGTCATCAAGCTTTCTTTGTTTGACACTAGTGATGTTACTCAGTCATTAACGGTCAGGCACTCGATTGTCTCTATTATGTAAATTAAAAACACAAGAACAGAATCATAGCAAGATCAAAAATACAGTAACCGTTCTATATTGGTAATGTACCAAGGTGTTTAAGTCAGTGACTGAAGGAAGGGAGGCCTTTGCCCTGCAGTGGGACAGAAATGGCTGATAATAATAATAATTCGGCTAAGATTGGCTTTGTTCGACTTTGTAAAGAGCTTTTTGTCTTACATTCCACTGATTATCAGATTGATCTGATAAAATCAGTGAAGATTTAATGAAAAATTACACTTTATTATCTGACAGCACTAACCCACAGAACATGTATTTTCTCTTATTAAAACTCTGTGACTCTGTACATTACAGTATTATGTATTACCTGGTTTATTATCCAAGAATGATAGTTAACTAGTGTGGCAGTGTTGATGATATTTATCTAATCGCAACTAAACTGAGTGGCACATCGAGAGAAAATGGACTCGATTCTTTATTTTTTTTTATTTGAGTAACGAGTTAAATAAAATCGAGCCGCATCACTATCTGACACTGTCAGAAAGACAAGACGTAAGTGATAATAACATTCATTTTATTTTTCCGTTTCTTTCGAATTGCATGAAATTGATATTTCTGTTTTCCTGTATGTAATTGAAGGATTGTATTATTGGAAGATGCATTACAGCATTTACTCCAGAAGGATGTTGAGTTAATTGTTCAGTAAGATTGCAACGCAATGTGCGAAAACATTGCCCGAGACTGCTGCAGATGTGCGGTAACTTGAGAACGCATGGATTCACGAACGCAAATCAAATCATCTGTGCAGTTTAACGAAAGTGTGTATAGACAATGCAAGAAAGTATTGAAACTGTTATACATTATGGAGATTTGGATACAGGAATATTTACATCATATGGCGATTTTCACAGCAAACGCATACTGTGCCTGATGAATGCGGGAAAGAACATTATTTTGCAGTGGATTCCAGCACACCAAAAAGAACAATAATAATATTAGTTAGAATACGCTTATAACACCGAGCTGCTCTTGCTGGATGCTATTGCAAGGTTGCAACTGTTTGGTGGGCAGACGTTGGTATAGTTGGCTGTTGTGCACATGTAATGTTGAGCTTGCGGTATTTATGTATTTTCATCGGTGGAGCGACCTGCATATTTTTTAGATGAAATATTACCTACTTCTAAGTCGTGTGACGTTGAAATTAATATAAGTAGGTACCTACTTGCAGAAATAAAAATGCTTTGTTATGTACAATTTATGTGTTTTTTTTTTAACGTTTGAAAACACCCCTACTCGCTGAGCAGTGGTGTGTCCGTCGTAACAGATGCGACTTACAGCTTGTAGGTCGTAGGTTTGAACCCAGACAGGCACTTTACTTTGTGTAAATTATTTCATCACCACTGCTCTCAAAACGGTGAAGGAAAACATCGTGAGGAAACCGGCATGTCCTAGAACCAAAAATTCAGAAGAATACGCAGAAGCATACGCTAGAGCTTAAGTTTCTTTGGCAATTAAAGCAACACACTGAAGAGCAACAGTGAAGCTAGAACTAAAAATAAAAAAACTGAAATTAGAAATCGATATTCTTAAGTAAAATATTCTCAGGGGTTTCTTGTTTTCAGCAAGGGAGGACCCTTGCTGAAAACAAGAACCCTTGGGAACTAAAAACCCGGAATCTGTCCAAAAATTTATTCTCATCACACTTATGAAATCGATCAATGCGATGGTGATTTTTTTTCTCTTCCTAACTGGCAAATCGGATTCACTGTCACTATCATCGCTAGAAGAGCTTTATTCCCACAATATTTCGCGGAGTAAAGACATACCTAATTTGTTTTAATAGGTACTTTATTCAACAACACAATATTTTTATAGGTTACAACTGCAAAGCAGATGACATTACAATGACACTAACCGTAACTATAGCCCTTAACCGGCCGAATTTGGTCGATTAATGTTATAGTTATGTGTGACGTCATTTTAACAATTATGACAAAACTTAAATCGATGCAACCCGAATTTCGCTTAACCGGAGATTTGACGTCTGTCAAAGCTTTGATTATAGTTAAAAATGGCTTGTTATAGTTATTTATGACGTCATTTTAACAATTCTCAAACCGATGCAACCCGAATTTTGCTTAACCGGAGATTTGACGGCTGTCATGAGATTGGTTATGGTTATAGTTAGCTGATGCAACTCACTCTAAGGGTGGGTTGCATCAATAGCTCCGTTATAGTTTGCGTCAAAGTTAAATTTAATCGTAACCATAACTATAACTATAGAATCTACTATCCGCTGTTGCACCGTCATATATTTTACATGTTTTACAGTTAAAGTTAAAAGGGTGACAAGTGATAAGACGTCATATTTCCCCAAAATGTACGTGGGTAATTTTTTGACAAGGGCAACACTTCAAGCTTGTTGTCATCACGCTTTCTTTGTTTGACACTAGTGATGTTACTCAGTCATTAATGGTCAGGCACTCGATTGTCTCGATTATGTAAATTAAAAACTCAAGAACAGAATCATAGCAAGATCAAAAATACAGTAACCGTTCTATATTGGTAATGTACAGACGCCAGCAGGTCAACCTACCCGAAACTGTCAGATTTTCCCAATCAACCTTGAACCTTATGCTTTAGCAATACAGTCGAAAATCAATTAAAGAAATCTGACAGATTGTAGTAACTTGATGTGCTGGCGTCTGTACCAAGGGGTTAAAGTCAGTGACTGAGGGAAGGGAGGCCTTTGCCCTGCAGTGGGACAGAAATGGCTGCTAATAATAATAATTCGGCTAAGATTGGCTTTGTTCGACTTTGTAAAGAGCTTTTTGTCTTACTCACATTCCACTGATTATGAGATTGATCTGATAAAATCAGTGACGATTTAATGACAAATTACACTTTATTATCTGACAGCACTAACCCACAAAACATGTATTTTCTCTTATTAAAACTCTGTGACTCTGTACATCACAGTATTATGACGGTTTATTACACGAAATATATTTATTACCTGGTTTATTTATCCAAGAATGATAGTTAACTAGTGTGGCAGTGTTGGTGATATTTATCTAATCGCAACTAAATCGAGTGGCACATCGAGAGAAAATGGACGCGATTTTTTATTTATTTCAGTAACGAGTTAAATAAAATCGAGCCGCATCACTATCTGACACTGTCAGAAACACAAGTGTCAAGTGATAATAACATTCATTTTATTTTTCCGTTTCTTTCGAATTGCATGAAATTGATATTTCTGTTTTCCTGTATGTAATTGAAGGATTGTATTATTGGAAAATGCATTACAGCATTTACTCCAGAAGGATGTTGTGTTAATTGTTCAGTAAGATTGCAACGCAATGTGCGAAAACATTGCCCGAGACTGCTGCAGATGTGCGGTAACTTGTGAACGCATGGATTCACGAACGCAAATCAAATCATCTGTGCAGTTTAACGAAAGTGCGTATAGACAATGCAAGAAAGTATTGAAACTGTTATACATTATGGAGATTTGGATACAGGAATATTTACATTCTATGGCGATTTTCACAGCAAACGCATACTGTGCCTGATGAATGCGGGAAAGAACATTATTTTGCAGTGGATTCCAGCACACCAAAAAGAACAATAATAATATTAGTTAGAAAACGCTTATAACACCGAGCTGCTCTTGCTGGATGCTGTTGCAAGGTTGCAACTGTTTGGTGGGCAGACGTTGGTATTTGGCTGTTGTGCACATGTAATGTTGAGCATGCGGTATTTATGTATTTTCATCGGTGGAGCGACCTGCATATTTTTTAGATGAAATATTACCTACTTCTAAGTCGTGTGACGTTGAAATTAATATAAGTAGGTACTTACAGTAATAAAAATGCTTTGTTATGTACAATTTGTGTTTTTTTTTTGAACGTTTGAAAACACCCCTACTCGCTGAGCAGTGGTGTGTCCATCGTAACAGATGCGACTTACAGCTTGTAGGTCGTAGGTTTGAACCCAGACAGGCACTATGTTTTATGTTAAGGGTTTGGTTTCTGCACTTAGTCCTTCAGTGGACCATTGTGCGTCGGCCGTCGGTGGTTATTCCAACCAGCCCACCTCCCTCCAGAAGCTGATCAAATCTCCTGGTCTGTTGAGAACATCTGTGTACGATCTGGGTGTCCCGAGGGTTTCTGACCTTATCTGGGTGACGCCTGCGCACTCAAAGAGCACATGCGCAATGGTTTCATCAGCCTCCATGCAAGCCCTGCACAGAGGACTGTCTGTTATGCCTAATGTGTAAAAGTGTTTATTTAGTGAGCAGTGTCCCGTGATGGTCCCCGTCACCAGGCGCAGGCCTTTCCTGTCCAGTCGTAGTAGGCGCCTGGTTAGCCTGCCATTCAATGACGGCATGGCTTCTTTGGACTGCCTGCAGCCTGGTGACGACGTCCACCAGCTTTCTGCTTGTGTATGGGTGTGCTCCTGTAGCCACCTGCGTAGTTGGTTGAAGGGGATGGGCACGATAGGTTCCGGTCCACAGACTGACATACTGGAAGCCCGTCTGGCCAGCTCGTCAGCTGCGTCGTTGCCTAGCGATCCACTGTGTCCTTTTATCCATTGTAGTGTCACTGTATTGCAGTTCGATACCGTTACCCGCTCGAGCGCATTGTGACATTCTAGTATTAGATTCGATGTAATGCTTTCAGACAGGCACTTTACTTTGTGTAAATTATTTCATCACCACTGCTCTCAAAACGGTGAAGGAAAACATCGTGAGGAAACCGGCATGTCCTAGAACCAAAAAATCAGAAGAATACGCAGAAGCATACGCTAGAGCTTAAGTTTCTTTGGCAATTAAAGCAACACAGTGAAGAGCAACAGTGAAGCTAGAACTAAAAATGTAAAAACTGAAATTAGAAATCGATATTCTTCAGTAAAATGGTCTCAGGGGTTCTTGTTTTCAGCAAGGGAGGACCCTTGCTGAAAACAAGAACCCTTGGGAACTAAAAATCCGGAATATGTTCAAAAATTAATTCTCATCACACATTATGAAATCGATCAATGCGATGGTGATTTTTTTTCTCTTCCTAACTGGCAAATCGGATTCACTGTCACTATCATCGCTATTAGAGCTTTATTCCCACAATATTTCGCGGAGTAAAGACATACCTAATTTGTTTTAATAGGTACTTTATTCAACAACACAATATTTTTATAGGTTACAACTGCAAAGCAGATGACATTACAATGACACTAACCGTAACTATAGCCCTTAACCGGCCGAAATTGGTCGATTAATGTTATAGTTATGTGTGACGTCATTTTAACAATTGTGACAAAAGTTAAAACGATGCAACCCGAATTTCGCTTAACCGGAGATTTGACGTCTGTCAAAGCTTTGATTATAGTTAAAAATGGCTTGTTATAGTTATTTATGACGTCATTTTAACAATTCTCAAACCGATGCAACCCGAATTTTGCTTAACCGGAGATTTGACGGCTGTCATGAGATTGGTTATGGTTATAGTTAGCTGATGCAACTCACTCTAAGAGTGAGTTGCATCAGCTAACTATAACCATAACCAATCTCATGACAGCCGTCAAATCTCCGGTTAAGCAAAATTCGGGTTGCATCGGTTTGAGAATTGTTAAAATGACGTCATAAATAACTATAACAAGCCATTTTTAACTATAATCAAAGCTTTGACAGATGTCAAATCTCCGGTTAAGCGAAATTCGGGTTGCATCGATTTAAGTTTTGTCATAATTGCTAAAATGACGTCACACATAACTATAACATTAATCGACCAAATTCGGCCGGTTAAGGGCTATAGTTACGGTTAGTGTCATTGTAATGTCATCTGCTTTGCAGTTGTAACCTATAAAAATATTGTGTTGTTGAATAAAGTACCTATTAAAACAAATTAGGTATGTCTTTACTCCGCGAAATATTGTGGGAATAAAGCTCTTCTAGCGATGATAGTGACAGTGAATCCGATTTGCCAGTTAGGAAGAGAAAAAAAATCACCATCGCATTGATCGATTTCATAAGTGTGATGAGAATAAATTTTTGGACAGATTCCGGGTTTTTAGTTCCCAAGGGTTCTTGTTTTCAGCAAGGGTCCTCCCTTGCTGAAAACAAGAAACCCCTGAGAATATTTTACTTAAGAATATCGATTTCTAATTTCAGTTTTTTTATTTTTAGTTCTAGCTTCACTGTTGCTCTTCAGTGTGTTGCTTTAATTGCCAAAGAAACTTAAGCTCTAGCGTATGCTTCTGCGTATTCTTCTGAATTTTTGGTTCTAGGACATGCCGGTTTCCTCACGATGTTTTCCTTCACCGTTTTGAGAGCAGTGGTGATGAAATAATTTACACAAAGTAAAGTGCCTGTCTGGGTTCAAACCTACGACCTACAAGCTGTAAGTCGCATCTGTTACGACGGACACACCACTGCGCAGCGAGTAGGGGCGTTTTTAAACATTAAAAAAAAACACATAAATTGTACATAACAAAGCATTTTTATTTCTGCAAGTAGGTACCTACTTATATTAATTTCAACGTCACACGACTTAGAAGTAGGTAATATTTCATCTAAAAAATATGCAGGTCGCTCCACCGATGAAAATACATAAATACCGCATGCTCAACATTACATGTGCACAACAGCCAACTATACCAACGTCTGCCCACCAAACAGTTGCAACCTTGCAATAGCATCCAGCAAGAGCAGCTCGGTGTTATAAGCGTATTCTAACTAATATTATTATTGTTCTTTTTGGTGTGCTGGAATCCACTGCAAAATAATGTTCTTTCCCGCATTCATCAGGCACAGTATGCGTTTGCTGTGAAAATCGCCATATGATGTAAATATTCCTGTATCCAAATCTCCATAATGTATAACAGTTTCAATACTTTCTTGCATTGTCTATACGCACTTTCGTTAAACTGCACAGATGATTTGATTTGCGTTCGTGAATCCATGCGTTCTCAAGTTACCGCACATCTGCAGCAGTCTCGGGCAATGTTTTCGCACATTGCGTTGCAATCTTACTGAACAATTAACTCAACATCCTTCTGGAGTAAATGCTGTAATGCATCTTCCAATAATACAATCCTTCAATTACATACAGGAAAACAGAAATATCAATTTCATGCAATTCGAAAGAAACGGAAAAATAAAATGAATGTTATTATCACTTACGTCTTGTCTTTCTGACAGTGTCAGATAGTGATGCGGCTCGATTTTATTTAACTCGATACTCAAATAAAAAAAAATAAAGAATCGAGTCCATTTTCTCTCGATGTGCCACTCGGTTTAGTTGCGATTAGATAAATATCATCAACACTGCCACACTAGTTAACTATCATTCTTGGATAATAAACCAGGTAATACATAATACTGTAATGTACAGAGTCACAGAGTTTTAATAAGAGAAAATACATGTTCTGTGGGTTAGTGCTGTCAGATAATAAAGTGTAATTTTTCATTAAATCTTCACTGATTTTATCAGATCAATCTGATAATCAGTGGAATGTAAGACAAAAAGCTCTTTACAAAGTCGAACAAAGCCAATCTTAGCCGAATTATTATTATTATCAGCCATTTCTGTCCCACTGCAGGGCAAAGGCCTCCCTTCCTTCAGTCACTGACTTAAACACCTTGGTACATTACCAATATAGAACGGTTACTGTATTTTTGATCTTGCTATGATTCTGTTCTTGTGTTTTTAATTTACATAATAGAGACAATCGAGTGCCTGACCGTTAATGACTGAGTAACATCACTAGTGTCAAACAAAGAAAGCGTGATGACAACAAGCTTGAAGTGTTGCCCTTGTCAAAAAATTACCCACGTACATTTTGGGGAAATATGACGTCTTATCACTTGTCACCCTTTTAACTTTAACTGTAAAACATGTAAAATATATGACGGTGCAACAGCGGATAGTAGATTCTATGGTTATGGTTATGGTTACGATTAAATTTAACTTTGACGCAAACTATAACGGAGCTTTTGATACAACCCACCCTAAGTGTTCCAAAAATAAAGAACTACAATTTAAACAAAATATCAAACGAAAAATCAGTAAATTATTCAAATTTTTCTTTCGTCTGAATGACAGAACCATTTGGTACATTCGACCTAAGCCTTTCTTTATTTCTTCCCATTTATCAAACAAAGCCTTTGAAAGGTTTTTTATTTTATGCTACCATTTCAATATTTTTTGGTAAAAATGTCGTTTATTTAACCTACCTTGTTCTTGAAGTTTTTTGTGATAACTTCACGTTTATAAAATGTATTTATTTATATCTAGATCATTTGATAGAGTCAGTCACGTATTTTTCTTATATTGTATTGCAATTGTTTGCTTTGCTTGTATCTGTGTGGCTATTTTTATTACACTAAGGCCGAGTCCTAACCAGAGCGATCGTCATGTCAACATGCGACCATCGCGTTCATTTTATTCGGCGAATTCACCGGAAATCTATGGGCGAATTTGAACGCGTGGATGGACGCGCCGACAGAGGAAGCCTTCCGGTTTTCCGGGTTAGTGTGGGACGCCCCCCAGCTAGATGCTGAGACGGACTGCATGCGGAAGGCGGAGGGCAATGTGTTGTGGCGCAGTCTGGGAGAGGCCTATGTCCAGCAGTGGACTGCAATAGGCTGAGTTGATTGTTTGAGTGACACTCTACTTAACAGTTACTGTAAGCCTACATCATCCCACTGCTGGACAAAGGCCTCTCCCTATGACTTCCAGCTTTTTCGATCTAGGACTACTGGTTGTTTGTTCTTTTCGACTCGTCCCGCTGACCCGCGTTTCGTGGGGTTTATTTAACTAATTACGAAAATTAGTAAAAAATAATATTAATAAAAAACTCAAGTCTGTATTTAATTCTGCTTAGCTGATGATTTACAATACAAGAATTTTCGCTCTGTTTTCCTTTCATAACTGTAAGAGCATGAAAATGGATTTGTTTGCTTTTGAAATTATAATGCCTTGGATTTTTTTTACTGGCAGCTTAGAGCTTTTGAGTTATTTGCTATGATGGTCTTGAAGGCTGTTGTTATATACTTCATTAGGTAAGTACTACACAAGTATTTCATTCAAAGCATTTTTGAACTCTTCAAGTCGTTTTCTTTATGTCTTAGTTGTCCTCATCTCGACATTTAGGTAATTCCTGAACTAAAATATAACGGCCATTTTGTATTTTTTCGCTGACGTATTGTACCCAAAGTTTTTATTTCTATTCCCACTGTCTATAGCGACAAAAGTCCAAGCTTTCCACATACTATTCAAAGATTAACATCGTATTTGCTAGCATTTTTTCACGTCCGCAGACAATCCAGTTCTCATGGAGCTTATCACGTATAGTACGCGGTTTTTGCAGTCTCCATGTTTAATGGCGTGGAAACTGTGATAAATTACGCCTTAATGCCTTTTTTCTCTGGAGCGGGCCTATCGCTAAGTGGACCTTGTTTTATTGTCGGTAATGCATGCGTGCGCACCCGTTTGAAGTTTAAAAAAAAAGTTTAAAGAGACCCTTTGAAAATTTAATATGCGGAAGATTATCTTGAACACTTTGTTGGGTGTGTTTCAGTAAATTTGTTGTTTAGTTTATTTAGAGGGGTTGTTTTAGGATAATTTTGTCAAATAATTGAGTGCATATGTATGTAGAACATCTGCTATCAATAAGTACGTAATATCGATAAAAGTAATAATAGGGACTTGGGTAATCATGCTTCTTAATATAGAGCACTTTTACCCAGCCCAAATGAGATCCTCAACAAGAATCCCCCCTTCACATATTTTTATGTACAGTCAGCAAAAGAGTTAGGTATGCAGGATCGTCGGATATAGTTTAAATTTAGTAATAAACTGATGGATGTTGTCGAATAAAATTTAATTTTATTAATAGAAAACATACAGCTCATTTATCAAATTAAATTTCAGTCGACAACATCCATCGGTTTATTAATAAACTTCAACTGTATCCGACGATCCTGCATAAATAACTCTTTTGCTGACTGTATATTGACAACACTCAAAGCCTGCATCAGCAGAGGGGACTTAATACCACCAATTTTTCACAATTTTAACGACAAAAAGCAGCACATTTTTTAACAAAATGAACTCTTCATTATGTTCATAACAGTAACATATTTGTACGTAAAAGCAAACATAATGATAAATAATGTCCATTATGAAGTTTACACCAGCATGTCGCGCGGAAGAAATCTATAGTTCCATTACGCAGGATTTATGATACAGGCATACCGTTATAACAGGACCTTTAACCAAAGGTGCGGAATTCGTTGCGCACTTTCCATAAACATCAATATTCAAATACGTGGCCTCTAAAATCTCATATGGTCCAGGTTTTTATGACGGGATATTTTTTATCGTCTGAATATTAAAGCGGAAATCCCGCGCGGATCGTAGCTCCAATTGAGCCATATTTTCACAGGCCGACCTTTGAATATTCTATTAAGGTTGAAAGGCTCCTGACCGAACTGTTTGAGCTACAGCAAAGCAAACTTACAGTACGATGAACACATTGAACACGCGCCGACATTACTTGAATCCGACATTACAAAAAGTCGATACGTAAGCTAATTTGTTCGACCAGAAAATGCTTTATTGTAAGAAATCGATATTAGGGTTTCTACAATCACTTTTTCTTTTTCCTCTCAACTAGGCCCTTCACTGTTTTTCATGATCAGAGTTAAATATTATTATTTTCTATTCGGACAAAATTTACCGTCATATATACCTACACGAATTTATGATGCTATAAATTATTCTAAAAAAAAACATCTAAGAACTAAGTTTTTAGTTCTGGTTATTTTTTTATAAATATGAAATTAAGAGTATGATTATCTACGTGAGTAATTTTGACAAGCATCAGATTATATCCGTTAAAGATTAAACTGTTGACGCGAAGTAGGTAATTTATTTCAATTAATTCAGCGACGTGACGCCCCGACAGATTCACTGAATCATTTTTCTCCTCGGCAAAGCGAAGACGTTGACAAATGAGCAAATTATTCGGTCACTTCACTACATGTCACTGCGTAAAAAGCAGCCCAGAAAAAAGGAGGCTGTATTTTCTGTTGTGTTTCGATTTTCCGCCTTTTTTTTGGACGTGAAAAAATTGTGTTTATTAACAATCTCGTCGCTGTGCGGCCCTAGAGATATGGGGACGAAAACCGCTAATATTTCAGACTGAAAAATCACTGTCGATTTACTGCAGAAAACGTTATAGATAAAAATTGACCGTTCTCAGCGATTGTGCTTCTCTAGGATGCTATATTTCATCGCGGGTCGACGGTACTTTAAACTTATGAAGATGTTAATTTTTAAACCCTCGTCTTAGTGAACGTTGAAAAACTGTGAAGTGAGCTTTAAAAATTGAAGCAAAAAACTTCGCTTTGCAAGTCGTTGAAGGAAATTAACGCTTTCCTTTCTGTCAGTTGACGCAGTAGTGGGTGGACCATATATGCATTTGCTAGTGAATAAAATGTTGTAATCAATTTAACATTGTGTTTAGATTTACTGTTCTTTAATTTGAAAAAAAAAGTCAAATTGTGTGTTAACAACATTGTATTAACTAACGGACTTCATTATCTCAAATAATCTCAATTAATCTGAGTTACTGTAACAACATAAGAAAAATTTAATGCACAAAGAACATATATTGCACGTAGTTATTATGAGTTATTATGATAAATAATGGTCTTTAAGTAAAACAGCAATATTGAAAGTAATAATGAGCTCAGTGGACGGGCGAGTAATGAAAACAGATGAGGTTAGGGGAAGAAAATTTTCCAAACAAATGAAATTACGCACCCAGCAAAAGTCCTGCTTCTCCGTCTACCGGACTTTGATATGCAATTATGGTTTTTGGTTCAAACGTGTTAAAGTTTTTAACAGTATGCAGCCTTATAGTTGACGACATATAACTGAACCTGTGTGCTATATATGTTTACATGTTTAACTACTTAAGCGAATAAAATTGGGCAGTTTTTATTTTAAATTTTGGTAATGATTTCAATATTGTTCGACAGGGTACTTTATTGTCCGTTGAGCATAGAAAGTACATTAATGGCGTAACTTAGGCAATTGAAATATCTAAAAACCTAAGCAAAAGTTGAAGCTGAAGTTCGAAATACTAAGCTTCATACATTTGTATTAATTGGTACGAAAAAATAATTTGAATAAAAAAAAAAAAAACAACTTCTAATGTTTCTCTTTATAAAATAGGTAATGGATTTAAAAAGCAAGCATAATAGAACATTGGCTCTTTTTACGGTCAGAGATATTATTTAATCATTATATGTACAGACTAAAGCAATGTATTTCTAGCAAATAAACGTTTGATTTGATTTGATTTGATTTGACGTCAGCACATCAAGCTACCCGAAACTGTCAAATTTTCTTAATCAACCTTGAACCTAATGCTTTAGTGATAAAGTTGAAAATCTACTAAAGAAATTTGACAAATTGTAGTAGCTTGCTGTGCTGGCGTCTGTACGTCTGTACATAACGACATTAATCAAGTATATATACAAACAGGGTTATAACTTTTATTACGACAAAGCCAAAAGACAAGAACAAGGCGGGTTCTCATAGCTCGTAAAAGGGTGCGTTTAAAATTTTCTAAGATACGGATAATGATGATGGGCGGGAAAACTTAATTTAAGGCCTGTTCTAAGGATTTAAGGTCACGCTTTTATTGTTAAATACCACCGTTTTGTTTACAGTCTAAACAAAGGCGATGTAATTAAACTTAGTTATTTTTTCCGTTTTGTTTTTTGAGCCTCCTTTGTAAGTTACGACATTCAAGTTGTATTTGCTATTCAGTGGCCTGTCTCATCGTTAGAACTTACTGGTTGAAGTTAGAACTTACTTTGTTGAAGACCAAAATTCTGGCGAAGTAATAAGAAACTTTATCTTTTATTCTAGAACGATTAAAAGATAAAATTAAAAGTTAAAGCTCGAATTAAAACTAAATAAGTAAGAAAATGTATGGAAACTGACAGTTTTGAAGCGAGATTATAATTTATTAATGTTTTGTTCCAGAATACACACGAATTGTTGCCTCAATATCAATTATTCTGGTAAGCTAGTAAATATATTATTTACGACTGCTAAAAGGAAGTCATTACATACGAAGTTGAAGGTATATCTCCTGTAACATTTTGTTTCCGCAAATACTTTTCTTGTATTTGCATTTCTGAATATTTTTTTATTATAGGAACATAAATTTTACGTCAGCGACTTTGTAGCACAATCTGAACCTTAAATGCGAATCTCGTCATTCGTAATTTGCAAAGTTACGAGCCTTAAAAGTCATTTGCAATTTCTTCTGGTAACTTAAAATTATTATGAATAATTTTCTCGAATCGTATGAAGGGATGTGCCCTATACTGATTTAGGATTTATAAAAACACACAGTGTTACCATCGATCGCTAATTTGATTGATAGATTTTGACCTAAGAAATATTATCATCTGCCTAGCTTTTCGGCTTCCAGTCTAACCGGATGCAGCTGAATACCAGTATTTTACATGGAGCGACTGCCTATCTGATCTCCACAATCCAGTTAGTGGGTATTGCGATACCCCTTGGTAAGACTGGTTGTCAGACTTTCGAGCTGATGTAAAGATGGTCACCCATCCACAGACCAACCGCGGCAAGCGTAGCTTAACCTGATCGATCGACCTGTGCGGCTATTATTATTTAGCCACGGGCCCGTCATCGGGAGATATGAAATTGTATGTAATGTAAGTTTTAGGAGGTTTCCGACCTAAAAGCATAACGGGTCAAACAGTTCGGTAAAAAGATGTGTGAACTGAATTAATTAAATACAGACATCGACGCGCAAACTGTTACCATAGATTCAGTAGATGATTCTGGACCCCCCTGCGTTGAAATTTTTCGAGGGAAATAAAAAAAAAAAACAACTTCTATGGAACAGCAAATTATTTTTTAATGAACGACGGAATTGTTTTTTTTTTAATTTCCTTCGATAAATGTCACCTGGCCCCCTGCGTTTAAATTTTATTAAAAAATTATTGTGGTTATAAAAAAAAAAAACAAAATGAATGGAACAGCAAATTCTTTTTTGATAACCGACGAATAATTTGTGTACCTACCTACCTATTTCAATTATGTGAAAAGTAGAAAAAGTTCAAAGAGATAAACTTCTCGATATAAATAAAAACTGTCATGAATAATATGAATAAGTATGTGTTGGTGCGACATTAATCACTATAATTAGTCTGCGGTCATGAGCAGACACTATACAATGCGGAGGCATAAAATACTGCTATTATTGTGCTATTCAAAAACGTATTGAATGTTAACGAATATCGTAGGTACTTTATTACCCTAGGTAATTTTATACTTACACTAGCTTCTGCCCGCGACTTCGTCCGCGTGAAATTTCACCCTCTTAGGGGTGGTAAAAGAGGATAGCAGGATCAGCCTATAATGTTCCCACTGCTTGGACACATGCCTCCTCTTTGTGAGAGGCAGTGGGCCGTAATCCACCACGCGGGCCCAGTGTGGGTTGGTGGATGACACACGTCTCCGAATTTGTTGGTTGTAGGACATGCTGGTTTCCTCACGATGTTTTTCTTCACCGTTTTGAGAGCAGTGGTGATAAAATGAAATACACAAAGTAAAGTGGCTGCCTGGGTTCGAAGTCACGACCTACAACTCGTAAGTCGAGGGCTCCTGAAATGAGGAAAAAGATAATTAAATATTTGCAACATTTTAACGTGTTACTACTAAGGTATCTCAAATGAATTCTTTATTCTTCAAACTGGCCGAGTAAGTGTCTGACCACGCACAATGAAGGGTTCCGTAGTTGGGATAAATTTATCCCAAGAACAAACTTAACATTGTACCTTTTAATATAAAATATGTTAACGGAACGGCGCAGCCTAGATCTCACAATTCAGGGAATCCTAGTGTAAGGTCTAAGAATTCAATAATGATTAATTATTCAATTCAATATATTATTATTTGATACACACTTGGCTTTTAGGTGAAACTTTTTAAAACGACCACAATGAATGCACACTCAAAATTTTTCATCATTGCAAAAAAAAAGTGTGTCCATAAGCAAAATTACCTTTTCCAATTTAGAAAAACACATCAATGTAACAAACAGATGTATCAGTAAACTTTGAAGGTTCACTGACCCGTTGTAACCGCGTGACGTCATTCTCCGTGACAGCCACGCGTGTCACGCTGCGAGCGCCGACGCTATAAGACTACATGTTAGTTATTGAAGAGACTTTTCAACACCCTTTTAATCAAACCGTTTTTTGTTTAATTTAAATTGCTGTTTCTCTTGGAGAACTCTAAAAGCCTCCGTACAGTGTTACAATCTCTGCAAATATGTAAGGCGGTGTAACAATTAAATTATAGTCATATTCAAATGTAGACGACGTCCATGATGCGTTGGATGACTTAGGTTTTTCTAATATGAACTTAAGTATTTCTTCAAGATTAGAAAGGCAGCAAGAAGCAAAACAATATAACCCCATTTGATGTTGTGATGAAGCTCAAGAGATTATGTCACGCTACGAGCATCACCCCTTTATAAACAGCTTTAAGATTTGAACACGTGCGAATTATACATTTGCAATGCATGTAAAGTATGACAGTACTAGCAACACAATCGCATTCAAATTATATTTGTTATCGATTCAAAAGCGATGATGAACGGTTCAATTTGTAAGGTGAAACAGCATCCTAATATCCGTGTAAGTTCAGTGTTCATAACAATCATGCGTGTCACGCTCCCAGGGTTGACGGTTTATTACAAACAAAACCTTTTTGATAAACGTTCAAACTCTTTCCTTTGATGTAGTTGACACCATGCATTTGTCAATTTTGTGTGAACACTACTATAACAACGCATTGTATTGCGCAATAATATGTTTTCTGAGGTAGGTTGGAAGTCATGCTACTCTACATTACATTGTAGCTTTTACTACAAACATAATTGAGTTTGAGTTGAGTTTGATAGGCAGCCACTCCATGTAAAATATTGGTATTCAGCTGGATCAGGTTAGACTGGAAGCCGACCCCAAAGTAGTTGAGAAGAGGCTAGGTAGATTGACTACAAACATATATCAAATTATTTTTTAAGTAAGTATAAACTAAACCTTTGCGTAATCATAGAGGGTAAATTATAAGGCGTAATGTTGGCCAGCCCACCTCGAAGGAAAATTGTCATTTACCCCTTGTTTCAAGTGCAATATGCTCAATGATAAAACAAATTATTCAATCATTTTTATTTACCCCTTATTCGAGCCACCTGTAGAACATAAGCTTCCTACTTTTCTTTTGTCAAACAACTCCATTAATTAAAAATGTTGATGTGTTAGCAGAAAAGGTGCTGAAGTTGCATGTCACTTCATTTTTCATTATATTTACATGTGTCGTCAACCCACTGTCACGCTCCACATGTGACAGTGCTTTATTAGTTAAGCTATAACGAACATTCAACCCAACACGTTTAAATTAGTTAATTCAATAAAAGTCAATATTTTTCCAGACGTGTCACGCCTATTACGCTTACAGTAATGTAGCGATTTATTTTTTTTTAAACTAAAGATTTAGTCATACAAGGGTCAGGAAAATTGTTCTTACCATAAAAGAATGCAACTGCGAATAATTCTACTTTACTTTCTTTTTTATTTACCTACTTTGTTAAGCCAATTCGTCACGGAATTCATCACGCTTTTTCCGTCACCGACCGACTAGGGGAATTTACTCCAATTACCTTCAAGTTCTGCCCATCTCCGATTACATTTAACTGGGAAGGCTTCTTGATAATAGATATTAGGCGCTGTATTTGTTCGAATTGAGCAAAAATTTGAGCACTTTGCTCAATTTCAAAGAAGAGTAAGAAATAAAAGAAAGTAAATATTTTATTTGGGACTCGCACAGGAAATACAAATAGTAACAAAAGGAGTATTTATAACTAACAAAGTTACATTAAAAAAAACAAAAAAAAAAACCTGGGGCTCGGGGGCTTGCGCGCCGGCAGGAATGAAGTTCAAAATGAAAACCACCCTCTTGTATTTTCATTTTGTCCTGACTATCGGCTTTAGAGCCCTCGAAAAACCACAAAACGACAGCCAAGGCGAAAATTTTTATCATTTTTGCAGCCTCCATCTTGGATTTTCATTTTGACCTCGCTATCGGCTTCAGATCCCTCAAAAACCATGAAAACGATACCCATGACGAAAAATTTGAAAATTATTGCAGCCACCATCTTGGATTTTCATTTTGTCCTGACTATCGGCTTTAGAGCCCTCGAAAAACCACAAAACGACAGCCATGGCGAAAATTTTTATCATTTTTGCAGTCGCCATCTTGGATTTTCATTATGACCTCGCTATCGGCTTCAGATCGCTCAAAAACCATGAAAACGATACCCATGACGAAAAATTTGAAAATTATTGCAGCCACCATCTTGGATTTTCATTTTGACCTCACTATCGGCTTCAACACCCTCGAAAACCATGAAAACTATCTCTCTCTCTCTCAATCTCTGTAGAGCTATTACGAGTATATAAAAAAAAAGTCGCATGGACGGGGTATACCGCTTTTTCGTTACTTGACGATTTCTACAAGTTTAATCCTATCGCAAGCTCCGTTAGAGAACTTCATTTAAAAAAAAAACTGTGTGAGGTCAAAAATGCTCATAAATACCGCAGCACTGAGGGGCAATTCTCGTAATTTTAAGAACGTTCACAGTGTGGATCTCAGTCTTAATCTGTCAAAAATACCTCTAATTTCCATACATTTTTGACAAGTTTTCGACATTGATTGTCGCTGAGATGAGACGAGCGACTAGATTTTGAACGTTTTTAATTACGGGAATTGACCTTCAGTTATTCTGATAGGGTCCGTAGAGCAATTAAATTATTATCGATTAAATTGATGATACGCATTTATGGACTCATTTTAAAAGCAAATTAAAACTAGCATTTGCAAATCACACTAAGGCGAAAGTTTGTGAGTGTGTGTTTATATGTTTGTTACTTCTTCACGCTCAAACGGCTGGACCAATTTTGATATAATTTGGTATGGAGGTAGCTGACAACCTGGATTAACATATAGGCTACTTTATTTCCCGATATTTCCACGGGAACGAAACTTATGCGGGTGAAACCGCGGAGCGCAGCTAGTTGAACATAATTGATTTATCGTCGACCCAGTGATAAATGGAGCGTTGCCTTCTGTCTCCAAAACTCCATTTCACTTAGTTTTTTAGGTCACAAGCTGACAATAAGATTGTCTAGACCGTTCACAAGATGGCCCAGTTCTATAATGTTTGAAACAGTATCGAAGAGACGAACTTTATAATGTTTTAGGTTCATGGTTATTTCAGGGAAAGCCTCAGTATTGGTTAAGGATTTTGGTTCAGATTAAATCGTAAATCGTAGGTAACGTTAATGGCATGATCAACTGTGGTAACTAAAAATAATTACTTTAATTTTTTTTTTTTTTTTCATTTTTGGTATTAGATCAGTATAGGTACACCGTATCTGTGAAGTTTCATAGAAAAAACCATGTTGACAGGTTATTTCAAACGCAAACTGTTTGCTCTGTAAAGTAGAAGTTCAGGCGAACCGATATGTAGAATAATGTTACGAGTAGTAGGTATACACTTTCAGTTTCATGTATACAGTAATTGTACACATGTTACTACCATGTACAAACATATAAATTGTACCCTGTAGCGACATCAGCGTGAGATATTATAGTGGGACATGAAACCAGTCATAACCATAATAAATAGGGACTAAATTACTTGTAGTTGTAGATCTGGGGCGTAGTAAACTGTCAGTAGGAAACTAATGACTTTATGGTAAATAGGTACGAGTATAATATACCTAATAGAATATACCCTTCTGGACGAGGGTTTTTAAAAGCTGACCGATGATTCATAAACCTACATTCGATATGTGTTCTGAATATATTTTTTTTAAGTGTTAAGTAAAAAAAAGCAGCGGTGGCCCAGTGGTAACAGCTGCGACTTACGAGTTGTAGGTCGTGGGTTCGAACCCTAACAGGCGCTTTTCTTTGTGTAATTTGATTCATCACCGCTGGTCTCAAAATGTTGAAGAAAAACATCGTGAGGAAACCGGCATGTCTTAGAACCAAAAATTCGAAGATATGTGACATTTACCAACCCACACCGGGCCCGCGTGGCCCACTTCCTCTCACAGAGAGAAGGCCTGTGTCCCAGCAGTGGGAACATTATAGGCTGATTATGTGTATGATAAGTAAACATGGTTTTGTTTGCTTTTGTTTCGTAAAAAATCCCTTTATGCATGTTTCTTTATTTTATCATCCATGATAAGTTTCAGTATCAGACATCGTTGTTCCACATTTAGGTACCAATAAACTACACACCACAAAGACAAGTGTACCATAACACCAGCTTTATCGCCAGCCTAATACTCTCATTATGAAACTTATGGGAGATTGTTTCGCGAATACTAAGCTCTAAGCCTGCAAACAGTCTGTCTGGAAATAAGGCAAATCCACAGAGGGTCTGCCTAATCTCCATTTAGACAATAGAAGTGCTGGAACATCCAAGTTATAACTTCTTTGTTAATCTGCCACTAACTTGTGTATAAATAGATCCCGGTTTGCGGCTAACTCAGACCTCTGACTGTTCATAGTCGCCTTGGCGAACATATTAATTTAGTTTACTCAATCTTACGGTTTCGTGAACAATTTATTCGTACACGAATCAGCAGTGGTGGCCAAGTGGTAACGGCTGCGACTTACGAGATGTAGGTCGTAGGTTCGAACCCAGACAGGCGCTTTACTTTGTGTAAATTATTTCATCACCACTGCTCTCAAAACGGTGAAGGAAAACATCGTGAGGAAACCGGCATGTCCTAGAACCAAAAATTCGAAGACATGTGACATCTGCCAACCCGCGCTGGGTGTGACTATGTCCCAGCAGTGGGAACATTATAGGCTGATTATGTATGTATATACACGAATCTGTTCAAAGTTTTGCTAAATTTTGTTAATGCTAATTTGATTACCTTTTGATCATGACTTTAAATAACGCAATTATTGGTGTTCGTTCAGACGGAGATGGCGGGATGAGCTGGACTCCTTTAATAAAGATTGGTTCTTGGCAGCTCTGGACAGAGAGAAGTGGAAGGAGAGTAGCCTTGGCCTTTTGCCAGCAGTGGGATATAAATGGACAGTAAAAAAAAAAAAATTTGGTGCGCTTGATATTTGGGGAGGGGTTAGCCATAATCGCCCTGCTTGGCAGGTGCGTTGGTGATCGCCTGGTGAAGGTCGTGGGTATATATTGGATGCGAGAAGCACAGAACCAGTCGATGTGGGAGAGGAGAGGAGAGGAGACATGTCTAGGAGTACACGTTATTCGACTGAAATGATGATGATGAATACGTAATATTTAAAAATGTTTTGGTTTGTATTAAGGAGGTGTAGGAGGGGCTTGTGCCTAAGTAATAACAGCTGCACGGGTCGATCGATGGACCCGTGGGTGTAGAAGCGACCGGGTCCAGCTGATCTGAGATTCTTGCCGCGATTGGTCCGTGGATGGGTGACCATCTTTACATACCAGGATTCCTCGTGCCTCGGAAAGCACGTTAAGCCGTTGGTCCTAGCCTAGCCTAGACCTAACCAAACAAAAAAAAAAGCGAACGAAGTGGCTTGGGCACGGTTTCAGTCTCAATTATTTTCATTTTTTAACGCACTTTACTTCTTTAAATAAATAATTAGTTTACCCTGACGTCATTCAAACGACAGACACCTAGGTATAGGTATACACCCAAGAACGTTTTTATATTGGATTAAACAGAGCCATTCTCAATATCGCCACTTAATTATTCCTCAATCAACTGACTAACGAGGAAAAAACCCACCCCATTTTCCTTTTATATCAAAAGAACTGTCCGCTATAATTACGACAAAGGAACCCTCAAATGCAGCGCTACATAGACATTGTACCGATGTCCCCCAAGTTATTATTTTGGCGTCGACGTCAGGCTGACGTGGTCAGCGGTAAATATATCGCGGTGGTACTTTCGACCGCATCCGTGCACATGAATATTTCATGAGCAGCCCTGATCACCGACGTAGGTACTGGTGACAGACTTTGTACTTAATTCGTATACCGCTCAATCTTATGACGTCACTGGATGTAGCGTTCTTTTGTTTTTGTGTTTTTTATGATTGAATGCGTACTCCAGTTCCTAAAAGAAATGGATTGAGGAAGCGTATAAAGGGATAATGTTTTCCGTGTTCACGTGAATGATGTGAAAAAAATACAACTCACCAATAACCCGTTTTACAGAAAATGAAAGAGATATTTCTGTGCGATTTCGATCCCGATGTGCGTTCCAAGAGTTTTTTGGTCAGTTTCAATCGGGTACCGTTGTTCAGCAGATTGAGTTCGTTATTTATTCATCATCATTATCATTTTAGCCTAAAGACGTCCACTGCTGGACATAGGCCCTCTCCAAGCACCTCCACTTCGACCGGTTCTGCGCTGACGTAGCGTTGGAAGGCCTCCCGCAAGGTGGTCCGAGTTATTATTTTTCATTAATGCAATTTCTGTTAAAAATATTTTTATTAATCAAGCAAAGAAAAATACATACCTACGTAGTTTACTAGCTGTTGCCTGTGACTTCGTCTGTTTGTATTTAAATTTTTATTAATACAAGTATTTAGGAGAATGAGAGCAGCCTATGTAGGTACTTCTCCAGGTCCCAGACTACCACGTCGAAGTTTAGGCGTGTAAAAACAGACTAAGATGCTTACGCATTTATAATATTTATAATAAAACATTGTAAAAGCCAATTATTTTTAGAAAGAGTAATCGTGGAGTTTCTTGCCGGTTCTTCTCCATAGGAAACGACCAATTGGAATCATGCACCTAGCTCCTGACGTTTCATAAGTGCCCATGTAGGTTTATGTGAAGTAAAATATTTTGATTTTGATAATATGGATTTATATATACAGGCTGACTTGTAATTTTATGTGTTCCTTTCAGGACGTGATAGAGTGATCCATTTGCAACAATAAAGCATCCTTTAAAGCACAGGCGAACATTCATGGGATTCGACAAATCTCAATTTTTGTATATTTTTGAAAATTTCAAATTACAAGTCATCCTGTAATAGTCCTCCTTATAGATTTCGATGACGGCGACCCTTTGAAATTATTATTTCCTAGCGTGAACGTAATCAGCAGAGTTGGTAGGAGGGCGTAGGTCTTTTTTTACGTATTTGGCGTTTTTTTGGTAAGTATATCGAGGCGTTTTTTAGGGTTCCGTACCAAAAAGGTAAAACGGGACCCTATTACTAAGACTCTGTCCGTCTGTCTGTCTGTCACCAGGCTGTATCTCATGAACCGTGATAGCTAGACAGTTGAAATTTTCACAGATGATGTATTTCTGTTGCCGCTATAACAACAGATACTAAAACATAATAAAATAAATATTTCCATACAACAAACGTGTTTTTTCGGCGTTTTTGCCTTGTGGTACGGAACCCTTCGTGTGTGAGTCCGACTCGCACTTGGTTTCTGACGTTAGGCAAGGTTTATGGATTTACATTGTCTTCTAATTACCTTCATTCAAATTTTTGATGACTTTGAGCTGCAATACAGTGTTAAAAATCTATTTCTATCTTCAAAAGCAAAACGAAGTTCGAATCTCAATTACCAAGTTTTGATAATAATTTTGCTTATTTTCCGTTATAATTTCAAACTAATCAATGCGGAATAGAAATCGCTAGGGAGACCATACAGCTGCGTGTTATGAGGACGAATCTCATTTCACAACCCTCGCGGGGGTAGCAACGCGAACATTGCCCTCCCTCGAAGCGAAACATTGCAATGCAGCCAGACTTATTATCATAGTTTTTTTTTTTTGTTGCTTTTAGCAAAATGACGTGTGAATACTAAGTGGTTTGGGAATTGAGCAAAACAAGTTTAGGACTTTTTTGTGTATTGTACGTTAATACTGTAGTATTTTCAAATAGAACTAAGTGCTTTTTAAGAAGTTCTTTTAGTTTTATTTCTTTACGTTAGTTCCCTTGTGAGTCCTTGTAATTTCTTAGTTAGGTATTTTAGAAGGAATAAAATGTTTGGGGAAAAGTTACACTTAAATAAAAAAATATTACCTACCTTGGTTTTATAGATAACCAGAGAGGCAGTTCCCAGGTTTTTAAGAACGTTCGTATTCTAATTTCAGGCTCAATCGGTCAAAAATACAATCAATTTTCATACATTTTTGACAAGTTTTTGACATTGATTGTCGCTGAAATGAGATTGCGACTTAAATTTGAACGTTTCTTAAGTACGGAAATTTGTCTTCTGCTGGGTATATGCGTGACACACTACCAGTAGCAATGGGTTTCATTTGACAGACAGACAACAATTGACAGTTCAACAACAGTAATTGCATTATTCACGTTATTGAGCAGACACATTTTTCGAACATACGAAGTAATGGATTAGCAATATCCTTTAAAATTATTCAGATTCAGTTTGAGATTGATAATGAGTTATACAAACAGGGTTACGAATACGTAGATATTTTTACATTACAATCCTCAATTAAATTATCTCACAATGTTTTTTCAGATTCATCATTCCACTCCAGACAAGGAAAACAACATTACCTCACCAAAAATTGTAATTCAAAACTAATCAATGTTGCAAATGTAGACAGTCGCTAGGGAGAGTCTATACATCTGCAGGGTTCGCGGACGAATCTCGTTTGGTACCCCCCCGGGGACACGACGCGCCGACGAGCAACGTGCCGCGAATACAGCCATCGTTCCGTGAAACATTGCAATAATGCATCCGTATTGTACAGCGCTGCTCTGATATCGATATGAAAACTTTTATGCTGATTTGACGAAGGATATAAGCGGCTTATTGCGGTCTCGTTTCCGAGAAGGTATTATATGGGTTTCTTTTGATTTCTGTAGAGTTAGAAAGATACTGATCTCTTCGGGAATTTAGACGCAGTCAATAGAATGCGGGGTAAGTTCGTACAGTGATTTTGCTTTAATAACATTTTTTGTTTCTTATATTCAGACTGAGTCTGCGTATTTCTTGTTCTTTTCATTCTCTTATAACAGCACAAAGATATATTAGTAGGAGAATTGTAATGTTAGATAGTGGTAATAACATTACCCGACTCCTTTTGGGGTGTAACCATAGAGGTGTAACGAATGTTTATCTACGTATCATCTGAATAGCTTAAATACCTACTCGTATAGGTCCATATTGTAGGTCGCCATCTGTAGAGACCATTTGATTACTACTAGTTACAAAAAATCTGAAAGATATGTTTTCAAAGAGGTAGCATGCTTTCCAAAATCAGGCAGGGCTTATATTCCAGAATAATAAAAATCTACACGCAGGCGCCAGCTGCGGAGCTCAGCTATCCAATAAATGTCAGTTATCTAGTAGACTATACAGAACACGGCCATGTTAAGTGACAGTTCATGCCCAAGCGTCAGATGCCACTATTCATTTTATTTCAATTTAGGTATGTCAACTATAACTCAATATTGTATATTACATGATACTCATGTTTTACCCAATGTATATCATTAGCCTATAACGTTCCCACTGCTGGGACTCAGGCCTGCTCTCTGTGAGAGGGAAAGGAGGCCGTAATCCACGACGCGGGCCCGGTGAAGGTTGGTAGATGGCATATGTCTTCGAATTTTTGGTTTTAGGACATGCCGGTTTCCTCACGATGTTTTCCTTCATCGTTTTGAGAGCAGTGGTGATGAAATAATTTACACAAAGTAAAGCGCCTGTCCGGGTTCGAACCTACGACCGAAAGTCACGGCCGTTACCACTGGGTCACTACTGCTCTCAGTTGCCCAATGTGCGTTTTTATAATTTCTAACGTGACAAACTGACAGACCGCATTAGGAACTCTATACTTCGTTCCAAAACACAAAATAGCAGATGCTGCTCGCACAGCTGCTGGACTAAAGTGGAACTGGGCTGGCCACATCTGTCGCATGTCGGAGCAGATATACGCAAAAGCCACCACTCAGTGCATCCTAAATGGAAGGAAACAACTACGCGGCAGGCCCAGAAGGAGATGGCGACGAGCTGAACTTCTTCCTAAAGAGTCGGACCACAATCGCAGTAGACCGGGAAAAGTGGAAAGACGGAGGGAAGCCTTTACCCTGCAGTGGGACAACAGGCTTATAATAAAGAAATAATGAATAAATATAACGTGACGATATTATCGTGGACGTCGGCGACGCGGAAGTAAAATGTTAGGTTATACATGCACTTTATTACGTTATCGTGGAAGAACTGAAGAGTTTATTTGTTTGTTTGAACGCACTAATCTCTGAAACTACCAGTTGGATTTGATTTTTTTTTTGTTTACATTTGAGAGCCCAATTCCTGAGGCAGGCCATAGGCAAAACATCTAGCTAGGATCCTTAGGAGCCGAGCAAAAAGAAAATTAGTCAGAAAGAACGCGTAGTGAAAACGAAGTAATAGCGCATGCCGGCGATACGATGCGATGGGGTGGGTCAGGGGAACCAGAGATTTACGTAGACGCAATCACGGACAGATGCTAGTACTTTCATACTTTCGTGTATTATCGCCCACGATAGTTATTGTCACGTTAGAAATTATAAAATCGCCGTTATCTATATATATAAAAGAAGAAACTGACTGACTGAATGAATGAATGACTGACTGACTGACTGACTGACATATCAACGCACAGCCGAAACTACTGGGTCTACGAATGTGAAATTTTGCACACGGCTTCCTTTTATAATGTAGGGGAGCACTAAGAAGGGGTTTTTGGAAATTCAACCTTTAAGGGGGTGAAAAGGGGGGATTTCGTTTGTATGAAAAATCTTATTCCTTGAGTTAATAAACTTGAAACTTAGCACAAATACTTATCTAAGTAAATTATTAAGTTTGGCATTTTTTGTTTTTCTTAACTACCCCCTAAAAGGGGATTGGGGGGTGTCAAAGTTTGTATGGAAGAATTTTAACGGGCAGTCCGAATATCTCGAAACTCAGTATTTATACTTAAGACCAAAAATAGAGAAAAACGTGTATCATGGTTTTCCAAAAATGTACCCCTAACGGGGTGAAAAAGGGTAGTTAATTTTACAGGGGAGGATTTTACTGCGTGGCTTGATTAACTCAAAAATTGGTACAAATAATCTTCGAGTCAAGTAATGAGCAAATCCCAAAGGATTTTTCGAAATTCCACCCCTGTTGGGGTGAAAAGCGGGGATACAGTTTATATGAAAAATCTTATTCATTTGGTTAATAAACTTGAAACTTAGCACGAATACTTATCTAAGTAAGTTATGAAGATTGGCACTTTTTGTTTTTCTAAACTACCCCCTAGAAGGGGATTGGGGGTTGTTAAAATTTGTATGGAAGAATTTTAACGCGCGGTCCGATTAACTCGAAACTCGGTAAGTATTTATACTTAAGACCAAAAATAAAAAATACCACGTATCAGGGTTTTTCGAAAATCTACCCCTAACGGGATGAAAAGGTGTAGTTAATTTTACAGGGGAGGATTTTACTGCGTGGCTTGATTAAGTCGAAAATTGCTATCAATAAATCTTCGAGTCAAGTAATAAACTCATCCTAAACGATTTTTCGAAATTCCACCCCTGTGTGGGGGGGGGGGGGGGGAAGCGAGGATACAGTTTATATGAAAAATCTTATTCATTTGGTTAATAAACTTGAAACTTGGCACGAATACTTATCTAACTAAATTATGAAGTTTGTCATTTTTTGTTTTTCTAAACTACCCCCTAAAAGGGGCTTGGGGGGTGTCAAAATTTGTATGGAAAAATTTTAACGCGCGGTCCGATTAACTCGAAACTCGGTATTTATACTTAAGACCAAAAATAAAGAATAACATGTATCAGGGTTTTTCGAAAATCTACCCCTAACGGGGTGAAAAGGTGTAGTTAATTTTACAGCGGAGGATTTTACTGCGTGGCTTGATTAAGTCGAAAATTGATATCAATAAATCTTCGAGTCAAGTAATAAACACATCCTAAACGATTTTTCGAAATTCCACCCCTGTGTGTGGGGGGGGGGGGAAGCTAGGATACAGTCTATATGAAAAATCTTATTCATTTGGTTAATAAACGTAGGAAATGCTGTATCCACTAGCAGGAATAGCGCCTCCAGTGTTTCGCAGAGCACTGGCTTCAGCGAAAGAGCCAAAATGGTCTCCGACACACGACCCTTTGCACGACAACATCCTTGTGCCTGTGCCACAAAGGCTGAAAAGCCGAAACAGTTTTTTAAAGTGTGTCGTCCCACTCACTGGTGAACCGTCACAAGAAAGACTGAAGCTGTGGCGAGACAGTCCTTCCTTACCAAAACCTAAAATTTTTAGAGGAAAGTACACGCGGACGAAGTCGCGGGCAAAGTGCTAGTGTAAGCATAATATTATTGTAATACGAGTACAATCAATATTGGTATTCAGAAACAAACAGAACACGAAGATAAGTAAAGATGCACCTCATGCTCTAAAGATATCTTATTCCCATTCGCATTTCGCCTCGGGTAACCTTTCTCAACAAAGTCCTTTCTTCGGTAATATTCACAGACTACAAAGCTTTGTATGTAGGAACAAAGAGGTGAAATATCAAGAACCCGAGTAGATGTTATACCGGGGTTACACGAGGCTAGTTTTTAAGCTAGGACAGCAAACAAATACCTAATATCCACCTTAATTGTGTAACACACTATCAAATTAAATCTGAATAATTTTGAAGGATATTGCTAATCCATTACTTTATAAGTTCAACAAATTTGTCTGTTCTGCAACGTAAATAACGCAATGAATGTTGCTGAATTGTCAAAATTAAACCCATTGCTACTGATAGTGTGTTACGCAACCACCCCGCTGGCTAACTAATTAACTATCCTGGTTTAGCACCATGTTATAACTGCTTACACGATGCTAGTAAATTTTAAGCAAATAGCATTGCGGTGATTTAGTCCGTTAATTAAAATGACCCGATTGGGTACTATCTTCGTTGTCCACACCGCCAGGATAATACACAAACCAGGATAGTAAAATTGGTGGTGGAAGGCACTACTAGCTCCCCAGCAAAATAGAACCCCATCCTATTAAACTATTACACTAGCTTAGCAGCCTAAAAATGAGAATAGTTCTGTAGCTTACTTACGTAATAGCTTGCTAGCTTACTAGCTCTATCCTAGCTTCGAAAACTAGCCTCGTGTAACCCGCTCATAAAGGCGACTGAATATTTGACGATAGAGATAAAAAAGTGGGTTTTTTTTCACAAGCACACACTCTCCTAAATACATTGTCTTTAATCGACAGGTAAGCAACCCCTACTCGGATACTTGATACCATCTTGTTATTACCGCAGAGTAGCTTTCAGTAAACAATAGGACATCCCTCCGGATCACTCCATTCAGAAAAGACATCGCGATTCACCCCATATAAAGCGAAAATTTTAAAACTATGATAATTTTAAAAGTGAGTATCTTTAGGATCCTTCACCGTTTGGAGAGCAGTGGTGATAAAGTAATTTACACAAAGTAATGCGCCTGTCTGGGTTCAAACCTACGACTTACCTACAACTCGAAAATCGCGGCCGTTACCACCACTGCTCTAAAACACATTTAAGTTTCATAAATATATTTTTTTTTATAAAAAATTAACATTTAAAAAAAGGATAGGTATCGTTGGTTCGTGGTACTAATTAAGAAATTATTGTAGCACAGGCACCAGAAAAATATTAAGGATACCCATTATCACAGAAACTATGGATACTTACGATAATCCATATCCATTATGCATATAATACCTATAACCATAGTTAAGTGTCATCCATAGATACCTACATGAGAACCAATTTTAATTAAAACTACATGTAGGTACAGTTAATAGCAATCCCAACGATAATGTAACCGCCTACCAACATCAGATTGTAGAATTATGATCAGTTAAAACTGAATCATTATTGCATTCTGTTACCGCAACGTGATTGAGAGTATGTTGCCGTGTTGATGGTATTTACTGATACTTATGAATGTGTGTACTGTATGATCGGAGTATTATAGGTGTGAGTATCTGGTATAAAATAATATGGAACCTACTTTGCTGGAACATGTAGTACTTACTTTTAATGAGCCCGTGTCGTGGGAATGTGGCGTTTTTTTGTTGTAGATACGTACAATAAGGAGTGGCATGAACATCGACGCGCAAACTGTAACCATGGATTTAGTACATGATGATTCTGAACCATTGACTTGTATATTACTTTCTGAAACTAAAAAAAGATTTGGGTAGAAATTCAAAGACGGTAATTTAAAAAAAAAAATCTGTTCCATATAATTATTTTGACCGCTCTTTTCTGAAACAGCGGATTTTATTTTGTACATAGTACATCGACGAAAAAATTCTACGCTAAGATGACCAATTATGTGCTGAATTCATGATTATAGCCTGCGCGTCGATTTCCCAACTTACCTGTGGCTGTATAGCAGGCGTAAGGCTGGAAATACTGTTACGGCCAATGATGTTTAATATAATATCATTGGTTAAGGCGACGTCGGTCGCGTACCGATTTATATGGACTCGCGCTAGCTGACCGTCGTCGGTGCTACAGTAAACACGTCCATTTATCGTCAGCGTCTTGGTACGCGGGTCCGACGGTACGCGACCGACGTCAACGTAAGAGGAATTCAGGCCACAAATCCAAACTTTTCATATAATTCGATGTGACACTTTTACGACCTGGTACTTTAAAGCTCCGTACACACGATACAAATTTCTTGCCCATGGTATACAATAAAATTGAAGCAACAAATGACTTGCATCGTCTAAACACTGTCTAGACGTTGTAACTTTTATTGTTGCTTCAACCTATGGCATGCCACAGGCTACTAAATCGCACCATGTAAATCAGACTTCAGTTGAAATTAATGTCAGTAAAACTAACTGGCTTTTTTTGGTAGTTGTTGATAGGTTCTTAGCAATAAACTGATGGATATGCGGGCTCCTAACCTTTATATTAGTAGTTCCAGCGGGGTAATTAACACACAGTAGCAATGGCTTTCATTTTGACAGTTCAACAACATTCATTGCGTTATTTACGTTGTTGAGCAGACCAGTTTTTCGAACATATGAAGCAATGGATGAGCAATATCGTTGAAAAAGATGCAGATTGTGATTGATAGTGTGTTACACAGTTATGGTGCGGGTTTACGTATTTTATACTTTGTGATATGTCATCATCATCATTTCAGCCGAAAGACGTCCACTGCTGGACATAGGCCTCCTCCAAGCACCTCCACTTCGACCGGTTCTGTGCTTCTCGCATCCAAAGGGTTCCTGCGGCCTTCACAAGGTCGTCAGACCACCTTGTGGGAGGCCTTCCAACGCTACGTGATATAGGTATATTTGACTGCAAAAGCATATGCAGGACTGAAGAAAATCCTAGTATCAAACGTTTATTGAACCAAAGAAAGTAGTTTCACTGCAGTGTTGAAAGCCATTAAAAGAAAGTTCAATTTGTCGAAGTGTAGATAGTGATCTTGAAAACCAATCTGTTCTAGCTTTATGTGATTTTAACGACTTTTATGTGGTAACAGTGGTTTCAAGTCTGACTGTTGTTTTTCACTACTTTGTTACTAATTTAAAAGCTGCAAATACCTACTTGTAAAGACTTTAAAATGTTGCTGTAATAGACTTCTTCTCTCATATAAGCGGGCAAATTATTTTAACATGATAAAGGTAGTATCTTCATGTCCGACCACACAGGAAAATACTTCGAACACATTGACCAAACCATGACCCACTTGCTAGGTCCCAAGTGTACGTTTCCTAGAGAGAGCATTCCCGTCATATTTATAACAGACGTCATGAACATCTGTTATTTTCACCAGTGTTTGACATTATAAGGTGTCAAAAAACGCTCTGTGATTGGACATTACGGGCACATGCGACACTCTCCGCTCTTCTAGAAAACTGCTTTACACTGATGCCGCTATCAACAACGCTTACCTACTAGGGCCAATCAATAAAAGGAAATTAAATTATAATACCGTCGATCGATCGAAACGAAAAAGTTTATTTTTAAAACTGGCTTGTACCATTTTTTTAAGTCATGTTTTATATGCCACGTTAATCGCGACATCAGTGGCATTTTTATGACCCAAAGAGTGAGGGAATAATTGCTCTATATATTTTCATCAAATCTATGTAATATTTCACAAAAACCTATTCCAAATAAAAAGTACATGCTTATTATTCACGACCATTACCAGCACATTGTACATACGTAGGTTTTCATAACCGACAATTTATTGCCGATATAAAAGTGCCGTTATATTTCCACCGGTGCTCGGGTCCTCTCGGCTTCCGTCGGCTGAACTCGGCTACACTCGGCACCCCTCGCTTGCTCGTTGCCATGGTTTTGATTTAACATTGATGGAGGTTCTCGGCCAACTGTCACTCGCAATTTATTCCCATGCGATATTGATGTTGATTTTTATATTGCTTATTGACTTTTTGGGTTATAGGCTCATCGTATTTTTGATTGGATTGCGTTCGAATAATCAATGATTTAATTTAAACATCAATGGATAGACTATCTTGAATCATATCTTTGAAATCATATTAAATAACTGTTTATCATAGATTGATTACCAGAGTTTTGTTGTTTAACAGAGTTTTTTGTGTGGTTCAGATAATTGGGTATTGTTTAATTTTCCTGTCTGAAACTATGTTATAATATTCTTTGCCGTTATTTTTAACGACCAACATAAAGTACATTCACTCAGTGTCTGAACAACCCTTCAATGTCATTTATGTAAGAAATATTAAAAAATCAATGAATACTACTTTTATTTATTACAACGAAGTTACCGATCGGTATAAGGTTTTATGTGGAAAAATGATTACTTCGAAGGTGATTACTCTACTCTAGTAATCAATACCAGGCCATCCACCCTTTCAATTAACTCTTTAATTGGTAGGGCTTCTGAGGTCGATAGAATAACGTATGTGATCGGAGTATGGGATCGGATCGGAATGACGGTAATCTGGTAGCATTTTTTATGGGTTCTATCAAACGGTACATTGACTGATTGATCTATTTAACTTGTGGTAAGTGGATAAAAATACCTCAAATAGTGAACATCTGTTATGAAAAACCAGAAACATCGAAGGTACTTTACCATTCCATACTTTATTTGTTAACTACCTACAACAACAATAAATAATATTCTATACTTTTCATAGACAAAGTTGTAATGACCCTTACACTTGTAATTACACCAGGATCCATAATCTTGAAACCTGAAGAAGGCACCAGCAACGTAGTTTAGCAGCGGAAAGGCATCGGTTTTACAGTTGGGTACTTCTCCCGACGAGCTCTTTTACCAAGAAGTCAATTACTGTTGCCGAAGCTCAGCTATTCCATACTAATAGGTGTTAAAAAATCGGTTGAAGGATAAAATCGAGAGGTTTGCTAGACAACAACAAACTGCGATCACGAATCGGTCAATAATATTAAACAGTAAATGTTAATGTTAATCTGTTACAGTCTTCTATGCTTACAAACATACATAAGCATAATTATATACTTAGTATATTCTTTAGAAGTTTTTGAACGAAAAAGACGGTCGATTGATTCATTAATATTAATCGAATGAATGTATCTGCCGAAAGCTATGGAATAAATACAGAATTTAAAAATAAAGATATAATTTCCTATTAAATGAATCGTTAAACACAAGAGGGTACTCAAAAATAATTATTTCTGAAAGGCTGCAGGCAAAATAAAATACGAGCTTGTTGTTAAATTACAGGTTTTATTATAAGCTGCAGTTTACAACTCTTAACAACATGCAGTTTCCAGGAAACTTCAATGTTTTCGTTTATATTAATGTTTCATGAAATTTATTTACACTTACTTAAAATAAACGCTTACATATTGATTACATTTGCCTTTGTTATTGATGATACACACTTCTTTGAAGTAGGCACCACATGGTTAAACCGCAGTACAACGAGTGGGTTTGCTTACTATTCACAGTAACTGTTTACAAATAATAAGTTATTACCCTAATTTTTACATGATAAAATAGTTTTATAAAAAATTTATACGAGCCGTATTCGTATTTAGTACTACTTCATCTTAACATAACGATATAAAAGAAATGAAGATTCGAAAACTATGATTGTATGAAAGTTCAGATGTTATCGTAGCGGAGAAGTCAGTCTTTACCTCGCTAAATTAAGTATAGAGAGTGTAACTAAACTTGACTGTATGTCAGTGTGTTGAAACTGTGTGCCTGGGAGTTCACATCGTACACGTTGGGCCATTCCGGTAGATTTGAAAGAGAAAGAGATTTCAGATTTGCAGCCACGAACGACTCCGGTGGAGCGATAAATATTTCCTTCGTTTGTTTTGGTTCATCAGCTAGTACAAAATCTTTTAGCATAAAGAGCAATTTCGTCCAGAAATATTCTTCATCCCACTTTAGTGTCCTCCTAACATCACGTTGTTCTTCCAGAAACGCATATATCGAGTTCTCCGGACCGATATCGGCGAAAACATAAACAGTGTTATCAGCTTTCAACATTTCACTATGTATTTTCTTGATATCAACGTGACCAAAACGTTGGGTTAAGTAGTTGGATGAGAACACGACGATTCTGGCTCGTGGTTTCACATCTTTCACGTATCGTTTAAAATTTGCCGACTTCTTAAAACAGCTGTCTTTATATTCTGTTCGCTTAATCGGGGGGATTAGACTTTTCAGGCATTCCGTGTTATCCATGATTGGTAACATTTCTCGTGTTACAAATTCTTCATCTTGAGGACAGAAATCCAGGTTAATTCTGAATCCCTTACCCTTACATTTTTTTGGAGTTGAAGGATGGAAAGTATTTAATTTTTTCTTGACAATCGAATTAATTTGCTTCCTATAGATTATGAATACTATTAAAATAATTGTGTATAGTGATATAACGATGGTCATGAGCGTAATTAGAATTGTGAATCTCATGTAACAGGCTTCTTTAGCCCAGAGTGGGCACCGCACATGTTTCAAGTCGACAATCTGGAACAATTAAGTGAGTATTAGTTCTCTTTCGCGCTAAATAATTATGTATATTTAAATGTAATTTCTGAGGAGGGGCCCGTGGCTAAATAATAATAGCCGCACAGGTCCATCCATCAGGTTAAGCTACGCTTGCCGCGGTTGGTCTGTGGATGGGTGACCATCTGTACATTCCGAGACCCCTCCGTGTCTCGGAAAGCACGTTAATCCGTTGGTCCCGGCTGTTATTCGCGGATCATTGACAGTCGTTACGGGTAGTCAGAAGCCCGAAAGTCTGACAACCAGTCTTACCAAGGAGTATCGTATTACCCGGTAACTGGGTTGTAGTCAGTCGCTCCATGTAAAATACTAGTATTCAGCTGCATCCGGTTATTCTGGAAGCCGACCCCAACATAGTTGGAAAAAGGCTAGGCAGATGATGGATATTTAAATATAATTCCGGAACGATAGTTTCTCAAATCTAAAACCCACCTTAGTTTTTGTATATTCTAGTATATAATCAATGAATAGATAGTTCTCGCATCCACAGTTGAGAGGATTTTTAGAAATCCATACGTTCTTCATGGGTTTTTTCATGACGTTTTGGTAATTTTTTAAAGTCTCCTCATCAGTCTGTAACATAACACATTATTTTAAATTACTCACAAGAGTTTTCTTACAAAAACATCTACAGGGTTAAATGAAAGCAGCTAGCGAAACTGCAGACGAGATGGTTATCGATATTTAAACACGACAAAATAAAAACATAAAAGATTTGATGGTTTTTTTTTTTGGGGTTCAACGACCGCTGGTTGAATTGTTACTTGAAGTATGAGTTGAGAAAATCTGTTTTTTAAACAAAACTCACTCATCACGTCTGTGAAGTTCACATATTAAAAAGATGATTTTTTAAATGATATTTCAAGTGGCTACACTAATTGCGGTCGGTGACCCCAAGAAAAAAAATCGTCTACTTAATTTCTTTCTTGTTTTATCGTGCTGAGATATTGATACCTATCACATCCACGCAGTTTCGCTCGCTAATTTAACTAATATAATATAATTTGTATATTTTCACTTCAAGACAAAACCCTGTGTTTGAATTACTTTAAACACTTACCCAAAGGTTCTGTATATTATTGTGACTAATATCTAAATTCTCATGGCCATTCACCCACCAGTCTTCAAAAGCCACTTTAAATTCATTGTGACTTATGTTCAATAGCTTCAAATTATAAGTGTGGGCAAAAGGCGACGCCCTTTTCACCATCCAAGAATTGTTTGTCAACTCTTTGTCTTCGAAATCAAGTTTATTGTAAGCCAATGATATTGACATTCTTTGTTTATTGTTACTGAACAAATACGACGAAATCGTTTTCAAATTATTATGCTCCATTTCCAAGTATATTAGGCTAAGTAGCGACGAAAAGGTTTGGCTGTAATAAAAGTAAATTACGTCACATACCTGATAATTGTATAAAAGGATATTGAGCTCACAAGAATTTATTTTACTTACCCAGATATTTTCACAAGAGAGTTATGACATAATTTAAGCCTTTCCAATCTCACTAAGGATGAAAACAATTTAGGCTTCAGCTCGCTCAATTGGTTATTACTCAGGTCCAGCTCGAGAAGGTTTATTTGATCGTTAAAAATGGCTTCGGGTAAGGTTGAAAGGTCATTGTATGCTAGTGATATGTTCGTAATTAGCGGTGAATTGGCAAAAACGTCGTACGGCACGGTCTCTAAACCACTTCTCTGAATATATATTTGCTTCAAGTTTGGCAAATCCCCAAAAAGGTATTTAGGTAGCTCCTTCAGTTTGACGTCATTGTTTAGTATCACCACTGTTTCAAGTTCCGCATTATTTCGGAACAAATTCTGCGGTAGCGATGAAAACTTGTTTGAGAATAACGTCAGTTTCTTTAATTTCTTTAAGGGCTTAAATATTGACGCAGGAAGTTCGTTTAGACCATTAGAACTGAGATCTAATTCTTCGAGCACGTCGACGCCTGTGAAAAGATCTTTAGAAAACCAGGTGACGTTGCTCTGCCACAGAGAAAGTTTTCTTAAGAAAGATAAATGGGAAAATAAATTCGAAGAAATATTGGTCATGTGATTATGACTAATCTCTAGAGTTTCTAGCTTTTCTAATGGCTTGAACAACTTTTCAGAGAGGTTTATGGTATTCGATCTTATGTTGAGCCATGTTAACTTATTGATATCCATAAACAAATTGTCTGGAAGATGAGTGATCCCGTTTATCGACAAAAGTAACTTTGTCAAGTCTTGTAATCCTGCAAAGTGCTTCCTGTCAAAGTATCCTGACAGGTTTTTTGCATTCTGGAATATCAGTGCCATTGTCTTTGATACTCCCATGCTAGTCAGCACATCTTTGAATGAGGACGCTGGCAGTGGACAATCCTTAAAACTGACAGATTTAAATGAACTCATGTTGTTGGCACATTTTGGTAACTTGCTGTAGTCGAGACTCGATGCGTTCTCACATTTAATATTTATGTAGATGTTTGGCAGTAAATTTATTTTTACTGTTCGACCTGAAAAGTTTATTTTACGTTAGTAAATATATACTGCTGAAATATACGACACTTAAAACGCGACTTTAAAACCGAACATGACGTAATCCGCTTACGGCGTCGTAGTAAAAAGTGGGAAAGGAAGTTTGTGTGAAGAAAAATTGAAATCACTCTGCGAAACTTGCGACTCGGCTTTAAAAGGCATTCGTAAGCGTCAACATTTAAGTGCACTCACCATCGATGTTGCAATTGAGTTCAACGGCGAGCGTGCCACCGCAAACGCAGTTAGGGTCACTCGGGCACATCAGCCGCGCTGCACCAATTATTTGCAGTGTCAGCGCAGCCACCGCTGCATATATTACTTTGCGATACATGGCTAAAACCACGCTGTCACTAACAACATTTACTTCACCCGCTGTTTCATCACATACTGTAGGTTTATCGTTTTGTATATCCTTGTCCAGTCCATGTTTTCCTTCTCAACGAATCTGCGAACAATTAGAAACTCAAAATGATTGCTGTAACGTATAAACTGTACATGTATTGGTTTTCATTTGGTTTCGAGTGCACACTGAAATTGATTCCGCTATTCATAGTTTACAAGCATCGCCAACAAAAAGCGCTGGGAGATAAATTGCCGGGCGGCAAAATATAATGGAACTGTCTGTGCGATAGCCAGTTATATCGGTACGCCGCACACGGATATTTTCGATTATGTTAATAAAACCCATCGCAAGATAATTAAAATGATGTAATTTTTATTCATTGATGTTTAACATAATATTAATCATGAATTAAAATATATTTTTGCACATTAATCCTGAAAAACTGATTGTAAACAGCCTGTTGTTTATTTTAATTGTGTAATTTGAATAACAATTAAGTATTTCAATAAATTAAACGAAACGTACACCACTAATAATGAATCGGTAAGTTTTAATTAATTATATTAAAAATTATGGTGATTGTTCTTCAAAACATCCTCTAATTGCTGTTAAAATCGCATTCCAGTTAGGTAGTTCAGTCTGTAGTCCTATGATTTTTTTCTACTTAACATTTATGGTCACAAACTTATGTTATAAGCATGTACTTCAATGACAGCATGCCACTGCGTAGAGTAGATAAAGCACCCCATGCAACGGACCAGACAATCAAAGGTTACTTTAAATCAAGTAAGTGAGTTTTACGGGAGTGCAGCAACCGCACCACACCGCACTGTTGGTCACCGCGACACCGACCGCCCGGCATCGTCCGACTTCGCCCGATACCGCACGATTCCACCCGACACGCCATCACAATTTCCGCTTTAGGATTAGGTTTGTTTTAATGAACCGTGTTTGATCGGACATGTTTTTTCAACGGATAACACATTGCCTTTGTTTTTTATGCGTCCGGATTTTTACGAATTTATTGAAAACGTAGTTCTCGTTGAGTCAAAATAATTATTTAGATTATGGAAATATTTATATAACTTGTATGTGTGGTGCAAACTGTTGATAAGTTGGTTAATAATAAATAAATATATGTATTATTAATTTGCTTTGAAATACCGTTACTGCTACCATGATTCAATAAGATTAGGAATTTAATTTAAGACGAAGAATGCAACTAATTTCTTCGGTCAACTCAAACCCGGTTTAAATCTTGGCGTACACAGAGTAAAAAATGTACTTCAAGAATCCAAATCTAAGCAACAAAACATGTTGCTAAAGTGTCTATGCTGTGCAATAACTTCAAGCGCTAAGCTGCAAGCTATCAGATAATCCAAGTAGACAGTCCAGTTGTTAGACTCCGACTTGAATTTATCGAGTAGGGAAATATCTGGCGTTCCGAGACCTTCCTGAAGACAATCGAAATTGGATTGAGAATATATTGTCACAGCACTACGGTCCAGGTATTATCTTAGATATCGATAGAAGAAAAATGGGAGTGTATTCTTTATGTACGTGATGTATGAAGCAGTTAATGATATTACTTAGCTAGGCTACCGCCTAAAATAACAGTAATTGTGATGGATGTATTATTTTGTTTCAGTCTATTGTCTAGATAAAAAATCCGGTCAAGTGCGAATCGGACTCGCGCACCGAGGGTTCCGTATAAATATGTAGGTAACTACAAATTTACGGTTTTCGGAATTTTTCCTTTACTTGTGCTACATGAAATTGCTTCTTGCCAAATTCTAGGTCAACGGGAAGTACCCTATAGGTTTTGATTCCCTTGCGAGTGTCAAAATATGCGTCATAAACGGAACATAAATGCCTATTGCGTAGACTTAGAAGTTTGATTTTTTTACTGCTTCAAGGGATTGCAGCTCTGAGTATTTGATATTAATTTCATCCCTGCGAAAAAGAGTCTTGACAGACGAACAGACAGACGGACAACGAAGTGATCTGGTAAGGGTTCCGTTTTTCCTTTTGAGGTACGGAACCCTAAAAAGAAGGATAAGCCTTACAAACCTGTGATAACTATTGTATTTCTTTTTAATTCGGGAATTTTCTTGGGAAGAATTAAATAACGGTGACCCTGGGAATAAGTCGCACTTTATAATACCTTTTTGAAAGACACCACAAATCTCAGTTTTTTATGGTTCCTTTATATGTCGTTGCTACTAATAAATTATCCTTATTCTCTTTCCTGGTATTAATACCATTTTCTCCGAAATTCTTTTATTAAATAATCTTAAATCCCCTTTCGGCATAGTCCCTCTAAGCACACGCCATTGCCAGTGCTCGATATTCGTAACGAAGACAACCCTTAAATAACTGACAGTCAAGATTAACAAAATGAAGATCGACGAGAACATGAGTTTACTTTTTATTAATTTTTCGATTGAAATCATTACAATACCCCGTACCCAGTCACGGGTATTGTAATGATTTCGATCTCAAAATATACTCTACAAATTTTACACAAAAATCAAAGGTATGTTTGGAGTTCTCAATCCTCCACACATTTGACAAAAGTTGGACTGACGTCGCAGTAATATTAGAGTTTAGATTTCAATCCCTTATTAACTACATAAGAAAATGCCAAATGCCAGGTAAGAAGATGGAAATGATTGTTCAAACCTCATTAATGAGCTGTATACAAATTACATAGCAACTAAATTTAGGATTTAAATAGTCTGTACATATTAAATTCGGTTGTAAACCCTGCGCCTGCGGGCAGAACAAGCCGCTTTTCTCAAGTTACAACTAAAGTAGTATCATGAAAAGCTTTTCTTTATGTAAAACGAAGAATAAAGATTAACTTTGTAAATAAAAGAAAGAACAAACAAGATATATAATATGAAATTATTTCGGGTACAGACAGCAATTTAGGATAACCGAAACTTGTTTATCGAGGTAAACATTGATAGAAAAAGGTAAATTGGATTTGCGAAGCGACGGTTAATATCCAAGTTCGTTTTGATAGTTTCTCCTGGGATTGGAAACATGGAAGAGGTGAAAATTTTGTTTGCATAAACAAGATACCCTTGTAGAATGTTGATCACTTGCTTTGCATGCTTTTGAACTGGTGTTGCAAATAAACCGAACTGAGACTTGTTTATTGGTCTGGGAAGTTATGAAACAGATAGGTCGGTGAACGATACGACGTGGAGTCAGAGTAACTGAGTAGGTAACTAGTCTTCTACTAATCTACATGCAAAAGAATAGATAAGGAAATGTCTACTCAGTTTATGTCACGGAAGTCTATACTTCCGTGACATTAACCAAACCCTGAAATCCTCTGGGCTTTTACCACCATTAGGTCTATAGGTACCTGATGGTGGTAAAAGCCCAGAGAGTTTTTGAGAAAGCATATGCAAGGTGAAAAGTATGCAGGACATAAAGCTTCTTATAATGTATATTTTTGTAGCAAATAGTCCAAATTAATAAATTGTTTTCCAAATTGATTTAAAATCCTTTAATCTATACAATAAAACAAAGTCGGGTTAGTTACACCATTTTAACTCCAGAACGGTTAGACCAATTTTTATGATCTTTGATTTGTCGGATTTGTCTCCGCCCCAAATAGCAGAATCCCACCAAAACATTTTCATGTAAAATGTTGCCAAGACGAGATAACATATGGCTCGCACTGTCAAAAAGTTATCAGATCTTATGTAGAGCCAAGCTTCTAACTCTACACGCCCTAACTTCACAAACTGTACACCTTAGTCAAAATATGAGGCTTGGCCGTTTCGTTACTACAAGAACTATTGTATAACAGAAAAGTAATGAACAGTGAATAAATTTTTCACCTTACGCCCATGTAATGGTAGCGACACGGCCAAGCCACATATTTTGACTAAGGTGTAGAGTTAGAAGCTTGGCTCTACATGAGATCTGATAACTTTTTGACAGTGACAAACTTCCATCCCCTAGTTTAAGGGGTTGGAGGGTAAAAGTTCCAAGTTTTAGAGTTTTTTTGTTGTTTGTGTACTTTTACTAGCTTACATACCAAATTTCAGCTTTCTAGGACTTCATGAAGACCCTTAGAATATAGATGATCATCAGTGAGTCAGTGACGAAATCGGGGTATTTTAGATATCAATAAAATCTAAAGTATAAGAGTTATGCAATAATAAGTCAACCACTGACATCATATCCCGAAAATGTTGTTTATCTGGTATAATCCAAACCCAAGTTATGATGGTTCTAAAATACGACGAAGTGCTTCGAGAAATGGTATTTAGTGCCCTTGCGCTTCGCTTGGCTCGTCTTGGCGGGGGCACTCCCGTGCCCCCAGATTTAACTATTGAAACTCGGAGAATTCATGAAAAAAAAACGAATATAATTAATTTCAACATTTATTGATTCTGAGGCGGTATGAACTTCACCGGGTCAGCTAGTAGGTAAAATAATCTGCCTAGCCTTTTCCTAATTATTTGTAATTTTTTTCTTTATTGGAAGAACTATGTTGGGGTACGGCTTCCAGTTTAACCGGCTTAACGGCTTAAGACCCCTCCGTGCTTTCCGATGCACGGAGGGGTCTTAATACAAGCCACCCACAACCCAACCTAACCTTAACAATCGATTGATCGGTGTGGCTGTTATTATTTAACAACGAACCCTTCAGTTGGTACCACAGATATAGATACACCTAGATAACGCAACTATTTCGCATGCCAAAAATCGCACTAACTTACGTTAAAAAATCGTAAACCGCCACTTTCGCGCTCAGTCCTGTGTACTGCTGGCTGGGTAAGCGTGAGCGAGAGTGCGAGCTTGTGCCGTCATAGAAGGTAGTCAAAAATGGCACGCTTGGTTTTCATACTGTTCGTGATACTTGCGTTATCTAGGTCTATGTATGTGGTTAGTACTATAGTTTAGTAATGTTGTTAGCATTCAAAGCCCAAGGCCCATAAATGCTTTCAACTTATTTAGACTTTGTAAAGCTTTCAAGGCTGTAAAACTTCAATCAACAATAGCACCAGATTAAATATTAGGAACAAAACCACGCTCAAGTGGCCGCGATTCGCATATAACTTGATTATAAACCTTAACTTTCAAACACAAAGTTTATTATTGTTTGCAATATATTTACTACTTTGATTGAAAAGTAAACGTATTTTTTTTTAAATAAAATCAAAAATATTTATGGAAATATAAAGCATAATTTCTAAGCAAAAATAAGACCACAACATATTTGTGGTCATCGGAAATCTAATCGATTAGTTGTTGATCGAAGCTGTAAAATTAACAAATTAATAATAACGTTCCTATTTTATGTTCCAACACAAAAACCAACACCACACAACAAACCGAATAGGTATCAATAGATACAGTGCGCGCCAAACTCGCATAAAGCCGATTATCATAGCAGTAACGACAGATATGGAACAAATACAAAATACGATGCTACGGGCAGACACGACGGCATATGCGGCTGGCGTTCGAGATAAATGACCACTGCATTACACAACTTTTTCAGGGAAAACTAACTTACTAAGTGACTAAGTAGCGTTACAACAGTTTTTGTTTTGTTGTAATATTTTTTGCTATGACTTATTTATGGTTTGTTTTTCTGTGCAATCAAGCAAGCTAGCTTTGCTAAAATTATTTACCTAGCTACAGTGTATTATAAAGCAAAAGTAAACAACCATTCTTATGATGATTTCTTCTTATAATGATTGACATAGCCACCTAAACAAAAACTAAAAATAATACATCCGATCAAAATAATCTTACAATATCGTTAACTATTTCACACATCAGTATATATTGATGGATTTTAAAACACAAACTTTTTTAATGACTGCACCATTCGCTCCTTTTCGTATTGATCGGCCGTTTGGAGGCATTTTTACAAACCCACGTACTGTCAATCGCTCTTCTAGGGTGTAGGTGAATTTGACTTTTACAACGCCTTTATTTTGTAACAGTAAGGGTGGATTTCGTTGATCAAGAGTTACCGTACGTACTACCTAACTCTGTGTCGTGATTTCTTAGTTTTTTTTTAATGAATTATTTTTTATACCCGAATTATAATATCCACCGTGGCAACATTGTCAATATACAAATTACTAATATTTTAACAAACAAATAAACGTTACGTAACGTTTTTTTTTAATTTTATTAACGTTTTATTAAAATAAAAAAAAAATAAAAAAAAATGTTTTTTTTTTCATTATGGCGACTGTATTATTTTAGTTTGGTAACATTGAGAAATAACGATTTTAGCATTAAAGTCATTTTAAATGGTAAAATGTTGTGCATAGCCCTGTCTTGGATGGATTGTGAAACACGACAGTTGTAGATTAGAAAGTATTAGCAATAAAAGAGAGTTTTCTCTATATTTGAGCATTATGTGATAGGACGGATCACACATAAAAAAAAAGGTTATTAGAACAACAACCTCCCCTTTCGATGTTGCAGTCTTATGTTCATTTCATATAACTCAAGAATTGAGAGTAGATCAGTAACTGCAAAAATATGTAAAAATTCACACGCACTCGTCATTTTTGTATTCATCCCAAAGAGCACAAATTCTCCTTTAGGTACATTGTAAGTACGATACAAATAGGTACTCAAGCAAGCTACGGTAGTCAAGTTTATAAGGAAGCCCTCGACTTGGGAACCGTCAGGCCCTTAATCAAACTGTTAAGCAAGAGCTCAAGAAGTTAGTTCGAGCTCGAACTAAATCTTACAAAACATAATTGTTACCACTATCTGTATAGTGTATGGTGTTTAAATTTAACTAAGCAAAAGTGTACTGACGCTGTACCTACACAATATGCAACATAATTATAATTACCGCAAGACCCCTATTAGAGTATTGAGTAATAAGCATAATACAATTACCAAAACTTATTTTTTTAAAAGGTAACTAAAAATCTTGGTGATAACTACATTAAAAAAACACACACACACAAGTCAGGTCCTCTCACGAAATGTGCTGTGAGAAACCTTAAATTAACACTCCTATGACTAGTTTGTTTTAAAAGTCAAGAAATATTTATTAAGAACTAGCTGACCCGGCAAACGTTGTTTTGCCATATCAATTATTTCTAGCTGCCCAGCGCTACTTCGTCCGCGTGGTGTTCTACCCCTTACCCTACCCTACCCCTACCCTACTCCTACCCTACTCCTACACTACTCCTACCCTACTCCTATCCTACTCCTACACTACTCCTACCCTGCTCCTATCCTACTCCTACCCTACTTCTACCCTACTCCTAACCTACTCCTACCCTACTCCTACACTACTCCTACCCAACTCCTACCCTACTCCTAACCTACTCCCACACTACTCCTACCCATAAGTAAATAATAAAAGTAAAAGTAGTAAGTAAAGTATTAAATACTATGTCCGTCTAAAACCGGATAAAAAAACCGGATAAAAAGTATCCTATATCCGTCTCCTGGTTCTAAGCTACCTCAGCACCAATTTTCAGCCAAATCGGTTTTGCTGTTCTTGAGTTATAAATAGTGTAACTAACACGACTTTCTTTTATATTTATAGATTATAATCATTATTATTACTTTTTTGAATAACACAGACATAAGTATCAGAGTTAATAATACACATAATAATATTTTAAAGATCACAATATGTTTTCGTTAGTACTATATCGCGCCAATAGATGTCGTTACGTGTTTCCACTTATTGCAATAAAAAGTTGTTATAGAATGCTTTAAATTGATTATATCTTTTGATAGACTGAAGCGATTGCGATGAAACAAGGACTAATCACTACTCCGAGTTCTACACTATATTTGAGTATTAAAATGAACCATATTGGTTCGGTACTTTTTACGTTGAACCGGTTCAAATAAAAAATCTGTCACATCCAAACAGACAAACCGACAAACAGACAAAAATTAAAAAAATTGGTGAAAAGGCATCTGTTGGTTATCCTTATATTTAACACCCCACCTATTTTTTTTATTATATTTTCAATGTACAGAAACGCCTCGTCTACAGATTTATTATATGTATAGATAGATTAAAAACTGCACCTAAATAAGAACTTTTACCTTCCTAATTTATTAATAATATAAAAATATAATGTCCTAATTTAACTAAAACTGTTATCAAACAAGTAAAATATGACGTCGAAAAATTCCTCCGCATCGCTGCGACTGGTTGGGATAGTATCTTAAGATAGATATCTATATAGAGATCTTTAGATACTATAAAGCCAAGCTTTTCAGGTCAATAAATAGCAAAACAAGCATGACGCAGATAGATAGTAGGTCGCATCTGCTAGTAGCATAACTGGTAAGAGATCGGATAGTGACGTCAACGGATGTTGCTTGGACCGAGTTTCCTATCACAAAGTTAGACTTAAGGCAATTCTTGGGAGCATAGTCAGAATTTAGTTTGGCGTAAATTTGTATCTAGCTAAGATTGTCCACTTCACAATTATAATATACCTCGATATTCACTAGAGCAAAACCTAGACCAGTCTGTTAATGTATGATACTAATAGCTATAGTCTATTCCAAAAGAATCTAATGTAAACAAATGGATCAGAAAATGTACCTGTGGATGCCAATTTGTATTTTGCATTTACAAACTGAGTACTTTGATTTAATTATTTGAATACTTCAATCGAAATTCTAATTTTAAATGACGTTAAAGATGTTTTTGATTTGACAGTTGAGGTTTATTTTAATTTCAAGGTCCGTGGATGGTTTTTCAATAAACAATTTAATAATGTTATTGATGAAAATAAGTAAGTGGTGAGATAATATATGAAGTTTAAACTTTATAAAAATGCAGATGAATGTTTTACTAATTCCATTTACTGAGTGATTGCGTTAGGTTAGGTTAGTTGTTTACATTTTCATCAGGTAGTTTTGAAATAGACCATACTTACTTGATTGTTAATATTTATGCAAGTGAGATAAGACTAACGAATGGTAATAACAGCAATAAATTAAATCCAACTGACGTTAACTACTAGGAATTGTCTTGTAATCTAGGTATGGTAATGTTGTGTCTCCTTGGACTGGCGTTAAGCACCACTTATGTACCCATGTATGTATAGTGTCAAAATGCAAGGAGCGTTTTGCATGCAAGGCGTTAATTAATGGAGTTTACAAACAGTTATTTAACATACTTGTATTACTCGACACTAGCGATCCGCCGCCCCTGCTTCAAACGGTTTGAACGACTTGACAAAACATCAAAATTTATTATTATAAGTTTATTATTAATGGATTATACATATAAACTCTTCGGAATACGTTCTGTAAATAATGGTGAAAACTGCATCAAAATCTGTTTTGCAGAAGAACAACGCGATCACACAAACACACACGAAAAGCGACCTTACTTTTTAGTAATTACTATTATGTATAGGTTAAAAAAGCGTACAAGAAATCGTTTCATCGTATTTCAGTCCTTAAAATTATAAGAAAGTAACTATTGGTAAGTACAGACGCCAGCACATCAAGCTATCCGAAACTGTAAAATTTTCCCAATCAACTTCGAAGCTTACGCTTTAGCGATAAAGTTGAAAATCTATTAAAGAAATTTTACAGATTGCAGTAGCTTGATGTGCTAGCCATCTGCACACGATCCGTACTTACCTAAAACCCGTTTTTGGGCTCAATATCGAACAATAGATTATTAGGCCACGGTCTAACGCACTCATAATTTTTATGGTTACATAATTTTATACCTACTGAATTGTCTCATCGATTGCCAAAACTAATTTTATTCCAAAGACATAAAGTCTGATTTCGTATGATAAAGTTTCTGAGAATAAACTCACGGTATCAGGTGTGGTGAGGTCGTAAGCTCGTCGGATTTAAGGCGTCGCATTCCAGGTGTTACGGTACTGAGGTATACTCTCACAATTAGACGGGCTCAGCAAATTGATGTTGTTTATGAGACACTGGGTAGCATTGGGTAACACTGGGTAGTACTGGGTAATACCGGGTAACGCTGTTACTTTGGTATAATGAGGTTTTTAGCAGTTCGTTGAAATTGGAGTGTAGGTGAGTAATGTTTTCGTCTCGTTATAGAAAATTGACTTGAAGTTAGAATCTCAAGTTTTCTTTTAAGATTTTTCAGAAAACTACAAGTTTTTTCAAGAAAATTGGGTTTTTAATTAATTATTTGGAAGGATCAAATAAACAAAATCTCATTGATAATGTGTTTGCAAAAAACCAATCATTGAATTACAAAAATAGTTATTCAAACAGGGCGATTTATTTTATTACAGAAAACCGAAAGTTTACACACAAATTAATTATAAGTTTAAGATATATATAGCAATAAGTTTCTAAAGAAAGTTTAGTTAATTTTGACTAATAATACCAATAGTAATTTATTCAAACGTAGATGAGTTTATAACTTTATTAATTCAACTTCCACGAGGTCTGCTAACACGTGTAGGTATATTAAAGAAGAAATTTAATGGTTTCGTTCGCCTAAGGGTGAGCCGTGAGCCCTAAGCTTAGGTACTAAGGCTACACTGTCTATCTGTCTGCCTGCCTGTCATAGGGTCTTTAAGGCCTGAGTTTACCAACATTCAAACCACCCGGTTAGGTATTTAAACAGTTGGTTTATGTCAAATTTCTTAAGGAAATTTTAAATGGAACTGATTAAATATTTAACCAGTTGATTTAAATGTTGGTGAACACAAGACTTAGAACCGTAATTCGTAGCTAGTTAAAGTTTACACAGAATACGAGTTGCTAAGGCCGCTATCATGGCAAATAATAAAAAGTAAGGCCAACTAGAAAAGTTTTGATGGTACGAAGCCCTTAGTGCGCTTCGGGTTTTTCATTTCTCGTCGGGGAATTTAAGCACGTGCTTGTCACACTAAGGGGGTTTCACACCCCGCTTGCCTTTTGTCCTTGTCATGTAATTATGGTAAAAAGAACAATGACTAGTCCCCTTTTGCTTTTATATTACAGTTGTGGGACAATAGTGTTTGTACCTACGCGATACAGGAAGGCTTTTGTGGCGAGCTGAGATTTTTTTTTTCTAATTTTTTTTCTAATTGGTACTTTTTCTAAATCGAATCCATGTAACAGCCTATAGCCATCAACTAAATAAAGACTCCAGGTTGCTACTGCGAAATTCCAGATGTCTGAATCCAATAAAATTTCGCCAGACCCGGGAATCGCACCCAGGACCTCATGCTTAGCAGTAGCGTTTGCGACTACCAGACCAACGAGCCAGGAATCTTTTTCTAAACTTATTATAATGTCATTTGTAATATTTTTTAATAAGACATTACAATGAAATGTCTTTTTTTCCTTTTTTTTTAAAAAAAAACGTTGCCCCACACTAGGAATTTCTCCTGTATTGTGGGTGCGTTTACAAACATTTAAATTCACGTACACAAACAGCCAGACCCGGAACAACTACTTGTAGGTCATACAAATATTTGTTCCGTGCGGGAATCGAACCCGCGACACGCAGCGCAGCAGTCAATCGCTTAACCACTGTGCCAACCGTGCCGTCGACAAATGTGATTTTATTAATTTATTTCCACTAACCACTCACATGTACGCTTCCCGCGTGAGGGGCATTGTTATGTCCCTACATTTTTTATCATCGTGAGGAAACCGTCCTCGAACCAAAAAGACATGTGACATCCACCAACCCGCACTGGGCTTGCGTGGATTACGGCCCACTCCCTCTCACAGAGAGGAGGCCTGTGTCCCAGCAGTGGGGAACATTATATACAGATTATGCTAAGTAAAAAAAAAAAATATGCTTGGTCACGTTATTTCGATTGTGGATCATACAAAAATGTATTGTGTATTAAAAAAAATCTAATACCACAGACATGTTCAACTGACTGATACTAATCGATAAATGGTTTCTATAGTGTGCTATGTACAACAAGTAAATAAACTATCTGCGAACACAAAGAACGTGACAACTACATAATAAGACGATATTTCACGCTCCTTTGAACATTTCCAATAATTCTACCTTTACCTTCCCGTCGTCGTCACGTGCCTCTGACACGTATTTTATTATCGCCCATAGAATTACAAACAAGGCTTTATTTGTGATTGTAGAACATTAATGAAATGTTTATTCTGTAAATAGGGTAAGTAAGTATTGAAATCTCTTTCACACGTAATATAAAAAAAAATATGCTGAAGTCAACATTTTCCTATCTGATCCTGTGAAGAAATGGAGACTCAAACTCACAGGTTAAAGCCTCTATTAAAGGCCAGAAGTAATCTTTGTTACATTCATCTCCAACATCTTCATCTCAATCGAAGTAACAAACGGTTTTGACATGTTAGAAAATTTATTCCGTAATTTATCTGAATTTTTCTGAGATTCTGAAGAGATTCAGTAAGAAAGCTCTACATAATTTTGGATGAATTTAGTTTGAAAACTTTCGAAGCTATCAAAGCTGGGTAAAGTCATTTCTCTAACGTAATTTAGGACTCGGTCGTTGAAAGATCGTGACTAAATAGGAGTCCGTTTAGTTTAAATCTTCAGTTTATTTGCGAGCAAAACTCTTTTTCTGAGACGAAGTATTTTATTACACAAAAAAGAATTTGAAATTTTGAAATTGAAATTGAAATTCATTTGAAAGCACGCTACATACAGTGTAGCGTGCTTTCAAATGCATTTCAACTATTTTTGTTTCAACATCGTGAAAGTTAAACTTTCACACGTTAACTTCATAACAAAGTGCACGAGGTAAGGCTTCTAAAGAATACTGTTGATTCTAACCCCCACCGCCGGTATAAAAACATCGTAGGATTACAAAAAGATAACACAGAAAGAATGGCGACCCCTCTGCAATAAAATCCTACTTACGTGATAACGCAATAAAACTAGAGGCAAGCACATAACGTAATTCTGTTACAAACATAAAACTCCCATCAGCATTGTTTACAAAAAAACTGTCGTAATAATTTTATTTCCTTCTCTTCTGTGACGTCACTGTTATACCTGTTGTTCTTTCTGCTGGCTGATCACTCAAGTGATAACAATGAGGAACAATGGACCATCCGGACGATTTAGGGTTGGCTTTTATTGTTTCAGGGTCATTCATTTAATTAATTTGTCATTTAGGGGCGGTTGAGTGACAAAAGTACGGCCGACCCAACTCGTTTGCTTATCTCAATTCAAATAGTTGGAGTTGTTGTATTGTTGGTTGTTTTCATTCAAATTAACGGTCCAACGGTAAGGCTCTATCGACTGGTGATTTGGGAAAACTAAACTTAATTGTTTCATATTTTGTTTTGTTGAACTGTTCTATTGGGTATACTTTATATTATGACAGCCGCACGGGTCGATCGATCAGGTTAAGCCACGCTTGCCGCGGATGGTCCGTGGATGGGTGGCCATCTTTACATACAAATACCCCTCTGTGCCTCGGAAAGCACGTTAAGACGTTGGTCCCGACCGACTGTCATTCGTGGATCTTTGGCAGTCGTTACGGGTCGTCAGAAGGCCGAAAGTCTGACAACCAGCTAAGACAGGTTATGACACCCCTAGCTAAGCCAAGGGGTATCGTTTTACCCTGTAACTGAGTTATGGAGGTCAGATAGGCAGCCGCTCCATGTACACAGCTGCATCCGGTTAGACCGGAAGCCGACCCCAAGATAATTGGGAGAAGGCTAAGCAGATGATGATGATGACTTTATCAAGATATATCAACGTGAGGTTATTCAGACTCTTTAAAGAACACTGTTTAAAACAGCATGGCATGAACTGATCATAATTATGTACCTATATTGTGATTGCAGCATATCAACCATATAGAACCGATAAAGAATGCATTGCCATACAAAATGTCCTCATTCCAATTTAAAATCGTACCCATCGACTAGGCTTTTACATAACGTTCCATTTCAACTGAAAATAGGAAAAGAGTACAAGCTGCCCGTCACCTCGCAGAATTGTAAGAGTCAATCGTCGGAAATGGATCTTTGCGTTACTCGATAGCAATCGATGCCAGTAGCAAATGGCGCAGAGGCGGAGATTCGGCCTTCTATGTCGAACGCAGACCAGAAACCCTGACCTCAGGTCAGGGCTTTGTTCTTGCATCCAGATAAATATTTGTATGACCTTGTTGGGCTCTAAAAGTGTGGGGTGTACGTACGTAATGATTAAATTGCTTCTAAAAATACGTTCGGTATCAGTGCCGAATTTAAAATAGCCGATTGGAGTTTGGTCTAAGATAATTTTCCCTATATTTCATACCAATTAGTAGTTCCATAATAAATTAAATAATATTTAGGTCACTGAAACTTAATGTAATAAGACAACCAAGTCGTGTCAGCAAGATCTCTTTAATTAATGTCACTTCTTACTTTGACTTCCGCAGAGATATCCAACTTCGTAAATACAATTTCTTTACGCATCAAAACAGGAAAAACAACCCAAAGTTTGATATACCCTATATTTTGTTACACAACACATGTCATATTCTTTTTAAGAGTTCCTTGTGTTATAATATATGTATATAACATGTTCTAAGTTAAATTTGGTAATACGATACATCCCGGAGAATGCCCTGGGGGCAGTGGGTCATACGACATGTTTTTTTTATAAAGAAATATGTGACCGAGGCCGGAATAATAAAAAATCGACGAAAACCTACGAAGCCTCCTATTCCCTAATGCAATTAAAAACGGGCCGATACGTAGTATTGTTATTCTTTGAATCTAATGGTATCTACATATTGGTGGAGTGACTCAATAGGTGGCCTGGGTAATGCTACCAATCTACTGATTCTATTTATGTAGGTAACTATTTGTGGTCTTGAATTTGGGAGAGAGAATAGTGTGTACGTTTTAACCTAAATAAGTTTGGAAGGACTTAAAACAGGCCTTTGTCTAGGAGTGGGATAGAAGTACAACATGTAAAAAAAATCCTTTACCTAGAACAGGATCTTCCAACCTAGGTAATATATTTTGTGCTCTAAGAGTATCCCTTCTCTACTCTTGCATTTGGGGAAATGAAAAACAGAACAAAAATCAAAACAATACATTCTTTGTTTCTATTGCACTCCTAGCAAGGACGTCGTATTTTACTCGAAGAAAATATTTACAATCCGTATACATGTATGAATAGTACAGAATGGGGTTCTATCCTCCGCTACCAATAAATTATTACTAGCGTATATCGAAGTTTTCTGTCTTACTGCCTTAATACTAAGTAATACATAAGCGTGTTTTTATAGCGCCTTTTGTGAAGTGTGTTTAACATGAAATATTCATCTCGCCTGTATTTCCCCAAATGGGTTAAAAACGCGTGACTACAGGTACACCTGGGTGCTAATATTCAATCTCTTTTTATGTGGATCGGTCGTCACTACCATGTTTGTTTTTAAGGGGATTGGCCCCGTATGGGGGCTTACGTGGTGAACTTACAACCTTTGCGTAGTCATTTGGTAGACACAGATGTGATATTACGCTGTGATAATCATTATGAGGTAAAAAGTTGGGATCACACGTCAACATCCCAATGTTCATACGGTTAAGAACAAAATGCTGTATGAAACTGCCATGATTATAATCCCGAAATTAGTTAAAAATTGTAATGGGGGCCTAAAAAGACCACTTTGGCAGAATCATAAAAGTTTAATATTATGAATGTACGTAGGTATAATCAAAGAGATTGGGATTGGATTTGGATTGGATTGATTGGTATTTTAGCATAGACAAAAAAAAATAACTGAAAAATCCTTCACCAATGGGATTTGATACGATTAACTTAACAGTTAACTGTCCATTATGATTCATAATAAATAATGTTATCCTTTTCATGCTTCTGCCAAAGTGGCCTTTTTAGGCCCCCTGATCAATAGGTACCATATAAACTGGGTCTCAGTATAAGCCATATATATAACCATATTTTAGTTTTATAATATAAAAGCTGACCTATTCAAAAGATAAAGTTTAATTACCTACAGATTTTGTATAAAAAAAATAAATTAACAACCTTCTCTTTACCTTTATTATTCTACACAGTTTTGTCAGGCTTTAATTACTTTTGAGATAATAGCAAGAGACAACATTTATAAAGTCCTCCGACCGGCATTGAACTTTGTAAATTATTAATTAAAAATTTTGGGTCGGTTACATTTTCAAACTTATTTAAAAGTGTAATGATAAGATTAATATCTGCGGTGCTATTCTGTAAACATCTCACCGTGAAAACTTAGGTGAAGTGAGTGTGGAGTGAGCTGTCAATAGTGTCAATTCCTAGCAAAAACAAACTCACTTCACCTAAGTTTTCACGGTGAGATTTTTACAGAATCGACCGGCTGTAGGTACAGTCGACAAAGGAGTTAAGTATACAGGAGCGTCGGATATTGTTGAAGTTTACTAAGAAACCGATGGATATTCTCGAATAAAATTTAATTTTATTAATAGAAAACAAACAGCTCATTTGTTAAAATAAATTTCAGTCCAGAACATCCATCGGTTTCTTAGTAAACTTCAACTATATCCGACGCTCCTGTATACTTAACTCCTTTGTTGACTGTACATACGATTTGTTTATGTAAAAATGCTATAAACTGCTTTCGCCTAAGTGTCCTTTGTTTTTGTATTTATTTGTATAGTAGGTTAGTTAGTCTTTTAATTTAGTATCTAGTGTAAACAGTTAATTATTTAAAAATAAATAAAAATTATTATTAACACTTTAAATGTTATCTAAACACCAAAATCTATATCTAACTATAGGTTTTTGCTGAACGTTTCGACTGCCAGTTCGTGAACCACTGCTGTATGGTTCACATACTGACTAATGTTAAGCTATTATTTTAATTTTGTTTATCTATTATAAATTCAAATGCATAATTTTCAATTTAAATGTAATTCTTAATGTATAATTTTTAATTTCCCCAAATGTAATTCTTTAATTTGATTGATATTTTTTTATTTAGTTTAAGTAATTGTAGAACTCTATACTTCGTTCCAAAACAAAAATAGCGTACGCTGGCCGCGCTGCTGCTAGACTAAAGGGGAACTGGGCTGGCCACATCTGTCGCATGTCGGAGCAGCAATATGCAAAAGTCCCCACTCAGTGGATCGCCAATAGCAGGAAACGCAGACCCAGAAAGAGATGACGGGATGAGCTGGACTCTTTCTTAAAGGATTGACCCACAATCGCAGTAGTCCGGGCAAAGTAAAAAGAGGGAAGGGAGGACTTTGCCCTGCAGCGGGACAACACAGGCATATAATATTAAAAATAAATTGTATGATCCAAAGTTGATTGAAATAAATCACACTAATATTATAAAGGCGAAAGTTTGTGAGGGGGTGTGTGTGTGTGTTTATATGTTTGTTACTTCTTCACGCTCAAACGGCGGGACCAAATTTGATAGAATTTGGTATGAAGGTAGCTGACACCCTGGATTAACATATAGGCTACCTTTTATCCCGATATTCCCACGGGATCGACACTTACGCGGGTGGAACCGCGGGGCGCAGCTAGTAAATAATAATAATATAATCATCCACACCCCCTGCTGAGCTCGCAGGCCTCTGTTTTCATGTGCCCGTCCCCACGCTCCTGTGCCAGTCTGATCCAGGTTTTGCCCGCGATCGCAACAATGTCGTCTGCCCATCTCTCTATATCTATACATATTATAAATTAAATAAATTAAATTCGCTTTTCGTGTCTATCTGAGTGACTGCGTTGTTCTTCTAATGCATGCAAAGGATTTTTGATGCAGCTTTCACTAGCATTTAGAGAATTTGCTGCCTAGCCTTTTCCCAACTATGTAGGGGTCGGCTTCCAGTCTAACCGGATGCAGCCGAATACCAGTATTTCATATGGAGCGACTGCCTATCTGACATCCACAACCCAGTTACTGGGCAATACGATAACCCTTGGTAAGACTGGTTGTCAGACTTTCGGGCTTCTGACTACCCGTGACGACTGTCAAAGATCCATGAATGATAGCCGGGACCAACGGCCTAACGTGCTTTTCGAGGCACCGAGGGGTCTCGGTATGTAAAGATGGTCACCCTTCCACAGATCAGCCGCGGCAAGCGTAGCTTAATCTGATTGATCAACCTGTGCGGCTGTTATTATTTAGCCACGGACCCCTCTTTAATAGGAAACTTACATAATATGATAAAAAAAATCTCGTTGTTTTATCAAGCCTTAAAAACCATGCGAAGTAAGGTCGCTAGTTATTGTGTTATGCCAGTGTGTGTCAAAAGCCTTAAGTCACTCAGAGAAATACTGCATTAAGTATCCCAGACTTGCTTATTGCGTTTAGGCGACACGAGGACAGCTGGTTTCTCTTGATCATTCATTCAGTGTAAGTACCTAAATAATGACTTGATAAAGTTATGTAGATGTACGCCAGCAAGCCTACTGCCTCTGACACTCAAGGCATAGACAAGTAATGAGGTTACGCCTGGCGCAAATTGAAAAATGAAGTTATTTTATTTTTTTATTTGCTAATATTTTACATTATATTTATATCTGTAACTGCCCGTGCCATCACAGCGGGCCCTACCAGAATACCAGCGCTGCGACATTTATTTTTTAAATGTCATGCTGAGATAGGAGCCTTTTGGCCTCATATAGGACTTTGTTTCATTTTCCTTTTGTTACTTTTTTTTTTATATAACTTGGATTTTTATTTTACTGTGTTTAGTTTAGTTTGTGATCTTCCTGGACGAGTCGCAATAAATAGTTTTTCTTTATTTCTTTCAAGCATACCTGAAGCATAAAGACTACTCAATCTTCTACAACAGTCACTAATTCCAAGAAATACCTAAGAAAGTTTAATCTTATTAATCACCCAATCACCACTATGTTCGTCCAGATTATTTTTGTTACGAATTTTCAAACATGAATTATTATTTTGGTCACAAAACTAAAACCAACTAACCAAACCAAACCCATCAAACCAAAAACTAATAAAAGTAATTTTTATTTCTTTCTTTTTTTGGTCTATTATTAGATATGCAGCATTAGATATCATCAAAAAAGAGCCTGATAGTGCAAACCTGCACACAATATTTAATCTGATAACCTTGCAACTGTCAATTTATTATACACTGCTGCGCCCCGCGGTTTCACCCGCGTAAATGTCGATCCCATGGAAATATCGGGATAAAAAGTTTATATGTTAATCCAGGGTGTCAGCTGCCTCCATACAAAATTTTATCAAAATTGGTCCAGCCGTTTGAGCGTGAAGAAGTAACAAACATATAAATACACACACACACACACAAACTTCACACACACACTACACACACACACACACACACACTACACTACACTTTCGCCTTTATATTAGTGTAATGGGATTTCTAATGACAGAGTTCGATACCTTCGAATACTAATCATCAACACCCACATATCAATATGATACGAGTATTTATCTAATGATTATATACAACCCGCCATTGATTGCCGTTGTGAGGTAGAAGTGGATTGTCAAGTCAAAATACCAGATATCAGTAAATTGGAGACCTTCGGTAGCCTTTGGGTTTTACACAAAGTTTAAAAAAAAAAAATATTTATACCATACATTTTATAAATTACACGCTAATCAACTTGATCGACTATTATATTTAGATTAATACCCGACAGCAAATCTATGTGATTATCCATTGTAATAGAGAGACAATTTTGTGCTTTCTACCTGTAGACTCGTTACGATGAATCTAAAAGTAACCCAACAACATTTACATAGAAATAGTCTCTATCCAATAGTCCTATTATGAGAACATCGGTCCAATTAAATTCGAGGCGGAAATACGGCCAATTTACATGAACAAAATATAATATACCTTCAGGATATAAAGTTAGCTTACGCAAGGAGTTTTTAAATATTCTTGTCAGAAAATCAACATCTGCCCTCGGCCTTATTTGAACGCTCGCTGCAGATGATGAATTCCCTTTTTTAATTTCACTGAGATGGAACAATGCCAACATAAAAAGCATCGAAGAAAAAATATTAGGGGAAAATTCCGCTACAAAAGTAAGAAGAAAAATTTCGATATTGAAAAAATTTTGATTAATGTTCGATCAAAGTTGGTTCTTCAGTTTAAAATTTTCCGGATAAAATAAAACAAATATACCCGAATACTTTATAGTTGATAATTATTTAAGTCATAGGTTCATAAAACGTAGTTGTTTCAAGTCGACGCTCTCCGGGAGAGAAAACTGAAAGAGCGCTATAACTACAAAATTAAACACGAAAAGATGAACACACTCACGAAACACTACATTATGCATTGAAAAAAGAAAGTGAGCGCGGAAAAATAACTCATTAAGACTGTACAAACTAAGAGCAGAAAACAAGGTATAATAGCTAAACAAAAAGAGAAGCATTCTCCGGTAAAGATCTCACGAGGAATGGAGCGGCTGCCTATGTCGGTATCAAAGAGGCTAATTAATTACCTCGAGCGCTCGTGACGCTATAGAATATGACCCCGGGGTGTAAGCGAGGGTAAGCGCCAAACACACAACACAAACTTGTATATCCGTAAAAGGAACGTAATGCGTGCTTATTGTGCACATTCCAGTATTTACTCCCGGAACACAGCGAGCATCCAACGACTTAGTCAACACACTTAGGGAACGATTCATGCTAAAGAAAGGAAGTTCCAAGACGACGTCGAGAGATGGTTATCAAAATAAATTGTGTCATAAAGACTCACGCGAAAGGCGTTGACGGCAAGATAAAGCTACAATTGAAAAAGCAGCGCTCGTAAAATACACGTCGTTTTTTTATCATAATTATTCAAGCAGTTTTTCTCGCCGCAAACGTATTGTTTCTGGCACCAAGTGGAAGTTTGAAACTAGAACAATTGCGAGAGTTTTTGTTCGGTTATTGTTGGTGGCGTTAAGCTCGTATCGCGACATGAAATATTACTTATGTACGTACTAAACACCGTTGCGTTGGCACGATATACACCCTATTTTTGTTTATGTAAATGCTACGCACCATACTGCGAGATTCCATTACCATAATATTAGCAGGTACCTCATAATGGAAACGAAAGTAGTGTGACGCACATATTATTAGTCTTAATAAATTATTACGCATAATAAATACGTCGAAACCAAATGAAATATAACCAGAAACAGAAAGAATAAGTTACAGATTTTTTTTTTTATTATGTAAATTCAATATTTTTTTTAATGTAGTTTAAAAATGACTTACCTGTTGCGATGAGTATTTCCAAGCACTTATTAAGTAACGATTATTTAAACACCAATACTAATTATACTATTATGAAATCCTACTAATAAAACGTCCAATTACAGTTACAATCTCAGAATGAAAATGAGAAAGATCTCTACGCTAATACTGTCGTAGAGGGGAGCGTAGGCCAGCCGCTACGAGCGCTACGACGCAACTGCCGTGCTACGCCGCGGACAACTACGGCTGCAAACACCGACTGCAAATAAAGACAGAAGGAGTCGTTCGGCGATCGGCGGAAACACCCGAACGCTAGCCGAAGAACAAAGTTACTTAAGGGCGTTCACAAAGTAGCTTGATTTTAGTCGCAGATTGTCATCATTATGGTATGACTTCACTAGACAAAAAATGGGTTGGTGGAGTAATGGTGCCTCTTTAGTATAATTTAGAAGGGAGAGTCTACGAAATATTTTTAGAAGTAAACAGTAATTTATATTTTTTGATCGCTGAACTTTTTCATCATTGTCACTGCCACAAGCTTCAAAATAATACCTAAATAAACTGAATATTAAATTTCCTGAAGCTGTTACTTATTACTTATGTTTTTTCTGTACAGGTGAATTCCCCTGCTAAAAATAAACAACCCCACGTCATCCCACGAGTGTCGTGAGAATAAGGGTACGTGGCATCCACCTGTGCACTGATAACAGAGGTACGTATTGCGAATTTGTATTCCTTATGTGTTGCGGGGTCTAATGGCAGGCAAGCCACGTCGCCGGAATTTGATACGACTGAAATAGATGACGTATTCATCAACATGTTTACAAGAGGCTCCTCGGGGAAACAAAATTGATAGCAAGCCTTCATATTGTCGTAAAAGGCATATTAATCAATATTAATTGTCATTGTAGTTAGAAGCTATAATAATATGTTGGTTAGTTATAAACGTAGTTGCTAGTCATAGCTGCTAGTCTTTGTTTTTTTTTTTTGAGGATGGGAAATCATCAAATGACCCCTCACGCTCTGGGTGGAGCGGAAGGGAGTGTCAGATTCTTACTGACTAAAACCCACCCGTGTTCCTTCCTTAGCCCTTTATGTTCCGGGTTAGCGGTAACCCTTTCGTACAATCCCGCTGCCCCGGCAGGCTAGCGGGCCCCTTCTTTGCTCCTGACATCTGATTCTGATTACTCTCCGTCCGCAGGCCCGCGCCTACGGTGGCTGAGAGTCGTCACGCGGCTCCCGACGCCCGGAGCGTCTCCCGCGGCGGCTGGGATGTGAGGCTCTTGTGGTTACCTTTTAGATTTTTTTTTATGTTTTTTATTTGAATGTGTGTAAATATTTTATTACATTTTTTTTTTGCTTCTTATTGTATCTGTCCAAAGGTTTGGTTTCTGTTTCCGATTTTTGTAACATTTTCATTTTTTTTTCCACTATGATTCTTTTATCACACTCAGCTTTAGTTTTGTTTCATTTCACCAAACACTAATCAATCAATACAGTACATTATAATCGCCTTCAAACCTTTATGAAGATAGGATTTAATCTTAGCTCATGTATTAACGTTACGAATGAAGTAAGGCGTCGTCGATAAATTTTTAATTGAATAGTTCAAACTGATTATTGAATACATTTTGTGTACGTTCTATAAAACCCTCTCACACTATGGACAAGTATTTTTTTTCCTACAAAATCTTTTTTAACTTGCAACTTGAATGCTGTTGATACATAAACACGTTTTTCAACCGAAATCAAAGAGAGATAGCATAAGCAAAATCAGCCTATAATGTTCCCACAGCTGGGACACAGGCCTCCTCTCTGTGAGAGGGAGTGGGCCGTAATCTACCTCGCGGGTCCAGTGCAGATTGGTGGATGTCACATGTCTTAACATTTTTGGTTCTAGGACATGCCGGTTTCCTCACGAAAACTTCACCCTTTCGAGACCAGTGGTGATGAAATTATCTACACAAAGTAAAGCGCCTTTCTGGGTTTGAACCTAATGCTATAGAGGCATGAGGAACAGGGTGTAAAGTTCTGTCTAAGTTTACTCTATGAAAAGGGAGGATCCTCCAACCAGACGGGTGTCGTGTCTGGCAGGCAACTGCCCGATGATTCATGTCGGGCTGATGTATAATTATGTGCTAGTTGCGCGGTAAACTCTACTTGCGAGATGCAGGATTTTGCGTGACGTCAGTACTACACGTAGTTCGCATGACCACAATTCGTAAGTCACGCCCACCAATTCCACTGGGCCACTACCTTTTCCCAAAGAGAAATATACCAAAAACAAAGTACAAATCGTGATTCTAATTTAACACAACATTGTCACAGGCTAACACGATCAGAATGCGATAAAATCTCAGCTGAATATGTCGTAATATTTTTTAGACCAGGCAGGTTTGTCCGGTCGTTTTTATGGGAGACGGGTCTTTTATGACATAAATGTGTACAGATCAGATGTAAGAACATTAGAGGGTGCATTGTAATGGAATACATTGTAGGGAATGTTGAATGAATACACATAGATATGTAGAGGTTTTACTGTGCGTTAACATAAAAAAAAAACACAAATATGTATATTGGTGCATTCTAAACCTGAATTAAAAAAAAGAATGTTCAGCAAAAACCAAAGGCATACACGCATAGCAAGTTTTGCCAAAAAGTTTAATGGCATGCGAAGTGTCAAGCAATTTTATGCCTTGTGCGGTGTCACTTTGTCTTGCCCTACACTTAAACTGCCCTTAATAATTGGGATATGCATCCTCCACCTCCTCAAAAAGTATTGCAATTTGAATTTTTTTTTGTACTTAATGACGAAAAATATCTGTATATGTTTTGATATGTTTTGCCACGTTTCTTTAGCGCGACAGGGATGTTTGCAGAAGGGCGTACAGATGATTTTTTGCGATCACGCGTAAAATATCTGCATTATTACTGCGCCAGATTTGAGACAGTGACAGAAAGTCCTGAGCATTGTTGCTAACCAGACTAAAGGCTACCTTAATGAGGCACCCGTGCGCAGTGCATTGTTGCCAGGTGTCTCCAGAATATGCGATAATTGGTTTTCCTTAAGTTGTATTGTATTATTATTCCTAATTTGTTTATATTTGTGTCGTAGTTTATGATACTAACGTAGTTAAAGTATAATAATTTCATCACTACTGCTCTTAAAACTGTAAAGGAAAACCATCGTGAGGAAACCGGCATGCCCTAGAACCGAAAATTCGAAGACATATGACATCTACGAACCCGTACCGGGCCCGCGCGGTGGATTAGGGCCCACTCCCTCTCACAGAGAGGATGCCTGTGTCCCAGCTGTGGAAACGTTACAGGCTGATTAATGTTATGTAAGTTTAAATAATACTGACAAAATGATGGGTAATGCGCCTGATTCAAAGATAAATAAATAAAAAATAAATTATAACGTACAAACACGGTCTCACCGAAGCCAGTTCATTCTACAACACTTACTACGCAGCTTTCACTTAATCTGCTTTGAACGTAAGACTTCAGAAACATTTTATAAAATAATATCATTAAAATAATGGTAATTCTTCGTACTTACCTATAATTTTTGAGATTTAGTGAAGGATTTTTTGTGTACACAACTACACGGCTTCACGGCGGCACGGCGGGTACTTTTGGAGTGAGAAAACTGCAAAATAATACATGCTGTTTGGTTACTTTAATATTTATGCATTATTTAACAACACAATTATAGTCATCTATAGAAACTAGGCTGAGAATCAGCAGTTTTTGAACGTCAAAATTACATAAGACCACTGACTTATATATTACTAGCGTACATAAGACATTCCCCCAAAACGACCACCCTTCACCACTTCCTAGTGCTTTAGCAGGGAAGAAAAAGTTGCGCAACAAACTTCCCATATTTCGATAATACCTACAACTGGAAGTACAACGCACTAAACCTTATTGAAGCATGAAATTCCGGTAATGAAAGAAGCGACATGTGTGCATATCTGAATGTTTTCACACAGTTTACTTGAATAGTACTTATATCAATGTTATACTGATAGGTATATCACCGCTATTATTCACATCTTTGGTAAGCAGTCCCGGTGCCCGCCTTACTGACTGCATTAATCTTGATTAGATAGTGCGAATAAAATTAGAGAAAAACAAACGTTCTACTATTTGCTTTGGTCAGTGTTTCGGGCACACATCTATATACGCGACGGGGCGCGGGAAACTGAGCCAAATTCCCCAATTTATTGTATTTGTATGTAAAAAATCACGCGCAGGGGCGCGTTCTGCGTCCCGTCGCGTGGCGCGTTGTGTAAAAATAGAGTGCGATCAGCCCTAAGTAAAAATAGCCCTTACTAAGATTTTCTTTGCTCCTTTGAAACAGTTATGAGTAAAAACCAAAAGGAACGTATAGTGTCTTTAATTGAGTGTTCATATTGTCGTTTGTCAAGATATTCGTACATCGCCGAACTGAACCGATTGTTGGGTATAACTGGGATTTCGATAATCTGTTTTTGCTCCGCGAATCCGCCCTAACAGATCGGGGCTACTATAAATCATTTTCGTATGTTTTGCGGTTTTATGTGGATATTTCGCGACGGCTCGGTTTATCTTGTTGCGATTTAGGATTCAGACGCAATTCTCGTTCGAATATTGTGATTTATAGCACTGAAACAATATAGTTTATGATACCATTCACTATGTACTGTTTAATTCACTTCACGTTTCCGCAGATTTATGCTGGATATAACTAAGGATTCGGTGGGATGTTTATAATTCTGATCTGGTAAGATAGGGTGAATTTCGGCTCTCTGATAATGTTGCGAATGGATATAATTTGAAACTCTTGGCTACACTTGACACAATAAAGTAGGTACCTACCTACATTGATCATGATAGTTCTTTACGTTATAAAATATAGGGCGTATTTTTGCACACGACAGTGACTGCACATGAGACTTTAGGTATAAATTCAGTCATCCAGTCTAATTGTAGTAACATTTGCTTGTCATTGTACGACAACAACTACTTACTTAATTATTCAGACTCAGTCTGTTTACTTTTTTATTCGGAAAATTTGAAAGTACAGTCATAAACATAAAGTAGTTAAACATGGCGATACTTCTATTACCTTCAAAGGTAACTTTCGTAGGTAATAGAAAATAAAGACTAGAAAAGTCTAGACTATTGAATATTAAGAAATGTTAGTTCAAAGTCTGTATTTAATAATATCTTAGTACAAGAATATTAACGATCTACGTCGACAGGTATAATTAGAATCTTTACTGACGTAGATATTGTGATAAACTCAAAATAATAAACGCTAAATATTATTTTTTGCATGTCTTGACTCATTCAGGGAATTCGTAACATAATTATAAAGTACGAGAGCAGTACGAGGGCTCCGATTTACGGGTTGTATGCGTGTGTGTGCATTTTACTTTGTGTATTTAATTTCATCACCAATGCTCTCAAAACGGTGAAGGAAAACATCGTGAGAAAACCGACATATCCTAGAACCAAAGAATCGAAGATATGTGCTGACATGTGACATCTACCAACCCGCACTGTGCCTGCGTGGTGGATTACAGCCCACTCCCTCTCATAGAAAGGAGGCCTGTGTCCCAGCAGTGGGACTCACACACTTTATAGGCTGATTATACTTATGCTATCAAGTACCTACATAAGATTTAAATTACAAGTTATTACATATTTGTTTATTTATTCTGAAATTGTAATTACCTACCTTGTAATAACAATATCTTTAAACGTTTGTAAGTTTGATTGTATTATCCTTGTTCATTTACCTTTTTTTATCAATCACTTCGCATAGTGCTCAAAGAAAAAAAAACATAAAAAACCTATCAGCCCTGATAGGTCTGATAGGTTATTTTTTACGATTTTTTTTCTCTAAAAACATAAATAGGTCATAACTTTTGAACCGTAAAAAATTCACCGACATTTCAGATTTAAAGTGTTTGGAAATTACCTTGCCCATGTCCCTTTTCGATTTGATTTATACTTTCAGTCCCTGAAAGTATACACCATAAAATTACAAATGTGAATGTATAAATTTTACATAGGGTGATACAATGTACTGGAATGGCGATTTTTTACAGACAACCTTTGGATGGATTAAGGGGAGAAGGAAAGACAATACTGCAAGAAGTCAGTGGTGTACCATTTAGGTTTTTTGGGTTAGACGGAAGTGTACGGTCTGCAACAAATTTGCTTAAGCACAATAAAGTTGAAATTTCTGTGAACATGCCGTGCGCCATCCCCGCGGCCGCGCCGCGCAGGCCCGTACCTACATTTGTGTGTGTACACTGGCTAACGTCAAACGAAACAAAAATACCGTCGCTTTTTCACACGCGCGGCGTAATTACGTATGACCTTGGTTGGTTCATACGATTGCTAAAATTCACCTCTTCATAACAAGTACCGCTAGCGGATAGCGTTGCGTATTGGATTATTAAACAAGTTGGCCTAGGTTCGAATCTCGAGGTTGAAACTTTAATTTATCTTTTCATCAATAATCTTATCTTTTTTTATTATTATTCGATTAATTAATACACGAGAATAATAATGTAATATTTATTTTATTTGTATTATTATATTGTTATTGAAATATGGGATTAAAAATAAAAAAAGATTTTTAAGTGATTTCAAAATTTTTATTCGTTATAATTTTATAAATAAACTTTTAAAACAGTTTATTTTCTCATAAAGAACAATTTATTGAAGTAAAGCAAGTGAACTATGACCATTAGACTTAAAATATTGTAAGTATCTTTAATAAAATAATATAGTTCTATAATTTGCGGTTATAGCTTAAGTATTCATTTTCATTATGAAAAGAAGATTGAAACTATAAACCTCAAAATAATCCTTAATACGGTTAAGACACAATATTATTTTAATATTACTAAAATCAATTTGTAATTTATAACTTAATACGTTGTATAACCCCCATTATTATCCATGCTATCAAGTAAACGCTGGCGTATGGATACTATAATATTTAAACATATATTTGCATATTTCCTTGCAATGCAACTTCATCTGGTAACTGGTTGGTTAAAACCACTTGTTTCTTATTCACTGACCAGCTGGGGCCTTCCACTGTCGCGTTCGACTGGCAAGGACCCTCCGACCTTTTGACCTTCCTACTCACAGTAGGTAGGTAATTTCTCTAAAACAAAAAAGGAATATTGTAAGGCTACTAACAAAATGATAAAATATTATTACCTACTATTTTGAAACAAAATTATTTTGAAAATAGTTCAAATTTTACAAAATGATTAGATTATAATTTATACTTAATGCTATATTCATCATTCCAAAAGTAAATAAATTAAACTCTTGGAAATATTTTTTTTTCTTCTATTTAGACCCTATGGTAAATATAAAACGTTTAATAAAATAACTACAAGGATCAGCAGTTATACATTAATTAAATAAATGTTCGATAAAAGAATTAAATCATAATACTCCCAGTCAGTCCGGTTTCATCAAATATTTGTGGTATAATATTAAGTCCACTTTTACGCAGCGCGTTAATATCCGCTTTCATCTCAATATTTAAATTTGCTTGCGTTTCAAAATGAACAACACCGCTAATAGATTAAACACACTTCACTAACCCACAATATCAAATTATTATCAACCAACAAAGAACCACAACATTCTTGAATGGTGCGTCTGTCCACCTTATAATTTATTTATTAAGATTTCTGTGGGTATAATAATAATATAATAATAATAATAATATTCCACAACTATCACACAACGCCGTCTAGTCTCAAGCTAAGCAGAGCTTGTGTTATGAGTACTAGACAACTGATAAACATACTTATATATTTCTAAATACATACATATATAGATAAATTACACCCAGACACAGAACAAATGATCATGCTCATCACACAAACATTTGTCCTGGGTGGGAATCGAACCCACGACCTCCGGCATAGCAGTCATAGTCACTGACCACTAGACCAACAGGCCAGCAGGTATAATCATAAAGTTTTACGAACTATGTGAACAAGACGAACATGTTATGGAACTATATTCAATAGCGTGATTATTCGAGTAATATGCGGGTGTGTGTGTCAAATTACTCATTAAAAGAAGGTCGTAAGTCACTAACTAAACTTCAAGCTATAGCTTGAAGTTTAGTTAGTGACTTACGACCTTGCGACCTTTGCGACCTTGCTTAAGGACTTTTGGTCGACACTGTACATATAATAAACCCACATTTCGCCAGTTATGTTTGAGTCCCATGTAATTTCCATCAACCGAACAATACATAATATCCAATAGTGAGTTTCTCTTCGTATCCCTAAACACAGAAGCGATTTTGAAAAAAAAAATGGTATAGAGGTTTCTTAGTACATTTACGGAAAAAAAAAATAAACGATGTGTCGTACCTATCGATATATTTTCATAAAAAAATTAAACTCTATTTAGATGGGCAAAGTCACAAACTCACCTAGTATCGTTATCTGTCTTACACAGTTAATTGAAGTTATGTATTAAACAATAAACTTAAGCTTCTGAAGTAAAAGGTCAAGATATAAATTAGATTAAAAATAACTTAATTTATTACTTAGGTTTTACACTTTGGGCCTAAATAAATTGTGTTTGTTATTTATATTTGGCAGCGACGTGACTAGACAAACAAACGCCAAGTTAAAAGGGTCCCACTAATGTACTTAAGTTGAAAAAGGACCTTCCAGTGACACTTGAATAGCATGAGAGAACCCAATATTCTTTTTACCAAATAACCTTTTGCCTCGTGTCGCCAACCTACTCGTTTTTACCGAGACAACTCCCAGTTATATTGAAAAATAAACGTCCATGTAGACAGCCGGTGCTCCATAGTTGTATTGTGCACGATTGGACAACGGGTAAACGAAACGCGCCAAAACAAATTTAACTTTCAATAAAACTTTTCATTCCGTGTCCCGAACTGAAATAAAACATAGCTACCCTATGGTTACTATCCTTTTACCAATTCTGAAACTGTCCAAGCTTGCGGAGCGTCCCGTTAATATTTAACGTAATAGTGACACACCCTTTGGATATAAATAGGGTGGGAGTGTGAGACGAGAGCTGAAAATTTTATTTATTTATTTATTTATTTACTCAATACATAAGATTGTAGAACACAAAAAAAAAATACAGTTTTACAAAATGGTACTATTTCTACAAGCATGTGGGTGAGCACTGCTCTCCTAGCTAGGTTATGGAAACCTGTGTTAAGGAACAAAAGGAACAAAATATACCTACATAACAGGTATTCATTACATTATGTGTCTAACACGATACAAAAAGGACACCTGAGGCTTGACGAAACGACGCCATTTCACTTTTTTCACAGCTACTTCATAGATATTTAAAACTCAAGCACCAGTACACATTCTAAAACACTGAAACTTACGTATATTTGCATAAGTTATTTTGGAACGCGAGCGCAGCATATTGCCGTGAATATTTAATGCTCTGCACCGAGTACCTTCGCGAAAAATATTTCTTTGAACCATCTGAAACACTATTCAGTGGACTACGCTGAGTGAATAAAAAAATTCTCAATAGAAAATGCGTGCTTCATTCCCTGAGAGAGTTTTGTAAAAGGCCTACCTATGTCGAGATGCTTTTAGTGGAATCACTGTATCGCGTGCCCCGTGTAATAAACATTACTGGCGGGTGTTATTAATAGTTTTGCACAGTATAACAAGTTGTCTGTTCATTACTGAAAACCTTTCAAGTTTCCGCCAAGGTTTTCTCACAAAGTCGTGAAGCTTAAACTTAATCAAGAATAACGTTGCTTTTATTATTTCGAAAGATGACCGTTATTGAGTTAAATATAATATAACTTTAGTAAGAAAGTAAACAAAATCAAATAATAAAAAACAACCTTTCTGCAAAATTGATATTACTGTAACAATTGGTAACAATAAAGCTGTAAATAAACAATAAGGTACGTCGTATATCCTATAAAAATTCAATTCGGGAAAAAACGAGCGAACTAAATTACCCACGAGCCCATTGTACTGTATCGTGGGCATACATCATCTTGATACGAGTACCTGCCCCCGAATTCAGAGGAGGATTTGAATAGATACCCCATATCATTGCGTCGTGAATTGTTCATAAATCTTCCTATATGCCGTCTTTTGTTTAGCCCACCAGCGTGAATACCCCACGAGGCTTAGGCAAATTCGAGTTCGCCTTTAGAGAAATTGGACGGAATGATACCATAGTGTGTACGTATATTACCATCACATGACAGTGGATTATGAATTCGCGCTTTAGTTTACCTATTGTTTAACACGCTTCGAGAAATTCCCTGTTCAGAAAACACTTAAGAGAAGCACAAGCGAGCTGTTAGCACATAGAACAGAGAACAGGATACCCCTCAGCAGCTGCGTAGAACACTTTAGCCTCCGGATACTGTTGTGACTTTCATGCATCCATATTTTGTTTACTAATTTAAAGTTAGATTATTCAAGGTCAATATTGTTTTGTGTATTTAAATATTATTCTCGTCACTTAACAGGCATTCATTAGATAATTTGAACGTCTCAAAAACAATATACAAAATTAATTCAAAACAAGACATTTCTTGAATATAATTTTGTAGTCCGAAGCATTTGTGAGAAGGCGTTAGTAATTAAGCCTCTACCGCCAGTAACAGTCTACCTCGTTTTAATTTCAGCAGTAATTCCAAACGATTCAACGAGTTCAAAGTTTCCAAAATTAATTTCGAGCTTCCGATGAACTTAATCTTTAATTACCTGAATTAATTCTATTCAGAGTTCCGGGTGCGACAAACCGCATGCACCTCAATACAAGTCATAATTTATGAAAGCGCCAAGACGGATGAAGTTAGTATAAAATTATTATCATAATTTCTCACCAAAAACTTCCGAGTGAGTTTGCTCCATGAATATGCAAAGGGAAAGTTCACAGTGTGCCAACTTTTTTATGAGTCCTGTCAGAATACTTGTAATACTGCTGTAATTTGCATTTGTATTTCATATTTAAAATTGTTATAATTAGAATATTTCGGGTGCTAATGCGTGTATTAAAATTTGTGATTTCCATTTTAATTAGCCTTCGCCTAAAGACTTTATTACATTTTTCGTAACAATGTTTCCATTCTTATGCCAAAAGTTATAAAAAGCGTTAATTTTCTGAGCTCTGTTCACGAAGATTGTATCATTTATTTAATCAAAACTGAAATGTTTCAGACGAGGAATTTGATTGGTCTGATGTGATGGGGTGTTAAAGGTATTAGGTTGCCTATTTAACATCTAACGTAGTATGCCTATATTTTTTACCCCATTATTATTCTCACCATCACAGTTAGACAACTAAATAAATATCCTTCAGGAATTATTTTATACAATTCTACGTCTTTCTAGAGCAATGTCAAACAATTTTCCAGGAATTTACTAAATACTTCCTTAAGACCAGGCATCTCCGAACAAGCTGTTCATTTAAAGCTAGTTTCCTTCACGGTGGCAACTGCTTTAACACATTTTAGTGAAAGACTCGTAGATGTTCCAAGTCTTTTCAACGCTTTCAATTTATTGAAAGCTGATATAGATCTTTAAAGAGTTCGGAATATGGAGGTTTTCTTGTTAAAGGTTACTTAATTTGATTGCAAATATATTTTCTTTCGTGAACCAATCCGTATATCTGTCACGTACTCTTATTTCAAGATGTAACGTTTATTTATACAGGAAAATTTATTTAATGTGGTATGTATAAGGTATTGACTTTCTTGTCTTATCTCCCTGTATCTTGAAATTCGTTTAACATTCGTATTTGACGTTCAAAAGTGCCTTTAATGTGCCTATTTGAAATAAATGATTTGACTGTAACTTATCATTAATAGTAGGTAATTTTATACTCGAAATAGAAAGATTTAAATATTTATTCAGAGAGAGCAGTGGCGTCCCAGTCTTAACGGCCGTCATTTACGCGTTGGTCATAGGTTCCAACCCTAGGAGGCATTTGACTTTGTGTAAATTATTCCAACACCACTGCTCTCAAAACGGTGAAGGAAAACATTGTAAGGAAACCGGCATGTCCTAGAACCAACAATTCCAAGGCATGTGACATCCGCCAACCCGCACTGGGCCCGCGTGGTGGATTATAACCCACTCCCTCTGAGAGAGAGGCCTGTGCTCCTGCAGTTCCCACCTCATAAGCTGATTATGTTAAATATTCATTCTCCACACATTTTAATGGCTTGATTGTTTGAAATGGTAAATACGAGGATCCTATTAATGTTATGTTATTCAACCAGTTACCAGTTGTCGTGTGTTATGTGTTGACCATCTATCTACCCATATTATGCGAATAAATGTTTTGATTTGATTTGAATTGAAGCCTATTCTCCACTCTGAAATGTTTATTACGATGAACGTTTACTAAACTGCAGAAACGAAAACGAATATTTATCTCGTATCGTACCTTGTGGAGTTAGGTACAATACTCAAAAAAAAGAGCATGGAAAAGATGTCTCCAGGGTAAAACTCCCTTTGTCGTATCTTACGACCCACGACGAGACGAGACAACCTTTCCTTAAGTGGGAACATCGTAACATGAAAAGGTAGGTTTCAATAGAGAAAAAAACATACTAATTTAATAAAAATTGCCTTTTCTAGGTAATTTTTCTTAGACCTTTTACAAAGGCCTATTTATTATTATTGCATTCATACAAGATTGCTCTAACAGAATATTCGAACTTAATTTTCGTCTCGTAAAATCTGTAATCAAGCTTTTCACGAGCGTTTACTTCGTTAACGATCAAAACCTTTATTACTTCTTAATCCTAGGTTATTTAACCGTAGTAATACGATTTCATATTACTTTTAGGGCTTATATTTTGCTTTTAGTGAGTAATTGAAAGGGTCAATCATCCTCTGTGTAGGTATGTGCACATGATGATTTGAACTCATTCGGAGTGGTGATCAAAACTATATTAAAATTTATCAGATAAGTAGTAATACGTAACAACGAGCAGCGGTAGCCCAGTAGACATGGCCGCGACTTACGAGTTGTAGGTCGTAGGTTCGAACCCAGAAAGGCGCTTTACTTTTTTTAAATTATTTCACCACCACTGCTCTCAAAACGGTAAAGGAAAACATCGTGAGGAAACCGGTATGTCCTAGAACCAAAAAATCGAATACATGTGACATCTACCAACCCGTACTGGGGCCGCGTGGTGATCACGGCCCACTCCCTCTCACCGAAATGAGGTCTGTGTCCCAGTAGTGGGAACATTATTAGCGGATTATGCTACGTAACAACGTACTACGTTCATGGTAAGACGGGCTGGTGACCGAGACTGCACGTTAGCGCGTATTTTGTCTACGGTACTATGTATTTAACTACTTACAAAAACCAGAGGTTACCCTCTCTCATAAAAAAAAATATAATTACTTAGGTATCTGTTTTCCAACCTCGAAATTATTCACAAGGACCAAGAATTTCATTTCAAAACATAAAAGTGGCGAACTGTCACTGCGAGGCCAAGTGTGTCACAAAGAAACTAAAATTGAGTGGATCCCGGGCGGCGATGGCGTGCGTTGTGGGACGAATCCCTACGGTGTGGCTGACAGCAAAGAGTAATGCTCCTCGGATACTTTTGCACTTTGATCTATAGCGGATATTTGTTGTCCCTACGCTTTCGGCTTACCTGGTGGTTGTGAGTGGATTGATTTTGGTCAGTGATGTCGGTTATGGAAGGATTTTTAAGCAAATTGATACCGGAGTAAATAGTTTGAATTAAGAAAAGAGTAATTCTCCTCGGATACTTTTGCATTTTGATTTATGGCGGATCGTTGGTGTCCCTACGCTTTTGTCTGACCTGGCGGCTGTGAGTGGATTGATTTTGGGTAGTACGCCCTAAACTGTCGATTATGTAGGGAGTTTTAAGATTACTGCTTCCAGAAAAAAAGGCAAACGATTGAAAAATTAAGATGAAAATCGTTAAATAACAATACTTGTTCCCGCTGCATAAAGCAAATTTTGTTTCATTTTCTTTCATAATATACCCGGTAGTCAAATTAGATTAGCCCTCTCGGGAAACTGTGAAATAAGTATTTTTTTACTTCTCATGCTCTAAAAGTTCGTCTTTATGTTGTGCGTAGGCGACATAAAGTCGCTTTTTATGCTCTAGTGCATAATGTATATTCTTTTCTATTACTAAGATAATCAGGCCCCTTGACTTAACTATCCACCTTCGTCTGCGGCGCGGGTGGATATAAACGTCTCGGGATAAAATGGCTTCTTTTTATGCACTAGTTGTACAATCTACTATTATTGACTACATACATTAAATTACTAGATTAGGGTCAGTTCACACCGAGACGCGACGCGACGTGCAGTTTTCAAGATAGAAATACAATTACAGACCTTATCTACTACACTAAAAGGTACACAATTCAGTGTCTACCTACTACGTCGAGATACGCAGCGCGGCGCCGCCGCCGCGCGGCTTAGCTCACTGAATTGTGTACCTTTTTGTGTAGTAGATAAGGTCTGTAATTGTATTTCTATCTTGAAAACTGCGCCTCGCGTCGCGTCTCGGTGTGAACTGACCCTTATCATGCACAACGTGGAAGTATCTTCGTGCACCATATACAGAGAGGCACAGAATTCGACGTGCAATATATCACCATGTATTCTGTACATGATTTTTAAATCCCCTGCTTTTGAATTTTTCAATGTCCCTGCCACCTTGTATTTCTCCGCATAATAGGTACACCATTAAAATGCCAGTGAAAAATCAACTCTCCTTTATGTATACAATGCTTTACAGCTAACTCAGACCATATGCTGAGCTGCTTAAGCGTAGTGCTCGCAAGCTTGTACGCAGCTTAAACCGTAACAACATTGTTAGCATAACATAGTACATAGAGTACCATATTGCAACAACGAATAGGATCCGAAAATTATATCAGTTTGAAATGCATTGTGTTGTATCATAAACTATGGTTTCATGAATACTATATAAGTTACATGTTGCTTTGTAAGTTTAATTCCCCGTAATATTTCTAGAACTTGCCACGTTTTCAATAACTTAGGAAAGTAAGCATATCCTCACGCCTGTTTATCCCCGAAGAGTTAGGTAGAATGTATACCCAAATTTCGCCTATTAATGTAATAGGCGGCGAATCTATTGCCATCAACAATGCATCAGACCTGTTAATGAGAAATTCATGATGGAAAAACACAACAAAACTCTGTCTGACCTGGGAACCCAAGACCTCATGGTCAGCAGTAGCAGTTGCGACCAAGGCAGTCAAAGAAAGTAAGCAACTCAATTAAATATCATAATTACAAACATATAACTTTAACATAAAACAGTTACTGTTTCTAATTAATATATCATTCACCCAACCACCGTGAAACTCACAATAAACTTTTGATTGCTCAAGTAACTTCTGCACAGTATTATAAAGTTGTTTGATTCGCATGCATGCAGTTGCTCATTTAAGTAATAGAGCTATTAAGTTAAACACAGACGGAAAGGGGCTCCAGCCAATAGTTAAGATGCCTTAATAACGGCAAACGACTGGAAGCAATATGCCATGAATTATTTATGCCACCTCGGTGAGGAAGTTAGTACCACAAAGAAATGGAGTTTTATTTTGTACGGTTCTTCTGTAATTAGGTATGAATTTTTAATCGGTTTGTAAGTGGAGGTATTTTACCGTCTGTTTTTATTTAAGAAGCAAGTATTTATCCCTATTAAAAAGAATAGTTTTTAACCGACTTCTAAATTATAATACTACTCACTAAGTATCTAATATTGCCTACTTATTTTTTTTTTACTTATTGTGCACTTGAATTCACCACTTTCTTTATGTAAACACATGCGTAAGGACACTTATTTAGCAAAACTGTAAATTATGGCACCCAAATGTAGCCACCCCGACGACAAAGACCAAAAGACAATAAAAAAAAATGTTCAAAAGGAATTTTACTTTTTATTTCTTTAAAAAAAATTATGTTTTATTATCTAATAAAACATTATTTTATTAGAAAATAAAATAATGATAGGTCAGTCTACAATTTTATAGTCAAGCATTGCATCCTTCCTGTTGATAAAATTGCTTGAAATTCCACACCGACTGGAAAGTGAAGGCAAGCTTCGCTGCCAAGATCTCGCCAAAAAAACTTTGTAAACCGCACAATTTTTCTTCCGACCTTTCTAAGTGGGGAACCCAGGAAAAATTCACAATAGCATCAAAGTTTGAGGGTAGACAGTGTGTTCTTCGCTTCTTTAAGTTTTTCGTTGTGGTCATTAAACGCACTCTTGGGGGAATTAGGCTCGCTGTACTAATTAAACTAACGGAAGGCGTTGCAGACGTCAGACGTATGCCACATAAAACGGAGTGCTATTCTCAAAAAGTTTTAACGCTGATGAGTTGTAGCTCGAGGCAGCAATTTAAACTTTGAATTTATAATGAATTCCTCAACTAAAGATGTACGGAATTTGCACTTGTGACGTGTAATTTTGCTAAATTTCCTGAGGCGTCCGTATGAAATAAACATTCGTAAACTCGATTCGAAGTTTGTGCATCAGCAATTTGTTTGCTTTTATCTATCCAAATGTGTAGCGGCCACAAAATACATTTTTTCTAAATGAATATTTTATTACCAATCATAGGAATGAATCCTTATCAAATATTCATCATAGTTTGAAAGTAATGGCCATTTCTATGTAAATTAAATACTGGTGCTTTCCAAACTAAAAATAAAATCGTAGATCTACGAGCCGATTCACGTCGATATGAAATCTGAATAAATCGGTAAGTACTTTTACTAATGCTATTGGAATTTAGGTATCCATGGAAAACATGACTGTATGAAATGTAATAAACATGAAGATTCGGTAAACAAGTTTATTTTTTTATTTTCTCTGAAAAAAAAAGGAAATCTAATAAAGATGTTGAAGATTGTACTTACGCATGTCGGAACCGGAAACATCTTTGACTTACGCTACTTACATAATGGATTGACGACACGACATAAGAACTTGTTTTGCGAAAACAATGATGACTATTATTATGAGTCTTTGGTCAACTGGAGCCACTCGATATGGACCTACGGGATCACTCAACCCAATCACATTTTGAATAGGTCGACTGGACCCACTGTCCAATTTCATCATTAGGACAGTCACGCCGAATCTTTTAGTTTTATTTCTATGACTTAAATAAAATATACTAATATTATTCAATTATATATTTAGGCTTACTTTTTAATTTACTTATTTTCTCTGCAATGAGCTAAAACAACATTTTGAGATGCCTTAGTGAGGTCTGAAAGATATCAAGAAATTGCGCATTTTGCTCAGAACGGAAAGCAGTATCCCAAACGCCAGCTATAGGTGATTTAACTAATGTAAGACTTAGGTAAGTAGGTACCTGGGCTCCTAGTAGGATACTAATTTAGCTAAAATTGAATACAGTAATATTGTTATTCCAACGACCTTACCTTTACAAACTTGATCGGTTATCAAACAAAAAAAGTCCCGTTTCGCTTATAAAATATAGGTACCTACCATTTTCTTCTCATCAATAAGCGATTAATCTTTTAAAAGTATTAAATACTAACACTGATAAAGAAAATGTATTTCTATATTAAGTCAATAAAAATGAAATTGCTTTCAGATTGCGGCCTAATGTAAGATAAGTAAATCTACTTTTGACTTAGACAACGTGATCTTAAAAAGTAAGTCGATTAAGGGATTTGAGCTCAGATACCCGACATCAAAATATCATTATAAAGGAACGAACAAGGAAGAGGTTTAGTCAAATCCAAGGTTTTATATTGTTTTGCCAAGAAATATACATTTAAGGGTAATCCATTGCTTTACCGAAAATCGAATCATTGATTTTTTCCACCACACTATTTCCTGAATTCTGTATTCAGTTTTAGATATCTACAAATCGTCGAGTACATCACATCATTCATAAATTATTTGTTTTCCTTTTCTCGAATAATGTAGTCTTGTCCTCAATGAAAATAATATGAATTTTCAAATCTTTAATAATCTACTGTAAGTACTTTGAAATCAAAATTCGATGAAAATTTATTTTATGAATCAAACCGAGTTCGAATAAAATTTTGGATGAAATCCTCAACTGTTATGAAAAGGGATTAATTAAAATCAATTAATCAAAATTACTGTGAAAAAATTTTCGTATACAGTCTTCGGCGACATAAAATTCGGTAGGACTTTCTTCATTTCTTCATGAATGAAGAATTAAAACAGTCCTCCTAACATAACGCACGTCGAAGGTATGTTACTAACAGAGCAGATTTGTAAACACTCTCATAGCTCTATTAGCGTTCTTTACACAAAACTTTTTCTTACATTTTCATCTTGAAAAAATACTTCAGTAACAAGTGAATCCACTCAATCGGAAATAAGGGTAAGTGACAACGTCAGGACGCTCTAGTTCCCAGCTCTAGCCTTCGCTAAATCTTATATCATCAGACGTACTAGGTCAGCCAGAATAATATTATCAATGACCTGATTTTTAACAAAAACAAGCTCGGAATAAACAAACCGTGACTCACTTTCTGAAAGAGGCTTAAGTGTAAATTGAAAAGAATTAGGAACATTTATGGGAAAGCGAAGTGTAGGTATCTGTTTAAACCCTTGATAGGAAAGGTATTACCACAAATAATGTGAAGGGGGAGGTTTACAAAGGCTTATTTTGGTTTATTTTCGCGTCTAGAATTGAACGATGTATAATTAAAGATTTCATTTATTAGACAACAATGTAATTGCTAGTTGTGTAATGTTAGTGTCATAACATTTCGATTAAAGGACAATTCCTCGGATCGAAATTTCACTGTCTGATGACAGAAATGAAACAATGCCACAGTAAAATAATGAGGTACCACCAATATTAGGTTAGTTTATGCTCATTCTTATTCATACGAACTGCCTTTTGGAAGGGGCACCTAAAATCAAGTCTATTTTCTTGTAAATTTCGACGTAAAAATTTGTTTATGGCCTACTTGAAATAAATGATTGTCTTTGATCATATTTAAAATACCTACAACAAAATACAATATTCTCTGCATCAAAAAACTAAATATTAAATTCCACCCACGGGACAGCTACTATAAATAATTTAAGGATGACATCGAAAGGCGGTTTATCATAATTCTTATCCCAGATCCTTATAAAAAGAAGATTTACGAAGTCGGATGATGTGAATGAGAAAATGTTTGGACGTAATGGTGTCGATCCGACTACAAATCGACTAAACTTGAATAAAATATTGTGGTGGGTTTCAGATTTCGAAAATGGACCAAAAATAAAGTGATCTTTATAAAATGATCTCTGAAGATATCTTTATTTTTGGTCTATTTTTGAAATCTGAAAATAGACACCTATCCACGGGCTCCTATCTGAAACTTTTCAAATATATTTTCGAAATTCTTTCATCATGCCGCACCTACTCAGGCTATCAACTTTTCACCCTGCTTATGCTGTCCTAAAAACCCTCTGGGCTCACTTACCATTGGTGTAACTAAGTAATATAGAGCTGTCAATGTGGACCTTTATTAAACCACATTAAAGTTTTAGTTCTATTGTCTGTTTCAAAAGTACCTGATGAAGCTGTAAACAAACCCTGTTTTACGCAATCACTCACTAAACGAAATTAGTAATACATTCACCTGTATTTAGAAGTTTCAACATTATACCTATCCACCTTTTTCAACAATTATTTTTAATTGTCATTGAAAAATAATGTATTTATTACTTTACTAGCAGCGCCCCGCGGTTTCACCCGCATAATTAGTGTCGATCCCGTTTGAAAGACACGTGGCGCCATCTATTAACATAATAACGTTATTGTTGTTTTCCTCGGGAACAGCACTTTTTTTCGGAATGAAAGGTACCGTATGTCCGTTTCTGTACACCTGACAACATATATGCAAAATTTCAGGATGATCGGTTCAGTGGTTTAGGCGTGAAAAGGTAATAAACAAACAAATAAACTTACTTTCGCATTTATAATATTAGTTAGGATTAGGATTGTACAGTCACGAGCACTAATATGTCAACACTTGGCAACTTTCAATTGCGATTTTTTCGTGAAATAACGAATGCAACGTTGAAATACGACACTTTACACACACCTATGAGTTCGAAAATACGTTGTTCGTAATAACATAAAAGTTCATTCAAAACTAAAGGAGAAAATCGTCTTTGAATAAAGCCAAGTGTATACATACTTATGCTCGTGACTGTACACCAGACTGAACGAGACACAATAAAAGTTTTATTGTTATTAGGTACGTCGAGGGGCGTTAACTGTCCCGTAAAGTGTAAAAAAAAAATTAACATTAGAAAACATACAATGGGAGGCCTTATCGCTTTCTGCGACCTTTTCCAGGAAACCTTGGAAAAGTGATTGCGTGGACATAAAAATGGGGCTAATTTATAAATCGACGAAAAATTTAGGTTTTTAATCTAGTTTTAATTGTCAACTGAAAGACATTTTTAGGGCGATTTAAAATCCCCAAGTGCCGACAAAAGTGAAAACAAAATACAAACAGAATACTTTGCCATCACTTACTGACATATCGGATATACGAGTACATTAAAACCGAGTACATCCCGAGGACAGCCGAACACATCCGAAGCGAAGTAAACAGTAAAGCAAACAATTATTATTTTGAGAATAATAGCAAAATACTGCAGAAACTTATACCTTCTAACTCTTTCTAGTATTCCCAGGTAGTATAAGATAGCAATACTTTTAGTAATTCAAGTCGGTGCAGAATCGATGTCATTGTTTTCGAATAGTTTTCTCATAAAATAAGACTTTATAGTCCTTCTGAGTTTTATTGTGATTCATGTACTCGATTTTCATGCAAACGACTCTACTGACAACCATCTCAACGCTGGACTGTAACGATGTCATTTATATTTTCAAAGAACAAAATATGGAAAAGTTTTGTTCTCCAAACAACAAACTACTATTTCTACTAGGCAGTAGCCTGAAATAGTGGTGCAAACTTGTGAAGACACATTTAGCACAAAAAATATTATTATTTATTTGACATATACACGTTTAAATTTAAGTCGTTTTGGACCTCTTCAGGGGTCATTGTACTTATCATTATGAACAACTTTTACAATGGGACCAAACTGAAATCGCGAAAAAAAATCAGCTGTTCCCTACATTTATGTTCGCATAACTCGTCAAAGTGTAGGGAGCAGCTGATTTTTTTTTCGCGATTTCAGGTTTGGTCCCATAGTAAAAGTTGTTCATAATGATGAGCACAATGACCCCTTAAGAGGTCCAGAACGACTTAAATTTAACCTTGTATACTATATCTAATAATTAGATAGGTAGAAATATGAAATCTAATTAAGTATTCAACAGGCACCTGCTTTCCATAGTAGCAATTACCATACTAGTAGTTGCTGTAGTTTTAAATTAGGTATTTATATATATTAATTTATTTATCATAATTATGAAGAATCAAAGAAAGGATACTTAAAAATAAAAGATTTTTTAAAACTGTAAATTTATAAACAATTTTTTTTCTGTTTAAATACTGCACAGTAGATCAGTAGGCAATCACGGATGATATATATTTTTTTAAACAGAAAAACAAAACTGTCTATTTAATTGCTCTAAATTGCTTAAATTCCCAAACCCATCGCGGGTTCGGAATTCGGTAGGGAAGTGGCAGGGCAAAGCTAATATTCTACAAACGAAAGTATTCCACTATTTGATACCCTCGAAAACGGGGGAACTTTGAAAAGGGTGTGTAACTGTGTAGAAAAAGTAATAGATGTTGTTCGGTTCTCTCTCTCTAAGTCATGGGAAGATGCCAATACTTACTTATTTTGTGAGCAGTGGTGTCTCACTCAAAACAGCCTTAACTTAGTTAGTTCGGACCCAGGCAGGCACTTAACTTAGTGTAATTTATTTCATCACCACTGCTCTCATAACGGTGAAAGAAAAAATCGTGAAGAAATCAGCATGTCCTAGAAGTAACAATTCGATGACATTTGTGACATCTCCCAATGTGAATCTGATTTGAGCCCGGTACTGGCATTGGTGGATTACTAACAGCCCACACCTTTCAGAGAGAGGAGGCCTGTGTCGCAGTTCGCTGATGATGCTACTCCATTTGTGTTCCAACATTGAAATACCGTAACAACTCGAGTTCATGGAGCTACGAGTAACGTTCGCCTCAAAAGTCCTTCAGTTTCGTTAGCGGAGGAGGCTCGACTGCATTTATCAATCTCACCTAACCTGTTTCGTTTTAAGCGAATTACTTCGATAAAAGCGTCGGCACCGCGGCACCGAATTATTCACACGGAACAAAGCGACACCCACCTTTTCAGGCGGGCGTCTGAATTTTCAAATTCATTGCGTCGTAAACAAAAGGACGATTTTTAAAGCTTCAACGTGAGTGTTTTGCTGGGACGTGTATTTTTTCTGTCATATTTCACTTTTGGCGGCCTTTGTGATCGATTCGGGTTTGCTCGGACGTATTCGTTTGACATTGTTTTGGCTTTTATTGGGTCTTGTTTGGATCACAAGTACGGGACTACGTTTTAATAATTTACACACACAAAACTGATAAATGATTTGATTTCTGTAGAAGAAGGTTTGTACAAATACTTTCACATGTCAATCATATTTTAAAAACTAGATAAAGTCGTTGTTTCCTATCCGACTCTGAGAAGAAAGACCATAAAAAATGTTTTACAAAAAAAAAACAACCGGCTTCCAAAAAAAAAAAACACTACAAAGTGAAAAATAACTTAATTTCGGGAGACAGTAGGTATTTTTGGACCTGCATTTAAGTTTTTGCCACCGACTTCCGAAAGTTGTTTTTCACTTGTTACGGGTACCTGCCCCACACCAATTCGTATACTTGCTATATATACAACATTGACCGAAAGTATTATAACATCATAAAGCTAGACAAAGTTGACTAAATACGTATTATGGAAGCTAACTCAAAAAATACCCAAGTAAAGTTAATAAAATTTAATGTGCCCCATAATTGTCGAAATTGATCCATAATTGTCGTAGACATTACGTAACATATATATGAGCGGCCCGTAGCTAAATAATAACAGCCGCACAGGTCAATCGATCAGGTTAAGCTACGCTTACCGCGGTTGATCTGTGAATAGGTGACCTCTTTACATACCGAGACCCCTCCGTGCCTCGGAAAGCACGTTACGCCGTTGATCCTGGGTGTCATTCGTGGATCTTTGACAGTCCTTACGGGTAGTCAGAAGCCCGAAAGTCAGACAACCAGTCTTACCAAGGGGTATGGTATTACCCAGTAACTGGGTTGTGGATGTCAGATAGGAAGTCGCTCCATGTAAAATACTGGTATTCAGCTGCATCAGGTTAGGCTGGAAGCCGACCTCAACATAGTTGGGAAAAGGCTAGGCAGATGATGAATACGTAACATATTATATTACAAAAAAAATACAGTCTATAAGTTGGTTAAAAATAAAGGCTCCTCCTACACACAAATAGGGTTTGAAGGAGCCTTAAAAACAACTCAAATTCGCTCTTGGACAAAACAAAGCTGTTTTAGTGACCCGAGTTTCATGACTCCTCAATAAATGACACAGGTCATATTTCATTTATAATCTTGTTTTGTAACGACAAACAAGATTATAAATAAACAAAATATTTTACATAATGAAACATTGCCTCTAAAATTATTACTATTGTACCTCCATATTTGGATAATGAAAATTCTTGGAACGTGTTTAATTTTATTCCGAGTTGAGATTCGGTAAAAAATCTGTAAAATCGTAGTTAATTATAAACAGAATTGTTTGTTGTCTTTAAGTACATTTTTTTTTTAAATTTCATTTACTGGCTTGCAGTTTGACTTACAAAAACAAACGACCGATACTATTCCATTTAATTTTATCTTGCATTTCCAGACTATTCCGGTCTCGTATCTACATTTTAATTAATTTCCTAGTGAAATAAGAGCTTTATTTTCCTCACATTTGCACGTGACCTCAATTTATCAGTGATATAATACAAAAACAACAAATATTGGATACCCATTTCACCACTCCTGTTTCCAACTTATAGTTGCGTGTGCCGTCAAAGTGTCCAACTCATAACGCAGGTACTTTGCAACCAATTTTGATTTGCCACTCACCTCACTCTTACATCTTTGGTTTAAGGGTGTTTTTTCTCTGTTTTTCAATGTGTTAAGTTGTGGAATCGAGTCGATGTTATTGCCTACGTGTCCGTTTGTCGGTCGAGAGACGGACTGACGCGTGACACGCTCTATATTGAACTTGCAACGTCTGCTCCCAATAATGTGGAAACAAAGTTGGCGTGTTCAAATGTTAAGAATTTTATTTTCTTTGAATTGTTTGTATAAAACGTTATTGCTGTACGTGACTGCAGGCGTTATTAATTTTATTTCATGTTTATAGTAAAAATATATTTAATATTGAGGCACTTTTGATATACTGCTGCTGTTGCTTGGAATACCAAGCAACAGTAGCAGTATATCAAAAGTGGGTGGGGTGGGTGGTGGGGTGGGTTTGGTAGTGGGTGTTTGAGAGACTAGGTAGGTATATAAAGATGTAGATGGTTATTTAATAGAACACAAACTTTTGATAAAAAACATACAAAAACTATTAGCATCCGAAAGTTGTTTTGTCCACGTAAAATTTACTAGCCATATTCAGGGTCGAATAAAGTAGTACGGAAGATATAAACCATTGTTTATTACGTACCTACAACATTGTGAGAGTGATTATGTCAATAAAGTTAGGAACATGGCAGAAAGTCGGAAAGGCGATAACTTCACGACACAACTCCGCAACGTGTCACGCTTTCAGCTGACTTCATAGAGGAGTTAGGGAATGGAGGAAAAACACAAGTACGAACTGGAAACATCGGCGGCACGTGTCTGTCATATTCATGTCTATAATATTAACAGCCGGAAATACGCAGCGTGACGCAACGTCTCCGATTGTCAAATGGTCACGCGTTTTACAAATAAGTTTTATCAATACTCCATTTACACTTGACTCCACACCAAACGTGCGACCTCACGTGCATTAACCAAGCCCCGCATTATAAAAGTCTGCAAAACAACGCAGAGCAATATTTATTCAAAGTTACGTCACCCGTCATTTATGTAATGGCTTAATTGGAAAGTTTCGCTGAGTTGGTCAATTTTCATGACGTAAAGTGGCACAAACCGAGGACTTTCTCGCGTGCTACCATGTTTCACGCTCGCAGAAAATAACTTTGATTTTTAAAAGCATGACTAATTGCGTCCGTGTACTTACACAGTAATTACTGGTAATAATAATGTACTGGAATACGGCGCGTTAAGTTCCTATGTATTTTAAAAAATTTGGAAAATACAAAAGTGCACGACTGTTGCCCATTTGATCGTAAGTATATAAAACCATAGATACAGATATTATATTAGTTACTTTTTTTATTAATTATAATTAAACAAGGTACTTTGAATAAAAGAGCCAATTTCAAAAGGGCTGAGATGGGTGAAAGGAATCTATTAAAAAAAAATGGAAACAATTAATTGATTTTTTCGCAAGCTACAATGTATTTAGCTTTCACATTTGATTGTCGGGAATTTTTTTTTGAAATATTTTGATGTTTTTTCGTTTCTACTGCATTAAGTGCTGATTTTTCAATCATCTGTAAACTTTATTCGAGGAATAATTTTGAAATTTTGACAGTTATTTCATACAAAAACTGTCAAACGTCAATTTTATTCCTGGAATAGAATTTATCTAGCAATGGAAATATCAGCTCTAAATCCGATGCCCCACTTTGGAGCTCTTATCACTCTACTACTCGCCCCTGTTACATGGGACTTAAACATTACTGGCGTAACGTGTATAGTGTATACCTCTTCCTGACCCTTTGGGGATTACAGGCGTGAAGTTATGTGTAATTAGTTCATATATGGATCAAACTCCAAGAGCAACAACAAGTTATTGATAGGTACAAACGCCAGCACATGAAGCTACCCGAAACTGTAAATTTTTCCCAATCCACTTTCAACCTTATGCTTCCGCGATAAAGTTGAAAATCTATTAAATAAATTTGACAGATTGTAGTAGCTTGATGTGCTGGCATCTGTACTACAGGTAGCATCATCACATAACAGCTTAGTAGCAAACTTTATAATAAATGCAGTCGCGAACACAATTTAGTGACGCCACAAATAAAATAAACCCGCCGACAGTAACAATAGCGTGACTTGGAACGACAAAACTTATCACAACACGAAACGTTTCAGAAATTCTCTCACACGCTCAGCAGAATTAACACCTTCCAAAAGTACCGTGAAATAAATTAAAAAAGAGGGCGTAAGCTTATATGAGCCCAGTATACGCGATTCAGTGTCACCGACCGACTGGCGCCGAGTATACCCGATTGAGCGTCACCAACCCGTGTATGACGGTTCAGTTTTATTCACTGTTCAGAAATCGCAAAGTGCCTTAAGAAGTTTCCACTTCAATAAAACCAAAATTCTGTGGAAATGTTAGCGCGATACTGGAGACAACTTCATTCTTAATTAATTAAAATCGATCGAGCAGAAACTTGGGTAATTAATAGAAACGTGGTCCCCGAAACTTAGATAACCCTTTGCGAAGTTCACGTATTAATCCAGGCAAGACACAATGAAAACTCACTCCGAACGAAACTTTGATACTCGTCTATAGAGCGAGCGTTGATAAAGTTATGTATTCGTGTCCCACGGAATTTCTATTGTAATTGGGTGCGTTGCAATTAACACTTTGTGAATTATTTCAATTTATTTGTTTGGATATCACAGGTATTATATGTGAATTATTAAATGGGATATGTTGGTGGTGTTCAAATGAATAAATTAGTAATATAAATTACGGGCAGCGCATAACAAATATTTTAAGCATTTTGAGTAAATAATAAAACTAAAATTGCAGCTAATTTAATGAATAAAGTTCCTTCATCATCATCATCATTTCAGCCGAAAGACGTCCACTACTGGACACAGGTCTCACCCTAGCACCGCCACTTCGACCGGTTCTGTGTTTCTCGCATCGAGCAATTTTCTGCAGCCTTCACAAAGTCATCAGTCCACCTTGTTCCCACAAGGTAACCCGATGGCCTTGTGAAGGCCTTCCAACGCTATGTATTCCGATACCTGCGCCTGCACCTGTGTGCCGAAGGCTAGTCCCCGTTGAGATTGGCCGCCGTGGCCGAAATAAGGTCTGGAGGACTTTATTTATTCCGATACGCGGTTGCCACACCAGAACCTTTCGACCCCACCGGCTATCTATTCTGCGAGCAAATTCTTTATAAATTATTAAATTTATTTGCTATGCTTAAATCCATAATAACCCGTATTTTGTGAAGATTTCAAGTGGGTTGTTGTAACGGTTCTAGAGATTCTTGTATAATGTATAATATACACTTAGGAACAGTCATAATTTAAGTAAAACTAAAAATACCACAATTTGTTATTTTATTTCTCCCTCGACACAACAAATTAAATACCGCACCTCTAAAAACCCATTGGCTCTCGCTTATATGAACTTTTGAAACGTTGTAGATTTGAATATTTTTAAAGTTAACGGTTTCTCTGCACGCGAAAGCTAAATTACGTTATGCATATCCCCAACGTTTTGCTGTGTATAAATATTTATTTATCCTGTGGTTAAGATTAGTGCAGTAGTTATCCTGCACTAGGGAGTTTACGTGAGCGCTATTTTATGCAACGGTGAGTATTCATCAAATCTAGTGAAAATTTTAATTGAACGACTTCAGTTGGCTAAATGTTGGTACACACTGTTTTAAGGTTTAAGAAACGATTACTATAGTGTTCCCATGACATATTTTGGCTATTTTATGAAATTCACAATCTATAGGTAGATATAATTGCCTGAAAGATTATGCTACCCATATTGTGTGTCGTTACGTCACTCTTAAAGAAGACACGATGCTCTCTTAAAATTTCACATTTAACTAAGCTTCGAAACAGTTAATAAATCTTAAGAAGGAAGTACCTACCAGTCTTCTTTAGAACACGGTAAACATAGTAAACTAAAATTTTCTCCTTAAACGCGTTCAAAGATTTCAGTTCGCCACACAGTCTAAATGAGTGTCTCGGGCATGTAATCCCAAGCGTCTAGTTTAACGAAGCGTTGTGAAACTTTTTCGTCTTTGTACACGTAAACAAGCGCATTTACCCCTAAACTAAACTCTACTTTATCCCCTCGCGATAGACCATATTTTACAAAAGCTTCTTTTAGTGTCTACTTTTGCGCCCTGTTTGCGGATTTTGATGTACTTTTTGGATGCCCTCGTTAGTCTCAGTACGTCTTCAATTATTATGTAGTTTTCATTCTTTTCAAAGTTAACGAACTCCGCAATATTCTGTGTATTATAATTAGTGTTCCTTGATATATTTTCTTTGGGTTTTATAGTGCAGCAAGAGCGCCTTGATTGCAACACAAGGCATACTGCTGTTATTTACACACAAAGTGATGCTGCAGTTTTTATCAAGTGTGTTGGCACGGTTGTCAACATTAAAGATGGTACCTACCTACAATACCTGTATAAGTCTGCATATACACGAGCGGCGGGCGTCAACGGTAGAGGCAACTACAGCCGTCGACACCCGTCGACGCGTCAGCGGCTGTCGTGGACAACACGCTGCTCATGTATTTGAGCACCGTACTCAAACTATCGATGCGTGCCGCTCGTGTGTATGAGCACTTACGCTACAAACTGTAGACCTTAATTACCACTTTCATAAAATCACAACATTATTTCCCTCCATTAAGTAGCAAGGAGTAATAACCACGTCAATCAAGTGCCGTGGATGTATGAAAATTATTTACGTTCGATGAAAAACGGCGCAGTAGCGTATCGTAGCTCATATGGATTTAATTAAAACCTCAGTTGATTAATTGCGCTCTAGGGCTTCAAAATATTGACCAGCCTCTGTGAAGCATTTATAAAATATACACGCGATTTTTCCTATAAATTCGCCGATGGAAAAATGTTAACAGGCAATACGGAGAGTAGGTGGATCTGTGGATTAATTGATGTGTTCGTGCGCAATATGAAAACCGGTTTTATTAATTAGTTCTTTTGCCTTTTTATGGAATCATGTGATGCAATTAGTGATTTATTAGACTTTTGCTTTAGCTGAACAATTAGTTTACATTTAAAAAAGTTTCTTTTTTTTATAGCCTGCTGCCCTGATCCTGGGCAATAGCCTCCCTGTACACTTTCCATCTTTCGCGAGCCCGCGCGTCCTGCATCCAATTTCGGCGGAACCTATCCAGTTCGTCCCGCCACCTTCTAAGTGGCCTGCCGCGATCCCGTCTTACAGTCTACGGGCACCAGTTCTGTGCTATTTGTGCCCACATACTGTCTGTTGAGTTGGGCAGCCTTTTGAGGCACGTCAGCTATATTAGTTTTGGGTAATAATTAATTTTCACTGCTGTCTAGCATTTCAAGAATACAATGTAGTGTAGCAATAATGTAGTCAAAATTGTTAGTTATGCTACATAAGTAAGAATCAGAATCAGAACTTTATTTGCTATGAATTTAGGTACAGGTATAAGACAACAACAACAACAACAACCACAATATAATACAATACAAAAAACTACAATACAACAATCACAATCAATCAATCATCATATACAATTTTGACTACATTATTGCGCTGAAACAGCAAAACCTCGTAATGATTACAATATCGTAATCAGCCTATAATGTTCCCGCTGCTACAATTTGCTTTAATTTTGAAAAAATAATTTAAAAAAATGGTACAAATTGAAATGAAACAAAAAATGTAAGACTATGTTAATACTATCTCAATGGTACAAATACATAACGTGCAATATAGCTACAACAAATTCTCTTTCATTTTAATACCGCCCTAAGAGCTTTTGACTTAATCTACCTGGCATTATTCAACCTAATATTCGATGCCCAAACTCAATGTTGCTGAGCATTAATAATTCCAAGATTAATTATCGCTTTATTAACAATTAGCCGGCGCCATATTTGATGGGAATGTAATTTAAATTAACGATTTTGAGCTCGATGCACGGCGCTCAAGTGCTGAGCATATTTGCTCAATATTTTCAATATGTAATATTTATAAAGTTTGTTTTAGCGTCATTTTCGACGTGATCGGGGAAAAGCGTCTAAGCGGTAATGGCATAATTAAACGGGTAGGTACCTAGTACCTAATTACGGTGCCTACATTGTAGTTGGGTACTAGGTAACTCCCCGTTTAACTCATCAACATTGGGGTCGGCTTCCAGTCTTACCAGATGGAGCTGAATACCAGTATTTTACATGGAGCGACTGCTTATCTGACCTCCAAAATCCAGTAATAGGGTAACACGAAACCCCATGCTAAGATGCTTGAGAAATTATTTCCCGGACTGTATTTATACAGTCCGAATAAATAATTGTTAAGCTAATTTGCCGTGTTAAGGCTCCTTCAAACAGGCGCAACACGCGGTAAAATCGCGCTCGACACAAAGGCACCGCAAGTCGCGCAACGAGCGGTGCCTTTAAGTCGTGTGCGATTATATCGCGTGGCGTGCCTGTTTGTAGGAGCCTTTAGTGTGACAGAGGCAACTGCTCGTGTGTATGCATACTTATAGCCATTTTGTACAACTGTCAAAGAATGACGATTGTGATTTGAAAATATGATCTAATTAATTTGGTAGAAAATTTTGTAATCTACTGATAATCAGCATGTTGTTAGTTTCTCAGTCAGTGCCCACACCAATGACAGATCAGTTTTGTTTATCGTTGACAGAACAGTTTTTTGTAAGTTAAAAAAAATTGTTCATTGGATTTTTGAAAACTTTGACTTTGTTACGAACTTGCTCGTAATCAGATCTCAATTCTCGTAATTTTAAGAACGTTCAAAATCAGAAGGCCAATTCTCTTAATTTAAAACGTTCAAAATCTAGTCACAGTCTCAACTCGGCGACAAACAAATGTCAAAATGTAGGGAAATTAGAGGTATTTTTGACAGATGAGAAGAGAGATGAGACTGAGATCAGGCTGTGAAAGTTTTTAAAATTACGAGAATTGCCCTTCTGATCTCAGTCACAATCTGTCAATAATACCTCTAATTTCCGTAAATTTTTGACAAGTTTTTGACATTGATTGTCGCTGACATGACATTGCGACTAGATTTTGAATGTTTTTAATTACGGGAATTACTCTTCTGTACAAATACATTCTTGACTTTGTTCTCCGCATAGCCATAGGCCCTTTGTACATGGCATGGTTTCTTTACTGTAAAGCGTATAAATCGCACCGTAAAAAAACATGTCTGTCAACAAGTTTCCATAGTGATCAATGCAACATTGACGACCGTGCCTACACACGTCAAATAAATCATAGTTTTTATCGAATAAACCGCCAGAACAAGGTTTGGGTACAGACCGGCACCTCAAGCTACTACAATCTGTCAAATTTATTTAATAGATATTCAACTTTATCGCTAAAACATAAGGTTCAAAATTGATTGGGAAAATTTGACAGTTTCGGGCAGCTTGATGTGCTGGCGTCTGTACAAAAGGCCTTAGATAACATTGGAAAGTATTCAGTTCGTTTTGCAAATAAGAACCTAATAAACACCTTTAAACAATGTAATATAGATAATATTACATTGTTTAAAGTTGATTATTGGGTACCAAATAGTTTTATTTCGACTCAAGAACCAGGCTAATTATATAAGACAAGCAGACAATACACGACATTATTAAAACCACCGTGTTCAAATGCAGATGCAAGAACATTGAGATTGTCTGTTTCGTTTTACTTCAATCACGACTCGTGTATAAGATAATTGTTTTCAAGTAATGAAATGAAATGAAATGAAATGATTGATGAAATGATTTTATTTTTTGTAAGTAGGTTTGTACAAACACTTTTACACGTCAGTCATGTTTTTTATAACTAGATGAAGTCGGCGTTTCCTATCTGACTACTCTGAGAAGAAAGGCCGAAACAAACTCAGAGGTCACAGTCTCTTTTAAAGTCCAGACATAATCTTGGTCAGGTTATATGAAGACCATGTAGATCGATGTCTGAGGTGGTCTTTTGAGGAAAGAACCACACAGATTGAGAGGACCTGTCCAGTCAGTGCACGCATTTGTCAAAAATCGTGCAGCTCAACTCAAGACTTAAGGAGCTCAACGATTCGACGAACAATACCAAAGAAAGGACATTTGGGTAGGCCACATAAATTACTCAAACTGCCAGACCATGATAAAAAAAAACAGAACAGAGAGAATAATAAAAAAAATATATATAAGTATGTAAAATGACCCACATCGTCTTCACATTCACAATGAAAAAATAATATAATACTTTACAAAGTAAGCAAATGTCATTGTTTAAAAAAAAAAATATTCATCAATGTCAATGTGTATATAAAAAAGAAAAAAATCATTCAAAATGCAGAAATTGGAAGCAGCTCAATCCCAAGCCTTTTTGTCCTCAATATAATCTTTAACGGTATAAAAGGCTTTCTGGCACAACTTACGTTTAATGAAAGATTTGAATTTATTAAGGCTTAGATCTTGAACGTGGCTTGGTAGTTTATTGTAAAAGCGTATACATTGGCATCTGAACGAGCCACCTATTTTCTTGAGCCTGGTTGTAGGTACAACATATTTGTGTTTGTTTCTAGTATTTATATTATGGATATCACTGTATTTTTTAAACAATTTTATATTTTTATGGGCATATAAAAGATTTTCATAAATGTACTGAGAAGGCACAGTCATTACATTAATCTCTTTAAATTTGTCTCTGAGAGAGTGTCTCGGACTTAATTTATAAATTGATCGAACAGCTCGCTTCTGCAAAACAAAGATAGTCTGAATATCGGCGGCATTTCCCCACAATAGAATACCGTACGACATTACACTATGAAAATAGCTAAAGTACACTAAACGGGCAGTCTCTATATCAGTTAAATTTCGAATTTTTCTAACAGCGTATGCTGCAGAACTTAGCTTTTTTGACAATTTATCTATATGTGGACCCCACTGAATCTTAGCATCCAAAGTTATGCCCAAGAATACTGTGTTGTCTTCAGGATTCAATTCCTCGCCCTTTATCAACACATTAGTTTTCACCTGCCTTACGTGGGGTAGCGTAAACTTAATGCATTTGGTTTTCTTCTCGTTTAGAAGCAAATTATTAACATTGAACCAGTGGACTACTTTCGAGATCGCGCTATTTACATCGTCAGTAACCAACTGCTGACGTTTAAGTTTAAACAAAAGAGAAGTGTCATCTGCAAACAACACTATATCATGATGATCCTTTATGAGGTACGGCAAGTCATTAATATAAATGAGAAACAAGAAAGGACCAAGAATTGAGCCCTGTGGGACTCCCATTGTTACTATAGATCCGGGTGATCTTTTTCCATTAACGTCAACGCTCTGAATCCTTTTACTCAAGTATGAAATAAGAAGATCCAGAGCAGTGTTTCGGATCCCGTAGTGGCGGAGTTTCCTGATTAACGTTTCGTGAAGAACGCAATCGAATGCCTTGGACAAATCACAAAAGATGCCCAAGGCATCGCATTTATCTTCCCATGCATTATAAATATGTCCTAATAGTTCAACGCCGGCATCAGTAGTTGAACGACCCCTTGTAAAACCAAACTGTTTGCTATGTAATAGTTTATGTTTATTAAAAAATCTTTGCATTTGGTCTAAAATTAATTTCTCAAAAATTTTACTAAAGGTAGGTAGTACAGAAATAGGTCTATAATTTGTGGGGTCTGATGTACTACCTGATTTAAACAAAGGTATTATTTTACTATTTTTCATAAGGTCAGGAAACTCCCCATTGTCAATACAACTATTAAAGATAATAGCTAGAGTAGGCGCTACAATGTCAATAATAGACTTGGCTACTTCTACAGAATTACCCCACAGATCTGCAGTCTTTTTTACATTTAAAGTGTGAAAGGTTTTAATTATATCTCTACAGGTAATATATTCAAAATGAAATTCTGAATCGCAACCATTAACATTTTCTTTAAGCAAAGACTCAGCAACAGAAGGTGATGAGTTTAGTGATTTAGTAGTTGAAACGGGAATATCTGAAAAGAAATTTTCAAATGCCTCGGCGACTTGTGTGTCTGATTTTATTATGTTGTCATTAATAGACAGGCTGTAGTCAGTATTTCGGTTACTAGATCTTCCCGTTTCACTATTAATAATATTCCAAGTCGTTTTAATTACATTACTGCTGTTTTTAATCTTTGAACTCAAATAACGTGACTTGGCCATATAACAAACTTTTTTAAATAATTTTGAATAATTTCTAACATACAAATTAAATTCATCAGTGTTAATATAAGTCCTTTCATTGTACAGTTCATAAAGCCGTGTTCTACTTTTATGAATACCAATGGTAGCCCAATCACTGAACGATGCATTACTATTAACCGAAATAGTCTTGGGAATAAAGGTGGAATCAAATTGTTTACAGTATACATTAAAAAAAATATCATAAAGATGATTAGGATCAGCATGAATAGACAAAACTGGTAATTTATCAATGAGTTTAACTTTAAAAGCCTCCAAGCGACTTGCAGTTTTGGGGTTAACAGTGATATCCTTTTTAGCCACTTTTTTGTTTTGATTTTGAATAGTAATCCTTTGCCCGCAATGATCAGAATCTAGTAAAGTTATAATTTCTTTGTGGCTTGGTATAATATCTGTATATATATTATCTAGGCATGTGGCACTAGTAGGGGTTATTCTTGTGGGCTCCAAAAATAGGTTTAGAAGATTGTAGGACTGAAACAGACTTAAAATTTTACTACAAGAACCTGAGTTTTCTAATAAATTGACATTAAAATCACCGCAAATGATAACGGACTTGTTTGAGTTACAAATCCTGTGTAACACTTCATCCATTACCTTTTCAAAGCAGTCATACAATCCTGAAGGGGGTCTATACACACTTAATACAATAGAGTGCTCCAATTCTACACAGGCAATTTCAACCGTACGCTCAACTGATAGGCTCACAATATCTATACGATCTTTAAATTTGAGCTGGTTACTTACTAAAATTAATGAGCCACCATGTATAGCATTTGTTCTGCTAAACGAACTACCAACCTGGTGATTATTAAAATTGAACAAGAACTGGTGGCTTTTCAGCCAATGTTCTGTTATACAAAGTATGTCAATACTATTAAAATTCATAAATAATTCTACTTCTAATTCTTTGGTCATAAATCCTTGAATATTTTGATGCACTAGGTTGATACTATTGACTGATTTTAAGCTTTTTTTGCGTACATTATAGCTAGAGGTTGCCTCTATTGTCTTAATTTCTAATTTAAATTATTAGCAATGTCATTAATAGTGACCAAATTATTGGCAGAATTATTTATAATGTCATTGCATTGCTCAAAAGAAGCAAGTTGTTTAGCCAAATTTTTGGCTGTAATAGAAAAAAAATAAGATAGCGACACAGCTATCTGTCTTTTATAATAGTCAGAAAGATAGTACATAACAATGTTATATCTATCTTTTGTCAAATAGAAATTATTACTAACATAATTGTTAATATCAACTAAATGGAACATGTTATTATTAAATGTCAAGTTATGCAATGTCATATTCAATTCAAATCTTAAGCTATTTTCTTCCTGTGGCAAACTGTTACTATAAGGGAATGTAAACAATACAACTTTTCTTAAACTAAGGTTGCATAATGTTCTATGATACTGGAGCAGTTCTCCTTTGTTTACATTTCCCCTATTACCCATAAAAATTAATAAAGTTGTATCCTGGGTAAAGTTACATTTAATAATTTTTTTCATAATATGAAACAAAGAACAACCAGGCATACAGTAATTTATTATTGAGTGTCCCGGATATTCAGCTGTTAACAAGTGTCCTAAGTCCTTACCGATCTCATCACAAAATAACACAATATCATTATTTAAAGTTTGTTTTTGTTTACACTGTTTATACGAACTATTAGTAGAAGGAATTATCAAATCAACACAGGGCTGCACTAAGGTGGTATTGCAAGTTGTCAATGAATGGTCCGGTGTGACATTGGTTGGTGTTTGACAATGCTCACAGTTGTTTTTTTGTGAGTTTACCAGCTCATTCATTGCCAACACATATTCCCTCATTAGGTCTTCAGAGGTATTATATTTGTTGGTCATTGAACTAAGTTTCTCCTGTAGATGGTCAAGTTCAGATTGCAAGGTCTCTGTGTCAATGTTGTACTTCCTAGTACTCTGCTCCAAATTATAAGAATACATGTCTAATTGTTTAATTAAATTCAACCTTTCTCTATTCAATTTAACGTTTTTGATAAAGAACTTTTGTCTTTTTACCATTTTTTGTGTTTTAACAATGTATTTATTAATTTTAATGTATTTTTTAAGTTTATTTTTACTGCTTACTACCCTCACTGAATTATATGATTTCGATTCATCATCAGCTGTCAAATCCATAGTGTATGTGGGGTTTATGGTAGAAACCATTGACGGGGCAATAGGCATCAACTCATTGTACAGACTTTGGTTCAGCGAGGCGGTGATGTTAAGATTGGTCGTCTCAAGTTGTGTTATTTGACTTTGAGCCTCATGTAGCTGCTGTTGTAATATATGTTTTTGACTAAGAGCTTTTTCATACTCTGTGCTACACTGGCTGAACCCGTCCACAACAAGCTGAAGTCTATCCCGTTCTTCTATGGCATCAGTGTATTGATTATATATCTGAGCCATTTCAATTTTTAACTTCCTATTCTTTTCATGGGCATCAAAGAGCACCTTTTCATTGTCATCTATTTCCTTAATTAGTTGGTCACAGGACTCCTTTGACGCCTTTAAGGCGCTCAAAGCCTCATTGAGTTTGGACTCTCCGAGGCGAGCACGGGCGCTGCGAGTCATAATCATGATTAAAACTAGTAAGGAAGCGACAAGAAATTAGAAGAGAGATGGTAGTTGTGGCAGCAGTAGAGAAGATGATTAGTTTAAAAGGAAAAATGAAATTTAGATGTAATTCTAAGGAGTTCTGTCACCAAACCAATGCAAGGTTATGTTTACGTTCAAAGGTCATTGGCACCAATAAAGTCTTACTAAAAATGAACAAACTAAGTGCTGGTTAAATTGTAGTACGTAAACAAACTAATAGCAAGTAAAATATAGAGTATTGTACCTGATATCAAGATGACAATGCAAAATTCACTTACGCCGGTAACTGTCACCGATTTACATAGAAATATTTACACTTAATTTGCACTAGCTATTTGAATCTAACACAATATACACATTATTATCCTATTTACTTGAGGAGTAGTTGGAAATAGGCCTAAAAAACAACGAAATTAAATATTTAACATTAAAATTACAAGAACAAATTTTTAACAGCTGTTAGCTGTAGTGTTGCCACAGGAAAAAAAAGAGTTTCGCGGAGTGATATGATAATGAAATGAAATGCAAAAGAAAAATAAATTGTTAGTTGCAACTTAACGAAGTCGAGAGTCACTTGTTCGTCCCGTTATTAGGATATATTATGATTCTTTTTTGTACTCGACCATACCCTGGAAGGAGAACCTTCTGGTTACATTAGATTAAAGGTCAAAATTCTAATTTTTTAAATGTTTTTTTTTACGAAAACAATTTTCTCCTCTTGTAGCCCAAAACACTATTTTCTCAGTGGTATAGTTTTAGACACACCAGACCACTAGGGGTATGGCCAGTGGTATGGTGGGTCCGCAATGGTTGCGAACTGCTGTATCCTCCCTTAGTGTTCACTTTCACTATTTAAAGAACACTTGAGCAAAATTTCATATTTCTAAACCCAGCAGTTTAAGGGCGTTCGTTGTCTGTCAGAAAATGAATGAATGAATTCAAGATTTTTATTGAGTATATAATATACTAGCTTCCGCCCGCGGCTTCGCCCGCAAGTTATGTCGATTTAAACTATCCTATATCCTTCCCCGGAATGCAATCTATCTCTCTGCCATATTTTATCGAAATCCGTTCAGTGGTTTAGGCGTGAAAAGGTAACATACAGACAGAAAAAGTATAAAAAGTTCACAAATGACTCTTAAATTGTCATATGTCGATTATAGGTATGTATCTTATAGGTAGTGTAACATGCTCTTATTAAGGACCTATGTTTGTAATTTTATGCAACGTGAAACTAATAAAGAAACAAGAAACAGCCTTCTCCTACGTAACGCTGTTTATTTGAGAATAAATCTCCTTCAGTGAAGTTTCTCAGTCTCATGTTCCTCCCAAAGTTATACCCATGAAAGTTTTGAGTGAAAAATTGCAGTAATAATTTTCGTAGAACTGTGAACGTCTTGGCGAACGTCTTTGTAATTAGATCCCCGACTGAACTCCACTTTCCTACGGTCGTTTTGTTAATATCTTTCTTAAAAACTTATTTTAATCATTTAGATCTTTGTACCTAACCTTGGATGTAGATAATCGAAATTCTTTTCCTAATAAACGCAATTACTCCAGCTTTAATGTTTAATTATGTACATTCTACAGCTTTAATGTAGGAAAGTTGAAGAAAGTAAAAAAAACTTTATCTGTGGTATTCCTTTAGCCTTTTTTTCTACATTTCCATAATTAAAATTCTTTGATATTCTTCTTAATTTACTTGTCTTGTTTCTCGTTGTTAATTAGCAACACTAATTATGTTAGGTTCTAATGAAAACGGAACATTTATTAACAGTTGAGAATTCCTGTCGGCAGAGTTCCCTGTTATCTTGGCAATAAATTCAACGATCTGATTACATGATGGCAGATTAATGAGTAAAATTCGTAAGAAAAACAAACAAAAAGTTTCCTTATTAGTAGTCTGTCTAGTTTGTTCTGAAATTGTATTATAAGTTCGCAAAGTAAAACTTGATTAGCTACATCAAACCAACATTTAGATCAATCATATTCAAATTACTTTTCGATGTCTTACGAAAATGTGTTTTCAAAAATAAGATACAAGTACGTGTCACAAATTCAATGAATGTACTTCTTGTGTAATGAGCATTTGAATGAAATGAAAACAATAGGACTCTTACTTGTTTTTTTGTAAAAAACCGGTCTAGTACGAGTCGGACTCGCGCATTGAGGGTTCCGTACAAATTTGTAGGTACTTATAACTACAAATTTACGATTTTTGGATTATTCCCTTTACTTGTGCTACATGATACTTGCTTCTTGCCAAATTCCATGATTCTAGGTCAACAGAAAGTACCCTATAGGTTTTGATTCCCTTGCGAATGTCAAAATATGCGGCATAAACGGAACATAAACGCCCGTATCTTTTGATTGCGTTGACTTAGAAGTTTGATTTTTTCATTGCTTCAAGGGATTACAACCCTGAGTATTTGATATTAATTTCAACTTGATAACTCGACGCGTTCCTGAGAAAAAGGGTATTGACTGACGGACAGACAGACGGACAACGAAATGATCTTATAACCAACAGACGAGCTTCGTTGACCCCAAAGAAATAAAGATAAGAACTGGAGGATGGCAATTATTATCAGCGACTTCTCAATACACTCTTGACAGAAACACGTGTATTTAGCCTCTGATATTCAGTCTCCAAGTTCAAAAACATTTACGTGTCAGATATTTCGGTCACGTCCCCTCTGATTACAGAATCCAATTTGCAGTACAAAATAATACAATTTTGCGTCGACGAGTCCCGTATCGATTTAAGCAGAAAATTAGATTGTAACCTGCTTTAAATCAATTAACATCGCCATGACACGGAATACGTACGCGGGATTATCGACCCTCGAGATTTTTCATGTCATGCTCCTGGCTATAAAAATGAGACTTTTTCAAACTTAAACTTTTATCGATTGTTTATAATAATTTGAGTTTATGTATGTTATTGGTAACAATAACATAAAGTGCATTAATTAGTAGGTAATGAGAAATACTAATAAATAGTTATTAGTAAGTATTTATCATTACTAATTAATGCACTTTTCACTAATAACAGCAAACAACAGAGGGAACCATGAAATACACTTCCTCAAGTAAATGAACTAATATCGAACAGTTTTTTTCATCCAAAGCTGTTGGCTCGTGACTTTTTCAGGCGGCCTCCTAAATTGGGGAAGCAAACGTTTAAATCACTCAGCCTTTAGAAAAAAGGATGGCGTAACTTCTTGTACTCAGATTCACGATTTCCAACGTATTGGGGTTACGAAAAGGCTGAAAGGAAAAAAGAAAGAGAATGACAAACGTACTTTTACAAATTGTGTAATATTCACTGGATTTTTCCCTTGTTTCAGGAAATAATGAGAATAAATGATTGTCATTTTGCTGTAAACTTTTCATACGATAATTTATCTCTGGGGAGAAGAAACTCCTCAAACATAAGGAATAAGGGGACACAAGCTTGAATAAAATTTACTTTTTGACAACAGTAAAACAACAGTCGTTTAACTTTTCGTATTAGCGTTGATTCTGGTGCCTTTGTTTTCGAATATCGCTAAATTCTACGAGACAGCAAACTATTCCCCTTGACATTGCCTTTCTGTTAGCATCAACAATTTTCACATCCATTTCTCAAAAAGATATATGGCTTGGATATTGTCTTTATTTTACTTGATAGCTAGCAGATGAAACGAAAAACAAATGTACAATGTTTTATTGAGTTGTATGTAAGGTACTTTTATAAATGTTTCAATTTTAATGTTATCTATACGGCAATCACTGTCTTGATTTGTATTGTGTAATGTTAGTAGATCTTTATTTATGGTTTGGTTGTCTTCTATCAACGTTGTGGTTTTTATGTGCTCGCTGGTCCCAATAAATGTTGCAAACACAGCGATCCACGTAAGCTTATACCACAAAGTTTAATCGAAACATTTTTATCTCTCTATAAACTGAAGGCGGGAAACGCGCAATAAACACGACCAGTATACAACTTTTCAGTTATGAAACCATAATATTCTTCGCGAGAAATTTCCAGACTGAGTACGAATAATCCTACTTGGAGAACTTTCTAATAACGCTCTTCTCTTTAGATTCATTGCACCTTGCAGAAAAATTTCAAAACTTTTCCCGGGGTCTTAAGAGATGTTTGTGAAACTTTTAGAATGACATTAATCTTAGTAATTTCTCACCAGATTTGAAAGCGTTAGCTTAACACTTTGCGTTTTTGGATTAAAAGTTTTAATCAGTAGATAGAGTTGAGATAAGTGAGTTCGCTTAGCATTTTTGCTTGGTATTTTAAATAAAGTTTCTGGCACGAAATATGTGTAGATGGTTCCATTTATCAAATTTGCAAGAGTTTTGATAGCTATACCCATTTTATTCATGAAAAAAACATATGTAAAAAAATCCTAAAAACATTTTTTTTTATCAGTTAAAGTCACAGACAAGTTAATAATATTAAGAGGTCTGTTTTGCCTCATAACTTCGAAAAATAATTATGAAATTCACAATTTGGTAACTCTGCAAACGAGGTATGTGGGTAACTCTCGTAAATTAAGAGCTGTATTCAAAAATAGAATTTATTATAATTATTTAAGTAAACTAATATTATAAAGAGAAAATATTTAATTTTTTGTATGTTTGCTTGTTACGCTTTCACGTCAAAACGGCTGAACGGATTTCACTGAAATTTAGCACATGGATAAACCATGACCTGAACTAGGACACAGAATACTTTGCACCCTGATATTCCTAAGGAATCGAGACTTATGCGGGTAAAAACGCGAGGCGCAGCTAGTGTATTATAAAGTTATACACAGCGCAAGCAATATAGGTACATACTTTATATACCTACCTACTCGTAAACTAACTTTGCAACATAAATGCTTAGAGTAGCAAGAATACAGTACAGCAGTTGTTACTTCTTTGTTTCTCTGTTTATTCCCCAAGAGGCAAGGCGTCGTACTTTCGAACTCGCTCCATAAAAAGCATCTTGTAGTTAAAAAGACAAGAAGATACAAAACCAGAATAAAACAAATGCAAAGTAACAAAAAAAGTTTATTCTCTTACTAGGTATTACAAGAGGCTTAAACAACTACATTCTTTTGTAAATAAACATACTTTGTTGCTTTTTTCTCAGTGATCTCGAAAAATCCATCTCCTATGGAACCAAAAACTCCTTGCAAAGAATGTAGGGGAACATCCTCTAATAATACGGTTGTCAATAAGAGTTCAGTATGGATAACGGGGATGGACATACAAATTATTCAAAGCAACCTATTTCTGGGAGATATGTCAACATTATTATAAAATACAAGTTTAAATTAAGTGAGCAGTGATGACCCAGTGGTAACTTTCACGACTTACGAGTCGTAGGTCGTAGGTTCGAACCCAGGCAGGCGCTTTACTATTTGTAAATTATTTTATCACCACTGCTCTCAAAACGGTGAAGGAGACAAACAAAAATTCGAAACATGTGAGATCTACCAACCCGCACTGGGCCCGCGTGGTGGATTACGGCCCACTCCCTACATACTCTATACATCGTAACATTATAGGCTGATTATGATGATGATGACAAGTTTATTAAAATCTTAAGTATAACTGAATACACAACGGAGCTAGCTTGTGGCTACTCTATTTTAAAATTTTATATGCTTACTTTTCCTAATGTTATGTAATAAAACAAGGTCTGCACATTAAGTTGATGTATCGGTACGAAGCATAAATCCTTCGCTAACTTATACTCGACTAAGCACTTATCGCTAAAAGCCAAAAGGAATACAAGCAAGGGTGACGAAAACTATTTTTTTTATCACATCTATTCAAAAAGAGCTAGAGTATTCTTCGTAAACAGGGACTAAAATAGCTCTTTAATCCCCTAGGGACTAAAAGTGATTTGAATTTGGAATGTGAATATTGTTAGTAAAAGTTCCAATCACCAAAGAGATATATCACGAACATTGTATGAACGAGTAACAGACTGTATGATAAAGTAAACCGTACGCAAAATACGCGCATTGGCGTGGAGTTGCGGAAACCAGCCCGTATTACCTATTACCTACCTATTACCTAACGGGCGCGAACCAAATTTAAAAAAATTGTTACGATGCACTTTCATGACTGTTCAAATATAAACATTAGCCTATAGTTATTTCTATGTAATGCTCCTGATTGTATGTAAATAAATAAACGTACTGTTATTATTCATATCAGCCTTTATAATTACTGCAGTCTTCACTCTTCAATCATATTGCCTTGTCTTAGGCTGAAAAAAAACAATCATATGGCCGTCATAGGCTTTTTGCATCAACCCCTGTGACACAGAACCTTGTGTTGATTTTCGGGGATGTGCCTTACAGGAAGGCACATCCCTGGGGAGACTGTAAGGGGCCTCGCTATGCACGGCAGCACGTGACCACTGTGCCACCGTCTTCCCTGGGATCACTTGGTGGGCGGACAGAGTCCCATCCCAACGGAAAAAAAAAACAAAAAAAACGTAAACATACCTGGCAAAATGCGGGTGTACACCTCTGCCTCACTTATCAGTGATTTAAAGCAAAACTATTACAAGCAGAAGTTACATCTACATAACAAAATCAACCGCCAGTTAACCTTTACAGCGGATTGGATGGAGTGCGGTCTAGTAAGGTGAAGTTGAAATATAAAGGCGGTTTCAAATAGATACCGCCTCGCTCCAAGCCAGCGTTGCTCAAAGTGAATACAGCTCTCAAGGGATGTTTAATCCAGTGGGCATTTAGTAATTAATTTATCATGGGCATTTATTTAGCGATATTTTAGAGGATAGAAAACCTTCATTAATTCATTTGAAAGAATTTAGTCATATCTTTTTAGTACCCAGGTACTTCTGATGTAATTGCCTTCAATGAAATATTTATAGAAAAGAAAAGTATCTCTGCAGCTTATTATTATTATTAAAAATATCTTTGACGACCCTGGGGTCTCAGACCTTTGCAGGGCGGACGAGGGGCCGAAGGCAACTAGCAGAGGCCCGTTAGACGTTTTTAATTACTGAGACACCAACCGAACGACTAGCCCTGTTCGCACTATTCAAGTGCACCCAAGGACAACTCCCGGTTTGTGTAGGACTTTTGCAGGATATGGAAGTAAAGACATTGGATTATGGATTTGGGTAGCTAAAGTGAACTGGTTATTTAGGACTATGGAAAGATTATAGCTCCTGCCTTACTAATGTTTGGCAGGGAGTAACTTGCACACTCAATAATGGGCCCCCGAAATCGGGCGCTAGCTCATAGTGTCGTAGCGACAAAAGGACAATATGTCCTGAGGTACGTATGAGGAGTGGAGAGGTATTTCACTGCTATCAGGACAATCCCAGAAGTACGGTCAAGACCCCTACCAGCATCTTACTAGAATACTTCCTTCCTCCGAACATGCTTGCTCTTGCGAATCTCCACTCAAGCCGGCCAATAAAGGCAAAAATGAGGTGGAAGCTCAGTTCCTCGTCAGTGTTCACTCCAGCCAACCAATAAAGGCAAGCCAGAGATGAGGAACATGACGTCTCCCAGGAGATAGGGTTCGTGGGGTCGCTACTGCCCAACAGTTCGCCGCATACTGCCCTGCGGGTTTATGTATCTGTCTTGGCCTGGCTCTTCACCCTAGACTTGTTTCGGCAAAGTAAACTTTACCTGCACAGACCTAGAGTTTGGAGTGAGCAAGCCCCATCACGACGTCAACGTAGAGATACGGCGGTGGGGCAAGATTTATTATAATTATAATAATGAACACTATATTGTATCATTAATTGTGATAGTTTCATGTCATTGCATTGTACCAATTTTTGACGGCACGGTTGGCGCAGTGGTTAAGCGATTGACTGCTGCGCGGCGTGTCGCGGTTTCGATTCCTGCACGGAACAAATATTTGTATGACCTACAAGTAATTGTTCCGGGTCTGGCTGTTTGTGTATGTGAGTTAAAATGTTTGTAAACCCACCCACAATACAGGAGACATTCCTAGTGCGGGGAAACGTTTAAAAAAATAAAAATAAAATATCAAAGGTACCAACTTATTTTATTAAACTTAAAATACACACCCAATTTTCTACGAGTACCCGTATTTTAAGATCATTCCCATTCTAATCTCAGTCTGAAATGGTCAGAATTACTTACAATATCCTGACATTTTTGACAAGTTTTTGACGTTAATTGTCACTGAGATAAGATTGCGACTAGATTTACCTTTTCAATTACGAAAATCAGCGTACTGATAATTTTCGTGATAGAAACTCAAGTTTGAGATATTCTGCCCTGCGCTGTCCTTCATTTACTAAACATGGCCTTTTAATCAGTCACTATCATTTGTAAGTCTGTTCTCATTGTAAATTCAGCAAAACGGCATGCGCTAACCGGAATTAATTCTGCAAATAAATGTTTGTGCTGCCCACTTTTGGGCAGACAGGTTACTACTTACCTACTTGTAGGAAATTGGCAGAGTACTTTAGTTTAATGAAATTGGTCGTCAAAAGTATAGTTTTCATAATTTTGTGAAGATTTTCGGTATTGTTTTCAAATCGGAACCCAGAACCAAAGCCTGTTTAGCTTCTTAGATAGAGAATTGTACTGTGGTTCTTTTCATGGTATAATCTAACACTTTTTTTTTTCGAATTGTTATTTTGTTACTATTTGCTGTACCTACTCTGGACGCTTTTATCGCGTACGTCTTTTTTTTCCATCGATCTCACATATAATTATAAATTCAAAATTAATGATGTAACTAATATTTTTGTAAAAATATAATTTAAAAGAGTATCCATGGAGTTTCTTGCCCGTTCTTCTTCATATGTGCCTACGCTTTGGAATGGGCTTCATATTTTCTGACTGACCGACTTCTTGACCATTCAATAGTGCCTGTAAATGGTTTAATTGAAATAAATGCTTTGAGTTTGTACTTAGTTAAACTATTTCTTGATAACTTTTTTTTTTGTTTCGGTGTGGAATATCCTCACGCTGGGGCGGGCGGCGGGACCTGTCAGACTATTACTGTTTAAAAATCTCCCCAGTGTTCTCTTCCCACACTTCAACCGGGGATTATAAGAACTTGTGCGCCTTCGATGAACCGAATATGATAACCTAGTCTAACCTCTGAAATACCTATTGAGGTTACGCTAAGTACCTGTACGTATTTACCTTTTAGTAATAAATTATCCTTAAACGTCCACTCTAAGCGCACATTTGTTTGCGGCTTTTAAAAGCACTTTGTTAACTCTATATCTAATTATAACCATTTACCTTCCTATTCCACGGTCATAGTTTTTGACAGCAGCATTAGCGTTTGAAAAGTTCAGTTTTTACGTAGTTTTTTTTTACTATTTTCAGCGCAAAAATATAAAAGACAAATACACCGATAGTTTTGCATATAAACTAAACATCAAAAGTAGTTTTGACATCTAGTTTTCAAATTCAAATTGAGTTCCAAATGTTTCGTCCCACAGGAATGACGCACATGAACAGCTAACTTTAAATTGAAACGTCATCCATAATATTTGTATACAGTTGCTTGCAGATTATGTAAATGTTTGTTTCCATAATGAAGACCCGAAACGAAGTAATTAAGTAGGAGATGCGGAGAACTGACGCTGCAATCTCTACTTCGCAACTGAAACATAAGTCTGATGTTAATCGTAGCGAATGCAAAAGGATAAATTGTAAACTGAGACACTGGAATTGGCAAAGGCCCTCGAGAAAAAAGGTACCCGACAAGCAAATAGAGCGTAGAATGTCATATCATAAATCCCACTTACTTTGCCGCTATCCAACGATTTAGAACTAACTCGTAGTTATAAATTTTCGGATACGCTACCGAAAATAGCTCTGCGGCGAAGGCCTGGTGTGCAGCCAAACAGATGAAATGTAGCCCGTCGACGCTCCATTAGGAATTAATGGGCCGATTCGAGAAATGTCATCTTCCGGTAAATACTGGTAATAATTCATTTCATAGTTGACAGGCACAGGGTTCGGTTCCGGGCGGGATCCTTCAACAAAAACAACGGCCAACCTGCGGATGAAAGTGATTCATTCCGCAAATTAACCGTTGAAAAGGTGATTTTATTTGCACAGATCTCCTCTCGAGGCTGTTAGACGTGTGGAGGTATTTCAGAGGCACAGACACAGCTTGCTATTAACAAATTGCTTTTAAGGGGACTACAGTCGGTCGATTCTGTAAAATTCTCACCGTGAAAACTTAGGTGAAGTGAGTTTGTTTTTGCTAGGAATTGACACTATTGACAGTTCACTCCACGCTCACTTCACCTAAGTTTTCACGGTTAGCTTTTTACAGAATAGCACCGCAGGACCTAAACGCAAAAACCACAAGTTTTATAATGCCTAAAAGTAAATGATCGACTACAGTAAACAAAATCAGACAAATATATTATGATATTCTTCAGTATATATGCTAGGTAGATAGTGTGTTGAAAACATAATACAACTAATTTGATACGATAGAAAAAAATCATGATGATACCTCTAAAAACTTTCTCTTTACAATAAAAACCATACCAATACACACAATCGTTCTGATTTTTGTCAGATTATTCTACAAGCAACATATTAGAACACTATTGTTTTAATTTTTTGGTCCAAACAATAGATTTTTTGTAATTAAATAATTGCTTCATATTTTGCAATAAATTACCAGCGTTGTGTCATCGCGCTTCTCTTTCTTTTCTATGCAGTCCGACAGTGACCGCGCTTTAGGTCATGTAAGCCCCTTGCAGAAGTTATTTTTTTTTACGATTACGAGAAAAAGGTGTGTAGTTTTTGAGTTAAGGTTTTTTTGAGTTGATCGTGTCCGCATAGGGTACGACAATGCTGGACCACTTTTTTTTTGAAGTCGAAGTAATCTATATTTTGATATGACTGCATATACAGGGTTATTGATAAAACATTAACAACCTCTTAAGAGGTAATTGCACTCATCATTATGAACAACTTTTATTAAGAGACCAAAAATGAAATCGCGAAAAAAATATCAGCTGTTCCGTACATTTATGTTCGTATAACTCGTCAAAATGAACAGCTGATTTTTTTTCGCGATTACAGCTTTAGTGCCACAGTAAAAGTTGTTCATAATGATGAGTACAATGACCTATTAAGAGGTTGCTAATGTCTTACCTATAACCCTGTATAAACATTAGCCGTCAATTTGCAATGCTTAACTATGTCATCGATCTTACGCTACACAGTAAACATCGACCAATCCAAATTCACGAGAACCTATATCATTATGCATATTGAACAACCGCAAATAATTTATGGCATCTAATACATCGCAACCAATATCGTAATTATTGGTGCAAATATAATTTCTATGTATATTATGTACAGTCAGAAGCTAATGTGGCGTTTGTGTTTACACATGTATGATTAATAGTCGATAATTGGCCGGGACAAGCGTTGGTACTTAATCTATGAATCTGTAATATTAACGGTGCCAAAGCCAATACAACAGTATTTGGTTTACGGTTGATGCACAGGTAATGGTTGCGTCAGCGCTAATGTATTTACATAGTGGGGTGAGTCTCTATGTATAAATTATGATGGTTAAGATGTAACTGCGGGTGATTGAAGTCAAAGTTGTATTGTGTATGTACGACCCATTAATATACATAAATAATAAGTCAGTAAGGAGTAAATTATTTATGTACACGAATACTATAAAACTAGACAGGAAGAGTGTAACGTGCGCCACATCCGTGTGTAGTGGCAAACCGGTTTTTTTTTTTCTAGCCTGCCCTGTCCCACTCCTGGGCAAAGCTGGCAGGCTGTTTGTGTATGTGAGTTTAAATGTTTGTAAACGCACCCACAGGAGAAATTCCTAGTGTGGGGCAATGTTTATTAAAAAAAAAAAACAAAAAAAAAAAGGCCTCCCTCCACTTCTTCCATCATTCGCGAGCCCGCGCGTCCTCTTTCCAGTTTGGACGGAACCTATCCAGCTCGTCCCGTCAGCTCCTACATGGTCTGCCGCGACAATGAAAAAAACGAAATAGGTATTTTAAATAAAATAATAAAAAATACTGATTCTTTCTTGCACTGTTTATGTTAAAACAGCTGCAGCTTAAACATTTTACGTTCAGGAGCACACAGTATAAGTGTGTAGTCGGTTGTACCCGGTTCCAGAATTGAACATTTGAAGTTGAGAACTTGTCTAACACTTTTTAAGCATTATTTATGGTGAAAGTTAGCGAAGTTCAATTTTTATTTGCATTAACCGTAAGAAATTTCGTATTTCGACCTTTAGTAATGTGAAAGTCATGTTTGATAAATTCTCAATTCAGAAAGTGGGTGCCAGTTTAGAACGCACCAATATTAATCAATCCCTGCGAATGTCACAATAAGCAATGGCCTGAGGGTTATAGGTATATATCAAGAGACCATGCGCACACCTGCTCATATATCTAATACATAACTACGCTCCGCTATTACCATTGTGCCTGCCAAGTGTAAAGTTATGACATTATGCCCTCAGGGGTAGCCAAAGCTATGTAATAATACTGTCTCCAGGGTCTTCTCAGAGTAAAATGCTTCTGCCTGTCGTCATTTTGATTGATACAACGAATTTAGGATATTTATTCATTTATATTTATATACCTCATTTGTGTCTACTGTAACACGACAACGGCATGTCATAATGTATTTTGATAGACGTATAAGCTCACTTGCACCACAAATCACTAAATACGTTTAGCGCTAAACGAATTGGACAGACAGTGTCACAACGAAGTGATCTTATAAGAGTTCCGTTTTTCCTTTTGAGGTACGGAACCCCAAAAATGATAAAAAAATTTCATCACGTCAGAATTTTGAGAAAATTATCCGATAGAAAACTCGACTCCTATAGAGCTGGCAGCACGGGTATCGTAAATTTTTTTTTATTAAAAAACTTCGAATGACACTTGTTTGAAATTTGTGGGGGGTCCTTTCCTTTGTAGGGCTATGTTAAGTTTAGCGTTAACACACACTTTATAATTTGTGGTGCAAGGCCGTAAATAACTGCGAAATATAAAATACTTGAGCTTAATTTGAGAGTGTTAGCTTAATAGTTTCTGCTTTATTCACGCAATTTTTACATTACAATGAGAAATTACATATAATAACTACTGCACACCACGACTAACACGAAGCAGCGCGCACCGTAATCCAATAAATCTTGAAAAAGAAGGGAACGTGGTGCGAATCCAATATCAAAACTAAAGGTTTGCAGAACAAAAGGTTGATACGCGGATAAAAGAATGGAATGGAGTCGCGTTTCAAGCCTTGAAACATTGGCGTGTCAAGCCACGTGACGGGGACGTCGACGCCGCGACACGCTCCTATATCAATTTCACGGATTAAACTTCATGTGGATGTATCTTCACGTCGTTATTACACGCATTGAACGCGATAAATGTATTACTTTCTGTAATACAGTTGAAAAAACCAGCCAAGTAGGACGCACGCGATAAGGGTTCCGTTCCAACAAAACTATTTTATTATACTTTCTTTTTAGTATTTGCTACTTTAGCAGCCTTATACACACATATTTTGAAAACTTCAACTGGCTACCTGTTACGACACAAACATACGCCCCTGTGACAGACAAACTCACAGACGCGAATAGGATCCCGTTGACACCTTTTGGGTAAGGAACCTCAAAATGGTCTTCGTACTAAAAATGTAGACGGAATATTTATGGCATTCATGCAGACAAAACACATTGCTGTACAAAATTTTAATGCTCGGATATGAGTGGGTGAATTTTTCGTCTGACACATTGGCATGTCACGTGGCGTGACGTTCCGATGCGCCCGAACGCCGCACTCTGATATCAATTTCACGGATTATACTTCGAACGCGGGAATTTTGAATTTTCACATCACTATTCTAGGTACTAGCAGGAAACCCAATTGTATTTGTGTTAATAGGTACAAACTACAGGGTTGCAGGGATATCGATGGGCAAACTTTAATCATGAATTCAGCACATGATTCTAGACCAAAGAGTGGTTATATCGTCGTTGTTCTAGACACTCTAAAAAAAATAGAAAAAGAAAGTAGAAATGTTTCGTCAGTTATCAATAAAAGTCAGGTGTTCCATAGAAAAAGCAATACCTACGCGGTCAAAATATATGGAACAGTATTTTTTTTTATGACGTGCAAAGAATTTCTACGCTTGGCGTTCAGAATCATGTGCTAAATCCATGGTAAGAGGTCCCTGCCGACATAATACAGGGTTACTCACATTTTCATTCGTGAAATGTAATATCATAGTGATAGCGTTAAGTCTTTTTTGGTATTTAAGACAACTATCCTCAGTACCGAAATAGAGGTTGTCCAATGTCTATTTTTATCTTGTAACCAAGTCTCTCGTCTATTTTTATCATGTACAATCAACAAAGGAGTTAAGTATACAGGAGCGTCGGATATTGTTGAAGTTTACTAAGAAACCGATGGATATTCCCGAATAAAATTGTAGTTTATTCATAGAAAACAAACAGCTCATTTATTAAATTAAATTTCAGCCCAGAACATCCATCGGTTTCTTAGTAAACTTCAACTAAGTATATCCGACGCTCCTGTATACTTAACTCCTTTGTTGACTGTACGAGTAACAAGACTTTCTACAATAGATTTTCACTCATTTTCGTCATCGTATTTTCGACTGAATTGAGAGATATAGAGTTAGGTACAATACGACCGATGTATCTTGGCGAGCCCAAACTTTGCGCAGAAGGCTGCGCAGTAAGATTTTTTAGGAACCAAATGGTGACATGAGGTGAGTGCGAGTGAGAGAACATGCGCGAAAGTTCTTAGTGCCTTTGTTCAGATTCGCCAAGTTACATCGGTCGTATTGTACCACTTGGTCTTTTGCGTGATCATTTGGATAGTCGCGTGTCGCGTGAGAAAGATAACGCGTAGAACATGTTTCTTCTTTATATCCTAAAGTCTATTCAAACTTGTTTCAAATTAATATTATTTCAAGTTAAACAAATATCAACTTTATTTTGATGGTAATTAAGTTGATTTCAGAGTGACTAGGACTATTGAAAAAGTTTTAAAAATGTTTCAATTTGTAGCGTAAATTGAACTTTATTGTATAGGATTTTAAGTTATTTTTCCATAAACTCATATTTGTTTACATTTTGGCAAATAAATCGCGAATGCATCATTAGTGCAGTTAGTGCTATGAAAAATAATTGATCCGCCAGTCAATATGACAGTTATGGAGCTAGTACGGTCAGCGACAAACATCGATTAACACATCAAAATTGATACAAAATTATTCGCTTTATTGTAGTTCGGCATTTCATATAACCTAAGAGTTCATATTCTTTTAATTTCACTAATTTCCGATTTTATTTAAATACTAGCTTCCGCCCGCGGCTTCGCCCGCGAGGTGTATCGATAAAAACTATCCTATGTCCTTCCCCAGGATGCAATCTAATCTCTCTGCCAAATTTTATCGAAATCCGATCAATGGTTTAGGCGTGAAAAGGTAACATACAGACAGACAAACAGAGAGTTACTTTCGAATTTATAATATTAGTATGGATTTATAACCTAAACTGAAAATAGAAATGTATTAATCAGTGACTGTACCTACTGCCCAGTGCGTTATGAGCATGCTAAAATATAAGTCGAGCCTTTCATTCAAAGCGAACATCTTACATAAATGTAAAATACTGGCATTTAAAAAAATAATTGTTTGTGGAACTTACCTCTTCAGTTGGCATGGTTGAGTTTCTAAGAAAATCTGAAAGATTCATGATGGCATAGTAATGCAAAGTGAGTGCCTCTTAACACCTTTCTCAGAAAGTAAACCAAATACATTGAAATATTAAGCTTTAGCAAGCACTCGTTCATTAATGAAAAATCGTTACGCTTTCGAGAAATTGAAAGGAGCCACTTATAAGAAGAAGGGATCTGTTTCTTAGAATCCTATTCATGTATATGTCACGGCTAATAGCCGAAGTGCGGCTGCACCTAGTTTTAGCCGGGTACAACTTTGGCTTCACGTATTTTTAGCCGGGTATAACTAGGTGCAGCCGGCCACATGGGGTTCGTGTGTACTTCGGGAGGCGACGTAGTATGCAAGAGCGAGCGAAAGGCACCCCGAGGTTTGGTTAAAAGTAAGTGTGGCCGCACTTCGGCTATTAGCCGTAACATATATACAAAAACACTAGGTTTATACTGTCTAACGAAATCTTTAGTAGTAATAACTATTTCATTTTACGAGCGCGCGACAAATATTATATTCCATACCTTATGTCAATTACAATAAAACTCACTTGACGTACGTTCGTGGCTATCTATAGGTAGGTATCAACACTATGGTTCCATGCCAAAAATATTACAATACAAAACCCATTCTATTACTACCAGAAACCAGCTCTGTCTTAGTATCTGTATAATACGTACGAAACAACACCCTCTAACAACGATACTAATCGTAAACATAAATACTAGAGGGGGATTCAACTGGTGGTAGGTAAAGATACGCAGCCCTTGTAACAATATCTTCGATTGCTTTATACCCTGTTTCTGGCCTGAATGGCGGTAGTCACGAATCTATGTCAGTATAGTGAACCTCATAATTACTTTACCATTTTTGACAGCAAGGCCCAACTTTCAAAATTTCATTTCAAATGCAGCTGCATCATCATTTATGCCAACGGCCACAACACGCCGCGCTCCCCGGCCGACTGACCGAGTGACTGACCGTGGAGCCCTAGCGCTCTGCTACCGCCACCGCAATGGTAGTGCTCCTGTTGGGAATTCAATAAACTACAGGCTAATAATGTGCTATAGTTATTGAATTTTGTTAGTTTATGAATATGTAAAAAATAGTTAGTTTTTTTTTAGAAATAAAGCTAATACCGTTTAGCGGTCATACGGCTCAACGGTCAGAGAAACAACCATGTTTCTCTACAAAACCTACAGACCTAACACAAACATATCATGACGCCTGTAATCCCCAGAGGATCAGGCAGAGGATTACCTGTAGTACACTCACATTTTGCCAGTTATATTTAAGTCCCATATAAAAGGGATCGAGCCTATTGCCAAACCGGGCACAAAGCTAGACACTTTGCCTGACCTAGCAATCAAACCCAGGGCCTCATGCTCAGCAGTAGCGCTTGCGTGCACTAGACCAACGCGGGCGTCTATTGAGACTTCTAACTGTCACATAGACAAACAGACCTTGTCGTTTAAATAAGTGCAAATGACATTGAACCTTAAGGCGATAAAGCCATTACGAGGTTGACTATACTTTAAGGCCGAAGGCACACAGGCACTAGCTGGGTGTTGGGCTCAGCTCGTGCCTGTGTGCAAAATTATACGTTGGTTATAGCATAGTTGCTATAGCAAACCAACGCATGATTTTACTAAACTAATCGCCATACTGATACTAAAACACGCTGTATGGCTAATACGTGATTTATTTAGAGCTTGCCTACTCATCAAGCTCGTGTGCCGTCTGCCTTAGCTAGCGGACGTAGTGACGTGATGTCATTTTCACGCGGACGCGTTTCCACGTCATATTTTTTTGCACAGACGTGGAAAGTGTCAATTTAATATAATGAAAGCTTTTAAGCCCGAACGTAGCGTATTAAAATGAACCGCGTTACATATAAACACGTGGGATAGGTATTACTGACGGTTTTATCCGGTACCATGAAAATCCGTCATGGAAAATGTACACCTTATTTTATATATAATTTAATTGCATAGACTACCGTTCGTTTTAATTGAATTATACCAAAGTATACCAAAGTATACCGAAGTATACCAAATTTTGGGCCTACGCAGTGAACCATCGTAATTATTATTCAAAATAATATTGTCTATCCTTTTATGAGCCATTTAAGAACTTTACCAAATCTTACAGCGCAATAAAAGCTTTACGATTCTTGCAAACAAAGTTTTGTGAGCGAGTATAAATTAATTAGAAAATTGAGTTTGAGTTGACGTATCAGGCCGCCGCCTTAACAAGTTTTGTTGCCCAAATTTCAAGACCCCGCAATATGGATTAGGTCAATTTAAAATCATTACCATAATTTCTTATCAAAAACTTTCAACCGAGTTTCGTTCATGAATATTCCTACCTTATTTGGCTGTTCATTCTGCGTTGTATTATGTTTATTAAAGCTTCACAACGTACGCTGTCAAGAGTACTGCTATTAAAATATATTGTGGGAACTCTCGGCGAGTCCACTTCAACTACAAACAGGAACTTTAAAATATTATGTATCGATCGCTTCCAATATTCAGGCATTATTATTTATTGCTGAGCAGTACGCGGAAAGTTTGCCGGCGTTGGCTGGTATAAAATTTGTTGTAACACATCGGGGCCTCGATAGCCGGGGGTTACTTTGTTGTAACACATCGGGGCCTCGATAGCCGGGGGTTACTTCGGGGGAACTTTTCCATTTGCCAGCAACGTCGGACGAGAATAGTGGAACACGCCAGTAGCACGCGCCACTCGATAAATCGTCGGCCAACGAACTATCGGAATCACGCTCAGTACCCACGTCCACCTCCAGACAATTTGGCAGAGCGCTAAACTTTATAAACCATCAAACCTTCACAATTTAATGTTATATAAATTCTTAAACAACAATTAAATTCAATATTAAATTCCTTATCTCGAATCCTCGAAAGTTTTCTTTAAAATAAATTTCCTTCAGTACACAAAGTTTGTAACCGCGACGACAAAAACATAATTGTAAAACTTGGGTTAAGTCAGAGCCAAATTGCCTGTTTTAATTAAAAAACCGTGTGCCGAGGGCCCCGTCGCAGATAACAATTTAATGTAATGGCGATATTCAAAGACCTCCTTTGTGGACGATTCGAGGAAACCTGCATAATGAATTAGGCCTAATAAATACACCCACCTCCTACGTAAGGTTTAGTACTAATATATAACGACTATGGCCAGAGAGAAGACTCCTTAAGAAGCTTTACTTTCATTATTCATAAACTTGGTCTGAACTTATGAAAAAAGTGTTTCTAGTTTCGCCAAACACTCTTTAACAACTGGGAACAATACCTGTATTCATGAAGGTTCTTGCAGACTTTTTATGAGAGGTAAAAAGAAAGGAAAAAGGGTGGTCTTATTGTGTACCGAGTTATACATTCAAGGCACACATAACCCGATTTACATAAGTTCCCAAGTTTTTCTTCACTTTTATTTACCTGTACGGCACTGGTCTCTCAAAGATATACCTAACATGCACGTTTCGGTTTGGGACGCAATGTGGCCAATTTGCGGGGATCAGAATTTGCGTAAACCCTAAGAGAATGGAACAAAGACAAAAGGTCGTCCTGGCTGAGATTTATGAAGATTGCGGTCCCATAAAGTTGTGTCAGCGAAGTACGTGGAGTGAAGAGAAAAAAACACGATGTTTTGTGCAGCACTACAGCTAAATGGTCGCAAACGGATTCAGTTCCCAGCTATAACAGTGGATCATTGTCGGAAATGAATTATTACTTTGCAACTTTTACTTGAATGCAAGCGGATAAAAGGAACAATATGCAACCTTTGTGGTCCATTATTTAACTTGATAGTATTCAGATTCTCAAACATTAATCATCTTGATGTAAAGTTGTACTTCGCTTTGAATGTTTTGTGGAAGATATCCTTTACTCAGTACAATTGTGTGGTTCTGGGTCACCTTTCTCGACGAAACGATCGTAGATTTAAAAAAAGATATTCGCTCTCACAATCTAGATTGCCTTGAAAGTCAGACCTTATTCTATTTCGGCTGCCTCTCGTCTCTAAGCAGAGCGGAAGCCCTATTTTTTGCGCTACATTTTCGTTGATAAAAATTCATTACGAGCTAGAAGAAAACGGTAGCGCCACTGAGATTTTTTATATATTCTTTGAGCTCGGATTGTGGATATTGCTGTACGTTCTGTGTATATTTGTGTTCCGTAAAGAATGGGCGTACCTTATATACCTACATCTCTAACTATGAAATAAATTATCATAAATCATGTGAAAAATATAGCAAAAATAATCTAAAAGTTCTTATCAAAACGTAATAATTAGCTTTCACAAGGAGCTTTACTACGAAAATATTCTTTCAATACCACGCAGTTTTATATTTGTAGCGTCTGTAGGCAATGATATTAGTCCGTAAAAATGATAAATATGAAAGTACCTTTGATTATACAGGTAATGCCTAGATAGAGCATCAAATGCGCACAAACGTGTCAAAAAATATCAGCCAACTGTTGGCTTATAAGTTCTTACCCGCCGATCAATGCAGATCGTGCCGCTTTGGTGTCACTACGTATTACGCGCGCTAAGTAATAAACAAATAGTAGCGCTAAAATGACGGTATGTGCTATTAAACTGTGACGGAATTTTATAGGAAGGGTAAAAAATACCAAACACATCACCTATCATCGATAAGTAACCAAACAATTATAAATTTATTTTTTGTTTTTATGAACACCAAATTACGCCAAATTTTATCCGTGCTGCCAATTTCTTTTTTTCATTCAACCTAACGTAATTTTTTGTGGGTTTATTAATTGGTTTATGGTTACGTTTATTTCATTTAGTTGGTGTACTTTTATTAATCGATTTAAAAAAGGTGGAGTTTTTCAATTCCTTTGTATTTTTTATAATAACATAATGCTCGCATATAAATTTTTTGTTTCTTAATATCTGTGATCTTTCATTTCAAATTTCCAAATACAAACTGCCTAAAAAGTTAATTATTGTAATACTAATTTAATTAAATTAGCTGATTTAATACAACATTCACACACACAACTCTAATTAAATTTAAATTGTGTTTTTTATTTATATAAGAAAGTGACTACTTAATAAAAAGACACTACTAAAACTGAATAATACACCTAAAACTTATCTTATTTAATTAGTCTATTTTTTTAATATGTAATTTATGGGAGGATTATTGTAGTAGCTGGTATTATTATTCACGCACACAGAAACATAGACGCAGAGAGTAAAACACCGCCTGCACGCACACATGCTTGAAATTGTTGGCTCGTTTTCTTTATCTTGATTGTAGGGCGACGCTCCATCTAGACATTATATAATCAAAGGAAAGTACCAACTTAGTTTACTACTTGTGTTCAAAAAGATTTGTTTTAAATTCGTAAGCAGACTAAAATATTTTCAATATTTCAACACGTCCCAAAAGAATATGTGCGTTAAAATTTCGATATTTACTTTTACGTAAGACGTAGACGTAAAAAAGTCTCGCAGACACGAAAATCACCTCACACTATTTTTTTTAGAAACTTATGAAGTTTTTCAGGCGAAAAGCGAGATAACGAATGTGAAAATCAAAGGCAGCGTTGTCAGGTAAGGCTCAATTATCGATGACGCCGCCAGCTATGAATATTGATAGAAATATTTGCATACTACCCGCACCGACCGACCGATATGAAAGAAAAAACAACACTCGTATGTAGATGCAATTGTATTCAGAACTTGCTTTCGCAGTTGGATACATATTCAGTTATTCGGCAACCTTAGTTAGCGAGTCGAAGCGACTATTTATGCTTTTTCATTCGTCAGTTCAAATTAACAAGTTGGATTTGTTTCTGTGCAGGATAGTATTTGACAATGTCTTTCCATGTTGTGGGAGTGCATACATAATTTCTGACTGACCAACTGTACATACGAAACTGAGTAGACTGACTGACTGAGTGACTGTGGACCTGAGACGATATTTTCGACAGAGACCAACAAAGTGGTCTACCGAAAACTCTAAGATTCAAATTCGTTTTCCCTAAAAAATTCCTTTCCCACTTTTTAACAAAGCTAGTAATGTTTTTATTTGTCAGGAAAAATTGTGAAAGCTGATAGACCACTTTATTTGCGACCGTACGCATCATATAAAAATACCTACCTAGAAAGGAGACATTGTCAAGACGTGACTTTTCGGCCTAACGTCTCTAACACACACACATCACTGCGCCATCCAAGTATGTAAAATGACTGTATGAAGTTAGGTCTCTGCAGGTTATTAGAGAAAAAATTGATAATGACCTAAATTAAGATAATAAATCACTACATAATCGGCAACATTGACGAGAAGTGCTTCTTTTTCGTCACAACCACACACATACAAAACCGCGCCATTCAAGTAAAATGCTAAAGATCTTTCGGGGCTTGAATGACGTTGGCAGGGTGGCGCTGTTGGTAAACATTAGGGTTTTTTTTTTGTGAAAGTACTTAAAAACAAGATGATTTTGGCCCCGCCCCGAAAGAATCTTGTATGTAAAGTGACAGTATCGGGTTTGGTCTCTGTAGGTTATATACTCATGTGACCGTAGCATAAGCTAGTGAGCCCATTACTAACTAATATTTTTATTAGAGTATACAGCTGGAGATAGTTATATTAAAGATAGTCGTCCCCTTCTTGGTTTATTAGAGAGAAAAAGATGAAAATAGAATGAATTAAGATAAGCCTTTGGGCAATAGAATGGGCACCATTTATGAGACGTGCTTCTTTAGCATCACACATACACCTGCATTACCGCACCATCCAAGTAAAGTGCTACAAAGATCTTTTGGCGCTCTAATGTCGTTGGCAGGGTGGCACCGTTGGTAAACATTTGTGAATTCGTTTTGTGAAAATGTACTGAAAAAACAAGATGGCGGCATTAGATCCGATTTTAACCACACGCCGAATTAATATTGTACAGCTGTATGTAAAGTATGGTATGGAGTTTGTCTCTGCATGTTATCTATTCTACCTGTAGCTTAAACTATTGAGTCTACTACTAAATACTTTGTTATTAGAGCACAGCTGGACGTCGGTGCACACGCTCCCGTAATAATCCCTTAGTTACTGTAACGATACCCACGGGAAGCTGCTGAGGTAACATGTTACAATTTTGTACCGATATTAATTTTACGACCGTGCTGGTGTGAAGCAGTAGTTTACTCACATACCACTTAGTCAGCTTTCGCAAACACTAAAACACAGTGTAAAAACAGTAAAAACTTAATTTAAAACTCAGATTCTGGCAACAATTTTCAAGATAATATCTCCTTGTTTGAATTTTTCACAGGTATCGGTTTCAATGACATTTAACTGTGGATCAATTGAAACATGGCGGACCAGTTACCGTTTCCTTGATTTTATGGTTTCGAGTCGTGCTTCAAATATTAAAAGGCATTAGGGAATTTTCAGGATAAAAATGCCCTACATCTACTCCTGAACCACCCGTAATCTCAATTTTAAGTTGACCTCACACCATTTACATCAACGATGACAATAGGACGACACATTACCGTTTCCCCATTATCTTCGCATGCGATATAACGGATTGTGTAAGTATATGTAAACACGGTACGGCAAATTACAAACAGCGAGAACAGCCTTCCGTAGTATTTACCAACCCGCATGTGAAATTCACCGTTCATTATGCGTAGTGACGTTCGACAGGAACAATAAGGTTGTCGTTAGGTATCAACGTACCTATCGCTCAAACTCCTTTGACAGTGCTCACGTAAAGAAATTACTGACTTTGTTACTAGAATGTCAATGTTGCCAATTATTTTGAAATCAAATTACGATATTGAAATATCAAGGCCAACATTATTTTAGTATCTAGTGTGAATAGTTAGTTATCCATACATACAATATTATATAAAAAATAAATTAGGCCAATTCCCATAACTAAAAACGTTCGAAATCTAGTCGCAAGCTCAGGGACAATCAATGTAAAAAACTTGTTAAAATGTAAGGGAATTAGAGGTATTTTTGACTGAGATCAGACTGAACGTTCTTAGCATTACAAGAATTGCCTCTCTGATTTCTGGGTAAACTGAGACTTTTTTCAACCTTCTATAGACCATTAATTAACCTCAATTTTTCTGCATCTAGTGGTGTCTTTCCATGTTCATGGAAAGATGCTCATGATTTCGGTTTTTTGTCAAGTTTTAAAACCCATGTCGATATTTGTAAATAAAATGAAATGATTAAGTAATCAAGTATCACAATTGCTTATAATTACGTGTTTTCAAAGTTATTCTATAACTATTTTGAAATTACCACTAGAACAACTTCTTAAACTCAACATCCTCTCAGGTGCTACTAACTACATAGTCCACAAATTAATTTATTTATAACCATATCCTGTGTACATCGTGACCACGTCCTGTTAAACACGGTAACCGCGTTAGTGCGCCATCTCAGACTATTGTATCAGTTAACGCTTAGAACTATACAGCACGCTGTCGTAGCGTATTTGCTACGTGGCGTAGCACTGCTACGAACGCTACGGTTATTTCGTAGAGCCGCTACACGTACAATATTGGTATTATGCGATTAGCGGTAACTATATTTTGGTAATCCGTGTTAGATTCAGCTTTGTATGCCGTTTTGAATACTCATGCAACAAGGTTTGTAGCGATTGTCTAAGTCATTTCCCATGGTGCGCTAAACGCGGATAATTCCTATTCCGTATTGTGTTTTTATCTTGGCACAATAGATAACAAAATAATGATATTTCGACCATGTAACATGAGATTTGCCCATTCTCTAAACATAGCTTTATTTAGGGCTTCCACGAACTCACCAGCAGTCATTAAAGTGGGACATATTAGTATTAACTTCATGTGTGTACCCGACCGTAACAGTCTTTTGTTTATTTTCTCGTCGCTACTTGTCATACTCTTTATATATTTTGGAATTAGATGTCACTCAGATTTTATTCCTGTGGAATGCATCCAAAATTCTGAATATAGGTACATTTTTTTTTGTAAAAGTTTATTACTAGTTAAGTATATGAGTTATAATACTTTTATACATCGTTTATACTGCAATGCACGAGGAATTTTTAATATCAACAACTGAATGCTCGTGCTCGTCCACAAATGCCAATATTTTTAGAAATTTTATATCACGGACTCAAGGGTGTAAAAATCGTGAAATATAACGACTCGGTCAAGGTTTACGAGTTGAATTGTACGTATAAAACCAAACAAATATACGGATATGTTGTATGGAAAACGTTAGGCATTTGGTGCAGAGGAATTAGGCACAGCCGTAAGGGAAGTTTTGACTATGAATGAATGAATATGAATGATGAGTATGAATGAATAATTATTTGTTTAATTATACAGGGTGGCAGGGAAATTGTCATGCAACCTGCTACCATGGATTCAGTACATGATTCTAGAAAAAATAAATTCAACGAAAGGGGTGTTGAAATTTTTCGTCGGTCATCAAGCAAAAACAAACAAAATCTACGCGATCAAAACGTATGGAACAGCAAATTTCTTTTTTTAATAACAGATGGAAAATCTCTATGCGTTGAATTTATGGTTCATGCTTGACCAGACTAGCAGCGGGGCGCAGGGCGCGCGCGGGCAACTCACGCCGTAGCTCGTTCATACAAGTGGCCGCAATGGATGCGCAGGCGGCCCGTGCGGGTTCTCAAACTAGTTAGAGCTTTTTTCTAGTAAAAAATAAGTCTTCTTCATCCATATTATATTTTGATAAACACTGGACACGAAAACACGCAGAACGCAGCGACGCTCGACTGCAGAATGCAGATCACGCGCGTTCCCGCACCCGCGTCGCTCCCCGCCCCGCGCTGCCAGTCTGGCCAAGCATTACAGTTGGCGCATCGATGTTCCTGCCATCCCGTATAAAATCATTATTAAACCACAATCTCCATCTTGATCTCGCATGTATCTAAATTATAGGAAAGCACGACCAAGACCAAAGAAATTACGATTGGAAGAATTGTGTGGAATAGCTAGAAATGAAGTGGCTATTTAGATCATCATCTCATCATCATCTGCCTAGGATTTTCCCATCTTCGTTGGGGTCAGCTTCCAGTCTAACCGGATGCAGCTGAATACTAGTATTTATATAGAGCAACTGCCTATCTGACCTCCACAACCCAGCTACTGTGTAATACGATACCCCTTAGTAACTAGTTGTCAGATTTTCGGGCTTCTGACTAACGGCTTAATGCGCTTTCCGAGGCACGGAGAAGTCTTGGTATGTAAAGATGATCACCCATCCACGGATCAACCGCGGCGAGTGTAGCTTAACCTGATCGATCGACCCGCGCGGCTGTTATTTCTTAGCCACAAGCCAAGGAGTGACTACTTAGATGACGATTAATAAAGATGTATGGAAGGAGAAGACATGCTGCCCGCATCCCTGATTGTTTCGATAAATCTAGTTTTTATTTTTTTTTGGTGTAAACCCGAACGTTGCTTAAAAGTTCAATGCTCACTTTTCCAGCAGTCGGATGCAGTTGGCGGCAGTTATTTAGATCAATTTAGTCTATATCCATTGCGCAACCCAGACGAGTCGATAGACACCTAACCGTTAGGATGCTTCGAGGATATAAGAATCCCACAACCCGGTGAGGGCTGTTTTTTTTTGGAAATTGCTTAACTTTAGCGCTGCTTGTCCATACTACGTGGTCAAAAGTCTCATGCATCAAGATCAAAATATGATAGTAATTATTTTCACAGTTTTTTACGACATTACGCGTCGGGGATTTGATTTTTGAACAGGGAATTTAATTTAAAGTAAAAAAGTGTTGATATTATTTTGTTCCCTTTACATGACGTTCCATTTCATAACCTTGAATGGAGATAGTTTTTTTTGGGCCCACTCTATTGTTTTAATCGTAATATACTTAAAAAAACGTCACCAATTTAAAATGGTTGATTTTTTGAACAAAATCTATCAATGATTTATTCGGTATTCTATTCATACGAATAGAGACAAAGATTTGTTTAATCTAAAACTAACATTATCAAGTGATCATTGAAATATTCCAGCTCCCTAATTGCTCAACACACAACACAATCACAATTTGAATCATTTTGAAGGATTCTTATTACTAATCCTTTGCTTCATATTTTCGGAAAATTTGTCTGCTCAACAACGTAAATAACGCACTGAGTGTTTATGAACTGTCAAAATGAAAGCCATTCCTACTGTTATTGTGTTACGCAATTACCCCGCCTGTCTTAGCTGTCACGCAGTCGGTTGAAAATAATTAAGAGTCTGTATTATAAAAACATGTCACGTTTACTTACCTCGAATCGTAACCCACACTCAATTTTACGGAAGTCAGCATACTCTCAATGAAAACCGGTGTAAAATAGAAACAGTCACTATAAAACTGGAAATAGTAGTGCACCGTATACGAATTACTTTAAGCTGAGTCGGGTCCGATTTAACAATTCACTAGCACGTGTGTGGTGCTAAACAAGTTAGTGCAATTTGAAATACACAGTAATTCTCCAACGTGTTTCCTCGATGTCCGTCTTAGGTAGTAAGCTGTAAATACTCGTAAAAACGCGCTTTAATTTTATTGAAAGGGTGTATAAAAGTCGTTAGCTCTGAGTGGGTGACTTTTTCTTTTACGAAAATGATGACCTTGCGCTGTACCTATAGATAGGAATGGTGTGCATATTTTTTTTTAATATTAGTGATGCGCCGGGCAAGAGAAGGGCCAGATAATGATGAAGATAAATATGAGATGATAAAGTAGTAGGTACTAGTACTAATAATACCCTTACCGCTGTCGATACCGCAATCTAAGGTTTTAGGGTTTGACATATAGAACCTTTATAAGATGACTTTTTGTCCGTCTCAGACAAAGGTTTTGTGTATTGTGTCTCACGGCCAAGATTAATAGGGAAAAATAATCAAAATATCCTCAACTTTTGGCCTGTTGTGTAACGGGGACCAAGAAACGAAATTCAAATTCTGTCTGATTTTCTGACCCTAACAGCATTAGCAGTGGCTTAATTTGGCTTTTCATTTACGTAGGTATGATACTGTCTACATCTGTATACAAATTTAGCACTACTAAATTCACACTAGCAATCTCCACCATTCCATTACAAACAGACACTTGTAACCGAATGGCTATAGTCCTTGCATAACTAATGGTCTGAGAAAACCAACATGTTTGGACCGTCGCGACGGAATGGCGAATGAGAGCAAACGGCCATCTGAATGCGACTAAATCTGTTTCATTGTCGCTCTTCGTTTTATGCTTCGTCGATAGACGCTATAATTAACGTGCTTGTGACGTAACAGTGGGCATTTTGAAAGTTGAGAGTATGACAAAGGGAAGTTGCAGTATAAAAGTGATTTACATGACCTCACACATCAGGTGAAATTGCAACTCAGCGTCAGGCACTAGTTGTCAGGCACTAGTTGTCAGGCACTAGTTGTCAGGCACACTCTCCTGCTAATTTCTTACCTAAGACTTTATATTTTTTTATTTGTTTTTGTGCCTTTTAGTCTATAAACTGCTGGACATTCTTATTACCAGAAAATATGGATATAAAAATCAGAATCAAGCACTACCACACTCCACAGATTTATTTAGAAAAACGATATTTTAGATTGCCTTATCACAATCTTAGCCTTCTCAGCTCCTCGACGTGACCTAAGCCTTTTCTTTCTTACGCGACTTTTCTTTGCCCTATACTATTTTCACCTAAAGCTTCCCTGCAATGCGGACTATGTCATCATACTGCATCAGGTCTGGAGACCGGCTACAGAATACTTGACCCCATTTCGACAAAGAAGTCGAAAACAAAGTCTTTTTCACAAAATACCGTTCTTAAATTGAGTCAGAAATTCTTTTACCTTATGACTTATAAAATTGCTGAAAATACAGTATATTATAAATTATTTCATGCCAATGTTGTTTGGAGTATATTTTTCAGGAGGATGTATGTTTATTTGGTTAAATAAATAAATATAGGTTAAGTACCTACTGATTTAAAAAATAAAAACTTTTTGCTTTAAAAATTAATCGAAATAGTGTTATGAAAAATATTGTTACATTTTTGCTACTGACTGGATATGTTTTTGAAATGAATCCGGTTTGTTTGCTTTTCAAATAACACAATGTTTTTTTTCGCTATGTTATTAGTTTTTTTTCAATACTCAATAGTTTATTTGCAATCCACAATGTGTTTTCGCGATTACGATGTTGGTCCCATGGAGAAAGTGGTTCAGCTTGATAGTCTGTCCCACACCATCAGAGAGCCTAAAAGGCCACTTTGGCAGATTCATAAAAGGATAAAATAATGGACAGTTAACCGTTAAGTTAATCGTATCAAATCCCATTGGTGAAGCATTTTTCAGTTATTTTTTTATGTCTGTGCTAAAATACCAATCAATCCGATCCAATCCCAGTCTCTTTGATTATACCTACGTAGTGCAGCGAAAAAAAGAAAAACACGGACTGTCTTCGCCATATTACGATTCATAATGTTATCCTTGATTCTCTAAAGTGGCATTTTCAGCATGCATCAGACAACTCTGGTCATATTAATAAAACCAGGGGTGGCTGTACAGCCACGCCTTGTTTTACAAGAAGGCCAGCCAACAATTACTTATTCACCTACATATATTGGGAAGTGGTAATGTACAGTAAACAAAAGAGATAAGTATGCAGGATCGTCGGATATAGTTAAAGTTTAGTAAGAAACCGATGGATGTTGTCGACTGAAATTTAATTTGATAAATGAGATGTTTGTTTTCTATTATTGAACTTAAATTTTATTCGAGAACATCCATCGGTTTCTTACTAAAATTCAAATATATCCGACGATCCTGCATACTTATCTCTTTTGTTGACTGTACATAATAAGTAACTTTTTCGTATCGAAGCCGTCACGAACATTATCTTTTATTGCTTATTTATGGTCTATGTAGAAGTAAGGACAGGTCATTGACACATAGAATGGCACATAGTAAGGGTAATGACCCGCACTAGAGGGTTATTTACTACGGAATTGAACGCTGTTCTCGACCTCATTTCATTTTAGTTTTTCCTCAGCCACCTTGAGAGTCTACAGTAAAAGCACGGCTTTTTGTTCCTAAGCATTTTACTTACCACAGAAAGAAATATTGAGCGCACTAGTAGCCTAGTGGTAATGGCCGTGGCTTACGAGTTTTAGGTCGTAGGTTTGAACCCAGTCAGGCGTTTTACACTTTGTAAATTATTTCATCACCACCTCTCTCAAAACGGTGAAGGAAAACTCATGAGGAAACCGTCATGTCCTAGAACCAAAAATTCAAAGACATGTGACATCCACCAACCCACACTGGGCCCGCGTGGTTATAGCCCACTCCTTCTCACCAAGTGGAGGCCTGTGTCCCAGCCGTGGCACATTATAAGTTGATTATGCTAAGTTTACTTTGATCGTCTTGATTAGAAAAGACAGCTTATACAATAGCCAGCCATTAGACACCCAGCCCTCTGGTTACGTGAAGTGGCCACCAGCCGGCGAATGTTTAGTTGTATAACAAATACTATAACCTTATGGGTAACTACAGCTTTGAGACGTTTGGGGTGGAAACGCTCGGGTCATGAGGCCCGAATGCGCGTCTCCTTTTTAAGGAAATTTCTCGCCGGCTGGTCGACACTTCACGTGACCAGAGGGCTGGGTCTTTCTTTGGCCAAAGAATTAGCATTGCCATTCACTTCAATAATTATTTGACACAATTTTCACACAAAAACCAGAAAAAAACATACAATATTATTGTGTGCCTCACGGCTCCGTCAGATAAGTTCAGCATAAATGCCAGAAAACTAGTGCCTGAAACTGGTTTTCAACTAGACCCTATGTTACGAGGACGTCTTAAAAAAAAAAGTAAAGTAAATCAGTTTTATAGTGTGTGTAAATATATAAATAAAAGTAGATAGATATGTGTAGCAAATAATAATAAAATCGATTTGTTTAAAAATAATCATATAGTGTTGTTCAAAGGTTATTTATTAAATTCATGATATCAAACGAATCAGGAGTCGCTTAAAAACGTTGGGTTTTAAATTTGACAGTGTTTTGGCTGGTAGGTATTGTATCTAATAATATCTAGTAAATTATTACTTTTTACTCATCCTAAACAACATTAGGTATATGAAATTATATGTCATCTTGGAGAGGTACCTATCTACAAAATTATAATCATAATGTGATTAATTAATAACACGAATAGCAACAAAGCAAAAAATTAAAAACAAAACACCTCGATCATTTAAAACAGCAGCCATCTCATTACACGACAAAAACCGCCCGTATCAGTTTTTAATGAAAAATGGTTTAATTCCAGTCGCATTTCCATTGTACCGTGATCCGTAAACAAGTTGGAGGCTCAAAATAGATGGATTCAGAAGGTCAGCTTCATACAACGAACGAAAACGCACGCACACACAGATATGTTTCAAGTACAGCCGGTCGATTCTGTAAAAATCTTACCGTGAAAACTTAGGTGAAGTGAGTTTGTTTTTGCTAGGAATTGACACTATTGACAGCTCACGCCACGCTCACTTCACCTATGTTTTCACGGTGAGATTTTTACAGAATAGCACCGCAGCTAGTGCAAGCGCACTCGCGAATGGTAAAGTTTGAGATCTGTGTAGGTATGACCTGTTCCAAAAGTAAAATTTCCGCTTTAGGGAGTGAGTAAACATGTAACCTGAAAAGGGTTTGCTTACTCTTTCAACCGATACTTTTGGAACATACTGTACGTGTAGGTATGTTTATACGTGCGCATGTTCCCGCCCGTTCTATGAAGCGAACCTTCTGAACCTATATTTTTTGTTAAATATCATGATCCGTACGCAAGTCGGAAACGCTTGATACTTTGACGGGAGCGATAACGTTGTTAACGGAACAGCGATACCGCGAGTGTTGGCTTTTTTATTTAATATCGGATATAACAGTTGACAGTTATGTTGGCGTATGTTGGTTTTAGAGTTTCTACCTGTTTGCTTTTAGTTTTTATTGTGGATTGAAAAAATATGAAAGTGTTACACGTGTTGCAGGTTAAGCAGAATAATATATGAAAGCTGATTTTCTGCACACCAACCAAATTAATGGTAGGAAATCATTGATAATTTAGTTTCTAATAGGCCAGTCACTGGCCTATTAGAAACTAAATTATCAATGATGAAATGAATGATTTATTTGATTGATTTGATGATGATTTGATTTTTGATTTGATTGACGTCGTAGGTCGCAAAAAAATGCATTGCATTTATTTTCTAGGATATTGTTAGGATAGATACCAGTAGCACAGATAATATAGTTCTCTACGCCAGTAGTGTAAAACCAAGTTTGCAGCTCCGAAATACCTGCTAAAAAAATCCGAGAAAACTTCTTTTATTTTTTGACTTCTGAAAGATGCATCCTGCGTATAAATCATCCAGTACGTTTTTAAAGTATACAACAGTTTTTATTTTACAATTTGAGCGCAGCCGTAGCTCTGTAAGTCCGAGATAGGTACAACACTTCAAATATATGCTTTTTTTCTAAATAGTTCAGAATTACATGATAAATTAGGTCGATGATTCAGGGTGATGTTCAGGTTTGAGATGACTTCCGAGCAGAGTATCGGCTAAGATACTCATTGTACGAGGAAAGTCATGCTAACAACATTCCAAATAATCAGTAGGTTAGGTCGCTATAGAATAGGGTAGAATACTCCTTATTATGTACCTACACCATAAATTTACATAAGGTTATATTATGGGCGGTCTAATCGCTAAAAGCGATATTTTAAAGACCACCTTTGGATGGAATTGAAGGGAGAAGTAGAGACAGTATTGCAGGTAGCCTGGGGTATAACATAAACTTATACAATAAATACATACGTACAGCATATACTTGTGTACTATAGTAATAAGTAAGAAAATACAACACGTTTATTACGAAATAAGTAAGAATTCGTTTACTGTTCAACAAACTAAGACCATTCCTAGTAATATTATTTATTTCATGTAGGTGAAATACCTCGATACCCGTATACTGCCACGCTATTCTGTCGATACGTAGAAGGGTAGGTACAGTCAACAAAGGAGTTAAGTATACAGGAGCGTCGGATATAGTTGAAGTTTACTAAGAAACTGATGGATGTTCTGGACTGAAATTTTATTTAATAAATGAGCTGTTTGTTTTCTATTAATAAACTAAAATTTTATTCGAGAATATCCATCGGTTTCTTAGTAAACTTCAACAATATCCGACGCTCCTGTATACTTAACTCCTTTGTTGACTGTACATGATTTATGTGGATGTAGGTCCACTTGTCGGTGCTAGGGTATTGTGTATTCGTATCGACAAGAGTCAATGGCCTCAGTAAACATAAAAACTTCTCCCCAAAACCCACAATGGTCATTTCAATAGTATAATAATGAATGTAAAGCTTACAAAAGAACCGAAGGAACAAATACTACCCTTACCAATACCGGGCGGTATGGGTACCTACCTACACTAGTTTTAAATGTATTTGACCATTTTTTATTTATGTGTGGTGTACAATTGATGTGTTTAATAATCTATATTATATTACGAGTATACTGGATGTTTTAACTGTGTTTAATAATCTATATTATACTGGACGGGCAGAAGCTAGTAAATAATAATATCTCCTTTTGACAGATCTTTTGCAATTAATTAGTTTAGTTAAGATTTTAACAGTAAGTCTATTTCAAGAGTGCGAATATTCCTTACTTAGGTAGGTAACTAAAGTGTTGCTAACAAAAGAAAATTGTTGAAAATTGCGTTTACATCATAGTGGAAGGCCACAAAACAATGCAGTGTTTCTTGTTGAATAAATAATGTGAAATGTTAATCTTTCCTCAACACTCATGCCATGCTTTACCAGTACTCTTGAAGTTTATTTATACATATATAAATACATACCTACACAACATTAACCCTCAATTTAGATCATAATTATAGATCTCGCATGTACTCGTATCTAAATTATAATAAAGCACGGTACTGTTAATTAGCGTACCTGTACGTTAAACAAAAGAAAATATGTATAATTTTAAAATGGCATGCAAAGTAGCGTTTATAAAATATATGTAATAATAATAAAACAATTTTTTTTTTTTTATTACTACTTGATAGACGTAAAAACTAAAATAGATATTTTAAATTACTTTTCTAGGTAGGTCTAAAGCCAGATAAATTTTATACAATATAAAGACAAAATACGACAATAAATGAAAACACTGGTAATACTAATGTATAAGAGTATTTAACTAAATTCATAGTAGTGATAGGCCGAATATGGGTTTTGCCAATCTTTAACTAGCTATAATGACTAAATAGTTGTATATATTTGACTGATTTTTTGTATGTAGACTGGGAAATGTTACTAGTTATACCAACGCAGTTTAATTTGTTCATAATGTCGTGTTTTGTACCTATATTTTTTTATGGTAGGTACCGAGGATTCTTTGGACGTCTCCTCTACTACCTACTTAAATGTCTTTAAACGTCACACACTTAGGAAAACTCACCCCCACGCTCAATGGACCGACCATAGAGCTTAGGAATCTAAGTGAAAAGGAAGGAGGAAAATAAACTCCATTGCAACCAACTTGATTGTTCTTATTGGCGCAGAAAAGTACAGCTTTTCTTTTTTCTTGAATGGAGACTTAACAGAAATGTTGTTTTCCAGCTCGGTGAGAAAGCTATTTTATTTTACAAGTAATTGCGCCCCGCGGTTTTACCTGCATAAGTCACGGTTTCGTAAGAATATCGGGATAAAAAGTATTCTATGTTCTAATCCAAGTCATGATCTACCCATGTGCCACATTTCATCCAAATTTGTTAAGCCGTTTTAGCGTGACGCGTGACAAACAAACACAAAAAATAAAATCTTTTCTCTTTTTATTATTAGTTTAGATATTACTTTATTCCAAAATAATTAAAGACACCATTATATAACATAAGATCATGCCAGTTTCACCGAAGGGTTAGGCAGAGGTGTATACCTATCACACCCACATTTTGCTAGTTATGTTTAAGTCCCATGTAATAGGGGGCGAGCTTATTACTATCAACCGGGCACATATCAAGACTCCAGGCTGCTACTTAGAAATTCCTAATAGAAAAACCCAATTACACTTTTCCCGACCTGGGTATCGAATCCAGAACCTCATGCTCAGCAATAGCGCTTGCAACCACTAGACTGGCAACGAGGCAGTCGCCATTTATGAATATCTAGTTTGCAATAAAGGATATCCTTAAGGGTCACAAATCCCATGTAAAGGTTCGAAAGTGATAATATTTTATGCATATCTTCCTGTTTTCCTTCACTCATTGCCCGAAAGTTTCAACACTAAGTGAATATGTAACAACCTCTTGTTATATAATATGTTACAAGAAACATTTAATCATAGACGACATTCCGGCCAAGTTACTGCGTTACAAGGAACCGAAATAAAATATTAAAGCGGACTTACACGAAGGCGGGTGGGATCCCGGAAATTTCCCGGATTTTATTACTCTGTCTGAAGGACCACCGGTCTTATGACCCGGGATTCAAGTTCTTTGAAATAAAAACAATGCAATTGTTGTAGTTTGACTACAATAAGAAGTTATACTCTAGTTTTCTGACATTTGTTGTGTAGTAAAATGTTGCTTACTTTAGTATGGCAGTTTTTACGGTACACGCTCAATATGAATGGAAAAAGGGCTCATACAAATATTGTTTGTAAAGCAACAACATCATAGGTACGGATTTTTATATAGATAAATGAGAAATTATATTTATTTCTGTAAGCAGGTTGGTATAAACACTTTTACACGTCAATCATATTTAAAAAACTAGGTAAGGTCGGCGTGTCATATCTGACTACTCTGAGAAGAAGCTGAAACAAACTCAGAGGTCACAGTCTCTTTTAAAGTTCAGCACCCTCATTACGTAACACACTACCAATCTCAATCTGAATCATTTTGTACGATATTCCTAATCCATTGCTTCATATTATCGAAAAATGTGACTTCTGAATAACGTAAAATAACGCAACGAATGTTGTTGCATTGCTAAATGAAACCCATTGTTACTGATAGTGTGTTACGCAATTACCCCGCTGACATAATCTTGGTCGGATCATGTGATGACCATGTAGATGAGGGTTTGAAATGGTCTTTTGAGGAATGATCCACAAATATTGAGTGGACCTAACCAGTCAGAGCATGCATTTGTCACTAATCGTGCAACTCAACTCAAAACGTAAGGAGCTCAGCGATTCGACGAACAATACCAGAAAAAATAGCTAATATTTAAGTAGGCATAATCAATCTATCCTTCCGGGGATTCGGGCACAGAACCGGTCAAAGTGGATGTGCTTGGGGGAGGCCTATGTCCAGCAGTGGACTGACATGATGATCTTTCGGCTGAAATGATGATGATGATAATAATGAATGAGCCTATTATGTTCCGAGTAATACGTTAGTCATTATCTTTAATCTGAGATCATGCTTGCAACTTAGCTTGACGTCAGATAAATTCCTATGCTTTGAAATTACCAAAACAATTCCACAAAACCATATATCGGGCGATATATGGGTAGCACTTACAATTTCCCCACAAACTACAAGCGTACAAAGGAAAATTTTGCATCGGCAAACCATTAAAGTTATCGGGGACATATTAAAGCCTCGATTTCCCTTTAAACCTGTATAACAAGTAATTAATGTTACATTTAACGCAACCACTGAGCTATTTCGCGTTAACGCGAGTTAATTCGCGTCGATGCTGCTGTATCCAACGCGAGACAAACGCGAATTGTGCCGTGATGTGATGTGACAGGATGAAATCGCGGATTCACGTTACGTCACACCGCTGAATCGGGTTTCAGCTTTATATTTAGCGGAAAATAAACATTTATAACGTACGAATTGGTATCAGGTAGATGAAAGGCACGTATGCTATTGTTGTAATAAAATTTGCTATATTAAATTCCTGTTTTTTGGTATTTCCACGAAAATGAAAGATTTTTTGTACACTTTGTTTCACAATAACATTTAAAAAAATCACTAAATTGTATTTAGTTTAAGCGTTCTCATGCTGATTCATGTAACTGGTGAAATCTCGACCCCTGTTATACAGGATGTCCTAATCTAGGGATCGAGACCTCATTGACGAAACGGTACCTACTGAAGTTTTGGAAATAAATTACTATATATAACTTTACATAGTGCAATGTACTAAATAGTAAGTTGTGATTTCTTCATATTTTACTTTTACGTTTTTTGATTCTTTATTAGATATCACTTTGTGTAGATCTGTGAATCTTTGTTTACATGCATCTTAAAGATATTTTATAGTTAGTAGGTACACGTAATAATCAAACGCAAAAGTAATCCTCATCCCTCCCCAAATTGCTGTTATTTGCCGAACACAATCAGTCAAGTTAAAATCGTTTGCCTAAAGTTTGACTCTACTTACGTTTCAAATTAATTATCTTGTCGAACTCAGGATTAAAGCCATTTGTTAATCACATTGAACGAACGTTTATAATTAAGACGGATCGATTTCAAAAACTTTGGAGCTGATATTGTTAAGACGTTTTAGGCACTTTGTTTCAAAGTTATAGGTTTCTGCTTGCGATGACTTTGATGCTGTGTAATCGTCGGCAAATTCAATCAAAGACCTTGTGTGTGTGAGCAAAGTATAGTTGACCTTGTTATTACTTAATCTCAATGTCACTTTTCTGTAAAAATCTGACCATTAAGACTTAGGTGAAGTGAGCTTCAAGTGAGCTGTCATTCTACCTGCGGTGCTGTTCTGTAAAAAGATCACCGTGATAACTTAGGTTAAGTGAGCTTAAAGTGAACTGTGTCAATCCCTAGCATCAGGTGGAATCACAGCTCACTTTATGCTCACTTCACCTAAGTTATCACGGTGGTATTTTTACAGAATAGCACTATTGATCTATTTGTCTATGTTACAGTTATTGTTAAAGAAATTTATTTCTCAATAAGAAATTACAAATATTTCAGTTAGAGCTCTTACACATCTGCGACACTGTGCCGCGACAGCTGTCGCCGACTGTTGGCGACGGTTGCCGTCCCTTGATCGCGGCACTCTATCCAGCAGTTGGCACAGCGCATGGAATGAGAGACAGGACGTATTTCTTTTCGCAGAAATGAACGACTTGGACATCGATTTATTGATTGATTCGATTAAAAATATGAATGTCTTACCTTAAACCTTAGCTCCCATACTACATTCATTCGGAAACTATCTGGTATCTGTGCTGGTTGTGGGCAGTTACAAATGGACGCGCGACGGTCGGGGACCGTCGTCGCCGACCTGTGTCGGCGACCGCTAGCGGCAGCCATCGCGGCACGGTGTCGCAGATCTGTAAGAGCTCTAGGGCTGAATTTTCCATCGCAGATAACTTTTATTCGAGGAATAAAATTGACGTTTGACAGTTTTTATATGAAATACCTGTCAAAATTACAAAATTATTCCTCGAATAAAGTTATCAAATGATTGAAAAATCAGCCCTTACTTGAGAACATTTATAAAACAGTTAGCTACCTACCTAATTATAGTTTCAACCTTAGTCAAGTTTCAATATTGTCTGGAAATTATTGTTACGAAAAGTGTTATAGCAATTACCAGGTTGGCAACACTATAATTTTAAGGAGATTTCCGAACATTTGTGTACAGCCACGTGTAAGAAGATTCAACGTTTTCTTAGTATTTCTGACATTATGATTAGTTTGTAAGTTAAGATTACATTTAGTAGTTACAAGACATTTTTATAAGACACCCATCTTACCAGCAGCCCGTAGACTTCCACTGAACATGTCCATTATTATTTTCAGGGTAAAACCTGTTTAGGTAATAATTCCGTGAAAAGCCGCCTTTTAATAGGATCGTCTTCTATGGTTGGTTTTATCAAAAATAAAGCAAGGAATATGACATTTTTCAAATTCAGTTCAATATGACGTAACTGCATCAGGAGACTTAGACCACGTTCACACCAAACGTATAGTCGGTCACTGAGTATGAGAATGTATGAAAAATAACGGATAGTCGGGGCTGACGTTGATTTTTCATACATTTTGAACTTGATGCGTACGGTCGGCGGACATACGTTTGGTGTGAACGCGGCCTTAATACCCCTTCTATAACGCCTACCAGGAATACTGTTACAGGGAAATCTATGTATAATAAGTAGGGGATTTACACTAGGTCGCCTCGTATTTCCGCCGTGCTTACCAAATTGCTACATAAGCCGAATTGCCACCCCATTTACACAGGTCGACAAAAATCGCAAACGATTAGTTTATTTTGCATCAAGCATTTTGATGCAAAATAAACTGCAAAATAAACGGGCGATCGCCTGCTAATGACCATGTTCATGATCGATTTTAGTCACATGCATGCGACCTGTCGCCGCTCGACAATAGAACTTGCGATTTTAGTCTATAGTAATTTAATTTAATTTTTTATTTTTCTATTTATTTTTTTGTTTTTAAGTGTAATTATTGCTGTTGACATTGTATGCCTAATAATTATATCAGTCTATGTTACTTGATTGATGAATAAATAATAATAATAATTAATCACCAAATTGCCATTTAGACAGTCGATTTGCACCGCACGTCAAAAATCGTGCGGCTATAGTCACCTGTGTAAAGCCTGCATAAGATTACATTCTAGTAAATAAAGTTCTGGGAATGGTGACAGGGAGCCCTTGTCTCTTTGAATTACAAGCGCTACGAGGTAACATCGATCCAGTGCTCACTGTATCTTATATCTTATTCAGCTGTCAACCTTGTAGTCTTATATTGTTCGCCTATGTATTTATGTCTAGGTATATAGAGCCGTAAATAAGATTTAACGATAGAGGTTGTTCCTTTTGTTCCAATAGTATCTATTAAAAATGCTTCAGAAAACGTACAGTCACGAGCATAAGTATGTCTACACTTGGCTTTATTCAAAGGCTATTTTCTTCTTTATTTTTGAATGAAATTGTATGTTATTACGAACATAGTATTTTAGAACCTATAGGTTTATGTAAAGTGTCGTATTTCAACTTTGCATTCGTTATTTCGTGAAAAAATCGCAATTGAAAGTTGCCAAGTGTTGACATATTAGTGCGCGTGACTGTACCTGCGTTAACAACAATAATTGTTGGAAAAACTGATGAAATATAAAGTTGAAACCTTCTAAGTAGGTACTTACCTTTATAGTGTTACTAATTGCTTTTAGTGAGTGATTGCTTAAGAATTTAACCTGAACAGGGTTTGTTTACATTTTCATCAGATATTATTTGAACAGACTGTAGCTAATTGTTTTAAATTGTGTAAGTACCACTTAGTGGGTGTACTATTTTGCGATCCCAAGAAAAAAGGAGGGTCAAAAACATTCCCTATTGTACGATTTATTTTGCTTCCTGCTGGCAACAGCGGAATTCTATTGCGAACATGCAGTTTGCGAGTTGGTTACACCAAGGTCTATTTTTAATCAACTTCAAAAAAGGAGGAGGTTATATTAAATTCGTCTGTATGTTTTTTTTTTTTTATGTATGTTCATCCATTTTTATTATTACATCTTCACTATATGTAAATTTAAAATCATGAAATTCTTTCTTGTTATTAGTTTTTCTTTTGAATACTAAGCTTTCGGCTTTAGTATTACCGTACCTATATAAAAATGTGCAGAATCATGTATTTACACATACATTACCTACACACATTTTTTGATGTTACGAAACAGAATATTCAACAAATATAGCTCACCTTCCTTTTACCATGAATAAGAAGCTTTAATATAACAAAGAAGAGTCTCCCCTCGTCGCAGGGATGCTTGACTTGCGTGGGAAGATAACCACCTGATATCCTAATGCTCGTTTTAAGTAACGTTTTGTGAAATTGCAAACACGTTTTGTTGAGACGTATATATGTCTTAAAATGTTCTAAGTTATCTCCTTTCTTTGTCTAGAGAGGAGTAAAACGTGGATGCTCAATAAACCTTTGCCAGCCTCTCAAACTAAACCAAATATGTTGGGATAGGAGTGGCTTTAAGTAAATTATAGTGCAATGGACCACTGCCTTCAACTCAACTCAGAGCATTTATTTCAATTAAACCTTTCACAGGAACTTTTGAATTTGAAAAGAAAGACAGTTGAAGCTAGTTGCCAAATGCTTGCTTGTGTTGCCGGGTGCCAAGATGAAGTGGTATTTTTTTTTCTGTCTGTCAATCTGTATTGTGGATTTATTCTAGCCTTGTAATAGCCATGTTCAAGAACAAGCTTGTTTGGGGTTCTAACCCTGAACCAGCTTGTAGCAAAAAATATATTTACAGATCTATCTGTAAAGATATAAGTAAGCAGAAATAAAACAATATTTAATGTATGCTATATTTTACAAAAGGGGCTCGTGGCTAAGTAAAAATAGGTCGATCGATCAGATTAAGCTACGTTTTCCGCGGTCGGCCCGTGGATGGTGAACATCTTTACGCTCCGAGTCCATGCCTCGGAAAGCTGGTTAAGCTGTTGGTCCCGGCTATCGTTCGTGGATATTTGGCAGTCGTTACGGGTCTTCAGAAGCCCGAAAGTCTGACAACCAGTCTTACCAAAGGGTATCGTGTTGCCCAGTAATTGGGTTGTGGAGGTCAGATAGGCAGTCGCCAACCAGCCGCGGACCCCAAAAATAGTTGGGAAAAGGCTAGGCAGATGATTGACGATGCTGTCTTTTACAAAAATAAAATAAATTACAGACGTCCTTTGTCCCCCGAATTCAACCACCGAGCAAAGAAAAGCATTATTAGGTTCCATTTCAACCAAGAAAAATGTACTTGCATTTTACTCAAGCCTAGAGAGGGTAGGTACCATAGATCCAGTTATAAAGGTAGACATTTAGACCATAAGGGTACTTAAGCATGCACTAGAGGAGTCTTCATATGGCCATAAAACCCGCCATAATGCAATTTTTACTGCAGCTCTAACGTAGGTTCATAGTTATTCCAATAGTACCTATGTAGGTAGCGTAGCATAGCAATAAAGACGATGGTAACTGTTTTACATTTCAGGTTTCAATTAATGTTTATTTGTGTTAGCAGTAATGAGAATATGGAATATACAGACTTTGATCTCTAGATTAGATCAGTAAAAGCTAGCAAAACCAATTTCGAATTGCTTTATCATTGGTACAAAACGAATCACACTAATATTATAAAGGCGAAAGTTTGTGGGGGGGTGTGTGGGTGTGTGTGTTTATATGTTTGTTACTTCTTCACGCTCAAACGGCTGGACCAATTGTGATAAAATTTTGTATTGAGGTATCTGACACCCTGGATTAACATATAGGCTACTTTTTATCCCGATATTCCCACGGGATCGAAACTTATGCGGGTGAAACCGCGGGGCGCAGCTAGTAAAATATAAACGGCATAATATTGAATAGTAATTAGGTACTTCTCAAAGTAACAACATTTACATACATTACATTACCAGCGTATAATGTTCCCACTGCTGGGACACAGGTCTCCTCTCGGTGAGAGGGAGTGGGCTGTAATCGGTTGGCAGATGTCACATGTCTTCGAATTTTTGGTTCTAGAACATGCCGGTTTCCTCACGATGTTTTCCTTCACCGTTTTGAGAGCAGTGGTGATGAAATAATTTACACAAAGTAAAGCGCCTGTCTGGGTTCGAACCTACAATCGACAACTCGTAAGTCGCGGCCGTTTACCACTGAACCACCACCCTATTCTAATTCCCATAACGCTAGTTTATATACAAACGGCAGTTAGGCACTCTATAATCAGGTAAACGGCTACTTAGCGACGTCCCAACATTTACGTCGGTAATAAATTGATTTATAATAATAATAATAATAATAATAATAACTTTATTTGCATCATAAAAGTACCTACAACCTGCACTTGAATACAATAATGTGATTATATTTCTCACCTTTCTAACGTCATACAAATGTTGTTCGTTACGTACTTACGTCGTATGATAATCATTTAGCACGCATTTAAACACTAATCACTCACCAACAAATTACTTACACTGATATTGTTATTTAGGTTGTAGCATTCGATTCACACTGTCCTCCGTACTAGTCGAAACTGTATCACGGTAGGACAGTCTTCCTCTTACACAATTAACCAGTTCTAAATACAAATAGTATTCCACTATTATTTCACAGTATAACAACTTAGTAACTATGATATTATGTTCCAATGTAAACAGGTAGGCAACAAAACATTTTGCATTATCTACGAACAGAAATGATCACAATTATGTAATAATAATAATAATTTATGGTTCTATTCGTCTTTAATGGCAATATAAACCGCCCTAAAACTACAATTTATTTACCGACCGCTGTGTCCGGATACCGGCACGGTCCGAAGAAATAAAAATAAATAAGAAGTAGCAGGCCTCGGGTGGTCGCCATGTTTTCTTGGCAATTTCCGTCCTGCGAGATAGGAGTCAGGAACACGTGAAATCAGAAGTTAACCCTCTATATCTATGCGAGACGACAGTCTGATTTACTGGCTTAATCGAACCGGGGTAAGCTTTATTACACGAGTCTCGGGGGTCCAGAAGCCGGTCGTCTCGTGATCATGGATTACCGGTACATGCTCGCCAATTGTAAAGGACGAATTAGGACGGTTTGATTTATCTGTCGCAATGATCTGTCGTAGCGTGGATTCGGTGTAAGTTGGGATGTCAGTGGTTACGACGATAAAGGATTATAGTTTATTCTTATTTGTTCGATCGAGTGTACTGTTTCTTATACCGTTAGCTGATGTTATCAATAATTACTAGTGGAATTACTTTTTTTTTATTTAAAAAACGTTGCCCCGCACTAGGAATTTCTCCTGTGTTGTGGGTGCGTTTACAAACATTTAAACTCACATACACAAACAGCCAGACCCGGAACAACTACTTGTAGGTCATACAAATATTTGTTCCGTGCGGGAATCGAACCCGCGACACGCAGCGCAGCAGTCAATCGCTTAACCACTGCGCCAACCGTGCCGTCTAATATAAACTTTGACCTTGACTCGTTCTGTTTGTTAATTATTGTCATTTATTAAAATGGCTATAAATGTCTAAGATTTTACGGAGAGATTTACGTACTTAGTTGAATTTTACGGAGAGATTTACGTACCTACTTAGTTGAATTTTATTTTTTTACCGTTCGCCTCGCGTCTGTCCTCGAGTGATACTTTAATTTCGTAAAAATGTTTACCGTGCGTCGTTCATCATTCTTATATGTACAAGAAGCACAAACATACCTTATTACACCTGGCAACAATATTAAATTTCTAGTCGTCGCTTTTGTGTTTTACAAGTCTTCAAAAATACTTTGAAATTTTCTCCAACGTAGTCACATCTAAAATATTTACATTTGAACGACGACTGAATCTGCCTAGCCTTTTCACAACTATGTTAGGGTCGGCTTCCAGTCTAACCAGATGCAGCTGAATACCAGTATTTTACATGAAACGACTGCCTATCTAACCACCCAGTTACTGGGTAACATATACCCCATGTTAAGACTGGTTGTCAGACTTTTAGGCTTCTGACTTAAATGGTACGACCCATAACGCTGTCAAAGATCTGCGAATGACAGCCGGGATCAACGGCTTAACGTGCTTTCCGAACCCTCCGTGGTTCCCGATGTGTGGACGGTCAATTCACGAACCTACTGTGGCAAGCGTAGCTCGATCGACACATGTGGATGTTATTATATATACCTACACAAACCCCTTCATCTTCAGCAACAACTAGTGAGACAAAATGAATTATTATTTTATATTTTATTTGTGAGACAGACCGAGGGAGTCGCCATTTCAAAAATCAATAATCAACACAATAAAAAATTAATTATCAATTTTCCAAAAGACATTCCAAGGAAAGTAAGCTATAGGTACAATAATAGCATTGATTTAATTATTGTTATTTTATATTTTTATCTGCCATTTTCGTAAGTAGTGAAAAGTGTTTACCTACGTACGCAAAACGTAGGTAAAATGCTATAGAACGCTCTACACACATCTTCAGTAACATAGCAAAGCCGCTTAGTAACAGAAGTCTGTTTATTGGTAGTAACTTCCCCAGTTCAGCTCTTTCACATGGTTTACTACTACCCAAAGAGTCCTATTTCCTTGTGTAAGTATCAATATAAACAACACAAAACAAAAAAAAAATAGAAAATCCAAGAGTGCACGACTCATAATGCTCATTTGATCGTATACAAACCATAGATATAGATATTATATTAGTTAGTTTATTATTAATTATAATTAAACTACTTTGAATAGAAGAGCAATTTTCAGTGAGGCTGCTCCTATGAATGAAACGAATCTATAAAAAAAATTAAACAATTAATTGATATTTTCGCAAGCTTACAATGTTTCCAGGTTTCACACTAGATTGACGGGATTTTTTTTTTATATTTTGATGTTTTTTTTTAAGTTTCTGCAGCATTAAATCAATTTTTGAAAAGTACAGAATTAATTTCCATTTGATTACCTAAACAATGGTATATAAAATAAGTAGGTTCTGTGTACAGGAGTATTAACAATAGAAACAGTTGCAGAAAGGAGGCAAGTTTTTTTTTTTCGATCGTAAAGCACTCTCTAATGCTTGAGTTGTGCAATAAGTAGATACGTTTTCTTCCAATATAATTATAGTGCTCATTATCATCATCGACAGACAGACTTCATCAAATGCTGAGCACATATGCCTCTCTTTTCTTGTGCCAATTTCCACGCTCCTGTGCCAGCCTCATTCAGGTTCTACCCGTAATGGCAACAATATCGTCCGCCCTACTCACCGCCGGACGACAGACACTTCGTCTTCCAGTCCTTGGACGCCACTCGATCACTGCCTTACTCCACCTGCCATCACTGCGCCTTCCCAGGTGTCCTGCCCAACTCCATTGGAGCTCCATAACTCGATTTCCGATATCGAAAACCGTACGTCTTCGGATCTCGATTATAGTGCTCGCAAAATCTTTTTTCCACAATGAACACGCTAGTAAAACTATGGACATACCTTTCTAGTACCAACAATACTCTCATTGTTTGTAAGAATCTTAGAAACAATTAGGGACCCGTCACAAACTTACCTCGCCATTACTGTGGAACGACAGACCCTGTTATTAAGACCACTTAATTCCTTCTTATTGTTATTATTTCCATCTCCCTTTTACCTGTAATAGTACTTCACTCAATCTTGTTGGCAATAAGTAGGGTTCTCACCAAATGAAGGAGAAATATAAAATTAAACTGTCCATCTATGCTATTACGTTTGAAATAACTAGTTTCATAACTGTATGATTGTTTAAAGTAATTGTTACCTAGGTTCCATTGACGGTTTATTAAATGTATTTAAGTATTTAAAAGCGATTTAAACTGCTATGACGTCAATTGTTGACATTGCTGTTGAAATCGCTTTTAAATTCATGTCTATTAATAAATAGGTACTTACACTGTCTACACAAAGAAACAAAGAAAGAATACATTTATTTGTCATGAGCTTAGCCTTTACCTATTACGGTGAAAAATACGTCAACACCTAAAAATAACATTAGTTAACCTATTATAAACATAGACTACAGTGTATATTTAAAACTTACTTTCACGATACATTACAGGAACCTGTTATCTGAAAAACAGATTAAATTAAAGACGGGTCGTAACGACCCTCTTCAATGTCCACAAGTAATTTCTTACAACAATGACTCCGGGTTAAGTCACCCATTTACTTCAGCTGACTCTAATAAGTAACACAAAAAGATAAATTGCTAGAACCCTCTATATTTGTGTTATTTTTCACAAAAAATATGGCGAATTTCGTTTTATATTTTTCATTTTTGAAATCTTCTTTTGTAGGTATTTTGATACTAAATTGTAATTTGAATGCCTCGTTGGTCTAGTCTACCTACTACTGCTCGATGAAGAAACTGCTGCGTTCGAGCCGAGAAAAACCATACTATAATGTAGTATTGTTAATTTGTAAATGTTAATTGTAGTATTGTATTAGAGTGGTGTTTGTATTGTTTTAGTATAGCATGTAATGTAGTATGCATGCGATGGGGCCGAAATGTTCTGGAGTGGCGACCGCGTACCGGAAGACGTAGCGTTGGAAGGCCTCCCACAAGGTGGTCCGACGACCTTGTGAAGGCCGCAGGAACCCGTTGGATGCGATAATCACAGAACCGGTCGAAGTGGAAGTGCTTGGGGGAGGCCTATGTCCAGCAGTGGACGTCTTTCGGCTGAAATGATGAGTATTGCATGTATGTATGTAGAGGGTGTGTGGATGACCGAAATAAACTTCACTTCTTGATAACTTCTCCAAATATATTTTTAATAACTTCTTACAAACGACCCTTTAGCCCCTTGTCATCTTCCCCCATTTTCTTTCTCCTTCCCACACATACTCTCTCATTCACTCATCGCTGCGTTCATATTCAATTTGTTTTCTTAAAATTATGATGCGTTCCGAATTAACATCCTACATGTATGTATGTTTATTTGTATGTATGTAAGTATATTCTCTTATTATTTGTTTTATTTTATTAAGTGAATTGTTTTTGATTTTATGTATTTTATTTTCTCTTTTCCCTTACACACGCTGTCTACATCTCTTTACCGACTTTCTTGTCACAGGGATGCTGGAAGAGATTCCTTTAGAAATAAGCATCACCTTTGTCTGTTCTTTTTTTTCTTCTGTGTTTATATGTCTGTATACATAAATGATTAAATAAACAATGTTTTTTTAGGATGGTTATAATTTTACGCCTACACACCATTACTTCACACTTCGCAATGCCCGTTTCATACCCTGTTCTAAGTTATCGCTTGTTCGTAGCCTAAGGGACATAGTCACAAGTACCAAAACTGTTCATAATTCAAATCCTACGTTTGCCGCAGGTTCCTTAATCACATAACAGAGCAGGCTTCTATTAAATATCATATTACTAGCAGCCCTGCTAATAGCCCTTGTCTCACACAGCTCTGAGATAATGCCGACGTACAATATAGTACCAAACGCGGTTATAATTAACTAATAGCTATGAATTCCCCAGTACACTGTCCTACAACTTCGCACAAGTATGAGCCTGGCATATTACATAAGATTAATCCTGGTATACGGCCTACGTTGTACTCATTCAGGTATTATTTATGAGACAACCCTGAAACTTAAATCGTTTTGGTTACTTTTGTAGGACTAAAATCCTTTGAGATGTTAATACTTATGGTTGGTGCAGGAATATGAATGAGATTAACAACGAATTGAGGTTGAGGATAAACTAAAGTCAAGTTATGATTAAATATAATTATGTAAATCAATGACCATTCTTATCACAAAGTTAAGCAGCATAATGCTTTTCGTTCAGAATGGTCCAGGCAATAGAAACGATTAGAATAACAGTGTTAGAGATGAAACTGATAAAAATAGTCGCAGAAGTATTAACGTTAATCATACAATAGGCCACCAACACATTTTGCCAGACAGTGTTAAGCCTCAAAAGCTAATCCATAGTCTGACGTAGGTTAAAGCAAGTCTTAAGCCTCTAATTAAGCATGTACCGACTTAATAGCTGTCCATGTCCAACCAAAATTGTGTGTAACCTAATAATCTACGGTTACATCTCAACATCTTCTTACATTTTACCTACATTCTGCTTCAAAGCAGAATGTAGGTAAAATCTCTACGATGTACAGACGCCGCCGGCACATCAAGCTACTAAAATCTGTCAAGTTTCTTTAATAGATTTTCAACTTTATCGCTAAAGCATAAGGTTAAAAGTTTATTGGGAAAGGAGATGTCCCAAAAATTTATGGAGCCTGGCCTAGCACTATGTACACTAAATGTAAATATCGCTATACAATATAGAAACCGTTTCTTAATGTTAATTTTCTCTAATTTGACTTCGTTTTAATGTACATTAAAATTAACTCTGTCAAGGAGAGCAACACAAAATAAATATGGTGGATCAGCAATATGTGAAATGTCACTATGACAATGACATTACATTGATGTGTCGTAATATCTGTGAAAGACAAAGTCAAACTGTCAAAGCAAGACGTCACTCACGAAACTTAAAACTGTCAAAGTCGTCAAACGTCATGTCAAACACAACTGTCATGGCTACCTTAAAAATAGGGTTATTATCAAAAAACTTCCCAAATAATCATTTGTGTACACATGTACTTTTCTTCAAATTAATTTGTTTGTATTTTTACTACCGCTATTTTTTTCCTATTTATCTATGTAGTGTACATGGTGGTAGCTCAAAATCAAACGTCTCCTTTGGACAATTTCGGGTAGCTTGATATGCTGGCGTCTGTACAACAGTTTCCTAACTGTACTACGTAATATTCAATCTTGTATAATCTCTCCCAAGTTTCAGTGTTACGGGCCATCGCCTTTGTTTCTCTCCAACGTCTATTTGACTTGTGGCTTTAACATCTGTTCTCCTGAAGCCTTGCTCAAGAAATGTTAATGCACTTTCACGTGGAAACTTTCCTCTTCTATTAAGCTTTTCGCATTTAAAAAGAAATAATTGTGCATAATCTACGTTGGACGGGGAACTAAGATAGTGTTTAATTTGTATTTGTAGTAGCTTTTTTGTTCAGGATATTATAGCTTTGTAAAGAAAAGCGTAGTTTTAGTTTCAATTAGTTTTTTTTTTACGGAGAACTTGCTTCTTACATTTATTAGAACAGTACGGTTTCATTTGTCTGTCTGCAGTAATACAAAAAGAAGGTGGTCAAACAGCTTTTGTATTTGAATAGAAAATGTGCAGGGTTTTTCATTTCAGCATGAATTCTACTTGAGTTCATTCTGAGTTATTGTTTCAAGGTTCTTTTAAAAATTCAGCGATATCTCGTACAAGCGATCCAATCAGTGCGGTGAACTCTTTGGCAATATGCCCGTTGATAACTTTACCAGAAATATTATGTTTCACCATTTGATACTTTTTAATGTACGATTTGATAAGTCTTCGATTCTTTATCGCGGTGGCAGGTTTCCAACCGCTACAATCGGAGTACCTGTGGCGGTTAAGTCCGCAGGTATCTAGTAAAACGATATGACAAGCTAATCAACTTAATCTACACGCTGAATGGCTGACTACAATCGTCTTTAGTCATTCATCGAGTAGATCCTTTGACAATTCTGTATCACATTAATCTTGTTACATCACAAGTCGATCGGTGGATGGGTGACCATCTTTACATACCGAGACCCCTCCGTGCCTCGGAAAGCACGTTATGCCGTTGGTCCCGGGTTACGGGTCGTCAGAAGCCTGAAAGTCTGACAACCAGTCTTACCAAGGGGTATCGTATTACCTAGTAACTGGGTTGCGGAGGTCAGATAGGCATGTAAAATACAGGTATTCAGCTGCATCCGGTTAGTCTGGAAGCCGACCCCAACATAGTTGGGAAAAGGCTAGGCAGATTGATTTTGATTAATCTTCTTACATCACATATGCTTCACAAACGTATGCATAATTATAATCTTTAATTCCCACATTTTATTGGAAATATATTTAAATACCTAATTCAGTTAAACATCGTTGTACATAAAAACTAAAATAGTGTGGGAATAAAACAGGAGTGACGGAGTGATTTGTACTGCGGAAAGTGTTGTTCCGGCATTTGAATGTAAAGGAAGCGATTCGTAGCGCAGCTGCCATGTTTGGTTTCAACTCCTGCGCGCTCGACGTTATCCGACGGGAATGCTAATACGTTTCCTTAAGGAGGAAACGTTTAGAGTTCTAGCGATTTGTTGAAGGAGCCCTTAAATTATGTAACATTAAGGATTTAGTAATATAATTTGATTTTCATTGTATACCTACTACAGCTGTTTTTGAAAATATAAAAAAAAATCTTTCCATTTCTTGCATGGCATGACCATAACACAAATCTGGATATTAAACCAAAAAAAATATCTCAGAACAACGCTTTTCTTCCAAACAGTTACATTATATAACTTTTTTTGTGTTTATTAATATACGAGTCTTGAGTTTATTAGCTGTGAAAAAATCGCTCACAGTCAAACCACAGCTTAATTGGGTTAAGTAAACGTTAACCGTTTACCACCACCAGCAGACGTCAGATAGCGGCAAAGGATTTTTAGTGTACGCGACAGAAAAGGTTGAGTGAATGCAGAGCCTGTCACCGTCAGTTGTGCCAGGAACAAAGAAGTTCACGAACTGTGCCGATTAGGGCACTACATTTAGCTCTCACACGCTCAAACCATAATTCAAACCAGAACAAACTAAGTTCAGCTTTGCATGTCGTGTAAAATACGATTTTATCGCATTTATTTCCACAACAACTGTATTTGGTGGGCGGGCCCAGGTGTAAAGGGGATTTAAAGTTCATTGCACAGTTAGAAGGCGGGGCCACCACTCATATATCTTAGAAAGCGCTCTGATAATGCTCGTACAACAATGTGCCCCCAAGGAGACGCTCCTTGGCTTTAATATCTGAAGAAGTTATCAAAGTTTTTGTTTCCACACCTTTTTGTAATTAGAAATAATATTCTCGTTAATGGGTGTTCTGTGTTCTCATTTACGGACGTTGAAACTTTCGTAGAACTTTGTTTTAGGTGGAAAAAATATGAGCAACACTACTTTTCGTACAAAAATAACAACTGAAGTGAAATGGTTAATCTACAAGATGTTTTGTCTTAAAACTGAGCACGGTGACAATTATTTTTACGACGCCATTATGAGTTAAATGAAAGCAAACGGTACGTGACGAAATTGAAACAGCCGGTCTTACTTACAGAGCCGTGGCTTTTGCATAAGTAGAGGCGGTGTTTGTTTAACAATGCAGAAGGTATTTTCACGCTGATATTTCCTTTTTGAGATAAACAGCAACCTACGCAATTTTTGTGGAATTGGGAAAAGTTTATACTTTTTACCAACTCGATCACAATTTTACTACGACGCGACGTAGCAACGTAGCTAACGTAGCTACGGTTTTTTGCTTGCTACGCCGATTCGCTTCATCGAAACATGCTGCGATTTCGAAATTATTTTGCTCCAATCTAAAACCAAACCAACAAATTATATAACAATTTAAGAACTATCGGTAGGTACCTATATCATCAACCGAACACTTAAGAGGTAAAACAATTCCTACACAATAAAGTTCAGTTTACGCTACAACTTCAAACATTTTTATAACTTATTCAATAGTGCTAGTCACTCTGAAATCAAATTAATAACCATAAAAATAAAGTTGATATTTGTTTAATTTGAAATAATATTCATTTGAAACATAAGTTTGAATATACTTTAAATTATATTCGTGTTTTTATTTTATCAGATGATAAAATAAAAACAGATAAAACAAAACAGAAACAGATCGCCAGATGGCGATCAAGGAAAATAGTTTGATGTGAATTGTTACACAAAGGAGGTTGCAATTTCCAAACCCTGTGGCCATGTCGTTAGCCTTTTCAATAAAAAGGCAGAATTAGAAGTTGTAACAACAATATGAACAGAATATTCTCCATGAATTCAACTCAACCCAGCACATAAATTAATACATTTTTAAACAGACCAGACTTATGGACACATAACTTTGGTTCCGCGTTTTCATTAGTTGTTTAATTAAATTTCCTTTTGCCTTGGCGAGTTCTTATTCCCTTGCGCTTAAAGTTTTGTCATTTCATCTAAAAATTTTCAGCGAAATGACCATCTCATGTAATTTTTTAATACATTTCATCATATTTTAGCAAAGTAAAAATTTACTGAGTAGAACATGGAAGCTGTAAAGTAAAAATATGGGGTTTACTACGAATATTAATCAACGTTCTTAAAAACACTGCTAGACATATTGTAAATACTTCGGTAAAGCTACGCTTGCCACGGTTGTTCTGTGGATGGGTGACCATGTTTACATTACATACAACAAGATCCCTCCGTACCTCGGAAAGCACGTTAAACTGTTGGTTCCAGCTGTCATTCGTGGATCTTTGACAGTCATTACGAGTCGTCAGAATTACCCACTGTAAAATAAAATAACTTCATGTAAAATACTGGTATTCAGCTACATCTGGTGAGACTGGAAGCCGACCCCAACTTATTTGGGAAAAGGCTAGGTAGATTGTTCTTATAAATACTACTAGGTAGGTACTTATGAATAATGGTATAATTATGTGATATATAACAAAATATTGAAAATATGACAACATAAATGTGAGTCATTTGTCTGGACCCCAATTTACTACATCATTTATTATAGGTAATCGGAACATTGTTAATATTCATAATTATAAATATCAACTGCGACAAAAAATGAAAACTATTATAATCTCAACAATTATTCTAGGCATTTAAAAAAATAAAAACCGGGAAAGAGAGTCGGACTCGCGCACCGAGGGTTCCGTACCATCATATGTTTTTAAATTTTCACCGGCGAGCTACTTACTAGATCTCGTTCAAACCAATTTTCGGTGGAAGTTTACATGATAATGTACATCATATATTTTTTTTAGTTTTATCATTCTCTTATTTTAGAAGTTGCATGGGGGGGGGCACATTTTACCACTTTGGAAGTGTCTCTCGCGCAAACTAAACAGTTAAAAAAAAAAATATTAGAAACCTTAATATCATTTTTGAAGAGCTATCCATAAATACCCCAAACGAATGGGTTTGATGAAAAAAAAGAATTTGAGTTTCAGTTCTAAGTATTGGGAACCCCCATAATTTATTGTTTTTTCCTATTTTTTTGTGAAAATCTTAATGCGGTTTACAGAATACTTACCAAGTTTCAACAGTGTAGGTCTTACAGTTTCGGAAAAAAGTAACTGTGACATACGGACGGACAGACACAGACATGACGAATCCATAAGGGTTCCGTTTTTGCAATTTGGCTACGGAACCCTAAAAACCACCTAAGAAATGACGCCGTAAAAACATTCCATTCAACCATTTGATTCAATAACCATCTTACTCCCTGCCGTACAGCCAAACTCAGTGGCTATAGACCGATTGTGCTGACGGTGCAATCTCATTAAGCTAACAATGGCACACGGAGCTATAAATCATGGCTTTGTGTGTAACCATGGAGGCTTGTACGCCGTCGCCTCATTATGGCCTGCCACAATTATGACATATCACTGGCTGTTTCCTCATACTACTGTTGTACGTAAGCGTACCTACGTAAATGTGAGATGTGATTGTTTATGATGATGTTGTAATACATAAATTATTAGATAGATACTTTTAAGGCGATCGGGGTGTGAAACGGAGCCAAATTGACCGCACGGAAGCGCGTTTTTATTGAATTTATATGTAAAAAATCACGCGCGGTGGCACGTTATCAGCGCCCGCTGCGTAATGCAGTGCAGTGTGCGAATCGCCTAAGTGGTGAAATGATGGTGGACAATACAACTCTGTGTACAGTCACGAGCACTAATTTGGCAACTTTAAATTGCGATTTTTTCACGAAATAACGAATGCAACGTTAAAATACGACACTTTACATAAACTTGTGGGTTCGAAAATACTATGTTCCTAATAATATAAAATTTCATTCAAAAATAAAGGAGAAAATCGTATTTGAATAAAGCCAAGTGTATACATACTTATGATCGTGACTGTAACACGTCGGGAAATAATTATAAGCTCATGATGTTATGTTTTCATCGCATGAATACAAACATTATATGTAACAAATGGATCAATGGTTCATTCAGTATCCTTAATGTTTAAATGTCTCGTTTTACCACCGTGTACCTACCCAAATTATTATTTAGATATGTTAATCAAAGAACAACAAATGGGGTCAATGATTCTCCTGAAACAGCAGTGCACGAAAAGAGAGATCAGCAGTCAATCAAACCGTCCCAGTACCTACTTAATAAATAAATATCAACATTCTGTTGTTGTACGTGGTTCCTTTAGAATTGGCCAGAATTATGAACGTTACCAAATCCCATGCGGTATTTCAGCAGCTTTAAGCGGTATTTATTCGCCGTTTGTAGCTCCCATAAAGCTATAGCTTGCACCATTCCAATACAAATACCCACCATACCAGCAGGCAATTTACATTGAAACAGGATTACCACACCATTCGAAAACAAAAAAGTGGAAAAATTCGCATAAAGCAAGCAATTTCAATTCCTGTTACCAAGTCTACAGTCGTTTTTCTCTATGAAAATATTTGCGCGAAAAAAAATTAAGAGCTATATAGTAATTTAACAAAAGAATAAATACTTATTTATAGTAGCGTTATTCAACGCTGTAATCAACAGGCAATCAATTTTCATTTACACCACGGTCTTCCTCAACAACAATTACCTTCTTTGTCCCATTTTTCCTTCGTAATTGAAGCCGTAAAGGCCTTTTTATTTCGCAATGAATTTGGCTCAATATTATATTATGCTGACTCAGCTACAGCCAGCAACTCAGTGCCAAATCTGACAGCGGATGGGCCTCTGTCTTTTCCACGTCAAATTTGAGCACCCAATAAGCCGACATTTCGGCAAAACCAGTTAGGACTAACATACGTCCAACTCAATCTGTAAAATATAAAAGGAAATTTCTTGTTGCTTTTTAGTATACTCTTTGTTCTTCTAAACGAATTTCGTGAGATGATTTGAATCATCAGAGAACTAGAATATGTCAAAATCTAAATATTTTATTTCGCATAAACCTACATGGGCACATATGAAACGTCAGAAGCTAGATGCATGGTTCCAATTGATAGTTTGTTTCCTATGGTTCCCCATCCGGCAAGAAACTCCACGGTTAGGTACTCCTTTTAAAAATACTTAATTGGTTTTTACAACGTTTTCAAATTACAGAAGGTATGGGAGGACATCGTAGGCCTGTCAATAAGTATGAAATTGTATCTCAGAATTAGATATACTGAATTATACCAAAAGAAATTCGCACGGTAATGTCTATTTCATTGAAAAGTGAATTTGACGATTATCTCTCTTGATCTCCGAAATAAGACGAGCTGTTGATAAATCAACTTATTTAATATAGGTATGTGAATATTTGTGTGTTTCAAGAACAAATTAACAACAACAACAAAACAACAAATTTACTTTAATATGTAAAGCGATTTGCGTTTTATTTTCATACTTCCAAATAACTTACGTGAGTTGCAAAAACGATACATAATGTGTCTAATTAACTTAACGGTATTTATAATTATGTGGGTAGCTCTCAGATAATGAATAGAAACCTCTAAGAATAATTTTTCTAGCAATATGTTTTGCAATTATAAAAAGTATTAGTCGTAACTTTATGAATGTAAGACAGAATCACTTATCTTCTAACAGCAGAGGTTTCAAAGGAATAACTAGTCTTTATCCATCCATTTTATTCTGAATTCCACCGACTTGCCTCCCAAGCGATTTAATTTTTCTTTTGTAACATTACCAAGTCATATTACAGGCTTTGTTTTATCATACTCGCAACTGCAGACGACGCCTTATTCACAGATTTTTTACTCTTTCGTATCTGAAAGAAAGGAAAATACCCGAAACATTTACTGAAGCAAAACGAAATAAAAAAGAAAATATATTAAGCTGGTCTGACATTTCGGTTACGAACAAAAAAAGTTTCAATTCAACCATGTGTTTGTTCAGTGAAACAAATTAAATTAACGTTTTAAACAATAAACTAAGACATAAATCTCGAACACTTTAGTCTAGGATCCGTTATATATGCAGAGGGCATGAAATAGACTAGGCGCCGTCTACGACCTACCTACCCCGTGATTTATTATTTTCATTCCAACTGAAACAACCGCCCTCGTTGGCTTTTCTTTTCAGCGAACTAAATGGAGGTAACGAGCATCTTGCTTTAATAATGAAAAACTCAGTGGAAAACGGGAAAAATTAAAGACTGCATACAGAATAGCGGGTAGAATTGATAAGTCAAACTTTTTCATCTGCAGGAGAATTGCTTGAGGTGAAATAACGGGTATTCGTCGACCGGCGCACCCGCGCCACGCAACGAATAAAAACGGCCACCGTGAGGTATTTCCATTTCAATTTGCCGCGCAATCGACGCCATCTTTATCTTAATTCAAAGTGAAAATGAAAAGGCTGGTTGATGTGCCGGTTATCTTGCTTTTACTTCTTCTTTTAAAGTTTTTGTTTTAATAGTGAAAGGGTTTCTTGAAGTTATCTTATGGAAAAGATTTAGGATTCTAAAAAGTTTGTAGGAATTGGAAGTAATCTGTATGTCATTGATTGCAAAATTAGAGATTATTAAAAAAAATTACATGTACTTATCTTTTAAAAGGTAGCAACATTTTAATATTCCCATAAAACTACTAAACGATGAGTACGTCCTAATAACACTACTTTATCTATATACCGAATTACCGACCTACTTAGCGTAAAAATAAGGAAATGATTTTGACCTCTCAGGACGGTGATGTTAGTCACACTCAAAACGTTACTAAATTATAAAGGAATTTAAATTAAAAGTAAAACACACGTTATGTCCCTATTTACCGTACAAAATTAGGGCGAAGAAAGAATACAGCTGACATTAATTACCTCTAAAGATAACAAGATCCATGATAACAACAAAACAAAAAGATATTGTAATTCCAAGATCGTGCTGAAAACGGCTTTATTTTTCTTAACAAACCTAATGATCATAAATCTCTTAAAAGATATTCGTCTATCTCAGCTTTCTGACAAAGTAATCGGATTAACAGAATATTCTAGACACAGAGCTGTGTGAACGATATAAATTTTGATGTAAAAGTATTGGAACGGGCACATTTGAATAAAACGTAGCGAAAATATGAAAAGAAAATTGAATCTTTTGCGATGCCGTCTGCTTCTCATAGTTTGTATTATGACACAATGCGTTTCAATGTTTCGTATATTTACTTGGTTTTTGTTTGATTTGTAAGCTTCTTTATTTGCTTGTTCAATCTTTTCAAAACTGAGGGGGAAAGTAAACTTTCCACCCGTCCTGTATTGCCAATATATGAAAATATTGTGACTTTATTTTGTACAGACTTGTGCTGTTCATACTATGTTAAATATATTAGCTGCAGTCCTCGTGTATCTTCGAAACACGTATAATAAGTCTATCAAAATCATTACATCGTCATGTCACCATTTGGTTCCAAAAAAATCTTTTTAATACAGTTGCTCAAAAAGTGGCGTATTGCAGGGACGTATAGCGTTCGGGATGTGGGCTATTACATGATAGTGCTTTTTTTTAACCTTTCCCGAACTCGTGCGTTCTCTTTCCCAACTGTCAAAACTTTTTTACAAAAAAACAACCGACTTCCAAAAACACTATAAATTGAAAAATAACTTTAATTTCGGAAGTCGGTGGCATACCTACTTTAACTAAAGGAAGTTTCATTGTTTTCAGGTAAGTTACATATAAGTACAAGGTCAAATTAAGTTAGCTAGCTGAACTCCACAGACGTGATGAGTATTGATACCTATCTTATCATGATAAAACAAAATAGAAATTAATTTGATGGGATGTTTCGGGGTCATCAATCGCAGGTAGGAAGTCACATGTGTGTGTGTGTGTGTGTCTAGTCACATGAAATATAACTTTTTTTTTTTGTGTAATCTTCACAGACGTTTCATGTATGTTTTTAACTTACAATGATGCTGCGTTGGATTGCCAGCCCCCCTCAAATTCCATAACACAAGTAGGCCTCCCCACCCGCATTTGGTCACAGTTGCAAACGACGTCAGCTATTTCTGGATACACGAATATTTACTAACAAGCTGATTTTTTATACCAATAATTTATACTATATCATCCGTACCACGGATATCTATGATCCATACTGTCAGTCTGTCTGTATGTTACCTTCTCACGCCTAAACCACTAAAAACATTTAACTAGATATTGCGTAAATGAATGATTATGTTTTAAAGAAAAACAATAGCTACTTGGTTTGTGTGTCAAAGTTAATATAATATTATTACTAAGTTCAAAAATGTTTTCAAGTAAGTGAAATATTTGTAATTTCTTATTGAGAAATAAATTTCTTTAACCACTAGCTTCTGCCCGCGACTTCGTACGCGGATCCTGTTGGTTATACCAGCGACAACGGGGTAGTCAAAATCGAAGATCTGAAACGTCTGATGTCGAATTCTAAGAACCCGGGGACTGGATAACAACGGGATGCGCGAGACGATTCGAGACGTCATTTTCAGGCAATAATGAACCAATAGGGTGGTAAACTTGGCCTTGCACTTTGAATGTTGGCATAAATGGGCCTTCTGAAATCTGTTTCGCAACAAAAGATGTCATTTGAAAGGCATTATTGTACGAACGTATGTTGTCCAAGAAATGTTTTGACTGTGATGGTCACCGATTAGCAGTGATCTTAATATTTCTGGAGGATTTTGTAATGTTTCAATATGTACTTTCCCACCTGAGCAACACATACCGTTTGTTTCTTTTTGCTATTTAACAGCTTCACAAAAAGTAAAATTTTTAACCATACCTCCGATGGCGGAATATGTGGCGTAGTCAATCATAGGAGTATACGTAAATGCACTCCGTTCCTTATCAACCCAAGGAAGGTCGCCATGCCCTACGGCTATATCTTGAGACACATCCGATTCTTCAGATGATATCGACATTCTGTTCAGAGAATGTCGAAGTCGATCAGAATTCAAACGTTCGTTGCGCTCTTCTTAATCTGTCTCTTCATGCCGTACTCCAGCAATTCTTTCTTTCTCACTTTCTGATTATGAATATTTTGTTGTGTGCGTGTTCGGAACAATGTATGATAATCTCACCGTATCAGCGGTCAGTCGCGCATCATATTCTTCACTGGTCTCTAGAGATCTGGATGTAGATGCGTAAATACGCTGAGAACGCAGGCGTGCTTCGCGATCCGAAGAGGTTTCCACGGAGCGAGTTGCAGCCTGATGTTCTCAAACAGCATCAAGTCTCTCCTGACGCTCTTCGGTAGATTCTTGGGATCTTATGATCCTCAATCTTTTAGCTCCTTTGGAACATTGGGAAAGATTTGACCTCTTTCTAGGCATGGTTTTAGTTTTATTATGAAGATACCTGATCAATTAAAATCTAAGTGACTGCTCCCCTACCAAGGGTGCCCAGACACGGGATCGTCTGGCCCATGTGCTGGTTTGGTCCCTGGGGTGGTCACGGCGTGCTATGTGTTCTGGTGCGCCGGTGATGGGGAGTACACCCCAGCGGAGGGTCCGGTGACGGACAGCCGCGGCGGGTTCACGGATGAGTGCTAACGCGTGCCCATGTTCCCGCCGTAAGCGGCAGAGGAGGACACAGTGGAGTTTTAGTGGGTTAGAGTCCCACATAACTGCACTATCTCCCCGTGGTAGTGCAGAATGCATGAGCATTTCTTCACGTAAAAATAAATAAATGGGAGTTTTGGCCAGTAGAGTCAAATTTTCAATGATATACGATCGTCATCGAAAATCAGTCCTAAACTGTTACCGCCTTCACCGCGTGGAGGTGAAATTAGTGATAGCTTTGATTTCCACATCAGATGTTTCTGATCTTCGATTTTTATAAGTCAACAGGAAATGCCCATCAGACCGAATAACTTTTACTAAGACGTCATTCCTATATGTGTTATGGTGTAGCTGGGCTCTTGGAGTTCCCCATCAGGTGTTCCAGATCTTCAAATTTATTCTCTCAGCAGAAAATCCTCATCACGTGGAACAATTTTTGCTATGGTACCATTTTTGTATCTCTTATAGTTAAGCTGGTCTGTTTCGGTTCTGCATCAGGTGTTCAAGTTTCCAAGATAAATTATAGCCTGAATGTTGTCCAGCCATATAATAACTATACAATTAAAAAAAATCATTCAAATCCGTCCAGTAGTTCCGAAGATCGGACGCGCAGGCCCGAGGCGTGTACGTACTCTGATAGAATACCTTAACAAATGTTCGCCGTGATTCTTTAAATTGACATAACTTTTTTATTTATGAACCGATTGACATGAAATAAACACTAAATGTTAAGTGAAGCCTACTACAATATATTAGTGAAAACCGCATCTAAATCGAATAAGCCGTTTCTGATATTAGCGTGCACAAACAAACAGACAAACAGACAAACCGACAAACAGACAAAAAAAAAATTAATTACAATTTCGGGTTCGGCATCGATATAATAACAACCCCTGCTACTTTTTTTTTATATATTTCCATTGTACAGACACCACTTTTCTACAAATTTATTATATGTAATATATATATATATAATATATATAGATATAGATATAGATAGATAAACCGATTTCGATAAAATTTGGCAGAGAGATAGATTGCATCCCGGGGAAGGACTAGGATAGTTTTTATTTACCTCGCGGGTGAAGCCGCGGTCGGAAGCTAGTTATTTCATATTTGAACTTTTTAGCATCGATACGCCAAGAAGATTATACTGAATTTCAAAAGGAAAGTTTTTTTGTGTCGCGATGAAGTTTGATGAGACGACAATGTGCTTTAGTTAAATATAATAGTAGAAAATAATTGAGATGAATAGTTTTTTTTTTACCTTGAATGGATAGATCATATTACACGTATAAAAATAGCCATTTGTTGGTTTTGATAACAACATAAAAAGTAGTTTTCTAACCATACAAACGAGATGCAAGAGGCTCGATTTGATTGACCACAAGTACACTAGATCAATGATTTATCAGATTTGCCATCATGTATCTCGTATCAATACTATGAAATCTCGCCTATCGGATGGCTTGAACAGGTTCTCGATGTGACGTGGCAGTTCCAACTAAGATAAGCATTGAATAATCAATTTAATCCAACATGACGCTCTGACATGGCATTAGGAGATGTCAATTCCTCAGTTCCTGTGCATATGCTCAATTGAAATCTGATTATGTTACTCAGAACAGGAACTAGTAGAAAATCATGCGATACAAAATCCGCTAGCTAGGTATAATCTTTCTTAATTTCCAAAATAGAATGTTCAGTAAAAAACACGCCTAAAATATTCGTGCAATACAAACTCAAGCTATAATTTAATAACGCCACACTTAAATCAAGCAACCCACTTCAGTTATAATAAGCCAACAAAATTACAAAGTCACAAGATGTCGAATTTTAATGAACACATACATTTCCTCCATAATAACCCGTGGCGGAGTAATCAACAGGAATTGAGCGGCGTCGAGCCTAATCCGATGACGTCACTAATTTGAATATTAGTTAGCCAGACGCGTGATCACAATGAACACTGATCGGTTTACGGCGCGAGTTTATGTTGACGTTTACGAGCGAACTTCGACTATGTTTCGGTTTGGTATTTCGATTAAAGGGTTATGTACTACAGGCCTGTACATGCGTATTTGTTCGTATACTTATGGCTGTTCGATTGTCCCATTTTGTCGAACTTAATTTATTGCTTTATGTGTAACGAGACTATAGAAGGCCCAAAATAAATACCATTGCATCTATAACAATAGTTACGTACATTTTTATTGTGTTATAACCACAAAAGAAAAGCTGTTAGTGCTGCTTATTCACTTTACAAGTTTGACCTCGTCAAAACTTACGAACTCCCACAATATCGTTACAATACAATATATCATTCTAATCATCGACTATGTGTTACCGAGGGTTACAAAGTACCGATTATACGAACAAAATGGTCACATAAGCAATAGAAGAAGAAAGCGTTATGTTAAAATAATGTGTTATTGCTATAAGTTATTTACGACAATGTCCATTTTAATGGCTCCATTCTATCCATGTATTCAACATTAAGCCTTAACTTATTCGTAGGTAGGTATATATTTGAGAGATAAAATAGAACAGATTTATGTTTTCAGACTCGGTAAATGGCAGTGATTTGGATTGATTTTCGATTTCGTTGAAGTGATGTTTACAATTCTAGCAATATTCAAGAACTTTGAAAATAGTTAGGCACATACAGGCGATATCGTATTTTACAGTCGTTAAGTATATTTTTATCTTTGTTTAAACTAGAACGGTTGGAATTTAATATTTTAACCTTTTTTTTTCATATAGTATTATTAAAAAGGGAGTAGGTATTATTCAGAATTAAAATTATATGTATGTAAATAACAAGTTATTCCAAATTAAATAATAAAAATAACAAAATTATATCCTAACTTAAATAGCTAGCCCTTAATTTTTTTTTTTATTTAAGCAGTCTATTTCTTCTGTCCTAAGATGTCCTACATTATACAGCCCTATCTGTATTGCCTTATTTCCTGCCTTATCTATTATGAAACCTTTAACTTAATAATAACTAATAGCAAACTTCGAAATATTAGCTTTAAAGTTGTGCCATTATCATGAAACCATTCGGACGCTAACTGTAAAGTACACAATGAGTAAAATTGCTCAGATCCAGTTCTTCCTTTGTAACTGAAGAGGTGAGAGGGAAGTGAATTTCCCTTTGTAACTTGCTTGCATGGTTACTTTGTACTCTGGCTATACAAAGTAGAGCACAATTTACTTTCAACGGATTGCTCAAGATCTAGGACGAGTGAGACTTTTTGACTACCTATTCCTTGTCTGTCTCTGTGACGAAAAGTGTTCTATGCAAAATTAAATAGCAATAAGAAATGAAGTTCCAGTCTCCAGAAAGTCTCCGTTTCTGATAGGCAGATAGCAGTCGCAAGACGGGATGAATACGTATCTGTCTAATGAACTTTAATTACATTTTCATTTATTGATTGATGTGGTACATTCACAAAGAATATTACTAGTTTAAAATAAGATAATATGTTTATCTGTGATTGCGGATTTATACGGTTACCAAGATAAAGGTATATTTATTTTGTAAAACATGTGTAGGTAAGAGCTGTATAGCTCTTATATCATGTTTCGGAATTAACGCACACCACCAAACACAACAATAACAACAATTAAAAATATTATAAAGGCGAAAGTTTGTGTGTGTGTGGGGGTGTGTGTGTGTTTATATGTTTGTTACTTCTTCACGCTCAAACGGCAGCACCAATTTAGATAAAATTTGGTATGGAGGTAGCTGACACCCTGGATTAACATATAGGCTACTTTTTATCCCGATATTCCAACGGGATCGAAACTTACGCGGGTGAAACCTCGGGGCGCAGCTAGTTATGTATAAAACATAGCTTATTTATTCATTTAGATAGACTGATTGTGGGAAAAATTGTGGTCACATTACATCTACGCACGCACACAGCCGCACACGTATGAGGGTCTAGCGTACCTAGTAGGTAGGTACTTCGTTCGTTTTGATTTGTTTTGACTGTACTGAGAAGTGTGTGTTTTAATTATATTTGGGATAAAAAAATTACCTATACCTAGTAAAAATGTCAGATCGATTCAGTAAACAATTCTGAACAAACTACTTTTAAAGCATTAGACAAGAATAGAATAGAAATACTCTTTAATTAAGTTACACAACATTGTATAACTAAATGAGAAAGAAGTAACAAATAAAAAGTCAAAGCCAAGTAAGTCTTTTTTTTTCCTCATGAAATCACACCAGCCTTAATTGAAATAAAAACCATACAAGTGTTTATCACTTTTCATGTGGTAAGCAAATAGGTGAACACAGATGTATAAAGAGAATTCTCCCAAACTTCACGCATAATAAACGCAATAACTGTCAAGCGAACGATAAGCAGCGTCCCAACCTCCATTGAGGTTTAAAGCGATAACTTAGCAATATTTATGCCTAACACAGTCTTTGTGTGTTTATCGTCTATACTCTATTCAATAAACCGAATGAAAAAGCCATTTTTTCCTCGTGAAGGCTCCACATCGTTATGTAGATAAGTTAACACACAGACTACACTACACTACAGCTTTCCTTATTGTGATTGAAATAAAGTGTAAACGTGTTACTGATGCCGACTTATTTTACACCTAAAATTTCGGCAAAAATAAAACAATCAATCTGCCAAGCCTTTTCCCAACTATGTTGGAGTTGGCTTCCAGTCTAACCAGTTGCAGCTGGACACCAGTATTTTACATGGATCGCCACTATCTGACCTCCACAATCCAGTGTCTGGGTAATACTCCTTGTCCTTTCTCCCTCCTGGTTATCAGAATTTCGGGCTTCTGATGACTCGTAACGACTGTCAAAGATCTATTTATAACAACCCGCGACCAACGGATTAGCGTTCTTTCTGATGCACAAAGAGGTCTTGGTATGTAAAGACGATAACCCATCTAAGGACCAATTTCGGCAAGCGTAGCTTAACCTGATCGATCGGCCCTTGTAGCTGTTGGGCGTGTTTTTTTCTTTTTTGTCGATAAAAATATTACAAGTTAGCAAAGCAACATTCAATAAACTGTGTTGTTTTTCAGACTACTAATAGTCTTCTGAGAATTTGAAGTTGAGAAGTTGTCAAACACTACTTCAGACTTCAGCACTATTTAAGGTTAACCCGGGTGTTAGAAAAAAGGGCTAAGTCATCATTATCACTATCATTTCGGCGAAAATACGACCACTACTGGGCACCCAAGCATCGCCACTTCGACCAGTTTCTGCTTCTCGTGTCCAGCGGATTTCTGCGGCCTTCACCAAGTCATCGGCCCATCTTGTGGGAGGGAGGCCTTCCAACGCCATTTTTTCCGGCACGCGGTCGCCACTCCAGAACCTTTTAGCCCCATCGGCCATCTAATCTGCGAGCAAAGGGCTAAGTGATGTTTATAGATCTCGGCATGAGTGTAAACGTATTTTTATCTACGATTCGGGGTACGCACAGTAGCTTGCCCTGTATACCTTCCACTATAACTGTGTTCGACATACATTTTTACTATATAAGTCTACGCGAGTTTGATTAGAAAAGTTAGATGTGCTAATATCCAGTAGGTTAGTTTCGAAATTATAACGTTGCTCGGGCAGGCCTGGTCTAGAAACTAATGAAAGTGTTGTTTACTTTACCAACATTGTTTATTGGTTTTTGTTTAGTTGTTATTCGGATACTCCTCTTACTGTATAAAGGGTACCTTTATTATAAGGTAATGCGCTAGAAATAATAAGGTTTTTTAATGGGTTCGTAATCAACCTCGGTTTTTTTTTTTTTTTCTGGATGGGAAATCATCAAATGACCCCTCCCGCTCTGGGTGGAGCGGAAGGGAGTGTCAGACTCTTACTGACTAAACCCACTCGTGTTCCTTCCTTAGCCCTTTATGTTCCGGGCCAGCGGTAACCCTTTCGGACAATCCCGCTGACCCGGCAGGCTTTGGCCCTATGGGGCCCCTCCTCAATGCTGACATCTCTTTGAGGCGCGCGTGGAACGCGTACGCGCCGTCCGGCACGGGCCTGGTCCTGATGAGACGGTGAGCTACCCATTACTCTCCGCCCGCAGGCCCGCGCCTACGGTGGCCGGGAGGCGTCTCCCGCGGCGGCTGGGACGGGAGGCTCTCTCCCTGAGCCGTCCCGCCACCTCCTTCGCTAGCATGACTGCTTCGCAGAAGGAGGTGACTGCCTCCCACTCCCTCTCGCCCCGGACCATGGCTTGCACCAGGGCCGGACGCGAGAGGTCGCCGCCGCTGCCGATAGCCTCTACGAGGACACGGCGGTGCTCCGCCCAAGCGGGGCAGACCTCCACCGTGTGCTCCACCGTGTCCTCTGGGCGATCCTGGCAGTGGTGACACCCGAGCGTTTGCTCCCGCCTGATGATATGCAGGAACCTCCCGAAACTTCCTCGGCTCACTTGACAAAAAGTCCTTGTGATCGGCGACTATGCCTGAAATACCAAGAGCATATATAATTAACAAGCTTTAGCCCGTAGCTATTCCGCGTGGAGGTCGATTATGCCACAGGAACGTGCAACAGGGATAAGAAGTAGGTATCCTTTATCCTAACCATATATTTATAAGTCTGTGATCCTAATGTCAAACGTACAAATCCGTTGAACCGTTACAGGTACACATAAATCAACTCGGAAAGGGATCGTCACCGTATCAACTCGAGCCATTCAGTATTGTTTGTATGAAACTCCCTACTGCAACGCACACTAAACGGAATCGTAACGTAATCGCCTCACCTCGGGACAAGCTCACGAACCGCGGTGCGGTGCGTGGTCAACTTGCAGTTCCCGTGCTTACGGCTCGTCGTCGCCCCGCTTACGTCTCTCCGTCCACCCTTGCCCCTCTCACCCCTCCCGCGGCCTGCCTACAGCATCACCATCAACCAGCGGTCGGCGAGCCGTAAGCGCGGCGTCGCGTCGCCTAGCCGTAGCCAAGTTGACGTATGGTGCTGCTTTGGTTACGTGCTTACGTTAGGTTGACGCCTGTTTGACGGCGAGGCGATAGGCGATACATTTAGGCGTAAAAAGGTATCATACAGACAGACAGAGCATTTATAGTATTATAGTATAGATGGATATTGGATACCTATTAATGTTGCTTATCCTAACTAATATTATAAATGCGAAAGTAAGTTTGTTTGTTATCTTTTCACGCCTAAACCACTGAACCGATCATCCTGAAAATTTGCATAATTACGTTGTCAGGTGTACAGAAACGGAAATAGGGGGCACCCTTTGTTTTGGGTTGAAAATTATTTCATCCCAAAAGAAAGTGCTGTTCCCGAGGAAAACCACAATAACGTTATTATGATAATAGATGGCGCCACGTGTCTTTCGAACGGGATCGATACTTATGCGGGTGAAACCGCGGGGCGCTGCTAGTATTATTATATAACATAATATGTTATATAATAATACTAGCAGCGCCCCGCGGTTTCTATGATTTAAGATTGTTATGTTGTATTATCATTATAATTATAATCAGTGCAATAAAAGAGCAGTCTAGTATAACCAAGCAATAAGCCCCGCTACCACCCTTCCTGACTGGTTAATCGATAACCACTATGTAAGCTGTTCACATACATCGTTACCTAACACGAAGAGAAGATCGTCCATTTGCTAACGTAATGGCATCGGTACTTAGAGATGCAAGCTCAATACAGATATCTGTTTCTAGCCCGAATGTTTGCGTGTTTAATGGCAACCACGGCACGAGGAATCGTATCGTGGACCTACCCGTACAATTTGCAAGGCTCAACCGAAATGGGCTATTCCAGAGATCGTTAGCGATGAACTAGCGATTTGCCATTACACGTAGAGAATTGCGATCTTAATCGTAATGTACGTAGTGGATTTACTGAGTATTGGTAGAGATTAAAGTTCAACAAACTTCAATTAAAGTTTATGTAATATATAATATGAAGTTACTGTGGTAGGTACCTATTTCTTTTAATTGTATGATTCAAATGCTCAATTATCTCGCGATACCAATGCGACGCAAGAAAATAATTATCATGTATGACCTTCGTGATAATTTGCTGAATCTTTTAAAACTTTCGCCGTTTCGTAAGACAAGACCTTTGGAAATAAACCATGTCTTTAAGGCTCAGATTAAACAGAACCAAACTACGTTGAAATAAGACGAACGTTATCGCTCACGAAGCAGAGTTGGTTTGATTGAATCCAATCGAATTAAACGTAAACGTAATCAATCCTCAAAAGCCTGAATCTAAATCAGCATTCGAAAGAGGTATTAGGGATAAAAACGAGCAAAACCACTTAAAATCAATTTGCAGCAGCTAAAAGCCAATGCAGTATATAAAGGGGTGTGCCTACGTGCGGCTTGCAAGCTTGAACAGCGAACAACCCGGCGCCCGTTCTCGCTGCGATCCCAAACCGGTGGCAACGCTCGGCTCCTGATTAAACTCATAAATTGGCACGCCAGATGGCGCGCGCCGCGCTGTAAATCTGCAACCAATACGACATTTGTCTCTATTCCCCCCGGTGCGATTACATCTCGTTATCTGGCCCGTAATCAATTCCGTTATAAAACCCATTCGTCAGTGTTATTGAATAATTCCCACCGAGGCCATGTAGCAGGGCTGAAGCAGAATTACAAAAGTGAGTATTTCGAGTTTTTCATTTCAGTTTCCATTGCTCTTGTTGTTTGGATTGCAAAACAATTCTCTGCGAACGAAGCAATGGAGTTGAAAATACCAGGGTTCACGTTTCAGATTACTGTGCTAGAATCCAGTTCGCGTCACGCATTCCGCCTCGGATAGCTCGTAATAAATCCGCATTTATTACGGAATATATTTTCGGATTTTTCGTTTATACTTCTTGTTTACGTAAACGAAATTATCCAGAGATATTTCAGTTGTGCGTGAGAAAAATATATTAAAAGTTATTAATAACTTATGAGCGCATGTAAAAATATTATTAATACGTTCGTTTTATAAGCAACGTTGACTGATTATGTGTAAGATGAGATTACGAAAAAAATTAATCGAAAAATATATAAAAGATGGCCACATGCTGTGTAACACCAATGACTCGCTCACGTAATTATTTCATTTTGTCTTTGTGAGGATGCTTCTAAACAATTTCATTTGTGAAGTGGACAATAGCTTTCATATTTCACCTAGTTTTCTCAAGCATCCTGGTCTTAGAACAAAAAAAAAGTCCTCCAGACCGTATTTCGGCCATGACCGTATTTCACCAATCTCAACGGAGACACACGTGCACTTTCTCTTCCTTCACTCTCATTGTCCGACAAAACGGCAATTCGACACGACCGGAGAGAGATCAAACGCAAGGCCAACGGCTTAACGTACTTTCCGAGACACGGGGCCACCACACCGCCAACTTCCAAACTCCGGGCTATTACTAAGAAATTCCCTATGGAAAACCCAATAACACTTTGCCCGTCCCGGGAATCGTACCCAGGACCTCACGCTTAACAGTCGCACGCACTTACGACCACGACACCAACAGGGCAGTCAATACCGGATAGAACGTGCAATGTATTTAAAATCGTCAAACCCAATTCACTTTACATGTTCAACTGAAATATCTAGCTAAATATCCGTTCGGCACCATCGCAAAAACAATACAGGATCAGTAATAATACAATAATAATAGGTATATATATTAAATAATAACAAATCAATCATTTTATTTAAGGCATTGTACATACATTTCACCCGTAGTGACTACATGTCATAAATAAATAAATAAGTAGGTATTACAAATTATAAATAAAGTAAATTAAATTGACAAGGTAACAATTTTACGGATAATTAATACATAAATTATGCATACATACAAATAATGTTACAAAATTATTAATTATATTAATTCGTCATTATTGTCACTTGATTACATCATAGTCAATGCTGAGATTGAACAATTCGGTTCTAGTCACGAAAATTGTGCGAAATACATTTATTACAATATTATTTATACAGTTCAACAATCGTGTTCGAAATGAAGCTCTCGTCCGTCTCAGAACGGAAAAGAAGTACTAAAATACTTACCAGTTGTTATGTTATAAAGTAGATACAGTGGAATTTAATTTGCCAAAGAAAACAAGATGAAGGGACAGATAGAGAAAATTACGAGTGTTCTGCAAAACGAACTTTCCAGCAGGAAGTTTATTTGTTTTCCCGATCTACCTTATACGACTTATAACACTGTATTTACGCAACTTGTTCCTACTGAGAAACTTAAAGGGGTGCTTTTTCAAGTGTAAACGTAAAGTATTTGTTTATTGTACAAGATACTAACTCACACCGGCTTTTAGGTAGGTACTTATAAGTTTTCTGGCGGAATGTAGGTGTTACTATATGTAGGTGCGCATGACGAAATATCAGGCTATACGTTTCCAGTATAAGCTGACTTCTCGTTGTACAAAAAGCCTGTAAAATGCGAGGTCAGCCAAAACTGGAAATTTATAACTTGATAACATGATAATATGTCCTCATGTGTATGTATACACTCGGCTTTATTCAAAGGCGATTTTCTCCTTAATTTTTTGATGAAATTGTGTGTTATTAGGAAAATAGTATTTTCGAACCCATAGGTTTATGTAAAGTGTCGTATTTCAACTTTGCATCGCAATTAAAAGTTGCCAAGTGTTGACATTAGTTCTCGTGACTGTACATCTCTGCGTAACTCTTCGGAGATTACAGGCGTGATGTTAGGTTATGTTAAGTTTTAAGTTTTCCAAACGAAAATTATGTTTCTCATCAAGGATAATTTCAAACAGAGTCAATTGCAACCGTCGACGTGTGTCGCTCGTTTGTATGCACACTTAATACCTCGAATAAACCATGATAGGGTTAATAAAATCAGTCCAAGTCTGTATAACATAATATCAAATTTCTAAAACTGTCCTGTCGACAATCAATTGAAATGTTTGTAAATAAGCACAATTGCGAAATAATTTTACTAAAGAAATAAGAACGAAATTCTGAACCAAGCCTAAAACAGTAGGTACATACAATACACAGACACGGTACATATTGGATATAGCTATCAATACAGCATGTATCAGAAAGGTGTAGGTACAGACTATCAAAGTGAACAACTTTATACATGGGACTTCAAAACAACGTAATCGCGAAAATAAAAATTATCAACTGGGGATTACAAAACTTCAATACCTTACTCGACCCAAATGTTTGGGCTGGCTGATTATTTTCTGTCGGTAAATCTGTAGGAGATTTACCTCAAAAAACCGGCCAAGTGCGTGTCGCTACACGCCCAATGAAGGGTTCCGTAGTTGGGATGAATTTATACCGAAGACAAACTTAACTTTGTAGTTGAAAAAATGTTTTCCCATAAATCGATATACGTCACGGTCAATTCTGCAACTGCAAATGTAAGTTTGTAATCACAAAAAGTTTTATTTGTATGTGATCAAACTACAAATTAACTTGTGCTCCTTGCCAAATTTCATGATTCTAGGTCAACGGGAAATAACTTAAAGGTTTTTATTTATTTGTGAGTATCAAAATATGTAGCGCGAAGTTTTTATTGCGATGGCTTAATTAGAAGCTTGATTTTTTTAGATCTTCAAGGGACCGTTAGTAGACCTTATATAGGTCTACTTGATATTAATTTCAACTTAATACCTCTACACGTTCCTGAGAACAAGGGTCTTGACAGACACAAACTGACGGACAACGAAGTGATCCTATAAGGGTTCAGTTTTAAGTACCTACGTAACCCAAAAAAATTAACAATGTGTTTGAATATCATAAACGCATATTAATTTTACGTTAAGTTAAAATCTGAAATGACATTGCACTAAAAGTCAGTATGTCATAATAAACGCTGATGTGTTAGTGCTATAACACCGATAACCCGTTATATGCTAGGCGCATGTTCACTCCATAACATTTGTTATATTCTTCACCACTATGCCATGTAATAAATATCCTTGTGTAGTTTTGGCAAACGACATCGCGGCAGGCCCAGACGGAGATGGCGGTATGAGCTGGACTCCTTTTATAAAGATTGGTCCTTGGCAGCTCTGGACAGAGAGAGATGGAAAGAGAGTAGGGAGGCCTTTGCCCAGCAGTGGGACATTAACGGCTTAAAATAAATAAAAAAAACAGTGGCACTCCGGGAGTGCCGACAGAAGTGAAAACAAAACACAAACAGAATACTTCGCAATCACTCACTGACATATCGGATATACATTAAAACCGAGTACATCCCGAGAACAGCCGAACACATCCGAAGCGGGTATTTTTTAAATCTTCAAACAAAACACGCGCGGTTTCGCTTACGGTAACCGTGGCGCGAACTCAATGGTTTTTTCCCATCTCAAAAAATGCGCAACGCGTCTAAAGAAGTTTTCACTACAATAAGTAGGTATATTCAGATTGCTGGGGGCTTGTGGCCAAGTAATAAAAGCTGCACGGGTCGATCGATCAGGTAAAGCTAAGCTTACCACGGTTGGTCTGTGGATGGAAGACCATCCAAGGCCCGTCCGTGCCTCGGAAAGCACATTAAGCCGTTGGTCCCGGCTATCATTCCTGGTTCTTTGACAGTCGTTATAGTCGTCAGAAATCCGTAAGTGACTTACAACCAGTCTTACCAAGGGGTATCGTATTACCCAGTAACTGTGGAGGTCAGATAGGCAGTCGCTCCATGTAAAATACTGGTATTTAGCTGCATCCGGTTGTACTGGAAGCCGACCCCAACATAGTAGAAAAGGCTAGGCAGATGATGATGAGGTTATTCAGATTGCCACAGTTATAATGTGAAAATGTAGTTTAAGCGTCGTTTTGCCAAAAATCTACAACGACGTTGGATTCTAATTCAATTTATAATCAACTAGCTGCGCCCCGCAGTTTCACCCGCGTAAATGTCGATCCCGTGGGAATATCGGGACAAAAAGTATATATATACATAGGCCTATATGTTAATCCAGGGAGTCAGCTACCTCCATACAAAATTTTATCAAAATTGGTCCAGCCGTTTGAGCGTGAAGAAGTAACAAACATATAAACACACCCCCACACACAAACTTTCACCTTTATAATATGAGTGTGACAAACCGAGACATACCTATTCACAGTTTCGTTTGTACTTACTGAAATATAGTGATTATGACGAAAATTGTTACGGTAGGTACCTAACTTATTGTTTCGGATGTGAACCGCACAAAGTTACCGTGAGTATAGACAGTTTTAATTAGTAGAAAACCAAAACTCGCCTGCTACAAACGGAAATATTCACAAAATACTGGAGGGAAATCACTAAATAACCATAAATTACTAGATACATAACATAAATCTGACCTGTATACTTGTTAATTGTTACTTGTACATCTAGTTATATACCTCTTCCTTTGACCTCAAAGCTGACTCATTCGTTTACAAAAAGAACACCTATTAGGCAACTATTTTCCTCTCTAACTTCGTACGTTACCACTTTTACTTCGAAACTTGAGGAAAAAACAAGATGTTTGTAAATATGTTGTTTTTCTAGATTTATTTCAGGCGTGTTTTTAGCGACAGATGTACGTAATTACTCATCCATTTTCATTTTGGTTCCATAAATTCGAAGTTGTTTCGTGTTTTTAATGGAAGTACTTTTTACCCAATATATTTTCTGTCTAAGGCTTTCATTTTTTCTTATTGGTCGTTACGACTAAAATATTTCAGTGTACATAATACAACAGTCCTATTCTTTTCATCTTCATAGACCATTCAATTCTTTTCATGGTTATCGCACAAGTCATGACTCAGGACTAGGTTTGGACCAACCGCGTTGCCAGGTTTAAATAGTTGACAGGCAAATGATCCCACTGTGTTATCACCTCATGAATAGGTGGAGTGAAAAAAGTAACCTATACCATTAAAAAAAAACTTTTGACAGTCCAAGTTATGGGACCCCAAGCACTTTGCCTTACTAATTTATACAAATTTATCCTTAATATTCCCGTGAACGTTTCCACAAAATTCTCCCTTCAAATTACATTTTTAATAATCTCGTGGAGTCGCATATATAAAGATCGCAGATGTGTGAGTACCAAGTTCTCCTTGGAGACTGGAAGTGATAACAATGGGAGGGCATTTCAATGAAATTTGCATTAGAATGCGTAGAGTGGTGCAACGAAGCCTTTGTGATGAGTCTCTGAACGTGCCCTGAGAGCAAGTTTAGTTTTAAAATGTAAAAAAGGTTCCATTTTATAGCAGGGCAAGTAATATTTCGATTATATTATAGAAATTTTTTGTGAAAGAATTTTATAAATGGATTAAAAAACTGCCATGCACTCACAAAGCATTCATCATATTTCATTCGCTAATCAAAGTTTTTGAAATATTCCAAACTAATGTAGGTAAAAGTTAATTATTTTAGTTGGTACAACTTATCAATATGATAATAACGCATACACATGCGTTATTATCATATTGATTGAACGAATTTTACGATGCCTAGTAAGTTGATGTGAACGAAGTAAAATTCACCAGTCATTGCTCGACCACTGTGTTTTAATGCTGAGTCCCTGGCTCCCAATATAGCAGCTACGACAACCTTTTTTAAAGGTTATTCATGGTCAACAAAAATTGCTCAACATTAGTGTTGCATAATCAAACTGGAATCCCAAACTAATTAAATGAATGCAATATTGTCAGTAATATTTTTCCAACAACACAACAACATGTGGCTGTACAAAATTTAACAATATTGCGATAAAGACGAGGAGACTTTCTTCAAGATATAATTATTTTTTACCATTTGTTCTTTTGTTTCTCCTTTGCAACTTAGCATTTTCTCAAGGTGGGGCTTAGCTTATTCTAAGCAAAAGCGTCAGTACGCGTCTGCCAGCCAAACAGCAAGGAAATGCCCTCATTAGCTGCTCCGCTAAGATCACGTGCTCAGTGGTTTCTCAGACATCTGGCTGCTTGAGACGATGGTCATGAATATTCGCTTGGCTAATCCTGTTACTGCAGCGTAGCGACTTTAGGAATCTTTGGTTTAGTTTAGTTTTTCTTTATTTTTATGCAATCTTGATAATATCGTCGTGGTTTATCGATCAGTAAATTATTCGGCACTGCTACAATATATTTTAAAACAATATTTATTATTCATCTGTCAAAGTGTCAGATATAATTCAACAATTAACAAACAAGAATAATTGTAATAATTTATTTATTAAGCTTTGTAGACAATAAAGGTACAAGGGTATTATGCGCTTCAAATGCATAAACAATAATATTATTAAGTAGGTATAAAACACGTGTTTTACATTTTGAAATAATATTTACAAAATTATTTCAATTATCTCTTTAATCCAAGTTTTAATGCAAAAAAAAAAACAGAGGCCCAACATTGAAATTTAAATGAAAATATTATTGAAATAATCGGCGTAGGCACGATTGGCTGCGATAGCCGACGTAATGAGAAACAAATGTTAGCTCATACGGGTTGGTCGGTAAATATTGTATTATCTGCTCTGTTCTGAATAATGTTGTATCAACTCTCTGTATACTTTCTGTTTGCATTGTGACGTGTGTACAGCGTTGTTCGACATCAAATCCAGATGGAAGAGAATTCAAAAAAAAAAACAGTTCTCATAAAATGTAAAGGACCTTTGATATTATTTTTTGACAGATTTTCAGTAGTTTATATTACACAACATAACATTACGCGTATATTCCAAGGATAAGGCAGAGGTCTGCCTATTGTACTCCCACATTTCGCCTGCTATGTTTAAGTCCCATGCAATAGGGGGCAAGCCTATCACTTCAGTACATCTATGGGGAAAATAAGCCCATGGCCAGGTTTTAGACCAAACAAATACTTGGCAAAAACTATCATCTCCAGTTTTTGGTTCTTCGGGGATTAGGCCCACCGAAAATTGGGGCGTATAATAATGAAACGCATGTTGATTTGTTCTTAATGATCTCTAGATTACAGTGGTAGTAATAATTATACTTCGCCTAATGGGAATACTGAGAAATACGTTTATAACCTAAAAAAACACTAAGAGCTATTTGTTCAGTGAGTAGGTTGACCTCTTCGTTATTATAAGTTCGTAAAATAGTGCAAGAATATAGGGTGTTGTGAAAGATTAATTAAATAAAAAAATCACGTATGTAACAAAACATTTTAATCTGGAACTATATTATTTTCAACATCTGACGACTTAGAAATTGTTTTTCTCTCAAAACACATAAGATGCAGGTTGCTGCACCTTAACAGTTCTCTCCAGTTTTACACCACTGCAAAAAGTCTTATTAAAATGAAATCTTAATATTTTTTAAAGTTGGTTTTATAGAGCCACTTAGCATGACAACCCGCACGAACGTTGATTTTGGCTCTTGAGATACAAGTATCCTTTTACTTAATTCAGGAGCCAACTGTTCAACTTGCCTCTGCCCACTATAAACATAATATTAAAATTTAAAAAAAAAATGTTCAGATGTGCGTTTCCTCAGAACGAGACTGGTATCACTACTGTACGAAAATGTTGCGCATCGTTTTATGATACTCGCTTGTGATTCGAAATCTCGAGTAGGTAAAGAAAGATTCACATTAAAATCATGGAACATTTAAAGTGAAACGGAGAAGTATTCTCTACGCAATATTTCATGGTATGTATGTGTGCAGTTTTTAAATGAAGTAAGAAAATGTTTTTGTTGTTAATTTGATACTAGCAGTGCCCCGCGGTTTTACCCGCATAAGCGTCAATCCCGTGGGTGTGGAAATATCGGGATAAAAACACTATCCTAAGTCCTTTCCCGGAACTCAAACTATCTCTATACCAAATTACATCTAAATCGATTCAGCGTTTTAAGCGTGAAGAGGTAACAGACAGACAGACACACTTTCGCATTTATAATATTAATAGTATGGATTAGCTACTTGACTATTTTGAACTAAATATTGAATACCGATGCTTATATTATATGTGATGTGTATACGTTACGTAAATAAAAAATTACTATCTACAAATGCCCTGAATTTGTGGTTGCGAATGTGGATTATAATGAAATGCAGTATTTTTATGACTCAACGAAGTTCTAAAGGTTCCTGTTGAGTTGCTCGATTTTTGACGATCGCCACACATGTGATCAAACAAAATAGAGAAAATGTGTAAGGGTCAGTTCACACCGAGACGCGACGCGACGCGCAGTTTTCAAGATAGAAATACAATTACAGACCTTATCTGCTACACTAAAAGGTACACAATTCAGTGTCTACCTACTACGTCGAGCTACGCAGCGCGGCGCCGCCGCCGCGCGGCGTAGCTCACTGAATTGTGTACCTTTTCGTGTAGCAGATAAGGTCTGTAATTGTATTTCTATCTTGAAAACTGCGCGTCGCGTCGCGTCTCGGTGTGAACTGACCCTAAGCAACTGAACAGGAAATCGATATCATATTTTTCGCCGTCAAGTAAGAAGCTGACAAATCTAGAGATCGTCAAATAATAGCATAAAAAGAGACGATAACTATTGTAAAAAATCTAGCAAATCTGTAGGCACTTTAAGGACTTCGTTGAGTTATAAAAATACTGCTTATTATCATTATAATTAGAGATTTAAAACGTAAATTCAATATTGTAGTCGCTACACGAGAGCAATAACGTGGCTGGTGGATATCAAACTCTCCCCACAAATTCAGGGCATCCGTACATAGTACACACGCCAGCACATCAAGCTACCCGAAACTGTCAAGTTTTTCCCATCAACTTTAAACCTTAATACGTTAGCGATAAAGTTGAAAATCTATTAAAAAAAATACAGATTGTAGTATAGTATAGCTTTATGTGCTAGCGTCTGTACTTATTATTTATTTACGAAATGTAAACCAGCGTCATATATAACATAAGTAAGCGTCGGTATTCAATATTTAGTTTAAAATAGACAAGACGGTAATATAAAATTAACAACAAAAACGATTGTCTAGCTTAATTTAAAAACAGTGCGTAATGGATAAATTCTCTTGTTCTGAAGATATTTGACCGAAACAAAGCCATGTACGTATAACGACGAGTAGCTCGCGTTTTATGTTATGCCACAACTCAAGCATTCAAATCGACATCAAAAGATTACACCACAGCACTATATTATTTGAACTCACAGCATAAACATAGAAACAGATGACTCATTAGTTCGTGCGCACAACACTATCTGTTTCCTGTAACTCCGCTTAAAACTTACCCTTGCGTCAGCTTCCGTATGTTTGATTTATAAACTTACTAATGAACCTTCCTACACCCGCCTCAATATTGCCACTGCCACAATATAGCCAAGTAGGAAACTGGGAACAATTTTATTGAGGCACAGATAGGTAAAAAGAAAAATTTATATATTTATTTATTTCAGGCGACGCACAGGCCTATTAATATCTCAACCTAAACATACATATTTTTATTATGAAATAGTACTTCACTAGCTTGTTCTTGTGCTGTTCTGTGGTACTTTTCCGCGGAAGCGACGGAACATCACGTCCTGCGGCCAGAAGTTTTCTTCCATGATAACAACTCGGTACGCGCACCACGAACGCCTTGAAGTTGACGTTGCGGTACGACTCCAGTAACTGCACCCTCAGCGTGTACCTTTCTCGTCTTCTGGCGCACGTACTCCACGATGTCCTCCGCCTTAGTGGTGTAGTGTAAGCGGGAGATGTACACCGGTGTGCAGTGGTGTGTATAGTTGTACTAGGATATTTTGGAGCGTAGCCAAAATTAAAACTAACCGCCATCTTGTTTTTTCAATACAATTGCCGTGAAAATTTGAAAAATATTTACCAACAACGCCCGCTTTTTCTTTTGCGGATAGGATATCATCAAATGTCCCGCTCTGGGTGGAGCGGAAGGGAGTGTCAATGCCTGCCTGTCAATGTCATTCAGGTGCCAAAGGGTCCTTGTAGCTTCATAGATACACTGCTTGCCCAATGACCATGGACTGGACCATCCATGGACATAAAGTTGACAAACATGACCGCACACCCTAGTGTGCGGTCATGTTTGAAACTACAAAGCAAAAAAAAAGTACTTAATTAAATATAAAAGATTGTGACGATTGTCGATAGTAACTCACTAAGTAGTTAGTTCCAATCAAGTTTATTGACTGGTTAATATTTACAACAGAAAAGCGAGTAGGTACATACAGAAATGAATATAATAATTTACTTAATTCTCAACCGAAGCAAACTACAAAACAAACTTGTTTTAATTTAAACGCCATGTTTCTTTCAACACCCCATATATCTTTATACTGTGCCCCAGTTATTACATTTCCCATCGACTGAAGCTGATTAAAGATAAAATATAGAAGTGAAACACTTTGCAAGTTACTTGATACCTCTGTTCGCGCTTGCAACTTTGCGCTGCAGCGCTGCACAAAAGGCGACTCCATTGCTTTCTTTTATTGCAGCTACTTGATTTCCTTTTGGCCTCGCTTGGCTCTTGCTCCTCATGTTTACTCAAGTAAAAAGTTAGTTTGTTTTATAAATATAGGTAGGTAGGATTTGTAGCAGTTATGTTATTAAACATTTTGCTATAAATAATTGTAATTGACCGCCTCGTTGGCCGAGTCATCGCAACCGCTACTACTGAGTGTGAGGCAGGGCCTCACACTCAGTAGTTCGATTCCCAGTTCAGACAAAGTGTTATTGGGTTTTTCCATCTGGAGTTTCTCAGTAGCAGCCCGGAGTCTAACCGGTTGATGGCAATAGGCTCGCCCCCTATTACATGGGACTTAAAACATAACTGGTATAATGTTGGGGTACATTGCACCCCTGCTTAACCTTTCGGAGAAACAAGGCGTGTTTATGTAAATGTAATTAATTGTTTCCATTTGAGACATTTTACATCCAGAATAACAAAAATATTCAGGACAAAGAAGTCAATTAGAATTCCAAACCTCCATTTTTATTTGAGGAAAAGTAAGCTCTCACTAAAAGAATCCGCATCAAAAATGAATTTAGACTTTATCAAAAGAAACATCTGTTTTCTTGTTTTAACCAAAGAAAAACCACAAACGATCACAAATACTTATATTTAACCACGAACAAAGTTGAACAAACGTGTATCATCTTCATTATAACGATTCAGAACCAATCCGAAATCCTAGCAGTGCCTGAAAGTTGCGGTATGTATACCTACTTCACTGGAGAGCCCTTCACTATATCCACTATCGCGAGCTAGGCAAGTGCAACATCTACAAGTTTCAGTGACCACAAATATCATCCTTACCTCCTTTTAGTTTCCAATCCAATTTAAACCGTATCCCGGCTTCTTTAAAGCTTGGTTTAGATTGGAAGTGTTAAGGTGGATAACAGTCAGTTTCTAATAAGGTTGGAAGTCAAGTTGCATGTGAAGAGCGGCGTCGCGCTTCGTTATCCGACTGCGGTGGCCAGGACGATGCTAATTGTACACTCGTCATTACAAAGAGTTTGTATTTGGTTAGGATAATTGTTTGCTTAAAAACATGTTTTGTTCAAACACAAATTATTTTAAACTAGCTTCTGCCCGCGACTTCGTACGCGGATCCTGTTGCTTATGCCAGCGACAACGGGGTCGTCAAAATCGGAGATCTGAAACGTCTGATGTCGAATTCTAAGAGCCCAGGGACTGAAAAACAACGGGATGCGCGAGACGATTCGAGACGTCATTTTCAGGCAATAATGTACCAATAAGGTGGTAAACTTGGCCTTGCACTTTGAATGTTGGCATAAATGGGCCTTCTGAAATCTGTTCTGCACCAAAAGATGTCATTTGAAAGGCATTATTGTACGAACGTATGTTATCCAAGAAATGTTTTGACTGTGGATGGTCACCGATTAGCAGTGATCTTAATATTTCTGGAGGATTTTGTAATATTTTAATATGTACTTTCCCACCTGAGCAACACACATACCGTTTGTTTCTTTTTGCCATTTAACAGCTTCACAAAAAGTACAATTTTGAACCATACCTCCGATGGCGGAATATGTGGCGTAGTCAATCATAGGAGTATACGTAAATGCACTCCGTTCCTTATCAACCCAAGGAAGGTCGCCATGCCCTACGGCTATATCTTGAGACACATCCGATTCTTCAGATGATATCGACATTCTGTTCAGAGAATGTCGAAGTCGATCAGAATTCAAACGTTCGTTGCGCTCTTCTTAATCTGTCTCTTCATGCCGTACTCCAGCAATTCTTTCTTTCTCACTTTCTAACTGATTATGAGTATTTTGTTGTGTGCGTGTTCGGGACAATGTATGATAATCTCATCACTTGTTTCAAAATACCTGTTAGTAGATGTGCGAATACGCTGAGAACTCAAGCGTGATTCTGTATCGGTAAACGTTTCCGATTCGCGAGACAATGCATGTCGCTCACGATCAGCGGATAGTCGCGCATCACGTTCCGCACTTGTCTCTAGAGACCTAGAAGCAGATGCGTAGATATGCTGAGAACTCAAGCGCAATTCTCTATCTGTGAATGTCTCCGACTCGCGAGATAATGCGTGACATTTACGATCAGCGGTCAGTCGCACATCACGTTCCCGACTTGTCTCTGGAGACCTAAAAGTCGATGCGTAGATACGCTTGGAACTCAAGCGCAATTCTCTATCCGTGAACGTCTCCGACTCGCGAGACAATGCATGACGTTCACGATCAGCGGTCAGTCGCGCATCATATTCTTCACTGGTCTCTAGAGACCTGGATGTAGATGCGTAAATACGCTGAGAATGCAGGCGTGCTTCGCGATCCGAAGAGGTTTCCACGGAGCGAGTTGCAGCCTGATGTTCTCGAACAGCATCAAGTCTCTCCTGACGCTCTTCGGTAGATTCTTGGGATCTTATGATCCGCAATCTTTTAGCTCCTTTGGAACATTGGAAAAGCTTTGACCTTTTTCTAGGCATGGTTATAGTTTTATTGTGAAGAAGATACCTGATCAATTAAAATCTAATTGACTTGTCTGGCGCCCATGTGCTGGTTTGGTCCCTGGGGTGGTCACGGCGTGCTATGTGTTCTGGTGCGCCGGTGATGGGGAGTACTCCCCAGAGGAGGGTCCGGTGACGGACAGCCGCGGCGGGTTCACGCGTGCCCATATTCCCGCCGTAAGCGGCAGAGGAGGACACCGTGGAGTTTTAGTGGGTTAGAGTCCCACATAACTGTACTATCTCCCCGTGGTAGTGCAGAACGCATGAGCATTTAATCACGTTAAAAATGGTTGCCTGTAAAGTCGGTTTTACGGGCGAAGATTTTACGTGACAACGTCTTTTTCTCGGTAGAATATTTATTGATATGAATATAATTAAATTGCACAATAGGAACAAGGAATTAAATGAAAATAAGAACGTAACGTTACCGAGCGTTACACTTTTTCATAAGTGACTCCCAGCCGCAACCTAATTTAAAATAAGAACGTAACGTTACCGAGCGTTACACTTTTTCATAAGTGACTCCCAGCCGCAACCTAATTTAAGACGTTGTCACGTCAAAAAAAAATGGGAGTTTTGGCCAGTAGAGTCAAATTTTCAATGATATACCATCGTCATCGAAAATCAGTCCTAAACTGTTACCGCCTTCACCGCGTGGAGGTGAAATTAGTGATAGTTTTGATTTCCACATCAGATGTTTCTGATCTTCGATTTTTAGGGTTCCGTACCCAAAGGGTAAAAACGGAACCCTATTACTAAGACTTCGCTGTCCGTCCGTCCGTCCGTCCGTCTGTCTGTCACCAGGCTGTATCTCAAGAACCGCGGTAGCTAGACAGTTGAAATTTTCACAGATGATGTATTTCTGTTGCCGCTATAACAACAAATACTAAAAACAAAATAAAATAAATATTTAAGGGGGGCTCCCATACAAAAAAACGTGATTTTTTCGGCGTTTTTGCCGTCTGTCTGTCGCCAGGCTGTATCTCAAGAACCGCGGTAGCTAGACAGTTGAAATTTTCACAGATGGTGTATTTCTGTTGCCGCTATAACAACAAATACTAAAAACAAAATAAAATAAATATTTAAGGGGGGCTTCCATACAACAAACGTGTTTTTGCCGGCTGTCTGTCGCCAGGCTGTATCTCAAGAACCGCGGTAGCTAGACAGTTGAAATTTTCACAGATGATGTATTTCTGTTGCCGCTATAAATACAAATACTAAAAACAAAATAAAATAAATATTTAAGGGGGGCTTCCATACAACAAACGTGTTTTTTTCGGCGTTTTTGCCGTTTGTCTGTCACCAGGCTGTATCTCAAGAACCGCGGTAGCTAGACAGTTGAAATTTTCACAGATGATGTATTTCTGTTGCCGCTATAACAACAAATACTAAAAACAAAATAAAATAAATATTTAAGGGGGCTCCCATACAAAAAAACGTGTTTTTTTCGGCGTTTTTGCCGTCTGTCTGTCGCCAGGCTGTATCTCAAGAACCGCGGTAGCTAGACAGTTGAAATTTTCACAGATGGTGTATTTCTGTTGCCGCTATAACAAAAATTACTAAAAACAAAATAAAATAAATATTTAAGGGGGGCTCCCGTACAAAAAAACGTGTTTTTTTCGGCGTTTTTGCCGTCTGTCTGTCGCCAGGCTGTATCTCAAGAACCGCGGTAGCTACACAGTTGAAATTTTCACAGATGATGTATTTCTGTTGCCGCTATAACAACAAATACTAAAAACAAAATAAAATAAATATTTAAAGGGGACTCCCATACAACAAACGGGTTTTTTTCGGCGTTTTTGTTTTGTGGTACGGAACCCTTCGTGTTGGCCAGTTTTTTTATAAGTCAACAGGAAATGCCCATCAGACCGAACAACTTTTGCTAAGACGTCATTCCTATATATGTTATGGTGTAGCTGGGCTCTTGGAGTTCCACATCAGGTGTTCGAGATCTTCAAATTTATTCTCTCGGCAGAAAATGCTCATCACGTGGAACAATTTTTGCTATGGTACCATTTTTGTATCTCTTATAGTTTAGCTGGTCTGTTGCGGTTCTGCATCAGGTGTTCAAGTTTCCAAGATAAATTATAGCCTATATGTTGCCCAGACATAATACCTATACAACAAAACAAAAATCATTCAAATCCTTCCAGTAGTTCCAAAGATTAGCGTGTACAAACAAACAGACAAACAGACAGAAATTTTTTTTCGGATTCGTACCCTATTACTGTTTCTAAACCCCCCCCCAATTTTTTTTTTTTAATATTTTCAATGTACAGACACCGTTTTTCTACTGTTTTATTATATGTATAGATAATTTTAATTTCTTAAAATACAATTGGTAAAATACAATCTGGTAATCTGTGTGACATGTTTTCCTAGTGCAGATACCAGTATCCCACAAAGGATTTATCAGATGTAGTGTCTTCACTTTTTTAAGGCGCCTTTGTGGAAGAGAAATAAATGTTTATTATTATAAAAAAAAAAATATAGACTAATCAGCTTATAATGTTCCCACTGCTGGGACACCTCTCTGTGAGAGGGGACAATGTTTTCCTTCACCGTTTTGAGAGCAGTGGTAATGAAATAATTTGAAAAATAAAATAAAGTGCCTTATTGGGTTCGAACCCACGACCTACAACTCGTAAGTCGCGGCCGTTACCACTGGGTCACCACTGCCCTTGAGAGGCAATGCTTTTTCATAAAATTTTTAGCCTCTAAGGAGATTGTCTAGTAACTTTTTTAAAGTTTTGATGTTTTTGCTATATCTCTAGTGACTCTGGTTATATTGTTTCAGCTGTTACGATAAAGTAAATTATTTTCACTAAAGCATTAAGAAAAATACATTATTTATAAGTCTAAATTTTCCAGACAAGGTTATAACATAACCTTTTAAAGAAATAGGTAACATTGAGATTTACAAGAACTGCTTGACCGCTATTTGTTATTTAGAGTTATTCCTAGAGTAAGGAGAGCCCCGTGGCTAAATAATAACAGCCGCACAGGTCGACCGATCAAGTTAAGCTATGCTTGCCGTGGTCTGTGGATGGGTGACCATCTTTGCATACCGAGACCCCTCCGTGCCTCGGAAAGCACGTTGAGCCGTTTGGTCCCGGCTGTCATTCGCGGATCTTTGACAGTCGTTACGGGTAGTCAGAAGCCCGAAAGTCTGACGACCAGTCTTACAAAGGTGTATCGTATTACCCAATAACTGGTTTGTGGAGGTCAGATAAGCAGTCGCTCCATGTAAAATACTGGTATTCAGCTGCATTCCGTTAGACTGGAAGCCGACCCCAACATAGTTTGGAAAAGGCTAGGCTAGTGTATCAGAAAAGTGTGGTCAAAATTTAGGGGCTGTACTACACCATGCAACTGAACAACTTTCTCGAAAGGAACATTGTCGTAATTTCAAAAAAAAATACACATTTGGGTCGAGAGATTGAAGTTTTGTATGATACCACCGATTATTTTTGCGCGATTACGATGATGGTCTATACGAGGGGTGGCCAACCGGTCGATCGCGATCGACTGATCGATAGCGACTATTAGTCCAGTCGATCGTGGCAAGGCAAAAATATTTCCAACTACAAACCTGATTTTGCTAATCTAGCGAAAGATGCTCAAACACAATGCTCACATTAATATAAATAATTAGTTACTAAGAATAATTTTCAGTTTTATATTTTCCCTCTGAATAAAATAAAAATACTACATAATTGTGTACTGAACTATGCTGTTTCATTTAAGATTTCAAGAAGTACATAATTGGTAGATCGCACAGGGTGTCGTCAGTGAACAGTAGATCTTGGGTCTAACTAAGTTGGCCACCCCTGATCTATACACTAACTCTAACGCCTCACAGTACATAATAATTATGTAATTTACTGCTGTAAATAGGTAAAGTGCGTTAATAGCAATCAGTTCACGTTATGCTAATATACGGTTGAATTTGTGCATTAACTATAATTTAGTGCCCAATGTGATTATACGTTATTTTAGATAATATCAATGGCGCTAAATTGTAAATTATTCGTTTCATAAACATTTGACCATTTAATTCTGGCCTACGTATTGTTGAATGAATATTTCTATGCATGGCTTTGTTATTTAGTAATTACTTAATTAGCAGTTATTAATGTTGTTTTAGATTTTTTTTTACATTCCTCTTGATGTTATCAAAAAACCTTAAGCTCAGGTAAGCTCACTCTATCGTCGACTTTGTCTCTGTCATCTCTGACCTAGACTAGTCTCAAGAGCAAACCCATTTAAAAAAAAAACCTTGCAACCTCAATACTCAATTCTTTATTGCATTCCATATGTATTACATAGATGGTATTACAAAGCAAATGATCAATATGGACCCTGTCGGGCACAGCAAAAATTACTAGAGAGGAAGAGGGCTACCTAAGTAGCAAATAAATATTACGAGTATTATTAATTACTTAGTAATGTGAATATAATTTTCAAACAATGTATTGTATACAGTGCAAAGTGCAATGTTTTTGTGAAATTAATACTTTATTATTATTATTATTTGTTATTAGATTAGATGTGCTTAATTGGGTGTATAATTTTGCATGTTTTTACATTATTGCGTTTGTGTACATAGGTATAGTATATTAGTTATTTTATGTAATTATTACGTAAAAGTAGTAGTAGTATTTTCATTATTATTACTAGGTATGTTATTATTTATGTATTCATATTTTCATATCTATATTTGATATCCTATATTCCATATTGTATTATATTATATTTATTTAATAATGTTTGGTGAGTAAGAGAGAAAATTAGAAAATTATTTTATTTCGCTATCGATTTGTCATCTAAAAACTCCTTTACTGAGTAGTATGTCTTGGATTCGAGAAATTGTTTCAATTTATTGATAAATACATTCGTTTTGTTTACTTCTCTAATGATATTTGGCAACTTATTATAATTTTTTATGGACATAACTAAAGGGCTGGTTGAGTGCATTTTGAGTTGGGATTGAGGTATGTTTATTTTGTTTTTGTTGTGTGGAAAAGTGTACCTTCTGTAACCTCGCCCTTTCCTTTATGTCAGTTTATGCACTAGTGTAAGAAGCAATAAAAAAAGATCCTGGGACACAGGCCTCCTCTCAATGAGAGGGAGTGAGCCGAGTCCACGACGCGGGCCCAGATGCGGGTTGGTAGATGTTACATGTCACCGAATTTTTGGTCTTAGGACGCGCCGGTGTTCTTACGATATTTTCCTTCACCGTTTAAATAAGATAGTAGTTGAAGGATTTCTCTAATTTTTTGTTGTTAAACCTGACTCTTCAGTTCAGTCTTTTTAACACTGTTAAACAAATTCTTCACTCACACAACATCTAGTTTTACTGAAATACCTATACAGACAGAATAGCGTAGTGGAACCAAACATGGGCAATCAAAACCAGCCTTTTAGCTGCAAGCTGTACTACGCCGGAGCAAAACCCTTTGTTTTGAAACAATGACTTTAAAGCGAAGTATAGGCATAATAACCACGCTGGTTGGGCGGATTGATGGAAACAGTACTTGCATATTGCCTACAATGCCTACCTAGGTTCTATTGTCCGTCACATATTGCCTGCATTATCCATAAGTACCCTTAAGTTGGTACAGAATACCGCACGCCGGTGATAACACTGACCATGAGCTTTTTTTTTTAACCTCGAGAAATGCTCATGCATTCGGCACTACCACGGGAAGATACTGCAGTTATGTGGGACTCTAAACACACTAAAACTCCACGGTGTCCTCCTCTGCCGCTTACGGCGGGAACACTGCACGCGTTACTTAGCACTCATCCGTGAACCAGCTGCGGGGTACTTGCGTAGCATACTATCAGTAGCAATGGTTTTCATTTTGACAGTTCAAACTCAAACTCAAAACTCAAATCATTTATTTCAATTAAACCTTGTACAGGCACTTTTGAATTGTCAAAATTAAATAGTCTGTCAGTTAGTCAGAAAGTTGAAGCTAGTTACCCATTCCAAAGCGTAGATCTCTATGGAGAAGAACGGGCAAGAAACTCCATGGACACTCTTTTAAATCAAGATATTACAAAATCCTGGGTACATTATTCTTGTTGCTTCTATATGTGAGAACAATGTAAAAAAGACAGAAATGAAGAAACAATTCAAGACGTAAGATTAAAAATAAGCCTTGGCAGTTAAGAGATGACCAGTCTCAACCGACGGCGCCCGTTCACGAACATGACGCGTGGATCAGCACCATCCAGCTCAACCATTTTGTAGGGAACCGAATGATCCAACACACGCGCCACCATCGGTGAGACATTTAAGTGAGCATGACACGTTCTCAACTGCCATGCTATTTCAAGTCAACATCAAAAATCATAATAAACGGAAACATGGTTCTTACATTTACAAAATTAAAAAAAAAATGATTCTAAATTATACAAAACTACAGTTTGCAATTTATTTAAGAGGTAAATAGAATTTTATTACCTACCAAACAGGAAGAGATATTTAATATTGAAGTATTCAACAATTAAAAATTGATTGAATAAATTAAAAAAGTTATGTTCGTAATGTCAGAAACACAAAAAAAGAAAAAGGGAAGCACCTCTTCCAAATATTGAAATTAACTACAAAGATAGTCTTACAATCTTCAGCAGCTCCAACAATACTTTCAAGTGTCAATCAATTAGTTGTGGTTGTGGAGCAGGACCAGCATTGAGCCAGGCATTTTTATCAGCGATGTAATCCCCTAACTTATAATATGCCTGACTGCATAGTGTGCGTTTTATACAAGACTTGAATTTTGTCTCATTCAGTTAAAGAATGTGGGGAGGTATTTTATTATAACATTTTAAACAGTACCCCATAAAAGATGAATCTACTTTAGCCAGTCTGAAACCTGGTTGAACTAATAGGTCCCTATTTCTAGTACTATAATTATGTCTTTCACCTCTTTTACTAAAAAGATGTAAGTTTTTCCTTACATACATGATGTTTTCGTAGATATATTGACAAGGCACCGTCATGATGTTAATTTCCTTAAACAGTTCCCTTAGAGAATCGCGCCTGCGGAGATTATATATAGCTCTGATGGCTCTTTTCTGCAGAATAAAAATAGAATAACAATAATAAATAGAATAATATAATAAATAAACAATAACATCCACTGCGTTATTTACGTTGTTGAGCAGACAAGTTTTTTGATCATATTATGAAGCAATGTATTAGCAATATCCTTCAAAATTATTCAGATTGAGATTGATAGTGCGGTAGAACGGGCTTTATGAGTCGATTCGTACGAATTTGCTCGCCCGTAACGGGCGAATCGTCTAGTTTTAAATAATTATATTTTTTTCTATAACGCGAAGTTAGTTTATTTTGGGCGAATCGTCAACTGCAAAAATATGTATTAAGCAATTTGGTAGATTTAGAATTGTATGCAATGAAGTTAAGAAAAAGCACACGTTTTATAATATTTAACTCATCACTTCTGTCCGCTAGCGTCTTTTTTCTATACTTTATTGTTTAACATAGTACGTAACCGCCTAACGCAGTACGGAGTTTCAATAGAAAAAGAGGTCAGCAACTGGTTTTATTACCACTGCCATGCAGACTACTGTCATCAAAAAAGAATTTATTTCAAATAAACCAATCAGGCACACTTGAATTGTCATGGGGTCGGTCAGTCAGAAAGATGAAGCTAGTTGCCCATACATATATACTGAAGACCCTACATACATCATACTTATCTGGTTAGACTAGAAGCCGACCCCAACAAAGTTGAGAAAAGGCTAGGCGGATGACTTATACTGAAGAGTTTTACTCGCTGTAGCATTTCTTTACAATTAAAACACGAAACAGCATTTTCTTTCAATAACGATGCTCTTTGATGACTTTTTCAATGACCCAGCTATAAACAAACATAGCAACAATAGTTAAAAATTAACCCATAATATATCGTTCATCATAATCTTTTAAGTTACTGCAGTATAATGCCGCTCTTTGTACAACTGTATTTCAATTTTAAACTACAAAAATCCAAGTAACAAACAGACCCCTTCACATTTCATCTCGTCTCACAAAACGCAATAATTCTTTACATTTCGTAGAGCAACATAATGCGGGACTGCTAGAGCCGCAATGCAAACAGCTGGCCGTCCGCTAGACAATAAGTCGGTAAGCGAAGGAAACGCACACATTTAAAAAAAAAGAAGGAACCCTGCAGCAATGGGGGCTGCATAGCTTCGCAGAAAAATGTACAGTAATACCAGAGTACTGTGAAAGGAAATTTAATTTCTGTGAGAAATTGCAAGAGCACTTATAAAGATGATGTTGGATGTTATTTCAAATCTTAGGACGTAATGTTTTGAAATAAAGAGCGGTTAAAAAACTACTGAGATTCCAATTAGTCCGAAGGGTTACATAGTGATACCAATGTCTACGTAGGCACCTTTCGCGATATCGTATGGCTCATTCCGTAATGGTACACCACTAGTAAAATTAAAAAGCTAAAATATAATCCTTTAGGTACGTCAATTAGACTATTCACAATCACTTTGTATATCCAGAATTACACAGAAAAGAGAATGCTTAGTTATGTGAATTGCTCATTCTAATTAATGTTTCCTAGAAAATATTGGATCATGCAATGTTGATAATATGTCTGATATTATGTCACGAGTGCGTAGCTCTTTGTGCAACACAATTCCAATCCGATATCAAATTGTACTTCATCGAAATTGGACTATAATTTTAACTCAGTCGAATCCGCTGCAAAGCTCAAAGCACAGCTACACTCCACAAACGACATTGTAAAAACTAAACATGGCTGCACCCACTCGAATGTCAACCCTACTGCTTCCATTTCATTCCTTAATAAAATAGCAGAAACACAATCAACTTGAAAGCCAAGAAACGTTACACTACTGGGTATATTTTTCCATGTTTAAAGCGAGTCGCCGTCTGCACCGGCCGCCAGTACCACCGTAAGTCAATATTGACTGCAGAAGAAGCATCTCACGACTAATCTTATAGAAACTGTTTGCCTTCACGATTGAAGGTTCGACGCTCTTGCGGAAACTTTCGCATTTCAAATAGAATTTGCATATAGGCTACGGGGCAATATTTCCGGGTTGGACCCCATTTGAATATTGCTGACAAAACGAAGAAATCGAATATCATTCGCAGTCGTGTGAGTTTTCTCAGTGCTAAAATCTGTTATAAAGTACGTCGATGAGGAAACTTTTAAGTCGTGTTTGCTTCAGGAATGTGCTCGTTCGATGTTACAGCATCTTGCCTGCATAACAATGTGTTTTCCTGTGTGTGTTTTCAATAGAATTCCATTCTTTCCCGGAACTTCAATTCTTAGAATAAATTTTAATTCTCCCGTTATTCCGATAAACTGCAGTTTCCGGAAATAACATTGAATATTTGATTTAAAAAGGATTTGACGGTAAATCATTGTTTGAAACAAAATGTATCATCCCAATTGGACCTCAAGCAGAGTGTTAAATGCTATTAAGTAAATAATTATGTTTAAATACCAGTTCACTGTGTTAAATATCCCAATGATTTATTATTTTAATTAATATACGGTTTCACGCTAAATGAATAATAATTGTTTTATTGTGTAATGTGTAACGAATGCTCTCTTTTATGTTTATAATTTCCAGATAAATTGTAAAATAAACATGTACCTATTTCATTGATATGTTTTTGTTTTTATGTTTTTGTTTTTAATGACCTATTTTAATTAAAGTAAGTTCCTACTAAATGCTTGTTATGTCTAACTTGTTTTACAAGGTTATTATGTTCTCATATAATATTTCTATAATATACTTACAAAGATAGTTTCCTCGGAATAAACAACTCATTTTATTCTAACTAGCTACGCCCCGCGGTTTCACCCGCATGAGTTTCGATCCCGTGGGAATACCGGGACAAAAAGTAGCCTACGTTAATCCAGGGTGTCAGCTACTTCCATATCAGATTTTATCAAAATTGGTCCAGCCGTTTGAGCGTAAAGAAGTAACAAACATATAAACACACCCCTGTTTGTACAGACACCCTTACGAGGACCTTGTTAGTCCTAGAACGAACCGAGGACCCTCCAAAAAACTGGTTTAAATACCTCGTTGGCCTTTTAGAATAAGATAGAAAGAGACAGGTGAGTAAATCTATAGTGATGAGCTTATTGGGATAATGCTATCTCAACATTTTTCTGTATGAATTTCGGCTATCATACTGAGGACCTGAAATACACAGCTAAATGTGACCAACGATGCACATACGAGGACTTTGTGTAAGCCAACCGAGGACCTCTTACGTAAGCCCTGCGACGTCCTTCCGAGGACGTATTTTTACACAATATTTCTTATAGCTTGTACAAAGTGCGGACGTTGTGTTAGACTTTATATCACTAAACCGAGGACAGTTTTTCGCGTAGAACTTGTACAAACCGAGGACCTGGAAAATACCTACCTACCTACCTAAAACATTTTACGTGTAAGATAATAATCAATGTTCCGATTTATTTCTTACACACTTTTTCTAAAATGAAGTACCAAGCGAGGACGAGTCAATGTCTTTACGTTTGTCAGCGCTTCTCAAAGGATTATGTATCAAAGAGAGCCGACAGTAACGGCTTTATTTTGTTAAACACTCGTGATTGTTGCTTATAACGTAAACAAAAACCCAGAAATCGATCCTTATCAGCGACACTATCGAATGGTGTAATAAATACAGTGTGTTTTTTTTCAAAATCAACGGGTTCGATTCCTGGCTAGAAATATTGACTTTTCAAAAATCCAATGATGCAGTTTTAGTTTTCACCAAAATCGAGGCCGCGACTCTTTTGAGTACTTTTCGCTATTCCTCATAGTTTCGGATTTGGCCATCCACGCTCACTTCGAAAATTCATCCTGTATATATAAAAGGAGAAACTGACTGACAGACTGACATATCAACGCACAGCCGCAACTACTGGGTCTAGGAATGTGATTTTAGACGTTACGGACGCTTTTAACGTTCTACATTGTTCTCACATGCATAATTTTTAACATGAATGATCTAAACAAGATTTTGTAACCATAATTATTTTGATTTAAAAGAGTGTCCATGGAGTTTCTTGCCCGTTCTTCTCCATAGGTACCTGCGCTTTGGAATGGGCAACTAGCTTCATCTTTCTGACTGACCGAACCCTTTTTTTTTTTTTTTGCTGATGGGATATCATCAAATGACCCCTCCCGCTCTGGGTGGAGCGGAAGGGAGTGTCAGACTCTTACTGACTAAAACCCACCCGTGTTCCTTCCTTAGCCCTTTATGTTCCGGTCCAGCGGTAACCCTTTCGGACAATCCCGCTGACCCGGCAGGCTTCGGCCCTATGGGGTCCTCGATGCTGACATCTCTTTGAGGTGCGCGTGGAACACGTACGCGCCGTCCGGCACGGGCCTGGTCCTGATCGGATCGGACGGTGAGCTACCCATTACTCTCCGCCCGCAGGCCCGCGCTTACAGTGGCCGGGAGTCGTCGCGCGGCTCCCGACGCCCGGAGCGTCTCCCGCGGCGGCAGGGACGGGAGGCTCTCTCCCTGAGCTGACCGACCCCTTGACAATTCAAAAGTGCCTGTTGAGTTTGAGATTGTGAAATTTTGCACACGGCTTCCTTTTATAATGTAGGGGAGCAGTAAGAAGGGGTTTTTGGAAATTCAACCTTTAAGGGGGTGAAAAGGGATCCCCCCTTTTTATCCCCTTGTTTTTTGTTTGTATGAAAAATCTTATTCCTTGAGTTAAAAAACATGGCACAAATACAAAAAATGCCAAACTTCATAATTTACTTAGATAATAAGTAAATTATGAAGTTTGGCATTTTTTGTTTTTTTAAACTTCCATTTAAAAGTTAAAAATCTTCCATACAAATTCTGACACCCCACAATACCCCTTTAGGGAGTCTAAAGGGGGAATGTGGGGTGTCAGAATTTGTATGGAAGATTTTTAACTCGCGGTCCGATTAACTCGAAACTCAGTATTTATACTTAAGACCAGAAATAAAGAATATCGTGTATCAGGGTTTTTCGAAAATCTAGCCCTAACGGGGTGAAAAGGGGTAGTTAATTATACAAGCGAGGATTTTACTGCGTGGCTTGAATAACTTGAAAATTGGTATAAATAAATCTTCGAGTATGAACATAATAATATAACAAACGTTTTTCCGGAATTCCACCCCTGTGGGGGTGAAGACCAAAAATACAGTTTATATGAAAAATCTTATTCATATGGTTAATAAACTTGAAACTAAAGGGAGATTGGGGGTGTAAATTTTGTATGGAAAAATTTTAACGCGTGGTCCAATTAATTCGAAACTCAGTATGTAAGATCAAAATAAATAATAAAGTAAGTATATCAGGTTTTTTAGAAAATCTACCCCTAACGGGGTGAAAAGGGATAGTCAATTTCTTAGGGGAGTATTTTATTACGTGGCTTGATATGATAATTGGTCATAATATTTAAGTCATGCTATAGAAAAATCCCAGACGATTTTTCAAAACTACACCCCTATGGGGATAAAATATTTTTAATAGCCATGTTTATAATCACGTCTAAACTTGCTATGGAGTATCTTAATTTGACAGGACTAAACTAATATTTATCTTCTGTCCTTTTAAATATAAAGAAAAAGATGCACTGAACTTAAATTTTGTTTAGTTTGTGAACAAGGGAATCGGCGCCATTAAGTTATTAAGTTTGCATGCTTCCCAAATTATTTTGACCTCGCTTGATAATATTTCTTTGTTGTTTTCTAAATAAGCATTGTGTTATGAAATTTTATGTCAAGTTTTTAGCACAATTTATGTCGATTTCTTTTAATTATGGTTTCTATAAGTCTTTTTGTTTGAGTCGTTTTCTATTAACTGTTATGTAAGTTTTATAATCATGCTTCTCAAAGATGTTATTGCAACTTGATGATTATTTTTATAAGTAGATCGTTGGTAAAAGTTTGTTAAATAATTTGTTCCATTTTAAAATAAACCTACTTACTTTTATTTCAGTAAAGTTTATGACGTGGTTTCCTTTAGTATGTTCATGTTCTGTATTTCTTTGTACTTTATATTTGTTTCAAATCTTGCTGCAGACATTTCACCTAGGAAGGCATTTATTTTCTTTATGAAAAGCACACGTATTTAGCTCCTATGACAATACAATATTTTATGGTGCAAATCATAATGTTGTATAATATAAGCGGGCCTAGGTACTTAGCACATGCTGCAGAAAAAGCCTGATTATTCCTCGTCCACCTAGTAGCTACCAACGATTTGTTTAAGGATTCAGTCCTTCATAATTTTATTTAAATGATAGCATATAATTTGTCTTCTACACACAAGGAAAACTGTCGAAACGAGGACTAGAATACACACTGTTCGGAAAATCTAGCAAACCGAGGTCTTAAATACACATTGTCTGGAAAAGCTACCTAACCGAGGTCTTTTGTGTTAAAGTTAACACATAGGTCCTCGGATAATACAACAAACGTGAAATGAGTGTAAAGAGTCTGTGTATGAGGCGACAGTGGCACCATCTGGTGGATACACAATGTCTGTGTAAGATTATGAATAATCTTGATCAAACCGAGGTTCAGACAACTTTTTCGTATTAAGTATATAGAAAGACTCAAAATCGCTTGCAGAATACGAATCTTTGGTCAAGTCAAACCGAGGACCCTCGAAAAGGTCCTCGCTTTGAAAAGGTCCTCGGTCGTGCCTTGTGTATTCATACGCACGTCCTCGGATGGTACTTAAAACAAACACACCCTCACACACACCCTCACACAAACTTTCGCCTTTATAATATTAGTGTGATAGTCCCGATGAAGAAAAATATGTAGCACCCAGCGTAAACACGAAATGCATTGGCAATAAAAGAGAGTCACGTAGGTAATACAATCGTTGTTGATGGTCGTGGTTTCATTTAGTAAAGTAGTGACAAAACGTGCTGTTATCGAATGTCCTTTATATTATTATCTTATTTTTTTATTTATCTTTCATATAAGAGAACATTGTTATCTGCTTAGCCTTTTCACAACTTTGGTTTCGGCTTCCAGTCTCACAGGACGTCACTATTTGCCCCAGGAACCATCACCACCTCCATTGCTACAACAGTGTTTTTTTTGCGACTGCCTATCTTAGATGTTGCTTACATAGTAGGTTTTACCTATTAAGTTTAGGTATTCAAGGTAAGTAGCCTTTTTTTTATACAATAATTATTTATGTTTTTCTGAGTTTTTATTTTTTCTATCTTTCTTCCTTCTTTTTCTTCTTTTAAAGCGTTGTGGAAGGCAACAACCCAGTTTCTGGGAAACCCGATCCCCTTGGAAAGACTGACTGTCAGACTTTTGGGTTTTACTTGGAGAACATCACATATTATTCTATAAATGTTAAAGCAGGAAATAAACAAATATATGCTGTCCTACATATTCAAATTCACCTGTCGTATTCCATTAGAATTCGGTGGATGAGACGCCAAATATACGTACACCTACGTCTTACAGCCAAGCGCTTGGCAATAACTCTACATGAAGCTTTTAGTTACGTGAGGGGTCCGAAGATCACATTTAAACGTGTGTGCTAGATGGATTTCCTGTTCGCTACCTTCACAATAACTTCCATTGAATAAATACTTACTAGTAGAAATACTACACTGACTCCTTTCTGCCTTCCATATAACAGATAATCAGCCTATGACGTTCCCACTGCTGGACCACAGGCCTCCTCTCTGTTAGAAGGAGTGGGCCGTAATCCACAACGCGGGCCCAGTGCGGGTTGGTAGATGCGGGATGCCTCTTGTCTTCGAACTGTTTGTTCTAGGTCATGCCGGTTTCCTCACGATGTTTTCCTTCACCTTTGTGAGAGCTGTGGTGATAAAATTACTACCATAAAGTAAAGCGCCTGTCTGGGTTCGAACCCAAGACTCGAAAGTCGGGGCCATTACCACTGGGCCACCACTTTCCAATAAACAATCCAAAATATGACAATACAAAGTCTCCACAATAATACACTTCTGGACACATCTATTGGCCCACCTTAGAGTTTAGGTTTCGATGGCCCCTACCGAAATATGATTGCTAGATTGAACAAAAACTGTTGATGCAGTTTTAAACCTGATACATTTTACCATCTTTTTCGATCGTATTGTTTTAAATTTGAATTCAGAATACCATACGACATGGAGCTACGCCTAACAAGTCGGATATGCGTCTTGTTAAAGGTAATTGATTTTTGAATAAAAAACATGTTTTTATTAAATAAAGGTTTAATTTAATAACGCGTGTTGCCTCCATGGGCATCTACCACAGCTCTCATACGATTAGACATAGAGTTTATCAACCGCTCTATGAAATTTTGAGGGATCATCTCCCATTCCTCTTCTATGGCAGTTTTCAACTCCTGCATCGTCTGGGCAACTGGCTGACGAGCCCTAACCCGTCTTTTTAGCTCGTCCCACATGTGCTCAATGGGGTTCATGTCTGGGCTTCTGGCTGGCCAGTCCATAACTGTGATGTTCACATCCCGAAGATATTCCCTGACGATGCCGGCCGCATGGGCTCTTGCATTATCATGCATAAAAAGGAAATTTGGGCCCACATAGTCCGCGTATGGTATCACGTGAGTATCTAAGCACTCACGAATGTACCTTTCAGCATTTAATGTTGGCAGCCGTGGTCCTGTAACAACCTCAAGTTGAGTTTTGCCGCTCGCGGATATACCGCCCCAGACAGTCCATGAGCCACCGCCATAAGCAACCCTCTCTTCAAAGCAGCATTGTGCGAAACGCTCTCCCTTACGTCGGTACACCTTCTTCCTTCCATCATTGCCATGTAACACAATTTTAGACTCATCAGAAAAGAGTACACGGCTCCAATCTTGCTGTGTCCAATTTAAATGACTGCGTGCAAAATGAAGGCGCGCTGTTCGGTGGGCTCGCGTTAGTTTGGGCCCATTAGCTGGCTTGTGTGGTACCATATCGCGTTCTTTTAACCTTCTCCGAACAGTTCGAGCGCTCACAGATACTCCGTGGAAGTCGCGAAGTTGGTTTTGTATCTCAATGGAGGTAACGTGACGATTTCTCAAGCTGGTCGTCACGATGAATCGATCCTGCCTTTCAGTTGTGACCCGAGATCGTGGCCTTCCTTGGCGACGAACAAAGCCGCCAGTCTCTAGGTACCTCCGATAAACATTTCGGACCGCAGATCGACTTAAATTAAGTTGAGCACTCACGTTTCTTTGGCTGTGTCCGGCCTGAATAAGTGCCACAGCTTGGGCGGCGACTTCAGGTGAAGTATGCATAGATTATTGATAGAACCTCACCTTAATGTTAAGAATAAGTAATGTTTGTTGCAAAACCAAAGATATCAATCACTTTTTCAAGAATTAAATTCAAGTAAACCAATAAAACCAAGTTTTCTTAGTATTCGATTGTTTGATATCAACAAATAGGCTCCAAATTGTCTTTTGTTTCTTTAAATTCTGTGTTCGAAATTCAAAAAAAGACTATTTAATGAAATTGTGAATGTGCCAGGTTCAAAACTGCATAAAAACTTTTTGCTCGACCTAATATAAAATTTTAGCTAGGACCAAACGAAACTGAAAATACAAGGTGGGCCAATAGATGTGTCCAGAAGTGTATATTCAGTTCCGCAGATCCGTAACATGCTCGCGTGATGAATTCGTCCGCATGATATTAATGTTATCAGCATCTATCCGCATCAACGGTCGCACACTATTAAAAGCAATATTTCACTGAAACACCACAATTTGCATATATAATGTTGTTGCATCAACATTAACGGTTCGGTTGTGTATTTTTGACGGCATGTGTATTTTATAATTAACTTCTGCAGGAGTTATTTAGTCTACTATATTGTGCAGATTATTGAAGTTGGTGTTTAAGTTTTTTAACATAGGTTGGTTAATTGGATACTAACATGGTTGTACCTAATTACCCAGTAACTGGGTTGTGGATTCAGATAGGCTGTCACTCCATGTAAATTTAAACTGGTAGTCAGCTGCATCCAGTTAGGCCTGGCCCACGACTTCGGACTTCGTTCGCGATCCAGGATAAAAGTATCCTACACAGGTTATGGTCTACGCATGTGCCAAATTTCATCCAAATCCGTTCAGCCGTTTTAGCGTGAAAGCGTAACAAACAAACAAACTCCTTTCAAATTATAATATTAGTTTGGAGTTAGGATTAGGAAGCATAGGTAGATTTGTGTTATATATTGTAATGTGCCTACATTTATATCTATAATGCCTATTATGTGATACGTTCAAACCATGTACAATTTATAGTAGGCTAGTAGCGCCCCGCGGTTTCACCCACATAAGTGTCGATCCCGTGGGAATATCGGGCTAGAACTATTTTTGTTTTTTTTTTTTTTGGGTTTTGTTTGAGTCCCAGGAAAGGACATAGGATAGTTCTCCTTTCCTGGGACTCAAACTATCTCTATACTGAACTTTCATATTATATCTATGTTTTTAACCTTACTCGGTTTTTGTTGTTAGCTTGTATTTAGTTCATAGAAAATAGTAAATTTTGGATAAATGGGAATTCCATTGTTCTGTTAGAAATTCATGCTTTACAAACTTGATATCCACATCCACTTTAATGATACAAGTGAAAATGTTAAAACGTGCTTTGTTTATTACCCAAATATATACAGTGTCTGTTTTAAACTGTTAAAGCAATACATTATGTAGTAAAGTTGGTCCCAAGAGAATAACCAGACTCGCAAGACGTAGATCTATCATATTGACATTGAAACAACTTTGTGGGTCAAAACGAAGATTTTAAAACGGCACCAAGTTTCACCTCTATACTCAATTATAAATTCGTTTTTCATTAGAACGAAGAGATGGCTTAAAGACAACAGCCTGAGGCTTTGGAATTAATGAACGTGTTCCCACAAAGAGATCAGGAGAAAATGTTCATCACTTATTTCTCTCTAAGGATAATACTTAATCCCTTGAATGAGAACGCTTCACTCACTCTCTAATTTGTTTTTCAACATTTTATACCTATATAGTATCGTGAGTTTAATATTTGCACATTGGTGTGATATCTGCGAAAGATAAATGACAGCTTTTTTTTTCACAATAACATGTTCTACGAAAATGCTTGTAGATACCGTATAACAAAATTACTGTAGCGTACTTTTCATTACGACATCAAATTCACCTTCCCTAAAATAAAATACCTGCCTACAATTTATTTTTATACACCATGTGTTTTTCTGTGTTAAAAGGTCAATTTGTTATTTTTATTAAATACTATATTTACATAATATTTATAAGCTCATCATCATCTGCCTAGCTTTTTCCCAACTATGTTGGGGTCGGCTTCCAGTCTAACCAGATGCAGCTGAATATCAAAATTTTACGTGAAGTGACTGCCTATCTGACTTCCACAACCAGTTACTGGGTAATACGATACCCCTTGGTAAGACTGGTTGTCAGACTTTCGGGTTTCTGACTACCCGTAACGACTGTGAAAGGTCCACGAATGACAGCCGGGACCAACTCCGAGGCACGGAGGGGTCACGGTATGTAAAGATAGTCACCCATCCACAGACCAACCGCGGCAAGGGTAGCTTAATCTGATCGATCGATTTGTGCGACTGTTATTATTTAGCCACTGGCCCTTCATTACAATATTTATAAGCTAACACTTATAATAATATTGTTAATATGTATCTACATGTATACATATAAAAAGAGGCAAAAGAATCATACTACTTTGTACTAGGGCATCAAACAATTCGTCTGATGTCTCGAAATTGTCCATTTTGCATCTTTTAAGACGAACTTTTACTGCCGTATGGTGCGTTACGATGTCTGTAAAGTTTCTTATACTTATAATTTCAATCAACTGTGATTCGTAAACCGTAGAAACTATTCTCATAATTGCTCAAAATACATATAATAAACACGAAGTTACGTAATAATTATGAGCAAACAATTAATAAGCAATGGGCCCAGCAGCTGTCGAAAGGTTTAATTTACGGCAAGTATTTTAGTAAAGCGATATGACAAAGTTAGTTATTGAAATTGTCAGCAGGTATGAGGTCTCGCAGCAAGTTCGCGTTGTTGCTTTGATGTTTAAGTTTCACAGTTAATACGAAACTTGGGGCTGGGACCCGTATAACTTAGATCGCTACTATACGCACTCGCTTACATATTTACAAACTTCCCGACGTTCGAGATGTGTTTAAGTTCGTACAGAGTAAATTTACTTCCGTGTAAGTGTAAGTTGTCAATGTATTTCAGTGTTAATCTGGTGGGAAAGGAGAATTCATGCTTGAGATTTAATTTCAAGTTGGAAGGTTATAAATATTAGCAATGGTTTACCTACAAAACTTTGGAACAATCGTAAGGGAACCTGTTCTTTGAGTAAAGCCACACTGAAAAATATGATTTCTTACTGCAGTAGATACATTAAAGCGATTTCATTAAGACTTGCTGACTTTATACAGTAAGAAGAAATGTTTGTAAAACAGTAAAAGACAAAACAGTAACTTTTAATGATTGAATATACTATGTACTGAAAAAAACAACAAAAAAATATGAAAACCACCATTACTGTGATGTAAGAAAATTTCAATGGTTTGAACGATATCACCAAATGAATAAAACAGTTAATTTTGTGACCTTTTAGCTACTTAGAACGCACGTTAAAGTCTACTGTCATGACGGTAACATTTTACTTCAGCTATAGGTAGGTACCTAACAGTTTTCGGATCAGTCAAAAAGACTGTTTTGAAAATTAGGCTCATATCAGTTCAGAGTGTTTTTTCATTTTTATTTACCTACTACTTATTTCTTTTAGTGCAACGTATTTCTTTTCACAGTATTGACATGTTGATTTCGTTTTGGTGGGTACCCGCAATCAGCAATGGTTTGACATTTGAAGTTACACGGATTTAAGAATGCTTTAAAATCCAAAGTCAAGTCAATTCAATTTAATTTATTCAGGAACAATTCACATTGTGTTTGAAATCCTAATACATTACATTATAAAACTAACACATTCATATTACAATAAGTTAAATTTAAACTATAGGTGCTTTAAAACTTTGCTGTACAATCTATGTATCTGCTAATACTGGCCAACCTTTGGTAACGAAACGCAAACGCAGAATGCACAAAACTACGGAAAGTGTCGAATTAGAGTAACTCCCCACGTTTCACTGAAACATCGAATGAACAGTCTCGCTCTCTCCATACAAAAACACAAAATAAAATAGTCCTCATTATTCTGTTTGTATTATTGTTCACAACCACTGATGCAGCTCTGCAGCCTGCGGCGAATGAAAATGTTTTTCGCGTTTTTAAACCACAATGTAAGTATTCAACAGAATTCCTGCGCAAACGGAAACTTTAAACAGAGTCTGGTTTCATAACACTTTGTGGGCTGCTGTGGTGGTATTTAACAATCCGTAAAACTGTACGTGAAACAGCATTTAATTTGGATGTTAAACTGGGCTTAAATCGGTGCCGACGACGGGCGCCCAGTTTGTTTGACTAGTTACTTCACTGTCCAAGTTGTCTAAGACAAACACGAAACTGCTAAACTTGAAGTTCCCTCCGCAGGGTACCGGAATCCCCACCACCAAGGACGTTATCTTAATTAGGTGAGGCTTTCGGCTCGAAGTTCGGTGACGAATTTATTAAAACTTGTAGTTGTCTGCGACATTTTATTTACGGCTCTGGCAAAGATGACGCTCGTGGCTTCGTGAAGACTTTCAATGAACAAAAGTTTGTAAATTGTTATTCATATTGTTCTAAAGTTTTAAGTGGCACGTAGCACAATAACGACTTGCAGCAAAATCCTGATCTAGGATACCTGCAGTATGATAAAAACTTATGTACATTATGCCCTCAAAAGTATTCCGTAAAAGAAAGGATTTACTATAAAAGTGCCAAGCCACTCTGGTTATTATGAGTTTATTACTTATTTAAATTAAGTTTCAACTTTACTCTGTTACAAAGTAACACTGGTTTAAGAGGAAATGTAGTTTGAAGGTTTCTTTAAAGGTGAATTGATAAGTTTTGGTAAAATGTGAGTTTCTGAGAAGTTAAATTATTTTATATCAAACTCAGTTTGAGTTACCTACTTATTCAAACTGACTTAAAAATGTTTTCTAGCTACATTTTGTATATGTAATGGAATTAATGCTATTTACCTAAGTGATGTCACTTATTTTATCTGCACATGATGTTCAAAACACATTAGGTATTTATATGTAGAATAACCTATTAGAGTTTTTTACTCCCCATTATTTACCAACATCTATTTTTTTTCGTAAACCTCCACTCGTTTTCAGTACGTAACCATCAATTTCTACCTTATTAGATCTATTATAAATATCTTTCAGTCTATATTCCTTCAATCTCTCACACGTGACTACCCACGTTATGTTTGCGTTTACGTTAAAGCCGCTAAGCCGTAAATGTTGACTACGTCATAATGTAAATGTAGTTAGCATGCTAATGCATAAGTTTAAGATGAGATTAAGTACCATACTGTAATTTTGGTGAGGCAATTGGGTAAGTAATGTTTGTTTATTGTGTGTAAAGGCTACAACCCGCTAAATTTTACTTGAGACTTCGCCCGGATAATGTAAGCGCGCTGTCAGTACGCGTCGATGGCGAGAGCGGTCACAAAGCGAGGGTCGAGAGGGGCCGGTCGTGTCTCAAGTGAACTCTTGCGGGTTATACTGTTATTTTAGGCTCGGCGACTTAGAAAGTCAGCAATACGTTCACAGGACACATTAACATGGTAGGATATCTACCATGTTAATGTGTCCTGTGAACGTAAACGTTTGATGTGCTAATTAGTGGTTTTAGTGATGGTAGGTGGTTACCGCTACCTAAGGACGTTGCCATCTCAGAGCATAATCAGCCTATATTCCCACTGCTGGGACACAGGTCTCCTCTCTATGAGAGGAAATGGGCTGTCATCCATCATGCGGGCCCAGTGCGGGTTGATCAAAGCCACATGTCTTTAAATTTTTGGTTCTAAGACATGCCGGTTTCCTCATGATGTTTTCCTTCACCGTTTTGAGAGCAGCGGTGATGAAATTAAATACACAAGGGGATACCGGAATAAATCAATTAAAGTGCCACTCGTCAGTATGATACCACTGGGCCTCCCATCTCACAGATAAAAGTGAAATCTCTTTGAAAAAGTCTAACATTTCAATGTTTATTTTATTAACGTAGGTACCTACTGTAAGGCCTATCGTTCACAATGTTACACAGCACTAGTATTTCAATGGCAGACCGCACTGCGGGGTAATCGAGTAGCACACTAACGGAAGCAATGACTTTCATTTTGACAGTCCAACAGCATTCATTTCGTTGTTAACGTTGTTGAGTAGACAATTTTTTCGAACACAAGAAGCAGTGGATTAGCAATATCCTTAAAAATTGTTAATATTATAATTTTAAGTGTGTTTCCCAATTAGAGTGCTGGTTTGTAACACTTTAATTTTGAGTATCGCCGTCCTTAGCGTTCCTTTTGCGACTATAGAGACAAGGAGAGCTGCTGCTTATGTCTTAAATTTAATTTAATAAAAAGATTAGCTAGCTAGACTGCCAGGTTGCTGTTAGCAGAGCTACCTACTCCGAGACTACCCAGGGTGCGCCGCATATACTTTAGTATCATAAGTTCTCTTTAAAAGGCTCTTCTATCATAGAACAAGTGTTCTTCGACATCAAAAACGACAGTTTCGGAAGTATTTTATCAATGGGAACTAGACCATCATAATTTTGTTAAAAACGTTATTATAAGTAAGAACAAAAATAAAACTTATATCTTCAATTTCAACTCATAGACATTTGTAAATAAACTCACTTGCAAAGACAATTCTCTGTCCTTTTAAACTGTACCTACTACTGGATACTTTCATAAAATACTTAATTGTGTCTAGAATTTTGTGCGAGTAGGTAGTACCTACAACATTCTCACACATTCGAACGCAATACCTAATCGTAACCTACTACCTCGATGTTGAATAATTATTTTGCAGGAAACACACAAGTTTAATGTATTATTATACCTACTGCGATCGGTTTGGAATCCGCTTAGGCATGGCACTCATCGATGGGACGGCTCGGCTACGGATCCTTAGGAATCCCTAGATGTAAACGCATAGTTACCATCTGGGTAACTATACCGTGTGGTGTAATTTATAATAATATATATCTATTCAGAAACAAAATTGGTAAAATATTAACATAAAAATCTTTGAAATTATTTACAAAGGTATTGCAACGTTAGATACTCCTTAGATAACATAGACATTCTGGTAGTCATTGAGTAGTAATTATGTTAAAGTGCGAAAGTGGTCACAAATACATAAGTAGTTTATAGGCCATAGATTGACATGGGTCACTTTTATCCTCAAAAACGCTAAGAAAAGAGCAAAGCTGCGAGTGAAAGCTAGCGATGTCATAAATATTATTTACTTACATAAAAATGCCGTTCCGTACCGTTCGGTCAGTGTGCGCCCAGCATTATTGCCACCCCCCACCACCCCTCGTCCGGCTTCCGGAGGAAACGGTCCTTCGGCGGCAAGGACGGAAGATCCTGTTTAAGCTGGATCTGATATCCACTGCGCGTTAGTAAACTGCTCGCAATTATCGCTACGAAGCATTCGTTGCTCTGCTCGAGATCACACAGCTTAGCAATGTTGTATTTATTTAGTTTGCAGCAGGTAACTGCTATTGTGATCAGCGAGTTTAGTATTTCTGAAGATAGTATAAGTAGGGATAGTATTAATAGAAAACCAACAGCTCATTTTATCAAATTGAATTTCAGTCGACAACATCCATCGGTTTCTTATTAAACTTCAACTATATCCGACGATCCTGCATACTTATCTCTTTTTACTAAAATATCATTGCTTTTGTTGACTCTTTTGGACATAGAGTTTCTTGCTGAAGCTTCGGATGGTTTATTTGGGACCATGCGTGTTTATTATTTGACCTTTCTTGGGATTAAGAGACTGAAAAAAGTGCGTTTCAGCTTGAGTAGGTACCTAATGTTCATTTTAATTTCTATGTAGATTACAAGTGCTTTCTACTCAAAATTATAACCACTTTGTGGTCGCCCGAGCAAGATGTTTTCACGAAATTGTTTTAATTTAATCACTTAGCTACAAGAACCTTTAGTTTTTATTATCAGTAAATTTTAAGTGTTTCCTGTATTTTCTTGTTATTTTCCTCTTGTTTCGGCAACAGAGGAATACCCCATACCAGATGGGAGGTACTTAGCCACGAACGGAAAGATTGTATATCTGCTTTTTGCTTTAATTTTGGGGGTGAAGATAAAAAAAAATTATTAGGACTAACGATAAATATGTACAGTTTTTCTGAAATCTAGTTCACCCATGTTTTGTGCCTGATCTAGGTAATCCTGTGTTTCAGGAGATTGGAGATAACATTAATTGATTAAATAATCACATAATTATCATATTATTTATCCTGGTACATGATGAATGAGTGGCGGAGTGTTGGATATTTTATCAATACTGTTACTACAATACTTATTATATACGGTAAAGATACATAACATAATTCTAAACTGGCTACTTATATCATTGAAACTCCATCTTACGCTAGGCCAGCTCAAGGTCAGTGTTACCACGCACGTGCGGTCGCCTGTACGCACGGTTACACGTCAAGCTATACCTACGTAACCAGTATAAGCTGACTTCTGATTGTAAGAAAAACCTATACAACGCGAGGTCTTTTGCTGTGTGTACCTACAGTAATACTGTTTCTGATAAGATATGAACCGCCATAGATGGAATGGAACGTGTTTTTGCAAACAGTATTTTTGTATGACCAGTTTATCATTGACAAGGTTTGTCGGATGACTAAAGTTTGATAAGATTAAGTTTATTAATGAAATGGAACCTACCTATAGTAATATCATAATTAATTATGACTATTAACGGCGTTAAATTAACGGATCGTGTTTGAAACACAATACTGTGCTCCAAAACAAAGATAGCTGACGTGGCTCAAAAGGCTGCCCAACTTAAATGGGACTGGGCAGGACATGTCTGCCGCATCCGGACAGGCTGTGGGCCCAAATAGCACAGAATTGGTGAAAAACAGTGAGGCAGTGTCGCGGCAGACCACGTAGGAGATGGCGGGACGAGCTGGATAGGTTCCGTCAAAAATTGGAAGGAGGACGCGCGGGCTCGCGCAAGATGGAAAGAGTGGAGGGAGGCCTTTGCCCAGGAGTGGGACAGGGCAGGCTAATAAAAAAAAGACGCACTCGAAACATTAGCATATGAAAATGGACGTGAATGGAATGATAATTATTATCGGTCTTAGGCCCGTATTACAGAACCTCAGTCAAGACTCAAGCGTTACTTAAAACTAGTTTACAGCCATTTGATTGGTTGAAACTAGTTTTAAGTCATGTTTGAGTATTGAGTGACGTTCTGTAATACGGGACTTACTGTCTCACTATCTCATTCTACCTCACATTCAAGCTGCTTTTACCAATCAAGACGATGAATATTGAAGGTCTGAAATAAACTGACAATCGTACAGTGATGTTTACATTCCGTTCACAGTTATTTTACCTCAGAAAGCAGCAACCTAACAGCAATGTTATTTCAACGAGAATGTAGATCACAATGATTTTGAGAGTGGATGGTTGGATCACAATGATTTTGAGAGTGGTTTATATCACAATGGTCTTGTCAGTGGCAGCAACCCAATAGCAACCTTATTTTAAGGAAATAAGGGTAATAAGACCACTGTGATTTTGACAGTGATGCAAAAATCAGAGGTAAAATAATTGTGAAAGGATTTTTACCAATTTCGTCAACAAAATTAAATGGTGACATGAAATAATGTTTATGTCTGTAAGACACTTTTACAGTAAATTTTTGGGCAAAAGTTTTAACTAGATAGCGGTGGCTTTACCTAGCTACTCGTGTATAATAAATAAAGGACAATTCTCGTAATTTTAAGAACGTTCACATTCTGTGGGTCTAAAAAGGCCACTTTGGCAGAATCATAAACGTATTTTGCTTTTTTTCGTTGCAAGAGATTGGGATTGGATTTGGATTGGTATTTAAGCACAGACAAAGAAGAAATAACTGTAAAATCCTTCACCAATGGGATTTGATACGATTAACATAACAGTTAACTGTCTATTATGATTTATAATGATTTGATGAATTCCTTTTATGATTCTGCAAAAGTGGCCTTTTTAGGCCTCCTGATCTCAGTCTCAATCTGTCAAAAATACCTCTAAAATCGCTATATTTTTGACAGGTTTTTGACATTGATTTTCGCTGAGATTGCGACTAGATTTTGAACGTTTTTAATTGAAATGCCGAAACAAACTCAAAGTTCATGGTCTTAAAGTTTAAATTATTATTAAGACTAGCTGCGCCCCGCGCATCGACATTTACGCGGGTGAAAATGAGATAAAAAAGTACCCTATATGTTAAACCAGGGTGTCAGCTACCTCCATTCAAAATTTTATCAAAATTGGTCCCGCCGTTTGAGCGTGAAGAAGTAACAAACATATAAACACAATCCCACACACTCACAAACTTTCGCCTTTATAATATTAGTGTGATATACCGTGAAGATGTTGTGTAACGGTCCGTTGCCCGCAACTCCACGTCCAAGTGCGTATTTTGCATATATTATGCGAGTCTTACAATGTTTTTGTTGTTCTCGGCCTATAGCAAAATAGTAGGAAGAAATAAATAATATGAAATTATAATCACCATTCTATAAAACGGAAGATACAACTGTAACTATATCATAAACTCCGAACCTAGTTCCTCACTCCTCAGTACTTACTCACGATGTCATCAGTTGTAATTTTCATAAGGCGTGGAAGGCAAGACAAACGACGGGCGTCTTTAACGCTCAAACCGCCATCATATGCGGCCAGCATCACTGATGCAAAGAAGAATTTATGTGCTCCATCCATATTGCCCTCTGAGGCACCCTAGGTTGCCACATTTAACATTATATGCCAGATTTATTGTGAAATACAGTTCCCTCGACCTCCCGCAATTTTTCTAGTGAAAATTGACGAGCATTTTCTTGCCTTAGGCTTTAGATGTTATTGGCGTTCTTACTACAGCTCGCTCTCATATTTTTTTAGGCGCTGAAAAACGTCCCTTGATCCTCAATTGAAAACCATACCACCACCACCACCAACTTAAATTGCCCGTATAATCAAATCGCATCTCTCATTCTTTGATAGTTGTACAAAATGGCTATAACATGGCATATTAACGTTGGGTGTCAATTTGGTTAACTTTTAATTTCCCTGGCTGATAAAAAATTTCGAAAATTTTATGGTTAAAATCTAGATGCTCTATTGATATTGGTTAGCCTTTATCTATTGTACCTAAACGGTTGAATGCACATCGCACTAATTACACATTAGACACGTAATTAGTTGTATGTATGATTCTATTTGTTGGGTGTCAACAAGGCATTATTGACGCTACGGCACTGATTGTCTATGTATTTGTACTGGGTTTGTGTAAATAATTGTCGAGAAAGTAATTAGTATGATGTATAGACTGTGCTAAAACTGTCAAAATGACAAACATAACGGCCCTTAATCGGGAAAAGAATTTCTATGAAAAGTATTTGTACTTATGTCCCAAACTGTAATGTGTGTGTTAGTGTCATATTTATGTTGTGAACCACTTTTATTGCTTTCGGCCTTCTTTCAGTAATAAAAGTGGAATATTCATCGACTTTTGCTTTTACTACTTACATGCTTCGTTATATTTGTTTAATCAGTCACGTAACCTACGCACATGAATGAATCATCAGTTTCATTAATAACTAAATACGATGTGACTCATCTTGAGGGACTTGTGGCTAAGAAATAACAGCGACACGGTTTGATCGATCAGGTTAAGCTACGCTTGCCGCGTCCGTTGGTCCGTGGATGGGTGACCATCTTTACATACCAAGACCCCTCCGTGCCTCGGAAAGTACGTTGACCCGTTGGTCCCGGCTGTCATTCATGGATCTTTGACAGTCGTTACGGGTCGTCAGAAGCCCGAAAGTCTGACAACCAGTCTTACCAAGGTGTATCGTATTACCCAATAACTGGGTTGTGGAGGTCAGATAAGCAGTCGCTCCATGTAAAATACTGGTATTCAGCTGCATCGGAAAACACAAATGTGGTGTTTATACGATTTCCGACTTCGCGGACGAAGTCGCGAGCAAAAGTTATGTAAGTGGTTCGCAATAAAAAGAATAAATACCACCATATCGTTTACGTAGATTAAATTAGATAATATACCGAGGATTGAGGCTGTTTCTTAAGCAAAATCAAATGAGTTTCCCTATATATGAGGATAACTAATTTTATTTCATTTTCGATCTGCGATTAGTCATCGATAAAAATAAATCAATATTTAATCGATATGATATCAAGTCACCGATTAGTCTGCTACGAATGAACACTAAACTATTCTGAGTGCATAACTGATAACAGAAAATCGACGTTCAAAGTCTAATTGTTTTATCGAAACTGGGACAAAAATATTAATACCTAGGTATCCTATCAAATCTATAATCTGCACCGGTACGACAAATATCAAACTTCCCATCCCTAGCACCAATATATCGTAAAGGCATTTAATTAGAGATCTGTGTGTTTGCCTCTCAGCAGTTTGGAACTGCATCCAAGTTCTGGAACTACCAAAGTACCTTTAGCAAATATTAATTGGTGGAAACTTTATAGCCGTATGCTCGCGTAGTTCTATTCAAAGACAAATACGTACTTACTTAGATATTAAGGATGACTTATAGTTTGAGTTCTAGAGTGTTTGAATTAGAGACTTGGCGGAGTTGGTGGGTATCACTTTGTTTATCTCGTGAAGGCCGCAGGAACCCGTTGGATGCGAGAAGCACAAACGGTCGAAGTGGAGGTGCTTGGGAGGATATGGGATATGTGCAGAAGTGGACGTCTTTCGGCTGAAATTATGACTTTGTTTATCGAGCAGCTGAACGGATTGTTTTTAGTGGGTCTTTTACCCTTCGTACGAAACGTGGATCCACGCGAAACACAATGGCTTTATAATTGTTTCTCTAATTACGGCGTTCAACCGGTTAAAACTAGCTTTAAAAAAAAGGAATTAGTGTTTTGAATTGCGTCAAATACTTAACAGTATTTCTTGTGGTTCATAGTCATTAACTTATAATTCATCAATTAGAGGGATCATAATAACTTAACTCGTTTTGTACCTGCTGATACAAAATGTTTAAATGTACTATTGTTTTTCCGACACACGTGGTAAATGACATAGGTACTTATGCCATAATTATTATGTGCTTATGCGCTTGTTCCGAGTATTTGTTAACAATAGACTATTCATCTTGGGTTTTCTATAAGGTGATGTGATACAACCTGCCTCATCATCATCTGCCTAGCCATTTCCCAAGTATGTTGGAGTCAGCGTCCAGTCTAACCGGTTGCAGCTGAATACCAGTATTCACATGGAGCGACTCATCTGACCGCCACAAACCAGTTTCTGGGTAATACGATACCCCATGCAAGACTGGTTGTCAAACAAATAACAAATGATAGCCGAGACCAACGGCTTATCGTGCTTTCCGAGGTAGGGAAGAGGTCTCGATATAATGGACGTTCACTCATCCTCAAACTGCCCTAGGCAAGCGGAGCTTAACCTTTGACCAACACATGCGGCTGAGATGATTTATAATAATAATAATAAACATTTCAATTCAGACCAGGTCCATATTTTGTTAGTAACAATGGTACTTAAAAATAATGTTAATATTGGCAACAAAATTAAATTACGGCATGAAGCCGCACCCTCCTTCTCCTAACGATAGCAGCAAAGCCATCCGCGCCACCCGCGCCTCAGCAAACATCCCTGACGCACTGCAACGTCATGGCAGCCCCAACAGTACCCTGAGTACATTATTATATTCGACACGCAGGTCGTATGAACCTAACGTTCAAAACAGTATTTTTTACTGATCCGAAAACAGTTAAAGCTTGAGGCAAAATTTTACCGCCATGACAGTAAACTTTAACGTTTTAACTAGCTAAAAGCTCACAAAATTAATTGTTTTATTCATTAGATGATATCGTTCAAACCATTGAAATGTACTTACATTACAGTAATGGTGGTGTTCAACTATGAACAAACAGAAGTTACACGCGCCAGCAACAGCATCGCAGCAGCGTCAGCATCAGACCAAAATTCGTTTCACATACAAGCACACCGTCAGCGCTAAGAAGTGACCTACTGAGATCTTCGCTTCATCGGCTCAATACACACACAACACACATGTAAATAGGTATCAATGTATATTGAGCACTAAAATTGTATATAATTAAGTTAATTATTGTAATAAATGAGTCATCAAGCTGGAGTCGAGTTTGATTCACCTTCCATAACTCCCCTCACTGTGGCCAAGACACCTTTAGCCATCATCGGTCCTATGAGTCTGTGGGATCGGCAGTGAGAAAACCATTTCCTGTGTACATTGCACGACGTACACAAACCCTATTTCCTACCCAAATTCCGTCTGTGCCCGTAGGTCTCTTGGTAACAGACTTCCCTCACGTAAACCAACGTAACTCACGTTTGGTGTGGTTTGTATGATAGGGTAGGGCGTTAGGGTGCTAGGTAGTTGCTGTAGGGCTAGGTTTCTATTCAGTAGGGTCTTAGGTGATCCATAGGTACCAGGCTCCATTGTTTTAAATTTAGCCACACTGTACGCAATTGGGATAACGGCCGTACTAAGCTGTGAAACCCAGTGCGTACAGGTGGTTTTCCTTTTTTTTGTTGTATTTTCAGTAAATAGTAGGTATGTTCAACCATTAAAAGTTACTGTTTTGTCTTTTACTGTTTTACAAACATTTCTTCTTACTGTATAAAGTCATAATGAAAAGTAAGATTTTTTTTTTCTGTGTATTATTATCATTATTACTTACGAGTTTAAACCATAATCTTAGTTAACCTTTAACCATGACTGTTTTTTTAATCGGGACAACCAATACTTACAATTCAGTACAAAACGAACTTAGCGAACCGACGAACTGACCCACAAGTAATATTTCATTTAAAGTCTCATCGTGCGTCCCGAAAGTTCACCAAAGCTTGTAAAGTATTTGCTCGAAATTTTCAAGATGGAGTGCAATCACGGACCGGTTCGAACGAAGCAGTTCAAGTTCCGAATCGAACTTGTGACCAGCGAAGTCTTTTTCATTTCTGGACTTTGATGAAATTTTTAAACTCGCCCATTTTAAAATATCTGCTGCTGTTTCATTTCAACTAAATGGAACGAGTTGGAATTTTCTGCTGAATTTAAACTTTTGATCTAACTCCTTCTTATGTATTTTTTTTTAAACTTCCATTTGAAGAAACTCGATAAGATGCCATTTTCAGACTATTATTACTCAAATACGCATGACACCTACTTAATTGTTAATTATCCATTATTTTCAATAGAATTAGTGTCCTCGAGATTAAAATATTTATCTACCAAAAAAATTAAACAAAAGGAAATTGAAACGTGGTCTTAGATAATGTTAGGTACACACAGCTCCTTTAACTAGTTACCCCACCAAAAGACATGTGCGTTCAAATCCGTGATAGGCCCAAGTTGGTTTTTGTATTTTGCAAAAACATTTTATTTTAAATAATGTATTGTTTTAGTGAATAAATAAGTTTAAGTAAGTTTTTTTTTTTTTAATTCTGTTTTTATTATTGTTTTTTTCAATAAAACAATACTTTTGCGACGACAAGCAACAATAATAGGGTTAACATTTACGACAACTTATTCATCGTCTAAATAGACTGGAGGTTTCAAGACCGCTTACCGTGCATAAGATTGGTAGTTCAAATCCTATATAGGCACGAAATGTGCTTTTTGTTCATTATATTATTTTGATATATTTTTCTATTTTGTTTTAAGTAAGTAGTAATTATTTATAAAATAAAGAATTAAAAAATCAAGAAAAATAAAATACTTTATTAATCATTTAATAATATTTATTATTGCTATTATTTAACAAAACTATGATCTTATTTTACAACAAACAGAACAACTATTTTAGTTCTCATAATATCAGAAATCATTTTAAAAAATAATTGATAAATAGTAGTCGTTTACTCTTCGCCATTTTAAGTGAACGTATACAAAGTTCTAACTTGAAGGTATGGATTAATTTTATAAAGACAACGTAAGTAAGTAAAATTAATGGATACCCTCAAATTATAACATCTTTCGATTAGACAGGGACCTAAAGATATAATGACTCAGCCGATAGTAGATAACAACTTCATCGCAATTCATATGGGCTCGCTGGCTAGTTCGTCAAACTGCCGGTATGAGTATGACGACGTTCGGTGATGCGATGGTTCGAATCCGAGTCAACACAATGGACTCTTTTTGAAGTATTCTTTAGATTATTCGTAAGGAATTCAATGTTGTAGCAGTGTAACATTTTAAAACTTGAGGGGTTAGGACATAGTGACGCTTTCTGTACCTACAGAACAAGTTTGACATCAACGATAAAGTAAAACAGAAATCAAATATTTACTATTTTTCATAGTTATGGTTGGTTTTGTTAATGTAAGTGTAAACTTTGTAATCTTATTATTTGTTTTGCACCAATGCCATTGCTTGGGAAAATTAACACATTTTGTAGCGAATTTTAATTTTTAAGGTTTCTTTAGAAGTGAGACATAATATTTTAATGCCAGTTTAACATTTAGCATAATCAGTCTATAATTTAGCATAGTCAGTCCCACTGCTGGGACACAGACCTCCTGTCGGTAAGAGGGTGGGCCGAAATCCACCACGCGGGCCCAGTACGGGTTGGTAAATGTCAAGTTTTAGATTTTTTTGGTTCTAGGACATGCCGGTTTCCTCACGATGTTTTTCTTCACCGTTTTGAGAGCAGTCGTGATGAAATAATTTACACAAAGTAAAGCGCCTTACGGTACGGGTTCGACTTACGACCTACAACTCGTAAGTCGCGGCCGTTACCACTTGGTCACCACCGCTCCCGTGTAACATGTGGCTTAGCGAAATTATTTTGCGCTTTAAATGATTTTCTAACTTTCTTGGAGTCACAGAGGATCTTCCTTTAGTGATAAAACTTTGATGCGTTCTAGTAAAATCGACTCAAAACCATCCAGATGACGGCTGATATTTTAACTATGGCACCATATACACATCCATATGTTCATACCCCAAACCCTTCTTCAAGTCTGTTCTAAGACATTTTCCTACAAACAAAGCAACGTCAACGTTCATCCAACGAAAGAAGGTAGGTAACTACCTCCAGTCTCCGGTAGCCGTCATTCAATAAAACTAAAGGGGAATCGTTACGAAAAAGCTCGGTTTGCTCAGGTGCAACTGACTTAACACAATTGAGTTCGTTATTTCAACGACGCATTGTTCAGCCAATGCGACTTACGGTCCCGATCTGCAATCACCCTGATTTATAGACTTTACCAAGGCACCAACTAAGGCCACTGTTGCTATAAAAATTGCTTCTATATCTTAATGTTGAAGAATGGTTTCCAATTTTAAAGAATGTCGACTACGTAGTTCGTTCTGAAATTCATTTCTTTTCTTTAAAATCTTTTACAGTCGTCTTTTTGATAAACGTTGAAAAACGGTCTCGTGAATGAGAAATGGTGTATTTTTTTAATCGTGCAACAAATGATAAATATTCGGATCACGAGAATCGTCGAAAAAATATCGCTACTTCCACACACGAGCCAACTTTTGTTCTTATTTTCAATTTCATGTAAAGCGATTCTATAAATTTTAAAATCGCTGCCCCGACAGGAAGTCAGATCGAAATCGTGGCGGTCGGGAGGAAATTGCTCATTCTCACGCGAACGGCCGCCGCCTCACTCCGGGGAATCCGCTCTAATGGAAAAAGTTAAAAAAATATACAAAACTTTTTATTACAAAGCCTCGTTGGACTTAAACCTATACCTACATAAATACATAGCAACTATAAGAAAACTACGAGACCAGAATAATTTTATTTTGTTCTGTGCGGAACTATCCTGTCGCATATGTTTTTTTTTTTGTTAGCCTGTTCTGTCCCACTGCTGGGCAAAGGCCTGCCCCATTTCCTTCCACATTTCCTTATACTGTGCCTTCTCCGTCCAGTCGGTTAGGAACGAGTCTACATTTTAAATAATTATGTTAAATATTTAAAAATAAAAGCAAATTATTCCAATCCGCAGATAATCATTATTGGTATTACTTCTTCAGAGTGGGTATTTTAAATTACTTTCCTCAATTATGATATAAGATCAAGAATAAATTTTATTGAACGTCACCCCCAACCGCTTTTGTCAGAAAATGTAATTATGTGCCCCGTCTGCTTCAACCAAGGTTTACTTGATTGATCCCTCTTGTCGATGAAAATGAATTAAATTTAAATAATTTAATAAAAGTACAAGAAACAACCAGCGTACATTTATGTAACAACACACTATCAATCTCAATCTGAATCATTTTGACGGATAATGCTAATCCATTGATTCAGATGTTGGAAAAAATTGTCTGTTCAACAACGTAAATACCGCAGTGAATGTTGTTGAACTGTCACAATTAAAGCCATTGCTACACTGACAGAGCAAGTGTGTTACGCAATCACCCTGCTGATGTATGAACGAAAAACAAAGCAAAATAAGCGTGTAAGGATCGCAGCAGGTGGCGTTCGGCCTACTCCCATTGAATGAAGGTGTGAGTTTATGTAGCATATGTTCAAGAAATCACTACTTGTTTTGTTTATAGAGTTGCAACATCAGTTACATACCAATAATGCTTGGTAAATGCTAGAACCAATTTCATGTCAATATCTTTGAGCGTCCTACGTCGCTAAATTGCGTAAAAAGTTATTTAGATTCTTTCGCGGTACAATTTTTCAGTTTTATCAAAGTATAGTCGGCTGCACGTCTCTGGTAACACTTTGACCTTGAACTGGCCTAGCGTGGTACGGAGTTTTATAAATAAATAAGAGTATATCTAACACTGGTTTTGTTACCAACTGATGTTTTATTGATGAATTAGATAAATTAATTAATTAGCTTTCAGATTATTTTGAATAGGCTTTTTTGTTCCGAAAAAAACAGTGTTACAATAGGCGAGTTGATGTAAGCACGTTTTCATGGAATAAACGTAATAATTATAATGGGGGGGATTACTTTGAGGGTCGAGAAGTTGGAGTCGCGTCACAAGACGAACTTCAAGTCGTTCATGGTGCGTGTTCCGACACATCATCTCGAGAAGTATCTCAAGGAAGAGTTCTGGCCGAAGGGTGTTGTGTACCGCCGGTTTCGTGGCCGGATACATGACACCAGTCAGCGAAACACGACGCAGACACTTCGTGTGCGTTAGTTTGTTAGTTTTTTAGTGTAATTATAATGTTGCATGTATTTATAGTATTTTTAATTTATATTAATATTGTATTGTATGTGTTTTATTGGGCCTTGATACCTGAAAAAAATGGATAAATAAATAAATAAATAATGTTGTATCATTTAAAAGTCCCTATAGTAGGTACCTGCAGTATCCGACCGTTCGGCGAGGCACATACAGTTTTAGAAAAAGTTTGACTTTTAATAGTGTCTTCTCTGTCACTCATAGCTGAGTTACAGTCTCTATCTAAAGTTCAATGTGCCATATTAAAACGGTAGATACTGTACCAGCTATTATTTACTTCCTATACCATAATTTATTAACACATTCAGAACACAAACCAAGCCTAAGTACTTACTAATTCATTCAAAAACGTTGGAAAAATACTTGTATATAAGAAACCTATAGCTTTTTATCTTTAGTTTTTGATTAGGTATCATACGTAGGTATTTTAACGACCATTATCTTCATAGATAAATATGATTAATAACAGTCTGTAGCTAATGTTAGTTGAATCTATTGGTATGAATGAAATACCGAAAAAACAACCCAATTTCGCAGTCGACTGTACTGTGGATAGGTCAAGCGCTAAAGTTATTTTGAAACAGCCGGTCGATTCTGCAAAAATCTCACCGTGAAAACTTAGGTGAAGTGAGTTTGTTTTTGCTAGGAAATGACACTATTGACAGCTCACTTCACCTAAGTTTTCACGGTGAGATTTTTACAGAATAGCATCGCAGATTCCATTCCCACTTAGCGGCCTCATGTCACCTTTTCGAACTGTCATTTTCATTCAAAATGTTGGCAATGAAGTATTCTAAAAATCTAAGTAAAAATAAACCTTAAGACGCTTAACATATTTATTCCTTGACTGTACTTCCCAAACCTAATTAATTAATTATGTGACTTGAATGTTATCTTGAGTAAAGCATAGCAAAACTAAGTAGTAGGTCGATCGCCGCATCGCGTCGCTTTTAACCCTTAAATGCCATGTGTTAACTAGATAACTTTGGAAATGTTTCGGGTACCTAACTTTGAGCAAACTATTTAATTCAGAACTAATGTTAGTCAAGTCAATAAAGGGAGAGGTCGATTAAAACTGCCCCATCTTACATCTTGAATTCTTGTTTTTGGGGGATTTGACGAGTGTTGACCAATCTGATATCCATCGGCAGCATCTTAGGTGAAATCAGCCTATAATATCCCACTCTGGGACATAGGCCTTCCCTCTGTGAAAGAGAGTGGGCCGAAATCTACCACGCGAGCCCAGTGTGGCGTGGTGGATGTCACAGGTCTTCGAATTTTTGGTTCTGGGTAATATCGGTTTTCTCACGATGTTTTCCTGCAACGTTTTGATAGTAGTGGTGATGAAGTAACTTACACAAAGTAAAAGTGCCTGTCTGGGTTCGAACCTAGCGACCTACAGCTCGTTTCCAATTACTAACACAGCAGATAATAATCAAAGGTCACGTTGAGATCCTTGTTGCGAATTATTTACGTTTATCTATCGATAACCGTTATCAGTAGTAATTTTTTGATAAGCCGAAACTTTTGTACGAAACAAGAACGTCCCTGTAATTAATAATAAGTTTTTAATGCCTAGATAATGCTAACAAAAAGTAATACACAAATCATCATCTGCCTAGCCGTTTCCCAACTATGTTGGGGACGGCTTCCAGTCTAACCGGATGCAGCTGAATACCAGTATTTTACATGGAGCGACTGCCTATCTGACCTCCACAACCCAGTTACTGGGAAATATGATACCCCTTGGTAAGACTGGTTGTCAGACTTTCGGGCTTCTGACTACCCGTAAAGACTGTCAAAGATCCACGAATGACAGCCGGGGCCAACGGCTTAACGTGCTTTCCGAGGCACGGAGGGGTCACGGTATGTATAGATGGTCACCCATCCACAGACCAACCGCGGCGAGCGTAGCTTAACCTGATCGATCGACCTGTGCGGCTGTTATTATTTAGCCACGGGCCCCTCGTATACACAAATCCATACTAATATTATAAATGCGAAAGTGTGTCTGTCTGTCTGTGTGATACCTCTTCAAGCTCAACCGCTGAACCGATTTAGATGAAATTTGGTATTGAGATAGTTTGAGTCCCGGGAAAGGACATAAGATAGTTTTTATCCCGATATTCCCACGGGATCGACATTTACACGGGTAAAACCACGGGGCGCAGCTAGTAAATTAATAATCATATGATGCAAACAATGATAAGATTGTGAAAGTTACATTTTGACCCATTAAAGATTTTTAGTTTTTGCTTTTAAAAATAAACTAAAATCTCAGTAGGCAAGTCAGTCAAAAGTCAAATCATTTCTTTCAAATAGGCAAGAAGGCACTTTTAAACGTCAAAATTTACAGAAAAATATAATTAATTCTAGTCGCCCCTTTCAAAAGGTAGTTTCGTATGGAGAAGAATGGGCAGGAAAATCCACCGTTACTCTTTTAAAAATATTTTACAATATTTTGTATACGAAGACCATAGATTATGCACCTAGAACACGGATATCGAACCTAGAATAACATTACAAATACAGCACTATGTAAAACGAATTAAAAGTAAAACAAAGACAGCTAAATTAACTAGGTATGTCATAGATACACATGCTCATGGTATACACGTAGCCATTTGATTTTTAAACAAAAGTGATTTAGAATAAAAAATATTTACAGTAGCCTGTAATATGGGAAACTGGCGTGCATTCCCGTAGATATCTATATCAATCAATATTAAACAACTGCTCAGTATTCGTTAGACGCCAGTGCTGGCAAGGCATCACTCAGCCAGTTAAATTAAAAAAAATAACAACCTTATACTCTGTGAAGCCAAAAAAGTGAGGATATATCCTATTACTTAGTCGTAACTGACTTCAAAAATTTGATACACGTTATTATTACTCAGTAAATCGTAACTAATTTTTTTTTTTTTTTTTGTAGAACTAGATGTTCAGGTGTTTTCCAGTACAAGTATTATCTTTTGTACCGAAATGTTGTATCGATCGTCAGAGATAAATGTAGATAAGTGCTGATAAGTTTTGTTATAGCTTTAAACATTAACAACGGTCACTTCACTCCAGTCGTAGGCAACTGCTCGTCTCGTAATCAGTGATTCGAAAAAAATCTATTAAAACAACAAAATGTGGTAAGTTTTCATTCTGTTTTGTTGTTTGTTTTCCATTTAGTGACACTGTGTTTTGTTTACGAAATAAGTTGTGTGAAAAACGAGCATTAATAACATAGCAGTGCACAATTCAATTAAACACACGCGACGAAAATATTTTCTTGCAATTATGTTGTTGGCTGAGTGTAAAGTTATAGGAAAACATATAAAAATCTTACTGGGTATGCATATTTTAAATTATACGGCAATTACCTAATGCAAGGAAGTAAATCGTCGTAATAGCATGCAATTTCTTCATAATCACAACGTTATTCTTTTGTTTTTTTTTTCCGCAAATAAACAACTTTTTGACACAAAACGGTATAGCTTAGCAAGCATTCAGACTAAACCAAAAAAAAAGCGTAGATGCTTAAAAATAGTCACTTGTGTGTACTGGATTAAATCAGCAGCGATTTTAATTATTTTTGTGATGGAAATGGTTATCGTCATTCTATTATTATCCGTCTATGCAAGGCCTGTCGGAGCGTGGCACTGGCTTAGTACGTTCGCCACCGGTTGATACATTCGTGACGTAAACAGCATTGACCAATCAGCTTCATAATGCAACCGAGCGCACGTACAGTTACCAACAGAAACATTTAAAATAAACTCATTGCAATTACTTTTGTTTCACGCTCCTCACTAAACATGTTTACTTTATTTCCTATAAATTAAACATCTAATTATCTCACGCTTCTAAGAATTCAGTTGGTATAAATATTATCAGTATCTTGGAAAACTACTGTAAGGAAATTTAGTTTTCCTATCGACAAGTATGAAACACATGTATGGAGTCGTAGGTAAAATATAGCAATAATGGCAAAACTAAACATTCCAATAGAATATATCTAACAATCTTATCTTAAATAAGTTAACAAATTAAGCATGATAGTAAGTATTATCATAGTATTCAGGAAAATAATAAATTTGACATTGTTGGTTTTTAGGGTTCCGCACCCAAAGGGTAAAAACGGGACCCTATTACTAAGACTCCACCGTCTGTCTGTCCGTTGTCACCAGGCTGTATCTCATGAACCGTGATAGCTAGACAGTTGAAATTTTCACCAATGATGTATTTTATATACTTAAATTACATTAAAATTTAAAGGGGTATAAAAGAAACGTTTTTCGCGGCGTTTTATGCCTTGTGGTACGGAACCCTGCGTGTGCGAGTCCGACTCGCACTTGGCCGGTTTTTTTGGAAATTCTGCATACTCAATCAACTTGCCTACCTGTGTGTCATATCGATGATCGAATCAAGCAAAAATATTTATGTTACTGACTGAATCACGTCGAAATCGCTGAATAGATTTAGATAAAAAATACCTCATAGATAAGTTATGTAAAACTACTTTCCTTCATACAAAAGTCACATCATCTGAATCTTATGCAGAATAATACTCGAGAATCTTAGGGAGTGCATTTCTTTCAATTAATTTCTTAGTCTCAACTAGGTAGTATAGCTACCTCTTTGCTATAATTCAGGAGCGCGTTTTTTTTTCATTGGCTGCTCTGGGTCAGTGCCTAGGGTCCCGCGATTCATTGGGCCTCATAGTTTCCGCCAGCATTTAGCTAGAGGCTGTCAAAATAAAACCTAACTTAGCCTGGCCTTTTAATTTGGAACTCTTGCATCCTGCATTGTCCATTGGAGCCCCATTGTCCTAAATTATTCAGGGCTACCTATAGGTTAAAGACAGCCCTGATGCAATTGCATGTTTTTTTGCTACCTACCTACCTAGCTATCGAGTATTTAATTTATTCGACGCTGCCAACACCCTCGACTTTCTAGTAAGTATTCTGCCGGCGTTTTCCATAAGACGACCTTAAAAATGGCGACGTGCATCTGTCGTTGCATTGAGATACATTAAAATAGTACCTTGCCCTTTCAATAGAAACTATAGCTAATTCAAAATCAAAATATTTTATTTCACATAAGCCTACATGGGCACTTATGAAACGTCAGAAGCTAGGTGCACGGTTCCAATTGGTCGTTTCCTATGGAGAAGAACCGGCAAGAAACTCCACGGTTACTCTTTTTAAAAATAATTGGCTTTTACAATATTTTCAAATTACAGTAGGTATGGGAGGATAGCGTAGGCCTGTCAACAAGTATCAGGTACTTGATAAAATATAAAATGGTCTACAGATCTAAAGTCTACAAGGCCTACAAAGTCCTCACATTTACAAAATAAGAATCTATCAAAAGGATAAATAAAAAATAAAAACCTAATAAAACCTAGTGATATGATTACCATTACAACCACTAATAAAGAGATGGAAAAAATTTGAATTTTCTGTATATAATGTCAAGTAATAAAGAGATTATGTCAAAAAAGTAAATAAAGTAAAGTAAATAAAAAATGAACATCGTAATTTGAGAGCAGTTAATAGACATTTAAATAGTTAAGCCGTTAATGAGTAGCCAGGGAAGCCACATGTGCAGAAGGAATTATTGCCAAACTACCTTGTCTTCAACATAGTCTTTAATCTTATAATATGCTTTTTTGATAAGGACACGTTTGATGAAGGTTTTGAATTTTCCATCGCTAAGTTCTGTAACCGACTTTGGCAACTTGTAATAAAAACGGACGCCGTTTACAAGAAATGACTTGCTAGTTTTAGTTAATCTAAATTTAGGTAACACAATTTCATTTTTACTACGTGTATTTATATTGTGGAAATCGCTTCTTATTTTGAAGAGTCCTAAGTTTTTGCGAACATACAAAATACTTTCTAAAATATAAAGAGAAGGCAGAGTTAGTATATCAATTATAATAGGTACGCAAAATACGCGCATTGACGTGGAGTTGCGGACACCAGCCCTTATTACCTAAGTATTTTAAATAATGTCTATGGCATTCAATAAATTAGTCTGAGATGTTGATGGCAAACAAATTGTGCAATCAAAGAACAGATGAATAATTACAAAGTACCTAAAGCATGCAATTTTTTTCTATGCAGTGTAAATAATGTATTAAAAGAACAACAAAGTGTCTGTAAACGTTCTATTTTCTTTTGTTTTTTTATTGTTGTTATTAAATTTATCTTTTGACAGTACTAACTATCCTACCATTTTGTTTTAAAGTAAATTCGGTGAATGCTGTTCGAAGTAGTGGAAAGCCTTCTAGGAATGTATTTGCCCAGACGTAATCTGAAACTGTTGGTTAAATTGGCACTTATATCAGGATAATTTAGATAAGACTATTATTATTATTGAATCATAAAGATTTGCAATACTCTGATCTCAATGTTTTGCTTTGAAATGCAGTGTAAATAGAACGACAAGTACATAATGTACCTAGGTTAAAAGATTTACTTTTGAGAGAGTACAGGTACAGGTGGCAGGGAAACCGACGCACACTTTGTAGAATTCAGCACATGATTCTAGAACTCCTAGCGTAGAAATTTTTAGACGTCAAAATGCCATGACCAGCCAATTTTTTTGTTATAATAACCAATGAACAATTTAAAAGCAGAGGTTTCAGTATCATGTACTGAATCCACGGTAACAGCTAGGTAGCGCGTGGATATCTCTGCCACCTTGTATATTGTAGCGACACCTATACGGTTTTGTTGTTACTACGACGCCAGCCAACGTAGTACGAGGTTCAAGTTAACGCCACCACTACCTTCACAGAATTCTACAACCTGCGGTGCTATTCTGTAAAAAATTTAAGTGAGCTGTCAATAGTGTCAATCCCTAGCCAATGATATTATAAGTAAAATTACACTTATAATATCATTGTCCCTAGCAAAAACAAACTCACTTCACCTAAGTTTTCACGGTGAGATTTTTAGAGAATCGACCGGCTGTTTAAGTGTTACATGCTCTGTGCCGTTTGCAAGATTATTCGCGTAACTGCATATTTCGTATGGTTTGCTACAAAAGTATCTGAAGAAAATGTAAACAAATTTCTTTATATTTACGTAATTCAAATAATTAAACCGAGGCTCCTCAGGCTTTGGTTTAATGATTTGAATCCTCAAAAACACAAAATACACCATAAAGATGTTTTTTATTTGACAATTAAGGTAATTTTATATAACCTCAATTATCGTCGATGATTTTTCAATGACAATTGAATAATGTTATTTTAAAAAGTGGTGTGATAACTTAAACCTTCTCAATACAGATTTTGAATGTGTCAATTTCCTTAAATGCGTGATTGAGTATGAATAAAACATAAATAGAGTTTGTTTAAACACTTCCGGACAGACACTTTTGACATAGACTATACGTTATACAAACAATCAGGCTGTAGCCCACGAGAATTCACAGTTCACAGATTGAACAATTCTGCATCCTACCTTTTCAATGGAGGTTTCATAATCAAGATATGTCAATACTTTAAATCAACAGAAAAGCATCTTGTTAGAATACCATTACTTATAGTTATAAAGTTTTGACACAAGCAAGACACAAGACATAAAACAAGACACAAAACATAAAATCACAAGACATAAAATTGAATATACCTAGTACTTTCTAAAGAAGTGAGAAAAACACGCCACGAGTAACTAGCAACTAGCTTCATCTTTCTGACTGACCGACCCCTTGACAATTCAAAAGTGCCTGTAATTGGTTTAATTGAAATAAATGCTTTGAGTTTGAGTGCGAAAGACCTTTTGTACACGACACTGTTTCTTTACGGAACGGCGTATAAACCGCGCTTAGAAAAAACATGTCTGTTAACAACTTCTATAGTGATCCATGCCACACTGACGACCCTGCTCACACACAGCGTATAAAACGTGCTATAGAAAAAACTTGTGTTAACAAGCTTCCATAGTGATCCATACAACACTGACAACCATGCCTAAGTACACACAGCGATAAACCATAGTTTTTCACGGCAAAAAACATGTGTGTACACACATGTTTGCAGCCTTAGTATTTTCAACTGACCGTATGAAGATTTGAGCATTATCCACAATATGCTATGAATGAAAAGCTATTGTGGATAATGCTCAAATCTTCATACGGTCAGTTGAAAATACTAAGGTGAATGATGAAGTTGAAGGTGATTTAATGATGGTTTCAAGCAGAGATGAAGACGTAGAGGTGAAAGACATTTCTGTGCAAATTAAAAGCTCTTTGTACAAAGGCTTATTGATTTCTTGATACGACACTGTAACAAATAAACCAACAATTGAATTGCCATTGTATTTGGCACTAGTGCTAAGTAGGTATACTGTGGCCGATTTTACTCTAGTTATGAACTGTCGTAAAATTCTAATAGTGTACAAGCAAAACAATAAATGAGAATAATGCTGATGAAAGCAGTGGACATAAAACTAGTTTTACCTACATTGTTATATATAACACAAAGTGTGAATTGATTTTAGTCCTTGTGCTCTTTCAAAAAACACGCAAACGTTGTACCGAGTTGGTATTACATAAACAAAAAAAGAGGCTAGTTATGACATTACACTGTTGACGTACCCACTCTATAACGTTAAAATTCATTGAAAACCAGTCATGCTAAAGAGAATCATTTAAAGATTATATCTACTCATGCTTTTTCATAGTATGATTCGTAAGGATATTGAAAGAAAGAATGATCCCACCAAAAACATTTTCATGTAAAATGTTGCCAAGACGAGACCACATATGGCTCGCACTGCCAAAAAGTTATCAGATCTCATGTAGAGCCAAGCTTCTAACTCTACACGCCCTAACTTCACAAACTCTACACCTTAGTCAAAATATGAGGCTTGGCCGTTTCGTTACTACAAGAACTATTGTATAACCGAAAAGTAATGAACAGTGAATACATTTTTCACCTTACGCCCATGTGATGGTAGCGAAACGGCCAAGCCACATATTTTGACTAAGGTGTAGAGTGCTAGTGTAAAATACCTTTAGAGGTATAAGGAATAGGGTTGAAAGTTCCTTAACCTTCATGGAAAATGGGGGATCCTCCGGCTAATACTCGATGGCTTTTGTCGAGCATTTGTGTGTATGCTGGATACTTTGTTTGCGCTATGTAGGATTTGTGTGACGTCCGTCAGATTTCATGCAAAAATTGTATATTCAATCTGTATTTTGGATTTTACAGCTGCGTGTGTAATCTCCTCTGCAAGATCCTAAGTTTACTAGTGACACTGCTGTTCATTGTAGCAGTGATACTTCTCATCCTATGGGGCGTTGGAGTCATATTCGGAAGTAAGTACTTTTGATTCTTTGTTTAAAGCATTCAGATCAATGATACCTAGTCCTAATGAATATTAACTAAAGAGTAGCTCTCATCCCTCTAGCGAGTGTTTTGACTTCCTCTCGAGATGTTTTAAGCCACGTCCGCCACTAGGGCCGCGCGGCGGTTCCTCGTGAGTTCTTAATAATGGGGACACATTACAAACAATAGCAAGCTAACAGGCCGCGAGGCCCCAGTGGGGACGCGCCTTTAAGCTTGAAATAAAAAAAGCCTAAGTATAAGATTTGAAACTTCTTTCGGCTTCATCGTTAGCGGGCAACGACGCATGACGGTGACATTGAAATTGTACTACTCAATTATGTCTTACGAAATGTATGGGAAAAGTTTTGCCGTATATTTTGAAACTGCATAGAATGGCATCATAAAACTTATTTATTTATTATTATTTATATATATACTAAGTTCTCGTTTTTTTATTTTTTTTAAACATGTGAATGCACAGCTACCAGAAAGCTTTCTTAAAAGATTGATCTTAACTTTTTTGAATAATTGCTATAATCAAAAAAGTTAAGACCAAACCTGCCCTTACTACCCTGTATCAAAAACCCTCCCTGTATGGTCAAGTTATGAATTGGTAGCTATTGTTTTAATTGACTCCCTCGTTCGTCTCGTGGTCGCAAACGCTACTGCTGAACATGTGGTCCTGGGATCGATTCTCAGGTCGAGCAAAGTGTCGATAGGTTTTTCAACCAGGAATTTATCGGTAGCTGCCCGGAGTCTGTATTTGTGCCCAATTGATGGCAATAGGCTTGCCCCCTGTTACATGAGACTTAAACATAACTGGCAAAATGTGGGTGTACTTGCTTATAATACATAATATACCTACTATAGGTTCACCTCTGACTAACCCTTTGGGCACAGTATAAAGATATTTTATACTGTGCTTTGGGGTACGGATGAGACTGGGTCATGTCTGCTCTCCAGCCCATCTTGCCAAACTTCATATCATCGATGACCCCATCTGCCTGTGTGGCACAGACGTAGGCGACTTAAATCCCATTTTTTTCTCCTGTCCCTTATATGACCGTTCATCCTTTCTTAGTCACCTCTTGTCCCTCAGTACTCCTTTTCCTACCTCAATACTTTCTTTACTTTGTACAAATAGCTTTTCTGTTTAAAAATATACATATAGTCTCATTCATTACTTTAAATAATATTAAGTTATAATGTTTCGTCATTGTATTTAGCTCATTATTCTATCCGTTATAAATACTGATCCTATAGTTATTATCCATATATCCCGATGTAATTAATTCGAATAATAATATTTTGGTTTCCCTACCTTTATTTCCTTCGTAATAAAAAACAAAACGTGACATTGGCTAAATGCACAAACCGTGCGAAGCAAAATAAAAAACCCTTTGGGGATTAAAGACGTCATGTTGTACTAGGTTATTTTGAATGGCAGCATTTTAATTACATTTTTTGTCCAACAGAAGATGACAACCAAACTACTACTCCTAGTTCGCTGAGATTCAACGAAATGACCTACAATAATCCGAAACTAATTTAATTTTGTTAAATCAAACTAAATTAAGTTTAAGGTCGTAGGTACTGCTGCTTCTTCTCCTATAAATCGAACATTCATTGTATCCATCTCGATGTCCAACTACGATGATCAAAGTGAACAATTTACACACTTTCTTTGAATGTTTTAAAATTGCTTATTATTATGATTGTCTCTACTCTATTGACTATAATATTAGACAAATAAGACCGATTTTAAGCAAGATAAAATAACATTGTGTTTGTCTCTAGCAGGGATTTAAATCATTATCATGCTTTAACGGTCAATCAATATTCAAGATGAGCTGAAACTCTTCTTCTAAGATAACTTTGTGACTTGATTCCACTGTTTTGTAATTTATTAAATAGAGTACAAAATTTATTTACCCACTATCAAACATGTTGTACCTAATTTTTTCTTCCATTCCTTCTTAACTCTAGATTTAATTGTAAATAAATAAGTACCTAGTTATTTTAGCGTTAAGTTCTAATTATATATTATTACATTATAGTCATCATCGCTAGTTATAAATATAAATTAATTTACTGCTAACCTAGCGTCTAAAAATCGATGTAATATAAATAATGTACAAAAATCAATGTTAGTCTGTGAGACTAATAGACTTGATTGATTAAACTTAAGTACGATTTACAAGATTCGATTTAACTGCCTGTAGTGTGGGCATATTGTAAGTTGAAGCAACAATAAAAGTTGCACAGTCTAAATATTGTTTAGACCATGCAAGTCAGTTGTTGTTTCTATTTTACTGTATGCCACGGGCAAGAAACTTGCATCGTCTAACGATGCAAGTTTATTGCATGCATGTAGAAGGAACAATAAAAGTTCTAGCGTCTACTTAATGTTAAGACGATGCAAGTAGGTAATTTGTTGCTTCAATTTTATTGTATGTCAATGTTATAATGCAACGTGTAAATGGGGCTTCAAAGTCCGACAAGTTACTGAAAAGTTATAAAAGAAAGCATTATTTATAAAAATCACTGCGAAGCGTGGCATGGTTCAGGTAGTGTTTTATAGGTATTTATTAACTTTTCAAGGTGTATGCCTAGATACAGTCAACCGCCGTATGAGTCCTTAACTTGCCTATATTTCCAACCTTAGGTCGCTCGTTTATTCTCCTCGCAACGTGTCTTCTATACCTTGGCTGGTGGTGAAGTAAGGAACTAAATCCAAATGAACGACACGTGACCTGATTGCCCGTGACTCAGACGGAGCAATTACCAGAACAACAGTACAAACGGTGCAAGGATTTTTTGCGGCCTGGCCAAAATCGGAACTGACGTCATTAGCTTTTCTTTTCAATACAATTTCGTTAAATAATAACAGCCGCACAGATCGATCGATCGGGTTAAGCTACGCTTGCCGCGGTTGGTCTGCGGATGGGTGACCATCTTTACATACCAAGACCGTAAAGCACGTTAAGCCGTTTGGTCCAGGTTGTCATTCGTGGATTTTTGACAGTCGTTACAGGTAGTCAAACCCCTGAACAGTGGTGGCCAAGTGGTAAGTAACGATTCGAACCCAGAGAAGCGCTTTACTTTGTGTAAATTATTTCATCACCACTGCTCTCAAAACGTTGAAGGAAAACATCGTGAGGAAACCGGCATGTCCTAGAACCAAAAATTCGAAGACATGTGACATCTACCAACCCGCACTGGGCCCGCTTGGTGGATTACGGCCCACTCCCTCTCACAGAGAGGAGGCCTGTGTCCATCAGTGGGAACATTATTATATCTTGATTATGTAAAAGCCCGAAAGTCTGGTAACCAGTCATACCAAGGGGTGTCGTATTACCCAGTAACTGGGTCGTGGAGGTCAGATAGGCAGTCGCTCCATGTAAAATACTGGTATTCAGCTGCATCCGGTTAGACTGGAAGCCGACCCCAAAATAGTTGGGAAATGGATAGGCAGATGATGAATTTCACACAATAATGTTGATCTACAACTCCCCCTGTCATTTAGGCGCCAAAAGATCATTGTAACACTCTAATTAGGTACCTTTGGTTTAATGTCTTCGATTTCAGTTCATAGTGTTGCAATCACATTTTGTCCTGATAATCAAGAAAACTGGGCTACCCAAGTGTGCTTATATACGTCAAAATCATGACCACAGAGTACTTTTTGATAGACTGAAATCATGACTAAAGACTACAATATAATGATGTGCATGGACGTAACATATAGAAGTAACTCTATATATTACGTCCATGAATGCTGTGTAAATCATGACATCACAGAGCATGTAACACTTTCATGACATAATAAAAAGTATATACTAAACGCTTTTGGTCTATTATTTTTGATTTTTACCAACTAAGCATAAACTTCTTTTCTTGGAGTTCTATGGATGGACATTAAGTCAAAGTCATTATTATGAATGTCTATTTCAGTGTAATCTTTTACACGCACTGACCTATAATATAACTTGTATTAAAACCAAGGTAACTTCTCTTCTTAGTCTGTGGTTAAAACGCTTGTGTCAAATAATACCAAACGATTTTAAATCTGTTTTTTTTTTATATCTTGATTTGTAATAGGTAACATTAGGTATTATATAAACACTGTTATAAAGTTTATTCAGCTGGCAACATTTATGTACAATTAAAATTATTTTAGATAGATAAGTAAAAGATTGTTCCATTTTTAATTTAGCTGGTAACATTTATGTACAGACGCCAGCACATCAAGCAACCCGAAAACGGTCCAATTTTCTCAATCAACTTTGAACCTTATGAGCGATAAAGTTGAAAAGCTATTAAAGAAATTTGACAGATTGTAGTAGCTTCATGTGCTGGCGTCTGTACATTTGTATTTATTTTAGGCCAGTAAATTAATTGTAAATTGAGGGGCCCGTGGCTAAATAATAACAGCCGCACAGGTCGATCGATCAGGTTACTATATTATTATGTATACTTAGGTATGTATTTATGGGTCTTTGTTACCTGAAAATAAATGGTTTAATAGTATTATTGACGTGGATAAATAATAACAGCCGCACAGGTCAATCGATCAGGTTAAGCTACGCTTGCCGCGGTTGGTCTGTGGATGTGTGACCATCTTTACATACCGTGACCCTCCGTGCCTCGGAAAGCTCGTTAAGCCGTTGGTCCCGGCTGTCATTCGTGGATCTTTGACAGTCGTTACTTGTAGTCAAAAACCCGAAAGTCTGACAACCAGTCTTACCAAGGGGTATCATAACTGGGTTGTGGAGGTCAGATAGGCAGTCGCTCCATGTAAAATACTGGTATTCAGCTGCATCCGGTTAGACTGGAAGCCGACCCCAACATAGTTGGGAAAAGGCTAGGCAGATGATGATGATAAAAAGAAAATATTATTCTATAATTGATTCGGCTGACAGCATTTTCGATCATTGCTTATTGTAAAAAAAAAAACAAAAAAGAGAAAACAAATAGACTGAGTTGTTTTTATCAAGCAAGGAGTTCGCGCCTTTGTTTTAGAAAATGTAGAACTATACCTGTGTTATTTTTGAGTACCTATAGTGTGTTGTGAATTGTACTGTAGTTGCAGTGAAATAAACTAATTATCCGTAATACGTGGACTTATTTTAATAAGTGATCTAATACTTGTATAATAGAGGTCAGTGTTTACACGATATAAATATTTCAATTTGTATTAATTTTTCAGTTAATTCTTAAGTTATAAAACGTTTATGACGATAGCAACATAATAATATTGCTATGTAAACATAGAATTAATAGACTGTAAAAATCGACGACGCGACGATGGATACGCCTTTACGCAAAAGCGATTACGCAAAAACGGTCGGAGTGTAGCCTTAGGGGCGCTATGGCGCGAGGATTTGTTGCTCTAGTTGAAAACCAGTCGTAGTATGAGATAATGTAAAAAAAAACCACGAAATATTGAGAAAAAAAAATAAGAGTCGAGAGGAAACAGTGCGTCATAGGACCATGTGTCTTAGAGCTCAAATGGTTTCTATGGACAAGGATAATAAAGTGCTGCAATAAAAATGGGCGAAATCTATAAAAAAAAAAATCTCCAAAAATTTTACTAAGGGCTGATTTTTCAATCACCTGATTGAAATCAATTTTGAAATTTTGACAGTTATTTCGTATAAAAACTGTCAAACGTCAATTTTATTCCCTGATTAAAAGTTATCTGGCGATGGAAAAGTTAGCCCTTAGTCCTCTACCCCTATGCGCAAGCTGAAAGATCGACCGACAGAAAAATTTATAATTTTTTTTTCTCAATATTTCGCAGTTTTTTACAACAGGTTTTTGACTAGAGCAACAATTTCTTTTTAAAAAAGATTTTCATCCGAGCTACCATTTTGGAATTATAGAGCGTTTTATATAAAATAAATAAAAAGTCGTCGTAGGGCCATGCTTTTCAAAACCTAATTAAAACTGCAATAAAATTTATAGATTTCCGAAAAAAAAAATATTCTGGAAAATTGAGTGCCAATTTTTTTTGTTTACCAATCATTTGTTTTTTGGTTTTTTTGCTGCTCATAGTGCCCCTAAGCATAAATTCGAACTCCTAAAACTCCGTCTCTAAGACGACCCACTGACCCAGTGTTTGCCTTTATGGTCTCAAAAACACTTTCCTTATTAAGGGATGAAGGGATGGGTGGAAAATGGGGCACCGGTTGGGCCCATTCCTTGAGGCGCTGACCAGCCCGTCGCCGTCGGTTAAACGTGTCCCAGAGGGTCATGGCCGTCCGGCTAGTCCGGGGATGACGCACGGTCTCCGGTGAGACGGTGAGCCTCCTTGCCGGATTGCTGCCATGGGATCTGGAGGCAAAAGTCCTCGCCCACATATGGTAGCGTAAGTAGCGCAAGGCAAACGCCCACTGCCGCGAGAAATCACGGCACAACGGACAAAGCTCCGGTGGGATCTCATGGCGACATGGAGAGAGCGTCTGTCGCAACCCAGTGCTTTCGTGTGGAAGATGGCATCATTATAATTGGTTTTGCAATGATGCGTTGAAGAAGTACCTAAGCTTCTCTACGGCTATAAGTAGCCGTATACCTAGTTTGTGGGTTTAAGGGACCTATAAGTCCTTGACTTGCCTATATTTCCAACCTTAGGTCGCTTGCTTATAAATATATTCTCCTCGCAGCGTATATTGTATACCTTGGCTGGTGGTGAAATAAGGAACTAAATCCAAATGTACGACAACTGCCATGATTGCGGGTAACTCGGACGGAGCCATTACCAAAGTACCTAGGTAGTTACTTTGGTAATGTTAATAATACTAATCCCTAATTAATCTAACGTGTTCGACTACAGTCCATTCACAGTTATTTTACGTCTGACAGCAGCAACCTAATAGCAACCTTATTGGAAGGAGAATAAAGATCACTGTGATTTGAACAGTGATGCAAAATCAGAGGTAAAATAACTGTGAACGGATAATGGCAAGACCATGAACTGTACCTACAGTTCGTACAGTTCATGGTTTTGCCATTATTAGACCTGAAAGTCAGGATAAACTGGGCGCCATGACTGGCCACTGGACCCACGGGCTAACCAAATGTGCTTTTAGACGTCAAAATCATGACACAATAAAAAGTACAAACAAACCTCTTTTGGTCTATTATTTTTATCATCTAACTAAGCATAAACAATTTTTTCTATGATTTCTATAGGTGAACATTTGTCAAAGTCATTATGAATGTCTATAGCTCGGGCTTATTGCACGGAATATTTCAATTTGAGTGTTTATTCGTAAGTTAACAAAAGTTGATGACGATAGCAACTGGCGGCTTTGTATTGGGAACATATTCCTATGTGAAAATAGGCCAAACACATAAAATGTGGTAGGTTATCACATTTTTCTTGCCATACCTTTTCATCGTTTTTAGTTAAGTAAGCAGATATTAATAACAAACAGTTTTGGGTAACTAGAATACGTCAGCTATAAGTAATTTGCAACCTAGTTTAAAATAGCGATTTTCTTTAATGTACATAATTGGCGATCTATCTTAGACAAACCAATGATATTATTACTTATAATATCATTGATACAAACAATAATTCAGTCTATCCTTTAAAACTTCATATACCTACATATAATAAAATGTGTACTACCTGAAAAGGATGACATTAATATTGCTAAATATTTGTATTTTAAATTTATTGACATTTAATTTTGACATATCTATATTTTCTCAATTAATTTGGACTAATATAAAAGAAAATAATTATTAAGTAATAATTGTGTGTAATTCATGCTAATTATGATGTTAAGCGTATGCGAATAATAAATGCAATCAAAATCAAAATATTTTATTTCACATAAACCTACATGGGAACTTATGAAACGTCAGAAGCTAGGTGCACGGTTCCAATTGGTTGTTTCCTATGTAGAAGAACCGTCAAGAAACTCCACTGTTACTCTTTTTAAAAATAATTGGCTTTTACAATATTTTCAAATTACAGTAGGTATGGGAGGACAGCGTAGGCCTGTCAACAAGTACCAGGTACCTACTTGATAAAATAAAAAATGGTCTACGGATCTAAAGTCTACATGGCCTACAAAGTCCTCACATTTACAAAATAAGAATCTATCAAAAGGATAAGTAAAAAATAAAAACCTACTAAAACCAAGTGATTTATGATTCCCATTACAACCACTGATAAAGAGATGAAAAATTAAAAAACGGCCAAGCCGATTTTGATTAAGGTGTAGAGTTTGTGAAGTTAGGGCGTGTAGAGTTAGAAGCTTGGCTCTACATGAGATCTGATAACTTTTTGGCAGTGCGAGCCAATTGTGGTCTCGTCTTGGCAACATTTTACATGAAAATGTTTTTGGTGGGATTTCACATCTTTTTGAAAGTTGCTTTTGAAATAAAAAAAAATTTTTTGGGGGGTTCTTTGCTGAAAATCCTGAAATATGTATTTTATTATTTATAACAAGGAGTCCCCATATAAATTTTTAGAACTCTGGCATCAAAATTTTCGGAAGTCTCGTACAAAGTTCCATCCCCTAGTTTAAGGGGTTGGAGGGTAAAAGTTCGAAGTTTTAGAATGTTTTTGTTGTTTGTGTACTATTACTAGCTTACATACCAAATTTAAGCTTTCTAGGACTTCAGGAAGAACCTTAAGAATATTGATGATCATCAGTGAGTCAGTGACGAAATCGGGGTATTTTAGATATCAATAAAATCTAAAGTGTAAGAGCTATGCAATTGAAACTTTATAGGTTTAATAAGTCAACCACTGCTATTATATCCCGAAAGTTTTGTTTATCTGGTATAATCCAAACCCAAGTTAAGACGGTTAAAAAATACGACGAAGTGCTTCGAGAAAGGGCAGGTAGTGCCCGTGCGCTTCGCTTGGCTCGTCTTGGCGGGGGCACTCCCGTGCCCCCAGATAATAGCTTTCTAGGCTTCTGCCGCGTGGATTTTGGAAAGTATCCCACGGTGCTGTATTACCTGCTGGACTAAAAGTACCATATGTGTTTATCCAGGTTATAAACTATCTGTGTGCCAAATTTAATTCAATGTTTACGCGGTGCACGCCAGTAAAGATTCCAGTCGGCATGATATTTTCCGGCATCTTAACAAAATTATACACGTTAAACTTCCTCATGAATCACTCTATACATTGGTGAAAACCGTATGACCATCCGTTCGGTAGTTTTTGAGTTTATCGCGTTGTCAGATGCGGCGGAGGGTCTTTGTTTTTTATAATATGTAGTGATGTGACGCAGTGATAGGGATGTCCAGTAGCACCTGTCATCATTATCATTTCAGCCGAAAGACGACCACTGCTGGACCTCCCCCGAGCACCTCCACTTCAACCGGTTCTGTGCTTCTCGCATCCAACGGGTTCCTGCGGCCTTCACAAGGTCAACGGACCACCTTGTGGGAGGCCTTCCAACGCTACGTCTTCCGGTATGCGGTCGCCACTCCAGAAACATTCGGCCCCATCGTCCATCTGTTCTGCGAGCAATGTGCCCTGCCCACAGCCACTTAACTTTGGCAATTCTTCGGGCTATGTCGGTTACCTTGGTTCTCCTGCGGATCTCCTCATTTCTGATTCGATCACGCAGGGAAACTCCAAGCATAGCCCTCTCCATTGCCCTTTGGGTGACTTCTTGGCCCATTGTGGGAAGGAATTGTGAGGAAGTAGCACTTGCATTTCGTTTAAAAGAAGGCCCTCCATATCAAACAAACGTGACTCCGAAGAATTCCATTCTACAAGATCTTGTGTTTAGAATATAATATATTACGTACAACCCACAGCACATCATAAACATGTTATTTTCGGGAATATAAAACACTACAGAACAAGTTCACAGTGTGTCTGTAAATAAATAATATGTAAACAATAGTCAACTGGTCGCGAAAGATTCTATTTCGAAGTTTTATGCGTTGGTGACGGCTGGTAATTATTATATATTAGTATTATGAAATACTAGTGACGCGCCCCCGCTTCGCACAATTTTTACGACTTGATAAAACTTTGAGATTTGATTTTTAATTTGTTTGTTTAATATTAATCGAATAAGTATATATGTCATTGTATGACAGTGAACACCGTTATTTAACTACATAATTATGTTCCTAACTATACGAGTATGTGACATATATTATCTAGATGAACCTTTCTTAATCAATTCTCTAAATGATGATGACCGCATTAAAATTCGTCGCGTAGTTTAGAAAAACAATGCGGTAACACAGACAGACAGAAAAAGTTACTTTAATTTATAATAATTATGCATTGAATAACGGTGGAAATTAGATTAGCTAGCGAAACTTCGCAGTCGTGATGGATATCGATATATAAACATGATAAAAAAAATACTCATACTTCAGGTAAACGCTATCCAGCGGCGGTCGTTGACCTCCAAAAAAAGATCATCAAATGTTTTTTTTATTTTATTTGGTCGTGTTCACATTTATTTTTATTATTTATATTCGCAAATATAGTCCTCCACGTTTTAGATCAAAAGACATAGAACCAGAGAAAAAGCATACATTTCATGCTATTTTAGTGTAAGATACAGCGAAAAAATGCTTTGTTTCTGTTTGCATAAAAAAGATTTGATAGGATAGAAAAAAGCATTCGCTTGACAAAACTTAAGTTTTGTCATTCATAATAGTAACTCTTAACTCATTGTTATAAAGTGTTAATTAGAATGATTGCCGAGAGTTGTATCAAACTCACGACATCACTTAAATTTATACTTTATAACAGTGTTTTAACACTGTTATTAAGTATTACTTACATTGCAATGTCTTACTAATAGTTTTACGTAAAATATTTGTATCGTGAATATGCTCCTATAATCTCTATATACCTAATCTCTTTTATTTTTACAGTTTCATAGGCACCCTCATTTGTCAGCTCGGCAGCTTGGCCTTGGGCGTTTTAGGCGTATTGTTTGCCGTTTATTGCGTATTCTTGTTAATCAAGTGGTTAGTCGGTTGTAAGTATTTATCCATATTAAGCCCGTCACAGACGTGTAGCTATAATATATATTAATGAATCGAGATATATATTAATGGTATAGTAAGCTACCACACACGGGAGCTATACTATAATATATATTTTGCCCTCACTTGGTCTGCGGTCGTCCTGTGCCAAAATATACCGAGATATATGTGTCGACATATTTTGGTGACGTCATAGAAATATATGTTAACTGCGTGTGCGGTCAGTCGCAAATTTATAAAAAATATGTCGTAATATACCTTGCTATGATTCATATTAATATACAACGTGTAACAAAATACCCCGTATGAAATAAAATCAATTATCAAAAAAATTTGTCAACCCTAGTAAGCTGTCATGTCAGGTAACCAGATTATTTAACAGAAAGGCCTACGTACCTGTTTTACCTAATAATTGTCTACTTTAATAGTTTTTCTATTTTTCATTCATAAATGTTTGCTACCTCAATACAAGAATGTCATTATACTAGCAAAACTAGCTGCTACTAGCTGTTTGCTAGCTATTATGGGAAATTAGGTTTCTCCTAGTGACCACCAGGTGGCGCTATAACTTTTTCCCCTACAAAATTCTAACGCGCTCGCAATCGAACGTGAGTCGAAAAAACTCACACTTAAGCCTCTGAATCCATGGTTACAGGCTGCGGGTCGATGTCCCTACCACCCCGCATACCTATACTTTTTTAAACATATCTAATGTCTTGTACGGACTAAGCGTTCTAATGTACAGTCACGAGCAAAAGTATATATACACTTGGCTTTATTCAAAGACGATTTCTCCTTTAGTTTTGAATAAAATTTTATGTTATTACGAACAAAGTATTTTTCGAACCCATGTCCCATAGGTCTGTGTAAAGTGTCGTATTTTCTACGTTGCATTTGTTATTTCACGAAAAAATCGCAATTGTAAGTTGCCAAGTGTTGACATATTAGTGCTCGTGACTGTACGTGTACGCGCAGTCGGTTACGCGACGAAAACGAGAACGATAGTCCGTACCTGCAGGTACGGACTATCGTTCCTGTGTTTTGAAGTCTTTTTAACTTTATCCATTTAATTTATGAAATTTTCATACCGCCTGGCCATTACCGCTGGCCCGGAACATAAAGGGCTAAGGAAGGAACATGGGTGGGTTTTAGTCAGTAAGAGTCTGACACTCCCTTCCGAAAAAAAAAAAGTTACACTAGTTCCACTATCGGTCAAGAGATGGCGCTGACCTAAAATTGCAATATTCTACACCGCAGTGCACAGTCTTAAAATTCTCTGACGAATATAGGCCTCGCCGATGAAAAATTAAAAACATGATGGTACGGAACCCTCGGTGCGCGAGTCCGACTCGCTCTTGACCGGTTTTTAACTTTTTTTTTAATGAATCGTTTCACCCGTAGGAGATAACCCTATACCTAGATAGAGAATGGCTCTTTTATATAAAGTAGTTTAATTATAATTAATTAAAAACTAACTAATATAATATCTAGAATATGAAATTTTATAGAATAGAATAGAATATATTTATTTGCTTTAAAACATGGTACATTAAGGTCTTATAAATAAAGTTATGATCTTACATGTTTCGCCATGGACTGGCATACAAATATTTAAGAATGTTAATGTTAATGTAACAAATTTAACACATTAATTTGTTAAAATTAAAACATTTTTAATGACATTGATACGAAATCCTAATGGGTTTCGTATCTATTTGAACACTTAAGAATAATAGTTTAAATAAAGTAATATACCTAATTAAATCTCAGCATCATATCTTATATTTATCTGCTACTTTTTTATCAAAAAATTCTTTTACACTATAAAAACAATTACCAGTAAGCCATTTGTGTAGTTTTGATTTAAAGCGTTTTAGAGGGAGTTCCCTTATTTCTTTTGGAATATTGTTGAAATTTTTTTTTTATGGTCTTTCAGTTTTGGATTTTCCAAATTTTCATATTTCAAGAGTGGTTTAGGCATGAAAAGGCAACATACAGACAGACAGAGTTCCTCTCGCATTTATAATAATAGTTATTATGAATTTGGTTAAGAAGAATGGATTTTAATGAGTCTTCTTTTTGTTTTTCCAGTATTGGTTTGCTCTATACTCTAGTAGAAGCGGACGTCTTTTTAAAAATTCCAATCAGTTTGTTCAGAGTAAGTAATTAATTTGTCAACCAGCATTTTCTTCTATTTAAGGCGTAATATTGAGACCTATGTATATGCAGTCATTTAATCGGAACGTTACTATCACGTTAGAATATCCAGCGTCAACATAATTAATCAATCTGAACAACCCATTTACTGGGTAACACGATACCCTCAGTATGACTTCCGGGCTTCTGACTACCCGTAACGTCTCTCAAAGATATACCAACAGCTTAATGTGCTTTCTTAGGCACGGAGGGGTCTCGATGAATGGGCACCCATCTACGGACCGACCTCGGCAAGCATAGCTTCCCTTCGATCGAGCCGTGCGGTTCGATTTAGCCACGAGTCGTCCACATAATAAGTATTTCAATATAGGATATCACCAGAACTGGGGCCCAAGTCTGCTATTTTTATAAATTCGTCATTACAACACGATCCCATTGTCATTTTGCTAAAAGTTCGTAATCTGCTAAATTCATAATGGTCGATCATTGGTCGGTCAATGGCACAGAACATACGATACTCGTAACGAATTTAAAGCAATGACTGCACAATGACGTTCTAATGGTAGGTCACTGATCAAAGGAACTGTCAAAATTTTTGCAGATTAATGCCTAAGTCAGTCGTTAATTTGTCATTTATTATTATGTACGAGATTACCATTCTATGCCATTTCTTTCAATGGAGTGTCAGTGGTTGACCATTGGAAAGTCATAATGACGATATTATGTTAGTAGATTACCAAACTTGTCAACAATTATGAAATCAATGATAGACCATTCTGACACTATTGTAATAGCAGACTTGAGGCCATGTACCTGTGTATTTAGCCAGCACGTTAGTACAAACTTTCATCATCATCATCATAATTTCAGCCGAAAGACGTCCACTGCTGGACATAGGCCTCCCCCAAGCAATTCCACTTCGACCGGTTCTGTGCTTCTCGCATCCAACGGGTTCCTGCGGCCTTCACAAGGTCGTCGGTCCACCTTGTGGGAGGCCTTCCAACGCTACGTCTTCCGGTACGTGGTCGCCACTCCAGAACCTTTCGGCCCCATCAGCCATCTGTTCTGCGAGCAATGTGCCCTGCCCACTGCCACTTAAGTTTGGCAATTTTTCGGGCTATGTCGGTTACCTTGGTTCTCCTGCGGATCTCCTCATTCCTGATTCGATCACGCAGGTACAAACTTTAAATTAATATAAATAATATCTTTTCAGGAATCAAGATTGGTATTTAGATTATAAGTCTAAGTCATTAAAATGAACTAAGAATTGCCTATTAATGAATACAAGTGATTCTTCACTCTAAAATTAAGAATTCAACTAATACTGTGTTTCGAAGAAATGATCAAACACTAGGTTTAATAAATAAATAATAATAATTTAATACAAGTTGTAGTTTTATTTTAAATTAAGACATTCCTTTTGATTAAATAATAATATTATATTTAAGGTATCCGTCTGAACTCTTGTCAAGAACTGGAGATTCTATGGTAAAGAGTCAGGGCCCTTTGTATGTGCACGGTACGGTTTCTTTACGGTACAGTCAACAGCAAAAGTAGATGATCAAAATCAGAAATTAAATTCTAATGAACGGAGTTCGCGTCAGAACTGTGTGGCGTCGAAGTACTACTACTTAGAATACTTACTTACTACGTAGAATACTTTTGAATCACTTCGACGCCACACAGTTCTGACGCGAAATCCGTTCATTAGTATTGAATTTCTGACTTTGATCATCTACTTTTGCTGTTGACTGTACCGTGGTAACAGCGTGCTGTTATTACGGTGCAAGCTGGTGCATTGCGACATGAACGGTGATCAATCACAGTGTCCACGTGCTATGATTCAACGCACACTCAACGTACAAAGAGACTAGAGAAACGAAGCAGGGTAGGATGTTGCAGTGCAATGCAGAACATCTAAATGGCAATGCCCCACAACACAGTGTAGCTTGCAGGACTTAAGAAAACCTACTCACCCAACACTGAGACGCTGCGACGATGTGAGTGTGGCACTCTGTACGCTAAAATCATAGCGGTGCGACGATGCAACGCACCAGCAACTCCCGTGTGGCCTCACTCTTAGTCGCTTTTCGGAAACTCTACATAGCGAATAACAAAAACCGATTAAAAGAATACGTGCAATTTTGATACTTACCGCGTACATTGAGCGGCCGAACGCTAAGACTCGAAGCAACTTTGACGTAGTTGCAAAATCACCGAACGCTAATGCTAAAAGTAGCAGACCTGCAAAATTCTTTAGCACAGCGCAGTCTATAGTCAAGAAAAATTGTAATATTGTGCTTAAGCAGTTATCAGATGCTTCACTTTTTGTACATTTTGTCTTTAATTATTCGAAGTGAAACGTCTGAACACAAAACAAATCAAAAATGAAAAGATAGAATAGAATTAACTTTATTTCCAAATGTAACTTTACACAGAAATAGGAGCCCCGCGAAGCGGGGCTACGTCGACATATGATGCAAGAGCGAGCGAAGGGCACCCCGAGGTTCGGTTTGATTAGGTTACTTTAAAACCTTTACACGGTTCTCTGCCCAAACTAAAACATTCTGCTACTTGAAAGTTGGCATTTTAAAAAGTATCATTATGTAAAGCAGACCAAACGTACAGTTGGTAACTGTTAGGTTGGGAAATAAAACAAAATTATATGATAAGTTGGCAAATGATTATTCGGCGAATTAAAATTCTGCGAAACGTGAAAAGCAAGTGAAAATCTGGCAAACAATTTTCGACGAAAGAGCAGACAACCAATAGAAATACACTTATGGTTGTTATAAATTATATCGATTTCGGGCTGATTTTTCAATAACTTGATTCGAGAAATAGGGATAATTTTGAAATTTTGACAGGTTATTTCATACAAAAACTGTCAAACGTCAATTTTAATCTATATCTATATACATATAATAAATCTGTAGACGAGGCGTTTCTGTACATTGAAAATATTAAAAAAAAAAAATAGTTGGGGTGTTATAGGATAACCAACAGATGCCAATTCATCAATTTTTAGAATTTTTGTCTGTTTGTCGGTCTGTCGGTTTGTCTGTTTGGATGTGACATATTTTGATTTGAACAGGTTCAACGTAAAAAGTACCAAACCAATATGGTTCATTTTTATACTCAAATGTAGTGTAGAACTCGGAGTAGTGATTAGTTTTTGTTTCATCGCAATCGCTTCAGTCTATCAAAAGATATAATCAATTTAAAGCATTCTTTAACAACTTTTTATTGCAATAAGTGGAAACACGTAACGACATATTGGCGCGATATAGTACTAACGAAAACATATTGTGATCTATAAAATATTAATAAGTGTATTATTAACTCTGATACCTAAGTCTGTGTTATTTAAAAAAGTAATGATAATGATTATTATCTATAAATATAAAAGAAAGAACTCAAGAACGGCTAAACCGATTTGGCGGAAAATTGGTGGGGAGGTAGCTTAGAACCAGGAGACGGACATAGAATACTTTTTATCCGGTTTTAGACGGACATAGTATTTAATATTTTTATTATTTACTTATGGGAGTAGGGTAGGAGTAGTGTGGGAGTAGGTTAGGAGCCTACTCCTAACCTACTCCCACACTACTCCTACCCTAGTAGGAGTTGGGTAGAAGTAGTGTAGGAGTAGGGTAGGAGTAGGTTAGGAGTAGGGTAGGAGTAGGGTAGGAGTAGAGTAGGAGTAGGGTAGGGGTAAGGTGGGGTAAGGGGTAGGACACCACGCGAACGAAGTAGCGCCGGGCACCTAGAAATAATTTATATGGCAAAACAACGTTTGCCGGGTCAGCTAGTCCTCAAATAAAAGTTGTCTGGCGGTGGAATTTTTTTTTTTTTTTTTTGAGGTTGGGAAATCATCAAATGTGGGGTCCCGCTCTGGGTAGAACGGAAGGGAGTGTCAGACTCTTACTGACTAAAACCCACCCGTGTTCCCTCTCCGTCCGCAGGCCCATGCCTATGGCGGCCGGGAGTCGTCACGCGGCTCCCGACGCCCGGAGCGTCTCCCGCGGCGACTGGGACGTGAGGCTCTGTCCCTCAACCATCCCGCCACCTCCTTCGCTAGCATGACTGCTTCGCAGAAGGAGGTGACTGCCGCCCACTCTCTCTCGCTCCGGACCATGGCTTGAACCAGGGCCGGACGCGAGAGGTCGCCGACGCTGCCGATCGCCTCTACGAGTACACGGCGGTGCTCCGCCCAAGCGGGGCAGACCTCCACCGTATGTTCCACCGTGTCCTCTGGGCGTTTCCTCCCGCCTGATGATGTGCAAGAACCTCGCGAAACATCCGTGTCCGCTGAGGACCTGCGTCAGGCGGTAGGCGAGGACGCCGTGACGCCTCTCTAGCCACTCCTCGAAGAGGGGTCTTATCGCCACTATCGTGGCGTGCCCAAAATCAGCCTTTACGTGAACTTTATGAACACAAACGTGTGGGATAGCTGTTTTTTTTTGCTATTTCTGTGTAATTATTATCGAAATTGTCTTGTTTTGAGCTTCCCATTTAACCAAACCTCAACGACGACCGTAGTATTTTTTGAACAACGGTCAAAAAATACGTAACCTAAATACATAACAAAGATCTGTCAAAGTCCTTTTTTATGTTGTCTGTTGTTTTCCCCCCATAGTGCAAATCAGTGTAAATACTTTATTCCAAATAATTAAGTATCTCACTAAAAGGGTTTCGTTTCGGCTTGTTATTATCGAGGGTTCTAATTCTAAACAGATAGTATCAAATCAATAGGATGGCTATGCATACCTTATAGTTATATGAATTAAATTGAATTCTCAAAACAAGAGATTGCACTACAGTCTAATGAATTTCAAGAGTCATTGGAAGCCTTGAATGGTATAGAATCCATCTATTATATTAAAAGATATGGATATAAAAGCGTATCTATCATTTTAAATGACTACTTTACAGACACTTTGAAAGAAAGGACGATGTTTTACGTTAACGATTTCCAGACAGCGAAAAATATTTTTTTCTTTTCTAACGAGAAACCATTCCATAACATATTTTCCAAAAATGAAGTGGTTATGAAAGTGTCCCCGTATTCACTAGTCGTTGCTGCAAAACCATTAATTCATTTCGTGTCTATATTTGGATCAAAATTCGTGTCATACGAGAAAAACTACGTTGTCAGTACAAAGTTCTTTAGCAAGTTCTACTCATTGTTTATTATCATAGCTCACCTGGTGTTAACAATGGTAATCGTAACACCACGCAGTTGGCATGACACAAAATCTGACGTGCCGTTAAACATCTTGACAAAAACTTTTAGCACGTTAAACATTGTTGAAGCGGTTTATTCAGTTTTCTCCTGTGTTTTTAACACGAAACACTATGTTGAATTATTTAATGAACTCGATAATATTGATACATATTTTAGCATATCTAAAACAGTATTTATAAGAAGACGTCTTATTTCAATAATACTGGTCGTATTACCAATCGTGCAAGTGTCAAGCACATTTTGGTTAAGAAAATTTCACTTAGAAAATATTGGTGCCCATATAAATTTCTTTTTGATCATGCTGCAAGGATCAATCTTGTACTTCGTCGTTATTAATATTTACTTAAGAATTGTAATGTTGAATACATTGCTGCTGAGGGCTGTGAAGAACACGATGTCAAAACAAAAGAAGATAATATTTCAAGATACAATTTGCGACTTTATTATTAAGGTAAGTACCTAAGGCATATATTTAAAAGATCCCCGAAAAATACCCGATTTTTTCCTAAACATATACTTAAATCTATCATATTTCTTCTCCTGCTCTTATACCAATTTGTTTAGGGTCGACACAACATGTTTTTTTAAATTAAATAATATAATTCATTTACTTTAAAATTGATATAACAAAACTACTACGTTGCAGAATATTTGCATAGAACCTAAAGTAATACGAGAAGAGGATTTGCACTGTTGTTGGTTTGAGCTGATGCAAATATACGACAAAATGGCGGACTGCATTCATATCTTCAATCTAATGTATTGTGGTCAGGTAATAATGGATCGCATGCAATTTGTTAAAATACTTATCCTTATTATTATACCTATCTCTTGTAAGTATCACCTATTATTTTACAGGTATTTGGGATGTACAATTCATGGTTATTATGCACATTATTGACGATATGTCGGTCCTTGTCTCCATCTTTAACGGTAATTGTATTAAATTAATAATAATTATATTGTGGTAATTGTATTGAATTATGAACAATTAATGAGGTCAGTAATTACTTTATTATTATTATTAGCTTCATATTTATATACCAATCAGCCTATAATGTTCCCACTGCTGGGACACAGGCCTCCTCTTTGTGAGAGGGAGTGGGCCGTAATCCACCACGCGGGCCCAGTGCGGGTTGGTAAATGTCACATGTCTTCGAATTTTTGGTTCTTGGACACCGGTTTCCTCACAATGTTTTCCTTCACCGTTTTGAGAGCAGTGGTAATGAAATAATTTACACAAAGTAAAGCGCAAGTCTGGGTTCGAACCTACGACCTACAACTCGTAAGTCGCGGCCGTTACCACTGGGCCACCACTGCTCTCATATTTTTAAGAAAGAATCAAATTAACTTAAATCTACCCGTAATCATTAAAGGGTAGATTCTTCCAACGCCAGATATGTTTGCCCAAGGATTGCTTTTTTTTTAATTTTTGCCTGTTTTTTCGTACAAAAATTGTCAAACGTCTATATAATTCTACGGATAAAAGATAATTTTAACCGACAATGAAAAAAATTGCCCCAAATATTGTTTCCACCAACATTAAGAAAGAAAAGCAAGAATATTTAATATAATGCAATTTTTGTTTCCCAAGAATACGAGTGTAAAACGTTTGTATTTAAAAAAAGAATAATACATATTTTTTCTTTGCAGTATTCCGAAGTATTCCTGAGTGATTTATTTCTTTATTCGTGCATTAACTTCCGTCCTATATTTTTGGCGACCGTGTGTGAGATGTTCATAAGGGAAAAGAAGAAAACTTCAGCATTGTTATTGCACATTTTACAATTAATTGAAAAAGGTAAGATTTAAATTAATTTAAAGTCCGTCTTTTTGTGTGCGAGAAGTTAAAATAAATGAAATTTTATTGGGCAATTAACTAAGAAATCAAAATAACATTTACCTAAGTAAGCAATTTAACAATCGCAGTCATAGTTAAAATAATTTCAATTTTATAAACGATGAACAATGTAATTCTAAAAGCGCTCCACGCTTTGTGAACCGACGAAAAATGTCTACGCTAGAACAGTCTAGAATCAGTCAAAGACTACAATATGAATCAGTGTCAGTGTTGCTGAATTCATTCAAGGTTACACTTTCCACGTCAATGTGCCACGCCGCCGTATATTTTTTTTATTAAGGGCTGATTTTTCCATCGCCAGATAGCTTTTATTCGAGTAATAAAATTGACGTTTGACAGTTTTTGTATGAAATAACTGCCAAAATTTCAAAATTATTCCCCGAATAAAGTTATCAAATGATTGAAAACAGCCCTTAGTTACTTTTATGTACTAGGTTATTCTGTGCCTTTTTTTTTTTTTTTTTTTTTTGCGGATGGGAAATCATCAAATGACCCCTCCCGCTCTGGGTGGAGCGGAAGGGAGTGTCAGACTCTTACTGACTAAAACCCACCCGTGTTCCTTCCTTAGCCCTTTATGTTCCGGGCCAGCGGTAACCCTTTCGGACAATCCCGCTGACCCGGCAGGCTTCGGCCCTATGGGGCCCCCTCCTCGATGCTGACATCTCTTTGAGGCGCGCGTAGAACACGTACGCGCCGTCCGGCACGGGCCTGGTCCTGATCGGACGGTGAGCTACCCATTACTCTCCGCCCGCAGGCCCGCGCCTACGGTGGCCGGGAGTCGTCGCGCGGCTCCCGACGCCCGGAGCGTCTCCCGCGGCGGCTGGGACGGGAGGCTCTCTCCCTGAGCCGTCCCGCCACCTCCTTCGCTAGCATGACTGCTTCGCAGAAGGAGGTGACTGCCTCCCACTCCCTCTCGCCCCGGACCATGGCTTGCACCAGGGCCGGGCGCGAGAGGTCGCCGCCGCTGCTGATCGCCTCTACGAGGACACGGCGGTGCTCCGCCCAAGCGGGGCAGACCTCCACCGTGTGCTCCACCGGGTCCTCTTGGCGATCCTGGCAATGGTGACACCCGGGCGTTTCCTCCCGCCTGATGATGTGCAGGAACCTCCCGAAACTTCCGTGTCCGGTGAGGACCTGCGTCAGGCGGTAGGTGAGGGCGCCGTGGCGCCTCCCTAGCCACTCCTCAAAGAGGGGTCTATCGCGGCGTGCCCTGTTATTCTGTGCCTAAGGGCTGATTTTTCCATCGCCAGATAACTTATAATCGAGGAATAAAATTGACGTTTGACAGTTTTTGTATGAAATAACCGTCAAAATTTCAAAATTATTCCTCGAAAAAGTTATCAGATGATTGAAAAATCAGGCCTTAGTGAAGTAAGTAACCGTTGTGTGAGTTGTCTGCAGTTCAACTAAAAATCGATCAGAAGATCGATTTTTAGTTGAACTGCAGACAACTCACACAACGGTTACCTTCCGTCCTTTTCTTTATGAAATAGAAAGTCAAAGTCAAATAATTTATTTCAAATAGGCACAATAAAGGCACTTTTGAACGTCAAAAATTACAACTAAGTAAATAGAATTGATTCTAGTCTATAATAGAAAGAAAAAGATGCACCGACCTTAACTTAGTTTACTTTGTTAACAATCTAATCGGCACCAGTAAGTATTTTCCATTACCATACCATACCATTACGTAATTATCCGGAAAAGAACCGGAGTTACCGACATAGCTTGCAGAATAAGCAAACTGAAGTGGCAGTGGGCTGGCTATGTCTGTCGAATGACCGATGGCCGGTGGAGCAGACGAGTCCTGGAGTGGAGACCGCGTATCGGCAAGCGTATATGTGGGACGCCCCCCGGGTAAATGGACGGACGACCTAAAGAAGGTGGCTGGGGTAGACTGGATGCAGAAGGCGGAGGACAGGGTGTTGTGGCGCAGTCTGGGAGAGGCCTATGTCCAGCAGCTGAGTTGATTGAAGTATTTTGTAACTCGCTTAACTCCTCGATGTTTTCTTTCCAGATAGTCAGCCGTTTAATCAAGTGAAAACGATGATAACACTGGTAGCTTCGCGGAAACTAGATATATCTGCGAACGTTTTTACAATAAATGTACGGACTGTCATGAACTTCGCCGGACGAATCATATCCTACACTGTTCTCATGATTCAGTACTTTTATAGCCACGTGACTTTAAAGTAAAAACATGAACTTTTTAATTTAGAAGGTCCAATAAAATTAGCTGGCGTAGGTAACTAATATGAAAATGTAGAATGAAATAATGAATTTAGAAAATCTTTTATTTTATTCAATACTAAATTATTACGTCTGTAAAATTTTGCCAAGTTAACGAATTTGACAATATTTCGCAATGTCCTATTATTGTGTTTGGTCCTAGACCGATTTTTAATAAAAGAATTAAAAAACGACAAAGAAATCTGATGAAACTGTTGTTTTATTTACTACCGATTGTAGATATTTGATGTGTTGATAAAAAGGCGACAGAGCCAAGAGGCTCATTGTGACAAGGAAGTCACATAACATCCATATTCATAATAAATAAAATAACATACATTCTCATTTTTAGAGCACACACAAATCGGATCACAAAACTATAAAACGAAAATAAAATAATGTCTAACGCCATCTAGAATCAGCTGCTTGAGTTATAATGATAATATTTAATATGTCTTCCCTGAGATTCATAGCGGAGCGCATGAACAAACACTAAGTAGTTCTTGTCTTAAAGTACAGATGGCGCGCACATGTGAAATAAAATTATGTGAAGTGAAGTTAAATTAATACTTAATAAAGACAAAATTTAATGTTGCTGGAACTGGAACCAGTCGTATAAAATTATGTTTTGTGTTTCTGACTGTCGAGGATAAAAGTATACTGGGCAGGCTTGATAGACATGATAAAATAGAGTAACACACGCATTTAATAATTAACAGAGTACCTATGGCGAACCTGGCTTATCCAATGACTGATCTAAAGGTTATGAACAAGAACTGACTATTTATTTGCATTAAGTATTTGTCATTTTTGTCTTACTAAGTATTGGCTGGCACTGAAGACCGATTAAAAAAACAGATACAGTTAGTTGGTTATAATCAGCTGCCCGCGGGCGCCATAACGGAACATACTATTACCTATTACTTTATCTGTGACTTTCCTCCTCTCCCTCCCGTACTTCTGCGACGCCGCTCTCGCGCCCTCCGTAGCGCCACCATTTTGAATTCGAAGCTGACACTCCGGCACTCCGGCAAAGGCCGCGTCATTCCATTCCATTCTATTTATTTTGTTGTTACGTATCACCCGCGACCCGGCAGTCGGCAATAGTGCTCGTGTGCTGTTTCACGTTCGTTCATTTATTTGTGCTGTGATCACTAAAACATTTCCAACATGTCTGGGTGTAAGTATTCTCTAAGATTTCTTTAGGTTTTAGACGAATTTAATAGTATGTTGTAGTTTACTTAGGTTATGTTTATGAACTAACGCTACAGATGCCAAACAAACACGTTGTCATGTGATTCCGTTGTTAATCCAAAATGATGCTTGCCGGTTGCACAATTTTACATCAGTTTTGTTCATTTTGGTACCTGTAATGGAGTACCCATCTATAAAATAAATGAATGCTTAGAAACGCTTGAAAGCAGTTGTCTACACTTTATGATAGCTCGTTTAGATAAGTCGTCATTACCTACGGTATTATTAAATAAGTATGGCATCTATCTACTACCTACTTAGTTAACGAATTTTTAATGGTCATGTTCCTAATTGGAATCTTTAATACCTACTTAAATAGGTAAATGTTTAACGTGCCATTTGGTACCATCCCAACGCATATTTCTTTTGTGAAGGCACTTGGGTGGGTGAAAAGGACGTTGACCTTGAAATAATATATTTTTTGTCTATTATACCTACTTAGTAAGTACTTATATTAAGAATTTAATAGTAATATTTCTGAGTTTGTTTATTTATAGGTACTTTGTTTTTATTTTTTACATAGATATTGTTTAGGGATTTGAATTGAAAGACAGATAATAAATATATTCAGAATCAGCCATAACGTCATACATGTGCTGAATACGCCCACAAATAAAGTACCTTTTTTTATCATTTATACAAAAGAATACAGGACTATTCATAAAATAGCAACCACTGACCTACTTCGGTAGACTATTATAATTATGTATTTACATAATATTTACTTTGCTTGGGTAGGTACTTTTGTTCTGTTTATCATTCAACATCCAATAGCGTCGCAATTTCTCTAGCTTTCCAAAAGAATGCTTGTTATATAACAGTCTTGTTCGGTATAACCACGTAGGCACCTACTTAGTAGGTAAGTATTCGGATCGTTGCTGATCTTAGCAATCTTAGTAAATAATTATGCCTTAGGTATCCCTATAATTATCTTTAGTAATTCGTCGGGGGGAAGTTTAGGCTTAAATCTCACAGGGACACCATGGTGCGCAACCATGGTTGCCCTGCCAGCAAAATATATACAGCTTTATGGTGGGTATCTCACCAGGCGTTCAATCGGATGCGCAACCAACCATAGACGTTTTTTGGCAGTGCGACCATTGTTGCGCCGCCGCGCCGCCGCGCCGCCGCCATTGGTGTCCTACTGAGATAGGGCCCTTATTAGGTCGAATTTAAATGTGCATGAATGCGCACAAATGGCATCACTTGACTATCTTTTTTAAAGACTATACAAAAAAAAAGTCTGCTTGAATGTCAAAATAACAGCTTTTTACTAAATTCATGAAAGCATTTATTACGGTACAGACGCCAGCAGGTCAACCTACCCGAAACTGTCAGATTTTCCCAATCAACCTTGAACCTTATGCTTTAGCAATAAAGTCGAAAATCTATTAAAGAAATCTGACAGATGGTAGTAACTTGATGTGCTGGCGTCTGTACCTACAAACAAAAATCAATATTTATGTTTGTTTCTGTTTCTGTTTGTTCCGGCTAATGTCCAAAACGGCTGGACCGATTTTGATGCAATATGAATTGATGGGATAGGTACTCTAAACCCTGGGGTAGGACATAGGCTACTTTTTATCTACCTACATGCCGCGCACTAACTAATTAAATGAGGACTTTCTATAAATATACTATCACTAGCAGCGCCCCGCGGTTTCACCCGCATAATTGTCGATCCCGTGGGAATATCGGGATAAAAAGTATTCTTTGTGTTAATTCAGGGTGTCAGCTATCTCCATACCAAATTTTATCAAAATTGGTCGAGCCGTTTGTTCGTGAAGAAGTAACAAACATACATCACAACATTTCGCCTCTATAATTAATTTAATGTGATTACATCATTATCCTTATTCTGTCCACTGCTGAGTTTAGGACCCATCCCTTTTGTGTCATCCTTCCCTGGTATGTGCGAGTCTTATCCAGGTTTTCCCCAGGATCTTCTGTAAGTTATCCACCCATCTTGGCTGTTTAATGCTATACTCAATCTAAGCTAATTATTATAAAGATTAGATTTTTTGTATATTTGTTTGTTACGCTTTTACGCAAAAACGGCTTTAGTTGAAATTTGGTACATGGGTGGACCATGAGATAGGCTACTTTTCTTCCTGAATCGCAGATGAAGTCGCGAGCCATTATTGATTTCCACAATATGATGTTAGATGGTACCTAAGTTTAACAAAAGACCAAAGAAAGGAAGACGAATAAGAATCGAGCAGCGAGAAGGATTGTCCAACATGGTCCGGGCACAGCAAATTAGAAGAAAGGAAGTGCGCTTTAATTTGACTAATTAGACCTACCTCGTTATACCTAGACATCTATATGGGTATAATGCATGAACGCAATGAAGCTCAATATAGGTGAGCTGCAGTTAAAGATCTTCTACTCGAAAATTGTGCGGCCCTCTACTAAAGAACCAGATAGTGGTGAAGGAGTGTGCAATTTTCGTAATACACTAAAATTATCAATGGCTTTCATTTTGACAGTTCATTCATTGCATCATTTACGTTGTTGTTGGGCAGACAAATGTTTCGAAAATATAAAGCAATGGATTAGCAATATCCTTCAAAATAATTCAGATTGTAATTGCACACGGCTACAGCAACAACATGTCTATGGTTTCAATTTGACTTTGGTAGCGCTTTTAATAAGGGCAGCTTTCATAGTTCGATCGGATTACATCCACCCCTCTCACAAAGAGAAGGCCTGTGTGACTGTTTACCACCAGACCCATTATAGGCTCATTATGCTTGATAATTATTCCTGCTCTTCTTTTTTCTATTCTATTTAGATACTCGCCACAAGATTTATATGCCACGACAGTTTTCTGGTCTGATAACTGTAGACTGACAGGGAACTTATAATATTTAAATCCAAACTACAAAACAAAATAGGCAGCTTGCTAGGTACACAATTATGCAGTTTGCTGGTAGTCTGATTCCATAGCTCACACAGAAACATACGTATAACTACTCCATGTTAGGTAGATATTAGGACAATTGGATGTTGTAATCTTGTCTACGTCATTAATGTTAAAGAAAATAGACAAATATGGTTTTTTTTTTAAGGATAAAAACCTTTTTCTAAAGCACTTAGGTAGGTATCTAATGTGAGCACACCATTGCATTCACCCGTATCGACGCAGGCAAATACTTTCGGTATCATTTTATATTTGGAACTATGAGATCATCAATGTATATAAAATTCGGATAGACGCGTGTGCCCACTACCTACACTTTAATTAAGAGAATTAATAATAACTACACAGAACGAAAAATGTTTTCGTTTATGGACTTTTGGATTCTACATAATGGATACTATTCTGTGGTGTGGATTAATCTTTTATTCGTAATCGAAATGGTTAAGGTGAGCTAAATTCAACCTGATCGGTTAGCTAGAAATATAAAACTGATGATCTTGTAAGTATTGTGAAAAGTCGATTAGAACTTTCGACCATAATTAGACACTTCAACGGTCTGTTTCAGAATGTCCGAAATAAATTCAAAGGTGGAACAGAATTGGTATGAAATTACTTAATTTCTGCCAAGTAATTTATCTGGAATATTCTCCCAGGAGAAACAGCACCCCAATTGCGTAACACACTATCAGTCGGAATCTGAATCATTTTGAAGCAAATTGCTAATCCATTGCTCCATAAGTTCGAAAAATGTATCTGCTCAATAGGTAAATAATGCAATGAATGTTGTTGAACTGTCAAAATGAAACCAATTCCGATTGACCATGTGTTACGCAATTGCCCCGCTGGTCATAGAAGTTAAAAAAAATATTGCATTCTGGTGAGCTGTTAACATTTTGTGCTTATTCATTATTTTAACATTTCAGATCCGTACGGCAACCCTCAGCAGTACCCGCCACCACAGGGTCAACAAATATACCCTCAGATATATAACCCTGTAAATGCGGGCGCCCCACCGCCGGGCCAACCCGGTTTCCCGCCGCAGTACCAACCACAATATCAACCTAGTTTCGGGTACCCGTACCAACCGGGCCAGCCGGGTCAACCTGGACAGCCACCATCAGCGTTGGCCTATCCTTCAGCACCCGCTGCACCAGGATATGGTTATGCTCCCACTCCTGGATACCCCAATGTATCTCCAACTCCAGCTTACGGAGGTAAGTTATTTTCATATGTACAAGTTCATAACTTTTTAAGGTTTACTGGAGGTTTAGTCCAGTTTTTTCTAATGCGTTTTTTCTCATTGAATGCTTTTGCAAGCTGACACTGATCAAAGGGCTTTAATAACCGATGCAGTATAGATAATACAATTGTCCAATCAACCGGGCTAGCAAGCAAGAAGTAAAACTTCTTGAGGAAACCGGCATGTCCAAGAACCAAAAATTCGCAGACATGTTACATCTGTCAACCCGCACTGGGCCCGCGTGCCAAATTACAGCCCACTACCTCTCGAAGAGGGGAGGCCTGTTTCCCACCAGTGGGAACATTATAGTCTGATTATGCTTATGCAGCCTTACTATCTTGTCTTATCGACTAACTCTTTTGTTCTGCGTTACTTTGGAAGCCAATGTTTCAAAATAAGTACGTGTAACGTAACTTTATAATACTTTAGCCAATATCAAATTCCTATAAATCGTTTGCAATACGTTTTCCTGGCGACTAGCTAGAATTCTTAAAATTTCAATGACTCACAGTAACAAGATGCTAGAAAAAAACGCATCAGATATTTTTGGCAGCGCTTGTAATTCTTGTCCATTGCTTTCATGCAAATGCAAATGTAATGACAGCAATACGATTCCAGATGTAGATTATAACAATATCATACATAACATTAAATAAAAAGTAATTTAAAAAAATTAAACCGACTTCAAAAAGAAATTAACTCAAAATTATGAAATAACTTTAATTTCGGAAGTCGGTGTCTTGGGATCTGTATTTTAGTTTTATGCCACCGACTTCCGAAATTAAAGTTATTTCATAATTTTGAGTTAATTTCTTTTTGAAGTCGGTTTAATTTTTTTAAATTACTTTTTATTTCGTAATTTTTAGTTTTTGCACTAGTATTTGACCAAGGTTTTGAGATGTTTTCCCTTTGACACTACACCCGTAGCTCTTATCAATAAGCCAGGCCGTCACACTTACACGTATTAGTCCATATCTTGAAAATTACTGAATCGATCTTGATGAAACTTGCACTGTTCCCTAAGTTGAAGAAAATGTAAGCCAATAAAAAAAAATGGTCACGATCCGATTAATAGTTTCGGAGATATGCGTGGACAAACATACATACATACATACATACATACGTCTATGAAATTTTGTATATTTGTTTGGAAGCCCTAATAGATCATCATATGTGAATATAATGCACATCCAATAATATTACATACATACGTATCGAATTGATAACCTCCTTTTTTTGAAGTCGGTAAAAAGGTAGGGAGCAAGCGTGGTGGTCCTACTCGTACGAAAAGAAGACTTTATTCTGGTGAGTAAAATGTTATATTAATTTAATTCCAGGTCAAGTGGAATGGGTTGCTACAACACCGAACGATGCTCACATGCTCAGCGACCGCGCAGTCGTGGGTGGTTTTGAAGGCTACGACGGTAGCCCTCTCTGGGTCATCCGGGCCAGGTTTGAAGGAGACCTTATACCCGGCAAACTGGCCCTGAAACACAAGGCAGCTTACGTACCCTGGGGAGGGGATGAAAATTCTGTGAGGAGCATCGAGGTACGTTATTCTAAAGACCGATTCCAAATTGATTGATCCACGACGATTATTATGAAAAAAAGTAATTTAAAAAAATTAAACCGACTTCAAAAAGAAATTAACTAAAAATTATGAAATAACTTTAATTTCGGAAGTCGGTGTCTTGGGATCTATATTTTAGTTTTATGCCACCGACTTCCGAAATTAAAGTTATTTCATAATTTTGAGTTAATTTCTTTTTGAAGTCGGTTTAATTTTTTTAAATTACTTTTTATTTCGTAATTTTTAGTTTTTGCACTAGTATTTGACCAAGGTTTTGAGATGTTTTCCCTTTGACACTACACCCGTAGCTCTTATCAATAAGCCAGGCCGTCACACTTACACGTATTAGTCCATATCTTGAAAATTACTGAATCGATCTTGATGAAACTTGTACTGTTCCCTAAGTTGAAGAAAATGTAAGCCAATAAAAAAAAAATGGTCACGATCCGATTAATAGTTCCGGAGATATGCGTGGACAAACATACATACATACATACATACATACATACATACATACATACGTCTATGAAATTTTGTATATTTGTTTGGAAGCCCTAATAGATCATCATATGTGAATATAATGCAATTCCAATAATATTACATACATACGTATCGAATTGATAACCTCCTTTTTTTTTTGAAGTCGGTAAAAACTAAATGCCAAAACTCGTGGTAGGTAGTCTGGGTCTTAAAACGCACAAGTGGGAAGGTGAACGGAATTACTAAAAACTCTGTACAGAGTCTCGTGTCGTATATGGGTCAGCGCACACCAAGAGCAGAGCAGAGCAGAGCATTTTCTGAGATTATTGAAAAAAATTATAATAATAATTCGCAAAATTGAATACACCCAAATTTGATGCTCGACCATGCTCGAGCAAGCCGACTTTGTGTTCGAGTATGCATTCTACATTTTGGTCAACCATGCGCGGGCATTTTGCAGTTCGGTCTGCGCTGACCCTATCTCTCTCTTTTTGTAACCGTGACTGGCCACGAACGTTGCTGTTTAGTTATTACGCAAATTGTACGGTATATTCTTTAAACGGCATTATGTGTACGTTAATGATGAAACACTATAACGGTGTCAATTATGGTAAACGCTCATGTATTGAGTGAGTTGACGTCTAATCAGTGCGGGATTTTTTTCAAGGTTTTATGGATTATTCTGTTCACATACATGCATTCACAGACTGTTATCTTCAAACGTTTGAGAGATAGTAACCGCATTATATAAGTTCATTGTAATATTACTAGCTTCTGCCCGCGACTTCGTTCGCGTGAAATTTCGCCCCCGGACCAGATAGCGCTCTTACTTCGTTTCCTGTCTTTTTTAGGGTTCCATCATAAATGAAATAGCGCAGTTTGCACATTCTCAAACATTTTACTTTTTTTTAGGCCGCATAGTTTTCTACTTTTTGATGAAAAACGTAAAAAAAAATACCCCCCCCCCCCCCCTTATCTCCGAAGTTTGCAAAGAGAAAAATCTGAAATAATTGTATGTGATAGAAGTTTATGTAAAGATTACAGGATAAATAAAACGAAGTCTCTATACACTTTTTAGAAATCATCAACAAAAATTACATTAGTTCCACTATCGGTCAAGAGATGGCGCTGACATAAAACTGCAATATTCTATACCACAGTGCACAGTGTTAAAATTCTCTGATGAATATAAGCCTCTCCGATGAAAATTTATAAACATGATGTTACGGAACCCTCGGTGCGCGAGTCCGACTCGCTTTTGCCCGGTTTTTTATTTTGCTCGGCTCCTTAGGCCGGGCCGCATTGGTACGGCAACTGCGACGCGACGGCGATTTCGTGAAAACAAACTCATATAAACATGTCGGTGACCGCACTGCAGAAACGACAAGCGAAATTAATTTGTTCATAATATCGTCGCCACCGCGCGCCGCGCCGCTGTCGCCGTACCAGTGCGGCTCCGGCCTTAGAGTCGCAGCGTGATTTTAAGCCTATAGCTGTCCTCAATAACTGGGCTATCGAATTGAAAAAGAATTTTACAAATTCTCTTAGAAGTTCCAGAGATTCGCGCGTTCAAACAAACTCTTCAGCTTTATTATTAGTATAGAAGTACCTACTCGCTGTATGTACCTACATAGATGAGTCATGAAGCTTTCCTCATTGGACTTTTGACGGAAATCATAATTATTATAAGTACGTAGATAACGCTGTATAGTTTGTCAATGTTCAAAGGTCGTATAACTTTGGAGAAACCGAACCATTAATTGTTTGATAGCTAACGCATCCGTGCGTGACGTGGCCTTGGGTCGCAATGGACTATCGGGTTTACATTTTCACTGTGAGATTCTTACAGAATAGCACTACTGATCGAAACAAATTTCAATCGTCCTTGTGGCCTAGACACAAAGACAATCGTTGATCGCCGTAGAATAAAGACGCTACGAATGCATGACCTTTGTCTGCTTACATCAATTCATCATCATCATCATCTGCCTAGCCTTTTCCTATGCCTTTTCCCAACTATGTTGGGGTCGGCTTCCAGTCTAACCGGATACAGCTGAATACCAGTACTTTACAAGAAGCGACTGCCTATCTGACCTCCACAACCCAGTTACTGGGTAATACGATACCCCTTGGTAATCTGGTTGTCAGACTTTCGGGCGTCTGACTACCCGTAACGACTGTCAAAGATCCACGAATGACAGCCGGGACCAACGGCTTAACGTGCTTTCCGAGCCACGGTATGTAAAGATGGTCACCCATCCACAGACCAACCGCGGCAAGCGTAGCTTAAACTGATCGATTCATTCAGTGCTATATTCAACTTGAAGTTCTCAGAATAAAACTTAACCAAATTCCTAAAATCGTATTTCTTTTTTTCAAATACATGTACCTACTTACAGGGTACTAAGAGGTAGGTATTTGTCGCAAATTTCAGGAAAATTAATTGTTTTGCAGATTATCACGACACTGCGTGAATTAATTCATACGATTGTCAAAGAATGCAAAGTTTTATTATAATTTACGGAAAGTTGATAATCATTTCTCTAAGTAATCTTTTTTATTTAAAAAATTAAAATAAACAAACGACTGCGTTAAATTGTGAATTTTCTAAAAATACTGGGGTAGATCATTAGGTATAAACGTGCACAAAATCCTACGAGAATAGTACCGCGGGGCCCATTTCTACAATTCATTCTGCACTTACACAAACATTCTATTGTCAGCTATTGTTGTCAGGCAGGACGACACATCAAAATTTTCCGTTTTGTATTTATTTTGAAAAATTCATTGAGTCTCAAAAAATCGCAAAGAATGTGCGCAATTTGGATGGAGTAATGGAACTGTGGAGTTGACGCTGTGTGAGCATGCGTGATCCATCGCCGCCCGTTCGATGTCCACCGCGCACAGGATGGATGGAAAGCCAGCACATGAAGAAACTTTTTGCTCCGTTGGTGTAATTGCTGTATAGCGAACCAGTAGGAGGATAAATAAATAAATAAATAATAATTCTAACAGAAAAAAAATAAAGGAAATACCCATATATTAAATACATAGTTTACTCTATGTTTTTATCAGCACAATGCCAGTTTGCGATTAGCATATATGTACGTTTAATCAGCCTATAACGTTCTCACTGCTCTAACACTGGCCTCCTCTCTGTTAGAGGGAATGGGCCGTAATTCACCACGCGGGCCCAGTGCGGGTTAGTAGATGTCACATGTCTTCGAATTTTTGGTCCTAGGACAGGCCGGTTTTCTCACGATGTTTTCCTTCACCGTTTTTGAGAGCAGTGGTGATGAAATAAATTACAGTAAGTAAAGCGCCAGCCTGGGTTCGAACCTACGACCTACAACTCGTAAGTCGCGACCGAGCCTACGAGCTACGACTGCTCTAGCGACTACGTGGCACAATAATTATCCTATTTTAAGTATTCCACATCAGAGATTGACTCATTAGTAGGTACTTATTGTGAAATTATTGCTGCCATTATTGGTGTATGTGTGACGAATAATTTGAGTCCTCATTCTTTTTGTTTACTTAGAATGTCGCATCTACATACTTACCATATTTAATTAACTTATTGTGAAGACAATGTATGAGTAATAGTATATGAAGTACTTAGGTACTTATTTATCAATTTTTTTCATGTTTTGGTGTTCTATTTGATGACTGGCTAATGCCTTGGCCTTGCCTAATGTGTTGCAATGCCTTGTTCGTTTTCTTGTTAGGAACCTAATCTGGCGCGCACACAACAACTTACCAAAGTTTCATCACTTTCGGTCGAGCCATTTTCGAGTTTTTGCGAGGCTCAATCTGCCTAGCCTTTTCCAAACTATGTAGGGGTCGGCTTCCAGTCTAACCGGATGAATGGAACTACTGCGACTTTTGGTTTGTTATGTTATGACTGTACAGCTGGAATGTGACTGTAATAAACTTACGTACCTAGGTAGTTTTAATTATGACTGGGAAATAAAATCCTAACTAATGATTTTAGATGTGAAAGTAAGTTTGTGTGTTTGTAACGCTAAAACGGCTAATCGGATTTGGATGAAATTTGGCATAAGGGTAGACCATAACCTGGACACGGACATAGGCTACTTTTCATTATGGATAGCAGACGAAATCGCGGGCAACAGCTAGTTATTATAATAACAGAAATAGATTCAGTAAACGATTCTGAACCAAATACATAATGTGGATTAATTCAGTTACAAATTGTATATAGATCAATTATAAAGTTGACCGAGCTACCAACATTTTGTACTCGAATTTGAAAAATATTGAACTAACCTAAATTAGTGTGACCTTCCGTGAGTTTTAATTTAAAAATGAGGAAAATTAAACAATAAAGTAACAGGCAGAATTTTCCTTGTCATTACAGGTACTGTGCGCTCGCCCCGATAGGATCAGATGGCAGGAATGCCGCGATGCAAGCGTACCTCCGAACGCGGTGGTCGGCGGTAACACATCCAGTGGAGAACCACTGTACGTGGGCAGGGCTAGGGAACAAGGGTCATTGACTCCTGGCAAGGTAAGCAGCAGCACCGCATTCCACGAATAAACATACACTAATGTGCAGTAGTCCCTACTTCAGTGGTAAGGTGGTAACGCCTTGATCTAAAGCTAGCGAAGTTTCAAAAGAATTTGAAGCCAGTTTGTACTGGTTTTATTACCACGTACCTGCTTGCTCCGCACTATGCACGAGCAAATGAAATTGCGCAATTCTTGGTAATTGCTACAGTCTCTACAGCGACAGCTCACTATTGCCGAGACGTCACAAATAGAATGGCCCGAATTTACCAAGAATCACGCAATTATAGGATTCTGAAAGTGCGCTTACACGGGACCTTTAAAATCTTATATGCTTAGTTGAAACTACACTCCCGGACTCCTAAATCGAGCCACCCTGCATTTTCATGTTAGGTATAAATGACTAAAACTTAAAAACAATGATAAGTCAAAGAAAATGTTTTGATGTAGTTTTGAAGATGACACACTGACATAATTTTTCGTCACCATAGTTTCTAATTTGAATTGACGACTATTTAATAACTAACATACCTTTATACAAAACAAAATGTATCGTGGCTCGCGTTGAGAGTCTGGGAGTTTATAATTTCCCGTAGGTAATGCCTGGGTATGTCCTGAATGAGGAATTAAAACTGCCAGACCAGCTTATTTAACTATTTGTATTTACTGAAGTTTCGTAATTCTACTTTCAGGTTCATCCTAGCCATCAAACGCTGTACATCTCGTTCTCAGGAAAAGAAATCCCTCACAAAGTGTACGAAATATTGTGCACAGTATAAATGTTTTTATAGCTATGTCTTCGATTTCTGTCTAAGATTTTATAATAATAAATGTCATACATGTTTGTGCTAGATTTAAAAGGATTATGTGCATACAAGGACTAAGACTGGTTTGTTGAAAGACTAATAAAAAGGTCAAATGCTTCCCTAGGAGCACAATGGATGAATTTTATAACGCTTACAAATGTTGAAAGATCTTTTAAATGAATCTGTAGCAGAAGTGTCAAATATTCTTGGTTTGTTATATTTTTATACGTTGAATATTCTACTGTTTGGGAAATATATTATTGGAACTTTTACGTCATATATTTGGAATTAGTATACCTACTCATAGATATGTTAATATTTGAAATGAGTATGGAATAAATTCATGTTTCTAGTAAGGTATGAGATTTTTACTTTTTTTGTAACCTTTGTGTTAGAAACCTGAAAACATTATCCTGGATGATCCGTAATTAATTATGTATCACTAAGTAAATACTGGGCCTTGCTAGATGGACCGACGACCTTACAAAGGTGGCTGGGACGGACTGAATGCGGAAGGCGGAGGAAATGGTGTTGTGGTGCAGCCTGGGCTCTCTCTGGGCGCTCTGGGCCTTCGCTACAACACCCACTGCTGGACATATACCTCTGACTATGTCCAGCAGTGGACTGCGATAGGCTGGGTTGATTGACTTACTTACACTTTGTAAGTTTGCACCTAAAGGCAAAAAGTTCCGCTCTATTTATTCACGAAGAAAATATTTTACCAACTTCAAAATAAAAACCAGGCAATTAAAAATATTTCTTTATTTTCATCAAATAAGTACTCACACATAATTATTAGGATAACATACATCTACGTATATTAACTTAAAATTAGTACCTACACTATATCACTTCATTGGGTGTGCAAAACTTTGTCTTGCAATTTAGTTGACGGAGAAAAGCTTAACTTCGAAAATCCCTCATAGGAATTTAAAGTGCCCTGTCAACAATATTTTTGGAAAGATAAGGCAATGAATTCAGCACAGGATTCTAGACGGCAAACGTAGAAAATTTTCGTCGGTTATAAAAAAAAATCAGCTACGCGGACAAAAAATGTATGGAACAATATAATTATATATTTTTATAACCGACGAAAATAAAACCGTACGCAAAATACGCGCATTGACGTGGAGTTGCGGATACCAGCCCGTAGTACCTATTACCTAACCGACGAAAAATTTCAACGCAGGTATGTTTATGTTTAGCAGTGGTGGCTAAGTGGTAACGGCCGCGACTTACGAGTTGTAGGTCGTAGGTTCGAACCCAGACAGGCGCTTTACTTTGTAAATTATTTCATCACCACTGCTCTCAAAACGGTGAAGGAAAACATCGTGAGAAAACTGGCATGTCCTAGAACCAAAAATTCGAAGACATGTGACATCTGCCAATCCGCACTGGGCCCGCGTGGTGGATTACGGCCCACACCCTCTCACCGAGAGGAGGCCTGTGTCCCAGCAGTGGGAACATTATAGGCTGATTATGGTATGGTTATGTTTATGTGCAGCGGAATTGTCCGAAAGGGTTACCGCTTCCCCGGAACATAAAGGGCTGAGGAAGGAACACGGGTGGGTTTTAGTCAGTAAGAGTCACACTCCCTTCCGCTCCATCCAGAGCGGGAGCGGTCATTTGAAAAGGTATGTTCAGAATCATAATATGTATACTGAAACCATGGTAACAGGTTGCGGCCACATTGTATTTGAATTTAAATGTAGAAAATAAATAATAAGTTGCTTTAAACGAATGCCATAACGTCCATTACCACCACAAATCAAATTGTTGAATTGCTTTGTGAATGACGAGTTATATATTCGCTTCTTATCTTGGCTTTTCTGTCATGTTGGGGTTTATGGTAACTTTCATCTTCAATGTACAGTCAACAAAAGAGATAAGTGTGCAGGATCGTCGGATATAGTTGAAGTTTAGTAAGAAACCAAACAGATAACAAAAGACATAAAATACTTATCTCTTTTGTTGACTGTACCTATTAGTTTATTATCGGGTTGAATGGTAGGCAAATTTTCTTTCATACTTAACATCCGTACTGTTTCAGTCTCAATTCGCTGAATAAAACGTTTACTAAAATCTGAGTCAAATAACATTAACATAAAATATTTCATTACATTTAACAGACATACAATTGTTTGCGCAGACGATATTTTTCCATCAGGCAGACATTTTATCATTAACCGTTTGCGCAGACGATATTTTTCTATCAGGCAGACATTTTGTCATTAACCTGAGCTTTAGTAATCTTGTAGTTCCATTTTTATCCCTTCGTATGGCGGAACGTGGATCCACGCGGGACACGATGGATGTTTACCGTCCCAGAGAGACCTACATAAACTTTAAACAGAGCGACTGAATGTGTGAATCGCCGCTTGGACTTAAACCTCCTTGCTTAAGTTTTGATTACCTAGTTTTTAGTACGTTTTTAGGTACCTAGTTATAGTGCAGCGATGCCAGTCTGACTACCTTGTGCCTACCTACGCTTTTCTCAAAATGATTTCTATTAAGCATTCTTATGTCCAATAATGTATTTATCTCTGTTATAAAAGTATCTATTCCCATTAAATTATTTACAGTCTAGGCATGTGTCTCATTCTAAGCTAGTGTTGTACCTTACTATTGTTTACAATGCTTTCTATGAATCCTATTTCAATTTGTGATTGTGTGACACTATCATTTTTGTCAACTGTTGTATTAGTTTTTTTCTCAGTTTCATCAGTCTCGTACGCTTTGTTTTCCATGCCGATCTTCTCTGTATTGGCTCGGCTTTCAGCTTCTTTGTCCAAGTTTGCTTGAATGTGTTTCTTATTTGCCAGATACAACCATCTGGAATGACAAATACACACAATATTAATAATATGTGAATAAAGCAGTACCAACTGTTTAAAGTTCAGCGACTTTTTTTTAAACATACGACTAATTTTATACCTCATTTTACCAAAGAGTATTTATTTGGTAAAATTACGTATAAAATTAGTCTTGTGTATTCCAGACGACATGATTGGTTTTTGCCGGAAGGCCAAAGCCTTCAACAAACCGAATCATGCTGCTTCGATCAAGTGTGGAGCACGGAGGTGAAATATAACATGTCAGGTAGCAATGCAGTGCATACAACATTACGAAATTTAAAATCAATAGGTACTTACAAGAATATGGCAACGGCTGGCATCGTCAACCCTCCTCCGAGAAGGAAGAACGCTCCAGGGAAGGTCTTGATAGTCTTGGTGTACAGCGTAGTGTACATGGGGGCGTAGATAAGCGGCATCATAGCTTCAGCCACGCCGAAGAACGAATTTACTTTTCCTGGTATTAAGAAAAAATAATAAGTAAATGAAAATCTTTTATTGTATCACATCTGCCTAGCCTTTTCTCAACTATGTTGGGGTCGGCTTCCAGTCTAACCGGATGCAGCTGAATACCAGACAACTGAATAACAGTGGTAAGACTGGTTGTCAGACTTTTGGACTTCTGACTACCCGTAACCTCGTCAAATATCCACGAATGACAGCTGGGACCAACCGCATAAGGTGCTTTCCGAGGCACGGAGGGGTCAATGGTTGGTTTGTAGATGGATGACCATCTTTACATACCGTAAAGTATATTGTTTTTTTACTAATAAAAATTAAAAAAAAAGGAATTCCATGTATTAATTGGTACATACACATTAAAACAAACGCCATTGTTTATGGATGGTTTAGGCATAGATGGCACTAAACATAGGTAAATAATGCTTACCCAATTCATGTTTGTCTACCAATTTGGAGACCATCGACCTCATCGCTATGAACGATGTCCCGTTGAATATTTCTATCAAAGGAGCTGCAATTTAAAAAAAAAAGGTTAAAATATCACTCTGTCAAGCAAAACAGAAAAGGAGCATTCTCTCCCCACGATGACAGAAATATGGTATCTATAGAAATTAAACAAACAAAGCATGGGTTTCTGAAGTTGAGGCGTTGCTCCACAGCAGCTTACGGCTAAGGCTCGACGCAAACGGGCCACCGACCACAGCCACTGGTGGCTAGCGACAGCGACTTAACATACTTTTTCATATATTTTGTATAGACGCGCCGCACACGTGTAGTCGGTGGCGGCCACTCGCTACAGCAGTGTTCGCGACTCGCCACTTGTGGTCGCTACGGGCCACACAAGACGCCGACAACCGCCACTCGCACTGCACCAGTTAAAACTGGATGTACCCAATGTAGGCGGCGACGGCGTTGTCTACGTCGTCTGTGTATTAACAAAAGCGTGAGCCAACTGGGGATGTCTTAGTCCATCGTAAGACTGCGCAGCAGAGAGCGGGTTATAAAATGTGGCGGCTTCCGAACACCGGTGGCTGTCGCTCGCTTCTGACACTGTTACAAATGTGGCGGTAGCGCGCCACAGCCACCGGTGGCTGTGGTCGGTGGCGCGTTTGCGCCGAGCCTAAGCTACGCACGTGTGCTTAACTTTGCTTTGTATAAAAATATAGGCGGGATCGTGCACTGCGACCGGCACCCTAACTTATGATTAGTTTGCCACTTCGGGAAAGGTAATCCAAATTTTATTTTTTTGTCAATTGTTGTTAGGATAAACTGAATCTGCTAAGTTTCTAGTTTTGTCAATAAATATCAAATGATATACAGGGTTATTGGTAAAACATTAACCACCTTTTAAGAGGTCATTGTACCTACTCATCATTATGAACAACTTTTACTATGGAACCAAACCTGAAATCGCGAAAAAAAAATCAGCTGTTGCTGTTCTGCTGTTGTGGTGTGTTCGCTGTTGTTGTTCTGTTGTGTGCTGTGAAATGTAGGGAACAGCTGATTTTTTTTCGCGATAACTTGTTTAGCCCCATAGTAATAGTTGTTCATAATGATGAGTAGGTACAATGACGTCTTATGAGGTTGTTATTGTTTTACCAATAACCCTGTAAATCGTGATATACAGCTGAGCTGAGCTGAGCTGTGTGTTTGAAGCTGAGTGCAAAGCTTTAAGGGAGTGGTACTTAGTTGACAACATTTACAGCATTTTGAGCCATACTTAGACGACAGTCTTAGACGAAGTATGTTTTTTTACTGCAAAACTTTAGTCAAAAATTGCATACCTACCAACTTTACCTGGAAAAAATTTAAAAAACTTCGTCTATGACATGCATGGCTCAAAATGCTATAAATTGTATAAACTATCACCTTCTCCAGCTTCCAAACACCCTATATATCAAGAAATATATATCCACTATGTTTTTAATTCGTTTAAAAAGAATACATACCTATGTATATGTGCCACGTCTTTGTGGCAAATGCGTACATGACTCCAGCCAATATCTTACTGGTACACGATATCACACCAATTATAGCATCGTCAAACTTAAGTAGATGACTAAATACACCCACCGAAAATAAAGTACCTGGAAAATACAATTTCAAGAACTGTAGAAAAATACATACATAACTTTTAACTTAGCAAAACCTTCCTTTTCTTGTCTTTGTTTATTTATCTATGAAAACGCACCAACGAAAGATCTAGTTAACATTTATGTTTTAAATACTGTGTGTCTTTAGTTAAGTTATTACTGCTATTAGGTATTTTAACGGATTCTTTTTTTTCTTTTCCCCAACCTTTGGATCCTAAAGGATAGTCCTTTAGGATCCAAAGGTTGGGGAAAAGAAACTTGCATTTAAGTGTACCTACCTACTATCAAACTTTTGACATCTATCTCAATTAGTTTTATTAATTTCATCTTCGTCTTTTTGCCGACTTTCCCGCGTTTTGTACTCTCAGACAGTCATGACATTATGCGATTTTAGGAACTTCGAATCAAAGTCATTTATTTGCGTCAATTAAGTGCTTTTACGATCCAGCGGGGGGCAATTGCGTAACACATTATCAGTAGGAATCAGTTCATTTTCCATAATTTTGACAGTTTGATAACATTCATTGCGTTATTTGCGTTTTTGAACAGACACATTTTTCAAACATATGGAGCAATGGATTAGAAATAAGCTTCAAAATTATTCAGATCGAGAGTAATAGAGTGTTACGCAATTGTGCCGAAGCCGAAGCCGAAGCTTTTACGATCGACTTGTGGTAAATGGTGATCACCATTATTAGGTCTCACGTCCCTATAGAATGGTAATAGCAGTTGAGACTGCATTCTTTGTCTATTTCTATGTAAATAAAATGGAATTTTCCTTCACACGACTGAACACTTGCGCAGTAATTTTCACATCCAATACAATGTCTGCTTCTGTTCGCGATACGCCAATAAAATGGATTATAATAACCATAATAAAGCGATAATTACCTACTAATGAAGTACACATGGCGTAAGTAGAGAACATGCTGAAATCAACCTCATTCCAGTTGAAACGGTATCTCGTGAAGAGGTACAGTACTGACATTTCACCTGAAATTAAGAATAAAAGAATTGGTTAATGAAAAAACATAGGCAGACATAGGAACTGCTGACAGAAGTGAAAACTTAAAACTATGAAATTAACTTTACTTCCACGCATTCACAGAACACAGCACTAATGCTGCAGAAAACCCTAATGGCTATATACTGGTATTACAGCACGTCGTCGGTGACCCGAACCCACAAAATTCTCCCCTATCCGAAAGAAAATTTCCCTTCAATCATAGAGAATCCCTCAACTAAACCCTTTCTCCTACCCCCGTCCCTCCCTTCCCGTCCCTTTTTTTTTACTTTTTGATTTTGCCTTCAATAAACGTCACCACTTCTGAAATTGTTATAAAATCTATAACTTTTTGCTAAGGTAGGTACTATTCTAGTTGAGGTATCTATCCGAACCGAAAGGTACCTTTGTACAGTCGAACAAAGCTACCTACTGCTAAATTGTAACTACTAGGTACCTAGTCCATTCTTTTACATCACTTAGGCATCTTCTGGGCACGCTCGTTCCATCATAGACCTCATCCGTCGCTTTCCATCAGGCGTGATCGAGGTCAAGAGCGGGCCCATTCAGCAATAAACAAAAATCATAATCAGTCTATAATGTTCCCACTGCTTGGACACAGGCGTCTTCCCGGTGAGAGGGTAGCCGTAATCAAGTTGATGCCTAAGGCACTGGCACTCCCACGCATCAAACTCAGAGTGAATTAAATGTTTATTGTGATAAAGTGTAAAAAAAAGTGTGTAGTTAAAAGGATAAAAATAGAACTACTTGCGTAGAACTATCGTCATAGCGTAGTATTTTTTCTATTTTTTCTCCTACCTGGACAGTGTTGGTACGGTAAGGAATGAATGAATGAATTGCACCGATCCCAGCGTGGTTAAACCAGACTCGATTAATCGAATGAACCCCAAGATTCGCACTAGCTCCTGTAGCCTCATGTTCATGGTGCTACAGCGACCATTGCATATCAAGGAATAGACCGGGGGGCGCGTTAATGGTAGGGAAGACGTGCCCGTAGGATAGGTAAGGATTTAAGAGCCTACCGGATATGCATCCTAGAGTAAGCATTGGACTATTGGAGAGATGGGTAATTATTATCTATGGATGGGCATCTTTTATCGACCTTGCCGCTTGGTTGGTTCAGGTCGAGCTTCCTCGGTTCGTCTTTTGGCGAGCTTCCTGGACAGTGTTGGTACGGTAAGAAAGGAAAATCCTGTATAATTTTATTTATGGTAAGGTGTTCAAGGTGATTGTGACTAAGCTATCTATTTGTATCCTGAGGTTACCATATCCCCAATCTGCAAGTCATAAGCACCCTTAGCTTCATTTCTGCTGCCACCATTTTGTAAATTAATTGATTGCGTATTAGTTTTTCAAATCAGTGCGTGTACTACGATAGTTCCACTAAGTTATTTCACAATTGTCGTGGTAAACAAAACGGTGATTATTTTACCGTGACTGATGGTGACTCCAAACTAAGACCGCCTACTGAGATAACACTAGTATTTCGTGAGATTCCAATGTAATGCCGCCTTCGTTGCTACGTCGATGACAACGTTGGTGTAGGTCGGGATCAATTTGTTATAGTTTTATTTCGTCTCAATTTATGTGTATATTAAGTGTATCTCACTGTTTCTATTATTGTTTCAGGGTCTATTAGCACCAATGTTTTTATGCAAGTTCTATTACCACTTAACAATGTAGGTATGTACCTAACATTAAAAACAATTATTTTCTAGTCACGAATTGATATGCGTCTAGCGTCGCGCGTTTTTTTGTAAAGCGCCTGTCTGAGTTCGAACCTACGACCTAGAACTCGTAAGTCGCAGCCGTTACCAATGGGCCAGCACTGCTCTTGATTTTTAATCTAATAGAAAACAAAAACAATGTCTACGGTTACTTAATCTTATTAGAGAAAAGCTACAATCCGTTCACAGGTATGTTATCTATGATTTTGCATCACAGTCAAAATGAGTTCAGTGATCTTTATTCTTATTTCTTTATGGTTGCTAATGGATTGCTACTTGAGTCGATGTCACAGGCAAAACAACTGTAGAAGGATTGTACTTTCTCAGTAAACAGTAGGTACTGACACTATCCCCTAAACTAACAGGATGGACCAGAGCTATTCACAAGTATTCGAAACGCGTCCGTGCCAAATCGAATATTAATGAACGTCATCGAAGGAGTCGTCAAAACGCTCTAAACTTGAAATTTTTTACAGTTTGGGCTAAATACTTAGACGACCGCTGTTCTTCTGACAGGTATTTGCTGTCAGGGTCTCAGGGACTCAGGAAATCTGGTAACCGAAAATGTGTCATATTCGATTCGGAAACCTGTCATTATACATATCTATATTGCTAAATACCTTCGTCAAATTCATTAGAGTTCATAATTACAATAAACAAGTACGGTACCCCAGTTATACCACGATAATGGTTATATCTACGTTCCTTCCTAACATATTACATAACTCATTAGATTGAATTTTCAAGTGTGTGAGCTAAATCACCTGTGCTTATTTAACGTGACTTTGTTAATGACTTGAAAACATTTGCGGCGCATTATTGCAATTGAAGGAATGTTGATTATTTGTTTTACAATCAATCACAAGATTGAAACTTAGTCATGAAAATAAATTGTTAAGCAAAATTGACGGACCGTGTTCGGAACACAATACTGCGCTCCAAAACAAACATAGCTGATGTGGCTCAAAAGGCTGCCCAACTTAAATGGGGCAGGACAAACTGTGCCTATTTATAGCACAGAATTGGTGCCCTAAGACTGTGAGGCAGGGTCGCGGCAGACTACGTAGAAGATGGCGGGACGAGCTAGATAGATAACATGAATGAGTAGCAGTATCCTTCAAAATTATTAAAAAATCAAAAAATCCTGAAAAATTTAGGGTACTGGATACAAAACTATGATTGAAAGTTTTGTATCTAGTACCCTAAATTTTTCAAATTGGAAAAATCGCAATAAAGTATTAAAATTGACATATCTCCCAAACTATAAAACTTTAGCTGGGGAAAGTAAAGTTCAATAATTAGTAAATTACCTCCTCTATATGCGAATTTGCTATGGCGGGTCCAGATCCAGTCACCCTGTAGGTATAAGATATACAATATCATATGATTGACCAAGATTATGTATGGACTTTAAAAGAGACTGTGACCTCTGAGTTTGTTTGGCCTTTCTTCTCAGACCAGTCAGATAGGAAACGCCGACCTCGTCTAGTTTTTAAAATATGATTGACATGTAAAAGTGTTTGTGCAAACCTACTTACAATTATTTTTTAAAAAAATATGACAATATATATCAGAATAAGTTATCAATAAAGGGTCAAGTAATAACTTTTTACATGTCACTCTTTCTGGACTGTGCAACACCGAACTGGCGACGATTTAGTAAAGGCACGGTCAATGCATTAGTTTTTTCCTTTTTTACACAACAGGCACATGCCGTGACTTGTCGTTAGTACCTACAGCCGGCTCTATAGAAAGCGAAACTAAGAGAAAGCAGTGGCGTAACTAACCCGCAACTGCGACCGATGGAAACGTCAGTTCAATGCCAAGGGCGTACCGTGTGCGAGATAATGCCAAGAAAATCCGGTCTCAGGATACTGCTCGCTACTTTCACTGATCACCTTGATAAGTTAAATAGTTTACAGAATACCAACAAAATCAACTAGTGTAAATTTGCTTTTTACAAAATTGATTTACTTTTACAAATTTTAGTTAGTCATTTAATTTAGTACCATATACTTAATGTAAATAGTTACTTGTTTTATATATTATATTTAACCATTTTAAAGTATATGAAATAAAGATAATTTTGATAATAATATTTTTAACTTTTATTAAGCTTAGCTAAGGTACGACGAACATTTTTTACATTAATTATAGATTTTCTAGATTTTCAATTTACTTAACAACAATTTTATCGATCATATTATATTTTTGTACTTTAATTTATATTTTTTTATAAACAAACAATTTAACTCCAATTTAATAGATTATACAAAACAATATTTTGTAAATTGATTTGCCCTAGAATGACCGAATCCTCTATGGTACATTTAACCGTAAAATAATGTTATACGTTGAAATTGTTATCGATTTCGTATTTTGATTGCTAGGAGCACAAAACCATTTTTATTTTTCTTATTCTAGTCTAACATTTACCTACGACTATTAAAATTGATTTAATCTGCAATTTATTCATAATTTAGGTCAATGCTAATACTGCAAGTGGTCGAAACAAATTAACTAAATTGCAATCTCAAACAGTCAACAAATTGATAATAAAAGATAACTTGAAGCGGCGATTAATACCAAACTTGTATTTATACCTACAGCTTATATACTATATCGTATTTTACCTTGGATACATAGAATTCATTCTATGCTTTAAAGTGCATTATGCCAGCATAATGTAATAATTCATAAGTAGAACTTATAACATTTTAGTGCCTGCTTCCGAAAACCTCAATTATTTTATTAATTAAACTACGGGCAAAGAAAATAACAGAAATACAAACAACCCGTCAGGGTTGATACAAAAATGCCTTAACTATGTAATAAAAATAATGAGACAACTTTCCTGAAAAGGAAACAGGTTTCTTTAACAGGGAAATTTTTTGTCGAACTTATGGCGATTCCTTTAATTTACGGACCGTTTTTGTTAAAAACTAAGTCTGGTTTATTTACCAATAATTAAGCAAAAGCCTCATAGCTCATAGAGTCTACTATGGAAGTAGATCCTGCCATATGGAAGTAGCTGTCACAAGTAAAATTGACATACGAATCTATGCATATGCTCAATTTGGCAATGAAAATGCTACCATTGGATAAGCAAAACGATTTGTTTTTGTTTATAAGAACCTAGAAAAACAAAAAAGATCTTGTTGTACCTAAACTACATGTCAATGAAAATGGCATGCTGGTAACTAAAAACAAGGGAAGAATCGGCCAGACAAATAAGGTATTGGTTGTGACTGTCCAGGATGCGCCGAGCGCTGGGTTCAGTTGAGTAACTGGCGGAACAAACTGCGCTACACGAGGAGGCTTCTTTATGCATCCCAACACACACACACATCATTCTCCTGACCTTGTCCTTATTTATTTGGGCTCGGCGCAAAATGTCTTTTTTTTTTCTTTTTTTTTTTGTCTTTTTCTTCCATACTTCTCTGTTAGTCACTCTCATTTTAGCCATATCATCTTTTACACAGGAACAGGCTTCCAAATCACGGATGAGTGGATTGGTTCATTGTTGTTGGCGGGATTAACGGAAAAATTTGCGCCAATGATTATGGCCATAGAGCATTCCGGCATGGTGATAAGTACGGACGCCATTAAAGCAAAATTATTGGATATGCAATCGGATGTTGGTAACACTGAAGGAGCACTTTTATCTAAAAGTTGGCATCAAAGACAAAAAGGTTTTACTAACAAAAGGAACACAAACATGACAGAAGAGTCTAGGTCAAAACTGACAACTTCAAATCCAAAGTCAACAAAAACAGTTCGTTGTTATAAGTGTAAACAACTTGGACATTATATGAATAAATGCCCTCAGAATAGTCAAAATACATCAGATAACGCATTCAGCGCTACTTTCTTGAATCCTGAAAATCGATTTCAAGAATCGGATTGGTATATTGACTCGGGAGCAAGTTCACATATGGTTGTTGACAAAAGATGTTTGGAAAATGTTTCACTCAGCCACAAGGTAAAGAGTATCGTAGTCGCCAACAAACAGACAGTACCCGTGTTGTGCGCAGGAAATACTAGAATAACGACAGTGGTCAACAACGAACCAATCCACTCATCCGTGATTTGGAAGCCTGTTCCTTTCAATTTTTGTGCTGTATCTACCATCTGGGTTACATACGCCGTCATCGATTCACTGTCTTCTAGTCTGATAGAAATAAGCTGACGCAACAAACTAATACGCCTTGTGAAGCCAGAATCGTCGAAGAGTGCGTTCAGGCGCTTCCATATGTCTCGAGCCGTTTTCTCAGTCTTAATATGAACATATAACGACGAGTCGATGGTCATTATCAGCTTCGCTTTTGCCTTTTTTTGTTCCGTTGAAGTAGCTTCCTCCACTGTTAATTCTTTGGTTATATCGACGCCATCGAGAATGAGAAAGTTTTCAGCTGCAAACGCCCACTGATCGTAGTTTTCTCTACCCTTCAGTTTAGGCACATTTACAATGTAACTACCGGCCATTTTTTAAATCTCAGTACAACACAATGTCAGTAGAACTGCAAAATTATTATATCACTTTTTGATTGTCTTTCTTTGAACACAATAACAAATTACAGATAGTCCACGATAAGGTAATGGTATTTAGGAAAAACTAACGACTTTAGCGAATTATTTAAGGATCTGGGCCCATAACCTAATAAAACGCAGCAGAGTTTTTTCAACAACTGAACATTCATTTATTTTACACATAGATAAACATATATTATTTCAATGCACAGATTAAATATAACGATTTTAGTCGAATGGCTTTCGTCTATTTCCTCAAGGTCAAAAGTGAGGTCTATAATTACCTGAAGGAGTTTAAAGCTTCAGTCGAAAAACAAACTGGCAAAAGTTTAAAGGTATTGAGAACGGATAACGGAGGCGAATTTTGCTCTTCTGAGGTTGAAAGTTTTTTGAAAAGGGGTGGAATAGTTCACCAGAAAACTAACCCTTACACCCCAGAGCAAAATGGGATGTGTGAACGTTTAAACCGAACAGTGGTGGAAAGAGCTAGGTGTATGCTGTTTGACGCTAAACTTGGGATACGTTTCTGGGCAGAAGCTGTGAATACTGCTGTATATCTGCGAAACAGGACTTTAGCATCTGGTCTAACAAAAACACCATATGAACTCTGGACGGGCAAGAAGCCAGACGTTAGCCATCTTCGGGTTTTTGGAAGCACTGCTATGGTTCACATTCCAAAAATAAAAACAGCAAAGTGGGATAAGAAGGCACAAACTCATATTTTTGTGGGTTATGAGAATAATCTAAAAGGTTACAGATTATATAATCCCAAGACAAATAAGATCATCACCAGCCGAGATGTTATTATAATGGGAGATACTCATAACAATCCAGATGTGATCCAAGCTGAAATTATGGATGAACAGGATGTTAATACCACAGAGGAAGAAAGAAACTGTTATAAACACTTCGGATGCGACATACATACCAGATGAAACTGAAAGTAGCAGTTCTTCATTGTCTGACGAATTCTACAATACTGTCAGTGAAACAGAATTACAATCCACACCTGAAGAACCTACTGTTTCAGGTAAACGTCAGAGAAAGAAACCAGATAGATTTGGATTTAGTACCATCTGTGTAGAAAGTGTTGGTGATGAAAATTTAACTTATGAAGATGTCATGAATGGGACAGAACGTGAAAAATGGTGTAAAGCAATGGAGGAAGAGTTGCAGTCATTTCGTGAGTGCGATGCATGGGAAGTGGTGGACAAACCAGAAAGTGGAACAATAGTGCAGTGTAAATGGGTTTACAAAAAGAAGGTAAATAGTGATAATGAAGTGCGATATCGTGCGCGTTTGGTCGCGAAGGGATTCACGCAAAAACAAGGTATCGATTATAAAGAGACTTTTTCACCTGTAGTTAAATATTCTACTCTTAAAGTTACTGTTTGCATTGAGTGTTAAATTGGATATGAATATCACTCAGTAATATCTTACCAGCAGTTAATAGGCAGCCTTATGTATCTGTCGGTACTTACTAGGCCAGATATATCCTATTGTGTGAGCTACTTAAGTCAATTTAACAATAATTATGGTAAAACACACTGGCAGCATGCTAAGAGAGTTGTAAAATATTTAAAAGCAACTAAGTCTTATCGCCTAACGTATACTAAGGATAATTCAGATTTAGTAGGTTTTGTTGATGCCGACTGGGCTTCCAACACAGTTGACAGACGGTCTTACACCGGTTTCTGCTTCAAACTCTCAGGAGGAGTAGTTTCACATGAATGTAAGAAGCAACAGACAGTAGCGCTGTCAAGTACAGACTGAAGCCGAGTACATGGCTATTTGTGAAGCTAGTAAAGAGGCAATATTTCTTAATAATCTGTTGTTAGAACTTACTGGAAAATATATAGGACCTGTAATTCTGTATAATGATAATCAGAGTGCGAAAAACCTTACAGAAAACAGTATGTATCACAAAAGATCTAAGCATATAGATGTTAGATTCCATTTTATTAGAGAAGCTGTCTATAATAAATTAGTAAAAATTGTTTATTTAAATACAGAAGATATGCCTGCCTGCTGATATTCTTACAAAAAGTTTGTCAAGTGTTAGGCATTATAAATTTCTTTTGATACTAGGTTTAGTTAAGCTTTGAATAGATATAATAACAAAGGCTAAGGCTATTTTTATTTCAATGAGTGGTGGTGTTATATTTAATCTGTGCATTGAAATAATATATGTTTATCTATGTGTAAAATAAATGAATGTTCAGTTGTTGAAAAAACTCTGCTGCGTTTTATTAGTCCGATCCATCGTTTTTTTGGTCTTGCCTTACTCTTGTACCCTCCTCATTCATATTTCATTAATATCAAAGAAATACTCACCATAAATTGGTCCTATTATAACACACATGACGATAACCAGCATGATGACCCTCAGTCTCCGGTTGTTTGGCCCTTGTTTGAAAGCCACCACCAGAGTCTCCTTCACGTATCGAGTATCGAAGAACGTTCGCATCCCTTCGCAGCAGTTGGTCGGAGGTTTCTGAAAAGTTTACCTTTGAATTACAATACCTATTGACTTCAATTGACTTGGATTCATATACCTATGTCGAATTTGCTAGAGAAGAGACCAGAAGGAGATGAAAGTCTATAACGGACTCCCGTTGAAAAGCTGTGGGACATTAGGTAGTGACAGAGTTTGTAAACAGAGGCGACTGCAACTGTCGATGAGTGTCGACGGCTGCCGTCGACATCCGCTGACGGCAGCCGTGTCACTCGTCGACGGTTGCAGTTGCCTCTGTCGTTGACGCATGTCGCTCGTATGTATGAGCACTTAAATTAATAAAAAAACTCATACAAACTGATCTATCAACGACCCTCAGACACAAAAAAGAGAGTCTGTGTGAATTTTTGATCGAAATTAAAACGGAAATGTTATAATATAGTAGGAATTTAAATCATTGATGTTTGCTTATATCTTTATTTTCTACTTTAACAACGCAACGCTTTTATGAAAGTAGTTTCAATTAATATTACAATTGCCTATCAGCGACGACGAGCTAATACCGATTTGCATTCTGCAACGATGCAACCGTTTTACGTCCTGGGTTCAAACAGTCTTCGTTACACAAACTAGTCTTCGAATTACTTGGTGCGATTTTTTATTTTACGCCTATGAAAATACAGTCGAGAATGCAATGGTTCAACTCTATCACACTTTTCCGTCGCGTCGTCTCTCGTTCCGCGTTCGTTTTCGTTTACAAAACAGACGTTCAAAAACGAAAACCTCAAAAACGCAATTCTATTCCATGTTAGATAAGTTTCGCCCTTCAAACCAGTTGCAACGGCGACCGTTTTCTGCAACCGTTTTTGTCGTCAGGAGAACTGTTGTGTTTCGTCCGTCAAAAATTCGACAACGACCCACCACTACTTATTCATTGGTCAGTAAGGTTCAACGTTAGATATTTGGCTAATCTATACTATACAGGGCAGCAAGGATATCCACGCGCAACCTGTTACTGTGGATTCGGTACATCATTCTAAACCAGCAACGCAGAGAGTTGAAATATTTGGTCGGTTACTAGCGTCCCGCCCCAGATTTGCACGGGTGCAATTTTTTTTTTTTCGAATTTACGAAATATTGTTTCATACAAATCTTGTCCTGGCAATACCGAACACATCAAAAAAGAATATTCCAATTTGGTGCAGTCATTCGGAAGTTATACGCGTAGACATTTCGGCGACTTTGTTTTATACGAGTACTATGTAAGGATATGGGATAATCTGATCAAAGCGGATCAAAACCGGAATGAGAAAGTTTATAGTGGATAAGACAGATTAAAACAGAAGACGAACAAGCAGGGGATCGAGGAGGGGGGTGGTGGAGGGGGGTTCAGGGGATCAGAACGGAATAACTCTTCGGAACTACTAATCCGATTCTTAAAATTCTTTCACTAATGGGAAGCTAAAGTATTCTCGATCAGCATAGGATACAATTAATAAAAAATTCACGCTGACGAAGTGGCGATCATAAAGGGTAGCGTTTGTAGCTAACTCAGCACGATGTCTTTATGAAATTAAAAAACTATGAGACTATTTGAAAGAGAGCACGATAACGTTATCGCGTATGTTACATTTTTATAAGTGTTTCGTTTATTTGGTAATTTTATGGCAGTTCTTTGAGTGTTTTTCCGTGTAAAAGTGCCAGGTCTTTTTAATAACGGATTAAAACTAGCAAAAAGATTTGAATACCTACTAATGAGTATTACTTCTTTGAACGCTCATCGATAACTTATGCGCGTGAAGCTTTTACCCAACAATTTCAGAAATAGAAAGATTTGCGATAAGATTATTCACATGCAACTGAGAACTTCCTGGCCTGAAGAGAAAGCGCATGTAAGCCATTTGAAAGTCATGTAACAGTTTAACATGGCTTGGATATTTACCTGATACTCTTCAGAACAAACAATAAAAAGAATACCTACACTAAAAATGTAATCGGGTTCCCTTTACATATCTCTTTTAACCTTCAGTTATAACTTTAAAAGAGAGAATTAATCAAAATGTGATTCACGTTTGCAAAAACGCAAGAATATTGGAATTTTGCGAATGCAAGATTATGGAGCGTGTTTACATAACGATGTTCATGTCATGTGGGAGACTTTGATTATTAAATCTGATTCAATCTATACTAATAGCTGTACCTTACTCGCAAACACTGTAATCTGATGGAGATTACAGTAGACTTTATACAACGTTATTTTTAGTATATGCGAAATCTGAATATAGTTTGTTCAGAATAAGTAACTGAATCGATTCTAATAATTTTTACCCCATGTTATATTTTGTCCCAAAAATATTTAAAAAAGCTTAAAAGTTGGACACCGAGGGACACACGTAGGTTATCTAATCTCCGCGCTGAACGGTTAGGTACCTAGGTATTATTATCAATGAGCGCATGTCGGGGGTGAGCATGTTTTTGTACGGACAAACAGGTAACTTAACAACTTTGTGATTTTTCATGATACAGTTTTGAAATTTTGTACATAAGATTCTTTACATAAAAATACTAGACACGTGTTTCGGGTTTCGCATATACTAAAAATAATGTTGTACCTATACCTAAAACAGAAGATCCCATAACGCAGTTTAGACGGTGAACAACACATAAAGTTAAACATACAATAAACATTATTTGTAAAAGCATTGGTCTAAAACAGATTGAACAGCTGGTTCTTGAACTAACTAAAAAGATACTTGTATCTCAGGAGTCAAAGGTCCTTATAAACCTTGACTATTTATTACATTTAATGCAATTAGCGGGTAATTGCGGAACACACTAACAGCAGCATCATCATCTGCCTAACCTTTTCCCAACTATGTTGGGGTCGGCTTCCAGTCTAACCGGATGCAGCTGAATACCAGTATTTTTACATGGATCGACTGCCTTTTTTTTTTTTTTCGCTGAGAAATGACGTTACGCATCTCCGCTCGTCGGGGGAAGAGACGGAGTATGTGGGACTCCCTGCCAGGGTGGCAGTATACCCACTAAAACTCAGCGGTGTTCCCTCATCGCCTTGATGGGGAGGTCATGGGAATCCGGCTCAGCCTTTGCATCCACAACCCTCCCGGCGCATGCCTAGCTGGCGGGCCCCGCATGTCCCCCCGTCTGAGGGGCTACGGGAATGGCCGGGAACACCTGGCCATTCCCGTCCGGCACTGGTGGAAGCCTGTGCAATTTTTTCGAACATACGAAGATAAATATTTATGTATAATTCACAGATACGAGTATATGTATCTATATCTGTGGTACATAATTCATGTGGTGACGGGTAAAATATTTTGGAAACAAAAGCAACCTTCTAACCACAAATGACACTGACTACCTATCTATTGGCTTTAAACGTGGAAAAACCTTTGAAGCCTGCAGACTTTAGCCCTGTAGGTATGTATTGTAAACGTTTTCACAGGCAATCATTTTTATCGTCATTTCAGTTTACAGTTTTATGTCGCATTTTACTATGTTCGTGAAAAAGAATAACATTTATATGTACATTTACAGGTCACGAGCTCTTTATGAACGCAAAACGTGGCTATGTGTTAAAATTTCATGATAAGCGGATGTATGTGTAGGTAGGAAATATTTTTTCTGAAAGTCTCAAATTAAATCTCTTTTTCAATTGCCCAAACAAAACACAATCGCTAATCGGAATCGCATCAACGATACTACTAGAAGGGATCATCTGAGGATTAGGGGACATCTGACGGAAGATGCGTAGGGTATCGTCGGTCGCGTAACGCCAGAACTGACAAGTAGATAATAAAACATTCAACCTTACACACTCAACCGATGCGATGATGCGTCAGTGCGTCGAGCATACTAACGGGCAGTTAAATGGTGGTTTCACATCTGACGGAAGATGTGTCGCGTATCGTCGGTCGCGTAACGCCAGAAAGGAAAAGTAGAATATAAATCATTCCCCACTTACACTACACTTACACCTTACACACTCACCCAATGATTTGATAGGAATTGAATTGAGTAGGTACCTATTTGTTTCACAAACGTTCTGCTGGTGGTAATGATTTTCGCATGCCTAAAACTTAGAGAAAACATTTCAAGTTGAAGTAGTAGAAAAATACCTATATACAAGTTGCTATAGCAAACTTCGATTGATTGAATGTATAAAGTAGCCGTGTCATTGAAGATTATACATTGCATAACACTCACGAGAAGTGATTGTTTTGCCAATCGAGATACATACATGCAGGGCCGAGGCAATGCAGGCTAGTGAAGGGAATTCGTACGAACTTGCGGTTTCAGTACATATGTAGAATAAATTATATACAGGGTGACATGGGATATCGGCGCACAAACTGTAACCATGAACTCAGCACATTACTTATTTATACAGATTTATAAACTTATTATTATTTAACTTATTATTTACTTTTATTTATTTTACTTATTTTATACAGGGTGACATGGGACGTCGACGCGCAAACTGTAACCATGAACTCAGCACATGACTTATTTATACAGATATACAAACTTATTATTATTTAACTTATTATTGACTTTTTTTATTTTATTTATTTTATACAGGGTGACATGGAACATCGACGCGCAAACTGTAACCATGAACTCAGCACATGATTTTAGACAAAAAATTTAGAAATTTGTTGTTGAAAAGTGTAGATATTTTACGTCGGTTATCAAAATAATTCTGCTGTTTTGAAGAAATATAAAGAAAGGCAATTGGACTTTGATAAGAAAATAATTTATAATAATAATGTTAGCACATGCGATATACGATGACAGTAGAACAAGAAGGATGACAGCACCACAGACTATGTGTCAAGTGCAGACGTCCATTGGATATTTTCATCATCCTCTCCTGGACGCAAACGCTTTATAGTTAAACCCATTGATGTGGTGAAAACTTCATGCTTCGGACGATGGAGCCCTTTTGTTAAAGCATCAGCGACCATATCTGCAGTTGATCGATAACGAACAGCAACTTGATTATAAAGTTAATTAATTACAATGTTCTCTCGAACAAAGTGATATTTTTTTTCTTCTTCTAAATTTACTGGTGTCCAAGTGTTATTATTTATTAATGACTGATATTCTTCCTTCATAGTTCTTTTCCAGTCATCAGCCTTATCACTGTTGATAGCTTCTTCAAGGTTCTGCGGATCACTATTTAATAGAATCATGGTTGACTCACCGTTCAAACACATAAATGATGTGGTATTATTATTCTGATGTCTTTCTATTCGATGCGGAAGTGGTCTCAGAGCCATGTTAGGTTGCGGCAGTGATTCCACTGTTTCATCAGGTAAGTATGTTTCATCAAGAACATCTTCAAATAGAGCGGAGTCATCAGAAGAAACTTCAAGAATTTGAGAGGTAAGTTGTGTTTCATTTGTTTCATCTATGTTTTCTTTTCCAGATTCTTCGTGATCTTCAAATAAAGGTAAGTCCACTGTTCTCTTTTCTTTTATTAAATTATTATTCTTCAGTTTATTCTCCTTTTTGTCAGTACAAGTTTCCTTCTCTTTATTATTTTCTTCCTTTTCCTTTTCTTGAATGTTAACGACTTTGTTTCTCTTTACAGTAGCTTCTAAGAATACAACATCTCTACTTATAATTGCTTTCTTTGTTTCAGGGTCTATAAATCGATAGCCCTTGGTAGAGTCACTGTACCCTACAAAAATCAACTTACGTGATTTGACTTCAAGCTTTGTCCTATTTTCTTTAGGGATATGTACCATCGCATGACATCCGAAAATCCTCATATGACTTAAATTAGGCTTCTCTCCAGTCCATACTTCATGTGGGGTTACATCGGATAAAGCACGAGTTGGCGAGCGGTTGACAATATAGGCGGCTGTGGCTACTGCTTCAGCCCAGAATGTATTTTGCAATTCAGCATTAAAAATCATACATTTAGCACGCTCTATTAATGTCCTATTCATTCTCTCGCTGAGACCGTTTTGCTCGGGAGTGTAAGGATTAGATGTCTGGTGCCATATTCCATAGTTCTTAAGATAGGCTTCAAACTTATTATTTTTGTATTCGGTACCATTGTCGCTTCTCAGGATTTTTATTTTTTTGTTCGTTTCATTTTCTACTCTATTCTTAAATTCCACAAATTTGTCATAAACTTCGCCTTTACTTTTAATAAAATATACATGTACACGACGGGAATAATCGTCAATAAAGGTAACAAAATACCTGGCACCGCCAATAGAAACATTTTTCATCGGTCCACATACGTCACTGTGAATGAGCCCTAGCAGCTCCGTTGCACGCGAGCCTTCGCTGGGAAATGGTTGCCTGGTCTGCTTGCCCTCGAGACAAGTTATACAAATACTATTTTCCTTTTTCGGTGACAACTTTACTCCCTCTGTACATTTAGGCATTTTACTAATGTCTGTGAAATTCAAGTGGCCCATCCTTTGATGCCACAGGTAAGTATCATAATCAGTCTTTGCTGTCATTGCTTGCATTTCTTCATTCTTACAAGATTTTAATTGATATGTATCATTAATGAGATTTGCTTTTGCAACTAATTTATTATTTTGATTGTAAATTTGACAACCAACTTCATTAAACTGAATTTTGCATCCATTTGCTATTATCTTGCTTACTGATAGCAAATTTGTTTTTAATTCTGGAACATATAAGACCTTTCTCACCTGTATTGCCTCGGTGCTGTTATTTGTATTCACTTTTATAGATACATTACCACAGCATTCAACTTTCAATACCTTGTTGTCGGCAATTCTTATATTCTGTATAGGTGGAGTCGTGACATCACTGAGCCAATCCCGGTGCATGGTCATATGCATGGAGGCGCCAGAGTCAACATACCAGTTCACAGAGTCATTCATTGTGAATGCGGAAAACGATGCTACAAATCCTGTGTTATTATCAATTTCAGTTTTAGCATTGTTCTTCTTGAACCAACATTTTTCACTGAGATGTCCATATTTATTACAATGGAAACATCTTGGTCCTTTTTTAGGTTTTTGCTGAAGATTTTTGGGTGGAATTTTTGTGTTTGTATGAAGTGCGGTAGTGTCTGATGTTTTAACCTCTTGTAATAGTTTATTCTTTACTAAATCAGCACTAATTTTCATACCGGAACTTTCCAACCCCATAATCATTGGCTTGTACATATCAGGCAAGCCTGCCAGCATCAGAGTACCTAACCATTCGTCATCTACATGGAATTTTATATTCCTTAATTTGTGTGCCGCGGACATTATTTTATTTACATAATCTTCCACTGATAAACTGTTATCCAAACTAGTGTTTATTAGTTCTTTCAATAGTCCAACTTTTCGACATAGTCCACTATCTTCAAATGCCTTTGCTAAATTTTCCCAAACCTGTTTAGCATTAACTGCCTCTTGAATGTGTACATACAAGATCGGGTTAATTAATAATATTAACTTCGATTTGGCTTTGATATCTTTCTTTATCCAGTTGGATTCAGTAGATACGGGTTCCTTTAAAATTCAGTCATATAAATCTTCGTGTTGTAAATAAGCTTTCACTGCGAAACTCCAAGTTGCCCAATTATCTCTGCCAGTGAGCTTCTCAATAGATATCAATGAACTGTTCGCCATATTCAAAGATAACACTATACGGCAGGTACGGGACGGCCCATAACCTGAAGAAATATAAAGAAAGGCAATTGGACTTTGATAAGAAAATAATTTATAATAATAATGTTAGCACATGCGATATACGATGACAGTAGAACAAGAAGGATGACAGCACCACAGACTATGTGTCAAGTGCAGACGTCCATTGGATATTTTCATCAAAGAAAAGTGCAATATCTACGCGGTCAAAATGTATGGTACAGCAATTTTTTTTTTTTAATAATTTAGGAAAATTTTCTGCGCCAGAATCATGTGCTGAATTCATGGTTTCAGTTTGCGCGTCGATGTGCTTGGCACCCGGTATAAGCGAACCGCCCCGGTGCTTCACACGGTTTTTATGACTGACGGTTTTCATTACGAACCGTCTCGCGCGCAGGTTTGACAACTTCCAGCCTCCCGAACAAGCCGGATTCCGGTAAGGCTCTAGCACCGGCGATCACATACATACGCTGCGACAGGTTACAGAGAAGACCGAAGAGTATAACCTGCCTCACTGCTTAGCGTTTATGGACTGCGAGAAAGCATTTGATTCGATCGAGACATGGGCTGTGCTGCAATCTCTTCAACGGTGCCAGATCGACTATCGGTACATCGAGGTGCTGAAGTGTCTGTACGAAAACGCCACTATGTCAGTCCGACTCCAGGATCAGACCTCGAAACCTATCCTTCTGCTGCGAGGTGTCAGACAGGGAGACGTTATCTCTCCGAAACTACTCACCGCTGCACTGGAAGATGTCTTCAAGGTTCTGGACTGGAAAGGGGCTGGCAACAACATCAATGGCGAGTACATAACTCACCTTCGGTTTGCCGACGATATCGTAGTCATGGCTGAGACTATGTAGGACCTCAGTACAATGCTCGATGACCCCAATAGAGCATCCGAAAGAGTGGGTCTTAAAATGAACATGGACAAAACGAAGGTCATGTCAAATGCCCATGTAACACCCACTCTCATAAAGATCGGAGACGCGCACGGATATTATGGAGACGGTACACTCGAAGTCGTGGACGAGTATGTTTACCTAGGACAAACTATCCAGTTAGGTAGGTCTAACTTCAAGAAAGAGGTCAATCGTCGATTCAGACTCGGCTGGACAGCGTTCGGGAAGCTACGCAATATCTTCTCGTCTCACATACCGCAGTGTCTCAAGACCAAAGTCTTTGACCAGTGCGTGTTGCCAGTGATAACTTATGGCACTGGTCGTTCACTATGGGCTTTTTAAGAAGGCTAAAAGGCACCCAAAGGGCAATGGATAGGGCAATGCTTGGAGTTTCCCTGCGTGATCGAATCAGGAATGAGGAGATCCGCAGGAGAACCAAAGTAACCGACATAGCCCGAATAATTGCCAAACTTAATTGGCAGTGGGCAGGACACATTGCTCGCAGAACAGATGGCCGATGGGGCCGCAAGGTTCTGGAGTGGCGACCACGTACTGGAAGACGTAGCGTTGGAAGGCCTCCCACAAGGTGGTCCGACGACCTTGTGAAGGCTGCTGGAACCCGTTGGATGCGAGAAGCACATAACCGGTCGAAATGGAGGTGCTTGGGGGACTATGTGAAACCGCGGGGCGCTAATAGTTATACACATAAGTCTTCCGGTAAAAATTCTCTAATTAATAGTGAAAACCGAATCAAAATCCGTTTCGAAAAACAACGCGATCACACAGAGAGACACGATAAGCTACGTGTATAACGAATGGTTTGGGATAAAATTGAGCAAAAAAACCAGTTACAGGTCATTCGATCAAAGTGGCTAAAAATAGACATGCTAATATCTATGATAGTGGCGTCAAAAGTAAAAGTAACTAGAAATCTGACAATTAGTCCAGTAGATACATATTAGTTTTGTGGCTGTTAGCTTAGAGTAAAAACAAACATACATAGATACATACTACTAAAAACGTAACCCTTCTGGCTTCGTCGCCGAAGTCGGGTAAAAAGGGGTATTAGAGATTTAATTAATGACGTTCTGAAACGTAGGCATACTCAAAACTTTAAAGTGCCACACTGCACTTTATTAACTTTGACGAGAGCAATCGAATAGATTAAGGTTATTTAGTCAAACCTTGTTCAAGTACTTTCGTAATTATATTTAAATTATCACTATAACCGAATTGTTTTTATCGTAGGATGTCATGTGTACTGACCCTTATTAAAACAAGCCTTCCGCAAAAGTGCGCCTAAAAAGTCTATAAATTTTTTCACGTTACTTTTTGCACTAAAATTACGTTAAATAATAGCTACAAGTAATTGATTAAGTGGCCATGAAATCGTAATTATATAACAGGTAGCAAGTTCAATGACTAAAATAGATTATTCGTGCGTAACAGTACAAAAAGTCCATCAACTTGACCCAAATCGGTGTCACACTCTGCTGCAAGGAAGGACCTTGCGATAATAGAAAATACTGGATTTTCTATGAAAGGCAGAAAAGTAATTGGACAATCTCATTAAGAGTGAAAGTTAAGCGACATATTCGGTAAATGAATCAAGTAAAAAAAGAGTGAAAGTTGGAATGTAATATTTTACAAAAAGTGTGTACCTATGTGTTGTTAAACCTAGTCAGTTTCTGCCTACGGCTTCGCCCGCGTGGTTGTCGAAAATTATCCCACGGGAACGTGCTACCGGTACAAAAACTATATTATATGTCCTTCCCCGGGATGCCAACTATCTCCTTGCCAAATTTTATCGAAATCTGTTCAGTGGTTTAGGCATGAAAAGGTAACAATATACAGACACACAAAACAAGACAGAGCTGCTTTCGAATTTATAATATTAGTATGGATGTTGTATATCAATACCTTTTTATTGTGTGGGGTTTTCGTTAAGGGGACTACATGACATAAAGCGCAGTCACTGTCGGACTGCACAGAAAAGAAAGAGAAACGCGATGACACAATGCTGGTAATTTATTGCAAAATATGAAGCAATTATCTATAAATTTACAAAAAAACTATTGTTTGGACTAAAAAATTAAAACACTAGTGCTGTAGTATGGTGCTTGTAGAATAATCTGACAAAAAATGAGAATGATTGTATGTATATTAGGTTTCCATTGGGAAAATGAAGTTTTTAGAGGTATCTTCATGATTTTTTCTATTGTATCAAATTAGTTGTATTATGTTTTCAACACACTATCTAACTAGCATATATATCCTAAAGAATATCATATATTTTTCTGATTTTGTTTACTGTAGTCGATCATATCCCTCCGGCCGTTTTCGCAACTGCGATTCGCAACCAGTTGCGAATTAAGAATTTTTCTTCTTTGTTCGCAACTAGTTGCGAATCAAGAAAGCCTTTTCCTTAACCTCAACTAGGCATCCTGATGATTAACTTTCGTAACCAGTTACGCTAAAATATTTTTTTTTTCCTTATTCGCAACATTCGTGTTGACACTCTATTTTGTTGATTTGCATACAAACTTCTGTTATATCTTGCTCCATTATAAAACTTGCGTTTTTTGCGTTTAGGTCCTGTAGTCCCCTTAAACCAAGATGTATTTATTAGAGGAAAAACTGAAAAGTTTTCTAAATCTCACCTGAGCCAATCTATTGAATATATTTCACTTTGCAAACGAAATCGTTGACAACACCGCCCGTAAAGTCAACCGCTAAACACCTCTATGTCATAGGAGTAACAGACAGTCCGCTGTGCAGAGCCTGCATGGAGGATGACGAGACAGCGGCACATGTGCTGCTAAACTGCCCGGTAGTCGCCACGTACAGGGCAAAGTACTTCGGTAACCCAGGTACCCTACGTGAGACGGTCAGTAACATCAAGACGTTGCTGGCCTTCCTTGAGGAGGTGGGGTGGATCGAATAATAGTCGATTTTCCCACCCGTACGCAAAATACGCGCTTTGTCGTGGAGTTGCGGAAACCAGCCCGTATTACCTATTACCTTACCTAAAGTCAACCGCATACGCTACGACATAAGTCAAATTATAACCACTTTTATGCGGTAGTGGTTGTAGATATCTGCAGTTCTGCAAATGTCGAAGTTTTCTTAAACAAGGCTGACTGTGTAGCTAAACTAAATTGTTTACATTTACGTTAGCCATTCGCAAGCCCGTGCTTTTAATTGGAAGACCTAGTTAGAGGTGATAGACATGTTTACGAGAACTTTAGTCTGACTTACAATTACAAGAATTGATTGACACAAACGCACACAGCAGTTCTAGCGAGTTTTTTTTGAAATAAAAGGTTTCAGTTGCTTTTCAAAGTTCTGTTTGGAGAGCTCTTTCACTAGTAATAGAATCCTGGTACAAAGCAAACAATCATCTTAGCTATGAGATCAAGAGGTTTTGTTAAGTATTGTCTTCAATAAATCATTCACGCCTAATGAAGAATGAAAATAAATATGTAATGTTTAGTATCATAAGCATCATTGTCTACAAATGTAAGATTAACAGTGAATCATTTACATTCTTGTGGAATCTTCTTTCAAAGCATTCCCAAGTCGATTGCATTCGTAGTGACGCTTGCGACAAACAGACGAAGTCGCACCATAGGGTTCCCTTTTTTTCAATTTTTCATGCTGTTTTGTCTCTAAACCCGAGGCGAGTCAAATAGGACAAAGGTGGAGGTTGATGACATTACGAAGATTGCTGAGTATTAGACATAATTGTAGAAGTAGCCTTGAGGAGCAGAGACGTACTACCTCTTAGACAAAAATAACAAGCTTAAAACTAAATACGGAAAGATTATTTTTCCTTGAAGGAAATAACATTGCTAAAGTAATTATTTTGTTGATATAGACGAAAAGGTCAGGTATTTAAAATGCTGAAGTATAGGTTACATAGGTACCTTTGCTATAACATTTATTTTTCATTGACGTTATGTTAATAAAGTCCTCCAGACCGTATTTCGGACACGTCAATCTCAACAGAGACTAGCCTTCGGCGCGGGAGACATTATTGTGAAATAAGTGTGCGTGCAGACACAGGTACACTCCCTCTTCCCTCACTCTCATAGTCCGATGGGACGGTAATCCGACACGACCGGAGAGAGATCGGGCGCAGGACCAACGGCTTAACGTGCTTGCAGGCCAGTATATAATAAGAAAGTCAAACTACATCTATATTACTAAACGAATTAAAATGTACCTCAAATTTAGGCTGGGCCGGTAAACAAACAATGACAAAACTTTCATTGAAGTCCGTTGTTTTGTTTTCAGGTTATACAATAACATAAAAATAACAGACAGAAGAACATGCAGGTAAGTAAGTCTAGAAATAAGTACCTACTACCTAAGGCTTCCAAAAGGGTTTACTGTATACTTACACTGAACCTATTTAAATATCGCGTTATACTAAATAAATAAATACGACTACAGTTGTGCACAAAATCTGTTAAATCGTCCGAATATTAATTTTAGGTGGTTAATAAAGCACAAATAAATGAGCATTTAACCAATTAAGCTTTTCAATTAAATTATTTTATAGCTTAGAACAGTAAAGGCTATGGAGGCTAACTACTTATTTATAGTTATTAAGTAATGGAAATGTTATTAATACAACGACTACACACAACAACAAGACTATTCATGTTAACAAAGTCCTATCTGTCTCATCGTGTGAATGCTTTACCCGTGTATAAAATTATTCAAATTAAACCGACACTATAAATAATTGCAAACATCAATTGGACCGTGAATATCTATGTTATCGATCCAGTAATTATGATAAATACACAAAGCCTCTTGTTTCGTTCAATGAACCGTTTAATCCAGACTCACTTCCAAGGTGTCTAACATACTGATGCAGACCTCATCGAACACAATAAATAGCTACTTATTGAAATTAATTAATAAACAGTAATGGAAAATAAACATCACGATTATGGAAATAAAATGACAATTATAATGATTTAAACTCACCACAGACGGATCGCACTTCTTCACTTCCTTGATGCGAACGAAGCCGTAGATAAAAGCCAATATATACAGTGTTGCACTCACAGAGAACACACCGTATAAACCAATTTTTCGCACCAATATTCCACTAAGAGCCGCCCCAACTGGCACACCCACTGAGTGGAACAGATTCACTATGCCTATCCTCAACGTCCTTTGTTCCTCTGTCGTTATATCTGCTATGTAACTGAACACTCCCATAAACATTGTAAACCAACCACCCGTCATGGCTGGAAATATAGCTTCCGTCACAGCTGCAACTTCCACTGGTAACTCGTAGAAAAAATAAGTATTTATAATCAAGCCTATACTGGTCAAAAATTCTCCAATGATCGGTAAAAGCATGCAAATTTTTCTCTGACCAACTCTGTCACTGTAAGCTCCGAGAAATATTAATATTCCACATGGTAAGAATGATTGTAATACAGTCTTCCACCCAGTTACTGACGCTACTAATGTTTGTACTGCTTCTTCCTCTGCAGTGTAATTTGCTGTTTCTCTTCGAGTTAAAGCGTCACAAATATGGTGATCAAACTGTAGATTTACTCGACAGGCTTTCTCTAAGTATAGATTTTGTGTTGCTAATACAGACAAGACTGAAGGCATCACATAACAAGCCAAAATGGGTTCTACAGTGATGAGAGAGATCATGCGCTTTAACTTCTGAAAATGACTTAGTCCTTCCCAACTCTCTTCTTCGTCTATCTCGTTTCTATTGCTCTCATGTTCTTTATCCAATTTTATGTTTGTCATATTGTCGTATTCTTTAGTTTTACTTAAACTATTCTTAATTACATTAGTTCCATTTAAGTCACCACCATTAACATTAAGAGTTTTATCAGCAGTTTTGTTATTCTCCGCATTTTTGCTATCCACAGCCATGACTACGTCACGCGTATCTGAAACAGAAACATCAATTATGAGTTTTTCTTTACGACCGTTGCATTCGATAATCGTGCAACATTTTAATTTTGCAGTATCTACATTTTAAAGGTTATGACAATTTACATCTGTATAATTGTGAATGTCGTGTTTTTCTCATTGGGCTTTGTACATCTGATTGGTAAATGAAGTACCGGACGCGGTAATCATTTCATGATTGCCTACATGCTTAACGTAATCGTCTCTAACTGTTGGACTGAATCAATTTTACCCAGTTAACAATAGTTTTATCATTCTGTTGAATCCTTTTCATTACAAGTCACGGAGAACAGTACAATGTCGTACCGTGTCTCTTTTATTCAAACTGCTTTTGCGTAGGTTCTTTATCTATGTTTATAGAGCCAGCTGGTACTTTTGCTCACGTTGCTGTAAAAACAGTGATACGACACGGATTTTCATATTGATTGAATGGTTAATGTTTAACAATACAATTTAATTTTACGGTTCGCTACAGTTAATTTGTGTTACGGAAATAAGTTTTCCGACAAGCGGTTCAGGCTTTATCGCAACGAATTTAGTGTCAATCATTATCAACAGGATCATGTTTTAGAATTACATCCCCGTAATAACTAGAATAATACAATATATTATTTAGTTGATCCACCCTACTAAGAATAAAGAAAATAAACCCACGCCTAGGTATTTGATCTTCAGAATCGATGATCCTTCACATTAGTATTATAGTAGGTACAAGATGCCGGAAACTGGAAGGACTACCCCGTTGGACTAATTGTAGTCCTACTTTTGATTCCCAGGTCGAGCAAAGTGTTGTTGCGTATTTCATTCAAGAATTTCTCAGTAGCAGCCCAGAGTTTGAATCTCAGACAAGTTAGTGGCAATAGCTTTATTCAATTCACCAGTATTTTTTAAGGCAATACTGGCGAATTGAATGATTTTTTTAAACACACTGCTTACCCGGTGAATTCGGGCGTGATGTTATGTAAAGGAAGAAATTAGATTACTAGCATTGGTCACGCGACATTACTGGATCCAGCAAGTGAATCGTCGCACGAGCCTCAATTGATATCAATGCCTTTTGATAACAATGAAAATACGAATTCACCGTAACAATAAAGAACGTGACAAACAATTTGAGAGGAAACAACATTTTAATTAGAAAGTGTCCAAGTCACTATTTTTATCAAAATCCTATAGGTATCATGTTAGGTGTATACAGAAATGTCAGATATGCATAATATGTCTCGAGTACTGGGATAATATAGATATAGAAGATCTGCCGCTTAGCAACATTGATCTGTTCCGGTTTGAAGGATATGGGTGCCAGTAAAATTACAGACACAATCATCAGTTTGTTCAACTTTGTCCTTGTATGACGAGTGCGATGCAATGTAGGGCACATCCTAGGTGGACTTGATCAAAAAACCTAATGTAAGTAATCGACAAAGAAGCAAACAAGTTTCATAACACCTTAACGGTATTCGTTCATTTAAATATGCAAATAATATATACAAAATTTAATAAAGGAAATTTTAACAACAAATCGCTGGAACATGTTTTTTTTTTCTGATACAATAAACTTACATCTGTACACATTCATATTGTTGGCTTGTATTCTATTCAACAATAGTACAACTATTTGTATCGCCCGTATGCATGACACAACAGTGTTTATTTATGTAGATATACCAGCTTTTAAATCCAATCCTGCTAGTCTATGGCATGATTCTTGTGCACAATACATTACACAATTGTGAATTTAAAGTCTGTGATACAGCACTAAATGAATTGGTGCTGTGGTTCCGGTACATCAACAATGGGTATAGGGTATAGATGCGACATTTTATTCTTTGGTCCTGCAGTACAAAATAGAAATGCATTCAGCCGTTGAATCCATTAAGACTTATGTTATTCTAATGTCTCTCGTTGGTGAATTGAGTTATCTACCTATTATCATTAATTCACTACATAGTATAAAACAAAGTCGCTTCCCGCTGTCTGTCTGTCGCTATGTACGCTTAGATCTTTAAAACTACGCAACGGATTTTGATGCGGTTTTTTTAATAGATAGATTGATTCAAGAGGAAGGTATATATGTATAATACATGCATATCGTAGTAGAGAAAAGCCGAGAAATTTAAAGATTTGTAATGTTATGTCGTAAAAAACATATTTTTGTGCGCTTGCATTGCAAACGCTGGCTAAACCTTACGAGATAGATCGAATTAATGTACCACGGAATTGTATATCTTAAAATTATCAATAAAAAATTCCGCGATGGTATATATATGTTTATCTCCTAAGGATAACCCACAGTAACAATTTTTATCTTTTACATATTACAAAAAAATATGGGTTATTTACCAAGTTATTTTAAACAATACAGTATTATTCCTTATCCAATTAAATACATTATATACGTTGTGAGAGGTGGGTCCCAACCCACCTCTCTTTCTTGTTCTTGTTCCCAGGGAAACAAGATATGTTACGTGGACGAAGTCGCGGGCAGAAGCTAGTCTATTATAAAAAGATCGAATAAAACCCATTTGATCGTAACTTTGTTTATTTAGCAGTGAATCGAGCAAAAAATAGCCAACACATTTCTTGCCTCGTTGCGCTTTTAGACACTATTATTAGATTTATTTATTTAGTCAATCAGAAATTAAAATTCCTGAACTGTGGCAAGTACAATGACTTACTGTTTTTAAGTAAGAAATATTGCTGCTCTAGTGGGTAAGCCTGTTGATTCTAGAAGATCTTCACCAAATTGAACAACTAGACTTCATTTCGTCTCAAAGGATCAACATTTTATCTATTGGTCCTTCAACCCTGTTCATTTCTAAATTCTGTAATGTAATTGCGATATGACTGGCATATGTTGACAAGAGTTTTTGTTGTGTACTCGACAATACACCGGGGCCGTGACAAAAAGTCGGCAGTGTCATCACATCGACCTTGTCCTGCTGATTCCGTGTTCGATAGCAAGGTTGACTGGACCATGTTTATTTACAAGTTTCAAGATTACCTACAGGAAAAGTTACTTTAATGTCAGACCGTATGTTCTATTCCGTCGAAACTTGTTTATTGCTCTGATGAGTTGGACGGAAGTTGGCTTTGCTGTTCAAGGAATCTTGTTCTAATGGTTGATTGGCCTGCCATCCTACTCAATCGTTAGGACACTGCCACTGTGCTGATAGGTATGCTTACATCGTTGAGAATAATAATATTAATAGGACTCTAATTTGATGTACAACATCTTTTAGGAACGTCTTTGAAAGATTTTTGTTGACTTAATTTTAATTCTTTTAACAGCAGCTGTTTGGAATCTAATGACCGAAGTTCTATTTCAGGATAAAAATTCCAATAATTGTTTAAGTGGAAAAATATCTGTTAGGCTAATAGACCGTATTCTATTAGTCTGCGAATAGATGATTGCAGAATTGGTTCAAAACCGACAGCTCACGAACGCCAGTTTCTGTCGGGCTGAAACTGCGACCAAAACATGATTTTTGGCCGAAACTGGCCGAAACCGAAACCCAACCTTCAGTCACCAGATTTGATTAATTGTTTTTTTTTTATTGGATGTGATATATTTTTCTATTATGTTCGTTCGATTTTCGATAAGATTCGTTTACAATTTCCTAATTAATAATTAATTATACAGTACCTAATGCGCAAGATTTTTTAATTTTAAAAGAATAAAAATTAACAACCGAAACACAACCAGAAACTATTTAGCAGTGTCATTTAATAAGAAGTAACTACTCTTTTATTAAATCGAATACTTGTTTGCAGTTTCATTAAAAATAAACTCGACTTTAATTGTTTTATTTTACTATACAACTTATTAACATGAACATAATATACACAAAATATGTGACGTTACATTTTTGAACGCCATTACGTCTGACAGATGGAATCCCCGTTGAATTCAATTTATGGAAGTGATGCTAAGAAAAAAACACAATGATGTTTCCAAAAAAAATACGCTTTTATTGCGTAACGAAGTGATAAAGTAGGTACTTATCGTGTGGGTAAAGGCAATGATTATTATTGTACTAATAATCAAACAACATGCTTTTTATGTGCCTCGGCACGTTAAGCAGCCCCGGCTGTCATTTGAAGATCTTTGATAGTCGTTACGGGTTGTCAGAAGCCCGATTAAATACTGTTTATGCTGTATTTTCCTGAACAAAACATAATATAGATTATTATTATGATAGATGTATTACATTATTTGACTGCCCCGTTGGTGTCGTGGTTGCAAGCGCGACTGCTGAGCGTGGGGCCTTGGGGTCGATTCCCGGGTCGAACAAAGTGTTATTGGGTTTTCCATTAGCAATTTCTTAGTAACAGTCCGAAGTTTGGAAGTTGGCGGTTTAATACCCCCGTGTCTCGGAAAGCACGTAAAGCCGTTGGTCCTGCGCCTGAACTCTCCCCGGTCGTGTCGGATTTCCGTCCCATCGGACTATGAGAGTAAAGGAACAGAGAGTGCACCTGTATTTATGCTCACTTGTGCACTTTATTATCACCGGCGTACCTGGCTAATCTCCATTGAGATTAGCCACCGTGACCGAAAACGGTCGGGGAGGCTATTACTACATTATTTGATAAAAATAATTACCTATAGAAATAACAAAAATACACCCAACACAATTGAAACGGCGCGGCGCCTAAAGACAGTAATTTGTTTGTTATTAGTAATAACTATGTTTTCAAAACATCTGTTTATCAAGATGTTTTGATCATAATATTAAATGTCATGGTAAAGTTTTAAAACCGTGGCGTTACTCTACAATCCAAATAAAGGATTAGGCCAATTATAACACTATTTTAAATAATTAATTTACACTTTTAATCTATTGACCACTTGGTTTTATATGAATTGCCGTGGCCCCAGCGCCCAGCTCATAAAACATAAAATCCTACGACGATTCACTCAGTCGTATAAATACGATTGAGGTGACACGGGCACGACAACATTTGTCGTATTAATCCAACTGGGGCGCCTAAGTTAACGATCTTTAGGTACAGCCTATGTAAAGATCTATTTGAAACAACCGGAACTAGCCTTGTCCCAAATCTTTACAAAGAGATTTAGAAACAAGATGAGACCAAATAAGGGCAAAAGTACCTTTTTTATGCCTATTTGAAATAAATGTTTTGACATTGATTACTGAATCAAAGTCAAAGCATTTATTTAAAAATTTCAATGCATGGGGGTTCAGAATCGTGTACTGACATGATTCTGAACATTGCATTGAAATTTTTCGAAGGTTATTAAAAAAAGCTGTTCCAAACATTTTGACTGTGAAGGCACTTTTCTATGAAACAGCTTGTTTTTTTTTTATACCCGACGAAAAATTTCATCGCAGGGGTTTCAGAAAAATGTACTGCATCCATGGTTACAGTGTGCGCGTCGAGTTATTCCACAAATCCCCATTGTAGTCTCATAGAGTACCTACCTACATAATGGGGATTTGTGGACAAAAAGTTCACTAATCCACATTGGTTTAACGATATCCCTGTCATCCTGTATCTATAGAATTGGCCCTTTCTTCTCTGAAGATCATTTTATGAAATAATTTTAATTTCGAAAGTCCGTGTTTTGGGATCTGTATTTTAGTTTTACTTTTTTGCCACCGACTTCCGAAATTAAAGTTATTTCATAATTTTGTGTTCATTTCTTTTTGAAGTCGATTTAATTTTTTCAAATTACTTTTTAATTTCGTTATTTTTATTTTTAAGTAAACACAGAAATATTTGTTTGTAATAAGTGGGTAATCGTTTTGCTGTAAATATTGCACTAGAATTTGACCAAGGTTTTGAGATGTTTTCCCTTTGACACTACACCCGTAGATCGTATCAATAAGTCAGGCCGTCACACTTACACGTATTAGTCCATATCTTGAAAATTACGGAATCGATTTTGATGAAACTTGCACTGTTCCGTAAGTTGAAGTAAATGTAAGTCAATAAAAAAAAATAGTCACGATCCGATTAATAGTTGCGGAGAAATGCGTGGACAAACATACATACATACATACGTCTATAAAATTTGGTATAGGTATTAGTATTGTCATATGTGAATCTAATGCAATTCCAATAATATTACATACATACGTGTCGAATTGATAACCTCCTTTTTTTTGAAGTTGGTAAAAAATGGGGCATAAGTAAAAAATATTATATATGGATACACTTTATTAGACATATTGACAAGCGTGTTTTCGGAACGAACACTGTAGAACTGTTTCGCCAAAATCACATTCAATCGGTATTTAATTAGCAACTGTGCTGAACGTAAAAGCCAAGCAATAAAAAACAGCGTAAACTAATTGATATGATTCGTATAATTATGAATTAACATCTGCTTTTTGCTCTATGTACTAGCATGAACAGACTTTGAACAAAAAGTATATTTTAAATCGCTTGATCATGGAAACTGTGGTTTTCCCGCTTACTGACATGTTAAATAAAATTCTTCACCGGATTCATTAGATAACATTTATTAATTACTAGCTGTGCCTGCGACTTCGTTCGCGTGGATGTCGGAAAACAGTAATGTGTCGCTTAGGAAAGGTGTAATTACCACTCCTTCATTGAAAAGGAAGAATCTTCCGATCTTGCCTGGTAAAGCTTCCCTTACCTGGGGTTCTCTACCACAGCCCTTTCGACTGCAGTCACTGCGTCTTCATGGTTCATAATGACAATGAGACGAAGTTTCACTTTGATTTTTGAGAACAAAATAAAAAAACTGGCCACGTGCGAGTCGGACTCGCACACGAAGGGTTCCGTACCACAAGGCAAAAACGCCGAAAAAAACACGTTTGTTGTATGGGAGCCCTCCTTAAATATTTATTTTATTTTGTTTTTAGTATTTGTTGTTATAGCGGCAACAGAAATACATAATTTGTGAAAATTTCAACTGTCTAGCTACCGCGGTTCTTGAGATACAGCCTGGTGACAGACAGACGGACGGACGGACAGCGAAGTCTTAGTAATAGGGTTCCGTTTTTACCCTTTGGGTACGGAACCCTAAAAATGAAAGCTCCTGCTCGAGGCTGATTTTATCTGACCAAACAGCCATATGTCCATTTTATTTTGCGTCGGTTTTAGAACACTGACTAGTAAATTCATACCACCATTTTATCTAAACTATATCTGAATATTTTAAATCGCTTGATCATGGAAACTGTGGTTTTCCCGCTTACTGATATGTTAAATAAATTCTTCACCGGATTCATTAGACAACATTTATAAATTATACTTGAAGTAATAACTACGACTAGGTACTATAGGTAATTAAAATGTTATGAGATTTTGATGTCATTAAAAGGTAAGTAAGTCTTTAGTTAGGGCAGGAGCAGAAGGTCATAGAAGTCACCCGAAAATGCAATTTTGGACGAACAACCAATTCCCAATTGATGATGATGATGATGAACCAATTCCCATACCGGTCTTTTGAGTCCAATTATTAGATATTATATGAATTTTACTAGCTTTTGCCCGAAATTTCGTCCGCGTGAAATATCTTGCCCCCCCGACCCACCACGTCGTATAGCATCGCCTGCCCGCACTATTACTTCGTTTTAGCTTAGTGTTCTTTCCGAATTTTTCGTTTTGCTCAACTCCTAAGGGCTATAGGCTATTTACCATCACGCTTCTAGCATGCCACAACTACAGGTTGAAATTGAAAACATGCGACAAACTGAAATGAGAAATTGTACTCGTCATTATGAACTAATTTTACTAAGGGACCAAAGCTGCAATCGCGAAAAAAAATCAACTGTTCCCTACATTTTGACGAGATAAGCGAACACACATGTAGCGAACAGCTGATTTTGTTTTCGCGATTTCAGGTTCAAACAAACTCTTCAGCTTTATTATTAGTATATATAGATATAATTATGTAGATTAAACCTTCCACGAAGTATGAAATCTTAAGCTGAAACCATTATTTATAATAATAGGTCATCATCATCTGCCTAGCCTTTTTCCCAACTAGGTTGGGGTCGGCTTCCAATCTAACCAGATGCAGCTGAATACCATTATTTTCCATAGAGCGGCTGCCTGTCTGACCTCCACAAACTAGTTACTGGGTAATACGATACCCATTGGTAAGACTGGTTGTCAGATCTTTGACAGTCACGAAAGAGAGTCAAAGATCTACGAATGACAGCTGGGACTAACGGCTTCACGTGCTTTTCGAGGAACGGAGGGGTCTTGGTATGTAAAGATGGTCACCCATCCACGGACCAAGCACTGCAAGCGTAGCTTAACCTGATCGATCGACTCGCGTAATTAAAAACAATATAATACTGAGTAACACAAAAACCACAAGGTGTAACTGAACAAATATTTTAGGTAATGATAAAGTCGTCAATTAATACCCTGCCTAGTAAAGTAGGTACAGTAAATTGTTATCTTTTCGTCACTTTCCGCGGAAAATCAAGTAAAAGCAATGCGGGGTACAATGATGTTTTCACGATGAATTCCGTTGAAATAAGGCACCATCAAGTATGTTGTTTACGCAGTACATTTTCCTTGTGTAACTTGATAGAAAAAGTGTACTTGATTAGTTATTCATGGAACTTTTATAAACGATAGACGATTAGAAAAACTACAAACTTAAGAATACTAAGGCCCATCGTCCACGACCCACGACGCTACTCGAAAGTATAGCGTGTTACAAACTCATTTATGAGTACCCAGAATGTCACAGTACTATAATTATATTTTATAGTGTTTGTTCCCTGGATGGGTGACCACTGTGACCATCTTTACATACCAAGACCTCTCCGTTGGTCCCGGCTGTCATTCGTGGATCTTTGACAGTCGTTACGGACCGTCAGAAGCCCGAAAGTCTGACAACTAGTCTTACCAAGGGCTATCGTATTACCCAGTAACTGGGTTGTGGAGGTCAGATAGACAGTCGCTCCATGTAAAATACTGGCATTCAGCTGCATCCGGTTAGTTTTGAAAGAATAAGCTTGTTAAAAGAGAAGCATTGAATTTTATTTATTGGAACCGAACAGCATAAATTACAAGGTGACAACAATAGAGTAAAGAGTACAAACCATAACTTTTCATACAAAGAGACACACCTAATAAGTATGAATATACAATTGTTAGACTGGAACCCGACCCCAACGTAGTTGGGAAAATGCTAGGTAGATTGTTTTTTTTTTTATTGATGTTTTGGGAAGTCGCAAAAACCGTGCGAAGCAGTGGCGGGTCGCTAGTTCAATATGTATGTAATTTTACTACTGAATAATTAAATATATTATTGCAGTACCTAATCTATTATTATACAATATCGTGGACGAAGGGCCTTATTCTGTTGCTACCATGGGTCAAGAAGCAGGGCTAGACGTAATATCATTGCGTCTTGTAATTACCTACTCGTATATGCAGTTGGCGCCATTACATCTTGCAACTACTTCACCACAACTTTATGATTGGAAGGAACTCTTACAATTTCTGCCTACCTAGTAGATATTTATATAAGTCTTGAAATTAGGTTTGCTAAAAGGGCTATATTTTCTTTAAAACAAGGGTGCACAAAGTACTTATTCACTTTTCGTCACTCGTTTTAGAAGAATTATAAAACGATCAATTTAAGTATACCTATATACCTAACGGAGTCGGTGTCAAAAACGAGCAATGTTTACTTTTCATGAATTCTAGTGTTAATAGTAATTATCACAATTTTTTGCTACAGCTTACTTAATTTGGGAATCCCAACAATAACAAATATTAGGTAAGTATACTACCTAAATCTTGAGGCAAAGAAAAATTTATAGGATTTTTTAATGTGAAATAGGTACCTACCTACGTAATATAAGTATTCGATTTCTTCCATTCCATAGCTAATGTTTTGATGTTAAGAGTAGTCTGGTCTGGAAGGATTAGTTACACTGTCGGTAACAATACGATCAAAGGACATATAAAAAGACTATTGTCACCTATTGACGCACATTTTCATGAAAAGATCAACACACAGCGTATTGATATTTCATGAACACGTCCTTCAATAGGGATATGAACGTTGTATTGATGATTTTAATGATTACAATTTTGTAAATATTATTATGTAAAGTCAACAGACGAGATAAGTATGCAGGATCGTCGGATATAGTTGAAGTTTATAAACCGATGGATGTTGTCAACTGTTGACTGTACATACTTCAAATTCAAATTCAAATAATTTATTTTCTCTTCACAAGCAATGGTATAATATAAATTTAGACAAGCTTAGAAACTAGTTTGTGAGAGACTGGTGGTGGTGTCTGCACTAGGAATACCTGTATAGCAGATCACCAGGGTCCCACCACACGGTATGAGAACATAATTACTTATTTAGTAAATGTGAAGGGATACAGGGCATAACATAAACTCAATGAGAAAACACACAGATTAAAAACAGTAAAACAAAAAGAGAAGTACATACGTCAAGAAAAGGTGATCTAATATGTGTAGGGAAAGTACGGGGTTGGACTATTTTGGATGAGTTAGTAAATCCTCAGTTGCTTTATAATCTAAATTAAGGAGCCATTCAACCAGAGCAATCTTACACGCCTTTGTTGTTAGATGATAAATCGTTGTAAAACGATTTATTTTATTATACAAGTGGGAACCTAAGAAAGTATAAAACCTTTGAGAGAAACTTGTTCTTAGACCTTTAGTCGTATTGCAGACAGAGTATTTTCGGCGTTTTCCTGAGGTAGAGGAGGGATCAAATGTTAAGGTGGAATGCTTCTTGAGAACAGTACATAAAACAAAAAGTTGCCTCACTGACAAGACTTTGACGTGTTTGTAAAGCTCTACAGTAGGATACAAGTATGGCAGGAAACAGGCTACTTTCAGTACCATCCTTTGGGCTCTTTCCAATTTTAAAATATTAGATTTTGGAGCACCACCCCATGATGTTATGCAGTATGTCAGAAGAGGCTGACACATTGCATAGTATACCCACTTAATGACCTCCATGTCAGCTACGTGACGGAGATTTTTGAAAAGAAAGATTAACTTGCGAATTCTCGTCGTGAGGCTGTCTATTTGTGGTTGGAAGCTTAAGTTGTTATCGATTATAATTCCAAGGTACTTAATCGAGGTAGTCTTTTGGAGAATGGGACAGGAGCAGGAGTCAGTGCAAGAGTGTGCTTTAATCTCAAAATGGGATAGCAATTCATTACGTTTGTTAGTGAGGGAGAAGGCTATAAACTTGGTTTTATCGACGTTCAGGGTAAGGACATTATTTTTTAACCAAGCCAGGACCGTATCAAAACCTTTTTGTGCGTAATGGTAGACATCAGCCCATGAATCTGCTGTGAAAAGTAGTGCCGTATCATCGGCAAAAGAAATGATTTTACAATGAGGTAGCTGAAGGTTACAGAGATCATTAATATAGGCAAGGAAGAGGGAGATAAGTAGTCCCGGAAAAGTTTTAATGGTAGACCCCTGATCCCCATATTTTCCAGCTTGTTCAATAGGTTGGGTACAGAGACTGTGTCAAACGCTTTGGCCAGATCAAGGAATATGACAATTTGCCTTCTTTTTACTATCAAGACCATTAACAAGATGATCTGTTAGCTCATGAACAGCGTCGGCACAAGATTTTCCAGCCCTGAAACCAAATTGACCCTGTTATATGAGGTTATTGCGCTCAAGGTTCGGTCGTAATGAATCGGTCAGTCTGCTGTTCATGAGGCGTTCTAGTAATTTAGAAAGAATGGGTAGAATGGAGATCGGCCGGTAATTGTTTACACAGCCTCTGTCCCCAGCCTTGTGGATAGGATGTACGAGTGATTTTTTTAAAGGTAACGGAAATGTGCCTGTGGAAAGTGATAGATTAAATAACTGGGTAAGCGGGGGAACCAGGTAGTTCTTGTAATGTTTAAGGAACCGAGCAGAAATGGGGTCAACACTTTCAGAGCAGGTATTTTTAAGGTTGCAGATGAGGGAGTCTATCTCCTTTTCATTTGTAGGAAGATAAGCCATTGAGTGTGGATGAGTGACTGAAGGACGGGTAGGGGTAGGGACGTGATGATTTAATATCTTCTCAGCGAGGGATTTACCAATACCGGAAAAGAAGTAGTTTACCTCATTGATAGATTTTTGGGGGTTATCCACTTGAATGAGTTCCTGGGCGGGCGGCTTAGGTTTGTCAGTGTCTGTAATTTTCCTAATAACCTTCCAAAGCTTTTTGCTATTGTGCTTCGAGCTACGAATCTCCTCTTTTTCGTATTCCTGACGAATTTTCTTCAATAAATCATTACAAAAATTGCGGTATCTTTTGTAAGTGATTCGCAATGACTCATCATTCGGATGTGGGAAGATGTAAGTCCAACCTGGTAAAATGGGGTTACCTTGACGCAACGGCAGAAGGGTGTGATTGCGGAGCTATGTCACAAACCATGCTTCACCTCCTATCCTGCCCTCTGTGTCCCAAAACATGCAGTCAAAGTGACCTCTGCGCTGCCACCGACAACGCCGTGGAAGTGGCAAAGTTTTGGGAAAACAAGATTTAAAATACAGTCGTGCCAGCGACACGAAGAAGAAGAAGATCATTCGGATACTTTTTCAACTTTTTATGAAGATTGTCTCTATTTATTGAGCATCTCAAAAGTCCTGGAGTGATCCAAGGCATATTAATACGGCGACGGTTACTGACAGGGACAACCTTAGTATGAAGAGAAATTACATTAGCTAAATTATCTAAAACTTGTTACTGTCGCGAATCATATTTTGTTCAACATACCTACAACCTGACACTGACCTGCAAATTGCATAAAACGTAAGAAAAATTGTATTTCGAGGGCTACCCTGGCGCTTTCCCCTTAACGGTCGAACCCAATTACCTATTTATCACCAGCACCCTAATTGAGTAACACACTGCCAATCTCAATCTGAATAATTTTGATGGATACTGCTAAAACATTGCTTCATATGTTCGAATAATTTGTCAGCTCAACAGCGTGCAGCGTAAATAACGCATTGAATGTTGTTGAACTGTCAAAATGAAACCCATTGCTACTGATAGTGTGTTTATGCGGGCCACTCACGATCAAGTTCACCGTCAAGTTTGCAGCGGACTTGAAGCCGCGTCCAGTAAACTTGAACGTGTATGGCTATGGGTATGCATGATAAGTAGCCATACACCGTCAAGTTTACTGGACGCGGCTTCAAGTCCGCTGCAAACTTGATCGTGAGTGGCCCACATTACGTAACTACCCCGCAGTTTTATCATACTGAAAATAGAAAAACCTATATATCGTCCCAATAGTCTGTATCAGTAGCGATCTGTATGATTATAATATTATACTGGCAGTTATGATTATACTGGCTACCATCAGAAGCGATCTGCCTTTAACTGAAAATAGGTTATTGGGTTCGGCCGTAAGACCGCGAAAAGCACCGGTGAATCGCTTTATGCAGCAGTCATTGATAAGCTCATACTGAATTTCGGATGTTTTTAAGCTAGTATGACGAAGAATACTTTACTACAATCACACAAATTTTATAAAGGCGAAAGTATGAGAGTGTGTGTGTTTATATGTTTATTACTTCTTCACGCTCAAACGGCTGGACCAATTTGGATAAAATTTTGTATGGAGGTAGCTGACACCCTGGATTAACATATAGGCTACTATTTTTATCCCGATATTCCCACTGGATCGACATTAACGCGGGTGAAACCGGGGGGCGCAGCTAGTGATGACTATAAAAGTCACTAGATATCTATACTACAATAGATACATAAAAGAATAGCACATCATCCGGGAGGTAATTGTTCTGCACAGCAATTACTAGATGGTACGTTAAGTTAGGCAACAATAGAATGACAGTACTCGCAAGGTTACCACCATTAGTGAAGATACCATCAGAATCTCCTCTTAATACTGTACTTAGAGCTGTGTATTTAATGTTGGTATTGTTCTTTATAACATGCATAAGAATACGCCAATTTCTGAGTATGACAGACTTTACAAACATCCTGGAACACTAATCAGAAAAATTATGGCCTCGAAGTATCAATTTTCCCATCTCATTATGTAACATTATATCTATTGTAAGTTATAATAATATGCAAGGTCGGACTAACGAGGAATTTCTTACTTTTATATCTCGGCTTGCTAATTAGACCAGCTGCTTTTTTAGACGAAATGATACTGAACCGTTTAATTTTATATATTTGGTGAAAGGCCCGAATATCAAGTGTTATAAACAATGATTTCAAAAGTAAGGATACGCCCGTCTGAACATTTTACCTAGAAGTTCTTCGTTCGAAGTTCGAAGTTCACGCGCACCACTGTCAACTGAGTCGCGTTGGCCCTAAAACCGTAATTTTAGGGCCAGCGCGTTGGTGCCATTTAGTCGCGCCGTTAGCCCGGTCCTTACGCTAGTAATATATATGTCAATGGTTATAAACCAACAGTTAGTCGCAGTCAGACCACCTGTTTGGTCACGATGACGGGGTATAAATTAAGAAGTAGGTTTTGAACAATTTAGTTTTTATATCTACTGATATAAAAACGGTCAAAGCGGAGGTGCTTGGAGGAGGCCTATGTCCAGCAGTGGACGTCTTTCGGCTGAAATGATGATGATGATGATCTACTGATTACGCGCCTCATTATTCCACAGACTTTTCACAGTGTCCACGCGGCATTTACGCAGCGTTTACGTAGCGTAGCAAACTCTTCATATAAACAACATTTTATATAAGTACATACTGTGTCTTAGCTAAATACGTCAATAGTGGAGCTATCCATGATTCTATTATATTTTAACATATTTATTAGCTTTTATTCACGTTAACAATTGAAATCATATTGGTACCTACGTAGGTACTTATTAATTACTTTCTATTCGATATAGTTCGAGGACACATTATAATATTTAAATATATAGCCATTGAGAGAGTAAAATATACTTTCCACATGCAGTAACAAATTACCTATTATTATGACTTTTTCCTAATTAAATTGTGATATATAGGTACCTTATTATTTTGTTCTCATTATTATCATATCGATCTTTATTGCATACTTAATATTGTCATACCTAAATAAAGATCAGTTCGAGGATCTTCTTTTGTTATTTATTTCTTGTGTAGGTACAGCAATTACGTATCGTTCCACATAATTAGCATCATTCATTTTCATATATCTAAATTATACGTACTTTACTTTGTTGCGAAGAAATATTTAAAAAGAATATGCCCCATAAGCGAAAACGAAGTAATTTACGGGCGGGCGATGCGACGCGACGGGGTGCGTCGGAGTACAAGAAATATCACGCGTATGAAGTCGCGGGCGGAAGCTAGTATAAAATAAGTTACAATTCCCATGACGTCTTGATATGTTTGTTGAAAAGAGCCTTTATCGTACAACAGAAAGGCGTTAGAATTGAAAGTTTTCAATTTTACACGATGGCATTTACGAGTACATTTAAAATCTTCAAAATTGGTTTTGTTTAGGTAATACAGGTACCCTCAAAATAGTGTATCTAATGGGTAATCTCTATTCAAACACTAACTAAGACCGCTGCATTGTTTTTACGACTTGACATAGTTGACACACAACAGCTAAAGAAATCCTTTCTTTAGACAATGTAAGTTTAATAATAATATATTCTATACACACAAACCTTTTGTTATGCTGCTGGTGAAAACAGCAACAAAATCCATTGCAACACGTTCACACAGACAGACTTTGTTTTATACTTTATTATACACGGTGTTCTTCACGTTATCCATAAACTTTGTCAAATGTTTCTATAGCTTTTACAAAATTAATCTAAGAAAGGAAGTAGTACTTAGAGAAGCTTCGTTACAAAGATATTTGTAATTTCATTTAATGAAATTTAATTGAGCTATGCAGTATGAAAGGGACTTAACTTATTTTTGACAAGTTTCAGCCCGCCAAATCTTATGAATGAAAATACGTCGTGGCCATTTCGGATAAAGAGGCATGCATATTGGGTGATTTACTTCAAGGTATTTAGTTTGTATGAAAATTAACAAAAAATAAGAATTCATTAATGTGTCCATAATGAATTTTTTTTATTTCCATGGTGTGAACATCTGGTCGAAGTTTATGTACGTCGTCCGGAACGCGGTGTATATATCTATATTTTATAAAAGAATGGCTTTGTCGCTTGAAATTACATACAAGCAAAAAACTGCCAAAATTGCTACAAGTCACCCATAGGTGTGAAAACGCATTGATGGATATAAAAAAAACGGCCTGAATCATTAAAACGACATATATAATTATTCTATTTACTTCGTCTCGCGCTGCCAACTTTATATAATTTTCAAAATTCATTGCCATCACTGATAATTACCTACTTCAGTTGTTTGTTTGGTGGGTTTCCCATGACGAATGTTCTGGTAACTTCGGTCTTTGCTTGCTATATTTTGGTAAGAGTGGTCCACAATAAGCAAAGATCAGGTAATCGGATCAATAGACTGATTCTCTGTAAACAATATACTGTAACAAATGCTACGAAACAACCAGGAATTCATGTTCAAGGTTTGACGAACGGATTTCCAATTTTCGAGGAGATTCGCTCTATTATGTTAGCTAATTTTGTGACATATTGGCACGTAGCGTAGCAAAATGATGTCTACAGCGCACGCAAAAAGAAGCTCTGTGAAGTGAAACGTATGAGAACATAACGCAGTAAGTAGGATTTGTGTCCGGGACGTCCTGTGTCCCGGGAATTTATGTAAATTTTATTTTCTCGTATCGAGACGATCGGATCGAGACTCGAGACACTGGCCACCGCAGCTTACAGTTCCAAAATACGATATTTAAATCCGAATTTGAGTACAACTGCACTTATTGCTATTGCGGAAGAATTGTATTGTAGAGTTTTGGAAAATATTCCAAACGATAAAATATTCCAAAATATTTCGAACGCCAGATTTGGAAAATAATTGACACTGATACCAGTACTTAGCTCTACAGTACACAACGAGCCTGACGAGTCATTTCAGAGTCAAATGGAAAGCAACCAAAAGAAAAACCAGCAAGTGCGTGTCGTACCACGCACAATGAAGGGTTCCGTAGTTGAAATGAATTTATGCCAAGAACAATTGAAAAACATGTTCTCCCATACATTCCAACTGAAAATGTAAGTTTGTTTGTACGCACAAAATTGAGAGATTAACCATGTTGTTTTTTTAAGACCAGAGACTATAAAGATTTCCCTGTAAGTATAATAGTCTATTTGACTGGTTTCTGATAAACATCTCAGATTATTTAATGGTGTCTAACAAGCCCACAAAAACCTATTACTTCAAATTGCATAATGTATTTCTTTTAAAAAATAGTAAATAAAAATGTACTGTTTAAATAATCCGCCAAAACGCTATCTTTAACAATATGGCGTCGTGACGTCACGCACGATTCACGTAAACAAACGTTGAAACGGTCGAGATACTAGACAAAAGTCATTTCTGTTCCGTCAACGATAGACAGAAAATTACTAAATCATGACGTCATCTTAAGTTCAGCCAATCCAGACCGTTTTCGATTACGTGGCGCCAGATTTAAAAAGATGAAGTTTTTTCGGGATTTTTTTTATAAATAATACATTGTTTTGTAGTAAAATTAATGCAAATCGATTTTAAAAGCGATAATCTATATGAGTGTCAATAATTATGACCTTATTTTTTACATTGTCAAATAGCCTATTATAACTATTTTCTGTAATTTTTCATAATTTCGGAAGTCGGTGTCTTGGGATCTGTATTTTAGTTTTAGTTTTTTGCCACCGACTTCCGTAATTAAAGTTATTTCATAATTTTGAGCTAATTTCTTTTTGAGGTCGATTTAATTTTTTTAAATTATTTTTTATTTCGTAATTTTTAGTTGTAAGTAAAAACTGGAATATTTAAGTAAATGTAAGCCAATAAAAAACAAATGGTCACGGTCCGATTAACAGTTGCGGAGAAATACGTGGACAAACATACATGCATACGAAAATCTATAAAATGTTGTATATTTGTTTGGAAGCCCTAATAGATTGTCATTATGTGAATATAATGCAGTCCCAATAATATTACATACCTAGTATGTGTCGAATTAATAACCTCCTTTTTTTTGAAGTCGGTAAAAAAAGTGAACAGGGAAGTGTAAGGAGTTACTTTTCCTTTTCAAGCAAGATTTATAGTTACCGCGGCTATAATTTGCCGGGCATTTATAGTGCCGGGATAAAAGCTATGTGTCATATCTATGTTCTAACTCAGGTCATTGTCTATCTGTGCGCCAAAATTCCATCTAAATCCGTTCAGCCGTTTAGGCGTGAAAAGGTAACAGACGGACAGACAGCCTTACTTTCGCATATATAATAGTTAGTATGGATCCTTGCTTAAAGGCTACGGCGCGTTATATGAGATGGTGCGGTTTCACTCTTCGTAATCTCCGCTAGAAAGTCGTGAACCGAAGAAAGCTTAGAAGAATAGATAGAAAACGAAACTTTGTGTTAAAGTTGTGGGCATGCATTTGTTACAGAATATAAAAAAACCGCTTGTCCGATTGCGATAAAATTTTCATGAGACCATTTGGGAAGTATAGGTACAACAAAAAAAAAATATTTCAAATCGGTTGGCAAGCGACGGAGTTATGCGCGAACAGACATAAAAAAAAATACAAACATCCGAATTGAGAACCTCCTCCTTTTTTAGAAGTCGGTTAAAAATAAAGGAAAATGGAAATGCATTTGTTTAAAACATAAATGTCATGTCGCCACCGGTATTTAGGTAAAATGCTTATACCTACCCCATATCTAACTTATAGTCGAACTTTTAATTAGCTGCAGTAAAATGACAGCTTATGTGTTACGATATTGGCGTCTTTTTGTTTTTCCCGGCCATCAACCAAAACTTGTTTTTCTAGTACAGAATAACGTATCAAACGAAACGTATTTGACATGCATATCTCTAAACTCAGTCCAAAATTATTTATTGAGGAGTGTAACATAGTAAAACTGAAGACTTTGTTTGTTTGAACGTACTATCATAGTAAATATGTTTCTACTATGGTACTATTCTCTGGAACTACTAGTCGGATTCGAAAAAAGGTTATAAAGCATAAAATATATAGGGTGACTGGTAATTAGTGACCGATACTTAAGCACGTGATTTTACTCATCATTATGAACAACTTTTACTATGAGACCAAACCTGAAATCGTGAAAAAAAACAGCTGTTCTCTACATTTTGACGAGTTGGACGAACATAAATGTAGGGAACAGCTGATTTTTTATCGGTCACTAATTACCAGTCACCCTATATAGAGAGCATAATTTAATACGCTATGACCCATAAGAGCTGAGCAAAAAAAAAAAATCAGAAACTATGCTAAGCGAATACGAAGTAAAAACGCGGGCGGACGATGCAATACCTGGCTGTTATTTTAGTATAATTGTGGTGTCTTACGACTTCCACAGAAGCTAGTATTTATATAATACTAGCAGCGTCTCGCGGTTTCACCCGCATAAGTGCCGATCCTGTGGTATCTAATATCGGGATAAAAACTATCATAAGTCCTTTCCCGGGTATGCAATCTCTCTCTCTGCCAAATTTGATCGAAATCCGTTCAGCGGTTTAGGCATGAAAAGGTAACATACAGACAGACAGACAGTTACTTTCGAATTTATAATATTAGTAAGGATTAAAGTAGCGGAAAAATGTGCTAAAATAAACTTTCGGTAGATATAAATAAGGAAAACCGTAAACCAGTAAACCTTGTGAGGTTTACTGGTTTACGGTTTTGCTTATTTACCTATTTACTAGAAAGTCCTGTGGGACTTTCTGATTCATAGCTACAATAAAACCTGTATCTTATGCAGTTACATAGATAAATGCCTACTTACAGGAGAATAATTAACATACGTCATACAAGTCACATTGTTAAGTAATTGCCTTTATTATAAGGAACTTTGGTGTAAGGTTTTGTGATAGTAACTAAATAGTGAATGGCGATAGTGTATTTTTAACAACTCGTGAACCTGACCGTGACCATGACAGTGCGAATAGTGGGTATGAGATGACGGACACTTAGTTAAATTTTAGAGTAATTATTGGGAATCTATACAAGCTATATTGTATAAATAAAATTGAAATCTGTTTGTAATGTCAAAATAACAGCTTTTAACTGAATGCATATAGATAGTCTATACGGTGCTTACATCAAAAAAACATTTTTTTTCGTCTGTCTGTTAATAAAGGCTTATCTCCAAAACGGCTGGACCGATTATGACGGGCTGTCACGAAAATTAATTAGGGTTCCGCGAAAAAAAATTAAAACCCATGATCTGCGACAGCTCTAGATGATTACCTATTAATCATCTGCAATACCCTGCATCTGCAATGCCTCTTGTATTGTAGATGTCTGAAAGTGGGGTCAGCCGTTGGCATCTTGGCCATCCAATATCATAGAATAGTTAAAGACAAAGTTGAATAGTACTCGGTTTCTATAAACAAAAACGAATCGTTTTACTTACCGGTAGCATTTTTTATTGCCAAACTCGGCATATTATAAATGGATAAGCTAAATACGTTTTCTAATTTTACTTGTGATAGCTAACTTCATATGGCAGGGTCTACTATGCAAAGCTATGAGGTCTTTGCTTCATTACAGGTAAAAATACAAGAGTCTTAATTTTAACTAAGTAATGATCCGTAAATTATAGGAATCGGATCATGATTCCCGTCATAAAGGACCTGGATTTACTAAAAAAATATTATTTGTTTACCTATGTGTTTCATATTTGTTTCCTTCTTTGTTGTCAAATTTTCATCACACAAAATTCAGCTGTGTCGGTTTTAGCGAAAGGATCGTTCGACACAAATTTGTATGCTAGTAACGTACCGCAAGTCGTGTGTATGTGAAGTGCGCTGTTCGCAAAAAACTATACGTGGTCACCGTGATTTCAGAATAATACCTACACTACACTGCATTCGCGATTTATTTGCCAAAAATGTAAACAAATATGAATTAATGGAAAAATAACTTTAATTCCTACACATTAAAGTTCAGTTTACGCTACAACTTCAAACATTTTTATAACTTAGTCAATAGTGCTAGTCACTCTGAAATCAACTTAATTGTCATTGAAATAAAGTTGATATTTGTTTAACTTGAAATAGGTTAGGGGTGTGCAGCAATGCGCACTTATACTACTTATAGGTAATTTTGCGTTAAACATATATTTACATCGCTGATATACATACAGGGTGGCATACATCGACGAGCAACCTGTTACCACGGATTCAGTACATGAACCTGAACGTAAATGATTATTTTCGTCGTTCGATAAAAAAAAATTGCCGTTCCTTCCATACATTTTGACGAAGTTTTGCACTTTTGTATGAAACAGCTAATCTGTTTTATAACCGACGAAAAATTTGTACGTTAGGGGGTGATTGTGCTAAATTCATGGTTACAGTTTGCGCGTCGATGTTACCACCCTGTATCCAGCTTATTTACGAAAGTTCTTGAAGTAAATTTACATAACTACCTTACAGTTACATAAAATTCAAAACCATTTTTTTTTTGTGGAATAAAAATAGCTAAGTACTTTGAGAAAAAATCGCTTTCGATAATACTACTTAAACTATAATTATATTCATACCACTATAAAATGTATATCAATATATTAGAAGAAAATATCATTGGAACATTGTACGTATCTACTTATAGTTTTTATTTTAAGTTTTTTGTGTAGCATATTCATTAAGTGCATCGACTTCCAATCAAAAACCAAACGTCTAGAAGATTCGAAGGTTCGCACTTTTCTGTGTTCGCTGGTCATACTTATAGATACTTACATGAAATATTGTGATTTAATTTACTTTGGTTTGACGTAAATCAAGTCAGAGCAAAGTCTAAGTACGCTTAATACTTGATCTCAGCCTCAGATTCACTTAATACTGTCGTAAACAGGATGTAAAAATGAGGACCACACAGTTCTGTTAGTACCTAACACAACATCACGCCTTGTTTCACCAAAGGGTTGGGCTGATATGTAGCTATACCTACTAGGTACACCCACATTTCACCAGTTATGTTCAAGTCCAATTTAATAGGGGGCGAGCTTATTGCCAATCCAGGCTCCGGGCTGCTACTGGGAAACTCCAGATAGAAAAACCCTATAACCAGCCTATAATTTTCCCACTGCTGGGACACAGGCCTCTCTTCGAGAGGGAACGTGCCGTAATCCACGACGCGGGCCCAGTGCGAGTTGCTGAACGTTTACCGACCGATATAAAAACCCGAAATCCAACAAACAACAAACAACTATGTAAGTTTAAATCAGTGTTTACATCACGGTTTTCATTCGATTCTTTTGAAAAAAATACGATTTTTTTTTAAAACAAATCGAGCCTTTTTTATGCAATTAATGAGGTTACAATTTATTTTAGGTCAATTTTATACAAGTTTTAAATGTAAGTTTTCAAGCAACATACACTTAGGTTACGGCTCTGGTGGTACCTAGCTGTATTCAGTTAAATCCGGCATTAATTAACATAAGTACTTACTATAATTATTTGTAAATAAGATTTTGAAAAAACTTGTTCTTGCATAATTTTTAAAGTACTTATGTTTTTGTTTATTTTGTAGTGTGTGAATTGTATTGTAAGATTTGTAAGATAGGTAATACTTATTTTAATAAGAAGTTGTTTTTTTTTTTGTTGGCTTCTTTAATTGAATTAAATCGCAACTGAGTAAAGAAACTGTTTAAAAAAATATATTAATTCTTTATAGCCATGTATGTATGTAGACGCGATTTTATGTATTTCAAATAAAACTTTGACATAAAATAACATAGGTATTATATATACCTACACGTAGATTTTATCCTCTTACCTTTCTAAATGCAGATAATGATAAAAAATAGTATTAAGTTTAAAAGTGTTAGCAGAAAAATACTTCGTACGTAATTATTTATGTTGTTTGCAATAAAAAACTTCATGTATTTTGTTATAATAATGATTAACTATTTATATCCACTTTTTGTGATTACTTTAATAAAAAAGTCTGCGGCGATTGCTGGAAAATGGCGAGGAAGTAGTTATATATTCATTATAATTTCTTGACAGCTTATTTTGACGCTTATAAGCGAAGTCCTTGGTCCGATAATAAGTAGGTAGTTTCCCTCAGTTATTTATAATACTGAATTTCAGTATATTTCTTAAATTTCAATTTATTATTTTTTCGACTAAGAAAATAATCATTCACAATTATGCAGAAAAATATTTTTGGTTCTTGATAGATAGTCCTGAAGAGTATTTATGACTAAACTTACCTTCTAATTATAACTTATTCACAACCATGTATCATCACTTCACTTAAGCTTCATTTGTTGTGGCCCTTGCGTGTTTATTTATTGTAATGTCTATTTATAAATCCTTCTTATTTATTTTATTAATCTATTTAAATAATCTTATTTAAAAGATCTATTTGCTTATTAAAATAAAACATCAGTTCGTAACGTATAGTCGCAGTGTTCGATTTTTGAATATGCAAATAGCGCGCGAACTCCTGCGCTGCGATCCTAGGTGCGCGCGTTCGTCACAAGCGGTAACGGTTAGGTGATTGCAGTTAGTTCACACCGGCTCACATTCTTAACCATTTCGACAAGTCGGCTATGAGCGGATGTCCACAGCCAGTCGCGGACATCGTTGCCCGTCAATAGCAGTCATTTGCTTATAGTACGAACCCGAGGAACGATCGATTGTTTAATTTCAATTCTGACAACAATAACTTCATTCAATAAATTCGGAAAAGCACTTTTGATTCGGTTCCGGGTAAACCAATAAGTACCTAAATCAAAAAATTCCTCCACTTGACTAGAAGTTGTTTTAAATTAATTAAATGTAATTCCAACTGAAAATCCCGTTTGTCCATGACCCGTGGAATGGCAGTTACGTTCACATTTGCAGTTCTCATGTGTGTTATTATCTTCGATTTTAGGATGTGCTGGTTCGCACCAATTTGTTATTCCAACGTAATTTTACTGCCCAATTTCATAACATTTATTATGCCTCACGGCCTTAATGTGTAAATTTGTACGATGTTTTGTATTGACCACGTAACACAGTCCGATTTGGAATTGTTGACTAAAATATCCTTGCTTCAAGCTCTAATTTAATAGAGCAACTCAAATGATCAAAACTGTTAGACCATAACATATTATTGTATTATGTCCCTGCTAAGTAAATTGTAATTTGATAACAACAGTCTATATAGCTACACTCTATTTAGCGTGGAAAATTGACGACTGCAAATGCATATTCTGATTTATATCTTTACTTCAGATTTACCTTAATACCTACTTACCGCGAAGACCTCTAAATACACCAACATTGAAGCTGTTGTCAGAATCCTCAAGTCATCATCATCATATGCCTGGCCTTTTCCCAACTATGTAGGGGTCGGCTTCCAGTCTAACCGGATGCAGCTGAATACCAGTATTTTACATGGAGCGACTGCCTATCTGACGTCCACAACCCAGTTACTGGGTAATACGATACCCCATGGTATGACTGGTTGTCAGAATCCTCGAATATAACTACACAAATCGTGAGTTTGAAACACAGCATCTCCCTGAGCACAAGTAGCAGGATATGATCACCTATCCGTAGCTGACAATAATGGTGTTCATTCCTCTCCATTATCAATTAATGTAGCGGCCTCTGCAGTCTATTAGAAGGACTGAATGTGGAGCCACACGACAGATAAAGACGAGGCCAGAGACCATCTTATTATTATTTGCAAAATTTGATGTGTAGGGCAAATCGATGACATTTGCTCCTCAAATGGCGAAAAATCTCGGAGCTCGACGCACGACACTTCACTTTATGTGTAATATTAACCTGCTTGATGACTAAATGAAACCCTGTCCTGCTACCGTCTGCAGTGTAAAAGATAAAGCTATATTCTGGCAGTTACTGGTTCGATATTTCTGTCAACAGACAAAGAAAATGCTAAAACGATTTAGTTAAATATTGTAACCGCTTTACAAATCCCCAAGGTTTGCCCTTATTTATGATTGGTCATATTGTGATCCATAACATTTTCAAAGCAAAACACATACAGCTCTCAAAACATGCTACAAGCGACAGCCTTGCGTGACGAGAGCATTTTATTGCAGTGTTTAATACCCCATGCAGTTTAATTTTCATACAAACTGTAACAGTTTAGGCTGACCATTCACCGCTAGGTGAGCTCTGCTTATTTGCACTCCCTTCATTACCTTTAGATGTAATTCGGTTCACGTTATCCATTAATTTGGCTGATATGGTATTCTATTGGCCGTTAGAAACACGTTTAATTTGGAAGAAGCAATAAACGACTACTGAACATGGGTCCTGTGTTCAATCCACGGTTCGCATTATGTATATTTATTTTGTTTTCCCATTAGAAACTTAGTAGCAGCCCGGACTCTAGATTGGGTCCTATTACATGAAACTTTAACGTAACTGACGAAATGTGGGTGTAGGTAATAATTTTGCCTGTATTCCATCCAATACAGGAATGATATTATGTAATGTTATGTTCATAAAAAAAGAAATAGTCATTCAATAAAATTTATTCGTAGATAACATACCCATGGCAATAAAACTTATTCATAAAACAGTATTCCGAAACTTTCACACAAATACATTTAAAATTAATCTTATCGATGTAATCAAATCGTAACTTGTTGATAATCACTGCCACGATAAATGCTAAATAATTGTTTGTCTTATCTCTATTGGTCCTGTCCTAGGTTTCTACAATACTTTCACTTAGAAAATAAACATTAGTGTAATCACATACAGATCTATACTAGATTGTATTTTAAACCTTGTCTTCGCATATGCCGTCCACCTCATTGTTCTTTCCCTGTGGGAGTTCGTTCGTCACTATGTCCAAAGAGCCGTTTTTGCTCAAACCGCAAGCGGAAAAGACTTTGCTACCAACATCGTGTTTCTTTACACAGTAAAGTACTATTATTAGTATTGTCAATAACACTACTATGACACCTACAATAATGGGTGCACTCTGGTCCATGTCACCTTCGGCTAGACTCGCCATTTTCACGTTCTCCTCTTTCAGGTACTTTTGGAGCTCTGCGAAGTACTGCAGTATGCCTTCAGTTGATAGCTCCGTTTCACCAGTTATAGCTTTGAGGACTGTTTTCCAGTCCTCACTCGCACCAAGAGCCATGCCATCGCTGGAATAAGGATAAGTATTAAATATGACAGAATTAAATTCCGACAAATTTATAGATCAGAGAGCCTAGGCCTAGACAAGGCCTTCAGTATTTCGGTTAAGGCTTGTCTGGGCAAATATTTATTATACAAGTAGTCGTATGCCCATGTATTTCGACCTCTGTAGGAAAAGTTTGCGGAATTCTGAACAGTATCGGCAATATAATGCCGGCAGCATTCGATACCACTTCACAGCATTCAGGATCAAAGATCAGGATCGTGCTTGATATTCAAATAGTGAATGGTAATTGGTTTATGGAGTGCATACCTAGTCAAGTTTTATCCCGATCCTTCGAAAATTTGACGTCAATAGTAAAATTATTATGATTGTGATGATAATTAAACTAAATAAAAGAACAAACTATGCTTGTTAAATTTTCAGATTAGCACAGTTTTTAAAGGCGACTCTTCATTCCAAATGGGGATTCCCTTCATCGATTGATTCATGTCATGAAAGACGATGTTGACATTGTGTATAACCTCATAATTAAGGTGGTAATAAAAGTTATAAATACGACACATCCTATTGCACATCTCTGAATTGCGCCATTCACATCCTTGGCTGACAAAGAGTCAATGATATTATTTTCTCATGCATTTTAATTAGGCAGACAGATTACCTGAGAAGTTTTCCTGCTTCCTTTACACCATATATGGAGCATTCGTGAAGAGGTCCTGTGTGATTCGCCCTCTTGCAAAGAGATAACAGTATTTGGAATTCTAGAACATGAGATATGAGGTACCTGAAAAAAAGATATCATATACTATGGATCACAATAAGTTAAGGTAACATTTGGGCAGTATCAAGGAACAATCTCGGCGAAAACCCCTAATAAAACTAATCCAGGAGAAAGATGAGAGTATGATTCAGAGTTTTCACCAAGCCAACTTCAAACCTAAATTAATGTCACTCAATATTGGGATAAGATAACACACTTCGCGCTTTCACACAGAAGGGTGTAAAAAGATTAGAATTCATCTTTTGGTCATATACAGTGGCGTCCAGAAGTTAGTTGACATTTTTCCACTTCAGCTGTGACACACCACATTATGGTTTAAGATTCTAGTGAAACATTTTTATTGACTAATTCAGCTGCCTTTGATTTATCATAAAAAATAATCAAGTAATCCTTAGGAGTACCTAATTATTTTTTTATTTGAAATCATAATGTGGCATCGCAGCTGAAGTGAAAAAATGTCAACTAACTTTTGCAGGCCACTGTAAGTGACTAGCTACGACTTCGCCCGCGTAATAGAGATCGGAAATTATCCCATAAGAAGCTGCCACCGGGATAAAAAGTCCTATTTCCTACCTGTTGTTCTACCCTATTTATTACCTGTCTCCCAAATATCGAAATCCGTTCAGGCGTGAAAGTAAAAGGCAGACTGACGCATACTCATAGTTACTTTCGCATTTATAATATTGGTACCTATGGATTAAGCCTCCAGCAGTTATTTCATTAGCAGCAAGTCTAGTTTTATTGTTCTCGATAAAGTCCCTCAGCTGTACCAAAAAAGAGACTACCATCCTACATTTACTTTATATCTCCTTTAAATACTCTCCCAAAAGTGAAACGATCGTAACCATAGCCATTGTACTTTATCCTGTTCATTATCTTCCTGTTTCTCGTATTTGCAGTTTCACCCAATAAATAAATTATTAAGCATAGGTATATAATTACTACTTACGTAATGTACTGTACGTGAGACACAACATGGTACTTCGCCGCTGGATCTAGGTCGGTTTCGTTCCTAGCTACTGGAGGCGATACTCCCGTCTCTTTTATTCTGAAACCAAAAAAATACTCTACTACAGCTACTACTTTCTATTCCAACACCTTTACAAGTGTCGTTTAACTTAGCTACGTAGTTTTATCTTATTTGTCTCAAGGCTCGCATGATCGTCAGTATTAGGTAACTTCAGATCCACATGACGTCACTGACAACCATTCCAGTTTTAGGTGTAACGGCCTCAAGATCTATACGCATGTTTCAAGTAGTAAACGTTACGGCCGTAGCATGGCAGTTACCGCCATTACTGACCACTAGTGTTTACTAGAGTAAACAGTCCCTTCATAAGATGTCCTTGAAAACGCATTCGGTCAGATCGAACTAACTCTGTCAATCGGTTAAAACGGAAATTATGTCTGTCATTCTTTGACAGTTGTATGAAATTGCTAGACAGTGTCAAATTAAATTAGCTAGTAAAACTCCGCAGACGTGATATTACGACTCATACAAACAGAACACGTGTCATATCATAACATCTGAAGGTCAATTCTCGTAATATAAAACGTTCAAAATCTAGTCGCAGTGTCATCTCGGTTACAATCAAATGTCAAAAACTTGTAAAAAATTTAGGAAAATTAGATTTAATTTTTGACAGATTGAGACTGAGATCAGATTGTGAACGTTCTTAAAATTACGAGAATTGTGGGGGAGATCTGTAATCCACGAAGGGTTAGGCAAATGTGTGCCTGCAGCACACCCACATTTCGTTAGTTACCAACAGAACAGTTTGGTAAAAGGTTGATTGCAACTACCATGTGTGTTTTTGTGTCATCATCTGCTTAGGCTTAAAAAACTATGTTAGGATAGGCTTCCAGTCTAATCGGCTGCAACTGAATGTCAATATTGTGCTCGACAAATAAAAATACATCATCATCATTCATCTCAAAACGGTGAAGGAAAACATCGTGAGGAAACCAGCATGTCCTAGAACCACCCGCACTGAGCCCGTGTCGTGGCTTATGGCCCATTCCCTCTCACAGAGAGGAGGCCTGTGTCGCAGCAGTGGGACCATTATAGGCTGATTATAGTACCGAAGTAATAAACCGCTTTTAATTGCAACTTTTATTACCTACTTTTGTATGACGACGGCTAGCCACCTAGTGCAGATGATGGCAATAGAAGATAAGTAAATAAACAGGTATATTCACAACTAGCTTTTGCCTATAAATGGACCACATTATTTGACTTGCTAATGAGCAACCACTGCTTAGATGTATGACTTGAATTAATAATTTATTTTACTTTCTTGGCTTTTTGGCACTTGTTTTTTCTTTGGACTTAGGACTAACGCGCGGAGTCAACGTAGTGTAAATTCGAACGATTTGAAAGTTGAAAATATTCATCTCGCATATAATATTTAGGTACTTAGTTTTAAGACTTTATTCATATCATCATTCATCATCATCATCATCGTTCCCTGCCCGTATGCAAATTTTATTGGAGTTGCCAATCTATTAGTCGTTATCTCGGTAGTCACTCCCTTCTAACCATAATCATCGTTCACACAGAACATCCATCGTTTCTTTGGTCTTCCCCTACTCTTATAGCCATCGACCTTCATTCTCAAAACTTTCCTCACAACATCTATTTATCTATGGCTGTTATTAAAGCACAATCAGCAAAAGGCTAAAGGATAGTTATACATTAGATAAAAAAATTGTTCGAATTTATGTTACTATACGATTACTTCGCGCGTTCATGGCAGGGCTTCGAAACTTGATTGCAAAAATATATCCTGTTCCCAACCATTTTCGGGTCAAATTACAGTCTAACCGGATGCAGCTGAATACCAATATTTTACATTAAACGACTGCCTATCTAACATCCACAACCCAGTTACTGGGTAACACGATACCTCTTGGTAAGGTTGGTTGTCAGACTTTTGAGCTTCTGACTACCCGTAACGACTGTCAAAGTGCTTGCCGAGTCTCGGAGTTGTCTCGATATCTAATGGATGGTCACCACAAACCAACCGCGGCAAGCGTAACTTTATCATCGATCGACCCGTGTGGCTGTTATCATTTAGCCACAAGACCCTCAACATTACAAAAGTATACGTACGAAAAGTTGAGTTTGGTTTTCATATTAATTGTACCTCGAGAGTGTGTCTTATGAGTTCGAGTGTCTCTCAGAGTCGTCGCATAGGATATTCAGTTTGAGATCGACTAGGTAGGTACGAGTGGTAAGTGGGTTTAAGGAACACCGTATATTTCGTATAAATGTGTAGTAATTTGGCTTATTTATTTAAAAGCTCGTTTATTTACCAGTGTTCTCCAATGTTAATAAATACCCTAGCGAAAATCCTTACCTTTTTTTTTATTTACGCGTACAATCGTACCTCTTACATAGCTTTACATAATTTTGTTTTTTTCCTTAATTGGACTAAAAACATGTTTCGTATTTGAGCGCAATTCTTAACCTTGCACTTATAAAAATAGGTATGTTTTTGAAGTTAGATTCTGTCAAGATTTAGAATATTTTTAAGTAAGTAAGAGATTAATTCGTGTATAATTTAGACTCATCGCCAAAACCTGACTTGCCGTGATATTCCACCTTGGGCGTAAAATATTAAATTACTATTACTATTTAATGTGTATAATAATATAATCGATTGGCTATAAAAGAGGCCGTAATGCTGACATTGAGTGAGTATCACAGTTGAATATGTAGCTAAGCAGCTTAGCATCAATAAAGTATCAGCCTTTGGTTGAACAGGTAAAATCATTAGCTAATTAACACGGAAGGTCTCTTCTAGGAAGAACAGACAGAAGTGTAAAGAATAAATTATAGTTTTTTTTTTGCCCGGGTCTGGGTTTCAACCTGGTTGATGTCAATGGGCCCGCCCCCTATTACAAAGCACTTAAAGATATCTGGTGAAATTTGGGTGTTGCTATTGCTATACACTTCTGCCCAGGCCTTCGGGAAAGACAGCCGTGAAGTTATGATAAGTTATCATAATTAAGTTTCCTTTCAAATTCTTCAACACATTTAGTCATTATTATTTAAGTTGAGGCTGATTGCGTAGGGAAGTAGTTTCATAAATTAAAGGTTTATTGGTTTATACACAAATGAATGAAAGTGCTAGATTTTGAAACTAAAACAGCTTCTTAGTTGAAACATTGCAACAGATCCTTCGTAGTGGGATCCTTCGTAATCGACCACGCGGGCCCAGTACGGGTTGGTAGATGTCACATGTCTTCAAATTTCTGGTTCTATGACAGAACCAAAAATATGATATGATATGGTTCGGTTTCCTCACAACGTTTTCCTTCACCTTTACTTTGTCGCTTTACTTTGTCTAAATTATTTAATGTCATGTCTGGGTTCGAACCTGCGACCTATCCCTTAATCACACTTAGTGCATGTCTTAAGTAAACTCAAAGACATCGTTTTAGGTTCTGTTCATGATGTCACGATATCCAGCGACTTCTCGCGTCCACAATCTAATCTAGTTATATTAATATTATGTATAAGATCGATACTTTAAGTTTCGTTAACACCAACCTTAGCAGGAAAAACCAACCTGAGATCCCACCAATGCTGATTCCAGTCCTCCAAACTGCTGTTCCCAAAGACATCCCAGCGCCATTTATCGAGAACGTATGCATACGCCATTAGCGGAAACTTCTCCAAAGCGACCCAAAGAAGATGGTTCAAAATGACTTCAGGGCTTGTTTCTTGTACCTTAACCAAGTTTAGGTTCTGTAGGTGTTCCGGCGAGGTCAACTGAACGGCGACGATATCAGAGATTGCATCGTGGAACGCTGTAACACGATCGAAATTAATTATTCAATTGTAATTATTTATCTTTTAAAACCATCACGTTTCTGATCCTTGAAAGGTCAAACTGAGGTCATACATTCAAGATTGGCATATAAGAATGTTTCATTCTCATGCATGAACTAACGCTGACTAAACTATTCGGATTCCAGACTACAAAACTAATTTGTATTTTGGACAAGACTGAGCTCCAATCTTGTTTTTGCTGAATTTGATAATGCCATTCCGGTCCAAAGACCATTAGCACTGAGTATACCTACTTCTGCTTGCAATACGACCGACGTAACTTGGCGAACCTGAACTTTGCGCAAAAGGCTGCGCAGTAAGATTTTTTAGGAACCAAATGGTGACATCGGTCGTATTGTACCTAACTATATGTAAAGTGTAGAACAGATTTATCAATTTCAATGCCAGACTTCCGATTGACTGAAAGGGGCTTGTGGCTAAATAATAACAGCCTCACGGGTCGATCGAATGTTAAGCTACATTTGCCGAGGTTTGCCCGTGAATGGGTGACCATCCATTACATATCGAGACCCCTCGGTGTCTCGGAAAGCATGTTGGCTGTCATTCGTAGATATTTGACAGTCGTTACGAGTAGTCAGAAGCCCGATAGTCTGACAAAGAAACCGATGGATATCTTCGAATAAAATTAATTTATTACTAGAAAAAAAAAACTAAAAAATATTCGAAAACACCCATCGGTTTCTTACAAAACTTTAACTATACCCGACGACCCTGGTTACTTATCTCTTTTGGTACATGAATGTATAGGATACCTGGATTTGGTCCATCTCTGTACAACGGAGGTAAACTCCTGTAATGCTTGAAGTATTGGACGTGTCCTAGAAGTCTTGCGGCTCGAGATAAACCTACGACGACATCCGTCACCTTTTCACCGCACCATTTAATCCTGGAAACAATAAATATGAAACTTAGTTATAATTTTAAAAAAAGACGCTGAAAATGTACTGAAGTTGTTGAACGACCATACGGTACATTATTATCTTCCTCGTTATAACAATTATAGAAATATGTATCTTATTACCGAACCTTATCCGTTAAGTCACAAAAAAAATATGGGAGCCCCATAACAATGTTCTTGTCTCAATAGCGTCACACAATCACAAACGTATAATAAACTGGATGATTTTAAGAGCCATTTGTTGCGTTTAAACGCATGAACACCGTTTGTGAGACTAAATAAACAGGCGCATACGCGTTGGCGTATAAAAGACATTGTTATAGAAACTTAATTGAACAGGAATGAATGAGGACAGATTACACGATACCAATGCATTAAATAAGATGAGATGCAAAAAAAATCGGAATATATATACTTTTTCGGGTTATTTTTGCCATCTTCACGCTACGAAGAAGAAAATTTAAGGTCGGCTATATTTGTACTTTTCAAATCATCAATAAGGAAAATATGACGAAGCAACTTTTTAAATAAACACAAAAAAAAACATCACAAAAAAGTATACGACGTGACGCGAAATAAAGTAGGTAGTGAATAAAAACAAACTTAGCTCATGAAAAAACTTCCGAGCACAAGTAGTTGCTAAGGAAAGTCACGTACAAGTGTTAAATACACTCGAGATCAATGAATTAGGGTCACATAAAGATACCTGAAAGTCTCGGAAACTAAGAATGCTAACTAAATTAAATAAATTGTGTTTAATAGACAATCAAATGGTCCTTAAATGAAGGTAATAAAGTGGATGTGTCACTTTGTAAATTTTTTATAAAAAAAATCATAACCAAAAAAATTATCAATCTCACCATAATACAAAAATAGAAAAGCAAATTATTTTTTCTACCACTAAAATATTCATGAGTTTTAGTACTTTGTTAATACAAAGTAAAATTTCTTTGACGCAGTGGTTATGCGGTTTGGCATGCTGTACACCAAGTTTCCTATACAGTGTTCGGGAATATTCTCCCATTCCTCTACGAGCGCAACTTTGAGCTCTTGAAGCGTGATCGGGGAAGGGTTTCGACGTCTCACACATCGTCCGAGCTCGTCCCAAGCATGCTTGATTGGGTTGAGAGTCCGGGCTGCATGCTGGCCACTCCATACAGTTAATGTTCACCTCTAGAAGGTAGTCTTTCACAATTTCACCAGTATGAGGCCGGGCATTTTCATGCATAAAGATAGAATCCTCTCCCAATGTGACGATAAATGGACAACGTATTCATTTAGAATTTCTATACACTCTTGTTCTTCTGTCGTTCTTATATAGCATAAATTTTGATTCATCTGAGAACATAGCTCTTGACCATTCTTCAATACTCCAATTTAAGAGGTTCCGGGAATATGTCAATCTCGAAATACGATGCCCACGTTCCAATTTAGGGCCGTTTGCAGGTCTTAACGGTTTTTTTGCTTCAGCAAGTTGTCGTCTTACAGTCCATGCACTTGGGTTATTTCCTCCGAACTGATAAGTAAGTAAAGTTCCTGTGAGAAAGCGGTTTCGAATCATTCTGTTGACCAAGTATCGATCTTCTCGTGCTGTGTTACACCTGGCCCTGCCTGTTCCTGGTCTGCGTAGGTTAGAGCCGGTTTCCTTCGGAGAACTCGTTGTACAGTTCACAGTGACAATCATAAGGATCAAATCTCTCTAGCAAACATTAATGGTAAATTAAATTAAAGAATAACTTAAAATTACTAATCAGTTGCTCGAAATGTATATTATATTATTGCTATATAGCTCCAAATAAATTGGGATAAGGGCAGGAGAATGCTGAGGTGCTCGAAATGAGCTGCATTTTCTCGTTTCCAAATTTATATTTTAAGGAATTCAAATATTGAAAATTGTATTGTGAATCTCAGTTTTTAGCTCGTTTACAGTTGTATAGGATTTTTGGTAAATTAGATTTTTTACTTATCCACATTTTTGATCTGAAGATCTCGCAGGCCATCTGATTGTGCCGTTTGTACCAATCCAAGTAGGTATTAAAATGGTTATTAACATAGGCAGTGGTGATTCTGCATAGGATGCAATTTTTTCGGATTTTAGTCGGTTCGATTCCCGGGTGTGGCAAGCGTATTGTCAAAAAACTTTTTAACAAAAAAGAAAAACCGACTTCCAAAAAAAACACTACAAAGTGAAAAATAACTTTAATTTCGGAAGTCGGTGTCTTTGGATTTGTATTTAAGTTTTTTGCCACCGACTTCCGAAATTAAAGTTATTTTTCACTTTGTAGTGTTTTTTTTGGAAGTCGGTTTTTCTTTTTTGTTAAAAAGTTTTTATTTCCCGCTTTTTAGTGGGTCTGTTTATAATTTATCTAAGTTACAATAGCCTAATGTCAACTTGTTCATCGCCTTTACCAAAATATTGCTTTTCCCGATGCAGGGAAATTCATTGTTGAGAGTTCTCCTGGTATTTCACCATCAGCTCCATTTCACCATTCGCATTGTGACGAGCATAACTTGCTTAGCAACCATAATAATGTAATCGAATCGCAACCCATGAAATACTTATTATTGAGTAGTTCCGGTGGCCATCTATGGTCTTCATCATCAGTTCCACTTCACCAAATAGTGCTTTTCGAGAGCAAATGCACGAGTTACTATAAAAAATACCCAAATCGCTATAGGTGTGCCTATAATATTTGAAGAGTTCCTTCGATTTCTCCAGGATCCCATCATCAGATCCTGACCTGATGACAATGGGACCACCTGGAAAGTATACCCTTTCAAACAAAAAAATATTTTTTGAAATCGGTCCAGCCATCTTCGAGTAATCGGGGAACATACATAAAAAAAAAAAATAAAAAAAAAAAAAAAGGTTCCGACGAATTGAGAACCTCCTCCTTTTTGAAGTCGGTTAATAAAAATCTTTAAGTGCAGTTTTGATTCTTTTTTTAAATAAAGGAATGTTGCCTTTGAGTAAAATTTGCTGTCTTCAGTATTTAGAGCACTCTCCCCTCCAGGTACGCTTCGAAAATTCTACCCTGTATTATTTTCTGTGACCCTAATTCATTGCTCTCGAGTGTAGATATTAATCAATAATCCATACTAATATTATAAACGCGAAAGTGTGTCTGTATGTAACCTCTTCACGTTTAAACCGCTGACCGATTTATATTATATTAGGTATAAAGATAGTTTGAGTGCCAGGAAAAGAGATAGGATAGTTTTTATCCCGATATTCCCAAGGGATCGACACTTATGCGGGTGAAACCACGGGGCGCTGCTAGTACTATATAGAACTGTATATCTCATTGAAGGTCGTTTTATAAAGGTTAACTTTTACCCTTCGATATTTGCAACAAAAAACATGACATAGACAGGTTATTTTATATCCTGCATCAATACTTGAATATTTTGTTAGAAATAATGAACAAAGACTATTGGCCGGTGGAATTAGGGTTTAGATAGATGGATAGAATACTTTTTATTATGAACACCATATAGTAACAGGTATGAATGTAGAAATTGTACATAAGGTGACACATACCTATTGCAGATCCAAAATTGGTTCACTGCTAATAATTTAGTATTAAATGGGAAAAACAAAGTGCCTAAGATTTTCTTTACCAAATGTCAAGAGTAGATAGTAATTGTGAGACAGTATTGAATCAAGACAAACTAGAATTCGTCGATAAAACTGTTTTCCTGGGTGCTTCAATGTCTTCAATGGGGTCCTTTTTTAACAACCCTTGCAGGACGGCTAAGTTCAGTAGCATATGCTGTGAGAAATATCAGTCAATTTACTGAGGTTGATACCGCGGTACTAGTCTATTTTAGTTACTTTCATAGTCTATTTTTATTCTGCAGAAAAGAGCCGTCAGAGCCATACGAAATTTAATTTTAATGATTAATATATAATATTTGATAATATGTATAATGACTTTTTTTTTTTTAACTTTGCCCCACACTAGGAATTTCTCCTGTATTGTGGGTGCGTTTACAAACATTTAAACTCACATACACAAACAGCCAGACCCGGAACAACTACCTGTAGGCAATACAAATATTTTTTCCGTGCGGGAATCGAACCCGCGACACGCAGCGCAGCAGTCGATCGCTCAGCCACTGCGCCAACCGTGCCGTCAATGTTGCTATTATTACCTAATATATTAATTTGCACACCTCAGTAGGTTATAATAAAATATACCTTTCATACCTGTAACACCTTTATATCATGTATCTATTATGGAAATAAATTATTTGATTTGATTTGAATTCAGGCGTTTTATATGTCCTATGGAGATGACGTAATCAAGGTCACAATTTATTGTACATCTATTGATTTCAGGATTGCAGTATAAATGGTCATGCATGTTGATATTAGAAGCAAACTAAAAATATTGTCATAAATAACTCAAATAATAAAATAACCAATAAAATAATTATTTATGACAATTTATAAGAAAATGGTTTTAGATAGTTATTAACAATTTCAATTTACTTGTAATGAACTCCATCACACATGTCATGGCTGGACGGCAAGCAGTTGGCCGTTGCCATGGTCTCTTTAATATCTTGGAAGGAATCCTTCGCGCTATCGAAGCCAAGGGATTGATGGAACTCGTCGACTGCATCAAACAGGTCTTTCGAAAATATGGTCTCGTTTTCTGGAAGCTTCGGTCTCATATGATCTGCGTACGCGACCACCTTCGGGTAGATTGCCTGCCATTCTTGTGCCCATAAGTTACCTGAAATATTTTGAAAGAGAACTAGGTAGGTTTTTGCATAAAACAAGGAAAGTACTAAATTTTTATAAAACTGAGCCTGTTATTGGGACGTTTAAATAATATTTTCATTTTCATAGCTTGAATTTAACGCATAGCAAAAATTACTTTACAATACCATTTTTTTACACATACATTGCGATTCAATATTTATCAGGCGTTTCTAAAAACGGAATCTCACCTAAAATGTGCGCAGGAATTAATTGATCGTTATTCTTTAGAATGTCTTTGTAAACAAGCTTCAGCTTTGCTCTGACATAATCATGTAATAAATCATAGAATGGTTTGATCTCTTTCCAGATTCTATCTACCGTTTCAACAAAATCGTCGTCTTCAAATGCGTATCTCCACATATCACCAGCATCTGTAAAGTTTTCTGATTCTGCCACTCTGTTCATTCTCATTACATAATCTTTGAATATCGGGCGTATTTTCTTTCCAGTCGTATCGCGATAAACTTTCCAATAATACGCCAATTCTTTTGTATCGTTGCTTGTTTTGAAGATCGATATTACGTCTGGAAAAATTGTTTCATTGTTAACAGAAAATTTAATTACGATTTATGTTATAGCAAAATGTAATATCACATTACATTAAATGGAAACATTCATGATCGAATTCTTATGCATAGATGACTTGATCAATATTATCAATGTTGATTAAGATAACAAAACAAGATAATTAATTAAGATACAGCTAACACAATGTTACTTCTAAGTAATAAGACATCATCACTTTTAATAACCAAGACTCGAATCATATTGGAAGTTTTAGTAATACTTATGTCAATTTCGATAAACGTCTGACAAAATTAAGTCCGAATTTAAATCCGAAGTAGACCGAATTACGGCCATGGCGACCAATCTCAGGGAGACCGGAGATATGTGCACGAGTGTGTTTACAGACACAGTTGTAATCTCTCTTCCCTTACTCTCATTGTCCGATAGAACGGTAATACGACACGACCGGAGAAATATCAGGCGCAGGACCAACGGCTTATCGTATCGTGTTTTCCGAGACACGGGGGTATCACACCGCGAACTTCCAAACTCCGGGCTGTTAGAAATTCCCAATGGAAAAAACCCAATAACACAAAAATAAATCGATGATAAAAAAAGTAAATAATACTGACTGACCACTCATCGTTCGTACCGAATCTTCCGAGCTACAACTTGTATTGTATGCACACACAGTGACACGACTCCAAATCCTCTGCATTGTGTCAATTTCTTCTCTTTGCTGGAATATTATAAAATAAAGAAAGTTACTAAAATGTTGTAAATCAAAGAAAATTACAGCCTATTCCTTTGATTAGAGGCAGAAGTGAATTACAAAAGTTCATTGGTATTCGATTTCAGAAATTATTCGAGCTTTGTAGGTATATACCATTCTCATATTGAGGATGCTAATACTATAATATAAAACGATTTATTCTCACTACATGCAATGGATTACATTATTGAAAATTTAGTATTGATCTAGCTGCTATATCACTTAGTACGCCTTTTAGCAAACGTAATGAACAATGTTTTGGGGTTTGTAATATCGTAGTCTAGATTTAAGTGACAAAATACCTTGCTTTGTGGCATCTGCACATTGGTACCTCGTTCCTTTATGATTCTAATTTTCCTTTTCATCTTCGGATCATTCATCAGTTGTTCGTCGTTTAAATATTTCTTTTTCAGTATATTCCAATACTGTTTCTTTATTTCATCTTCCTCGGCTGCAATTCGTACCTGAAAATCACGTTAAGCAATTAAACCCAAGAACTTTTTCCATACAATACATACAATCTGCAGAACTACGAATAGAACTTATTTACTCTCATTCTCACCATTTTATTTTTCTTAGCTTCATTGTTTATATCTGTAACGTATGACCAAAGTGCATCTTGTGATGTTTTGCAAACGTCCAAGCTTAGCTTATCCATCTCCTCCATAAATACATCGAGACTTGTGTTAACTTTGTCTAACTCTTCTAACTGATATTTGAATGTTTCAACTATATCATTTGTCTTAATGATCATCGATTTTGGATCTAGTACTGTTCTCATAGCATCATCTAAGAACTTCTTTTCCTTAATTTCGTCAATATCTGTTTCTATTTCATGGCCGCTTTCTTCCGACCCTTCCAATGTTTTATTAGTCTTCTGCGTCTTCTCATCTGCGGACATATCTGACGTGGGATTTGGTGAAAACTGTACAGCCATTGACGTTGACGCTAATATTAGAATACATGTTAACCGCTGTAACAACAAACCTCGTTATTGTCTTTAAACTGATGCATTATTTATCAACACAAGTGTCTGTGTCTTGAACAAAACGCCTTTCGACGCAGGATGTCAGCCACACGATGACATGATACTATCTACGATACAGTTCAATGGTAACCTTAAGGCCAATGTAATTGTAAGGACACACCTACCGATGTTACGTCGCCGGATTGCGGTGGCTATGGATATATATTAGATACTGTTGCTATGGGCTGCTATTACCTACTAGCTACGACCGATCATACCAAAAATCATGCGTTAAGAACATGAACCCTGTTCATTGGTTCATTTAGGGTTAGCGCCATGTGGTCAAGACATGGATTATTTTAAAATAGTAGAAATTACAGAGTTTTTAGAACAAAATGAAGAAACGCCGATATTTCAGTCACGTGTCGCTTCCCATACAAAACGCAGTCGATCGTTGGCGAATTTCCGCCCGATCAATGTTTACGCTTACGCCAAAACTCGACGTAACACTGGGCTGATATACGTTGCTGGATTTTGAAAGCAATTCGAATGTAAACACACCGAACTTACGTCGCATATTTTCCGTAGATGTGTCGCTAGACTTAGATGATACGTAAGTGCCGTATCAGATATCGTGTGAGATCAGAGCGATTCAACAATAGCCTAAGTGCAGTAACGTAGTTGAATAATGACCATATCCTCTTGTCTATGTTGCCCGGTGGGTCGGTCAGTGTTCATGACAACACTGACATCTAATTCTAAATCTGATAAATGATATTTGTGACTATTTGTCTTTGTTGCTTCATTTTAAATGTGAACAAGAACGATCTCTGTTATCTTTTTAAGCTTTTCTAATAATCTGGGTAAGCGTAACACTTATCTAATGGATTAGGTACCTACATGATCTCATAACGAGACTAACGAATTTAAGAAAGATTAAAAGGTCAAAACTTTTAAATCATAAAATATTAATTTGACCTCAATTCAGCATTAATATTATCAATTGGAACTGTGGAACTGTAGCACAGTATTAACATCCATTACATCAATAAAGGCTTTGATTATAAAAGGATATACTTACTTCAACTTATCAAGAACCTACATAAGTTCTTCAATAGCAGTGCACTATAAATGGAAGTATTAATGGCAACTACCTGCCTTATCACGAGAAATACACTAAAAAAGTTAGAATAGTCTTGTAAAACCACACTTATGTTTACGAATCGCAAGGAATAACAAAATGCATTGTAAAAACTAAAAATACCCACTGTGAACATCATCGTGTTGGTACTTCGGTAGCACAATCCACAGCTGTGTCAACTTGTACAACACATATCAACCGCAACACTGCACCCACCACATTTTCAGTTCCAGACTCTGTTGTAGAAATAATATTGTAGCTATCGTGTAACGCGAACAAGCGCTAAGAGACGACAAGACGAAGGCACACTCTGTTTCACTTGTTACTGGTTGTTTGTGAATACTGCGATGTGTTTGATCGTTTTGTGGTGGATTTTTCAAATTGGAACAATCGAACGGCTGTTTTGTTTTGAAAACGTGGAACGGTAGGAGCGCGGCGCGCGACCCGCTTGCATGCGCCGGCACATTGTTATGCCACATAGAAATGCCTACCTCAATTCCATAGCTTCACGGTATGTTCTCGTGCGACCGGACGTCGACTCGCACCGAGCTCGCTCCTTACTATCGTGGTATTTTTATCGAACGGTTAACACCTCGATTAATTATTGTGTCATATTGACTACATCACTAAATGGACTTATGTGATGTCGAAACAAACCGTCAAGCATTGTGTTAGCTACGAGTTAGGGCGAGGCCCCATTAGTGCGTTGCGTTGCGTCGTTGCAACGGATCAACGCATTGTATGCCACACCTGCTGCGTTGAGTCACTAAGAATATAATAATGACATTAGACATTATTGACTAATTTAATTCAAATAATAATTAAATTGTCATAATTTAATTCATCATAAGTCAGTATTGAGTCGACGTTGCGACGACGCAACGCACTAATGGGACCTCGCTCTTAACGTAACAAAGCTTGTAATTGAAACGTGCCTAAACGTGTTTCTCACAACACAACATGGTTCATAGATTAAAAATTAGTTAATCGCTTATAAACTAGCATAAGCATAATCAGCCCATAATGTTCCCACTGCTTGGACACAGACCAGCTCTTGATGAGAGGGAGTAGGCCATAGTCGTTTTAATTCGTTACTCAGAAGGATCCCTTTAAACTTCCAGATTTCCTGATTTCAAATTCTGATTTAGTCCACTCTTGAATGGGTGACCATTGCCAACTCTTGTTGTTTTTTACAATAAAACACCAAAATAATAGTTATACAGATCTCTTTTATTAATAAAAACGAGATAAACAAACAAAATAATACAATTAAATACAAGTGTCTAATATTTTAACCTGTGTATCCGTGAAAAACTAATTTAAAAAACAACAAATAAATCTAAATTCTTCTTATTAATCTTTCTTCATGAATGAAGCCAATATATTGGCACCGGCGGCGTCCACCTCGTTGTAACCGTATGGTTCCAAAGCCTTCTTGGTCCTCTCGAACCATTTCGTGAGATTTTCATGGGCACTCATGTCGTATCCGAAAGCCTGAAAATACATAAGTTATTCTTCTCTTACTTACAAAACATTAATACAGCGTGACATTCCACATGACGACTCAACCTGTTTCCATGGATTCTGGACATGATTCTGAAACGGTTAATTTAAAAAAAATCTGTATAATTCGTCAAAATGTAGGGAACAGCTGAAATATTTTTTCACGATTTGAGGTTTGGTCTCATAATAAAATTTGTTCATAATGATGAGTGACCTCCGAAGAGGTTGTTGGTGTTTTTCCAATAACCCTGTATATTGCACTTTTCTAGGTAACAGCAGATTCTTTGTAATAATCGACGAAAAATTTCTGACCTGGGGGGTCATGATTGTGCTGAATTCATGGATACAGTTTGCGCGGCGATGTATTTAGAGCTAGCTTCCCAAAAGTAAGCTGCCTAAGGTCTATTCAAATTTATGTTGGCAATTGATGTTCTTTCAAGTTAAACAAATATCAACTTTATTCCAATAGATATTAAGTTGATTTCAGAGTGACTAGCACTATTGAAAAATTATAAAAATGTTTGAAGTTGTAAGCGTAAACATAACTTTATTTTGTAGGAATTAAAGTTATTTTTCGATTAATTCATATTTGTTTACATTTTTGGCAATTAAATCGCGAACGCAGATTATACAGGGTGGCATATGGACAACGATTTTGCTGCTGCTGCGTGTTTCATGTCTACAGCCTAGGTTTATACCTAAGTATGAATGACATCTTTCGATCAATGTTGATCGAAGATGACATCCGATGATGTTATAGTAATGTCTTTTTTAGTCCACCTAAGGACTAAGTCTGGTAAAAAAAACCCAATAACATAGAACATATTAATGTGTTATGTAGACCTATTGGGTTGACGTAAAAGGGCCAGTCGTAAAAAGTGCAGAAGTGAAGAAGTGGAGGTGAATTTCCCTTAAGTTAGTCTAACTTTAGGGACAATGCACCTCCACTTCTTTTATCCCTTGATAATTAGCTGCTGCTTTAGCATTAAAATAACAACATTAAAATAAGACTTCAAACTTTTTCAATTTAGGTATACTTCCTCTGCTACTTGGTTAGCTAGAACGTCACTATATAACTACTTGTTGATGGCATGGGTAACTATGAAGTCTGAGAAATAGCACATGCTACGAAGGGTATAATACTTTGATACTCAGCACTGTGAACCTTCAGGTGCTTCACATAAAGTCTACTTATTTTCAATAATTAACCAGTAGTTCCATTATAATAATATGTGTAATAAATAATGAAGCTAGTTTCCTACCTTGTCTTTATTCGAGCTATAACTAACAGAAAACTATTATTTCTTTCTCTCTCAGTAACCACGCTAGCTACGAGTATAACACCAATAAGCCAGTCATTTAACATTTTAGGGTTCCGTACTACCGAATGAAAAAGCAGAACCCTAGGATCACTCGTGTCTGTCAAAGAATATGAACTTTTGGAGGGTAAATCAGTTTTTTTTTTTTTGCAATCTATACCGTGTGTCATATCAAATGAAAGGGCTTACTGTAGGACTCTCAAATACAATTTTGAAATAAATAGTTAGGTATGTAAGGAAATAGTTGAGTTGGAAGGTTATACGCTGTATCACTTCAGTGAAGCCGCGGGCAGCCAGGCACAACTTTGAGATGACCACTTAACGATTCCTTGCATCGAAACCTAAACTATTTCATAGCTAATCCTGCCAATCTCGCGTTCATTTCGCGCGGTTTCGTTCATTGTGTCATAGAGAATACGGCTCCAGCGGTGCTATTCTGTAAAAATCTCACCGTGAAAACTTAGGTGAAGTGAGTGTGGAGTGAGCTGTCAATAATGTCTATTCCAGAGGCAAAAACAAACTCACTTCACCTAAGTTTTCACGGTGAGATTTTTACAGAATCGACCGGCAGGTCGTATCATGACTCCTACTCGCACTTGTCCGGCTTTATTATAACAAAGTTTCATCAATACCTAGAAATGTCTCATAAACCAACGTTTCCTCAAAGCTAAAAAAAAATAAAAAAAAAAAAAGGTTCCGACGAATTGAGAACCTCCTCCTTTTTGAAGTCGGTTAAAATACCATTGCGTATGTTTTCTCAACATCTCAATACGTGTATCAAAGGTATTTGCTGTCGGATGTTGTCAGAGATTGCTTGCCATAATTCATTCATCTGATACAATCCTAAACAGAATTTTGAAAAACATCAACATTCTGCTCGTTCAATATGAAATATTCACATAATCTTCTCCTTTACATGGAATTCACGTTTATGATTTCCTAGGTTTTCCATCATTCATCATTCTCATACGTGAGTGACATGACTGTTACTACTCAAAAACGATTTATTGTTCAGAATTTATTTAGCTGATACCTATATTAAAGACGCTACTGTATGCCCCTTTGACATGGTTCCGCAGACTGTAATCACCTTTAATGGCTAACCACAAGAGACACAAGAGTATGTATATGTGAAGCTTTATTCAAGTTAGGAACGAGACCAAAACCAAGCTAAGTGCATGAGTATGAGAATATCGGTACAATTTAGCGTTTCATAAGACCATTATGTTTTGCAGTACACTTCTTATTTACCTACCTATATTTAACATCATCGTCCTCCTGCACTTCTTTGAATTTCTTTGGGGTGGGCGGAGCGTGTCTTCTTCTTCGGTACAGACGCCAGCACATCAAGCTACTACAATCTGTCAAATTTCTTTAATAGATTTTCAACTTTATCGCTAAAGCATAAGGCTCAAAGTTGATTGGGAAAATTTGACAGTTTCGGGTAGCTTGATGTGCTGGCGTCTGTACATCTATTAGCCGTCATCTCAGTAGTCACACCTTTCTAACCATATCATCTTTTACAAACCCATTCATCATATCTTTTCTCCTTCCCATTCTTTTCGCCATCCACATTCACAACACTTCCCATATGACATCTGTTAAAAAAAAAACTAAGGGAACTTACATCCAGATTAGTAATAGTAACGATAATAGAGATGTCAGCGATAGTAAGATCGTCTCCGGCGACAAAGGCTTTTCCGTCGAGGAAAATGTTGAGCCAACCCAGCGCTTCGTCCAGCTTCGCAGCTTTCTCTTCATTATACTCCTGGCCATGGAACAGTATCGGGAGCTGGAACACAATTATATTTTTGATGTCTGCTGAGCATTTTCCACTAGCCAAGAAGTATATTTTTAGCCATTGATTAAGTTTATTTGAAATGCTTTTGTCACTGTCTTCCAAAACTGTTTGTTACATTATTTTATTGTTATTTTGCTGCTGCATTATTATATTATATGTTTTGGAATAGTAGGTATTTATATTATACGAAAAAAACCCTGAAATAAATACTGACTAATTTAGGTTAAGTCACTAGAATAAATATTATAATGCAAGAGATATCCGATATTATTGCATTTTAAGAGGACATTTTTAAAAACGATGCAGCATCCTACTAACGAGACCGTCAGGTAGTTTTAGCATTCCTTCGATGTCAAATATTTTTCTGCTACTTGCTTCACAAATGATCACATATATTTGCTGTCATATTGATGACAGATATTAACGGATGAATCATAAAATCTGATATTATTGCCGAGCTGCTATGCTCGTGACAGTACTTAGTTCAATGACAAAAGTTGGAGAACTTCAGGAAAAATATGCACTGAAATTGAACTAACATGTCTTGTTTCTTGCTGCTGTACAATATTGCCTACACTTATTATACTGTAACGTACCATCACACCCCATCAAACATCAGCCGGTTAGTAACATTGATCTGTTCCGGCTTGAAATTACAGGCACAAGAGGTTGTTCAACTTTATCCCTCCCTGTATGACGTTGGCGCAATGAAATATAGGTTATCAATTTCAATCTTACTTTTATTAGTCATCACGTCTATATTTTTGCCCAGGGCCGACAATCGGGCACAAATCCTATTGCTTTAGAACTGTTCGAAAATAACGAGGCAGTCCTTAAGAAAACTTTAAAATAAAATGATGAAGTACATTTTCATTACACCTCATTTACCATTTGAAAGAAAATCAACTTACGTAAAGAGCGGAGTATCTCGTATACAGCGTACCAAGGTCAAAGTTGAGGCGCTGGTCTACGATAGCTCGAAGACGAGGGTTTTTGGGGTACAGGGTATCGTCACGACCATAAGCATTCACCAGATAAGCCAGGATTGCGCGGCTGCAAACAAGGATTTAAAATTGAGATGATTTCTTGGGACCCTGGGGTCCCGGAGCCTCATACGAGGGGCCGAAAGCAACATGCTGAGGCCAGTTAGACGCTTTTATTGAAAAGAGGAGCCAATCAACAACTATCCCTGTATGCACTATGCAAGTGCACCCTAGGAGTTATTAAACTTAACTTACTTATTACTTAGACTTAAGGAAAGACTATGGCCCCTGCCTAATGAATGTTTTATATATTCACGGATAAAGGGCAGGCCTTTTTTTTGCGGATGGGTAATCATCAAATGACTCCTCCCGCTCTGGGTGGAGCGGACGGGAGTGTCAGACTCTTAGTGAGGTTCTAGGACATGCCGGTTTCCTCACGATATTTTCCTTCACCGTTTTCAGAGCAGTGGTGATGAAATAATTTACACAAAGTAAAGCACCTGTCTGAGTTCGAATCTACGACCTGCAACTCGTAAGTCGCGGTCGTTACCATTTAGCTACCACTGCTCCATATCGTCAAAAAGTACAAAAATAACTTGCCTTTCCCATAAAATGAATCCACTGTCATCCATAGTCGGTATTGTATGCTGAGGATTCATCTAGAAGCAAAAGAACAAGTTATAGTAAAGCCAACATTTTCGAGCAGAATCAACCAAAAGGTCATAAAGTATATTCTGTATTTAGCATCGACCAGCAGACATTAAAGTTATTTAAGCCGTAACTTCGTGAAAGAGGCAACCCTAACATGATTTATTGCTAGCACAAATAAAAATGTGAGTTTAACACGCGATGTTGACAATCTTGTTTCCACTAGTATATCTGCAATATTGCAATTTGGACTGCTTTGACTTTGACACTATCAGACCCTGCTCTTGTGATTGCGTAACACTATTAGCTATTAGTAGCTATGAGTTTCATTTTGACAGTTCAACAACATTCATTGCGTTATTTACGTTGTCGAGCGAATACATTTTTCACACATATGAAGCAATGGATTAACAGTATCCTTCAAAATTATTCAGATTCTGTTTGTTAGTGTGTTACGAAATTTGCGTGTAGATCTTGTATGAAAATTACAATAATCTCTGGGTAATTTCGGACGAAAACAAGAACGTTATTATGTTGTAACATCGTCGACTCAATTAACATCATTAGTAGCCCCTTAGCACTGAGAATTGGTTTGATTCCTTCTTGAATAGTGGTATTGTGGAGTAAATATTACTATGTATTATGTTAATGGAAATTAACATAATAGGTACCTAAGTATTATGTTAATTTCCATTAAGCCACATTGCGACTGTGGAGCCACATACATAAAAGAATGAAAGAAATAATAACGTTTATGTGAACACAGTTCGTGAAACACAAAATAGAAATAACAGAATAAAAAAAGTGAAAATAATGTTTATCTACAATATAGTGTGTGCCTCACTGCTGCGACAAAAAGGTTCATTTCAGAATGAATGCCAGACAGATGCTGTCTGACGCTGGTTTTCTAATGAACCCGTAGGGACAAGTGACGGGTAGTATAAACGGTTTCACACATACTTATTACATAATTTGTACTCACTTATAAATAAATAACTAAGTAAACACATCGCTAACGATCCCTCACCTCTTGCCGTGCTCTCTGTGCAATAACAACTGCATTATGGAAGACCTTTGCGAGCCCAGCGATAACGCTGTAAAAGTGGCCAAATTCTGGTCGAAGGTTATTTAAAACTAATAAATGGAATCATCGATACGACGAAAAAGAAGAAGTAGATCTGCCATCCTTGTCAAATTTTGAAAACCTCCCAATGCTTGGGGAGGTAAGGTTCAAAATGTAAAAGCACTTATCACATACCTTGAGATAGAAGCCGACCCCAACATAGTTGGGAAAAGGCTAGGCAGATGATGATGACATACCTTGAGATACTCCGGCGTCATATGCTGCCCTTCCATAATATTGGTCAACACCAGATCTAGTTCCACCCCCATCACTTTTGCAGCCATGATGATGGACCTGCATGGTGGTGACGGCGGCAGATAATATATCTTTATCGGCTGGTTAGGCATCTTGCTCTTAGAACGTGCTGCCGCGTTGCTGTCAAAAAATATAACTAAGATTATTTTAAGAGATTTTAAGGTTAGATCATCATCATTATTATAGCTTAGTGGACTTCCCTGTTGAAGAATACAAAGGTCAACATGATCGATGTACAGTCACGAGCATAAATACCTTACAGTTAGATACACAAAAGGGCTTTGAAGGTCCGTGGCATACCTACCTGCCACGCATCAAACCTATATGTATAAATCGATAGATGACATCAATGCAAACGGAAAACATTGTTAGACCACACCCCGTAAAGTGCCACTTTTCCGAGATATTAACGTTCAAAGTTGATCACGTGACATCAATATTTTTTGAACTTGCTTACATGTTTTAAATAACTAAACATCTATGCAACAAGATTACACAAGTTCAAAGAAATATAGATATCACGTAATCAACTTTGAGGGGGACAGGGAGACGTACCTAAATCACAACAGTACCTAGGTATGGTTTCGTAACACCATAAAATATCTGTCAATACCTACTTTAGGAGAAAATCTCTTTTGAATCTTGCGTAAGTGTAAGATATTTATGCTCGTGACTGTCCTCCTACATAGATCATATGTGGAGACATAATTACGTAATTTTTGTTTTACGAAAAAAAATAGAGAATGGATGGAAATAGAGAATAGACTATGGACAAATTGTAATAAAAAACAAATAAATCCTGCACCAACCTAAATAAGACATCGCAAAGCAATTTGTAATTTTTTTTTTGTTAAGAATATCTAATATCAAATAAAGTAAAAAGAGGCCCAAGTATGATAGCCGACATAGTTATAACAACAAATAATAAAAATAAAATCACATACACACAAAAGTGTGTACTACAAACTGAAACTATGAATGTGGTTGAAAGTGTACCTATTACGGTTCAAAAGGCACAGCCCTATGACGGACGGACGTACAGCGGAGCCTTATAAGTAATATAGGATCTCGTTCGCACCCTTTGGGTACGGATCCCTAAAAAAAACCATTATGTAGAACTTATCGCGGCAATTATTTAAAGCCTTGAAATGTTGATAGAGCCAGTCAAATTAAACAAACGAGAAACGTGATAAAATTCTCACCTTACCTACTTGTTAAAACATACTAATTGTTAAAATATACTAATTGGCGAAATCAATAATGACACAACAAATGTTAATACAGCAATCTACTGACTTAATTAGCAGAAAATATTGAGGGTAATAAAAGAAAACGATACCAATTTAATTAAAGAAGTTTAATCACATCAAGTTATTCGATTCAAAGAAAACGATGTCTTTTAAAAATGCAATCAATGGGTCGTTTCGTTTATTTGTCCCTTCCTGCTTCAGCAATTGTGCTTCAATTTTGTTAATATTTTTACTAGAATTCATACCATCCCTATACAACGCAGAGGCGACAATACGACAGTGAAAAACGCTGCAATATTAATGCATTGGAGTTATTTAAAACTATCAAATAACCCCTTTATTCATAAACGTTTTTTTAAAGTTAAGTAGTGATTAGCAACTGTTTAACCATCCATACATTTTTGACGTTTAAACGTCTCCTCTTTACTTAAATCCCCGTTCAGAAATAAACCCCTAAAACATAACATCGAAATAAGAAATAACTGAGTTTTTCAAATAGGTAAGCTATATAGTATAACGACTATGGGTTTTGCTGACTAGCTAGCGTTACGATATATTTGGTTGATTTTTTTTATGCAGAATGGGAACGTTATCAGATGTATGAAGTTTTATTTACTGTCGTACTAGCTGCGCCCCGCGGTTTCACCCGCATAAGTGTCGATCCCGTGGGAATATCGGAATAAAAAGTATCTATCCTATATATTACTCTGATGTATAAGCTATATTACTGTAAAGTTTCATCAATATCCGTTTTGTAGTTTTTGCGTGAAAGAGTAACAAACATCCATCCATCATCACAAACTTTCGCGTTTATAATATTAAGTAGAGACTTATCAACAGTACGGTCTATAAAATATTCATGAAAAACGAAGAAAATGCCCACCGCACTATATTATGTACCTACACCTGCTTACTTCCCGCCTTAACACCGAATATTCGGTATAATAACCTATACTTATCAAGCATAGAGCCGAAATTGATCCAATAAATATTAACAGGTAGCCAACGACGACCTTTCCCAAAGAAATAAGCCAATTTACAGCCATATTCTGACAGTACAAACAAACAAACTACTCATTAACTTTGACTGACGTTTCTGAGTGTGGGTATACCCACACTCAGAAACGTCAGTTATAAGTTACGAAAAAAAATACTGTGGGCGCGGCAAAATGACAACTGAAAAGCTCATTTTCGACCAAATACTGGTATGTTTCAACTCCAACCCGCACTGGGCCTGCGTAGTGTATTCCGGCCCACTCTTTCTCATCAAGAGGAGGCCTGTGTCCCAGCAGTGGGAATGTTATAGGCTGATCATGCTACTAATATGTGGTCGAAAATGAACTCTCACAGAAAGATTTTACAAAGTGCAATAGCTTAGCGGTTAAGCGTCGGACTTGCAAGCAAGTAGTGATAGGTTCGAAACCCATACCTTGGAAATATTGAACTTTCATGCCTATTTTAGTCGTGCAACCCAATTATCATTTGTTAGTATTTATTTAAATTAAATGTGTTAGTCCATGCACTGCAACCAATGAACCTTCTGCAATTAATGTGAAAACTATGAAAAACTACATTTATTTATTTTCTTTTACCATTGCGTGTTGATAAATTATTCTAGTCTTACGTAAAGCTTACGATGAATGTTAAACTTTAGCATGCAAAGAATGGTTTGTGTAAACTTTGACCTTTCCTTTGTTAGTTCAATTAAATAAACGAGTAGGTACCTACAGATATTTTTTTTCTAACGAAGTGACGCGCACTTTAGTTGTGTTAACCTAGTGTACAAACACGCTGTGAATGCCAAAACGAGTAGCGTCAGCATATAACACACGCGCGCACACACACGCACTTTCGACTTCGGCATTATATCGGACGGTACCGAGAGCTCCTGGGGGTCTACTCCGAAGCGGTTAACCACCGTATCGGCCGAATGTTCGGTCATTTTCTACTACCTTTCATTTCCTATATTGACTATAGGTCCCGACCAAACTGTGCCAATCCGAACCTTTTTAGAACCCTTACCCTTTTTTTACCTTCTTTTTTTCAAATTCGTAGTGGGACAACAATATTCGAATCAGAAAATGACCGAACATTCGGCCGACACGACAATCAACCACTTCGGAGTAGACCTAGTTAGCTTATATACACACATTCATAGCGTGTTTGTATACTTGTTAACCACAAGTATAGATACGTACTAGAGTAATTACACTGCAATCCAATTCATCGACATAATAGATATTGTGTATTTGACAAGTAAAAGTACATTTCTCAAAATATGTAGAGATGCAGTCATAACCGATTTTTCGTATCGTACGAAGGGAGTATGGTATAATCTCCCTTAAAAATCAACCTAATCTTATCTTCAAAAGGTCGAAATTTGATTGGTCATAGTCGCGAACACGAGTTAATTATTTACTTTAAAAACCCAGCTCCAATATTTACCTTTACCTATGTATTATTTTCTGTGCGTACACTCATCCGCCACCGAATTCAGACAAATTATAACTTACCCAACGACATTGATAATGAACAGGGCGACTACACATGCCAAGCCTCTCATTGTTAATTAATTAAATCTGGAAACTTCTTAATTGCAGTTTTGAAACCTAAAGCCACAATAATATTGAGATATTAGCAATCAAATAAAGAAAGCATGCAGATTTGTTTTTTTTTTTTTTCATATCAGGTTCGACAGCTTCATAATTACTGGCCAATCGAATTCCATTGTCAAGCATGCATGGCCTATCAAACATGCAAGTATGGTATTGTCAAGCATGATAATTATGTCCTGAGTCTACTAACAAATACCTACAACACACCCATGCTCTATAAAATTTATACTCAACAGTAAAAATAACATAAAAAAATTTATTATCAATTCTATTCAATATACTACAGTTAAATGAAAATAATATCATGTATTATCAAAGAAAACGAATGGTACTTAAATTTTTTACATTCTATTTAAAAGAAGATAGGTAATTGGAAAAATTATTTTAAATAAACAAAAATGTAACATGCAAAACAGCAAAAAAAAAATAATTCAAAATTCGCCCCAAACTCACTTCGCTTTTTGAATTTTTTCTACAACAGTTTTGTCCATACATTGGCCCAGTTTGAATTTTTTTTGTAACACTTTCGACTCAAATAATATTTTAGAATAACATACACAATAATGTTTATTTATTTCGAAAAGAAACCTACACTTGACCGTAAGATATTGGTGAAAATACAACTCGTACTTCTGATATAGCTTTCAACGGACGTTGAATAAAAGTCGGCGCGCCAACCACGTTCCACTGAAATACTGATTTAAGTAGTCTGTTATGATTGTGAACAGAGCCTGTTATGACCATGGGTACCATAGCAACGATGGGCGGAGCCATCATAACGACAAGTCATGGTGACCATCAAATCACGGATCGAAATTATGGATCCCATCTAAGTACTTATTATATTATTGTTTCGTTGTCTTACTGAAAAGGAAAACGTTGGTAGGTACTTACGTATGTGAAAAAGGTAAATTTATGAATGATATCAGTACCTAGTAGGTTTTTGGCTAGGTCATGATTCGCTGCTATTTACTTCAGTTTCAAGATTATAAAGCCACTCCTTGATAGTTTTATGAAACAAACTGTCTCATTACAGAACTTTAGTCTGGCCTGAGTTATTTTAGATTATTTAAGTTTTACTTTCATAATACAAAATTGACAACTTATGAGGAAATGCGGGTGGTCTTATCTACATAGAAACGCTCTCGCCTGTTTTCTTTCTGATTAATGAAAGACCTTCAATAAATGCTCAAAATTGCCGATTTAAACCGCTGTCAACAAAGGCCCAGAGTGCAAAATTGACAACTATTAATGAAAAAATAAAAACATAGGGACACAGTATTATTCTTCTTATTCAGTGTATGAAATATGTTTTAAATTGGTCCAATATTGCAGGAAATAGGTGAGAGCAATCGGATCTGCAGTTGTCCTTATGGTACGGCCGGACGCCGAGCGCTCGCAAAGCGACAGTGATAGTTTCCTCAAATACCTAATTTTCAAAAGTCTCTCCGACCGCATTTCCTCTTTAACTCCGTTGTAAAGTCTGCTTTTTGTATTCCAATCTTCAATGTGGTCGAAATAAAGTTCAAGTTTAAATATTTAAAGATTTTTTTTTTATTAAAAATTGTCCAATATATTCTATCCTTCATTGCACACAGCATCACATCAATAGCTCAAGTGTAATGTAATATGCTAACTGAATACTGTTTTCCTAATTATTCATACTTCAGTTTATAATCTTGATTATCTGAAACATCATGCAAATGGGTGACGCATGTCTACAGTATTTACATGATGTTATAAATAAAATTATGATGTATGACTTTTTCTCTTTTATAAGCTTCTTATCTTCAAGCGAACCCACCTCTTTACTCATCAGTGAAGAGTCGACGTTCTCATTAATAGTAATCCTCCCAATCCAACCGATTACGACCACGGTGGCTAATCTTAATGGAGATTAGCCAGATTTGCCAGTTTATTATAGTGCACAAGTATGTGCGCAAACACAGGTTCAGTCTCTGTTCCTTGGCTCTCATAGTCAACAGGGACGCCAATCCGACACGACTGACGGTAGGACCAACGGCTTTACGTTCTTTCCGAAGCACGAGGGTAATACACTACCAACTTCCAAAATCCGAGCTGCTACTGAAAAATCCCTTATGGAAAAACCCAATAACACTTTCCCCACCATGGGAATGAAACACAGGACCCTCAGCAGTCGCGATTGCGACCACGAGGCCAACAGGGCAGTCAAGTCATCCATTGAGCTGTTAGTAAAAATCCATAAGTAGGTAATAAAAATTGCACTGGGCACTATAATTGATTTCTATTTTAAACCCATTACAGCGGGGCTATTCTGTAAAAATCTCACCGTGAAAACTTAGGTGAAGTGAGCGTGGAGTGAGCTGTCAATAGTGTCAATTCCTAGCAAAAACAAACTCACTTCACCTAAGTTTTCACGGTGAGATTTTTACAGAATCGACTGGCAGTAAACAAACGTTCATGGAATGATGTTTATAAAAGATAGTTGGAACCTTTTTTTTTTAAGTAATCACGTTTTTGTTGTTCATGATAATTCAATGTTTATTCAAAAAACATAATTTAGGACCTCTATGCACCATTTTGGTTTTTTTTTAAAGATAATTAACAGATCACAGGCGTGTACACATGTACGATAAATGGACAGTTAGAATTAGAAATTACAAATATTTGAGTGCTTTGATCATAAATCCAAACCAAGGGTAATTGCGTAACACACATAAAATGACAAGTGATCGCAATGTCTTTCTTTTTGACAGTTCAGTCACGTTCATTGCGTTTACTATAGGTACTTTGTTGAGCAGACGAATTTTTCAAACATATGATGCAAAGGATCAAGAATTTCCTTCAAAACCTACCACTCACGCGTCCCGTGTCCCAAGGTAACGTCATCAGACTGTCAATTATTGTCAAAGTACATTTTTTTCGACGGGCCGCGGGGCGCCCTCGCCACTTATACACGGCTCGTACAGAAAAAAATTCTATGGTCCGCTGTTAAACTAATGGCTGTTTATTCAAGTGGATAGACCAGGGTAGATTAGAAAACTTGTTTCGTAACTTTAAGAGACTTTGATTTTTTTTAATAATTATTTATTTTTAATGTTTGTTTACATTACGAAAATTAAAATAATTTTATTTCAAAATCGAAAGCGATGACCATGTTTTTTTATTTACCTAAAAAATAGCCCCATTCATACTGAATCGAATGACATATCTACCTATTATAATACATACCATTTTTGTTCTAAAGTTTTGATAAACAATAACATTAACATCACGCGAGTATCGAATTACGCATGCGTCATTGCCGTCATTGTTTTTTTAATGATTTTCAACTACAGATAAGGTAGACAGAGTAATCTATAGACTCATGGTATCCGTGTCACCGAAAGGGACAAAAAATTCCGGCAATCTTCATCATACTATCATTTTTACAGCTTATTATATTACACTATACCTTACCATTTTCACAGTTGCGCAAATGTACTATTATTGAATTATGCACGAAAAAGATCTTATTTTCCGTTTAATCGCGGTGTAGTTTTTGTTATTTCATTCAGTCAAACTTGTTGTGCACATTGATGTGCTTAGCCGACACCCAGTAAGGGACAGAAATATTCTTACTCTGTCTCTTTTCTTTGCTAGTGACGTTAATATATTACGAATTAATTTAATCTATACGAATGAAAAAGAAGATATGCAACAGGCTATAGTTTACTCTGTCTACGACAGATAACTTATTTCGTAATGCCGGTATGAACTCACGGCTTTTGGCACAGATGTACTACATTTAACAACTCGACTAAAGAACCTGGAACGTAAGCAATACTTCAATAAACAAAATTCATTAAAAAAAATTGACACCCGCCATCTTGGATATTAATTTTGACTTTATTTTCGTCTCCAGAAACCTCGAAAACCATGAAAACGACACTCATATCGAAAAATTTGAAATCGTTCCCAGCCGCCATCTTGGATTTTCATTTTGACATTATTATAGGCTCCAGCACCTTCGAAAAGCATGAACACGACACCCAAGATGAAAAAAAAAATACAGCCGCCATCTTGGATTTTCATTTTGACCTCACTCGATCGGCCTTAGCACCTTGAAAACCATAAAAACGACACCTATGATGAAAAATTACAGCCGCCACCTTGGATTTTCATTTTGACTTTATTTTCGGCTCCAGCACCCTCTAAAACCATGAAAACGACTCTTCTCTTCTTCTTCTTCTTCATGACAATGTGCGAATAGTACGGGAGCCGAGTAGGCCGTCTGGCGACTGCCTACTGCCGCGCGTGTTTGTATGAAGATTTTGTTTTTTGTTAAGTATGATATAATTTAGTGAGGTTTCTTATCTGTGGGGCACACAGTATTTACTGTGCTTTTATATGGTGATTTATCGAGGTAGGCACTGCTTATATGCCTTTATGCAATGCACGCCACTGGGTGTACTATAGTACACCTCTGCCTAAACCTTTGGGAAATACAGTCATGATGTTGTGTTGTGTGTGTATCGCTCATAATAAAAAGTAAAAATATTTTATTTTCAGACAACCAGGGCTCATAATGTTCGTTACAAAAAAAACTTAAAAACTATATTAGGCGGTACAAAAATAAAAGTGGTACAAAAAAAAATAAGCATGAAGTTACACTCCAGTGCCCACTATCCCTTATACACAATTACACATGGTACACAAAAACATTCCACGGTATGATAAACGGATGACACATGAATTGCATGTTATTTCTATCCACCAGATAACTTGAAACATGTTATTTCTATCCACCAGATAACTTGAAACATGTTATTAGTTATTATGAACCGATGTGACTGCGATACACGCTGGTCAAGGTCGCTTCCATACCGTGATGGTATAAACTGAAATAATGAGCTGTGTTTCACACAAATTTATGCTATGTAATTGTTACTAATTTGGTGTGTAGGTACGTCAGAATATGGGAACAAAGGTCTGAAATGTCGCATTAATGAGTGGATAATGAGGAGCTCGTGACACAATAACAATAGGTGCATAGGTCGATCGAAGGTTTAGCTACGCCTGCCGAGGGCGGTCCGTGGATGGGTGACCATTCATTTTATATCGAGACCGAGACCCCACCTTGCCTCAGAAAGATGTCATGCTCCGCAGCAGGACCAATTTTATATTAAATAAAAGTTTAATTTAATTTAAAATGGGCTTGTTTTTAGCTTTTCTAGCTTTGAGAATCCCTTACAATCAACAAACTTTTTCCACGAATATTTATTTTATCAACGTGTTATTTAACTATTGATTTTTATTCGTGGTAAATACGATCAGTTGGGTTTGGCTTACTAAATTACTGTATTATGAAATTATGGAAGTTACCATTACTGATTTAATGTGAACACCCACTAATTTGCGAGGTAATTGCTTATCTATGCGTGGCAAATACTTTCATTTTGACAGTTCAACAAAAGTCATTGCGGTATTTACTTTGTTGAGCAGACTTTTTCGAACATACATAGGAAGCAATGGATTAGCAATATCCTTCAAAATTATTCAGATTGAGATTGATAGTGAGTGTGATTATGTCGATTTGATGAAAGCGTCGTTCGTCTATCCAGACGAACGACGCTTTCATCAAATCGACTCAAAGCGTGCGACCAAGTGCATGTTCACCTTTCTTATCTGATAATCCTCCAATAGAAAAGGTCATATTCGAACAATAAATAAACAGTAATCGATTAAATATGAATAGACAATTCTTAAGCGATGTTTTTCTATGAAAAATGACATCACATCACAACAAAACTATCCTGGAAAAATTCAGTTTTACACTGACTGCAAACTGAAGGGGATCTGGTGGAAGGCTCGTAGACCTTAAGTGAAGCCGCGAATTGTCAATCATACCATGAGAGAGGCACAAAGAGACAGTTCCTCTGGAGGTCATACCTACATTACTCTCTCTTATCTTGAGACACAAACTTATCAAAACCAGTGTCTGTCAGTGACCTAGCGTACTTTAAATGACCTTAAACTACTTTTACACGACGATAATGAGCGTTTCCTATCTTTTTTTCTTCATGTAAACAAAGGCAACTGCATATTAATAATAGCCTCCCGACTGATTTCGGTCACGGTGGCCAAACTCAACGGAGATTAGCCAGGTACGCAGGAGATATTATAGTGTACAAGTGTGTGCGTAAACACAGGCGCACTCTCTGCACTCTGTTCCTTTACTCTCATAGTCCGATGGGATGACAATCCGACACGACCCGGCGGGGAGAGGTCAGGCGCAGGACCAACGTCTTTACGTGCTTTCCGAGGCACGAGAGTATTAAACCGCCAACTTCCAAACTCCGGACTGTTACTAAGAAATCCATAATGGAAAACCCAATAACACTTTTTCTGACCTGGGAATCGGACCCAGGACCCCACGCTCAGCAGTCGCGCTTGCAACCACGAGACCAACGAGGCAGTTAACTGCATATTAACCTACCTATGTCATCTTTAATAATAATATGTTTAGGTATCTGAAATTACGAGTAGATACCTACACATTGTACTGAAACATCTGCTTGTTTCATGACACTGATATTATAAAGGCGAAAGTTTGTGGGGGTGTGTGTGTGTGTTTATATGTTTGTTACTTCTTCACGCTCAAACGGCTAAACAGTTTTGGATGAAATTTGGCGCACAGATAGTTTATAACCAGGACTAACATATAGCCTACTTTTTATCCCGATATTCCTACGGGGTCGACACTTATGCGAGTGAAACTGCGGGACGCAGGTAGTATCATAAAAAAATATACTCGTACTTTGTCTGTAATGAGTTCTACATTTAGAAGGATACCAACAATGTTGTGTGACACGAGTGTTCATTGTAAACTTCTACGGTCTAGAATTATGATAAGGCCGTCTGTCAACGCCTACTTGCATCCAAGACACTTCTGAGTCATCTTGTTCGTCATCAACAACAGTGCGGCTGACGAAAGAATGAGTTCTTGACACCTGTTAGTTTCGTACAAACGTATACGTGTTTTGCGAATTTGATCTTTATTAACTACTTGAATTGTCGCACTGACAGGTAGAACCTCTGCTCTCGACGGCCGGACTGTAGTGCATTGGAATTACCTACCTTGGAATGGTTTGGTTTCCCGAACAACAAAATAACGTAGCAATAGGTTATTACAAGATAACCTAGTTATTATATTTAATAGTGTTAATAAAGGAATTATGAGCTACTAACAGCGCCCCGCGGTTCCTCCCGCGTAAGTTTCGATCCCGTGGGAATATCGGGATAAAAACTACCTATCGTATGTCCTTTCCCGGGACTCAAACTATCTCAATACCAAATTTCATCTCGGCTCATCAAATTTCAAATCCAAAAAACAAGAAATCCAAATCGAAATTTCATCATCTCAGTTCAGCGGTTTAAGCGTGAAGAGGTAACAGACAGACACTTTCGCATTTATAATGTTAAATTACGCTAGTAACATATAGGTAAGTCAATGGTATGGATAGTATGGATTGATTCTAGAGCAGCCTCGTAACTAAGCTACTATCAATATCAACTCGTTGATAAATGTATAATCTAACTTCTATACGCCATACGCAAATTCAAACAAATTATCACAATAATATTATTAAGGCGAAAGTTTGTGAGTGTGTTTGTGTTTATATGTTTGTTACTTCTTCACGCTCAAACGGCTGGATCAATTTCGATAAAAATTTGTATGGAGATAGCTGACACCCTGGATTAACATATAGGCTACTTTTTATCCCGATATTCCCACGGGATCGACCTTTACGCGGGTGATGGAACCGCGGGGCGCAGCTAGTTCCTAATAAAAGACACGATCCCAAAATAAAGGTACCTACCCCAGAATACTCTTTGGGGGTACCTACAGTGATTTTGGTTTACGTTTCTAGGTATGGAGAGTTCTATAATCTTTAGAAACAACACAAAAAAACTATAAGCTATTGTGTCACCAGTTTTATAACTTATTTATACCTTCACTAGTTTATCGACATCCATAAAACAACGTTAGAAATTCCACAATCGAAATAAAACACAACATTACATGACCAACTTATTAAAAAATGTTTTATTTATCGCACTCATTCTGGAACAATGTACTTGACCTTGTCACATTTTGATTTGAAAATAATTCTTAAAATTATGAGTTTGTTAACAGTTCACTTATCATCGAGCACTTCCACTGTAGACGCACTACTTGCATTATCCTTATCCTTATTTTCTCCATTGTCAGATCCTTCATTAGCGTTTTTCGATCCAGTATCAGCTGTATCATTCTTCAAAGAATTAATTCTTTCATGGCTTTCTACTCTGTTCTTCGGATCATGCTGGGTCTGCTCATCGCTTATTTTCACTTTCTTACTTTTTGAGTTGCCCATTTTGTGTCTGTGATCCACCGGTTCACATGCACGAGTGCGGTATCAAATATGATCCTTACTACAACGAAGATAAAAATGCTGATAAGGGAATCTCTGTTATTAAATGTACTAGCACACCCGCTGATAAGTTTGTTTCAAAATAAAGTGAAAATTAAACTGCAGTTAGCAGTGTTAGTGAAAGATATGCAGTCAAAACATAAGTACTGATGTATAAATACATACAAGATAAGGCGACAATGACACATCGCCCGTACATATGTTCCTTTGACCGGATGTTTGTATGTCATTTCAGACAATAAAATGAGACTTTGTGAGAATAAAGGATTTTTAATTGTTACTTCTTCTATCTTTGTGTAGGTATTCTGTTCATTCTATGTAGTTATTTTTTTTAAATATACCTACCTAAGTTCTTTAAGGCTAGTCTAGTATGGATAACAGACATTAGTTTTCCTCTAGTGATGCTAGGAATCTCACACTCGCACTCCTCGACCTAAAGTGTTTTCAAGAATATCTGAAGTGTTTAAAGGTTAGTAAGCTTATGGTTTTAGATTTTGTATTGATAATGAAAATGATACCACAATGATACAATAAGGAGTTTACACTAACGGCCGAACCCAATAAGTAACCTATTTTCAGTTAAAGACAGATTTCGGTCAATGTGGCCAATCTCAACGGAGATTAGCCAGGTACGCAGCAAAGGTTATAGTGCACTAGTGTCTGCGTAAACACAGATGCACTCTCTATTCCTTTACTCTCATAGTCCGATGGGACGGCAATCCGACACGACCGGGGAGAGATCAGGCGCAAGACCAACGGCTTTACGTGCTTTCCGAGGCACGGGGGTATTAAACCGCCAACTTCAAAATTCCGGGCCGTTACTAAGAAATGCCTAATGGAAAAACTCAATAACACTTTGCCCGACGCGGGAATCGAAGCCAGGACCCCACGCTCAGCAGTTGCACTTGCAACCATGAGACCAACGAGGCAGTTGATATAGATTATTGGGACGTTAAAACCAGAGGTAGATAGGTTTTTCTACCTCCAGTAAGCCAAAATTGGTGATAGATAGGTAATGGCTTCGGCCGTATGAGTTGAAGAATCGAGTAGTAATTACTTACCGTAACACAATTCAATAGGTAATGAAAACAATGAAAATGGAGCATTTTTTTAAACAGGTGCAATTTTTCCTTTAATTGATAGGAACAATAAAATGATTCACCTTGTTTTCATACATGTACTTGATGAACTAATATAAAAAACAATGAGCGTTGTATGTCAACAAGATAAAGTAACTAGCAACTATACATATGTACATACACTTGTAATCACTATCTTACTTTTGAACACTCAAGGACGGCGTGTCTATAAAATGACTTCACAGAACAAACAGTGTCTACAGAACATCTAGAAGAATGCACATTTTTGAGAGTTAAAAAGTAGGATATGTTATGTCATTTCTAAAAATGGATTGCATTATCACATCAGCTTCATTATATGTATATTACTTTTACTGTGGTGGGTAATGTTTTTTGTCTTGGGATCTTTGGCGAAGCGTAAAGTAGTAATAGTCATAATTTAAAATTGTCTAAGGGGTCTCTGCGAGTTGGCCCCTGGTACGTCTTCCAAAGGTCCCGATTTAGGTATGTCAAAGTCATTTAAATCACACTATCACACTAATATTATAAAGGCGAAAGTATATGAGTGTGTGTGTATTTATGTTTGTTACTTCTTCACGCTCAAACGGCCGGACCAATTTTGATAAAATTTTGTATGGAGGTAGCTGACCACCTGGATTAACATGTATAGGCTACTTTTTATCCCGATATTCCCACGGGATCGAAACTTATGTGGGTGAAACCGCGGGGCGCACCTAGTAATAATAAATATATAAAGCCTTCAAACCTGGTGTTCAAATAAATAGCGTGCATCGTTCAAAACAACCACGTGATTCAGGTGGTTTTTTTATTAAAGTTCATATTATAATTATTGCCTGCCTATGTCTCTATTATAATTCAATCCATTGTCCTTCAACGAAAAGGTACTTTGATTTTTTTGAGCGTGATACCTTTTTAATCACCAGGGGTGAACATAGGTCTGGAGGACACACAAAGGCTCCGGCAGACAGGCGCGACGTGACTCCGGTTGAACAATTTTCAAAGGAGTTTTTAACCGACTTCCAAAAAGGAGGAGGTTATAAAATGTTCGACAACTGACTTCCAAAAAAAACACTATAAATTGAAAATAACTTTAATTTCGGAAGTCGGTGTCTTTGGTTCCGCGTTTTCGTTTATTGTCAACGACTTCCGAAATTAAATTTATTTTTCAAATTGTACTGTTTTTTTTGAAAGTCGGTTGTTTTTTCATAGAAATTCTTCCACAAGAATCGCTCCGCGCCGTTCTGCAGGAGCCTTTATTGTAATTCAAACATAATTTTCGTATACTTTGACTTGACCAGTCACGCAACGTAATAAAAGCAAATCAAGGTGAACTTTTGTGTTCAAAATTATATGGGAACATATCAGTAAGGGATCTCAGTCATATAAGTGGCACTGCTGTGCCATAACAATACACTGTTTCATCGTAACACTCAGAATTAGTTGTGGTTTTAGCTACGTCAGCGTATATTTAAGAACTCGTACCTACTATAACATTTTTTTAATCTAGTTTAAAGTTCTATCTCCAGGTTTTACGAGACATCGCCAAGCGGTTGGTTAAGTCTTCAGGTAACCAGAGGGCTGGCCTATTTTTTTAGCCAAAGAATCAGTATCGCCATACAACGTGGCAATCCTGCCAGCCTTATGGTCACATTTCCTGTTGATAGCGATGCGGACATTTTTTTTAATATCCTATGATTCTTTTCACTCTTTTTTATACATGAACAGACATCCAGCTACTACAATCTATCAAATTTCTTTAATAGATTTTTCAGCTTTATCGCTAAAGTATGAGGTTCAAAGTTGATTGGGAAAATTTGGCAGTTTCGGGTAGCTTGATGTGTTGGCGTCTGTACATACTACTAATATAATTTGTCTGTTAGCTAATTATGTAAATATCTACTCTGATCTCCATGTCCATCGGTATCAAAAATGAAATGGAAATCTACCTAAATGTGTCGAGAATTGCATCTGCAATAAAGTACCTATAGGTTTAACTAAGGCTATACGTACGTACTGACAGGTGGCTGTCTTTGCGCCTAGAGCCTAGTGACTTAACATCATTTTTACCTAAGGCTACATACGTACTGACAGGTGGCTTGCTTAGCGCCTAGAGCCTACTGACTTAACACTATTTTTACCGAAGGCTACGTACGTACTGACAGGTGGCTTGCTTAGCGCCTAGAGCCTAGTGACTTAACATCTTTCGATACACGCTAGGCGACTAGCGACTAGCGAAGGCACCAGGCGCCAGGCGTGCAGGGCGGCCGATTGCGAAAATTCTAGAGCGTTAATTTCACTTCGCTACTCGTAACATTGGCTTGATTGACTGGTAGAGAATGCCTAAGGCATTAAGTCCGCCTGTATACCTTTTTGTGTGCGAAAAGATTAAATAAATAAATAATAAAGAAGTTGACTCGCTTGACCCTAGGCGCTAAGGCCCTAAGCAAGCCATCTATCACCACCTCCGTACGTAGCCTTAATGCAACTACAGTTTTACCTATTAAAACATTTTTATATTTATTTATTATCAAAATCCTCTTAGAACTTCAACAATAAAGATTCAATTCATTGATAAATACAACAGTGTTAAGTTTAATGACTTGATAAAGAATTATCTTGAGTCTTATCATTTACTTAGTTGGTTTACAGTTGGATAGAAATTTTAATTATCTACTTATCACCTAGCATTCGTTTTCTTTGTGATTGATAAAGTATAAGGCAGATAGTATTATTTATTTAAATTGAGATGACAGAGACCACAGATATAGATAGATACACCTAAATAACGCAAGAGCAACTATACTTCGCGTGCCCAGCTTACGTACAAATATCGTAAGCCGCCACTTTCGCGCTCAGGTCCTGAGTCAGTACTCAGGACCTGAGTGCGAAAGTGGCGGCTGACTGGGTGAGCGTGAGCGCTGGCGCTAGGCCCCGGGGGCCGAGACGGGTGCCGTACAAAGCGGCGTCTTTAAATCGATTTGATTTTCCCATCACTAAATAGTGCTTGTGACGTCATAGTAGGTAGTCAAAAAATGGCACGCTTGGTTTTCATACAGATCGTGATACTTGCGTTATCGAGGTCTATCTACGAGTATAATCTGTTATTGAGACACACACCTCACCAATGATTTTTCTAGACAACTTCGAGAAGTCTAGAAAGGACTCTCTATAGGTACTAATAATAAAGCTGAAAAGTTTGGAACTACCAGTCGAATTTGAAAAATTCTTTAACATTACGCTACGATCCATAAACGGGTTGCAGACCAAGACCTAAGCTAAGTTAGTCTAGCTTAGCTCGCATAGCTGATGTAGTTTTTCATACTTGTGTACAGACCGCAAACTATGAACAGAAGTATGAAAAAATACCTCAGCTATGCGAGCTAAGCTAGACTAACTGAGCCTATGGTCTGCAACCCGCTTTACGAACCGAGCAAAAAGAAAATAAAGTCAGAAAAAAAGTCAAAATTTCACGCGAACGAAGTCGCGGACAAAATTGATTTCTGCCAAATTACATTAGAGATAAAATATTAGGGTCAGAATTAGACATAAAAGGCATTTTGAGTTCATTTAAATATTCATTTGATAGCATGCCATTATTGTGTTCATTTTAAAATATCGAGGTTACAGATTCCAAATAAAACCAAGAGCCTTATGTTTATTTATAAGTCTTTATTCTCAAAAAATACTTAATTGTTAACTTAAAACTAATCCCCAATTAATACTTCAATTTCTTCCTTCATAAAAGTTTCCCATAACTGGTACTAGGACCCTCCCAGCTATTTCCAAATTTTCCGGTGTCAATGCTTGCGTCACCGTCCTTATTGGTAAATACTTCTCCAGGCCCATACATAAGACGGCTGCCATAATAATGTAGAAGAAGTTTGAAGCCAACCAGGACATGATGTCGACAGCGGTTGATAAAGCAGACTGGAATAACAAAAAATAAGGTATAAAAAAAATTGTTCAAAAACTAAAACCCGACTACTGAAAAGGATGAAACAAGAAAGTGCCTTCCCGTAGTCGTATGGTACCATAACCTTGTATGTTAGTAGAGCGGCATGCGACCACGGGAAGGTACTTTCTTGTTTCATCCTTTTCAGTACAACTTATTTAGTTTTGAAACTTATTTTTTATTTAATCATTTTGGGGCTTATTTCAGTAATATTTTGAAATATGCTAATTAAGCCCTTTCATTTGATACCCAACACGGCATGATTAAAAAAATGTTCTTTTAGGTCATGGCTTTATGTCCGCTAGGGGGCGCCATTCAATTTATTGTGACGTCACATAGCCTCACATAACCAGCAGACAATCAAGACGCTTCCAACGATACCTCATTTGTCCAATTAGGACAAGCAGTTTAGAAGTTATGAGGGAACAGATGAACATACATACATATATACATGATATACAGGGTTATTGGTAAAACATTAACAACCTCTGAACCTGAAATTGCGAAAAAAAATCAGCTATTCCCTACATTTTGACGAGTTATACGAACATACGAAAAGTAGGGGAACAGCTGATTTTTTTTCGCTATTTCAGGTTTGGTCCCATAGTAAAAGTTGTTCATAATGATGAGTACAATGACCTCTTAAGAGGTTGTTAATGTTTTACCAATAACCCTGTGTAATACTGTTCAAAATCATAACCCTCCTTTTTGCTTTGCCGTAGTCGGGTAATAAGGTATAATCTCATGAGCTTCTATATATTTTGAGAACAGGTGTTCTAGATATAATAGATCTAGGTAGATTTTTGATGAGCAAGGGCTCTCAACATATCATAACATCACGCCTTTAATCTCAGAATTGTTAGGCAGAGATGTACCTATAGTACAGTCACGAGCATTAATATGTCAACACTTGGCAACTTTCAATTGCGATTTTTTCACGAAATAGCGAATGCAAAGTTGAAATACGACACTTTACATAAACCTATAGGGTCGGAAATACTATGTTCGTAATAACATAAAATTTCATTCAAAAATAAAGGAGAAAATCGCCTTTGAATAAAGCCAAGTGTATACATACTTATGCTCGTGACTGTACCTACACCCACATTTCGCCAGTTATGTTTAAGTCCCATGTGATAGGGGGCGAGCCCATGCCGTCAATCGGGCACAAATCAAGACTCCAGGCTGCTACTGAGTAATTCCTGATAGAAAAGCTGAATAACACACACACGCAGTGTGCGCGAGTTAATGCATAAAAAATTTGGTCAAAACTTTTAGCTTACCTTTAGATATCCGGTTAGAGCACCGTCGCGTTGAAGAAGTAATGGTAATGGGTTTTCTTGAGTAACAAAGTCAGTCAAATAGCCGTTGGTTTCCTAAAAATAAAAAATAAAATTAAGCACAGAGAAAGAAAAACAATATTATCGTATAATAAAATAGTTATAGCAATAAAACTTACCCTGAATAATTGTAGTTCAGGGTTCGCAGACGCAATACCGCCGATGATACTTAGACAGAAGAAATTCACAAACAGCATCTTAACAAAATTGATGAGAAAGAGAGAAGACATTAATAAGAAGAAAATCATTCGTTAAAGGTTTTTATTACCTCCTTACCTTTGACCATATAATCATTATTCGAAATCTTTGACAGTGCTCAATAGTCACAAGAAAGTAGGTAAAATTGCGAAATTAGGTACCGTCAAGAAAGCTAATTACATATAAATTTTGGGTATATTATGAGCATACTTTATTATGCTAAATGTTGATTTATTCGATTTACTTATTTACAAAAATCAATCTTTAGTCGATTCTGTAATAATCGATATGAAGGTACTTATTTAAAAAAATAAAATTCTCTTTTAACCGCCATCTCTAATATTCTTCACTTGCTTTTTGAGCCTTATAAAAGATGGATGCATATCCTTCCTAGTGACTTTCTAATTGGCTAATAATATACTTACAGTTATGAAAAGCCTATAACTCGTTTTATTGAAGTGCCGGAACCTAGATTTCCTACAGGTTATGGGACCAGGTTACGTTTTTACTGCAATATAAGTGGTTCAAAAAGTAAGTCCGTTACGAACTTTTTAAAACGGATAATCTATAAACAAACGTAATATGAAGCCATTCGATGGTGAAATATGCAGTGTCTAGAAGTTTAGAATACGGGCATTGTGAAGTGAAATGGATGTGATAAAAGTTATTGACGAAGACCCGATAATTGGATGCAACTTATGATGGCGTGACAACTGCGATCAAAAATTTATCGGAGGATAATTTAACGCTAGCATTTGTTAAAAACAAGGTTTTTGGATCATGAAGTCAAGTTGAAAAATGAGTCTAGTGATACCAGTGTCAAAGTTTTGCAAGTTGAGTGAAAAAATGAACAGGAATTTCGTAAAAGAAAATTCGTTCAAAATTATAAACGGAATAATAGCTACAAGCAGAAGGATAACAAGCAGAAGAAGAAGTGTCAGTTCTTGAAGTGTGATCACTGTGGCCGCAAGGGGCATGTGAAAAACGACTGTTTCTACTTCAAAAGAGCTCAACAGCAGCAGCAGAAAAATACGGAAAGGACAAGGACCGTCCAGGCAGTTGAGATCAGTGGACCACAACAAACAGTTTTTCTGGATTTGCTTTTATGATGGGAGACTATCAAGCGGATGATGATGGAAGCAAATTTACTTTCTTATGGATTCTGGAGTATCGGACCATATTATAAACCGGGAAGTTCTTTTCATTAGTCACACCGTCACCAACGCCATTAAAATTTCTATTGCTAAAAATGGTGAATTTATGTTTCAGGTACCAAAAAGGGAACAATGTATGTGACCAGCAACATGGGCGTTCAAGGAGTTTTAGAGGACGTGCTCTTCTGTGCTGAGGTACCATGCAACCTGCTATCTGTATCAAAAATGCAACGTGCTGTGTTGACAGTCATTTTCGACCAGCAAGGAGCCCAAATGCGTAAGGATAGTAAAACTATTAAGTAAGGTATGTTGAAAAATAATTTAATTGCTGTAGACTTAATGGCATCTGTAAATAAGTGTCAATCTGTTTCTCAAGTATGCAGTAATAAAAATATGTACAAATTATGGCATCATAACTTTGGTAATATTAGTAAAAATAATTTCATTGAAATTAAAACTAATAAAATGGTTTATGACATCAGCCAAATTGAAACTGTAATGCCAGATGATGAGTTGTGTGAGGCCTGTATAAATGGAAAACAGAGTCGACTTCAAGTCAATCTGGTTAAAGATAAAAGTCATGTTAAACGGCCATTATATGTATATTGTGCACTCAGATGTTTGTGAACTTAATACTCCCCCAACTAACAACAACAAAAACTATTTTGTGTTTTTTGTTGAAGAGTATACTATACATTATTGCGTTACGTATATATTAACCTATAAATCAGACGTGTTTGCTGTTTTTAAAGATTAGGTATGTGGCTAAAAGTAAGGCTAAGTTTAATTTAAAATTAGTCAACTTATACTGTGATACTTAACGGTGGCGAATATCTAACGACTTAAATGAAAAGTTATTGTGTAGAGAGAGGGTGTGACTCTTCCCTTAGGGGGGTTGCCAGCAGGTAGGAATGTAGGGAGTTCGTAAATAATAAGAACTAGAAGATAGGTATACTTATTATTTATTGCCTAACTTCCGTGGCCTTCTCAAGTCCCGATAGCAGAGTGTAGTAATGGAGTAGGGAACACTGGCCTGAGCCGTCTCCAGGTGATGATGGTAGTCCCAGACTTTGTCTGCAACTGCCGGCTCCAGTTCCAGGTTCTGTGGTAAAACTTCAGTGTATGGTAGTAGACGTGAATCACTCTGCAGCAGAGGTTCTTCACCAAGCGTCCTCCTTCACGCCGGAACCACGACGTGGCGAAAGGGTTGAAGGGTAGAGTACCTTTAAGTTAATGACCGCTCGAAGGTTCCGTATAGTATTATTTAAGTTTATTGTTGTTTTTAAGTGTTATGTTTACGTTTAATTATTACACTTGGTTATTTTTTTAAGCTTTATGTGTAAATGGTATAGTTATTATTAAGGATACTTAGAATAAACTCTTTTAAGTATAACTTGCTAGGTGCAACGTTATAAGGGATATCAACATTTAATAGTTCCGAGAACACCACAGTTGAATGGCGTTTCTGAACGTATGGTCAGAACCATTACTGAAAAAGCTCGTTCCATGATAAGCGGTGCGAAATTAGACAAAGTGTTTTGGGTCGATGCAGTACTGACTGCTGTTTAATAAAAATTAATTTGACCCCAACTAAAGCTTTGAAACATTCAAAAACACCATTCGCAATGTGGCATGATGAAAAACCTCAAATTAAATATTTGAAGGTATTTGGTTCAACTGTTTACGTTCATACTAAAATCAGTAAGACCAAGTTTGATGAAAAATCATGGAAAGAGATACTAATGGGTTATGAACCAAACGGCTACCTATAAAGTTTGGAACCCAGAATGCGAAAAATAATTCGCAATGTAGCATGAAAAAAAAAAAAACCTCAAATTAAATATTTGAAGGTATTTGGTTCAACTGTTTACGTTCATAATAAAATCAGTAAGACCAAGTTTGATGAAAAATCGTGGAAAGAGATACTAGTGGGTTATGAACCAAACGGCAATAAAGTTTGGAACCCAGAATGCGAAAAATACGTAGTAGTCAGGGATGTTATTGTTAATGAGACTGGTTTTTTTAAATCCAGGCCAGACCTCAAGTCTGAAGGGAATATTAAAAATTCTCACGGCAAAACTGATGATGTAATATCCAAGTCAGTGCCGGTAAAGTCTCATAATTCTGATAATTTAATATCAGATACATTTAAACCTGATGGGCACGAGTGTCCTAGTAAAATTCGCAAATTAAACCATGATAATTTAATTGAATCGGAACAAATAGTTGATACACTTTCAGTCTGATAAGCCGTCTTCATCAAAAGAAAACACAGATAATAATCCTGAGATTAGAATAAGTAATATACTCAAAAATCGTACACCTATTTCGTATAGTGAAGACGATGATGATGATGTGTGATTGTGTCATTTTGTGTGCTCAGTCTATTCTATGTAAAATACCAAATTCATTACAAGAGATCAAAACTCGAGACGATAGATCTCAGTGGGAAAGCGCAAATAGGGATGAATTAAATTCTCTAAAGTTAAATAATATTTGGACTTTAGTACCAAAATACCTGAAAATAAAAACATTGTCGATTGTAAATGGATATTCACTATAAAAATGATGAATTTGGAAAACCTATTTAGATACAAAGCACGTCTTGTTGCAAGTCAAGAATACCTCACGGACTATAATGAAACTTTTGCAGCTGTAGCAAGAATAGCTAGTTTCAGATCTATACTTAGTTTTGCGAATCAATTTAATTTGCTAGTTCATAATATGGACGTCAAAACTTCTTGAATGGCGAATTAAAGCAAAAAAAAAAATTATGTGAAAGTCCCTGAGGTTATCTCTTATCCAGATAATTATGTGTGTAAATTGAATAAAACACTTTACGGGCTGAAACAGGCAGCTAGGTGTTGGTTTGAAGTTTTCGAATAAAGAAGAAGGTTTTCAAAGTTCTTCAGTCGATAGGTGTAGATATATATTTGCAAGACAATGGAGATGTACATAAAAATATTTATGTCGTTCTTTATGTAGATGATTACTTTATAGTATGCGCTGATATTGAAATAATGAATAATTTTAAAAGGTATCTATAGAGTAAATTTAAAATGACTGATTTGAAAGAGATAAAATTATTTCTTGGTATAAAAATTAAAAGGCATGCAAATGAAATTACATTAGATCAAAGTGCATACATAAAGACGATATTAAATAAATTTAATATGCACGACTGTAAACCTGTTAATGCATTGAAAATAAACTTAATTATGACGCATTAAACTCTGAAGAAAAATATAACGCGCCATGTCGAAACGTTATAGGATGTTTAATGTATGTCATGTTGAGGCATTTATGGCTTAAATCACTAGCAGTTAGTATTAAGATAGACATTGATAAACCTATCATAATTTACGAGGATAACAATGGCTGTTAAGCATTGCAAATAATCCAACAAATAGAATTAAACTCTTAGAATAAGAATCTGAGTATTTTGTGTTGTGATTAATTTAAATTATTATTTAGTAATGGTCTGATTAAGGTTTTCTGGGTTTCCCTTAATCCTAAGCAACAAATGTTGGGCCATGAGATGTATTTCCCAGCAGCCACTAGGAAGTGAATATGTTCCGGTCAATTAGGTATTGACTTTAATTTATTTGTACAATTGAGAGATTAATTTTTGAGGGGGCGTGTTGATTTATTCGATTTACTTATTTACAAAAATCAATCTTTAGTCGATTCTGTAATAATCGATATGAAGGTACTTATTTAAAAAAATAAAATTCTCTTTTAACCGCCATCTCTAATATTCTTCACTTGCTTTTTGAGCCTTATAAAAGATGGATGCATATCCTTCCTAGTGACTTTCTAATTGGCTAATAATATACTTACAGTTATGAAAAGCCTATAACTCGTTTTATTGAAGTGCCGGAACCTAGATTTCCTACACTAAAGATATCGACTTACTTATTAGCCTATAATGCTATAATGTTCCCACTGCTGGGACACAGGCCTCCTTTCTGTGCTCTCACAGAGTGGGCCGTAGGTAACCCACCGCGCGGACCCAGTGCGGTTTGATAGATGTCAACAGTCTTCGAATTTTTGGTTCCAGGACATGCCGGTTTCCTCACGATCTTTTTCTTCACCGTTTTGAGAGCAGTGGTGAAGAAACAATTTACACAAAATAAAGCGCCTGTCTGAGTTCGTACCTAATATCTACAACTCTCAGTGCACACTGCTCAGACTTACCTTGACTAAATTGTAAAAAAAAAACTCCTGTTTTTATTATTCTTCAATGTGCTCTGTAGTCTGTACTTCATGGACTATCCATTATTAAAAGAGATAACATTAAAATTGTTTGACTATTTAAAGCTCAACAGGTAATTTAGAATAATAAATATGTGAATATCGATTAGTAAATTGTTACTTTCTAATTAGGTAGGCACGGATTGGGACAATGTAAATAATTGGCAACTAATTAAAGAATACGCTTACAAAAGATTAGTTAAGTAGGGTAAGTGTAGTTCGGCACCAACGATAAACTTTTCTCTGTAACGTTATTTTTCTACTTACAAAATTGTTTTTGCGAACCTTAGTGTCTAAACACACTATGTCGAAAGTACGCGACCGAATTTCGGCATGATTACGCCTTTTTTTTTTTTTTTTTGTTGTCTGGGGGAAACCTTCAAAAGGCCCCCGACCTCCGGGGAGGGAGATCGGGGAGTGTGGGATTTTTACCTCACCAAAACCACCCCGGTGATCACCATCAGCACATAGGGGTGGTCCCGGTTCCTCTTAAAAGACCAATTCCGGAACCCCCCCGTGCAACGCCTGTAAGGCACATCCCTGGGGAGACTGTAAAGGGGCCTCCCCTGAGCCTCGCTGTGCATGGCAGCACGTGACCACTGTGCCACCGCCTACCCTGGGGTCACTTGGTGGACGGACAGAGTCCCCATTCTGTGCGCCCGCAACCCCAAAGGTCCACCTACCTTATTTGGTAAGCGGGTTTCGGCGTGTTAGGCGCCAAGGCGGTTGCCACCCCGACGCCTCCTTCTCCGAGCAGGATCAGCCCTCTCCCGATCCCGCTCGGCGGCCTCCTTCTTGACCATCACGGTCTCACAGAAGGAGGCTACTTCCCTCCAATTCTCTGTCCCTGCCAGCATAGCCCTCACTACTGCCGGCAGAGACAGGTCTCGCCCGATCCTGGCAACCAGGGCCCGCCGCTCGGAGGCCCACGCAGGGCACTCCTCGAGCGTGTGTTGTGCGGAATCCAGGCTGCCTCCGCAATGGTGGCAATTTGCCGAGGCCTCTCGCCCAATTCTGTTCAGGTACTCACCGAAGCAACCATGTCCGGTGAGCACCTGAGTGAGCCTGAAGGAGATGCGCTCCCTTCTTTTCAGCCAGGCTTCGAAGTGCGGCAGAACGGCTTCGACAACGCGCTTGCGCGAATATTGCGGCTGCTGTAGCCGCTCGCGCCACCGCTCGAGCGCGTGTCGCCGTTCCCGCCGCCTCAGCCTTACAAATGCGCTTCCTGGCACACTATTCCCGCTTTGGCGGATATCGCGAATCTGGTCGTAGACCTTCGCGTCCATATCCGCCAGGATGTCCAGCGGCGGAAAGCGCGCCAGGAGAGTTGCCGCCTCAAAGGATATCGTTCGATATCCTCGTGCGATCTGAATGGCCATTTTCCGCTGCAGCCTATTGACTTTAGTCCTGCAGCGTCGGACGCCTGACAGTCTGCTTGACCAAACAGGCGCCCCGTACAGGACCATCAATCGCACGACACCCGCATAGAGGCGGCGAACTTCCTCCCGAGGTCCCCCGAGATTGGGCAGCAGTCTATGCAAAGCACCCACTGCCTTCTCGATCCGGGGAACCAGGCGCTCGAAGTGCTCTTCGAAGGCCCACCGACCGTCCAGGGTGAGGCCAAGATACTTTATGAATCGCCCCACCTGGACTTGCGCATCTCCGACATGAACCAACGAACTGGGTGGCTCTCTGCTCCTCGGCAGTTTATGGAACCATAACGCCTCAGTTTTCTGAGGCGCTATCTCCAGACCCAGCCCGCGGATTGCCGCCACGACTTTTGCCACCCCGAGCTCGGCAAGCTGGATGTTCTCCTCGAAGTTGTCCCCGCCGGCCAACACCAGAGTATCGTCTGCGTAGCAAACGATATTAACGCCGACGGGGAGATCGACACGCAGGACCGCGTCGTATGCTAGGTTCCACAAGGGAGGGCCTAGAACCGACCCCTGCGGAACCCCACACGTAATCTCCCTCCGCTGAACGCTACCGTCCTGGCCCACATAGCGAATGTGCCGGTCGCGTAGGTATGCCCCGACAATGCCTTGGCATGATTACGCCTGCAATGCTATTTGAATTACTGACGACACATTATGCCGAAATTACGTTGCGTTATAGCGTAGGACAGCCGAACTTCGGTCGGGCGTAAGTTCAGCCGCAATTCAGCGGCAACGTATTCTGTAGAGCACACATTATACGCGACCAAAGTTCGGTTCGATTGCCGAAGAAGATCCGGGGTGGGGAGCAGGCGCCCCGCGTGTGTGCAACTGAATTGACAAATGTACAAAAGTAGCAACCAATTGCTGGCCAATAGCCAAGAAAGTTTTGAAAAAAAAAAGCCAGCCCAGATTATGCTAATGTTATATAATTTATATTTTCTTCTGTTTTGACATAGAAAGCTAAAAAGGAAGATTTTGAAGGATGCATTCATGTTTATTTTTAAAAAACCTACTCTAACATTTACTGCTACAATATGTTTCCCCAGGCTTAAATAATTATCTAATGACCCTAAAATTACACGTTTCTATAATGAGCCTTGACCTAAGTAGTAGATACCTGTCATCAAACTAGATACTTAAGAACATATTATACATGGTTCTAAACTATGATTCCTAATCACATAGACACCTATTATGATCGTGCTTTGTAAGGATTACATATTGATGTCACTCTCATTGAATGATTGTAATGGCACCATTTTGTTGTATTGTTTACAGTAGTGGGTATTGTAATGTTAAAGGGGATCCTAACAGCAGCGATTATTCCAGAAGAAAAAAAAAAACCAGTCGAGTGCGAATCGAACTCGCACACGAAGGGTTCCGTACCACAAGGCTAAAAACGCCGAAAAAACACAAAGCCACGTTCCCAACATAGTTGGAAAAAAGGCTAAGCCGATGACGAAGAAGGTGACACAAGAATAATTGGGTGTGTCACGTTTGATATAGAAACAAAAGTTCTAACGATCTTATGACCTAATTTCGTTTAATATAATTTTTATTTAATATAACGGTCAACGGTCATAATGAATTATTGATATAACTTCTTTTTACCTAATTTCATATGGTATAATGAACATTTTACCTAATTTCATATGGTATAATGAACAGTTTATATAATGCACATTTGAAATAATATTCACATAATATAATATTCAGTTGCTATAATATTCAAAATCTATAAGTAACGTTTACTAAAATTTAGAAATATCTACTTTTATTTTTGCAAAAATGTTTGTTTTCTTCTTTTACTTGTTATGTTGTGGCTATATCGTTGAATTAATTATATTACACACACACATAGGATACAAGACACACACACACACACACACGACACACACGACATAGGATGCAAGAGCGAGCGAAGGGCACCCCGAGGTTCGGTTGTGTTAGGTTACTTTAAACCCTTTACACAGAAATAGGGGCCCCGCGAAGCGGGGCTCCGTCGACATAGGATGCAAGAGCGAGCGAAGGGCACCCCGAGGTTCGGTTATTTTAAACCCTTCACTCAGAAATAGAACACACACACATAGAACACAAGAGCGATTCTTTACATAATTATAATGCTGGAGCGAGCGAAGGGCAGAAAATTAGTTAATATGAATGTTAGGTCAAATGAACGTTATATAAAAGGAGCATTATACAATATGAAAATTATATGAAATTAACGTTATACTAAATGAAATTAGAGAAAAAGAAAATGAGTTAATATTAATGTTAGGTCAAATGAACGTTATATAAAAGGAGCATTATACAATATGAAAATTATATGAAATGAACGTTATACTAAATGAAATTAGAGAAAAAGAAAATTATATCAAATATAACATTCGATCATATGACATTAGGTTAAATGTTTTTATAGCATATGAAAATTATATCATATGAGAGTTATGTCAAACGAAATTAGACCATCTGTTGTTATACCAAACATTACACACCCAGAATAATTATTTTTGAAGTGAAAACTTCTTTAGGCGCGATGGGCATTTTTGAGATGGGAAAAACCATTGAACTCGCGAAACTGTTAGCGTAACCGACACCGCGCGTGTTTTGTTTATAAGACGATTCAATAAATACACACGTATAAAATTTTCAAGTTTTCACTACCGTCGGCACTCCCGGAGTGCCGCTGTTGACGATGACTCTTGAGTCTCCAGTTGTGGGTGGATTTAAAAAAATTTGTACCATAACAAAAACGTTACAAAAAAGAAAAATAGTAGGTTACAAAAAAAAATAATAAAATGGAATCATAAAGTTGAGGACGTATCAAGAAAAACACCAAATATTTTATTAATGATAATATTAGTGTAGATTCATTTTACTTTTTCACAATAAAATCAATAATAACTGGGTGACTTAATCACAGTCATCTTCATACGCTAACCCACATAAAAGCTGCTAGATCACATGCATAATTGCGCATTATATTTTAGTAATTACATTCACCTTACTTAACCTTACTTCAGACCTGCTTATTTGTAATGTGACTACAATTTGTCTCTATTTACTTCATGGGCGTATATATAATTTCACGTCTAATTAAGAGGAACCATAAACTGAATTACTGCGGAAGTGCGTCATTTGGTATGACTATGACAAATGTACGCACATTAAGGCGACTACATGACCTAAAGCGCGGTCTTTGTCGGACTGCATAGAAAAGAAGAGAAGCGCGATGACACGCTGGTAATTTATTGCAAAATATGAAGCAATTATCTATTTACAAAAAATCTTTTGTTTGTACTACAAAATTAAAACACTAGTTCTTTAGTACGTTGCTTGTAGAAAAATCATAATGATTTTATGTATATTAATATGGTTTTTATTGTAAAAAGAAAGTTTTTAGAGGTATCTTCATGATTTTTTTCTATCGTATCAAATTAGTTGTATTATGTTTTCAAAACATTATCTACCTAGTATAAATCATGAAGAATCATATATATTTTTCTACTTTTCGATATACTTTTATTGTTTCTAAAACTTGCGCTTTTTGCGTTTAGGTCCTGTAAGCCCCTTAAATGGTTTCACATCGAGGCTTGGTTGCCGAGAAACGGGTAAAGGAGCGTTTGCAGACGGACTTGGCAGAGACTCGCAGAGACCAGCGAAGCATGGCACAAAAAAATTAGTTTCAAAACTAAAACCCGACTACTGAAAAGGATGAAACAAGAAAGTACCTTCCCGTGGTCGACGCTGTACTAAAATATACTAAAAGCTAGCATGCGACCATGGGAAGGTACTTTCTTGTTTCATGCTTTTCATTTGGTAATCTGGTTTTATTTTTTAAACTTATTTTTTATTTATTTATTTTGGGGCTTATTTCAGTAATACTTATATTTTTGAAATGTACTAATTAAGTCCTTTCATTTGATACCCCAGAGGGAAAGATTAAAAAAATTTTTTAGGTCATGACTTTATGTCCGCTAGAGGGCGCCATATTCAATTTAATGTGACGTAATGTTAATGCTTATAACCAGCGGACGATCAAGACGCTTCCAACGATAAAATCTAATTATTTGTCTAATTATGACGAGTAGTTTAGAAGTTATGAGGGAACACATGAACATACAGACATGCATACATTTCGCTCAAAATCATAACCCTCCTTTTTGCTTCGCCGCAATCGGGTAAAAGGGAGGAGGCCTAATATACTCAGCAGTAGAGGATACAAGACTGCCAATGACGATGACATCGAGGCAGCATGAGGAATTCATATTCTAGCCCTAACAATTCTAATTGACAATATTATGCCTTTGCCTATTTTTTTTTGTGTGTAAAACTTGCTATTGGCTACGGTTGAATGCTGCTACGAACTTGCTACGAGATTGCTACGAAACGAAGCTAACACTTAATCGAAATAACTGGTCATGTTGACAAACTTGAAGAGAATAATGTGTTATCATTCAATACATTTAGGCACCAAAATAGTACTAAATTAGAAGTTAGGTATTAGCTCAGTGGTATGTAATATATGACATCGCAAAGTTAAATCATTTATAAAACGGATATTATTACAAAAAAAATCCAATTTAATATCTATCATAGCTTTAATAAAAATATATCTGTATGAAATATGAATTCAATATAAAACTTCTAAATTAATTAAAAATGGCGCGACGTCTTCTCATGCCAGTGGCATCTGTAACTGACTGTATCGTCTGATATTTATCTATTGCTGTCTTCACGAAGTCAGCAGCGCGGCTGATCTTCTCCAATTTGCCTCGGGACATGAAATGTCTCATTTCTTCATGGATCGGTCCAACACCGTGGAATGCAATGGTGCACAAGTTTGTGTAAGTGCAAACACCGACGGTTAATAGAGATCCCAGGATAAGAACGAATATACTGTTCAAAACCCAGCCGATAGTGCGTCCTACGAAGCCAACCATGGTCTGAAAAGAAAAATAATAGCTATTAAAGAAAATTAGTAACCAATATTACTGAAAAATTTTGTTTTTCACAGCATCCAAAAAACTTATAAATCAGGTATGAGACAATTTTACAAAAACAAACGTGCCCAATTTTTGTTATACTTGTTTTCATATATTCTTATTTGGTAACATATTTACAACACTTACCCTGGCATAAGGCACTTGACTCCACAGCAGACCGAAGGTGGATGTATCAGGCTCCATTAAGTAATTATTAGCTCCGTACATATCATAGCTGAAATAAACATTCCATTATTAAAGCAGATGAACAGGACCCTTTGTATAGATAATTATATAAGGAATTAACATACTCTAGAATAAGAACAAAAATCAAGAGCATTACGAAAATGCAGATCAATATGTGTTCGTAAAAGTACATTGTATCGGCAAAACTTAAGTAGAATTTCTTGTCACAGGTAGCCACTCACAGCGGACGAAAATGACAGCGAACTGTCAGCGAATGCAACCCACAAGAGTAACACGCGTCACAATATGACAGCGAAACAAACGGTGCGTTCCGGCCCGCAGCAATCTGTCAAAAATACCTCTAATTTCCCTACAGTTTTGACAAGTTTTTGGCATTTGTTTGTCGCTGAGATGAGACTGCAACTAGATTTTGAACATTTTAAACTACGAGAATTGGCTTTCTGGTTCACATAAAAAGAGTCAATAAAATATGTTTGATAGATATTTACTTGTTGGAGGCAGAGTATGAATTGTCGTAGAAGTAGCCCGGAGCATATGGGATATCAGGATACGCTACATCTTCGGTGCCTGGAACATATCCATTTGCATGGATACCAACTTCATCCTGAAAAAAATAAATAAGATGTTGAATTAAATTATGTATTTAGCATCAAAATAATATGTAAGTTAATAACAACTAATACCTAATTAATTAATAAAAATAACAAACTTATAACCTAACTTAACTAAAACTATTCACAAACGAAAATTTACCGTTGAAAAATTCATCCGCATCGCTGTCGACTGGTAGTGTACCCAAGAGACTGGTGGCATTGCCACGTTTGTATGGCAAGGCTTTTGGCCAAGGTAAAGGCCAGCCCTTGGGTCACAGGAAGTATTAACCAGCCGTTTCCAAATTTCCATAAAAAGAACATGAGCCCACGGCCCGATGGTTAAATAAGATGAATAAGTACCTATTTATCAACCAAATACACAACGAGCGATATTAGGTCTGGGTCGAAAGTTACCTAAATATTATGAGCGCATGGATGATCAAAATCAAAATAAAAATAACTGGTATACGCCGACTGTTAAAATTGGTATGCCATAAATATATTATATTCATATTTGACAGGGCACAGGATCACGTCATGCTTTACTTTACCAAATAACGTGCACGTATCTGCTTCTTCGCAGCACTCTTGTGTAGGTGCTGATGTGATTCGCCTCACGATTTCTGGCCACCTACTCCGATTTCTGGTACTTTTTGTGCACTCATACAAAGGATTACCCAATACGGGTTTAATTTGATCAGTACATCTCATGGGTGAGCGTCCACGTGGTCTAGCATGTATTAGGTACATATTATTTGATTCTACTGTACTTACATTTCTATTAACTTCAGTGGAGTCAGCTGGTTGATCAGCTAACATAGCACCATGTTTGATCACTGGTTCAAAAGAGCTCACTGGTTCAATCCTTGCTCTGCCTTGATTCCTAACACTAGCTGTATACACAGGATGTTCAGCTTCAGGACCAACTTCCTTCATCACGTGGGTTTCTACAGGCTCCGTTTTGAATTCCGGTTTGAATACAGCCTGTTTTTCTAACATGGCGTATGATGAAGATATTTCAGCTGTAAATGTTGTGGCGACAAGAGCCAGGAACACTGGTACTGTTTTGAACATCTGGAACATTTATAAATAAAATGAGGATATTGGAGTTTTTGCACAAAGTTTTTTTGAAGAAGATAGGAATTGAATGCTTACCTTGCAGGTTTGTCTGTTTTGTTCCTGTCCCAACGAAACCCGTGAAGGAACTATGCGTGCTCGTCCCTAATTTGTCCTTTTTATAAGACATCCCAGAGACAAGTCACCCAGTACAGTTATTTCTATTATCTCCGTATTCTTTTGCATAATGGCAGGGTTGAACCGAAAGATAAGGATTTATCAAACCTTTGGAATGTTAGGCCGTCAATTGTTCCCATAAATGCAAGTAGTTTACATTTTTGACAATGTCCCTTAGCAGAATGTTTTGTTTAATTTCGATGGCGCCATGAACAGCCGTAATAAGTCCCGATTTAACAAAGAAATCTTAGTTATATTCATAATAGTGACTCAACAAAAAATTCCTAACGCTGCAGATTTAAGTATATTCTTATAAAAAAATCGGGTAATTATGTACAGTGCGTGGTACAGTGCGTGTTACTTTAATCCAAAAAATACTATGTAAGTAAGTAAAGTAATTTCTGTAAGAAGAGCAACTTTTATAGATACTAAGGTCACTCACGTATTAGCACATTAGAAATACCATTCTAATCAGAAAACGAAAAGTCACTTAGTTTTACTGGAACGCGCAGCAATAGGGAAACACGTAGTAAACACGCAATTTAAAGTAATTTCTGTAAGAAGAGCATCTTTTATAGATACTAAGGTACCTATGTAGGTACCTCTGAAGGTACCTACGAGAGCCAATCGGCTGCACCTTATAAAAACCCTGCCAGTTATAGCAAAATATTTAATGTAATGTAACGTAAACATAAATACGTCCATTCATTAAACTAACATATTAATAACAGTACCTGTAAACTGCCCCGTTGGTCTCGTGGTCACAAGCGCGACTGCTGAGCGTGGGGTCCCGGGTTCGATTCCCGGGTCGGGCAAAGTGTTATTGAGTTTTCCCATTAGGAATTTCTTAGTAACAGCCCGGAATTTGGAAGTTGGCGGTGTGATACCCCCGTGCCTCGGAAAGCACGTTAAGCCGTTGGTCCTGCGCCTGATCTCTCTCCGATCGTGTCAGATTGCCGTCCCATCGGACTATGAGAGTGAGGGAAGAGAGAGTGCACCTGTGTCTGCGCGCATACTTGTGCACTATAATATGTCCCGCGCTGAAGGCTAGTCTCCGTTGAGATTGGCCGCCGTGGCCGAAATACGGTCTGGAGGACTTTTATTTATTTAATAACAGTACCTTATAGTACTGTTAGGCCCTTGGTACACACACGTTTTTCTTGCTTGAAAACTACAGTTTATTCTCCATGTGTAGACACGATTTATCCTTCGGCGTTTATACGCCGTCGAAATCGTGCCGTGTACAAAGGGCCTAAGGACCAGAATAGAAAAGACTGAAACAATTCACAATACTTGCAAGAAATCGATCGAATCAATTAATTATTCATTTCGAAAAAGTACGGAAAAGAAAAGGCAGCTACTGCTAGGATATATATGAATAAGTAATGCAACTGTCCGCTACCAGTGAACTGTTGTTTTCAAAGACCTACTTCGAGGCAATTTGTCATCGTTAGTGACCCCGTTTTCTAGTTATCGATTCCTGGCTCTGTTAATGGAGATATAACCATATTGTAAGTTATACGGATCATAATGTTCTGCATTTTGAAGTGTTGTACCTAATTAAATTTAATTGAACACCGTATCTTTGTCTTAAGCACAATTAAGCTCCGCTAATGAGACAATTGATTTAATTTTCTATTGTATCGTAACACATAGGTTACGCGCGGAGCCTAACATTTCACAACGAAGACTAAGGTGTTGAAAGAAATACAGTATCTATATTGTTATTTATTTTGATTAAGCAGTTCCAATACATATTAAAAATTAAAAAATACGGTGTTACTCATATTCATTGTACCCAATGAATATGAGTGCTACTCATGTAATTTCTAAAAATATCGTGCAAAGACATTGGTACCTACTGCTTTAAATGCAGGTAAACTAAGGGTGTTATACAGGGTTATTGGTAAAACATTAACAACCTCTTAAGAGGTCATTGTACTCATCATTATGAACAACTTTTACTAAGGGCCCAAACCTAACATCGCAAAAAAAAAACAGCTGTTCCCTACATTTATGTTCGTATAACTCGTTAAAATGTAGCAAAAGCATCAAACTTATGCTTATATGGCTAATTTTGAGACTGGAAATTGATTTTATTAGCAGACAGATGTTAAATCTCTAAAATATATAAAATAGCCCACTTACAACATTAGTCGCTGAATTATCAATTCAGAAGTACCTAAATATATTTATCGGTAGCTCTGATTCATATTAATTTACGTTCCTAAATTGACGCTGGTTTTTTGATATTCTGTTGGAATAGTAAAGATGATGAATTAATATAATAGAAGCTGTTCTATTAACTCGTTGCCTACATACAAAAATAGATGTTAGGTTGCAGGTGCTATAGAAAACTGTTGTTGCTGCAGTCTGCAGTTATAATTTCCCATAATAATACTAATAGTCGATTGGATGATTCACAATCATTAGTCACATCACTGTCTACTGTCGTACTGTGTTGAACAATAGATCCCTTACCGATAGAGTTCTGAGAATGTGCATTTTATCAGGAAACGACTGAGTGACCCATAATCGGAACATCGCTTCTGAGTTTCTGACATAATTATTTCGTTAGTTCATTTCCAGGAAATGGTTACCTACGTAAGGTCTGTCTACCTAGTTGGCGGATCAAATTGATATAATCAGATAGTAGGTATTCATCATCTAGGAATTTACTACTCAACCAAATACCGACAACTGTCAGTCTTTATTATCTATATTTTTTTACGACGGACAGCTGTCTAGTTAGTGTTGGAGAACTGAACCAGTAAAACCTGAGATTGAAACTGTTTCTAATTTCACAATAATAATACATAAAGGAAAAAAGCGGTTCATACTCCATCCACGAAAAAGACAGACACAATTTTGTATTATGTTAGCAATAAATACTCTGTCTATGTCGTCTATGAACGTCTTAAGGAAAATAAAGAAACACAGAAAGAGGTTTGTTACAACTTACCGTTTGACATATTCCCAAAACAAAAATATTTCCTTTTCAACGAAATCACTCATAATTCCACAAGCAACAAACTTTGATAACTATCATGCAAACATGATGAAGATTGTACCTAATTTAGATTTTTATCAATTTTGTGATTACCTTTGTAGCTTATATTTGCGGCACTAAGAAAACCTAATTAATCAAGTAGTTCAGGTGATATTGTCACATTACGTACAGCAGTCCATGGTTCGAATGTTAGTTTTATCGTATAAAGTATAAACGCCATCAATTTAGTTTCACACGGTCAGTCATATGGGGGCCCGTACTACGACTACTCGCCGGTCGGCCCTATACATAGTAGTTAGTGGGTAGTCTATTTCAAATAGAGTTCAGGGTTAAATACCAATCGATTCCCATTCATTAAAAAGTTCTTTCCATTATATACCTACCTCTAGAATTGTAGGCCATTGAAAACAAAAGAAAATATTGGTCAATGGTATGGAAAAGTGTGTTGACAATAAGTAGCTTGTTATCTAAATAGCATGCTAATTTAGATTAGATGCTTTTGTGCTACACAGCATTAAGTATTCCAAGTTGTAAGCTTAAAACAGTCATCCTTTTCTATTCTATATAGGTAAATTTCCCTTTTGTACCGCTATCGAATAGAATTATATTATCTACTTCTCAACTACACACACATATAGATACGGAAGGATGTAGGGTGTAAAAAGACCCAACACATAGCCGTCAACTACACATTCTGTACATCAAACTGAGTAACTGTGTGCAAAAATAATTGCTAGGAAACATTGATATATAAATGCTAGGAAACGACTTTTACTTTTGGTGTGAAAAATAGCTGTTTAGGGTAGTGCGCAACGTAACGCACTCAAAACAGGGTGCATACAACGGTTATAAAAACATTAAAAACTAGTTTTCGTAAAAAAAAACGTCAGTAACTGTTGGAGTTTTGACCTTCAATATCTCCGTAACCAGAAGGTAGGTGTAATATTTTTTTTCTACTGACGGACCTTCCCAGGTAGGGAAGGTCCAGGTCAAAAAAAATATTACAATGACGGCGAGTACCTACAAGTGACTCTCGCTTTCGTTAAATGTCTTTTTACCCGACTGCGCGATGTAAAGGAGTGGTAATGTGTTCATCAGCCTATGTAGGTATGTATATTTGTATGTTCCTTTGAAACACTATACAGACCAAACGCCTGGGCCGATTTTTATGATTCACACGTCAATCGATTCCTCTTAGTCCGGCGAGTGTCACTAAAGACATGACGTTAGTGAAAATTCAATATGGCGACTACTATGTAGGTATGTCATGTGTCTTCAAAAAATTTTTTTTTCTCAAAACCTGTCGAGTGTGGTATCAAAATAAAGGGCTTTAAAAGATGATTACAAAAATATAAACAACTTATATGGTTAAAAGTAATTCGAAGTGACAAATCGTAAAAAACACGTACCAAGAACTAAATCGTCAGCGAAATCTTTCACATTTGTAAACTAAAAAGCTGGAAATAAAAAAAGTTATTAAAAAAATAAAAAACCAGACTTCGGTAAAAAACTTAAGTTAAAAGAACTGAAAAGCAAAAAACAAGCCCATTTTAAATTAAATAAAAGTTGGAAGCAGGCGGGACCCATTTGAATTGGAAAATATAATAAAAATGGTATTTTACATCCGTTTGTATACTCCATGGTGGAATTTTAATTGATATTAGAGTGACAGATAAGGTGCAATAAAAATTTCGCTTGAATCCTCTTTGCTTTTAATATTTTTAAATGTTCCAAATTCAACTATTGTACTTTTATGTCAAAATGGGCTCAACTGTTATTTTTAATGCAACATAAAAATGGCTTTGAAAAGGTTACCTAACGATGTTCAATCTTTGTTAAGTGCCTCTGTCCAAGTTAACAGCTACAAGAGAGCTATTGAAGAATTAGTAAGTTGCCCACGCTTTTGGTATTTAATAATCAATTTATTTTTGAATCTACAGATACCATCCTATCTGTAGATTGACTTGTCAATGATTGCTCTTGTGCGAAATTCAGTATTGTATGCATTGAAAATGAGAGAATGTTTAGATTAGAGATAAGTACCCCAATAACGACTTTGACAGAAATGACGGTGTACCGTGGTATACTGAACAAATCTGCGTACCCCTTTAGAGGGTACAGGCGTGATGTTGTGTTGTGTGATTGCTTAGACAATGTATACTTATGCGATAGTAGCAAATATATCAATAATTGTATGACTAAGGCAATGATTTCAAAAGGATGATTTTTAACTGACTTCTAAAAAGGAGGAGGTTCTCAATTCGGATGTTTATATGTGTTTTTTTTTTAATGTATTTTCGGGCATAACTCCGTCATAATAAATAGACCGATTTGCAAAATTATTGTTTTGTTCCAAAGAAGTTTTATTCCGAAATGGTCCCATTTAAATTTCGAAAAGATCTGATGATGAGTTTCAGAGACAGACAACGGAACTCTTCCATAAATTTAGTGTAGGTATGTTAAAAGTAGCAATCGCGATTGCTACTTAGTTTTTTTTGATAAAAGGATAACTTTTATCTGACTATTGAAAAATCAGCCCTAAGTTATAATTATAACTATTAATGACTGAATAGTACCTATTATATCAATGATTAAATCAAGCAAAATCAAATACGGTACTTCTAATGTTGATATTAAACATTGCCACCGCTTTTACGTAGTTGACGATAAAAGATAAAATTAATAATCTTGATTTTAGATTCACAACTCTCTTGATGCGAAATCTACATCGATTGCGATAAGAATACATATTCAAGAAAGTACAATACAAGTTATTGACAATGGTTATGGTATTACAAAACATGATTTTAATGTAATTGGTCAAAGGTATATGACTAGCAAAGTAACGGATGTTGCCACATTAAAAGCTGCTCCTGAGAACTATGGATATCGGGGTGAATTTCTCGCCAACATAATAACAGTTTCACAAATTGTCAAAGTGACATCTAGACATGAGAGTACGGAAGAAACGTGGGCTAAGACATTTACTAATGGTAAAGAGAACAAGTTTGCTCAAATGTCAACAAGGCCCACAAAAGGAACAACAGTAAGTATACATGGTGGAATCATCGACGCACAAACGGTTCCCATGAATTCAGCACATGATTCTAGAAAGCGTACCCTAGCGTAGAAATTTCATAGAGAAGTGAAACACCTACGCGGTCAAAATGTATTGTACAGCATTTTTTATCACCATGCACCGACGAAAAATTTCAACGCAGGGTTTTTCAAAACCATATACCTACTGAATCCATGGTTACATTTTGCTCGTCGATGTCACTCTGTCTGGACTTAGCCACACAAAGTGTTTACAAATTTGTTTTACGATTGTGCACTTAATTTACAGGTTGACATAAAAGGTTTTATTTACAATCTAAATATACAAAAAAGAGGAATAAATTCCATAAACGAGCTGCAAAACATCAAATCATTTCTGGAACAATTATCTTTAGTACATAACCACATATCATTAAGTTTACGGGATGACTCTCAAAACGAAATCGTTTTTAAAATTCATAAGAAAAGGGATATTTATCAAACATTATCGAGTTTATTTAACATCGATAGAGCTAATGTTATAGAGCTTCAGGTAGAGAAGCATGAGTACAAAGTTAAAGGTTATATTGGGAAGATGGATATTGAACTTGACTTGCATTGGATTTTTCTGAACGGAAAGTATATACATAATTGTAGCAAGTTACATAAGGTATTAAACGAGTATTTCAAAAAATCTCTGCACATTAAAGACCAAAGAACACTAAAATCTAAGGTAAAGTTGTGCGATTGACTTTCTTATAATAAGGTAGTATCCTCATAATTCATAGTCATTTAATTTCTTTCAGAAGAATAATGACGAACATCAATTATTAAATCAAAATATACCATTTTACTTTATTTTCGTGACTTGTCCATATATAGAATATGATGTTAGTTACACACCAAACCAATCAGTTTTAGAATTTCAAAACTGGGAACAAATTAATAAACTCTTAAGGAAATTGGTTAAATTCTATGCCGGCGATGATCATCTAATAGAAATGAAGAAGGTTGAAGATAAACGATTGAATAAAGAACAAATAAATACTAAGTTTAATCAAGATACTCGGGATCAAGTAAAGAAAATCATGGATAAAATATTAGGAAGTAACTCAAAAAAGTTAGGAGTTTCACAATTACAAAATGGAGTTAAAGGTAAATATTTTTCCGTGTTTTCTATTTATATGTACAAATTAACACTAAACAGGATGTCTACAATTGACTGGTTACTAAAATTATGTGTTTAACAAATAGAAAACAATAATTACTTAATATAACATTACTTATAGGAAAAATGGTTAAAAGAAACGTAAAAAAGAAGACGCATCGTAGCGCTATTATTCCAAAAGTATTTCTTCAAAATGAAAAAAAATATCACAACAACAACGCTTCAGTAAAAAGTAAATTAGAGCTTATACCTGAACATAATATTGAAGAACACATCATTCAGCAGACGGTCGATAATTTAGATAAAAATAAAGGACTCAAGACGGTTGTAAACCCTAGAAATCATAAGCAAAGAATTAAGATTCCTGGTTCAAAAAAGTGTAAAACCAAACAGATAAAAATGCACAAAAAGAAAAAGGAGTTGAAAGCCAATATGTTATCACCAACAAAGAAAAAGTTTATAACAGAAATGAAGCAAAAACATACATTAAATAAACATAAAAAAGTAAAAGTTATCCACGACGAAATTAAAAATGTAGGAGGTACAGATTCGGTGTGTAAAAGAAGTAAAATAGTAGCTCAGAAGGTAGAAGATTTTTTGTACCATACAAAGAAAAGAAATGTGCACGCAATTCAATCGAAATACGCATATGGGGGTAATCAAAACACTATGTTTTTGCAAAAGAATTATTGTGCACTTAGTGATAATATACCTCAGCTACCAAAAACAAACAAATATGTCATTGAAAAGTACTTTATGAACAAACTTAAAGCAAAGTCGTACAAAACAACGTATGACCTAGTTCAAACAGTTCTGAAAAGTCAACAAGAACGATTAAACGATGACGCTGTGGAAAATAACATGAGTGAAGAACTTTACAGGAAATTTTGTAGACGAGGTGACACATTGCGTTATATTACCAAGGCCCCAAAACGATATACATGGAAAAATAAATACATTTGTAGTGAGTACTCAAATAATGATGGCAAACAAGAAAAAGTATCTCAGTATACAACCGATTTTGCTGCACAATATAAAATATGCAGCGAGTATGAAGAGAATGTCAATGAATATCTCAGTCTTAATGGACAAAAAGAAATGTGCGACGATATGATGACTAATGTCTCAGAAAGAATGCAATTTATAGATAAAGTAAATAATATTTTTAGTCAAAATCAGAATAGTGACTGTGCACAAAAAGAAACATCTTATCGTACACTAAGTGGCCCATTAAGGGTTCTAACATATGACAGTCATCAATACCATAAAAATGAAGTTTTTGTAAGAAACGATACTGAATACTGCTATACGATTAATAAACAACAAAATGTAAGATTTATCACAAAAGAATCCAGAGATAATTTTGTCACTTCTTACGATTTAACAAACAGATATATAAAACCTTTTAAAACCGTATCTAACAAGCCAACAAACCCCTTTGATATACCTGTGAAACAAACCATAGATGAATCGTATACAATTGAATACTCCAAAAGTAATGAAAATAATAATAATAATGCAACACATAATTACATACTTCCGAATACAGCGGATTTTATTTTAGACAATGATTATTACAAACATGATACTGTAAGCTATGAGCCTGTTTCACCAAACAATTATCTTAATTCAATTTTGGGAAATACTTATACAATACATCCAATAAACTCCTCATTTGACGAAACTGTAACACCCGAAAATCAAATGAAAAGAAGACGAAATATCCAGTCTACTGGACTGCTTGAAACTTACTCTGTCCATGATTCTTACTCTGAAGGAAACCACGATAATAATGGATCTAAAACAAATAAAGATGATTTTGCTCTTAATAGCAAAAACTTCAACATTGTGTTCGTTTCTAAGTCACAGCATTCTGAAACAGTACCTTCGGATAATAGTATGATTGTAGAACCATTAAATGTTTGTGAAACAGTTTTCTATGAAATTGGATCGGACGAAAAAGAGTTTGCTGTTAGCTTTAATGAAAACAACCAACTGAATGACTCTTTATACGGTAACATCAAAAATGGTATTGATGAACAAGTCAATGGCAATGATGATATCAACGAAAGTGTGTCACATCACTTTAGCTGTGCAGTAAAAGCTAAACATTCACACTTAATCGACAACATTATTGATAATAAATTTGAATATCCAATGGAAAAGAAACAAAACGAAATATCTAATACAGTAATTACACCAGGTGATCTTAGCAATGAAGGTAACGTCGACGCTGAACATAATGATTGTAACTTTGAAATCAACTTTAATATTAAAAGTAGACCCCGTTTTGTGCCCAAAGGTATATTATTACAGAAAAATGTTTGATTCCTTAAAACTCTTGAATACTTGAATACTCAATTAAATCTTTTCAGGCATGTCTCAAATTTTCGAAAATTGTCGCACTAAGACTGCGTATGACTATGATAATATGGATAAAGACTATTTTGAAGATGTAAGTGTGCTGGTTACTGGTCACTTAATATTTTAAGACACATTAACATTTTTTTATTTATATTGTGAATTTCAGAGCATCTATAACAATTTCGCCAACGATGTTCACGTTAACTCTGAAATATATGAACCAATAATACAAAACGTTGAAGATCTCACAACTAAGAACATTCACAACTTTCAAAATAAAGTGAAAAAAGATAATGCGTCTCTGGTTTTTGATGAGACATCATTGAAAGATGCTAAGGTAACATGCAAACATAATGACATACAGATTAACCTAGTTGAACCCAGTAAAGTACATCGATCACACCTTTTAAAAAAGAGACAATAGCTAAGGTTCTTGTTATAATAACAATGTTATTTCAGGTACTTGGCCAAGCTGATTGTAAATTCATTGTAGCAATTATGAAGAAGCGAAGTGGTGAATCCAAAGAATCGTCAGAGTATCTTATATTTTTTGATCAACATGCAGTTCATGAGCGAATACAATTAGAGAAGAACTTAGCAGGTACTGATTAAGGGACTTTGATTTATAAAATAATTAGGTAAATTATTTTAACTATATTGGTTACTGAATGAGTTGTAGAGTTAAGATTCACCTTGACAATTCCGCTCCTATCGATATGAAAGAAAAAGTATACGGAGCTTGGCTATGGCCAATGCAATTTAACACACGGTAGTTTCTCAATTCCAGATTACTTAAACGAAGAAAGATGGACAAGTGTCGCAGTAGATAACATTATTTTGAAGATGTCTAAAGACGAGGTTCTTTACCTGCATAACTATAAGGATAAGTTTACGCAGCTAGGTCTGCAATGGGCTATTTTAAACGATAACGAAGTAACTGTTAGTTCTATACCTGAAGCTATTCTTGGTAAAAATCCAAGAGAGGTAATAAGCATTGTAAAAATTCACGTGGTAACTGAGATAATGTGCTATGAATTTGAGAAGCAATTGATTAATTATCAATCAATGAAGAGTGAAACAACTCATACTTTTATTATGTTCTCAGGTTGAAAAAGTAATAAAAGCTGTGAGGAATCTGATAGTAGAAGAAATTAACTTTATAAAATTACAGAAAGGTTGCATGTCGTTATATCCAAAATCTATCATGGATTTAGTTTTTAGTGAGGTAAGTTATCTTGTATTATTAAGGGGCTTACATGACCTAAAGCGCGGTCACTGTCGGACTGTATAGAAAAGAAAGAGAAGCTCGACGACACAACGCTGGTAATTTATTGCAAAATATGAAGCAAATATTTAATTCCAAAAAATCTATTGTTTGGACGAAAAAATTAAAACACTAGTATTTTAGTATGTTGTATGTGTTTTCATGATTTTTTTCTATCATATGAAATTAGTTGTATTATGTTTTCAACACAATCAACTACCTAGCATATATCCTGAAGAATATCATATATTTTTCTGATTTTGTTTACTGTAGTCGATCATATACTTTTATTGTTTCTAAAACTTGCCTTTTTTGTGTTTAGGTCCTGTAAGCCCCTTAATAGAGATGATTTATCATGACAATTAAAGATCATTGCAACTAAAAACATTGGAATTTATTAGTCTTGCAGATACGCTATCAAGTTTGGTGATCAACTTTCTAAAAGAGATTGCGTTGAATTGTTAAATGCACTGTCAAACTGCAAGACACCATTCCAATGTGCCCATGGAAGACCTGTAATGGCTGTCATCGTGGATATCATAGCTGATAAGCGTGAATATGAGGTAAACAATATTTTCTGTTTTGCAAATTGCAGTGGATGATAAATTATTAAGAATTACCGAAAATATTATCAATCTTTCTGACGAATCCAGAGTGACTGTTTGTACACACGGCGACATATTAAGCTATACTTTTTCCAGTTTTAGCTGACCTGACATTGCATAGGTTTTTCGTACAATCAGAAGTCAGCATAAACTGGTTATGTATAGCTTGATGTGTAGCAGTGTGTACCATGAGTTCGTGTTATCATGAGTTTTCGTTTTCGAGAATAAGAAATCCCACCAAAAACATTTTCACACTGCCAAAAAGTTATCAGATCTCATGTAGAGCCTGAGATCTGATAACTTTTTGGCAGTGCGAGCCATATGTGGTGTCGTCTTGGCAACATTTTACATGAAAATGTTTTTGGTGGGATTTCACATCTTTTTGAAAGTTGCTTATGAAATAATTTTTTTTTTGTTGGGTTCTTTACTAAAAATCCTGAAATATGTATTTTATTATTTATTACAAGGAGTCCCTATATCAATTTTCAGAACTCTAGCATCAAAATTTGCGGAAGTCTCGTACAAACTTCCATCCCCTATTTTAAGGGGTTGGAGGGTAAAAGTTCCAAGTTTTAGAATTGTTTTGTTGTTTGTGTACTATTGCTAGCTTACATACCAAATTTCAGCTTTCTAGGACTTCAGGAAGAACCTTAGAATATTGATGCTCATGAAAAAAAATAAAAAAAAATTGGGGTGTTGTGGGGGTTATTTACTGAAAATCCTGAAATACGTATTTTATTATTTATAACAAGGAGTCCCTATATCAATTTTCAGAACTCTAGCATCAAAATTTGCGGAAGTCTCGTACAAACTTCCATCCCCTATTTTAAGGGGTTGGAGGGTAAAAGTTCCAAGTTTTAGAGTTTTTTTGTTTGTGTACTATTACTAGCTTACATACCAAATTTCAGCTTTCTAGGACTTCAGGAAGACCCTTAGAATATTGATGATCATCAGTGAGTCAGTGAATCAGTGAGTCAGTGAATCAGTGAGTCAGTGACAAAATCGGGGTATTTTAGATATCAATAAAATCTAAAGTATAAGAGCTATCCTTCTGCGAAGCAGTCATGCTAGCGAAGGAGGTGGCGGGACGGCTCAGGGAGAGAGCCTCCCGTCCCAGCCGCCGCGGGAGACGCTCCGGGCGTCGGGAGCCGCGCGACGACTCCCGGCCACCGTAGGCGCGGGCCTGCGGGCGGAGAGTAATGGGTAGCTCACCGTCCGATCAGGACCAGGCCCGTGCCGGACGGCGCGTACGTGTTCCACGCGCGCCTCAAAGAGATGTCAGCATCGAGGAGGGGCCCCATAGGGCCGAAGCCTGCCGGGTCAGCGGGATTGTCCGAAAGGGTTACCGCTGGCCCGGAACATAAAGGGCTAAGGAAGGAACACGGGTGGGTTTTAGTCAGTAAGAGTCTGACACTCCCTTCCGCTCCACCCAGACCGGGAGGGGTCACTTGATGATTTCCCATCCGCAAAAAAAAAAAAAAAGTATTAGAGCTATGCAATTGAAACTTTATAGGTTTAATAAGTCAACCACTGACATCATATCCCGAAAATTTTGTTTATCTGGTATAATCCAAACCCAAATTAAGAAGGTTCAAAAATACGACGAAGTGCTTCGAGAAAAGGTAGGTAGTGCCCTTGCGCTTCGCTTGGCTCGTCTTGGCGGGGGCACTCCCGTGCCCCCAGATAAAGAGACGATTGGATTACTTTCTTAATTACTCATAGGCAGCGATTTTTGACCGGAAAAATGTCTAATGATAAGCTGTTTATACTTTTCAGATAAACGTAGAAGCATTGCGTCGATTCAGACAAATAAGTACAAGAAAACTTTAAAATAAGTTGAATTTATTCAAATAGATTAATATAATACCTACTGGCTAAACAACAGTTTTTTTATTTATCAAAAACAAACGTCTACTTTTCATCATATGTAGTAGAGAGAGAAGAGTTTTTATCATACAGAGTTAACAACGAATTTAATAGGTGCTGAACAACTTTCATTAAGGGACCAACTGTGAAATCATGAAAAAAAAATCAGCTATAAAATACAAAAGTTAAGTTACCGACTTCACCAAAATGTATGAAAAAGCTGTTTTTTTTTTCATGCTTTTAGGTTTATTCCCATAATGTAAGTTGTTCAGTTCGATGGTTAATTTTTAACACTTTGTATGGGTAATACAGGGTCGCAGACACATCGACGCGCAAACTGTAACCATGAATTCAGCACATGATTCTAGAACCTCTAACGTAGAAACTATTTGTCGGTTATCAAAAAAAAATCTGCTATTTGATAGAGAAGTGCAATTCCTACCTACGCTGTCAAAATGTACTAGGTACACAGCATTTTTTTTAATTATCTACGAATAATTTCAACGCCCCCCGCGTTGAAATTATTCGTTCAGAATCATGTACTGCATCCATGGTATAACGGAGCAATTCTCGTAATTTTAAGAACCTGTTTCAATCTGTCAAAAATACCTCTAATTTCCCTACCTTTTTGACCAGTTTTTGACATTGATTGCCGCTGAGATGAGATTGCGACTAGATTTTGAACGTTTACGGGAATTTGCCTTTTGGTTGTTCGTTGATGTCCCTGCCACCCTGTACCTACAACGGCTCACCAGCATTAACAGCGATTCACAGCGACATGAATCTTGAAATACTGTGTATCTTAGATCGTAATAATGATCAGTTCAGACCCGAAATATTTTACTTGGGACAATAACCTTGTCGAATATATTTCCGAATCCATTCAACATAGGAAGATATTCTTGTGTGGACATCTGGGAAACCGACAGCGCAAGGAATTCCCCAAGACACGACACCAACCAGCTCGTTGCCTTTTATTAGTGGACTGCCGGAATCACCCTGAAAAACAAAATAAATGAATACCTATACTTTAGTTTCCGACACGTTACAACGAATTGGCCAAGCCTTTGAACTGCATCGCTCTAAAGAAGTCGAAGCTATATTGTGGCAAACTGTATTCTTTCTATCCGTTTAAGTTTGGCTACTTACGTGACAAGTTCCTTCGCCAATCTTCGTAAACGTACAAAACATATGTTTGGTGACCGGCCTGGAGTATCTCATAGCATATTCACATATTTCCTGACTGAATACTGGTAATTCCAATGCGTACATTTTGCGGCTCGATGACCCATGTGGCTGAGAAAAAAAATGAATCATCATCATTTTAGCCGTCTTCTGGTACCTCGGTCGCCACTCCAGAACCTTTCGGCCCATCGTATTCATTGAATACCTATACGTTTTTTTCTACCAAGTCATATGGTAGGACATCATTGGTAAGACCATAGACTACTATTAATCTAATAAATATGGGTAAGACAAATAGTAGGTACTCTGTGGGTAAGACATACGATACGATGTACAGTTTCATTATCATATTGTAGGTGGTTACATTTATTTTTATTTTCAATTTTCCCATAGGTAAGTACCTAGAGTAGATACTGTAGAGGTCCAGATGGGAGCCTCACAAATATAATTAAAAAGCTTTGACTTGAATAAAATATATTTACGACTTTACATTATCATGTTATATCTAGCACTTTTTCTCTACTAAACAAAGACTACAATATAATGCTGTGTAACTACTAAACAAAAATACCATATTAGAATATTTGACAATTGCTTGAACGTTCGAATGGAACACACCGGCAATTATAACCAGCCTGTACTGCTAAAGGTAGGGCTACCTACACAGTCTCTACAGTACCATAATCATGTTTACCAACCTTTTGTGCTCCAAATCCCACTAAAACGACTTCGTCTCCTTCTAGTAGCCTTTGTCCTCTCAGTTGTAAGATTTGTATGACTCGCAAATCAAATGGCGTCTTTGTTCTAAGAAGAGCGATATCATGCTCTCTGCTAGTAGCATTGTACCCGTCGTAGATAATTATAGATGCAACATTGCATCGTTTCCCTCCTACTTCTAAATTATTCGTGCCTGCTACGATGTTCATATACCGAGGGTTTGCGCTGAAAAAAAAAATTGTTTATGCGTTCTCAATTTTTACTTTCTAATCTTCAATCTGAGTTTTGGAGATAGAGTGACCATTTGCACACGGCACGGTCACTTCACGGTACGGCGTATTTACTGCGCCGTGGAAAAATCGTGTAACCCTGTATATGCCATAGTTCGGTGTCGTCAACAAACTTCCATAGTGATCCATACAACATTTACCACGTTTTTAACGGAAGGACAAACGTTTGTATACAAAGAGTTCGAAGGGTTCTCTAGATTTTACTGGCTCGATACCTCGTGTACGAATAATTATTAATACCTAGCTAGGGCAAGAGAATAATGGTGACCTAGCTAGAGTTACCATTAGCAAATCCACCAACGGCATATTTATCTCGAGTAGGTATTTTAAGTCTATCGTTCTTCCAAAGACAAATCTCCCCGCCTGTCATCTCTCTGCCACTATGTTGCAGGATGGAACATTGCCTCACCAAACATCATAACGGCAACAATGTTTAGCTAGGTAGGTACTTTAATATTTAACATGAAACTTAGGTACCTACTTACCCTTGCACACAATGAGCAGCAGTAACCACGAACCGCTGGGAAACCACAGCACCTCCACAAACATGATGACCAGTTAAATTCTGAATAGACGCATGAAACTTTCCATATTCTTCAGGAGCCTTGTTTCCACCTACTATCCTGAAGTCTATTGCTGAAACTGTTTACACACTCGTAAGTAGAAAGTTTTGAACATAAAACACTCAAAATAAAACAAAATAATTGAGCACCTTCTTTAACTAAAACCAAACTTAAAACTTGGACGAAAATAATATTTAAAATAGTCATTCTAACAACAACATTACTCAAGTAATTTATTGAAACTAAAAATTAATCAAATTAGGTAGGTATTCTGCTAAACATCGAGACGGAACTGATCTACGATATCGATCGCTATTCATTGTATCAACCCCGATAATTATCATAATGATAAATCTCAGACTACAATTTGTCTATCATGCTAAAATCAAACTGGATAGGGATTGATAAGTAGGTAAATAAAGACACCGACAATAAAAAAAAAACGATTAATCCAGGCCCTCGATCACGGAATAGGTGCCCTCGATCAACTCGAATCTAGATATTTATTGCCGTTTGTCTATTTGATTGTAGGTATTATGCCTAAGAGTCTATCCCTGCTCCACATCTATGTACTCGTATTAGGGTCAGGGCATGCAGAGTTAGCCTTTCAAGTCTGTACCTATCCCTTCAGCTTAGTATCCTTCAAACCGAAACACACCAACACTGCCTGCTCAGCTGGGGGAAGGAAGTACGATCAACCACACGCCACTTATAGGCGCTATCTTTTTCACAATGTGACAGACGTGCGGCTGACTGTACATAGGTAAATACAATGTATATAGCGCGACCCCTATCAACTCCCCGAACTTCTAGAGTTAGTCGTGGGCCAGGGGGTCTACTCCGAAGCGGTTAACCACTGTATCGGCCGAATGTTCGGTCATTTTCTACTACCATTAATTTCCTATATTGACTATTGGTCCCGACCAAACTGTGCCAATCCGAACCTTTTTAGAACACTTAACCCTTTTTTTACCTTTTTTTTTTAATTTTTAGTAGGACAACAATATTCGAATCAGAAAATGACCGAACATTCGGCCGATACAGTGGTTAACCGCTTCGGAGTAGACCCCCAGGTTACGTAACTAGTTACGGTTCGGCACAACCCTATAATATCGCCCCGCCTCGCGCGTGAGTCACAACACTCACAACTAGTCACAAGCGCCCGGTCCAAAGAATACAATATGATGGGGTCGCGCTATATACATTGTATTTACCTATGTACAGTCAGCCGCACGTCTGTCACATTGTGAAAAAGATAGCGCCTATAAGTGGCGTGTGGTTGATCGTACTTCCTTCCCCCAGCTGAGCAGGCAGTGTTGGCACAGATTACTAAATAGTTACTACGTAACAGATACTTCACTCAGTAGAAAATTTCCAATACCTACAGCTATAATAGCCTACTCCGTCGCGTCAGCAACCGCTGCATGCTAAAATGTGCCTAAATGCTCAAGCGTACAGTTGTGATTGCTTCGCACCGCGCGATCCCACAGCAATCGCAGGGCTGCCTCTTCATTAAAATTAAATTAACATAACTATTTGTGTCTATTTTATTGAGAACTGTGAATATGTTGTGACTATAGGTGGTAGTTTAAAATGGTATCGTTTATAAAATATGTTTTTTATAAATTGGTGCCGACTGTGCAGTACATCTAAAACATGACATGACATCTTCATTGACATGTAAATGGAAAAATGTTAGATGTTTACCCCTTCTTTTACTTGATTTGCACCCATCTACTGCACATAAGGCACCACACGGCATCGTAATACGCGTACGAACGAACAGCACTATTAAAATTGAACGGCGTGCGCGCCAATACTATGAATGAATGAATGAATGATTTTTATTTAATCCCTTTACAGTTCAAAACAATAATACATTGCCCCACAAAACTGCTTACGCAGTTTAACTGTGAGATCGATGAGTCTCTATTACATTATAGCTTAATCAGTACAAGTATAACTTACATAATACCAACGCTTACATTGTCTCTAATAAATATTGTTTAAGTTTACGTGCGAATTTTACTTTGTTATCTTCATGTCTGATGTCAGCAGGCAAAGTGTTCAATAAATAAGGTACGCGTTTTTTTAAGGTTCTGTCTCCATAGTAATTAGTAACCCTGGGTACATTATATTTACCTGCTGTCATCGACCTGGTATTATACCTGTTAGAAACTAGTGAGTCGTTATCCCAACTGCCATGGTTATTAACCAATAATAGGTATTTATGTTTAAGGCTAACTGGTAGAATTTGAAAACCGCACTGAATTTGATCCGCCGGCGGACCGAGACCGCTCGGCTGGGCGGTAGGCACTTATAGCGCGCAAGTACATGGAGTGACGGAGGCCTGGTGTTGGTGTGTTTCGGTTTGAAGGGTCATGCAAACGGCACGGTACCACAGATTACTAAATAGTACGGTACGCTGTAAGCACTGCCATCTATTAGCTGCTTCAAGAAACAAAATGCTGTTTGTAATGAGGGAATTTCCTTTTTTTTTAACTCTTCCCTAGTCGCTGGATAGATGGCGCTGACCTTGCTAAGTTACTGCAAGGAACGGAACTTCACATCATTTTTTGATTATTTCACTTGGATGTCACCACAAAGTATTTTTTGATATACTTTGAGATCATAAAACGAAAGCAAACGAAAGTGTCAGTCAACGAGCGTATGTGACGTGACGCAATGTTTCCGTTTTGACTTTGGCACCTAGTAATGTAGTCAGTACAACGACCATCTACAGAGTTCTTATAACTATTTTTTTTTAATACTCAATTATAAAACCTCTCATTTTATCAAAGGATTATTACTAGATTTATTGGCCAGTAAAATAACGATGACAATCAAGTTAGTGACGTTGAAATTTGACCACGCCCGGTAACTGCACACGCGCTCAGCGTTCAGACTCGTGCGCCTCGCGAGCCGTCCATTACAGATCTATAGTGTCACAATCTTTTCGTATACATACATCGTTTTTACAAAAATATACAGTTTACATGCACAATAGTTACTGTTGCAGTATCTTGTGCGTAAAGTACCCCGACTATACGGACTACAAGCCAATAACAATATTACGTCCAAACATATTGTATACCTACTTAAAATGTAACATACAATACGATCGACATAACTTGGCGGGCCTGAACTTCCTATAAAGTTACTCTTTGGCCAACATTACACTATAAGAACAAGAACTTTCGCGCAATATGTTCTCTCACTCGCATTCGCCTCATGTCACCATTTGGTTCCTAAAAAATCTTACTGCGCAGCCTTCTGCGCAAATTCAGGCCCGCCAAGTTACGTTGTCGGTCGTATTGTAATGTAAATCGAATATCGCGGGCCAAACAAGGTTGCCAAAGTTAAATGAAGCATTCAACTTATATAGGCAATGTTAATACTAGCAATATTACAATGATAATATACCTACACACAAAATAATAATTGTCAAAAAGAATATCGCTAGCGCCAAGCTAACGGCCCTAGAATAATAATAGAACTTAGTAACCGAAGATTAAATTAAAAATCCACTGGCTTTTCTGTGGTCATACTGATCACAGAGTATAGTTTATCCTTTATAGTCTGTGGTCAAAAGACTCAAAACGTCAAACGAAACCGGAGTGAAACTGAGTAAAATTTTATATATATTCTAATAGTAGTCTATGCTGAAAACCATTGAGATAGAAAAAAATAGTAAGTAATCAAACAAAACATTTGCAAACAAGGATGGATATATTGAAAGCTGAAATCGCAAAGAAACGTAAGTTACTTGAAGAAAGGAATTTAATAGTAAGTAAACATAACATATTTTTTATATACCTATTGGTGATTTTGCTTGCATCCTTCTAAACGTTCTGTTCCCGCAGGATCCTACAAATACCAGGAAATATTTCAAGAGAGGTGAATTACTGGCTAAAGAACAGGAAGAGTATTTAAAAAAATATGGTCCCCAACTCAAGGAACCAGAAGTTCAAGAAGAATCACAAGAAGTAAAGAATGAAAGAGGTTTGTTGCAATTTATTTTTTTTCCTGTTATTTTAGTTTCACAGAGTCAGCATATCTGCGTTTTCCCAACTATGATGGGGTCGGCTTCCAGTATAGCTGGATGCAACTGAATACCAGGTTGGAGTGTAGCCTTAGGGGCACTATGGCGCGAGGACTTAGAAAATTTTACGAAAAAAAATTTTTTTTTTTTTTCGGAAATCTGATTTTTTTTTTACAGTTTCGGGTTAACCTTGACCATAGAAACTATTTAGGGTCTGAGAAGCATGGCCCTACGACGCACCGTTTCCGAATTGTGGGCCTCCGAATTTTATTCGATTTTATATAAAACGCTCTATATTTCCAAAATGGTGGTTCGGATGAAAATCTTTTCTGGAAAGAAATTGTTGCTCTAGTCGAAAACCATGAGATGGTGTAAAAGAAACCCGAGAAATACTGAGAAAAAAAAAAATTGCAAAATTTTCTAAGTGTTGGTCGATCTTTCAGCTTGAGTATTCTTAGGGGCAGAGGACTTAGCCAAATTTTCGGAGATTTTTTTTTTAACAGATTTTGGCCATTTTTCTTGCAGCACCTTATTAACCTTGTCCATAGGAACCATTTAGGGTCTGAGAAGCATGGCCCTACGACGCACCGTTTCCGAATTGTGGGCCTCCGAATTTTATTCTATTTTATATAAAACGCTCTATATTTCCAAAATGGTGGTTCGGATGAAAATCTTTTCTGGAAAGAAATTGTTGCTCTAGTCGAAAACCATGAGATGGTGTAAAAGAAACCCGAGAAATATTGAAAAAAAAAAATAAGTGCAAAATTTTCTAAGTGTCGGTCGATCTTTCAGCTTGAGTATTCTTAGGGGCACAGGACTTGGTAAAATTTTGCGGAGATTTTTTTTTCTCGATATTTCTCGGGTTTCTTTTACACCATCTCATGGTTTTCGACTAGAGCAACAATTTCTTTCCAGAAAAGATTTTCATCCGAGCCACCATTTTGGAAATATAGAGCGTTTTATATAAAATAGAATAAAATTCGGAGGCCCACAATTCGGAAACGGTGCGTCGTAGGGCCATGCTTCTCAGACCCTAAATGGTTCCTATGGACAAGGTTAATAAGGTGCTGCAAGAAAAATGGCCAAAATCTGTTAAAAAAAAAATCTCCGAAAATTTGGCTAAGTCCTCTGCCCCTAAGAATACTCAAGCTGAAAGATCGACCAACACTTAGAAAATTTTGCAATTTTTTTTTTCTCAGTATTTCTCGGGTTTCTTTTACACCATCTCATGGTTTTCGACTAGAGCAACAATTTCTTTCCAGAAAAGATTTTCATCCGAACCACCATTTTGGAAATATAGAGCGTTTTATATAAAATCGAATAAAATTCGGAGGCCCACAATTCGGAAACGGTGCGTCGTAGGGCCATGCTTCTCAGACCCTAAATAGTTTCTATGGTCAAGATTAACCCGAAACTGCAAAAAAAAATTCAGATTTCCGAAAAAAAAAAATATTAGAAAATTTTCTAAGTCCCAAAATTTTTTTTTTTTATAAAAAAATTTTTTTCTTGTTTTCTTTGCTGCTCATAGTGCCCCTAAGCGTATACTCCAACTCTAACAAATCCGCCCCTAAGACGACCCACTGACCGAATACCACTATTTTACATGGAGCGGCTGCCTATCTGACCTTTACAACCCAGTTACTGGGCAATACAATACCCCTTGGTAGGACTGGTTGTCTAACTTTCGGGCTTTTGACGACTCTCAAAGATCCACGAATGTCAGCTTTGACAGGAAGGGTCTTGGTATGTAAAGATGATCACCCATCCATGGACCAACCGCAGCAAGTGTAGTTTAACCTGATCAATCGACCCATGTGGCTGTTATTACTTAGCCATAAGCCCCCCCTTGAGCTTTATTAAGTTACTTTTAATACTTGTAATTATTTTTAGCAAGTTTAAGACAAGCAACCAATGATGCTGAAAACACTGAAATAGTTGGCCTTCCAAGACAAGAAGTTATTAAAAGATTGAGAGAGCGAGGACATCCCATTTGGTTATTTGGTGAAAATGAACTGAATTCATTTAAAAGATTGAGAAGAATAGAGATTCAGGAACCAGAATCGAATAGAGTAAGTAATTGAAAAATATATCAATACTACTCAATAGTAAATTTACATTAATAGAGTACCTAATTCACACTATTGTATACTATTTTATAGCTTGTGTGACCTAAATCTGACTGGAGTCATGCTTTTCTGTCAAAAATGGACTACTTAAGTCCTAGAAGGGTTTAAGTCACAGTGCTATAAAAGCCATTTTGATTTTTCGCTTTTATAAAAATTATATTGTGACAATATAATGTGCACTTTATAACATTATCGTCTATTAATGTCTGGTTAGAAATTATTGAAGGGCACATGGATGTCTCAAAGTGAAACACTATTGATGGAAGAGCATTGTCATCTTATATTACAAACCCTGTAAACAGATAACGGTTGACCTTCATCGTTCCTTGTTTGGCTGTTTTGCCAATCCAGCAGTTCTGTTTATTATTCAATCTTTACATTTGGATTTAGCTAAAAAAGGCAATTTTCATTAAATAGTACAAAAATTATATTGTATTTTTCAGGGTCTAAGGAATGACTTCCAAGAAGCTATGGAGAAAGTAGATGAAGCTTATTTAAATGAAATCTTAGAATTAGGAACACAGGTAAATACAAACACAGTTTTACATAAGAATATTTATTATTTCCCATGAGTATCCTAAACTAATGTAAGGTGTTAAAGTGCCTCTTATAGATTTCCTCGATAATTGACAATTAACACATGTTTTCTTTATTACTTCTGCCTGTCGTGACAAAGTACTACTAAAGAAACCAAGTTTTGACAGACAGAAACCAAGCAAATCTAAAGGCACCTTTATGTTTAAATATTATGATTGTTATTTATTTCAGAGAGATGATAAACAACTAAAAGAAGATGCTCTCGACGATTCTATCACATATGAGTTCATTCAAGAGATGGCTAAGACTATGGGGCAGGGTGATAAAAACCATGACATGAATGTTATTATGACTTTGTTACAAGTAAGCAACATCAGTTTATAATTTAAAAAAATATTTATAAGTAAAAATACATTGTCGTAAACAAAGTTACAAGTCTATGGCACAAACAAAAAAAAATTATTGTTTTTGGTTGTCTTTGCTCCAATGGATGCATTAGTTGAATAGCCTTATTAAATGTGATGTTATAAACAAGCCATTATCTTTCCAGTTTCTTCTAAAACTATGGGGCCAGCAGCTCAACTCGGCCACAGGAGCAGAAAAGACCGCAGTCAAACATAAAATGACAAGAGCCACTTTTACTCAGACGCAGGTTTATTTGAAACCTCTGGTGCGAAAACTGAAGAAGAAAAACCTTCCAGATGATATCTGTGAAAGTCTTTGTGAAATTACAAAACATTTGCTAGAAAGGAATTATATTATGGTGTGTATTATTTAAACAAATTAAGATATGCTAGTCTTTGCTTTATACCGCACTTGCAGCACTAGTAACGCCTCGCGCGCACTTGGCGACCACAACCGAACTGTAGCCAAGTCCAGGCTGTGACTAATCACAGCAACCACTGGTCTTACTTATCTTATGTAGAGAGGTTGCTGTGACCGTGGAAAGTCGCAGCGTGGCGTGGACACCTAGTGTTGTTCAACTATCGATTGGCTCTCAATACTTCGATAGTATTTCAATACTATCGTGACTTCGAAAACTAATAACAATATCGATAGGGCTATCGATAGTACTGCAATTTTACAATACTATCGATAGTATCAATCATCAGACATGAGTAAATGAAGTAATTGAGTTGTGAACCTATTGATACGATCGATACTGTCACTATAAGTGTGTTTTACAACAATTAATAGCTATAAGTACTATTGATACTATTAGAACCATCGATAGTATCGGCCCTATCGATATTGTTTGTAGTTTTCAAGGTCAACTATCAGTAGATCAGATGTTGATCAGATCAGTTTTAGATGTGCTGATCGCGTTTAGTCTCATTGGTGAAATTCGCCCTAAGCTGTCGAGTATCGTATTTTTTTTATTGCTTAATTTTATACTTATAAATTCTCATTCAGGCTAGCGACGCATATCTTCAGATGGCTATAGGCAACGCTCCGTGGCCCATCGGTGTCACTATGGTTGGCATTCACGCTCGAACAGGCCGTGAAAAGATCTTCTCCAAAAACGTGGCCCATGTTATGAATGACGAAACCCAAAGGAAATACATCCAAGCATTGAAGAGACTCATGACAAAATGCCAAGAATACTTCCCAACAGATCCCTCAAGATGTGTGGAATATACTACGACTAGATAATAATAGTTTATGTGAGTGAGTGTAAGTAAGTGTAAGTGTTATCGAGTTTTTCCATCTGGAATTTTTCAGAAGCAGCCCGGAGTTTGGATTAACTGCTGGATTGTGGGTATTATAGGTACACCTCTGCGTAACCCCTCAGGGAAAGAAGGCGTGGTGTTATGTTACATAATAAAATGGTTATCAATAATCGTTTTTTCTATTTTTACCCATTTTGCAGGACTCGTGTGCTTTACGATCGAAAAATAAATTTTTGCCTCCTTTCTGCAACTGTTTCTATTGTTATACTTACTGCTAGTACACAGAACCTTCTTTATTTTGTATACCATTGTATACTTAGATAATTTAATGGAGATTAAATGAACTTTTCAAAAATTGATTTAGGTAGGTACTTATTGCAGTAGAAACAACAGTCAAGTGTGAAACCTGCAAACATGGTAGCTTGCGAAAAAATCAATATTTTTTTTATTAAATAGATTCTTTTCACCCATAGAAGGAACCCTATTGAAAATGGCTCTTATTATCAAAGTAGGTAGTTTAATTATAATTAATAAAAAACTAACTTCCTAATAATTACCTCTAATAAGAAGTTAGTTCTTAGGGTTCCGTACCCAAAGGGTAAAATCGGAACCCTATTACTAAGACTTCTCTGTCTGTCCGTCCGTCCGTCTGTCTGTCACCAGGCTGTATCTCAAGAACCGCGGTAACTAGACAGTTGAAATTTTCACAAATTATGTATTTCTGTTGCCGCTATAACAACAAATAGGTACTAAAAATAAATATTTGAGGGGGGCTCCCATACAACAAACGTGTTTTTTTCGGTGTTTTCGCCTTGTGTTACGGAACAATTCGTGTGCGAGTCCGACTCGCACTTGGCCAGTTTTTTTAGATCCCCTGCGTTCCGAGGTAGGGAAATAATCGATGTGAGCGTGCTTTAACCCGTACCGAATTAGCGTGAGCGCGTGACGTCCCGTGAATCGTCATAGATGACGTCATGACATGCGCCATCTTGCGCTAACGCCGACCATGCATGCCCTAGAATAATCACAAGAATAATATCACCGTGAGCGCTGTCAAAAATGACTGTGTGTGTGTTTTGATTTGCATCTTATCATAAAATTAAATTAACGTGGCATTTTCGAAATTGTGCTTCTGGCTGGCCACCTAACCAAAGAAGAAGAAATGTGGTGTTTATACAAAGAAATACTGTAATAATATCGTTTTTACATTGAGTGAGCACTGTGAGCGCGTTCACGGGCGTTCCGAATTGTTGACAGCTCTCAGCTGTCATAATCGTAATATCTAAATCGGAACGCATGTGAGATAATGTGAGCGCTGTGAGCATAGACTACTATTACAATACTAGAGAGATTATAGCTAATTCGGAGAGCGCCCATCGTATAAAAAACCATAGATACCTACCTATAGATATTAATCTTTTTAATTTTTATAAAAAAAAAAATCTTTTTTTCTTTTTTTTAATTATTTTTTTTTTATACTCAAAAAGAAAACCTCTCGTTGGAAAATCCAAAAGTGCACAACTGACCTAGATACCTACCTATAGATATTAATCTATAGGTAGGTATGTTTTTTATACGATCATAGTTGTGCACTTTTGGATTTTCTAATGAGAGGTTTTCTTTTTGAGTATAAAAAAAACGTAGACAGAGTAATCTATAGACTCATGGTATCCGTGTCACCGAAAGGGACAACAAATTCCGGCAATCTTCATCATAATAACATTTTTACAGCTTATTACACTACACCTCAGTTGCGCAAATATACTATTATTGAATTATGCACGAAAAAGATCTTATTTTCAGTTTAATCGTGGTTTTTATTAGTTCATTCATAATTTTTATTATTTCATTCATAAACGTCAAACTTGTTGTGCACATTGATGTGCTTAACCGACACGCAGTAAGGGACAGAAATATTCTAACTCTGTCTCTTTTCTTTGTTAGTGACGATAGTATATTTCTCTTTTTCTTGTGCGAATGAAAAAGAAGATATGCAGCAGTCTATAGTTTACTGTCTACGAAAAAAAAAAGTTTCTAAGAACTCTGTAGATGGCGTTGCACTGACTATTGCCACAGGGCGGCTGTCAACCGTAAAATATAAATACAGTGTGTACCTAGTACACATTGTATTTACAGTTTATACTACATTGTAATGTTTGTAGTAGTGATGAAAGCTTTTATGTTTCAAGGAAACTTTCACGAACATGGAGTAATCTATTTATATAAAAAGAAAAGTCCTGACTGACTGATTGACTGACTCATCAACGCCCAGCCCAAACCCTTGGACCTAGAAAGCTGAAATTTTGCACAGAGGTTCCCTTTATAATGTAGACAAGGAATAAGGAAGGATTTTTCGAAATTCAACCCTTATGAGGGTGAACGCGGGGAGGATGAAATTTCACGCGGACGAAGTCGCGGGCAAAAGCTAGTGAGGAAATATTTAGGTTCATTGATTATTATCACAAAGAATGAATTCTGTTTCGATGAATACTTAGCATCCACCATCTTCTTTTACGCCATCTTTTTTTAATCACTCTCTTCTCTGGTGCTCATGTAAATAAAATTTGAAAGCGCTGTCCAAGTATATTGCAGCGGCCGCGATCGCCCTAACGTCCATCTTCATCTAGCGACCAACGCAGAATTAAACACGCCAACGTGTAAACAGGGGGGAACAGCAGTGCGATTTTGTAACCATCTCACCGTGAAAACTTAGGTGAAGTGAGCGTGGAGTGAGCTGTCAATAGTGTCAATTCCTAGCAAAAACAAACTCACATCACCTAAGTTTTCACGGTGAGATTTTTACAGAATCGAGCGGCTGCACTACTTTTTTGTACAGACGCCAGCACATCAAGTTACTACAATCTGTCAGATTTCTTTAATAGATTTTCGACTTTATTGCTAAAACATAAGGTTCAAGGTTGATTGGGAAAATCTGACAGTTTCGGGTAGGTTGACCTGCTGGCGTCCGTACTAAGACGTCATACAAAAAAGTAGTGCAGTTCAACTTCTGCCCTGCTTTAAGAGGTGATGGTAAGTCCCCAGCACCACGAAAATCTGCCGAGCGTACTCGCCGAGCGCGTCAGTGGATTATAGATTTATAGTAAATTAATTGTCTTAATTCGGAATGTACCCTAAACATCTCATTCTGTCTGTCATTCTCAATCCCATGTCTATCTTGACAATGACATTGACAGTTATGTGAGCTATGGCTATGGTGAAAAAAAGTGAATTTTAGACCGCGAAATTCGCGAATTGTTTGTAATGATTGAAATAAGATAACAAAATGATTTTAGACTATGTTATCAAGTTCCATTTGGAAGAATGTTTAAATATTCTATCGGAGCAAGATAACTTAGGTTACTATAGTATCAAAATCGAGTAAATATTAATATTTTAATCCTAGTTTCATTTCACTGTTTACATCGTGAATTTAATGATAAATTTTACTCTTGTAGCTTTTTGAAACTATTTGAAACATACCCTGATGTCGGAGATAAAGTATTATGTAGCCCTGTGGAGAGTTTACCGGCCTGCGATATGGATTTAATAAAAGCTCAACAAACAATACTTGAACGCGAAGAATATAAAGTATCAATTTCGAAGTTGGATCATCACCTTTTAAAACGTAATATCCATGCAAGATTCTTTGGTTTGCCAGTCTGTCCTGAGCTTCATCGTACCGTTTTCCCGAAAAATGTGGATGTGGGATGTTTTTTAAAAGTTACAGGTTAGAACTTGTCTGAATTTCCTAGTGCAACACAGAAATAAAAATACAGAAACTAATTTCCTTTGATTATTGTTTGCATTTTCAGGTACAGTTGTAAGAGTGACACAGTCGAAAATGTTAGAATATCAGAGAAAATATGTCTGTATGAAATGCAAATATGAGAACTGTGTTGAAGCCGAGTTTGAGAACAGATACATTTTGAAGGCCCCACATAAATGTGGCAATGACGTCAAAGCATGTAGAAGTTCTACATTTTCACAAGTGCCTATGGTGTCCAGAGAACACTGCAAGGATTATCAGGAAATTAAAATACAGGTAGGTAGGTAAAAAATTCAGACTCAATAGAACTGATAATATCACTTTTAGCTATAAGAGTGCTCATTGTGTCACCCCTTGTAAAATTTCTACATTTTATATCTGTACTAATTGTATGGTGAATATCGTAATAAAGAGTATTTTATCTATCTATGATATTTCACGTTTGAGTCCATTGCTGGTAACTGTCTGCCAGTTGTGACATATGGAAAAAATAAACTGCTTGTAAAGAATTAAGTAATCATTAATTCATAAATAATAATTTCTTTGGATCGCTACTATTCAGTCAGGGTTGTAATTGCAATGAGTAAGTATTTCCCAGGCCTCTGGGGGTTTTACCTGAGTAGAATAGAATAGAATAGAAAACTCTTTATTATGTACACCTTAGGTAGGTAGTAGGTGTCTGATGTAACCCTCTGCTGTCTACAAATTGAGGGTACCCTGATATTAAATAGCCTATAGCCTTCATCAAGAATTAGGCTATCAGATGCAAATAATTTTTTCAAATCCGATAGGCAGTTAAAACAACAACAGGCTGTTCATTCAAACAAACAAAGAAAAAAAAAAGTTCTTCAACTTTATTATTAGTATAGATTATTTAGGATATTGAATGTTCAATTCATCTAAAATAATTATATTATTGTGTTTTAGGAGCAAGTAAACAAGCTCAGTATAGGAACAATTCCTGGCTCCATGTGGGTGGTGTTAGAGGATGATCTAGTGGACTGCTGCAAACCAGGGGATGATGTTATTATTTGGTATGAAGAAATTATGTTTCAGGGTTAAGCCTATCTTTCCTGAGATAATTCTGTTTTTGAAACTGTTAGATATTAACAGTTGTACTTACTCAATATATTTGTCGCATTCCACAATGTGTACATAGATGGCTTAAATTCCAATTTAATAATCAGTTCAGAGACACTGCATGAGACACAATAGAAGTTTCATTGTTATTACGTCTGGGGGCGTTTTGTATCCCGAAAAGTGTTAAAAACAGCCTGCGGGGTAATTGCGTAACACACTAACAGTAGCAAAGGCTTTCATTTTGACAGTTCATAAACATTCATTGCATTAGGTATTATGTTGTTGAGCGAATATAATTATGAAAGCAATGGATTATTTATTTATCAATATACTTCAAAACAATTCAGATTTTGATTGAAAGTGTGTTATGCAATCAGTGTTTTCATTTCTCATTAATTATTTCAGTGGTACAGTAAGACGCAGGTGGCGACCATCAGTTTATAATAAAAAATCTGAAGTGGAACTGGTTCTTCAAGCTAATTTCATAGAAGTGTGCAATGCACAGAGATCGGAGGTTGTGTCTACCGCTCCAGACATAAAGGACTGCTTTGATGAATTCTGGGCTAAGTATGAAGCATGTCCCATGAAAGGCAGGGATAGAATTTTGGCATCTGTTTGTCCTCAGGTAAGATTGATGAAAAATAGCAAATTGTAAGTTAATTGTTCTCAAAACGGTGCTGAAAAACATCGAGTGGAAACCAAAAATTCGAAGACATGCGACATCTACCAATCCGCACTGGGCGCGCGTGGTGGATTACGGCCCCTCCCTCTCATCGAGAGGAGGCCGGTGTCCCAGCAGCGGGAACATTATAAATGTTGATTATAAACCGCCATATTATTATTGCAAATGATTTAAGTGCCATATCAAAAGACAGGGTTTTCAAAAGTAAGTCACTAAGTAATAGTCTTGTAAGCCCTACCTTTCTATAGTATTCTTTTACTTTATAATAATATTGATTGGGTATTAAGCTCTACAACCAAATACATATATACGTAATACCACGGTACCCTCCAAAATAGGAATCGCGATGGGCAATAAGTCTACTAGGCTGAAGTGGGCTTGGGCGAGCCTTGTATGTAGGATGCATCGAGACAGGTCGTCACGCAACGCACGGGCGTCGTTGCCGAGGGGGGCCTAGGAAACGCTAGCTACCTAAAGTCTATTCAAATTTCAAATTAATATTAGTTCAAGTTAAACAAATATCGACTTTATTTTAATGGTAATTAAGTTGGTTTCAGAGTGACTAGCACTATTGAAAAAGTTATAAAAATATTTGAAGTTGTAGCGTAAACTGAACTTTATTGTGTAGGATTTAAAGTTATTTTTCCATAAACTCATATTTGTTTAAGTATATTTTTGGCAAATAAATCGCGAATGCTGATTAGATGAGTTTACGGGAGATTGGCCGGAGAAGACAACTTAAGGAACAGTGGAAAGTTTTCGAGTAAACACGTGTAAGCACTTTCTGCTTGTAGACAAAGAGAAAATCTATAAAATGTTTGTTGTTCCTTCTGAAGTTCAACTCTATATATTATAGCTTTGTTTCAATATTCCAGGTGTATGGTCTTCATTTGGTGAAACTAGCAGTACTTCTGACAGTGATTACTGGGTCGAATCATGTTGCAGAGAATGACAGTAAGAAAGATGGCCAAGATGAAAAACACGCGACCCGTGTGCGAGGGCAATGTCATTTACTTCTAGTGGGAGATCCAGGTAAAGTTATGCACACACATTAAACATTACGAGGTTTATCTTCCCTTCAAAGAAAGATTCTGAATAAACTGAGCAGTCACTGGTCGGACAGCTTCCGTACAAAACCTATCCATACTAATATTATAAATTCGAAAGTAACTGTGTCTGTTTTTATGTTACCTTTTCACGCCTAAACCACTGAACGGATTTCGATAAAATTTGGCAGAGAGATAGATTGCATCCCGGGGAAGGACATAGGATAGTTTTTATCCGGATATTCCCACGGGATCGACACGTATGCGGGTGAAACCGCGGGGCGCTCATATATGAAAAATATTGCTGGAAATAAATATTTAATTATAAATGTACTTACTTACGAGGCGCGAGGGTTCCTGCCGCAGGCCGCAGGAACCCGTTGGATGCGAGAAGCACAGAACCAGTCGGGAAGTGAAGGTGCTTGCTTGAAATGATGATGATGACTTACTGGTATTTTTTTAGACAACTGACGCTGGTATTATCTTGCCCACTTACTAGGCACATTCACAATTTAATTATATAAAATAAATTATTTATTAATGTATCACTTTCCAGGCACCGGCAAATCACAGCTACTTCGTACTGGTGCGGAGTTGACTGCGCGCTCTGTGTTCACCTCAGGAGCTGGCAGTACACGAGCTGGGCTCACATGTGCAGCGCTCAGAGTACGTCTAGCACAAACAAACATCTACTTTATCATAGAGTACATTAATTAATGCCCGGGGGGAAGGACTACCTCGTTGATCTAGAGGTTCCAAGTGCTACTGCTGAGCAGGACTGGAGGTCCGGGGTTCGATTCCCGGGTTGGGTAAAGTTTTATAGGATTTTTCCATTTGGAATATCTCAGTAGCAGCCCAGAGTCTGGATTTGTGCCCAGTTGTTTCCAATTCCAATTCCAATTTTTATAATAATGGCTCCATCGTTTTATCGATGATTCTGCCAATGTCAAGGTTGAAGGAAACAAAGTGTATTCGCTGAGATTGACCGGTTATACTGCCTTAAGAACGGTTTGATTACAGCTGGATCTGTTTGAGTAGCCTGTAGGGACAACACAATATATATATTAGAATACATTGTTAATAACCAGACAGCACAAATTAATTTTTGCCCAGTTGTTTAATGTGCAAAAGGTTAATTTGGCAAAGGCTGTCATTTGTGAATCTTTAACAGTCGTTACGGGTAGTCAGAAGCCCGAAAGTCTGACAACCAGTCTTACCAAGGAGTATCGTATTACCCAGTAACTGGGTTGTGGAGGTCAGATAGGCAGTTGCTCCATGTAAAATACTGTTATTCAGCTGCATCCGGTTAGACTGGAAGCCGACCCCAACATAGTTGGGTAAAGGCTACGCAGATGATAATGACAAAAGGTTCGCCCCCTATAACATGGGATTTAAACATTACTGGCAAAATGTGGGTTTACTATATAGGTACAGTCAACAGCAAAAGTAGATGATCAAAATCAGAAATTCAATACTACGTCAGAACTGTGTGGCAGAGCTGTAGCTGTTGTCGTTGTTGAGCTGTGTGCAGAGACTGTGTGGCTGTGTGGCAGAGTTCGGACGCGAACTCCGTTCATTAATATTGAATTTCTGATTTTGATCATCTACTTTTGCTGTTGACTGTACACCTTTGCCTAACCCTTTGGGGAATACAGGTATAATTGAACAGTATGTAAGTCAATAAGTTGGCAAGTACAATACGGCCGACGTAACTTGGGGGGCCTGAACTTCGCGCAGAAGGCTGCGCAGTAAGATTTTTTAGGAACCAAATGGTGACATGAGGCGAGTGTGAGTGAGAGAACATGCGCGAAAGTTCGCAAAGGCTATACTCAGGCCCGCCGAGTTACGTCGGTCGCCGCTGCGCTGCCGTCTATACGCGACACTGCAGAATAGTCTACATCGGCTCAGTTGCCAAAAAAAAAAACAAAACATTGCAGCAGAAAGTAATCTGATTAGATATGTACAGTCAACAAAAGAGATAAGTATGCAGGATCGTCGGATATAGTTGAAGTTTAGTAAGAAACCGATGGAAGTTCACGAATAAAATTTTATTTTATAAATACAAAACAAACAGCTCATTTAATAAATTAAATTTCAGTCGACAACATCCATCGGTATGTTTCTCTTAATGTCTCTTATCTACACATGGGCCCCGTGACCCTTATGTGCCCAGGGCCTCCAATAGGTTAAAGACGGCCCTGATTGCACTTCTATGAAACAGCAGATTATTTTTTCATCTACATAATGTATTCAATTTTGTCGCTCGGCTGTGCCGATTCATGCGGACCCGTAAAAGTGAATGTTGAAAATTCTGTTTTCTAGGAAGATGGAGAGTGGCAGTTAGAAGCTGGTGCTCTGGTACTATCGGATGGTGGAGTTTGCTGTATCGACGAGATCTCACAGCTTCGGGAACATGACCGCACCGCCATACATGAAGCTATGGAACAGCAGACCATCTCAGTTGCTAAAGTACGACAAATGACAATTCTTTAAAAGCTATTCTCGATTTTATCTTTTTACAATAAGGTCGGTTTTAGCAAACAGAATGTAAACGGTTTTGTCATTTTTCAGGCTGGTATAGTATGTAAATTGAACACGCGTTGTGCAATAATAGCTGCTTGCAATCCCAAAGGACATTATGATACGGATCAACCACTCAGCGTCAATGTTTCTCTTGGAACACCCCTGTTAAGTAGGTAATATTCATTTGTTTTTTTTTAATCTTACGTTTTGACGATGGACGGCGCCCGTCGAGATCGGCCCAGAAAGAGATGACCTCGACGAATACCGCGAGGGCTAGCTCGAGGTGGAGTGGGGAAAACAGTTCCTGTAAGCATTTGGGGGAGGCCTTTGTCCAGCAGTGGGCTGTCCTGTGTCCTGTTATAGGCTAACAAAAAAATCAGTTTTGAAAAACTCCTTTTTACAAAATCCCAAAATAATGTTCTGCTTTCAGGTTCGATTTAATATTTATTTTATTGGACTCAAAGAACAAAACGTGGGACAAACTTGTGTCATCTTACATACTTTATGGCGACTCAAATCCCATAGAATTTAAGAAAAAATGGAATTTGGAAAAATTACAGGTAACATTATAAAAATAACATACTAAGATTTACCGCGAGGGCTGGTTTTAGGTGACGCGGAAAAACAGTTCCTGGAAGGATTTGGGGAGGCCTTTGCCCACCAGTGGGACAGTATAGGCTTAGGGTCAGTTCACACCGAGACGCGACGCGACGCGCAGTTTTCAAGATAGAAATACAATTACAGACCTTATCTACTACACAAAAAGGTACACGATTCAGTGAGCTACGCCGCGCTGCGTAGTTCGACGTAGTAGACACTGAATTGTGTAACTTTTAGTGTAGTAGATAAGGTCTGTAATTGTATTTCTATCTTGAAAACTGCGCGTCACGTCGCGTCTAGGTGTGAACTGACCCTAAGACAAAAAAAAAAAGATTTAATATTTAAAATTCACGTTATTTATTTAATAAACTGTGTTTTATTTTGTTTTCAGATGTACATTAGTTTCGTTGGGCCGAAGTATTCCGAAATGACGAAATCCGCAAACATGATACTCCAAAAGTATTACATGGCTCAAAGGAAGTCAGCACACAGAGATGCTTCCCGCACCACTGTGAGGATGTTAGACAGTTTAGTAAGGTACGTAATACATGCTATTTTATTAATTTTATATTTTTATTAGTCAACTTATAAGAAGGCTAAAAGTCACCCAAAGGGCAATGGAGAGGGCTATGCTTGGAGTTTCCCTGCGTGATCGAATCAGGAATGAGGAGATCCGCAGGAGAACCAAGGTAACCGACATAGCCCGCAGAATTGCCAAACTTAAGTGGCAGTGGGCAGGGCACATTGCTCGCAGAACAGATGGCCGATGGGGCCGAAAAGTTCTGGAGTGGCGACCACGTACCGGAAGACGTAGCGTTGGAAGGCCTCCCACAAGGTGGACCGACGACCTTGTGAAGGCCGCAGGAACCCGTTGGATGCGAGAAGCACAGAACCGGTCGAAGTGGAAGTGCTTGGGGGAGGCCTATGTCCAGCAGTGGACGTCTTTTGGCTGAAATGATGATGATGATGATGATTAGTCAACTAGCTGACGACAGACGTCCTGTCCAAATTTCAACAGTTAATAGTAAAAAACCCTATACAAAACAGGACATACTAATGTTTCCCAAATTTGACATTTTTTCTGGATTTTTTTTCTTTCCATAATAAACTAATTTGGTCTACTACGAACATTAATAAATAAAAAATTGTCAAATCGGTCCTGTCGTTCTCAAGGGATGCGCTTACAAACGAACAGCATTTCATTTTTATCTAGATAAATAATAAATAATATCCCATGTGTTACTGTTACCCTGCATTAACCCACTGCTGGGAAAAGTCCTCTTCCCATGATGTCCAGCTGTTTCGATCCAGGTCTCAGGTGGACCACTGGTCGTTTGTTATCTTCAGTTCGTGCCTCTATCTTCTCCGAAAATCAACACAAAAATTAGCTAACAAATTGTCAAGCGCGCGTAATCTGCTGAATCGTTCGCTGAATTATCAACAGTCGATCGCATCATTTGACTTGCGTTTAATTTTGTTGCTTCTGTAATGTTCATTTCAGAAACCAAGGCTTTTAATTTAAGAGCTAAATTAAATCAGACAAATGGCAAATTTTCTTATAAAATAAAGTAACCTGTCCTGTAGGTAATGCAAAATAATTTTAATATACCTAATCATAATAATACCAGTTAGATAATGTCCCACTGCATAGCAAAGGCCGCGCTTCTAATAATTTTAATAATATTTTAAAGTAGCAAGTATTTCTTAAGAGTTTGAGGGACTTCTTTTAAAAATTCGTCCATTATTGCAGATTATCTCAAGCACACTGCCGCCTTATGTACCGTAAAACAATACTACCAATGGATGCAGTCGTGGCCGTGTCCCTTGTAGATTTATCCATGCAAGATTGCACCTTAGACGATACTGTGGACGCTTTACACTCCACTGTACCGAAATACCCAGATTACGACTATTTATGCACAGCCAAGAAACTTCTAACAAGATTAAACTTAATCGATGTATGGAAAAATGAACTGTTGTACTACGCAAAACTATTACAAGTTGATCACAGAACTTTAGAAACTGATATAGAAACAGGAAATTGTAAACTGTTCGCGAAACATGAAGATGTCACTGATGCCAACATCCAACTTTCTGCATCTCTTATAACAAGTTCCTATTTCAACAATAAAAAGTCAAAGAAAAATGATGAAATAAAAATTGAGGATTATATAGAGAATAAAGAGTTTAAAGATGTTGGTATCAATGAAAGATTTGCAGTTACACTAAAGAAACACAAGACACTTAACAACACAGAAAAAGAACCACCAACTGCTAAAAAGAAAGTTGGTAAACGTAAACGAAAAGAAGTCGCTGTAGACATTAGTGAAGTTAAAAATAAATTGCCTAAAAGAGGTAAAAAATCCAAAAGAGAAGTTCACATTGACGAGGATCAGGAATCAAATAGTGATGAAGAATTTGTTGAAGATAGAAGCGTTTTAAATGCTGTGCCTAGTGTAAATGATGCATTCGCTAATTTAGGCATAGACTTCAATTTTGAAAATGATACACATGTTGAAAACGAAGTCGTTAAGCAAGAGCCTAAAGAATTAGAAACATCTAAAGCGGTGCTTGATAGATCTACAGAAAATTATGATAGTATATTAGACATCAGTATTGGAGGTGATACTAAAAAGAATACTAAAGTTAAAGAAAGGACTGTTAGTAAACTAAAACAGTTCCAGTTTGTTAGTAACCATGATTTTGATAAATATGATGTTATGGCTGGCAAGTCTTTCAATACAACATCAAACAGTTTTACAACTGAAAAGTCGACATTAAAAGAAAACAGTACAAGTGCCAAAATTTCTTATACCAAGCCATCCACATCAAAAACTCAGTTATCAATATTTGAAGGTTTAGATACAGAAAAGTGTTTCGATTCAGACTTAAATGATGTTACAGTTATTGCAGATGTGAAAGGAAAAGAAAACCATTCAAATTCTTCAAATCAAAAGCTGTCTAATCCTAATTCGCAAATATCAATGTTTGAAAGTTCAGACTGTGATTTAGATTTAGATATTTAATCAATCATGTTACTAATGTTACAAGAATAACTTTTTAATTTTATAATAAATAAATCATACAACACTGTTATCGGTAGTTTTTATTTTCAACTTTTATCCACATGTAATATTTACAACTAAGAATAACATTAACATAATATCAGGTTCTTGCATAGTTCAATGGATTGGCTTGCCTCAAGGCATCAGTTAAATTTTTATATGAAATCTTGAAATTATGACCAAAAATTAATTATTGCCAGGATTCTTCTTCATTATCAAACACAAAATGTACCATGGAACTTACTTGCAATATAGTTATCTACAAATTGAGACTACACATTATTATAGATAGATATTCTTCATTAATTTTTGCTACTCATTCCCATGACTCAAATAGTTTAAGTTTCACTTTCCATCTTATGTGGATCAGCCTCATAGTTGTCTATGAGTAAGTGTTTAAACCTTCTTGCTGTAACTTGGATGCTGTCTTCTTTCGGAGTTGCATTCAATATTTCTACTCTGGACACAAAAATATGCTGTGGATTCTTCGGGCTAACTAGTTTTATTACATCTACTTCATCTCCTAATTTAACCTGCAAATAAGCTTAGTTAATGTACCATTTCAAGGAACAACATTTTGTTGCTAGCTTGCAAAATTAATAAATAAGTATTACAATGATAACACTTACGGAAGCACTTTTCTTCATGATTTTCTTTCCATTCACTCTAATTTTACTTTCATAAAACATTTGTTCTACTTTACTGAAATGAACAGAAAACTTATTATACAGAAAATGATTTAAACAATCTACATAAAACTATAATGTTGTCAAAACTCACTTTCTTGATACATTTAGTGCTGACTTTAATATCACATCAGTTCTCATAGATGTTGTAGAGAACTTGACAACTTTTGAATCTTTTGAAAGTGAGGAATCTCCGTCAAAATCTATTTCTTCATCATCAGAATCATATTGACTCTGAAACAAAACAATCACTTATAGAAATTGATGACCTTTGATTGGTGAACATAAGAAAAAGGTTAGGTACCTATAAGTTTTTGTTTCATTGGTATTTTATTGCTAAATATGGTGATTAATTCAAGTCCTTTTACAAACCTTTTTTGATTTCCAACGAACTACATTAACATTTGTGTTATTATGATAAACATTTACAAGTTTTGAGGTTATGTTTACACTTTTATACACACAACAATGTATTGATTTCTTGCTTATTTCTGGGCTTAGCACACGGCCAACAAAGGCTGGAGATGTAATTCGCCGCAAAAGGCTCATTATTAAAAATGTTTATGATAAAAAAGGTAAAAATTTAATTCGTAAGAAGGATTACCGAACTAGACGTTCCATTTTACCCAGGGTACTCAATCTTAGTACAAAAAACTGGGGACAGCAGTGGGTACTATGATACAAAATCAGGAAGTATTAAGTTGTATCTGTACAACATAAGTTTGAATGTGTTTTTTAATTTTGTCGGATTATAATTGCTCGGATACAACAAATATGATCACAAGATGGCAGTTCTGAAGCAAGTTCACTATTAATTCGAATAGATGGCTCTAAAAATAATTGCAACCAATCGCAACTTTGATACATCTGTAGCTCATTACTACTAAAATAGTATATTTTTATTTGACTTCGGTTTTGTGTATCCAAAAAATATTTTAAAATAAGTCAACGGTTTTATTTACATTTATCGCAAAGTATGACATTTCATTATTTTTCGATCAATAATTATTACATATTGCAAGAATTTTCACCAATATTTTGCAAACATTCATTGATGGTGGTAGAATTTCTTTGGTGGTTTTACTATCAATAAATTGGTATCCCCAATACAAATGTCTGATAACTACGTTGGTTTTTTAGCGATATTTTTGTGATCTTTCTGTGTAACGTTGTGCGTTTGTCATTAAATTGAGCAAAAGTTCCTCCGACTAATCCATATTTGTGACCAGAAAGTAATTTTATGAGTGGTTGTGTCATAACTGAGATAGGACTCCAGTATAGTGTTAGTTTCAGATAGGACTCCAGTGTTTGAGCTATGACTCTTAGTGCATCATGTCATCGGATAAGCACTGCTGTGTTCCTGTGTGCAAGGACAGTGGAGGTAATGTCACATTGTCATAGTTTTGCATTTAAAATTTCCTAAGGGGCCTCTGCGAGTTGGCTTTGACCCATAGTACGGCGTCCAACTGACCGGGATCCCAACCACCCCAGGGTGCCGAGATATTTGTCAAAGGAAATCTAAATTAATAATTGTCTGGATTTTTTTTCAGGCATGCATGCATACAGTTCTTCATGGATTTCCGAACCCTGAAAAAGACCGATTTCGACCTGGCACCTACCTATAATAAGTGATATTTTGGGACTTGAAAATGCACACATTTTTAAGTTCCGTCGAGTGTGTCGCAAACACTTTCAGGATCAATATTTATGTCGCAATAACAAGATAAACAATATTGCAGTTCCAACATTATATTTACCAGGTTTGTTCATTACTTACATAATGCTACTTTTTATAATAAAAGAATAAAGTTGCCATTATTCCTTTAACTATTAACACATTGAAGGACACTGACCGAGACACAATAGAAGTTTTATTGTTATTACGTCAAAAAGCGTTGTGTCCCGCAAAGTGTTAAAAAAAAACTTTATAGCACCTTAGCAAAATTATTAATGCAGTTATTCCTTTATAATTTTTCAGGTCTAATCACAACCAAAGACACTATGTATTGGAAGAAAATCATTGCAAGGACTTGTAAATCAGCCAATCCCATCAACTTCTACAGGTATATATTATGATTTTTTATAATACTCTTTTAGGGTTCCATATGTCTCTATGGTCTCTATCATACCAAATAAAAAATGAAGGTAAAGTGTAATAGTTTTGGTGGAATGGAATCCTTAGACTTGCACTAATCGACTTGTAATAATCCTACTGATTAGAAATAGTCAATGTTGTTGTTGTTGTTAATGTTTTACCAATAACCCTGTATATTTAATTTATAAGAGATTTACTTTTGCACTCATACAAAATCATTTTCTACTTTACAGTCAGGAAAATATCTGCCAGGACGCTTAAGCACTGCACAACTATTAATAATAAAATATTTTCGAAAATATTTTCATGATGAAAGGTAATCACAGAGTACTTTTTGATAAGGTTATGTCGATGTGGCACATTACCTTTTGGAGTTTCCCTTCTTCGTAAGTAGGCCCCCCTGGTCTCATTTATTAACAAACGTATCGCCTGACGATAATGCATAACGCATCTAATGTATTTAATTGGATAAGGAATAATAATGTATTGTATAAAATAGCTTTGTAAATAATCCATATTTTTTTTGTAATATGTAAAAGATAAATATGGTTACTGTGGGTTATCCTTATGAGATGATAAACATATACCATCGCGGACTTTTTTATCGATCTTTGTAAGATATACAATTCCGTAGAACATTAATTTGATCTATCTCGTAAGGTTTAGCCAGGCGTTTGCAATGTAAACGCACAAAAATATGTTTGTTACGACCTCACATTACAAATGTTTGAATTTCTCGGCTTTTCTCTACTAATGCATGTATTATACGTAAAAACCTTCCTCTTGAATCACTATTGCTGAAAATAAATTAAAATCGTTGCGTAAGATTTAAGCTTACAGACAGCGGAAGCGACTTTGTTTTATGCTATGTAAAGATTTTGTACCCATACTGTTCTGCTTTATCTTTTGCTTTTAATTTTGATTTCCTTTCCATGACTTTCGTGTATTGTATTGTGATTTATTTTAATGTGTTTGTCCTTGTCAAACTTGTAGCCTCTGTTGGCGATCAAATAAATAATAAATAAAAACATGATTAGCTAAATAACACTGTATTTCATTTATCAATCCCTGAAATGAAAAACTAAAAATACCTAGCTATAAGCATACCGGTAAAAAAAAAAAGGTACCTAGGTGTAGTTCTAACTATGAATATCAGGTGGCGCTAGTTTCTTATGACCTGTTCCACGGAACAAGATTGGTCTCTCTCTATTACTAGTCTTATCAAAGTACTCTGTGATTTTACCTATAAGCACAATGTCAGCTGTCAATGTCAAATTAGAGGCTATGTGATTTTTTTGTTTTGAAATAAATATAAACGCCCACTACATTTTTTTTATCTCAATACATTTTTATTACTTTAAAATGCGTGAGAAAAATAAAGAATAATCTTTAACTTTAACTCATAAAATGTAAGAATTAGATTGGGAAATAACCTTGCAATCTTGCGTATAATGGCAAGTTAGTTTAAGTTCGGAAACTACATACCTACCTTTACAAAAAATTATACGAATACCATTGAATACGAATTACATAAGTTTCATTACGGTAGGTAGGTAGGTACGCGCTATTTTTTTATTTCATCTTCTATTTTGGATGGTTTATGTTAGATGGTCACTTTGATATAAAGTAGAACCGAACATGTCATATTAAACGAACTACACTCCTATTTCTGTCACTGCTCGTTGCTTCTTTGTAAGCTTAAAAATAATAAACAATGTGGTGAACGGTGACGATGGCTAGGTTTTCATGAATTCATAATCATAACCGTTTACAAATTAGCTGCCGACCGATGTGAGAGCACAAACACCCCCCACTTCTGTTTGTTTACCTACCACATTTGGTAAACATCAAACTGAATTATGGTTTACTTACTTTACTTTTACCTACCTACTTACTTACATTTTTGGTTGTGGTTCAAGTTTATGTCTACCTAGCTAGATACCTACCTAAGTGCCATCTAGGTATAATTGTATAGGTACCTACCCTCAGCTCATCTTAATTAGGATGTGTTAAAGCTTTACCCTACCCTAAATCACAACTAGCATAAAATGGTAGGAACGATAACGAGTTGACCTACCTACGTACCTAAACACACGTTATAAAAGATTATACCTACATAACCTACCTTCATGCACTAGGTGGATAAGCACTTGTAGGCGTTCACGTTCATCATCATCATCATTCAGCCATTCAGTCGGAAGACATCACCCGACTGCTGGAAATACGCCCTGTGCTTCTCGCATCCAGAGCAAGTCATCTACAATCTCTATAATAAATTAACTACTCTCAAGATAATTAAAGTTCATAACAATTCACCCTCTATAGCGATAATGTCTCAACAAAAAAAGCACTAAACGGACAAAGAAAACAGATATGATATCCTTGTTGACACTGATGTCAGGACTCAGGGTGCGCATGTCACGCCGTGGGAGAGTCTCGAACTCTCAAGTGTGTCGATTTATCTCGTCTCGGCGACGAGAAGGCGCATCATTAAAGTAAACAGCCTGCACCTATCTACTGATAAATGTTCTGTTTCGTGAACATTTTGCAGGCTAGACTGAGGATAAGGACACTGGTGATGGTAACTACGTACTTAGTTAAGGTTTTAGAGGACGATTATGGCATCGCATCGACTTAGGTATCGGGAGACTACATCATAGCCAACATCTTGAAGTGGTGTAAAAAAGATTTAAGGCAATGATCATCAATTTGTCTGTAGGTAGATAATATTTAATGTTGAGACGACAAGCGATGCATGGATAAAGACTGAAAACTTCATCATATTTTCAATATTTCATGCATGCATCCATTTTGGACGCTCGCCTCCCCAAAAATAATCATAGCCACAAAAATATACTCTACTAGCTTCTGCCCGCGACTTCGTCCGCGTGAAATTTCTTGTACCCCCACCCCGTCGCGTCGCAACACTTCGTATTCGCTTACCGTTCACTCTGAGTTTTTTTCTTTTTGCTCGGCTCAGGGTCATAGCGTGATGTTAAATAGCCTATAGCCTTCCTCAAGAATTGGGCTATCAAATGCAAAAAGAATTCAAATCTGACCGGTAGTTAAAGAGATTATCGCGTTCAAACAAACAAACTTTTCAGCTTTATTATTAGTATAGATAAAAAACTCTATGGCCCATAACTCCATAATAGGTACCAACTCTTAACATCTTACACACGTGATAACTTTTAAACGAAATATCCGATTGAGATGAAACAAAAAGTATTTTACTTCTTCATAAATACTCTTGATAACATAATGCTTAATTTCGATAAAGATTAATATTACGATACATATTTAACGTAGTTTTCTTTTCTTCAGACAATTTAATAATTATTTTGAACACAAAATCGGTTATTGTGATTAAACCATGATAGCTAGATATATGTTCTCGCGGACTTTTTTGTAGGTCTTAATGGGCTCTACAAACCCGTAGTACATTATTTTGTTCTATTGTCAATAGTTTTTGCAGCGCACGCAAAAATAGGTTTTCGATTTTACACCTTGTGTTACAAAATAGCAATTTTATTAAGGATCCCTAATTTTAAAGAAAAAAAATATAGCCTATAGCCTTCCTCGATAAATGGACTACCCAACACTAAAATAATCATTAAAATCGGACCAGTAGTTCCAGAGATTAGCGCGTTCAAACAAACAAACAAACAAACAAACTCTGCAGCTTTATAATATTACTAGCTTCTGCCCGCGACTTCGTCCGCGTGAAATTTCACCCTCCCCCCATTCACCCTCTTAGGGGTGGAATTTCGAAAAACCTTTCTTAGTAGATACCTAATCTTCACAAAGAACACACCCTCCAAATTTCATGTCTATAGGACCAGCGGTTTAGGCTGTGCGTTGATGTATCAGTCAGTCAGGATTTTGAATTTTATATAGGTACTAGCTTCTGCCCGCGACTTCGTCCGCGTGAAATTTCTTGTACCCCCACCCCGTCGCGTCGCAACACTTCGTATTCGCTTACCGTTCACTCTGAGTTTTTTTCTTTTTGCTCGGCTCCTAAGAGTCATAGCGTGATGTTAAATAGCCTATAGCCTTCCTCAAGAATTGGGCTATCAAATGCAAAAAGATTTTTTTCAAATCTGACCGGTAGTTCCAGAGATTATCGCGTTCAAACAAACAAACTCTTCAGCTTTATTATTAGTATAGATAAAAAACTCTATGGCCCATAACTCCTTAATAGGTACCAACTCTTAACATCTTACACACGTGATAACTTTTAAACGAAATATCCGATTGAGATGAAACAAAAAGTATTTTACTTCTTCATAAATACTCTTGATAACATAATGCTTAATTTCGATAAAGATTAATATTACGATACATATTTAACGTAGTTTTTTTTTTCTTCAGACGATTTAATAATTATTTTGAACACAAAATCGGTTATTGTGATTAAACCATGATAGCTAGATATATGTTCTCGCGGACTTTTTTGTAGGTCTTAATGGGCTCTACAAACCCGTAGTACATCATTTTGTTCTATTGTCAATAGTTTTTGCAGCGCACGCAAAAATAGGTTTCCGATTTTACACCTTGTGTTACAAAATAGCAATTTTATTACGGATCCCTAATTTTGATTTAAAAAAAATATAGCCTATAGCCTTCCTCGATAAATGGACTACTCAACACTAAAAGAATCATTCAAATCGGACCAGTAGTTCCAGAGATTAGCGCGTTCAAACAAACAAACAAACAAACAAACTCTGCAGCTTTATAATATTATTAGTAATTAGTATATTAGTATTAGTATTAGTATAGATATAGTATAGATTAAAAAAGCTATGAGATTTAATGAGAAAAACAATCACGACTGTGACCAAACGAAAACACCCTGCGCTAAAGTCGACACCCCGAATAAAAAAAAATAAAACTAAACTTTTTCTTTCAACACAATTAAACGGGAGTTCGTCATCCAAACGGTATCCATGCAGCCAGCCACTTTATCACATTATACACGGTTTGTCTCTTAGTCTTAACAACATGTGGACACATGTCTTGCATTCTGAACGATATTTTTATTTTAGTACTATACGATTATGTTTACGGCGAGTTCAAAGGGTTTTTTAATTTGACACAGTTTATGGCTTTGTCCCGCGTTTCGACGGCCGTGGATGGAAAAGTTGTGTAGCGTCGCAAGTGGACTATTAATTTATCGTGAAGACAAAACAGTGTTATCGCATAAATTGTGATGTCCCCGTGTAGATACACGGCTGTGGCTCATAATCATAAATCTTATTGCACTCTAGCTCTTGCCGCAGATTACTCACTCCTGCTGACGGATGCGCGTCGGGTCCATTGTGTTTGTTTTACTGGCAAGCGCAGCAAGCCGTCTAGCTGAAAAATTACAGTACCATACCATACCATAATCAGCCTATAATGTTCCCACTGCTGGGACACTGGCCTCCTTTCAGTGAGAGGGAGTGGGCCGTAATCCACCACGCGGGCCCAGTGCGGGTTGGCAGATGTCACATGTCTTCGAATTTTTGGTTCTAGGACATGCCGGTTTCCTCACGATGTTTTCCTTCACCGTTTTGAGAGCAGTGGTGATGAAATAATTTACACAAAGTAAAGCGCCTGTCTGGGTTCGAACCTACGACCTACAACTCGTAAGTCGCGGCCGTTACCACTTGGCCACCACTGCTCTCTGAAAAAAAAAAATATTACAGTAGAATTTATAAATTTAAATCCAGGGTGCTTTTATGTTGATAACGGGGTTAAAACGTGATGTGTTGAATAAATACATAAGCCGGTAGTCAGGTACACCTAAGAGCAAGGGTAGGTAGTCCTCCAGACTGTATTTCGGCAACGGCGGCCAATTTCAATATGGTAGCCTTTGGCGCGCACAAGTGTGTACGCAGACACAGGTGCATAGTCCGATGGGACTGCATGCAATCCGACACGACCGGAAAGAGATCAGGCGCAGGATCAACAGAGTCAAAGCATTTTGTTGAACGTCAAAAATTACAATAAAAAAAAATAGAATTGATTCTAGTCGCCCCTTCCAAAAGGTAGTTTTCGTATGGAGAAGAATGGGCAAGAAACTCCACCGTTAGTCTTTTAATTTTTTTTACAATATTTTGCATACCTACATATTTATTTATTTATTTTATTTTAGGAAAGCTTACAGACTAATAACATTATAGTAACAAAAATATATAACTAAATTGCTAATGACAAGCCTAATATATAATATTAAGTGAAGACGATACACCTAAAATAAAATTACTATACCACAATAGGTACCTAAAATAATTAAAAATGAAACCATGACATATAAATTAATTATGTGATAGATACATGGTGCTCATATATTTACAAACATGGTAAAAGTAAACGATTTACATTAAACAAAAAAAAAAAGAAAAATCAAGTAACTCTAACTCAAACCCTGACTGTTTGAGTTAAAGTAGTAATTACAGAATGTAAATCAATGTCAAAAAAATTAAATTAGCAACCAACAAGAGCAGAGATATACCGACTACCACACCTATTAGTGCACCCTCATTTCGTATTTGATTACCTCGTTGTTCTAGTAGGTACAGCCGCAACCGCTACTGCTAAGCATGAGGTCCTGCAGGTTACGATGCCCAGGGCGAGCAAAGTGCGATTCGGAATTTCTCAGTAACAGCCCGGAGTCTGTACCAACTCTGAAATCACCAAAAAAAGAAAGTTGTTCATATTCATGGGTTGAACACCCTGTTAAAATTTGTAACCGGTAAAAAATCATCCTGTATATTTCCGTTTGATGGCAATAAACCCGCCAGCCCCCATTATACAGGACTTAAAAATAAGCTGATGAAGCTTTTTAAAATCGCTTTTGCAGACCCTTCTATGTAGAAGCAGTACAAATTCTGCAAAAATTGAAACAAAGTGTTCAAAGAAACGCTCGACACGCTTTGTAACCGTTCAACTTTAAAACAACTGCACTTATTCCCAGTAGATTGAATGACCATTTACTTGGAATAAGTGCAGTTTTACTTTTTATCTCAATAGCTGCAGTTCTTACCGAATGGAACTAGGCGGCTCCTACATTCCACATTTTATGGCACAAGCCACGATAAAGTTTCTTTAATATTATCGCGTTCTTGAACAATAAGCGTTTACGATGCTTTATGGCGTCCACAAAGGAAGTTATGAATACATAGGTAGTCGGGTTTCGGTGTTATAATGTTAACAAACATAAACGTCGCTACTCAACCGTGTGGGTCTCAAATAAATCAATGGACTCTTCGTTTTAAAACCTTTTGTTTGCTCAAGGTGTTGCTTCGATCAAATTCATTTGTAAAACAATCAAATTGAACAACTTTTTGCATGGACGTTTTGAGAGCAGTCGTGATGAAATAATTTACACAAAGTAAAGTGCTTGTCTGGGTTCGAACCTACGACTTACGACTCGTAAGTCACATAAACATCACGCCTGCATTCGCCGAAAATAAAGGCAGAAACGTACCTATATGACACCTACATTTCGTCGGTTATGACATCGTAATCGCGAAAAAATGATTAACTGTCCGGTACAAAACGTCAATACCTAAGTGCTCGACCCGAATATTTGGGACGGCTGATTATTATATTTTTCGATTAGGTACGATGTTGGCCCTACGGAGAAAGTTGTTCAGTTTGATGGTCTGGTTCACACCCACAGATCATATATAAACACATTCACACCCTTAAAGACCACACATGGTACACCCTGTATAAATTCGCTCATTCTCAAATCATTGGATTGGTACCTACCTCAAAGATAGAAATTGAGGAAATGCGGTCGGAGAGACTTTTGAAAACTCTAAAAAGTCGTAATTCGAGGTTTGGCTCTCGCCTATTTCCTCCTTCAATATTGGACTAATTTCAAAAATATTGCATAAACTGAATAGAAGGATAATTATATCCCTATGTTTTTCTTCTTTCATTAATGGTTGTCCACTAGGCCTCCGTTGACTGCGGTTTAAATCGGCATTTTTTGTGGGTTCTCTAGTGCTTATAAAAATAATGTATCATCAAAAAGGAAAACATTTACGGTCTTATTCATAAAAAAAGCTTATAGAAGGTTTAAAGCACACATTAGTTAAAATGCTCATTAAGCCTTTAAAACGTTCGATAAAATTTTGTATTCATAAACGCTTCATAAACGTTCGATAACTAAAACGTCCTATAACTTCAATATAAATATAAATGTTGCCATTTTATTGAAGTTATCCAACAAATTAGCCAACATATTGAGTCGTCAAACGAGAATATCTGTCTACGCACCGAATAATTGTGACCATAGACATTATGACGTACGGAAAACTAATTTATTGTCTACGGTTTCGACAGTTTTGCCGCGTTAACGTCTAGTTTTCATAGTTTTTGACAATAAATTTGTTAATGTAAGTCATTTTATTGTCAGGCGAGCGAAAACCTTTGAATATTTTTTTGTATTTAAAAGAAATGGAATTAAGACCGGAGACTAGTTCCAAGAAAGGACAAAGAAGTGAATACTCGTTTTGGTTGGAGGACGATAAGGTTTGTACTGTTACAACTAAAATGTGTTCAAAGTAAGTTTTGTTTTGTAAACAATCTTTATTTCTTATACTTATTCTTGCTTTTGCTTTTCCTTAGATCTTTGGAAGAATTGGTCAGGGAGAGACCCTGGTGATGGCGCCAAACAAGTTGCTGAATTCTGGGCACAATAAGAAGATAGAAAATAAAAACACATACTGACTGACACCAACGCGAAAAAGGGGAAAAAGGCGGCCTGACATGATTTACGAATTAGGTGCCTATCCAATTTACTTATAAGTTATAAAGTTCCTGAGTAAGCATGTCAAGAACTTCGTTTGATGAAGAGAAAGAATTAAAACATTAATTTTGTATTTCAGGGCAGTAGGAAGAATGGTGCTTCACTACAAATAATAAACAGAAGAGGTGGAATAGATGGCAAATGAAAAGAAACATTTTAAAAATGTTGTTCTGCTAGCACAAGTTCTAGAAGCCGAAGTAAAGTTTAGAATATTTTAAAAATAAATTAATTATACTGATATCTGTATATGTATAAGCTTTTTATTAATGCACTACTTGCTAAAATGTTTCCTCTTTATCTGCTTTGTGTCGCGGGGACGACTGTATTTTAGATCTTGTTGGCCCAAAACTTTGCCACTTCCACAATGTTGTCAGTGGCAGCGCAGAGGTCACTTTGACTGCATGTTTTGGGACACATAGGGTAGGATAGGAGGCGGAGCATGGTTTGCGACATAGCTTCACAACCACTCCCTACTGGAGCATCTCCCTGCAGGGTGTAAACCTACATGATCTACACGGAAGTCCCTGAACCGTCTCCGGTCACAAGTGGGAAGATATACCTCTAACCTGGTAAAGTGAGGCTACCTCGGTGGAATGATTCCTGAAAAGTTTGTAAAATAGCATTTGCATTTCCCCTTGCAACTTCTTGGGGTGACTGTATGATATTCATTGATATTGCTACCTACCCTCTAACTGAATGTCTCCATGGTCAACTGCAATATTGTAAAGGACTGCTCTAGCCACTATGGTTGTTGCATGTAAAAGACATTGAAAGCGTTGTTTCCACAGCCCAAAGCAGCAGCGTCCCACAGTAATTCTTGTTGCTATTCCTCATATCCAAGACAAACTTACGAATCTGCAGAAAATGCATTTTACAGGGAATGATAAGTTTTTTTTAGTAACAGGTAAAAAAAACCTATATACCTATACCTAGGTACATTTGGTTTTAAAAATACTACTTTTTTAAGATTAAATCTTACCAAACAAACCAAACCAAATGTACCACGGTACTTAGCTGTTACTAAAAAAAACTTAAAATTCCCTGTAAAATGCATTTTCTGAAGATTCGTTAGTTTGCCGTGGATGTGACGAATTATGTCCTTCGTTATATTTTTCCTCGCTTCTATTTTGCATTGTAGTTATATAATAACTAACTAAATTGGTTAAACAGAAGTGCAACATAAATTAAATACAACTGCACATGTTACATTTGTAGATCAAACGTCATTTTCTATCAGCTGGTATAGAGTCGGCCATTTTTTTTTCCTTATAGTACTGTTATAGTAGGCTTCTGGGTTTCATAACTTTATAGTAGGTTTATAGAACGTTTTAGGGCTAAAATGCGTTTATGAATAACAATTTTTGACAACGAGACATTAGCAAGACTTTAGATGTTCTATAACTTATTATGAATAAGACCGTTATTATTCTGTAAAAAATCATTGCTTTATGGACATCAACCACAAAGAAAACAGGCGAGAGCGTTTCTATGGAGAAACCTATTCCTCTTTGGCATAATAATAAATTCAATATCTTCCCACTTAGGTACTACAGTTTTGCAAGAAAGACTTTAGTCTAAGTTACGAAGTGAACAGAAAATATTAAGTTAGCTATTCCGTAAGTTCCTGCATGTAGTTTCTATGTTAGAAGTAACGAAATAAAGAACATAAATTACCTTCTTACTGATGTCCTAAGTGCAGTGGAAACAAGTACTTACTGAGAAACTTTTCAGGGTTTCGTACCCAGAGAGGGTGCCAATAGGACCCTATTACTGCCCCGTTGGTCTCGTGGTTGCAAGCGCGACTGCTGAGCGTGGGGTCCTGGGTTCGATTCCCGGGTCGGACAAAGTGTTATTGGGTTTTCCATTAGGAATTTCTTAGTAACAGTCCGAAGTTTGGAAGTTGGCGGTTTAATACCCCCGTGCCTCGGAAAGCACGTAAAGCCGTTGGTCCTGCGTCTGAACTTTCCCCGGTCGTGTCGGATTGTCGTCCCATCGGACTATGAGAGTAAAGGAACAGAGAGCGCACCTGTGTTTGCGCACACACTTGTGCACTATAATATCTCCTGCGTACCTGGCTAATCTCCATTGAGATTGGCCACCGTGACCGAAAACGGTCGGGGAGGCTATTATTATATTACTTGCTCCGCTGTCCGTCCGCCTATCTGGGCTTGTATCTTGTAATAGGTAGACACTTGATATTTCCACAGAGTATGTACTACTATAACCGCTTAGATAACAATTATAACAACAAATAATAAAAATAAAATTTAGTGTTAAATATGGTACGGTGGCTCTGGCTGGTAAGGAACTTAGTTTGTGTGCGAGTCCACCTCGCACTTGGCCGGTCTTTCAGTATGTTCCTTCCTACCCTATTTACCATGATAAATGCCTCGCTTCATGAAATGTTTCGCATATTTCCACCTCTTTTGCTGGATACCTATTTGGCAGTTGTGTGTGCTGATTGAATACACGTTGCATGTGGTTTTGCATGTGTTACGCATGCAGTCCCAAATTAATTGGATTTCATCGTCGTCGTTTGTATTTTACTTGGGTACCTACTCGTGTTTGGAGTACCAACTCATATTCGTATACCTATTGGCAATTATAATTTTATTAATCCTCTATAATCAGAGCGGAACGCAGGCTTTATTCTTCTCTTCTAGGTACCTAGACATAGACATCTACTTATTACCAGCACCTACATAAATTCACCTACCATTACCAGGTACATATATGTATTTTTTATTGTATTTAAGATTGTATTTTGAATTGTATTTTTGGGTACTTACTCAATATAAGTTAGATGTTTATTTATCTTTGTGGTAGTAACATTGCATTGGCGTTATAGCTGTTAGGCTGCCTTTCCACCAGAGATGAGCGAGGATGCGTAGCGAGAGATGTGTGTAAAACTAACCAATACCAACGCTAACTTAGTTCAAGCTATGAAAATGAAGCGATGTTATTGGTTGGTTCACACCAACACACACCACCACACCATACAGGATGGCAGGGACATCGACGCCTAACCTGTTACCATGGATTCAGTACATGATTCTAGATCCCCTAGCGTAAAACTAACTCGCCGGTTATAAAAAAAAATCTGCTGCTTCATAGAAAACTGCAATACCTACGCAGTCAAAATTTATAGAACAGCTAATTTGTTTTAAAATAACCAACGAAAATTGTTAACGTGGGGATTCAGAATCATACTGAATCGTGTTGCGCGTCGATATCCCGCCACCCTGTATTATTATGTTGATATTTACCGCCGATTGGGACCATTCTAATTTGAGAAGCTTTTCCATTTGTTAATAAGGAGAATCGACTTTCGAGATTTCTACGTTCCTAATAAAAATCACATCGATGATATGACGAAAACGCATTTCAAAGCGGACATTCTGAAATGCGCCATTTCTTGCCATTGAAAAAAATTCAGGTAGGTATGTTACGTGCGTAGCAGCTAACCTAGGAATTCCTCCGTAAACGGAACAACTCCAAGAACGGCAGCACTTAAAAACCATTTCTCTTTCTAAGCTCCAAGCCTTTTATCCACGCCTTTCACGTAACAAAACAACATAAATAAAATCACTGTAACTCCTGATTGATCTTAAATATCACGCCGGCAGCAAAGCGAAGTAACGGGAGCGAGAAATTGAATTTCTCATTTGACGCCCGAGGTATAGTATCGTTTATCATGCAGAGGTGACACTTCATCATGTCATGGTGTCCAGGCCCCCTTTGTGGAGCTATTGGACTGTGACACGGCTGGCAGCTAGTAAGGTGTATATAATTGTGGAGTATGTGAAATAATGGGACGCAATTATAGACGTGTCAGTTTAAAACGAGTGATGTGGAATTGGTATGTCAAGTATTGGTATTGGTAACAACAATATGAACTTATTATATTATTCACAAACAAACAAACAAACAAAGCACCTATTATATAAGTTATTCGCTGCTGGTGATAATATTAATATCTAAGTTGGTACTATAGAAACTTAATTAAAAATCTTTGACTTGAATAAAATATATTGACGACTCATGTTATTTCTAGCACTGCTTCTACCAAACAAAAAAACTATATTAGAATACATATTTGACAATTGCTTGAATGTTCGAATGGAACACACAGACAAATATAACCAGCCTGTACTGCTAAAGGTAGGGCTACACAGCCTCTACAGTACTGAAATGATAGAGAAATAAACCAATCATTTGTACCTACCCTTTGACAATTTATCCTCATTGTGCTTAATTTGTTACTTTGTACACAAAAAGCTCGTGTCGGTGTCTCATAATCCGGTACCTGTGGAGATTTTATATTATATCTCGAAGTTTATGAAAGTTATACGCCTATTAAAAGTTATTTTGAATTGATATTTTATTAGATTTCTTCATGTCTCATTATGATCATTACCTACAAGAACTGCTAGCGAAGCCGCGATAGGCCATTAGAACCGTGCTGTGCTTATACCTGTTCACAATTATTTAATAGACGTTTAGTAATATTAATTTTATATTTTACTGATCAATGAACGCCAGAGCCAGAGAGCTTCGATTCATAACGTTTAATGACAACATCAAAGTAATGGCTATTAATAATCCCCATTTAGACTTTTATAACTGCGGGGAAGAAGTGTCTTAAGGACTTAATAATTTTCGTGTGGGTTTATGAGAGGACCACATGGTTCATTGGCTTTATTAACCGCTTCACTAATGCAAGTTTTACGAGTAATTTCACGGTTGCTCATTCCGCCACGGCAGGGGGCACCGCTGTCGGTCAGTTCGTTAGATACTTGGCCTCAACTTTGTATGGAATGCTCGTATTGTGATCGTAATGAATACTTTAGTGCCTCTAATTAATGGCTGTTGACGTTAAGTTCTTGGCAGGTTGTTAAAAATATTTTGTTTCGTTATGTGGGCCTTTTTTGTTTTTCTATTCATGGCTTCTTTACTTAGGTACCTACATAGTTGTTGATGCGGTTTTATTTTAAGTGGAGTACCTATGTTGGACTGCAATTCAAATTTCCAATTGCTTACAGGAGCTATGCTGCTTGTTTTACGTCATCTTTGTCTAGCGAATCTTTGGAGGTTTTGAACAGCACCAAGTTAGCAAACCTACAATACCTTTTTATTTCAAGTCGTCGATCTAGTTCTGGGAGAATCCGTTGCTATATTCTTACAGACCGTGTTTTTAAACCTATGATAAAAATATGCTGTGACTTTATGACGCTAACCTAGTTCCTATGAGTCTCTCTAGACTCTAGACTACATAGACTGTAACGAATGTAAAACAATTCTATTCTCAACATCTTATTTTATTTTGTGTATCTAAGAAGCAGTAAAATTTTAACAGTTTTGTCAAACTCTTTAAGAATAGATTGAGAATAGATAACTGGAGAGTACGAAATGTCTACATATAATTGTGTACCAAGTATTAGGACCTTTTCGCAAACTGTTGCATATGTACTTTTTTTTTTTTTTGCTAGCCTATGCTGTCCCACTGCTGGGCAAAGGCCTCCCCCAAATCCTTCCAGGAACTCTTTTCCCGCGCCACCTCGAACCAGCCCTCGCGGTACGCGTCCAGGTCATCTCGCCATCTCTTTCTGGGCCGGCTTCGGCGGCGCCGTCCATCTTCAGGCACCCATTGTGTGGAGATTTTTGCCCAGCGGTCATCATGCATACGGCTGATGTGACCCACCCAGTCCCATTTGAGCCTGGCAGCCTTCTATATGTAGTTACATACATTATATATTAGGATTCATTAATTTCTACAATCACATATGTCACATTTCAACCTATGCGGAAAAGAACATGACTTTTTTATCGGTATAGAAACAAAATATATATAATATGACACGAAAAACCGATTCGCTAAGTAGATATAGGTAGGTACCAGTAAAATCATATGAGAAAATATTCAATATTTACGCCCAGATTAATGGCTAGACACGTGCTACGTACACTGCGTTGCCATTATAAGCTCATTTTGTCAGCTAACAGGTTGATGTAGGTTTAATTAAAATTCAGCACCATCCATCACGGCCATATTGATTTTGTGTCACGTGCATTTGCTGCGTTCGTCCGTTATCAATTAGCCATGATCGTTTGACAGGAATAAGGATTTCAAATGGAGTTGGCTTAGCTGTAGAAGTTATTGGTGGTTGGAAACCGTAATGTAACTTTAGAAAATCAGAAGGAAAATTAGTATCTGGGTATTATTGTACAGAGCACATCAAGCTACCCGAAACTGTAAAATTTTCCCAATCAACTTTTAACCTTATGCTTTAGCGATAAAGTTGAAAATCTATTAAAGAAATTTGACAGATTGTAGTAGCTTGATGTGCTTGGCGTCTGTACCCAGAAACTAAAAAAAAAAAAAAACGGTCGATTTATTTAGTTTACGCCTTTGCGCCTTTATTTCGTATTAAATTCGGTTGACCGAACATCATTGGCTGGGTTAAATTATTTTAAAAGTAGCAACGGATGGTTTTATCCGACTTGTCGGAAGCTCTAGCTGTAGAGCTATTGCCGCGATTTGATTTACCAATTTATTTTCTGATAATAATTTCTGTGCACACAGCTAAAACTTCGTGGGATCAGGATATGGCTGCCCACTGGCAACGCCCATGCTGGCTAAATAAGCCAGTTAGATCCCTTCCTCTGGATTTCGAAAGATGTGATTCATGTAGGGGAGCGTGGGTCACAGTGGATCCATTTTCTTTCAATGACTTGTAACTTTACTTTTTTTACCTCAAATTTTCTATCATGTTGACTGAGTCCTAGAAAATATATTTAAATTTGAACCTGTATTACAAAAACAGACCTAAAAGCACTCAGTATTTTTTTTTTATTATTTTTATTTTAAGTGATAAATTATCCACTGTGCCCCACAACAGGGGCACAGTGGATACTGATTTGGGTTACACTGGATCCTGTGAGTCACACTGGATAATGATTAATTCATATTCATTAAAAAACGTGTATTTAAATTAAGTGGTTTATTTTTAATCATTAAACATGCGTTTAATTGTAAACATAACATAAATCTTTATTTGAGGTAATTTAGACGTGGACTTTGTATTTGGAAAGTACCTATAATACTTTAAACTTAGATACTAGTTTCACAATATGAAAAAATCAAACGATCAATAAATAGAACACATCTGCTGTCCTTCAACTTATAAGGTTGACATAACTAAACCTCTTACAAACAATAAAAAACAATTACAATCATAATATTCTTAATCCTCCACAGTGGATACAAGATCCACTGTACCCCAATTCAAAACGATCCACTGTGCCCCAGTTGGAGAAGTCTTAATTAAAAAATCCTTCCAAATTATTTATTTGTCAAATAAACATATTAGAGTAACAAAAATTCTCTACAGTAACTTTAGATCATATCACATTATCAACACTTGTAAAATTCTAATATACGGAAAGGCAAAACGTTTTACAAAAACACGTAAAATAAAAGTTTGTGGTTTACTTGTCGACGGATGCTCCGTACCGCGTGCGTCCACTCCGATACTAAGATGGCGACTAGCTCGGTTGCGGGGGGAGTGTAAGAACGGCAACGTCGCGAACGCGTACGCGTCTGTTTGCTTTAAATACACACCTACAATGATTTATCCACTGTGACCCAGGATCCACTGTGACCCACGCTCCCCTATGTATATTATTACTGATGGACAGTAGCATCTTTTTTTTAGGTTAGTTTTTGTTAGGTAGTACGTAGTTAGCTAGCAAAGAGTTTTGAATTCTGGCACTACCTCTGAAATATGTAGTTACTACACAAAAAATAAAACTCACCTTGTGTCCTTTTAGTTGTAAGTGTGGTTGTAGACATTTTACTTAGTCGCACAGCACGGGGTTCGTTAGTACCTACCTTAGAAGCTAGCTATGAATATTCATTAGTTACAATTACGGTGCAAGACTAGCGAACGCTCGTACGTAAATAATTAATCAATAAGTGCCACAAGACCACAAGCCTACAATACGGCGAGGCCTTACCTACGTATCTACATAGAATTTCTAAGATTTTATAATCGAAATAGATATCTATTCAATAGCGATCAATGCCTTTCTCTAACCTAAGCTATAATAAGCGAAAGCTAAAGGATTACCTAACTTTCAATCTACACCGCAATAGAACCTCCCACTATCATCATCTAGAGGAAGTAGTATCCATTTAGACGCAAGTATCATCCTTTAGTAAATTGAACGGTTTATCAAAACACCCCACGGAATGCGAGATGGCATAACTGGATTGTCTTAATACGATAAACGGTGTAAGGTCAATAAAACTAAATAAGTTAAACGACTCGGGCCAATAAAGCTCCCGCCCTAAAGATGCACCAATAACCATATCTGAGTTACCTACTTTGTCAGTCAAAGGACAGTCATGTTACGATGAGTAATGCGCCAGATGTATCAAGTAATTGACATAAGAATACATGCAAGCAATAAATTACTGTTATTACAATCTTTTCCCTCTAAGAATTATTATTGTTGAGAAACACAATAATATTTCTGCTATCTTCTATCTTAGAATGCAGCCAACGACGCTTGCGTTCGGTTTATAAACTGTTGTGTTCCTGCCAACGTAAAAATGTGAAGATTTTAATTTGAAAATGGATTAAATTTTAAAATAAAACTGGCCAGTACAACGCATTTCCTTAGCTTTGTCGTAGTTTATGTAGACAAAAATGATGTCTACCGTACGGCCCACAAAATGGAACAGCTTTTATAATTTCAACACAATCTAGAAACTGGAGAGTGGCCAGCTTATAACCGCTGCAGTGCGGGCAAATACAATAAAAACTTTTTATTGAATCACTCTTCAGACATCCCTGTATTCGAAAAAGGATACACAATTATAAAGGGGAAGATATACGACGGAGACCGTATTAAAAGCCGGGAGATCATTAAAATCCTCGTTATTTACTTTTCTATACTTGAAAAGCATGAACATTTTTATTCTTACACATTCGAATCGGTATTAAATTATCGGGTGACAATAAAGTTTCATTGGGATTATGCGTCTGGGATATTCTTTATACGAGGGCAGAGGTCAGTAGGAATATCATGGGTGTTACATCGCGTGGGCGGGCTTTTACTACACATTTTAGTGGGAACAGTAAAATAAACTTGGTCCGAATGTCCTGCGACGGACGCCGTCATTGTTGCGCTCCTCCGACCCATCGTCTTCTTTATGGGCTCTACGGCTAAACTGTTCAACGCTTAAATTTTATTAAGTGACTCTTATTATGCTAGGCCCCTAGGGCATTCGATGTATTCTGGAATGTTGTGAATAATTTTTCGTAGTGTATTGTGCTCTTTCTTTGGAGATTATCGGATTATGCATACAAGGTTTGCATATATTTTTCAATCTTGTAAAATCTTGGTATATTTTTTCGCTACGGGTTGAATAAAATTTTATGTCAGAACGATAACTGTCCGAGAAACATTCAGAAAATACTCACAACGAATTCAAAACATACGTTCCTGTGTTATAGCGAAATCAATGGTCCTTCATTAATATTATATTCTGATTTTTATTTTATTTTATCCTTTATCAAAAGGTTTTTCAAAGGACTCGCCTACTACGTACCTACATAATCCATCAATACCATACCTTCATTAAAGATTGCATTCCTAATTGATTTTTTTGCTGTGGCAACGCCATTCATTAATATTGTCACACTCATTTTGGGGGACGATCTGCGGGTCCAACTGTGCGGGAGCCAAAGATGTTTATCACACAATATAATTTATACCATTGGGATTTCTATTATACGCTACATTATATTGTTATTTTTAAGAAGCAAGGTTTATTTTCTGGGTGGCTACCTATTCATGATATTTATCAACTGTTCATGTTACAAAAGGTGACATATTTCGTTATTTTCTAAATAAGGTATTTTGTAACGGTTTTTTCACCCATCAACATTTTTATTTGATTTTTAAAACGCGTAAAATTTTTTTCAGTTTGGTTTAGCTTTTTGGGATGCATTAAGAAGCCTCCTCGTGTAGCGCAGTTGGTTCCGCCAGTTACTCAGCTCGAGCGCTCGGCGCATTCTGGACAGTCACACCCAACACTTTATTTGACTGGCTAATTCTTCCCTTGTGGTGGTAGGGCTAACGCCCGCCTGGTTTGCGACCACCCTCCCACCGGAGTCCGGCCACAGGCATCCATATCCATCCATGCCATAGGCATCTTCTGGGCACGCTCGTTCCATCATAGACCTCATCCATCGCTTTCCATCAGGCGTGATCAATGTCAAGAGCGGGCCCATTCAGCAATTAAAAAAAAGCTTCACTACAAATTCTTTAATTATAAGTTTCTTACTGCCTCGTAAAATTTAACATGTGTCAATCTGTAAGATTTATTCAGCGCCATTTCGTAAGGTAAAATGGGCGTAAAGTAAGATAAGCGTTTTTAACCTACGTCAAAAAGTCCTACGCAGCATTTAACGTGTGCTGTAAAAGTGTAAACCATTAATCATCTTATCTTTTTGCAAGAATGTTTTACTTTTTGCTTATTCAAAAATGACTCATCGTTGTAAAGTAAACTTTATTTTATTTCAAGCTCGATAACTTAATTATCACTTCGAGCTATAATGCATCGATTAGTTACATCACATTAAAACTTAACAATAGGGAGGTGGGCGTACCATAATCGCGTTAATTATATTATCGCCATCCCTACCCGCATATGGGATAACGTACAATGATATTACAACGGATGACATTCTCGCGTTTCGCGTTAATTTTTATGTTTTGTGGTTAATTTATTTATGTGGGCGCAATTTTACGGCTGGCAGTATAACAATTTGTTCTATTTTTTTATTTTATTAGCTGTTTCGAAAATTAAATTGATGCTAGTTTGTTCGACAGTAATTTTGAAGATAGGTAAGTGTAATTAATTACACAGGAACATTATTTACTTAATTGAACGCTAAATTATTATGAAATTATGGTCCTATTTGATTGAATAATAATATTTTCTAACTATTATTTGCGTACAATGCAGCCATAAGGCATATTATCACCTTCACACAATGGCCACACACATAAACCATAGGCCAAGTAATCTTTAATAGTTTACGTCCGTTGACGAGTGACTAATTACTTTAAATACCTATTGTTACAGGAGCCAACAATATCGTTATAAATCAGATTATTCATGGAACCGCTGCTTTATTCATTTCCTTGGCCATTTGAAACCCATGCACATTTCTTAGTGACAAAAAAAATACTGGTTCTGTTTAGGATTGCCCACCTAGATGCAGACTAAAAAGGAAAGGAAAAGGATGCCTTATGTTTCAGCTGTGCTGTGAGTACTGAGGCCGAAAGTAGTCGGGAAACCCCGAAACATACACGTAAGTGAAACCTAAAATAATAATAAAATAAGAACGTCTCACGAAAGAAATAAAACTAAAAAAAGAACAATACCAACACGAAAACCCTCCCTTCTATTTATTTAATAATATTTGGTCACCAAACAGTCAATACAATTTGTATTAGGGTACACTTTTGTGCTAAGATTTTTTTAGTTGATAAGAAATCTAATCTTTCCGGGCCCCTCGTTTTCTAGTTTTGTGTAGTCCATTAAAACGGTCCCCTGGTTTTAGCTAAATAATACACGGTGGGCGGATAGGGCGCAAAACAAAAGACTACGCAAGTACCGGAACTAAACCGCGGTAGTGCACCTCGGGGAATAGGTGAGGTAGCGCTGTGGTAGCTTACTGGGGTATTTTTATTATTATGGGGGAAGCTCTAAGGTGGCCCGCGAAATTCATCAACACAACTCTCTAAGACCATGTAATCCCCAAGAATGACTATTTCATGAAATCTTGTCATTTGGGGATTACATGGTCTTAGAGAGTTGTGTTGATGACTTTAATGATTATAATTCTGTAAATACATATTTGTTACGACCGCGAATCATATTTTAATCAACGTACAACTTAATACTGACCAGCAAATTGCAAAAAACCTAAAAAAAATTGATGTTCGCGGGCTACCCTGGCGCTTTCGCCTTAACTAGCGGCCCGTCCCGGCTTCGCACGGGTGGACAAGTTTTATCAGCCTAGAGTAATTTAGGATCAGTCATAGGTTGTATAGCGATGGTTGAAAACGTTTTTTTTTTTCATTTATGTAAAAGTAGGATTTGTATTTGAACCATCTTTTTAATCCGCAATTAATTTTGCTTATGAGTTATGATATTTTAGTGTTTTCACTACAAAAATAGTTCCTATAAGTTATACTACTGTAGATTACGGTAGGTGGAGCAGTAAAGGTCCTGCTGGAAAGGCCTATGCCATCAGTGGACTGTTATGAGCCGATGATGAATAATGATGACTTGTAATCGTAAGGTAAATTGTTTTTGTACCAAACCTAATTCTCCAGTAGACCTGGCCTCTTCCTGCACATTTGTCTTCTGTCTATGAAATGGTAAATGATAGTTCACCCAGTAACTTACCCTTACGCAGTCTCTACGTAGCACAGCAGATGTGTGCCCGCCCCGGGTGACTCACGACGACTCAATTACACATTCGATAGTTTTGTGTTCTGTCCCGACTCCCAATACATAAATGAGCCTTTATGAGGACATTCAACTATGTATGTGTGTTTTTAATTTAAATTTTACGGCTGATAAAGGCAGATTAAGACATTTGGTGCGTAAAAATCTGACTGTATAATCCCGAACTACAAATCATAAAATTTTAAACGAAGCAACTACCATTTTCTCACAGTTAAATATTTCAGTTTCTAACAAAGTTTCACCGCAGACAGTTGTCTTACTTTAAAATTAATTTTCATAGTTTCCTTGGACTTTATTCACATATAATAAGAAACTCGTACCATAAAATAAAACAACGCCAAGCAAGATGTTAATACATGATGTTTTACAAGTAACTCAAGTTTTACAAGCGCAAGCCCGACACATTGACTTGAATTTATCGCCAAACTTTACTACTTTCATACATTTCGCTTTACATTTAAGAATGCTCGTGTAAGAGATATATTTTCTAATTTAATACATCCTGTTTCGTTCGTAACTAACCGTCTGACTCGACGCTCCGCTTAGAGCTGAAGTTATTACCATAATATAGCTTGGCTTGTCTTGTCAAACGTACAATGCTTATCTAAAAGTTCCTTGTTTTGTCTCTACGGCGCGGGCGTCGCTAAAAGGAAATACTTGTACAAATAAATAAACGCGGCCTTTAAACGCTTGTCATTGTCAATCCGTTGATCCGATGCTCTTTTTATAGCGCGATGTATGCGCTGCAAGGCGTGTTCTTGTAACTGACCCTTATCTCGAGTGATTTTTTTTGTCACATATGTTTCGGATTAGCACTTCACGGAACGTTATTTCGATTTGTCGTATGCATTCACATTAAACTAAACACTTCACGATATTTTGGGCGATGTTTCTTAGAAAATAAGGGAGACAATTGCATGCACGTTTCTTCTTTTGAGTGATTCTTATTGGACGGGTGTACGACCTACCGCAGAACTATAACTTTCGGCTTAATCCCATGTAATTCATGAAGGCTTTTACGAGTTGCACATGATCCATAAACTGTATTCGGATTTAAAAATGTTCTTAATCTTATAGCTTATTATTATTGGAAGTGTTGAAAATGCTCTTAGCACAGCACTATTATTTTAATCTATTACGTTCTAAATCCGTCGTCCCATATGTAAACGATCAGCATGGAGAATTTTGATTTAATTTTATATAAGCTTTCAAGAGTCATTTGTCATGTGTCAGTACGGCCAAGAATTCAGTTGATTCAAATTTTAAACTAATGTATTCACAAGGTATCGCTTACATTTAACTTTTCATCAGAAATGCTTTATTAAAATTGTTATGAATTCGATGGCGCTTCAGAAAATAGTAGCCATAAATTTTGATGATGATGGTAACACCGTAACATACACTTTGTACTGTGCATACGTAAATGCTTTTTAACTGCCAGTACTGTCACCTGTCACGTCTTTGATTATTTCAGGTGCTGCTAGAGCATACCAAACGTATTCATACTAAGATTAACTATTGTTAACAGTATTTAAAACCATAAAATGCTATACGCACGTAAGTGTAATAATATAATCCCCACTCAAAATATATTTTTTAAAGAGTGAAACCTTATAGGAATGTAGAGTTCTTCGAAACACTCCTGTAGTGGCAATCAAAAGGTTCTTTATTGTCGAGTTGCCTGCCGTTATTAAACGTTTATGGATGAAAACCTTAATAGCTACTTAATATGCTATAGCTACACTTATACTAAATAGCTGTGCCTGCGACTTTGTTCGCGTGGATGTCGGAAAACAATAATGTCTTGTCTTTCCACTATTAAAAAAAAAATTACCTGAAAACATCAACTATCTACCAGTGAAAGCCTCGCCAAAATTGTTCCAGCTGGTTGGTTTCGGAGATTAGCAGGAACAAACAGATAGACAGACAGACATTTTTTTTTGTTACCTACCGTACCTACCGTATCATAATAATGTATTTAGTAAAACGCTGTTATTTTGTCATTTATACGAACAGACACTTTAATTTTATTTATTTGTACAAATATAGATTGATTTCACGTGTGAAGTACACAACAAAAACCTCTATAAACACTATTTTATTCAACAAAACCATATTCGTAGTCGGGTCCAAAAGCCTAAGATTAATCTCAACATTACTAAACAGGTGTGTTCGCCCGACGTCCGCAACAAACCTTTGTTGATTGTCACCTGTTGAAATCGTAAACATTGTCCCAAGACATTCAAACAAGCAATTTAAGCAAACAAGTAATGGGTACACAGTGCAGTACAAGGAATCTACTACGACATCACGAAAGTAGGGATACACCAAGTTTCAAGTTTCATTTTGCAAGCCTGAACGTGCCTAGTATGCAACATCAGTTTGAGAGCGCTGTAAGATGTTTGGTTTTATTTTTACAATGCTTTTAAGGATAAGTCAAAGTCAAAGTCAAATAATTTATTTCAAATAGGCACATTAAAGGCACTTTTGAACGTCAAAAATTACAACTAAATACCTATACATAATTGATTCTAGTCGCCATGGGAATTTCTAAGGACATATCCACTATAAGGAAAAAAACAGGTGATCATGGACACCAATTAAGACTAAATGACCAAATTTTGTTGCTTTTGGCATCATTTTTGAGAGTTGCAACAAAATTAATACTAATATTATGACAAGGGAGAACCCCAATTGCAAACAATATTTTGAAGGGTCTTTTGTTTATCAATGTCCGAACTTGGAATGGACCTGACTCACATCCACAGCGCGCAACTCGCGCAAGTGTGGCCCGACCGCCCGAGTATGTTTTTTGCGACTGCGAAGAATAGGTAATATAACACCTGATATATTGCAAACATATGTGTATTTGATTGTAGTCGAGTTTTGCCCACTGTTTGGATCTTTCAATCGCGATACAGAAATACTATTGGCAATATATTTTTCAAAGAGTTACAATGTCTTAAAAATTTTGTAGGCATGCATCCAAATTCCTCATTTTCACTGCGACATACATTTCGAAATGTCATTGTGTTGTATCCACTCGCGACACTTGCTTGTGCCAGCGCCAGTGTCGTAATTCCTTAATGTTTGTCATTTGTTTTATCAGTATCACGTACATGTGCGTTTTTATCTGTGCACTCTCGTACATAATAACTTATGACGATCGTTGGTGTTTTACAAATTAATTCTTTTAGATGGTTCAAAGGTTCCCATAATTCATGCACAGTTTTGGTTTCATCACCCTTCGAAGATAGTTTGGAATCGATTTCGTCATTGTCCCGAACGTAGATGATACCTAATGTTAATAATTCATCAATTATTATTGTATTGATTTTTCTCTATAAATAGTGTGATTTGTAAAATCATTGTTTGCTCATAAAATTAGTGTTACTCTCCATTCAAGAGGATGTGTGTATTTTTATTTAAACAATTCCAATCTTTTTCAAAACTGTTCCCACGTAACAGAATCACACAGCCATTCAAATCTGGAAACGCATCCAAAAATGTGTTTTTAATTTAACAAACCGCTTATAAAAATGTTTGTACAAGTCAGTGTAAACAGCCAATATTATTTTTCTATCGGTCGGTGCGGCCGTATATTTTAGAGACATTTGTTTGAACAGTTCGTATATTTTCTCCGTGTGATGGGGCGCAGCCGGTCGTAACAGCTGCTCGATGTGAAGTCCACTTGAGGTTCTCTGCCTCGTCGAGTGGTCGGTTGAAGTCTTCCTCTTGCCTCTTGCGAACCTCAAGGTCTCGATTAAAGTTTTGTAACAAAATGTTTTTGTTTTCATTTAGATTTTCAACGTTGGCTGTGATTGCAGGATGTTGTGTTGTTATTTTTAGCACTTACATCCTCAACGAGTTTCTTGCAATTATTGTGGTCTTTGATTTGATGCGTATTATGAAAACTGTAGCGACTAGCGACGCATTAGTGAGATGATTAGTACAACGAATATTCACGTTGTCAACGACCAATCAAAGAGGTAATGATTGCAGATTTGAGATGCTTTATTTCGTAGGTATCCTTAGTTAAGTTTTGTTTATGGGTCAACATTTTGCGCCTTTCGTTTGCTACTCACATCACATCACAAAATTCGATCGCATTGAAATACTTTAGTTTTATTCGGTGCACTATTTCGTTTGCCTCTAATCGAAATAAATCAAGTAAACCTCCAACAATTAATACAATATGTAGCACATTTTAAACCTAATGCGCCATTACACGGCGAGACTAGTTCCGGATTGACGGCTGCACCACGGATAGCCTCGTGAAGTTTAACGACCCATCACAGCTCACTTGTCGATTGACTGCAGTGTCTGTGGGGTAGGTATGTAATATGCTTTTATAGCTATGTTTCCCAGGCATTGGTTTAATGTTGACGTGTAAATAAACAGTTGAGACCGTTATTTTTCTGTGTGTAAATTTGTGCCTTTGTATTCATAGAGTTACCTAATTATTGGTCCTTTGATTGTGTTGATTAATTTAAGTTTTTAAAAGTTACGTTACTTTGGCAATATTTGATTTCTGCAGGTTTTTAAATCACCACGATAGCTCTATATGGGTTGGCGATTTTAATCCATAATAATTTCAAATGTCCACACTGTCAGTAACAGAAGAGTTTGTCTCCAGACTGTCATTTTTTTTCTGTCAGCAGCAGTTAATAAAAATCTTAAATTCATTCATGAACTGGCAGACAACGCACCGTCTAAACTGCTGGGTCTAGAAGCATGAAACTTTGCACAAGAGTTCCTTTTATGACGAAAGTGAGTACAAGGGCAAGATTTTTGAAAAGTCATCCCCTTACGGTATTAAATAGAGGATGAGAGTTTGAATGGAAGTTCGTAATTTTTGCCAAAATCCCACCGGGCACACGGCTTGTATCATACTAATTTGCAGACATCCCAGATCAATACAACGTCAAATTAAAACTGTTCAGCTCTCCAGTCCCAAACAAATGAATAACGTTTCGACGACTGGATGAAACCACGGAAAGTTCTGTATAATAATAATATATTATACTCGTATAGGTACCATTTTACCGTGGTATTTTGGCGTTTCCCGCCGCGCGTCTACCTAATTACATGTCTGTATCGATATATTTAGAGATAGCAATGGAAATTGGTATGTCTGTTATTGTATGGACTCTGCAATGTGTTGAACAATGCCCGTGTATTTTGATTTTGTCGGGCTAGGGTGCGGCTTTGCTGGTAAAGGTTAACTAGATGTAGGTATGCCGTTTTAAGGTAGGTGCTGATATGTTGTGGTGGTCAATTTACGACTATATCTTTGACTATGAAGAACTAACTAAACTAATAATTAAGGAATTAATTTAAAACTGAATAAAAGAAGACTAATTCCCGCAATTAATAATGTTCATAATCTAGTCGCAATCTCATCTTAGTGACAATCAACATCACAATCTTGTCAAAATGTAGAGAAATTAGAGGTAGGTTACTTTTGACAGATTGAGATTATCTGTCTCAATAGGACTGTAAATGATCTTAAAACTACTAGAATTGCCCATTTCTTGACATAAGTTTTTTTATCATTTTCAATTTAGTTGAAGGGCTTTTTTCACAAAGTGGTGTTAAGTATTACTTTTTTATAAGAAATTTTGCCGTTTTGACAACATTTTGCTACATACTCTTGACGCGAAAGTACCTTCTTAGGTATAATGTTTCACTGGCTTTTTAAATGAAAGTCTTTCTTTTGACGCTATTGATAAGAATGATGTTTCTAATGACGCAGAGTTGATATTAAGTGCGTCGAACCCACTTGAAAGCACATGCATTAGCGCCATGTAGCCATGCACTGACTACGTCACACGAATTGCGTGTGATTCCGAAGGGGATAAGGAAATAACTTCATATGTAATGAAGGGACACGCTACTAGCCTAGTGTTTGCTAGAAATGATCACAATTTTATTGCCCTAGCCTAGATAATCTTTAATGGCTAGTATTTTGGGGTTCAGTACCTACTAAAAAGGGGGCCAGTGGGACTCATGTAGAGTAAAACCGGAAGGCGCCGTCTGTCGGTGCGACCACGCATTCCGATTCACTGAACAAAAAGTGAGATAACTATGCGACGATCGCGTATTTGCGCGACGATCGTTTTTGGTTAGGATGCGGTCTTACACGACTGTCTATCCACCCGTCCATCAGTCGGTCTGTCTGTCACAGGTTTAATAGCTAAAACATGTCTTCTTCAAGCATGAATTGCTGCATTATTTTAAAGACACGTGTAAGATCCACGAAAGCCAACATGCGTCCTGGGTAACTAAATATTTTGATGGAAATCTGTCAACAAACTGACATCGTAAATTGTTGCCGCCTTGAACCACCGGTCACCATCATTGTACGCAAGTAAGAGACATAATATTAAGCCGTTGGTAGACTAAACATAATTCCGTTGGTGGACAAACCTTTGATTATCATTCTTTGGTGAAAAGACTTCATGAAATTGATCTTGTTCTAATTTATACTTGATTTATTATCGACTCTTTTGGTCACCCTTAACATTACAAACCTGACATAGTAAATCGATCTGGTGAAGACCACAGGAAATCGCTGGTTGCGAGAAGCGCAGTACCTACCGGTCGAAGTGGTGATGCTTGGGGGAGGCCTCAGCAATGAACGTCTTCGGCTGAAATGATGATGATAATAGTAAATCGAGGTGACAGGCGACTATCCGACAATTTTCTATTTTATTAAACAGCATTTATCGTAAAAATGTGTCTCTGTCTCTTTCTATTATTTACAAGTGTGTGGGGGTGTGTGCGTGCGAGTATTGCGTAAGGAACTTCGTTCCTGACAGGTCCCCCGACCGCACAAGATTATTTTTGACGAATTTCTCTTTTTTTGATGCCTCAATAAATTAAGGCCTCCAACCTGGGTTTAAAAAATTAAAAACTAAGCGACTACACGCTAAGGGCACTCTCTGTGGGGTACGGACCTCAGCTTAGGGCATCGCTGAGAGTAGGCAGCGAGACACAGGCTGGGTCATAATTAGACGAATTTCTCGCACTGTCAGTTATATTTATAGAGAAGTAGGTACCCGTCTCTACTGGTCTAAAATTATATAGAAAAACATACGTACCACTCCATGATACTTGTTTCCTTTTGGTTTCAGACACTTGATCTTGTGATCCCGACTACGGATAAGTCACCCCTGCTTGCCTTCCCCTTGGTGTCATGAAAGTGGCTACTTTCCGAAATATTGAAGAAGTCAGGTAACATAATTCACTTTTTCATGAACTTGAATCTCTTGCTGTCAAGTTGGTTTGGTAGTTTGTTACCTACCCATGTAGACAACATTTTTTTTTTAAATACCTATAATATGACGAAATGCGATTTCATCATCATTGAATTTTCCATTTTCATTGCTTTTGTAGTACTTAGTGATTATGAAAAATATTTATTTTACTCGATATGTAACTACTTACATATCGAGTAAAATAAATATTTTTTAACTTCAGTATCTACGTAGATACTGAAGTTCAGTTGAAACTGTTATCATTAATTAACCGCTAAATACCGCGGCCACAACTGAACAGCTGAATATTGGTACAATTTCACCCTAACTCGAATAACTTTTCAAATAACACAGCACTAATTCACGAAATCACCTGCACGTTTCAGTATACATGTCAATAACAATTTACTTGTACCATTTCTATTACTGCCTGGCGTATTTTGTAGCACTCGTATTCGTCTCGAACCGTGGAGTTTAACGGTCCATTTCGACTGTACCGTCGTATTAGCGCTCATGTTGTTCCCTAATACCAATTGTTATGCACCATGTGTTCTCGACGAAATTACTTCGCCTTTATCCAAAGCAATCGCAGAACAAAGTTCTAAGCTGCACTTCTGCAGGCAAATATTTGGAGAAGACGGTCATAAAAATAGTCATGAGTGTCTAAAACTAAATGTAGTGAACATTAAATGACTGTAAAGACTTTATTATTTCCCTTGGTAATAAACGTAAATTAAAAACATACATACTCCACATTTTGCTGTGTATGAAATATGAAATGAACCAAACAATGTGAAATGAATAAATTACACGTTCGTTTGTTGACTCGTTTTAAAAATAGCAAACCAATAAAACCTGCTTTTCATTCCGACGTTCCGGATATATGGCAGATATTTTAACAATTTAATATTGTTGGCCAGTACACAGAGAGGCAAAACATTGGGCCGTTTTATTATTTTAATGCGGATTAAACAACGAGTTCAGGGAAAATTTCAAAACAGTGCTGAATGCACGGCGCGGACCGCAGAGGGGGTTGCCATGGCAACCGGCGAGTTTTGACGGCAAGGTGGATACGCAAATTGTGGTGCCACTCGGTACAATATACAACGAGTTGCCACGCGAAAAAGTTTCCCAAAGTTTTTCTAATGTGGAGAAAAGAGAACAACAACTGAAAACTTTCTTTTCAGAAAAATTACAATAATTCAACTGAAACAGACCTATTTCAGTTTCTAATGTCAATAAATTACCTGTTAGACTTTAATACACATACCTTGTTTTTAATTTTTATATGATATTAAGAGAGAATTCACATAAGAGCCTACAATTTGCACTTGAATTAGAACCCTAATGCACGTTCAATCACTATCTGAATCATTTTGAACGATATTGGTTATCCATTGCTTAATATGTTCGAAACAATTGTCAACAACGTAAATGACGCAATGAATGTTATTGAACTGTCAAACTGAAAACCATGCTACTGTTAGTGTATTACACAACTATACCGCCGTATATAATATACTTACGGAATACTATATGATATTGATTTTGTAGAATACACAAAATATTTTTGGAGGATGAAGAGAACATTCTTTTACTCGGACCCCTTATTCTAGGGGAAACTGCGATACAAAAGGGGTAACACCGTCCTACCGATTTCATACACACGTTTTATAGCTCATGTTATGTTATGGTGCCAAACTGTACCCGTGTGGGGTCAGAAAGGGTTAACGTTTCGAGTCTTTGTTTAAAATGTTATTTTCTCCCTTAAAATATACTGTACCCCGGGCAGTTTGCGTGCATTTAGCGAACGCATCGAACAAATTATACCCATCTTTGTTTTGACTAATTGAAAAGCATTACTTGAGTGTATTTATGTGAGTGTGGGTAGATACTGACAGCATGTTGATTTTAAGTTAAACTGCTTATGTGGTTGTTGAACAAATAATTTGTTTGTATTTCTTAATAATTTCTTAGCTTGCAATAGGTTCGCCCCCTATAACACGAGACCTAAATATAAAGGGCGAAATGTGAGTTTATTAGGTACCTATAGGATTTGTAGATGCACCTGTCCCCTTACCCTTTGAAGATTACTTATGTTATGTTCTTACTTTGCTAGTTTTGGAACATTACCAAATTCACAGTTTTTCAATTCTATATTCTTAAGGTCATAGCACACATATCAACTCGGAAAAGGATCGTCGCTGTATCAACTCGAGCCATTCAGTATTCTTTGTATGAAACTAATGCAACGCACACTAATCGGAATCGTAACGAAATCGCCTCGCCTCGGCACAAGCTCACGGACCGCGGTGCGATGCGTGCGTCAACTTGCAGTTCCCGCGCTTACGGCTCGTCGTCCCCGCGCTTACGTCTCTCCGTACCCGAGCTTAAGTCTCTTCGTCCACCCTTGCCCCTTTCACCCGTCCCGCGGCCTGCTTGCAGCACCATCAACCAGCGCGCAGCGGTCGGCGAGCCGTAACCGCGGCGTCGCCTTGCCGTAGCCGAGTCGACGTATCGGAGCTTCTGATCCGTTTTGGTAACGTGCTTACGTTAGGTTTACGCCTGTTTGACGGCCGGCGATTCGAAAGCCACACCATCAACCAGCGCGCAGCGGTCAGCGAGCCGTAAGCGCGGCATCGCCTTGCCGTAGCCGAGTCGACGTATCGGAGCATCTGATCCGTTTTGGTGGTTTGGTGCTTACGTTAGGTTGACGCCTGTTTGACGGCGAGGCGAAAGGCGATACGGTGACGACCCCTTTCCGAGTTGATATGTGTGCTATGACCTTTATTCATAGGTACATCTCTGGCCATGGGCGAACTCTGGTCATGTTTTGATTAGATCTATGAGCATCATGGCCAGAGATCGGACAAAAAACAAGAGGCATAGAAGGAATAAGAGCAAGTCTTTGCCCAGCAGTGGGACAATATAGGCTAAAAAAAAGCTTAAATTTTCTTTACACAAAGTCTTGACATTTTCTGTTCCACGTTGGTAAACACCATGATGACCAAAAACTTATAAACGTGTCTGTACATACATACCCAACGTTAATAATTATTATCATATCTCACAAGACATGTATGGTAATAATGTTTCTCACACAAAATCCACACGTCTCATTAGAGTATTTCTAAGAACCTTTCTGTACAAAAAGACTAACGGAACATATTCGCAAGTGCTCTTCAGGCACCTTACTCGGTGTTAATGCTCGAATCTCGACGATTAAATCAAGAGTGCTCGAGAAGAGAGCAATCGAAATCTAACGACTATTCTACACGGGATGAGTGCGGCTATAGGAACTGTAAAGTTGTTTACTTGACTTTGCTAATAAGTGTTTGATTTCTGGTAAAGCATTGGTTTGTTTTAAGGGGCTTTTTGTTATGTATCTACATAATTATTCAAAAGCTTAGTAGTATAATTCTGTGAATTTTCGTGACGGTCACATCATTGTGGGGGCATTTTCTTTGTGTATAATTTGTGCCTTAAATTATTTATGGTTTAAAAATTATAAGGACCTAAATGGTTTTACGTTCTAGAGCTAAACTATTCAAGCTACATGATTGTAAATGATGTTTATTTCTGCAAAAAGATCGTATAGTAGTAGTTATAATAGACTTTTACGCGAATTTTTTTTGATAATTAATTAAAAAATAGATGACGCCGGCGTTTCTTAGCTGACTGACATTATTTTAACGAATGTGTTATCTACCTAAAACAACAAAAGACGAAGCCTCAGCTCAATCGATGTAGCACTACCACTAGCATTATTTCAACCCCATAATAGGGACAAACGATACTGTTGAATATTCTATAAACATCTAGTTTCGAACACAAAACGCGATAAAAATCGTACGTTGTTACAGGTCGTGGTCGGTTTTAAAATAAAACGGAAAAGTTTAAATAGGAAAAAGTGAGTGGAAGGGAAGATAGTGAAAAAAGAAGAGAGCAATTTAAACTTGCTCGACCGGCCGAGGGGAGTTCACATTTTATAAGTAGCTCGAAAGAAAATTGCACGATGCCGTTACTTCGGAACTTTTCGCACTTAAAATTTAAATTGTGTATTGATTGTTAAGTTCTTGTATGCTAACTTGTGGACGTGGATGTAACCTTGTTACTGCTTTTTTATATGTTCAGGTATTTATTTTCTACGGATGCATACCTACACAGGTTTTTAGGGCTCCATTGGTAGTGAGTGTAGTGCCCTAAGGCCATTTGTGAGTTTAAACCTTAGAGTAATCTTGTGCACTTACGAAGGCTGCAGATACATAATAATTTAAGTGGACTGAACACAGTAAATACTTACTGAAATATAAGTCAGCGTTTGACCATAACTCACCAACTACCCATTGCATGAACAACACTGTCTCCAAACGAAGCAACTTATCTCACTGTTTACTAAAACAAAACACCGATAGGTTGGCGTGCGAGCTCAGACAATGCTGCATTTTAATTTTGTACATGCTTCCTCAACAATGGATCGTAATAGGTCCGTAGATGAGACGGCAACCCAACGGCTTTGTTCCGTTGGCAACACTAAACAATACCTGTGCCACGATGAACTTGCATTATCACACACCTAATGGGTTTTGTCTGTTCGTGTAGGGGTCCAAAATGAAAAGTTGTGTAAGTATAACATCGTGTATTTGCCGTGACAAATGCTTGTTTTTTCCCACGATAGGCAAGGGTGTTTATGGTAATCTTTCATTGTAATCATTGTATGTTTGGGAGACAAAAGGAAACGTAGCCGCTATCTATTCCGGAATAAGTGTCTTGTCTTGCGGGCAAAATATTATATGGAGACAGAATAACCGTATTCAAAGAAGTGTTGTGAATTCAGCAGGATCAGTTTCATGAATAAAATATATTGGACCGATTGGCGGACCGATGAGATGTTTGTTTACTAGACGGAACGTTTGATTCTTTTATTTATTCGTGTACTCTACATTGTCTTTGTCGTCTCAAAGTAATATTCGTCTGCTTTTCCTTATACACATTCGATTGCGAGTCTGCTCCTTCCATTTAAATTCAAACAGTAATAAAACTTGTAAAGTAAACACTGGCCTTTAACTTGACTGTTCTTTTACGACTGTCGAATCTTCCACTCGAATTAGTTGAAGATAGAAAAATAAATAGAGAAGATACTAAAACTCAGGAAAATAAATAAAGAAGATTTATTGAAGAATATTTTAGACTTCTTATCCGTTATTTCCGAAGAATTTATTACGCGATAGAAGTTCGGAACAACATGCTTTGTGAAAGTGTTAAGTAAGTACTTAAAGCGCTTTATCTAGTCTTAAAATGTTGTCACTATTTATCACCAGTCCTTTTAAGTGAAGTAACGTTAGGTTATCGGTATCAGTGCACTGCACTGATTTGGACTTTCACACGTAACTGTTACGCAAACCGTCGCGTTTGCGTTATTGTAGTTGTTTGGAGAAGCACTTAGTGACTCAGGCGGTGCCTGTAGTGCCCGCCCACGGGATCGTCGGCTTTCTTAAACGCAACGTTTATTCTATAAGTACGGTTGCCATCTGTCGGGATTTCTTCATGTCCAGTTGGATCTATTTGCATCGCATTATTAATCGTGTGTAATTTCATGTTTTCTGTCTTAATAACGTTTTTTATTTGTTTTGATTCATTTGAGTTATGAGAACATAGTGTGCGTCCTAATTTCGTTGTTGTGTCTTGCTGTTTTTCAAATAAATGAGTCCGTTCTTGTGTTCGAACTCGCCTGGTGGAAAGCGAAACCAGCTATTTTAAAGCAGACATGTTAAAATAATAGGTACCTACTTGAATCTCACTTATTAAAAAAATATAATATATGATTTTCACATAAGGTTGAATTTAATATCTTCAGAGAATGATATAAACTTCTCTCCCTTCACAATTTATAGCTTAAGTTATAAACTTACTTTAAGTTCGCAAAATGGGGCACGCATATATTTGATATACGGCCCATCGATATATTACTTACTCAAGTATGTAGAACAAATTAATATCCAATCGCTGCCGCTGCTTCGAAACTTATTGTCCCAAGTAATTAGCGTTATAGATGGCGGCCCTACTAGGGAAGTTTCATGTGAGTTTAGTTACTGTAGGGTGGATGTGTATATACGTAACAGTATCCTTCTATCAGTGTGACAGACGGCCTAATGACGCCATGTGTTCGTTCCCTGAACGTCCGAACTTCGTCAGAATGCGTCTATTTTCGAAACCGCTTCACATTAACATACTGGCAAGGGACTGGATCGCAAATTGGCAGTACTTGCAACATCGTAATGACGAATGAATTTGAAATGCGAAGAGTGTAAGATAGATACAAGAACTTAAAGTTATTGAAGTGTCGAAATATGGTTTACACGATGGCAGAAGTCTAAAACTGGATTTGAACTTGCCATGACGATATTCAAAGATCAGTGGTGACCAAGTGGTAACGGTTACTTACGTGTTGTAGGTCGTGGGTTCTAAGGTTCTAAACCTGGTTGGCGCTTTACTTTGTGTAAATAATTTCATCGCCACTGCTTTCAAAACGGTGACGGAAAACATCGTGAGGAAACTGGTATGTCCTAGAACCAAAAATTCGAAGACATGTGACATCTACCAATCCACGGTGGGCCCGCGTGGTAGATTACAACCCACTCTGTCTCGAGGAAAGGAGGTCTGTGTTCCAGTAGTGGGAACATTATACACTGATTATGATGACGAAATTCAACGAAATCCTCATTACGCACTCAATTAACAAAACTACCATAGCACCTTCAAATTGAAATTCATCTAGCTCCGTCTGAAATCCATTTAGCAATGAAAAGTCTCATATCAAATCCATCCAGCACACAGTCGTCTGATGCAAATATAGGCCACATAATCCATTTTTTTCGTCTCATTATTTATCGTTGAGCTTCAGAAACCGTCGCCGAATTCTCGCGCCTCCATTAAGCTGTCCGTGCGTCATCGCAGGCGTGTTCGTATAAGTTTTATGGTGCAAGTGACGTTTGGGGGCGATACGTTACTACAGGACTGCTGTATTTTAATTATCTGGTAGGGACGCCAGATGGGGTCGTTACGGCGGATAGTCTTTTGCCGAATTGTAGTACTTCTTTAGAACTTAGAGGACTATTTGGTTTTGAACAAAAACCTGTAGCGAACGGTAATCCAAGTCGAACAGGTGGCTCTGGCAGATTGTCAAAATAAAACTAACTTCGAGTTGCCCATTTAAATAAAACAAGCAGCGATGTCTACTTTATACCTATTCTAATTTTATCCAGATAATTTTCTTCAAAATTTCGAAACATTCCGTTGAGAGTTCTACGAACATTTGAGCATGTCTTCTGGTAACCCTATTGGGGACATGACAGCCGGGACTCCGGTCTCTCTTCGGGTTTTAATTAACAGTAATACGTGCGGAAGTGTGAGGGTGTTCTGATGATTCATGGACTTGCAATACTTGCCACACAACTTCGTGAACCTATTGTTTACCTGCACTCAAACGCAGCTGTGAATATATTAGCTACAATCTCCTTTAACGTGCCCAATTTGGACGGCGATTATCATAATCCGTCTTTTTGTGCGGCCATTTTAGCATGTCGAGACATCCGTCGCGAAATCTGGGAACCCACGCCAGTACCTGTGCATTATTCTTCAAAGATTTAAATCGCAGATTCGCCCTACCGCGTCAAAAGATAGTCGCGTTTCTGTTTCGTTTTGACACCATTGACACACACAATGTCGCAGAGACTTGACTTGATTGTCATGGAAACGCCATTAGTATTGTGTGAGCTCACTCTTCTCAGTATGGAGACTTTTTCGATCGTCTTAATAAGTTGAGGGCAGATCTAACGATTTAAATCTTTAATATTCTTGTACAGACACCATCACATCAATCTACCCGAAACTGTCAAATTTTCCCAATCTACATTGAACCGTATGCTTTAGGAATAAAGTTGAAAATTTATTAAAGAAATTTGACAGATTGTAGTAGCTTGATGTGCTGGCGTCTGTACTTCAGGCAACGAAGTAATATAAGAAGATTGGGAAATATTGTAAACAAAAATCAATCAGACCTTATCAGATACAATAAATTTATGTGCAACGATCAGAGTTGTGGGTGGAAATAAATATGACTTTGATATTAATTTTATATCCAAAATTATGCCTGCGTGTCCAATAAACAGTGGTTCATTGAAAAAATATTAACTGACCTGTACAATAAATCACAGACTGCTTCCTCTATTACTTCCCTTATCGCAAGTTAAAAAAAACACAGGCCGACGTTACGATAACACTCATAAATCATTGCGGCAACTATTTTTTATAGAATTCCATTAAAATGAGATATAACATAATGAATTAGTGACAGTTACGTTTTGTTGGGCCGAAATAATGAGCCCTTTGATATAGAAATATCTTTTGTATAGGAAAGTTATCAATTAAAAATGTATCGTCAGAGATTTACGAGTGAAATGCTTTAGATAAATGTCGAACAAGAATATTCTTGTTGGGTTTGTGTTTTGTTGAACTTAGCTGGTACCTTTGCTGTAATGATTAGACAAGCATGCTGGTGAGATATTAATTCTGTTCGGTCGCAATTGTGTTTTACGAAAGAATTTGTTGTATCAGTGATTTATGGCGTTATTGGTGGTCCAACATCCTGTCTTCTTTGGATTTATATTTTGAAAAGCATACGATAACTGACGTCACTCGGAAAGCTGCTGCTTAAATTGAATTGGGCTGGACTCAGTGGACACATCTGCCACATGTCAGACGATCAATGAGCCAAACTTTCGACATACTAGGTCCCGCTCATAGTAGGTAGCTTGAGACGGAAATGGCGGGATGAGCTGGACTCCTTTAATAAACATTGATCCTTGGTAGTTTTCTACAGAGAGAGGTGGAAAGAGAGTAGGGATGCCATTGCTCAGCAGTAGGATATTAATTAAAAAAAAAAGGTTCATCAAGGAAGGACATTAATAGCTAATAAAAAATAAAAACATCGATAAGCTTCCCACCTCATAGCACTTTTGTTATTCGCAATTAATAGACTAACAGGTAATCTCCATGTTGTCATAGGCAAAGATGTGCACTGAAGTCCTGGACTCAAGTTCTGCAACTGAACAGAAAATTATAGGTACCATAACCAGTAGCATATCATAGGTACATATCATAGGTAGGTGTTTGAAAGCTGTTCAGAGTTCTAGTTTTTGCTCAACCAAGATAATCACATGTAGATAAACTTTTAGAAGTTTATCTACATGTGATCATCATCACTTACTATAGCGGCACGTACGTACGTACAGGCGTGCCAATTCGATTCCCAATCACTCCCACGGTAAGCTAAATAAAAACGATTTAAATCAATCTAAATAATCGCAATTACGTTACAAGAACAAGTTTAACACGAGATTTAGCTGCAGACAAGTAATTAAATGTTGCCAACTAAGTAAATTTACGCTCGACGCAAAATGTTGTCTAAGTTACTTCGTACTGCGCTAATAATTGCACGCTTGTTCTAAGTGAAGGTTGCTACTGGTTTTTTGTTGTTTGTTTATAGCTTTGTAATCGCATATTTGTAAAGGCATTCTATCGGGAGTACCTACTGATTGCGAATTTTGTATTTTAAGTCATGCTTTAGCGATTTCCTTAATATTGGAATGCGATCTTCAAATCTAAAATTTATTTAAGCTATTCCTTAAATATATATTAGGTAGTCCTGCTCAGTTCAATATTAATTAATAATATAAATATGAACAATTTGTTCTACATCATCATCAACATCAACATTCAGTCAAAAGACCTCCATTCCTGGACATAAGCCCCTCCTCATAGCCATAATGACCGGTCCTGTACATCCCGCATCCAGCGGTTTTCTTCGTCGTTTACTATTTGTCCAACTTGTTGAAGGACCCTTGCTGCACCTTCATTATAATAGGTATGCTGTACCTTATACTATTAGGTATGACAAAACTTGGAGAATGTAAATGGAAACATAATTGGCTAGAGGTTGAATATCATTGGGATTTGTAGACATGTTCCATTTCCTTCCTATTTATATCAACACGTGAACAATATTTGCCTAGATTTAATAGATATGAAAGACGTCATCAACACGACCTTGTTTCTGGAAATAGCAAACGTAAAATTTATATGCGGAATTTGTTTTGGCATGTCTTTTATATCTTAATTTCATACTGCAGTATTGGCATTGGCTTTGTTGGTGTCCACAAATATCTGCAGTATTTTGGTTTTGGAAGTGACAACTATGCACAAGTGGTGTATTTCTGCCTAGCTGGCTCCAGTACTGTCTTTCTCTTCCTTATTTATTATATCAATAGATATACAAATCTGTCTAGCCATTTTCCTAATTTGTATGTATAGGGTCGACTTCTGTCTGGTCTAATCTGTCAATATGCATGTCTTCTTCTATCTTGCCATTTCCCAACTACATTGGGGTCGGCTTGGCTTAAAGTCTAACCGAATGCTGAATACCAGTATTTTACATGGAACGACTGCCTGTCTGACCTCCATAACAATAATAACATATTGGTGCTCGTGACTGTACCTTAACCTTGATCAATCGAACTATGCAGCTGTTATTTTGTCACGGGCCTCTAAATAATCACCATGGGCTATATTCAATTTCAATATTACCAAACTGTTATCCTCTCCTTCCTTTAATTCCAAGATCAGCACAAAAATTATGATCCTGTTTGTTGGTATTATATGCCAACATAACGGAAACACTAACCCTTATTATCGGGTATAAAACTTTTACAATTTGCCTAAGCGGTTTATAACAACTGGCGGAGGATTAGCGACAAGTTGCGTGGTAACTATGGCCATAACCCTCATTATTTACGAGTAGTCTGTAAGGTACTCTCTGGTAAATGAGGTGGCAGAACCTGATAGTTTTAATATGGGATTGTAAAATACACCCACGCAGCGTCGAGAGGTTAATATCGTTTTGATGGCAGTATCTTCCATGATGCAGCTAAGAGTTATATGCTTGTGTGGATTTTACAGCTTGCAGTGTGAAATATTGCTCTTAAATAATTATGCCTAGGTATGCCCTAAACTTGCTAGGCGCCACGAACTGGAAGCAATGGTGGCAGGTCTCTAGAAGTAAGCCTCTGCAATAGCACGCCAATTAACTCTATTCTAGCCTGAGGGCGTCTTACCTTACGATTACCGAATCGTGGTCTCGACTCTTAAGACTATGTTATACAGCAACTGTCGCCGATATTGGTCATTTTGTTTACTTATGAATATTTTGCACTTGGTGTTTACAGAAACTTTTTAAAAAGGCGTTTCAATGCATTTCTTGTCACTTTTTTGCCACAATATTAAGAAAAAAAAATAGCCACGAAAACACATTGCCGATATTTATTGAAAGAATCAATTCCGCCTGATCTAACAAGTGTAAACAATGTCAGGAAATGTTTTCTCACTTCTATACCAATATCATCTTTCATCATTCCTCTTTTGAGTAGATTTTTCAACAGTTTCTTTGACTTATGTGTTTTTTTTCATAATTTTGATGTTTTGTTTTAAAGTGTATTAGTGTCTGGACGAAATACTCAATCAAAAGTTGACTACTCATTATCAAAACTAATCAAATTGCCAACGTATTCCCAGGAAAACTTTATAAAAGTTGATTTTAGTATCGATTTATCTTTTGAAGATCAAGCGCCTCTTTCATTTTATTGACAGAACATTTGTTTGTACTTGATTTAGGGGAGAGAGGCACCAAGTTTGACAACTATAACTTTTTCAGTTTTACTTCGTCTATGGTTGTCGATCGATAGACTTGAGTAGGTAAAAATGAGCACGCACGTATGTGTGTTCACCGTGTAAGCACCAACACGGGGTGTAGGTAATTGGATTTAGATTGGATCGAATTAGAAATTTTCTTGGTGGCTTTTGTTTTCATGGGAAATTACTATTTGATGGGACGCATCAAAATCGAATTTCACCGAGTTTCACCCTGAATTCGGTAAAGGAGAAACGAAGGGAAACTTTACTTTCTGGGCTTTGGAATTATTAACATTAAGTTACCGTTATTGTTCTGTAGGTCCTCGGAAAATTTAACGGGTTTAGAATTGTGACAAAACACCGTCGAGGCCTACCGCATAGAGGGTGATACATTTAGCCCTTAAACGTTAATGTTCGCTATTATTTACGATAATTAAATTTAAATTGCTTTCGTTTGTTTTAATACAGAATTATGTGGGTCATAATTATAAAGGTTTTATGCGAAATATGCTCCATTTTGTTAGTCCTTTCGGTCGTTTTAGAAGTTATGTTTGTATGATGTAAGATTTTATTAGGTGTGTTACTGGTCAGCCAACGCGATTCCGCTTGTTAACATTTAATGATACGTAAAGCAATGCTGCATTATTGCATTAATAGTGCATAAATGCTTTAATAGTGCATAAACAGGATGTTGGTCTGTCGCCTACAAGCATTGTGAGTCACTTCTCCTCGTGGAATTAAATACACAAATACATTTCTTGTTCTAGTGTCAATCCAAGATTAACTTCGTCACGACGACGTCTTAGTTCTTGTATTTGATTTGCTATTTTAAATTGGTGCGGTTTCTGTGAAGATAATATCCATTAAAGTATATCGAATGAACTCTGAGTGCACTTCTGGATGACTTTACAGCGATTTCCCATTACATGCTTCCACATATTGGGTTTCATTGCAAGGTGGTCTAAAAACCAATGGAAAACTCGTCGAAAATCTACGGCATTACGATTTTAATCCAGAAAAGTACTCTTTTATATCGCCACTCAAACGATATATCAAAAGCATTTGCTGTAGTCAGCACAATCTCTAAAATATCAATTCGGAACGGCTTTACTAGCGTCGATACTCATAACATTTTATTCTAGCGGAGCGAAATATTCGAGGGAAGCAAAGAGTGCATTACCGGTGTCCATGTTTTATTTATGCCAGTGCGTCTACCGCACGAAAGTGGTTGCCTACATTACTGTCAAATTTTCGTCTCTCGCTCCCGAGCTAGCCCCACGTAAAAAAGAAAAACGACCAATTTTAAAACCGATTCGTTGGTAAAAATATTGCAGGGGAGCCTGCATCATTTTACTTTGATGTCCGAATTTTATACCTATTTAATGCTTTTAATTTTTTTTTAAAGGATGTTTAAGTACTGCCAAAGTCATGAGTCATAATCAAAACATTCAGCTTTTATGTCGGTATTTAAATGCAATAACGAATTTGCATATGACCAATAAGGTTTGCAAGTTTATTTAGCACATTTGCTTTACCGCTTAGAATTCACGTTTTATTACTATCTTCGTGTTATGTCCTCAATTTGCGGTCCCACTATTTCTGGCCAGCAATTTTGATGTTGATATTAATGCTAATTGAGGTGAAATAAGTGCGCCATTCGAATTTTACGTCAAAAGTTCAAAACACAGGAGACCCAGCCCATTGTGGACGTCACATAACTCGTAAAATTAGCGTTCCCGTTCGAAACTCGATAATCAAGTCCCAGTTCTGTTATCAGTGGAGTACTTAATTCGTTTAATTTATATGAACCGATAGTATAATGTGGTTGTGAATTAATTAAGCTCGCATTAATGAATTGGACGTTGAAACCACCAGCAGACACGGAATTGAATTACTTTTGTATTACGGTAATGCGTTGAAATTGTAATAGTGGCCGCTTTTTGATCCCTGGATAAAAATGTGAAGGTTAGCATGGCACCCTACTGGACAAAGCGCAGATATAGAACAGTCTGTCTGGAAGTGGCCTTATTTAAAAGACAGCTATTATTTTCTGGCTAGTTTGTATTCTTTTACACTTATAGCGAAATCGGTGTTTGTAAGAAAACCTTTACTTGTAGATAATACTATACTTTTCTCATATTCTCGTATTTCTATAATAATTCACATCTTTGTATGTTTTGAACAGAGTTACATTTCTGCGTACATTTTTCATAATTTATTTATGTTTACGACTTATTGCGTTGCGAGACACTTCCGATAACAGAGTTGCTTGATTAATATGATTATAATTGATATGCTTGATTTGTTATGTATTCAAAGTTTGTATTGCTTTCATTTGCAGGGCGGAACATAATAAATCAATTCGCTCAACTTATTGGCTATTACGGATTTTAATGACTAAACCTAGAATCAATGCACTTTTTGTTATTGCAATTTATAGGTACCTACAGCACTACAAAGTTATTTTGGTAAGTGGCCAAAATCGGAACTAACGTCGCCATCTTGTTTTCAATACAATTTATGTGACACAGTTACACAAATTTTTACCACCAACACCCTCTCAATGGCATTCAGGTTCCAAAATATCCTTATAGCATTCTATGTTCTTACTTCACAGGAAATCAAATTTTCACATTGTAGCGCAACGACTGGACTTATTTATTTTTTCCTCTATGTATAAACTACGGACTTCATTCTGTTTTAGAAACATAATTGCATCATGTAAGTTGCCAGATGTAGGTACGTATAACGTAATTATTAAAACAATTGTTTCTTTACCTTCCACATACCACCAGCTCCAGTTACTAGTTTTTAGTACCTAGTAGAGGAATTCGTCAGTGGACGTACTACCACCATACCTATTTCTATCGCAAAGCAACGTTGCTAGGTTCCGGTTTAAAGAATGCCGGTGTAATTACAGGCAACATTTCAGTTTTATCTCTGGAATGAGAATGCATCTGCGATACCTCCTGGAACACATGCCCATAGAAAGCGGCGGTGATCATCAGATACCGATGTCGGGTAGTCTGTCATCCAATCACACTAATATTATAAAGACGAAAGTTTGCGAGTGTGTGAGTGAGTGTGTTGGGGTGTGTGGGGGTGTGTTTATATGTTTGTTAGTTCTTCACGCTCAAACGGCTAGACCAATTTTGATAAAATTTTGTATGGATGTAGCTGATACCCTGAATTAATATATAGGCTACTTTTTATCCCGATATTCCCACGGGATCGACACTTACGCGGGTGAAACCGCGGGGCGCAGCTAGTTACTTATAAAAATCTGCTTCTACAGGTTGATGCATCCACATATAAACTGCTACCACGTAGACAGAGTAATCTATAGACTCATGGTATCCGTGTCACCGAAAGGGTCAAAAAATTCCGGCAATCTTCATCATACTATCATTTTTACAGCTTATTAGTATTACATTGCACCTTACCATTTTCACAGAACGTTGCGCAAATGTACTATTATTGAATTATGCACGAAAAAGATCTTATTTTCCGTTTAATCGCGGTGTAGTTTTTATTATTTCATTCATAAACGACAAATTTGTTGTGCACATTGATGTTCTTAGCCGACACGCAGTAAGGGACAGAAATATTCTTACTCTGTCTCTTTTCTTTGCTAGTGACGTTAATATATTTCTCTTTTTGTCTTGTTCGAATGAAAGAGAAGATATGCAGCAGTCTATAGTTTACTCTGTCTACGTGCTACAAGGATCTTTTGGCACTTGAATGACGGTGACAGATGGGGGGTGCTTGGTAGGAATCGTCAAATTAATAGAAAAAACAAGATAGCGGCCTTAGTTCCGATTTTCAACACGCTCCAAATGATTCCTTTATGCACGATGACCTAATCAAGCTATACATTACCAGTATAAGCCGAGTTCTCATTGCACGAAAAGCCTATGCAATGAGAGGTCAGCTATAACCAAAAATAGGTATATATTTACCCCCAAGGTAGGTCACTTCCTACATCTCTATATCCTCGTTGGCCATCTCCGGGGCGCCGACCACAGGCTTAAACTAATTAGGCCCCCTGGTCTATGTCAATGTTGTCACTGCACGCGGCCCGGTTTAATGCGTGTGTCTCCATTAGCCCCTCTCTCCCTTAGTTTAAACACCCTGTGCACTGACAATTCGCTAAAATTGATTTGTGTTGGGGGCGATGTGTGCAGCACTTCGTTAGTTTACTCTGTTTGATGTTGTTATCTTGTTGGCTGTTGCATTCGCAAACAAGGGTTTGGACATGTTTTTTCGTGTATGTGGATAAATATTTTCTTTTTCTTTTTTTAAATATAACGAGACGGATCTCTTTTGAGAGAATATAGTTTTTTTTAAACAGCCTTACTCTCTATGCCTTGTGCAGCTTTAAATTTTTTGTTGATTATTATTGCTTTTGATGATTTTGTTATGTCAAAATGCTACTACTACTTGTATTTTAGTAATTAAATACTTAATGCTTTGATAACTGGACCCGTGATAAGTAGCGACCTGTATCTCAATTCTTCTTATCTTCGTACCTACTTATGACTACTTAGTTGCTAAAATCTGGGGGCACGGGAGTGCCCTCGCCAAGACGAGGCAAGCAATGCGCAAGGGCACTACCTTGCAGCTACCTTTTCTCGAAGCGCTTCGTCGTTTTTTGAACCCTCATAACTTGGGTTTGGATTGTACCAGATAAACAAAATTGCGGGATATAATGTCAATAGTGGACTTATTAAACATAAAAAGTTTAAATTGCATAGCTCTTATACTTTAGATTTTATTGATATCTAAAAAACCCCGATTACGTCACTGACTGATGATCATCAAAACTCTTAGGGTACTTCTTGAAGTCCTAGAAAGCTGAAATTTGGTATGTAAGCTAGTATTAGTACACAAACAACAACAAAATTCTAAAACTTGCAACTTTTATCCCACAACCTCTTAAACTGGTGGATGGAAGTTTGTATGAGACTTCCGCAAATTTTGATATTAGAGGTCTAAAAATTGATATAGGGACTCCTTATTATAATCAATAAAATACATATTTCAGAATTTTTAGTAAATCATCCCAAAAAAAAAGAAAAAAAAAAGTTTTTTTCATAAGCAACTTACAAAAAGGTGTGAAATCCCACCGAAAACATTTTCATGTAAAATGTTACCAAGACGAGACCACATATGGCTCGCACTGTCAAAAAGTTATCAGATCTCATGTAAAGCCAAGCTTCTAACTCTACAAGCCCTAACTTCACAAACTCTAGGTACACCTTAGTTGGCCTTGGCCGTTTCGCATCACAGGGCGTAACGTGAAAAATTTATTCACTGTTCATTACTTTTCTGCTCTTGTAAGTAACTAAAAATACTTATTTGCTGTATTCGTAAATAGGTACAAAATTTACTTGAAAAGTTTTTAATTAATCAAATCTTCGTATTATTCAAGCGTCGCTATCAGAAATGTTTCAAATCATTCAAAGTACTTATTTATTTCTTTTTGTTTACGTATCGTTGAAAATTGTTCCTTGCTCTACAAGGAACAATTTTCAACGATACGTATTGCTATTATTAGAAGATTGTATTCTCTGATTGTCAAGTTGCTCTTATCATATCAGAATTGTACGCACTTCGTTGTCTCTTCTCTCTCTGTTTGTTGCGAGTCCTCTGAGTTATCTTGACGCAACAAAATGAAATATTTCTTTTACTCTGATGTTCGTAAATTGTGATTGCTTTTTAATTTTATCTCTTCTGATGTCTCTGTTTAATGTTTTTTGTTGTTCAGTAAAACAATAATCAACTTTCGTTTGTTTTTAAGGTATTCCAAATTGTTTCGCATTTGTTTTCGTGTTTATAATATTATAGCTGGTCATAAATCAACGTTTTCTAATTTCATTATGAATATCGACTATGTGATGTGAACTAATATTTCACTGTGACCTATTTGATATTATCTTGAATTCCTTGTCATAAACTTGTTTGTGATCGGACTCAACGACAAGATTGTCAATTAAATGTGAGTATATACGACATATATGTATATTTTATAATAGATATGTTTTATTTAATATTGTTGCTAAATATGAGTATAAGATAGTTGAGTTCTTCCCCCCTGCCGCTCTGAAGATGAAGTGTCACGTTCGTGGCGCCTATGCCGCCGGAGGTGAGCGTCACTTCCGTGTTCGTCCGCGAGAGATCCCGGGCGATGATACCCTGAAACACAATGAATAGCGCGTTAATGATCTGGTAAAAAATAACTGGCGATATGTGGGTGGTATTTTGCCTAACCCTTCGCGGAAACAGGCATGATTTTATGTTTAATGATCTGGTTTTGATAAAGTGGGTGTGGTAGGTACCTAAATCATCAACATTTTTAAAAGCTTCTTTCCTCTTTTGGGTTGTTAACGTGATAGTACTATGTAACTGAATTTAATTTTGTCTCAACGTTACACTACTGATCTAGTTTCGTTACCTATATGTATAAACACAATATTTCTTTATATTTTATTGATATCATTCTGCTTTTGAAGTAGAATACTGGAATAAACAGCCACTGCCCAGGTCTATAAAAGTTATTTTCAGTTGACACAGAGAACAAAGTCAATGTCAAGGTCTTTTAAAGTTGACCCAAACTACTGGTATAACTTTGGTGCATGCAAGGCCGCTGGCCGTGTTGTAGGGGTCAGACGAGCAATCAATCCGCGTAGTACCTAAACAGATGTTCACCAGAATTTAGTCAGACTGGGAGGCAAATATTTAGCAAACTTCTTAAAAAGGTAGAAATTGGTTTAATATGGGTAATTTATTTATTTAACTACATACACACTACTATATAAGTAGTAAGTACACACATATAATATAAACCTTTTTCATTTTATCATACGACGTTAACAGTAATGTATCGTGAATTTTGTGATCAATTGCACAAAATTCACGGATATTGGCCACTACATATTTAGGTAGTGGCCAATATAACACAAAAAATATATCTTCAGATTATAGGGAGACAGTTCCTGTACACAGTTGGTCTAGTTGTGTATTATTATAATATCATTATGGTAATAGTATGGCCAAGTTAGTAGTGGCATCACAATAGAATTGAGCCGCACCGTGAAAGGTCGTTACCCTATTGCTTTAAAGCTACATATTAGATATGAGAACAGCGAGCTTTGTAAGAACATAATGAATGGCGATCATATTGACAACTTTTGAAATTTTTCATTAGTAATCTTATGCTTCCATCAAGGGATTTTCAGATAAAAAAAAATGAATTGACGGGTTGCATTGCAAAAACACGACTTTTCACTTCTTTCCACTCCGTAGACATTTTCACCCTACCCAAATCAAGATTCTAAACTTGGTGAATTTGAAATTATGTTAAAAAACTATGTTAAACAAACTTCTTTCTGATAGGCTCCATATAGCAGATGTTTAGTAACATTTTTGCATGTCCCAGCAAAAAGGAAAAGAAGGGCTAGTTGCTAAAGCGCCTACGGGTTACAAATCCCTTCTTATTTTTACAACCTCCTTGAGAATCTCAGCAGCTGTCACATTTCTTCAATCCAAGATTAGCAAGGGACTGGAAATACTTTGGTATGTTAGAAGTACTGTAAGCATAAGAATTAAGTATGCAGGCTATGCTAATTATAATTGAATTTTATTCGATTTAAATATGCGTGTGCGTCCAAGGTTTTGTCCTTATTTGTTTAGGTGTTGCTTGCTTGAATATCAATGAGATTTTTTGCGCAGTGCATGCTAGATGAGTGTGTTATTTCCTGTAGATATGTACATTATTATAAATATAGGTAGATGCAAGTCCTAAAATGCCTAAAGCTCAATAAGTAGATTTTTCTCTAATTATACTGAGACTAATTCTTTAATATGCTTAACTTTTAGTACAGGTTTGTTTGTGTTGATAATGAAAGTTATTTTCAAATATACATAGCTGGTTCGTCGTTCTATGTTACTTCTTTATCATAAATGTTTATATTTTACTCACATATCCAACTCTTTCTCCGTGTGTACGTAAATATATTATTTCGAAGAGCCTATTCGAATATGCACACGCGACATCGTTTCCGAAGCAATTTGTGACACGCTAGCGATCCGTGTTGTCGGCTATGTGTTCATCAAAGTTTCATCAAAGCTAAGTGGGAAACCACTAGTGTTACTGGATGAAAATATTCTCTTTTTTGATCAGGCTTTTTACGTTCGGTTTGGTTTACTTTGATGATGTGTTTGCATGCTATTTCCGATGGTTTCGCAACGGATTTTGGATCGTGGATAAAAGCTTTTAAAGTTTTAACTTTTATTTGGTTGTACATTTTTGATAGCTTCAATTGTCGAACTTTGTAAAATTGTGTTTGATTTCATGAAGCGGATTGGAAATTGAATGGGGCAAAAAATACATTAGGTAGAAGAAAAGTTCAACAATTTTACTGCTTCATATGAATTTCCTCATCATACCCAGATCTTGGACTGGATTGGTCACTACTGGTCAAATATCATCATAAGGGAATAATGTCCCTAATACCTTTCTGCGACAGTTTGTAGCTATCATCGTTTCCATTGTTATTATCTCCATTTGTTTTTGTTCCAAATAAACAAATAAAAAACTTTTACATTATAAAATTTTAAGAATCTTAAAAAAAAATTGTTTAAGGCATAGGTAATATAAAAAAAAAAAAAACAAAGTTGTTAGTCAGAGAATGCCATGCTCATCTTATACCAGACTAATTAAAGACCTGAAATGAAGTTGACCTATCCTTTGATAGGAACCATATCTACCGTAAGTACCAAACTTGCAAATAGAGGTCTTTAGAATAAATTTCAATACAAAATATCGTGAGAACGTTACCACTAAATGCTGATGTAGGTAGTAGTAGAGGCTTTCATGTCAGGCATAAACTATCAGCGTAATATAGATAAATCAATTGCTAAGCAATTACCCCTAAGACTGAATCTCGACTAACTAACTGCAGTCTACGTTTATTCCTTTAGAGAGAATATAAACGAGATAAAACACTATGCATCAATGAATAGTAGACAAGTACTCAGTGCAATCATTGTGTCAGAGAATTGAAAACAATAGGTATTGAGGCTAAATTTTTCAACTGTAAACATCCGCATTCTAAGATCTGTGTATAGACTAAGTAACTTAAAAACAGAATAAATTTATATGTATACGTCTAAATACCAGTTTTGAAATGGCCAATATCAAGTCAAATAATAACCCAAATGTATAGTCACCAAGCAAAAACCAAGTTATGTCCAATGCCCAGCAGTGGAGGTCTTTCAGTTGAATGATGATGATGAGGAGACAGTTTATCCAACCCATTGGCTTTCATCAATTGTAAACGAAGCCAATGATAGACTAGCTAGACCCGTGCCGGACGGCGCGTACGTGTTCCACGCGCGCCTTAAAGAGATGTCATCAAGGAAGGGGCCCGTAAGGACAGAATCCTGCCGGGTCAGCGGGATTGTCCGAAAGGGTTACCGCTGCCCCGGAACATAAAGGGCTAAGGAAGGAACACGGGTGGGTTTTAGTCAGTAAGATTCTGACACTCCCTTCCGCTCCACCCAGAGCGGGAGAGGTCATTTGATGAATTTGCATCCGCAAAAAAAAATTACAATAATAGAGCTGTCCAGGAAGCCACATACTGATCCGACAAAATTTGAATACCTAAGTATCAATCGACAAAAAAAGATGAAAACGAGTAACTTCTGAAGTCACTAGTCTGTTACAAACTTTTAGTAATCGTACTAACATATAATGAGACATGAGACAATTGTGGCAGTACGATTGTCCAATTCAATTCAGCTTATTAGAGTCAAATGCCTGGCATATGTAGGTAACTCAGTCAAGACAAAGCGCAGAGGAATCTGGGCTGTATTATATTAGAATCCTCCTCAGTAAAAATGTAGGTAGGTATAACAGTAGAGTTTAAACGTTTGTATACATTATGTCAATCGTCACCCCTCAGCCGGCGTCAAGAAGAAGTAAAAGTTATTTCAGGGATTCATAACTTCAAATAAAAATAATTGGAATAGTTCCAATTGTCACGATTGCTATGATATCAAAATCGTCTAAAATATCTCGGCGTCTATTTTCGCATTTCACTGCGTTGCGTTGTTTCGGTTTATATACGTGTGCAATATCCATGGATATGAGATTTAATACTTTTGGCAACGATTGTGCAGTATACGAGATAGTTTTGGATGTTTACTAAATAACATTTTGTTTAAGTTTTAATAGTACCAAACTGTAAGTCCTCCTCTAAAGTAAAAGCATCTACTCATATAGGCAAAGAACAGGCATGTTCGCTTTCACTTAAAACGATACAATTAAAAATAATTACCTTAATAATTCTCTCCTTCGGATCGATGTAACTGTAATCCTTATCCCTCCTTATTAACGGTAAACTCCTGTACTTCACTTTCTGTGTCGATATCAACAAATTGTTTGCCCTCGTACCGACAGTAAAGTCTTTCCCCTCATTTAATAAAACACACAGCAAAAGCACAAACACAAAAATAAATACGAACTTCATTTTAAAAGTTTTTCTAAATTTATCGCATTTTGAGGTTATGTGTGCACTCTCACGTCTGTGGAGCAGAACTGTTTTGATTATGAAGAAAATTATTTATCTGTGACGCCATGTGACGCTATTCGACCTTGTCTCGGCCTCAGACTATATCTGAGTATGACTTAATACTGCGTCTTCTGTACCTGCCTGTTGTGTTGTATCGCAAAAAGGGTCGCTTTAAGACTTTATTAGAGACAAGAACTAAAGCAAATTCAAATTCATGTGGACAGAATTAGGTTACCATGATCTAGCTAGTGACATGAAATATTAATATTGATATACGTATCGCAATCTAGGAAACAGCAAGACTTAGTTACAAACTAATTAATGTCCTATCGTTATCCAATTTTTATCTCAAGTCTAGCTTTCAGCCCACCTAATTACATACGTAGGATTCAAGAAGTTTAATTTACATCTACATGCGACGTAAAGATTAACTACCTACACGACGATGCCAAGCTTTGCATTTAAAATAATTACTGGTTGTACACCTACAGACGTCGGCTTAGGCACAGTCGGAGTTGGGACCTCTAAACATTAATAAAGTACAGCCGCAAGCAACCCTGACGACCAATGGGGCTACTGAGCAATGGCGCTACTAACCGCTACTGCATTTGCGAGATAAATATCGAAGCTGCTATATGAGAATTAATAATGAATAGCGACTTATATCAATGTATTATCCATCTCTTACAAGATTAGTTTATTGGCTATGATATTTCTAACGTGTCACGCGATTTTCTTGATTTATTGGTACATACGTAACTTATGGCTGCCGTTTCAGCCTAGATGTATTATAATTCAGATTTTTTATTTTCGCTTTTGAAACACTACTTTCTCAACCTTTGCCTTTTCGGATAGGAAGATCTATCTTTTCCTATGTAGGTATATAGACGAGTTTACGAAGTTTTACCAAGTAGTTACATTCACATTTTTTGGGACAAAATAAACAAAAATCATCGCATATCGATTTCTACATTGGCAATTGCCAATCGATGTCCAACAAAATAATACAGCTAAATTGCGCGGGATTGAGTTATTCAGCAATTGAATCGCTATCAATTAAATCCAACAGTGATTGACGCGTTTAATTTAAATTGAATATATTTGAATTTAAATAAACGGAAGGTATCTAACGGATGGTCGGAGGAATGCGAAATGACTTGGCACTTTTGCGACGACACAGAACTACTGAATCTAGAAGGTTCTATGCTAAAAGTGGAATGCGGCATTGTCTCCATATTTATGCCAACAGTACGCTCGTTATTCATGCGTCTGAAGTATGAAAGCTTTACACGTACGCGTATCACTACTCGGAAACAATTTTCAATATGACACGCAGCGCGCTGATTACTCTGCGTATTTATCGCTTTGTTTTCCTCGTTTCCTTTTTAAATATTTCATATCTGATTATTAATCATTTTCACGGTAGTATAAATGCGCTATTTTGGCACGAATTTGTGTAGTTCAATAAGAAATGTTGCTAAAATATTTGTGGTCGAGAATAGCGAACTGTCTGTCCTCATGAATTTGTGGCTACTATTTTTGTTAGCCCTATGCTTGACCTTGTTTTTGAATCGTAAACTTTCATGTTTACAGGATATATTTTCGCCTTTTTATGAGAACAAAGTGTCACTGAGTTGCCCATCACTGGAGTCCGACCGAATTTCGATTTCGGTTTTCGGTAATTTCTACTGAGAAATATAGTTTTTCGTTTTCGGCCGAAAAAGATAATATTTAAATGAAAATGAAGTACGGGCAAATTAATTTGTTTTTTTTTGTTTTTTGGAAACGCGAAAAATTATTATGTCTTATGGAAAGGTATACGTGTGACTTAAGTATAAACGGGGACTTAATTTAAAACCTATAATTATTAAAAAATGGACTCTGCATTTCTTTTATTTTTACCAAAGAAAAAACCTATTGACAAACAAAATAGCATTTTGTTTAGTCCGTAATCGATAATGTCTAGTAGGTAGGATCTATTATACAGGCTTCCATTCATTTAATTACCAGATATTCCACATAGAGTGTAAATCTCGCAATGCAGTCCTTTGCATGTTGGTTGACAAGTGCGTGCGGTTGGGTGTTATTTCAGACTGCCACGTCACCGCTTTGATCTCCGTCGACTTTTTGCCGAACACTCGTTTAATGTGACGACAAATAACTCAAACAGGAACGCGGTACTCTTTTTGATTTTATCAAAAGTGTACACAAGATGTTCTCGAGTTTTAAATGCGAACACTTCATTAGTGAGATCACCCGTCGCGGTTTGTTTGTTGAAGATCTCAGAGATTCGCTTTGCAATGTTTGCTTTTGAGTTGAGAGAATACTTTTAAAGTATTAGTTACCGGACGCATTTTCATTTGGTATCTTGTAATGTGACTGCTTCATTGGTCTAGTGATCGCAAGGGCTACTGCTGGACATGAGGTCCTGGACTCGATTCCCGGGTCCGGCAAGGTGCTATTGGGTTTTTCAATCTAGAATTTCTCAGTAGCAGCCCGTAGTCTGGATTTGTGCCCGGTTGATGGCAATAGACTCGCCCGCTATTACAGTACACCTCTGCCTAACCCTATGAGGAAACAAGGCGTGATGTTATGTTACTGGAGGCATTTACATTTTATATCTTGTAATGTATACCCACAAATACGATTTTAGTTCTTAAGGTGCCACTAGTCGATATTTTTTCCATACAAATTTCGGGACAGTTTTACTCCACTGTGTGACATTGTGCATCCAAAGTTAAACATGATATCGTTTTGACTTATTATTAATTTTGTCTGTACGGACACAGAATAGTAAAATAAAAAGCCATTAAAAAGTTATGAGCCAACAAAGATTCGTTTTTCTTGCTATTTTTAACGTAACTTTGGGTGTAAATAAGTAACAAAAGAACTGTAAAATGTTCAAAACCAAAAATGTAAAATGTTCTGTACCGACAAAGCTCAGTTATCGAAGAGTGCAATAAACTTTATTTGTAATTGATTTATGCAGTGGTTTTTTCATAAAACTCGATTTTCCAAAGCAGTTTTCGATTTTTTTACGCGCCTATCAGTTCTGAACGGAGTTTTTGTGCGTGAGAACTCTAGTTCTCACGCACAAAAACACCATCCACATGCATAACGTCTATGTTGTGCATGTGGACTAGCTCATCACTAATACTAGCTCTCTCGGATACGAAGTCAGGTGAGACAGCGTGATTTTAGGCCATGACCACCAGTGATTTCGAGCTTGCGACTAGTTTACTCTTAAGCCGGATTATCGGATGTCGGAATTAACTTAAATGAATATTTTATAACTTTGATAGAGATGTTGATGTTAATTACAAATTATGAACATTTATTCAACGAATTCAGTACGATTTGTCGTGAGATAAATTCGATATCTTACTTAAGGAGATTATGGTTTAATTTATTGCAAATATTCTATTAAATTTCATAATTCGGATTAAAGATGAATTAAAATGCCTCAAATATTACCTAATAAGTGCGACAACGAAAATATTATTCATGTAACGGTATAAATAGCTGCTTTATGGAAATTATGTTTTTAAATGCAAATGTAATGGACACCTACATTATTAGGGTCGATAGGCATATCATCGACACGTCATCGGGTAACTGTAGACTCGATATTGTTGCGGTCACGGTGTTTGGGCTCAAATGTTACATTGTTATTGCCCTTCACTATTTAAATTAAATCGATTGTGAAATCGTTTCGATCGTTCACACATTCATAATGCACCAAGTCATCCATCACCGAAAAATCGATAGTTACTGAATTATAAGTGGGTAGGCGTACATGGTAGGGCCCATTACCTTCCGTCGCTATTTCCGATAGTCGTATCTCAGTGACGGCATTGGAATGTGAAATCGGGTAAAATGCATACGTCGGGCTGCAATTTGGCATGATTGAGCCGGGGGACAATAGAGCGTGGGCCGTCACAGCGAGACGGGTGATTCCCGATAAATTGGCGGATATACTTTCGATCCGTGTACCGACGAGCTCCCCTAAAGCCAAGCGCGCATTAGCCCAACGCATTTTCATACAAAAAAGTGCGGTGCGGCCTGTCTGTAGTGTGCGTTGGTTCATAGATAATGTACGAAATTATGAACGAGGATTTTTGCAATGCGTTGCGTTGCGGTGCGGCCCGCCCCAATCTGCGCTCACCTTAAAGTTGCAGATTTTGTATTTTGATATAAAAATGCAAAAGGTAACGAGATGGACGAGGTTTTAAATTGCATAATTACCTAATTGCCGAACAACATTCTTTCAACTTTCTATTTTTTTACGAAACGCGAAGGGTCATGTTGGAAATTAAGTAAAATTAAATTTGTGTGATCAGTCGTTTGTCAGTTCGCAAGTCGTAGGTCAAACTTAGATTAATGGTGCTGTCGGCGATGAGTTAGCAAAACTACTGTTTAAACAGGTTCCGGTTACATGTTTTCTTACAAAAAAAGTGCGCATCATTAATTCTGCCATTGATCATGCAACACTCTGGATAAAACCGTGAAGATGGTGTTGAACCATCTCATAAATTACCTATACTTAAGGGGCTTACGATAAAAGTATATAATCTACATGGTCTTCACACGATCTGACCAAGATTTTGTGTAGACTTTAAAAGAAACTGTGATAGGTATGACATTCTTCAGGATATATGCTATGTAGTGTGTTGAAAACATAATACAAATAATTTGATACGATAGAAAAAAATCATGAAGATACCTCTAAAAACTTTCTTTTTACAATAAAAACCATACTAATATACATACAATCATTTTGATTTTCTGTCAGATTATTGTAAAGTAACGTACTAAAATACTAGTGTTTTAATTCTTTCGTCCAAACAATAGATTTTTTGTAATTAAGTAATTGCTTCTTATTTTGCAATAAATTACCAGCGTTGTGTCATACATAGCGCTTCTCTTTCTTTTCTATGCAATCTGATAGTGACCGCGCTTTAGGTAAATTTTCAATATTTGGTCAACTGTTTCCAGTATTAGGTAAGTAGGCTAAAAGAAAGTCAATCAATCTGCCTAGCTTTTCCCAACTATGTTGTCGGTTTCCCGTCTAACCGGATGCAGATTCAGCTGCATTCGGGTAGACTGGAAGCCACGCCACGCATATCCTCAAAATAACACTGCTCATATAATATGAGGATAATTGAGTCGACTGTCCGTTCTGTTAAACTAAACGCATCAACCGACCCCCCTGTACAAGCGAATTGATATTTCCTCTTTCCAATGAATACATAGTTAATTGTTTCCGGACGTCACTCATTGTTTGAGGGCCAATACTTATGTGAATTGTAATGCATTAACTATCTATATTTTTTATTTTATTTTACTCTATTAAGTGATAGTAAACGTATGTCACAATGTCACACGACTGTTTATCGATTCATTACCTTTTCGATTATTAAAATTAAGTACCTAATCGAATCGATTGTATTTCATCATTGATTCGGAAAAACAGGTGATTTTGTAGTTACTCTCATACTTATGCACGGACTATTTTAGGCCATATTTAGTATTCTATCATACTTTATTAATGTTTCCACTTTTTTTGGGTTTAATTATAACATAAGTTACGGGTTTTCTAATGAAAGTTCAGTGACTCTTTGAAATAATCTGAAAGTTAGGGATGATATTGTCTCAACAGTGAAATTGTTTCCAATTTCATGATTATGTAACAAAAAAGCGAATTGAAACAAACGTTATCGTGAATTTCATAGTAGTATTTTAGTTTCGTATCTTTATTTTAAAGGAAACAATGAAGCTACTTTATTTCGGTTCATTATTCTATTTTTATGCAAGAATTTTTATGGCTGCGACACCCAACAACGCAAGCGAGTCCACCGGCTTTGATTTATTACAGCAGGCGACTAATTGCGACTCCATAATTAATTTTTACCTACCTACTTGTACCGGCGAATTATAATTTATACAGTAATACTGAAAAAGTTAATTAGATCTAGCTAGTAAATATCGATCCCGTGGGAATATCGGGATAAAAAGTAGCCTATATGTTAATCCAGGGTGTCAGCTACCTCCATACAAAATTTTATCAAAATTGGTCCTGCCGTTTGAGCGTGAAGAAGTAACAAACATATAAACACACACTCACAAACTTCCGCCTTTATAATATTAGTGTGATGGCCTCAGACGAACAAAAAAAGTTTGAGATTATGGCAGAAATCACTTTTCTATAGGTACCTACCAAAAGGATCTGGATTATATGTACAGACACTAGGACATCGACCTACTACAATCTGTCAAATTTCTTTAACAGATATTCAACTTTATCGCTAAAGCCTATGGTTCAAAGGTGATTGGGAAAATTTGACAGTTTCGGGCAGCTTGATGTGCTTGGCGTCTGTACATAATATTTTTTTCTTTGTATTGTTAGTTTGGTAGATACAATCCTTTCACAGTTCCTCTGACAGCAGCGACCTAACTGCAACCTTATTGTAACAATACAAGACATGTCAGTGGCAGCAACCCAATGGCACATAAAGACCAATGTGATTTTGACAGTGATCAAAAATCAGAGGTCGCTGTTTTGCTGACGTCATAACTATGTCTAATACTTTTTTATATGCAGAACTACTAGGAACGCATTTCCTTAAAAAAAAAATAGGTAAGTCGATTTTATGCTATCCCTTTACATAAAGGTTACACCAGCCCGTAATATTACCCAACCTACAAATAACGTCACTTAATTACGTACATTATTATTAATACGGAACTAATTTTCCACTTCACTACATCATAACTACCAATACCTTAAACAACTTTTAATGAATTGTTACCGTAAACTACCCTACAATTACTTATGCCCGAACTTTCGGTGAACGTTAATCGGCTGTCATTATCATTTTATCGTGTTGTCAAAACATTGACAGGCAATTATAGTTGGCATGTGTACCGTCAATCATTACTGACAGGTGTAAATTAGCATTCGGAAGTAATTCGCGGTTCAGTTGCTGAATTGTTGGTACAGCGAATCGATTTTTTTGCGGTCTGACAGTTTGAATGGTAAATTAATATCGTATTGTGTGGGATTAAAAACAAATGAATGAGAGGGAGGTGCCAATCCTTTTTCATCGTCATTAACTTGCAGCTGTTAACTGCTGTATTTCGGGTACTTTTAAAAGTTATTTACCAAAGTACAGACGCCAGCACATCAGGCTACTACAATCTGTCAAATTTCTTTAATAGATTTTCAACTTTATCGCTAAAGAATAAGGTTCAATGATTATTGGGAAAATTTGACAGTTTCGGGTACCTAGCTTGATGTGCTGGCGTCTGTACTTTAAACTTAATCAAAATATAAAAGTGGGGCCTTAGGGTGCGTTTCCACTGAGGCGGAGACAAGCAGAGCGGAGAGTAGACGTGCAGTAGGTAATCGACCAATCTCATAGGTTGAAATCCACAACACGTCTCACGGGTCTCGTCTGTGATTGGTTGATTTCTGCACGTCTCTGCTCCGCTCCGCTCGTCTCCACCTCAGTAGAAACGCGCCCTTACAGGTGTACCTACGACTTTATAAATTGCTTAGTTTTGTTACGTTTTTTTCTCGAAATCAGAACGATTTTAAATACAATATCGGTAATAAAACTTACTATATTACCTTCATTTCAAACCTCACAATAGTAAAAACTACAAAGTAATTAAATGGCTTAACAATGTAGTACAGTAACAATTAAGATTTATATTTACGGCGTCGCGTGATGGGCATAAAAGTAAAAAATAATAATTTCGTTTTAGTAAAGCACCGTGTTCACGATATGAGCGAACGTAAATAAATTATACGTTAATTACTTATATTGCGACAACATTATTTCAGGACTGCTATTATTTATGTTGACAAAGGGAATCAATATTAATAATGTAGTAAAATAATTAGAAATCCTAACTAATATTATAAATGCGAAAGTAAGTTTGTTTGTTTGCTACCTTTTCACGCCTAAACCACTGAACCGATCATCCTGAAATTTTGCATATACGTTGTCAGATGTACAGAAACGGACATTACCTTTCATCCCGAAAAAGGTGCTATTCCCGAGGAAAACAACAATAACGTTATTATAATAATAGATGGCGCCACGTGTCTTTCGAACGGGATCCACTTATTAACGTATCGTGTCTGAAACACAAAACATCGCGCAAAAAAAAAATATTGCTGACATGGCTTAAAAGGCTGCCCAACTTAAGTGGGACTGGACAGGACATGTCTGCCGTATGCCAGACGAACTGTGGGCCCAGATAGCACAGAACTGGTGCCGTGAGACAGTGCGGCGGAGACGAGGCAGACCACGTTGGGGATGGCGGGACGAGCTGGATAGGTTCTTTTAAAATTGGAAGGTGGTCAGGCGGGCTCGCAAAAGATGGAAGGAGTGGAGGGAGGCCAATCTCTATGAGGGAGGCCTTTGCCCCAGAAGTGAGACAGCGTAGGTTAGTTAAAAATAATACAGTGAAAACAAAAATATGTCGTGGTTTAAGTATCTTTTTCTCGAGTCTGAATTTCATATTGTGTTAGATCATCAACTGATGGTACCTATAGTTAATCTTAGTGACAAACTAGAGGGCCAAGTCTACTAATTTACAAACGTTACAATGGTCTCTCGATTTTCAGTTTTTGATAGATTGCCATACAAAATCGTTCAACAACTTACAATGGAGATCATACATTTGTAAACTATTAGACTTAGGCCCCTGGACTTAAAAAATGGTCTTAAATGGTCGAAAAAAAAATGAACATCCCGCTCCCTTCTTTTCCTTCTTGTGAGAAGACACCTTTGCCTTTCAATGGGACAAAATTACGAGTCGTGTTTACAATTTCATTTCACGACTGCTATTAATTTCGTTGACAAAGGAAATGAATATTCCTATTGAATTTTGGGCGATACCAACCTCTTTTGTTTGATGACGATAGAAAGCAATATTTCATTTGGGGAATTCAATTTCAATAATGTTTTTAGACGTGACACGTGGCACCAATAGTTGCTTGGTACCTATAACTATAGCTATTGTCACCTGAAAAGACAATAGCTTTACTTAATTAATTTTGTGTTTCAACCAGAATATTGACTAATAAGTACTATTTATTGGTAGAATATTCTTGTGGGTCCCGTGGCTAAATAATAACAGCCGGACAGGTCGATCGATCAGGTTAAGCTACACTTGCCGCGGTTGATCTGTGGATGGGTGACCATCTTTACATACCGTGACCCCTCCGTGTCTCTGAAAGCACGTTAAGCCGTTTGGTCCCGGCTGTCATTCGTGGATCCTTTGACAGTCGTTTCTGACTAAGAAGCCCAAAAGTCTGACAACCAGTCTTACCAAGGCGTATAGTATTACCCAGGAGGCAGGGGGGGGGAGGGGTTGTGGAGGTCAGATAGGCAGTCGCTCCATGTAAAATACTGGTATTCAGCTGCATCCGATTAGATTGGAAGCCGACCCCAACATATTTGGGAAAAGGCTAGGCAGATGAGATGCAGAGAGCAGTGGTGGCCAAGTGGTAACGGCCGCGACTTACGAGTTGTATTTCGTAGGTTCGAACCCAGACAGGCGCTTTACTTTGTGTAAATTATTTCATCACCACGGCTCTCAAAACGGTGAAGGAAAACATCGTGAGGAAACCGGCATGTCCTAGTACCAAAAAATTCGAAGACATGTGACATTTACCAACCCGCACTGGGCCCGCGTGGTGGATTACGGCCCACTCCCTCTCACCGAGAGGAGGCCTGTGTCCCAGCAGTGGGAACATTATAGGCTGATTATGGTTATGATGATGATGATAGTAGAATATTCTTATTGCATCTACATCATAATCAGCCTATAGATAATGTTTCCACTGCTAGGACACAGGCCTCCCCTCTGTGAGAGACAGTACGGGGTAATTCACCACGCGGGCCCAGTGCGGGTTGGTAGATGTCAAACGTCTCAAAATTTTTGGTTCTAAGTCATACCGGTTTTCTCACTATAATTTCATTCACCGTTTTCAGAGCAGTGGTGATGAAATAAATCACACAAAGTAAGGCGCCTGCCTGGGTTCGAACTTACGACCCACAGTTTGTAAGTCGCGGCCGTTTTCACTTGGCCACCACTGCTCCAAATTCAACTAACAAAAAAAAAAAACAATATTTACTTGCTTACATCATTTTGCAAAATGGGTGATAAAATAGCAGAAAACTACCAGGCGAGTACCTTTTATTAGACCAAAGTATTAGTCCAAGCAGAAACACAAGAGTGAATATAGCTTTATGATAGATCATCACGAATCAACCAACAGCCGACAAATGATCAGCCTCTCCATCAGAACACTACTAAACTGGATCCTTGATCACTCTCATCCATTCCTTCACGTCGTCGAATACGTCTTTCACTCCATTTGCCTATCAGATAGACCGATATAACTACTCTTTATGTAACACCAAATAAAAGATAAACAAATGAATACCACATAAACCAGCCAGATAACATAATCAAAAGTCTAACACCCAGACAAGTGATTGCGATATCAAAGCGAGTAATCCTAAAACGTTCCAGTTTGCGTCTGAAAGGTGGCTATTGTGTGAGCATTACGGTGGCTTTGTTAAAATCATATTATAATAAGCGGACACGCGAACTATTGGTATAATACCTCTAACACGACATAAAGCTTCGCGTGGTTGTCGACCGTCGCGACACGCGATTCAGGAAAATATGAAAAGGAACATGTTTATATTACGTTATGTAAAGTATGACGGCGCCAGGCGGTTTGTGACCTCAGGCCTTTAATCTTGGGTTTTGCTACGACAGTAGTGGGTGCCACTATTTAGTGGCACCCACGTGATTATGGAGCCGGGTTTTAATTTACGGTGTCAAAAAAACCTTTCTAGAGAAACACACCAACTTACTTCGACGTCATTCGACGGCAAATTGCGGACGCCATGTGGCTTTCACCGCAGTCTTAAGAAAGCCTAGCTTTAGGAAACCCTCAAAATCACGAATAGGTACTTAAATATGAAATTGATGACTAATTTGTAACCCTCTTGAAGGTATCCAAGGCATTTTCTAAATCATTTTTAAGATTGCAAAAGAATACCTAAGGTTATTCTAGGTTATTTTAGGTTATTCTAGTATACGGTATTATTTGTATATTTGGTTGCTTGTGTAGTAGTTTTGTAAACGTGTCTCTAGTCATTTCTTATTTAGTGCATGTACTAACGCAACGTAAACATGTCAGCCTTTTAATTTTAGTTGGCTATGCTGAAAGTATACTCTGTGGTCATAAAATATTAATAGCCACGAACATGATGTTCTTGTTTTTATTTCATAATTTCGTTACATTTGAATAAAAATCACATAAAAGTTTTTCAATTACATTCATGCACGTCAGTGCACGCCGTACGTATTTTTTCACGTAAAATGAATCTTAGAAATCTGCCTAGTTATGCGGAAGTATAATGTGTTTTAAAGCTGTACTGCAACGGACAAAAAACAGGCAAAACAAATTTAAAAAAATGCTGACAGTGCATTTTACAAGAAATTGTAAACATCCCCGAAATAAAAATGATAGTTCACTGTACTATAGATGGTCCGCTAAGTTGCTTAATTTTTATTTACAGGTTTTATATCTGTAGGTACTGCAACGGACAAGTACGCAGCTAAAAAAAAACAATCATTCTGACAGTGCATTCTAGAAGAATCTACAGACACAACAACAAAATTACAAAACACAATACAACAATTTATAAACATCCCTAAAAAAACTGTTATTCAGTCTTTTAAAAATGGTTCGCTAAGTTACCCGTCTGTATACAAATTAAAACCATAATCGTATTACTCCCTGCTACGCCGTAGCCGCTTCGTAGATACCCCGTAAGCCGTAACCCCCTCCTCATCAATTCATATTAGAAGATTAATTGTACCCAAATATTCAAATGTGTGTATGTAGGTCGGAACCGTCAAACTGAACCAGGTAAAGCCACATGCGGGTATTCCATCATATATTATTAGGGCCTTGGCAGACATGCTACTTTTAGCATTGGAGATCGGCGATTTTGCGACTAAATCAATGCTATATCGCATTTTGGCGACTCTTATGGTATTAAAATGGAGCATTGGGCCTTTTTGCGGAGATACCAGAAGCTCCATAAACCGCTGCGACAAGCATCCAAATGTGTACAGAGTGTAGCGTTCAGTCGCCGCGTATCGAGCTTCCGAAAAGCGACTCAATCACTGATTACAGCTGCTAAAAGTAGCTCGTCTGTTAGGACCTTACGGAGAAACGTCACTTCCCTCCGATATTGCTTTCATTAACCGCTGGATACAAGTTGGCAGGCCACACCTCGCCGTGACCTCACCACAAGGGGCGCGTCTGCGAATTAGCGAGTCATTGTTTTGTTTACATTTACACGTCAGCAGTTTGATGAGGAACTGGTTACAGGGATTCATAATGAGCTTTAACGTGGCCGGACGGCTTGCGAAGGTGGTTGGATGATTCATGTAAGCTGAAATCGCTTAGGCTGTGTAGTGATTGTTGGGAGTGCAAAAAATCAACGCATGATTTAAATCTCTGCTCTTATTGTTTGTAAGGGGTTGAGGAAAATAGATAAACAGATTCGTGTGTAATTTTTTTCAATAATAGGACTATACAGCTCTCAGCATAGTCCTATTATTAAAAAAAAATCAAAAATAGGACTCATGGGATTCATGGGGGTGTAACCTTACATTTATAATTCTTTAGATTTTTCTGTAGGCAGGTATCATAATATCAGAATCCCTAAATAATTGCATGAGATTAGCAAAAAAAAATCCTAATTCGCAGCGTAACCAACTAACCAAAATGATAATTCAATATCGCAGTATCGGTTTGCACTTTTGATCTTGACAAATAGATCATTGGCGCCTCACATCATCTCCACTCAAGAGGGGCTGAGTTTCGGTTATCCTTTAAGGAGTACGAAATATTACAAGATCCTCTGTCGAAAGTGCCAATATGATATAGTAGGACCCTTTTATCGCCGCTTCCTTGGTCCGTGTCGGTCTGATCGCGACGAGGGTAGATAAGGGATTCTGCCATATTATTATTGCAAGGGTGCGTGAAATTTTGCAGATATGTACGGCATGGTACGGATCAAGGATCATGGGATAATAAGGGCCATTGTTAGCTTCGCGGATTCCTTCGGTTTTGTTAAGTTCGGGCTTTCTTAACAAGGTTTTTTTTTGGAAATGAGGTATTGATGTGGTGGTATTGAATGCAACAATATGTCGGGAATGTACCTATTAGGTACGCACTTTCTTGCTTTTGATAAATTCTGAATAGGTCTAAGTAATTGGGAAATGTATTCAGTTAGGTATGAATTGGTGTGATTACGTATAAATTCCTATTGAATCAGATTATCTTCGGTAATTCGCTGTAATTCCCAATAGAGTGATCAAACTGTACATGCGCACTGCATTTGTGCTGCATAACAACATAAGCTATAAACTAAGCTTAGGATTTCAAATAAAAAAAACAAAACTCTGAAAATTGCTCGTATATTTCGTTTTATTTCTGGTTTTTATCAAAATGTGCATCTTTTATCAAATGTGAATTCTTAGGTGTGTGTCCGACCCAAACGGATAAAAGAAATCAATAATGGCTACCTTAAAATTAAGCAAAAACAAATAAATCCATGTTATTCTGACACACGTATTCATTACGTACAAATAAAGTGACATTGAAAAAGCCATGTTTGTATCGCCACCTCCCCAGGGGCAGTGGGGTTTCGCCTTTATCCCCGCGGTGCCCCAATTAGTGGTAAAAGTAAAAATGTGCAGCGGAACCACGCATTACCTAGCCCCATGGGGCCTGATGGGGCCCTGGGTCCCACGTGGCATCTAATGGTGTCTCTTTACTTAGAGGGTGTCTAGTTTTAGCTGCATATGGACCGCTAGTTAAATCAATAAGTAGGAGAAAAAATGGTGTTTTATTTTGCAACTGATTTTATGGCTGTTCGGTGGGTCGTTGTTTATACACGAGGTCGTGTTGGGTTTTTTATGGAATAATAATGAGTAAGGGATGAATATGAATGGGGTTTTGGATGATATGCCATTATGCTCGTTAATTTTTAATGCATAAATGTTAGGGTGCCTTTATTTCAGCTATAGGGTTAAATAACTACGATCGTTATTACAGGTGCACGTAACGTATCGAAATTCTGGGGTAATCCTCGAAACGCACCAAATGAAACGTCTATCGATATCATTTATTACGAATCCTTCCTGCTCTTCTCTATGTTTCATCGTTGATGCATTTCGAGGAATAAACTTATTAATACTTAACTTTTTTTTTTTTAGGAATAGTTACTTTTGGTGCCTTTCAAAGTTGAAGCGTTTCGAGGAATACCCCGAAATTCTGGATAACATATGTACTTGTAGAATTGTCATTGCCAAAAACTGCTCTGCTCTAGATCTTGTAAACTAAAGTGTATCCAAGCTTATAATCTTGTTTCCATCATTTTTGTTTTTGTAGAATGAAGACTATTCATTTTAATGACATAATTATTTAAAACCAGTTCATTCGCAATATTAAAACATCAACTAAAATATATGAGATACATAAATAAATTCTCGGAAGAAATTACTAACCGTTGACACATTGGTCCACTAGTGGTCGTAATTTTCAAAAGACCCGGTTTTTTTTTTCCCGGTATGTTTTTAACTAATCTGTCATGCTGACACTCGCGATACCATTAACTTTTTCTAAATAAATTATAATGTGTTTTCTAGATTAATAGACGTTACAATATATTACGTTTCACGGCAAATGTATCTACCTACTTAAGTAAAATTTTGGTATCTAACATCAATCTGTTGGATTTATAGTCTGGTAGTTGGTCGAATCTTTAGGTGCGTCTACGCTAGCCGATCCAAGCACGAGCGGAGCACGAGCCGAGCATAAATTCGTGTAGTGTGGACTGACTTACGAGCCATGAACGAGCGCGCTTCGAGCATTTGGTTCGTGCTCGACTGTGCTCCGCCAATTGTCGGTTTTTTGACGAACACAAAGGGATTTATTTCATTCGAGGACAGTGATCGTTGTAGGTTCGTTGTACGTCCACACTTGACGCTGCGAACACGATGCTCGGCTCGTGTTCCGCTCGTGCTCGGTTCGTCTAGCGTAGACCCACCTTTTGGTTGAGAGTTACTAGGGAAGCGCGCGAGGGCGGTGGACATATTTATTGCTCGACAAGATAAAAAACAAGAAATTGTCGGCAGTTTTTACGTCTTTTGAAAGTTCTATAATAATCATTGGTGTCCCTTTGTGGGTGTTTTACTTGTAATGGCCGCGTTGAAAGAATTCTTGTAACGCTTTCAACAAGGTATACATTTTTTATTGCGAGAACCGAACAGTAACATAATGTTCACTTTATTAATGTAGTCTTCCAAGTTTTATTTGGTACAAGTTTTCATCTTCGGTTTAATTAAGATCGGGAACCTCGGCCAGATTGCTATCATTTGCTTTTCTTATTAGTCGTTTTCTTTCGCAGTCGATGAGAGGGCCGGGAAAACTTTGTACTTCACTGAACAAGAAAAGGGGAGCGATTTGCCATAAAGTAAAAAAGATTCCGCCCAAGTAATGAGAATATTTCCGAATGAGACCATTTCCGTGAGCATCCCTTTACGTAAGGGAAAACCGGAGCGAATAATCCTGATACCGGCATTAGAACCGGCACTGTTGCTTCAGTCCGGTCCCTTCGCATAAAAAACAAAAGTTATTTGAGCGTCGGATTTGTGGATATTTGACGCAAGCAGTCGAGATATCAACCCTGAACCGAACTGCCGATGGAGTGTCGTCTGACAGAGAGGTTTTTACTGCACTCGGGGGAAATTCACCGATTCCCGCCGTAAAGCCGTGTTCACTGCGAAAACGAAACATGAAACAACAATTTGCCGGTCGTTCTGCAAGGTGCACCGCCAGCCATGTGTACCACTATTGATGTTCGAACTTATAACATGTCTGCACGCTCTAGAAGTCTTGAGTTGGGACGAGTGCTCGCTTCAATGTCGTAAAATGCACAACAAAATGACTTTATGTGCGCCGTACGAACGCCGACATGTCGGGCCCGGCTGTTCTATTTAATGTTCCAGTTTTATAGATCTTGTCTTCTATTTGAATTTTAATTCTACATGATCATTGTGCCGAAGCCGTAATGTGCATGTATAACGAGCGTGTTTATACCGGTCTCTGAGACTCTGAGATGATTATCGCAGTGTTAGTTTCGCTAGATCCTAATCGATACTTAATCGGGAATCGATTATGTAGATGTGCGCCCGCGCTAACAGTAATCTTACTTTATCGATAAATCGATTAGTGGTCTCGGTGGAAATTTAGAAATTAGTCGTTGGAAGTAAATTGGTATAATCGAGATAAACAGAAATTGTTATTGCGTTGTATCCCCATAAGTATTAACTTTCAGCGGATGGTTCAGATAAGTGTTGTTAGGATTGGTTTTTATTTGCATAATTGGATATCGTATAAAGCGTCAGATAAAGGAATGTTTACAGGTAGTTTAGCATAAATGTGTGGAGCGTGCTCGATTCCAAACAATATCAGAAATTTATTGAGCGGAAACTGGCTACATATGGGACGTGCGCGTTTTTTTTTCAATTTTGTGTGTTCTGCTGTCAAATGTTTTTTTCACTGCAACAATTTCTATAGCTCTGCGGGAGTTTACACGAACATTGTATACGTTTCCTGATCCCAATTCAATCCGGTGTGTCCGTGTGCACCGCATGTGGTTCATTGGTTAACTGAATTATACGTACGCCGATGAAATCGGATGGCCGGACGGACAGTCCGAATCTATTTTATGTTATTGTTCGCTCTGGTATTAAAAAACTTTATACAATTTATGGAAAAGTCCAAGTTTTTGTTCGTGTCAAAGTTATACGCTATTATAACGCGGCATTGAATGGAGTCGTATTCAATGAAAGTCGTAACTTCGTAGAATTTGAAAATTAAATTTTTAGTACGTCCAACTTTAATTTCTGGAAAGTTTTAAACTTCTGTAGTAAAGTAGACGTAGTCGTTGGTATCCGATCTTCATACTCAATAATAGTGGAGATGATAAAGATATTAGACATTTAAAAATAATGTGGGGCTTGTGGCTATAAGTAATAACAGCCGCACGGGTCAATCGATCACTTGCCGCGGTTGGTCCGTGGATGGGTGACCATCTTTAAATACCAAGACCCCTTCGTGTCTCGGAAAGCACGTTAACCCGGTGGTCCCGGCTGTCATTCGTAGATAACCTGAACGAAAGTCTCACAACCAGTCTTACCAAGGGGTATCGTATTATAATATACATACATTCACTTTTTTTTCTATTTATTACTCAGTAACTGGGTTGTGAAGATCAGATAGGCGACTGCCTACCGACGACCAGTATTACACATGGAAAAATATGGAATATAATAAGTATTCAGCTGCATCCTGAAAGCCAATCCAAACATAATTGGGAAAAGGCTAGGCAGATGATGATTAGACATTCAACAAGAATATTTGATTGGATTCGTTAGTAAAACATATTCTTAATTAGATAAAGTATCAAGTGTCTAAGATACAAATCCTGGAGGAAATGCCTAACTAGCTGAATATTTTTATCGACAGATCTATATTACTTCTCCAATTGCTGATACCGATCTGGCAACGAAAGAACATAAAATATATCAATATTGCCCACGCAAGATGTAAGTCAATGAGGAGATAGCTTTCCATATTCTTGGAGGCGATGATGGGTGTAATATCGGAAATGAGGTCGTTATTGCAGCATCTGGATTCCTAAACTAGTGTTGCTTAAACTTAACACGTTTATTTTCTCTTGACTGTACCTACTTAGGTACCTGTCAAAAAGAGTAACCTAGATAAAGTGGATAAGACCGAGATTAAAACAGAAGACGAACTAGCAGGGGATCGAGGAGGGGGGGGGGTGGACTGGGGGTTCAGGGGATTAGACCGGAATAAATCATAAGGCTTATACGAACATATTTAGAGTGAAACTTTTTGCTTCAGTGTTCTGCCTCTTGGTATGATTAGCCCTCCGTGTTCAGTCTATTGCCTTACTAAACTTTCCTTCTTGTAATTTTGATGCTCGTCCATTTTTTTTCATTAGGCTACGTTGTTATTCCTTTTTTTTTGAGGGTAGGAAATCGTCAAATGACTCCTCCCGCTCTGGGTGAAGCGGAAGGGAGTGTCAGACTCTTACTGACTAAAACCCATCCACGTTACTTCCTTAGCTCTTTATGTTCCGGGGTAGCGGTAACCCTTTCGGACAATCCCGCTGACTTGTGGAGTACATTTGCTAATATGCTTAAGAGATTTGGGTTCCAATTAAATAGTTGAAGTTGGTTATAGATACAAAATACGTTGCTTATTTATTGGATCTCCAACAGACGCTGCACAATTACCTACATAGAAGTTTACAAGAACAGGGACAAATGCAAGCGTGCGCTTTCAATTATACTCGTAGACTACATCGTTAACTTATAATCTATGTGGGTTAATAAGTTTGACAAGGAAATCATTAGTTTAAAAAAATGTGTTGTTAAGTCATTGAATAAATTATATCAAATCAATCTCATTAATACATTACTATCAAATAAAGACCCTACCTAATAACTAATATCTCATTCAATTGTTTCTTCACATTGTAACTTGATTTACTCCCGCGCAGTGAAGCAGCTGCTGGTTCAAATTAATTCGTTAGTGAAATATAGTTAATCCGGCGAGTGCAGGGTTCCCTGTGTCGTGTCGCCGCCGGCGCCCTGTGGAGCACTTGAACTCGTACCTTTGACTTGACTTTATGAAGGCTCTTGACGTCATCATGGGAGTTGGTTTGCTTGTGAGAGGTTCCTTTCTTGTCTTTTCTTAAGGGATGTTGTTTAGGATTGTTGTGGGTTTTGTAAAAGTTATCAACGTATCCCAATAAAGTCTGTTGGACTGGTTAAGATTGTAGTTTGATTTTGAATTTTGAGATTTTTAGGTTTTATGCAAGTAAATAGTGGTACTAGGTAGAGGATCTTCAATTTGAAGTAGACCTACTTTGCATAGATAAAGCTAAGACAAATAATAATTTAGTTCAATTACTCTGACCTATGCATTGCTGTTCTTTCTTATTTTTTATCACACTTACCTACCAGTTAATTCGTAGTTTTATACTCCCTGTTAGTGAACCTAACTAACTAGTACATGGATGTAGTAACTACATCCGTGGTTAGGTTTTAGTCGGACTACAATGTAGTCCTACCTACGAATCTCCAAAAATGTCATTAGCCTTGTACACCTACTTTATTTAGCTATTTTCATGCTCAGCTTTGTTAGTCCGCCGGATAAACTTCACCTATATCACGGTGAGAGCATTCTATTCATTTACTATACACACCTCGAAATTCCAAATTAAAATTAAGCTTTGTATTCATTGCGTGTTTTCCTTCGTGACTTTAGCAGAAAGGTTAAACAAGTACCGCAATGTATGTTGCTTTGGGTTGAAAAGTTTGAGTTTTTCATTATCGTGGTAGGGTGTAAGTCGCGGAAACGAGCTCTCGCCTTTATACCGCCCCGCTGGTCCACGGTACACTAAAATTTTCCAGGAAACTGCAATGTTATTAGGGTAGGGAGCCCAGTCCCCGCGCGTCGGATGAATTCAACTAGGAAGGCAATTTCCACTTTATGACGTGCTATGGAGAACGCGCGTATTAGGCAAGTACAGTACCCATGGTTTACGGTGTTTTGGGCTTACAGGATTTATGATCGATACGCTGAACGGGAGAGGCTTGTTTATTTAGAGGTAGGTACCTACTTTTTTACGATGTTTGTTTGTTTTTTTTAATGATTTTTAACTCTGCAGACATTCAAACTGACTTACAAATAACAAGAATGTATCGAGTACTTACCTATAATTTAAAAATAAAATTCCACGTTTCGTAACAATTGGCGCTTTCAGCTTAAGATTATTGAAATTTTCGCGGATACGCGCTCCTCCTATAATCGGATTTAAACTTATCCTGTTTAAAACATGGTCATAGGAAGCCAAAAGATTAAATTCTTCTTTATTCGTTCCTGTTATGAGATACACCATCTTCAGGATAATGCTGTGTATTAAAAAAAGTGTGCTTAAATTTTTTATCGAATACACTCTACAACAAAATTATGTTGGGGGCACTTTGAACCATGGTGAAAAGACGTTTAAATTGTTAAAAATATTATTTATATCTTAGGTTAATAAATGGAATTAATGTAGACAGTTGCGAACATCAAAATTACTATCTCTGGCAAGGAAAAGTTAGGTATAAGTAATTGACATTATTGACATAAACAACCCTTTCAGTCGAAGACTGTTCAATTTCATAATTTCAGCGTAGATTTTCTTAATTGCTGCATTAGGTACTTTAACGTTATTAAATAAAGTTCCAACTCACAGTCGAACGAACAAAGTAAATCATAAGTGCACAGTCACTTATTCCAATTAAAGTTTTACAGCGAAGGCGATTCAACGTCTTTAATTTATTTTTTTAAACGCATTAATACGCGAATGACTTTGTATTCTATTAATCTCTGTCATTGACTGAAAATAGTTCTTCAAAAGTACTTTTGCGTTAAATACTAAGGTCCGTGCCTTTTATCTTTTTAGAGAAAACGTAGAAATATTATTTATAAGTACCATAAGTTATTTTATGGAATTAATTAAGACAGCAAACATCTGAATGATTTTGTACGGGACAAACGATAATGAACATTAGTGAGATAAAAATAACCTGTTCAGTCGAATACTGTGCAGTGTCATAATTTTTGCAAAGATTTTCTTGACTGCTCTTCCATTTTATCGTAGTTGAATAATGTTCCAATTCACAGCGGAACGAACAAAGTAAATGAAAAGTGCACAATCACTTATTTCAATTCAAATTTTACATTGAAGGCGATTCAACGTCCTAAAAAAAATCCAATAGATTTGTATTTTTATAATTTCCGTCATTCACTGAAAATAGTTCTTGAAAAGTACTTTCGCATTCATTACCTACTAAGGCACGTGCCTTTTGTTTTTTTCTTTTCATTTCTCATTTTCCAGAAGACCATTCAATTTCAATCTAATCCTGCAGTCGGGGTCCCGTCTCGGAAGTGAGCAGTAATCGTCTCATTCACCTTGCTTCTTGCTACTTGGAGGTGATTCAGTGAATTTACACAAAATTGTGGAGCTCGCAACGTATCCCGAGATCAAAAATGAAATTATTATGAAATTGTTCGTCATTTTTTGTAGATTAGCGTGGTTTAAGAAGATATCTCGGTGTGTTTTTTTAAGTTGAAGCGAGAATTTCTTTGTTGTATTCTTAAAAAAACTTGTTTGACGCAGGTTTCTCTTTCAGTTGTTTTATTTCTTTTTAACTTGTAAAAAATGTCCTCGTCCTAGATAAGACGTAATAAATGAACTTCATTAATTTGGTCCCTCCTAGCTGGAAAAATAATACCTACCCTACCCGTCTCGGGAGTCAGATTTTTTGTGTTAATTAATTTACTTAATTATTCCTTTGATATAGTTTTATACACAGTTGTATCTTTATATGATTGTTTAACTTACGATACGATGGAAGATATTCTATTCGTTCCGTTGCCACCTTAAGGTGGAGTTATAAAGAAATTCATAAACCCGCGGTCACGTTTGGTGACAAACATAACACTTTATACCTTCCCCTTTTAATATTTACCAGGTGTCGTTTCGCCCCTTTATTGCTAGACTTGTAATAATCCCTGCAAACATCTCTTCTCTTAGAGGAAGTCGGGTTAATAATGCTTTCTATAAGCGCGGCTTTCGTGTTTATGACCCCTGCTTAAGCATGCAGCCACTGTAGATGTTATTAGAGTAATATCTCTTGCTGTACCTGTGTTTGTGTGATATTAACGACGCTATGAACTAAGCCATGCAAATGCATATGAACAATGGGAACTGTGAATTGATACATTGCATTTGGTAGTTCCTGGTTCAAGAGTGGGTAATATAAAGCGATTTTTTTTGGTAGACACACACACACACATGCCATCACGCCTGTAATGTGTACCAGGCAGAGGTGTACCAACATTTTCCAGTTATGTTTAAGTCTTATGTATTAGGGGACGATCCTATTGCCATTGTTGCTACAGAAAGTCTTGAAAGGTTTCTTTTAGATTACATTAGATTGAGGATACCAAAAAAAAACCCGGAAAGTGTTATTGAATAAAATAGGTCTTTATTTGATTAGAATGTAGGTAGGTAGGTACATAAAAAAAAAAGAAAAAAGTTAGTAAAAATAATAAAAAAAGTAAAAAAAAGTAAGTAAAAATAAGTTGTTAAATTATATAATAGGATCCATGTACAGACGCCAGCACATCAATCAGCACCCGAAACTGTCAAATTTTCCCAATCAACTTTGAACCTTATGCTTTAGCGATAAAGTTGAAAATCAATTAAAGAAATTATACAGATTGTAGTAGCTTATTGTGCTGGCGTCTGTACATTCTGCCTTAATATACCTAGCATGCAAATGTAGTAAAAGTAGAGGATAATAAAGATATTACAAAAAAATATAATTTAAGAAATTCTGCACAGAATAATTACATTTATCTACAAGTAATTCTGTGAAACGTTTTATAAATTTTTGCAACGGTAAGTTTTTAATTAGGCTAGGTATTTTATTAAAGATTACAGGAGCCATACAAATCACATTTATTTTTAAGCTATTTTTAAATGCGCCCGTGCATAATAGATTCTGGTATTGAGATCTCATAGCTTGAAAACAAAGCCTTTGTAATGCATAGGTACATTACCAAAATAACTTATCCCAACAACAATACATACGTTCCACCTGAAGCTTTTCCCAATAGAAATAACCAATAACCCAAATCCTTCGACAAAGAAAAAGGATCCTTACTTTTCCTTTGTCAGCGAAACTTGGAAACAGTTACCATAAATGAGACCTTTTCCCATCGGCATAACGTGGCCAAAGTCTACCGCCACTTCGTTTGATAAATAGCGGAGATACATTTTCATTAGTCCCGTGTATAAATTACCTGATAGTAACAATAAGGTTAGGCTTCGGAGCGAGACAAAACAACAGCGACAAGGAAATTAATTAGGGAGAACATAAAAGCGAATATCGTTCTTTTAATAGCACTCTCGCGTATTTCCAATAATGGATTTTATACGAATGACGTCTCAGAGAAAAATCGCTCTTTGGTAGTTTTAATGGTAGGTAACATTTACTTCGTGTCGAAATTTAGAGTTATTCCGGTATGATCCCCTGAACCCCCTCCCCTCCACGCCCCCTCCTCGATCCCCTGCTAGTTCGTCTTCTGTTTTAATTTCTGTCTTATCCACATTATTTAGGTGAACTGAGAATCTTGAGGAACGTCTGAGGAAAACGAGGAAGAGTTGAGTTGTTGTTGGTGAGGAGTTGTGTTGCAAATGACTTGGGATAATGTGCGGATGTTTGTGAAGACATGACTGTTATCTCAGGAACGTTCGCTTTGATGGTTATTGGCTATGTTAATAATGCAGGATTTGTACGAACTTTCACTGAGCGGAGAACTTATTGCGCGGTTTATCTGTTTGGGAACCGGAAAAACCGTGATTATTAATATTATAATATTGTGTGTTTAATGGTAATGCTGATGTTGATTGCTTGTAATTGGATTGTGCAGGTCAGATAGGCAGTCGCTCCATGAAAAATACTGGTATTCAGCTGCATCCGGTTAGACTGGAAGCCAATCCCAACATAGTTGGGAAAAGGCTAGGCAGATGATAATGATGATGCTCAATTCGGGAGCTGAACTCTGAAACATATGATTTGCGTTATTTATGGTTCTCAAAGCTGCCCCTAACGTTGATAATAATATTAGTACGTACACCTACTTATGTGGTTCATATTAAAATTCACCCATACATCAAAATTGCTAACGACTGCTCTCGAGTCTGGTGTAATATTTCTCCCGCCCACATGAGCGCGTCTTATGGAACCTTAAACGACGTGGCATCAATTTATTCGTCATCTTGCATTTACATTATCAAGAAATTTAAAAACACGGTCGCCCATTTTGCGTCCCCAGTTTCAGTTTATCGATCAACAATATCTGGATTAACTACTGCAGTAAAATGTTTACGTGTTTATCGCCATAAGAGCCTTTGGCCAGCCCGAAATAATTTAGGAGCAAAAACAATAAAATTTACAGGAACCGTACAAATAAAATTAGCAATAAATTGAGACCTTCTGCGGTTCACCCACCTGCGCACGGTCGCACGGGGGTGACCAGGCCATAACTCAACGGAATTGTGCCCGGAGGCCATCGTGCTACGTAAACAATAATAAATACTAACCCTTGTTCGCATCAAATAAAACGTTATGTGCTGGCCCGCAAATTGGTGGTCTCCATACGTCCGTGTAGCCGGTGGAAGATATTAATTAGCTGCTGACAATTATTACTGGAAGTTATCACGCTTGTAAGTTCTGGTACAGAGCAGGTAAGCGTAATAGTGGAACCGGGTTCACACGTTGACGTAAATCGTGCTGCGATAGTAAAGACTATGACAGCTTTTAGGTATGTTAATACTGTTTTCTGGAATTGTATCAAGTGGTATTAAGCCTATGGGGCTGAATAAAAGTCTCCCCCATAGCTTTCCACTCTTTCTTGAGTACTGTTTTTTCTGGCCAATCTCCCATGATTTTTATGACATCACGCCAGCGTATATAGAGATTATTATGTGCGTGTGTATGTCACTAAACTCTTTCTGTTTAGAAGGAGTTTAGCTGGACCGATTTTTTTTATAAAAAAAAATATATTTTTAAAATTTTTGTCTGTCTCGTCTGCTTGTGTCGGCTAATCTCCGGAATAGCTAGACCGATTTTGACGGGACTTACACTGGCAGATAGCTGATGTTTTAAGTAGTAACTTAGGCTTTCATTTTAGAAATAATAAATCTATTTCTAAAGTAAAAGTAGTAATAACAGCCGCAGGGGTCAATCGATCAGGATAAGCTACGCTTGCCGCGGTTGGTCCGTGGATGGGTGACCATCTTTACATATCAAGAACTCTCCGTGCCTCGGAAAGCACGTTAAGCCGTTGGTCCCGGCTGTCTTTCGTGGATCTTTGACAGTTGTTACGGGTAGTCAGAAGCCCGAAAGTCTGACAACCAGTCTTACCAAAGGGTATCGTATATTTGGTTGTGGAGGTCAGATAGGCAGTCGCTCCATGTAAAATACTGATATTCAGCTGCATCTGGTTAGACTGGAAGCCGACCCCAACATAGTTGGGAAAAGGCTAGGCAGATGATGATGTTTTAATTATGTCATTAGCATAATAACAGTTCAGAGGTAGCTATACCGATTCTAATTAGTGTCAATTTAAGGTTGTGGTGTATGCACATACACATGTACGTATGTATAGCGCGCGGCGCACGGGCCGCGCGCGCGCCTCATTAGTAATAAACCAGCTTGGATGTTACCTAGTTGTTTGATTGCCTCCCAAACATATCAAAGGTACAGCCCCACAAACTTATCTGGCCCGGTGAGGGAGTCGCTGATATCGCATTTGGTTGGCATTTCAGCAGGCAGGCAGATTGACATTTCAGCAGGCAGGCAGATTGACATTTCAGCAGGCAGGCAGATTGACATTTCAGCAGGCAGGCAGATTGACATTTCAAAATGGCGTCGTTAGTTCCTCTTTTTGCCACCGGGCCAGATAAGTTTGTGGCACTATACTCAAGCTCAACGTCAAGATTGATATACCTACTAAATTTCCATTCATAGCATAAACACTAAACTCTATAATAAGCTAGTTATAAATATTCCATTAGCGTAGCAAATGATAAGTGACAAGCTTGGGGGTGACACTATTTTGCTATTAGTCGCCCAATCCTCCCGGGGCGAGGGAGTGACAATATGTCTCGTGTATCCTCGTTGCGACTCAGCCTTATATCAGATTATAGGTACAGAAGGTCGGCTCCATAGAACGAGTGAAAACGCACGCGCAATTCGACGTGCTTCACGCACAGCAAGTGCAAGCGCACTCGCAACTGGCATTCGTATGTGATCACCGTATTTCATACAAACCTATTTAAATAGGGCACATATAAAATGTCAGAATCTAGGTGCACGGTTCCAATTGGTCGTTTCCTATGGAGATGGACTGGCAAGAAACTCCACGGTTAGATAAAAACTAATTGGCGTTTACAAAGTTTTCAAATTACAGTGGTCATAGGTATGGGAGGACAATGTAGGCGTGTGAACAAGTGCCAGGAACTTAATAAAATATAAAATGGCCAACAAATCGAAACATCTATGAGTTTACAACGTTCTCACATTCATCAAAGTAGAAAAGAAAGAACTTAAAAACACCTTTTTAAACGAAAATGACATGATTGTTTACAACTGTAACAACTGTGAGCGTTTTTAACCGACTTCAAAAAAGGAGGAGGTTTCAATTCGACTGTAGGTACAGTCAACAAAGGAGTTAAGTATACAGGAGCGTCGGATATAGTTGAAGTTTACTAAGAAACCGATGGATGTTCTGGACTGAAATTTAATTTAATAAATGAGCTGTTTGTTTTCTATCAATAAACTAAAATTTTATTCGAGAATATCCATCGGTTTCTTAGTAAACTTCAACGATATCCGACGCTCCTGTATACTTAACTCCTTTGTTGACTGTACTTACCTATGTTTTTTTTTTGTATGTTTGTTACGCGAGATCTCTGGCAATTGTAAATCGATTTCAAAATTTATTTTTTTAATAGATAGGGTATACTCAGGGGTGCAGGTGGTCGCATATAAATTTGATTAACTTTGCTTGGGCAATTTTTGAGTTAACTTCAATATTTACGTATTATTGCCACTTTAGTTTATATTGATGATGTTATAATAACTTCCTGTCACTGATATTTACATAGCAAGATACCGACTTCCTAAATTAAAGTTATTTTTCACTTTGTAGTGTCTTATTTGAAAGTCGGTTGTTTTTTTTTTTTGTAAAATATTTTTTTTATCTTCACTCGTTGCATGAAGCCGACCTTCTCCACTTATATGGTTTGTGACTCAGCCTCATAGCAGGCTGACTACGGTGAAAGATCGTCGGCTATTCATCCTATGTGTTATGATGTTGTTTTCGCTGAAGATCTTGGATGGGCCGGGTGGATTGGACAAGGAATATTGTAGAAAGTTTTGATCATGTTACTTGTATTATCAAAAGTTGGAAGCGAATTTATATTGGTTACGTTTACAATATCTGTGGCAGTCAAGCTCAGTTCCCTATTAAACTTTCTTTAGACAAAAGTGATTAACTGTCACTTTTTCTTCTCTGCATTGATTTTCTTCTACATACTAAGGGCTGATTTTTCCATCGCCAGATAATGAATTAAATAATAATTACTTTTAATCAAGGTATAAAATTGACGGTTGACGAAAAAACTGTCAAAACTTAAAATTATTCCGCGAATAAAGTTATCAGATGATTGAAACATTTGCCCTTAGGCTTTTACTATATAGGCCCCCCGTTAACTGCCCCGTTGGTCTCGTGGTTGCAAGTGCGACTGCTGAACGTGGGGTCCTGGGTTCGATTCCCGGGTCGGACAAAGTGTTATTGGGTTTTCCATTAGGAATTTCTTAGTAACAGTCCGAAGTTTGGAAGTTGGCGGTTTAATACCCCTCGGTGCCTCGGAAAGCACGTAAAGCCGTTGGTCCTGCGCCTGAACTCTCCCCGGTCGTGTCGGATTGCCGTCCCATCGGACTATGAGAGTAAAGGAACAGAGAGTGCACCTGTGTTTGCGCACACACTTGTGCACTATAATATCTCCTGCGTGCCTGGCTAATCTCCATTGAGATTGGCCGCCGTGACCGAAAACGGTCGGGGAGGCTATTATTACTATATAGGCAGCAGATAAGAAACAATGAGTTATCCTCATTATAGTTTTAGCAAGCTCTTCTATTTCTAAACAGGCTGACTAAGTTGGCAGCCGGTCTATTCTGTTAAAATCTCACCTTGAAAACTTAAGTTTAGTGAGCTTGTAGTGAACTGTCATCCGTCTGATACTAGAGATTGGCACTATTGACAGCTCACTTCAAACTCTCTTCACCCTAAGATCTCACTGTGAGTTGATCATAAATTATAATTATGCATTTTTACTTCGAGCCGAATTTCACCCAATCTCACATAGGGGTCGTGTCAAAAAACGCCTCTCGTAATCCAGGACTCCCCCTAATTGCGAGCTGGACCAATTGCAAATTGGACTAATTGCGAACTGGACCAATTGCGAACTAGACCAATTGCGAACTGGACAAATTACGAACTGGACCAATTGCGAACTGGACCAATTGAGAATTGGACAGTTGGACATTTTGCGCATTGGACATAATGCGCCCAAAGGATATTTTTACGGCATAGTACTACTAATGTTAGGGATTGGCACTATTATTGACAAGCTCACTTCATCTCAGACATTTTTACAGAATAGCACTCTGGTTAGCCACATCACCTTTATTCTATGTATCTAGCCTTCTTATTTACCCCCCTTTCTGCAGGAAGGAGGAAGTATGTAATAATCCAGTATTAAATTCCGAGAACACTGTACATATTTTATGTAGGTGCGGCAAGTATCTCCCTTGTGTAATGAACAGAGCCAGGCTCTACTAAGACGAAGTGGATTGGTATTGGTGGTCGAACATGGACTTCGCTTAGAGATTGCCTTAACGGTCCGAGGGGATTTCGCTATTGAGATACTATTATATTGTAGTAATCTTACCTAGCTAGCTTCGGCTTTGGGAAAAGGTTAGTGGTTAAGATCAGTTTTGGTCTCATAGTGGTGTACCTACCTATACAGGGTGACAGGCATTTTTTTTTTAATAACCAGCGAACTGTTTCAACGCAGGGGAGTCCAGCAGCCTAATTGTGTAACACAATATCAATCTCAATCTGAATCGTTTTGATGGATATTGCTAAATAAATAAAATTTGTTTAATTCTTGAATTAAACTAATTTTATTTATTTAGCTTTTTTGTATATGAGTCTTGTTACTTGTAACAAGACTTGTCTATGCATAACATGCCTACGACTGGTTGGAGGCGCGCGGTGGCTGGAGGGGGCGCGCGGGCTTCGGCATCAGCATCGGGCGACGGCGGCGGCGGCGGCTGAGGGGCTCGCATTTGTCCACGCATTTTATTTATTCGCTCCTGTAGCTAAACAGTCGACGTAGAATCGTCAACAAGACTCATATACAAACAGATACTAAAAACTAACACTCACAATGTAACAATATGTCTGCTGCAGCATTGCCGGATGTAAGGGCAATCCAGTCTGTCTGTTGGCGATCATCGCCGGACGGTGCGGGATAATCCATTGCTTCATATGTTCAAAAAATTTGTCTGCTCAACAACGTAAATAACGCAATGAATGTTGTTGAACTGTCAAAATGAAAACCATTGCTACTGCTAATGTGTTACGCAATTACCCCGCTTAATCATTATTATCCTGAATCTATGGTATACTAGATATTAATCTGTATTCGCGATTTATTTGCCAAAAATGTAAACAAATACATAGGTATGAGTTTATGGAAAAATAACGTTAAATCCTACACAATAAAGTTCAGTTTACGCTACAACTTCAAACAATTTTGTAACTCTTTCAGTAGTGCTAGTCACTATAAAATCAACTTAATTGCCATTCAAATAAAGTTGATATTTGTTTAACTCATAATCATATCAAATTTAATCATATTAACTTGAAACATAAATTTGAATAGACTTTAGATAGTTACTGGAATAAGGGAAAAGATGAAGATGCCTGTCACCTTTGACTAGTGGTCGTAAGCGCTTCTGATGAGCAGGAGGTCCTGGTTTCGATTCCCGGGTCGGGCAATTTTCTATCTGGAATTTCTCAGTAGCAGCCCGGAGTTAGGATTTGTGCCCGGCTATGGCAATAGGCTAGCCCTATATAGGTAACATAGGACTTAACTTCTTAACTGGTGTAATGTGTGTGTATTATAGGTACATACCATTCTGCCCTACCCTTCGGGGAACCAAGGTGTGATAGGAATGGGAGATATCTGAATTGATAATTTGAAGTTGAGAGTTTATCAAACTCTACTTTAGCATTACTTTCTGTGAACGCCCGCAAAATTCAAAAGTTAGTCCCCTTATGTATTTTTGTTTATAATTAACATTATTGATTTAGGGACTTTTATTCTTTAGTAGAGAACCTCAAGTAATGATAAAGTAGAGTTTGACAAGTTCCCAACTTCAAATTCTCAATTCAGCAACTGAATTTTGTGAAGGGGCCATTATGAGTAAACTCAAGTCCTTTTAATTAATAAAGCAACAATTCTAAAAGGTTAACTTGATAATAAAGAGACACCAACACAATTGGGAGAACGTCGACAATAAATAACACTGTGATAAAATCCAAGAAGTTGTTTACCACGATTTTGATTTTACGACATATAATTGAAAATGTACCAATTGCCTAATACATATTTCTGGAGTTGTCGACTCGCCCACAAATAAAATTAACTTTATGCGAGTCGCCTATAGAAAAAAAATAAAAATAAAAGTGAGCCTTCACCCGTTTCGGGTGAGTAAATTTGTGCGAATCGACTAATAAGCCCATTCGAAATGACAATCCTTTTCATTTTGTTTGACATCGGGTATCCAATTATATCCCTGCCGATCAACAACCAACTCATATTATTCACGCATCATCAGACACTCCCTTTATATTTTCTGTCATAAAATATTTCGCAATATGTAGGTATTGCCTGTTTTATTGCCAATAAAACAAGCAATACCTTACACGTATGCACATATCTTAGCTCTTACTTACCCTATATATTACAAGACGAAAAAATTGCCATTTAAATTCTTTATTTCGAACTACAAGTACAATCCACATAGTATTAGTAACAATGCTTAAAAACTATGTTAGTAAACTTTACAAACTACTCGTAAAACAACTAAAAATTACGTGGCTCAATACACATTGGCACGTGCCTCCGTACCCAGTGCCTTACAAAGGGACTGTCCACTTTGTCTCAAATCTCATAACCTACCTACCTATTGACGCTGTTCTCTTACTCATCATGCCATGAAAATCGCCCAAGTATAAGTATTAATTTTTGTTACAACACTAAAGTTCTTAATCAAACATTGCTACAAAAACCATTTCCAAATTATTCTAACCTTAGGTCAAAAACATACAATCGAAACCCTCAGTATGTCTCAATAAGCCAATACCCAGATTAATCAAACATCTGCTGTGACTTACATTAAAATTATTACACGAAAAATGTAATAAAAGTCCCGTAAAATCGCTCTTTCGACACCTCTGGCTACCGGCGACGCGTGATAGCCAATATTTATGGGTCCAGATAAAGGACGAGGACGAAAAGTTGTTCATTGGTTCCCCATTATCCTTAATAAGTATGGATTAGTGAGGGTGGGGCTGCATGGACCTAGTCGTAAATTAGTCGAAGACGCTCTGTATAATATAAGTTTATTATCGGACTAACTTTTTGTGGCGGCTTCACTTATGATATTTTATCTAGGCACACCGTTCTGTGTGGGTTAAACTGTCGTAACTTTCAAGTAGGTGTCGTCGTTTAGAGTTGTCGTGTTAGAAAGTGCTTTAAGAATTTAACTAATTTGCATTCTTAAAAGGTTTTGCATGTACTAAGAAATGTTTGCTAGTGTCAATAAATTAATCACAGTTGTTTTTTTTTAAGAATAAATGCTACAATTAATAAAAAAAAACTTTAAGCATAAGTATAATTAGCCTATAATGTTCCCACTACCAAATACTGAGATACGGTGAGTTCGGCAACAGAGAGTGGGCCGTAGTCCACCACGCAGCTTAGTGCGGGTTGGTAGATGTCACAAAGTCTTCGTTTTTTTTTCTAATAAAAAAAACTTTAGGGCCGAAAAATTAAAGACTTCAAGTTAAGATTCCAAGCAACACGTACAAACTTCCTTGCACATAACTTTAACGGTATCAGCGTAATAGTACAGATTTTATGGACGCATTTGTGTGCGTTGTGATAAGTGTGGTTTACGGCCCATATATTACAGGGCACTAAAATTGAGGGTACGGGAACCACAGCCAGGTAGGACGTCTGCACGCTACCTTGAATTAATTATGGCTTTAAATAGTTGTGTCTTTAAATATTTATGTCTTTATGTTGCCGATTAGATAGTTACTTTATGCGTTATAAAGCTAGTCTTGACTCTGATTGTAGGCAGTGCAGTTGCTTCATGTCCAGAGGCTGTGCTATGAATTTCAAAGGGTTTATTATGAATTGGGGTAGGTTTGTTCCATAAATAATATTAATATTTTGAAGGTCCTATTACTTTTCTGTGATTTCTATTCGTTATTTAAATCTTAAATGAGTTTGAGTGAAGTAAACTCTCGATACTCAATCTACTCAGCCTATCGCAGTCCACTGATGGACATAGGCCTCTCCTAGACTGCGGCACAACACCCTGTCCTCCGTTTTTCGCATCCAGTCTGTCGCAGGTCTAGTTGGGGGGCGTCTCACACTACTACGAACTTTACACTGAATACTTTAATTAAATCAATTGGTACTTAATGTTGACGACGATTTTGTTAAGTACCTTCTTGACAGGCCTACACTCATCTCTCCATGTCCCATACTGTATTTGAAAACATTGTAAAAGCCAATTGTTTTTAAAAGAGTAACCGTGGAGTTTCTCTCCGACTGTTCTCCTTAAGAAACGATAAATGATTTATTTTCTGTAAGTAGGTTTTACAAACATTTTTACATGTCAATCATATTTTTTAAACTAGATGATATCAATTGGATCAATTGGAACTGTGGAGTGCCCATGTAGATTTATGTGAAATAAAATAATTTGATTTGGATGAAATTGGAGATAATACATGTTTCTGTCCTTTATTCCACGAGCTTTCTTGCAAAAAAAAAACAATAAACAGAAATATAACCTTTCTTACTTTACCCTATTTACCCTTATATTACTCAATTACCAACAATCAAGACGGCTACCAGAAATTGCCCTCAAATTCGATACGCAACGTAGGGAAGCGAAAAATACAAGACATTCCTAATTTGATCAGTGCGGTAATCCAATCATTTTCGACCGGTATCACACGTTGACTTGGGTTACGTGGGCAATCTCTGTGACAAATTATTTATGACATTTTGCTTGGAATATGGCCGGCAATATTTTGGTATGGTTGTGCTTGGCTATCGGGTTTTTTTGCAAATGTTTTATTTTTGTCGGTTATTATTGAATTTTCGGTTCAATGTAAATAGGTCGGGGTGAGTCCGATTATTTAAAAGGCTTCCATTGAGGGTTAAACTTTTATATCTTTGCCACACATTGCCCATGTCAGGGCCTCTTGGTGTTAAATCATAGTGTTCATCTGTCAAGCTGCCATGTTGGTGGCAGTCCGCCACCGTTCGTAAACCGCTATAGTACCTAGTAAAAAGTAGGTTATTGGAATTATAATATAAAAAAATACAATTTTCTTGTAGAAATAAAGTTCCTTAGTTTGGTTTAAGATAAAAGTTTGAACTTCATAATTCTATTCAACTCTCTCGGTCTCGGACTCGGTCTAACTTTCGGATTTAACTTTGTTATTATACGAAAAAAAATCTATCCTCCTCTAATTTCACTAAGTGTTTTGTTACTAACAAAGACAAAGCATCTATATTCTTATTATTTCGATCAGCTAAAAGCTGTAACCATAGCTGTAACTCTACTGTTACTTCATACCTAAATCATGATTCATTTTTCAATTCATATTTTTTCGCTTGCTTAATTTCTAAATGGGATCGATACCAGACAATTCTTTTTAGCGATTGTCAGTTCTCATTAGGAGTGTAAAAATAAATGGTGTCTCGACAAGACGGCCCTCACAGGGAGGGAAATGAAGGGAGAAATTTTTGCCTCACTCATTTCAGTAATTGGCTTATTAATGTTAATGACTGTCTGAATTGGCGGCGACGGGAATACTATCTGTAAGCAGTTTTTATACATAATATATTTCTGAGATTAGAACTCAGAGACGTACCTAGCATCAACATCATCTGACTAGCCTTTTCCCAACTATGTTGGCGTCAGCTTCCAGTCTAACCGGGTGCAGCTGAACACCAGTATTTTACATTCAGCGATTGCCTATCAGAGAAGTAATTAGTTAAAAAATGGAAAATCCAGGCTAAGTCAATCATCAGTGTGACTGAAATACATAGTGCAGGAAAAGTACCTTCTCAGTGTGACCATATGCTTCGGGTTTTAACCCAAAAATTTAAGTCATAAAAAGGGTCCTCTTCAAATTCCCTTGCTTATAGAAAAACCCCTGATATAAATAGCTGACCTCTTTCTTCATTCCAATTCCTATAATTTATGACGTAAGTGTATATACAGAACCCGCTATCAAAGCAATATGTCAAACGCATCCGTGCCGGGAAACCGCACACCCGTCACCTGCAGATATTTGTCAAAACTCAAACTAAACAAACTTATTGGTACAGCTAGACGGGCCTACTACCACTGGAAAATACATCTTACTGCCTAAAACAGAAGGATGATGAGTACAGTTTTCGAAGAGTCGAAATAGAAAGTGTTTGGATCGCTTCCACCAATATTGTATCAATATGTATTATAGGCTGTCAGATGCGGTTGCGGGCGGATGTCGAAACTTTAATCGTCATCCTACTTCCGCACATTGTTTCGTGCTGTGAAAAATTATATGTAAAAGTTGTCGCGAGCTTTTTCGAAACAAAAAGTTTAAGTAGAATATAAATCGGTTCTAATTTATATTGGAGACAGATAAAAATGGAGTGAAGTTACAACATTTTCTTCCCATGTAGGTAACCAGTTGACTTAGTGTGCCATTAAATAACTTAAATGTTCATTAGAGATTTAGAGAAAGTAAAACTTTATCGGGTTCCTTTATTACCGTTTAAAACTCGGAAATCGCAGTCTGTTATCTACAGTGATTAATCTATTTTGAACTCTTTCTCTACGTGCAATAACGAAGCTCCAATGTTCATTGAAATTGCCCTAATTTGACATTTGAGAACGAGAAATAAGTCCTATAAAACCGATCTCTATTACCATTTTAACAGGAATCGAACGTTACGCAATTGAATCGCTGATTAATCGATTCTATCTCGTTCCCGCTTTCACAACCTTTTTTCTTTTTTAAGTTGGCCAATTCTCCCATCAGTATCGATTCCCATTTGTTCTTGCAGGAACGTTTTATTCACCATTGTTCTATTATCGAGTCGTCAAAACAAACGACCTATCAAATGTCTGAAGAAGTCGCGTGTCTACTAAAAACACACATAAATCGAATGCACCTAAAATCGCAATTGGATCACGTAGTCACTTCATTTCCCGGAATCCTCATAGCGTTTCGAAGGATCCTGCCTGGGAGGCACCTACCTGAACCCCCGAGGGTGTTGGGGTAATTTATGACCCAAGATAACGAGGGCTCACAGTGGTCTTATCGACTTCCCTAGCGCTTTTTATTTTACTCTCTCTAGTGCCTTTTTTATAAGCAAATCGTCTATTAGAAGCGATATCGACCGCAGATAGTGCAAGTGGGCGCCAAAAGAGTGGCGTGCAATTTTTTACGTCTAGACATTTTATAGCAATGTTAACATTTCCAATTCTGTCAAGGCATCACGTGCTTTACCGTTGATATTCGCTGCACCTGGGTTCTATGCTGACTTTTACGATATCTCTTCAAGCAAAACTTTAGTTTCTAAAACCGCTTTTGAATTTTAAGACCTACCGTAAAACCACAGAGTTTTTACATTTTGTCAAAACTTTTATACTGACTTTTATCGACGTTGTGTGGTGACCTGTATCTACGTAAGTCAAGACAGGCTAAGTAGGTATCCAAACTTTATTATTTCTTATGATAAAATACGACTCATGTTTTATAATCATAATTTTATTATGTCAGATACAGTCTCTTCAGCCCCACCAAGAATAAATCTAGATCAAAACTTCTCAAGACAGTTCCTAAGTGAACATTAACGTTAACTGTTCGAAATTTAGCAGCAAACCTTTGTTATTTCCCTACAAAAACCAACAAGATAAATACTCAATTTTTCACACTCAATACGTAAATAGGCGGAGGGAAACTCGAGGCGCCAATCACCGCGGCGAGCGCTTGAAGAATGGCGTTCATTTCCCGGACCGATCTCGTTCTTTCCGCGCCAACATTATCATAACTAGTAGCTATTATTTACTTTTCAAGGAATATTACGCCATTGGAAGAAAGAAAGGAATTTTAAATGTAATGCTGTGATTTTTCTGGAATTGGAAAACTTTTTCATGATACTTTTTTGGGTAGGTAGGCTTTAATGTTTTTTTTATTTCTACTTAGAAAATGACATGTTCTGAGAAGAATTTACTTTGTAAAGTATTTTTTATTTTTTTATTTAATGATTGTGAATGTGAGGACTATGTGGGTCATTTCTTTTTTCCTTCTTAGTTTTAATCATGATCTGGCAGTTTGAGTAATTTACACGGCCTACCCGAATGTCCTTTCTTTGGTATTGTTCGTCGAATCGTTGAGCTCCTCAAGTTCTGAGTTGAGTTGCACGATTTTTGACAAATGCGTGCGCTGATTGGACAGGTCCGCTCAATCTGTGTGGTTCTTTCCTCAAAAGACCATTTCAGACACCAATCTACATGGTCTTTACACGATCTGACCAAGCTTTTGTCTGGACTTCAAAAGAGACTGTGACCTCTGAGTTTGTTTCGGCCTTTCTTCTCAGAATAGTCAGATAGGAAACGCCGACCTCATCTAGTTTAAAAAAATATGATTGACGTGTAAAAGTGTTTGTACAAACCTACTTACAGAAATAAATCATTTATCGAATTTCGTCATGACTGTTAAATATGGGTTTACATTAACAAGCATAAACTTCTCAGTAAAATCAACACCATAATATCAACAATAACTTAAAATGTGTGAACTGGCTCCCAAGAAACTGTAATGTGTATTTACGCCTAAACTTCCTAAGGGACGGTTTAGGACTAAATCGTAAAAGCTAATCTTCGGTGACCATCTGGCGTCTGACATCAAACCTTAAGGCCCTTTTCACACATTCACAGTTCCCTTTTAGACTGGTAACTAAATAATCAGGCAGTGTATGTGAAAAGGAATATGTGCGTGCAAATTGGCGCTTTTTGTATAGCTAAGTTCACGAAACGGTGTGTGTGAATGGCTTTAACACAACACCCTATAATTATGTGAGACCATACACTGCTAATTTGACCATCAACACTACAAGAAATAGGGTTGTTACAGGCCAACAGATTAATCATAGTTTGGAGATTAATCTGTTGGCCTGTAACAACCCTATTTGTGTGACCTATTGAAGTGAAGACAACGGACATTATTCAATTATACGCAGACCAGGTAAAGCTATTAAACGCGTTTTATCATTATTGAAATTCGAAAGATCCAGTTCAGACCAAGATGAGATTTGTGCCCGTGGGATACAATTTAAATGATTTCACAGCAAAACAGCAGCTGGGTAGCGGCAGTTACCCATTATGCGCAGATTTCAATGTGATTACTCGGAAGGAGATGTTTGATAAACAGCTCATTTATCAGCTCGCCAGCGGCTTTGAAAGAAATATTAATTTTGTTGGGAACTTAGCGTTGAAGAGCTAACTGACGCTGTCTAGACGCCGCATGATATAAAATGTAAAAAACGGAGCGGGCAGTACATTCCTTTTGCATTTTACTCTGTCTGTTGAACATGTCTAGTTGGTAGCTACTCTCATTCTGTTTACATCTCCGTTGTTATTGCTGTGAGGTTGTCTTGGTTACTTGACTACTTAGTACGATTGAATATTTTGAAAATATTTATCACGAACGAAGGTTTCTTCGTTTGACGGTGTGGTGGTACTTTTTGTTGTAAAACACATTGCAACCGCTGAGCTGAATTCCATAAAGAACACGATTGCATATGAATCAATGAGACTTTTGTTTTTGCACCCATAAACAAGCTCCAAATATTCATAAATACAGCCAGAAATCCCACGAAAAGTGAACTAATGAAACACAATGCATATATAACCCTTGATTGATATGCAAAAACAAACCGCTTCGTACAAAGTAACAACTGCGAAACATAAACCAAAAACAAAGTTAATACAATGCCTGCATATCTACACACAACATTATTAAATCTCTGTTTATCCGTTGCCGTAATTCAAAATCCAATTTGGTGTTAGATTCGATTTCGGTGGGAATAAATCGGATATCCCATTTGTTACGATGCGTTTGTACAATTTATGTACGCGACTGTACCTATTGAAATTTTGTTTATGAATGTATTTGTGTGGTGATACAAAACGACATAATATACGATTCGGTTTCGATAACGAACGTTTCTATGATAATTTGGACGTGATTGCGATGTATGATATGAATAACAATGTATTTGGAAATAAACTATGTTTGTAAAAGATGGGGTGTGTTTAGGTGCAAAGAAAGGGTATTAGATATATTAGATATTGTACAGTCACAAAAGAAGCGACACAGCTTAAATCTGACAGAACGGAAAGTTGTTTTTGCAAAAAATTAAATTAAAAATTTAAAAAACCCCCGACAAAAATAAAATTAAGGAATCCCTACAAAAAGCATGAAATAAAAAAATAAATTTGAATAAATCTTATGGAAGTCGGGGGACCGTTCTGTGGAACACCTATTCTGCTTCTGAGGTCCCCCGACTTCCATAAGATTTATTCAAATTTATTTTTTTATTTCATGCTTTTTGTAGGGATTCCTTAATTTTATTTTTGTCGGGGGTTTTTTAAATTTTTAATTTAATTTTTATTTCATGCTTTTTGTAGGGACTCCTTAATTTTTGTATTTCATTTCGTTTATTTTCTTCCGTTTTAAGATTCTGGTAATTTGGTGTTTAATCAGGTTTTTTATCCGTCAAAAAATATTGATTAATTTATAGTTGAAGAATAATTTTTATGACTAAACAGATTTTTTTGTTTTATTATATTTTTCAAGTTTTTAGTTTTCATTTCGTTAGGTAGTTAATATTCCTCATTCCCTTTCAATATAGTGTAAATTACTCTACTTGTCAAGCCCTTGCATTTGATACCTATATTGAAGGAGTGGTGAAAAAAAAAAAAATTAGCCATTTTGTGGTGGCGGCCATCTTGGATTTGAAATTTTTAATAGTGTATAGTATTCTACTAGTCAAGCCCTTTCATTTGATACCCATATTGAGGGAGTTGAGAAAAAAAAATGTAATTCGCCACTTTGTTGTGGCGGCCATCTTGGATTCCAAATTTGTTATAGTGTATAGTATTCTACTATTGAAGCCCTTTCATTTGATACCCATATTGAGGGAATTGTGAAAAAATATGTTATCCGCCATTTTGTAGCGGCGGCCATCTTGGACCGATTTTCATCAAACATAGCTAAGAACACTCCCGACTAATACACCTTTCAAACAAAAAAAACTAAATCCAAATCGGTTCATCCGTTCGGGAGCTACGATGCCACAGACAGACACACACACACACACACACCCCCCCACACCCCCACACACACACACACACACACACACAGACACGTCAAACTTATAACACCCCGTCGTTTTTGCGTCGGGGGTTAAAAATCTCTCTAAATGGAAATGTGGCTTGGCATTCGATCACAAATGTTCATATCTTTATAGTTTTGGCAGTAGTTTAGTCTACCAATAAAGTCATGTTATCGGCCTAGAAAACCTGTAGTAAGATCTAATGTTATAAGTAACTAGTTTCTTCCAGGATTCCTTTAATAGCACTTCTTTGGCTTGCCCATATTCATTCATATATGAAGCTTTTCCGTTCCATCTGGTTAGTCTCGTTACTATTTCAACTAAGAGACATTCTCGCGCCAGGAAAAAGAAACACGAATTAAGAGAAGGTCTCTTTTTCTTTTTCGGGTAATGGAAAGTGCTTATTTAAAATTAGGATTTCCAAGAAAACTTAACGTTTATACAGTTAATTAAAACAATTTGGAAATATTACTCCGTTCTTACTGAGTTTTATATAGAGCAGACGGCTTAATTAATAAAAAAAACGGAGCGTTTCAGCGAAAACTTTACGGAATTAGCTTGGACGGAAGCGAATCCCGGGTGAAGGGTCGGCCATTAATCATTTACGTTTCGCGCCAAAACGCCTTTCATAAAAATATATTAAAGTTCCTCTCGTCATACTGCAATCCGACGCCTTGTATGTTAATTTTCTGTCATAAAATATGGATATTCAGCTTTTTATGTTCCTTTAGCAATTTGGAGTGGCTCTAGAATATCAGCAGAAAGAACTGCATGACCGTGACTTCAAAGGAATTCAACTGAACTTACCATACTGTTGAAAATCAAAAATAAGTTAATTTATTTAAACGGTTATACCCAAATTGGGGGTATCGGACGGATGTGACCCAAAATTACTCGAGCTTGTTTCGGGCGCACTGCAATCAACCATTTATCTCTGAAATATTGACACTTCAATATTCCCGTCCACCTTGATTGATTTCAATTTAAATTCTACCGAAAGAAAATGTGAATCTATTAAGCCTGGTACTCTACAACCACAATTTAAATTATTTTCCTGCACGATCAATAATGATCAGACTTAAAGTTGTAACTATAAACTTCGATTAGAAAACCGAACTGGAAATTAAAGTCGCCAGGGTCCCATAAATACGGTTAGAAGCCCGAGGGACGATCGCGGTTCGCTCCTACTGCTACCAGTAAATTGATACAACCCTAGGGTATATTAAACCGACCTATCAATTACATGAGGTATTGATAAGTAGGATCTTTTACAGTACTCCCGCGGTCATCTACATCTGATTCTATTTTAGGAGTTTTATTGATTTTTATGCTTCTTTGATTAGGAAAATGTTTCCTCCGTGTGAAGCGTGTGTAACAGTATCAGTGGAGCTTACTTACTTCAGGTACTAATTTGAACAGTTTAAAGTTTCCTATTGATGATTTTTTATTCTTTATTATCCCTTAATGTCCCACTGCTGCACAAAGGCCACCCTACTCTCTTTTCACCTTTTTCTGTCCAGAGCTGCCAAGGACCAATCTTTATCTGTTAATGACACATTATTTTTATGTTACTGAGCTGCACCCAGTACAAGTTACAAGTGGTGACACATTATACGAATCTGACTATGTCTAACCTACTAGATTTATGTCATCTCTTGTTACATTAATGGTAAAACAGGTGACAAATCCGAGAAACTCTTCCAAAATCACGTTGACATCTAATAAAATTCGAGATCAAACAACACCAAAAATAACCAGTCCCTAAGCTCACATCAATATTTCAGGTGATATTTCAAATGAGGATAAATCGTCGCCATTAATACGAAACACCATACACGTGTTAGATCAAAGTACCCACAGAAGGAAAGAAGAAACCTCTCGGGGAAAATCAACTCGGCTCACATATTTCGACGATTTTTCCACGTCTCATTTGTTACTTGTCCTAACTTTCGTACTACGTGCGAGAAATTCTTATTTCGTTACTTAATAAAGTCGATGGAAGCCAGATTTAGGAGAGGAGATAGCTCTGGCTTGGCTTCTAGAGTTTTCTATTTGAGCAAAGTTGAAAAAGGTGTTTTTGTTTTATCTTTGTTGAGCAACTGAAGTCTTTTAGATTCCAATCTGCCTCATTTCTGTTGAGATAGTTTTTATTTTCTGAGTTTTCTGTATCTTTTTGTTTATTTAAAAGAGTACGGTAAAGTTTCTCTTCAGTAAATACGGGTTAAAATACATTTTTGTTCCAGAAAATAAACGAAAAAAGACTTCAAACACAAAGGACCTGAGCACTAAAAATATCTTACCTAGCCAAATCGGCGATATATTCCCCGGACGTACTCAAACTACCGACCGTAACCCATTACCATTTCAACGAATGTGGACGCTCATTGTGGAAGTACCCTGGCCGAGTTACGAGCTACGGGTAGTAAGGACCATGCTAACGTCCCATCTGCCAAACCATTGCAGATATTACCGTCGTTATGTGATAAGAATCCACGAATCGAATAAACCACGAATCAATTCCGTCGAATAACAAAGGGCTATTGAATACGTCTTTGTAGGAAATAAATTGGTTTTTTGAAATGAAAAAAGAAATGTGGGTCTTTTTAGGGATTATAATGGGGTTGTATTATTTCTATTCGAATGGAAATATATTTTTGTGGGTTCGGGGTTATGTCGGCACAATGAACAGTTTTATTTTGTAATTAGACATTTTAATTGCTGTCGATTTTCCCTAAGCTTTCTTTGAGGTCTCGACGTCCGGTTAAAGGTCGGATAAATAGGAAATTAAGAAATAAAGTAATCGTAAAGTTTTAATTTCCGGTAACATCGAGACACACCCAGAAGAAGATGGCAGGGCGAGCTTGACGCCGACAGGCAGGATTGGCTCACTCTAACTCACGATAGAGAGATTGGAAAGGAGAAAGGGAGGCCTTTGGGACAGGACAACAAAGGCTAAAAATAAACAAATAAATAAAGATTTAATTTGCAATTAATTAACTAATCTTAAAGATTTCAGTAAAATGATTGGATTTCCATATTATATTGCCATCCTTTGATAAGAGTTAACTTGTGTAAGAAAGTTAGGTTCCTCTTATTACATAATAAAACTAGCTTTTTCCCGCGACTTCGTCCGCGTGAAATTTCACCCTCCCCCATTCACCCTCTCAGGGATGGAATTTCGAAAAACCCTTTCTTAACGGATACCTACTCTTCACAAAGAACTCATCCTCCAAATTTCATGTCTCTAGGACCAGCGGTTTAGGCTGTGCGTTGATATAATGAGTCAGTCAGGACTTTGAATTTTTGTATATACAGATTGCCGATCTTTTCTTGAAGCGATTCAGAATGATTGCTTTATCAACATAGGTATTTATAGACGTAAACACACTTCTATAACCATCTTCAAAAGGACCCCAACATATGGCAGATAGATCCCTATCGATGATCCGTACTAGAATAATAAACCTCCTATTTATAGCTCTTTCAATATTTGGCCTACCTCAGATACGAAACGAAAATAAAGCGGGAATAAAGCTCGTCAAATAAAGACGAACATTACGCGAGAGAAACTTATAAGCACGTACTTACCGCGTTAAACGGCGAATAAGGGATAATGCTCAATGATTAATCGCAAGCATAACCCGACTCAACCCGCCTCAACCGTAATATTTCCGTATGTTTAAAGAAAAACCGAGAAAGCCTGCAAGACATGTGTCCTGTCAAGTATGACGCTTGAGAGGTGTCGCGGAAGACTGATGAAAATAAACAAGGAAAAATATATAAAATATGAAAAGGATGTCTTCTTTTGGCTGAAGCGAAATGTTTCTTTCTTGTTTTCATGCATTGTGTTGCTCTGGTTGACCGCAAATTAATATTTTGAATACATTTCTCTCTTGCCACTCATTCATTAAAGTAGTTTCTTGTCAGCAATTATTATTATTATTCATTGTTAGCATCATTGGCTTACTGTTACTCTGGTATAAAACATAATTTTAACGTATGTAGGCAAGTAGAACTTACACCAAAATAACTATAATTTTATTATGTTTAAAATTTGTTTTTAAAATCGGTTCTAAAATGTTCATTTGTATTTTGTACACTTCCACAGGCTCATAATCTCCGCACCAAACCCACAAACGGGAAACTCGATCGGATTCACGTCGGCAAAAAAAGGATCCATTTCATATTTTGCAACATTTAATCTGCGCTTTTATGATACTTTTTATAGCAAAATATGTAATCCAGAATTAATCTAGGAAGGAACGAAGCGGGTCTAAAGTCACGTATCACTTCAATTAACTTGCATTTTAAAATCTCTCCAGTGTCCATAAAAGTGTTTTAATTAAAAAGAAAAGGAAGAAGCCGGGAGTGAGTTGCAAATCCGGCTTAGCTGGGATATTGCGGACGAGGAAACTTTCCCTGGCAAAAACCGTTTTTCATGTTACCACTGGGGGAAGTCTTACTATTAGTGAAGTAGACTGGGCTCTAGTTATATATTCGTAAAGTTGATGCTGGGAGCTAAGCCCGTGGATGGTGTAGCAAGTACCTACCTACCTCAGTGGCTGGCTGTAAGCATATTGACTCATATGTAAGCTATAGCTGCTGTAGATTCACTTATATTAGTTCAACATTCATTAGAAAGTAGAATCAGTTAGATTTGGGTCCTTAATTAATTAATTAACCGCTTGGTCAGTCATATTTGCAGTCACAGAGAGGACGTTATATCAAGTTATGATAATGATTTTACTACTAAGGTAGTTAAATCGTGAAAAGTCGACTAAGGGCGAATTTCACCAAACTTTTAATATTTACCTAGTAATTTAATAATTAATAATTTTTAATATTATAAGTCTTATCCTAAGAATAAATTTTGAATTTTTGACTGTTTTGCCATACTTACTAGTCGAAGAACTGTTAGACGTCAATTTTGTTCCACGGATAAAAGATATCTGACTTTGGTATAATCAACCCTAAATCTAAAAGAGGGTTAATGATAATGATAGAAGGAAGAAGTTTCCTACGTGAACTGAAACGAACTAAACTTTTCAAATAATTTTCGAAACGTATTAATATCTATGAGCATTTGAACAATCGTGGTTTTTACCGCTGCTTAACTTCGCAAGTCCAATAAAATTTTATTGGAGCTAACTTTAACGATTACTTCCTACAATTTAAGATTAAGATAAGATACACAAAATTCTCTTTAACTGCCTTGAAATATCGCTCTTGAGTCTGCACTGAATAAATGACTGTAAAATCTTACATCGTACTTTTGGAAGTATGTAAGTGCGTATGTAAGGCGAACGTTGCCGTAATTTTGATAAAGGAAATCGTAGTACAGACGCCAGCACATCAACCTACCCGAAACTGTAAAATTTTCCCAATCAACTTTAAACCTTATGCTTTAGCGATGAAGTTGAAAATCTATCAAAGAAATTTGACAGATTGTAGTTGCTTGATGTCCTGGCGTCTGTACATTAGGAGTATCCGATACCTACATCTGAAAATTTTAAATCGGGACGACGTGTGTCGATAACCTTTTTTGAACTGCATAATATCGAAATGATACGTAGATCTTTTACAGTCGCTCCGGGTAGTCAGAAGCCTAAAATTCTTTCAATAAGTCTTAAGAAGGGTGGTCATATTACCCAGTAACTGGGTTGCGGAGGTCAGAGCAGTCGCTCCATGTAAAAATACTGATATTCAGCTGCATCCGGTTAGACTGGAAGCCGACCCCAATATAGTTGGGATAAGGCTAGGCAGATGATGATGATACTCAGTTTAGGTTCTTGTCTGTTTCATCAGACGATACCTTTCAAAGGTTGTTAATGTTTTTCATTCACCAGAAGTTCTGGTCAATATTGCGTTTTATTTTCAATTATTGTAATATTCTGCTCTGTATCCTCAATGCTATTTCACTAACAATTTACGCAATACAATTCAAGATTTCCCTAGCGATAAATCCCAAGTTGTATGTTAGACTTTACAATTTCAAGTATGAGGTGTTGTTCCACATACAAGTCCTTATTCAGGGCTAATAAATAGCAGCTTACTCTTTCTGTCTCGCATGGAACTCCATTGTTTCCTAACTACGGTGCACAATGCTTGACATGTGTATAGATAAGTATTTAGGGCAAAGATTTAAATCGTTAGATTCGTCCTACCACGTCAAAAGATGGCCGCGTTTCTATTTCGTTTTGACACTTTTAATAATCGTTTTTACATTATTGGGTTATTTATAAAAAAGCACGTTCAAAATAAATATCTTAAAAAATGACGTAGGGACTTGACTTGATTGACACGGAAACACCAGATGGCCAATTCTCGTAATTTAAAACGTTCAAAATTTTGTCGCAGTCTCATCTCAGCGACAAACAAATGTCAAAAACTTGTCAAAATGTAAGGAAATTAGAGGTGTTTTTGACAGATTGAGACAGATCAGACTGTAAACGTTGCTAAAATTACGAGAATTGCCCCTCTTTATTGTTGTGTAAGCGCACTCTTCTCAGTATGCAACTAAGTATGGTGAAAACGAATCTAAGGATTTAAATCTTTGTATTTAGGTACCAAAGTGGAGCTGCCTTAACAAAAGGGAGAGAATAGTCACACATCGTTAGTCTTAGATTTACACCGCAGCAGTGGCTGGCTAGAATGCTTTGTATTACAATGTTACAGATATTTTGGAATACATATTTTGCATTTGTCTCTATAATTTATTGGTCTTGTGAAAGTGTGAGAGGATTGTGGCTAAGTAATAAAAGCCGCACCGGACGATCGATCAGGTTAAGCTACGCTTGCCGCGGTTGGTCCGTGGATGGGTGATCATCTTTACATACCAAGACCCCTCCGTGCCTTGGAAAGCACGTTAAGCTGTTGGACCCGGCTGTCATTCGCGGATCTTTGACAGTCGTTACGGGTCGTCAAAAGCCCGAAAGTCTGACAACCAGTCTTACCAAGGGGTATCGTATTACCCAGTAACTGGGTTGTGGAGGTCAGATAGGCAGTCGCTCCATGTAAAATACTGATATTCAGCTGCATCCGGTTAGACTGGAAGCCGACCCCAACATAGTTGGGATAAGGCTAGGCAGATGATGATGAATTTATTGGTCTTGTAAGAGCACAGCAGCGGTCTTGTAGTCTAGTCGTTGGAACCCATAAACACATAATAAAATTCTTTCAAATGCAGCTTCAAAGATGGCTCATTTATACAGGGTTATTGGTAAAACATTAACAACCTCCAAAGAGGTTATTGTACTCATCATTATGAACAACTTTTACTATGGAGCCAAAACAGAAAACGCGAAAAAAAAATTTGCTGTTCCCTACATTTATGTTCGTATAACTCGTCAAAATGTAGGGAATAGCTGATTTTTTTTCTTGATTTCAGATTTGGTCCCATAGTAAAAGTTGTTCATAATGATGAGTACAATGACCTCCGGGGTTGTTAATGTTTTACCAATATATTATATCAATGTTTATTATTATCAAGCTTTTATTGTCCCTGAAGTAGGACAAGTCTTCTGTAATGAAGCCATAAAAGATAATTTAAATAAATTCTTGTTTATTATAGACCTAAAAAGTAATTCTTATTCATTAATGTGAGATAAGCCGAATCGTAAAACAAGACATTCAATTTAATCTCATGACAGCATAAAAAAAGCGGTGGAATTTTTAGACAATGTTACTTTATTGAAACCTTATTGAAGGGAACGAGGGAATTTGCATAATTCGAGGCATTTTATCATCTCGCTCGCTTTGTTCTCAGAACTTGTTTGATGTTTTATGTCCTTTCCGTGGAGATTCAATGCTTATAGGCAAGTATCGTATTGATTATATTCTCAGGACATTGATAGATCTTGTAAAAGTTTTATTTTTGTTTTTTGACGCGTCATCACGTCCGTTTTCTTATTCAAATTCTTTTTTCAAAATATTTTTTTCTTGCTCTTATGTGGCGGTGTTATTATCACGAATTACCTCACTGAGCTTCATATGTACTGATGAAGCTCAGCGAGGTAATTGAGTAACACACTAACAGTAGGAATGGCCTTAATTTTGACAGTTCAACAACATTCATTGCGTTATTTACGTTGTTGAGCAGACAAATTTACGAACTTAAGAAGCAATGGATTAGCAATAATATTATTCGAAATGATTCAGATTGTGAATGATAGTGTGTTACGCAATTAGGTTGCAGTATTCATGACTCCTGAGACATGATTTCACATCTCTCTACTCATCTGAGCAGTCGGATCGATGTCTGTCTGACCTATCAATCCTAAGGGACTCCCAAATTCCGGCAGTATGATGTTACCCATCATGCTCATGTATAATCTCTTCGTCTCTTACGACCCCCGAGGGAGGAAATCGAGTGATGTATCGTAGCTGAAAACCTCTCGAGATGTTCGTACATATGCATGAATATGTCACAAAGTAAAAGTCATCAAGAGACTAATGGGATAGCGTGTGTTTTGAAGGTATAGTCAATCCACCAATCAAACCTTGATTTTTGATATGATTTAAATTGCTTGGACTTGATTCTGACTGCCTCGTTGGTCTAGTGGTCGCAAGCACTACTGCCGAGCTTAAGGTCCTGGGTTCGATTCCCGGGTCGGGGACCGTGTTATTGGTGTATCTTCCAGATGGAAGTTGTATTTTTCATCTGGAATTTCTCAGTAGGAGCCGGTTCGGATTTGTGCCCGGAAATGTGGGTGTAAAACACCTCTGCCTAATCCTTCGGGACAGACATGCGTGATGCGGAATTTCATGTTAGGTTTTTTAAGAAGACATTATTGTCGCACTTTATGGTCCAATCCAAATTGTCACATTACCTACATATAAACGCGCCCGCTTTGTCATTAGCATAACTTAAGACTAAAGACACAAAAAAAAGAAGATCAAAAGTTCCTAAAATACTTCTTCGTAATCAACCGTGCAATCTACATTACGATAACAGCCTTAAGCTACCTCATTTTGTAAGAGGCTCTCATAAAACATCGCACTTTATTTCTCGCACGTGCAGGGTAGTTTAACATTTTTTTCTTAGGGAAACTCGGCGGCATCGTGTGCAAGGAAAATTAAAATAAAGCTTTAAACTTGTGAACAAGTTTTAGTACGTCTGCTAACACTAGAGCCTCGTAAAAAGTACCTCCGACAAGTCGACGTATTTTTAGACGTTTTTATTCGCGAGAACGAAAAAGTGGAGCGGAGGGGACTTGAAATAGTCTTTGTTTCTTTTCATTATACGGGGGTAGTGCAGGGAAGTTGGAAGTTGTTCTGTTTAAAGCGCGAGACGCGAACGCGGGTCTTATTGAATTTTGTTGTATTGCAGTTTTGAAGTAAGTAATATTGCTTTCAAATTAATTGCATTTTGTTTATATTATTGTTTGATGTAGGTTTTGTTTGTAGAATTTATTTTTCAAATTCATTTAATTTTTTGTATTGAGCAAATGTCTAAAGTCTGAAAGTACAATTAACAAAGTTTAATGCATTTGCTAGGTTGAATGTTTAGTAGGTAGGTAGTAACCACGGCACAGCTGACATAAGTAATTTATGTTTGAGAATTGAATTGCGAAAAAGATTGTGGCATAATATTGGCAGACCAACTACTTATTCGATCAAATATTAAACATGTGGGCAGAATTTAATACGCATTACCCAATACGCTAATAATAGCTAGGCTACGTAAAAACCCTCAAAATGATTAACGAGCAAATAAATGTACGAATGACAAATCATAAACACCACAAACATTCACTTCTACGATTATTGTCTATGTGCAACGACGATTATGTATCATAAACAAGTTTAATGATCAATTACATCAAAAGCAAGATGGTTGGCGCTTAAATAACTAAAATTAAAGTACAATCGCGTTAAGTTACGATGCGAAAGGCCGGTATCAGCTTAGGTACGACCCACGCTGTTTTTGACGAGTGGTGTAACTTATGAACGGTAAGCACTTCCTGTTTACCGGCAGCTCGTAACTTTAACCGGCACAGATTTCCCTCACAATAATTATGTTTTAGTGGATGAGCATGACTAGATGTGTTCAAACGTGGCAAAAGGAGCATGAAAGAATTTGTAGCAAAAAGCATTCTGTAGGTTATAATTAGAAAAAAAAAAAACTTTTATCAAGTAATTAAAATCTTTTCTTGCATAGTAAGGACCCAAGAAATGTTTTTAACGTTTATACTTAACGGAAAATTAACAAGTCTTATTCACAACCAGTTACCATTAGAAAAAACTTCAGTCAAGGAGATATTCCGGAAAAGGCAAAGGGAAGAGTAACTTTTCTTTTAGGGAGAATTTTTCCCGGCTCTGGGACAAAACTTATTAATAGCCAGAAGTTGCTTAACAAAAGCGGCCCTTATAAAATTCAACGTATGTATTCTTAGTAAGGTTAAAATTAATATTAAAATAATGCGTATCGGAGACGCTTAGCAAATGCAACCAATCATTTTGATAAAAGACAGCCATTTTACAGTCCACTCACACACAATTCACAAAACGAAATTACTATTTAAATTGTTAAACAAAAAGAAAAACGCTTCAGTCTCTCATTTACCCAACAAATCCTAGAGCGTGCAGTTTCACGATAGCTATTAGCAGGTTGCAAATTATGTTCGGTTGGCGTCGGCGCAACGTAGCGTAGGCGCAGCGCAGGCGCCGAGGCAAGATCTACGCTATACTTCACTATAATTATAATTGGAAATTAATAACAGCAAAATTGATGGCCTACCATTAATTCACCAACATCGGCATGATTGTAAATCGTTATAACTTAATCGTCACGTTTCACTTTCTTGAACTTGTTTATAGGTCTTTCACTTCACCTTCAGACCCTTCACCTTGACCTTCAGCTGTCTGTTACTACCCCTTAAATCGAAATTACCTTTGTTAATTTTATATACCATACTGTACAATATTATTTTATATAAGAAATAAAAATTAATATGTTACCAATCGATATAAACATAAAATTACAAGGTGATGTTAAATTAACTAGCAAAACTTCACAAACTCGATCATAATATCATGATCGATTTTGTGAGTAGGTATATCAAGATCGTTAACTTATGTTGATAAAACAACCAAATATCTTCAGTAGATATTAAGTAAGAATATTTCTTGTATCAAATAGATAGTATGATTTATCTTTATGGTTTAAATCTGCCATCATTTATAATTCCTTATCTACCGCCAAGACATCGTGAAGCTTTCGAAATAGTGATAAATTGGCACGATATTTTCAACAATTACGAAAGTTACGTTCCTACAAATAAATTCGAATCTTTATAGTAAAACGTTGCTACATCACGAACCATAAAAAAAAACCGTCACCTTTTGTCCACCTCTAAATTGGCCTGAGGTGTCCCTAAATAGACTTCCTTCAGGTACTCCTTACATATCCAGTGAAGCAAACATCCACCAGTCACCTCGCGTAATAGACAGCGGTGGTCGCCATTAATCAGTCTTTAGACGGGTTAAGCGGAGGAAATACCCGTAAATAGCTGAATGCAAAACACGGCAGTTGTCTGTTCATCAATCAATGGGTGTCGTTCGGGAAAAGCTCGGGCGAACTCACTTGGGCGTTCCGAACGCAGCGTTTTATGATGAACGGCGTTTGATCTCTGTTTTAGCTGTGACACGATAATCTTGGATAAATAATTACGATGTAGATTATGTGTGTTACATGTAGCTTCTAATTTATTTCCTCATTACGAGTATCATTCACATTTATGTTTGGTCATTAAGCAGTATCATCTGCCTAGCCTTTTCCCAACTATGTTGGGGTCGGCTTCCAGTCTAACCGGATGCAGCTGAATACCAGTATTTTACATGGAGCGACTGCCTATCTGACCTCCACAACCCAGTGACTGGGTAATAATATGATACCTCTTGGTAAGACTGGTTGTCAGACTTTCGGGCTTCTGACTACCCGTAACGACTGTCAAAGATCCACGATTGACAGCGGGGATCAACGGCTTAACGTACTTTCCGAGGCACGGAGGGGTCACGGTATGTAAAGATGGTCACCCATCCGCAAACCAACCGCGGTAAGCGTAGCTTAACATGATCGATCGACCTGTGTGGCTGTTATTATTTAGCCACGGGCCCCTCGGTCATTAAGCAGTAACACAGATAATCACTTAAAAAAATAAAGTTTGGTAGAGCGCACGTCAGTGGCAACGTACGTAACCAGTATAAGCTGGCTTCTTATTCCATTGAAACTTCGCGCTACGCTAGGCAAAGTCCAAGGTTAAATTGTTACCACTGCTCTCTGCTGTACCATCAACTATCAGCCCCTCATGTGCACTTATTGTGGAATTAAGTTTCCACATAGCACGTGTTACAAAGTTATCCAGTATAACAGATTCAGCTGTATACACATTTAAGGAGGTACACATGATTTTCCCTAAAAATCGAAAAATCTAATGTCAATTATTAAAAATCATGGCTCACGTTACGTGCAGCGTTTCAACCGCCCCTTTGTAACAAAGCTAACAGTAAACTGAAACCGCTCTTGTCTTATTTGCTCTCAGTAGAAGTAGCTATTTATTCTATAAACCATTTATTATTGACATCAACGATTTATGTCCCTCAAAGTGCATTTTAATGCAGCAAACTTCCAAAGTAGGTGGTATTATTCCCACAAGTTTGTCCTGAAGAGTTTTTAATTCTGCGAAAAAATAATTTATCTTTCTCGGGATCATAACAGATATAGATCGGTGACGAGCGGTCGTGTTAAGAACAATAATTTTAGTGTCCACACTCACACCACGGTCGATTGACATATGACGAAATGGCCACCTCCAGACGTTCTCAGAATCCCATTGCTTAGATATTTTTTGCTGTTAACAAAGTAACACAAAGATAGTTTACAAAGGAGTACAGAGATAGTTCAGTATTAAACGAATTATATAGGAAAGCAACAATAAAACTAAGGAACTTTTTACATTCTTTTCTTTTTCAGTTTCTTTATTTAAAGAAAATGTTTGGTTGATGTTGAATTATGCAAATTTGTGTGATGGGTGTGTGCAGTACGCTGGATTGAAGGGTGCAAATTCGACAGGCTAGTCAAGAAGATGGACGGTGTACCACGGTGGAAGTTCATAAATAGAAATAATATTATATTCCACTTGTTAAAAACAAAAACAAGTCAGATAAGGTTTCAAGCTTAACGTTTAGAAAGACGCTTACCTATATCAATATTAACACCATAAACAATTTATTCAAAGAATGAATATTCAAGACGATGACGCAAAATATGTATTTAATTTTTAATAGTTGGTAACAGGCTACTGTCATACTGTGCTCCAAAATATTCGATTGCTGTCAGTATAAAGGTCATATTAATATTCTTCAATCTTGTCAAAAATGAATATGCATTTTTTATTCACTAAAACGTTTGGCTTAATTGGGCGTGCGTGCGAATTATGATTTAGTGACCGAAAATGTGCTGTCTGTCTAAATCAAAAAGGCAATTTATATGCCAACAACACTGGAATTAGGCCAGATAAATAACAATATAACGTCTTTTATTATGGTGCTACTTATAATATATGCTGAGATGGTTCTTTTTATGGATTTGAACTGGTGGACAATAAAAATATTGTAACCAGAATAAGACGACCTCTCACACCTCTCTTTGTCTTGCTATTTTAGATGGAAATGGGAGGTTTTCTTCTAGTTTCAGAGCTCAGTTTTGCGTGGCTATTTTCTCGAATTGCCAGTGCATGCACGTACGACGTAGGCGACATCCGTATGGCTACTGTTTTCCCCACTGATTACAAATGCACTGAATTTACTTCTTGTTTTCAATGTTGGAATAAAAAATACATTTTGTTTACTGCTTTGTTGCAATATTGTAACGCCCACTATAGTTTTTATGTGTTTTCTTTTTGTAAATATATTTTTTTAGTCATCATAACATAGTGTTCTATTGTTATTTTACAAACAGTTGCATCAGTTTTAAGTCTGTATAAGGCAATAAGTTAAAATTAATGGTCATGACTTTTGAAACAGCTTTTATTTTCCTATAATACAATGACTGTCATTTATTTATATAACTCTATGGTTGGCATTGCATAATCAGCCTATAATTTTCCAATGCTGGGACACAGCGTCCTCTCTGTGAGATGATGTCGGTCGTTATCCATTAAACAGGCCCAGTGTTGGTAGATGTCACATCATCACATGTCTTCGAATTTTTGGGTTGGCATGGTAATACTGTGATTTCTTCTTATATGCCTGTAGACCAGTTAGTGTAGTAATATACCTATTATTAATATTATCAGGTTGCCAATCGTTACCCCACTTTTGGCAAAAGTAGGGCCATCGAGAATTTAATCTTTAGGTACTCGTTCAACATAATTGTGTGCTTGGCTCAGATGACCAATTTGCATGGATATGACGTAAAAAATGTTAAACACATGGCGGTGTCGATATCTTTCGGTATCAGAACCAGTTCAATTAGCGGCCACCCTTTAATTAAAGAGATTGTAAAGTCTGCGCGCCATTACGCACATCTTGTCATGGTTTATTTTAATGTTGGCACAACATTATACTTTTTTATCTTTGGGGGCGGGATCAATACCTACTCAAATTAAGCCGCGGAATATTTTCGAAAAAAAAAATGATTGATTGTAAATGTCGATTGGCAAATTGTATTCAGCAATGCATAGTGTAGTGACTATTACAGGAATGTTTATTTACATTTAAATGTTGGTTGCTTGGTGATTTAGCTTCATGTAATTATACCAAAACCTAAAGTTTAGACTTCGTAATCAAGGATTTGTACCGCCGCCAATTTAACTATAATTATGACTTATTACTAAATCGCAGGCGTCGCGTCGTTAATATTGCTTGTGTGGGCACAATTTCATACGTCCTACATAGTTATTTCACCTTGGACCAGTCATTGAAAGGCGTTGTATAGTACATTCACTACATAATTCAATACTAAAAAGTTCAAAAAGGATTGAAGAGCGACCAGCCTCACCTATTAGCAACTCACCCATGTATGGGTTGTATTGTGCGAACTGTGAATGACCTCTTCAGCATAATAATGGGCGAAGGGATGCGCAGGAGCGCGTGCGGCGGAGGGGCGACCGGTTTGAAATTAGAACGTTTTTTATACGATCCCATTGGCTTTGTCGGCGGCCGCCTGGTGCGCTTGCGCTAACTCGACAAATGCGTCAAATGAAATAAGCCGTATTTTATTTCCTTTCCTTTTTGAATGGGCCTTCAAAGTTCGATCGTGGGGGTTTGTTTGGACAAAAACTTAGTAAGTATAGATTATGGGTTCGCTTTTGTTGAAGTTCTGTTTAGAAATTTAATATCGGAGGGATTTGTGATTGATTGGACACACATTTTGTGAAGCTCAGCCCTACTGCTGACGTGGGCTGATGGATTGTTATTATTCTAAACCTCACGATTTTTGCTAATAAAGTTTAAGGCACCTTTTCAATTTAGACTTCTGCAAATATTAGGTCAATATAATGAATTATTAACCGGTAAGTACCTAAGGTTAGGTACATTTTTGATGAGCGCTGAAACTGAAAAGCACTCTTTCAAAGTCAACAAGGAAAAGCAAACTGGAAAATTATAAAATCACTAAGGTATATTTTCTTAACATATTTTGTTGACCGACTTCAGTGATGACATATTAAAAGTACCTACGTAGTACGTACGTACTTCCGTAAATTGTGTTAATTAAAAATGATCACCATGGTTACTAAGTGCAAGATTCTTTCGCAATACCAAAAAGGTCAAAAGAAACGCTTTTAAAGTCTGTTTGTGGAAAACAACAAGTAGGCAAGGTTGTTTAACAGATCATAAAAAAGTTTCTCGAGTGTTAAGCATTCTCGCAACTGGCTTAGAACAAATTGGGTTTGTTTGTTCACTTACGTGTTTACGCAACTTTGCCCAAAACACAATACTTTATAAAGTTTTTACTTCTGTGACAGTCAAATCAAGAGATAATGGTTCTTTACACCATAATAGAGTTACATAAAGTTTGGAGCACTCGCCTATCCCCCCATTTGGGCCAGAGTAAACAGAGATGAGGGAGGGAGACGCGATAGTACGACGCAAGACTCGAAGCCGCATGGTCGTGTGGGACGGTGGAACCGAGCTCCGGACGCGATGCCGACTTTGTTTACCGAACTTTTTATTCAAATAAAATGACATTTTGAATCTTCGAATTTCAAACGCATGGAGATTACAGTATGCTAGTGAAAAAAATAAATAGTGGAACCTTAGTAGTGAAATTGTAAACATGTAAATTATCGATGGTGTGAAAATTAAGAATAATTTGGTGGCAGTATGGTGGATGCTGGTGTTAATGAGTGCGATAACACCATAAATGGAAGGAACCAATTTGTGTTTCTTGTATTTGTGCATTTACTTCTCATTGGACTGAATGGAACTAATGGTAACTATTGCTTTTTTGTTTGTTTTGACTTGAACTTTGTTTAAGATTATTATGGATACATAGATGCAAGAGTAACTTGAGTTTTAGAATTTTAAAGTTCCTATATTAAGTTAAAATTAAGTTACTGCTCTACATATGGGTGATTCTTGAAGATCAATTCCATGGTTACTATTTATAATGGATTTTATTATCTTTACATCCGCAATATCAAGACTACGACACTAAAATAGCTAAGATAAAGTTTTGTGTAGAATGTTTTTAAGGACCAACAAGAGTAGGTAGGTATACAATTAGATGTACCTAACCTATTATTGTAAGTACATAAGGAAGACATAAACTTTCCACTAGCACAATACATAAACGCTGTTAAAGATCTTGATCTTGATGAATCCAATAACAATAACGCGCATAAAAAACTGAACTTTATTGGTCCTAAGTGCTGCAACGTAAAACCTTTTTCAATTGAGCGGGACTTACATTTTTATCAGATCGGTTCTCCATCAGGTAATTAAAAAAAAAGTATCCAATTAATAAAGTGTAGTTCCGCTGTTCGGTAGCCGATACAAAACAATGTAACCTTTTTTTTACTCTTTTTTAACGCTACCTTAATTAACGTTAACGGCCAGTTAAGTGGACTTTGGCCCTTTACGAGTTTATAGTGGGAACTTTTTGGCCTCATCCTGGATTAATGGGTAGACAGCCATTGTAATATATATAATTTAAGCAGCAATTATCTCTGAGGTACCAGCATTAATTAGCTGTTTAATATTCATAGAAAAAGTAAACATTGTTGAAAATTATTAGGTGAAATTTATGCATGGGTTAACAAGTTCTAAAATTAAAATAATAATAGTAAAGTTTCACTAATAAATAGGAGAATTATTTTACTATAAAATGGAAATTTTAACATGGTTAATTTTCGTTTAAAACTTTCTCATTCTCACATTTTCATCAATGATATTGATCATAAAAGCTTATTTTAATTTTATAGACTTTCTATTTAATTGGAATTAATTTAAATTTTATTAGGTGTAACTTTACAACTAATTCATAAGTAGGTTGTGTTTTGTTTGTAGAGTAAGCAGAAATGTATTTTACCTTAAACATTCGTTGACTGGGCGGGGCTTACGTTGTTTCGCGCGCTTCCTTTGTCTTTTCAGGATGGTAATTTAGACAATCCTAGGCGTGTTCGCTGAAAAGCGCTTCCTGTTAAATAATAAGATGACTCTACACAACTAACTTTGTATTATGACAAGTTTGTTAGTGCGATTTAGTAGAATTAAGAAACCTTGTTGCTTTTAAGGGTTCCGTACCCAAAGGGTAAAAACGGGACCCTGTTACTAAGACTTCGCTGTCTGTCTGTCCGTCCGTCCGTCCGTCTATCTGTCACCAGGCTGTATCTCAAGAACCGCGGTAGTTAGACTAGACAGTAGACATTTTCACAAATTATGTGTTTCTGTTGCCGCTATAACAACAAATACTAAAAATAAAATAAATATTTAAGGGAGGCTCCCATACAACAAACGCCATTTTTTTGTCCTTTTTTGCTCGATATCAATAATGGCAACAGGTAGGCACTTGAAATATTCACAAAATACTCAGTTGTATTTTTAATTTAATAATAAATAATAAAATAAACATTTAAAGGGGGCTCCCATACAACAAACGAGTATTTTTCGGTGTTTTTTTTCTTGTGGTACGGAACCCTTCGTGCGCGAGTCCGACTCGCTATTGCCCGGTTTTTTTTTTTTTATGTTTCCTATCAACCTCCGAGAGGGCTCGTGGCTAAATGATAGCCGTACGGGTCGATCGAAGTTTGTGCTGTTATATTCTCTATAATTATGCTGCTCTATTACTAACTACTAACTAGTTTAACCAAGGAGTATCGTGTTACCCAGTTATTGAGTTGTGGAGGTCAGATAGACAGTCACGCCATCAAAATACTGGTATTCAGCTGCATCTGTTTAGGCTACAAGTCATTAGTTGGCATTAGGCTAGGCGGATTGACCAACCTCCGATTCGGAATCTCACGATACCATTTTTTAAAGAATTTGTCATACTATTTGCAACTTACTGTAGGTTTTAATGACTATTCACAACAGATACAACGTATCGATTGCAAACTTGTAATTCTATTGATGTAGAATCGAAATAGTTCGAAGTTGATTGGGAAAATTTGCCAGTTTCGGGTACATTGATGTGCTGGCGTAGCTTATTGTCATCAACCGCGCTTTTTTTTTTTTTTTTTTTTTTTTTTTGCGGATGGGAAATCATCAAATGACCCCTCCCGCTCTGGGTGGAGCGGAAGGGAGTGTCAGACTCTTACTGACTAAAACCCACCCGTGTTCCTTCCTTAGCCCTTTATGTTCCGGGCCAGCGGTAACCCTTTCGGACAATCCCGCTGACCCGGCAGGCTTCGGCCCTATGGGGCCCCTCCTCGATGCTGACATCTCTTTGAGGCGCGCGTGGAACACGTACGCGCCGTCCGGCACGGGCCTGGTCCTGATCGGACGGTGAGCTACCCATTACTCTCCGCCCGCAGGCCCGCGCCTACGGTGGCCGGGAGTCGTCGCGCGGCTCCCGACGCCCGGAGCGTCTCCCGCGGCGGCTGGGACGGGAGGCTCTCTCCCTGAGCCGTCCCGCCACCTCCTTCGCTAGCATGACTGCTTCGCAGAAGGAGGTGACTGCCTCCCACTCCCTCTCGCCCCGGACCATGGCTTGCACCAGGGCCGGGCGCGAGAGGTCGCCGCCGCTGCCGATCGCCTCTACGAGGACACGGCGGTGCTCCGCCCAAGCGGGGCAGACCTCCACCGTGTGCTCCACCGTGTCCTCTGGGCGATCCTGGCAATGGTGACACCCGGGCGTTTCCTCCCGCCTGATGATGTGCAGGAACCTCCCGAAACTTCCGTGTCCGGTGAGGACCTGCGTCAGGCGGTAGGTGAGGGCGCCGTGGCGCCTCCCTAGCCACTCCTCAAAGAGGGGTCTTATCGCCGCTATCGCGGCGTGCCCTGCGCTGGGTTGCGACAGTCGTTCCTTCCATGTCGCCATGAGATCGCGCCGGAGCTCGGTCCGCTCCGCAGCGATTTGCCGCGGAAGCGGAACTTCCCCCCGGCTTAGTGCCTCCGCGCGCCACTCATAGACGCGCGCGAGGACCATCGCCTCCAGATCCCATGGCGGCAGTCCGGCAATGAGGCTTGCCGCCTCGCCAGAGATCGTGCGGTAGCCCCGGATAAGCCTTATGGCTACCACCTTCTGGGGCGCGTTCAGGTAGTGGGCGGCTCGCCGCCGCAGTGAACGCGCCCACACCGGGGCCCCGTATAGGGCCATGGACCGCACGACCCCCGCGTAAAGCCTCCGGCAGGAGGCGTTTGGCCCCCTCAGGTTGGGCAAGAGCCGCTTGAAGGCGGCCCCGGCCCGTTCCAGTTTGGGGGCCAAACGTCGGAAATGCTCGACGAAGTTCCACCGGCTGTCGAGGACGAGACCCAGGTACCTCATGGTTGTCTCGACGCCGATGTGAACCCCTCCTACCGTTAGTTGGGATCCCGATGGCGGCGCGTTCCGGGGCCCATGAAACGACATGGCCTCGGACTTGTGCAATGCCACCTCGAGACCCAACTGCCGGATCCTCTCCACGACTATCGCAACCCCGCGTGTCATCGCGTCGGCCGCCGCCTGATGCGACCTCCCCTGCGCCAGGACCAGCGTGTCGTCAGCGTAGCAAACCACGCTGACGCCCTCAGGGAGGTCGGCCCGCAGCACCCAGTCGTAGCCGATGTCCCACAGGAACGGCCCCACGACCGATCCCTGTGGGACACCGCACGACATCTCTCGCCGGTTCCACTCCCCATCGCGACCGGGGTAGCTGACGGCTCTGTCCGTCAGATACGCCTCGACTATTCGACGGAGGTAGGGCGGCACCCGGTGATACCGGAGTGCCTCCACAATGCAGCTCCAGGGTAGGGTGTTGAACGCGTTGGCGATGTCGAGTGACACCGCCACGACGACCCCACCCTGGGACACCGCGTCCCCCGTCGTGAGGGCTCTCACGCGCATGGTGGCGTCCACCGTCGAGCGCCCCTTGCGGAAACCAAACTGGCTGTCCGCAAGATCCGGCCCCGTCCTCACCAGGTGCCCGACGAGGCGGCCCACAATCACTCTCTCAAAGAGCTTGCCGACCTCGTCGAGCAGCACGATGGGCCGGTATGCGGACGGAGAGTCCGCAGGGCGCCCTGGCTTCCGAATGAGGACCAGCTTCCCCGTCTTCCAACGGAGTGGAAACTGGCCTCTCTCCAAACATGCGCTTAAGAGCGCCTCCAGTCGAGGCCCGAGAGCCCTCGAGGCCAGGACCCAGGCTTTACCCGGCAAGCCGTCGAGTCCTGGGGCGGTATTTTTGGCCTTCAGCCTTCCTACCGCCGCTCTCAGTTCTACCCCGGTCACTTCAGGGATGTCGTCGTCGTCGTCCGCGTGGTCCGCTTCGGGCACCGCAATTGGCGGAGCCATGGGCGGGGGGGTGTGCTCCCCCCGTGAAGGGAACAGAGCGCTCACCACCTCCTCCACCAGCTGGGGGCGGAGACTCTGCGTCAGCGGGGGGGGCCCAGGTGCGGAGTTTATTCCGCACCATTTTATAAGGGCGCCCCCACGGATCTCTGTTCAGAGTCTCCAGCATCTCCTCGCGGGCCATGTCCTTGGCCCGCTGGACAGCCTCTTGGAGGGCGGTCTTCGCTGCTCTGTACCCCTCGTACAGCTCCGCCTCCGTGGCTTCCGCATCCGGAATACGAATGCGGAGCCTGCGGTGCCTGGTGTACCGGTGTCGCGCGTCGACGCACGCCTTGCGTAGCGCCTCCAGCTCCTGCGACCACCAGTACACCTGACGTCGGGCGCGTCCTGGCCGGACTCGGGGCATTGCCACGTCGCAGATCTCGGACATGGCCTCCCGGAACCACTCCGCCTCCTCGTCGATATCGGCAGGCCTGTCCGGTGATGACACCCAGGCCTGCACGATCGAGGCTTCCAGGAGGAGCTCCCGGTCCAGCTGCTTCAGCGCCCACCGCGGACCACTCGGGGCCTGTTGGACCAGCGCGCTAGAGGTCTGGGCGGAGACGTCGAACCGGATATACCGGTGATCGGAATAGGTCTCCACCTCCTCCATGACGCGCCAGTCAATTACACGCTGCGACAGAGCGGGGCTGGCGAACGAAATGTCCACCACGGACTCCCCCCGCATCCGCACACACGTGGGAACAGAACCCCGATTTAGGACGACCAGGCCTGTTTCCAGAGCCCAGTCCTCCACCATCCTGCCCCGCACATCCGTGCAACGGGAACCCCAGGCCAAATTCTTGGCATTGAAGTCCCCGAGCACTAGCACGGGGAAGGGATGGCTTCCGGCGACGACGACACTCAACTCTGTTAAAGAGTTGTGGAACTCGGCGAGAGTTCGGCTCGGAGAGAAGTACACTCCCACGACTACAACCTCTCCGAACCGTGCTGCTACACACCCCTGTCCCTTCGTGACGCATTCCAGGGACGGGGTGCCGGCGGCGACCGACGAAACTATGGCCACTGAGCCGCTCAGGTCCTCCACCCAGTCATCCCTGGGCGGGACAAAGTACGGCTCAGCGACCACGGCGATGTTGATCGACCACTGCGCCATGCTCTGGAGCAACAGATCCTGAGCGCAGGCGCAGTGGTTGATGTTCGCCTGGAGGAGGCGCAATGGAGCCATTAGTCCTCCATTTCAGCCTCCTCCCGGGCCCCCTGCGAGGGCTCCACGACGGCAGCGGCGGCGGTGGCGGCGGTAGTGGCGGCGGCAACGGCGACGGCGGTGGCGGCGGTTGTGGCGGCGGCAGCGGCGGCGGCGGTGGCGGCGGCGGCGGCGGCGGCGAAGGTGGGAGTGGCAACGGCGGCGGAGGGCCTGCCTTTCCTCCTGGTTCCGGCGGGTGGAGCGCAGGACTTGCTCCCCGCCCGGTGATCGGCCGGCTTGCCAGCAGCCGCACATGTGATGCAGTGCGGCGCGGCGTTGCACGAGCCGGCCTTGTGTCCGGGCTGACCGCAGCGGAAGCACAGTGTGCTGCGGTCTACCTCGGAGGTGCACTGGATGCCAACGTGGTGTCCCACATGGCATCGGTAGCACCTCAGAGGCTTGGGTTCCAGGAGTTTGACCTGCGCTGAAACCCAGCCCACCAGGAGCCTTCGGCCCTCCGTGATGGTTCTGGCCGCCGTCACGGGGCAGCTTACCGTTATGGTTCGCATGCCCGTGTAGTCAGGACGCAAGGTGCCCGCCTTCACCTGGTCGGCCAGACACCCGCCCGTCCTGACAACGGCGGCCACCACATCTCCCTCCGTCACGGAGTCATCCAGGCCCAGTATGCGCATATCTGCGCACTTGACGGGCCTGGTGACCCGAGCTTCATCCGCGAGGGACGCCCTTATCCTCTCAGCTAGGGCGTCAGCGGTGGGGCCACTTGTAGCACCGGGGATCTCCAGCATGCGGGCGCCAGTGGCGGTCACCCTGTGCCGGAGGCCCCCGGTGATCCCCAGCTCCCGGAGGTCCACCGTCTCTCTCGCCTTTGAGAGCACGTCACGGTACGTCACGCCCCTCTTAACCGCGTCCGGCTGTAGCGTTATCACTACAGCCGCGGTCTTCGGGGCGCGAAGCCTAGCCGCAACGGCTCTCTCCTTGCGGCGCCGCCTTTGCTCCTTCTTCCTGGCCGCCTTGGCCGCCCTTCTCTTCTCCCCGGCCACCTGCCAGTCGGCGTCGGTCGCGGGAGAAGTGTGGGAGTTTTGGGGGCGGGGCGTGGGCTCTGGGGCCTTCGCCTCCCGCGCCGCTCTGCCCTTCTTCTTTCGGCCCTGCGCCGGGGGGTTGCCCATAGGCGCCGGGGCCCCGCCAGCTGGCGCCGGCGCCGCGGCTCCTCCAGCCGATGCCGGTTGGGCCGACGCCGGTTTGGCCGGCGCCGGTTTAGCCGACGCCGGCCTGGCCGACGCCGGCTTGGCCGGCGCCTGGGCCCGGCCCGACGGTCCGGGTTTAGGGCCGGCAGCTGCCGCAGCGGCGGCGTACGAGGCCGCCTTCGGCCCCGGGGTCGCTCCGCCCGCCAGGGGGGGGCGCAGGACTATGCCCTCCAGGACGGAAAACCGCGCCTGGAAAGCCGCCAGCTCCTGCCGAACCAGGCTGAGGACCTGGTTCTCCACCGGGACGGGCTGGCTCGGTGGTTGCGCTCCCCCGGTGGCCCGCAGGCCGACCAGGTCTGCCCGGAGCCTCCCGTTCTCCTTTTGGAGAAGCTCCGTGGCTGCCGTCAGGCGGGCGACTTCCGCCCGCAATTCGGCCACTTCGCCGGCCGAAGGGCCGGTGTAGTTGGCCGCCTCCGCCGCCGCCATGATGGAGGCCGTCGCCGAGACTATGGCCCTGTTCTTAGAAGTCTGTAGCTTCTTCAAGGACACGTCCCGGATGGCGGCCTCCACTACCGCCGCGAACCTTCGCATGGAGTCCGCCTCGGGGTCAGGGGCGTCAGCCGCACCCGCCTCGTCGCTTGAGGGTCCCGAAGCGGCCGTACGACCGGTCCCCCCCTCCTTTGCGGACTCCTCCGCTCTCTCCTTCGCCTCACGGGCATTGAGCCCCCTCCCCTTGCCTCGTTCTCGGACCCCACCCCGCCTACTTGTGGGGATTTTTCGGGCCGAGGCCTGCTCTCCGTCTGAGGACAGTCCCTGGCTGTCCCCAGACCTTGGCCGCTTGCCTATCTTCGCAGCCACCTCCCCGGCACGGCAGGGGCTCTCTGAGCCTCCCATGCTCGTGCCTCCAGATGCGGCGTCGGACTCCGACCCCGCATCACTTCTCGCCTCTTCTTGGTCCCCTGAGGGACAGGAGCCTCCTCGGCTCTTGTTGCCAATGGCAAGCGGACGACATACTTTGCCCCCCCCAGAATACGATTGGGGGCTTGACGTTCCCAAAGGGAACGTGGCGGATTCTCCGACTGCTGAGCAGCCGGTACCGCCCTGGGGTAGTTTATTTCGGTCTGTCGATTCCATTATTGTGTTCCTTTTAAGGGTGAGGTCCCTTTTTTGCGCTAACGACCGGATCCCCTCCGGCCATTCATCCCCTCGGCACGCTAGACCTTAGGATTGGGGTAATTTTTTATAGAGGTTTTCTACCTCGCGGCCCGGGCCTCAGTGGCCTGGACCCCCGGTCCTGTCAGTTCAGGATTACGGGGTGGCCGACGGCTGGGCAGAACCAACCGCCGCCCCGGCGTCCCCACGCTGCCGCCGGATGCCGGACAGACGCAGCGCGGGCATGGGACACCCTCCACCACCCACACTCTTTTGGGTACCGCGGTGTGAACCGCCCCGCGACGATCTACGCCCACTCACCTCCCTCTGTAAGCAGAGGGGGAGTAGCCGCGTGACCGTCTGTAGCCCGGTTCCCTTCACCGACCATCGAGGATGATCGGTGACTGGAACCATGACCTTCTCCTCCTGTCGAAGATTTGCCGCCCCCCCCAATTGTCCACCCAAACCTGGTGGGCAATTGGAGCCGGCGTTGCCCAGGGTGCGCCACGTGGAGGCTCTTCAACGTGCACCCCTCATCAACCGCGCTCAAATCCAGACTTAGGGCAATAAGAATACCTGCGCATAAAGATTCTGGCAGATCGTCAAAGAGCGTAAATGATTAGGTAGAAGTAGGAACTTAAAGCTCTCTAACTATACATACTTGTTTACCACTTACGTCAACTTTTTGCACCAATACAGGTCAAAAACCTTGGCTTCTTCGTTGAGTTGATAGGTAGGTAAGGTGGATAACCGATGCGATAAATTCACGCATTTGACAACCGTGTGACTTTACGATTATTATCTTTGTCATACTTTGACTCCAGATTTATGTGTAAGTACTTATCTTCGATATGTACTTTAGAAAATTATCATACATAGGTACTGAAACAGATTTTAGGGCGACATACTTAGATTATGCTTATTTATTCGTTACTAATACTTCCTCGTTCGTCTAGTGGTCGCAAGCCCTACTGCTGGACATGAAGTTCTGGTTCTGGATTTCTAAGTCGCCTCAGTAGCAGCCTGGAGTCTGAATTTGTGCCCGGTTGATGGCAATAGGCTCGCCCCCTATTACATGGGACTTAAACATAACTGGCGATATGTAGGTGTAAATGATAAATGATTTTATTTCTGTAAGTAGGTTTGTACAAACACTTTTACACGTCAATCATATTTTTTTTAAACTAGATGAGGTCGGCGTTTCCTAACTGACTATTCCCTTCCCCTTTTTAATCCATCCAAAGGTTGTCTTTAAAAGATCGCTTTTAGCGATAAGACCGCCCATTGTGTCACCCTTTGTACAGTTTCTATAATTATGTCTGTAATTTATATGGTGTACATAATAAAGAGTATTCTATTCTATTCTATTCTATTGGTGTCTGAAATGGTCTTTTGAGGAAAGAACCACACAGATTGAGCGGACCTGTCCAATCAGTGCACGCATTTGTCAAAAATCGTGCAGCTCAACTCAGAACTTGAGGAGCTCAACGATTCGACGAACAATACCAAAGACAGAACATTTGTACTATGGGTACAGTCACGAGCACTAATATGTCAAAACTTGGCAACTTACAATTGCGATTTTTTCGTGAAATGACGAATGCAACGTTGAAATACGACACTTTACACAAACCTATGGGTTCAAAAATACTTTGTTCGTAATAACATAAAATTTCATTCAAAACTAAAGGAGAAAATCGTCTTTCAATAAAGCCAAGTGTATACATACTTTTGCTCGTGACTGTACACCTGTGCCTAACCCTTCTGGGAACAGAGGCATGATGTTATGTTAGGAATCATAACATATGACCTTTATTAGAATTATTATCATTAGCTTCGCAAGGGTCCAATACTTTTTTCAAAATTCCAAAATGTTCTTTCATACAAACCTGGTCCTAGCAATACCGAACACAACAAAAAGATAATTATCCAAATTGGTGCAGTCATTCGGAAGTTTTTTTGTTTTATACTATTTAAAGATAAGGAAGTTATGATGATAAATATATTTTGTGAACTCTAACAGATTTTAAGGCTACCTATACCGGCGCGCGGCGGCCGGCGGTTTTTAGGTTTGGTTTTTATAGGCTAGGGTTTTTTCAACGCACTAGATTACCTTCAGAGTTTTATTTTTGACTGTAATCTCATATTTCTCATACCATAGTCTATCCAGATTTTTATAATCCTATTATAGGCCTAGATTAATGTAATGCTAATGAACCTTATGTACACTTTTTGTAAAATTATTATTTCAATAAATATTTTTATATATTTTACATAACTCGGGACCATGCGGTCCCGGTCCTTTGGAAGGCGTACGAGGGGCCGAAGCCAACTCGCAGAGGCCCCTTACGAAATTTTAATGAAATGCGGCACCAACCGACGATTATCCCTGTATGCACTATGCAAGTACACCCAAGGATAACCCCCGGTTGGTGTAGGACTATATTGCAGGATATGGAAAAATAAAAATAAATATTTTTATTATTATTATTTTTTATTTTTTTTAGATAAGTCGCTCCATGTAAAATACTGGTATTCAGCTGCATCCGGTTAGACTGGAAGCCGACCCCAACATGGTTGGGAAAAGGCTAGGCAGATGATGATGATTTTTTTTAGATAAGCTTATTTTTTTAGATAATAAATATATCCAATAAAGTTTATCCCTATCAAAAGAGGCGATAAGAATAAAAAGAAAAAGCACGGTTACTATGGTTACGTTACCATAGTAACCGTGCTTTTTCATCATAATGAAGCGGTTCCAAATAATCACATTACATCCATTGTGTCAAGCTGTCAGATAAAAAAGTATAAAATATATTAATCGATTTATTTCCGCCGGTTGCACGGTGCACCCACACTGCAACAAAAAGACAAACATTGTCATAGTTATATTATATTGTGTCGCGTTATCACTGACAGTGACAAGTATTAATAAAGAACAACTACCGATGTTGCGCTTGAGTTGGCCGTAGGGCTGGCCATAAGCAATTTTTATTTTGTAAAATTATCTAGGTAGGTCAAACACCTACGAAAGTTTTTATATTATTTTATAGTTCGTTTATTTATTCCAGACTAATCTGACATTTTAAGTCTTTTGTGTTTTTTTAGCGCGTTTTTTTTTACCCAGAGCGGGAGGGGTCATTTGATGACTTCCCATCCGAAAAAAAAAAAAAAAAAAGAGTCATCTGACATTTTAAGTCTTTTGTGTATAGAGGTATGAGGAACAGGGTGTAAAGTTCACTCAACCTCCATAGAAAAGGGAGGATCCTCCGACCAGACGGGTGTTATGTCTGGCGGGCAACTGCCCAATGATTCATGTCGGGTCGTTGTATCTATGTTAATTGCGCGGTAAACTCTGCTTGCGCGATGTAGGATTTGCGTGACGTAGTATGACGCGTTGTTCGCATGTGGCGTTGTAGATACCGCTACATCACTCCCCCCCGGAGACCGGAGGTCGATAGTGGGCTGAGTCTTGTATCTTGCGATGCTTGCCAGGCCAGCTGAGGTTCCAGTGAGTCGGAACCGGTTGCCGCATAGTTCACGGTGAGTCGGAACTGTCTGCGGAGATGTCCCCAGTGAGTCGGGGTGGCGCTGCGTTATGCTCCAGTGCGTCGGATGTGGTACAGCGCCGGGTTGAGGCTGACTGCTGGCGTCGACCAGGAGAGCGTATTTCAAGGGCTCTGCTTGTGGACCGGCCGAAAGTGCAGTGTGCTGTGCCGAGTTGCTGATGAGGCTGTGGGTGATGATCAAGAATGCGCGGTCGCTGCATGCTGGTGGTCAGGATACCCGTTGAAGCCGTGGAAGCTGGCTGGCTGGGTGACTCGCCGCTCTAAAGCTTGCGGGAGTGATGATGATGACGTCACGCTGTAGTATTTGCACGAAGGCTGCGCTGACGTCCATGTTCGGGGTCACCAGTATAGAGGTATGAGGAACAGGGTGTAAAGTTCACTCAACCTCCATAGAAAAGGGAGGATCCTCCGACCAGACGGGTGTTATGTCTGGCGGGCAACTGCCCAATGATTCATGTCGGGTCGTTGTATCTATGTTAATTGCGCGGTAAACTCTGCTTGCGCGATGTAGGATTTGCGTGACGTAGTATGACGCGTTGTTCGCATGTGGCGTTGTAGATACCGCTACATGTGTTTGCGTTGTTTTAGTACCTAATAGAAGTTTGACATTATACCTGTCAGATTAGTCTCTAGGATTAAAAAACGAACTTTAGTGAGAAATCTGTACTTAGTTATCGATGTATCCCTCACAAAATTTGTCTTTTGCACTAGTCCCACTGTCCCATTGCAGAAATTGATACCTAAATTACTGCCAACTGTAAATACGAACCCTGTAAAAATTTAATCTTGTGATCTTTAATTTCACTCAACTGTGTTAGTATAACTTTAAACAAATATACAGAAATATGCACAAAATAAACTGGAGCTTTAAAAATACCGATCAAAAGAGCTTATCTTTTAAGTGAAAGTAAGTACTTCACCTATTTTTTGGTTTTGTAATTTCATTAACAAAACCCTTTTGTAAGAAGGTTCCCCTCACCTTTTCGCTTGGCTGCATATAAAAGGTCTACAATTAGTATAAAGACTGCAATTATGTAAGTAGTTAATAACATACCTAGGGTAGTGATTATTTCAGATTTAATTTATACTATACATGCAGCTGTGTTGTAGCCGGTTCTATATTATTTTGACTGAATTATTTATGGATCGATGCATAGCTATCAAATATTTCAAATAAATCTCAACATTTGTTTTGGTTTTGTGCTGTTTAGGTATTCGTTAATTTGTAGAGTTTGACCAAACATGGTTTTTTTTGTCGGTCGAACACCAAAAACCAAAGTGGCATTTACGGCCGAAAAGGATTTTTCGAAAAAAAAAAAATGTCCTAAATTCGGTCGGACTCTCTTAATTTTTCTTGTTAATTTAAATAATATAAAAAGTTAAAGGTGGATACTTTTAAGATACAATCAAAATTACCAATTATTTGAATCATAAGAATTTAAATAAATTATCTTTGCTAAAGGATCTATTTGACAGGCACTCTGTGTGCACAGCATCTATTTACAAAAAAAAATCTTAGACAAACGTCTAGGCAAATTATTTCCAAGCCACTCCACTCCACCTTTGACCTCTTCTTTACTTTTTATTGAAACAGATTGTGGTGTAACGGTTTTCATAAAAACAAGACTGACGTAATTCAAAAGTATCTTCTACCACAATATTCCTTTTTTTTTCTATAGGTTTTAGTTGAGACTGCCTCATTGGTCTAGTGGTCACACGCGCTACTGTTGAACATGCGGACCTAGGTTCAATTCCCGGGTCGGGGAAAGTGGTACTGGGTTTTTCCATCTGGAATTTCTCAGTAGCATAGCAGCCCGGAGTCTGGATTTGTGTCCGCAGTAGACAATAGGCTCGCCCTCTATTACATGAGACGTAAACATAACTGGCGAAATGTGAGTGGACTATACATACAGACGCCAGCACATCAAGCTACTACAATCTGTCAAATTTCTTTAATACATTTTCAACTTTATCGCTAAAGTATAAGGTTCAAAGTTGTTGGGAAAATTTGACAGTTTCGGGTAGCTTGATGTGCCAGCTGGCGTCTGTACCTACACCTCTGTTTTACCCTTTGGGGAATGCAGGCGTGATGCTGCGTTATTTAGTTATAGAAAACTTCATACCTGCCAGCCCTATCAAAAGAAATAAAACTTAAAAAATAAATCACAATTATTACAATACCCGAGTGTCGTTTTATCTACGTGTCTATCTAAATGCAGTGGAACGGACATACGGACAAACGGACGCTATTGAGATTTCCATATGTTACTTTTTATAAAGACGCGGCTCTTCTATGACTAGAGGAATGCTTTGCGGATGGAGTAGGCGTCAATCGTTCGGTTTATTAGAATAAGTGACAAATTTAGGAACTTAATTCAATTTATATGCATGAATAGAAGGCGTTGGGCGTGTAAGGATATGCGTAGAAAGAGTGTAATTTAAAAACAAAAGAAAAAGCGGATCAAACCGGAATGAGAGAGTTTATAGTGGATAAGACAGAGATTAAAACAGAAGAAGAACTAGCAGGGGATCGAGGAGGGGGGGGTGGAGGGGGTTCAGGGGATCGGACTGGAATAACTCTGTATTTGAATTTCAACTGTTTGTAATATTTAAATAATATGTAATAACTAAGTAAGTTATAAAAAAAAATCAGCTCAATCGGATACCAACAAATGGTCGAAAAATGGTTTGCAATTTTGACGGACAACATACATACATACGAACAGTGCAAGCTAAATAAAAGCTTGTAAAAAGGGTTGGTTTTTAAATTATAACTTTTTATGGATTATTTTTGTGTTTATAATTTTATATCGTTTTATGCGCAAAGTAAAAAGGTGGTAAAAAGTATGCAGAATGTCGGATACACACATACATACATATGTACATACATACATGCATGCAAAAGAAATCTATTCTCAAGGTAAATAAACATAATATAAAAATGGCGACAGCTCCACCCAGTTCATTGACATTTATATTACGAAGTCATGAGTATAATGATTGATCATCAATTTAGTCTAGAATTAGAGCGTGATGCACATTCTTTGCATAATGGCGGAATCAATGGACAGAAACGGTTTTATGTGAGTTTCACTAGTGTTTTATGTCAACTTTAGTTGGTGTATCGCAAAAATAGTTGGTAGGAGCGTAAAATCCTAACTAATATTATAAATGCGAAAGTAAGTTTGTTTGTTACGCTTTCACGCTAAAACGGCGAAATGGATTTGGATGTAATTTGGCACATGGGTAGACCATGACCTAAATTAGGTCATAGGTATTTTTTTATCCCGATATTCCCACGGAATCCAGACTTATGCGAGTGAAACCACGGGACGCTAGTAAGTCAATAAATATAGTTATCAAAGACTGTAAGCCTTAGATCAAAGGTTAGGTTAGGTTAGATATAAGCTATTAATATATAGTCAATGAATATATTATTATGTATTTTGTTGTGTGTATATAATAATGGTATTTAACATGGTTTGATGTTGTTTGTCTCTTACGATTCCCACGAAAAGTGAAGTGGTTTGTCTGAAGCCAGAGATTTAAAGTATGATCATATGTACTTTCAAGTGCATTAAGTAAAGAATACTGACCGCAGTTCGAACTCTACACGCACAAAAAAATAAAATAAAATAATTTAATTAAAGTTTCATGGCAAAAAATTGAATTGAATAATTTTGATGTTTATTAAGGTATCTAGTTATTTGGTTGGAAGTACATACATACACACATACCTGATTCGATTTCGACAGTTAGATTTTGAATTATAAAATCCTCACATTTATAATTAACGTAACATTACTTACTAATAAAATGAACAGTCATCTTGTCTGTCTGAAATATGGGTCAGAAGATTAAAAAAATATCAATGATATTGAAGTAATCATAATATCTTGAACTGTTAAAATTAATTAATTTTTAGTCACTCACACATAAAACATTTAAGTCACCGACATAAATATTGAAATGAATCATGTTCAACAACTTTAATAGTTACATTACAACAATGTGTTAACAATTTAATGTAATAAAATTAAACACACAAGGACCATTTGTTTTAAAAGGTTAAAAACCTCAAACATGTGTTAAACAACATTCATTATTAATGGTTTTATTAGTCACTGTTCGGAGCTGTAATCTACTTAAGTCGTCCTAAGTTACAGCTCAAATTAAGCTAGAAGACCCTAGCTTAGCTTAGATCAGCTTGCAGCTCAAATTAAATTAAGCTAGAAGCTCAAATTAGGCTAGAAGACCCTAGCTTAGCTTAGATCAGCTGCAGTTTCTGTGACCATAATGCTTGAAAATAATCTTCATTTAATTTAACAGTTCTACTTGGTTTTCGCCGAATTAATAGTATTCACGTAATACACGGCATATAGGTAGCTTTTCTTTAACCAAATATAAAGGTAGTAGAACTTTGTCTAAGAAAACTGTGGTACCTATCGCATAAACATGTCACCAAAATTTCTCTTGTTCTATTTATTACTTTGCTCACTATAACTTGTCCGATAAATATCTATATTTCTATCACCAATCGGTCAGAGCTATATCCTTTCTGAAATCAAATCGTTGAGGTCATTCGGACGCCCCTTTATATCCACAAGTAGTTAGATTGTTATGAGCTGATAAGATATGACAGTTAACATTTAGTTACCTATATAGGAAAATGTAGGAAAACCACGGCTATCGAGGAAAACCAATAAGCTATTAACTCCTTGTCGACTTGCGAATCTTCGGATCTGTAAGTCTTAATTAATTGTTCCAAGAAGAGGATGAAGCTCATAGGAAACGAATGTTTGCTTGTTGTTTACCTTTCTTCTAATTAATTATACATGCGTATACAATACATTGTCGCAGGTACATCGTCGCGCAAACTGTAAACATTGAATTCAGCACATGATTCGAGAACTCTAGTTTTTTTTTTTTAAATAACTGTCTATAAAATATACGCTAGGGGGTTCAAAATAATATTCTGTATCCATGGTAACAGGTTGGCTTTAGGTAAAGCATTAACTTGTTTAATAAGTATACATAATTAAGTCTATTTTAGACAGAGACAAAAATAAATGATTTTTGAATTCATATTATTAAAAGGGCTTAAAGGTATGTTATTACTTATTATTTATTTACAACCGATTTAAAATAGGTACTTGAAATACCAATATTATCACAATTACTTAATGAAATCTCCTATCTCGTACTAAAACATAAGGAAAAAACAAGAACTCACGTACTCTCATACTCAATTAAAAGATAACAATATTATAATTAGTTTTAGGTACATTTGTACCTTAATAAAACTTGGAAGAAGTACGGAGGGTACATATTTGAATGTCGAACATTAAAATACCTACGGGTATAATCATCGGGTCAAAACATCGAAAATTAAAATTTCGATTGTATCGTAATATCGAAAATTGTTATGCCTAAGCTTAAAATGTCTAACAATGTTCATGTCTTATTTGTCTCTAATCAAATGAGACACATCAGCGCGGTTATTGCGTAACATACTATGAGTAGCAATGGCTTTAATTTTGACAGTTCAACAACATTCATTGCGTTATTTACGTTGTTGTTCACATAAGATTTTCCAACATGAAGCAATGGTTTAGCAATATCCTTCAGAATGATTCAGATTGAGATTGTGTGTGTGTGGGGGTGTGTGTGTGTGTGTTACGCAATTAGAGTGTTGTCTTATTAAATTAAGTTTTCGGAGAAATGGTATTACGTGTGTTTATTGATGATCCTTTTAAAATATTCGGCATGACCGTGTTCTTGCATGCCTTAGGCCCATCGTCCACGACGCTACGCAAAAGTCAGGTGTTACAAACTCAAATCACCAATGAGTAGCCAGAATGTCACAGCACTAGCAAGTATTTCAATGGTGGTCCCTAGTCCCTACACGACGCGACTTACTAACGCGTTATTAACTGGTTTGTTATAGGTTGCATTGTATCGTGACCATCCATACTAATAATATTATAAATTCGAAAGCAAATGTGTCTGTCTGTCTGTATGTTACCTTTTCACGCCTAAACCACTGAACGGATTTCGATAATTTGGCAGAGTGACAGATTGCATCCCGGGGAAGGACATAGGCTAGATTTTATCCTACTAATATTATAAATTCGACAGTAACTCTGTCTGTCTGTCTGTGTTACCTTTTCACGCGTAAACCACTGAACGGATTTCGATAAAATTTGGCAGAGAGATAGATTGCATCCCGGGGAAGGATATAAGATTTTATCCCGACATCCCCACGAGATCGAAACTTACGCGGGTGAAACCGCGGGGCACTGCTAGTAGAAATTTAAAATTCTTACATCTATGATCCATTTTGGCTACTCATTGGTAATTTGAGTTTGGGTTGCTCTTGTGTAGCGTCGTACACGACGGGCCTTAGTCGACATTGGTCGTCGGACCTGTTAATTAAACTAATTGTAATTCTAATAAGTAGTTTCTGATTTGCATAACATCCTTGAGGTTTTTAAATGTCAATAGATGTGAACAGCTGTTTAATTGATAGATACTTACAACATATAATTTGCATATGGTTCAAGAGACACACAAACAGATGTTTCTAAAAAATAAACATGGGCACCTCATGTTAACCACGTACTAAATGGCTCATACAGATGTCATTACTTCATAGCTTATTATTATGAGCCTGTGATGTCCCAATGCAAGGCAAGGGACTCCCTTTTCCATTTCTCTCTGTTTAAAGCTGCTAAGGACCAGTTCTTGTTGAAGGGGTCCAGCTTATCCCGCCATCTCCGTCACATAGATTATACCTACATAATTATTTTTATCAGTTTTCAGTAGGAATATTCGGTCTGGGTTTACAAATTTGTAAGAGTTGAGGACTTGCTCATAAAATACGTCAAAGGTGTTCCAAATATAGAATCTTTTTTATGTAGGCAATTTTGGTCTATATTGCCGAATTTGTGATGGTGTTCAACATAGCAATATATAGTTTTAAACTGTGGGGATAGTGTAAAGGCTATGACAGAATTGAACTCGAATGGATTACAATGGCATTATACAAACTTATTGTTTCCCAATTTTGCGTGTTTACTACCTGAACTGTATCTGCTCTTGTCCCATAATGTTTTCCTGCAATTTTTTCGTTTTTATTCTTCCCTGGTAGCCGTCACCTGATCAATCACTTTCCTTTCTCCTCTACAGCACAGAATAGAGCGCCCCGCATCAAGGAACACCCATCAAACACAGTGTCGGGACGCAGTGAGCCTGCAACCTTGAGATGTGTGGTGGAAGGCAGACCCAAGCCTTATGTGCAGTGGTATAAGGATGGATTACCTCTGCCACAAGCTGAGGATGGACACAGAGTTCTGTTGGAAGATGGGCTGCTATTTTTAAGGTACGTTTGTTCTTTTGCATATAGGTAGTTAAAAGTAAAAGGTGATACACTACACCACACCACAACTGTTCTGGTTACCTTGAGATGAGTGGTCGGTTGTAAAAGTGCAACGCAGAAGGTTGAACTATATTATGCTTATTTTGTTATAATATCTAGGGCTTCCAATCTCGCAGCCTATCTTCAATCTCGGTATTTGCGGGACTGAAAATGTTAAATCCCACTGGATCCCGGTATTTGCGGGATCCCGCATACAGAAATTAATAATATTTATATAAGGTAAATACGACAATGAAATACTCAACATAACTTCAATTTCATTATGACAAGAAGACTTCAATCAAGTTGCACTATTATTTTATAGAGATCAAATAATTAATAACACGTTAGCCTTTTTTTTTCGAAAACAAAGATCATGTAAATAAAAACGGTATGCTCACGGTATCTTCTTAAAAAATAACATCCTCATACTATGTCAATAAATTTGGCAATTTAATTTTCCTGTATTTAAGTGTCCTCCGTTGCTCCAGTTCCGGAGTAATATCATACTGTAGCAGCGGCAGCGGTGTGTGATCAAAAAGTGTTTTGTAACGATCCTAAGATTTCTAATCTGAATAAAGAGGTTGAGTTCCAATTTTCTTTGCACTAGAAACACGGTTTTAGATCTAAATACGTAGTCTTTTTGAAAGGTGTCTCTTCGGTACCTACACTGAATTTTTAGCGTCTTAATCAATAATTTAAGAAACTTTGTTTGTTATTTAACAAGGAGAGTTTTAGAAAATATTTAGAATTTTTAAAATATTAGGGGAGTTAGAGTATCAAAGAGAAAATTCTAAATTAGAATTATGAATTAGATTGAATGTATTACAAAAATCGATACTAATATTATATTTTTGAACATACCGACCTAATGAAGGATGGCCATTCAGTTAAAATCGATTGCCAAGAACTCCAACTTAAATTGTTGTCATCAAAATCTCAAACATGACAATATACATGACGTCGAAAGGTTAGGCAGATATATACCTACCTATAAAATACCTACAATTCGCCAGTTGTGTTCCTATCTACTCAAATGCAGTCCTTAAATCCTAAACTTCCTCCTCATGAATCTAGGGATAACAAACACCACTTACGTACCATCAAGACAACTCACAAGATTCATGTCCCCAGGGTGAACCGGGGCAAAAAGGAGAGCGACGAAGGTGTATACTGGTGCGTGGCACGCAACCTGGTTGGCGAGGCCGTCAGTCACAATGCCTCGCTTAACGTCGCCGGTGAGTCCTAGAACATGTACAGTCGAACAAGCTGTTTTGTATACAGGCCAAAATCTTTCCACTAGATTGCCAATATGCATTTTAATTGTGTGCCACCTATCTCACCGCCCGGCGATAAACGAGAAGCGAGTAGAGCTAATAACTCAAAACGAGTTCGCGAGCAATGAGCAGCGAGTGAGCGACGGCGAAGAAAGATCGCTTGCTGGTAAGTATGTACCAAGCGTGAGTCTCTCAGCAAGTGTTCTTCCCACTAAGCGAGCGTCGTTGAAGGGGTAATCTCTGTGAGTAATGGCAGTGAAAGTCGGCAATCAACTATTAATATAATATGTATCTTTTTTACTTATACGAGACTTGCAATCTTTTGTGAGCGCGAAAATTAACTAGTCGCTTCCTCTTCGGCGGTGGGGCAAGTGCTAAGACTCTGTCTCTCTTATAAGAGTGATGTTTAAAGATGAAATAAAATATGTTGGAAGTTAGCTGCCTATATACCAATCTCTTTGTTCGACTGTACAATAAGTAGGAAGCGGGGTTGCGGGGGAGGGGTAATATTTGCATACAAATGTTTGTCGTGTGTCGGAGTACTGTTTAACTTTTGTTGGAGAGATTAATGGGTGGTGTGTATAGCGCTAACGATAGTATGGTATAGTTTACGTTCTAAGATAGCCTTCAAGTTTCCTATGTGCGAAACAAGAATTAATTAAATTAATTTTATGTCGAGTAAATTGCGTCTAGATTATTTACAATGCGTTTCTCTAGCTGGACTATAGGCATCGAAGCAGGGATATCATTGTTGTACACATTTATAGTCGGTATGTAGGGTTTGAGCAGTGGTGGCCAAGTGGTAATGGCTGCGACTTACGAGTTGTAAGGTCGCAGGTTCGAACCCAGACAGGCGCTTTACTTTGTGTAAATTATTTCATCACCACTGCTCTTAAAACGGTGAAGGAAAACATCGTGAGGAAACCGGCATGTCCTAGAACCAAAAATTCGAAGACATGTGACATCTGCCAACCCGCACTGGGCCCGCGTGGTGGATTACGGCCCACTCCCTCTCACAGAGAGGAGGCCTGTGTTGGGACACAGGCCTCCTCTCTGTGAGAGGGAACATTATAGGCTGTTTATGATGATGTAGGGTTTAGTCTGTAGCAAAGGTAAAGAAAGTCATGTAAATAAATCATAAGCAGTCGTTTGAATTACCTTGAAAACCACATTAAAAAAACATGAGAACTGTACATTAAATTTAATGGAACGCAAATCAACAGTTCCCGCCGTTCTCGTGTTAGTTCAATCAGTTGAGTGAAAGCTGCCTATCGTAAACAGAGTTATAAATCAATCTGCTTTCGTTTCCAATTTTCAGTAGTACTAATCTACCTACGCTTTACCAAGGGAGAGTAGAAATAAACACTAGCTACTTACGAGTTGAAGCCTTGTTAAGTCAAATCTGTGCCTTGTCAGGTGCGTTACTAGACACTGTGACATTTTCCCCCACGCTACCATGTCAACCTGTCTTTGTACCTGACTCTGCAGTTAGTAGTGTTAGTGTAAAGCTTGTTGCTCAGAATTTTGGTTAGTTAATATGTTTTGGAAATAAATTCAATGTCATACATGACAAAGTTCAAATCGCATTGCAGCCGAAAATTCAGGACATTTTTATTACAAATTGTCAGTCATAAATCTATTTTGACTACATGACTCTAAAGTATGGTAGTTGAAGTATACAGGGTTGTCAAAAAGTCATGGATCAAACGAAGTAGGGAGTTATAGGAGCTCATTTCCAACAAAAAATCTTTCTACAGCATGGCCATAATTCAATTGCCCTAAAAGTTAAGAATATTTTTCTTTATCGAGTTCTTTTACAATTAGACTTAGATTTTTTAGATTCGTTTTTTTTAGAGAAAAAAAAATGTGTTATAAAACAAACGGTGTTGAATTATTACTAGATAATGTATCAGCACTACAAAAGTTTTTTTTTTCCAAAAATTTTGAAGCTTTACCAACCAAAAATGATTTCTCACTTTAAAAGTGTTGGAAATGACCTCCTTTACTATTCTTAGCTATTTAGTTTGATCCACGACTTTTTGTCCACCCTGTATACAGGGTGGCAGGGACATCGACGCGCAAACAGCTACTATGGATTCAGTACATGATTCTTAACCACTTCATTGAAATATTACGTCAGTTAATTAAAAAAAAATACTTGTTCCATTTTGACCGTATATTTATTAGATAAAATTCAAGCTTAGTAACAGAGATATAATTTCCAGTTCTTCGTGATGAATTCAGAGCAGAGCCAAGAGATGTTCACGTAGCTGCTGGTGAACCAGCTTTGTTGGAGTGCTCGTCTCCTCGTGGGGTTCCAGAACCTTCGGTCCACTGGCTCAAAGATGGACAGTCGTATGACGTTGAAGTCAATGGCAGGTAAGAAACCGAAAGAGGAAAGCATTTTTAACCCATTTTAGCCCAAATCTAAATACTACCATATAAATAATAATACTTAAAATATTATAATAATACTACTAATCTAAATAAGAAAATCCAATTTTAAATGAATATTAGTAACAGTTAATGAAACGTTCGATTCTGTTGTTTTTGTATAAGAATGTTTAGTGATAAAGATATTTCCTTTCAGGGTAACAGTAACAGATACAGGAAACTTAAAGATCTTAGAAACATTACCGACAGACAGCGGTCTGTTTAGATGTGTAGCATCAAACATAGCCGGTGAAAGGCAGTCGCGGGCCGCGGCACTAATTGTTTTAAGAAGACCACACTTTGTTGTTAAACCTAGTAACGTAACCGCCTTGGTTGGGCAAACTGTCGAGTTTAACTGTCAGGTAATGTAATGTACTGCCTTTAGAGTACAATTTATGTCATGCCATAATAGTTTTGGTTCTAACACTTTCATATTTACTTTTAGAGTTATGATGCAAGCGTAAAAATAACATGGGTCAAAGAGGACGGCTCGTTGCCTTCCCATGCCACTATAATCCGAGGGCTATTAAGGCTGGAGCATGTGTCTGCAACCGACGGCGGCGTCTATTCCTGCCGGGCCGACAGCCATGCCGGCACCAGTATCACCAGCGCAACACTCACCGTTTACTGTAAGCTCTGTCTCTATTTAGATCGATTTTATTGCATCAATAATAATTCTAACAACTGCCCGTTCTATTTTAATACCGCCATCTGTTTCAGCCTTACCGCACTTCACGCAAATACCGTCCAATCTGACCGCATGGGAGGGCGATGTGGTTTCCATCCCATGTGAAGCTAAAGGCTTACCTACACCGACCACCTTTTGGATTCTCGAGGGGATTCAAGATTCTTTACTTTTCCCGGAGTGTACGAAAAGTAATTCGAGCTTATTATATTTGGATGGGGCGCGCTCTGAACACAGTGGGAGAGTGATTTGCACAGCTGTCAACGCAGCTGGCAGTATTATGCAGGAGGCATATCTTAAAGTGCTAAAAAAAGGAAACAATGAACTAAAAGAGCCTTCTGTAGATCGTGAATACAGCGTAGATTATGAACGTGAGACGCACATGACGCAATATGAGCTAGTTCAAGCGAGAAAATATTTGCAACAAAATGTGTTAGTTCTAAGAAGGGTAGAGGCATTATCTTCCACATCTTTAAAAGTTGTTTGGGATGTAAGTTATTACTTTACAGTTTCTAACGTTCCATTCATTGTGTGGCGTAAACTATATTGACAATTCTATTTTTAGGTATTGACCGACTACAATGAATACTTGGAAGGTGTTAAAATTTGGTACAATGGGACTACACTAAATTGGCGTAATGCAACTGATGAAGAAATTACGTTACTAAATCCGGCTCATCCAGACGTCCTGTGCTCAAACGGCTCTCTGATGAACGTGGACAATAGTGGATTATCGAGCTATATCCTCACAGGATTGATGGCATATACACAATACGATATATTCTTGATGCCGTTTTACAAGATGTTGTTAGGGAAGCCTTCGAATTTGATGACTGGGTTCACGGACGAGGATGGTAAGGAACTAAGGATTCTTTTTTCTGTTTTTGTTTGTTTATTGGATGTGGTTGCATAGTTTATGTGTTGGTGATATTTTAGTGCCCTCGGCGCCGCCCCAAAGCGTTACGGCCGGTGTAATAAACGCAACGTCGGCGTGGATACGCTGGGAACCGCCACCTGTGAACACGTGGAACGGTGAACTCACAGGGTACTTGGTAAGTTTTGTTTTAAAATTATGGTTTAATTATGATTATTGTTTTACTCGATAAAGTTTTATGATGGGGATTAAAATGTGTTTACGATCAATGTTTCATTGTTTCCGACTGTGATGGGGTGATTGAATGTTTTGTCGTATTCAGTTATTAAATACACTTACGACAGTTTGGTTTATGTGTTAAAGATTGTATTCATGAGGTCATGGTGTAAAAGTAATCATTGCGTTATCTTCATACTAATAAATACTGGGTAAAATTAAATTAAGGGTTTTTATGGTGTATGGTGTGTGGTGTTAAAAAAAATATTAGATTTTTTTAGGGTCAACGACCATTGGTAGTTTTGTTACTTGAAGTACCTACGACTTGAGAAAATATGTTTCAGCGTGTTTAGATATCGATACTAATCACGTTTGTGAAGTTTACACATAAAAAACTGATTTTTACACTGATATTTCAAGTGAATTCGATGACCCCACTAAATAAAAATCATCAAATTCATTTCTTTTTTTAAATCGTGTTAAGATATCTATACCCATCACGTATGCGGAGTTTCACTTTCTAATTTAATTTGATCTTATAAACTGATGACCTTTGTAACCAGAACTCTTAAATCTGGTTCGAGATTCGCGTGGAAGGTAGTACTTAGGTGCTGGGGGTCGGTTCAGATGACGCTGGGCCTCGCAACCGCTTCATCCAACCAAATTCAAAACCAAAATCAACCAATTTCTCTGACTTTACATACCATGTAGTGTAGAAGTCAATGCTAAGTCAAGACAACTGCTCTCATTAAGGACACTACTATAAGTAAATTCTTTAAAAACAGATCGAGATCCGCGTGGGTGGTAGTACTGGAGGTCGGGTAGTTGGTCAGATGTCGCTGGGCGCTCGCACGCGCGCGGCCGCGGCCAGCTCGCTGCGCGCCGGCGGGCGGTACAGCGCGCGCGCCGCCGCTGTCACGCGGCGCGGACACGGCCCGTTCAGCGCGCCCGCGCACATACACATGCTGCCCACGCAGTCGCAGAGACACTACGTACAGTAAGTGGTGCTTCCGATCAATTAATAGGATTACTGCTGCTGTGCATCTGGCAGGTTATCCAGTTGATATCTTCAACTTTCTACAAATCTTGGCGTTTAGGATATATATGTAATGAAAGCGCAATCGCTCAAAACATTGCTGTGGTCTTCTAATCGTATACAAATCCACCATTACTCAGTCATCGAAAAACCTCAACGAGTATTCATAGAATACGTTAATAAGTAACATAGTTATAGACCATGTGCTTCAATGGCCATGAGGCCTTCGAGACTAACAAACTACATAATACTTTTATGTTTTTGTTATATTTTCTGTTGTATAATAAAGTATAAAGTACCTATATAATTATAAATTAATGTACATTATACTTACTTATTAGTAGTCATAGATATCTCACTTAAAAGTGTTCTAACTTCATGCATACCTCTTGCTTAGAAACGTTTTCCTCATTATTGTATGCTAATTCCGACGGCACTAAAAGTTATTTTTACGATTTCTTTAGCAGTTAGCAGTAACAGTTAGTTGTTTCTGATTTACTACTCAATTTCGTTTGACAGTTTCTTTTAAACAATGGAAATGCGATATGACAATGTGACTTTCTTGTTCCTTAGGACTGAACCACCAAAAGACTCAAACATAACGCATATATTCCAAGAAACGTGGCTCCTAGCTCTTGGACTAACATTGTTCTCCATAATCGCAATTGGAGTTTTCAGCGTGTATTACATCAAGCGACGAAGCAATATTCAGAGGAAGAAATCTACTGGTAATTGACATTATTGTACCTATACAATCAATCTGTTATCTGCCTTGTTGTTTTAAGAGTTGCAAGCGCTACTGCTGAGCCATGAGGTTCTGGGTTGGGTTCCTGGGTCGATCAAAGTGTTATTGGGTTTTACCATCTACAATTTCTCAGTAACATCGCGGTGTCTGGATTTGTGCCAGGTCGATGGCAATAGGCTCGCCCCCTATCACATGGAACTTAAACAAAACTGTGGTGAAATGTGGGTGTACAGTCAGCAAAAGAGATAAGTATGCAGGATCGTCGGATATAGTTGAAGTTTAGTAAGAAACCGATGGATGTTCTCGAATAAAATTTTATTTATTAACAGAAAATACACTGCACATATAGCAAATTAAATTTCAGTCGACAACATCCATCGGTTTCTTACTAAACTTCAACTTTATCCGACGATCCTGCATACTTATCTCTTTTGCTGACTGTACTATAGGTACATTTCTGCCTTACCTATCGGGGAATAAAGGCATGATGTTATGTTATAAAAAAAAAACCTTTATTTTCAGGCTACTTTGGCCCATAGATAAATACCTTGCAGACTAACATATATACATATTATAATAGTACAATGTGTGTTAGTGTATAAACTTAAAACTATGTTAGTAAAACTCACTCACTCTCTCTCTTGTTATGTTATGTTGTTATATCTTAAGTACAAGTAATTGAAACATTGATCCCGCTTGTAGGTCAGTCAATTGTGACGGCTCAACAGTGTCTATTGAATAAAGACACTATCTGGTTAAGAGAGCGGCCGGTGTTCGCCGCCCCGACTGATCCCACTTTAGACGTAAGCAGCTGTCACCAAAGTCTGCTACATGGTGAGTATCACTTGTTATCTATTCCGAAAATCGAGTGTTTATTTTGGAGCTTCATTGACTTATTTCTCACGATATGAATTCCATTGAAATTGATACCGACAAAAAACTACGATACCGATTGTGATGTGATAAAGTATTTATGTGTTCGGATCGGACTGATTTATTATCAAACTGTCTAAATCTGTAATCAAGAAAACGCCTACTAAGTTGAAGACGTTTTAAATTGAATCATATAAAGAATCTAACGTTATCCTCAGGTGGGCAATCAACGAGCATTCTAAGTGTGGAGCCAGAATACAGTCTGCCACAGAATTCCATTCAAGGATTAGACGCGTCGAGTGTTGACAGAATGCGTCGCGGACCACCGGAACCTTACGCGTCCAGCGCCATTTACACAGAACTCAATTTCAAGGTACGCTTTGATAAGCTTTTCGAGAACTCCATTGTTGACTTTAGATAAGATTTCAACGAATTTGCATACGTTAATCCTATCATATATCAAATACCACACAAAATATTCATAAGTGTAACAACAAATATTTTCCACACAGGACAATAACGACATCGGAGACTTGAGAAATTGCCCAGAAAGACGATCTCATAACAATAGCATTGTTAGGTCGTGTAATGGAAGCATTCAGTACTCGAACGGAGAATGTTCGACGTGTTGCCATAGCACGTCCAGCAGATCAACTAAAGACTATAGAGAGCCGAGACATGAGAACGCACATAATGACATTAATGTCCTAGAGGACGACTGCGCCTCTTGTCATACAAATAGGTCCGGATCAAGAAGCCGACAAGACAAAAGCAAAGTGTGTCCGGCGAGTGATTTAGAGTACGACTATCCGCAGTGGCACTGGCTGGGCAGGGAGAACAGTTTCAAAATTCCCATTCAGACGAGTAGACATTCAAATGTAGCGAGGTCGGAGCAGGGCTGTCAAATAAATCTGTGTGATATACTGCCGCCACCGCCGTATGAGGTAAATTGATCTTGTTTACAATTTACCCCTATGACCCATCAGTGTTTTTCATTGTTATGGACAATGCGGATATTTAGATTTAATGCATTTTTCACAGAGTCCAGAAAACAAGACCGTGTACGGAACTCCAAATAATTAGACGTGTACAATGTTGGAAGAGGAAATCAAAGCAATAATCAACATTATCTTTTCAAATTTTAAGGATAAGTTACGTGAAAAATGTTTTGCAGTTGTTAGTGATGTCCATGTTTTGGAACTAAAAAATTTTGATGGTATTAGGTGTAGGTAGATAATGTATAACGTAATATTCTTCAGACAAGATCATAACCACTGTAGATTAGCCATAGTAGTGCTTGTTATAATATGTAGATACCGAACTTTTGATATTTGTATCTCGTAATTTATTCCTAATCTATATTCTAGTCACAGTACATAGGACTAGTTTTGCCATTGGTGAACACTGTTTTTCTTGTAAGCTAATATTTTGTAGGTACCTATATACAGTACTCCACGACTTGAGGTTGTTACAATTTTGACTGTAAACGTACGTAAAATCGAAGCCCTGCATTTCACTGCCATACCTTTAGGACTTTCTAGAATATTAGTTATATAATCTTTGACTGTGATATTTATATTAAATTTGTGTATTAGAAATAAATGTAACCCTAGTGTAATTACCTAACTTTCCCCAACTTTCAAATTTTTTAATACTTCGCATACCTATGTAACGTAAGAGACAACAATTTGATCTGTATTCAAAATATTTTCAGAAACAGTTGTGTTTGTACCCGAAACAGAAATCTGAAATATAGCAACTTTATAAAAGTAAAGGCGTTTTATTTGTTGTTTTATAGACAGTTAACCACATTTCCTGTTGTCAGTGTCGCTTTATTATATTGAGTCATATATTTTACTAGCTTCTGCCCGCGACTTCGTCCGTGTGACATGTTCCCCCGTTCCACCCCGTCGCACCGCATTGCTTGCCTATCCTATTACTTCGTTTTCACTTACCATTCATTCTAACTTTTTTCGTTTTGCTCGGGTCCTAGGGATCCTAGCGATATGTTAATCCTATTTTCCTCAAGAATTGGGTTATCAAACGCAAAGAGATTCTTTCTAGTTTAAGTAGTTCCAGAGATTAGCGCGTTCAAACAAATAAATTCTTCACCTTTATTAAGTATTAGTATAGATTCAAAGAATCGTCCAATAAAAGTATGAGAACACGACAACCGAATAAGGACGAAAGGAAGAGGTCCTTTAGTCCTTATTCGGCTGTTGTGTCCTAACAACTTTATAGTAGAAACAGAGATATAAAACACCCTAAAAGGCGACATAAATAATACACACTTTAGTAATGAAGCACGTCGTTACCTGCGGCTTACAAGCCTCTAGTCGAGTCGTAAACTGCAAAGACTTGTAAACTAACTTGCCGGTACATTTTTTATTATTCCTGAATGGGCCTGATCTTGGCCTCGATCACGCCTGATATTTAAGGTGTTAAAAAATTAACCCGACAAACTTTAAGAGGTGCTTTAGACCATCGAACTGATCAACTTTCACGAAAAAAAATCTGCTGTTTAATACAAAAGTTCAATACTTACCTACTTGACCAAAATGTATGAAACAGCAGATTTTTTTTTCGTGATTTCAGAGTTGGTCCCGTAGTAAAAATTGTTCAGTTCCAGGGTCTAAAGCACCTCCTAAAGTTTGTCGAGTTAATTTTTTAACACTTTGTATTATGAACTTATGGTAAAAAAAAAAAAAACAGAATCCTATTAAGTATGATTATAATATTGTTATCTATAACTTTTAGAGCTCTTGGCTAAATAACAACAGACACACGAGTCGATCGAAGGATAAGCTACGATTACCGCGGTCAGTTTGTCGATGGGTGACGAGACATTCTATAATATAACGAGACTGCTCCGTGCCTCGGAAAGCACGTTAAGCTGTTGGACCCGGCTGTCATTTTGTAGATCTTGACACTCGTTACGGGTAGTCAGAAGCCAGAAAGTCCGTCTGACAACCAGTCTTTCCAATGGGGTATCGTATTACACAGGTACACTGGTTCACTGGGTTGTGGAGGTCAGATAGGCAGACGATTCATGTAAAATACTGGTATTCAGCTGCATCCGGTTAGACTGGAAGCCGACCCTAACATAGTTGTGAAAAGGCTCGGCAGATTGATTTTGATTGATTGTTAATTATAACTTTTAATAATCTACGCTAATCATGTAACCTAATAAAATTATAATAACACATGGACAAAGTGCCAGAGCAAGTTCAAGTGCGGTGCAAGTGTTCATATCAATAGGTATATCAGATTCTATGAAAGTGGAACGGACTTGTGTAAAGCACTATTTAATTCGAAGTTTTAAAATAACTAGGTATCACCTAAAAATTAGGTTAGATTGAAATTGCATAATAGTCTTATAGGCTAGATTGTAATTAATTATTTGTTTTTTAAAAAATCATGTAAGACTTGGAACTAATATATTAATAATACAAGTTTGTAATTGTTTGTATGTACTAATATATTAATTACAAGTTTTGCTCGTTTGAATGTTCGAATGGAACATCGATACCATTATGGCCAGCCTGTCTTACTAAATGTAGGGCTAGACATATAGCCTCTTCAGTACCTAACCTTACCTAAGTCAGCACCAAATTGCTTACATTCAGAAACCAGGATCATTAATCAATCCTGGACCGTATGTGATACATTTCGAGCACGAAAAACTGAATAGCGTGGACTTATTCTCCGGGCGAAAGGTTTCGGGTTAAGAGCATTTGGCAATAAATCTTTGAGTCCAATTTATTCCTGTCTTGCTTACGTATCGGCTACGTTTGTAGGTACCTTTTTGGTGCCGAAAGAGCTTTCCTTTATCAGCAGATTTTCGGAACGGACAAAGGACTATTCGATTTAAATGATATCCGTTTTAGTTAGGGGAAATTCTGCTGAGAAATTCTCTTTGGCGCTAAGAATATAGGTTTATTCGCCATTTCAATAACAGCAATCGGAGTATTATGGAATGTATGGTGGTAAAACGTTGTTTATGTTGAAGTTAGTGCCTATCTTGTTTAACTATATGGCCAATTTAATTCTAGCTTGTTTAGGATATCTTTTATTACAGATATTATAGATGAAATCTACAGGAGATAGTTTAACCATTAATGTTTTTAATTGGAGAGTGTTACTAAGACATTACAATTAGTGATTGTTTAGTTACATAATGATGTAGGTAATTACAGAACCGGCTGCAAGGTATGAACTCGTATCGTGTATGGAGATCGAATTAATAAATCTCAAGACAAAATATAATGAAATACTTAAAAAAAAATACTCTACTTAATCTGCGTTCGCGATTTAGTTGCCAAACATGTAAACAAATATGAGTTTTTGGGAAAAATTGCTTTAATTCCTACACAATAAAGTTAAATTTACGCTACAACTTCAAACATTTTGATAACTCTTCCATAGTGCTAGTCACTTTGAAATCAACTTAATTGGCACTAAAATAAAGTTCATATTTGTTTAACTTGAAATACATTTGAATAGGCCTTAGATCTTACTAGTTCACAAATCGTATAAAATTAAATGTAACGCCATTTATGTTAGGAGGTGCGTCACACAAAACAGCAGTGCGATTCTGTAACTATCTCACCGTGAAAACTTAGGTGAAGTGAGCTGTCAATAGTGTCAATTCCTAGCAAAAACAAACTCACATCACCTATGTTTTCACTGTGAGATTTTTACAGAATCGATCGGCAGTACCACCTATAACTATTGGACTCTGTGTATGGCCAACATAATTTAAAACGACGAATAAAATTTGAATGCTCGTAAACAAGGATCTAAATAAGCGATATAAAAATAGAATTAACTGCATGTTGATGCTCAAAGGCTGAAACTATTCACTATAATACCTATTCAATAGTTGGCTCTCGTAAATGTCACTGTATTCACGCGTTCCAAAAATGTGATAAAGTAAGTAAACAAAGCTTTGGAAAATATAGGTCAGTCTGGTCATTCTCTGATATAAATATTATAGTACGTTATCTTGGTATTGATTTTTTGACGTTTTGAACGATGTTTTCGATAAATCATCATCTGTCTAGCCTTTACCCAATTATGTTAGGGTCGGTTCTAGTCTCACCGGATACAGCTGATTGTCAGTATTTTACATGGAGCGAGTGTCTATCTGAGGCCTTAGTGTGAGTTTTTTCGACTCACGTTCTATTGCGAGCGCGTTAGAATTTTGTATGGGAAATGAGGTTTGTCCTAGTGACCACCAGGTGGCGCTATAACTTTTTCCCATAAGAAATTTTAACGCGCTCACAATCGAACGTGAGTGAAAAACCTCAGACTTAATTAAGCCTCTGACCTCCAAAACGTAGTCACTGCGTAATACGATACCCCTTGGTAAGACTGGTTGTCAGACTTTCTGGCTTCTGACTACCCGTAACGACTGCCAAAGATCCACGAATGACAGTTGGGACAAACGGCTAAACATGCTTTCTGAGACACGCACTTACCAAGACTCATCATCTTGGTAAGTGAAGATGGTCACCCATCCACGGACAAATCGCAGCAAGCGTAGGTTAAACTGATCGAACGACCCGTGTAGCTGCTATTACTTAGCCACGACGATAAGGATCTAATGAGAATACTTCAACAAGAGTGTGGTATTTGTGTTGGTTTATGATCTGTGCGTCCGTCGCACACAATAAAATTGTCGTTATTTTTATGTTTCATAGAAATGCGTGCAGGGGAATGAAAATGTCGCTTGAATAATGTGAAGTGTACAGTCACGAGCAAAAGTAAATATACCTACACTTGGCTTTATTGAAAGGCGATTTTCTCCTTTATTTTTTAGTGATATTTTATATTAGTAGGAACATAGTATTTTCGAACACAGGTATATGTAAAGTGTCGTATTTCAACGTTGCATTCGTTATTTCGTTTTTCACGAATGGCAATTTAAAGTTACCATGTGTTGACATATGCTTTAAAGTTGCCAAGTGTTGACATGTGCTCGTGACTGTACCTAGTGTATTTTAAAATACCATCACGGTTGCATTCTTTAAGGGGAACAGATGATCGGGATGTATGACAGAGTAGCAGAGTAAAAACGGGACCATTACTAAGACTCCACTGTCAGTCTGTCTGTCACCAGGCTGTATCTCATGAACCGTGATAACTAGACAGTTGAAATTTTCATAGATGATGTATTTATGTTGCCGCTATACCTAATAACAAATACTAAAAACAGAATAAAATTAATATTTAAGGAGGGCTCCCATACAACAAACGTGTTTTTTTCAGCGTTTTTGCCTTGTGGTAGGGGAACCCTTCGTGTGCGAGTCTGACTCGCACTTGGCCAGTTTTTTATTATACAGAGTTTACCTACTACGTCATTGAAAGAAGATACTTCTAACCTACCTATATTCAATTTCAAGCCTTTCTTTTTCTTCAGGTTCATAGTTACTCCAAGAAATTAGGCATTCTTGTTAATAGTCCTTTACAAAAATAGAAAAATCGTAGTCATCTGCGTTCAATTTTATTTTCTGGTTTTTGTACTACACAAATCGCAGTCAAAAGAGATAATCTAAATCCATTCACTCAAAAGGACACAGCGAATGCTTGCTGTGATTACAATCCTTAACACAAGCATTGTGAAGCCGTCGACATCAGCGATAATTTAGACAGCAAGATATTCATAGCCACATTATCCACAAAATAATCTGTACACCATTGAATTGGACAGGTTGACAATATTATCCAAAGTGTCCACACATTGCAAGCTGTCAGACTTAGTTCAACTGGACATAATGTGTTCGCATTGAGAGCTCGCATAACAATGCACATGACTTTGTTCAAGCTATACGGTTCAGTAAGCACACACAATAGTGCAGAGTATTAATCAAATCATTAATGTGGTTAGCAATTAAGTGTGCTAATTATTTCCGATTATGGTAATTTATACAAACAGTGTTACCTAATTTCGTATTTGCTTACATTGCGAGTTTTTTTTTTGATTCCGCAGTGTAGGACATTGTGTCACCCTTTGTACAGTTTCTATAATTATGTCTGTAATTTATATGGTGTACAGTCACGAGCATAAGTATGTATACACTTGGCTTTACTCAAAGAAGATTTTCTCCTTTAGTTTTGAATGAAATTTTATGTTATTACGAACAAAGTATTTTCGAACCCATAGGTTTCTGTAAAGTGTCGTATTTCAACGTTGCATTCGTTATTTCACGAAAAGTCTACATTGAAAGTTGCCAAGTGTTGACATATTAGTGCTCGTGACTGTACATAATAAAGAGTATTCTAAGACTACCTACCACTTATGACCGCCTTTTTTGTAAGTACCGCCTAGCACTTTTCACGGTACTTTATCTGATGCTGTCAACGATGAAACATCACCTGAAATATATATTAGCAAGTAGCGGAAGTGTAGTAAACACGGCCAGCCGTTTCTACTTCGGTTTGTATTATCACTTGAACTACGAAAAGTGCTACGAGATAAAGACGCTGTCAAATTGAAATTGTTATAAAATCATGGCGGCGCATCAACAGGCAGGGAAATCGACGCGCAACCGACCATGGATTTAGTACATGATTCTGAAACACACTGCGTTGAAATCTAAAAAAAAAATATTTTATACAGTCTTGATAATTTTTAGAGCTTATCGAACTTTCCCTAAAGTAAACAAAAAGTTAGGTACTGGAAATAAGGAGTTGTTTGTGATCTAATCATTTTATTGTATGTATAGATAACTAACTATTTACACATGACTAACTATAGTCCGCGCGGAACTATTTGGCCACGCCTTAGGTATGTGTGTGCCGGTGGGACGAAGGGGCGGTAGCGCTTTTTCATTACTCATTACGTGCGTTGCGAACAATAGGCAACCCCGCCGCCCTCACCCCCGTCCCCACCCAAGGCGCGGCCAACTAGTTCCGCGCGGACTATAACTAACTATACAAATAAATACAAAAACAAAAGGACACATAGGCGTCGAAGTACTCGCTACTTTCTCTACTCATGTGGTACTCGTCCACATCGCTGTGATCTAATCAGAATGACATAATTATGAGGTACTTCATCAATCGTCGAGAGAATATAAAATAAGGTAAGTAGGTACCTACATAATTTAGTCATTTGTGAAACCCTCGAGAAAATGTTACGGTGGAAGGTGTGCATAAAAGCGGGCCACGTAGTCGAATTTGCATAATTCTGCCCAGAGCCGTAAGTCAAAAATATAATAAAACCAAAACTTTATCCTTAGTAGGTACCGCCCAAAAACCACGATAATCAGCACCTGCCATCTGGCGTCATCTTGACCCACCGAAAATATTATGCAAAATAATGTTGTTTCCAACAAACTCATTGCTTATTAATATATCACAGATGCAAATATTCCAGGGAAGTTTAGAGCTGAAATTAATCTGTAAGTATAATTTATGTTAATACATATCGGTTTCTAGTACAGACGCCAGCACATCAAGCTACTACAATCTGTCAAATTTCTTTAATAGATTTTCAACTTTATCGCTAAAGCATAAGGTTCAAAGTTGATTGGGAAAATTTGACAGTTTCGGGTAGCTTGATGTGCTGGCGTCTGTACATTTCCATGAGGGAAACATTTATCAGGAGATGGTGATCGAAAATAAGCTTAGTTTGCAAATGTGCGGCGGACGACGACGACGTCTCGCTGGCCTATAACAGATTTGAATATATTTCGATAGAAACATTAAATATGTATCGGGAAACATTCAGCGGGGTAATTGCGTAACACACTATCAGTAGCAATGGGTTTCATTTGACAGTTCAACAACATTCATTGCGATATTTACGTTGTGGAGCAGACACATTTTTCGAAGACATGAAGCAATGGATTAGCAATATCTTTCACTACTAATAAAACTTAAGACATTACAAATATGTAGGTATCAACTCAGACTATCGCAGTCCTCTGCTGGACATATCGCCTTCCGCATCCAGAACCAGTACAGTATACTAAATAACTCAATTCAATCCGATAAAATCAGATTAAAAAAAAAAAAACTCCCAGTAGAAAAAAAAATCCCAGCAGAGCCCACAAAAAGCTTATTACTACACTCCCCTCCCCCATCTCACTGCACTAATCCATTAGTCGTACATGAAAACTTAATACAAATGCCGATAAAAACAGTCGAGCAGGTATTACCGTCCACTCTCGTAGCCCTAGGGTGCACGTGCACCTCACTAGCCAGTAGCCACTGAATTTTACAGGGACTACTGTAAATGTCTACGTTATTATGTAGGTATTTTATTGATGGGGAATGCTGTGAGGGAGAATTTATGAAGATTATTTTGTAAAATTATGACTACTGTAAACTGAGTATTGAATGTTGTCGATGATTATACCTTGCATTTTTGAAAATTGGTACGACAGGATTTCGTAGAACTAGTTACTTAAGTAAGAACCTACCTTATTATAAGGGTGAGATTTTTTTTTTCAATGAATTGCTATGACGATATTTTATTTAAATTACAATCTAGCCTGGTAAGTAGGCTAATAAGTAATACCTAATTAATTTTTAACTCAAATTGCTACGTTAACATATGTACTTTCAGAAAATGCGTCCAATAACTTTTCTTAGTTTCTAATAATTGATCTATTATTAAGAGAATCCTAAATTCTCCAGAGCGATGACGAACAGCAGCGTCATCGTTGCGAAAGGATTGGCTCTGCGGTCACCAACTACAATACTATTCACAAAACATCACTATTCACTTTCAAAGGATTTGTTGGTGAGAACTTACATGACTATTTTATTAGATTATGGTTTTATTGGAAGGTTTTTGGAAAGGAAACAAAAAAAAAATTAAAGCATTCATTTTCAGAATCAATCCACACCATCTAGTTCCAGTTGACTTTTGAAATAAACCTCCTATCACTAATCTAAATAATAGATACTGCTATTAAAGTCCAACAACCTTACACAATAATCATCTACTTTACAACAAAGTTCCTAGAATCTGTAGTAGAACAAAGACCGTCTGTGTTCACCTAACTTAAATGAGTTAATTTATACAGAAGCGCGAGTCGTGGTCTAAATTTAATTGTTCTTGACGCTAACGCATAAATCTTGGTGAAATCCTAGCGGAAGCAATTTACATAAACGCCGTCATTCCACGGCTATACTATCCTTTAATCGTGCCCGGTTGTATGGTAATTATGTGTAAGTGGCGACTTAAGGAATTCGCCTCTTTAGAAATGTTATTGTTGGTCTATTTATTGGAGAAAGGGAGCTTTAAATAATGTTTTCTATTGAAATAGTTTGAGTTAATAAATCTGCGGGTTGTTAGTAAAATAGTAACTAAGTCTTTTAAAAGCTACGGAATTCCATCAGTTTTCAATTTATTGATACATTTATAATTAAAAATAAATATCATCTTACTGAAGTGGCAGTGGACCGATAGTCGGAGGAGCAGACTTGTCCTGGAGTGGAGACCGCTTATCGGCAAGCGTAGCGTGGGACGCCCCAAGCTAGATGGACCGTGGCTGCGACAGACTGGATGCGGAAGAAGGAGGACAGGATGTTGTGGCGTAGCCTGGGAGAGGCCTATGTCCAGCAGTGGACTGCGATATTCTGAGTTGATTAATTTACCATCTTGCGAATAGTTATCTATGGTACTCACGTGTCAACTTGTGTCCAACTCCTGAACATTTTCAAGCATCAGTTCCCACCAATTTTTAAATAAACAAGTTTATTTTCGACAGCTGTTAATACTCAAAGATTCCAGGAGTCATAACTTCACTGTAAAAGAGCTCGCAACTTAAAAAAAATAATACCTACCGATAATTATAATTTTCCCTAAACCAAGCCTAAACGACTGAAAGGAGATCGACCATTTGTTCTAACTAGAATTTCAACTTTCATGTCAAGGTACTATTTCCTTCGTTAAATTGGCCCTAGGTTTATAGCATCCTATTTAGTTACGAAGAGCTTAATCCCGAAAGTGTAGCGGAGTGTGAAGCGAGCTGGTCGAAGGTCACAATTAGACGAGGCGTTTAATTACAGAATTCAGGGTAACAGCGTGGCTTCACCTCCCCTAGTCTTTCACAGGATTCCTCTATAAGGGACATGTTATGTTAGCGAATAAGCGATAGCGGGAAACGTGTCAGTGACATCGTGAAATTCGTGCGTGCCGATTGTGCCAAATAACGTGTATGAAGGCGTTCAAACTGACATGGATGGTCGTTTAACTTCCTAATCACGTTTCACCTCAGTTCGATATAATTAATTGCAATTGTTTTATTTTTCAGCTATGTTCTTGACGAGACAACGTCTTATTTATTGGAAAGTAAATATCGCTATCATTATGCAAAACATGTTCGTAGTTTGGCTAGCCACCTCGCGCGAAGTGCTTATGAATAAAGAATTCGATCGAGTCTGGAATGGAACCACTAGAAAAATATGCACGTGAGTAAAATCCTACAGAAGTAACCTTTACCTTTTAACCTTAACCTTCCTACTAAAGTAGCTAGGTACTTTAATTAAATAAATGCATGGCCTGCACACTGTCAATCACAATCCAAGGGTTTTGAAGGAAATTCCATTGCTTCATAAATAACGCAATAAAAATGGCAGAAATGTCGAAATCAAAGCCATTCCGCCGAAGCTGTTTCTTTTTAACCGACTTAAAAAAAAAGAGGAGGTTCTATTTAAAGTCGAATTGAGAACCTTCTCCTTTTTGAAATTGAATTATAATATATTTCTTTTTGTATGTAGATATGCTACGCGATATCTCCGGTAATTGCAAATCGATTTAATAAAATATTTATAATAAATAGGGTATGCCTCTGGGTGGTCCGATAGTATAATTTTAGTAACTTTGCTTGAGTAGTTTTTGAGTTAGCTTCAATATACGTGTAATTGCCACTTAGTTTATATTGATAATGTTTTAATAACTTCCGGTCACTGATAATTACGTAGCAAGTAGTGTGACATGAATATGTGTGGGGTAAGTACAACTTAAATGTAAAAAATAAAACCTATTGTGCTAAAACATATATATGAGCTTTTTATTAAAAAAAAAAAACAACCGGCTTCCAAAAAATATGCTACAAAGTGAAAAATTATTTTGGAAGTCGGTGGCAAACAACGCAAATGCAAACCCAACAACAACGACTTCCTTAATTTAAGTTATTTTTCACTTTAAATTGTCTTATTTGGAAGTCGGTTGTTTCTTTTTTTATAAAAAAGTTTTTTTTACAGTGCCTGCATAAGCTCAAAAGTTACGACTAATCCCTTTTGCCTTATAAATGTGTCCTCTACCTAATCGAAGCTAGGGTTGTCTGTAACTCGATCGTAGTATTATCATCAAACTAAATTGTTACGTAGAGAGCTCTAGTATACACGGCAGAGGTTAAGTACTATCAGGTATAAAGGGTGGGCAAATAACACGTTACGTTGAAATTGTAGACATGGAATCGTGTTTGACTAGCGGAATGAATTATTTAATGTAGGTATGCTAGTATGTTGTATGTAGGTGCTGTTTAGTTGTTGAGTTTCTACTCCATTTTAAGTGTAGCTCGTTGTTCGTACCGACAAGACAGTGCGCCAAGTACTAATTTTCCCAGATGGGAGGCCACCATTGACTTGGAAAGGGTATGGCCGTGTTTGTACGACTGTGGCTCGTACGACCACGTACGAATACGTACGATCCATCTGGAACCTCCGAGGCCTGTGCTACCTCGCCTACTAGATGAGAGATAGTTGTGCGTGCACGCGCGTTCCGACGTCTGATATTTTATGGGTTCGTACGTTAAAAATACAATATGGATATAGTAAAACTGAATTATTTGTTGTACGGACATGTTTATGGGATCAAAGTTCATTATTTAAGTGAGCTATAATATAATGGAACTCACCAAAAATCATGTCTTCTAAAAATATTTCACGCATTCGTTTCAACGACGGCTAATGCGACACCACCGCAGTCTTCAAATCAGCGAAGCTGGCACGATTAAATTTTATATCTTGTTGGCCCAAAACTATGCCCCTTCCACGGCGTCGTCAGTGACCTCATCACAGAGGTCACTTTAACTGCATGTTTTGGGACACAGAAGGCAGGATAGGAGGTGGAGCATGGTTTGCGACTATATATAGCTCCACAATCACACCCTACTGCCGTTCCATCAAGATAGCCTCAATTTACCAGATTGGACTTACATCTACCCACTTGTGTCCGGAGACGGTTCAGAGACTTCCAAGTGGACCACGGATGGGAGCCCCCTCTCCCTGCAGGGAGGTGCTCCTTTGGTGGTAGATAGTAAGAAGGAGGGGGGAAGAGTAGGTATCCTGCCGCAGTTTGCAACGGGCGTCAGCCCTGGTTTCCTGACAGAGACGCTGTCGATTTTAAGAAACTGTGCCTACTTTTTAGCCGTAGATGTCACTGGTCACGGGTCACAGTCAGTATTAGAATTACAACGGAGAATAACGCAACTAATGTATGCGCTTTATTCGTATGTCCAATTTCATTTGTTTACGTACGATGAAAATTTGTAGCCAATGTGGGGCCGGTCTAAGCTGCCTTTCCACCAGAGATGAACGAGGATGCGTAGCGAGGGATGTGTGTAAAACTAACCAATACAAACGCTAACTTAGTTCAAGCTTTAAAAATGAAGCGATGTTATTGGTTGGTTTCACACACATCCCTCGCTACGCATCCTCGCTCATCTCTGTTGGAAAGGCAGCCTAATGGAGCGTGTAGCAATGGCACACATAGGTAAAAGCAAGTGAATCCCAACCAGATCAGCAAACCCTTAAATGCCATCTGGTGGTGAGAAACGACTAGTCTATTTTAAGGCTGATACCACAGACATACAACACAATAAAAACCTACAAAAAACAATATTAACCAAATTGTCTGCTGTCCCGATAGAGTAATTTCCCCAAGGCTCGCTCTTAAATGTACCTAAAGGGCTGTAATTTTACTAAATTAATGACGGATTAAACACTGTATTGCCTTTTAATAAACCCTCCGATAGTAAATTGTTGCTAAGCCGTCATTATCTGGATTACCCTTAGCCCGATACGGTTATTATAATCAAGTGAAATTACACCTTTAAATTGACGCATTTCTGTGTAATGGTCGCGTTTTATCGAATCTATAAACGCCGCGTATGATAAAATAGATTACCTTTTTTCGGTTTTATGGGTATAGGTACCTATTAAATAATACAAAACATAATAAGTTATTTTCTTAGATTACTGTATAAAGTATATGGCTAATAGAACTTTTCGCACAACTATGAGAAAATAAAAGTGTATAATTTAGGGAAATTACATTTCTTTGTTTAGTAAAAGGACTACAATTTTAAAAATAGCAACACTGATGCTCCTTTATTTGGGACACGTATAAAATATATGTGTGTAATCAGGCAACACTGGTGGCACGTAGCGCTAGTACCTACCCACCTTCTTGCTTCGGGCGTTTGTTTAATTTAGATTACGATTTTAATACCGATGCAATTTATTGTTCTTAGCTTTAAGCATTTATTATTATATTATGCGATATACTATTATTATGATGAAGGGCTTTTTAATAGCAGTACCTAGTGCAGGAAATCTCAAAAAATAAAACTAAGCTTTAATGCTCAAGACTTCAAACATACATATTCGTATTTCTGTCTTATGACTAAACTGACGAAAAAATTCAAACTCAACGCTTTGTCACATACCTAGTATATTTTTGGGCTGACAACATTCTACCGAAAAGCTTGTAAATGCTACTGCATGCAATAAAATGCTACCGTTATAAATCACAGCTTTTTAATTTGTCTAAAGACATTCATAGCCCTACGTTTAATGCTTTGAAAGTATTTTTTCCCCTTTTATTTCCATTTATTCCCATCCGACGTCATAAAGCATTGGTGGTGATGTCCATTTCTGTCACTGTTCCTTGCTTGCGTGACATATTTCCTTGTTATTGTAACAAGACCTTTCGTTTTCTATTGGCACTCACTCAAGGATTTCTTTCTAATTATTTGGAACTTTTTTCGAATATTTTAAGGACATTTTTATCATCCTCAGAAGAATGGTTGGAATTGGTTATTAGATCGTTTTATCACACGAATATTATAAAGGCGGAAGTTTGTGAGGGGGGGTGGGGGTGTGTTTATATGTATGTTTGTTACTTCTTCACGCTCAAATGGCTGGACCAATTTTGATAAAATTTTGTATGGAGGTAGCTGACACCCTGGATTAACATATAGGGTACTTTTTATACCGATGTTCCCACGGGATCGACATTTACGCGGCTCGCAGTTAGTGTAAAATAAATTATAGCAGTGGTGGCCCAGGGGTAACGGCGAGGTGTAGTTTCGAACCCAGACAGGTGCTTACTTTATGTAAATTATTTCACCACCACTGTGAAGGAATAAAACGGTGAAGGAAAACATCGTGAGGAAACCGGCATGTCCTAGGACCAAAAATTCGAAGACATGTGACATCTACCAACCCGCTCTGGGCCCGCGTGGTGTTTCGGCCCATTCCCTCTCACGGAGTGGAGACCTGTGTCCCAACAGTGGGAACGTTATAAGCTGACTATAATGATCTAAAATATAGTCGTACAACCACTAGTTAAATTAATCAATCTTGCACTTAAATCTTAGTTAAACATTTATCAAATGCGTGTAAAGTGCAAGCATTCAACCTTGGACCTACAAGTTGCTAGACTCGTTTCGTGGGAATTCACTTCACTGCATTGTCGCTTTGCACAACAGCGAATATCATCCCAATTACTTTGCGAAAGAAGGTCATAAAATCCACACTATCTAAACATAGCGATGGCATTGAAACATCGCCTTGAACTCTCGGGATCTTCCACTTTTTATTCCTTATCACAAGTGAGTCGTAGCAAGAACTCTAACAAATTACCGCTTTAAGAGATACGTCGCAGCCGCCTGTTATCTATGCTGCGCCCACACAGGACCGAGTTTTACGGCATTCTATTATCTGTACCACTGGCTAGGCTGAAAATAAACTGCATTGACAACCCCTCACTGCGTTTATCGGGTTCCAGTTCTCAAATGAACAGTTCATTTTGAGTTGTTTAAGGTTAGGAGTTGAGTCGAGTACTGTGTTACGTGTTCAAAATACGATGCAAACAGTGAAGCGTATTGTATATAAATTGTAAACAGTGGGTTGACATTTCAATAGAAAGCCCTAATAAAAGCTGTTGAGCTCAGAAAAGGTCTAATAAATCTGACAACTCACCCAACAACTCTTAGTTGGCATCAAGAGGCAATTACATTAGCTGAAGTGAAACGAAAACGAAATATCAAAATGAAGAATGCGGCGATCGAAACGTTGGTCGTTAGACATCTTTCCCGAAAGCATTCAGTCTATAGGTACTGAAATGTGGTTTGCAAAAAGAGAATGCGACATCAAAGCGTTGGCCGTTGAGGCGATCCGGTCGACGGAGACGTGATACGGTTTAGAAATAACCACAGTAGTCGCAACAAGAACTGTCGACGTCTCAAGACAAGCGCGCACTCGCCCACGGCGGTGCAACTGTGAATGTCCGTGTCGAATCCGCCGTGAATTATTTCAGTGGACTTGTTACGTTCCATTTCAGTGAGCGTTTACACTGTCTTCGCTTTTGTGTCGATAATAACTCACCGGACAGCCGGTTGTCTCCATAAATTGGTTCATTAGTAACCATTCTTATTCATAACGACGTCGTATGCGACTTTATTCTGCGTTAACGATTTGAGCAAAACGAAAATTGGTGCGTTGTTCAAGATTATCCATTTTCGAAGCCGTATATTTTATGCAAATAATTGGATTTTATGTGAAACTCGGCTTAATCAAAATTGACGAGGTTTCATACATAAACATGCAGCGTTCTCTTTTACCTGCGATGAAATTATGAGTCCTGGACGCATATAAATGTGTTGCGGTTACGTTATTGACGCCCCCTCCTGAAATAATTTCACGTTATGCGAGTTCCGAAAATTACACGAATCCCCCCTTGTAGAGCGGAGCGTGGCGGCGCAGCGGTAATGGCTCGTTAAAGTTGATGAGAGCTTGCGCCCTCGCCCCGCCTCGCTGCCTCGCCGCCTCGCGAGGCGCCGCTGACAGCACGCCTTCCTTCCTGACACATAAAACAAGTTTGGCGGTTCCACTACGCCGCCTTTGACATCATTTCCCGCAATATTCCTTGAAGATACCACTTTCATATAAATTCAAAGCGAAATGTCCAATTGCGTTTCAATCAATCATAATTATTTACATTTTATTACGTTATGTTTCATCTCATTGACGTACGTATATATCACGTCCTCCAGTTGAATGTTAACGCACTCGTTAAAGATGGAAATAGTTACTTATTCATACCGGGTAGGTACGTCTGTACTGTACCGATGTCGGTGACATAATAAATGTCAACGAGATCAAAATACTACTGGCGGCGGCGCAATGCACAGCGAGGCTTTACCGATCCCTCTAATTATATCTAACGGGCCTCGGAGCCCGTTTACACCGAGACATTAAAATTAACTGCCGAGTGCGTTTGATCTTTCCATTAGAGCATCACTATAAATAAAGTTACTATTAAAAAGACTACAAAGTAATGAGTCAATACTGTGTTCGAAATGACGTGATATTTGAAACAATGTAGGTTACCTATCTTTTATTGTGAGTCTCGACAGCTTGAAGAAAGGCTGCATGCCTATATGTATACTCAATAAGACTTGACTGTCGCGAGACGTCGTCGCAACTTTGCTTTTGACTTTGTTACTTTCGCAGTTTTGCAGATCGAAATATTCCGCACGGTGAAATTCGTTTAACTCCAGTAACATTTCGGTACAGGCTTAATAAAATTTCGAGGCACAAGGCGAGCCACGAACGAGACCGGCAAAAAGTCGACACGAGTATTCGTTTATTTGTAGCGGGATAAAAGTCGCACGCGCTGCATTGTTCTACAAATGGTGTGTAAAAACAAAAGGCGAGCGCAGGCGCGCGTCCGCGGACGACCGACATCGGTCATAATTAATTGCACTCATTCGCAGAAATCTGTCTACAAACAAACACACCGGCGGTGAAATGTCGTTTTATCACTCGCCGCCGTATTCATAAATAAATTTTAATATCAATAAAGTAACTCATGTCACTTCAATTAAGTTGACGGAAATATCTTGTCTTGTATTGTTCCGATTGTGAACATGGCCGGACCACAAGGGACTTTGGTTTAGGTTTCCAATATTTTAATCTCTGTTACATTCGTTCGGATATACATATAACCGTATTTTATGTCGTAGTGATATCTCAATCATTGTGATAACACCGAAACAATGGTACACGAAGTTTTTGTTGTTCTTTTGATCGTTCTTCAGATAAAAGTCTTTTCAAGACGTTGCTTTTATTTTTCGAACAAAATCAACTTACATTCTCCTATGCAGGAAAACCAGTCTGAAATATCGCCCTCACATCGTTCCACGCTCTACTTACTGGGAAGAAAAATGTACATGTACGTTAACAGAGTAGAGCCTTAGCACTTTACCCATGGGTCCGACGCCGCAACCTCATGGTATCACCATGATTGAGTCAATAAAACACCGAGGCACCGAGGAGCAACGCGATCACATGAGCTAAATGCAACTTGGTACCTATTCCATTTCTCCCACCGACATGACTTCGAATATATTCCATCCTTTTCTCACATAGAAACAATGAACGAGATAAAAAACTGTTATCGAAAAGGTTGTGTTAGTCGAGAAAAGGTATTCTATTCTCACTCTGGGGTAAAGTGCCAATGAAAATCGAACGAGGTCCTTAATAGCGTAGTTTGTTCTATCTGTAAGAGCTTAGCACTTGCCTTTAGTGCAATAAACATTATTTTTTGTTGTACTCAGACGATGCTAATGCAGTTTACGTTTAACAAGTTCCTGGTAAAAAGTAATTGTGGAATAAGGTAAACACTTAGACCGTCTATGTTAGTTTTAGAATCTCTACGGAAACATATAAATATAACACTGATACAAGTAAGTTTACTGGAAGACATTTATCACTTGTGTTTGCCCTGAGAACTTACGATTAAGCAAAAGAAAAGAAAACTTGGAACAGGAAAAACATGTGTTTTTTTATAAGGAAACGGCTCTGCTATTATGCTTACGTCCGTACTTATCAGAATCAGATTTTTTTTTTCGCAACAATATAAAGGATATACTAAATCCTCTTGCCATGCAGCAAATGTGTTTTCTTCCACCTTACTATTTGTAGATTCTCATTTCTTCCAGCTGCAGCGCAACAAAAGGAAATAATTTCTTTTTATTATCATGACACACATTCGGACAGTTTGTTTAATAAACCAGCGCACAGCGTTTGTATGCCTTAAAATTTACAGGAAATAAAAATCAGGTCATTTGTATTCAAAGTCGAATACTAGGAGGTACGTGTGTAAGGGAGTGTTGAGTATATTTTACAAATCGTAGTACTTTGTTGCGGACCGACAACTGTTAGGGCATTTTTAAGAAGACCACGTATTGGAAATCAAATGTTTCACAAAGACCAAGACCCTTCAGTGTTATGTTGCGTTTATGTTGCATTGAAAGTCCGTTTTGCAAACAAATTTTATTACGCTAACCAAAGAGCGGTTGAGTTTCAATTCATCAAAGTAAAACTTTTGTGGTTGGCAGTAAAATTCTTTGAAGTGAGCAAATATTTTATAGTTTTAAGCGAACCATAATATCTCTGCGAAGAATTACGCACACGGAGCTCTCACAGTTAGTCGAGAGCGGTTTTGCAAGCAAAAACAAATATTTGCTGCCGTATTTATAAGTAGTTTACGAAATGGAAACGGCCATATTAAAATAGTTTAGTATATCTACCTGAAAATAAAAGCCAGAGAATAGCAATAAAAGGTCTCTGGCTGGCGTTTTTCTATGTTATGGTGAATACAAAAAAATTTTGCTTACAAAAGATTTAAAATAATCAGAAACTAAAGGCATTTCAAGCCGACCCACATCTTATCAAAAGAATGTCACAGGATATATCGTCACACGCAACAACAAAAAAGCGACGTATCATTATGACGTGTTATTAATCATTTCGCACAATACACGTCAGTTTCGTTTAGGGGAGAAAATAAAGGAAGGCTTGAGCTATTATACCAGCAAAATGTTTGGTTTTATGGCTGGCAAAGGACGTATGTCGATTTGGAAGGATACGTTAACCCAGTTTTTGGAAAAGGACGTTACAAATTTGTTGTGCATCATACCATAAGGGCATGGAAGGTGTATCGCACATCCAGTGGTGGCCAATGATATTATCAACAATAATCTAATACGCGTTTCGTCAACATCGAAGTTACGCAATTTTTTTTAGAGGGTAAATAGAATCCACAATACTTTCAAAGGCTTTCGAAAAGGTAGAAATTGTTAGCATAACGTTTTGGGCAAAACCCAAAAACGTTTTGCCACTGTTACTGTTAATATAAAACCTTAGATTTATGGTAGGTCCGTAGGAGCTCATTCGGAAAATTTTAGAGAGGCAATGAATAATGTATACACGCATAGACATCAACTTTCTTGTTATTTACCGTTTAGCCATCCTACGCAAATAGATTTAAGGGAATGGGTTAGCAACAAATCGTAGGCGACGTTCTGGTTTAGTTCAGTTTTTAAATTACTAGAATTTAAAAGCTTTCTTTACATCACGGCTACATCTCTTTCATAAAATAGTATAGTAAACCTAGCTCTGGGAGAACAGAGGCAGAATTTTGAGAAAGTTTTTTAAAGAGGTAGGTAGTTTCTAACCAGATTCCCACATAAGGTAAGAGTGGAAACCTTATGCCAGCGGTGGGATAAAAAGGTTGAAAAAATAACCTACATAACTATATTTAGATATGCCCCTGTGCATTTTCCTGCCTTAGTGCTCTGGGGGTTCTACGCATGGATATACATTTTTTGGTATACCTATATCATCATCAGTAAATCGAAAGAAGTCCACTGCTGGTCATTTATTTTGCGCTAAAGCATCGCCCTGCTCTTCCCGCATCCAGCGGATACACCCCACTTCGCCAAGTCATAGGTCCACTTTATGTGGGTGCCTTGCCTACGTATCGGCCTACCTCGGCCTTCCGTTCTGCAAGAAATGTGCCCAGGGCACAGCCCACTGCCACATAATTATGTTTGGCAATTATTCGGGCTATGTCGGTTACCTTTGTCATCCCGCAGGTCTTCTCATTTTTGATACTTTTATGCCAAATATTCATGCTGTTTAAATTATTTACTATTCGGCTAAAAATTAAAAGCTCCAAATAATTTTACTTCTTTCACAGTCAATCACAATTTCACGCAACGTTTTTCTAGTCTCCACTCTAAATGAATGCGTGCAGGGTGCATCGAAGTCATGTAAAACATCGCATTACGCGTGTCGTGGCAGGGTCGTCGCTCGCCACGGTCGCAACAACTCAATTACGCACCTAAAATAACAGTCGCCATGCCGTGGGTGGTCCCACACTCGGAATAGACAAGTGAACGCTCAAAAACGGTTGTAATAAGCGGATCTCCGCGGTTTATGTTCTTTTTTTGAAACCAGCATTAGATGATTGGTTGATTTTAATATATTGATGTGTTCCAGTTTTTCTCTTTTGATTTATGGAAGCCTGGTAGTTCCGTTGAAGTTTAACGTTGATGGTTCTGGCTGAGATGTCAGTTTTGTGATTAATTGTCGCAACCGTATTTGTTACAAGTGTTCATGTCTACTTAATTTGGATGCATTTAATTAAGAGTCAAGTAATGAACATATCCCAAACGATTTTTCGAAATTCCACCCCTGGGGGGGGGGGTGAAAAGCGGGAATACCGTATGAAAAATCTTATTCATTTGGTTAATAAACCTGACTAAAAAAATAGGTATCAACAATAGCTGCTTTGAAATAATTTGACCGTACCTGACCTAACATACTATAATTTATCTTTGGATGCTTAACTGCTAATGTTATTATTAGAAAGTGATCTCCTGTCAAGCTAATCTCCGGGCGCCATTTTTCATCCATCTTCCCGACTGCGCGCGCGCATGACAGCGTCGCGTTTGTTTAAGATGCGCTTCCTGTCGTCGGAACGTGTTTGTCTAATTTCCGAACTGTTTGTTTAGTTGAAAAAGTTTAGATAGGCGCGCAAATTGATGCAAGTCACGAGAAATGACAGGTTTCTATTGAAAATATTATAATTATAGGTTATTCAATTCTTGTGGACACTCCCAAGAAACGCGTGTTTATATTTCATAAAATAACTGGGCTATCTATGGCCCAGTTATTTTATGGATCGAAATAAAAATTAGGTACTAATGTTTACTTTAAACAAAAAAGGAAACTACCACTTTATCGAGTGTTATACAAGCAATGCCAGTAGACGAGGCCCATAATCCAACAGCGTTTTAAATCACCCTGTTATAAACAATAGTAGGTACGTGGTAGTTATCATAAAATAATTTAGTTAAACAAATCGACAGTTGCATTTCTCCCACAGTGATAGTAATAAAATAAAATCGGGCTACGATAGCACGGTGCCGCGCACGATGCTGTCCTAGCTACGATTTATACGCCAGTGATTCATTCCTCTGTTGACAGTTATAGCCCGAGTCGGATATTGCACTTTTGCACCGCATTCCCACTCCTGAATTATGGGTTATAATAACCGAAGACGACTCCCACATTGAATATGACACTGAAAAAGTTTCCTATTCAAATGTTACGAAAGAGTTCACGGAAGACTTTTTGTTAAGTCATCCTTGAGCTTTCCATTGCTTTGTAATGCACCCAAGCGACAAACAGATCGGTTTCCATTTCACCTGATTCGACCTTTACATTCAATTGAATTTAAGATATAATAGCGTTCGTTATAACCAGCTACACTCTCCAAGACCCAGTTAACAACGACTTTAACCGGTTACCATAAAAACAATCAACATTATTCACAACGGAACGTTGTTTTTATATTTATTTATACTACGTTTAGTTCCATGCAAGTCCCATAAAATGTTCCGTAAATTTCTATCGAATCCGACAGTTCTGGGACTGATCGCTCATCCCGCCCATATTTATAGCTCTTTGATTTATTTTGTTATCTCTTTATTGCCCTTCTAACGACAAGCATTCTACTCCGAAGATTAATCACTCACGTCAACGTGATTTAGCAGAGCAACCGATATTTAATGTGCGCTGTTTGGATAGAATACGATCCCTGTTTATATTTAGACGATCCACTAAGCGGTTAAATGTTCAATTGTCAAGGTAATAATTCATTAAACGGCCACCATAAAATGGCACTTGAGAGAATAATTAGATATTGTATTGTCCAGGAATGTCGTTACCAGTTACGATACTCAATGACTTAAACAGCATAAATTCGTTGGCACCGCCGCCAATAAAAGCTGGTAACATGCGTATTCATGTACCTGTTAGATTATTTCGCGACCAGCACTTACCGCTCGCTTTAATGTCATTCTGCATAGTAACATGTAAATGCTAATGAATTTTAATATATATAATTTCCTGTACGATTAGCTGCTGTGCTCTAAGTATAGTATTACAGGCTATTACTATCGTTTCGTGTTGATGGGCGCGTGTTGAAAATTAAAAGGCTATTAGATGTCGTCCCACGCGCCGCGGCAGGTTGCGGGGTTTGTTCCCAGGCGTTGTAAAGTACATAGGTACAAGGTACAAGTGGTAGGTACGGTAATAGGGCCTGCAATTGCGCGGGCCGTCGAGAGTCGAGACACGACCGTGGGCGGTGGCGCCACAGCCGACTTTGATAGCGCAAACTTAGTATTAGTGTTGTGCCCGGTATCAGTTTGAAACACTGATTAGTAGCGCCGGAGTTGCAAATTTCAATAATTACTAAATCGACCAATGGTTGACGACCACGGTTTAACAACTTTTAGTTAAACCCAGCCAGCCTTCGTTTTACTAAGCAGTGCTATAAAATAAGTCTTAAAAGCTGGTGTTTAGACAGACATTATTTGCTAAGTGGCCTCTTATTAAGCTGCTGTTTGGAATTTTGATGTCAAATCGCTTAGGAATGGGGTAATCTAGTCGTAAAATATGTGTGTCTAATTTGTTACAATCTCCGATCTTGTGTTTTGCTCGTTAAGATTGCAAAATAGGAACAGCAGTTCTAAAATCCAATCATTATTTGGCATTACACTGTAAGAATCCAAAGACTGTAACTTTATTTTAGTCCAAAGCCAGACTAACAAAATGTTATAATTAACTAGCATTTTTCAACTGAGATTTATATCCCACAAAGCACGTTAACACGTCTCCATATCCGCCAGGAAAGTAACATAATGTCCATATTCCATTAGGCGAGTAAAATAAAAGGACTTAATAAAAGTTACCAACGAGCGTTGCAAATCATTGAAACGTCGACAGGCGTATTTCACACATTTACCTTTTGTTCTGTTATTAAAATTAATATTTAATAACCATGTCTGATGACGTATGCCTGAGTGTTAATGCTGAAGGATTTTCATTTAAATCGAATACAGAGAATGAGTAATGTGTGAAGTTAAGCCCCTTTCTCTGATGTTGTTAGCGGAATTCCGAAATGAAGTTTCTGTGAAACTGTGTTGAGCCGAAATACATCATCTGCCTAGCCTTTTCCCAACTATATTGGGGTCGGCTTCCAGTCTTAACGGATGCAGATGAATACCAGTATTTTACTTGGCGCGACTGCCTATTTGACCTCCGCGACCGCAACCCAGTTACTGGGTAATACAGTACCCCTAGGTAAAACTGGTTGTCAGACTTTCGGGCTTCTGACGGCCCGTAACGAATGACCACCGGGACCAACGGATTAACGTGCTTTCTGAGGCACGGAGGGGTATCGGTACGTACAGATGGTCACCCATCCACGGACCAACCGCGGCAAGCGTAGCTTAACCTTATCGATCGACCTGTGCGGCTGTTATTACTTAGCCACGGGCCCCTCTCGTGTTTTACCGAAATAGTGCTAAAGTATTGACGGAAAGTTGGGTTTCTAATAGAGAATGTAGCTCAAAATAAACACAGTACTGAGAAAGTGTGTTTGCTTGTCTGTTTGTGTTGTGACGCTTATGCGAATTTGCGAACCAGTGACAAGTTATACATACAAGATGGTAGGGACATTGACACGCAACCAGTTACCATGAATTCAGCACATGGTTGGTATAAAAAAAAATCTGTTGTTTCATAGAAAAGTGCAATACTTACGTGATTAAAATGTATGAAACAGCAAATTTTTAGGGTTCCGTATCTCAAAAGGAAAAACGGGACCCTTATAAGTTCACTTCGTTGTCCGTCTGTCTGTCCGTCGGTCAAGACTCTTTTTCTCAGGAACGCGTGGAGTTATAAAGTTGAAATTAATATGAAGTACTCAGGACTGCAATCCCTTGAAGCAATGAAAAAAAGTCAACGCAATCAAAAGATACGGGCGTTTATGTTCCGGAATCAAAACCTATAGGGAACTTCCCGTTGACCTCTGGAATCATGAAATTTGCCAAGAAGCAATAGCACAAGTAAAGGAAAAAATCCGAAAACCGTAAATTTGTATTACATTACAAAAAAAAAACCTATTTACATACCTACAAATTTGTACGGAACCCTCGGTGCGTGAGTCGGACTCGCACTTGACTGATTTTTTTTTTCGATTAGCGACGAAAAATTTCATCCGAGGGGGTTTCAGAATCATGTAGGTACTGAATCTATGGTGACTGCGCGGCGATGTCCCTCCCACCCTTAGGTATCTAAGTAGAACCACTTTGACCGGAAAAATAGGTTAAATAAATAAATAAAAAAAATATAGGGTAATCGGCAACGATTTTCAAAGTAGGAATATTTTTGTTCGAAACAAACTATTGATACCAGCAGCACACGTGTTAGGTGTCTGGTTATGTAAATAATTGTGTGTGAAACAATCGCCACCACATTCGCCACAAATCTCCTTAGATTCATTGCTCCTGGACCAGCAATTAAGGCAAAGCAGACTCCGACTAGACACCGCTGAATTTACTACCCGCCTTCTTGCCACTATTTGCATAATAATTTTCACTTATGAATAGATATTAAGGCATTATTGCACTTATAAATATTAACAGCTAATCTCAGTCGAGTGAATGGGAGGGGCGGGTCTGTAAAGATGATTTTCTTGTCAGAGCGTGCTGACAGGCGGTATACTTTGTTCCTAGGAAGTAATACATGATGAATGATAGTTATAAATTCTGCTTTAATGAGTGTTTTGTACTGTACAAATGCGTCTATTAAGGGCTTGTTGTGAGACATCGGTAAATGGAGACTACTTACGGTGTTCATATAAACGATACCGGCTATGCCGCCTAGAGCGGAATTTTAGAAATATTTCAATGTTATGTGATGATGTATTTATGATATTTTTTTAATGTAAACGTTAGTATGCAATGTTTTATCAAGTAACGATTACATTTGACATGTAAAGGTAGGTACTGTATAAGAAGGAAAAGATTCAGGTTTGTAACCTATCTGCATCTGCATAATATAAACGAGCCCAGTTATTTATACTTTTAAAATTATGTTAAACGTAATCGGTTTTTAGTTACATTATTTAAAACGACATTGTATTCAAAATTCTTTAAGTCGCGTGTCTGCGATAACGCTATCTTACGTCAAAAGTATTGCATATCAAATAACCGTTTTCAATAAAGAATTTCTTCCAAAATAAGCTGTTATCATTCCACGTATGCTAATGCAGCCCACTTGCATTAAAATAAAAGAACAAATATAGCAAAAGATCAAAAGAAACTCATCGAAGAGAAAGATAACGAGTAATGAAGCTATTTCAATGTAAAATCTTTGGGGTTTCTCAAGGCACAGGTATTGGATAACAGTGATAAAGTTATAAAATCGCTTGCCGTGATGCGTGACCGCACTTCCAAACGCTGCTATCTCGGGGGGTGTGTTTTATTGAAAAAGTTCAATCCGTGATCTGACTGCGTAAAGTACGGAACCAGTGAAATATGAATAATAATATCGGCTATGTTCTCGGCGCGTAGCTCATGGAATCCGGGAAGTATTAGGACGGTGTGCTTTATGCGTAAGCTCGACTAAAGTGCGATCTTATGTAAAAGTTGGGGAAAGTGGGCGCGCAATTTTTTGAAACGAAGTTTTTTAACGCGCTTTGCGATAGGAGTAAACTGGTAGATATCGTCAAGTAACGAAAAAGCGTTATGCGACTTTCTCTCTCTATCTATTTTCATTATATACGAGTATGTGAGCGTGCCACTATCGCGTGAAGAAATTCGTTCCTGACAGGAATTCCCCGACCAAACTCGATCAATTCCAAAATGTAGTCGCAATGTCATCTCGGTGACAATGAATGTCAAATACTTGTCAGAAATGTAGGAAAATTAGAACTATTTTTTGACACACTGAGACTGAGATCCATGGTGTTGCCATCGTGGGCAAAACCTGGATGAGGCTGGCACAAAAGCGTGCTGATTGACACTACAAAAGAGAGGCCTATGTCCTGCAGTGGGTGAAGTCGGGTTGTGAATAATGATGATGAGACTGAGATCAGACTGTGAACGTTCATAAAATTAAGAGAACTGTCCCTCTGGTTTCTTTTAACATTGGAGAGAATTTTTTATGTTTCGATTTATTCTTCGTTCGTCCTGAAGTTTTGTCCCATATTCCAAAAAATCCTGGGTCGTTCCAAACAATATGCTTCCTTCGTTCCAAAATATAATTTTAATTATTTTATTCCCGCTTCGTCCTATTTTATATCCCTTCTACGGCCCCTATTTTTTTTGTATATGCGCTGCTAATTCGAATGCGCTGTGCCGTGTCCTATATGACCTCGTTGTCTTTACCAAAGTTGGCTAATAGTTATATATTTTGTAATGATAAATATTTGAACATTCCATTATGAAGTAATTTACATAAGTAATTATTTTTGCTTCATTACAAATATCTATATCTTTGGCAAGGTTTTTGCAATAGTAATTATGGTCGTGGGAACTCCCAAGATCCTACGAAAATTCGTAAAGCCTTGTCCTTCTTTAGTTGTAAGATTCATTAGATCATCCTGTTTTCATTCCAGTCCTCAGAATAACTCTATACCTCCTTCAGATAAAAATCATTAGACTCTTACACTAAGATTATATCCATGGAAATATAATATCTATGACTATTTCAATTCCGAGGCCCTAGTACGAACGCGTGACGTATGTAAACGCAACCTGAATTCGAACGATTTTTGAATCGAAAATACAATCATAACATAGCATTTTGATTTACCATTACAATAGAAAATCAATTGTGTCTCATTAGGGGTGATTAAGAGGTTAAATATTTGCGACAAGCATAAAAAGTATCACTTATAGATATGAATGAAGTCTTAAAGATACCTAAGTAAATATAGGTATTTTCTAAGTGAACAGACACCTGTGCTGCTGGGGAGTTTGTTGGGACACTTCTTCACCTCAGCGAAAGCACTAGGAATTCGTAAAGGGCGCCCGGGGGACTTTCTTTTGTAATTTTGACGTTTGAAAAGTGCTGATTCTCAGCCTAGGTTGAATAAATGACTTTTGATGTTTTGATTTTTGGTGCGAAGTGATTATTTTAAAATATGCATACTTATTATCGTCCGAATTTACGTTACGTTTACTCCGCGCTTTCATGCTCCGTGCGCTTTCGTACGCCAATTCTGCTTACACCAGCTCCAAACTAAACTGCCTTTAGCCTTAATCGAACCCTTTCTCTTATCGATCGCAAGTTAAGCGTAAAACGACACTCGCTCGGCACAAAGCTTGGGCGTCATACGATTGGTCATTAATCACATATTCGGAGCTGCCGTCAATCAGTCTTGTGACATCCGCAAACGAAGCGGTTTGCTCGCTTCAGCTCGTTTACATTGCCTGTCGGGGTTCAGGTTGAGCAAGGATGTACTGTATAAACTAGGCATGTGACATTGGATAGATTCTTATGTAACGTTGACATAGTACAGACTAGCTTTTGCCCGCGGCTTCGCTCCCTTGGACTATCCCACAGAAAAAAAGGTAGCCTAAGTCACTCGGCATTGTGTAGCATGGGACGCCCCCAGCTAGATGGGCCCGACGACCTTAATAAGGTTCCTGGGATAGACTGGATGCGGAAGGCTGAGGACAGTGTTGTGTTGGGGCGCAGCCTAGGAGAGGTCTATGTCCAGCAATGGACAGTGTGATAGACTGAATTGATCGATTCAAATCACTCTCTGCCATAAACCGTGTCACTTCTATTGGCACGGTGCTGCGTGCGTGAAAGAAGAAGAAATTCATAAACACACTTTCGTATTAAAATACTAGAAGGATTGCAGTTAGCCCGCTCGATTAAAGCCTATCAAGGCAGTGATTACTTTGCTGGTAAAAGACACGCTCTCAAAGGAAACTAAGAAATAGAGCGTATCAAAGATGGGAAGTAATTCTCTTTTTAAAATTCATAGTCTGTAATTTGCATAAAGATGAACACTTTAAGAAAAATTTGTAATCCTCTTTGTTGTTAATCATTGATTTTTTTGTGCTGACCTTGACCTTAAGAAATTCCCCTGAAATCCGTAGGTATTAATGTTATTGGCATAGCATAGCCATTTGATTAATAATTACGTAAGTATATATGTTTGCTCCAGTGCAGCAGTGGTTTTGTAACCAAAAGGAATATGTAAATTATCGATATAGATCTGCCAACACTCCCCCTGGAATTAGTAGATATTAATGTTATTGGCATAGCATAGCTGTTTACTTGATTAATAATTACGTATATGTTTTAGCTCCAGTGGTTTTGTAACCAAAAGGAATATTTAAATTATCGATTTCTGCCAACACTAAAAACAAGATAAGGGTGGGGTAGATTTTGCCAATACCACAATTAAAATATTGCGAACCGTCAATTTGTTTCTACTTAATTATTACCCGTTTTAATTATAATTGCTATTGATTAACTACTGCCACGCAATGATACGTAACTAATTACTTAAATACATAGTTTGTTAGAGCAAGCCGTGTGGTCTCCAGTTACTAGGAAGGCAGTTAGGTACAACTAGAGAGTGTTGTAAGTAGCTGACTAAGGAAATAATTATAAGTAGTTACTGTACCCGGACGTTGATATGGGTTGGTACTTCCCATGCGCTCCAAAATTTTCTTAATCAAATGGATTAAAACAATTGAAGTCCTTGTCAGAAATGACACATCGATCTTAGAAAGAGAATGTCACACAGTGGTAAATCAACAAAGACGACGCTCTACACTTCCGAACTTTTTCTAAGACTTAAGTTCCTTATTGAGGAGCTTGTTTTACTTGGCAAAAAATTGTTTAAACGGCTAAGTTACTGAATTCAAACAAGTGTAATCGCATTCAGCAAATTAGATAACTAAAAATAAGCTAATTGGAAAAAAGAAGGGGGGGATACGTCTGCCTCTGTTGCACCTAAATCTGCAGACGAATTCAGTAACTGATGTAATAACTAATCCAATATAGGTAGCTATGCTAATACGGCTTTTCCTTAAAATGCGACTGAATTCAGCCATACGCTCGTCGCTTACTGCAAGCATTTGTTTCTTTGTCTGGTACAGTTGTAGTTGTAGTACAGTTCTTGTAATGCTAAGGTCAAGCGTCAAATCAGGAATAAAATTTTCCGGAAAAGAATCAGAGTTACCGACTTAACTTCCAGAGGAAGCAAACTGATGTGGCAGTTGGCTGGCCATGTTTGTCGAAGGACCGATGGCCGGTGGAGCAGAGGAGTCCTGAGACCGCGTATGCGCAATCGTAGTGTGGGACGTCCCCCAGCTAGATGAGCCGACGACCTAAAGAAGGTGGCTGGGACGTACTGGATGCGCAAGCCAAAGGACAGGGTGTTGTGGCGCAGCCTGAGAGGGGCCTATGTCCAGCAGTGGACTGTGATAGGCTGAGTGGATTGAATGCCAAGCTAATTAAAAATACAAAAACAAACCATAGCAAATGTCCCAAAAACACGTTTGTAATTATTGGGACAAAAACAAACCGCTTCAAAGCTCCGGATAATATTTCAAAATTACTGCTCGCGTGAATATTGTTAATAAAAAATATCTTAATTGTAATGGATGGCGTGTTCTGTGATACAACAATAATAAATTAACTCGTAATTATATCGCTCAGACCGTGTTTACCATAATGAGTGAGATAAAGTGGGACGTAGTATAATTTCTCTAGCGTTTACCTTTAATAAATGGCATAGACGGACACGGGGCTATGTTAAATTTTTAGTTCTGCATGACTGTTTGTTTTGCTACTATTAAGCGTATGTGATACTCCCGAATTCTCTTTGTTGCTAAAACCTACGTCCTGTTTGCGGACTGTTGATATTTTGTTAAAGTATAACCAAATATAATTTGTGCTTCACTAAAGTTTAGTATATCTTTAGCACTGTAAAGTAGGACTATCAATTTCGTCCCATTAATAGGAGTTAACCGGCATTTGTATGCAATAGGTAGTACAGCTGATAGTTTACCTATCCATCACGAATAATATATATAAATAAAACAACATCGGATGAGTTATACCATTTACAACTCAAAAATGGTTGAACCGATTGACCATTGATTAGTTGGATTTGTCTCCGCCCCGAATAGCAGAATAACTATTAAAATATGGGAAAAATTTAGGAAAAATAAAAATGAAGATAATTCGTCTTCTTATACATTCGTCCTTAATGATTCTGAGTCAGTACAAAGTTCGCCAGATCTGCTAGTTTTTGTATATAAAAGATATATTTAAACGTTGTACGTAATAAGTAGTTTTTGTTATAGGAACCACAATAAAATACAAAATATTAACAGTTTTACGCTACTGCGAGTCTGAAAATTCAATTCATTTGTTGTTTGTACACAACTCAATATATATTCAGGGGTACTTACAGTAGGTATTGTTAAAACCATGTAGCTTTAATTAATAATTCATGTACCTACAACAAAGTAATAAAAGCTTTTTGAATTGAAAGAACACAGAAATGCAATTCACTTCAGTTGGAAGCGCACCCATTGTTTTTTTTTCATCAATCGTGAATGTGATGTCTCTTTGTTTGACTTTTTTAAATATCTTCTAAAGGTAGGTAGGGTACCTTTTAATGAAAATAAAATAGACAGCTGTATGCCTTTTAATTAACAAATGGAAAAATCACTTCTATAGATTTTATGATAGCCATGCTCTTGTAATGAACTGCTATTATTATTATTATTTCCTTTATTACATTAGATAACATATCAATTATATTTTTAAATATTAGAATATAAAAAATATAAAAACATTTAAAAATAGTAGCCCACCGGTAACGGGAGCAGGGTCCAAGCTACCGGGTGGTTAGGGCTCCAGAGACAGGAACCTCCTCACAATGCGAGCCGTATCGAGGAGTACTGCCTTCTGAATTATTATTATTATTATACATTATTGCTACTGCAATTTGAACAATGGTCGGTTCAAATTGTAGCAATGAAAACACCGGTGGTGACTACTTACTAGCATTTTAGATTTGATACCTGCACTAGTTTGTTGTGAAGTCTTTAAAAAGTTCTTAGATAGGGTTGTGCTCACCTTAAAATATTCGAGACGGTTTTCGTTAACAATGAAAATAAATTCAGAGAAATAGTACAATATTGTCACTCTTATAAAAATAGGGCATACTGCTTCTTGGTATTTCCAACAAAGATACATCTTTAAAATTATGAATAGAAAAAAAATCATTAATCAAATGACATGACACAGATTCTCACAAACATTTTCGAGAAAGCATCCAAAACACTTGTAACTGTCAGCTGGCAAAACGTTTGTTTCGTTTCTCGGAACAAACACTGACGAATCAATTACAAGAATCAATTATTGTTCTGTTAGATATGATCAGTGAACACCAAGGAAGTCGACCAAATATCGGAAGGACTTCCTTCCAAGTGTTGAAATCCATTATCGGTAACTCATCTGGAAACAAAACAACATCGGACAAAGATAATAATCTACTTCCCAGTAAATACTTACCTACTAACAAAGCTGTTAGAAGAACATATTTATAGGAACTAAATGTAATTAGAACTATAATAATTTGGCTTAATTAAAGCAAGGAGTTTATTAACGAGGCCCACATGCGTTTAATGCTTAAGTTAACCGCGGGTGGGTGCAACAAAGTTGTAGAATGTAGAGGCTAAAAAAAAAACTTGTGAGATTTTCTTTCCATATTCTTCTGGGTTTCTACTATCTTTTTATTAATCAAGTCTTGTGTTCTTGTTTATGAGGTTTAGAACGTTTTTTTTGTGCCATGCGGATTTGCTCACGCACCCTGGATAAGCCCGCATGCTTGAAATATTACGCGAAAAAAATGCGGATATCGCATCCTGCTAGCATGTAAACATGAAAAGATGCGCTACGCATGCGGGTTCGCATGCGTTTGCAAATCCGCACGATTCTGAAACGCTACCATAGAATCTATTGTGATCATAATTATTATGATCACAATCTAAAGTAGCAGTTGAATCAACACATTTTTCAATAAACAAACCGCTAAGACGAGCTCAACATTATGAAGACTATTAAAATATTTTCGTTCCATCCGCGGACAAACAGGAACAAAAGGAATCCATTTTCCAATTTCCAGTACGAAATCCTAAAAACGCTAACAAGTAATATGCCGTGATCCTATGAAATGAGATCGTTAGGTGGTTTCTTTTAAAATAATTTGGTTCTGTGCCAACGGCTCGACTCGCAACTGGTGGTGGATTTAACCTTTAATGCTCACAGAATTAAAAGCTTCCAATTCTATTTACCGTCCGTTGGTTTGCATGTTAACAGAGGAAATTATATATACAGCGTGTATCAGAAAAGTGTGGTCATATGTAAGGGTGCGGATTCGGAACATCCAACTGAAAACTTTCTCCATCGTAATCGCGAAAAAATAATCAACTGTCCCACAGAAAACTTTAATAAGTACCTACTCGACCAAAAATAAAGTTGTTCAGTTTGATGGTCTGTGAGAAAGAAAATGTAATGTGGTGTGTACCACACACCCTTGAACATGACCACACATTTCTGATACACGCTGTATAGAGAATATGCATTGTTTTGTATAAAGTCTTACTAACAATGCGTAAAATTGTGTGCAATGGAAATATTAATTGGACAGAATTTTGCCGCCACCGTGGCGTTTCGTTAGATTAATGTTTATTCATGAGAGGAGATGAATTTATTTCTCGTGCTGCATTCTAATTTGATAAACGTAAAATTTTGTTTAGGTATTTATTTAAAGTATGTATCGCTTTTTAGATGATTTATGTACGTTCGTGGTGATTATGTAAATGCACAGGTAGATACGTGAAGTCTTCTTCCATCCCTGGTTCCGTTATTTGGGGTCTCCTCACTTTTCTGCGTCAAGTTATTCTGTCTTGGGTTGTCGGTTCAGGCAATTGGGCTTTTTTGAGGTCTCTTTTTATATTCGACCATCAGGTCAATGGCCGGCGGCCTCTGCCTCTCTTTTGCTCTGGCAGATTTAGTACAATTTGTACCACATGATCTTCATTGCGTCTTTGAAAATGTCCATACTATCTGAGGCGGTTTTCGGTAGTATTCATTACGGGCTTTGCAGATACGCAGATACGTGAAGATTTAAGTTTATTGATTCAAGTGTTTTGTGGTTGTGCACCAATCTTTCCCACAATAATAACGCTTTGGAGGCCTATTCAAACGTAAGCGGTATTCGCTGCCTCTGTGGGTATAGGGTACATACCGCGCGGGTTTCGCTCAGGTATTTAGTATAAAGTTCCGCGGCTCCGCAGCGGAACTTGTGCCTCTACCCACAGCGGCAGCGAATAACGCTTAGGTTTGAATAGGCCTTATTAGGGGAAACAGCTTACAAAACGTCAAAACAACTCTTTTTTATGTTCGCAGTTCCCTTTTCCAATAATATCAGCATGGAGTCCTTAAATCTCCAGCCGGTATACAAACTTTCCTAAGTTACAACCTTAAGCATCCTTAACTGCAGAGGGAGGTCACATAATAACGTAATAATAAGAAAAGTTTTTATTACACCAAACAAAACTATTATAACTGGCAACACAGTTTGCCAGTTAAGTCCATAAAGTTACCGTGTGCTGACCCTTTGAGCTTCTTTTATTATGCTTCCGTGGTTCGAACGTCACTGTTTATAGCCAATAAATTTTGCACGAAAAACGTAAACTTTTTCGGCTATACGGAAAACTTTGCATTATTCCCTGGTAACTCGCGTAAAAAAGGGTAAAGGGTGATTCCTACTTTATATGTAAAGGGTTGTTTTCTTTTGTGTATCAACGAATTCGCCAAGTACAGAAACGGTTATTTGTATTTTTGTGTATTGTGTCTGTTCATTGCTATGTGAATTACTGTTGTTTATCACGAGAATATTGCTACCTGGAAATTCCCTACTGTAATTATTGAAAATGGCAAACAGAAAAATCTCCAAAACACTTTTCTGTTTGCTATGTTCCGACTTCACATATAAACTGTAGGTACTGCTTATGTTGGACTGTTATGAATACAACGCCTAACAATAAAAGTGTAAAATATTTGAATCGTGCTCATAAATATGAACCACTTCAAACCAGCTGCTCCATACAAAACTGCAGTACCTACCCGACAACCTTCTTGATCAAAAGTATGAAACACCTGATGTACAAATTCATGAGTAGGTAATAGGTTCCCCTTTACATACTGTCTGTATACCATTATAAAATATTATGATGTATATATTGAGCAGTGGTGGCCAAGTGGTAACGGCCGCGACTTACGAGTTATACTTGTAGGTCGTAGGTTCGAACCCAGACAGGCGCATTACTTTGTGTAAATTATTTCATCACCACTGCTCTCAAAACGGTGAAGGAAAACATCGTGAGGAAACCGGCATGTTCTAGAACCAAAAATACGAAGACATGTGACATCTGCCAACCCGCACTGGGCCCGCGTGGTGGATTACGGCCCACTCCCTCTCACCGAGAGGAGGCCTGTGTCCCAGCAATGGGAACATTATAAGCTGATTATGTATGTATGTTATGTATGATGTACATACTTACTCGTGCCAAGATGAGAATTCCATAAAAGTTTAAATAGTTACTGACAAAAAAAGATCAAACATGGGACACCATAGTCTGTTTTTTTTTGTCACTAACTTTTTAAGCTCCTACTTACTCCATAAATATTTATTAATGACTGCCAAGATTTATCACCCATGTTTAAAATTAATTCAGAATCGATTGATTTTGGTCATAGATATGGTGTAGGTAGATATTGATTTCCATTTTGATAAACGAAAGTTTTGAACAAACATTTATTTCGACATGAATAAGGGGTCTTAAAAAGGCCACTTTGACAGAGTCATAAAAGGATAACATTATGTATCATAATGGATAGTTAACTGTTAAGTTAATCGTATCAAATCCCATTGGTGAAGGATTTTTTCAGTTATTTTTTATGTCTGTGCTAAAATACCAATCAATCCAATCCAAATCCAATCCCAATCTCTTTGATTATACCTATGAAGTGCAGCAAAAAAAGGATAACACGGACTGTCTTCGCCATATTATGATTCATAATGTTTCCTTTTATGATTCCGCCAAAGTGACCTTTTTATGCCCCCAGGACACCTCTTTAAAGGTATGCAATATATTTAAACAAGACAAGTACCTAGTTAGAATAACGAATGTGTAGTTTGATATTTGAAACAAAAATGTTATAGAACTATGGTAAGTATAATGCTACAGCTCTCAATAACTAGAGTTAATATATAATATATGTATATAGTCTAGACAGGCCTCCGTCACTCCATGTACTTGCGCGCTATAAGTGCCTACCGCCCGGCCGAGCGGTCTCGGTCCGCCGGCGGATCAAATTCAGTGCGGTTTTCGCAAGCGAAGCGCGCGCAAGCCGTTCAATTTTAATAGTGCTGTTCGTTCGTACGCGTATTACGATGCCGTGTGGTGCCTTATGTGCTGTAGATGGTTTATTTTACCTACACACTGATGCCTATAATTATGTTTTATCTAGGTTTCTTCCACAGTCAGCACCAATATATAAAACAAAACAAACTTACAAATATAATAAAACAAACTTTAAAAAAGAGAACCGACTTCAAAACACTAAATTTTTAACTGCCACATAAAAGTCAGAACATATTCACAGTTCTCAATAACATAGATAAAAAGTTATGTTAATTTAATTTTATCGAAGAGGCAGCCCTGCGATTACTGTGGAATCGCGCGGTGCGAAGCAATCACTGCTGTACGCTTGAGCATTTAGGTGCATTTTAGCATACAGTGGTTGTTGACGCGAGGGAGTAGGCAATTATCGTAATAGGTATTGGACATTTTCTACTGAGTGAAGTATCTGTTACGTAGTAACTATTCAGTAATCTGTGGTCTAGACTGCTGTCGAGAATCGTAAATTGTTTCCATAACTCCCTGGTACCTATAGCAGCAGGAAAATTAAAAGTTAAGAGTTCGTAACACGAAAATGTACAATCACAGAGCAGAGAGGACACTGAAAAATCTAAAAAAAAACACAATATCTAAAACCAATCAAATACCGATATATGTATTCGATACTGGATTCCGATATCCAATCGGATGGGAGGCAGTCGAGTCATCTCGCGGAAATATGGCATGCAATAAAATATCGATACAGGAAATAGGGAAGCAATCGGGAGCACGAGGAATCCCGGGATCCCGGACAATTGTTGGAAAAACTCATATGAATTCGGATAGCAGTAGGTACGAATCGCCGTTCATATTCCATTATGATAATATCGGATCGGTATACCCACATAAATCTTTACTGGTAAACATGATAAGTTAATGCATACCTAATAAGTAACAAAATTGTAGTGTTGAATTACTGTTGGATTTATTGACTGGTTTTTATTTATTTGTTGTTGGGAGATAATAATTTTATCTGCGATATTTATTTCGACGTACATAATATTATTGTATACTATAGGGACTTGTGTGCTATAATCCACACGACCACTAAATATCATTCCAATTATGCAAAATTAATTAAATCAATAATTTCGTCATTACACTACAATCCTGGCATCTTTCAATTAACGTGACAACCGATCCGTTCATAATAGGATTTACATCAGGTGGGTCTGTATAATGTAACTACAAAGGTACTTTTCCTACATAGTTACGCTTTTATACATAAGAGTCTCACGAATGGAATACTTTTGATCTTGGTACCCATAACTTATCTTAAAAATAGTAGGAAATTAAATCATGAACCAATCATACCATGTGATTGGTGCATGATTTAATTTAGGATTCTGAATGTTCATCAATTAAAAGTTTTAACAAAATAAAGTTGCAAAATATAGCTAAACTTCCTGAACTCTGAAATGTTATGAAGCATTGTAATCTAGGAAAAACTGTCAATAGGTTCGACAATGGAATAGACAATACAATTGATTAATTTGGTAGTTATGAATTTTACTATTGTTGGAGGATTATTATGTCATCGATGTTATCAAAACAGACCATAATCCTCATATTCAATTAATCCACCGAACCATTTCTAACTCTAATACGATTTGCAGGCATGCAGGAGACGCAATGTACTGCCACCGGAGCGGATAAACAAATGCCCCGTACATTCGTAGTCTGGCAAATTCCGTCACAAAACAAATAGAAACAGAAGGCCAGATTCTTACAAAGAGCGAAATCAGTCCTACTCCCACATAAACACGGGCCTAGGTACAGCTAGTGCAAAAAACGGACTCGCTACTGGCAATTGTTTGAGATCACTGTACGTACGTTCTCGTATAGGTATCGCAAAGAGAATAAATAGTCTTTGAGGTATCGCGAGGTGTAATGCATCGTCGGCCGAACTCGGGTAAAGGATTCAAACATTATGTAAAAGAAAGTGTGTGTGCGTAGGAAAGTGCCTACAGCTCGGTTGAAGTAGGGAACGGGTCAGGATGAACACCGGGGTCGGCGTCGGGGTCGGAGGGGGGGGGGGGGGAACGTCTTAGGGGCGAAGTTGTAGGAGTTGGAGTATACGCTTAGAGGCACTATGAGCAGCAAAGAAAACAAAATAATCACTTTTTGGTTAAAAATAATTGGGTCTCAATTTTTCGGTGTTTTTTCGGAAATCTACCAATACATACACCTACATTTCCGAATAAAAAAACGGATATTTTTAAGTCCTATCTCCATAGCGCCCCTAAGGTACCATACTCCAGTGAACGCACTCATTTCCTTTTAAACATGTTTAGTTCGATCGGCCGAGTTCAGCCGACATTATACGAGCATAGTTCAGCCGATGACGGATTACCTTTACGCGAGCCATTGGTGTGTGTGCGTTTTCGCTCGTTGTATGCAGCTGGCCTTCTGTACCTATCGATTCTATGACTCAGCCGCACAGATTCAACAGACGGATGAATGAGTTCGATCTCGATCGTGAGGGGATGTCTATTGGATCTGTTGATCTGTGTCGAACAATAGATGTTGTCATTGCGTTGTATTGACTAGGTAGGAACTTTTTATTTTCATCCAGCGCTGCGATGGAAAACATTCTGCAGATTTTTTTTGTTTGAAACTTTTTCTGCGAATCGTATTTTATTCGTGGTGAAAACAGCTTTATGTTGTAAACAGAGATCGTTCCATGAGGTAAAGCTTATGCAAAGTAGGATTACTGGTTAACAGAATATAAAGATTTTATCACATTTTACAGCAACTGGTACAACCTACGTGCTACAAAATCAACAGACTGTTTAGTTGCTTATTACAGAAAGTCCCTCAAGTCCTGTTTGATATCCAATCACCTGATCACTGATCAAGCAAAGAATCAGCACTTAAGCACAGGCCTTATTCCAGAACCATAAACGATCTATATTCAGCAGAATTGGGATTCCAGCTCAATTCAGCTGTGTCTAAAGCAGGGCATAGTTACCTACGTAATGTCAGGTTTTGCATCAGCCTGTGGGGTAATTGCGTAACACAATAGCAGTAGCAATAGCTTTCATTTTGACGGTTCCACAACATTCATTGCGTTATTTACGTTGTTGAACAGACAAATTTTTCGAATATATGACGCAATGAATTAGCAATATCCTTCAAAATTATTCAGGTTGTGATTGATAGTGTGTTACACTTAGGGTACTGTTTTCGTTGACGATTAATTTTCTATCACGGAGTTACACAATGAAATCTGTAAGATATTAATGCTGCAATTTTGAACAAATATTTTGCTCAATAACTGATTAAAAAACAGAAGTGTTAATCGACTTTTGTTGCCGACTGTACTTACCTACTTAAATTTCATTTTATTATTTGTCAAGAATTGTGCCTAATTGGCTTTGTTTGGGTGGCTGAAAAACAATATAGTTACAACAACATGTAACCTAAGGCTCTCACTCAGTCTATACAAAAGATAACAAGAATATAGAAACCACCGGCACACGAAGGGAGGCTGAGTGAAATTGACAGATTTATTTGCGTTCGATAAACCCGGGATTGCGACTGGCTGCATTTTTTACAACGCCCAACCCCTACGCGCGACGGACGGAATAAATTCATTGGAATCCTGAAAATTAGCTGCAGTTCTGTACAGTGGATTTTCACTCTCGCATTCTGAAATATTTATTAGTTCAGTGTGCGTAGTAATATGTGCTGTGTGCCTATTAATTGTGATTGTGTCGTGTATATGGATTTGTGTGATGGTCTAAGTTTTTTTTGTTGTTGTATGTTTTGATGACAACGTGGGTAGTAGAACAAATGACTATCACAGATTGGTTGAGCTGTGTCTTTTATAGACATTTAGGGAAGTGATTTATGGATTATGATCATTTCTTTTGTTCCGTTTATGGTAGCGGTCATTCACGGGCCCGTATTCCTCGATAAACATTTATAGGCAGTTGTGGGTGGTTTAAAAACACACCGACACACGGAACAATAAAAAAATCGTCAAATTGCCTAACTTACCATTTCCGAAATATTAATTGGAAAACACGGCAAAAATCCGTCACACATCATGACATGCACGTAAAATGCTCGTCCCACCACAATTGTGTACCAACGTTGGTCGTCTCTAACCACGTTACGGTCGGCACCGGCGCGGCAAGGAAGCGGTAATTTCCCCTGAGATGCCGCGTATCGACGGACCCGCCTCAATTGTTGTCACAGCGCTCTTAATGCTCGTGGACACAGTGCTCTGCCGGTTGATGAGCAGAGCTGCGTAAATAATAAAGCATTTTTCCGCTCGCAACCCCTTGTGGAATAAGATATCTGTGAGTTACAGTCGGATTTATGTAGTTTTGCTGCACCTGGATTTCATACTGTAATTGACTCACGGTGAAGGTCTACTGAAACAATGTGATGTGATGTCTCATATTCATAAATGGGGTGTATTTTTTTAGCCTTTCTTTTTCATTTTCATAGTGTTTTGTGGAATTGTGAAACTTCTATGTCATTGTGTTGTATGGTGATATTATTTTCCAGTTTGAGCCAAGACGACACAATAGGACGGTCCAGGGTACCGCAGGACCTTGCCCGATGTGTACGTTCAGCATGCCGAACATCTACGACAAAATTTAAGTGTTATTAAGAAATAATTTTATAATATAATTAAATGAACTTTACGAGCTCATACAACCCGAATCTCTGCAAAGTAAGAGTGAACAGGCTTCTTCTGGGTAAGCTCACTCCATCCTTGACTTTGTCTCTGCCACCTCCGACGTAGACTAGAGTCAAGAGCAAAACACAATCCAAAAAAAAAAAAAACTTTATTGAAGTCTGCAAAAAAAGTATCCTGTCTTTTTGTAAAGATATGGTAATTTTACTAAATTTTATAGACACCAGTTTCACAAAAGAATATGGCATCTGCTTTTCAGTCTTTAGAAGCTGTAAAAATCGGCAGACAGGAACAGATTAGGTAGTGAAGGTCGTAAACTATGGTAGGTATCTATATATCAATTTTTAATGATGTTCCACTATACTTTTATGCTTAGTTCAGCCGTTTTTTGAAGACCAAATTATGATCTTAACTAATAAATCGTCTCTTTGTATATGAAACATGTTCTGATGTAGGGTTGGTAATAAAATTTCATTTTCATTACATATCTAAGACCTTATCCAAGTGTTAAAACATACAAATATACATCAACTCACGTCTTCCTCCCATGGCGTAGGTGGAAACTACAGAAAGCCTGCACCTGCATATCTATTCCACAAAATACAGATAGTGTATTTTGTGGCTATTCACAACCACTCGATGCGCTTCCGTACCGTATCGAACATCAATCAATGTTATCGTAGGAGTCCTCTAAACGCTGTTTACAAATCAATAACCCAATTTTTTTTTCAGTTTGAATCAAATAAGTAGACAACCGCTATTCTTCCGTCGTTTTTCGTTCTGATTTGTTGGGGGCAAAAGGTTATTGAAATGTGTCATTTTCGTTACGATAGCCTGTCGTATGGTTATGAATAGCTATGCTGCTACCATCCCTTACTACTTTTGCTTTGTTTAGGTTCATAGCTACATCAGGTCATACATGGACAACTACGAACCTGATCTTTCTGGAGTACAGACGCCAGCACATCAAGCTACTACAATCTGTCAAATATCTTTAATAGATTTTAAACTTTATAGCTAAAGCATATTAGTTTCAAGGTCGATTGGGAAAATTTGACAGTTTCAGGTAGCTTGATGTGCTGGCGTCTGTACATCACGTATGTTAATAACAGTAGAAAATAAGTAAATGATTGCTGGTGATAAATATACCAATCTTAATATTCATAAAGATGCAAACTAAAAGTATGAAACATTTCCAAGATTTGCAAAGCAGTCGGGCTGCAATTAGAATAAACAAACAAACAGACAAATGCTTTTGCATTAATAACACTTGTCGCGTTACTTAGAACTTACTGTGTAACATAGAAACTTGTTCTAAGTGTCAGTGTGTAGATAAGAATCTAGTTCAAATTACGGTTATAAGTCTGCCGAGTCTCTTGTAAAATAGCTGCGATTAAAATTCCTAGTTTTTTATCTGACATTACTGGGACATTTTTGTAATTTTATAAAAGAAGATAACAATGCGAACACAGTTTGATGTTTATGAAAAGTGAAATTATGTAACGGTAGGAAACTGTTCCAATTTCTAATTGCTGTAGGTACTTATTTATTTATTTATATATACTTTATATATAAAATTATTATTATTATTTTATTTATATGTACTTTTACGTATTTTTTTAAAGAAAACAGAAATATCCTGTGGGGTAATTGCGTAACACCCTAACAGTAGGAATGGCTTTCATTGTGACAGTTCAACAACATTCATTGCATTAATTACGTTGTCCAGCAGAAATTTTTTCGAACATCTGAAGCAATGGATTAGCAAATCCTTAAGATTGTGCCGCTACTAAATTGTTTTAAATTTACAGCAATAATTAACTGACACGAGTTAATTAATATCAAACGTTAATGTAAATTTATTTATAGCGCCGTAATCGTATCACACTGACACTCATATTCATGATGTTATCTCGAACACTTTTAATTTTATAAAAATAATTTCAAGCCCTTTTTACAATTTAAACAAAAAATACTCATAAAAATGACATAATAATCGTATCGTACTGTCAAGTATGTATCTTTACAATATTGTGTAAAGTTTTCTATCATGAGCAAGTTTTGTTATCATCTATGGCAGGGTTTCTCAACCTTTTATTCTCAGACTATACCAAAATTGGATTTAGGGTTTGTTTCGGCATTTCCTCTCAGAGATCAGTCCGTTAGGAAATACCGGCGCTATCAAGAAATATTGATAAAAAACAATGACTTTTCTTTTTTGTACGTACCTATAGTGGCACCTTGTTTATATAAATATATGTATATATATTTATGTAGATAGATAGATATAATACTCTGTATTATGTACACAAATACAGGCATAAAGGTAGAAATTGTACAAGTGGTGATACAATAGGCGATATTATGGCTGAAAGCGACCAAAAATTAATTATGCATGTAATTTGTTATCATATAATTGCGCTGTTGTGTTATGCCGTCTTTTGTGTGCACTGAAAATGTTTTATCTATCTACATAATTATCTATATATCTTAATAGGTACTGTCTTAGAAGATCGGCATAGAAATTTCATTTCTTTCGTTAAAAATATAAAATGCCCATGAGTGCAAATAAATGTTCTAGCCGAAAAAAAACATTTTATGAAGGCTAACAAAAACTGGAGTTCTGGAACCTGGACCCCTAAAGTGTTTTTCCCCCAAATCAATCAAACAATCAGACCCTTCCATACCTATGAGGTTGCCAACCCCCTATTCAAATATTCCCCAGTTTGAAAACCGGTGGTCAGTAAAACAGTTGAGTACGTAGACAGACTAGTGGCAAGTGGGCGTTCCACTATGCTACCGTGATAACGCCAGTAGCTTGCTCATGTTTTATTTCTGTTTGTTGTTGGTAGCTTTAGTTTTGTGAGTCGTTTTTTTTTGTACTTACAGTGTTTTTTTTTTATTATTCAAACGTCAGGGACTTTTGAATAAACTAGTTTTTATTTATTACTGAAATGATTCTTACATAATTAAACATACCTAACGAAAACGTGATTGCTATTTTTGTAACAATTTCCAAAAAAATATTACACACAATATTTATGTCGCTTGTAATAGGATAGGCGACACACGACTGGCGTACAGGGCACGCGCTTGCTTGTCACGTATATGTGACAATGGCGTTCAAAGGGTTAAACGCCCCTTATCTTTATGCTACGTTTAAAAAATAAGGACTAAAAAGCTATCCATACAAATAAGTTTAATGGTCTTCATTCTAATTTCCAATTCTTTTCTGAAAATAGAAAAACATTCAGGCGTCGGATGACGGACGCAGCCTCCCTGCATGAGAAAAAAAACTGCGATGCGTCGGATTTTGTCAGAACATAGGACACTGCAATACGAACAAAACTGAAAAATATAGGCTAGCTCTTTCATACGACACACCGTCCTTTGTTTGAATATCACAAACAAGGTTTGACAAGGATTGATTTATGTTATCTCAATGTCAGTCACTGTGTTTCACATCGATTATACCTAGTGTTACAACTTTTGGCGCCTGAATGTCATTGGCAGGGGGGCCATGTCGGTAAACATTTGTAAAATTGTCACGGAAATCGTATTGAAAAAACAAGATGGCGCCATTAGTTCTGATTTTTGCCGCGCGCCAAAAGATCCTTGAACTGCCCGTTCACAGTTATTTTACCTGTGACATAAAAAAAAACGACTGCAAAATTCGCGATTTAAGACTCAATGTTTACACTACAGTCGGCCGTCGAGAGAATGCGTTCCATACCTGTCACCTGCGACAATTCTAGTAGCTACTAAAGATCAAATTCGTAAAGCACGTAGGGATTCGTTTGTATAAAACTGACAGGTGTCAAGAACGCATTCTCTCTCTGCCGCACTGAAGTGTTTTAGGTGTTTACGAATAAGTACCCGTATTCATCCGTATCTTATCTGGTATTCATATTTTGCTTTTACTTAAGGATTCACAACTTCTTGTCTGTATAATAAACGCTTTCATATCTTGAACGGGACTCATAGTGGGGAATTTCACAGAGCCCACCGCTTATACTGCCACCTGCGAAAAGGAAAATGTATTAGAAAAAGTAGCTCGATAACCAACCCTATGTTTGGCAAGTTACGAGTCATATTTGATAAGCAAGTATCAATTAATATATAAACCGCACCAGCCATGAATTTGTGACTGTTGCAGGAGGAACTAAAGGATCTATAGTGTTATTGGAGTTGCATGAATAACTATCAAGTACCTAGTAAGTATAAAGTTTAATGCTGTATCATAAAGCACTGAGGTGTTTGCCCTTTGAGTGAAATTCCAAGTTAGTAATAGGGGCTATAATGCTAACTTCACTTTTATTCATACAAATTGAAATCGAGGAAATGTTTTATTTATCAGGTAGTTACCGCCTTTTCGCACGCTAAGGCTGTCGGGTGGTTGGCGCCAGTATGAAAGCTTTCACATGTACCGACAGATTTCACTCGACATAGGCTAAGATTTCATGGAACTACCTAGTATATGCAGTAGGGTAATTGAATAACACTGAGAGTAGGAATGATTTACCTTTTAACAGTTAAACAACATTCATTGCGTTATTTACGTTGCTGAGCAGACAAATTTTCGAACTTATGAAGCAATGTATTAGCAATATCCTTCAAAATAAAGTGATTCAGATTGTTGTTACGCGATATTGAAACTCCATAATTTCATATCTAGGCCAGCTTCTTAAGATCAGTGTTTACATGCGGTTGGCTGTAGGATATTTTGCCGTGCCCGCATGCGGTTGCGGGATCGCGAACGCGCGAAGTGGTTGCGGTCGTGGTCCCGCATGCGGGCACGACAAACTATGGCACCATGACTTTGCTCATAGGCTAGTAGACTTATCTTAGAATTGTAATCGCTGGGCGTATTGTTAGTTTAGCTGTGAATGTTGTGATTAAACAGCTTTACTGATAACATCTACTTAAGGCGACTAGGTACTGACTAATAAATAGTTTCAAATAATCTTGTTCTGTATCTTTGATTGCTGCTACTGTTTCTTATTCAACAATTTGCATTGAATTAATAGTTATTTGGTTTTATGATCTAAAAAATTGATGTTTAAATGATATAATCAATCTTACATTGCACCTACTTGTGTGCGCGGTTTATAGAGAGTGGATTTTTGGAAGGGCAGAGACAAGAAAACAGTTAAGGTACTGTTATGTTAAAGTTTTTTGATCCATAAAAGAAACAGGGTCGATTGGCATCATTTTTTTTTTGTGAAAGCTGCCCTTTTTCTTGCTGACTGTAATTTTTTTTACAAAATCTGAGAATGCAGTTTTCATAAATCGTTTTTTGTACCGACAACGTTGTGTGTTGTTGTAGTTAAGGTCCTTACTGTCCCATCTCAAAAATCCAGCCTGTTTCTGTATTAACAAATAAGAAGGTCCCGGAATTCTAAAGATCCCTTATCGAATCCCAACCCTACAAGCAACATAGTTAATACAGACGCCAGCACATCAAGCCACCCGAAACTGTCAAATTTTGCCAATCAACTTTTAACCTTATGTTTTAGCGATAAAGTTGAAAATGTATTAAATAAATTTGACAGATTGTAGTAGCTTGCTTGATGTGCTGGCGTCTGTACGTCCTTGGCTGTTGGCTGTACGAGCTGTCACTTAACAGTGACAGGAACTCACTTCCCGCGCTTTTAAATTACGGGGCTGATTGCAGGTAAGTATCAGATTGAATAATTTCTGGAAATAAAGAAGTTATGGTAATTTTGACACGCTTTTAATATTATTCAATTAAACAATAATTGTTTTGCTAGTCAATGATTGTTCTCTTATGACGGAACTTTCAACCCAGTGAAACAACCGCCCGCCTCACACCACATTTATTATCTGGTCTATATTAACACAGTTGCCATACATTTATAATTAAACGTTATTGTGCTGCATGTATTAAGTTTGATTATATTTTTTTTTATAATAGCTGTTCTTCTTATTACGGTCGATGTGTTAGGTACATCAGAAACCTAGCAGAGGAATATCTTTTGTTGAGTTCAAGTGTACAAATCCCATAAAACAGCCATGTTAACGATTCATATGAACGTTATTAGCGGGTATTAAACGCATTAGTGGACTAATAAACGTTTTAATGCGTACAAATAATTCGTGTTCGAAACAACTAGTTTTCACTAGCTCATAAATTGACTCCGCTCGCCAAAAGCTTGTCAATAGAGAGGATAAAATTTGATGAGGCTCCGTGCCTGCCAGGCTCGGCCTCGTAGGTTCAGGGGCGAGGCGCACTCATGTTACTGTCACTACGTCCAATCGAATTTTAAAGTGTTTGCCACTGCACCGCAATAGTGTCTATCAAACTGTTAATTTTAAAATCCAATTTCAAGTCTGCCGGGTTGTTGTGAAGTGAAAAATTGTTCGCGCATACACGTCATAACAAAGTGCTGTGATAAAATTGGAGGAAGAGATTCTATTGTGCTTTTAAAAATCAGTTCCATTTTTGTTCTTTATTATTAAAAATCTTATACCTACAATAATATTTTATAAAAGATCGTAAAAAGCTATATAAACAACTTTTAATTTAAAAAAATAAAAACAAAGAATATTAAAATGAACCGTAGATATCTAGTAAAAATTCAAACGTAAACTTTTTAGCTTCAATAGCTTCGAATACTGTAACAGTAATGGAACTGCGAGAAACCATTGTTGACTATCACAGAGAGTCCCTGTTTGTTTAGGTAACTAAGTTTGGCCAGACCCCAGTTCATTGACCAACTATTTAACTTTAGACAACATTGGCCTCCGAAGGACACAGTCATGTCTAATGAACCTAGTTCGGACATGTTACCAAGTTAATTGAACTACAGTATCTACTCAGACATTTATTTTGAACATCGAGTTTTAAGGGGATGTTAAACTGTCAATCGAGGATCATACATTTATCGATTTCGTTAGTAAGCGCATCACTTGAGAATGACTAGACCGATTTGCCTTTTTTTTTTGTGCGTTACTGACCAGTGGTGGACTGGTGGCCCACTGATAACGACCCCGATTTCCAATTTCAAACCCAGCCAGGTGTTTTACTTTGCGTAATTTATTTCATCACCACTGCTCTCAAAAACAGTGTAGAGAAATCCAGCATGTCCTAGGACCAAACATTCGAAGACATATGACATCTGCCAACCCGCACTGGGCCCGCGTGTTGAAATACGGCCCATTCCCTCTCACAGAGAGAAGGCCTGTGTCCCAGCAGTGGGGACGTTACAGGAGGCTAGTTATGCTTATGCTTACTGTAGTGGTGCATTGTTATTGTCTACAGCAGAATTTATACCAATTCGTTGTCTTAATAAAATACTGCCCCGCCTTTGTCCATCCATGATTCTTGATTGTGATTTATGACAACGAGTAGCCATTTAATCCTGTATAGTAGTTATTATAAATCTTGTATTTACAAGTAACTTTATTTATGGGTAGGAATATCTGGGAGTAATTCAGTCCTAAATTATTTAGGAAATTCTCTAAAAAAATTAAGAGCATTTAAATAACAATATTGATTGGCAGTTCTAGGAAAATATATGTTTTTTTGGAGCAGTCGATCATTCATGTGTGTCATTAATATGATGACAAGATCATAGTAATTTTAGTCATAATTGTAATCTTGTTTTAGGGGCTGATTATAAGTATGGCTGATAAAATATGTCCCTTTGCTACGAGTATTTTCAATTTTGATTAAACAATCTTGATTTATCATGAAATTATTTATTCACTAGAGCTTTCCTAATACATGGCTATTATTGACATCATTGCATTGCATCCATGAATTATTTATTATGTAGGTATAATAATATTAATATTTTGATTGTCGCCATAAGCTACGTGAAGCGATTTGTCAAATCTACATAACACCATTAATATATTTCGCAAGTCGCCGACACAATCTTCAGCATACAAGTGTCTGAGCTGGGAGTCGAACCCACGCACCTGATTTGCAACGTCCCAGAGGCACAAGTAGGTGGAGCAGCTCAGTCACCTAGCGAAGCCTAGCGGTTATTCTGTTATGTTTATGACAGGACATTGCGTTGGTGAACGAAATATGACCCCTATTGACACACTGATCGTATACGCTTAAGTGTAGTTTGCCAAAGAGACTCTCGTCTTAAGAATAGAATATAATACTTTACTATGTACACCATTAAAATTACAGACATAAATGTAGAAATTTTACGAAGGGTGACACAATGGGCACTGGTCTTATAGCCATCTTTTAAAGACAACCTTTGGATGGATTAAAAAGGGGAAGGAGAGACAAATATATAATACCATTTACATAGTACAATAAATACATACGTAAAGTATATTATACTAATCTGTATATATAATTATATATTGAAACAGGAGCGAAGAAAATATAATGATGATTTTAAAGGAGAGAGGAAGTGCCTTTTTATAATAATTTTAAAAGTGGGCAAAGTCTGAGCACGCCTTACCGACACGGGCAAGTCATTCCATATCCGTACTGCTTGAACAGTAAAAGATTTGTCATAGAAACTGATGTGGCATTACATCGGTTCAAGTATTTTACGTTAAATTTTTTTTAAATTGTGTATTCTTTTCTGGTACGAGTAGAAATCAGCAGCAGTCTATTGACCCCGGCTAACATCATAATTTAAAATAACGTCTTCCATTTAATTCATTAGCTAGCCTGAACTCCCCGATCGCGAATGGGTTAACCCTGAAGTCTTAAGCCTTTTTTTACAATGAGGTTTCTATTTGTCATCGAATCTCTGTCAATAATTCGTAGGTGATTTTGTCAAACAGTTACCACTAATGCTAGATGAATTTGTCTTTACTTCTTGTACAAATTAAGACGACAATCTGTAATGTTAGGTCTCCGGGAACATCGTTATCTAGAGTTAAGAAATCTGCTATAACAGAATACACCCGTAGATATTCGGCGTGGGACGATTACGTCAGTAAGATCATGCGTTTCTGCATTTCTTATTGCATATCTAATCGAGAGATATGAATAAATTCATCAAGATATCAATGCGATATTTATTGCGTCTGGATAGGCGATTATTGCGACAGTATTGTATCGAAATTTTGTTAAAACTAGATTGATTGATTTTGTAACTGGGCAGGTCGACAACCACTTTCGATTCAAGTTGGACACTGGTATTTGTGTAAAGTCAAGTAAACAAGATTCTGAATGTTGTTTCCTGTAATTTATTGCTTACCTACCATGGAGTTCCCTGCCATTTCTTCGCTATTAGAAACTTACTGGGCTATTATCTCTGTTCCCTTTATAATTATTGACTTATATATAATACATTGACCACAGGGGTGTGGTCAATGTATTTAATCATTTGTAATTAAATGAATGATTTGGCTATGAACTGACGAAAATTGAGCCTTTTTTCAATTTAGCTCATTATAACGTATTGCACTCTCGTCGTAATGAGAAATTATGGAATTCACATGTCCTTAAAATCATTCCTGCAAAAACTCCATTTTAAAAATGGATGAAGCTAGTACGTGTTAGTAAAATGATTTGCAGATTCTACCTTTTTTGCAGCATAGAGCTAGAAACGTGAATATTGTATGTGGAGCTCTAGCAAGTTTGTAGTGTTAAGTTTTTCAAGGCGACACGGTAACTTTGTTTTATTTATGCACGCCTAGGGACTCTAAGACTTGAGGAAACAAGAAGCTTGCGGGCATTTGAAGAACTACCATCGTTACAAAAACAGAAGACATTATTTTGAGAACTTGTCTGTGTTTTTTTCCAGTGTTCTACTCTTGGAATAAAGTAAATGGTTCCTTTTCTTTCGTTTAAGAGTCACTCGCTTATTTTCACCTACAGTATACTGGCCCGCCAGATGATGAGGTGCGCCCTGTCACCTTACTACAAAAAGCAAAGATTATGAACTCAGTTCTTGTTCATCATCACGGTGTTTCTCGTCCTATATCTTCTTCCTCTTCCTCTTCTCTTCTCTCCCAGGTTGTTGGCGTCTTTTCCATGTAAAGGTGGTCTCCGTCATGCTACGCGTAATAGGATGACGTAGACCGCGGGGTTCTTCCCAAGAGGACGTGTATGGAACACGGCGCACCGCTGCCGTTGTCTCGGGCCTGTGTCTCTTCGGGCAACGGACCTACCTAGTCCAACTTCGCACACAACAATGTAACCACACAATGTCGAATAACTTTACGAAAACATTAATATTAACAAGGAATATTAATTCCGTAAGTGCACTAAAAACGTATATTGCCTCTTTTATAGTTCATTGTTAGCGTTTATAGCCACAATGAGGGTACTTTAAGTAAGCTGTAGGTAATATTCGAGTTGGTTTTGGTTGAAAATTCCTTGAATATACCTGCATACAATAAGTATAATAATAACGTTTGAGAGTAGCGATCGTTGTACAGAAGTGCTATTGTTATTGCTTAATAAAAAACACAGGAACAGCTTCCCAAAATGTTTTAGAAAATTGTATGAATACTTACTGCTGCTCAGGTGGCTTTCGTTTAGTGGGTAATGGTTCTTGTACGCCATGGACGGTATTAGAAAACCCAACGATGCAGTTTCTTTTTTCAATCCACTGGTTTAATAATATAATAAGTAAAAACAAATGAAGTAATACTGTAAATTCAGCTGTAAAGCAACAACAAACCATTCCTCTTTACAATATCAGCACAATTTTATAGCAACCAGTATACCATCAGCGTAACTTGGCGCGAGTAATTTCCTTACTGTATGTGTAATTAAAACTAAGCGCGCTATATGTTACCACTGTCAAGAGCGAGATAGCAGGAGAAGGAAAGAGAGGTTCGTGGCTTAACGAGGGCTAAATTATATTTACTTCGTGCTGAATACATGATGGTGGAAGTTTTAACACGAGTTCTGTTCGTATCATTCAAGACGAGTATTTGAGTTCTATGCTGCTCACACCGGTTGCAGGGATAACGAAGTTCCTGTTTAGAATATTGTTCGTGTTTCCTTTGATAATATCCTGAATTAAATATTTGTATCTGCATAGCTGACAAGTTGTTTATGTCTGTTTATGAACAGCTCTGTGTTATGAAGATATAATAATGGTCTTGTTCGAGGTGTATATTTGGGTAAGCAAGTTGGAGCGCAGTTTCTGCATAATATCTTCATTATTTTGCTAAAGGATAACACTGTATCTGGATTTGGTTCGACCGTTTTACTCTTGTACATCTTTGAGATTTGAAGATGCTGTAAATCTCAAATGCAACATGAGGGTATTACGGGCGAGTCGAAATCGAATGTTGTCATACAAATCCAGTGAAAGAACACTGGTTCTATGATTAACAATTCAGACTGGTTCTATGATCAACAATTCAGACAGTTTTGAGACCGGAGGCCGGATATCTATGCCATAACTTTTCAGTGTTTCAGATAGTAACCTCTTGCAATAGTTTGACGATCGTGAGCTAGACCGTGTTATAGAAAGTAGTGTAACCATGACTTTGAAAAAAAAATTAAGAGAACTATATGTAATTAGTCTTCCATACTTGGCTAAGAATGACGAGGACACCCGACCCCAAACGTAATGGTACAAAGCTCCAGAGAGAGAGTAATTTTTTTTTAAATAACTCCAGCGATGATGATAAAATTAAAACACAAAGTTACGCACATAAATACTACAATCAACTTAAAGAGCGCAAAGGTTAAACTGATCGGAGGCCTGTCCATTAATCTTTCAGGTCGATAAATCGAAAATTTTAAAACGTTTAACATCCGCGACCCTTTCATGCTTTTATATTAATGAAAGATGATTCGATCGATGAAATGCTTTAATGGACTATCAATATGCATTATGTCTACCTGTTCTGTGTCCAGTACCATTAGTGAGGATTACAGTTGTGTAAGCCTTGTGGACATTAGTTCCGAATCACATTATAGTATTACTGTATAGATTTGCTGATATATTGCCATAATCTGTTTGTGTATTAGGATTTGTGGTGTCCAAATTATTTTGTGTGGCAATAAAGGGTTTTCTATTATCATTTTTGGGATTAATTTGAGTAATGGTATTGTTATTAGTTGTGTATTATGGTAATTTTTCATCGTTGTTTATGGATTGTTATATTCATATTTAAATAGTTATTGATAAAAACTACACATTTTCTTAGAATGTAATTGTGCTTCTTACTATCAATATCTTGTTTTATGTCACAATATGTGACATCACAACCGATTACGATCACATTGGAAATCGTTATGGCTCCTCTTAATACCCCATTGAGCCGTAACACGTAGCCGTGCAATAGTTGTGGTAATGGCCATTTAACCCCACTGCTTGTATTGTCGCACGCCATAATGGCTGGGATTTACATGGCCTAAAGGCCTAGATAATCTACGGCTATTACTATAGGCTAATACTTAGATTTGTCTGGGTTTGGCCTTCAATCTAGAAATCAAGGTTGCTACTCCTATATTTAAAGGTATTATAGTTTATTCTATAACCCCTTTTTAGCTTACTTTGAGCTTAATTTTGAAAGCTATATGTATAATGTAACATATTAACAGTTTACTGAATTGTATCCACCTCATCTCACGCAATCCATATAGCAATATTCCTTCTCATTCTCCAAAAATAAAATAACATGAAAAATTAACCTACTTTTCAGGAGTCCATAACCTAAAGCCATCTAACTCCTATAATCCGCTCGTAAAAGTTTTCAATGCACACTTTAGTTCAGAAATACCCCAAAATAATCTAGTAGGTAAACGAAATATTTAGAAACTCGAAACACGTACAAGAGAGCGCCGTCGGATTAACCAGAGGACAAAGTTTATGCCCGCAAAGCGTTCGGTTCGGGAGTTGGTCTGACTTAGCACCCGATAGCCGGCTAAGTTATCTGAGTTAGCGTCTGCTAACTTGCGGTTTAAGTTCAATGGTATATTATTATGTTGTCAACCCCTGACGGGTGCTGATAGTGCAGTTGGATGGGAATTTATGTGCGTTCTTCTTTGTCTTCCTTTTTCGTGTTGATGGCTATAAGAGTAGGGAAAGACTAAAGACACGATGGATGGACTGTGTGAATGTGGTAAGAAAGGGGTGACTACCGGTCAGCGGGATTGTCCGAAAGGGTTACCGCTGGCCCGGAATATAAAGGGCTAAGGAAGGAACACGGGTGGGTTTTAGCCAGTAAGAGTCTGACACTCTCTTCCGCTCCACCCAGAGCGGGAGGGGGTCATTTGATGATTTCCCATCCACAAAAAAAAAAGGTTTGATTACCGAAATAACGAGTAATAGAGAAGTAGGTATAGAAGAAAAACACATGTTGCGCCGACCCCAAATAAATTGGGACAAGGGCAGGGGATAATGAGGATAATGATGATGATACACTTGTGTAACTAGGATCTTTTGGAGCTTGAATGATGTTTACAGGATGGCACTGTTGTAAGTACAGACGCCATCAAGCTACTACAATTTGTCAAATTTCTTTAATAGATTTTCAAGTTTAACAGTTTTTCAAAAACCAGACCAATCTCGTCACCTCTCGTGACCTCTTCGTCAGTATGTACAGACGCCAGCACATCAAACTATCCGAAACTGTCAAATTTTCCCAATTAACTTTGAACCTTATGCTTTAGCGATAAAGTTGAAAATCTATTAAAAAAATCTGATAGATTGTAGTAGCTTGATGTGCTGGTGACTGTACCTGTAGGAACAGTTCAAACTAGTGCTCTCAATGCCAACTTATACGACTACATATATAACACGTTGAATACGTGAGAGATTATTACCTATAAACCTAGAGGCAAGCGAATTATTTCCATTCCCTAGACACGTATAAGTTATAATTTATTGAAAGGGAATGAATTTCAATAGAATATGTTCGTGCCTACAAGGAGTGGTCTGCTAAAATTGCTTAACGATTGTCGCTTGTTTATCCACGTTGACATACTTCATAGTTTCCGTGTTCAAAAGAATAAGGGCAAGAATGAAAGGAATAGGTAGACCTGTCATTATCATCAAACGAAAGTCAAGTCGGTCTTGTCATAACTGACTGCGATAAAAATGGTAATTGACAATTTGTCATGGACATGACTGTTCTTCGAACCGAAGACTACAGTCTGGTCGTCGAGAGAATGCATTTCTGACACCTATCAATGCGACAATTCTAGTAGCTAATAAAGATCACATTCGCAAAACACGTATTCGTTTGTTTAAAACTGATAGTTGCCAAGAGCGCATTCACTCATCGGCCGCACTGTAATAATCCATTTATGTTTGTAACCCTGTTCTACTATGTGGCTCTATAGGTTATAATCTTTTAAACAAAAAAATAAATAAATAGGAACATAGGTACAGAAATGTAATTAAACATCAATAAAGAATACAGTTCTTTGACACATTGACTGAACCACATGACTCAACCCGGACAGTAAAACACAATATCGTATTCGAGACTATATTCAAATGAGAGAGCAGCAATTTGCTGAAAGTCATAAAAGACGTCGCGAAGACAGAAAAGGCGCCGCCCCGTTCGGCATTCTCAAAGTGTCGGTGCATCTATTAAAAAGTTTAGGGCGTCTATTTTTGGCTCTGTCGCCGCTGCTGCGCCCAAGAATAATGTGACAACTTGTGGAAGCAACGAAGTCACTTACATGGTACGTTGGCGCGAAAAAAATGCTAGTTTTAAGTTACAAAAATTTTGTATATTGGGATTATGTTGGCCACCCGTGTGAGCTCGGTGAAGGCTAGTTTACTAACTTAAAATTGTATGACTTGAATTATCTTGTTTTACTAAGTTGCTCATTGTTTCAGAATGTCGGTTGACAAGTCTTGAGTATTGTAAAGTTGTATTTAAAATACGAGTAAACGCAACATTGTAGAGGATAAGGTATCAGAACTGATAATACCTGTTATCAATCATTCTATTTTCAGCCTACAACAGATGAAGAGTTCAAAAATAGAGTGACAGGACATTTAGTAAGACGCATTGATTTCATTTTAAAAGCTTTAGGAACTGAGCAATAAAAACAATGTAACAAACATGTAACCAATCAAAAACAATCAATGGCAGCTGAGGGGAGGACACCGTTAACGGAGACGTCCGCACTGTAAGTAGTTTTTAATATTTTTGGGATGTATCGCACAGAAATAGACGGAATATTGTCGAGGGTGCATTTTTTCCTCATCTCCCCTCTGACCTTTTAATGCAGTCTCTATTTTTGTAGGTGACATATTTTGGCCCCATGTTACCATAAATTTTATGTTGGTCCTACTTCAAGTCAAAAAGCATAAAAAAATTAAAACAAAAATTCGATTTGTATGCTGTCATTGAAAACTTAAAATCTCATTTACTTTTTTGAAAACATTTTCTAAGCAAAACACCAACAAACTTACTTCCATGCAATTCAAATCATGCTGGCACAAAATTATAATTTGCATGCAACTTCGAAACTTTGGAACGACTTTTTCAATTCTCCATAGTTCAAGAACACGTCTGTAAAACTAACTAGGCGCAGACAACGCCGGCGGCGAAGTTTAAGCTGTAAATTTCAATAGCATGCAAAAGCCACAAATTTAGCCGTAACCAGTTTAGACCGGTTAAAGTTGGCTAAGTTGTTGTACCGCACAATAGTCTGACATGCCGTTCGCTACTTATTTGCATATTGATTTTGCACGTGAAATATGGGACAGAGGTGAATGCATTTCCTTCTAGGCGGTGAAATGTCGTGCTCTATTACAGGTGCAGATTGGCTGCCTTAAGCAATTGCCGCGGCCATTCTGGCGCCGCCAATGTCGGGTCGTTCATGATCTATGTTGGAGGCGACCCTATGACAGTATTGAGCCATTCATCAAGTGAATTTATCTTGCAAATAAGCTACATACTTTAGACGAATTACAATTCGTGAGAGTAGTTTTTGCCAGTTATTGGTACAGCGTCGTAAATACTAATACAAATACAAAATAGTTTATTTCTTTAACAAGCTTTGTACTGCATAGCTTGTGATAAAAGCGTCCTTTTATGCAATTAAATGCCTGTATTAGGACACTCCACTCTTCCGCAACTTAAATTTACGTAACGTACACTCTTATATACAAAAAATATGCCAGTATTTACTATTTATATAATTTTGAGAAAATTAATTGAGACAAAAGAGAATTACAGAAGACTTACTTTATTACTACTATTAAGAATTACTTTATATCAGCTGATACTAACGGGTGTGTATATTATAATGTGAGGTGGGTATGTGTGATAAGAGTGTATGAGGTGTATATGTGTTGATGTGTATGTGTGTGTGTGTGTGTGGTGTGTGTGTGTGTGGTGTGTGTGTGTGTGGTGTGTGTGTGTGTGATGTGTTTGTTTTAAGTACCATCCGAGGACGTGCGTATGAATACACAAGGCACGACCGAGGACCTTTTCAAAGCGAGGACCTTTTCGAGGGTCCTCGGTTTGACTTGACCAAAGATTCGTATTCTGCAAGCGATTTTGAGTCTTTCTATATACTTAATACGAAAAAGTTGTCTGAACCTCGGTTTGATCAAGATTATTCATAATCTTACACAGACATTGTGTATCCACCAGATGGTGCCACTGTCGCCTCATACACAGACTCTTTACACTCATTTCACGTTTGTTGTATTATCCGAGGACCTATGTGTTAACTTTAACACAAAAGACCTCGGTTAGGTAGCTTTTCCGTACAATGTGTATTTAAGACCTCGGTTTGCTAGATTTTCCGAACAGTGTGTGTTCTAGTCCTCGTTTCGACAGTTTTCCTTGTGTGTAGAAGACAAATTATATGCTATCATTTAAATAAAATTATGAAGGAGAAAATCGAAGGTAGACTGAATCCTTAAACAAATCGTTGGTAGCTACTAGGTGGACGAGGAATAATCAGGCTTTTTCTGCAGCATGTGCTAAGTACCTAGACCCGCTTATATTATACAACATTATGATTTGCACCATAAATATTGTATTGTCATAGGAGCAATGCGTGTGCTTTTCATAAAGAAAATAAATGCCTTCCTAGGTGAAATGTCTGCAGCAAGATTTGAAACAAATATAAAGTACAAAGAAATACAGAACATGAACATACAAAAGGAAACCACGTCATAAACTTTACTGAAATAAAAGTAAGTAGGTTTATTTTAAAATGGAACAAATTATTTAACAAACTTTTACCAACGATCTACTTATAAAAATAATCATCAAGTTGCAATAACATCTTTGAGAAGCATGATTATAAAACTTACATAACAGTTAATAGAAAACGACTCAAACAAAAAGACTTATAGAAACCATAATTAAAAGAAATCGACATAAATTGGGCTAAAAACTTGACACAAAATTTCATAACACAATGCTTAGTTAGAAAACAACAAAGAAATATTATCAAGCGAGATCAAAATAATTTGGGAAGCATGCAAACTTAATAACTTAATGGCGCCGATTCCCTTGTTCACAAACTAAACAAAATTTAAGTTCAGTGCATCTTTTTCTTTATATTTAAAAGGACAGAAGATAAATATTAGTTTAGTCCTGTCAAATTAAGATACTCCATAGCAAGTTTAGACGTGATTATAAACATGGCTATTTAAAATATTTTATCCCCATAGGGGTGTAGTTTTGAAAAATCATCTGAGATGTTTCTATAGCTTGACGACCAATTATCATATCAAGCCACGTAATAAAATACTCCCTTAAGAAATTGACTATCCCTCTTCACCCCGTTAGGGGTAGATTTTCTAAAAAACCTGATATACTTACTTTATTATTTATTTTGGTCTTACATACTGAGTTTCGAATTAATTGGACCACGCGTTAAAATTCTTCCTAAAATTTACACCCCCAATCTCCCTTTAGTTTCAAGTTTATTAACCATATGAATAAGATTTTTCATATAAACTGTATTCTTGGTCTTCACCCCCACAGGGGTGGAATTCCGAAAAATCGTTTGTTATATTATTATGTTCATTACTTCACTCGAAGATTTATTTATACCAATTTTCGAGTTATTCAAGCCACGCAGTAAAATCCTCGCTTGTATAATCAACTACCCCTTTTCACCCCGTTAGGGCTAGATTTTCGAAAAACCCTGATACACGGTATTCTTTATTTTTGGTCTTAAGTATAAATACTGAGTTTCGAGCTAATCGGACCGCGAGTTAAAAATCTTCCATACAAATTCTGACACCCCACAATCCCCCTTTAGGGGGTAGTTTAGAAAAACAAAAAATGCCAAACTTCATAATTTACTTAGTATCTAAGTAAATTATGAAGTTTGGCATTTTTTGTATTTGTGCCAAGTTTTTTAACTCAAGGAATAAGATTTTTCATACAAACAAAAAACAAGGGGGTAAAAAGGGGGGATCCCTTTTCACCCCCTTAAAGGTTGAATTTCCAAAAACCCCTTCTTAGTGCTCCCCTACATTATAAAAGGAAGCCGTGTGCAAAATTTCACAATCTCAAACTCAACTCAAACTCAACAGGCACTTTTGAATTGTCAAGGGGTCGGTCAGCTCAGGGAGAGAGCCTCCCGTCCCAGCCGCCGCGGGAGACGCTCCGGGCGTCGGGAGTCGCGCGACGACTCCCGGCCACCGTAAGCGCGGGCCTGCGGGCGGAGAGTAATGGGTAGCTCACCGTCCGATCCGATCAGGACCAGGCCCGTGCTGGACGGCGCGTACGTGTTCCACGCGCACCTCAAAGAGATGTCAGCATCGAGGACCCCATAGGGCCGAAGCCTCGTCGCTAATCTGACTAACTGACGTATCTGACATTTTGGACTAAACCGACCTAAATAGAGTAATTTGATACATTTTCCAAGTCGAATCGATCTGTCTAATCGGCATATCCGTATGCCTTACCGTTCCCATGATAATGCAAAAATCGAGACCGATGTATCTACAGTTTACAAAAAAAAAGATCATAATAAGGGACCTAAGTAACATAGGTCTTTTAGTGAGATTCATAAAAATTCAATTGTTACTTAAATTGGGGTCATTTAAGTGACTTAAGTCGTTTAGTATCCCTCAGCTTTCTATTAAATCGTGATTAAAAGGGCCTGAAGGTCACTTATTTATTCGCTGATGGTTGCAGTGGTCAGAACCGCAATTCAATTGTGGCTTCAATGTTATTTTATGCGATTAACAATGCAAGCAATCTTATAGAGATCACATTACAATTCTCTGTGCCAAACCATAGTGCAACCGGCTATGCTTTAAAGAAAACTGGAGATGTTTTTGTGCCTTCTCAACTAATTTCAATATTTAAGTTGGCACGAAGAAGTAAACTTTATCATGTATCGGTTTTTCGAGTTTTTCGAGCTATCTACTGATTTACGTCTACTATCGGTACGAAGTGATGACCAAGGATTTCCAGTGAACTGGACCAAAATGACAGCATTGTCTGTTCGTAAAACTACGACTACTGTTCGTGAGCCTACGACTCTGTTCTTTAAAACTAGTCATACCGAAGAATCGTACAGGTCTTTAAATCTGAAACGTCAAAGATCTTCTTTTCTGCACACGGAAATTCGTATTTTAAATGAAACAACCGAAAATAGCCAAAAAAAATTATGAAGACTTAGTTTCTTTAACTACTAGTGCCTGTACCTGTGATCTGGGGGCCTATAAAGGCCACTTTGGTAGAATCATAAAAGGATAACATTCATCATCTGCCTAGCCTTTTCCCAACTATGTTGGGGTCGGCTTCCAGTCTAACCGGAAAATAAATAAAATACAAATAAAAGGATAACATTATGAATCATAATATGGCGAAGACAGTACTCTTACTAGTAGTAGTGTAGTAGACTTGTACTCTTTTATAAAGAGTACGAGTACAAGTTCGAAGAATAAAAATAAATTTGTTCTAAATCTGTTTTAATTTAATAAAAAGTATAATTTTGTGAGTTAAATTTATTGCTAATGTTGAGTAATTACAAGTTATATGTTTTATGTGATGATTAAAGCTGATTTTCCTATAATACTGAGTATTGTTTTTCAATTTCTTATGAAAGTGTCCCGTCCTATCTGATCATGTATTCCGAACAAAATAAAAACAAAGATCTCACGAAGTGACGTATCTGTTTATAATATTAATTATTAAAACAATATTAACACGATATCAATAGTAGTAATACCAATATAAAGATCTTAATCAGAACTACACACGTACTCAATTTTGTATTAGTAGAATGTATATAGAGCAAGCTACCCTCAATCATAGGTACCCCTCAACTGCAAATAGCTTGCCCTGTAAAATATGCTTCGAGTCAGTTACGTCACTTAGTCAGATTAGCGACGGCCTGCCGGGTCAGCGGGATTGTCCGAAAGGGTTACCGCTGGCCCGGAACATAAAGGGCTAAGGAAGGAACACGGGTGGGTTTTAGTCAGTAAGAGTCTGACACTCCCTTCCGCTCCACCCAAAGCGGGAGGGGTCATTTGATGATTTCCCATCCGCAAAAAAAAAAAAAAGGGGTCGGTCAGTCAGAAAGATGAAGCTAGTTGCCCATTCCAAAGCGCAGGTACCTATGGAGAAGAACGGGCAAGAAACTCCATGGACACTCTTTTAAATCAAAATAATATGGTTACAAAATCTTGTTTAGATCATTCATGTTAAAAATTATGCATGTGAGAACAATGTAGAACGTTAAAAGCGTCCGTAACGTCTAAAATCACATTCCTAGACCCAGTAGTTGCGGCTGTGCGTTGATATGTCAGTCTGTCAGTCAGTTTCTCCTTTTATATATACAGGCTGAATTTTCGAAGTGAGCGTGGATGGCCAAATCCGAAACTATGAGGAATAGCGAAAAGTACTCAAAAGAGTCGCGGCCTCGATTTTGGTGAAAACTAAATCTGCATCATTGGATTTTTGAAAAATCAATATTTCTAGGCAGGAATCGAACCCGTTGATTTTGAAAAAAAAACACACTGTATTTATTACACCATTCGATAGTGTCGCTGATAAGGATCGATTTCTGGGTTTTTGTTTACGTTATAAGCAACAATCACGAGTGTTTAACAAAATAAAGCCGTTACTGTCGGCTCTCTTTGATAAATAATCCTTTGAGAAGCGCTGACAAACGTAAAGACATTGACTCGTCCTCGCTTGGTACTTCATTTTAGAAAAAGTGTGTATTATATAAATCGGAACATTGATTATTATCTTACACGTAAAATGTTTTAGGTAGGTAGGTAGGTATTTTCCAGGTCCTCGGTTTGTACAAGTTCTACGCGAAAAACTGTCCTCGGTTTAGTGATATAAAGTTTAACACAACGTCCGCACTTTGTACAAGCTATAAGAAATATTGTGTAAAAATACGTCCTCGGAAGGACGTCGCAGGGCTTACGTAAGAGGTCCTCGGTTGGCTTACACAAAGTCCTCGTATGTGCATCGTTGGTCACATTTAGCTGTGTATTTCAGGTCCTCAGTATGATAGCCGAAATTCATACAGAAAAATGTTGAGATAGCATTATCCCAATAAGCTCATCACTATAGATTTACTCACCTGTCTCTTTCTATCTTATTATAAAAGGCCGACGAGGTATTTAAACCAGTTTTTTGGAGGGTCCTCGGTTCGTTCTAGGACTAACAAGGTCCTCGTAAGGGTGTCTGTACAAACAGGGGTGTGTGTACGTGTATATGTTGTTGATTTGTGTAGTTTAAGTGTAGGTAATCGTGAATGACGGAATTATGTAAATAATTTGCTAAATCAGTTCATTTATTTTATGAATTTTCCTCGAATAATTTCGGTATTATTTCTTAACAACTGTTATAAATATCGAGCAGTTCCAAAGCCCAGTGTGCACTCGCGTCTACAAGGCAGTCATTTACTAAGTCAGTGTACGGAATATGCATAAATATTACTTAGTCCTGTAATTTCAACTTACAAACGTGACTTATGAATAAGTGTATTGTATGAGGTATGAAATAGAGCTCAGCCCTTTCATAAATGGTGTGTAATAATTGTTGCATGGTGGTCAGAACGCTGCAGCTATTCGTAGATTTCCGGTCTGATTTCTATTATCTGAGATATGGTAATGGTATGGTAAGAAATCTACGACCACTTTTCTATACAATTGAACATACTTAGGTCGTTAGCCTGGCTAGCCATTGTAATAATGTACAGTTAAAAAACTTTTTTACAAAAAAAATAACTGATTTAAAAAAAAAACACTACAACGTGAAACATTACTTTAATGTCGGGACTCGGTGTCGTTGGTTCAGCATTTTCGTTTTTTGACACCGACTTCCGAAATTAAAGTTGTGTTTTTTTGGTAGATGGCTATTTTTTGTAAAAAAAGTTTTTATTTTTCTCTTTCTAGTTGTACATACCCCACAGAAATTCATATAACACTACTTGCTTTGTAAACATGAGTGACAGTAAGTTATTAAAACATCATCAAGATAAACTAAGTGGAAAAAAATCGTATTATTGAAGCTAACTCAAAAACTACCCAAGCAAAGTTAATAACAATTATATGGGACCACCCTTGAGGCATATTATCCATTAAATATTTTTTTAAAGGACAAGGTATGCCTTATCCATTAAAAAAAATTTGCAAATCGTCTTTTAAGTAAAGGAGTTCGGTAACACACATAAAAAAAAATTAACCGAATTGAGAACCTCCTCCTTTTTTTGAAGTCGGTTAAAAAGGAACTTAGAAGTTGTAGATCGTGAGCTCGAACCCAGGCAAGCACTTTACTCTGTTCAAAATGGTGAAGGAAAACACCATGAAGAAACCGCGGCATGTCTTAGAACCAGAAATTAGAAGACGTGTCATTCACCAAAACACAATAGGCCTGTATGATGGATGGCCCAACCCTCACAAAGTGCTGTGATTATAATATGGTTAAAAAGGACTATCGTTTCACGAATACGTTTATTTTAGGTCAATTTTATTAGTGAAACTTTTGAGTTTGGTATTGAATCGGTGTAGGTAATTACAATACGACCGACGCGCGACGTGACTTGGCAGGCCTAAACTTCGCGCAGAAGGCTGCGCAGGAACGTTTTTTAGGAACCAAATGGCGGCATGAGGTGATAGTGAGTGAGAGAACATGCGCGAAAGTTCGCAAATGTTATACTCAGGCCCGCCAAATTACGTCGGTCGTATTGTACAGACGCCAGCACATCAAGTTACTACAATCTGTCAGATTTCTTTAATAGATTTTCGACTTTATTGCTAAAGCATAAGGTTCAAGGTTGATTGGGAAAATCTGACAGTTTCGGGTAGGTTGACCTGCTGGCGTCTGTACCAGCCATTTGAAATATTACTATTACCATGCAAAAAATAACTCTACACAACGAGGTTCCTTCATATTCCCATTATTCTTCAAAATTAATACCTTCACGGAAAAAATCGAATTTAATTTCCCAACAGCCTTTCGTTTCGTCAACTGAACATAAAACCTTGGGGTCACGATAACACAATTATGTTTTAATTTATATACAGCGAGCTGATATCACGCGACCACCGGCCGCTCGTTTACACGCACCTTTATCAAATGAACCGCAACTTACTCGGGTTAAACTAATTATTAAGATAAATATTGTTTTAAGTACACCTTGTTTTCGGTGAATTTACACGCCTATGAATAATATTTTTAGGTGCGTCAGTCTAACTGCCGGTTAACACATTACTATTGCGATTTATGGCAATATTTCGACGATTGTTTTTTTGCCATGTGGCTGAGTTAGTGTGTAATGCCATGCAATTATATTTATTATGGTCTGATTGTAGATGGTTTTGCATATCTCAGTGGAGAAATAAGTTTTTTTTAATTGGTCATAATTGGTTGAATTATTATTTTTGTATTTTATTATAACTAGGTGATAAAAATATCTATTTTAGTACCAGAAAAGTCTGAATATTGTTTAAAACTAAATAATAATGGCATAAAATAAAGTCTTGTGTATAAAACAAGCCAACCTACACATCAGTGCAGCAGCAAAAGCAGCAGTTATAACCATAAACAAATTAACCATCCCAAAACCAAAACATTATTACCTAAAATACGCGCATTGACGTGGAGTTGTGGGCACCAGTCCGTACCTATTAGGTACTATTCTCAAATCCAATTCAATTAGCGACATCAAAAGGGCAAACACGGATACAGTAACAATGAAATAAAACATAAATCTATTACGAATCAAATTGTCTGGGGCAAGCATCGTTTACGCAACAAACATGACCCTAACATCGCTTCGACCCATCGATCCTAGTGGGATGCAAGAGGGGAATAAAATTATCAGAGCCTTCCCATAAACGCAGTCCTGTGAAATGCAAGTCTGTGTGGCTGTGGTGCAAGTTGAAAGCGCGAGCAAGTGTAAATTAATTATCTTCAAGATAAAAATTTTAACAGACTGGCTTCTGGATTGTTGCTCTTTCTGTCATTATCACGAAAATTAAAAAAATAATGTTCCTATCCAGCTCCAATAAACGGATCGATGGCTAACAGACGACCAATCCGTAGGTATGTCAAATGCACATGACGCCTTGATTTGCTATCCGCGGCCATTACTCCGGTTGCTAATTTGACATAGAATTTATTTCATTAAATAATACCCAGTCATCATCATCTGCCATACCGGATGCAGCTGAATACCAATACATTTATTTAAAAGCTTGAACAAACATGTTAATTTGGGCCTGCGGGCGGAGAGTAATGGGTAGCTCACCGTCCGATCAGGACCAGGCCCGTGCCGGACGGCGCGTACGTGTTCCACGCGCGTCTCAAAGATATGTCAGCATCGAGGAGGGGCCACATAGGGCCGAAGCCTGCCGGGTCAGCGGGATTGTCCGAAAGGGTTACCGCTGGCCCGGAACATAAAGGGCTAAGGAAGGAACATGGGTGGGTTTTAGTCAGTAAGAGTCTGACACTCCCTTCCGCTCCACCCAGAGCGGGAGGGGTCATTTGATGACTCCACATCCGGAAAAAAAAAATAAACATGTTAATTTTGGCTTAGTTATCAGTTTTAGTTTTACATAATTTAGAAGTAGGAGTCACACCAAGCTGAATCGTTTCAGTAGGTATAAACCTACTTTAATATTCTAAATTATGTATTACGAAAAAAGAAATTCAAGTTTTATGCAAAAGTAGGTAGGTAGTAAAAAACTAACTAGTTAGCTAGTTGTAAGTCAACACGCAAATAATCCATTTATAAGGCACACTCAACTTCAACACTATTAAAAGTTTTTCGTCTTGAGGATGATTTATTTGAGCTGTGACCAAAACCAATTTCTTGTGAAAATTTATACCTGACAGTCTTCGTAATAGCTTTTTAAAAAGTTTAAATATTAACCCAAGGTGCTTTAGCAGCAGAATCAGTGAAAAGGAAATATTAATCAACTATTCTATTGCAAAAATATGCCTACGGAAAAACTAGTTATTGTAGCCTGTGTGTGTTCCTTGAAGTCGTTTAAGTAATGGCATAAAGATATAGAATACCTACCTAACAGTTGCTTTGGAATTGTTAAACTAGAAAGAAAATGTTAGCTTAGAAGGCTTTCGCGCGTTAGAAAACGAAGACTAGGCAATGTTTCTAAAATAATCCTATGGTAATCTTCCTACCGTTGAGACTCATTCCCACAAAACAAATATACTTCTAGCGCTCAGTCCTTCTCATTGGGAGAGAGAGTGCCGTAATTAACCACATGGGCTCAGTACGAGTTGGTTGTTGACACATACTCCTCAGATTTTAATTTACCTTTTAAAAAAATAAAGGCAGTAAAATAAGAAAGTGAGTAAATTTTTAGGGCAGCGGTAATTAAATAAATTACTCACTTATTAAGGGGCTTATAAATGACCTAAAGCGCGGTCACTGTCGGACTGCATAGAAAAGAAAGAGAAGCGCGATGACACAACGCTCGTAATTTATTGCAAATTATGAAGCAATTATTTAGTTACAAAAAATTGTTTGGACTAAAAAATGAAAACACTAGCATTTTAGTATGTTGCTTGTAGACTAATCTGACAAAAAATAAGAATGAATGCATGTATATTAGTATGGTTTTTATTGTAAAAAGAAAGTTTTAGAGGTATCTTCATGTTTTTTTTCTATCGTATCAAATTAGTTGTATTATGTTTTCAACACACTATCTACCTAGCATATAACCTGAAGAATATCATATATTTTTTTCTGATTTTGTTTACTGTAGTCAATCTTAAACTTTTATTGTTTCTAAAACTTGCGTTTTTTGTGTTTAGTCCTGTAAGCCCCTTGAGTCAAAATCTCATAACTTGGCCCCATCACTTACGGCTGCGTTAATGTTTTCTAAGCAATTAGTGCCCCATTTGTGATTTAAGGTTATGGTATTCTGCACGCCTGCCCCGGTCACGTGGCATCTATCTCTTTATTTACTTGGACGTGCAATAACATACTGGGTTAATTAGCACCTGGCCCACGCTTCATTTTCGAAGGAAAGTACGTAATAACGACCCACATACGTATCATGACTTGTATTTAGCAGTTCCTATGTCAATGTATCTAGGTGTTAAAAGGTTTAGCTGTGAAATCGATATGCTTGCTTACGTGTTTGAGATGACATTTTGGCTTGCTTTTTTATGGCTGTGTATTGCTAAATGAGTATTTCCTGTCATAATCTGCGAGAACTACATTTCACTAGATCCCTGCGGGATACTTGCATAACACACTTACAATGTTTCATTTTGACGTTGTTGAATAGATGTCTTTTTCTAACATAAAACAATGCATTCGTTGTTTGTTACGCAATCAGGGTGCTGATCTTTATGAACAAAATTACTTCAGCTTCCTAAATAATCCCTAATTATGTATATACGTATACTGGATTGTTCTCTAATATCACTGACTTCATTGGTCCATCATTTATGTAGACGCAGTACCTAAGTTCTGGGCTACCTGCTGTAGTGTTAAATAGTTGATACGGAAATTACAATTTGTTCTAGATTTTGTCTTTTGCATCAAAAATTACATTATTCTAATTTAAATCTAATTTAACCAGTACTACAACCATCCATTTTTCATCCCTCTCCGTAGTAAACGAACTATTAACTAATGGCGATAATATTACTGTTAACCCTAAAATGCAACCGCGCAGATTCATTACAGTGCGTAACTAAATCGGCGTGCACGCCGCGGCTGTTTATCGCGGCGCGGCGGCGGGTCGATTAGACCCTCCACCCTCACACGATGACACCCTATACACCCTACTACATTTCACATTATTGTTCTATGCGAGAAAGAGAACACGGTTCTCATAATTTATAACCTCTCTCTCTGCCATGTTCCTTCATGTTAGATAACACAGAGTCTTGAGTGCTTCGCGTATGTTTGTCTTGTATCAGTTTACGCTACATTTAGTGCGGTTGTGGAATTAAAGCTGCTAAATTGTCAAGAAGGGTGCCTCGCGGGAGCAACAAGAGGTTCTAAATAACTGTGTTTTAAGCCAGAATTTACGGAAATAGAGGATTATGTGGTTTTATTCTTTCCTAGTTCCTATTTTAGGCCTTTTTGTGTAGTAGTCTCTTCGTTTGTTTGTATTTTCAAAGTATGTATTTGTTTATTTTTAGATCTATATTTCAGGATTACCTAGCAATTAGAGTTGTATTTTTAATTTAAACCAACAGTAATTAATAAAGATTGTTCTGTCTTAACTTGGACGTTTGAAATATTCTCCATGTACACAAAATTAATCATTCAAATTTAACAATCGCGGATAAATCTGAGGGGGGCCTAATTGTACAAAGCCAACGGGACTTTTATGTATCAATTATGGGATTATGTGAATTATGAAGGGAGATCATGGTAATCGATCCGAAAAGGAGGGTTGCATCGGAGATGAATTTTTGGCCTAAACTCCCTCTTCATAAAGATTTCGCTATGAATAAATGATCTATCGTTTTATCATTGAGCTTAAGTAGGTAAAGCTTCAGAACGCTCATTTTTTACTTTATGTTGCCATAATCTTTAAAAAAATACACACGTTTTTTTTAATGGAGGAATCAAACAGTTTTTTTTTAAATTCATATAAAAATTCAAAAGCCCTTGCACTTAAGACGTTAAGTAATGTTAATGTGATCTTTATAATGCCTCGTTTTTTGTAGACCCCTAAAAACTTGACAGTTCGTTTCCAGACAAACTTACGAGTAATATAAAAATGTTCCAGTGAGTGCACACCTATCTAAGGTACTGCAAACCACATACTGCAAAGAGCATATATTTTTTTTTTTTGATTTAATTAATAGTGAGAACCTATTCGCCGACAGTTCACAAAAGAATAGGTAACGACCTCACTTTATTCATGCACTTTTGCAATTTCTAAATTGGTATCCACGTATCGTGGTAATTCAATTTTTCCAGTAAACACTTGGTATCATGGACATGTTTTATTCGTTTTCCTAGATAGAAATGCTCAATTTTATATTCCACCAAGGATTAACTTAAAAGACAGAAAGCTCTTTATAACCGACTTCAAAAAGGAGGACGTTATCAATTCGGCTGTATTTTTTTAAATATTTTACGCGATATATCTGGCAAATTATTTTTTTTATGAATAGAGTATGTCTCAAGGGTGGTCCCATATAAATTCGGAATAGTTTCCGAAATTAAAGTAATTTTTCACTTTGTAGTGTTTTTTTTTTGGAGATAGGCTGTTTTTTTTGTAAAGAAATTCTTTTATTTCATCACATAGGTAACTATTAAAATGTAGCCAAAAGCCTAGTAGATAGTCATAATCAGTCAGCTAACTACATAGCTACCAACCTAACATACATACATAGTACAAGTACTTTTACTAAAGTTCTAAGTCATCATCATCTGCCTAGCCTTTTCCCAACTATGTTGGGGTCGGCTTCCAGTCTAACCGGATGCAGCTGAATACCAGTATTTTAAATGAAGCGACTGCCTATCTGACCTCCACAACACAGTTACTGGGTAATACGATACCATATTATCGGAGTATTGAAGATGTACTTTGTGGAACGATTAAGTACTTGAGAAAATTTGGAATGGAATCAATGGAATTAATAAAAAATCGAAGATTAAATTGATAGAATTGGGCATAGGAAGAATTTCTTTTTGAATGACGACCACCGCGTCTGTCAATTGATGCCATTATAGAATCGAATTAAATAAATAGATAGGTACTTACTACCTAATTAATTTACTATTTATTCTCAATAAAAATACTTTCCACAAAACTTACATAAAAATCTCGCATCATGTAATTAGATACTCGTTTAATATTCATAGTGTCCCAATTATTATTGATGTATAGTATTATAATTAAGCCCTACACAATTACGGCAGTGATTTCTTTTAATTATACATATAATTTACATCAGCACGTTGCCTCATACCTATTATTTTCCGCCTATTATAAAAGCCCTGGGCTCGACGGTAATCGGTATATAATGTTGATTGATAGCTCGTACGCTTATTTTTACTGATTTTTCATGCAACGAAATTCTGTTAAAACGGCCATAACGATAATGAAAATACGGGCAGAGTCAGGAAGAGTTATAGGGCAATAACGGCTATCGATAAAATATATTTTTACCTCATTCGCTTATAAATATTCAATGTAATCTAATAATAATCATATAAAATTACTTGACGGTCTACTCTAAATTAATTATGTTAAGAAATATTAATGTGTCATAAAATATAAGATCACCAATTTGTAGACTAGTTTAACTTACCATTAAAGAATATATTTTATCTAAAATTCTTTTAAAATCGACGAAAAAGTTGTGAAACCGCCTCGGTTTTTTTGACTGCTCCGTCTGAATGCTCGGATATATCAAGTAAATACGCAAATACCTAGAGAGGGATTAATTTGAAGGCTAGTTTCATTACTTTCACGTGTGAGACACATCAAACTTCAACACTACTTGAAAATATTCAGCGCAAAAACAACGTGAAGATGCATGAAGTAAGAGCAGGTGGTTCTATTTCACAACCCTAAAGAGTTACTTGCACATGGAAATTTTATTCCGCTAGTTAAGAAAAATCGCTGAGTTTAAGAGAATTTTATGAAAGTTAAACGAGGCGTCAAGTCATTGCATTAAGCGAAGAGGGCTTCGCCAACACTTAATTAAGAATTCACCCCCGTTCACCCCGCCCCCAACAGTCACAACAAAAGATTCTATGCGAGACTTTGATACCCGCTATCTTCATTAAAATTAATTCAGTTTTTAATATCTCTAGAGCAGTGAGCCTGTGTAGTCATGACACGTTCATCTCATTTGTCACTGGATAAAATTTATTGTCGACACTTTTATCCTCTCCATTACGGATCCATTTTGGACTATATCATTTTAAATCCGTGTGTGCTTCGAAACTTGGTGTGTTAACGTAGTTCTTTTTTATTTAATGTATGATGTTGCCAACTTTGGATTAAGTGTTGTTATATAATGAAGTACACAGGAATTAAACATGTTACGCTTTTTGAAATAACTACGTTGTATTTATGATTATTTTGTCAATGGTCTTAAAGATATTGTGCATTGGATTTTTATTCACACTATAGATTTGTCCCACAATATTACCGATGCTCACAAATCCTTCTTTTTTATTTTGGAAGGGCAATCGTAATATACCACTTTCTCCGCATCACCATTGCCAAAAGCTTTCATTGTATAATATTCTGTAATTGTAGGTACTTTCAGTACATTACTCTTAACAGCATCGGTAATTGCATCCGTAATAACCGAACTCAATTTACCAACAAAATTGATGAACGTTTCAAAATTCATGCTGCACTCCACATAGATATTAACAAAAACGAAATAAATGGGGTGGATTCCCGATTGTTCCGTCGACTCTCATAACAATACATGCCAAATGGAACACAGCAATTCTATCGGAAAATCCATTCGGCTTCACTCATCCGCAAAAAGTATGACATCAAGCCAAATTATTATCGAGGGGCCGCGATTGCTGCCGAATAGGTACTCGTAATGATTCGTTTAGGGAAATCGGAAATGTTGGCTAGGAATATTTTTGATTATTCACGGTAAAATGTTGCAGCTATTTGAGGTTCCAATTGTAGGATTTGCTAGCTTCATTTGCGTCTATTTCCAAATTTTGTGTTTCCAGTTCTTTTGTGGGTCAATGACAACTCACACAGCTGTCAGTATTTTCTCAGTAATTGTTTGTTATATTGGTATTATTTAACAGTGCCATAAATACTCTAATTAAACCTTACAATATTGTGATTCCTGTTTAAATAAAGTCCTTAACATCAATCAGCAATCTAGATAAAAAAGTTGAATGCACTCTCTGAATTTATTTGTACTTCGTTGTCTTAAACGCGATTCTGTAATGATATAATTATTGCAAAATATCGTTATTTCATGAGTTTAATCGTCGAACATTCCTGTTATTAAGTATTTTCTTCCACTTTAAGTTTGCAGTCTTGACCGGTTCCATAACGGAGTAAGTTATAATTACAGAGCGACTGAAGTTTTCCATTTAAAAACTCAGTCATTACAGACGAATTAAAAAAGAAACTCGCTGAATTAAAAGTTGAAATAGCACGGCGTGCTTTCGCCAGTGCAGTGTTACTTATGGTCTGTGCCAAAAGTATTTGATGAAAATGTAAACAAAGTCAGAAAACGTACCTGTGCCATTATTTAGTGTTCACTTTTTTTATTTATTTTTTTGGGTGGGAAATAATCAAATGACCCCTCCCGCTCTGGGCGGAGCGGAAGGGAGTGTCAGACTCTTACTGACTAAAACCCACCCGTGTTCCTTCCTTAGCCCTTTATGTTCCGGGCCAGCGGTAACCCTTTCGGACAATCCCGCTCACTTACAATTATTTTTGTAAGAAGACAACGAAATACCAAATAAATTCATAGAGTGCATTCATCTTTTATCTATTGCTTTGATTTGATAATTGGAATACTTAACTGAAATTCTAATTTTAAGTCACCTTAAAGATGTTTTTCATTTGACAATTAAGTTTAATTATAAAATCTCAATTTTCGTTTATGTTATTTTTCAATTATAGTTTAATATGTGTACTTTGAATAGTGTTATTAAAAAAATAATTGTTTGAAAAAGTGGTAAGATATAAAGTTAAAACGTCATGGCGTAGGAATTTAACTTGAACAGGGTTTGTATACACTTTCAACTGGTACTTTTGGAACAGATTACATGTATGAAACTCGTGCGAAATTTATTTGGCACCATTGCTCATAAAACATCTGATTTATGCAGCGCGATGCTTATTATGAACATGAGTGCTGTCGGCGTCAACTCAATAAAATATTAAAACGACATTAATACACGAACGCATTTTATTTTTCAACAGAATATTAACTGGTCATATTTTTAAAAGACAAAGTAGTGGCCTGTATTAATTCACATTTGGATAAAGTTTTCACTTTAGTTTATGCTGTCATGGAGTCTTGCGAATTATTTAAGGCTACACAATGAATGTGGCAGAAGAAACTAACTCAGCAAAAGCAATTAAAGTTTATCAATTGAATTTATAAGTGTTGAAATGGGTCATGCATTTAAGTATTTCTATTATGGGATTATGAGATGAAAATGTCATGTTTCATAAGGATTTATTTAACAGGTACAAATGCGTATGTCGCTAAGTAATAACAGCCGCACGGGTCGATCGATCAGGTTAAGCTATGGCTGGCGCGGTTGGTCCATGGATGGGTGATCATCTTCACATACCAAGACCCCTCCGTGCCTCTGAAAGCACGTTAAGCCGTTAGTCCCGGCTGTCATTCGTGGATCTTTGAAAGAAGAAGACGCTGAAGCCCGAAAGTCTGACAACAGTCTTACCAAGGGTTATCGTATTACCCAGTAACTGGGTTGTGGAGGTCGGATAGGCAGTCGCTCTATTTAAAACACTGGTATTCAGCTGCATCCAGTTAGACTGGAAGCCGACCCCAACATAGTTGGGAAAAGGCTAAACAGATTATCACAAATGCGTTTCTCAGAGGTGTTGTCACCTAGACAATAATTACATTAGGTACTTAATCATCATTTCAGCCGAAAGACGTCCACTGCTGGACGTAGGCCTTCCCCCAAGCACTTCCACTTCGACCGGTTCTGTGCTTCTCGCATCCAACGGGTTCCTGCGGCCTTCACAAGGTCGTTGGTCCACCTTGTGGGAGGCCTTCCAACGCTACGTCTTCCGGTACGTGGTCGCCACTTCAGAACCTTTCGGTACTTACTTATTATCATTTCATAAAGCAATGCAAACATCAGTGTCATATTAACCAATATGACACTGATGAAAACTATACTCCACCCTTTTATTATAACGCACAGCCGGCATTAAGCATTCATTTGCGAGTGGAATTATTTCAACACAGCATTGACAACTTTATTATTTTTGTTCAAAACCAGGAGTACGCTGTAGGACATGAGGAAATTACCATAAACCGTGGTTAAACATTAATTTACCTTATTGATGGATGTGACATGGATAAACGAGTTATGGATATGGCATACCGTGTTTCATAAACCTGTCTGTATGCATATTTAGTGTCAGCGGGACTGGGACACGTTGAAAGCTAATCTTTCACCGCAGTGATTAACGCTTGATTTACTCCGAAGAGATATTAACATATTTTGACCTTGCGCCTTCTGTGGAAGTTAAAGAAATTAATGTGTTGGATGATCTCACTGAGCAAGGTATTTTAATCAATATAAAATGTTGCCAGAACGTTTAGTTCCTAACTGTTTATTTTGGGGGAAGCGTACAGTCAGGAAAATTCATCGGTGAGGGTATCAAAACACTCCATCAATTTGTCGTGCTATCTTACGACTGATGACCTCTCAAGTTCCATTAATGAGACACAAAATTGATTTTTCTATAGTACCTAGGTACACACAGCTCCTTTAAGTAGTTACCCCACCAAAAGACATGTGCGTTCAAATCCGTGATAGGCCCAAGTTGGTTTTTGTATTTTGCAAAAACATTTTATTTTAAATAATGTATTGTTTTAGTGAATAAAGAAGTTTAAGTAAGTATTTTTTTTTTAAATTCTGTTTTTATTATTGTTTTTTTCAATAAAACAATACTTTTGCGACGACAAGCAACAATAATAGGGTTAACATTTACGACAACTTATTCATCGTCTAAATAGACTGGAGGTTTCAAGACCGCTTACCGTGCATAAGATTGGAAGTTCAAATCCTATATAGGCACGAAATGTGCTTTTTGTTCATTATATTATTTTGGTATATATTTCTATTTTGTTTTAAGTAGTAATTATTTATAAAGAATTAAAAAATCAAGAAAAATAAAATACTTTATTAATCATTTAATAATATTTATTATTGCTATTATTTAACAAAACTATGATCTTATTTTACAACAAACAGAACAACTATTTTAGTTCTCATAAAATCAGAAATCATTTAAAAAAATAATTGATAAAATTAGTAGTCGTTTACTCTTCGCCGTTTTAAGTGAACGTATACAAAGTTATAACTTGAAGGTATGGATTAATTTTATAAAGACAACGTAAGTAAGTAAAATTAATGGATACCCTCAAATTATAACATCTTTCGATTAGACAGGGACCTAAAGATATAATGACTCAGCCGATAGTAGATAACAATTTCATCGCAATTCATATGGGCTCGCTGGCTAGTTCGTCAAACTGCCGGTATGAGTATGACGACGTTCGGTGATGCGATGGTTCGAATCCGAGTCAACACAATGGACTCTTTTTGAAGTATTCTTTAGATTATTCGTAAGGAATTCAATGTTGTAGCAGTGTAACATTTTAAAACTTGAGGGGTTAGGACATAGTGACGCTTTCTGTACCTAACCGTTCGGCGCGGAGATTGGATAACTTACTTAGTGTCGCTCGGTGTCCAAGTTTTAACCTTTCTTAAATATTTTTGGGACAAAATATAACATAGGGTAAAAATGATTGGAATCGATTCAGTTACGACACGGTTGACGGCACGGTTGGCGCAGTGGTTAAGCGATTGACTGCTGCGCTGCGTGTCGCGGGTTCGATTCCTGCACGGAACAAATATTTGTATGACCTACAAGTAGTTGTTCCGGGTCTGGCTGTTTGTGTATGTGAGTTTAAATGTTTGTAAACGCACCCACAATACAAGAGAAATTCCTAGTGTGGGGCAACGTTTTTAAAAAAAAAAGAAAGAAAGATAAAGAAAGAAGTTACCTACTTATTCTGAACAAACTATGGTTTCGCATTATTATACTAAAAATAACGTTGTATAGGGCACGCGCGGGGCTTGACGGGTTAAATAATGTAACATCATTACTAGTTGCTTGAATGCTGTGCAAAACATAGAAAAATAACTTTTTTGAAAAAAAAAAATCTAATACAACAATAATAATATATAATACAACAAAATTCTTATAAAAGTCATTTTGTTACTTACAAGTGATAGGCTAGTTACCAACATAAATAGTCCACCGGATCGTATTTCGGCCATAGCGGCCAATCTCAACGGAGACTTGCCGTCGGCGCGGGAGATGTTATAGTGCTCAAGTGAGTGCGCCGACACAGGTGCACTCACTCACTCTCATGGTCCGATGGGACGTCACGCAATCTGATAAGACCTGAAAGAGATCAGGCGCAGGACCAGCGGCTTAACGTGCTTTCCGAGGCACTGGGGCCACACCGCCAACTCTCCAAACTCCTGGCTGTTATTAAGAAATTCCTAATGGAAAAACCCAATTACAGATTGACCGACTTGGGAATCGAACCTAGGACCCTACGCTTAGCAGTCGCGCTCGCGACTACAAGACCTACGGGGCTGTTAAATGACCAACAAAAGCTCCATCAGAGCGCGAGTACTGCACTTAAGTACCAGCTTTTAACACTGTTTTGAGAAAGGTTGTGTCATCAGCATGTTTCCCAAAATTAAACTTCATATTATCTTATCATATCATGTGGCCCAGTGGTACCGGCCGCGAATTACAAGTTGTAGGTCGTAGGTTCGAACCCAGACCCACTTTACTTTGTGTAAATTATTTCACCACCACCTCTCAAAACGGTGAAGGAAAACATCTTGAGGAAACCGGCATGTCCTAGAACCAAAAATTCGAAGACATGTGACATCTACAAACCCGCACTGGATCCGTTCGGTAGATAATGAGGCCTGTGTCCCAGCAGTAGGAACATTATAGGCTGATTATGTTATTATCTTATCCATTTTCTATAGTTCCATACTATACCAGCAGGGGGTCGAAGGGGAACGGTCCCCCGTCGCAGTAGCATCATATAAAACAACACTCATTCGCACAGTCGGATTAATTAATAACTAGTTGATTATAATTCACTAGGATATTGCTCTGAAGTTATTCAGGGGATTCGGGAGTGGTGGGCCTTGACCTTGAATTTGTATGAGATCAGTATTTACGCGTTCGTCTATTCCGGTGTTTGGTTAATCTTATTTAAAATGATGGAAAATAAATCTAAATTTTATATAGATTTTGATCAGTTGTGTGAAGACTGTAATTGGAAACTTATAAGCACTTATTTCGGAAATTCAAGATGAATTTCATTTAATTTGAATTTGAGTAGTTCACCTTAGGAAAACATATGGAGGTTTTCTACTCCTGAAAAATAATAACATAAGACATGAAATATCATCACGCCTGTATACCTCGGAGGGTTAGGCAGAAGTGTATCTATCCTCTTACGAAATGTGCAAAAAACAGATAACATGCTTCACAACCTATGACGACACTGAATACCTGCTTACAGATAGCACCATTCACGAAGACGCGCCACACTCTTTTTCCTAATCGCTTACAGTACAAGGGTGCAACATTCCGTTAGTGTTTTAGTTTTGTCGATACATTAATACTTATTAGTGGGTAATTAGTGTGTATCAAAAAACTAAAACACTAGCGGAATTAACTAGCGATAACCACTAGCGATTAGTAAGAAGAATGGGGCGCGTCTTTGTGGATGGCACGGCACTATCTATACTTCACATTCGTAGTGAGTTCTCTAACACTCCGTATCTAAACTCAACCTCCTTCTCTTCCGTTTAGACACACACACATCACACCTACATACACACCACACCACACCTCATCACAAAACACATACACATACTAACACTTCACACTTAGTATAAGTTTTCATAATTATGTTGTTACCGTATAGTCCTAAGCAGTCTCTATTGGATTTTTTTGTACTCCTTCTGTCGGAATCTGGTCTGGTGAACCTTAAAACAGGTTACCATGTAACCGTCATGTAGCCGGCCACGAAACCGGCGGTACACAACACTTCGGCCAGAACTCTTCCCTGAGGAACTTCTCGAGATGATATGTCGGAACACGCCCCACGAACGACTTGAAGTTCGTGTTGTGACGCGACTCCAACTTCTCGACCCTCAAAGTCCAGTAACTGGACTTTGAGGGTCGAGAAGTTGGAGTCGCGTACATGCGTGTGAAGACCAACTGTTGGTCTTCACACGCATGTACTCCACGATCTCCTCAACCATCGTGGAGTGGTGCAGTCTGGACACGTACAGCTGCGTCGTCGGGATTGCTGGACGCAGCAGCATTTTGCAATTATCTATACCTAATACTCGTACACCCACATTTCGCCAGTTATGTTTAAGTCCCTTGTCAATAGAAGGCGAGCCTATTACCACCAAACGGGCATAAATCCAGACACCAGGCTGCTTAAGAAAATACCCAATAACACTTTGCCTGACCTGGGAACCGAACCAAGGACCTCATGCTCAGTAGTAGCGCTTGCGACCACTACACTAACGAGGCAGTATAAAATAATGTTCCTTTATTAATAAACTTTATGAGTAAATTCATAATTTACAAATTTTCGTGACAAAACAGTAACGAACCCATCCAAAGTACAAGACATACAAGGGACAGCACAAACAGAATATTATGTCCCAAAAACTGGACCAATAAATTAAAACAACACAAATATTAAACGTTGTAGGCATAACCTGTGCAGACAATGAAAAGCTCCACGTAAATTCCGCTGAAGGAATTCATAAGGTGGGTCTTTCCTTGAAATACCTTTTCGGGGGTGCATCATAAATCAGCATAACGAGCCAGCCTTCCGTGAGGTGGGCCACGTTGGGCCCCCTACTAACATTAAGCTTCTGTAATATTTTCTCACTTACGACAAAATTTTCTGTCTTCTTATTTATGTTGGGGCAAGTTTACTCGGGGCCCGAGAACGAGCTGTCGTCTCAAGCTGCACGGTAAGTAATACTCCTGCAAAATTTGAGAGACGCGGATGTTTTCAAGTGAGCGTTCAAGCGTCTGCGCTAGGCATTAGACTGCCGGCGGAATTTATAATGTTGCTGTAAATATTAAACCGTTAGAGACTCGTATGAGTATGTATGTTAGTACTTTCAGGTTTATTTTAATATTTAACTACATAGGTCGTGGACTTCATGTATGTGCAATATAAAATCATAACAAGGTTATATCGGAAGCATTTCCTAAAGATGATAATGTTAATTTTCTCGACTCGTTCAAGATTTAGTAGTCGTGTCCGATCCTGCCAGTCCTACATATTTTAGGAAAATAACCAGTGAAACCAAGAACAGGGGGGTAAAAAGGCCACTTTGGCACAATCATAAAAGGAAAACATTATGAATCATAATGGACAGTTAACTGTTAAGTTAATCGTATCAAACCCATTAGTGAAGGATTTTTCAGTTACTTTTTTTTTGTCTGTGCTAAAATACCAATCAATCCAATCCAATCCCAATCTATTTGAGTATACCTACGTAGTTCAGCGAAAAAAAGAAAAACAGGGACTTTCTTCGCCATATTATAATCATGATTTTTCAATACAATTCACAAATGTCGACTAACAAAGCCTCCCCTGTCAATGACATTGATTGGGCAAAATATCCTTGTATCCTAGCACTTTACCTACCTACTTGATAAAACAAGAACTGTATTTCCCTAATCTTAAAATACCGATTTGAATTCCGATCTTAATAAATTTTTAGTGCGATCATAAAAGCAACGTCGCAAAGACCGGGTTCACGTTTCAAGTTGAATCGTAAACGCGGATAAACTAAGTTAATATTTATCTTTAGCAAACATCTTAGAGACAAAGTCTATAATTAGTATTCGTAGAAAGGTTCAAGTTACATTTACTTTGTTTACCTACTTGGGACTTAATTAATTTCAAGCCTTTAAGGTAAAACCGAGGCAATTTAATTATGTCGAGATAAGATTGAGACAGGGTTTACTTTGTCATCGTCACAGCCGGTAAGTGTCAGCTATTAAAATTAAATATTGCTTGAGAACGGAATTATAGTCTGCAAATTGGATGCGAAGCTTTGGCGTGCCGCTGCTAATAATTATGAAATATATTTTTAAACTTTAGTATTTTGAAATCGGAAACCCTGTAGAAATAAAGAAAAAAAAAGAATGAAAATACTTTTATTTGCGGTAAACATGACGCAATAAAGAAAATAAACAACAACAAAAAAAAATAAGAAAGGGTTGGGAGAAACATGCGTCACGTCACATCCACGCAAAACGGCGATCGCAACGGCTATCGAAATGGGACCTGCATACATATTATTATCGAATATTTTTAAAAGAAAAGCTCCAAAAGTAATATTATTTCGTACCTTCCTCCTTTATATTAATTAACGAGCAAACTAAATCTACACAATCATAATCATGCAAATCTCCGCCCAATTCGCAGTCAAAATCACATCAACGTTGATGGGTTAACAAATTAAAAAGTTAGCCCTTTTTACTTTTATTGCAGTCCTGTGTGGCCTTAATTAAATTCCCATATCCACTCGGCTTGTTTCGGCCAGTTACCGTTAGACTTTATTCCTCTTGTTGCACACTTTTTTCACCACAAAGTTTTTATAGGCAAGTTCAAAGCTGTACCCACTTCACCGGGTCTTTGTTGGCTGCTCATTTAAAATCAATCGCTGCCATTCTGTCCGAGGGTGGCGACTGAGAAGAGATTTCGGAGGGAATTCTTAATTAAGCTCGCCGGATCCTCTTTAGTTAATGGAGGCCCGTCCGAAATCCTTAGAAGCACGGTAAATGAGGGCCGGCGATGTAGCGACGTCAAAAAGAGCAAGACAAGATTATCAACCGTGATAACTTTTTATTTTTTAATTTGCAACGTCCGTAAAAGTATTTTAATTCCGTAGGCCCGACAGTAAAGTGCGGACATTTTTACATGACAATGGACAACATAAAAAATATGTACCTACCGAAGCGAAGAAGAGAATTTTAATTTGACTCGGTATAGTTACAAATTATTCAAATAAGCTCACATTTTCATAATTTATTCAAATGAAACTGCACAGTCCTTAGTAAGAATCTAATTGAATCCAGGGCACTATCTAGAGCGAACGATGTAGCCTTGACGTAATGAGCTATCGAGATTTTAAGTAAGATTATACCTGCCATTATTTTTATGAACATTTTTAACGGCGGAAAGTGAAAGAAAATCAGAAGGAAACCGCATCCTATAAGAGATACCTTGTAACAACGCTTGCGGGCTGAAATTCATTTTGGAATGGTTATGACTGTAAAGTATACCTAATAACATTTTTTTAATAGGTACTACTGAGGACTGAGACTCTAGTTTAACCTTTTGACCACAGTCATGTTTATATGACAAACCAAAATGTGCCCAGCACGCCACGGTTCGACTACATGACAGACTTTGACGACGAGGGCACGTTTTTGATTTTTTGACGTGTGGCGATCAAAAGGTTAAGGCCTTATTTTTGTAAATATTTATGTAAATCAATTATTTGAGTGTAAATCATAATTGCGAAGTTCATCACCGCGATGTACCTACGTTACCGCGAAAGTTTACTATTGCGACGTTCGTTGTTGCGAAAGTTCTTTACTGCGATGTATGTATTTTCGCGATAACGTATGTCGCAATGGTAAACTTTCGCAGTAACATACATTGCAGTAAAGAACTTTCGCGACAACGTACGTCGCAATGGTAAACTTTCGCAGTAGCATGCATCGCAGTCAAAAACTTTCGCAACAACGAACGTCGCAACAGTAAACTTTCGCGGTAACGTACATCGCGGTAATGAACTTCGCAATTATGATTTACACTCCAATTATTTCAATAAACAATTTCAACTTAGTATCTTTGTTTTCTTCATCTGTAAGAAAATACATTGTAATACCGAAGAACCAGTTTAATTATAACACGGGATCTAATTAAACGCTCTCCTGCGCGCTGACAGACAGATGAAGTCTCTGAAAAAAGGCAACTAAGTTAATTCGTTTGAACAATTTCTTTAGGAATCTAGAAAGTCTGAAACTTTAGCAATGTTTTTGCAAATCTTACTCGTTTAATAGCTAGGTGATGTTACATAATGTATGGTGTTGACTAGTTCCTCTTTGAGATACTTACCTCCTTGAAAGATTCATGTGACCTTACTTTGTGTTTCTTTATATTATAATATCTACCAGCCTTCTGGACACGGCTGATAGCGATGCGAACGACATACATTCGACCATTTATTTATAAACTGGCTGCGCCCCGCGGATTTAAACACATAAGTTTTGATCCCGTAGGAATATCAGGATAAAAAGTAGCCTATATATTAATCCAGGGTTTCAGCTACCTCCATACAAAATTTTATCAAAATTGGTCCAGCCGTTTGAGCGTGAAGAAGTAACAAACATATAAACACACACACCCTCACAAACTTTCGCCTTTATAATATTAGTGTGATGGCCTAATTTTGCTTCTACTCATAGAAGGAAAAGTAAAGCCCCATAATCATGGGTAACAAAAGTTGTGTAAAATTGTTCACAGCCACATTTGATGTTGCGGGAAATATTGTTCAGCAACTATTCCTCAACTTGAATACAAGGCTTCTGCACGTTATTTTATAAAAACACATTTTCAAAAAGACAGTCACAAAGACAAAGCATGATTATTAAACTAACAAAGAGAACCCGTTTCTGTTTGCTATGGGTAAGGTCGAAATCATGAAAAATAAACAGGCCTAAACAAGTATTCTTCTACGCCCGTAAAGGGTTCATTAATGATAATGGATGCCTGTAATTACGCTTTGTTCGTCTAATATTAGGCTTTTATACACCGACCAATATAGCCGTTCGAAGCGAGATGCGGATCTAAATTAAGATTTACTGAATTTGCTATTATATTATTTTTGATGTTTGAGCAATTAAGTGTTTTTTTTTTTTAAAAGAGAGTAACCTAGATAAAGTGGATAAGACAGAGATTAAAACAGAAGACGAACTAGCAGGGGATCGAAGAGGGGGGGTGGAGGGGGGTTCAGGGGATCAGACCAGCACCCTAATTGCGTAACAAACCATCAATCGGAATCTGAATCATTTTGAAGCAAATTGCTAATCCATTGCTTCAAAAGTTCGAAAAATTTGTCTGTTCAACACGTAAATAACGCAATGAATGTTGTTGAACAGTCAAAATGAAACCGATTCCGATTGATAATGTGTTACGCAATTGCCCCGCGGAATAAATCTTTTTAATTTGTTCTTTATGTAACGAAATTAAGAGTACCTACAGACTTATTTTACAATCACACTAATATTATAAGGGCGAAAGTTTGTGTCTGTGTTTGTTACTTCTTCACGCTCAAAAAGCTAGACCAATTTTGATAAAAATTTTGTGTGGAGGTAGCTGATACCCTGGATTAACATATAGGATACTTTTTATCCCGATATTCCTACGGGATCGAAACTTATGCAGGTGAAACCGCAGGGCGCAGCTAGTTTCTGATAAAAGCTTTGGTAGTTTTTATTTAAACATTGTCATAAACACCTACTAAGGGCAATGAAACTAAACACGATCAGTTCAGTTTTATTGGGGAAATTTGCCCTAAGTTCCTATAGTTTACTTTACCATTTAAAAAAAAAACGAAAGCAAGGCTCGTTGATATCAAACATTCGACAAAGGTAGACGTCCCGATTAGCGTCCATTTGTCACTGAGTGCTAGACAGGTGTGCCGGATAGAGCACGTGTCGATCCGACAATAGTTCATGTTCCTTCCGCCTCTTCGATTCACAACCATTTTAAGGTTCGGCATTCAAATTTGAAAACGTTTTTACGTGTTCTATTTTTGAATTATAACTTATTAATCAGCCTATAATGTTCCCACTACTGGGACTCAGGTCTTCTCACTTTGAAACAGTGTAGGCTATAATCTACCACGCGGGCCCAGTATGGTTTGGTAGATGTTACATACATGTCTTTGAATTTTTAGTTCTAGAATAGACCATATTCTAGAACCAAAAATTCGAAGACATTTTCCTCACGATGGTTTCCTTCACCGTTTTTGAGAACAGTGATGATGAAATTATTTACACAAAGTAAAGCGCCTGACTGGGTTCGAACTCACGACCTACAACATATACCACACACATACATATACACATATACCTATACTATATTCATAGTTTTAATAGGTTTATGCGTATCTTTATATTTAAAATATTTATTCCTCAATTTTCATGATTGCACCTACCACTGTTTGTCTCTGCATCACCCAAAGGTTGACCGGTAGAAAATGTCTATGGCATTAAGTTCGCCTATGTACGTTTATGTGCTTAAAGTATTAAATAAATAAAATAAATAAACATTTGTAACCACCACTGGTCCACCACTGCTCTCCCCATTTATGGTAATTAGCAATATTGCTTAATAATTATGACTGTTTAAGTACCATACAAATTATAATGTCTTTTCATACATATGCGTTGCAGATGTGATACTATTCACCTTTAGAAATGATTAAAATTCAATTTAACCATTCAATGAATAGAGTTAAAACACACACCTAATAGAAAGTTATGTTAACGAACGGTTTACTGTGCTCTTAGCATAGCACGTTACGGCTGCAGGCTGGTAGCATTTGTGGCTGCATGCGAAATTAACAAGTTTTTACGGGTTGTTGTTAGTATACTAGTGTTTGTTTCTCTATGTACGGTTAGTTGGGAGTATACAAAGTGAACAGAAAAGCTTAAAAGCTTGAAAGCTTAATATTATTGTTTGAATACAAATAAAGTAGTAGGTAGTTAGTAGTAATAAAGCATAAAGACGCATCCGCTTCTGTTTTTTGATTACCTCAATCTGCCTAGCCTTTTCCCAACTATGTTGGGGTCGGCTTCTAGTCTGACCGCATGCAGCTGGATCGGTATTTTATATAAAGCGAATGCCTATCTGACCTCTACAATCCAGTTACTGGGTAACAAGATACCCCTTGGCAAGACTGGTTGTCACAGTGACAGATTTTCGGGCTTCTGACTGCCCGTCACGACTGTCAATGATCTACGAATGACGGCCGGGACCAACAACTAACATACTTTCCGAGGTACGACGGGATATGATAAGTATGGTCACCCATCCACGGACCGACCTCGGCAAGCGTTACTTAATATTTAAGATCCTGTTTTTATTTTACCTACCTATGTATCTAAATAGAAAGAACGAATTGTGGAAACGGAAAAGTCTTGTTGTCATTATCTTTATCATTTATTTATTATTAAGTATAATAAAGAACTAACAAAAACCTAACCTATAATCTTACAAATAATTTAACAAAAAACTATCAGAAAAACTACTCTTTTTTACCGAACCCCCTCACAAAATCGTTCTCACACTTGACCGCTATTTATTTAAATAACGTTTCTTAATGTTGGAAGTTCTATTGAACTGTTGATTGATCATCGACTATTAGAATCGAGTTCAAATGAAATAGAATCGAATATTTGGTACCATCATTAATCTTTCCTAAACTTTGTTTAATTTATTATAGCTGTGAAGAAAGTGTTCCCAGACTGTCATTGGGGCAATGAACTCTGACACAATCTGTGAGAATTAGACATACGACACCACATAATTATCGTAACATGAGTATAGAGATATTAGTGCAGTAGCTGAGTTAAAGGCTAGTAAAATTATATGTATTATCATACATCAACCCATTAGGATTCAAGTTACTGGATTATCGTCTAGTTTCACTTAGGTACCTCTTTGATAAGTACAGAGGAACACCCACAATCCACATTTCGCGATGACAATCATTATGAATCCATACTTAATATTATAAATTCGAAAGTAACTCTGTCTGTCTGTATGTTACCTTTTCACGCCTAAACCACTGAACGGATTTCGATAAAATTTGGCAGAGAGATAGATTGCATCCCGGGGGAGGACATAGGATAGTTTTTATCCCGATATTCCCACGGGATCGACACTTATGCGGGTGAAACCGCGTGGCGCTGCTAATATTTAATAAAAAGGAGCTCTTTTTTTACTACTGTTAGCCTGCATCATCCCACTGCTGGGCAAAGGCCCCTTGACTTCCAGCTTTTTCTATCCAGGGCTATAGTGGACCACTGGTCGTTGGTTTTCTCTAGCTCGTCCCGCCACCTTCTACGGTGTCTGCCGCGACGCCTTCCATCTATGTCGGGGCTCCACGTAGTTGTTATTTTGGCACACAGCTCTTTTTGTAACAATGTAAATTATGAAATTTCGTACCAATTGAAAATTGAGTTAATATCAATCAGTACCCACCTAATGGGAAACTAATGCTGATCTAATCTTCTGGGCACGTTTCCGGATGACAGCGATGCGGACGAGTACTTTGACGCCTAAGTGTCCTTTGTTTTTGTATGTGTGTGTTATTTTTATTTTATTATATGGCATAATTTGTTAATGTTCCATATACGGGTGAAGACACTGACTCCTGTAACACAGGTACCACCTAGCTCAGGAGTCGGGGCTTCAAATTAAAATGTAACACCTTTTATTATGTCAATAAAACTTTATTATTATTATTGTATTTATTTGTATAGTAAGTTAGTTAGTCATTTAATTTAGTAAGTATCTAGTGTACTTAAATAGTTAATTCTTGAAAATATATGGGAAACCACACACATAAACACTGATATTTTTAAGCTTCTCGAAATCATAACTTACTTTCCCTAATAAACAAACGAAGTTTGGTAATTCAATTCCAGCCCACTAAAATACTTTGTCAACTTAAACTGATCAAAAACCGTCCCACTACGCAGAGGGTGCATAATTTACCAGCCGATAGGTACAAATGTGCGGCTGACACTGCTAAATGGGCACGGTATCGTTGAATAATGCCCACAGTTGCCTAACTTGTCTTAAACTATCGCAAACAAAACGTTCGGACGCCACAGATTTGTCAGTGGTTACTGTCCTGAGATAGTTAGGTACGTCGGTTACGACCATAGAGAACGGAATCACCGCAGACAACAGAGGGCGGCAGTATCTACTAATAAAGTTCATGGTGCTGAACTTCTGTCGCGAACCGCATTCAAAGCCGTCAATCAGTCAGTTTCTAAAGGTGTGTCATTTCTGTCATAGTGCGAGTAAACGGTGACAGATTTTGTTTGTATGAAAAATGTTGACGATGCTCTAGCAGTGATTTGGCGTCTCCGGGCTCTGTGGTTACAAACTAACAAATGAGGATCACCAACTATCGCTTGGTTTGTATGGGAACTGGTGACAATGCTACCTCTACAGCGGTCGCCGAGGCGTCTCCGTGCTCTGTGGTTACAGACTAACAAATGAGGATCACTAACTATCGCTTGGTTTGTATGGAAACTGGTGACAATGCTACCTCTACAGCGCACGCCGAGGCGTTTCCGTGCTCTGTGGTTACAGACTAACAAATGAGGATCACCAACTATCGCTTGGTTTGTATGGAAACTGGTGACAATGCCACCTCTACAGCGCCAGCGGTCGCCGAGACGTCTCCGTGCTCTGTGGTTGCGGACTAACAAATGAGGATTGCCAACTATTCGCATTATAGTTAACTTTGCGAAGTATGTTTCGTCTATAGTTATTTTGAATGTTCCGTTTATCGTTTAAACTAAATGTCCGGTTTGAATGAAGCTTGTTTGTTTACTATTCATTCCGGTGTTTCTCGGCTATTTATCATTGGGTAAGAACCAGTTTAAGTGAAAAGATCAACAAAAAAACTGTATCTACATATTCCTGAACTAATCAGTGACTTGAAAGTTTATAGCAAATGTAACGATACTAAAAATTAGAGCAGTGGTGGCCCAGTGGTAACGGCCGCGACTTACGAGCTGTAGGTAGTAGTTTCGAACCCAGATAGGCGCTTTACTTTGTGTAAACTATTTCATCACCACTGCTCTCAAAACGGTGAAGGAAAACATCGTGAGGAAACCGGCATGTCCTAGGTAGAACCAAAAATTCGAAGACATGTGACATCTACCAACCCGCGTGAAAATTTTTATTTAAGTAGTTGAATTTATATAAATCTCAAAAAAAAAAAATATTTTATTGAACTATTGTAAATTGCAATTACCAACCACTCGTAGTTTGTATTATTTTTAACTACTTAGATTTTATACTAAGTGTTCACACTCAATGGCTCCATATATAACTTTGATCATTAAAATCTAAGTAACTTTGTAAGTAACTACTGGAGAGCCAGCACCAATATTCAGTTGTAAAAAAAATACGATGACGTTTATAAAGCCCACTTTATTGCTAAAGGTTCATAACACTGTCATCCGTATAATACGAAGCTTACTTCACCACTTTATTAATCCAATTACGTTTACGCCGAGTTCATAAATTGGATGATTATGACTTTCTCACAAGTCCAGCTAATAATAATCTAGCCCTTTAGGTACTGTTCACACTAAACTAAGCCAGCGGCCAACTGTCAACAGGATATTGAGTGGCGTTTATTGTGCGAGTTACGTTCAGAGTGAGAATGGCTTCGCACCAGGCTTCAGTTCCAAAAAATTGTCTAGCTTCTTTTTTAGGGTTCCGTACCCAAAGGGTAAAAACGGGACCCTATTACTAAGACTCCAATGTCCGTCTGTCGGTCTGTCACCAGGCTGTATCTCATGAACCGTGTTAGCTAGACAATTGAAATTTTCTGTTGCCGCTATAGCAAAAATAATAATAATAAAATAAAGTTAAAATTTAACGTTTTTAGCCTTGTGGTACGGAACCCTTCGTGTGCGAGTCCGACTCGCACTTGGCCGGTTTTTTTTTAGCTACAATAGCATCCATCGTGTATTCTAGGAAAACTTCTATACTAAAGCTAGCTCACATTCAGCGGCTGACTTTGAGCGAGCGTTACGTTTGGTTGGTGTGAGACGTCCTTTAAAGTTACGCATAAAAGGCTAATCGCTGACTTTAAGTCGATTAAGCGCGACCAGTGAGTGCTCTAATCCGGAATCGTTTAAAGCTGAAGATGCAATCCGTATGTAAATGAAGAAAACGGTTCTCATCGTCTATTCATAGTAGAACGTAACAGGGAATGGTTGGTGGCCGGATTTCTGATTGTATTGAAAAAGGTTGGGTGCTGTGAAATCATCAATGTATTATTGGAGATTACCAATAGCATTATCTTTCCATGAACATGAAAAATTTTAACACAGGTGAAGTTATGGATCTATCGTTACGGGTGGTCAGTAGCTCGAAAGTCTGACAACCAGTCTTACAAAGGGGTATCGTATTTCCCAATAACTGGGGTGTGGAGGTCAGATAGGCGACTGCCTATCCATGTAAAATACTGGTATTCAGCTGCATCCGGTTAGACTGGAAGCCGACCCCAACATAGTTGGGAAAAGGCTAGGCAGGTGATGATGATGAGGTGAAGTTATGGATCTGTTAACGTTTAAGTCTACACCTAACAAGCCATTTTCATTCTGTCATTAGGTGATCCCTTGAGGCCTTTATTTTTTAATGAACAGACGCCAGGAGATCAAGCTACCCGATACTGTCAAATCTTCCCAATCAACTTTGAACCTTATACTTTAGAGATAAAGTTCAAAATCTATTAAAGAAATTTGACAGATTGTAGTAGCTTGATGTGCTGGCGTCTATACATACAGCGTGGCAGGGACATTGACGCTCAACCTTTTAGCATAGATTCAGCACTTGATTCTAGACCTAGAAATATTTCGTCGGTTATTAAAAAAATCTGCCGTTTCATAGAAAAGTGTATTGCAATACCTAGGAGGTCAAAATGTATTTTGTACCTACAGCATTTTTTTAAGTGAAAACTTTAGGCGCGTTGGGCATTTTTTGAGCGCCACTGTTACCGTAAGCGACACCGCGTGTTTTGTTTATTAAACGATTAAAAAAATACCCGCTTCGGATGTGTTCGGCTGTCCTCAAGATGTACTCGGTTTTAATTAAATCCGATATGTCAGTGAGTGATGGCAAAGTATTCAGTTTGTGTTTTGTTTTCACTCTGTCGGCACGTGCCACTGTTTTTTTAATAACCGACGAAAATTTCAGAATCATGTACTAATTCATGGTTACAGTTTGCGCGTCGATATCCCATGCCATTGTCAAGTTGGATATATTTCATGAATTATGTTTTACTTTACAATCACATCGGTAGGTATCAATTCCTGGTTTTATTACTCACGTGTTACCTTATCTTTGTTTACGCGATTTATTCCGGTCTGATCCCCTGAACCCCCCTCCACCCCCTCCTCGATCCCCTGCTAGTTAATTCGTCTTCTGTTTTAATCTCTATCTTTCGACTTGTGCTCTATTTCTTTATCCATTTCACCGTGAAATTAAACTAATACGGATCAATTAATCAAGTTATTCCTCCAATTTATTAACTGACTGATAAATAAATCGAGTAACAGCACCAATCCTCGGGTTTAGTGTACCGTAAATATCAATTACCGAAGTTATATCGGGAAATTCGGGAAACAACCGGTAATTGTCGGACAATGTCCAGAGCAGGGAACTGCTCTGTTGCATTTTGGCGAATATTGGTAATTTATTTTTATTATGTCGCTATATCGAGGGGAACGTTTCCCAGAATGGTCATTTTGAATGCGAACCCATAAAATTTTGTTAGTTAATTAGGCTTGGTAATGTTATAGACGCTTGTTTGCGTATAGTGATAATGTGATAATAGACAGATAGGTTTATGCATTTGACAGGTGCACCTATGCCAACTCTCATTTTTTTCTCCTAATTAGTTATTAAAATGGAAATGCTAAAATGGAACTGGGCTGGTCACATCTGTCGCATGGGCTACTATGGAACTATGGGAATATGGGATAGGGAGATAGAGAACTATGGGCTAAAGTAATCACACAATGGGTCCCAAACAGCAGTAAACGACAGGCCCAGAATGAGGTGGCGGGACGAGCTTGACTCTTTCCAGAAGGATTGGCGTTTAACAGCACTGGATAGGGATAAGTGGAAGGAGGGAAGGGAGGCCTTTGCCCTGCAGTGGGACAGGAATGGCTGATAATAATAAAAAATAATAATAATAAGTTATTAAAACGTTTCATTACCTTCTTCATTCATCCTGAATAAACTTAATTTTTCGGTGATGCAAAAAATCTTGACGGGAACTGGCAGTGGAATAAAACACACATAAAATCCTTACGATATAAAGGCTACGTAGCCAACAATATTTTCACTTAACACAGACAATAGTACCCATATTTCAGGCATACTTCCTCAACATCTCCATAACGAGCGCCAAGGACGTTCACAACTCATCGGTTTATCTCCATAAAACTGGCTCTGAACAAATGAAACCACAAAGTTTACTAAAGCCAGTTTCGGGCCCGAAAAAGGTTTTCATTTCCCCCATTATATGGGGACTTTCGGACCCCCTTAAACCATGCGTCGACTCCTGACACGCATTGTGCCATGATTAATGATTTACAACGCAATTTTCTTCAACGTAAAAAATGTCTCAGGTTTTTTTTATTTAATGTTAGATATGCACTCATAAAAGTTACGTGTCACGTATATAATGGGCTTTTTAATAGGTTTTGAGGTTATAAAGTTTTTTAATTATGATGATTAGGCTATTTATTTAAAAATCACGTCGTTTTCGGTTTTCGATGAGTTTGTTACGTCTAACGGAATTGTCTCGTATGAATTTATTTAAAAGAAGCTTTAAAAGCGTCTTATTGTAGTGTACCTATCTTTATCAAATATCAGGACGTGTTTTTGAAGTTTCATTCCCGGTAAAATATAGCGTTACAACGTTGTTATAATTTCTGACAATAAAATCTCACGGTGCTTGCATAGTATTGAAAATTCAACGATTATTCAGAATGAAGGATAGGTAATTCTAGAGATTACACGAATTAATTATACCTATTTTATTTGAATAGTTTAACGATCTTCGCCTGACAGCTCTACCATCAAATACCTCATGAAGAAAAAAACAAACAAAAAATACTATTCCTCCAACAAATTCTTTCATACAATGTCCCACTTTAATCCAACACATGTGGCTAGTTGGCAGCATCAAAGCTAAGATAATGGAGACAAAACAAGCCAGTTTAATGCGCCGTATTGGGTTGCAGCGCAAACAGCGCGCCCTAGTGTCAGATTACTGAACACATGCTGCCAAAAGGTCATGAATAGACACCAGTGTTTGTACAGACAGCAGTGATATGAAAATACGTGGTGGCTGGTGTAAATGTGATGTTTTTCTTTTGTTGTCTGTCAAACGTCTAGGGGACAACTTACTTGTGTGTTGTTACAAGTAATTACTCGTAGGAATAATTTCGGCTACTGGTTAATTTGGTGACCAGGGATTTAAAATGGTATGTTCCCGTTGGTGGACAAAAATGTAGGTACCAGTAGCGAAGGGTTAATTTTTCTAAGAGGTAAGCCGGAGTAGTGGATTATATTATTTGTATAAAGAATACTGACTGTGCCATTTTTCAAAGGGAAGCCCGTAGGAATCGAGTTGTATGGAACCTTCGCCACTGGTAGGTACCTACAGCAGTTGGGAATAGGCTTCTTCCTAGTTACACCTTAACACTCGTTTTTAGGCTTCCAGTCTCCACCCACTGCGTTCTTCAAGACGTCAGCAGTTCATCTATCCGAGGACGTCACACGCTTCTTTGGCTGATTTACGGTTTAAGGTACATCGCCTGATCACCAGACATTTCCAGTCCTCTATCACTTCAGATCGCCAAGTTACTGGTTTGTGAAACAAAGTTAAAATGCCTCTTTCTCTTGTAGGTAATTCATTAAACAAAAATGCTTCGTTATAAAAAAAGCAACCCTGCCTCAATCTGACCTAGTACAGTTACCTACGTTTTAGGTTAAGTAATTCAATTGTTTTTCCTACGTTGAAACTTTGCGTGACGACGCATCCGATGTTAGCGGAAGTCAGTGACCGGAAAAACTTGTTATTCCACCTAAGGCCATGTGTGATATTTACCTTGTTTTCACAATCCTACTTGTTTTATAAGACCTTTTTAGATACGCTTCCATGGTCTTCCCGGAAAGGACTGGTTGTTAAAAAAATAGCAAGTGCATTTAAACCCTTTCAGCTTTATCTTTTCCGACGTAGGTTTCCTACCTTTGTGGTGTTTTCCGGTTTTCCTTTATTTTGTGTTGGAATATAAAGGAATATATCTACAAGGAAACAACACATTAGATGTTGTGAAAGGATTCGCCTGTTTTATGAAAGAATGAAAAGGGAAAAGGAAATGTTTTGTGGTGTGATGCAATATGCACAGTGCTACTAAGACTATCACCTCAGCTAAGTTACAACATACTAAGCTAAATAATTTAGTTAGTAATAGAAGTAGGTTTACATCAGTAGTGCAATAACTAGGTTTCAACTGTCGACCTTTTGCTCGCCAGTCTGATGCCAAACCAGAGTGTGCTATTGCTGCTTTTAAAACCATTATATCATAAAACATTGGAGAGTTTTAAGACAATTATTAAACAAATGCGTCTAGCAACTCTTATTTTATTTGTATATTTATCTTACTTTCAGAGAATTATCCGGAGTACCAATAAATCTTTACATATTACTGTAATCCATCTTCGTCAGTCGACGCCTACGACGTTCGTCGTTCAGCCCACAATGCCGCAACTGTTATTTTCTTTTTTCCTTTATTCACGAATGAACATTGTGTTTACAAAGGTTTAGGTAGGTTTTTGTGGTAAAGTTGCTCCGATATAGGTAGGATAAGTTTTTTGTTTTATAACATAGATAGCCATCTTTGTTTGTAAACAAAGATAGCTGACGTGGCTCAAAAGGCTGCTCAACTTAAATGGGACTGGGCAGGACATGTCTGCCGCATGCCGGACAAACTGTGGGCCCAAATAGCGCAGAATTGGTGTCCTGACACAGTGAGGCGGGGTCGTGGCAGACCACGTAGGAGATGGCGGGACGAGCTGGATAGGTTCCACCAAGACTGGAAGGAGGACGCGCGGGCTCGCGAGAGATGGAAGGAGTGGAGGGAGGCCTTTGCCCAGGAGTGGGACAGCGCAGGCTAATTAAAAAAAAACATAGATAGTATTAAATAAATAAAGTCCTATATACCGTATTTCGGCCACGGCGGCCGATCTCAACGGAGACTAGCCTTCGGCGCGGGAGATATTATAGTGCACAAGTATGCGCGCCGCAGGAACCCGTTGGATGCGAGAAGCACAAACCGGGCTGGAGGTGCTTGGGGGAGGCCTATGTCCAGCAGTAGACGTCTTTCGGTTGAAATGATGATGATGATGAAGTATACGCGCAGACACAGGTGCACTCCCTTTTCCATCACTCTCATAGTCCGATGGGACGGCAATCCGACACGACCAGAGAGAGATCAGGCGCAGGACCAACGGCTTAACACAATACATAGTATTGTACAGGGTGCAAGGACATCGATGCGCAAACTGGAACCATGAATCCAGGCTCATAGACCACCAAAAAACCGTGTTGGTACCTATTGCACTTTTCTATGAAACAGCAGATTTTTTTTATAAGTAACCGACGAAAATTTTCAACGCAGGGGGTTCAGAATCACATACGGCCAAGACAAGCGCAGTTAGGTGAAAAAGGAAGATACTCCCGATATTCCATATGTGGTGAAATGAGCAAGAATTTTCAGTTTTTCACTCAACAATTCAATAGCAGGCTGTAACAATACAGTGATATCTTTGTCTATAATGTTAGCTGAATATCCATGAATAGGATACAGGATTGAAGTTTGTAAAGAAACAAAGTCCTAAAGCCACGTTCTTTTAATACGACTGTCGCGTTCTTCCTTCCATATTATTGTGTTTTATGTACAGTCAACAAAGGAGTTAAGTATACAGGAGCGTCGGATATAGATGAAGTTTACTAAGAAACCGATGGATGTTCTGGAATGAAATTTAATTTAATAAATGAGCTGTTTGTTTTCTATTAATAAACTAAAATTTTATTCGAGAATATCCATCGGTTTCATAGTAAACTTCAACAATATCCGACGCTCCTGTATACTTAACTCCTTTGTTGACTGTACATAATATGTTTCCCTCGCGGTGGTAGCTAATTCCGTTCCACAATAGAAGGAGCTCTAGCAGCATGGAGCAAGCCATGCGGATAGAATACGATACGTGAGTCCTTTTTAAATCCGTAACGACAACATACATAGGTAGTTTCAAGATTGCAGTTGTACTTTAGATGTGGAGAACAATGTATGAATTTTGTACATTTTTAAAGTCAGTATTTTAAGTATTTTCATGCCTGGAACTGTAAAAAATATTAAAACGACATGATGGGTTATTTTTTTTTGTATAACCCGTATTTTTTACAATAGGGGATATCATAAAGAGTCCAGAATCAGTGCTGATTCAGCTAGAGGTATACCCGTGAAGTATCCACTCTTGTCCGAATAACCGCGAGAGCATCCAAAAGTTAGGCTCTTTGTGAAGCCAGTGCCCAATAAATTCCATAGGTAGCGTCATAAAATCGAACTAACCCACAAGTTTCAACGCTGAAAATACCGTAAACGAAAATTCCTTTTGAAAATATCCTGACAAATCGTTGCGAAACGGCGTACTGAATGCAATGATAACTCTGCAGCTCTGCACAAAAGCCTTGCATCTACATAATCGATGGCTTATTGGCATTCCCCCTTTTACTTCTAAATTGCAAATTTTCCGCACGATTTCACAGAATAAATTTTCAGCCGCGAAACGGAATGCAACTGTTCTGTATTTCTTATTCATTTTCCTTCGCGTGCTCCCCTTATTTATTCGCATTGTTAGTTTAAATGGAGTCAACTTAAAGAAAAGCCACAATAATTTCGGAATACTGTGTTTATTCGAAGGAATCGTATTGTTTGATGTGTTTCGTGACTACAGAAGAGACCTCGTAAAGCCGACAGAGTTTAGTCTTCATATTAAACGTTAAACGGTTACGAGGCGTACGTATAATATGATGTTATAACAGTGACACTCAGGTCTATCAAAAGCTCGTAACAGCGATATAGTTAGTTTATTTGCGATAGCTCGACGTATTTTCATATAATTTTGTTACACTGTGAACTCGTAGATACTCTGTGGCTGTTAGTAAAATAACACTTATTTTGGGATTTATAAATAAATTTGATGTGTGGAAGTGAGAGACGAAGTGTCGGTCGTCCGGCGGAGAGATGGGCGGACGATATTGTTGCCATTGCGGTTAGAACCTGGATGAGTCTGACACAGGAGCGTGGAGATTGGCACAAGTGAAAGAGAAACCTATGATCAGCAGCGGATGAAGTCGGGCTGTGGTTGATCATCATCTACCTAGCCTTTTCCCAACTATGTTGGGGTCGGCTTCCAGTCTAACCGGATGCAGCTGAATACCAGTATTTTACATGGAGCGACTGCCTATCTGACGTCCACAACTCAGCTACAGGGTCATACGATACCCCTTGGTTGGTAAGACGGGTTGTCAGACTTTCGGGCTTCTGACTACCCGTAACGACTGTCAAAGATCCACGAATGACAGCCGGGACCAACGGCTTAACGTGCGTTCCGAGGCACGGAGAGGTCTCCGTCTCGGTATGTAAAGATGGTCACCCATCTACAGACCAACCGCGGCAAGCGTAGCATAACCTGATCGATCAACCTGTGCGGCTGCTATTATTTAGCCACGGGCCCCCCTGGGTTGTGCTGTGGATGACGATGATGAATGACACAATTCGTGTGTTAATAAAAAAAACTAGTCTCCATTAGAGGAAAGTAAGCCGAATTGAAATCGTTTAAAAAAGAACTACCAAACAGAGTTAACAAAGCTACACCTTAACTACGCGCTAAACAGACCCGAGTGGCTATTCGCAAAACATTTGACCAAAACTTGGGATGAACTTTTTAAGTTGGATAAGTACCTAAATAAAACCTATTAAAGCTCTTCGTTTATTCTTTTTATTTATCATTAAAAGAATAAACGCTTCGAGATTTCTTTTGAGTTAGTTTTTCATTAGAGGTTATATTAATTTTTAATTGGCTGCGAATATGAAAAAGGTGAAATCCAGATGCAGATTGGAAAAATCCTGTAACTGTGTTGATTGATTGAATTAAAAAAGTGCATTTCACATTTTATTTATATCAGGGTAGGTTCACCAATTAAACCTGAGCACTAAGGTTTTTTATAGGATACTAGGAAAAACTTAACCATATTTCTCACTCATTTAACGTATTCTTTTATATTTAAGTTGCTGAATTTATAAAAAATAATTATCTTCGAATTTGATATTAAGTCATTATCTGCCTAGCCTTTTCCCAACTATGTTGGGGTCGGCTCGCAGTCTAATCGGATGCAGCTGAATACCAGTATTTTACATGGAGCGACTGCCTATCTGACCTCCACAACCCAGTTACTGGGTAATACGACACCCCTTGGACTGGTTGTCAGACTTTCGGGCTTCTGACTACCCGTAACGACTGTCAAAGATCCATGAATGACAGCCGGGACCAACGGCTTAACGTGCTTTCCGAGGCACGGAGGGGTCTCGGTATGTACAGATGGCCACCCATCCACAGACCCAGCGCGGCTAGCGTAGCTTAACCTGATCGATCGGCCTGTGCGGCTGTTATTATTTAGCCACGGGCCCCTCAATTTGATATTAAGTATATAGTATCTAATATTTTCAAAAAGATTAACATAGGAAAAACTTTAATGAAACAAACTCATCAGTTAAGATCATGTCACGTAAATCATCACAACAATAATAATATTTCAATAGTGTAATCAACATAATACGTGTTCCCTGACCATAACTAACATAACGTTTTAATACAATAAACAAAATTAATTGCCTAATTATTTAAGGTTGCGACAAAGATGTAATAAAGAATGGAATGCTGAGTGATGTTGATGACAGGTGAGTTTTTTAATATTTCACAATCGCAATTATTTTTGACATTGAGAAAACAAATATACAAAGCGTTGATCTAATTGTAGAAAAATCTAAAATCCAGTAAAAATTATTGAATCGTTTTATTGAAAACTAATTAGGTAAAGTATATTGTAAGTTCCCCACGTAATTGACTAGCAGGCCATCAGATATTCTGTTGTAATCATAATTTTGTAGACATCATCAGATAACTGAATTGTAACTTTTTGGTTTTTTTTTATTGTAACGATCGTCATATGAAATACATTTCCTACGGTCTACCTACCGTCTATTGCGTAACCTACATGATATGTGTGATTTTCAGAACAAGTGTCCGCTTGCCTCTTATTGTGTTCATTTAGGGACCATGCATGTTAACACTCCATTCTTACTTAAATCCTTGTTGAAACCGAGTCTCGTTAATATAAGGCTGCTTTGCAAAGCTTCGTGAAAATTTATCGTTCCTTGTTGTACAACGAAAATTTATACAGTCTTAGTTAAGTATAATAAGGTCCCATTCAATTATGTGCCTTCTTGCTTCAATTTTTGTTCTAAACTCGGATTCCTTGTTTATTTGTGGCGTTGAAATGTCTAGTAGGTATATATTTCAATGTATTGTTACTGTGCTGCTTGTTGTGTAAAATTAACTGGTTCTCAGTAGGTTTTAAGTGGGTTCATGTAATTCGACTCCTGTGGAAGCAATAACAGTGAATTCACTATTACGGTAATGAATTCATTATTACGGTAATGCTTCTAAAGAATCTGTGTTCTATTTATCAGCCTTTTGTTTACCCTAATTGATGGTAGGACTAATTTAATTTCTTCTTGCGAGTAGAAATTAGATTTCTTTGGCGGTTTTTTTTGGTATACTTACCTATGCAAAATAAGCTTTGATCATCTTTTTTTTTCGTATACCCTACATGTAATCATCATTAATTACTCATTCATTATTTAAACTCAAACTCAAACTCAAATCATTTATTTCAATTAAACCTTGTACAGGCACTTTTGAATTGTCAAAATTAAATAGTCTGTCAGTTAGTCAGAAAGTTGAAGCTAGTTACCCATTCCAAAGCGTAGATCTCTATGGAGAAGAACGGGCAAGAACGGGCAAGTTTAGTTATTTATAAAGCTAATTGGAACATTCCAATTAGCTTTATAAATAGCTAAGTAATTAATGAGCTTTAAAGTCATATTTGTAGGTATTTTACAGAAAAAGAAGTTCTACAAAATGAATATTTACGTTACTAATTTATTGAGCTTCTGTCCGCAACTTCATCCACGTGAAATTTCTTGTTTCTACATAAATAACCTATGACACTCTGCATTACTGTAACTTTCCATTAGTGAAAGAATTTTCTGAATCGGATCAGTAGTTCCGAGGATTACCTCCTATATACAAACTCACAGGAACTAGGAAGGAGTTGGCTTACCTAGTTTATAATATTAGTATATACAAGCCCAAATGCTCATATGTGCCATGTAGGTAAATATATATGTACAAAATAGTCCGTGATCGCTTTATTCACTTTCATTCTTCCTTCCCATCTTTAGCCAACATGCACGGCTGCAGTCTAGACGTAATATTTTTGACGCGTCCCGCTGATAGCGAGTGGATATAGGTAATGGCACCATAGAGGCATATGGTGCGAAAATGGTGGGCGTAACTAACTTATGTTATGGTTGGTGCATAGTCTTGCGGAAAATGTGACAAAATGACTCACAGATTACTAATATGTAGCAAGACTCGACAGGTTGACATTTTAGAAAGACAGAAATAATTATTTTTGTTGAAGGCGCTTACATTTCCAAATCAGTAAAAAAAAAACAATAAAAAATGAAATAAAAAAAAATCAAAACAAAAAATCAAAGGAAAAAAAAACAATCCAATTTAAAAAAATCATTCAATTTAATTTAAAATTAAAGAAAAATCTGCACAGCGCGTACTTTTACCCATATACAGTGGACTAGTAGGTTTTAATTATGAGTAAGGTAAATAATTCCGAAGAAGAGGCCTTTGCCCCGCAGTGGGCCTAATAGTAGGCTGATATTATTAATTCAAGAATTATAATACCAGCCTATTTACTTTAAGAGGTTTTACCTTAAGAGGCAAATAAATATTCGTATTCAATTATAACGGTTATTTTTACTGATGGTACCCTTAAGAAACTTATCAATAAAATATGTATTGAATATACTAATCCATCCTTACTCCATACTGTGTGTCTGTCTGTCTGTCTGTTACCTCTTTACGCTTAAACCGCTGAAACGATTTAGATGAAATTTGGTATAGAATGGGTATAGAGATAGTTTAGAGTCCCGAGAAAGGTCATAGGACAGTTTTTATCCCGATATTCCCACGGGCTCAACACTTATGCGGGTGAAACCGCGGGGCGCTGCTAGTTGAATAATAAAATTACTTTTCAGAATAAATAAAATAAAATAAATTAACATCTTTTTTAAAAGTTAGTGCGTCCCACTCACATAGCAAATAGTTACTTACCTGGATTAACTATTTAACTGGCTAAAATACCAGGTAGCTAGTAAACCTAACCACGATTAAGCTGGGAGCAGGTTCACGTTAATAGTTCCTAGAGATCGGATTGGAACTCGCTGAATCGTTCGAATGGACTGTTTGGTCGGTAATTTGAGCTAATCCCTGGCCATGTTTCTTTGATTTATTTGTCGTAACTACTAAGTGCTCTCCAGCCCCTTACTTACTTAATATTTTCTGATATATTACTAGTATTTCCACAATGTCCATTAAAATGAATAACTTTTATTATAGTTTTTATTAGACGAAGATATTTTATGTCCCCCTTCCGCCTTTTTGAGCGGGTACTATTCTTTGCAATGGTTGTGGATTTCATTTCTTTCGTAATTAAGAAAATTGTGCAAGTAGTTTGAATCGTTGGCTTATTTAAAAGTGAGCGAAGACGCAATTTATTCTTCTTCTTTTTGAGTCGATGGAAAATATGTTGAGCCCAGTCAGTAGGTGATCACACCTTTTTTAGGTCCTCAGAAGTATATGTATATGCGTACTTTGGACACTCCAACATAATATGGGACATGGTCAGGAGTAGGTACCGCATTCGCACTGGCTATCGATGGGATCTATAATCCCCCATTTTGCTAGATAGTGCTTACAGCGGCCTACTTGGGTCCGCAGTCGATTGGTTGCTTAATTATAGTTGTAATAAATAATTAAATATGACGGAGAAGGTATAGTGCGTCTCGTTATTATCAGCCATATTTTAACTACTTTGGGCGTACAGTTGGGTAGGTGTTGGTTATTGCGCAATGGAAAAACCGTTTGCAGTTCAAATCAGATTATAATTTCACGAACAATTTAATCACACTAGCAAATTGCACACTGTAGGGTACACGACACAACCAGATACGGAACGCGGGACAGTTTCTGAGCACATGATGTCCGTACGACGCGCGACGTCCAATGTCCAAGCGAGCTCCACGCTCCACATCGTTCTGTCGAGCGAGCTGTCGTCGACTCCTACGAACTCAGGCTAGACTCTGTCAAGCGCCACTAGATGGCGCTAGCGTTCCGAATAGTCAAACGAATGACCGGATGCGACAAATATAAAACGTCTTACACAGTGATACCTACCCATTACATTTGCCGGTACAAGTGCTTCCACCACATCGATTTTATTGCCCCCAAGAATAAAATATTTTGCCCCAAACCTACCCAAATCATACAAGAGATTTATAGCTCCAGCTAAACCTGGGTATAAAATAAAGCAGTAAATATTTACATCTCAACGTGAAACTGAAGTCACGTGCCATACTTTGTTCCCGTTTTATTGCATATGGATTTATGACTTGCTCTTTGGGAACCTCACGTATTACTCTATCTATAAGAGATATTTGAGCAGGTACCTGTATGATGCTGTTATATATCAAGGTTACTTTGTGCCTTCAAATGTTTTTATTAGGTATGCAATCAGTACCTCAATCGCGGAAAACACTTTCAATTCAATCACAATGCACGGGTTGCGAAGGAAATTCACAGGTTGAACCCAGACAGGCGCTTTACTTTGTGTAAGTTATTTCCTCACCACTGCTCTCAAAACGGTGAAGGAAAACATCGTGAGGAAACAAACATGTTCCAGAACCAAACATTCGAAAACATGTGATATCTACTAACCTGCACTGGCCCCACGTGGTGGTTTACGGCCCACTCCTTCGCACAGAGAGGAGACTTGCGTACCAGCAGTGGGAACATTATAAACTGATTATGCTATATGTTTGAAAAGTTCGTCTGCTCGACAACGTAAATGAGGCAATGGATATTGTTGATTTGCCGAAATGGGCATTGGGTAAGTATGTTACGCAATTACCTCGCAGGGTGACTTCCCACCTGATTTAAAGCGAGCCAATGCCATTGTAGCGGTATCTACAACGCCATATGCGAACTACGCGTCATACTGACGTCACGCAAATCCTGCATCGCGCAAGCAGAGTTTATCGCGCAACTAGCATAGATACAACGGCCCGACGTGAATCATCGGGCAGTTGCCCGCCAGACACAATATCCTTCTGGTCGGAGGATCCTCCCTTTTCTATGGAGGTTGAGTGAATTTTACACCCTGTTCCTCATACCTCTATACCATTGCTCGGTATATACACACATCAAAAGTGTCTAGGGATCAACATATATTTTTGCAATAACTTTTCTCCTGATTGATATTAATTAAAATTTTCTTTAAGAATTCATCAAATAAAGTGTTTTCGTTTGTCACAGTAACGATAAACCAAGTCACCTTTGCATTAATAAAGAAATTTGCCATTTTCCTAATAAAGGGATTTTTGACATTTGAACCACTAACACAAAAGTTCGAAAAAAAGACTGAAATAACAGTTTTCTTTAAAATTTTATTGGGTAACTTAAACAATTAATAATCCGTGTTTCTACCGCGAACACTAACAACACAAGAACATCGGTTTGGCATACTCAAAATGAGTTCATCCAAATCACGCTGTGGAATGGCCGCCCATGTTCGTTGCAACAACAAAAAAAGGTCTTCTTGCGACTGGATACCCTCCATATTCGGCAGAGCTCTTCTCTGTAGCATATCCCATGCATGCTCAATCGGGTTCAAGTCTGGCGACTGAGCAGGCCAGGGCAGGACATTGATGTTAGCTGCGGCGAGAGTCTGTCTTACAACTCTTGCGGTGTGCGGTCGTGCATTATCATGCATTAACTGAAATAAGGGACCGATTTGCACTTGTAGAGGAACGATGACGTCTGATACAATCGTCTCAGCATAAATTTGAGCGTTGAGGTTGCCTCTGATCCAAATCAACTCAGTTCTTCCGCCGATCCAAATACCCGCCCATACCATGATGGTTCCACCACTATAAGGATGGACTTCCTGGCAGGATTTTAATCGCTGTTGGCGTCCAGGGGTTCTCCAGTGTCGTATACGTCTTGTATCCGGTCTCATACCAAAACGAGACTCATCAGAAAAGCACACGAAACGCCATTGTTCTTCTGCCCAATTTCTGTGTTCAAGAGCCCATTGATATCGAATCCTACGATTGTGCATTGCTATAGGTGGTACCCGTAGCGGTCTTCGGGAATGAAGGTTCACTTCATGCAAGCGGTTTCTGACTGTTTGGTCGCTAATTAAGTTCCCTGAAGAGTGATGAAGCCTCACGGCTAACATCATGGCGGTTATTGTTGGAGCTCTTCGAGTTAAGATTTGAATGTATCGGTCTTGTCTCCGTGTGGTGCAGCGATACCGTCCTCCATGGCGCTCAGCCACGGTACCAGTGCTTCGGTAACGTGTCCAAAGTCGACTGATAACACTCTGACTTGTATTCAGAGCTAAAGCCACAGTACGTTGCCGGGAACCAGCTTCTATCATTCCCACGGCTCTGAGCATTTCTTCCCTGCTTAAATGACGTCGCCGCTCCATAATAACGTTGGTTTTAATCAGTAGTAGGGAAACAGTAGCACTAATAATGTCTTCAATGCGTTGTATGTTTTTATAGGGAAAATATTGACAGCTGATTTTCATCTTTTACTCGAATTTGATTCACAGTTCCTGATTCAAATTATGAAATGCACCAAAAAGGATCCATATAAATTTATAAAATCATAAATTTATTACAAAGCCACATCTCAATCTCAAGAAATCCGCATAAAAATGCTTGATCCCTAGACACTTTTGATGTGTGTACTTACAACACCACAAGGATGTTTCCAATGTGAAGACAAACTCATCATCATCTGCCTAGCCTTTTCCCAACTATGTATGTGAACTACCTAGCATTATATCCTGAAGAATATCATATATTTTTCTGTTTTTTTTTTACTGTAGTCGATCATAAACTTTTAACTATGGACAAAATTCTCATGTGCCTGTAGTTTCAAAACGAGACACAGTATAGTGGTGTTTGAGTTCCTTCAAAGCGCTTCCGTCTTCGTAGTTTTATCACGCGGGTTCTAGAAATAGACACTGTTAGCTGCAAAACGACGCTTTTGTCTAGCTTTACGAGTTTACTTTAAACCTAAACAATCGTCTGCTTCCAGCTAAGGATTAGACGGTATACAATGCTGGCAAGGTAGGTTTAAACATTTATAAACCAATCTACAAACTAATAATAAAGCTGAAGAGTTTGTTTGAACGCGATAATCTCTGAAACTACCAGTCTGATTTGAGAAATTATTTTGCATATATGGTAGCCCAATTTTTGACGGCACGGTTGGCGCAGTGGTTATACGATTGACTGCTGCGCTGCGTGTCGCGGGTTCGATTCCTGCATGGAACAAATATTTGTATGACCTACAAGTAGTTGTTCCGGGTCTGGCTGTTTGTGTATGAGTCTAAATGTTTGTAAACGCACCCAAAATACAGGAGAAATTCCTAGTGTGGCTACGTTCTTAAAAAAAAAAAAAATCTTGAGGAAGAGGGGCCCGTGGCTAAATACCTAATAACAGCCGCACAGGTCGATCGATCAGGTTAAGCTACGCTAGCCGCGGTTGGTCTGTGGGTGGGTGACCATCTTTACATAACGACCCTTCCGTGCCTCGGAAAGCACATTAACCCATCGGTCCCGGCTGGCATTCGTGGATCTTTGCCAGTCGTTACGAGTAGTCAGAAGCCCGAAAGTCTGACAACCAGTCTTACCAATCGTATTACCCAGTAACTGGGTAGTGGAGGTCAGATAGGTAGTCGCTCCATGTAAAATACTGGTATTCAGCTGCATCCGGTTAGACTGGAAGCCGACCCTAACATAGTTGGGAAAAGGCTAGGCAGATGATGAGCCCAATTCTTGAGGAAGGCTATGGGTTAAGTAACATCACGCTGCGCTGGGACTCTAGGAGCAGGGTAAAAAGAAAAAAGACAGAGTTTAAAACAGAAAAAGAAAAAGCAGGGGATCGAGGAGGGGGGGAGGTGGGGGGGTTCAGGGGATCAGAACAGAATAACTCAAAAAGAACACTAAGCAAAAACGAAGTAATAGCGCAGGCAGGCGATGCGAAGCGACGGGGAGGGTCGGGGGAACAAGAAATTTCAAGCGGCCGAAGTCGCAGCCAGAAGCTAGCAAAGCTTATAAAAATTGGTGAACAATGCTACATACATCCTACTGACAGTATTGAATAAGCTGCTGCGTCGTCTGTGATGGAATATTGATCTCGGCTTTATTTCATTTTCATCCCATCCCATACTGAACAGCATTATGAGCCCGGCAAACATGAAACACGTCCCGAAAGCGACAATACATTTCACAAAATGTAAACAACGCAGGGCCGCACTCGGCAATGGCCGGTCCAGGGCCGAATTCAACCGAATGGGACTTATATCGAGCCCTCTCGTAGTGTCGTCCTATTGACGCCTCTGCACGCTTTATATGCAAATTGAATGACCTCCAATTTGGTGAAACGGGTGGAATGACATCTTCACATCGGACGTTAAGCCCCGTAATTGCAGCCCTTTGGTTCGTTATTGGCATATTTTGCGTTTTAACTTCCGATGTTTAGGTAGTCTAGATATTATGGTTTTTGGGTTTATGAGGAATGGTCCTATTTGGTTGAAGTGAGGCCGTTTGTAGGGAAATGTTCTGTGAAATGATGTATATAAATTACTCAAATAGCGTGTGTGTTAGGTACGCTGCTGTTGTGCTGTGTGTGTTGTGTATGTGTGCTGTGCTGTTATCTATACTCTAATACTAATTATATTGTAGTGGGCCCGCGTGGTAGATTACAGCCTACCCCCTCTCACAGAGACGAGGCGTGTGTCCCAGCTGTGTGAACATTATAGACTGATTATGAAGTAGATTTTATATCACTAATAAAACACTAGAAGCGCCCCGCAGTTTCACCCGCATAAGTGTCGATTCCATTGGAATATCGGGATAAAGACTATCCTATGTCCTTTTCCGGGATTCAAACTATATACCAAATTTCATCTAAATCAGTTCAGCGGTTTAAGCATGAAGAAGTAACAGACAGACAGACACACTTTCGCATTTATAATATTAGTATGGATTCCTGTTACACTTACTATTGTTGGGACTAAAACATAACTGGCGAAATGTGGATGTAGTATAGATACACCTCTGCCTAACTCTTCGGTGTACACAGGCATGATTTTATTTTTGTAAAATACCGCCAAAAATTTTTTTTTTTCTGTAAAAATTTTAACCACGATGTATAATAATAATCCATTTATTTTCAGGTAACAAAGACCCGTATGATACATACCTTAACCTAAGTATACATAATAATATAGTAATAATTTTGTTAGTATTGCCCACGCCTCAAACTTCACTTCGCGTGTGTCTACGTAAGTGCTTTAATTAAAATTATAATTAGGTAAAGTGTTAATACCGCTCAATAAGGATAAAAGTCTCATCAGATATTATAATGAAAACAAAATAGCGACCTTTTTATAATACTTTGCTAAGCAGTTTTATTTTCTGCGACGTCGTATCGCTCCTACGCTCGTATGTGTACCTACATATTGACCTACCTTATTTTGCATACTAATATGGAAAATTTACATGTAAGTACAGTTTTGTCACGTAGGTATTTAAAAATGAATATTAATAAAATCCAAGAAATAATAATCTATGTCTTCATAAAAATAAGAACATGCAAAATAATAATTAATGTAAAATATTATTTAATTATATTTATATAATTTAAAAAGCTAATAGTCTTAAAAAATAATAATAATACGTTTAAGTATATAAAAAAGGAGGAGAAATAATCAAAGGACATCAAAAGATTCGTCCGCATCGCTGTCAATAGTAAAAGTGCCTCAAAAGGTTGGCAGCATTGCCACGTTGAATGGCAATGCTGATTCTTTGTCCAAAAATGTAGAATAAATAATAACCTACCTAATATACCTACACATACCTATATTTGACGGCACGGTTGGCGCAGTGGTTAAGCGATTGACTGCTGCGCTGCGTGTCGCGGGTTCGATTCCCGCACGGAACAAAATATTTGTACGTTTGTATGACCTACAAGTAGTTGTTCCGGGTCTGGCTGTTTGTGTATGTGAGTTTTATATGTTTGTAAACGCACCCACGATACAGGAGAAATTCCTAGTGTGGGGCAAAATTTTTAACAAAAAAAAAAAAAAAACTTTTTTTTTTATAAAGCGCAAATCACTTATAATATTTAGAATATTTAATTAGATAAAAAAAACCTTTAAGTTGCTCTTAACAAGGAACTTATAAGTATCCGGAAGGCATGTTATTTTGTTACTCTCCCTATTTTCTAATAAAACCGAAAGAAACTATCTAACACCGCCACATTTTCCATTTAACGACTCGTTTCCTGAAAATAACGTAGAAAATGCTCTAGCAGCGATAAGCCGCCGCTATAAATTAAAAGTTAATTGTATAACAAAAGCGGTGTTTGCCTTAACCACTGATAAGCTGGTATAAAGAACCACTTCCTTCAGAGAATGGACTTTGTTTTTATAGTATAATAAAGCAGATTTAAAATTTTTGCACTGATTACACGGTTCGAGTGGCTGTGGTTGTGATCGTGTGTGGTCAGGCTATGTTGGTCATGTCCGGGTTATGTTGGTCATATACGGGTGGTTTGGTGTGAGGTGAATGTTCTAGAAAATAGGGGTAGGTTTTATTTACTTTTTTACTTTGTACGACATGTACCTAAAATAATTTTTATTGAGATTATTGAAACGGTTTTGTATCGTTATTTAAAAAGTAATAGGTAAATAAGTAAAGGTTATTTCTCAAAATATATACTTAATGGAATTATTATAATATTATGACTAGATAGATATAGGTACATACCTAAATAAATCGATTCTAACAATATTTCACCACCATGTAAAAAACAAGTTTGAAATCAAGTCCATTTGATTGGCCGGAACTAATACACAAAATACACATTCATTATAATATTTTATAGACATAAAGTTTGCCAATTTCACGCCAGAGTCATACCATCACAGTATATTTACGATAAAAGGGGATATCCACTGCGAGCATTTTTAAGGAGTTTTCATCCCGACACGTCCACCCCCGCCTTATGAAATTTTTGTCAAGCCTTTCTAAATGAAATATGATTTTTTCATCATAATATTACTAAGCCAACATGTGTGCCTAGTACTTATAGCTTATGATATGGCCAAATATTTTATTTGAGTAGCTGTTGGCCTGGCTCCGTTTGCGAGGATTGGGCAGAAGACCTACCTACTCAAAGATCTATAAAATCAGAATTAAATTCGGATAAGTTTTTCTCGAGTAATGAGCGCACTAATAGACCGACGGACAAATGGAAGCTGTCTTATAATATACCTAAAATGTATTCAAAATAATTAAATTCTTTAAAAAATCAATCAACCAAGTAAGACAAATTAAATAAATAAATAAATTTTTGAAGTAAATGTGAAAAGGTGTCAGTCTTTCCCACATTAATTCCATACCACCAACAAAGTTTGCAACGTACTTTAGTATGTAGCCAATACTTTACCGGGTTTAATGTTAAGTTAAGTACCTATGTCAGAAATCTATAAAACAACCGTAAAGGTATAAAATAGTAGGGTATTTCGTAGTAAAGTTTATGAAGTGAAAGTCCCACACCTACATTATAACGGCACGGATTGAATGTTGAAGAAAAGGTGTGGCCTGCACCTTTATATGATGAAATATTCGGCAGTTATGGGTTGCAAATAGTAGTATTGATTTGCTTATTCGTAACAATTGTAATTTTAGTACTAGCTAAAATCAATTACATTCAATTTTATTTATTCAAGTAACCATGACTCATTTGTTAGCAAAAGACTTATCCTATGTTAGTAAAATACCTAGTATGCTAGTATGTAGCGTGCGTGTGTGCGAGCTAGTGTGTAGTGTGTCTGTGTGTGTGTGTGTGTGTTGTGTTTGTTTTAAGTACCATCCGAGGACGTGCGTATGAATACACAAGGCACGACCGAGGACCTTTTCAAAGCGAGGACCTTTTCGAGGGTCCTCGGTTTGACTTGACCAAAGATTCGTATTCTGCAAGCGATTTTGAGTCTTTCTATATACTTAATACGAAAAAGTTGTCTGAACCTCGGTTTGATCAAGATTATTCATAATCTTACACAGACATTGTGTATCCACCAGATGGTGCCACTGTCGCCTCATACACAGACTCTTTACACTCATTTCACGTTTGTTGTATTATCCGAGGACCTATGTGTTAACTTTAACACAAAAGACCTCGGTTAGGTAGCTTTTCCAGACAATGTGTATTTAAGACCTCGGTTTGCTAGATTTTCCGAACAGTGTGTATTCTAGTCCTCGTTTCGACAGTTTTCCTTGTGTGTAGAAGACAAATTATATGCTATCATTTAAATAAAATTATGAAGGAGAAAATCGAAGGTAGACTGAATCCTTAAACAAATCGTTGGTAGCTACTAGGTGGACGAGGAATAATCAGGCTTTTTCTGCAGCATCTGCTAAGTACCTAGGCCCGCTTATATTATACAACATTATGATTTGCACCATAAAATATTGTATTGTCATAGGAGCTAAATACGTGTGCTTTTCATAAAGAAAATAAATGCCTTCCTAGGTGAAATGTCTGCAGCAAGATTTGAAACAAATATAAAGTACAAAGAAATACAAAACATGAACATACTAAAGGAAACCACGTCATAAACTTTACTGAAATAAAAGTAAGTAGGTTTATTTTAAAATGGAACAAATTATTTAACAAACTTTTACCAACGATCTACTTATAAAAATTATCATCAAGTTGCAATAACATCTTTGAGAAGCATGATTATAAAACTTACATAACAGTTAATAGAAAACGACTCAAACAAAAGGACTTATAGAAACCATAATTAAAAGAAATCGACATAAATTGGGCTAAAAACTTGACATAAAATTTCATAACACAATGCTTAGTTAGAAAACAACAAAGAAATATTATCAAGCGAGATCAAAATAATTTGGGAAGCATGCAAACTTAATAACTTAATGGCGCCGATTCCCTTGTTCACAAACTAAACAAAATTTAAGTTCAGTGCATCTTTTTCTTTATATTTAAAAGGACAGAAGATAAATATTAGTTTAGTCCTGTCAAATTAAGATACTCCATAGCAAGTTTAGACGTGATTATAAACATGGCTATTAAAAATATTTTATCCCCATAGGGGTGTTGTTTTGAAAAATCGTCTGGGATGTTTCTATAGCTTGACTTAAATATTATGACCAATTATCATATCAAGCCACGTAATAAAATACTCCCCTAAGAAATTGACTATCCCTCTTCACCCCTTTTCTAAAAAACCTGATATACTTACTTTATTATTTATTTTGGTCTTACATACTGAGTTTCGAATTAATTGGACCACGCGTTAAAATTCTTCCATACAAAATTTACACCCCCAATCTCCCTTTAGTTTCAAGTTTATTAACCAAATGAATAAGATTTTTCATATAAACTGTATTCTTGGTCTTCACGCCCACAGGGGTGGAATTCCGAAAAATCGTTTGTTATATTATTATGTTCATTACTTCACTCGAAGATTTATTTATACCAATTTTCGAGTTATTCAAGCCACGCAGTAAAATCCTCGCTTGTATAATTAACTACCCCTTTTCACCCTGTTAGGGCTAGATTTTCGAAAAACCCTGATACACGGTATTCTTTATTTTTGGTCTTAAGTATAAATACTGAGTTTCGACCTAATCGGACCGCGAGTTAAAAATCTTCCATACAAATTCTGACACCCCACAATCCCCCTTTAGGGGGTAGTTTAGAAAAACAAAAAATACCAAACTTCATAATTTACTTATTATCTAAGTAAATTATGAAGTTTGGCATTTTTTGTATTTGTGCCAAGTTTTTTAACTCAAGGAATAAGATTTTTCATGCAAAAAAAAACAAGGGGGTAAAAAGGGGGGATCCCTTTTCACCCCCTTAAAGGTTGAATTTCCAAAAACCCCTTCTTAGTGCTCCCCTACATTATAAAAGGAAGCCGTGTGCAAAATTTCACAATCTCAAACTCAACTCAAACTCAACAGGCACTTTTGAATTGTCAAGGGGTCGGTCAGCTCAGGGAGAGAGCCTCCCGTCCTAGCCGCCGCGGGAGACGCTCCGGGCGTCGGGAGCCGCGCGACGACTCCCGGCCACCGTAAGCGCGGGCCTGCGGGCGGAGAGTAATGGGTAGCTCACCGTCCGATCCGATCAGGACCAGGCCCGTGCCGGACGGCGCGTACGTGTTCCACGCCCACCTCAAAGAGATGTCAGCATCGAGGACCCCATAGGGCCGAAGCCTGCCGGGTCAGCGGGATTGTCCGAAAGGGTTACCGCTGGCCCGGAACATAAAGGGCTAAGGAAGGAACATGGGTGGGTTTTAGTCAGTAAGAGTCTGACACTCCCTTCCGCTCCACCCAGAGCGGGAGGGGTCATTTGATGATTTCCCATCCGCAAAAAAAAAGGGGTCGGTCAGACAGAAAGATGAAGCTAGTTGCCCATTCCAAAGCGCAGGTACCTATGGAGAAGAACGGGCAAGAAACTCCATGGACACTCTTTTAAATCAAAGTAATATGGTTACAAAATCTTGTTTAGATCATTCATGTTAAAAATTATGCATGTGAGAACAATGTAGAACGTTAAAAGCGTCCGTAACGTCTAAAATCACATTCCTAGACCCAGTAGTTGCGGCTGTGCGTTGATATGTCAGTCTGTCAGTCAGTTTCTCCTTTTATATATACAGGATGAATTTTCGAAGTGAGCGTGGATGACCAAATCCGAAACTATGAGGAATAGCGAAAAGTACTCAAAATAGTCGCGGCCTCGATTTTGGTGAAAACTAAAACTGCATCATTGGATTTTTGAAAAATCAATATTTCTAGCCAGGAATTGAACCCGTTGATTTTGAAAAAAAACACTGTATTTATTACACCATTCGATAGTGTCGCTGATAAGGATCGATTTCTGGGTTTTTGTTTACGTTATAAGAAACAATCACGAGTGTTTAACAAATTAAAGCCGTTACTGTCGGCGGCTCTCTTTGATAAATAATCCTTTGAGAAGCGCTGACAAACGTATAGACATTGACTCGTCCTCGCTTGGTACTTCATTTTAGAAAAAGTGTGTAAGAAATAAATCGGAACATTGATTATTATCTTACACGTAAAATGTTTTAGGTAGGTAGGTAGGTATTTTCCAGGTCCTCGGTTTGTACAAGTTCTACGCGAAAAACTGTCCTCGGTTTAGTGATATAAAGTCTAACACAACGTCCGCACTTTGTACAAGCTATAAGAAATATTGTGTAAAAATACGTCCTCGGAAGGACGTCGCAGGGCTTACGTAAGAGGTCCTCGGTTGGCTTACACAAAGTCCTCGTATGTGCATCGTTGGTCACATTTAGCTGTGTATTTCAGGTCCTCAGTATTCGAAATTCATACAGAAAAATGTTGAGATAGCATTATCCCAATAAGCTCATCACTATAGATTTACTCACCTGTCTCTTTCTATCTTATTCTAAAAGGCCAACGAGGTATTTAAACCAGTTTTTTGGAGGGTCCTCGGTTCGTTCTAGGACTAACAAGGTCCTCGTAAGGGTGTCTGTACAAACAGGGGTGTGTGTATGTGTGCTAGTGTGTATGTGTGCTAGTGTGTGTGTGTGTGTATGTAGTTGTATGCTAGTATGCTAGTTTTAAAACTTTTGGAGTGGTGGCCCAGTAAGAGCAGTGGTGACCCAGTGGTATCGGCCCCCACTTACGAGTTGTAGGTCGTGAGTTCGAACCCAGGCAGGTGCTTTACTTTGGGTAAATTATTTCGTCACCACTGTTCTCAAAACGGTGAAAGAAAACATCGTGAGGAAACCAGCATGTCCTAGAACCAAAAATTCGAAGACATGATTTTGACATCTAACCAGCACTGGGCCCGCGTCGTGGATTACGGCCCACTCCCTCTCACCGAAAGAAGGCCTGTGTCCCAGCAGTGGAAACGTTATAGCTGATTATGCTAGGTAGATATCCATTGCCAGTGGGGCCCGTGGCCAAATGCCGTGGCCGCACAGGTCGATCGATCCGGTTAAGCTACGCTTTCCGCAGTTGGTCTGTGTATGGGTGACCATACTGACCATCTTTACATACCGAGACCCCTCCGTGCCTCCGTTGGTCCCGGCTGTCATTCGTGGATCTTTGACAGTCGTTACAGCCCGAAATTCTGATAACCAGTCTTACCAAGAGGTATCGTATAACCCATTAACTGGGTTGTGGAGGTCAGATAGGCAGTCCCTTCATGTAAAATACTGGTATTCAGCTACATCCGGTTAAACTGGAAGCCGACCCCAACATAGTTGGGACAAGGCAAGGCAGATGATGAGATATCCAGTGCCAGGTATCAACATAAACTCTTGTGCAAGTAGTTTTTAAAGGATTGAACATTTTACAGTATGTAAAAACTAATTTCAAAGTTAAATTATTTCTTAGTATTTTGTTATCGTCTAGGTAACTCAGAACGAAAATATAAAATTCGCCATTCCTACCGGTTTTTACAACACGTTGGAGGCAGACATATGAAAACCGAATGGTGCATACAAGAATAGTCAGGAAGAGGCGAGTTGTCTGAATGTCTGCCTTCACTCACAAGAGGCGTAAATTCTAAATGTCGTAAATATGAAAAATATCGTGGAAATGTTCGGACGGATGCTGCAATAAAAGTTACACTGCAGACAATTTGTGGGGAAACTGCAAAGTATTGTGCAATAAATGTATGTGATGGTGAATGAAATATACCCGTTAAGGGGACTACAGGACCTAAACGCAAAAAACTCAAGTTTTATAATGCCTAAAAGTATATGATCGACTACAGTAAACAAAATCAAAAAAATATATGATATTCTTCAGGATATATGCTAGTTACATAGTGTGTTGAAAACATATTACAACTAATTTGATATGATAGAAAAAAATCATGAAGATAACTCTAAAAACTATATTTTTACAATAAAAACCATACTATATACATGCAATCATTCTGATTTTTTGTCAGATTATTCTACAAGCAATTTTATTATTTTAGTCCAAACAATATTTTTTTTGTAAATAGATAATTGCTTCATATTTTTCAATAAATTACCAGGGTTGTGTCATCGCGCTTCTCTTTCTTTTTTCTCCAGCCCGACCGCAGAGTGACAGCGCTTTAGGTCATGTAGTCCCCTTAAGCTTTCTGCTTTATTAGAAACTAGCTTCTGACCGCGATGTCGGAAATTGACGGGAACATTTTACCGGGACAAAAAGTAGCCTCTGTCGTTTCCCAGGGAGCCATCTATCTCCTTGCCATTTGTATCGAAATCCGTTCAAAGGTTTAAGCGTGAAAAGGTAACATACAGACAAGAGTTGCTTTCGATTTTGTAATATTAGTATGTATTGTAAACAATTAGCAGCGCCCCGCGGTTTGATCGCGGGTCGATCCCTTGGGAATATCGGGATAAAAACTATCCTATGTCATTTCCCGGGACTCAAACTATCTCTATACCACATCTAAATCGGTTCTCGTGAAGAGGTAACCGACAGACAGACACACTTTCGCATTTATAATATTAGTATTGATTAAATTGTTAATTTTCGCGAATAACATGATAGGTACAGTTGCTTAGAATAAAGTTAAATGTTCTCATAATATTTATTATAGGTCAGACCTGATAGGATATCCCCTCGGCAAAAATGACGAGCTTATGTACAGACGCCAGCACATCAATCTACACGAAACTGTCAAATTTGTCTAAATCAACTTTGAAACATGCTTTAGCGATAAAGTTGAAAATCTGTTAAAGAAATTTGACAGGTTGTATTAGGTTGACGTGCTTGTCGTCTGTACGTACAAACTTTCATCCCATATTTAACCTCTTTAGGGGGTGAATGTTTAAAAATCCTTCCTTAGTGCTCACATTCACTATAGAAGGGTGTCTTGTACAAAATTTAATGCTTTGTTGTCTGTCAGTAATGCATGTTTTTTTTTTAAAGTAGATGACGTAAAGCGTATAAATCAGGCGTTCCATTTATGATATCATACGATTCAAACAACTGTAATTTTCTTAGTTTGTTAACTGTATCTATCAATTACTTACCAAGTTAAAATATGACTTGGTAGCAAAAGGAAATGGATACTCAAGAACCCATTAACATGTAGAAGGTTTACGTATTTTCTAGCACTTAAGGGGCTTACAGGACCTAAACACACAAAACGCAAGTTCTAAAAACAATAAACGCATATGATCAACTACAGTAAACCAAATCAGAAAAATATATGGTATTCTCCAGGATATATGCTAGGTAGATAGTGTGTTGAAAACATAATACGACTAATTTGATAGTATAGAAAAAAATCATGAAGATACCTCCAAAACTTTCTTTTTACAATAAAAACCATACTAAAATATACATAAAACTATTCAGATTTTTTGTCAGATTATTCTACAAGCAACTTATTAAATTACTATTGCTTTATTTTTTTTGTCCAAACAATAGATTTTTTGTAATTAAATAATTGCTTCATATTTTGCAATAAATTATCAGCGTTGTGTCATCGCGCTTCTCTTTCTTTTCTATGCAGTCCGACAATGACCGCGCTTTAGGTCATGTAAGCCCCTTAAGAGTAATTCATCACTCAAATTATAGGGTACTTCACTGGAACACGAAACATGATTCAAAAATAATTATTTGTTTTTCAATATCCTTAATTACATCGCCATGGCCTGTCTTCGAGGTAGCGCCGCTAGTAGTCTTGATGGATGGAGTGCATTAAAATAAACATCTGTCCATTTTTCAACAGGCCCTGATAGCCAATTACATCGCTGCGCTACAAATAGCCACAGTTTTACGAATCATTGCTTTTCTGTTAAATGGGTTTACTAAAATAAAAAGGCAACATTTTTAATATTATGGGCTACGAACTAATAAGTTTCAGGAGATATTAAAAATAGTAAGCTGTCAAATAAATCTTGAATATTGAATGCGGCAGAGGTTGGAATAAAATTTTGATAGGAATAAAATGCTGTCGTCGAAAATGAAAATCTTTGGACATTCTGTCGGGAATAATGCGATCAACTTTGTTGCCTGAATGCCGATCAAAAACATCGCCATATTGCTCCGAGTTAACAATTACGAGGATAAATAAGACTCTTCTAGCCGACGACAAGCGTAACATTTAATTTGGGCTACGAATTAACAAGTTTTAGGAGATATTTAAAAAAAAGTAAGCTGTCAAGTAAATCTTCATTATTGCATACGGTAGACGTTTGCATAAAAATATGCTGTCGTAGAAAATGAAAATCTTCGGTAATTTTCTCGGAGATTGTACGGTCAACTTTGTCCGAATCCAGAAGAAAAAATTGCCATAATGCTTGAAGTTAACAATTACGAAGCTAAGAGCCAGGTAAATAAATAAGACTCCTCTAGCCGACGACAAGCATAAAATTTAGTTTCATACTCGGGTAACTTATTCTTAGCTCATTCTGTGCAATTTCCTATGCAAATTTAATTGTACCCGAGGTCCACGTAAATCTCTACTCTCTCTGGCTGCAAAGTTAATTACGCGCCAGGACTACTCTGTGCGATTAACGAGCCGGCTTGCTTTTATTGTGTCTACATCGACAAAGGAAAGGAAAACGTGGAAAATGATATTACCCGAGGCGCAAATGAACAGTGTTGCTATAACACGGATTTCATACCAAAAACTGAACAAAAGATGCTCGTTTTGAGACAAAGAAACGGTATTGTTGCTTCAAGATTTATTGTTGATGTTTTGTTATTGTTTATTTTGTAAGGCCCAGCGTTTAATGGAAATGGTCTTCAATGTATTGTCGACGTAAATTAATTAAATACATACGGTATTAGTCTTTCATCTCGCCGCAGAATTCCTTCGTTTAAATACCAAGTTTGCTATTATGACTATTACAGTTAGAAAGTTTTAATAGGGCTGCTGGAAAGAGCGCCGCGTGTGTAAAATATTATAAACGCTGCAGAAGTGACAGCTAGTTAGCGAATTTACCAACTAGTTCAGCTTTTAGTCGCCTGAGGCTTTTGCTTGTTCAGAAAGGAAATCTTGACGATTAGATACGAACTTAAGAAACATGGTTCTGGAACATTTTTTTTTCTAACCGGCCGTCACCCCATAGCACCCTTGCCAAACATATACACGAGCGGCACATTGTCGACGGCTGGAGTTGCCTCTCTCTACACTTAAGTTTGTAACAAAAATCGTAGTCGTAAAATATACGTACAGTGGCCTCAACATTATGACTAATAAAAATAAAACAGGTACTCCTAAGGGATATTACTTGATTATTTTTTATGATAAGTCAAAGGTAGTTGAATTAATAATAACGTTATAACAGTTCAAACATTTTGATCACTAGAATTTCAAATCATAATGTGGCGTGTCACAACTAAAGTCAAAAAAGGACAACTAAATGGAGATTTGTAGGTACATACATACGAGTCGAAAACAGAACCTCCTTATTTTGAAGTAGGACAAAAATACTCAAGAAAATGTTTCCAAGAATCCAGCAAAAGAAACAACCCAACTAGAAGACATGTAGTACCACGATAATAAAGTCGCGTGTCACTCTGATGAAACAGACACGGACATGATAAGATTTAATGACGTGCTACGCAAACACTATTGCAATTCTAGTTTAACGGCTCACACCGATCTATTACCGCAGATAAGTGGAGTTATGTAGCTGTGAGGAATAAAGTATGTCAAAGCGTAGTATGCAAATCACGGCTGTGTGATCTTAAGTGTGTGAGTGCACGCGCCGAGAGCTTCGCCTTAAGGGGTAGGTGGAACTCAAGGTAAATGTGACGTGACATGAATTGGAGTTACTGACTTGGTTTTGACATAGTTTTTTATATAGTTTGAGAAGGATGTTGTCATTTTGAAAAAGACGGTACTGTTTATATATGTGGATCTCATTGTGGGGGTTCAAGATTTTTCGGTCGTTAGGAAATTAAGAATGACTTTGGTTTGAAATTTCGTATGTCACAATTTTGTAACTACAAAACTAATTTTATAACGTAATGCACAATTCATTCATAAACAGCAGAAAACATAATCTATTCATAACCAATGATTATTACAAAGGTCCCATAAGTTAAGTTTAGATACCGCTAACTGCTACTGCTGTATAAATTTCCTCCAAATGACAAACGGGCGACATATCCCAGATTCTCGCGTCCAAACAACCTTTTGGTACAAAAATCCTGAATATTACTCTGCAATGCGTCTTTGCACGTTTGGCATAAATCCAACTTCAACAATGACAGCATCAAGTTGTGAGCTTTCCAAACTTTCGCCATAACGAACGCTCAGTGGGTTGCACTAACGTACTGTTGACCACAGTGGATAGTTCCATAAATTAGGATATTTATCAGAAACTAAACCGTAGATGTGGTAAGGAAAACGGGAGAATGTTTACTTGGCTAATTGATTGAACCAGAAAATTGTAGATGCAAACACGGAAGACAAACTGATAAAGTAAACGAGACACACATTGCTATAAAAGGGACCTGCAAATAGTAGCGCCAAAAATTACTTTTTTTTTTTTGATGGTGGGAAATCATGAAATGTCCCCTCCCGCTCTGGGTGGAGCGGAAGGGAGTGTCAGACTATTACTGACTAAAACTCAACCGTATTCCTTCCTTAGCCCTTTATATTCCGATCCAGCGGTAAACCTTTCGGACAATCCCGCTGACTTTCAGACAATCCCGCTGACGCGCTAAAGACGACTTAGGTTATTAATATTTTGTTTGTTGCAACAAAGCTCGGCTTATCATATAAGCCACTATAAAAAAATACGTTTGATAATATAACCCTTTTCCAATATTACTTTCTTGCTATCCACAAGGGGCCCGCTATAGGCTTGCTTTTAGAATTCATTAAGCTAAAAGCGCTTCTTTTAAGAACGCACAAAGTCGCAGTGTAATCCAGGATATAATAATCTATATCAAATTAATGTAGCTAAGTGAATATTAAATTGTTATTAATAACTTCAAATAACAAAGACCATCGACAGTTTGTTCATGGGGTGGCAAAACAACCTTTCCAATTTTTTTAATGTATTTATTTGTTTGATAAATTACTTACATGTTTTGATTGTTTATCAAGTAAAAGCTCAATAGTATAACCATGTAATCTCTAATATTCACACTCAGAGACGTCACACAAAAACCAATCAAATACCACCACCAACAAAATGTTTTTTTTAATCTGTCATATTTTTGACTGACAAGATTTTAATTTATACCTGTCAATTAACGTGAATGGTGAAAATTGACGAAACGATTTTGTGATCGAGCGTACCCACACGTAAACAAATGAGGACTATTTATGATATTGTTTCCTATAAGATCTCTCTCATTTGTACAAATGACACACACACATCTCTATACCTACGCAAAATATTTATACTCATCATTTCGGCATTCGCTTGAGTAATGATTTGATTTCGATTAGGCAATACCTTCATGGTTATTTTTTATGCTAATAAGATGTAATAAATCAAGAGTATTTAATTTTATGTTTGATTTACATTCGGAACCAGATGAAATAGTGCGAATGTGTTTAGCCTTGATATTTATGTCTTAATCTCATATTGAGGGCAAACATCCGATGATGTAGTAGGCAGGTAATTTGAGGTAGAGAAAAATAAGGCGAAAACTGGGAAAGAAGAAACTAATAATAAAGTGGTCTTTATATAGAAACATAAAGATGAAAGTAAGCATCTTTAAGTCAGTCAGTCAGTATAGAAACAGACAGTTCAATAGAAACAAATAAAGGTAAAAAAACAACAGACCATACCTTAAGAGCTTCAACAGTTTATACAAAAAAGCGAAGTGTAAATTGCTCAAGCGAAAGACAGAATACCGTTAAAGGTGAACACCGACTCAATAGCTAACTAACCTAACCACAGCCAATAAACCAGCTTCGTTTGTCCTTAATTATCAACTAGGACAAAGGTAAATACCTATCTATATTCAGGAGAGCAACCGCCATCCGCCACAGAGTCGCCGACTCCCGAACTATCACGTTAGCGACGAAGGGAAGAAACAAGTAAATTCTATTATACAGATTGTTCTCGCCTTGGATGCCAAAATGTGCTACTTGGTACATGCCAGGATGTTTTGCTCGCCAACTAACTTTATGAGATATGTGTTTTGGTGCAATCCTTTTATACAGCAGCGGTACCTATCTGTTGGCTTGAGTTATTGTTTATTTTCCATCATCATGTCGCCTTGGCGTCGTTATGGCTCATTGTGCCGCTTCGTTGGAGCTGTCCGTTTGTTTTGTGGCTCAAGTAGAATGTATTTTATTGTCGTCTTGTATATTGTTTTTATTGTGACTTCATTCAAAGTTTTTATCAGAGCTTTAATATTTGGCTCAGTCTCTATTTGTTCTGCTACAACTACTCTACTGTATACAGTATTCACAACCATTCGATAAGCTTCCTTGCCGAATTGAACATATATCAATGTTATCGAAGAAAATCCTCTAAATACTGTTTGCAAATCCGAAATTCGAAAATGTTGATATTTTAAAACCGAAAATAAGTCCTTTTCGACTCTGAAGCCTGTCTAATAGTTGTGAATAGCTATGCTGTTCAGAATGTTGTAAAGGGCTGTGCCGCTGTGGTAACGGTGGTATTAATAACTTGTTTTAAAATTCTTCGCGACCGCTGTCATGTTTTTTATCTCCATGTTATTCATCGCCACACAGAATTCAGTTTACAACTCCAGTCGCTAATAAAGATTCAAAATAACAAAATCTAAACTGACCCGCATTTTTTCATCGCCGCTGTTCCCAATACAAAGTGTAAGCTTCATACCGACATGTTTAAACTAGTTAATGGAATCATTTGTAACTATTTTCTTAGTTATTCGAATCGTCCGCTTGGCGCTGTAAATTTTAATTATAGAACTCTTAATAAGGGAAGCTACTCACGACACGGTATGGTTTCATCACTCCTGTGATGATAGCGAGTCTAATTGGTGCAGTAAATTTAAATAACACTGACACTTTACTGTCGGTGCTTCTCCTAATTGAGAGAGAGAATCGTAAAAATAATTTTACCCGCCTCATTTGTACACTCTGCTTTACTTTTAATTTTATTTTCTTTTGGTAGTAGCAGGCTGATTGAACTGCCTACGTATGCGTAGAATTTAATTTACGATTGAGACTTACTTTAAATCTCTTTGGCGGGAATGGGATTAAACTTTTTTTTATGGATGTTTTGGCGCGTTATCGGAGATGATACGTTTAGTTCTGGTTATTAAGTAATACTTTATCTGTATAAGCTGTGTAGGCCTACAGGCGTAATAAAATCAGTTTTAATTTAGAGAGATTGCGTTTAAAGTTCTACGCTACTATGAACTATTGACGTCTCCTTCTGTTATTTATTGGTTTCATGCTATTGTATTGTTATGGGTTCATTCTCATAATTTATAATGGACGCTATTGCATGTGAGTGAGAGTAGTGTAGGTGGCTTTTTATGATATTTGATTTAAAAATGCATATTCGATTTGATTAAGCAATATCTCTAAATCGGTTTGCAATTTACTACCTATACTTGGTTATTCATAATTTTAAAAGCTGTTACCTAAAGTTATTGTAGAACTTTTGATCAATACAAATTCTAAACTTAGAAATAAACAAGCACTAACTAATATAAATACTTACACAATCTGATATTCGAATCAATTAATGAAATATCGTTCTAATCGTGTATTAACAGGCACAGCCTTATCAAGCGAAGGCCTTAGTTGACGTAACAAGCGGAGTTATTTTAATTGCTATAATTACCATGCCTGCCACATCGACCATAGTTACAGGCACAGCACAGAATAGGTTAGTACAGAAAGCTGGCTCTACATAATGAGCGAAAACACACGCACACATAGACACGCATTATGTAAAGGGAGAGTAAGCGCACTCGCAATAATTGAAAGAAAGAAAGAAAGAAAATACGTTTATTTGCGGCAAACATGACGCATAAAAAAAAAAATAAACAACATAACAATTTGGGAGAAAGTATGCGTCACATCTACGCAAAACGGCCATCGCTCAGCATAATGCTAAGACCCTATACGAGACAGGGCCCCAGCGCTGGTTTTCAACGACAGCCGGCGTTGACGTGATGACGTCAGCCAGTGCAGCATACGATTAGATTCAAATAAAAGCAACAATCGAAATAAGAAATAACAATTCTCATTCGTTTGAGATATTTTGAGAACCAGTCATCAACCAGTGCGTCTTGCCCGTTATGACATACGGTGCCAAAATGAGGACACTGACAGTCAGGCGGTCCAAAAATTCAAGGTCACCCAGCGCATTATGGCGCGAACTATGCTCAGACTTTCTTTGAAGGATAAACTCAGAAATAAAGTCATCCGGAAAAGAACCGAAGATATTAACTTGCAAAATAAGAAAGCTGAAGTGGCAGTGGGCTGGCCATGTTTGTCGAATAACCAATGGCCGGTGTAGCAGACGAATCCTGGATTGGAAACCGCGTATCGGCAACCGTAGTGAGATACGCCCCGCTAGATGGACCGACGACTTTAAAAAGAGGCTGGGACAGACTAGATGCGGAAAGCGGAGGTTACAGTGATGTGACGCAGCCTGGGAGAGGCCCATGTCCAGCAGTTGACTGCGACTGAGTTAGAGAACACTGAACGTACGCGCCTATGTGTGCGGGCGTTTACACTCGTTGTATTGAGCAGACCTTCTGTAACAATCTATTTTGTGTCAATGTCACAGGGTTTAAGAAATCGAAGCATGCTCGACCATACGGATGCATTATTTCAACGTCATGCGCATCACAATAACGGTTAAAAGGACATTTTTCATTTACGACAGCAGTTAAGTGTTAATAAGGTTTAAGTATGGTTGTGGGCACTTATTGGTGGACGTGATAGAAACTAACCGTCGAATAATTCTGTTACTTGGAGAGTTATTGTAAACTTTTGTGAAGGTGGAGAAAGTTGCGTATTATTACGCTAATGCTGCCCTGATAACAAAGAATGCAGTAATCGACATTTTTGAGATTTTCACTTTTTTCCAGAAATGGCATCCCAAGAGGTTCATGTACATGAAAAAAAAATGTTTTCATAAGAAAATTCACTCGAAGTATGTTTTTTATGTAATGATTTTCGCCGTACTTGCATAAAATCTGCTTCAATGATACGAAAAAACGCAGTATTAGACATAACCGCCATTTTGCGATTACTGCATTCTTAGTTATGACGGCAGAATGTAAAAGTTGGATTTTCTTATTCATGTGAATACTTAGGTGTGTTTATTTATAACTATCTAGAAGAGGTGGGCTGGTTTATAACACATCATTAGACTTTACCGGAGAAATTTAATAAGTACTTGAGTAACTCTTAATAGAAGTGCGAATTTTATTAGGAAATATATTTAAACTTTCCACGATATTCTGCAAGTCAACGAGTAGGTACCTCTAATTACTAGGAAATACCTTTATTATGCCTATCATGTTTTAATCTATCTCAGGAAAAAAAAATCTACTGAATTTTAAATAAACATTAATTTGTCAAGGAATATATTTTTTTATTTTAAGCAATTCTGTTTAAGAGCTTTTTGTACCTGAAAAAACCGGTCAAGTGCGAGTCGGACTCGCGCATGGTTCCGTACAAATTTGTAGGTATGTAAATAGTGTGTCATGGGTTTCATTTTTAATGTAACTACAAACACGTTTTTCGTGTTGTACGGTTTTCGGATTCTTTTCCTTTACTTGAGAGTGTTAAAATATACGATTTTTGCGGCATAAACTTCCGATCTTTTTTTTACGTTAACTTAAAAGTTTGATTTTTTCACATCTTCAAGGGACTGTAGACCTGAGTATATGGTTTTAATTACAACTCACCTATACCTCCACGCGTTCCCGAGATAAAGGGTCTTGACAGACAGACAGACTTTGTTGTCCACAAAGTGATCCTATAAGGGTTCCTTTTTTCTTTTTGAGGTGCGGAATCCTAAAAATGGTAGAAACAAACAGCGAAACATTTTACTTTAATTGACACACAACGCCGTTTGTGGTCCCTCTAATAAATAAAATATACAAACTGAGCACGACAAAGAAATTCTTCACCGCACAAGCATTTTGACGTGAATAAGGAATGAAACAGAATTTAATGTGACCGCTAATGGTAAATTTCCCACGAGAGCTTCATTTTCAGTATTAGCCGAGTCCAACGTCGGATTAAAAACTTTGCTAAACTTTGTACACAGGACGGATAATGTGAAGCGAATTTAAACCAGCGAATAACTGGTACACTTACCACGGTACTCCTTTGGAAGCGCAGCGCCGAGGATAATAATTTTTTATAAATATTTTAACCTGTTTTTTTGTTTGTAATTAAATTTTTTTCGCTTGTGAATGTTGAGGGTTCATTAATGTTATTATGTTCTTGATTGTTATCTGGAATTTGAGGTTATTTTTTAATTATCTTGTTATTTGTTTCAAGGCTGTTTTTCAAGTTATCGAGATATGAATTGATATCGTTCCACTTCCAACTTTTTATTGTACGTCTCGTTTGGTTAATGCAACTTTAATTTTATATTCTTAAGAGGGAAGCGACAGGGTAGACCGCGAAATTCAAATTTTCTTACGATTTTTGCAATTTGCAGGTCAGTGTCATGTTGAATATCGATTTGCGAGCGTAACAAATAAATGACTTCAGAGTTATAATCAACAAAAACACCAATACAATCCTCTAAGTTGGTATAATCCTATTGATTGATATTTCATGAAATAGTAATTCAATAGGGTTTAGAGGGTTGCTCTCAAAAACGGTGAAGGAAAACATCGTGAGGAAACCGGATGTCCTATAGCCAAAAATTCGAAGACATGTGACATCTACCAACCCGCACTGGGCCCGCGTGGTGGATTACGGCCCATTCCCTCTCACATAGAGGAGGCCTGTGTCCCAGCAGTGGAAACAGTATAGGCTGATTAGAGAGGGTTGTATTGATGATTTTAATAATTATAACTCTGTAAATACATACTTCCTGCATCCCTCTTAAAAGTAAACAAAAATGACATGACTAAAAGATATAAACGGCATATTTTTTTTTTGTAAAATACATATAGCAATGTAACTTGGTAACTACCTACTTACGATAAATTATTACAAACAGCACGATCCAATTAATTTAGTCCAAAACCTAATGCTATTGTCATGTCCACATAATTGATTAAAAGCTCCACCAAAATAGATGTTACAATAACTAAAAAAGGGAAGAAAAAAGAGCAATTTCCTTTAAAATAACCGGTTACCAAAACAATAGAGGAACATTAATGGTGTTGTTTTGAAATACGAGCGGTGTTCGGGTTCCTTTTTGTAATGGCCCGATTTTTCTCAACAAGGAAACTCGATGAAATGCATCAGATTTTTTCCTTCAGCAATAAATTTGGATCGGGATTGGAATGTTTTATCTTTCAACTTTGGATTTATGTTAGTTGGTGTAAGATAAACAACTGGTTCCGGTCGTTTAGTAGGTATATATTTTATTTCAAGTGTATAGTTTTTTCTATAATGTTGTTTGTTTTCCTTTTTATTAAGCTACTAGTCACTATGATATATTTAGTACACCATACCGGGAGTACATATATCAGGTAGGTTATCCTTTAAATTGGAATCATCTTTTGAACCTTTGAATGTATCCTAAGTAGGTGATAACTGGTCAAAATTTCTACTAAAGGAGGCCACATAAATACTATTTGAAAGAAAGAAAGAAATATGAAATGGTTTATTTGTCACAGAAACACATGCATACAAAAAGATAATTAATTCTTAAAATAAAAACAAAATATGATTATATCTATAATCACTATCTATAATCACTCAGCATGACTGACTGACTGCATATAAACTGGACACCTCCAAAGCACTAACTTCCTCTAGATTAGTGGTATTCCACCACTGTCTAACATCTCTTCAAATCTTATCATCATCCTGTCTTTACAAATGCTTACTAAAACAACGGTTTCCTAAAGACCAGTAGCTAGCCGCTACACAACGCCCCCAGTGACGTCTGTCACGAAAATGATGGCAGCGGGGTTTGACTTTACGTTGTCAAAAACTTGGGTGTGACTGTGTCATGGACACGGCCGTGTGTTGTACGTGAATACGTTTACGTAACGGGGTTGATCCGCTCGGCCGCATTCATTCTTTTACGTTTTCGGCACTGCTTGACTCGGTCATATGGTGGTACCATTCGATTGCTCTTGAGAAGCCCTTTCCAACCGTATACGATTTCTGTATTTGGATTTGGCTTTTTGACGCGTATAGGCCGACATTGTATATTTTTGATATTATTTTCCTTTTAACACATAAGTATTCACTATTTTACAATAATGTTTTGTATTCAATCAATAGATTTTGACGATAGCTGACGATTGAAACTTAAACGAACATCGTAGTTTTTTCGAGTCAAAAGTTATACTAAGTGGAAATCTCGATACGCAGCAAAATGACCTCAAAATGGCGGCGCTCCCCCTCCACCGCGCGCGATGCGTCACAATTCTCACTTTTACAATTATCGTAATGAATTTTTTGATCATTTAGCTATCCAATGATGTAATTGAATTTAGGATGGACCTGATAGATATGAAGCTGCAACACCAAACTGTATCCCCCGATTTCGTTATCATTCGTTTTTTTGACTTGCCTCCTACTATGGTAGCAATTTTAAAGACATATTCACGTCAAAACGCTCTCTAGAAAAACACACCAACTTACTTTCCTAAATAACGCTTCAGTGACGTCATTCGTCGATAACTTGCGGACACTATGTGGCGGCGACGACTCTTCTCTAGGAAACCGTACCTTAACCTACATATTACAACAATATTGATAGGAAATTACAGTTTAAATAAAAATTAATATAAAAAAAAAATGTATATACCGTTGTGTTATGAATATGTTGCCATGGTTTCAATTTGATTTGCCCATCATAAGATTCAAGGATCATTAAACAATTAATTATCCATTACACTAATGTTTGTTGTGTTGATTGGTTTGTCCTAATCCCATTTGCCACAGCGATTTAATTAAGCACAATCATGTTCGAGCATGTATTTGAAGCAAATGGATTGACAATGTTTGAAGGGTGGATAATGGTGCGTTCAGTGTGTGTCATATGATATATTTCTTTTTATCTATAGGTACAGTCACTGCATGCTAGGTAGGTACTTTAATACACTGTAAGCTGATTATGTAAGCATATAATCAGCCTGTAATGTTCCCACTGCTGGAATACAGACCTCCTCTCTTTTAAGAGGGAATGCATGCTTACAGATGAAGATTTATGTCTGAAGTCCTCCGAAACCGTTGCTATGGCTGATATCATTGCTAGATAGACACACCAACGTACATCGTATCAGAGAACAGGGACAGACTGAATTGATTAAAATAATAAAAATGAATTAGATTTGCAATCCAAATCATAATATCTTAACAATTCTATAACCTACTTCAAAGCCTAGTCACAAACTGTCAAAGCTAACGATCATAAATTTCCATTTACGACGAAGCCACTAAAATAGAATAATTATTACACAATTAGTACGCAATAGATAGCGTCCGTGTCTAGGAGATGACATAATGAATGTAATTGATTACGACGGTGTCACCCGACGGATGGGAATAATAGGATCGTTTGTAGACTGATAACTGCTTCGGGTCATTGCAATAATGTCAAAGATGAGGTGAACTAAGTAGAAGATGAAACAAAAGATGGTATCATTGCGCGACAAACCTTTTCTGAAGTAAAAAAAAATAAGTAAGTTTTCAATGGAAGAATTTGAAGGCTCTAATGTAGAATTGTAAGGAGCTGGCGTTGCCTTTGCATTTGTAATACCTACATCTTTTATGAACACGAAAAACTCGAATGCAGTCAGATTGTGCTTATCGTCTAAAAATCTTACATAGGCCTCCGAAGGTTGCATTAGTTTCAAGGTTACCCACAGATTTCTTTTGGATGGAAAAACTACTGAAAATGTATTATAATTGCAAACAAAACAGCGAACAAGGGATGTACATCCATTTTTTTAGGATTCTGATTAAGGATCAGCAAAATCTCTATGTTTTTGCAGTGCGTTTTAGGCCTATAGTGTATAGTGGAATATTAATAGTAGTAAAGAGTATTCTCTTGAACAGAAAATACTATATATCTAAGTTATTGTCACATTCGGAAAACGATCTTGCAATTGCAGTTTTCTCTGCCCTCATTTCTCGATATTCATAGAAATTATGGGATGGTTTATTAGAAGTCAAGACCACACAACGCGAAGGTCAGATGGCAGTAACTTAGCGTAAAATATTGATATTTAAAGGCCAGTGGTGAGCAGCTTTCAACATTATTAAGAAAAGGCTGGGTTGATGAAGACTTATGAATAATCATTACCTTCGATTGCTTCATAAAGTGAGCGACACGTGTGTTTATAGGTACGATATTTAAAAAGCTTTGCCTAAGCGCGTCGAACTTTCAGTCTCGATTTTTCTGTAGATGTGCCGCTAGACTCATAGTTTTACTACAAATGAGGCTATCTATGATTCACTTTGTCAGGACTTGCCCGTTTTTTTACGCCCTAGGGTTAAGTCCTCAAGTCGGACAAGCGTAATTCGGGTCGACTACTTGCGACATTTTTTGTCCCATTCCGGGATTGGATCCGATAACAGGCGAGCAGCTTGTCCCTCGTCACATCGGGACTTAATGCTATCATTAAAGGAACAGCCTGCCGTTTCGGGGATTAGTTTGTTATACTTGTAGGTATGTTACGGTTGAGGATGAAATTTATCATTCCCGATAATAATTTGGACTCGTTATTATGACAAGGACTGTTTTGCACCGTTTACCTACAGGACAAACAAGAATGGCAATTTTGATGATAAAAACTGCATCTATTATTACAATGATTGCTTTGTACTTTTGTACATACCTCATCCTAAAAATAAATACTACATTTATTTTTAACTAGCTTCCGCCCGCGGCTTTGCCCGCGAGGTATGTCGATTAAAACTATCCTATGTCCTTTTTCGGGAAACGATCTATCTCTATGCTAAATTTTATCGAAATCCGTTCAGTGAAAGGTAACATACAGACAGACAGAGTTACTTCGAATTTATAATATTAGTATGGATTGAATATAGACCCTAAAAGGAGCAGTGGTGAACTAATAGTATCCGTCCCGACTTACGAGCTTTATGTCGTGGGTTCAAACCCAGGCCAGCGCTTTTCTTTGTGTAAATAATTTCATCACCACTGCTCTCACATCGGTAAAGGAAAACATCGTGAGGAAACTCGCATCTCCTAGAACTAAAAAAAATATTTAAAAAAATTAAATCGACTCCAAAAAGAAATTATGTCAAAATTATGAAATAACTTTAATTTTGGAAGTTTACATATCAAGACCGTGCCTCGGAAAGCACGTTAAGCCGTTGGTCCCGGCTGTCATTTGTGGATCTTTGAAGAAGTCGTGAATCGTCAGAAGCCCGAAAGTCTAACAACCAGTCTTACCAAGAGGTATCGTATTACCTAGTAATTGGGTTGTGGAGGTCAGGCAGTCGCTCCATGTAAAATACTGGTATTCAGCTGCATTCGGTTAGACTGGAAGCCGACCCCAACATAGTTGGGAAAAGGCTAGCCAGATGATGGAGATAAGGCGCTAAAAAAGAAAATTAAACGCCTTTAGCGATTCCTTAATAGCAATAGATGAAGGTAGTAATAGCCTAGCATTAGACAGAAAATAAAGATCAACAAATTAGGAGGCTATGTACATTGTAATGAACCGTAGCTTAATAACCGTTTTTTACGATAAACGTAAAGTTTTATTTAGGTGTTTAAAGGCCTATGAAAATATACATGAAGCACTCGTAGGTAGGTACCTACTTTCTGATTTTTAGATAATAAATAAAATGTCGAAACCGTTGGAGTTTGAAACATAACTGAACTGAGACGACGGCCTTCGTACTTGAATCACTGAAGTTATAATTGAGTTTTCTGTTTAGTAATACTAAATTACGTAATGCATGTAAGTATTTTTTTAAATATATTTTTAAAGAAAGCGTACAGACTAATAACACAATTAAAAATAATTCGTAGGCAGGAAAATTTGCAAATTACAAGCTTCCACGTATAAAAAAAAATTGTGTAACTAACCCTTGACCATATCCACTTCCTCTCACAGAGACGAGCCTAGTGTCCCATCAGTAGGATCATATCAGGCTGATTATGCTTAGATATGCTAATCCTTGGTTAGTAAATTAGAAACACGCTATGAATAATAATATAGATAAAGGGAGGTCCATTTTGTCAACCCTTTTGGATCGAAAATTTGATAGACGAACCCAACCCAGTAGAGTATTACCTATTTCAGTACGTAATGTTCAGCCGATCGCTTGCCAGAACCCATCTGACGGTAACTATAGTGACGTTAATCTGGCGATCTCGCAACTGGCTACAAGTGCGATTAGCGCAGGGACCTATCCCGGACTTATTGGAATCCCGGGATCCCTCGGGTTCCGGGCTTTGGGCCGATCCGCTCGTTATTTTGCATTAATGCCCCAAACTTTCCCCGCTAATACCAGTTGATGAAGGAAATTTCATTATACGCGTTAATTAAGAAAAAGGCGAAACCTCTTTCCAATTTCGTTTATGTTTCGGACGTAATCTTATGTTATTTTAATAGAACTTACTCGAACAATGCACATTCAATTATTTATCTCTGTCGGATTATTGCCCGATGGAGTAATTTTATTATTGTCAAAGGACTACGTTAACGTTATTCATTAATTGTCATGATTACAGTGTTTTTGGCTCATCTTTATGTCAGTTCTGCAGTGTTTATATTATCTGTTTTCAAGCAAATTCACCGTATACCTACAATCTACACACACATGACTGAGCTGAGGAACACAATGTAAACCCCCATACGTTTGCCATAAACTTTTACGGGAACACAGCGTTGCTAACAAAATACATAAAGTTTAACATACAAGAATACACGTACCTACTTCAACATTCACAAGCGTCTGTTTTTGAGATACGGTTTGCACATCCCTACTTATTTGCAACTTTTCTGCAAATAAAAACTTAAACTTCGAACACAGTAGGTACACAATTACCGAATAAGACCGTCTTCTTCTTAGCGTGTTGATGGCAAAAATAGAAAAAATAACTTCGATCAATAATTGATCGAAGAAAAATAAGCATAGTTTTTTAAATTTGTTTGGGCCAAAATTCAGCAACACGGATACCATTCCCTGACGCGGCCATTAGGTCCTCACGTGTGCAGGTGACAGAGCAAGCGGTGGAATATGGGAGGTGAGCCATTGTCTGTGGGGAGACACAGCATACACACCGGAGGTCTGAGCCTTCCATGAACCCCTACTTGTGGAGGTTGTCCTTGCTGCGGCCTACTACGGAGTCTAATTTGTAGAGAGGATACTTACGCCGCCGCGCCGGCGCAGCAATCACTGCGTTACCGTGCTTCCGATGACAGATCTCGGCGACAAGTGACAGTCCTGGAATGTGGGGCCGGCTGTAAATGCCCATTGCTCAATATAAAATCCCCCAATTAAACCATTGCTTTTATCTTAATCGGAAATTTCGCCATTACCACACAACCTGGCATAAGCATTGTTATTCACAGTAAAAGTTGTCATACAAAAAAAAATACCGTTGTTTTTTTCTCAGCGTAACACCGACTTCTTGATTGACCCGTGACGAACTTAGAATACCACAATACAGGAGAAATTCGTAGTGTGGGGCAACGTCTTTTAAAAAAAAATAAAGAAGAATGAGAATATTAACAAATTAATGTATCGTTTTAAATCTTTACATTCAATATATTTAAATATTTGTACATATACCAGTCCATGGTGGTACATACCATAATCAGCCTATAATATGCCCACTGCTGGGCCACAGGCCTCCTCTCTGTGAGAGGGAGTGGGCCGTAATCTACCAAGCGAATTTTTGGTTCCATGACATGCAGGTTTCCTCACGATGTTTTCCTTCACCGTTTTGAGAGATGTGGTGATGAAACAATTTACACAAAGTAAAGCGCCTGTCTGGGTTCGAACCTATGACCGACAACTCATAAGTCGTGGTCGTTACCATTGGGCTACTACTGCTCTATATGGTGGTACATGTAAGATCATAATTGTATTAAAAAGACCCTAATGTACCATGTTTTAAAGTAAATAACTATGCCTATTCGGTTCTAATCTATTCTTGTTACACACAGGAGCCAAAAAGTGGCGACCTTTTCTCTCCCGTTAACAACACTGAAGGCATACTTAATATATTTTATAAGCATTTTACTACAATACGTATTCAAGAGTAACCCACCAAAGCTTAATCTTGTCCCTACTTATAATCCCGAAAATCGTAAAGACGGTAGAAAAGGTTAATCCGACAGGGGTCGTAAACGTGAGGTTGTATTTTTACCTAAATGGTATATTCAACTCCCATTTTTATTACATATACTTCCACGTTTTCCTTCAAAATTTAATCAGCGCAGAATAATAGATTTCACAGAAAATGAAGACGTTTTTGATACAGTTTTCAAAAAGGACTCTGCAAAGTTTTCCCAACAATGGAAACAAAGGCATTACCAGATGGAATACGTCAATAAAATCTTTGGAGCATTTCTCAAAGAACCTTTCAAAAGTCTATAAGCCACTGTCGGGCACCCTCTTATTCACTAGAATGGACTTGAGGACTCGTCGATTCTTTTAAAACCCACTGTTGGGGAAATCGCTTTTTCATCCCCGGTAATGGTCCTCGCTCGGGGACATTTTAATTAATTCCGACTTTGAGTGCTTTTTTTAGTTCCCGCTATAAATTATGGATATGGCATCTTTGATATAAAGGGCAGTTAAAACTTGTACCCATGGTTGGGTCGGTTTTCATTAATTGACTTTTAATTACTTATCTGCTGAAGCATTGTTAGAACCAGAAGGCCAATTCTCGTAAATAAAAACGTTCACAATCTAGTTGCAATCTCATCTCAGCGAAAATCAATGTAAAAAACTTGTCAAAATGTAAGGAATTTAGAGATATTTTTGACAGATTGAGACTGAGATCAGACTATAATTATACAGTTCTTAAAATTACGAGAATGCCCCTCTGTTATCTTGGAACGATTAATTTTAATTTCAAGTGTGATGTAATTTAGAACTGGAAAGCTAAATCTATATTTACTTATTGATTAACCACATGAACCAACCTTTTATTTACCCACACATGAACTAACACGAATTAAGCAAATACATTTACATATTTATGATTCTTCAAATTTACTGACACAGCACTTAAATCACTCAACCTTAACCAAGCAATTACCACCTTCTTCAAGAGAATTATCCATACTAAGCACGTATTTACATAAAAATAAAAAATGTACTCACCAAAGGACACTTAACATGGGCGGAAAGTTAATATCAAATTTTATAGGCGTGATGTCGTAAAACTTGCTTTAGTACAAAAGGAGTCTATCCTCTGATCACAATCTGGTACTAAGGTGCTATTTATGTACTCATCTCGTTTTACTTCGGGTTTATCACCGACAGAGGCTTGACTCTCATAAAGACTACTTAACGCCAATGGCGACGCAAACACGGCCTAACTGTCTTGTTTGTGACACTATTTTCTTAACAAAACACTGATAAGTTGTTACTTTACTTAAAGCCCCTTCTCTCTCCTTTTATGCCACTAAAAAGGGCCGTCTACGAAGTCAGCATAAAAATAGGCTTGGCGAAAATAGTTTTAGCGAGGTTTTATAAGCAAGTAAACAAAGTAATAAGATTCTAGGCTGCAAACATGTGCGTAAAACTCTTGGCCTCTAAAGAATAATAAAAAATGAGGCAAGAAACCTCCGTAACTTTCGTAGATTTTCATAACAAAAAGTTTGTATAACGTTACGTAGTCATTGCGCTTTATTCGCCTGAAAGTAAATAGAATAGGCCACCCCTTATTTATATTTTAACAGACTAATAATAACTTCACGGGTACCCGGATACTATTAACTAAATAAATAATCGATTACTTGTAAGTGTAACTTATACTTGCGGATGCCATTGGTAGAGAACTAATACATTGGCAGCAGGTGTTATCTGCTTCGGTCAACTTGGGTCAGGTGGAGATTTACAGATGACTCCACCCTAGAGTGCAAATGTGCTGCTGTTCCACCAAGAATGGGACACTTAATATCGTGTCCAGCGTGTACGTTATAGGAACTGATGAACGCTACTGACAGTGCCCTACTCGTAGCCAAATTCTGAGCTGACTCTATTTAGATTGCCATCAACATCTAAGAAGGAGACCTACATGGGGAAAATGTATTTATTTATTTTGTTTTTTTTTTTTTTTCATTTTTTTTTATTTCATTTATTTATTTACCTATTAAACTTACACACACTATCTTTACAGGATGACCCCAATACAATAGTGGTTTGCAAACACATACCTAAGTAAAATAAGTAATACTTAAGTAACGTAAAGTAAGTAAAAATAAGTAATCCACCCATCTTTTACATTGCTTGCTCATCATAATTTTGTTTAAAAACGCCTTTTGCATAGGTACTAGCAGACAAACTAAGTTCAATTTTGACAACCTATTATTAAATACAGCCGCAGCAAGTGAAAAAGTTTTGTGGACCGGCGCCATATTTTGTTGAATCCAACTGTCGAAGCGTCGCGCGTATGTGGCCAAAAGTTTTTAATGATTTTTATTTTATGTAGCCACAAATTGTTTTGAGTTGTGCCAATGCAGTTAAGTTAGAATTACTACACTAGTTAAGAATTTATGTATGTTATGTTTTACATATTATGAATTTGAGTCGCTTTTCATGTCTGTTTGTGTGGCCACGTTATTATTCAAAACTACGCAATGAATTTTGATGCGTTTTTCATAATAATTTTAGAAAAAATATTTCGAATGCTTTGTGTTACATTTTATAATACATTAAAAACAAACTTACATCTAATAAAGAAATCTCAATGATTTGTCAAGTCATAAAAACCGCGCGAAGCAGGGATGGGTCGCTAGTCTAAAATACAGTAGAAATGTAGCAGAAATTCCAACTGGTACCCGACTCCGGGACTTGGCTATAGAAATTTATAACATAGCTACTCATGATACTGACAAGTATCGAAATTACCATAACTTAGAAATTGCTTCATCCATACAGGTAACGTTAGGATTTACTTAATTTACTTATCTGTATGCCATGTGCATAATTAGTTTCTATCAGTTTAAAAGCTTAAGATAAACTTGGAACAGAAGCTAGCTATACTAACCGAATTAACTGTTTCTAAGATAACCGTGCCACTAGATACGGTCGTATCCTATTAGCAGCGCTTGCTTGTTTCGAGAATATACCAGATATAATCGCGTAATCGTTGAACGTGTGCCGTGTATGTACTAAACAAACTCTGCTTCAAAATCTTCATACAATAGTTAACCTAAGTCCTTTGTTGTTAGGCGTTCACGCTTCATTAGAATTCTTTGACACAGCGGGGAACGAAAGTAAGTGCGTTTTTTATGAAGTCTTTAACCTTTAACTCTAAAACTGGTTTGTATTTTAATGAGTTAATAATAAAAGTTAGTTATCAATACATCATCGAGTAATAGCGACGGTTAATATCGACGCGCAGGTTTTCGCTTCGCGCCGCCGCGGGGCGCCGTCTCTCTGAGGTCCCGACAGACCCCTGGTGGAACAACCTGCCCCCTTCATTGTGGCTGACACGAAACACAGCCGTAATCGCGCCGAAGCAAAACAGCTATAAGCTTTTGAATTATGCCTCCAAAGACCATAATCTCCGATTCATTGCGTAGTGTTTAAACCGTGAAAGCAATTCATTTTGCATGTCATCGTTCAATAAAATATTGTACAATAAAACGAACTGCCACCTACACCTTACGGTACATTCGAGCGCAACTTTTATAGACTAAAATATTGATGTGCATATTTTAGATGACTATTACCATAGTGACACGGCACCGCACGCGTACCGCTAGACAAATACTTGTATGGTTGCCCAACAATCGACTATCAGCTATTCTGACGTACCGTAAAACAGTAAACAGAACTCCCATGGACCATTACACGTCGAGTATTTGTAAAATAATCAAAATGTTGGCTCCGTCCACAAATGTTTGCCAGAAACTCGTTAAGTTTGTGATTTATTTGATCTGATGTGTGCGCAATCGTTTGATAGTTCAGCTTTGTATACCACTTCAAAGCCATGACTTACACACAGTTGAAGTACCTGACAGACTGATTGAACAACTACTTGTACATAAAAAAAACATTACGTAAAAGTACACGAGTTGGAAACCGATTAACAAAAAAAGGACAGAGAGTTGCTTATTTACAGTTTGGTTTAACACTTTTTCCCTAACATTACAATAGAAAAATATTTAACCATTCGAAAATAAAATTGTCAAGCAATTAACTGAAGAAATCTTCGTTCAACATCTTTGAAGCCGCTGTTGGTTTTAAATTTAGTATAATATTATATAGTGTTTGAGCGGAGTGTTTACATTAAAAATGATAAAGACCACCCGGCGGTGTATGAGGGCATACAGTCGCTGGATCCGTTTTGTGCCAACAGCAGTTGGTTTGCCTCAGAGCAAACAGAACAAGACAAACAAACACTCGATCGGGGAAAGAGGTCGCATTTGATTTTTATTTCTTTTACTCTCAATAGGAAAAAGCAGTTAACGATTTAACACAAAGAGACTCTCCGATGCCTTTTTGCAAGCCTTTTTATTCTTCACCTTTTAATGTCGGGAGTGCTTCACATTATCTTTGCTGGAATTGTCCATTCTCTTTTTGTTTGCAATAAACGTTAATTTTAATTCGATCTATAAATATCGGTAGATTAGCATATTTGCTGCATTATTTATGTTCAATTTAAAAAGTAGAGTAAAAAGACGAAATCATGTCTACGAGTATAGTCCCTATAGAAGCAACAGTTTACTACGAAAAAAAATCCTGCCAATTTTTCCACCCCTTGAACAATATTGTGGAAAAGTTTCAAACTAAAAATAAACAAGGAAATTTGAAGCCATCAACAAACTATCACGTCTTTAGGAGCTCAAAGCCCCCACTAACGACGTTATCATTGTCGGAAAGGAAAAACCGTCAGCTTGGAAAGCCTGAAAATGCAGCGGGGAGACTAGACGAAAAAATTCGTTTCCGACCGTTCCTCGTACAGACTATAACTACCACTAACCGTAATAAATACAACCGCAGACTAAAAAAAACAGTTGAACAATTAAAAAGTCAGGTTCACAAAACTATTAAAATAGTTTTGTTTATTTTACTACGAGTATATAGACATCGACTGGTAGGGTCCAGACCTTGAGTTTTAATTGTGAAAACAAGAAAAACGAGTTTACTGTTTTTGCTATGATTATTGTCAATTACGCACCATACAATAACGAATCGATAATTCTAAGGACTATGTCTAATGTTAGGATATTTTTAGCATTTAACTTTAATAATGCAAAGTTTGAAAATTGTAATCATTGTGTGTATTCGTTCATTTAGACGTTTTATTTATAAAAGAAGAGATTAAACCCGTTTGGATAGAATTATAGTGTAACACAGTTAAGCAAAACTAATCTCAACATTATTTCGGAAGACTGGTGTATAATTGTCATGATCACATCCACAATTTCTAGCATAATCAACCTATAATCTTCCCACTGCTGGGACACAGGTTTCCTCTGGAGTGGGCTGTAATCCACCACGCGGGCCCATTGCGGATTGGTAGATGTCACATGTATTCAGATTCTTGGTTCGAGGACATGTCAGTTTCCTCACAATGTTTTCCTTCTAACAAGAAATAATTTTTTTTTCACTGCTTTACTCTAGAAAGCGAGATCATCATCATCATCATCATTTCAGACGAAAGACGTCCACTGCTGGATATAGGCCTCCCCCAAGCACCTCCACTTCGACCGGTTTTGTGCTTCTCGCATCCAACGGGTTCCTGCGGCCTTCACAAGATCGTCGGTCCACCTTGTGAGAGGCCTTCCAACGCTACGTCTTCCGGTACGCGGTCGCCTCTTCCAGAACCCTTGGCCCCATCAACCATCTGTTCTGCGAGCAATGTGCCCTGCCCACTGACACTTTAGTTTGGCAAATCTTCAGGCTATGTCGGTTACCTTGGTTCTCCTGCAGATCTCTTCATTTCGGATTCGATCACTCAGGGAAACTCCAAGCATAGCCCTCTCCATAAAACAAGATAATTTTATGAAAAAAGAAATTTCCAGCTGAACCTGCTACTCTGTGACCCTCAGCAGTAGCATTTATGTGTAAGGTGCCCGGCTCGCGATCCCCCCGTCGCGATAACACGCACGGCACAACTGATGGCACGGTGCGCCCTATACCTATTTGTAATTTACTTAAAAATATGGCGGTAGATAAAGTCAGAGGGTTCTTGGCGGCTAATTCCGCTGTTTTGTTACGTGTCTGTTTAAAGCGTCGAGAATTTGTTACATGGTTTCGACTTGAGCGCTCGAACTGATCGTATCGTTTTGAACAATGTGAGCTCACACCGATTAGCAATCGTCCTTTTTTGTTTCGGAACGACTCCTAATTTTCCTTTAGAGGTATTCAGAAAAACGGTTTCTACGTAACTTTTCCCTAAGGAGGACTGTTAGATTGCTGCTTCGTTTTAAACTGAGACTCAGTGTACAGATAAAGAAAATGGCTGTGCTTAGTAATGAGCGCACGATAATTTGTTTTATACAAAGCTTTTCAAATGCTAAATCTGCCGGAAAATCACTTGGAAGAAGAAGGAAAAGAATATAAAGCATCAAATGGATTCATATTTTTTGCATTAAGTAGAACATCTTTATTGCTCTAATCTTAATAACGAAGATATTAATATCCTTGTTGCATTAACGAAGGCAATTAAGAAAGCAAGGGAATAAATTATTTGAATTAGTCATACGCTTAATTAACTTCTGTCTTAATTTTAAGATGTCGTCGCATTGAAGCGACAGCGGAAACGCAAATTAAACATCTCGACGAACACGCGTTGAAAACTCCTCGCACACGCTTAATTAATAATTTTGGTAAATTTTAGCATACAGCGTCATTGATTTAATTTCGTACTTCCTGCGTACTTTCCTCGCTTTTTCACTGTCCAAGTAATGGGTCGATTGTCGTCAACGGATCGTAGGGTAATGAAACCACTAGATAGGTAGTGTACCGTACGTATAACGCTACATTGTAGCGTTGTGTTTATGGCGCGTGGGCAAAATCGGAACTAACGCCGCCATCTTGTTTTTTGAATACCATTTCACAAATCAATTGCACAAATACCAAACCAACAGCGCCCCCCTGTCAACGTCATTTAAGCGCCAAAAGTTCCTGGTAGCAGTGTACGATAATTACTCATTGTGTAGCTTTGATGTCAGTTGAAAAAATGTAAGGTCTAATTAAGCGATCAATTTATTTCATGATCTTTGTACAGCGTGTCGGTTAAAAACGGTTAAAAACGGGTAAATATTATAATTTAATTATCCATGCTTCAATTTTATGAGTTTCAAAAACTGCTCAGTAACTAAATTAATGATAGGTATAATAATCAGATGTCCTTCACTACCACCCAGGGATATCAAATGGGTCCAGCTTGAAATTAGTTCCGGGAATATCTAAAACTTTTGGGTTGCACCCGTATTGTATCCGGGATTAATTTTAACGGCTGTATTAGTTTAATTACCGTATTTCGGCATGTTATGGAATATCATGAGATTTAGGAGCTGTGGCTTTAAAGCCGTTGTTTCGTTTTGCTAAAGATAACTTGAGCAAAGGAGTTATTTTAACATGCAAACAGTAGTTAACTCATTGAGGATGTGGGATACAAATGCCACCCTGTCTTTCCGCTATGAGAGGCAAGTTGTAAGTACCTATTTCAGAAATGCAATCACAAAAAATGTGTTTGCAGAATTTCTTAAGTCAAAATTAGTATACTTAGGCTTTCAGCTTCACAGATTTTTGGCTGGAAACGTTGCAGGATGAGAAACATACTCGTAAATACCTACTTTTACTGAAGAATCCACAAGCAACAGTGCCATCGCTTACCAAATACAACTGTGTGACAGCAGAAAGAGGGAAAGCAGTGTCCCCGAATCAAATGCTCTACTTGTGAAGAAAAAGACAAAACGCCCAACAGGGTCCAATAAACATCAACATTCAACAAACAAACAACAATTTCGCTATCTCTGTCTCATATGTTTCAATTCCCTTACCAAATCCTCGGAATAATAAATAAAAACAATGCTACCATAGACAAAGCGCCTATTAAGCTTGGTATTAGTCATGGTTCTCTTTGTACCATAAATCACCGAAAAACAGGCACCTCCAACATTGCGTGACGTCACGATATACGCCGATGTCATAATTCTGTGTTCGTTTTTTTTCGGCGTGACTAATATTAGGCCTTAATTGGTTTTAAATTAAACTTTATAGACAATGGTAATTTTAAAAGCTAACAGTCTTAAAATAATAATATGTACAAGTATATAAAAAGGAGGGGAAATAATCAAAGGTCATCAAAAAATTCGTCCGCATCGCTGTCAACAGGAAGCGAACCCAAAAGGCTGGCAGCATGGCCACGTTGTATGGCAATGCTGATTCTTTAGCCAAAAAATAGGCAGCCCTCTGGCACGTGAAGAGTCGACAAACCGCTTGGCGATGTCTCGAAATACTAAATGAGCACTATGGTAATTAGGTTTGATAATTTGTGTATTGGATTTTTGAAGGAGGCATTGGTATTTGGAATATTAGAATAAGGTGATTAGTGTGAATAATTTATTATGAGACTAGCTGTGCCAGCGACTTCGTTCACATGAATGTCGGAATCAGAAAACAAATTAGATTTCATGGGTTTTATTTTTTTGCTCGGTTTTTTTTTTATAAATGTAGCCTAATTGCCTAACTTACTCCTTATAACATCACCTATCTGCCAAACCCATCAAAATCGGTCTAGCCGTTTCGGAGATTAGCCGGAACAAGCGGACAGACATACAAAAAATTTAAAAATTGTTTTTTTGTTATAGGTATCGCATATACTTTCATATGCATTTAGTAAAAAGCTGTTATTTTAAAATTACAAACAGACACTTCAATTTATTTATTGTTTTTTGTATGTATTTGTATGTGTAGATATAGACTATAATATAATGAACATGAAAGTAGAAAGTGACATAAATCAAGAATTTTAATCAGAAATAACTCTTAAACCTGTTTGACACCACAATCCACTTGTCTTCAAACATTGTAGATATCAAAATTACGAGCGATTGTCACGGTGAATCGTTAAATAACTCAAACATTAGTTCTCCCATAACTTCAGGAGTTACCCTCTTTCGAGACCGGTTTATGGGCGAAGTAAGTCTCTAATTTCTCAATAATTTGTTACTGGATAAGATTAAACGCATAAAGACTCCTTCCGTGACAAAACTCCTTTAGAAATTCCACTTAAAAGGTGAGGCTATAACTTTGTCTATATCTAACAGAACCGATAACCAACGATTGGGGAGGTACACCTGAAGTGCAGAACTGGAAATTGGGCCCGTAACTCAACAAGTATTAGGGGAGAAAAACTTCGTAGACTCGCCATCTGTAGGCCTTATCTACCGCCATAAATATCGTACGGAACCCCGTACGAAACGAGTACGAATTATGGCTCCAAAGGTACCTTCAGTCGTCGTTGTAATGGATAATTCATGCACCCTTCGCCGACGCTCACTGTTTCATAATTTTCCAGACATTTTTTGTAATTATTATCCGTTGTTCGTGACTTTCACCAAATGCAGATGTTAGCAATAAACCGTCTAAGTTTGAACGCTTCTTTGTTGCTGAAGAATGCTAGAACCTTCCAAAAAATACACAGAGTAAAATAATGTATTACAATTTAATAGGCCCACTGCTAAAACAGAATATTATATCTTGGTTAATCTGGTTATTATTTTGAACTATGGCTATGGCTGTCGAGTTTCGTAACATGTTCCAATAATTAATTTTGCTTACAGGAGCTGACGTTAATAGGATATAGCCTATCTTCAATCATGTACCTAGTTGGATTAACTAGCTCCAGGGAGTGGAGTGAATAACCAGGATTATGTTATAACCTACTAACCACAGGTACAGTCAGTAACGAACGTCGATTACGTTACTTTACTAGGTATATTAAATCAGCAACAACTAGGTAAGTTGTTGCTGAAGTATAAAAAAAACTAATGTTATCACACTAATATTATAAAGGCGAAATTCTGTGTGTGTGGGGGTGTGTTTATATGTTTGTTACTTCTTCACGCTCAAACGGCTGGACCAATATTGATAAAATTTTGTATGGAGATAGCTGACACTCTGGATTAACATATTTATAGGCTACTTTTTATCCCGATATTCCCACGGGGTCGAAACTTATGCCGGTGAAACCGCGGGGCGCAGCTAGTATTTAAATAAACTTTGAACAGTTGACCACTGCATCGAATAATTAAGCAACGAAAATTGATTAACAGTTACTTTTACATTATCTAAAAGTTACTGTTAATCAATTTTCTTTGCTAACTGTACCTTGAATAATGACTATACTCAAGGTAATTCGCAGTTATGTCTTTGGCATAGAAAAGCAATGAAAGCTAATTCCTGTTCAGCTTTATCTCTGAAAACTGGAAGAAACCATCGCGAGGAACCCACGCGAAATTGTACCTAATGGTAATGCCTGGGTCCCATATTTAAACGTAAGCTTTGGTTAATCTTAGGTACATGTCGTATACAGGGTTAAAATAAATTAGGTTGCGAAATTCCAAAGACATGATGGACGTAGTGTGTTCGATATACCTAAAGTGGAAACGAAAAATTAATGATGGGCTTAAATTACCTAAAGCGTGGTCACTGTCGGACTGCATAGAAAAGAAAGAGAAGCGCAATGACACAACGCTGGTAATTAATTGCAAAATATGAAGGAATTATTTAATTACAAAAAATCTATTATTTGGACTAAAAAACTAAAACACTAGAATTTTAGTATGTTGCTTGTAGAATAATCTGACAAAAAAATCAGAATGATTAGTATATTAGAATGGTTTTTATTGTAAAAAGAAAGTTTTTAGAGGTATCTTCATGATTTTTTCTATACTATCTAATTATTTGTATTAGGTATGTTTTCAATACACTATCTACCTAGCTTAAATCCTGAAGAATATCATATATTTTTCTGATTTTGTTTACGGTAGTCGATCATATAGATACTTTTATTGTTTCTAAAACTTGCGTTTTTTGTGTTTAGGTCCTGTAAGCCCCTTAACACGTTGTATGCCTTACGGCCCACCGGTGGGCCTAGCGTAGTACACCGTTCGGGCCAAGCCAAAATCAGGAAATCGGTAATTTTTATCAACTTGAGATTTTCATTCCAAAGCTTATAAAATGCGGTAATTTGTATGGACAATAATGGAAGTAATTCTGAAATAAATGTTTATTATTATTATTAATTAAAATTTGCGACTTCTACCGTCTAGTTTTTAATGAGTTTTTTTTAGAGCTAACGTGGTTTCGTTACTTGAAGTACGAGTAAAAAAAATATTTTTTAATTGTTTTATCGTGTTTTCTATGGAGTTTTCACAAAAAAAATACTGATTTTCTTAACACCGTAAATGCAATACCTGCGGTCTTGACCCGAAATAAAAATCATCAAATCAGTGACTATGACTGCTATGCCGGAGGTCGTGGGTTCGATTCCCACCCAGGACAAATGTTTGTGTGATGAGCATGATCATTTGTTCTGTGTCTGGGTGTAATTTATCTATATATGTATGTATTTAGAAATATATAAGTATGTTTATCAGTTGTCTAGTACTCATAACACAAGCTCTGCTTAGCTTGAGACTACGGCGTTGTGTGATAGTTGTGGAATATTATTATTATTATTATTATATAGTTTTAAATTTCTATTTGAGCAGAACTAATGTGGGTATGTTCCACGAGATGTTGTACTCTCCTTTGCCTGAAGCCGCTAAACCGTTTATGTTATTTAGTCGTAAGTTATAAATTTGTAAGTAGATGTAGTTTAGTTTAAGTTAGGGTACGATGAAATTGACATGTAATTTATGTATAAAAATTCCAATAAATAGAAAAAATAATTTTTTTTCATGTTTAGACAACCACCCACAACAACCATCACATCTGCGGAGTTTCGCCAGCTAATTTAATTTGGTCCTGTATATGTATGAAGTTTGTTGTGTAATTTTATTTTTTTAATTGGCATGTAGTATCATAATAATTCTTCTGTCCTTATCCCAATTTATTTGGTGTGTAGTATGTTCTGTTCATCCATATAATATGTAGCTACATTTGACTTATTTTTTATAGCAGCGACTTACATACACGCGATCTGTTTTTTTTTATCGTTAACCCTTAAATTGGCAGAGTGAAGCCGGCTGGACGCGTTGATAAAAACTAAATTTGTAAGCGAGTATACTGAAAATTGACTCATGGTGGCAAAAACAAAATTTTGATGAATGATTGTTCTGCCAATTAAAGGGTTAAAAATGCTCATGCATTCTGCACTACCACGGGGAGATAGTGCAGTTATGTGGGACTCTAACCCACTGAAACTCCACGGTGTCCTCGTCTGCCGCTTACGGCGGCGGCGGCGGCGGGAACACGTGCAAGCGTTAGCACTCATCCGTGAACCCACCGCGCTCGCGAGCCTTCACGTTGCCTTACTGAAATCTTTTACTGCAGTTGAAAAAGGCTACACTATTTTATAAATAAGAATCTTACATTGTATCTAAGTATCTTACTTAAGTAGTAAGTACATAGGTAGATACTTCTTCCCTAAAAAAATCTTCTGTAATTACGCACTCCAAAATGAGTTTCCTAATGATGTCCATATAATTAAATGTTAATTTATCAACACAAATATAATTACTATGCAAATTCAGTGTCTCATCAAATCAAATTTTCAATAATGTTTAAGATCTCTCAGAAGGAAAATGTTAACTAAATTACAGCAGACAGCTGTGTCGTACCACAGAATGATAAGTACATGGAGTGATAATACGAACTATGTAAAAGAGACCTGCACACGTTAGGGTAGTGACATAATATCTACTGTATAATTCCTAGCAAAGAATAGGCCAACTCTTTATGGCTAGGGATATGCAATCACCGTCTATGATGACGTGATTTTGTGAATAGTCAAGAGGCTCGGCCAACACCTGAGGAGGCTCTCGTTGGGCAGCTGGATCAAGGTCTTGATTCTGAAAGCGGAACTTCTGAACACGGCTCGTATTATCAGGAGGTTCCTCTCTCTGGAGCCCTGACCGCCGCCGTAGCTTGGACCCTGTTCCCGATACCAGTGGGCTACTATTTTTTTATATTTTTTAATGTTTTTTTTATTTTTTTGCCAATAAAAATATTTAAAAATGTAATTTATAAGTATTTAAATGAAATAAAGGAAATAGTAATGGTGTAATGGGTGGTATAATACCTTTTACCAAATCTGAAATCGTGAAAATTTTACATGTTGATACTCCATTCGTATTTACTCTATGGTTACAAATTATAATATCCCTGGGTGAAATATTTAACGTTGTCAGACAAGCTTTTATCTAAGTCAATTAATTCGTGCTGTATTGTAGTTGATAGAGCTGAAATATCTATGTCTGGCTTTTAGTCGCCCGGGTTGAATGTCCACTTTATACAGCGCTTTTTGCTGTTTTGCATTTGATAGATACAGGTTTTTAAGGGTTTCTGTGGGAATCTATGTGGGAGGATTATGTTTAGTAGCGGATAATGTCTTACACTTGATAGTAAATGACGATGGTGAAGTTGATTCGTCGTTAAGTAAGTTGATTCTTGATGTTTTACCAATGAATTGGTGGTACTAACTCGCTCGCTGTACTAGTTAAACACGCCTGTAATAAGCTGACATTGTAATATTGTAATAATTTGTTTTTGTAATCCCTATGAGTATGTACAGTCAACAAAAGAGATAAGTATGCAGGATCGTCGGATATACTTAAAATTTAGTAAGAAACCGATGGATGTTCTCGAAAAAAAAAAAATTATTAATAGGAAACCAACAGCTCATTTATCAAATTAAATTTCAGTCGACGACATCCATCGGTTTCTTACTAAACTTCAACTATATCCGACGATCCGATACTTATCTCTTTTGTTGACTGTACCTACAATAAAGAATAAGAATGAATACCATTATCCAGATAATATACCATTATTAAGTATCTATTTAAGTATATATCATTTTTTGCATTATAATGTAAGTATATTAAATATTTTAGGTACGTCACCAAATCAAATTCTTCTCTTCTTGTTCTCACGCTAAGATATTTCTTTATCATTTCTACTTTCGCAGGTCTGCTGGACAGTCATTTCTTAAGAAATAAGCAGATCCTTTGTTCAACAGAACCATAAGTTTGCAGAACCTCAATACTGATATGTCGTATTATATCTGTTTTTATTATATCTATTTTATCCGTACGCAAAATACGCGCTTTGTCGTGGAGTTGCGGAAACCAGCCCGTATTACCTATTACCTATATCTATTTTTTTACTGTGTGAACATAAATATTAAATGAATAAATACCTTTTTTTTAAACTAATACTTGTTACTTTTTGCTATCTTCAAAGCCTCAGTAGAGTAGGCAACCTAGTTACTTACCAGCGAAGATTACACACACAACCGTGACAAAACTTTTATCTCCAACATATTTGCATAAGCGTTCGTGCATAAGTAATGATTCTAATCGTAGCGGCCACTGCCTTCCTCAATGTCATTTACGTCAAACGCGCCGACATTCATTTGTTTTTTCCTTGTCACTCCAGCAGCTCGCGTATCCCTCTCAATTTTCCTCTGTCATCCTGACTCTTGACTTCGGGACACGGCAGAGAGCTCTTCACTCACAAAATTGCCCCACAGGGGGAGTGCTGATTAATAAAGAAAATAAAATTTGTGGAGCTTTCGAGATATCATTTGGGAGAAGTCACGTTCGTTTTGTATGAACTGAATTTCTCATTTTTATTCAAAGTGTATTATTATTAGAAAAGGAGTATTATTTTTGTGATTGTATGGGACGGGATGTGAATGTGAATTTTCTTGTTGATTGAATTTGGCAATATTATTATGACAATAAGTTCTTGATTTCACTTTAACATTACATGTGATCCTTGAAATAAAAGTAGAAACCGACATTCATTATTCATAGCGAAAATAAATTCATCATTCATACTCTTAACATGTCATAATAAACAGCAATATCAAAAAAATGTCTATCATGAATAAATAAATTAGGTACCATTAATTTCTCACTGATTGAACTTATGAAAAAGACACATTAAAAGATTTCGTAACAAATATAATTGTTGCTTTCAAATGTCTTAATCTTTCGAAACAAATTATACCTTTAGTCTATTCAAACAGTTATTAGTTAGCTAGTCATCCAACACCTGGTGTGAAATGCAATCAAGTTTAATTATTACGGGTATTAATAACAAGGGTGCACTCTGGGGTGAGTATGAAACCTGTTGTCATGGCAACGCCCTCCGTTTGGACACAGCCTGCGATGCCGCCACGCACAAATAGGTACGTGCTTAGTTATTTACGAGAAAAGCTGATTACTTGTGTAATTGTGGGGCCACTTTTCATATGCTTGTAATGATATCTGAAGGTTGGAGATGACAGAAAGGGATTGGTTTTAGGAATAAGACTGTTTCATTGGAAGCTTGTGGGGTCATCATCATCATCATTTCAGCCGAAAAACGTCCACTGCTGGACATAGGCCTCCCCCAAGCACCTCCACCTCGACCGGTTCTGTGGTTCTCGCATCTAACGGGTTCCTGCGGCTACTTCGGGTGGTTTCAGATAATCAGTTATCTCCCATTTCAGGTAATTCACATGATATTGCTACTGTTTATTTTTATGTAACCGTAATCTATCATGGAAATATTCACATCAATAGTTAAGTTATCAGCTGTTTGTGAAAACCCGACTTTTTGTGATCTAACAATATTTTTTATTTTCTATGATTTTTACGACAAGAGACTCGTTTTCATTTAAAAATATAATTATAAAAAGGACCAATTTGTACTGATGCTATATAGAATGTACCAGAAAGATGTCGTCAAATTTAAGGGTGTGGGTATAGACCATGAAACTGAACAACTTTCTACATGGGACCAATATCGTAACGTAAGTAATGGCGAAAAAATATAGTGCCGTTCGATACATTTGGGTCGTTTGACGTTTGACTGACGTTTGGATCGGACAGTTGATAAATTCTTCACGATTACAATGTTGTGTGATGTACTGAACCACGCCCATCAATTTGAAAACACCTTTCTGGTACACTCTGTATATGTATCCAACAAAAGCCCCATCTTATGATTACCATTTAGTATATTTAGTTAACAATAAAAATTAATTCAATATGAAAATGCTGGGTTAATATCAGGGGTCAAACTTGCATAGTCACTGCAATCACAACCCTTATCGTTTAAATTGGGGTTGTAACTATGTCCCTCTACTTAATAAGAGCAGTAAAACAGTATTAATTAACGATAATAAGTTTCTAATAGATTTATGGCCATATGCAACGACATACTTTTTAATTAATCACTATTTCAAGCCGATATTACGATAATTTACGATGAAGCCATTGATTTACTTAGTAATTGATCAGGCAAAATTATACAGATTTTTTTTTTGTAACAAACGAATATGGCCTTTAATGTTAACTGAGTAATAAACAAATATCAACTAAATTAAAGAAAATGAGTACGCAAATTGCATATACCTATAATTGCTCCTTGTATATTTTCCCTTTGGATTTTAGTACCAACTGAACAAATTTTCTTCATTTATGTTCTTTTTCTTTCTTCTTAGCTTTATTTTCTTCTTTTTGCGATGGCATCTAAACAGAGTCGGCCCAGAAGTTGGCTACAACTTGGGCACCTTCAGTAACGTCCATCAGAGTTTCTGTATCGTGCACACACCAGCATACGTTGGACACGATATTAAGTGTCCCATTGTTTGTGGATTTGCAATTTTTCTTTCCCTATAATTGATAATAGTATATATTTTTTATTAGGTATAATTTATTTTTATTGTTTTCTAGAATGCTGGTATTCAGCTACATCCGATTAGACTGGAAGCCGACCCCAGCATAGTTGGGAAAAGGCTTGGCAGATGATGTGTTTTATAATTTTTTAACCCTGAACATTTGAACATGACTTTCACATCCATTGCTTTGCATGGTGAAGTACGGCTTCTGCACGTCATCGTCAATAAATAAACCGCTTTTAGCAGGAGCAACTTTAAAGGTATCAATTAATTAAACTTTTATTGGAGTATTAAATCTTTGTAGGTATCCGGTTCTTTGAGTGCGAACGTTACCATTCATTTGCGACGATTTACAAGCAATTCGCGGGTTTATTGCACTGTAAAGTATTTTTAATTGTGAGTAGATCCTTGCGTACTGGCTGTTAAAGTATGGTGTACCTACAGCATATTATTAAAGGTGTCGTAATTACGTCTGGGTATACCTTTTCGGAATTTACGACGGCTTTACACCTGGTTTTTCAACATGGTTATTCATTTTCTGCATCAATGTATTCATACAAAGTCATTTTAAACGCAGTTTGGTAGACTAAAAATTATTTTGTGAACTTTTTAGCAGTTCAAATAACGTTAATTCTTATTTATTTACTAGCTTCCGCCCACGACTTCGTCCGCGTGAAATTTCACCCTCCCCCATTCACCCTCTTAGGGGTGGAATTTCGAAAAATCCTTTCTTAGCGGATGCCTACGTCATAACATCTACCTGCATGCCAAATTTCAGCCCGATCCCTCCAGTGGTTTGGGCTGTGCGTTGATAGATCACTATGTCAGTCAGTCACCTTTGAGTTTTATATATTTAAAAGATTTTATTAAGCTAACCATCATTGTAGATACAGAGTCCCTCGTTAAGATCAAGAGGTCAACTCATCAGAAATTTAATGACGCAGGTAGCAATAAATTGTCTAGGGAAGTAAAAGTAAAACAAACAGATAAAAAATTCTTCCAGTTTTAATTAAGCTGGTTTTACAAAGTACAAATTATCTTCCGATATAGTGTAGGAATCCTGTCTCAGTACAAAATGATAATATACAACTGTGATTGTTTAAAATATTAATTTTAAAAATTTGGTTCTCATTCGAAATCCTAACTCGCTACACTCAATAAATACGTCAATGATAAAATTGTATAAGGATATCAAACATTTTAAAATATTTACATAAAACGTAAATTTGAATACGAAATTATACTATATCACAGTCACTAGAGAAAGATGAAAACCTAATGCCTACATTACGTTACATAGCAGTCTATTTGTAAACACATCCACAAGAACTACAATCTTCGAAAGCCGTCTGTAACACCGTCGCGTAACTACACCCACTGACCAGAGCATTGAGATTTTTGATTACGTGTACAAACTAAACCTTAATTTGAATCTCATTCTACAGCTAGAAGTCAATTAATACGAAGTGGCGGGAAAGGTTTAGACATAAACCTGCCCAAAGATTTTAAGAACGTTGCTAGAGAGACAGTGTATATAATTGCTATCCAGACTAGTGCTACAGCTCTATGCACACGTAAATTGTATTATATTGGTGTGAATTTTAAATATTTTAACAGAGTAGTACACGATACCACTTCAAAGCTTGTTTACAAGACAAGAGTGCTATTTGAAGAAAATTCTTATTGCTTTATTGCATTACGCGTCGGTGTAACAGGTATCCCACTTTACCTTAACGATCATAATATGCAAAATCCTTTATACATTTGTACAGTTCACTATAAAGTAATATTGCTTGTATTACATCCTAGTGATATTAATTTACAATTCAATTAACTTCTATACGTATGACCTGAACAACCTGATGTCCCTGAGTGATTTGTGAATGCGTGCATTTCTCGATATGGCGATTCCCTGCAAATGGATAAAGGCAAATATTGAGATTAAGGTTCATAGGGTAATTTGTTGTTGTCGTAGTGTTAATCAAATCCTTACCTTTCATAAGGCGGTGGTGGCAGAATATCACATAAATTCATCCTACAATCCTGATCGCTTCTCCCTTCACTTGCGTACCTCTGTTCTTTCTGTCTAAAAGTATTTTCTCTTCCCAACCAATGCCATTGTGGGTAGTCATACTCTACTTCGGCCATGGCCCAATCTTTGTTGCCATCGTGATGGCTTGAAGATCTTGAGTGATTTGTTTTACAAGAGGGACAGTCTTCTATTGACATATCTTGCATTTCATCATCGTTCCCACATTTTGTCATCTCGCTGTAGTCTTTTGTGAGAGTGGAACTGCTACTACGACAGCACGTGGAACATTCCTCGTTTGAGTATTGGTTGCTTTCTCCATAGGACCTGACCATGCTGTTGTCGTATGAGCCTGGACTTACAGCGCACTTCATGCATGAATCTTCTGCATCTATGTGATCCTAAAATTTGAGTTCACTAATAAAGAGCTTAGAATAGAAGTGAAACAAAAAAAAATCTAATACCAAAAAAAAATATAAATCATATAATATCCAAAGTGAGACATGAAAAGAAGTCCACAACAACTTTAAAATCTGCGACAAAAAATACAAATTAATACAAACCTGATAGTTCAACTCAGTGTAAATAGCACTGGACGCGTAAGGTTCTGGTTGCAGTCTCCTTAATTGAGCTTCTTCTGGTATTGGATTCATAACATTTGTATGTTGTGGAAGACTGTACTCGGCTTCCATAGCCATAGTTCCTATTGAGTGACCACCTAGAGGAGACCAACCAACAAAAGATTATATAAAAACAATATTTGAAACAATGAAAAATCTAATAATTATGAGATACGTGAATTTCCTTACCATGTAAAAGACTTTGGTGGCAATTTAAAATTTCTATTCTAGGTTCATTTGAGCCTTCGAACATTGGCCTTTCTCTGAGCCAAACAGCTTCCTTGCCTAAAAGGCATTGTTGAGCATTGACAATAGCTGTACCTGCCAAAAATATTTTTTTTACTCCTAGCTAGACAAACACATCTTAGTTTAACAAGAATAGATCTCGTTGTGACTCATCTCACCAGTTGTGTTTTGGCTTTTCCTTTGTTTCGTCTGCTTTCGCCTTATATAAACAATGACTCCAGTGCCGACTAGTACTAACACTAACAAAGTTAGACATAATGCCAGCAGCCAAGTTTCTTGGAACATTGACACTATCGCCTTGTCCGTCGATGGTTCGGTTCTGAAACAAAGTGTTTATTTTCATACTGCTTGGTTCATCGCGCCGCTGGAGACAACTACTGTCTGTAAAAGGTTTCCTAAGAAATTGGCATATCAAAGGGTTTTAGGAATATACCGCAGTATGAGAAAACACATTTTGTGACTTCAAAAAGACAACCTGAGCTTTTTGTGCCCCGTTTACTATAGGTACATTAGGCTAGCAACGTGATGAAGGTCTACAAATTATACAACAATGATACTTACTGTACGTAGTGTCTCTGCGACTGCGTGGGCAGCATGTGTATGTGCGCGGGCGCGCTGAATGGGCCGTGTCCGCGCCGTGTGACGGCGGCGGCGCGCGCACTGTACCGCCCGCCGGCGCGCAGCGAGCTGGCCGCAGCCGCGCGCGTGCGAGCGCCCAGCGACATTTGACCAACCACCCGACCTCCAGTACTACCGCCCACACGAACCTCAATCTAAATCAAAAGTAACCTCACTTTAAATTATAATCAACTAAACAAAATTGTCGATAGAAAGTTTTATTCCTAATTTCTACTGACCAAATAACCGGATAGCTCGCCGTTCCATGTATGCGGGGGCGGCGGATCCCACCGAATCCACGCTGACGTCACATTTATCACTCCTGCTGTGACGCTTTGCGGTGGCTCCGTCGGAACTACAATATATTCATCTAACGCTGTAGTTATACAGTGATGCCTTAATTACATGCAACAGTAAGCATTTCAATTTCAAATCGTTCTTACCGTCTTCTTCAGTGACACCACTCTTCAGATTAGAAGGTTTACCCAATAGCAATTTGTAAAATGGCATTAAAAATACATCATATTGAGCATACGGCAATAAGCCAGTTAAAATATGACTAGAAGACCCGCTATTGTGAACTGTGGTCATTGAAAAATTTTCGTACTTCCTAAAATCAGCTAAACTTTCTTTATAAGATATATTGGAATGCTGGTAGTCTTCTTCTAAAACGTATTGTCGGTTGAGGGAGGTACCGTTGAACCATATTTTAACTCCTTCTAAATATTCATTATAATCCGTTAATACCTGAAATCAAATAAAAAATTAATAATTATGTAATCATCAACAATACATGCATCCAAAAATTAAATCTATGCAATTATTGTACTAACATCCCAAACAATTTTAACAGTAGTGGCAGATATTCCTTCCACTCTCCTCAAAGCTAGAACATCTTGTTGCAAGTACCGACGAGCCTGAATCAACTCATATTGGGTCATCGGCTGATGATTTTGATGCTTCGACAACTCTGGATATGGGGACGATGATTCTAAATCTCCATTAAACGAATTAGCTTCTCTTCTTAATACCTAGGAAGAAACAACAGACGATGATGATAAAATTACTTCATTGAAATCGTTCGTCAAAGAATTTCTAAGTCTTAAAGATGATAATAGTCCAACCTGTAATGTGGCGGTATGCAAGGCACTGCCAGCCGCACTCACAGCAACACATGTCAATCTGCCAGCATGGTGCGTCGTAACTCTGTCTAGGTACAGAGATCCAGTACCGTGGGCCGATTTTGGGAAGACTAATTCCTGTAAAACATATAACTTTGTAGCGATGTAAAATAAAAACACGCAAAGAAGAAAAGAGGGAAAGCAGAAAAGAGAGAGGAGAGGCTAATCAACAATCTCCTTTGTGCAGTTACAATGAAATTAAAACAAGCAAAGGAGGAAAGAGAAAAAAGGGACAGAGAAAAAATTACAGAGAGGAGAGGAAGAAAAACGTAAAGAAATAGAGAAAAGCTTAGATGGACTTCGTAATATTCCCGTTGGATTAGTAAGATTTATTACATTCTTACCTGCGATCCTTCCATAGTCCAAAACACTACAGGTGGCGGAGTACCCTCAGCCTCACACTGAAAGGATATCGCTTCACCTTCCCATGCAGTTTGGTCTGAAGGCACTCGTGTGAAATGAGGTAGTGCTAAAACAAATTTACATAATTATTTTCATACAAAAGCTTAACGAAATTGTAACTAAATCCGGAACTTACAATGAAGAGTAAGTTTAGCTGCTGCCGCACTGCTCCCCGCTTGGCTCTCAGCACTACAAGTATAAGTACCGGCGTCAGTAGCAACAACGCGATCTATTCTAAGAGATCCTCGACGAATGATCGCGTATGGCGATAATGAGCCATTATCTCGAGACCACGTCACTGACACATCGGATTCTGGTGATGCCTAAAATTATGAGATTTTTAGAAGACAAATATGAAATAGACCAAAAATATACAAAAGTGGATGTGAATACCATTAAAATGATAAAATAAAGTAATTTAGAAGCGAAATATAAAGCAGAATTTAATTTGTCTTCTTATAAACTGTAAGGAAAGGTGGCTGACAAGTTCAATGAATAACAAGACTCATTTTCCACTATATTACCTGACAGTGAAATTCAACATTCTGGCCTATTAATGCCGTTATGTTATTAGGTTTCACAAGAAAATGTGGTCTGCGTAACACGAGCAATGTCGCAGGACGAGATTGTCTTTCCCCGGCTACATTTGACGCAGCACACCTATATACACCACTGTCTGCTGGAAGACTTTCTAATATTCTGAGATCACCACCATTTACAATCATTATTCTGAAACAAAAAGCTAATTTAGGAGACGTAAGTTAAATTACGGCTGTTATTTGTTTATCAACTTAATAAGAGCGAAAATAACCAGATATTTTCAAAAATCATGAATCATTGTAACTTAAATTCGAAATGAAACACATGCCTCAGGCAGATCGTTAAGCCAATAAACGTTCGCACGCAAAATAAATTACGTTGTTTGGTTACTCTCAGCATTAAAATATTGACTGCACTAAACAAGACAATATTTATGTAAAGTGAACAATGTGGTACCGAAATAGTGGACGAAGTTCGAAGCCAGAATTAATTACCTCCCGTTAACTTCTACATCTAAAGTTTGCCCGTCCTTCGTCCAGTGCACGCCCGGATCCGGGACGCCTTTAGGAGCGGAGCATTCTAGCGTGGCTGGTTCACCACTGGCTACTTTCACGTCTCGGGGTTCAACTCTGAAGTCGTCACGGAGAACTAGAAAGAAAACTTTTTATGCAGCAACACAACTTATTTTTTTTTATTCTGGTTTTGATAAACGTTCTTATCCCAGTTCCTTATTAAAAAATTATATAGGTATTCTATTTTGTAAGTATATCTTTGCATTTTGATCATTCTTTTGAGCGAGGTCTCCACTCTTTATTAAAAACGGTCTTGCTGACTACTATACACGAGTTATCAATTTGTTATACCTGACAGAAATAGCAGACGCGCAAAGTATAGCATTACTCCATAAAGACCGCAACGAAGATCAGTACCTAAGCAAATAAAGATTTCACCCGACCTTTTAGCGGTTTACCGCACAGCGGCATAACCGTGTCTAGTTACATTTGCAAACATCGGAATCAGGTAAATATATTTGTCGACATCGATTCCATTGAACTGAAAGGGTACGATTTCAGTTTATTTATAGACATAAACTTGAATTTTACATCTGAGGATTATGATATTATGTGTTTTGCAATAAAGACGGATTCATTGAAGTTAAATTAGGTACCATTTCGCTACTTCAATTAAATATATTAATTAAGAAAGCCATAATAGGCACTATCGAAGTTTGCAACACTTATAGCATAAACAGGTACATTTTAATTATTAAGTTTCAGATTGCTACCATTCAGAAGTTTAGGGTTGAATGGTAAAGTGTACTTGAGATTATGTTCCAAACTCGTTAAATTTTCTAGGGATTATTACCGAGTCTGACAAATGGCAATCGGTTCAAACCTTACTTGAGCTCTAATAATATTAACATCAAACGCCTATTGTGTAATATGGATTCTGTTTAGAGTGTTCAAATATTATTTCTGAGCTTGATTAATGGCTATTTGCTATAAACCCACATTTGGATCCTAAAATTCAAATTCAAACACAAACGCCTATTACGTAATACCAGTATCAATTTGTGAATGTACACCAACAAAGTACCCCTACCATTACGTTTTCATAGATTATTCAACCCCACATGCAAGTGCAGTACTTACAGGCAATTTAAACGTACTTACACGCAATGAATCAGTACTTACCAGCGATGGTGAGCGTGGCATTCTTACTGACCGCCTCACCGACGGAGTTGCGTGCGACGCACCAATACACACCCTCGTCGTTTTCTTTCTTTCCTCGCATAACCCTACAATTTAACGATCAACTCAATATCGGTCATAGTGTACGGGTAGTATTTTGAATGGAGTACGAGTAGCGTTAAATTATAGGTTGGGATATAAAACAAGGATCAAAGGATTTTTGTTCGAGAAATTGCTGCTGCTTTTCCGGATGTTCGGTGCTCAGGTGATTTTGATATTTGTGACGCGTTGTTTCGAAATACAAAGGCTGATTTGGCTGTCTGCGATTTTACCTATGTCATATACGTGTCGTCGGTCCTATAACCTATGCATGTGAACATTTCCCTGAGGTGTCTAGACTGTATCGATTTTGACTAATTTAGTGCCTCTGGCTAAGTGAGTTGTGTATTGTATTGTACGTTCTATAATTAAATGCCAAGGACGACTATGTATTTCGGTTCGCTTCGAGAAGGTTAAAACTTAAAAGTTATATGCATAGGTAAGTCTGGCTTTAGCAAAGCTAAGCAAAGTCCCTGACTGATCGTTTTAAAAAAGTACAATAAGAACAAATCCTTTCGGACGGGTTTATTTCCATGCGCAAGTTCTTTCGCTTTATATTTTTTATGTCGTGTCAAGACAAGGCGTAATAAAACACCATGTACTTTAGTTTTTTCTGCCTCTAATTAACACAACAATAAAAACTCCGGCCAAATTAGTCTGGCTGTTTTTATGAGGGAACACGCGAAACACATAGTGTAACAGAATATACGACGTGCCGAGGACTGTGTTCTACAGCCTGCTAGTGAAGTTATTCTTGCAGCTTGCGGCTTTACCTCATTTTATTTTTCATAGTAAAATTTGAGTTTCAGTCCGCGTCCTAACCAACGCGACCGTCGCGTCGTGCAAGTGTACAAACGTCGCGCGAGTATGCGGTCGTCGCGTTCATTATGTTCGGCGAACCCGAAGGTGTAGTCGCGTGGCAGGACAGAGGGTGCCTTCCGGTTTTCCTAACAAATTAGTGACATTAACTCGACGATCGTTTAGAGAAATAGTTCCTTTTTAGGGTTCCGTAGTTCTGAAAAGGAACCCTTATAGTTTCGTCATGTCCGTCTGTCTGTCTGTCCGAGGTTTTGCTAAGAGACCGTGTGTATATATATCAATTACGCCGACAAAGAGGTAAAATAAAATTATGAAAAATATTTTTAGCTTTGTCTACCCCACAGTGTGGAGTATCGTTGAATAGGTCTTATAAAATGACTTGGGGTTTGCTAAAATTATTTTTCGATTTTATGCTCCATTTACGAAATATTAAACTTTAAAGTGCAAATTGTTGTTCCAGTAGGACGTCCCCCCCCCCCCCTCTAAAAGCTAAGCTGCGGGCTTGAAAAATCTGCAAAAATTCACGATGATAGTGCATTTCATAAACTTTAAAGGAAAATTATAGCGGTTAAGATAACTTTATTAGTTTAGCAGTAATAGTCTTTGAACTTGGGAGTTGGATAATTTTGTACCAAATACAAAACCCTTAGCATTAATCCTTTTAAAATTCCTCTTAAAACAATATTGCTTAGAGCCAAAACCTTTATTCAATAAACTTTTCATATAAATAGTACAATAACCATGAAAAGTTTGTGTAAGCCCGACGGCTTGCGGTCTTGTATCTACGACCGTCATTACACTAAGTATGTTATATTAATTCTGCTTCATGCCTTTGTTACGGTATATTCAGCGGTATTACACTCGAGTACTTGTAGTATTTTTTTTATTTTGTTTAATAAAAGCTTCTTTGTATTGTTACGAGTATGTTGTACAAATAAAGACGCCGCGATGTAGCTTTTTGCTGGAGGTATTTTATAAAGTGTCTTTTCGTGTTAGTATATCTGTACTAGGTATATTGTTTTGAACAGCTAATAAAATACCTAATAAGTATTATCGCGTATTACAGTACAGCACTGTGGAAGACAGTCCATTAAATTAAATATTTAAACGATACTGGCTCTGTGTACACATAAAACAATGCAGTATTGTACACTGAAACTGATCACGCGCACTAAGGTTATTGATTTTATCATAATTATTCATGTATTAAATAGATAATTTCTCGGTTATCCTAAAGGCCAGATATTAAAAACATATTCGCATAGTAACAAAATTAAATCAAAATATTATTTATACAACCTAACACCCGTAAAGCCAGACATAACAATAAAATAGGTGGCACCATCTGTCATGTTATATTCGAATTACAGCGTAACATGAATTAATTAAACCTCGAACGTTTATCACGACAGACAGACATTCGAATCTCTGCAATGCCTGCAGTATGCAATGTAGGCGCAGTAATTAAATATTTTGGCAGGTCACGCCTATAGGAGTCATCATCTGCCTAGCCTTTTCCGAACTATGTTGGGGTCGGCTTCCAGTCTAACCGGATGCAGCTGAATACCAGTATTTTACATGGAGCGACTACCTATCAGACCTCCACAATCCATTTACTGGGTAATACGATATCCCTTGGTAAGACTGGTTGTTAGACTTTCGGGCTTCTGACTACCCGTAACGACAGTCAAAGATCCACGAATGAGAGCCGGGACCAACGGCTTAGCGTGCTTTCCGAGGCACAGGGAGGTCTCGGTATTTAAAGATCACCCACCCATCCACAGACAAACCGCGGCAAGCGTAGCTTAACCTGATCGATCGACCTGTGCGGCTGTTATCGATATGACAGTCACCTAGTCTGAAAGGTTTGAAAGCAATGTAACTTATTTATTATACATTAAAATAATAAATTAAATATCACATACCTACATTTAACTAACAATATTATGTAACTTATAACTTTAGAATAACTAATCTATGAATTTTAATAAAATCTGCTAAACATGGTCTTCACTGCCGGAAAATGATCCTCTATGACCAACAACAACGGTCACCGGGGAAATCCTTATGGTAAATCAATAACCAATAACCACGTTAAACGTGTAACGGACAGGAAGACGCTAATGATAAGTGATAATCCTATTGACGTAGTATTGTCCAATACAAAGTCAACCCAGCCTATCATAGTCCACCGTTGGACAAAGAAATGCTCCAAGAAGGAACGAAAATGCCCGGGTACCTTTTGATATTTGCTAACCGGCGGCCGACGGGCGTCGACTGTAAAATACTGAAAGGCGACCACCTCTGGTTACTACGGATGCCGAATGTTCACAGGAACTTTATCAAGCCACCATCGCCTAGAGCCAATAAAATTAAAAGTGCCCTAGTAGTATGAACGTCAGAGAGGGCAAAAGCATACAAAACCTCTTAAAATTTTGTGCCCCGCAGCCGCTGCGTTTATACGATGACGTTCAAAAGGAAAGATGGTGTAAAAAGTAGTAAGACTTACCTAAGAAATAGCAGTCCATCTTCAAGCAGTACTCTGTGTGGGTGGTCAGTAGGGGCCAGAGGGGAGCCATCTTTGTACCACAGGATGCTAGGCTTAGGCTTGCCCTCTGACACGCAGCGGAGGGTAGCAGGCTCACTGCGACCAACTATCGTGTCAGCTGGGTGCTCCTTTATGCGCGGAGCCCGACTTTGAGCTTTGAAAAAAAAATTAAAATATTCTAATCAGAAAATAATAATATTGAAATACTAATTAATAAAACAGATTGGTAATAAATGTAAAGAGATTAGAAATATTATGTTATAAAAAAAAAACAAATTGAAACGTTAGTATCAAAGATTGGTAAACAAGTTCTGTTTTTTGATAAAATGTTAATTACTGTCTGTGTCAATTAAATATCTATGAGACGTAAAGAAATATTGTATCAATACCAATAAACTTTTTATGGGAAACAATTAAAATAAATTAGTTTTCGATATTAAGACATTACGATCTAGTCGGAGTTTGAAAAAACTTGGTCGTGTTTCACTCTGTTTTTATTGCACTATACAAATTAGTTTAAAATTAGAAGAACCGTAGTTTTAAAAATATACAGAACCGAAAAAAAAAAACACTGAATTTTTATCTCTAAACCATCACAACATTTTAATCATGCTACGCAGTCCGGAGCTACCGTTACACAAACTCTTATCTTATTTTTCACTTACCTTTTGTCGCACACGGGAAGCTGAACAAAAGATGCAAAAGCACTACACACTTGAACTGGTTCCATCCGATATTATCTCTCTTAATTGGACCCGCGGTCATGCTTGACACTACTGATTAACGTCACTTCTCACTTTACACCGCATAGTTTATTTGTAAGTACACGTGAAAACACACTCATTATAACTTTAACCGATAAAAAAATTCTTGGTTCATTTTTGAATGTCCAGTCATAACATCGTCGGTAAATGTTTATAGTTTGCGGAGATCGCGATGTGTTTGCGGCGCGTAGCGACACAAGCTCCCCGTTCGAGGGTCCGAGGGTTACTGCCCCCCACTCTAGTTTGTCATTTCGCGCCGACTCAGTAACGTGCGGCTTTTGCATACTGCCGAAAGCACAAGAAAAGCTTGATGATAATGATTTTCGCAGAGTGCACGCCTGCAATAATTTGTATATTAAAAAGTTGTGCTTATTAACTCATTTATGGCCGAATGTTTTGCATCTGCTGGCATTAATTTTAAAAGTTATGTTATTGTTTTAGTTGAGTTCTTACTTACAGACACCGGTATGTGGAATAATGCTGCAGTTGTTCTTAATTAGCTTGGGACGTTAAGTGGTACAATGGTTTTGTAAATTCAATATTTTAAATAGTTATGGCATTCAGCTATATGAATGTATTTATGTACAACGATTTTAGAAAACATAATGGATTGCATAAACTTTGTAAAGTATTGTTATTAGTAGATAGATACTCACCTAAATTCAAATATCAAATACCCAACGAAAATTGTATCCTCATTATTTGCGATAAAACATAATAACAAACCATTTCCATAAAATAGTAAGATTACCTTTGAATGCTTCTAACGAAACGAATATTTCTACTGCCGTACTACGCCTCGCTACGAAAAAGCTACTACGCTACGCTTCGTAGACTACGATCTCCTTTACTTTATTAACGAACCGACTTCGATCCGATTTCGATCACATAGTTTTTACGACTTGACAAAACATCGACATTTCTTTATTTTAAGTAAGTTTAGTATTATTCACATAAAGCTTCGGAAGAACAACGCGGTCACTCAGACAGACACGAAAAATTACTTTAATTTATTTATTTGTTTAACCATTTATGTACTGTCAACAAATGAGATAAGTATGCAGGATCGTCGGATACAGTTGAAGTTTAGTAAGAAACCGATGGATGTTCTCGTAATTTTATTAATAGAAAACAAACGACTCATTTATTAAATTAAATTTCAGTCGGCAATATCTATCGGTTTATTAGTAAACTTAAACTATATCCGACGCTCCTGCATACTTATCTCTTTTGTTGACTGTACACACATATGTATAAACAGACAAGAAAAAAAAAGAACAGTAAAATAGGTACAAAAGTGATGCTTATTTCTATAGAAATCTCTTCCAGCATACCTAAAACGCATATAAAAATAAATAATAATTAATTCCTGCATTTTATAATACATAAAGATTTTTATATTTGATATTAAACTGTAGGTCGTTCATTTTATAACTCTCCGTAATATATTGGAATATATTGGAACCCGCCAGATGACACAAAATTAACTTATTTATAAAAATACCTTACTAGGTATGTTTATAAATAAGTTGATTTTGTAGCTTTAGGGAAGAGTGCAATGCGAGCTTTGAAAAAGTGTTAGTCATCGTGATGTATGCTTATGAATGTTCCTACGGCTCAAAAGTAGGTCAAATTCAGCAGCTGGTGTCGTCATAAGTCTACGAGCGACAATACCAAGAATTGAATGACAAAAAATAGGCACTTAGGCTCAGATTCTAGAACGACGCTCAGTCATGAATCTTGATTTGAAACTGACAGATTTGACACTAATCGCTTGTCAAATCTAGTTTTTAATAAACATTGTGTCACCGTGTCTAATTCAAAGCTTTTATTGTTCTAGATAAGCCGGGATTAATAAAATTACAATCGCGTCATTCAAGATTCTTTCGCCAAATTACATCGAGCATCTAGTTTACCTTAAGGTTACCTAGATTCGATATCGGTGCCTAGATTAAAATCAAATAGCAGGACGCAGCCGTTCAGCCGTGACTTACGAGTTGTAGGTCGTAGGTTCAAACCCTGCAGGCGCTTTACTTTGTGTAAATTATTTCATCACCACTGCTCTCAAAACGGTAAAGGAAAACATCGCGAGAAAACCCGGTACACCTGTGAGACACACCAGAGAGGAGGCGTGTGCCCCAGCGGTGGGACATTTAATCATCATCTTTATCGGCTTAGCGTTTTCCCAACTATGTTGGGGTCGGCTTCCAGTCTAACCGGATGCAGCGGAATACCAGTATTTTACATGGCGCGACTTCCTATCTAACCTCCATAACCCAGTTACCGGATAATACGATACCCCATGGTAAAAGTGGTTGTCAGACTTTCGGGCTTCTGACGACCCGTAACCACTGCCTAAAATCCACTAATGACAGCCGAGACCAACTGCTTAACGTGCTTTCCGAGGCATGGAGGGGTCTTGATATGTAAAGATGGTCACCCATCCACGGATCAACCGCGGCACCCGTACCTTAACCTGATCGATGTACCCGTATTTATTTCTTTCACACAATTATTTTTCACAAATCTTTCCTAAGTGCTCACTTTCGTAATAAAAGAAACTCTAACGCAAAATATCATGCTTACAGGCCCACGAAATTAAGATTTTTATTAGGAGTAGTTTCTTCAAAAAGTACGAGGACATCTTTTGCATTCAATTATTTTAATTAAGAACCACAAAACAAACAAACCTTCCAACTAATCTTCTTAATGAATACTTCCTGCATCTGCCTCTCTTCATTAACCCACCAAATCCCAAAACAAATAAAATATTAGCAATAGCGTAGCCTGGGATTAGCCAGCGTCGATTCTGTACACGTGGAGGCCTGAACGTGTCAATTGGGACTCCCAGCATATGCCAGTCACGTATGTAGCCTAACTGTTTGGCGGTGACACCACAGATACTGAGTTAGACTAGATAAGAACTTTTATGTCACGGTGTAGATGTTATCTTGATGGGAATGATCGATTGGAAGGTGTTTGCAGAGCTGTCAAAGATTGAAGATAGGGTAAAGCAAAAATGTAAAGTGGTCTATGAGTGATATTTAACGTCTTTGAATATCAAAGAAACATTTAGGTAGTTTATTTCTATAGTTTAAGCTGTCGAATGAATGTTGTGTCGAACGTTAGTATGGATCAAGTTTAAAAATAAAACGACTTCCGTACCCCAGAAAACTTGCTAAGCTTTTGTAGAGCTTTACCGTCTACAAAAATATGTTCAAGTTATGTGTAACTTTGCTTCCGTTTCCTTTTGTAAACGTGCAACTGCTTACTGCAGATTTAAAATAAGACCTATGAATTTACAAAACAAAACAGCCTAATTCAACTCATTATACCGTTCGACAACATTTTTTTGACAGGCCCTGAAATTGGCTCGAAAAAAGTACAAATGTTCAGAAAATTACATCAAAACAAAAACCTAGCAAGCAACCCTTAATTACTGCATCAAAAAACACATCCCTCATTACTTTAATTGGCAATAATGCGCAGACCACTCTTAATTAACTTCATCAACGGAACATTTATTACTACCCGATTTGCTCATTCAGTTCAGTTTTATATCCGAGTGCTTTTCTACGTCAGTCTGAATGTAATCAAGCCGTGGCCGGGACAAAGGAGGCGTCCTTCATTAACTCCGTCCTACTAAAATATTCATTAAGCGTAGTTAGTTGATAAGTATAGGATTAGGTCGGCTTTGGTAAGAGTTTTGGCAAGAATTGAGATTTGAGATAGGTCACCCGATGGGTTTTTGACTTAGTTTAGTTGCACTTAACTAAAGATGAGTGGTTTAGTCATTACTTATTCTAGGAAAGTTTGACTTGAAAATCAATAAATTCAGAACATACTTTCTTTAAGCCTGAGATTTTACCTCTCAGGGATTCAACAAAATATACAGATGATCTAAAAAAAAAGTAGAAAAATATTAGCTCAAAACAAACGACAACAAAAATAATGTACTTAATGAATTGTATAGGGGACTCCTTAGAACACAAAACAGAACACTCATCAAAAAACCATCAAAAAGTTATGCTCACAAAGACAAAAGACCCAATATTGTACCTTCCGGATACCATAAAGATAAATCCTCAGTGTGATATTTACTTCCATACGGTGCAAATGCGGGTCACGTAGTGCAGGCTCTGTGCGTCAGGTGAGGCACACGATACAGATCGTAGACACGTGCCCTCGGCTCACGAGTCACGACCGATCGCTCGCGCCAGGGCGAAGGCAAAAACTGTATAGCTTTTAGCCCCGGCTCGGAATGCATTGCACACCCGCTTATCTCTGACTCTCATGTATGGAGTGAATCCGTTATGTTGTGGCACGTGATTCCGAGTGTTTTTGAATCGGTTAGACATAAAAAATTGTTCTGTTCTTATGGCACTAGAACATTTTGAATACCTACGAGATTACGTATGCAAATAGGTATGCAATAATTGGTTTGGTCTAAAGTTATGGGCGTAAATTAAGTTTTTATGTAGTGTCGTTTAGACTCAGGCTTACAGTACTATGAACTTAAAATATTAAACTGAACCACTTTCGTCCCATGCTGACTTTAAATAAGCAGTCTATCCGGAAGCGTATGAATTTATTATGATTAAGAAAACAAAAGTAAAGCCAAGAAACTGGCTCACAGACTCGCACCCCAAATGCACCGCACTTTCTATATCCCCCTAAGTATTGCAACGACTTATCTTTGGCTTTGCAGGCATTGTGATGTATCGTCTCCATCAGCTATATTATGTTGCAATAAATGTGGGAAGAAGTCGCTTTTAATAGAAAAAGAAAGCAGCTTGTTTTTTTTTGTAAAAAAAAATTTGAACGAAAAAGCAAGTTTTATATTAATTAAACTAGCTTTTGCCCGCGGCTTAATCCGCGCGAAGGTCGGTTTAAGCCCACGGGAACGTACTACCTGGATAAAAAGCATCTTAAGTCCTAATCAGGTTAATTTCATCAAAAATCATTTAGCCAATAACCCGTCAAAAGATAACAGACAGACAGAGTTACGTTACATTTATAATTTTTTATTTTATTTTTATGATTATGTCTGTTCATTTTATATACATAAATGCAGATTCCAAAACACACCTACAATCAAAAGCATGCAACAAATAAAAGAAAACAAAGAAAAATGCAAATACAATTCAAGCGGCCACGTAAACTTTACAAAATAAAGTGGCGGCGCTAGAGAAATAAATTCTCATTGGTATGAAACAGGCCAGTATCGGGCAAGCGCCTCGGGGTCCACTAATTCAATCAATTGGCCTACCATAAATAAAACGGCCGACAGTTCGCGATACTCGCTCCACACGTAATTGAGAAGCAAGAATATGGACGGCTTCAAGCGACAAATCAATTAAGCCCCAAGGAGATAAAAAGGATGCATCAATAATTTATTTCGAAATAAATGAGACCCTATCCGATACGTCTGCAGGATACGCTAATGCAAATTTTACGATAAAGATTAAGACGTGCTGGACTCCGGACATTAATCCTGCGAAATGCAAAATAAATGATTTTGTGTTAACGCTAATGCTAGAAACACGATTATCTATAGTCTCCTGAGAATTGCCACTAGCAATTAATTGTCCGCCCATACTCGTATACCATTTAATCTATTAACAGTAACACTTAGCGAAGTAGCGTTGGTTGTATATAAACAAAACAAATCCAAATAAAAACAAACAGGAAATTAGACACCAAAGCCTGGAGGGACTTATGGAATAATCCTTGTTTTTGTTAAGGGTGCCCTGCCAACAAATGGAAGTGACAGTGTCTACAGTAGAAAATTAATCGTGAAAAATCTCTTGAAGCGGGAGGACGTTGGGGATAAAGGAGCAGCCGCTAAATCGTGCCACGTGCGCTGTCTATTAACAGTTGACACTATTGGGCTAAAGCCAAAGGGAGATCAGTAAACACGCTATAAACTTTCGGTATAATTTATTGTGAAGTGTCTATAGATAGGATACGCTTGGTTGAACGGCAGTTCCTTGATCTAAAATGGATGACAATAATTTTGAGTTTAACTGAGCGCAATAATTTAGACCTTCTAGTTTGTTTTGTTGCCAGCTTGTTTGGATTTAGCGATTATAAATTTCAATAAACTGTGTAAATTGACAATGAATTACGACCATTCTGAATTATCTTAAATTAAAGTATCTCTTGAAATTAACAAATACCAAGAATGTCTGCTATTTTTATTGTGACGACACGTTTACTTTAAAATAAGTCGTAATATTTTGTTATTTTTGTCTGTAATTATTTATTTCTTATTATTCATTTGTTTTGTAATGAACTTTGCTTCCTTTGTATGTTTTTCATGTTATGTTTTTTGATTTATTTCAATATTTTTACTTTGTCAAAGTAAAGTACCTACCTATATTATATGTAAATGTTGTGGTCCTATAATTGGAAGCTCACACTTGTATTTGTCCCTGTCTTAAGTAAGTAATTGTGTAGCCTCTGTTGGATATCCAATAAATAAATAAAATGTCAGAACACCTTGTTGAAATTTTGAAATATCTAAGACAAAGAAGCCGTATCTAGTGATACTTGCACCTTTTCGATCTGTTATCAATACTAGATACATTACAGCTATCGCGACGTACAATGAGTAACAAATTAGACGAGGTCTACCGCAGGGCGTCGTTATCTCACGTCGAAACGTCGCTCCTGCGTCTCCCCATCGCTGTAGGCTCTGCTTATCTTACTTCAATTGGGGAGTATTCGGTATTAGACATTCGCTTAATACATGGCTTTTTGATAAGATATCGAAGCTGCCACAAGGGACACTGTTCTTCATTAATAAATATTGATTGGTGAGACAAAAAATAATATTAAACAACTATGTCGGTACCTATGTTAAAATACACATAAGGTCAAGCATTGCCATACAACGTGGCAATGCCGCCAGTCTCTTGGGTACATTACCAGTCAACAGCGATGCAGAGGAATTTTTGACGCCATATTTTAGTTTGTTAATAGTTTTTAGTTAAGTTGGGATATTATGTTTTTATTTTAATAGTTCGTTAGTTAATCACAATAACATATTAAAGGCGAAAGTTTGTGAGTGTGTGTTTGTTTATATTTTTGTTACTTCTTCACGCTCAAACGGCTAGACCAATTTTGATAAAATTTTCTATGGAGGTAGCTGACACCCTGGATCAACATATAGGCTACTTTTTATCCCGATATTCCCACGGGATCGACATTTACGCGGGTAAAACCGCGGCGCGGAGCTATTTGAGTATAAAAGTTTATCCAAAGATACTCTAAAAATATTATGAGATAAGCCCAGTATTTTAATATCCCAACAACACGTGTGGCATAGCCCACAGGTGCAAATAGGTCACCAGTCTCATCAAATTATACAGCCTATATTTTTTTATAGCCCTTCACCCAGTATGAGGTTTCTGCACTCAACAAAATAAACAACTTTTGTTCTACAAGTTGTGAAAATTTATGCAGGTTGTGTTCAGTCTAATAAAAAATATGATCAAAGTTCCCCTTTCTTTCGTGATGAGATCCACTATGTAAATTTTGGCAAACGTAGCAAGAAAAAGTGTTATTTTTTCCGCAATTTGTGTGCATATTGCTGTTTTCAGAAAAGTAATATGACAAACAATATAAATTCAAAAGTCATTGCGCGTATACATTGTTCAGCTTTCTCGCAAACCACGAACCATAAATTCTGCTTAAATGAAACAACTTTTTTAAGATAAATTGCAAGATTTGTTAGCGAGCAGTGGGCACAATGAGTAACAAATTGCAGTAGAGATACACCGCGCTTCGTTTATCTTTGCAGTAGCTTCGTGATGCTCTCCTGTTTCAGGGGATATTGTGTATCGGGTTTCGAAACAAAACAATGGACGCAACTCGAGTCGGACTTCCACAATGCTTTTAAATGTTAATTAACATTTTATTTTGAGACATTCATAGCTACTGGGTGGTAGACGTAATATATTTATTTATATATATAATACAATTTAACACTAAAATATACATAATATAGTATATACAAGTATATAAAAAAAAGGAATAGAAAAAGACAGGAACTCATTGGACATTAAAAAATTTGTTCGCATCGCTGTCAATGGCATAAGTGCCCAAAAGGCTGGCAGCATTACCACGTTGGATGGCAATGCTTATTATTTCTTTCACGTGAAGAGTCAACCAACCGCTGGGCGATGTCCCGAAATATTCGATGAGCACTCGGACCCCAAGGCCCTAGTGTTTCAACCCCAAACGGCTCAAAAATATAGCTCCCAATAAGGTTGTTATATTTGCGCCGTTTGAGGTTTTCTGCTCCTGCAGCAGCCGCCCCAGCACAGTCCACCGTGCTAGGGGAGATGGGATGGCGCGAGGGTGTCGACACAGGTAGCATTCCACACCAAAGGCCTACCCAACTTCCAAGGCATTATGGTCATTCCATTTCAGACGTAATTAGTAATGCCACCTGTTTTGTTTGGCATGAACTATTAAGACAATGATTGTTGCATCGAGTTGAACAGTTGAATGTCTTCACCGCAATGTGGGTCTTATTACACAGTTACTGGACGATACTTTGTTACACAGTTACTGGACGATACTTTGTATCCTATGCTCACACATAGAGCCTACATGTAAGCTTATTATAAAGTCTACAAAATTCGTTCGTTAGTTGTCTAGCGAGACTACCTCATTGATCTAATGGTCGCAAGTGCTACTGCTGGGCATGAGGCCCTGGGTTCGATTCCCGAGTCGGGCAAAGTGCAAAGTGTTATAGGCTTGTCCACCTGGAATATCTCAGTAGTAGCTGGATCTGTATTTGTGCCCGGTTGCTGGCAATATGCTCGAGCCCCTTTAGGTACATGAGACTTAAGCATAACTGGCGAAATGTGGGTGTACTATGGGTACCTACATCTCTGCTTAACCCTTCAAGAAATACAGGCGTGACATGTTAAGATTGAGAAATTATTGTAAACTAGCTTGCGCCCCGCGGTTTCACCCGCAACAGTTTCGATCCCGTGGGAATATCTGGATAAAAACTATCATAATTATGTCCTTCCCCGGGATGCAATCTATCTCTCTGCAAAATTTTATCGAAATCCGTTCAGTGGTTTAGGCGTGAAAAGGTAACAGACAGACAGAGTTACTTTCGAATTTATGATATTAGTATGGATATACTAGCAGCGCCCCGCGGTTTCACTCGCATAAGTTTCGATCCCGTGAGAATATTGGGATAAAAACTACTCTATATCCTTTCCCGGGACTCAAACTATCTCTGTACCTACCAATTTCATCCAGACAGACAGACACACTTTCGCATTTATAATATAAGTATGGATAAGTAGGTACTATATTATTATTCATAGGATCACTGCCACAAATCATACCACTTCGTATTCTATAAAGTAGAGCATAAAACCGAATAGCCAGACGTAATAGCCCCGTCGATTCTCCATACGATAACGGACTCCCCTAAACACACTCCTCGAACATTTGTCCTGTCGTTATCAGTGACAAACAGTTAAAAAAAATGCGGATGGCAAGTTTTTTTCGCTTAGTTCAGTTAGAAGGGAATGTAACAGTTTGTGTTTTATAATATGTAACACTAGCTTCTGCCCGCGACTTCGTCCGCGTGAAATTTCACCCTCTTATGGGTGGAATTTCGAAAAACCCTTTCTTAGTGGATACCTACTCTTCACAAAGAACACACCCTCCAAATTTCATGTCTCTAGGAGCAGCGGTTTAGACTGTGCGTTGATATATCAACAATCAATCAGTCAGTTTACCATTTTATATTATATAGATTTTGGTTTAGTAGTAGGGCGATAAAAAGGACCAGCCGGTCGATTCTGTAAAAATCTCACCGTGACAACTTAGGTGGAGTGAGTTTGTTTTTGCTAGGAATTGACACTATTGACAGCTCACTCCACGCTCACTTCACCTAAGTTTTCACGGTGAGATTTTTAAAGAATAGCACCGCTGTTCTCGGAATGGCTTATTCTTCAACGGACTTGTTCTCATAATACCTCATTCTGCAAAAGACTCATCCGTATTATAGGTACCTTAGTCGTGTAATGACCTATGTAAAAAAATATTTATTCCTTGATATCCGATGTATAGAATAATATTATAAATAAAAGTACTTAAACGGAGGTGCCCGTGGCTTAATAATAACATCCGCACAGTTCGATAGATCAAGTTAAGCTACGCTTGCCGCGGTTGGTCTATGGATGGGTGACCATCTTTACATACCGAGACCCCTCCGTGCCTCGGAAACACGTTAAGCCGTTGGTCCCGGCTGGCATTCACAGTCACAGTCACACAGTCGTTACGGGTAGTCAGAACCCCGAAAGTTTGACAACCAGTCTTACCAAGGGGTATCGTATTACCCAGTAACTGGGTTGTGGAGGTCAGACTGGCAGTCGCTCCATGTACAATACTGGTATTCAGCTGCATCCGGTTAGACTGCAAGCCGACCCAACAACCCCAACAATTACTCGTATAAGTACTTAAACCAAAAAGAATAAACTAGAAAAGAACACAAAGGACAAAAGATGTTTTATTAATTTAATTAATAACATTCTTGCGTAGTGTAGCTCTGTTACATTCTCAAAATATTAGTACCTCTTCTATTCCCTTCACACAAGTTATTTTATAACTTAGTAGGGGTGCTGGTTGCAAAACCTACCTGATTTGTTAATTAGCATAACTCAAGTGTACCTACAGATAACTACTATTTAAGTTAACATTGTTATCTGATTAAATAAATTATTATTATTAGGTACTATTATTATAGAAGAGGTACTGATATTTTATATAATAGGTTGTGTGAACTTCTAAATAAATAGAGATGACATTTCTAAATCAGATAAACTGTTATATCCAGAAGCTGGGTTATTTGCTGCTGCACTGCGTAAATGCAATGGCGCGATCGAGTTACAAAATGAATGCGTCAGCGATGTCGCTCCAATAACATTACAGTAAGCTTAACTCAGCAGCCAAGCAAGCACAGACAGTTTTATAAATCCTCTGCTATTGACCCTTCTAGACTCTCTAGTCTAAAAGGGTTATTCTGCACCATGTTGAGACCAGCATGGTGCAGAATTTAAAAGCTCATACAGAAATGAAGAGCGTGGAGACACAGCGGCGGCCGTTGCTAGAGACGACATTGACACACACACACTCACACTACACACTTTTCTATTATTTTAGGGTTCCGTACCTCAAAAGGAAAAACGGAACCCTTATAAGATCACTTCGTTGTCCGTCTGTCTGTCCATCAGTCAAAAACCTTTTTCTCAGGAATGCGTGGAGTTATCAAGTTGAAATTAATATCAAATACTCAAGGCTGCAATCCCCTAAAGCAGTAAAAAAATCAAACTTCTAAGTCAACGCAATCAAAAGATATGGGCGTTTATGTTCCGGAATCAAAACCTATAGGGTACTTCCCGTTAACCCAGAATCATGAAATTTGGCAAGAAGCCATCTCATGTAGCACTTGCAAGTAAAGGAAAAAATCCAAAAACCGTAAATTTGCAGTTACATTCCTACAAATTTGTACGGAACCGTCGATGCGCGAGGCCGACTCGCACTTGTCCGGTTTTTTTTCTACGACACAAATTGACGGATTTAACAGAACAGACAAGGCTTTGAGATCCGTGACAGATTTTGTGTGCTCAACGCACTTTCGACGCCACAAACACTATTAGTACTGCATTCTCTAAAAGACTAGAAGTCTAAACGATTCCGTTCGCTATGGGAGCTCCTAATATCTAGAGCTAAAATTTTATATCAGCGAATATTTTTGCTTGATTATTTCAGACTCGCTTCATGCAAACATGCCACAAAATTTTATGGGATTACTTCAGATAGATGAGGGCATTAGAGACTCTTGTCACCAAATGTATCCCACCCCTCTCACCCCTACAGTCGTTATGGGAACGAGAGTCTTTTATCAAACGCCACAGAGCGATAATACTTTTGAAACTTCTGTATTTTCCGGAATACTATGTGTGGACACATATGTATTTATTGGCTTAGTTCTTTCTGCACGTTGGAACCGTTTTGATAAAGTTGGTAACAGTTATACGATATTGTTGACAGCGTGGGATATTTCGTAAATTCTTCGGTGGTTTTTAATTTTCATCTTACAGTATTCGTTTTCTTTTTAGGGTTCCGTACCCAACGGGTAAAAACAGGACCCTATTACTAAGACTTCGCTGTCTGTCCGTCCGTCTGTCTGTCACCAGGCTGTATCTCAAGAACCGCAATAGCTAGACAGTTGAAATTTTCACAAATTATGTATTTCTATTGCCGCTATAACAACAAATACTAAAAACAAAATAAAATAAATATTTAAGGGGGGTTCCCATACAACAAACGTGTTTTTTTTTCGGTGTTTTTGCCTTGTGGTACGGAACCCTTCGTGTGCGAGTCCGACTCGCACTTGGCCAGTTTTAATTCTCATCTTTCAGTGTTCATTTTCTTTTTTCTTGTCAAAAAAAAGTAGGTGATGCAAGCGAGGGCCATATTACTCATTAACCTTAAGATATCCTCCGGAAAATTAGAGATGCCATTTTATAAAACTGGTTTCATTAATTCCTTTTCCTTCTTTGTCCAGGCGGTGTTTCCCTGGAATGTGCTCCTTGTGAACTATAGGACGGCAACCAGTCAGTTATTATAGAGTGAAGGCACGTGAGAATATTCGTAAGTAATAGGCAGAATCATCCCAGCGCTGATTTTCTGGGTTCGTTTTCTCTTCTACCGATCGTTATATTTCCTGAAAAAGGTTCTTTTTTTGTTGTTGTGTATTTATTATTGAATTTTATAGTTATTTTCGAATTACCTATCCCTTAACTCACGTGCCGCTTTTTGTCTCTGCATCACCCTAAAGTTGACAGTTAGAAAATGCTTCAGGCATTAAGTCCACCTTTGTACAGTATTATTTTACTAGTGCATAAAGTTTTAATAAATAAAATTTGTAAACAAATATCAATATCAGATTCCATGTCTCTTGAGAACAAGACAATGTAACCTATACAGGATACAGACTATACATACAACTCCATACAGCACTGAAGGCAAATTACTAAGTATAATATAATAACCGGATATGAAATAAAAAATAATAGGATGAGTTGGAACGATACGAAATGATATTGTCATTAGTTACAATCAAAGATTTATCTTATGGCCTGAGTTGAGTTGTTACAATTGAGTACATAAAAGGGAATGGGCTTGTTTGTGAGATAACATAATTTTGAATGAACCTTTCTCAAAAGTGTATGAAAAATACAAGGTGGCAATGACATCGACGTAAACTGTATCCATGAATTCAGCACTTGATTCTAGATCACCTAATTTTGAAATTTTTCGAAACTTATGAAAAAAAATTTGGCTATTCCATACATTTGGAACGCGTAGGTGTTGCACTTATCAAAACAGCCGATTTCTTTATATTTGATAACCGATGGAAAATTTCAACACAACCCTGTGTTGATATCACCCGGGATGCACCACATAGCACTGTATTTAGGGAGATAAGAGTGTATTTTTTTTTTGCCATGTAGACGTGCCCTAAAACTCCGGCGTGTTGAAATTTTTCGACGATTATCAAAAAAAAAAAATCGTTTATGGATTATAAAATAGGAGATAGAATCATGTACTGAATCCATGGAGAGAGGTTGCGCGTCGATGTATGTCACCCTGTATATCGATGCCTCCCACGCATAAGGTCGTAAGGCTAAAAAAACATTAATATCAGGAGAGCATTTTTTTAATACGTTAACGTAAAAAAAAATTCTCTCCTGATATTAATGTTTTTTATAAAGTCTCAAACTCAAAACTCAAACTCAAAGCATTTATTTCAATTAAACCATTTACAGGCACTTTTGAATTGTCAAAATTGTCTTTAAATTATGTCTGAACAAAATGATGAAATCAAAACCGTGCTTTTTCCTCCTCAATATCAAACAGCCCGAACAAAAGCTTGTCACGACCTGTACAGAATTAAAATACTGAAATCGAACTAACAGAAAGTTACAATCAGTTAAGAGCATTTCCGCCGTACGGCATTTCATACAAACTTTCGAGCCCTTGTTTTTCGAAATGAATGAACCGATTTTAATGAAACTTCGTATGCATAAGCAGGATACAAAGGTTTAAAAAGTTACTTAAGAACATTTTTGAAATGTCTTATTAAAAAAAAGATAATTGGAAATCTCTGTTTCTACGGAAAATTTAAAATCGGTCTAATTTGGGGGTAACACTATTTTTCGAAAATGACCTTAAGCAACTTTTTAGACCTTTGTATCCTGCATAAGCGTTCACACCGTACGGCATCTCCTACAAATTTTATTCATTTCGAAAAACAAGGTCTTGAAAGTTTGTAGGAGATGCCGTACGGTGTAAACGCTCTTAACTTAAGCAAACGAACATTTTCAAACCACAACAATCAGTAACGTTCAACAAATGAAACTTTCTAACAGAGACGTTCAACCCATCCGTTAACAAAATAAAACAGGGAGTAGATTGTTTCCAACATTTTGCCGGAAGACGTGGAATGGATTTCGGACTAATACGTACCCTTCCTCACGGACCCTCGCATAAAATATAGTAGGGTTGTAATGGAACCTCGCATCTGCCTCCGCACATGCGGAACTTCCGCAAGAAATCTTACCTTTGCCTTCACATTCGCTTCCGCAAGTTTTTAACGGAGTTGTAATCTGTTACAACTGAGACCTCTGGGTCTAATAAAGAATATCAACTCCAGAACTAAGTGACGACCCTTTGATATGCTGGAGATATATATAACTCGAGCTTTCAAGTTTTTACTCCCATGTCACCGCCGTCGCCAGGTCTAGTACCTACCAAGTGAGCAGCTGTTTAGTGGAGCCGACTTAATTTTTGAACCACTAAGAAATCGCCTAGAAGATGATCAGACCGCAAAACTATTTCTTCTAAACTAATATTACAAAGAGAAAAGACTTGATTTTTTGTATATTTTGTAAGTTACGCTTTCACGCTAAAACGGCTAAACGGTATTGGATGAAATTAGGCTGGCTTAGGACATAGAATACTTTTTATCCCGATATTACCACGGGATGGAAACTTATGCGGGTAAAGCCGCGGGGCGCAGATAGTGTGAAATATATATGGCTTGCCCTTCAAAATTTTGATCATAACTAGGTCGATTTTTTTCTTTAACCATCGTTGTTTAACCTTATTTTTCTACCTCTCGCCTCTCCCGCCTTTGTTAACCCCTACCTCCGCTAAGATGGCCTCTGTTACATCCCTAAAAAATAGAGGATGCCGACGCTCCGATTCCTATTGTCAAACTCAACTCGGTGCGTGCAACCCTTCCTTATTAAACAGACGAAAGTTTTATTCCGTAGGTGTGGGTTTGTTTGATTAAATTTTGTTCGTAACACAATATTTTAACGCAAGTTAAAACATTTGCCTTAGTAATTTGTTTTGCTGCGTTAAATTTACTGTTTAATTTGTTTGCTTTAATTAGCGTTTATTTTAGTAAGTTGGTTATCCATTAAATCTCTTGTAATTGTGGTTTAAAGTTCATTTGCAGGCGTTGTTATAGCTTTGCATACTTTATTCATATTTATATTGTATCATCAGCAAGTGCTAAGGCTAAGCGTTTATTCGAATTTTCCTATACTTTGGCTTTTTTTTTTGGAAAATGTATAAGCATTTTCGAATATATCTGTAAGAGACAAGCCGGAAAAAACTCAAGAGGACGGAAAATTGACGTCTTTATTTAACAAATCATTGGGTTTCGAGAAAGCTCCAATTTCGGTAGAAAATCTATAAGTATTGCGATAGAATTGACATTGAAAATATTTCAGTTGATCTGATATTGGTTCCAATTTTAAGCGTGGGCGTTATTTCAACTTTACAGTATTTTTCTTGGATTCTTTTAGGTACCTGTAGTAATATTTTTTTTTGTTTCTTTTATTGATAGTTTTTGGTTTGTTTTTGAGGGGACCGTGGCTAACAGCCGCACAGGCCGATCAATCAGTCTTGCCGCGGTTGGTCTGTGGATATGTGACCATCTTTACACACCGACCCCCGTGCCTGGAAAGCACGTTAAACCGTTGGTCTCGGCTGTCATTCGTGAATCTTTGACAGTCGTTACGGGCTGCCAGAAGCCCGAAAGTCTGACAACCAGTCTTACCAAGGGATAACGAATTGCCCAGTAACTGGGTACTGGAGGTCAGATAGGCAGTCGCTCCATGCAAAATACTGGTATTCAGCTCCATCAGGTTAGACTGAAAGCCGACCCTAACAACACAGTTGGGAAAAGGCTAGGCAGATGATGATGATGATGATGATTATGATGGTTGATAGTTTTATTAATAATTGCGTAAGTAATTACAAAGGTAATTATAACAGCGTATTATGCCCGGTAATATTATGAAATGCTGGATAACGTTCTAAAACAAATGTGGCTAACCTAAACAAACCGTAATGTGTATAAAAATGTTAAAAATTTGCGTCGATATTTTTACTTCTGCTTAACAATAGTATCTAGGTAACGTGCTATTAAAACAATCGATCGAACTACAACAATCGTTCCTAGCCTCATTATAGTTCACTAGCTTCTACCCGCAACTTCGACCGCTTTGACATCATTCATTTCGTACCAAAAAATTAAGGCCAAAAAAGTACTGTTTTCTTTTGGGAAATAACATCTTGAGCATATTCTACTATTACAACGAAAGTCTACCATTACCCTCCCCCCTCCCCCGGCTGCTATTTGAGATTGAAAATACCAAAAATCATCGAGATGATTTTTCGGTATACAATGTTCGACACCCGAATGTTGATCCTTTCTTATTCCCTCGACCCACCCCGTCACATTGCATCGCCTGCCCGCGCTAATACTTCTTTTACGCTTAAAGTTCTTTCTTACTTTTCCATTTGCTCAGGTCCTAAGAGTCTTAGCCTCATGTAAAATAGCTTTTAGCCTTCCTAAAGAATTGAGCTATCAAATGCAAAATGAATTTTTCAATCCGACTGACTGGTAGTTCCAGATACTAGCGCGTTCAGACAAACAAACTCTTCAGCTTTATTACTATATAGATTGATAGATTATGTTATTTCAACAAGTATTAGTATTACTGCCACTGACTTCTTAGCTAATGGCACACATTTCTTGACTTTGATTGTTGTTAGACGTCATACTAACTGAACCAATTCAAGTACTTCATTTCGTTCTAACTCATTGTGAATCGTACATCGTAGTCGTGTATTACAAGTGCAATTTCAGAAATATGAAGATTGAAGTTCTAGTGATTTCATTTGCCTGTATATTCGTGATAGTCACATGTGATCATTTGATACTAGGCGAAACAAATAATAATCTGCATATGATACATCACACTATAGCGCACTATTCTCCGATTCCGTTCATAAAACGAGTGAAAAATGTGTTCTACAGTGGACATTCTGTAATTAATGTAAGTACTTTAATTTCTTTGGAAACTTTAGTAGGGAACAATTAAAAATATTACCGGTGTTATGGTGTTATAAAACTTTAGGTTTGTTTTCAAAACCTTTAAAAAAACAAAAAAAAACTTTTCAAAATTTAAGTGACACGAAAGGAGGTACTTAAACAACTGTTCCCCCTTTGGCAGAAATTCGGTGTTTCCTCTGCTTCTCGGTTTATATAACTGTAGATTTTATTAGTAACTAAAGGGATAGGTACCAGGTGACCATATTAACTTTAAAATTAAATCCATCAGTATGTTTTCATCTGTGAGCATAACCTTAGTTATAGATAATTCTATCAGCGCTCCTTTAACTCTATAGATATACCACGAAATTGAATGGATCCAGTGGATCTTTTTGGCAAATACCTACACTTTTTCTTCTGTGCAAGCCACAAAACCTTGAATAATTGATATAAGCGTAGGTATGTTGATTCCAAGAATGTCCCTCAATTTTCTTTCAATGCTCCTTTCCCATCGGTTCAGTCAATACAATTTATACGCTCATCAAATATTCAGGATGTTTCAAGGAATTCGGACATGCCTCCGATTGTATGGGTTACCGAATAACTAACCGACGGTGTTTGTAAATCATTCGTTTTGTTTCGAACACTCTTTGAAACAATTTAAGTATCTTTCTCTCTTAATCAACAAAAACTTTGGATTGTCAGAACTGAATTCAGTTGAATGAAAACACAGGTAATACGGGCTGGTGTCCGCAACTCCACGTCTATGCGCGTATTTTGCGTTTGGGTGGGAAAATCGGTTATTCGATCCACTCCAGCTCCTCAAGGAAGGCCAGCAACGCCTTGATGTTACTGACCGTCTCACGTAGGGTACCTGGGTTACCGAAGTACTTTGCTCTGTACGTGGCGACCACCGGGCTGTTTAGAAGCACATGTGCCGCTGTCTCGTCGTCCTCCATGCAGGCCCTGCACAGTGGACTGTCTGTTACTCCTATGGCAAAGAGGCGTTCATTAAATGACCGAATGAAAACAACGAGTATGTGTATGTGCTTTCTTTGTCATTCTCATCATTTAAAATTTTTGTTGGCCTGATTTGAATCTGACCTGAATTGTTTTGATAACCTTGCTAGCTAAATTTTGGTGTGGACGTCAGATAGGCAGTCGGTCCACGTTAAATATTGGTATTCAGCTGCATCTGGTAATACTAAAAGGCGACCCCAACAAAGTTGGGAAAAGGCTAGGCAGAAGACGTTGGAAGAGTCAAATTCATGACTTGTAAAAGTGTTATTTTATCCTATTTACAAAGTCTATTTCAATCATTGTACGGCCTTATTAACTAAAGTAATTTTAGTTAACTAAACCCGACAAGGTGTCCTACTTCGCAACCAGTAAAAGCCGGTAGTGTCTTACTTTATTATCCCATGAATCTCTCTCCCAGAGACGTGCAACATTCTAAAACACTCCATCCTATGTTCACCTTACATGTCCCATGAATAGTTGATGAGTAATCCTCCATCCATTGTTTCAGAGTATCATGGCGTATGACAACAAACACACAAACGGCACAGCCACGGTAACAGCAGGCGGTATCGGTTACACGTACGTCAATCTTAGGCTGAAGAGCGAGAGAGGAAAAGAGCTGGATTACGATATTGGGATTTACTCTTAGAATTTCAACCTTGCTCCTGATACAAACTCAGACCAAATAAAAAACCAAGACAGAGGGCTGTCAACAGTAAAGTGAAGCCCGTTTCGTAAACATGTGTGCACATAGTGAGGTGTAGTTTGATTGTAAATGGTTGTAAATGTGTGCGTGTGAGCGTGTATGCACAGAGCGGAGGTGTAGTTTTTGCATGCGTCACTGTGTTGTTCGCAGTACTGTCTTGACTTTTTATTTGGTCTGAGAATATTAATTAGTTTGTAGTTCGGCTCCAGACTATGGCATAAGATTATTGTTAAAAAACTTAGTTTAGTTTTAAGTTATCTTTAGTACAATCCGACCGTCGAGAGAATGCGTCCCTGACACCCTGTCAGTGCGACAATTCTAGTAGCTAATAAAGATCAATTTCGCTAAACACGTATTCGTTTGTATGAAACTGACAGGTGTCAAGAAAGCATTCTCTCGTCGTCGGCCGCACTGTAAGACTATATGGATTTTGTGTGGTCTGTAATAGCGACATAGTTGCCGATATTACGTCGCCGTAACTCGGCAGCTGAATGTGACGAATGTGGTTGCCAGGACCCACTATGTTGAAAATCACACGTAGTTTTTCCTATACAAAATGTAAGGAATGGGTGTAGAGCAAGATGTTGTTACCAAACATCCGATTTTTATAATTACGCTAAATCGTGACAATAACATCGGCCTAATATTATGTTGCTAATCGTTTAAAAACATCCGTCGCGTATTTTCTGTAGACGTGTCTATATATGCTTACCTAATCCAGCCCAATACAAACTTTATGGCGGCTCGGGACATGAGGCGAGTTGCTGCGCAGGCGCAGTAACGAATTCATACTTCAGCTGGGGTGAGGGGGCAGCGAGTAGCGCACTTTAGAGCCGCCATACAGTTTGACGCGAACTATACTAGGTACGTTCTAACGATCAGTTCAAATGAGAATTGAGTCACGTGTATCATTAATTAGTTTCCGACTTAAAGCCTTAATGGTAATTTAATAATAATTATATTTAATTTATTAATAAATTTTAATCATTTGATGTAGAGAGCAGTTGGCGATCAATCTAAAGTTAAAAAGTCATCATTATATTATCGTGTACGCTTTTTAATATATTTTATGAACCCTTACGCGTGCTCTAGAGACTTTTTAGGTAGCCTGTACAGTCTGTTCTCAGGTAGTCTACCTCTGACAGCAGCAACCTAACATCAACCATATTAATAATAATAATAATTTATTTTTCAATTCGACAACATAGGTCCAATGGTTAGTACAACAATAACTTATCAACTAAGTGTTAGTAATAATTAATTAATTAAAACATTATTCATCCCTGCCGCACGAGCAACCGGACAGAGTGTCTTAGTATTGGTGCATCGTGTTTTTCGGCTAGGGTTTTCAAAATGCTGTTGGTGCTAGCCCTCATTCTGCTTATCAAGGACGCGGCCTTTTTCCTCAGAATGGCATAGAAGTCGTCAGTTCGCGCTACAGCAAACATGCCAGACGCACTGCAGAATCGGGGCAACCTCAACAGCACCCTGAAACCATTATTATATTGCACACGCAGGGCATCTAGTGCCCTCCGCGTGCAGTTGACCCACAAACTGCCCGTGTAGAACGCTTGACAATAAGCTTTAAACAGAGTTATTTTGACCTCGTTACTACAACGAGCAAATCTGTGGGCCAACATGTTGCATCTGGCTGCTAGTGCCCTGCGTTCACGTTCAATGTCTACCTGATCCCGGAGGTCCTCGGTGACATAGTGACCCAAGTATTTAAATTGGCTGACCCTCTTAAGTGGTCGACCATTGAGGGATATTGAGGGCTCGTAATTCAAATATTTCCCGGGAGCAGCAAAGATCAGGTATTCACTTTTTATTTCATTATATAACAGGCCGTGATATTGAAACGACAATAAAGATCACAATTATTTTGACAGAGTTGTCAGTGGCAGCAACTCAACAGCAACCTTATTAGAATAAGAATAAAGATCACTGTGGTTTGAATAGTGACGCAAAATCAGAGGTAAAATAACTGTGAAAGTTTGATTGGTCACACAATCATTCAGTCTGAAGTTTAATTTGATTGCCAAGTTAATTGGCTAGTTTGAAATCGAGCCATATTATTTACTTAGTCAACGATAGCAGTCTAACTACTGCCACCCTAATTACGTATCACTCACAATTTGAATGATTTTGAAGGATATTGCTAATCCATTGCGTCATACGATCGAAAAATTTGTCTGCTCAACAACGTAGATAACGCAATGATTCTTGTTGAACTGTCACAATGAGAGCCATTGCTACAGTTAATGTGTGTGTTACCTACAAGTCTCTGATGCACGCTAGTCCTCATTTTCCTTCATGAATCGAACGTAGTAGTTAAGCCAATTATTTACTGCTCACTTTTTAGTGTTCCAAGATTGAGCTTATTAAAAATAATTATTTATAAAATTCATAATATCACTATTATTTTAGAATAAAACAAAAGTATTTTTTAATTCTAATAAACGAGGTATAATAAAATTTTATAACAATGGAAACTATAATAATCGTTAATTGCATCTCTATGCATTTTATGATAATTTTTACTGACATTAGCATGAAGTTGGCACGAATTCGAAACCTTGACTATTTTTAAAGCCCCGTAGCCGGACTTAAAATCACACTAATATTATAAAGGCGAAAGTTTGTGAGTGTGTGTGTGTGGGGGTGTGTTTATATGTTTTTTACTTCTTCACGCTCAAACAGCTGGACCAATTTTGATAAAATTTGGTAGGTATGGAGGTAGCTGACACCCTGGATTAACATATAGGCTACTTTTTATCCCGATATTCCCAAGGGATCGAAACATATGCGGGTGAAACCGCGGGGCGCAGCTAGTAATAAGTAATCCTCAATTTTTTGATAAAAAGATTAAATTATAAAGTCAGAAGGTCGATTCTGTAAAAATCTCATCGTGCAAACTGTGGTGAAGTGAGTTTATTTTTACTAGGAGTTGACACTATTGACAGCTCACTCCACGCTCACTTCACCTAAGTTTTCACGGTGAGGTTTTTATAGAATAGCACCGCTGGAACACATCGGCGGGCGGTACGCGGCTGGTCTGCGGTCACAAAACGTACGAGCGACCGGTGTGTGGGGCTCTTGCTTACAAACATTTCTCTTATGTACACCACACCTATTTAGTATATACGAGTATATCCCTACGACCGCAATGTCGCCCGCAACCGTTGAACGAGGCCTTATTTATGGTCTAATGTTTTACCGAACTAAAAGCTTGGGCGAAAATGGTTAGTGTTAGAATTTTATGGTTTTTGTTTATATAACTATTATATATTTTTATAAATTTATTATTTTGACAATAGTTATATATCGAGAAGTCGTAGTGGCCCAGTGGTAACCGCCGCGACTTATGAGTGATTTATTTTGGTCTGAACCCCTGAATCCCCCTCCACCCCTCGATCCCCTGCAAGTTCGTCTTCTGTTTTAATCTCTGTCTTATGCATTACGGTCGTAGGTTCAAACCCAGACAGGCGCTTTACTTTGAGTAAGTTTTTTCATCACCGCTGCTCTCAAAACGGTGAAGGAAAACATCGTGAGGACACCGGCATGTCCTAGAACCTCTACCAGCCCGTACTGGGCCCGCGTGGTGGATTATGTCCTCTAGGAGGTCCGTGTCCCAGCAGTGGGAAAATTATAGGCTGATTATGCTTAGATAGGTATGCTGTAACACCGTTAGTTAAGGTTAAAATAAGTGTTTCAATATTAACAGGCAAATATTACATAAATATCCCACCAGCATGGGGAACAAAACCAAGTTCCAGATACCTCTCTCCCTCATACTGGGGTTTCTGCCTTAAAAAAAAATATTATATTATCTACACGAAAATTAAATTACTAATCAAATGACCAACTGCGAACATGTTCGAACCTTCAAACTAATTATAATAAATCGCCAGTATTTTCTATACCCGTATATTTTGCTTCAGTGGCAGTTCCAACCGCCGTCCCCTATTGACCTGCCTCATCCATCATCCTCGAACTTGTTATCCCTTCTCAACGGTTAGTTCATTATATCCTAAGTCACTGAGCATCAACACCGGGAGTTTATTATTTGTCATCTATGTCTAAGGCGGTTGAGGTAAATCGATTAGGTAACTTGGAAGCTGCTTTAAAAATCTTTAAGATTGACCGCTATGGCCGAAATTCGGTCTAGAAGACTAAAAAATAAACTATATTTCTAAATTTGTAAAAGTCATGAGGAATAAGGAAAATAAATACCTAACCATTGGTAAAGCAGTATGTTATCAGCTATGTTAGCTATATAGAAAATACTGTAATCTACTTTATACACACTACGAAGACATGTGAATGTGACATCTACCACCCCGCAATGGACCCGCGTGGTGGATTACGGGCCACTCCCTCTCACAGAGAGCAGGCCTGTGTACCAGTAGTGAGAGCATTATAAGCGGGTTATGCTACAATCTACTTAATAAAAGTCTTAATCATTTACTGCCAGTCATCGTACATCCTAAACCGCTGAGTCTGAAATCATAAAATCTTGCATAACAGTTCCAAAAGTAACGAAAGAGACAAACGAAGAATTTTTGAAAATTCATCCCCTACAGGGGGTTAAATCTGGCACACAGCTTGTGTAAGTATAAAATAAAAGACTAAAAAGCACACGTCATGTCTAATGATAATTTTCAAACATTGGGACCATCCAACATGAACCATGTATTATTAATAAGGACAACGTTGACATACTTCATTTCATAACATACGCACATCAACGAGTAGGTAGGTAATCCTAAGCCATAGCTAATAGATCTCTGGCCATATGATCGAGGGTTCGGAACCTACGTCTTTATTACGGTGATAAGTGAGGTAAGGAAAGGGCTGAGTTATGGAATGAATTTGTGAAATTTATGGATAGTGTTAATAAATGTCTAGCATCGCTTGGCCATTTATCTTGTGGAATGGATGTTCACATTATCTGCAGGTCATGAAAATGCCTAGTTTTTTGTTTGGTTAACATACATGATCAGCTACGCATTATCAGAATAATTACCTATGTAGATTAATCAATATTTTTTTTTTTTAAACCAATTCAGTTACTTGTGGTACGTTTAAAATCTTCGTTGCAAATGCAGTTTCAGCAAGCTGCAGCAGCTTTAAAAAACTAACGCAACTGGAAGTTCCTGAACGTAAATCGTTGAAATTTATTGTCATTTTAAACCATAAGGGTAGTAACACATGGGTCGTTTACAAGACGGCGGAAATAATGCAAGTGAGAGAATGTACGACCGTTCTATGATTTAATGTGCAATAACAGTTCTGTGATATTCACATACATAAAGGTTATTTATAGTTAAGCTAGGTACTTATTTAATTATTCTACTTTGGTGTTTTTAGGGTTCCGCATCTCAAAAGGAAAATAATTAACCCATATAGGATCACTTCGTTGTCCGCCCGTCTGTCTGTTACGACCCTTTTTCTGAGGGACGTATGGAGGTATCAAGCTGAAATTAATATCAAACGCTACGGCCCCTTGGAGCTCTAAAAAAATCAAGCTTTTAAGTCAACGCAATAAAGAATACGGCTATTTATGTGACATATTTTGATTTTCGCAAATAAATCAGGGTACTTCAATCAATAAGGGTACTTCCCGTTGACCTAGAATCATGAAATTTGACAAGAAGCAAGGTTTCACAGCACAAGTAAAGGAAAAGTCCGAAAATCGTTAGAATGTAGTTTTATGACATCATAAATATTTTTTTTGTGATTAGGAACTAACTTACATTTCAGGTAAAGAAATGACCGTGATGTAATAATATCGATGTAGGTATGGGAGAACATATTTTCAAGAAAAAAGTCCCCTTGGTTGTGCGTGCGTACGCGTTTAGCCGGTTTGTTTTCTGTGTATTTAAAAAGTATTTGATAAGCAGTGGGAAAATTACAGGATTTTTTATTACATATCTACAGACACCAGCACATCAAGCTTCAACTTTATCGCTAAAGCATAAGGTTCAAAGTAGATTGGGAAAATTTTACAGTTTCGGGTAGCTTGATGTCTTGATGTGCTGGCGTCTGTACATGAAGTACCTATATATTTTCTGGCATTGAATAAATAGAATATAATACTAGTCTTAGTCACCGTCAATATTAAGTCTTTTAATACTATAGTTTTTCCCAAATAAAGACTTTACTTTCCTGTGTGCATGCAAGACTAGTTAGAACTGAAATTCCGTTGCATGTAGAAAATAAGTTTTTAGTGCAAAAGTAACGATTCTGCTGATGACTAACCCGAGCACAAAAACATTTAGTCAGGTGAACTAGAGGTAAACTATAAAAAAACTGTAGTGCTATTCTGTAAAAATCTCACCGTGATAACTCGGGTGAAGTGAGCTTAAAGTGAGTCGTCATTAGTGGCAACTGGCAATCCCTAGCAATAGATGGAATGACAGCTCACTTCACCTAACTTCTCACGTTGAGATTCTAATCGACCGGCTGCATACAAATTCAGGTAACAAATAGATGATGGGATTTAATAAGAAATACCTATGGAAGAAAAATGTCATCATCATTTACCTAGCCTTGTCCCAACTAAGTTGGGGTTGGATTCCAGTCTGGACGCAGCTAAATTATATCACTATTTTACATTGTCAAAAGTGTTAAGCTAATTGATAGAAACCATCCTGAACAAATCACCTAGCTAAATAAAACCAACTTCCTTACACCCAAAACATTGATTCCGAACACAGTTATTTATACCCTCTATCTACTGTATCCCACAATCGACCACATATACACTTTCCCGTCACGTCACTCGTTGCTGTTCTAATATTTCATAGGACGGCAAAAGGGCAAATTGTATCAGCGGCGAGGCGTCTAGAGTGGAATGTGACAGTGGAGCCAAATTGGAGGCGACAACATGCTTTTAGCGTCTCGTCTCAGCCTCAGACCTCTGTGGATAGTGGTACAATAGGATCACAGCTTTGGCAAGGCCCAAGTTACAAGATCTTGAGTTAAGATTGTGTTTTGTTTTAGTTAAGAATAGGATTCGGGTCGCGTTTGCTTTGGTCTCATGCTCAGAACTAATGTTCCATGTAAAGTCGCCTAGCCCTTTGGTTGGCTTTAAGCCTAACCAGATGCGGCTGCATACCAGTAGGTAGTTATAATAGTCCTTCAGACTAGCGACTCGGCTTCAGCACGGGAGGTATATAGTGTATGCGCGGACACAGGTGCACTCTCTCTTTCCACAATCTCATAGTCCGAGACCAGTGGGGCGGTTCAGGTAGATATTATTATACATGAAGCGACTCCCTATCAGATGTCCACAATCCATTCAGTGGGTAACACGATACCCCTTGGTAAGACTGGTTGTCAGACTTTCGGGCTTCTGACTACCTGTAACGACTGTCAAAGATCTATGAAAGAGTATCAGCCACCAACGGCACCGCACGGCACCCACAATGTATAGTAACTTAATCATTTTTGCCACCAAATGTGACTTTTCAAATTAATAATGTAGGTTCTGAGTTTGTCTTGGATAATACTTACATCGTTATAAGAAAAACATCGAGAGGAAACCTGGACTTATGGTTAAGTCTGAAAGTCCCACCCGTGGTGAGCAAGCGTGGTGATCAATGCTCGTGCCTCCTATGTATGAGAAGATGCTTTTGCCCTGCAGTGGAACATTAATAGGCTAGTATCATTTATACATACTTATTCGCACCAAGTATTTATCTGTCACTTAGACCACGCGTCATCACAGTCTCTTCGCGAATAACTATTATAAGGATCTTGTTTACGAGGAGTTACTTCCAAAGTTTAAGCATCTAACACAATTAAGGAGTTATCTTTAACGTTCCTTTTGTCTAAATATACCCTGCTGACTATATTATGCGCAGTGTATTCAAATTATATGTAATGTGCCTAGAGAGATGCATAGTTCTTGTTAACGCAGTGTGTGGTGGGATAGGACAATGGGATTTTGATTTTAAGTCTAACAGGTAAGATTGTTATGTTCTGTCATTGGTTTCAGTCTTAAAAACAACACTATTAGAAATAGGATCTTAAAAAAAATCATCATTCTATTTTTTTTTTTAATTTTGCCTTTTCAAAGATTTCGTGCACTCATCACACTGATTAAGGCAAATGACTGCATATGATTGGAAGATAAGGTTCATACTTCTCATTTATAACCCCAGCTATTCATAGATGGAATGATCTCCACAAACTTTTCCAATATTCGTGCAAAACAATTACAGCCCACATTTACCTTTTCAAATTACGAACTGTTATTATAGTATATGATTGCATCTATGGTATATTAACGTTATGTCATCTTGACTTGTAAAAATAAACGTCAGTGTGCTACCAGAGGGGCGATTATCGTAATTTTAAGAAAGTTCACAGTCTGATCTCATTCTCAATCTGTCAAAAATATTTCCCTACATTTTTGTCAACTTTTTGACATTGATTGTCGCTGAGATGAGATTGCAACTAGATTTTGAACCTTTTTAATTACAAGAATCGGCCTTTAGCTATCCGTCACTTCATTTCTCCTTCCTAAGTGCTCGAACTGAGGAAAATATCATCGCCACTAGATAAACTATGTTGCACTAATATAGAACGACTAAGCCCAGTAAATTTATATGCAAATGGGTCTTACCCGGTATCACTAAGTTTGTATACAAGTTCCGTATACGGTTCGATTGACTTGTTAAATTGACTGCTATAACTTCGATCTGATAAATAGAAACACGAATAAGGTTGGTAGTAATAGAGTTTAATAGATTCGTTGGTCTTGTGGTATCTGGATGTGAATTATGAATGTAGGTTTAGTCAAGTTGGATGTTGTCGTGTTAAAGTCAATATTGCAAAGTATTTTCGCCTTACAGGTAAGGGTTATTGATGTTGACAAAGTCAGTGGTGATTTTTTTTGTAGGTATTTTGTTAAAAATACAAGCCGTGTGCCCGGCAAAAATGACGAACTTCTATAGGTACAAACTTTCATCCCGAAACTATTTAACTCCTAATTTTCAAAAATACTTACTTACATCTCATGTTCGTTTTACAGGGCGGTCGGGATCTCGCTGTTTTTTTTTTATAACCGATTAATATTTTCTCTCCTAGTGAGTCTGGAATTCATGGTTACAGACGTCAGTTCATCAAGCTATCCGAAACTGTAAAATTTTCCCAATAAACTTTGAACCTTACGTTTTAGCGATAAAGTTGAAAATCTATTAAAGAAATTTGACAGATTTTAGTAACTTGATGTGCTGGTGTCTGTACCTGCCACTGTTTAAGAAACTCTTGTGCAAAAATTTCATGCTTCTGTTCCGGTTTACGCTGTGACTGACTGTCCGTGAATTTAAAATTGTTATTAAGTAGATGAATTGCATGGACTTTAACAATAGCTAGCTTTTAAGAGATGAAAAAACGTCTACATTTAGAAAATACTAGCTTTGCCCGCGACTCTGTCCGCGTAAAATGTCTTCTTCCCTGACCCACCGTGTAACATCGCGTCGCGTGTCGTTGCGCTATTACTTCGTTTTTGCTTAGCTTTCTTTCTGACTATTTTCTTTATGTTCAGCTCCTAAGGGTCGTAGCGTCGTGTTAAATATATAGCTTTTTTATTAGTTATTTTGATTTAAAAGAGTGTCCGTGGAGTTTCTTGCCCGTTCTTCTCCATAGGTACCTAATACGCTTTGGAATGGGCAACTAAGTTCATCTTTCTGACTGACCGACCCCTTGACAATTCAAAAGTGCCTGTAATTGGTTTATTTCAAAAATGCTTTGAGTTTGAATTTGAGCCTAGACTTCCTCAAGAATTAGGCAAATATTTTTTTAAATTCGACTAGTTCTAGAGATTACCGCGTCAAACAAACAAACAAACTCTTGAGCTTTATTATTAGTATACATAGATAGATTTACATTTATTTTTATATAGATTTATGAAATTCTAATCTTTACATTATCTATACGTTATAAATCTATACGAATATTACGTTTTCACACAGCACAGCGTCAAAGTGAAAATATGCTTTGCGTAGCGAAGCGTAAAGGACCTAAGGGGTTAAAACTTAGACATGCACAAGGTTGTTCAAAGCAGTCTACTCAGCGCAAAAACATTTGTGTAGTCATTTCAAGAAAGTGACTTTAGATGCTGGTACAAAAGCATTATTCTTCACAAAGAACAAACATATCCATCCGGGGCAAGACGCTACACTCTCCTAGCTTTATATTGTCCATGATTCTGTTGGTTTTAGGATAAAAGATTTTTTCTGTATTCTGGGTCCGTCTAATGGATCCTACAAACAGGCGCGACACGCGATATAATCGCGCGCGACACAAAGGCACCGCTCGTTGCGCGACTTGCGGTGCCCTTGTGTCGCCCGCGATTTATAGCGTACTTTATCGTAGCCTTTACGTGATTCCACTGCGACAAAGTCATGGTGCTATCTCTTCGTCTCTCTCTAACACTGGAATTATGATAGCATTAAACCGTCATAATATGGCACCTGCACTTCATTTGCGTAACACATTTTTTTTCACAATCTGAAGGATGTTTAAGGAAATTCCTAATCCATTGCTTCCAATTTTTGGAAAATTGATGTGCTCGATAACGTAAAAAACGCATTGAATGTTGTCGAAATGTCAAATGAAAGGCATTGCAATTTGCTAATCGCAATTCCCAAGCTAAGGTACTTTGAAAAGAATCCAAGCCATACTGGGGGCTGGGAAGTTTACTATACACTCACATAGCAAGTCAATTTTTTTGTCAAAAAGTGAAGTGTTATGCTAAGTGTCAAGGAATTTTGCACCAATTAGAAGCAATTAGTTATACCTAACCTGTAGTAAAGCTGCCGTAAATAGTGATTGTCGAGTTCGAACAACATTGGAAGCAGGACTTTAAATCACCTGAAACCAAGTAATTATTTATTAATTAATCGTCAATTATTTTCTCGAATGCAGTTATGGATAATTAAATCCTAGAAACTAATTTAACCAAGTGAATTTAACATTAACGGCAGAAATTCATTGACTAGAAATACAGGAAATTGAAATCACATAAAATTAAATTACTGTTCTGTTTGAAGGCCACTTACTGCGAAACTTTAATACTCAGGTTTTAACTTTCAGTTCACTACCAATTGATATAAATCCAGGATTCAGGATCCAGGAGGCTGCGTTCTGGCCTTGTATAGAATGGAAAGACGCAAAGGCGACTCGCACGAATTGGCACATTTTATGAAATAAAGTATAAAAAAATACACTAGCACACAGAGAGAGATAAGAGTTCAATATTATAAAACGTGTACTTTTTCCTTATCTTCATTAAAATCCAAAATGTGCCAATTCGTGCGCGTCACCTGTAAAAAAAATATTATTTAAAAGTTGCGATTCACCCGTTTTGGGCGAGTAAATTCGTGCGAATCGACTAATAAGCCGAGGAAAGTAATCACATTTATTTATGATCCTCCTCTTAATTAGCATTATAATATTTATGCACAATGGTATTAAAGTCGACTCGTGACTGCTTCGCATCATTAATCTTTAAAGGTGTTTTTTTAATGAACGTGGATTCATTATTGCGGTAGTGCATGCCTGATTATGATTACGTTCTTCATTTGCATAGAACTAGGTAAGGCAGCAGTCAAGCTATCAGAGTCGGGTGCATCATCATTCTCCTGCTCTTATGCCAACTTATTTGGGGTCGCCACAACATGTATTTTTACTCGACTACGGCGAAGCAAAAAGGAGGGTTATGATTTTGACCTGGATGTAAGTATGTATGTATGATCATCTGTTCCCTCATAACTTCTAAACTACTTGTCATAATTGGACAAGTGGGGTATCGTTGGAAGCGTCTTGATATAGGCGCATAGCACTGCGTTTAAAACAGATATCCAGTCATGGACTAGAAAGGGTAGGTGACCACTGAGATGACGACTAATAGAGAAGTAAGTATGGGGAAGACAAGCTGCGCCGACCGCAGATAAATTGGTAAAGTGCAAGAAAACGATGGTGATGATCCACGACCGTGGACTGTCAACCTAAAAAGTCTGGCTACTGACTTCAATACCTGTTCCAAAATTTTCGAATGAAAAACTCACGAGGACCATTGGACGTAGTTTAGCATAAAGGACTCAACAAAAAAAATACAAACAATAAAATTTTTAGTCTGTGTAATATAACTTGACTCATGAACATATTAGTTTATTAGCCCATAGGTAAAGGTATAGGTAAGGTATAGGTATTGCAGCAATACATACCTAAACTTAAAACCTCGATAACTCAAAAATTTTAGTTATGTTATTTGTAGTTTAGCAGAAAGGTTGAGTCCTTTCTGCTAAACTACGTCCAATTTATCTTCTTCACACCATTACGGTTATGAACATTTTTTGTACTTACCCTTTTTGTAACTATCTAAACCATTTCCGTAATGCATAAAACTTGAACCTTCAAACGATGCAACAAAACCTGCATGGGATAATGAACCTTATAACTTAATAACCTTTATGGGTTGCATGGCATGACAATAGCGTTAGATAGCGTCGGATATCGCGTTTGCCATAAATTGTGGGCGACGAATATCGAGCCAGCTCACCATGGAGATTGACACTCGTTTAAATAGCTGTATGCTAAAACGCTCAACTTAATAGAAACTGGTCCTGGATATACCTACACCAAAAAGCAGCAGGTAAAATGGTATAAAACTGCATGGCAAACTTCAGCGTAGGTAGATGTAGTTATGTAACCTTATTTCTCTGCAATGATGATAAGCATCCTTAATTGAATGCGAAGTTTTCGTCCTTAAGTTAGTACAAAATTACCATACATATGGGTCTCGTCTCGAATAAAAATGCAATGCTTTAAAAGTATCTCGGTAGGTAGATAGTGTTCTTGAGATCGCGGCGATATAATTATCATTAATCATTCTTATTTAAAAACAGCACTTTTAAATATTAAAAATACACCGCTTGTTAGTCAACGGGGCTGACTGTCTGACCTTTTCCTATTCTAAATATGAAATCGTAAACACGATTTCATATTTAGAATAGGAAAAGGTAGTACGCTAACATTTTTGGAGGTCGGTTGGCAAACCCATCCAGACAAAACTTCTACAGTACCTACTAGTTATTTAGCATAGCCACTGCCACTTCAAAAATAACCTATTCCATGAAACTGTAAAATGAGATAAATCAGATAATAATAAAATTTTCTTAATATCATGGTGTCCCTAGTTTTACACGTCGCGTCGTCGTACGGAAGAAAGTCGCTAGCTCTCATAACGCTTTCAGTTGACGTCATGAAAGAGCATTCTTGAAATTTCATCTTGCAAAAATGTCTTATTCTCCTTAAAATAAAACAAAATGTAAAGAAATGCTGTGAGACGTGAAATGAGATTCATCGCTTAATATTAAAGGACTTGCGACTTATTTGCAAGGATAATTTATTTACAAAATATGTATGTTAAAAATATGGTGTGACAAGGACAGAAAAATTACATAATTTCATTTAAAATATTCTTCCTCAGTATGTAAATGTTACTGTTGAGAGTAGGGGTACTGGTGAGTGCTTGTTTACATTGAAATAAACGATTGACATAATTATGACAGGCTATTTTCGATAGACTTGTAAAGCAAAGTTAAATGCTTTCTACATAATTGTCCACCGACGTCTTTTTTTTTTTTGAGGATTCTTGTCATAAAATGTAGGTACAACGCGATGTCTAAGCATTTTTTTGAGGATTCGTATCATTATATGTACAACTGGAACAATCTCGCTCACGCAAAGATCTCGATCCTTACCGCAAACAAGATACTGAATTTAGAAAATATTTCATAGTTTTAGTGCCAAATGAAAACACAAATAGATACTGATACCTGTGCTGATACGAAGTAGCCATGAAAGAATAGTATATTTCATTACAAGTGCGGGTAGGCTGTCATTGCAAAGAGTTCCGACAAGTCTACCCGAGCCGAGGCGCAGCCGAAGGCGAGGGTTGACAGTCGGAACAAGTTGCAATGACGGTTCCACAGGTGTACTGAACGACTATTTTTAATAAGTACAGTTGCGAAAAAATTAAGCAATTTAATAAAATAATAAAAACACAATAAACTCAACTAACTAATCATTTTTTCTGGAAAATGGCGCCAACCGTAGAATATAAGCAGAGTTTTTTTTTCTTCACCCATTTTGGTAGGCAAAGGGAACTATCCATACAGCTTAGTCTTCAGTATATTTTTTTTATTGATATGAAATGAAAATGAAATTTAATGAGATGAAATGAAATGAAACCTAACCTAACTCATTCAATTAAATCATTAAATCTGATATTGAAATAAATTAGTAGCTTCTTTTTAGAAATATACGTATTTGTATGAATCACAAAAACTCTTTAGTAAAAACTTCATGGTTGGTTTTTCTTTTTAATAGACATTATTTTGACACTTGGGAAAGAGAACGCACGAGTTCGGGAAAGGTAAAAAAAAAGCGCTATTATGTAATAGCCCACATCCCGAACGCTATACGTCCCTGCAATACACCACTTTTTGAGCAACTGTAAGTATTAAAAAGTATTTTATTCAATCATTGCAGCATTGTTTTGTACTGGTCTGTTCAAACTCTTGTAAAGTCATATAAGTTTGAAATCGTGGTGATAATGTTCGTGCTTTCTCTCTAGGGACAATAATAGGCTGGTATTAAGTATTATCAACCCAAAAAACACCACTTCACTTTTATAACAAACCCAAAGTAGATACCGCACATTCATTCATTTCCCCACATCACAACAACATACGTGCATTTCGATCAAATATTTGAAAGGAGAAAAATGCCCAGCCAACGAATACTACCATTTGTCATCATATTGACACGAGTAACCCTGCAATTAACATGAGTTAGCCCGTCCGGCATCGTATCCGACGATCAATCCATTATAAGTCCATCCTATTTACTTGTTCAATGTTGTTTCAAGTAGGTAGTTATTAACTTCTAAGTGCTGTCTGAATTACCACTTGTAAATAATTGTTACTTTGTAACCCTTTTCAGAGTTTAGAGTATCGCTTTAAGGCTCCCGCAGACAGGCGCGACTCGACGATGCGACGCGATTCTGGTAGGTAGATCAATTTCCTTGAAGTTTTTATAGAAATTGTTTTACTAGAGTCGCGTGGCGCCAGTCTGCGGGAAAATCACACAGTCACAACATCACGCCTGTAATCTCCCAAGGGTTAGCCAGAGGTGTACCTACTTATAGTACATCCACATTTCGCCAGTTATGTTTAAGTCCCATGTATTCATGTAAGTATTTATTTATATTTATTTGTGCTTATATTTATTTATGTAACTAGCTGCGCAATGCGGTTTCACCCGCGTAAGTGTCAATCCCGTCGAAATATCGGGATAAAAAATAGCCTATGTGTTAATCCAAGGTGAGAATTTCGTAATGGAAAAACCCAATAACACTTTGCCCGGCTTGGGAATCAAATACTGCTCATCAGTAGCGTTTGCGACCACTAGACCATCGACGAGACCTATCGCAATGACGCGAAATAACATGAACCAGAGTTTCATGACTCTTATTTCTGTAAGTAGATGTTTTAAGACCCTTTTACACTACAATACTTCGTTGGTCAGTATTTTAAAGACTAGATAGCGCCGGCATTTCCTACCTGACTGATCCCTGAGAAGAAATAGAATAGAATAGAAGCGAACTTAGATCTTTTAAAGTCCGAGTACTTACAGGTATTACAAAGTCAATAAACTTAGTTTAAATGATAAAGAATGCTAGTACTCTAAACGTTATTAACCCGTAGTATGTCGGAACGTAGATCCACGCGAGACACAATGGCTTTTTAATTGTTTCTGTAATTACGACATTCAACCGGTTAAACAATTCTATCAACCTTCGGATAAAATAGCCTGAGTATCAAAAAATACCTAAAGAAAGGAAAGAAAGAAAAAACGTTTATTTGCGGTCAACAATAAACATGACGCAGAGAAAGGACACAAACACAAAAAAGAATAAATTACCTAGAAACTTCTGCTGTATTGCTCGTAAGGAAAGTCTCAGATCGCCTACTCCTAATACCATTAATTGTCCATATAAGACTGGACATAAGTGCACCTAAACAGTGTGGGAGGCGACCCTTCCATCCAGGGATAAACCACGAGTAAATTATTCGTGCCTAAGTAGATACTCAACCTCAAAGATCAACTCTATTTGCATGCATTAAACCACATCCGTCCGTCTTAGATCAGGGGGCCTGAAAAGGCCACTTTGTCAGAATCATAAATGGATAACATTATGAATCATACTAAGGCGAAAACAGTCCGTGCTTTTCTTTTTTTCGCTGCACTACGAACTTATAATTAAAGAGATTGGAATTGGGATTGGATTGATTGGTATTTTAGCACAGACAAAAAAAAAATAACTGAAAAATCGTTCACCAATGGGATTTGATACGATTAACTTAACATTTAACTGTCCATTGTGATTCATAATGTTATCCTTTTATGATTCTGCCAAAGTGGCGTTTTAGGCCCCCAGAACGATATTGCTTGTTGGTAGGATGTTGAAAATACTTGAAACGGGTTAGAAAACTAACTTCCATAACTTAGCGTATCCATGCCAAAAAATTCAAACATAATGGCCCAAAATTCGGCTGCGCGAACTCCGCTCATTAATGCAATCATAAGATCAACAAGTGCGCAGATGAAAGGGTGCGGCGCAGGATTAGAAAACTAACAACAACGATCTTAAAAAAAACGACTGTTCCTTTTGTTTTTCCTACTTAGGTTATTGATTTTATAGTTTAGGTAGTTCTAGTGGCACAATTAATACATCTATGGGGCATACGGTGCAAAAAGAAATTACAAAGTTACACTGAGCTTAGAGATACAAGTAAAATATTATGTTCTTTCAACTATTAATGTTATCATTAATCACTGCAAAACCGATCACAAAGGACGTATTTTTGGATAAAAACCAAAACAGTGCAGAAATGAAATCTCAAGGTTGCACAGTTTTTCATTACGGCACTGTTTTATAATTAGATATAAATTTACCACAGAGGTTCAATGTCTCCCATTAAGTTCAATAAAAAATGTATGGCATTAGATCAAAAAGATACTGGCTGAAAATAGAAATCGGCTGAATAAAATCGACTTGGTGAAAAAAAAAAAATGTATACCTATCATTGAAGGGCGCGCATTTTGTACTATTGTATAACTTTGATACTGAAGTATTTACCAAGAAAATTTTTAAAAAATGGAAATAGACAGCGATAGGAATTCAACTCCAGAAAGTATAAAAACAGCTGCAAATGAAATTGTTAATAAACTTTTGCCGCAAAAGTCGCGGGATACATATTTAAAAGCTTATGAAAACTTTGTGTCACTTGAGTTTTTATTTTGAGTAGGTATATTTTTAAGTAGATTGGTAGTTGAACGAAAAGTAGATTACGCACCTTACTAAAGTGAGTAATTAATCACTTTGCGCTCGATGCAACAATCTACTATCCATTATGTACCTTTTCACGCCTAAACCACTGAACGCCGAACGGATTTCGAACGCTGACTTCGACTTTGACTTTGACTTTAACTCGCGGGCGAAGCCGCGGGCGGAAACTAGTTAAAAATAATTGTAACGCTGCAAAAAAAATTTTGGCTGGCCATTAACTTTCCATTGGGTGGCCGAAAACCTAATGTTTCTAAAATTATATTTTATTAGTAAAACATTGTGCAGGCTTAAGAAATTGACACAAAAATAACTTTTCAAAGACAATAAATACGTAATTTACATCAATGAGTTGATCTTACACTTTCATATCATTCATAAAAGCTTTAATGACTCAATCAATAGTTAAAACTAACATATTAACATTTATGACAATTCATTACTGATGCTTCGATAACGTTAATGGTAGGGTAGTAAACAACAACAATAACAACATCTAATATCGACGACATAAAAAACATGACGATTCTACCATAGTTCAATAATTTTATTTCTTACGGATATAAGGAAATATATCCATACTAATATTATAAATGCGGAAGTGTGTCTGTCTGTTACCTATTCACGCTTCAGCCGCGAAATTTGGTATAGAGATAGTTTGAGTTGTTTATGAACTACTAAGAAATCGCCTATAAGATACTATTTCATGAACGAATAAAAGTAAAGTTTCAATTACTGTAGTACATAATATCATTAGTTTGTACAAGTCTGAAGTAAATAAGGTCCTGCGTTTATTAATTAAGACCGTACCAACATTTATAAACAGCATTATGCACGGCACAATCAGAACGCACTCGCAGTCCTTCCATCATCGAATCAATAGTCGGAACTAATGCCGCCCCTCAACTGCGGCCAACAGGCAATTAGTGCTTGCCCGCCACCCGCACGGATATCCGTCTGCCACGGAGCATAGAGCAAATGGAGAAAATAACGTAAAAGGGGTTAAAGGCATCGCAAAATCATAGCTTATAATATATCACAGTAAAGGTTTGCAATCAGTTCTTTTAATTTCAATGAACCTACAAATTCTGATAATAGCTCAGCTTTTGGGAATCCTTCCCCGCATTTCGAAGGCTCATTCGTATCCGAATCTGAGTGTTCACGCAGTTTTACATTTTTATTTAAAAAACCGTGTCTATACGCACAGACTGAAAAATGACAACGATTAACGTTTTGTTTTTGGAAACTAAGCTGCAAATTACTAAAAACTTTCTAATATAAAAGTTTTAGTAAAGAAGCTTAATTTAAAAAACGATTATAATCAAGCGTATGGCGTGGACAATAGTGTGGGTTATGCGTTTGTTTATTATTATACCTTAGCTAACTATTAATATTGTATTTGCATAACTGTTTTTTGTCCCAAATAAATAAAATAAAATGATCATTTCATTGTCTAACTTCTCCGTGGCGCCTATCGATTTGCACGCGGCAATTATCCTTGCGTTATGTCTGGCTATACCTACTGGGCTTCGATTCGCAGGCTAAGGATCGATTACCGGTGTTGGTTAGTGACGGAGATAAGCTTATGTGAGCAATAAGCATGGTTCGTTAGTGAACAGCAATCTGAGAGCATAATTTAGGAAATGAGGAACTGATCATCACAAGTACTACTCAGGACAGTAAATTGATCTTTATCAGAAAAATAATGTTGAACAAAAATGTTAGTTCTAAACACGATAAAATTTTGCGAAGAAGTAAATCTTTCCTAAACCTATGCAAACTTGTGTTTTCGAAGAAAAACAAAATTTGCTTTTAAACTTTTCTGACTCAGTCGCCAATTCGACTAAGTGAAATCAATTTACTTTAACTTGATAGTTTGCTTAACAGTCAACTAGATAAATACCTGAACATAAGTGACAACCAGTTCGGTTTCAGGCCGGGACTATCCACAGAGTCAGCCATCTTGTGTGTGAAGCAAACTATCAAGTACTACACAGAAAGACGAACGCCAATTTACGCATGTTTTCTCGACTTGTCGAGGGCATTTGACCTGGTTAACTACGATATCCTGTGGCAGAAACTGAAAGATATATCCTTGCCAACAGAACTCAGCAGGATCTTTAAATTTTGGTATCTTAACCAGGTCAATGTCGTGCGATGGTCGAGTGCATATTCCGAGCCGTACAGGTCGGAATGTGGAGTGAGGCAGGGGGGGCTAACTTCGCCCAAACTTTTTAACTTGTACGTCAACGCGCTGATAGAGGAGCTCAGCAGCACCCGTGTCGGCTGCCATATTGATGATGTATGTCTCAATAATATCAGTTACGCGGACGACATGGTGCTGCTGAGTGCTTCTGTATGTGGCCTCTCAAAACTGTTGGGCATCTGTGAAAACTACGCTCACAGCCATGGGTTGATTTATAATGTCAGAAAAAGTGAATGCATGGTCTTTCAGGCCAGAGGGAAATGTCCGACAACAATACCTGTCATAAAATTATGTGGAACACCACTGAAGAGGGTGGAACATTTTAAATATCTTGGGCATATGATGTCCTCTGATCTGAAAGATGATGTAGACATAGAGAGAGAACGCAGGGCGTTGTCTGTAAGGGCGAATATGTTGGCCCGCAGGTTTGCTCGTTGTACCACAGAAGTGAAAACAACATTGTTCAGAGCATACTGTACATCTTTTTACACAAGCAGCCTGTGGGTCTCATACACGCGCAGACAGTACAACGCCTTGCGTGTGCAATATAATAATGCGTTCAGGGTGCTGATGGGGCTGCCCCGGTTCTGTAGCGCATCAGGTATGTTCGCCGAGTCGCGAGTAGACTGTTTTTATTCTACGATGCGAAAACGATGCACATCCCTGGTGCGCAGGGTTCGGGCTAGCTCCAACGGCATCCTGAGGGGATTCGCGCAGAGGTTCGATTGCCAGTACTTGAACCATTGTTGTATGGTTCACATACTGGGCAATCGAAGTATGTAATGTGTTTGGGTATGATCTTTCTCTTCAATGTTGTGTTTCTTTTTATTATTTTTTTCTTTTTATTTTATTTTCAAATTTTTGTAATTTTTGTGATTATGATCCTGTGTTGGTCGAAATAAACGATTATTATTATTATTATTAACAAAATGTTCCTAGAAAATAAGAAAATGTTTTAGTCAAACTACCCACTTAGTTCCCAAAACTAAAAACTTAAGCTTAAAACATAGCGAACTACTATAAGCATATGAGCATCGTAAAGTTTGCATACTCGATGAACTTGACGGCTTATATGCAAAGTTCGGAGAACGCTGCAAGTCTTGAGACATGCTGCCAATGCTGTCTTTTGCCTCGAGCATTTGTTCCTACCAAATAAATCTAAGCTAGCCTTTGCTTGCTCCAAATATTCTAGCTAGAGTTTAGACTCACTCTTTTGGAAACTCAAAGATTTACACCCGGTTTCTGAATTGAAAATTTGAAATTGGGAACTTGTTAAAATCTACTTTAGCACTAAACTTTTTTTTTCAATCTAGCCGGATGCAGCTAAATAGCTAGTATTTTACATGGAGCTGCTGCCTATCTGACCTCCAGAGCCCAGTTACCGAGTAATACGATACCCCTTGGTGAGACTGGTTGTCAGACTTTCGGGCTTCTGACTAACCGTAACGACTGTCAAAGATCCACGAATGACAGCCGGGACCAACGGCTTAACGTGCTTTCCGAGACACGGAGGGGTCACGGTATGTAAAGATGGTCACCCATCCACAGACCAACCGCGGCAAGCGTAGCTTAACCTGATCGATCGACCTGTGCGGCTGTTATTATTGAGCCACCATTCATTCTTTGTTTCGACTAATTGAGTTTTGAATTTCGCGGTCTACATTGAAGAAAAGAAATAAAAATAGAAAATATTTATTTATTATCCAGGTATTATAAGCAAGTTCACTGGTTAACAGCAAGTTGAGACGACCTGAGTAGCTTAAAATACTACCTTCACCTAGGTTACAATATATTATTTGCTAGTGAGCCCCAAACTAGACAGTCTGTAGATATCTTAGGGCTCGGGGTATGAATTCCAGAGTGGAGACTAAGGCTCAACTCACACCAAAAGAGCGGCGAAGCGCGGCGAAGCGCCCTGTAGAGAAGGCGCGCGGATTCCAGCGACTGCCCGAGAAGTCGCTGGAATGCTCGAGAAGTCGCGGGAATCCGCGCGCCTTCTCTTCTTCTTTCATGTGTTTATCGCTGTAATGCCTTGATTTGATATTGTATAGGCAGTCGTACATTTGCACCAAATAAATAAGCTTTTCTTCATCCATTTCCATCAATTCTGTATTCGTTGCACTGCAAGGAATGAATGCGAATGCTCACGCGCAACAGACGCGCGCGGGGAGCGGGCGTGAGGGGCGGGATATTGCCAGCGGCCGCTCGCGACTGCTCGAGCATTCTCGGGACTTCCCGCGACTTCTCGCACAGTCGCACGGCTTATTCGCTGGAATTCCAGCGGCGCCGCTGACATCCGCGCGACTCGTTCGATTTCTCATGCGATAATAAGTATTATAGTAATGAAAATAAAGTTAAAATTCATATGACACTGAAACTGCGATCCGCTTCGCCGCGCTTCGACGCTCTTTTGCTGTGTGTTGAGCCTAAAGGTGATTTCAGGTATGGTATGGTACCTACGTGTGCATGTGTAATGTTTGTGTGTGGCGTTTGTGTGGTGTGCGTGTGGCGTGTGGCTGTGTATGTGTAGGATGTGCATGTTTTTTCCATTATGCTTCGTTTGATTCGGTGTCAGGTCTTTGTAATTAATTAGAAGGAATGAATCCTTCACTGTAGACCACGTTATTAAAAAAAAAAAAGTTTTTGAAAAGAAATGTTCTATTTTCCGGGGTTTGCCTTCAATAATGCTAAAGTAGCCTTTAACAAGTTCTCAACTTAAATTTCATGATTCTGAAACTGAGTGTAGGTTTTGAACCCGTTCCAAAACATTTACTTATATAGCTCAGCTCCAAAAATGTGGAGCAAGCAAGTTTTTTTTTCTTCGCTGTCAGTATTTTCGTCGTTATTTACGGACAACGTTCCAAAAGTACATTAACACGATCTACGAGCTATAGTTCTGATAATAATGGCCTTGTTTATAAGGACCTCGAGCACCCTCCACTCAAGATATCCTCATAAAAGGAAAAATACTCGCAGTATTTCGTCCCAACCGAATATAAGGGGATCCAACAAGTATTAAAAACAAACTTTAAATCTTATTTTATACGGTCCAATACGCCATTTCCTCAAATTCTAGTCTAAGGCTAACGATGGAATGGTTGTGAAAGCGCAATGGAACGTAAAACGAAATGGAGATTTTCTCGTTTCATGTTTAGGTTCCCGGTTGTATCGGATTTTCGTCTCGAAGTCAATTCCAGAGTAATTCCATTTCGTCGAGATTAAAAAGGGTCTCGCTGCATAAATTGATCGAATTATTTTCATTTTTGATGAAAAGTTCTAGGGTTCCTTATGTACCTACTAAAATCGTGGTGGTTTATTATATGCAAATAAAAAATGATTTTGAAAATAAATAAAATATGTTTTTTAATTCATACTTACGTTTCTTAGTAGTCTGGTCTGCAATCACAACTTAGTAACGCATTGTACAGTGTCGACCAAAAGTCCTTAAGCATGGTCGCAAAGTTATAGTTTGAAGTTTAGTTAGTGACTTACGACCTTCTTTTAATGAGTAATTTGACACACACACCCGCATATTACTCGAATAATCACGCTATTGAATATAGTTCCGTGTCATGTTCGTCTTGTTCACATAATTCGTAAAACTTTATGATTATACCCACAGAAATCTTAATAAATAAATTATAAGGTGGACAGATGCACCATTCACCGCGAAAGAATGTTGTGGTTCTTTGTTGGTTGATAATAATTTGATATTGTGGGTTTGTGAAGTGTGTTTAATCTATTAGAGGTGTTGTTCATTTTGAAACGCAAGCAAATTTAAATATTGAGATGAAAGCGGATTTTATCGCGCTGCGTAAAAGTGGACTTAATATTATACCACAAATATTTGATGAAACCGGACTGACTGTGAGTATTATGATTTAATTCTTTTATCGAACATTTATTTAATGAATGTATAACTGCTGATCCTTGTAGTTATTTTATTAAACGTTTTATATTTACCATAGGGTCTAAATAGAACAAAAAATATATATTTCCAAGAGTTTATTTATTTACTATTGGAATCATGAATATAGCATTAAGTATAAATTATAATCTTATCATTTTGTAACATTTGAACTATTTTCAAAATATTTTTTTTTCAAAATAGTAGTTAATAATATTTTATCATTTTGCTAGTAGCCTTACAATATTCCTTTTTTGTTTTAGAGAAATTACCTACCTACTGTGAGTAGGAAGGTCAAAAGGTCGGAGGGTCCTTGCCAGTCGAACGCGATCGACAGTGGAAGGCCCCAGCTGGTCAGTGAATAAGAAACAAGTGGTTTTAACCAACCAGTTACCAGATGAAGTTGCATTGCAAGGAAATATGCAGAAATATGTTTAAATATTATAGGATCCATACGCCAGCGTTTACTTGATAGCATGGATAATAATGGGGGTAATACAACGTATTAAGTTATAAATTACAAATTGATTTTAGTAATATTAAAATAATATTGTGTCTTAACCGTATTAAGGATTATTTTGAGGTTTATAGTTTCAATCTTCTTTTCATAATGAAAATGAATACTTAAGCTATAACCGCAATTATAGAACAATATTATTTTATTAAAGATACTTACAATATTTTAAGTCTAATGGTCGTAGTTCACATGCTTTACTTCAATAAATTGTTTTTTATGAGAAAATAAACTGTTTTAAAAGTTTATTTATAAAATTATAACGAATAAAATTTTGGAAATCACTTAAAAATCTTCTTTTTTTTTTAATCCCATATTTCAATAACAATATAATAATACAAATAAAATAAATATTACATTATTATTCTCGTGTATTAATTAATCGAATAATAATAAAAAAAGATAAGAATATTGTTGAAAAGATAAATTAAAGTTTCATCTCGAGATTCGAACCTAGGCCAACTTGTTTAATAATCCAATACGCAACGCTATCCGCTAGCGATACTTGTTACGAAGATGTGAATTTTAGCAATCGTATGAACCAACCAAGGTCATACGTAATTACGCCGCGCGTGTGAAAAAGCGACGGTATCATTATTTTTGTTTCGTTCGACGTTAGCCAGTGTACACACACAGATGTAGGTACGGGCCTGCGGCGCGGGCGCGGGGATGGTGTGCGCCATCGTTCACAGAAATTTCAACTTTATTGTGCCTATGCAAATTTGTTGCAGACCGTACCTGAACTGAATTGTACTTGTTGTCTTGATTTAGATAAAGTTCAGATAGATTTTATAATTTCATAATTAAGTAGTGTTGTTCGGCATTAAATAAGTATTTAAATTACATAGTAATAAAGCTAAAGAGTATGTTTGTTTGTTTGAACGCGCCAATTGTAAAATTAATTTTGCTTTTGATAGCCCTATTCTTGAGGAAGGCTATTATAGGCTCGGGAGGTTCCTGCACATCATCAGGCGGGAGGAAACGCCCGGGTGTCACCATTGCCAGGATCGCCCAGAGGACACGGTGGAGCACACGGTGGAGGTCTGCCCCGCTTGGGCGGAGCACCGCCGTGTCCTCGTAGAGGCGATCGGCAGCGGCAGCGACCTCTCGCGCCCGGCCCTGGTGCAAGCCATGGTCCGGGGCGAGAGGGAGTGGGAGGCAGTCACCTCCTTCTGCGAAGCAGTCATGCTAGCGAAGGAGGTGGCGGGAAGGCTCAGGGAGAGAGCCTCCCGTCCCAGCCGCCGCGGGAGACGCTCCGGGCGTCGGGAGCCGCGCGACGACTCCCGGCCACCGTAGGCGCGGGCCTGCGGGCGGAGAGTAATGGGTAGCTCACCGTCCGATCAGGACCAGGCCCGTGCCGGACGGCGCGTACGTGTTCCACGCGCGCCTCAAAGAGATGTCAGCATCGAGGAAGGGCCCCATAGGGCCGAAGCCTGCCGGGTCAGCGGGATTGTCCGAAAGGGTTACCGCTGGCCCGGAACATAAAGGGCTAAGGAAGGAACACGGGTGGGTTTTAGTCAGTAAGAGTCTGACACTCCCTTCCGCTCCACCCAGAGCGGGAGGGGTCATTTGATGATTTCCCATCCGCAAAAAAAAAAAAAAAAAAAAAAAAAAAAAAAAAAAAAAAAAAAAAAAAAAGGCTATTATAGGCTGACCCTTAGGAGCTGAGCAAAAATAAAAAAATCAGAAAGTAGTCTAAGTGAAAACGAAGTTATAGCAGCAGGCGGTGGATGCGACGCGGTGGGTCGGGGGCCAAACACGCGGACGAAGTCGAAGGGCAGAAGCTAGTCTGCAATAAAGATATAGGGTATTCAGATTAAACACAAATATTTTTTTCTTTTTCTTTAACATATAATATTGTTCCACTGTAGGGCAAAGGTCTAAAAAAAAATAAAAATATCTGATCGGCTGACTAAAACGATAGAATCGACACAATATTTCAGGATCCCCTTTAAAAATGCTGTTCTGATCAACTAACTTTTTTACAAACACATCGTCGTCTCAATGTTCCAATCAAGATTGATGCCTCTCCCACACATGACATGCCTTGAAATATATTGTGTTCGGCACATGGTAATACAATTTAAAGTTTTGGAGCCCACATGAGCCTTCGTCTGGTTGCCATGGCAACGCCCTCCCTCACGGATTGCTCGCCTAAATTCCCAGTAAACGCACGACGTGTGTGGATAAAGGAAGCAATTTTCCGAGAAGGTGAATATCATTAGCTGATTCTATCTTGCTCCTGTTTGCAGATTCCATTAGCTATACAAACTTGGAACGAAAGCCTTATCATAATTCCGTCTTTAACGATTTTCTGGAGACAATCCATCTCATCACTAGAATTTTTGAAGAAAAGATTGAAGGATTATTTTTGAAGCAGGGAAATACATGTCTGCATACGATGCTTCAGAGTAAAATAATCTTTAAACGCCACTACGACGTGAGCAGTGAAGCCCTCTTAATTTTATGAACAGCCAAATAATCCCTTTCATTTCCACGAATGAAAACGTTCATTTATTTTGTCCTGTATTCTGTACGAATTAATTGAAACTCGCGCTCAATGGAATGAATAAGTAACTTCATTCATGATTTCTGTGTTAATATTTTAATGTTATATGAATTTTAAACGGCTTTCGTGGCCTCGTATGAATCGTTAAATATTAGTCATTCCGCGAATGAGATGGAAAATGGCTTTTGTCACTTGTGTCTGGGTTTTATTAATATCCAGTAGAGTAGGTATAGTCCACCTCATATTTGCTTTACCACTTTGTAATCATTCCCAGTGCCTAAATTGAAACTCCATTAAAGTAGGACAAAAAGGTGTCAGTTTAGCCCGGTAATAGGTAATACGGGCGATGTCCGCAACCCCACGTCAAACCGCGTATTTACGACTACACGTAAAATATTACATTATGTACTTAGTCTTAACTTCCATTATTGCATTTTTTTTTTGTTTAGCCTATACAACATTGTCGATTTAAGTGAACACAAATGTATGGAACAGCTGATTTTTTTTCGCGATTTCAAGGTTGGTCCCATAGAAAAAGTTGTTTAAGATGATGAGTACAATGACTCCTTTTCGGGTTTAGTATAAACAAAAACTAATGTTGTATAATACTGTCCCAATGCTGGGCAAAGTACCCCAAGCAAAGTCCTTTGGGAAATCTTTCCTCTATTATTGCATTTAAGAATAATTATCAGACAAGTCACATAAAAAAACCCTGGCAAAAATATATCTCCAAAATTATGATCTCGCACCCAAAAAACTTCTACTATAACCCCAAAAAAACACTACCTACACTTCATAAACCAAACGCCACAGTTTATTTAAAAAAGAGATTCAAATCTTTGGGATTGTCGGAATATATCACGGTGCAATGAAAAAAGAATCGTTCAGCCAGCAGTCGCGTCGGCTCTTCGTTTATTCACCCCCTTTATTTACAGTGGGGATTTTCTGATTTTAGTCGGGATTTTCCCCGCACTATCTGTATCGTTACATTGTGATAGTTGTTTTTCGATGTCGTGTGCTGTTGCTTTACTGAAAAGTGTGTTAGGCTGTTGTTTGATTTAGGTTTTGGCAACTGATAAATTGTCTTTGCTTGTGAATTTATTTTTAAAACAGTTTTATCCGGTTTGGCTGTATGTATCTATGTCTGGTACCCATATGTTTACCACTATTTTGTATAAGGAGTTTCTGCCGTCATGTAACAAGAGACGGGACCTATTTGAAGACTGAAATAATATTGAATTCGACAGTGTTAGCTCATCAGAACTTAGCTGACCATAGCCATTGCATTAATTTCTTCTTTACCTACCTATGATTCACTTCATTGAAAATATAGGTACCACATTTGTGTACGAAACCGACATGTTCTTTTTCGTATTCAGATAATGTGTCAATAGAACCTAGTCTACTAATAAACGCGAACATTTCTGTGCACCCCAATCTCAAACACAACCCACCAAAGAATTCCTAGACACGTAAGCAACACTAGAACGTTTCCTAGCCATAACAATACACATAAATATCCTAGTAATACCGCACACGAAAGCTATATCGATAGAATCAGTTATGAGGGTAGAAATCCCCGGTAAACCCTCGCTTATACACCTACGGAATGGAAGCCAGCATCGCCTTAGACAACGGATAATAGTTTCTACATGAATATGTAATAAAGAACCCGGTATTTCTAAGTTCTGAAGGTAAATAAAAAAGGAAAAGTTTTGGTTTATTTATACTGATGGAAAATGAGATCAGAAGATAGAGTAGGAAAGTAATAAGAAAAGGCAGTTTTTAGGGTTCCGTACAAAAAGGGTGAAAACGGGACCTTATTATTACTAAGACTCCACTGTCCGTCTCTCTGTCTGTCTGCCACCAGGCTGTATCTCATGGACCGCTGTAGCTGACAGTTGAAATTTTCACAGATGATGTATTTCTGTTGCCGCTATAACAACAAATAATAAAAATAAAATAAAGTTAAAATTTAAAGTAATATAAAAGAAACGATTTTTTCGGCGTTTTATGCCTTGTGGTTTATGTATGCACTTGGCCGGTTTTTTTTTTTTAAATTGTGATGACGCCTGGTGGAAAGCCATGAATGAGGTCTATGATGGAACGAGCGTGCCCAGAAATGCCTAAGGCACTGGAACTCACACAGCCGGCTGCTTGACGCCGGACTCCGGTGGGAGGGTGGTCGCAAACCAGGCGTTAGCCCTACCACCGCAAGGAAAAAATTGGCCACACACCCTATTGTTTTTTTATTTTTTATCTTGTTAATTTTGTATTTTTGTGTTTCACGAACTGTGTCCAAATAAACTTTTTTCTTTCTTTCTTTCTTTTGGCCAGTCAAATAAGGTGTGTCCAGGATGCGCCAAGCGCTCGGTTCTGCATTGAGCAACTGGCGGAAACTGCGCTACACGAGGAGGCTTCTTCATGCATCCCAAATTTTTATTTTTTTATTTCGTGTATGTAACACTAGTCTGCTTTATCTTAAGAGCCCATTAAAAACTGATTACTTTTGTAATTGACAGACACTCTGATTAATCTTATTTTAAAATACAGGGTGGCAGGAACATCGACGATCTACCTTGGATTCAGTACATGAACCCTCCATCAATATTATTCGTCAGTTATTAAAATAAAAATGTTTAGAATCGTGTACTGAATAGGTACATGGTTACAGTGTGCGCTACGACGTCCCCTACCACCCTATAAAAAAAAATATTTTACATACGACTTCCATAACGCACTAATATTTTATAGGCGAAAGTTTGTGAGTGTGTGTGTTTATATGTTTGTTACTTCTTCACACCCAAACGGCTGGACCAATTTTGATAAAATTTTCTATGGAAGTAGCTGACACCCTGGATTAACTATGCTACTTTTTATCCCGACATTCCCACGGGAGTTACACGTATGCGAGTGAAACCGCGGGGCGCAGCTAGTATTGTAGAACGAAAGTGTAAAGTAGGATTCAAAAAATCATAATAAAGTTGTTAAATAAGGGATGTAATTTTGTATGGAAGTTCGTAATTTTTACCCAAGGGAAATCCCATCAGGCTTGTTTTTTTATAAATTGTGAGCAAATAAATGCAAGAAATTTGTATTTTTTTTATCTAACCATAGGTAAATGTTAAGTTTTTAAATAAACACCTGCCTCCTATAACTAACAATGAATTTCCTGTGTCACATGCTCCATTACATCCACAAACATCCATCCAAATATTTGTCTCGATACGGGAACGAAACATGCGACTGATCGCAGACGGAGGCGCCATTGACCAATATTGGTTCCCAAACTCCCATAATTGATTATAAAACCAAATAAATATTTTCTCTGTTATGAATGGTATTATAAACAAGAAGAATACTTAACGGTAGAATGGCATAATAATTAGATTTAAATAGAATAATAATAATTATAATTATCTAAATATGTACCTGTTACTGTCGCGAATATTATTTTGATCAAGATTCGATACAACCTGACACTGACCTGCAAATTGCAAAAAACGTAAGAAAATTTGAATTTCGCGGTCTACCACCATTCACCTTAGGAGGGAAGTGCTAAGGTTTTTTGCAATTTGCTGGTACCTTGATTAAAATATGATTCGCGGCCGTAATAAATATGTATTTACAGAATTATAATCATTACAATCAGTAATACAACTTCTTAAGTTAATATAATTGTAAAATGTCAAGATTTCATGAAATAGTCATTCAGTGGGATTACCTGGTCTTAGAGAGTTGTTTTGATGACTTTAATAATTATAATTCTGTAAATACATATTTGTTACAGCCGCGACCCTATTACTAAGACTTCGCTGTCTGTCTGCTGTCTGTCACCAGGCTGTATCTCATGAGCTGTGATAGCTAGACAGTTGAAATTTTCACAGATGATGTATTTCTGTTGCCGCTTTAACAAGAAATAGATACTAAAAACAGAATAAAATAAATATTTAATAAGGGGCTCCTATACAACAAACGTGTTTTTTTCGGCGTTTTTGCCCTGTGGTACGGAACCCTTCGTGTGCGAGTCCGACTCGCACTTGGCCAGTTTTTTTGTGTCTGCCTGTATGACCGCGTTGTTCTTCTAAACTACGCAACTGCTTTTGATGCGCCATCATAGAGTATTTATTTCGGAAGGTTTATTTGTGTATAATACAATAGTATTAAGATTAATAAAATAAAGAAATATCAATGTTCAAGGCCTAAAAACCAAGTCAAAATATTTGTAAGGCCATAAAGCATTGCATGGGAAAGCAAGGTTTCCGTTGTTTGTGTCTAATCTGAAGTGATGCAACCAGCCAAAAATCCGGGTTACTTTACAGTTACCTACATCGAAGTATTTTAACAAATTACATGCATCTACTCGTAATCTCTTAAAACGCCCACTCATACACCACAAGTCAAAATCTCCGAACCAAAAAAGTTATTTCCATTAAACACAATGCTCCATAAAAATGTGAATAAATTTGATTTATGAAAACAACTAACGTACCTTTACATTTTCACCAAAATTACACTGCCACGTGGAAGGGCGGACAGATGAGCAATTAATCTAAATTAGAACAATAATTTAACCCTTACGGGTTATTATTCAGAGTGAACCGAGCATCAATTCTAGCCTGGTGCCTTTCGTTCGCTTCAGAGAGCGGTGAACACTTTATTATTCACAATTTGTTTGTGTTCGTGGTCGAAATAAAAGTTGTTTAATCAGGATGTTGTGCACAGGTTCCAATTTGGTTTGTATAATCAACTCTGAAGTAATTCTTTGCTTGTGAACAGCGAGTTGCTGAAACAGAGCGTTAATTTGTTTCTTCTTTTGCTAGAACACAAAACAATGGATCAGGGGGCATCAGGGTTATTTTTTTGTCTGTGCTAAAATACCAAATCAATCCAATCCAATCCCAATCTCTTTGATTATACCTACGTAGTGCAGCGAAAAAAAGAAAAACGGGGACTGTCTTCGTCTGTATTCATAACGTTATCCGTTTATAATTCCGCCAAAGTGGCCTTTTTAGGCCCCTAGAATAGCATAATCAGCCTGTAATGTTCCTACTGTTGAGACGCAGGCCTCCACTCTGTGACAGTAATTGCCGTAATCCACCACGCGGGCTTAGTGCGGATTGGTAGATGTCACACACATGTCTTCCAATTTTTACCCGACTGCGCCAGAAGAAGGGTTATGTTTTTGTTTCTAGATCATGCCGGTTTACACGATGCTTTCCTTCACCGTTTTGAGAGTGGTGGTAATGAAATAACTTACACAAAGTAATGTGCCTGCCTGGGTTCGAACCTAGGACCTATAACTGGGCCACCACTGCTCTCTGTGCCGTAAATAGGTACGGTATTATATTTGTTATAATAATATTTGTTCAAAATTGCATTGTACTTCTGCTGCAATTTTGAACAAATATTTTACTCAATAACTGAGATTAAAAAAACTGAAGTGTTAATCGACTTTTGTTGCTGACTGTACCAACAAGAATAAAATATATTATTATATATTACCACTTAAGCCTACTTAATTATTATTATTTTTAATTTTTGATTTTATATATCCGGGACCATGGGTCCTGGTCCTTTGGACCTGTACGAGGGGCCGAAGCCAACTCGCAGAGGTCCCTTAGGAAATTTTAATGAAATGCGGCACCAACTGACGATTATCCCTGTATGCACTATGCAAGTGCACCCAAGGACAACCCCCGGTTGGTGTAGGATTATTGCAGGATATGGAAAAATAAAAAGCTGGACTATGGGTTTGGGTGGCTAAAGTGGACTGGTTACCACGAACTATGGAAGAACTATGACCCCTGCCTGATCAATGTTTTATATATACACGGATAAAATGGCAGGGGGTGACTTGCACACTCAATAATGGGCCCCTGGAAACGGTCGCTAGCACATAGTGACGAAGCGACAAGGGGGCAACATGTCCTGAGGTGCTTATGAGGAGTGGAGAGGTATTCCACGGCTATCAGGACAATGCCGGAAGTACGGTCAAGATCCCTACCAGCATCTTACTGGAATACCTACTTCCTTCCTCCGAGCACGTTTGCTTTTGCGAATCTGCACTCAAGCCTTCGTGGGGTCGCTACTGCCGAACAGCTCGCCACTTGCTGCCTTGCGGGTTTCTGTATCCCTCTTGGTCTGGCTCCTCCTTACGCCTGTTCCGGCAAAGTAAATTCTTCCGGCACAGGCCTCGTTCGGAGCGCGCAAGCCCCACCACGACGTCAACGTAGAGATACAGCGATGGGGTTATTATTATTAATATATTTAATGTTAATTCTGAATAAACCATGATGACTGAATTGATAAAAAAGCTAGTATAAGATGAACTAGAACAAGAAAGATTGGTGGCAAATCCAAATTGATCCTTTTTTGGCAGGAGGAAATTAATCCTTTCAACGTGAATTTGTACGTACGTTACCAAAGGGCATCAACATATTTCTTCAGCACTGTCCATTCCACAGAATGACGTTACAACATTAAATCGAGGCGAAACATAGTAATTATACCAGTTACCACAGACTGACAATTTTAATAGGTCTCGACTTGACACATACAATTATGAATCCAAGGCGCTTCAACTTTCCACAAACCTATTTAAACTTTAAGTAGGTAGATAATGAAAATTGCATCCTTCATGTCATAAAGAAAAGTTTTTCGAATTTTCTTGTCAAAGTTCGGAGTGACGACAAGATTGATCGTCCTGTCGTCACGGAAGAAAAATAGCAATGGCGGGTTTTCATGAAAATAAATCAGGATTGTTTTTAGTTGAAAAGATTTTGTGGAATTTAATATAAGAGAAAATGTGTTAGTGAGAGAAACTTAGACCGATTATTTGATGAAGAGAAAACATTTCTTAGACAATAACACTTGTCCAAACGAAATCACTGATGTATAATAGATACCTATTTTATGAGTGTTCATGGAGTTCGACTCCATGTTCGATGTTTTCAATTTTGGTTGTGAATTGAAGAATGGAAGTCTGTATCAACAAAAACATCAAATAAAATTTGTTTATTTATATTTGACGTGTTTTATGATAACTGTCGATTTAGCACCAAACGTCGAAAAACTTACGATTCCAAATGGTCTCAACAAATAACAAAAACAAATAAATAATTTAGATTCCCGAACAGGAACAATAACCGTCCATTGTTTCCATTTCAAGACTACGACTGCACAAACAAAATACTAATCGACCCGGTATCTTCGTTCGTCAGTTAATCATCATTTGACAAGACGAGTTTACTCATTAACGTGATACGTCATTTTAGCAAAACTGTTTAAATTTGGAGCGGAGTGAAGTTGTCGTGTCGTCCATTCGTCGTTTATCGAATGAGAGGTTATTATCTCATTCGCCGCCGTACAGTCGCATAAGCTATACTTAATTGTGCAACTATGTGAAATAAAATCGAAATGCGTTTTGTATTCTTGTTATTTGTGCTGTCGTGTTTGTTGTGCGTATGTGTGTTGTGCTCCGACATGATCATAGGCGACACTGTTCATCGGAAGATGGTGTTCCATCAAAGGGTCAAAGATTTTGCGATACCTTTCAAGAAGAGAGTGAAAACTTTAACGTTTACTGATCCGGAAAAGAGAACGATAAAGGTAATTTTCTTAAATTAATGAATTAATATTTTATTTTATTCGGGTAGCTTTATTTTATTTTTTTTAAAGTTCAAGGGTTTAATTATGACAAAAAAAGCAGTTTATTTCTTTAAAAAAAACATAAATATGTCACGTAGATATTATTGATATTATTACTTGAAACCTTCAAAGCATGAATAAATCCATGAACTCAATCAATCAATCTTCACACTTCTCAGACGTCATATCGTAAGTAATACCTATTTTAATAGTGTACCTTGACCAGTCAAAATTAACACTAGGTAGGTGAAATTAATATAAAATAAATTAACACTAGGTACCTGTTTTACACCTACCTACTTAACCTACCTACTTGTTTTACAATTTTACCCTATTTGAAGAACAATGTTTATTACTATAAAAACTACATACCTAAGCATTATATATAAAAACTACTTCGTCCACTGAATTCCATTATATACAAACCTAAGAAACATGTAATAAAATTAATTTGGCTAATGTTTATACACATTTGTGCTAGAATTTTCTTTCACAATACATACCTTCGTTAATCGCAGCCTCTATTAGATCTGTGGGTCAAGGGTCACTGATTACATAATCTATGTGAGATAATCTTGTTTTGTAAAAAATCTTTTGTATGATTGATTAGGTATGATTATGAATTTTACAATCGGTCATAAGTCTCTTCCTGACACAGATGAAATCATGCAACAAAAATAGAATTTTCCATTATTATTCAAGACAATAATTAGCAAATGATTGGTTGAAAACTGAAGAAGGTACTTCTCGCGAAAAAAAAGCAGTCGTTAGTAATAAAACAGGAGGTAGTACAACCAAATGACAAAACAAAACATAAGAGTCATTCGAGTTAAAAACAAAACCGATTTTAGTAATACCTCTAGGTATTCTACTGTAGTTATTTTAAGCACTTTATCAATGTGGTTAGCAATAAATTTTAATGCATATTCACAAAGACAAAGTTAGAAGTAGGTACGTTGGTAAATATTGCGGTTACATGATGAAATCAGCACTCTAAGAAGTTAAAAAATAACCTTTGTACCAAGTTTGTGTTTTTTTTTGCCAAGTTTGACTTATTTTTCGTTGTTTTACAGGGAGTAGCAGCTATAGACAACGACTTCTCCCATGCCAGTGCCAACATAACCTCTGGTGGTGTGGGATTCTCCCACGTCACAGTCCGAATGAAGAGTCAAAGGAATCATCCCTTAAACTTTGAAGTGGAAATATACGTCTAGTCAGACTACATGGTGGAAGTGATATCATAATTGTAGGAGACTGCAGAACAGCTTTAAAATGTTAAATGAGAGATGATAAAATGAGTCGACAGTTTGATAAAGAAAGTGTTCGGGCGCCTTCGATGATCCTCTGGCGACTCGACGACGACAGTGGTAATTTTAACTGACACCTGTGTTTATGTTCTACATTTCGAGTATAAATCCATTGAATACCCTTTTAAACCCTTTTGGGTTTTTGATAAAGGGTTTGACTAAAAACCACCAAAACTATTCAGAACTTCTCTCAATCTTACGTCTTGTACTTCGTAGCACGACCATGAACGCATTCATTATAACTTTAAATGGTAATAAAATCCTTTTAATTTGTACTCACTAAGTACTTACTCCTATTTCATTACTGATAAATTGTCGTAAATACATTTTCTGCCTATACCTACCTATATTTTAATACTTGACACTAGATGGCGTTAAATGTAAGAAAAACCGGTCAAAAGCGAGTCGAACTCGCGCACCGAGGGTTCTGTATAACATACATCATACAAATTACCGGCACGGATCTTGAGCGCTGACCTTCACCTTATTGGGTCCCTTTGGTGGTATGAAGTGAGGTGCGGGAGTGGGGTATTATATTGTCGTACAGTGATTATGATAATAATAATATTATTATTATATAATATTATGTTTTATTTTGCCATAAGTTTACGATGCACAAAGCAATCCCCACTCTACCGCCGAGCGCTCAAGATCCGCGCCGGTATATACTCGTATAAATGATGATTTCTGAAAAAGTGTGTACATCGTTTTATTTTTCCTGTATTTTTTACATAAACTTCTATTACAATGATATTAGGGGGGGGGCAGTATTTTTTTTTTTATATTTTTCATCAAAAGTCAAAATTGATGGGGCCAAAAAAAAATTAGTTCCTCCAAAGACACAGATACGGTCTTCCGCGTTTCATTGTAGTAAATGAACTAAACATGTTATAATCGAATGATAATATTAAAGGGTGTAACGAGAAAAGTTATCTTCTTAGTTAAGAAAAATGATTAATTATTTGTTGTAAATATGAAAGTTCTTTCAATAATTTTATGTAAATATTTTCATGTTTGCATGTTTGTTATCTAAATAAATGTAGCTATTAAAGTATGTTATTTTGTGTATTTTTTTTTGCATTTAACGCCATCTAGTGTCAAGTATAAAAATCATACACAGGCTTATAGACAGAAAATTTATTTACGACCATTACGACAATTTATCAGTAATGAAATAGGAGTACAAAATGAGTACAAATTTTTAGGCGTGCTCCAGTTTCATCAACTTCTATGCCACCTGAATTTTAACGTGGTCGCGCTGGGAAGCAATCACGCCAGCCAGCACGACCTGAATATCTACGATAATTGAGAGGTATAAAATTTCTAATCAATGGTATAAAATAGTACCTACAAATTAAAAGGTTTTTATTACCATCTAAAGTTATAATGAATGCGTTCATGGTCGTGCTACGAAGTACAACACAATCTTACCTATATTCTTCGTACATTTCAAATACAGGGAATCTCTGTAGACACTACATAAGATGATATAAGCAAACCAAAAGTTAATGTTAGTAATTTTAGTAATAAACATTGTCCCTTTGTATGCAATAATGTACTTATGTACCGGTGCTAAAGGACAGGGGAACCCCTATAACAGGATGACTAAGCGACTAGTATCGCCGTCTCGCCTAATGTCACTATTAGTACCAAACTGACGTTATAGTCATTTAGTTTATAGGTTAACTCCATTAGTTGTATCTGTGGTGCAAATGTAATGAGTAGTGCTACATGATTCATAAAAACTGCTAAAATAGTATTGAAAGTGAACCTTTTAGTGTTGTAATCTTTTTTAACGATGATTCTATTATGGGCCAAGTGTTCGAACGAAACAGGTTCTCCGTCTAACCAAGCAAAAGCTGCGTATAGTTACTGCAGCTTTAACTGGCCACGGGTCATTTAATAAACACCTCTATGTCATAGGAGTAACAGACAGTCCGCTGTGCAGAGCCTGCATGGAGGATGACGAGACAGCGGCACATGTGCTGCTAAACGGCCCGGTAGTCGCCACGTACAGGGCAAAGTACTTCGGTAACTCAGGTACCTACCCTACGTGAGACGGTCAGTAACATCAAGACGTTGCTGGCCTTCCTTGAGGAGCTGGGGTGGATCGAATAATAATCGATTTTCCCACCCGTACGCAAAATACGCGCTTTGTCGTGGAGTTGCGGAAACCAGCCCGTATTACCTATTATGGGCCAAGTGCCAAAGTGTAAAGTATCTGCTTGCAAGAAAATAATTATGTCTTCGAAAACAATAGCTTGTTTTTGGTTTTAATTGATGTACACTTGGATTGGTCACGATTATTATGAATTTGCCACAAGACTATTGTTATTCTTTGTTTTTGCGTTGGAATGTGAAACAAAATATTCAACAAATTACTCCATTGATAATGTGAAACAATGCATCGATTGTAGTTTTAGCATTATCAGCATTGTAGAAAATTCAATGTATGTAGTGAACAATACCTGTTTATTTAGCTATTAATTAATTAGAGTACATTTGAGATGTTTGTCGTTTATATCTACTGTACAAATGCATTGAGATGATAAACTTTGTGATGCGTATTACAGAACGTCACTCAATACTCAAGCATTACTTAAAACTAGATTCCAGCCATTTGATTGGCTGGAACTAGTTTTAAGTAATGCTTGAATATTGAGTGACGTTCTGTAATACAGGCCTAAGTGGAGATCACAAATATTTCACGGGCGCGGCGGCGGCGTTTACCGTTTACTCAAACTACCAAATTACGGATGTTTCTAAGTACACACGGGTCAAATGTTTGGCAGATATTTATTTTTAAAGTATTTCCTTTTGAGGTTGTATTTTAATAAAATATGAGAATGTAGCAGGTAATTGCTTATATTTTTAAAGCCTGTATTTATGCAAGAATTAGGAATGTATAAGTTAAGGTAGGGACATGTTATTGTATATTCAATGTATTTCTAAGGGTCAGTTCACACCGAGACGCGACGCGACGCGCAGTTTTCAAGATAGAAATACAATTACAGACCTTATCTACTACACAAAAAGGTACACGATTCAGTGAGCTACGCAGTGTAGCTCGACGTAGTAAACACAGAATTGTATATCTTTTAGTGTAGTAGATAAGGTCTGTAATTGTATTTCTACCTTGAAAACTGCGCGTCGCGTCGCGTCTCGGTGTGAGCTGACTCTATGGACTAGGATATGGGCTACATGCTCTAAAAATATTGTTATTTGACAATCTTTGTAATGTTCTGTTTAAGGAATATTATGTAAACAGTAGATAATGTGATACTGGGAATTTTGTAATCTCATACCTAATTAAGTTGACGGTTGCCTATTAATAATATATTCATTAGATATAATAATCTGTTGGGAATGTTTGCCAAGATGTTATGAATTATTCATATTCCATTGAGTTATGTAAGTTGATATTATTTTGTCGAACAAGCTGTGTAAATAGGTAAGACGGACGCACATCAAGCTACGCGAAACTGTCAAATTTTCCCAGTCAACTTTAAACCTTATGCTTTTAGCGATAAAATTGAAAATCTATTAAAGAAATTTGACGGATTGTAGAAGCTTGATGTGCTGGCGTCTGTACCTACGCAAACTAATTAAAGAAGTTGTATAAATATGATACGTTATGTTTAATTAAATTCAAATCAATAGAATATTATGTTTTTATTACCATATAACCATCATATAACCTACTGACTATTTAAGTAACCCAAAATACCGGCTGTAATCCCTGAAGGGTTTGGCAGAGGTGTATCTGTTGCAGCCAACTAGCTTAATTAGCCATTCAGTTAACTGCCTAGTCGTTTTACTAAACGGCGCCGTTCAACTAGCGACCAAAATGCATGTTTATTAACATGTTCAGCAGTAAAAACTGTGCAGTAAACTAAATAAAAATGAATTATAACAACTATATCAATGCGTGAGGAAATAAATATACAGGGTTATTGGTAAAACATTGACAACCTCCTAAGAGGTTAGTGTACTCACACAATCAGCTGTTCCCTACATTTATGTTCGTATAACTCGTCAAAATGTAGGGAACAGCTGATTTTTTTTTCGTGATTACAGTTTTGGTCCCATAGTAAAAGTTGTTTGTTAATAGTGATGAGTACAATGACATCTTAAAGAGGTTGTTCAGGTTTTACCAATAACCCTGTATATTTATCAGTGAGCGCAAGACGGCGGCGGCGGCGCGGCGGGTGAGCATGTTTTTGTACGGACAAATAGGTTTAACAAGCTTATATCTTTGTGATTTTTCATGATACAGTTTTGAAATTTTGTACATAGATTCTTTACATAAAAATACTAGACACGTGTTTCGGGTTTCGCATTTACTAAAAATAATGTTGAATAAATGGCCTTAAGCATCAGCCAGCCAGCCAGTTCATTAAATATTGTATTAGACGCATTGTCTGATTATCATTCAGACAGCTAGTTGAACGGAGCCGTTTAATTAAAAGGCTAGGCAGTTAACTGAATGGCTGATTAAGCCAGTTGGCGGCGACTTATCTACCTATATTATTCTATAGTACACCCAAAATTCGCCAATAATGTTTGGAGCGAGCCTGTGGCTATCTAACAGGCATAAATCAGGATTCTGGGCTACTACTGAGAAATACCTGATGAAATAATCCAATAACACTTTGCCCGACCTAGAAATCGTACCCAGGACCTCATGGTCAGCAGGAGCACTGGCGACCACTAGACAAAGAAAACAGTCAAAGTGGTATTACAAGAACCACTATACTGAATAAAAACTTTTTAACAAAAAAAAAAAACGACTTCCAAAAAAACACTACAAACTGAAAAATAACCTTAATTTCGGAAGTCGGTGTCTTAGAGATCAGTATTTTAGTTTTTGCCACCGACTTCCGAAATTAAGGTTATTTTTCAGTTTGTAGTGTTTTTTTTGGAAGTCGGTTTTTTTTTTGTTAAAAAGTTTTTATTTCTCGCTTTTTAGTGGGTCTATTTATAATTTATCTAAGTTACAATAGCCTAATGTCAACTTGCCCATCGCCTTTTTATAAAATATTCCTTTTCTCGATGCAGGGACGTTAATTGTTGAGGAGTTCTCCTTTTATTAGTTTTTAGATTAGATGCTGATAATCCTGGCTGCAGCATCAGGCCAGACTTATGTCAACATTGCATTGAACTTAAAATTAGTCCTGTTTAAAATGAGCCCAAACACGACTACGGTGCTGTAATTCAAAGGTTTTTACTTTTTCTGATGCTCCTGGCTTCAGCATCAGGTCTTCGGTGTTCCTCAGTAACAGTACGTTTATCCACACATCGAGCCCTTTTCAATGAGCCTAAACACGATATATCTGCTGTTAGTTGTCGAGGAGTTAGGTACTCTGCAGACTATCCTGACTGCAGCATCAGGTCATGACTTGATGATCATGAGACCAAATGTGGCAAATGCCCTATCAAACATCAAAACAATTTACTAAAACAGTCCTTGCCTGTTCGAGTAACTTCTTACTGTTAAGGAGTTGTACCTTCCATCATCAGCCCAGCTACCTGAGATGGTGACAACCATACACAAATACACAAGATACTTCATAAAATATGCGAAAAACAATAAGTGAGCCTATAAAATTTGAGGGTTGCCTTCGATTTCTCTAAGATCCCATCATCAGATCCTAACTTGGTGACAATGGGATCACCTCAGAACTATCTACTTTCGAACAAAAAAAGAATTTTGAAAATCCGTCGACAATTGGCGGCGTATTCGATGAACAAACATACAAAAAAAAAAAAAACATACAAACACCCGAACATAGTACCTCCTCCTTTTTGTAAAGTCGGTAAAAAGAGCCTTCATGGAAACTTTTACAACCATAGGAAACGTTCTCAGTGACAAATAACTGGCCCAATGCCAGCCAGTACGTTATTAAATAACCAATTTCCCGCCACCGACTCTTTCAATATGCAAAGGATGACAAGCTGCACCTACCTTGGCCAGATATTCGAATTTTTAAAAATTAAATTTAATATTTATGATGACAGATAGATGGAAGGAAAGAAAGAGAAGGGTGTGAATGACAGCGTGACGGTTGACAGGGGAGAATGGAAGAAGAAAACGTGTTGCGCCGACTCCAAGTAACATGGTATAAGGGCAGGAAGAAGAAGATGACAGATACATGGACTGTGGTCCAAATAATATTCGGAAATTGAGGAATATTTATTTGTCTTGCCTGGGTGGTTCGGTCGGGTCAGACTTGTCGGCTGTCGGGCCCGGATCTTTATCGGGTGTCGGCGCTTCTGTTCACACTATACGCGATCTGCGGCAGCGACGCAAGGGTGGGCGGAACAAGGGATAGCGGGGAGAGCGTTAACTACACAAAAAGGTACACGATTCAGTGAGCTACGCAGTGTAGCTCGACGTAGTAAACACAGAATTGTATATCTTTTAGTGTAGTAGATAAGGTCTGTAATTGTATTTCTACCTTGAAAACTGCGCGTCGCGTCGCGTCTCGGTGTGAGCTGACTCTATGGACTAGGATATGGGCTACATGCTCTAAAAATATTGTTATTTGACAATCTTTGTAATGTTCTGTTTAAGGAATATTATGTAAACAGTAGATAATGTGATACTGGGAATTTTGTAATCTCATACCTAATTAAGTTGACGGTTGCCTATTAATAATATATTCATTAGATATAATAATCTGTTGGGAATGTTTGCCAAGATGTTATGAATTATTCATATTCCATTGAGTTATGTAAGTTGATATTATTTTGTCGAACAAGCTGTGTAAATAGGTAAGACGGACGCACATCAAGCTACGCGAAACTGTCAAATTTTCCCAGTCAACTTTAAACCTTATGCTTTTAGCGATAAAATTGAAAATCTATTAAAGAAATTTGACGGATTGTAGAAGCTTGATGTGCTGGCGTCTGTACCTACGCAAACTAATTAAAGAAGTTGTATAAATATGATACGTTATGTTTAATTAAATTCAAATCAATAGAATATTATGTTTTTATTACCATATAACCATCATATAACCTACTGACTATTTAAGTAACCCAAAATACCGGCTGTAATCCCTGAAGGGTTTGGCAGAGGTGTATCTGTTGCAGCCAACTAGCTTAATTAGCCATTCAGTTAACTGCCTAGTCGTTTTACTAAACGGCGCCGTTCAACTAGCGACCAAAATGCATGTTTATTAACATGTTCAGCAGTAAAAACTGTGCAGTAAACTAAATAAAAATGAATTATAACAACTATATCAATGCGTGAGGAAATAAATATACAGGGTTATTGGTAAAACATTGACAACCTCCTAAGAGGTTAGTGTACTCACACAATCAGCTGTTCCCTACATTTATGTTCGTATAACTCGTCAAAATGTAGGGAACAGCTGATTTTTTTTTCGTGATTACAGTTTTGGTCCCATAGTAAAAGTTGTTTGTTAATAGTGATGAGTACAATGACATCTTAAAGAGGTTGTTCAGGTTTTACCAATAACCCTGTATATTTATCAGTGAGCGCAAGACGGCGGCGGCGGCGCGGCGGGTGAGCATGTTTTTGTACGGACAAATAGGTTTAACAAGCTTATATCTTTGTGATTTTTCATGATACAGTTTTGAAATTTTGTACATAGATTCTTTACATAAAAATACTAGACACGTGTTTCGGGTTTCGCATTCATCAGCCAGCCAGCCAGTTCATTAAATATTGTATTAGACGCATTGTCTGATTATCATTCAGACAGCTAGTTGAACGGAGCCGTTTAATTAAAAGGCTAGGCAGTTAACTGAATGGCTGATTAAGCCAGTTGGCGGCGACTTATCTACCTATATTATTCTATAGTACACCCAAAATTCGCCAATAATGTTTGGAGCGAGCCTGTGGCTATCTAACAGGCATAAATCAGGATTCTGGGCTACTACTGAGAAATACCTGATGAAATAATCCAATAACACTTTGCCCGACCTAGAAATCGTACCCAGGACCTCATGGTCAGCAGGAGCACTGGCGACCACTAGACAAAGAAAACAGTCAAAGTGGTATTACAAGAACCACTATACTGAATAAAAACTTTTTAACAAAAAAAAAAAACGACTTCCAAAAAAACACTACAAACTGAAAAATAACCTTAATTTCGGAAGTCGGTGTCTTAGAGATCAGTATTTTAGTTTTTGCCACCGACTTCCGAAATTAAGGTTATTTTTCAGTTTGTAGTGTTTTTTTTGGAAGTCGGTTTTTTTTTTGTTAAAAAGTTTTTATTTCTCGCTTTTTAGTGGGTCTATTTATAATTTATCTAAGTTACAATAGCCTAATGTCAACTTGCCCATCGCCTTTTTATAAAATATTCCTTTTCTCGATGCAGGGACGTTAATTGTTGAGGAGTTCTCCTTTTATTAGTTTTTAGATTAGATGCTGATAATCCTGGCTGCAGCATCAGGCCAGACTTATGTCAACATTGCATTGAACTTAAAATTAGTCCTGTTTAAAATGAGCCCAAACACGACTACGGTGCTGTAATTCAAAGGTTTTTACTTTTTCTGATGCTCCTGGCTTCAGCATCAGGTCTTCGGTGTTCCTCAGTAACAGTACGTTTATCCACACATCGAGCCCTTTTCAATGAGCCTAAACACGATATATCTGCTGTTAGTTGTCGAGGAGTTAGGTACTCTGCAGACTATCCTGACTGCAGCATCAGGTCATGACTTGATGATCATGAGACCAAATGTGGCAAATGCCCTATCAAACATCAAAACAATTTACTAAAACAGTCCTTGCCTGTTCGAGTAACTTCTTACTGTTAAGGAGTTGTACCTTCCATCATCAGCCCAGCTACCTGAGATGGTGACAACCATACACAAATACACAAGATACTTCATAAAATATGCGAAAAACAATAAGTGAGCCTATAAAATTTGAGGGTTGCCTTCGATTTCTCTAAGATCCCATCATCAGATCCTAACTTGGTGACAATGGGACCACCTCAGAACTATCTACTTTCGAACAAAAAAAGAATTTTGAAAATCCGTCGACAATTGGCGGCGTATTCGATGAACAAACATACAAAAAAAAAAAAAACATACAAACACCCGAACATAGTACCTCCTCCTTTTTGTAAAGTCGGTAAAAAGAGCCTTCATGGAAACTTTTACAACCATAGGAAACGTTCTCAGTGACAAATAACTGGCCCAATGCCAGCCAGTACGTTATTAAATAACCAATTTCCCGCCACCGACTCTTTCAATATGCAAAGGATGACAAGCTGCACCTACCTTGGCCAGATATTCGAATTTTTAAAAATTAAATTTAATATTTATGATGACAGATAGATGGAAGGAAAGAAAGAGAAGGGTGTGAATGACAGCGTGACGGTTGACAGGGGAGAATGGAAGAAGAAAACGTGTTGCGCCGACTCCAAGTAACATGGTATAAGGGCAGGAAGAAGAAGATGACAGATACATGGACTGTGGTCCAAATAATATTCGGAAATTGAGGAATATTTATTTGTCTTGCCTGGGTGGTTCGGTCGGGTCAGACTTGTCGGCTGTCGGGCCCGGATCTTTATCGGGTGTCGGCGCTTCTGTTCACACTATACGCGATCTGCGGCAGCGACGCAAGGGTGGGCGGAACAAGGGATAGCGGGGAGAGCGTTGTCGGCCCCGACATCCGAAAAATGGTAACAGCGTCATACTTACCTACTCATAGACGAGCGAGATCCGACACGATTTTTTTCCGGGCGTAGAGGGCTGGCAATACACACGACATTACTTGTCAGCGCCGACACAAAATCGGTGTCAGACAAGTGTGAATAGCTTCATATAAAATGCTCTGCCACTGGTACATCCGATTAAAATCCGGGCCTGACAGCCGACAAGTGGGAACGGCTGTAACTCCAACGTGCGATTAGTGGTGGCCGAGTAGTAATGGCCCTGACTTACGAGTGTAGGTCGTTGGTTCGAAACCAGGCAGGCGCTTTACTTTGTGTAAATATTTCATCACACTGCTCTCAAAACGGTGAAGGAAAACATCGTGAGGAAACCGGCATGTCCTAGAACTAAAAAAATCGAAGACATGTGTCATCGACCAACCCGCACTGAACCCGCGTGGTAGATTACAGCCCACTCCCTCTCAAAGAGAGGAGGCCTGTGTCCCAACAGAGGGAACATAATAGGCTGATTATGTGTTTAACGGAAGCTGAGTTACCTAACGTAACGAAGCTGTCAACTTCGGAAAATATAAAAAAAATAAAGGAGTTTGGAAATCAGTGTTTGTTGAATTATCAAAACAATAGACCTTTGTCAAAGAAAACGAACAATTGTTTTGTGACGATGGGTCAATGAAGAAGAATATCATTTGTCTAACCGTATCGAACATCAAAAATCTAAATAAGCCGAACTATTTATTCTGAAGACAGTAATTCCTAATTCCGACTCATACATTTTTCAGCGCCCTTTTCCGAAAATAACCTTACCAACACGCATAAGGCATAATTGATAATCCCATATACTTACCCTGCATATATGCCACATATATGGTAAGCTCGATATAGAATTCCCATCACGTCCTTTTCGCTCAGATTTTCGTTGATGTTAATTTCACGCCCGTCAATCTCGGAATACATTGTCGTATATTGGCTACCAGAAATTTGGTTTATTATATGAATTACATTATTATACTCTCTCTCGCTTTTGTTGGAATTTAATTTTAACCTAGATTGGGTCGTTCGTTTGTGTGGTGTTCATTATTTTATTCGTGAATAACATGCTTATGATATTCAGGGTACCTATTATTATGGTATTTTTAGCTCCCCAGGGCCTAGGTTGGTCAAATAAATATTGGGTTTTTCAATCAGGAAATTCTCAAAAGCAGACCGCAGCCTGGGGGTCTACTCCGAAGCGGTTAACCACTGTATCGGCCGAATGTTCGGTCATTTTCTGATTCGAATATTGTTGTCCTACTACGAATTAAAAAAAAAAAAAAGGTAAAAAAAGGGTTAAGGGTTCTAAAAAGGTTCGGCACAGTTTGGTCGGGACCAATAGTCAATATAGGAAATTAATGGTAGTAAAAATGACCGAACATTCGGCCGATACAGTGGTTAACCGCTTCGGAGTAGACCCCCTGGATCTGTGCCCGATTGATGACAATAGGTTCGCCTCCACTATTAGGTACATGGGACATAAATAAAGTCTTCCAGACCATATTTCGGCCTCGGCGCCCAATCTCAACGGAGACTAGCCTTCAGCTCGGAAGATATTATAGTGTGCGCGAAGACACAGGTGCACTCCCTCTTCCCTCACTCTCTTATTTTGATGGGACGGCAATCCGACACGACCGGAGAGAGATCAGGCGCAGCGCTTTCCAAGTCACGGGGAATCACACCGCCATCAACTTCCAAACTCCGGGCTATTACTAAGAAATTCCTAATGGAAAACCTCAATAACACTTTGCCCGACCCGGGAATCGAACCCAGGACCCCACCTCAGCAGTCGCGCTTGCGACTACGAGTCCAACGGGGCTGTTGACAGTCGAGTTGTTGAGTTGAGTTGATGGGACACAAACATAACGTGCGAAATGTAGGTGTACTATAGATACCTAGGACTCTGCTTAACCCTTCATGTTATGAAGTTTTAGCTCCACTGTTATTTCCCCAATTCCCACCAACGTACAGACGCCAGCACATCAAGCTACCCGAAACTGTAAAATTTCCCCAATCAACTTTGAACCATAAGCTTTAGCGATAAAGTTGAAAATCTATTAAAGAAATTTGACAGTTTAGTAGATTGATGTGCTGGCGTCAGTACAACGTCAACCAACATTAATTTGATCTTTAACTCCTGTTACTAATGATAGAGAAATTGTGAGTTTGCCATACTTGTCTCGGCAATTAGAATGAGTGCAATAATTGCTGTTCTCTTCAAGATTCAGTGACACTCAATATATTTTTCCAACTCCTGTGTCTTCGATGCCAAGAAGATTGGACCTTTGACTTGGACTGTTCCATGTCTCTCTTCCATAAGATTAAATTAGGATGATGCAGTTATTTCTACCAACATTATATTTAATGAACTGAGATAATTTTAAACACTTACAGGTCATAACATAACACGATAAACGTTTTATCCAAAGCTTCAATAAAAACCTCTTTGATATGACGAAACGTGCGGAAAATACATGAGGCCTTATGAAAGGGAAACGGCTTAGGACGGCGGCGCTTCGGTTTCTGTGAGCGTTTCGCCTCTAATAAATCAGGGTAGCCAGGGTAGCGGTCAACTGACGTGGATCCAAGAAGGAATAATTACGGTAGATATAATTATGTAGATTTTTATGTGAAGTGTCTCATTTTGCATTAAATACTTTTTGGTTGTCACTGTCGTAACCCAGCCTTTTTCAACTCAATACAAGGTTGGGTAATGTAAATCTTCCGCCGTTTTTCTCTTACTTTTCTATCCTCTTTTTGTAACAACCTTTTTATTTAAAAATATTGTTATAAAAACTTTGTGTTTTGTTTTCATAATTTTATTTATGTGTATTTGGTATGTTGAAACTGAACTCCATGTCACTTGTGCCTAAAGGTTTATTAGAAAACCAGCGTCAGACATGGCAGCATCTGTCTTGCAGTAATGCTGAAATGAACCTTTTTGGCGCAGCCGTGAGGCACACACTACACGACCGTGTGAGGCACACACTATTGTAAGTATACTTAGTTCAAAACATTATTTTTTTCACTAATTTCTTTTGTTATAAATTGTATTTTGTGTTTCACGAACTCATCATCTGCCCAGCCTTTTCCCAACTATGTTGGGGTCGGCTTCCAGTCTAACCGGATGCAGCTGAATACCAGTATTTGTGTTTCACGAACTGTGTCCAAATAAACGTTATTCTTCCTTTATTCTTACTTTCTAAGTTGATAACCGAACAGACATTTTTTCTTGATAACCAAGAAATAATGTTAGGTAAAGTAATTAAGATAATAAAATAATAACCCATTGAAAAATTATATTTTAATGAGAGTTTAACAAACAAGTTCAGTAGCATTTTTTTATAATCTAATAATTAAGCGGTTATGCCTAAGTACATGTGTACCTCATTAAAAGGTAGCCAGACAACGATGTTTTAGTTAAATACATCTATTTATATCGGTAACATAAATTAGTTGAACAATGCCATTAGTTGAATTCACAGTAAACATTGTGATTTCGGAACCCGTTATTTACTGTACCTACTATAAATTACGGTGTAATAGTTTAAATGTTTTGTTCAAATGTTTAGTTTCAATAGCAGCCTGTTGTGTTGTTAGTCAGTTGGCGGCTACTTGCTCCGAATTCCAACTTTGGAAGTAAATTATTGTTTTTGTTCAATTTGCCTGTATAGCACACGTTTTCTTGTCGTATAATAAAATAAAATACTTCGTTGTGTTACCTCAAAACCCTGCTTAAACTGCATCCTAATTGCGCAACACAATATCAATCTCAATCTGAATAATTTTTAAGGATATTGCTAATCGATTGCTTCAATGTTCGAAAAGTTTGCCTGCTCAACAACGTAAATAACGCAATGAATGTTGTTGAACTGTCAAAATGAAAGCCATTCTTATTGTTAGTGAGTTACGCAATTACCCTGCAGGTTAAACCTGGTAAGCCCCAAATCCAGACGTTCAAACAACGTAGCAGGGCCTCAAGTCTGCTATTACAATAGTGCCAGAATGGTCTATCATTGATTGCATAATTGTTGATTTTGACAAGTTTGGTAATCTACTAATATAATGGCGTCATTATGAGTTTCCAATGGTCAACCACTAACACTCCATTGAAAGAAATGGCATAGAATAGAATGGTAATCTCGTACATAATGAGAAATGAATGACATAAGCGGTAATCTGCTAAAATTTTGACAGTTCCTTTGACCAGTGACCTACCATTAGAACGTCATTGTGCAGTCATTGCTTTTAATTCGTTACGAGTATCGTATGTTCTGTGCCATTGACCGACCAATGATCGACCATTATGAATTTAGCAGATTACAAACTTTTAGCAAAATGACAATGGGATCGTGTTGGAATGACGCATTTATAAAAATAGCAGACTTGGGCCACAGCTTTGCCTAAATTAGGTACTACGAACTCTAAAAGCCAGTCAGAATTTTATGAAAAAAATTACACGTTCAAAAAAGAACCAGCGTTCCACATTCATAAATGTAAACTGGCATTACGACAAACATGGCGCGAAATAAAAAGCATAGACAACGCCCGGAATATATTTCATCAAAGAGACAAAGAGGAAGTTGGCACGAGGGATAAACAAAAAGGGTAGGTCCCCGCCCTCCCTTATTAATGTAATAACTGACACTTTGTTTTATGCGAGTTTCTACTTAACCTTAACTATATATGTATAGTTCGTTTGTGGACCACGATTACTGAGATGCTCGCCGCGGTGTGAATATTGTTACGAGCTTCGGGTTCGTGACAATAAAAACTGCCGATTTAATAACCAAAAATAACAATTTATTTTACAACACTAATTACAGCTCAAACACACTAATTAAAAGAACACAATTTCACTACTGATCACTCTTAATTCGCACTTGAAGATCGCTTGATGTTTTCGCTCTTGTCGCTTTATCCAAACTGTGTCGGTCGTCGCGCATCCCGGCCTTATATAGTGCCGCAGATAGTTCTAGAACCTTCCATTGTAGAAACATCTAGAATGTTCGAGTACATACCGGCCCCGACCGACTAGGTGTCGATAGTTCGAGAAAGTTCTACAAAGTTCTAGTATCGAATTTTCTAGAACGATCGTGACTCGACTAGTTCTGCTACTCGATACTAGATGGCGCTAGTGGTAACTAATGTCAACATGTACCAGGCATTAATTGTGGCGCGCAACACTGCCCCCTCCTAAGACATGCTCGTCCCGAGCATTATCAGCCCCATAATAACGCGCCAGTCGGTCCACATGGACGATCTTAGGAGTACCTCTTGCACCTTTCTGTATTCGGTAGGTTACGTCATTGATCTTTGTCACAATCCGGTACGGTCCGTCCCATTTAGCTTGAAGCTTAGGAGATTTCCCTTTGCTGCGGACTGGATTGTGCAACCACACTAGTGAACCTTCGTCGAACCCTTTATTGTTCATTTTGCGGTCATAACGGGTTTTCATCTTTTCAGACATTTGCTGGCCCGATTGTCTGACGTGCTCATAAATGTCATTCATTTTGTTCCGCAAGTCATTCGCATAATCGGTTATACTGCGTGGGGCATCAGGTGGTATTCCGGTGATCAGGTCTGCAGGCAGCCGTAATTCTCTTCCAAAGTTTGCGAAAGCTGGTGTCACCGATGTACTTTCGTGAACAGCGCTTCGATATGACAACAAAAACGGTTGTATGTGCTTGTCCCAATCTCGTTGCCGATTTTCCACAACTTTGGCTAGGTACCTCTCCAATGTCTGATTAAATCGTTCCACCATTCCATCTGATTGTGGGTGGTAAGAAGTTGTTCTCGTTTTATGAGTACCCATTACTCGGCAAGTTTCCTGAAATATTTGGGACTCAAAATTCCTTCCCTGATCGCTGTGAATCTCCAAGGGTACTCCAAAACGGCAGAAGACTTCATGGACTAATCTGTCTGCAACTGTCGAAGCTTCTTGATTTGGAATGGCGAAGACTTCCGGCCACTTAGTGAAGTAATCCATCACAACCATAAAATACTTGTTACCACATTCACTTTCCGGAAACGGCCCCGCAACGTCAAGGGCTATCCTCTCCCATGGTGCACCAACATTGTACAATTTCAATGCACCTCTACTACGAGTCTGAGGTCCCTTTACAGCTGCACAACTTGTACATTTGCGACACCAGTCCTCGACATCGTCCCGACAGTGGACCCAGTAAAACCGTTCTCGTATCTTCAGAAGAGTCCGTTTTACTCCCAGATGACCTCCTGAACAACCATTATGGTACAGCTGTAGAACATCCGGTACTTGAGCTTTAGGGACAACCATTTGCAAATGACAGCTGTTTCCCCGAGCATTTTCCCATTTACGGCACAGGACTCCATCCTGCATCACCAAGCTGTCCCATTGGGCCCAATAGCTTTTTGTGATCGGACTCATCACTGAGACGTCGCTCCACCTGGGTTTAGGAGCTCCGGCTTTCATCCACTCCAGAATCGGCTTGATGTCCGAATCTTCCTGCTGTGCACGTTGTAGGCTTTCCTTCCACTCATTGCTGAGGTCTGTCTTGAGCATCCTCACAGGTACGACTTCTTTGCTTTCTTGCCTAGTACAATGCTTGCAGTCTTCAGGACAAGGTCTTCTTGACAATGCATCTGCGTTGCCATGTGATTTCCCGCTGCGATGTTCGACCACAAAGTCGTATTCCTGCAGTAGCTCAATCCATCTCGCAACTTGTCCTTCTGGATTTTTGAACTGCAATAGCCATTTCAGTGCAGCATGGTCAGTTCGTACGTGGAATTTCCGCCCCAGAAGATATTTGCTAAAATGCTGCAATGACTTTACCACAGCAAGCAATTCCCGTCTCGTGACACAATAGTTCTTTTCCGGCTTTGACAGCGACTTGCTGAAGTACGCTATCACAACCTCTTGATCACCATTCCGTTGAGACAACACACCGCCAAGTCCTATGTCACTTGCGTCTGTGTCAATTATAAATTCCTTGCTCGCATCAGGGTACCCCAAAATAGGTGTTTTGCACAGACGGTCCTTTAGCTCCTGGAATGCGATGTCGCAACTTTCATCCCAGCAGAACTGTCTCTTCTCTTCGGTGAGTTTATGTAGGGGTTTGGCTATGTCTGCAAAGTTCTTGACAAATCGCCGATAATAGGAGCACAAACCCAAAAATGCTCTGACCTGCGTCTTGTCTTTTGGAACTGGCCAATCCTTGACAGCGGCGATTTTCTCTGGATCCGTGCGGATACCTTCTTCACACACTACATATCCCAAAAAGCTAACCTGTCGTTTGAATAGTGAACACTTCTTCGGACTTAACTTGAGGTTGGCACTCTGGATCTTCATGAGCACGCGTTCCAGGTTTTGAAGATGTTCTTCAAACGTGCGGCCTACGATGATGATGTCATCCAAGTAGACCAAACAGGCATCGCCAATTAGTCCAGTAAGTACAAGTTCCATCAACCTTTCAAAAGTTGCCGGAGCATTGCACAATCCAAACGGCATAACTTTAAATTGCCACAGACCCTTTCCTGTCGAGAATGCAGTTTTCTCCTTGTCCTTAGGGTCAATTTCGACTTGCCAGTAGCCACTTTTCAGGTCCAGCGTGCTAAACCACTTTACTCCAGTAAGCATGTCCAGCGTGTCATCAATTCTTGGCAAAGGATAGCTGTCCTTCTTTGTAACGTCGTTCAGACGACGATAGTCAACACAAAACCGCATGCTGCCGTCCTTCTTTCTTACCAGCACTACAGGTGAACACCATGGACTAGATGAAGGTTCAATAACACCATCCTTCACCATTCCTTCAATCATGGTTTCCACTTCCTTTTCACGTGCTACCGGCAATCTCCTTGGCCGCTGACGGATAGGTAGTTCTTCTCCTGTGTTTATTTTGTGTTGAACTAAGCCAGTCTTCCCGATGTCAGCATCGTTTGACGAGAAAACATCGGCGTACTTGAGTAACATCTTCTTCGCCTTGACCATTTCATTTTGGGACAGAGCGCTGCGGCAGTCGTCTAAAAGTGTGGTCACTTTCGTTTGTGCATCCTTGCTGAGGGTACCAGTCGATAGATATTGGCATCGACGCAACCAATCCACTTCCTCGCAAGTACCGACTAGTGTGCCTTTTTCTATAATCTGTTCCTGATCACAAAGGTTCAGCACACGTACCCCTGAGATGTCGGTGGCTCTGACCAAAGTTCGTGCCACTTTCCATGGAAGGTCATTGTCTACCCTTTCCACGAGTACACAACGATGTGTTTGCCTAGGATTCCGAGGAAGACTAACCGGCACAATCGTTTCCGATCTCGGCGGAAGAACAATCTTCTTAAGGCTGTACACATTACCTGGCAACGCCCCTTCCACGAAAAGTTCCTCTTGTCCACATTTCAAAACACCTTGCTTGACGTCAATCTCGCAACAATTCTTCCTCATAAAGTCAAGGCCCAGGATGCAATCGTCCATTATATCGGCCACGATGACATTATGCAGGTAGATTCTGTTGCCTAGCTTCAACTCCATCTTCTTCTCTCCATGGACGGGTATGCGCTGACCGGTGGCTGTTACCAAATTAATGCGTTCCCGGTTGTATGAGGAGTCCCCAAGGGACCGACTTGTAAGTTGGGAATTGACAACCGTGCGAGAAGCTCCCGTATCTATGGTCAGCTTACACGGCGTTCCGTTGACCGCGCCCTTGATGATTAGGCTGTTCCCGTCTTGGGTTTGTGTGATCGAAACCCTTGGGGCTCTTTGAACATCAGCCAGCACCCGCCCCGCAGTCCTGGCTATTACTCGTTTCCCTGCTGCTGATGCTGGGCGGTGCTGTTAGCCGCACTGCCCTCTGGAGATCGGCCGTCTTCTCTTTCTGCAGTTCGATTAGGGCAACTGGATCGAAGGTGGCCCTTTTCCCCACAGCCGTAGCACCTAGGGCTGTATCCTTTATTGCGGTCGCGAACTGTAGCCGCTGCAACCTCCCTGACGCGATGGGAACGATGATCCTGCCGCACAGCTTCCACTTCCAGTGCATGGGCCAAGGCGTCCTTAAGCGTCCCGTGGTGACCGAGCCTCACAGCAGCTCTAACTTCAAGGTCGCGGATGCCGTCGATGAATGCCTGCACCAGGTTCCCATCAATAAGCGCAGGTACAGACTGGTACGCTTTACGAACCAGCTTCTCCACTTCAAGGGCCCACTGCTGCAGGTTTTCATTACTGCGTTGCACGCGATCCTTGAGCTGCGCACGAAACACGTGTTCCAGGTGAGCGTCGCCATACCGAGCCTCCAATGCCTCAAGGAGCTGCTCGTAAGTCACTTCCTTGCCGAGAGCTTCCAGAACGGTTAAGGCCTGGTCGCGCAGGCCTAGGGTGAGGGCAGTCATGGCCTGACTTTTATTCCACCCGTTCGCCTTCATGACAGCCTCAAACTGGATTTTGTAAGCCGACCAGGAAGAAGTTCCGTCGAACGGTGGCACTTTGAATCCACGTAGCGAAGGTGTTGTAGCTACGGGAGCTGCGATTCCATCCAGCGTTTTCTTCACGTCAGCCATCACGTTGTCGACCCGATTATTCACTTGGTCGATTCGGGTTTCAGCTTCCGACAGGCGGTTGTCATATCGAGCAACCTTATCCTTCACCTCCTTCATGTCTTTCCCGAAGGTAGCGTGAAGGTCCTTTATAAGGAGCATCTGCTCTTCCTGGCGGAGCACCTGTTCCTCCTTATCACGTTGGAGCTGTTCTTCCAACCGACGAGCCTGTTCCTTCCTGTCCCGCTGGAGCTGTTCTTCCAACCGACGAGCCTGTTCCTCCTGTCGGCAGACCTGTTCCTCCTTATCACGCTGGAGCTGTTCTTCCAGCCGACGCGCCTGTTCCTCCTGACGGCGGGACTGCTCCTCCTGTCGGCGAGCCTGTTCCTCCTGTCGACGAGCCTGCTCCTGCAGCATCATCATCAGAGCAGCAAAATCTGGTGCTGATGATGCTGGAGCAGCTGTGGACGGGCCGGCCTCCGTGGTCGGTAGTTGGCCTTCCGACCCCAGTGGCGTTGCTCCACCAAATCGCCTCTGGTCCGTCTCCTGCTGACGTTGACTCCGGGTACGGATACCCTCCGTGTCGTCTTTGGGTAAAACCGGCATAATCCCACTTCAGACACCAATTGTTACGAGCTTCGGGTTCGTGACAATAAAAACTGCCGATTTAATAACCAAAAATAACAATTTATTTTACAACACTAATTACAGCTCAAACACACTAATTAAAAGAACACAATTTCACTACTGATCACTCTTAATTCGCACTTGAAGATCGCTTGATGTTTTCGCTCTTGTCGCTTTATCCAAACTGTGTCGGTCGTCGCGCATCCCGGCCTTATATAGTGCCGCAGATAGTTCTAGAACCTTCCATTGTAGAAACATCTAGAATGTTCGAGTACATACCGGCCCCGACCGACTAGGTGTCGATAGTTCGAGAAAGTTCTACAAAGTTCTAGTATCGAATTTTCTAGAACGATCGTGACTCGACTAGTTCTGCTACTCGATACTAGATGGCGCTAGTGGTAACTAATGTCAACATGTACCAGGCATTAATTGTGGCGCGCAACAATATTAAATTACTAATTTGCGGAAACGGTAAAGGTACGGAAAATTAGTTTGTTAAGGAATCATTAGCTAGCTCTTGTAAATTTTAAGAAGTTAGCGCAGGTTCGCACGGGGACGTTTTTCCCGCAGCGGTTTCTGTTTTGCGCACTGGTTTTTCAACGCACTTCTTAGCGCCGAGAGTTGAAAATCCTACAGGATTTTTTTTTGACGCGTTGGGATGCGCTCCGTTGAATTCACGACGTTCGGCTCAACACCGAGAGCTGAAAATCCAGTGCGCAATAAAACCCCGGCGCGATATTTTTACGCCGTCCGTGCGAACGTGGGTTAATTCTGTATTTCCTGAAAGTTTTTATGGATTTTTAGGGTTGATGATAACTAAAATGTTTTTATAACAAGCTAAAATATTTATACGTAATAATATCTTAATTTTCTTTAACTTAGTCGTCAATGTTTCATGCTAGACAAAGTAAGGTAGCTAAGGGAGTGAGCGGTATTAAGGGGCTTACATGACCTAAAGCGCGGTCACTGTCGGACTGCATAGAAAAGAAAGAGAAGCGCGATGACACAACGCTGGTAATTTATTGCAAAATATGAAGCAATTATTTAATTACAAGAAATCTATTTTAGTATGTTGCTTGTAGAATAATCTGACAAAAAATCTGAATGATGGTATGTATAGATATTAGTATGGTTTTTATTTTCCATATTTTTTTTCTATCGTATTAAATTAGTTGTACCTATTATGTTTTCAACACACTATCAAGTATCAACCTAGCATATATCCTGAAGAATATCATATATTTTTCTGATTTTGTTTACTGTAGTCGATCCTAGACTTTTATTGTTTCTAAAACTTGCGTTTTTTGCGTTTAGGTCCTGTAAGTCCCTTAAAGACTGGATCTAAACGAGATCCCTAAGCTCCTCGTAATTGGTTTTCTGTTAGAATATTTTCATTTTCAGACCGGGAGTGGAAATGCACCCGATTAATCGCGATAAGATCTACCCTATCGCATTTGGATTAAGTTCCTACGGGCGTGATCGATGGTATAATGGACACATGTGTACGATACATACAGAATATTAAGGTAAAGTCGGGGAAATAAGTTACTAGATAAATTACTACATTTAATTTAATTTTATACGATCTATTCTGATTTCATTTAATTTTATATATTATGTTTTTCATTTAATTTGATTTGTATCTATTTAAACCCTTATAGGATCGCTTTGTTGTCCGTCCGTCCGTCAGTCTGTCTGTCAAAACCCTTTATCTCGGGAACGCGTGGAGGTATCGAGTTAAAATTAAAACCGTATACTCAGGTCTGCGGTCTCTTGAAGCTGTGAAAAAAATAAAACTTCTAAGTTAATGTAAAAAAAGGACGGCCGTTTATGCCACAAAAAACGTATATTTCGACACTCTCAAAGGAATCAAAATGTTTAACGTACTTCCCGTTGACCTACTAGAATCATGAAATTTGGCGAGAAGCAATTAAGGTTATGTAGCACAAGTAAAAGAAAACAACCGAAAACCGTAAATTTGTAGTTACATTAAAAAAACCGTGATAAACTAATTTATACCTACATACCTACTTACCTACAAACCCTCGGTGCGCGAGTCCTACTCGCTCTTGACCGTTTTTTTTTTTCGTTTTACTCAGCTTCTAAGGGGCCATAGCGTGATGTTAAATAGCCTATAGCCTTCTTCAAGAATTAGGCTATCAAATGGAAAAAGATTTTTCAGGTGGGTAGTTTCAGAGATTAGCGTGTACAGTCACGAGCAAAAGTATGTATACACTTGGCTTTATTCAAAGGCGATTTTCTCCTTTATTTTTTAATGAAATTTTATATTAGTAGGAACATAGTATTTTCGAACCCATAGGTGAAGTGTCGTATTTCAACGTTGCATTCGTTATTTCGTGAAAAAATCGCAATTTAAAGTTGCCAAGTGTTGACATATTGGTGCTCGTGACTGTACAAACAAACTCTTCAGCTTTGTTATTATAACCAGACATTTCCTTGGCAGTAGTACATAAATGGCTATAACATGGAAAATTGACGTACACTGATTGATTATACACCCTGACACATTGTAAGTACCTACAGTATAAACTCGACAGAGCTTATGTGCTTCATTTGTTCAAACATGCTCATTTTTCAAACTGCAAATCGACAGTTTCATGAAACAAAACGTTGAAAATTCCCGACATAAGCATTCCTCTTCAATGTTCCACGAATGAAAAGCTTGAAGATTTTCTTGATACAGTTTATTTCGTGAAACAAAACAGAATGCAGCGTCACGCCGCGGGAAGCCTTCACGTCCGAGACAGGAGTTCCCTCCAATCGCAGTCCAACTATCGTCTACGTTCCATATCAGCCGAACGTTCCGAACGTTCAGGAATTTCCAATAATACCTTTCTACTAACATACACTTGCCACCTCACAAAAATATTCACAGACACAATAGACTTTATAACAGAGGAGTAGAGTTCAGAATAGCTTGTTCCATAATGTCGGACAAGCAAATAGAATTTTGCGAAAGGACTTTCGCGATGCTAAAGGTAAATTCGAAAGAGTTTCCAGCTCTCAGAGCTATGTTGTTACCAGCATTAGGTACTTCGCGACGGTAAGGTTAAATCGTTGGCAGTTAAAGGAAATTGCTTCAGTAATGGAATTATTTTCTTAGGACGCTCGGAAAAAAATTAAATTATGCTTTATGAAACGCGAATAATCTTTCAATTTTCTTCAAACGCGACTTTCATAGGAAAACATTACGTCGATCTATTAGTTAGAAAAAAACCTACTATTATATAGGTAATGGCTGTATTAGGTAAACCTATTCCTGTAACATTGTTTTGACGTGTTGACATGGATAATTTAAGAACATTTTAGCTTGTAAAGAATTAAACTTAGATTCATCTCCTAGCGTTTGCCCAACTATTTTGGGGTTGGCTTCCAGTCTAACCGGATTTAGCTAAATATCAGTACCTACATGGAGCGACTGCCTATCTGACCTCCACAACACAGTTACTGGGTAATACGATGGATGTCCCTTAGTAAAACTGGTTGTCAGACTTTCGGGCTTCTGACTACCCATAACGACTGTTAAAATGACAGCGGGACGCAACGGTGTAACGTGCTTTCCGTGTTTTTTCTATTCCGTGGGAAAAACAATAAAGAATTAAACCTAAATTGTACCCATCACGAATATGTAGGTTATCCGGTCTTCCGATATTCTTTCATACAAGGAAGTTTATTCAAACTTTTTTCGTTGCGAAACGTTTCTGAGCCAGAAAAAAAATAGGGCAAAAATGTTTGAAAGATTTAGTACCTATGTATGAATCGTTCGGGTCATCGTTTCAACGTACGTGCGGCCAGCAACAAAAGTAGATTAACACTTCGGCATTTTTAAATCCCAGTTATTGAGCAAAATATTTGTTCAAAATTGCAGCAGAAGTACAATTCAATTTTGAACAAATATTTTGCGCAATAACTGAGATTAAAAAAAACTTGAGTGTTAATGGACTTTTGTTGCTGACTGTACATAAAAAAATGTTTGTATTACACGATCCATGGCTGTGAGACCAGCTTTTATAAAGACGTTTCAACGAGGGTCGATTGTATTAAAAGGGAGTCATTAACCCATTTCTTTGTGGATATTTTTAGCCCATTCATAGCTTTGTTACTGAACTGTGCTATCAGAACATTGAACTTCCTGCTTCAAGTAATAGATGAATAGCCTGTAGAGTTTATTGCATCGTTTGATTTGTTGACTCTGTTGCAAAAGTAATGTCAGTTTTGTAATTGGAAAGTTTTATGGTGATATCTTTGTCCACTTTAATGTTTTTTCTGTTTTAGATTATTTATTTTCAATGTTTGAGGAAGACGATCTGTGGGATGTATTTGATAATAAGAAACATGTATTTGCGTTGATTTGAGACAAAGAAATCGTTAAGCTTTTTAGCATAAAATAGTAATATTTTCTATGGCGAATTGGTTTTGGAATGCTCCGAATATTCAGAACTTTTATTCAATACTTGGAAAGTTTTCCTTTCGTGATTGTTTGTTGCAAATCACTTAGATTATACAGGGTTATTGGTAAAACATAACAACAAGTGAAAAAAATATCAGCTGTTCCCTACATTTAGGTATGTTCGTATAACTCGTCAAAACGTAGGGAACAGCTGTTTTTTTTTTGCAATTTAAGGTTTGGTCCCATAGTAATAGTTGTTTATAATGATGAGTACAATGACCTCTTAAGAGGTTGTTAATGTTTTACCAATAACCCTGTATAATAGGGTTAATAATTTACATCAACGTAGCATAAATACTTTAAAAATATGCCATGAGAGTGGTCAAAAATACGTTTACTTACCATATCGATAAACGTGTAACACTTAGGCCACGTAACACGGACTTTTTACGACGTACGGCATTTCATACAAACTTTCAGGCCCTTGTTTTTCGAAATGAATGAACCTTCATACGCATAAGCAGGATACAAAGTTCTAAAAAGTTACTTAAGAACATTTTCGAACCCTCGACCCCTTAAACAAGTACCACCAAAGCACAGGGTACCTTAAAACTTAGTTATAAATATGTCAACAAAGACAAAAACTATGCAGCACAGGTATCTACTTTTAAGTACCAAGCACATGAAGTTCCTGCTAAGTTTCCACTTCACAAAGTTCTTACCCAATGTTCTTGTAACATGTCATATCAAACTCCCATCGCGCCTTCTACAAAGCGGTTTTAATCTTCCTATAAAACGTTGACAGAGGCGGGGACTGGTTGAGAAGCTAATTGTATAAGACTTGGGGGCCATCCATCAATCAGGCTCTGTCGGGGACCGGGTAGAGACTAATTTGCCCGTTTGTTTTGCCCATAAGCTCGCGGCTTGCCTGTCCACTGATAGATGTTTGATTACGGACGGACTCGGGCGTAATATTAGATGGATTTGTAATGGCATTGTCGATGCGGGGTTTTGGAGTTAGAATGGGAAAGTAATTAGATTTGTTAAATTGATAAGCTGATTAGACGCATTAATTAATTTAGGATGGAATTGTTCACCCGCTTTCGCTAATACTAGGCAACACCTAAATGTAATTATGAATAAATATTATTGTAGGAATGGTAAGTTTATTTAGGTACCTAACATTTAAGTGTCAGCTAGTGTGAAAACGGGGATAAGTCTCATATAATATAATAAACGAAACGAACGACGCAACGAAATATTACATCTGCAACATTTCTAACAATTCCATGTTCCCAAATTCTCACATAGGTACATAGGTACATCATGATACAAATGCAAGAACATGGCCGAAAGTTGCACAGAACTCATCGGTCGGTAGGATCGAATAATAGATTAGACTAGATCACAGATATAGATAGACCTAGATAATGCAAGTATCACGATCTGTATGAAAACTAAGCGTGCCATTTTTTGACTAGGTACCTACTATGACGTCACAAGCACTACTTAGTGATGGGAAAATCAAATCGATTCAAAGACGCCGCCGCCGCTTGCGGCACCCGTCTCGCCCCACCCCCGGGGCCTAGCACCAGCGCTCACGCTCACCCAGCCAGTAGTAGGTACTCAGGAGTCTCAGGACTGAGCGCGAAAGCTTACGATTTTTGCACGTAAGCTGGGCAGGCGAAGTAGTCTTGCTCTTGCGTTATCTAGGTGTATTTATATCTATGGACTAGACCATGGTAATTTTGATGTTACCTAAATATGATTCTCGTTACAGATGGTCCTCACTAGAACATCTTAAACTAACTAAATGCATTAAACCCGAAAATTTTCAATCCAAACCACAGTCATAAAGACACCAATAACCAAACATTACAAACCACAAAAGGCTTGAGTATAACTCCGTTATCACAAAGCCGTTGTTAGCGGTATCAGTGCACCTACCCGGCATCACGTACTAAAACACAATGAAACAAAGAGGAACTTTATAACTGCAGGGGATCCCGGCAGGCAGGCATCAGCCTTCGAAATGGCACTCATAAAATAGTTACAACCGAATATACCGAGCAGGGAGGGAATGTATTCATTGAGATAGGTATAGGAATTTGCGATATGGAGTAGTGATTCGATCAAGACGAAACAAAATCTACTTCATACTTTAGGGGTCAAATTAAATTAGCTAGCGGAACTCTGCAAACGTGATGGGTATCGATATCTAAACATAATAAAACAAAAAATTAATTAATTTGATGATGTTTTGTCATCAACCGCCGATAGTGTGTAAAAAAAAAAGTTGTTTTTTTTGTGTAAACTTCACAGACGTGATGGGTATCAATATCCCAACACGATAAAACAAATGTATGAACTCACACTTCAAGTAACAACAATACCAGCGGGCATTGACCCAAAAAAAAATCATCATACATATTATCATCAACCACGAAAAATAAAAAAGATTTGAAGATTTTTCTTTTGACGTCCACCACGTCAAAAAAAAATCTTCAAATCTTTTTTATTTTTTTATCGACCCATCACGACCCTGACCCTGTATACATAATATCAGATATTATACAAGGTTATTGGTAAAACGCCAACAACCTTGCAGGACTGGATTACTAACATCTTAAACAACAACGTTTGTTCTATGACTTTGTAAAATGTATTGTACATTTACTTACCAAATTGTTCTATCTAAGCCCCGCTGCCCTCCGCTGAATTTTGCACTAAACACGGCAGTTTGTTTATCTAACTAGCGCTTTCTTTTCCTTCGCGTAGAGTTCGTAACAGAAAATCGAATATTTCAATTGGTTCAATTGAAATACATATTTTTAGAAGCTTTTATTATTTTTGTATGAAAGTCGATGAATTAAAATCTGATAAATTAATAAAAGTCATAAAACAAAAGCGGTCGTTTATGATAGTAGTTGTATGTATATAATCTAATTTTAAACCTGAATCAAGTTCCGGTATTCGATAAGCTTCGAAGGAGAACTTTTAAATATAATGTTTTTTTTTTTGTGAATCGTTACTGTCTGTACTAAGGAAAAAATCATTGTATCACAGACACCAGCGCCTTCCACACTAGGTTACAATAAAACAATAGGTAATAAAAAATAAAATATTATATGATTTTTTTTAGGTCCAGTTATGACAAAAACCAATCATTCACGCGCTGCCAGTCTTGAGTTTTCAGTTAGGACTATGTTAGCTCGTGTCTGTGATCTATTTTTATATATCACAGACAGGAGCTATTTAATATAGACGCCTTAACTCAAAAATCAAAGCTTTTCAACTCTAATAAGTATTATACATAGAATGAAAGTTAATTCCCACTGGACACATTTTTCCAGGATTAAATACTTCATAGACTGTCCTTTGTGCGTCAGCTTTTATTGCAAATAATACCTCACAGTGGCATCAAAGAGGATTTTTAATGGATGTGCACCTGGAATTTTTCAGTAGCCGTCTACGGTTACGTCCGGTTCGTTTCAGTGAAATGGTGGACCATATAAATTCCGACTGAAAAATGTTTCATATGAAGGCTTTATTGGCTTTTATTACTAAAAATGAATGGTTTACAAACATGTCCCATTTGTTATTCCACATTTTTATTACGAACAACGGTTCAGTTTTATTCGAAACAGATTTTAACAATTCATAGAATTGGATAAGCTATCTATGACTATTCTATTCCCTAGATTTATAAACATTAGTGGTTTATTAAAGTTAATATTAAATAAAGAAAAAAGATAGAATATTTTTCTAAGGACTGGTTAAGGAAGAAAATATTTTACAGAACAATAAAGTCTTTTAAACAAAAAAAAATATCGTTTGCCCTTCCTCTTTTTCTTAAACAAACCAAACATTTTGTAACACACCCCAATTCTCTTTGTCTTCTCCAAACAATTCAGGGAACAAGTCCAGGAAGTTTTGTGTAAAGCAATATAATGAAACTTTGGTTATATTAGAGGCTGCGTTCGCATCGGTAACACAATCACGAACCACTTTGAGAAACTTGACGAAGGCTTTTTGGTAAGGGAAAGTTGGCTAGAGCCTGGTGTGTCTCCCGCACATACAAATGACTCCAAATGGAGTGGCAAATGTAAGGGTGAATTATAATCTAACGACATTGCTGAAAGAAGTGAAGTCTTTGTTGGTTCCGCTTCCTTGCAAATTTTGGGTAGGTCTTTGGGGCTGCTTAGGAAAATTAGGTCGATTGTGGGATTTGATTGCATTGTTTGTTGTTGATTTAAAACTACGATGGAATTTTATTATTTGGGTGAGCTTGATATTTGAAAACTGTTAGGATGTTGGTTCTGTCTGCTGCCCTCTGAGTTTGTCGTCTTCTACAACGACTATTTGGATTTCAGATCATATGAGACTTGTGGTGCCTGTTGCTCGTAGACAGACGTGATTTTATAAATCCATTATTTCAGTGCCTAAAGAGTCGAGAAAAATGCAAGCATGCATTAATTCAAGTCAAGTTTACACTTCACTCTGTTGTTGTAGGTATAATTTTCCATGCACCGACCTGTTGCTCACGTTTTAAGAGAATTTAACTAATAAGTAAGATCTTAATTTTATGTATAAGTCCATCTACATCATTCTAGCGTGTTTTTGGCTTATTAAAGATATTTTAAATTGGTCCAAATTTATGGCAAATCGAGCACTGTGACCAACATATAAATCGACTTGATGTAGTAACACCTTGTCATCCTTTCAAATTCTTAAAAGAAGATAGATTCATTTCATTATTTGACAAATTGATCTATGACTAATGATCAATGTTACATTTATATAAAAATACAGTAATAACATAAGTCTTCGCCTACCATTTTCTTTCATATGCCTATTTGCCTAATTTTAACGAGTTCATCACTACTACAAATTTGTGAGGTCGTAAAAAATGCTGGCGTGTACCAGGGCCGCATAGAGCGAAGTAGTTCTCCGGCCACTAAAACAAGGTCCTTAACACTTAGCTCGCTGTAGCATCTTTTTTGTATGGGAACATAAATCATTGTAACGAGCGGTCTTTTCCTGAAGCGTTTTCTCGCGTTTTCCTTGTACGGATGCTGCTTGATGATAAACTACTTATGGGTTTAGAAAAAGTTGGTTTATTTGCCAAACTTTGTGGTCGTGTTTGTTTCTTTTATTTGTTTTTGGTCGAGCGTTTTTTTTTTTTTCGGAATGTGTTGTTTTGTTAGAAACTTTACGGTAAGTATAACTTTTTCGTGTGTTTTTATGATGTGCGTAAAACGTTTTATTGAAATAAAAATAAACCTGAGTTGTGTAACGTAACGTAGCCATAAATGTTCTCTTTTTATTTATTACCATAATATACTTTTTCTTTTTGAACGTTTTATTCAAATGATTGTCGGCTAAAAAATAAAAATATCGAATTATTGTTAAACCTGTCCCAAGCTGTCATTATTATTAGATAAATTTCATGGTAACTGTATCTTAGTATAATTAACTTCTATTATAGCAACAAATCTTGTTTCTACGTTCATCAACACGAAAATAAACAAAAATAAAACAAGAAACTATAATATTAAAAACGTACAAAAACTTATGGAAATTAACAGTCCCTTCAAAAGATTAAAAAAAGTTTCACATCTAAACACGTGCTCCAAATACAGGACAGACAGACCGACAAAACCGTTTATAATTAAAAATGACACTTTTATAATTATTTGAATGTGAATAGAAGAGTATGATAGCGGGAGAGAGGTGGCTACGGGACTATTAAATACTTTTTATGTCTTTCAACGACGCGACGTGGGCCCAAAAAAAAAAGAAAAAAGCGTGATTGAGGGCCACAAACGTCAGAATAGTTTTAATTTATGTCAACAATTATTTAGAATGCGGAAATCTCGTGGATTTTCATTCTACATTGGCACTATTAATATCGCCCACCGAGTTTCTTGCGACATCATTTTATCTCGTTGGAAAATAATGGCGTTCCTTTGGTCAATATTGATAGGGGTCATAAATTACATGACATGTGTTTTACGGTATAAATGGATTGTCATTTTATTTTTTAGATACCTATCTATACAGGGTTATTGGAAAAACATCAACAACCTCTTAAGAGGTCATTGTACTCATACTCATCGTTATAAACAACTTTTACTATGAGACCAAACCTCGAAAACGCGAAAAAAAAATCAGCTGTTCCCTACATTTTGACGAGATAAACGAACATAAATGTAGCCCGGATACAGCTAATTTTTTTTTCGCGATTTCATGTTTTGTCCCATAGTAAAAGTTGTTCATAATGACGAGTACCTACAATGACCTCTTAAGAGGTTGTTGGTGTTTTTCCAATAACCCTGTTTTATGCCAAGCGAGGACGACAATAAATGAATCGACTGCAATACGAATGCATAATGTAGGATTATTTTGAAAATCCAAACGTCGAGATAAAAAAGATTTTTTGAAACAATCTAAATAGGTAGGCGTTGGGCCGAATAGGGGTTTCACCAATCAGCCACTTAGTTATATTTATTTGATTAAGGCGAAAGCGCCAGGGTAGCCCGCGAAATTCATTTTTTTTTAGGTTTTTTGCAATTTGCTGGTCAGTATTAAGTTGTATGTTGATTAAAATATGATTCGCGGCCGTAACAAATACGTATTTACAGAATTATAATCATTAAAGTCATCAACACAACTCTTTAAGACCATGTAATCCCCAAGAATGACTATTTCATGAAATCTTGACATTTGGGGATTACATGGTCTTAGAGAGTTGTGTTCATGAATTTAATGATTATAATTCTGTAAATACATATTTGTTACGACCGCGAATCATATTTTAATCACCGTACAACTTAAGAGCCTATACTACCTCAGCTAAAATTCACTCTTTATCTCGCTCGCACGATACTGCTCGCGGACTGTGTGAAAGCGAGACAGAGTGCGGTGCTGGGCGGGAGGCAGCGCCAATAGTTTAGGTATTTGCTTTTTACGGTGAAAATAAAGGTAATTCCAAAAAACTAACTAACATAAGACCTGCTTTATAGTTAGTTCAGTTAGTATGCAAAGTTTCATGATCTAATTTGAAGTATTTTTTGAATACCAGCGGTTTATTGTTCGGTTTGGAGGTAACTTTGGATTTTTTTTCTATCGAGAAAATTTTATGGAATCGTGTTTTCGTGTAACATAAGACCTTACATTAATCCTTAACTTTAGCATATATTTATTTCAAAATTAATGCTGCAGTATTTTAGACATAACGGAGGATCATGCTAAGCCATTTGAGGTAGTATAGGCTCTTAATACTGACCAGCAAATTGCAAAAAAACGTAAGAAAATTTGAATTTCGCGGGCCGCCGTAAAGCTTCCCCCTTAATTGGATATTATGTATTTGAATGAATGTTTGTTTGTAGACTGATGTTTTTGTACACATCATTAGTTGGATACAACGTTTAATTTATTCTTATATTGACGTCCTCACTTTTCCCTGTATACCTACCTAACTTTATTTTTAACAGGACAACATTTAATTCAGTGATGTTCTTTTGTTTTGATGTTCAATGCGTAAGTAATCGCATTTTGCTTTTATATCGGATGATGACGCATAGGTAGGTACTCAAAGGTCAATTGTTTTAATAAAGTTGATAACTGCTTCACCTAAAAATAATTATGACGACATATTCCGTTTTTTTATTAATCGGGGTCGCAAGCTACTTTTGTAATCAATATGAGACCATGTACCTATGTTTTTAGTTTTACCATTTAAAAAAAATTTAAAGCTAAACTTTTTTTTTTTAATTTAGCCTATGTTGTCCCACTGCTGGGAAAAGGTATCCCTAAAGTCGCAGACTTATCGCCAACATCGGCGATACCTGTCTTAGAGCGAATTATTGTGTTGCGAATTTGGTCGGTGAGTTTGATTTCTATAGGTAGGTACATTACACAAAGCATTAATTAATATTCTTATTATATATGGGTCATTATTTAGGGCGGGATAAAAAAAAAATATAAAAAAATTTGGTTATTTTTATTAAATTTGCTTTATTATGGACGAGAACACGCATAATAATTACAGATAAAATAAAATTAAAGATGGATACAGCTTATTTATTAAAAAAACTCAGTAAAACGTTTTTTGTAGGTAACGAAAGTGATCGTGAAGACCACGAAAAATAACACTTATATGAATCATAATCAGTCTCTTAATTTAAACCTCTGTTGAAACTTAACCAAAGGTACGTATAATACTAAGAACAATAATTACTTAGAGAACAATGAACTTAAATAATAATTAGTCATGAAAAAAAAATAAAACACTTTGACCACGAAAGTGATGTCACCTAAGTTACCTCACTAAATCAATCTTAATTTGAGCTAGTGCTATCCGAATCAAAGAAAAAAATACGGTTTTTACGGGGATTCGGTGCTCCAGCATACCACAGTATCAGTTGAAGAAGGTCTAAGTTTACCAAGACAGAGCTCACGCGATGTGGATATTTAGCCTGAATTCGGTGTTTCAGAAGGTATAGCGAGCCTGCAGCACTTGTGGTATCTGAATCCAACGCAGAAGGCATTTCAGATGTAGATGGCGAGCTTGCTGCACTGGTGTTATGTAAATTGAACGCTGCTTCTGTCTTCTTCTAAGGCAAATGGAATATTTTTCTTTTTCTCTATTAACTTCTGCATTGTAATTTTTTTATGCTCTCGTCTTTTTGCCTTCTGTAAGAAATATCTTTTTATTTTTTGATAAATCGTATTTCGTTATTAAAATTCATGGAATGTTAAACTGTTGACCATATGAGGTAGCTTGAGGTATTGGCGACTGTACCACCCCTATTCAATAAAATGATATAATTGTGAACAAAAGAAGTCAAAGGATGCTGGCTTCAGCAGTGTTATTAAGTCGGCATTAACCCTTTTTTAATCTTGACCACGAAAATGAGGACCACGAAAGTGATAATTAAGCACTTTACCGGTTCTAGTATGAAACAGTATTGAGGTTAGAAAAAATACAATAGCCTATTTGTAACATATCCATAATTCGAACAGAAGAAGTATGTAATTCTATTTTTTTATTACCAACTTACCAAAATACAGCTGTCACGAAAGTGATGCACGATCTTTGACACAATATTTTTAACACACAGAATATGTTTTTAAACAAAAACCGTTAATATTTTCAATCTAAATTTTTTTGGGATATTAAAACAGCCAATTATAGTGTTGCTACTAACAAGTATATTTTGGGTTGACCATTATTTAGTTAAAAATAGTATAAAATATGAGTGACCACGAAGGTGATGATGGTTTTCGGAACAACATAAATCGTAAAAAAAATTAAGGATATAAGTCTGTTTATTTTTTGTCATTCATTTAAGATATAGTAATATACATTATTCATTACAAAAACGTAATGACAAGGTCCGTTTTCACTTAAATTATATTTTTAATAAACGCAAGAAGTCCAGTGTATATCACCTGAACAGACCACGTAACGTGATTTTTATTTAAAAAAAAATTAATTTCACAAAGTTTTTAATAAAAATAAATATTTAAACAAACATACAGTAATAAATAAAGTTAATTTCAGTTATAATTTGAATCAATAACACTCATTTCTATTCTGCTTTGTAAATTATACGCCTGAACAGAATTTCACCACCTCAAATAATGACCCATATGGCAAATTAAACCTAGATATTAATAAAACCCCTATCCAGTTCATAAAAGGCCGCTGGCTAATATAATTCAAAACCCTACGACATAAGTAGTCAAACTTTAGGCATGTGGCGTAAGTAAAATGGTGCAAGAAAGAATTATTGCATCATTAATATCACGCATACTAAACATTTCCCATTAAACTATCATTCCGTAATAATCTACAACTGATTATTTTGAACGATTATCATCTTAATCAATATATAATTGCCTATTCCATTCGATTATAGGCTTAGCATACCATTAAGACACAATCAAAATAAATAAACGTTCACTGGCGTGAGCCTAAAACCTAGCGACTGCTTATTAAATGGATAAAAACAGAATTTATCGCGTAATAAACGTTATCTTATCTTACTAACAATTAAACACATATTAGCTTTTAGAAAACTTACTAACGCAGCTTCATTAAATACAAATCTTGGCTAATTACCGCGTCGATGTAATTAAACAACGGTCCTTCGTTCACATCGATTCTTTAAGCTGCTTGTCCACTGGAGTAGAGACAAGCGCAGAAGTGCAAACATTTTCAAGCTCTGAACTTCTCTGCTTGAATGGACAGCGGAGTCTTAAGGTTCATGCACACACATATACGTCAGTCACGTCACCTTCAAACGACGTGACATGACGTTGTGACTTTGAATAGTGGCAGGTTTCGTTCACAAAAATACAAGTTGACGTAAGCGTGACGTTGACTGAGACACGCTGGTCTTGACGTGCCTGACGTGTGGGGCCGATGTCCTCGACTCAAAACCTATCCCTAGCGTCTCTATTAGGGTATTATAATCTTACTAGAAGTCAACAAAATCAAAAGTCATTTATTCAAACAAGGCTGAGAATTAGCACTTTTTGAACGTCTTTACATGAGACAGTCCCCCAAAATGCCCGCCCTTCACCACTTGCTAGTGCTGTATCTGGGAAGAAGAAGTGGCGCAACAAACTCTCCAGAAGCACAGCTGTCTGCATCGAGTCCACGTTGAAACGTATATTGTCACAACCCTGAGGTTGACGTGGTTGATCGGCGACTTGAATGTGACGTAACGTGACTGATGCGTGTACATGAACCTTTACTTTAAAACGAGTTTAAACCCGAGATCGAAGTAAGAAGGCAGACTCTCCACTTCTTTAGTGGCTGGATAATAAGAAATATCATAATTCAAACCATACTTATAATTACTTTGCATAAACAGCATGTGATTATTTTGTGTTATAATGGTCGGGTATACGGTATCCACTTATTGCGCCTGATTAACATTGTAACATATCATCGTTATTTTCCAAATTACGAGTTTGACGTTGAATCTAATTTTCTCTATTAATGAAACTTGTTCTGCCTACCGTTCATTTACACCTTTCTACTGGTATATGTAATAGGTCTGCGTTTAATAGTCATTGGCTTACATTCTCAGGTCATTTATTGTTGTAATAATTATTAATAATATTAAAATAGCCCAGGGTTATCTTTTAACATTCAGAATATTAATGTTATTGCACTCTATTATTACCTATGTTTATGATTTTCATCTCGTATCACTTTTTTACTGCTTGTTTGAGAGTATATATTTACAGTTAATGTGCATATGCAAGATATCCATTAACTAAGGTAACAGCTTGCTGTGACGCTTCTTGGCAATTAACTAACTCATGTCACTGCTTATGCCGTAAATTAAACATTATATATTCATTATATAGTTAAGCATGCATAGGTATAGGTAACGCCGTTCAACTTGTTTTTATAAGCTTTTGTGACTTCGTAAGTTTTGTTCATATCACACCTTCTTGCACACTACTAAAAACTAAAAACAAAAGAGTCTTCGATTCAACATTAATCGATAGTGAACCTTATTTACATTTCTATAGATAACACATCAGCACCCTAAGTACGTAACACACTTTCAATCACTATCCGAGGGTTTTGAAGCAAGTTCCTAAACCATTGCTTTATAGTTTCGAAAAATTCGTCTGCTCAACATCGTAAATAATGCAATGGACGTGGCTGAACTGTCAAAATGAAATGCACTGCGGTCCATTGTCACTTTAGATATGTGTGTTACGCACAGATATAGATAGACCTAGATAACGCAAGTATCACGATCTTTATGAAAACCAAACGTGTCATTTTTTTACTACCTACTATGCTCACAAGCACTATTTAGTGATGGGAAAATCAAATCGATTCAAAGACGCCGCCGACGCGTGCAACGCGCTACACCCCCGGGACCTAGCGCCAGCGCTCACGCTCAACCCCCAGCAAGCAGTAGGTAAGTACATAGACAGAAATGAGCGCGAAAGTGGCGGCTTACGATTTTTAGGGTTCCGTACCAAAATGGTAAAACGGAACCCATATGGTGAAACACAGTCTGTCTGTCTGTCTGTCACAGCTGGATATATTGGCGCCGATTCTGTTGTGTCACAAACTAAACTAAATTTAAGTTCAGGCATCTTTTTCTTTCTATTTCATTATGAAAAGGACAGAAGATAAATATTAGTTTAGTCCTGTCAAATTAGTCAGCGCCTGTCGTAAATTGACGTATGTTTAATAGGCATTTTTTTAATCTCTTCTAAATTGTCTATGGAGTATCTTAATTTGACAGGACTAAACTAATATTTATCTTCTGTCCTTTTCATAATGAAATAGAAAGAAAAAGATGCATGAACTTAAATTTAGTTTAGTTTGTGAACAACAGAATCGGCGCCATTATCTCAAGAACTACTAATGCTATCAACTTGAAATTTGGAATAGTTTTAGATGACGTTTGCCCAACTATTTTGCAAATAAGAAAGAAATAGAAATATATGCAAAAAACATACCGTTCGCCCTTATCTGCGAAGTTTGCAAAGAGAAAAATCTGAAATTATTCCATGTGATAGAAGTTTATGTAAAGATTACAGGAAAAATAAAACGAAGTCTCTAAATAGCACACTTTTTCAGAAATCATAAAAAAAAGTTACATTACTTCCACTATTGGTCAAGAGATGGCGCTGACATAAAACTGCAATATTAAAATTCTCTGACGAATATGGGCCTCGCCGATGAAAAATTAAAAACATGATGGTATCTACGGAACCCTCCGTGCGCGAGTCCGACTTGCTCTTGACCGGTTTTATCCGTAAGCTGGTGCGATTTTTCGCACGCGAAGTAGATGCTCTTGCGTTAAATATCTAGTGTTACGCAACTACCCCGCAGAATTTCATAAGGGAATCATCCATCTTGCTTGGATGGTTAAAAGTTAGACAATCCATGCAACAAAAGTAAAATGAACATCAAAGTAGATTAATTAACTAGGTATCTCTTAATTTAACATAAAAGGGCATCGTGAGATTTTGAATCACGAGTCAGAGGCGGTGTCAAAATCACCACGATTGGCAGGTAGATTGGTGATAGCAATATGATGTTTCGTTTCGCCCGCACCCGTGACTGAGAGCACCGCGACTATCGCTAGGGGCACCGTAGATGCGCGTGTCTGTGTGAGTGTGCCGTTTCGAACGTTAGTACGTAGTTTCCGTACTGTTCATATCTTTACTGTGGTTTCGCTGTAGTGTCAGTCGAAGTCTAGTCTAGTCGTAGGCACAGCTGATAAGCTGACCGTAGGTACGTGGATGATAACACTTTGACCTCGAACAGCGGGGTAATTGTGTAGCTAACGCACTATCAGTAGTAATCATTCTGACAGTTCAACAACATTCATTGCGTTATTTATGTTGTTGAGCAGACAAATTTTTCGAACATATAAGCAAATGGATTAGCAATATCCTTCAGAATGATACAGATTGAGATTAATAGTGTGTTACACAATTATGGTGCTGGTCTAGCATAGTCTAGAGTTTCAACAGAGTTAGAGGCCAGCTTTTAGGTACTGGTTTCGTAACCAATGACGCGCAGCACATCAAGTTACCCGAAACTGTCAAATTTTCCCAATCAACTTTGAACCTTATGCTTTAGCGATAAAGTTGAAAATATATTAATGAAATTTGACAGATTGTAGTAGCTTGATGTGCTGGCTTTTGTAACTTGTCTTAAATGCTGTTAGGAATTCCCTCAGGACTACTGCTAAACTGCATAAAGTTATGTAAATACTAATGTAGAGAACCACTACCTATTAATTTCCATCTTTTTAATAAACATATTTTTCCATTGTGTTACGAGACTTGCTATTAATAAAAAACACCAAGCCACTTTGGTTCGCGTAAACATTGGCCAATTAACTGTAATTTCAGTTCCCTGAAAATTACGAGTCCGGTCTCCGGGGAAATTTTTCATTGAAATAGGAAGAGGCAAAAAGTTGGCACGACATTAATCAACGAAGAGGAAAAAAGAATTGTTCATACCTTTCATACTTTCCTATTATAACTGCAGTCACTGTACTGTACCTACTCTTTTTATGTACCTATAAGTATTTCAGTTATGAGGAAATTATTAGATTACCTCTTATAAGGGTGCGTCCACATCTGGCGAATGTGCCGCGAATGTGCAGCTCGCGAGCCGTTTGCGAGCTGCCCGCGAGCTGCGTGCGTGCAGTCACGGCAATGGTTTGGTGCGCCTCTTTAGCGCAACTCATGCAAGGCTCGTATAAGGCGTGCGCGCGGCGCGCGATCTGCGCGCACTCAATTCTCGCACTTACAGTTCCGTTTACTGCAGTACTTTCGCGCCGCCCGCGCGCTGATCGCGTACGGCGCTTAGGTCGCGCGCGAACTGCGCGCGGGCGGCGCAGGAGCGGCGCACGAACAAAAACGCACGCGCGCAGCTCGCAAACGGCTCGCGGGCTGCACATTCGCGGCACATTCGCCAGATGTGGACGCACCCTAATGTAAATAATTTTTATTTTATTTTTTACCGACTTCAAAAAAAAGGAGGTTATCAATTCGATACGTATGTATGTAATATTATTGGAATTGCATTATATTCACATATGACAATCTACTAAGGCTTCCAAACAAATATACAAAATTTCATAGACGTATGTATGTATGTATGTATTGCAGTATTTGTGATTACTGCATATTATGATTTCAACATTCCATCCTTCTTTAAGATTTTAGACAACCTTTTTTTGGTCGTTTTTCTGATTTAAAAAATCATACTTTTGAATTTTGAACTGATGCTGTCAAAATGAAATTTTTCTCTTGAAGTTTGGCAGAGGTTTTTTGGTGTTCATTGCTGAAGGTTGCAATTTTTTTTTCTTTGCTGATAATCGTAAAGATATTATGAAAAATACGTCCTTAATCATCTAAATTGGATTTATGTGAAGTCTTCAACATATAGTTATATGTTGATCTTTTGATCTTATCAGGTATGTGTATTTCTACTCGTTACCTATTTTTTTGGTAAAAGTGGTTCTGCTTGTTACAGCATTCTTAATGTGCGTTATTTTGTTTAGGATACGCCTGAAAATATAAGACGTAACAAGCCGAGTTTTCGGCCTTACCCTACCCCTATGCACTAATCTGTTCCTGGATTTTTTGAATGAGTTGAGGAGTGGAGATCTATTCGAGGGAGCAGTTTCAAAACCATACCGACCAGATGTGAAATGGAATTCAAGATATAATTCAGAGAGAAATAATTCAGGATCCATCAGATTTTTTTATTGATTTTTTACTAATATTACTGTCGTTTATAAATAATAGTTTCGTGTAACTTTAATTGCAGAATACAACAGGTTTTTATATCATTCGTTCACTATTGGTGCTACGCGATCGTAGCAAAAATTACAGTTGCAACTGCAGTTTAACTCGACGCGTAGGTAATCTAACTAAATTTTGAAATTTTATTCAATGAACAAAAAAAACCTCAAGTATTAAATTTTTTTCTTTAAGTTTTTGTAATTTTTTGTAAATTCGGATTTTTTATACAAAATTATACGTTTTTAAGTGGCGATGAAGTGTTTCCTTTTTATATCGCTACAAAATGGCGCCCGAAGTAAAAGTAAGTAATTTTATTGATTCTGATTACTGAAATATCATTTTTTTTTCTGTTTCTGTGAGGATGGTTGCTCATCCGAGCAAATTTTAATGTTTTATTTCTATATGTTTCAGGAGTTCAGAAATTTATTTCTCATTCTGTCATACAAGATCGTTGCTATGGTTACCAGAGTTATGCTGTGATCTATCAAAAGGTACTCTGTGGCTGTGATTGACAACTTCTGTTAACCCTTCTATTGCTGATGGTGTTCGTTATTATAATGTGCTATGTTATGATGCAATATAAATGATAACTTTGTAGAACCTTAAAACATATAAAACGCTTTTATTTCTTCCCTTTAAATACATCTTTATCCTGGGTTTTATTCCACTCCCTAGTTAGAAGTAGTTAGCATCCTGTAGTGTATGATTGGTGTGCGAATGATTTAGACTTCGTGACTAAGGTAAGCGTTGATTTTGCACGGTTGTCTGCTAGATTCTATTTGATTTTTTTTTGTGATTCTAGCCCACCTGTACGTTGTTTGTTTTTGGGTGCAGATGGTTTACTAGTTTCTATTTGTTTCTCTTTGAATTCTTAGCCCAGCCGTTCCTGTGATGTCACGTCGTCGTACCATTCCTCTATCAGTCATATATTGCTGGTTACCTAACACTTTCGTGCTACGTGGAACCCCGTATATTTGTTGGTTTTGTCGTTACTTTGGCAGTTGAGGGTTGTTGTTTTTTTTGTTGTTTCCTGTCTGCCTTAGTTAGCTTTTGATTTTTTTTTCAGCGTTGCGATTCGTTTAGTGTTAGTTTGTTAGGGACTGATGCTTTTATTTTGCCATTCAGTTTCCCATCAGACTGATCACTGCATTTCTAGCTCTTTCTATAATGTACATTCATATTAATGTACATTCAGTTTAGTTAGTTCTTATTTAAATGATAGACAACAGCAAGTCCAAATAAATGGTGTCAATTCATATGGTTTAAAAGTAAAAATGGGTGTGCCACAAGGCTCGATATTGGGTCCTTTCCTCTTTTTAGTGTATGTTAATGATCTACTCCATTTATTAAAAAATCAACCACAAATGGTGTTATTTGCTGATGACACTTCCTTAATTTTTAAGGTAAATAGACGTGCTACAAATTTTGACGACGTAAATAACGCCCTACTGCAGGTCCAAAATTGGTTCACTGCTAATAATTTAGTATTAAATGGAAAAAAAACTAAGTGCATAAGATTTTCTTTACCAAATGTCAAGGGTAGTGATTGTGAGATAATATTGAATCAAGAGAAACTAGAATTCGTCGATAAAACTGTTTTCTTAGGGATCACGCTCGACTCAAGGCTACAATGGGGTCCTCATTTAACATCTCTTGCAGGACGGCTAAGTTCAGCAGCTTATGCTGTCAGAAAAATCCGTCAATTTACTGATGTGGATACCGCGAGACTAGTCTATTTTAGTTACTTTCATAGTGTCATGTCTTACGGTATTTTACTTTGGGGACGGGCTGCAGACATCGATTCTATTTTTATTCTGCAGAAAAGAGCCATCAGAGCCATATATAACCTCCGCAGGCGCGATTCTCTGAGGGAACTGTTTAAGGAAATTAACATCATGACGGTACCTTGTCAATATATCTACGAAAACATCATGTATGTAAGAAAAAACTTACATCTTTTTAGTAAAAGAGGTGAAAGACATAATTATAGTACTAGAAATAGGGACCTATTAGTTCAACCAGGTTTCAGACTGGCTAAAGTAGACTCATCTTTTATGGGGTACTGTTTAAAATGTTATAATAAAATACCTCCCCACATTCTTCAACTGAATGAGACAAAATTCAAGTCTTGTATAAAACGCACACTATGCAGTCAGGCATATTATAAGTTAGGGGATTACATAGCTGATAAAAATGCCTGGCTCAATGCTGGTCCTGCTCCACAACCACAACTAATTGATTAACACCTGAAAATACTGTTGGAGCTGCTGAAGATTGTAAGACTATCTTTGCATTGTATAAACTCAATTTCATTTGTATTGTATAATTGCATAGCACAGATGTGAGTTCTATGTAATTACTATACCTTATTTTACCATTTACCGGGTAATATGTCTTTCATTGACTCGAATGTGCCCTGGCGGCTGATAGTATGTCATGCTCACACAAATGTCTCGCTGACGGTGGCGTGTATGTTGGATCATTTAGCTCCCTTCAAAATGGTTGAGCTGAATGGTGCTGATCTATGCGTCATGTTCGTGAACGGGCGCCGTCAGTTGGGGCTGGTCATCACTTAGCTGCCTCGGCTTATTTTTAATTATTTTATTTTTGGATTGTTGTTTTAGTACTATTTGTTGTACTCTGGACGCTTTTAACGCATACGTCTTGTTTATTTTTACATCGTTCTCACATTATTTAATTATAAATTCAAAAGTAATGATGTAACTAATATTTTTGTAAAATATAATTTAAAAAGAGTGTCCATGGAGTTTCTTGTCCGTTCTTCTCCATAGGTACCTACGCTTTGGAATGGGCAACTAGCTTCACACTTTTCTGACTGACCTACTTCTTGACAATTCAAAAGTGCCTGTAAAATGGTTTAATTGAAATAAATGCTTTGAGTTTGAGTTTGAGTTTGAGTTATCACATTTGCCTATTTAACTTTGTTTTCTCCTTTTTGCATCCTAACATAGCAGACGAAGGTTATTCCTATCTCTATATTAAAAACTTTTTAGACAAAATACTGATTTTAGAGAATTCGTCTTCGGACATTTTTTCAATTTACTCATTTCTTTCTAACTCTAAAAACCTTGGACTTTTTGACTTAATTCCAACGGGATTATTGGTTTTAAACGTAATCCTCTCATATGGCACTATAATTACGTGAATATTCCTTTAAACAAAAAACCTCTTTTTCAAGTTACGTAATTATTTCATCATTTTTCTTAATACATTAAAATTTTCAAATTTTCTACTTTAATTATTCCTAACTGATTCTAATACGAAAGACTTATAACATCGTTCGTACTTTGAGTCTGTTCCCTTTTTTAACCGACTTCAAAGAAGGAGGTTCTATTTTTTTTAATTTACGATTTCCTTAAACTAGCTAGTCCACCTGTCAATGTGAGCTTCATCATCGTCATCAGAGTATGGTGTAATTCCTTCTTTCTTTTTGAAATCCAGGTCTATTGAAAACTCAGCAGTTTTTCCCTGCAGTAGTTCTATTCTCTATGTATGATATCATGATAGGGAAGGCCTTATGCGTTCTACCCGTGCATATGGTCAGACTCTAAGCCTCAATTTAGCTGAAAGTCGGGCTCAAACACGCGTAGAATAATTCTTCCTTTATCAAGATTGTTTTTTTGCCTGCTCTTTTTCTATTCTTTATGTATGATAGGGAAGGTCTTATGCGTTCTACCCGTGCATATGGTCAGATTCTAAGCGTCAATTTAGCTGAAAGTCGGGCTCAAACACGCGTAGAATAATTTCTTCCCTTATCAAGTTTTTTTTTGCCTGCACTAGTTCTATTCTTTATGTATGATAGGGAAGGTCTTATGCGTTCTACCCGTGCATATGGTCAGACTCTAAGCGTCAATTTAGCTGAAAGTCGGGCTCAAACACGCGTAGAATCATTCCTCCCCTTTCAAGTTTTATGAGAATATTGCATAAAGTTCTCATGGTTCCTACTCGTACTAATAGTCAGACTCAAGGCGTAAATTTAGCTGAAAGTCGGACTCAGTACGCATCGAACTTATCATTCTTAGCAGAAGTTTATGCGAAAGTCGCTGATAATCTTTAAATGGCTTTCCTTCGTAATTCGCGAGCTTATAATTCGCATCGTTCAGCTGTCACGTTGAATGTTGGTGACATTGTAAGGAGAAAGAATTTTTTCCAGTTCTTCTGGTGATGATTATTTTTCCGGGAAGTTAGCTCCTATAGTAAAAATATTAATTGCGACATCTAGTTGTGCCAAATTGAAACAATTTGTTTCAAACTTAATGCTTATAGTTCTGGCTTTCGCCCACAGATGTCGTTACGACTGTCATTTCCTCAATGACATAATGTCAGCTCTTAGTGTTGGGAAACGGACGATTAACTCGTATCGATAATTTAGTTTAGGGTCGAGACATAGTCGACATACTCTTATCTATATCTTTTATTCTGTTTCTGCTGCACTTCGATTTTGTTTATTTAGGTTTAATTTCGATTTTCTTATTTACTTGTTGCTTATGTTAAGTTAGATTAATTCTTACAGGGTTTCTCCTTTTTTTTTCTTGGAAAGGGGGTACTGCAGTATTTGTGATTACTGCATATTATGATTTCAACATTCCATCCTTCTTTAAGATTTTAGACAACCTTTTTTTGGTCGTTTTTCTGATTTAAAAAATCATACTTTTGAATTTTGAACTGATGCTGTCAAAATGAAATTTTTCTCTTGAAGTTTGGCAGAGGTTTTTTGGTGTTCATTGCTGAAGGTTGCAATTTTTTTTTCTTTGCTGATAATCGTAAAGATATTATGAAAAATACGTCCTTAATCATCTAAATTGGATTTATGTGAAGTCTTCAACATATAGTTATATGTTGATCTTTTGATCTTATCAGGTATGTGTATTTCTACTCGTTACCTATTTTTTTGGTAAAAGTGGTTCTGCTTGTTACAGCATTCTTAATGTGCGTTATTTTGTTTAGGATACGCCTGAAAATATAAGACGTAACAAGCCGAGTTTTCGGCCTTACCCTACCCCTATGCACTAATCTGTTCCTGGATTTTTTGAATGAGTTGAGGAGTGGAGATCTATTCGAGGGAGCAGTTTCAAAACCATACCGACCAGATGTGAAATGGAATTCAAGATATAATTCAGAGAGAAATAATTCAGGATCCATCAGATTTTTTTATTGATTTTTTACTAATATTACTGTCGTTTATAAATAATAGTTTCGTGTAACTTTAATTGCAGAATACAACAGGTTTTTATATCATTCGTTCACTATTGGTGCTACGCGATCGTAGCAAAAATTACAGTTGCAACTGCAGTTTAACTCGACGCGTAGGTAATCTAACTAAATTTTGAAATTTTATTCAATGAACAAAAAAAACCTCAAGTATTAAATTTTTTTCTTTAAGTTTTTGTAATTTTTTGTAAATTCGGATTTTTTATACAAAATTATACGTTTTTAAGTGGCGATGAAGTGTTTCCTTTTTATATCGCTACAGTATGTATGTTTGTCCACGCATATCTCCGTAACTATTAATCGGATCGTGACCATTCTTTTTTTATTAGCTTACATTTACTTCAACTTAGGGAACAGTGCAAGGTTCATCAAAATCGGTTCAGTAATTTTCAAGATATGGACTAATACGTGTAAGTGTGACGGCCTGGCATATTGATACGAGCTACGGGTGTAGTGTCAAAGGGAAAACATCTCAAAACCTTGGTCAAATTCTAGTGCAAAAACTAAAAATTACGAAATAAAAAGTAATTTAAAAAAATTAAACCGACTTCAAAAAGAAATCAACTCAAAATTATGAAATAACTTTAATTTCGGAAGTCGGTGGCAAAAAACTAATAAAATACAGATCCCAAGACACCGACTTCCGAAATTAAAGTTATTTCATAATTTTGAGTTGATTTCTTTTTGAAGTCGGTTTAATTTTTTTAAATTACTTTTTATTATTACCTATCCTGCGCTGTCCCACTCCTGGGCAAAGGCCTCCCTCCACTCCTTCCATCTCTCGCGAGCCCGCGCGTCCTCCTTCCAGTCTTGGTGGAACCTATAATATCGTTTTATTATTGTTCGAAAAGTTTCAGCTTCATTTTCAGTTAGGTTTTGATGAGCTTGATTTTTCTTTCAGATTTTATACATCCATGATTAAATTGGGATCATTAGAGATTAAGAATATGATACGAAGAATGTGCATAACCAAGAAATACCTACGTATTGCAATTCAGGAATATCAGGTGTCACAGCAACATTGCAAAAAGTAACAAGGTGGAAACTCGCTGTCCACGTAGCAAAATCATAATATCCTCTATTTCCCTGTCTTGACATAAAAGAAACTTGTATATCGGAAGAAAACAGTTGAAACATTTTCTTTTCTTTTTACTTAGTACCTTGCTATAGTAGATTATAGGTACGTATAGTTCGTTTTTTAATCCCAGAGACTAATCTGACAGATGTAATGTCAAACTTCTATAGGTACTAAAAAAAAGTAATTTAAAAAAATTAAACCGACTTCAAAAAGAAATTAACTCAAAATTATGAAATAACTTTAATTTCGGAAGTCGGTGTCTTGGGATCTGTATTTTAGTTTTAGTTTTTTGCCACCGACTTCCGAAATTAAAGTTATTTCATAATTTTGAGTTAATTTCTTTTTGAAGTCGGTTTAATTTTTTTAAATTACTTTTTATTTGGTAATTTTTAGTTGTTGTACTAGAATTTGACCAAGGTTTTGAGATGTTTTCGCTTTGACACTACACCCGTAGCTCGTATCAATAAGCCAGGCCGTCACACTTTCACGTCTTAGTCCATATCTTGAAAATTACTGAATCGATTTTGATGAAACTTGCACTGTTCCCTAAGTTGAAGTAAATGTAAGCCAATAAAAAAAGAATGGTCACGATCCGATTAATAGTTACGGAGATATGCGTGGACAAACATACATACATACATACATACATACATGCATACATACATACATACATACATACATACATACGTCTATAAAATTTTGTATATTTGTTTGGAAGCCCTAATAGATTGTCATATGTGAATATAATGCAATTCCAATAATATTACATACATACGTATCGAATTGATAACCTCCTTTTTTTGAAGTCGGTAAAAAACGAACGAACTATAGGTAGGTATAGTACAATATTTTGCAACAGCTGTGGCTTTTAGACTTATATCTGGATATCTGTGATATTTTCCCCCAAGTGCCCTTCAAACCTTATGTTGAAAGTGCCACAGAACGTGTTAGAAAATTGTTCAAATGCCAAGTTAGGGCTACAAAGTGGGTAAACATCAAAGTTTAAAAATGTCCTTTTCAATTGTAGTACCCGTGTGCAGGAAGTGAATGGTGTCGCACCATACAACCTCACAATGTTGGGGGAAGTAGTTTTTATGACCCTGGCACCCCAGCGCGCTGTAAGTCCGGGTTGATTCCTTGATCACATAGTATACGCAATTATTCCAGAGTAAAAACTTCGTGAGTTACCTACCTGTTCAACGATTTCAGATCAAGAACCTGGAATTACTTGAAATTAAATTATAGTTCTTCATTACTTACCTAGGCACAATATACCTATGTAGATTTGGATAAATAGTAGTTACCTAACACAAATCTTACCCATACAAAAGCTAGTTTCAAGAAAGTCATTATGGACCACTTGACCAGCATATCGAATCACTTATTTTTTACTTTGAAAGAAAAACCAAAAGGATTTCAGTTCACTTGCCCCAGCATCGTGCCTCTACATATAATTACTTACAATTACCTTCCAAACATTATTGTACTCTTATCCGATATTCTCCAGCTTCCGTTTAGATACTTCTGATATCCCACGATATACCTACTGTAGGTATAGCTAAGAATGCACGAGCGTCTTGAGACGTCTCCCCCAAGTCAGTTGCAATTTTACGAGCGGTCGCCCCAAGCCGGTGGAACCCCTGCGTTGCACGCAGACTTCGATGGAAAGTAATGGAAACAAACAACAATATTTTGTAGACGGAAAATTGCTGGAGGCTCGCTGTACGGGAAGGAATTTGAGTTGAACTTTTTAATCTCTTGCAGAGTGCCATCAGAGCGATTTACAAATCGATGGAGTTGAGAACATGGTAGGAGATAAGTATGGATGTATTTTGGTGACCAAGTCTGACGTACCACGAGTGGCTACTTATACCTATTTAAAAAGTGGGGGGTTGTAGGTAAGTACCTACTTCTATTAGTGCAATAGACGTTTTTCGGTAGGTGCATCTGCCTCGCTGTCTAGTGGTCGTAAGCGCTATAAGCATGCGGTCCTGGGTTTGATTTCTAGGTCGGGCAAAATGTTTTTGGGTTTTTCTATCACTCGGTAGCAACCCGGAGTCTGGATTTGTGCCCTGTCTCGCCCCCTACCCTACATGGGACTTAAACATAACTGGCGAAATGTGGATGTACAGTCGCCAGCATATCAAGCTACCCGAAACTGTACAATCAACCTTGAACCTTATACAGTAGCGATAAAGTTAAAAATCTGTTAAATAAATTTGACAGATTGTAGTAGCTTGATATGCTGGCGTCTGTACTATGGGTATATCTCTGCTTCTAACTCTTCGGGGATCACAGGCTTTTATTTCTCTTTGCTAACAAAAAAAAAGCTTTGTCCTTTTCCTTTTCCAAGAAAAATATTCCTGTTTAATACCTACAGGAAGGAAAAACCACTTGAACCATAATAGCTAATTATAAAGACGGAACATTAAACATCAATGCATCCACGCACGCTATTCCCAATTTATCGATGTGTAAGATCAGCGTTATCGCTGTCACATCTTGACGATGATTTATTACCGGCAACTTAATAACGATAAAAATGAAACTATAGGCCCAATTATGCGTCATTTATAAGAACTCATGCATATAAATCAATGTAATCACGGTGCAGCGGTAATCACAGGCCGCGAAACCGACTTGACTATGTGCTGGTCATACTGAACGTGTCACTCATGTCGCGAGCTTAATAATTACAGGTATATTGAAATACTGGATGTATCTAGGTCTTATTTTACAAGGTAGACAAGACAGGTTAACTTTGGTGTCATGTTGAATATGTTATTATGGGTAACCTTGCTTAAAGACTTACTTTCTTGGCACCTTTTTCTTTATGAACCGAAACGATCAATTGCAATTGTTCAATATTGTAGGTAATCAATCGCTATTATTGTAGTAGGTAATGTTGTAACTGCCCAGTTGGTCTCGTGGTCGCAAGCGCGACTGCTGTTCATGGGGTCCTGGGTTCGATTCCCAGATCTGGCAGTGTTATTTGGTTTTTCCATTAGGAATTTCTCAGTAGCAGCCCGAGTTTGCAAGGGTCTCGGAAAGCACGTAAAGCCGTTTCCTGCGCCTGATCTCTCCCCGGTCGTGTCGGATTCCCGTCCCATCGGACTATGAGAGTAGAGTTGTCCGAAAGGGTTACCGCTGGCCCGGAACATAAAGGGCTAAGGAAGGAACACGGGTGGGTTTTAGTCAGTAAGAGTCTGACACTCCCTTCCGCTCCACCCAGAGCGGGAGGGGTCATTTGATGATTTCGCATCCGCAAAAAAAAAAAAAGGAACAGAGAGTGCACCTGTGTTTGCCCACACACTTGTGCACTATAATATCTCCTGCGTAGGTACCTAGGTACCTGGCTAATCTCCGTTGAGATTGGCCACCGTGACCGAAATCGGTCAGGGGAATTGTTATTAATGTTGTCAATCGCTTCTTCAATTGCATTTGGTAGATAATCAATTTGCGCATCAATGTCTTAATCACGTAAATATTGGCAATTGCAGTTGATCGTTTCGGTTCATAAATAATTTTTCAACACACTTGCTCGTAAAGTGGCTCTTATTGAACCGCTTTTAGGTCCATAATGGAGTGTATTACGAACGCGTGCTTTTTCTTTACTTTAATCCACATGTTCTGTAATACCACAGATAACTATTTACTAGTCGGAGACGCGCGCTTTTTTAATCTCATCAAACCCTGCGTTCCGAATTGGGAAATAATCGATGTGTTCCGAATTGGGAAATAACCGAATTAGCGTGAGCGCGATAACGATAACGATGTCCCGTGAATCGTCATAGATGACGTCATGACATTCGCCATCTTGCGATAATGCCGACCATGCCCTAGAATAATATCACCGTGAGCGCTGTCAAAAATGACAGTGTGTGTATGAGGTTGTGTCAGTGTGTGTTTTGTTTTGAGTTGCATCATCTTTAAATTAAACTAACGTGGCATTTTTGAAATTGTGCTTCTGGCTGACAGTCGCCACCTAACCAAAGAAGAAGAACTGAAGAAGAAATGTGGTGTTTATACAAAGAAATACTGTAATAATATCTTTTTTACGCGCTCACATGACAGTGCTAAGCACTGTCATGCCAGCTCTCAGCAGTCTTATTAGTAATATCTAATGATGCATGGACGTAATATTACGTCCATGGAGATGATGTGAGCGCTGTGATGTGAGCGATTATAGCTAATTCGGAAAGCGCCCAAAGAGACTTCATGCCGAAAGAAAAAATCCGCGGGCTATATTTTTTTTTTTTTTTAAATAGTCTGTATTGTCCTTGGTCGCAAAATGAACTCGCAGGGGACCACAGACAATTTAAGGTGAATGCGCAGTGGTAGACCGCGAAATTCTTAGGTTTTTTGCAATTTTCAGGTTTGTGTTTATTATATTTTTTCTATAGGCTGTATCGGTTTTGTCTGTGCCATAGATTAATATATTTAAAATGAGTCAATGTTGCTGGCTAGCACGGCGCGCGGGAAAACAAAACCAGCGCGCCATTTTCCATACAAGTTAATATTTAACAATACAAGTCTGTTTTTTTTCCTCGCAAGTGTGTTGAAAAACGTCGTATGAAACGCGTGTGCATTAATCAATATACACTCGGCTTTCTTATCGCTCTCGCCTGCGGCTCGCGCGATAATATCGCCTCGTGCATAATGATCAACATAGCACACATGTATAATAATAATAATAATAATAATAATAATATTCCACAACTATCACACAACGCCGTCTAGTCTCAAGCTAAGCAGAGCTTGTGTTATGAGTACTAGACAACTGAATCACTGAATCACTGTATCATAATGTACTATTGTAGGAACTCATACATAATTATTAATAATAGGTACCTACCTACATATATTTCTTTCTTTCGTATCGAATTGGGATCTGCATGTTTCAGTTCACTGACTTAATTGAATTAAACTTTCGAGTAAACCAACCAGAAAACACGCACCGCCAGAACTTTTAATTTACCAGGTGCATTTTCATTTTAAAGCCTATTTTCCCCGCAGCCATTTAAAAGATTTACGCGTTCAGAAGTATCCACTAGGTTCAAAGGCAAGTCGAGCGTGCGTCAACAATGTTTGTACCCTCGCAAAAGCATGAAAGCGACAAATGCAGTCAGACAAACTGCAGGCCGTTTATTCCGGAGCACCATGGGAACGGACACGACTGCGAATTTAAAATTCCATTTCCAGACACTACGAAAAGTTCAAATTGCTTCCACTTAAACATAACTATGTATGCAGGTGTACCTTTATTGAAAATATACATATGTGGTCCTGCTACTACTTCGGTAGGTACCTACTAACCATTTTCTATTATGTCGGTAAGAGTATCACGTCTACAGGTCGATCGCTTAACTGAGACGTTGCCTGAGATAGCAGCGCGGTAGTACGGGAGGGGTGTGGTGACGTGATGCAAGAGCTCCGCGATTTGTCAACTTGTGACAACTATCACCCCTCCTGCACCGCGCAGCTACCTCAGGCAACGTCTCAGTTAAGCGGTCGGCCTATACCAAAGACTAAATATAATTCTCTTCTCTTTGGCCTATACCTACATTCCGATCCAGCCTGTCCCTTGCTACCCTCTTCCAGCGACGCCTTAAGCCGAGGTCCGAACTCCACAGGGGTGCCCTTAGCGTGTAGTCGCTTAGTTTTTAGGGTTCCGTACCCAAAGGATAAAAACGGGACAATATTACTAAGACTCCATGCACTGTCCGTCTGTCTGTCTGTCACCAGGCTGTATCTTATGAACCGTGATAGCTAGACAGTTGAAATTTTCACAGATGATGTAAGTAGGTATTTGTGTTGCAAATAAAAACAGAATAAAATAAATATTAAGGCTGGATGGAGGCCTTAACTTATTGAGGCATCCACAGGCAAGTCCGGTTAAGCAGTAGACAATCTCATAGGTTAAACTGCGAGATGCCATTCCAAAAAAAAAATTGGCCTGATACAGAATAGAGTCATCCACGAAGACGTGCCCCCCTCTTCTTCCTAATCGCTAACAGTACCTACCTACATGTGTGCAACATTCCGATAGTGTTTTACTTTTGTCGATACACAGTATTTAGGTACTTATTAATGGGTAATTATTGTGTATCAAAAAACTCGAAAACACTAGCGGAATGAACTAGCGATAACCACTAGCGATTAGTAAGAAGAATGGGGCGCGTCTTTGTGGATGGCACTACCTAACTATAATTAGCCTTGTCTTTGATACCTTATTAAGTCATAAATACTTAAACCGATCTGGGAATCGAACCCAGGACTCCACGCTCAGCAGTCGCGCTTGCGACCACGAGACCAACGGAGCGGGATATTATTAGGTTTTCCATTAGGAATTTTTTGTAACAGCCCGGAGTTTGGAAGTGATGTGCGTGTGGATTGAGAGATCTTTGCGAAAAACTCTTCCAATCCCAACCAAATTATAAGAGGATTTAGGAAATAATTGTGAAAACTTCATGGTAAGGTACAGAATTTGTAAAACCTAAACAAAGAAAGTTAGAACTCATTAACTGGATTGACTGGAAAAGCCATAACGCGTATCCAAGAATATACTGCCTATGTAATTTGCATTTTAATTAATTGTGAAGGATTTGTGAAAGCTACTAAACAAAATTTCGATTCGTTTCAAAGCCACGTTTAAGATTTATAGGTAACGGTTTATATGGATCACTCAGAGTGGACAACTTTCAATTGAGTGATCTTGTAAAACACGACCTAATACTGAAAAAGTATGAATAATTATCATGTTTATTGCAAATTATGCTTCTGAGAAAATTTGTGAAACAAAAATCGTGATTGAAATCATTTTCTCTTGAACCACCTACTGGTCCAAGAGAAAATGAAAATCTTGTTTTTTGTCGATCGTCCCAACTGAGAGATCATTATTTTGAATACCTATGAATCAAGCGAGATGAATTATAATCTACGTAATAGATTATAAATTAATCATATACCTACTGTGATATATTTATAATACCTACCTAGGTACTGTGTAATCTGGATAATGAGATCTCAAGGGACCTAGGTTTTCACTTTCCCGAAAATTCAGGTTTAAAATATGACAGTTGTCTTATTTACAGAGGGAAAAACCCGAAAACCGAAATAACCCGTTTTTCATTGATAAGTAGAGGAGAGGACAAAGTAATGTGTCGCGACCATTCCAGACCAATATTCAAAATTATAAATTCTTACTAGTAGCGCCCCGCTGTTTCACCCGCTTACCTAAGTGTCGATCCCATGGGAATATCGGGATAAAAACTATACTATGTCCTTTTAAAAAAAAATATATTATTAGTAAGTATGGAAGTGTGGGTGATTAGTTGTCTTAGTTAGGTACCAGGCTTTTGAACTATAAAGTCCTAATTATAGAAGTAATACCTAGGTAGGTAGGTACCTACATAATCGAAAAAAAATAACAAATGCATTCTCAGTTTAAAGGTTTAATTATTCCCGGTAACAGAGGTATTTAAATCTAAAAGTGTCCGGACCTCATTGTAACAGTAGTAGGTAGAGGTTTCTCAGTTATCCAAATGCTGTTAGGTAAAAAAATATTCTGTTCTGTCTTTTTACGTCAAGAATACCTATGAGTTGCCCTGCTGCACCCTGTCCGTTAATGTCACCATCTGCGCCAATCCCAAAAGCAGCATAATTATTTCGTTTGTCTCTTTCGTTGTTGTACCTAGTACTTGTAGTGAAGTAGGTAATCATTGGAAGATTAGAAGCCCCATCATGGGACTGCCCACTCTGCCCAGGACAGCAACGTACATTACCCTGCTACCGTGTTGGGACTAATGCGGGTTGCAGACCAAGAGCTAAGTTAGTCTAGCTTAGCTCGCATAGCTGAGGTAATTTTTCATACTCCTACATAGTTTGCGGTCTGCACACAAGTATGAAAAACTGCGTCAGCTATAAACGCTAACATAACTAACATTAGCTTAGCTCTTGGTCTACAACCCGCATAACGATAAAATTCAGGGCCAAACACTCAGGGTAGGTTATAAGTAACCTACCCTGAGTGTTTGGCCCTGAATTTTGGCTCGCTACGTGTACCTAAGGGTACACGTAGCGAGCAGTACCTACCTACTTACAGTACAGTAGAAGTTTTGAATTTCATAAGATTGCAGATGCTCTCTTTGGAGCCCAGTTGAGTGTGCTAGCGCCATCTACAAAACTGCGCAGAAAGCTGTTTCATGACGTACGCTATGGAGAATGACGTCATTTTGTAAGAGTTTACTAGATGGCGCCAGTAGATATACCTATATTGTACTACTTGTGTTCATTAGGTTTATTTTGATAAAATAATAATGAATGCATGAATCTTATAAAAAAAATGCTATTTCCATCGATTTTACATAGGTTGGTATTATTTCTTACATATTATATTACCAACAGTGCAGCGCTGTGTGCCTACTTAGTAATACAGGCTGTTGTTTTTTTTGAAGATTTTCATCATAATCATAAATCGACAAATATTAGGGATGGGCCGAAATTCGGTTCACATTCGGTTCAACCGAAATTCGGCAGCTTGAACCGAACTTCGGCATTCGGCCGAAATTCGGTTCAGATGCCGAACATTCGGCACAAGAAAAATTATACCTACTTGCACTATTTTGACTGAAATTCAATAGAATTAGAATAGCATTACTGTAAAATAAAATTATGTCTTTTACTCAGTCATTGTCATTTATTTTAGATATGAAGATTGTAAATGTAAACCTTAAATTACAGTTTTTCTTATTAGTTTTGAAAATCTTTGCCTAATTAATTAGACATAAAATTTAGACATACTATTACAAAAATGAAATAAACTTAGTATTCTTCTAACAAACATCTGGATTACAATTCGTAAATTGAATAAAAAAAAAAAAAAAAAACCAAAAAATCGCACGCGACACGCCGATAACGTATTTGCTAATGGCCGGCCGGCTCCGGGCCACGCGGTGGGAGCGCGGTGTGGGGGCGGGGTACATCTAGCAATAATATTGAAGTAAATGCGTAAACAAGACACGACGTGTCGCTCTCGAGAAAGCGCTTGAAATTGAACCGAAGTTCGGCCGAACTTTTCATTTTAACCGAATGTTCGGCCGAAGTTCGGATTCGGTTCAAACCACATTCGGCCCATCTCTAATAAATATCTCAACATCATATGATAGGTACTAGGTCCACACTGTACTGATTAATATGATAGTAGGTATGATTAGGTAGATATCAATTCATTCTATTAGAATAAGTTTATGTATATTTATTTACTTAATTCAATCCTGGATTATGCTAGCGATATTCAATGATCCGTTGGATTGAATTAATTATTGGCGAATTATATTATGCACAAGAAGAGCAAAAAAAAAGGAATTTAATGTGCATTAATTAAAATGGTAGTAAAATTAAACACCCAGTTACGTTTTTAAATATTTACTAATACCAAAATCAATCTTAAACACACATCAAAACATACATAATATGCACAATCTCACTTAACTAAATTTATTTATTTTCTATGTATTGTTTTTGGAAAACAATTTTAGATTTTGTTATTCTCCGCTATATTAATACTTTAATGAAAGATAATAATAAATATGTACAAGTTCTTTTAAGGCACTCGATTAATATTTTGCCCTAATAATAAGTACAAATTAATATTAAAAAACAATGACATGTAATAAGCCCGTCTGCTGATGGCACTAAGCATGTTTCAAGAAACAAAATTGCTAATGTTATTGCTTATGAAACACAGTAAATTACTAGTTATTTGCAGACAATAAAATTATTTGTACGTTAAACACATCTATTTCATCACATATTTTCACATTAACATGAAACTGATTCCTCGAGTTGTTATGGCATTTGCATTCTATGATTAAATCTTTAAATGCTTTTTTTGTATTAGTATGATTTGTACGAACTATGTAGATGCATATGAAGGGTGAATAAACGCAGTTTTCATCCGTTTTTTGAACAACTGATTGGATATGAATCTTCTGCATGAATGTTTTATATCTGCGAACTCAAAGGAGGATAACAGTATAATATTGTCAACATCATTGTAAATGTTGTCCAGCATAATATCTATGAACAAGCAATTTTAGACCTTACTGTAACGACATAAAAACAAAATTAACATGTACGATTACATGAGATGATGTAATGTGAGACGCAACCAAGTAATAAATAGGTTGACATGGTTATAAAGGTGATTTTCAATGCCCTTTACTTTTACATATTTATGGGGAACTAACATTTATTTATGATTACTTGAAAGTGTTAACACGTGCTACGAATGAGGAGACGTCTCAAATTAATCGTACTTAACTATGCATGAGTGGGAGACCAACAAAATTAAGTACTTATTTTATGAAATAATCATGGACGGAGTGTTAACAACTTCGATGATATTTTCCACTGATGTAGTTGTACGAGGATATCTACTTACAAATGTAGGTATTCAACATAACGTTACTTAATTAGATATATAAAAAAAGTTTTATTGCATAGAATTTTGCAAAGGAAATTTTATTTTAAATTGGCTCCAAACTCTCGATAAAAGCACCTAATTAATGCAAAACGATAAAAAAATTGTTACCTACTAATTAGCTCTTCTACTCTAATTTTACTTATAAACAATTTAATTTTAAAGAAAATAATGTATCTTCACAGATAACAATTGTGATAATATACTTTACCGACCGCATTAATCTCAAAATCAGATCTCTATAAAATCTTGTAAAAATATTCTCCCAACTTATTTTAGTCGAGATTACTTTAATAATAAAATATTATTTAGTATTATAACATCTCTATTGCACTAATCATGATTTATTATTGTTATAATATTGCTTTTAATTATATTATGTAGCTTTATAACAATATACATGTAATGACGAATAATTGCCCTTGTTACATTAAACTTGAACGTTTGTGTAATCTTTGAGATTGTGTTTGGGTAAATATTTTTCGCTGAATAGACTAACTGCAGATCTCTGATATTTGTATAAGATAGAACGAAATCTAGAGATTCCCGAAGAGATTGTAACGAAGGCACTTATAGTTAATAATGTTGCCACAACTAAAGTAGATCTACTAGACACTAAAACATTTGGGTATTATTATTTATATTCTTAGACAATTATTATTCAAAACTGACGACGATAAATGTATAAAAATTAACATTTAGAAAAGTTAACAATAATTTAATCTCTTCTAACTTAGCTATTAATTAGCATTATAACAATTTCTATAGAACCAAAAAGGTAAGAACATTGTACATTTAATTAAGGCACATGGGATGTACAAATATTCAAAGATATCTATAAATATTAAGCATTAAGAGTAAAATACAATGCTATAAATATTATTTATTCCAAATGAGAATTCATACACTCATTGACCAATATAAAAATCGTTTTGTAAAGGAAGACATTGATGATTTAAAATTTGATCAGAAAAAGTAGTCAAATATTCCTATAAAATATTAGTCTTTGGTTTTAAAGTAAAGTAAAAATGATTGCCGAAGGTTTGTCGGGTCGATGAGTATATGAAGAAACAACCTATATTAGACTATAATCCAATGTCAGTCCAATTATTTCTATAAAAAGCAATTTAATATTTTAGCATCGTAGGTACTTACTTGACCTCTTGCATGACGCCATCTTGTTCTCGTGACGCGCAGTCACGCCACAGACTATCCATGTAGCGTCCAACGATCAGTGTAGTACGTATAAATTGCGTGCGCCGTACTTTATGTAGTACATTTTATGATTGATAGATCTTTCATCTAACATCAAGTTTAACTTGGTTGAAAAACATGACTGCACCACAAAGCTTAATTCACACAATAGCTTCTAGTGAAGGGTATTTTTAATGTTTTTGTAAAGAGATCAAAAAGCGAGTTGTGTTAGCTAACGTATTTCAGTATTAAATTAATCTAGCTACTGCATGAATTAAGCTTTTGTTAGAAGTCAATATTTAACTCAAACCATCTTTTTATAGTGACAGCGCTAAAGGTGCAAATTTTCAAAAAAATATACTCTATGCAAAAAACGTTAAAGAAAAAAATTATAAATAATTATCTATAGATTATAAAGGTGACACGTTTAACGCCGTGATTTGTCCGGGTAGCCTAACAACACTCGTGCTTCAACAACAACACGTTCAAGCGACAACAGAAGTACAATAAGATACAATATAGTAAATATAGTCGATGGCGTGTGCCATTTCATAAAAAAATTATATAAAAATGTTAATAAAGTTCATCATGTTATAAACATAACAGGCATAATTATAAATGTTAATAGTTAGACTATTATAATACATAGTATAATGTTAAACGTGAAAGGCCCAACAGCTAATAGCTACATGGTGGTCGATGTTCCGATGAGTATGTTACGCGGCGACATAGGGGGCCGGCGTGCAGCGGCCGGCCGCGACTCCTGTTAGTTCCTCGGCGCCGTTAGCACTCACCTAGCCGGGTTAACGAGAAGAGAGAAAAACAGAATGTTAGTATCGATCAAAATGTCATGGTCCGACTACACGAGTACCCCCAATCGCGAGTTAGCACGCTTTACCGATTGTGTTGCGCTGCCGGCGCCCAACTGGTGACGTCACGCGGGTTAGAGGGGCGAGAATGTAAGGCGTGTACGTAATGGAATCTCAATATGCGAAAGATAGACAGTGGGTACCGGCAACATGCAGCCATTCAACAGAGGCGATAAACCGTGGTCTCGGATTGACATGACTAGTGTACGGAATTTCTCATAAAAATAGAAATTTCAATTAAAAATGAGGGGGAGGCTATCAGGCATTCGCGCCGCGACACTTGTTCTGTTTGTGGCCCAGTTAATACTATACGGGTACTTCATTAGTTTACGCAGTTAATGGTTGAAAAATGTTAAGTCAATTTAGTATGTAAATGATAAATCTACAAATATAGGATTAAATGCCCAATAGTTCCCAAAAGAGCAATGCTTGAAACACTAGCGGAGGTGACCGCGATGCGACGAACATTGCTCAGACAAACAAGCATAATAAATTTATCACTTATGTATAACCATAGCACCCAGATGCAAGTATGTAAGTTATTCAACACATTGCTGCAACATCTCAATACTGTTTATGGCGGCATTCTCATAAAAAGTTGTTAATATTGTGATAACGATCAATGTCATTACATATTTGCATGTTAGTGACTCATATAATATAAATACATAGTTACAGATAATCTGCAAGTTGTGACAATAGCAGTTATGATAGTGCACTTAATAATTATTATTATGTCAACAAACGGGAACTTGGCCTTGTGGAGTTGCATGTTAGTTGTGTGAGGCTACAATTGACCAAATGACTGCACGTCATCAACTTTATCGACATATATACTTTTGTAACACATAGAACATTTACTTTAGCACCGCGGACCTAACGAGACTAAAGAAAGAAAACGCTTAATTTAAATTTTCAGACAATTTATTGCGTGTATATTCTCAGAAAATGCATTTATTTACAATCAACAACGGAAACAATACAAAACATTATCGCATATTATCATTCATTTTATAAAATTACGAATAGCATTTCGACTTAAAAATCATTTCGTATAAAGAAGCGTGAAAATACATAACCGACATAATGGATGTCGGCTTTAAATCCACAAGGACACAAGTGCAAATTATCTTAATAATAAACCACTTTCAAATAAGAAAGTAAATATAATACCTAAGGCAAAAATAAAAACAACTAGCTTAAAAAAAATCATATAAAAATCTTATATTGACTAATAGAAAGTTGTGATGATTATGAAAAACATATCGAGTCAAAGGAGGGCATTACGTTTAATACTGGATTGATGGCACAAATTCTGAGAATGCTCTTTCCTTTGACTAATACTGGGCGAGACTCAGGAAAGAAGGATCTCACAACCGGCTTGTAGCACCTCCGTGGATTCTATTTGGCAATATTGAACACTACCGTCTACGCGAACATCTTACTACGTCAAGCTTTCAAATAAAGAATAGTGTAACATCAATCCTTCTTCCCTCAAATATATAATTTATATCTGAAAATATTACGAGTGTCCGAAGACATGTTGTGATTTCAATTGTTGCAACAACAGCATTGAAAACAACTACAGACAAATAATTTGGTAACGCTGATGTTCAACTTTGAATTAAGATAGAGCTCTATTAATGCCTCGTATCACAACATGTAACAGATCTAAATATCTATAAAAAAGAAATATAAAAATCACAGTTTTCAAATTATGCAGTGTCACCTCAGATCCGGTATGAAGAGCTATAAAGCGTCTTATCCTCATACAAACTATTCAAGAACGTAACTAATAAGTACACAAATAATAAATATAAATAGTGACACAGAGAGACAGTAAAGCAAAGATACCCACGCATACTCGAGACGAATATGGTTGCTCGGAAATATAAAAATGAAGTGAACATAGATATAATAATACAAAAAGTTGAAACTTGCAAGTATATTGAGTTGCATTCGAGTGAGATTCGATATAAAAATACAAGTTCCACTTTGTGCGACACCAATAAGACACAAGCAAACGTATTCATCTAGCTGCATGCGCGCGCACGCGCTTCTCACCTTGTGAACAAAATGGCGGCGTGAGAGCGTTTTGGCGGGAATTAAGGCGCCGGTAAGGCAGTGCGCTGGTAAGGGTGCTCCCTGACCTGCGCGAGCCGTTGCGCCCTCCTCACCACACCTAGCGGCATATACACATTTAACATCTGCGTCTTCGCTCAACAACAAAAGCTTCCAACACCGAGTCGGTGAACCCAAACCTTTGCTAATGATAACATGGATTAAGAAATTCTCTGGAAAACCAACTTTGATTACATTTAAAGTTGACAGACTAAATAGAACTGGGTGTAGCTTTACATCTAAATGCTGCAAAGAAATTGAATCTCATATAAAATAGAAATAGAAAAATTATTTCGTTTTCTACACTTAAAAGATCGCAAGTACCTAGATATCACTGCCAAATACTCGTCATTGTCGTTCGGTAATACTAAGATATAATTTTTATTATTAAATCTTCATTTGGCAGTAACACTAACTTTTATTATTATGCTTAGGCCTATAGATTACTCTATTATCTATTTTATTGCTTTGGAAAATATAACAAAATAAAACATTTAAATGATCGGGTTACGTACGCCCGATCAAGGTACAGGTAATGGCTGGCTTCGATTTTTGTTTTAATTAAAATTGACTACAGTGTTAACTGCGATATAATAAACCTAAACAATAATATACGGGTGTATAATATTTTCATAAAGCTCACTCTTTTCTAACCTAACTAGAAATCTTTTAAAGATAATAATAATACTTAGCCTATGGTATGTTTATAAATATAATAATATGGCTAATAAATTAATAAGTTACGATATAATAATTGTAACAATAACACTGTGCACAATGCGGGTACAAATGTTATTGCTACACTTTAAACGTATATAAACATTTAAAACCGCCTAGAATGTTCCACGTTTTGTTCGTAATGTAAGTGTGTATCGCGTTATTAATTTTGTCAGTTTTGTTAAAATATAGTTAAATATGTAAATGTGTTGTTTTCGTAAATCAATTTGTATTTGGTCCCTTTTGCTTGTAATTGCTGAATTATCTATGCAACTCATAGCGTCATTCAGATAAACTACTGTTAATACGAAATTTTCTTTTGTTATTCACAAGTATTATAACTGGAAATATAGAAAAAATGATGAAAAAAAAAACCACATGCAAATGGTGGAATTTTAGAATACATGGTAATAGGTACTTTAGATAACTTAGTCCAAAACTCAATGAAGTTTGAATCTACATTAACATAATGTTAATTAATTAGTTGTGTTACAAGCAAGGGGTTATCACAAGAACTATAAATGATGGGTTCTATTCATAACTATCATCATTCGAGTGAAGTTTATCAGTTACAAGACAGGTAAATTAATATATATAAAACTCTATGTCTTTGTATATTAAACATCGGTAACTTATATAGAGTTCTATTGGCAGTTTAGATTTAACTAAAATATTATCTAATTTAAACAATTATTCAACTGCCATCAGCCCTAACACGAAACAACTGATATAAAAGAAAATATATTTTCAATAAATATTCTGATAATTATATTAATTTGAATAAATAGCAAACTTATTCTGTTATATAATAAATAATATATCTTTGACTGCAAAGTAAAACAAAAATTATAATTTGTATGAAACTGTACAAAACAGCCGTAGAAGAAAAAAAAACAATGTTCGTAAATATTAAAGACGATAACATCGTAGGTACAAAATAATGAGTCGTTAAGCTAAACGTACTTAAAACAATAAAATCTTAAAGTATATAAATTGATCATGGCGTTTTATTATGACTGTAAAAAGGACGTCCTGTGAGGCGTTTAGAAGGAGGATTATAATATCAAGGACGGCAATAATGATGCGTAGTGCGATACGGCGCTTGCAGTCTGCCGTATCTTACTGAGGGCTGATGCGGCCAATGTCAAAAGCCAGCTAGCAGATATCTCGACGCTGCAAACCCCATTAAAATATTTATATCACACACAGTTCAACATAAGCTCGACACCATACGTTAAATAGTGTAATTAGTTTGTTAGTGCTGTGTAATCACGAGCCTGATTTATCTTTGTTAAGCTGATTTAAATAAATAGCTGTATTTAGTGATCTAGCAGCATCTACAACCGTTATCGAGTTTCTGTGTCTCATTTACTTTGTTTTGGAGTTTATTAAGTCTAATATCGCGCAGCAGGATAATCCCTCCAAAAATGGCTCCAGATGTAATCGGTCAAATCACGTGCTATGGACAAGAAACAATGGCGTTACAATTCTGTCCGTACTCTTTAGTTGTTAAAATCAGTACCGTCACAAAGCCCCTTATAAATAGTAATTGTGTCAATATAGAATACATAAAATAATTATGTGATGAGAAAAGGCTATAAACGTGCCATTATTATTGATTCGGCACTCAGTATGTCGTTTAATTTAGAAATAGTTGCCAATTCAAAGGCCCCAATTTAAAAGATACTACGCTGCTACAAAGACACATGAATTGACCATTCAGGGAAGCAATTTGTGGAGATTATTCTGCTACTTCATGAAGTTGCTGGAAACAAGCTTGTACTGAAAGCTTTATAGAAAATAAGGCATGCGACATACGGATGAGCGTTATAGCCTATAGGCCTTGGGCTGAATTAAACCGAAGGTACTTGGAACACGGGGACCTAAGATGGTACGATTTTATTAGTCGCGGAAAATGTGATGAAAAGGCCCATCGGGCCATGAATGATGTGGACTGGCCTATAAGTAAAGTTCTACTATAAACCTATGATTATAATGACTATTACTGCCACTTTTTCAAAATATTTTTTTTTAAATACTGTTTGAGGCTTCAGCCTGTGTGTATTTGTAATTAACATGCGGTTATTTTGTTCGATTATTGCGATTATCAAATTGTTTACTTTTAATACTAATTTGATCATACGTTTTCTTCCTACTTTAATTCCTTCTGATACTAGTGGACGACTGAAAACCCGGTACCGTGTGTATGTAGCGTTAGTAGATAGTAAACGATGTTTGATAACTACTTTTTGTAACCTAAACACGGATCGATCATCATAAATAATAATTTTGATGTTTTTTTTGCTTTTCGATATTAAACTCTTGTCCAGCAACAGGCATTTATAATATAGGGTATTTTTTTCTAGCAGCCCTTTCGAATATTCAGTTCAGTCAATATAGTTGCCGTTCAGCTACATTTAACTTTTAATCACCAATAAATTGCATTCATAAAAAAATAAATTTAAGCATCCCTAATATTTTGCGACCTACGGTTATCAAACATCGTTTAAAGATATCAACGGGCGAACAACCCACCCGTATGGTCCGCAGTGGCGTACTCCGTTGTCAGCAGCGGGTTGGCGGCGGCGGTGAGCGCGGCGTAGTTGGCGTAGTCGTAGGGGGACGCGTAGATGAGCTGGTGCGCAGGCTCGCCGGGCGACAGCAGGCCTGCCGCGGCTTGAGATGAGCCGTTGAGTAGGCCGGCCTGCGCGCCTTGCGACATGCGTGGCGAGAGGATTAGTGGCGCTCCTAGAGGCGCCTGTTGGCGAAGCGCCACGCCCCCGACGCCGCCGCCGCCCGGCGCCAGCAGGCGCTGTGTCTCCGCCGCGGCCGCCGCCACGCGTCGCCACTCCTCGTCCGCTGTGGGATCGTCTGCGTTGTATCAATGGTACTTATATCAGCTCGCGTCGGGTTCCTTCCCTCTTTCCCGGTCGTGTGAACCATTGATGAAAAATTTGAAACCCATTAGCACAGTTGTCTTGATGGACAGTTCAAATTTGTTAGTAGATGTCGCAGGTGCACTTTGCCTTGAATTCAAGCAATGTGTCTCAACTCAGCCACGAATTGAATATGGCTGATTAAAATAATTAATTAATAGAAGGTACAGAAATCTGTAAAAATAGAGACGACGCGACAAACGCATGAACTTAAGTCGCCGTGCACGAGACAAAATATTCTACAACTGAATAAACAACTCCTTCATGAATTATGCCCATAGAATATCACACCAATATTGTACACTGGAAAGCAATCGTGATAAAAACTCATTTCGTCGTCCGTACCAAATTCCTCTTGAGCTCGAACGGTTTCCAATGGCCCTTAATTAACGATAAGAAATCTTGGTGCGGTGAAATCACCCATGTTAATAGTTAACAACCGTAACATGCCACAAATCAATTAAGTTAGTCATCTAAGCAGTCGCCTCGATGACTCACATCCGCAAACAAAAGACACATTTTATGCTCACTTCAACAATAGGAAACGTAATGAAAACAGAGCAGAATATGTACAGTTGTCAGAACACAATCCAGTGAAGAATAATCCCACGATTATTATGTAATTTGTCATGCAAAATTATGTGTCCCAGAACATTGTGTTTTACCCAGGAAACAATCACAATTATGTGTCCCAGAACATTGTGTTTTACCCAGGAAACAATCACAATTATGTGTCCCAGAACATTGTGTTTTACCCAGGAAACAATCACAATTACTTGAAAAAACCTCGTTATCCTGCTACATTTCCTCGAAATGATTGAAATTCCATTGAAATGTAAGTTTGACTGGCATTTGCACAGTAGGTATAAAGGATCCCCAGGATCTTTCCAAGCACCCTTGAAAATTTCACTCAAACCCCTATAGGCAATTTGATGACTATCTACTCCATACAGAACCACTGTCTTTGATATCGACAGATCTTTGTAGCCTTGATTGACAGGACAAGTTTCGCCAGCTTAGGACATAGGTACTCCTCCACTTTCTCAGAAACCCGTCATGACTGGTCTGAGATAACACTCTTTGAGCATCTGTATGGAGCTAGATAGATAGATTTTGTATGTCACGAAGTACTAAGAAATGGAGTGATAATGACAGCGAAACACACGTCTTTGTGAGATTCACCTATTATTAACATGCAATGACAACACCACCCGGTGAATGAGTGAACCCGTGAGTGCGCATTCCATTTCTTACTCCTACGTAACTGTATTAGTAATTCTTAGTTGGTAGTTTTAGTGACAAAACATGAATGCGACCATACTTATGAGGCACTGACCGTTGACGGGTACCACCGCCTTCGTGCTAGAGTCACGGTAAGTGCCGTTAATGATAGCCAACTCCATCAGTTGACGTTTCTTCAGTTCATCTTCGCCATCGGCTTGCTGTAGAACAAGGGAAAGGTTTTATTGATTAATATGTTCGCGGGGAAGACCTGGATGAGTTTCGCACATACAAGAAAGTATGGCACGAAAGAGAGGAGCACTATAGTCAGCAGTCGGTGGAACAAGGATGCCAATGATGACGATGGTATTCAAAAATAAACAGACGAGCATCTTCGCAGCGATAAGGCTATACATTCTCTTTCCAAAGATGTCGAAGAAATTGACCGAAACGTTTGGTTTGGTTAAAAGCCTGATGCAACTACCAATACTTCTTTCATGTAAAGACTATACAAGAGATTTTCACGGCCGATTGCTTAAGTATTCTAGTCGGAGGTCCATATTTAGAGAATCTAAAGACGCCGTCTTTGGTGCACTTTTGCTGGACGAAATAAATTCGGGCAAACAACAATATGTCGCAATGAGATCGCTTGTTCGAGAGCCTTAAGTCGAGTACAAGCATTATGACTATTAATAAATTATTTTACACACAGACGTGACCTTTTAAGAACCCAGCTCAACGCGGGATATGTTATAAACCAAAAAGATAATGCACAAACTATACTTAATTACTTGTCAGTGTAATTAAAAACGAACAATAACGTGCTTTATGGCTAAGAATTGAGAGGTCAAGATAATTAAACATAATTCTAGAACGAAAATAAGGTCAGTGTCGGTAAAACATTATATTTGTACTGTCGTTAGCCTTATATTTAGGTGTAGAAGCTCGTATATCATTTTTGACTGTGATGGCAGTTTCGCAGCCAAGATCATTATTTTGGCAAGAATATTTAGAAAAATATACATTGAGAGAAATGAAGGAAATGAGTCAGAATACTATTAGTTACCAGACTTGTCTGCCCTGTTCCAAAGATATCCTTTGATGTATTTATTTGGACTAAATGTTGCCGGAAGACGGTTAACCGTGAGAAGGGGCCCCATAGGGCCGAAGCCTGCCGGGTCAGCGGGATTGTCCGAAAGGGTTACCGTTGGCCCGGAACATAAAGGGCTAAGGAAGGAACATGGGTGGGTTTTAGTCAGTAAGAGTCTGACACTCCCTTCCGCTCCAGCCAGAGCGGAAAAAAAAAAAAAGACGGTTAACCGTGTAGGTAGGTACTGTAATAAAACTTGGAAGATGTATTGGTCCAGCAGTGGACTGCAAAAGGTCGAGTTGATTAATTGAATGTGTTTTACAAAGTACAGCAGATGAGAGAAAGAGATGGCGCTATGCAAGACGAATAGCTTTGTCTCTTTCTGGCACTGGAACAATGAAGATTTTGGGTCTTTCCTATACGGCCCCTGGTCTCATTTGACGGTTAGAAACTAACTAGTGGGAGTCTCCCGTTGTGTTAATTAGTCATTTCGTCACGTCAATTGGGAAAAGACTAGTATGATCATAATCCATATTATAATATTATAAATTCGAAAGTAACTCTGTCTGTCTGTGTGTTACCTTTTCACGCCTAAACCACTGAACGGATTTCGATAAAATTTGGCAGAGACATAGATTGCATCCCGGGGAAAGACATGGGATAGTTTTTATCGACATACCCCGCGGGCGGAAGCTAGTCAAGAATAAACTAAAGACTTATGGAAACCAAAGGTACTATACTTGATAATTTCGTAAAAGTAGAACACGCTATCAAAACAAAATTATTAAGGTATCTAGGTAGAAGGTAACCAGTGTTCGTTAATTAGTAGTAATGAGTCCAAGCCTTGCAGCGGTTCAACACAATTCCTGATGACGTCATCATACTTTAAACGCACGGCAATGAACGTAACACTGAATGAGATCTGTATAAAGATAGTAGAAGACTTTGTTATATATTTCCCAAGGAAGATTTCACTGATATTCAGTGGACGTGAAAATATTTTTCGTATCTTTCGAGGAAGGAAAGGATAAGCTGCCAGGTTTCGTGTCGAACAACGTAAACTACATATAGTGACGTGGTGTAGGATTCCGTGGTCATTAGTCATTATTTGACCACAAATAGGAATCCAAGAAGTTGAAAATAAAGCTGGAAACGTAGAAAAATATTTGGAAAAAGAAAGAGTAAGTATGAGCTGTATGAAGTTTTGCATAATGTTTATCGAAGGTCTATTCAAATTCATACTAATATTATAAATTCGAAAGTAACTCTGTCTGTCTGTATGTTACCTTTTCACGCCTAAGCCACTGAACGGATTTCGATACAATTTGGCAGAGATAGATTGCACCCCGGGGAAGGAAATAGGATGGTTTTTATAGACATACCTCGCGAGCGAAGACGCGGGCGGAAGCACGTAATTCATAGTTCCTTTAATTTTACCAGATGTAGGTAAGAAGACAGACTGGCATGGGTGTGTGACGCATCTACCTTCAGACTACAAAGGTTCTATCTTTAACATCAGAACCCTAAAAACGACACCGCAGTGAGTGAGTTACATTCGAGGCTACTGGAGTGAGTGCCAAAACTTCTATTTGGCATAACCGTCTGCCAGTATGTTAGAGAGTTTATCTTAAACAGATAATACTCGCAGCGACTCGAACAATTCAACGTTCGCGTGGTAACCGACTGTTAAGTTAGTCATAGTTTACTATTACGGAATAATAAAATATTACGGGCTGTCTAAAAGAAAGATCGGAGATTACGTTGGTCATACTCCATCCTACACGAAGGTATTTTAAGAATTCATTATATTTTAGTGATATGAGAATGTTTAGAAGAAATTGTATGCGACTGGAATTGAAACCTCCTTGCTTTGATTTATACATATCTGTAATTTATATGGTGTATTTACATATCATAGAATAATAGCTTCCGCCCGCGAGGTATGTCGATAAAAACTATCCTATGTCCTTCCCCGGGATGCAATCTATCTCTCTGCCAAATTTTATCGAAATCCATTTAGTGGTTTAGACGTGAAAAGGTAACATACAGACAGACAAAGTTACTTTCTAATTTAGAATAATAGTATGGATTCTATTCTATTAAAGTAGAAACTCTAACTTTTAAAATAAGGGCATACATAGGTAATAGCAGTTGCACAATGTCTAGGTTTAAAACTTTCCTCAACGAGGCAAACGCTAGTCATAATGAAGTACCTAGTAAGAGTCACCACAATGAGCAACCAAGTTTGTGTCCCTTAAGGTAACCGCAGAGCCGAGCCGGCCCGCTAAGATCGATGACACTGCTTCCCATCAATCATTTCAGACTAACACTAACACAGTATTGTTCTAGACGTGGGTTTCTCTACAACTTCACGAGCTGGAATTTGCTTTGCCCGGTTTTAATCTTGGATATTTGCGCAGAGTTTCTAAATCGCAATTGATGTTTAAAAGTTGTATGGACTGCTACTCAGTCCCAAGTCGGCTGGCGTACACCAAACACAAGGGAAAACTTTTGTCGACTGTAGGCTTCGATCAATAATAGACTGTAGGTAAAGATCTGATAAAATAATAATAATCATAATGTCAAGTAGGTACGATTACAGGAAATTTAGTTTTTATTTCGTTAGGTTGATTTTTTATGAAAGTACTAAACTAATAATTATTGGTAGGAGCTTGTAACACAAGATATAATTTATAATTATGATTAAGAATAAATAGTACAATAAGTATATAATAATGTGTTATTTTGTAAATTACTTACTTTATATTGGAGCAACCGCGAATTGGACCAATCGCGAATAAGGTGAATTGGACCAATCGCGAATAAAGTGAATCGGACCAATCGCGCCTGAAGGATGATATCGTGCCATGACTAACGTGAACAGTTACGTGTGCCCAAATGGTGTACCTACTGTCGATTCAAATAAAACAAGATGGCCAGTAATAGACTGGCTATTATTCACCTACTATTATAAAATGAAAGCATTTACTTACAGGTACAAGCAGGCGTTTGACTTCATCGACAGCCCTGGCCAACTTGATCTTCGCCCTGTTGTCAGTATCCTCAACTGTGAGTAGGACGTGGAGGTCGTCAGCCAAGTGCTCCCAATTGGGCTTTCCTCTGTTTGCATCCTCCTGAAATTCATTCAAACCAAACACTTTAGATTCTGCCTTCACGGTGAAGGAACAAATCGTAAGGAAAATAGGCATGTCCAAAAAATTCGAAGACATGTGACATCCACCGTCCGATAATGGGTCGGCGTGGTAGATTACGCGTTTCTCCCTCTCACTGAAAGGCGAGGCTTGTGTCCCAGCATTGAGAACATTATAGGCATCCACTTTAGTGACCTTCTATTGAAACATTTTCGAATGTTTATGATGCTCCTATTGAGAACAGTAATTAAGGCGCTATTATGAGAAATCCAATATAGCGGGAAATTGGAATGACGTAGGTACTGCTAAGATCCAGTTTATGTTATATGGGATTTCGCGCTATAATCATGGCGTCATTTAGGCTCAATTTACACCGCCGCGGAACGGAATGGAAGCGAACTTTTTTGTAGAAAGCATTATTAACTTTATGTCAATAGTGTAACGCACAAATTAGATACACCCATACGCACAGGTCGCGCATCTTCTGGAGAATTATCGCGCATTCTCGGGAATCCCCGTAGTAACAAGCTCGTATCTAGTTTGTACGTTAGACAATTGACATAAAGTTCATTTTGCTATTACGAAAACTCGCTTCCATTCCATTCCGCGGCGGTGTAAATTGAGCCTTAAGCTATTAGTTTTTTTCTGAGAGGTTGTTGGCCCAGTTGCTGTATTTCAAGCATTGAACTAGGATTTTATAACACTATAATTCGAACCACAAGTCTATGTTTTTTCAGGTCGAACGGAGCATTCAAGTACCCATTACAAAATTAGGTAGGTACATTCTACTATTGATAGTTGAAGTATGGTTGTGAATATAAATAGCCACGAACATTGCTATAGTCTCAAGGACGTAAATGAACGTTAATGGCTGAGCACTTCAAACAAGCCCATACAAATCTAAACGGGAGATCCATATTCATTTCCCAATGTTTGGGTAATACTATTCGTAGAAATGGATTGAATCGAAGAGTTACGCCTCGATTATTTCGAGCCAAACAACACCCAGTTTAGTTCATACAGGGGATTGGAAATTTTTGTATGAACCCTGGCATTTTTTATTTTTTTCAAAATGGCGGCCTCGCTTAATAAACTCTATATAAATCTAATACACGTAGCTGCAATTTTGAAAAAAAAAATGTAAAACTGGTAGGTATGCCCTTTTGAACTCAAGATTAGGAACAGAAGGGTTTTTAAACGTGCTAATATAGGAAATAAGAATATTAAATGTAAATGCTTCGTGACTTTTCTTCCCGTGGACAAAGGCAGGCTAATTGCTGTTTGCAAGGATGATTTATAGAAGACAGCATGCCAGCTGAAACCTGACAACATGCAAATAACGAAATAAGTGACAGTTAAATTGAACTCGCTTAGACAGAAGTGATTAGAGCAATATGCTAACGTTTTGCAGAACCGCTTAGTAAATGATATGCATAGGTACTACATACCTACAGCTAATGTAATGACATAATATATTATGTTTGCTTCTCGTGATTAAGTACGTACTTCCCTCTTGCTTAGGTAAGTGGATTTCGAAGCAAAATTTTCTGCACTAAAAATATAAGTAGGTACTAACCTAAAGTTCGTTTGTTAACCCCAGACTATTCTGACAGGTGTAATGTCAAACTTCTATACAAAAAAAAAACGCAAACACAAAAGACTTAAATGTCAGATTAGTCTCTGGGATTAAAAAACGAACTTTAGATCTAACTAGAAACTGCTTGTCTTAAACTGATGCGATCAGATCATCACCAGACAGACACCTCCATCAGTTTCTCTCTATTGGTTGAGGACCAATAGGTATCAACTTGTCTAGAAAGTCTTAGGAAATTATGTTCTATTTAGAATAAGAAAAATATTGAGAAATGAAAGTAACCTGATTTGATTTCCAATCGTTAGCTGCGTGGAAAATATAAAAGTTAGTAATTAAAATAAACTAGTTCACTTATATAACGTTAATTAAATGTTTTACGCTGTTTAGTAAAAGGAAAAGTTAGCAGTATGAGTAAATAAATGTTGGGTTTTACCTTTTTCTTATCCCTCATTGATCCTTTTCCTCTGACCATGATTTTGCATCCTGTCTCTTGTTCTAACTGTTTGGCTGTCATACCTCTGGGCCCCAGAATCCTTCCAACGAAGTTGAACTGAAAAGAAGAGAAAAAATAGATGAGTTTTAAATTGACACCAAGAATGACAAAATCTGGAAAATCTTGAAATTTTGAAAAGTTTCATTTAGAAGCTTCATCGGCATTTAATATTTAAAATAACATTACAAAGTATTTACAATGTGTTTCAATTACATAAGAAAGCCGATCCCGATCAACATTCTGAAATTTCATTCATCTTCTGTTAGGTAATTCATTCAAAGTTTAAGATTACGAAACGCCGCGGCGACGCCGACGCCACATGCTAAGACCTAATTCAAGTGTGTGACTACATCTAATGCATTAGCTGTTGGATTAATTACGCGCTTCATTACACATAAACTATATTTCCTGCACATACACGCATTCTGTACCTACATACGTTTAACCTCAATTCGTAAGCTTCAAAGCAACGGTCAGCTCGATGTATATGAACTGTGAACCAGTATCATTCTGCCGTCCACGAGCAAAGCTGAGAAATGGACCAGTTGGCACGCCGCCAAACGCCGCGGTTCTCACTAGCGCTTTTTTTTTCTGAAGGGATATTTTAGGGACCCAACGACGGTTCAAAATATAACAATAAACAAGCTTAGTAGATAAAAATCGAGGTTAGAAATTCGTCGCATGTCTCATGCTAAATTGTTTTGCGTGACAGCGTACAAATTGCTCGAAGATGTTATTATGCGACTGAAAAATTAACTGACGTCCGCGTCGGTAGCGAACATACATTTAGAGAAGATTAGGCAGGCCGAGTAGACTCGTTTTGAAGTCGTAAATCTGAGCGAACATTCAGTAGCTCTTATTGTGACAATAGGTTCATTAGATATATTCATTGCGACGATGTATTTCAATGAGAAATATGAGATGCGGAAATAGGCGCCCCAAACGAGCTGGGACAGCATTCGTTAGCCGTCGCGGTCCAGCGCCTGCCTCGGCGACAGACGACAAATTGTAAATCACTCGAAGAACAGACGGACCGAAGTTACACATCCCAACCGATACATTTCTTTATCGTATAAATAAATCTTTTAAAACCAGCCAACTGTACGAAACAAGACAGTATAAAACGGTAGAAATAACGAATAAACTGAACCTATGCTGAAAAGCTAGCTATTTCTCAGTGAACGATTTAACGCTACAATATTCATATCGTCTTCAAAACACATAAGTGATTTCAACGCGCTGCTTTTAAAATTTCAAAAATAAATCAAAACAAAATCGTTTCAAACCACACAATTTGAAATGGTAGAAAATATCATTTAACCACAGGTTTTGAAAGCTTATTTTCTTTGATCTACACACGTAGGCTGCGGGCAGAATTTCCTTCTCTCCCGTTTATATGAGCTTGGTTTCTAAGCAACATAAAATCCTCCGTAATCTCGTAGTGATCATAATTCCAAAGCGGAGGGCAGTCCCGATGCTATTTAGCGGTTGGCCACAAACTGCTCGCTTGAGAACACTTCCTTTGCTTGTCAACCATTATATTATTACATTTCACATTATTGTACAGAAAGGACCTCGTAAAATATTGCGTTGGAAGCGAGACATGTACTGTTACGAGACTTAACTACTAGAAACAGAGAAACTGCATTTTTAAGGTTCCGTATCTCAAAAGAAAAAAAAACGGAACCCTTATAGGATCACTTTGTTTTATGATTGTTTCGTTTCATGTTTCTGCGATCGCCAAGGAATAGGGCAAGGCAATTTCATGGCAGGATCACGGGATTGTTTCATAAAGTTATAGCCGTGAATCCCTCTCTCTGACCAGCTGGCGGCCTTACTTTTTCTCAGAAAGAAATTATCTTCTTGTATACGGGGGACTGACACTACCTAATAAATGTCTAATCATAACTTGGGGCGAATTCCAGACTAATGAATTCCTGACTTCGTGTGGGTGTCAAATTATGTATCTCAAACCAGACGGGTGTAATGAATACGGGAGTGTCTGCTGGACACATTTTCTTGTCAAGAAAACGTCACAATTTGGCCCACGTGACGGAAAACAAAGTTCGATCGCACGCGTTTGGTCGCCGGTCGCCGGTCGCCGGACGTCGGGCCACGTCGAAATAGCGCCGTGATAGTTGGCGACGCGCCCGTGTTTACTTTATTGCATTTTTTCACTGTTAGTAATATTTTTATGAGAAAAGTAATTATTTTGTTTTCTACATTACAGAAATACCTGTGTATACATACGAGTATGTGCCCGGATTCACTGTCACGCCAGTTTGTCACTAGGATTATTTATACCGCAAATGTGGGTTGATTATGTAATTCCACGTTGTCTAATACACACCCAGTAGCTCAAGTAGCAATTTAAAATAAATAGGTACATGACTGATATCGTGTCCATATCAATCCGTTCAAATAATACAAGGAAATCGGACAGTGCAACAGTAAACAAAAGCTATGGGAAACGTAAGCCCGCCGCCGGCGCATCTAATCGATAAACATTAACCAATTGCATTCCAGCCCGCGGCGCATGCGCGCACCGCCCTTTACCTATATACCGATACATACAACGAGTATCTACGATTAGAAGAATTAATGCAAACACCACTTTATCTGTTTGAGTATCGGCGGTTTATCGGAATTAATGCAAATAAAGTTATTTGTTTGTGGAACAATAAATCAGTAAACGCTACTTGTATTAACGCATTATAGGGTCTGTAAATAGGAATTAATAATAAAGTTATCTGTGTTGTAATACCGGTATTATGGAACTATAATCCATGTTTTTATGTCCTATCTGACAGGTTAAGAGGATTTACGTCTCCAGTTGATTACCTACATTTGAGCGAATATTTTAACGATTATTGTTGTAAATTACATTATTAATCACACATTACACCATACATATAATTTTAAGGATCATTATTATAAACTTGCTTTTCCCCGCGGTGTCACACGCTGCGCGGCTCCTAAGGGTAGTAGCGTGATTTTATATAGCCTATAGCCTTCCTCGATAAATGGACTATCCAACACAAAAATATTTTTTCAATTCGAACCAGCGGTTCCTGAGATTAGCGCGTTCAAACAAACAAACTTTTCAGCTTTATAATATTAACTAGCTTCTGCCCGCGACTTCGTCCGCGTGAAATTTGTACCCCCACCCCGTCGCGTCGCAACACTTCGTATTCGCTTACCGTTCACTCTGAGTTTTTTTCTTTTTGCTCGGCTCCTAAGGGTCATAGCGTGATGTTAAATAGCCTATAGCCTTCCTCAAGAATTGGGCTATCAAATGCAAAAAGAATTCAAATCTGACCGGTAGTTAAAGAGATTATCGCGTTCAAACAAACAAACTCTTCAGCCTTATTATTAGTATAGATAAAAAACTCTATGGCCCATAACTCCTTAATAGGTACCAACTCTTAACATCTTACACACGTGATAACTTTTAAACGAAATATCCGATTGAGATGAAACAAAAAGTATTTTACTTCTTCATAAATACTCTTGATAACATAATGCTTAATTTCGATAAAGATTAATATTACGATAAGTACATATTTAACGTAGTTTTTTTTTCTTCAGACGATTTAATAATTATTTTGAACACAAAATCGGTTATTGTGATTAAACCATGATAGCTAGACATATGTTCTCGCGGACTTTTTTGTAGGTCTTAATGGGCTCTACAAACCCGTAGTACATTATTTTGTTCTATTGTCAATAGTTTTTGCAGCGCACGCAAAAATAGGTTTTCGATTTTACACCTTGTTTTACAAAATAGCAATTTTATTACGGATCCCTAATTTTGAAGAAAAAAAATATAGCCTATAGCCTTCCTCGATAAATGGACTACCCAACACTAAAATAATCATTCAAATCGGACCAGTAGTTCCAGAGATTAGCGCGTTCAAACAAACAAACAAACAAACAAACTCTGCAGCTTTATAATATTAGTATAGATAATAATTAGTATAGATAACTTATCAGAAGGCAATAAGATATTATAACAAAGTGAGGAAGGAAAAATCGGATCAAAAGTTCTAAACCAACAATAATTTATTGGAAACGAATGAAGAGTTCCGATAGCAACGTAACTATGATTTACTGTACCTACCTATAGAATAACTGATAGCGATACCATTTATGTAACGCACGGTGCGTTCAATAACGTGAATGGATATAATACACGGTTGATATTACTTAGTCTTCTGCAATATTTGGTGGTGGGCTTTAGTCTGTACTAGGGGTCCTATCGACTGCCTTGTGGAGGCCTTAATTTATTAAGGCAGCCACAGGATAGCAGCGAGATGACATTCACAAAAAAAAGTCGGTTGGAGTACGACATAACCCTCTGTTCTTCCTAGACGGAAGGTATCCATGAGGTTTCACCACGTAATATGCAACTTTTCTTATGAAACCTATAGGTATCCGAGTCGTGAAACAAAATATTACTTTCTTCATCATCATCATCATCTTCCTGCCCTTGTCCCATGTTACTTGGGGTCTGCGCAACACGTTTTCTCTTTCCATTCTCCCCTGTCATTCATTCAGCCAATTCAATCATTCACTCCCTTCTCTTTCATATAATTCCTCATACAATCCACCCATCGTTTCCTTGGCCTAAAAAAACTTCTCGTAAATGTAACGCAAAATAGGGTGTCCCACCCCTTATACTGAACAACTTTTCCTATGAATCTTATATCCCAACGGTGAAAACAAAAACTTCTTCCTAGACGGGCAAACGCATCAAGTTCATAATTCGGTGACGGTCTTACAGTAAATATAAAAATATTAATCAGTTGGCTGAATAGAATCGCCCCCTGCAGTTAGGGATATAAAACAGTTTGTATATTTATATTGCAGTTTAAACGTAGTCCCGTTGTCCCTTAACTGAAAACACAATAGTGTTTATATTGAGTAGAAATGTGCAAGTTTTCCGTTCGTAATTGGCGGTGGTTTTGTGCCGTAATGATAGCGTTCCGATAGTACCGCAAACCACGTGCAGTGGGAACCACAAACATGGTTGGGCAAGGTCGCTTTGATAGCGGGGAAGACACAAGTCAAAGTCAAATCATTTATTTCAAATAGGCACATTATAGGCACTTTTGAATGTCAAAAATTACAACTAAATAGAATTGATTCTAGGGGCATTACAATAGGTAGTTTTCGTATGGAGAAGAATGGGCAAGAAACTCCACCGTTACTCTTTTAAAATGTTTTACAAGGTCTTGTATAAATAATATAATTATATGTGAAGACGATACGTACGATACGACGTATAGGTATAGAAATTTAATAAAGTGTGATTTTACTCATTATTTTGCCGTTAATTTATTTAGGTATTTAATACTTCAAGCAAATGGCAAACGACATCGCGGCAGACGCAGACGAAGATGGCGGGACGAGCTAGACTCCTTTATTTAAGACTAGCTTCTGCCCACGGCTTCGCCCGCAAGGTATGTCGATAAAAACTATCCTATCGGGATACAATCTATCTCTCTGCCAAATTTTATTGAAATCCGTTCAGTGGTTTAGGCGTGAAAAGGTAACATACAGACAGTTACTTTCGATTTTCGAATTTATAATATTAGTATGGATTGGTCTTTGGCAGCTCTGGACAGAGAGACGTGGAAAAAGAGTAGGGAGGCCTTTGCCCAGCAATTGGACATTAATGACTAATAATAAAATAATAATACTTCAAGGACACTTAATGTACAGAGGTGGGTTTAATGCCATAGGTACTTAATTTAGTATTTGGGTTTGAACAGTTGAGTTTTCAAATGCTGCTGCTAATTTATTTTTTAACTATTTCCTGCAAAGGTAGCTTCATGCATGTATTAGTACAGTAACCAGTCATCTATGGGTTAAAAAAGAGAAAACCTTGGTGTAGACAAGAGAAAGAATATCATTCTGACTGAAACTAAAAAGGTGTGCCCATATAATAGCTAAGTTTACAACCAGGCCAACGTGAACTGACCGTTAACCGCCAAGGTAACTAAATTAAAACTGAAAATTATTCTTGCACATGTTTCTCTATTAACAAATGGTCAATAAAATATTTAACTTACCTTTGACATTAATACATGGCAACTTTATTTTTTAACAAGACCATAAACATTTTATTTAATGAGTGATTTTGTAATGCATATAGGTTTACATATTTTAAATTAAAGCCGCTTTTCGTGTCTGCCTGTAACCACGTTGTTCTTTTTGTTATTTTAAACTACACAACGGATTTTGATGCAGTTTTCACCACGGAGGTTTTCACGATTATTTAGAGAATTTATTACGGAAAGTTTATGTATATTTAACTTACATATAATATAGAAATCTTCATGTTAGTCTTAAATAAACAAAGCAAGCCTGATGATTACTATGGTAACCTCAGATGCATGATTTATTGATATTCCTTTAATTAATTATACAATTCATTTTGTTCAACACGTGACTGAACTGTGCAATAAAATGATATATTGTACAATTAGTGTTAACTGCTTTAGAATTTACTATGTTATCTTGACTTAGTTGTTTATGGTCCACTTCCTATTGGAATGATAATTGAAATCCCTGTCAGTAAAGTCAAAGTAGAACAGTTTTAAAACATTTCATTTTTGTTTGTGGTGGTATGAAATTGGTTTTGGGTGATGACTCCGAGTGTGGAAATTGACATTGTTGTATTGGGTGGGAGGGAACCTATAAAAACAAATACGCAAAGGCGACTAGAATCAATAATATTTAGTTTTAATTTTTGACGTTCAAAAGTGCCTTTAATGTGCCTATTTGAAATAAATTTGACTTTGAAATGTAAGTGGTAACAGTAAACAAAAAAAAATTAAGTAAGTATATTGATTTGATATTTATCCTCATTATTTCAGCTGATTGATTCAATTAAAATTCAAATTCGATGATTAAATCATTCAAAATCAGTCAGTTATTCACATTCTCTCATTATTTCTTTGGTAAGCGGATCTCGTTATCCAAAAATATCAATAGGTACCTAAATTCATGAATTTTATTAGTACACCGGAATTTCCTAAGCAATTTCCAGTCATTTTTGTCAAAAGTCCAAGAAATTACGTGTTTACGCGAAAAAATATATTTTTCAAGAAAACTCTATAACATTTTGTATGCCAGTTAGCGTATACACATGACAGTAGCTGGCACGTGCAAGGAGCTGGTATGCTAGTGTGCAAGCTACTGGCATGTGTATCCCCGGTTTGAGGCTTGTAGCAGTTGTTATACCTACATATTAGGTATGTAAGTAAATCACAGAAAATTTATCACACGTCAAAGTGCATGTAGAATGCTAAAAGCTAAGTATTTCTTAGGAGGATGAGTGATGATCTGATAGGTATATCTTCTACTTGTTGCATCACGCACAGGAACGTGACAAAACTGTTTATTAAGTAGACAATAAACGCACTCGTATGGTGTAGTGTACAGACGCACATCAAGATACTACAATCTGTCAAATTTCTTAAATAGATTTTCAACTTTATCAATAAAGCATAAGGTTCAAAGTTGATTGGGAAAATTTGACAGTTTCGGGTAGCTTGATGTGCTGGCGTCTCTACAACGCGACGTGGGTTTTCCAAAAAAATCCTTAATGAGTAAGTAGTACCAAATTTTCAATGTTCCGTTTCAAAATCAATTCATTTTAACGTTTGTTAGACCCATTAGGTGATTCGTTTCTGATGTATGAAAAGGGCATTATTTATTAAGGGAACACGTCATTCATCTATCATCTGCATCTGCCTAGCCTTTTTCCAACTAGGTATGTTGGGGTCGTCTTCCAATCTAACCGGATGCAGCTGAATACCAGTATTTTACATGGAGCGACTGCCTATCTGACCTCCACAACCCAGTTACTGGGTAATACGATACCCCTTGGTAAGCCTTGTTGTCAGACTTTCGGGCTTCTGATGACCCGTAACGACTGTCAAAGATCCACGGACGACAGCCGGGTCGAACGCCCGTGCTTTCCGACGCACGAAGGGGTCTTGAAATGTGAAGATGGTCCACGGACCAACCTGACTTAACCTGATTGATCGACCCGTGCGGCTGTTATTACTTAGACACAAGCCCCTCCAGAACAAGTCATCTATCATTCTGAAGAAATGATTACGAGATTAGAGAATCTGCCTAAAGTACAGAAAAACTACGTTCTACTAAGGACAAAATTCAACAATGAAACTCAACGCGATCAAGTACGTAGTAGTTTTATTTATGAAAATCGCCTTAAATAAATAATTGTGTTCTAAAACTTTTTAAACTAAATAGGTACGAAGGAGAGATCAAATTCAAAGAATTTCCTCCAGTTAAATATCAAACAGTCTTTCAATCATTTACAAAAAACGACATCAAAAGTCAAGGAGGAATTTGATTATGCAATGATCAAAAGTATCGGTAACATAAACTTGATTACAAAATCCAATACTTTTTCTATTCATCATCATCAGCCTATAGCAGTCCACTGCTGGACATAGGCCTCCCCTAATTTTTATTCATGGCTCAGGCAAATTCCAAAACAATAGGTGTTTTTTACCGTAAGAGATTAGCTTATCAACATACAGAAGTAGACCGTAAACTAACAAAAATCGTAGTATAATCTATGGCCGGTCGTTGACTCATTGCCTGCATTGAACTCGCTATGTATTTTTTCCTCTATACGCGCACCGTATATTATGACCTTACGTATAGGGGGAAAAAGGGAATTGTCACTGCTTCAGAGGAAAATCGAGATACAAATTGACAGCTGTTGCTGTACCGTCCGATTTAATCCGATAATTCATAATTGTAGAACCTAAATAACAATATCTATTCAATGTTAGTAGGACGAGAGCTTCTGAGTTGTCACAACAGACCACTCCTTATTGTTCCAGATATCTACAGCGAATGAAAGAACAATGACGTTATCGAAAAAACAAGAAGCAGCTTGTATACAAATAATAAAACAAAATATTAGCCCTATTAAACTTTAACAAAGAAGAGCACAATGGACTAACAATAACAAAACAACTGAACTCTTGACCGCCGGTGATTGGCCATCATTAGTGAGGCTGCGAGTACGCCGGATGAGTGCAGGCAGGTGGGTGTGTACGTACCATATTGCAATTGATTGATGGTATAATTCTAACATAATTGTCGTACAACGATAGGTCACGACGCGATACGAAGTCGCCTCGGGGCTGACTGCTGGTGCGCCGATTGTCAGTATAAAGCTTAGTGTATATTACTGTTCAGATAAATCATTATCCTCATGATCATTAACGTACTCTTTCATTAACTGTTGAATCATGCCTTTTCCCATAGTATTTAAAGGGTTAGTTTTTAGTCCAACCAAACACGACTGAAAATATCAGTATTTTATACGGATCACTGCCATCCTCAGCAACCCAACCCAAACTGGGGGACATTGGTATCCTCAAACTATCCTACTCATTGTTGCGTACCTTTTCCCGTACTTGGAAGTAGGAACTTTATGCACTGTACCGATTAACAGGGTACTCCCACTGCTTCAGAATTCGTTTTTCTCGCTGATATATTATATACATACACATATCCAAAACCATCAATGCTTAGCGTTGGTTATTTTTACAAAAAATCTCGGATACTCGGTACTAGAAATTCCTATGGAAAGTTCGTTAATCTTACACGTGTCTATTCCTACGGATATTATGGGTTCCAAGGTTTTAACCTCCTTTAAATGTTGTGGATGGAATTTTGGCTACCAATGTAATGGGGAAACGTGTCAATCGTTACACACAATTTCTGTTTTCTTTTTCTGCACTATAATCTCTAGAGATCTCGGCTTGTTGCCAGGGCTAGACAGATGCATATTAATAAAAAAAATATTAAAAGCAAGTGAACTCAGACTAGAACGGGTCGCTATGTTCCCACGCAACACGTAAACGTAAAATAAACAGTTTGGGAGTCACTATGTGCTGGCAGACAACAGAAGACTATCCCACTCATTATTTTTTGCATACGCGAAAATATTTATCTTCTAGCTTGGAAATAACAAGATCCTATTAATAAATTTGAGGAATAAGACTGGAACAGGACATCGCTCTATTGCATGCCATGGCAATGCGAAGCCGTCAAAATTGACAATGTAGGAAACGAGTTATGAAATAGGTAAGTTGCATTTTAATAAATAATTTAAAAAAGAATACATTTGAAAATTGAGTCTGTTCACGCCTTTATAAGTTCTCAGTCCATTATGGTTAGAAAGATAAAATGATCAATCCATAAGTACAGCGAATTTACGATTTACGGGACAGACAATAACTTACTGTAAATACAATAGCAACAGTACCTAATATCGATTAATAAATCAGCTCATACTTTAATGACTTAACAAGCTTTACCCGGGATTAGTCACGAACCTCTGTTTACCCATTGATTTGTACGGATTTCTACATAAATGTGTCGTACAGGGTAAAATATTACAATATTTTCAGCAATTTCTAAGAACTCATATATGTTGTAGGTAATGTATATTATATACTCAATAATTAATGACTAATAATATGAAACCAGATGTGCTAATGAGAACAAGTGATTTCAGTTCCAACAATGTGCTGAAAATCTTAATGGAAATTACTTCTGGGACCATTATTGTCATTAAACTAAGAGCCGACTGAATACGGCAGCCGGTTGTATGTCTATTGAAGATGGACGACTACTCAATTGGTAAACACTGAACTAAACCGATGCGCGATGATTCAATAACCAAAACAATCATTGAGCAGGAACGAAGTGCGTACATAGGAAGTATTAGGCGCAGTTACTTCTAAAAACAATATAGAAGACAATGTACTAATAGATACCGCTGCCGCTGTTAGACAAAGTCTAGAGCGGGCCACGACCCGTGACCCGTAGTCGACGGACCGCGACCAATCCGATCAACCTCATTACTGAGTAGGTACCGAATGCACTGCTGCATCTACCCATACCATACTCGTTTGAAGGTACTAATGAAGAAGCCTAATGGTATAAAACGTTCTGAAGATAGCTTCAAACGGAGGAATTGATGATATAGTACTTCAGTACTTTAGTACTGGCGATTAAAGATTTTCACTACATAACTTTGGAAAGGAATTCACATATCTAACAAGCATGATTTATGTCTATTACATGTGTATTGAATAGATAGTTGAAAAAAAAGATCGGCAACAAACAAAATAATGCACTTGCTCAGCTTAGAGGTTATCTATTTACGATGCAGTTGGATCAATTCAAATACTGCATAATTTTAATAATTCAGCTGAAAATACAAAAACAAATGTCAGAGTAAGTTAAAGCGTCGCGGTTGCGGTCGCCAGTTTCATTATTTACTCTATGCGTTCAGCTCAGTACTTTCATTCACAATGGGAAACGTTCATTCATTAAACATGTCCAGCTGTTCCCGAGCATTTAAAGTTATATTTTTTCCTTGTCTTACTGTGTGAAAATGTGAGCTAAAGTCATTAATCTCTATCATGCAATTTGCATTCAAGAGTTTGTTTTCGCGTACATTATATTGTGGGAGTCAGCCATTGTGAAACGGGCAAGACGATGCAATTTAGAATTTCTTGTTTGTTGCATATTCTAATGTAGTCGTTCTGTCTTTGTCTTTACGCAATGTCTCAACCGGTTATTTTTCTTCCACTTTATGTTATTCATCTTAAGTTGGTGTTAAATCCCACAGGAACTACTAAGCTTGTTGTGTACAGTACAGTCACATGCTTATTCTATGACGTAAGCTTATTTTGTGTAAAACGTTACCGTCATCCATTGTTCCTTTGAAACGTGGTTGAGTAACAATCATTAGGAAGTAGTAACGTTGTCGATAATAGAAATTGCGTTATTTTATATGGCTTCTTTTATTTAGTGTCGTAATTTTAAAGCTTTACCTAAATAGCCTGTTAGCAGCACATGCCATTCGCATGGTGTCATACATAAGTTTGTGCGTTGTAGCGATAACGATAGTAGATAATCTACAAATAGTAACTCGTGGTTAGCTAGACAAAAGCGTCCGTTATAGGCTGGTGTCGAAGGCGGCTGAACTGTGACCCTTACGTGAAGTAGGACCAATCCAATCAACCTCATTAATACACACACACCACTCCTTGTTATCAGCCGACAAAGATGCTAAGTACTAAATATTGTTTCTGAATACTCTTTACGTTAAAGTTGTCTAGTTTAGAAAAATACCAATGGTTTCCACTGAAAATCAATTGGAATATTAAACTTCCACGATAAAAATAGTGACTATAATAGAGTTCAATGAATCCATTCTTCATTTGTCCAGATTTACAGTGTAACAGATAAATGGAACGGATATTAGCGGCACACCCACAAATGCGTTTACTGCATTCGTTATAGCCTAAGCCATAAGAAAACTTCATTAAATTATACAAAGCAACGATGTCAAAGAAAAACACAGGGCGTATGTGCCCACGCACTGCCAAAAATTCAGATAACTTACAACTCGCGCGAAATTCAAAAACAGCGAGGCGACTCAATTCGAACAGCTTTTGTTTGTGAAAAACATGTTCGGATGTGAAAGCCTTTATACGGCGAAAGATACATAAATTAACGCGAATATTTTTTTTTTTACGGAGACACATTATGTGGAGTCGTATTTTCTCAATTTGACGTTATTGCTTCCGAGCACTTTATTATTATAGCCAACTAACTATACGAGGCCACTGAAACTTCGTGAAAATCTCGACATTAATTTACGTGCTACTTACTATAAGGGCTGTCATATCTGTGATGGTTTCTCCATAGAAATATTTGTTGCAAGATAGAAATCTTTTAACTTTTTGTCTGAGGTTCAAATATTTTGAAAACCTAGTATTCCTGTTTGAAATAAGGGGACATATAAAACTTGAGCATTTCAATCAATTTATTGATGGATAGATCGGAATATCGTTAATCTATTCGGATTTCAAATTCCGGACTGGTCGTAACCTAAACAAGTTTCTCGATGGTGTAGTAGCGCGAATTGTTTAATCTTTTTGAAACACATTCGCGAGCTTTTACTGATGTTTGCACTCGCGAATGATAAAGCACATGCTGCTAGTGCCAGACATGTTTTCACTAAAACAATTCAGCCGTCCGGCCGGTTCGTCGGCGAATGTAATTCTGTTTTACGTTCTTTCCTATAATAGCCGGTTTATAGCGGTGAGTACGAACTAACGCGATAAGATTACACTTATTTACGTAATTATAGTTACTTTATTATTAGTGAAAGTAATTTTAATTAAGATTTACTCGATAAAACAGTGAAGTGTGAAATTTATGTCGGCTGTATATTTCATGAGATGTTAACCAAATATGGTTAAAAGTCCATCACTGCGATAAATAACATTTGAGCCCGCTATTAACATTTCAGTTTCCAAAAAGAACGAATTTTAACTGCAAGAAAAGCTATAAGTAGTGTTAATGAGTGATACTGAATTTTACTAAGTACCGAATCCGATCCAACGCTTCCAAATGCGTCAGTGTCGTTGGCTTTTAAAAATGGGCAAATAATTTTACTGACCATTCAGTTCTTATTTCCCATCAAACCAACAAATAGGTACAACAAAAAGTAGGTCTCCGACTTCTCCGAGCAACAAGTTTTATGTAGAAACTAATATCTATCTACTGTATTGCTGCGCAATGAAAAGACTTATTACCCCTTAAGTATTCTCTGTGCGTTTAGAATAAGTAGCTCTAGCTATGCTCTCCAGAATCTTAATGTACCGTAAGGCTTTCCTCTTTTACGAAAGTAATCAAGCTTCCACTTCAAATAGCAGATAAGGATAATTGCCTGCATGTAATTCAACTAAGACCACCTTTAAGTTTCCTTGAATAAAATAACAGATGTCTTGCTTTCTCTCAGTGTGAGCTCGGCTATAAGATCCTCCATTAAGACACGCATCAACTGGTACTTCTTGGGGAGCAAAAAGCCGACGTAACGGTCCCCACCGATATGGCAGGATTTAATAACTCCTCCGGCCCTACATGGAGAGAGGCAGATTTCGAGGCACGGGCCTGCGACTGTATCGATGTCGATTCTTTACCAAGATCGTGACTTTTACAGTTGTGATGTAGAGCACAATCTGTTTAAGTATTTGAAATGATATCAATTATGTAGTCACAATCGTGGGAGAGAAAAGACTACTTGAAATAAACTTTTCCTATCCAAATTCGGCGATCACGAAGATTTCGACAATGTTTACAGAAGATGTCTGTATAGGATTGTATAGAAATAACACACGATTAACCAAAACAGAAACCGCGACGCACATGTATTGGTAAGCTCTAAAAGTGTTTGTGATTTGTACACCAAAAACTCATAATTTCGCATAATATAGTCTGTAGGAATATGCGCGAATGCGTTTATTACATTTGAAATGCAGCTAGACTATCGATATTAATATTTGCATTAGGAAATGCGCGTATTTTATCGATGTGTTAACATCACTATGCAATGCAAGCGGGAACCTGTGGGACCAGAATGAGGTTGGAACTCTCCATCTAGTGGACTATGATCGAACAGCTTTGAGCGCGTTCGTATGTGCTCAGCATATTATTTGCCATTACCAACAATGCGGAATAGAACATGTTCCGTATTCGGTTCGCATTTTTTTCTATAAAGGACTAGGAAAAGAATTAATTAGGTACCTAGCTACCTATCCTACATTTCTATATGTGCATAACGTCTCAATCTTGAGGATAATTTTATTACTATAAACAGAACATAATACGTGATTTGTTTATGACTCGATGAATAAATATTAGGTACTTTGTGGGAAAAATGTGGTTTGTTATATTTTTTTATGGCGGCGCCGTTGTATGCTATGAACCGAGAAATTCACACTTATTACTGAATTATTATAATATTCTTATTAGCTGAGTAGTATTCTACTCGGCTAATAAGAATATTCAAATATGTCAAAACAGTCTAAACGGAGACTGGGTTAATAAAATAAAACAGTGTAATAAAGATGTTGAAATACACCCTAAAATCCACATTAACGTGAGCACAATGGTGTATCAAAGAATGAACACGTTGCTATTTGTTTGAGCCATAAAGATGAACGGTACATTTACAAAAATAAAACATTTTAAGATATTAGTCACAGCAGCCGCCGGTGTACCGAAACTATTGTTTCAACAATGTGCTCAACATACGAATCACATTGGTACTGTTAGCTCTATTTCTGGAATAGTTAACGTTTACTTTACAGCTCAGTTTTTGCGAGCGAATAAAACATTGATGGTATGATTACCAATTGTGAAAACATTATTTTAAGATTTGGCAAAATACAGCGATTTGTCGAAGCAATAAAATCATTCGTCGTGTCAGAAACTATTCGCGTTTCTAAGAACTCCATCATGTGACAACCATCTGCATCGTTAAGGGTTTTCATCATTATTTCTGTGTACGTGACCGATGTCTTGAAACGGTTCTTTTGATCGACAATCAATATCATTCAACGATCAATTTATCTTAAGATTTACGTCTACATTGTTAGATTCCTCGCAATTATTCAGATGATCTATGACAACATTAATCCAAACATGAATATTCATCGTATTGGCTTAGATCATTGAAATTACGTTCATATCTTGGTAAATGATACCCAAAGAGAAGCTAATTGCATAGAATTAAAGCATCAACTTGATTTACTGCTAAAGCTATGAAAGCAGTTTGTTAATGTTCCTGTTTCTCACATTATCACGTGATAAATTCAGAAATGTTATTCAGCTACTCAAAATTGTAATAAAACCAACAAAATTAATTCAGTGGCAGAGGTTCGTTAGATGACACCTTATAAGGAGCCTCAGACGAGTTGATGGCGCCAACAATATATCTATGAGTCAACACACATCTCACTAATGTTGATTAGTTTCTAAAACTCTTTAAAGGAAATATTGGATCTATAAATTCTCCTTCTGATGTTGAAAACCATTTTAAATATGGCAACTGTTTGCAGACAACGTGAAACACGCTGTGCTAATTCTGCGTGTTCAGAATGTGCCTAATATATAAATAAACCAACTATTAGGTACATTGAAAGCCAAATAGCACGACATGTTAACTGATGCATTGACAATATTTTCATCAGCTTCAATCGAAGTTGGCACCGACATGTACTGCTAGGTGTTATCCGATTTTAATAATGAATCCATTCGGTTCATTGAACTCTTTGCCCAAAAAGGCACTCTATTCGTGTTCGTTTGCAAATGACCAAGAATCAGTTAGTAACAATGAATGAACCGTAGCATTGAGGGTCGCCCGAGAATCAACAATCATTCCAAAGACGAGATAGCCCTGACATAAGTCTCCAAATGTAGCAGCCTGCCTACCTTGTGTTTCTATCTGTATGACTAACGCAACTGTTACAGTAAAACTCACTATTTGCAACAATTAGCTCGATCCACGAAGAAATTATTAGAATTCTCGTCAGTTAAAAAACTCTTAAGAAAGCCAAGATGGATCTTAAGATAGCTTTACGGGTATCGTGACGTAATTGACAAGCTTCTTCCTTTATTACCTTTTTGCAATTCAATCAATGCTAATGCTTCACAGAAGGATCTTACAAACTGGTGTTTTTCTAGAATGATTTTGAAATGGGTATTATTGATACACTATTAAAAGCCATAGGAATTAATTACTTGAGTGTTTACAAAGCAATACAAATTAATTATGGTTATAATTGCTTGAGCACATCTCACGAATAATGTGCATACAAGTTTCGTCAGCATCCAAGCAGGAGTGTTTACACTCACTTATTACAAACACTGCTCTCTTGACAGCTGAAAATGAATGACAGAACAAATTACTTTACTGTATTTTTACAGAAAGTGCTCATTCATATTCTGATGCTTAAATGTATGTGAATGAAATATAAGATGTATGAATACGACAAATTAAGTTGTTGTGTCCGTACGCTCTTTCCGCTTAAGGGATCAAAACAATGTGCGAAAATATTATGATATACAAGCAACCACACACTGAAATCAGTGTTATTGGTTGGAATTTGTACGAATCAACTTCTTTCCGCCCTCGGCCCATTATAACTTGGGGTAGACGCAAATAGTTTTCCTCTTCTATTCTCCCCTGTGGAATGTTATGTTGTAATCCTTCGGTATTTTCTTTGGTCTCCACCAATGATGAATGATTGAGTGTAATTCTTCCTCTCCATTCATCAACATTTATCTTCATCACTCTCTGAAGCTACAACGCTAAAACACTATCTATTGTGGCAAAATCCTTCTCAGCTTCTATGACAGAAATATTTTACTTATCAGGGCCAGGATATAAATTCATGGATCTTTGACAATCGTTACGGCTCGTCAGAAGCCCGAAAGTCTGACAACCAGTCTCACCAAGGGGAATCGTGTAACCTATTCACTGGGTTGTGGAGGTTATGTAGAGGTATGCAGGTACATCCGGTTAGACTTGAAGCCAATCCCAAAAATAGGTTGAGTTAGGCAGATGATGAGGGTCAAAAAATAGCAATCCTACATACATCTCAGATGAGGAAACCAAGGGACAATGCCACAAATAAAACTTTGTATATTATTTTTTACTTCCCTCCTACTACGTCAACAGGAAATTTGTACTGAATACCCAATAACGTCACGTACTAGTAGGTATAGCCAATTCAACAAGTTGGGTGTTTTCAGTAAATCCATAAAGTTTGAAACGATACGGCTTTAATTAGAATTTCTCGGAGCTGTAATAAAGCAGATTGGTCTTACGTGGTTACGGAGTAAATTGGTGGCTTAATTTTCCAGAACAATAGGAAATACTTCTCAAAATAAACAACAAATTCAAAGACTTCCTGGCTTATGATCGTATTGATTACTAATATGCCATCATATTTTAAATACAGATGTGTCATCACCGTTTTCATTCCCTTGACCTCTGCTGCCTGGCGTTTCAGATAAACCCTAGAATCTAACGCAACTATAGTGCTAATTACGTCAGTACTTACATCTGGATGTTCTTTTACTGGCACGTAAACTTTTTCTGTGAGTGTGGTGACCATGCCTTCAGGCTCTGGTAGAACGAGTGGTTCTTTCTTGACTCCATTTATTTGGAATAAACTTGCTCGGACTTTTGCTATTTCTGTAAAGAGAAAAATACATTTGTTAGCTACGTGGAAAACATCTGCTCTAATAAATTTTACACATGAAACATGTCATATTGACTCGTTAATTTTAGAATACCGTCCCAAACGTTTACTAGTAAATATAAAATTTTATGTCCCGTGGAAAATTCCTGCTTTTATGAATACTTATTCTAGTTTTTGAAAAAATTTACAATACTTAATTTTGTTGGTATGAATTTGTTTTGCGACACACATTATTTTAATTATTATAGTTATTTGGGAACATAGTCATTCTCAGCAGCTTCAGCAGCATCATGTAGGTAATCAATATTTTTACTAAGTATCGGATTTGTAATCAGTGTGAAGGCTACAACAATAGTCGTTGACTGTTATGACATCATCTGACAGATATATTGATAGATCTGATGCTGCACCTCTAATAATATGGCTGGCGAACATAACGCACAGAGGCCACCCCAGCCGCAATGATGTAATTGAGTTATGACATATTTTTAATAAGCTACGAATGACTCATAGGCCAGGATATTCGAAAGACTGTTATTATTTCTTGATAATGGCCCAAACAAATATTTTAAGCATGACATTTTGTAATAAATCTACTATGACTGTGAAGAAATCCTGCAAATAGTCGCTTGGGTATAATAGGCTATGTGACTATTTGCAGGATTTGTACTTTAAGGGCTGATTTTTCAATCATCTGATAACTTTATTAGAGAAATTTTTTTAAAAATTTGACAGTTATTTCATACAAAACTGTTAAACGTCAATTTTATTCCTCATATAAAAGTTATCTGGCGATGGAAAAATCAGTCCTTAGACATTTGTATACCTATACAGTACCGAATAATTTACGTATTGATGCGTAGTTATTCGATTTATTTTAAATGCAATGTGGTTCAAAGACCATATGGCTGGTTGGTGCAAATGTATTATAACACAAGCTCGCGATTTCCCCACCGTATGTGAAGAATCGTTGTGCAAACAGGGTCTCGTTTTATCTTCCTTATCCAGATAAAGAGGTGATGAGTCATCGGCTAATTTCCGGACGCACAATCAGACAACCATCTGTTTCTGAGATAAGTACCGTTTAAAATATGTCAAGTTGTAATGTGATTATAAGCAACTTATCAGCTAGTCGCACGTGCTGAACATTTTATTTTGTAGTAGCGTTACTATCTTCAATCAATCGATCAACTCAGAAAGCCACTGCTTGTATACTATCTTATCTAAGCGATATCTCCTTGCCGAAATTAAAAGTATGTTCCGAAACTTTCAAGTCATCATATCTTGTCAGATGATTAAAAAAATACTCAAAAAATATAAAATACGGAAATTCTCATTTAAATTTTATATCTGTAAAATACGTCGACTACAGTTATGCGAGTTCTGTTCAATTTGTTAATCTCTCACGCTATCAAACGGCTCATATGCGCAGACGCACGTATCCGCCTGACCATACCGAGTCCGCTGAGGGGCTGGCGACAATGCGGAGGAGCTTTCACGCCATATAAGGGCGGCAGAGTGAGTAAACAAGCCATTAACCCGCCACGGTGCAGCGGTGCCCGTGTGATAGCCGATGGATTATGTATTTAATTGCCACCTTTTCTTGCATATTGATATGAGATGTTTATGCCTTATATTCTCCGTATTTTTCTCTCTCCAAAAAACCTAATTGGTAGCCGATGGCATGTGCCTGCTACTGAATTTTGCAGTTGTAATACCTAGGTACCTATTTTGTCATTTAAAAAGCATCGCTTTATTGATTGACATCTTGTAAGTTGTTTAAAACTGATTCTAAGCTGAACTACAAAATATCTAACTCATGTGACCAAGATGTATTGAATCAGTTGATTAATTGGACAGTAATCGTCACTGACAGCGTTTGCGTATTTGACAAGTTGAATCGTCTGATGGTCAATACAAGGTTGCATCAAGAGCATATCGTTTAAAAAACTCCTTTTGTAACATGTCACAGCGGACGTTGACGGGTGTCGAAACACTTGTAATGGTCGTAGAACAATGCAGCAGTCTTTGTGCTGGTAAATGAGAGTTAAACAAAACAATCGCGTTCCAATAGAGGCTGCGTTTTGTCACAGGTGGTTTTGGGGGCTGTCCATCCGTCACTCCACGTCTCTGCGCCTGAGTTTGATTAATGTACTCGGATTTGACGAGAGCGAGTTACGGCGAGACGACATATTTGTCGTCTGTAGGAGGTCGCTCTTGCGCAAGCCCTCAAACTTGTATACCTACTTCAATCTCGTGTGGTCTATGAGACGGATGATTTTAGTGATGGACGGCTATTTACGCATTCCTGTTGAAGTTTCAACGGTTTTTTAACGAATGTTTATACCACTAGCTTTTGTTTTTCACTAAAAAGCACAGCTTTAAGCGCTATCATTATAACGTATAATGGCAGCGTTTAAAGTAACGTGCAGGAGTTATTTATGAGGCTTGCAGATGTAACAGAAAATGTTTAATGACAGCTTGCATGCTCATCGCCTACGAGCATAACATTAACCCATTTCTTGGAGATCATTCTTTCAACTTGCGGGGGAAGAGGTTTGTATTATCTCAATATTATCACAACTGCCGAACACGTTACTAATTTGAACATACAATCAATCTTAAAACCCATGAATTTAAATATGAAATTAACATTCGAATCGATTTTAATTAAGTTATGAGTAGTAATAAGTTACAATTTATGAGATTAGTTAATGTTTGTTGATTGCATCAATGTAGAGCGAGCGATCCACAAACAGGTAGCAAAGCCACACAACACACTATAGTTATATTTGATAACAAGGTTTAATTTTACCATTTACTCAGATTACTCCAACCGCAATCGCGATCGTTCTATGTACGTAATTCTAGCCTTGCAAGACTCCCTTTAGGATTATGCAAGGGAAATCTATCTCTGTGTCTTTGAGTTAAGATTGAAACTGGGTTGTAGATTATTGATAACTCTATAATATAATGATGTTTGAACGCTCGCGTAGGAAGAGCATTCACTATAATAGGAGAACAAGCAACTTGTGTGTCACTGAGTGACAAATGTCAATTGCCGCTTCGATCTTAGAGACCACCTACGGATAAGCAAACTCTGTTAGATTACCTTGGATTTGAGCCCAAAATTAATGTAGGTAGTTTATTTACTTTAAATTTATCATGGCTTTGAAGATAATTCCTCTTGATGAATAGGTGCGGATACGAAAACAAGGTTGATATTCCTGATTACTGTTATTAAATAAGAATAATGTTAGTCGTAGAAAATCACCTAACTTATTCTTGATCACTTACTCCTCCAAATAGTCATTTGTCTTGTCCTAGTTACAGTTCAATAACATCTGTGGCAGTTTTATTTCTGTTACGGATAAAAATACCCTTTATGAAAACACGAGAAAATACAGGGTTTGTTAATGGATTCAATTCATGATTCTGAACCCCACAGCGTTGAATTTTTCGCCGGTTATCAAAATAAAAATCTGCTGTTAAAAAAATTTATGAAGCGGCAATTTTTTTTTTTTGTATAACCGACAAAAATTTTTAAGCATCTAAACCATTTTATAGTATTGTACAATTTCCTCCCTGGAGTATTGCGACAGTGAGCCTCACACACGTACCTACGCTTACTGGTTCCAGATAATGCAATGCAATCTCTCTTGCATTGTCACTGGTCACAATGGCAGACCGCGGCGCATTCACTCTGTAATCCCTCTCGCTCATTCTATTCTAATACGCATTTAATACGCTGTAACTTCAAGCCCAAGAACGATATTATCACATGCAATTGGACGCCTAGCTACGTGATTACATTTTTTCACTTTGCCATGAAGACACCGCCCAAGGTTTTATAGTTTCTATTAAAAACCTTAAACTCCATTTTATAGCTCACGGTGCGATCTTCTAAATTATTGTATTAAATAAACATGTGTGGTGTTAAGACGGGATTGAACTCGACCCCTGGACAGTTGTAATTCAATTTTCGACATATTTCAAGATAAATGCGATTCCGTTGAGAAAGATGACCAATACACTATACTATTAATTTTCATTTTAGCATATTTATAAAATAAAAAACCGATTGGGTAATTGAACGCCGAAGTTTAAGCAGTTAAGCGACTGTTTTTTTCTGCTTGTGGTAGGTAACTGTATCGTGTACTAGTTTATTCGGCTAACGAAACTTACAAAGGTTAACTTTAGTAAGATCTTCAGAAACCTGTCTTGTTACGTGAAGGCACTCTTTTAACAATAAAGGAACGCATTTTAATATTTTGAATGCAACAGCTGAATCAGAAAAATATGCTGTGTAGTTTTCTGCAACAATGTCATTAAACAGACATCTGCGCGCAGTCGCATGCACAGCAATTCCAGTGAAACAAATGGTATAATTGGTTCTTAGAATAGACTAAGTCACAAAATCACTTTCGTTAGCAACGTCGGTCGGCGGAAACAATTAATTTCTTTCATCACCAAGAACTGTGGTGGTATTTTGTAATCTAACGACAACGCCAATGCAACGGCCGTCATAATAACAAAGTAAGTAAACGGACGCGCGGTCTAGACAGTGAAATTACAAGGTGGTGCATTAATTAAACTTGACTGTCACAATTGGAGCATAAATGAACTAGATTTATTTGAATGTGTGGAGGACTGTAACAAACTATCTATCTTCACATTTCCCACATTTGTTGAACTAGTAAATCGCTGAGAAATTTCAAGAAGGTGTAACTTTAGAATCAACAAGAATTTGGAGCGGAAAACTAGCAGTCACTAATAGCTTTGTTTTCAGCTAGTGTTGAGATTAATGTTCCCGGAATAATAATATATGAGGGCAAATTAAGAACAATGTGGATTGAAGGGGAATTTTCTCACGTTGAGCGACGATGCGTAAACGCAGCACCACGGTCAGTAGCGACCGGCTTCACTTGCGTCGACCAACCACGGAGACTTGAATCACGCGAATAATTATGTTGATATATTAAAATGTGTGTGTAATTATCCGGTACATAAGTGACATTAACGGGATCAGACTTCTCTGGGAAAGATTTAATAACACAACAAAGCTAATGATTGTGTTATCGGTACCCACGAAGAATCGACGAAAGTAAACTCAGATGAATATATGCTGATATTGGTTTTTATACCGAAATTCTGATGTGATTTGCCAGAAAGCTGAAATACCCGAAAACCCTATCATTCTTTCAGCAGAAGCACGAAGCGAGCGAGACGCCGACGAATATAATTTTGAAGATTGTGATCGTTCTTTACCTATAAGTACCTATTACTTTTCATAATAAAATTGAAATAAAGTAGCAAGGTATTTATAAACATGGAATAACAGAAAACTAGAAAAAACTTAACAGAATTTATAGGGGGCCAGCTAGGATAATAACAACAATCAATAATCAAATATAAAGACAGTAAATTAAGCTACCAACCAAAACAACTGATCGAAGAGAGACACAAACTAGCCATGTACACCACAGCTTACACCGCTACGGATAAACTTGTAAAGCGTAATATACGTAAAGATTTGAGAAACCACAATACACATCTCATCAAGATTGCTTTGGAACAAAATACATCTTTAAAATAAGCAAAACAGGGAATTTCCAGCAAAGGGCGACCTACTATTGCCTGTTTAAGGGATTGTTCAGGTGCGAGGCAGAACGATAGAGACAAAATTTTAAACATCTGCACCGAATTTTACAGAAATCTTTACAGTGAAAAGCCGACCCTCCAATCTAACACAACTACGTATTCGTGCTCCGATCACATTCCACCATTTACAGGTTGGGAAGTCCACAAGGCACTACAGAGCATGAAATACAGCAAGAGCCCAGGCGACGATGGCGTAACCACGGAAGCCTTAAGAATAGGAGAGCCGGTTCTTCTCCCACATATTACGAATTTCTTTAACAGTATTTTAAAAACCGGAATTCTACCACACAAATTTTGCCACTCATTAATTATTCTCCTCCATAAAAAGGGTGACAAAACCGACATTAATAATTACCGCCCTATCAGTCTGGTTTCGTACCTGTACAAAGCCTTTATTAAAGTAATCGAAGACCGAATATCAGGATCACTAGACAAACAAAAGCCTCCCGAACAGGCCGGATTTCGCCGCGGCCTCTCTACTACTGACCACCTTCACTCCATCAACCAAATTATCGAGAAACACTCAGAATTCCAGCTCCCACTTTATATCGCCTTTGTGGACTATTCAAAAGCTTTTGATAGTATCAGCCATAGCTCAATTTTTAACGCCCTGGAAAATCAAGATATAGACACCACTTATATTAATCTTCTAAAAATTATTTATATGAACAGCACTGCAGCTATTAAGATCAGTTCCATAACAGGACCGTCCTTCCAGATAGAGAAAGGAGTTAAGCAAGGCGACCCGTTGTCTCCGAAACTATTCACAGCTGTGCTGGAGGAAGTCTTCCGAAAGCTGGCAGCAGGCTGGACTGAAAGGGGCATTATGGTCGGCCATAAGAGATTATCTAATCTCCGTTTCGCCGACGATATTGTGCTCTTTTCGTCTTCAGCCTCCGAGTTGACACAGATGCTAGACGATCTTGGCACGGCAAGCCTAGAGGTCGGACTTCAGATGAATATGTCAAAGACCAAGTCTCTTTCCAGGCAAGACAAAACAAAGAAGTTGCAAGACGCACCGAAAATGCCTGGAGGAGCTATTGGGCCATGAAAGACCTAATGAAGGGTGATCTTCCGATGTCCCTTAAGAGAAGACTCATTGACGTGTGCATACTTCCCATCCTCACATATGGTGGTCAAACATGGTCTTTGACAAATCAGCAGAGGTCCACCCTCGAGGTTTGCCAGAGGGCTATGGAACGGAGTATTTTGGGTATCAAACTAACAGACCGAGTTAGGAATACGACCATCCGTTCCATCACAAAGATAACTGATGTCACTTGGAAAGCTGCCACGCTAAAATGGAACTGGGCTGGACACATCTGCCGCATGTCAGACGAACAATGGGCCAAACTTACGACCCAATGGGTCCCACTTAATGGCAAACGACATCGTGGCAGGCCCAGACAGAGATGGTGGGATGAGCTGGACTCCTTCAACAAGAACTGGTCCTTAACAGCTTTGAACAGAGAGAAGTGGAAAGAGAGTAGGCCTTTGCCCTGCAGTGGGACATCACAGGCTAATAATAATAATCATGATGATGGCATAAAATGGCTGTAAATTGACCACGAATAATAACAAACAATAAACACCTTTGGTAGGTAAATCAAACACGGGGTTCCGGAATTGGTCTTCGTGACCACCCCTATGTGCTGATGGTGATCACCGGGGTGGTTTTAGTAAGGTAAAAATCCCACACTCCCCGACCTCCCTACCCCGAGGTCGGGTGCCTTTTGAAGGTTTCTCCCCAAAAAAAAAAAAGGTAAATCAAACATGATGTGAACCGTGGATCTATGAATAAGGTCTGCAAAATAAAAGTGGAGGTATACCTAGATGTAGAAGGTTCACTATGGCACATTGAGAGATATCAAGAAATAGATTATCACAATAGGTATGACGGTCTACAAAGACAAAAAAAATCTAAACCTCGATGTGCTACTCGTATATCAAACGGCACCTAAGTACTGTAGTCAGTTTTCGACTTCTTTGACACGTGTTATCTCTGGACAAATGCAGCTGACGTGAAGCAAATGCCGTCCGAATTAAGTTAATGTGACATTTGTGAACAAAGAGCATACGCATCCGGTGTGTCCTAGAACTATTGTGGTATTGTGTTTGTGAACGGGCCATTTGTAATCAAGCTTGACAAATTAGATTATTAAGTAATCAAACCGGATTTTACTTGCTTGTTGGAACAAAGTAACAAAACTAATGATCTTGGACATCAAAGCGTATTTAAGTTGAAGGTGAATAAGTTAGCCCACTCAATATATCATACAATAACAAAGTAGTGTGTATATTAATAGAAAGCGATGCACTTGAGCATGATGAATGGGAACAAGATAATCAAGAGGCAGTAGTGAATTAAGTTGCCGGTACGGTAGCTCCAGACAATATACAGCGTCGGACAGATGTACTAGCACATCATGACGGCACGGGCTTTGCGTGGATATCTCCTACTAATAAAAAAAGTCCCTTCGAATTGGAACCGAAGAAATGATTGCTATTTCATGCACGAGAAGCGCGAGATACCTACTTATAAGATACAACGACCCGATTGGAAATATTGAATACATTTGCATAAACGATTACCTAACTTTAATTTGTGATATACATAAAGATCCAATTACCTACACAATTTCAATTCATGAGTGAATGTGGTAAAACTTTACATGAATTGATGTCTGTCTATATCAGTATCCATTTTTGCGGAGATTTTATCATTTTCAGTTGTTTTGTTTTGCATAAACTCTCTTCTTCTCTCTCCTTCACTATCAAAGATTTCTACAAACTCAGAGTGACGTTTTAGACAAAATTCCACTTTCTCTTTACCAGTAGTGCAGCCTTCCAAACCTCATGTAGGGTGACAAAGAGAACCTCAATTCCCCAGAATAAGAAGTATTATTTTCAGTAGGTACTCCGTGCTATCTAAGATACGAGCGTGACGGTACATTTAAATGACATTTTACAACTTATTTAACAACTAACAGAGCTCCTTCAGTAATATCCGACTTCCTGTCCTCGATGTCAATTACCATAGGCTAATGTCTAGTCATGCGCATGCATTATGCAAACATAGAGAGAATCAATAAAAAGCTGCAGCTGTTGAATCGTAGAGAAAAGTTCAAGCATAATTTTAGAGGTACCTAACTGGCTAACTGTAAATTTATAACCCCTATTACACTACACGATATTTAGGTCATGTGTTTTTCAATAGGAACTTTCGTCCCATTCTCCTATTACACCATCCCGATTAAGGGAAAGGGTCCCTGAATATCGAGTAGTGTAATAAGGCTTTTAGCATACATAACTTCAGAGCCTAGATTCATGAAAATGCAACCGGTATGGCCATTTGCAATTGAAAAGTTGAAAACTTACGTAACTCATAATAATCTCGATTAATTCAAGTATGAACTCAGTTGCAAATGGCAATTCATTTAAATCTAACCAGTTTAATTTAACCCAGGATTTTTGGGCAACATAATTCATTTACACTTTTTGTTACTCAACCAATAGCACTAATTCTTCTACAAGCAGCCAATGAGATGACAGTGACAGCCGATGCGAGATCAATTTATGTTAGATTGTGTGTCAAACGAGTATAATGATGGTCTCAGTAGGGGTTACGAAAACCTGATTTTTTCAATACGGTATTAGACTACTTTTTTTCTGCATTGTTTTTATTTTGTAGTAAAACCAAATAGTTTAAAACAATAAAACAATGCTTCAACAAGTTAAAGATTTATTTTCTAGGATTTATTATAAAATCTTATCTGATAGAGCAATTTTATTAGATCAAGAAAACAAATATAAATGGAAAGCATTACTATGGATAATCTGGGTTTAAAGAAGTTAACTTCAGTTAAACAGCCTAGGACTTACTGAGAAGGAGCTGGATGAGATGAGCGACACACTAACATGTCAGGAGCCCATCTGCAACAAATTTTGTCCCTGTCCAGCCGACGAAGTAGAGCCCCTCACAAAACTTTTGGGAGATTTAAAAAATTACTGGGGACAACCGTGCCCCCCCCTATATACGCCTATGAGTATGTATACAAAACTGTATCTCGAGTTGTATTGGACCTACAGAGTTATGGTTGCGCTTAAATTTTGTATACTTTAAAAATGTGTTGCAGTGTTGGATGACTTTACCGTAGGATGCACCTTTTAGAAGTTATAAGTCAAAAACTGCAGGAAGTCCGAAATTTCGAGGTTCTTCGAGGAGCATGCAATTAACACAGGTCTTTCGAAGCTGCAAGCTTGGTTTTTCAACATTGGTATCTATCCTAACAATATCCTAAAAAATAAGTACAGTGCAATTTTTTGCGTCCTACGATGTCTCAAATGACTGGCGGCGGATATATAACTTTAAGTTTCAACCAAAATCTCTTTACAAAAATAAGTCTCTTTATTATTAACCTGTCACATCAGTATAAGAAAAGTAGATACCTACATCAGTATAATTATGTCTTTATGTTTCTATAAAATAAATCTCTTTACAATCAACATAGTTACATACTCGTACAATATTTTTGACTAAAATCACATAAAATCAGCAAAAGTTGTTTATGCTGCTTTTAAGGCTCCTTCCTGATTTACATCAGTTTTGTAACTTTCAAACAACAAGACTACCGTCTTAAATCCCAATCTTTACCTGCGCAAGTAGTAATAAAATGTAACTAACTCTGAATAAATTAACCACCAGATAATTAAAATACGCAGTTTTTAAAACTTACGCACGTAAAATGTTTTTTGGAAATAGTATAATGTGCAATAGAACGAAATTTGGACACTGTAGTTTCTACTGAAAATAAAATAAAATCACCAATACCGTAATCCCTGTATTGGATATTTCAATACCGGTATTGAAAAATGACAAAAAAAATCCGAGATCCCGGTATTGAAAGCTCAGTATACTACTTACACTAATATAATAGATGATTCTTCCAAGATTCCCATTAGTCATTCCTACAACGCGTGGGAGGATGACAATAATTATACGTAGAAAAGTGACGAAATGAGATTGACGGTGAATCATTTATCAATGAAAACAATGATGTAGTAAATATACAAGTTAATTTGGACGCTTTGCAAAACAATGTATGAAGTTGCAAAATAATAAGTGCATAAATCACAGCAGGAGCAAACTGACATTGGCCAATACGAAAAGCACACAAAATGGAAACCAGTTGGAAATGCCAGCGCAGGTTGTCTTTACAATTGTGATTGAAATGCTTTTATCTTGATATCTTTATCTATGCACGGTCGGAGGGTTCGTGTCACATTGTTTAGGACACTGATGCGACATTTGAAAATTCGCTGGAAACCACTATTAAAGTGTATAAATATGTTATGGAATACAAGAGGACGGAGATACGGTTACAAATAAAAGCAAGCTTAAATATTTGCGGTGCATACCGAGACCTAGTCGTTTGGACTGCAGCTAATTGTGTGAAGTGTGACTGAGAAATATGAATATCATCAGCGAAACACGTTATGTTAATTTCAGAGAACGTGCACATAAAACAGGTGGTCAAGCGTAAATGGTCCAATGAAAAAATAATACTCATATTTATGAATGGTAGTTAGCAGACATTGGGTGTGAATGAAAAAATACTCATATTTGCATCCCACTCCGCAAGGGTAGCAGAAAGACTTGATGTTTGTGTGACACTCATAAGTAATGTGCCCAAACACACAAGTTTGTGCGGTGATATCGCTGATACAGTGGTAGCATATATAAGCACATGGAAAAATAACAATGTTGGCTTCAGACAAATTTGTTTTCTATTAAATATTCTTTCGTTAGCTATGTATTTACATTACAAAACTAGGTAATCATAACATGATTTTGTTAAAACTAATCATCAATTTTTTTTCAAGTAACTTATGTTCGAGAAAGATCAACACAAACAACGATTTCACAAAAATATAATAGCTTTTAAAGTGCGGACTTTTACTAGGAGTACCAGAGGATGGTGTTAAAATAATATTGTATGAGCACAACATCAAGACTAACGCAACGAGAATTATAACTCTATAAATTGTCTTAGTACGAAGGAATACGCATGTTTTCATACAAAGCAGCTACAGATTTACGGTCCTATTCGTTAGGATTTACGCAGGTTCGACACGTGTAAATAAGCTGACTAGTTAACATCGCCTAAATGTGTCAAAGCTGAACCAATGGACACTGTTACGCGTTCGAGTTTCCAGAATGGTGGCCGAGATCTATACTATTTATTCCCCGAACACTATCCACAGTTGACGGTTCTTTTATTATAGCTATAAAAACATTGGAGTAAACCGGAGATTTTCGCTGATTTATCGCCTAATATTTATTTTTCACGGTTTACTTGCGGGGCCCATTTGTAAATATAGGACGAGTTTACAGTAGGGAAACTGGGGTTTCCTTTTTATGTGTTATGTCGGTGCCAAACAACGTGACTTGATGCGACGCGGACATTAATATAATGTGGAACATTATCGTAAAACAACGAGCTGTGGATGTTTCAGTGTGTCGTGTCAGTTAGCGACTTTAATGCACCATTATGCTAGTTCAATAGAAAGTTTATAACCTCCGGTGTAGCCATTTTATAAAGCCGTTCAAGCAAAAATCGGTGTCAGGAGGAAGGCATTAAACTTCTTATATAGTCGATGAATATAATAAAATAATTAAAAACAACTATGAATCAGTTTGGGCGGGGTGTTAAGTTGTGTGTGTTAATGTGACATGTTGATATTCATCATACTGACTGGGCATTTTTTCTACTACAATAAAACCGAAGTGTCAAATGTCGATCCCTACCATTCAGGAATGGGCTTCGTATTCAATGGATGTTTCGTGGGCGTAGCTTATAAACATTGAATGACAGAATTAAACCACTGACAAACTATGAATAAACACTTTAACAACAATTTTAAACATATTTAATGTCGTCATTGAATGTGACACATTGTAGATCTCTTTTTACAACAACAATATTGTTTAATGTAAGCTTTTATGAAATGAAAATACCGTTCGTCAATATGTTAAGTTGCAAAGAGTAGCTCGAGAACGTGTAGGTTATATAGCGGTTAGTAATATGCAAGCGAGACGGATTGTTTGAGACCAATATTTGACAATAGCAAGCTATGAGCCAGCAGCAAAGTGGTTAGCTCAGACAGGCTCAACCTTGCCATTCATAACATATTGTTAACGCGGCTGGTAGCAACGCCTACAGTGAGACACGTATCAAATTCGCTTTAGAAAAACTTATTGTAATGAGCCGTCTCACTCAATCACACGTAAGACACACTTCAGATGTGTAAACCACCTACGCGAACTATATTTCAAGTAGGTAAACGTATATGTCAATGTTTAATGGCCCACAAAACATGATTATTATTACCAAGTACAAACATTTATGGACAGTTAAGAATGATGTATTCCTTTTCCAAGGATTCATAAACAATTACAGATGCACAATGATTGAACTCAATTCAATTGCAATTCTTGTAATAATCGTAGGTGCAATCAAATACACGTAAGGCCAAGCTCGTGTTGTCGTTGCGAGGCTAATTTTGCTAATTAATTCTGTGTCCCTAACCTAATATAAGGCGAAGTGATGCCATAGACACCTTCTTGGCTAGATAAAAATTGGCATTCACAATAATATATAATAATAATAAATTCTAAATTGTCTTAACCGACATGAGAAAGTAAGTGATTCAACCAAACTGGTACAAAGAAACAGCAACTGGGTTAAAACCTTTAACGATGTTATGTTAGACAGATTTTACACACAGAATCAGTGCAATATTTTATGGAAATGCAGTAAGAGCAACCAATGCCCGAGGGCAAGAAAATTATACGGAAGAACGGAAGAGAATTTATATGGAATAAATTAAATTGATGGAAGACGGAGGACCGGCTGTTGTGGCGCAGCTTGGAAGAGGTCTATGTCCAGCAGCGGACTAAGACAGGCTGAGTTGAATGATTGAAATTCAAATGAAACAAGCGTTTATCTTACAGAAAATTAATTCGCGTGGGCAACAAAACTTTTATATATAATAGTTTAATATCCATAACAAACCCAATAATCAATGCGCGCAAGAAAATCTACAATAGTGTACGAGCTTTACCTAATAAATTAAATATTGCTTCCGAGTCTTTTTTCGAACTCTAACCAACTGTACGGAGAATAGTAATGTCTTGAACAATAAATAAGACAGCTAAAGAAAGCTACGTTTCTCTATAAAGGCGACAGTAAAAAACACGTTGAAAATCTTTATTACTTACGACTCGCGGGGCTCTATAGAATTTCTCACGTCTCGACACAAGTTAACGAAGCTTACCTGAAATAAAATATAAACAATATTAACGTTGTGTTAGCTATCGATACACGGACTTATTAGCTATTGATACACGGACTTAATGTTTATTATTTTATGTAATTACTGCTGTCTGATATAACAATGAGCCATTGATTTCAACAATATCATTGGAGCAGGTTTCCGTAGGGTTATATTGAGTGCGTGGCCACAGCAAGTTCTATATTTGCACGACAAATATAGCACCTGCTAAAGAATAAATTAGATGATCATACTGTTTTATTTAATCATATTTACTATTATTTCAAACTGAGCAATGTCTATTTTGATAGTGATTACTTATACTATAGCTAGTTTGTCCGAGATTTCCCCGAGGAGAACGCAAAACTTTTCAACGTTGGCGACGTATTGCCAGATATCGATGTGGTCAAGGAACATTGAAGGTCCAAAAGGTTCAAAGATAAGATATAAAACGTACATAATAGAAGTAGTAGAGAACACTACCACGAATGCCAAAGACGAAGCACTCGTGAACACACATTGTAGTAAGAACTCACACGCATCAGTAAGACAAATTCTAGGTTCCAAATTATTCAGGCAACAGTTTTCAGTGCGTTGTGCAACACGGTGTTGGTTTAGCCACCTAACGCAATTGCACGTTCAGCTTTTAAAACCATTTAGTGCTGGTCTGACAATATTTACTAGGCATGGCAATTTCGATGCACTTTGTAAAGAATTTATGAAATCGGGATATCGAGGTTGCATAAAAGCAATATCTTCGAACCGCTCCGAAAATTATGCACACGCAATCTTATTATTTTGGAAGTTGATTATCACGACAGTTCAATAGAAAGGCAGTTGACAACACGAATACCATATGAAAATAGCAATGACATAATTTTCACATATAATAAAATATGTTAATACCAATAGACAACCAATAACGAGCATTGTTAAGCGTGAGCACGATTCAGGGGACTTTGTTGAACAACGGCGCTTATTAGAAGAGAACCAAATGTTATATGATATGACAGATGAAATAATTCCGTTTATACATTAATAAAGAACTCATTCATAGCTTCGACACTCGTGTAGCGGTCACACGCATCTAGAGGTGATAGTCAGAAATAACCGTCTCTATTTCTTTGTAGACGTTCACGCGTGAGACTCTTGGCACTGAGTTCAAGCTCTTGCACGCAAAAAGAAAACAGTGCAATTAGAAATACTGAAAAGAAAAATACTCTCGATAATCACTTTGTTTTTTTTAAAAACCGCCGGTGTTTGTGACGAGGCGCTACGGCGATGACACGCACGTATATTTTAAGTCATCGTTATACAAAACGTGATTTTATGTTTGGTTGTATATGACAAAATTCTTTGAATAAGCTTGTCTAATATAACATAGTTTAAAACTTGGCACAGAACGTTTGTTGTATTTCAGTGAGATACTTCGTAAGACCTATTTAATTCAGATCGCTTTCTGATTTTAATCGCTGCCGAAAAACAAGCTAATTTATAGCGACAAGGAATTTATTCACCCTCGCCAGGCTTGTAGTAGCATCCATTCTAATCAAAAAGTCTCATTCAAAAGCAGTAACAGTTTGTGTCTTCATTGGAGTGTGTATGTGCTTTGAGTCGTCTTCATGATACCCCGTCGATTTAACGACAAATATTTTATTAGAAATGACTTGAGAAATATGGTGTAGCACCCACTTAATTAATAACAAGTCATTAAACTCTTGGCTTCAGACTTGGGAGTTACTTTGGACCTGCTACTGCACTAGTTGGATGTGTCGAAATGTTTGTTAATCGCATGTGACTGTTCGAGTATAAAACTTTATTTATTTTGGCTGTTAACAGAGGTAGATGAACGCTGGTAGAAATTGGCCAACCTCCCAATCGTTATTATAATTTTAGTGGTCAGTTCTACCTGTATCTATCATGTAATTTCGTACTTTAATTCATTAAATAATTATTGCAATAAAGCATTAATAGATTAATTAATTTTAATGTTAAATTCTGCACATACTTAAATGTTGTCAGTAAATTAACAGATGTGTAATTAGAAACCATTTAAATGAACTTATGTTTGCATTTAGAGTTATGCAGCCACCTTGCTAAACAGGTTTTCCCATGCATTTAAACAATTTTATTCACTAAATTAAAATGTAATCAGTTAAAAAAAATATCAACGATCCTGAATACAGCTTAATGAATTAGCTTTCGAAATGGTTTTCTTTTTACAAGACAGTGTGTCAGAAAGTCAACACACAGTCAGCCTGTACCTGTACAGCTTACACGGACTTACACCACCAAAATCATCTCATCATCTGCCTAGCCTTTTCCCAAGTATGTTGGGGTCGGCTTCCAGTGTAACCGGATGCAGCTGAATACCAGTATTTTACATGGAGCGACTGCCTATCTGACCTCCACAACCCAGTTACTGGGTAATACGATAGATACCCCTTGATAAGACTGGTTGTCAGAGTTTCGGGCTTCTGACTACCCGTAACGACCGTCAAAGATCCACGAATGACAGCCGGGACCAACGGCTTAACGTGCTTTCCCAGGTACGGAGGGGTCTCGGTATGTAAAGATGGTCACCCATCCACAGACCAACTGCGGCAAGCGTAGCTTAACCTGATCGATCGACCTGTGCGCCTGTTATTATTTAGCCACGGGCCCCTCTTTTTTTTTTTTTACGGATGGGAATTCATCAAATGACCCCTCCCGCTCTGGGTGGAGCGGAAGGGAGTGTCAGATTCTTACTGACTAAAACCCACCCGTGTTCCTTCCTTAGTCCTTTATGTTCCGGGCCAGCGGTAACCCTTTCGGACAATCCCGTTGACCCGGCAGGCTTCAAATTCACGGCACGGGCCCCTCTTACACCACCAATATATACCATCAAAATAGGTATACTAAAATTGTGAGTAATCCCATAGTTTAGTTTTTTTGGTTTATCACCTTGGACACATCAAAGTTTATGCGATGCAGTTTATATAAGTACTTCTATTGTGTTCTTTATGTTCGGTTAAGACAAAGCTTACATCATTGACGATAAAACTATAAGTAATTATATAGGTAAGGAACATCAAAGTATCCGCTGCTTGCCATTTTAATGCTACATTGTCAGAGGTCGCAGCTCAGCACTTAGTTAATTAAATGACTTCAGCGACTAAATGTCACAAATGATGTGTTTTAACGCAAAACTGCGTTTAATTATAATTTGTTAGGTGTGCTCGTTTAGATGGTTCATGGATTATTCTACACTAGCTTTGCTTCGCCCACGTGGATGTCGGACAATATTCCACAGGAATGTATTACTGGGATTAAAAGTCTTGTGTAATAAAATAATCCAGGTTATAAACTATCTGTGTGCCCATCCAACTCCATTCAGCAGTTTTTGTGCCAATCCGGTACATATACATATAAATGCAGACAATTAGGTAATGGACAAAAATTCTTCGTTACAAATACAATCCATACTAATATTACCTATATCCATACTAATATTATAAATGCGAAAGTGTGTCTGTCTGTTACCTCTTCACGCTTAAACGGCTGAACCGATTTAGATGAAATTAGTATACTTAGACATAGTTTGAGTCCCGGGAAAGGACATAGGATAGTTTTATCCCGATATTCCCACGGGATCGAAACTAATGCGGGTGAAACCGCGGAGCGCAGCTAGTTTTATTATAATTATGTATGTATATTGGTACCTAGGTTAGTATCCATAAGGTTTCATCATCAAGATTGTAATCCCCGAAGGGTTAGGCAGAGGTGTACCTACAGTAACACCCACACATCGACAGTTATGTATGAGTCCCATGTAATAGGGGATGATCCTATTGCCATCAACCGGGCAATCCAGACTCCGGGCTGCTTCTGAGAAATTGCTGATAGAAAAACCCATTAGCACTTCCACTTTATTACACTGTACGAATATTTATCGCTGCAATCTTAAAATGCCGTGGCCACTGTAGGTACCTATAATAATTAATTATGTTAAAACTCTCAATACTACATTCCTTTATTGTTCAAATTAGAGAGAGTTGAATTTTTCAGCACATTTTTTGCGATTCCTATTATACAATAGGGAGAGCAAAATATGTGCTGAAAAATTCGGTCATCGCTGAACTAAATAGACGCAGACAATTTATCGGTAGTAAAAACTCTAGGATTATTTCAAGCCGCATTATCCAAGAAATCGAATGTAGGCACAAACATATCTAAATATTTAGCATAATCAGTCTATAATGTTCCCACTGCTGGGACACAGGCCTCCTCTCTTCGAGAGGGAGTGGGCTATAATCTACCACGCGGGCCCAGTGCGGGTTGGTAGAAGTCATAAGATGTCACATAAATCTTCGAATTTTTGGTTCTAAGACATGCCGGTTTCTTCACGATGTTTTTCCTTCACCGTTTTGAGAGCAGTGGTGGTGTATGATTAACTTACATTAGAAAAGTGCCTGCTTGGTGTCGAACCCACGACCTACAAGTCGTAAGTCTGGGCCGTTGCTACTGGGCCATCAATGCTCCCTACCTAACTATTTGCATTACTTTTTATCACATCTATTCAAAAAGAGCTAGTGTATTCTGCGTAAACAGGGACTAAAATAGCTCTTTAATCCCTAGCGACTAAAAGTGATTTGAATTAGGAATGTGGATATTGTTAAGTAGTAAAAGTTCCAATTATCAAAGAGATCAATAACGAACATTGTATGAACAAGTAACAGGCTGTATGATAAAGAAAAAAGCGCGCGAGCCAAATTAAAAAAATTGTGAATAAATAAAAAACGCGCTAAAAGCAAAACAAAACAATTACGAACAAAGGTTTGTTCGTAATTGTTTACTCAAATTAGGCTTTTACTTTATTTTTAGTTTTATAAAAAATTTGTAGGTACTTATGTCTTCCTCAAGTAATTGTATGTAAATAAATAAACGTAGGTAATAGTACCTACGTTTATTTATTTACATACAATTACTTATAATCTTATATCATAAGTTGCACTTACTTATTTTTTCATAGAGGGTGATAAAAAGTAGAGTGACCTCGGGAGCAAAACTATTTTAAGCTCGAGTGAGCTACTTTGAATTCCTCGCTGCTCTTAGGATTCTTCTTTAGAATCCCTCTCGCCTTCAAAATAGTTATTTACTTCCTTGGCAAACAATCTACTATTTTTTATTGTTTCCTTTTGACTTTTATGACCACAAACAAATCAATAACTTAGATATTAGATAGGAACAAGAATCTGTAGTCAGGGTTCGATTTAACTTCCACGAAATAAAAAGTTAAAAAGCTTTTTATGGGTTTTTTATTACTCAATTTAAATGAAAAAATTGATTACCCGCCGGGTTCTTCAAAAAGCTAATAATAATAATAATTTATGGTAATACTGGTATAATTTATACTCATTATTGATTGAGAAACTTAAAACGCCGGTGTTGTCTTACTGTAAGTTGTCCGTCGCGGATGAATGGGCAAAAATACTTGTATCCGTGCGATGCATTCATTCATTTTTCAACGAGCCGTTGGAGACTATAGTTTTTACCAGTGAAGCCACGCAAAGAGAATGATCTATTGAGAAATGATTTTTAACGGAACAAGAATAGGTAGTCTAATCTTATTTCTAAACTAGCTTCTTCCCGCGGCGTCGCCCACGCGTATTTTTATGCGCCACATATTTTTTTTTTTTAATAAAAGTAGCCTAGGTTACTTCCTATAATCAGCTATCTGCCAGTGAAAGTCCCGTCTAGGGCATGCAAAACCGGTTTTCCGGTTTTGCGCAAAACCGGAAATCGGCCAAAATTTAACGATTTTTGAAAACCGGTTTTGAGAGCCAAAACCGGAGCTCAGCTCCGGTTTTCCCATTATTGAGTAACAATTAACATTTTGATTTTTATCAACATTTTTTTCGAACACTCTCAAAAAATTATTAATTTTGAGGCATCAAATGTATCCGAACCGAACACAGCCTGCATCCACCCACTTACACGCGTCCCTCCACTACCCCCGCACCCCGCACCCGTAACCCGCCAGCCTGCGCCTGCGTTGTTGCAGTAATACCCTTACCGGGAGTGCAAGTGCGTGTCCGCCGCCCTCGCCTGCGAGTTGCGAATTCATATTATAATAATGTTATTTTGTAGTTCGTCTTCAAAGTTACAAAAATGTTGATTTTTTTGGTAATTGTGGGTGGCTGTGTTTAATATTTGAAGATGCTGATTGTGTTTTCTATGTTTAAAATATATTATTTTTGATAGCAGACTTAATAGGTACCAAAGATACCAAAAACTTACATGTTGTTGATTTGATCTCAGTTAATTAATCTTTATACTATTATAAGTTCATTGTTATCTGTACAATTATTATGGTTTGGATTAAAAAGAAATGTATCATACAATTTGTTTTATTTGTAGACTTAGTGGGTATTTAAAAAAAATGGTGTTTCTTTTTAAATTATACTACATTCGATTTTTTTTGCTAAAACCGGACCTAGCTCCGGTTTTCGGTTTTGGTCCCAAAAAAACGATGTTCAAAACCGGTTTTGATGTCTTTCCGGTTTTGCATGCCCTAGTCCCGTCAATTGTTATACTATTATCATATGCATTTAGTATAAAGCTGTTATTTTGACATTACAAACAGACACTTCAATTTTATTTATTTATATGTATGTTTCGATATGAGCAAATCGATAGCCGTGGCGCAAATAGAGAAAGAATACCATATCGGAAAACTTGAATTTATCAAATCAAAAGGTATTCCGCAATCGTCAACACGCTTGGTTTCAACATTACTCTAAACATGGTTCGTCTCATAAATGGAAACAGCACGACAATACATTCATAATCCCACAGAGGAAGGAATGTGATCTTCACGTCACATCCGCGGGGACGAACACAATGTAGGTAAGTTAGCGCCGGGCTACATCGATATCCATTACAAAACCAGTACCATCTAACACCGACTCCGTCAAAACGTCACTTCGACTGACATGAACACTAAAGGCGCATTTTTATTGATTACAGGGCAAAGGAAAACATCGGACCACCCACGGAGGCCTAGCATCTAATTGAGCGTCGAGCCCATTGTCCACGCGACAGAAAGTTCAAAGGTCCTCAGATTAAATATCAATCAATGAGGGTTTTTTTGTAAAATTCGTCATCTCTTGTCGGAAGAATACTTTGTTACGGTCTGCGGTTTTATTAGCCTGTAAGTACCTATCTATTTTAAAAACATTAAATTAAGTACATCGAATTTAAGTTCAGTGAGAAACAGTCGACAAGATTGAGTTTGCTTCTTTTACTTCGCAATGTTAATTTTTATAAGTGTCTACAAACAAAATTGTAGTTTAATTCCCAGTTTCGTTCGTGACGGATAGTAACCGTTCAGATTAAGAAACGACAAGTTAGCCTCCACCCAAGTCAACGCTTCAGTTAACTTTAATTAGTTGTAATTCACTTCAGAATTACAACTAAAGTTCTTCACCACAAATATGACAAGCGCAGGTACGATATACACACCTAAAGGGACACTGATGAGCCGCTAATATATTGACTCATCAACTTAATAAACTAAGTAATAATCACACATCTTGGTTTGACCAATAATATTACGACCTGATATCAATAACACAGGTTTTTAACTTCACACTTTCTTTGACAAACGTTTTTGGTAATTTGGTAGTGTTATGTTAAAACGAATGCGTTATTTTTTAAACATTGATTGATTGGTTAGCTTCATGTTGCATGACAAGTATGTCATCTATTTATAAATAACTATGAACAATTCGACCATGACTGTTAAAGGTACGCCTAAAACTCTCGAGTACGTACTTTAAATCTAAATTAATGGTAATTAAAATAGCTGCACCGGCCGGTACCCACCTTGCAACGCTCAAAATAGGGTTGGGTTATTGGGTAGGTATCTTGTTCATGGAGTTTCATGTCTATGTATTATTTTATTCTAAGAATATACCTCACGTCATGGCAATGAAATATATATATTAAATCTGATACTAATACAATTATTTACGTGTTATATGTAAGTATGTAAATTTATTTTATTTCAATAATCATCGATAACGACATGTTAATTGTAACATAACACAACACACGACAGTAGTTATGTCGTAGCCAGATCTTAGAATTGATAATTTTATGACCAATGACTGAACACTTCATGAAATAATCAATTCTAAGATCTGGCCAGGAGAGCGACAATGATACTGTTCATAAAAATGAATTTTAAAATATGACAGCTGTTTTAAAAACAAAGGGGTATCGTTGGGCAGCCCTGAAGTAACACAAATCCACTCCATTACTTAGAAGAGTCTTTCTTTATCTCATGGCGGTAGCAGAGAGAAACAAACCGAAAGATTGTTCGGTGGTGAACCAAAATGATAGGTTACAAACGCGATGAAAGCATAATTCTATGCATTTAATAATTTCAAACTGTTCTAGCCATTAATTTGGTTAATGTTGATGTTTGCTGATAATATGCTTTTAGTAAACAATATACAAAGCAAGATGCGAACACGGTGTTATTTTTAGCCTTTCTTGATTAAAAATTTGCCTACATTCAGCAAATTATAGGAAGCCAAACCGTCAACATAGGTACCTTTTTAAGTCTGGGAACAATTGGATTGGGATAGGGCAAGAAAAATTATTTACTTGGATGAGTACCTACTTATCTGCCGACAAGTTTAAAACGTGTATAACTTAAGCATTTGCCCATTTAACTGGAACCATTCACTGACCAAAAGAAGGTCACTTAGATGTCGCAAGTACTTACAATAACTAATGCAATAAGGTTAAATAAATATGTAATTTGTGGATTAGGTTATGCCCAGTCATTAGCTACCCACTTCGGATAGGAACTATCATTACGAAATCGAAACAACGCTCACTTCCTAAGTATTCTCAAGTTAAGATGTAAGTACCCACCTACATGGAATAAGATAATCTTTATATCGAAGGTGAATCGGCCGCCCACGGCAGCGGCAAAAAGAATAGTCATCAGCTTACATCTAACAAAGGTAGCCGATTCGCCGGCCGTCTTAGTCAGAACGCCCATAATGACGAATATGGACATTTGTACAGCACTGTGTAGGTGGTACTTAGAACCCGGCCCCAGCCCTTATAAGGCGCTATGAAAAGTTCTATCGATATACGCAAAGGTGGCGGCGCAAGAGACCAATTTGGGGTTTACGATTGTCGTCTGTCAAAATAATACAGGCTGAGGCTGATGGCGTAGTTCTTAACAACGAATTAATCAAACAGACACTTGACAGACCACAGCTAAACTGAGAACCGTAGTGTTTATTATAAAACTTCATTACATGTCATAGTGATTACAGGCTAGTCTATTCTATCCGCAACTTTGTCGATTTACGCGAGAATTCTCTGATCAAGAAAAAACTGAGATTGACGTGAAGATGAAAAAAATGGCTTAAATTATCGCCACATCATAACTGCGTTGTGTTATTAGAATTTATGTTCGCGTCGCTTTGGTTTAATCCGAGAATAATGGTATAACGGGTATTCGATAAAGGCCGTCGATGGTTGAGTAGGTAGTCGAGAGCAAATGGGTAAAACAAATGGTTTTGGAACAGCTTCAGCAGGCATAGTTTGTACAAATGTACTTACCGAAATGGTATCGCATTTAAATAGGCACACATTGTACGCCCTGAGCGATGTTTGAGCAAGTCCAATTGCTTGCTGGACTATTGCCGGAGCAAATAATGTCGGTACAAGTAAACAGTTTAAATGCAATGATGTAGCAGAGCTCATTGGGAGCTGGTACGTTTAAATAAAAGTATTTGAATAACTAGTAAGAAGCCAGTTCCAAAATTCCCGTTACAAAGTAATCAAGTACCGTTTCGGGGTTGTTAGAGAGCTATATTGCCAAAGCGGTTACACGATTGTCCAACTCTAATTACAAGTTAAAAAATAAATCATAATTGATTGCAAAATCATTATAAATAAGCAGACATAAAAATATAAGGACATCTTCATGTAAAAGTTTAGATTTATTCTGTCAATTCGACTAATATAGCGAGTATATCTATCGATTAAATTGTGCATACATAACAATCTAAAGTACCAACAGCTAAGCAAATACGAGTTAGGCCACGACTTGCATCTCAAAATGACACTTCAATTAATATTCTCAATTTGGCACGATTATGAACGTTGAAATATTAGATTGGAATTGGATTATATGAAATATCGATGGCAAGTAACGGATGTGATGGATGTAGCCACAAGACCATATTTCATGCAATGTATGACCCATTGTATCTAGCCCTGTGACAAATTACGACTGCTACGCATACAAGTTTCGATGACAATATTGTATATCGCAATGAAATCGGAATTTGCATGGTAAATCTTGTAGTATTTAGGTCACAGAAAACAACTGAATATCAGGTGCTGTTAATGTTAGATTGCATTTGATTGGGACAGTTATTGCGTGTTTTACAAATATTATACAACGTCCGGTGGCGATGGCGTTTTTAACATTGCAAAATATTTATTCTACAAATAGAACCATGGCTTGTAGCTTCACTATTCTAAACTATTGAACATATTGAATGAAGGAACAAACACCTATTAAAGCACAGTTATAAATCATTGTTTGATTTACAATTTTCAATTTCATTGTGTTCAAAAGATTATACTGATAGAAATGTCAATACAATAAATAGGTCTTTCAGATAACTCACATTATATTCCTCCTTCAGTTATTTATTCATCACTGGGCGCCATGATTCTTGTCTTAACGGTCCCGTTAACCTTAAGACCCGCCTTTGTAATATAACACTTTATTCTGTGTTCTAAACAAAATACCTAATAAATGGCGTCACAAACAAGTATCATAACGAAGATAAAAGGATCAGTAGCTACACAAGGTCGCATATTGTCAACGTTACGCACAATGTTAGCCACGAAACCGCCTGGCATGTTTTAATTTCAATAGCTATGTATTTACCTTTCTTGTTTGTAAGCATTCATGTTTAAAACATACATGTGGCTTGTTGAAAGTAAACTGTAACCTCAAACGCGCCCAGAACTTGTCACGAAATTATGGACTGATTTTATCCTAATGGTCGCCAGTTCACGATATTTAGATAGTATACATTTTTAATTAGCATAATATATGAATTTGAAGGAATGTGTTAACAAGATTGACATCGTCTACCAGAACGATAATTTTATTTTAAAGTTACATTGAAAGTTTGATAAAATATTGCTCATAGTTCAAGCAATGAGTTCTCAGAACATTTTCGATGCATTTAAACCGTAGGTTGCGAAAACTGACAACAAAACACAGTTCGTCCTATTTAACTTTACAGATGGCATCCATAATCCTAAACAAACAAATATGCAAAGGCGAAGTCATACCACATTTCGAAATTATGAATACAAATAGAGTTGACAACAATGGTCAATGGTTGACGTCTTTGGCAAATTGCAGCTGTTGGTACATAGAGGTGGATCATTGACGCTAACACCGACCACGCTTCTGAAACACGAGATGTCTGCAACCACTCCTACGGCCGACACACTTAACGTGCTATAAACAATCGAATACCTAAAATAGATTTTATTGCCAGAGCAATTGAATTCAATGTCGATGCAAATGATACTACACTGTTCATTGTAGAATGTTTTACTTCGTATGAGATTCTAAAAGCAGCTTACTTAGGCTTATTGTTGGTTGGTAATACGCTGTGAGAACGAAGGGCTTGTATTCTACTCGTACAGGACTTGCGGTTCAGTCATAATACTCGTAATAGAACAGTTATTTTATTGTCACTGATTTAGTTTTTAGGTCACGCACTCACTAGACTGTTCTACATCTAAATAAGTTTCCATGCATGTGGCACTTACGTTTCGGCGAGTCAACTAAAGGCCAGATCACTAGTGACCTCTAATTCGCGCCGCCTATGTCAAAGGTCCGGCAATTTTAATAACAGATCGATACTCTCAACTCTGTCATAGCAAAGACTTTAGATAAATGGACGTTTGTTGCTGTGAAGTTGTGTTTAACATGTTTCTTAGACCAGCCCATTGTCATTAAAAATCTTCAGTATGCAACAATAGGCAGTACATTAGTAGCAAATGTGGAACAACGACAGGAAACAAGAGAAACGTTTGCTAAGACTACGCATCGCATGGGACGGACAAAAAAAGGGAAAAAGGCAACTAACGGTCATCCCTTTGTCTTTGCGAGTAGAAGAAATCATTGAGCAATGTGACGATTGTTTTGCAAGATAGGTAACTGCCTACACTTAATTGGATGTTAATAAATACCTGCTCATTCAATGATTGCTTACATACATAATTATGCATTTTGTAGAACGTTTGTCAGGAAATGAATTTTAATGCCGGGTGTGGTGGGATTTGCACACGAATTATTGCAAAGGAGATCAATATTTTTTTTATATGAGTCATACATATCACAAGTCTTACGAGGCTGCAAGTTATGTCCATAGTAGATAAATAAGAATAACGAAAAATGCAGCTACCTAAAACTGATGCGAAAACTAAATTTCGAGATGAGCGAAACACAAACACAACCCAGGAGAAGAGAAGCATCTGATATAAATCAATATACAAAAGGCAAAGCACGATAAAATAAACTAAGTGCAGAATTGTATTTTTACCGACTTCAAAAAAAAGGAGGTTATCAATTCGATACCTATGTATGTAATATTATTGGAATTGCATTATATTCACATATGACAATCTATTAGGGCTTCCAAACAAATATACAAAATTTTATAGACGTATGTATGTATGTATGTTTGTCCTCACATATCTCCGTAACTATTAATCGGATCGTGACCATTCTTTTTTTATTAGCTTACATTTACTTCAACTTAGGGAAGAGTGCAAGTTTCATCAAAATCGATTCAGTAATTTTCAAGATATGGACTAAGACGTGAAAGTGTGACGGCCTGGCTTATTGATACGAGCTACGGGTGTAGTGTCAAAGCGAAAACATTTCAAAACCTTGGTCAAATTCTAGTGCAACAACTAAAAATTACCAAATAAAAAGTAATTTAAAAAAATTAAACCGACTTCAAAAAGAAATTAACTCAAAAATATGAAATAACTTTAATTTCGGAAGTCGGTGGCAAAAAACTAAAATACAGATCCCAAGACACCGACTTCCGAAATTAAAGTTATTTGATATTTTTGAGTTCATTTCTTTTTGAAGTCGGTTTAATTTTTTTAAATTACTTTTTTGTAAATGGGCAGACGATAAAATAAAAGTTTAAAACGAATGGAAAAGAGACACAAAATTGTACTGTTGCTTGTTTTTACAGTAACGGGTCGACGTTACTAACCTAATTAAGACAAGTTCTCGTGATCAGCTGATTCTGGGTCACCTACCGTTAAGTGAACATTTTCCTGGATTCATGGTTATGAGGTATCACTTAGTAGGTACTGTAATATAATTGTATTTTAACGGAAGATTTATCACGGCATTTACGTATGTACCGTTTCTCGAAACATTTGTAAATAAACTAATCGTCACCATAGGACACGTCATGCTCCAAAGCAACCTAAACTCATTGACTTCCGATTTGATGCGACATATAGGTTTAGTTAGCCATAAATAGTTTTAATAATACATTAGTAACAAATGTTCACTGATGGTAATTTTACATAAGTATTCTAACTTTAAGCAGGATGATATGTAAAAAAAAAAATAAGCAAGACTTAAATTAAAACGGAATACTTTCTTAGCATTCTATTATATTATCGCTTTGGTAGCATTGCCAGTGCCCTACAAATTAAATATTCTGTGTGCACCTAATAACGATCGTCGACTACGCCGTTAATCAGAATTTCAATTAATAGATTGGATAGGGTTCGAACAGTCGTAAAAAGCCGTGACATCAGTAGATCTTAGAATTGACAAAGACGTTAACCGAATTTAAAAAATCCAATGAGCAATACGATTCCGTAATTCTACATATTAACAAGGCAAAAACGAATGTTACCAACCTAATACTTTTTATAAGGACGTTTGAAGATTACCTCATACAAACAGCGGCGCGGGCGCCCCTCGTGAGAGCTGACGTCATCAACAAAAGAACAGCGATTGAATAATAGGGGTCCCTTTGATAAACACAAAAGAGAACCTGCGCACATGTAAGTACGGTATAAGCGTACAGGTGCAACTTGTTCTTCTTTATATATTAGTTAATATCTTAGAATATTTTAGGTATCTCTATTTGCACAACTTACGATTTTTTCATATACAAATTGCATTTCTTAAATTAGCATACTACTGTCTCACACTGTGATGAGTTTTATTAACATTAATTAAAATGGTGAATCTTGAAAATCACATCTGAACATGGGAGAAACTAGTATTTATATACGCAAAGCTGTGATTAGTTCAAGCACCTTATCTGCCTTCTCTCTGCATTACAACGTTTATCCAGACAGTCTTCGCATTGGTTTCCGGTCATAGATTATTTAAATTTATTACTCACTCGATATTTTGGATCTCCTTTCGATTATAAAATAAACACGTTCTAATACTGCTTATAAAACGTAAGGTAAGACACACTGCGTTTGTTTACATTATTACTAATCTTTTTAGCGTCCGAAAAGTGATATCATCCTCCGACGACCGCAAGCGTCTATTCGTCCAAGACTTAGCAATAAGATGACGTAGAAGTAAAAAAAAAACTTATGAGAATTGAACATTCATTAAACGTAATTCTGACTTACCGCAAAATTTGCGGCATCTGTCGCTTGAGTACAAAATACTATATTTTATGCGCGGTCGTCGTGGAGCAGATTCCGCATTTACAAGATTTATTACGGAATCAAATAATCTGAATCTTTCGGATCGAAACAAATTATGTACTTCGTAATAATTCAATGTCTTGTTGTCTACTTTAGTCGAAACATGCATAATAATCAATCAAGACTCCCAATTCATTGCATTGTACAAATGACATTTGTACGCCGATTAATTTGTTGAAAAGCAAAATCATTTTGGCATATAGCCATAAAATTAATTATTTTTTAAATATTAGGAGTGGAGGAATGACCCTTGTTTTACTCCTTATTAATTAAGTCAACGATAGTATACAGCGCGAACTAAAACCAAGATCCTTTACCACGTCATGTTCCGACGTCACGTTTAGAAACTGCAGCACCCAATGTGACAATCAAACGTGATAGCCGAGTTTACATTATAAGCGATACCAATTAACATAGATTAATTAAATAAACAAAGGCAACGGTAACCGATGACGGGGGAAAATGAATTTAATATGAGGAGACCAATTTCTACTTCACTAACTCAGTCTAAAATTATAACTGAATGAAGCATTAGCGATATATGCAAACGAATGTCGACGTGATCGGCAAGTTCAAGGCTTTTGGAAGCGGACACAGTAATCCACTGCGTTCTTATATCAATGCAATAGAGTTTACATCGGTCACAAACGTAACGAATCGCTTACGATGAACGTTTCAAAACTGCAATCACATTGTTACGTGTCGACGGACGGCTACAACCTGATTGTACCGTTAAGCGAGCCGCGCAAAACTGACCTAGTGCCGGGAAAGTTATCAGGGACGAGCGTGTTCCGTTTCACGACCCAAACCGAGCCCAGCATTCAGATCAATCAAGACTACTTCGCATTACCCCAACTTTTTTAGCAATTCTCGGAAGGAACACTAGGTCATCGGTTCGACATAATAACGTCAGAAATCAAATCGCTGATGTCATGCAACAGGACGTTCTAATGGTAATTTTAGTAGATCAACCCGAGACGCTAGTTTCATTATTTTCATTATTAGTTATAAAACGACCAACGGTGTCATATGATTCTCTGTTAATGAACATTAATTCGTTGCAAGTGGAACTGATTCAATTGCTATCACCCATGTAGAGGTGGCATTGAACTTTGTCGAAACAACTCGTAAGTGTGTGGCATGTTGAGACGGTGAGTTCAGCCAGTTATACCTAACGGAAAAGATTCAAACCGGAACATATTTTGATGGCTTCCAAAATTTTACAGAGGATATTATATTAGTAAAACCACAGGATAAAAACATAGTAGATTGATCGACAGACAACTTTCTCTACCAGGAAAAGGCATACACAAATCCTTAAAGCATACACAAATCCTAAAAACCAGTTCCAGAGGCCAAATGAAATGAATTGAACGATAGATTATTTGAGAAAATTGAACGTATTTCATGTAAGAGGTGTATCAAGGATGTTCTGATGCATGGATAAGGAGTGTGTTGTATATTTATAGTTGCACGCGGGGTCGACGTTCCTCGTGCGTCTCCCACGCCGCGCTTGCCCGGTGCGATGGGATCTACAAATCAGTTACACGATGAAACACTCTTTATTCGCAGGCAACTGAAAAATACCACAAATTCTTGTGTAGAGCCTAAATTTTTCCACAATCGAAAAAATAATAAATAATGTTGATGCTTCATAGATGGTAATTCATCATAAATGTGAAGTAAGGTCACACAATTGATTAAGCCTATTTGAATTCCAATTTGTCATTGCAATTAAGCTCAAGATTTGTCCAAATAAATCAGATCTGATTGATTGCTAAATATGGCACCGAAAACAAATAGGTCGTTTGTGTACCTACATAAAAGCTTATTTGGCATATCGGTTAAGAATTATATATCTTATTAGATTACTTGAAAATGAAAATTATTCCGACATAGGGGTTTATGATTCCAGTTGCTCACAAAGTGGAGCGCATAACTTTTAGCTGTCAGAATAAATTAAAAGATATTTGTTATTGTAAACAAGAAAATTTGTTTGACAGCAACTAAAACGTGGAACCAATGACTTAAATACGACGTATTTGAGTATTTATTTAAAGAATAATAAATATACCAAATGCCTAGGAAACATATTTGAGGAAGATGGATAAAATGTATCCCTCATCATGACTCACAGACAACCACTAACTGGGTCATTCTACGTTTCTACAGAATCCTGATTATTCTTAGCCTAACTCCACTTCGGTTCTGCTTAACTTTGGAACAAAAAATCTACTCGCACTTAGCAGATGAAAACATGTGAGAAGCGGTGTATAATTTGATTCATGTAAACACAATAACAAGTCTGTTGATTGTGCGAAACTGGAAAGTCGTAAGAAGGTAAGTGGGTTCGTTAATGCAACTACAGTTCGTGCTTTGCCTATTACGGTGTCCAGTACGTGGAGGTACTTTATGACTCTCTATGTCCAATAGCCCCAAAATGTAGATTACATCATTTGTACGGACAGTGTGGACGTCCAACTCCAAGCACTGAGTCATGAAATAAAAAATGAATATGCAAATTACAATGTTTCGAAGACAGAATAGGTGAAATAACGCCGTACTGAGTAGAATATTGCAAGAGCAATTAAACAACAGTAAATAAGACGAATTTTGAATAATTTGGTCACGAGAATAGGTATTATAGCTTTGCGTGCTAATGAATTAAGTAGTATGTTCAGTTAAATATACGAAGTGACACACTTAATAGATATTCCGAGAATGTTTCAATAACTCTCCAGACGCACCCGACAACGAATAGATTTATTGAAATATATTTAAAACGATAGAATGCGGATCCAGTGTCATTTGTAATTGTAACGTCCATTCATAATTTTAGGGCGAGGATTAAAATAACGATCGTTTACGTCTAAGACGATAGTGAAAAATGAGACAGGTGATGCGAGGAGTTGTGAAGATACGATGTGGGATGACAAACAAACCTCGGTCATTCAACTCTACAGGAAGAATATGTTTACTGGCGGCTGAATTTAATACACGAATGTTTATGTTACAGCTTCAGATTCTCGAAAAAAAGGGTACATCGGCTTGGATGTCTGGGATGTTTTCTTACCATCGTTTTATTATACACCAGACATAAGTGACATTAGCGGTTCATGATGGTTAAAACTCACGTTATTCTTTTCAAACATATTCGTGGACAGCGAAAATAAAGTTACACTGACTAATTACTGCTTGGACGGATTCCCAACCAGATAAACACCTAAACCTCAGCCAAAAATACACAAGATGGCGTCGAGTTCATAATAAAACAATTTAATGGGCCAGCGCGCTTTCCGCGGTGACGAAATCTGCGCCGACGCATTCTCATTACGTAACTTGAAACGCGATCTGTGCAAGAGAAAACTGTGTAAGGTCAAAATAATTTCATTTCATCGGTAGCCTAAGTGAACCCACAATGGAACCCATATGGGTCTAATCAAATTATAAGTTTCCATAATATTTTTTTTATCAATGAGGGAAAATGAATCCTGCTAAGCGAGGTTTCCTGGTCAAATATTCAAAACATTAATATGGTAAAAGTCCAAATCTGAATCCTTACCAGAATAACTGTACTTACGTTGCAGTAGCATTATAGGCAGTGACTAATAACATTTTATATATTGCTCTAGTAATACAAATCAGTGGGGGCGATGAACAACAAACGAATCTGACGATTGTTTACGCGCGAGTGCGACGGGACGGGCGCGGCGGAAGCTTGGCGGAACCTCGCGTCATTGGCTCGCGAGTCGCGACTGCTGGCCCAAAACTTGGCCACCATCGCCATGCCACACTTCATTCATGGCACATATCATCAACCACTGCATCATACGTCACATTCAAGATAACAATCATAATGGAAATAGCAATCAATAGCGAACGTAAATACACTGCAACAAAATTTCGACTGCAATCGACCAGTCAGAAATGTCTGATATTTCCTAAACTGTTCAATTCAAGAGAACTCTTGATCCGACTCGTAACTTAAAACAAACACCATTCTTTTATCGAATGCTTTAGATTTAATGAGTCGAGCAGATTTATCGGGACCGGAGACAAGTATGGAACCATTTAGGCACTCCCATCCTGAGCGTCTTGTAATTTTTATTACGCAGGCAACCCCGCCCCGCATTGTTGTGGGGTTTAATGAGCGTACGCTCGTGCCGGCTCTGTTCCTGTTGTGCTAGCGAGTATAAAATATATTGGATACGGCAGACTTTATTTTCTGAATTCTTTTTTTTTTACTTGCCCGATGCAAAGAGGAATTAGTTACATTTTATTAATGTCTTTTTATGCTACAATAATCTTACTTTACGGGATATAAAACGGACACTTTCGAGAATTCGTTTCTATTTTAAGCCTAAACAACGAAACCCGCGCCATTTTGTCTAATTTCAGCATGCAGAGGCAGATAGCGGGTGACGTACAATTTGTAGATATGTCTGTGATTGAAGGACATTGAGAAAGTCTTTGTTACGCTTTGTAAGCTCTGGTTACGTATTAGGTACTTTGAAACATCTGAATTTCCGCTTATGAAGTTCCGTCATATGAAGCGATACGCATATATCATAGATTTATTACATGACTTACAGTTGCAGGGACTGATGGTAACTATAACCTCAAATTGTACACGGCAACATACCTGAAACAAAAAGACATAAAATTGTATTATTACCATGCGGATCGCAACAGTATTAGTACAGTTCCAAATAACGCATCCGTGAACCAAACCGCCTCCAGATGGTTTATAAATACACAACGCCATGACATTAAAAATATCCAATTAATTCGTATTAAGTCCTATTTGAAGAACATTTTCAAGCGAATTTAGGCTTTAATAGTAGACGGGCAAGGTTCATAAGTCGCGTTTGTCGGACGATGCTTTCAGAGATATCAATAAGACGGCTGTGTAAGTCGTTACAGGGTTCCGGGCTAGCGTTTGATATTTTTGCTCTAAGAATATTTTTATTTAGAGCATAAAACTAAAATTTACTTTTACGATTCAACAGGCTAGTTATATTGTAGGCGGAAAATTTTGCTAGGAACTTAGACTCTAAGTTCCTAATATATATATATTCATAGATAAAAATGTTAGCACAGCACAGTTACTACGCTTCATTAAAATAGCATAACATGGATGTGTAGCGAGGAATAATAACTAACACAAAATTATTTGTCATTCAAAGGGGAGAGTTTTATCACAAAGCACAAATTATAAAGTCACCGTTAAAACATAATGGAATGCAGGATAGATCGATGAGGACACATGCGGGTAGGAAGCGAAAATTAATAGCTATAGCAGTTAGTTTTTGTTATTATTCAATGGGGATTTCTTTTTTAATGTCATGTGCATATTCTCACTATTTAGTTGATTAACAGATCACGAAATATCGACATAATAGAGAAAATGAATTCTGTTCTAATGTAACACGAAACGAAAATGCATGCATGTCAAAATTCACTAGAACGGACCAAAAATGAAGATCGACAAGACATTTGGGATAATGGAGAGTGCAGGACAACTGGAGCATCCGCAACATAAAAGATGCCCTAAAGATTCATAAAAGAGGTAGATAGATCTGTAGATGGAAATACGAGAAATACGTGGGATGGCACATAATGGGAAGAGTTGGAGGAGGCCTTTCCTAAAGGCACACCGAAGAAGACCGGTATATCGCATTTTTATGTTACAAATTGTTCTTCTTTGTAGTAAATAAACCTTTTGACAAAGATTTTCCTAAGGCAAAAATAGATAAGAGAACTAAAATGTGAGATTTAATTAAATACCGATGAGAAGAGTAAACTACGACGACGGCTTTTTGGACCAGTAAAACTAGGATTAACGGTGTAATTTGGTATTATCTCAAGTCAGATAATCCCTCATAATTTATATTAAAGTCTACGGAAAGTATTCGAGTAATTCTGTAATGCATATAAATGACCCAATTAGATGAAGTTGGCCAGCATCCAGAGAACAAGACTGCATGCAGTTCCCTCTATTTAAATGTCCAGTTTACTTACATAATGTGCCTACTTCTCCGTTTTGTAGCTCTCGCTTTGAATCATAGTTACACGCAGTACTTTAATATTCATATTAAGTCTCTTTAACAACCTGTTGTTCAGAACCTGGAGAAACGACATTATGAACAGGACCATTATCATCATTAGTACAGAATTACGTAAATTACGAATAACACAGTTGACATTAAACATACTCGGAGACTACCGACTGACCTTAGATTAACACCACAATCTTCTCATATAAAAGCAGGTTCGTTAATAACATAAACAGTAACTTATATGCATAATACAAGTGTTATTACAATCATCCTAACCTACATCCAATGTCGCTCAAGGAATTCATTGTACTTGGGTAGACATTCCACATTGCAAATATTCTATGAATTAAAACGTTCTGTTATTCGAAATATTCAAATAAGATAACATTTCGTCGCGCTACGGCATAGTCTATAAATAAGAGATCAACTTTGTTTTACACAAGTGTTTATAGGAATTTAACTATTTATTTCTGCGGGGGAGGCATTTCTTTTACTCAGAACCGCTTTTTACGTGTTACAAAAACTCCCAGATCATCATTTTGGAAAGCAAAAGTGAGCAATATTTATAAAGAAAAATCATGAACATTTATAAATGGCATAAAGTAGAAGTAATTAAATTAACAGATGACGTCGCGTAGGCGAGACAGCAAACACGTGAAGTGTTAGTTGAGCTAGAGAGTGACAGATATATCTGTAATAGGCGAGTAGGAGTGAGATCGTAATAATCTATCAGCATCTGAAAGTAGGTAAAGACATAAGCAGACGACTTCTCGCCGCTGAGTCATGGCATCACGACCTTTTTAAAATGATCTAAAACAGAACATTTAATACATTCAGCTGATATCTCTATTTCCTGCAATAATTATAATGCTATAATAATAGGTAAGTATATCTTAATTTAACTCAGTGTGGATTTCCTCTGGCCTTGTATCAATGAACCAAAAGTACCAACAGAGAATGTCGTCACAGCTAAAATAAAATAAAAATACAGTATCTAACAGTAATCGGATATATTTTGTTCAGTTATCTTCAGAGTTTGATGTGTGCAGTATAAATCCATATCAACAATTGCACAATCGCATGAATGAACCGGTAAACGCTGTGCGTTCACCAAATTGCTTAATGCGAAATGAATGGGACCCTTAAGCCGTCTACACTAGAACCGACGGCAGAACGGCGCCTGCGCATCCCACACGTGTGGCGCAACGGAGGCACTTTCATCATGTTTGTGTTACTTGTTAGTATCGCCTTGCCTATCGATTATAGAAAGCGAATCTCAGAAACTTAGAAGTCCATGTGAAACAACTGGTCATACTCAATGTTGAAGTCATACCCTTTTTTTAGGTTTGACTAACAAATAGTCATTAGCATCTTACTTTGAATACATTTCTGTTAAGACATTTCGCAGAGCTTATGCCTCAGAACTGCGTAACAGCATTAAACTGTCGCCGATCGACAAGTCTCTAAATGTCGACAGTCGGGCGCCACCTACGTACTTCTGTAGAAAGTTGAAGAACTAGACCAGTCCAGTTTGGACGAATTACGAAGTTTATAAGAAATTACGCAGCGTTACTACGATCTCTACGCAATTTGAAATAGATTATATTGAGTATGTTTTGATAGGCCTTTAATAATTGTTTGGATAACCGGAAACTCATCAGAATAAGCATGTATTACAGGTTTCAGGACCCCAAATTGGATCCACCGCTAATTAATTTCTACCAGTAGATCAGATCAACTTCAGAATTGTTATTCTGAAGTTGATCTGATCCACTGGTAGAAATAAACTTAACCCTTCTTCCTCTTTTTTTTTTAGTTTTCAAAGACCAGCCAAATATAAGGGTGTGGTACAGACCATCAAACTGAACAACTTTCTCCGTGGGACCAATATCGTAATCGCGAAAAATGTATCAACTGTCCCATAGAAACCTTCAATACCTACTCGACCTAAACGTATGGGAGTGGGACGGCTGAATTTTTATTCGCGATTACGATGTTGGTCCCATGGACAAAATTGTTCAGTTTGATGGTCTGTACCACACCCTTAAATTTGGCTGGTCTTTGAACCAACCCTGTATTCAGAGAATGACTAATTCTATTTCTTTCCGTTCCATATCCGCGTTTTAAATTTGTAACGTGACACCTTATTTCATTTCATTTGCATTAATTACAATAAAAATGAACACTAACATCGATTTAAAAAAAACTAATTATAATTGAAAACTGTCGTCAATGTAAACATTAAATAACAGGTCAGACAGCGTGCGCCTGCGCTGCATGGATCGCGATTAGTATGGAGCGTGAAGGCCGGGCAAGCGTTATCGTAACCACAGTAATAGGGTAAACAATAAATTTCACATTTTTTTAATGAAACTAACAACGTGTAATCTACATTTGGGTTGCGGACTTGTGGAGCTAGACTGGAAAATTAACGCAATGTAGTGCAGCAATTGCTGTTGAAATATTGCAGGTTAACAAAGTATCAAAAAATTTGTAGCTGGTCTGAAATTATCTTTGATAAGTTTTATCACCTGACAAGTAAGTAGGTAAGAATTTTTAAAGATTTTAACAATATATTACCTAAGCACTAGCATTTGTATATAAAGAAGAGTGCCAATGCTAAGAAACAGTCAATGATCCAATGCATGTCGCTCAAGAATTCTTGAGCAGCAGTTAGAAAAGCAGTTAATTAACTGCTTTACTAATAAATAACAAAACAATAATTATGTTTTTCGGAAAATTAATCGCATCAACTGACGTGCCTTTGTACTTTGTCTGCAGCAGTAATTTATTATAATAAATATTTTATTTTTATTGCCTTATTCAATAGGATTCATAAGCATTACACAAGATTTACATTCATTCGTTGTAGTTAATACAAAGTAGATAAGTAACTAACTGGTGTCCGAGCAACATTTCTTACTACAATCCTATTCCACGGACCAGATATCTAATGGGATTTTCCAGATTATGCAAAACTATTTGTAGTTTACTCGTCTTAGTTTCATTAACCATGAATTCTAATCTCATTTGATGTTGAGAGGAAATGTTGTTTTTTTTATCTCTTTGGTGGTTATTTGGATCATGCGGTGTTAGCTGCTGTTTTTAAATATACAGACTGAAGTTGAGAGCTCACTCGCATGAAAAAATTTTTCCGAAAGTTTCGACCTGTCGCAAATCCAGACCATGATTGCTGGCATACCAAAAACTAAGTAGCCACCTAACCAAGCCTATATTATTATGCCTTTGACCACACAACTATTAAATGAGGCAAAACAAGCCTAAATAAATGAAAAGAGAATAAACGTTAATAAAATATTCAATAAAATTGAATGGCTACTGTAACTACTGTTCACGTTACGCCAATAGGAATTGTATGTGGATCAGAGGAGCATTTAACCGAGAATCAATAGTCAAGTCGGCTTACCTACAACAAAAACCTTTTTTGTCAAACCAAGAAGATTTATAGGCCTATTGTCCTAAGTGGGTCAACGATTTTCCATCTGTCCATGCAGTATTTACGTTTCCCACTAACAAAGTAGGTACGTTGTAACTGCTAATGCATAAAACCAGTAAAAGCTTCTAAAGTCTAATCAAACATTACTGTCAGTTTCGGTTAGTTTCACACAGGAAATAATGAGCTTCTACACATTTTTGCTAAGAAAGGTGTAGGACTTTTGGTAAAAAAAAATAAGAAACAACATTTTTCGTCAAATTAATTTGCAAGGTTATCTAAATTCGTAGATCGTCGAGCTTTTGCAAGTCAAGTGGTCAATCCCGTCAAAATTCTAGTTCTAATAATTTATTGATTAATTAATGATAACTCACCAGGAAGTTTAGCAAAATATTTGTTGGTATTATAAATTACCCAGAATCTAAGTAACTATCTGACATTTGATGTAGACCTGTTTGTATATTTTGACGCTTTGCAGACATGTTATCTTTTTTAATTGTTTAGAATACAACGATGAGTAAGCCTTAAAATTTTGAGCAATCCCCTTTTCAATACCGCAAAACAAATTATTATGTAACGTTCTACAAAATGTCATCTACCGATTACTTCAAAAGAGTCTTTTAGAAATCGAAGTCACGAGCGGTGAGGACCAGTTCTCATAACACACCCAAATTTTATGTTTAAAAGAGATAAAGAAGACATCCGCCGGATTGTGTGAAGGTTCAGGGAAGTTATTTTTGCAAAATGGCTGGTATTTATTTAGACTTAACATATTTAAGTAAGGTATAAGAACCAGTCCCAAACTGTAGGTACACAAATCGAACAGCCTGCAACATCAAATTAGGCAATTGCAGTCGAAATCACATCACGTTTTTGAAATAAGCAATATGTTGACCTACGCCTGATTGTCAAGCATCTAGTAATACTGTAGGCGTTGAGGGCCACAATTAAACAAAGCAGGTCCACCCAAGTTACCTCTGTCGTGGGCTGTCAGCTCCCACGCTTGACTCCGACCTTTTTGTTTAGGTACCAGTTAGCAATCCGTCTTATTTCTATTCGTGTTACAAAGTTGCTGAATATTCACGTATGCTAAGTAGTCTTAGAGAGCACATAAACTTATATTATGTTCAAATAGAGTTCTCGTGCAACTCGGAAGGTGAGCCAGCTTTGTTCGTATCTCAGGTTGATACAGAACTTGTCTACATGGCTGAACTAATTGATTTATGAAAAATTATAACAACTATTCTGATTTATGATCTCGTTTCCAAATAAGCCTGCTTTCTATTTTCTATTTCGAATAATAAGCTGAAATAAAATTTCTAATACGTACCTACGTAGATTCAATAAATCATATGACCCGCGTAGGTGAGCCGAAATAGTGCGATGCCGATGGTGATATTATGGAACCGAAATGTTACAGCGATAGCGAGTGTTAGAAGGATTGTTCGGCGCGTAGGCCTCGGCGTCCCGCCCACGGGACTGGTTCCCGAGACATTCTGAACCGATCGATTTTCATTTCAAATTACAATGCTCACGCACAGCCCACACATTCTTCCCGAACGAGTACTTTGTGCGTTCAAGTACACTAAGTATGATGGCCATCTAGTTTTCATTAACATTCCATGTAGATGTCACACTTGACTCAAAGGTGGCACTTTTCCAAGTATTCAAAATTTGTCAAACCTAATCCAGCGAGCGTTTCAGAAGCGGAATTTTGTAATATTTGCCCAAAACTTGGTTACGATTATGTAGTACTAGTACATACATTTTCACGGCCTTAGAAAAATATATGTCATTAGTAGAACGATCACGTTGCTGTAGATAAAGCGTAGATGCTACAGCGGCAGTGTCGTGGGAACGAACGAAGAATAGATGTCTCGTATGATCCAGTTTCCTACAGAGATGCAGTGTAGCCTTATCGAGGTCGACGCGATAATGAGTCGCGTGTCAATATTTGCTCTCTGTAACATTTTCTGAAGTACCTCATACAAAGGAAGTAGAAGAAAGCAAGTGTTTCCACACACTCCGCGTAGGTACTCGTTGTTCACGTAGGCTTTCCCTTCTCCGTGATTCAACTACGAATAAAATCTTGTGTATGGTCTTTTTTTTTTTTTTTTTTTTTTTTTTTTTTTTTTTTTTTTTTTTTGCGGATGGGAAATCATCAAATGACCCCTCCCGCTCTGGGTGGAGCGGAAGGGAGTGTCAGACTCTTACTGACTAAAACCCACCCGTGTTCCTTCCTTAGCCCTTTATGTTCCGGGCCAGCGGTAACCCTTTCGGACAATCCCGCTGACCCGGCAGGCTTCGGCCCTATGGGGCCCCTCCTCGATGCTGACATCTCTTTGAGGCGCGCGTGGAACACGTACGCGCCGTCCGGCACGGGCCTGGTCCTGATCGGACGGTAAGCTACCCATTACTCTCCGCCCGCAGGCCCGCGCCTACGGTGGCCGGGAGTCGTCGCGCGGCTCCCGACGCCCGGAGCGTCTCCCGCGGCGGCTGGGACGGGAGGCTCTCTCCCTGAGCCGTCCCGCCACCTCCTTCGCTAGCATGACTGCTTCGCAGAAGGAGGTGACTGCCTCCCACTCCCTCTCGCCCCGGACCATGGCTTGCACCAGGGCCGGGCGCGAGAGGTCGCCGCCGCTGCCGATCGCCTCTACGAGGACACGGCGGTGCTCCGCCCAAGCGGGGCAGACCTCCACCGTGTGCTCCACCGTGTCCTCTGGGCGATCCTGGCAATGGTGACACCCGGGCGTTTCCTCCCGCCTGATGATGTGCAGGAACCTCCCGAAACTTCCGTGTCCGGTGAGGACCTGCGTCAGGCGGTAGGTGAGGGCGCCGTGGCGCCTCCCTAGCCACTCCTCCAAGAGGGGTCTTATCGCCGCTATCGCGGCGTGCCCTTGTGTATGGTCTTTCCGTCTTCATTGCATGTCACATTTAGTTCCACGAAGTCTGTAGGTCCTAACTAAATCGTAACTAAATCCTACAGTGTAGGATTTTAATTGATACGTCATGCCAGTGTGTGGTGGGAGAGTGGATTGGATCCTCAGATTCTTTGTAATGGTTGTTAGTGGCTCCCGCGCAGCCCTATCAATCAATGTCAAGTCTTTTGATAACTTTAGCAAGTAACTGTCTAAGTTTCCCGAGAACAAAATAGCAGCCCAGGCCGTAAAGCTTGCATTTCATAGCCTAACCAGAGCCTTTGTTCCCATATTGGGTGGCAGCAGTTTCATCTCTAAATAAGTAATTTTGGTTAGTCTGGAAGCAGTTTCCAAAGTGTTTTCAAAAAGATTAAGATGATGATGTTGTCTTGTTTTGAAGATTGGGTGGGTTTGGTGGATCCCTATAAGGAGCCTTCCGGTAAGGTTGGTTGACAGTCAAAATTGATTATACAATATACATCGATGACTGTTCTGAATCTGCAATTAAGCAACCCACAGCAAGTTACAACGTGTCAGAAAGCGACTGGAACAACCTTGGCTTCTACACCTCCACGCTACCCACGGCTACCCTCATTTGGTCATCGACGTAGGCGCACCCGCCTAATCGCATACTAAGCAACCTTATAATGATCCAACTAAGACTCACTTTTGCTACAGGGTTGCGGAACAGAGCCTCGGCATCAAAGGTAGGTGGCGCCTACGCATCAAAATGCAATAATTGCAATATTAAGTAGGTATTACATGCTTGGTGTAATTCGATTTCATTTAAACAGGGTCACTAGAACTTGTAGTTTTACGACAGCAGCAGCTTCAGATTAATTTGCAAGCCTTTAAGATAATATGACGAGTAGGTACTACTAAGTATACCTACATAAAATTATCACTTTTTCACAAAGAAGTCTCTGATATTTTTCCGATAAGAACAATGCTTAAAGGCTATTAAACTTATTTTTATCGTGGTTTAATCTGCAAATCAAGTGTGTGTAACATATTTGATAAAAACTAATCTATAAATCTGTTCTTTTTATTATCCACTTATATTGTTCATATCAGGAATGATAAAATTTTGAACCGACGACGATCCATTGATGTCTTTTTATCTTGTAATACATGTCCAATCTATGTTTTTATCAATAGGTACTGTACCTATTGAATGTTTTGATTGACGAATTTGTGTTTACTTTGGTTAGCGCATTGTTATCTAGCGATGCTTACTGTTCTTCTTGGAATGCAAACAGCCAAATAGTTGATTCGATATGTAAACATTGATCGGTCGTTATTGTTTTAACTAAGTGTCAAATATTCCGTGTTTTAAAATGTCAGCCATCACATCTGGATAACTCATGTCTATTTATTATAGATGAACTTTAAATTCCGAAACATGGTCTTTAATAGCATTTAACATTCTGAACATGGTATTTTATATGTAGGTACTCTTCTGCATAATATGTTAAAGTTAGTGTTCGTTGAGCTTGTGGCTGGTTAGAAGATGCGTTGAAATATTTATTTATTTGGCTACATAAAATGTTGAAATTGTGGTGAACTACATTATTTTTCTCGTATGCCTAATATTCCAGCGTCTAACGAAAATAGCCGTCGTAATTTCTTAGTTCGGCGTAACGCGATACGCCAGGCCTGTCGGCTGTCAGCTTGCCGTCGATATTTTCGTCAAGTCGTCAGTGCCCATCGTGGACCGGCGTGACATGTCAAATAAACCATAAAATTTCAACAACATCGCTGTAGTGGACCACGCTGATCATAAGTTTACGTGGACACTAACATGAAAAATATAAAACTTGCTAAGACCAACGAATAAAACTCAACATAATTTCTTAATCTGCGGCGGGTGAGTCAAACCTTACCAATCTTATCAAAATGAAATTAAAGAGTCAGCCCTCGAGTCGAGAGCTCTTGCTTTTTAAGGCAAATGTTAAATCAACAAGTTTTCGAGAATGATGCAAGCGGAATATTACCTGAGCCACGAGTCTTAAAAACATCCACGCAATGACGGTTGTTGCCACTTTTATTAAAACTTTTTAGCACAAAGCATTGGATATGGAACATTTCAATCCACTTGGGCTATACCGAGACCAATCTTATTAGATTCATGTGCCACTAACATTATTTCGTAAGTGCTCATTTAAATGCGAGTAAACATTGGACAATATGAGACCAACGAGACCATGAGGACATCTGCTGACGGTTCAATATAACAGAAACTGTTTGTCTACTTTTTATTTGCGTCTATATTCAAAACATTACCTCTTCGAAATAGAACTGACAATTTGTGCCAGTTAGTAGCCAAGTTAGATATTATAATTAATACAAGTTATTATGTAGTACATATACATACTATCACAATTTGAAAATTAGATACGATATCTTAATTGACTTAAAAAGGAGAAATTTCACTACCACATTAAAAAGGGATACAGGCTAACCACCAGTACCTACAGCTATTGATACATAATTAGATCGATTGGTATGACTGTATTTCAGATCTTGTTGGGACATAAAAAGTAATTTAAAAAAATTAAACCGACTTCAAAAAGAAATTAACTCAAAATTATGAAATAACTTTAATTTCGGAAGTCGGTGTCTTGGGATCTGTATTTTAGTTTTATGCCACCGACTTCCGAAATTAAAGTTATTTCATAATTTTGAGTTAATTTCTTTTTGAAGTCGGTTTAATTTTTTTAAATTACTTTTTATTTCGTAATTTTTAGTTTTTGCACTAGTATTTGACCAAGGTTTTGAGATGTTTTCCCTTTGACACTACACCCGTAGCTCTTATCAATAAGCCAGGCCGTCACACTTACACGTATTAGTCCATATCTTGAAAATTACTGAATCGATCTTGATGAAACTTGCACTGTTCCCTAAGTTGAAGAAAATGTAAGCCAATAAAAAAAAAATGGTCACGATCCGATTAATAGTTCCGGAGATATGCGTGGACAAACATACATACATACATACATACATACATACATACATACATACATACATACATACATACATACGTCTATGAAATTTTGTATATTTGTTTGGAAGCCCTAATAGATCATCATATGTGAATATAATGCAATTCCAATAATATTACATACATACGTATCGAATTGATAACCTCCTTTTTTTTTTGAAGTCGGTAAAAACTACGCCGCCTCCACGATAAGCTACACGTAGATACATATATAGCTTATGATTAGCGGATTGCGTACAACTTACTATATATGCATACCCTTTAATCCCAGAGGGCAACGCAACAGTAAATGGTTATGGGTACGACATTATGACATGTAGAGGTATCGGTCGAATAGACCTTGCTTTGCAGCGATACGTGACTCGAGTTGCTAATGTGTTTTAAAGTAACACGTCGTCTTTTCATTGAATTCTGTTTCTGTATCTACGTCTTAGAATGTTTATTGGTTTAATTATGAAAATTGTTTTGTCTTAGAGAAAATGGCTACACTTTTTGGCCTGACTTTACTGAAACTTCGCCCCAATGGTAATTTTAACTTTAACGTGTTATGTATTTATTTGAACCATGATTAGAAATGAAAGAGGTTTCGTGCAGTCAATCACACATACATACCAAACACTGACTTTGACAACGCCTTTATTTTTTTAGTGTTACTTCTGAGTCTTCTGACCTGTTTTAGATCGTACCTACCTACTTGATCTATGGGGTTTATACTTATATAAATGTTTCTTTTCTGTTTTATCCTTAAGTAAGTATATTCTTACCAATTCTAACTTTTGGTAGGTACTTGTGTCAATATCATTTAAGAATCCTACAGTAATAAAATGACCGGCAGAAGAGTTCATATTACAACAATCTAGCGCAGACATTATTATCGTGTTCTGCTGATGAGCCGCCTCATAATATCAATTAGGGCTTGTGTAGCGAACAGGCATGCTACCCAAGTAGGTAGGTACGAAGCAGCATTCACTTATAAGGTGACAAAGTGACATAGACCTGTTTGTTATTGAAATATCTACCTTAGGATTATCTATCACAGAGAAACTATGAAGGTTGATGGTATTAGTTCAGGATTGTAGTCTCTTCCCATTATAATCAAGGAAAACGGAAACAAAGCTTCACAAATCATTACAAACAAATGGTGACTAAATAAATTAACTGAATCAGTAGCTAGGTACCTATTTACCTGCCATGAAGTAGTACTGATCTATGTAATGAGCTAAACTAAGCTTGTCGTATTGTTAAACAATCTAAAAATACATAAATAATATCTAATTTTCATAATAACTAATACTTTATTCAAATTATTCATTATTTACTAAATACATAGGTAGGTAGCACCTTAGGGTACAAATGATTATGCTTACTTACATCAAAATACATTCTATATTCAAATCGCTACAGGACAGGACTCATTTTGCAAACTTCAAGTGAGTTTAGTCGGCAGGCGCTCAGTAGCAAAGATAAGGGCTACATAGTATCCATGGACTGGTTACGTGTGGTAATAAAACGAGGCTATACATCGCACAAGGAGCGGTGCGCCTGCGCCGCGCTACGTACAAATCTCGTATGACTGAGAATCAGAATGGTGGACGTACGGTACCTACACAGAGTGGCGACATTCCACCAACTCGCGCGGAATGCAAGAATACGGCCCTGCGAACAGGTTACCCTCAGGGCTCGTGATCCTTCATTTCGCGCGTCCCCATTTAAAATATAACCTCAAAATCATAAATCGACTAATTATAGATTTATTTACAACAGCTGCGTGGACAGCGAAATGAAACACATTCATAAGCGTAGTCACCAAACTCGTTTACTACATGTACATTTCATTTCACCGATCTCTTTCGTCGGCGACAATCTAACGACCGCTGACCGCAAATCGGCACAGACGGTCTGCTTTACTTCGCTTTTCGAAATGAAGGATCGCATTACAAACACCACTGGACCATAACTCGGCGGGGCGAAGACAAAAATAAACTTAATATCGTTTGCGTTGTAACATTTGTCGACGCATCCGATTTATGATCGCCTCGGTGACAAGCATCGACGATAGGAACTAGTACTGTCGGCTGCCGATGTATTATAAATAGTTCGACACGATTTTGACCTACCTTCATCCAGAAGTCGCTCCATGTGCATGAAAACATTCGGGAACGCAGCCAGTTGCTTCCTGTCTTTGAGCAACTGAGCTAAGTAGTCCGCTATACTCTGCGTCGAAGGATTGTTATTATCACACATCATGAGTACTATTTATATAACTAATGACACGTTAAAAGTTTATTCCAACACGATCAATTAAGATATTGTACTTTAGTTACTGATTATTGTTATTTTTGTGAGATTATGTTAGAAAAGTTAAATTCACTTCCACACACATCGAAGTTTCGATCACCACTAGTTGAGTTGAAGTTGACCGGAGTGAAGTTGTGGGTGAATAGCGCTGCGCCTGCGCTCTTGTCGAATGGATTTTTTGTGAGCGCGTGCGACTTCTGTCCACAGTGTAGGCGTAATAATAACATACGCTGCTCTCGCTCGCACTCGCTACACTCCGCTCTATGTATATCTCGCTCTCGCACCACAGAAAATAAATGCGAATCAGTCGCCATCTAGCCAACCCAGTTACAACTATAATGATATGAGTTGACATGACCGTAACTATTCACTACGTTATTTCCAATTATGTATGAAGAAGCAACAGAAGGTATTGTTTTAATATTTTTAAACGCGTTTATGTATGTTTTCAAAGAAACCAACATTCCACACAATAAAATAAAAATCGGTAGGTAAGTACCTACATATTTACTTCACTTAAGTATGTAGGTAGGTATATATATATACAATATTTCACCAATTTTATGGTATACAATGTTTAACGCTTACTGTAGGTACCTAGTATTAATTCCTCAAAATACTTTAAATTAGCCAACGTCACGCGTCAGTCCGATTAATTCTCAAGAAAGATGGCCTAAAATAAGGGCAGAAGGCGTGACAGAATGCGTCTTTTTAGTTCACCATACAAGGGCCACGGCCGACACCAGTCTTTTGAAGTTGAACTCGTTGTTTAACAAACGAATAAGTATAAGTAGGTATCCAGTAACATTTTAAAAATAATTTAATTTGGCATCTTTGCAATTTTCGCGTACCTATTGCCATTGAAAGTGAATTGTTCTGACAAAACAGAACAAAGCCTTTTAAAAGATTGAAGTAGGTACCTAGGTAGTTTACTTAGGTAGGTACCTAGATTTGTTAATTAACTTTTAAGGTAATACTTAGGTAATCCTAATGTTGCTTTAATAATTCAAAATCAGGTACCTAAGTAGGGGAGCGTGGGTCACAGTGGATCCATTTTCTTTCAATGACTTGTAACTTTACTTTTTTTACCTCAAATTTTCTATCATGTTGACTGAGTCCTAGAAAATATATTTAAATTTGAACCTGTATTACAAAAACAGACCTAAAAGCACTCCGTATTTTTTTTTTATTATTTTTATTTTAAGTGATAAATTATCCACTGTGCCCCATAACAGGGGCACAGTGGATACTGATTTGGGTTACACTGGATCCTGTGAGTCACACTGGATAATGATTAATTTATATTCATTAAAAAACGTGTATTTAAATTAAGTGGTTTATTTTTAATCATTAAACATGCGTTTAATTGTAAACATAACATAAATCTTTATTTGAGGTAATTTAGACGTGGACTTTGTATTTGGAAAGTACCTATAATACTTTAAACTTAGGTACTAGTTTCACAATATGAAAAAATCAAACGATTAATAAATAGAACACATCTGCTGTCCTTCAACTTATAAGGTTGACATAACTAAACCTCTTACAAACAATTACAATCATAATATTCTTAATCCTCCACAGTGGATACAAGATCCACTGTACCCCAATTCAAAACGATCCACTGTGCCCCAGTTGGAGAAGTCTTAATTAAAAAATCCTACCAAATTATTTATTTGTCAAATAAACATATTAGAGTAACAAAAATTCTCTACAGTAACTTTAGATCATATCACATTATCAACACTTGTAAAATTCTAATATACGGAAAGGCAAAACGTTTTACAAAAACACGTAAAATAAAAGTTTGTGGTTTACTTGTCGACGGATGCTCCGTACCGCGTGCGTCCACTCCGATACTAAGATGGCGACTAGCTCGGTTGCGGGGGGAGTGTAAGAACGGCCACGTCGCGAACGCGTACGCGTCTGTTTGCTTTAAATACACACCTACAATGATTTATCCACTGTGACCCAGGATCCACTGTGACCCACGCTCCCCTAAAGGTATGGAAACTTAAAAGAGCAAAAGCAAATAGAAAAGGAGTAGGTAGAACTAAGATAAAAGACAGCTGAATCAAAATGCAAATCTTAGCGACAGTAATTAGGTAGGTACCTATATAAGTAAGTATGTAGGTAAGCAGCTAGAAGCAGACTTCAGCACTTTTAGAATTGCAATGCAAAATAAAGACAAAAACACTTTTTGAAAAACTCCCTACCTTTAGTTAGGTAGGTACAACTAAAACAATAGGTTTGTTAGCGAAACTATCTAGCAGCTGACATTCATCATTTTCAATCGTTTGCATAGCTCCGGCACAAAATACAGAGAGTACCTACAGAAGGCAATCTACAAACAATGTGCGCTCGAGCAACGCACACATAGACACCGCTCACGGACACGTTATCTTGGACTGGTTGGGAGTAGTGTGAGCGAGCGAGAGTGCCATCCGCTTGAGACACGCGTCTGTAAAGTTCAAAAATGGAGCAACAAAAAATGGCTATCTAAGCTCGATTTATATAATAGTTTCCTATTTTGAATCAGTTTAAACGAAGTAACTTTTTTGTAAGGTAAATTCACGCCACACACCAACTATTACATTTATTTTCATAGTACAAAAAAAAAACAAAAGGTTTATTGCAGTAACAAGTACAACTTTTACAGTAAATCTTACGTAGGGACCTCCTTTTAAGTACAATAAAACATGACATTTTTTTTTATTACGTAAGTTGAAAACAAGATTTTTTGTTTTGTGTAGATATATTATTGTGTTGTTTTTACTGTCATATGATAGGTTTAGGTCTAAAACCAAAAGGGCAAAATAAATTGTGTAAATAGGGTAATCCGTTTTGAAGTTATTAGGGATTTTCGATACTGAAAATTGACAAATGTAAAATTTTATGTGTTTTTGTTCTGTAAACTTTTTTTTATTGTAATACTATGTTTATTGTTTTGTTTTAATATTGTAGAATAAGCTCAACAATAAATCAAACAACTAGATAAGAATGCCACTGCCACGATAGTTTTTCGTGCATAAGCCAAAGTTGACAACCCTAGCGCGACCGCCGAGGGTAGGTATAAAAAGTGAAGTAGGGGAGCCGGGGGGAATGGGAGTCAGTGGGCAATGAGGGTCAATTCAAAATGAGTTGAACCTAAAGCATTACAGAATACGGCTATGTCGCACGGGGTTTAGCTCTGTACCCCTCACGCACTGACCAATACGCGCGCCCGATAGTCACACTCGCATCACCGGGAGCGACACACGTGTCACAGGAGAGGAACCGTTGTAAAATTTCCGAAATTGAGATCAAAAACGTGAGTATCTATATTTGTTAATTTTGCGTATAAAATAATCTTAAAGTGTAGTACTGGAACTAAACTTATGTTTATTAATGCAAGTTATTAGATTTTCTGTTGTTTTTTGTGTATTAATTTAAATCTAGCAAACATACTGTCATTGGGGTAATGAGATTCAATTGACCCCCATTCCCCGCTTCGACTTTTATTATGATAAAACTTGTTTGTTCATTTCAGATGCCAAGGAACTGGACAAGAAAGACCTCTAAAGCGACTTGGACTGCAACTAACACCTCTGCCTTGCATTGGAAAAGGTAAAGGCAAAGGAAAGAGAACACAACGATCAGAAATTCTTACTGCCACACCTCTGAAAACTGTTTTTGAAGAAAAAGCTAAGAAACGAAAGGAAAAAGAAAAGCATACAAAAGGCAAAGTTATGAAGAAGATAAAAGAAGTAAAAAAGAACTTATTTAAGTCAAGTTCATCTGAAGAATCGGCTGATGAACAGGTTCTTTATGATGAGAGTGGTGATAGTGACTTATAAAATATTGAAATCCCGCTAAACATCCAGCAAAACTCCCAGAAAGAGCGTGATCAGTCTGTGTGCACGATATGCCTCGAAGAGGGGAAAACCGAGAGAAATCTGGTACCGTTGCCGTCTCTGTGCTGGATGGGCCCATGAGGCATACATAATTATACAGGATATGATGATCCAAGTCGCTAATTTACTATTCTTTGTGTTATGATTCCATTGGGTTATCATTTGTAACTTTCAATTTTGTTATTTCTTATTTTTTTGTTAAAAGAAATAATAATTTTGTTACTTTATTCGTTTTATAATTTTGACTCGTATTACCCCATGGACTGACTTTCATTTCCCTTACATGTGGGTAATTGGAGTCAAAACTACTTTTTTGTTTTTTAATTATAATTACGTTTATGGTAATTTTCGCCAAAAAATATTTTTGTAACTCGATACCTGATTAGTTTTTAAAGTTATATAAATGTGAACAAATTATAAGACTGATCATTAGTGACTACAATAACGAGTTTTCCTTAAGTGACTCCCAATTCCCCCAACTCCCCTAGGTACGTGTGACTGCCTTCTGTACTCTCTGTATTTTGTGGCTCCGGTAGTTGGTTTGTCACGAGTAATTAGGCTCAAGGACCTATTAAGCCTATTGCAAATCAAGATAGTTCTTCATGAATTTGGTAAAGCGACGATTCACCTTTCTAATAGGTAGGTAGATACTATAATATAGTAAGTACCTACTACGATTAATTATAAATAAGTATATTTTTTTTAATGTTTAGAAGAAATCCATGGATAGATCTACATAATGGACCTGTCTCTAAGTTTTTTTCCTAGAAGAGCGGTTCCATCATATTTAGTAGGTAGGTAATGCGTGTTATTTACCTGAAATAAATGAATGTATTATTTTATCCGAAACACCTAGTGTATCTGTTGAGAAAGTTATACGAGGCAGGCACAGCTTCCGTTCGAACCGATGAAATCTTATCAAACTGTTTCCATCCTAGTGCAGGTGTCCGCCAGGGTTGCATAATATCGCCGCTCCTCTTGAATGCTTACACCGAGCTCATCGTGCGCATTACTCTGGAGGATTGAACAGACGGTGTCTCAATCGGTGGCTACAACATTTCAAATCTGCGATACGCTGATGATACCACGCTAATTGCTACTAGCGCAAGTCATCTAGAGGAATTACTTCGTAGGATGGAGACTGTGAGCCTCGAATTCGGACTATAGATTAACCGCAAAAAAACTAAGGTGATGATCGTGGACCGCGGTAACAAGAACTCGCCCGACGTCTTTAAAATTGCGAACTGCGACGTGGTCCAGTCCTACATTTATCTTGGAGCGTTAATCTCACACGAGGGTGGATGCATAGATGAAATCAAGAGACGTATACCATAACCATACAATAATCAGCCTATAATGTTCCCACTGCTGGGACACTGGCCTCCTCTCGGTGAGAGGGAGTGGGCCGTAATCCACCACGCGGGCCCAGTGCGGATTGGCAGATGTCACATGTCTTCGAATTTTTTTTTTGTTCTAGGACATGCCGGTTTCCTCACGATGTTTTCCTTCACCGTTTTGAGAGTAGTGGTGATGAAATAATTTACACAAAGTAAAGCGCCTGTCTGGGTTCGAACCTACGACCTACAACTCATAAGTCGCGGCCGTTACCACTTGGCCACCACTGCTCTCAAGAGACGTATGGCCTTACCTAAAGCATCGCGATGGACAAGCTGAAAAAAGTCTGGAGGAACAGAGATCTTACAAAGGCCACCAAGATCCGGCTTGTTCAATCACTAGTTTTCCCTATCTTCCTTTACGCTGCTGAGACGTGGACGCTGCGAGACATCGAGAAGAAGAAGATAGAGGTTCTTGAAATTTGGTGCTGGAGAAGAATGCTTGGGGTGTCGTGGATTGAGTTTCGCACCAACACCTCTATACGTCAAGAGCTCAACATCAAAAAGCGTCTATCTGTTATGGACTTATGGTCCAAACGCGCATTCTCAAATACTTCGGACATGTCTCGAGGAGTGAGGGAGGGAGACTCCATTGAGCGCCTTGTCGTGCAGGGTAGAGTGGGAGTGGAGAGACATTCAAATTTTGTTACGTTTTTTGCAATTTGCAGGTACCTATGTGTCAGGTTGCATGTTGAACTAAATATGATTCGCGACCGTAACAAGTATGTATTTACAGAATTATAATCAGTAAAATTATCAATACCTACAACCCTCTGAGTTCATATAGGTAACCCTATTGATTGGTAGGTATTTCATGAAATAGTCATTTGAATTTCGCGGGCTAGGGCTCCTACAAACAGGCGCGACACGCGACGCGAATCGCGCGCGACACAAAGGCACCGCTCGCGGTTTCGCGACTTGCGGTGCCTTTGTGTCGCGAGCGATTCGCGTAGCGTGTCGCGCCTGTTTGTAGGAGCCTTTAAAGTGAATGGGTAGTTGAGACCGCGAAATTCAAATTTGCTCACGTTTTTTGCAATTTGCAGGTCAGTGTCAATTATAATTCTTTAAATATGTACCTGTTATTGTCGCGAAACATATTTTGATCAAGATACAAACTGACACTTGTCTGCAAATTGTAAAAAAAACGTAAGAAAATTTGAATTTCGCGGTCTACCACTACCCATTCACCTTAAGTTGCAAAAAAGCGCTCTGTATTTGGACAGCCGTTACTGTTTAACCGTTCACCGCTTTCTAAAGAAACCAAAGCTTTAGCTTCCTTTCTGAATAGCTAATGCAGGTAAATATCAGATCTGACACTTCGCGACTGCATTTTGATCTTCGCATTTCGCAACCCAATCTTAGAAGAAACTCAAACGATTTAATTTACCAAAGTGCACCTGAATGGCGTGGCAAAGTAATAACAGCTCCTCCTCAAACACCCACACACAATTAATATTTCTTGTATTTCATCAAGTTAGAGATTTTTTTCTCTTTTTTACATAAAAGGAAAACTGTGGGCGAATGGAGAATTGTTTTTCATATTATTAAAGACTTAAGTTACGCAACGTGTTAGGAACATAAATGGAGTGTGATTAGCCAATAATTCATTATGTTTTATTTCTTAAGGTTTTAGTTTATTGACTTAAACTGTGTAGGTACATATCAGTAGGTATACAGGGTTATTTGTAAAACACCAGCAACCTCTTAAGAGGTCATTGTACTCATCATTATGAACAACTTTTACTATGGGACCAAACCTGAAATCGCGAAAAAAAAATCTGCTGTTCCCTACATTTTGACGAGCTAAACGAACATAAATGTAGGGAACAGCTGATTTTTTTTTCGCGATTTCAGGTTTGGTCCCATAGTAAAAGGTGTTCATAATGATGAGTACAATGACCTCTTAAGAGGTTGCTGGTGTTTTACAAATAACCCTGTATATGTAGGTACTTGTGAGGAAGCAATATATTTCAGAGGCTAAAAAGGCCACAGAATGATAAAAGGATAACATTATGAATCATATTGGCGAAGACAGTCCGTGTTTTTCTTTTTTTTTTTTTGCTGCACTACGTAGGTATAATCAAAGACATTGGTTGGGGTTGGATTTGGATTGGATTGATTGGTATTTTAGCACAGACAATAAAAAATAACTGAAAAATCCTTCACCAATGGGATTTGATACGATTAACTTAACAGATATCTGTCCATTATGATTAATAATGTTATCCTTTTATGATTCTGCCAAAGTGACACATCGTGAACATCGATTAAAACAACTATCATCATGTCATAATTATGATAGTTAAGGGAAGTATCGTTTGCTGAGTATATTTTCAGTACCATCATAATAATAGATATGTTTTTAAATTTCATCGGCGAGGCCTATATTCGTCAGAGAATTTTAACACTGCGCACTGCGGTGTAGAATATTGCAGTTTTAGGTCAGCGCCATCTCTTGATCGATAGTGAAACGAATGTAACTTTTGTTGATGATTTCTGAAAAAGTGTGCTATTTGGAGACATCGTTTAATTTTTCCTGTAATCTTTACATAAACTTCTATCAAATAGAATTATTTAAGATTTTTCTCTTTGCAAGCTTCGGAGATAAGAGGGGGGGGGGGGGGGGGTATTTTTTTCATCAAAAGTCGAAAACTATGCGGCCTAAAAAATGTTTGAGAATGTACAAACTGCACTCTTTCATATGATACCCCACATGCCCGAAGTTCGAATTTTTCAAACCCCCTTTCAGACCCGACCCTGTTGCAAAAAAATAAATATAAAAAATTATTTCCTTCTAATTTGCAAAATAGTTAGGCAAACGTCATCTAAAACTATTCCAAATTTCAAGTTGATAGCATTAGTAGGTAGTTCTTGAGATAGGTACCCAGTTGTGGCAGACGGACACAGACTGAGTCTCACCATATGGGGCCGTATCCACGAGCGAGAGAATCGCGGCGATAGTCGCGCCGTGTTATCAAAATTTCGCCGCGATGATATCACCGAGTGGAGACACGTTCTAAGAGAGTGTATGGCGTTCAATGTATTCTCGGTATCGGGCGTATCGGCATGAAAAAATACGTCAATTCAATTAAAATATTTTTTATTTTTCAATGAAATCCCCCATTACCTACCCCAATGCATTTATTAAGTACCTACATGTATCTCGAAATCAACTTTTCAATACCCTGTAAAAAATTACTTTCCTCTTTCTCTGAAAAATGCGGATTTATTGCCGCCTTGACTCTTCATCGTTGGAAAATAGTTTCCCCACGAAGGACTTATTTCAAATTAGGGAACAAATAACAATCACTCGGGGCTTGGTCCGGGCTATAGGGTGGGTGGACTGGGTGGTTAATTTCTTCGAAACCACATTCTCGCACAGCAGGCTTGGATACACGCGCCGTGTGGACCGGGGCGCTGTCGTGAAGAAGCAACACACCGGTGATCAGTTTACCCCGTCTTTTTTCTTTAATTGCTTTCCATAAATTTCGTAAATTGGATGCGTAGGATGCTGCGTCTAAGGTTTCAATTTTTTTTTGTGTAGGTACCTACTCAATCAGTAAAATTCCCTTTGAGTCCGAAAACACTGTGGCCATGATTTTTCCGGCAGACGGAACGATTTTGAATTTCTTAGGGGCACAGTACCTTTCTTGTGCCACTGCATGAACACTTGCTTACTTTCAGGGGCATAATCATGAACCCACGTTTCATCTCCAGTAACAATTCGCTGCTTTTGACGCGCCGTGCCATCTTACCATCTTGCACTGACTTTCGAAAGGTAAAGAAGGTCATGAAAAATTATGTGCACGGAACCAACAGAGAGGTGGGTCATCTCTGCTATCATTTTGATCTTCATTCGGGCATCCTCCAGTAGGTATAAGCTTCTGAACTTTGTTCACGTTTTCGGTGACTGCCCCGTTGGTCTCGTGGTCGCAAGCGCGACTGCTGAGCGTGGGGTCCCGGGTTCGATTCCCGGGTCGGGCAAAGTGTTATTGAGTTTTTCCATTAGGAATTTCTTAGTAACAGCCCGGAGTTTGGAAGTTGGCGGTGTGATACCCCCGTGCCTCGGAAAGCACGTTAAGCCGTTGGTCCTCATAGTCCGATGGGACGGTATCCTGATCTCTGATACCGTCCCATCGGACTATGAGAGTGAGGGAAGAGGGAGTGCACCTGTGTCTGCGCGCACACTTGTGCACTATAATATCTCCCGCGCCGAAGGCTAGTCTCCGTTGAGATTGGCCGCCGTGGCCGAAATACGGTCTGGAGGACTTTATTTTTATTTTAATCGGGCCGTCCGAGCGAGTGTCGTCTTCAACACTCTCTCTGCCCCTTTTAAATTCACTTGACCACTTTTGAACCGTAGATAACGAAGGTGCAGATAATCTTGGTAAACAGCCACCATCTCTTCGTGAATAGTTTTTTTTTACTTTTTCCTTGTTTGGTAAGGAATTTAATAACATTCATCATGTCACGTTAGCATTCCAGTTTTCGTTGACTAAGGATAACTAATTATAATAATAATAATAATAATAATAAATCTTTATTGAAATAAATAAATAAATTAGCAAAATAATGATCACAACTACATATATGAAACTAGTAGCGCCCCGAGGTTTCACCCGCATAAGTGTCGATGCCGTGGGAATATCGGGATAAAAACTCTCTGTCCTTTTCCGGGACTCCAAACTACCTATCTCAATACAAAATTTCATGTAAATCGGTTCAGCGGTTTAAGCGTGAAGAGGTAACAGACAGACACACTTTCGCATTTATAATATTAGTATCTATGGATTTTACTATTATAGGTACCTTTAGATAATCATCATCATCTGCCTAGCCTTTTCCCAACTATGTTGGAGTCGGCTTCCAGTCTAACCGGATGCAGCTGAATACCAGTATTTTACATGGAACGACTGCCTATCTGACCTATCATCATCATCATTTCAGCCGAAAGACGTCCACTGCAGGACATAGGCCTCCCCAAGCACCTCCACTTGGACCGGTTCTGCGCTTTGACCTATACCTTTAGATAATGTCAATAATTAATTAATTAAAAAAAAAAAACAAATTACCCACGACATCGATAGCTTTGCTAACTGTTCTACTGTCCTTCCACCACTATAAAAAGAGTTGAATTTCCTTATTCATTTAGCAACAGGATTTTGAAAACTGTGTCTACAGACTCGCTAGGATCTTCAAGTCTTGAAGCGAATTTATTGAACGCACCGAAATGTTCCGTTCTAAATATTCACAATCTCTTATTTTTCTATGTAGACAGAAGAATTTAACGGTGCCATGCAAACCATGCTCATTTCTTACTTATCTTGTGCAGTCTTTGTCACTAATGGCGACTTTAATTCTTATTTTAGTACCATAATCGCCCTGAAATTATTTTGTTCCACATTTGGACTACATTCTGAATATTTAAGACAAAATATGTAGGTAGGTAAATATTTGAATAAGAACTAGACTTCCCTGAAAATAGTTTTAGTACCTATCTAAAAGGAATTTTGAAATAATAATTGTATCAAACATTTGGCAAAAGAAAGACAGATATTTTTGAAACGCTCTAATTATCTTCTAAAAATCAATTGGCCTAATAAAAATTAAACTTTATATCACCGTCAAAATTCGTTTTTAACAAAGCCAGCACATTCGATCAATTAAAATCACCCAAGTTAGTTACGTTTTATCAATTCCGTTAAAAGGATAAATGGATAATTGACCCCTATCCGATGTTCTCGTGGATCTATTGAATTAAACGGATTAAGCACACAAGTTCCACGCTCCATATTCCGCTATTATTTCTGAATTGAAAGCTTTATTACGAACCTACATCTCAAATAGAAGGGTCATCTGTTATGCCTCAATATTTACGATAGCTACATAGTTTGTAATTAATATTACCTGATATTTTACTTTAATTACCTACTAGTTCAATCAAAGTTATTGCCTATAGGTAGGTATGTACCGTTGAAGCAACTGAACAATCCTATTATAAACAAATCACACTAACAATATATATTATGTTAACATTAATCCTGTCTAAGAATCTATTGTTTCCCATAAAATAAATCTAAGAAGACCATATTCATGTAGGTATTTATTAGCGGTAAGTACTTGCGATTAATTATCCAATAATTACCTACTTACTCATTGCTGCAACGTTTACGTCATACTGAAGATGGTTGCACCTTCTTAATTAAAAGACATTTTCCTTAAATAAGTAATACCTACCACAGAATAAACTAACAAGGAGGTTGCTTAGAGTGAATTAAATGTGCTGCAAAATGCTAAAAGTATTTAAAATCGTTTTATGACAACATTTTTCACCGATACACGGGCTTGACTACCATAAAAGCATCGTGATTATGCGGCCGCTCCGACTATGGCAGCTCGTTCGGACTCTAATTATCTAGGCGCTATGGAACTTGGATATACGAAGAACTAATGCCGCTAACTCTCTGCCAATAATAAAAACATTAGATTGCAAATGTTAGTTACCAGCAATTTCAACTTCTTGAATATATTAATATAATATATTTAGGAACATGGCATATTGCTTTGTTTTCAAAGCATAACTTTAGATATATTATTATGGTCGTACCTAATTTTACACGCGAGGGGATTAGAATGTACAAACATCAGACATTTTTTATCGTATCTCCATAAAAATCTATCAAAACAGCCGTTTACAACAGTAACACATACAAAGGCGAGTAATAAATATTATCGACAACGCATCGTTAAAACGTCGCTATAGCAGATTACAGACATTACCAACATTGTCTTTATTTTCAATAAACAGCATGTGGTGTACAATATGAAATTAAAATAACGTCAAGTCCGCAACAATTTTTATGTTCATGTATGTAGGTTGGAGTGCCGTGCGCACAGCTTTGCGTCTTGGATATCTACATGTCCGGCTTTCGGCCTACGATTTGTGCGGCGAGGAAAAACACAAAACATTGCGTGATTGCGTCACCCTACCATCGTGTGACCATTTACTACAACAAGCTTCCCATCTTTGATTTTAATAAACAAAACACAAAAATGCTCTGTTGGGCTCTCGGACTACCAAGTTTCATATTTATTTATTCTTTTTAAGGCGAAAGCGCCAGGGTAGCCCGCGAAATTCATTTTTTTTTAGGTTTTTTGCAATTTGCTGGTCAGTATTAAGTTTTACGTTGATAAAAAACGTAAGAAAATTTGAATTTCGCGGGCCACCTTAGAGCTTCCCCCTTAACACCCAAAGATCCCCGTTTCCTGTATTATTCGTAAGTAAATCAACGTCCCATGAGACAAAATGTGCCTACTAGTTCATAAAAACTTTAGAAACCATCTAGACGATAAAGATATTTTATACTTATTGACAAGTTATACCTAAAATATTGAATTGGTGATAATATGAATAATCCTGAATGTAATTTTCCAGTTGGGTAAAGTTAATTAATTGGACTGAAGATGTGTGAGTTTTGCATTTGATTTATCCTGAAGATTTGATAAAAATCTATGTTTTTAACAATTTTGATATTTTGGTTAGCCGACAAAGACGATGCAAAGGAAGAGAGCTTGGATATCTACAAGTATAGGCGTGGAGCAAATAAATCTGATCTACGCATATCTCAAGCTCCACCCAGAATTGCGTCTGGAATCTCCAGTAAAGGCCTACAGGCCCATCGACAAAAAACTTACGCAATATTACAAGAAGGACGATATGAATTTTCTACAAACAGCAAACTGCGGACAATCCTGCTAATTTATTCAAACTCAGCTTGGAAAATATTCATACTAACAACACTGTTCATTGCATACATTCTGGACTCTTGTGTTTATACATTCTGCGAATCAAGCACAAGACCGTTTTGGGCCATTGTTATTTTATTGTGTTTCAATTTCATATTTACTTTTGACGTCTTCATCATTGTAGGACTGAAATTCTTTAAAAAATGGAGGAAAACTCTAAACCTTGTAGAACCAGATACATTTATAGTATATCTCAACATTATACTAGCAATCCCGTACTCATTTTTGTATTTAATGGACGATAATATGCTACAGTTCAATTTTCATGCGATTGCACCTTTAATAGCAACAATACGAGTCTATAGGATCATAGAATATTTCTACAACAGATCTTCGCAAGCAGGCAGCAATCAGTGGACTACGTTTTTGTCGCAGTATTTGATACTTTTCTTCTTATCTGTTCATACCTGGGCATGCGTGTGGTATTTGTTTGCGAACAGAAGCTTTGACATACATAAAATTCGCACTTCATGGTCGCTTGCAGCAATATACTTACCGACAGAGGAAACACTTGATTGGTACTATGTCTGCACATATTGGTCAGTCATGTTTCTAACTACGAACGCCCTCGGGGATTTGTATCCAGTGACCACATCTGAAAGAGTCATAGCAATATTGGCGACATTACTCGGTTTTCTGCTAACAACTGTTGTGTTTGTGGGTTCGTTAACATCACAATTCATTACTATAACAACTAGACGTTCCAAATACGTAAGGCAACTAAAGAAAATTCAAAACCATCTCCGATTGATTCAAATGGATTCGGACACTTCAAAGCGTATAATAGGGTAGGCAACTGTTCATCTATTGGAACCTTATATTATTAAGAAAGTAAGTCTTGCGTTTATACGTCTTCCTTTGCAGGTATTACGAAGATCTGTGGTACCAAAAATCAGGAGTTTTCAAACCTAAGCTCCTCGGACTCCTACCATATCCTTTACAAATGGAAATCTGTTACGACCTGAATGCCGTTCCGCTTTATAGCTCCCTGATCTTTAGGAAGTTACCAGAAGCATTCCTTAGGAGACTATCTTTAGATATGACGCACCAGTTTTATCTACCAGGAGACGTTGTATATAGCCATAACCAGAACAAGACTATTATGGTAAGCTTGCATGTATATTATCTGTTTAAAATATTAATTAGATATCTGTGTTTCATTAAGATTATTTATTAGTGCATTACTGTTGTAGGTATGTATCACTAGTGGCGTATTAGAATTATTATCAGACGAAGATGATGAAAGCCCAATGATTTCGTTTGCAAAGGGAACTTGTTTTGGCGAAATTTCTTTAGTCTACAATATACCGGGTACCTACGTCAATGTTTTACTAACCAACAAAATGTTCAAAATTTAGAAAGATACAAATCTAAATATCTATTTTTTTTACGCTTTTAGCCCGTTGCACAGTCAAAGCGGCAACCTACGTCGAATGCCAAGTCTTAGAAAAAACTAAATTCATAAAACTGATGATCACATATCCAGACCTTGTTAATTCAATGCGCACTGAGATACAAGACCGAATCAACAGGAGTCGGCTAAGGAAAATGAAGCAAGGAGAAGGAAATGAATTCTCGTTAAATATTTACGCGTCTAAGGATCGAAAGAAAAGCAGTATCAAATGTTTGAAAGATAAATTGAGATATATTCAAGGTATTTCGAATGAACCTGCAATTTGTGTACCTACCTATTCGTTTCGAATCTAACAAGGCCTTTTTTAACCGACTTCCAAAAAGGTGGAGGTTATGTTCAACTTTGTTTTTATTTTTTTTATGTTTGTTCACCGATTTCTCCATCAATTGTGGACCTATTTTAAAATATTTTTTTTTGTTTGAAAAAAAAAAAAAACTTCGTCAAGTTGGAATCTGATGAGAGGGTCCCATGGAAATCGAGGGAAGCCCTCATTTTTTATAGGCAAACCTATAGCAATTTAGGTATTTTTTAAAGTAACTTGAGCATTTGCTCTCGGAAATCATCATTTGGTAAAGTGGAGCTGATGATGAAGACAGATGGCCATCGGAATTACACAATGATACCTAAATATTTCACGGGTTGCGATTCGATTACTTTAATATGGTTGCTAAGCAATTTATGCTCGTCATAATGCGTGCGGTGAGTGGTTGTTGAGGAGTTCTCCTGGTTCTTACAAGGACAACTCTTCAACAATTAACGTCCCAGCATCGGGAAAAGCAATATTTTGTAACATGTGATGAGCAGTTGACATTAGGGTTTGAAAGGGTATGCTTTCGAGGTGGTCCCACTGTCACCAATTCATCATCATCATCATCTTCCTGCCCTTATCCCATGTTACTTGGGGTCGGCAACACGTTTTCTTCTTCCATTCTCCCCTGTCAACCGTCACGCTATCATTCACTCCCTTCTCTTTCATATCATTCCTCACACAATCCATCCATCTTTTCTTCACTGTCATCATCATCATCATCCCACTGTCACCAATTCAGAAACTAAAAAGTGAAAAATATAAACTTTTTACAAAAAAAAACAACCGTTCACGTTGTCCGGATAGAAATTTGGCAAAAAAAATCTAAAATGGAACAGAATTCGTTTGAAATGATCTCCCAGATGAGTTAAGGTCATAGCACACGTAGGTTTCAAATCGGAAAGGGATCGGCACCGTATCGCCTTTCGCCTCGCCGTCAAACAGGCGTCAACCTAACGACGAGCCGTAACGCACCGCACCGCGGTTCGTACCTTTAATCGGAATTTATCACATCCACAGGTGCATCGGACGTCGACACTTTGACAAAAGACGATCACCTTGATGAAAGTTGCTTGGACCTTTACATAATGTCTGAACACGTCAAAAAGAAAATGACAATGTTCACTTGCATCAAGTCCAGGTTTCCCTGGATATTAGAAGCCGACTGTCCGCTCGTCAAATATTGGGAAATATTTATGCTTTTAATCGTATTCTACATTTGCCTCGTCTATCCTTATTTCATAGGATTTAACCGCAAGTTTCCCAATGGATTTTACTTCTATGCCCAGATAATTATAACCATTTCGCTGGTACTAAATCTTTTCATGACATCTGTAACTGCAGTTAAGACGAAAAAGAAGTACATAAAGGACTTTAAAAGCATAATAGGCTACAGAATGAACACTCTTGGCTTCTATCTTGATGTTGTAGCAATTATACCGTTCGAATATATTGTCACGATACATCAAACTGTGAAATATCTTGATAACTACAGGGATCACTTATTTTATTTATGTAAAGGAGTAAAGCTTTGTTTAGTTTGGAGGCTGTCAAGTTTCTTTGAGAGTTTGGAAAGAAAATTGCTATTGAATTCGATTCTCGTTAAGGTGACTGCACTCATTTTATTCTTACCCTTTGATTTCCTACTTAAGTGCATTGCCTATTTCACACACTAAAGATAATTTCATATTGCAGATAGTGAAGTATTGCGTATACATATGTTTACTGTGCTACTGGTCAGGCGTCATACTTTTCATGGAATCTTGTTTCGTAAACAGATGCTCGGAAAACTCATGGTTTAGTAGAGCTTTGATTTGGGACGACCAAAAAAGCGGATACAGATCTACCAAGTAAGTGCCTACATATTGATGTTTGTTTGATCATATGGAAATAATACATACTATACCTAATCTGTTCCCTATTAGTAGTTATCGTAGGTGTGGGTCTACTTTAATATGCGTGGTAGGTACGGATGTAATCGTGCTTTCACGATTTCTACTATTACGAATAGAATTGTTTCAATAGAAGCATTACGTAAGCCGCCTAAAACATTGGGGTACAAAATGTAAAATTATTGCATGAAATACTTAAATTACGTAATACATTATTTTGATCTGGGGATTCATGATTCATATTGCATAGGTACCTACTCTATTAAACTTTTCCGCTGAATGATTTATTTTTATGACTCATTTTAAAGACAGCAGTCATTATAAATTATGATGACCTTCGTTACCGCGTAGGTATGTATGGTTTCAGAGTGACGGGTGTACCGTTTATATTTTCAAATTACCCGCAAAACCTATGTTGCATACACGTATCGCCGTGAATTCATATAGTCAAATATTTAGCAAGGAACATAGGTACCATGACATAGAACTTTCCTGTCATCGAATACCTACCTAGGTATGGCAGCGACTGCCCAATGTGCCACCTCGTTATTGCCCAGTTCTGCAATCGTTAGCAATCGTATTCCTCCTCATAGGGGTTTGTTTCCGATATGCTCTGGTATCACAGAAGCCTTAGGTTATACTACATCATATATCTTTGTCCCCAGAACAAAATACCCAATAGTAACGTCTGTATACTTTGCCACGACCATCCTGCTATCTGTCGGCTACGGGGACTACACGCCCGGAGACTTCTACGACATGGCATTTATAGCTTTTCTTAGCCTCTATGGAGTTCTACTCACCGGGTATTGTGTGTCCGAATTCTCTGCTGTTGTCACACATTGGTCAAGGTAACTTACCCACATGTGATTGTAATTTCAATAAAAAAAAAGTTTTGAATCGGTTTGTTGATAAATGACTGTACCTAGTACCTACTTATTGTGAATTCGGAATTTTGGACAGTAATTGAAATATGGATAGGTACTTAAAATTACTTAATCAATTCTTTGACTACAGAACAAAAACAGCTTTTCTGGAAGTGATCATAACGATAGATAAATTTATGAAAGAAAACAATATGCACCCAGCAATCAAATCAAGGATAATGGCTTTCTACGAACTGCAGTGGCAATACAACTCGGTAAAACATTCTAAAACAAATACTCAACAAGTAAAAAGTACTTGGTAACTAATGAATTCCTTACAATTATTTCAGGGCGTAGAATTAACCGATGACAACTGGTTGGAGAAGACAGTAGTTCCTTCAGAACTGAGGAAGAAAGTCTTGCATCAAGCTAGGTTCAAAGCACTCACGTCTATCAAGTTATTTCAAGTGAAAAATAAAGCTTATATTCATACACTGACTGAAGGTTAGAACTCTTGTTCAAATAAGGGGACTCTAAAAACATGAATGACTTTTTGACTTTTGACGACATCTAAAACTGATTCGATGGAACATTCTTTCAATCCCAAGTTGGTAGGTATCAATAATTGATAGTAATCATCTTAACTACAAATGGCTCGGAAGGAACTGGGCAAGACATGAGTTAATCGGTTTAGAAGTCATGCAAGGTTAAAATGATTTGCTATCGGGAATTTTCGGAAGCTATGGAAAAAAGCTATCATGTTCAGAAAAAAAAACCTACTTATATAAATGTATTTATATTGTGTTAGGTGATTAGAATACCGATGATTTATTTTTTGCAGCGGCAAGAGACATAATTTTACCACCTGGCGAAATTGTATTCTACGGGGGCACAGTCACTAGGGAGCTATACATAATAGAGAGCGGTTACTGCTTAGTGACGTCCAATAAAAGGAGAGAGACCAAAACTGAGCGCATCATAGGGCCGGGCAATCATGTAGGGTTACTGGTCCTTTTGTACGGAATCCCCACTCTTAGCACCGTGGTTACATTGACTCATTGTAAGGTAAGCTGAACTGTCCCCTCGACCTTTTACAGGTGGGTTGGTATAGTGGGTAGTCGTCCTACGCTCGCTTTCTGCCATTCGACCTTCTTTAAGGTTATTCTGTACTATTGGATCGTTGTTGCGACAAAGGTGACCGTTATCGGGTAGAATCGGTATGCTCGTAAGGATCTAGCGATTACTAATTAATACAAGGGGCTCTGAATCGGTCTTGAAACTTTGAGGGGTAGGTAGGTACTAACACAATGTGGAGTGTAAAGTATTAGATAATACCAAAATAGGTCAAACATATTTATTTCTTGGTATCTATATAAAATTGTTAACCAAGTTTTTAGTTTCTTCATATTGAGACAGACTTAACTAGAAAAGATTGATAGGTACAGCAATTCATTTTCCTGAATCGCCTTTTAAGACTTGCACGGAATTATAAATAGTAGAAGACCATATTAAAATGGAAATTAAGGAAGTACTGGTTGATTAATATCATTCAATACCAAGTTAATCAAATTAGGTGTACCTATAAATTGTCTTCCCACACGATTAACTAAGGATTGAAAAAAAAACGCTTAAGAATTATCTTAGAATTTCAACAAATAAAATGATTTAACGGTAAATTAGTTAATGATGATTAAAAAATACAAGCGATTCCATTGCATATTCCACAAGACCGTTGGTGTACTATAAGAAAAATTTGAAAACAAGCTACCTATAGCGATTTATATTTTCCCTTTTCCAGCTAGTAAGTGTAAGCCACTACGCATACACGTCGGCACTAAGTCTTTTCCCAGACATGAAGGAACACGAAGGCGTAATGAAACCAGAAGAACTACGAACCATAGAGGAGCAAGCTAAAGCGCAGAGCACTGATTCTTATTTACAGCATTATAATCGATTGACAGAGAAGAAACAGAAAGTCAAGATCACTAGTCTTCTACAAGATTTTTTCAACAGTAAGTAATCATGAAAGTCTTTAGACATTGCTAAGTTTTATTAGGTGTTTTACTTTTTGGATTAAATGGAAGTATCGATGAAGATCGGACTCTATTCAGCAATAAAATTCAGCAGATGAAGAACCACTGTTCACAAATATTGTGAAGGATTAACATTCTTCAACATTGTTGGGACTGATTCGGGAAGAGGAGAGACTTTCAATTGTTTCTGATGTGTTCTCCAACTTACAGCTACTCTTTCTTCTCAATGCAGACTCCTTCATAGACCTCTCAGTAGAATACAAGAAATCCAAGGATAATTATTGGAAATCGTTCAAACAATTTCATGTACTAAATAACGTTGCACGATACTTGCTCATGCCTATTGCTATAAGACCAGACGGTATATTTTTGAAAACGTGGGCGATTATGCGAGTAACCACTGCATTTCTATTGTGTCTTCTCATACCCGTGAGTTTCTATTTTCATATGTTTTATGACACTTATATGATCAATTAATCGTCTAGATTTGGAACGTCTAGACGTGTTTATCAAATCTATTGTTATTTATTTCGCGTCAAAATGGAGTTGGTCGAATACGCAAGACTGTTTTTTTTTTTTTATAATACTTATGTCATGTTATTCATTTTACACTGAGTCATCCTTGCGTTTTCGGTAAGACAGAAATGTTGACGACAGATCTGTTAAGGTGAAACGCAACAGAAGCGGTATTTTAAATATGGTATTGAATAATGCAATAGTAGGTACCTACCTAGTTACTTCCGCCAATTAAACAAATTAGGCACCTACGCAATCTGAAGATCCGTATCATAACAACCTAGGTGGGTGTCTATTTCGACACAATAAAACTTAACGCATACTTATGCTCATAAACAACTTACTTTTCTTGAAACTTCAAGGTGATAGTATCTATGGCGCCACAGTTTGGATCATTTAACGTGACACTTGTGATCTTGGAAACCATCTGCTACATAGATATGTATTTGATGCTACATGTGGCGTATTACGGCTCCAAAAACCAGTTGATATACCATCCTTATATGACAGCAAAGCACTATCTACAGGTGAGACCTAAAATTAGTTTAATACTTCAATGTTGGAAAAAATGGAGAACGGCGGAAATTTAGTTTACCTTCAACGCGATAGAGGGCGTGCTGGGTAACTGGTAGCTTACCTTTTACAAGGTGGCATGGTAAGAAATGAGAAGAAAAGGAACCCAATAGAAAGTCATGCGATAAATAAGTAATTTCTAACAACCCCTAATATTAACAATTCAATTCTAATTTCAGGGGCAATTCGTAGTAGACTTCATAACATGTTTCCCTTGGTACGCTATCTGGAAACTATTTGTCCCCAAACATAACGAGGATCATTCCGACGAAGAACACGAGTACAACCACCACATGTTCCATTGTGCGTTAAGAATGATTAACGTTTCGCAAATCATTAAACTGCATGCTGCGTCTTGGGCTGAATCTATTGGTGCTTTAAGACGGGTAATTACTTTAAGTACTTTATACCGCTCTTAACTCTCGTCTTGAGTGTTCAAGGTGGAACCATGACGTGGTGAAGGTCGCAAGAATCTGCTGAATTGAAGAATCGGTCGATGTGGCGATGCGTGGGGGAGGCCTGTGTCTTGCAGTGGACGTATATTTCTTAGGGTGAATGATGATTATGATAAAATTTATGAGTATTCGAGTCAATCTAATATGATTTTGAGTCCACAACTTCGATTATAAAAGGAAGAAAATGCTTAGGCATACTAGTCTTTCTCATGTTAACCTGTCACTATATCCTCAGATTCCTCTTTATTGTTATCTAACCATTTCTTTTCAGGCATACTTCATGAGTGTGGTCCACTTTTTTCTTCTAACATTATTCTTCTTAAACCTCTATACTTCGCTGTTGATCCAATTATCCTGTAGATACGTCAAGGCCTCTGATCCGGAAGATTTCGAATATAAAATATCAAAACTACCGCAGAAAATACCTTATATGAAGACTAATTATCATCCTAATGGCAATATGGTTTGTCAGGAAGGCGAGTATGAATATTATACAATTTCCAGGCTGCAAATACAACTTGGCTAAATGGAGTTTTATAGACCCTTTCGATACCCAATGTGTATGCAGTGCTGTCCAGAACATGACCCACATGCTGGAATGTCCCAAGTGTCCATAAACCTGCACCTTTGAGGATCTAATGCACACCACTGACTCTGCTATTAACGTGGCCACCTTCTGGACCCAGCAAACCTGAATAGTAGCATGGACCCGAAAAGAAGAAGAATTTAAATCACATTTTGCTGCACAAACGTGTCTTTAGAAGGCCCGATCAATTTTTTTATCAACAGTTTCGTTATAGGGTCTTGGATAGACGGAGTAGTAATAATAAAAGGCAACCACATGTCACCGACTAAAGTATTCCTGCTGGCTTACTATTGGACAGCGGCGAGCTTCAGTGGTGCTGGCTTCGGCGATATTATTCCTCAGAATATTATCCACATGATATTGTGCATTTGCGTCAATATACATGGTGTCCTATTTTTTGGGTGAGTTCATCACTATTTTTAAAAAGCTTTATTAAATTTTTTTTTGTGTCAGAAAGTGTGTTTGTACTGTTCGCATACTAGTAGTTCATGAAATAATTTAGATTTTAGTGCGAATTCAGCAGTGACGATAATCGCAATTGCTTTGAACAAGTCGGTATTTTTTTTTCTTTTAGATATGTGTACGCAAGAATAGCATCACTGAAAGCCATGGCAGATCAAGTGGTGACGAAGTTTCAAGAAGATCTGAAACATTTAGAAATGTTTCTAAATAGAGAGAAGGTACCGTTTACATTAAAGAAGACGGTCATAGAATACTGGAAGTACCAGTGGAAGAGAACAGGTGGATGGTCGGTATGTGTTTTTTATAACATGAGGCAATCAGAGGGTTTGTTGCTTCGAAAATGCAGTTGCGATCATTGTTCGCATAGCACAATACTGTTCATAGAAAACAGGCACAAAACAATGTACTTAATATGTAAATATACAGACATGGAAAAAAAAAACTACAAATTCAAACACGACCATCAAGAAAACATTTCCACTCTTTTACAAAATACAGGCATGCCAAACTCCATAAACACAGTAACTTATAGACATCGATAGATAATAACTCAAAGGACCATTTCAGACACACATCTGCATGATGTGACCAAGATTATGTCTGGATTTTAAAAGTTTCGGCCTTTCTCAGAGTAGTCAGATAGGAAACGCCGACCTCATCTAGTTTTAAAAATATGATTCACTTGTAAAAAAGTGTTTGAACCAACCTGCTTAAAGAAATAAAAATCATTTATCATCGTAAAGAAAACAAGCTATTAAACCACTTTTTGGAAGTTATGCACGTTTACTATTCAATTATTTAGGTATATAATAATAAATTCATAATAACATCTAGTAGAAATTAACTATTTTACAATTTAACACTAAAATATAGGTACATATTATAAAGTATATACAAGTATACAAAATTAAGTACATATATATAATAATCAAATAATAATGACTTGCCAAAAAGAGGTAATTTTCTGTGCAGCACCAATCTATCCTCGGTAAACTACATGCAAATTTGAATGAAGACGCAGTATTATACATGTACGAAAAAACGTTAAGAGAAATCCCATTGTTCGAAGACGTGGAGTATTCCTTCTTCAGGGCTTTTGCCAAGAAACTAAAGGAATTTTACTTCCAGAAGGGATACATGGTTATGAAATCGAACGAAGTTATCGATACAATGTATATCATTTATAGAGGAAAGGTGAGATAAAAGCTGAAGATGAATAGTATATAGGATGCATATAACTAATGCAATCTCAAAACAAGTTTTTGTAGAAAGTTTTTTTACATTCTTAGGCTCTTCTTATTTCTGGAGCAGTAAAAACATTATACTTTCAAACTTCTTCGTATTTACTAACCATTGATTTAGTATTTACTTTAAACTCATTGTTAATTTATTACATTAAGTTATTTATAAATAAACGGTTTTTTATATTATTGCAGAATTATGGCTTGTTTTCACTGGATGAGATTCCGATAAATTATCTGGCAGATAATTTTAAACCAATTCTGCTTAACTTTGTAATTTCTCTGATGGATACTGCCTATCCGAGTACCTATTTATATTGTTGTGTTTTTTACTAGGTGGATATAACGTCAAATATAAATGAAGTGGAGGCATGTATGGGGCCAGGAGGAATATTCGGAAACATAAGAGGGGCCACAAAATATCTGACCATGTCAAATGTTATTGCAAGTCGAAACATTGACCTGCTTTGTATTCAAGGGAGGGATTTCTACGCACTATTGAAGGTATTTCATCGAAACTTTGGACTACCAGAACGCGCCTAAGACCACAATCTCGTCCCAGCCGCCGCGGGAGACGCTCCGGGCGTCGGGAGCCACGGGACGACTCCCTGCCACCGTAGGCGCGGGCCTGCGGACGGAGAGTAATGGGTACGGTAAACGGCGCGTTTAAAAAACGTGGTGTGCACAGGCCCTAAGTTCGCTCTATAGATAAAATAATGGAAAAATCTTACATTGCAGAGCTATCCATCAGTTCTAAAAAAAGTAAAGCATTCAGTTGAATCTGCGGCGAAAGACTACGTTCTGCCGACGATAGCATCCGAAAGGAACAGCATCGAAGTACTTAAATGTTTTAATTAACATTTTTAATGTTTGTTTTATATTTCTTACGTATTTTAATTCATGCGTTTGTATGTTTATTTAGCAGTTAACGAATTTTCCGCTGTCGTACGAAACTGGAGACGAAGAGGAAGAAGAAGACGTTGAAATAGATGCAAATGTATATGTAGAGGTAAAGTTTTGATTTATTGGGAGAGAAAGCCGCCAACTTTCACCACTAGTGGCGCTAGCAGCACAAAGAGTAAACAATATTTTCCCATAGCTTATCAAATAAATAGATGTGAGTAAGCCTAACGATTAGTTACCGCATTAACGCTGTGTTCAAACCCACAAAAAAACATTTGACTTTATGTTGCTTGTGGTAATAGCGTCATCTATGCACCCAGATTCGCATATAGTGTCCCATTAAAGCTTGATGCTCTGTGATTGGCTTCTAAAGGGATTCTAAAGGGCTTCTATAATGTGAGAAATATAGTTAGAAAACTCCTTGAAATAAATTCTTTCTCCAACTTTTCAGAGTCCAGACAAAAGCATTGCAGAATCGCACGGATCCAAGTCTATCACATCGGCAGGAAATGTTGAATATACTCCGGCAGCGCTTATTTTTTTCAAGCCACACAGGTCATTATTATAAATGTCTGAGAACGCGAATATTTTATTTAATCATTAAGGTTAAAGTATGAGGACTGTTAAAATACGCGCTCTGATGTGGAGTTGCGGACACCAGCCCAAATTACCTATGAGGACTGTTTCATTAAAAATAGCTAAATCATTATATTTATATTCCAGATGGTTCCGTAGCAGTATCATACCGGATAGCAAATTAGTCACATTTATGGGTAAGCGAATCGCTTTATTCCTATATGAAACTCACAAGTTGACACTAGTATTCTTATTTGTGCAATGTTAATAGAAAGTTGGGCTTCACAAATGTGAAGGGCAGGGAGGAACGCTGACACCTAAGATACAGGACATGTCCTAATCTGGGTGTCAGGAGTTTCACACAACGTGCAAATACTTAGCCTATTAATATAAGGATTATAAGATATTTAAGTATATAATGCATTGTTGACCCTTTCCTCTCTTCTTATAGTATTAGGCTTATGAAATAAATTATTATTATTATTGATGTTAACGGTAATTTCGATTTTTTATTTTCAGAGTATCTTATTCTTCTCATATCTTACTGCGACTTCATGTTACTTGTATACCAAATGGCGTTTCTCTCAGTACCATATTTCTTCCACGCTTGCGTCATATTCGACATCGTGTTTCTATTTAAACTTTTTTTGGACGTCCATAGCGGTTATATGAATAGATATGGAGATTATGTTTTGAACCCAAAGAAAGTCAGAAAAATGTGAGTCTTTTTGAGCTATCTCTTCATTATTATTATTTGGTTAGACACACTAGAACCCTCCCAGATAATAGAAGGCCACAAGGTGGACCGACGACCTTGTGAAGGCCGCAGGAACCCATTGGATGCCAGAAGCACAAAACCGGTCGAAGTGGAGGTGCTTGGGGGAGGCCTATGTCCAGCAGTGGACGTCTTTCGGCTGAAATGATGATGAGACACGCTAGCAGCTAATTAGCTGATGCGAGCTTGGAGATATTTATTCTGAAGCTGTTTAGTGTGGGAGCCGTCACAACACTTTCCGGGAGCCTATTCCATGCTGTTACAACTCGGTTAGACAAGAATTACTTCAAGGGGATTTTTTTATGAATTTTCCCATAGCTTTAGGGAATGCCCACGCAAATGTGTGTTCGCATTCAATGTGTAAAGATCTTGAAGGCTGGGCACTTCGTAGTGTTCTGTAAGTATCTTGTACGTCTCAATGAGCCTACCCCTTTGTCTGCGCTGTTCCAGTGTGATAAGGCTAAGGTCTTTGAGGTGTTGTTCGTAAGGTAGATTACGCATAGTGCGAACCATCTTGGTTGCCCATCTTTGCACATTATCAAGTAGAGTGATGTCTTTTTAGGGTTCCGTACCTAAAGGGTAAAAACGGGACCCTATTACTAAGACTCCACTGTCCGTCTGTCTGTCTGTCTGTCACCAGGCTGTATCTTATGAACCGTGATAGCTAGACAGTTGAAATTTTCACAGATGATGTATTTCTGTTGCCGCTATAACAACTCATACTAAAAACAGAATAAAATAAATATTTAAGGGGGGCTCAAACATAACACACAATACAACAAACGTGATTTTATCGGCGTTTTTTTGCCTAGTGGTACGGACCCTTTGTGTGTGCGAGTCCGGGACTTGACCGGTTTTTTTTTTAAATAACCCAGGTGACATTAGCTTATTCCAAGAGTGGTCTTATGTAGGTCTTGCACAACTTGACAAATGTCTTAGGCGTCAGGCACTGGAATGCCTTGATGTTGTAATGAAGTAATGTTGCAGTGCCTTTGAAGGAAGGAACACCAAACTGGATAAAGAACGTGATGACCTGACAGCTTAGCAATTTATCATGTCGTCAACTGTGTTCTGACATGTCCGCTTTGTGCTCGGTGTTTCGCGTCCAAAGTAGGATAATTATGCTAGTCACATGAGAGCACATGAAAGGGCAGCACATCTAAGCACTCAACTACCCTGATCCCATGCATCCACCATCGAATGCAGTCGCAGTGGCCGAAATCGGCTAGAAGGCATCATCATCATAGAGCTGAGTTAAGGTGAATGGATAGTAGTTGACCGCGAAAGTTAGATTTCTACCACCAACCACCAATCTCTTATGGAAAAGTGTTAATGGTAGAAATCTAACTTAGAAAGATGTATTAATGATTCTACTGATTATAATTCTCCAAATATGTACCTGTTATTGTCGCGAATCATATTTTGATCAAGATACAACCTGACACTGACCTGGAAATTGCAAAAAACGTAAGGTAATTTGAATTTCGCGGTCTCAACTACCCATTCACCTTAAACAGACTTCTGAAATCGCCTTTATACCATCTTAGGCAAGCTTGGGATTGAACACGATTTTGATGCCTTCCAGGTATTTCTCCAAAGTGTATCTTCGAAGAAGGGACTTTCTAGCAAACTTTCTGGTATGCTACTTCGTGTTCGCCTTGTCTTTGACAACACCTATGAAAATGAATTTGTTCTGCTATACGCGGACGCCTCAACTAACTAGAATTTCGTACTTATTTACGTATCGAACGCATAGGAAATCGAGTATTGGTTCAGCGAATTTATTGTTTAAACTGACGTAAGTATCAATATATTTTTTTAATACGGCTACTTCTACCAAGAATATAGTGGTATATTTTTTTAATACGGCTACTTCTACCAAGAATATAGTGGGCTAGCTTAGTCCACAAAAAGTCCGGGGACAGTTTACACATAAAGTAACGCTTGCTCACTGACAGACACCGAATGTGAGCCAGCGTTAGGTACGCTGTTTTATCATGTATTAGGGTTCCGTGCCGCAAAAGGAAAAACGGAACACTTATAAGATCACTTCGTTGTCCGTCTGTCTGTCCGTCCGTCTGTCAAGACCCTTTTTCTCAGGAACGCGTGGAGTTATCAAGTTTAAATTAATATCGAATTCAATTGGGTGCAATCCATTGAAGCAGTGAAAAAAATCAAACTTCTAAGTCAACGCAATCAAAAGATACGGGCGTTTATGTTCCGTTTATGCCGCATATTTTAACACTCGCAAGGGAATCAAAACCTATAGGGTAAATTCCCGTTGACCTAGAATCATTTTTGAAGTATCACGATCTGTTTGAAAATCTACCTACTATGACGTCACAAGGACTATTTAGTGATGGGAAAATCAAATCGATTCAAAGACGCCGCCGCCGCGTGCCGCACCCGTCTCGTCCCACCCGCGGGGCCTAGCGCCAGCGCTCACGCTCACCCAGCCAGCAGTACACAGGACTGAGCGCGAAAGTGGCGGCTTACGATTTTTGTACGTCAGCTAGAAGTAGTTGCTCTTGCGTTATCTAGGTGTATCTATACTTGTGTTTTCAACTTACCTACGTCACATAACCGCTCTACTCACAATATGCCATAAAGACTTCACGTTTCCATGGAGGCTCACAGTGAGCCTGCTTAAAACTAAAGCTAGCGTTTGACCTTCCTATAACAGTTTTGAATTTTTTTCAGAACAATAGCCATATGGGCATCGATATTATCGCATGTGAACGCTTGCCTTTTCTTCAAGTTGTCGTGCATAACTCCCGTGCAATGCACTTCGGCTAACTGGATGTCCAAGGAAGCACTCAATTTGAGGGCTAAATATTCTGAGGTTGGTCAGTTGGTCTTTGAAGGTGCGCGGTAATCTTGCGGACTGAACGAGTAACTGAAGACAAAGAACCCCGGCGATTCCCCTTTGTGGCAGTGGTCCCACACCACTGCCACAAGAACCCGAACCGGACCGACATTGGCGCACATCAAGCTACCCAAAACTCTCAAATTTTCCCAATCAACATTGAACCTTATGCTTTAGCGATAAAGTTGAAAATCTATTAAAGGAATTTGGCAGATTGTAGTAACTTGATGTGCTGGTGTCTATACATAGAAGATGTGGGGGATGGTTTTCACAGTAGGGTGATAGTATAAGTTAGAATAAAATAATCAAGGCACCCGAAAAGCGCAGAACTGTTTTCGGTGTAGCTTAAGTATCAGGGAAAAAGTTTCAGCTAACTTACAAAACCACGAATAATCTTTTTTTGTGTTCACAGGGCAATTACTTTGCCCTATACGTGGCAGCGCTGTGGTACATGATCAACTTACTAACAATAACTGGCACCGGAGATGTGTCTTCACAAAACAGTTTCGAAGTTATTGAGACTATCATAATTATTATCGTTATTAAGTTTTGTACAGGTATGTGATAAAGATTAAACATGTGCTTATAACGCGAAGCTATTTCTAACTACTCCCGCCACAATCCGCGCGCTTCTGGCGGAAACGCCTCTCGTTCCCGCTCGACCAATGAGAGCGAATCGAAGCTTAGAACATTCTAGAAGTTTCCTTTAATTAAAAACATTCGACGCGCACCCCTTTTTGACGTCAGCCGTGTGACGTCCGTCAACTGCGGGGGGGGGGGGGGGGGTCTACTGTGTGGGTTGCGCACCCAAAAGTGTACAATTATATAAATAATAGTTGTGTATATTACATTATTGTGTGCACGTTAAACGCTAAGAAATATTTTAGACTACAACCGCACGTCGCACTTCGCACGTTGTACTATCGAGGAAACTTACATCTATACACCGTAAGGGCTATTCTTGCTTGCAGCGCTTGGCCGCTATCGTAACGTTTGCTAACAGATGTGGTCATCTTGTTCACGGGATTTTGTTTTCAAATTGGGCAGATGTAAGTTTCCTCGACGGTACATGTCACACCTTCACTTTGCCGATGACATCGTTATAATGGCAGAGACGCTGGAATAGACTAGATACTGCACCACAGCCTAAATGGAGCCTCTCGGCGGGTTGGCCTCGGCATGAATTTGAACAAGACGAAAGTCATATACAATTCACACGTCTTGTCGAACCCAATCCACATCGAAGGGTCACTTGCCGAAAGTTGCCGAAGTTGTGCAGGAGTATATCTGGCTGGGGCCCGCCAGCTAGGCGGGCATGCGCCGGGGGGGTTGTGGATGCAAAGGCTGAGCCGGATTCCCATGACCTCCCCATCAAGGCGATGAGGGAACGCCGCTGAGTTTTAGTGGGTATACTGCCACCCTGGCAGGGAGTCCCACATACTCCGTCTCTTCCCCCGACGAGCGGAGATGCGTAAAGTCATTTCTCAGCGAAAAAAAAAAAAAAAAAAAAAAAAGGAGTATATCTGGCTAGGGTAAGTCATCCAGCTCGGTAGACACAACTTTGAGCAGAAGGATCCAGCTGGGTTGGCAACCGTTTGGAAAACTACGTCAAGTCTACTCGTCACCTATTACCCCCGCGTCCTGCCCGTTATGTCATGTGGTACCGAAACGTGGACACTGAAAGTCGGGTTGGTCCACAAATTCAAGGCCGCTCAGCGCGCTATGGAACGGGCTTTGCTCAGAGTTTTTTGAAGGATAAAATCAGAAATGAAGTTATCCGGAAAAGAACTGGAGTTAGCAACACAGCTTGTAGAGTAAGCGAGATGAAATGGCAGTGGGCTTGCCATATTTGTCGAAGGACCGATGGCCGGGGGAGCAGACGAGTCCTGCAGTGGAGACCTCATATCGGCAAGCGTAGTATGCGATAGGCTGACGTGACTTTAAGAGTTCGTGTCTGGCATACTTAATTTATATCAAAAAAGTTACATTAGATTACGGTTACTGCTCAGCAAACTTTGTATAAGTGAAGACCTTTTTATTTTCTCAGGGCTTCTTATATCAGAAATGTCAGCAATGATCACGGCTCATTCGTCATCTCGCATAGCATACGATTACGACATCAACGAATTGAGAGACGGACTGCGAGATATGGATTTGAGTGTCCATCAAATGAATAAAATGTGGGACTACGTACGCGAGCTATGGAATAGACAACAAGGGAAACAGGTGTCCATGAATTCTTTCAAAAAACATAACTACTAAGACCGCCAAAAGAAGTATTAACTTTCGTTGAAAATAAAATACGATTGTCTACACTACAAAATAACACATCGGAATTTTAGGGGAAGGGCCAACATAGCCAATAACAAAACAGATATTTTGGCATGATCCTCATTTGTTTAGCCTTTACGACGCCCACCTGTCTCCTTGCCAAATTGGCAAATGCCAATTTATAATGTGACATCCCAATACGTGTAGTCAATTCAAAACAGATTTAAATGACCGTACATAAACATTGGAATTATTTAAATTATTTTTTAACAGCCAATAACATCATCATCATTGATCAAGTTTTGTCAATACTGTTGAAGTTTATAGATATTTTACAGTATTTCGCTAAACTTCACCCAATAGATGTAGTTATAGATCCTAACAACCCGTAGACAGAGTAAACTATAGACTGCTGCATATCTTCCTTTTCATTCGCACAAGAAAAAGAGAAATATATTAACGTCACTAGCAAAGAAAAGAGACAGAGTAAAAATATTTCTGTCCCTTACTGCGTGTCGGCTAAGCACATCAATGTGCACAACAAGTTTGACGTTTATGAATGAAATAATAAAAACTACATCGCGATTAAACGGAAAATAAGATCTTTTTCGTGCATAATTCAATAATAGTACAATTGCGCAACTGTGAAAATGGTAAGGTGCAGTGTAATAAGCTGTAAAAATGATAGTATGTGAAGATTGCCGAAATTTTTTGTCCCTTTCGGTGACACGGATACCATGAGTCTATAGATTACTCTGTCTACGTAACAACCCATATCCAACACTGTATCTTTTATAAATACTTACTACAGATGCCAGCCTTAGTCTACAAGCTACCATTTCGTCTGCGTTGCCAAGTTATGCAGGCCGTATACGGATCGCACATTCGGGAATCTGTCATATTCAGCAAAACTGACGACGATTTCCAAAGAATGCTGGCTATGTGGATGAAACACTGTGTGTTCTTCCCTGGCAACTATATCGTTCAATGCGGTGACTCAGACCAATGCATCTACTTCATACATAGAGGACAGGTAAGTGTGTGAGGTTATCTCACTCATGACATCATCGACAATATGTCACTTATATTAATAATTATTATGTATGCTTGAATACCGAATCTTAGATAATTTACACGTATATGATCGGTATATGCTACTTAATCAACTATTTACTTTAGCGTTATGTAATTGACAGTTTGTAATAAAAAGGTCATAACTAAACGGTTTCAATGGAAATTGAACTTTGTCTTATATGACATAGAGCTCTTAATTCAAATGTAACCGAATGAGTCATGAGTAATTGTTACTTTCAGGTTGAAGTGCTAACAGTGCACCCGAACTTGACGGAGTCAATCTATGATGTGTTAGGACCGGAAGACAGCTTTGGGATCGCCCAGGTTATATGATTTTGATATTATTTAAATAAGCAATCGAAAGAAAACGAGTTTTTCAAACGAAAATGTTGATAGAAAATTCAACAATTTAAAAAAAATGCTTGGTTATTGTATTTTTAACCTGTTGTATGCCGTGCATCTAATAAAATATATTATTTTGTAGGGTTTGTTCGTGGGAGTGGTGCACCATTTTTCTTTCCGAGCGCGCACTGTCGTCGACATCGTTTATTTAAAGTTGGACCAATGGAAGTACCTACTGGACTATTACCCGAAATCCGCTAAACTCGTTCAGAGGAAAGTCGAGAATGTTTATTTAGCTATTTAATTAAGATGGTATGTTTTAGATTAATTAACTGTTAATTAGAATAATTAAATTAGTTTTCCGTTTTAATATTGCGTTTATTTGAAATCGACAACTAACATTTTTGGTACGAAAATTTTAAAAATAGTTTAAAGTCTATTCTTTAAAATAGTGATTATATTTAAATAGTGATAAATTACTTAGCAAGGGCCAACAAATACAAAAAAGACTGGAATGTCAATGAGATCGCCCTAAGCCCAAAGTGTTGAAAAGTGAGTTTTTAAATCACTTGTGAAATGAGCCATTGCTAAATAATCTATCCATGTAATAAAAAGTTTCGGCTTAAATATCTGCTGACTACTCGAAAGCTGTATACAAAATCAAAAACTCTTAAATCATATAACAAGGCTTTTAAAAAAGGTACAAAAAAGTTCGAGATCAACAGATATTTCGACAAAGTAATTACTAATAACAAAATACTACTTACAAAAAATCTACAAAACAATTAAAAAAAAAACTAAAGTGAAATTCTACACTTTATAAAAAAAAAAACTAATCGAACATAGACAATTAAGTAACCTTACCAAAGAGAGAAATCATTCATCAATTAGTAGCAAGTTACATTTGTTGTTTTCTCTTCCTAGTTACTCTCTGCGTGGTCTCAAGTGTGACTTCTTCGGTCATATCTAAGCTTTTAAATGACTCTTGAACTTCTGTTACTGACTCTGGTACAGTATTATTCCTTGTAGAACGACGTGTAATCGGAACTTCAGTAGGCTTGGCTACAGTATTGTTTCTTTTTGAATGACTTGTAGCTCCTACTTGTGATGGCTCTTCGACAATATTGTCCTTTGTAGAACGAGGTTTATTAGATACCTGTGACGGCTCTTCGCTAATATTGCCCTTTGTAGAGCGACGTGTAGTTGGAACTTGTGTTGGCTCTTCGACAATATTTTTCTTTTTAGAACGAGGTTTATTAGAGACTTGTGACGGCTCTTCGCCAATATTGCCCTTTGTAGAGTGACGTGTAGTTGGAACTTGTGTTGGCTCTTCGACAATATTTTTCTTTTTAGAACGAGGTTTATTAGAGACTTGTGACGGCTCTTCGCCAATATTGCCCTTTGTAGAGTGACGTGTAGTTGGAACTTGTGATGGCTCTTCGTCAATATTTTCCTTTGTAGAACGAGGTTTATTAGATACTTGTGACGGCTCTTCGCCAATATTGCCCTTTGTAGAGCGACGTGTAGTTGGAACTTGTGATGGCTCTTCGACAATATTGTCCTTTGTAGAACGATGGGTAGTAGGCACTCGTATAGGCTTCGCTACAGTATCGTTACTTGTAGAATGTGTACTTGGAACTTGTATTTGTGGTGATCTGGAATTGATTAAGATTATTATTATTATTAAGAAGTAGAACAAAATATCACCATAAAGCACATTATGACAGACATTATGTATAGTAAAAATATTGATGGATGAACAGTATAATGACTTGGATGTTATTCAGTAATGTTGTGCATATTCTTAATTAGTTAGGTTAGATACAAAAGCATAATATGCACGAGGCATAAATCAATACAACGCTATATTATAGTGTTGTATTGATTTATGCCTCGTGGCCTCCCACAAGGTGGTCCGACGACCTTGTGAAGGCCGCAGGAACCCGTTGGATGCGAGAAGCACAGAACCGGTCGAAGTGGACGTGCTTGGGGGAGGCCTATGTCCAGCAGTGGGCGTCTTTCGGCTGAAATGATGATGGTGATGATGATTGATTTATGCTAGTTCAAACTACAAACCAAAAGTGGGTTTAATATTCATCTAAAAACAATACTGCTACTTCTACAGGATGCATTTAATGACAAATGGGTGACCTTACCAAATAGTAATGAATTAGCATTAGCAACGTAGCATTATTATTATTATTTTACATTTGCCGCTTTCGCTTCCTAGTTAATCTCTGTGAGATCTCGGGGATGACTTCTTGGGTCTCATCTATCAATTCAGATGATTCTTGCTGTGTAGGCTCTGCTAAAGTATTGTTTTCTTCAGACTGTCGTGTAGTATCTAGAGCTTGCGTCGATGGTAATCTAGCACTGAAAAAAATATTATGAAATATTACTACTTACACTATATTTTTTTATTATATTTGATAACAAGGAAAGGAAATGTGGACCAAGTAACCATTTTATCAGTACTGAAAATATTCATAGCAAAATTAAGCTGCATAGTTTTGCGTAAGTAATAAAAAAAATATCTGAAAAAATGTACTGGACGTCTGTCAGACATTTTATTCTTTGCATGTGCAACCATAGGTCTTAAACCTGACTTAACGTTGTACAACTAATACAAAATAAAGTCACACCTAAATACCCCTAAGGGTTAGGCCCAAGTGTATAAAATACATCACATCTTGCCAGTTCTGTATAAGTTTCATGGAAGAGCAAACGAGGGTTTCACAGTAGCAGCCTGAGGAGGCTGCTACTGAGAAATCCGTATTGGAAAACCCAAAATAACGTCTGACCTAGGTATTCAACCCAGGTTGTTCAAGTAATATGAAACTAACCCTTCAGCATCCAAGCGCTCCAGTTGTTCTTGCTCAAAATCAATTTTACAACACGGCCACTTCTGAACCCTCTCTATATACCGCAACAGGCATTTTGTATGGACAGCATGAGCACATCCTGGACAGTTGTAGCCCTAAAATAATTTAAGATTTTAAGAAATATTACTACAAGCTGGGACCTGCCAATTCTTCAGAGCAAATCATGCAATTTATATCATTGATGCTGGCATGGTTTTACCATTGATGATACACAGCTGTATGTAGTCTAGTTTTCAACTATGTAGATAATTTCAAGTATCTAGCTTGTTTCCATGCTTGTACAGACGCCAGCACATCAAGCTACTATAATCTGTCAAATTTCTTTAATAGATTTTCAACTTTATCGCTAAAGTATTATGGTGTGTCTACATTCTGTTATATAACACATCCAAATAATTTAACATTGCTAACTTCTCTATAGAAACATGTTATCATCATTTCAGCCAAAAGACGTCCACTGCTGGACATAGGCCTCCCCCAAGCACTTCCACTTCGACCGGTTCTGTGCTTCTCGCATCCAACGGGTTCCTGCGGCCTTCACAAGGTCGTCGGTCCACCTTGTGGGAGGCCTTCCAACGCTACGAAAGACGTTAAAAAACGCTATTAAACATGTTATAGAACATGTTTAATAACATGTTATGTTACACAGTGAGGACGCACCGTTAGGTTCAATGTTGATTGGGAAAATTTGACAGTTTCAGGAAGCTTGATGTGGTGGCATCCATACTAATATTATAAATGCGAAAGTGTGTCTGTCTGTTATCTCTACACGCTTAAACCGCTGAACCGATTTGGATGAAATTTGGTATAGAGATAGTTTGGGTCCCAGGAAAGGACATAGGATAGTTTTTATCCCGATGTTCCCACGGGATTGTCACTTATACGGGTGAAACCGCGGGGCGCTGCTAGTAATATTATAAATTAAAGTCAGTTTCCGTGCATGTCTGGCTGTGCGACCGCATTGTTCTTTTAAACTATGGAATGGATATTGATGTGGTTTTTGCCATCATTTTTGGAATTTTTCCTAAAGATTTGTAGGTACATTAATATTAAACTTACAAATAATAAAGAAATCTCGAAGTTTTGTCAAGTCGTAAAAACCCTGCGAAGCAGGGGCGGGTCACCAGTTAGTAATTCTGAGTTGAAAATATGTAATGTCAAAAAATAAAAGGTTCTAATTAAAAAAAAAATGTCACATACTCTAAAAACAATATGTTTACAAAGGAAACATTCCTCCACAGCATGTGGCATGTTCTGTTGAAAATATCCTTCAAACTCATGGATGGCCCTCACTCCTAAGGCATAGTTATCCTGTACCTTATCAAAGTACCGCATTCTACACCAAGTGTTCAGCACTTTCTGAAATGTTATAATTGTAATGTTATTTCTATATTCTGCTCTTGGATCACCACAAACCACACAATACAAATGCGAATAATGCATGGTGTGATAAAAAAAAAACAGTCTGCAGGGTGGTAACAAGCTCAGTGCCCAGGTTCTGGCAGATGTGTATTTATGTAGTCACATGTGGAGGGTTTTTGAAACACCCCAAATATTTCATTGAAATTATTCAATGCATGTCTTTGCCCATTGTGCCCATAGTTGAACGTAAAACCATATTTATAGGGAGTGTTGGCATCTTCAGCTCATATTTGGCTCTAAAATCTTAAAATTAAAAACAATACTCACTTGTGCATCAGTTTTAGTGAAATTAGATTTCATACTACTAACTAAATTCATCGCATTGATTCCTGTAATCTGCCTTGATTCAGTACTCATGATGTGTTCAATAAGCACCCTGAAATATTCCAGTTCAGTAGAAGAAAATATGTTCTGTGCTTTAGTTGCAGCATCATCGGCCAGAGATATAAATACAACAACATCTTCATTTGTGATTTCATCTTGGGTTATCTTTATTTCCTGGTAATACGGTCGTATTTCATCATTGATAGCCTTCACTAAATCAGTCACAGACAGTAATTGCTCTTCATCTGAAAGGAACATATTTTTTTTTTAGTTTTTGTTTATTTCTTTTCATACATACCTATTGAATCTAATCTAACTAGTAATGTACGGACTTTCCTTTCCAGAGAATAAAGTTCCATTTGAGTATGCTGAAAGAATACATCAAAACCAGCATAACCCAACTGCTAAAGGCACGCACCTTGTCTCTGCCTGATACAAGAATATTTAACACTATTCAGGCAGCCAAAGAAGGGGATCATCCCACTATCACATACACAATATTATTCAATAGAATTATATTCTGTAGATAACGTAGTTACCTTAGCGCATAACTAGTAGCATATTATGTTTCGTACATGATGAAACGCCACGGTATTCTATTAGTTACGTAGTTTTTGTAGTTTCTTACCGTTAAACTTTTCCAAAGCTGCCTGTGCGTCGGTTATTGATATAACTCCTTGACTGGCAACTGTTCTTAGAAAGAATCTATGAATTTTACCGTACGTCATGGTTGATACTGCAATATACTCCTTTTCTTGAAGAAACAATTACCTATTCAATTTGTCGTTGATAAACAATTAAAATAATAACTGGTTCTGGTGGCAATCGGGCATTATCGAGTAGATATAATCAAAGAGTAAAGTAACTATATAGGAAATATAATGCTGAGTAGTAGGCTAGCAACAAACATCAAACAATAGCACCGAGCGCGATTTGTCAATGTCAAAGTCAAAACTTTGATTGAAGTTTTGCCACAAATTGTCAAAGTCAAAACTTTGAAGTTTTGGCACAGAGCAAAGTAGATTTTTAAATCCGGTATCTCTTTGCACACTGGTCTTTTTGGCAAGTCAATTTTAAAAGAATCATAATACTTTTACTATTCGATTACACAGTTTTATCAGATTTTCATCGCTTCATCAACAGAGCTAACAGCTCAACGTTGACTAGCAAACAGATCCATGAATGAAAAACACCAACCGGTTGTTTAGTAGCAAATGAATACATGGACATGACTGTAGGTATAGACGACAGCCATGGACGTAATATATTCTTTAAATTACGTCCATGACGCCAGCACATAGATATCCGTGCGCCAGCACATTAAGCTACCCGAAACTGTCAAATTTTCCCAATCAACTTTGAACCTTATGTTTTAGCGATAAAGTTGAAAATCTATTAACACTCACCGCCATGCGGTCCGCCGGCGGGGCGTATCTTTTCGAGTAAGGTACCCCACCTACATGTTGCACTGAGCGAGATCAGCAGCAGGCCACGCACTACAAATTGAATATGAAGTGGCGGACCGCATGGCTTGCTAGTAAAAACAAGCAGTGAGCCCGCCGGGGCGGCCCGTACAGCCTGCTTCACTCATTAGATACAGATTTTTCACCGCAGCCTGCACGGGTAGGCAAAGTTGCGGCCGTCGGTAGACCGCATGGCCTGCTGCACTGAAAAATTTCTATATATGGGTGGCGGTGAGATTGTTAAAGTTTGACAGATTGTAGTAGCTTGATGTGCTGGTGTCTCGTCTGTACAACATAGCTGTATCGGTCAGTGAGGGGGCCACGATTTGGCAACCTAGGGCCATCGAATGGCCTGATGTTTGTGCTTACTGGAGACGGGAAGTACCTGCGTCGCATAGGTCGGGAGCGGGTCGTCATTTTTTAGGGTTCCGTACCAAAATGTTTGTTTAAAATTTAAAAACATGATGGTACTGAACCCTCGGTGCGCGAGTCCGACTCTCTCTTAGCTTCTTATCGATTTACGAGTAGGTACTAGGACGACAAGGCGCAATTTGTGTTTGAGAATAGTGTTCAGATTGGGCCCAACAGCGCTGTGCCCTCGTCAGTGATAGGTCGCGTCGGGTGATCTCTCGCTTCCCGCCATGGATTAGTTCATGGTCGGAAGCGGTGGTGTCCCATGTTCGTAATATTAAGGGGGAAGCGCTAAGGTGGCCCGCAAAATTCAAATTTTCTTACGTTTTTTGCAATTTACTGGTCAGTATTAAGTTGTACGTTGATTAAAATATGATGAGTCGCAACCGTAACAAATACGTATAATTTACAGAATTATAATGATTAGAATCAGTAATACAACTCCCAAATGTCAAGATTTCATGAAAAATACCTAGTCATTCTTGGGGATTAGGTACTTGGTCTTAGAGAGTTGTGTTGATTACACGAAATAGAAAAACCATTTTTTTCAAAAACTGAAAAAAGCTAAGTAGGTACACCAATGGGATTTGATACGATTAACTTAACGGTTGACTGTCCAATAAGTTATCCTTCTAAGATTCTGCCAAAGTGGCCTTTTTAGGCTCCCTGTTCATATGCAGCTGAGTTCTAGAGTTCCATAAACTATTACAAATATTTCTTGCGTTTTGACAGAGTTATAAATATTATTACATTAATTGGCTATACAGGGTCAAATTTAACTAGCTAGCGGAACTCCGCTAACGTGGTGGGTATCGATATTTAAAAGCGACAAAATAATTAGTTACTTATAAGTGAAGTCAATAAAAGTATGGTTTTTTGGGGGCTGCTTTTGGTGTTGTTAGGTACTAGAAGTATGAGTTGAGCAAATCAGTTTGTTTGTTTTATCGTGATTAGATATCGAATCATGTCTGTGAAGTATCTTACAACGAAAATATTTTTTAAACTAGTATTTCAAGTGACCACCCTGCGGTTGACCCCAAAAATAACTCAACAAATTCATTTATTTTTATTTGATCATGTTTGTCTGCGAAGTTTCGCTAGTTAATTCAATTTGACCCTGTAGAGTAGGTACCTTCCCCACATTTCGTCAGGTTCATTGTAAGGTATGGTGCAAGCCTCTAGCCATTGGCCAGGCACAAATAATAGTATATTTCATTACAAGTGCGGAAAGGCTGTCATTGCAAAGAGTTAATAATAATAATACGCCGTATCTCTACGTTGACGTCGTGGTGGGGCTTGCGCGCTCCGAACTCTAGGCCTGTGCCGGAAGAGTTTACTTTTCCGGAACAGGTCTAATGTGAGGAGCCAGACCAAGAGGGATACAGAAACCCGCAGGGCAGCATGTGGCGAGCTGTTGGGCAGTAGCGACCCCACGGACCCTATCTCCCGGGAGAAGTCTTGTTCCTCGCCTCTGGCTTGCCTTTATTGGCCGGCTGGAGTGAACAATGACGAGGAACAGAGCTCCCACCTCATTCTTGCCTTTATTGGCCGGCTTGAGTGGAGATTCGCAAGAGCAAACGTGCTCGGAGGAAGGAAGTATTCCAGTAAGATGCTGGTAGGGATCTTGACCGTACTTCCGGGATTGTCCTGATAGCCGTGGAATACCTCTCCACTCCTCATAAGCACCTCAGGACGTGTTGCCCCCTTGTCGCTACGTCACTATGTGCTAGCGGCCGTTTTCGGGGGCCCATTATTGAGTGTGCAAGTCACCCCCTGCTATTTTATCTGTGTATATAAAGCATTGATCAGGCAGGGGTCATAGTTTTACCATAGTTCCTGGAAACCGGTCCACTTTAGCCACCCAGACCAATAGTCCAACTTTTTATTTTTCCATATCCTGCAATATAGTCCTACACCAACCGGGGGTTAACCTTGGGTGCACTTGCATAGTGCATACAGGGATAATCGTCGGTTGGTGCCGCATTTCATTAAAATTTCGTAAGGGGCCTCTGCGAGTTGGCTTCGGCCCCTCGTACGCCTTCCAAAGGATCGGGACCGCATGGTCCCGAGTTATGTAAAATATATAAAAAAAATAATAATAATAATTTATTGAATGTTACAAACCAATGTTACATGTATTGTCTTATAATTAACTTAACTTAACGGCGGTCTGTAACTGTTAGCGAATCGTCATTTGGATATTTACGGCGGTCCCCAAACTAGGCTGCGCCTGTATCTTGGGGGCCAGAGTTGTGACTTAATACAGTGTTATTAAGTCACAACCGAGTTCCGACAAATGTGTAAATTTGATGAGATGAAATGAAATGAAACCTAACCTAACTCATTCAATTAAATCATTAAATCTGATATTGAAATAAATTAGTAGCTTCTTTTTAGAAATATACGTATTTGTATGAATCACAAAAACTCTTTAGTAAAAACTTCATGGTTGGTTTTTCTTTTTAATAGACATTATTTTGACAGTTTTTGGGAAAGAGACGCACGAGTTCGGGAAAGGTAAAAAAAAAAGCACTATTATGTAATAGCCCACATCCCGAACGCTATACGTCCCTGCAATACACCACTTTTTGAGCAACTGTATTAAAAAACCTGTTCTTTACAAAGTACAATTATTTTTTGAAAAATAAGTAAAAAAATATATTTCATAACAAACTTAACCCCGTTTAACCGAGCGGGCTAAACCACAGCTTTTCAAATGTCACTTGCGATCGAGTGCGGCGTTCAATTACTTACAGTGGTTAATTGCTATCGTGTTCGTGATCGCTTCCTTTATTTACCAATGTTCTTTTATTTTGGATTATTTAGGTAGATATTATAGATATGTAATAATTATGTAGGTAGGTAGGTCCTACTGATTACGAAACTCTCAAAAAGGATCGATCACGATCGTGCCTTTTTGAGCGTCTCCAAAGTTAAATTATCATCTCTTTGTTACTGGAAAGCACGTTTCTTTGTATTGGGAAAAAGTAGGACCGTAGGGTCTCCCCATAACGCCATTATTCAACAGAAACCTAGGTACCTATTTTTTGCAAGTTCTGTTTAAGTCCCATAATATATTTGAGTACTAAGATCCAAAGAGCGAGCTGCTACAAATTTTTTTTTTACCTATGCTAATATCTCAACACTGTCCGATTCGAGAATATAACTCAGACCCAAGACCTTCCCAAGACCCAAGATCAATTAAGTAGGTTTCGTAAAAGTCGCAGACAGGAAAAACACATGTTTTCATAGTGATCCTGAAGAGTCAGCATTTTACCTCGTAGAATGTCTCATTCATGAACCCAGCAATTATTCATAAAAAAATACACTCGAAACCACAATAAACATAATCGTGAAAATCGTTGAGCGCTTACATGCAAACGGCTTCTAGTAGGTGAACGTTTGACGGGTTAATAAAGTTGATTGTTGGTTTATAACGGTTCCCTTATCAAATTTTAGCGTCCAACAAAGCAAGACATAACATTATTAAGGAGCAAACGTACGGGCCGCGAGCATCGTGCTCCTATTAAAGTCGTAATTGCTTCACCGTTCCCTAATTAGTGCGTCCTGTGTCCCCACGCTCTCTTATCAATTATGGGGTCCCGTCCCCTGTGAGGTCACCACAATTTCAAAGGAAAAGTTTCCACACGATATAATAGAAACAGATACGTGCATATAGGCACTCTAATCTATAAGCCAATTTCTTGTTTCGTGTTTGGTTGGGAACTAAACTTGAGAATAGAAATTGGTGTTCTACTCGTATCATGACCGTCAACTACTGCTACGACGCGCGACGGTTACGATAAACCAGTTTCTTCTGTTACTTTTATTTAACTTGATGAAATATTATGAAGCTTTAAACTAACGTTGCAGGAGCGTATTCTTTTAGAGAGTCTAGCGATATCTACTGTTCAAAAGATATCCGTTGAGTAGCGATGCCGACACAAGCACCATTTAATCGATTGGTAGTATAAAGTTTGAGTACCCATTAGCTTTCTCTACGACAATCATTTGGGTAGTCACATTATTTAAGTCGTATAAACGCCCATAGGTATATTATTTTAGGTTGATATCTATATTGACGGAGACCCACCCAGTAACTGGGTTGTGGAGTGTGGAGGTCAGATAGGCAGTCGCTCCATGTAAAATACTGGTATTCAGGTGCATCCGGTTAGACTGAAAGCCGACCCCAACATAGTTGAGAAAAGGCTAAGCAGATGATGATCTGTATTGACGGAGAAGCTATCTGTGTCTCGTTATCATCAGCCATATTTTAATCACTGTGGGCATACTGTGGGTAGTGTTGGTTATTGCGCAATGGAAAAAACCGTTTTGCAGTTCGAATCAGATTATAATTTCACAAACAATTTAATCCCACCAGCAAATCACGCACTGTAGGTATAGACGCCAGCAGGTCTACCTACCCGAAACTGTCAGATTTTCCCAATCAACCTTGAACCTTATGCTTTAGTAATGAAGTCGAAAATCTATTAAAGAAATCTGACAGATTGTAGAACTTGATGTGCTGGCGTCTGTACATGACACAACCAGATACGGAACGCGGACAGTTTCTGAGCACGTGTTGTCCGTACGATGTCCAATGTCCAAGCGAGCTCCGCATCGTTCAGTTGCGCTGTCCTCGACCCCCCACGAACTCTGGCTAGACTCTGTCAGCGCCACCAGATAGCTCTCGCGTTCCGAATAGTCAACGAATGACCGGATGCGACATATAGATACGGAAGAGTATCTCCTCCGTGCCTCGGAAAGCACGTTAAGCCGTTGCTCTCGGCTGTCATTCGTGGATCTTTGACAGTCGTTACGAGTCGTTAGTAGCCCGAAAGTCTGATAACCAGTCTTACCAAGGGGTATCGTATTACCCAGTAACCGGGTTTTGGAGGTCAGATAGGCAGTCGCTCCATGTAAAATACTGGTATTGAGCTGCATCCGGTTAGACTGGAAGCCGACCCCAACATAGTTAAGAAAAGGCTAGGCAGATGATGATGATGATCTACTATAGATACTAAAGAGACATAGGTAGATCTGTGCCTAAATATGTATTTGGGTAACAACTTCAACCACCTAAAACATTAAGCTTCGACTTAACAAAGTTAAGTACGAAAATATTAACACAAACATAAATTCATTAGTTTTCAGTACCCACGTATGCTTTTATAGACGGCATAACTCTCTCAGTAAATTATCTAAGCTACGAGCGCTTTCAAAACTTTTAATGGAGTCAATTTGGCCTCGCATTCAAAACACCTAACGTACTGGATGCCGAGCCAGGCCAGGTAAGTACGATTTATACAAACATTAGTGCCGAGCCTTTTATACGAGAGCCAACTTTTCTTAGAATTTTCATGCTTTTTGAATAGCGGGATGGCACAGTCAAAGAATTTCATTTCCGGGGAGCAACACACTAGGGGCATGCAACCAAAATTCAGGTTTACACTTTAATTATTTCCGAGGTAGTATTCTCTTTACTGAACAGTCTCCTTGGTGGTACGGCCGATACTTACAATACGTAGTATTCCTCTATTTTAAGCGGGATGACGCTCGCTGCCGGGTGCTATTTGCCACACACCTTTCTGTGAAATTCGTTCAAGTGCATCGCATACATGAATAGAACGGAAAGAGGGACTGCATGTTTTAATCGAACTACAAAAAGTGGAAAATAGACACGATCCGTGGCAGACACGCTGGAAGTTTGAAAGTATGCCAAATAGTTGTTAAAGTTTACCACTTCTAGTGTGTATCTGGTGGATGATTAGACTGCTTTAAAAAGTTTTCATGGTTGCCTCTGAAAATATAAAGCCATTTACTAGATAAATAGGTACCCGAGGATGTAAATAATGACCGCTAAACCAACAGAGTTTTTAGTATTTGAGGAATATTTAAAACAATATTAACATAATGATGCTTTAATATCAAATACAAAAATAAATCTGAACCTAAATAATAAGGGTCTTTACGGGTGATGTCATAAAAATACAAGATAGAAAAACGAAAAAACGTCACTCAAAGAGAAATACAGAGGTAAGTCTAAAGGTTTTTCTAAGAGACAATAATGCGATGTTCAATGACTATACCTGTCATTGTCCAACATTCAGTAGTAGGCGAAGCGTTAACAATTTGGTTTGAAGGCAGTTAGAGAAGTTTTAATGGAGCAATTTGGAGGTGTATTGAAAACAACCGGCTCTCGGAAGCGACAGAATTGAACCAAGCGAGCTCCACCTCAGCCGATTAAGAAAACCAATTCTAATTTCCCAGTTTCACCTTGTTTTTAGTGTAATTTTTGCATTGTTGCTAGGTATAACGTTGGCCACGATGTTGGGATTAAATGATGCTGTACCTACTTTAAAGTAATAGAGCCGCCATTGCGGTTTCACAATGGCGTTAAACTGCATTATGCGTTTACTTTGTGTATTAACTATTAAACATTTTGTTTACAAATTATTTTGTTGTCTTTTCAAGTAAGCAATCAATTAATTGATGTTAAAAGACATAGACATTCGTCGGATATGGTAGGTACAAAGTTGGTTAGTTTATTAAGTTACAATATTAGGTACACGAGGGTATAAAACCTAAGGATAAACCACGTGGGTATAAACCAAAGGAAGTTGCGTCTTTAGTTTTGTATTTATATGTATTCAACACTAAACTAAATCTCTAAATATTTAATCAAGGGGCAATAGTTTATTAATTGAAATAGTTAATATCAAATCGTAACTGTAAACATAACTCTAACGGCCGGACAGATAAACTGTCAACGACTCAACGACGAGGGAATTTTCACTAACAACTTGCGTTAACTTGCTAAATTATAACGTTTCAAAATTACTTCACATAATTCCCTAGATAAACGCAAACTACGAATACGATGTGTGCTAAGATTTAATATTGTATTTCTGCATAAAATGACGCAGTCGCACGGAGCTAACTGAATGCAGTCCATTAAAAGTTCTAGCAACATCATAGAGCAACATTCATAACTCGGTTCTCGAAATTTGGTCTTAACTAACAGTTTACCTTCAGATATTTATGATATATAGCAACAGTTTCATAATAGGTAATGTCGGACGATAGTTTTGCTATCCGTATTTGTTAAGTTTTGAGGTTTTTAAAAAACGGTGGTCCTAAATATATTCATGGTTGGCTGGCTTTTTAATATGTAGGTAGGTTGACAATTGCGATAAAGTTTTTTCAGTAGGTTTGTAGGTTGTATAAATTACGCGATTTCGTTTTAAAGCTTGTGATAGAGTTGCCGCGTCCGTCTGCAATCTTGATACTTCATACAAAACGTAACAGATGGAGTTACTGATCACTATTCTTTGGGCGCTGCGGAAGTTTTGATGACTTAAAAAAGTTGTGAAAAACTGAAAAGATGTGTTTTTCAGAGTTAATAAGTAAGTGTGGCAGGTTCCTTGATTTGGGAGTTCTTACAGCATTCCCAATGCCCATTTTCACAAAATATGTGGTGCAGTTTATTACTGACAGTGTTATAGACAGAATAAAACGTTTCTTACATAGGTAGGTATATTAAATGAACAATCTAACAATCTCCCTAATTTTTTTTAATGAATATATTTATTTATTTGTTTAATACTTTAAGCACGTAAATGTACAGAGGTGGACTTGATGCCGTAGGCATTTTCTACCAGTCAACCTTTGGGTGATGCAGAGACAAACAGTGGTAGGTGCAATCATGAAAATATATTTACATAAGACTAATAAGTATATCAAACGTGAGCATAAAGGTCGTCTATTAAAATGTTCAACCTCGTCGCGACTTTAGTTTCCATACGATTTAATTTCTCGCATGTCTATCTACCGAATGCCGACCGCCGACTGGCGTAAGGCCGAGTACAGCATAATTTCACGGATGCTTTACCGACTACCCGATGACAGTGATGTATGAAATTATTCACTTGAGTGTTTTTTGACTTTATAATAGGTACTAAGTTTATGGAGGTGAAAATTATTGTATTAAACGAAAATGTGTTCGCGCTTTTACATTAATGTTGTGTAGGTACCTACCTAACTCAATTATTATTTCGTAATTCTTCGTTTCAGTACACCACAGGATAGGAACCCTGTGTGTGTGTGTAGATAGACACACACACTGGGTTTCAGTTTAAACGTAAAAAAACTAGATTTCATCTTAATTTTAATAAGCTGTTAGTATGAAAATCTCATCATAATATTGAAGCTATTATTGAAGCTTTCTTAAACGATAGGTACTAAGCTAGAGTGGCTGATTAGCTGATCATCATTACGATCGTATCTACAATAATTAATGAGCTTAATCAATTACGATAAGATGTGTTTGGAAACTGACTTTGGTCACTATATCTGTAGGTACCTATTACCTACCTACATGATGCATGTATCTATAGCGCACTTGCTTAAAGCTGAACGAAAGAAACAGCATTGGCTTTAAAAAAACATCATCAGTTATCACATCATTGGAAGTTTTGAATGAAACAAAACAAACGTTAGGTACGAAAACGTTTGTCTGAGTACAGGTTTGCTATTTATACGACACCTCAAAATAAACCCAAGAATGAACCATCTAGAATCAAATCAATTCAGGCCGAAGTGGTTTCTTTGTTTAGTACCTACAAGCGATTTGGTAATTTCATGGTACCGAACAGAAACGGTTTGTCTCGATCGCTTCGTTCCTTTTTGAAAGTGTATCGAATGAAATGCCTAGTTACGGAGCTGCAAACCTTTTTTCAGGGGTCCGTCGTGTGTGCGGATCCAATTTTGGCTCATATTTGATCTGCATTGAGTAGTCACGAATTCGCCGATCGAATACATTACAGATTCTGTTTCAGAATCGAAACGCAGTAGTGTTTTAAAGGGAAAATGTACTAGTGTTTATTTTTGGGAATGTCAACAATAAATACGGCTGGCAGTAGGTAAATGGAAATCGGTATGAATTTTTTTAAGCTCATTGTGTGATACTTTATATAGTAGCTTTTAAAACTAAGAGCAGGTACCTACTCATGATGTCATATGTTTTGCATTATACCTAAGCGTCAATATTGCATGTTGATTTGAAAGCATTAGCTATAGCTTCAACTTTCTGACTAACTGACAGACTATTTAATTTTGGCAGTTTAAAAATGCCTGTACAAGGTTTAATTGAAATAAATGCTTTGAGTTTTGAGTTTCATTGTCACAGGCTATTTTCCCTTTGTGAGAAAAAAATAAAGGTATAGCAACATAACAACTTTGAAAAACATCTCCCTAAAAAAGAAATATTTATGTTTACCTACTTTAACTTCATTTATAAATTTATTTTTGGAACAATGGCTTTGTATTATAATAAAAGTGTTATAACTTAGTATAAAAATGTTACGAAACTTGCCGCGAACTGCTCGGCCGAAAGTAATTCAAACAAAGTAGATAAAAGTTGCGGCGCTAAAGAAGCGATTAAAAGAAAAATTAGCATTCTTTGAAATTAATTACTTTCATAATAAAAGTTTTTTATGGGAAAGTATAATCCGAACATTTGTCGCTTATGTTAGATAGTATCTAACTTAATTTGCACCTAAGTATCATGTAAGTAATCACTGCGTAGGCTATAAAATACAAATCTATAAGTCAACAATCATATTCTTCTCTTCTTGTTCTCACACACTATTGTGTACATTTCTATTTCGCAGGTCTGTTGTAAGAAATTTCTTAAGAAATAAGGTTATATCATCATCATCATCTGCCTAGCCTTTTCCCAACTATGTTGGGGTCGGCTTCCAGTCTAACCGGATGCAGCTGAATCCAGTATTTTACGTGCAGCGACTGAGGTTATACAAGGTGTCCCGTACTGACACATAATTGATTACAGTGTGTAATCATCTTCATCTAAGTTTCTATAATACTGACTAAATAACGATACCCCACAAAAAGCACTTTAATTAAATCCTCCCATTTGCAAATGTGTAAAAAGGCAACGTTAAAAAAGGTGAGTGTTCGCTGCACAGTACAATAAAGTATGAATTTAAATCGGCTGAACATTGGCGGGTAGTTTTGAACGGCTTCCCTAACTGCTCTATTATTTCGCAGTTAAGTTTCTTTCAGGCTCGATGCAGGGTTTTGCTGTTCCTATCGGTTACTCGTTATGTTCGGGTTTTGCCGGTTTTTTCTCGTAATTTTTTTGGTCTGATGTGACGCCCTGTGGCCCGATCTAGTTTTTCGTGTGTTTATATTAACTTTGCTCCAAATCTGCCGTAGGCCGGTTTTCTCGTTTGTATATCGTGTACTACGATATATCGTAGTACACGATACTAAAATGAAATCATTACAGAAACGATATTAAAATGAAATCCAAAACATATTTTGGATTTCATTTTAATATCGTTTCTGTAATGTCTTTGGCAATGTTCATAGTAATTTGGCCATTTTGATGGCGAGCTTTGATCTTTAGAGAATGAAACGGCTGTCGTACACAGCTAAACTAAATTTCGAAAATATGGAAAGACTAGCAGCGCCCCGCGGTTTCACCCGCATAAGTGTCGATCCCGTGGGAATATCGTGATAAAAGCTTAAGTATATGTTAATCCAGAGTGTCAGCTACCTCCATCCAGCCGTTTGAACGTGAAGAAGTAGGTAACAAAACACACCCTCACACACCCCACACACAAACTTTCGCCTTTATAATAAGTAATAATGTGAAAACCATAACAAGCAACAGCATAATTAGTTACCCATTACAATGCATCATTCAAAACATGTTTTTCTAGTCTTTATAAAACTTACAACGTTTTTGTATACGCACTGAATATAGATAGAAACAGATCCACCGAGGCTTTAACTTCTCCCGGCAAGTATTAGCTTAGCTTCCCGAACCGGACATGCTTCGTCGATGTTTACTTGCTGTTTAGTTTTTCTTTAATTTTGTTTGTGTTCTTCACATGCTCGCTCAGTTTAGTGGTTTCCACTACCTTTTGTTTTATTTGCTCAAAGGAAACGTTTCATGTAGGTCTTAACTGTTTTGTCTTTTGTTAACGTTAAAAAAGCTTTTGAATTAAATTAAACGGATATTTTAATTTGGTGCTCCCGCAAATTAAAACAATTTACTTTTATTTTTAAGTGATGCAATCTGTTTACTGAGGATACTTACCTACTGGTTTTCATTGCTGAACATTTACACTTGCGTGCGAAAAAATAGGCCCATCCCATGTTCTCCATTTGAGACATGTTACCTATCTCAAAAGTCGTAATGAATATAATTTATTATTGTGTGTGTGAGGTAAGGTACAGTTTATTTGAACATACACTATATATTTTGATAAAAGCTCGCAAGATCGACTCGATTCTTCAGATGTAAGCTTCGTCACCCACTTTGTGCGTGACTTTTTTTGTCAATGAAATTCACAAACGTAAAATTTTGTTTATTTCTGTATGTTTAATCAAAATTGAACTTGATTTTGTTAACGGGCTTCAAAAAAAACAAAGAGGTTCTTTAGTCAACACCCATATTTGTAAGTTCGCGATTTTCTCAAAAACGAATGAATCATTTTGATAATTCTTTATTTAATGTAACCTACATACTTTCATTAAGGTTTTAATCTATATAAATAACTAGCTTCTGCCCGCGACTTCGTCCGCGTGAAATTTCTTGTACCCCCACCCCGTCGCGTCGCAACACTTCGTATTCACTTACCGTTCACTCTGAGTTTTTTTCTTTTTGCTCGGCTCCTAAGGGTCATAGCGTGATGTTAAATAGCCTATAGCCTTCCTCAAGAATTGGGCTATCAAATGCAAAAAGAATTCAAATCTGACCGGTAGTTAAAGAGATTATCGCGTTCAAACAAACAAACTCTTCAGCCTTATTATTAGTATAGATAAAAAACTCTATGGCCCATAACTCCTTAATAGGTACCAACTCTTAACATCTTACACACGTGATAACTTTTAAACGAAATATCCGATTGAGATGAAACAAAAAGTATTTTACTTCTTTATAAATACTCTTGATAACATAATGCTTAATTTCGATAAAGATTAATATTACGATACATATTTAACGTAGTTTTTTTTTCTTCAGACGATTTAATAATTATTTTGAACACAAAATCGGTTATTGTGATTAAACCATGATAGCTAGACATATGTTTTCGCGGACTTTTTTGTAGGTCTTAATGGGCTCTACAAACCCGTAGTACATTATTTTGTTCTATTGTCAATAGTTTTTGCAGCGCACGCAAAAATAGGTTTTCGATTTTACACCTTGTGTTACAAAATAGCAATTTTATTACGGATCCCTAATTTTGAAGAAAAAAAATATAGCCTATAGCCTTCCTCGATAAACGGACTACCCAACACTAAAATAATCATTCAAATCGGACCAGTAGTTCCAGAGATTAGCGCGTTCAAACAAACAAACAAACAAACAAACTCTGCAGCTTTATAATATTAGTATAGATATATAGTATAGAAAAGAAAAGTCCTGACTGACTGATTGACTGACTCATCAACGCCCAGCCCAAACCCTTGGACCTAGAGAGCTGAAATTTTGCACAGAGGTTCCCTTTATAATGTAGACAAGGAATAAGGAAGGATTTTTCGAAATTCAACCCCTAAAAGGGTGAATAGGGGGAGGGTAAAATTTCACGAGGACGAAGTCGCGGGCAGAAGCTAGTATACCATATATTAGGTTATATTATTGTTACTAAAACTTGTTGAATTAGGTATATTGTTTTAAATCGAAGAGCATGGGGTGGATCGTTTTTTTTGCACGCAAGTGTAATTGTTTTATTACGTGACCAAGATTATTTATCTGGACTTTAAAAGAGGCTGTGACCTCTGAGTTTATTTCGGCCTTTCTTCTCAGGGTAGTCGGGAAGAGCCGAGCTCATCTAGTTTTTGAAATATGATTGACGTGTAAAAGTGTTTGTACAAACCTGCTTACACAGATATGGTCATTTATAATTCGTCAAAACAAACAGATGTAGGTATTTCTGTTGATACAATTAATATGTCGATACTAGCTTTATGTCTTTATTATATGGACTCAGCCTTTAGTTTTGCAATTAGTAAATTAATTCTAGTTTTTACTGCTTTCCCTAAAAAGTTTAAAAATACGAAAATTATATTGTTTGATTTAATTATAACTTTAGTATGGCTGACTATGTTACTCCAATAGCCAGACTTTAGCAACTTTGCTATACAATCGGAATTGCTATTTTTACGACTTTAAAGCTTTAAGCATAGCAAAGTCGCACTGGTTATAAAATCGTTAAATAGCTTTATAGAAATACAATATAATAGATTGTGCCGCGGTTGGGCTTCAGTCTATGGATAATTACTGAGGGCAGAAAAATAGTTCGCTTAGGCGAAGGAGGTAAAGAAAATATGATTCTATCTCGTTTACTCTTATTATTGGATCTAATAAGCGTATCCTTCACCCTAATTGCCTAACACACCACAACGTTTATGATAAAATGGATTAGAATATTGTTAATCCATTAATTCATATGTTTGAAAAATTTGTCTGCTCAACAACGTATTATAAGTAACGTAATGAATGTCGTTGAACTGTCAAAATGAAACTGACAAACTGCTTCTGCTAGTGTTACGCAATTACACTGCAGACGGTCGAGTCTGTAAAAATCTCACCGTGAAAACTTAGGTGAAGTGAGTTTTTTTTGGTAGGAATTGACACTATTGACAGCTCACTCCACGCTCACTTCACCTAAGTTTTCACGGTGAGATTTTTACAGAATAGCACTGCTGGTCTCAGTATTATTATTTTTAGTGACATGTCTATTGCTACACTCTGTCTAAATATCTACACTCAAATTTCTATAACTACGACGAAATCTATATAACAAAAATGTGATCCAAAAATGAGCTGAACTCATTGTCATTCAAAATGGCCGTTTGATAGGCTATATCCCGACGTTATTGTGTAGTAATTTAAGGCGATATCAACACAGGGCCATTCGTCAATCACGCGCGTCAGTGGCGTCGTCTTGACAGCTCCTGTCATGAACTCTCGAGGCGTGCGCAATAATATGTTACGGGCTTTGTAGATACAGTAGGAAGTAGGTTCGGTGTACAGACGCCAGCACATCAAGCTACCCGAAACTGTAAATTTTTTCCAATCAACTTTGAACCTTATGCTTTAGCAGTAAAGTTGAAAATCTATAAAAGAAATTTGACAGATTGTAGTAGCTTGATGTGCTGGCGTGTGTACATAAATACCACAGATCCAATTTTGCGGTCAAATCCTTCTAAGTGTTCTGTTAGTTGCCAGTTATTATTATATAGTGTCAAATTAAATTAGCTAGCGAAACTAGGAAGACGTGATAGGAATCGATGTCTAAACATGATATAACAAAAAAAAATGATGATAATTTATTTTGGGGTCAACGACTGCTGGTAGTGATTTACGTGAAGTTCGGTTAATAAAATACAGTAATTTGTGTTAAGATGTCTGTGAAACAAAAACAGATTTTTGTACTAATATGTTTCAAACACGACACGTACTTACTACATACGGTCGTTTATCTGAAAATACATTATCATTAAATATTTTTTTTTTCGTTTTATCATGTTTATACATCCATTCCCATCACTTCTGCAGAGTTTCGTTAGATAATTTTATATGACCCTGAAAAATTATGCTTAATACTAGCGACCCGTCCCTGCTTCGCACGGTTTTTACGACTTAATAAAACATCAAGATTTCTTTATCACTTATTCGACCACAACTTACAGCATTTGGAAAGCCAAGGGATATAAAACAGTACGGGAGTACCTACACAAATTCTACAGCTCGAATAAAACTCGAAACTTAAAGAGAAGGTCTTCTCGAAGTTCTCGAAGATCTCGGCAGCCTTGGAAGAGGTATTTATATAGAAGCATGGACTGAAATACGGCATTTATATTAATGGGAAATGATTACGATTTGCAAAAGCTTGCACAATGAAGCATTTAATTGGGACTCTGAATGAACAATAAGAAAACAAAACTGATGACAAACAGCATTGAAATAATCATCAGTTTATACGGCGAAAATATAGAGTATGTGAACTCGTATCTACCTTGGACAACTGATTCCGTTCACCAGGCAAATGGAACAAGAAATAGAAAGACGCTTAAACGAACAGGAACAGGTACAGCGGGGCAATTGCGTAACACATTATCAATTGGAATCGGTTTCATTATGACAGTTCAACAACATTCATTGCGTTATTTACGTGTTGAGCAGAATTTTTTTTAGAACTTATGAAGCAATGGATTAACAATTTCCTTCAAAATGATTCAGATTCCGATTGATAGTGTGTTACGCAATTAGGGTACTGGTCCTATAATATCCTATACCCTCTAAATGAAAACTTCTTAATACGTGCATTCTTTCTCTCACTTACGGCTGTCAAGCACGAATATTGACTCTAAAAACCCTTAAAAAATTACTCCTTGCCAAAGAGGCATGGAACGCAACCTACTGAACTTCAACCTAAAAGACAAAAAAGGCAGCTAAAGATCTAAGGAAAATTATCAAACTAAAGGATCCTACCTTCCATACAAAAATACTGAAATGGAGATGGGCTGGTCATATGCTCCGCGAATAGGAACAACAAGTAGTCTAAAGCTATAACGGAATGGCAAACTAGAGATGGATCTAAAAGAAGTAGGTAGAGGAGGACAACTTAAACGCTCTGGGACGACGACATACTTGAGATAGACTGGCTCTGTGGGCTAGGGACGCACGAGATTATGACAAAAGGAGCTTGGGGGAGGCGATAGAGGCACTGAAGGCAATGGAGTCAAAGGACGTGCTGCTTGACGAAGACACCGAAGTGCAATAGTTATATTTTACTTAATTTATTTATATTGCAACTAGTTTTAGTTTACCAGTATTTACTGATATTAAAAATAATAAAGCCTTTATTTAAAGGCTTTATTATTTTAATATCTATACCGTTTGTATTATAATTTACACATAAAAAGAACTCTACAAACTCCCTACTTATTTAATCTATAAGCTCGTTAATAATTTCTTGTGTAACTGTCGCGTACTGTAATTATACAAAAACCTTGTAATTAACTTGTAAAGTCTTCTGTGAAAACGTTTATCACACTCTAACATGAACATTTATGTCTGTATCAATTAAAAGTTTAACGTAAATACGTCATATTAATAGGCATTTCAGTGTAATTTGATTCGTTTTGTAGGTTGTTTTCCTTGTTCTTAGCAAGTAAGACCTTTGTATTCAATTTAATTACCATTCCTAGTCCGGGAGTGATGCAAAAACCTTGGTATAAGCTGTTTCCACCCGGCGCAACTTGTCAAGTGACGGTGAAGTATGTGTGCTTGCACTAGGGGTAGTTTTTAAGCTAGTAAGTACTTATTTACCTATTTGTTACATGTTTCTTAGCGGTATAGAGTATTCCACATAGTGTTGTACCTACGTAGATTTTTTAAAGAACCGGCTCCACGCAACCTACTTTTGGAGCTACTACTAACTAACATATCATTTGAATGCCTGTGAGAAATGACTGTTGAGAAAATATTTTGTTTACGGTAGACATCAAATTCAGAGAGTCATTATAATTCGGCGGAGGACTATCAACTATAGTATTTTTATCTCACAATGCGACAGCTCTTGCACTAGCTCCCCGGTTATTTTTTGGTTTTGCTAGTCATCAGAAAGCTCACAAAAGGAATGACAATTAGTCTGAGTCGCTGCTGTCACCGGATATGGATGGATACGGTGAAGAGAACTTCAACTCATTTCCTTTGCTGGAGCATAAAACAAGGTCATTAAAATCTATCATAACTTTCAAGAACCTAATAAACTCGTTGATACCACGTTTGACAACGATAATCGAGTACCAAAGCTAATGTGAGCGCAGCCCCAATAGTCTGTTACGTTAATTGAAACTGAGTAAACCCACAGAAGCAATTTATGACGGCTAATAAATGGCACAATCTAGTGTGTTGTGTACAGTTTGCCAAGCTGTTTGTTTAGCTGTATAATGGATTATTAGAATGTGGTCGCTCCGTCAAAATGTTGGACGTGAAAAATTAATGCGGATTTTTTAGGGATTGGTTTGTCCATGATTACCATACTGTTTGTTTTTTGTTGAGTCCGGATAACGAAGTGTTTGACAAGAAAAGAAAGAACTTGCATCACACCCTGTCTTATTATAAACGAGTTCTAAATTTAGACCTTTTGAAATTTATTCCGACAAACGTAAAGTTCGTAATGCAAAATTGACAACTGAGACTTTTTGTGATAAGAACTTTCACTTTGTCGGATTATAATTCGAAATTTAAAAATGGCTCGATGGTTTAAACCTGAGTCTAAAGAAAAACCTTGTTTTGTAATAAGTCTGCAACAGTTATTTATCTGTAAAACATCTTGCACCTAAATACAAACGTTGTATTTGATTTTCTTCATGGAAAATGAATGTAAAGTAATGTTAGTGTAACTGTCGTAACTGCTACTTCTCCTTATTGGAAATCTATTGCGAATAAATGTAACAGCAGCACTGTCTGAACCAGAATCACACATCTGGTACTGACTAAAAATATGTCTATTGGTTGTAGATGTGTAGATAGATGGCACACAAACGTTGGCTCTTTGCCATTCAGCCGTTTAAAACCTGTGGGAAACTGCCTTTTCATTATTTAATTCAACAACCATCGTATTTGCGCCAATGCCAAAATATATTGAGCGAATTCAATAAAAGTTTGTATACGTGCTATTAAAAGCCACTGTGAGCGGCGATATTTATATACTGCATAAATGCACGATGCCGACGCCTGATACTGTAAAATTTTATTAAAATAAAAATTCATTTTTGTAATGTATAAGCCATAAGTCCATTATGTAGTCACTGATTACATTAAGTTTTGTAATTATCAGTAGGATCTTAATGTGGCCTCTTTTAATGATAGGTATTGGCGCCGATTCTGTTGTTCACAAACTAAACTAAATTTAAGTTCATGCATCTTTTTCTTTCTATTTCATTATGAAAAGGACAGAAGATAAATATTAGTTTAGTCCTGTCAAATTAAGATACTCCATAGACAATTTAGACGAGATTAAAAAAATGCCTATTAAACATACGTCAATTTACGTCAGGCGCTGACTAATTTGACAGGACTAAACTAATATTTGTCTTCTGTCCTTTTCTTAATGAAATAGAAAGAAAAGAGATGCCTGAACTTAAATTTAGTTTAGTTTGTGACACAACAGAATCGGGGCCATTATGTAGAAAAATTCCGGTAATTTACTTGTGGGCTACGTAGAGTTGTAGGTATGTATACTGCTTACTCGTTTTAAGACACAACATTTCACTATGAGTCCTAAATTAGGAGCTAGATTTGTATAGAATCCAGTGAAAAAATCTTTAAGAAATCTCAGTAAAACTTTTTTTGAGCCACAACTGTTAATTTCGACACTGACAAAAACCGTTCATGTCAAAAAAAAAAGTAATAAAAAAGATAGCATCTCACACTTATTTCAACGTAGAACTGAGCTTTCCTCCCTCCCTAAGGTACCATTAGACAACTTGTAACCCCCCCTTGCTTTTTACAGGCTGAGCGCCTTAAGTGCCTCGCCTGCTTAAAGCCCAGTTGATGCTATAAAGGCCGGAAGAGGCCAACAGCATCTGTCCATTCGAAAAAAAGAAGACAATAGACGGAATACTAATGTACCTTGTACAGTGCATTAAACATGATCTTACGGCTTTACCGCTAAGTGGTGAGGGCTTTTTTAGTGAAATTTGACGTTTAATTTCGTTTGGTCAACCCTTTCTTTAAAGAGCCGTTTAGTCTTAAGCTTGGTTCCGTAAGAATTTGTTTAGTTTTATTCTTGGGTGGTTTTACTTGGGTTTTCTTATTCAATTAGCAAAGGCAAGATGGTTGAGGCTCCCGCAGGCAGGCGCGACGCGACGCGCGACGGTGCGATGCGAATTTCTGTGAAAACTCCATTGATATTTTTCTATTAGAGTCGCGTCACGCTGTCATTTTGTGCCTGCCTGCGAGAGTCGTTAATGCTATCAATACCTAGCTAGGTAAATATAAACATAACATAACATCATGCCTTGTTTCCCCAAGGGGTTGGGCAGAGGAATACATATAAGACACAAACATTTTGCCAGTTATGTTTAAGTTCCATGTAATAGAGAGCGAGCCTATTGCCATCAATCGGGCTCAATTTCAGACTCCGGGCTGCTACTGCTTTGTTTTGTATTGTTTGTTAAAAAAAAAAAACCATTAACACTGTGCCCAACCTGAGAATCGAACCCAGGATTTCATGGTGAAGTAGCGCTTGCAACCACGAAACCAACGAGGCAACAGAACAAAAATAAACGTTTTAAACAAAACCTACCAACAAAATAATATTCCACGCAAAATTAAAATAATGGAGCCCATAATAAACACGTCAAATAGTTCAGTTCACGCGACACGTACCATCGAATTCCTCTCGAGCACGCGGTGTCAATAAATTCATGTTCCATAGCCGCGGTTTAAGGATAACTCACATAGTCTGAATGTCTGCGCAAGACTAACATTGTCAACTAGAAGGCTGCGGTTTCGATGTCGGGGTATATAGGCTATACAGGTTATGCAAGTATTCGTAGCCAGCGTTCCTGGCACTTGGCATTTACCACCACCTTTCTGTAAGCGTTTCAGTTGGACGGCATGCCACGTATTTACTTGATAATAGTGGTTAGTGCTTTGAAGTTCTTGTCGTGCGGAAGTGTCTATACGTGTTTTTTTTTTTTTTTTTGTGGTCATAATAGGCTATTTGACTGGTTTCTGATAAACATCTCAGATTATTTAATGGTGTCTAACGAGCCCACAAAAACCTATTACTTCAAATTGCATAATGTATTTCTTTTAGAAAATAGTAAATATAAATGTACTGTTTAAATAAGCCGCCAAAACGCTATCTTTAACAATATGGCGTCGTGACGTCAAAATACACGTAAACAAACGTTGAAACGGTCGAGATACTAGACAAAAGTCATCTGTTCTGTCAACGATAGACAGAAATTGACTATATCATGACGTCATCATAAGTTCAGCCAATCCAGACCGTTTTCGATTATGTGGCGCCAGATTTAAAAAGATGAAGTTTTTTCGGGATTTTTTTAATAAATAATACATTGTTTTGTAGTAAAATTAATGCAAATCGATTTTAAAAGCGATAATCTATACGAGTGTCAATAATTATGACCTTATTTTTTACATTGTCAAATAGCCTATTGTGTGCCAAAAGCTACGTCATAAAAATCTGTCACCAGTATTTAAAATAAAATGAAATGGTTTTTTTTGTAAATAGGATATCGTAATCACTTTTATACGTCATATTACTTTTAAAAAAGTCTAGATGAGTTTGGCGCTTCATATCTGACTACTCTGAGAAGAAAAGCCGCAACAATCTCAGGGGTCACAGTCTCTTTTAAAGTCCAGACATAATCTTGGTTCATGTGAAGACTATGTATGGGCTTTTGAAGAAAGTACGGACGCCAGCAGGTCAACCTACCCGAATCTGTCAGATTTTCCCAATCAACCTTGAACCTTATGATTTAGCAATAAAGTCGAAAATCTATTAAAGAAATCTGACAGATTGTAGTAACTTGATGTGCTGGCGTCTGTACCACACAAATTTGAGTGGACCAGTCCAATCATTGTTTAGTCCATGTGGCTAAACTCAGAACTTGAACTTCACATTAAGGTGTCGCTGTCACCGCACTTCTAGGAAACCGTAGCTTTAGGCTGCGTTTCAACCAGAGATGTGCGAGGATGCGTAGCGAGGAATGTGTGTAAAACTAACCAATAACAACGCTAACTTAGTTCAAACTATGAAAATGAAACGATGTTATTGGTTTGTTTCACACACATCCCTCGCTACGCATCCTCGCACATCTCTGGTGGAAACGCAGCCTTAGTCTGCGTCAAACAAAATTGTCTTTCTTTCCTCTCTTTCAAAAGAGGTTGCTGTATTGGAACTGTAACACAAACCCACCCCATATAAAACAGGGACTTAGAAATAACTGGCGAAAAGTGACAGAACCTACTATACACACCTGTTACGCCTTCGGAGAATTCAGGCATTATGTTATTAAATGTAACACAATTAACCAGCTTGAAACACAACCGAATAGTAATGAAAATAATTCAATATGATCTTTTTTCTGCGTGAGTGGATTCTAACAAAAACATCAAAATTGAAAAGTCTATGGTTTGAGCCTTTTCAAAGTCAAAGTCAAAGCATTTATTTCAAATAGGCACATTAAAGGCACTTTTGAACGTCAAAAATTACGATAAATAAAATAGAATTGATTCTAGTCGCCCATTCGAAAGGGTAGTTTTCGTATGGAAAAGAACGGGCAAGAAACTCCACCGTTACTCTTTTAAAAAGTTTTACAATATTTTGCATACATTCATTATATAATAATAATATGTGAAGACGATGCACCTACAATAAAATTACTATACCACAATAGGTAAAAGAATTAAAAATGAAACCATGATATATAAATTAATTAATTATCTGATAGATACATGGTGCTCACATATTTACAAACATGGTAAAAGTAAATGATTTTCATTTAAAATAATAAACAAAAAAAAAAAAAATATTCAAGTTGTCAGGGTCAATATCAGGGTGTGAGTTAAAGAAAAATAATTACAGAATGTAATGAATGTCAAAAAATAAATAAATTATGCAGTTAAATTAGCAACCTTTCGCTTTCCCCTTTCGAAAATTCATTAAATGAGAGAGAGGTGCCATTATTAATTTAGGCGTTGTATCCCGGAATTTAACCCAACAACATTACAAAACAAAGGTTGGTAACACCGACAAAGCACGCGTGACGTACGAACTCGCAAATGGTAAGTGACAAGTTCGAAGCCAATTCAAAGTGAAAGATAAACAGCCCGAATCTGAACAGACAAAGAAGACTTCTGACAAATTGCTCGTGTTAGCAACTCCATTGGTTCTTAAAGAAAAAATATTGCTCAGGAAAATCATCAGGAAGTTGGAACAGGAAATATTTGGTCTTGGTAGGTACTTGTGGGCCTCCCTTTCGACGGATCATTTAGCACTTGATTTGATTAACGATATAAATGCTCGGAGCAACATGCACGCTGATAAAGTTATTGTTGCTTTTGTTTTACTCATTAATTTCAGTCATCTATCAAAATAAACAAATGGAAAAGGGTGTTCTATGTTGATAAAACGGATTAGGTGTTTTTGTTTAAGTTTTTGGAGATAGTTTTGTTATTTATGTTATCATTGTAATTAACAGTTCTTAACTACTATTCTGTTTGTGCGTAAGTTCCTAAAACATGCGGTTTTATGAAAGTTAAAACCACTATTTTTTATATGCCCTACGAGCGTTCAGCAAATTAAAACATCTATCCTTTAAAAAATAATAATTCAATATTGAAACACCGACCACAACAACAACCAAGTGTCTAAAAATGTATTAGTACAACTTTACTGTGCATTAAAGGGCCCAAGGCTTTGAAATGCAACGAGAACAAAATCCGCTTTGTCTCCGTTTTTGTAATACTGAGTAAGTAGCTACTTAACATCTTTGCTTTTAACACAATGGGAAGCGACCCACACTTCCACCTTTGTCATAATTTCCTAGTCTTGTAAGTAGGTACTTACTAAGGAATGCAAATTCCACGAAAAGCATTCGCAAAGCAATTCTAATTTAAATCCAGCTTTTCTTAGTCAAAACTGTCTTCATTTCTCGTCGCTACTGCAGAAACTTAGGGCTCATACACACGATCGTCACGTATCGAGGCTGCCGCCGACACGCGTCGACAGTTGTAGTTGCCTCTGTCGTCGATGCGTGTCGCTCGTGTATATACACTTATTGAGCCAAAAAAACTTCTATTACATGATAATGAATATCTTTATTAGTTTGTTCAATACTTTCACTTTGTCAACAACACCTAGTTAGCCTACGTAATACGTAGTATACCCACCAACTTTTACATCATTCATTTAGAATGAATGTAATTATAATATGCTTCTCCAAGAATGTAAGGCGGATCATACAACGCGCAATGTGACGGGGCGCAGATAACGCGATTTTTTACATACAAATTCAATAAAAATGCGTTTCCGCTCTGTCGCGTGTCGCGTTTTAGTGTGTGATCGCACCTTAAAGTATCTGACATTTATAAAACATAGCAATAATGATGGTTTTAAGGTATCGGGACTCTTGGGGTGGGCCCCTAGCAAGACTTATGTTTCAGAGTGGTCCACCATCAAGTTTGCTGGTACCTCATTCCGTTTCTGCCCTATACATTCGGGAGACCAGCGTTATTATTAAGATCAACCTACACAAAAACCTAATTTGTAAGTACAACAGCAAACTGCTTAAGTCTTGTGTCGTTGTTTCTAGAGCAATTTATTTTTACAAGTTTTTATATCAAGCAAACGAGCTATTCATGGCAGGACGGAAGCCCGTCTTATCTATAAAACAAACTTTGCTAAACGGATTGCCTAAGAAAAAGTTTCGGTGTCTCGAAGACTTCGCCACATCAAAGATCTTGGTGACCTAAAAACTGGAAAGCTAAAGTGACTGTTTTGCATTTTCTCTATTGATAGCGTAACGATGGTGATGAAGCAGTGTCGTTATTATGAACTTCTTTTTGTGTTTCAGCTGAGCTGAATGTCCACTGCTGGATACCTATAAGCTTCCTTTCAAGTTACTTCTCATCACCTCACAATCAGCCCATAATGTTCCCAGTGTTGGGACACAGGCCTCCTCTCTGTGAGAAGGAGTGGGCCGTAATCCACCACACGGGCCCAGTGCGGGTTGGTATATATGTCTGTCACGTCTTTGAATTTTTGGTTCTAGGACATCGGTTTATTCACGATGTTTTCCTTCTACGTTTTGAGAGCCGTGATGATGAAATAATTTACACAAAAAAAATGCCTGTCTGGGTTTGAACCTACGACCTACAACTCGTAAGTTGCGGCCGTTTACACTGGGCCACCAATGCTCTCATCACCTGCCATGTTTCAATGTAGGTAATTGGGTATGTAATATCTACTTTACATAGTATAAAACAAAGTCACTCCCGCTGTCTGTAAGCTCTTTTAAACTACGAAAATAGATTTATACATATAAACCTTTCTCTTGAATCAAACCTCTATCTTTGAATTTTTCGGCTTTTCTCTACTATTAGAGAAAAGCCGAAAAATTCAAAGATTTGTAATATGATGTTGTAACAAACATATTTTTGTGCGCATTGCAAAATTAAATGCTGGCTAAACCTTACGAGATAGATTAAATTAATGTAAAGATCGATAAAAAGTCCACGATGATATATGTTTATCTCCTAAGGATAACCCACAGACGACTCCCGGCCACCGTAGGCGCGGGCCTGCGGGCGGAGAGTAATGGGCAGCTCACCGTCCGATCAGGACCAGGCCCGTGCCGGACGGCGCGTAAGTGTTCCACGCGCGCCTCAAAGAGATGTCAGCATCGAGGAGCCTGCCGGGTCAGCGGGATTGTCCGAAAGGGTTACCGCTGGCCCGGAACATAAAGGGCTAAGGAAGGAACACGGGTGGGTTTTAGTCAATAAGAGTCTGACACTCCCTTCCGCTCCACCCAGAGCGGGAGGGGTCATTTGATGATTTCCCATCCGCAAAAAAAAAAAGGATAACCCACAGTAACCATTTTTATGACAATAAAAATATGGGTTATTTATCAAGCTAGTTAAAAACAATAAAGTATTTTTCCTTATCCAATTAAATACATTAGATACGTTGTGAATTTCATGTAGGTAGATCAAAATTGCTCTTTACAGCATATCATTATGAATATATCAAATGAATATCTTAGAAGATTTATTACATCTTGTCAACGTTATTGAAATGAAAATATACCAAACAACTTTATATTATTATGATACGCACCCTAGGTAATTAACAACAAAAAGGTAAATTATTGGATTATAGAGAAAACAACTTAATAGATAATTATGAGACGCACCCTAGGTAATTAACAAAACAAAAAGGTAAATTATTGGATTATAGAGAAAATGAGGTCGTCGCAGGTCCAGGCTAAGATGGCAAAATGAACTAAACTGCTAATTAAAAGTTAGACCACTACAGCATACATTCGCAAGAAAAGAAAATAAAGGTGGAACGCCTTTCTCCAGCAGAAGGACAGCATGAACTGATAATATAAATAAAAAGTAATTAAAAAAAATTAAACCGACTTCAAAAAGAATTGAACTCAAAATTATGAAATAACTTTAATTTCGGAAGTCGGTGTCTTGGGATCTGTATTTTAGTTTTAGTTTTTTGCCACCGACTTCCGAAATTAAAGTTATTTCATAATTTTGAGTTCAATTCTTTTTGAAGTCGGTTTAATTTTTTTAAATTACTTTTTATTTGGTAATTTTTAGTTGTTGCACTAGAATTTGACCAAGGTTTTGAGATGTTTTCGCTTTGACACTACACCCGTAGCTCGTATCAATAAGCCAGGCCGTCACACTTTCACGTTTTAGTCCATATCTTGAAAATTACTGAATCGATTTTGATTAAACTTGCACTGTTTCCTAAGTTGAAGTAAATGTAAGCCAATAAAAAAAGAAAGGTCACGATCCGGTTAATAGTTACGGAGATATGCGTGGACAAACATACATACATACATACATACATACATACATACATACATACATACATACGTCTATAAAATTTTGTATATTTGTTTGGAAGCCCTAATAGATTGTCATATGTGAATATAATGCAATTCCAATAATATTACATACATACGTATCGAATTGATAACCTCCTTTTTTTTGAAGTCGGTAAAAACACAAAGAAAAGTTTTTCAATAATATTAAGTACCTACCTACTACCTTTGGATTAAAGTTTACTGTTTTCTGAATTAGGTTTGCATTCCACGAAACAAGCTAAGTTGTCAATATAAACGGCATCAAAATAAACTGTAATTTTATATCAATTTGATGATTACAAATCTGCACGAATATATCGTATGTAAGTATCGATACGGTCATTATTTTGTTCATGGAAATGAGAGAAAATTCGATAACATTTTCCGCTTTGTTCTAAAATGAATGCAGCGCCACCGCCTATTATTTTGTTTGACAAAGCAAACTGAACGTTGTGCACGTTACATTCCAACTATTGTTTAGGTATTTAGAATTTATCGTTTTTTCACTAGGCCTAAATGTTTTTATTTCGTAGTTGTGAGGGGCCCGTGGCTAAATATTAACAGCCGCACAGGTTGATAACCCCTCCGTGCCTCGGAAAGCACGTAAAGGCGTTGGTCCCATCTGTCATTCGTGGATCTTTGAGTCGTTACTGGAAAGCAGAAGCCCGAAAGTATTACCCAGCCTGGGTTGTGGAAGTCAGATAGGCAGTCGCTACATGTAAAATACTGGTATTCAGATGCATCCGGTTAGACTGGAAGCCGACCCCAACACAGTTGGGAAAAGGGCTGAGCAGATGATGATGACCTAAATGTTGTTATTTTGTACTTAGAACAAAACTTTTTATCCACATATATAGGTACTTATACAATATACAAATAAATGAAATTGAAGCCCTCTCTCAGAGGGAAGGTCTGTGCCCCAGTAGTGGGATCGCTATAGGCTGATTATGAACCACATTGCTAAGTGATGCTGATTAACTAAAAATAGGTAATTTAAAATATATATACAATTTCATCGTTATCGATACCTGCACTATCACAAGAATGTCACACGCTGCATTCTCACGTTCTCGACAACAGGGCACCGAAATCATGTTATAACTGAAACGGGCTTTATAAGCGCATAAATTGGCGATCAGCCATCGTGCGGTTCAAAAACGGCTGTAATTGGCGCTACCATAATTTAATTCTGCTAACGTAGTGTTTGAGCTGATGCCAGCCAGCTCAAATTCAATAAAAATTCAAGCCAGCTCCCGACCGAATCATGGGCCATCAATTTTGCTTCGATGTGCTGCTTCCGTTCGATATCTGGTACACAATCGATGAAGTTACTGAGACTTATTTTTGTAACGGTATATTACTTAGCAAATGCGGTCGGAGAGACTTGAAAAATCCTAAGTAAAAAGTCGTAATTCGAGCTTTGGATATCGCCTATTACCTCCTCCAATATTGGACCAATTTAAAAGATATTTCATAAACTGAATAAGAAGGCTATATAATTATATACTGTGTCCCCATGTTTTTATTTTTTCATTAATAGTTGTCAAATTTGTACACTAGGCCTCTGTTGACAGCGGTTTAAATCAGCATTTTTTGAGGGTTCTAGTGCTTATAAAAATATTGTATCATCAAAAAGGAAATCATAGGGATAGTATAGGGTGCTTTATGGTCATTAACCAGAAAGAAAAAAGAAAACAGGCGAGAGCTTTTCTATGGAGAAACGTCCACTCGCAAGAGTAAAGTAGTCGCAAGCTCGAACTCACTGGTGGTCATGGCCAAAAAGTACGCTGTCTCACCTGACTTCGTGTCTTACAGAGCTAGTATCACTGATGAGCATTAGACGCTAGTCTACACGCACAACGTCGAGTTCTCACGCACAGAAACACCGTTCCGAACTGATAGGCGCGTAAAAAAATTCGAAAAGTGCTTTGGAAAATCGAGTTTTGTGAAAAAACCACTGCATAAATCAATTATAAATAAAGTTTATTGAACTTTTAGATAACTGATATTTGTCGGTACGGACTTGGATTTGAAGATGATTTTACAGTTCTTTTCTTATTTATTTACACCCAAAGTTACGTTAAAAATAGCAAGAAAAACAAATATTTGTTGGGTCATAACTTTTTAATGGTTTTTATTTTACTATTCTGTTTCCGTACAGACATAATTACTAATAAATCAAAACGATATCATGTTTAAGTTTTTTTTTGGGTGCACAATCTCAAACAGTGGAGTAGTAATACTCTCCCTAAATGACAATGAGCAGAAGTGGTCCAAATTTCCACCACTATTGAGGGCTATGTAAGCTTAAAGTCGACTAAATACCATACAATTTTGAATATTAGGTGAAAAAAATATATTCACTCAGAAAAAAGTTATGACTGTTTTAAAAATACGTATTTTTAGTTATTTAGCCGTTAATTTTTTTCGCACATAGCCACATTTCAAGCAGTAAAAACATGGTAGCAATGATGACGCATTCCCCCTGTTCTGTAATGCGCTCAAATCGTCTGCAAAGTATACAATGATACCCTTAGCGCACCTACCCATATAAAAATGTAATCGGAACGGTTCGCAATCGTGCTAAAAGTATTTTTTAATATTTTTGCATTTCCGAACCCGGGGATTGCTAGCGTCGACTCGTAGATGGAGATAGCATTAGTTTTGTCCCTTTCGCACTTAGGAAGCAGTATTACAAATATTTTAAAATAAATATAAGCATTGTAAAGATAGCTATATAAGTCCTTTCATTTGATTTGATACCCCACATGAAAGGGTTTGATTTTTTTGACGTAGCGAGGTACCTACCGCAACCGCCATATTGTTTATATTTTGGCTCATATAGCTTATATCAACCAGAATAACGTATGAATTACTACGAAATGTCATACACCTAAATAAATCGAGTAGTTTAAAAGATATAGTGAAATAATGAAGCGTAAAAAGGTTTTTAAATTGCAAGTTTTCATGGGGTCATAACTTTTTACTGAGTAAATATTTTTGGTTGCGGTCTTCTTATAATGATTCAGAACGCAGTGTTCCATCATATGTCATAGTTCTTATTGATGGTGGAAATTTGGACCAAGCTCCATATATTTTTGCCCATTCTTCTTTGTATGGAAAAAATATCGACTAGTGGGTAGGTATTAGTAATTTTCATTGGAGGTCGTATTATTATATTTTTTTTATTATAAGCCTGTGTTGTCCCACTCCTGCACTGACATATGGCAAATAAGTCAATTTAATGTTCTGTATCGAGATACAGAACATTAAATTGACTAGGTATCCTAATTGACTAGGATACCTACTCTTGTATACATATAATCAAGTATTTTCGCACTGAACAGATAGCTGTGCTGCTAGGGAGTTTGTTGCGCCACTTCTTCTTCCCAGCGAAAGCACTAGGGCATTAGGCACTAGTGAAGGGAAGGTGTTTTTTTTGTCTAATGTAATTTTGAAGTTCGAAAAGAGCGGATTCTCAGCCTAATTTGTATAAATGAATTTTGATTTTGATTTCGCAGGGCTCAAAGGCCCCCTTACCTCTTTCCACTTTCCCGGTCTACTGCGATTGTGGTCCAATCCTTTGAGAAGGTGGCCTTGGTTTCATTAATTTCTTATATAACTAATAGGTCAAATACATTTTAAGATTATTAAATCCAACGAGACAATTTCACCCAGCAAACCGCTTTCCTCGTTATTACGTTCTACTAACTCCGGTTTTCAGGAACACATATTTAATTATTCGGGAACAAGAATTCATAAGGCGAGAATGAAGTATGCATATCATTAAAAAGTTGGACCACACGCTCCGGGGTTACAATATAAAGTCACTCGGCGATGACGGATGACGTGTTTACATAATATCGACGTAAATACTTACTTATAAATCATTTCTTAAAGTGGGTTAACCGTTATGTATACCTACTGTAAAATTAAACATTTATTTATTATTTCAGCACAATAACGGTTCAAAGGTACCTAGACTTAATGCCTTAGGCATCCTCTACCAGTCGGTCAAGGGTGGTGGAGAGATGACATGGCAGGTAACCAGTTCACAAAGTACGGAGATATCTCGGCAGCTGCTGGTAGCGACGGTACTGTCAACATTTTTCACATTTAGATGCATATGGAACAGGGTGTAAAGTTCACTCATACACTATAGAAAAGGGGAAGGATTCTCAGACCAGACGGGTGTCCTGTCTGGTGGGCAACTGCCCGACCATTGATATTGGGACGTTGTAAATATATGCTAGTTGCGTGGTAAACTGTGCTTGCGCGATGCAGGATTTTGCGTGACGTCAGTATGATGCGCAGTTCGCATGTGGCGGTGTAGATGCCGCTACACATACAAACCAAGCGTGTCAGTAAGGCGGATCACACACTACAATGCGCCACACTACGCGGGGCGCAGATAATGTGTCCCAGCGCGTGATTTTTTACATACAAATACAATAAAATTGGAGGGGAAGTTGGCTTCGTTTCCCGCGCCTCGTCGAGTGGCGCGTTGTAGTGTGTGGTCCGCCTAAACGTCACCGTTTACTCATAGAAACTGACGGCCTTTGAAAATTCTAAGAATGCCTTGTGACAGCTAGTTTGCGCTCAGTTGCGCCAAGTTCGGACATGGCGCTGCGTGCCACTACCTTTAAGTTTACAAAGAAAGATCTAATGAACGATGAAGATAGCGGTATTCCAAGCCCTAAACCTGTGGTAATAAGGAGCGCCTACTGAACGACAGACTAGATGTATATTTCGCATTATTATTGATATTACGATAAAGGAACAAGAATAAACCTTTACAATCAACTTCAGCCCGAAAGTCTTCACCATTAGCCTAATATTTTTGGTCACCTTTCTATCCATTTTAAAGATTTTTTTATTCCTTTCCATATCTACAGGTATAAACAAGATCCACAACAACTATCAAAAAGTAACAAAACTCGAGATACTAAAACATTTGCAGCAAATAAACCGAAACATTATTTGTTTTGTGTTTAAGAAAATGTAACCTTTATTTTCGTACAGAAGTTAGTCGGGACTTTCATTGAAACTTCACCGTCGTCGTTCCCACATCAAACACCGAGCAAGTTTGTTAAGTTATTAACACAACTCTTCTGACTTTTGGAGTATCTAGAAGTTAACATTGACATTTATTCAAAGTGAATGTAAAGACGCTGAAGTATTTAATACAAATGTTGTGAAGATAAATCGATGGGCTGGTGAATTGGAATTGACTAATATCTAATGGTAATGGGTTTTTTGATCTAGATAAAGGAACCCCCTTTACGTATCGGTAACGCTCTCCATGGAAAGTCTTACGTTCACTAGCATACTTTCAGGAGGTGAAAATTCTAGATTCAGTAATATTGAAATAAAAATCTGTAGTTTCATACAAAAATACAGTAACGAATCAAAATAAATGAAACACAAATGATTTGTGATGTCACTAAATACTCATATAAGGAGTAAAGGAGCGACTTTTGGATCCACATAGCTATGATAGTGTTACCGACAGATTACAGATATATACACCAATACGATTAAAGCTTAAATAAACAAAAAGCCTACATCCTACCTACATAAATGTAATCGAAACTCATGTCAGTTAAACAACATTTAAAGTAATAAAACAAACATTTTGCCTTCAGCGCGGCCACCGCAAAACGTTTCCCGTCATTACCGCCGAGTAAACGGTAATGAACGATTTAAAAGATATTGCAGCGCTATTAAAAATATTCCTGCTATCCCAGATAATGCTCATACTTTCAGAAACACGATAGTTTTACCGGGTAGCGCCGCTTAAGGCGAGGAACACACGGCCCGATCTCCCCACAATTCATTTCTCATTTCCGTAACGTTCGCCCGTCGCTGATCCCCGCTCGGTCACAAACTCTCATCTTGTAACAGGTAATTTATTTTACTTAAAACGCCTTCCATTCCAACAAATAACGGGTTGGAGAATGGAATGAGCTGGATAGTTGCAGTTTTAACTAAGGTTCTGTAAAATATTACTCGATTAGACTTTCGCGCTCAAGGATTCAAGTCCGTGATTTTCCAAGCGAAATAGGTTCTAGTTAGTTCTTTTAGGTTTGTTTTTTTCATTGTTCTATATTGCTAATGGTTTGAAACAGCAAATAAAACTATTTGCTTTATGGATAGCTCGAAAAGCTATAAGCTGTAAACGGTTAAGCCGTATGAGTCGACTCTCTGAGCTATCGATTCGCACTTGAATATCGTTCACTTTGACGATTGAACTCATGCATTGCGTTTTTTATTTTCATGTTTTTTCTTTATGTTGAAGACGTTTAAAAAATGTGTGGTATGACTAAATGAAAATTAATTCACATACTTTATTTTATGTCATCATCATAATCAGCTTATAATGGTTCCCAATGCTGGCCTTCTCTCTGCGAGAGGGAGTGGGCTGTAATCTACCACGCGGGCTCAGTGCGGGTTAGTAGATGGGTAGTTCTTCGAAATTTGATTCTTTGACTGATCCATATGGCCAAAATTTAATTTCACTTTCAGCTCTGTAACACATGTTCATATGAAAATAGGTATACCAAATACCTAACATATTTTTGAATGAGGGACTCGTTTTTATAAAGTAGTTTTCAAGATATTGATTTTGTGCCCAGATGAATCAGAATGTGTTACAGATTAATCAGAAACAGAAATAAAAAGTAATAAATACACCGTTAGTTATGAATGTAAATTCTAAACAATAATTATTAATTCTTAAATAGGACTAAGACATATCAAAAGTGTCATATTTAGAACAAGATTATACTCCTGTAATTTTGTTATTATTTAAAAGGTTATAGCTAAGTAATAATAATAAATAAGATTAAAACTACTGACTTGTACACAGTCAAAAATTGGACACAAAGTAAAGCCACTGCTAAGATTCGAACCCACGACCAACATCTCGTAAGTCGGGGCCCTTATTATAATGTAAATAAGTTTTTTTTAAATCTAACAAAAGTAACGAAATGATATTTTGGTACTAAAAGGAATAAATACTACTCTGAAATCAACAAACAAAAATAATTACGAGTTGTCAGCAGTTGAAATTGATGTTTTCAAAACAACCGTTAAATTACATACAAGCTTGCTTGGCAATTAAAACTGAAAAGTATTTTTAATTTCAAACGAGAAAATAAAATATTAAAGGTACATAATATTTCTGTTACTGTACATTTTTACTAACGAAATGTGCGTTCCATTAGTCTGTATGAAAATAAAAACATTGATAAAAATGGATGTCACTATTTGCAGAATTACTTTTATTTACTTACTTAATAAATTTTTCTATAATAATATAATTTTGCTCATTGACCTCTCTCGGATCCTTTCAAAGTTTCAAGATAACTTTATTGTTCTCAGGTTATTTACCATTGGGGATCACTAGACCTCGTTTGGATCGTTGGCTGGTGGTCACAAGAGCTACTGCTGACCTCAACTGGGTTCGGTTCCCAGGTCGGGCAAAGTGTTATTGGGTTTTTCCATCAACAATTTCTCAGCATCACCCTGCCTGGAGTCTGGATTTATGCCCAGTTGATGGCAATAGGCTCGCCCTCTATTACTTATGACTTAAACATAACTGGCGAAATGAGGGGTACTTCATCTTTACTAATTCTCTGTCTAACCGTTCGGGAAAACAGCACCCTAATTGCGTATCACACTATCCCTCCAATTTGAATAATTTTGAAGCAGAGTGCTAATCCATTGCACCATATGTTCGAAAAATGTGTCTGCTCAACAACGTAAATAACGCAATGAATGTTGTTGAACTGTCAACATGAAACCCGTTGCTACTGATAGTGTGTTACGCAATTATCCTGCCGGCGAGATGTTGGTCACGTGTCTTTAAATTCTTCTTCTTCTCTCCTTTCAGCTTGAAGTTGTATAAGGTCAGATGAGAAAATGTAGAATAAGACAGTCAGCAACGATGCAAGTCCGGATAACTGCCAGAGAACGACAAGTTGGTATTGTATGTCAACCGCAAATCATTGGTAACAAATTGGCATTGACAACGCCTTTATGTCGGAGCAGTAAAAGTGATTTTCATAATGCAACTGTTACCACTGATTTGCCGTCCTAATTACTGTACTTCAGAATCTGAGGTCGTGGATGCTTTTCTTAGTATCCAAACACGGACGGATGATCGATTTAGGAGTCCAGGAGGGACTCCTAAATCGAGCATCCGTGAAATTCTATGTGAGGACTAAAGGCCTAAAATATCAAAATAATGCGGATTCAAAGAAAAAGGTGTCATGTAGTTTTGAAGCCGACTTAGGCACTGGCCATCATTTTGGTGTCGTCATTGTTCCTAATTTGAATTCACGACCATTTATAAGATTTAAATAGATAAAGACACAACAAGTGCAGGGTGGCTCGATTTGGGAGTCCGGGAGATTAGGTATTATCATTGTCTTTTAGTTATCTCGGTTATCTCTAAGGATTCCAATCAATTCTTATAGTGAGGATTGATTCCAATTCAACGCTTAGCCTTTTGCAAGTACTTAATTGATTAGGTAATTCGTTTAAATATTTTTGTTGCAATTCCGGACCAAGTTTTCGTTTTAATAATAATAAGCTTTTTATTTCAAAATACAATTACATAATATACATAGTTACAAAAGGTACCAAGATGTTAGTAACATAAAAACTTAAAAAAATATGATAATAGACATTACCAATATTTACAGGAGCAGGAGTTTTGCCACAGTTTATTTTGTACGGATTTGGAGCGAATGTGGCGAAACTAATTTCACGCCGACTTTGAAAGAGAGCCAGCGAAAATCAAAGCTCGGTTTACTCGTAAAATATATAGCTCTAGTCTATATTTTGGGTGGGTAGTTGAGCGCTATTTTAGTTTCTGTGAAATATGGCACTCGGTCCGGACAAAAAATATACTTTGTCAATTTTATAAGTCGGCAACTTGTAAATAATAACTAGGATTGTGTTTGTTTAGTTTTGTGAAAAAGCGGCCTTGTTTTTTTAATGGCAGCAAACGTTGTTAAAGGTATTTTCATTCTCTTTTTATTTTATATCATAATGAATTTCATCAACTACATCAAAATCAAATAGGTTCACACTGGAATTACTGAACACGTTCACAACAGGATTATTTTACAAAGTCAGTTTAATGATATTGTAAATACATATCGGTATTGGTACAACTGATAACTTCAAAAGTATTCCAGTACAAACAAATACATATATAGTTAGGCCACAGAATCCTTGAATAAAAATAGATTTTTCAATAATAGTAATATCTTTCGTTTAGTCATCTATTAACTTACCTAATTATTTTACATTTTTAAATATTTCTTAAGATATAAAATAAGTATAAAAACATTAAAAAAAAAAAAATAGTGATCCGCCGCCGCGCCGGTGTCGGGAGCAGGGTCCAAGCTACTGGTGGAGCCGTATCGAGGCCGTGACCACCCCAGGGACCAAACCAGCACATGGACCAGACGACCCATGTCTGGGCACCCATTGTCCCTCTGCGACGGGTCAGGCCATTGGCCCCGCCGCCTGTAAATTTTCGGCCGCAGAGGATAGGGAGAGCGGCCAACGTCATACCAACACTCCTCCTCCCCTGCGACCCCACCGCGGGCCCCACCGCGTCCGCCATCAGACGGTGGCGACCTCGTCGAGGCCGCGGAAAGTAGGGAGAGCGGCGCACCGCAATACCGGCAGTCCTCTCCCGCCGCGGCCGTCGGCTTACAGGCAAAAGCCCTGACGTGCGGCCCCTCCTCGGGTTCCTCTTCGCTTCACCGTGGGTGACCAAGCTACGGCTACTGAGCCCCCCCGCCTCGACAATGCGGGAACCCACCGGGGGGGACATGTCAACAACCTCGTATGCTAAGTCGAGATATTTAATTTTATTCTCTTTCTCAGCTTTCACGAGGTTCCCGTCCGTGTGGAATGGTAACATCAAAAATTATTGTGCGGTGCGCTAATCTATCTATCACCACTATATCAGGCTTACTGGAGACAATAGTCTTGTCAGTAATGATAGTATATAGTATATTTATCATTATGAAATTGTAATGACGAGTGACAAAGTCTACCTCATGGATGATACAGGAAAAAAAATTAACCAGTGCGCAAACTGTAACCATGAATTCAGCATATGATATGGCGTAGAAATTGTTCGTTGGTTATCAATAAAAATCAGCTGTTTCAAAGAAAAGTGCAATACCTACTCGGTAAAAATGTATTGAATAGTTATATATTTCTTTATAACCTACGAAAATTTCTACGCTAGAGTCTATAGAATCATACGCTGAATTCAAGGTTACAGTTTGCGCACTGGTTTAAAAAATTCCCTGCATAGTACAGACGCCAGCACATCAACATACCCGAAACTGTAAAATTTTCCCAATAAACTTTGAACCTTATGCTTTAGCGATAGAGTTGAAAATTTATTAAATACATTTGACGGATCGTAGTAGCTTGATGTGTGTACATTAGTAATACGATGTACTATGTAATTATTATAGTGCATTTAAGGTCAACCTACGAGATATATTTATTACTAGCTTATGCCCGCGACTTCGATCGCGTGAAATTTCACCCTCTTAGGGGTGGAATTTCGAAAAACCTTTTCTTAGTGGATACCTAAGTACTCTTCACAAAGAACACACCCTCCAAATTTCATGTCTCTAGGACCAGCGGTTTAGGCTGTGCGTTAATTTATCAGTCAGTCCGTCAGGACTTTGAATTTTATAATTTAGATTATGTACAGTCAACAAAGGAGTTAAGTATACAGGAGCGTCGGATATTGTTGAAGTTTACTAAGAAACCGATGGATATTCTCGAATAAAATTTTATTTTATTGATAGAAAACAAACAGCTCATTTATTAAATTAAATTTCAGTCCAGAACATCCATCGGTTTCTTAGTAAACTTCAACTATATCCGGCGCTCCTGTATACTTAACTCCTTTGTTGACTGTACCTACACAATAATAATCTGCGATTTTTTTTACGAAACCCAAACCAATCTGATTGATTGTTTATTTACTACCCTACTCACTTTATTGGCTCCGGGTATTGTCAATTAAAGGTACCTAACGATTTTTAATTGAAGTCAGTATCTCGTTTCAAAGTAAATCAATTAGTGCAAAGGGTGTAGGCGGTGCTCGCAAATTGATTCAGTTTGCCCAACCCCTATGGGCTTGCGCCACACTCATTTAGACGTGGTGTATGTAAACCATAGACCACAGAATCGCCATGCCAGCAGCTCCTAGTGACGGTAGTAAGTACTAATAAAAATCGTGGCGCCGATAGTGTGTTGAGCGCACAACTTCTGTCACGGACCGCCTTCAAAGCTGTCAGTTTGTGCATTTAATTTGTGTCATAGTGCGACTAAAAGGTGACACGCTGTTTGCATGAAAACTTTTGACAATGCCACCTCTAGCAGCGGCTACTGAGGCGTCGCCTTACTCTGCGTGCAAAACATTTTTTCCAATTACGGTGTGAAAATTTAAACAGGCCCTTCCCAGTCCCCACACCATTTTGTAACGGGCTCTTAATAGGACGAACGCTTCTGTCAGGTATAAATAGGTGTAGTTACCCAGTTGATTTTGTTAATGAACTTGGGAGAATCTCATAAATTTGAATGTGATAATTTGATTAGAAAATTAATGAAAAATAAATACAGAAGGAACGCGTATTAGGCGTATCCGGTCGAAAGTAGTATTAGAACAGCTTGTGGTATTCTGTAGGTATAACAGAATACTACAAGGTATGGACTGGAACAGACTGGACGCGGAAGGCGGATGACCGAGTGTGGTGGCAGCTGAGAGAATCAAGCTCCAACTGAAAGCATTTATTTCAATTAATCCATTTACGCATACTTTTGAACTGTCAAGAAGTCGGTCAGTCAGAAAATATGAAGCTAGTTGCCTATTCTAAAGCGTAGTAGATACCTATGGAAAAGAACGGGCAAGAAACTCCATGCAGTCTTTTAAATTACATTTTTACAAAAACATTACTTACATCATAAATGTTGAATATGTGAGAACGATGCAGATGTAAAAAATAGACGTTCGCGTCAAAAGCGTCCAGAATACAACAAATGGTAATAAAACAACAATCCAAAAATAAGATAATTAAAAATAAGCCGAGGCAGCTAAGTGATGACCAGACCCAACTGACAGCACCCGTTCACGAACATGACGCATGGATCGGCACCATTCAGCTCAACCATTTTGAAGGGAGCTAAATGATCCAACACACACGCCACCGCCAGCGAGACTAAAACAGAATACTCTTTATTATGTACACCATACAAAATACAGATACGAATGTAGACATTTTACATAGGGTGAAACAATGAGCGGCCTTATTAAAAGCGATCTTTTAAAAGACTACATTTGGATGAAGCGAGGCGTACTATTACCACTTGTCCAGCAGTGGTCAGCGATAAGCTAAGTTGATTGATTGACCAGGCATGTGGTGGAACTTACTCTCTCTTTTCCACATCTTTCAGAACAAGGAAAACGTACCTTGTAAAGAAGTATAAGTAATAAACTAAAAACACTACATGGCGCGTACGTATTAAATTGACGTAAGAACCTTTATTGTTCGGCATATTTCCAGCAAACACCGTATGCCAGTATTTATTAATATTAAAGACCTACATAAATAAACAATGCGATTACCACAGCTTCATTCCAGTTTCACCGGAGGTGTGCAATGGTTGTGTCACTGCCATCATTTATGTAAAACTGTGGTCCCTTTAATAAATTAAATCAACTGGTGCATTTATGGGCGAGAGGGACAAATTGCTCAATAATGATTTTCATGGCACAGCTTGTGCAAATTTATAATTTCCTCACACACAATATATAAGCTAAATATGTACCGTTGAGCGGTGGACGGAAAATTATTGGTATCAGCAACTTGCTCGCGGATTACGCGTTTAATTTAACTTAATTGAATGACAATCAAATGTTTAATTGGAAGTAATATTGATTTTACTCTATCATATTTTCGAGTTGGTATTTCGAATATAGAGCCCGTCTATTCTGTAAAAACATTATTGAAGTGAGCTTGAAGTGAGCTGTCATTCCACCATGCTACGGACTGACACAACTGACAGCTCACTTAAAGCGCACTTCACCTAAGTTTTCACAGTGAGTTTTTTACAGAATAGGTCGGGGTCATATTTTTCTTGATCGCTTAAATAGTTTTATGGTTGTCGAGCAGCGTTTTTTATCTTATATATGACGGAGAAGGTACGTATCTCTCAGCCATATTTTAATTACTGTGGGTGGACTATGGGTAGTGCTGGTTATTGTGAAATAGAAAAACCGTTTGCGGTTCAAATGAAATTATAATTTTACGAACAAATTAATTAAACTAGCGAATCGCACACTAGGTACACGACACAACTATATGGAACGCGAGACAGGTTCTGAGCACATGTCCGTACGATGTCCGATGATCAAGAGAGGCTGCTCCACCTCGCTGCTCACTCTCGTCGACTCACACGATAGACTCTGTCGATCGTGCGAATAGTAAAACGAACTAACGTATTTCCGACATATTCATATACCTAATAGAGCTAGTAACTTAAAACCGTCTATGTAGCTAGTTGCGTACAAAATCTCATAATAATTATAACAATATCATCGACTCAGAAAATCATTGTGAATTTGCTAAAAGACGAAGTCTACAAATCTATACTTACTCTGAAATGTGTTGTCGGTTGTATAACCAAACATTTCTATTAACCAACAGTATCAGGTTGATAAAGCAAACTAAGAGTGCCGATATCGCAACCGCACACTTTAAAAGGCCATGACGAAGGTACAAACAGACACTAACTATTCAAACTTGGTATATTGCTATCATTGTTTTGCGGTCTTAGGGCTGTACCCTTGTAACGCGAAACACGTATTTGTGGTTATCAAAATGTCCGGGGTCGCCTTGTCTTCAAAGTGCTATCGAGGTGACAATACAATTGCTTTTATAGAATAAACTGGGACTGCCCACAGCTTTGTCCTCAATGGTCGAAATCATGGGGATTTGGGAGAATGGAGGCGTGAACTCAGTGGTTCTTTGCATTGATAGCCTTTATTCGAGTGTCTGAAGTTCTGTTTAGGATTATGTTTAAAGTACTCTTCATTTATAGAGAGAGGCAGAGCATGAACTGCCAGAAGCAGCAATTATTGTTGTTGTTTAGTTATTTTGGTAATAAACAAAGGCCGTACTAAAACTGGGTGTAATGTACTGAATTCATGTTAACAGTTTGTGCGTCGATGTCCCTTACACCATGTATTGCCGACCCCTTCGGGGAATACATGGCGTGATGTAATATTAGATAAATAACACAAGGAAACTATAAAAAAAATTGTGTGTAGTTCATGCAGTTGAGAACATAAAAAAAATTGCAGGTTATTAGAAGACATGACCTACCAACCCGCACTGGGCCCGCGTGGTGGATTACGGCCCACTCACTCTCACAGAGAAGAGGCCCGTGTCCCAGCAGTAGGAACATTATGGGGTGATTATGCTAGCAGGTTACTAAATTAATAAAAATAAATTTGAATATAGGCAGGAAGATTTTCATTAACAAAATTCCGTAATGATCAGCGATTTTTTGGCTGACTGTACATAATAGTATTAGTGCTTGGCCAGACTGGCAGCGCAGGGCAGGCAGGGAGCGGCGCGGGTGCGCAGTGGAGCGCGGCTTCGTTCTGAGTGTTGTCGTGTCCAGTGTTTGTCAAAATAAAATATGGATGAAGAAGACAAGATTTTTACTAGAAAAAAGCTCGAACTAGTTTGAGAACCCCGGTCCCCGCGCGGGCCGCCCGTGCCCTCACTGCGGCCACTTGGATGAACGAGCTCTAGTTGTCCGCGCGCTCCCCGCTCCAAGCAGCCCGTGCTGCTTAACGCACCCGCGTGCTCACTATGGACGCTCAAATTATATATATATATTTTTTTTATTTATAAGTAGTTTGTACATGGCATGCAGAGTTGTCTTATAAACTAAAATGTTACAAAGCGAGTCCAGTACAACAATAACAGGGGTCATAGGACTCCCTTTTCCTAAACTAGGCAGAAAAACCTGTCTGTATCTTTAAATAATGAAGTTCTTATGTTTGAGTACCTACCTACGGCGCGCCGCGCCCGCCCCGCGCCCGCGTTTACAGTCTGGAATGTTGTTGCATTTTGGCACACGAAAATGCACCATGTTATTGTCCATTCGGGTCGAATTGAAACAATATTGGTACGTACAGTACCTAAGCAATATGTTGGTATCATTTCATATGATTAGTATCTAATAACATGTAAGCTAACATTCGACCACGCGGTATTGGACGGTGCTAAAATTGTATTGAACGCAAAATTAGTCAATATTCTGTGTTGTTAAACATCTGTTATTAATATTGGTATGACTTCTTGCGATTAAAATGGATAGTGTTAACTAATGTTATGAATACTTCTAGTTTCTTAATCATTAGTTAGTTCAATCGATGTATTCATAGTGAATGATATGTAGACATCAGATAATCCAGGATTTTTATTAGATATGTAACTGGTATTACAAAGTAGCAAAATGTTTCCGTAACTTGATGAATGATGTGGCAGCAGCGTCCCCAATTTACAGTCATTACTTTTTTTTCACACCCACAAAATAAAGAGTGACATTTTTCTTTGCCGTAAATATCTTCGAACACGGACAGACACAGAGCCATGATTCATGTTTTTAGGGTTCCATTGCCAAATGGCAAAAAACGGAACCCTTATGGATTCGTCATGTCTGTCTGTCTGTCCGTCCATATGTCACAGCCACTTTTTTCCGAAACTATAAGAGCTACACTATTGAAACTTGGTAAGTAGATGTATTATGTGAACCGCATTAAGATTTTCACAAAAAAAATTTAAAAAAACAATAAATTATGGGGGTTCCCCATACTTAGAACTGACACTCAAATTTTTTTTTTTCATCTAACTCATTCGTGTGGTATCTATGTAATATAATCTAGGTAATATAATTTTTTTCTAAACTGAATAGTTTGCGCGAGAGACACTTCCAAAGTGGTGAAATGTGTGTCCCCCCCCTGTAACTTCTAAAATAAGAGAATGATAAAACTAAAAAAAAATATATGATGTACATTATCATGTAAACTTCCACCGAAAATTGGTTTGAACGAGATCTAGTAAGTAGCTCGCCGGTGAAAATTTAAAAACACCCTCGGTGCGCGAGTCCGACTCGCTCTTGCCCGGTTTTTTTTTCAATAATTGTAAAGCCACACACACGATTTTTTTTGCCTTGTTTTCATAGTGATCCATACAAAACTGACGACCATGCCTAAACGGCGAATCAACCGTAGTTTTACACAGCAAAAAAAAAAATTGTACAACAGGCCTTATGAAATCTGTTTCCATAAACAATAGAACTTCGTAAAAAAGGCGATATAATGACAACATTAAATACGTTATCACACTACACTGACCAAGTTTCTTCCTTATAATAAAGGCACGGTATAATTATCTATACAGTATATACTCGTATATACAGTATATACAGTATAGACTCGGCCCTGTTCTAGAAATTATTACCTACAGCGCGCGTTACGTAAACACGCGCTCGGGTCTACAGTATTTTAACTTCATCAACCTACTTGAGTTTCTCTCTAGTTTTGTGATTGTAAAGGTACTTAAATATTTTTTTATTTAAAAAAAGAAATTCGTGAATTAAATAAGAAGAGTTCAATAAAAATACATGTTGTGTTTCTGAACTCGAGGTGCGTATGACTCGCGTTCCGACTACTTCCGACCGTTTGTATGAAGATAGAATACTGTATAGGTTATTACACCGTGATAAAGGTATTAAAACTAATTTCGTCCACCCAGTCGACACACAATAATATCAGTGTTAGGTACCTATCTTTTGTCAATGGTCATTTTCCGTCGAATAAACGACAAAAGAGACTGAACACAATGCACAATGTGACGAAAAGAATTACTGTTGATTCAAGCGTTATTTTGGTCACAATAATAGTTACGTAAACTGCCTATAATATCAGCCTGTTATTGTGCCACTACAGGGCTAAGGCTTTTATAGAAAGTAGGATTCACCACGCATGGTCACTGCGTGTCGGACATTTATTATATCAAGGTTTTTTCACGATGTTTTCTTTCAGAGATCAAACTAATGAAATAAAACAATCAGAAGAGATTTTTTATTTTGATACTACTGTTTAAAAGTAGATACAGTACTACTTGCTGTCTGGGTTATCTAGAGCCTTAGTGTCTAAACACACTATGCCGAAGTTACACGACCGAAGTTCGGCATGATTACGCCTGCAATGCTATTTGAATTACTGACGACACATGATTATGCCGAAATTATGTTGCGTTAAATAGCATTCGGTTAGCTTGGGATCTGTATTTTAGTTTTAGCTTTTTGCCACCGACTTCCGAAATTAAAGTTCTTTCATAATTTTTAGTTAATTTCTATTTGAAATAGATTTAATTTTTTAAATTACTTTTTTATTTCGTTTTTTTTAGTTTTAAAAGTAAAAACTGGAATATTTGTTTGTAATAAGTAGGTACCTAATAGTTTTGTTTTTGAGATGTTTTCTCTTTGACACACACCCGTAGCTCGTATCAATAAACCAGGACGTCACACTTACACGTATTAGTCCATAATATCTTGAAAATTACTGAATTGATTTTGATGAAACTTGCACTGTTCTCTAAGTTTAAGTAAATGTAAGCCAATAAAAAAATAGTCACGATCCGATTAATAGTTGCGGAGAAATGCGTGGACAAACATACCTAAACAAATACACAACATTTTGGAAGCCCTAATAGATTGTCATAAATGTGAATATAATGCAGTTCCAATAATATTACATACATACGTGTCGAATTGATAACCCCCTTTTTTGTTGAAGTCTGTAAATGATAATGAAAACGTACCTATTCGAAACAAAGCATGTCAGATGTCAGTATAAAAACTTACCGGAAACCGCCCAAAAGTTTCAACAAGACAACTCCAAACATACAAGAGAATCGGGCGAAAACTTTGTTCAACAAAACACAGTTGTTACTCTTGCTACAATCCGTTTCACAGATAGCTAATTCAACTAATTAGAACTAACAGTTGCACTGATTACACAATAAGTAATGGTACTCGTACAACACTATTGCTGGGACGTTGGCAATTTGCAATGCTTATTTGCAATGACATATATGGACACATTACATTTGCCGCGAGACCATTATCATGGGAAATCGATAGCGTCTTCCAGATACAATTAAACACAATTGTTAGTAACATCACGCCTATCTCCGGAGCGTTAGCAGACGTATGTATACAGGGTTATTGGTAAAAAAATATTAACAACCTCTTAAGAGGTCACTTTACTCATCACTATGAACAACTTTTACTATGGGACCAAACCGGAAACCGCGAAACAAAAATCAGCTGTTCCCTACATTTTGACGAGTTATACGAACATAAATGTAGGGAACAGCGGATTTTTTTTCGCGATTTCAGCTTTGGTCCCATAGTAAAACTTATTCATAATTATGAGTACAATGACCTCTTCAGAGTTTGTTAATGTTTTACCAAAAATCCTGTTTAGTGAACCCTCATTCCACACAGACACACTGTTGTTGTTAAAACATTTAATTTTTTTTTTGTTTGTATATTGTGTTTCACGAACTATTGCCAAATAAAAGTTATTCTCTCTTTTCCTTCTTTCGCCAATACCTAAAATTTCCATCCCATGTAATAGGGTGCGAACCTATTGCTGCTGAGAAATGCCATATGGAAAAAACAATTGTTTCATATCGTACGATTAGGTAACGATTCGATAATTATTTAATAACTACTTCGGACACGGTCATCAAAGAAGTTTTTCAATAAAAATATTGGAAAACTACAATTAAAGTAAAGTTTCTTTTATGGGGCAGGTTTCTGTGTTATATCTAGTTGGTAATTAATATTTATTTATCATTTGGTGGCCACTTCGTGACTTTTGAGAATAAAATAACGTGTTTCGCCTTTGAATGATTGAAATATTTTTGTTTCAGATAATATTGAAACTAAAAAAAAATTTAACGAACGGTATCGTGGACCCACCAGGATAATTATTTATTTCGTGATCCTACCTACCTACTTATTAGTGCAGCATTTGTCTAACAACTAAATATTAGATGTAGTCGGTTAATAAAAAGAATAATGGCACAGTAGGTAAAAATTTAAAGGCTGGAATTGCAGCGACTCCAAATAACGTGGTATTTCGGCAGTAGATGACAATGAAGACGCACTAAAATTACACCAACCAAGTATATAACTAAATCAGCATACCCAAAAATACATTCAATTATCACCACCCACTAATCATTCATTCACATCAATACAAACAAAGAATAATAACCACCCTCTTCGGTTTCAAATAATAATCGGCCTGTATAAATACACGGTTGTCGGGCGTGGGCGATACCGATAGCGTGTCCAAACGATGGCATATTACTCGGGATAATCCGTCCGAGCTATCCGATGACGCGTACCGTGGAGACTACACCGTGATTGTGATCGAGATTTGACAGGTTCGTGATTAATCGTAATTAGTACTTATTTATTGTTAGTGATTTAGATTGTTTCAAGGGTAGGGTGGGTGGGGGGCTGTAAGGCATATATACACAAACCAATTTCGGCATTGTGCTTGAGAGCATAGAAATGGTTTCTCAAATAACATCGCTCTCTGAAAATCAGTGCTGTGGTGTGCGCCTTCTAGCATAGCATCACGCTGAGTGAATCATGCTGAGTGGAAGCTTCTTGTCACAGTCAGGACGTGCAGCTGCCGACTATTAGTGTTCTGTTCCGGTCCTCCAGAGGTCGTCTTGATAAGATCGCTTTTAGCAATAATTGTGTCACCCCTTGTAAAATTTCTGCATTTATATCTGTAATTTTTATGATGTACAGAGGCCAGCACATCAAGCTACCCGAATCTGTCAAATTTTCTCAATCAACTCTGAACCTTATGTTTTAGCGATAAAGTTGAAAATCTATTAAAGAAATTTGACAAATTGTAGTACCTTGATGTGCTGACGTCTGTAGATAATAAAGAGTATAAATATCTATCCGTCATAGCCCCTGTTTGTTTTAATTCATTAGAGTTCTCTTTTTCTTAGGCACGTGTTTTTGTGTCAAATAAACCAAATTTTGTTTCTTCTTAAATTTTCTCATGCAATCGACAGCAAGTAGAAATATCTTTCATTTTTGCTTTTTTTTACTGTCAAAGTAAATGAGTTAAGTGGTTGGACAACAAAATTCACTCGGATATAGTGCATAATAATATGCACTCATGCGGAATACGTACGGCGCGGTTGCCTTATGTAAAACAATTAATTCGTGTCACGATGCGCGAAAAAGCTCATCATACGCTGGGTTAGTACTGCGAGAGTTTACATTACATTATTTTTTGTACTTGTTAAATTACAATGTAACTTTTATTTGTTTACATGTAAATCTAGGTAAAAAAGGAAGAAATCTCTACGGTAAATATGTACATAGGTATATATCTACTTACATGAAAAAGAAGATGCAGAAGAAAATCTGTAGGTTATGACTACTTATCCATTACTGTTTATTTTGCTTTAGCTGTAAAAGAACACAAAACAAGGCTGAGAAAAGAATATGGGCAAATGTGTTATAATATAATATCTATACCTACTAATACTTATTATAAATTCGAAAGTAACTCTGTCTGTCTGTATGTTACCTTTTCACGTATAAACCACTGAACGGATTTCGTTACAATTTGGCACAGAGATAGATTGCATCCCAAGGAAGGACATAGGATGTTGATGTTTTTATCCCGATGTTCCCACGGGATCGACACTTATGCGGGTGAAACCGCGGGGCGCTGCTAGTGTTGAATAAATTGTAACTTTTCATAAACAGATTTTTTTATGCAGGTCTTACTAACTATCTCTAGGTCTCGTTAGTGGTGCTGGTGGACATTTGGGCCAAGCCCCATACATTTCAGGCCAATGTCCTTAATGACAATTTAATTCTTAGGTAATTTATTTAATAAAAATATTAGGCTTTGTAACTCATCCATTCTAGAAGGTAAAATACTAAACTTATCAGGTCGAGAGGCTTACATAGACTTTATTTTATACGATTAAGGGCTGATTTTACCAAATTCAGATATCTTCTATCCGTGGAATAAAATTGACGTCTGACAGTTCTAGTATGGAAAAGCTGTCAAAAATTCAAAATTTATTCTTAGTTTATGACTTATTCTATGTTTGAGTTTGTTGGAATGAGCCCTAAGGGCTGATTTTTCAATCATCTGATAACTTTATTCGAGGAGTAATTTTAAAATTTTGACAGTTAGGTATTACATACAAAAACTGTCAAACGTCAATTTTATTCCTCGAATAAAAGTTATCTGGCGATGGAAATATCAGGCCTAAGTTAGTTAATTCCATTGTAATTCACTTACAACTTATTCTTGTCCACTTTTATTACATTAAGTAACACTTCTTTGGAACTTTGATATTGGGTTGCGAACTTAATGTTAGTATTTCAAATTATTTTCTGACTAGCAAGAATTTCTTTTGAAGATAAAAAATTATCTTCAAATAACTCTTGAAACATTTTTAAGTAAGTATTATGAGTTGCTAAACAAATAAAATCATTCGAAATAAAGAATATTGACTTATACCTAAAGCTTGTATCACCAGCTATAAATAGGCCCTTTTTTAGGTTTCAGTACCCAAAGGGTAAAAACGGGACCCGTACGTGTTACGGTAAGCCTTGTGAACACAGCCATTACTTATACCTACTCTCAGTGCAACCTTTTGACAAAGAAATAAACTAAAAACCTCCACATGTCGAAGACGTTTATTCCCATTTCGTGCAGTCATTTGCTTGTCCCTCAATATTTTGTAGTCACATAGAAAAACGATCGCTCTTTCATCCCGCACCGAGTATCGGCACCGTGATCTATTTGTTGGGCCCAAAACCCAGGCGCTTGGAAAATGGTATGTAGTCGCGACACATCTTGACGTTTGACTGATGGTGACTCGCGTCGGTTCCTTTCACGCTTGGATTGTAACGAAACTCGTATACAATTGTAGCTATTTATTGCAGGCCTGAGAAATGATTTGCGGGAATCGACGTCCGCCTCATCTGGTTGGGAAAGAAAGAATTTTAGTTATGAAATATGTTGTGCGAATGTTTTCGCCAGATTTGTGGTAGCTGACATGTTCAAGCGTGTCGAATAGTTTCTGTTCAAGGTTAAGTTATGAAAAGGTTCGTCGACCTGTAGGTAAGTACCTACCTAAATCCTGAACAGTTTTATCGTGTAGGACCTACTTCAAATACTCAGTTGGTTCAGAGGTTTTTATTTATTGTTGTTTGTATTGCCGTATATGCCACCAAAGGCCTTTTAGTCTATTGTAAAAATATTCAATGAAGAAAAATATAGTAGAGGCGTCTCTACTATATTTTTCTAAAGAACATAAAGATATCATTTCATATCATATTGATATTCATATGATATCGATCGAGTGTACAATAAATGCTTAGTGTTCTCAACAGCATACTACGTAATATACTCGCATGTATTTCATTGGGAATTCCCCGAGTTTCAACCGTCTCGCTACGTGATAGATTTGAATCGAATATTATTGGATAGCGCTTTACTATGTACAGAAATTACACGTTAGATCGCAATAATGGATAAGTTTCGAATCGACAATTTATTGCTTAGCTACGGCATCTTATTTCCTAAGTGCTGTTTAATTTTTTTGTGAGAAGTCACAGTTCATTTTGTGGGAGGTTATACTTTATAATTATTTTATAGAACACTGTCTTATCTGAAAGGCAAGACAGTACGCTACATCAATCTCAATAATCTAAGCTAATCTCAATGGCATCAGTTTTAGAACATTTTTCGGATTCCCTACCTCAAAAAGAAATATTAGCATCAGAGTTATTACGCAGTTATGAATATTTTGTAAAAGGGTCAATCCCTGAAAAGTACACTGTCCTTCAAGATACAGGATTTCCCTAGTTTGAAGGGCAGGGGTCTTCTCAAATGTAATAGCGATTCCAATCCCTTATTGAATTAACACTGATGTTACCTAGGCTAAGACTTTTAGTAAAATAAATAATTTCTTACATAAAAAAAAACATTATCAAGTTGAAATTTACATCAAATACGGTACGGTCGGTACGGTACTACGGTCTCTTGGAAAAAAGTTAATTATTATTATTATACCCACGTTGGACTACTAAAATAGTAGATATCTTTTAGAAGTGTTCATCAGATTCGAAGTCCTCATCATTACCTAGTTGTCTCAGATCGTTGAAAATATTAAAACTTCTTCGCTCCAAAGTAGGCACTTATATTCCCGGCGAGCTTAATTTGAGAGCCTTTGATGCTCCAGAATGATGGAGCAGAAAATGATCCGCTTGTTGGAACATCCAATCTTTATGACGCTAAATTGGTTTTAACCTGTTGAGGTGGTCCTTTTAGAAGTTCCGCGATGGGCCTGCATTTTTAACCGACTTCAAAAAGGAGGAGGTTCTCAATTCGTCGGAACCTTTTTTTTTTATTTTTTTTTTTTATGTATGTTCCCCGATTACTCGGAGACGGCTGAACCGATTTCAAAAATTATTTTTTTGTTTGAAAGGGTATACTTTCCAGATGGTCCCATTGTCATCAGGTCAGGATCTGATGATGGGATCCTGGAGAAATCGAAGGAACTCTTCAAGTATTATAGGCACACCTATAACGATTTGGGTATTTTTTATAGTAACTCGTGCATTTGCTCTCGGAAAGCATCATTTGGTGAAATGGAACTGATGATGAAAACCACAGATGGCCACCCGAACTACTCAATAATAAGTATTTACCGGTTTGCGATTCGATTACTTACTTTAATATGGTTACTAAGCAAGTTATGCGCGTCACAATGCGAATGGTGAAACGGAGCTGATGGTGGAATACCAGGAGAACTCCTCAACAATTAACGTCCCTGCATCGGGAAAAGCAATATTTTGTAAAAGGCGATGAGCAAGTTGGCATTAGGCTATTGTAACTTAGATACATTATAAACAGACACACTAAAAAGCGAGAAATAAAAACTTTTTAACAAAAAAAAAAACCGACTTCCAAAAAAAACACTACAAAGTGAAAAATAACTTTTATTTCGGAAGTCGGTGGCAAAACACTAAAATACAGATCCAAAGACACCGACTTCCGAAATAAAAGTTATTTTTCACTTTGTAGTGTTTTTTTTGGAAGTCGGTTTTTTTTTTTTGTTATTTAATTGTTGATTTATTTATTTTAACGTTTAATAACTAAAGAATGGGTGAGCTATACCTATTGCATTGCAGCAATGTGTTAATTAACTAACGTATCGGGCTAGCAGCGTTAGTAAATTAATTTGAAATCATGCTTAGCATCAGACGTGATTATTCTAATGGTCAAACGTTAAACCAGTCAATACAACCTCTTAGAATAAAATGAATCCCCAAAAAAAAAACAAATGAATATACATGCAAAATAAATGTAATATTACCATTTATGCCAGAATTCACTGATTCATTTATTGTACCCGTTGTAACCGTTTAAACGTCGAAAATGGTTAAATTTTCCTTTTTCCTCCTTCACAAATAAAAACAGCGTTCCTTAGAAGTATTCTTCACGCATCAACGATTGCAATAGGTATCTCTCAAAAGCAATACTGATTTTAGTACCAGTTGTCCTCCGAAAAGGGAAAACAGAATACTCATACAAATATCATGCAACCGTACTCGAGCCGCATTCAATCAATATCAATCAACTTGTGTCAATACAAATTATGGATGGCTGAATTTTCACTTGGTCGTATTTACCGGTTGCGGATTAAAATTACATTAGGTATTAGTAAGTACGGCTCCGTCATACTCTCTCGTTGTTCATCAAATGGAAATTAATATTTTAATGTTAAAAGTAATTTGCGGCATTGATTTGGGATAACGAGCGCGGCTGATGATTTTGTGAAGATATATTTTTAATACTGAGTTGAGAAAAACGTTTGCGTAATAATTTAGGGCTTACAAGTTATAATAAACCGGCCAAGTGCATGTCGGACAATGAAGAATTTGGTAGTTAGGATGAATTTATTCCAAGAACAAACTTAACTTTGTAGTTGAAAAATTGTTCTGCTATACATCGATTTACGTCACGTTCCATTCTCCAACTGCAAACGTAAGCTTGTAATCGCATTTTCTTTTCATGTGGTAATAAAACTATAAATTAACGTTTTGTGGACTTTTTCCTTTACTTTTGCTGTGAGACCTTGTCTCTAGCCAAATTAGCAACAAGCCGCTGTAACAATATTTCTAAACTTTTCCTAAAAGTTTAGAAATAGACTCTAGAGTACTAGACAGTCAATTTTAGATTGTGATTGGCTACACGTACACCGCTACAGAGAAATACATTGTTCAAGTGCATACCTCCCCAGACAAGAATGTTTAATACTTACACAATACATGCACAAAGTTGCAAATAGATACAGCACGAGACAGAATACGTTTTCCGAACACGATACTGTGAAAAACAAAACAGCCAAACGCGATTGAGAGCACAAACCGTATCACATGTCGCTAGACAAGGACTGAGTGACAAAAGATAAACTTTGAAACTTTATGAGACTAGTCAATCTCAGTCTCCCCAAAATACAGATAAAAAGTTGAAGATATAAATAACCAGATCGTCTTAATAAATCGCTTAATTTAATATTCTTGTGTACACGATATTCGGTAATAGGGGCTAGCATAAGGAAAAGAAAAAACAAAATTTGCTTGGCCCAAGAGTGATGGACAAATTTCCTGGAAAACGGCTTCTCCCGCGCCGGGACTATTTGTCTGAATTTGAATCGCATTTGTTTCCTGGGAAATTTGTCTCCTAAGCCTCGGGAGTATATCCTGGGAACGGTTGCGGTACTTTGTTTCTTTTAATTGAATAAAGACCTCTTTATTCCTTATTGTGTAATTATCTACGTATATTACCTACTCTGTATCCGTATTTCCGCGAGACGCCGACTTGACTTGATTTTATTTTTCCCTTAAAGCTTTGCTGTAAAGTCACAGTGTAGGAAGTCAGTGTTTACTTTCTAATTTTCCGGTTGTCTTCACGAGGTCTGGAGGCAGACGGGCGATGCCAGGCATGTTATATGTGACAGGAGTATTACAAAACCCTGCTGATAGATGGCATTTGTATAAAGAGGGAAAGCTCAATGTAATCAAAAAAATAACCTTTTGTACCGTGTTCCTATTAGGCGAACAAGTACTTAAATTACCTAGTAAGAGAATTTCCTTAAGTTTATCTTAACGACTGGCTGATCCTATAATGGGTCATATAAATTGCTTATTATCGGTACGAGTGGTCATTAAGAGGAGATACGAAATCCTCTACTTAATTGTGGAATAACTCTTGATATTACGCTCCATAGATTTGTTATATAAGCCTATAGATTCATGTGTTTTAAGCCTTTATTTAATAAGGATAGCCTGATAAGCATTAAAAGATCTTTAAAGTTTACATCGCTACTGGATTACAGAAATCGGCAGAAAATAAGATATATAGTGGCAGAGATCGGCGCAAAACCTATTACCATGGATTTAGTAGATAGTGAATCCCCTGCATTAAAATGTTTAGTTAGTTATTTAAAAAAATAGCTGTTCACTACATTTTGACTGCGTAGATATTGCAATCGTCTATGAAAAGGCAGATTTTTATTAGATAACCGACCAAAAATTGCTACACTACATGAGTCATGTGCTAAATTATTGGTTATAGTTTGCTACACTACATGAGTCATGTGCTAAATTATTGGTTATAGTTTGCTACACTACATGAGTTATGTGCTAAATTATTGGTTATAGTCTGCGCGTCGCACGTCGATGCCATCCTGTATAGAAATATTGCTGCTAATTTAAGGACACAGCGAACTCTTCAACAAACTGTTCTCCAATTAAAAACAAGGGTGGTGGATTAAAAAAAACTTAAGCGGGGTCCATTCGGAAATAAATTACCGCAAAGAAAAGGATTACTCGCCAATTTTAGATGTCTTTCAAAAAGCCCTGATAGCGTGAAGCGATGATTAAGTTCTAAAAGTTTGCCTAATTTCTTCAATTTATTATCATTTTATTCTTTTACAGACTCTTTACTGTTCAATGAGTATGAAAATTTTTGAATCAGAGTAGGTACTTTTCATGAATTTGAAATATCAGGCCCGAGAAAATATGTTTTGACGACTTTCGGCTAAATTGTTTTATGTTCATTAGCTACTTAGCATGTTTTACAAAAAAAAATGAAAAACGTTATTTTTTAAATATTTGGCGAGGTTGAATCTAAGCGTTTCACAGAAATATTTTAGGTAATTCCCGGCAATCATTGCATGTTCAAGATGATCATGCAATGATTGCACGGTCCTGTGAAGACAATCGATGATCGAAACAAAGTTATGTGAAGCAAAATCCACGTTGTTCAATTCCCACTTAATTTTTTGAAAACGTTCAGCGTTCGACGTTCATCTTTCCGCATTGTAGCGCCGATCAATATACACGATGCATACGCAACAATCCCATACAAATATGTACTTATGGTACGAAGCGTAACAAGTTTAAAAATGAAAATAAAACCAAGAATAGTTTCTTCGCTCCGAGCAAGCTGTAAAAGCCAACGGGAACTATTACAATCTTCAAAGAGAACGCATGCAAGCATTTTATTATAAGCAGTACAAAATAAACAATACATATTATAAAAATAAAGAAAGAAAACAAGCGTCGCTGTACTTATTTGCAGAACGAACACTGTTGTTTAAAACGTTCTATTAAATAGACGACCTCATTTAATAGATAAAATAGATAAAATATTCGCTTAAATACGCAAGTGATTTCCAGAATTATTATTCTCATTCCGCAATAGAGAACTTTTAACAAGAAAACTTTTCAATGTTCTTCGGCAACAATGTTCCCGGGAAGTTATTGTCGGTACCAGCGAATAAATTTTGACCACTCTATTAAATCAATCAGGGGACATCGCTTAAATAGGTACCTACTTTTACATGTTACCTCATTAAATTTTGTTCTTCGGAACTTTCGAATGAAAATGTAAAATGTGTCCGTTGAATATTTAACTGAAGGAAAAGTGACCCTGAGTTTCTATAAAAGTTAAAATGGAAGCCTATTTGCCGTTTATTATCAGCCGGTCTGTCCTTTAATCTAACCTTATAAATCTTGCCTTAAAAACTTAACTAAACTGAGCTTGAAGTGAGCTGTCATTCCACCTGGGGCCTAAAAAGGCCACTTTGGCAGAATCGTAAAAGGATAACATAATGGACTGTTAGTTAACCGTTAAGTGAATCGTATCAAATCCCATTGTTTATGCATTTTTCAGTTATTTTTTTTTGAGCTGTGCTAAAATACCAATCATTCCGATCCAAATCCAATCCCAATCTCTTTGATTATACCTACGTGGTGCAGCGAAAAAAAGAAAAACACGGACTGTCTTCGCCATATTACGATTCATAATGTTATCCTTTTATGATTCTCCAAAGTGGCCTTTTTAGGCCCACTGATGCTAGAGATTGACAGTCTTCAAACTCACTTCACCTAATTTATTGCGGCGCGATTTTTACAGAACTGGCGGTCTATTCGGTAAAACGCTCACCCTCACTCTATACATGGGTGAAGTGGGATGTCAATAGTGTAAGACAGTTCACTTCACGCAATTTTCACAGAATTGAGAGATTGAGATTGTGAGATTTTTACAGAATTCATCGGCAGATCGGTATAACAAACAACACAATAACAAAGCTCTTCAAGTCTTTTCAACTATACGTGACCTACAATTGTAGGTACACAATTAGATATTCAAAATTCATTGCAACTACCAGTGCGGAACGTCGTAAGGTGCAAAGTTGGTCAATATAACTTAGTTCAGACTTCCTTTGTTTATATCGTTTGCCTTGTTTTACTGAGAATTTCCGAATGTAGGTAAATTGCAAAGTTGCTCTGCGGTGCAGAATGATATAGGTGTACAGACGCCAGCAAATCAAGCTACTACAATCTGTGAAATTTCTTTAATAGATTTTCAACTTTATCGCTAAATTATAAGGTTCAAAGTTGATTGGGAAAATTTGACAGTTTCGGGTAGCTTGATGTGCTGGCGTCTGTACATTTTGATAGTGGTACAACTAAGTGCATTTGGCAAGTATATTATTATAGGTGAGACTGTTCAGATTTTAAGGCATTGTGTTACAAACTGCAGTCATAAGGCAAGACGCTTTCTTGAAGTAGGTACGTCAAAAACTACTTCAACTAAAATGTATTTCTAAATTACGGTAGATCTACTTATGAATTTTGTGTTCTTCTCAATAGATAGACACAACGATTATAATATATAAAACTAGCAGCGCCCCGCGGTTTCACCCGCATATGTGTCGATCCCGTGGGAATATCGGTATAAAAACCATTCTATGTCCTTCCCCGGGATGCAATCTATCTCTCTGCCAATTTTATCGAAATCCGTTCAATGTTGTAGGTGAGAAAAGGTAACATACAGACAGACAGACAGAAAGATAGAGTTACTTTCGAGTTTATAATATTAGTATGGATTGGTAGGGTATAGATAGGTAACTATGCAGGTTATTCATGTATTGTTTTGTTTGTTACGTTGGTATATATGTTTTCCAAGATTAGTCGATGTTTCAAGAATCCACCGACACTAGTGAAGCTTGGCAAAGGTATCCTTTTCCCTGAAAAACAATACAGGGATATTCGTCTTCGAATATTAGAAACTTAACGTGTCGCGGGCCGAACTAGCAATATTATTGGTAACATTAATATGCCAATATATTGGGTCATAATTAGAGATAACATATTCCAACGAGGATTGTACTGATCTTTATCATCGGAACACTTAATAAGGAAACGCTTGACTGTTATGAACGACCCTTTGTTAACGATTCCCAAATGTTATAGTAAATCAATTCTTGATCACTTTCCTTATCCGTTTAATATGATCACAATTATTGGATAAAGTGGAAACGAAATTGTTGGCAATACCTATAACATATCGAACGAATAAATTATATTTTGAATGGTTTGATTTATCGTTGTTGCCTTTTTCATTGCAGAAATATTATTTGCAAACGAGAGTAACAAAGGGTCTCAATGGACGGTCTACTAATTATTTCAAATCAGAACCCTTGTTGAGTAACACACTTTCAACCACAATCTGAATAATTTTGAAGGATATTGCTAATCCATTGCTTCATATTTTCGAAAAATTTGTCTGCTCAACAACGCAAATAACGCAATGCATGTTGTTAAACTGTCAAAATGAAAACGACTTGTGATTAGAATGACAACGTACTTAAATAAAATACGGGAATCCCTCAAAACAAACAACAGTTTGTTTTGATAGATATAGAGAGATAGATAATTAGAATATGGCTCCGTGTTCCGGGTTGACAACTCGGAACAATATTCTAATGATAAATAGGCATTCTGTTTCCAAAAGACAATGGACATTGACGAAACACGGTGTTCAACCATCAAACACCCAGGCACCGCCACAAGACGTCGGATTGCTTGCAGCCACCAAGGAAATGGCTAGGAAATTGCCCCATTATGCTAGCAAGTCGTGAGCTGCATTCGAATTACTTCTTTGCTTGTAATTTTGCATAGTATGACCGACGATTGCGCTTAAAAGCATCCACGCACGGTGGGGAGCCTCGGGAGACATAATGGCATGCAATTGTGGATTATGGCCATATATTTTAGTTTGTAGATATGGAAGGACGGTTTTATGTTGATATTTTGCATGCTGTGCATGTGTACTCGTAAGGTTAATTTCGGGTTTTTGAATGACGAATGCCAGGCTTTTATAGATTTAAGATATGAATATGAAGCTTGGGAGGCTATGGTTGCATTAAGTAAAATGGTAATGTTCAGTTTTGTATGTAAGTACTTAACCTACTTTGAGAAGTTGTTTTTTTTTTTTGGGTTGTTATCAAAAAGTTTTTAACGATTTACTTACTTATTTTTCTACCAACAATACCTCTTTAAAGATCGTGCATACCCAATTTATAATTCCCGCACACAAAACGCATTCACGAGCGTTATTGATCCGCTTCGTTTTCAATAGCATTTTCAAGCCAAATAAAACTTTATTGAACAATAATACGGTGATATTATTACTCATTGATTTTTAATTAAAACACCATGCAAATGTATCGGCTGTACGGTGGACGTATCGCCACCACTGCCATGAACTTTTTTACGTTATCTGCATATAGGGTTGATACAGGTTGATACAGAGATTTTAACGTAGGCACAGTCGACAGTTTTGACAGCAGTGCTTGGGTTCGAACCCAGACAGGCGTTTTACTTTCAGTAAATCATTTTATCACCACTGCTCTCAAAAGGGTGAAGGAACATGTTTTCCTTCACTCTTTTGAGAGTGAGTGAGCATATCCATAGAACCACATGCACAAAACATGTTACATCTACCAACCCGTAGGTGGCCCGCGTGGTAGATTACAGCCCACTTCCTCTCACCGAGAGGAGGCCTGAGTCCCAGCAGTGGGAACATTTTAGCCTGATTATGCTTAAGCAGTCGACCCCGTAATTGCTTTACCTCTCTAAAATTGAATGTCACTTGCACGTCATGAAATAACAAGGTACCTATATTTGTTTATCAAACGTGACAGTAAGATATTTTGAACCTTGTGGAGTGAAATTTAAAACTGGAAATTGTTTTCAAAAGCAGAAAATTACTGCTTACAACGCGGCCGACGAGAGAATGCGATCTTGACACCCGTCAGTTTCATATATAAACAAATACGTGTTTTGCGAATTTGACCTTTATTAGCTACTAGAATCACAGCATAAATAGTACAAGCTAGAACTGTCGCACTGTCAGGAACGCTTTCTATTGACGGCCAGACTGTAGTTAGGTAAGCATTTCATGACGAGGTTTGATAGTAGGTGAAAAAAAGTACAATAATGGTCAAAAAAATACTCTTTCTAGATAATAAGAGAATACATAGAGTCACGCCCTTGGGTGCTCAGACCAAATAAAAAACAAAGACAGAGGGCTGTCAACAGTAAAGTGAGGCCGGTTTCGTAAACATGTGTGCACAGTGAGGTGTAGTTTGATTGTAAATGGTTGTAAACGTGTGCGTGTGAGCGTGTATGCACAGAGCGGTGGTGTAGTTTTTGCATGCTTCACTGTATTGTTCGCAGCGCTATGTCTTGACTTTTTTATGGTCTGGGTTTGGTTGTAGGCAGAACGTTACCTGCTACGATCCTTACATATTCCTATTGCTTCGTTTACTTTCATACATAATGTACTCGTAATACGAACCTGAGTTTTCTCAAGAACTTGATCAACCAGCACCCTAATATCGGAACACACTATCAATCTCAATCTGAATCATTTTGAAGGATATTGCTAATCCATTGTTTCATATGTTAGAAAAATGTGTCTCCTCAACAACGTAAATAACGCAATGAATGTTGTTGATCTGTCAAAATGAAACCCTTTGCTACTGATAGTAGTGAATTACCCCAAAGGTCACTATGGGCCCGGCGTTGCCACCGCTACTTTGTAAATACCGCTTGTGCTTGTAAAGTTAATTTTAATAGTAGAGTAGTGAAGCAACCCTACGAATGCAACTCGTAAAATCGTGCCGGTTCATTCGGCCCCCGCATCCACGCCTACCTGTGTCGCTACTACACAAATTACACCATTTAATGAGAGTCACATCTGACTGCCGGGTTAAATGATGTTTTATCAACAGCCAAATAATTTCCATTGTGAATGCTTTTCATAGAATGTTAAACCGAATGTCCAACCTGATTACTTTTACGTATAACCACTATGTTATTATCAGAAACCGCTATCAAAACATACAGATTGCCTCCGTAGCAGCGCGGCACTCGCCTACTGCTCACGTAGTCGTCCAGTCGTAGCCAGCCGTCGTCGTAGCAGCCGTAGCGTATGTCACTTAGTTTTTCGTGACACTGCTGGCAATGTGCAGGAAATTGTCAGGAAAAGCCTATCATTTTTATTAGTATTGCTTTCTCGTTCGTTTTTTCATGACTAACATATCCTACTTTACCTCCAAAATTTCGAGTATAAAGTTAACTCGTTGGAGCACTATGGACTATTGTTATAAACTATTACTATGAATAGTCTTACACATTCGCTCGCACACACTCATACACACGCACTCACTCGAGTAACCACGGTAACACTCCTTAATCTAATTCGTTTTATTTAATTTTAAGATTTTGCTATTGGGAGGCCTTCCAACGCTACGTCTTCCGGCGGTCTTCTTAGCGATAATGTTGAAAATCTATTAAAGAAATTTGACAGATAGTAGTAGCTTGATGTGCTGGAGTCTGTACCTAAATAATAATTGAATTATATTTGTTTTATTAGTCTAGCTTTGTTCCTATTCCCACCCACCTAAATTTATTAACTAAGTATAACCGACAAAACAATAAACCCTATATTTTGATGAATATTTCAAAATACAGCCTATTTAAAGTGTATTACTTGAGTGAGACAAGAGTTGGTCCTATTAATAGTCTCCTGAAAAGTAGATTAAAATAGGAATAGTAATTACTTTGTACCTACTTGAGAAATTCTGAGGTTCATTAAGTAATGGGTTTTGTTGGCAAAACTAATGAAGCAGAAATCAGTGGTTACATTAATTATTTTAATTGGTACATTAATTCTTGGATGGAGTAGACGGTTATTTCTAGGAAATTATTATATGTAAAGGTGCATTATTTATAAAGGTCATACAATTTATCTTTGTTACTGTTTTATAGTTCCCAGCTATATTTATTACTAGTTAAAAGTAAAAAAAAACAGTGGCACTCCAGGAGTGCCGACAGAAGTGAAAACTTGAAAAAGCATAGTAATTTTATAAATATGTTTGAAGGTCATTCTTTCCAAAGAAAACGTACCGCGCGTTGATGTCTTTATAATGGCCAAAACTTAAAACAGCGGTGTCGGTTACGGTAACAGTGTTGCGAGTTCAATGGTTTTTTCCCATCTCAAAGCATGCCCAACGCACCTACAGAACTTTTCACTTTAAAAAAAATCAAATGTTAAAAAAGATGGATGGACTACAAAATATTAAAATACCTTTTGATAGTAAACACACTCAACCTTATTACAATCTTCCATTGCACCAATAACCAAAGAAACACGAACTAAAACCATCCCTCACAAAAATAACCGTGTCCTCTTTCCTTTTATTCATAATCACGATCGAAAAGCAAATGTAATAACTCGCTGTTACCAGCCAATAATACACTGGGAATCGAGGGGTACGCACGAACAAAGAGCGGCACTAACCCGACATAGCCCGCACAAGGGGGGTTAAGTGTGCTACAGCACTAATCGCCTACAAGTGCCTCTTTAGAAGATTCCAAGTGTTCTTTCGACGGATCACTATTGCCAGAGAAACACGTCCCGATGTTAGATAATGAATTTTCCCTAATTGGATTAGCGTATTGAGTCCAAGTGGTGCCACTTTAAACGTTTGTTTGTGTATTCTAGAAGGGAAATATTTAACTGATTCTGTTTAAAATTGACCTTCTAATGATGGACACTTTTTTAAATAAATGAGCCTCTTTTTAACTTTTTGGCTTTTATCACAGTTGGTAGCAGTAACTAAGCTAGGTTACTCCGACCAAACGGGTTATGTTAGGTTGAAATCGTGATCAAATACGCGCTAGTCGAATTGGTCGCAGTAACCAAGTTAGGGCATTCAGACCAAATGAATTAGGTCAGTATTGTGACCAACCGCGCTGCTACATCCAGTTACTTGGCTATTCAGTATTTTTAGAAACCCAAAATGGGGATTAGTAGATTTTCGATTAAATACTTGTAAGCTGGTTCTCGAATTCGGGTCTAATTAGGGTTTAGCGTTGTAGGTATAAGTAAGCCTCGTTGTAGTAATAATATAGCTTAATGCGGTTCTGCTAATCCCCGATGTAATTGATTGCTCCATTGGGTTTTCTTTAATGTGTAAGTATGTTAGGGATATAATTTAAAGAAATCGCATAATTTGGAAAACGTTAATTTTTTGTCATCATCAGCTGATGGTGATGACAAAAAATTTAAATTTAAAAATTTATTTAATTAAATATAGACATAAAAAAAAAAGATGATTCATTTCAGCCCGGAATCACCCACACGTCTGGGTATAGGCCTCCTCTTTAGTCTGCCCTACTTCCCGGTTCTGTGCGTCTCTCATCCAGGTGTTTTCCGGATTTGACTATATCGTCAACCCAGCGCGGTTTTGGACGGCCCTGGTATCTTTGGCCGAACCTTAGCCACCATTCGGTAACAGCTTAACTCCATCGGCCATCTCTTCGTCTAGTTACATGTCCTGCCCAACTCCACTTGAGGCGCATCGCTCTGTCCCCGACGTCGGCGTCGTAGACTTTCGACCGACGACGGATTTCGGTGTTACGCACTCGGTCTAGTATTGTTATGCCAAGCATGGCTTGCTCCATGGCCCTTTGTGCTACTTGTATGCGGTGGATAGTCTCCTTTGTGAGTGTGCATGTCTCGGCACCGTATGTCATTAGCCTACAGTTTTTTTTGTACCTATACCTAAATACTCTTGCGCCTTAAGTTCTGAGTTCAGCTGCACTGACTGGACAGGTCCACTCAATCTGCGCGGTTCTTTCGTCAAAAAATCATTTCAGACACCAATCTACATAGTATTCACATGATCTGATCAAGATTATTGTCTGGACTTTGGAAGAGACTGTGACCCCTGAGTTTGTTCCGGCCTTTCTTCTCAGAGTAGACACAAAGGAAACGCCGACCTCATGTAGTTTTTAAAATATGATTGACGTGTAAAATGTTTGTACTTGAACTTACATAGAGAAATAATTTATCTTACCTATTCGCATATTAAAACAAATGAACTTTGTTGAAATCTTGTATATAGCCTAAAAACAAACTCTGCGGTTATAATAAAGAAGGTCAGTGTTCCCATTAAAAAGCGTCTAAGGCCGTGAAGGTAAAACTAAAAACGGGATTTATGTAAACGTGCATGTTATTATTTTTCATGCATCTTAAAACAGTTTTGGTTAGGTCACTGTTCTTGTGTAAAGAACCGTGAAAGGTCTATTAACATACACATATGAATATTCACAAAGCCAAACACAAACGCCATTAAGTCGTTTAAAATGTCGGCTGTCTTTTCCTGCGTAGATAAAAATAAGATAAAATAAAAATATAAACAAAAATATGTGCCAAACCAACATGCATCTTATTAAACTGAGACAAGAGTTTGTTTCCCAATGTTTGTAGACTTTGACGTGTCTCTAAATACGTCTTTTGAACTTTGAATAATAATATGCGAAAAATGTTCATACGTTTGAAGTGTTTCTTTGAAAATGTGGCTTTTGTAAAGAGAAATTAAATGAATTTTTGTATTATGTTTCGTTCACCAGTGTCATTTGTCATGCGTATGAAAAGAAAAAGATCCTTAAGTTCTTATAAGGTACATCAAAGTTATCGTTTTAACTGTTATTTGAATATCTGAATAGGATCCCTTTGAAAAATATTTTGTTTATATTTATTTTTATTAATTCAAAGCGTCAATGGACGTTTCGTGACATGAATATTTTAGCGTAAACCCCTCCATATGTTTGAATATAATTGGACCTATACAAACAGCTCCTAATTCATAAATACTATGTTTATCTTTAAATGCACACCCTTGCATATTTGAAGTGTGGGCTGAACATTTGCATTTTCTTTTGCATGTATTATTAAACTGTCTCCACAAAATACCCACGATATAAGCTTTTGATGAATATTCAAACTATGACAACAAGATTCAATGATAAAACTTTAATCAATAGATGGTTCACTGAAGTCCAAATAAATAAGGCAGAATGTAGAAATAATTATTTATATTCTTTGCAGATTGGTGATATAATGACGCTTACTGAATGAAGCACAGAAAATGAATCCTGCATAGAAACAACTTCAGCAGAATGACCATTATTATCAGCACACCTATAACACAAACTACATATATAAAAACATAATTAGCCATCCAATTACCATAACAAAGGGCATTCCAACCACAAAGCACACATCAAACGGCCCTTTGCACCTCTAAAATTAAACGAAACCCAAAAGAGTATCCCCTACCTTTAATTTCAATTATGTGCGTAACAAAACAACATGAACCATAATGTTGTGCACCCCATAATGTTGTCCTTACTCTACTAATGATATCTTTGAGCGGCACACGCGTGGCATACAAAATGTTTGCCGCCCCTTTAAATTTGCTAAGGCTTAATGAAACCGAGAAACGCACTGTCGAAGTCTCCAGATTTGATTAGACCGGCACGCGAAACACGTAGCCTGTTATGTTCATTTGATTAAATAAATGTTTGATTCGGAATAGTTTGCTTAACACAGCGTCTGGCGCTGTCAAGAAATAAGATGCGCTAAGAATTAGTAATTCGAGACTTAGAGCTATTTTAGGGCCTGAATTGTTTTGCTTGTAGACAAGGTTGAACTGGCTAACAATCTGTCACCAGTTGTCCTTTTTGGGATTTGTATACACAACACGTTTTCTTCCATATGTCTTCGAGAGTTGTTGTCGGGCTCAAGTTGTTGCTGTTGTTGAATGCCAATTTACTCACAAAAGAAATTGAGCCAGAAGGTTCAACGGTTCGTAGAAATTACCCGTGACGTTAAGAACGCGTGGGTCATGGGTGCGTGATGTTTTAGGAAGCCAGCTAGTTCAATGGACCCAGCAGAAGTTGCAATCCATGTTCTTAAAATCGGAGAAATTTTCTGTCTGATATTTTTAAAAATATGCTTGAAGTAACCATAAAACATAAAACTAATTCATCGAAAAAAGAAGTACAAGAAAGAAAAAAAAAGACGACGATTTGATCAAAACTTTTTCTGTTAACTGAAGCACTACTACGATATTACATCGTACGCTACTTGATTGCTGGCAGTTATATTCGCAGATAACGTCATATGCGAGCACTAAAAATATACCTGTAAGGAATTTTTTAAATTGAATGCAACATGTCATGGCCCCTGGAATGTCCGTGTACACGGAATTCTATTCGTTTCTTTGAGAATTTTTGAATGGTTGGCTAGGTTTCCGTAAATCGAGCTCATAAATGAAACCTATTTTATGCAGTAATAATAATGGTCAATACATTTTGTTGACATCTACACCTTCTAACACAAATTATACAAACACTGTTTACAAAAACCACACCTACAATCACCCAATACGTAATTTGTTTTTTAATACCATCATATCACTATGCGCCATGCTAAATATTATATTGTAGTCTGTGCATGGACGTAATATATAGAAGTAACAGGACCGAGCACTCGTTCCAGAAAAACGAGCAGACAGAGAGGTGACCTATGGACCCGTTTGTCCCTTTCTAATAGGGTGACCAAACATTTTTTATACACAGGAAAATTCAAGGACTGACATTCAATATATTGGTACAAATAAATAATAAAATAATTGTTCTGTCTGACCTAGCATGAATAAATTTTAACGTTAAGTATCGATAATGTATGTAAATTTTGAATCAATACAGCAGTCCTTTAACACGTTGGTAAAATTGAATGCAATATGCGCACTTTGTACGACTATCATACAGAGATAATAATAGTCCTCAGTTTAATTAAATACTATATTTCAAAGTAATATTTTCGATTCATAATTTAATTACGTGAACGATGCGTACCTTCCCGTCTTCATCAGTGCTAGGGATAATGGTGTAGGATAAAATTAGTGATTTCGAGTTACGATATCGCTAGCTAGTGTCTTAAGAATAGCTCACGAGAGCCGCCGGTCGATTCTGTAAAAATCTCACCGTGAAAACTTAGGTGAAGTGAGTTTGTTTTTTGCTGGGAATTGACAGCTCACTCCACGCTCACTTCACCTAAGTTTTTAATTCGGAATAGAAATTTTTAAGATTTTTAAAGAATAGCGTCGCAGCACCCTAATTGCATTAAAACCTCTGAATGACAATCCCTTTCACTTTGGCAATACAACACAATCTGTGATGCTTCTTAGGATTGAAACAAAATTCGTAACAATGAGTATTGTTGAATAAGTTGTGGAGATTAGTGGTGCATCCAGGGTTTTCTCCTTCCAGCGCATGCCCTTGGGAGCAGGTGAGGCATATAAATGAAGACAAAATGGAAATAAAACCAAGTCATATAATTATAATATATTTATCTTTACATAGTATAAAACAAAGTCGCTCCCGCTGTCCGTAACCTTAGATCTTTAAAACTACGCAACGGATTTTGATGCGGTAGATGAAGTGATTCAAGAGGAAGGTTTATATGTATAATACATGCATATTATAGTAGAGAATAACCGAGAAATTCAAAGATTTGTAATGTGATGTCGTAACAAACATATTACGTACTAGCTTCTGCCCGCGACTTCGTACGCGGATCCTGTTGGTTATGCCAGCGACAACGGGGTAGTCAAAATCGAAGATCTGAAACGTCTGATGTCGAATTCTAAGAACCCGGGGACTGGATAACAACGGGATGCGCGAGACGATTCGAGACGTCATTTTCAGGCAATAATGAACCAATAGGGTGGTAAACTTGGCCTTTCACTTTGAATGTTGGCATAAATGGGCCTTCTGAAATCTGTTTCGCAACAAAAGATGTCATTTGAAAGGCATTATTGTATATAAGTGCCGGACTAAAGTGAAGGCTGCAGACCGTTGAGTTTTTTTGTATTTTTTTGTGACACGAGAATTTCATCCAACCATTTTTGGCTAATTTCTTCAATCTTCGGAAAGCTGTTAAAATATTGCTCTTTTAATCATACGATACGAGGTACAAAATATAATTATTACATACATAATATTAGTAGATACTTTTATTCACAAATAAACGAAGCCAATAATAATGTCTTCTGTTTACAAAACGCCTGCGGCATGGTCCCTCTAGGCATGTTAGTAAACAAAATCTGTATTATTGCTTACCTGTGAAAGGATATGCCGCATCCACCCTAAGATTCGCTTTTGCACGATTTTACGCAACACTTTTTGATCATTTTCACAAAAAAATACCGTCGATTTATCTGTTCATGCGCCCATGGTTCAAAACAACAATAAGAAAAAATCGCCATGACAATGACACACATGACAATGACACATTTCAGGGTTACCACAGTAGTTTTTACGAAAATTATTTAGAGCCGTCATTCTGAAGTTGGTTAGTTATTAAATAAATAAAATTAAGAGAGTTTGCTGGTCTTGTAACCAAGCATAAATATTTACAAAAGTAATTATTTTCTTAGTTGCTACCTTCATGACTTAGAAGTTAAATATTTGACTGTTCGGTCAATTAAACATTTTTTACCATATTTAACATTTTTATCTCCTGGCAATTGAGAAAAAGGGACAGACGGCTCTTTTGTGGCTCTCTCTTTCGGCACGTTTTGCCTCTGTTACGACAATGTATCTAAAATAAACCCAAAGCCCAGCTAATATGGTTCATTTTTGAATGACGCGATTTATCGAGTGCTCGGTCCTGTTACTTCTATATATTACGTCCATGAGTCTGTGATAATAAGTAATTAGTATGTCAAAACGTCAAACATTGTTTTATGACAGCTACGTGAACAGATTCGTCGTTGCCCGTAATGTTACCATTTTATAAATATTATGTTTATATAAACAGGTACAGATAGGTTTATAGAACTAGGTATTGTGTATTTTTTGTTTGCGTATACTGCTCCGGTTTGACGTCTTCACGTCAGTGCTGGCTGTCGCTGAAAACCAACGCTGGGGCTCTATCTCGCATAGGGTCGTAGCATTATGCTGAGCGATGGCCGTTTTGCGTGGATGTGACGCATATTTTTCCCCAACTTGTTATTTTGTATTTGTATTCTTTTTCTGCGTCACATGCCATGTTTACAGCAAATAAACGCATTGACTTACTTTCTTTTTTACAAGCTTATAATAAGCTTGCACTGTTCGTATGTATGCATGTATGTGTGCATGTGTGTTGCATGTGTGTATGTATGTAAGTTGTCCGTCGAAATTTGCAAACCATTTTTCAACCATTTGTTGGTATCCGATTGAGCTGGAATTTTTTTACATTCCAAAAACAATATTGTCACACCGTTCTGGGAATGAAAGGAAGACAAAGAGTGCAACGGAGAGCTCCAACTGTTATATTCCGAGAAAATTGCATTAGCCAACTTTCCATAAGAGCAATGATACTGATGTTCGCCATGGTAAATTATGTTCGAATGAAATATCGAAGTCTAACCAGCTTTTAGTTTACCGACCTATCCCACGGACAAAGGCCTGTTCTCATGCAGACGGAGAGCGACCAGTTATCAACACGCTTGTACAGACGCCAGCACATTAAGCTACCCGAAACTGTCAAATTTTCTCAATCAACTTTGAACCTTATTTTTTAGCAATAAAGTTGAAAATCTATTAAATAAATTTGACAGATTGTAGTAGCTTGATGTGCTGGCGTCTGTACTATAACTTCAGGTTTCAATACAATGTTTTCTTCCACTGCCAGTCAATGGATTATCGTGGAAATACATTATGAAATTAAAGACGATCTACTACCTATATTATCCGATACTAAATGTTACAAAGACAAAAAATCAATGGGCAACATAGTCCTAGTGTCAAAATGTACAAATTGCCTAGTGCCAAATTGTCATTTTGCCCAAATGCCACAACAATGATGCTTACATCAACTCGCACTGGGCCCGCGTGGTGGATTATGGGCTATGGCCCACTCCCTCTCACAGAGAGGAGGCCTGTGTCCCAGCAGTGGGAACGTTATAGGCTGATTATGCTAATGGTGCTTAGTATATTTCTACCATTATCCTATCACGTACCTACTTGGTATAACTCTTTGAATAAAACAATGGCCATAACTTTTGTGGTTTTTCTAAAAGACTAGCAATAGTTTACATCAAGCCTGAGGTTCGTCCAGGCCTAAAAAACCCGGCTCGCAGAACGAGATTAGGCCCGCTATTGCAAACGTATTCTGCTTTGTTCCTTTTATATTACGGAAAGCTATGTCCAGGCTAACACCGATCGAATCTACATGAAGCTGCATGAGGAAACAATCGGAAAAATCCTTTTTGGATGGTAAACGAAAAGGATTTTTTAAATGTAAAGATTGGCCATCTCGTGTGATACCTATTAGGATATTATTATAGTTATTGTAAAAATTACTTTTGCCCGCTATTTCACCTGCGTGGTGGTCGAAAATTACCCCAGGGGAATGCACTTCCAGGACGACAAGTAACCTTTGTCCTAACCTACGACATGGTCTACCTATTATGTGCTAAATTTTATAGAAATCCATTCAGCCGTTAAGGCTTAGTAAGTAATAAACTGACAGAGCTACATATTTATAATATTATTATAGATATGGACGAATAATACTCTTTATTATGTACAGACGCCAGCACATCAAGCTACCCGAAACTGTCAAATTTTCTCAATCAACTTTGAACCTTAGGCATTAGCGATAAAGTTGAAAATCTATTAGAGAAATTTGACAGATTATAGTAGCTTGATGTCGTGGCTTGATATATAGATAGGTAATTTATATGGTGTACAAACGTACACCATATAAATTACCTATCTATATATATAAATTTTACAAATATAGCAAGCAAACTGCACACATAAACAAGCAAAGTAAGCTTAACAAATCAACCGGAAAGCAACAATAACATTTTCATTTAGCCAATGACAAACCCACATGTATTCCCATATGCAAGTGTGTAAACCCACAATCTGTTATCTGTCGCAGAGCCGCGGGCGCAGTCACCACTGTCAGTAATATAAAATATACAGCGTCATCAAAAATGCAACGAAACAGACTGCATGAATTATGGTTACAACGCTTCAATGGAAAATAAATATGGAATGTCCGACGCTACCGCCATTTTGTATTTGTCGCCGCGGTCATTTTAATGGAATGATTTCAATTGACGGGGTGAATGTTAATATGGAAATTATCTGTAGGTATTACTAGGCTTGTAATTCGCTTGTTTCTTGCAAATTGTTTTAGGTATAATTTTAAAAGATTCTTGGAATTGAAATATCTCATTAAGGCGTAAGCGCCAGGGTAGCCCGCAAAATTCTGAATTATTATCATTAAAGTCATCAACACAACTCTCTCAGACCAAGACCCACTGAATTACTATTTCATGAAATCTTGACATTTGGGGATTATACTAACTCAATAAGTTGTATTACCGATTCTAATGATTATAATTCTGTAAATACATATTTGTTGTGGTCGCGAATCATATAATCAACGTACAACTTATTACTGAACAGCAAATTGCAAAAAACGTAAAAAAAATTGAATTTCGCGGGCTACCTTAGCGCTTCCCCCATAACAAGGGTATTATTAATAATACTTATTGTTATATTATTAAACCCCGAAATAGATAGAATAGATCTAAAGTATGACCGAAGACGGTTCCAAGAATTTTTTCGTTTTAATACTGGCAAATGACGTACAATATTACAAACCTTTTTGAGTATAATTTTAGCTGTTAATGTTCCAAGAAGAAAAATCGAATTAATTTATTTTCCCTACCATAAAAACTGTTAACCAATTATCCCAAAAATAAATCAATGCTGTCGTAAAAAACGAAGTGATTCATTATTTATGGACGTTAAATCGACAGTACCTACGTGTTGGGCCAGAACGGCAGCGGGTAAATGCAACGCTCGCCTCCTCCCGTGTCATATTTATACTGACAATAGCTGTCTCATTAATGCATTTACACTGCCATCATTTATTCCCACTTTCACAAGTTTTTGAGTACCTACCAAGTACCAACATGTTAACGTAAATTGTCTTGTGAACGAAGATTCTTTGTGGGGAGCAAAATTTTAATGGAATGTCTCTGTGAAATTGTAATTAATGAGCCACATTATTAAGATTGGGGCGCATTTGGATGTCACATTAGTAATGTGAATTTTGCTTTGTCTTGCAAGTTATGTGTCGTTTACTTGGGATTAACTTAATTCGCGAAACCTTTTCAAAGTTTTGAATTTAACTGAAGAACATGAGCTTTACTGAAATGTTCCTATAGTCTTTATATGCACAGTTGTGAATTTATTTCAAGTTAGGTGTCAGTTCTAAACGGGGTACGACGAACAAAACGAAAATGTCCTATAGATGTTCATAATCCTTTACAGTAACAGTAATTAAACACACAGGGTGGCAATGGCAACATCAGCACATGATTCTAGATGAAATTATTAGTCAGGTATCAAAAAAAAATCTGCAGTTTCATATAAAAGTGCAATATCTACGCGGGCAAAAGTAATGGAACAGCTATTTTTTTTTTTAATAACCGACTATTAATTCTAAGGCAGGGTTCAGAATCATGGGCTGAATTCATGGTTAGAGTTTGCGCGTCGATGTTCCTGCGACACTATGTACAGGAATAAGTATTTAAACCTGCCAAAGTAAAAAATTCAAAATCCGTCACCAATAAGTACCTAGTAAAGTTTGAACAGAAGTCTCATGGAACTGGTCAAGCGTCCAACAACTAGCCTCGCAAGTTCCAAGTTCTTTGCATGTGAACTTTGTCGAAACCTTATCGAACCCGGTGGAAACATACTCCTTAAGTTAAACGAGGAATTTACATGCGTGTGGCAAAGTTTAGAGCCGAGTTGGCCTACTTGTTACAGGAATTTGTTCTGTGTCATAAATGGGATTGGGAAAGTGCATGAAATATTTGAATGGAAGAGACTGTAAGTCTATTATTATTAGATTTTGAATATACTTTAGATTGAATAGGCAAAAAAAATATATTTTATTAACATTCAGCCGGTAATTAAAACTCATCAATCATTTGCTTCATTTATTAAAAGTTTCCAATTACATATTTTTTTATTTTGTAATTTTAATGTAATTTATATTTGTATTATTTTTTTCCTCATAGCCAAAACATAAACCAATTTCAGAGCAAGACGTTGAAATCATCATAAAAATTACCCACTTTACCAATTTGAAAAGGGCACAATAAAAAAATAAATGCAACATTTAGCACAATAACTGTGTTTAAAAGAAATACCATTTTAAATTTCCCCGCTTAAAGTCCAAGTTAGGAAACAACAATATTTAAAAGTAGGACTTAAAGTTGTGAAACTCGAGAAATAGCACAAAACGGGGTCGTATCTTAGAATTGGCCATTTATACAGAAAAACTGTGCAATTTATTTCATCACCACTTTCTCTGTAAGGAACACTTCGCGAGGAAACCGGCATTTGGAAATAAATTTTATTGGCTGACGAGTTGTGTGTGGAAGTCAATGGAATGTTTGTTTCTAGATGCCGGGTGTCCTCAAGAAGTTTTCCTTCTTAACCTCTTGACCGCCACACGTCAAAAAATCAAAAACGTGCCCTCGGCGTCAAAGTCTGTCATGTAGTCGAACCGTGGCGTTCTGGGCATATTTTGGTTTGCCATCTATATGACTGTGGCGGTCAAAAGGTTAATGTCTTGTTGGCTCAGATCCGGTCCGAGTCCTAGGAGCGGGAACATTATAGACTCATTATGTTCATCATTCCTGTCGAAAAACGTAAACTGCTGGATATAGGCCTGATCAAGCATCGCTATTCCGGTTATCAGACATTTTTTTGTTCTCACATCTTTTTTTTTTACTTTATGAGTAAGAGCTGAATGTAGTGTTCAATATTCATAGCAGTGTTACAGCTATCTGAACTCATCAATCTTAGAACGTATCAAATAAAATCATTGGCTGTCAGACTCGTCTTTCACTACATACGCTCTATATCGTTGTACCTATATTTGCTTTTTGACTAGTAGGTCATTTAATAAACACCTCTATGTCATAGGAGTAACAGACAGTCCGCTGTGCAGGGCCTGCATGGAGGACGACGAGACAGCGGCACACGTGCTTCTAAACTACCTGGTGGTCGTCACGAACAGGGCAAAATACTTCGGTAACCCAGGTACCCTACGTGAGACGGTCAGTAACATCAAGGCATTGCTGGCCTTCCTTGAGGAGCTGGGGTGGATCGAATAATCAATTTTTCCACCTGTACGCAAAATACGCGCATTGATGTGGAGTTGGAGGTAATACGGGCTGGTGTCCCAGCCCGTATTACCTATTACCTATATTTGCACAGAAACGGTACGTAAAGCCACTGGCTATACCCACCTACATACGGTGTAGGTATGCTTATCCATACACGCTTTTCCACAGTCATGAATCCTTTCATACATGGAGCAGTTTGCGAGTGCTACACCTGACCGAATCCTAGTTTCTCATCAATATGGGCAGACCAGTCCTTAAATGGATTCCATTTCAGGTATTCGACATGCGAATATGGCATGCAAATGTTGGTGGTAGGTAAGCCAACGTGATAGATTCAAATTTGAATATTTCCAGTTACATTTAAAAAAGTCGTAGTACGGTTGTATATAAATATTAAAATTTAAATAGGTGTACCATAATTATGTAGGTAGGTACTATAAAGAAATGGTATAACCTTTGGAGGAGGCATCTAAGGAAAGTTTTCTGTACCTTTTCCAGCATCAATGTTTGGGTCGCGTTATAGGGGTGCCAAACACAGGCACTGGACTCGAAATAAAATACACATAAATTACAGCTAAAGCTAAGGAACACTAGAGAGATATAATATTATTCATATTCATTTAATGCATTCCATATTGTAAAAAAAACCGGGCAAGAGCGAGTCGGACTCGCGCACCGAGGGTTCCGTACCATCATGTTTTTGAATTTGTGGTCCACTTTAGCCCTGGATCGAAAGAACTGGAAGTCATGGGAGATAACTTTGCCTAGTAGTGGGATGATGCAGGCTACCAGTAACAGTAACAGATATATAATTCCTGTAAGGACACAGCGACAGGACACATAACAAGCAAATCGGCGCTAAAACCACTGTCTAACAAGTACCCTTTAGTATTTGTTGTTGTAGCATAATAGAATGTTATTTTATCTCCACATTTTTTTGCAACATTTTCATCCAATTTTTGTAGGATGTTATTTATAACTGTTTCAGTCACGCAAAACCGTGGGTCTGATAGGAGTCATAAATCTTTGTATCGTCTCGTAATAAATAAAGTAATAAGACTTTTAATAATCAAAGCCTGTGAAGGAAGATATGCCTCAACAATAACAGAAAGTAGGCATAGAGCGGAGTGGTGGCCCAGTGGCAACGGCCGCGGATTTCGATTTGTAGGTCGTAGATTCGAACTGTTAGGGTGGCGCTCCGTCGGTCCTTTTTAATTGAAACACTTTATTTGCTACCACAGAAACTAAACAATAAAAAAAAACTGTACTCGAAATATTACAATAATAAATTATGTATTGGACAAAGTGGGTTGACTGCGCTGCTTGCATGGCGAGCAGTTTAATATAGTACCTACATGAATTTTCAAATCAGCAATTTTAAAGTAGTGATGTTAATTATTTATAACAGAACCCAGACAGGCGTTTTACTTTTATAAATTATTTCATTACCACTGCTCTTGGAGAAGAAAAACATCGTGAGGAAACTGGTATGTCCCATAGGCCGACCGCTTAACTGAGACGTTGCCTGAGGTAGCAGCGCGGTGCGGGAGGGGTGCGGTGACGTGATACAAGAGCTCAGTGATTCGTCAACTTGTGACCAACTATCCCTCCCGCACCGCGCAGCTACCTCAGGCAACGTCTCAGTTAAGTGGTCGGCCTTAACCAAAATTCGAAGACATGTGGCATCTATCAACCCGCACTGGGCCAGCATGGTGGATTACGGCGACTTCCACAGAGAGGAGGCCTGTATTCCAGCAGTGGGAACATTATAGGCTGATTATGCATGACATATATAGGTATTCAAAGGCAGGAGACCTATTATACTCAACAGTGGATGAAGGAAGACTGCCAATGAAGATGATGTATTTCCATAAAGTACCTAGCTTATAACAATAATATTTTTTTGGAATGCATGAAATAGCCTCCTCGTGTACCGGTGTACCGCAGTTTGTTCCGCCAGTTACTCAACTGAAGCGAGTGCTCGGCGCATCCTGCACAGTCACACCCAATACCTTATTTGACAGGCCAATTATTCCCTTGCAGTGGTAGGGCTAACGCCGGCCTGGTTTGTGACCGGAGTCCGGTGTCAAGCAGCCTGCCGTGTTTCGTCGATGGGTGGGAGTTCCAGTGCCTCAGGCATCTTCTCGGCACGCTCGTTCCATCATAGACCTCATCCATCGTTTTCCATCAGGCGCGATCGAGGTCAAGAACGGGACAATTCAGAAAAAAATACATCTTGATATTCCCACGTAATTGAGACTTATGTGGTTGAAACCGCGGGGCACAGGTAGTTTATAGTATAGAATAAGTAGTTTTATTAAAAGAAGCTTTATCTTAGGTTTAACCCTGTTCGAGTAAAGTTTGTATCAAACAAAGTAAATAAAAATAAAATTGCACTAAGCTGCATACTAAAGTGCCTCCTCTCTGCTTTGTTACCAACAAATCGATTTTTACATATTACACTGGAAAACTTGCTCATACGATTTGTATACATCGAAGGAATTTATTGTAGCCTGCAGGCCCAATTATCGGACACTGATTCTAAGTTACCGACTAAAAGTAGGTCACTAGCTGTTATACAAGTTCCAATGCAAGCATCCCTTTTCATCCATTAGGGGTCGCAGACTATCGAAAAGCACGGTACAACAATATTATTTCTGTAAAATTTTCATACCTGTTCCTTTTGCGTAAGACATAAAGTCGTATGATTTTTCTGATTGCTAAAATAATTGGTGGAGAACGACACCTACCGATTGTATCCTCTGAAAAGATACATAAAAGCAGCATACATTTTATATTTATAACAGCATACAGAAGTGCTGTTTACATAAACGTTGTGTGTAGGTAGCGCCTTCAAATTAATTAAATGTGTCCCAAGCAGACATTTGCGTGCTGTAGAAACGTGTCTCTTGAAGGACTATCACACTTAATCTCCATACAACACATACTTAGCTTTTCATAAGAAACCGCGACATACGCTTCGTATCACTTTTGTACGAAATATATTTTTGGCTTTTGAACAAAATAAAAGTTAAAGGAATATAATAAACATAACATCACGCTGACATAGCTTTGGAAGGCCATCCACAAGGTGGACCGATGACCTGGTGAAGGGCGCAGGATTTCGCTGGATGCAAGAAGCACAGAACCGGTCGAAGTGGCGGTGCCTGGGGGAGGCCTTTGTCCAGCAGTGGACGTTTTTTGCCTGAATGTGGATAAGGCAGAAATTAAAACAGAAGACGAACTAGCAGGGGATTGAGGAGGGGGGGATCAGGGTTCAGGGGATCAGACCGTAATAACTCGAAATAATGATGATGATCATCACGCCTGTAATCCCAAAGGGTTAGGCAGGGGTGTACCTATAGTACACCCACACTCGCCAGTTATGTTTAAGTACCACGTAATAGGGGGCGAGCCTATTGCCATCAACCGGATATAAATTCAGACTCCGGGCTGCTACTGAGAAATCCTTCATGCAAAAACTCGATAACACTTTTCCCGACCTAGGAATCGAACCCAGGATCTCATGCTCAGTAGCGCATGCGACTACTAGACCAACGAGGCAATCAAGTGACAATATTGTCAAGAGAAGTAAAAGAATTACGAGTAAAAAATATTGTGCTTAAGAATTACGAGTAAAAAATATTGTGCTTAACAATTAAACGACAAACTAACTACTTCAGCAAAGCGAGCTCAGCTAAAAGGACCACTTTTTATTCTGCTTCTCAAGTAAAAAGACTATCAGGAAAAATAAGGATGTGCATCAGAAAAACATTACTCTCTTTTTTTAGATTTTTTACTATAGTAAAGTAAAAAAGTTTTTTGCTTACAATCCAACTTTTATCCTTCACTGTGGGAGTATCTTCTCAAACGCAGACAGTTTATATTTATGATTTGTTTCCATTCAACAATGTCTTCAGGTATATTTTTTTATAGGCAATAATTTAAAAAAAGAACACTGACCAAAAAGAAGAAGCAATAAGGTACGTTATCACCAGCTTATTAAAACTTATTTTAGGACTTTCAACTTCAACTTTAGACAGAAGGCCAATTCCTGCAATTAACAACGTTCAAAATCTAATCACAATCTCATGTCAGCGTCAATCAATGTGAAAAACTTGTCAAAAATGTAGGGTTTTCGGAAGTATTTTTGACAGATTGAGACTGAGATCAGACTCTAAACGTTCTTAAAATTACGAGATTTGCTCCTCAGGTACTGAAATATCATGTCATCAATGTTGATAATTCCTGCGCTGGATGTCTGAGATAGTATGCGTATGTAGAGAGATATGGTAATAGGGCATATCTCTACACATACGCGTACCATCTAATCAATAAGCCTCCAAAATCTATTACCCATCAAGGGAATACCGCACAGCAACATTGTCCTGTAGCAATGCGGACAAGTCGTCGGTCAGCCGACATCAGACGTCACCTACATTAAGTACCTATGTACTTGTAGGTAGGTAGGTACAGACGCCAGCACATCAAGCTATCCGAAACTGTCAAATTTTCCCAATCAACTTTGAACCTTATGAATTAGCAATAAAGTTGAAAATCTATTAAAGAAATTTGACAGATTGTAGTAGCTTGATGTGCTCCAGTCTGTACGGACGTAGGCGCCACCTTCGCGTTGTCAAGCAGCAGGTGGAACGGTTCACAGTGCGTTACTAATGCATAATTAGTGGGACATTGATTTGGAAATGTATGACCTTGTAACCAGAACTACGATTGGATATTGAGATCAATGTTCTGATTAAAATTATACTGTTGAGGCGATTGAATTAGTTTGATGCAGTAATGCAACCTTTTTTGTTGAATATTTAACAAAAAAATAAAAAAGAAAGAAAATGTGTAAAGGGACTCCTTCGTGCATCTACAGTCTGTTCACAGTTATTTTACTTATTATGATGAGAATAAAGATCACAATGATTTTGACAGACTTGTCAGTGTCAGCAACCCAACAGCAACCTTATTAGAATGAGAATAAAGATCACTGTGATTTGGACATGACACGATGCTAAATCAGAAGTGAAAAAATAACTGTGAATGTGAAAGGACTATAATAAACGGGATACTGTCTGCTGAAGCTACAATGGCTGGTGCTTAAAGTTTTTACTGAAAAAACAAAAACCAATACAGATGGGATTAAGACTATAATTATTATTTGATTTAAACGAGAAGTCATAGACAACCATATACTAAACATAAACAACCAACTGCCAACCAACCAACCAACTGTTCATCTTAAGAGGCCTATTTCCTTGTTGAAATTGAATACTATGCGTTGGTATAAATAACAATGAATTGGTAAAGATAGTTCGTTTTCTTTTCTACAATAAAAACGCGTTTTTTTTTTATTATTTGTCTGTTTATTTAGCAATAATCGTTCTCCTGATGCATGTTTAGGCAAAAAGTCATGGAGAGCTGATTTGAGAGCTCTAATTTGCAGATTCTGTTGAATATAATCCATCAAAACATTTTTTTTATATCACAAATATCATATACTTTTATATTAATAAAATACATTTTTGTTATATGCCTTATAAATAAATAAAAAATGACTGGACCTAATTCAATTTTCTACTGGAAACAAGTCTCAATATCTCCGAACTTCTACATCATTTTCACGTAGTAGTTATACCAAAATAGTCTCCAATAATTGCTTAAATAATATGAATAAAAAAATATATATACTTCGATTTTTTAATAAATAAAATAAAAATTCACAGCGCCAGCTCTGTGCGCTCGCCCTAGCTGGAGGCCTTAATTTATTGAGGCATCCACAGGCAATCCCGGTTAAGCAGACGACAACCTCGTAGGTTGAACTGCGAGATGCCATTTATAACCAAAAAAAAAAAAGTTGCGCGCTCTGCGCTCAGTACCAAAATGTAAGAGGGCTTTTAACCTACAAGGTACAAAAACAACGTCTGACTTCCAATAAGGAAATTCTCGTACAACAATGGACACAAGAAAGCAATTGTCGTGCCGTACCGAGCGCCACCTAGCGGCACCTGAGTCGGCGCCATTAATCCGTGCCCCATCGCAACTGGATCCTTTCAAACTGTATTCATTGTTTCAGTTTCGCTGCACGGAACCCCTCCCGCTTCCCCGCCTCGGTTTACTTAGATTGGATTTGTCTTTCATACACTCACTACCTATTTCGGGAATTTTCTATTTTGCATTCATCTTTTAGGTACTATGTATTTCTCTATTCTGTTATTTGGCTGTTTAATTTTAAAAAATACGTATATTTTGCTTCCAAAGCCGTATTCTTTCTTTGTCTCATTTTATCAACACCGTAGACACAGCAAAGACCAGTCCAGAGTATTGAGAAGTTATAGAAAAATATAGTACTCTACCTATTATTTTGTTACGTCTAACTCAATCCAAATCCTTTATAACAAAAGCAATACTTACTTGCCTCCGGAACTATCGCCAATTGTACTTGGGTCGTTATTCTAATGAGTTACGCAATTGAAGTAAGTTTTCATTGGCAACCCAACAGTTCGGCTAATAGAGCGGTGCTCACGTTCCGACATATTAATCGCTCGGATAGGAATTGTACCCACTTGCCTATTGTGGACGTGTCCCGTAAAGTGGCGAATTACGAACTAATTGCCTCTTGTAGCTTAGATTATGTATGGTACTTTATTAACAAAAGTTGCCAAATAATACTTATTTATAAGGTCTATTTTTGCGGGAATAGATCATCCAAACAACAGCGGGGTAATTACGTAACACACTATCAGTAGCAATGGATTTCATTTTGACAGTTCCACAACATTCATTGCGTTATTTTGCTGAGCAGACTTTTTCGAACATAATATATGTTCATACTTCAATCATTTTGAAGGATCCTTCAAAATGATTCAGATTGAGATTGTTAGTGTGTTACGCAAGTAGAGTGCTGATTCATAATGGGCCTATAATGTTCCCACTAGAAGGACACAGGTCTCCTCTCTGGGTCACTTTCTAATGCGCCATAATCCACCAAGCGGGCCCGATGCGGGTTGGTGGGTGTCACAAGTCTTCGACTTTTGGTTTAAAGACATGCTGGTTTCCTCAGCACGATGTTTTCCTTCAACCTTTCCAGAACAGCGCTCCTGAAAAAAACGCAAAATGTAAAGTGCATATCTGTCTGGGTAACCATAACCGTAAGTCAAAGCCGTTACCAATAGGCCACCACTGCTCTCTATCAACTATTGGATGAACAGATCCTCAGACGGTTTCAATTCAACAGATTATTGTTTAATATGGCCGCTTTGATTACTTAAAAATCTTTATTAGCCCAGCTGTAGCAGGCTGTAATTCTTATCGTTAAGAGCGATCTTTTAAATACAACCTTTGGATTTCAAAGGGGAAGGAGAGAGAAATACTCAGGTAGTCTGGTGTACCATTTACATATTAAAATAAATACATACTTAAATTATATAATATACTAGTTTAAATAAATATATAAATAATAATAAACACAAAACATGAGCAAAGAAAATATATTGATGATGTGTAAGGAGAGAGGAAGTGCTTTTTTATCATAATTTGAAAAGTGGACAAAGGTTACGCCTTACCGACACGGGCAAGTCATTCTTAACCAAACTGCTTAAACAGTAAAAAAATTGTCATAGAAACTGGTGGAAGGCATCTCTAGTCTCAGGTTTTTAATTAACTAATTATGTTTAAGACGAGATATTACCTATTCAAAAAGATAAAACTCAGGATTGTAAAATAAAAAATCTGGATAATATTTACATTTCAATATTCGATGACAGCAGTAGGTTACACTGCCAAACTTGTCAGCTTTATGGCAACACTACCTTATGTCTAGTTGTAAAAGTGAAAAATGTATATTGCCTGCCAGAGAATATATTTATCGTGGCAGTAAATCTGAAAACATCAGATTTAGAAATTCAGCTAGAGATTTGTTACACACTTGAAAATGTTTTCACAGAGTGCCTTGTGCCTTCTAATAGCTGTATGTATTTTTTTTTAAGAAAAAGCCGATCTGCTTATTCTATTACAAGTGAATTTGAATCCTATAATATATACAATAATGTTCAGGTTGAAGCAATAACGACGAAGTGTTGTCCTATAACCAGTGCTGTATAAGAGCTGATTCAAAGACAAAACAGAATCCCAATCAAGACCCAATCAGTGTTGAATGAATCAATTTGGTTGCATTACAGTGTTCTCGTGCACGTTTGTACGCCCAGTATAGAGACAATTAGCGCTTACCAACCTTAAAGGTAAAGTCTATTAATCAAAGCTCACACCGGGCAACTCGACAGCACTCTTTAGAGCAAATTCTGTGTAAAAAAATACTATTGGAAAGCAATTAATTAGGGAATTGGCCAGCTTCGCGGCTGCGGTGCGGCAACGCGCGGGGATCCCCGACAAATGGCGCACGTCATTTATTTCTGCCGATCTCATGTTTGTGCGCCTCGCCATCATATTTAAATTGAATTTTGGAATACGTAGAAATGCAAACAAAGGCGGATTATTACGGCGCACAGTTCAACTGAACGATTTCAATGTTCTTTAAAATTAAATTTGATATTTGACGTTTATTTTAATAAGTCAGTATCAATAATAATTGTTATTTTAATATCAATATTATTACAGAGCGATTAAACCATAATCTATCATAAAGTTTGCAGTAAAAACGACTATTTATAATTGTATTGAAATGCAAATAAAATTAACTGCACGGGCTTAACTATAGTTAAAGTTAATGTCAATTATCGTTCATTTATTTATATTACCATTCCACAGTAAATATGAAGTAGAGCTTAGCTTGAATAGTGAAACAAAGACTAGGAATATAATGGCAACTAAACGTTAATAAAGATAAATGCTCAACTTTTGTCCGAGTAACAAAAGTGCCGAGTCTTATTTAATCGTATATTTTGTCATCTGTGTTTGTGTGTGACTTTAATGGCGAGTGTTTGTGCTACTCCACGTTTCGCTTGGCTTTGTTATGATCTACAGTTCACAAAAGTTTGCATTCGTATAATTTGAAATATTTATAACCATTCTTATTTGCTTCAAACTCTGGGGTTTAGTATGAATCTCATGCCTGTGAAAATTGGTTAATCATCCAATCATTACAAAATTGAGTTTTTTTTCAAAGCCCTCTTTATTTTGTAGATCATCATCTGCCTAGCCTTTTCCCAACTATGTTAGGGTCGGCTTCCAGTATAATCGGATGCAGCTAAATACGAGTATTTTACATGGAGCGACTGCATGCCTATCTGACCTCTACAACCCAGTTATACTTGGTAATACGATACCCCTTGGTAAGACTGGTTGTCACTTTCGGGCTTCTGACTACCCGTAACGACTGTCAAAGATCCGCGAGTTTCCGAGGCACGGAGGGGTCTCGGTATGTAAAGATGGTCACCCATCCATAGACCAACCGCGGCAAGCGTAGCTTAACCTGATCGATCGAACTGTGCGGCTGTTATTATTTAGCCACGGGCTCCTCCTTTTTTATTTTGTAGGTAATGAGCATATATATAGCATATATCGATTCCCGCACTTAACAAATATTTGTATGACCTACAAGTAGTTGTTCCGGGTCTGGCTGTTTGTGTATGTAAATTTAAATAAACGCACCCACAAATACAGGAGAAATTCCTAGTGTGGGGCAACGCTTTAAAAAAAATAATGTTCTATGAAAATACTAAATCAGTAACTCTACCTACCTACTTACTATCTACTAAAAACACGTTCAAATATTCAAACGCACCAAACGAAACATAAACCAGAGACTTCTCCAAGAAAAATATAACACAAACCGCATCCTCCGTAAGTTTTCGTAGTTTCTTATAAAAATGCTGGTAGAATTTTGACGTAATAATCTGGTGAGATTCATGAGTAACCCGGCTTGTCATTACATGCAGGATGTCGTGATGCTAACGAGCAGCGAGCAAATAACTCCTCATAATACAACCGAGAGGAGGTGTACTATAAAAAGGATCGTTGGAAATGTTACGCTACTCGAGCGAGTTAGGTATTATGATAGAAGTGTATGTTGACGTTGTTTGTTGAGTGTAAAACGTTTTGGGTAGGTACGTTTGTTGAGGATAATTGTAAAGCATAATAAGTCAGGTATTTGTCACGGTGCATTAAAAGGACCTCGATTTCTAACTATGTCAAAACTTCTCCACAACCCAATGGAGTAATTGCGTAACACACTGAGGGCTGATTTTTCCAACGCCAGATGATTTTATCCGAGCAATGATTTTGAATTTTTGACAGTTCTTCAATACAAAATCTGTCAGACGTCAATTTAATTCCACGAGTAAAAATTATTTATCTGTCTATTGAAAAATCAGCCATAACAGATGCAATGTCTTTCATTTTGACAGTTCAACAACATTCATTGGTTTATTTAGGTTATTGAGCCGACACAATTATGAAGCAATGGATTAGCAATATGATTCAGAAGTGTATTACGCAATTAGGGTGCTGGTTAGCTAGCTTTTATGTACAGACGCCAGCACATCAAACTACCCGAACTGTCAAATTTTCCCAATCAACTTTGAACCTAATAATTTTGCGATAAAGTTGAAAATCTATAGAAAAAATTTGACAGATTGTAGTAGCTTGATGTGCTGGCGTCTGTACCAAGAGCTCCTGCACTTACAGAAACATTTTCAGCATGTTTGTACACTTGGTAACCACAAGTAAGCGCGTATGTACTAACGTAAATATAAAACAGCCTGCTTGTACTACAACTTATTTACCTACCTATTGCAATAACAACATACCTTCCCTCCCTTCTCTTCTTTCTAATTTTCCTTTTCCCTTCTAACTTACCATTTTTTGACCATCTAGCATGTCTAGCATATACGTTAGTTTTTGTGTTTCCAAGCGCACGCATGTTATAAGCGTATTCGTAAAGATTTCTTCTTTTTTTTCGAGAGTTCGTTGTATAAATTAAATAAGAAATTGCTTAGGTTCGCAAAATAAACTACATCCCAAAGACACATAACCCAATCTAAACCGCAAAATTACCGTTATTTATCTGCCCTCCAAACTAATGATGTAATAATGAATAAGACAAGTAATTACTACGTAGTAATATTTTCCACTAGCATGTGTAAACGAGCTCGCACTGTCGCGAAGTGCGGTCACATACACTGGCAACACGCCCGCTCTTATTAATAAACCTATTTAGATTAAAACTAGTGTAACAAATTAACTTACAAGGTCTTAGTAGCTTTCAGATTTCGTTAGAGATTGTGCTAAATTCTTAGGTCTGTGTTATTATTTCCGACTAACATGTTCTGCTGTCAGTGTGCGCGCCATTATTGTTTTCTTATAGCGATAGACTGTATACACCTGCCGGGTAACTGCGTAACACGGGAACACTATCAATGACTTTTATTTTGACAGTTCAACAACATTCATTGCGTTATTTACGTTGTTGAGCAGACTTTCGAACTTATATAAATCAATGGATTCAATATCCTTTAAAATGATTCAGATGCTCTTCTAGCACTACTGAACTTTAGCATTACGGTGATTTCTTTGAAAAAAAAAGATTTTTTTTACGCAAAGTTATGATAAAGTAGTTGACAAGTTCTCAACTTCTAATTCTCAATTCAGAAACCGGGTGCAACTGTTGAACTATTCATACAAACTAAGTACTTATATAACTTACAATGTCGACATACTTTTTTTCTTTATTTAATATGTATTACCTTTTGTTATTTCATTTTGATTCAGTTCACATTAGCTAAAATTAATTATGTTCATGAAATTTTGTCCCTTGTTTGCAAGGCAGATTTAATCATTGCGATTTTTAACAAATTGTAATTATGAGGCTTGGCCGACGCATTCAATTATTTATTGTTATCATTGTAGCTAAAGCTACTTTTAGTACAGCTAGTGATTATAATTCTTCCGAATAATATTTTATTTTCATAATAAATTAATATTTAGATACTAATCTAAAAGAGATTACAAAAAGTTACTTACCTAAACTATTAAATAAAAACATGTTCCGAAATGGAATTTAATTTTAAACTATGAATTATCATTATAATTTCAGCCGAAAGACGTCCACTACTGGATATAGACATTCCCCAAGCACCGCCACTTCGACCGGTTTTGTGCTTTCCGCATGCAGCGGATTCCTGCGGTCTTCACAAGGTCATCGGTCCACCACGCCCAGAAGGTGGATCGAAAACACAGCGTGGGAAGGCCTTCCTACGCTACATCTTCCGGTGCGCGGTCGCCATTTAGCGTGGTAACCCTTCGGCCCAATCGGCCAGCTATTCTGTGAGCAATGTGCCTTCGGGCTATGTCAGTTACCTTGGTTCTCCTGCGGATCTCTTAATATCTGATTCAATCACGTGGGCAAACTGCAAGCATAGTCCTCTCCATTGCCCTTCGGGTGACTTTTAACCTTCTAATACCACTGTGAGCGATCACGTCACAGTGGTTCAACACGAACACGAACGACGATCAGCAACACGAACTGGTCAAAGACCTTCGTCTTGAGACACTGAGTTAAGTGGGACGAGAAGATATTGCGTAGTTTCCCAACCGCTGCCCAACCGAGTTTGATTCCACAATTCCTCTTTCAAGAAGTTAGACATACCTAACTGGACAGTTTGTCCTAGGTAAATATACTCGTCCATACCTTCGAGTGTAGCGTCTCCGATCTTTATGAGAGAGGACACTGCAGTACAGCCCATGTCTCGAAGGATTTCTCGTAGTCCACAAATGCTAAGCAGAGGGGCAGGTTATACTCTTCGGTCTTCTGGATACCCTGCCGCAGCTAAAGCCTTAACGGAATCCGGCTTGTTCAGGAGGCTGGAAATCGTCAAACCTGCGCGCGAGTCGGTTTGTGATGACTCTTCAAAACAGCTTGTAGATATGGCTTAAAAGTGTGATGGGCCTATAATTCTTAATAAGGGCAATTGTCGCCCTTCTTTAAGAAAAGAAAAGGCATGGAACAGACTAGAGGTGTAGTGATAATTTTCTGCGAAATCTGCTTAGCTATAAATAAAATATCTAATTGCTCATACACACGAGCGGCACGTTATCGACGGCAGCTGCCGACGCGTCGATGGTTACAGTTGTCTGGCGTCGACGCGTGCTCCAGTGTGTATGAGTACTAATAGCCAATTTGACTGTATTTTTTTAGAACTTCGCAGGGATATAATCTTCTTGTGATCAATTATATTTAAATTATACTCAGTAAAACGAATTTACTTGAAATAAAAACACTCCTTTTAGACATGTCTAGACAGAGTTATCAGGACCTTTATAAACACTTAGGGCGCATTCACACGAGCGCGATTTTTAGGCGCGCGCGACTCGGTTGCATCGCTCCCTCTTTAGAAAATTGGAATTAAATGCTTCTCTTTTGAGGGAGCGATGCGTACGCGAAGCGCCCGCGAAATAATCGCGTTCGTGTGTAAGCGCCCTTAAGGTTAATAAATATCAAAAATAAACTAAAATACTTTAAACGAGCCAGATAATTGAAGCAACTGCTTTTAACTTTTAGTATAGAAAGAAAAGAAAGAAGAAAGAAAAACTGTTTATTCTGCACAAACAAAACGCACATTGCAAATAAAAAAAAGACAAAACATACACACACAACGTAGTCAAAAGCCTCGTACTCAAGCTTAAATAATGTTGACAATTTTGTCCATTGCTTGATGTCAGAGCCAGGGACCAAAGACAACACACATCATTTATTCATTGACATTGACAATTTGAGATTGACATTTGACAATACAAATTACAAATCAATAGGGATGTGACAGTATAAATAATTAATCGATATATTATGGTGCATGTGATACGGAAGAATGAGAAAAATGGATGGACTGTGTGAATGATGATATGGTTAGAAAGGGGATGACTACCGAGATGACGACTAATAGAGTAGTATGGAAGAAAAAGACATGTTGCGCCGATCCTAACTAAATTGGATAAGGGTAGAAGAATGATAAAAACAAAAACAACACTACAAACAAAAAAAAATACATAAAGACACTAATCTAAAATTGCCGTGAGCAACGTTCGATATTTCTTTGGGGCTCTCTCTTCAATGTGACGATTACCTATAGGCACGAGGGCTGGTTCAAATAGTCTAATATGATAACATCAACTTCACATAGTTTATTAGGTTAGGTATAGGTAAGTTACAGTTTATACACACAAAAATCGATCCTAAACTTACCTATTTAATTTTACCGAAATTTTACTTATGTACGCTTCTACGTAAAGTGATTTGATACCTCTCTCAAGAACACTAGTGTTGTAATTTTAAAGATACGTTGTTACAAAAACCAGGAAGTACTTGAAAAATCTATTACAAACAGAGTAATTAATTACTTAACAGAACGAAGCAAGTTAATAAAAACCTGTAAAAAGAAGCCTCTTAATTTATTCTTGGTATATTTATTTAGTACATCTTGTAAATAAACATACCAAAAATAACAGGCGACTTTTAGACTCGTCTGTCAGTAATATGAGGTCTCAATAACATGCCCTTCATTATTATTACAAACTCCTTGAAAATCGCGTGGGCAGTACTAAGTTGCGTTGGCAGATTTATATTTGGATACGAGTATTTCGAGTCGAGTATCGAGTAGTATCATCATCATTATCTGCCTTTAGCCTTTTCGCAACTATGTTGGGGTCGGCTTCTAGTCTAACCGGATGCAGCTGAATACCAGTATTTTACATGGAGCGACTGCCTATACCGGGTAGTAGGTACACAGGCGATAAACAAATGTTTATTATATTTCCCTGTTTTAAGACTTGCTCCCACATTTTTCTTTCTTCAGTAGGTATTTTCCCTAAGCTGACGGATTTTTAAATAAAAATCTGTACCCATTTTTCCAGCAAAGGAACCCATGAAAACAAATTCTCTAAGCGGGAAAATTACACTATGCAAAATTAAATTTAATTACTAAGTAAACTACGAAAGTCAATCGAGAAATTATTATTTACCTTGGTTCTGTTTAAATATACCGAACTGTCTCATATACTGAAGTAACGAATGAACATCTAAACTAAAACATTTACTAAGTAAGTTGTATCGAGTGGCATGGTTCAGTAGACGTTAGAACTTGGTTCAGGCACAGTCCAAGACTAACCGCAAGGAGTTCGTCATTATTGAAGTGCCTTTAATTGGAACTGAAGAGCAAGCAATTATTATGCATAACTTTACAAGAGCTTTCGTCTCTCTCGAGTTAATAGAGGTTCTATTAATTGACAATAATTGATTTACCAATGCTTATAATTGTCACAACTTTCAATAATCATTTTCCATTAAAAACGGATTCCATATTCACTGGAAAAAGTTAATTAAAAACTGAATGTACTGACATACCTACTACGCATGTAAATACTAGACAAAAACCTTCACTTGTATGTGAGTTCCCAATCTTAATTAAATTTTCATGAGGACTTTAAATGTTTTCCAAGGAATCGGATATCAAATAATATGTAGGTACTCGAATATTGTTCAGCGATAAAGTTATTTATCAAGAGGGTATTTCTATAAAACATTACAAAAGATAAGGAAGTCTTTCTTAACGAAAGCAATGAATACCTCGTGAATAAAGAAAAAAATTAGTTTCCGCTTTCAAAGTGAGTCCCTTTGATTTTAATATTTATAAAATCCCGTTGAGGACCGGAGTTGTGCAAACTGTCTTCACTTTTTTGTGAGGACCCCAAAGTTGGCGTTTTCATAACTCTTTCTTTGGTGGTAGGACTTTAACAAGTTTTCCGCTGACACAACATCCCCTCTAGTCGCTTTTGGGTACGATAAATAGAATGTAAACGGTTTAGAAAACGTTCTATTTGAGAAATATGTTCGCAATAAAGAGATTTAAGATTTTCTAGCTTACCAAGTATGCTTTGATTTACGAGCTTTGCTGAATGGTAAAAAAAGTGTAATGGCCGAAAATAAAGTTGCTACATTTTTATTATGGTCTGCACTGACATTAGTGTCTTCAACATTGAATTTATTTTTGTACTTGCTAGACTTGATAATGCTATGACATAATTTATATTCATTCGTTAACTACAAAATAATAACAGCCGCACAGGTCGATCGATCAGGTTAAGCTACGCTTCCCGCGGTTGGTCTGTGGATGGGGTGACCATATTTACATACCCCTCCGTGTCTCGGAAAGCACGTTAAACCGTTGGTCCCGGCTGTCATTCGTGGATCTTTGACAGTCGTTACGGGTAGTCAGAAGCCCGAAAGTCTGACAACCAGTCTTACCAAGGAGTATCGTATTACCCAGTAACTGGGTTGTGGAGATCAGATAGGCAGTCGCTCCATGTAAAATACTGATATTCAGCTGCATCCGGCTAGACCCCAACATAGTTGGGAAAAGGCTAGGCAGATGATGAATTTATATTCATTCGTTGAAATTAAAAAAGCTGCTAGCTTTTTACACGAATGAAAATGTTCAAAGTTAATTTGGTGTCCTATTTGCTTGTGCAAGTGAGAATGCTATGCAATACTAAATTTATTATTCAGTATTGTTATAAACATCGTGAGGAAACCGGCATGTCCTAGAACCAAAAATTCGAAGACCTGTGACATCCACCAACCCGCACTGGGCCCGCGTGTTGGATTACGGCCCACTCCCTCTCATTGAGAGGAGGCCAGTGTCCCAGTAGTGGGAACATTAAAGGCTGATGATGATGATGATTGTTATATTGTTGTGTTATTATTTTGTATTAATAGTTTATTTGAATTTGTGACAATTCAAATACTTTATCTGATAAGAGACATCCAAAATTATTGTTACCTTGTACAGTCAACAAAGGAGTTAAGTATACAGGAGCGTCGGATATAGTTGAAGTTTACTAAGAAACCGATGGATGTTCTGGACTGAAATTTAATTTAATAAATGAGCTGTTCGTTTTCTATTAATAAACAAAAATTTTATTCGAGAATATCCATCGGTTTCTTAGTAAACTTCAACAATATCCGACGCTCCTGTATACTTAACTCCTTTGTTGACTGTACATTAAAAACAATCCAAAGCTTTACAACTTTTTGACAATCCTGTTCATTGTTACTAAATTAACAAGACGAAATTAATAAATTGTTTTAACAATAGTACCATCTCTTGACTTTTATGACAGGTTTCCAAAAAAAAAATCCCCATCAAAATCGTTTTTTGTTAGACCTTAATTCTCCTCCGCACTTTTATCCTTCCAACATATTATTGGGTGTGTTTCGTGGCGACAGTCAGTAAACAAAATAATATTTAGATATGAAGTCGTTATCTGGGGTTGAACTCGCGAGTGTGACGAAGTGACATCTATAAAGGCGGTTGAAGCGGCAAAACACTTGAATATCGACCCCAAAGAGCCATGAAACACGCAAATTGAATTAGAAGATGCGGTATTGTAGGGGTTCAGAAGTGAATTCATGTTAAATTGATGTAATTTTTGTGCTGGAGTCACAGAGGGTATTTTCAACCCCAGCATTTTCGATGTTAAAAAATCTTTTCCAGTCTGATATACCGCGATTTTAGGTAAAGGATGTGGGATTAAATTAAGAGGGAAGTAGTGATGCACGATCCGATCATCTTTACAGAAACGATACAACATGAAACGATACTCTGATATTTTGGATCGATACTTGCTTCAATCGATACCAAAGGACCGGTATCGGAACGAATGAATCGTATCACATCGTCAAAAATGCATGATCACTATGATCAGTTAATTTAAACTTTCGTAGTTGTTTATTAAATTAAATATTTATCCCACTGTATAAACATCAAACCAATCCTGTACTAATCCTTTATCCAAAATATTTCCCTTCCAATTTAAATTTACCGCCAACATTGCCGGGCGCAAACTCATGCGACCCCCTACAATATTGTCGATGCGCGCGCCGCGCAGTGACAGAAAAACTAAACACATTCGAAAAATAAAATATGGCGTTATGAGCGTCGTCGCGTGTGTCCGCGAAAATAATTCCTATTCTATGTAAAACACCCCGCTAGTGGTTCACTGACTGTTTTCTGGTCTTCGATCAACCCCTGCCTGACTTGGTGATATCAAACGACCCCTGTGCAAGTGCTGTGTGTTCGGGAATCCTAGCTAGCCGGCCGGCCTCCGCCCCGTCGTTGGTGAAGTACCCGTCAACTCCTGATACTGCATCCAGGTTAGTGTTTGTACTTTTCTGCAGTTGGGAGTCACAGGATTTCGTCAAGACTAAATTCAGGTCAATGCAGTGGCTACTTCAGCTTGGTTCATCCACCCACTAAAACATTTAATGTAAGGTAGGTTGCCAAGACTCACATAATGCTTTCAATGTTAAAAAGCTATCAGAACTAATGTATAGCCGGCTTGATTATACATTAGATCTTGGTCAAAAGGTATGGCTTGGCCGTTTCGCGGCCGTCGCACATACATTCCTATGGGCAAGAAATTAAGTCACTTTTCTTTAATGTTGTGTCATGAAATAGTTCAATGAAATGGCCTAGCCATGCATTTTGACCAAGATGTAAGGTTTGTAGAGTTGGGCCTTGTAGAGTTAGAGGTTTGGCTCTACATTAGATCTGATATATTTTTAACAGTGAAAGCGTTATGTGAGTCTTGGCAATCTGCTTTACTTTTTTGGTGGGATTTCATTTTTGTACCCCCTATAGGTGGGTTGGAGGGGGAAAGTTTTCAAACTAGGACAATAAGTAGGTAAGCAAACGTACTTACCTGGTGATTTAAAATTTTCATTTATTATTTATTAATAATCATATTGTACAAGTACAATAGATTGGATGGTGACTCCCAAACTAGCCATTCATCTTGGGGGTAAATTAATGTTAAACGTTTGTAGTATTTTTTGTCACTCGAATTTTGCACCATGCCTTAGTTAAGTTTAAAATTCTAAATATGCATTTAAAGACTAAATTAAATCAAGTAAATCGATGTAGTATTCAAGATTAAAATCTTAGGACGCAGTTGGGCATATCAGTCTGTAAAGTTGCACCCATTTGAACAAAGGATTGGGGACGCCCGGCGGCTATGTCATACGATAGGTGCACAGGATCTTATATTTGCATTGGTTGAATTGAATGGATAAAATTGAAGTTCCGTTGTAAAGAAACCTTTGATATATTGGGTGATAATGTTGGGTGTGGTGGGGTTGGGTGGAGACGGTTTTGTTCGGTTTTATTTTGACTCTTGCATAAAGCAAGTGCAATCATTAATTAGTGTCAAATGCTTTAATTTATGTTTGTACTTAATTCTAATACTTGGGCTAACCATGTCCGCGTACCTACTCCAAAAAGATAACCACCTCCAACCGACTAGAATCATTTCTATTTAGTTTTTTTTTGACGTTCAAAAGTGCCTTTAATGTGCCTATTTGAAATAAATGATTTGACTTTGACTTTGACTTTGACAAAGTAAGAGAAAAACATTTTAAAAAAAATCCACGGCTTCTCTACGGAAGTGGCTACGTTTCATTACATTCGGTTTAATTCATCATTCGTAGTTCGTCGTGTCGGTATTGTTCGTGAGTTTGGGCACTTCGAAACAAACTTCTATGCTCAAGTGTTTGCGTTCCTGGCTCTTTAGTAAATTGTTATTCATAGCTTTGTATAAACGCCGCCCTCTCGGAAAGAGTACTTCACTCATACTCTTACGCTCTTATCTCCCAGTTAATATCATCCCCAGCTGTAAGGAAGTTATTTTTCCCAAGTCCTTTGTTTCCTTTGTGACTAGTTGGAGATTGCAAGTTGGTGCGACGTTTCGCTTTGATTCTGATTTTGTCATCAAAAGTATGTTTCTGTAAAGATAACAACGTGTACGCTATTATAATTGTTACAATATTACAATATTATTTAAAATAATTTATTTTTAAATATCCTATCAATATAATAGACGATATTGTACTGAAGTATTAATTGCTAAAGTAGCCATAAAACTCGTATGTCCTCAATATATACAATACAGTGTAAAATGTTATGAAATAAACACACCTGATCTTAGAATTTAATTCATACTTTATTTATAAGTTGCTCAGCTCTTATTAAGGCACCCGAGTTTATTGCTCGTAAAATATCCCAGCGTTCGCCCAAAAGAAAAAATATACAAAGAATCGCTAGTACCAAGTTGAAAAATAACTTAGTTACCAAACAATTTGATTAATTATAAAAAGCCACCAAGATATTATGCGCGGCTCCGAACAGTATCTTTAGAAATTCAAACCGAAACTTAAAGAAAAATAAGGATAGCAATAGTTTTCGTAGTTTCACGATCATAAGATTGATAACGGACATGCGCAATTCTGCTTTAGCGTCTTTGAATGAACACTACTTTGTTTCAACGAACAAAATACAACCTTAAACCATTCAATTTTGTTACATATTCCTTTAGTTACCCTGTGATTGTGTGCACCAACGCATTGGCACGTTACCGTGAAGATGCGTCTTGAACGAGCTACACTCACATATTGCTATTAGTGCACACAGCCATACATTGTAGAGAATCTCGACGACTCGAACTAAGTTGTTGTCCATGTGTGTATGTACATTTCTCTGTGTATATAAATTTTCGTTAAAGCAAGATACGGCAAAAGAGGAAAAGCGCCCGTAGTAAAAGCGAGCAAAACGGCGGCGGCCGGGCGGCCGGTGACAGTTGTCAGTATGTTGTGGAGCACGGTAAGGGATGGTGGTCTCGGGGGAGGTCGGTTTTGGCGCTAAACTCTTCGATTTCCCGCGCTTTATCGCCCACGTGGATTGTACTATTAATTAACTTTATAATGACGGGCTGTCATAGAACACTTTGATCACTCATTGAAATATTGTGACGTCGAAATGAACTCGTGTTGTTTTATAAAAAGAGTAACTTTGAACTCATGATTGTGTCGTGCCATATTGGTAATTATCTTCGATCGTATGAGCATGTAAGTATTTTAAATATTATTTCATCATTATCAATATTGCTGAAGTTTAATTCAAGTTGCAGTTCTTGTGAAAATTATTTTATTCACAAATTGTGAGCAAAACGAATATTTCAGACGATGTTTTGATTGCAGATTAGTTTATATTGGAACATGAATAATCGTAGAAATTAATTTTAGTGCTTAATGGCGCAGAACGAATTGAAAATACAATTTGTTTTATGTGGCTGCACTGGATTTAATTGTTGTTTCTGCAAACCATGATTTATTTAACATAAATAACATAAATCTGTCCTGTGAAATTATTGCAGCATTTATTTATTTTATCAATGTAAAAAAAAAGCAAAACAAGTACAGTTTACGAAACTTTTAAGTAATATTTCTGATAAACATTGATTCTTGGTAAACTTTTAAAATGTTTTCGTCAAGAAAAGAGTTTCAAAGAATTTTGTTTTCTAAACAAAATGGCTTAATTTGTTTTACAGCTTCCGCTCAACTTTACCAATGTACATAATTAACTTAACTTTTAGTATGAACTGAAAGCGTCACGCACAACACCCTTTGGGACAGCTATTATCAAATTATATCTTATTGTCTTCATTCATAATTCCCGCAGCTGAAAACTTTCGTATCATGTTTTGTGTTTCATTTACTTTTAGTTACGCTTTTGTTTATTAGTGACACTAATGAACAAAAGCGTAATAAATAAAATAACTAAGTATTTTTATTTAGGGCTGACTTTTCAATCAACAGATATTTTTTATTCGTAGAATAAAATTCACGTCTGACAGATTTTAAATGGAAGAACTGTCAAAATTTCAAAATGTTTCCCCGGCTAAAATTATTTGGCGTTGGAAAAATCAGTCCTTACAAGCTTTTAACATTAGACAGGATTTTGAAATGGGTTTTTTTTTAAGAAATAAAATATTTTTTATTATATTATTTACACGTTACAAGATTCTATGAAATATGAAAAATAATAATTTGACTATGTTCTGTAACTACAACGAAAAAAATAATATTATTAAGATTACCTAAGTACCTAACTACATTCTATAAACAACAAGAATTATTCAAATAAATAAATACTGTCGTTGATTTAATAATACATCATTGTTCCAAAAACAAAATGAAAAACTCAGAGTAAAAAAAATACAATAAAGAAGAAACTGAGCATAAACAACCCAGACCGTTGCACCCTGATGGGTTGATGTGCATTAATTATCTGTGGTCTTGCTAAATGAGCCAGACTTTACCCTCGGGAGCCGCGACACAGGACATGTTAGGATTTAAACATCTACATTGTATGCCAGATGAAGCTCCGAACTTTAGAGCCACGTAGTCATTAATGTTAAATGTTTATGTGTCCAGAAATGATTAGTTTGTTCAGCAACGTTGTTCGCTGACACTGTTAATATTTTTAATTCCCGACAAAAATAGAAGGTATTTTTAGTTTTACAGACTGAAAAAGTTTAAGTAACCTACGATTTCTGTGAAATGTCCTCTATTGGAATTATTTTAGAAGGATTAGCAAGGATAGGTAGGAAGGATAAGAATCTGACACAAGGATTATGCACACTATCGTCATTACAATTGCAAAGCCAGCCATTTAAGTACCCTCAAAATACCCTGGAAAAATGTATTTACCACATTCGAACCCGAGATATAAGTACGGAAATGAAAACGTGATTTCCCAGATCCCAGTAAGCGATTGGCAGCACTAGCAACTTCCATAGAGAAGTCAAATGAGCCAGAGCTCACCCGGGGGGTTACACGTCAATAGATATGAGGATTTACATACGAGTATCTACTTCGAACGATAGATGAAGCTTGAAACATTAATGTCGCGTTAGATTCAACGTTTTGAATGTTTGTTGTGAGATTAGTTCTTGGTATTGTTATGTTTACTGTAGTGGTACAAATTAAACGGTTAATAATAATAATATACTCTAAAATAAAGTAAAGTTTCGTGTCTGTCTGTGTGACAGCGTTGTTTTTTAAACTACTCAAATGATTTTAGTGCGATTGTTACTGTCATTTAGACAATTTATTCCGTAAGGTTTGTGTGAATTATGACACTAATATTAAACTAACATATTATAAAGAAATCACAATATTTTGTCAAGTCGTAAAAACCGTGCGAGGGTCCGGTCGCTATTCTAAAGCCAATTTTTAGAGGAGTAAATTGGATATTTAAGGCAACGAGCCAAATTTTAAATCACAATTTTGAGCAATAGAAGGCATAGAGAAAAAAACTTGATAAAATCATTAATAACATAGGCTCGTTTGTTTGATCAGTACGATAATTACGAACTACCAATTTCCTATCGTCGTTAAAGTTTAATTTCAATTTACAATCATGATAATCTGCACTGCCGCACGGAATTCATTGGCTGATTAACTTGGTTGGTTATTCCTCCATTTATTCACGGTCTGGGAAAATGAGCCAGAGTTTACTCTCTGGAGCCACGCGATGCATTCTATGTGTCAGAATTTTAAACATCTTTATAATATCGTGATCATGCATCAATTGATTATTTTTGTACGTGGGTTTCCTTTAATCAATTATTTATTATACACTTTATTGTATACCACCTAGAGCAAAATAGGACAAACAGTTTTGAAACTAGTGAACAATGGCCAGTCTTATCGCATTAAACTATAGCTATTTCTACATACAACCTTCTTAAATGGACAAAGATTAACATGCAGCCTCCAAATACATATTATGTGGTATAGGCGTAGGTACGTACACTTATTATTATGTTATTTTAATTTTATTTTATACGGACTTTACGTCAAACATATTATTTCTCTAAGGGCAAATTTTTCAATAATCAGATAACTTTTATCTGAACAATAAATATGACAGTTTGCCATAGTTTCTAAACAAAAGCTGTTAAACGTCAATCATTATTCCTTAGTTATAAGTTATTTGACTGTTGAAAAATCAGTCCTAAGTAAATATAATGTGACCTAATACCAAACGACATTTTGTTAAAATACAAAATAAAAATAGGTCGCAGTACCTATTTGATACAGGAATATCGGTAACACAGTTATTTTAGTGGAAGATTCATTTGTCATTTTAATACTAACTGTACCCACCGCTAAAAAGATAAAAATATAAAATAGATGAAGATTCTGTATTAAACCCTACCAAAATACATTTAGACATTAGAACGTTAATTTCCTGCTCGACATTAACCCCATAAGCAAATAATAACGCCTTCAAATATAAGGTATCTAATGTAAACATACTACATTTATGTGCCCACGAGGGGTTCATTTAAATACTTATAAATTACGTTTTTAAATATTTTTATAAACAAAAAGATAAAAATATTTAAAAATTAAAATTTATAAGTACCTATTTAAAAATATAAAATAGAATATAATTCCGAAACCCAACTAAAATACTTTTAGACTTAGAAGGTTAATTTATGGCTCAACGTTAACCCCATAAGCAAATAATAACGCCTTCAAATATAGATTATCTAACGTAAACATACTACATAATTATATGTGCCCAAGAGGTGTTTGATATTATTTCATTTAAATACTTATAAATTACATTTTTAAATATTTTATAAATAAAAAGATAAAAATATATAAAATTTAATTTATAAGTATTTAAAAATATATAATAGAATATCATTCCGAAACCCAACCAAAATACTTTTAGACATTATAAGCTATCTAACGCAAACATACTACATGTATGTGCCCACGAGGTGTTTGATGTTATCACTAGAGGATTTAAATAAATACACCCACCCTTACCCACATACGGAAATACTCAAAGTTCACTGTCGTACTGAGTTATTAATATGGAATAGTTTTGTAACTAATTTCGAGGTAATTAGTGATAATCCTAGCGACTGCTTTTGACATCTGGTTTTCTCTTTATGAATCATCATCATCTGCCTAGCCTTTTCCCAACTATGTTGGGGTCGGCTTCCAGCTAAACCAGATACTTTACATGGAGCCTGTAAATGACCTGCACAACCCAGTTATTGGGTAATACGGTTAGTTCACGGTCCACGAACGACAGCCGGGACCAACGGCTTAACGTGCTTTCCGAGGCACTGAGGGGTCGCGGTATCTAAAGATGGTCACCCATCCACAGACCAACCGCGTCAAGTGTAGCTTAACCTGATCGATCGACATCTGCGGCTGTTATTATTTAGTCACGGGCCCCTTCCTCCCTTTATGAATATAAAGAAAAAGCTGTCATATTGTTATGCAGACTTTTTCCTTCATAATACAAAGTGTTAAAAAATTAACCCGAAAAAAATGGACCCAATAGATTTGGTCCCATAGCGAAAGTTGTTCAGTGCGATGGTCTAAAGCACCTCTTAGAGTTTTTCGGTTTAATTTTTACCGACTTAAAAAAAGGAGGTTATCAATTCGATACGTATGTATGTAATATTATTGGAATTGCATTATATTCACATATGACAATCTATTAGGGCTTCCAAACAAATATACAAAATTTTATAGACGTATGTATGTATGTTTGTCCACGTATATCTCCGTAACTGTTAATCGGATCGTGACCATTATTTTTTTTTTTTTTATTGGCTTACATTTACTTCAACTTAGGGAACAGTGCAAGTTTCATCAAAATCGATTCAGTAATTTTCAAGATATGGACTAAGACGTGAAAGTGTGACGGCCTGGCTTATTGATACGAGCTACGGGTGTAGTGTCAAAGGGAAAACATCTCAAAACCTTGGTCAAATTCTAGTGCAAAAACTAAAAATTACGAAATAAAAAGTAATTTAAAAAAATTAAACCGACTTCAAAAATAAATTCACTCAAAATTATGAAATAACTTTTGTTGAGGATTGAAATGATAAACGTCTCAACTTCTTGTTATTAAAATATATTGTATAAAAAATGAAACGGCTTTACATGGTTTATTGGCGGACACACGCGGTCGCGACATTAAAGATTACGTGCATGCGCAAACGCTGATTTTGGCCGAATGGCGGGTGCGCGCGCTCTGCTGCAGACGCCGGCCGCGTCGCCCCCGCGCGCCCCTCTTGCTCCGGGCGCGTTCGTATTAACGCATTTAGGCGCGTTCATCCTCCGCGCCGTTGAAATCTTTCAACTCTTCTTGATCAGCCACAGGTAGAGGGCACATTTTATTGACTGCCCGTTTGATGGTGCCGGTAGCAGTGTAGATCTCCGCTACTCTGCAAATCCCGTCGGCTCCGGGGAATAATTTGGAGACTCGACCCATACGCCAGTGAAGCGGCATCAAGTTGTCCTCTTTCAGGATAATGAGGTCTCCGACATTGATTGGTGCGTACCCTCTTCTCCATTTTGCTCGGTTTTGTAGCTCGGCCATGAACTCTCGTCGCCACCTCTCCCAGAACCGCTGTCGTATTTGTTCTATAAGCTGGTACCTGTTGGGTCTAGACGTTTTCACAGGTAGTGAAGGTACAGACATCAGCGGGCGTCCAATCAGAAAGTGCCCAGGAGTTAAAGGATTGGTATCAGTAGGCTCTGATGACAGGGGGGAAAGAGGTCGGGAGTTTAGGATTGCTTCTATTTGGGTGAAGAGCGTCGCTAACTCTTCAAACGTGAGTGAAGCATTGCCTGCTACGCGTTTTACATGAAATTTCGCGGATTTAACACCGGCTTCCCAAATTCCACCAAAATGTGGAGAGTATGCGGGAATAAAATTGAATTTAATAGCCTCGTTAGCTGCATAATCTGAGACCGCCTGAACGCTAGACTGTATAACCCTACCTAACTCATTGTTAGCGCCAACAAAGTTCTTTCCATTGTCGCAGTAGATGGCGTAGGGCTTGCCGCGACGCGACACAAACCTGCGCAGACATGATAAGAAAGCCTCAGTGGTGAGATCGCTTACCATCTCCAAATGTAGGGCCTTAGTAACTAAACATACGAATACACATAAATAGGCTTTGGTGATACGATTACCTCGTCCTTTTTTGGAAGAAATCATAAAGGGTCCAGCAAAGTCAATTCCACAAGAATTAAAGGGAAAATCTGGGTTGACTCTTACACTCGGCAAGTCGCCCATTAAAGGTTGTGCAGTCTGACCTTTCATTCGAGTACAGACAACACACTGTCTAACTATAGTGCGAGCTAAGATTCTACCACCTAGTGGCCAAAATCTCTCGCGGACTGACGACAGAAGCAGCTGTGGACCTGCATGCATTAAATGTAAATGTTCGTATTTCATTACAAGTTTAGTAAAGTGGTGCTTAGCATCCAGTAATATTGGGTGTTTTTTGTCGTACTGACAATCAGACTGACTTAGCCTGCCACCCACTCTTAATAAACCATTGGTATCTAACAGTGGATGTAAGGATAATACTTTACTTTTGTGATGCAGTTCCAATTTGTTTTGAACGAGTTTTATGTCCTTTGCAAACGACTCTGATTGACTAACTTTAAGTAATAGTATTAAAGAGTTCTCTAATTCGTTAGCTTGCAAAGGTCCCTTTAGTTTCAACTGTTTACTTTTACTATTATTAATGAAACGTAAAACATACGCATAAACTCTTTTAAGTCTAATATAATTTGAATATTTTTCAAATGGTACTAATAATTTATTTTCAGACATGTCATCAATAGATACTAATACTTTGACTTCAGGTAAGTTTTTGTGTATAGTGTGAGGTTGGGTAGGCCAATAAGATTCGTCCTGTTTAAGGAATGAAGGACCTTCCCACCATAAATGTAATGACTGCAGATGCTGTGGGTCAATGCCCCTAGATGCTAAATCTGCTGGGTTTAACTGTGTTGGAACATGTTTCCATTCAAATTCTTTGGTAATTTCAGTAATTTTGTTGACTCGGTTACGTACAAATGTCTGTAAGACTTTATTCTGAGTTTTCAGCCATCCGAGTACAACTGTGGAATCAGTCCACAAATATTTTTTTGTAACATTGCATGGTACTGACTGTAATACCTTCTCACTAACTTGAGCCCCTAACAGAGCAGCACATAGCTCTAAACGCGGGATTGTGAGCTCCTTAATTGGAGAAACTCTAGTTTTGGCACATAGTAACCTTACTGTAATGTTATGTTTACTATCTTGGGAACGTAAATAAACACACGCCCCATATGCCTGCTGACTTGCATCTACAAAGCAGTGTAGCTCAGCTGACTGGGTTTCTAAATTATCACCTAAAACACAACGAGGTATTATAATATCAGATAAATGATGCAAGTTTTGGATGAAATTAAACCATCTTTTAGCAAAAGGCTCGGGTACGGGATCATCCCAGTCTAATTTTGCAATCCACAAATGTTGCAATAAAATTTTTGCTTTAATGATACAACAACTAACTAGCCCCAAAGGATCAAATACTTTGCATGTGGTGGAAATAATAGTTCGTTTAGTAACCTTTGAAGTGAACTCAATTCCATTTGGAAAATGCAAATCATCAGTCTTTGGTGACCATTTCAGACCTAAGACATTAGCTTCGTCATGAAAATTAAGACAATTAGATAATTCTGTTTTGTCACTAAGAATATGAGAGTTTGTGCGAAATTTTCGTAATGGGAAACAAGCAGAATTTAATGTTTCAGTGACATTTAAATAGATATGTTTTAATTCCTCTTCAGTTGAGGCACCTGTATTGAGATCATCCATATAAAAATCGTTCTTAATGACATTGGCAATAGTCTTATCCTGACATTTATCAGCCAGCTCCACCAGAGTCCTAGTAGCTAAGAATGGAGCTGAAGCCATCCCATATGTCAAAGTATTGAGTTGTAAAATTTTGAAAGGCTGATCAACTTGATCCCTCCACAAAATAAGCTGCAGGTGCCGCTGTGATTTATCTATGGCTACTTGTCGGTACATTTTTTCGACGTCTGCTGTTAAAACAAATTTATGTATTCTGAAACGAATAAGAATAGATAATAAATCGCTCTGTACAGTGGGACCAACAGCCTGGATATCATTCAAAGATTTCCCTGAACTTGTTTTAACTGAAGCGTCGAAGACTACTCTCAGCTTGGTGGTATCATGTTGTTCCCTAATGACGCAATGATGAGGTAAGTAACAACCAAACTTGGGCCTTTCGATTTCGCTTAAATGTCCTAACCTACTATATTCTTTTATAAATTCACTATATTGTTTCTTAACTTCAACATTTTTATTTAATTTATTTTCTAGACTTAAGAACCGTTTAACTGCAATAGGAAACGATTTGCCAAGTGCCTCCTCCGGGGCCTCCGTCAGCGGCATCATTACAGAAAATCGTCCATCTGGTAAACGACAAGTGTTTTTTATAAAATGAGACTCGCAATATTGCTCATCAATAGAATAATTAGTAGAACCTGTAGGTAATTCTTCTACCTCCCAGAATCTTTTAACAGAGTTATGGATATCTTGAAGTGACACTGTTTTATCATTTTTTACTAAATTACAATGTACATTATGAGTAAAATAAGATTCACCGACAGGGCCGGTAACTAGCCATCCTAACTGGCTATCCTGTAATATAGGCTTATTCACTCCTAAGATTATCCTATTATTATTTACAATATCAAAAAAGTGGTCTGCACCAAGCAAGATATCTATTTCGGCAGGCTCATAAAACAAGGGATCTGCCAGAACTACCCCATTGGGCAATCCCAAACGCTCAGCATTTACTTGAACGCCGGGTAATGTTCCTGTAATTTTAGGAATTACTAGACAATTAACAGTTCTATTAAATGAACTAATTCTAGACTTTAACACAATATTGCAACATTCTGTTATTTTACATGCTGCATTATTTATACCACTTACATTAAAAGAACTTATTTGTGTTGCTTGTAACCCTAGCCTCTCTTTCAGATTTTTTGTTATAAATGAAGACTGGCTTCCAGTGTCCAACAACGCACGCGCAAGGTGAGTACTATTGTTACGTGTATTAATTATTTTTACTTGTGCAGTACATAATAAAACTTGGCCTGGCGAGCGAGCTGACAAACTAACCGGAAGATTACTAGTTGATGGCTGAGTTGTTTCTGTAGTTTCTGTGACTACATTAGTAATTGTACTGTTGTTATGCAACATTGAATTATGCTTTTCCTTACAGGTCCTGCAAGAACTACTCAATGGACATTCTGAATTGTTATGACCACCACGAAGACAGTTTGTGCACAACTTATGCTTAGCCACTTCAGACAGCTTATCATTTAAACTCAAAGCCTTAAATTTATGACATTGATGTACATAATGTGATTTATTACAGATAAAACATGTCTTAGTTTGAAAACCAGCCAACGTAGTTGCTAATGACTTAACAGATTTATTTTCCTTACTATAAACTGAATTTTTATTATCATAATATCGACTACCATTAGCTGTCTCTAAGACATTTGCTCGATTATCTAAAAATTTTACAAATTCTTCAAGAGAAGGCAGGTGTGTTAAATGACCTTTGTGTTCTTCCCATTTACTCTTAGTTCTGGGATCTAGCTTAGCAGAAATCAAGAATATAACTAAAGGATCCCAGCCAGTTGTGGGAATATCTAATATATTTAAAGCATATAAATTCTTTTGAATTTGATCCATCAAATATCTTAAAGCTTTGAAAGATTCTTTTTGGATCGGATTGATAGTAACTAATGCCTGCAAGTGATTATTTATAAGAATATTTTTGTTATTGAATCTGTCGCATAAAGACTTCCATGCTAATTGATAGTTCGCTGCAGTAAAGTCTATGGACCTTACTATATTACAAGCGCTACCTACTAATGAGTTTCTTAAATAATGAAACTTATTTATTAATGGTATAGACTCATTATTATTAATTAATGAGTCAAATGTGTCTCTGTACTCTAGCCATTTAGAATAGTTCCCATCAAAAGTGGGCAAATTTATGGTTGGTAATTTAACCGAGTTGTTCATTTTGCTACAACTGGAATGTACAGATTCACAATTTCCTTTACTATTTGTTGAACATGTACTTATTAATTCTTGTGTGAAAGAAATCATTGCAAAGAATTCACCTTCTGTAGAAGTTCTCTCTGACATTTGTTCATCAATATTATTTGCAATCTCCTCTATCTCAGACTGAATTGTGTCGAATTTTGACATTAAATCTTGTAGCTGTGTGAGTCGCAAAGACAGCTCCCTCACTTCTAACTGACTAAGACTAGAGGCTTTCTCAATTTGGTATTTACTAATAAAATGTTTAAATACTGTTAATCTGCTACGTATACCACCACGTCTGCGAATCAATGTTTTGACATTGTCATTACCCTCCACATTAGGAGAGGTAATCGTATCGTCCGTCATGTTGAGTGAAATGAAAGAAACACTACTTAACAACACGCGCAAACAATGAGTCGGGCAACCTTGCAGATAGTAGGAAACTACTTAAATAATATGTGCAATCCCACCGGTTATACAATCCAGCCGACAAACCAGCTCAAACCACGCCGCTGCCGCCGAACCCGCCACCCGCTGTCGCCGAGCTCGTCAACAGCACGTGGCAGCAACCAGCAACCGCAACGCGCGTCGGTCGCAGCGAGGCGCGAGACACGAAGTACTTGAGCGCGCGGGCCGTACACGCGGACCCGGAAACGCTGGAATGTTCGGCAAATGTCGTTGAATATATAATGCTACCTTAGGATTTTACACGCCTACGAAAATGTAGGTATTTTTAGGATACCTAGGACTTAGAATTTACTCAAATAAAGAGACCGACTTAGCTCTAGAGTACTAAGAACCATAGAAATAGTTATTATGCTCTAAGAAAACAAAATGATGATAGAATATTATCGATAACGAATCGATTATGAAAATTACGTGCAACGTGCACTAGAACATTAGTTTCTTGAGCGATGAAGCCATGCGTTATTAGCTCATTAGGTACAGTATAGTACCGGATAGTGACCTCTCTCAGGCAATAACATAAGACTGTTTAGAGGTATGCAGCAGCGAGTTGCGACAGAATAGACGCTCACCCAAGCACGTGCTCCCAAACAATGTTGTAATTAATAGTTTTGCCAAGCAGACTGTAGGTACAGTATAGTACCGAATAGTGACTTTAAAGGCAGTAAATAAGCACCTATATAGAGGTATGTGGCAATGAGTTGCGACAGAATAGACGCTCACCCATGCACGTGCTCACAAACAATGTTGTAATTAATATTTTTGCCAAGCAGACTGTAGGTACAGTATAGTACCGAATAGTGACTTTAAAGGCAGTAAATAAGTACCTATATAGAGGTATGTGGCAATGAGTTGCGCCAGTATAGACGCAAATACCTAGGTTGCTTTATGCTAAAGAAAATAGCTTGAAGAGCCAGGCACCCACACACCAAAAAGAAACAGGGAAAGGAGAGTATATAAGGAACGGGCTTACTTCCAATATCGATACCAACGCCGCCACGCCGCTGCTGGTGCCGATTGTGCGCAGCTTAAGAGGTTTGAGACCCACGCTAACACGACGACTGCAGACAGCGGTTGACTCGGAGACGTAGCATGGAGATCACCAGGAACCTTTTGACTCGGAGACACGCAGAGATCACCGACGAACAGCTACCGCCGCCATCTTCTTGACTCGAGAGGGCCGCAAAAACGTGCCGGTTTTCCACGGTCTGACCTTGTTTTATGGTTCTTATTTGTTCACGGTCGCCATATGTTGAGGATTGAAATGATAAACGTCTCAACTTCTTGTTATTAAAATATATTGTATAAAAAATGAAACGGCTTTACATGGTTTATTGGCGGACACACGCGGTCGCGACATTAAAGATTACGTGCATGCGCAAACGCTGATTTTGGCCGAATGGCGGGTGCGCGCGCTCTGCTGCAGACGCCGGCCGCGTCGCCCCCGCGCGCCCCTCTTGCTCCGGGCGCGTTCGTATTAACGCATTTAGGCGCGTTCAACTTTAATTTCGGAAGTCGGTGGCAAAAAACTAAAACTAAAATACAGATCCCAAGACACCGACTTCCGAAATTAAAGTTATTTCATAATTTTGAGTGAATTTCTTTTTGAAGTCGGTTTAATTTTTAAAATTACTTTTTTTAACACCTTACATTTCGTATTCCCCGAAAGGTTAAGCAGAGGTGCTTCTATATAATAGTACACCCACATTTCACCAGTTATGTTCAAGTCTCACGAAATAGGGGGCGAGCCTATTGTCATCAACCTGGCACAAATCCGGGGACTCCGGGCTGTTACTGAGAAATTCCGGATGAAAAAACCCAATAACACTTTGTCCGACCTGGGAATGAAACCCAGGACCTCATGGGTCCAGTTAACCAATAAAAAATACAGAAAATAAATGATGTGGTCAACTGGACCCGCGGGTCCAGAAGCGACCGGGTCCAGCTGACCGAAGACTCATGCTTAGTAGTAGGATTTGCAACCACTAGACCAACGATGTAGTAAAAAAAAATAAGTATGACAAGGACGCAACGATAACAAATATTTACTTTCTATGGGTATGACCGCACGGGTCGATCGACCAGGTTAAGCTACGCTTGCCGCGGTTGGTCCTTGAATAGGTGATCATCTTCACATCGACCCCTCCGTGCCTCTTGGTCCCGTCTGTCATTCGTGGATCTTTCATCAAAATCAAAATATTTTATTTCACATAAACCTACATGGGCACTTATGAAACGTCAGAAGTTAGGTGCACGGTTCCAATTGGTCGTTTTCTATGGAGAAGAACCGGCAAGGAACTCCACGGTTACTCTTTTTTTTTTTTTTAATAATTGGCTTTGATAGTCGTTACGGCTCGTCAGTAGCCCGAAATTCTGACAACCAGTCTTACCAAGGGGTATCGTATTACCCAGTAACTGGATTATGGAGGTCAGATAGGCAGTGGCTCCATGTAAAATATTGGTATTCAGCTGCATTTGGTTAGACCGGAAGCCGACCCTAACATAGTTGGGAAAAGGCTAGGCAGATGATGATGGGTATGACCTCTGACACCGCGGCAACTATGCGACGAATCCGGTCATAAGTTTGTTCAGCGCACTCATTTGTTTTACCCTGACCTTCCAATGTCTCACATGCAATTTCACAAGAAGATATTTTTTATGGCAGTAGGTACAATCAACATAACAGGATCTTTCCATTGTAGAATACTTTTTTGTCATCTTTATTTATCATATTAAACTATCTAGTAGTAAGTCTAAGTTTCCTAATGCTTAAAGCGAGTTCATAATTTTGCGCTGTATGATAACATCACCTAAGGAAAGCAACACATCCACTGATTAAATCCATACATCACATTGTAAGAGATGGGGTGACATAAGCTTGGCACCATACTGTTAGATTAGCATACATTATTAATATATTCAATTAATTAAGAATAATATATTATTCATTACTCATATATTCAATTGCTTATATACATTTAGAGATAATAATACTGTTACAAACCCATAGTTATTATATTAATTACGGTAATCCACAGTGACACAGTAATTGAAATAAAATGCTACGATATCCGTAGCGCGTCACGTAGCGACCGCTACGTCGTAGCACGTAGGTATGATTGCGTCCGCAGTACAAATAAAGATTAGATACTACGTAAGTTCATTATAAAACGTAATACAGTGTTATCATTGTGGTAGAAAAATAGGATAAATAATGTTTAAATGTGTTTATTGAAAATATTTTGCTTCTTTATCAAAATGAGTCGTCTTTGATGTGTCTTCATCACATTGTATTCAATTATCGTATTTATTATTTGAAACATTTCGGCGTGTTTGTTTTGTGGACAGGCGATATTTTTCTGGAATTTGACATTCTATGTCAAGATCTTTTCAATTATTTTTTTCTAGAACTCTCAATTTTTTTTACTAACCATCTGTTGCGAATTTGAAACAGCTATAGCCACGTTTATATTATACTAGCACCGCCCCGCGGTTTCACCCGCATAAGTGTAGATCTCGTGGGAATATCGGGATAAAAACTATCCTATGTCCTTCCTCGAGATGCAATCTATATCTCTGCCAAATTTTATCGAAATCTGTTCAGTGGTTTAGGCGTGAAAAGCTAACATACAGACAGACAGACAGAGTTACTTTAGAAGTTATAATATTAGTATGGATAGTCGTAAGATAGGATATTTAATATTCTCAGGGTCTTCTACTGCCCTCTGAAAGTCTCAAACGCCCACGTTGCGAGCCTATGGGTTAGGACTACTGTTACATAATGATGGACAGACAGAATTCGCCACATGAAAGTTTCTTTCAAATCAGTCGCAAAACCTTACTGAAACACAAAATCAATATTGAAAAATAATACAAGCTTCAAGAACCCAGGTTCCCCTTAATGCTGTCCATCGTACATCGGAAGCCGTCTAATGAGTAACATTAGATAAGTTCACGATTGATAGTGGGTATATTTCGTTAGTCACAGCGAAGTTTTTATCTTCCAATCGTAAATGGTTTTACTCCTACAACTTCTAGGAAACAGTCATTTGTTTTACGGAGACAAGTGGCCACTTATTTCGTTTTGCGTTTAGATTACATTCAGTACTGAAAATGTTGCGCTGAATACAAACATTCGGTTTCTTTGTTTATAAAACCTATACGGGAATATGTTTGTAATTTTAAGTTGTATGTTGTTAAAACAGATATAGGTACTTATCTATTAGTCTGGTACAAAAGTATGTGATGAATGTGTCAACAAAGTTTAAATTCTTACGCATTCACTCAGTAAAGAGAAATAGTAAATAATTTATCTTTATGAAGAAGGTTTCAACTTTAAATTTCCAAGAATAATTGTTTGAATTTAAACATTAATAAATTGTAATTGACAAAATCATCGATGAAAATTGCGGTTTTAAAATTAACCTCATTTGTCAAATAAAAAACATCGTGTTTTTGTATCTCATTTCATCAGATACTTTTGGAAAAGATCATAAACCCAGTTGCATATGTATTTGTACCATATCAGTATGTTTGTAATAGCCCAAAATAGCCCAATTAATCTCAATTTGCTGCAAATATAATTTAGCTACTATCTCAAATTAACATTGCTATAATGATAGTAATTAACATCAACTAAAGTTTACACATACATTCATCTAGAGGCAGAATTCCATCCAGTCCCATTTGTAGGTACTATACCACATTTAAAAAGCTTTGAAGCCATCATCAATAATAGCGTCAAATATAATTTTGGTACTTTTTAAAATTCCATTATGATACAGCGAATTGCCCTACGACAAACACACATGAGCTTGCACACGAGGTTTTTTTATCGAAATTTTTATCAAAAGCCGGTAAAGATTGTACTGCGTTATCAAACGCATACGTTCGTACATATTTAAATTGGCTTGCACGGAGACCCAAAAAAACATTGCCCTTTCCTTTGTGGCTGTTATTACATTGCAGTCGCTTTTCATTTGCCGATGAAAATATGACGCTGTGCACTGTACAGTGGTTCAATGCGATCATATTTTTAGTTTACATGCCAGAACCTCCATTTTATGTCAGGTGTAAAATTAAAGGATTTATTAGCTTTCGGTACGGAATAGCGCTGTATGCAGGTTTTAAAATCGGACAAGTATTTTCAACTTTATCAATTTAAATTTAATATTTCAGAAATGTGATAAGTACGAGCTGATTTTAACGGCTTTTTTCTTTAATAACAAAACATAAAGCGGTATTTGAATAAACACCTGTATCGTTAAGAAAACTATCGGATACAGATTTTTTTTTCCAGTTGCGAAAAGTCCTGATTATAAAACGTCTTTTGCTTGGTAGTTTTCCAAAACACAACGTTTTGGTATTATCTTAATGCGATATGGTTCAACACACATCCCCTTGCATGTAAGAAAACATTTATCTCATCTCACTTTCACATAAAAAAATGGTTGCCTGTAAAGTCGGTTTTACGGGCGAAGATTTTACGTGACAACGACCGATCATCCGATCATAGTTGAGTGGGAGAGAGACGCAAGGCATTCGGCGGGCCTCTCTCTCGTTCGGTGACTCATCGTAACGTTACCGAGCGTTACACTTTTTCATAAGTGACTCCCAGTCGCAACCTAATTTAAGACGTTGTCACGTCAAAAAACATTCCTCCTAATTCCCTAATTCAATTATATTAACGCCACGGTCAATGGACTGCCTAATGTCGGCGGGACTGTTTACACGTGTAGATTACGTGTTAACGCAACAGTAACGGTACTGATCGCAAACAATTAGCTGCTCATTACGGTAGTAGCCAAAAGGTACTGTCAAACACATGTTGTTTCACTTCAATTACTGATATGACTGGCAATGTATTGACGGATGGAAGTCAAACTGAACGCTACATGCACGACATACTTTAACATGTTCATTTACTAGCTTTTACCAGCAGCTTCGCCTGCGTGGGAGTCAAAGTATTCCAAGTATAATTCATATTGGACATTTATTTTTAATCTTATAATTAATTGTACTCAGTTATATAAAATTACATTGAATATTTGAATATATCGAGTGACGTACTTTGAATCCCTCACTGCGCTCAGGATTCAAAGAAACACTCTCGCCTTCAAAAATGTTGTTTGCTCCCTTGTTTGCCAAGGGAGCAAACAACATTTTTGAAGGCGAGAGTGTTTTTTTACACGTGTAGATTACGTGTTAACGCAACAGTAACGGTACTGATCGCAAACAATTAGCTGCTCATTACGGTAGTAGCCAAAAGGTACTGTCAAACACATGTTGTTTCACTTCAATTACTGATATGACTGGCAATGTATTGACGGATGGAAGTCAAACTGAACGCTACATGCACGACATACTTTAACATGTTCATTTACTAGCTTTTACCAGCAGCTTCGCCTGCGTGGGAGTCAAAGTATTCCAAGTATAATTCATATTGGACATTTATTTTTAATCTTATAATTAATTGTACTCAGTTATATAAAATTACATTGAATATTTGAATATATCGAGTGACGTACTTTGAATCCCTCACTGCGCTCAGGATTCAAAGAAACACTCTCGCCTTCAAAAATGTTGTTTGCTCCCTTGGCAAACAATCTAGATACTATTATGTGTTTATCCAGGTTATAAGCTATCTGTGTGCCAAATTTTATCCTAATCCTTTCAGTAGGTTTTGCGTGAAAGAGTAACACACATCCATCCATCTATCCATCCTCACCAACGTTCGCGTTTATAATATTACTAGCCGTGCCCCGCGGTTTCACCCGCATAAGTTTCGATCCCGTGGGAATATCGGGATAAAAACTAGCTTATGTGTTAATCCAGAGTGTCAGCTACCTCCGTAACAATTTTTATCAATATTAGCCGTTTGTGCGTGAAGAAGTAACAAACATACACACACACTCACAAACTTTCGCCTTTATAATATTAGTGTGATGATAGTTTATAGTAGAAAATTTGTAAAAATAAATGAATATTTATTTGAACAAATCAACTTAGTTAATGTTAGAGAAAGTCTAAAAGTGGCACCGGTGACTGAAAATTTTTGTAGATATTGGTTGTATAGGAATGTGCTGCGGAAGAATAAGGAAAATGTGAGAAGAGTTTTGATTATGAATGTGTTCTAAAAGTAGAAGACCAAAGAGACGATGGATGGACTGTGTGAATAATATGGTTAGAATGAGCATGACTTCCAAGGTGACGACTAATAGAGAAGTATGGAAGAAAAAGACATGTTGCGGTGATACCAAATAAATTGTGATAAATAATGATTATGATATTGATGAACTTAGTTAAGGCCGTTAAATATTAGGCAACTTGCGTCAGCCACAGCTGCGAGATAGTTGGTCACGAAAAGCGTGGTCCAAATATTTGTTTTCTTTTCCATTGCTTGATACGGCCTGTAGTGGCCAAGTTTAATAGTTTAGCGTGCACTTGACACAACTTAATTATACGTTTCTGATCTGAAGTCGACCAAAGCCACTCGGTGCATCTTAAACTAGCAAATTGTGAAAGAGTTATTAGGTAGGTAAAAGTTAGGTCTAACAATTTAGTTTACCGATCAGCGAGTAGAACTTATCCCTAGTCTCCATTTCTGATATTATAGCTTATATTATTACAGAAACTTAGTAAAACAACTCACAAGTCAACAACAATAAAACACAGATGTTATAACCAAGAACTGTTCTATGCATAATGTATATGTACATCACTATACATAGATATAACACAGGTGTAGAGGCTCGCAATTCTAACATGACGTGTCCCGGTAGCAATATTTTGACTGTGACATATCTTTACGACTATACGGTACAGATATATGTATACATATACAGCAATAATGTCATTCCACACATTTCAGGTAATAATATACACCGCAGAATCTCATATTTCGTAGTCTACGCCGACACCACATGCTGGGCCAAATGTCAAATAAATATTGTAAAATCTTGGTACTGCTCTCTCATAAACGTGTAATCGTTAGATATATGTAGTACTATATTTTCGTTCAAGTGGCTGTTTTGAGTTCAAAATTCTTGCACTCTAAAGTTCGGTTCTTTGGATTTTAGTGCCAGTTTTGGGTTCTAGACTCTGGGTGACAAAAATAGCTTAAAATTTTCCATTATGCGTAATTTAAAACATGGCTTTTCTCAAGGGGGTTGAAATGAGCTACTGTAAAATTGACACGTAGAACTCTGGCTATCTGTTTTCGAAATTATAGTAGCTCAACTGTGGTTAATTTAATTTTTATTGTTATAAATAAAATTTTAATTTTTCAACAGTTGAGTGGAAATTATTGTACTATCTACAAACCTGAGCGACATCTACAACTAGCTGTGGTTTGCGTTAGATTGAGTTAAAATGATAACTAGTTACATCCGTGTTATAACTGCATCATGCAGGTAGCAATTAATATGTCGCCGCAGGGATATTTAGGTAATAGCTTGTTTTCGTGACTATGCGACGTATCGGGCTGTTGCTAATTCTGTTACTAATTAATTACTAATTCCTTCACCGAAGTAAGAAATGTCCAAGATAAATTCAGAAGTAGATATAAATATCTACACAATGTAACGTCTACATTTCCCAAAGTAACGATGGGTGGTGGTGACGTCAAAAGATCCCATATAATTAAGGCGACCCAATTACTATTTACCGGGACAAGGTAGGAACTGTTTCTAATAATTTTCTGAAAGGGACATTGAACTTGCTAACGTAGGAATAAAACCCTCAATTTCACGTTATATGAAACCTGCCTCTCTGGATTTTTTTTATCTTCAACTAACATTAACGAAAATTAACCCAGATTTAACAAAAGCTTAAATTCTATTTGCCATATTTACTTACTGGGATACCGATCTTTTATCAGTATTGTAAGAGTCATTACTACGATTTCGTCAATCTCAATATGTCTATGTTACACAAAAGCCGACTCAATTAACTCTTATCACTTATGCCAAATGTTCGCTGTAACAAACCTAGGACAACAAAAGGACCTAGAACGTTCTACTTTTCAATACCGAATGACTGTTAATTATAAATTGTTCTACACTATAAATGTAAAACCCCTGCCAGTAACTTCGTCACCTCCTCGAGCTTCCTTTGTTTGTCTAGCACTAAATATAAGCGGTTTTCAAGGAACTGTTCACGGACTATCTATGCAAATCACATCAAGGACTTGAACTCAAACAAAATAAACACGAAGTATAATACGAAGGAGTAAAGTTAAACGGTCCTACAATTATTACGGAACCCGTCGTCTTTGTAAATAGAACGTCACCTCACCAGCCGTTTCGTGTATGTGAAATTTTGAGCTGCATTTGAACACGAATGCTTTTGTCCGTGAACCGGAATGGGGAACAAAGAACTACACACGGCTTCAGCGGCTGAAGTAACGTTCAATAAAGTTCTATTCATTTTAAAAAGGCATACTGTAATGTACAATGAAGTTATGTGGAAGTTATGTTAAGAAGAACCTATTGTTGTAGAAACCATAATTTAATGTTTTTTGGGGTTGCGTACCTCAAAAGGAAAAACGGAACTCTTATAAGATCACTTCGTTGTCCGTCAGTCAAGACCCTTTTTTCTCAAGAACGCGTGGAGTTATCAAGTTGAAATTAATATGAAATACTCAAGGCTGCAATTCCTTGAAGCAGTGAAAAAAACAAACTTCTGAGTCAACGATACGTAACGATATAATTAAAAGATACGGGTGTATATGTTCCGAAATCAAAACCTATAGTGACCTAGAATCATGAAATTTGACAAAAAGCAATGTCATGTAGCACAAGTAAAGGAAAAAAAAAACAGTGGCACTCCGGGAGTGCCGACAGAAATGAAAACAAAACACAAAAAGAATACTTTGCCATCACTCACTGACATATCGGATATACATTAAAACCGAGTATATCCCGAGGACAGCCGAACACATCCGAAGCGGGTATTTTTTTAATCGTCTTATAAACAAAACACGCGTGGTGTCGCTTACGGTAACAGTGGCGCGAGTTAGGCAGGATACAAAAGTCTAAAAAGTTAGTATTTTTAGACCTTTGTATCCTATTTATGCGTATGAAGTTTCATTAAAATCGGTTCATTCATTTCGAAAAATAAGGGCTTGAAAGTTTGTATAAAATGTCGCACGGCGTAAACGCTCTTAACTAAATATCTATTTAAAATAGTTTGAGTCTAATTATAGAATCTAAAAAAAGCTTCAAAATGTCAAACGAAATATTATATTAAAAAAACAGCCATATTCGCTGGTATGCTGGTATGGTGAACTACGCCGTAGCATAGTGTGAGCTACGCCGTAGCACAGTTTGACCTACGCCGTAGCACTCCTCATCCGTCTTACGAATTTTCGATCAGGTCACGTGTCCTGACGAGAGTTTAACATTTTTTACCCATTACAAAAAAAAGTGTACAACGCCGCTAAAGAAGTTTTCACTTCAAAAACCGAAAACCGTAAATTCGTAGTTAGGTACTTATATTAAAAAAAAATATAATTTTAAAACTATTTACATACCTACAAATTTGGACGGACCCCTCGGTGCGGCGGTCCGACTCGCACTTGAATGGTTTTTTTTAATATGAAACATAATATTATGATCAAGATATTTTCATATGTAACGCTTACATGCTTAATAAAAAGTCATCGTGTTGATGTATAATGAGAAGTTGACAAAACTAAAGGAGATACTTGAAATAAAATTGAAGTCGACACTGAGTCGATGTGCAACTTACGTTCCTTTCTAAGCGCGAAACAAAAACTTGATCGGCTATGTACAACATAGAGTTAGTTAGCTGCAGTCACAATAAAAATAAAGGAAGAGTAAAGGAACGATTCTAACGATACTTTTCTGAAGAAAAGAGTCGCAATCAGCTGTTAGATAAAGTTCGAGTTGGCGGAGCGCGCAATCTAGAATTGGCGAACAGTTTTAAAACTGTATCCACGTGTTTTACTTCGAAAGAAGGAACTTTTTAAAAATATTCAAGTAGGTATGTATTAAGCAAATAAGTATTATAAACTTGGAGATTTAAGTCCCGGTCTCACGAAGTTCTTAAACTTCTTATACTATTTGGATGTGGAAATTTTCCTAAAGAACTTCGTGGTCCTGTTATTTTTGCGTAAGTATACAACTTTTTTCTAAAGAAAACATGAGATGCATCTTGTGTTCTTTCATATCTTGTTTGTAGAGTTTGCTAACATCGGTAATTTAAAAGTTTTAAAGCTGTAAACTTATAAAATGAATGAATGAATGATGGCAGATTTATAGCTAAATCGAAAATATCAGATACCTAGTAACCGTACCAGAGCCTGTGTCAATAATAAATCAACGAAACCTTAGTCAAACAGAGATCTACCAATCAAAAACATCCCCATTTACTAGTTAATCAATATCGGTAAATGCTCCTTAATTATGCACACGTAATAGAAGGCAAAATTTAATTCATATGTACCAGTAGTGTCCGATTTAATCCCAATGTGAATTCGGTTCGAGTCACAGTGGTCGAGACCGACAGTGCTTACTCTGAAGTTTGTAACTTTGCCCGCTCGCCCCATTCGCCTCCTTATGCCCTGAGGATACGTCCAGCTAATATGTGGCTGAATTTTGGGGATTCCAATTTAGTCCTATTTATGCAACACCTTGGCTTCGGACGGAGATTGGGTGTACAGTGCAGATGCAGAAGCTGTATTGATTGTTTGTTGGTCAATGTATTGCGAATGTGGGATTGAGAGCTGAGATTAGTAAGAAGAAGAAGGAAGTCTCATCTCTCAGATGACGTGTAAATAATAAAACGGTAGAGGTTTATAATTTTAAGGTTTATTAGGTACCTAATCATTCAATAGTTTACTATACTGAAAAAAATAATTTCTTGCTACATCAGATTAGTAATAATAATAAATCTTTATTTATCCAAAAACATACAGAGTTTGAAATACAGTTTGTTATTTGAGATTAAAGCGATTTCATTAAGACTTACTGACTTTATACAGTAAGAAGCAATGTTTGTAAAACAGTAAAAGACAAAATAGTAACTTTTAATGATTGAACATACTATTTACTGAAAAGACAAAAAAAAAAAGGAAAACTACTGTAATGTAAGTAAATTTCAATGGTTTGAACGATATCACCAAATGAATAAAACTGTCAATTTGTGACCTTTTAGCTACTTAAAACGTTAAAGTTTACTGTCATGACGGTAGCATTTTGCCTCAAGCTATAACAGTTTTCGGATCAGTAAAAAATACTGTTTTGAACGTTAGGCTCATATGGAACTGTTTAAAAATCCGCCTCTAAGACGACCCACTGATCGTTCATCATTCTCGTTCATCGTTTTTCATTTTTATTTACTGCTTATTTCTTTCAGTGTAGGAAAGGTATGTGAACGTAATTCACCTGTGATCAGTTTAACAGGCTTTTAAATAGTTTGTTTAGTTGCCTTTGTTATTTGAGTCAGTAGGTATATTTCAGAGCTTCTATGAATTTGTGGAACAACTGAAATAAATTGGATTTTTGACACGTGACAGAAAACCTACTATCGTTTGAGCGTATATTATACACTAGTACACATTCCATTAAAGTATTTGCATGCAGTCCAAACAAAAACATTTAAATGTTGACATGAAACATCACTATTGTAACCTAGAACAGAGTTTGTTACACACAAATTCAGAAAAAAACAGAATGTGTTTTCATAATAGCTATCTGTCAAGTTATTCTTACAACAGTCCTTTATAATTCAAACAAATGTATAAAACCGCATATTCTTACTATGCGATATGTTTACCAAAAAGTCATTGCCATCCTTAATTGACTGCAAAACTCAGATGCCAGGGGCTGCCAATCAACGAAATGTTTTTGTTTTAGGCATTCAGTCTTCATTAGACCGTAACTGTCTCGATTTTTCTGTTTTGTGGCTTAATTAAGGGGACTACAGGACTAAAACGCAAGTTTTATAATGCTTAAAAATAGGTATATGAACGACTACAGTAAATAAAATATATATGATATTCTTCAGGATATATGGTAGTTAGATACTGTGTTGAAAACATAATACAACTAATTTGATACAGCTAATATGATATAACTAATTTGATACAAAAAAAATTATGAAGATACCTCTAAAAACTTTCTTTTTACAATAAAAACCATACTAATATACATACAATCATTCTGATTTTTTGTCAGATTATTCTACAAGCAACATACTAAAGCACTAGTGGTTTATTTTTTAACCGACTTCAAAAAGGAGGAGGTTCTCAATTCGTCGGAACCTTTTTTTTTTATTTTTTTTTTTATTTTATTTTTTTTATGTATGTTCCCCGATTACTCGAAGATGGCTGGACCGATTTCAAAAAATATTTTTTTGTTTGAAAGGGTATACTTTCCAGGTGGTCCCATTGTCATCAGGTCAGGATCTGATGATGGGATCCTGGAGAAATCGAAGGAACTCTTCAAATATTATAGGCACACCTATAGCGATTTGGGTATTTTTTATAGTAACTCGTGCATTTGCTCTCGAAAAGCACTATTTGGTGAAGTGGAACTGATGATGAAGACCATAGATGGCCACCGGAACTACTCAATAATAAGTATTTCATGGGTTGCGATTCGATTACATTATTATGGTTGCTAAGCAAGTTATGCTCGTCACAATGCGAATGGTGAAATGGAGCTGACGGTGAAATACCAGGAGAACTCTCAACAATGAATTTCCCTGCATCGGGAAAAGCAATATTTTGGTAAAGGCGATGAACAAGTTGACATTAGGCTATTGTAACTTAGATAAATTATAAACAGACCCACTAAAAAGCGGGAAATAAAAACTTTTTAACAAAAAAGAAAAACCGACTTCCAAAAAAAACACTACAAAGTGAAAAATAACTTTAATTTCGGAAGTCGGTGGCAAAAAACTTAAATACAAATCCAAAGACACCGACTTCCGAAATTAAAGTTATTTTTCACTTTGTAGTGTTTTTTTTGGAAGTCGGTTTTTCTTTTTTGTTATTAGTCCAAACAATAGATTTTTTGTAAATAGATAATTGCTTCATGTTTTGCAATAAATTACCAGCGTTGTGTCATCGCAGTTCTCTTTCTTTTCTATACAGTCCGACAGTGACCGCGCTTTAGGTCATGACCTTAACAACTTTTGCCTTACAGCGCTCTTTGCAGGGAGAGCAGGAAAAATGTTTCCTTTGTCAAAAACGTTCTATGATATTTTCGTTAACGTGTTCTTTGGAAAAGTAGATGAACACCTCTAGATTAAGGTATCAAATCTAGGTAAGAAACAAGTATCATTCCATCTACACAAGGGAAATTTCTCAACTAAGTGCCGTAATGTTAAGTTAATTTGTTTAGTTGGAAGTTTAAAACTACACGCTGTTTCTGTTTTTGGCGTTTTTGCTTGGAAACCATACTCGTAATTTTCATTCGCTTCTTGTTAAGCACTAGATGTGTACGCTTCTTTGTATGCTGTGATTTTAGAACAATAGGACCTTTATACCATAATCTAGCCCAATTAAACATTTAATCAGATCCACAAAACATTTTCCCGCCCAAACAACTGTCAGTCAAGTAGCATGGCGGCCGCAGAGCAATCGCGCGCACGCTACAATCACGCCGCGCATTGTTGCCGCCCCGTGCAGCGCTTATTGTGCGATGTTGCACCTGAGCCACCGTACCTCTTGTTTGGAACTAGGCCACACAGCGCGAGCGTCTTTTCATTGCAATTGTATTACGTGGCATTGTCCCGTTTCATTTATTCATAGCTATTCACCGAGGACAGCTTTCCCTTTCTAGATTACAACCGAATATGTGTTGTGTTGAGGATTTTCATACGTTAGCGAGTGCTTTCTGGTTTAATGTTTCGTTTATTTTAATAGAAAATCTGAAGCTGCGTACAAACATAAACTGACGTCCTTTTCCGATGGTTAGGCTAGGCGGAAACCACGGAACGCCAACTGCTACGTTACTTACATAGACTTTTTGCTTCGTTTACGTTCATACATTTGGTCATATACACACAGACTACTGTTACGAGTCCTACCCACTTAACACTTCTCAATGTTAAATCTATTTGTAGGATAATCAATTATTGTGAATTTGAACAAGAACTTTTTACAGGAACACATTTAATGGTCATCACTCAGAACAAACAACCAACCAGAACTGTAATTAAGAACTCCGATAATTACTGTCTATAGTTCCGGGAGGTGTGTTATTAGGTTTTAATAAAATATGAGCACGTAATTATACATCCGCGCTAAGCTACTTATAAATATCATCATCATCATTTAAGGCGAAAGGCCACTGCAACATCGTCATTTCGGCCGGTTCATGTGCCTCTCGCCTCCAGCGGATTCTTGAAGTTTTCACAAGTCCAACTTGCAGGAGATCGAGGAGGGGGGGGGGGGTTCAGGGGATCAGACCGGAATAAATCCATCGGTCCACCTATGAGAAGCCTTCCAACGCTATATCTTCCGGTACGCGGTCGCTACTCCAGAACCTTTTGGCTCCATCAGCCATCTGTTTTGCGAGCAATGTGTCCTGCCCATTTCTTCCTATGAATATGTTTTAAGAAAAATTGCTTTAATTTTTCTGTTACATTATTAGCTTTAAGTACCTATTTTTGGCGCGTAAGACATTAGTTAATACCCACTGTCATGGTTTAAAAATATACAAACCACAATTTGACTTTCTAACTAAATGACAACTCGAAATTTTTATTTAATAATACCTATTTAAAATTGGAAAACCAATATTTTTTAATTCTGTTAAAAATCTGGTACCAAAATCCCTAAGACGCTTTTCACGACACCCCTAGGTGACTGAGTTAGTGCAACTGCTATCCTAAGTAAGTAACTATAACTGCCAAGTTCTTCGGAGCAGTAAGGGGTCATTTTCAGTTTTAAAGCCGAAGCATAGTGGAGATTGAAGTCATGTGAGCAGCTAGTGAGGTAATAAGCCGTTCTTCTCAATTAAATTTAACAACTTGATGTAGGTACTACATCACGTTTGGTTCTCGCCGTTTTGTATCAGGTACTGTACCTAAAATAGGTGAAGCTTACACCCACAAAATACTGCTTAAATCTCTTTTCTTCACTCTAAATGCCATGAAGAGACTAAACGGTAGGTACTTACTCAAAGGTCAAGTAGGTAATCAAAAGTCACATCTTGCATATTAATTATTATTCTAATGAGTAAACTTTTGACTTTGAAACACATTTATTTCTCCCAAAAAGAGTTCTTATTGTTCTTGATAACGTTCGAAATAAAGCTTATCCGAAGTCATCAAAAAGCAAGCACTAATTTTACACAAATCATTTTCAAACTAAACTCACAATGTCCGTGGCTATTTTTCGTGTCCGTAAAACGTCAGATATGTGTAAATGCAAGTGTTCCAGCCCGGATGTGTGGCTGGGGCATCTGCCCATCTATCACTCAGATATTGCGTATGCTTGACAGATCTGACGTACGTACCATTTTGGTTTTTAGGATTCAGTCAGAAACGAAATCCAGTTAACGAAGCTCTTTTATCTCTCTACGTGTCAGTTTTACTGAAAAACACTTACAGAACTGAAATGAACTTAAAAAATTGATAATGTATCGTGTTTAGGTATCGCCTACATTACCAGTTTTTACCTACATTACCAGTTTTTACAAGCTGAAATCGCGGAAAAAAAATTCAGTTGTTCCCTAGATTCGCGAAAAAAAATATCAGTTGTTCCCTAGTCTCAACTTCGGCGCTACCATCGAAAACAAAGCCGAAACTGCGGCCAAGAAGCTGGGCATCCTAAATCCTGGACAGCTTTTAACCCTCTACAAAGCGCAAGTCCGATCCTGCATGGAGTATTGCAGCCGCCTTTGGGATGGCTCAACGAAATACCAACTTGCCGCGCTTGACTCGGTGGAACGCAGAGCTAAGAGGCTCATTGGCGACGAAGAACTGGTGGATGCCAAGCTTCACAGCTTGGCTCATCACCGCATGGTTGCCTGCTTATCGGTCTTCTACAGATTGTACTTCGGTGAGTGTGCCCAAGAACTCCACGACCTCATTCCACCGGCCCCCTTCTACCTTCGGACATCCAGACGCACTGCAAGTTACCATCCCTACCTAGTTGCTATTCCACCAATTCGCACTAAGCGTTTTCAAATGTCTTTTATAATGCGCACAGCAAAAGAGTGGAACTCTTTACCTGCGTCTGTGTTTCCGAGCTCATACAACCCGAATCTCTTCAAAGTAAGAGTGAAGAGGCTTCTTCTGGGTGAGCTCACTCCATCGTCAACTTTGTCTCTGTCAACTCTGACCTGGACTAGAGTCAACAGCAAACCCATTTCAAAAAAAAAAAAAAAGATTTTGACGAGTTATACGAACAAAAATGTAGGGAACAGCTGGTTTTTTTTTCTCGATTTCAGGTTTGGTCCCATAGTAAAAGTTGTTCATAATGATGAGTACAATGACCTCTTAAGAGGTTGTTAATTTTTTACCAATAACCCTGTATATGTTCATTCAATAGAGTCAGTAATATCAGGGTAATAAAAAGCTAGGTACCTACCAGCTAATAATAATAATCCAGCATAACCGATAATGAACTTAAATGGTAATTTGGTTCTAAACTTGGTAAACTGACGGCAAGTGACCGTATTTTGGCAAGCTCGGAGGGGCTCGCTTTTTGCTAATAAAAGAAAGATTCACAATGGTTTGGAATGCTTTGCCATTTCGATATTTTAATTAGCTTCGCCAAATAGCTACGTAATGCAATCGCTTAAAATTATTTTTGACGTCATACCAAAAGTAATTTCGCTGTTATTTCCCTTGGCACTACTGTGACCATTCACCGTACAATTTACCGTGTAAATAATCTAAACCATCATCCATAGTGACTACGCTTTTATTTCTATGTTCGAATAAAAAGAACCTTTTTTTTGGGTGGGAAATTATCAAATAACTTCTCCCGCTCTGGGCGGAGCAGGAGGGCCTGTCAGACTTTTACTGACTAAAACCCACCCGTGTTCCTTCAGTTGCCTTTGCCAGGGGCCCCGGTATCTCTTTCAAACAACCCGCGAACCTGGCAGGCATCGGCCCTAGGCGGACCCCGTCAGTTAGTGCTGACATCTCTTTGAGGCGCGTGTTGAACACAACGCGCCGTCGACCCCTGGTCCTTACCGGACGGCGAGCTGACCATTCACCATACGCTTTTATTTCTATGTTCGAAAAAAAATCCTCTAAATGACTTCTCAGTGGACATCCACAAAACTAAATAATATGAAATATAGTCCCGATATATCAGCGTGATATTTAGCGTCCATTTTTGCCAGGCGACTGGTCACTCACAAACTAATTCAGGGCGTAAACAGACTGTATGATACGGGGCACAAAGCTGCGGTCATCCGGGACTTGGGGACGAATGTCATCAATCATGCTGATATTGCGTGACGCATCAACTTGCGATACGGACGGACGGACGGATGGACTGACGACATTTCTCTTTACATGTTTATCGTGATTTAGACCGTTTTGTTATAGTGGAGCTAATGATGTGGTTTTTAGTTTTATGTGTTGACTAGCTTCTGCCCGCGACTTCGTCCGCGTGAAATTTCTTGTACCCCCACCCCGTCGCGTCGCAACACTTCGTATTCGCTTACCGTTCACTCTGAGTTTTTTTCTGTTTGCTCGGCTCCTAAGGGTCATAGCGTGATGTTAAATAGCCTATAGCCTTCCTCAAGAATTGGGCTATCAAATGCAAAAATATTTTTTTCAAATCTGACCGGTAGTTCCAGAGATTATCGCGTTCAAACAAACAAACTCTTCAGCTTTATTATTAGTATAGATAAAAAACTCAATGGCCCATAACTCCTTAATAGGTACCAACTCTTAACATCTTACACACGTGATAACTTTTAAACGAAATATCCGATTGAGATGAAACAAAAAGTATTTTACTTCTTCATAAATACTCTTGATAACATAATGCTTAATTTCGATAAAGATTAATATTACGATACATATTTAACGTAGTTTTTTTTTTCTTCAGACGATTTAATAATTATTTTGAACACAAAATCGGTTATTGTGATTAAACCATGATAGCTAGATATATGTTCTCGCGGACTTTTTTGTAGGTCTTAATGGGCTCTACAAACCCGTAGTACATCATTTTGTTCTATTGTCAATAGTTTTTGCAGCGCACGCAAAAATAGGTTTTCGATTTTACACCTTGTGTTACAAAATAGCAATTTTATTACGGATCCCTAATTTTGATTAAAAAAAAATATAGCCTATAGCCTTCCTCGATAAATGGACTACTCAACACTAAAAGAATCATTCAAATCGGACCAGTAGTTCCAGAGATTAGCGCGTTCAAACAAACAAACAAACAAACAAACTCTGCAGCTTTATAATATTAGTATAGATTCGGTTTGGTTTGTGAATTTTGTCGTTTGTAATTTGGGGTTGGTTAAATTTAATCGATTAATAATTAGTCTAACTTTTCACAAGATGCTTCTGCCGAGGTTGGACATTTGTTATGCTAAGAAAACAAAATTCTGTGTCTAAGCAAGTAATAAAAATAAATCTAACTCAAAACGAGTTTTTAATAATGTCATATGAAAGGAATGCTAAGTGTCTTGAACATAATGAATGATTAGCAAACAGTGTACCTACAACTCCATACCTCCAAGAGCTAATTTGAAATTGCTCTAGTAAAACTAAGACTCGTGAACGCCAAATTTTCGGGTGAATGGGCGAAAATTCGGCGTTTGGGAACGATGACATTTAAAAACCGAATGATTCAACACCGAGCACCCGACTTCCACATCCCCATCTCACCTTTACAAGTAAGTCAGTAAAGGAAATTTAAACACAAATTCACACATCTTATATCAGCTTGCAAAGCTCGTATCGAGTCGCAAATAATAAATGTTTGCACGATCCGAGTACCGGTCGACAGCACATGATGCTGAATACGTTCTGCATTTGAAACTTATAAAACGCATTCGAGAAATAAATGTGATATTTAAACTTGGTATGAACCTATACCCCTATTTTAAAAAGGAAATATTTAACTGACTGCTTAAAACTTATTGACCTTCTAAGCATGTGTTTTTTTTTTTAATTAATGAACGAACTAATAACTTTGTGGCCTTTTCTCACAGTTGGTCGCAATAACTAAGCTAGGGTACCCCGACCAGACGTCCGTTTCCCTCCACACTTCAGAACCAGAGGTGACGACGCGTAGTTTTCCACGCGCGCCCCTCTTAGACGTCACGGGCGGAGTCAACACCTTACTCCCCCACTGACCCAAGGAGGCCCGCAGCAGCCCAACCAGTAGGGGGTTGCGGAAGGATCGTACGTTCCCGCGACCGCGTAGGTGTGAGATGGAACACCGGGGTGGTTTTTAGCCAGCAAGAGTCTGACAGACCCCGCCGCCCGCCTCAGGGCGGCGGACATCCATGAGGATTTCTCACAGCGGAAAATAAAAAGGATTGAACTGTTACCAACCACGCGTGAGCCGAATTGGACGCTGTAACTAAGCTGGGGCAACCCGAACAAATGGCTTAGGTTACATTAGAACTGTCACCAACAGCGCGCGAGCAGAGTGAGCTAAGCGAGCAGTGCGGTGAAGGGAGCAGTGGCCAGCGAGCGATACATCCAAGTTGGTCGCAGTTACTTGTCTATTAACTATTTTTAGGACCCCCAAATTGAAATTATTTACGGTTACCAAAAAAGAAGCGTAATCATTTTGGTACCGATCGAAAAGTAAAATTATGTCTCTCTTTCATCATGGATATGGCCGTATTATGAAATATTAATACTATCATTGTTATTCCAAGAAAGAGGTGGTACTATCGGTCAGGTATAGCTATGTGGTATCTCGCACTGGAATTACAACGTCATGATCTGTACTATAAAAGAGGTAACTGGGCAATAAAAACAACTTAGATCCACTATAAATTTTCTGTCGTGATCATTCCACGATCCTCTGTTTTAATTTACAGCCAGCAGACAGACTAGCTCGTATGTCTGCCTCTTCACCTAATACCTACACATGCTAAGTAGAAAAAAAGTGACCCATAAAACTGAGAAGGGATTCAAATAGATTTGACCAGCTCAGGTTTATGTGTGGGCTGAAGTACTCAATTAAATGTCAGACTGTGGTGAAAGTGTAGTGCTCCCACGCTGTAACACCAGTCATGGTCTTGAAATAGATACGGTATTCAATCGATTACGAGTATTGGGTTTACACCACAGACAAATTCATCAAAGTATGTTGATGTGATCCTCTAGTGATGATACTTCTAGCAGCTTTAATAAGTTGCTGGAGTACCCAGGGCACATAGCCCCACTTCACTTCGTTATGAGCGGACCATTGGGTCCGCTCATGATGAAGTGAAGTGGGAATAAAAAAATACTATTATACTGTTGTGTACGCTATGTGCACACAGCCGCACGGGTCGATCGAGGTTAAGCTACGCTTGCCGCGGTTGGTCTGTGGACGGGTGACCATATTTACATACCAATACCATCCGTGCCTCGGAAAGCACGTTAAGCCGTTGGACCCGGCTGTCATTCGTAGATCTTTGACAGTCGTTACGGGTCGTCAGAAGCCCGAAAGTCTGACAACCACTCTTAACAAGGGGTATCGTATTACCTAGTAACTGAACCTTAATGAACCGTAATGAACCTTTTTGGCGCAGCCGTGAGGCACACACTCTTGTTGTTGTAAAATAGTTTTTTTTTTTGTTAATTTTGTATTTTGTGTTTCACGAACTGTGTCCAAATAAACTTTTTTTTTCTTTCTTTCTAACTGGGTTGAGGAGGTCAGATAGGCTGTCGCTCCATGTAAAATACAGGTACTCAGCTGCATCCGGTTAGACTGGAAGCCGACCCCAACATAGTTGGGAGAAGGCTCGGCAGATTGATTGACTGTTGTGTACACTAGTTCACAATATTTAAACAAATCGAATATTCAGACTGTTATTTGAAGATTATAAGATTAAACGTACAAGAATACTTAACTATAACGAGGAGGAAGCATACTTTTCTTTTATATTTGGTTTTATCAGATCTTATATTACAAAGAATAAGCTGGCTGATAGATCGAAGATATGACTAATTTACTCACTTGGAATCCAATTTAAGCGTACCACCCAAAAATAATACAAAACAATACAATTCTTCTACATGAAATAATATTCCGCAGGATCCATTTTTAGAACCGTGAAACAGCTTCATGAAATACCGTTATCATTTTATCTGAAAAGAAGGACGTTTTACCTAACAAATCACTTAGTCCTGCGTCTATTTGTTCACCTTGATTGAATTACTCGCTTCGCCAATCTTAATATTAATATTGATACATCCAAAATTCCATTAATACTCGCTCCTTCAAGTACCTTGCTTCATAGTGAACGAAGGAAAATAAACCTGGATGGCAATTGGTACCTTGATACCGTTTATAATAAACGTGTGAATAAACTAATTCAAACTGACAGGATATGCGTGTCCTGTCAGCAGCACGTTACAGGAACTGGTGGACGCTGGTGATGGCGCCAAACAAGTAGCCGAATTCTGGGCCGAGTCTATTTAGATTGCTATCGACACGCTAAGAAGAAGAAGAACTAATTCAAGAATGGCAAATTAAGATATAAATGAGTTAGGAATAATTTCTCACTCAGAAAAAAACTCAGATAAACTCGATAATAATCTGAGAAGAAAATGCCTCACCGTCTCGATGTTGCCATCTTTGCAAAGTCTAACATCGAATGTATGAGTAAGCCGTAACGAACCTAACAATACATTACTCGACACGCTTCCTCAACGGGCTTTTAAACCTAAGTGGGTAGATAAGCAATTCATATAGTTTATATTTTCCTCTACGCCCTCCACGCCTCTACTAAAGGAAGAGCGTGTAACGGGAAAAATATAAAAGCGTTTAGCACGAGCATATCCCACGTATTCAACTAAACAACAGTTTATCGTGAAAATCTGTGTGACACAAGGAAAATGGTCAATATTATTTATAGGAAGCTCAAATAAAGGCAACAGAAAGGTTGGAAGTGAACAGGGAAGGGTCAATATTTGCTTCTCGTCAGGCAAAATTGTGGGTGAGCGCACTTGACACCGTACTAGTGGAATTCAAATAGATTCGTGGAAAACTTTGCCCCCTTTCATTTTTGCTAACAACTGTATACATTGGCCATTTTGTTGGGCAGCGACGGAAATCAACTGGAAATATTGTTGTATTTTAATAAAAGAAATTCTTGGAGGATAATTACCCCTGAACAATAAAAATGTTCAGAATGATGCCAACAAAACTAACTTTTAGTTTAGCTTGCAGACATTTTAATGTCTGTCATCTCTGTCTTGCTTTTACGTGTTAACGGCATATACCTAACAATATTTTAGTTTAGTTGGTGCTCAACAGTTTCTACGCCACCCTTACCATCTTATCTTAAGCTGCTCTGAAGAATAGAATAGAAAGTTCTAATACCCGGGTACTAGAAGTGTCATGAGAGCATAAAAGTTCAAGCTTTGTTTTATATTCCATTGTCTCCTTGGTGGCTTTCATAAAATTCCTTATAACATGTTTTATTTGAAGTAAAATTAAGTAGATGTTCTAAAAGTATATTCAAACATTTTACGCTTTTATGGAATGGCTCCTTATATTTTACCTTTTCTACTGAAACAAACGGAAAACGTGGAGGTTTAGTATCTACTAACGTTAGATTGAGTTGATTTTATAACACAGGATATTTCACTAAAAAGTAATATTAAATAAGTAATGTACGTAGTTAATTATAAAAACTGCCAAATAAGATTAATCTCTGCAAAAGAGGTAAACTTTAACATGGTGAAAATCCTGGTGTTTTTATTATATTTTTTATTTGCCTATTCGTCCAGACTAATCTCAGAGTGGCAAGATTAAAGTCATGACAGTTTTTTTTTCCTGGTTGAAAATGGCCTCGAGTCCTTACTCGAGGCCATTTTCAACCAGGAAAAAAAAACTGTCATGAATTCACCGTAATAATGTTTAAGTACCCTTGTACTTAAACATTATTACGGTGAATTCATCTAAAGACTGCGGTAGGTAAAGAATACGAGTGGGCCTAGCGGAGTAAGCGTAACGTAATATCAAACTAATTTAGGATTGTAAATACTCGTTTCACACATAATATTTATTTAGTTTTAAGACGTTATTCACATCTATGGTTGGTATTGATTGTGCCTATCGCAAACAATTTGAACAAACTGCTGTAAAATAGTCTTATTTTTGATAATTTCACAGAGGGTGTTTTCTTATGACCAGAATGTGAAAGCTTACGACTGAACCCGAGTATACACGATTCAGCGCCGAGATTACTCGATTCAGCGCCGAGATAACGCGATTCAGCGTCACCGACCAACTGGAGCCGAGTAGTTATACCCGATTCAGCGTCACCGATCCGAGCGTGACGGTTCAGTTTCGTCCACTGTTCAGGAAGAGGAAGTTTTTACTTCAAAAATCATTCAAATGTACTTTACGTTTACTTGACGCGTTCGTGGTTGGGCTTCTGAACGAAATACTATAATAAGCCTTACTACGGTATACATTACATTATGTGTAAACCATGCACTCAATGTGCACTAAGAGAAAGAAAGCGTCTCGCATTTTATTTGCAGTGTCTTCGATCTTACTCCTTTTCCTGTTCGAGCAAAGCGAAACACATTGCGACATAAGTGTCGCACACTTGTCGCCATTCCCATTGTGGTTTGAACACTAAGCAGAAAGGAGAGCTTTATCTAAAGATATTAAAAATGGGTAGGTCACAACAATGTCGTGAGGAAAGTTTCGAATACGAATGTGAATGGACTGTGTGCATGATGATATGGCTATGGCTAAAGGGGGTGACTTCTGAGATGACGACTAATGACGGAAGATGTAGACATACTGCGCCGACTACAAATAAACTAGGATAATATGGAACATAGACTTAAATAGAATTTATAAAATCACAATTAATTTTTAAACCACTTTGTGAGGTCACAAAGGAGTCTTAAAAATAAATAGTTACCTATTTCTTTACATAAATATAAAGTAAATTCCATTGAATAACTCTTAAGCTTTACGCCGTGATGTCGAACAAAGTAAAAAAATAGATATAACTTTGCACATTTTTTGTATCGAGAAAAAATCACTAAATCGTGTATTCCTTTTACATGATACTAGACCAAAGAGTCAAAAAACATATACCAAAATGTTAAATCCCTATTCCACATACTTAACAAGTTACACAAAATAGAAAAACCATATTTTTTTTCAACCTTACTAACACATTAGTTTAAAAAAGTCTTTATATTTTAGGTGTGACCTTTTATACATATCTACTCATCAAGAATGGAATGTGTTTTAGACAAATCCAAACTCCCTTAATTATTTATTTTCCCGTAAAAATTAATTGTACCGTTCTCTTCGTCTTCCATTTTAGATGAAAGCGAATTTTCTGTGGTCAACGCCTTCACATCCGTGTCATCCCCAATTTAAACTTTCGATCTCTCGTTATCCTGGTGTATCTCCAATTAATATTAATAGGGGGAATGGGGAATTAAAAGTTTTCTCAATGTATCTAATTGGTCCTGTCAAACTTAATATTGAATGATTTATCAAAATGAGTGATTTCATGCGGGAGTCATCCTGTGGGACAATTGCGTAACACATTATCAATTGGAATCGGTTTAATTTTGACAGTTCAACAACATACACTGCTTAATTACGTGTTGAGCAGACAAATTTTTCGAACTTATGAAGCAATGGCTTAGCAATTTGCTTCAAAATGATTCAGATTCCGATTGATAGTGTGTTACGCAATTTGGGTGTTGTTTTAGGTAGGTAGTTTACACTTATTTTATTTGATCTCTGGTCAATGCTCGTGCCTTCTGTATATGAGAAGAGGTGTTTGTCCTGCAGTGGGAAAATAATACGCTGGTTTATTTACCTACTAGCTGCGCCCCGCGGTTTTACCCGCGTAAAAGTCGATCCTGTGGGAATATCGGGATAAAAAGTAGCCTATATGTTAATCCAGGGTGTCAGCTACCTCCATACAAAATTTTATCAAAATTAGTCTAGCCGTTTGAGCGTGAAGAAGTAACAAACATATAAACACACACACACACCCCATCACAAACTTTCGCCTTTATAATATTAGTGTGTTAACTTATTTAGCTTATGCAGGTTTGTACAGTCTCAAAAGTTGTGTGGAAATCGGTAGTCATTGATGGTATGGGCATGTGATGAGGAGGAATGAGGAAAATGTCTTGAGGAGAGTTTTGAGTATGAAAGTCGATGGCTATAAGAGTAGAGGAAGACCAATGAAACGATGGATGGACTGTGTGAATGTTTATATGGCTAGAAAGGGGAGTGACTACCGAGATGACGACTAATAAAGAAATATGGAAGAAAAGAAATGTTGCGCCGATCCTAAGTAAATTGGTTTATAGGCAGGAGAATGATGATAACTTATCTACACCACTCAGTTCATTTTTAGGGTTACGTATCCAAAGGGTAAAAACGGGACCCTATTACTAAGACATCACTGTCTGACCGTCTGTCACCAGGCTGAATCTCATGAACCGTGATAGCTAGACAGTTGAAATTTTCACGGATGATGTATTTCTGTTGCCGCTATAACAACAAATACTAAAAACAGAATAAAATAAAAAAAGAGGAGCTTCCATACAACAAACGTGTTTTTTTCGGCGTTTTTGCCTTGTGGTACAGAATCCTTCGTGTGCGAGTCCAACTCGCACTTGGCCAGTTTTTTTATCCCAGATACTAATCTGTCATTTAAGACTTTTGTGGTTGCGTTTTTTTAGTATAGAAGTTTGACATCACACCTGTCAAATTGGTATCTGGATTTAAAAAAACGAACTTTACAGTGTAAAATAATCTAAAAGAAAAGAAAAATTCGCTTCGATTTTGTTTCTTTACAACTGGTTCATTTGACTAGTATCTATGCCAGCCGAGCATGAGAGAGCTGTTTCGTGAATTGGGCACAAGTAAGGACAGTGCTGACGTGGACCGTTGACAGTTGACACAGCCACACGAACAAAGCAAGCAACTCACCGAATGCCTTGCTACAAAATTGTGTTTATAGGGTTTGTAGAGACATTCGTTCAATTTCAGGTCTGCAAAGAACTCACTGCACTTTGTATTGGGTACCATTATGATAGGTTATTGGTTTTCATATACCTACTAAGTTGAATACATAGAATAGAATACTTATTATTATGTACACCATATAAATTACAGTTATAAATATAGAAATATATTTTACAAAGGCTGACACAATGGGCGGTCTTATCGCTAAGAGCGATCTTTTAAAGACAACCTTTGGATGGATTAAAAAGGGGAAGGAGAGACAATACTGTAGGTAATCTATGGTGTACCATTTACATAATACAATAATAACACACATAAAGCGAAAATTTTAAATGAAAGCTCGAGAACACATTTACAAGATTCCATTCCAGATTCGTCTCAAGATTAAGTTGTTGCAGGTTTTCTTGTTTATCTCTCATAACTTTTTTATTTTGTTGTATGTATGTATCTAAGTATTTGTTTTTATATTCTAGTTATTTTCTAAGTTGTTTTGCTGTAATTGCACCTACTGTGTATTGTCTCTGCATCACCCTAAGGTAGACTGGTAGAAAATGCCCAAGGCATTAAGTCCGCCTTTGTACAGTTTTTACTTGTGCATAAAGTTTAATAAATAAAAAATAAATAAATAAAGACAAGACAAAAACAAAGAGTATCAATGCAGTTGCAATAAACGTGCCCACCTACTGGGGCCAAACACTATAAGCAACATAGATGTACCGTCGAAAGAAAAGAAAAATAAGCTGCAATTGGTATCCGTAACGTATGTCTTGACTCACGCTGCGTCTACGTGAGGTTTGTTTCGATTCTATATCAGAAATCCAAAGTGCAACTTACTAAAGTTTCTCCCACAGTTCTTAGAGCGGCTTTTGGCCGTTTCCGAAAGTTTATAAACGGCCAAAGGCCACTCTCTTGTTGGGCAGAGGACAAAAACATTTGTAGTCCCATTTAGACTTTTTTTATTTTTTTATTTATCATTTATACAAAAGAATACAGGACTATTCATATAAAATAGCAACCAAAAACCACAGAGGTTTAAACTTGTGCTATCATACGTCTATCTCAATATCGAACTAAGTATACAATGAAGCATTTTATATGTCATGCGTTATAGTCGATACAGTTAATAACATCTTTGGATAGTTACAATCATTCCTACGAAATACTTAAGTAATAATAATAATAGTAATAATAATATTGCTTAAGTTTACATTTAATATTTTTCTGTGTGATACGTTTGTTAATTTCTGAGGGTAGACTATTAATAAGTCTCGGTATAATATAACCGGTAGTTCGTTCGCCATACGTATTGTTGGCGAGTGGTGTACGAAGCCTATTCTCAGAAACACTTAAAGTCAGTCTTGTACTTTCAGTCACTAAGCATAAGTCAGTATTAGACTTCTATTCACATACATTTAGGCCTCTAGCTCGATTGAGTTATTTGAACTTTAGTACGGCAAGGGAACACTGAGACTGTAAACATTTCAGCTTCATTGAACATTCAAGTACTAAAGTCCCCTATTTCGTAATCAGCTCTTAAGTTATTCGTCGTAACATAAAGTTCCTTTGGCTTTACTCTAGGCAATATGATGAAACGCACTGTATGATCGCGCATTTAAGTAGGTACTACAGCTCTTGGTTCCTGGCTCACAGCTCACAGCTCTTGCTCTTTAAACAGGGTGACTATCTGTTGCCAAGACACACTGGGGACACTCTCTCGCGATACCGGCCACCCATAATTGCCGACTCCGTTAGGCATAACAAACAAGGCTGTTTTGCAGTGCGCACGTAAGCTGCGGTCAAGCGTTCAATGTTTGAATTGACTTGCGCAGCGTTGCGAACCAATCAACACACGGAACGTAGAACGATATCCTGCAGCCTGTGTAAACTAGTTTAAATTTTGGTGTGTTTGATTTAGGCGATTAACACACGGCACCGCGCACCGCCGCGGTAGGCGGTGAAGCGGATCTCATGTCGCATTGGTCTCTAATAAATCCGTAGATGCCTAACACACGTACACCGCCTGGCCGCGCAGTCGATCGGTGCTTTCACCGCCACCGCCCCTCCGCGCTGCCGTCCGCGCGGTGAGGCGGCTTCTCATCGTGGGTTCAGGACGTGTTGCGATTTTAAAATGATGAAAAAGTGATCAAACTGGTCAAAACCGTGTTAAATCCATCCGCGCGGACAGGCGCGTAAACCGCCTTACCGCACGGGGCACCGCTACGAAATCCGCTTTACCGCCACCGCCCTCCGCGGCGGTGCGCGGTGCCATGTGTTAATCGCCTTAGGGATGTAACGGAGACCACCTTAGCGGAGAAGGTGGAGGCAGAGGTGCGTGACGCCGCGCGCCGGTGAAAAAAAAGATTAATTTAACATTTAAAAATTCTACCTAATAAAACCTAATCAAAATTAAGAAGGATCAAAGTATATTACACAAAAAACAGTTTTGCGACTCTGTCACCTTCTAGGCGTTTTTTGTGGTTCATAAATTAAACAGGCTCCACTAAACAGTTGTTCAGTTGGTACTGAACCGGTGGGGGCATTGGAGCATAACCTAAAACTTTGAGTTATTCGTTTAGTTGGAGCTGATATTCTTTATAAGACCTCCTTTACAACTCCGCGGAGGCGGATGCGGAAGTATGATTTCATGCCGAAGGTCCGCATTTGGGAAAGTAGAGGCAAGGTTCAGTTACATCCCAAGTTAGATTACTGAAGTCCATACATATAAAACTGTTATGTAGCTAACTGACGGACAGTTTAATAGTTAGGTACTCGGGATGACATAGAAGGTAAAGAGGTGGATTAAGTAAGGGTTTATTCGAACCTCCATGCCTGAGCAAGTCAAATAAGGCGTTGAATTTTGTTTACCAACTGTGATACTGCAGGTGCAGGTGATCCGGCAGAGAACCAAAGTTGTCGATATATGTAGCTCGAAGAACAAGCAAGCTGAAATGGCCATATTACCCGTAGAACCGATGACCGCTGGGGTAGACGTGTTCTTGAGTGGAGACCGCGAATGCGCAAAGGTAAGTTAGGGCGTCCTCAGGCTAGGTGGAGCGACAATGTTCACATGCGAAAATTGTCACATTGCTGAGTTGAATGGCCTGCGATAGGAGAGGCCTATGTCCAACAGTGGACTGCTGTAGGCTGATGATGAGGACTGTGATTATTTTAAGATCTAGAGGAGATATTATTATGGTGTCTAGTCAGTATTTCAAGCATTACGACCGAATACAATCTATGCACAATCCTTGCGTATGGTTGTGGTCGGATTTGTAAACAGTTCGGCGTGCCGCAATTTATACGGCATCCAAAATTGATAGGAGATTACAGGATTAGAATAAATTATATACCTATGCATCAAATACGTGATTAGTTTAATGCCTGCATTGTGGTGCAGTAATACTAAACTATAAATTAGTGTTGGATACTTAAATGACATTATTAGTAACCAAATTCAACAGTTTCAATAAAACGTTGCAATCACACTTCACACTAATATTATAATGGCGAAAGTTTGTGACTGTGTTTATATGTTTTCACACCACTTGCTCGAAAATGTTAAATTATATGTCAAGCAACCTTAACCTAAAGTGAGTCATTAGTGGCCGGGGGCTCAGCCGGTCAATAATGTTGTACTGGATTTCATTATGATTCGCTGGTCAATAATGTGATTTGAATTTGGAATCTCACATGCTCAGCTAAATTGGCATTATAGTACTAACAAACACCCTTTGGTGCCAGAAAGAGGAAACCTATTCTCGATACCCTTACTACGCGTGGATGATATTCTCGATTTCCTACAAAATCATAACGACTGCTTCTTCCTTCATAACGTTGCCATGTTTTCGAAGACATAATATTGTAAGAATAATTAGATAACTACGAACCATTTTTTAAAAGGAATGGAATAACATTAAAACTGGCATTAATAATAACAAATACCGTACCGCGCCGTAATACCGTAATAGTAATTGGCTGTAACATTAGTTAATTTATTTTATGTAAATTGTGGAAAGATTGCTGTGGATTTTGTGAATAACTAATAAAACCTATCTATACTACAGTCGATTTATCACATTTTATCAAAAATACTCTATTTTCACGAGAGTCTCCAATGACGTTCTAAATTCAAAATGCATACAGCCAATCATCCAAAACCATTCTACCAGCCCTGTATAAAGCTTAGTTTACACAAACGCCACTTCCATGAGAGTGATATCAATAGACACACACGACAAAACCGTAGAAGAGACTTTTTTTTTTAAATCGAATTGATCGTGTCTTAGCTACTTATTGGTAGATGCAATAAAGGCGCGAACTTTTGGCATTTAAACTTTAAATTTATCAACAAATATGTTATTCTTCTGTTTGTTTATGTAATAAATACTTTGTTTTTCGTACTATGGCTATTATTTTCTCACAGTAGGTGTAAAAAGTAGAGTATCCTCCTCTGGGCTAAAGGTGTCTTTGCCTTGGGCTAGCTTGAATCCCTCGCTGCATTCAGGATTCTTCTATTAACTCCCTCGCTTCGCTCGTGAGTTAAATCCCGAATCCTTCATTGCGCTCGAGATTCAATATGACGCCCGTGACATAAGACACAACTTTAGCCCCTCGGTGCATAATCTACTATTGTTACTTCTTCCCGCACAAACGGCTGTACGAATTTGAATAAAAATTTTTACACAGATAGTTTATAACCAGAATTAACACATATGATACTTTTAATCCCGATATTCCCACGGGATCGCCGCGGGGCGCAGCTAGTTTGTAAATACAAATCGTCTTCTCTGTTATGCCAACGATCGCTTTGTCCCATTATTTCATAAGAAAATATCCAATTGTTTGTTAATTATGATTCGAAATAACCTACCTCACATTTAAGTTTCCGCATTCCAGTTCCAGTTAATTCCCACCCGCTCACACAGACTGCAATTACGAATCTTCATTTTCATTAAGAGCTCAAATGAGATTCGGTTTAGATATCACCACTATGGTGCTGTAAGATGATTATGTAAACTATAATGCCATTACTGAGGCTAGGTATGGTGGCTTTGCGTAAAACGATAAGCCTGAGGTGAAGCTGCGAGCGCTGATACAACCAGAAAGTAAATTTCAAAGGAAAATTTAAATAGACGGCACGCGAGAAAACGTATTCGGATGTATTTAACGAGGATAAACAGAAGTTTTGATACAGATAAGTACGGCGGAATATAATTGAGTATCAGAATTATTAATTCTTGAGTCGAAGCTCGTTTTGGGAGTGACGTGTCGTGACCTCATTTTAGATTTATTACAATTCGATTTATAGGGTTATTGGTAAAACATTAACAACCTCTTAAGAAGTCATTGTACTCATCATTATGAACAACTTTTACTAAGGGAACACAAACCTGTAATCGCGAAAAAAATATCAGCTGTTCCCTACAATTATGTTCGTATAACTCGTCAAAATGTAGGGAACAGCTGATTTTTTTTTCGCGATTTCAGGTTTGGTCCCTTAGTAAAAGTTGTTCATAATGATGAGTACAATGACCTCATAGCTCTATGGTAAGTATTTTTATCATTTATCTGCTCAAAGATATGAAGTGAAGATGATAAAGAACGATGAATGATTTATTCAAAAGGGGTACATGGACAAAAGCAGGTTTGGGATTTTATATACCTACCTATTTGACATTTCTATTGTAGTTTTCTGAGATTCCAATATAAAAATAAAAATGAAAATGTAACAATAAAGTTTGCCCTTCTTTTTTAATAAATGGCAAGCTTCGATCAATAATAGTATTATTGATCGAAGATGGCAAGCAATGTGATGTACTCGTATAAGAATACAATATATATGTATACATACTCGTACAGTACCTACCATGTCTAGACTTCAATAACAATATTTACAAAAATAAACAAATATGTACTTAATGTTATTATATTTATTTTACCTTCTTCACACTATTGGAATAAAAAACACATAAGTATTTAGTTCTCAACATTATAAAATACCCATCGTGTGTCAGAACAGATAGATAAATACACTCAATACACAAAAGATGAATACCTAATACTTTTTAGTCACATCGGTAATTAAGATCCTTTATTATTATAATGTTAGGACTTTAAAAGGGATCATGACGTCCGAGTTTGTTTCGGGATTTCTTCTCAGGGGGGGTCAGTCAGCTAGGAAAAGTAGGTGCCATGTAGTTTTAAAATATTGACGTGTAAAAGTGTCTTAAAAGATCTACTTACAGGAATAAACGTTTCATTTCATTTCATAGTGTAATTTATTGATAGCTTAGCCATAATTATCAAATTCATTTTTTATCTTAGCCCCAGCTTATGCTCGAGGCGATGAAACCATTCAATTAAATTCAACATCAAGGTCTCCCTCACACTTTTAAAAATACAGTCACATTTCTAGCCGGCAAAAGGGTAGGGGTTCACCGATGACAGTATTAATGTTCGATGTGATAAAGGGTGAGCCTATCGCCATTTATCGGACACCGGTCCAAGCCCAGGTCAATTGAGAATTTTCCAACAGGAAAATCACATTATCACTTTGTCCGAATAAGGGATCGAACCCAGAACTTTACTAGCTTTCGTATTTTGTTTCCACTTGAGATGGGTTTCTTGAAAAAGGTATGTTTATGTTTCTGAATTCGTTATAAAAAGAACGTGAACGATCAGCTGATTTTATCAATTCGTAACGTAATTTGATTTGATTTTGTGTCTCTCAGCCACAGAAGTCATTTTTTCCGGTCCGCGTCGTCTGTCGCGCCTGCGCGGACAATCGCGGTAATACTGCTGCTAAAGTGCGCGGTCACATTAAAATTACAATATCTCCTAAACTATCTGTGGAGCTATTTAAAAGTTAAATCGTTGGAATCTTATGTAATAAGCTAACTCACTATGTATAGATTGATCCAATTCCAATTGGAAATATTTTATCAATTCTAGTTGGAAACTATGATGACTCACGCGCACTCGACGCGCACCATGTTCGAAGAAATAACAATTTTTGTCCAAAATCTATATCGAATACACAGTCTTATTTATAAAACTTTTTAACTAAAACTAAAACTACTTATCAAAATGTTAACAGTATTGTCGTTTACCAAAAACGGAATACAACTACAGGTTCACACCCGGCATTGCTAAGTACCCTACCCAAAAAGCCGATTTGCGTTTGATGGCAACAACAACATCCGTATCCATACTAATATTATAAATTCGGAAGTAACTCTGTCTGTCTGTATGTTATCTTTTCACGCCTAAATCACTGAACGGATTTCGATAAAATTTGGCAGAAAGATAGATTGCATCCCGGGGAAGGACATAGTATAATTTTTATCGACTTACCTCGCGGGCGAAGCTGCGGGCGGAAGATAGTATTTAATATTATAAATTCGAAAGTAACTCTGTCTGTCTGTCTGTATGTTACCTTTTCACGCCTAAACCACTGAACGGATTTCGATAAAATTTGGCAGAGAGATAGATTGCATCCCGGGAAAGGACATATGGATAAGGATAGAAGGATAGTTTTTATCCCGATATTCCCACGGGATCGACACTTATGCGGGTGAAACCGCGGGGCGCTACTAGTATGATTATAAACGCAAACAGGTAAATGTTTGCTCAATGTTTTGCTCAAGCTTTTGATCCTATTTTATGTACCTGCAGTGTACCAACACGTAAAATTAATTATCCCTCAAAAATACTGACGTATTGCGTATTTCTGAAATGGGTAATTTCGAACAATTGTTAGTTTTTCAACGTTGCAAGTGGGTAGATTAATTACTTCTTTAATGAAGATATAGGTACGTTTTCAATCCTCGTTAATGTTTCGGGAGTAAAACTTTTCTAATTATTTCATTAGTGTGTGTTTCTGGATACATACTGCGGACCTACTAGCGTGTTTTGTTAACGTCAAGTTGGTGTTACTAGTTTAATTATCCAAATGATTTGCTAACGTTACATCATTTGAATTTCATCAACTTTATAACAATTTTGTCTCTTTGAAACTGTTACTTATCTTTTGGTTAATCTTTTGATTTATTTGAGATACCTTTCGGTAGAGAAAATTATATACAGGGCCACCGCAGGCGCGGGCTTGCGGATGGCGAGCAATGGGCAGCTCGCCGTCCGGTAAGGACCAGGCCCGGGTCGACGGCGCGTTGTGTTCCACGCGCCTCAAAGAGATGTCAGCACTAACTAAATGACGGGGTTCGCTAGGGCCGATGCCTGCCAGGGTCGCGGGTTGTTCAAAAGAGGTACCGTGGCCCCTGGCACTGGTAACTGAAGGAACACGGGTGGGTTTTAGTCAGTAAAATTCTGACACGTTGAGCGGGATAAGTTAATTGATAATTTCCGACCCAAAAAAAAAAGCAGTACCTACAGTCTGCAGATTTACAGGAAAAATATGAAGTTCCGGAAAAGTGTCAAAATCAGTGTTCTTTTCTTTCAGTTCTTTGAACTTACATAATAATATTATGAGAGCTTACAGTTAAAAGATTTTGTTAAAAGTTTACTTATGTTCGTTGAAATTATAGCTGGCTCGATTCTCGGAAGTATATTTTTGGGTTAAAGTTTATAATTGAATACTGCTTAATGAACTCTAGCATGTATTAAGTTTTGACGATGCAACTTTTCTCCAACTTGTTAAACACGTATGATGGAAAATAAAATGAATTACGTGGATTTTATAAGGGACCCAAATATTTCCATAAATGTTTTACTAGTAAGAGAGCAGAAAACTCACAAAAAACCCTTTATAAAATAAAATACTCCTTTCTGTGGGAGCCCAATGTTAAGGGTCACGCCGTACTGTACCACTGTCACATAAAAAATACAAACACTGTCTTTTAAACGCTCTACAACCGAATTATCCCACGCACGACGCAATGAAACAGTCATAGAACCCAAGGAATTGGCAGTTTGCGGGTAAAACCGAACAAAAAGGACGTGTGAATGTGACAGTAGGCAGTAGGGGAGCGACACCCATTCTCGTCACCTGTCGCGCTTTCAATTGCAACGTCCACGAAGTTTTGTACGCAAACCATCCTGCGTTGCTATGTCGCGTCGTGGGACGTTCATAGAAATGGTCTATGGAAAACTAAACGTTGGAACGTTGATCGCAATTGTTTGATATTATTCTTTGTTGACGATTGTAGCCTTATTTAAATGTTGAAATGAAGACGTATAGGGTCTTACCACAAAAACTTAAACACTTATTCAACGTGTGTCTAATGTCAGTGTTACGTCAAAGTCCATATAAATATATCGTGTTTAAAAGGTGTTTAGCCTAAACAACTGTTAAACACTGTTTTGTGGTAGTAAGGTATATGTTTATTTACTGCTTTACGAGTGTTGTTAGGTAGCTATCATTTGGAAACATTATTATAATTTTTATATTTATTACATATTTATTACATTTTCAGGCAACAAAACGAAAATAAATGAAAATACTTTACGTTAAACCTCTAACCAGTTTTTCACACAAAGATACAATTTCACGGTGTTGAATTTATAAACCAAAATTTTCCACTAGCAATGACAGACAGTAATCCCTATTATGTATACCGACGAGGCCACAATTCCCTCAGACCACATCGTGGTATATATATAGTCCCATTAACAGTTTCATTAATTTATATTAAAACTAGCTGTTCCTATGATTCCGTCTGCGTGAATGTCAGACATTGAGTTGCTAAGTACCAATAAAGATAACTTGCCCATTAGTCTCGTAGTCGAAAGCGCGATTACTGAGCCTGTGTGTGTCCTGGAATAGTGTTATTGGGTTTTCCGTCAGGAATTTCGCAGTAAAATCCCGGACTTAGGCAGTTGGCGGTGTGATATCCCCGTGCCTCGGAAAACACGTTAAGCCGTTGGTCCTGCGCTTGATCTTACTCGGGTCGTGTCGGATTGCCGTCCCATCGGACTGTCAGTGAAAGAAGAGAGAGCGCACCTGTGTCTGCGCACACACTTTAGTGCACTTTAATAATATCTTCCGCATTGATGGCTAGTCTCCTCTGAAATTGGCCTATATGGCCGAAATTGGGTCTGGAAGACTAATATATTTATACCTTTAAAGGTGCAACAAGACTACGTTCGATCGGTTTGATTATTGATCGCTTTAACCTGTCAAGCTCCGCGCGTATCCTATGTAATACGAAACAATAGAAAATCAATTGTGTCTCATTATCGGAGCTTGAGAGTTCACAACATAATGAGTTATTCCGGTCTGATCCCCTCCACCCCCCCTCCTCGATCCCCTGCTAGTTTGTCTTCTGTTTTAATCTGTCTTATCCACTATTAACTTTCTCATGCCTGTTGAGGGTCAATCAATTAATGTAATTCGGCTGCCACACTGTATCGATCCGATTTGGGAGGTATTTGGCAATCGGCGAATTGCACCATATCCCTTCCCTCAAATGCTAAAAAACTACCTACTAACCTAGAGATCGGTAACAATAGAAAAAGTAATCGTGTCTCATTAGTGACAGTTTAGCTACTACGCTGGCTTGATCTAATTCTTCGTTGCCTACTTGAAAGTGCTGAATCATAAATACAGGAGGGTACCTACTTTAATCATCGTTTATCTATAAACGAAGATTAAAGTTGAGTGACGTTTAAAAGTCAAAAATATGGTGCTAAACAGTCGCTAATCGCTTATCTTTAAAAGCAACGTTTATGATTATAGGAGTAAATGTTCAGAAATAGTCCTATTTGAGATTTATCATGTAATTGATAGGTATATTTGTTAGGTACCCGTACCCTTTATACCTGTGTGCGTGAAAAGGATACAGGGAAAACATGGTTTTGTTCTTAATTATCTAGACCTTCATTAATATAGAATTGTTTCCAACAAAGTGATGACTATTATTAGATAGGTACTTAGATTTAGAGATTCCGAAAACCACAATTCAAATATTTTGATAAAACATTATTTCAAGCACGTGTATTATTATGAATGTTATGCCAACAAGGTAAAACGATAAATTATATTAAAGTAATACAAGTTCTGCTTTGGTTTTCTAGTTAGCAACAACATTAATAACATAGACAAGAGGCTCATTAAAACGTCTTTCAGCCTGTGACGTAATTAATGAAGAAAATGGTTGACTATCTCATCTCTATGCTCGACGTAGAATAAGGGGCATAAGTGAAACGTGATGCGTTGGGATAATAATCTGCTTCGTAGATACAGTGGCCTCCAGAAGTAAGTTGACGTTTTTCTACTTCAGCTGTGACACTCCACTCATAACGTTTTTGACTACTAGCTGCGCCCCGCGGTTTCACCTAAATAAGTATCGACTCCGTAGGAATATCGGGATAAAAATACAATGTGTTAATCCTGGTTATAAATTATCTGTGTGCCAAATTTCATTCAAATCCGTTCAATCCCGGGTGTCAGGTATCTCCATACAAAATTTTATTAAAATTGGTCCAGCCGTTTGAGCGTGAAGAAGTAATAATATTAGTATGGATGATTTATCATAAAAAAATAATCAAGTAATCGCTTAGGGTTACCTAATTATTTATTTTAATTTTAAATCACATTGTGGCATCACAACTGAAGTGGAAAAATGTCAACTAACTTTTGACGAATTCCTGCATCTCGCAAGCAGAGTTTACCGCGCAAATAGCATATATACAACGGCCCGACATGAATCATCGGGCAGTTGCCCGCCAGACACGACACCCGTCTGGTCGGAACATCCTCCCTTTTGTATGGAGTACGAGTGAACTTTACACCCTGTTCCTCATACCTCTATACTACATTCAGCCCAGCCAGGCGCTTTACTTTGTGAAAATAATTCGATCACCACTGTTCTCAAAACGGTGTTCTAGAACAAAAAAATCGAAGACGTAAAATCTATCAACCCGCATTGGGCCCGCATGGTGTATTATTGCCGGTGGTAGATTACTTATATGTCGAAGAGAGGAGGCCTGTGTCCCCAGCAGTGGAAACATTCTAGGTTGAGCTAATGCTAGATTCAATGTAGGTAGTACCGACCTAATACTAAAATTTTTGATTTAATTTTATCTTATTATACTTAGGTACATATTTATTACCAAGTGGTAAACACAAAGTAGAATATTTAACTCAATTTATAATCTATATGAAAGTGTATCCGTTTAATATTATCCGTCCTTCCGGATAAAACAGGGATACTGCGATACTTAATCAAGTATCTGGACGCTCGATTTATCACGTCACATCACTTTATTAGATAGATACTTTAAAAATCTATTAAGTATTTATTTAAGATCATTTTTACATAATATTGAGTTAGCAGGCTTAAAATATTCATCATGTACAATGTGTAACTGAATTTAATGCACATTAAAAGTATTTGTTTAGAATCTTTTACTGAATCATTTTTAATATGGGGAATTTTTAACCGACTTCAAAAAAGGAGGAGGTTCTCAATTCGACGGAATGTTTTTTTTTTTTGTGTGTTTGTTATGCGATTACTCCGCCAATTGTGGACCGATTTTCAAAATTCTTTTTTTGTTTGAAAGGGTATGGTCTCGAGGTGGTCCCATTGTCACCAACTCGGAATCTGATGAGGGAATCCCATGGAAATCGAGGGAAACCCTCAAATTTTATAGGCACACCTATAGCGATTTGGGTACTGGAAGCCGACCCCAGTATAGTGGGGAAAAGGCTAGGCAGATGAGCCAGTACATATAACTTATTGAACAAATAAATATTTTTTTTATACCTACATAATAGCAAAAATTCAAATTATGATAATCATAATGCTGCATATCTAGCATAATACTATAATGGGAGTGTTGGTGGTGTGCGTTAATTCCGGGTCATGTTGGAAGGCAAAATGGAGGTGAAAGAATCAAATAAGGCATCAACACTTTTTAATCTGTTAAGTTCGTTAAAAATCCTTTCACTGAAACCACAACAATTACAGCTTTTACTGCAATTAATAACGTAATAAATCTTTTCACGAAATATTTTGCGGCATGTTCCGAACGTTTCCATCGACATGCCTTCAGTGTGAAAAATGGATGGTGTTAACTCGGAGTGAAACACGTTGCAATAACGTTTCTGACCAATGAGATAGCTTAGCATTCGTCATCATCACATGACGTGACCCACACACGTAACACACACGTGCTTGTAAAACAGGGGATTGTGATTTAAAAAAACATTAAAATATGAGTGTTAGCACAACAAAGAACAGACTCGCAGAAAGCGAAAAGGCCGCCCATTGGATATTTTGTAGTGTTTGATGTATTTTTTTGTTATGTATTTTTGTGGTGAACAATAAAGTACATATAGGTACATAAGTAACTCGATCACAAGTATTAAACTAAAGATTCAATCTAGTTACGACGTTTCAATTGTTTCCAATGATTATTATCACCATAATATTTGCCACTTGAAAGGTTTGATAATAATTTTCGAACCAGGGAAACCTCAAAACGATAACGCCCTATAAAGGCAGTCGACACCACTAAGCGGGCCTTTCTATTCGCCTTCAATAGTGAATATCTTTAAACTCTATATCAGTGGAAATTATCTTATCAGTTTCATAGTTCAATAGACAGCTACAATTTCATCAACCATGTCCATCAGTTTGAGCTTCCATTACGGACTAACAGTTCTCCCAATATCCTCTAGCTTTGTGAATCGACGGACTGAAGACAATGGTGGAAATCGGAATAAAAACCTTTTTCTCTTTATTTCGAAAGTGAACATCAAACGTGTTTTACATGTCCATCATTGAATGTAATAGTCCTGAAAAAGAGCACTCGTCTTTTTAAATTGCAAATAAAAAACTTTTGTGTCATAGACCTTTTTTTAAAACTTTTATTGCACACTATGAGCTATGCTGCGAATTTGATTCGTTTGCACTTTGCAATCGACAGGTTCTGGGAAAAAAAATAGAAATCGTATTTCGGATCGCTTTCCATCAAAAATATGTTTATTCATCGTTGTTTTCGATTTTGGAACTGAAATCTCACCGTGAAAACTTAGGTGAAGTGAGTTTGTTTTTGCTAGCAATTGACACTATTGACAGCTCACTCCACGCTCACTTCACCTAAGTTTTCACGGTGAGATGGTTACAGAATCGCACTGCTGTAGTGTAAAACTTTTACAGTCGGAGGCTCCTTTATCAACAGCATATTTTTTGAACTACTCGTAAGTTTTAATTTGAAGAATGACTCTTCTATTTTTGATGATGATGATTCTTGGGATTAGAATTATGCAGTTCTAACATAATATTGCTTGAGTAACATTAATATTGTGATTTGTTAGTGAATTTTAAAAGAAAACCTCAATAAATAAAAACTATTTTAAGTACAGGAAAACCCTAGGAAGACATTTAGTGACCTTACTGGTGATGTTCTTTAGAAAGGTCAGGTGCGTAGTACTTACTCGCTACCGAGAGTATATTATGACCCTGATGTATAAACGTAATCAAAATCAAAAGCAAAAGCAGTTTGTAAGGATCGTAACAGGTGTCGTTCTGTAGTTTTTGCTTATCGCCATAGGAAGAAGTTTGTATGTGTATTTTAAGTTCAAACAACTAAGTAGGTATGTCTGCCTAAGCTTAAGAACCTTTAGCAAGAACCTCCCTTTGGCGAATTAACATAAGATTTTTTCATAACATAGTCAATACTAGCAGACTTCCAGGATCACAAAAGTGAAAATATTTGTAACGTGAGCTCAAAATTAATGACGCGTCACTGAAACACGTGCGCCTCCCTAAACATGATATGTGTGCCGACCGGTGTGACCGTGTGTCCGTTATCCAGTGGGCGCATTAGCGACTCTGACAGTTCATTTATCTTATTTGCTGCTCGGTTAATTAAGTCCTCCCCACAGAGGTGTCGTAATTTCGGTGCTGATTTGTTAATTTTCTAAAATAATGTCAAGAATAACACATTTGGTTTCCGCCTAGGAAACGTAGCTAGTCAGTTCAAAACAGGTAAAATCAGGTATGCCTAAAAATATTTAGGTTGTCTGAAATCAAATTTTAGGTTGGAACAAGTCAAAAACATGTGATTTATGACTTCTTGATATATTATGTAGGTAGCAGGTACCTACTTGCATATTTTTAGGCACTACCTATGGGTAGTACAAGAAAAAACAAGCAATATTATGATACTGCTTGTGTTTTAGGGTTCCGTAGTCGGCAAGGAACCCATATAGTTTCACCATATTATATATTAATCATGCCGACAAAGTGGTAAAATAAAACTGAGAATTTTTTTTTTTGGTTTTTTTTCTCTCGTCTACCCCACGGAAGAGTTAACTCTTCCGTGGTCTACCCCATGGTGTGGGGTATCGTTGGAAAGGTCTTTCAAAAATATTGCGGGTTTGTGACATAAACAATTTTTCGATTCAGGGATCCGTTTGTGAAATATTAAGCTTAAAAGTAATAATTTTTGTTAGAGTCAAGTGTGGGGGACACCCCCTGCTAGCTAAATGGTTGTATTTTGATTATGTAAGTAAACTAGGCTTTTCTAGGTTCTTGGGATAAATTCATTCCAACTACGGAACCCTTCATTGTGCTTGGTCCGACACGCACTTGCCCGGTTTTTTTTATTTAAATTCAAAATGGCGTAAGTACTTTTACCCTTCAAGGCGAGAAATATTTCAGAACGAGGTAAACTACATTAGGCCGCTGCATAGAGCCTTGGCAGACCTTGTTAAATTTTTAGTTCAGAATGCAGGTATTTTATTATTAAATATAAAACGTAAAATATTCCAGTAATTCATAACAGTTTTTGTGCGTAGACGACTTGTTATGACGGTCTTCTTGAACCCGTTCTTTTTTGCATCGTTTAATTTCGCACCACAAGTTGTTTTTAGTCATACCTACAATTTGATATAAACATATAGAGGTATGAGGAACAGGGTGTAAAGTTCACTCATACTCCATAGAAAAGGGAGGATCCTCCGACCAGACGGGTGTCATGTCTGGCGGGCAACTGCCCGATGATTCATGTCGGGCCGCTGTATAATTATGTATATGCTAGTTGCGCGGTAAACTGCTTGCGAGATGCAACAAACGCACGCAACAAACATACTTTGTATGCAGCAAACATATGTTTTGCTGAACCGCCATAAAAGTCTATGTAGACGCATACAGGGCAACTTTAAATGCATCATTATACTACTTAGGCAACGCCTGAGTATTTTATTTTTTAAACTTCACTGGAAACAACCGTACAAAAAAAAAAAAAATTAAAGTGTAGAAATTTTACAAGGAGTAAATTCCGTTTAAATATCCAAATGAATTTAAATATCACAATATAAGAAAAAAATAAGCAAAATGATCATAGGGCATCAAAAAATTCGTCCGCATCGCTGTCAACAGGAACAGTGCCCAAAAGGCTGGCAGCATTGCCACGTTGTATGGCAATGCTAATTCTTTGGCCAAGAAATAGGCCAGCCCTCTGGTCACGTGAAGAGTCGACTAACCGCTTGGCGATATCTCGAAAAACCAAGTGGGCACTCGGACCCCATGGCCCTAGTGTTTCAACCCCAAACGGCTCGAACATATAACTCCCAATCAGGTTGGAATATTTTCGCCGTTTGAGGTTTTCTGCACCTGCAGCAGCCGCCCCAGCACAGCCCACCGTGCTAGGAAGATGGGATGGCGCAAGGGTGTCGACACATGTTGCATCCCACACCAAAGGTCTGCCTAACTTCCAGGGCATTATGGTCATTCCGTCTGGTCTCTTCCCATCGTCGCGTGCCAAGCCGTTGGGTTCTAAAACAGCTGGCACCCCGGCGGTGACAAGAGCACGGCGGATGATGTCATTAATGCTGGCGTGCCGTGCTATCCGGCCTGCGCTCCTACTACAAGATAGGCCATGGTGCCCGAGGCAGTCGACAGCTTTACCGCACTGACAGCGATGCGGAGCCCCGCAAGGAGCGCCCAAACGCAGACAGGTAGCGAGCCGGAAGATGGTGTCACCCAGCATAGTGCCTATGTTGGGTGACGGGAGTGCTTGAAGCCAAAGACCCGACTTCCACTCACCCACAGCCAGCAGGCGGGCACGCTCAGCAGAATTGGTGGACGTCTTAATAAGATTATTCCGTACCAACCTGCAGAGCGGCTCATCCCACTGTCTCTGGGAAGATGGGTTTACGGGCCGAATCCTTACATGACACAGCATTTACATATATCAATTTACTGTAGGCAACAACATTAGCCCAAAAACTCATTTAATCTAATATTATAATAATTATTGCGGTGGGTAATAATAGATAATCCAAATAGTTTGTTTTTGTAATAGCGCCGACATATCTGGAGCTCTCATTCAGGATAGATAATCGAATACTTAGCGATCGGCAATTACATGCAGATGGGAGTTTAGACCAATTGTATCAGAGGAGTGTAGTTGGGACAGATAGTTCAAACTTTAAAGTAGGTAAAGTCTGGGAAATTAATTGTTAAGCAAAATGCTACATATTGTCATCTGCCTAGCCTTTTCCAGCTATGTTGGGGTCGGCTTCCAGTCTAACCGGATGCAGCTGAATACCAGTATTTTACATGGAACGACTATCTGACCTCCACAACCCAGTTACTGGGTAATACGATATCCCTTGGTAAGACTGGTTGTTAGACTTTCGGGCTTCTGACTACCCGTAACGACTGTCAAAGATCCACCAATGACGGCTGGAACCAACGGCTTAACGTGCTTTCCAAGGCACGGAGGGGTCACGGTATGTAAAGATGGTCACCCATCCACAGACCAACCGCGGCAAGCGTAGCATAACTTGATCGATCGATCTGTGCGGCTGTTATTATTTAGCCACGGGCCCCTCCAAAATGCTACACAACTTAAATTGTTCGTATATTCAAATCACAACTGTCAATCTTTGACAGTTGTATGAAACGGTTATAACACGGAAAATTGACGTAGGGTGTCAATATGCTTATCAATTAATTTGCAACAAATTTTCTTTTACGTGTACTCATCATTGCTGTTTGATCTTATGTTGCAGTACCAATCCGGCTTTTAAATTCCGTAAAGCACAAGTAGTGTGAATTCTACGAGTATGTACCTACTATAAAGCTATCATTTACTGGGTACCTATTTCTTTCAGTGAGTTGAATGTGCCTTGGCGGATGAGACTATGTCATACTAACTCTAATATCTCGCTGATCTTGACGAGTGTGTTGGATCATTTAGCTCCCTTCAGTGTGAGTGAGTGAGCTGAATGGTGCTTATCCATGCGTCATGCCTCAAAGTCGTGAACGGGCGCCGTCAGTAGGGACTGGTCATCTCTTAGCTGCCACAGTCTATTTTTTATTTATCTTTTAATCTTTTTATTACGGACCCTTTTAACGTTCTACATCGTTCCCATATAATAATGATATATTCAATATTTTGTAACCATATTTTTATTTAAAAGAGTTTCCGTGGAGTTTCTTGCCCGTTCTTCTCCAAAGGTACCTACTACGCTTTGTAATGGGCGACTAGCTTCATCTTTCTGACTGACCGATCCCTTGACAATTCAAAGTGTCTGAATTGGATTATTAAAAAAAAAAATAACTTTGAACAATACATCTATTTCCAAAAAGGTTGGCTTTAGCGTTTTCTCTGTCACTCACATCCGGGCTACACCCGCGTTCAGTATATATGTCGCAGCCAACTGGTTTAATTACCCGTTTAGCCTTTTAACTAAACGGCGGCAGTTCAACTAACGGCCTGAATGATATTCAATTATAGTTTAGGTTGGAAGTCTGTAACCAATCATGCGCGAGCCAAATTGGTCGCAGTAACTAAGCCAGGGCACCCCGACCAAATGGGTTAGGTTAGGTTAGAACTGTCCCCCCCGGTGGGTTCCCGCATTGTCGAGGCGGGGGGGCTCAGTAGCCGTGGCTTGGACACCCACGGTGAAGCGAAGAGGAACCCGAGGAGGGGCCGCTCGTCAGGGCTTTTGCCGACAAGCCGACGACGTAGCGGCCAACATGTAGGTTGCGGTGCCGCTTGGGCGACATCGCAACTGAGGCGGGCCGCTATGTCGTACCGGAGGCATCGCGGCTGAGGGTATTACGGTGCGCCGCGCTCCCTACCTTCCGCGGCCTTGACGGGGTCGCCACCGTTCGATGGCGGACGCGGCGGGGCCGCAGGGGAAGAGGAGTGTTGGTATGACGTTGGCCACTCTCCTTATCCTCTGCGGCCGAAAATTGGCAGGCGGCGGGGCCAATGACCTGACCCGTCGCAGGGGGACCAAGGGTGGCAGAGACGGGGTCGTCTGGCGCCCATGTGCTGGTTTGGTCCCTGGGGTGGTCACGGCGTGCTATGTGTTCTGGTGCGCCGGTGATGGGGAGTGCTCCCCGGAGGAGGGTCCGGTGACGGACAGCCGCGGCGGGTTCACGGATGAGTGCTAACGCGTGCCCGTGTTCCCGCCATAAGCGGCAGAGGAGGACACCGTGTAGTTTTAGTGGGTTAGAGTCCCACATAACTGCACTATCTCCCCGTGGTAGTGCAGAATGCATGAGCATTTCTCCACGTAAAAAAAAAAAAAAAGGTTAGAACTGTGACCTAACCCATTTGGTCGGGGTGCCCGTGTTCCCGCCATAAGCGGCAGAGGAGGACACCGTGGAGTTTTAGTGGGTTAGAGTCCCACATAACTGCACTATCTCCCCGTGGTAGTGCAGAATGCATGAGCATTTCTCCAGATTCAGATCAACTGCGTGCGAGCCGAGAGAGCGAAGCGAAACGAGCACTACTTCCAAAGGCCAGGCGGTTAACTAAACGGCTAATTTAACCAGTTGGCTGCGACATATATACTAAACTCGGGTGTTAATATACCCATCGAAATATAGAAGACGACTGCCGCACAGCTATTTCGTGTATGAGACAAAATTTGGAGGTAAAATTTTATGAGATAAAAAAAGTATATAAACATTTACGGAAAATGAGATCACAAGGATACAAAAATACAAAGAAATTTTCGTCTTAACCCTCTCATGGTAAGCCCCTTCACATCCTTTTAATAGTTTATAAGAATACTCTTAGCGGTATAGAAGGAATGCGTCAGGGAAAAATAATATCTTATCATTATAATATTCATTGATGAACATGCAGGGAATTAGAGGTTTGAGCACCTTTAAGTCCGTTTTTACTCGTACAATGTATGGTAGTTATACCTACTTCAGAATTTATTTATTTGTAAGAACGTAGTTGTACATAGTATGATGTGAATCTTTTTTAAAGTTTAATACTACAGTCTACCGCAACATAAATAAGGTATACAAATATTCAAATGTCACTCTTAATTCAATATTTTAAGGTTTTTTAAGGTTTGTTTACAATAAATCCAATATGAAATAATAAAAAAATAAAAAAATACAAAAAAAAACACCTGCTACTTATTGCACGTGAGGTATGGAAAATAACAATTCAACCCTCACGATTCAGGAGAAGAATCTATTAGAAAAATCGCTAAATAAGTAGGTTGATATCTAACATACGAGTATTTAACATTACAACAGTGGTGTAGTATTCTAGTATTTGTACCGACCACAGTAGAACCTCAGATTAAATAGGTACGTGCTAATTAGATTCGGTAATTACATTGGTATTTGGTAATTAGCTTAGGAAGAATGGACGGCGGTTTTGACACCGGTTTTGTAGCGGATTGCACACATTGATTGGTACTTTTGGTGACATTACCTTTCCCAAATTCAGGAGGTAAGTAAGCACCTACCTTTTTGTCTACTCATGTGCCTACTACCATTAGATCTATTTTGTAAAAATTTCACCGTGAATACTTGAGGTGAAGTGAACTGTCAATAGTGGCAATCTGACATTGGCAGTTGTAGGTACGAACTAGCTGGGGATCGAGGAGGGGGGGTTTAGGGGATCAGACCGGAATAAATCGATTTTTTTCAAAGCCCGATACCTCCTTTTTACAAGTATATCCTCTGTTTCTCTTCGTTAAGTACCTACTCTGAGTCTGTCATAATTTATATCTTTATTAATTTTGGGTGTAAAGATTTCATCTTAGCTGTTATTAGGTACAGTCAGTTACTGCAATTAGCTGACCCACCTTTACATAAATGATTGATTTGTTTAGAATACGCATCGATAGAATTTTATAATTCTTTTATATTTTATTTATTTGAGAAAAGTAAATATAAAAGAATTATAAAATTCTATCGATTCGTTTTCTAAAAAATCTCAACCATTTATGCAAAGGTGGGACAGCTAATTGCAGTAACTGACTGTACTATGAGACAGTTAAACGCAAATGCATTTCTATTTTTTTACTTGTCCGTTACGTATTTAACAAAGAAAAAGATCTTAAGAAATATTGACAAAGATGACATATATAGGAATTTTACAAAAAACATGTCCAAAATAATTATAATAAGCCAATTTAAATTCTTTGTACAAACAATTAATTGGCATCACTTAAAACCGAAGAATAATTGAGCATAAAGAATGAACTTTTAAATTAATTTCAGGTCTTTGGAAAGTATCAAAAGTTCTTAAGTAATGTCGATCCATGTTGAAACTTGGTAATAAAGTAACAACGCTTAGGGGGAAGAATTTTTCGTTCATGAAACGATACATTTTTAGTAAGTTCTCCTCACTGATGTCAGTTCGGATTTTTGCTTGTTAATGGACGATGAAAGAGCTAGACTATTTTTGGTTCCGAAAGAAATAAGTAATTACAAAATTTTTGAGGCTTTGTTAATGGACGACGAAGTTTTTGTGGTATTTTTAACGCTGGAAAATCACTGAACATTTTTTTTTTACATATTTTTCCCAGAAGCCAAAAACTTCGCTTTTTGCAAATAATATCTAATTCTTTGACTTCAATGAAAGCTGTAAGCTTAAACCGAAAGAATAATAGTAGCGGTACATAAATACCAATAAAACCTTCATTTCTGTGGCATTGATTCAGTATGGATTTTCTGACCGACACAATAGACGTTGCCGACCGGTGCGGTGTGTAATAATGGGGAGTGTCCATGCAGAATTGTGGCTTATTCAATAGACGGCCAGTCCGATTTATGTACCGTTCCACCGAGCGCTGTTATGTACGCACTTTATTCGTTTGCAAATATGTTTTGGGGAACCCTGAAAAAAATTCCAATATCTTTTACTATATTTGAACGAACAGGTGGGTTTTTAAGGTAAAAGCCAAGATCGCATCTTCTACGCCTCTCGATCTCTTCATGTACACCGATGTGTATTTTAGGAGCAATTTCCAATTTAGCTTCAGCTACTGAAGTTTGTTTTTCATCTATGGCGATATAGACTTGTCGGATGAGCTTCGTATCTAGCTTACACAAATATATTTTGTTTCATGACAAGCTACTGAATGTTCAAGACAAAGAGTCAAAGCCATTCTGAACCATTGTTCTTACAGTGTTTAGTTGTCAGACGAACTTGTTAATATCTGACGGTCTTGCTTTGCACTGATTTATAGGTCATTTCGTGCTAAGAAAATATTGTTAGAATATCCTGAATCCTACCTCAGGTCGGATATTGCAAATAAGACGACGGTGAGCGAGTAATAATATGATATTATAGCTGCCATTTATACTGATAACTGGAAGGGAACAGATGGGGGTCTACCATGGAAGTGCTAAACACGGAAATTCAATTTTCATTTCCATTGAGTTCTTCTATGATAATATAAATTAATGGCTGTAAAGAATGGCGCATTTTATTCCGTAACGATCTGAAACTTACCTAGTTCATTATCACTGAGGAGTTTCTTGTTGTTGTTAATGTGAGAGGTACCTACAGTTTCTTAGTGAACAAATCTTAAGTGCTTCGTCACCAAATGAACTTGAATGACACGTCACTAGGTAGTTGATCAAAGCGCTTCCTGTATAGCTGTCTAGGTTAAATTACAGTTTGTAACTAGGAGTTGATGAATTCAACTTGTACGTAGACATGTTATTTAGAACTTAGGAGTTAGTTTGTTTCTGTGTTCCCTCAGTAATGATAATAGGTTTAGTTTATTTTGTTTTAGTATCAGTAAGCCATCGCGTCTTTTGGATATTTAGAACTATCTTAAAATACGACAATTCCTTTATAGAAAGAGTATTAATAAACCACAGCCAGACAGGCATCTAAACAGCAAATTACGATTAACCTTTGTCAACGGACAAAAACCCAGCACATTTATTTTTAACTACAATTTATTTTTGTCAAAAAACACTACACCATTTTTAGCGCGACTTTATATACAGCGTGTGCTAAAACAAAAAAGTATTTATCATTTATGGTAGGCTGCTGGTGACACGTGGGAAAATTGTCGTCATGAATAATGGTTAGCCGACAACTTGTCAACGGACTGTCGGCCTAAGCTTCACTGACCCGACACTACGTTTAAATATGTGCGCTGTCTCTTAATGTGAGTGTATAGTCGATTCTGTGTCACATAAACTATGCTATAGCAACGAGTTACGGACGCGGTTGCAACAGGATTATGCTAGATTCGATATGAGTTGGTTTTGGTTTATAACTTTGTTTTTTTTTCTGTTTTTGTTTGATATTTTGTTGTGATTTTTTAAAACTGCTCGCATTTTTCATATTTCCGCAATAAACAAGATATGACGAGGCCGACAACGATAACCTCACAAGATAACCTAAAACGTCGTCGTTCCTCCGTCCAGAGCAGTAGTGTATTAAAATAAGTGCTCTTCAAATATAATAAATAGTTATACAAAAATAGAATTCAAACTGCGAAAACAATTAACTTGTAATTTCGTCTCTGTGTCCTACGCCCCAGGAACAACGGAACAACCGTGCGTCACCTCCACGTGAGTAGGTAAAGCAGTTCCTATTTGATGGATGCGCTAAGGCAACCCAAATCCAAATTTTGGAGCCAAACCTTTTTTCCTTTTTTCTCGTGGTTGTAAATTGCAAAAAACGTAAGAAAATTTGAATTTCGCGGGCTACCTTAGCGCTTTGGATGGTTTTCTATCGTGGACGTAAGCTTTGTTTTTATATGATCCAAGTGTGCTCACATCACTACTTGAATCCTTCCAAAACATAGTTTTATGTAGCCCACATATTTTGCGCCATTCTCACCTACATTAATATCTGCTTGGGGACAGTGCGGCCAAGACAAAGTAAGCAAGTCTCCAAGTTGCACAAAACAAAATAATAAAAATGTTTTTTGAACTACCCAAATTTAACAAAATAACGCACAAATTTATTTGACTAAACCAAAATAATGATCGGATAAAAAGTACATGTGCGGCAATTATCTTAATTTGCCACACATGTACTTTTTATTCGTACAGTCACGAGCACTAATATGTCAACACTTGGCAACATTCAATTGCGATTTTTTGTGAAATGGCGAATGCAACGTTGAAATACAACACTTTACACAAACCTATGGGTTCGAAAATACTTTGTTCGTAATAACATAAAATTTCATTCAGAACTAAAGGAGAAAATCGTCCTTAAATAAAGCCAAGTGTATAGATACTTATGCTCGTGACTGTACAGCTCACAACAAAAGCATGCAGACCAATTTATCGGTTACTAACGCTTAATAAGTTACCCAATAAAGCAGTCGCTGAGTTAGTTTTCTGATTTTACCAAAGTTGAAGTTCTCAACTTTGAGAACTAAGTTTACTAAGAAAATACCCTCATGTAAAAAAAATACACTAATCCAATGCATGCAAGACTCGATTTGTTTAATATTTAATCGCAATAAACATTCTTTCGAAAACATTGGATGCAGAGCTAATGCGACTTTGTGTCTTTTTTAGAATAAATATCATTAATACAAACCTACTCCAGCACGATAACACAAGAGGTCATATAGCATTCATGCGTTGTTATTATTAATTTCTTTCGATTCACGCTTCAGGACCAAGGAAACTCGGAATAAGATAGAGTACAAAATTAATAGATAGGCGGGAAAACTTAAAAGTGTAAGTGAACTCAGGTATAGAACTAATCATAAAAGGATTGTGGATAAACCCATTCAGGTAGACAAAATTGCAGTGGAACATCTCTAGCAACAATTTTTCCTTTACCATCGTTCGTATTTTTCCCGAGGATTTTCATTCAAGCCTCATTAAACCTTATTTAAAAGTACTCGGACGTTAAAATTGGTCCCCAAATTACAACTTGATATCGTCCACAGGCGATCCGTTCCGTGTTGTTCGAACGATTTATTTAACAATTTATGGCGGCTAGAGAATCTGAGTCGAACTGGATTTATTAAGGTAAGCCTCGCAAGAATTTATTACGCCGTTATGCTCTTAAACATCGAATGAAAGAAACCGTGTTTGAACAACAAATTTAATGGACTCGTTAAAACGGCTCGTTGCTCCTAACAAACTGTTTAATAATAATTATATAAATCTTATATCGGAACTTTGACAATTTTCTCGAGGAAAGGCAATTATGAGAACCTTATGAGTGAGAGCCTTTTGACGTCATCATTAGACTTATTTTGCTAACTTAATAAGGATGTTATTAACGACGAAGTATTCGTGACCTATGGCCTTATATTTATACATAAATAGAATTCGTTAAATATTGTTATTCATTATCATCATAAAAATTCATCATTCTATGCCCTCAATAGTTCTTGTACCAAAACTTTATATTTTTGGGTAAATTAAAATAATAAGTAAGCAAATAACAACTAACACCTAATTAATTAATAAAAATAACAAAATTAAATCCTAACTTAACTAAAACGTGCTAAAACTATACACAAACTAAAATAAATAGCGTCGAATAAAATTCATCCGCATCGCTGTCGACTGCATGGTTTGTACCCAAGAGACGTGCGGCATTACCTCGTTGTATGGCAACCTTGGGTCACGGGAAGTGTCAACCAGCTGTTTCAAAATTTCCTTATAAAGACCAAGAGCACTCGGACCCCACGGCCCGAGGGTTACCTATAACTTTATATTAGTTACCTACCCAACATTACCAGAGACTTTTATGAACACTTAAACAGAAAGTAGCGGAAAAGAACAGAAGATAATAAGATAATATCACAGAGAGCGGATAACTTATCGTCACCTGTTCGCCGTTAATAATACATTACACTCCAACAATATAAAACGATGAAGTTCGAAGTCATAAGTTTCAGACAAAAAATAAAAATGGATCGTACACGAACCCTTGGAGTTTTTAATCATAGTTTATGGAACAAAGTTTTAATTACAGTTCTGTTCTCGCGTGGCGATCGCTTCGAAGGTTTAAATCCTTTAATTGGAGACCTTCGTTAGCTATAATAATTCTACTCAGTTTTTTTCTTTACAATTATTGTAAGATCCTTTTCGCATTCTGTTTTGTAATCCTTTGTAGGATTTTCGTCCGTAACAATTTTGTAATGATTAAAGAGGGCATTTATTTTTTGTTCGTCTGTTAGACACGAATGGTTTTTCCTTATTGCTATTTGTTGATGGATATTATTTTTAATTGGTTCAGGGTTTTTCAGATGAACCTGGGTTTTTCGTGCTTCACTCAGTTACTGAGTTAACAATTTATTAAGCCTTTATTCTGTTAATAGAAGTAGAGTCAAGGTCATTTATGATTACTTACTGATGAAATATGTGATGTAATTATTCTCCTTCCAATATGCTTCGACCATTACAAAAATATAACGAAATAAAACAAGAATAATGGACGATTATCGCATTTTGTGGATCCGGGATAGATAATTTACATTGATCCCGGGGTGTAGGTAGTGTGCCATCAATACAGCTAGGGCTGCAATTAGTTCCCCCGGGATTCTCCCACACGGGATATTTATTTCTTGGCCCATGTTTACTGATTGCTGTTCAGATCAAATGAAACTACATTCCTGCATCGATTTGCGGTTAAAGAATTAATCGAGTTGAAATATTTTTGAAGCGTGAATATCAGCGGGGAAATTGTGTTTCGTTGTTTAAATTGTTCTCTAGTTTTCTTTTTAGGGTTCCGTACCCAAAGGGTAAAAACGGAACCCTATTACTAAGACTTCGCTGTCCGTCCGTCCGTCCGTCCATCCGTCTGTCTGTCACCAGGCTGTATCTCAAGACCCGCGGTAGCTAGACAGTTGAAATTTTCACAGATGATGTATTTCTGTTGCCGCTATAACAACAAATACTAAAAACAAAATAAAATAAATATTTAAGGGGGGCTCCCATACAACAAACGTGTTTTTTTCGGCGTTTTTGCCGTTTGTCTGTCACCAGGCTGTATCTCAAGAACCGCGGTAGCTAGACAGTTGAAATTTTCACAGATGATGTATTTCTGTTGCCGCTATAACAACAAATACTAAAAACCAAAATAAAATAAATATTAAGGGGGGCTCCCATACAACAAACGTGTTTTTTTCGGCGTTTTTGCCTTGTGTTTCGGAACCCTTCGTGTGCGAGTCCGACTCGCACTTGGCCAGTTTTCTTATTTTAGAAATGGTTCTGCGTTATTTTCATTCTATGTCGGCTGAATGTAGTTGTAATTGCAGACTTTAAAGATCTGAAACATACATACGCCTGCATATATTATGAACCATACAAACGTAGGTACCTATGTGTGGAAAGGAACTCAAAGCGAGCAATACGAGATGCGGTAGTCCTGAAACGGCTTCAAGTTGCATATAGACAGTAATTGCAAAACTTTCAGCATCACACAAATATAGGTAGAGTCTGGTAGACTCTATTATACAAGAGATATGTCGACTTTGTTATTTGCGATATCACTTGATTTTATATGGTGCTGTCTTTATGCCTTTAAATTAAACTCTAAATAAGTAGGTTTATCTAAATTATTTTATGAGGAACGTTTAAAGAACTACGAGCCAAAAAGTGTTACAGTGTTGAAACAAGATACCATTTTCTCCGTAATAAATGCTTATTATAGACACTTACTATAGAGGTTATGGTAAAAATTTATAGGCTGTTCACGATCTGAAGAACTATTCTCGTAATTAAAAATGTTCAAAATCTGGACCTCAGCGACACTCAATGTCAAAAACTTGTCAAAAATGTACGTACATTACAGGTGTTTTTGACAGATTGAGACTGAGATCAGACTGGGAACGTTCTTAAAATTATGGGAATTGGCCCTGGTTTGTCAATGTAGCTGCTTGTCAAAATAAATTATGATGAAAATAATGATAATTTATTTAAGTTCCAGAAATAAGTGTTTCCGTCATTTCTAAGTTAGTAAAAACTAAAGTTCTTAAACGTAATATCGATTCACACCCAGAAAAAAGTTGCCAAATCGAATCACTCCTTATCCAAGTTCCCACCTGGCCCATATTACAATAACTCAAAGAGTTCCCATCCTTATTCTGGAGGTCCCCGGTCGTATTTCCCTTCGATTTCAGGCGCGGACGGGCTCTGGTTAAACTTCTGACACTACTCTTGCTACGTCAGCGCCCGCGTAATTGAATCTTGTGGGTCCGACGAGCGGCCCAACGCGACGATTGCTTATGAAAACTGCTCGCTCCGACTTTATCGTGAGAATGAATAGGATTATTGGTTGGTGCGTGTTTTTGGTGAGTGCGGGCCGATTTTGATGGCGGAGTTCTGTGTCAACTGTGTTAGCATGTGTGTCTTATGAGGTGGGGTGTAAAGAGTCCAATTGATTAGAAAGCTTTCTGCGCCAATACATCATTCATTCACTTTTTGTTACACCGTCGGGTTATGAATTGAATAGGTACTTATTAGTCTTCTATGCGAACAACACTATGAACATCAAAGTCTGTAATAGGCGGAAAAAAAATCCATTTCAATTAGATACGCCTGAAGGTTACGGAAATTTTGTGTCTATTCATACATATGTCACATTGCTATTAAAATGAAATATAAACATCGTAAGACACGAGTATTGATCTACAGTAACCTAATTTATATAGGTAGCCACAATTTTCTTCTGACATACGGTTCTTGATTACCTAAAAATAAGTTAAAATCATCATCAATCACTCCTGTTTGTTTATTTATTCTCCAAATACAAACCACAGTTAACAATGTTATTGGAAACTCGGCTGGGAATGCTAACAGAAACACTAGGTATCCAAACAATAAATGGACAAGTAAAAGTCTAAGGCAAACTTGAGTTAGAAGCCTGTAGTCACGTACACCACTAACGTTAGTGAGTTTAAAGTGAGCAGTAAACCACAAGTCTAGAAGAATGATTACTTGACCTGGATTGCGCTTTGGTGTTGTTTGCTTTGAAGACACTGCATGTTTATCCAAAGTAAATTAGTAAGGAGAAGAATACAGGCTATTTCTCTGGTTAATAAATATAATATAAAAATAATTAATAGTTTAAAAAACACTAGAAAAACACGCTTTTATAAATGCACGTAAAAACCAAAAAAATCTACAATTGCAAACACGATTATGATACGATATTCTATCAAGGAATGCCAGTGCCTATCTTCCGGCTTCATCATCAGACCTTGAAACCTAATCGTGGTCAAAGTTCATTACAAGACTTTTCTAAGAAATCCAAAACAGCTATGATACGATTTTCCATCGTAAAGTTCCAGTTCATATCTTCCGGCTCCATCATCAGTTCGACAGTACCATATTATTGTATTGTCATCACAAGTACATACAGCTGCCAATTTTCATTACGCTACGACCCTTAGAAGATGGTTAAATTAGTTACCTTAGATTCCATTACATAGTTACATACAGGTCGACCTAATAAAAGCATGTTAATAATGATAACTCGAAAAGTATAAAGAATCGCGGAATATGCATGGGGTATTTTCGGATACCCCTGGGCATTAGGAATATAATATATTTTTTGACGTCACTATTTGGACCATCCCGTTTATGTATGTTGTGTGAGTAAAAATATTATGATCATTACCATGTTTTTTTTTCTTATTCTCTATTATGTCCCACTTCTGGGTAAAGGCCTCCTTTTTCTCCGTCCAAACCTGTCTGCTCTATGCAATCTCTGACCATGCTTGCAAAAATATAATAAAATGAAATTGCACAGCATAAACATCCATAGGCCACACAATAACTACTACAGTCCGACCGTCGAGAAAATGGTACCTACACTTTGGAATGGGCAACTAGCTTCATATTTTCTGACTGACCGACTTCTTGACAATTCAAAAGTGCCTGTAAATGGTTTAATTGCAATATATGCTTTGAGTTTGAATGCGTTCCTGGACACCTGTCAATTTCATACAAACGTCAAATTCACAAAACACGTATTGTGTTTTGTGAATTTGATATTTATTAGCTACTAGAATTGTCGCAATGACAGATGTCAGCAACGCATTCTCTCGACGGCCTGTAGCTTCAGTGAACATTAAAAGGGGCAATTGCCATAATCACCTCGCCTGGTAGACGGATCGGTGACCAGAAAAGATTCCACCAAATGATTTTTTTTATTACAGCAATTTTCCATTACACATAGAATATTATACAAATGAAAATAATCTTTAAAAATACTGAAAAAACAGTCTTAAATCCCATATATATATAAAAACGATTGCACAGCCCAGTACCTATAACGTCACAGTAACCCACATATGTCGTTCGACTCACACGTAACACCGGAATATGCACCTGCTACAATCTATATTCTCTTTCATTCCTACGTACAATATTGAAACAGCGAGATTAAAGTTTCTATGTGTTCACGGATTGATTTTTGAATTGAGTGAAGTTCGGAATACAGGAATGTGTCTGTCTGTCTCTCTAATTTTTTTATCGAGTTTATTCCATCACTGATATTTACTATTCGCCTTGAGGCCTTTACTGGCGTTACTGTCCATTTTTGGTTAATTGTCTGTAGGTACCTACTTACTTTACTTCTAACTTTCTGGAAAACTAAATATTGCTTATTCCTTGATTTATTTATTTATTTATTTAATTATTATTGATGCTTTACGGTTTAATGAAATCATCATCTGCTTAGCCTTTGCCCAACTATGTTGGGGTCAGCTTCCAATCTAGACGGATGCGGCCGAACACCAGTATCTTACACAGAGCGACTGCCTGTCTGACCTCCATAACCCATTTACTGGGTAACACGATATCCGTTGGTAAGACTGGTTGTCAGACTTTTCGGCTTCTGACTACCCGTAACGACTGTCTAAGATCTAGATACTAATGATAACCGCGACCAATGGCTTAACGTGCTTTCCGAGGCACGGAGGGGTCTCAATATGTAATGGATGGTCACCCATCCACGAACGGACCAAGGCTAGCGTAGCTTAATCTTTGATCGACCCGTGCGGCTGTTCTTATTTAGCCACGAGCACCCCTACGTTACAAAATTGACAGAGCGACTGTTAATACCTATATCCTTCACAATTATGGCGTAATATTGATACTGTGTTGCATTTTGAAAATTTCTATAAATTTCTTAATTACTTACAAATCGAGACATATTATAGTTTGGATTGAATCAATGCCTTCGGGCGTAACACAGCTATTACTTGAAATACACGTTGACTGCGTTTGCAACGTTATCTAGACGAGCACAAACATGACGAGTTTGTTTAGCAATATTAATAACTTTGCACCTTTGTTTTCTTTATAGTAGATGCTTTATTATTTCTATGTTATTAAAACTTTGTTCTGCTATTTTTTATTTCTTATTTTGCTCCACCCAATATTATTACAGTTTGGCACAGATTATAGTGAAGGGGTTCTACGGAGGCACTAATAAAATTATGTAATTATTTACCCATTATATCTTGTATGAAGGCATGTAGGTATGTTTTCTTATTAAACTAGCTGTGCCCGCGACTTCATTTGTGAGTATGTCGGAAAACAAATAATTGGATTTCATGGGTTTAAACTTTTTTGTACGGAATCCTAATTATTTTTCTAAAATAAAAATCCTATTAACAGTTACTCCTTATAACATCAGCTATCTGCCAGTGAAAGTCCCGTCAAAATCGGTCTAGCCATTTCGGAGATTAGCTGGAATAAACAGACAGACAGACAAAAAAAATAAAAAAATGTATTTTTGTTATAATTATCATGTTATTATACTTTCATATGCATTTAGCATAAGGCAGTTGTGCTGTTGTTGACATTATAAACGGACACTTCGATTTTATTTATTTGTTGACTATCAAAGCCCCACAAAATTGTTTTCTCAGTTTCTATATAGGAATGGGAACAGATTGAGAAATACAGTAGGTCCTTTTCTTTTATCCACGCCACTCATTTTTACATGCCACCATTTGATCACTTTAAAATATCTCGCTGCCATAAGCCGTAAAAAAAACAGAATAAAGAACAGTCACCCATCCTATCGCGAAGCGCTGCAATCGCAGCTTAACTTCGCAGATTGAAAAGATACAACAGCCATTAAGCTACGAATCCTCAGTCCTATGGACCATTAAAGTGTCCACAAGGAATTGATAGCGAGGAACGACGACATTTGATATTACTGCAATTTCAACTACAGCAATGCACCATTGTGACTACAAGACGTAAACAAACGCATTTCAACTTAGAGCAATGGCTGCTTTGGAAATGCAGCTCGAGAAATTCTTTTGATTCCGTCTATCGCTATTGTGTGATTAAAGGCGTGGTCACGGTTACCGCGATCTTGATGAAGAATGTACCTATAGGAAATCGTTTTATAGATCTAAATCATCAGCCATCGCCGTCTTTAGAGACCAGAAGACGAGATACGCGCCGAGGGTGCAGTTACTGGAGTCGCACCGCAACGTCAACTTCAAGGCGTTCGTAGTGCGCATACCAACATGCTACCTGCACCTGGTGATGGAACAAAGCTTTAGGCCGCAGGATGTGGTATTCCGCCGCTTTCGAAGACAAGCGCCATCAGAACGCACAAACACATAATGCAACTAAGTGATACTAACATAGTAATTAAGTTTTATTTACTAACAAAATTGTTACTATATTATTATGTATACTTTAGTTAAGGTATATTTCTATGGGTCTTTGGTACCTGAAAATAAATGGTTTATTATTATTTAAAGCTTCGGTTCCCTGCAAGTGCGATGGCCGTCGCATAAGCGGGCGCGCGGTCATTTGTAACGCCAGTGCAGCGGTCGCGCGTAACCTAAAGACCTATGGAATATTTCAGGGATTAAAAACACTATTACTTATTTAATAATAATTTTTTTTTGTATTTATCACAATATTATCATTACGTTAGGACATAAAATAAAACTATAAAATCAAAATAATATTCTAATTTTCTTTGGATTAATAAGCAATTTGGCATCATACATTTTCTTAATACCTCTAACTTTCGCGTGCTTGCGTGCTTTCAACGCCTGCGCCGCGTCTGAAACAAATGCGTTCTATGCACTCCGGAGGGTGCGGGGAGGGGAGGTACTAGTTAGGTAATAGTTTATTTCGTGCACAGTGAAATAATGACAAGCTACCCTAATAGCTTGTCATGCGACAAGAAATAACGATATTAAGAACGAAAATGTATCGAGTGCGGTCGATTTGACGCCGCGCGCCTGCTTGAAGGTTATATATCTTTTTATACTGTGGTTAAATTATGACCGCGGGGTATGATTTTACGGTGTAAAAAAACCTAGTCTTGGAAAACAGACCAACTTACTTTAATAAATAACGTTTCAGTGAAGTCATTCGCCGGTGAATTGCGGACGCTATGTGGCGGCCACGGGAAACCGCAGTTTTAGGACACCCTAGCTTTACTTCCGTAGCATATAGCAAAAATGTACTTAGCACTTTTTTAACACGCAACTCTGTTTTGAGAAACAGTCCAATTCCATTTCAAAAACTCGTTTTCTTTATCCTTTTTATTTATTTTTTTGGTGGCAAATCATCAAATGACCCCTCCCGCTCTGGGCGGAGCGGAAAGGAGTGTCAGACTCTTACTGACTTAAACCCACCCGTGTTCCTTCCTTAGCCCTTTATGTTCCGGGCCAGCGCTAACCCTTTCGGACAATCCTTTATCCTCGCCACTGAAATTAAGGGAAAGGAGAAAGCTTTTTTGTTCGACGATTAGGCCCACCAAAAGTGTGAAACGCATGTTGATTTTTTCCTTATGATGTCTAGATTACAGCGGTAATAATTATACTTCATCTAACGGTACCTAATACTAAGAAATGCGATCATAACCTAAAAATGTCATTATAAGAGCTATTGTTTGTTGACAATAATATCAAAACAATACCTACACGAGGACTTAGAACTTAGTATTATTTATTAAACTCAAAGCATTTATTTCCATTAAACCTTGTAACAGGCAGCATCATATTGTAGTCTTTGGTAACAGGCACTTTTTAATTGTCAAAATTAAATAGTCTGTCAGTTAGTCAGAAAGTTGAAGCTAGTTGCCCATTCCAAAACGTAGATCTCTATGGAGAAGAACGGGCAAGAAACTCCATGGACACTCTTTTATATAAAGATATTACAAAATCCTGGGTACATTATTTTTGTTACTTCTGTTCGTCCTTATATTTTCCAATAAATTGTATTATTATTTCGTTTGTTTATTCTGTTATCTTATTATAATACATTTTAAATATTTCTTAAAATATAAAAATAAGTATAAACGACATTTATTTTATTATTATACAATATAAAATAAAAACACAACAATAACAACACTTGTGTGTAACAACTAAATAAATCTAATAATGAATTACCCTTAGTATAGATAGTGCCGACTATCCTATGAGTAAGTAGCTTACCTACTTGTGTGTAACTAACAACATACTGCCAATCAGTCTCCGGTTATATGATACCTCCACTCCCCTTCGGAACATAACTACGAAGGGGAGTGGAAATTTACCTACAATATCTAAATATCAGTATCGGCATACTGCATACCAAACAAGGGGAATATTGACTTAAATAAAAACAGTTTTTCTATATTTTATTTTAGTATGTTTTTTGTAGTTAGGAACTTTTAGTATTTTTTCCGGCACCAATAAAGCACGGCGTGCAAGAGGCACGTGTTCAAAGATTTGAACACGTGTTTGAAGACTTTTCTGACCTTGACATTGACTTTTAAGTTGGCGCGACTTAGAAGTTGTTGGTCATTGGTTCGAACCCAGACAGGCGCTTTACTTTGTTTAAATTATTTCATCATCAGTACTCTCAAAACGGTGAAGGAAAACATCGTGAGGAAACCGATATGTCCCAGAACCAAAAAATTCGAAGACATGTGACATTTACCAACCCGCACTGGGCCCGCGTGGTGGATTACGGCCCATTCCCTCTCACCGAGAGGAGGCATATGTCCCAGACGTGGGAACCCGTAGGTACCACCTTTTTGTCGTGGATCTATGACATTCGTCACGGATCGTAAGAAGCCCAGCCTCACTAAGGGGTATCGTATTACCCGGTTACTGGGCTGTGGAGGTCACATAGGTACCTAGTTGCTCCGTGTAAAATACTGATACTCAACTACATCCGCATCCGTTTGGACTGGAAATCGGCCCCAACATAGTTGGGAAGAGGCTAGGCTGATGATGATGATGATGATACTTTGAAGACAACAAGTGTCTAAATAAGTCTATAAGCTCGCTACTTTAAAGAAAACACCTAGATAACACTCTAATACAAAATAAAACCTTATAAAGTGCAGGTTAGGTTCACATGTTAAAGGAAAACAGAATATATTATACATGGTGCTTATCTTTCGCCAGTTGAAACCGTCTACCAAGGGGAATGGATTACCTCAGCATTCGTGAGCGTGTGTCTATTCAGTATGTAAAGAAAGAGTGTGATGTACACTTACGGAAAAACATCCTTATGGAATTCACCTTTAAATATTTAAGAGTAGTATGGAAATTAAAGGAGCCCCCTCCCCCCCTTTAATTTCCATAAAAGAAAGAGTTTCCGTGTTTTTTCGGCATTTTTTCCCTTGTGAAACATGAAAAATTACGACGTAGGAAACGTGTGGGTTGACTAACTGAATCCGTCCCTTTATATTTATTATTTGTTACGGTAATAGAAACACATATATACTCTGTGAAAATTTCAACTGTCTACCTATTACGGTTCATGACATGTAGCCCGCTGACAAACAGATGGACGGACAAACGGAGGGATGGATGGACGGATAGCGGAGGCTTAGTAAAAGGGTCCCGTTGGCAACCTTTGGGTACGAAACCCCAAAAATGCGTTTTTACAAGTGAGAAGGATTTTTTTTTCGTGCTAGTATCTGGGAGCTCAGAGAAGACGAGTTATTCCGGTCTGATCCCCTGAACCTCCCCTCCTCGATCCCCTACCAGTTCTTTTTCTGTTTTAATCTCTGTCTTGACAGGGGTGTACTTTGGAATTATTTTACAAACTCAAATTCCAGTGTTTCTCCAACGAGTTTTAATATCAAGAGGTGCAGAACTCGACATTTCACCGACAGGTACATATATTATATACCTAGTAACTTATATGTCAATGGTAAGTCTACGCTTACACGCGCACAACATTATTCGTAAGGATAATAAATAGAAGAAAAAAATTTATTCTACAATGGAATTTGCATTACACCGACTTAACCGGTTCATTATTTAAAAATACAAATGGTAACTTTTGTTGGATTCTAACTACAGTTAACAAACAACCTTGCCACGTTAAAACTCGTGAATAAACTGCATCCAGTTCAGCATGCAACTATATGTATAGTAAAATATACTGAAAACCAACATTTCTCATAACAAAAAATACAATAACTATGTCATCATCATAATATCATAATTTCAGCCGAAAGACGTCCACTGCTGGACATAGGCCTCAAGCACCTCCACTTCGACCGGTTTTGAATAACTAAGTGCTAAGTCTAAAATAAGAAGTTTCTTTATACCAACCTAATCTCTAACACATAAAAAGTTTTTAATTCATTAATAAAAGTGGAATTCTTGTGTCTAAGACATTTTCAGACACAATAATCCAATTTCTCTACAAAATTGCTTACTTTACTTATTTACTAAAAAAAAAAATTGCTTACGTAGACTTTTTCCAATGTACACTATTAAATTCAGCTACTGTTTTAAACGATAAACTAAAACTGAAGCGTCGAACTTTAAAAGTTTTAATTCCATTAGTCCAGGACTGACTGTCTTAAAAGCCAGGACTGGATGTTTAAAAACTTTGTATCTGCTTAATGCTGCCAGTAACGACACCATTAGAGATTGGCAGGGTGAAGAGAATCTAAAGAAAATACATCAGCCAGGTACATTAACAGTTGAAGACTACAAAGAGTACCTGTTTTGCCTGGTTACAATGTATTATTTTCTTGAAAGTACAATTTTTCAAGCCATCTATTTCAATAAAATTCAAATTATCAACCTGGGATCAACTCATCTCCTTTGAGGGCTGTTGATCCGTTTCCTATTATTTCGCGTAATATTCTGAGTGATTGCAGGAATATTGTAATATCTTCAGATCTTGTAACGATGAACATTGGAAGTAATAACAGTATACTTAATTTGTTACGTTGTGTACTTCATAATTTTGATAAATTGTTAAATGAACGCAGCAAACCAAATTGTAAAAGGCAAATTAAAATTAATTATCATTTTAAATTAAATTGAATTGCGTGCACAAACAAAACAAAATAGAGTTAACAACAAAGCAAATATTTAGCATTTTGCGGGTGTAAAACTAAATTATTGTTTCATACTTATGATGCTTTTATTAGATAGGTAGTTACTATTTTTGAATTATTCTCTGATCTGAACCCCCCCCCCTCCACCCCCCCTCGATCCCCTGATTGTTCGTCTTCTGTTTTCATCTCTGTCTTATCCACTATAACATTTCTCATTCCGGTTTGATCCGCTTTTTCTTTTGTTTTTATTCCTGAATGATCGTCAGCAACAAAAATAAGTACAGGGTTTATTAAAATACATAAGTTCGTAATTCTTATTGTAACGGATACGTGTATGTTATGCTATACATAATAGAAGCACAACCACATACCCTCATAAAAACACAAGAAAGTTCATCATATATTCAAGCCCAGCTCAACTTGTCTTCAAGAAAGGATATCCTACCGGATTGAGCGCAAAATTCAACGGGACCGCGTGAAGTCACGTGCTGCGATAACTTGCTCCAGACCGCTGTTCTTGCACCTATAATTTTGAAACAAGCACCGTCCAACTCCCCAGGCTTTCTGGCTTGGTTCGAGGGATCTTGAGGTTACATCGTACCTTGTTAAAAGTACTTACCTAGTTGAACCATCCGACTTATTCAAGTGAACAGGGATTTAATGCTCGTATCTCGCCTATGTCCAGCAGTGGACGTCTTTTGGCTGAAATGATGATCTTATACTGAGACTAGCCGCGTGAAATTTCTTGTTCGACCCACCCCGTCGCATATTATTATTGTTTAATACACCACCTGCCCACGCTATCACTTCGTTTTCATTTAGTGCTTTATATCTGACTTTTTTTGTTTTTCTTTGGTGATATTAAGGTGATATGTTGAAAAAAATGTGGTTTTTCTTTTTCGTGTAACTTGTTAAGTATGTGGAATAGGGATTTAACATTTTGGTATATGTTTTTTGACTCTTTGGTCTAGTATCATGTAAAAGGAATACACAATTCATTGAATTTTTCTCGATACAAAAAAAATTGCAAAGTTATATCTATTTTTTCCTTTTTTCGACATCACGGTGACGTAAACTAGTTTTAAATTTAGGTAAATCATTTATTTTGTTAAAAAAGGAGTAAATTCGTTTTGGAACATACGTCGTTTTATTCCGAGCGCACGCACACTATAGCCATCACTCTTCTATTGCGTTTTAAAAATAATTGCATCACTTTCGGTCGCTTAGTAGGTTTTCGAGGATTTTAGATTTCCGAGGTAGCCCTCCTCAAGAATTGGGCTATAAAATACAAAAAGAATTTATTTAATCCGACTGGTAGTTCCAGAGGTTGTATGTAGGTCCTACAAACAAGCAAACAAATTACCTCTTTTTATGTAATATTATTAGTATAGATATGCATGTCTATCTACGTGTATTTTCCCAGTAGTCTTCAGCAATTCCTGCTGTTTAAACTAGAAGCTGTAACGCCTAGTTTGGATTATAATTATAGATCTAAGGTGTCCCTCGTAAACATACAGTACCCGAGCATAAATATGACACATCCTATTTTTCGAGAGGCATACCTCATGTAGTGTCACAAAATATGTTCGTCACCTTTAGGGCTATTTTTGTCTGGTCATTTCACGATTGAATCTGTTTTACCGACTCAGCATTATACTGCGTCAAGCATGTATGCTATTTTGATATTTCAAACAATCAATGAACTCAGTCTATTGCAGTTCTGTGCCTTAGGCGTTTCCCAGGCTGCGCCACCACACCCTGTTCTCCGCCTTCCGCATCCAGTCTGTCCCAGCCACCTTTTTGGACCTTTTTGATATTTGTTATCCAGTATTTAACAAAAAAAATCTGTGCGATAGTCAACTCAGCTTCAAAAAGTAGATAGGTAATTTATGTGTTCTGAATTGAAAAAGGAAAGAATTTGAAAAGTGACAAAGATAGACGAGTATAAAAAGAGTAACAGAGATGACGCTCTACAAGACCCCACTTTTTTCGAAAACACAATGTACCACATTTACGTCCGAGTAGGTACTTTACCGTACACCAACGTACATATTATCTTTGTACCACACACAAACACCTTTCCGAAATCGACTTACACGTTGTAATGACAAATTCGTAAGCCTTCTTTTCATTCCATTCGAGATCAACACGGAAACATAAGTAAACATGGATACAAAAATAAATCAACATTCGTATGTAAAGCGTTAAGTAAATAGGCAGGTGCCTGGAATATGCTTTGTGTCTTTATTTTCGTAGAAAATGCACGTGCATTATATTCATGTGTTTGGAAGCTCTAACTTTTCGCCAGAAAAGTACAAAACATGACATAACATCACACCTTGTCTCCTCGAAGGGTTTCGCAGAGGTGTACCTAATAGAATGTAGCGGTATCTACAACGCCATATGAGAACAACGCGTCATACCGAGTTACCGCGCAACTAGCATAGATACAACGGCCCGACATGAATCTTCGGGCAGTTGCCCGCCAGACACAACACCCGTCTGGTCGGAAGATCCTCCATTTTTCTATAGAGTATGAGTGAACTTTACACCCGGTTACTCATACCTCCCAGTAAGTCCTCCCTTAAGTCCCATGTAAAGGGGCAAGCCTATTACCACAAATCCAGACTTCGGGCTGCTACTGAGAAATTCCTGATGAAACGCAATAACACTTTGCCCGAACTAGAGATCCTAAATCTCTCTCATCATGATCCTGACCCATCTTTCTTCCAATACCTAGTCAAACTTTCTAATACCATTATTATATAGCATAGTTAATGCTTTAGAATAATGGTAGTCGCAAAATTAAATGAAGAAATGTAGAAATATTTTATTAATGGGAATCTTCAATATCTTCGAAACTCATGTTTGTTTGTATTTGTTTCAGACTAATCATCGACGGACACATGTTTTCGCCGTCGTCGACGAAAGCGGCCTGGTGGCTGGCCACGTTTTTTAGTGTATTTGTAACAGGTACGCATAGTGTATAAGTATTATATTTACCCATTTCTCCGGTTCCGAAGCATGTATGAGTATACAGCAATGGGGCTTTAATGGCGACCTTCGATCAATTGATCGAAGATGGCGACATTAATTAAGCACATTCACTTAAACGGTTTCGCGTTTTCGTTTTATGAACATACTAGCAGCGCCCCGAGGTTTCATCCGCATAAGTTTCGATCTCGAGGGAATATCAGGATAAAATGTATTCTATGTCCTTTCCCGGGACTCAAACTATCTCTATACCAATTTTTATCGAAATCTGTTCAGCGGTTGAAGCGTGAAGAGGTAACAGATAGACAGACAGACACACTTTCGCATTTATAATACTTGCTACGCCCCGCGGTTTCACCCGCGTAAATGTCGATCCCGTGGGAATATCGGGATAAAAAGTAGCCGATATGTTAATCTAGGGTGTCAGCTACCTCCATACAAAATTTTATCAAAATTGGTCAAGCCGTTTGAGCGTTTCGCCTTTATAATATTAGTGTAATAGTATGGATTTTAATTTCATTAAACGTTATTATTTATTTTCTAAAATAGCTTCTTGGAGCAAGCTTTACTTAAAGAACTGTAGCGCATCATTGGGGTCATTTGTCGGGATCACGGATCATATCATCGCATCAATGAAATTGAAAAGAACAGCGTGCAAAGAGTAGGCGAACTGAAAGAAAGACTGTATGTCGGCGAGCGGTGCATTACGAATTATTTTATGTTGTTATATGTAGTTTTTATGATTACTGGCCACTAGCCTTACCCGTGTGTTAAATTAATGTCGTCATTCTAGGGGCAACGTGCGTGTATATAAATAACATCAATATTATGTATAAGTTTTTGCCATTTCCGAAAAATGAATGAGTATATATACCGATATAGGTATAAGGAATCCTTAACTGTGGATTACGGTTGGCGGAAGTTAACCTCCGGTGAGAGACAGAAAATAAGAACTCAGGGCCAAGAACATTATTTCCAAGAAAATATTGTAGTGTGTTTTTTGTAGTGTGCGTTGGTTCAGAGTAAATGTCGAAAGTGATGAATGAGGGTTTTTTGCAATGCGTTGCGTTGCGGCCCGACCTAATTTGCGTTAGCCTTTACTATTATTTTCTTTTCTGCATTACATCATTGCATTACATTATTATAGGTATTTATAAGGCAGATGTGAGTGGAAAAGCCGGGAGGGGTGACGCCCTAGGAGGACATTAGTGACCTTATTGGTGATGATCTTCAGAAAGGTCAGGTGCGTAGTACTCGCTACCGGCGTGCGTGTATGACCAGGGGGCCTAAAAAGGCCATTTTAGAGAATCATAAAAGGATAACATTATGAATCATAATATGGCGAAGACTATCATGCGGCCATCTTACTTATTTATTTATCATTACCTTTTTATTTTTTCTTGTCTATATTTGCAATATTACTCAATATCACACTTTTTTTATACATAATATACCTACCTATTCGTTATTGTTTTTATGTGTCACAAATTTATTTTTATTTATTTATTTAATTATGCATACACACACCACGATGAATATAAAACTGATTTACATCCGTCACCTCACACACCAGGTCCAGTTGAAAACCAGCGTCAGGCACTAGTTGTCTGGCATTTTTGCTGAACTGGACCTTTTTGGCGCAGCCGTGAGGCACACATTCCTGCTAATTTCATATATCGGAATTTGCACTTTTTTTTTTTTTTTTTAATATCTTTTTTTGTTTTTAACTGATGTATGTACGATTACTGTCTAACTATTTGGTGTATTGTGTGTCTTTTAGTCTGTGCTAAATAAATGTATTTTCTTTCTTTCTTTCTTTCTTTCAAGACAGTCCAGAAAATGTGATTTTTTCAAACTAAATAGTAGTGATGGGCCGCCTATGGGTTTAGCCAATCTTTGATTAAACTATTCGATACATTCGATTGAATTTTTGTATGCAGAATTTGACCGTCATTAGATATACGAAATTTAATTTCTGTCGTATTTGTCGTCTCAAACTCATATACTTAATAACTAAAAATAATAAAAAATAACTACCAAAGAATAAGAATATTATCCTACTAATATATACTATTAACCTTACGCATTTCAGCAACGTACTCACGCAGGCAAAATATATAGGTATATAAATATATATAAAATAATAATAATAATATAATATATATTATATAAGAAAAATGATAAAGGAAAAAATTATAATATAAATAAACTCAAAAACGCTTTCCCAAAAACTTAGTTCACCATTGTCTTCAAAGTAGCGGGGCACCTTTAGGTACAGCCTACTTACACGATCCTGCTTCACCAATCAAAATAAAATCCAAACTTTACGAAGTCATTTCATAACCAAAAATCACGTCTCCTCTCTAAATAAATAATTTGCTTTCGTAAGAAACCTCCCCCGACCCGCACCTGTTTCGCACAACACTTAGGTATTAACCCCTATTAGTAGAGTTTACTTGTTCAGCTAAATCCAACCGGTGCTCTGTTACATTTTATCCACACTGCTCCACTGTTCGGTTTAAAGCCTACCCTTATTTAGAGTGCGCAGCTAATACTCGGTGACTGTACCCTAAATAACTGGGTGCTTAGTTATGACCGCGGTAATGGTTTTTGTTTGAATTAAAGTAGATGAAATATATTATTTTAGACTAAAGTAAGAATGGTACAAAATTTATTTTTAAATCAGGGCCCATAAAATGTTTTGTAATGTGAAAACAGCAAACAACTTAGCTTTAATGGTATTTTATACGTGGTAATTCATTCCTATGAATCAAAACATGACGTACGAAACCTGTGCGACAAAAAATTCAAATTTAATTTATGCTTTAAATATCTATAATAATAATCGCACAGGAACTACAAAATTTCAAAATTATTTTAAAGAGTGGTAGGGTACTTACACCGAACATATTTGGACGAAATAAGGAATGATTACAAAAATTTAAACACAGCACTTGCAGCGCTTGTTTTATGACTTAGATTTTTTGTTGCAAATGCTAAAGCGTTCGAAAGCGCTGAGAGATGGGCGTTAAGAAAACTAGTTTGTTAAAATACAGATAAGAGGGTAATTAATAAAAAGTGCTATGCAAAAACCTAAGATTCAAACTTGCAAGGAGTTTGAGAGGAAGATAGTAAAAGAGTTGTTAACAACTTGTTAACTTGCTAATTAAAGTATACTTACAAGATACTTAAAAAGTTGTCAAAACTAAGACGTAGTAACTTAACTGCACAAACGCTTTATACTATCTTCATGACAATCCTTGGTTAAAGGAAATAATAGGGAGAACTGAGAAGATGTATTTAATTTCTTCACATAGTAAACGAAAATACATGGAGACGCACAACTTAAAGAAAATTTGGTAAAAGTGTGTGTTTTTTCAAGCGGTGGAACAATATACCCTGTATTGTTCCACTGCTTGACAAAAGCAGGCAGGGACATCAACTGGCATCATACAAATTTTTCGTCGGGTTTTTATTTCTAAACCGACTAAAAAATTCTACGCTGGGGGTCTACAATCTAGTGGTGACTTCATGGTTACAGCTTGCGCATCGAAATCCCTCCCAAGTCCCACCTTGTATAGATAAAATGAAAAAAATTCTACGCTGGGGGTCTACAATCTAGTGGTGACTTCATGGTTACAGTTTGCGCATCGAAATCCCTCCCAAGTCCCACCTTGTATAGATAAAATGAAAAAAAATCTACGCTGGGGGTCTACAATCTAGTGGTGACTTCATGGTTACAGTTTGCGCATCGAAATCCCTCCCAAGTCCCACCTTGTATAGATAAAATGAAAAAAAATCTACGCTGGGGGTCTACAATCTAGTTGTGACTTCATGGTTACAGTTTGCGCATCGATATCCCAAGTCCCACCTTGTATAAATAATATGAAAAAATGTCTACTCTGGGAGTCTACAATCTAGTGGTGACTTCATGGTTACAGTTTGCGCATCGAAATCCCTCCCAAGTCCCACCTTGTATAGATAAAATGAAAAAAATTCTACGCTGGGGGTCTACAATCTAGTTGTGACTTCATGGTTACAGTTTGCGCATCGATATCCCAAGTCCCACCTTGTGTAAATAATATGAAAAAATGTCTACTCTGGGAGTCTACAATCTAGTGGTGACTTCATGGTTACAGTTTGCGCATCGAAATCCCTTCCAAGTCCCACCTTGTATAGATAAAATGAAAAAAAATCTACGCTGGGGGTCTACAATCTAGTTGTGACTTCATGGTTACAGTTTGCGCATCGATATCCCAAGTCCCACCTTGTATAGATAAAATGAAAAAAATTCTACGCTGGGGGTCTACAATCTAGTGGTGACTTCATGGTTACAGTTTGCGCATCGAAATCCCTCCCAAGTCCCACCTTGTATAGATAAAATGAAAAAAATTCTACGCTGGGGGTCTACAATCTAGTGGTGACTTCATGGTTACAGTTTGCGCATCGAAATCCCTCCCAAGTCCCACCTTGTATAGATAAAATGAAAAAAAGGAAAACAATATTGTCTGATTCGCAAAAGATATTTGAAATAGTACGTAGGTATATGAAATAATGTCACAATTGGTAAGACTATTCATTTTGAAATTGCCTTCTAAACTTTCAACAATAACATTAATCCCAGTGTCAAACTGTAGGTAATAACTAACATTGAAAACGCTAGAGGGTGCTCAGAGCACTTTAACCAAAATTATTTTTCGTTTCGCAACATCGACAATTTAATGCTCGTGCCTTCATAATTAATTGAATAATAATTTATTAGAAAACTGCTTGAGGTAGATTAAGTACCTAGTTGTAACCAGACAGGTCTTGATAAAATTAATAATAAAGTAGGATTGTTAGACTCGAAACTTCTCAAAAAGTTAATTAGCCAATAGTTCGATAATTGCATTACTATTTACACTAGGTACATTAAAAGGCTACTAACTATATAAATAAATACATAAAACAAAAGGATATTTAGGCGTCGAAGTACTCGTCTGCATCACTGTCATCCGGAAACGTGCCCCGAAACATGCGTACTTACATCGGTTGATATCCGGCACTTACCACAATTTCATCACTTTTCACCACCTACCTCTTACAACCACCTTTATTTTCTTTTTCTTTTTTTGTCAGCGGGAATCCTTCAAAAGGCGCCCGACCTCCGGGGAGGAAGGTCGGGGAGTGTGGGATTTTTACCTCACTAAAACCACCCCGGTGATCACCATCAGCACATAGGGGTGGTCCCGGTTCCTCTTAAAATACAGCACCACTTACTACCACTCACCACTTCTTGTTCGGAAATTATCGCACGGGAACATATTAGGTCATGGTCTATCCGTGTGCCAGATTTCATCCAAATCCGTTCAGCTGTATTGCGCAAATCCGGAACATAAATCCAGACAAACGGACAATAATTCTTCGTTACTATTTTATTATTTGTAATATGTCGAAATAGGTTTTATGCTGTAATTTTTATTCTTTGCTTCTAAAATCCCAATATTTCAATAATTGCAGGTGAGATGCCGATCCAGTCGGAGCCGGAACCTGAGTTTCTTCAGGCTCTGGAGAACCATACAGTCACACAAGGACGAGACGTACACTTTACGTGTGTCGTCAATCATCTATCTAATTATAGGGTGAGTAAGAAGGTTTACACAAATCTGGCTTCCTGATTGGAAAATTGAGCTGATTGCCAGTATTTTATATGGAGACATTGCCTATCTGACCCACAATCCTGTCACTGGGTAACACGTTATCCCGTCGTAAGACTAGTTGTCAGACTTTTCAGAGTTCTGCTATAGTCAATCATCTTCCATAGTGACAAAATTTTAAATGGTGTGTGTTAGCAAACTCGGATTCATTAGATTTTACACCATAAGTACTGTAGCGGATTTAACCAGTGCCCTAATTGCGTAACACACTATCAATTTCAATCTGAATAATTTCGAATCCATTGCTATGCATTGACACACACACATTTTTCCAACATATGAATGCCATATGCATTCATATGTTGGAAAAATGTGTCTGCTCAACAACGTAAATAACGCAATGAATGTTGTTGAACTATCAAAATGAAAGCTATTCTCACTGACAACATGTTACGCAATCACCCCGTTGGATGACTGGTTCATCTAACCTACACGAATATTTTAGTTACTGGCATGTTTTAGAGTAGCAGATGCTGGATGCGTCAAACTGAAGACAGGGCGCTATGGCGCTCATTAGGGGAGGCCTATGTCCAGCAGTGGACTGCTATAGGCTGATGATGATGATGATGTTTTAGAGTTAAACACTAATTCGTATTTAGAATAGGAAAAGATTCGACAATTCAGCTCGGTTAGCTGACAGCCCCCGGTCTTGAAGAAAATAAGTAATTTAATTTCTAGGCATAATTACAAGATAATTATAACTCAATTCGTATTCTATTAATACGATCCCAAAGTACCTATTTATTATGACAAGCTTTACGAGGATACATTTAGATTTGAGCACGATGAAGGTTATCGTAGGACGAGTTAAATCAAAATTTGAAATAGCAGCATTTACTTTGAACATGGTTTAACCAATCCCAGCGCTTCAATAAAACACAAATCTGAAGATACAATATTAAGATCAAGTACTCTGTGGTGCAGACTTGTGGTATAGCTAGCTAAACAATATTAAGTATATGAGGTAGTTAGGGGTCGAAAAGTCATTTAGTACAAGTTACGTTTTAACATTAAAAATGTTACTAAAATTATGTATTTATTTATCTGCCTGTTGTCGAATGTTCCTATTTATAAAGAGCCCTTCAACAAGAATATTTTTACTTCGAGTAAGTTCTCTTTTGCTGTTTTTTCATATCGAGGAAAATATTCTTTGAATTTTTAGAGCACAGGCTTAGAACATTTTCCGTAGGAAAAATATCGGCTCTTTTGCATATGTATTTGTCCCGTTTACACTATAGCGCTGGATGTACGCTTCAAATCTCCTTACTTGTTGGCTACAAAGGAACGTTTCGAAGAGTGCATTGTGGCATATCGTTGGTTGAAAGGATTTGACACGGATTCAGAGGAGAAACTCGAATATCTTATAAAATCTCTGAAGGATTATCTTGAAAGGAAAGCGGAGTACAAGACGACTGTTTGATGGAATTGTTTCCGAAGTTTCAGGACCACTTCGTTGTACAGTTTTATAAGGCAATGTTACTCTGCTGAAGATTTTGTAACGTTTAGAGAAAGTTAGCGTGCATTGAAAACAATTCAATTAGAAAAAAGATTACTCTACGCATATAAGAATATTGGAAGATATAACTGTATTTCTAGCGCGTACCTATGTTTGATGTTTTCTCAGTTAATACCACTGATCGATTGTCGTTCATTGGCTGATATGTTTTATTCTTGATATTTATTAAATTTCTTATCAAATTACAGGCTGGTTTGTAATTCAAATTGAATAGATATATTATACACTTGTCTAAAAGTTACTGAACAAATATTAGTAACGAATGTCTGAAAAGTTATTTACTTAATTTTACGGAATCATACCATTCGAACATAGCAGACTCAGACGTCTGTTAGTTCATCCGTCACAGATGTCTATCTCTCTAAAAGCTTAGGTACTATTAAACTTTATAAAAGACAAAAGTAACAACTTCTTAAGATTTGGAGAACTTTTGGTAAATTAGCAGCAGCATTACATCGTTGCACTAATTAAAATAAAATCAACATTTTATCAGTATACCTAAGTCTAAGTGCTTTGAATAATAAAGAGAAGAGCCTCAATAGGTTTATAAAAGGCATATTTCTAACAAAAACCCACGTGCACCAGATGACAAGTCGAGCATGAAATAAGTGGTCCACACTCCGCTGCATCCTACTGAAATGTACCTACACTTCATCCATCATAAAGTTTGTAATCTATGAAGGATTTTGCTCTCTACACTCGGAGAAATCATGTTCTTTGGCAGTAGAAAAAAGGCTGAAATAACTGTTTTTGACAAGAGAAAAGATAAAGTGATTACTTATTATAAAATAATTGTTTCTAAGGTTACTTTTGCACATTTTTTTTTAATAGTGCACACTTTGGCTGATGCATTTTTCAAAGTAAGACGCTAATAAATGGTAACACGGATAAAAAAGCTTTGCGCTACCCGTAAATGTTTACTTTTTTTAAAACAAAAACGTCCTGCTTTAAACTTAACACATTCATTTTGTTCCTTTGACATTATAGTTGCGGTTCTACCTCACTGCGCGGGAATGTTCAAACAATACAATCTAATTTAAGATAATTGTTATGTTGTGCACAATCTCTGAGCAGTAACCTAACAATAAAAAAGTAATTTAAAAAATTAAACCGACTTCAAAAAGAAATTAACTCAATATTATGAAATAACTTTAATTTCGGAAGTCGGTGTCTTGGGATCTTTTTTTTTTTTTGGGTGGAAAATCATCAAATGACCCCTCCCGCTCTGGGCGGAGCGGAAGGGAGTGTCAGACTCTTACTGACTAAAACCTACCCGTGTTCCTTCACTTGCCTGTACCAGGGGCCACGGTATCTCTTTCGAACAACCCGCGACCCTGGCGGACCCCGTCAGTTGGTGCTGACATCTCCTTGAGGCGCGCGTGGAACACAACGCGCCGTCGACCCGGGCCTGGTCCTTACCGGACGGCGAGCTGCCCATTGCTCGCCGCCCGCAAGCCCGCGCCTACGGTGGCCGGGAATCGGCTATCGACTCCCGACGCCCGGGGCGTCTCCTGCGGCGGCTCCTGCGGCGGTGTATTGGGATCTGTGTTTTAGTTTTAGTTTTTTGCCAGTTGGTAAAAAGTACTAAATAGGCTTGCATGAATTCACGATAGCATTTCAGTCAGTAGTGTTGTGCTGCTAATAGGATTTGAATGAAATTCGTCACACAGATAGTTTGATATGTCCTAACCCAGGCGATGGTCTATCCATGTGTCAAATTTCATCTAAATCCTTTCAGCACATTTTAGCGTGAAAGTGTAACGAACAAACTCACTTTCGCATCTATAATATTACTAGCTGCGCCCGCGGGAATATTGGGATAAAAAGTATATGTTAATCCAGGGTGTCAGCTACCTCCATACCAAATTTTATCAAAATTGGTGCAGCCGTTTGAGCGTAAAGAAGTAACAAACGTATAAACACACACACTCACAAACTTTCGCCTTTATAATATTAGTGTGATACCTATTAGTTAGGATAAATAAGTGTTTTTTACCATTGTCCATTAAGACTTGAATTATTTAGTGGGACCAATGGGACTTCAAAATAAAATTATTAAATCATTCCCTTTTGTCTCATCTGTGGGACGACGGCAGTGGGATGAACGGGAATACACGCATTTTTCTTGATTAAATATTAAATTAAAAACTGTTTAATTTTTCTGTCCGACTACTTTGAGAAGACAGACCGAATGAAACTTAGATATGAATCTTCGGTCAGCTGGACCCGGTCGCTTCTGGACCTGAGGGTCCAGTTGACCACATAATTTCAGTCTCTTTTGACATAAATGTCCACTGTCCGACTCTGGCCGTAATATGTTGTAATTAAACTATAATGTTAAAACAGTGTCATGTAACGTTATCTGCCACACAGCATGAACTATAGGCACAAGTACAGTACATCGAATGCCAACATTCATCTTAATAGACGAATGATTAAGTGCCTCAGTTAACTGCTCCAGTTACCTGTAAAATTGGTTACATAAATATTATAAATGGTTACTCTTTAGTGGTCTCGGAAACGAAAGTTGATTCTGTTCATTTATGTATTTTCTTGAGAGGGCGCCGTCCAAACGCCGACCGTACAGTGGCGCCCTCATCGTTTGTTTGGTTATTTCTTTTATAAAAACTAAAATAAAAAACTATGAAAAAACTACTACTACTTAAACTATGATAAAAATTAAAACAACTTTAAACTATCCCGTTGTTGTATTTCCGATTTGACTCCATCCGTCATTAGGTTTCGTAAGGCCATGTGAATAAACGCTTCTTTTCAAATGTATACTCAACTTCATAAATGCAGTAATTTTATGTTGAAAAACAACTAGGTACTAGTCATACAAAAATAGTAAAAAAATCTCGTATTTTACGACTACAAGTCGGCGTGTAAGCATCGACTGTAATAAACGAAGCATACTTTATTTGATTACAATGCAAATCAGAGCATGTAAGGATAACGTAGATGTTAGTTATAAAAACTGATTGTTGTGTGTCGCGAATTTATTGGTAGCAAGTTTTTTTTCTTTTGTCGGTATGGGCAGGGAAATGAAAATTGATTTGATTTAAAGTCAATTTGACGTGTTACAACTCAAGAAAGACAGTTTCAATACCTATACAAACAATTTAAGTTGGTAGTCAATCTGCTTAACAATTCATTTCCCTGACCAAGGAAAGAAAGAATTTTTTTTAATTTGGGACACGCACAAGTACTAGGCACCTAAGGTGATTTTTTTCCCATTTGATAAATCACTTTTATAGTAAAATTCAACGTAATTGATCTTTTCCTACTAAATTCACTTCTTCGAAGTTCTTGAAACAATTTGTCTTCCCTTGACAGCTTTAGTTTTTCTCTTCGTTAGAAACATAAGTGACGTAAAACGAATTTCTAAACACTCCCAATTATTAACAAAAAGATTTATTTTTTATTTTTTTATTCTTCATTCTTCTCACCCATTGCCTTTCCTAACCCATACAAAAACATCCTTTGTGCTAACAATATCTTAGACTGAAAAACCAAATATTTCCGTTCCTTTTAAAAGAAATAAAATTGTCGAGAAGACACTTTGGAATAACCACATTTTATTGAACTTGAAACGTTGGTGTGATTCAAAATAAAAAATAATATTTTTATATTTAATTATTTTGGGGATTATTTCAGTAATATTAATATTTTTGAAATGTGCTAATTAAGCCCTTTCATTTGATACCCAACAAGGCACCATCTCAAAATATTTATTTTTAAATTCATTACTTTATTTTGTTTCATTTTCATTAGTGAAAGAATTTTCTCGGTGGATTCGAGAAGCACAGAAACGGCGGAGCTGCCGATGCTTGTGGGAAGCCTATGTCCGGCAGTGGACATCTTTTGGCTGAAATGATGATGATAATTATTATTACCTACTGGGTATAAAAGTTTGGTCAAATTGTTTGTACCCATAAAGGTAATTTCTTGACAATCCAATTTACAAGAATTGTAACTAACTCGTAATTAGTTACGAAGTTACACTAATTCTATAATTCCACATCCTTGAGAAGTTGGAACTCTATATATTTGTAAGACTATAATTTCGTAACAACCTATTTACCCTACATCGTATTAATTTTGAACAACGGCTGCCGCTGAAAACCAGCGCTGGGGCTCGGTCTCGTATAGGGTCTTAGCATTATGCTGAGCGATGGCCGTTTTGTGTAGAGGTGACGCATGTTTTCTCCCAATTTTTTTTTTGTTTTTATTGCGTATTGTTTGCCGCAAATAAACGTACTTTCTTTCTATTTCTTTCTAACAATTTACCACCTGCACCTATGTTAAATCTTGATTAATATAATAGCACATAGGCAAAAAACCTTACTTCTTTCTCGATTATCTCCACCAACCATAAATCCTAGACCAGCTAATCCCTTTATACACGCAGACGCAGAATTGTTTAACATGACAAGCGCGAGAATACTCTTTTTCTCGTTTTGTCAAAATTAGTCTACGATTCTGACGTCATTCTAATGCCTAACACGACCGTTAAGCTCGAGTAAACTCGAAAAAGGCACTTTGACACTTCTAAAGAAATGATGAGATAGGTAAATCTCGCGACGAAAGACCGATGCGTTTTAATGTTCACTATTAAACACCAAAATTAGGTTTATAAGTCATGTGGGTAATGTGCATTAATTTACACGAAAGAATAAATTAACTTTGCTAAAGCTAATTACAAGAATTAACTTACACACAAGAACTGCAAAACATAAATCGTGTCTATAACTCAAATGAAACAGTATGTAAACATCTAACTATGAAAGCTTGCACGGTAACAAAAAGTGGTAGTTGCGACAAGTGCTCGCATTCAGCCGGCAGCACTAGCCGTGCTTGCACTGAAACTCTACGGAAATAATTCTCACAAACAATGAAATTGTTACTAATTTATTTTCCAACCGCAACAAAGCGAGATGTCACATGAAAAATGCTCGGGAGCGGCGCGGATGAGACACCGTGCATTCCTCCCGCGGAACTCTCCACAATTTCACGTGTCGCACCCTCAGTTTTACATTTGCTACAGCGTTTAAGTCACATTAAGTTTCGTCTTCACTGTGAACAATACAAACGATTTAAAACTCGCGAGAGCTCCGGGGAAATGCGAGCGATTTATGACATTAATCCTAGATATAAAATGAAATTTCACGCTCGTATGCAACTGTACAGAAGCGTTTTGTTTCGTAGACACCCGCTCTAATTGCATTGTTAAATTTAGCTTCCGGGTGTTTCAGATATTCTTGACTTTGATTAAACTTCATATGGCGCGTCTGTTTTATAAATGTGTACTGTGTTTGTGTCAATATGAAGTCAATTCTGTCTGTATTGTCTCGTAGTCAATATTTATACTGGCGCTACAGATTATAAGGAATCCAATAAGGCTTTGATAGAACTGCGAAATAATGGCAATATTATTTTAGGTGGCGTGGATTAAGTCAGACTCGAAGGCGATTCTGGCGATACACACAAATATGGTGGCGCTAAACCCGCGGCTGAGCGTCACCTACAATAACCACAACACGTGGAAGTTGCACGTCAGCAACGTGCAAGCCAACGACTCTGGCACCTACATGTGCCAAGTCAACACAGACCCTATGAAGAGTCAGGTAAGCCACACTTTATCACCCACTAAGCTTACGTAACTGAGTTTACAAAGTAACAAGTTATTTCGTAGAGAACGGTCTAAAACTTAAATGTAACATTTGTCAACAAGATAGCATTTGTTTCCTTTTTAAAGCGAACATTGTGAACATAGCAATACTTGTGAAGTTGTTCAACAACAAGAAGTGTTCAATCAAGTAACGAGTGCTACAAGCACTTATTTCATTTTCCAATAAATTAAAATGGAACACTCTGCAAGGCCGAGGAGTGGACTCCAGATTAAGTGCAGTACAAAAATCGATAATAGTGAAGTAACAATAAGAAGTTATATTATACAATAAATAAATAATAATAAATCGTTTATTTATAAAAAGGGCATACATTACAATGAATACCTTCTTAGAAAGTGCATAAATACTAACGTCGCATTTCACCAAACTTTTATACATAGAATAAGTCTTAGACTGAGAGTAAATTTTGAAGTTTTGACAGTTTTTTCATACTAGAACTGTCAGATGTCTATTTTATTCCACGGATAAAAAGTATCTGACTTCGGTAAAATCAGCCTTTAATGTAATAAATTAATAATGAGTTTAGCGTAAAAACTTAATTAAAACTTAGGTAAACAAAAATAAAATACCATGTTAGCATTTCTATTTGCAGACAATAATTAGGTCTTCTGTCTGTGCATAGTCGATGGTTAGTAAATATTTAAGTATAATCTTTTTACAGCTATAGTAATTTAGTTTATAGATACTTAGTTTTCTATTTAATCTATTGTACAGGAATGGTGCTAAGAATTTTAAAAATCTTTCTACAATAGAGCTTGGTATGTACAATACTGGTATTCAGCTGCATACGGTTAGACTGGAAGCCGAACCCAACATAGTTGGGAAAAGGCTAGGCAGATGATGAGTATAGCTTGGTATTTTATAAGACTTCCGTTCCTCGAGAGGAATGTGTGGGCTCTGTTCATTTAAGTTTTTATCTGAAGACTGTCTGTGACAATGTTGGAAAGACGGAATTATTTTCTTTTTTCTGGATATGCAGAAGTGATGACATAAATAAAAGGTAAGCATTATAATAGCCTCCTGAAAAAAAACACTGATTAAGAATTAAGTGTAGGTAACTTAGTAGTTACCATAGATATCCCGTGGTAGTTACCTACCGGCTACGGCGCGGCATCACGGATTATACAGCGCTTTATTTTACTTTTCCAACTCACGGACGAGGTTCATACATTTTATATTAAATCCTACATAATCCTATCCAATTATTTAGGTATGTAATTACTACAGAATCTAAGTGATGAATTTAGGTGTTTATCAAATAATACTGTGAAATTAATTTGCATCGCAAACTCAGTATCAATCAGATTTATGAAATTAGCCGTCGTTTTGATACGGTATATTAACTATGGATGTGGCGATTAATTAAAATAAGCTGCAATTGCCCAACTTCTGACTGGCGTGATGGTCAGATGGTCGTGAGTTCGTTTCCGGGATATAACTAAGACAACCATAATGTGGAAAGGTGCGCACAGTAGAGCCGCAACACACGTCATGACATCATCATCACTTCACATGATCTGACCAAGATTATGTCTGGACTCTGAACTTCAACAGAGAGTGTGACCTCAAAGCTTTCGGCCTTTCTTTTCAGAGTAGTCAGACAGGAAACGCCGACCGCATCTAGCTTATGTTTATTTTTTTATAACATGACGTGTAAAAGTGATTGCAATATCCTATTTACAGAATAAACAATCTCATTTCATTTTCATTACGGGCCGCAGCGTAACGCATTTTCATACAAAAAAGTGCGGTGCAGCCCGCCCGTTACGTAGTTAGCGTTGGTTCATAGAAAATTAACGAAAGTGATGGATAGGATGATTTTTGCAATGCGTTGCGTTGCGGCGCGGCCCTCTAATTACACCATGGGATCGTCGTCTGTCTCCTATCGAAAAGAAAACCTAGGTAACTTTTTTTTTAAGTGAAACCTTCTTTAGGCGCGCATTTTTTGAGATGGGAAATAACTATTGAACTCGCGACACTGTTGCCGTAACCACACCTCGCGACACCTCTGCTTCATGTTTTGGCCATTATAAAGACATCAACGAACGATACATTTTCTTTGGGAAGAATGACCTTCAAACATATTTATAAAATTACTATGCTTTTTCAAATTTTTACTTCTGTAGGCACTCCTGGAGTGCCACTGTTTTTTTTTAATAGTTTATGTAGCAGTGGTGGCCCAGTGGTAACAGCTGCGTCTTAAGAGTTGGTCGTGGGTTCGAAACCAGGCTCCTGGGTTTACTTTGTGTAAATTATTTCATCATCACTGCTCTCAAAACGGTAAAAATATAAGGAAACACCGTGAGAAAACCGGCATGTCCTAGAACCACAAATTCAAATACATGTGACATCTACCAACCCACGCTTGGCCCGCGTGGTAAATTACAGCCCACTTCGTCTCGAAGAGAGGAGGCCTGTGTCCCAGCAGTGGGAATATTAAAGACTGATTACGCTATTATGTATAGAAAATGTACGAAAGTGATGAAGATGATCTTTTTAAATGCATTGCGTTGCGTCGCGCGTCGCGGCCCTCTAATTACACCATCGGACTGCACCTGTCTGTTATGAAAAAGAAAACCTGGATCATTTTGTTTATTTTTTATTCCTACAAAACGAAATAATTCACGTAGCGCACACTGTACCCTAATCCATCATTCTCACTCCTCACTCCACTACTACCAAACAAAAGACGCCACTAATAAAGCCTAACAAGCACAATTATTTTTGTCAGATGGGTCATTTATCCGTGGTGATCCCGCCGGACATAGTGGACAGCGTGACGGAGGGCAGCTCGGCGCAAGAGGGCGGCAGCATAAGATTGACGTGCACCGCAACCGGGGTGCCGCCGCCGACCGTGTTGTGGCGGCGGGAACACAACCGACCTATAGTGTTTAGACATGACGGTGGCAGGGAGAGGAAAGGTGAGTGAACTTGTTTTGAGTTTTTGTACACCAAAAAATTTGTTTGTCAAAGCTGTACACAGAATTCTTCTAAAAGTAGTGATTTTTGGAATTATTGTAATACGAGTACAGGGGGCCTAAAAAGGCCACTTTGGAGAATCATAAAAGGTTAACATTATGAATTATAAAATGGCGAAGACAGGCTGTGTTTTTCTTTTTTTTGCTGCACTACGTAGGTACAATCAAAGAGATTGGGATTGGATTGATTGGTATTTTAGCACAGACAAAAAAAATAACTGAAAATTCCTTTACCAATGGGATTTGATACGATTAACTTAACAGTTAACTGTCCATTCTGTTATCCTTTTAGGCAACGAAAATATATTTTGCTGACGTCGGACCTGTGGGAGTTTGGATTCATGGCAGAAAACTATACTAAGCTCTAAATTACCGTGACGTAAAATTTTAATAAATCATGAAAGGAAAATAATTAATCAGCGGAATAAACATTGATTTCATGAAATATCAATACCTATTGATATCAAAATAATGATAAACCGTAGTGTAAAAATAATGTATTATGGGACAGGAAACATAATGTACCTATGGCGCATTAGTTACGAAAGCCGTAATTATTCGTTATGTGTTATTATAATACGTGTATAATACAGCCTGCCACTATAACGTAGTGTTATGTGGGTACTTATTAGGGGGGGAGGGGCCCGTGGCTAAATAATAACAGCCGCACAGGTCGATCGATCAGGTTAAGCTACGCTTGCCGCGGTTGGTCTGTGGATGGATGACCATCTTTACATACCGACACCCCTCCGTGCCTCGGAAAGCACGTTAAGCCGTTGGTCCCGGCTGTCATTCGTGGATCTGACAGTCTTGACAGTCGTTACGGGTAGTCAGAAGCCTGAAAGTCTGACAACCAGTCCTACCAAGGGGTATCGTATTACCCAGTAACTGGGTTGTGGAGGTCAGATAGGCAGTCGCTCCATGTAAAATACTGGTATTCAGCTGCATCCGGTTAGACTGGAAGCCGACCCCAACATAGTTGGGAAAGCTCCAACATAGTTGGGAAAAGGCTAGGCAGATGATGATGTGGGTATGTTATTATTAATAGTCCGAAATACACACATCAAAAGTGTCTAGGGATCAAGCATTTTTATGCGGATTTCTTGAGATTGAGATGTGGCTTTGTAATAAATTTATGATTTTATAAATTTATATGGATCCTTTTTGGTGCATTTCATAATTTGAATCAGGAACCACTCAAATTCGAGTAAAAGATGAAAATCAGCTGTCAATATTTTCCCTATAAAAACATACAACGCATTGAAGACATTATTAGTGCTACTGTTTCCCTACTACTGATTAAAACCAACGTTATTATGGAGCGGCGACGTCATTTAAGCAGGGAAGAAATGCTCAGAGCCGTGGGAATGATAGAAGCTGGTTCCCGGCAACGTACTTTGGCTTTAGCTCTGAATACAAGTCAGAGTGTTATCAGTCGACTTTGGACACGTTACCGAAGCACTGGTACCGTGGCTGAGCGCCATGGAGGACGGTATCGCTGCACCACACGGAGACAAGACCGATACATTCAAATCTTAACTCGAAGAGCTCCAACAATAACCGCCATGATGTTAGCCGTGAGGCTTCATCACACTTCAGGGAACTTAATTAGCGACCAAACAGTCAGAAACCGCTTGCATGAAGTGAACCTTCATTCCCGAAGACCGCTACGGGTACCACCTATAGCAATGCACAATCGTAGGATTCGATATCAATGGGCTCTTGAACACAGAAATTGGGCAGAAGAACAATGGCGTTTCGTGTGCTTTTCTGATGAGTCTCGTTTTGGTATGAGACCGGATACAAGACGTATACGACACTGGAGAACCCCTGGACGCCAACAGCGATTAAAATCCTGCCAGGAAGTCCATCCTTATAGTGGTGGAACCATCATGGTATGGGCGGGTATTTGGATCGGCGGAAGAACTGAGTTGATTTGGATCAGAGGCAACCTCAACGCTCAAATTTATGCTGAGACGATTGTATCAGACGTCATCGTTCCTCTACAAGTGCAAATCGGTCCCTTATTTCAGTTAATGCATGATAATGCACGACCGCACACCGCAAGAGTTGTAAGACAGACTCTCGCCGCAGCTAACATCAATGTCCTGCCCTGGCCTGCTCAGTCGCCAGACTTGAACCCGATTGAGCATGCATGGGATATGCTACAGAGAAGAGCTCTGCCGAATATGGAGGGTATCCAGTCGCAAGAAGACCTTTTTTTGTTGTTGCAACGAACATGGGCGGCCATTCCACAGCGTGATTTGGATGAACTCATTTTGAGTATGCCAAACCGATGTTCTTGTGTTGTTAGTGTTCGCGGTAGAAACACGGATTATTAAATGTTTAAGTTACCCAATACAATTTTAAAGAAAACTGTTATTTCAGTCTTTTTTTCGAACTTTTGTGTTAGTGGTTCAAATGTCAAAAATCCCTTTATTAGGAAAATGGCAAATTTCTTTATTAATGCAAAGGTGACTTGGTTTATCGTTACTGTGACAAACGGAAACACTTTATTTGATGAATCCTTAAAGAAAATTTTAATTAATATCAATCAGGAGAAAAGTTATTGCAAAAATATATGTTGATCCCTAGACACTTTTGATGTGTGTATATGTTGATGCTAGAATGTTTTTTTTTTTATATAGGATTTGAACGTCATACCATCAATTTCAACTTGAATTAGGGCTGTTTTTCCATCGCCAGATAACTTTTATTCGAGGAATAAAATTGACATTTGACAGTTTCTGTATGAAATAACTGTCAAAATTTCAAAATTATTCCTCGAGTAAAGTTATCAAATGAATGAACAATCAGCCCTTAAACAAATTATCTTAATTCTGATATTAAAACTGCATTACTATTTCAATAAGTGACAGTGTTAGCCCAGTGGTAACGGCCACGATTTACGGGTTCTAGGTCGTAGGTTCGAACCCTGATAGTCGCTGTGTAATTAATTTCACCACTACTCTCTAAACGGTGAAAGAAAACTTCGTGAGGAAACCGGTATGTCCTAGAATAAAAAAATCGAAGATATGTGACATCCATCCCGCACTGGGTTCGCTTGATGGATTACGGCCCACTCCCTCTCACCGAGAGGAGGCCTGCGTCCCAGCAGTGGGAACAATAAAGGTTGATTATGTATTATTTTAATTATAAATAGACCGTTCATCACCATCATCGACTTGTGCTATCCCCTACGCTCCAAGTAACCATGATTTAATTACTTTTCTATGTTAAACAACATCGATATAAAGATCTACATGGACATTTCCTTAGACGACAATATATCTATTTTTTGTTCTTGTATGAGTATCCAGAATAGGTCATATCTTCATTTTTACTTTGCACTTCGAAAATTAATTGATAAGCAAATTGATTTCTTCTTCTTCTGAATGTCCGCTTAAGGGTCCAGTGACCACGATCCTCAGTAATGAGGGACCGATTGAAGAAGAAAAAGTAATTTCATAAAACTGTCAAAGGATGACAGTGATGATTAAAATATATGGAGAATTTAAGTTTGTTGTCAATGTGCTCAATTATTTATTTTCGTGACTTTTATCTAAAGTCACGAAAATAAATTATTTAGCAAATTGACTACAAATTTAAATCTCGTGACTCTCGTAAATCTCGTGTCATGACTCGTAATGTAAGTTAGTGACTAACATTATCCTTACATAATTAAAATCCTAGTACTCTGCAATATCATACTGTCTTCTTGAAGATTACAAAACACATTCAATCAAACCGAACACAAGTTTCGCCTTATTAAAGGCAGCGCAGACGCCATAACGGCATGTCTGGTCGGAAGTAATCAACAGTCGGTATTGTGGTGCATAATGAACTGTGCCGGTTCATGGTTCCTCTCGCTACTTCTGTATCATATCTACATATCTTCGGGCTAATAACTTCTTGGTGGAATCAGATTGATATACATACTAAATAAAGCCTGATTTAAGGCTCCTACAAACAGGCGCGACACGCGATATAATCGATACAAAGGCACCCCACGTTGCGCGACTTGCGGTGCCTTTGTGAAGCGCGCGATTTTATCGCGCCTGTTTGAAGAAGTCTTTATGCGGTCTGATTTAATTGCCTGTGGCATGGCATTAGTAACCACTGAAAAACTTTTTAACAAAAAAAAACCGACTGCAAACATTTTTTGGCGATGGCACTTTTAAAAGTTGCCCACATCTGTTCATTCAATTGTATACGTTGCATGGTGATTTGGGTAGCTCTCAACATCATCTTCCTGCCCTTACGCACAACAAATATTGTGCCATTAGTGTACGCTGTTATGAGTACAAAGTCAACCGAAGCTTACACCGCTTTCTTTTCTATAGTAAAATCACAGATTCCTGAATGGGAATCACATACTTTTCAATCGGATTTTGAGGCAGCGGTTATGAGTGCCTTTAACAAAACGTACAAAATTTTTTCCATGGAAAAATAAACACGCGAATACTTATAAGGTACTAAAAATCAGTGGTAACACTCATCGGCACTAAGGGCTGGTTTTTTGATCCGTAGTTAACTAAATCCCGTTGTTAAAAATAGTAACTAATGGTCAACTAATAGTTAATTACTTGACATTTCAAAGACAAACAATTGATCAAAAAACACATTTTGCCAAAATTTAACCATTAGTTACTATTGTTAACAATTGGTTGAGTTAACTACGTCCCTTAGTCCCAGTTTGTGAAGATTTATATAAATATTTTTTTATTAATCTATTTTTTTTTTATAACCGGCAAAATAGAATGATTTGAAATCTCGATGCTCTGTCAAGTCGTAAAATCCGTGTGAACAGTATTGGTGGGTCAGTATTTTAAATTAAAACCAATTCACAAGCAGCGTAGTGCATTGTCCAAAAGCCCATGCAGGCTTTGTAACTTCTTGTATGCATTATGCCTTGCCTTGGTACTTACATTCATAAAAGATGCCCGACCTTCAACTCTTGGTTATGTGTACAAACAGAAAATAGGACCAAAATGTTAATTGTAACGTAAAACATAAAGGCACTTCACATAATCAACTCTATTAAGTAAACGAAGAAGAGAATGAACATTACCTCAGAGTTTGTCTCCCTTTTGGTCTAAAGGCAAACACGGAAATATAAGTTTTAGATTAAATTACCAGCGGGGTAATTGCGTAACACACTGACAGTAGGAATGGCTATTTCATTTTGACAGTTGAACAACATTCATTGCGTTATTTACGTTGTTGAGCCGACCAATTTTTAGAACATATGAAGCAATGAATTAGCAATATACTTCAAAATGAAGAACTATGTTACGCAATTAGGGTGCTGGTTGGCTAAAAGTGTTTACAGCTTTGTCTGGAATTCTATTTTATGTGACAGCGCGACGAAAACATTGTCTAGTTCTTTGTTAAATATTCATAATTATACAAAACAGTTTGTATTTCAATTAGCAAATTAAATAATAACGCTGAAAGCAGTCTTTGATAAAAATAAGCCACTCCAAAGTTAGTAGCAGTCGTTAATTTAGCTCCGTTAGTTGCTTACATTTATAATTTCAGAGCTTTGAATTTTCAAGCTACTTTTTATTCATTTATCATGCAAAAGTTCTGTTTGAACGAACCAACTACAGTTTACTAGGATTTTTACGTAACTCCTACTTTGAGCTGCGACAACTTTTTGCATTCCAGGACATTGGGCGACTGCAGTGTCACTAAAGCATAATCAGCCTATTGTTCCCACTTCTGGGACACAGGCCTCCTCTCTGTGAGAGGGAGTCGGCCATAATCTACCACGCCGTCCCAGAGCGGATTGGGTGTCACATGTCTTCGGATTTTTGGTTCTAGGACATGCCTGTTTCCTCACGATGTTTTCCTTTACCGTTTTGAGAGCAGTGAAATTAAATACACAAAATAAAGTGCTTGCCTGGGTTCGCACTCACGACCTTCAACTCGTATGTCGGGGCCGATATCACTGTGCCACCTCTGCTCCGTTACTAAAGCAATAAAGTTTTAATATTATATTTACAACTAAGACAACTATCCAATAAAATTACAGTTAAAGAGATTGAATCGTTAACTATTAGCTTCATTGTGCAAAGTGCCGGTGAGACGCAGACGAGCGCATCCAGCGGCTGTAATAGCTCGGAAAATATCCTGATTTGTACGCTTCCTTTTTCCTTACTTAATGCCGGCAATTTTAAATCAGATTTACGTCATAACAGACAGGGATTGAAATCAATGAAACAGTGGATTTATTTTCAGATAAGGTTAATACATAAACAGTGATATTACAACGCTACAAGTGATAAACATACGTGGCTAAAATAAAGCCAACGTCACCATCTTGTTTTGTCACAAATGTTTACTGTACCAACAACGCCCCCCTGTCAATATCATTTAGGCGCCAAAAAATCCTTGTAGTGCTTTATAGTATCCGTCACGAGAAGCTATAAATTCAGGGGTTCACAACCTTTGGATCAAATAAAAAAAAAACAGTTTTATATTTGATCCAAATATTTTATTCAATTATCATCTAATTACTGTCGTCCTAGGAACCCGTTGGATGCGAGAAGCACAAAACCGGTCGAAGTGGAAGTGCTTGGGGGAGGCCTATGTCCAGCAGTGGACGTCTTTCGGCTGAAATGATGATGATGATACTGTCGTCGGGCGATTCCGAGTATTCTGCATCTGCATTCTGCAGCATTGACAGCGTCAGCGTGAACTTGCTTCAAAATGGTGGCCCAAATGTTTACGTTCCATGAGTCAGACGCGTTCCAGTACCACAAAACATTAGACGACAGTGCTTTATATCGCTAAAATATACACAGTTGTATTACCTCTGACAGCAATGACCCAATAGCAACCCTATTGTAAGGAAAACAAAGATCACTGTGATTTTGACAGACTTGTGAGTAGCAGCAATCCCACATCAACCTTACTTATGCGATAATAAAGATCACTGCTATTTTATCTGTCAGTTTGAACTGTCAAGTCGTTCTTTAAACTAGGCTAACGCTCTTTCTACTTGACCTGAATCCTCAAACTGCATAGATCTAGCCTTAACGTGTCTAAACAACGTGTCACAGATTTTGTTCCCTTCCTGCATTTTTTACTATAGGTAATGTGAGAAAGGGTGAGATTATTGCGAGTTACAATGACAACTCAGGTAAGTTGGTTTGATTACAGTACGGCCGACGAGAGAACTGTCAGTGCGACAGTAAATTCTAGTACCAAACTAATAAACATCAAATTTGCAAAACACGTACCTATTCGTTTGTAAGAAACTGACAGGTGTCAAGAACGCATTCCCTCGTCGGCCGCACCGTAATGAATTTATTATCACTTTGTAAGGAACTAGAGATGGTATAAATAAATAATTATCTTTCCTCTGACATAATTCATGGGCATGGTCCCTTTGATTTAGGTGTTGTGAGACTAATTTTGAGGGGCTTGTGGCTAAGTAATAACAGCCGCATGTGTCTATCGATCAGGTTAAGCTACGCTTACCGCGGTTGGTCCGAGGATGGGAGATCATGTTCATATACCACGACCCCTCCATGCCTCGGAGAGCACGTTAAGCCCTTGGTCCTGCCTGTCATTCGAGGATCTTAGTTACGGGTCGTCAAAAGCTCGAAAGTCTGACAACCAGTCCTACCAAAGGGTAAGACTGGTTGTAAGGTCAGGAGGTCAGATAGGCAGTAGTTCAATGTAAAATACAGGTATTCAGCTGAATCCGGTAAGACTGGAAGCCGACCCCAACATAGTTGGGAAAAGGCTAGGCACTACTCTCTAGGTACAGTCAACAGCAAAAGTAGATGATTAAAATCAGAAATTCAATACCTACTAATGAACGGAGTTTGCGTCAGAACTCTGCCACACAGCCACACAGTCTCTGCACATAGCTCAACAACAACAACAGCAACAGCTCTGCCATATAGTTCTGACGCGAACTCCGTTAATTAGTATTGAATTTCTGATTTTGATCATCTACTTTTGCTGTTGACTGTACTATTCCGCGCCGTTAGATAAAACTTTTTTTTTATTGGGTGATCTTCTTAAAAGTTTTATTTACATCGGTACCTGTACTTGAAATTATCAAGTAAAGAATAGAATAGAACAGAAATACTCAAAAAAAAGTAAAGTAAAAAAAAAAGGGAAAAAAAGTAAAGTCAGGGAAATTAATTTTTAAGCAAATTGACTAGGTACCGACTTTAATGGTCTGTACATTCAAATTACAGCTGTAATTCCTTGACCGAATGTATGAAATGGCTATAACACAACAAATTCACGTGGGGTGTAATTTTTCCCCTGACTATCCATAAGACAGGTTGCCTCATCCTGCTAATTGCTTCACCTTGCATTAAAAATTAAGTAGTAATTCAACAGAAAGCAACTCTTTGACAGGCTGCGTCTGACTTGCGTGCTTATCGCGTCTGTATCGATCGCTACAAACGCGCGTCAACGGCGCGTTTAAAAAACGTAGTGTGCACAGGCCCTTACATGTAGTTTGTGACTCTGTGCACAACACTATTGTTTGGTGGCAAGTATAACAGTGAAGCTTTAGTTTATAAAGCATTCGTCGAGCACTACTAACGGTAGATGTTAAGCAGCTTATTTAAAGTGCTTTTTGTTTAGAAATAGTGAGGAAAATTTAAACCCTGTGTTATAATCCTGAAGACCTTTATAATCTGCCTTCTCAGAATGCTGCGCTCTAATTCAGTCATATTTGTATATTTTCAGCTGCTACTTTGTAGCGTGCTGTTAGTTTTCTGTTGCTAAACTGGCGGACATTTTTGTAGGGTTCCGTACCCAAAGGGTAAAAATGGGACCCTATTACTAAGACTCCACTGTCCGTCTGTCCGTCTGTAACCAGCCTGTATGTCATGAACCGTGATAGCTAGACAGTTGAAATTTTCACAGATGATGTATTTCTGTTGCCACTATAACAACAAATACTAAAAACAGAATAAAATAAATATTTAAGAGGGGCTCCCATACAACAAACGTGCTTTTTTCCGCGCTTTTGCCTTGTGGTACGGAACCTTTCGTGTCCAAGTCCTACTCGCACTTGGCCAGTTTTTTTTTTAAGTTTTTTGCATTTTGCAGGTCAGAATCAGGCTGTTGGTATATTGATCTAAATATGATTAGCGGCCGTATCAAATATTTATTTATAGAATTATGATCATAAAAATCATTAATACAACTCTCAAAAAATCAAGTACTTAGGTACCTAATAAATAATAATCAATCTCTCTCAAGTTCATATTACCCTATTGGATGAAATTGAATTACAAGAAATCACGATATTTGAGTCCAATTGTAACTTAAGGAGTTGTATTGCTGATTACAATTCTGTAAAGCCAGATTTGTTATGGTTACCAATCATATTTTATTCAACATACCTACAACTTTGCACTGACCTGCGAATTGCTAAAAAACGTAAGTAAATTAGAAATTTCCGCGCTATCTTAGCGCATCTTAATACCCTTAACCGATGTTAGAGTCACATAAATTGTTAATCACACTAATATTATAAAGGCGAAAGTTTGTGAGTGTGTGTGTGTGGGGGTGTGTTTATATGTTTGTTACTTCTTCACGCTCAAACGGCTGGACCAATGTTGATGAAATTTTGTATAGAGATAGCTGACACCCTGGATTAACATATAGGCTACTTTTTATCCCGATATTCCCACGGGATCGACATTTACGCGGGTAAAACCGCGGGGTGCAGCTAGTGTAAAATAATAAAAAAATGTAGTTAATTAAAATATAGTCTAAAAACAAGCTGTAATAATTTACCATGAAACAGAGATGCGTTCAGAAAATGTTAATTGCGAAACATTTATTGGCATTCGTCGAGTGTATTCTAAATAAAACTCGGCCAAAGCAGAAACCCCGCAACTGCTAAATACTTGAAGCACCTCTCGTAAGTTGTTGTGTTTTGCTACTAGTTATTTCAAGGAAAGAATTTCTCATTTCGTTCCATTCCGCCATTTTTTTTTTAAGTGTAATTGAGCCCTTTTCAGTACACAACGCGAACGTAATAAGAGCAAAGGAAATTTGTGATAGAAAAATTCTATATAGGTAATTTATTCACTTATTTGAGTTATTCAGTTCCACATAATTTTATTAGAAGAATGCCTTTCTGTAACAAATTCTTAGTCACTGCATACATACGCTACCATTGTTTAGTAGAACTTCTGCTCATGAATGAACTACATGTATTGCGAAAAAACATTAATTTTTTTATTTCTGAATGGGTCCGCTCTTGACCTCGATCACGCCTGATGGAAAGCGATGGATGAGGTCTATGATGGAACAAGTGTGCCCACAAGATGCCTAATGCACTGGAACTCCCGCGCATCGACGAAACACAGCAGATTGACGCGGGACTCCGGTGGGAGGGTGGTCGCAAACCAGGGGGTTAACTTATTAAGTAGCTTTTTCCTGTGGCTTCCTCTGCGTGGAGGTCGGAAATTATCCCACGGGATTATACTACCGAGATAAAAAGTATCCTCCGTCCCAACCGATGTCATGGTCTATTCGTGTGCCAAATTTCATCCAATTCGATTCAACCGTTTAGGCGTGAAAAGGTAACAGACAGACAGATAGAGACACTTTCGCAATTATAAGCTTATAATATACTAGCGGAATACCGGTTCCAATTGTGAATCTACACATAAAAAATTTCATCAAAATCGGTTCCGCCGTTTGGGAGGAGTTCAGTGACCTACACACGTACGGAAGAATTATAAATATAAGAGAAAAAAAAATAAGTATCGAATCATATACAGGGTGGTTAAAAAGTCGTGGATCAAACGAAATATAGAGATAAAGGAGGTAATTTCCAACAAAAAATCTTTCTACAGCATGGTCATAATTCAATTGCCGTAAAGTTATGAATATTTTTGTATACCGATTTCTTTTAGAATTAGATTCATTTAAAATAATGTGATATAAAACAATAAAACAAACGGTGTTGTATTATTACTCGATAATCTATCAGCACTACAAAAGTTCTATTGCGGCTCTGGGTACCAAATTTCAAGAGCAATTAATTGTTTTTCCAAAAATTTTAAAGCGTTATCAAAAATAATTTCTCACTTTAAAAGCGTTGGAAATGATACTTCTTTATCTCCCTATTTAGTTTGATCCACGACTTTTTGACCAACCTGTATATGGGTGGCAGGACTGACTGTTTAGTGTACGTCTAAAGATCTCCACTCGTTGAGGTTATTTTATTGCTGTATGCTTTTTACAACGGAGGCTTTAGGTTTCCCTTTCGGGGCTTCCCAAAATGTTCATAAACTTAAAATATAAAAGGTTCAATAAAAAAGTTAAGCCAGTATTGCGTGCGCATCTAAATTGATTAGTTAAATTAAAATATGGTAATGCAATTCAAAATGGCTCTTGTCCAATTTACGGCTGGATGCTAATATGAAAATCATCAAAATCAAAATATTTTATTTCACTTATGCCTACATGGGCACTTATGAAACGTCAGAAGCTAGGTGCACGGTTCCAATTGGTCGTTTCCTATGGAGAAGAACCGGCAAGAAACTCCACGGTTACTCTTTTTAAAAATAATTGGCTTTTACAATATTTTCAAATTACAGTAGGTATGGGAGGATAGCGTAGGCCTGTCAACAAGTATCAGGTACTTGAAAATGAAAACGGTGTCCACGAAAATAATTCACTTTTAAAGATTTAAATAAAATACAATACAAACCTATTACTAAGGAAGTACACAAGTACACGTACCTACTTTGTTTTACAAAGTAAAAGTCCACGTATTAAGACGTTTTCATAAAACTTTTAAGTATTTTAGACGAAAATAAGCAAATTTTTTCTCGATACTCTTTCGTAATGGGAAAATGAATCCGTGAGCTATACTCCACAATACTTCAAAGCGGCAACATCTATGAACACCGCTCTCATTGTTAACCCTTCAGAGCGAGTTTTCCTTTTCCCCGGGGTGCCGAAAGCCGCCATTCTGTTCAAGTCTTTTTTCCAATTCAATCTACTTTGCATTGTCCCCGACACTCGCATGAGGCATTACACCTAGACGCCCCCTACCCTTGCACTTGCTCCCAAGCACTTCTCTTTCCAATGGATTTTATTTACGCAAGAGAAAGCAAGCTTTAATACATATACCGCTGAAGACAATAAGGCGCCTCCAAACGAGATATAAAAGCTTTGAGTTAGTCTCGCGTTCCTTTTAGTAGGATTCCTTTGAAATGAATCGAATAATTCGCGGGGTTTATGCTTATGGACGCTTTTTTATGTTAGGAGTACTTTGTTAAGTGTGAAAATAATGATTGTCGCTTGCGGACTGGGATCGTTGTTATGACAATAATAGGGTCTCAAATTTCAATGGGACGGATATAATTTGATATCCAGCCCGGCCTATATACGCATGTATCCATCTGTTATATACTAATCACTGAAGCGAAAGTTGATAAGACTTCTGAAGTTTTGTTTGTCTTCGCTCGGGACCCGAGCCCGAACTTCAGTGGAGGTATTTGGTAGTTCCTTACCTGACCAAATAAGAGACTTATTTATCTTCCATGTTTCTAAAAGCCAGTTGCATTATTGACGACATTAATTTATTTAATGTAGGTAGGTATCTACTCAGCCAAATTGTAATAGAAGGGGCTCGTGGCTAAATAAAACATTCGCACGGGTCAATCTTAAAGGTTAAGCAACTCTTGCCGAGGTTGGTCCGTGGATGGGTGACCATCTATAACATACCGAGACCTCTCCATGCCTCGGAAAACACGTTAAGCAGTTCATCCCGCCTGTCTACATCATTCTGACATGTATAATTTCAATATGAATGATATAACCAATTATTTTGTAACAATTTTGTGATTTAAAAGAGTGTCCGTGGAGTTTCTGGCCCGTTCTTCTCCATAGGACGTAATACGCTTGTAAGAACTACTAGCTTCATCTTTCTGACTGATCGACCACTTTAAAATTCAAAAGTGCCTGTAATTGGTTTATTTGAAACAAATGCTTTGAGTTTGTCATTTGTAGATCTTTAACAGTCGTTACGGGTCGTCAGTAGCCCGAAAGTCTGACAACCAAAGGGTTTATTATTACCCAGTTACCTACTGGGTTGCGGATAGGTAGTCGCTCCATGTAAAATACTGGTATTCAGCTACATCCGGTTAGACTGGAAGCTGACCCCAACATATGTAGTTGGGAAAAGGCCAGGCAGATTGATTGATCTACACAGCCAAATTGCCTCTCCAAGCCGTCCCAATACCTAAATAATTTAACGCACCATATCCTTATTGTTTTAAGGAAATTTGTGATAAAAATGTAATTTAGGTACTCTCCTTTCGTAACTTAAATCGACTTCTTCAAACAAGTTCTGTCGGGCTCTTTTACATCGTCCCGTTGGCGGAGCTTCGACCAAAAAAGGACAACCGCCTCTCTCGACTGAATTTTTATGAACTTTTTTGTTTGCTTTTTTAAGACGAAATGTAAAGTAACATCACCGCGGGCCGGTTTTTGAAAGGGCTCTGCATCTTAAAGGAAACTGTAAATTAAGTTCCTTTTTGAATCGTCGCTTTTTTTCTGTTTCGTTTGCGTTTACGTTATGACTCATATTGTTTATTACTGTTGCTTATACTGAAGATACAAACTTAACTTAACTTAACTTAACCTACTTTTTCTCTGTTGTTGTCTTAGGACGTGTCTATAATGGCACTTATTTTACATTATAATAATTTGTTACGTAGAAAAAGGACCACTTTTTCTTTGTGGTTGTTTAGGCACAAAAATAAATCAGAGAATAGCAAGAGTAGTAGGTAGTTTATTATGTAAAAAGGCAGCCACAAGCTGGGTTAGTTATTGATGAATACGCACAAATACCACAAACATGATTAGGTATACAACATTATCTATACAGGGTGAAAAAAAGTCATGGATCAAACGAAATAGAAATGTGGAGGAGGTCATTTCCAACAAAAAATATTTCTACAGCGTTGCCATAATTCAATTGCCCTGAAAGTTATGAATATTTTTGTATACCGAGTTCTTTTCCAAGTAGACTAATTTAAAAAAAATGTGATACAAAACAATGAAACAAACGGTATTGTATTATTACTCGATAATCTATCAGCACTACAAAAGTTCTATTGCGGCTCTGGGTATCAAATTTCAAGAGCAATTAATTTTTTTCCAAAAATTTTGAAGCGTTACCAAATAGTAGATTGTTTGCTAATGGAGCAAACAACTATTTTGAAGGCGAGAGTGTTTCTTTGAATCCAGAGCGGAGCGAAGGAGTCTAGAGTTGAATCCCGAGCGCAGCAAGGGGTTCTAAAGTAGAATCCTGAGCGCAGCGAGGGATTCAAAGTACGTAACTCGACCTTAAAATAGTGTTGCTCCCGAGGTGGACACTCTACTTTTTACACCCTCTATGAAAAAATAAGTAAGTGCAAATTATGCATAAGAATAGATACCTAGTACGTTTATTTATTTACCTACAATTACTTGAGGAAGAAATTCTATTTTTTTATAAAACTAAGTAAAATCCTGAATAGATACCTAGTACGTTTATTTATTTACCTACAATTACTTGAGGAAGAAATACTATTTTTTTATAAAACTAAGTAAAATCCTGAATAGATACCTAGTACGTTTATTTATTTACCTACAATTACTTGAGGAAGAAATACTATTTTTTTATAAAACTAAGTAAAATCCTAATGTGAGTAAACAATTACGAACGAAGCAGAATGCTTTTCGCGCGTTTTTTATTTTGACGCGTTAAAAAAACTTTTTTTTAATTTGGCTCGCGCGTTTTACTTTATCATACAGCCGGTTACTTGTTTATACAATGTTCGTGATTGATGTCTTTTTGGTGATTAGAACTTTTACTAACAATATCCACATTCCAAATTCAAATCACTTTTAGTCCCTAGCGATGAAAAAGCTATTTTAGTCCCTGTTTACGAAGAATACACTAGCTCTTTTTGATCTATTCAAAAAGAGTTAGTGTATTCGTGATAAAAAATTATTTCTCACTTTAAAAGTTTTGGAAATGGCCTCCCAATTTCGTTTGATCCACGACCTTTTGACCACCCTTTATAGGTACATACAAATTATAAATTAAAGTCGTTTTCATGTCTGTCTGCGTTACAACGTTGTTCTCCTTAACCACAGAACGGATTTAGATGCGGGTTTCCTCATATTTTACAGAATTTATTCCGGAAAGTTCATGTGTATTTAATACTATTAATTAAAATGACATATTTAACCATTATATAAAAAAAAACGTTCAAAAACGATTCCAGTCGCCAAACTTCTATACCTACTTAATTATTGAGTTACAGGCAAACATACCCCCTTACCCTTACCCTTCAGGCCGTAAGTACCTCAACCCTAAACGTAGGACATACAAAAGTCGTTTACAGACAATGAACACAAACGTTACGTTTATGCTGTAACAATAGCGTGGTTTCCAAACAATTGACTAATAATTCCGCTCGGCAAACTGTTACATACCAAATGGAAATTTCGCGTAACGTTTAGTGCAGCTATTGGCTCTCTTAATGTAAATGTGTTGTTCCACGATCGACGCCACTGCGCGAATCGTAACCATTATTTATGTCATTATGATCAACAATAAACCTACATTAGAGGTACTTACGTACGTAGAACTATTCCGTGAATCACACTAATATTATAGAGGCGAAAGTTTGTGTGTGTGTGTTTAGGTATATGTTTGTTACTTCTCCACGCTCAATTGGCTGGACCAATTTTGATAAAATTTTGTATGGAGGTAGCTTACACCCTGGATTAACATACCTATAGGCTTTGATTCCGATATTCTCAAGGGATCGACATTTGCGCGGGTGAAACCGCGAGGCCCAGCTAGTCAGAAATATATCAGAGAACAACATTATTGAAAAGTTATGTTTATGAGTTATCGTTGAGAAATCATTCGTAAATCATATTACATTATTGTTTTATGTAATAATATCGCAGTTTGGCCAATCTCTTTCCAACTCCATTTCCCTACAATTGGTACTTAGGAACGCAATATCAATATCTCTTCTAAGTAGGTACTTACGCATTGTACTTCACGAGATAACGAGAAAACTTTATTATCAAGTTTTTTACTTTGTGCCAAGTAGCTGCTATAAGTAGGCGTATTTCATCAGTTCGGTCAGTCCCCACTAATACTAGACAACGATAAAAGTCCACGTAGAGACACCCAAACAGAGCGAAATAAAAGAAATACAAAGCAAAAAACGAGTCGGAGTAACGTTAAACAATATCGGCGTAGGAACGAAATAATCCTTAATACATCGTAGGTAATACTTTATCGGGAACCCAAGGAGGGTGGCTATTGCGTAGGGGATTACCAATTTTATAAGTTAGGTATTCGTGCGAATGTCACCGCAGTAACCATAACGTTTTAGTGGCAGTTTGCCCCTCGTTGGAACACTTCGTATTTTTAATAAAAAAAGCAATATAGTTTTTCACAGCCAAGAGCTAGGCGAATGGGAAGGCTAGGAATTTTCAATTTTAAAAATTAAATTGCTTTAAACAATTTTATTGTTGTGTTGATGGTTCCTTCCAAGTTATTACCTACATTGTCTTATCGTCACTCAGATGCTGTTTTCTAATCATTTGTAAAGGACGTCTTGAACGGAAAACGTTTTCCTCAAGCAGTTCCGAATAATATACGAGGTGCATTGATGCGGAACATACAGATATCGGAAATGATTGTCTGAACTTGAATACGTTCTAATATAAATTGTACCGGAGTGATAAAACATTGGATTGAAAGTCTGAAAAATGCGCCAATAGTGATGGATCGCTACTGAGTGCATCGTTAATTCACCAATTCCCTCGACACTGCAACACAATCCCAGTGCGAGGGAATCACAATGAAATAAAATATTTAGTCCTTTGTCTTTTTTTCATGAAAAATGCAAGGAAATTGTAGTGCATGTTACCATTAATTGAACTGCATATTTTTAACTGTGTTCCATTTGAGCGTATCTGAGTGAATATGTATCGTAACGTTTGTTTTGTTTACAGTTTCCACTTAAAGTCTTCAATGCATCATAGAATATCTATAATATTACGTTTATGTTCTCAATTTTCATTTACCGAATACATCATAACATAAATTCCAAAGGGGGTTGCGTAATAAATAGTCACATACACGGACGAAACCGTTGGCAAAAGCCAGTATAAATCTGTAAGTGTCACATATATTATTGGACTCAGTTGCATTTATCCAGTACATTTCTGACGTGGCTCGGGTACTATCGCTGGTAAAATTCAATAGCATCTACATAAGCTAAATCCTACCACCTTGTTTTATTGTTACTTCAGATTCAGCTGCTCGGACTTCACTCTAGTTTTATCCACTTTCGTCCAAACTACGCTCGAAATGGTCTGCCTAGAACATAAATATGTAGGTATAGTTGACGCGGTAAATCAATGGCAGTGTCGCTTTTGTAGCTTAGCTTTCCCTAATTTTATTGAATGTATCTATCGGTTTACTGAAGGAGGCCATAATTTATCTACTTTAAGAAGGTAAAGGAGATAAATAACATAAAAATCAACACTTTATTATGCTAGTTAATAGGTACTTTATCATTATCCTTAGCTGACGGTTTTACAAACAGCAGGGTAATTGCGTAACACACTATCATTAGCATTTTCTTTCATTTCTACAGTTCAACAACAATAATTTCGTTATTTACATTGATGAGCAGACCATGTTTTCAAACATAAGAAGTAATTATATCCCTTACAATGGTTCAGATTGTGATTGAAAGTATGTTTCTTATTAGGGTGTAGAAGGTATTTTTATTTACTTCAATGACTCAGAACAAAGTGAAAGAGAAAATAGAAAAAGCCATTACAGGCAGATAGATAAACCAAAGTAAAGTGACGTATTAACAAAACATATCACGCTCAGTACTCTTGATTGTAACTACTGCAAAGGATATAAAATGGGACATAAACTGGCCCATATAACAATAAAAATAAATTAGATAAAAGCTCGCAATGAAACTTTACCCATTACTCGGCTCGCGTAAAACACAGTTTCATGGGTTTGTAAGATTTAATTATTACAAAATACTTCCCTAAAAACGTGTAGGTAATGTAAATCCTTTCGGTACACAAATTAAACGAGAAAATTAACATGTAATTTTCTTGTCTAAATTTTATTAGAAGCGTCTATCGATGTTATAATGTTAGTTCAAGCGTAAGGTACATTTAAATTATTTTCATATACACGATTAATTACGTGCAATCATTATCGTGCAGATACATTAATTACAGACCTATTAAAATGTGAAATTAACGGTGCACACTAGCAATCAACGCAATGTGATTGAATGGTTCGAATTTATCTGACATTACTTATGTCAGTTTATGTAGGTTCATTTTAGTCTATTCGATTATAGTTTTCCTAATAAATGGGACTAAGGGCAGGAGAATGACTATGATGGTGTAGCATTCCCTCCCGGGTTATCCCGGCCTCAAGAGGCTTTTTTTATAACGGCAAACAAGCCAACTGCCCTTTTTGGACATTTTCGCAAAATATCAACCAAATGTTGCTTAACTATAGGTCTGGACAAACAATATTCTACTTTAAAAAAACATAGTATTAATACTGGTGTTGCACCAAAGTGAACAGCGATGTTCTATTATAAATTGTAAGCGGTAACCGTTCCAAGATGTTAGTAGTTTTGCGCCGCGCCGCCGGCCGGGCCGGGTCGGGGCCTCCAAATTACCGCAATAACGGTAATTGCAATTTGCTGCTGAAACTACCCACTGTCTTCATTCTCTTCCGTTCTAATGTTGATAAAGTAGCATTGCTTTGTACACGAATTGTAGGTCTGAGTTAAAGTTTGCATTAATCGGAGCACCTGAATGCTTGGCTTTAGAGCTGTTTAAATATTTTACAGGCTTCGTTCGAGTTGACCCTATAAGGCAATTGGTGTTTTTGGTTGAGCGTTCGGCTGCAAGTTTTCTTATCCCCGATTTTGGTAAGATATACCGGAGTAGAACATTTGATCAAAAAACAATGGAGTAATTCTGTTTTATGAGCTCGTTTTTACGGTATAAAACGAAGATCCATAATGAAAATAAAAGTATCGAGAATTCGAGATTATTAATTTACGAAAAATAGCCGTGTTTATCGAATACATAAAATAATTCGTTGCTTACTTTGAAGCTAGTCAACGGTTTCACTTGGTCAAGACTGTCATCACTTTTAAAGCTAGGTGCTAACAGCTTCGCTATGTATGTTAGTAAAACTAATGTTCCCGTAAAAGCAGAGATAAATCTTCTTCCACGCTTATGAGGTAATGTAAGCACTTTAGAAAGCATCACTACATTTATTGTTGAGTGGTTCCTTGCAAGGAAACTACATTCAGAGCAACTCTTGTCTATTCTTGTTAACCAATCATTTGAAATAAAATTACTTTAGATGTGAACTACGTAAATCGTTTGAGTGCATCCAAGGACGAGGAAAATAGATACGCCGAAGAAAATAGAAGTTGATATTTATATTAAATTCAAATTGGAGATAAAAGTTTAAGTTTGTGTAGTAAAATGTCTCAGTTGCAGAGATAACAAGCTCCAAGTTTTTCTTGGAGTTACTTATCGATGTTAAAATATTATGTCCTCGACGTACTGTGTTTACAAATTGGATGGATTGAGAGAAATTTATTAAATATTTCGGACCCGTATAGAGGTATGGGGAACAGGGTGTAAAGTTCACTCAACCTCCATAGAAAAGGGAGGATCCTCCGACCGGTCGTTGTGTCTGGCGGGCAACTGCCCGATGCCAATGATTCATGTCGGGCCGTTGTATCTATGCTAGTTGCGCAGTAAACTCTGCTTGCGCGATGCAGGATTTTGCGTGACGTCAGTATGACGCGTTGTTCGCATGTGGCGTTGTAGATACCGCAATCTTGAAGGTTTTTGACACGAGACACTTAAGTAAACACGTAGACAGGCAAGCAAACAATAAATTTATACAGGAAAACAAGGAAGGTAACTTGCATTATTATTTATTGTGGAAAATGCTAGACACATATAGACGAACGACGACAAGGACTTCAAAACTGAGTGCACTCACTAAAATATTTAATAGACAGAATAATAATGTACCTAGTAAGCTATATGTATTGATTTTGTCTACTGTATAACATCTGCACAAAGAACTACTGCTGCCGATATTTACATTTCAAGATGTGTATAATGTTCAAGATACATAGATGAAAGATCGCTTCGTTACAAACACCTATGTAGTAAATGATGCCTTTGTTTTCTCGCAGATTGGGCATAAATATATCTATTGTCTATTTATTATTCTGAACAAGTTTCAGAAGGTAATAACTACTGGTGCTTTTGTTATATTGAATAAGGCTTCCATTTATTCGGTGCTAACAAGGAATAATATAATTGATCTCAAGAATGTTTTGTTAAAGTAGTTGACGATATGCTACGTTTGCATGCCTATACACATACATAGCTTCATATACTCGCGCCTTGTTCCTATGGGGTAGGCAGAAGCTGCAGAACGCCACCTTACGTACTCCCTTTGCGTCGTTTACGTTCATACTATTCATATAAAAATTACCTACTTCGTGGTCATGCGCTATTTTTCCCATCTTTTGATACAGTTATGACTTCTTCTAAGTTCAATTATCGACAAAACTTGGGCTAAATAACTTGGGCTAACAAAACAAATACAAATTTTTGAGTAACTATCAAATGCCTAGCCTTTTCCCAACTATATTGGGGTCGGCTTCCAATTTAACCGGATGCAGCTGAATATCAGTTCTTTACATGGAGCGACTGCCTATCTGACCTCCACAACCCAGTTACTGGGTAATACGATATCCCTTGGTAATTTTTGAGTAACTACTGTCAATTAAATCAGTAATTTAATTTTTTTTTCCACGGCAACCATGGTTGTTGAAAAGCGGTACAACATACAGCGACCATAAGACTTAATGGAAGCGAATACAAGTCGCTTACAGTGGCCGTAGGCGACGGTTAGCCAGCTATTATTACTAAAGTACTGCCACATTTGTCAGCCCAACCACTTTGTTCCCGTAAGAGTCAGCAACACCACTAATATTTCATGTTGTTCCTTTACTTCCTTCGCGTAAACGATCGTTTATAAGAGACGAGTTTCTAGCCTGCAACGATTATGGGATGGGAATTTTAAAAAATACTCGTGAAGCCGACCCCAACATATTTAGGAAAAGGCTAGGCAGATGAGTCATCAGATGATAATGACTCGTGAAAACAGCCGCACGGGTCGATCAAGGTTTAGCAACGCTTTCCGCGGTTCCATTACATATTGAGACCCCTCCGTGCCTCGGAAAGCACGTCAAGCCGTTGGTCCCGGCTGTCATGTGTAGATCATTGGCAGTCGGTACGGGTAGTCAGAAGCCCATAAGTTTGACAACCAGTCTTACCAAGGGGTATCGTGTTACAAATTAACTAGGTTGTGGACATCAGATAGGCAGTCGCTCCATGTATAATATTGGTATTCGGTTGAATCCGGTTAGACTGGAAGCCGACCCAAACATAGTTGAGAACAGGTTAGGCAGATTGACTCGTGCGAACAGCACTTTGACATTTGCATACCCAAAGACAAAGTTCGCCTTGCCTTTGAAAATTGGTAGCGTCCTTGTAAACAAGTTTTCAAATCGCAGTTAGAAAAAATCGCATGAAATATCTCATACATAACCATTGGCGAGTCTTTGATTCTACACAACTGGCATGGATATTCTCGCCTCTCGATGGGCGCGATACTCTGCTGGTGTAAATGCGCCTTTAACGTGAAACATCCATGGTACTTCGAAGTTATTCTTTACAAAATTCATTGTTTCGTGTTCTTAATTTCGTAAGGATAATGTGAGATTTGATGGAGAGTGTTTTCCTAAATAAAGCCATAAGACACCGTTTAATTAATTTGAGTGCTGGTAATAGGTATCTCATTTGAAATTTCTGGAAATACTTCATTTTCGTTAGGAGCTATATTGGAATTGAAGCTCATTGCGTGTCTTACATTGAGTACGATACTTACTCATAGGTTAAAGTAAAATGTGTTTTATTCACTTCTTCAGGTTTGGTTTATTCTATTCTCAAGTATAAAAACAGAGTAAAAATACGTAATATCTGTTTAATTGTAATTCACAGGACATTTATTTAAATTTATACCTGTCGACGACTATCAAAAAAAATATATATAAAAGAAAATGTAATAGAAAACACTTTACAAATATGTGTTTTAAAAATGTTCAAACACATTTTGCATAAAAATGCGACGAAAAACATTAACTTGATAATTGTACAGTGTTTAACGTTTACTCCTTCCATTGTTCAGTTCAGTTCAGTTAAGATTATTACGATCCGTCTGGTAAGTGAATGTTGCGTCTTAAAATGCCAGAATGTTTATTACTTTTGTACATAATCTCGTCTGGCATAGTTATTAACTCTCGAAATGCTGTAACAGTTAAGGGTTATTGTAAGCCGTGGAATAATTGTGTGAAAGTAAGGTTATAAAGCTAAATCAAAATAATTATTGTATTTATACATATTAATTTTTATGTGCTGTATATTTATTTTTTAGAGCATTGGTGGCACAATTGTACCGGCCTCGACTGACGAGATGTAGGTTGTAGGTTCGAACCTAGTCAGGCGCTTTACTTTTTGTAAATTATTTAATCACTACTGCTCTCAAAACGGTAAAGGAAAACATCGTGAGGAAACCGGCAGGTCCTAGAACCAAAAATTCAAAGACATGGGAATTCTACCAAGTCACACTAGGCGTGGTGGCGTGCGCCTGTGTCCCAGCAGTGGGAATATTATGGGCTGATTATGCTACTTTACTGTATTAAAGTCGTAATAAAAATATTTCAATACTTTTCCAGTGATGTAAACAGCAGAACTACTTTAACTAGCATCATCTTTATCCAGCAACGGCACATGAGTTGACCAGAGCTTACAAGTTCAAGCATAAACCGCAATGGCCGCTCTTAATGAAGGAACAGTCTTCCACCACTTACCCTCACGACAATATCCGTGACTATTAACTTTATGACGTCATCCTCATGCTTCAACAAATACCTACTGTTCTACTAGTTACTGAGACGAAACAAAAAATACCTTCTCGCCTTGTTACGATATTGAAACGCAATAATATAAAGGAAACTAATAATGCCATCCTTCCATAATACTTGTGAACGTTAGGAGAGCCACTTGTTTGTCTTCAAAGCAAACAATAAAAAGGGTAGACAAAGTCATAGCAATAATTGCGAGAATAATGTGGAAGTTAGCTGACACAGCCCTTCTATTACTACAGACATGGCAGAAAAATATCGCTATATATTAAAGACAGCTGAACCGTTTAGATGTGGCTGGACAATTAGATGTCGATGTTTTACTTTTATTTTTATCGATAAATTGTTAGCGCTGAGAAAGTTGCGAGCGAAGTTGAAATGTAAATCTAACGATAGATAAAAATTACTGAAATATTATATTTATATAATTTCACATGAAACCTAGGCAACTTACTGAGATTTCAACTTGAATGTTCTCGAGACTTTGGATTAAGATGTTTACCTAGACAACACTTCAATCTTCACAATCAATCAAAATCACAATCTTTGAAAATACAGGTATTTTAACAAAAAAAAGGCTTACGTTGGCACGCTCTTCGACATAATTCCTAAACTTAAACTCCATTTAAAAATACCTTGGAGTAAAAAAGTAACCACTGCTTAACATTGCCTATTTCGAATATTAAATCGAATACGCAACCTCTTTCTGTCCGACCTCTAACTAATTCGCTGCTTCATTTAAAAACCGCTTATCGGGTCATTCGAGACCAAAGGCAACGGAGAAACCCGACTTAGGACACTTACGGATTAAACCCTTGTAACCACTAAGTAATACTACATATGCTCCACTGAAAGACTTTAGAATTCTAGACCTTTTGACCGCAAGTCACCTAGACCTTTTCTTGCAGATATTCGAAGGTATAATGTGTACAGTCAGCAACAAAAGTCGATGAACACTTCAGTTTTATTAATCTCAGTTATTGAGCAAAATATTAACACTTCAGTTTTTTTTTAATCTCAGTTAATAAGCAAAATATTTGTTCAAAATCACATCTGCTGCAATTATGAACAAATATTTTGCTGAATATCCGAAATTAAAAAAACTGAATTGTTAATCGACTTTTGTTGCTGACTGTACCTGTGACATTGAGTGGGTTTCTATTCACCGTATCAGATAGGAGCAAGTACCTACAAGGCTGGAAATAAGCCACCGTGTGAAGTCCTGGATATCTTTCAAAATTAACAAATTACTTGTAGCAAACCTAGACATGGCTTTACATTTTTACTTATTAGCCAAAACGAACTGTTCAAGATATTTTAAGATAATCAAAAGATAAATAGTTGTTTCATTTCAGTATCGGGAGAAGCTTTTGGCTCACAAGGGCTCAATAGGGCTGACATTATTACATTAAAGCTACACGACCATTGATTTTCTATACAGCGCGGCGTGACTATAATTAAGTCCACTTAGCTTAAGTCTCGATAAGCCATAGACACACTTTTTCCAGACAGATGACCTTTTCTGTTAATTAGGTTTTAGAAGATTCATCGTAATAATCCCATTCATTAATTAATTTTGCTCAATGAAGCGTTATTGTGAGCCGATTTCGTTTACATTATAGGTAGGTACTGATAGTATCATAAATACACCTCGAATTAGGTAACTTTTCGTTTGGTGTGATTCCTTTATAATTAAAAGTTCTTGAGATTTTAGTTTGTCAAAGTGTTTTTAATAATCTGCAACGTAGACAGAATACACAGAATTAATGATTTCAACCACAGTTCAGTAGGTAATTCCCAAAGGGCAGACAGAAACGTACATACGCCGTTTGCCAATACGGTATTAGGTCAGTCCCAATCTGATATTGGGCGAGCTTATCGCCATTTACCGGGCACGGTTCCAATCCCGGGCCATAATGGAGAAATTTTCAACAGAAAACCGCAACGTTTAATTTTAATTTCAATTTTAAATATCGATATAACGTCAAGATGTCACATCCCTCGGTTTGACCGGCGCTGTAAGCTTCACCAAGTACAAATAGAGAATGGTGGTTGCAGTAAGGCTTGGCGCATAACTACTGCTGGCAGAGCGTTAAATTTATATTAAAAACGTCCTGACGCAGTGTTACACAACACGTGCGCTTTGTTGTCAATGCTGTATTATTTACTCACACACAAACCTCGTTTATATGTCTATATGTGCGACAAATTGATTACAAAGGGCGCATACAAATAGTTTTTAGTTCCAAACTAGTAGCTGTTAGAGTAAAATTACAGGTTTATGTTTTTTTTGTTCGGTCGTGCAAATAATTGTTGCCGACAGGCCGTGAAATTTAAAACTCTGAGCTAGGTCGATTTACAGGCTTTATTCTAACAAAAAATCGTACCTCAAAAAGCTTGTTGCAATGTGGGCAAAAATTCTGCCCAAAGCAACATCGTTTTATGAACTATTGGTATAAAAACTGCGTAATCTTTGTATACGCCTATAAGATACAAGCCAGTACAGAAGAAAAACAAGATTAATCGTATTAATTAAGCGCCACTGTTTCACTATGTAGGTATTCGCAGCCATAACTCGAGCCGGAGCAAAATTCGAGTAAATTGTTCGTGCCCCCAAATCAAGTGCCATTGACCGAATATACCTATCTTTTATTCTTTGAACAAATAAATACACGAAGAAAGTATTATGTACTTTATTTTTTTATCAAACATTTCCTTACTTGCTATGAAAGAAGGAAAAGTTACGCTCATTAAGAAAATGATCGGGTGGGTGCTGCTATTGATCATCTATTTGGGTTTATACCTACTAAGTCCCCAGTTACCACGTCCGTCATAAACGGGATAAGTATTTACCGATAGTTTACATAGAAATGTAGCACTCCTAACACAAGAGGAAAGTAGGTTCCTATTCAGGAAGAAACAACCTTCATGGCTAAAAGAGGTTTACAATGTATCTTACCTTAAACGTTGATCAAAATAAATGGAGAAACGTATTTTGGAATATTGTTAGCATTCCGTGATTGTTAGTAATTATTAATTACTAACAATATTCCAACATGATTCCAATCAACAATACAATTTCAATCAACTTAGCAAACATATTTAAAACAATATCGAAGCAATCCACAGCATCTGGCTTCAACAAATGGACGGAATTATATATTTATTGTGATAGGGTTGTTTTGATCTTTGATTGAACCATTAACTTGATTGCTGTACTTTAGAAATTCAGTACTAAAAGTTGAGCAAAGTGTTTTAATTATCGTCTTAACTCGGTGCCAGCGAGCAAAGTAGTATGAAGTTTACGAATTAACTGAAATATCCGCTTCAGACCCTACACAGTTGACTTTAAAAATATAGTACACGCTTTTAAATTTTTGTTTACTAATTTGATGCTGGAGTTTGTAACTATTCATTAAGTGGCCTCTTGTCAAACTTGACAGTTCTTTATGTAGGTAAATTGTATGTTTGATTGTTTTTTTTTTATTAGACCTGGATTAGAGTATTAGAAATGTGGAGCTTCGTTTGTAGCTAAAAGTCTCTAGATCTACCGAATGCCAATTAATCTCGGAGGCTTTAAGCCTGGGAGATTACTTGAATTAAATTGGTTAAATCGTTATGAGCCTTTATTCGGTATTGTAAAGTTTTTTCCCAATTAGTGAAGTGGGTTGTTCGGCTCCTTTCTGCGGGGGTTCTGTCCGTACACAAATGTCTAGTCAGTCGTGAAGACTCAATCCTTTAGCAGGTAGGTAATAATCTAATTTACAATTACTTAATAATTATGCATTATATATCGAGTCTGAGTGCTTATCGGGCCTGTGTTCCAGCAGTGGGAACATTTATAGGCTGATAATGTTTATGCTATGTACCGAGTCTCGAACTGTGATGGCCCAGTGGGAGATAACGTTTGTGTCGTAATGTGGGTGGTTCGAACCGAGGCAGGCACTTTACTTTGTGTACTTCATTTATTTCATCGTCTGCTCTCAAAACGACGAAGAAAAATTTCGTGAGGAAACTGACATGCCCTAGAACCAAAAATTAAGACATCCATCAACCCGCACTAGGTCGTCGTGGCGGATTAAAGCCTACTTACCAGAGAGGGGCTTGTGTCCCAGCAGTAGGAACGGTATAAGCAGATTATGATTGCAATGTATCGAGTCTAAGGACCCATTCACACGTAGGTACCACAACCACACCACATCGCAGCAATAAAAAGAGGTCAAGCTATGGTTGTGTGAATAGTGTCGCTGCGGCTTCTTGCGGTTGCGTTGTGGTCCCTACAAAATGTTGTGGTAACGTTGTGTTTGCTATGTGGCCGGCCGCTAGTTCGCGGTGTCGCTGGTAGTTGCGTTGTGGTTGTGACGATGCTGCGATGTGGTCGGTATCACACTCGCGATCGATAATGACGGCAAAATGTGGTCCGTGTGAATTTAACTATTAATTTTCATACAAGTTAGCCCACGTGTTGTGGTTGTGGTACGTGTAACACAAGCCTTATACCGTCTTATTTAAACAAATAACGCACTTGACAATTAAATAGAACAGCTGCATACAGCTGCGTTTGCCAACGTGACCGCAGTCAGGCTGTTATTAGTTAATCCGACAAGCCTACGGCACTTAACTGTGCTTAGGATTAGCTTCAATCGACCTTGTGGCCGTAACAGTTCGTATTCATTAGAATAAATAATTACCTATGTAGGTATTACACTGATTGACGCTTAGGTATCAATGAGGTACACTCGGGAAAGTTAATTGTTTATTAAAATGACGTTTCGACACATTTCACAAACACACATTTTCAAATCACAGACAACTGTCAACTAATGGCAGTTATTTGTGATTTGAATTTGCGAAAAATTAAAGTTGTTAGTCAATTTGATAATCAGTTATTTTCGCTGATTATACAAAAAAAATAAGACAAAAATTAACCAGTGCGCAAACTGTAACCATGAATTTAGCATAATATTGCGCTAGACTAGCGACTAGCGTAGTTCGACAAATAATAGGTCTTTACCTATGAAATTGCCGTTTTGTATGAAAAAATGTAAAGGAATTTTTTTCATGTATTTTTTATTTGTATTAATCGAAGTAATCACCCATGCAATCAATGCATCTTTGCCAACGCAGTGGTAGTTTATTGATGCCCTTCTTAAAGAAATCAGCTGGACGAGAGGCAACAAATTCTTCAAAGGCATTTTGTACTGCCTCTCGGGTATTGACTTTTTTTCCCGCCAAGAAGTTATCCAAATTCTGGAAAAAGTAGTAGTCTGTAGGCGCAAGGTCTGGTGAGCAGGGCGGATGACGGAGAGCTTCCAACCCCAGTTCTTGCAACTTGGAGACCGTCTGCTGTGCAGTATGAGGTCGCGCGTTGTCGTGCAGGAGCAGCGGAGACGAGCGATTGACCAATGCTGGTTGGAGATGTGCCAGCTTCTCCATCATTGTGTTCAGTTCTTCACAGTACACATCTGCAGTAATGCTCACCCCGTTTGGTAAGAAGCTGTGATGAATCACACCGGCGCTAGACCACAAAACAGTTTCATACAAAACGGCAATTTCATAGGTAAAAACCTATTATAAAAAAAATGTTGTTCCATACATTTTGATCGCGTAGGTATTGCACTTATAATCTACGAAAAATTTCTACGCTGGGGTCTAGAATCTAAAGGTCATAGCACACGTATCAAAGGATTGCAACAAAGGAACGTCACGCGACACCCCTGACCATAACCACCGATCAGCCTAAACAATACAAACAGCAACATTATCATTCTGTTACAACTTATATCATAACATATGTCCACAAATCCCATCGAATTCCTCCCTACATTAAGGTCGGACGGGTTGAAAGATTCACGCTGAATTTGCGACTAAAATAGCTGACTCAAACCAAAGTCCTATCAAGCCCAAATTGGATAAATCACGTGACATTACGAATGTATCGTATACATTTATTTGATAAAAGCGTACGCTGAACGTGTCAGGAATGTAATGTGGGTATAATACGAGTAGCACCGCCAATCATGGCCATACGTTTAATATGCGCTACAACTAGACGTTGTCAACGTATTAAATTAACATGATGTTACAACGTTTAATCACGTCGGCTTAGGACTTCCTAAATTAGTTCCTTATTCTACGTACAGTCAACAAAAGAGATAAGTATGCAGGATCGTAGGATATAGTTGAAGTTTATTAAGAAACCGATGGATGTTCTCGAATATAATTTAATTTAGTTAATAGGAAACAAACAGCTCATTTATCAAATATAATTTTAGTCGACAACATCCATCGGTTTCTTACTAAACTTCAACTATATCCGACGATCCTGCATACTTATCTCTTTTGCTGACTGTACATCAGATTGGGAACGAGGTTTCCGAATGTAATCTCAGAACTTTGGTGTACGCGTTTGTGAATTGCTAAATTGAGCGAATTCCTACGACCAAGTGTTTCGTATATTGTTTTGTTATGGATTTGCGTTCATCTGCTTGTGGGTATTAGTTATTTGAATCTTGATTATGGCGATGAGTTTTTGACTTCAACAAATGTCTTTGAATAGCATGAATGACCAGGCAGCTTATTACAAATGTAAGTTCCACAAGGAAATCGATAGTGATGGGCGAAAATGGGTTACAGAAAAGAAGAAATAATTTCGATTTGAAGTCAGCACAAATACTAAAATAATTGAAAAAATTATCGTGTTCTATAATATCAATGATAAAATTCTTCAAATTCAAAATAATATATTTTGTGGAAACATAATTAACACATGTTTATCATATTCCATTTTCAACCCTTTAAAACTTCCATAGTTCCAGGCTAAGGAAAGGTAAAATTGTTATCTCCATTAAACTATCATTTAGTTTGACCTCAGATGAAAGAAAAACACATCACGCGTCACTCCTTACCCCATGACATTGTACCTGTCTATTACGGTGATCCTTTCGTTTATGGTAAAGGTATACTGTAGTAAAAGCAAATAAAGATTTACGATGAAAGTGGTTGATTTTCCTAATATTTATGACTTAGAGAGTCCCTTTGTTACGATAGAGTTACTCACAAGAATCTCAAAAATGATCTTGAACATACAAACTAAACTGTTATTCAAATATCCGTATCGTGATTATGCTTAAGTTTTCTAGACATAATAATTACGTATATATAGGAACACGCTACAACTTCAGAAACCCGTTAAATGGAAATTATTCACTTTATTTTACAGAAATGAGCTCATACTTCAATTTATAAGGCACGTATAACGTAATAGGATGCGTTGCCAACGTTATGAAAACGCTTATAAATCGGTTATGGGGGTTCCGTATACAGTTTAATTTCCTAGAAAGCGTTAGCTCAGTAAATAAACCGTTATTTTTACCCAGCCACACGCGCCGAGTACAATGCGAACATAAGCCTAATGGATTTAGCGTGTAAGTTGCATTTAGGGGACTTAGCTCATGCAAAATAATCGCACTAGCACCCTGCTAACACGTTCTCATGCAACTGGCTTAAATAAACTTCTTTTTTCTTCATTTTATTTCCTTTATGAAAGCAAATGAACTGTTGGATGTCTTAATTAACTCGGTAGTGTACACGAAACTCGCCTTAACTTGATTCAACAAGTAGCAGTGGTATAACTAACTAAATTAATTTGATTACGCGGTGCTGAATCAACGTCGCCACTCAGTTAATGATTCTATTCATGATGATCATGGGCTAAAGTTTCAATGCACATGTTTTACAGTAAAGTTGTGTAAATACAGACGTTTTCTTTCTGTTTTATATAAAAACAGACATTAACGCCATTACAAGACAGTTTTTAGTTTTAGTTTCCTGAAAGTTGCTGAGTAATTCAAGTAACTATCGGTTACGGTTGCATGGTACCGCAGCGCCATGCCCTCGCCCGGTTATTATGTAAATTAAAGAAAAAGCCCCTGCCCAATCGGGCGAATCAACGAATGCGCTTCCAAAGTGTTCATTAACATAATTTATTCGCGCCTGTCAGTGCCGGTCTTAAATTTGTGGAAGGTTATTTTTCAACGTGGAAAAATTGTGTAAAGCGGTCACGTATTTTTTAGCGTCAGAGGATCCGTACGGTGTAGTTTAATAATGTCATAACCAGGGACGAGTGAGAGCCCCGCGATAACATCGAAGATACATCGCGGTGCTCGGATTTCCAACAATAATTTATTTTATGCGTGAGGTCTCGGTTACCGGGATGGATGTTTTATGCACAAACGTCGAATGAATACCAAAATGTTTTCACCTTATTATATTTATTATAAAATTAGATATTTATATTGCTAACTTTGGCCAGCTGTGGGATGATGCAGGCTCACAGTAACAGTAACTTACTTTACTATGTTATTTACTAAATTAAATATGATTTCAGTGTAAAGTTCTCCGTCGAGACTAATGTAATAATTCACGGGATTACAAGATTCTTAAGTATTAATAGCCTGCTCCTAGTTCAGCCGAACGGTTATTCGGGAACCGCTTAAAGTTGTCACTTTAATCTCTTTTGGCTTCGAGCACTACTATTGCATCTAGCGGAGAGATCGTTTAGATTTCAATTCACTTTATAATGTAGAAGTAATAAAAATAAAGTACTTTCTGTGTTTAAACTTACGCACGGTTTCGTAGCAATCGGTGGAATAAACTACATATAAATCAATGCTTATGTTATAAAAGCCATATCTTGTATTCAATATTTGGCTTCAAACCTCTTGAAGCGCGATAAAAACGTTAAAGTTATATGATCAAAGAAAATGCGCGTCTCAGCCTGTCAGGTGATTTTCCGAATATTCGCATTTTCTGGAAATATTTTAATTAATTGATCTTGTAAGCGTTAAAACAAACAATCTCAGAAGTGGGAAAAGGCGAATAGCCACTTGAATTAAACGATACTATAAATTTTCCTGGTATAATCCTTCCTCGTGAAAAGTTATAATAATAAAATAGATAGCCAAACCAACCAGCAAAATAAATATGTCAAAGCACATTGAAATGAATGCTTTATAATTATAGTCTTTAACAACGTGAACTTGGCCGCTAAATTGAACTGACCATTTTAAAGGTTGCTAACCTAACCTAAAACCCTGTTTTTTTTGTCTCTAACCAGACTTATTTGGTAATCACCAGCTAAGTAATCTTTACGGATAAGTAATATTGTTAGCGTCTAAGTGGTTTCTAGTTTGTACCTATTAATCGATCGTGTTATTTTATTATGTTAATTTTGTTATTTTGTTTTCTAATTTATGTAGGTATTTTGTACCGACCTTTTTTGTTGTCTTTTTTGTTTCAAGTATTTATTAGTGGAAACTTGTAAATGGCCTTCAGATGCATATTGTTTAAGAGCATTGTTTAATTTAGCTGTAAGTTTCCCGAACAGAATAAAATAAAATAAAATAAGTCGTCGCTAGTTCCACTAATAAAACAATAAAATATTTATTTCCTGGAATGTTCTCAAATTAATACATGACATTGTGTATTTAATTAATCCATAATAATATATAATGTTACCTTTTCAGTACGCCTAAACCACTGAACGGATTTCGATAAAATTTGACAGAGAGATAGATTGCATGCCGGGGAAGGACATATGATAGCTTTTATCCCGATATTCCCACGGGTTCGACACTTATGCGGATGAAACCGCGGGACGCTGCTAGTTATAATATAAAATTAACATCACATTCTTCCTCCGTGGGTAGCAAAATAAACAAACAATTAATTAGTCTGACATTTGGGAAAACCGGGTTTTGTGCGGTATGATATACCTTAATACCTCACATATTTCACAACAAACTACGTTGCTTTCCGTAATGAGTCGAACAATGTGACAAGAATTTGTGTCAAAGGGTTTCTTGGTGCCTTATTTCAGGAACCCGTCCAGAATATCGCGCGTGCGGCCTGTCGTTTACTTGTTACTTATTAGTGAAATGTAACCATATTTCAGACAGAAAACCTTCATTAAACCTTACGTCAAAAGATTAAAAATAATACCTAATTAGGATCTACAAGCTTTTGTCCGCGGTTTCACCTGCGTGGATGTCGAAAATAATCCCACAGGAACGTGCTACCGGGATAAAATGTATGATTTGTCCTAATCCAGGCCATGATCTAACAGACCAGCGTTTACAATATTATATATAGGCCGACCGCTTAGCTGAGACGTTGCCTGAGCTAGCAGCGTGGTGCGGGAGGGGTGTGGTGACGTGATGCGAAAGCTCAGTGATTCGTCAACTTGTGACAACTATCACCCCTCCCACACCGCGCAGCTACCTCAGACAACGTTTCAGTTAAGCGGTAAGATAAGATAAGATAATATAAGATATATTTATTTGTCAAAAACAAAAGTATGCGGTCGAACTAAAGTATGATTATTTTTTCTTTGCATCATGTTTACCGCAAATAGATGGATTTTATTTCTTACTTTCTTTCTATACAGCCATGTTTGATTCCGTATTAAATTTTAGTTATTTGTGTGGTTGTTAGTATCTTGCTACATGCTCTCCGAACTAATTATGTTATGTTATCAAGTTTCACATGTTGGGAATACTTAAAGTTTATTAGTTAGTTAGTTATTATCTAATCACTGAAGTGTTAATTTAACTTTTGAATCCTAATTATTCATTACATAACACAACGTTGTTTTGGGTTTTTACCTGTCTTGACTTTTAATGTATTTAATTGTATGTAATTTTAATAATGAAATTAATGATGAATGTGAAACTATGGACTAGAATTTTATAATGTCTGAAATAAATAAATAATTATTATTATTATTATTATATATTATAACGACATTAGAACGGTTTTAAGCGAACATTTTCATAATCACAAAACTTTGGAAACAATTCTTCCTGTGCGGTAGTAGGGCTAACGCCTAAATGAGGAGATCCGCAGGAGAACCAAGGTAACCGACATAGCCCGAAGAATTGCCAAACTTAAGTGGCAGTGGGCAGGGCACATTGCTCGCAGAACAGATGGCCGATGGGGCCGAAAGGTTCTGGAGTGGCGACCACGTACCGGAACACGTAGCGTTGGAAGGCCTCCCACAAGGTAGTCCGACGACCTTGTGAAAGCGACAGGAACTCGTTGAATGCGAGAAGCACAGAACCGGTCGAAGTGGAGGTGCTTGGGGGAGGCCTATGTCCAGCAGTGGACGTCTTTCGGCTGAAATGATGATAATGATGATGATGAAATTTCGACCACGTATTGCACTTTTCTATGAAACAGCTGATCATTTTTTTATACCCGACGAGAAATGTCTACGCTAAGGGGTCGTTTATAGGTCTTTACAATAATACTCGTGGGCTAAACCCTTTAAAATACCAATACAGACTATGAATTTAGAGAACACCTACATATTACCAAAGTGATCAAATTAAAGAATTTATGCATCCAAAATCTCCATACATACGATCTCATACAAGATAAGTACGCACCATTCAATTTTCATTCCTGGTCAGGGGTAAAATGTTCATAGACATTTCATGCTAATATCATAGGAGGGTAAAAGTGATCGTATATCTTTGGTCATAATACTTAAGTGCCTTTACGAAACCTGACGATATCTGATACGGGGGGACGAAAAATAAAAATTAGTAATAAAACGGGAAACGAATAAAGATCACCTTTTATATTTCCTGCATTGCTTTTTTTGTGTATTTGATTTGAAAACGTTTTTCTTTTGTTGAAGTCGGGTTGTCTTATGGTCATTGAGGCTTTTTGTGACTATTTTTGACTGAATGAAGATACAATACTAAGTATTAGTTGTCAAAATATTTAATAGTTGGCAGCTAGGGTTCTTGATTATCAGCGAGTAATTGCGTAACTCACTAACGGGATCAATGGCTTCATTTTGACATTTCAACAACATTCATTGCACTATTTACGTTGTTGAGCAGACAAATTTTTCGAACATTATGAAGCAATGGATTAGCAATAGCCTTCAAAATGATTCAGATGGTGATTGATAGTGTGTTACGTAATTATGGAACGAAACATAATGATCTAAGTACGCTCATTCGTATGATATGACTATGGAGGGCGCGCAAAATGCATAATGGAACCAAGCGACAACCAACATATTGAAATACTTGAAATTTTACAGGTAATATTTTGATCCGCCGCGTCGCGTCAGGGGACGGCTTATTTTTCTGTCGGGGTTTAAAAATAATTAATAAACTAGTACCTACTTACATAAAATAAGCTCTTTTTTGTGTTCTTGTGCTGTTGTTGCTCTTGTGTGTCTTGTTGCTCTCTTAAATAACTGTATGAATATTTATTGCATCAAGAATTTATAATGCTGTAAGCATACGGTGACCTATCATATCTATCATCATTGTCATCCGATGATGCTGAAATTATTTTCAGCTGGAAGATGTCCACTGCTGGACATAGGCCACCCCCGACCGTCTAGGTAAAGATGATCGGGGATGGCGTATGTCACTATACATAAATAATAAAATATAAAGGATACACGTCCATCTAAAACCCGTAGTTTTATTATATTTTGATTATCGCTTTATAACCACGTTCCAATTATTATGGGGGATACTAAAAGCATCCGTAAACAACATGAGTTATGTCGAGATACGCCCATAACTCACCCACTTACTTTATGGGTATTATAACCCATAACAAATTATCTATCAGTATAGTGCTGGAAGCCTATTTAATCGCGTCTTTATGTATAGTATAAGAGCCAATGAAGCATGGTTATGTATTTGCGACCCACCATTATAATCACACTCATTGTAAAAGGTATAATTAACGCTTAGGTATTACTTTACGATTAACATGGTTTCACAGTCTATTTTCTCCGGAGAAAGAGAGACCAGACCAGACCAGACCAGAGAGGTCCAGTTGAAAACCAGCGTCAGGCACTGACTATTTCATGAAATCTGAAAAAGAATGACTATTTCATGAAATAATAATATAATAATATTCCACAACTATCACACAACGCCGTCTAGTCTCAAGCTAAGCAGAGCTTGTGTTATGAGTACTAGACAACTGATAAACATACTTATATATTTCTAAATACATACATATATAGATAAATTACACCCAGACACAGAACAAATGATCATGCTCATCACACAAACATTTGTCCTGGGTGGGAATCGAACCCACGACCTCCGGCATAGCAGTCATAGTCACTGACCACTAGACCAACAGGCCAGTCAAATCTTGACATTTGGGGATTACATGGTCTTAGAGAGTTGTGTTGATGACTTTAATGATTATAATTCTGTAAATACATATTTGTTACGACCGCGAATCATATTTTAATCAACGTACAACTTAATACTGACGAGCAAATTGCAAAAAACGTAAGAAAATTCAAATTTTCTTACGTTTTTTGCAATTTGCAGGTCAGTGTCAGGTTGTATCTTGATCAAAATATGATTCGCGATAATAACAGATACATATTTAGAGAATTACAATCATTAGAATCATTAATACATCTTTCTAAGTTAGATTTCTACGCCTAACACTTTTCCATAAGAGATTGGTGGTTGGTGGTCAAATCAAACACCGGAAAGAATTTTTAACTAAACCCAAAATAGAAATACCCTTTTTAAAATAAAAATAAATAGATGTTTAGCATTATCTCGCTGTCTGATTTTTTATGAAAATTACAGGATTGACTTAATATAGCATTTTTATTTTGGTCACGTTCGGAATTTTATAGTCGACAGAGGCAACCTCCTTTTTTAGATTAAAACGTCACTTGCAGATGAATTTCAACGAGACCGACAAAACATAACAAAGCTTAAAATTGTGGATTTCGAGTACCTAATGTAACCAATTACTCGTTTTGGTGATTTGTAAATTATTCACCTGTTTAATAAATTACCTGTAGGATTTATACCCAAGATAAAAGATAATTGGGAAGCCAATTCCCGTTCATAATCTAGTCTCAATCTCAACTCAGTGACAATGTCAAAAACTGGGAACAGGGAAATTAGAGGTATTTTTGACAGAATGAGACTGAGATCAGAGAGGCAATTCTCGTAATTATAAGAACGTTCACAGTTTGATCTCAGTCTCAATAAAAACAAAAGTACCACAAATTACCCTACATTTTTGACATTGATTGTCGCTGAGATGAGATTTGACTGAAATTTGATTTGACGGAAATTGGCCTACAGACTGTGAACTCTGTTTATTATGAAAATAGCCGATATTCTTCAAATTAAACCGCTATTTTATAACATGAACGCCTTTTTGTTCAAGAACTGGTATCAAGTTCAACAATTAAAACTGCGGTAGTTATTACGTGGCTTAGCCATTAGCCGCCACGGCCTACGGCGTAGCTTGCATAGCCGTGACGTCATCGCGTTGCCTACGTAGCTACGCTACGCCGTAACATTAATAAAAGAGCAATGCTATGCCATTTTGAGGTAAACAAAACCAATTGATTTATAAAATTTATGAATAGAAATAGAAAATAGAAATAGAAAATATTTATTATCCAGGTAATACAATAAGTAGGTGGATTACAGCAAGTTAAGACGACATGAGTAGCTTAAAATATTACCTATAGCTAGGTTACAATAAGAGTATTAACTAGTGAGCCCCAAACTAGACAGTTAGTCTGTATAATAAGCAAGGTTTTTTCATACAGTGCTCTTTATTCCTTAGTTTAGTTTAAGAAAGATAAAACATAAAACTGTGCTGTGTTTACGTGGTCTAGAGTTATAACCCTCACTAAAATGTTTCCCTAACTTATAGGTATATCGTTGTTTATAACCAGTTTCGAATACCGAATTCAATTTAGCTTGGCTACAACTAGTGAAACTAGATAGTTGAATAAAATGATTAAATTAGGGTTTTAATTCAAAACATTAATTCGAAGTTACAATCATTATTTTAATACTATGGTTCAACATCGTAACATTTCCGATTGCATTGATATCTTAAGTGCAATCGAAATTACTTTCATAAAGTAGATAATAGTCTCTTGCTATTATTTTACTCGTAGTTTAAAATATCAGAACGGTTAAATTGTAATTTTATAAGAATAGTGATTGGATTAATACCTGACTGCTAAATTGAGTAATAGAAGATTTCACTCACTGCTGAACAGAAGTGCACTGCAAATATAAAGCTTTCATTATGGTACACTAACTTTTTCTAGCGGTATCGCCCGCTTAGAGGACAGAAATTATCACACGGAAACGTACTACCGAGACAAAATGAATCTTATGTCCTAACCCGGGTCATGGTCTATCCGTGTTCCAAATTTCATCCAAATCCATTCAGCCGTTTAGGCGTTCAAAGGTAACCGATAGACAGAGCTACTGTCGCACTTATAATATTAAATATGGATATAACTTAGTTTACCGATAAACTCATGCCCCTTACTAATAAACGTTAAATAGCGTCTGTATAGTTACACAACGCTTTGTCTTCTTCTTTCGAAAGTCAAATTACTGACGACTGAAAGAGAGAAATCGTTGTGTAACTATTCATATGATATAATACGTTTTTGAGTAAGGGGGATAGTTTTCTGTAAATAGGAATGCATGCATTATGTTTTGTCGTTAACAAATGAACAACACCATTATCTACATTTTAGCTGTATGACGACCTCTGCTGTACAATGGACATATCCTGAAGCTTCACCAAGCCCAAGTGCCCAAGCATCGCCAGTTTGCCACATCATCTTTTGCCCACCTTTTGCGTAAAGCATGCAAAAGACAGAGCCTCTATTCTGAGCTAGGGAGATCTGAAAAAAAAACTGGCACTGGGAGTGAAAACAAAACACAAACAGAATAATTTGCCATCACTAACTAACATATCGGATATACATTAAAACCGAGTACATCCCGAGGACAGCCGAACACATCCGAAGCGGGTATTTTTTTAATCGTCTTATAAACAAAACACGCGCGGTGTCGCTTACATTGGCACGAGTTCAATGGTTTTTTCCCATCTCAAAAAATTTCCAACGCGCCTAAAGAAGTTTTCACTTCAAAAACTCCAATAAAAAATAAAGTGCCCTCCCATTCGCGAGACATCTGTGCCAAGCATGTGACTGCGACAGGCAGAGTTATACCAATATTAGTGTCAAATTCTACACAGCAGAATTTAGAGATGACAAGCGTGGCGGCACAAAATAGAGCAGGAATACCGTTAGGAATTTCGCGCGAATATAACCAAATATCATCGTTCATTTCGGAGGGTACGTATATGGTAGGTACTGCACGCGTAGCATGAGCAACGATTTGTCGACGGAAGAGTAGACAAAGATGACGTTCCGTGTAGACAAGGGTACTTCTCTTAGTCTGTGGTGTAGACAGTACGACGGCAGCAAAATAGAAAGAGTCAACTGCACTTTTTACGAAATTCACTCTTTTACATAATAATTCTTTGTTGTCATAGGATTTTTTTTTCTTTTTGTTTCTTAATTTTTATTGATATTAAGTCACATTATAAGGAGGGGTCCGTGGCTAAATAATAACAGCCGCACAGGTTGATCGATCAGTTTAAGCTACGCTTGCCGCGGTTGGTCCATGGATGGGTGACTATCTTTACATACCGAGACCCCTCCGTGCCTCGGAAAGCACGGTATGCCATTGGCTCCGGCTGTGATTCGTGGACGTTTGACAATCGTTACGGGATTTTGTAGATAACCGTTTAAAATTTGTGGCCGTCGAGTAGAAAGTTTTCTACTGCATTATATTGTAGTCTGTGGCGATTACGAAATCTCTTAGACAACTGTCAGTTGTCAATGTGATTTTGACAGTTGGGATAGAAAACTTTCTTCTGAAATAGTGTACATATAAAAGGACCTAGACAAAGATCATTTGAAACGAAAGACAAAATGACAGATTGTAGAAGGATTTCTAGGCGGTATGTCAAAAATAAAGAAAAGAAATGTCACTTTGTATAGAAAGCAATGTGTCTACTCTTCGTAGATATAGAAGTGTTCATGCTACGCGTGCTGGAAGGGCTAAATGAGCCCTTCAAAGAATTTAAACTACGATAGAGTTCCTTAAAGTTTATATTGACTGAACGTCTTTATATATTTCCGACTAAACTAGCACTGTCTTTTTAAAAAAAACCTAATAAAATATTTGACACCCCGTTCTAAACTTGCTTGAATGTTCGAATAGAACCCGCGCTAAATTATAGCCAGCCCGCAGTACATAAGGTTAACTTTAGTCAAAGACTTTATTGGACAACCTTTCTACCTATTATTATATTGATACATATTTTACAAGCTGCTAATGATGATGTGTGCCTAATGAATGGTCGGTCGTCATTAATACCGTGGTGAACGCTAATGTCCGGTTTCACGCATAGACTGCTACTAATTCACCCCCCTTCCCCCCTTCTCTATATGTCACGTCTGACATAACGCACAGTTCGTTACTGTCCGCTTTTGCTGTACAATCTCTTAATTACACTGACTTTTCGGTCCACCGCGAATTAGTGAAATAGTTTTTGAACCCATTTAGCTAACATTCTCAATGAAAACAGAGTGTTTGCAGTTAAATTTATAAATAAAAAGACGGCACGGTTGGCGCAGTTGTTAAGCGATTGACTGCTGCGCTGCGTGTTGCGGGTTCGATTCCCGCACGGAACAAATATTTGTATGACCTACAAGTAGTTGTTCCGGGTCTGGCTGTTTGTGTATGTGAGTTTAAATGTTTGTAAACGCACCCACGATACAGGAGAAATTCCTAGTGGCAACGTTTAAAAAAATAAAAATTCAACTAGCTTGTGTGTAACAGACGTTCTATCAAGCTATTTCAATTTTAATCGGTCTCTTCATTAAAACTGCACTGATTATTTATTATTAATGTTTAAATAATTATGCGTTAAATGAAGAGAAGAGCGTTTCCCGGAAGTGGTTTTCACTGAGAAAATATTAATTTATTGTTTTACCGTATTGAAACACGTTTGCATGGGAAAATTATGAATAAATACATCAATACAATATGTACATCAATATGAGAACTGCAGAACAGATGGCCGATGGGGCCGAAAGGTTCTCGAGTGGCGGCCGCGAACCGGAAGACGTAGCGTTGGAAGGCCTCCCACAAGGTGCTCCGACGACTTGTGAAGGCCCTTACTTGTGAAACCCTTTGGATGCGAGAAGCACAGAACCGGTCGAAGTGGAGGTGCTTGGGGGAGGCCTATGTCCAGCAGTGAACGTCTTTCGGCTGATGATGATGACATCAATATTGTACTTGCATGTTCGATTAATTATGATTAGCATGCGTATTGCTTACCAAGAAAATGTAGCCTCGGTATAATACCTGCCGACTGTTAGGCACAGGTAAGCTTGCACATTGTAGTTCCCGCAATAAACGGAGGCTTAATAAATCATCGGTAAACTGCGCTAAAAGGAACTTAAGCACAATACCTCGGCACGGACTCGTAATTTCCCCTCCTCCCGCTACGTCCATATTTTACAGCTCTTTTACCCGTTCATTTTTAAAATACGATGTTCGACAAATTCACTTAATGCCGCGTTAAATGAACCGTGTTCGCATAATAAAAGATTTTATACTCAAAAGCGATTTCAGAATGGACGATATTTCCGTGAAACGAGAAAATGCCGCACTCCACGTCGACGCTTCATCTCGTCTCTGGTACCGTCGGAATATTTTTTTCGCACTCGAACGACTCCAAATTCCGATGAAATAAAGTTAAGAGAACACCACATACAAATAACGCTCAGATTACTTTAAATACTCCGGTAAAGTGAGCTCCGGGCTCTTTTACGGATAATTTATTCGTTTATTAAAAAGTCCCGTGAACCTTTATTTTTGCTGTCACAATATTAAGTTTGCCTAAGTCTGTGCGAAACATTTCATAATCCGTAATGCTCGTCTAAAGTTAATAAAGAAAACACGAAATAAACATTCCCCTTTCTAGGTGTGCCTGGCTAGCTAAAAGTGGCTAATTACTGCACAAAAAGCGATATGAAAAAGTCTCCTTCATTTTTTATGGGCATGTCATGCTAGGCTCATCATCAAAGATTCTCATAGTTCGGGTTTCATCGCGGTTTCGTTGGTTAAAGAGAATTCCGTTTTTATTCGAAAATTTGTTTGCCTTTTACTGGCTTTGAAGCATAGACAAGCCAAAAGGAACCCAAAAACAAAATAAACCCCTGTTTTCCTGTTAAAAACAAAATTTAATTAAGCCTCGTGTTACAGAGCATTCTATTTCAGTATTTATTTGTGATCCAATTTTTATATAGACAATAGTTTCCTGCATACAATATATTTCTTTTTGCGAATACATGAAATGGCGCTCTCCTATTTCTTAAAATAAATCCATGTAAGTGAATTCCTCTGTAGAGCCCTATCACAATCCTAAAAGCTTTTTACCGCATAAAATATTCCCGTGTGTGATTTATTTTTGTTGGTGTGTTTTAACCTTTTGCATTGATTACGTATTTTATCATTTAATGTAAGATCGTGAATTTGTTTACTGGAGCTTAAATAAAAAGGTTTTTAAAGCGTCCTACTTGGCTACGTTTTTCTCGTTTTTACGTGGAAATGAGATAAATGTATAAAATGCATTAGCTGGTTATTTTTCTGGCTCGGCTTAGCGCGAGAACGTTTTAAGCGATGAACTAACCCATAACATTATAACCCTTTTATACATAAATGTACTAAAAGAGATAATTTAACTAAAAGGTTCTACGACTGTGTAGCCGTAGATGAAAATGGAAGAGTTTTTTGAAATGTTAATAAATCCTTCTGTTTCAGTGGTGGACATCCACAAAGGCGAGACCCTGGAGCTGGCCCATGTTCAGAGGACAGACATGGGGGCCTATTACTGCATCGCTAGCAACGGCATCCCGCCCACCGTCAGCCGACGGTATCACGTCGAAGTACATTGTAAGTAACGAAAATTAACTCAGCAAATGAGAAATATAATACTGTGTTTTTGAAGGATTTATTGAGACTATGTTTGGCCTTAGATGTTTATGCTCAAAATGATGATCTAAATAAAGTGTTCCCTGCACATGAGGAATGGGTAAATCGAAATGGCAGATTTTTCATTTAAAAAGGAAACAACATATTGAATTTCAACGAAGTTAAACATACGCGTGCGTGAAATAGTGGTACAAAAGAGCAGGCAATTGTGTTTTATACAAAGGATCAATTGAGTGCGTAGGGCCCGACCTCGCAACTTTTCAGTCGTCTGTCGATAATATCCAATTTGCTCTTGTTTTCACTCCAAATTCGTGAACTGCCCAACAACAGTCAAGAATTTCAAGAAAGTATTGTATCTTAAGGATAACTTATTTCTTTTCTTCAAAATGGGTACATTTTATGAATGTCAAAAGATCCGCCCTTTCGATTACTTCGCGTCGAGGAGAAGGGCAAGAAACTCAGCCGCCCAAGTTTTACCGAAGTTATTATTCCGTTTAAATGTTTTACTTTGGACTTAAGGGTCTTTATTTACCGCAGTTTGAATTCACAAAATAGAATGATAAAAAATAACTCTCCTGTTCCTCAGATACTTACTGATTGAAAGGATTAAAATGCTTCCTTCAAAATAAACTTTAATTAAAGTTAATGATCGTCTAGGAAAGTCGAAACACCATTAAGACATTACCGGGACTGAATGAAGGATGGCAAATGCTAAAAAGTTGCAGTTTTGTTCGCCTTGTCTGTCTAGTTTCATTTGCTTTTAAATAAGCAGAAGTTTATGGAAATTTCAGTGAGGCCGGTGAACCTTAGCAGATGCTAAATTTTAGATTTGTATCATAGTGTCAGCACCACGCGGTTTCACCCGCATAAGTTTCGATCCCGTGGGAATATCGGGATGAAAAGTAGCCTATATGTTAATCCAGGGTGTCATCTACCTCCATACTAAATTTGATCCAAAATAATCTAGCTGTTTGAGCTTGAAGAAGTAACTAACATATAAACACACACACCCGCACTCACAAACTTTCACCTTAATAATATTAGTGTGATAGTGTGATTAGGATACATGAATCATTCAAAAGTCGAAGTGTTTCAAGAAAAAGATATCTTGCCTGATGATAAATTAAGTGCTTCGGTATGTCTCATTTAAGTTTCAAAGAGTTCAAGTCAAAGATACATTCTTTTTTATTTCACATTTCGTTAAAAGAATACATTTCGATAAACATTTGTAATGGAATTGACTGTTCACCCTTTTCACCGTTTCTTTAAGTCTCTATCCACGAGTCTGTTAAATTGAACTAAAAGCTTGTTTATCAGGCACACACGTTGAACGAATGAAATTTCTTTTTTTCAATAAATTGGTGGCTAACGTACCTATGTGAGTTTAAAACAAAAGTATTTGAAAACCAATTTTCGTTGGAAACGTACTTAATAAAAACTTAATCGTTTTCAGTAAACTTTACTCTCGTTTTGTACTTCGTGAAATTTTAACAAGTACGAACAAAAACTTTGTACATTAGGACATTGTAATTTGAATAGTAATAGGTTTTATGATAAATTATTCAAAAGGATAGATTAGATTGCGAGAGATATGTGTAACCAAAACGGGACATTAATTTACGCGTTTTAATTATGTCCAGAAATTCTTCACACTAATATTATAACGGCAAAAGTTTGTGAGTATGTTTGTATGTTTGTTACTTCTTCACGCACAAACGGCTGAATGGATTTGGATGAAATTTGGCACACATATAGTTTATATCCAGGATTACCACATAGGTTTTATCCCGATATTTTCACTGGATCGAGACTTATGCGGGTGAAACCACGGGGCACTACTAGTTGCAAATAATTATGTTTTGCTAGAGAGGCAAAACTTTACTTACCACGGAACCTAGGACCACTTTATATTCACCAGTCAGCCATTATTACATAATCTGCTTTCGCGATTTTTTGCCAAAAATGTAGTATATGGAAAAATAATATTAAATCCTACACTATGAAGTTCAGTTTACGTTACAACTTCAAACATTCTTATATTTTTACCGAATTCAAAAAAAAGGAGGTTATCAATTCGATACGTATGTATGTAATATTATTGGAATTGCATTATATTCACATATGACAATCTACTAAGGCTTCCAAACAATTATACAAAATTTCATAGACGTATGTATGTATGTATGTTTGTCCACGCATTTCTCAGCAACTATGAATCGGATCGTGACCATTTTGTATTAGTTTACATTTACTTCAACTTAGGGAACAGTGCAAGTTTCATCAAAATCGGTTCAGTAATTTTCAAGATATGGACTAATACGTATAAGTGTGACGGCCTGGCGTATTTATACGAGCTACGGGTGTAGTGTCAAAGGGAAAACATCTCAAAACCTTGGTCAAATTCTAGTGCAAAAACTAAAAATTACGAAATAAAAAGTAATTTAAAAAAATTAAACCGACTTCAAAAAGAAATCAACTCAAAATTATGAAATAACTTTAATTTCGGAAGTCGGTGGCAAAAAACTAATAAAATACAGATCCCAAGACACCTACTTCCGAAATTAAAGTTATTTCATAATTATGAGTTGATTTTTTTTTGAAGTCGGTTTAATTTTTTGACGTGACAACGTCTTAAATTAGGTTGCGACTGGGAGTCACTTATGAAAAAGTGTAACGCTCGGTAACGTTACGATGAGTCACCGAACGAGAGAGAGGCCCGCCGAATGCCTTGCGTCTCTCTCCCACTCAACTATGATCGGATGATCGGTCGTTGTCACGTAAAATCTTCGCCCGTAAAACCGACTTTACAGGCAACCATTTTTTTTTTTTTTTTTTTTAATTACTTTTTATTTTCAATAGTGCAAGTCAATTTGAAATCAACTTAATTGCCACTAAAATAAAGTTGATATTTGTTGAACTTGAAATAATATTCATTTGAAACATATTTAAGTTTGAATAGACTTTACATACATCAACTTACACCTCCTCCCCATGGGGGTGGGCAGAAACTACAGAACGCCTGCTCCGATCCTACTCCTTTTGCCTCTTTTACGTTCATTCATCTGGTTATTCACGCGGTTACGAGTAGGTACTACGCACCACACCTGTCTGAAAATCATCACCAACAAGGTCACTATGTAAATACCTTTTGTTAACCATTATTGATTTAACTAAATATCTAAAGTTTATTCAAACTTATGTTTTAAATTAATATTATTTCAAGTTAAATAAATTTCAACTTTATTTTAATGTTAATTAAGTTGATTTCAGAGTGTCTAACAACATTGAAAAAGTTATAAAAATGTTTAAAGTTGTAGCGTAACCTGAACTTTATTGCGTAGAATTTAAAGTTAATTTTTCATAAACTCATATTTACATTTTTTGGCAAATAAATCGCGAATACAAATTACAAACACTTTAATTTTATGTATTTTTATCTGTTCAACAGTCATACCACAAGTGAAGGTGACCAATCAACTAGTAGGAGCGCCGCTCGGCAGTGACGTGGAACTGCAGTGCTTCATCGAAGCCTCTCCCAAAGCTATGAACTCCTGGTATCGAGAGGACGATAACTGTAATTATCCCAATGGTTTTATTAATCTTTTAACTAGCTTTTGCCGCAGTTTCGCTCGCGTGGAGGTCCGAAATTATTCCTAGAGAACGTTCTATCGGGATAAAATATATAAGCCTATGTCCTAACCCAGGTCATGGGCAGCCATAGAATATATAACCATTTCGCATTTTTATTATTAGTATAGTATGGAGTTAGTACTCTGGCCACAAGAGACTGCAAATCGTAACGTCATGGTCTCGATTCCCAGGTCGGACAAAGTGTTATTGGGTTTTTCTATCTGGTATGTCTCAGTAGCAGCCTGGAGTCTGGATTTGTGCCTGTTTAATGACAATAGTTTGCCCCCTATTATTATGAGACTTAAACATACCTAACAGACGAAATGTGAGAGGGTGTCCTATACACCTACCTACCCTGCGAGGAAAATAGGCGTTATATTCTTAAAAACAGACTACAACTAACAGGGCTTTTTGTTCTCTACTATATTCTACTGACATTTTAAAAATGTAAGCCTGAAAGACTTTGAATTTATTTTGGTGTTTCTTCTACAAAAATATCGCTAAGTAAATAATAATCCGTTGAAAGTGCCGCCTTAAAACCGTGTTTACAGCGAACAAGGTCTTATCTCTTCTTTTTCGTAAAAGTCAAAAAGACGGTTTCAGCTTTACGAAACAAAATGCTTGAGAAACATCAGGGTAAATTTATACACACCTACCCACACTAGAGCATTTACTTGTAACTAAACATCCAACCGCTCTTGTGGGTAGGTATACACTAGAGCATTTTCTCGAGCATTTCCTTATAATGCAACGTTTCTGCGAATGCTCGACGCTGCGTTCGTTGTAATACTCATGGCGAGTGAGCATTTATTTACCAGTAACATTTCTTTCTACCTTGTTGCGTTCATTGTTGAAATGTCGGACCTACAGGTTCCGCTCGTGCCTTTCCTCGATAGAATGTTACACCAATACGCTCGTCGGTTTTTAAAATCAGGTTGTAACATAACATCGGGGGTCGTGTTCGTAGTCCGATTCGATAAAATTTAAAAACGGTAATTGCTCTATATTCTGTTACAAATAAATGCTCTAGTCTACATTCACCTTAATGTGCCACCCTTTCACGAACCGAACAATGAGCACGACTCTCGACGCTTTGTAACAAGATGCATTGCAAAAAAAACGAGCTAATTTGTGTAACATTTCATGGTGCAAAGACACAAGCACGGACAAAACGTGCAATTTGACAATTTAATGAAGAGTAAACGCATAATAGAAAGGAATGTTAAAGGTAAATTTTCACTCGCCATGAGCAGTAGTTTGAACACCGTGTCGAGCATTCGCAGAAACGTTACATTACATGGAAGTATTTATTGAAATTTAGCTTTTTCTTGTTTTGTATCCATTCATAAGAACGTTACATGGAAATGCTCGAGAAAATGCTCTAGTGTATACCCACCCTTAGGAAAACACGTGGAACTATGTTTTCCTTTGCCAAGCTTTGAAGACGCTCTCGTAACTATTTTTTCTTTTTACTTACGTGATATTTTATCTTTAGGCTAGACAAGAGGTTAACTGGCAACACCAAGTTGTTAATATACCTAATATTATTTTTAATTATATTAGGTATATTAACAACTTGGTGTTGCCAGCAGCTTGGTGGTGGTGTTGTTGGTGTTGCTCTCTTCTCTTCCTCATTTCTTTATCTGTTTTCATTGATAATTGAACATTTTTTTCAGCCACTACAATGTAAATTACTTACCTGGGTCAAATAAACTTTTTTGTTTTTCTTTCTTAAATTGGTGCGCTAGGTGCGCACCAATTTAAGAAAGAAAAACAAAAAAAGTTGGCTCTAGCCAACTTTTTTTGTTTATTTGATTTAAATATGCATCGATATTATGTACAGTCAACAAAAGAGAAAAGTATGCAGGATCGTCGGATACATTTGAAGTTTAGTAAGAAACCGATGGATGTTCTCGAATAAAATATTATTTTATTAATAGAAAACCAACAGCTCTTTTATCAAATATAAAAAAAAATAAAAGTAAAATAAATTTCACTCGACAACATCCATTGTTTCTTACTAAACTTCAACTATATCCGACGGTCCTGCATACTTATCTCTTTTGTTGACTGTACCTATACATTAAGTTCACTCACTAACAGATATTTCGTTCGACAGCGCTATTAAGCGACAAATTGACCGAGAACCCGAAGCTCCGTGTATCAGAAACTATAATGAACGAGTACTCGCTATGGATAAACTTGACGATAAAGTCTCTAGCGCCGGCGGACTACGGAACTTACGTGTGCGCCTCTGTCAATGCGCTCGGAAAGATGGAGAGCCAAGTCAGTTTGCATAGTAAGTGGCCAATATCATTATACGTCTTAGTTCGTGTAGCTGTTGCAGCTTAGAACACACACGTAGACTTAGTTCGGTAATGTAGCTAAGGAACATTCAAGAGACCTAACTGGATACTCATCGGAATTGAACTCATGTCCGAGATTTAATCAACGTCCTTGTATCATATGGAACGCTGGGAGTTATCACGAAGTTTGACCAGTATCGTATGGCACGATGCGAAGCATTAGAGTGCTTTACGATCGAAACATTTTTTTGCCTTCTTTCTGCAACTGTTTCTATTGTTATACTTCTGCTAACTTAGTACACAGAACCTACTTAATTTATATACTATTGTATATATAATTTAATGGAGATTAATTCTGTACTTTTCAAAAATTGATTTAGTGCAGTAGAAACGAAAAAAAACCTCAAAGTATTTCTAAAAAATGTCCCGTGAATTAAGTGTGAAACCTGAAAACATTGTAGCTTGCTAAAAAATCAATTAATTGAGTAAATTTTTTGGTAATAGATTTATTTCACCCTTGAGAAACCCTATTGAAAATGACTTTTTATTCAAAGTAGTTTAATTATAGTTAATAAAAACTAAGTAATATAATATCTATGGATTTTTATACGATTAAATGAGCAATAAGAGTCGTGCACTTTGGATTTTCCAATTATTTTTATGAATATCAATAAAAAATTATATGTATTTTAGATGTAATTTGATTCCCAGAAGTAGCCCATCGCCAACGTTTTGATAAGTAAAAATGGTCAATCCATAGATACGTGATGACCATTCATTAGATGACATATCGAGATCCCTCCATGCTTCGGAAAGCACGTTAAACCGTTGGTCATGGCTGAAGCCGAAAAGTCTGATTCTGAGTCTTACCTACCAAGAGGTATCATGTTACCCAGCAGTTGCTAAGTTGTGGAGGTCATCAAGCATCCGGTTAAACTGGAAGCTGACCCAAACGTAGTGAAGAAAAAGCTAGGTAGATTGGATTGGGTCCTTTGCAAAAATATCACCAAAACTTAACTTCAAAATGTTCACAGGACTAGAACTAAGCATGAACGGGTTCGGTGCCGAGGAGCCAATGGTGTCGGGCGCGGCGTGGCAGCGCGCACGCAACTTGCCGTCCCACCGCACGCGCCCGGCTGCGTCTCACGCGCACCAATACTTCCTCGCACAACATCTGCCGCCACAGCTGTACGCTTTACTACTCACCGTGCTGCGATATATACATACTTTTTAAATGTTGGTACTGTTAAATGAAAGTAGAATTTGTATAGAGTTGACGTACCTTGCGTCCTAACCGAAAGTGACTGTCGCGCGAATACACGATTGCGCGATCGTTTACCTACATAATGACGTACATACATAACATACTAGACTTGATTGATGTAAACTTTCATATAAACGATGGCGACAATCGTGTACTCGTCCGAAAATCGCTTTTTGTTAGGATGCGGCCGTAGCATGACAAAAACAAAAGAAATCATCCCCAAAACGGATCTTTAAAAAAATATAGGTATTATTATACGCTACGTCAGCCGACGACTATTCTATACAAATTGTGCCAAACTATGAGCAGTGTGTGCCATATTATTGTACAGATATTCAAAGATATGTAAATGAACTGTTAACAATATTATCGTAACATCTTTCTTAAATCAATCGTACATAGAAAACCCCTTCTTTTTGAAACTGTAAACTTGAGAAAGACCATGGTGCGAGCTGATGATGTACATATTTATCCATGAAAGACAAAAAGTAGGTACCTTTATAAATTGTTTACCAAGATTAAACTTGTACCTACTTGTTTTTTAATAGAAATTCCTTTGAATACGTGTTGTGATTAATTATTACATACATTTAATTTACTGGTTTTTAATATGCATTTCCCAAAAAAGATGGAAAATTGGGAAATTCCAAACAATATTCATTTGCAAATGATATCCTTTTTTTTTCAATTTCTGTAATTAATTCTGTTTTTACTGGACCTCATAAATAGAACCATGTCTTCTACTAGAAATAGTCAGATAGAATTTTATTACAAACTTTACTAATTAAGAATGTGTAAGAAATTCAATAGGAACTGATATTAAAATATAAATTGTAATAGACGGGTTTAATGTAAAATCTATAATATGTAAAATGATAATATGTATTAATCGATTAAAATATTTAACTGATTAGTATAAGTTACAATGTAAGCATCTAGTTACATCGTTAGGAACATTTCAAATTATCAATCGATATTCATATTGTTTTTAAACCTATCTCGAAATCTTATACTAACGTTACGTTGACTTTGACAATAAATGTGTAATTTATGAAATATAATATTGAAATAAATGTCCTTATGAAACCCTACTCGCATGTGTTGATTTTGAGCTGAAACTTTTTTGTATGCAAACACCGACTTCAAAAGGCTGCGCTGAATAAATGAGGTTCGTAAAATACTAAAGAGTTGTGATAAAAACATTTATGGTAACCATCCCTGTGAATATGCTAACGATAAAAATATTGTGTATAAATTGATGTAGGTACAACTCGAACTTATTTCAGATCTATCCCCGTTTATAAAAGTTTAAACTCTATCCACTCCATTACATTAAAGCTGAAAGCAAGTAAAAAAAATGGTTGCCTGTAAAGTCGGTTTTACGGGCGAAGATTTTACGTGACAACGACCGATCATCCGATCATAGTTGAGTGGGAGAGAGACGCAAGGCATTCGGCGGGCCTCTCTCTCGTTCGGTGACTCATCGTAACGTTACCGAGCGTTACACTTTTTCATAAGTGACTCCCAGTCGCAACCTAATTTAAGACGTTGTCACGTCAAAAACCTATGCAAACCGCTTTAAAAGAATCAATCCACATTCAAAAAGCTATCGACTTTACTCTTAAAGCTAATTCAATATCCAGAGATTCCATTGACCTATCTCAAATAGATAGGTATTGCAGGACAATGACGAATGGTCGATCGGAGCCGCTAATGCATTTTTCGTGTTGCACTTGAATTAATGTGTCTCCAGTTTCATTTCATGGGGAGCGCCGGCAATGGGCGGGTTTAATAACCGTGAAAAGGTCGTATAAAGTTAATCATTTTATTTGACGTGGACTTTACTGGCCATTTTGTTATCTCGTCCCGAATCCGATACGTTGATTCAACCTGCCACTGAAATACGCCACTTTACGATAACGTCACAGTATATGTGAATTTTAAGCTGCGATACAGTGGTCTGACTTTAAAGTATTTTAGATAAGTATTTCTTAAACCAGTTTAGAGCTTCTCGTAAACGCTTGAATTAATGGTTAGTAGGTGTTTGAGGTGCTGTGAAAGACTTAAGTAATCCGGTATTCCTTACTTTCTTTTTCATATTGAAGAAGTATTACGTCTAATGATTAGGTATTTTAAATAAATATTCCGCAAAGTAAAACAACTTCAAATCTACTTAATAATTTGTAGACCGCAAAATCATAAATGACAAGCTGTGACCCGAAAACTCGTTTGAAATGGCCTCCAAATTACGTGAAAATATTGTTCAGTTCCTTTTAAATGTCTAATAGACCCTGAATCCCTGTTCCCGATTATACAAGTTGGAAACTTATTAAAATTCTTTCAGTATCTCGACTCCCGCTTTTTAAGAAAACCTTTTAGTGTAGATTTCAAATTGGAAGGTAGAAATTATGTTTTAGTCTTTAAATGGAAAACAATTGTCCCGGAATACATAAAATAATGGCTTTATGAAAAAAAAAGTTTGACTATCAGCACTAACGTAAACTAGTTACAAAACTTTAACAAACTGAGATGAGAAGCAACAGCCATAAGACTTATTAGCTCGAGTTAAGTGGTCAACTACCCACGAGAGTTTAGGATTCATATCTTGTAATTGTATATGTCAATGCATATCTTCTAATGATTATTAAAACGAACGTCGGGTGCGGTAAAACACTCAAACTAAAAGTTTCATCAACATAATTTATTCGGGACACTCGGCCGAGTGGCCCACGCGGCCGCAGATATTTTTTTCTTTATTCGTTCAGGATACGCTCTGAATTTTGGGCAGACGATTTTTCAGAGGGAACTTCAATTGTGCAACGCGGTCACGTAGTTTTTTAGCGTCACTCGAGCAGACATGCGCCTGAGTTTAATAATGTCATAGGCAGCCCTCGGCGTGCTTATGTGCGCCGCGGCCGGATGCTGATAGCCACCAACAACGTGACTTTATATACACCGAGGTATGAATAGGTGTGGAATCGAATGGAGTAAGTTGTTTATATCGATTTAAGAGCAGTAAATGGTTCTTACATATTGAATGGGACATTGGATATTGAATGTTCGAAGCTACTCGTTTTCACTATCAGACATAGTGAAGTTAATTTATCGGTTCCTGAAAACGTTGCCCTCGCTTACCCCCCGCATTCCTCATAACGCTTTAGCAAGGAATCGATAAATATTCGCAAAACTGCACAGAGTCACGATCGTTTGCACTGCTACCAATAAATCGCATACAGCGCTGATAAACAAACGCGGCCATTGTGATTTGCAGCATTTTGTTACATTCGTCCGCGCGGGCAATGCTGTCATGCGACAATAATTCTTTGAAAACGCTCCTGACAGTTTTGCCGCAAGCGACGCCTCTGCACTAGAATGGGATTTACTATGTCATACGAAACGTTAGCGGTCGACGAATTTTTTTTCACAAAAGCCATTCAAACAAAACCGATGCTAGCTAGCTAAACGGACATTTATAGCTCAATGTTGTATACCGGCTTCAGGCTCGTCTCCCGTTGTTTGTAGGCAAAACGAGATCGAGGCTTTTTGTAACTCGCAATTTACAAACCAAACAATAAACATCAAAAATAATCTTAAAATCCAGATGAATAGGGAAGGCGGGCGTCACGACGCAATAGAAACAAAAACAAACAAGGTAAGTCGTCGTCGTGTTATCTTGATCTTAAATAAAACCGATTTCTTTAGCCAAAAATTCTGTTTGTAAAAGCCTTATGCGGTGTTGGATTTGTTAGAATAATTGCACAAGTCAGACGACAAAAAGTTAAACTTGATAAGTATCGAAAACGTAGCAGGTCCAGTCGATAAATGAATTAAGATATTGCTTTGTAAGCATCACGGAGTTAAAAAATAGAGCAAGTTCGTAAATGCAACCAGGTTATTAGATCGACAGAAATCGCTTGAAAATTCCTTTTATTGGAATATGTAGTGCCTGCTTAGCTTTACAATAAAAAAAGTGTTTTTAATCATACATACTTTCCATTATTTGCTGATATATCTAACTTTCGTACACAACTTTTAATAAGTTTAAGCACCTATAAATTAGTGTAGGTACGAAAGATGATAAAGCCTAAAATATTCACATTTGTATAAAATATATTATCTATGTATAAAATGGCGGCCGGACCCTGGGTACAGTGGGCCGGAATGAGGACGTCATTCATTGCGGTGATCAATCTATCGGTCTCGCCGAAGTGACGCATCGATGGACAGCGAAATATATCGATACCGAGACCTGCGCGACCCTACGCAAAAACACGTGAGTACCTATAGACGCGTACATATTTTAGTATCGCTCAATTACTTAGATTGGTACAGTCGAGAAGAGATCCTTTTTTTAGGATTTTACATACTCCCCGCTAGTACTTATTGTCGCTCGGAGTGTCCTATAGCGATATTGAGAGTGTCTTTGCAGAGTAGTTTTAGGCTTTGAGATTGGCTTGGTTAACACATAATGGAAAGTGGTGTTTGGAATCTGAGATAGAAAAGAAAACTGATACCTATAGGTAATGCTTTTAGGCTTGAAATTAGGGTTGAATATTATAGAAAAAAAGGTTGTTTATTGTCAGAAGATAACATTATGGGTACCATTATAGTACAACAATTAACTTAGGCTAAGGTATAGTTAGGTTAGTAACCAAGATCCCCTTGATAGACTCTGCAGGTGTTTGCTCATGTACATTTTAATTATAAAGGATTTTGTTAGACTACATCCATTACATACCACGTTCACATAAAAAATATGGACTAAATAAGTTATCACAATATGTAGGTTTATCTACATCGCAAGAATAGGTATGATGGACTTGATTTGTCCCTGTCTCTTGAATTCTATTACTCCTAGATTTGCAAAACCGAAACGAACCCCGTTTTGATGAGTCAGTTAAAAACATATATATAATAACACAGGATATGTTGCATTAAATAACGCCGGAAGCCGACAAATTTTATTCAATTAACCCCAACCAACATCAAAAATAGTCCAAACATGTTCCAGAGCCGAAAGTTTAAAATGTATAAAACCAGTCACCAATTGTTCGGGGGCTAAACGCAAACGGCTCAATAAAAGCCAGCGTGTCCCGTTGGTAAACAAAACTGCCAGTCATTAGACTGAGCGAACGAAAACATTCGGTCCAATTATCCGGGCCGAGCGGTCCGCACGAAAAACGCTCGGGTCTGACCGAGCCCTAATGACGACGTCAAACGGACTCATCAATCTATTTCGGAGACCTGAAGACCTAATGGGAACTTTTAGTGTTTACGTATTAGGCTGTCTTGACTCTTGGTAGTTTCAAGGATGGAATGAAGAAACTTAGGCAATGAAGGACGAAGGTTAAGCTACTTTTGAACTACTTCAGTGCTTTATCGAGAAATGGACAGTCTAACCAGTTAAGTTATGACGCTCTGCGGTCAAATGTCTCCTGGGTTCGTTCTCCCGACACCTGACCATTTAAGATTAATTATTACTTAAAATGGCACAACAATCGTTCAAAAGTGATGTCCCATTGGTTAAGGACTCGTCTCTCATGCACGAGGTTGTGGGTTCTATTCCGGGCAAGTACTAATGTGATTTTTTCAATTCGTATACTTTCTGAGATTATCGTGGACATTACCGACATCAATGAAGGAAAAACATCGTACGGAAAACCGGTGTTATAATTTATCCTAACTAATATTATAAATGAGAAAGTAAGTTTGTTTGTTACCTACGCATAAACCACTGAACCGATCATCCTGAAATTTTGCATATACGTTGTCAGGTGTACAGAAACGGACACAGCCACATTTCATCCCGAAAAAAAAGCGCTGTTCCCGAGGAAAAGAACAAAAACGTCATTATGATAGTAGATGGCGCCACGTGTCTTTCGAATTGATTGTTTAATTCTAATTAACGCGAGCGAAGTCGCGGGCAAAATGTAGTAGTTTATACACTACAAATGCGAAAGTGTGTCAGTCTGTCTGTCTGTCTGTTACCTCTTCACGCTTAAACGGCTGAATCGATTTAGATGAAATTGGGTATAGAGATAGTTTGAGTCCCGGAAAAGGACATAGGATATTTTATCCCGATATTCCTACAGGATCGATACTTATGCGGGTGAAACCGCGGGGTGCTGCGAGTAGTTTATATAGGTAAGTCTTATCGCCAACCCGTCTTGAGCAAGCGTTGTAATCAGTGCTCGTACCATCTCAGTTTGAGAAGAGGCCTTTGCCCTGCAGTAGGATAATAATAGTCTGGTATTATTTCCTTTATGTCAATAAATACATATAAATTACATTTTTAAATATTAGAATATAAAAACATTTAATAATATAAAAAATAGTTGCCCACCGGTATCGGGATCAGGGTCCAAGCTACCGGCGGGCGGTCAGGGCTCCAGAGTGAGGAACCTCCTGACAATGCGAGCCATGTCCAGAAGTACTGCTTTCTGAATCAAGCCCTTGATCCAGCTGCCCAACGAGAGCCTCTTCAGGTATTGGTCGAGGCTCTTGGCTATTATTATTTATTATGACATGATTTTTCTGAACTGGCAAGCCATGTTTGTTGAAGGACCGATGCCAGTGGAGCAGACGAGTCCTAGAGTGAAGACCGCGTATCGGTAAGTGTAGTGTGAGACGCCCCCCAGCTAGATGGACGTGGCTGGGACTGACTGGATGCGGAAGACAGAATGTTGTGGCGCAGCCTGGGAGAAGCCTATGTCCAGCAGTAGACTGCGATAGACTGAGTGATTATTATTTTTGGTTCACTAATAATATGTCCAAATCAGACTAAAAAGGACTAGCGGCCCGCCCCAGCTTCGCACAGATGCATTTTTTTTTTTCGAATTTCCGGAATTTTCTTTCACACAACCCCTGTACTGGTACCTAATACCGAACACAACAAAAAAAGAATTATCCAATTTGGTGCAATCATTCGGGAGTTATGCGCGTACAGAAATTATATAATAATATATATATATAATTTAATCTACACTGAAGTTTTACACTAGGACACGTTTTTAAAAATGTTGGTAATGTTTTTGAGTGCAAAAAATATGCCTAGCAAATTCATAAGTTAATCCTAACTTAATATTATTATATATTACATATTTTAATATTACGAGTATAAATGCGAAAGTAAGTTTGTTCTGAACCGATCATCCTGAAATTTTGCATAACGTTGTCGGGTGTACAGAAACGGACGCTACATTTCGCACCTTTAAAGTAAAACCGTTTTTCTAATATTGGCTCTCCTGTAAAATTTTATAATTTCATTTGTCATAATGTCATAAACAGCCTATAATGTTCGCACTGCTGGGACACAGGCCTTCTCTCTGTGAGAGGGATAATTTCGTTTAGTAACGTTTTAACTTTAAAGGTGCGATTTCATCCCGAAAAAAAGTGCTGTTCCCGAGAAAAACAACAATAACGTTATTGTGATAATAGATGGCGCCACGTGTCTTTCGAATCATTTGATTGTCAAAGCCGCGGGAAAAAGCTAGTATTCTATATTGTGCAGAACGCAATCGCCGAAATCACTCTTGTCAAACGTATATACCAATTGTGATTCTAAAGCTTATTAGTGAACAGCAGAATTTTGATGCCAATTTTCTCTGCATAAGCCTACTCGCCATTTAAGACACCCACGGGTCTAGCTATTTGCATCGGATGACAGCAGCTGATAGCCTCTAAGTTTCCCCTCCACTGTATCATTAGCATGGAAATTTAAACGTAACAAAGCGTCAGAAAACCCCTAAGATTCCCGTTTCATCAAAACGAGCACGAACTATCAAAGTGCAGGGGCATGCTAGTCTTACGAGTGACAAATTACGAAAATACTCATTTACAAGTCTATTATATTCCTTTAGCAATGGAGAATTTTTATGGACAATATTTCTGTAAACTAGTGCGCCCGGTTCGCTTAGTTCGCTTTACTCTTTAACTTGCAACTTTAGATGAGAAAATTATTTTTCATTAACGCTCGGTTGCGTTTCAACGTACTGCCAGTGGAATTAAAATCAATTACTTAGTTCCGTTAGAACAAAACAGAGTTCTAGAAAATTCTCCCGTCGCGTCGCTCCAGTTTATAGCGTTTTCCACGAAATTCGTTTAACGACTCCTATGGTTTAACTGTTCGGTCCAAATTCATTCGATTTGCTAAGCGAATAATGGCATTTTGTTGAATATTCGGAATACATTTTTCAATACCCAAAGCGAGTTTTCAGTTTTTTTTATGCTCGAATGCTAGTTTAATTTGCTGGCAAATTCTAATCTATAATAGGACAAGAAAACGAGTACCTAGACAAAAGACCCTTGAGCTAAGTTTACGATTATTCTATTTATTATAAGCAACTTATCATATAGGGACTAAAAAGGCAACAAAGCAATTCTCATGTAAATTTCTCTTTCAAGAGATAATAAAAAGTCGATTACAGGGAAAGTCGCAATGAAACTAAGAATTTACAGTCACTGAACCCTTTTCACTGAGAAATTCAATAAGCCGGTGTACGCCCGGCTCTCACGATGTTCTTTACCCTGGTTATGATATTGTTAAGGATCGAGTCCTAGCGAAGCCACTGACACTAAAAAATACGTGACTGCTTTATACGATCCTATCCCACGTTCGTGAAAAATCGGCGTTCTCGGATAGTCTCCCGATATAAAGAGATCCGAATAGGCGTTCAGCGGATCACCCCACTTACAGGATAATGCAAGTCTTTTGTCTATGTCGCTCAATCAGTGCTATACTTTCATTCATTCTGGGCTGAATGAATCTAAGGAACAAGAGAGCCGATTGTAGCAAATCTAGCTTCGATTGTAGGAAATGTAGGCGTTTTGTATTTTTTACGGTTTTATAGGAACGATCTAAAAGCTGAAAAATAAACTGGATTAGGTGCTATTGCTGGTAGATGTGAGCGTAGACACGGGTGCTTTTAGATGTGAATGGCCGAGAACGTTCCGCATTCGGATTAGTCAGTTCGACTGCCAGCATGTAGATGTTATTCAAAAATGGACTTTAGTGTAAAGCCTTTTAGCGATTGGCAAGAATGCAGTGACTGAAATAACCTATAAGAGGTTTAAAATCACATGGGAGCAATTTTTCCAACTGAAGCCAACCAAAAAAAGAAAATATTGCATGTTCATGACCTTACACCAAAAAGTACTTAAATATGATAAAACTTCTGCAGAAAGTTTGCATTTATATTCTGATTGTACAAGAATATAATTGGAACGTAAGAACAACTGAATAGAGCGCAATGAAACCTTGGAATGAAAATTACTTTTATGCATTTTTCAGTTGATTTATTTAGCTTTACATACATTTTCCGAGCTTCGTACACTAATCAGCGGTTACGGTTTGGAAGAAAATCCAAAATCTTCGAAATATTGAACCATGCATTACAATATCCAGGAAAACCGATGCTTTCGGCTGAACCTGAATTAAAAACGACATAGACTGGTACCAATCTATAAAAAAAAATCTATAGGACTGAATATCGAACTAACTGAATCTCAGTGAATATCCGAAACAGTTGAAGCGGTATCGCTAGATACATTTTTGCGGTTTCAACGGCAGGTGTCGGGCAGCCATTATCAAATACACACACCAACGATCGCGTGTTATCGCCCACATTGTCACTTTAACATATTTATTGGCCGTTCCATTTGACCCAACCAAACGCACTCCTGTTAAATATAAAAACGTTTATAGAAAATGTGCTATTCCATACTTCACGAGTATCGAAAGACTTATGATGACGTAATTTATTGAATTGAAACGCGTCTCTGAAATCAGTAATTTATTTATTTATTTTGCACAATTTGTTACCTGAAGTATACGGTTGACATTACAATATATAAGGCCGCCAGTAACAGTCACAATAGTAACGGGTAGTCAGAAGCCCGAAAGTCTGACAACCAGTCTTACCAATGGGTATCGTATTACCCAGTAACTGGGTTGTGGAGGTCAGATAGGCAGTCGCTCCATGTAAAATACTGTTTTTCAGCTGCATCCGGTTAGACTGGAAGCGGACCTAGTTGGGAAAAGGCTAGGCAGATAATGAGTAACAGTCACAATACACCCTGTACTATTTGATACTGTATTACAGTAGGGTAATGAATTTTTACTTCATATTTTTCATGTAGGTACCTACCTAATACTTTTCGAATAGGTACTACAAGGGCCGATTTTTCCAACGCCTGATAATTATATCCGAAGAATAATTTTTAATTTTTGACAGTTCTTCTATACAAAATCTGTCAAACGTCAATTTTATTACACGAATAACAATTGAATGAACAATTAGCCCTAAGTAAAAAAATGTATGATTTAAACCCCAATCTAGAAGTAGCCATTTGTGCTCTTAAACTTCAACTAGCAAAAAACTATTATTAATGAAATCTAGTTTTGATATAAAATATCTTTCTCCAAACTTTTGTTAGTAAATATCACGGAACAGATAAATTTATCTATTCCGTGGTAAATATATCTGCAAAAACATCATGGTCTTATGCCAAGTCGAAGCTGAGCTCGGCACTAGATCCTCCACTCTCCTCATGATGGCAACTATCTCCTTTGGGCAGTCGGTCTATCTATAAATAATCTTCAATCACAATCAATTAAAGCACCTAGCTAAAAAATATGCAATCTCCAGCACTCAGGTTATACATTTAATTGGTCCGTAAAACAAATTACGTCCACCTCGTTGCTCGTAAATGTCTATAGAGATTTTTTATTATCTTTACAAATTACTCCGCAATGGGGTTTTTTCGCATTGTTTATTTACCCTTTTCATTGCATTGTGTTGTTCGGTCACCGTTTATTAATTTCCTTCAAAAGCTACATAAAAAAGGACATATTCATTATGTATATCGATAAGTAGATATATAAACATCACTTTATAAGGGAAACGGGCACATCTGAAGATGTGACAGTAAAAGTGTAATATCAGACGATTTATGGACCGTTTAAAGGCGTTAAAAAACCAATGGGCCGGAATAAAGGCGCTCACTCACCAAATAAAATACCAAGTCAATACATTTAACAAAAATATGCATGTTATGACGTTAATTCAAATTATTCGTTTTGATTGCATATTTCCTTTATCAGCTTTAAAAATAATTCATCCGAATGACTGCCTTTATTTTTAGAATTGCTCACTGTTGGTCATGCATATCTGCCGTGTTCGGGATTCACACAATGAATTCTCCCTCTGTCGACGCACTGAACAGTAAGCGTTAAAATTATTGGAATTTTATTTAAATAAAAAAACTATTGAATAGCTCGGGAAATACGGCGTTCGGCAAGCGAGTCCCCGTCGCGGAGAAGTGTCGCTTAAATGGCAGAGTGCGATGTATTCGAGGGCACGTTTATATCGCATGTTATTAAATTCTTTTCCTCGAGACTGGTGATGGCAATCGTCTTATTCAATTACACGCCAAACAAGGCATGAGAATAGCTGACAATGACTACACGGAGAAAATGCCGCTATTGAAAATGCGAAGCTTATTTCATTTAATTCTGTTGTGATGTGACAACTCTGACAAGCGACTTCGAATGTTTTTATAATAAAGGATCGTGAAAAAACGCATTTTTCAAGTTACAATAAGATGAAATGTATTTTATTGTTTCAATATTAAATGGCGTGTGAATAAAAATTTAATGTAAGCCGCAATAATCTTAGAGATTATGGAGCAAAAGAACTTAATAATTCTGAAAAGTATTAAACTTGTATAGTGTTTATTTTGAGCCGAGATAATGCGTTATTTTAAGGCAAATTGTCAATTTTTAAAGTAATAAAACCCTCTATTCTGCAGGGTCGCGTTAAAATATTCTAAAGTGTATTTTATGGGGGTCATATCTCGTCCCTACGAGCCATAACTATAAAACAATCAGCACAAGAAACTCGAATATTTCGCGGGCATTTCCTCAACGAACTTTTATTAAAAAACTTTTTGTTTTTATCAGCCCCAAGTTCTGTATCTATGGAACTCTGTGAATTTACTATTATCTTCACATTATTTGCTTATCAGGGTTCCGTACCAAAATGGTAAAAACGGAACCGTCATGGTGAGACTACGTCTGTCTGTCTGTCACAGCTGGATATCTCAAGAACTACTATAGCTATCAACTTGAAATTTGGAATAGTTTTACATGACGTTTGCCCAACTATTTTGCAAATAAGAAATAAATAAAAATATATGTATATTTCTTGCAACAGGAACTGAAAGGGGGTCTGAAAAATTCGAAGTAAGGCTATTAGGGCATGTGAATGTGCAAACTGCGCTCTTTCATATGATACCACGTATGATACCCATCATATGAAAGAGCGCAGTTTGCACATTCTCAAACATTTTTTCTTTTTTTTTAGACCGCACAGTTTTCGACATTTGATGAAAAATGTAAAAAAAATACCGGCCTCCCCCCCTTTATCTCCGAAGTTTGCGAAGAGAAAAATCCGTAATTATTCTATGTGATAGAAATGTATGTAAAGATTATAGGAAAATTAAAAAGAAGTCTCTAAATATCACACTTTTTCAGAAATCATCAACAAAAGTTACATTAGTTCCACTATCGGTCAAGAGATGGCGCTGACATAAAACTGTAATATTCTACACCGCAGTGCACGGTGTTAAAATTCTCTGACGAATATAGGCCTCCCCGATGAAAATTTAAACACATATGATGGTACGGAACCCTCGGTGCGCGAGTCCGACTCGCTCTTGTCCGGGTTTTTTTATAACCGGATACCATTTTGCATTTTACCAAAGTGTTGTCTTTATTATAACTTATAGGACGTTTGTTTTACAATAGGATGCACGAACGACACTTAGCATTGATTGATCCGTTTTTCTAAGGTACTAAATTACCTATTGCTAATTATGTACCTACTAATAAATGTAAGTGATGACGATGGTGATGATGATGCAATCCGACCGATTTTGGCCAGGGCGATCGCTTCAACTCCGCAGTAGTTGCCGTTCGTGCGCTCGCATGTGGCTTTTAGGTATGTAGCCAATCTTCTTCAAGAAAACCCTCGCACAATGTGGGCACGTGAGCACACCATCTATGAAATTATAGTTAATTGCCGCAGGTACTAAATTATTGCTAATTATGTACCTACTAACAAATTTAAGTAATAAGGTCATAACCTACCTAGTTCATCTTCCTTCATTCTCACAAATTCAAATCACCTATTCCGAACTTCCTTCTGATGCGTGGGATTTATATCAACAACACTTATCAATTTTAATACATAACAAACTTTCATATTAGTTCTGCTTTGTGCAAGCACTCACTTGTTCACGTATTATGATCGCATTTCGCGGTTGGTAACGGATATTGCTCGCCTGTCCAACTCCTTTCCGAGGCAATCTGTGTTTGACAGATCTCACAGTTTTGATCACTCAAGCGAACCAATACCCTAGCCTTTCAGAAACCACTGCCCCGTTTTATTTATATTTTCTATACATAACTACACTCAACCTTCAACAAATAAATGGTATAAAGTACTCATGCGTGTATTTTCGGGAAAGAGCATAAGGATTTTCGTCGGTATATTCGCACATAAAATATTTAACTTTAAGCCATGTTAAGCCATGATGGATTTAAACAACCTTTGCAATGTGAGTACCTAGTTGACCGCGTTTTATGTATCAAACGTTTAGCCTAAAACATTTTGATAAAAACATCTAAATTCTGGGCATGTGCCAACACATCATCATCTGCTTAGCCTTTTCCCAACTATGTTGGGGTCGGCTTCCAGTCTAACCGGATGCAGCGGACTACCAGTACCTATTTAACATGGAGCGACTACCTATATGACCTCCACAACCCAATTACTAGGTAATACGATACCCCTTAGTAAGACTGGTTGTCAGACTTTCGGGTTTCTGGCGACCCTTAACGACTGTCAAAGATTCACGAATGACAGCCGGGACCACCGACGGCTTAACGTGCTTTCCGGAGGCACGGAGAGGTCTTGATATGTACAGATGGTCACCCATCCACGAACCAACCGCGCCAAGCGTAGCTTAACCTGATCAATCGACCCGTGCGGTTGTTATTGCTTAGCCACAAGCCAACAAATAATAATAATAATACCAGTTTATTACTGTCCCACTGAAGGGCCCAAGTCCTTTTCTCAAACAGAGAAGCCACGAGCATTGATCACCACGCTTGCTCAAAACGGGTTGGCGATTTCTGACATACGTATATTAACCCAAGTTTGCTCAGGATGTTTCCCTTCACCCATGACAGTAATATCCAAGATCAACTCAGAAAGTACAATCAACAAAAGAGATAGGTCTGCAGGATCGTCGGATATAGTTGAAGTTTATTAAGAAACCGATGGATGGTATCGACTGAAATTTAATTTGATAAATGAGCTGTTTGTTTTCTATTAATGTAATAAAATTTTATTCGAGAACATCCATCGGTTTCTTACTAAACTTCAACTGTATCCGACGATCCTGCATACTTATCTCTTTTGTTGACTGTACATAAAATATGAATGAAAAAGTCATATTGGTAATCCCAAAAACACATCACCTAAAAATAATCTGATGGTTGGTTTACCTGAGATGAAAGCCAAAAATGGTTCCCACGCGTTATTTTCACGCTAGGAACACAAAATCCGCCTAGGGGCAGACAGAGGTGCTTTAATGTCACCCACAATGTTATCTGAACAAATTTATAATATCGTCAGTCACAGCGGTGGCCATTTATTTAGGTTTTTATAAGCCTTCTTTATTTATATCCTCTCCACATGAGTGTTAACTACATCATTTCAAGCGAAGCATTTGATGTACGGTGGATAATAAAATGTTGAGGACCTCTGTGAAAATCGGGGTTTTGCGAACTAGTAGATGGAATAGTTTTACGTTTATTTTATTCTAGCTGGACTTTATAGTCAGTTCTACGATCCTTAGGTACTATTCGTTAGAGTTCCAAATAATTCAAGTTATAAACTGGCGACTACACAGTTACGTTACAATAACAAGGAACTTTGGAGGAAGTTTACTTTATTATTATACCGTACCCGTACTGATGATGTCTCCGACATGTACATATGTACATGTCGGAGACATCATCAGTACGGGAGCTGACTCGACTACGAGGCGGAAGCGCTGTGACGACAAGCTTCGACGGAGTCATTCGTTTGACCATTCGGAACGCCAGCGCCATCTGGTGGCGCTTGACAGAGTCTAGCCTAAGTTCGTGGGGGTCGACGACAGCTCGACTGAACGATGTGGAGTTCTCTTGGACATTGGACATCGTACGAACAACATGTGCTCAGAAACTGTCCCGCGTTCCGTGTCTGGTTGCGTCGTGTACCTACAGTGTGTAATTTGCAAGTGTGATTAAATTGTTCGTGAAATTATAATCTGATTTGAACTGCAAACTGTTTTTCTATTGCGCAATAACCAACACATACCCACTGTACGCCCACAGTTGTTAAAATATGGCTGATGATAACGAGACACACTATAACTTCTCCGTCATACATAACTAGCTACTGCCCAAGACTTCGTGTGCGTGAAATTTCTTGTTCCTCCGACCCACACCGTCGCATCGCATCATACGCCCACGCCCTGCCTTGGTCTTTATGCTCGGCTCCTTAGGGTCATAGCTTTTCTAAAGAATTGAGCTATCAAATGCAACAATATTTTTCAAATCCGACTGGTAGTTCCAGAGATTAGGGTATTCCGGATATCTATGGGGTATTCAAAGAACCAAAAAACATATATACAAACATATATGTATACAAACTCTTCAGCTTTATTGTGAGTTTCGTCTATTTTACAACTTAACAAACATGGACATAAAAAAATACACTTTGGTCAGTTATGAAAAATAGAAAATCACCTAAAAGTTCACATCCGAGAAATCCTTATATTCCACCCCCAATTGAATCCCTATTAAATCCGTGTAAAGACTTTCTGAAGCATTAGTTATAAAAGTCATCTTATGATTTATTTATTCGAGATGAAGATAAATGGAATCGTCTGAATTAAATGGCTATAATAAATGAAATCTTCATTACTCGTTGTCAGGAGCATGCCTTCATTCACTCGCTGGATTATTTTGTGGACGGATCATTATCACATTATAAGATATTACTGACATGTTTAAACAACAACAAAATAGAAATATATATATATACAGGATTATTTTAAATTAACTAGCTAAACTCCGCCAACGCTATGTTTATCGATATCTAAACACGCTAAAATAAAAAGATTTGGTTTTTTTTTTTTGGGAGGTCAACGACCACTGTTAGTGATGTTACCTACTTAAAGTATAAGTTGAGAAAAAGAATGTTTTCTTATGTTTTATCGTGTTTAGATATTGATACCCAACACGTCTGTAAGGTTTACAAAAAAATCTGATTTTTAAACTGATATTCATGTTACTTTAGGAAATGTGATAGACAACCCCACAAAAAAATCATCAATTTCTTTTTTGGTTATTTAGATATCAATACCCATGACGTCTGCGGAGTTTAGCTAGCCAATTTAAAATAACCTTGTAGAAATACGACCAAAAACTCTTGCGTCAAACTAAAATGTAGTCGAAATTATTGTAAACTACGTATTATAATTATAAGCTGCGGGGGCTATTGCGTAACACATTATCAATCGGAATCGGTTTCATTTTGACAGTTCAACCACATTTATTGCGTTATTTACGTGTTGAGCAGACAAATTTTTCGAACTTATGAAGCAATGGATTAGCAATTTGCTTCAAAATGGTTCAGATTCTGACTGATAGTGTGTTACGCAATTAGGGTGCTTGTCTCAAAAGGAAAAGATATAACGCTTAATTAATTAAATAAACTAGAAAAACGAACCAGCAGTTATTTAATTAAATATACAACTTATTACATTACGGACCGGACACTTCGTTTTCAAATGAGCAGTTCTTTTATTTTTTGGAATTTCTTGCTTATCAAAAGAATAGTTTTTTAATAATAAAGTGTAATTAAATTATACTATACGATTTTGTCTTTTGTTTCTGCAGTAGGTAGGTACTTTACTTTTACATAAAAAATACCGAGCTCTCTAAAATTAACGTATTTTCATATTTAATAGTAAAACCGCTATCTATTTCAATCCATTAATAATATTAATTCTGTTCGCTATAAAAATATTTTAACGCGCTCCCAGCAAACTTGCTGCATAAATTATAATTACATTACATTAGATTTATTAATGTATTAGTGTATCGCACACGACACGATTTTAAAAGTTCGAAGTTTTGGTGTTTTGAACTCCATTTTAGGCATATTTTAAACTACACTCCTTGCTCCAAACTTTTGTATTCATTGTTCTGGTATTAAAAAAATAATAGGCACACAGTGTTGGAACATAATTAATTTTTAGTTCAGTGTGTAAACTTTTAACAAAAAATGCATAGACGTCGATGTTTAGCCATCAACGGCTGATGACAAGCTGTAGGACCCTTACTGAAACTGAAATGTGTCAAGCGACGCAGTGTGATAGGAGCTCGGAGGAAATAGGCGATCTGCTTAAACGGCGTGCTGTTTTACATCAAAGCTTGTACGTAATACTTATGGCTAATGACAAAGTGCCGTAGAAGACTGAAAGTAACAGTGGGACGAGTTACAGCTTTTCAGATGTTAGATAAACTGGTTACCGAACTCAAACTCAAAGCATTTATTTAAATTAAACCATTTACAGGCACTTTTGAATTATCAAAGAGTCGATCAGTTAGTCAGAGTTGAAGATAGCTGCCCATTTAAAAACGTTGATCTCTTTGGAGAAAAACAGGAAAGAAACTCCAAGGACACTCTTTTAGATCAAGATATAATGAAATCCGGGATACATTTTTTGTGTTGCTTCTATAAGTATGTGTAAGCAATGTAAAAAAATAAAATGAAGAACCAATCCAAAATATACCTAAAATTAAAAATATGCCCTGGCAGATAAGAGATCATCTTCATCATCAGTCTCAACTGACGGCTCCCGTTCACGAACATGACGCGTTGATTAGCACCGTCCAGCTCAACAATTTTATAGGGAGACCCCGAGAACAAAACTGGGCAAAGCTGTCATCAAGAATGGAAGAGATGGGCCTTTCGAACTTTTTTGACAACATAGGCTAATTATGTTCCCACTGCTGGGACACAGGCCTCCTCTCTGTGAGAGAACCATAAACCACCACACGGGCCCAGTGGCGGATGTCACTTGTCTTCGAATTTTTGGTTCTAGGACATGCCGGTTTCCTCACGATATTTACTTTCACCGTTTTGAGAGCATGGATGGTGATGAAATAATTCACACAATGTAAAGTGCCGGCTTGGGTTCGAACCCACGACCTACAACTTATAAGTCGCGGCCGTAACCGCTGAGCCACCACTGCTCTAGAACTGTAAGAGCATTCGGGACCCTTTGATGCGGGCTTTAACTATGACAGGGAAATGGTTGGTGTTGCAGATGGAAACATAAGAATAAAGTTTCACACGTATGTATAAGCAATTCAGAGCCATAACCCCAAAAATCCTATCACACAAAACTACACCAGTAACAGTAACAAAAAGTATCGGTTCCCATTTCAACAAAAATACACCATAGTGTAGGTGACGTGAAAATAGCAAGTTTTAGGATTTTTCTCTTGCCTATAATGATATGATAATTCGATTGCCCATTGTGTATTATTGCGGTCGGCCGCGGTCTTGAACCCAGTGGGAATATAAATTTTCAAAGGTAAATACGAAAAAGGCACTGCCGTGAATCTTTTATGGCGCTATTGTATGGAAAAATGATATGCTCTCGTTATTGAAGAGAATCGTAAGCGTAAATTTTCACCTGTGCTGTTATACTCATAATATATTCTCGAAGCCATTGCGGTTTCGATTTTGCCGTAAAATCTGGTTATGTGCACTTAATTTGAAACAAAGGGTTCCCATTGTGATGGAACGTACTATGTGGGTCAGGTCTGTACATCAGTGGAAACTTTAGTAATTTGCCATCACGATGTAGGTACTTGCCGTGACGACCAAATAATGTTTCATTTGCAGTAATGAGATTTTACGTGGGCGTCTTTGTAAACCTCTGGTGACTTGTTTTCAATGGATAAATTCTGCTGGTAGATGTAGGCAAATTGTTGTGGGTCCTTGTTAATCACATGCAAACGTTGATGTTCTGTTTCTAGGAACAAAGGAAAACAATTGTGGGACATTAATATCCTCATTACTTGTTTTGGGAAATAATTGTTTTATGTTGCTAGGCGGGTTATTGTTCCCTCGCAAGAGAGAAACTGGTAAACTACCACGTCGCTTTCACCATTTCCTCCGAATCCTAGTTAATCCAAGCCTTACTACTACATGTGGCGCGTCATGTGTACTTAATCTTAGTTTCCCTATAAATTTAACTTGCTCTAAAAGAGAAAATGAGCTCGTAGTACAAAAAACTTCAAGGGAGCTACTTACGACTTTCTTCGTCAGACATTTTATCTCTATGAACACTATTACAAAGTAATTAAAATAAACGAACACACGTTAACAGCCTTACCCAGACTGGAAAAACTCAATAGATCCCACATACAACATATTTGTTTCGTACAAAAATAAATGTGGATGACTTTGGTAGATGTCAAAGAAAACTACAAATAAGTATACCATCTCTTAAAAATAGTCCTTAAAAAGAAGATTAGGTAATCACCAACATAAGTTTCACCGGTACAAAAATCTAAACGAACATACCCTAGAGGCCAGTCATGGTGACTTTATCGAGAGCTGAGATTTTTTCTCCGCACTGAATTCAGTAGTGACGTGGCCCTTGATTCCAACGCTACCATTGGCCCGGGCCGAATAACGTAATGACAGAATAACCCAATTTTTTTTTCTAGCAATAGCAGCCTTTGATTTAAGAATATTCACTTCAGCCACAACAAGCGTGTATTTAACAGCATTTCTCTTTATTCTAAGACTTTCTTTGAACTAAAATGTGAAAAATTCTCACTAAAATCCCGAAGGCTCTAGGCCATTACGACCTCATTTTTTAAGTTTTATTAAGTAGTATGTAATCCTGAGACCCTTTGGCTTAACTGACAACACGGCTGGGTAATGAAGATCCATCCCTCGTGAGCCGCCCATCACTTTTTGGAACGAAGCGTTTTTGCTAAAGAGGGATTAGTGTACCCTCCTCGAGCTCGATTTTCCTGAGATGCTTTATCATTGGGGTTTCCGACTAACATGAGGTTAACTTGTAATCTTAGCTTTATTTGGTCGTTGTAGCGACTTAATACCTTCAAGCTCGGTAATGAAGCGGTTTTTATGAAGACCCTTTCCTTATTTGATTTTCATCATAATGCTCGCTCAATGGTCGCTTTGTTACTCCTTTATTTCAATTGTTTACGGTTCAGCCTAACTACGGATTTCAATGTAATAGTCGTAGCCTGTATACGTGTATACGGTTTCGCAGAAATGGGAAAAATTAAGAACGGATCATTTTTAGATAACAAGAGAAGGGCAAACAAAGAGACACTTTTACAAAAAAGGCATATTTCAACAATAAAATTTCATTAACGTTGGTAAACATAGAATGTTTTTAATTATCTTCAGGCCGGTCATTTTGAGTTTCAGCAACTACGTAGATGCTCTCCTTGCGTAAAAAATATGGAATACAGTGAAAAACGCCGAGTCAATTTGCGAGCATTTGTCTGGTCGCCTTTATTTGCCGGTCGAGCGAGCACAAGAGGCTGGCCAGCCACGGTAAATCAGCTTACATTTTTTTCAAAGGTTTTCTGTGTTTGGCGGTCCTCGCATCACTGGCGTAAAAACCTTTTCATTTGTACTCTAACATGTTCGCTAATTCCGTATAAGTAGATAAACAAGTCGGACAACATATCTTTACACTTGAGTCGATGTAAACAATAGTCGAATTTAGTTCCAATAAGAGTTGACTCAGTTGGATAACTTTGAAATTCTAGTACTGACGCCGACAAAAATGATTTCTACATTTTGATAATTTCATTTTGTAGATATTAACGTTGGCATACACGTTGTTATCTAATTTGAAATGGGATTACAACGGGTTAAAAACAAACTGACAACGTGAATTTCGAATAGCTCCGCGTCGACCGCGTCTAATATCGTCGCGTTGCGTCTTAATCTTCTATTACCTCACTTACGAGATCCTACGAGGAATAATTAAGCCATGTCAATGCAGTGGACCCCTATAAAATAGAGTTGATGGAGCGGCACGCTTCATCTATAACAATCTACGCGTGTTTATAATTCCGTGAGAGATTGTACCAACACTGTGTACAAGACTAACCGATTTTGATTTCGATTGTGTTCATTTCACTAGCTTTCAGTTCAGTTAGTTTTCGCCTCACTGGCTGATCTAATTGGTTTAATACAGATAAGCACTTGCTTATGTAATTGCATTGTGACGGGACTCCGCAAGACGAAGAGCATGAAACGTGACTACAATGTAATAAAGTTACATTACTTCACCAACTCTAACATTTCTAATATAATACCTATAAGTCTGTGCACCTATTTCTAAATGGAGGGCTAATAGCAGATTCGAGGCACGTCGGGGCCGACTCTATCGCAGTTTTCAATCCGAAGTCGAAACTAGAAGATTTGTCACGTACATTGCAACTTTGACAAAGGAACCGTATCATTTCCTCACCTTTTGTTGAAAATTTGTCTCCGCAATTACGACTTAATCATCTGTGAATAAATAGCACCCAAAACGACCGTCACCTAGTGTCAAAACTCCATTACAAAACACTTCATATATAAACAACATACTTACGTGCATAGGTTCAACGCTGAATAAAACGCATATAGCAAAAAGCTTCCTACGGAATTCAATTTTAAGAGGTCCCATCCATATTTTTTCGCTGAGTCACGTTTCGAGTCCGCAGAGCCAATAAGAAAATAAATAGTATTTTTCAATCTCCTGACCACGCCGATATATCGCAACGTTAAATGACCAAGTACGTGTAATATGATCAACGAGGTTCTCCATCACAATCCATCAAGTTGAGTCGCTGTACAGCGCGCCGCAATAGTCTAGGTCCCGCAATCCGACGAAAAGCTCGCCTTTTAAGTGGCTGGATTTTACATTACTCCGTGACAATGGAGGAAAACCTGACGGAAAAAATAAGAAGGTCAGAGTACCCTACTCCCAGACAAAGGTTCTTTCTGTGTAAGCCACTCAAGGTGACACTTTACCCGGATTAAAGTTATCGTAGTCTGCCAAACTGAATACAAATGCAGGGGCGCCGGGCCCGTGTTGTTCGCTCCTATGTGCCTTGTTAAGATGATTAGCTGGTGTTAAGAATGGGACTGCGAGGACTGATTTTATGGCCACGGCTTTTACTGGGCTTTGTGTTGGAGTGATTGAATTTTGATTTAGGATTTTTTTTAACTTGAAATATACTTTTATCGTTTCTAAGTTTTATAAATCTTCGTGGATAAGTAGCGACATAATTTAAAACGTCACTCGGGATTTTCGTATTTAAATAAACCAAGCTAACAGTTAATTATTAAAAGAGGAAGTCGTAAAATCCATTCTTCGCAAGAAAATGAAACGCACAAAAACGAATGCGGATGTCTCCCGTCGAGAGCGTTCCCCCGAGAGCGGCCGGGTTCCTTACACATTTCGCAGATTCACGTTCGGGCTTTAAAGTGACCGGATAATTTTCTAATCCTTTACTTCTGGAGAAAAACTCGCCAAAAAATGCCAGCGCTCTTTGTAGTACGTTAAACAACTTGCGGAGGATGTCCGGCGGCCAAATAAAACAAACTCACTCATTCGATATTTCTTCATCGTCTGTCAAATAAACGAGCACAATAAATGTTTATTGTCCTCGAATTACTCAAGTAAGAAACGGTATAAAGAGAAAAGAATGAGGCGCGCGGAAGGGACCACGACAAAAGCGATCCTTCTTCGGACCACCAGCCGTGACGGCGCTTACATTAAGGTTATCGTCATCCGCCAAACTGAATACAAAGACTCGCCTGGGAAGAGCCCTGTGATTCATGTGACCGACTCGCTGTATTATCATACCATAATACTATATTGAGGAAATACGACATGGATGCTCTTGAGTTTATGAGTTGTTCTTATGGAAAAAAGAAGGATTCCGTATAAGCTCTTAACAGAAAAATACGAACCTTGGATGGAGCTCCGCTGCTACGATTCGTGAGGATCCTTATTTTATATGTTACGAGCATCGTAATATGCTGTTTAGTTACGCAGATTCAAACATATCTATACGGGTAAAATCTTTGTGAAACGAAATGTAGCGTGGTAATTTCATTTAAGAGATTGAATGCCAAAGTAACTCGTAAGTCGACAAGAAAACATCAGATTAAGAATTTGTAAAACATGGAAACCCGACGTTTCCTCTTTCTTATCTTATTGTTTTATACAGCGTAAACAATCTGAACTTCTCCCTTTACAATCAAAATAGAGACCTCAACACAACTCACACTAATCCGCACTAAATTTGACCGCACCATAAATCAAGCTATCACACGGTAACTTAAACTCGATGTGTAAACATCATAGTCGTAACGTCACGAACGGTAGACAAAGGTCTGAATAACCGCTCGTAATATTATTACGGAGCGTAACAACGAGAGACAAATCCGAGGTCGCAGGCGTCGCGGCCACTGTTATCTGTGACCGTCGGATTCCTCCCGGGAGGAAACATTATCTAACACCCTGTATTACTGCCACCCGATCTGATTTTCTCTAACGTACTACGACTGTATTTGTAACACAATAACATTTTAGTTTCATTTCGGGCGTTTATATTGTTCGGGTAAGTTTAGGGTTGAACCCTAAACAACACCCTATACCTACCCTGTTTGCTATGTTGGGGTAGTTTTTTCAGGATTTAGTGAAACAACCTACGTGGGTACACTTTATCTCTTGAAATTACTAGAACCAATTTTCATTATCTGTTCAAAACACAGAAAATAACAAAACCTCGCGTGTCCTAGAAATTGGTCATATTCCCGAGGGCATAAAATTATCACTCTCACAGCTTACGGGATGACAGCGTTATTATAATCTTTAAACAACACAATTAACTCAAATTCCCATATCATGCCATCACCCGCCAAAACTTTGCAGATTACGCTTGTACTTAATAGTTTTTCATTAGATATTTAGTATATTTTCATAAATTCACCATGATTTACGTTTAAATATTATCTACTATTTTATCCGTTGATAATTTGCTCTCACGGCATAAATATCAAAATTAAAATAAACAAAGAACTACTTTATTAAGATTTATCACCACATCGTAGTTAGATGCCTGACATTATCAATGTCAAGTGCGTAAGAGTGCTATTAATTATTTCTTACTAAAATGAAGACGGTCTTCACATCTGAATGTATATACAGGTGTCATTAAATGAGCTCTTAGTTGAAATGATATCATAAATAATTATGCTTTTCATTGGTAACAGATATTTATGAGATATCGGTGGCCTCAAGAATAAAATAATAGTGCCGTCTTTAGTCTACCTGCCCAAGAACAATAATTCGAAAACACGTGATATCCAACAACCCACTCGGGGCCAACGTGGTAGATTACGGCCCACTCCCTCTCACAGAGAGGTGTGCCCTAGCAGTAGGAACAAGGCCTTTGTCCACCAGTGGGAACATTATAAGCAGGCGTTTTAGGTATGGTAAATGATAAAATATTATTTCCGTGTGCTGCTAACAATATCTTCATAACATTTTTCAAAAAATATTCACAACACAAAAGTTAATCTTCAAGCCACATTTACTCAAGGCAAGCCAAACCATACGCTAACCCTGTAGACACAACGTAAACAAAGACTAGGGATAAGTCATAAAATAAGCATCGCTCTAATTGAAGCTTATTATGCGACACTTAATTAGGTTCATAACGCTCGACTTTTGCACTCCAGAGCCGAAGAGAATTACTTTGAGAGGGAACTTTGAAGACGAGTTTGTTTTGCAGTGTTGTGTGAGTTTAGACGCGCATGTGACCGCACGTTGTTAGTGCATACGCTTCTCTTTAAGTGTGAAATGGAATTTTAATACCTGCAGTTAGGTCTGTTATTTAAAAATCGGTATTTAGAGACCCCTGTTCCTCATACCTTTAAATACCTATTTTTAAACTTCACTCATGCTCCATAGAAAAGGGCCCATTGACCAGATGGGTATTGTGTCTGGTGGGCTACTGCTCGACAGTTGCTGTCGGCTGTTTATAAGCTAGTCGCGCGGTAAACTCTGCTTTCGCGATGCAGGAGTTTGCGTGACGTCAGTGTGATAGTGTGACGTAGTTCGCATGTGTAGAGACCGCCACATGTATAAAAATGGGCGTTCTGGCTGGATGGTAATTCGATTCCAATTTCAGTAGCTACCTCCACCACCTCCGGTTAGGTCTTTTATCTAAAAAGACTTTTTTATCACATCTATTCAAAAAGAGCTAGTGTATTCTTCGTAAACAGGTACTAAAATAGCTCTTTAATTCCTAGGGACTAAAAGTGATTTGGAATGTGGAAAGTGTTAAGTAGAAAAAGTTCCAATCACCAAAGAGATCAATCACGAACATTGTATGAACAAGTAACAGGCTGTATAATAAAGAAAAACGCGAAAGACAAATAAAAAAAAAAAGTTTGTGAAAAAATTAAAAACTTTGTAATTGTTTAATCAAATTATTATTTTACTTAGTTTTATAAAAAATAAGTATATCTTCCTCAAGTAATTGTATGTAAAGAAATAAACGTACTATTCTTACTCATATGTTGCACTTACTTATTTTTTCACAGAGGGTGATAAAAAGTAGAGTGTTCAACCTCGGGAGCAACACTATTTTAAGCTCGAGTGATGTACTTACACTCTCTTAACACTCTCGCCTTCAAAACAGTTGTTTGCATCGTCTTTCGTATCTTCTGCTCTAAATCTTGTGTTATGTGTTTATGCAAATAAGATTTTATATGAAACTATTAAGCTCCGCGGTTGCACCCGCATAAATCTCGACCCAGTAAGAAAATCAGGATAAAAAGTTCCCTGTGTCCTAATACAGGTCATCACCTACCCGTGTGGCAAATTTTATTCAAATCCGTTCAGCCGTTTTAGAGTGAAAGCGTACAAACATACAAAAAACCAAATCCTTTCTCTTTATAATATTAAGTTTAGATCTTCAAGACATTATTTATGAGCGAAGTTTCTAAGCGAGATACCTAATAAATATTTAATATCCTACCGTTTATATAACACCTTTGCTGTACAGTCAACAGCAAAAGTAGATGATCAAAATTAGAAATTCAATACTAATGAACGGAGTTCGCGTCAGAACTGTGTGGGGTTGAAAGTGATTCAAAAGTACGTGATTGTAAATTATACCAAACATTTAGTACTAGTACAGCTGCCAAATATTCGTGATCAGTTTTGACTCCTACTGAATTTCTGATTTTGAACATCTACTTTTGCTGTTGACTGTACCTTCATAAAATTGTAGAATCGATAGGTTCTTTAGAATACTTATGTTTTTATTGAATAGGATTCTTCATGAAGCTTTTATAATATTAATTTTAACAAGAAACTCGACAGACATGATACAATAGAATAGATATTCATGTACCTATTATAGAAACAGGAACAAAAAACAGTTGTTTTTCTTGTCAGTGTTTTTTTAACGTGCTCTATACCCACAGGGGCCCGTGACCAAATAACAACAGCCGCTCAGGTCAATCGAGCCGGTTAAGCTACGCTTGCCGCGGTTGGTCTGTGGATGGGTGACCATCTTTACATAACGAGATCCCTCGGTGCCTCGGAAGTCCCGGCTATTGGTACTCGTGGATCTTTGACAGTCGTTACGGGTAGTCAGAAGCCCGAAAGTCTGACAACCAGTCTTACCAAGGGTAGGTAGATCATAATAATGAGTAACTGGGTTGTGGAGGTCAGATAGTCAGTCGCTCTATGTAAAATACTGGTATTTAGCTGCATCTGGTTAGACTGAAAGCTAACCCCAACATAATTGGGAAACTACTATTACTATACCTCTTGGTAAGACTGGTCGTCAGACTTTCGGGCTACTGACGACCCGTAACAACTGTCAAAGATCCACGAATAACAGCCGGGACCAACGGCTTAACGTGATTTCCGAGCCACGTAGGGGTCTTGAAATGTAAAGATGGTCACCCATCCACGGACCAACCGCCGCAAGCGTAGCTTAACCTGATCGATCGACCCGTGCGGCTGTTATTACTTAGCCACAAGCCCCTTTCTCTGCTGCTATCTGCTGGTACTCTCCTCTGTTAAGTGTTAATATTTATGGCCCTAATAAATATGAAATCTGATAGGTATATTACACTTTCAACCGCAGCAAGTAGGTACCATTTACCAGACCACTAAAATGTCATAAGTACCTACCCATAGGCTTTCGCACGCCTAACTTTGATATTCCAAACGCGTACATAAAATCGAAAATGGGGCAGCATAAGTACATGAGTTATTAGAGCGCTACACATTTTTCTTAGTTAGTCATCTATTTCTATACTAACACATACGTTGCAATAAATTTTCATATTGCAAGAGAACGCAATATTACGAGGTACGGTAAGTGGGTTATAATTCATGTCCGCGGCCGCGCTCGCTCTGCCTACTTGATAATACAGTTATTCCGCGTACCTATTGCGATATTGTCTTTATATGGTAACCTGATCATTCTTTAACTATATCAGATGGGAGATTTTGAGAAGCACAATAGAATTGAAGCATGTTAGAGCAACGAACATTTGAATGTTTGATTCGATTTGGTATCAGGCAGGACATTTTTGCATTTTCTTTTGACTGTACTTACCTGTCAAAAGAGCAAACCTAGATAATGTGGATAAGACAGATTAAAACAGAAGACGAACTAGCAGGGGATCGAGGAGGGGGGGGGGGGGTGGAGGGGGTTCAGGGGATCAGACCGGAAATTTATTTAGGCCTCCCAATCTTTTTAAACAAGTCAAGATTGCTACTCTCCGTTCACAGTTATTTTACCTCTGATTTTGAATCACAGTGACCTTTATTCTCTTCAGAATAAGGTTTATGTCAGAGGTTAAATAACTGTCAACAAAGTGTACTGTCTCTGTTACTATTGTAATAATTAACAAATCATAAAACCTTTTTAGATTTTGACAATGTCAACCAGCTGATCTGCTAGTCTATACTGTTAAAATCTCACCGTGAAAACTTGTGTAATGTGAGCTGTCATTCCACCTGATACTAGGGATGGCACTATTGACACTTCAAGCTTACTTCACCTAAGTTTTCACGGTGAAATTTTTATAGAATAGATATGCTGTTCTGTGTAAGTGAGCATGAAGTGAGCTGTCATTCGACTTGATGCTAGGGATTGAAACTATAATAGACTGCGCGCAAGATGAGTCTGCGCGTGACGTTTGACTTCAAGATGATATCCCATGCTAGCACTCACTTACTCATCACATTCGGCATAATGACGGCAATTATTTACTTTAAAAAGCACGGAACACAACACATTCTTGAAACCTGAAATAAACGTCCAGATGGCGGCAAACGCCTATTTTTGATTTCTTGTCTATTTTGCGCGCACTCTATTGACGGCTCACTTCACCAAATTTTTCACGTTGTTTTTTACTGAATACATTGACTGGTTTAATAATTGAGTGTGCATCTATCAAAAGTCATAACATAGGAGTACTAAAACGGCGTTTTATTACATAATCAAATAAATTTCGAACAACACAGCAACGACCGTAGGTGTATAGACGCGAGACGGCTTAAAGCTTCGAAAATGTAGCGTCAGATTTAATTTGAGGTGACATGTGGATTAGGCCGTCCCTTATAAACATCAGAGTGACTTGTGTCTCGAACTTGAGGTCCGATTAGTAGGGGAAGATAAACTGCCTGATGCTCTGTTGTGTTTCACTTCCTGATTCTGATCACTAGGGATTATTTATAGTCAGAGTGTGCACGTGGGGTGGATGGGAGTAAATTGGTTCGGATATGATGAAAGATGATGATGATGATGGCTGAGCTTGTTAAATTTCGGCGTTTTTAATAATAGAATAGAATACTCTTTATTATGTACACCACATAAATTATAGACATAAATATAGAAACTGTACAAAGGGTGACACAATGGGCGGTCTTATCGCTAACCACTCCCACAACCTTAAATAATACCCAAACTTAAATAAAATAAATAAATAATAAATAAATTGTTCATTACCACAAAGTTCAAGTACATTGCACTGTATACAGATTAAAGATCTTAATTTAGCATTAGGTAGATAAGTACAATAAGTTCAACCCTGTCCCCTAAAGGGGGCAGTGCCCGGCTACAGGGTATGCTTCTATGATTCTATTGTGGCAGACGTGCCGGTGGACCATGTCAAGTGGGTGCAGTTTTGATCTTGTGGTAAATTTTAAAAATGTGAGTGCAGAAGTGGAGAGTGAATTGTATTGTTTATGAGTAAATGTTTGATGATTGTGTGAGGAAATGGATGGGGTGTTTTGTGATAGTGTTGTGTATAGTGAATGAAGTGAGTGTACGTTTGAAGTGTGTGCGAAAAATAGGTGGATTACACATAAATATATATAGAATAGTTTTTAATGCGTTACATAATCAGCCTATAATGTTCCCACTACTGGGACACAGGCCTTCTCTTGGTGAGAGGGAGTGGGCCGTAATCCACCACGCGTGCCCAGTGCGGGTTGGTAGATGTCACACATGTCTTTGAAGATTTTGTTTCTAGGACATGCCGGTTTCCTCACGATGTTTTCCTTCACCGTTTTGAGAGCAGTGGTGATGAAATAATTTACACAAAGTAAAGCGCATGTCTGAGTTCGAACCTACGAGTACAATCGTTAGTCGAGGCCGTTACCACTGGGCCACTAGTGCTCTAGATTTAATGCCTTAAATTATTATTATTAAAAAATATAGGGTGTTTGGAAGCTGGATATAGTTGACACCATTTAGAGCATTTTGAGCCATACATGTCTTAGACGGAGTATGTAATGTTTTTTTTAATTTTTTGCCAGTCAAAGTTGGTAAGTATGTTATTTTTGACTAAAAGTTTGTAGTTAAAAATAAAAAACCTACATCGTTTAAGACATGTATTGCTCAAAATGCTGTAAATGGTGTCAACTATCACTCTCTTAAAGCATTGCACTCAGCTTCCAAACACCCCGTATATTATTCCATAGTACAGTCGGTGACCAACATTGCCTGACCCACCCAACATTGCCTGACCCACTAGAAGTGGGTTAGATAATGTTGGCCACCGACTGTACAAACCCTCTGGACAAATTCGCTGAAAATCATGTTACTGTTTCAACACAACAATACCAATCTTCCATCCCAAAACATTTGAATACGTTTACAAAATTAACTATTGTCCATATTCCTATCTGACTCGGCTTACCATTTCAAACCTCTGTATACAAAACAGTATTGATATAACCGCATAATAGACCAACATTCAACAAATCTAAAGTGAATTAGACCGTAAATGATAAGTTCAATACATTGAGGGGCTATTTGTTATTCTGTCCTATTTATGTGCAAAGCTAATAAAACAATCCGCAAGTGAACAACTTGGGATGGGAACCAAAACTAACACACAATATTTGTAAAGGGACACTTAATTGCTTAAGAAACTTTGACTTCTAGTTGCGACCTTTAATTACTAGAGACAGCTATAAATTTTCATATGTGAGTAATAGTGGCATGCGTCTTGGCAAGCATTACATAGGTAGAGCTCACACCAGATAAAAATAATTTGTCGTCCTACACAGACCGCTTTTGTCGTGTGTCAAAACAGTTTTCCAGTACCGAGATTTGTGATACACGAACGATTATACGAACGATTTTTCAGTAGATTTGTAAGTTTACAAATCTACTGAAAAATCGTTCGTATATTTTTCATAGAGTGATAGTGAGAGTAAGTCTGTAGTGTTATTTACACTCTAAGCATCACTCCAAAATTTTAACGCATTCGAATTTTCAATCCAGTCGAATTTACGTTAATAACAAATGAGTCAATGATGACTCATTTGTAATTTACGTTAAAAACAAATGAGTCAATGATGTCTCATTTGTTTTTAACGTAAATTAAACAAATAGAATTTATATTTTTTTGTATTTGGGGTAGGCGCAACATATATTTTTCTTCTTGAGTAACTACGCTTCCGAATTGTGAGTGGTCACTTGATGGAGGTTCGAATTGAACTTTACAGATAAACACTACAGCCGATGTTTTCTCCCCGTGATAACATAGGTGAAGTGAGCTGTCAATAGTGTCAATTACCAAGCGATCCCTAGCATCAGATGGAATGACAGCTCACTTCAAGCTCACGTCCCCTAAGTTTTCACGGTGATATTTTTACAGAGTAGACGGTCTGTGCCCAGCCTTAGGTTGTATACTTATTCAAGAGCCAAGGGCGGAAGGCAGGGAGATAATTTGATAAGAGCCCTGCACGTAATCATAGTCCGACTAACAGTATTAAGTCGTTGCAGGCTGTCGTGAACTAAGTGTAAGAGGTCGGGGTTGTTATAATAACGTTTTAACTCAGTTAAGTTACGTTTGAGGCTGTGAGGGCTCGGTTTCGATTAATAGTAACCTGTTTGAATCTTGTTACAAGCTTCTCCTTCGTTTTACTGACGTAATTTCCGAACCGGTTTATTTAATAGCTCATTGTGTAAGCTTAAAGATAGAGATGCCTAATCATAATGTGTGTGATTTAAGTCATCATCATCATCTGCCTAGCCTTTTCCCAACTACGTTGGGGTCGACCTCAATGGGTCCAATTTACTTAGGTAATTTGCTAAAAACGTCATTTATTATTTCAGATAATCAGCTGGTCCCAAATGAAAACCAATAAAAAATTACACACATATCTTGCAAAACATTCATGTTTAAGTTAACAGACATTCCAGAATTTAAGCTCATATTTCGCAAGTATAATAAAAACGGAGCAATAAAAATCTCCAATCTAATTCCCAATTCATTTTAACCCGAACCGCTTCAGATTTCGTACGCATCGATTTCAAATTTATCATCCGTCCGTACGTTCCATAATACAGTCAGCTTACAAATAACTTGCATTCGGATTGAGAGACTGACATATTTCTCAGTTCTTCGAAGTGACTTCCAGAATATTGATCAGCTGAATCTCTCATACCGCGCTGCCAGATGCTCACTGAAAATTACTTTCAAATAAATCTGGTGAACTTGTTACAGTCGTGACGTGGTCGATGTACCTACTGAGAGTAGGTACCAAGTCTGACGCGATAACGTGTTGAATCACAATGGAAATTATAATTGAGTTATAAGTTGAGACGTCTCTGTCCTTGTTTATTGTGATAACGGCGGCGTATTATAATTTAGCGGGCTGACTGCGTGCTGCGTTAAAATGATTAAGTTTATCGATTTATTTGGGGAAAGTAAATGTGGTGTGTAAATGGGTTGTTTTCGAAAGAATATTGTTGGTTATTCGGGCCCATTATGAAAAGAAAGAAAAATATTTAATTTGGGACACACACAGGAAATACAAATAATAAAAAAGGAACAATTATAACTAACAAAGTTACATTAAAAAGAACCAAAAAAAGACCTTTGCGAGGTCAAAAAGGCTCAGGAATCTCAACATAATGCTGCGATATTTATAAAATAAATTACACAGCGCTGGTACTCTGATAAGGCCCGCTGTAATGGATATACCTATGGACATTTATAAATCCCACTATAGGTTTAAAAAAAAACAAAATACAGCAATAAAATATAGTTTAGATGAGATGACTATCCGTCATAATTGAGGACTATTCGATTCCTAAAGCTTTCCGAAAAAAGAGATAGAAGAAGATTTCTAATAAAACAGTCTATACAGCCCAAGTTAAATTAAAGGCGATAAATATTAAAGAATCGTATTCAGTACTTGTTAAATAAAATCCATTTTAAGAAAAAAGCCAAGTCTTGACACAGCTCCTAGCGAGCAAGTTATGTTTGCTTTTTTTTATTAACTGGCAGATTTCAAAGAAACTTATCGATTTCTGAACCTAATAGAAGCCTTCTTACGATTTTATATCTCACATTTAGGATCAAGAAAGTAAAAATAAGTACCAATGATAGGTACTTTTATGAACCAAATACACATTCACGAGACAGTTTTTACACGAAAAATCGTCGTTTTTCGTGGAAAATTGAGCACCTAATGTTTTTTCTTTGTCTGAACGATGTATACAAGATATAGCAATAATAGTATTGGACCTGAAAAGGGGTCAATGAACTCATCATTATGAATAACTTTTACTAAGGGACAAGTATTGAAATCGCAAAAGAAAAACTGTTCACTACGTTAATGTTCCATAACTAAACGAAATGTTGGCCTCTTTTCAGGCCCAACACCATTTTAATTACACGGCATAAAATTACCTACACGTTTAACGGTAAAAAAATTATAATCAAAGTAAAACTTCGATGCCTTTGTTGTATCTTGTAGGCTGTGCAATGCATATATAATGGCTTGTCCATCAGTTTGATGAATGTCTGTCAAGTCAACCAACGCATCCAATATCGAGTCTGAATAATAAGTTTTGTATATCTACCTGTTCCTAGATCCAATACTTAGTTCATAAGGTAATAGCCGTTTTGCTAAAGCTGATCATTGCTGAAACTCCTTGAGTCTTCCATATAGAAATTAGATTATATGTTTACAGGTTTGTAGCTAACTTATAGCTATGTAACAACAGCCGCGCAGGTCGATTGATCAGGTTAAGCTATGCTTGCCGCGGTTGGTCCGTGGATGGCTGGCTGACCATCTTTACATATCAAGAACTCTCCGTGCCTCGGAAAGCACGTTAAGCCGTTGGTCCGGGCTGTCAATTGTGGATCTTTGGCAGTCGTTACAGGTCATCAGAAGCCCAAAAATGTGACAACCAGTCTTACCAAGGGGCTAAAACGATAGTATTACCCATACCCATGCAGGCAGCATGCAGGTCAGATAGGCAGTCACTTCATGTAAAATACTGGTACTCAGCTGCATCCGGTTAGACTATAAGCCGACCCCAACATAGTTGGGAAAAGACTAGGCAGATGTAAATATGTAGCTAACTTTCCCATTCTAGACCAGCTTTTAGGGTTTTCTGTAGGAATTTCTAAACATCGACGGTCTATAAAACCATGTTAACCAAGTCTTTGCCTAAAGAAGCTAATAGCTCACTATGAACTACTAAAATGTGGTATAAACCCCACTGATTCATAAGAAAAATACAGTCACAACGACAATTAATATATAAGTAATCGTGAAAACCTTTGAGCTCTTACATAAAACGGACTTTTGTAGACATTCAGACACAATAATGCAAACACTATACTCAGAGGTCGATATGGTATACGGAGTCCCACAGGGAAGCGTGCTAGTTCCAACGCTCTTTTTGATCTTCATTAATGATCTATGTGACCTTTTTCTGAACAAGGGACAAATTGTAACATTTACCGATGACAGGCTTTTATATTAGAGCAAAATCAAGGGGTGTTATAAAAAATAACGCAAATCAAGGAATGCGCTCAGTAGCAACATGGCTTGCAATCAATATAATATATGTATACCTATACCAAATTGCTAACCTTAAATGCCCAAAAAACCATGAACATCGCCGTCAGCACGTCAATTAAAAGTCAGCCTCTAGCAAACACCATGGATATCAAAGTATTTAAATGTGAGAACGTACTAACACGTAACTGTTACGGTATTATCAATGCCACCTCCACTAAATATCTCGGTGTCGTTGTTGATCAGCATCTTAACTGGAAAGAACAAAAAACTAAGTGCCCGTATACGAAAACTAATATAAGTATCTCTAAATAAAATACTTAGAATTTCTTGTTCAATACAATTACGCAATACTTTGTATTACCACGTATTACTCATTTTGTCAGTCTATTGTCAGCTACTGTCTAACTACATATCTGGGGCGGTACATCAAAAACTACATTGTTGGTGGTAGAAAGAGCTCAACGGGTAATGTGTTTTAATTATTGCACAATTATTGCACAACACAAAATGAAACCTGACTTGGTATCGAGAGTACTGCCTTCTGAATCAGGCCTTTGATCCAACCGCCTAACGAGATCCTCGATAGATGTTAATACTTAATAGAGGCTTTTTGCCATCAGACCATTGGCCGATGACAGTGACACACAATGACAGTCGAGCTCACATTCCACATGTCAACAACCTCGTGTGCTAAGTCAAGATATTATTATTATACTTGTTTCATAGAGACTGACCGTAACCTTTCCAATAGTTTCTATAAAGACAATGCTACAAAGTAATGCGTCTACTGTGATGTTGTATGAGCGATCCTTCCATCGCCCATCAGTCGAAGCCTTCTTTCTTTCATCGCTGTCAGTCAGGACAGCAGCCATTTTGCTTGGCTTATTGCAAATAATATAAAAATACACGTGATAACTATGTAATTCATAAAATACAATAGTAACGAGATACCTATTGTCGTCTTTCTGTCTCACAACGACACTTATAATGTTTCTTGTAAAATATAAAGAGAAAACGAGTACAGTTTTTACTTCTTGTTGTAGGTACCATTGTGTTCTTCAACAATGATCTACTTTACATTCAATTCCTTTATGTTTTATACAAGATCTCCCTGTTTTTGTAGGGTTTAAAAGTGTTTGAGAAGAGAATTTATTTTTGGAATAAACAGTACTTAAACATGAGCGTAGAATATCTAGCTATGTACCGAAGGCGATAGGCAGACATCCTTTATCTTCTAGCTGTTCCTCAATTATGTTGGGGGTCGGCTTCCATTCTATCCGGGTGCAGCTGATTACCAGTATTTTACATAGCACGACTGCCTATCTGGCCTCCACAACCCAGTTACTGGGTAATAATACGATACCCTTGGTAAGACTGCTATTGCTAAGACTCATACACGATTCTTGTACCTACCTACCTTATGCCTACATAATGTGAGTAGGTCCCAAGCTCTCTACTGTAGGTGTAAAATATATATTACATATACATATGTATATGCTCGAATAATATGGATAAACCGCAAAAAAATCCGGAAAGTAAACTCGTGTCAATACTTTATCTTGTGTCACGTAGTGATGGATTGACATCAATATTCCAAATGGTAAATTATGTCTCACGAGACAAGTGGATATATATAAACTCCTTACCTTCCTTGTTATTTGGGAATATAGGCACGCGTATACCTATTAAGTAAAGATAAGGATAAATCACATATCTTGTCTCTTTTTCTCTCCCCTTCTGAGAAACGATTAGCTTATACCTACAGGTAATGTCAGTAGCATCCGTATTGTATTTGACAGGTTTAGTTGTTAATAGCAACAGTATTAACAGCAGATTTGTAGGATGATGACATTGTATTGCAATTATTTTATTTCAATATATCATCATCATTTCAGCCGAAAGACACAGGCCTCCCCCAAGCACCACCACTTCGACCGGGTCTGCGCTTCTAACATCCAGCGGATACCGGCGGCCTTCACAAGGTCATCGGTCATCAGCCTCCCATAAGGTGGACCTTGTCATTTCAATTAATATTACTGAATTCAGAATGCAGTCCACATTCACACAGCTCATTACCGTATGCATCTGTAATTTAATATTCCCAAGTCCAAGAGACTAACCTACTTACAGTATCGTGATGTATCAAGATATTTTTATAAATCTGTAAAAATGAACCAGGTAAAGAAATAAATAGATAACATTAGCCAATATGATTACTTTGATTATATTTTTTATTTTAAAATGTCATAAAATGATATCAACATCTTAAAGTTAACATTGATAAATAGTCGCATTTCGTACTAATAAATTGGTTTAACGTGAATTCAATTATTTACAATGATTGTCGTATTTATTGTCATTTTATTATTTGAAAAAATGTTTCAATTAGTCGACTTTATAGTTTAGAATACAATTACACAGAAATAAAATTATATTTACATAGCAATAACTGAAATTCAACGATTCTATATTATTAAAAACTGATTCAATTATTTTAATTCCATGTTAACCGATAACAGTATTGATTAACTGTAAATTTAAAATATAACTTACTGAATACCTACTATTATTGTATAACTAATATATTTTGTATAAAGTAAATAGTAGGTACCTACGTTGTATATATTGTATGAAATTAAACATCTTAGTATTCTTTTGTAAAAATTGCCAGATTTTTAATATTAAACTTGTAAAATTAAAACAAGTAGGTTAGTAACAGTTCATATTAAGATACTAAATCGAGCCGAATAATGATATAACTTTAAATATTCAATTCTATAAATAATACTAAATACACGTTCATTCATTTTTACAGTAGAATCGATTCTTATCAAAATTCATGTTTTTATATTCATCGTAACACTATCCCTACAATAAATTCTTTCTCGTCACTTACATAAGACTACGTTATTCTGAAGTCCAAAAGGAACTTCGTCTAATATTTTATTAACTCATAAACACGAATGAGCCGAATATATTATTTTAATATACTATCCGGAAGACATAAATTTATTATTATCGATTATCCAATTTTATCGTCTAACACTTTTTGTTTATAAAATAAGTAATTTATTCTTAGACCGTTATTTAGAACTTAATATTGAATTTGCTACGAAAAAAAAAATAATCTGTAAGCATATAAACAATTATAAAAAATACACAAAATTATACATTCTTAACATTTATAAAGCTACTTATTTTAATAGTTTATTAAAAAAAAAAAATTGCTAACAAAATAGAAATCAAGGCATTTAAGTAAAAAATTGAGAAATTAGGTGATTAATGACATTTTCTAAATTTATTGTAATTTTGGTCATTTATTTCGTTGTTCTGGGTATCTGTATGTATACAGAATACCCTTTTTAGAAAAAAAAAATACGCTGTATTATATCATAACGAAAAATGACTACTCTGTGCCAATTATATAAATCGACTATTGGCTATATTTAAACAATGGTCTCTATTTTCTATTATATCTTATCACTAATTACTATTCTATTCTTTACAATCGTATTGTCATTATACAAATTATTATATAGGTACGCACTAGCTTTATTATTATCATATTTTCCTTTTATAAATACAAGTTACCATGCTATTAATAATGTATAGAATTGTATAGAATAATTATACGAGAATAATATAAATGTTAGCTAAACGGAGTTTAAACCTCTTCAGACACGTTCGATCCTCTTCAAGTCTATCAAATTCTTCTTCCATTTTTAATAAATAGCCGTCTGATATGATAATAATGATATTTTCAAAATTTTTTGTTGTTATTACGTAATTTTTATTATCAACAATCAATTCATCATCAATTCCAGAAAAATACTCGTTCATAATGAGTAGTGCGAGTGATTATTAAAAGTGAGTTGGTTATTATGTCATCTCAAATAAATGTTTTGTGCTTTGTCAGCACGCTCAATTTAATTACTTTCAATGAATCACTTGCATTAATCAAGGTATAATACCTAAACAGGCCTTAAAGACAGTCGAGCCTTACTCTTAAGAAGTTCGTATTTATTGTCTCAATTTACATATTAAGGCTGAAACTCATTATTTTTATTTACTAACTGCCGATAATGTTTTTACATAACAATATTAACATCGAGATCCACTAAAACGTTTACAACAACCTCAAAATACGTACTTACATATATAAAATTCAACAGCCATGTTTTTATCACTACATGTTAATGCTATCTCTTTTAAATAATTCAGAAATCTAATTTCTTTCTATACAACAAATTTTAGTAGCAATATGAACATGGAAAAGAATGTGGAGGCTTTATTGCCAGTTTTGTAGGCATTATTGTATACGATGTATTGTCGTGGTGACCCCGTGGGGCGTAGTTTCTGGCGTTCGGTTCTTTGGGCGTATTCGTTGATGGTGTTGTTGGGTGGTGTGAACGCGGTGTTGTAGAAGTTGAAAGCGTTGTTGAGCTCCGCTTGTCGCATGTCGGCGTCGAGCGTGTTCTGGTTGCCGCGGTCGTGTGGTTTCTTGAGGTGACGCTTCGGGGGCCGCGTTGTTGCAAGAGTTGTCGTCGTTGGACGAGGCGTCGTTGTTGTTGTAGTAGTGGTTGTTGTTGTGGTTGTGGTCCTTTGAGGTGTCTCTGTTGAAGAGCAGAAGATTTTGATTAGTGATTATTTTTAAATATAAAATAGGACGACAAAGAAGAACCCAATCTCAGTTGGCACCGCCGTAGAGGTCTTTATGAATTTATATGCGGAATAATTAAATGCGTTCGTCAAACAACTTATCTTATCAAACTAAAGGCCTACAGAATTTCTAATGCAACATTTACATTAAAAATTACCCCACCCATGTTCCTTAACCCCCTTAGATGCAAAAGCAAAACCTATTACAGATATTAACTATTCATGACTTTAATATGACCGTACTAGAAAATAAATTTACCTTTCAAAGTGATGATGCCCTCGGCTTTGCCGTAACCGTTAGCCGCCGAGCATGTGTATTCGCCAAAATCGTTCTTCTTTAGTCGATTAATAGTCAGGTTCATTCGTAGTGCATATTCGTTCAGTGTCTCTTCTGATATCACGTACTTTGAACTGTTAAGCAGCTTGCCACCTAGTACAAAAACAATTTTCATCAATAGGCTTTCCAAATCGTGATTTTTTGAATTAGATGAGTGAGATTGTTAAATTATTCTAATGTTAATTCTAAAAAAAATATTAACACTCGACTTGCATATTCCAAAATCAATATCCATCAAACTTTTAGCGCCCAGGGTGGGTTAGTTTTGGCAATTGTATTATATCGGTAAAATAATTTTTACTCAATCTAATAAAAAATCTGCAAACAAAACCCTCATTTCGATAGAATCAACAACATTTAAAATTGGCGCCGAATCATTTTTCCCGAAAAAAATAAAAACTATGCTCTCATTTCGATAGCGTAATTAATCATTTGACGTTGGCGCCCAGCATGGGACCTTCATTCGAAATAATTATCCAGATTTTTTCAGACGTATTCCTTACCAGCTTGCGATTTTCCTCGCTGCCAGGTGTTTAGTGATTTAGGCGAGGCCTCAACGTAGCACTGGAGGGTGACTTGCATGTCTGCCGCTCGAAGAACCACTGGACTCCCCACTCGTACGATCGGCTCGACTGGACACAAATAATGGAGGGGTTAGATTGAAAGAACGGACGGAGTGGCAGAATAATGGACGTTTTCCTTAAGTGATAAAATAATTCTAAGTAGTACATTTGTTATTTTGGCACCCCTCGAGTCACATTAGTACGGTTCAGTAACTCGCAACTGGTAAAAAAGTTTGAGATACATATCTACAATAGAAGTGAACGACAAGGGTTTTTTTTTTAAGAATAACATAATTAATGTTTACCCTATTCTAGAAATCGAATCAAAAACGTATTTATAGTTAGTACACTAAGACGAGGCGAAAGAGGCAAAAAACGACACTAAACTCAAGGAAACCAATTCAACGTGAATCTATTGCACCGTAAAAGAAAATGCTTTCAACTCACGGCCTTTTAAAAAACATTAAGCATACAATACAACATTACCTCGCAACTTTATATCCAGTAAATAAACCTAATTATCCATACAAAAGAAATGATCAACAAAGTTTAACTAGGACGAAATTAAGTCCACTCAATTAGGTTTACGCAAGCCTTTAAAGTCAGCCAGTTTTGTTAAAGAGATAAGTTACACACTTTATATTCTTGAATCTCTATATTTTTACGTAAGTTTGTGTTCTTTTTGTTCTTACAATAATGCAAAACTTCTTTGCGAGTCACACCACGCTTGTATTATTCAAAAGGTAGGTAGAGGGGTTCTCCAATGGCTTTTAAATTTAGTTCTAATGACGTCGGCGAAAACTCTGAACCCTTGTTGCAACTTCACAAAAAATGCAAATACACTTTCTTCACTCCCGGCGTCTTAGGTAAAGGGAAAAGGGTTTAATATAAAGCGTTGTATACTTACACAACACAGAGACTTCGTACCGGCGACTCTTGGTCGGCGGGATGCCGTTTGCTGCGATGCACAAATACGTCCCCATGTCAGAACGTTGAAGGCCCTTCAGCGCCAAAATCGAGCCTACGTAGCTCTCTACCACTGTTAAACAAAACAAAAAAAAAACAACTTACTATTATTCACAACATCACAATATAAATACCAGTCGGTTATGCAAAGTTATTGTCTTTTTATCGTGAGCCTATTAGAGCATTACTGGATACATGCCTCTTCATAGCATGAATTAATGTATTAAAACAGCTGGCTGGATAAGTGGCGGTTAGTTACCGCAAAACCAGCTGATTCAAATGAATGACGCTGCTCAACAAAATGAATACAAGTAACGTATCTAATAAACACACACAAAAATATCAACACGTGAACAATATGTCCTCCAAATTGACAAGGCGTTGGTTTCAACGAGCATAGTTCGTACCATGAGTTATAAGCCGAACATTGAACTACTTTAGCCCAACTTTGAGGTCACATAGCCTAAGTGACAGCGACCCAAAGGAGTGTTTATTACCTTTACTTCAAGCCAGTATCAGTAAGCACCGTTAACAGTTATGATCTAGGTCTCACATCAATGAAAGACGGCCCATTTATTGCAGAACATAAATCAGTTTAACAAGCGCGTTGAACGGCCGTTTAAAAAAACTTATAGTCATAAAATTTGTAATGTACCAGACATAAGTGAAGATAAAATGTTTTACAGACATTTTTGGCGAAAAGGCGATAAGATTTCTGATAAAATGTACTAAGTACTGCGGTATTTAGGTACTAATTTGTAAGTCCGCTTCGATAAAACTTTCGAGAGGAAAAGTCTTTCAGTTTCATTTGACTTGCCAACTGTTACTCAATTTTTAAATATTTAACTACAACTCATAAATCATACATAATAAGGTAATGTATCTGCATTTGAAAACAAATAAGAAAAATTCTAATAATTTGTAAAGAAGAAGCTGTGACATACAAACTGAGGGCAATGACGTCTCTATATATTATTTTTGTATATCATTCCACAGAAGACGTGACTTCAACACGTTCATAATATGGCACATCAAACAAACTAGCACTTCACAACTTATGAATAAAGCTAAACGCGTCTTACATGAATAAATTTAGAAAAGCGGTAAAATCTTGGTCCATATTTATTACAACAATTTCGAAACTGAGTGCGCAACGCCCAGGAGATACATTTCAGTCTTAAATTATGCCTTACTTTTACACTGAAATGTACTTACTTACACAATTGCTACAGCCAACGATAATCTTGAGAGAAATTGTTTTTTACTTTAGAGTAACAGCAAATGCCTATTAAGTCTGAAGATTAAGAAAACAGATTTCTATAACAAAAAAATATATTTTAATATTTATAGAAAACTAGTAGCGCCCCGCGGTTTCACCTGCATAAGTGTCGATCCCGTGGGAATATCGGGAAAAAAACTATCTCTATACAAAATTTCATCTAAATCGGTTCAGCGGTTTAAGCATGAAGAGGTAACAGACATAGAGACACACTTTCGCATTTATAATATTAGTATGAATTAAAAGAATACTTACCAGATGACAGCAATGTATGAGTAAAATAAATAAATCAAACACCGCCTGCCTAAAACTTTGGTTTACTAAGAAAGCGGTGAACGGTAATACATTAACTATCCAAAGACAGAACGTTTTACTGGTGAAAATGACAGATTTTCATGACGTCCGTTATAATACGACAGCCACCGCTCTTCTAATACTTTAGTCTCTTTTTCATTCACTAGATACGTTACGGAGTCCTTAGCAAGAGAACAAATGAATAAATGCTATTAGAATTCTTTGGCAGGGTCTCAAGTATCAATGGCGTAATAAGAATTGCAAACGAGCTACTAGAGAATTAATTAGGACGGTATGATAACTTGAGCTCTAGTGCAATCTTTATGGCCGTATCAAGTTCTGTTTTCATTAGTACTAATTAAAATTCCGTAATGGAAAAGAATTTTACGAACCTTACATTGGCATATACCTAAATATAGCAAAGGTACTGAAATGTATTGAAGAAGAAGAAATGTATTGCTAAGAATAATTTAGGTAGGTACCTACCTACCTAAATTATTCTACCTATATAAAAATCTGTTTGAAGAGAACACCACAAAAGAAAAGGTTGACATATCAATGTTGCTGCTGCTGTATTCTGTATGCTGTATTCATATTCATACAAATTGCAAAACTCTCAAATCATATCCTCACTTTAATCAAAATATAGTAGCAAGACCTATTCGTTTCACGATGGCTGTCAAATTAAATTTAAATGCAAATAATTTATCGCTTTATTATAGCATACGACCCCCGCTATACTAGGGGCACATAAAATACTGTTACTACGTAACGCGTACAATATCAAAAGCGGGTGTTTGTATGAAATTGTGTTTTATTAACGGGTTATAAAGTTGGGTTGCGACATGTCGTAGCCAACTTGTTACTCTAGACGTCGGCTCTGATTCAGCAATTCCCCGTTATTATTGCGCCGAGACTAATTGTTTTCCGATTTCATTCTGGCTGAAATATTTTCTGCAACTGAACGTATTTTAAATGATGATATTGCTCCATTGTTGAGGGACGTTAATTATAATGTAATTAGGCTGTAATTCATGTGAAAAGATATGAAGTCGTTCTAGTTACAGAAATTAATAATGGTTTATTATTTCTGGGAACGATTTTTCATTTCTGCGATAAAACACTCAAACTCCATTCACTCGCCCTTTACAGCACCTCACAATGTTTCAAATAAAATAATCTCAAAGACAATCGACTTAAATACTTCGTTAATCGAATTTAACGATACATTTTTGGTGTTTTATTTGTTGCTTTATTATAACAAAGTTAATTAAGTTTGCTTTCAAGACATAAGTTATCGTTTATATCTAGCGATATGGTTCACTTCGTTTCATAACTAGATATTATTGTTTCAGAGCTATGTTGAGAACAATATTGTGTTCCATTTTGTTGTTGGATCTTATATATTATTTCCTTGTTGTGCTGTTAATTCAGTGACTACGTGGCAAGTGATATATTTCGTCTGAGGGCTTGTGTTCCTTTCCTTATCCATAGAAGACAGTGAATAGATTGCGTCAGGAGTAGCTTCCTTATATCTGCTCATTACAACTAATTACGAGTACCAATTTACTCGCCAAAGCGTAATTACACCATTTCATTGTCTATTTGCATTACTTTATTTTCCTAAAACCTTCAAATTATTCCCTTTCTTGTTTTTATTTTGCAAATGCAGAAAAAAGTGTACAAATTGTTAATTATCAGCGCCGCTATCACGACAGAATCAATGATTTACTGTTACTAATGCGCTCAGAAACAAATTCTCAATAATTCCATTCCGAATCGCGTTCGCCGCAAAAGAGGAAAACGAGAAAAGTGGAAAAAGGAAAACGTGGATAGCTACAGCGAAGGCAATGCTTACATATTTAGTGAAGCGTGTTTAACATGTCCAATTAATACAAAGGCAGAGCCAGTTCCACCACTCTGTTAACTATTACAACCACCCTCCGTTTACTGAGGGACGCCAGTCTTTTGTTTACGCTTAATGGCTTAAATAAAACGGGTCAAATTCGTAAAACACTGTACCGAAAAGGTTTTAAATAGCCCAGCGGGGACCGGCCATTTTGGTCTTAATACATTTACATTAAGGTATAAATTACAACACGGGATTAGACACCATTAGAAATACGTGTGCGTATGTGTTAAAATGACTAGCCCTATAATTGCTTTAACTCCGATGCCTTTTCACCTAGTGTTGCGTTGCGCTGTAAAGGGTACGTCATTATAACTATAAGAGATAACAACCTTTTGTCAGGCCGGTCACTAAGCCGTTCGTTTAATTTCCTCAGTGGACCCCGGATTGCTACAATATTTTGTTTAAGTAGTAATTGAGTTCTTTGAACACGTTTTTTCCGCGGAAATGAATTCCGGCCGTGAGCATCAGACGTCGCTTTCTTTTGTTTAATGTTGACAGCCCTGTGCTTTTATCGCAGAAAAAAATGTTCTCATTGAATTTAAATATTACGTGAACATTTTATAAAATGATTTATTGTATGGAATCATAGGTTTTAATTAAAGCTTTGAACAAAAAAAATGTATTGATGGTATAAAATAAATCTGTTTTACAGGCAATTTGAGTGGGCGTTTCTTATTTAACGTAGCCTCGCCTCATCCCGCCTGTCGATGTGAATAAATTGTTTATCTACCCGTAAGAGACGATAAATAAATATTGCATGATTATGTGTGCGCTATCCTGTCGTTCCATTATTATTTAGATGTCATTCTGCGAGCACGTTGTACATTTATATCGAATTGGAATTTTCTTTCCAATATCCTTAGAGCAATATCTTAATAAATCCCATAAAACTCCAATGTTTTAACCGCTCTAGCACCTGCGCCCGCTCCGGGCGGGCTTTGAATGCAAAATTAGTCTTGTTTCTTTTTTACCACTTAGCCGGATCTCACTGATGCGAATAAAATTCAACGGAAAATTGACGGTTTATTTTTTGCCTTTGGAAGGTACGTTGATTATTATCTTTTATTTGAAACAATTGCTACTTGAAAGACACAGACGACTTTTTATTTTGTATCGGAAAATCTGTTTGTCTTTACTACAATAATACCTACTGCAGTGAATAACTCTGTGCAATTTTTTTAAGAACTTTTTATCCAACCCTCATTAAACAATCGATTATCCTCAGAGTACTTAAATTCACTTACCTACCCCATGATAATGCAAGAAGACCCTCGTTTTATTTCCACTCAAAAAAATAAGGAATTCCCTCAATCAATCACTGTCGCAAGTAAGCCTATCAAGAAATTAAAACTCTCTCAATTGGAAGGATTTAGATCATATATCTAAATTCTTCAGCTCAAGTCAATAGGACAACATTTATCTTTTTGAGTTTGCATTTTAAGAACAAGTTATATTTTTAAGAGCTTTTACAGCGATTTATTTCAAAAAGTATGAAATGCTTTTGTTTTTAGGGTCGCGTACGTCCTAATGAAAAAACGGCACCCTAAAGATCACTCGTGTGTCAGGCTGTCCATCTGTCACAGCCAATTAGCTCCGAATTTACTGGACTGATTAAACTAAAATTTGGAACACATGAATTTCTGTGACCCAAACACAGACTTGTATTTGGAGGGCAAACTAGAAATTTAAAAACAAAAGTTTTGCAATCTGTACCATGTAACTTATCAATTGAAAGGGCTTGTTGTGAGGGTTTCAAATATATTTTTGTATAATTAAGAGATATAGATTATTGCAGATTATTTGTGTTCTTTTGTAGAGTTAAGTCTTGTAGAGTTAGGAGCTTGGCTCTACATTAGATCTGATGATTTATAACAGTGAAAGCGTTATATAAGTCTTGGCAGCCTACTTTTTTTACTGTTTTTGAATAGGAACCAGTCTAGAATAAGAAAAAATATATAATCCTGTTGCGTCAAGTTGACTGCATGCCAGCATTTCTTTCACTTAATTCTCTCGGCTTTAAGGATAATAATCTTTGTGTTAAATACATTGTTAGCTCTGTTTTCTTTTGTGAAGTGAATGTAGCTTTTCCAGATTTAATTAAACCGATTTTTATACAAATTCTTAGTGCTTCTGTATAATGCATTCATGACTAATAAATCTAAGGCTTTTCATGACATATATGCCATTTGTAAAATCTACCATTACGAGAATAAACCATATGACATTTTGAGAAATGTCATGTTCGTTCATCTTGGTTCCAGTGTAAGAGAGAGACGGAGCTATACATGTCCGATAGCACCACCCCTTTTTCGGACTGCATGACTGAAATTTTAGTTAGACCGATATGCGTAAATCCACTTTATAAATGACAAAAATATATACAGACCTAGGTGGTTTCACAAAATAATCTACAATCACCCCCTAAATCTTCTATGATGAGGGCGCATTAGTTTTTTGGTTCATTATGTCATCACCACATGCCTTTACGTCACCTACTAAAACAAAATGGTTCTCACCTTTGACCTCCTTCCCATTATCATCTCGGAACACAATGTTCCGGCCCCCCGTCCTCTTCCAGGATATTATAGGGGCTGGTACTCCAGCAGCTGTGCAGCGCAGTTCCACCGAGCCCCCTTCAGGCGCGCTGGCTTCGGAGCCGTCTTCGTCGGCAATGTCTGGTGGTATCACCACTGAGAGGTGGCCCATCTGTGGAGTATTTGTTAGTTAGTATGTTTGGAGGTTTTAGCCGAGATTTGAGAAAACAGAGGTGTATATTGTATACAAAGTTTTCAGATGATGATTTTGAAATGATGTAAAGTAAAAGAAAACTTAAATCTTTGACAAAAAACTCTGTGTTTTAGGAGCTAGTGTCCTTCCATCTTTTATGTGATCACAGTGGTTATGACAAATTTTTGTTATGAGAAAATTAAGGCCATCGAAATGCTGCCGAAAGGACACTGCTAATTTCATAAACATATTGCGGCAATGTCATGCTAATCAGCGACCCTTATACGACTAGATAAGTTTCATGTTTTTAATAATTTCTCTTTTCCGAAAGCATAACCATATACAGACTGTCCAGCATGTTTTCTTAGTCATTCGGCCGTCATTATCATCAACCTAGAGAAGTCCACAGCTAGACATAAGCCTCTCCTATTGCACGCCATTCAACTCGATTTTCAAGAGCAGTGGAAGCCCAGTGGTAACTGCTCCGACTTACGAATTGGAGGTCGTGGGTTCCAACCCAGACAGGGGCTTTACTTTGTGTAAATAATTTCATCACTACTGCTCTCAAAACGGTGAAGGAAAACATCGTGAGGAATCCGGCATGTCCTAAAACCAAACATTCGAAGACATGTGACATCTACCAACCCCACTGGGCCAGCGTAGTAGACTACAGCCCACACTCCCTCTCGAAGAGATGAGGCCTTTGTCCCAGCAGTGGGAACATTTTAGGCTAATTATGCAACTCGATTTTCGGCATCTCTCATCAGGCCAGCTTAGTGTTAATTATCCACCCAAAATATTTCATTATACATAGTGTTCTATAGGGGAGGCCTGCGTTAGCATTCAAAGTCACCGGGCTTATGTGCGTAGGTATGTGTAACTTCTACCCGTTATTAATTATGGGGTGAGCGACACTACAACTTCTATTTAATAACTGTCACGTTTGTAATTAAGATCCTGGGGTTATTGGTTAAATAAAGGGTATAGAGTAGACACGGCACTGATGAGGCTATTTCTGAGTTAGATAATCATGTAGAGATCCACCGTATATATAAATACAAAAGAAAAAAAAACAGTGTCAATCCAGGAGTGCCGTCAGAAGTGAAAACTTGAAAAAGCGTAGTAATTTTAGCAATATCTTTGAAAGTCATTCTTCCCGAAGAAAATGTACCGCGCATTAATGTCTTTATAATAGCCAAAACTTAAAACAGAGGTGTCGGTTACGGTAACAGTGTCGCGAGTTCAATGGTTTTTTCCCATCTCAAAAAATGACCAACGCGCCTAAAGAAGTTTTCACTTCAAAAAAAAACAGAACAGAGAAATAGGTACAAGGGCTTTACACTGGTGGTGGTTTAAGGTCATAGCACACATATCAACTCGGAAAGGGATCGTCACCGTATCGCCGTTTGCCTCGGCGTCAAACAGGCGTCAACCTAACGTAAGCACGTAACCAAAGCGGATCAGAAGCTCCGATACGTCGATTTGGCTACGGCTAGGCGACGCCGCGCTTACGACTCGCCTACCGCTGGTTGATGGTGCAGGCAGGCGCCGCGGGGTGGAGAGAGGGGCAAGGGTGGACGAAGAGACGTAAGCTCGGGTACGGAGAGACGTAAACGCGGGGACGACGAGCCGCACCGCGGTTCGTGAGCTTGTCCCGAGGCGAGGCGATTACGTTAGGATTCCAATTAGTGCGCGTTGCAGTAGGGAGTTTCATACAAAGAATACTGAATGGCTCAAGTTGATATTAATTACCTTTATTATAATATTACCTTTATGTACACATAGTAAAATAAATACAGATACGACATATTAGTATTACCTAGTAGTTAGTTTATGTATCATTCTTATAAAAAAAGCTTTTTAATACTTCGTCATCTTTTTAATACTTACGTCAACTTATATTATTTTTTTGTTGTTATTGTGTGTTAATATTGGCTGAATAATTGGAACCGCCAAAACGCAGTGATCAAGTGTGATGATAACAATTATAAATTTTGAAAATAAATTACTAACTCTTAACTCTATCGCTACCAACCAGGGGGTCTACTCCGAAGCGGTTAACCCCTGTATCTGCCGAATGTTCGGTCATTTTCTACTACCATTAATTTCCTATATTGACTATTGGTCCCGGTTCACCCTTGTTTGGTATAACAACGTTTGATGTAATGTTACTAATTCGAACAACGTTTAAGAAAATAATCAGTTTGTATAATATCGATAAACATAATTTTCATTTCATCGAATATTTATTTGCGACATCAACATTTGCGCTATTGATCAAAAGGTATAATGTTCATTTGATGTAATGTTCAGGTGGTATAACATGTATTTTATCGAATATTCAATTGGTGTAATGTAATACGTCGACATAAGATGCAAGAGCGAGCGAAGGGCACCCCGAGGTTCGGTTTGGTTAGGTTACTTTAAACCCTTTACACAGAAATAGGAGCCCCGCGAAGCGGGGCTACGTCGACATAGGATGCATGAGCGAGCGAAGGGCACCCCGAGGTTCGGTTTGGTTAGGTTACTTTAAACCCTTTACACAGAAATAGGAGCCCCGCGAAGTGTAAGTGTAATATTAATTACCTTTATTATAATAGTACCTTTATGTACACATAGTAAAATAAATACAGATACGACATATTAGTATTACCTAGTAGTTAGTTTATGTATCATTCTTATAAAAAAAGCTTTTTAATACTTCGTCATCTTTTTAATACTTACGTCAACTTATATTATTTTTTTGTTGTTATTGTGTGTTAATATTGGCTGAATAATTGGAACCGCCAAAACGCAGTGATCAAGTGTGATGATAACAATTATAAATTTTGAAAATAAATTACTAACTCTTAACTCTATCGCTACCAACCAGGGGGTCTACTCCGAAGCGGTTAACCCCTGTATCTGCCGAATGTTCGGTCATTTTCTACTACCATTAATTTCCTATATTGACTATTGGTCCCGGTTCACCCTTGTTTGGTATAACAACGTTTGATGTAATGTTACTAATTCGAACAACGTTTAAGAAAATAATCAGTTTGTATAATATCGATAAACATAATTTTCATTTCATCGAATATTTATTTGCGACATCAACATTTGCGCTATTGATCAAAAGGTATAATGTTCATTTGATGTAATGTTCAGGTGGTATAACATGTATTTTATCGAATATTCAATTGGTGTAATGTAATACGTCGACATAAGATGCAAGAGCGAGCGAAGGGCACCCCGAGGTTCGGTTTGGTTAGGTTACTTTAAACCCTTTACACAGAAATAGGAGCCCCGCGAAGCGGGGCTACGTCGACATAGGATGCATGAGCGAGCGAAGGGCACCCCGAGGTTCGGTTTGGTTAGGTTACTTTAAACCCTTTACACAGAAATAGGAGCCCCGCGAAGCGGGGCTACGTCGACATAGGATGCATGAGCGAGCGAAGGGCACCCCGAGGTTCGGTTTGGTTAGGTTACTTTAAATGATAAATGATTTTTATTTCTGTAAGTAGGTTTGTACAAACACTTTTACACGTCAATAAACCATTTACACAGAAATAGGAGCCCCGCGAAGCGGGGCTACGTCGACATAGGATGCAAGAGCGAGCGAAGGGCACCCCGAGTTTCGGTTTGGTTAGGTTACTTTAAACTCTTTACACAGAAATAGGAGCCCCGCGAAGAGGGGCTACGTCGACATAGGATGCAAGAGCAAGGGAAGGGCACCCCGAGGTTCGGTTTGGTTATATTACTTGAACACACACCACAGACACACACACGCTTCGCGGGGCTCCTATTTCTGTGTAAAGGGTTTAAAGTAACCTAACCAAACCGAACCTCGGGGTGCCCTGGGGTCAACTGAATATTTGATACAATCTTTCGACTAAATCATTATTAGTCTAGTGAAACATTAGTTTAAATAAAATTAGTGCATGTGAAAATTCGGTCAAATGACATTATTTCAAAGAAATAAATATGCAAAATAAAAATCTACCTATTAATTATTCGGTCAAATGAATAATTATCCGAAATGACTTTATTGTAACTAAAATTAGCCGAAGCGATTTTCGACAAAACGTTGTTATACCAAACAAGGGTGAACCATTGGTCCCGACCAAACTGTGCCAATCCGAACCTTTTTAGAACCCTTAACCCTTTTATTAACTTTTTTTTTTATTCGTAGGACAACAATATTCGAATCAGAAAATTACCGAACATTCAGCCGATACAGTGGTTAACCGCTTCGGAGTAGACCCCCTGTATTTTAGAGATGTTTCGAGAAAATTTATAAATTATTGAGTAACTACTGATAAATTCACCGCACGAGTAGGCCTTACTCCTATTTAATCTGCTAATTTCAGAAAGAACACTAGGCACTCACCTATGTTCATGTTCATTTCATTTCAATGATTCATTTCAGCCGAAAGACGTCCAGTGCTCCAGCAGTGGATGTCTTTCGATGCTTGGGGGAGGCCTATATCCACATAGGCCTCCCCTAAGCATCGCCACTTCAACTGATTTTGTGCTTCCCGCATCTAGCGGATTTCTGCGGCCTTCACAAGTTCATCGGTCAACCTTGAGGCCATCCTGTACGCGGTTGCCACTCCAGAACCTTACGGCTCCATCGGCCATCTGTTCTGCGACCCACTGCCACTTAAGTTTGGCAATGCTTCGGGCTATGTCGGTTACCTTAGTTCTCCTGCGGGTCTCTTCATGTCTGATTCGATCACGTAGGAAAACTCCAAGCATAGCCCTCTCCATTGTCCTTTGGATGACTTCTAGCCTTCTAATAAGGCCCATTGTGAGCGACCACGTTTCAGTGCCATAGGTCATCACTGGCAACACGCACTGGTCAAAGACTTTCGTCTAGAGACACTGCGGTAAGTGGGACGAGAAGATATGGCGTAAGTCTGTCGTTAGTGATCTCGGTTTGAGCCCTGGGTCGTAGAAAGTATTATTTAGCCATTTTGGCAGTTTAAAGCTTGGAATTCTGCCCGGCCAACGGATTTAGGCTTACCATCCTGTGCATAGCACTGAATATCGACAAAATTATGTGCCTACCCATTTGGAATATAAAATATAAAACCACAAAAAAAAAATCTCATATAACGTTACATTAAACCCACACAGTGTATCCCCTGGGATTGCTTATCCCATTACGTAGGCACACACACAAACCAATAACCCCGAAGCAAGTAAATACTTCTATAACCTCAATAAATACCTACGCAAACCACAAAAGTCTACATACTATAAGTTTTCTACTGTTTATTAACATTCAATAAAAATAAAACTGTTTACGGAAGATTATGTTTAGTATAATTTCTTTCATAACCTAATTCTTGATATATATGGAAATTTTCAATAACACTACACGACACTTAAATGTCAGGCATGATGAAATCGCACCGTTGAATTCTCAACGTCCGGTTCAGCACCGAAAGTTGAAAGTCCAACAGCGCAATTTTATTTAAGCATACATTTAGACGTTTTCACTAGAAGAGTGTTAGTGAAAACGGTTATCAGATTTTTACCATTCAAAGTACATGCCTCGCTCTGTCTGGACGCATCTTTAGAAATTGCTTTTTTATCACACTCCGATCGTACTGTTTTGTTTATATAAGATCAATACCGTATCTATCTAGTTCAACTTAAAATGACCTTTCTAAACTACGCACAACAATGTGTAAATTACTCACATTCCGTTCTACATACATAGCCAAAATAACCGCTATTGCTATTCGCAGTGAACGGTTATCTAATAAAATAGACTTGATAAACAAAACTAACACTAATTCAGTTACAAAATACATTCAAAACGCTTTCAAATTGTTGCGCAATATCAAAATACATTTGTTGTTATTAATTGTCAATGATCAATTGATAATCCATCTGCATTGGAAAGCTGACGTCATAGAATAGAATTCAATACTCTGTATTATGTAAACCATACGAATAACAGGGGCCTAAAAAGGCCACTTTGGCAGAATCGTAAAAGGATAATATTATGAATCATAATGGACAGTTAACTGTTAAGTTAATCGTATCAAATCCCATTGGTAAAGGATTTTTCAGTTATTTTTTTTTTGTCTGTGCTATTATACCAATCTCTTTGATTATACCTACGTAGTGCAGCGAAAAAAAGAAAAACACGGACTGTCTTCGCCATATTCTGATTCATAATGTTATCCTTTTATGATTCTGCCAAAGTGGCCTTTTAAGGCCCCCAGATATAAATGTAGAAATTTCCATTGTGTGACACAATGGGCGAACGTCATATATAACATAATAGTGACGTAAGTGACGTTCGTTGTTTCATCTTGTTAAACTTTTTGTTTAACCAGCGCCTGACAGCATCTGTCTGGCATTAATGTTGAAATGGACCCTTTTTGACGCAGCCGTGAGGCACACACTATTGTTATTAAAACATAATTTTATTTTGTTATTTGTATTTTGTTTCACGAACTGTGTCCGAATACACTTTATTATTTCTTTCTTTCCGATTGCGGTTTTATATTACTACCCTATTGCCTTTTTCCAATTTAGGTATTACGTTACGATGCAGCCTGGTGCTAACTAGCACTGGGTTCGCGTGGTAGATTACAGCCCACTCCTTCTCGGAGAGAGCTATTATATTATAGATACTGCTCTTAATTACCTGTCATCGGAATATTTATCCTCTTTCAAGCCATATCACCTTTCACACACCACATCGATCGTCGCTTCAGTCTTCCTCTGATCTTATAGCCACCCATTCATATTTAAATAATATATATTTTCTCCCGGACCTTAGTATCGGCCAAAATTAGGATTAAGATAAGCCTGTGCAACCATTCGACTAATAATAATTAGTCCAATTGCAGCATATTATTTATAAGCTTATTTATAATTCAAAGTCCTAACTGACTGATACACGCACAGTCTAAACCGCCCCGGTCCTAGAGACATGAAATTCGGAGGGTGTGTTCCTTGTGAAGAGTAGGTATCCACTAAGGAAGGTTTTTTCAAAATTCCACCCTAAGAGGGTGAATGAGGGGAGGATGAAATTTCACGCAGACGAAGTCACTGGCAGAAGCTAGTTAATTTTATATAGCTAATACACTGTGATTGCTGTGTTCACTATTTTAGGGCATACAGTGTTAAGTGTTTCTGTAACTTTACCTAGTATGTAAGTTATATGGCGCTGCTGCTGCGGCTGCTAAGACTGTAAAGCGGCGCAAATACTGTATCTTTATGGGCAACTACAGCTTTGAGCCGTTTGGGGTCGAGACGCTCGGGTCATGGGGCCCGTGTGCGCGTCTTCTTTTTAAACAAATTTCTCGCCGGCTGGTCGGCACTTCACGTGTCTTCTCGAGGGCTGGGTCGTTCTTTGACCAAAGATTAGATTAGCATTGCCATTCAACGTGGTAATGCTGCCAGTCTTCTGGGCACAATTCCGGATGACAGCGATGCGGACGAGTACTTCGACGCCTAAGAGTCCTTTTGTTTTTGTATTTATTTGTATAGTAAGTTAGTTAGTCATTTAATTTAGTCATCATCATCATCTGCCTAGCCTTTTCCCAACTATGTTGGGGTCGGCTTTCAGTCTAACCGGATGCAGCTGAATACCAGTATTTTACATGGAGCGACTGCCTATCTGACCTCCACAACCCAGTTCCTGGGTAATACGATACCCCTTGGTAAGACTGGTTGTCATTTAATTTAGTATCTAGTGTAAATAGTTAGTTATATTGTATTGCCCGAGTTGTGTATCTCTATACGTCCTTGTACCTTTCGTTTTATTTTATTCTAATCACACACACTTCAGAGGACTTTAACAGCCTGCCACTTTATGTTTTAATTTCATTAAAATATAAATTAACGACGCAAAATATACTCGTTCATTTTCCTGTGAGAATAACAATTAATTACCATAATAAAGCACACACGGCTTTCATAAAGTCATCGGAGGGTTAATTTTTCTTAAATGAATTATTTGTGAGGAAATTATTATAGTTTACTTGTAAAACCTAAAATTATTTTAACATAAATCTTTCTCGTACTGTTCAATAAAAACTATTTCATAGTTATCGTTAATCAAGCTAAATGTTTTTCTCACAAAATTAATTCAGTTTTCAGTAAAATTCTGATTCATGAAATCACCCATTTAACTAAATGACATAGCCCCATTAAAACTAACAAACTCCCATAACATTTCAACCCGTAGGAATAAAGTGTGTTGTTAATGGAATGAGATGAAGTAAAACTCGTTAAACTGAATTAAATGCACCGTACCCGTCCGTAGCAAGACGGCTAAGCGATGGCTATGGAAGCGTAGCGGCTACGCTACGACCAATGCTACGAACACGTAGCACTGCTACAAGCTACAAATTGGTACATGCTACCCATTTGTTAAGGTCATTTAAGCTGGCTACTGGGCTGTAAAAACTTGAACGTATTCGAGTCGCACGCAACACACACAGATATTAATCGGGGACATTACTGACATGCTCGTAGTTGGTCCGCGTTGCAGACAAAGGAAAACACAGTCATTACGGCGCTCGCTGCCACGAGAAAACAACTAACTTAACGTAGAACGTCGCTGGTGGAGGGAAATCGACTATTATACTAGTTTCATACACGAATTGTTATTGTTTAATTGCTATGCTGTGGCAAAATTTAAGGAAAACGGTACATATTCTTATTAAAATTCAAGTCTCCATTTACGTAATTTCTTAGTCGTTTTGCTTTTGTTTAATCTTTTATATTGCACTTTGCTGTTCATGAACCGCAAAACAGATGCTAACTTAAACAGCTAAACCCCTGAACATTACTTAATAGAGAACTCCACTGCAGTGTAACATCATATTGCATCGTTTATCTTCAGCGTTAAGCACAATAGCACCTAAGATACCATTTACGCAAGTCCTTTGTCTAACAGATTAACTGACTACAATTTACAACTGGACGGAAAGTAAGGAACGATTAGGTCTTTTGAAATTTAGAATAGGAATCCCATAGTTTGTATTCCTATAGTTCCATCCCCGATTCTAATAATGTAAGGTCAGAGGTCCGTGAATGTTGCATGAAGACGTATTGTCCCCATTCCTGGGCTCGGCGGACTGACTTTGACAAAATTCCCCGCGTTACCCCGACCTCGGTATTCGGGGGCCAGGTAGAAGTCGAAAATCGCCACTTGGATATTTTTGTACCTTAAACAACACCCCTTTGATGGTAAAAGACAAAGAGCAATTTCACTTTTTTATATTTTTTTTGTTTATTTTTTACGCGGCACTGGACTTTTACGCTGATGTGAGGATGACGCTGAGTTTTGTTGAAAAAGGATGTTTTGGAGGCGTAAAATATAATCGAAATTTTGTTGTAAGAGGTTTGTTGGTATATACTTATTTCAGTGAACAATTGAAGCTACGTTTAATGCAAAACAATGACTTTTATTTCTGAGAAGTATAAGGTTTAGAGAAGAATGCGATACACCTTTGTCTGCATCTTCTTACACAAAACCAGCGACACACGGACTTTGAAAGAATTCCTCTAGAGTTGCACGACTGAGCGCCACTGAATGAGACGCATTCCTCTCGCGAATATTCACAGATATAATTTCAACATCCTGCCATTTTAAACTCACAATGAATTCTCGTTCTATTCCTGCTGATATTTCCAACACATTCTAATGTCCGGCTTTCAAAGAAGGTAAAGAAGGTATGTACGTTTTCTATCTCTTTTCTCTGCAGTGTAAATTCTTGGAGACAGTTTCGTGTCACATGAATTATGTAAATTCGTGGTGCAGCCCGCAAACCGAGTGGCTGCGAGATTTACATCCGGGAAGCTCGCGACCTCACATTATAAATAAATATAAGTGTATGTAATACTATTGTCGCTGAATATACAATGTGTTGTGTAATGAATAGCTGCAGGCTTCTAGCATCAGTCTGTGTATAAACGTGCCTGATTTATGTTTTGGAAACTCGGCTGTTTGATTTTCCTAGGGTGTTCATGCTATCAATGCAGAATTCAAGGGTTCACCAATGGGTTGACCAAATTTTTGTGCATAAACCATAGTCTGAGTTTCTAGTCATATCTTACATAATATCCGAAACCAAGAAATACTGATCTATAAAAAATGTCATAACTGTAAAAAAATCCAAAATCAATCCTGGCAAAATTCTGGCTACAATTGTTATTCGTGCATTAATCCTAATAACGTAAATTTGAAAGCAGTGTGCGTATTCTATTGTTATCGCAGCGAACACCAGTATTTATTGGCAGATTAACTAGAATATGCAAATCTGTTAGCGCTAAATGTTGTCTAAAAGCATTTCCATTCTATTCTTATAACGGGAATAATAGTACATTATGATACATGTGTGCTATGTTGATCATTATGCACGAGGCGATATTATCGCGCGAGCCGCAGGCGAGAGCGATAAGAAAGCCGAGTGTATATTGATTAATGCACACGCGTTTCATACGACGTTTTTCAACACACTTGCGAGGAAAAAAAACAGACTTGTATTGTTAAATATTAACTTGTATGGAAAATGGCGCGCTGGTTTTGTTTTCCCGCGCGCCGTGCTAGCCAGCACTAGCTATGCGCGCGCAACATTGACTCATTTTAAATATATTAATCTATGGCACAGACAACACCGATACAGCCTATAGAAAAAATATAATAAACACAAACCTGAAAATTGCAAAAAACCTAAGAATTTCGCGGTCTACCACTGCGCATTCACCTTAAATTGTCTGTGGTCCCCTGCGAGTTCATTTTGCGACCAAGGACAATACAGACTATTTAAAAAAAAATTAAATATAGCCCGCGGATTTTTTCTTTCGGCATGAAGTCTCTTTGGGCGCTTTTCGAATTAGCTATAATCGCTCACATCACAGCGCTCACATCATCTCCATGGACGTAATATTACGTCCATGCATCATCTCACATGCGTTCCGATTTAGATATTACTATTTCATAATAGTAATATCTAAATCGGAACGCATGTGAGAGCTGGCAACAATTCGGAACACTCGTGAACGCGCTCACATGACAGTACTTACACATTGTAAAAAAGATATTATTACAGTATTTCTTTGTATAAACACCACATTTCTTCTTCAATTTCAAAAATGCCACGTTAGTTTAATTTAAAGATGATGCAACTCAAAACAAAACACACACTGACACAACCTCATACACACACTGTAATTTTTGACAGCGCTCACGGTGATATTATTCTAGGGCATGGTCGGCATTATCGCAAGATGGCGAATGTCATGACGTCATCTATGACGATTCACGGGACATCGTTATCGTTATCGCGCTCACGCTAATTCGGTTATTTCCCAATTCGGAACACATCGATTATTTCCCAATTCGGAACGCAGGGTTTGATGAGATTAAAAAAGCGCGCGTCTCCGACTAGTAAATAGTTATCTGTGGTATTACAGAACATGTGGATTAAAGTAAAGAAAAAGCACGCGTTCGTAATACACTCCATTATGGACCTTAAAGCGGTTCAATAAGAGCCACTTTACGAGCAAGTGTGTTGAAAAAATACATTGTCACTAGAGTGAACTACGCAAGTCACGTAGTATCGTTCCAAGTTATAGATTCAAAAGCTCGTTCCGCTCCGTAGGTTGGGCATCAACAGGTAAGTGAGTCATTTGTTTCTCGGTGAAACATCTCAGCTGAGTGAGGTCTTGACGTGTGCCGCGAGCCGGGATGCGATCAGGAAGACGGACAAGCAACTTGCACGTGCTCGAATTGTTGCCCATTTTTACACGTCACCCTGGGTCAATGTTGACGGCGCTCGTTATTTTCCCCGTGTGTTTACCTGGTTGTTTCCTTCTAAATAAAACAACAGTTTCGAAGGGCCTCGTATCGTATAAACAAATACACCGGATATCTATGGGTTATATTATCTAGGTACGTGAGTACACCTGATTGATTACCATTATAATTCGGTTAGTTAATTGAAGCTTAATTGGTATGCAGAGCGTATGACAGCAATTGAAACTACTGACCTATTTAGGGCTCTTGCAACTGTATATTAGAAATTAGTTCTTGGCTCTAGGTAATTGGGTTAAAAGCGGATTAATAATATATTGTTATTTTATTTATGATGCCATAAACCGACTTCGAACAGCATCATAAAGTGCTAAGTTCATAAACGTCGTACGAACACACGGTCTTTATAGTTCTTCCGGATTTAAGGCTACACGAGATTGGCTGAGCAAACATTTGCACGTGAAGCCTTGCGCCGGACGGAGGCTGTTTTTCCGGCCAGCGACGATTAGCTCGCGGAAACTCGATGCGTCCAACCAATTATTTGAAGCTAAAGCCGCCCCGCCTGGCACTCGCCGTGATGGACGGCAGCCGTCACTTTATCGCCTATTTTTTTACCCCCTCTAGACCCGAACCCCTGCTTTGCTTTTATACCGCTGCATTTACGACTTAATGCGTAAGTAGCTACCACAAATATAAATCTCTTTTCGAAGAGACAACCTTTTCACGTATAGTGTTACCAAATCCGCAACGTTAGAATAAACGTGAAAGGGAAAACTTTGTATATGATAAGAGAAAAATCCCTTTAGACACTATAAATATTGATGTATTCTCAAGACGGCTTTCACCATATTCAGTTGTGGAGTGTGGAGTGGCAAACCCTTATGAAAAAGCAAATACTTTGGTTGAGCTCGCACCTGTAGCCCGACACAACAAAAGAATGCTGAGTAACGCCTGCCGATTTTTCGGCTAAGAAATAATTCACTTGTTGATTCTTGTCTCTAGCTTTCTACTTACTTTCCTTTTACGTATTATTTATTTTACTTCCAACGAGCTTTGGCACGTTATCCGGTTAGCAAGAGTTACAGAGCCGACGCCAGATTCCAACAACAATATCTGTATGTACTGAAATATCACAATCTAGAACAACTATGCCTATTCGCAGTAAACATGGTTCGAGATAATATTTCAACGAGCTTACGTATAATCCTGTAAGCATCGTAAATCCCGCATAGGAAGCTAAGCTTTGCCACAATATTTAGAAGCGCTTGAATTTTAGGCGGTCGCTTTAAAGCTTCGGCTTTATGCTGAAGGTGAAATAATTGTATAACATGCACAATAGGTTCACATTTTACAAGGAAGGATTCCTCGGAGCGTCTCAAATTCCTCAGTCGGCGTATTACTAAGTGTTTGTTACGGCAGGCCTTAGTTGCGGCATCACGAGGCAACTATGTGTCGAAGAATGTGTTTATGGTGCCAAGAATGAAGCTCCTTAGCAGCGGCGGGATTCTGTGCTGTCGTCGGGTCTACCTACCGAGTACTGAGGTAACGGCTTAATTTGTGTTCCGGACCTTTTCATTTACCCCTTACATATTTTTGTAAACACTACTACAGAATCGAAATGAAATACGTGTCCCATCTGCAAGAGAAACGATAATGATAAAATTTTGCGGTTACATAATAAATAAACGTTACGCAAATAAAAGCACCCAAATGAACAACAAACAACACTCGAACCATTTTTATTCCTCTTGCGGTATCAAACCTTTTTTCCTGATTTACTTTACAAATCCATCGTAATTCCGCCTCTGACCTTTACAAATACCAAAAAGCCTTTTACCTACCTGTTAAATTGCAAAGCTTTCGTTATGAAAATTCCTTAAATATTATCCTATGAGGTGGAGGAACGATTTATTATAAACTTTCTAATTGTGAAGATTCTTCCACTTCACGAATTTCATTATTATTTTGCATCGCCCGAAACTCTTTGACCTTTTGATAACCTCAAAGGATTTCTTTATATTTTATACTACCGGTCGTTTTAAAATCGCGGTATATAGAAAGAGAGCATCTATCGTCCAACTGGGCACGGAGTTCAGCGCTGTAAACATTTCGCAAACGGGACTTTAATCCCGGTCATAAAAGTAATCCGCTCATAAAGTTACGCGACGATGGACAACATAAGGGTAGGGATTTTCTCGCACAAAGATTTCTAAGTAATTAAGATAAAATACCAGGAGTTTTTGTATGTAACTGGAAGCCAGAAGCTCTCGTTTTTCAACGCTCATATACCGAGTTAATCCTCGAGTATGCAATAAAGCTGCTAAAGTATTTGTGTTCCAGGCGAAATTACCCATATTGAAAATACCCTTCGTCGCTAACAGCCGGCTGAAGGCTTATTTATACGCTCGTGTATAGACTTCCCCTCGGAGTAGGTACGTAACTGCCTACTGCCTAGGTACCCACATTAAATTAAGAACCTCTCGGAATCGTTAAATACTCGCAATTTAATACAACCCGACGGACTTATGAACTGCTGCGTATTGATTTGTAATTACGAAATTGCTTTTGTTTAAGTTATGCAAAGTATTTTCTATTAAAACGGATTTAAATAGCGACTGAATTTTATTTGAACGGCAAAGTTTGGAAGTTGTTAATTTGTTTGATTGATAGGAAAACGCTTTATTTTCGTATAGTGGGCCACTTGACTGTGTTGAAATGTGATCTTTGTGAGGGGCGAAAAAGGGGTAGGATTACAAAAAAACACGGTCGTCCATCACAACCTCTGTCAACACAGCTTCCCATCAATGCCGCAAAAACAATTAGTAGGTCAATATTTATTTAATTGCCTGAAACCGACCGGCCATGAATGATGACCGGTAAAGCCGTTGTGTGTATTTTGTTGTATTGATGGAAATATTATAATTACCCGATAAATTAAACGTAATGGTCACACGAACAATGTAAGTCATTGGCTGTTATATTGTAAAGATATGACGAACTGTGGTGAGACTACTAATGTGGCTTCAGCGTGAAAAGTAAGTAGCTAATAAAATATTTATGAATGTAATAAAAGCAGTGTCTAATATGCACTGGTTTATAAGACATAAAATAAACATAAATATATTTATTATTTATATCGCACTATTTGAGATACATTTTCTCACTAATTGAAAGTCAACTAGAGCAGATTGTTTGCGCATTAGAGCGTGCATAGTGTCAACTACGTCAACATTTACAACGTTAAGAGATGCGCTTGTAACTGGATTCTTTACTTTAACTCTTAGAAGGTGTTAGTAGCAGTTTGTGTAAATAAAAATCCTTTTTGCTTGAGTAATAGCGACCCTAAGCAAATACGTGGAGACGTAAAATGAGCAGTCTCTTTTGTACGGAGATATCAAAGTATAAAAATAGTGAAAAGAATTTTTGAAATGCTCTGTTGTTGTCGTAGATAATGAGAAGTTTACAGGGAAAATGACTGTCTACTACATAATTTTAATTTGTGATATCTACAAGCATTATTCATTAGGTTTAAGATTTCGTGTTAAAAAGCTTAGAACACAGCTTATAGAATCTTGAAGAAATTCCTAAAGAAACCTCAAACGACTCGCCTAACTATGCACGAAACTAACCATTAATTTAACTAAGAAGCCTTAATGGCTTCTTAGTTAAATTAAAACAAAAACTCGAATACGTGTTGGGCAAAGAATCGCAATTTAAAGTAATGAATGTAAAGAGCAAAGCAGACGGAGCCACGAGTCAAAGTATAAAACTGTTTTTTTTAGAATATTCCATTATATTTTAGTTGGTAAATGTGTTAGTTGTTGAGAGCTATGGAATTATTTCAGTTTAAATGAGCATGGAGGCCTCTGATTGGCCATTTCCTCAAATTGCAAAATATATTACTACAGTCATAGTTTATGCAGTGATTTCAAATGGATTCTTTGATGTCAAATTATTACCTAAGTTGTAACTCAGGTGATAATTTGACAACAAAGAACCAGCTTTAAATATTTAACTTAGCGTGTTAGCGTATGGGTCTAGCTTTAAAAATATTCATTTGAAAATTGATACTGTAAGCTGCCATGGAAATTTTCACAATTAAATTGACCTAACTGTGTTGCTATTGTCAACTAAGCACTTGTCTTCTAACAGTTACCCCAAACTCAAAACCTGACACACGGAATTTCAGGCCAAAGCATATTCAAGCAAGTATCGCGCTCAAGGCAACTATGTAGTTGTTAAACGCTTTACAGCAACATAAACAGCAACGTGGAACGTTTGAAAGTTGTCTCCTCATGAAGATGTCTCGGTGACATTCCGCGCCTCCCTTTGGCAAGCGCGTGCATTCCGCGCACGACTTTACAAAATTCCACCGGTACCCTGCGCGTCGGCGGTGTTATGGCAAAAGGTAAATAACTTAATAAGAGTCCATTTTGTGTGTGTGTGTGTGTTTGTTGGTGGATAATAGTGCTGCCTGCATGTTGGTAAGGTAAATCTATTCACTAATTATCAACTAAAATCCTAAATATATAAATCATCCGTGAATGTAGAAAACCTACCTACCAGCATAAAAATTGTGATCACAGATTCATCTACCAAGAGTGATGGCTGTTCTTTATAATACTGTATTCCTGACCTATATCTAGCTCGCTTTGTACTGCAACAAAACTCTAGAGGTTGTAACAAAGGGGAGTGAACCTAAACTCAATTAAAGCGCACAAAGATGATGCTCCTATAAATCGAACCATGCACTGCTGGATAAAGGCTAGTGGTTTTAGCGATATATCTTCTGCATTTATAGACCAAAAGAGAAATACCAAAATAGAAAACTAACATGAAACGGATCAGATTTGAAAGGCTTTTATCATCTTCCTTTTACATTCAAACACATTATTGTCGATCTGTACTTGCATGACGTAATACGTGAACCACATTTTACATGAAAAACAAAGTCCGTCTTATTACTAAACGAAATCTAACATAAGTTCTAACCTAAACTTTTAGGCCAGCATTTGTTTTTCTAGCTTTATATTGATTTAGGCAAAGTTCTTAATTAATATCTGGCTCGGTGGTTTGAACATCTAAAGTAAAACCCTTTTTTGTAATAAGAAGGAAGTGAAGGGGGGCTTAAGATATAAACCTACAAATAGCTTTCCATTGTTTCTACATTACTCAATGAGTAAGTCACTATGAACAATTTATACAACAAATAAAAACATCTAACATTCTTTAATATTTCCGACAATTCCTTGAACTTTTCCTCCACATAAGCTGTAACAACACAATGTTTTGTACAACCCTGTTACATTTACTTGTTTATCTCATCGCGAAGATAACGAGAGCAAACAATACGAAACTACGCTAAGGGTTACCTCGTACAACTAAAGTTTTCCGCTACAACTTATAAGCGTAATAAATTGGAAGTATCTACTTATAGCGCGGGCAAGCAAAATGTTTACGTTTAATGCCCGCATGACTATGAAAGACACTCTGTTCCACCCAAAATAACATACAAGGCTTTGACTCACGTAAAATGTTTTGTCATTTACATAACCAGCCTGCGATTCTCGAAAGGTTAGGGAAAATGGCTCGTGATAACGTGGTAAGGCCTTAGAGAAATACGGCTTAAGAACGTTGGTCAAATGCTTTGGTGTTAGAGAATCCGGATGATAGTGTGAGCTAATTAATTAGGCTACGAAAAAATACTTATTAGCTTGGTATGTTACGTTCGGGGAACCAATCGCATTCTTGCTAAATTTGGCATGTTTGAGGTTTTAGACCCGTATTTTAGAATGATACATAATCAGCCTATAATGTTCCCACTGCTGGGACACAGACCTCCTCTCGGTAAGAGGGAGTGGGCCGTAATCCACCACGCGGGCCCAGTGCGGGTTGGCAGATGTCACATGTCTTCGAATTTTTGGTTCTAGGACATGCCGGTTTCCTCACAATGTTTTCCTTCACCGTTTTGAGAGCAGTGGTAATGAAATAATTTACACAAAGTAAAGCGCCTGTCTGTGTTCGAACCTACGATCGTAAGGTAAGGTACGCTCGTAAGTCGCGGCCGTTACCACTTGGCCACCATTGCTCTCATTTCATCTCTCATCGCTTTTAGAATGATGCTGAAGCCTAAATCTCACCCTGAAACTTTGTTTGAATAAAGATTGTGTCAAATTATACATTTTCTTTCTTCAACTCTGAGCCTTTAGCTTAACAAGTCCAATGTAAATAAAAGAAAAACGGATCTAATTCGAGACAAATACCTATTACCATTATTGTGCATAATACAATCTTATAAGGTGTGATACCCTATTAGCGACGAGGGTCGATAAACGCCTTGAGAGGCTCTCGTTAAGTGATTGGGTCAAGCACTTAATGTAGAGAACAGTACTCCATGACACCTATTGTGAGGGTTCTGTGAAACCTTCTTGGTATTTGAGATCCCCTATTCTATGGAGAAGTTCATACGTTATTCTATTATTGTATGATGTTATAATGAATATCGTACAAAAGGGAGGACACCGAATACTCAGAAATGATGATAGATAATGATGTTGATTTGTATAAAAAATATAAGTTTGTTTTTTTTTAATTTTACCGTTTGCTTTGTTTCTTTGCAGATTCTACCTAGGAACTGTCACAATCTACACATGGACAGGCGGGTTCTTACCGACGTTACGGGTTGTAATGTACGAACTGACTGCACGAACGCTCGCTGTGTACCAACACAGCGAGCGTTCGTGCAGTCAGTACGGGGAAACAAGGCGCTCGCAACGAGCAACGAGCGGCTCGTTACTCGCTGCGAGTGATCCACCCCGTGGTCGGTTTTTAGGCGTATCCTTTTAGTGTTACGCGCTTCAGTCAGTACGTTGCAGCGAGTCGTCACGAGCGCACGTGGCACATGCGTCTTCTTGAGTGCGAGTGGTAACGAATCTGGAGCACGGACGAGAAAAAAGTTCGATACGAGCACGGATTTTTGCACACGGCGTAGGTAACGTAACATGCTCGCTGCGAATGGTACATTACGGCCCGTAACACCGGTCAGTACCCTCCTTAAAAGACGCAGTACGAAGCGTAGCGCATCGCGGCAACGAATAAGGTTCAAAACAGCGATGCGTTTGATAATAGTTGAATCGAAGGACCACTAAAATAAAAGTAATTTTGCAGTATTAAAAAATAAATGCACGGCGCAGTGGAATATTTTTTAGGAATTTGCTTTAGTTGGTTAATTATTTCCCTTTATTATTAACGGTATCCTATGTACTACGCATCGAAAATGTATTCCGGAAGGTTGTGTGTATAAATTAATATCGAAACTTACATATACATAAATATCGATGTTTTCTCAAATCGTAAAAACCGTGAGAAGCAGGAGTGGATCGCTAATGCATCATAAGAGAAATTGAAAATGCTACCACAATACCATTTTATAATAAACACTATGCATACTTAAGTGACACTATGCTGTAAATAACCTTCCGTACAAGCATGTGAGGCGGAGCCGCTCCGTTATCATAATATTGTGCCAAAGTAACACCGTTCTGTGCGAAAGTTGACGTAATAATAACAGACTTACTTCATGAAAATAAAATAGAAACTTAAAAATACAGGTTTCTGTAGAACCCTTTGCAGTAAATAAGGCAGAGGTACTTTAAACCGTTGCAATATGAGATAAGTTAGCCATGACTTCAAGTATTAACCATATTGTACCGAGAATCTTGATATAATAATATAACAGAAGTTTCGATAACATAAAAATGAAATTTAACATTTCATTGCACGCAACTGTCATTTTTATGCTTGTGCATTAATAGTTTGGGTTCGGAACGTGACCTTTTCAAATTCATATTATTTACTTTCTGTGTTTATCTTTGACTTTACTATATCATAATAATATTGTGAGGGAAAAGTATTGTGAGGAAACCTGGGGATCTAAAAAGGCCACTTTGGCAGAATCATATAAGGATAACATTATGAATCATAATAAGGCGAAGACAAGCCGTGTTTTTTTTTTCGCTGCAACACGTATGTATAATTAATCAAAGAGATTGGGATTGGATTTGGATTGAATTGATTGGTATTTTAGCACAGACAAAAAAAAAACCTACTGAAAATTCCTTCACCAATAGGATTTGATATCTACGATTAACTTAACAGTTAACTGTCCATTATGATTCATAATGTTATCCTTTTATGATTCTGCCAAAGTGGCCATTGTAGGCCTCCTGAACTTGAAAATATGTTAGTCAACATGTATTGGGCATGCCTTCTCTGTTTTAGAAGATGCCTTTGTGGGACAATAAGATGCTCTAAGATGCTTCAAGTGCGTATACCGTTAGGTCTACGCAAGCATTCTTGTAACTTCATTTCTATTTATTTGCACCTTTTAATTTCTACCTGCATAATTATGTAAGTTAAAACAAAAATCTTTTCATTCAAAATGAGCTGAGAATCAGCCCTTTTTGAACGTCAAAAAATACATAACACAGTCCCCCAAAAACGCCCGCCTTTCACCACTTCCTATTGGTAAAGGAGAACTGGCGGCACAAAGTCCCCAGCAACAACAATATATCATCACGGTTGTTTTCCCAGAATGGTTAGGCAGTGTTGTAGCTATAATACACCCACATTCCACCAGTTATGTTTAACCAATCAACAAAAGGAACCAGGGGGCCTAAAAAGGCCACTTTGGCAGAATCATAAAAGGATAACATAATGGCCAGTTAACGGTTAAGTTAATCTTATCAAATCCCATGGGTAAAGCATTTTTCAGTTATTTTTTTTTGTCTGTGCTAAAATACCAATCAATCCGATCCAAATCCAATCCCAAACTCTTTGATTATACCTACGTAGTGCAGCGAAAAAAAGAAAAACACGGACTGTCTTCGCCATATTACGATTCATAATGTTAACCTTTTATGGTTATTCAAAGTGGCCTTTTTAGGCCCCCTGCACTATCCACAAAACTCAAGATTTAAAATACACCAACATATCCAATACAGCCCTTAGCAGTAAAATATCGCAGCATATCACCGGCTCAGGTAAGCCGCGTCCTCCGGTTATAATAATATTGTATGAAAGTTACTCCGTCACGGCATGCGAGGCGCGACGCGACGCCTCGCCGTAACAATTTTCTCTACACTTTGACATGACGTGTTCAGGAATATGGACTCGTTTCATGGTGTTTTAAATTTTATGTTGAGTTGGTGGTGATTAAAAATGTTTCGACGGTGCAAAGGCGTAGATAAAATTGACTTATTTTGTTGATGAGAGGTTTTAGAAGCGATTCTTGTATGGTACAATTATTTTAATGGGACCTGATGACAGGATTCTTGTTTAAGCATATACGGTAGGTACAGAAGATTCTGAGTGCCAAGTTAAATATGTATAATAACAACTAACTCACCCGGCGCCTCGGAATCAATAAGAACGAATGTCATCATCTGCTTAGCCTTTTCCCAACTATGTTGGGGTCGGCTTCCAGTCTAACCGGATGCAGCTGAATACCAGTATTTTACATGGAGCGACTGCCTATCTGACCTCCACAACCCAGTTACTGGGTAATACGATACCCCTTGGTCAGGTTGTCAGACTTTCGGGCTTCTGACTACCCGTAACGACTGTCAAAGATCCACGAATGACAGCCGGGACCAACGGCTTAACGTGCTTTTCGAGGCACGGAGGGGTCTTGGTATGTAAAGATGGTCACCCATCCACAGACCAACCGCGGCAAGCGTAGCTTAACCTGATCGATCGACCTGTGCGGCTGTTATTATTTAGCCACGGGCCCCTCCAATAATATCGAATGTATGAGGTAATGTTGTACCAAGAATCGATTCTAATATCTATTTTTCTTTTATTTCGTGAAATTTTCCTATGTTTTATGCCCCTTGGGGATACATCTCCAACCAATCAAAGATAATAAAAATCAGTCCAGTCGTTCTTAAGCTCTATAAGGTGTAACTACAATTTAGGAAAGTTATGAAACTTAAAAAATGCTACCGATTCCTACGGTAAGATGACTTATGTAATACAAAATGTATCGCAACTTTAGCCATAATATTATCTTAACAATTCACTTCTCAATATGAATTTCCTTCTCCAAACTACCGAACCTACATGTTGAACGGAATCACGTATCGATGTTTCATCTAGATATATCGGCATGTCTAGCCAAGCAGAAACGTCCGAGATTCTTATCTTGGAATTGATAGATCATTAATCTGTCAATTTAGTCAATATTTCCGATACACTTGACCGGACGCAACTGAACTCTACTGAAAATGCTATTTTATACGCCATGGCACTTTAATAGTTTGATAAACGGTGCGCGCTTACTCTGTAAGTTTGATGAATTAGTAGCTAAAGTGAGGTGTATTCAATACAGTAATCTAATCTAACGCCCGAAATAAAAAAGCTAATCAAACAAGTGGGAAAAATAAAATCAATTGACACAGCAGTCTATTAAAAAGAGGTTTCAACATAAAGATTGGAACGAATGGCTGTTTCTCAACCACGTCCCCATTAATATGTGTGCGGACCTAAAAAGTATCCCAGATTAGCACAACGAATAATTTTCATCCCGGTAAATGCGGTCAAAGCCGAAGGCAGCAACAAGCGAAAAATATCCATAATACAAAAGCAAGCTCCCACGTTTGCGAGATCACTAAAAAGTCAGCGAGTTTAACAGTATAACATGCAACAGAACAGAACAGACACGCGTTCCGTTCTAGAACAGAATATGTGAAAAATGTAGAAGCGAAATACAAAGCATACGGATTTAATTTATCAGATGAAACGTTCGGCACGTGACATAGTCTCGGAGCTCGGTGCAAGCTGACGATCGCTATCGATTGCATACATTTTAATATTAACCGGCTGCACAGACCACTCAGATGGAAACAATTACCACCCATAGGCAACGGCGCTCTAATTAAACTATGTTAATATAAATGATTTACTGCTATGTGACAAAGGTATAATAGCACTCAACGCTCCAATTATTTACTCATGATTTCACATTCAAATAACATTATTATTGAGTTCAATGGCTCACGTTTACTCTGTAATAAATGATGCTTGAGTTAGTCTAGTTGTTTTCCGGGAATACGTACTACTTATAAAGGTATTTAATCAAAAGATAAATTATTTGATAACAGTAATTGTTTGTTGGTAATGGAAAACTGTTTACTTAGTAATCGATACAGGTTAAGCGAGGTTAGACTATTAATATTTCCAGATAACTTTAATATGAGACGGCCCTAAATTCCCCAACATTATAATTAAATCAGCAACTTAGCATAGTACAGTTTTAATAGTCCTCCAGACCGTATTTCGGCCACGGCGGCTAATCTCAACATCTCAACGGAGACTAGGCTTCGGCGCGGGAGATATTATAGTGCAAAAGTGTGCGCGCAGACACAGGTGCACTCTCTCTTCCCTCACTCTCATATTCCGATAGGACAGCAATCTGACACGATCGGAGAGAGATCAGGCGCAGGACCAACGGCTTAACATGCTCTCCGAGGCACGGGTGCATCACAACACCAACCTCCAAACTCCGGGTTGCTACTAAGAATTTCCTAATGAAAAAACCCAATAACACACACAGTAGAGGTCTACGTAGTAAAGATAACGAATTTCACAGAAATATACTTTCCGAGCGACAGTAACTTACCTGACTCATCATCGGATCAGTATTGATCTGGCACATGTAGGTGCCAGAGTCTTTCGGCTCCACATTGCTGATGTACAGTTTCCAGGTGTTGTGTCCATTATGCGTCACGGACAGTCGAGGGTTCAGCGTCACCATGTGTGTGTGAATCGCCAGGATCGTCTTCGTATCTGATTTTATCCAGGCCACCTGGGAAATGGAAATATACTGAAATTACTATTCGAGGTTTTGTGATCAAACGTTTTGTCTTGCTCTCTTAAATGCGAAGTTTCTCTATAAATAAAAGATAGCTTCTAGAACAAAACTGCGCCTTGCTATGTGCCCCTCGTATACATGTAGATATTAAAGTCTGTTAGCGTTTATAAATGTGTTTTCAACACACTTGCTCGTAAAGTGGCTTTTATTGAACCGCTTTAAGGTCCATAATGGAGTGTATTACGAACGCGTGCTTTTTCTTTACTTTAATCCACATGTTCTGTAATACCACAGATAACTATTTACTAGTCGGAGACGCGCGCTTTTTTAATCTCATCAAACCCTGCGTTCCGAATTGGGAAATAATCGATGTGTTCCGAATTGGGAAATAACCGAATTAGCGTGAGCGCGATAACGATAACGATGTCCCGTGAATCGTCATAGATGACGTCATGACATTCGCCATCTTGCGATAATGCCGACCATGCCCTAGAATAATATCACCGTGAGCGCTGTCAAAAATTATAGTGTGTGTATGAGGTTGTGTCAGTGTGTGTTTTGTTTTGAGCTGCATCATCTTTAAATTAAACTAACGTGGCATTTTTGAAATTGTGCTTCTGGCTGACAGTCGCCACCTAACCAAAGAAGAAGAACTGAAGAAGAAATGTGGTGTTTATACAAAGAAATACTGTAATAATATCGGGGGGCACGGCAGTGCCCCCGCCAAGTCGAGCAAAAAGCGGCACGGCCGTACCATCCTTTTCTCGAAGCAGTTCAAGCCATTTTCGACCCCCTATAACTTCGTTGTGGATAAAACTAGAGACCTGATCTTTTTTACATTGTGTAAGCACTGTCATGTGAGCGCGTTCACGAGTGTTCCGAATTGTTGCCAGCTCTCAGCAGTCATAATAGTAATATCTAAATCGGAACGCATGTGAGATGATGCATGGACGTAATATTACGTCCATGGAGATGATGTGAGCGCTGTGATGTGAGCGATTATAGCTAATTCGGAAAGCGCCCAAAGAGACTTCATGCCGAAAGAAAAAATCCGCGGGCTATATTTCATTTTTTTTTTAAATAGTCTGTATTGTCCTTGGTCGCAAAATGAACTCGCAGGGGACCACAGACAATTTAAGGTGAATGCGCAGTGGTAGACCGCGAAATTCTTAGGTTTTTTGCAATTTTCAGGTTTGTGTTTATTATATTTTTTCTATAGGCTGTATCGGTTTTGTCTGTGCCATAGATTAATATATTTAAAATGAGTCAATGTTGCGCGCGCATCGCTAGTGCTGGCTAGCACGGCGCGCGGGAAAACAAAACCAGCGCGCCATTTTCCATACAAGTTAATATTTAACAATACAAGTCTGTTTTTTTTCCTCGCAAGTGTGTTGAAAAACGTCGTATGAAACGCGTGTGCATTAATCAATATACGCTCGGCTTTCTTATCGCTCTCGCCTGCGGCTCGCGCGATAATATCGCCTCGTGCATAATGATCAACATAGCACACATGTATCATAATGTACTATTATATTATATTATATAAATATATATGTAAATGTGTTAAATCAATTTTTATATTAGTTCTAGGAAAGATACTAATGCCAAAAATATAATTTTTAGAATTGTGATTCACTATGTATTTTAAGTCTCCAGTTGTAGTTAAAGCAAAAGAGTACAATAAAGAGTATTCTATTTAATTTCGTTTAGACTTTACTCATTAGGTACCAGAAGTAAAAATCTTTTTACTTCTGAAGTGAGTTAAAATTAAAATAAATAAACACACACCACCCTTGGTTGACGGGTAGAGAATGCCTAAGGCATTAAGTCCGCCTTTGTACCTTATTGTGTGCGAAAAGTTAAAATAAATAAACAAATTATATTGGTTTCATAGCTCTCATTCGCCTCCTTGTATCACTGAAAGATGTACAGTCAGATGGAAAAGATGTCGCATTTTTAACTGAACTGTTGCAATCAAAACAGCTTTAAGCCCTTGTTTAAGTACATAACAAAATAATGGCCAAAGGTTAGCAAAGTTAAGTAGTTAAGTAACATCAGCCATTTTTTACAAAACTGAATTTTTAAGATGCTGCACCTAAAGGAACTCACACAAGCCTTAAAAACTGTATGTCTGGCAAAGGAATTCACGTTTTAAACCCATTACATTTAAAGAAAGAATCACAATTTATTTTATTTGATTTATAATGCCTACTTAGCATTATATAGAGCAAGAGCTTGTTACCACCACAAAATATTGACTCAAGTTGATATGAAATGGGACAAACTACTTTAAACTACAAGTTAGTAAATATGTATTTAGTTTTCAGTTTACGGCTCGAGTTATTAAACTTCGTGGTCTGATAAACAGCAATGACAATTCACATTAACACGATACTTTAATATATGTATGGCCGTATATTATTAGTTTTGAAAGGGAATAAGTTTCTTCACAACTGGGATTCGGAAGTGAACACAGAATAATTGTACTATTCTCTGTTCCCTAGAATAGTTCTGAATTTGGTTTATGGCCGTGTTTATCTGTTGTATTCTATGAGCTACATAGTTATTTGAATCGGTATTCGATATTAATTTTTCAATCATTACGGGTAGTCAGAAGCCGAAAGCTCGAAAGTTGTGGAGGTCAGATAAACAGCCACTAAGTAAGAAGCCATGTAAGTAAGAAGTAGTAAAATACTGGTATTCAGTTGCATTCGGTCAGACTGGGACTGGTTTCTGTTGGCGGGTCGGCTCCCAGTCTAACCTCTAAGGGAAAGGCTAGGCAGATGATGATTCGACATTTCATGGCTTAAATATACCAAATATGTAACATCATACCTTGTAAGTGCCAAGATGGTTGACAGTACACGTGAAGTGCACATCCCTGCCCTGAGCCACCGTCAGGTTCTCCAGCGGAGACAAGAACTCAGGCTCCTGCTCACTGTAGCCCGACCCTTGCAGCTGACCTGTAACCAACATTCACCTTCAAAACACCGTCATAAACACTAAAAACAAAATAAAACTTCATTGAAACCGGCGGTGAAAGAATAGCTTTAATGAAACGGCTTGTGTACATTTAGGTAGGTAGATACGCCATTAACTAGCCATTTACTTCTCAAACAAAAGCTAATCCGCTCCCAGCTCACAATTACTAGAATAAATTAACTGACACTTTGCAGGGGCTCTCTTGATAAACAATACAGCGAACAGTTGGATCAGCTTTATATTCAACGATAGCCAAATACAATCAGAAGAAATACAGGTCGAATTGGCCTTTCAAATCGGTTTAAATTGGGTCAGGCTTGCACAAACAAAAGTGGGGAAATTGCTGATGCTACTGAATTCTATAGTAATTGATCTACTTTCATTAAATAAATCTCTGCACCCGTAACCAAAAATCGCAGCGAACTACTTTGTTTACCGGAAAGTAATACCCACCATTTAATTCACATCATACATTGAACAAGAGTACGTATCGAATAATATCAGCATTTTTCCAATATTGGCAACGTTCACTCTGAAAAGCTGAGAATAAATGAATTCCTGTGAGTACGTTTTTACATTCAAGTAAATAGCATTCGACGTATAGCGAACAAAAGATATGCATAGTGTACGCGAGTCTAAGAGAACGCGAGAACCTTCAGAGCATGGAAGCGGCGAAGTGCCAATTTGCGAAACAAGTACAGTAGCTCATGTTCCAAAACATAATTTGTGTAATCCTTCACAATGAACCGGCAGCGCTCAGTAGCCGGAGTTTTAACTCGACCAACATATGAACGCCTGAGTTTCAGTTTTCGGCGTTCGGTATTCGGCGATTAGGGACGTAAATCGGGAAAGGTTGGCGCATAAAAAGGGTCACACTAAATGTCCCATACTGTGACATCAAAACGATTAATGGCTTCGTGCGGGATTTCGGAACGCCGAATATTTTCGTTCAATTCGGCTAATGCGGGGCTGAGATTAAATAAATTTTTCACTTTTTAGCTCGAACCACAAAACGATTCAATTAAAAAAATGGAGGCGCTTTCATTATTTTTTCCCATTCATTTGTAACGACAGAGATATCTGTGAAAAGTCAAATCAAATGGTTTTATGCAGTAGAATTTCTAAAGCCCGTGACTTTGCTCGCTTTCATGTAGACGAAAAGTAATGCCCACCCGCTCCGCATATTCCTTGCCTACACAGCGTTCTCTGTATTCGTCGATTTGCCGCAATAAAATGGTTCTGTCTACTTTCCACTTCCACTTACTTTCCTATATCATCTCTTGAGACGATCGTTCGGTTAGAATCTAGATAATCAACTTGTTCTAGATTCAATTTATATTTTTTCTCACCAATACAAAAAAGCACATTCGCGTATCCGCCACTGGAGTTTGAGGGGTCGGGAATTTGAACCCGTTATTCTTTTTAACCTACTCTCATAATAAGCATACTTAGCTCTTTTGAGGGATTTACCGGGAATAATGGATTTTTTAATCCATCCACTTTTACCGAAACAGATAGGTAATGAAAAAAAACGCTTCCCATTTTTTTTTAACAAAAAGTAAAAATGCTTCGTAGCGTTGAAAACGAATGAAAACTAGAATTTCCAATAACGTTAATAAGTACATAAATAATAAAGCGACTATTCGGGTGTAAATATTTCATAGAACTGGCGCAAAAACTGTTGGTTATTATTATTGACAGTAGTGTAAATACACAAATGTTCCAGAAGTAAAGTTAATTGTAAACTGAAAATGTAATTAAATATTAAAGAACTTTTTGATTGTTGGATAGATTTGTTTAACTTAGTGAGAATAATTCTTTGGATTTGATTAATTTTCAATTGCTCATATTTGTGGAATTTATGAATAGATAACTTTGCTATTAACTATGCCTCCAAAATAAGTTTTACATTGTTATTAGTTTAAGAAATTGTTGTACCTACATTGATGGAAATAAATATTTATTATTATTTACTATGGCTATGCAAGCTGTAAACCCATTTTGCTTTTAAGGGTTTTGTAGAGTGTCCATGTCATAGCGCCAATTCATAATTATACTAATATTATAAAGAGGTAAAATTTATTAGTTTGTATCTAGGGGTAATCTTCGCAACTACTGACCCGATTCCGAAAATTCTTTAAGTAATGGGGAGCTCCTACAGTATTGCCGAGTGCAATAGGATATATTCCACACGGGCGAAGTCGCGGGCAGAAGCTTGTCATGTATAAATTGCTAACTTTGTGTACTAACTATGATGATCTAATTAGATATTTAAGAAAAGAAGCACAAACAGTAAAATGTATTTTCATATCATTATTCGTCAAAGCTTTCTAAATATTTGTTTGTCAGCATAAATGACCGTAAAAAGTTGAGTGGCGTAACAAGATAATATAAACAGTGTATATTAATTAAAACAAAAGTATATTTGCCTATTATTCACAATTATTAAGGTAGGTACAATACTGAAATGTCTTTGAAATGCTGGACGTGATCATTGACTTTCCAAACATGAAAATTCTATTCATGAATTGAACGAATTTTGATCTAGTTTGCATGAATTTTGACTGTTATTATAGTTTGTTGTATCTACTGATAATGTTATTTTATTTACATACCTATATGGGGATTCTAAAATACTTGGAATTCACACACACAGAACAGAGAACTGAACAGGGTGATTTTGTTTCTAAACTGTAATCTGTATTTGCAAGTATTTTCGTTTCTATCAGAAATAGTGATTTTGGTTATTGACCAAATACGGTTGATCGGTGGAAATACCGTGTATTGTCCTATATCAGGGCTTATATAGCACCAGTATATTAGCGTCCCCTACAAACACTGCGGTTGGAAAATACCTCGGCTTTATAAACTGCAAAGTAAGGTTAGCAGTTCAAAGCTTAAGCTCAAAGAATTAACATAAACAGTGTGCACAGAATATAAAATGTTTTGTTTTCTGTATACAATGTTTGTGAAAAACCAAAATTTTATTAAGGGTATTTCATAACTTCTCATAGTCCTTCTTCATATCTCGTGACACAGAAATGTGTGGAACTCGACTAGTCCAGTTCCACACATTTCGAGACGAGACTAGTCTCGAGCTGAAATTTATCAGTAGGTGCACAGTTCCCAGAGTTCTGAGCTTACACTAGCTGTTACTGACCCCATAATATATTCACTACGGAACGTTTACTTGTCACCAATTGTTCGAGTTATCGGTACAACCCACATTCGCATTAGTCGTTTCCCCTAATATGAGAACGGAACTGAATAGAACTTTCTGAATGTCCTGAATGGTATGGACGGTATCCGATAGGATCCGGTAATAAGTATTAAACCTTAAATAACCCGGTAGGGACAAGAGTCTTTCTAGTTGTGGAATGCAATAGTCTAAGGTGAGTGTACTAAATTCTAATTCTACCTTTTCTATTTCTTCTACCAGTCAGGATTAGATGTTCCCGTCATGCCTTGCGAGTATTCTTATGCAATCGTGCAATATTTGTAAAGTAACAATGGAACTAATGTCTGGTAAAAGTGTGGCCAGTGGGACCTCCAAACTGAACAACTTTCTCCATGGGACCAACATCGTAATCGCGAAAAATTAATAATGATCTGGTAAAATAATGGTCTGATGCATGCTGTATGGTGTTAAGAGCTATAATATATGAATATTTGGGGACATTAGTAATGTCAACAAATATTACATTTATACGAAATATAAATTTCTCGGTGTTATTTCGAACAAAAGTTTTACAGAGTGCAGCAGTGTATCGAAAAGTTAAGACGTAGAGAAAATAAAAATAATTATTTTCGTCGCACGGCCGGGTAATTGATTTCCGGATCAATGCTGGTATAATATGACCCTTGTATATTAAACGGGAATGGACTTGATTCACCCGAAGCTTCAGTAATACGTTCCTAACTTGGCTGTTTACGTGTTCACTCGCTCAGTACTTAAGATTTTCTATCTCACCACTCTCACAACTTGCCCGTTGTGAATTCTATTGTAAAACTTTATCTATGCTACGAAGTTATGGCGGAGATTACTTGAAAACGGTCTAAAAGTTGGTTTTTTAAAGCAGTGTATCTCATACCGTAAATAATTTTGACAAAAAAAAAATTATATTTTCAAGTCTTATTTTAATATACAGTGATGGAACTCAAATCATAATTGAAAATACATTAATGCATCAAAAAATCTTCAAATACCTCTTAATTGTCTTTAAAAGCAGTTTATCCCTTCAAAACTGATTTTAATTATAATTAAAAATATACCATTCTAATGCCAAACTGCATTCAGTGATGGATTATTTATTATTAAAAAGCTTTTGAAAATAGTTATTTGCTTCATATTTTGCAATAAATTACCAGCATTGTGTCATCGCGCTTCTCTTTCTTTTCTATGCAGTCTGACAGTGACCGCGCTTTAGGTCATATAAGCCCCTTAAGTAATATATGTGGGGAAATTATTGACTGCTATATTCCCTTCATAACTAAAGCGCGTTTAAATTTTAATAGTTGTGTATATATAATTTTCCTGTTAACTACGTAATCTTCACATCTTCAGTTTTTCTTGGAAATTGAGTTTTGTCTAACTTACTTTTCTAACATGGAAAGCCACATTTTAATAAAAATTGTTGAACATTACAGATTTTATTTATAACTTTCTCTTTTAGATTATTAAAAGCGTAATTAAGTACTATTCTGTTACAGCTACATTAACACACATTTCATTCATCAAAATATTTTATTCCTTTCTTACTTTTTACATCATCTTAAAATTTGCATCTGCTTTTGTCAATAATTCAAAGAGCATATGTGAAATGTTTTTACACTATTCCTGAAATTCCTATTCCACGAAAAACAGAAATAACACCTACTGTTTCCTACTGAGTTACAAGAGCTACACTATTCTCCGAATCACAGTCCACAGTGAGCCGATAATGGAACAAAACGAGGCAGTGTTTATAGTAGAGGGGAGGCCTTTGTCACGTCGCATCGCGAGGCAGCCTTGCCGAGTGAAGCGGCGTAACTGTCAAATGTAAATTAATAACACCCCGATACGGAACATTCGTCACTCGTCTCCGGCCACACATCATCCCTTTATCGAGTTAAAACCAAGTAAATATTTATGAAGCCAAAAATTAAAGTTGAAATTGAAACACTAAAGCGAAAAATGTATTTCATTTTTAATGGAATATTTCAGTGAACTACTTATGATATGATAATTATGATCACTTCAATTAGTAGATAATGCGTATAAAGCTTAAATATGGCATAAATGCAATATATTTGAACCTGAAAATGTCCACATAAGGATTATAACCCAAAGATGTCACAAAACAAATTACTCAAAGACGTTTAATAGCAATAAGTAAGGCTTTTATCCGAGTCAAATGAAAATTAATAACTCGTGGCCAGTAGCCGCCAGCCAAACGGGGAACTTTGTCGACCGACGACCCCTTTATCTTGATATCCACCACCCGAGCGATGGATAAAATTATATCTAGAGTAATAAATCACCTACGCGTTCTACCACGTAAAAATATTGTTAACAACATTGAATAAAATTCAATAAATATTCACATGCTGCTGTGTCTCAATCCAAATTTACTTAATAACTTATCAGCGAATATGAAATTTAATAATTATATCAATTATTGCGAACTTCACCGGTCAAGCCCTCCATATTCGATTACGTGTTCCAATTATTCAGTATTTCACGCTCGTCGACGTCTATAATTACATTCTGATAGAATTGCGTTAAATTCACCACGCGTACGATCACTAATTTCCATACAATTAATCCAATGATTAGCTGTAATCCGATGTGGGTTTAACGCATATCGTTCGCATTGCACACAAACATCATTATTTATATTGTACGTGTTTATTTAAATTGTGGAGTTTTCATTAGGAACTATAATTAAACATTTCACAGAGCACGGGACTGGGATGAAGTGAAAGCCTTATACAATTAAAAGAAAAGGTTATATAAAGCGTTTTCAATTAAACTTGGAATCCGGTAGGGCAGCGTTCAGTGCGGGTTCCTTACGTCTGCCGCGTCGGAGGCGCGTCGCGGTACGTGAGGGAATCTGGGGCGGTATTGCTTCTAAACTGCAGCCCGCCACTGTAGACAGTCGTTAAAGTGCAACAATTTGCTACATCACGTGAAGTGCGGTCTAGTTTTAACTCACGTTCCGAACAAACACGTACAGAAAGAAACAAAGCTAAACGTGCATGGTACTGTGACTTGACATGTTGTTCTTACATGCCGACGTAATTTTACATGGTGCGGTTTTTGAGCTTGTTTCATTTTCAACCTTTGTAAATGTTCAGGGGGCCTAAAAAGACCACTTTGGCAGAATCATAAAAGGATAACATTATGAATCATAATGGACAGTTAAATGATAAGTTAATTGTATCAAATCCCATTGGTAAAGGATTTTCAGTTATTTTTTTTTTGTCTGTGCTAAAATACCAATCCAAATCCAATCCAGCGAAAAAAGAAAAACACGGACTGTCTTCGCCATATTATGATTCATAATGTTATCCTTTTATGATTCTGCCAAAGTGGCCTTTTTAGGTCCCCAGTTCATTTTAAACGCTTATTTAAATTTTGTAACTGAAAATTTGCATTCCTGTATAAAATCGATGACAATACAAAAGTCCACGAGCTTACAGAATTCAAACATTTGCTGCAGGAATCCCAGCTACCAAAACTTTCCTATTTATTTTAGTAATACTTTTCGAGATGTTAGTTTGTTTAAAGTATTGAATTTAATTTCCTTTAGTTTTAGTTCATTTGTCCAGCGTTGCGAAAAAACTGAATCAAGAAAAAAAAATGGAATATGTTTCGTCAATATAACGTCAAAGAGCTGTTAACATTATCGTTCACACGCATACCTAATATTGACACATTTTAATGAAGTACGCATCAATTTACTACAAAACAAACGTAACTAAAGTGTGAAGTAAACGTGTGTCTGAAACTCAGTGAAAATGATAAAGCTTTCTATCTTCGACACACAATTTTCAACAAAATTTCGTACAAAATCATGACGAATATATTTTCCGGAATATTCGGAGAGCATTTGAAGCGGTCTTTGGGGCACCAGTTTTAACATTACTCTACTGTAATAGGAAGACAAAATTAATGTTTTCAACGCGGGCAGAGATGGTCGACAGGATATTAAGCTTTTCATCAGGTTTTCCATTAGTGTGTTCGGTTGCTCGCGCTGTCCAATAGTTGTAAACTTACCTACACCAATTTGCGAACTGTATGCAAAAAGCTCTGGACGAAGTAGTAATTATTGTTACTGCGAGATGTACTACTCTCAACTATGTGCTAGTGTGCTAGTCAACTTCGCTTGTAAATAACAAGGCTTTTTTTGTAAGTGCGCCTGTATTTCACAGAGATTTACGTGGGGATAAACCTACAAATGTTTCTCTATATTTTACAGATGGTATTAATATTCCTTACACTCAAACAATTTCTCTAGAAATTTCCCAAAAGAAATAGTTATAAATTTTGTTCTTCCTTAGCATCAAACTCAAGATTAGACTAGGGACCCACCAGCCCCGAAGTAAGCCAATGGGCCAATAAGCACCATTATTCGGTCTTACAAGGTAAGGGGCATAATATTCTACGCTGGAACAAGGTTCGTTAGGCACATTAAGGTAATTTTATTCAAAATGGGCGTTAACTGTCCGCCTTGAAGTTTAACAATGTTTATTAGTAATTAAAGTCAGAGGCGAACATAAAGGGAAATAGCTTCGTGAAACAGTCAAATGCAAGGCCCTCTCGCTCTCTCTCGAACCTTATGTCTATGCCTTGAAACTAGAACATCTGAAGTTAGATATTCCAAGCTTCACCATTTTAAATATCCAGCACGAATCAGAAAGGTCTGGTCATATTTAAGGGTGTCGTACAGGCCATCAAACTAAACTACTTTTTCCATTGTCCCATGGAAAAAGTAGTTCAGTCAAAAACATCAACTGTCCCATATAAAACTTACAATAAATACTACGGCTGATTATTTTTTCGCGATTACGATGTTGGTCCCACACACTTAAATATAACCACACCTGTCCGATACATGCTTTACAGCCCGGAATACACATGCCTGTAACTAGCACTAAATTACATAAGCTTTCACGCCATTATGGTATTCACTTCACCAATTAGAAATTGTTACGGCAAAGCATTAATGTTGTAATGCTTTGCCGTAACAACTTTCATTAATTTGGTCACGGGGTCACAAGTTATCAAAGAGAGAAACGTCCGATTGGACAAATTGACAATATCCGATAACCAAGCTTGAAAATAATGGCTCTGTAATTGCCTTGCGTCATTCGGAAATATTGTACCTACATTTTAATTATTTCACTCGTTGGCGATCGAATATTGTCGTGTTATGTAAGGGAGGTATTCATTATCTTACCTGCAACAATAGTGAGGAGCGCAAACGTCGAAACCAGTGGTAGGCCGCCGGTTTCCATGGAAACGGATCTTGAACGCCGCGATGATTCCGCCGTCATGACGTCAAAAGACATTTGATATCAATAAGCTCTTTGGTCGTGCTTCACATCGCGTTATTGTCATAACAACCCTCCTTCTGAGGTATATTATCTCAAAAGTTCAAATACAATACATATATTAAGAGCATTATTTATCCTATGTTGAGTATATTTAAAACAGTTATTTATTGTCTCGTAAAATTACAATGTTATTGTGGTTTCATTTCAGCCACGCTCGGTGAATCTGGAACAAAAAACAGAAATCAAATGAGTATATAAAGGATATTTATTTTTCCCTTTCGAGAGAACAGGATTCAAAGCCTCGTGAATGCGAAGTGCGTTACAATGAGAATGGATCTTTTGGAATTAAGCAGCGCGTAACGTCACTTTACATTTTTTATTAATTACCGACTTCCTATAACTATTTATATTATTATTAAAAATGGATCGAGCGTCATAACATAACTAGCTTCTGCCCGCGACTTCGTTCGCGTGGAAATCTTAAGACATCACAATTTATCGATTGGTGATGTCGCATCCCCGGCGCCCGCGCAATTACTTCGTTTTTGCTTAGCGTTCTTTCGAACTTTTTTACTTTTTCTCGGCTTCTCTGGGTCGTAGCGTGATGTTATAGCTCATAACCTTTCTCATGAATTAGGCTATCAAATGTAAAATGGAGTTTCTTGCCGGCTCTTCTCCATAGGAAACGACCAATTGGAACCGTGCACCTAGCTTCTGACGTTGCATAAGTGCCCATGTAGGTTTATGTGCAATAAAATATTTAGTTTTTTTTTTTTATATATATATTTTCAAATCCGACAGGTTGTTCCAGAGAATAGCACGTTCAAAAAAAAACAAACAAAACTTCAGCTTTACTTTATTAGTATAACTCATAAATGAAATAGTTACGTCATATACTATTTCATTAAGAGCCATCTGCCCAATATCTTGCCAACACTTAATCCCCAACCACGACTTGGGTCTCTACTTAACGGAGTTGTAAACACAGCTTCTAAAGCACACTTGACCGTGAAAAAGTTTCTAAGTAAACTAACTTGAACCCGAGTCTCAGAGGTAACCCGTCGTCGCCCGCAGTCAGACCGCAGCTTTACGGTCAAAAGAATGGCATTAAATAAAGCCTGATTTATTTTTTCATACGCTCATGTGTCTAGGATTTTTAATATAATTTCCACTGTGGATGGCAATTGTTATAATCGCCGAGTGGGTATCTAATGGCCTGATTTACGTTTTTAACTGGGGCATAAAGTTTATTGTGTTGCCGGCAGAAGATGGGATGAATTGTTACTGTTACATATAGTGCACTCTCGACCTTATTTATCGTTTCGTTTTATTCATAAAAATCTTTGCCTATAAGTGTGTATCTTAAAAATACTTTTACGATACGTTAAAAACTATTTAATAAGTTAAAAGGTAGCTTGTTTCAAAAATAACTTTCATATATAGGGTTAGGGACCTAGTATAAAAATATGGCGCTAAAATAAACTAACCTGTATAAATCTAAAATAAGCGTCCAAATATTTACCAATTCCTGTGAGGGATGCGTGAAATAAAATAGCTAATGTTCGATATTTTTCAGTTTGTATTCAATTGGCTTTAGAAAATAAACATATACGAAGGATATAAAAGTAAAGCAGGTATAGCACTATAGTAAAATATAGATATTTTGTTTCACATTCTAGAATTAAAACATATTTTATCTGTAAAACCTAAAATCGACCACGTATCGGTTTGTCGAAATAGAAAAGGTATTTCAAAACCTGTGAACAAAAAGGAAAGCGTAATATTTTTTACTTCATATCTGCAAGGAACAACGCAGGTGCAGCACTGCAGTAACCTATACGTGTGTACCGTGCACTACGTGTAGGTATGTACGTAGAAACACATGGTAGTTTTTTATTAGAGCAGTTTCCGCGGCGCAGCGTGCACAAACTGAGATAAAACAGGAATGATTGCCGCTCTGTCGCGATATTGTTTCAAGTGTTTTGTTCCATTCTGCTGGCTCTTCAGTGCTTTTTATTCATCCACACCCGAACGCCGAAGTGTCGCATAAACACGGCCGCCTGACGAGGCGGTTCGTACTAATGTGTGACTACGCATTCGTCTAATAGGTCCCAATTGGTGTAACCTTTCGCTTCACTTTTATTAGAGTACGTATGTGAGTTTTCTTAGTAGGCATTTTGTTTGAAATTCGATAAAACAATTGAAATTACTTAACAAATATCTCGACAGAAATGCCAGTTCAATAGTAAGTGTGTAGGTAAATACTTGAGATTTTGTTCCACATTCGAAATACTATAAAGCTCTCTGAGATTTCAAAGTAAGGTAAAGGGGACATTAAGTGAGGATAAGTATCGTTCGTGGGCAGGAATATAATAGTTCACCCCGGGACTGTTCGGCTCCATCAATTGAAACATGCTCTCCCGTGCCGGCGACGGCGGCGGCGTCTTTGCCGTACGAACGAGCGTCGCGACAATAAACAATACAAACAACCCTGGCCTGCGTTTGACACCAGCCCGTTCGGAGTGGATTAGAGCGCTCTACAGGGAGTTCGGCAGCATTTAGGGAACGTAATAGCCTTCCGCCGTGACCTGTTTTAGTTGCGACAAATAGAGATTTACGGGATTGCTACCGAGGGATTTTCAAAGGAGACTGTTCTCCGTAATAAAATTGAATGGTGTTTACTTTGTGGCGGCTTTATTCTCGTTGCCAATTTGACACGGGCGCCATTTTTAAACGATCGACTTTCAATATCTGTGAGGTTTCATAATGACAGAATCATCCGACTGTCAATCGATTCCAGCCTTCTCGCATTCGACAGACTGTCCGACAAAGTTTGAAACAATTTAATCCCGCTTGAAATATGCACGAAAAAATGTGTCTGAGCTAAAAGTGAGCGAGGGGAACCATCTCACAGCGCCGTTAAAATACATTATAATTTTCGGTGGATAAGGAAAAAAATCACAATGTAGCTGGCGGACGATATCATGAAACATAAGTAGGTACTTACCTACGCCAGGAATTCGATAAACTTAATCGTATGAAACCCCATGTTAGGAGCCAGTCGCCTCTAACCCTTGATATTACAGAAGCAAACCCCATTTACAGCATTCCGTTGCTTAATAATTTTACATCCATCCACAAAGACGCCGCGCTGTGTTATCTCACGAGTGGCACGCCACCGATACGAGTGCCAACCAGCCCCTTACTCTGCTCCTATTGTCATGTTTACATTGTCTATGCTCATTCCCGAATTCCGATTAACGCAGAGCTAAAATCGCTTTCATATATTAATACAGTGTTTCTCGGGCAGACACAAGTTACGCAGATAACGAACACAATTAGGTAATGCCGCCTGCGCTTTGACTACACAATGAAGCTTTTCTGTTTTTATTTAACTTTGATCAAACTTTAAACTTTCTTTATGAATTCAAGTTTCGGAAACTTTCCCTCTGCTTGGTACGGACACTAAGAAAACTAGGATTATGGGTGAAAACAAAGAACCCGATAAAAAAGTACTCGGTACAAGTTTTAAAACTGCGGTGTAATGGAACCTTGGAAATATATATTAAATATTTCTTTTGTAATTTATCTGGTTAATAGCTTCACGTAGATTAATCGCAGTAAACGAGTTTTATTATTTTCTCTTCCAGATTCATAACGTGGAGCAATGTGTGGACATATTATGTAGAATGGGCCCGCCTGGACAGTAAAACCTTTCTTCACAATTAATTCCACGTGCCGTGTTCAACCTTTGCACTCCCCAGTTTCTTAATTCACAATTAAAAAGTTAAATTGTCCGGTTAATTGCTGCCATTGTGGTGGACGACGTCTACTTATTATTCAGAATTGCTCTCTGAAAATTTGATGAAAAATTTGCCGAGAACCGGTTGCTAAATCACAATAAGTAATTAGCTTATCTGTCGGCGTCACGCGGGGCGCCGGAGTCTCTCGGGGCGGGGAAGCTCGCGGGGTGCGGGGTGGCGAGTTCACGTCTTACGTTAAGCTCTCAGTATTAATCTCGACTCTGCTTAATAAACGAAGTGAATAACTTGGATTAAATAAATCACAGTATCCGAATTCTTGGTTGACTTTGTAACCGATGTTTGAGTTGGCATGCTCGACTTGAGGTGCACGTAGATTGTAGATACGCGACTGTGCGATCTATGTTGCTGGTAATACAAATTAATTCTTCCTACATTTTAATTGTTTTGATGCTGTAACAAAACTATTTCGTACTATTATTTACCTTCTACCTCGGTATTTTGCTGCTGACCTTCTTTTCTGAGAAACTATCCGTTTACTTCCGATAAAAAATAGCTATTTTCATACCTTACCCAAAACACCTTTCTACGAGATCTGATAATCTTAAAGTAACATCCTACCACAGTATATGTACGCACATAACACGCTTTCATCGTTGATAACTATAGTATATGTAAAGAGTGGCTAAGCGATCAACATTCAAGGTATTTGCTTGATATGCATCTCCGTTGAAACCTACGCCGTCTGGCCGCTCAGTAATTAATGTTTTGCATGTTTGTATTGCAACAGTAACCTCCGGAATCTGAAACCCTGTTCGATTTAATCTATTGCCTGCAAATCTGCTATTGAATCATGGCTGCTGTTATTTTGTTTTGTTTATCTATTACAATAGTCAACATGACAGAGTTGTAACTTTCTGATACCGAAGATGAATGTATCCATACTAATATTATAAATTCGAAAGTAACTCTGTCTGTCTGTCTGTCTGTATGTTATCTTTTTACGCCTAAACCACTGAACGGATTTCGATAAAATTTGGCAGAGAGATAGATTGCATCCCGGAGAAGGACATAGGATAGTTTTTATCGAGATACCTCGCGGGCGAAGCCGCGGGCGGAAGCGAACACTACGACAATTTGTCGTGCTATAATCATTTCATACAACTGTCAAAGAATGGCAGTTGTTATTCGAATGTACGGACAATTAGAAAGAATTATTTTCCCTGCCTATACTTGGTCTAGAAATCATTTATCATAGATACAGTTTTTTTTAAGTTTGTGCATCAGTCAACCCCGAAAAAAAGGAAACTCATTTTAACATAAAACACTTGTTCATCGTCATACCAAAGTTTTTAGCTTATAAAAATTCACATGTAAACCTGACAAAATGAGATTCGATAATTTTTTATTTAACTTCAATTTATAAATGTAAATTATGAGATTTACATAATTTATGCTAATACCTATTTAAAATAATAATAATATGTACATTTATATGAAAAAAATAAGCAAAATGATCATAGGGCATCAAAAAATTCGTCCGCATCGCTGTCAACAGGAACAGTGCCCAAAAGGCTGGCAGCATTGCCACGTTGTATGGCAATGCTAATTCTTTGGCCAAGAAATAGGCCAGCCCTCTGGTCACGTGAAGAGTCGACTAACCGCTTGGCGATATCTCAAAAAACCAAGTGGGCACTCGGACCCCATGGCCCTAGTGTTTCAACCCCAAACGGCTCGAACATATAACTCCCAATCAGGTTGGAATATTTTCGCGATTCGATAATGGAATTACTAATTACGAATTTGAAGAGACTTCTAGAACCTGAGAGATAATTTGGTATTGGCTCGAAAACGAAAATAATGAGATGGAAGACTCTAAACTTTGTTTCAGAGCACCAGTAGCATATGTAGGTAGTTCCTGAATAATGCTGGTAGTTTTTATAGTTGGTTCAACTTTTGCTTTCCCCGCGTGGAGGTCAGAATATAAAAAACATATTTAAAAAAATACATATATATGCTAACTTGGTGACCAATCAATCAAACGGTGTTGGAGTTTATCAATCTCATATATACCAACATCCATTTTTACATAAACCAAGTAAAAACCAACTAAGTTTCTATCTCTTACATTTTAGTTTAAAAAAACTTGTTAACGACACCTATAATAGGTGACTATGATCGCTAATAATATCAACGAAGAAAGTTTTTGAGGTAGGTACGTACCTAATGCATCTATCTCCCTTTATAAAAATTCTGTTACGTAAACATAACAATATTTCTTTTCTGAAATCTTCTTCCGTTAAAAATTACGAAGGAAAAGGGATTTTCATAAAATATGTTGATGAGATTAATAACATTAATCTTGAAAAGTGGTCCAGCCGTAACTAAATATAATATTCAAAATCTGTCCCTCAACTTAATTTCATTACAGCTCAGTTTCAAAACCTTTTTCAAATACAAATTGCTCGAAAATGTGTTAACCCAAGACAAGCACCAAACTAAAGAAGATTAAAGTTAAAAATTAAATTTTCGATTAATTACATTCATTGTGGCCAAAAACTTCGCTCGTTACCGGGGATTCTCTTAAATTCAGGTTTAACTTAGTACTAAATCCCTTTTGGAAGTTTTCAAAAGAAGTATTGATCTGTCACTAGCACGCCGTCCGTTTACCTCTGAGTCAATTGAAACTTTATATCATTGACTTTCATTCAAATAAGTGAATTGCAACTAAAATAAGATTCAACTAACTAAATGCGAAGAATATTTGAGAGGCTTTATAACTAAGCAGTGTTTAAATTGGATATATTAAACACAGTCTGTCAGATATACCACAAAGTTTTTGAATAAGTTTACAATATTTTAGGTTTTTTTGTTTAAGAGCATTCAAAAACTTTCGAGTAACCTCATTCAAAATATGGTGTGCTGTTTCATAAGAAAGTTTTATGTAGAATTTTAAAATTGAAACATTATTTCAAGAGAAGAACCCAATATAAGGCAGTACTTCTGTAAATGGTTGATAATTTACATAATTCTCAAAGTTTTCACGTTTAAAATGCAAAGGTATCTTTTGGTAGTCATGAAAGGATGATTTTTCACCGAGTCTTATCATAAATTAAGATTCTTAAGCTGATTTTCAGTATATCTACTCCTATACAAAATAGGGAACCATGGCAATTAATAAATATATGAAGATTTTCCTGTTATTTACAATTTCTGCTTATCTTTTGAATTAAACCATTTCAATTTTAATTTTAACGAAGCTACTTTTATTTCAGTAAACGAATACATAAGATTATATAATTATTTAAAACATAGTTAATTAAAACTGTACAGCACCAAATATATTAATTAAGATAGGAACCATTATTTTTAGACAATAGTGATGTTGTACTCGTATATAATTTAATTTTATAATAATAATGTAAAAAAGAGAGATAGATAGGTAACCTACCTATAATTGACTATGTTATGTTCATGAATCAAATAACAAAAAGCAATTAGCAACCGTTAACTATTTACGGTACAAATCGGAACCAGTAAAGGTATTACCAAATTCCATTTATCGAAATGTTTGGTCCGTCAGTGGACCAAGTGCATCCTAAATATTGGAACGGCACTTGAACCGGGCCATGTGATCCGCGTTCGAGGTAAAACTGTTACTAACTGCATAACAATCAACCATATAGATTTAGCTACCGATTGTTAAAAAATATGAATCCGTGGTATGCGTTTTGATTCCAAATACCATCACAATCAAATTCTATTCCAGCGTGCGTTCAATTTGTAAAACCAATAAATCAAAAAAATTGAACCTACTTCACTGCTTGTTAAAGAACTATCTTTTAAATATTAACTGACCAAAGTAACTTAACTCTTGTTCAAATGTTCGAAAATGTTTAGTCATGTTTTTGCTCGTAGATCCAATAACATGATCTTCAATATACAATATACACACTACACATAGTGCGGATATTTAAGGTTTCGTCAAAATCGATATTACCAATCAGAATATTCGTTGATTTAAATTTTGTTAAGGACGGGATTATCGAAATAAATACCGTGGAAATGATTATTGTACCGATAATATCGGTCGTTAATAGCCTGCTCCAAAGCTAGGGTCTTATTGGGCTAAAGGGTTGAGTATTCGTGCCCAATATCGATTACAGATCGAGCCCGTTGTCTTTAAGAGAACCCTCGTTTCATTTATCTGTCAGTTCAATATTTCGGTTAAACTTGATTAGGGAATCCTTGAATATTTAGACATGGTGCCCGACCAATCTTGGCATATTTCATGAAATAATTATTTTCCTTCCGAAGGGCCTGGGTTTTTGAACGATAATTTTATTTAATGAGGAGTTTATAAATTCATATACGAATAATCGACAAGGAAGAGCCATTACCATGACATTATTATATGAGCAAAACGGTGATATTAAAATAATACCAGTGACGTTCTTTAGAAACATAAATATCTGTTTAGGAATAGGAGAGGAAAATTGGTTGAAAATGTGACACGAATACAAACACCTCACTAAGGAAAAGAACTATAAAAAAATGTATATCTAAGAATTATCGCTATCCATTTCAAATTAAGACTCTAATCTTACTTCATTCTTTCCTGTTCTTTGTAAAGATATATTTTCTTCAGAATGTATGCTGCAATAGCAATAACATTTGAAATCCTTAAACCAACTTAATCATTTATTTTAAACATATATAAACAGACAAGAAAAAGACAGAACAGAAAAGTAGGTACAACGGTGAAGCTTATTTCATAAGAAATCTCTTCCAGCATACCTTTAATTTAACATCTTATTCATTGTCAGATAAACGTAATGTACGTAATGAACACAATGAGTGTAATCTCTGAAAATGGCAATAAATATTACCTTAAGTATACACAGGCTGTCAGTATTTCCATTAAATCTTTTGTTTTTCGTGCAAGTTCACGAATGTTTTAAGAATTCCTGTATATTATTTGTTTGTGCTCGACGGCACGACATCACGACGAGTTCATGTGATTTTCTCCGAGACAGCGTCAATGAGATTTACCAAATTTTCCTCTCAAGTTATTTTTATTCTCTTTGCGGGATCGACGTTATTTCACATTCAAATATGGTTATACGGTAAATGTGAAGTCAATAATGTTTGTGCGTGTGAACAAACGACTAGACGAGTGTACATGACAACGTATGTACTTGTACTTTATCAATTCTTCCTTTCAAACAAGATCGTCGAACCATGTACGATTATAACTTCCTCAAAAGAATCTTTTTCTTAAGTTTTAGGGAATTATCACATAATTAAAAATATAGGTATATCTGTTACCAAAACTATTTTAGGAAATAATGAGTTAATTTGAGTGAGGTTACCGTGGAATTCCGAGAATCTCGAAAAGGGATTCAAGTATGTACCGAACCGTTAGGTAGTCGGCAACTAAGACAAATTCCTGAGTCCTTGAATACAGCTGTTAGGAGTGCGGATTTTCACGGTTGATTAACCGTAACGGTCCACCATTCCGGTTTTATTCAGTTTTTGTAGCGGTCTGCGATAGAATATCTCAATATTATTTTCAATAAACGCGCTTGTTTACCCATATTTTGCTTTCGATATTTCATATGAGCGCATTCGGCTCAAATCTGGTCGGTCCCAAGCTTGAGCAATAAGTTCGGCGGCGCCATCCTTTCCTTATACAGGTCCGCAGTATATAGGTTCTTATACGGCCGGCGGATCTGTGTTATTGGGTTCGCGGCGGGTACCGGCCAGGCCTTTATTATCTGTTGACACTGTATTTGTTCTCCGACACGACCGACTAAATTATTGTTCTCTCGTTTGTCGGGACCTTATTTTATTATTTCCATCCTTTCACATCTTGTGCAAAACCGAGTTTACTTTAAAACAACTTCTCGTACTCCTAATCATATTTTATATCTTGTACTCGTTCTTACGTTTTCTTTTGTACAAGGAATTTCTTGGTATTTATTATTGCTTTTATAAAAAGTTTAATATTTATTAAGAAAGTTTAACATTCCTTAATTTCTTCCTAAAGCGAAAAATGTTAACAATGTTTAAAATATCAGCCAAGGCTGGTGGGTTCATAAGTTAAGACTTAAAGGAGAACAAAGGTAAAGAATACAACTTTGGTAAATTATGATTATCTTTACAGGCAACTTCCCGGGGAGACACGGGGTGTATCAGCGACAGTTAGCTAATGCGCGGGGTGACGTCGGTCCCCGCCGGGCCCTTATTGCGACATGGAGGTATTGGAGAATCTTTATGTTATTATTTACGTGGCGAGGAATTTCGCGGCGCTAATACCCGTCGTTTTGTACATTTTATTGAAGTTTTTATTAGAAAATACCATTCATACTTGGTGTCGTTCGCCAAGGAACTTGACTTATTAATGCCTACTAGGGTGTCTTGTTCCCTTTACACGAGGACGTTGGTATTCGGAAATCTCATTAAATATCGTCGCTCGCATGACCTAAAGTTCTATCTCATTATTTAGCTGATTTGGGTTGGGACGGCTACACTCCTCTATTAGTGATTCTTTACATTTTGTTGCCTTTCAAAATGTTTATATTTTGAGATTCAAATAACATAAAGGTACGACGGTTAGTGAAAAGTGTAAAGAATCACGAATAGAAGAACGTAGTCGTCCTGACTCAGATAAGCCAAAAAATTTGAAAAATGAGATAGGACTTTTAGTCATACGAGCGACGATATATCATGTTCCTGGCGCATTTAAAATTTAATATGATGAAATTGATCCAAACAAATATTTATCCATTAATCCTGGAACCCTGCCGGTTTTGAATCCGACATAATTCCAACGACACCCGAACTTTACAAACGTGTTGACCTTTGAACGATTGTCGTCGAATTCCTGGTTAGGAATTTTCTCTTTATTTAAGTAAATCCTCTCTAAGTGAATCGTCAACACAGTCAAATCCTAGTTTATTAAAGCCTATTTTGTAATCAACGGCCGTGGGGCGATACCGCAGCAGACGGAAATTGTGCAACGTTTTATCAAAATGCTTCCGCCGCCCGACCGCGCTCGGCAATACCGATGTTTGCATCTGTGCGCTTTGCCGCAACCGCTTGCTATTATAGCTATGCCCCGCTAACTCCGACCTTGCTACATGAACCGAAAAGAAAGGGCGGATTCAACCTTAGGCTCACCACTCTGGTATGTCGAGCGTTCCGAGAAAGTGCCACATTGTCAGCAGTCAGCGAAGATTTTTATTAGCTCGGTTATCGACGACCGCACTATATTACATGTCTGACAGGTCGGTACTCTTTGCTTTATTTTACTATCCATAAAAATGTTCAATTTGAAAGTTTTTGCAGACTTTTATTATCTTTAGACTTCAGCAATTTAAACTAGTTTCTAAGTTTTAATTCTTCTCACTAGTCTGTCAATCATGTTTCGGATTAATAATTTAAGATTGCAATATTAAAAGTCAAACTTTTACGAATTATATTGGAAACAGACTGCGGGTACCTACCTAAAATTTAACAACTCCCCTCTGGTCACAAATCAAAAGCTCGTCGGGGCAATTATTGGATTTCCAAAATTATTTCATGAAAGCCGTTTATGCCTGCGGTCCATATAAAATATTTTATTGGCTCCGTAAAAAAATGCCTCCTTTATCAAAGTCAAGGCGCGTTGGTTAATGGCTATAATGAAGATTTATTCGGAGTAAACAAACACTGTCGCGCATTCAGTTCTTGATAAGTGACCGTTCCTAGCACAATTAATAATTATGATCGTCTGTACCTGCTAAAGCACATTATCAATTTAAGTGTGTACTAAAAGTCAAGTAAATTGTGAAAACCACTTGCTGGGAACGAATATACTGAAAATAGAAGTCTTCTTTAAACCGTTCAAAGGCGCGAAGACTACGCGGTCGTAGCAGTCACTGCTACGCCGTAACTCGTAGCTCGAAGCGTAGCAAAACGCGGGAATTTTTACTTTTCGTGAACTACCCAAGTGTAAAAGGCAACTACTAACTAGCGAAGTTTAGTTTTATTTGCAATAAGTAGGTAGGATGTTGTCATTTACCTATTTAAATTAAATCAATGACGTCCTTTAATAGGTCGGAAGGTGAAAAACAAATGTGCTTAAAAATAAATCCAAATATTATCCTCAATATATGTAACGATTTTACAAAGCCAGATTTAGCAATCGTCAGTTGTATGTGCTAAGCTAAGTGAAACCATGTTATTGATTTCTGATATTTGCACTTTCATTCGCTGAAACGAAACCAATTTTACTGATTGTATTGTGGTTTATTTAACTTTTTTACAATTCCCTGAACGTTTCGCATATTGTGCACTCATGTTTTTCCCGCAACCAGTAACGATTGAATACCTCCATACATGGGTGTAGAGTAGATAAATATATTTAACAGCATTGCTATGGCAATGAATGGATGTAGAATACGAAAGAGGAAGCTAATGGGGTGTGCAGAGTTCGTAAACGTCGATGCTTAGTTGTTGCTATGGCTACGGTGCTCTAGGGATGTCGCTTTTGGCTACTTTTATATTATAGTAGTTGTGAGCTGCGATACGACGAGCTTTCTTGAATATTTATTATATATTTTTACTTATGTGCCATTTCTTGAGTATTATATAAAAACTATTTATCTTAAACACGATAATTAATTTATTAGTTAGATTACAAATACTTGTTAGTATTTGTAATCCTAGCTATTTTTATTATTTCACGATAAATATCCCATAGTTAATCTGTAAACAGCATTGTTCGCTGAAATATTGTCTATAAGTTTTGTAATAAAAAAAAAATGTTCTATTAATTTTTTATTTCTTATTTATATTTTTTATATTGTAGCTGTTTGTTGTTCTTTTTGAACAAAAAAGAATATGAAAATGACTACTCACCGACTTTCTCAAAATGTTTGTAACGAAATCAGTTTGATAATTTGACTTTAAATCGTACCAAATCATACAGACAGGTAGTCTTTCCAAATAAAAAAAAAATAGATCATTTTTAACTCGAAAACAACAAATTATTAACGAATGCGAATTCGTGGGCACAGCTGTTAAATACAGAAAGTGGATAAATAATACACAATATTTTGCTCAGAGAGCTTGATACATTTCACAATGACACCGAAGGTTTAATCAGTAAAAACGATGCCCAAATTAATCATTATTACAGTTCCAATTAATTTTTGCGGCATTTAAAGTTATCTGTGCGTTAAACCATCGCTGACCGTATTGCGAAGCGCTCCCTAGTTATTTCTGTAGTGCAATTTCAATTACTGCAGATGCATAAATTTTATTTGTATCGTGGTAACAACCTACCGCGTAGTTATGCATCTATAATGGGATTGTAACTTCGTTCCATATTCGGGATGTAATTGAAACGAGTTTCCGTACATTCATTTTCTGATCAGTTATCGATCTAAACTGCGTGTTTAAAGGGTTTAATCATTTTCAGTAATTAACGGTTTTCTTGTTAAAAGGAGCACGATCTATCTACTATCTGTTATAGCTTAATTTTTAATACTTTTACCTATTACGGTACAGTAATTTTATTCTAGGTGCATCGTCATCACATATTATTATATAATTAATGTATACAAAATATTTTAGAACATTTTAAAAGAGTAACGGTATAGTTTCTTGCCCATTCTTCTCCGTACGAAAAGTACCTTTACGCGACTAGAATCAATTCAATTTTATTGTAAATTTTGACGTTATTGCCTGTAATGTGCCTATTTGAAATAAATGCTTTGACTTTTGACTGTTTACTATCAAAAATTCAGAGTAGTAAGATTACATTCTTCCTCACTTTCGAGGATATAATATCCATCTGTGTTATTTTTTAGTGTTACGTGAAGTGACTGCCGACTGACCTCCACAACCTTTGGAGACCCAATATGATGTTATCTCTGAAGGCGTGCGTGCTTCCCTCTATCTGATATAATGTCTTATTTTTATATACTAGTGGGTTGACCTATTATTCTATACGTTGCACGTTGACTAGAATACTTATTTATTTGTATAATAGTATCTTTTGAGAAAGGTCATTGCTCTGGTACCATACATTGTTGCCCTAAGAACATACGGTCATAAAAATAATGTATGTGTTGTTTATTTATTTTTATTTTATTTTATATAAGGTAGCTTCACAGCTGACAGAAAGTATAACATAACTATTAATGTTAACATTACGCCAATTACGAAGATGACAGAAAAATAAGAAATACAGAGAGCGACATAATTATTAATATTTATAGTGTGCGCGTGCGTGTATCTGTGCGATGTAGGTGCTGTAAGAGTGTGTGATAATCTTTGTATGTACAGTCAACAGCAAAAGTAGATGATCAAAATCAGAAATTCAATGTGTGGCATCGAAGTACTACTACTTAGAATACTTACTACGTAGAATATTTTTGAATCACTTCGACGCCACACAGTTCTGACCCGAACTCCGTTCATTAGTATTGAATTTCTGATTTTCATCATCTACTTTTGCTGTTGACTGTACGTATGACTACATAGAGTTTATTACTTTTTTTAACCATCCTGTGATTCGTCCTTTTTTCCAAACTCCAAAAAGGTGTGGCACCGGGAAAACAGGCGATTATAATCTATACTAATAATAAAGCTGAAGAGTTTGTTTGTTTGGAACTACCGGTCAGATTTGAAAAAATCTTTTTGCATTTGATAGCCCAATTCTTGAGGAAGGCTATAGGCTATTTAGTATCACCCTATGGCCCTTAGGAGCCGAGCAAAAAGAAAAAAAGTCAGAATGAACGCTAAGCGAATACGAAGTGTTGCGACGGGGTGGGGATACAAGAAATTTCACGCGGACGAAGTCGCGGGCAGAAGCTAGTAATTGATATAATCTAAAGCATAAAATAAATAAGGAATTATCAAACAAATTTTGTACGGGTTGATTCTTAGGACGATTAGAGCACTGTTCTTTGTCGCTGTTTGTCCTTAATACCACGAACAAAAAGTTAAGTCAAAAAATTGAAATAGTTATTCTAGTAACTCTTCCAGTTTATTAGTGTTGCACACTGCGCCTTAAACTCTCATATTTGATTCTCAGGTCAAACAAAAAGTGTAATTTAATTTTCTCGTTAGAAAGATGCCCAGTTATAGCGGGATTGGAACTGTGCCCGATAAATGGCGATAAGTTCGCCGCCTATTACATGGCACCTAATAACGTCATCGGTGAACTAGGGTTGTACCGCAGGCCATTCTTGCCACATATTTCAGGGGTCACAAACATGTCGGGGCCGGGATATAGGTACTGATGTTGTTTTGATGAAATATTTTGGATAAGTTCGTAAAGTTCCTGACGCTTTTGTTGATAAATTTTGATATTAGATATGAATTAAAGCATAATATTTCGTGATAGCACACACATTTGCACGTTTTTAGTCTATGCCAGTTGATAATGATGTTGTGTGTATAAAAATGCCTTGGTAAATATGAGCAGTTTACTAAACTACCAAAAGAATCTAACGCTCGCTCTACGCCGCAATTTTGTTAAAGATAGTGCAAACTATTTTATTAAAAATATTTCTAAGAAAAGAGACTCGCGATGTAAAGGAGTCACTTTCAAACTCGACCGACGTTATAGGAAGTATAATGAAAATACTGTAGCCGCGCTAGCTAAGCTATGATCGATGGCCGTCATGCAGGGCCGGTATTGCATGGATCACGCTCGCATCGTCGGTTACATTAGATTGCGGTCGATGCCGCCGTATTGATAGCAGATTGATTCTAGATGTATAATGTCGATGGGTAATAGGATTCTGTTTTCGATGATTTTATTACTTTAACTATCCTTTGAGACGACTAGAAAGAAGTAAAAAAGACATAGCGACCTATAGGGGCTCACTGACAAACAAAGCTATGTAAACTAGCAGTAGGTTATATTTTAGCCACCCATCACGTCTCAAACTTTGTTTAACGTGTGTATCTGCTTACTGTAAACAATTTTCTATTACAAAAACTTGGAATAGTATAGACTACTGGGCTCGAATCCGATCCTCATCAGGGACTAGGATCAATCATGTTCTACCGAACAAGTAGACATTTCCAAAGCACGAAATCATTACAGGACAAAGTAACGTACAAGATACCTAATACCCTATCCCCTATCTTCATTACTTACACACATAATGTAAGTAAGAGAGAGGAATCGCAATAAAAATCGTAATGATACCGCAATAACGAACTCACGATAACTGCCGAAAGGAATTGATAAGGAAAATATAGGGAGCGTTACATATGGGTACCACATGCTCGACGGAACCCTTATTGGATGGGGCGTGTTGCCTTAAAAGATTCATGGATTCCAATAGAAAGGAATGTTTCTGTATTTAAATATTCCGGGAGAACGTAGAATGAAGAATTGGAATTTGGAGAAGGATGTAGCGCGAGTATGTAAGATATCGATATATCGGTAAATAGAAGGATCTTTGAACATATTAAGTTGACCTAGGCATTTAGTATTATCTGCCAAACACATAGGCGAGTAAATGAGGTGTTTATCTAGGTTTTGTCTAAACCTAAATGTTAAAGATATTCCGTAAATTGCGACTCATGTTCTTCAGATTTTGTTTGGATTGTCATAATAGTAGGTAGATATATTTTCCAGAGAATATTATGTGACGTCGTTTTATAGACTCATCAAGCCCTCTAGGCACGTGCCAAGTCAATGTAAGGCTTAAGTTTAAGTTTTAATTGAAGTATTCGGTTGAATGCCCTTGTGAAATGAAGTACTAGTATAAACAACAAGAATCTACCATAGTCCTTTGAATAGATTTAACATATGAATAAGAATGTAATGTTACCTTGTTTTTTTTATTTTGTAAAATTGTTGCCATAATATATCAAAAAGTGGCAGACACTAGGCGTAAATGTAAAATGGCAGAGAAAATGGCAAAGCGTCATTTTTGTTACCTATTCATCGACAGTTCATTCATCTCCAGTGAAACATTGACAAATCCATTATAACTACGAACAATGGTAGCGGCACCATACAAATTTGTAAGGACCGTTTTTCATAATACGACGCTAAAGTGGCGAATAGCTGCGATAATACAGCATTCTGTTGTTACCGAATTGTATTCAACGTTTGATAGCATTTACTCTGACGCAGAAAATCTTAATAAACGTCGCGTGATTTAACTGTACCTATTTGTCATTCCAGTTCTTAAATGAAATCGCTTTTAATTAATCTTCATGCCATTGTTATAAATAACGAACATATATTTCCTGGCTTTAAATACACGAGTAGGTATTAACGTAACGTACTTATAATATTAGATAAACAGTGTCACCGATATGAAAACGAAATAATCCACAACGCAATTTAATATCGTCACGAGACCGACCTCTTTCGACCCTTTCGTTATTTACATCCCAGATTATAATCGAAGTAAATGTTCTTCTACAACATGGTTCACTTTCAAAACATACTTATATCAAAGTTATTTTGTAAATATTGATTGAAATTAATAGCCATGTAAAACCTGCTTTTAACTAGTGACACTGTTGAAAACTTTTAGAAAAGAGTGCACCGAAAAGAAAAAGAACTATAATAATAAAAACACTGAACTTGCAACTTAAAACATTTTTACAAAAAAAATAAAGTTGTGCGGTATCCTTTGGTTTGCTTAAACTAATAGAAAGTTATTATAAAACAAAAGTGTATTTAAGCACGATTGCATGCATTACCTCGTGACGGTTGCAGCGCCGGAAGCCACCACCCGCGGATATTATTTTGTTGCAACACGAGAGGGCGCGAGGGAGACGGCGAGAAAAGCTCCTTAACAACTTTTTAAAGGGAGCACTCGGATGGAGCGAGCGCAGCGCAAGCCGCGGGTACCGGCGATTCATTAAGAGCGAGCGTGGAGGCTGCGATGGCGACCACCCCCCGCGCCCCGACCCTCGGGGCCCCACCGCGCATGCGCCCCGCTGCCCTCCAATCGGGGCCCTGTTGCTTCTGACGGCCGCACAACGTCAAAACGTAAACGCTATGAATACGTTTAATCGCCGCTGAATCTTCCGACAATCGCGATGATCTACGTTTAGATTAGGACAACTTTTGCGGGAAGCGACAGATGCATTGTGCCCGCGAGACGCGACTCCGCTCGACTGGCCAAGACGTTGGCGCACAATTGAGATAATAATATGACTTTGCAATTTATAATACAGATTTTTTTTAATAGTATGACTACTGATTTCTTTAAATATTTTGTTTCTGTTCCTACCTACTAAAAAGTATTTCCTGTCCCCATTTTATTCAATTAAATTTTCGTGCAAGTGTGGGTAAGTTCAAACGGTCGTTTCGAAGTGATTTGAAATCTGGCAAAGTATATCTAAGCTCGGGCTACATAAAAAACATAAAACCCTCTCATTGGCTGACTGTAACCCGCTGAACCTCTATCAGGGCCGAACAAGCTAAATCTAAATCCCTTAAATACGTTACCCAGATATTTATGGTAGGGCTAATAGCGCCAGTTAAGCCGAAGACCAGGCGTACCAACGATATTTTTAAAGATAAATGCAAAACGGCTCTGTTTCTTCAAAAGTACCTAATCCCTCATAATTAGAAGTAATTGACAAATGAAACGACAGATTTCCAAGCCTACAAAGTTTGGTTTGAATAAGTTTCACAAAAATTAATTTAAATGCGGGTGGTGTATTGGCTAAATATTTTTTGATCATTTTCTTAGTTCGCCTTAATTATAAGACCCCGATGTCTTTTCTTTAAAAAAAATAATCAGATGAATGAATACCCTTGAGCATTCCAGACTCGTCGTCCTTTGAGAAAAGATTTCTCGGATAAAGAGAAACGTGTACCTTCACAAAAAGTACGACGCCGAACAAAACAATTCAAAAGAATTATTTAAACATCACTTCTAAATACAAAACTAGAAAAAAATTAAATATGTATCTCTATTGTGATAATTTTATACAATATGATACTACAAACATACTATAAAAATATATATACAATACAATATGAACATATGAGAAACATTTATCTAAATACCTAACTAAACCAAAAAACCGTTTTCCGCAAAATTACCAGTATTAGCTTTCTGTCCTCTGTCCAAAACACCAAAAAGTTGACCGGGAAGATTTTAGCCCCGTCCCTGGTTGACTCTGAAGTGCCGTGCTTGGCCGACACGGTGAACGCCTGGAAAATGGCTGGCCCGGATACAGATCGGCCCGCGAACCCATCTTCCCAGAGGCAGTGGGATGAGCCGCTCTGCAGGTTGGTACGGAATAATCTTATTAATACGTCCACCAATACTGCTGAGCGTGCCCGCCTACTGGCTGTAGGTGAGTGGAAGTCGGGCCCCTGGCTTCAGGCGCTACCGTCACCCAACATAGGTACTTTTCTGGGTGACACCACCTTCCGGATCGCTACTTGTTTGCGTCTGGGCACCCCTTGCGTAGCTCCGCATCGTTGGCAATGCGGTGAAGGTATCGAGTGCCTCGGACACCATGGCTTATCCTGCAGTAAAAGCACAGGCCGGATAGCCGCATGCCAGCACCAATGACATCGTCTGTCGTGCTCTTGTCACCGCCGGGGTGCCAGCTGTTTTAGAACCCAATGGCTTGGCGCGCGACGATGGGAAGAGACCAGACTAAATGACCGTGATGCCTTGGAAGGTTGGTAGGCCTTTGGTGTGGGATGCAACGTGTGTCGACACCCTTGCGCCATCCCATCTTTCAAGCATGGTGAGCTGTGCTGGGGCGGCTGCTGCAGGTGCGGAAAACCTGAAACGGCGCAACTACTCCAATCTCTTTGGAACTTATATGTTTGAACCGTTCTGGGTTAAAACACTAGGGCCCAGGGTCCCGAGTGCCCACTTAGTATTTCGAGACATCGCCAAGCGGTTAGTCGACTCTTCACGTGACCAGAGGGCTGGCCTATTTTTGGCCATAGAATCAGCATTGCCATACAACGTGGCAATGCTGCCAGCCATTATGGGCACGTTTCCTGTTGAAAGCGATGCGGACGAATTTTTTGATGCCCTATGATTATTTCCCCTTCTTTTTATATACTTGTACATATTCTTAATATTATTTTAAGACTGTAAGCTTTTAAAATTATGTAGGTAAACACTTTAAACTAAACCAATAGTTTATTAAAATAAGTTTAAACAATAAAACAACAAAACTAGCCCCTTTAAATTGTAAACATTCTCGAAAAAATTTCATCAAACTACAGAAAATGTGTACGAATCACAGTAATTATGATATTGTCATGAAAATAGCCAATTTTATTTCTTGTCCGTTACCATTAAACACAAAACATAAAATATTTATAAAAAAATATATATATTTTTAGGCAATTGACATTGTTAGCAGACAAGGTGAAAGCTGAAGGACGAATTAAATCTCTGCTCTTTATAATTGGAATAAAATTATCTGAGCACCTACATATAATTCAGGCAGTCTTGTCGGGCTCAAATTTTTTTAAGGAGATTAATAACTTGTGATGTGTAATAATTAATATTTACTAGTTCGTGGAAGCCGCAAGATACAAAAATGACTGCACATTTTTATAAAACTGCCTCGGTCGCATCGCATTGCCCGTCCGCACTAATACTTCGTTTTAGCTTAGCGTTCTTTCAGCTGGGCTCCTTATGGTTGTACGTGATGTAAAATAGCCTTCTACAAGAACTGGGCAATAAATTGCAAAAAAAAAAACAATTCCGTCAGGTAGTTCCAGAGATGTTTATATGTGTGTTTGATAGAACGCGCTCGCGTTCAAACAAACTCAAAATTTAGGTACTGTTGTCTTTTTGTTAGACCTACCAACAAGGGTTACATCATAAATAAAATATGACACGGTTCGCTGTGAATTCAATTTAACTTTTCATTTAACACAACTGTAATTTGGGCATAGCTTCCATAAGTGTGTCATGTCAGATATGTTTAATTAGTTCAAAATACATGTATCTAACATTAATGACATTTCAGCATTGTTTCAGTTTTGTAACGTACTCGTATCGGATAGGCTGGTAAATAAGGCTGTCTTCTCTACATATTAGACCTGTCGTCCGTAACTTTTTAATAACTCAATAAATAGTATGTCAGGATCTAAGAATATTTCTTTTATAAACAAATGATTTTGTACCTACAGTCGCGCTGTAGAACTTTGGAGTATCTATGTACAAAAAAACCATCACATAAATTTTAACTCCTTTATATTTATGACGCACACATTTTGATTGAAACTAAATATTTTTAAATAGTAGGTACAGTCAACAGAAGAGATAAGTATGTAGGATCGTCGGATATAGTTGAAGTTTAATAAGAAACCGATGGATGTTGTCTACTGAAATTTGATTTGATAAATGAGCTGTTTGTTTTCTATTAATAAAATTAAATTTTATTCGAGAACATCCATCGGTTAGATATTATACATAGAGTAAAAATTAATGTTCAGAAACGAAATCCAAATTGTAGCATGTACGCCTTTCTCCATTAATCTTTGTCAAAACTTTACAAATTGGAAACCATTACCTTTAGTAAATTATTTCCAGTGTCTTCATAATTGATTAATTAATCATTATTTCGCATACTACCCATTTCTATCCATGATTTCGTCAGAATATTCCTAACTTATTTCAATGTCGGATTTGTGGAGATTGGTTCTTGTATTATAATTAGCAAGCAGACGTAAGACAATGAACTCAAGAATAAAAAATAAAAAAGACAGATTTAGTAAAACCAGTTTTGGAGCAATTGTGTTTGGTAATATCTGGGCCATATTCTGACGTCCGACCTGAAGGACGACGCTGATATTGAGCGAGAAAGGAGGGCGCTGTCGGTGAGGGCGAATATGATTGCCCGCAGGTTTGCTCGTAGCTCCAAGGATGTGAAGATCACCTTGTTTCGAGCCTACTGCACATCTTTTTATACGAGTAGTCTGTGGGTTTCATATTTGCAGAAATCCTACAGCGCTCTCCGCGTTCAATATAATAACGCGTTGAGGGCTCTGCTGCGGCTGCCTCGCTTCTGCAGCGCATCGGGAATGTTCGCGAGTGTCCGCATTGACTGTTTTTATGCCAGCTTGCGAAAGAGGGCAACCTCGATAGCGAGTAGAGTGCGGGGCAGTGGCAACAGTCTTCTTACCGTTGTTGCCAACAGGTTGGACGGCCCTTTCATGCTGCACTGGCAGGGCTTACATGCACCCGTTTATCGGGCTTGGGGCAGGTAAAAATTGTGGAATAACCCTTATCATAGGTGTTTTGTAATATTTCATTGTGTTTTGTGATGTTTGCATTTTATATCTTTTTATTCTTAATTTTTTGACATTTTTATAGCATTTTTACATTTTGACAATTTTACATTTGACATTTTATTTATTTTTATTCGATTCTGGCATTTTTATAATTTTATTATTTTAAATTTAATTGATCACAATTTATTTATTTTTTTCGGTTTTTACCTGTTTTGAATTTAATATTATATTTTATTAGTAATTTTAATGTATGAATTTGAATCTATGGACTAGAATTATGTCTGAAATAAAATTATTATTATTATTTTTTTTTTTTTTTAAATGTCTTGTTCCCAACCACACGGAGTTATTTCAAATCGCTATCGCAACTAGTTAATTATTTCTGTCTTTAAATCTAAAGGCTTTGTAGGTACGTAATTCCGAAGCCCATCATTTTCAATATGTACTGTTCCACATTCATCGTGAAAAGCAATTCTCATGTTCAATATAATATTTGCCAAACATTATACCAATAAGGTACCAATGTGGTTACCCGCATATTACGCGAAATGAAATCACGTAACCGTGCGAGAACGTTATATTTAGTATGCCTACACACAACTTGAAAGTAGAAACGTGTATGCAAAAACAAATAAATCCAGTTTCTACCTAATTGGCACCGAATTGTTTACTTACCTACATAAATATCTGTTTACCACTTTCACTCTTGCAGTGAATGAACCGAACTAAAGACATTAAAAGGGTCGGCTGTAAGCACAGGTGTGTAAAACCAAATGTAGACATCTAAATAACTATTGGGTCGAAACACATTTACTTAAACCTGTGTACTGCATGTGCTATAGTCAACCCGCATGTAGATAGTATATTTAGGTAATTAAATTAATCTTATAATCTCAGAGATAATGTGGAATTTCCAGATTCCGCAGAGTTCGTTCAGGCTTCTCTATAACAAAGATTTTCTTCGAAATCTCCGTGTATTTTGAAAATACAAGGCTGGAACTCGTAAACGTAAATTTGTTCCTAAGCCGGCGAATGCTTTAAACGTAGGCCGTCAAATATTTAGCGTGGTGCAGAGCTTCGGCAACTCGTCCTACATATAAAGCCACGAAGAGAGTTCCGCTGAAGCACGTCGCCTGTACTTGCGGTAATTTGTACCGTGACTTCAGGAATTGAATCTCTCTGCAAATAGTGAAACACTAAACCCCGTCGAGAAATTAATTCACCTCATCCTGATTGTACGAGAAACAGTTCGATGAGGTTTTGGTAAACGAATTTGACTTTACAAAGACACCGGTTTGTGGATACAAACTACGAGTAAAGCGATTAAGAAACGCTCAATGTGTAGAAAGTCGTTTGAGCGCGATAGCCGAGGTACGTTTAGATATAATTTCTTACTGGAATGCGAGAGCGGACATCGGAAAGGGACCAATAAAATATGCAGATTTGACTGCGGCCGTATTTTTCTCGGTGTAATCTGCATTATTCAGGCTTTGTCACGAACTTCGACAGTTTAACAGCGTTTATCTCTCGCTTTGCAAATTGAGCTACGACTTTAAGACAAACGGGAGTCACTTTCATTATCATAATGGACCTCGGCCGATTCTTTGTTGGTGAGCCGAGGATGGTTTCTAGTTGACGTTTTACGAGACGTTCTTTTATCTTTTATACCTGGGTTTTGTTTATTCCTTTCGCGAACTTTCTTTATTAACTAATAACATAAGAACACGGTGACATGCTTTCTTGTTGTGACGATGTTGAGGCAGATAAATGTAATTATACTTCTCAGCATTTGTAGCGTCAATTAATTTTAATCACTTTCTCTTTCATCGATGTTTTTTGCTCTCTTACACTTATGTTGGATTTTGTAATTAAAATCAGTCTGCAAAGTATCATTCCCATATTCAAACATGATTGCCAATAATAACAATTTTGTATAACAGTAAATAAAACTAACCAAAATCCAATGCAGTACCGACATATTATGAAATGTATACTATCTATATTTGGGTCAATAGCCGACCTGTCTCGTGTCGCGTACAGCAGCATAATAGAAACCCGTATGCAGACAGAATCCCCCAAACAGAATTCTCATTACCACTTCAATAGGACATCAATTCGCTTTCATGCAAATAATTAATCGGACTTCCCCAAAGAAGTACAGTCACGAGCATAAATACCTTACAATTACGCTAGATTTAAAACCGATTTTCCATAAAAATATTCATAGACATATCAAAGTGTTACGAAAATAGCCTTTTCGAATCCATACTATTATGAAATAGTTATTTCACGAGAAAATCGCTTTTGAATTTACGTAAGTGTGAGGTATTTATGCTCGTGAATGTATCTACGTTCGAACATGTTTCACGGTAAAAGCTTTATCGACGTAAGTAGTCATTTACCCATGGACAAGCTCCGTGTTCCAACGGCAAGGAACGGCCGAGTGTCCACTAGACCAAAACTAATCGCTGATAGAGTACGCGCTTGCCAACGATTGGACTATTGATTTGCTACCATCTACCGGCCGACGTAAATATGTAGGTAGCATATGGCAGTACGCCATAAATTGATGGCTTAATTTGTATACTTGACTGTATAGGGCACGTATTTGTGCTGGTCGTATGTTTGGTTTTAATAACACCTGGTGTCTCTTTAATAAAACCGACAGGCGACAGTTGACTGGCAACAACTCGACAATTCGACAATTTTACAAGTTTTCCATAGCTTCTCTTTTTTTGGTTTCGGTTTACTAAGTTTTCATTAAACAGCACTTGTCGTGAAAATGTGTCAATTATGTCATTTTTTGATAAATATTTCGCACTGTCAGTTATATGTTATATTAGATAGGCTCCAGGAGTATTATTAATAATATAGTATTATTAATAATAAAGCCAAATGAAAATAGTTCATACCGTGATGAAAAGTTCAGCGAGTTAGCTAAGTTGCTAATGGAGCCAGTGTAGGATGAAGAAAAAGTTTTTCACGTACTTACCTAATAATGGACACTACGTCAAATTTATTATTGTTCTTATGTTTTGCATAAATACTTTCAACATCAAGCTCTAATGACTTATAACTGGTACCTACAGTTTTCTTATGAAAGTTGCTTGTTTAAATAAATATTGATTTAGCACTCTCAGTTTTGTATAGAATATTGCATGAAAGATCATGTAATATTCTATACAAAACTTTCACCCTCCATTCACATCAAAACACAATGCAACGCTAAACTCCCCCGGCCAATATTTTATATAATAACCTCCCTCAAGGTCCGCTTTATTAGAAGGGCAGTCGGAGGTCACACTAATCGTCGATGACTCGTGCAACGGCACGACACGAAGCGATTTATGACGTCTGTGGACACCCTTCGCATAGCTAAACCCATGTGTACACAGTACACACATATCCCTTGTAATTTTACGTCGCGATGTTGTGTGTGCATTACTCCTTAGGGTTCGCTTATTGAAGGTTTTGTGAACTCGCTTTTTAGTGTAACTAGAAACGATGTTTTTCTCTCAATTTGTTTCAATGATGGTCTGGCAGTTTGAGTACTTTATGCGGCCTCCCCAAATGTCCTTTCTGTGGTATTGTTCGTCGAATCGTTGAGTTCCTTAAGTTCTGAGTTGAGCTGCACAATTACTGACAAATGCACGGGCTGGACAGGTCCACTCAATTTGTGTGGTTTCTTCCTCAAAACACCATTTCAGACACCAATCTACATAGTCTTCACATGATCTGACCAAAATTATGTCTGGACTTTAAAAGTGACTGTGACCTTTGACTTTGTTTCGGCCTTTCTCCTCAGAGTAATCAGATAGGAAACGCCGACCTCATCTAGTTTTTAAAATATGATTGACGTGATATTTGTACGAACCTACATACAAAAATAAAATCATCAAAACATTATCGATGGCTGATCAACGAACGTTGATAGATCATCGATCTGAACGGTCGATGTCATCGATCGACCACAATCTCGGTGCAGCTTTCTCTTTTGGCAGGCGTGAAAAATTACAGCTTTTAGTGTGGTTCAATCTAGTAACAATGCGTGGCACGTGTGTTCCACTATTAATCACTGCATGCAGACGGCATTGGTTGAGGTTTCTCTATTAACTTGGTTATAAATTTTATAAGATGACTTCAATATAAAAGTAGTTTTCCTACCTACTGCAATCTGTACGCGTTCCTTCACTAATTGGACAACCAATCCCACTAAATCAGACTACTCCCAACTCAGAAGCATTCCTTACAATCAAGCGCCGATTAGACCATTACTTTAGAGACTTTAGAGCTCTATCCAAGCTTACAAGACTCACAGCTGTTCAACTCAAAGTCACAAATAACAATAAAGAGCCCAGTTCAAAGATCCGAAGTCCACAAACAAGTACGTTGTAAATCTTGGCAAATCCTATACGTTTTGTTAGGCAATTTATAGTACGAACTGCCGACTAACAATGTAGGTATTGTAACACTCACTGATTGGTAAATTGACCGATCCATCAGTCTGACAAATGGTTTACAATGAATAGAGTTTATTCGAGATTGTTAAACGACTTTGTCCGGCCACATGTGGTTCGCAAACAGGAAAATACCCACCTTCACAATATTTTTAGCTTCGTTCGCTTGAGATGGCGTTCATTGTGAATGCGTTCGCTTCAAAGATTTTATATGACAGCTTTTTTTTTACTTACCTTTCTGACGATTACCTATTTACAAAACCTATGCTGCCAAATAACAGCTTAAAAAACCACACCACACGACAATTTGAATCCTCAATAAAACATTTCATATTCAGGTTCAATAATACAATAAACCTACACACAGCATTAATTACAAAACTGATGTGGATAAACATAGGTGTTGATACACATTCAAAGATTTCATAGAATCCCTTTAATTAGTTTCATCCGACCACATCCTGATCAAACGTACTCTCTCCAGGTAATCAAAAGCATCAATTAGAGCAAACCCTTTTGCTATGTTTGATTAACTTGAATTGATATTATCGTCACACAAAATCACATGTTGCGAATTTCTAAGAAAACGCCTACAATCAACAATGAGTTGGTGTACAGTAGGGAGACGGTTTGCGTTTCAATGTTTCAAGTCAAGCGATTGTTAACGCACTTCACACCTACACAATACACAATTGACCTTTTCCTAGGTGTCTGAAAACCATTCCATTATATGCCTGCGTTAAGACTTAATAAATTTGTTTTAGTATTAATTGATTAGGTAGGTACCTACGTACAATCACACTAATATTATAAAGGCGAAAGTTTGTGAGTAGGTGTGTGTTTATATGTTTTTTACTTCTTCACGCTCAAACGGCTGGACCGATTTTGATAAAATTTTGTATGGACGTAGCTGACACCCTGGATTAACATATAGACTAATTTTTTATCTTGATATTCAAACGGGATCGATATTTACGCGGGTGAAACCGCGGAGCGCAGCTAGTATTTACTAAATTCAAATAGTACCAACTATTAAATTATTGTGATACGTATTTTTAATCAGTAAACTTACTTGTTGGTTTATTGATCCAACTTCCTGTCGTACTGATAATAAGAATGCTATGCTAGTCACATCCCATACACCAACCCCGTTACTAATAAACGAATTATACATTATTATGTATCAACGAATATATTGGTTAGGAATATAATGCCTATTTGTAAAGTTTACGTTATTACATGTGATTAACAGATCTGTAATTAGAATTTTAAAAAAACATGCTATCACGAAGAAAATCGTGAAATGTTCCCACGAAAATTTCAGAATTATATCGTTAAAAGTGCTAACAAGTTTTGTAACCCGGAAACGCATCCGGGAACATTACTAAGAGTCTGTAACTAACTGAGCTATCAAGGTCATCAGATATACATATGATTATGAATACTAATGTGTCTCCATGTCGCACTAGCGTGATGTCACACAAGCACGAGTGTCGCACAAGCGTGAATTCGAACGGTGAGTCGCAGTACAGTTTTGTCGCACAAGTGTTATTCGCACATCCATTTGTCGAGCTCACGTAGCTGCGTAGTACACTTATTGAAAACACGCTCACGCACTAATCTACGGGTGTGATTTTGAGAATATAAATAATTGTCATGTTATTTTCTTAACACTATATTGGATAGTACCATTATATTGGATTCTAGTCAATAATCGGGTAATCAAATGATGAAAATGAAATGATTTTATTTTTTGTAAGTAGGTTTGTACAAACACTTTTACACGTCAATCATGTTTTTTTTAAAACTAGATGAAGTCGGCGTTTCCTATCTGACTACTCTGAGAAGAAAGGCCGAAACAAACTCAGAGGTCACAGTCTCTTTTAAAGTCCAGACATAATCTTGGTCAGGTTATATGAAGACCATGTAGATCGATGTCTGAGGTGGTCTTTTGAGGAAAGAACCACACAGATTGAGAGGACCTGTCCAGTCAGTGCACGCATTTGTCAAAAATCGTGCAGCTCAACTCAAGACTTAAGGAGCTCAACGATTCGACGAACAATACCAAAGAAAGGACATTTGGGTAGGCCACATAAATTACTCAAACTGCCAGACCATGAGAAAAAAAAAAAAAAAAGAACAGAGAGAATAATAAAAAAATATATATAAGTATGTAAAATGACCCACATCGTCTTCACATTCACAATGAAAAAATAATATAATACTTTACAAAGTAAGCAAATGTCATTGTTTAAAAAAAAATATTCATCAATGTCAATGTGTATATAAAAAAGAAAAAAATCATTCAAAATGCAGAAATTGGAAGCAGCTCAATCCCAAGCCTTTTTGTCCTCAATATAATCTTTAACGGTATAAAAGGCTTTCTGGCACAACTTACGTTTAATGAAAGATTTGAATTTATTAAGGCTTAGATCTTGAACGTGGCTTGGTAGTTTATTGTAAAAGCGTATACATTGGCATCTGAACGAGCCACCTATTTTCTTGAGCCTGGTTGTAGGTACAACATATTTGTGTTTGTTTCTAGTATTTATATTATGGATATCACTGTATTTTTTAAACAATTTTATATTTTTATGGGCATATAAAAGATTTTCATAAATGTACTGAGAAGGCACAGTCATTATATTAATCTCTTTAAATTTGTCTCTGAGAGAGTGTCTCGGACTTAATTTATAAATTGATCGAACAGCTCGCTTCTGCAAAACAAAGATAGTCTGAATATCGGCGGCATTTCCCCACAATAGAATACCGTACGACATTACACTATGAAAATAGCTAAAGTACACTAAACGAGCAGTCTCTATATCAGTTAAATTTCGAATTTTTCTAACAGCGTATGCTGCAGAACTTAGCTTTTTTGACAATTTATCTATATGTGGACCCCACTGAAGCTTAGCATCCAAAGTTATGCCCAAGAATACTGTGTTGTCTTCAGGATTCAATTCCTCGCCCTTTATCAACACATTAGTTTTCACCTGCCTTACGTGGGGTAGCGTAAACTTAATGCATTTGGTTTTCTTCTCGTTTAGAAGCAAATTATTAACATTGAACCAGTGGACTACTTTCGAGATCGCGCTATTTACATCGGTATTTCGGAGTTTTTAGGGTTCCGTACCTCAAAAGGAAAAAGGGAACCCTTATAAAATCACTTCATTGTCCGTCTTTCAAGGCCTTTATCTTAGGAACGCGTGAAGTTATCAAGTTGAAATTTATATCAAATAGGTACTCAGGGCTGCAATCCCTTGAAGTAGTGAAAATTAAACTTCTTAGTCAAAGCAATCAAAAGATACGGCCGTTTATGTTCCGTTTATGCCGCTTATTTTGACACTCGCAAGGGAATCAAAACCTATAGGGTACTTCCCGTTGACCTAGAATCATGAATTTGGCAAGAAGCAATGTCATGTAGCACAAGTAAAGGAAAAATCCGAAAACCTTAAATTTGTACTTACATACCTACAAATTTGTACGGAACCCTCGGTGCGCGAGTCCGACTCGCACTAGACCGGTTTTTCATTTTATATACATTTTATAATTATATACCTTAATAAATATTCACATGCCTTGTACCCACCAAACCGACATATGCTGCCAGTATCAAATAACTAACAATATAATAAACTGCAGACCCAAACATGAAACCGAACAAGCGAAAAAAATTCCCAGTCGTAGCTCGTAGTGCGTAGCCCGTAGCGCGTAGCCGTAGGCTTTAGCTCCAAAATCTCGTAGGCCAAGATAGCGTCGGCCAAAGCCGCGCTACGCCAGTAACTAATCATAGGCTTAGTAATCTTAACCCTAGTCGTGTTCTTGCGGCCAGTATTTAGATACTGATGTTCAACTTGTACTTAATTAACTATTTTACAATTTAACTCTAAAATATACATAAGTATATACAAGTATATTAAAAAAAAGGGAAAAGAAAAAGACAGGAGCTCATTGGGCATCAAAAAATTCGTCCGCATCGCTGTCAATGGCATAAGTGCCCAAAAGGCTGGCAGCATTACCACGTTGGCTGGCACCATACTTTGTATGTAGATCTAAAATACTAAACAATACCCTTGAACGCCACTCACTTGTAGGTAATATTGAGTTTCCTCACTTAACTAGTAACTTGCTTTAAAATGTGATTTAAAAAGTTAATTTCATTTTTATTTGCTCAAAGCAAGTTACTACAAATATTAATAGTAAATAAAAGAGTTCTAATACTAAAATTCTTGAACACAATGAGGATTAAGAAACGAAGCCTTTAAACTGCAAGTATCAAACCTCATCAAGCTCCATTATACTTCGTTCCAAAGGAGTATAAGAAATGCTTGTAAGTTAATTAAAAGCAGAAGAATCGAGTTCAACGACACATCCTCGATGAGAAAGATTAAGTACCCAATTCCACATTATTAAAGTCTTAATGAAAAGAACCGAAGGGTCTGGTAAAGTGACTAAAAAACTTTGAATCTCAGATTTGTAACAAAAAATGTGACAAGTCATCAAATCTACATATTTTATTAGAGTCTCCCTCCCGACTGTGACCCTCTGTCGGTCGGGACCGTTCTGTGCTAGTGATGCACTTTCTTGTCGTGGAAGACTTATCGATGTTATTCTTAGACACATCTATCTGTCAAAAAAATTCTTTCAATTTTCTGATAAGGGTCAGGTCAGCCAAATTCAAATGAGTTTTATCTCTGTATTAAAAGAAAACATAGAGAATTATTGTATATATGATATTTTCAACATTTTACAACGCATAAAAGTTGCTGAAACCAAAAATGATGGATGAAAACCAAAAAAATATTACACGAGCCTAAACGGCTTCACCGATTTGGGAATATATGCTGTCGTTACTCTCTATGGCAAAAAATAATACCCAAAAACGGTCGCTGCCTATGCGTCGGAAAAATGAATATCTGGTTTAATTTTCATTTAATATTTTTGCTTTCCATATCCTGTTTGCACATTGGTCAATTAATTTATTCGTACAAAAATATTGTGCAAAAATCAAATCACTACCGCACAAAATATTGTTTAATATTGATTAATTTATTTAAACTTTTCGCAACTCAAATAAGTATGTACAAAAGTGGGCTTAATGCCTTAGGCATTCTCCAGCAGTCAACCAAGAGTGGTGTAGAGATAAGATGGCTGGTGCTTATAAGGCCAATTCTCGTAATTTAAAACCTTCAAAATCTCGGCGACAAACAAATGTCAAAACTTGTTAAAAATTTAGGGAAATTAGAGGTATTTTTGACAGATTGAGACTGTGATCAGACTGTGAAAGTTCTTAAAATTACGAGAATTGTGGCCCTTTGTTTATCAGGAGTTAATAATATTTTTTTAAATATTTGGGGCACCTTTGCGCCGAGAACAGTTAGGGGCGGGTTATTTGACTAGGTTGTCGTGTTTTTCTTGCATTTGATAGCCCAATTCTTGAGAAAGGCTATAGGCTATTTAATATCAAGCTATGACCCATAAGAGCCGAGCAAAAAGAAAAAAAGTCAGAATGAACACTAAGCGAATACGAAGTGTTGCGACGGAATGGAGGTACAAGAAATTTCACGCGGACGAAGTCGCGGGCAGAAGCTAGTATCTATTATATAACACTGATAAAAGGATAAATCTTAAGAAAAATACTTTCTACTAGTACCAACATATTATTGGTATTTTTGTGGGATTAAGATAAGTTTACGTTAAGTGTACAGAAAACATTTGCGAAAAACTCGGTCTATATTTATACTAAGAGGGGGTTATCCAATAAAATATTTATATCCAACAATCTTTATTGTGTTTCCTAGCTGAAGAATTGTAACATTTTGTTATATAAGTCACATACTCGTTTTCCGGGGAAACATGCGAAGAAAGGACGTTTGAATACAACTGAAATCTTTGTGAAAAAAATAATAAGAAGTTTTTGCCTGCCGTAAGAATAGAGTTTAATAGAATATTCTTTATTATGAACACCTTATATGAATTAAAGACAAATGTAGACATTTTTTACATAGGGTAACAGAACGGACTGTCTTATCGCTAAAAGCGATTTTTTTAAGTAAACCTTTGGATGGATTAAAGGGAGAAAGGAACACAACAAAAAGCTACTCTTTATTTTTTTCAATTCTAGAATCTATCGATAATGGTGATGTAGTAAGGAGCGCTCCAGTTAATATTACAGGACTTTCAAATAGGTATCAACGACAGCCGGTCGGGTGGCGGCGCGGGCGGCGCGTGGCCTCCACTCTCTGCGGCGACACTTCATAAAGAACACTTTTATACTCAAGCCTTTTATTTATGATGCCCTTTTACATCTTTGGTTTCGTTTTATTGTCTGATATAGTAGACGTATTATTGAATTTCCAATTTAATCATTCGATTGTATTTTGAGTCTCAACGATGTGAATAGGAATCATGATATTTATTTATTGTAGCTTTCTACGATGTAGTGATTGAATTTCGTTATTCAATATTGAAAATGCGAATTGTAAATAAATAAATGAGATAACAGATATTCTATTATGAAGGAAACCTTTAGCATGATAAGCCTATAACGTTCCCACTGCTGGGACACAGGCCTCTTGGTGAGAAGGAGTGGGGCGTACGCTACGCCTACGCAGGCCCAGTGCATTACACCAAGTAAAGCGCCTGTCTGGGGTTCGGAACCTACGCCCTACAACTCGTAAGTCGCGGCCGTTGCCACTGGGCCACCACTGCTTTAAGTAAACCTTTGCTGTTACTGAATAAAAAACCCGCAGAATCGTTCAAAGTTCAAAGAGTCAAGTAAATCTTTGGAAGTAGATAACAATTAAAATGTATGAAGCTATTAAAGGTTTCGGTCCATATATCGTGACTATATTCAGACGATATAGAGCGTCGAATCAAACAGTAGCTATATATTATTTAAATAGAGAATGGCGCGGGTCTTTTTACTGTGGAGTGGCGGTCCGCGGTACATCGGTCGGCACTCTGCGACGTGACCGAGCGACGCTGCCCGGAATCACATTGACCTGGACCTACAGCTGGATGTGACACTCTTTTTATTGCACTTTAAAATCAGTGCAAGTAATAAATAGGTCAAGTATGCATATATTTTTATGACAGATCACTTGGAGGGTTATGAAAAGGTCGGCTGTTAGCATTTCTTTTTTTTCTACTCACCTTTCTAGCCTTTTGATCTTGATAATTCCTTTATTTTGTGGATCAAATATTTGAGAACTATAAATTGTCTTGAAGATAAACCGAACAAAATTTATGTTGTATGAACAGAAAAGACAAAAACCTTTTACAATTCTTTTGATTTTGTTACCATAGTTTGGGTTGTTTTCTTTGCATTAATTATGTCAGAGGGAAGGGTATGTAAAATAGATCTAAGTATTTTATAATTAAAATATTAATACATTTTAAAAATAACTCAAATCATAAGCTAACTGTACTCATAGAATTACAAATACCTTTTGGAAATTCAAAGTTACGAGCTCTTTGAGTTCCTTCCACTCACTTTAAATCGAAATCGAAATGTTTTATTCCAGCCAGCGAAAATGCCACGAATGCCTCGGGGCGGGGCCGAATTACTTGTTCGCGAAAATTTTAGGCTGACTCCATGGATAATGGTCATCAAATACACTTTGAAGAAATACTTAAAGTATAATGCACAAGTTATTATGTGCAATCAACTTTTCATAATTCAATATTTACAACTTCAAAATATAAACCTTTTAATTAACACGCTTCAAAATAATTTACAATTCGGAAAGTTTCATTTTAATTGAATTAAGTGTCGATTGTGCGCAACTTTATTCAAATATTGCAAATAATTTAAGTTTAGAATGATTTTGTGCGAACTCTAAAGTCACCAATTGTTGGATTTAACACACTTAGTTGTAAATTGTTTACTAAAAGATTGTTTTGTTGTGTGGGAGTGAAGTACAAGTAAACGTTTCTAAAATAAATATGTTTTTTTTTTCATGAAACTTAGGCTGCAATATTAAAATATACGTACCTAAATTCTTAAGTATTGCCACACTCGTTTGATGTACGAAGAGTCTACCCAAATACAAAAAAGCAAGGTGTTAGCCAGCATTAAAAGGGACTAAAATGATCTATAAAATACACCTGCGGTCTCAAAAAAAACTCCAGATATTGCGCCGAACTGCTTCACACTTCATCGGTTGTTTCATATTATTACAGACAAAAGCTGAGTATTGCTTGATATAGAATTATTCGATTATATTTGTAATACCGTGTTTCCTTTCATACCCTTCTCACTAGAACGACCGGCCGCGAATCTGTGTTTATACTCTTACGATATTCACTGACTTGGTTTACTATATAATAACATGTTAGGTGTATTATTTATGGGTTTCTTATTTATTGTATCACGTTTACTTTGTCAAAAATCCTTTTATTTCGTATAAAGTTTTTGAGTTTATTTTCCATTTTTCATTCTGTCTTTCAAATAATGTCAAATTAACAATAGTAAGTTAGTAACCATCATTGGAAAGTGTAATTCGTAATATTATTAAAGTTGACCTTGCTCGCAGCTGTAAACACGCGGTCTGTAAGTTCGGCGGCGCGAGTTCACAAGTTGTACCCATTGCGGGAACCAAGATGAACCCCAGGGCGATACCAAGTTTCGGCACGTATATTGAGACTAGAATGGATGTTTGATGAATACGAAATGCGATCTCAGTAACATGTCGAAAACTTGCTACACGACTCGTGGACGGGACAGTTTAGCGAAGTTTTGCGAAATAAGCATCCGTTTTGTTACCCTAACACCCGGGTACCCGAGTAACCGACCCATCGGTTCATCAGTAATAGCGACATTTAATTTTGAACAAATCAAACTAGTTTCATACAGTTTTCATTATGCGAATTCATTAACACTGCATCGGAATAGAATTCTGAATTCCATTGAACTGTGGACGAGCGAGCTACGTTGGAAATCTAGCTGAAAAGTTGGATGGAAATGGTTTTTTGCTTGTTAGACCAGAGTTGCTCCGCGCAACGCAGGTTTTCTGATTTGTTTTTAAATGTCTTTTTTTTAACCAGCAACGGGAGTGTGTAGTGCTGAAAGAATGTGAATTGTTTTAAATTAGTTTGCGAACGTTTAAAATGAAATGTCAATCTTTACAAGAATATGAATGTACTGCGTGAGTTGGCAAACTAAACGAATGCCTATGTTTTTAAATCAAATCAAGCTTCAGTCAACACTAACCGTTGTATACTTAAAATAGGTAGGTACTATTCTGAACGCAGTAATCTGACCTCGTTTGTACATTATGAGCAACAAACATGACTTGAATACGTCGAACGAACATCAAACATATGTCATCGTGAGTGACACTCGATTTTCTGTGTTCCTTTGCCTATAATCCACAAATGAATTGGCCTGAATAACTTCATTGTTTTGCGCAGTTCGGCAAAGAACAACTGCAGGGTTCTGAAAAGAAATAAAGTCCGTTCGTCATTTTGTTCCATATAGGACACGCCAATCAAATTGATTGAGAACACCTGTGCTTATTTTTTCGTAAAAGTAGAGAAGTTTGTTTATTATTTTTATATTCTTCTTATCTTGTATGTCAGCTAAATTAAATAATTAACCTAATTCTTTTAAATAATTAATTTCTAGTCCTCATGTTTTACTTCAAACCTCAATAATATATTCATGTTTGTTAACCCTTCTCCACCGCGTCATCCCCAGTCACGCTTCGCAGAACGTCCCTTCGCCGTTCAAACATCCAAGTGTAAAGAGCGAAACTTTACTCGGCGGTGTCCGCCCGATCCGAAGCAGGCGCAGGCAGACAGTCATCTGACAGGTGGCGGGCGAAGGACCCATTAACGCGCCTTCCGCGCCGCCTGCGTCACTGCGTTCACGCGACACGAAGTGTCTACCACACCACCCCTTGCAAATGGACAGCTCAATGAAACACTTTCATTGTCACCCGATGAACAGCCCGTTAACGCCTGATTGTCTGGCGAAATTCACTGTTAAACCGTTTATTAGGAATTCGTTCATGAGAATGTTTTGATTAATTCAGAGTTCATTTTGATGTAAAATTTTCAATGTTTGAAGTCGTGTTTTCGTTTGTTTCGGTGAATTTTAAGATATTTTGTGTACCTATTTCTTACGCACAAAAATTTTATTCGAAGGGACATTCGACGAAATTATATCAATTTTGATAGTTACTTCTAAATGTTGTGTTGGGTTTAATTTGTGCCTAGCAATAACTTCCAAAATGTAGGTTCCTTTTCGAAAAGTTAACATGTTCATGCATTATTCAGAATGCTATGCTACGAACAATTGGGCACAAAGCCTGATGGAAATAGTTGCAGTGTGGAGAGTCTGTGAACTACTCCCGGAACACGAACTAGCTGTACCAATAACTAAATGCCCTGCAGCACTTGTCAACACACGTTTAATAAAATACGATCTTTTCGTGCGTTTTCAAAAATGTGTAGAGCACTGCTAGTTGAACACATTTTTAACCGACGACCGAAAAAACAGCAGTTTGTTAATTCGGATGTTTACATATATATATTTTTTTTATGTATGTTCGGGCATAACTCCGTTATAAACGGATACTAGCTTTCGCCCGCGACTTCGTCCGCGTGAAATTTCACCCTCCCCCCAGTCACCCTCTTAGGGGAAAAACCCTTTCTTAGTGGATACCTACTCTTCACAAAGAACACACCCTCCAAATTTCATGTCTCTAGGACCAGCGGTTTAGGCTGTGCGTTGATATATCAGTCAGTCAGTCAGGACTTTGAATTTTATATATTATAACATTTTATTTATATAGATGACGGAATTAATTTTATTTCCTTAATTTATGTATAGACGGATTTGCAAAATTCTCTCATTTTCTAATGGATAAGGTTCTCAGGGGTATAAATTTTATTTTATTAACTTTACTTGGGTAGTTTTTGAGTTAGCTTCAATAATAGGATTTTTTCCACTTAATCTATATTGATGATGTTTTAATAGCTTCTTGTCACAGATATTTAAATAGCAGGTAGTGTTATATGAATTTGTGTGAGGTAGGGTACAACTAAAAAGTAAATAAAAACTTTTTTGCAAAAATAAAAACAACCGACTTCCAAAATAAACACTACAAAGTGAAAAATAACTTTAATTTCGAAAGTCGGTGTCAAAAAACGAAAATGAGGAACCAACGACACCGACTTCCGAAATTAAAGTTATTTTTCACTTTGTAGTGTTTTTTTTATTGGAAGTCGGTTGTTATTTTTGTAAAAAAGTTTTTTAATTATAAACTGGCCCAATACTGATTCAACTATTAAACACAAAATAACTAATAGGTATGTTTTTATTAAAATTATTATTTCTGGTAGTGATTTCTACAATTTCCTTGGAGTTTTGTAGGTCGTAGGTTCGAACCCTGACAGACAGGTGCTTTACTTGGTATACATTAATTCAACATGTTTTCCTTCGCCGTTTTGAGAGCAGTAGGCTCTCAAAACGGCGAAGGAAAACATCGTGAACAAACAAAACTAAAATCAAATAATCGTGTGAAATCTACCAACCAGCATTAGGCCCGCGTGGTGGATGACGGCCCACTCCCTCTCACCGAGACACAGACCTCCTGGTCCCAGCAGTAGGAACATTATAGGCTGACTATGCTATGCCATTATCATTTACCCACAAAACAGTATTTACAGATAAAAATTAACCCTGAGAACTTTTCAATCTACTCCTCAACTATTCAAAATGCAGGTCTAACCGTCAATCTAAATTATTGATACAAGAACTCAAAAAAACTAAAAGGAAATCGGGAAACCAATTTCGATAAATAAATAGAACGCATCGCTTAATCCGGATCTTCTATAAAAAATGTAACATGAACATTACTTCTGCCACCGATCCAATTACTCATCGAAATCGTATCATGTAGTTTTTCCTTATATTTCCATAAGTACTAGCCGGTGCAGAACTCGTAATCCATCACAAACGGATAGCTATTAGGAATAGGCAAAAATAACGATTTATTTAGGTACTGAAAAATGTAGGTACCTACTTATTATTCTTAAGCGATAAGACCGCACATTGTGTCACCCTTTGTACAGTTTCTATAATTATGTCTGTAATTTATATGGTGTACAGTCACGAGCATAAGTATGTATACACTTGGCTTTATTCAAAGACGATTTTCTCCTTTAGTTTTGAATGAAATTTTATGTTATTACGAACAACGTATTTTCGAACCCATAGGTTTGTGTAGTGTAGTGTATTTCAACGTTGCATTCGTTATTTCACGAAAAAATCGCAATTGAAAGTTGCCAAGTGTTGACATATTAGTGCTCGTGACTGTACATAATAAAGAGTATTCTATTCTATTCTATTCTTGTAATTTAAAAGACGGACAAAGAATTTTGTCACAATATAGTCAGAGTTATGTGTGATGTATCAGGCTTTGTACTGTTTCGACATATTGTGATCTTAAAAACGTCTGCCAAAAGGTACAATGCCATTAACTCTGACATTGTAAGGTCATTTCGATAACAGTCGGGGAGGCTGAAAGACAAATAATTCCAAGTAAATATAATTAGTGAAAGATGAAAATTGTTTGAAGAAAAAATCTTTTCAATTTCGCTTGAAACAAGAAGCATTGCGGTTTTGAGTTAACATTGATGAATGAATACACCTCTTCACAACATGGAGGATCCATGAGATGCGAGGCGCGGCTGCTCTCACACCTCGGGAAATTGAAACAAACATTGCAATCCCTTCTATCGAACACTCCATATATGTACACATTAAAAGCTGTGCGGTATTGCCAGATACGAATCGCGATATTTTTTAAATCATTCGTCGACAATTCCATTCGAATGCGATTACACTTAAATCGATTGAATATTTCACAGAATACAAATTGACTTTTAGTAGATTTTTTTATTGAGAGTGCTTATTATTTAAATTGGGTTTTTTTTTTTTATTAAGTGCCTTCGTTTTTTTTTTGTAATGTGTTCTTACTCGTAACTAAGAAGTATAAATCTTAATTGTTTGTGATATGAGTTAATACAGCCAGGGCTTGTAGAGATGCGTTGCTGCAACGCAAAACTTTCGAGATATATCGGCGACACTCGCAAACAAAGCGGCACTGCCACAATAGGTACCACTTGTACAACAACAGCCACTTTATCAATGCAACTGAGAAAGTGGAAATAAAGCATTTTATTCCTTATGCAGTGGTAATACTGTGTAAGGGAACAGAGAATGAAAGTTTAGAGTGGCAAACTTAATGTTGTAACTCCACACTCGCGCCACACGCGCCGTTCCCGGGAGATAAGAACACGTCATAAAAGAGGCACCCGCCGAAACTTTGCCTTAATTTCTGTATTTTCCATTTCGTAATCACTGAGAGACGTTTTAAACAGAATATGGTTAAGATAAAATATATACTCCAGGATTTAACTGTACTAAGCCCAGTAATATCCTAGGATGTTAGCTCGCGTGAATCGGGACCTTCCAGTTTTAAGAAGTTTGGGTATTAAAATTTTGTCTTTCAAAATAGAGTGGAATGGGTCTTCACAGAATGATGAAGGAATTTTATCGGGCTTTAAAATGTTGTATGTATGAATTTGAAGAGTAAAAAGATTTATGAAATACTATTTAGGGAATGTTCTTGTCTATAGTCCCTATCTTTATTAACTTAGTGAGTTTCAAGTTATTAACTCTATATAAAGAGGAAATATTTACTCAACTCTCTAAGGCATTCAAGAGCTGTTTGAAGTTTACTAATACTATTCCCAATTTAATTAATTAAACAATGTAATATTTAATAATACAATCTGAAAACAGAACAAAAGATCCCGAAGCCTTATGATAAATAGAACCAGCAATCAAGTGTTACAACGTGGCAATGTGTACACATACACAGACACATACAATACGAGACAATTTAACCACCAGTGGTTAAATACGAAAGAGCGAATCGCTGTACGTTGGGAAATTTAACCACGGCGCTCGACGCGGATAAGTATTGCTTCCTAACGCATATAGCAAGTGTTTGTCGACGGAGATTGCAATATTATGTTCCAATCTCTTGCCTTTTCCGAGGCGCACACCGCTCACTGCACTTCTTTGCATTGGAAATATTACCCTATTGAGGTCTTAGCGTCTATGATGAGGCGAAAATGTTTGCGCAAGGTGACTTTGAGGCAAATATTTTGTCATAAATATGGGTTCGGAGAAATAGGATGAGGAAGTCATATTTCTTTGAATGCTGTGTGGTTTTGGTGAATAGTATATATGGTGGATTTTATCAAACGCTATGTAGTACGGTCGCAGCAAATTATGTCGGTACTCCTATGTTCTCAAACTCAAACTCAAAGTATATATTTCAATTAAACCAATTACAGGCACTTTTGAATTGTCAAGGGGTCGGTCAGTCAGAAAGTTGAAGCTAGTTGCCCATTCCAAAGCGTAGGTACTCGTACCTATGGAGAAGAACGGGCAAGAAACTCCATGGACACTCTTTTAAATCAAAATAATATGGTTACAAAGTCTTGTTTACATCATTCATGTTAAAAATTATGCATGTGAGAACGATGCAGAACGATAAAAGCGTCCGTAATGAAAAAAAAAACAATTCAACTAATAAATTAAATTAAAATAAGCCATGGCAGCAAAGAGATGACCAGTCCCTACTGACGGCGCCCGTTCACGAACATGACGCATGTATTAGCACCATTCAGCTCAACCATTTTATAGGGAGCTAAATGATCCAACACACGCGCCACCATCAGCGAGACATTTGAGTGAGCATGACATACTCTCAGCCGCCAGGGCACATTCAAGTCAATGAAAGGCGTACCCAGTAAATGGAAGCTTTATAGTATGTACATAGTACTCACACATGTGCTATGCAATTATACAATACTAGGAGATTGAATTTATATAATGCAAAAAGTGTATTTTAAAATCTTCAGCAGCTTCAACAGTATTTTCCAATGCTAATCATTTATTTGTGCGTCCTTATGGAGCAGGACCAGCGTTTAGCCAATCACTTTTATCGGCGATGTAGTCCCCCAATTTATAATATGCCTGGCTGCATAGTGTGCGTTTTATACAAGATTTAAATTTCGTTTCATTCAGTTGAAGTATGTGGGTAGGTATTTTATTGTAACATTTTAAACAGTAGCCCATGAAAGACGAGTCTATGTTAGCCAGCCTGAAACCTGGTTGAACTAATTGGTCCCTATTTCTAGTGATATAATTGTGTCTTTCACCTCTTCTATGTTATGGGTTTGGTTTCCGCACTTAGTCCTTCAGTGGACCATTGTGCGTGAATGTGTCGGTACTCCTTACTCTCTCTATTCAATTTGCTGCAGTATGTGGCAATGTTTCCCCTCAACTATTACTAGCTAGGTTGTCTACTAAGAGGTCCTGAGACCCTGGTTCGGTGTAATGTGATTTAAATGCCAGTTGATGTCAGAATACATCTCATTATTGACCCTCTTCATACAATGGCAGTTAAGAACTTTTAAAGGAAATAGGTAATGTAGCTTTACGTGTTTAGTTAGACTAAACTAGGTATCTAGAACTATTCATACAATAATTGAGGTTATTCAACCCGACGAAATCGTTAATATTGAACGTGCTTTCAAAGCGTACGATCTTGATAGCATTGCGTACTGCGTATAATGGCTGTTTAGTAGGTACTGAATTTTCATAGTTACAGGATCCCTAAGAGGTATTTATGGAAGAAAAAGGTTCTACATCGTCATAGTAATATGAACGGATGTTGAACAGCTTTCAACGCGGATTTTAACATTTTTCGGACGCCTCAGGCGTTTTCCAAGAAATTCCTAAGTACATTTCCGAAGGACCTCGCAACAACAAATTTTAGTTAGGGAATTTTATTCGGCAATAGCTGTCAGCTGAATCATTAGAAGGTCGTCAACCGATCCCGCCCAAATGTCATGAAAATGTTTGCTTCACTTCCACCGTCATAAAACTTATTAAAAAATGTAAACTAAAAACTGATTTTAACATTAAAACGCTCATTAGCTGTAGATGTATTTCCTGAGTATATTATACAACTAGCTGTGCCTCGCGGTTTCAACCGCGTAAGTTTCGATCCCGTAGGAATATCGGGATGAAATGTAGCCTATATATTAATCCAGGGTTTTAGCTACCTTCATATAAAATTTTATCAAAATTGGTCGGGCCGTTTGAGCGTGAAGAAGTAACAAACATATAAAAACACACACACACACTCACCAACTTTCGGCTTTATAATATTAGTGTGATTCTTCTTTGATATGGCTGTCATAGCTCTAGATTTCCTGATCGGACAGCCCTTGGTAGGAAATTCTGTTTTGTTTGGGGTTGTTTAAGGTTTTACAAACGATGTTTTAGGATAACCCTAAAAGTTTCGAGCTGGATCCGAGGCCTTTTAGTACATGGCCTGACCACGCAGTGAGATGGCGAGAGTTATTGGTTGTTCGACTCAATAATGTGATAAGTAGTTCAATCATCAATAAATACGGTAAAAAATTAAAACATTGATTTGTATTGAACCTAATATCGCGCTATCCCATGATCCCGACGTCAAAACTAAAGACTTACTTACGAATTACTGTACTTAAAAAACTTTTAAATTCAAGTAATCTCATCTCAGCGGCAATCAGTGTCAAAGACTTGTCAGAAATGTAGGGAAATTAGAGGTATTTTTGACAGATTGAGATAGACTGTGAAGTTTCTTAAAATTACGGGAATTGCCCTCCTGAGCGTAGCGACACCTGCCAAAAATACACGACAGTAATTCCGCTTGCAGTTTTCTATGAAAATAACGCGACGTAATTTCGGCTCTGATGTGTAATTATAGGATATTATGTAATTTAAAAAAACTGGTCAAGTACGAGTCGGATTCGCACACGAAGGGTTCCATTCCAAGGGTTCCGCAAGGCAGTGTACTTGGACCACCCCTATTTACACTCTATATTAATGATTTCCCTAAATCCATTAAACATCCCATGACACTGTTTGCGGATGACAGTACGATAACTATTCCATGCCTTGATAAGAATACATATGAAACTGACATAAAAAATACGTTAATTGAAGCGGTAACGTGGCTGAATAATAATAATTTAAAAATTAATATAAATAAAACTTTGATTATGCACTTTAGCCAACGACCATCATTATTCTCTAGTCTTGACATCGAATATAATAATAATAAAATACAGACAGCTAATATTACAAAATTTTTAGGCCTAACAATCGACAGAAATTTAAATTGGAAAGCGCATATTGAGGCTCTAGCCAAAAGAATAAGTAGTGGCGCTTATGCGTTATATAAATTATCACGTACTCTAAATATAGAAGCGCTATTAACGGCCTACTATGGTTTAGTTGAATCCGTCATTAGATATGGTGTTATCTTCTGGGGTAACTCAACCGATAGGGATATCATCTTTAAAAGACAAAAGTACTGCGTAAGATCAATGTTTAATCTCAAAACTACCGATAGCTGTAAAAATTATTTCACTAAATATCATATATTAACATTACCATCACTTTATATATTGGAAATAGCAATGTTTGTAAGAGCTAATCCACATTTGTTTCCTCGTATGGCAGACAAATTTCCAAGAAATAGACGTGATGATAGCAAACTATGTGTACATACATCAAAAACTGCACTTATGCGTAAGAGTGTTTTTTGCATGGCACCAACTATCTACAACAAATTGCCCAAAAGTTGGAAAGAGCTAACTATACCTAAACTTAAACACACACTGAAATTGTTTTTGGCAAAAAAAGCATATTATAGTATTACTGAATTTTTAAACGACTCATGGTAATTATTACAAGTAAATAAATATAATTAACACTATAAATCGTCATTGTGATAATAGTACTTATACTGCAATATTGGACAATGAAAATTAATAATTGGATAATATAATGAATTGGATATTGTAATGAATTGGATAATGTAATGAATTGGATAATATAATTAATTGGATAATGTAATGAATTGGATAATATAATTAATTGGATAATGTAATGAATTGGATAATGTAATTAATTGGATAATATAACTAATTGGATAATGTAAATAATTGAATATATGAATGTGTGACTGATAATGTATAAGTAAGTGTAAAAATCATTGATTCAGTCATTATAATTGTACCTACCTAAAATATTTGCATGCCATGAAAAATGGCAGACATGTCGTGAGCCACTCATAATCTAAGATCTTGCATGCATGTTTTATTTTAATTCTGTATGTATACACATGTCAGAGCAAATAAAATTTCTTTCTTCTTCTTTCTTTCATACTACAAGGCAAAAACGCTGAAAAAAACACGTTTGTTATATGGGAGCCCCCATTAAATTTTTATTTTATTCTGTTTTTAGTACCTACCTAGCTATTTGTTGTTATAGCGGCAACAGAAATACATCATCTGTGAAAATTTCAACTGTCTAGCTATCCCGGTTCATGAGATACAGCCTGGTGACAGACAGACGGACAGTGGAGTCTTATCAATAGGCTCCCATTTTTACCCTTTGGAACGGAACCCGAAAAAACATTACAGGCGTAAACACGCCGAATTTTTCGTCGCGTAATATTGGCAAATGTGCGGCTAACATCTCAGGCATAGTCATCACGCTTTTGATGCCAATCAGATTTCGTGGTCGAACACAAACCAACGCTTGTAACGTTTAAATTTTTGAAAGCGACGCAATATCGCGGCAATATTTGCTTTTAGATCAGCTTTCCTTTGTTCAAAGTAAACCTTTATACGAAACACAACGCGTTTGCAACAGCTCGACTACAGCTCCACAAATGTGGATATATTGTTTTTCAATCGAATCGTAATTGATTAAGGGAAGTAGATTGGTAAAAGCGTGTGTAATAAAAAGCTCTAAGGGTAATTAATTCAAAGATGAACGATTTCAAATTTTCGTATTAACTATCCATTTTATCACATGTTAGCTAGGGTCTGGAAATAAAACAACCTTAAAATAGTAAACCATATTTCGAACTTGAGTAAGGCTCAACTCACACCAAAAGAGCGTCGAAGCGCAGCGAAGCGGAGCGCAGTTTCAGTGTCATATGAATTTTAACTTTATTTTCATTACTATAATACTTATTATCGCATGAGAAACTCGAACGAGACGCGCGGATGCCCGCGGCGCCGCGGGAATTCCGGCGAATAGCCGTTCGACTGCGCGAGAAGTCGCGGGAAGTCCCGAGAATGCTCGAGCAGTCGCGAGCGGCCGCTGGCAATATCCCGCCCCTCGCGCCCGCTCCCCGCGCGCGTCTGTTGCGCGCAAGCCTTTGCATTCATTCCTTGCAGTGCTCGAGAAGGCGCGCGGAATCCGCGCGCCTTCTGTACCGAGCGGGTCGCTGCCCTTCGCCGCTCTTTCGGTGTGATTTGAGCCTAAGCGCACAGAGTTTGGGACCACCATATCGCCCAGCAGCGTCTAGAGACGGCAGTACTCATAAAATTCGTGACGCGCACATCTTCTGTCACGGAGCGCCATTCAAAGCCGTCAGTTTCTTTACATAATTTTTGTCGTAGTGGGAGCTGTGGGAGTAAACGGTAACACACTTAGTAGTCGACAATGCCACCTCTAGCAGCTGTCGCCGAGGCGTCTCCTTGCTGTGTGGGTAAGCTGCAGAATAAGAATGTATAATCAGCCTATTACAGGGACACAGGCCTCCTCTTCATGAGAGGGAATGGGCCATAATCCACAAACAACACGTCTTCGAATTTTTGGTTCTAGGACATGCCGGTTTCCTCACGAGGTTTTCCTTCACCGTTTTGAGAGTAGTGGTGATGAAATAATTTACACAAAGCAAAGTGCCTGTCTTCGTTCGAACCTACGTTCTACAATTCGTAAGCCGGGGCCGCTATCACTCGACCGTGGTGGTCGAGTGCTCACTAACCATTTTATAAAGTACTGGCAGCGCCCCGCGGTTTCATCCGCTTAAGTTTCGATCCCGTAGGAATATCGGGATAAAAACTATTCTGTTCCCGGGACTCAAACTATCTGTATACCAAATTTCGTCTTTATCGGTTTAGCGGTTTAAGCGAAAAGAGGTAACAGACAGACGCATCACAAATTTATAATATTAGCATAGATATAGTATGGATTAAAAATAGCAGGTGTGAAAAAAATAACCTCAAGTTAGTAATCTAGTAATTGCTGCAGAATTAGAATGCGAAAAGACCAAACTCGCAAAGCATGGCGTGCATATATGTATGTATGTATAAAAAATTTAGTGAATGTTGAAGAACAATTGGACGCTAAAAGACTCAACAACCAAAACTCAGTTTCACAATCATAATTGATAAACGCTCATCATAATCACGCTCGAAGTACACAGTATAGCATGAGCGACGGTAGGTGACATGACAAACGGGCGCGGGCAAACCAGCGGTAGTCGGTAGTGCAAGATTTAGTGCCGCGCGCCCGCGATAACTACCTCTGTTTACACTACATTTAACTTGTGCCAAGTGCCGTGACTGCGGACTAGAGCCGATCGGTCGGTAATGTGGATAAATATTAGTTATGGTCGCTTGTATATAATGACAGTTTGGACGAAAAACTTGTTTTGTTTCGTGAAGGCAATGAAATACATTTTGCTTTCAAACTGTAAGGGCGAATTTTACCAGCGAGACTGAATAAGATCAGCACATCTAAAGGTACACGTATCAAACCGGAAAGGGATCGGTACCGTATCAACTCGAGCCGTTCAGTATTCTTTGTATGAAAGTCCATACTGCAACGCAGTGTGCGTACTTAATCGTAATCGTAACGTAATCGCCTCGCCTCGGGACAAGCTCACGAACCGCGGTGCGTTGCGTTAAGGCTCGTCGTCGTCCCCGCGCTTACGTCTTTCCGTACCCGAGCTTACACCTCTTCGTCCACCCTTTCCCCTCTCACCCCTCCCGCGGCCTGCCTGCACCATCAACCAGAGATCAGCGAGCCGTAAGCGCGAAGTCGCCTAGCCGTAGCCGAGTCGACGTATCGAAGCTTCTGATCCGCTTTGGTTACGTGCTTACGTTAGGTTGACGCCTGTTTGACTGCGATGCGAAAGGCGATACGGTGCTGATCCCTTTCCGATTTGCACGTGTGCTATGACCTGTAACCGTAAAACTAAGAGATCTAACCGCCAAGAGTTGTAAGCTATCAGCATCAATATTCCACAATAATGCTGACACTGACAGCTGTTGATCGCAGTATAGTTTCTAATATTATGCTGATCACGTCTAGTTTCATTGGTGAAATTCAACCTAAGAAGCGACTAGATGTAACTGCATGCTGTTTGTGTGATAAATACTAGGACCACTGGACTAGTCGATCGGTTTCTATTCTAGAAAAAATAGAATCATAGTAACTGCTCGCAGTTAAAAGGTTTTTGAAAGTACAGTTAGCTTTCCAAAAGTTTTATATTAAAGACAGCTTTCCAGTATTTTATGTGTAATGAAAGCCATAAAGTTTCAACATTTACGCTGTCATTCTGCGAATCGTAATTTAACAGTGCGCTGCGATTCTATTATTTAAAATACAAAAAAAAATATTTTCCGGGGAAATAATGTAACTAGTCATAAGTAGTTCCTTTTTTATCAAAATATTTTTCGACTAAATAGAATAGAATACTCTGATAGCATAAATGAAGAAAATTATAATGTAAGTATAGCAGACGTGCCTTACCTACAAAGTCCCAAATAATAAGTTTATTACCTACCAGTTGTAAACACTTCGTAGAACATATAAATAACAATCTAAGTACTATGTAAGATTGTTGTTGAAATAACTAATTAACATCTGCGAAGCTGCCAGTAAATATTTAATACCTATAAAAAGTACTCATTTAAATTTTAATTAAAAGTGGCTTGGCTTCATTTTGAATCATATCGGGTGGACGGTAAAAAGCTAAAATGAACATTAAAGCTACTCTTACCTGCTCAGTTTATTTCGTTTCCGACTCTTTGCTCATGCGAATTTCATATTCGTTCTGTGACGGCCGAACGAACTTAAAAAGAGCTACAAAGTACGAATTACGTCATTCATTAGCTGCCGGCAAAATTGCATCTGTTGCATCAACAACTGCGGGTTACAGAGCGGCAGTGAAACGTCATTATTTTGCGTCATTTATTTGATTGTGGGCGCACCTTGTAGCTTACAAAGCTTTGACCGTCCAAACAAACAAGCCGTGGACGCAATAAGCTCGCAATTTCGGACGGACGCTCGACAAATTTACCAACTGAAATGAAGTCTCAACTATGGTGCAACGGACCGTTGTCAACAGGCCACGTTTTATTACTCACGCGCGCTATTGAATTTCGCTGTTCCGTTTCCGTGTCCGACACTGCACTCGGTACATACATGCAACGTTTGTAGTTGGTATGTAACTATAGCTATTAGGGTGCAAAGCGTACACTGAAAATATTGTATACACTGAAACTGTGCTTTCAAAGTGAAACTTTTACTTTATTTTATTTTAAAAAATTGTGCTTGAGGACCAAATTAGGAGTTTTCTTCGCACAAACAATCCCTGATTGATTGATTGCTACTACTCATAACCTACTCACGGATTGATTGATACTATCAATTCACGGAAATAAAAATTATATTGAGACAACATGAAAAATAAATACTGTTCAATACAGCAAAACAATATAAATGTCAATCAGCTAACGCTATACCCGATACCTACTTATTTAAACACAGCGGCCATTAAATCGAAAATCTTCAAGAAAAAAATAGCGCGACATTCTCTATGGAAATGGATACGATGCCCTTTTTCCATTTAAAATTAGAAAAGCAGCCATTGGAACTATAATAATTGCAGATAGAAAGATAACTTACATTTAAACACGCTAAATACAACGTAGAACAACAATATTCTTGACACAATTGTGTTCCAAACATGGCGCCGACGAGAACATTCAGTGTTATTGCACTAGCATGATAGTCGGGAATTTTACCATACCCGGCCCGGGTGCATCCGGATATTCCGGGGCAGTCGTTTGGCGGGACATTAATTACCCAGCCACTTAACCGGGTGTGCCATGCGGCTCCACTGTTTTATGATAAGTAGGTATAACCGGCACCGATAGTTGTCATTTGTTTTTATCGTTTTTATTTAATAAATATTAAATTGAAGTGCGTTGGTGAGGGAATGGTGTGTGGCACGACCACAACGTGAATAATAAGTAACGTGAATAATGCCACGATAAATTTGGCAATGGATGGTGTAAGCGACGCAACTCGCATAAGTAGGTACTTCTTGTTATTGACTTTTTTACAAAAGGTCAAAATACTTTTTGTTTTCTTACGTTTATCATTGACTACTCGTATATTAATTTGATATAACAGACTACACTATAATTGTTTTATATACTTGTCTGTCAATGTCGATAAAAACGATTGTACAATTTTTTCTGTCATTTTTTATTCGTTTACGTTGTAAATTCGCAATTTTCTTGCAGCTTGAGCCCTTTAAGACCATGCAGATGGGTTGTAATACTTTTTAAAAAGAGGTTTCGAAAGCAAAGTATTCACATAGGTGATGACATCACGCACCGACTATACATTCGACTAACAATAATTCCTTCACTCTATGTTCACTCTAAAATTAAATAGAAATTATGGCACTAAAAGGTTTTCAGGAACTCCAGTCGGTTGTATAGAAAACTCTGTGTTAAAAGCTACCCTACGTAACGTCAAAAAACATATGAAATGACTACGTTTTCAATGCAATAGTTTAAAAAGCGTTCTCTACAAAAAGAAAACGTGACTTAACAAATGAAAACACCGAGACGAACATTTACAGGTTTACAAGCATCATTTAGAATGAAACAACTTTTATGTACAGTCACGAGCACCAATATGTCAACACTTGGCCACTTTAAATTGCGATTTTTTTTAAATACGACACTTTACATATACCTATGGGTTCGAAAATACTATGTTCCCACTAATATAAAATTTCATTAAAAAATAAAGGAGAAAATCGACTTTGAATAAAGCCAAGTGTATACATACTTTTGCTCGTGACTGTACACATATTAATAAGTAGGTACAACATAAAGCCGTACGCACACAACTTTTATTAACTAACCATATTACGCACAGTACGCACACTCGCGACCATTGACTTATATATTACTAGCTCGCGACAGTATCGCGGGGCGTCATTTGTGAAATAAATCGTTTATAATCAAGTGCTGTGACGTCATCAACAACTGTCTGCGGGCCGACATGTAATTTCCCGGGCGTCAATTATCAGAGACGCGACTCGGTCGAGGGCTTCTATCACGACATTTGATAACACCTTATTATAAGCTTCGCTACGTAATACGCAGTTGTTGACGTTTTTGAACTTCGGAAATGATTAGAAATTAATAAGTTGAATTTTGATTAAATTATTTTTTTATTTGTGTCAGGTATCAAAATACTAAGTAGGTACATCACATCAATAGATGACGTTGAATCTTCATGTTGCCATAATATTTAGGTTGTGTATTGTGTAACTCTGGAGTGCTGTACATTTTGCCGACCATGCAAGATCACTACGCTAAACACTAACCTCTGTCCATGTCTTCAGTTTAAACTGTAGTTTGTAGCGTAGCCTGCGTAGCACAGCTGTAACAGTAGGTGTAGCGTATTCTACGTAGCATAGTCTTAGTAGCACAGTCTGCGTAGCACAGTCTGCGTAGCACAGTCTGCGTAGCACAGTCTGCGTAGCACAGTCGGCGTAGAACAATCGACGTAGCATGGTCTGCGTAATAGACTGTTTCCAACCAAGTACTGCATCGCAATTTTTCGTAGCGTAATATGCTTAGCGTAGCGTAGTCATAGTTACTGTGTAGCTTAATCTCCATAGCACGAATCGCACGTAATCCATCATATTCATAACACTTCAAAATGTACCGTAATCATTTGGCAAAACATTAAATTGCCCCACTAGTCGACTACTCAATGCAATCACATGCCTAAAATAATACTTAACATTTGTCTTACGAATTGATGTTAATATAATAAAACAGTAAACCGATAATACCGAGAACACCCGAACAACAAAACACTTAAAATAAAGTAATCCGGTCCATAATACGACCTATTACGACTAAATCACTTCACGCCTATTTCCCTAATCGCTCGTAATTTATACGATACCTCCTCGTATTACAAATTGTACTGCTAATACTATACAAATCAAACGAAACGGGTTCATTGTAGCTATTCCACTTCTATTTGGACCAGAGATCCCGACTTATTAACTGAAATTGACTTAGTTAAGCAAACGCTTGTGTATGCAAACTACAACATCTGTCAAAGTCGTGTGTGTTATATGTTTCAGTTTATTTAGTTTGCATTTGTATCATGTTGGTATTTGTCTTCACTCATGCGACGAGTTTTTACATATTTTCGTTTTTAAAAAAGGTCTATTGTGTTAGTTAAGCAATTGTGTAGAGCGAAATTGATAAAAATATAAAAAAAGGTATTTCAAAAAATATTGGCTGTCAAACGCAGACTCTATATTTGAGTTGCTGCTTTTAACTCACTCCTAATTTAAATGCCTTTCAAATAAAAATACTAGAAATACATAGAAACTTTCTTGAACATTCAATACGTACGTTAATATACGAAGAATAACAACCTCAAAGTCCTACACCCTCGAACAAATTGCCATCCGATCGATCCAATTCACTGGCACATAACCAGTTTAAATAATTTGCTTTGAGCTTTACAAACATAATTGTATTTGATGTGTAAAAGGCAGCGCTTTACGTAGTTAACCGGGTAACTACCGGGTAATCAATTAACCGTTGACCGCCTGCATCCGGCTGCAACGGAACTATGATGAGACAACAGATAAATGAACCGGAAATCTGGCCTCACTTAGTTACACAGCGGTCTGTATATGCACTAGAGGGTTAAGATAGGAGTGGCTAGTATTAGGTAGACTGGATGTTGCTTAGTTCAGTTTTATTACTGACAAGGATGTTTTTTAATTGTAGAAGAGATAATTTTATGGTTTGACGTGCAATTAGAGGAGTATGTACTTACTACCATACCCTATGTATGTACTTGCATACCTACTATGGTATAGAAGCAAGTTTTTATACGATGGGGATTTTGTTGCACCACTCCTTCCCACCGTAAGCACTTGGAAGTGGTGAAGGGCGGGCGTTTTGGGAAACTGTCTTATGTAATTTTGACGTTTCCAATTACGGGCCTAATTTGAATAAATCACTTTTCATTTGATTTGACCATTAAATCTATTTCCAGCACACCGTAGTACGATGTTTTGTGTGCCGATGCCGCTAGGACAAACTTTAACTCGAAATGCAATGACACGTTTAACACATCAAGGTAGTTGTGACCTCACTAGACACATATTGCTCTGACATTTTACTACATTAATAAAAACTAACTTGTAACCCTTTGTAGCTCACACCCAGCCTAACGTTTATGATTTAGCGAACACTATTTTCGCTTTGTGAGACTAAATATAATTCAGATAAAGGTCCATTGTTAATTGTTATCAATTATCGTCACCTTCAAAGCTTAACTGTTATTGACAAATCTAATACCACAGAATCAAACGAATTGTAAACTACTCCCGCCATAATATCGGTTCCACAACAAAACCTATTTGTTTCGACCACAATGTTGTCAATCAAACAATTGAATATCTAAACTTAGTTACTCTAACGCCCGATGTGTTATAGATAGATAAAGGATAGAATACTCTTTATTATGTACACCCTAAAAATTACACATATAAATGTCGACATTTTACATAAGGTAACACAATGGGCAGTCTTATCGCTAAAAGATATTAATATAAGGAGGGACAATACTGCAGGTAGTCAGTGGTGTACCATTATGTATGTGTATACAATAAACAAATACATACATGAAATTGGGAATTTGTAGATATTGTAACCTTACTTAAATTCAATTAAGAGAAAGAAATAGTAGTCAAAGTGAATGTTGCCCCCAAATCTTTCACTGAATCCTGATGGAGACACGATACCAACAAATCTGTTGGTCCCTTATCTTCCAATCCGAACCCAAAGGAACTTAACCCGAATGATTTCCGAGTCATTAACCTACTCCCACCCGTCCTAAGCTAGATAGACAACATCTGACTTAGATGTGTATCGTGTGAACCTCGGCTTACAGATTAACCGTCACTGATCCCGCTGTTACACAGAATTGAAGTTATCAACCACGGACGCGAAGAAATCGTGCTATCTCCAAGTAATGCAGGCTTAGTGGGCTCCAATCAAACTAAACAAACCCCACTAATCGTATTTCTATTCTCTATCTGGATCTGCGGAGTTTCGTGAGCTCCGGATTAGTCCGTATCCAGACAAGACGGAGTTATGGTCTCGTTACCTCGAATGACTCTGAGTAAAGTGGCGTTTTAAGATTACGGAGTCTGTAGTTTGTGCGACGGAGCAATATTGAACGCTCATTACAATGTTCTGATAATGGTAAAAGGCGTCCCAAATATTCGTTTAGCTAGAATCAATGACGTTACCGAAATTTCTAGTTTAATTAAAGGCCTTACTAAGAAACGTTTTAACCTTGAACTGGGGATAATGTGCTGTTCAGGACAAGTTAAAAAATAAATTAAAATATTACAAAGGCGAAAGTTTGTGAGTGTGTCAGTGTGTGGGGGTGTGTGTGGGTGTGTGTGTGTGTGTTTATATGTTTGTTACTTCTTCACGCTTAAACGGCTGGACCAATTTTGATAACATTTTGTATGGAAGTAGCTGACACCCTGGATTAACATATAGGCTACTTTTTATCCCGATATTCCCACGGGTTCGACACTTACGCGGGTGAAATCGCGGGGCGCAGCTAGTAATATTATAATCGGTAGTGAGTTGGGTTTAAACTATTCATCTTATATGTAGGTATGTTATCACTGCTGCAGCTGGGCACATTCCTTAGAAGCAATTAATTGTGCCGCCCTCCTCCATTTATTATGTCATCTTGATGGCGTAAGTAAGCAAGCGCATCCGTTACTTAACCTCTTAACAATATCAATCTCTTCTCTCTGCAGACTGCACTTTAGTAACACGTGGAAGAGAATTCAAACAAATATGTTTAAAAATAAAGTTTTCTTAGATGTAGCGGTACCTACATCTTTGTTTCAAACATAGAAAGTAGGTATGCAAGTGCTATAGCTGCCATGTGATACCATGAAATGAAGGCGAAATTCAACTGACTTAAGAACGAAAGAAAGAGAGGCGAAACCACAAACTACGCTAAGTCTTAAGCGAAAGCAAGTTAGGGAAAAAACCACTTGAAATCGATTTGTTCACCATTTTTAGGGTTCCGTACCTAAAGAGTAAAAACGGGACCTTATTACTAAAACTCCACTGTCCGTCTGTCTGTCTGTTACCAGGCTGTATCTTATGAACCGTGATAGCTACACAGTTGAAATTTTCACAGATGATGTATTTTTGTTGCCGCTATAACAACAAATAAAAATAAAATAAAGTTAAAATTTAAAGGGGTATAAAAGAAACGTTTTTTTCGGCGTTTTATGCCTTGTGGTACGGAGCCCTTCGTGTGCGAGTCCGACTCGCACTGGGCCGGTTTTTACAACCATAGGCAAGAGTTTATTTCCCGGTATTAGAAACGGGTAAAATCCAGCAGGGATTCAAAATGCCGAAACATTTTGAACCCAGTTCGAACAAGTTGTTTTAAACTGATTTGAAATGAAAACCGGTAACTAACGTTTCGGCCGTAGTCCGCAATACCGTTCTTGTGTTATTTACTCCTAGCGCTATTTCCGTCCATCAAGTTTAACTGCACAGAGTGAATTATAGTTCGAGTTTACTGTCAATAAATTTTAATGTTGTAATTATAATCTGCTTTGTCGTTTGGATATGATCTGATCATTATCTACCTATAAAGTAGGTAGGTAATTCTATGGACTGGAAAAGACACGACATGAAAAAGAAACTTTGCAGACCTCTGAGTTTGTTTCGGTGCTTCTTCTCAGGTTAGCCGGCGGGGACACCGACCTCATCTAGTTTTAATAAAATAAATTACGTGTAAAAGAGTAAATTTTCACCAATTTATAAAATAAAATCATTTTAAACCAGAGGGGCAATTCTCGTCATTTTAATAACGTTCATAGTCAGAAGGCCAATTCTCGTAATTTAAAACGTTGAAAATCTACTCGCAGTCTCATCTCAGCGACAAACAAATGTCAAAAACTTGTCAAAATGTAGGGAAATTAGAGGTATTTTTGACAGATTGAGACTGTGAACATTCTTAAAATTAGGAGAATTGCCCCTCTGATCTGTCTCAATCTGTCAAATATACCTCTGCTTTCCTCCTACATTTTAGACAAGTTTTTGACATTGATTGTCGCTGAGACGAAATTGCGCCTAGATTTTGAATGTTTCTAATTATGGAAATTGACCTTCAGATCTTGACAATAAATCGCCACTTTGACCATTCTCATGAGTGCCATAAAACTCAAACAAAAGATTTGATTCAGAAAATAATTCAGAATCATCTATTGAGCTACTAACAGTAAATGGCTATCACTAATCCATTTACCAGGCAGCCGTAGTCGTTAACATTGAAAAAATGTCAGCCGACAGTATATAGTTAAATTATTATGTAGCAGGACAAAGGTTGCTAAGTTTTATTCAATTAGAAGTTGTTAAATTACTAAGAAGGGTTTTACGAGGCTACACATTAATTATCTCAAACTGGCATCTTGTAAAACCGACACGGGCTTAACAAATATCGGAAGCGGCCAAACAAGGCTTCTTAACTTTGAAAATGCTTAGTCACCGCCGAGCTTGTGCGAAAGAGATTGTTTCTCAAAACAACGGCACTCCACAGAGTAGATAAACAATTTTGCTGAACATACAAAACATGAAAATAAGTACCTACTTCTTTACTTCTTCTCTCTTTTTGCCCAAATCTATATATCTACACAAATAAATAAAATAGAAGTGTATATTTTTCCGGAAGGCGGGAGGGGTCATTTGAAGATTTCCCATCCGCAAAAAAAAAAAAGTGTAGGTAAGTATATTTTTAATGTCTAAATATTAGCTTTTTACTAAATGGATATGACAGCACAGTAAATGTGTATTACTTTATCTAATTATAACAAAAATAAAATCTTTTTTCAAAATTTGTCTGTCTGCGTCTGTTTGTTCCGGCTTAACTCTGGATCCATTTTGACGGGATATTCACTGGTAGATTGCTGATGTTATAAGGAAACTTATACTAGGTACTTTTATTTTAGAAAAACCTATGAAATCCAATTTTTTTTCCGGTATTTATGCGAACAGCGGGCACAGCTAGTTCTAAATAAAATTACACTGAAAGAAATGAGCATTAAATAAAAATGAAAAAACATTGATCTGAAGTGCTTTGAACAGTTCCATATGAGCCTAACGTTCGAAGCAGTATTTTTACTGATCCGAAAACAGTTAAAGCTTGAAGCAAAATGTTACCGTCATCGTCATGAGACTAAACTTTAACTTACATTACAGTAACGGTGGTTTTCCTTTTTTTTGTTGCTTTTTTCAGTAAATAGTATGTTCAATCATTAAACGTTACTGTAAAACATTAAAAGACAAACTTTTACTGTTTTACAAACATTTCTTCTTACTGTGTAAAGTCAGTAAGTCTTAATGAAATCGCTATAATGTGGTGTAGTTAGGAATTATTTTTTACAGTGTACTTTAGTAGGTGCCCACTATAGCACTTTTACTATTTTATAAAAAAGAGCCTGGAATATAAGTAGTAGGATATTCGATGACGTATGAGAACTGTTAGAAACATCAATAATGGTGTTGGCCCCATTAAAGTACAGCGATCTGAGAGAGCCCACAGTCACAGTTGTAAGCTCGTCGTTCGTCTTGAAACTTGAACCACGGATCAAACTTTCCTCGCGAGACATGAAACTTGACTCGAATGATAAGATTAAAATATTACATCGGCTCCGCAAACTCACTCAGACATTATTCCAGTGTTGAGTTACAGTAGTCGTTATAATTATAATGTTAACACCGCACTCAACTTAGGCGATAACATAAAGAGGTTAAAGCCTATTAGATCCGTGAGCCGTATATCCTATAACAGGTTCTAACTAAAACTTTATCGTAAGATATTACTTCAGAATGAACACTTTCCGTTTCAGTTACTCGTTTCGGCCTTATCAGAACGTCGTTGGGAAGGATCCTGAAATTTATATTATTGGTGCAGTGGACGGAAAAAGTAGGCCACGGAGGCACCAATTTGTAGCTTTTGGCCAGCAGTTAATGTTAGGGAGAGGGTAAAAAGTAAAACTAATTAGAATACGAAGTGCAGTGGCAGCATGCAGGCAGTGTGTCTGAAGGTAGGCACTAAGCGGGGCGGTGCCGGCGCGGCCCGGGGCGTTCATCTAATGAGCATCCTGCCTCTCACAATGTACCGAGATGATATTCCGCGGTGGCCCAACGACTATTATTATATTCCGCCAAGCGCACCGCCGCGGGCACGGCGTGCAAGCCTTTTCAAAATAACTATGTTGCGCTATATTTACGACGACTTAAAGCGAACCTCTAATTCTAAATGTGGAGATTATTCCGTCGAAATTGCACGCCACTCAGTATTATGGTGCAGGAATATTTTAGTGTGGCTCACCTACTAATTTTCGCACTGGCGAGCATTATTCATGTTGAACTTTACTAAACTATACTAATATTTAGCCACACTTTGTTGGTAAAAGCACCTAGTGTGCGTAAATAATACCAATGATGATAAAAAAAACGAAGAAAACATTGTGCATTAATTTATGTCGGTTAATGAAAACACCGCAAATATATTCACTGTTCAAAAAGTCACTTAGAATGAGACAACCTCATAACCATGTAGTACAAGGAATCATCTAAAGAAATTCTCATTAATGAACTTGACAAGTTAATAGGTATTAAGAGAGTACTCAGACGTTCTACATACGTCTTCAATATAACCGGTTCGGTGGCACGGTTCGACTCAATCCGACCTAATCTCGGCTTACAGGAGATCACAGGAAACGTTACCGTCGCCGTGATAACGTTTTCCATTTGCTACAATACGAAAATTTTATATGTTTGTACTAAAAATATCAGGAAAGCCAATACGTGAAAATGTGCGGATATATTTAATCGATCTTCAACGGTAGGAGCCAGAACGTAGACAGTGACTAACAACCATTGGGTTTTTGAAGTTTTTGTTGGAAAACTAAACTAGCCAAGATTGTACACCCACGTAGGCATAGAAAACATGTCATGTTCGCGTCGTGCCAAATCTCAGTCTGAGAAGCCAACTGACATGATTTATCGATACCTCGTCGAGAAAACAGTTGAACTTGGAAAGTTCATCTATATTTAAAAAAAATAAAGTCCTGCCTGGCTTATATATCAACGCACAGCCTAAATGGTGTGTTATTTGTGAAGAGTAGGTATCCACTAAGAAAGGGTTTTTCGAAATTCCACCCCTAAGAGGGTGAATGAGGGAAGGGTGAAATTTCACGCGGATGAAGTCGCGGGCACAAACTAGTGTAAAATCAATGTTCTTTCTGCCACCCTTCTGCATTATTACTACAATCATGGCATAAAGATTACCTACTCATCCCTTATCTATAATTTACTCTTTCCTCGAACAAAAGCTTTAGTTTCGTTGGTGCGACCAGTTTAAAGTTTGAAAAGGGAAAACGTAGAGACATTTTAGCACCGATTTACAGCGTGCTCAAAGAATGGCTATCTTTTACTTCCACATAAAATAAGAAAGAGACGGAAGATGAGCTTACAATTTGGGTCGACTTAAAACTTCATAACAGGTGACGGTGACGACACTTCAGAATATGCCGCCTTAACATGCATGAGAACTGAGCACGAGATCTGCAAACTAATTAGCCTGCTAGATATTACTTCTTGCTTGTTCTCCTGTTATTATGATATTCATACAGAATCGGCACCAATGGGACGTAGCACATTTATTTAGAGAGCAAGGTGTCTTTTTAGCCAGCTCAACTGAAACATTTTGAATGATTTTGCTAATCCATCACACTAATAAAGTTTGTGCGTGTGTGTGTTTATATGTATGTTAATTCTTCACGCTCAAACGGCTGGACCAATTTTGATAAAATTTTGTACGGAAGTAGCTGACACCCTGGATTAACATATAGGCTACTTTTTATTCCCATATTCCCACGGGATCGACATTTACGCGGGTGAAACCGCGGGACGCCGCTAGTTGTTTCATATGTTCGAAAAATGTTGTCTGCTCAACAACGTAAATAAAGCAATGAATATTGTTGAAGTGTCAAAATAAAAGCCATTACTACTGATAGTACTGATAGTGTTATGCATTTACCTCGCAGTTCATTCTACTCACAATCTAGTCAAAGCGAATCTATACGCCTATACAGCGAAAAATGTCACTGTAAAGTAAACAGAATACAGTTTCTTGTTAGCTATAAAGTCCAAATACAAATAGAAAAGACTTACCTATTTTATACTAACCTTTATATAAACAATGCAATTTTCCATTCGGTCGGCGCTGAGAACAAACTAAACGGAAGCAACTTTTCTACTCGATATCTCCGAGCGAGATGCTTCGCGAGTTTTATGATGAATAATAAACATCGTTTAATGTTTACTATAAGTACGTAACAACCTAAGTTTTGTAATAAATAATGTGATATTTTTTAATTAAGTATTTTAATAACAACATGCTTGTAACATGCCAAGAATTCTTAATCTTCGAGGGCAGTAATGAATTATATTTATTGGGCGATCCGATCAAAATAAGTTAGGTACTTAGTTTGACTAATTTTAGTTGAGAAAAGAATCAGACTACGTGCCATAAGTAGCCAAACATCTATGTAATACATTTTTTTAATTAACTACCATTTATTATCAGAACGTAAATAAATGTAAACTTAAAAAAAAACACTTAGCTACGGATTAAACTTACAACAATACTCTACAATGCATTAGTTTGTTCAACGAACTTTCTTATTCTAAAAGCTTAACTTCGACAGAAACATGAAATTATGATTTTAACATTTCCTATTTCAGAAACTGTTGAGAAAATCCAACAGAAACAAAAGGTAATTGCAGCAGCGCAAAACAAATCCAGGCTTCGCAGTCACCCCGCCTGTATCTAACGACTAGATGAAGAAATAAGCTTTCCATAAGCAAAACTACATTTTATATAGAAACGAAGGCAAACAACTTTATCTGGGTAAAGTCAATGGAAATGGCGATTCGTACTTTACGCAATAAAGAAAAAATAAACAAAAACCCGCGTGAAATATAGGTACAGGGACATTTCCTGTTGAGCCGTTACGTACCGGGGTTTTGTTTTGGATTTATTGATCCTTTATTGCAGTAAAGACGGCTTGGGTGTGTCTAACCGTGCATTGGAACGAGAACTTGGAAGAATATTTCTAAGCAGCGGAGAATTTATGGTAAAAATGATAATAATATGCCTAAACTTTTCGGGGAAACGCGGAAAAAAACTACGGCTTGTTTACGGTATGAACTTGCTTAGTTTAATCTAATCAGCAAGGGCCGTAGAAATGAAAAATACTGGTTTAAAGCTTTCTGTCAGTAATCGTTAAATCATCTATATATGTTTTATATGTTTTATGAATATATCGCTGTTTTGATGTTCATAGATAGCTATGAACATCAAAACAGCGATATATTCCTTGTAGGTAGATATGTAAAAGCACGTATAGCCACCAATATAATCTTAACATTGTTCAGATTAACCAATCAAATAACTTTTCACTCGTTTTTGTTTCAATAATGAATGTTTACAGCAAAAACGTAGAAGGATCCTACTTAAGAAGTCATATATTTTTTCGTTTTTCAACTTGTCAATAAAACTCGTGAAGTAACAGTAACTCGCTGACAAGTTTCATCTGTTTTAAATCAATGTTGGTTTCCATTGCCACTAGACAAAGTTTCACTGAAGGAAGCCAATAGAGGGAAGGAAAATAAAAGTTCGTTCCCAACTCCGCTCGAAGTGTCAACTGAAGTTCAACAATCGACGTGCGAGAGTAAGGAAATGTTTCCTGGAACACCTTCAAGATACCTAGGTCTGCATTTTTTTCAAACAAGATGACAATAATCATAAGGTCTTTTAAGGTAGCTACTACAATTTGCATAAAAGGTTGCTGGCCCCTGGGGACCCCCTGGATTTGCCCCAGTTTGTAGATATCCGTTGACGACAATAAAAGTAACTCCCGTAGAAATGAACCCTCCTTGTATTATCTGCACGTTGTTTTATGAAAAGGTCAATTTCGTATTTTACATCCGTCCGTTTTCTAGGTTACAGTATTATTCGTAAAGCGGTATCTTTTGACTGACACTTGGTTGTATTGTGAAGTGGGTGGCGCAAACAGATCGCCAGGCAGCTTTCACGCTGGAGTGGCGCTAAGCGCGACCATTTCATGAAGTAATCCGCACTCCGAGAGGCATTAGCGGCTCCCTCGCCCAGCTTCCTCCTACAACACCCTGACGGCGCATTTTCATACTTTTATTGTAACTTTGCCTCTCTAAGCTTTATTTAAAAAAAATGGTTGCCTGTAAAGTCGGTTTTACGGGCGAAGATTTTACGTGACAACGACCGATCATCCGATCATAGTTGAGTGGGAGAGAGACGCAAGGCATTCGGCGGGCCTCTCTCTCGTTCGGTGACTCATCGTAACGTTACCGAGCGTTACACTTTTTCATAAGTGACTCCCAGTCGCAACCTAATTTAAGACGTTGTCACGTCAATAGACTTAAATATTTATTACCTATCAATGTTTATGTTCACATAAATGATACATTATTTAATTGTGTCGGAAAAAAAGAATTAAAGGCACAGATTATAAATATGAAACAATTTTGCATTGCGGCATAAGCCGGCAGCGAACTATCTGGGCGCTGTTTACTTGGTAGTGCAGCGCCAGAGACGGTAGGCGACGATAAGTAGAATCGTTTCACGGCATAATCCTCTCACTGAAGAGGTATTATCGTACTGTGGACTCCGCCTGACTAGGGATAAGCACTGCATTGTGTTGTAAGTGTTGGCGTTTTGACGTGCGCCTTCTTGTGCCAAGACTTAGCGGGAGAAGAGCGTGGGACTAGCTTTGTGACGAATGCGGGGCATGATTCTACTTTCACCTCTCTGCCTAGCCTTTTTCCAACTATGTTGGGGTCGGCTTTCAGTCTAACCGGATGCAGCTGAATACCAGTATTTTACATGGAGCGACTGCCTATCTGACCTCCACAACCCAGTTACTAAGTAATACCATACCCCTTGGTTGTACAGTTTCTATAATTATGTCTGTAATTTATATGGTGTACAGAAAGCGTCACTATGTCCTAACCCCTCAAGTTTTAAAATGTTACACTGCTACAACATTGAATTCCTTACGAATAATCTAAAGAATTCTTCAAAAAGAGTCCATTGTGTTGACTCGGATTCGAACCATCGCATCACCGAACGTCGTCATACTCATACCGGCAGTTTGACGAACTAGCCAGCGAGCCCATACGAATTGCGATGAAATTGTTATCTACTATCGGCTGAGGCATTATATCTTTAGGTCCCTGTCTAATCGAAAGATGTTATAATTTGAGGGTATCCATTAATTTTACTTACTTACGTTGTCTTTATAAAATTAATCCATACCTTCAAGTTAGAACTTTGTATACGTTCACTTAAAACGGCGAAGAGTAAACGACTACTAATTTTATCAATTATTTATTTAAATGATTTCTGATTTTATGAGAACTAAAATAGTTGTTCTGTTTGTTGTAAAATAAGATCATAGTTTTGTTAAATAATAGCAATAATAAATATTGTTAAATGATCCTTCCCTCTCGGATCCTAAGCAGTGTGGACGTGTAATTAGTGAACCAAAAATAAAATAAACCTATTTTAAATCAAAAATAAAATTCAAATAACTCGGTGGAAGTACCAGGAGCGCAGAATCGAGAGACGGTGAACGTGCGGTGCGGTGTGCGATAAGCTACTCACACACACACACATCTCCATTACGCCAGCGGGCATCGGCGACAGCAAGTGTGAGTGTTTCTCTGTGCTTGTCACCTGTCAACGCCATTCTGTGTCACCTGTCAGTGTCAGCTGTCGGTATCAGCTGTCAGTGTCATCTGCCATTGTCAACCGTGTGCCAACCGTCCGAGAGCGTTCCAGGAACCTACTAAGTCGAGAACTGGAGCATTGAAGACTTCCGCGTCACGCAGTTTGACTTTACATTCCAGATTTATATATATTGATTTTTTTAACACTTTTACATTGAATATTTCCACAATATTATGGATAAGTCCATGGACAAATCATTATCTGATTCGGAAGTAAACCTAGTGGGGAAAGTTCTGAGTACTCCGCCAAATTACGTTTTTCAACGTGTAAAAAGAACCAGAGAAGAAATTGATGAATCTCTGAGTAAACAACTGGATGATTTTAAGTCAGAAATCAGGAAGATGATGACATTTTTCTCAGTACAACATAGCGACGAGATAAAAAAAGTGACCACAACTTTAACGGAGATTCAGCAGTCGAACCTTAACATAGAGAGCTCGATCATAAATTTAACTGCACAAAACGAAGAACTAAAAAAGAAAATTATAGAAATGGAGTTTCAGACCAAAGAAGACAAAAAACAAATAACTTTCTTGGAAAATAAGATAGAGGATCTTCAAATGGGTGGACGGAAAGCAAATTTTGTCATCAAGAATGTTCCAAAAAGGAGCAATGAAAGCAAGGAGGACCTAATAGAAATGGTTTTGAGTCTTTCCCGTATCTTAACATGCAATATTGGTAAATATGACATTAGGGACATCTATAGGGTACGCGGTAAAAACCCTGATTCGCAAAATACCCCAATCATTGTAGAAACTGGATCTGCTCTACTGAGGACCGAGATACTTAAGATGGGTAAGGCCTATAATCTAAAAAACAAGACCAAATTATGCTGCCAGCACCTGGGCTTTAAATCCCAGGAAGATACCCCTGTTTTCCTATCGGAGCACCTAACCCCGAAAGGATCACGTCTACATTTCCTTGCAAGAGACTTAACGAGGACAGGAGCCTACAAATTCTGTTGGACAGCGTACGGCAAAGTCTATATAAAGAAGAATGAACAAGCGCCCACTATAACCATTACTTGCGAAGAACAAATTCATAAACTCGTACTGAAACAATGACTGTCGAACTGTAAGCTCATGTACTACACCCGGTTTTTTCCCTTACAAACTTTATTGTCAATCTATACCAGTAAACTAATATCAATTTCAGGTATTGTAAAACTGTCCACGTTTACGCCAGCTAACTACAGTACTCTAGACCTAAACTTAAATTACCTAATTCTAATTTTACTTATTCACAATATTCACATACATTCACACACACACAATCACAATAAATTTCAAATACACACACACCAACACTACTTTCACTACTCTCACAGCTATTGTTCATTCTCAAGTATCTGGTCAGGAATAAAGACTGTAATTTCCATAAAACTTAACACAAGGAATAAACTCCCTAAAGCAACTAGACTAGGGCTTTCAGTCTCGATGCATTACCGAGTCCCGGGAAAAAAAAAACGAGACTCGATGTGGTCTCGAAATTCCCGGGAAAAACGAGACTTTTGAGACTATTTCAAAACTAGGTTTCTTACTAGGCTATGCAATTAGGCAGTCAAAACAAGATATTTTAATCAAGTACTTTATTAAACAAACGCAAATAAAAAAATAAAACCTTTTGTTGATTTTTTTTTTCATTTTTGTAGTGGGCACGTAAGAAACAAAAGGCGTTTAATGTGGTTTCAGACAGAGAGTACCTAATTTTATTACAAAAGTAACCCGCGTTACAAAAAGCTCTCTCTGCTTCTGCTAGTGGGGGAATAGACATTAAATAATTCTAGCAATAATTTAGGTATTTCTCTCTGACGCCTTTATTTTCAAAGAGAGCTTTTCTACGTGCAAGGTTGTTTGCAAGTCATGGATAGACATGGAAGTTATATTCTGCCCTTTGTCTTCCTGGGGGTTTAACCAATTATTAAGCTCAGATTCCAGCTATTCTTCTGTAGTTAAACTTGTGAGCTCCGCAATCGTCGCATCATTTGTCAGATTTGTCAGTTGTGGATGTATTTAACCTTTACACAACAATTACACACGATTATTTTAAAGACACTGTAATTTCGTCGTTGCTTAATGTTTGAAAAGCTGTTGCATCAAGCTTTTTTTCAAAAAACTGAGAAGGACTGTGCAAGGATTGTAAGCTCAAACTCAAAGCATTTATTTAAATTAAACTATGTACAGGCACTTTTGAATTGTAAAAATTAAATAGTCTGTCAGTTAGTCAGAAAGTTGAAGCTAGTTGCCCATTCCAAAACGTAGATCTCTATGGAGAAGAATGGGCAAGAAACCAAAATTCTGGGTACATTATTCTTGTTACTTCTCTATGTGAGAACATAAACTAAGATACTTGTAACTTGCCTCAATCAGTCTATTTTCCTTAATAAGAATGCGCAGTGGATTGGCGACTCTTACGCTCAAAAAACTTGTAAGTCCAATTTCTTTAGGCAGAAATTTAGTGCAAAGAGTAACGTCTTGTCTACACAGGGCTTCTAAGGTCACTTTCATAATACCTAGTGAATTTCAGATTGCTTCCAATGTAGCCTAGTATACTCTGATTCAGTGAACTCTGTAACCATAATTAAAAATGACTGTTGGTTTAGTAGATTATTTAATACTGTTATTATATGACTCAAGTCTCAAAAGTCTCGTTATTTTCGAGACCGAAAATGTTAGTCTCGCGAGTCTCGAAAATACCAAAAAATCGTCGAGACTCTCGAAATTTTCGAGACCGAGATTCCCGGGATGAAAGCCTTAAACTAGACCTATTCAAAACACTTACCTAACAAATAACGTATATTCTATTTATAAAAACCACAATGACTGACACATTACTTACCATTTCTGAAATAGACAACTTCGAGGTGGCTCGTACAGTCGAATGCACTAGCTCAGACCTAGATAAGCATGTATATATAAACAGAAACGACCTCACTATTATTTCCCAAAATATAAGGAGTATTTACTGTAATTTTGACGACTTTATACTTAACCTATCTAATTTTAAATTCGAAACAGACGTTATTTTGACAGAATGCAGACTTAACCCTAATAAACCAGTGCCCCAACTTAATAATTACTTAACTTTCTTTACTACTCGCCAACTAAACCAAAATGATGGGGTAACTATATACGTAAAGCAATCTTTAAATCCTAAAGTTCAAGAAATTGAAATATCACAAGCGTCATGTCTCCAACTGGAAATACTCAATAATATAATATTATGTGTTTATCGTTCCCCCTCAAATTCAAATATAGATAGTTTCGTAAATTCCCTTAGTACTCACTTAGATAAACTGAAGTCAAACAAAAACATTGTTATTGCAGGAGACATAAACATTAACATTCGAGCTAAAGATACAGAGTCATCTCATGAACATAAAAACAGAAATCACTATCAGAATATGTTGTCATTGCATGGAATACTCACAGGTCATACACTACCTACGAGAGAAAGTAATTGTTTAGACCACTTCATGCTAAAAATTAATAAAAAAAAAGTATCTCCATTTATTGCCATATTACAAACGACAATAACGGACCATTATACGACATTTCTGTCTTTGTCTAAAATTAAAAACACTCTACCTTCAAATAAAACTACGACTATTACAAATTATGAACAAGCACTAAAAGATCTACAGCAACAAAACTTAGCGGAACTCCTCTTCTGTGATGATCCAAATCAATTAACCTGCCTACTCATAAACATACTTGCTGAAACCATAGAAAGAAACACTATCTCTCGCAAAATTCCTAACAGCAAACAAATAATAAAGCCGTGGATCTCCACAGGCATTTTGCGATGCATAAGAAATCGTAACAAATTACAGAAACAATCCAGGCTAAATCCACATAACGAAATTAAAAAAATAACCTACACTAGATATAGAAACTATTGTAACTCACTTATAAAAAAATTAAAACGTAAATATGAAAAGGACCTATTAGTAAAATCAGTTGGGAATAATAAACTTCTATGGAAAAATATAAAGAAACTAACTTACTCTAATAAAGTTAAAGATCGTAACACCGAATTGCTAAATTTTAAGACATCGCCTCTGGAATCAGTAAATTTTGTCAATAACCACTTCGCCAACGTTGGTAAACACTTAGCTCAGCAAATAGTGCCAAGTACTAATAATACACAAGCTGTCAACCAACCAGCACAAAGTAATACTTTTGTACTCTTAGACACTGATCCTCATGAAGTAGATCAAATATTGATGGGCTTAAGATCTGATAGTGCCCCGGGATGGGACAAAGTCCCGACTAAATTTCTAAAGTCTGCCCGATATGATATCGTTCCCATAATAACCCATCTTGCGAATCTTTGCTTTCAAAAAGGTATTTTTCCTGAGCTGCTAAAGCAATCAATTATTACTCCAGTTCATAAGGGGGGGGACAGAGACGATGTCAATAACTATAGACCTATCTCTATCCTACCGTCAATATCCAAAATAATTAAAAAACTTCTAAATGTTAGATTAACTCGATACTTAAATAAATTCAGTTTACTTTCGAACCAACAGTTTGGTTTCAGGCAGGGTTTATCTACGGAGGACGCGGTCTCAGCTCTAAGTTCCCTGGTAACTGAACACCTTGATGCTGGGAATAAATGCTTAGCGGTCTTTCTAGACCTTAAAAAAGCATTTGACACCGTCTCTGTCCCAAACCTTGTGAACAAACTCGAAAATGCTGGAGTGAGAGATATCCCTCTGAAACTTTTCAGGGACTACCTCTCAAGAAGGAGGCAGAGGGTCAAGATGGAAAAATATGTCAGTGAAGATGCGGAGGTGACATATGGTGTTCCACAGGGAAGCATATTGGGTCCTACCCTCTTTCTTTTGTATATCAATGACCTATGCAACATGAACATCGAAAATGCAAAAGTCTTCTCGTACGCCGATGACACCTCTGTCGTTTTTACTGGCAACTCATGGCACGACGTAAAACTAAAAACAGAGATGGGCATGGCCCATGTCGCTAATTGGCTTAGTAATAACCTGCTCACGCTAAACACATCCAAGACGAATTACGTATGCTTTAGCGTGAGTAACAGGACACAACCAAATGACGATTTCAACATAAAAATTCATGTGTGCGGAGATCCAACAAATAGATGTTGTGCCTGCTTATGTATCTCCAAAATTTCGCAAACTAAGTACCTGGGCATTGTAATTGATCAACGTCTATCATGGTACCAGCATTTGGAACAGGTTACAAATAGGGTTAGGAGATTGAGCTGGATATTTAAATCACTACGTCACATTGCTCCAAAAGACATAATCAGTAAACATAAATCCCCTAGAAACATCCTGAATGAGGTATACTTGGCTCTAGTGCAATCAGTTTTAATGTATTGTATCACGGTTTGGGGAGGTGCAACTAAATCCAAGCTTATATACTTAGAGCGAGCCCAGCGTGCCCTTATTAAGATTATGTACTTCAAAAACATATTATACCCTACAAATAGCCTTTATACTATCAGCAATTTAATCTCGATAAGAAAGTTGTACATAATCCAATCCGTCTTGAAAAGACATAAAACCCTACCATTTGATTCTGAAAAATTAACCAAAAGAAGGAAAGACTTAGTAGCTCCAGTTTCCCAAACTAAAACCGTGTTTGCATGCAGGCAATTCAATAAACGCTCAGCCGAATTATACAATAAGATAAACAAAACAATATTCATATACACTAAAAGCACATATGATTGTAAGAAAACCGTAACTAATTGGATCAAAAAACTCACGTATGAAGAGACCGAGGCACTTCTACAGTACATTAAATAGCAAGATACATTATAATAATACATTACTCAATTGTTACACACATACATACAATCTCACAAAAACAGGCAGTTAAAAAAAAAAAAAAAAACACACACACACACGCACCCCCACACTCACGCACACACACACCCACACACGCACACTCACACTCATCACACACACACTCTTACACAATTTTTTTTTTTCTTGTTTTTATTATTTTACTTTTTCCTTTTTTTCTTTATCCTTTTTTATAAATAAAAAAAAATATATATATATTATCAATAGAAATAAGTAATTAAGCATAAGTCTAATTACCCACATATTTGTTACTGTTGTAAATATTTTGCTATGGAAGAGCGGGGCCTCCTAACACAGGCAATAATTGCTTAAAAGGAGTCCCCAAACACAACCACCCATTGTTGTAACAAATTTCATGAATAAAACATTTTGTATTTTTTTGTATTTTTGATTAATAAAGTATTTTATTTTTCTTGATTTTTAATTCTTTGTAAATAATTACTACTTAAAACAAAATAGAAATATATATCAAAATAATATAATGAACAAAAAGCACATTTCGTGCCTATATAGGATTTGAACTTCCAATCGTATGCACGGTAAGCGGTCTTGAAACCTCCAGTCTATTTAGACGATGAATAAGTTGTCGTAAATGTTAACCCTATTATTGTTGCTTGTCGTCGCAAAAGTATTGTTTTATTGAAAAAAACAATAATAAAAACAGAATTAAAAAAAAAATACTTACTTAAACTTCTTTATTCACTATAACAATACATTATTTAAAATAAAATGTTTTTGCAAAATACAAAAACCAACTTGGGCCTATCACGGATTTGAACGCACATGTCTTTTGGTGGGGTAACTACTTAAAGGAGCTGTGTGTACATAATAAAGAGTATTCTATTCTATTCTAAGATTGGTTGTCAGACTTTCGGGCTTCTGACGACCCGTAACGACTATCAAAGATCCACGAATGACACCCGGGACCAACAGCTTAACGTGCTTTCCGAGGCACGGAGGGGTCTTGGTATGTATAGATGGTCACCCATCCACAAACCAACGGCGGTAAGCGTGATTTAACCTGATCGATCGACCCATGCGGCTGTTATTGCATAGCAATATTCACAATTTCACATGTTGGGTCATATTACAATTAAATATAATAGTAGGTACGATTTATCAATCAGTTGTCTTCACCGCTGAAAATGACGACCCTCTATAGACTATTCCAAAATATCTAACGGTACGGTATATAGCCATAGGTGAGTCTTGACTTGACATGATACAACTATAGAGTACATTTTTGGTACAACTCCAACAGTCACTAAAAGTGAAAACATGATAATAATATTTTCTTTGTCGGAAACACACCAAACAGGAGTGACGTAGGTAACTCACACATTTCTTAAAACATTAACAAAAGCTTTTTAAATAGCACGTTGTTGTGACATCTGTTTTCCGGTCATTGCGTCCTGTAACTTTTAGTAAAAGATTTTCCGCCAAGAGCCTTTGCCTAAAACCTCTTTAGAAATGTCCAACACAGACGCGTTATTTAAGAAACCGGTCAGATCACAAAGCATTTTACACTGGGAAAATTACGAGATCAAGCTACTACAATCTGTCAAATTTCTTTAATAGATTGTCAACTTTATCGCTAAAGCTTAAGGTTCAAAGTTGATTGGGAAAATTTGACAGTTTCGAGTAGCTTGATGTGCTGGCGTCTGTACCTATGGTGTCTATGAGTGCTGGGTGTTCTGCTGAGTGTTGGGTCCTGGGATCGATTCCCAGGTCAGGCACTGTTTTTGGGTTTTTCCATTGGGAATTTCTCAGTAACAGCCCGGAGTCCTGCGCCTGATCTCGCTCCGGTCATAATTATGTGAGATTGCCGTCCCATCGGACAATGCGAGTGAGGGAAGAGATAGTGCACTTGTGTCTGCGCCGCACACACTTGTACAATATACCTACCTATCTTCCGCAGTTCCGCGCCGAAGGACTCCGCCATGTCCGAAATACGGACTGGAGGACTACGTAGATGAATATGTTTTTTTTATTCTGTACATTTTAAAAACTCATCCATTCTGATGCAAAAGACAGGGACTGCAGGAAGAAAAGTATCGAAAATATTTCCGAGTATTTTTTACGTCATCATATTTCACTGTCGCATTCGCATTGTGGTTGATCAGTAAATGCGCTGGCCACTGACGCTTTCACAGTCATTTTAGTAAAAGCCGGCCATTGTCTCTTTGGATCTTTCCCAAATACCGAGCGGACCGTCCGATACGAAGACAAAAAGCCACTACACACTGATGGCATAATATGCATATTGAAAATAAATGGACCCATAAAGCACCAGCTCTTTTATATTTCGGAATACAAACAGAAATCGCGGGTTTTTGGACAAAAGATTCATAACCATGCAAGTGCAGTACTCTCGATAAGTAGCTGGGATAATGATTGAGGCAGCATCACGTAGAGGGACAATTCAAACTCCCAAACGTGACTCGACAGTGCGAGGTGATTGCAAAATTATAATTCATAAAAATTCATCTCGCGACAGAATGTAATCTACATTTCGATTGTCATATCTGCGTTATTCTAAGGAATTGAATTTTTAGGGCAAGAAATGTATTCTAGGTTAGTCTGAGGCTTAATTGAGGTCCATTCAGCTGAGATATTGGTAAACGGTCAGCCGATGGCGGCGGGCGCGGCGCCTGATTGAACTCTTTCTTGTGTTATTGTGAGAATAATCACGGTATTGGTGAAATCAATTACTTATTTTGTATTGTATTTCTTTTTAAATTTAAAATATTTTGCTGCCTGCTCTGAAATTTAATTTTAAATTGCGCCGTTGCACCTTAATTAAGTTGTTAAAGTGAATTTCGTGATGTTTCCTTTTTTTAACGCAATAGAGTTGATAAAAAAATATTTACTATTTTAAAGCAAAAAGAAACTGAGACAGCCTACTAAAATTTCCCTCTAATATTTATCTATGGACAAAAGATGGAGTTAATAAGCTATGGGATAATAATCTGAAGATGCGAAATCACACCATACCAACTAACCTACAAAAATCAAACTGATAAGTCAGAATTATCACAACGGATGGAGCATGAAACGGTTCAGTTAGCGGTCTCAAGACGGACTATTGAGGTTTAACAATGGGGCCAATCACGCGCCAACTTCCAACCCCACTGGAGAGCACGTCCTCGCACTTCCGACTTGCGGATACTTCGCGAACTAACTCAGCCACAGACGAAAAATCCCCAATCAATTGAAGAATCATGATAAAGTTAATGATATCGTCTCTGACATCAATTTATTCGAAGCGTGTTCGCGCCGAATAATTTTTTCTCACTAAATTCATTTGTGGAGTTGTTAGCTGATTTTACGTATTTGTTGATGATTCCTCTTGTGAATCTTATAGACGAGCTTGATAATTTTTTCTCATTCTTCTGAAACGTACCTACTTATCAATTTAAAATGATAAATTTCTCCGTTGGACATATCTAGGTAGGTTCTCCGTTGAACTTTATATTTACATTATCTAAACCTACTTATTTAAAAATCGTGAACCTAAACGATTACCGAAAATGTGTTTTAGAAGACGATGCACAAGAGGAAACTAAAATAGAACACAGTGTTCGAAGCGATGCAAACCTTTACGTTAACAAAACTTTACGTTACACACGCAATATTGTCAACCTACATCAGCTGAATCCATCAGATACGGCACTCAAAGTTACAGGTACCACGGTACAAGTCCAATCCGGTGTTGTGCAGTAAATAGGTCGGCTAAAAGTTGTCCCATCTCGCGCGTGCCGGAGCCGAACCGAACTTACAGACGTCCGACGCAGCTGGCTCGATGCTTCTAGATATCTAGGCAAGAAACTAGTCTACATTCTACCAACCGTTTTTATTACGACCGGACAAAGGAATCTGCGTAAATGTTCTAACTATTAATACAGCCTGCATTCTACAATAAATTTATGAAATTCTAGCAAATAAGATGTCACCTAGGTACATCATAATTGCTAGAATTTCGTAACTTTCATTCATCAATTTCAACATCGGTTTTCGTGCAAACTCTTACATGCCACAAACTAGACGAGATAATAAGCCTCGCGGAGAGTATAAACTTTACCTAGTAGGTTACGCAGTACCATCATAGTTCCAATAGATCTAAGTAGTAGCTAAATCCACAGATTTAACGGTTTTGGTTAAATCTGTGGATGGCGAAAGCAATGATTAGGTACAAATGAGTTTTTGATAGTATTTTTGAGTGACAAAACGATTACGTTGATACTGACATGGACTTCATTCTGACCATAATTTTATAAACTATCGGTTTTTCTTTTGCAGAATAAGTACCTACCAGTTAGAACTCTAATGAAAGTTTTAAAAGTGTAATCTAGAAAAGTTAATAAAGCTAAATAAAAAGCAATAACGCCTCCCTTCACTAATCTAAATGCTAAATTGTCATCTCCTCAAGAGGATTAAGAACCCCAAGGGATCCCATACCTAAAACAATAACTACCTGAAACGTAAACAGGTAAGTAGATATCCAAGTTTCCCGCACGTTATTAAACGCGCAGTCATATCGGAATCGCTATAATCGAATACGCTCCGATTCATAATCGTATTAAGCTGGGGGTCTGTATCGATTATATCGAGTAGATACACATGCTGAGAGCGGAACCGATAGCCAAATAAACTAGCAAACCGCATCGATTACCTGTCAATGGCAGCCTCCATTGGAGTGACCGCGTCGCCGGACCAACAGAGACCGTCCTGATAATGGAGGTACGACCAGCGCTTTAATTACGGAATACTTTCCTCTATTTAAAACTTTTGAGTACGGTGAAGAAAAAGTACCTACGTAATAAATATTATATTTCGACAAAATACAATCTCTTACTGGTCCACGATTGGACTAAAATTACCATGAATATTCCTCGCCTCCAGCCAAAATGTAACATTCAGAATTCATACAACACAACAAAAAGACAAGAATCTGCACAGCAATTTCATTATTTTATGGTGTTAACATCACAATAGAGAGAACTTTGTCTTCACGAAACTTTTCTACACTTTTAATAAGAAGCCCATTCATCGCATACTTTTCATTAGTGGGGAACTGGTGAAGAAGGGGGATGGCTTTATCGCAGTAACTCGTGACACCAGAAAATTAAAAGTGCGGAGTCATGGTTGGGCTATCTTAGAAAATAGGGTGACTGTGCTCTTACAGAACTTAATTAATCGACGCTTGAGCCGCTCGGTGGACATGTCCTACAATCGATATCGAGAGAGACACAGGCTTCGTCTACATCAGGACAGAAATAAATACGAGTTGGAACAACATTTGAACTAGGCCGACAGAATTAAGCAGTATTTATGACTTGTTTAAAAATACAAAAGAAGAAACTGGGTTCCAAGTTTTACTTTTAAAAGTAGGTATGTTCTCATTTTCTCAGCCTAAAATATCAACAGCCCCTTTGTCGTTGAAAATACGCGTACTTAGGTATTGTTATTAACAGCCAGGCTTAAAACTACAACTCTAATGCGGCCCCTCGCCGTAGACAGGGCCCTTTAGATGTTCAAGCATTGGTGGTGCGCCCTCTCACGACTGTTACTGACACATAATCGATAGTGCACGAGACGTGTGGGCTTAGCACTGGTTTAATGGCATTGATAAGAATCAATAAACAACACACAATTGAAATGTCAAAAGCAGAAGAGATTTTTGAACTTTATGTATAGTCAGGGAAAAAAATTGTGACTTCCAACTTGAATAGTTCAAATCACAACTTCTTTGATAGTTTGACCGATCTCTAGCCGTGTATTTGATTGATTAATTGCAGTTATAAACAACTCAGTCGAAGTCTATTTCTACTAGTCTGGTGTAATAACTACTATTAAGTAGGTAAAAAGCATTAGGTAGGTATACATTGAAACTTGTCTCTCTTGCCTCTTGCCAGTTATAGAAATCAGCTTTGTTTAATGAGTATTATCTTATCCACCAAAAACATTTTCATGTAATATGTTGCCAAGACAAGACCTTAGTAATTCTCGCACTGTCAAAAAGTTATCAGATCTCACGTAGAACCCAGTTTCTAACTCTACATGCCCTAACTCCACAAGCCACACCTTAGTCAAAATATGAAGCTTGGCTGTTTCGTTACTACACAAAAACTATTGTTTATCAGAAAAGTAATGAACAATGAATAAATGTTTCACTTTACACCCATGTGATGGTAGCGAAACGGCCAAGCCTCATAATTTTGACTAAAGTGTAGAGTTTCGCGAAATACATTCACACGGCGACTTTTTGCAGCGGTTCAGTAGCGATACAATCGCAAAAAGATCGCGATACAGTTGTGATGCTATCGCTGGTCGTATAGGTACCTAAGTAACCATGATTCTGCATCGCAACTATCGCGATACTGGCGTCGCGATACAGAATTGATACAGACGCGGTGCAATATCTACATAATGGTAAGCTGTAGTGTCTACTGGAATGCACATCATCTGCCGGTCTGTGTCTTCACAGCCGCAGCAATCCCCAGTCTTTATTTACCCGATGTCGCCAGAAACAGTCTTTAGTAGCGATGCTGAATTAACACAGTAGCGCGTTGCCATCGATGCAGTGGTGGCCCAATGGTAATGGCCTGACATACAGGTTGTAGTTCGTGGGTTCGAACCCACAGGTGCTTTACTTTGTCTAAATAATTTCATCACTACTTCCCTCAAAACGGTGAAGGAAAACATCGTGAGGAAAACAGCATGTCCCAGAACCAAAAATTCGAAGACATATTATGACATCTATAATTAATAGTCCACTCCCTCTCAAAGAGAGGAGGCCTGTGTCCCAGCAGTGGTAACAATTAGTCTGATTATGTTGCCATCGATGCAGAAGCAGAAGCAATGCTGAATCGATAGAATGCGATTGTATCGCTACTGAATCGCTTCTATCGTGCGTTGCAAATGCGACAAACGGCCAAAAGTAGGGTTGCAAATTGCAGACGCTGAATTGCTGCAAAAAGTTGCCGTGGGCGACCGCCATTTTTTTTTTTTTTTGCGGATGGGAAATCATCAAATGACCCCTCCCGCTCTGGGTGGAGCGGAAGGGAGTGTCAGACTCTTACTGACTAAAACCCACCCGTGTTCCTTCCTTAGAACTTTATGTTCCGGGCCAGCGGTAACCCTTTCGGACAATCCCGCTGACCCGGCAGGCCTCGGCCCTATGAGGCCCCTCCTCGATGCTGACATCTCTTTGAGGCGCGCGTGGAACACGTACGCGCCGTCCGGCACGGGCCTGGTCCTGATCGGACGGTGAGCTACCCATTACTCTCCGCCCGCAGGCCCGCGCCTACCGTGGCCGGGAGTCGTCTCGCGGCTCCCGACGCCCGGAGGCGACCGCCATTATTCGTACTTGAGTACTTAGGTACCTACCTATATGTTACAACCATTTTCTCAAACTATCATAAAAATAAATTAATGGAGATGCCAACTGCATCTCCATTAATTTATTTGTATGATACATTACAATGCCTTGAAATTGAAACACCTTGCTCATATCTGGTCTGGTACATAAGATGTAGGTACACACAGCTGCATTAAGTAGTTACCCCACCAAAAGACATGTGCGTTCAAATCCGTGATAGGCCCAAGTTGGTTTTTGTATTTTGCAAAAACATTTTATTTTAAATAATGTATTGTTTTAGTGAATAAATAAGTTTAAGTAAGTATTTTTTTTTAAATTCTGTTTTTATTATTGTTTTTTTCAATAAAACAATACTTTTGCGACGACAAGCAACAATAATAGGGTTAACATTTACGACAACTTATTCATCGTCTAAATAGACTGGAGGTTTCAAGACCGCTTACCGTGCATAAGATTGGAAGTTCAAATCCTATATAGGCACGAAATGTGCTTTTTGTTCATTATATTATTTTGATATATTTTTCTATTTTGTTTTAAGTAGTAATTATTTATAAAGAATTAAAAAATCAAGAAAAATAAAATACTTTATTAATCATTTATTAATATTTATTATTGCTATTATTTAACAAAACTATGATCTTATTTTACAACAAACAGAACAACTATTTTAGTTCTCATAAAATCAGAAATAATTTTAAAAAATAATTGATAAATAGTAGTCGTTTACTCTTCGCCGTTTTAAGTGAACGTATACAAAGTTCTAACTTGAAGGTATGGATTAATTTTATAAAGACAACGTAAGTAAGTAAAATTAATGGATACCCTCAAATTATAACATCTTTCGATTAGACAGGGACCTAAAGATATAATGACTCAGCCGATAGTAGATAACAATTTCATCGCAATTCGTATGGGCTCGCTGGCTAGTTCGTCAAACTGCCGGTATGAGTATGACGACGTTCGGTGATGCGATGGTTCGAATCCGAGTCAACACAATAAACTCTTTTTGAAGTATTCTTTAGATTATTCGTAAGGAATTCAATGTTGTAGCAGTGTAACATTTTAAAACTTGAGGGGTTAGGACATAGTGACGCTTTCTGTACATAGGTACACGGTGTAGCTGTAGATACACCGTAACACCTCGACAGCAAGTACTTCCTTGAACTCCAACCAAGACTACAGGTACAACTTCACCTGCACGACTTCATTAGCTTTTACGTGAGAAGACTATTTGAAGGCTAGATTGGCGCAGTAGTTTGGGGTCGGCTTTGACTTCGGAGTTTTATTTCTGCGCAAGAATCAAACTTGATTAAAAATTCGACCCTGCAACCAATTTATGTACCTTGTAGGATACCCAAAATTGATGTTAGTTATGAATGTGTAGGCAGATACGTCTGAACACCTCCCCGCAGGTATTACAGGAGTTTTGCGAGATGACCGTAGACAGAGTAAAGTACTCTGTTTAGGCAGATGACACTTCGCTTTTATAAATAAACTAGCTTCTCCCCGCAGTTCCGTAGTTCCGAAGACCAGTTACAAACTTTACAAAACGAGTTACAAACTCATAAATACCTCTATAGAATATTATTATGTTTATAGACTAACCCAGAGCAAAACCCTGATCAAGACTACGAGGATCAAGAACAATAATTAATGTATATACCTAGGTAAGTAAATTAGACATGCCAAAGATAACGAAAGCATTTCACTAAAATATAGAAAGTCGCACGTAGAGAGCTATAACAAACAAAACTTGGTGAGTGTAACTAACATCTTCGTTGGGATTCCACTGCGTCGACAAACTCCTAAAAGTTTGGTTGAAACTTAATTTAGCTGGACTAGTCCACGACCGCTGATGGAAAGTTTTAGCAAAGCTCTGTACTAATGGAAGGCGAACTAAATAACTGGAAGCCATCTACCAACTGAGTGAAACGTGATCTTATATATATCTAAGCAGGTAGGTATATAGCAGGTATGTAGCAGGGTGCAGGAAAATCTGTTGTGTGACCGTAGGTATTTTATACCAGCACCTTAAAGTTTGCACTTGAAAAGTCTCCGATAGACTGCAATAGGCATTACCTACTTATTTCATACTTAAAACAATCAGTGCAGATAATTCCGAGTAGGTATTTTGGTAGGTAGACGTAGGTACATCGAGCTTTTTCAACCCAGTTCTGGAATGGCTTCCAGTTGTATTCTTGACGTTCTTCTCTGGGGCAACGTGAACAAAACTTCTAACTTCGTTAATCGTTAGAATTTTGCAAAACTCGTTTAACAGGTAGGTACCTACGTGCTTCATTAGGATGCAATTTTTTTTTTTTTTATTCTCTGGGAAACCTTCAAAAGGCACCTGACCTGGGGATGGTCTGGGAGTGTGGGATTTGTACCTCACTAAAACCACCATCAGCACATAGGGGTGGTCCCAGTTCCTCTTAAAAGACCAATTCCGGAACCCCCCGTGCAACGCATAATGGATAGGATGCAAATTACCTAATGCACAGTACCAAATGACAGGAAAGTACCTACAATTTTAAGGATTCTTTAAACTGAGGCGAATCCAGCGTGGGACGCGGGACGTGAATATTTAGGAAGTCACACGCAACATATTTGATACTTGAATATCTTAAAATATATTAAAACTTCTATCAAATTATGTTTTTTCCTAGTTGATCCGGGGATACACGACCTATTTTTTTTAAATTTGCCGCTCATTTTCACTCTCAGCTTTCAATAGACAGACTCTAGTTAGGTAGATTTTATACCTACAGGACGGGAAGGTTAAAAAACATACTTCGTAAAACAAGTTCAAATTCAAAAAGAAAATTCTCATTTTTTATTTTGCCAAGATATACTGGGCAGCCTATAATTCTATTTCTATTGATCAAACAACTTAGGCACTGAACATTGAAAGAAAAAAAAACGAAGTAGCTAATTTCCAAAAGAAAAACATACTGCTATAAATTTTTGACGTTGTTTTATTAAAGAAAGATTAATTAATCCTCCTTAGTTGATTTACTAAACCTTAAGTCACATCGCATTCCTAGCTATTGCATCAACTAAAATATTACTAAAATTACAACACTACGGCATACGCGACGCGCCGTTCACATCTGTCACGTTTCTCACGACACACAAAATATTTATCAATTTTATTTCACCTAATACAGCTGTAAATTGTTAGTATTACTTTAAATAGGCTATATGAATGTAGGAAGTGTTTAATGAAGCAATCAACCGTATTTTCCTTTTTAGATGCAACTTAACAGTGGTTAGAAATGGACCAACAATTCTCATTGTCCTGGAATAATTTTCACGGGAACCTGACTAAAGGATTCGCCGGTTTATTAGGAAATGGCGAATTTGTCGATGTTACTATTGCAGTCGAAGGCCATTTGTTGCAAGCACATAAAGTGATACTGTCAATATGTTCACCTTATTTCAAGAAAATGTTTCAAATGAATCCATGTCAACATCCAATTGGTAACTAATAACTGTTTTATTGGAATCAAGTTATTCATGTAACCATTTTTTCTATTCGTCTAGTTGTTCTTATAACTTTTGACATTAATTTTCCAGTTGTACTAAGGGATGTGACTCACAAAGCAATGAAAGACTTGCTACAATTTATGTACCATGGAGAAGTGAGTGTGAAACGGGAAGATCTCACTAGTTTTATAGGAACAGCAGAAGTGTTGCAAATCAAAGGATTGACAAACAAAGAGGTAAGTTTGCGTAACATTACTGCCCTGAAAATGTTAACTCAACTCAGTATGTTTAGTGACAGAGTAAAATTATTATTGCCCATTTTCTCAAAAAAAAAAGTCCTAAATAAGTATCAACATAAATCGTAAACTAATTGATCATTCTATTTCCAGACTGAAGAAGATGACGATAGTGAAAGAGAGCAAGATTTACCGAAACACAGAACAGAAACTCAGAACAATACACCTGATGCTGAATCATGTGTGTCGGACAACTATGACACCGGTGTGAATGATGAAACAACAAACAATGAACTAGAGCTGCTAAAACAAAGGCAACTAATAGAAAAACTACATAGAATCAGCAACCTTAAAAGGAAATCTACTGAATTTCTACAAAAAAATTACTTCTCAGACATAGTAAACCCTGAAAAGAGACCAAAAACGAAAGAAAAATCTATTTACACACAAAATAATCAGATATATCAAACAAATAATTATGAGAACATGAAAAACTTATATGATGATAATCCTGTAGATATTTCTCCTACATACAACACACATTTACAGAAATCAAACCCCCAAGATTTCAATGAGAAAAGTAAGGATCAATCTCTGTCTGATAATGGATTGGATTTGAAGACAGAATGTGATGATAGTGATATCATAGTAACAGACCCAGCAGTATGTTCCAATCCAAAAAATTATGAATCTTCAAGAGAAGGGAAAAAAGATCTGTCCATTCCCATGGACTATCCATCACCACAAGACAGTAAGTATATTTTGTTAATGGAAAATCTTATAACAATCTCTAAAATTCAGCACTGACATAATCTCTACCTCCATTCAAAATTTGTTCAAATCTTTACATCCATTATTATCTTTGCTTACTAATGCTTCCTCTCATAGAATCATCCTGATCAATAAGATTAGAGATTGTGTTGAAAATGCAATCATTTTATTTTTCACTCAGTAATTTTCCTGTTTTCTTTTGCATAAAGCTTTTTGTTATGAAAACACGATGGCATTTTCAACAATTTACAATCTTATGAACAACTTTTGTGCCTTTTATTCTGCAAACAGTGCAATGAAAATGCCCATCGTGATTTCAGATACCAGCTTGAGTTCGTTATTCATCGACCTTAAAAACTTAGTGAATGGTAAGGTGACTAATAATGCACTGAGAACTAACACAAGTGAAGACTATCCTAGACCAACAATGGAGCACCGCCTTGTAACTATTCCACAAAAGGAAGACGGAAAGAAGAAATATCCCCAACGTTCATGCCGCCTCTGCTGGAAAATAGGGCGAAGACGAGACACTAGATTTATGTGCAGCGCATGTGAACTGCCATTCTGCAAAACTCCTTGCTTCGGAATCCATTTTAATGATATAATCAAAGTATCTCAATTGCAAGGAGACTATTATGCAAATTAATATTTTTATACATAGTATGCTTCACCCCTCTATAGAGGCAACATTCAACTATTCATAAGTGAAAATAATATACATATTGGTAGAAAAAAAGATCTATTGTAGGGCTAGTAATAAAGCCTGCTATTTATATTTTTAAGACACAAAGCTGAATCATAGATTCGGAAAAGATTTGGGACCAAATCTATAAACTGGATGATTGTGACAAGAACACCTTAAAAAGTTGCATAAATAGTGTAGTGTAGGCTATTAATAATAAGTACCAGTTACATTTTGGAGTAATAAAGATCATAAAGCACAATAAACAAATAAACTGTGATAGTGGGACTATGCTCTCAAGTGCCAATTAATTATTAAATAAAACACTAAAGCTATTTTTATAAAATTACATTCAATTAGAGAATAAACATATTTCACACTCTCCATTAGTGCCATCGTGTTTCGCCATACATTTTTATAAAGACTTTATTGCTCATATTCTAGTCTATTTATTGTACTAATCTAAGGTATCGAACAATTAATTTCTGATACTACTTTATATTAATTAGAATAGTGTTTGGACTAGTATTTTGACATGAAACAATTTTGATATCAAAATGATCTCTATTACACATATTTTACATCAGTTTTACACTTTTTTGTATAAGAACCAAATTGAGATTTACATTCCTGATTATTTTACATTCGTATTTTTTTAATACATAGGGCTTCTGTGTGGAATAATAACTTAATTTTTTAATGAAACTGAAGAACAAGTGCTATTTTTAATGTGTGATGTTACTTAATAATGTGTTTTGAATGATAATTATAAGCAAATGTATTTTTATATCCATATTTGATTAAATGACCTTATAAACAGAAACTTTATTTTATTCTGTAGTATTATAATATGATTGTTTTGAAGAGAGATTCTCTAGTTTATAGGCATTATTGTTATGAAATTCATGAGCCATCCATAACCCATGAATTTGATAACAACAATTAATAACAATTGAACAAGCTGGATCTAAATGCTTTCTTTACTTGCAGGTGCTCTATCACTTGTTGTGAATGGATCTAATGAAAACCAGCAGCTACCAGTTCGCTACAAATATATTTATAGTAGGAAGGGCCACAAACAATTAGTGCATATGAACTTTGTCTATACCAAACATTCAACAACCCATGGCAAGACTTCGTGGCGGTGTGTACAGTATTTCTCGTTAAACCGATGTCCGGCGACTGTGGAAACTATTGACTCCATGATCTATGCCATCAATCACCAACACAACCATGAAGATTGCTACGAGAAATTATCAAGAAATAATATCTACGAAATGTGCGTTTCGCCCAAATAGAAACTAGGTTTCATGTACATAGTATTATTAATGTAAGTGGACCTCAAACGTAAACATAATGAAGCCTTTCTAGCTTATCTGAGTCCAAGAGATTTTATTATAGCCTCATTGATTCGTGGCTCATGACTACAATTCCTTTAGCAGTTATTTTACCCATGACAGCTGCAACCCAACAGCAACCTTAATACAACAACCATAAAAATCACTGTGATTTTGACAGACTTGACAGTTGCAGCAACCTTGTGACAACAACATTATAAAAATCACTGTGATTTTGACAGACTTGACAGTTGCAGCAACCTTATGACAACAACAATAAAAAAATAATTGTGATTTTGACAGACTTGACAGTTGCAGCAACCTTGTGACAACAATAAAAAAAATCATTGTGATTTTGACAAACTTGACAGTTGCAGCAACCCAACAGCAACTATAAAACAAAATAAAATCACTGATTTTGACAGACTTGACAGTTGCAGCAACCTTTGTCACGAGATCACTGTAGTATTGACAGTGATGCAAAATCAGGGGTAAAATAATTGAATGGACTAAGAAAAAAATACTTTATTGAGACTATAGCTAAGCTAGGAATGGTCTTCAAAATGAATAAACCTCATTACCGAGGTCTAAAAAGTTCCTATGTTTAATTTAACGATTTCTTGGTCTTTATCTCTCATAATTTGTGTATGTATAAATTTCGGAATGGTTTTTATACGTAAATATACCTTTAGACTCGTCTAGTCAGAAGATAGATTATTTTCATCTTGTAAAAACATATTTCTGTCCCTGTAAGGAATAATTAATAAAAAATGTTTATTTACTTCATATTTGTTTTATTCAACAATAAAAATAAATTGTAAACAAGTACGTAGGTCCTACTTGTACTTTTAAGAGCCTATACTACCTCAGCTAAAATTCACTCTTTATCTCGCTCGATACTGCTCGCGGACTGTGTGAAAGCGAGACAGAGTGCGGTGCTGGGTGGGAGGCAGCGCCAATAGTTTAGGTATTTGCTTTTTACGGTGAAAATAAAGGTAATTCAAAAAACTAACTAACATAAGACCTGCTTTATAGTTAGTTCAGTTAGTATGCAAAGTTTCATAATCTAATTTGAAGTATTTTTTAATACCAGCGGTTTATTGTTTGGTTTGGAGGTAACTTTGGATTTTTTTTCTATCGAGAAAATTTTATGGAATCGTGTTTTCGTCTAACATAAGACCTTACATTAATCCTCAACTTTAGCATATATTTATTTAAAAATTAATGCTGCGGAATTTTCGACATGACGGAGGATCATGCTAAGCCATTTGAGGTAGTATAGGCTCTTAAACACATATTCTTTCAAATTGTCAGTAAACTTATTATGTAACGCGTTTTATATTTCCAGTTGTTTGTTCTGCAAGCATTGCTGCCATTCTTTTTCTAGGTCTGTGTTTTTTACTGAATCCAATGCCTGCAACAGAAAAATAAAAAGTAAGTGCAAAACTCTAGACCACACCTGCAACAGCTAAAACTTTCTAAAATGCGCTTTGGACTGGATAGTTCGGCATGTTCGACGCGCGCTTAACTTGTGGTTACCTAGTGTCCCAACACGCTGTGAATGTGTGCGTCAGCGCAGGATCTCCGTACCGTCCTAGACACGGGCGAAGTCTGAAGTGTGTGTGTCATGTGCTGACGCTACTCGAATTCACGCACACATTCACAGCTTGTTCGTATACTTTGGTTACCAGAACCAGTCGTGAGATAAAAATACTGTACGAAAAAATATTTTACTAGTTTATTGGATCTGGCTTTTAACATAGGTAATCATTTTACTTACGAACGTCAACATCAGGTCTTTCTTTTAGACCAAAAGATCTGGCTACGGCATCGACATCCATTGTTATCAAATTGAAAATGTGCTTCAATTTCTTTACTTCAAACGCTCGCATGTACCCTTGAAAAGCTTCAACTGCCAACTGGTGAAATTGTGGATCTGACATAGCAGCATCCAGCTGGAAATTGTGAAAACTTGCTATCAGGCAATGTCCTAGTGATCACTTGATCACGAATTGTCACTCATTTGTTTGGAAAACCCGAACGCGCCCTCTGGCAGCGCGACGACAGACGTTTTCGGGATCGTCGAAGAAACGATCGCAACAGACGCTTTCTCTTAGGATTAGGTCTTTGAAATCACGTCAGTTTTTCGTCAAAAAAATACTAAACGGCTAGTTTTCGTGAAGAGGTTCAAATTTTACCTTAGGTTGTAAATTAGAGAATTTTTCCCATGCTTCATATTTGTCTAAATATATTTTGGATTCTTTCAAATATGAAACGAATTCTATCTCATCTGGTCGTAATAATATCACAGCATTTCCTTCTGCGCCCATGCCCCTTGCAGTTCTGCCCACCCTATGGATGTATTCCTGAAAAAATTAAATAAAATATTCAAGACATAGATTTGAACCCGCAACTCGAAGTGCGGTAGCTATTCATTTGGCTACTGCATCAATCGAGGCAACAATTTTTTTAATCAAGTGTAAAAACACGCTGTGATGTGTACGTGAAGACGAGTAGCGTCAACATATAACACACACACTTACGACTCCGATAGCTGCGCTTACACACATATTCACAGCTTGTTTGTACACTTGGTAACCACAAATAAAGCGCGTGTCGCTTCGTGAGATAAAAATACACTACACTATACTATAGTTCATGTTCATAGGGGTAGGTATTTACCAAATCTAGAGGATGCGTTCATTCGAACTTACATTGGCATCAGATGGTGGATCAAATTGCACTATCCAATCCACTGCCGGTATATCTAACCCTCTTGCTGCTAAGTCTGTACAAAACAATGCTACTTTTTCCGCATTGTAAAAGTTTGTTATAACACCGGTTCTGTCTGCTTGGCTCATTTTACCCTGCAAAAAAAATAAGATATTAAAGTTATAGGATTGAGTATAAGATTATTTCTGTATACAATTTCATAGCCAATGTGCGCTTTTATAATTTCTAACGTCACGAATATTATCGTCGCCGTCCACGTCCATAAAATGTATGGAAATACGTGCATCATGGACGGAAATTTAAACGTGGTGGCGCGACGTAGACGTCCACGATAATATCGTCACGTTAGAAATTTTAATAGGGCACATTAGGGTAATGTACAAAAAGTCTTATCTGCCACATAACCAAAGGCAAAAAGTATGATATCCGTCCGATCGGCTTAAAATAGATAGATTGATGTGTTTACATGTTGTGTGAGTGAATTCGCAAAGGTAGGTATTATTTAAGTATACTACAAGCAAAATTAAATGTAATACTTAATTTTTTCTTAATGTCAGTCACGGCCAGAAGTCCACTACACCGCAATGACTACCTATTATCGCCTGCGCTATACGGGCTGCGGCGCCTATACACACATACGCATTTTTATCCGTGTGAGTGATGTTCCAACGCTAACAAACTAACATGTCGTGTAGCATCGCGCTACGAGTAGTCATAGATGTGATCAATGCTAGACAAGGATGACAATATGAATAACTTATTTCTTTATCGCAGTCTGATTACCTATTTTTTTTCATAGTAATGCAAAATTTCAACAAGTGAATATAAGTTAACATTAGCTAGATCGGTAACGAGGCTGCACTCGTGAACGGGATAGGTGTAGGTTCGAATCCTAGTTAGGCCAGTTTTTTTTTGATGTTTTATATAATTATTATTATTTGTATGTTTTAGAAATTTATTTTAGTAAATTACTTTGAACAAATAGATATTACAATAAAGGTAATTTATTATTATAATATGATAATAAATGAAACAAATTTTGATATGGTAACATTGTAATATTTTTTATACAAAAGAAATCCTTTACACTTATTTATGTTATTATAGGGCCACAATATTTGCCTTGGCTTCAATACTAATATTAGCCTGCATATTGAATTCAGAAGAATACTAAAATAGCAACAACAAGATAACACAAACGCTCGTAACTATGTTCACCAACCAACAATAGCGAATAGTGGAATAATTTAGGTAAACTAGTAAAGTAGTTAAAATATGAGGGTAGATTTACAAAGTGAACTTATCACTTTGTTTCAAATCTACCCTCATATTTTAATAACGACGCTAAGATTATAATTGTAAAACTAAAGAATATTCGTTTAGTTGTGGAATATTTAAAATATTTGTTTGCAACTCGGCATTCTTATTTCACATGATTGTAATACTTAAAAAATATTTATCATGTTTGATGTGAGACTCGAACCCGAACGTTCGCCATGCGAGGCACAATGCTAACTACTTTGGCCACCGTAACGCTCACTTAACTTATTGAAATTTGTAATAACAATCATAAGCGGCCAACAAGTTGCCAATGTGTAGTGTTGTCAAACGTTCTTATAGAAGAAGGTCATAAGTACAACTAATATTCTTACGCCATAGTTTTGTGAGATTGCTAGTCGACTTCTGACTGTTATAGTACCTAAGTAAAGTATGTTTGTGTTTATGCTGTAGGTACCTACTATGTTATATTTGTACTAGGTGACGTAAGTAATTATGTTATAGTTATACTATGTTTTTTGCTTTTAGTGGTGTAATAATTTAATAATGTTGTTACCTACTTTTAATTTTTCTAATTTGGTTATTGTAAGTATATAGCTTAGGTTATTAGTTTAAGTTCTTAACTATCGCAGTAGGGTAAACCCTGTAAAGGTAATTTAAGCTGTTATAAATAAATAAAAAGCCATGAGATATTAACTTATTTACTTACATGAATACATAACACTGCAGCTTGACAAAACGTGCTAAAGAATTCATGGTGAAATTCTACTGACTTACAACTTGAGAAAAACACCATTATCTTGAAGTTTTTCGTTTTCTTTAGTAGCTTGTGTAGCCACCACATTCTGTATTCTGTTTCACATACTGCATATCTGGATTGAAAAATTAAATTATAGTTATAAACTGGTTGAAAACTTGAACAGTTTTTATGATGACCCTACAAATCTTGATCGTTTCAAAAAGACACATCGTTTTTTTTTAACCGACTTCTAATAAAGGAGGAGGTTATGTATTTGGCGAGATTTTTTGGCACGAAGTTAGGAGTTGACTGGTAGAAATCGTCACACAAGGAAAAAGCGTTATGACCCCTTCATGTGATGCGACTTTCTCTCTCTCTTTCTATTATATACGAGTGTGTGTGTACGTGCGAATATCGCATAAGGACCTTCTTTCAATTAGCAACTTCTGTCTCTTTTGATTGATCTCTTGAACATCTTTTTCTATTATATCTGACATAAAGATTCAGGAATATAATTAATTATTTACTTACCCTTGTTTCAGTCCTTCAACAGTGGCTATGAGATTATCTTCATCAGTGTTTATGTTGTGAACCTTTTCCTTCATTGCTGATTTAATCAAAGCATCAGTTCTTTCGGATTGTGTAGCACTAAATAGCATGGTTTGTCTATGTTCTGCAAACGTAATATAAAAACACAATTTTAAATAATAGGTATTATTAATTAAAGAAGCATCTTCTATTACAGTTCAATTCAAACTTTATGGCGGCTCTGAAGCAGTGTCGGATTAAGACTACTTGATGCCCTAAGCAATCTACGCCTGTTAGTAGGCCCTCCTATCCACTAGTCGCCTCGTATTTTTCCAAAACATCGACAAGCGATTTGTAAAGATTGGCGCACATCTCTCGCTAGAGTGACTTTTGGATCTTGTTATAAAATATCTTGCTGATAAAACAGCCTTGCCTTTCATGTGCTAGCAAATACTGTTTCGGTGCTGTTTCTGCCTCATGGTGCCCCCCGAGACGTGATGCCCTAAGCAATTGCTTAATTTGCTTATGGGCTAATCCGGCACTGCTCTGAAGTACGCTACTCACTGCGCAATTCCGCACCCCTCACCCCTGCTGACACGTGAAGAGCAGACTCCCCTCATGTTCCGAGCCGCCGTAAAATTTGAATTGGGTTGTAATTGTGGATATGTTCATTTAGTAATCATAATTATGAAATCTCATCTTCATATAGGTACCTACCTACTCGTAAGTTCTTACTCCAAAAACAAAAATCTCCTTAGTATGTAACATTCTTATTTAGTAGGTTATTTAGGGACCTGTCCAACCACCGGTGATTAACGAAAAGCGAGTAGAGATGGAACTATAAACCAGTAGCGAGTGTGCGATGGCGAGAGCGATTACTTGCTGGTATCCGTATGTACCAAGCATGAGTGTCAGCGAGTGTTCTTCCCGCCAAACGAGCATCACTGAGCGAGTAGGTCCTCTCTTTGATTACTCTTGTCACTGCACCAAACGAGTACTCGCCGGCGGCGGCGGTGCGAACAGTCAGTGATCAACTATTAATATGTCTACCTATATCTTTTACTTACATTACACTAGACTTACAATTTTTTGTATGTTTTTTGAGCAAGAAAATCGTTGATAGCTAGTCGCTTTCTCTTCAGCGGTGAGACAGGTTTAAACAAAATTTTCTGACTAAGTAAGGAAGGTGAAACTTACTTGGCAAGCGGTTGATAATTTGTTTCAAGTCTTCTTCAAACCCATACTGAAATATTTTATCAGCTTCATCTAATACTAGACAACAGACATTTCTGTAATCAAATTCTTTTGTTCTCATATGATCAAATAACCGCCCAGGTGTTGACACTACTATGTGAACACCTGAAATTAAAAAAAAATCTATATCTATACTCAAAAGTGTGTAATTACTTATAACAAAGCTGAAGAGTTTGTTTGTTTGAACACAATCCTCTCTGGAACTACCAGTTGGATTTGAAAAATTTGTTTTGCATTTGGTAGCTCAATTCCTGAGGAAGGCTATAGGCTACTTAACATCTTAGGAGCCATGCAAAATCTAAAAGTCAAAAAGAACTGTAAGCGAAAACAAAGTAATAGCACAAGCAGCTTTCACAAAAAATTACAAAGAACATCTTTTCTTTAGTTTTTTTTTTGTGAAAACCGTATTACATAAAATCTGTATATTTACAAAAGGAAGAAATGTAATAGTGGTAGTCTGTATTGCAGTCACTTATTCTGATAGAAAAGGACCAAATTACAACTGTGTACTACTGACCTGTAGAAAGCTCAGCACTCTGTTTTTTCCGACTTTCTCCTCCAATGACCAAAGCTGATGTGATGGTCCCATGATGTGCAACAAGGTCTTGGAGCACACTGTATGTTTGTATTGCTAGTTCCCTGGTTGGTGATATGATTATGCAACATGTGCCTGAAATAAACCCAATGTTTTTGTTAGTCAGGTACCGTAGTATGAGGGTTTATGGCTGCCATGATTCCAGTTTAAGAGAGAGACGGAGCTATACATGACTAATAGCACCATCCTTCTTTCGCACTGAAATCATGATGGCATTACTTTTACTACTTCGTAATACAGGCCCTGGCTGTATAACAGACCCCATGTTGTCCTTTACTAAATTTAACTATTAGGTGATGAAATGAAATGATGATTTTATTTTTTGTAAGTAGGTTTGTACAAACACTTTTACACGTCAGTCATGTTTTTTATAACTAGATGAAGTCGGCGTTTCCTATCTGACTACTCTGAGAAGAAAGGCCGAAACAAACTCAGAGGTCACAGTCTCTTTTAAAGTCCAGACATAATCTTGGTCAGGTTATATGAAGACCATGTAGATCGATGTCTGAGGTGGTCTTTTGAGGAAAGAACCACACAGATTGAGAGGACCTGTCCAGTCAGTGCACGCATTTGTCAAAAATCGTGCAGCTCAACTCAAGACTTAAGGAGCTCAACGATTCGACGAACAATACCAAAGAAAGGACATTTGGGTAGGCCACATAAATTACTCAAACTGCCAGACCATGAGAAAAAAAAAACAGAACAGAGAGAATAATAAAAAAATATATATATAAGTATGTAAAATGACCCACATCATCTTCACATTCACAATGAAAAAATAATATAATACTTTACAAAGTAAGCAAATGTCATTGTTTAAAAAAAAAATATTCATCAATGTCAATGTGTATATAAAAAAGAAAAAAATCATTCAAAATGCAGAAATTGGAAGCAGCTCAATCCCAAGCCTTTTTGTCCTCAATATAATCTTTAACGGTATAAAAGGCTTTCTGGCACAACTTACGTTTAATGAAAGATTTGAATTTATTAAGGCTTAGATCTTGAACGTGGCTTGGTAGTTTATTGTAAAAGCGTATACATTGGCATCTGAACGAGCCACCTATTTTCTTGAGCCTGGTTGTAGGTACAACATATTTGTGTTTGTTTCTAGTATTTATATTATGGATATCACTGTATTTTTTAAACAATTTTATATTTTTATGGGCATATAAAAGATTTTCATAAATGTACTGAGAAGGCACAGTCATTACATTAATCTCTTTAAATTTGTCTCTGAGAGAGTGTCTCGGACTTAATTTATAAATTGATCGAACAGCTCGCTTCTGCAAAACAAAGATAGTCTGAATATCGGCGGCATTTCCCCACAATAGAATACCGTACGACATTACACTATGAAAATAGCTAAAGTACACTAAACGGGCAGTCTCTATATCAGTTAAATTTCGAATTTTTCTAACAGCGTATGCTGCAGAACTTAGCTTTTTTGACAATTTATCTATATGTGGACCCCACTGAAGCTTAGCATCCAAAGTTATGCCCAAGAATACTGTGTCAGGTCAGTTATGACACTAGGGTTTTTGCCCATAATAGTAAACTAGGGTTTAAGTCCCATAAAATAAGAATTCTTTTGTAGTCAGTTTGAAATCATCAATTATTACAGTAGGTATGTTTACAAGTAAAATAATACTGTAACAGTACAGTGCTGAAACATTATTGTCAAGAAAACAGAAAGGAGAGAGAAAAGGAAACATCTTTAATATATTTTACATTACCTTGAATCTGTTTTTCCATACATTTGATAACAGTTTCTACGGCTGGTATAAGAAAGGCCAATGTCTTGCCAGAACCTGTTTTAGCAGTTGCAACCACATCCAAACCATCTAATGCTGCCGGCAATACCTCAGCCTGGATATCAGTCATTATTTTAAATCCCATTGCCTTTACAGCTTCTAAAGTTGCAGCAGAAACTTGATCTTCTAAAAATTTAAATTTCTTCCTGGGATTTACTCTTTCCTCGTCCATGGCTGTTTCTGGGTTTAGCAAATGTGCAGTATCTGCGTGTCCAAATACAACACTTAAATGTGGTAATGAGCAATCTGCAATTGTGCAGAAAACCTTAAAAATTATGAATTATCAACATCAACATAACCAAAAAATACACTTCACTTGGGCCGCATTCCGAATTAGCCATGCCCTGCGTTCCGAGATGAGAAATAATCGATGTGAGCGTGCTTAAACCCGTACCGAATTAGCGTGAGCGCGATAACGACGTTCCGTGAATCGTCATAGATGACGTCATGACATGCGCCATCTTGCGATAACGCCGACCATGCCCTAGAATAATATCACCGTGAGCGCTGTCAAAAATGACAGTGTGTGTGTGTGAGGTAGTGATGAGCGTTGAATGAACGAACTAGTTAATTCGACCGTCGACGTACTGTGAACGAATCGACGGTTCACCAACAATCCATGGACTAGTCGAATCCGTAGACGTCTCAACAGCAGTCAACGACTAAACTGAATGCGAATGCGACTATCGACTCAAAAACTTAGGCAAGTAACACAAATTCATTCGTCCTTAGAAATAACATAACCGCTCAAACATAAAATCATCGCCATCACCGTAGTAGACTTCGTTGCAAATCGTCTGCATAACCAAGTCGACGCATAAACTAGTCGACGAATTCAACTAGTTGATGGACTAGTCGATGAACAAAAATGGACGGTCTAGTTTCGTTAACGCAAAATGCGTCGACGACCCATCTCTAGTGTGAGGATGTGTCAGTGTGTGTTTTGTTTTGATTTGCATCTTATCATAAAATTAAACTAACGTGGCATTTTTGAAATTGTGCTTCTGGCTGATAGTCGCCACCTAACCAAAGAAGAAGAAATGTGGTGTTTATACAAAGAAATACTGTAATAATATCGTTTTTACATTGAGTAAGCACTGTGAGCGCGCTCACGAGCGTTCCGAATTGTTGACAGCTCTCAGCTGTCATAATCGTGATATCTAAATCGGAACGCCATGTGAGATGATGTCGAGCCTTTTCAGGAAGAACATCGTAAGCGCCAAAATTCCCAAAAACGGTTTTAATTATTAACCGCTAGATCAACTGATTTTGAATCTATTGTCACTTACTTGAGTTCATAGTGGAAATGGTAATTAACTTTTTTTAATTACGAAATTTTCATCGTAGTATAGTACCTGTTGCTTACGATATAATCTTAGGTAAATAATTTTATTGCAAACATCCTACTTGGCACTTACGATAATAAATTATGCAATTTGGAACGAAACGGAAGCGAAAAGAGGGTGTAATGAAATCTGTACTATTATCTTTAAATATCTTAAAATGGTTGACGAGAGAAGGACCCAAAATTAAGTTGCATTATATTGTGACAGTTGCGCAGGACAAAATAAAAATAAAGCCATGATTGTAATGCTGTATTATTTCATGCAATATCATGCGAGTTTTGTTGAAAGGCTGACTATAAACTTCCTCATTCCTGGACATACCATGATGCCAGTAGACTCTGTGCATGCAACAATAGAAAGATTTATACAGAAAAGAACTATTTACGCACCATCTGAATGGCAAACTTTGATTGGAAATGCTCGGACAAATCCCAAAAAATTAAAATACAAACAAGTAAGCTGCGTAACGCTAGATTTGAAAAAAGGCGACAAGTTCTATCTTAAATACGACTATGATGGACCCGATCAAGCTGTTGATGTGTCTCTTATATTGAGGTCTCGGCAGAATCAACAAGCTATTCGTGAACCTAAAACTGCTTACACTGAAAAAATTCCCATTTCGAAGGCGAAATACGAAGATTTAAAGAAATGTGCGAAAAGGGTATCATACCAGAAGTTTATACAAAAGAATATCTGGGGGTCTACTCCGATTCCGAAGTGGTTGATTGTCGTGTCGGCCGAATGTTCGGTCATTTTCTGATTCGAATATTATTGTCCTACTACGAATTTAAATTAAAAAAAAGGTAAAAAAAGGGTAAGGGTTCTAAAAAGGTTCGGATTGGCACAGTTTGGTCGAGACCTATAGTCAATATATAGGAAATGAAAGGTAGTAGAAAATGACCGAACATTCGGCCGATACGGTGGTTAACCGCTTCGGAGTAGACCCCCTGGATTTGCCCTGCGATAGAAACACAAGAGACGCTTTACCTCAGACTGATGAAAACGAGGACTGATGACTCTTTTTGTATTTCATTTTATTAATAAAGCTCAAATTCACTTAGAAGTACCTACTTAATTATTTTTTTTACTTTTTTGTATTTCTGACTCTTTGTCCTTCTCTGCCTGCCTCGTAAAAACAGTTTAAAAAAAAAACACAAAAAATATTTCTACTATTTTATGATATTTAAGAATTATCGTAATCGACATACTCATATCAGCTCTACATAATAACGGTCATCAGTTTTAACGTAAGCGACAAATGTATGTGATTTTATAGTATTAAGTCAAATCTTAACATTTGAATTAATAGGGAGGTGCCCATATAACACCAAGTAAAAATTTCAAATTGATGCTGTAAATATTTTGAGAAATATTAAAAAAAAACGTTCTCCTGTAAAATATGCAAAATGGCGGTTACGATCTTCTTCCTGAAAAGGCTCGATTGTGAGCGCTGTGAGCGATTATAGCTAATTCGGAAAGCGCCCATGAATTAGCAATACACAGGAGCATGTATCCTTTATCGCTCACACTACAGCGCGCAGCGTGCAGCGCTCTCAGCCTCTCACAATCATCATCTCACATGCGTTCCGAGTTGGGAAATAATAATCGATGTGAGCTGCATCTGCATCTTAACTTAAAGTTAAAATATCCTGACATTTTCGAAATTGTGCTTCTGGCTGACAATCACCACCTAACCAAAGAAGATCATCATCATCATCATCATTTCAGCCGAAAAACGTCCACTGCTGGACATAGGCCTCCCCCAAGCACCTCCACTTCAACCGGTTCTGTGCTTCTCGCATCCAACGGGTTCCTGCGGCCTTCACAAGGTCGTCGGACCACCTTGTGGGAGAATTTAATGCCGCATTTACACAATCGCGCGAACCGCGAGGCGAACAACGAGCCGAATCACGAACCCGCATGTGTAAACAGTGGGCTCGCTATTCGGCTCGTGGCTCGCCTCGCGATTCGCGTGATCGCGTTGGGAGCGGTTTTTCGGACGCGAATCAAAGGGCACGAACCGCGAACACGAACTTACTGTTTACACATTCGCCTGCATTCAGTTGACTGCATAGAGTTTCAGTATACTATAATGTACTCTGTGACTGCTAGCGCCCGACCCAACAGGACGTGTAGACAAAATAGAGTGGAGTGAAGGGCGTATCTATATCAACTAGTATGAGATTGCCAGTCAGCAACTTAAAATTAAAGAAGAATTTTTACTTTAAATTAAAGATTTTTTTTTTTACTTTTTTACGCAGGATACCTATCTAAATAATTGTATAAACTCATTAGATATTTAGATGTAGCGCGCATGCCGCAATTATTTCCACGTCCTCCATGTTCGTGTTGTGGTTCGTGTCGTGGTTCGTGTGCGATTCACCCCGCGAATGTGTGAACAGTAGTTCGCGACAGGGCTCGTATACGAATGGTTCGTCGAATAGTTCGTCGAGCCACGAGGCGAATAGCGAGCACGATTGTGTAAATGCGGTGTAAAGATGCAACTCAAAACAAAATACACACTGACACATCCTCACACACGCACTGTCATTCTTGACAGCGCTCACAGTGATATTATTTTAGGGCATGATCGGCGTTATCGCAAGATGGCGCATGTCATGACGTCATCTATGACGATTCACGGGACATCGTTATCGCGCTCACGCTAATTCGGTACGGGTTTAAGCACGCTCAAATCGATTATTTCCCAACTCGGAACACAGGGTATAAATTTTTTTTTTTTCTTCGCCCTTCTTGGGCAGGCTAAGGTCTTGGACCATACCGCCAACAGGGTATACATAGGGCGGTTTCCGAATTAGCTATAATCGCTCACAGCGCTCACATCATCTCACATGGCGTTCCGATTTAGATATCACGATTATGACAGCTGAGAGCTGTCAACAATTCGGAACGCCCGTGAGCGCGCTCACAGTGCTTACTCAATGTAAAAACGATAATATTACAGTATTTCTTTGTATAAACACCACATTTCTTCTTCTTTGGTTAGGTGGCGACTATCAGCCAGAAGCACAATTTCGAAAATGCCACGTTAGTTTAATTTTATGATAAGATGCAAATCAAAACAAAACACACACTGACACATCCTCACACACACACACTGTCATTTTTGACAGCGCTCACGGTGATATTATTCTAGGGCATGGTCTGCGTTATCGCAAGATGGCGCATGTCATGACGTCATCTATGACGATTCACGGAACGTCGTTATCGCGCTCACGCTAATTCGGTACGGGTTTAAGCACGCTCACATCGATTATTTCCCATCTCGGAACGCAGGGATATTCTGTGATTGTGACATCTGTCATTTAAAATTGCACATTTTGGGAAGTGAAACATGTGTGTTCGTGTGAAATAAATAATTAATAAAGTTCAATATGCCTACCCCTGACAAAATCCTCATGAGGAAAATAAAAAAGCGAGAGAAGAAGAAGCTAAAGCTCATCAATCAGAAGAGTAACGGAGTTTCTGAGGACAATGCAGGTAACATAACCTCTTGGGATCATACAATGCCTTTATTTCCATGCAATCAACAATTAAATAAACAGGCAACGATATTATACATGGCTGTTAATTTTAGAAAAATAATAAAGTTTTAACAGTGTTATCCAAAAGTAGCTGAAAGTAAGCATTGTATTTACCATGTTACAATTTCCTTTTGCACTTTTACAGAAGCTGAGACCAATACAGCGAAAGAAGTCAAAAAAAGACCACGTGAGGAAAACGAAAAGGCAGTGCCCAAAAGTATGTATTTAATACAATTAAAATCCATAGCTAAAACAAAAACTAAGATGACTCTGACCAAATTGTTTCATTGCTGAGTGATTATTAATATATCCTAATTATTTAAATCCTCATATTAACTAATGTAACATTTAGATAATTTTAAGTGTCAACATATCTGTCATGTCAAATAATATAAACAGAATGATTCCATTTGAAAGAAACAGAGATTATAAAAAAATAATATCCTTTGTAGAACTATAAAATTTTCTAATCATTGTCATTGTTTTACAGAAAAACAAAAGAAATTAAAGCAAGAAATAAAACCAGAGCCAGTAGCAGTGAAAGAGGAGAGTGAGTCAGAAAACAGTGGATCTGAAGCTGAAGATGGCAGTGACACGGAGAATGATGCTGAAGATGCTACTAATACAGAAAGTGAATGTAAGTGACACTTTTCACTTTTTTTGTTGTTATTCTCACAGCTTTATAGCCTGTAATATTAAAATGATCCCTCTTCAAGCCGAAGGCCCTTTATCACATTGAAAAAAAAACATTGTTAACCAAGCTTGCTTATTGCATGTTGGTAATCTCAGACCATAGACAAAAAAAGGCGCATCCATTAAGGCTCAATTTTCTATTCCCTTTCCTCAGATGCGCCCCTTTTACTTAAGGCGGCAGTATTTCATACATATATATATAACTGTCAAAAGTCAATTTTATTCTTCGAATAAAAGTAATCTGGCGATGGAAAAATCAGCGCTTAGTAGCTGAAATAAATGAAATACTCATTTATTTCAGCTACTAAGCGCTGATTTTTCCATCCCCAAAAATACAAATTTTCTAATACATCCCTTTTTTAGTGCCAGGTTCCAGCTTATGCCTTGGCATATTATCAGATCAAAAGTTCACAGCGCTAGAAGGAACAGTCTGTGAATCAACTTTGATGGGCATCAAAGACATGGGCTTCACTACTATGACAGAAATACAGTCTAAAGCTATTCCTCCACTCCTTGAAGGAAGGGATCTTGTTGGTGCAGCCAGGACAGGATCTGGAAAGACTCTTGCTTTCCTTATACCAGCTATTGATCTGATCTATAAGCTGAAATTCAAGCCTAGAAATGGTGAGTTTGATTATCATTGGTTTTTCTTACAAATTGGTTTTAATTTCTGCTAAAGAGTTTGTTTGAACGCGTTAATTCTGCTCTGGAACTACCAGTCAGATTTTAAAAAATCTTTTTGCATTTGATAGCCCAATTCTTGAGGAAGGCTATTTAACATCACAAAACAACTCTTAGGAGTCGAGCAAAAAGAATTTTTTTTTAAAGAATGCTAAGTGTAAACAAAGTAATAATGCGGGCAGGTGATGTGTTGATGCAACAGGGTGGGTCGGGGGAACAAGACACTTCACCCGGACGAATTCGTAGGCAGAAGCTATTAGTAATAATAACTTTATTGAAAAAAAAAACTACCATATTGTAATGATGATAAAAAGGCGAATGTGAAAACTTGACTGCCGTAACTCCATGACCAGTTTATGTACACATCAACATAAAATCGAGTCTCCAGTGAAAACTGTTGAGGCACATTTTGTGTTGAAGTCCCATTTACTGTAGAGTTTGAGAACAGTTGTTTTGTGAACACAGAATGGATATCTGAACTTTGTATATCCATACAACCTTTTATGTTGATCCTTATTCCATTTTTACATAGCGTTTTAATATTTTATTTAAGGTATTGGTGTAATTATTCTGTCTCCTACAAGAGAGTTGGCTATGCAAACATTTGGAGTTTTAATGGAATTGATGAAGTATCATCATCATACTTATGGTTTGGTAATGGGAGGAGCTAACAGAAGTACTGAAGCTCAAAAGCTGTCTAAAGGTAACTTTATGACATCATTATTATAAATTGCATTTTTTTTTTCCGATTTGTAGAAACTTCCTTTTCAATTCTGATCAAGACTAATTTATTTTTTGTCTATGGCAGGTATTAATATACTAGTGGCAACACCAGGTCGTCTGCTGGATCATTTGCAAAACACACCAGACTTCTTGTACAAAAACCTGCAATGTCTCGTCATTGATGAGGCTGACAGAATACTGGAGATTGGTTTTGAAGAAGAAGTTAAACAGATCATCAAACTGCTGCCTAGTAAGTGACTATACAAATGATTATCACCCTAATTTTCCTCTATTGCCTGACTTCATATACTACAAGGCTTAGGCCCTTTGTACACGGCACGGGTTCTTTACGATACGGCGTATAAACATAGTGATCCATACAACTCGACGACCGTGCCTACACACAGCCAATAAGTCGTAGTTTTTCACGGCAAGAAAAACGTGTGTAGTGTCTTAGGCCTCTCTTTAATAACATAGCTGTAAACTCAAACCTTTTTACAAGCTTGTATTTAGTTTTTCTTATTTATGGTACAGTTATGGCATCCTCCAACCATCTTTGTATTTCTATTTACGAGTTATTAGTTAATTCTCATTCTTGTTTGTACAGATATATTAAACTTTTATGTTGCATACCCCATCAACCCACTGTAGCCATGCATCTTTGACAATGAAATTAAATCATGACACTTTCTTTCAGAACGTCGTCAAACAATGTTGTTCAGTGCCACTCAAACTAAAAAAACAGAGTCGCTGACGGCCCTCGCTGTGAAACACGAACCTGTGTATGTAGGAGTGGATGACCACAGAGAACAGGCCACTGTCGACTCTCTAGAACAAGGGTATGTATTGTTTGTTATATAATGTACTATCATGCCTATATTCCCCGAATGGTTAGGCAGAGGTGTATTAGTCCACCCACATTTCGCCAGTTATGTTGTGTTTGAGTCCCATGTATCAGGGAGCGAGACTATGGATTGATGTTATAAAAAAAGAAAACCGGTCAAGAGCGAGTCGGACTCGCGCACCGAGGGTTCCGTACCATCATGTTTTTAATTTTTCATTTAAAATTTTAACACTGCACTGTGGTGTAGAATATTGCAGTTTTATGTCAGCACCATCTCTTGACAGCTAGTGGAACTAATGTAACTTTTGCTGATGATTTCTGAAAAAGTGTGCTATTTAGAGACATCGTTTTATTTTTCCTGTCATCTTTACATAATTTTCTATCACATAGAGTCTCACCAGGGTTCCGTTTTACCATTTTGGTACGGAACCCTAAAAAATACTCAAGAATTAAATATTGGTGCTGTTATGCCTTGTCCATTTAGATGGCATATTTATTTGTATATTTAATTAGTTAGGGGCAAAAATATTGCAATAGGCTATTTGACTGGTTTCTGATAAACATCTCAGATTATTTAATGGTGTCTAACGAGCCCACATAAACCTATTACTTCAAATTGCATAATGTATTTCTTTTATAAAATAGTAAATAAAAATGTACTGTTTAAATAAGCCGCCAAAACGCTATCTTTAACAATATGGCGTCGTGACGTCACGATTCACGTAAACAAACGTTGAAACTGTCGAGATACTAGACAAAAGTCATCTGTTCTGTCAACGATAGACAGAAATTTACTAAATCATGACGTCATCTTAAGTTCAGCCAATACAGACCGTTTTCGATAACGTGGCGCCAGATTTAGAAAGATGAAGTTTTTTCCGGATTTTTTTTATAAATAATACATTGTTTTGTAGTAAAATTAATGCAAATCGATTTTAAAAGCGATAATCTATACGAGTGTCAATAATTATGACCTTATTTTTTACATTGTCAAATAGCCTATTATGCTTATGCAACAGATACAGATCTTCTAACATTGCAGTGAAATATTTAACAGAAAATAACAATAGAAATCTGTTAAACTACTTTATAATTGACATTCCTTTTCCCTTACTCTGAATTTATGACCTTTTTTTTCAGATACATTGTATGCCCTTCAGAGAAACGCATGATGGTCCTATTCACATTCCTCAAGAAGAATAGAAAGAAAAAGGTGATGGTGTTCTTCTCCACTTGCATGTCTGTGAAGTATCACCATGAACTCTTCAACTATATCGATCTACCTGTCATGTCTATACACGTAAGTACTTACAAAATGTATTATCATTATTATTTTATTATCATAATTATTTCAACTTACAAAAATCTTTAAAGTGCAACCTTGTGTTCATTTTCTTGGTAATCAAAAGTTAAGCCACATTTGCTTAAACTAAGAATTGTTGCTAGCAACACCAAACTTTATGGCGGCTCTGAGGTGCGCTACTCGCTGCACAGTACCTCACCCCTCACCCCCGCTGACACGTGAAATTGTTACTTTGCAACGACTCGCCTCATGTTCCGAGCCACCATAAAGTTTGAACGGGATGTACTCGCGTTACGTTCTAAGACTATAAAGGCAAATGTTACAAAATCTAGCTTTAGTGCCCATCCTATTTGGAAAGACTCATATACAGGGTGTTTGGAAGCTGAGTGCAAAGCTTTAACCCGTAACGTAGACCCACGCGAGACACAATGGCTTTTTAATTATTTCTGTAATTACGACATTTAACCGGTTAAGGGAGTGATAGTTGCCACCATTTACAGCATTTTGAGCCATACATGTCTTCAACGAAGTATGTTTTTATAACATACCAACTTTAACTGGGAAAAAATAAAAAAAACATACTTCGCCTAAGACATGTATGGCTCAAAATGCTCTAAATGGTGTCAACTATCACTTCCAAACACCCTATATATCACCCAATTTTTATTTTTTTTTATTTGATGTTTTGACAATGGCCCATAAAGCAACATTTTTTCTATAGTAACTCTATCAGTTATATTGAAATATTATCTTATTTACCAGGGAAAGCAACAACAAACAAAACGTACGACGACCTTCTTCCAATTCTGCAACGCCGAGACCGGAATACTGTTATGCACGGATGTGGCGGCCAGAGGTCTGGACATACCCGCCGTTGACTGGATCGTGCAATATGACCCGCCTGATGATCCCAAGGTATGATACATACATTTACAGTTACATTATTTACTTACCACTATAAACTCACGCCTTGACCCCAAGTCGGTAGGCAGAAACTACAGAATGCTAGTTGCTACGATTTCTACATACCCTTGACGGTTACTCTAATGTTAATTAGTAACATTTTCTGGCTAACATTGGTGACGATTCTGTTATTCACAAACTAAACTAAATATAAGTTCAGTGCATCTTTTTCTTTCTATTTCATTAAGAAAAGGACAGAAGATAAATATTAGTTTAGTCCTGTCAAATTAAGATACTCCATAGACAAGTTTAGAAAAGATTAAAAAATTGGCTACTAAAAATACGTCAATTTACATCAGGCGCTGACTAATTTCAGTGTCCTTCAATGTGTTAAAATCAATCATATTGTGTTCTATTGTTATAGGAATACATCCATCGCGTAGGCAGAACTGCCCGAGGTCTCGGAACAAGTGGGCATGCGTTGCTGTTCCTTCGTCCTGAAGAACTTGGCTTCCTCAGATTCTTGAAACAGTCCAGGGTCGCGCTCAACGAGTTTGAATTCTCTTGGAATAAGATTTCTGATATTCAAATGCAGGTTTGTAAATATGCGAAATCATTTATTTATAACCCTTGTAACGTGCACAGCATGTCCCGATAGTTTTATGCGCGGGTATGAATATCGTGCCAAAAAAGGCGTCCCCACGATTTGGAGCAGCGCGTAGTTTTTCAAGCGAAACGCGTACATCTGTACCGAATATGTTCGCTCCTATTATCTTAGCTATGCGAACCCTAAATCCAAGACTAACAAAATGGCACAGATGTTTAAACTAGATATCGGCTACCAAATGTTTAAAACATTATCATAAACATTCAAAATCCTTGTTTCAGCTGGAAAAACTAATATCAAGAAACTACTTCCTGAACCAATCGGCTAAAGAAGCGTTCAAGAGTTACTTGAGGGCTTACGACTCTCATCACCTCAAGACTATATTCGACATCGACACTATAGATATGGCCAAGGTCTCCAAATCCTTCGGTTTCACGGTTCCACCTGCCGTAGAACTTAAGGTGGCCAGCAAAGGACCTCCACAAAAGAGAAAAGGAGGCGGCGGATATGGATACTTCAAGTCCTTGAACGCGCCAACAAACTTCAAGCAGAAAGCTGAGAAAACAAAAATCTACAGGCAGAAAGGCAACAACAGGAAAAGTAGCTAGTGTAAGCTAAGAATAAAATGAAATAAATCACGTTTTATTTTATAAATAGTCGTTTTATTGTGATAAATTACATAACCTTTACATGATAAAATATTTACTACATATCACACTTCAATGCGCCATTTGCGAATGTCTTTATCTTGACATAATAATAATCTAACAGTCAGATTGCATGTTGTTGTTAGACAATAGTTTCAAAAAGTATACTCTTATATTCTTCAAGATAAGTCTTCGTTTTTCAAGATCTTGCAATGTCATCTCTTCTTTGGAACTGAAATGTTATAGCTAAGAAAATATTGATGCATAGGGTTCTTATCACGCACTTATGTTTGGGCGAGAGCTTATCTGAACTGAGCATGTGGCTGGCATTGAGATTAACTGGGTTGCACGCGGCTTTTTTTGTAGTATGCAAGTAGATTGTAGAACAACACTGCGCAAAGTTTGCGTCAATTAGACATTGGCGCCGATTCCCTTGTTCACAAACTAAACTAAATTTAAGTTCAGTGCATCTTTTTCTTTCTATTTCATTAAGAAAAGGACAGAACTCAGAAGATAAATATTAGCTTAGTCCTGTCAAATTAGTCGGCGCCTAACGTAAATTGACGTATTTTTAGTAGCCAATTTTTTAAACACGTCTAAACTTGTCTATGGAGTATCTTATTTGACAGGACTAAACTAATATTTGTATTCTGTCCTTTTCTTAATGCAATAGAAAGAAAAAGATGCACTGAACTTAAATTTAGTTTAGTTTGTGAACAAGGGAATCGGCGCCACTGTTTAGCAATATAATAACCTTGTTTTGTTTACAAAACAGTTTACAGTTTGTCTATAGAGTTTACGGTTTGTGTACAGATTAATGGATGACATTTAGATGAACACTAAAAAGTGGCTTGTGGCTAAGTAATAGCAGCCGCATCGCACGGGTCGATCGATCAGGCTTTGCCACGGTCGGTCCGTGGATGGGTGATCATCTTTACATACCAAAACCCCTCCGTGCCTCGGAAAGCACGTTACGCCGTTGGTCCCGGCTGTCATTCGTGGACCTTTGAAAGTCGTTACGGGTCGTCAGAAGCCCGAAAGTCTGACAAGCAGTCTTACCAAGGGGTATCGTATTACTCAGAAACTGGGTTGTGGAAGTCAGATAGGCAGTCGCTCTATGTATAAAATACTGGTATTCAGCTGCAACCGATTAGACTGGTAGCCGACCGCAAAATATTTGGGAAAAGGCTAGGCAGATGATTCGCTGAATTCATAGACGATTCAGCCAAGCGAAATAAGCGCTTTGCAGATTCTCTCATAAAGGCGCTCTCTCGCCGAAAGCACTCGCCTGTAACGTAACAACTCAAGATTCCACTGTAACGGCTAGGGCTTTGCAAGGTCGTCAACTGCTAGGCGGTGTAGAGATAATTGAAACCAGCAAGATAGGTATTCACCTACTTCTACAGCTATTTAATTACATGTGCATAAACAGGTAGAAGTAATACGACTAGATTGCTGGTAAAGGTACAGACGCCAGCACATCAAGCTACTACAATCTGTCAAATTTCTTTAATTGATTTTCAACTTTATCGCTAAAGCATAACGTTTAAAGTTGATTGGGAAAATTTGACAGTTTCGGGTAGCTTGATGTGCTGTCTGTACGTGCGAATGCTCCCGGTGAAGCAATCCCTTTATATTTTGCAAAATTCAGTCACCAACAGCTTCATTTATATGCAATATCAATCCAACAATATTAGCATAAAGGTCAAGGTCAGTTAAAGGTCACCGGGATATTTGACTACATGTTAGTACATGTAGTCAAATATCTCGGTGTCATACAAAGGGGTGATTAAAATTTCATTATTTTTGACCTATAAACGTCTTTTTGAGATATTTGCGAAAAACCCAAAAAGGGTATTTAAAAAGTTAGGTAGGTATGCATTTAGGACGTTACTTACGAACTTGTTGAATTCACAGACGACAATATAATTCAGCTTAGTGGAAAAGCGCTTTAGAGATTCTCATGACATTTTGCAAAATTCAGTTACTGAATGAATTTACAACAGTGATAATGTAGTCATGAAGCTGCGTTAACATTATGACTTGCCTTTAAGATACCTTCATGCAATATCAATCCAACAACATTAGACAAAGGTCAATTAAATTCATCCATTCAAACGGGTACCATTAGAAAAACCGTTAACTGTTGTGTTGTAAAAACAAAACAAAGCTTGTCGATTACTAAACAGCGTTTAATTAATGCTTTCACGCCGCGCCGGTGTAAAGCGACGCGTTTTTTGTTGCATACATAGGTACAGATTACTTTTTGGCAGTTGCGCGGTTATGCGATAAAATCATGAGCCTGGATTTAGTTTCCATTCAATTGGGACAGTTCAAAAGGAAACATTTCTGCTGTGGTTATAACGCCTATTTTCCTAATAGTATGTCACTATATCATCGTATCAGCCGAAATATTGCTGGGCCCGCAGTCTGGACATAGATAGCAATCGCTTTACGACCGAATTCGGTCGCAAAGTCCTATCGATCCGGATTTAGCGATATTTGGTAGTCTCGACTCTCAAAGTTATCGATTGTCATCGGTATCTTACCGAAGTTTGTCGCAAACTTTACGATTTTCGTAATGTTTACGAATATATTTCGCGAGCATTTTTGACAGATGTAGAGACTTGCGTTTGTCGTAAGGATCGTTAAGGCTAGCGATTATTATTGTCGGTATTATTTAGCGATCGGTAGTTTGCGACAGCGTCGCTATCTATGTCGAGACTGCAGGCCCAGGACATTTCATCGCTACGACTGGTCCTGTGCCTCCTGCATCCAGCTAATTCCCGGGAACTACACTTCACTACGTCTTCGAAATATAAAATCATTAAGTTATTATAAAAAGGATACGAAAATCGACGTGAGGCTGTTCTAAGAACCCAAAGGCTTTTGCTGCTAGTTTTAAATCCAACGAATTGATATCAAATATCTTTTTGAGCGGATGTGTTTTGTAGCATCTAAGAAACGATAGATACGCCTTTCTTGCCAGCGTCTTCATTACACCATTATTCGCTATAAGATCTTCTAGCTGAAAAAAGGTGGATATGTGATTGATGGCTGATCTTGAAAAAACATGACTGAAAATAATTGTTACGTAACTTGCTCTATTTGTAGTAATAAATGATATTTCAGAATAGATACTACATTGTAGATGATTCGTGATAATATTTTGTTTCATGATATCAATGTAAGATTATGGATTTATCGTATCTTATGGCCTATCACAACAGTGCATTTACATCGTAGCATCATAATCAGCCTATAATGTTCCCACTGCTGGAACACAGGCCTCCTCTCTCTGAGAGGGAGTGGGCCGTAATCCACCACGCGGGCCTAGAGCGGGTTGGTAGATGTCACATGTCTTCGAATAAGGGAACTTACATAAAGGAACTTTTCCTAGTTCAAGTATTACTTGTGACGTGCAGTTGACCGTCCATCACTACTTAATGCTTACCATATCTTGAACCTCATCAGGAGGATCACCAAAAGTGTATTTATCTAAAAACACCTTTTCTTTTTCTAAAAACTTTATAAAATTCTCTTCTTCGGGCCTCAACAAGATGACTGCATTCCCTTTATTGTTGAGTCCCCTGGCCGTGCGACCAACTCGATGAATGTACTCCTAAAAGTTAAGATAATGATGAAATAGTAAACATGTCCAATCGGAATTTATAAATAGATAAATAAATGCGAAGCTGTCAATCTTTATGAAGCGACACACGCTGAGACCGAGAGTTCGCACGATATCAGTTGCACTTTTGTAATAGAGATAAGTACAGAAGTGTTCCAAGTCTGCTTATTTTTAGAACTTGGAACACTTCTGTACTTATCTCTATATTTCTCCGCGAATAATCAGTTCAGACACGCAGATTTAAGTCAGTGTACACATTTTCTACCCAACCAAACGAGTAGTCAACGCCTATTTGGCTTGAAGCCCTTGAAGGCACAAAGAAAATTATTACAGAAGTTACGTTTCACAAACGCGCGTCACTCATTCCAATTTATATCTTACTAGCTGCTGCCCTCCCGCGACTTCGTGTGCGATCCAGGATAAAAAGTAGTCCGTCCTGACCCAGGTCTATCTGTGTGCCAAATTTCATTCAAATCGATTCAGCTGTTTTAGCGTGAAAGCGTAACAAGCTTACATTCGCATTTATAATATTAGTTAGGAAGTTAGGATTAGGATTACAACTTCATAAAAGTTACATGACGCGCGATCGTGAATTGCAGTATATATAGCAATCTGTAAATAACCAAAACATACCTTTGGATCCGATGGTGGGTCGTACTGTACAATCCAATCAACACTGGGAATATCCAATCCCCGAGCTGCGACGTCAGTGCAAAACAAAACCCCGTTTTGCGCCTCAATAAAGTTATGATATGCTTCTTTCCTCCTAGCTTGACTTTGTTGACCCTAATAAAGATTATTTAAAAATTATCATGATAATAATATAAATAAACTGCATATGTAGATAATTTAATTATTGTATGTAATTCGACATCGTAATTCCTTTACCACTTTTGACAAGAACTCCCTGTAAATTAGAAGTTTAAAACTTCAGTATGGTCTATCACACTGATCTTAAAAATAAATAAAAATAGACCTAGTCATTTTATGATTTGCAAGTTATATTTCGGCAAACAAAAGGTAAGACGCCCTCAGGCTAGGCTAGGTGGGGCGACGAACTTCGCAGGGTGGCTGGTAGCGGCTGGATGAGATTTGCCGAGAATCGAGCTGAATGGCGTGCAATTGTAGAGGCCTACGCCCGGGACTGCTGTAGGCTGATGATGAAGTGATATATACATTTAAGCTGGTACTTAAAGCAATTTTTAAGGTCGACCATACATAAAAAACAATATAATTAGACGCGTAGGTAAGTCATCATCTGCCTAGCCTTTTTCCAACTATGTTGGAGTCGGCTTCCAGTCTAACCGGGTGCAGCTGAATACCAGTGTTTTACATGGAGCGGCTGCCTATCTGACCTCCACAAACCAGTTATTGGGTAATACGATACCCCTTGGAAAGACTGGATGTCAGACTTTTGGGCTTCTGACGACCCGTAACAACTGTCAAAGATCCATGAATGACAGCTGGGACCTACGGCTTAACGTGCTTTCCGAGGCACAGAGGGGTCTTGATATGTAAAAATGGTCACCCATCCACGGACCAACCGCAGCAAGCATGGCTTAACCTGTTCGATCGAACCGTGCGGCTGTTATTTCTTAGCCACAAGTCCCTCAATTCAATTAGACGCGTAAGTAATAAGGTTAAAAGCCTTGACTAATCAAGTAGAGCAAGTAATGAATTATTGATGTAGAACAGTTTCTAAGATCAGCATATTCCGAGGCAGAAAACTTGTACGTTGCAATTTATCTCATCATATCGCATATTTCACACAACTTATCATTTGAGTTGTTACTTAGTTACAACTCGATGTCGACAGAAAGGTGATTCATTCCGAGCCATTTATCAGAATAATAGTTAGCTATTGGTAACTCGGTCTTGCAAGTAAAAATATGGCATTTGGTCTGCTGAGGTTCTACATGGTCAGTCAGGCAGTCAGACAGAGGGCAGAGGAAGTCGAGATTTCTTGCATACATTAAGGGGTTTATTTATAAATGCTTAAACTTAATAATGATTAGTGACTGTATGACCTCTCAAGCTCCGCTAAGGCTCAACACACACCAAAAGAGCGTCGAAGCGCGGCGAAGCGGAACGCAGTTTCAGTGTCATATGAATTTTAACTTTATTTTCATTACTATAATATTTATTATCGCATGAGAAACTCGAACGAGTCGCGCGGATGCCAGCGGCGCCGTTGGAATTCCAGCGAATTAGCCGTGCGACTGCGCGAGAAGTCGCGGGAAGTCCCGAGAATGCTCGAGCAGTCGCGTGCGGCCGCTGGCAATATCCCGCCCCTCGCGCCCGCTCCCCGCGCGCGTCTGTTGCGCGCGAGCATTCGCATTCATTCCTTGCAGTGCAACGAATACAAAAGTGATGGAAATGGATGAAGAAAAGCTTATTTATTTGGTGCAAATGTACGACTGCCTATACAATATCAAATCAAGGCATTACAGCGATAAACACATGAAAGAAGAAGAGAAGGCGCGCGGATTCCCGCGACTTCTCGAGCATTCCAGCGACTTTTCGGGCAGTCGCTGGAATCCGCGCGCCGTCTCTACCGAGCGGGTCGCGGCGCCTCGCTGCCCTTCGCCCCTCTTTTGGTGTGAGTTGAGTCTAATGAGACATAATTGATTTTCTATTGTATCGTATTACATAGGATATAAAAAAAGGTCAAGTGTGAGTCGGACTCACGCACCGAGGATTCCGTAGTAGGTACGTAAATAGTTTATCACGGGTTTTTTTTAATGTACTACAAATCTACGGTTTTCGAATTTTTTCCTTTACTTATGCTACATGACATTGCTTCTTGCCAAATTTCATGATTCTAGGTCAACGGGAAGTACCCTATAGGTTTTGATTCCGGAACATTAACGCTCAATATCTTTTGATTGCGTTGACTTAAAAGTTTGAATTTTTCAAAGGTAGCAGATGGATGAGAGTACACGAGAGTAGTGAGGAACGAAGTAATGGCGCGCGATTGGAGAGGCCTACCTATGACTAGCAGTGGACTGCTAATGGCTGTTGGTGAAAAGGCTGGCAGTTTGAAGTAAATAAAGCGAAGCCATCAAATAAAACTCCATACTCACATGTATACTCAAAACAGTTGCTTTACAATGTACTCCGAAAAAATCGTGATGAAAATCCACTGATCTGCATGATGAGAAAAATACCATCACTTTTAGTTTTTTACTTTTCTTCAGCATTTTGTACAACCATGAGATCCTTTTCTCTACTGGGCAGATGTAATATCTGTGAAAAGAAGTGACGAGTTTTTAAACATCATCGGAAAACCCGGTTATTCTTCTGGAGACACTTGAATAGTTATCTTGTAACAGGAAGGATTTCGAAAACGCTGTGTATTGGAGTGAATGCTACTGCAACCAAATGGATCAATGGAATGCAGTTGATTTTAAAGCTACAGGTAAACTGGATTCGGAAACCAGGAATGAGGTACACAGGTATCCAGTAGGTACTGGACTGAACAATACCTCCACTCTAACCCTTAGAGATAAAGGGTTGAATTTTTACCCTGGTCAAGATAGAGCTAGTAATCAAGATCAGAGATAGTATAGCAGTTACTGAGTAATATGTTACTCCTTGGTAAGACTGGTTGTCAGACTTTCGGGCTTCTGACTACCCGTAACGATTGTTAAAGATTTACGAATGACAGCCGAGACCAACGGCTTAACGTGCTTTCCGAGGCACGGAGGGGTCTCGGTATGTAAAAATGGTCACCCATCCACAGACCAACCGCGGCAAGCGTAGATCGATTGGCTTGTGCGGCTGTTATTATTTAGCCACGAGCCCCTCTAAGGTCAGAGCTAGAAGTATCACTGCATATTCTTATTTATTTACATAACATAACAGCACTCACTCCTGTATTCCCCAAAAGTTAAGGCAGATGTCCACAGTAAACCTGCTTTTAGCTAGTTATGTTTAAGTCCCATGTAATAAGGGGCGAGCCTATTGCCATCAACCGGGCACAAATCTCCAGGCTCCTAATGAGAAATTCCAGATGAAAAACCCAATAACACTTTGTCCCACCTGAGGATCGAACCCAGGAGGTCAATCTCAGCAGTAGCACTTACAACCACTGGACCAACAAGACAGTCTTATTTATTTATGAACATGTTTATATTTACCCTTGCTGGAGTCCTGAGACTGTAGACATTTTGTTATCAGTTACAGATATCAAAACTGGATCAGTTCTCAATGCTAATCTAGCTAGATTCTTGACATTTTCGCCCATAGTAGCACTGAATAATACTGTTTGCCTTTTTGCTACAAAAAATATTTACAAGTTATTACAAAAATTGTGTTCTTTATTTGAACAGTTGTTCAACTTGTGTTATATTTACACAAAAACAACTAGGTATTTTCACAATTGATAACAACCTGAGGGGCAATTCTCGTAATTGTAAGAATGTTCACAGTCTGGGGGCCTTAAAAGGCCACTTTGGCAGAATCATAAAAGTATCACATTATGAATTATAATATGGCGAAGACAGTCCGTGTTTTTCTTTTTTTCGCTGCACTACATAGGTATAATCAAAGAGATTGGGATTGGATTTGGATTGGATCAATTGGTATTTTAGCACAGACAAAAAAATAACTGAAAAATCCTTCACCATTAGGATTTAATATGATTAACTTAACAGTTAACTGTCCATTATGATTCATAATGTTATCCTTTTATGATTCTGACAAAGTGGCCTTTTTAGGCCCCCAGATCTCAGTCTCAATCTGTTAAAAATACCTAAAATGTCCCTACATTTTGACGAGTTTTTTACATTGTTGTCGCAGAGTGCATAAAACTATAGGCGATTCATCTAGATTCTAGATAGATGAATGGCAAATAGTTTTACCACATCTTTTCACAGCAAGTATGTAACTGCCAATCCACCTTGAGCAAGTATAGTGATCAATGCTCATGCCTTCGTTCACTTCTTTGTATGAGAAGAGTTTGAATTTGTATGTTTTGCACTGCAGTGGAACAATAAGAAGCTGGTATTTTGGTCCTATTCTTCAACAGTTTGTGCAAATGAAAGAGATGCCCAACAGGAAAAGTAAAGTATAGTACAGCAGAAAAAATTCAACAAAAACTTACTTGGCAATAAATTGATGATACCAGTAATATGCTTCTGAAAGCCTGCTTCCAGGAGTTTATCTGCCTCATCTAGTACTAAACACTTTAGTTTGTCACAGTTAAACTTATCTGTATTTTGAAGGTGATCTAATAGCCGGCCTGGTGTACTGACTATAATGTTTGCACCTGTAATGTTTTTTTTTAATTGTATAAATGACTGCTGTGGATTCCTATTAGATTTCATTCTTGATTTTAGTAGTCCTAAAATTCTCAAGTTATTTGACTGGCTAGACAAATATGTCTTGTTTCCACCATACTTATTAGCCAACATTGTAGTTATTTACTGAAATGTTACTTTCATTCAAGAATATGTGATTTAAATTGTACAAACTGTAAAGAAAACTTTGTTTATTTACCTAAATTTCAGAAAAACACTTACCTTTCTTCAATTTTATAACATCTTTAGCCTTCTTTTCTCCTCCCACAATAAGACATTGAGATAAATTAATGTGAACTAGTAGTTTCTTTAATACATCAGAAGTTTGCAGTGCCAGCTCTCTTGTAGGTGATAATATTATACATCCAGTACCTGAACACAAAATAAAAGGGATAACATTACAAAGTTTCTTAATCATGTTTTAGACTTGTATACTTAGTCATTTAAAAACTAGTTTTTCATAGGCAAGACAAGAACACTAACCAGAACAAAGACAAAGGTTATGATTACTGTTTTCTGATAGTAATTGTTTGGTCAGTGGGTCGTCTTAGGTTTAGCTAACTATCTACGAATACGAAGTGAACGAGTAAATTTATCTTACCTCCCTTTGCAGACCATCCCAACTTGACTAAATTATCAACAACCGGTATGAGAAACGCTAATGTTTTTCCACTGCCCGTCTTCGCCGCACCGATCAAGTCCTTCCCTTGTAGCAAATATGGCAAAACCTCGGCTTGTATACGCGTAGGCTTCTCAAGACCCATGGAATTCAACGCCTTCAAAATTCTATCGTCAACCTTTCCTTCTAACATTGAAAAACAAGACCGCGAAACTATTTGATCTACTTCCATGTTTTGTTCTGGTCAACAGAAACTGAGCATTGAAGGAATTTGTAAGTATACTAATTAGTAATTACTAGTTACACTTGCATTCAAATTAAGTAAAGAGTTTTCATTTACAAATTAAGTGAAAAATTTACCAACATGTGCCTTTGTTTACGTTTTTGAGTAGATTCGTTTGACACTTTTTTGACAGAATGACAGACAACTCTTTTGGACAGCTGTTGACACAGAAATAATCGATTCTAAGGATTCGCGTAGTTTATGGAGTTTATGCTTGTAGTCTTTGGTTTATGCGAATCATGCAATCATAGCGGCGCTGACACAGAGTACTTTGATAAGACTAGGGCGCTGACGAATACAAATTGATTTTCCTTCTTATTACTGATGCACTAATATTTATTTGCATAATGGAAAATCCTTGATCTTCTCACAATACGGTACTCAATAAATATCAAAAAATGTATGAAGAATTACATTCTCGTCATCTTTATTTTATGGAAAACGAGCAGACGTGAAAGGGGTGTAAGCAGAACCTATTGAAACTAGGTCAATCCATAACCCCTACAACAATTCACGTAACTTCAATTCTTATATCATTTTGCCAACATTTTACTGGAATGTAGGTAGGTATCTTTCATAATAAAGCTGACTTGCATTACTGGCTAAATTCGACCCGCCCCATTTCATTGTTGTTTTAGGGTTCCGTACCCAAAGGGTAAAAACGGAACCCTATTACTAAGACTTCGCTGTCTGTCCGTCCGTCTGTCTGTCACCAGGCTGTATCTCAAGAACCGCGGTAGCTAGACAGTTGAAATTTTCACAAATTATGTGTTTCTGTTGCGGCTTTATCAACAAATACTAAAAACAAAATAAAATAAATATTTAAGGGGGGCTCCCATACAACAAACGCGATTTTTTTGCTCGATATCAATAATGGCAACAGGTAGGCACTTGAAATATTCACAAAATACTAGGGATGTGACAGTATACATAAAAAATCGATTATTAATTAATCGATTATTTTGCCTAGTAATAAAATCGATTATAAAATAATCGATTTTTTTAATAAAAATAATCGATTTTATTAAAATAATCGATTTTTTCTTTTTTTTTTTTTGATAGTTTAAATTAAACGCCTGAAATATCGATAATAACTATCTATCACAGCACTCAGTTTTATTAATAGTAATAATAAACATTAATTACACAACAAGTTAATAATTTCACACAAAAAAGGATTTTTTAAAATTTCTCCTTTCGCGCGAAATTCAAATTACATTAGATTAGACATTACGTTTACGTTAGATTTCTACCACCAACCACCAATTTCATATGAAAAAGTGTTAATGGTAGAAATCTAACTTAGAAAGAGGTATTAATGATGCTAATGATTATAATTATCTAAATATGTACCTGTTATTGTCGAGAATCATATTTTAATCAAGATACATCCTGACACTGACCTGCAAATTGCAAAAACCCTAAGAAAATTTGAATTTCGCGGTCTCATCTACCCATTTAATCCCCAAATGTCAAGATTTCATGAAATAGTCATTCTTGGGGATTAATTACATGGTCTTAGAGAGTTGTGTTGATGACTTTAATGATTATAATTCTGTAAATACATATTTGTTACGGCCGCGAATCATATTTTAATCAATGTGTAACTTAATACTGACCAGCAAATTGCAAAAAACGTAAAAAAATATGAATTTCGCGGGCTAACCTGGCGCTTTCGCCTTAAGATACAATATCGCTCGCCATACAATTCAATGGACCATTACACACGACGAAGATAATATTTATTTCATATTTAAGGGAATTACAAAAGGATTACAAAGATAAAATATTAAAGTATCTTAGCCGTGTGTAGCGCCCTTTATTCATTTATTAGTTAGTGGTACACTTCGCGGTACTTTGCGGCTTCACGCTCCTGACTAAAAAGCTGTGTTGCGGCCGTTCTAACTTCTAGGTGAAAAAAATCGGCAGTGAATAAGAAATCGATTTTTTATTAATCGATTTTTTGTAATATTAAAATCGATTATAAAAATCGATTTTTTTTGAAAAAAAAATCGATTATTAATCGATTTTTTCTATAATCGATTTTTTTTTCACATCCCTACAAAATACTCAGTTGTATTTTTACTTTAATAATAAAATTAAAATAAAATAAATATTTAAGGGGGGCTCCCATACAACAAACGTGTTTTTTTCGGCGTTTTTGCCTTGTGGTACGGAACCCTTCGTGTGCGAGTCCAACTCGCACTTGGCCAGTTTTTTATGATTTTTTCCACAACATTCAACCTTAATTGCGTACAGTACAACGTAATCTGCGCTATGATTCTGTTATACCTACTCTCGCGTGATAAGAGTAGGATTCGTTAAAAACAATCACGTAAGATAAAAATATGATCAGGTAAAATTAAACAAGAGGGTATTAAAACAATAATTTTATTGATCACTCACAATGTTTTGTTCACTTCATTAAAATTTTATTTTCTACTTGAACTAAAACAGCCTTGCATTTGAGGAATGTGAGAGAAAAAATAATGTATGATGTTAAATATTTCAGTCTTTACATCAAACCACTGCACTGGTGAAAATAATTCTTGAAGTTACCAAAAAATATTTCAAAATATTAACACTTCCACTTAGACAAAAATAATTTTACTACTTGATAAACTTCTACTAACTCATGCTACATTAAATTCCAATAGATTTCCAGTACACTTATGAAATTCTTGTTTATTCAGAACATGATTTGAGACTTGTCCTTAGAAAAACATGATAATGGATGATGACTGATTTACATTTGTAACTTAGGCGTTAACACATCACATAAGAGTGTGAAAATTTCAACACTGGAATTATTAAAGTTCATCGTGGGATGAGTGCTGTGCAGTTGGATGGGATTCATCACATGCTGCAGGTGTGCTAAACTCCATCTTATATTCACAGCGGTAAGGTTCTGTGACAGATAGGAGTTTAGTCTCCAACCCACAACTGATATGTACTGTTGTCATCCTGCTAGGCCCGTTCCAGCAGGCTACGCCATTTGTATACTTCATAATTGAATATTTGTTGTGATCTACACCAGCCCATTCTCCCCAGTTTCCGAGTCCAACCTCTGCACCACCATTCTTGGATTTTTGTGTTACTTTCTGGAAAACACATAATCTGTACACATACTCTTTGTCTTCATATTCCCAACATTCACCATCCAAAGTGGCATACTCTTGTTGCAGGCCATAATCTTTCTCAAGACTTTGTTGAATTTTCCTAATGTTAGCTTCTATTTCTCTAACTGTACGTTCGGCATCAGTATGTAATCTGCGAGCCTCAGTAGCCTCATCAACTAACTTTTGTGTTTCTTCATCATAAACATTTGTTTGTTCTGCTTCTACTTCCTGTTCTTCTTGTTCATCTTGAGGTAGATCTAAGTCACTGGCCTCATCATCATGTCCAGCATATTCGGTGTCAAGGTCACCAGCCTCATCAACATCTTGGTCTGGTTCAATATCTTCTTGTTCTTCAGCTGGCTTGAACAACCCATCCTTTACCATCAATAGTGGTTTCAATAATGGCCAAGTAGTTGTAACAAAAGTGTCTTTGTCTACACTGTCACTCTCACCAAAGAAGTATTTAATTTCTTCTTCATCAAGCTCTCCATTTTGATCTTTATCAAATACTCTAGCCAGTATGATTTCATCCATTGACAACACTTCATCATGATTAGCATCATAATTATTGAAGTGTTCCAAAGCTTCTTTAATTGAGTTTTGTTTCTCTTCCTCTGCTTTCTTTTGTTTTTCCTGCTCCTCAGCTTCTCTGTATACCTTCAGGGCCTCATTCTCTTTAGCTTCCAACTCATTTTTGAGGTTTTCTTTCTCATCCTTAATCTGAACAGCCTCAGATTTGTCTTTCTCTAGCTGTTGAAGTTGTTCTGCCATTTCATTTCGTTTAGTATTTCCTTTCTCTATAAGTTCTAATCTCAGGTGACTACCTGCTTTGTACAGTTCAGCCACACGTTGAGCTTCAGCCCTGGCCTCTCGGCCGAGTTCTTCACAGGTGTTAACACATGTTAAATCTGAGGCGTACTCGTCGGTACCGTCACAACAATCGCAAACTCCATCGTTCACCCTCGAACTGGGTATGTTTAGCGGTCGATGACCGGCGTTTGTACAATGGAAAAAGCCATTCAGACATGCTGAAGTGCCAGGCTCATCACTGCCATCGAAGCAATCGCAGTAATCGTCGTTTACATAGCTAAACGGTATCGAAATCGTTCCGTCGAAACAGGTGAAATCTTTTGTCGGCGAATATAGCGGTGCTTTAGATAAAGAGACACCGCGGGGTCTCGGCACATCAGACTGAACATATGTGACTAGGGAACAAACGATTAAAAATACTGAATGAAATTGACTGATCCATGTAGAATAGATCATGATTATTTTAAAATTACACTTTTATTTCTAAACACCGGCCACTTGCGAAATTGCAATAGATAAATAGAGAACGTGTAGCAGAAACAGAAATGACAGCGCTGACGTTACCCAACCAAAATCCGCCACAAACAAAAAATAAAATTATTCTCTTTGTTTGATACAGATTATAAGTCCACAATTGATAATATCTACCCACCATGCAGAACTTACTAAATCCATTATATTGAGATCGAATCATCATCTGCCTAGCCTTTTCAAAACTATGTTGGGGTCGGCTTCCAGTCTAACCGGATGCAGCTGAATACCAGTTTTTTACATGAAGCGACTACCTATCTGACCTCCACAACCCAGTTACTGGGTAATACGATACCCCTTGGTAAGACTGGATGACTGGATGTCAGAATTTTGGGCTTCTGACTACACTACCCGTAACAACTGTCAAAGATCCACGAATGACAACCGGCTTAAGGCCTGCGCAGACGACGGACTTTTGTCCGCGGACTTAAAATAGATCGCTTACATTGTACGCGGTACTTTTAATCCCTCGTTTGCGTTACTCGATACAGTTGTAAGCGATCTATTTTAACGGACAAAAAAGTCCGCAGACAAAAGTCCGGCGCAGGCCTTTATCGTGCTTTCCGAGGAACGGAGGGGTCACTGTATGTAAAGATGGTCAGCCATCCACAGACCAACCGCGGCAAGCGTAGCTTAACTTGATCGATCGACCTATGCGGCCACGGAATAGTTTCTATTCCGTGTGTGCGGCTGTTATTATTTAGCTGTTTTATTTTTTTATTATTTAACTTTTTAAAATAATATACTAGATCTATTGTGCATGGTAATCATCACTGACCTGTTTAAACACTGACCTCTATCATACAACTTGTATAATACAGGTCAGTGTGTTTATACAAGTACGCTGGACTTCATAATAACAATGACAAAATGAAGACATTTGATATTCGCCATTTCGGCGCTGATAGCAACGTGACTCGTGAGATACCGTGGAACTAATATTATATTAGGGATAGTACTTAGAGTAAGAAAGCTATAGAGCATCGGGTAGCGTGGCCACACATGAGACCAAAAACTAACTTAAATAACATTGGCTACATAAGTAGCTGCCTTGAAAAAACGGGCACGCACTGAGAGACGGAAATAGTATAGCTTTCATCCTTTTCTGTTACTTTTAATAACTCAATACTTTATCCCTTTCTTGTGTGGATGGCGCCATAATACGGACCTCGTTTCGCATAAACTGTTCCATTAATCATATTTTGATTTAGAAAAACATAGAGCGAATCCAGACATTTAGTCATTATTGCAGTATTATATTACCATCACTGACCTCTAGTCATAATCATAGTCATAGTCATTTATTCATAAACAATTAACTCTATATCTGAATTTACACACATACATTAAAAAAAATTTAATATTCATGTACAGACGCCAGCAGGTCAACCCACCCGAAACTGTCAGATTTTCCCAATCAACCTTGAACCTTATGCTTTAGCAATAAAGTCGAAAATCTATTAAAGAAATCTGACAGATTGTAGTAACTTGATGTGCTGGCGTCCGTACATACGTTGGATTAAATATAATATACGAAATGACAGTTTTTTTTGTGCCGATTCGAAGCGCCCCGCTCGTGGTTCTCAGGAACTAAAATGCAAATAAAGTTGTGAATGTTCCATGTCGATAATGTGTCGGTAATTTTCTTCAGACAGTAAGTATTTTAAAGGGCCAATATATATTATTATTTTAGTTTTTAGAGGTTATTGTTTGAGGCGTGGGTTTTTTAAATTTTAAATTTAATTCCATAACATTTTTTTGCAAATACTCTTGAACATTGACATTTTATCCTTGTATGATAGAGGTCAGTGCTCTTTCTTGAATAATTAACAGGATTTTTAGAAATGGCAAGGTCAAGTCCAATAACCATTACGAGACCTTTTATCTAAAATTCAAGATTTTAAGCACGCTCACATCAGTCAGATCGATTAAATCGCAATTCGGGACGCACCCCATTCCGTAGACAGAGTAAACTATAGACTGCAGCATATCTTCTTTTTCATTCGCACAAGAAAAAGATAAATATATTAACGTCACTAGCAAAGAAAAGAGACAGAGTAAGAATATTTCTGTCTCGTACTGCGTGTCGGCTAAGCACATCAATGTGCACAACAAGTTTGACGTTTTTGAATGAAATAATAAAAATTATTAATGAAATAATAAAAACTACACTGCGATTAAACGGAAAATAAGATCTTTTTCGTACATAATTCATTAATAGTACATTTGCGCAACTGTGAAAATGGTAAGGTGTAGTATAATAAACTGTAAAAATGATAGTATGATGAAGATTGCCGGAATTTGTTGTCCCTTTCGGTGACACGGATACCATGAGTCTATAGATTACTCTGTCTACGATTTTTTCTAAACTTACCAAGTTAGAAATTCTACACGGAAGAAAGGTTACATGCTCTGTGCACGAAAGACGAGGCGGTATGGTCGAAAGACTATAGCCTGCCATTTGAGCGAATATAAAAAAAAAAGTCAAACCACAGAGCTTGTAACAAACCTTTTTTCATGTCAAACTTCTCTTTAGTCTTGTGCCTGCTCGGTCATTTTAAAGATCGCTCCGTACTAGTTCATTTCGGACAGTGAACTAGTTCATTCTATTAGTTCTAATAGCTCTATTCGGTCTTCGCTCTCGGTAAGGCGTATTTCCCTTACCGTGTCCAACTGGCGACACCGGTCTCGCGAAATCCACACGCTTTTGTATTACTACAAAATTTACCCAACCCGTGCTCAACTCGCGTCAACTGCACACGTTTTTGCGATGAAGCAAGGTAAAAGAGGATTTACAAAATAGTGTTCAATTGAATTGAACACGGTTTTTTAACTGGTCTCTTCGAAACAAATCCGTGCTGATTTAACGTGTTCGTAAATGTTCGGAATAAATCGTGCGGGCCGAAGCAGGCAGGAGCCGCCGCCGCCGGCGCCGCGGGGGTGGGGCGCCCGAAGTTGCATTCGCGCGCTGTCGTTCCTTGTTTACATAGTGCAATAATGGAAGAGTTTAAAAGGATTTTCAGTGAAATTACCAAAGATTTTGAAATACTCAGCTATGACGGACAGTCGAGTGACAGGTATAAGTGTCAAGTTCAGTGCTTATTACATTATGACGGAGAATTCGACGAAAAATGTGCTAGATTGGTGGAACGTTTTTCAAAACAAACAAATTCTAACTGGGTTATGAAAAGACGGTTTGCAGAACCCATACGTTATGAATTCAGAAAATTGTTTGTATGCCATCTTTCAGAAAGAAATAAATTGAAAAATAAAACGCAAGGTGTTAACAGAAACTTTGATTGCAAGTCGTCTCTTAATATAAAATTTTTGAAAACTACACCGAGTACTCTGAGAAGTTCAGCCCTGCTGAGAAAGGGTTATAATGTTATAGTTGACATTAATTTTAGTCATTCCCACAGAGTTAATGTAGCTCAATCTTTATCCTTGCTCCGATGTTCGAACGATACGAAACAAATATTTATATCTTATTTCGATAGAGGTATGACTGCCGCGGCCGCAAAGATGTACCATGAATTAAACATTTTAAGTAATTATGAAAGCGATGCCTACAAAATCTTAGCTAACGCTCAGCATAACCCTCTAGATCGTCAAGTTGTGTATCTTTACGAGCAATGGCGTAAACAAATTTATGGAAATAGAAATGAACAGACTGTGTTACAAATTTTGAAAAGGAAACAAGACGAGTTAGGGAAGTTGGGTATAGACTTGACCATACTGGAGGATCCTACTATTTGTGTAATTATCACACCAATAATGCAGCGAGTTTTCGCTAAAGGACTAGCCGATGAAATTGTTTTTATAGATACTAGCGGGTCATGCGATCAATCAAACACATGTGTAACATTTATTTTTGCAGCTTCTAATATTGGTGCGTTGCCTGTTGCAATAATTTTACACACTTATCAAACAGAGGAACAATACACTTTAGCGTTCAAAACTGTTAAAGAGTTCCTGGAAAATAAATATAACAAATTATTTCAGCCAAGTGTAGCCATGACCGATGACAGCAGAGCTGAAAGAAATGCGTTGAAGTCAGTTTTCCCTAACACCCGGCTTTTGCTTTGCATATTTCACGTGAATCAAGCCATATGGCGTTGGCTTTGGCAAACAGAACATAATGTTAATAAAGATAACAAGCAATACATAATGAAAATGTTCCGCAAAGTCATGTATGCAAACACTATAGCAGAGGCCGAATTAAATATGTCCATTTTAAATGAGGATGTAAAAGTCGTGACAAATTATAAATTACACAATTATTTAACTAATATGTGGGTTCGACGAGAAGAATGGTGTTTGTCTTATAGGCATGACATTATCAATAGAGGACATAATACAAACAACTTTTGCGAGGCATCTATAAGAATTTTCAAAGATATTATATTGCAAAGATGTAAAGTTTTCAATATGTGTGCCCTGGTGGATTTTATCACTGACACATTTGAAAATTACCACAAAAAAAGATTATTGCAATTTGCTAATGGGAGAGAGCGAAAGTTAACAGTAAGCTATGAAAAATTTTGTCTAAAAAGTAAGTCGATAACTCAAATATCACAACTTGATGACACGTCTTACTTAATAAAAGAGAAAACAGACGTGTATGTAGTCGATTCTGATATGGGAACGTGTGACTGTTTATCAGGGAAAGGGGGACGCTACTGCAAGCATGTATGTGCTGTGGAACTAAAGTTTGGCATAACGGTGACTACATCGTTAAGTTTGACTGAAGATTGCCGCCAAAATTTGGCTAAATTGGCATTGGGAGACGAATATAACCCCCATTTCTTCCAAAATATAACGCTGGATTCAAATAACGTGGAGATGACCGAAAAAAGTCAAGGCACCTCGCAGCAACAGTTTATGTTGCCGATAAGGATTAATGAACCTGCTAACACAGAAAATAATATTTCCACAGAGCCTTCAATTCAAGAAAATTATATGACTACTGTAGACGCAATTGAGTCTGAGTTTATGAGAATAATCAAAGTACTTAAAGAAGAACCAAATCCAGTAAATACCCAAATACTGAAAAAATATTCATCTGAACTATCTCGTTTGCAGACTCCTTCCATTATTGTTTCATACATGCATGATAAGAAAATACGACGTTCACGAAAAATAAAGGTCCAACCTACATCTATTTCGAGACGGCATCAAAAACAATTACCCAGCAGTGGTAGAATACAGTCCGGCCGTCCTGTTAAGAAGAAACGTGCACACAATATCGCTATGAACATAGACCAAAACGAGCGTTCCGCAAAATAGTTGCTTTGTCGTTGTATTTTTTTGTTATTGTTTTTTTTTGTGCTGATAATAAATGTTTCATTAATTTTATTGTAATGTTTCTTTGAAATCATATTGAGTTAATAATATTACCTACGACTATAGACTAAATGACTAATACCACAAAATACAGATAGTACCTACAGAAGTCAATCACATGTACGTACTTTACTTTTCATACCTACCCTCGTCGGTCGCGCTAGGGTTGTCAACTTTGGCTTACATAACATACATACATAATCAACATATAACGTTCCCACTGCTGGGACACAGGCCTCCTCTCGGTGAGAGGGAGCGGGCCGTAATCCACCACGCGGGCCCAGTGCGGGTTGTCAGATGCCATGATGTCTTCGAATTTTTGGTTCTAGGACATGTCGGTTTCCTCACGATGTTTTCCTTCACCGTTTTGAGAGCAGTGGTAATGATATAATTTACACAAAGTAAAGCGCCTGTCTGGGTTTGAACCTACGACCTACAACTCGTAAGTCGCGGCCGTTACCACTGGGCCACCACTGCTCTCACAAAAAACTATCGTGGTAGTGGCACTCGTATCTAGTTGTTTGATTTATTGTTGAGCTTATTCTAAGATATTAAAACAAAACAATAAACATAGTATTACAATACAAAAAGTTTACAGAACAAAAACATATAAAATTTTACATTTGTCAATTTTTACTATTGAAAATCCCTAATAACTTCAAAACGGATTACCCTATTTACAAAATTTATTTTGCCCTATCCGTTTTAGACCTAAACCTATCAAATAACACTAAAAACAACACAATATCAACACAAACAAAAAATCATGTTTTCAACTTACGTAATAGTTGGTGGCGTGAATTTACCTTACAAAAAACCGGCCAAGTGCGTGTCGGGCCACGCACAATGTAGGGTTCCGTAGTAGCCCCGTTATCACTACACAGTACGATTCTGTTGTTCTTTATTCTGAATATAATGAATATAATTATGTAATGGTAAAGATATTAGGAGTTAATGGTTATAATAACAATGTACGCGAGGGGAAACTTATGATAATTTATTATGGTTTTTTTATTTCATATTTTGTTTTTTAATGCAAGTCTTTACCCGTCATAAACAAGTAATTACTTCGTCTTAGTCACTATATAGGATTAATGCTAAGGATTTTGTATTTGGTACAAAATTATCCAACACCCAAGTGCAACGACTATTACCTACTGCTAAACTAATAAAGTTATCTTAATTCCTATAGTTTTCCTTTAAAGTTCATGAAATGCACTATCATCTTGAATTTTTCAAGCCAGCAGTTTAACTTTTAGAGGGGGGGGAGACCCTACTGGAACAAAAATTTTCACTTTAAAGTTTAATATTTCGTAAATGGAGCATTAAAATATCTTTAGCAACCCTCAAGTCATTTTAGAAGAACTATTCAACGATACCCCACACGATAGGGTACACGTCGTAAAAAATATTCATTCCCACTTCACATGTAGGAGGGCTACCCTAAAAAAAAATATTTTCCAAAATTTTATTTTACCACTTTGTCGGCGTAATTTATATACACACTCCTGCAAAATTACAGCTTTCTAGTACTAACGGTCTCTTAAACCTCGGACAGACAGACGGACATGACGAAACTATAAGGGTTCCTTGTAGGTACCTACTACGGAACCCTAAAAAAGTTACTTCGAAAACTGATTCAAATTAAGAAACTATTATATAAATCCAGCTTAGATATGCATTTTTTGTTGCTCCATTTTTGCACTTCACAGACGCGAGCGGGGGTGCCATCCGTGTCTCAAGCGGATGGCACCCCCGCTCGCACTCCGAGATATCGTGTCCGTGAGCGGTGTCTATGTGTGCGTTGGTCGAGCGCACTTTGGTAGATTGTCTTCTGTACTATCTGTATTTTGTGCTAATGCCGTCGCTAATTCAACACGCTTTGGAAGACTCAATCAGTCAAAGAGTCAAGTCAAAAACGTGTTCAGTTCAACGGCACACTATTTTGTCAAACCTCCCGCAGCGCCACTTGATCACAAAGGCGTGCGCAGTTGACGCGAATTGAACACGGACTAGTGAAATTTTGTAGCAATACAAAAGCGTGTGGATTTCGCGAGACCGGTGTCGCCAGTTGGACACGATAAGGGAAATACGCCTCGGTAAGCATTCCCATAGAGCATAGATAGCGCGCTAGCGCGGATCCGGATCACTCACAGAGCAAATACGCACTCCAGACATTATTATACATAAACCACTACGTATAAATAAAAAAAAATATAAATGCAACATCCATAATTATTTATTTATTATTACCACAGAGTACACAGCTGATATATTAAGAGAATTTTAACTGAATTATTTTGTACCATTCAAACAGCTCGTCTCCCGTGTTTGGGCGATAAGCTAAAATAGACACTAAGGCATTGAAATAACGCGCATCTCATCTCATTCTTGCGAATTCGGTCGGTCGGGTTCGGATAGCATCGTCATTCGTCGGCTATTCTTTCTCGTTCTCATTCATTCAGACATCGAATGAAAACGTATAACGTTTCTGTCAAACAATCAGCTCAGACTGTATTTCATTTTCTCGTTCGGGCGATGTACGAGTACGAAAAGAGCTATTAGACCTATTAGACCGGTTACAAGCCAGCGTTCGGAAACGTTTCTTTTAGTACAGTGCGAAGATACGGTTCCTATTCGTTCATCGTTCATGAACTACACAAGACTACTTCTCTTCTTATAGTCTGTGGTAGTGTGGTCAAACGTCAGCGCTTGTTGAATGTTGTGGTTATATTAAATTGTGTATTTTTCATTTTGATTGACGAAATCTAATTTTCCCTTTATTTTGACTGTATGTTTGCAAGAACTAGAAGAGGTTTGGTATAAGTGAAAGTACAATATCAGCATGGAAACTATATTAGAACAGCAAAGAAGCTATCATGAAGAGAGGGAGAGAACGATGGACGCAATGGTCAAAGAAATACTTCATAAAAAGACCGGGGTGAGACATTTAAAGCACGATTCACTATTGTCTAACTCTTTAAACGTTATGTTTAATTTATTTAAAAAGCTAATGAAATAATTTAGATTTTTATCTGTATCTTCTCTGATTGGTTAGTGATATTGTATTTTGGTATTTTTGGTTAGTGTTGAAAGGCAAAGTAATTGCGAACAGCTAGTGATGTTTGGCATACTTTTAAGTATAGCCACTCGTTTTGCACTTGCACTATTATATTATAGCTTAGTAGCAGAATAATATCGTCGACCGTAGGTTCAATTAAGGTAAGGGACAAAATACCCAAAATGAGTTGAGTATACAGTTTTGTTCAGAATTTTGCGCGCTTTCGAATAGTGTATATGAAAAAATTCTAGCTTAAAAAAATGTCCCTTACCCTACTGATTTTTGGATTCGAATTTCGAATCAGCCCCATAATAACAATGTATCTGAAAAACTATGCAATATAGCAACTTGAAATGGTGTAATTACCGCCGCCAATCCACTTCAAATAAGGTAAGGGTATTCCCAATCAACGAATTATTCTTCACACATTTTTTCAACAAGACCTTTACACAATTTTTTCATTATAGATTGGATCCAACGTAGAGATCAATTTAATGTAAGGGACATTACTAACAAAATACGTTGGTGTAAGGGACGTCTATTTTCTTAAATAGCTAACTTATTTAAATAAATGTTACACAGGTAGATAGAGCACTAAAATACAAGATTATGTGTGAAATCAGATCCGAAAAAGGTTAATAACAAAAAAAGTTATAGGTGATTTAGTCCGAAAAAAAACTTTGTCGGCCTCTCCTGAAAAATCGTATTATGTCCCTTACCTCAATTGAACCTACGGTCGACGATATGTATAACTTTTCTTATACATCGAAATACAGATAAAATTGCTAAATTAACTGTCTCGAGTTTATTTTCAGCATCGGGAAACTATAAATGCTGATCACCGTTTGAAGAATCTGCACGATGTGAGTATTTTTTGTGTTTTCCCTTAAAACTTAAATATTTAGAGTATTAAAATTAGGTCAATTCCAATTCTTAACATATTTTGTCTAACTGGCCCTTAGTACCATAACTTTTCCTAGTACTCAGTATTCACTGTGGTAGTGAAGTTTCGGGCCACTAAGATTTGAAAATCTAGTGCCATTGACATGTAGATGCAGTAACATTCTTATCTCTTAGTTTTACTGACTCTTTCTTGCTCCAGAGATATGTTGAATCTACCATAAGGCTTAAGGAGCTATATGAAGACAAGGATGGCCTTCGTAAGGAAGAGATTGCAGCATTGTCTGGACCCAGTGAGTTCAACGAGTTCTATGCTAGACTCAAGCAAATCAAAGAGTTCCACAGAAAACATCCTAATGAGGTGATTAATTTATTCTATTTAGTTTTTTTGTTACTATTCAATGAAGTGTATGTTTATGTAAGTATCAATTTGTGAAGGTAGGATAATGTCCTTGGCCTCTATCACCTATGTATAAGTATTTGAATTAAGAATTTGAGATAATTTTCAAACACATTTAACAAAGTTCAAATTCATGTTCCATTGCAACCAAAAACATATTACAACTTTTTTTGGACTGGCGGGCACTTGCAATAAACAGAATTGTGCGGAAAAGGGAGAGGGAGGTCTTTGCCCTGCTGTGGGACAATACAGGCTAGTTAGATAGATATAATAGACTTTTTGTTACCAATGGTCACTCAAAAATCAACTTGCAATGCATTTTACTAAATTAGATAACTGATTAAATGGCGATGGAATGTAAATTATTTTATACTAGCAGCCCGCCCCGCGGTTTCACCCGCAGAAGTCTCGATCCCATGGGAATATTGGAATGAAAGCTTTCCTATGTCCTTTCCCGGGACTCAAACTATCTCTATACCAAATTTCATCTAAATTGGTTCAGCGGTTTCAGCGTGAAGAGGTAACAGACAGACACATTTTCGCATTTATAATATTTTATTTTTATTCAGTTTTTTTTTTGTTGGGAATATAGTCAAAACCCAGTTGCATCCAGGTAGACGGGAAGTCAAACCCAACATAGTTGAGAGAAAACGCTAGGCAGATAGATTGTTGAACACTATGAAAATTTTGTATTTATTAATGGTTGATGAAACATTTACTTGCTCTTTGATTTGCTTATAATTTGAAATGTTGTAGATTTGCGTGCCAATGTCAGTTGAATTTGAGGAGTTGGCAAAAATAAGAGAGAACCCAGCTGAGGACTACACAAGTAAGTTTGATGGTTTTATATTAAGAAATAGTCTCACTAAATACAAAAATTAATAAACTGTAATATTTTTTTATTGCATTTTATTTTAGCTCCTGTTGAGTTCACTGATGAAGAAGGTTATGGCAAATATTTGGATCTGCACGAGTGCTATGAGAAGTATATCAACTTAAAAGGCATAGAGGTAACCTCATTATGTTTTACTTTTTAATGGTCTTTGAATGTATATTCATCTTTATTCCAGCGGGGTAATTGCGTAACACACTGTCAGTAACTGATGACTTTCATTTTGACAGTACAACAACATTTATTGCGTTATTTACGACGTTGAGCAGATAAATATTTCGAACATATGAAGCAGTGGATTTGCAATTTCCTTCAAAATGATTCAGATTCTGTTTGATACACTTATGCAATTAGGGTTACCATTTTAACTTAGTTCTTCTTTTACAACTTGCATATTTTTTTGTTCTTCGCAGAAAGTGGACTACATCACATACTTGAGCATCTTTGACCACCTCTTCGACATTCCCCGTGAGCGTAAGAACAGTGAATATAGAAACTATATCAGAGTTCTACTAACGTACTTGAAAGACTTTGTCAATAGAGTAAAACCTCTGCAGGATCAAGCGCAGGAGATGGCTGCTGCTCATCAGGAGTTTGTGAAACAATGGGAGTCTGGAAACTTTCCTGGATGGCCTGTAAGATATCTTTATTGACATGTAAAAGTGTTTGTACAAACCTACTTACAGAAATAAAAATCATTTAATTAAAATAGAAAAAAAAACTTATAGGTACTTTTTGGTTTGCACCAAAAAGGTCCTGTTACTTTATGCCTTCCTACATTTTTTTGCTTGGTTGCATGCCTGTATTAATTTAGTATTGTTTTCTAGAAAGAAACTGGTGGTGCCCTAACAAATGTGGGAGCTCATTTGGATCTATCAGCTTTCTCCTCATGGGAGGAACTTGCCTCCCTTGGATTGGACAGATTGAAATCTGCCCTGATGGCTCTTGGGTTGAAGTGTGGTGGAACTTTGGAAGAGAGGGCACAAAGGTATGAAACAAACTTAATGACCTATCTGATTTATCATTGTCTCAAGTTATGATTTCTAAATATTATATTCTATTTTTAGATTGTTCAGTACTAAGGGTCAAACATCCCTAGACAAGTCTCTAGTCGCAAAGAAGGGCGGCAATAAAGCAAAGGCATCAACCCAGCAAAGGCACAAAGATATTGGTGCTATTGAAGCTCAAGTTTACAGGTAAAGAACCTTTGACTTCATCATTCTTTGAAAAAAGTACCTACTTTAAGAAAATAAACACCTTAATTAAATATAATAATAATAATAATCTTTTTTATTTCACTTCAAAACACAAACATCAGTGTAGCCCTGGCTCTTGTACTAGGAAGTCCTGTATCACAAGAGCCAGCCAAATATAATGTTTAATTTTCAGGTTTGCCAACATCGTTAGTGGAACGCGTTCCTCGACTATCGAGAATGTCACCCGTCGTGCGGCCCGTGCGGCTGGTGAACGCCGTGACGATAGCGGAGACGAGAGCGATGCCTCTGCAGCACCTGATGTTGACTCCGATGATGATGAAGTGCCGTACAACCCTAAGAACTTACCTCTTGGCTGGGATGGAAAGGTTTGTCATAAATAAAATGTCATATTTTATCTTCCACAGTTTAATCTCGTCTCAAGTACTCGTAAAAACAAATTATAATAGTAAAAAGTTTACTACCACAAAATGAGAGTATTCACAAGAATTTGGTACATAGTACAGTATTTATTTATTTTTACTGAAGGTACTGAAACTGATTCCCGAACTAAGCCAGGGCTTGTATTTTGGGAGTCAGTCCTCAGAAGTGGAGCTAGCCTAGAAAATCGTGTCAACGTAATTCGTGACGTAAATGATTACTAGTTTCTACTTGTGAGTGCAGGTGCGAGCGCGCGTTTACGTGTTTTGGTTTAAGTACCTAATGTACAATTTCAATAAAATATTTTACTTGTTTTTTACAGCCAATCCCATACTGGCTCTACAAGCTGCATGGTCTTAATATCAGCTACACATGCGAGATCTGCGGTAACTACACATACAAGGGACCGAAAGCGTTCCAGCGGCACTTCGCTGAATGGCGCCACGCTCACGGCATGCGGTGTCTGGGTATACCCAACACGGCCCATTTTGCTAATGTTACGCAGATTGAAGATGCGCTTGCTTGTAAGTATTTGTTATTAATAGTTATAATTAGAAACAATGGATGGACTGTGTGAAAGATGATACGGCTAGAAAGAGGTGTGACTAACGAGATGACGACTAATAGAGATGTATGGAAGAAAAAATATTTTGCGCTGATCCCAAATAAATTGGAATAAGGGCAAGAGAATTATAATGATGAGTAATATTTAGCAAGTTTTTGTTGACTACATCAAAGACTACTCAAAGTAGAAGTCTAAAATGTATATATCATAGAATACAAATCTATGGCTCCAATAATTACTAACCCTTTGTTTTGTTTGTAGTGTGGGAGAAAATTAAACATCAGAAAGAGAACGAGAGATTCGTAGCAGAAAATGATGAGGAGTTTGAAGATTCGCAAGGAAACGTCGTTAATCGCAAAACGTACGAAGATTTGAAGCGACAAGGACTACTATAAATATAATATTACACACTTGTATTTTAAAATAAATTAATAGACAAGATTATCGCAAGTTATTTTTTATAATAATAAGAAATAAACTGAATGATAAAAAACGTGTATTGTTTTTCTCATAAACTTGTGCTAAATGCAAATACAGGGAAAGTTATTCGTTGAGTTTTGGGGTAATGTTATTAATTTATAATAGGTACTTAAAAAAAAACAGGCTCTCAACATATACCAACATGTCACTGATTGGCAGAGCCACCATCAGGGATTTTAATTTTGATAACACAAAAAATGAGTCTCTAATAATATTAGTCGAAATTTGTCGCCAAATATCAGAATTTGACGGTCACTGGTTCAAGGGTTTATAGGTGGCCGATCTGGAGAGAGTCTCCTCAGCAGTGCCACATTTATATCTCAAAAACTAGGCCATCTAGCGAAGATCAGTTTTCTTCCATATTTTGTCGTCAATTAGTCTGAATCAGTCGCCTTATATCAGAATTTGTCGGTCACTGGTTCAAAAGATATAAGGATTTATAGGTGTAGGTATAGTCCAAGAGCTAGATCGAAGAGTTCACGAAAAAACTCTTCGACTAGCTCTTGGACTATACCTTACTAATTGAACTCATTATATCTCCTAAACTAAGACCCGATTAAATCTGTGACTTGGCGACTGATTCCGACTAATTGGCGACAAAATATGGGAGAAAACAGATCTTCGCTAGGTGCCCTAGCTTTTGAGATATAAATGTGGCCCTGCAGGGGAGACTCCAGGATCGGCTACCTATAAACCCTTATATCTTTTCGAACCAGTGACCGACAAACTGATATTTCACTAATTTCGACTAATTAGCGAAATTTTTTTTGTGTTATCAAAATTAAAATCCCTAATGGTGGCTCTGCCAGAGTCAGTGACACTACCAACATGGGTAGGCCTACAAAAATGCTGCTCATTCTCATGCAAATCATTTACAAAGCGTTAAGTATACAGACCCTATACCAGGGGGGGGACAGTTCCTTAGATTTAGCTTGGATCAAAAGATAGTGGCTCCATCTACATTTTGTTTCAAAAACTTTATGTTTAGTTACGTATAGCATTTCAACAGATGTCGCTATAATAAAAAATAAACATAATTTTTAAATTTTATGACTCATTTACCTTAAAAATATTTATTTTAAATTTCATTATACAATTGAGCATATTTTAATAGGTTAACGCATGAAAATAAATAAGACATTAAATAAGTACTGTTATTTTTTCAACTGGTAACTGTCAAAAGAAGAATTGTCAATAACGCAAATCCGAAATTCAAATTTCAAAATGGTAGCTACTCTCTGCGTATGCGCATGTTTGTAGATCTTTTCCATTTTTCGTTTGTATTTCGGTTGTGAAATCTTCCAGAAAGTGCGTCGAGTTGAGCTTTAAGTTCCTCCGCCTTGCTGTGGTGACTTCGGCCCGTAATACGTGTTGAATTGTGTTCAACAAATTCGCGAAAGGACGCTTTGTATTGTTAAGTTTTATCAACATTTCTTTTGAAAATGCCTAAGTTATGTTCATTTGGCTGTGCTCCCAGTGGTAAGTTTAATATATATCACAACATCATCACTATCATCATGTTTAACATCATCGATTTTTTTAAAAATCCGAATTTGAAAAGAAGAAAGAAAGGCAATCATTAACGCTCGTTCCACTAAAATCCCGTAGACCAGGGGGCCTAAAAAGGCCACTTTGGAGAATCATAAAAGGATAATAACATTATGAATTATAAAATGGCGAAGACAGTCCGTGTTTTTCTTTTTTTCGCTGCACTACGTAGGTAGGTACAATCAAAGAGATTGGGATTGGATTTGGATTGAATTGATTGGTCCGCCCCTAAGACGACCCACTGACCGGTAATTTAGCACCGACAAAAAAAAAATGACTGAAAAATGCATCACCATTGACAGGGATTTGATATGATTATTTGATTAACTTTACAGATAACTGTCCATTCTATTATCCTTTTAAGATCTGAAAAAGTGGCCGTTTTAGGCCCCCAGTCCGCCAAGGGACTACAGAGCACTCAATGTTCCACTACAATCCCCTATGCTGGGGATTCTCTAAGTACTAATAAGTGCTTTATTTGGCAGTAACTAATAAAGATAATATTAGTTCTTGACTTGCATTGTACATAATGTACATGGTCTTTTCCTAACCGGGTTAGCTTCTAGTTTATAGATGCAGGTTGATTAATTGAATATGAGTAAAAAAAATATTTGAAAAGAATAGCCTACAGCTCTTTTATCTTTCCAATTTCAGGTGTCCCAATGCATCGTTTTCCAAATGCTGATAAGTTCCCTGAGCGTTTTAAGGCTTGGGTCAATCTTGTTGGTGGAAAACTAGAAACGGCAGTTGATTATGCGTATTATCAAACGAAGTTGGTTTGCGACATTCATTTTACTGCGAGAGATCGAAACCGTAATAAGCGGTTAAATGCATTGGCAGTTCCATCACTTCATTTACATGGTTAGTATGACATTTTTTTTTAGTCTTAGAAGCGGAATACTGAAACTTTTAGCTATTGCTACTATTATATTGAACTTAAGTACCTAATAATATTATAATTATGGCCTCTTTGTCATACAGTAGGTACCCAAGTGTATGTAATTTTTTGGAAATTAAATATGCATGGTCAACTGCTAGTCAGTTGTAAACCTACATATATCACCCTTACTATGAAATAAAGGCTATTTGAAAGTAATTGTTACCATGGACATGTGGTTGACTACATATTTTTCATAAAACATTGATGTTGTGTAAATTAATTTAAAACTAGCTGTGCCCCGCAACTTCGTTTGTGTGGAAGTTATAAGATACACAATAATATACTAAAAAAACACATTTACCACATTTTATTATTGAGATTAGCCGGAATGAAGAGACAAAAAAAATTAAAATAATTGCTTTTTCGATAGAAGTGTTGTATATTCTTACCTATGCATTTAGTAAAAAGCTGTTATTTTGAAATTACAAACAGACACTTAAATTTTATTTATGTGCATAGATTTCATACATTTATAGACTTCTTAATAATACTTAAATCACAAAGGTGATTAAGAGAATGACTTTCTTTTTTACCAGAAACTGTTTATCACATTGTAACTCTGTTACACGTTTTTTTATAGTTAATTTTTTATTTTTATTCAAAAAATTTAATTTCAGGAACATCAGCTAGGCAACCTGATATTGGTCTTGTCAATCAACCTTCCGATTTACATGCTACAATTACAGGTAAAGATCATAAGTCAGTTTTGCTAAAGCTATTTTTTTTTCCAAATAGAAACTGTAAATAGCTATTTAATGATTTTAGAAGAGATTTGCTAAAATAAAAAAATACAATGTTTAAACCACATTGTAGAAGCCGTGCTCGTTTCGTATAGGTACATAGTTAATGTTATAAGTAACTTTAACTAGCGACCCGGCCCTGTTTCGCTCGGATTCGATCTAGTGATGATGACATGTCAAAACATCGGTATTTTTGTGCTTTACCTAAGTTAAATATGAATCTATTAAACACATAAACCTTCTAGAATAAATTCTCTAAAATATGGTAAAAACCGCTTTAAAATCTGTTTTATACGAAAAAGATTATTTATTAAATTTAAGTAATTTATTTTTTATTGTGATTTCAGGCACATCGGCCAGGGAACCTGATATTAGTCTTGTCAATCAACCTTCCGATTTACATGCTACAATTACAGGTAAATATCTTAAGTCAGTTTTGCTAAAGCTATTTTTTTTTCCAAATAGAAACTGTATGTAGCATATAATGATTTTACAAGAGATGCGCTAAAATAAAAAAAAATACAATGTTTAAACCACAAAATTGTAGAAGCCTTGCTCATTTCGTATACATAGTTAATGTTATATGTACTTAACTTGAACTAGCGACCCGGCCCTGCTTTGCACGGATGCGATCTAGTGATGATGACATGTCAAAATATCAGTATTTTTGTGCTTTATCTAAGTTAAAACATATGAATGTCATTGTATTAAACACATAAACCTTCTAGGATAAATTCTCCAAATTATGGTAAAAAACTGCTTTAAGTTCTGTTTTATATTTTTTTTATTCCCTATTCTTAATTTATTTTTTGTTGTGATTTCAGGAACATCGGCTAGGGAACCTGATGTTAGTCTTGTCACTCGGCGTTCTGATTTTCATGCTACAAATACAGGTAAAGATCAAGTCAGTTTTTGATAAAGCTGTTTTCTTACCAAATATGAACTGTAGGTAGCTGTATAATAATTTTGCAAAAGATGGGCCAAAATAAAAATAAGACAATGTTTAAACCACAAGATTGTAGAAGCCCTGCTCGTTTCGTATACCTACATATTTAACTAGAGCGACCCGGCCCTGCTTCGCTCGGATTCGATCTAGTGATGATGACATGTCAAAATATCAGTATTTTTGTGCTTTATCTAAGTTAAAAAATATGAATGAATTAAACACATAAACCTTCTAGGATAAATTCTCCAAATTATGGTAAAAACCGCTTTAAATTCTGTTTTATACGAAAAACATTTATTATATTTAATTTATTTTTTATTGTGATTTCAGGCACATCGGCCAGGGAACCTGATATTAGTCTTGTCAGTCAACGTTCCAATTTGCATGCTACAAATACAGGTAAAGATTAGTCAGTTTGCTAAAGCCATTTTCTTTCCAAAATATATAAACAGTAAACCTATATAATAATTTTGCAACATTGTAGAAAGTCTGCTTGGGCCTAAAAAGGCCACTTTGGCAGAATCATAAAAAGGATAACATAATGGACAGTTAACCGTTAAGTTAATCATATCAAATCCCATTGGTGAAGGATTTTTCAGTTATTTTTTTTGTCTGTACTAAAATACCAATCAATCCAATCCCATCTCTTTGATTATACCTACGTAGTGCAGCGAAAAAAAAAAAACACTGACTGTCTTCGCCATTTATTATAATTCATAATGTTATCCATTACATATTGCAGTCTGTGATGTTATCCTTTTATGATTCTGCCAAAGTGACCTTTTTAGGCCCAAGCAGACTTTCTACAATGTTGCAAAATGATTATTACACATATTGATAATATACACGTATTTAGTACAGTACAGTAGGAAAACCAAATTCAGCAGGGAACTTGCTTATGAAATTTCTATTAATTATCCATTACTATGTTTCAGCCACAATTCATGGCACTGCCACTGCATCTGCAGTAATGAGGGATCACAACTACAGCAAGGCCAGCGGATCTTTAAGAAAAGCAATTAGAATGGGTAAATGTTATTTTCATAGCTAGTTTCAAAATAATATTACTTATATTAGGTACTTACCTACCTAATATGAAATAATATAATTACTTATCTAAGATTTTTTTTTTCCAGGTTCTACTAAGAGTTCACTGACATATAATTATGTCGAACTCAAAACCCTTTCTACAAAAGTAAAACAACTGCGGTCCGAGATAACTCGTTTGCGGAAGAGAGGCCTGTCTTTCAAGTCGAGACTGGCAAATGCTGCTAAATTATCCCAAGTTGCTGCATTCCAACAAGTTGTGAAAAATATGAAAAGGCCTGCACAGTTATTTGTCCATATGCAATTGCAATCCGCAAAAAAATCCAAAGGTAGGCGGTTTACTATGGATGAAAAAATCCTTGCATTGTCTATGTATAAGAAAAGTCCAAAGGCCTATTCTTTACTTTATAAATATTTTACATTACCTTCGGCAAAAGCAATGAAACGTTTGCTAAGTCAAATTAAACTGTGTCCTGGCATAAATCCCATTGTTTTCAATAAAATTAAGAAAACTGTACTCGAAAAAGATACTGCTGATCGTTTGTGCAGTCTAATGTTTGATGAAATGTCTCTGACACCTCAAATCTTTTACAATAAACAGAAAGATGCATTTGAGGGTTTTGCCACAACCAATGACACCAAATTTGCCGACCACGCTCTCGTTTTCATGGTGAAAGGTTTAAAACACAATTTTAAACAGCCAGTAGCATATTATTTTACCAATGCCCTACAAAAAGTAGAACTTAAAACACTTATAAAATGTGTAGCATTAGAGGTGCAAAAATGGGGAATAATTATTATTAACACTGTTTGTGATCAGAGCTCCGTAAATGTAGGGGCAATAACAGATTTAATTAATGACACGAGAGCGAGGTATTTGCGGCTAGGCAAAGAGTGGCGCCATGATTTTTTCAGGGTCAATGGTCAGAAGATTATACCGTTATTCGATGCTCCCCATTTAATTAAAGGAATAAGAAATAATTTACTTACTAAGGATATGGCATACACCTCTAATAATAAAAATAATATTGTTAAGTGGGACTATTATCAGCAGGTGTATGCTGCAGATAAATCCAAAGGGGAGCTACGACTGCTAAATAAAATAACAGAAGAGCACATTGTCCCTGAAAAAATTAATAAAATGAGGGTGAAGTCCGCAACCCAAATTTTTAGCCACAGTTTCGCTGTGGTAACAGACCACCTAATAGCTAGAGGAGATTTGCCCGAAGAATGCAAACAATTAATAGATATCACATTATTACTAGACAATTTGTTTGATTCTTTAAATGTTAGTGGTTTTGCAATACCCAATGGTAAAATTTATAAAGGGCCGATTAGAAGGCACTCACCTCACCACCAACTATGGCTAAAATCAAAGGAAATATTAAACACTGTGAAATTTATTCAAAAAAAGGTTACTGGTAATAAAGTACGATTTGTGGAAACGATTATACCATCTGTAAAGAATTTAATTAAAACTATTGAAGGCATGGAAGCAATATGCAAGGTGTTGTTTGGTAAATATGGTTACGATGCAATATTAACACGTAATTTTAATCAGGACCCCGTAGAAAACTTTTTTGGGAACATCAGAAGCTATGGAGCAAGAAATAATGCCCCAAATACAATATCATTTGTAGGGGCTTATAAAGCACTTCTATTAAATAATTATAATACACCTCATTCCAAAAGGGCAAATTGCGAAGAGGACACCAACAAGTGCCTACAATCTCTTAGTTTTTACGTCACAGAAAAACCTGATGCGACTGATGTTCCCGAGGAAGATAAAATTAATTTTACTGCTGATGTGTTAATTGATTACTCCAAAGAGCCCGATGCTGGTCAAAGAAATTATGTATGTGGTTGGGTCCTGACTAAGTGTTTAAAAATGGTTGTAAAATCGTGTAAACATTGCAGACAAGACCTTTTAGACACTAATAATGAAAATATTAATAATAATAGTTTTATAAAAGCTAAAGAATATAATAATAAAAAATGGTTATGTTACCCAAATGAGCTATTGCAAAATTATTTCCATGACCTGCAAAATATGACAGAATCTTTTTTAAAAAAAAATGTTCCTAAACAAAATGTACGTGGAACAATTAATTCTTTTGCAGATGTTTTAGTGGATACCCCTTTTAAGTGTCTTATTCACAAAGAAAAATTAAAAGAGTATTTCTCTAATTTAACAGTTACTGTCATACTGCATAGTTGGTGTAGATCCATTAATCGTATTTTATCGGGAAAGATTACATATAATGGAGAAGATGAAACAAAATTATCAGCACAATTGTATTATGATAAGCATAAACATTATAAAAATAAAAAATGATTATAGCATTAGACTTTCATTTCACGTCCTTTCTGTATAAGACTAGCCTGCATGTGTATGTCAACCGCATATCAATGGTGACAAAACTAGTAAAAGCAGATCCTGTCCTCTGTAAAATGGTTTTGTTACTTTTGATAAGCGCTTGCACCAAGCAACGAATATTCCATCGGGGCTTACCATCACCTCTTAAAGCAGGGCAGAAGTTGAACTGCACTTCTTTTTTGTACTAAGACGTGCGTCGTCGTACAAAAAAGTAGTGCAGTTCAACTTCGGCCCTGCTTTAAGAGGTGATGGTAAGCCCCTGTACCTACATTAGATCACTATCTATAGCTAGCTATAGACTGGTTAGTTTGGATACAAATCGTAGATGGCGCCACTGCGCTGGATTGCATAAACATGCCGTAAGAGGGCACTCTTTACCCGGTATCTTATAGTACTCTTTGCCCTATACAACGTTTATTTGTAAGGGGGAGTGTGGAGCTTTTCAATCACACGTCTGAACAACGCATTATTGGTACAGTAGTGTAGAATGCAGCACTTTTATTACCTGTGGCTTGAGTTTGACAATGATCACAATCATCCTGTCAATGTCAAACAGGTGTCAGCAAGTCAATAACAAACGCATGCGTGTTGTTTTTTTGAGAAATAATTTCATAGGGAATGATAATATTTTTGTGAACTATCGTATAGTAACAATAAAGGCGACTTCTTAAGATAGTGCTTAACAATGCCGGAGAGTTCAAGCAGCCGAATTTATACCGGCTCCAGGGTTTTAGGTTATGTTAGTACACATGTGCCCTTTGTTGCTAGATTCATCAAAAGACGAGGAGAAACACTGCTATGTACGAGTGTGGGCAAGTGGTTTCATACATATGGATGTGATAAATTCCGTTTGCTAAGCGTCAGCGGTGAGCATCCCGGTTCTATTACTTATATGACTGGGGACAGCTACCACGTCTATACTGCTAGTGAGAATAACATTTTCGCATGGAGACGAGGTTGCGAACTTAAGCATGTTTACAAAGGCCACAATGCGCCAGTGCATTTAATGTTTCCCTTTGGTATTCATCTCATTTCGGTTGATGAAGACAATGTATTGAAAATATTTGATATAAAGGACGAATCAGAGTTCCTTGAACTTGGTTTTGATGAGGATAGTTTCAAGATAACCACTTTATGCCATCCACCAACGTATTTGAATAAGATACTGCTTGGAAGTCAGCAAGGTCAGTTGCAGCTATGGAATGTCCGCACTTCCAAATTGGTGTTTACTTTCCAAGGATGGGAGTCAGCCATAACTGTCACGGAGCCAGCGCCTGCCGTAGATGTGGTGGCAGTGGGCTTGGCCAATGGCAAAATAATCCTACACAATTTAAAATTTGACCAATCTGTAATGGAATTTGTTCATGACTGGGGAATGGTCAGTGCATTGTCGTTCAGGCTTGACGGTGCCCCAGTTATGGTGACAGGCAGCTCAGAGGGTCACATAGTAATGTGGGACTTGGAGGAGAAGAGGGTGCTGTCTCAGGTACAGTCTGCCCATTTCTCTAAAATATCTGGGCTGAAATGTTTGATGTCAGAGCCATTGATGGTGACAAATTCTGAAGATAATTCATTGAAGCTATGGATATTTGATATGCCTGATGGTGGTGCAAGGCTTTTGAGGAAAAGGTGAGAAGTCTTAAACTGATTTGCAATTATATTAAGTAATTTATTAATTTATTGCTATCACACATTTTGTAAGTTGTCTAACTGGATACTACCTATTTAAAGTACTTATCTTTTTTGTTGCTGTCCATTTGAAGTTTATTTGCATTTGCGATTAAGTTTCCAAACATGTAAACAAAGTTCAGTTTGCAGTACAACTTAATCATTTTTATGACTTTTTCAATGGCAATATTCATTCTGAAGTCACAGCTTAAAGTTGATATTTGATTATGTGGAAATTACATCAATTAGAAATGAGGATTTCAATAGACTTTAGCTTGATCAGTTTTTTTTCTATAATCCAAAAATAAATAATCATTGTTTATTTTGTAGGGAAGGTCATTCGCAGCCACCTACCATGGTTTGTCACTGCGAGCCAAGTGGTAACAACCTTCTAGCAGCAGGCAGTGACAGTAGTCTGCATATCATGAATACAGTGTCAGAAACATTCAACAAAAGCCTTGGAAAAGCCTCACATAACAGAAAAGCTTCAAAGAAGAAAAGTAAGTGTAGTACATATTTTTCATATGATTGAATTTTAGAACCAAGTTCAGGACAAAATTATTTCTAAACTATAATAGTAAGATATTGGATAATAGGTACATCCATACTAAAATCCACATAAATTCGAAAGTAACTCAAAGTGTGTTTGTAACTTTGTATGTTACCTTTTCACGCCTAAACCACTGAACGGATTTCGATAAAATTTGATAAGGAGATAGATGGTATCCTGGGGAAGGACATACGCTACTTTTTGTCCTGGTAGCACGTTCCCGTGGTATAATTTCCAACATTCATGTGGGTGAAGCCGCACGCAGAAGCTATTAGTTAAGTAACATGTCTCGACGCATCTATGCAAAATACGGGACGGAAGTTAACACCTGCAGTTCTTTTTAAATTATCGGCCACATATGAGGTTGACATAAGGCCGCGTTCACACCAAAGTGTAAAGCCTACCGCCGACTGTGAGCGTCCAGTACGAAATGTATGAATAAACAACCAGTTTCCGATTATACGCATGGCGTGAATGCGGCCTTTCTCGCGTTTTGGCATAAGCGTAAATATTGATGAACAACGTTTTTTGTATAGTTACGACGAAGTGTAAGTAGTAGCGTTCTTTGTGGCTTTTTTTCTTTTTGCTCGGCTCCTAAGGGGCGTAGCGTGATGTTAAATAGCCTATAGAATAGAATAGAATAGAATTTTTCTTTATTAGAGTAACTCAGACTCAAAAACAAACAATATTGTTAGTAAAACTTATGACTAGGTATGTTAGTAAGCACAGACACTAAACAAAAAATTTACGAAACAACGGTGGTAACCTTCAAGAGAAGAATTTTTCAAATCCGACATGTATTTCCAGAGATTAGCGCGTCCAGACAGACAGACAGATGCAGCGGGGGGACTTTGTTTATGTAGCTATTAACATACTTTCCCTTTCAGAAAGGACACAAATTGATAACCTAGTGCTGCCACCGATCACAAAGATAAGTTCGTGCATGCAACGCGACAAGCAATGGGACAGCGTTGCGTCACTACATGAAGGATTCTTCATGGCCACGACATGGTCTTACAATAAAATGCGAATGGGTGACCATAAATTGAAACCGCCGGAAACAGATAAAGGAGTTGTGGCTACATGTCTGACTGTTACACACTGTGGAAACTTTGTTGTTATTGGTGAGTTCTAACTGTGAAAACTACCTAGAATGAAATAATAATATAAAACTTCTATGGACCTAAAATTTTTACCTTGGGGTATTCCAATGTTCAAGATATGGTATACAGGGTGGCAGGGACACCGACGCGCAGCCTGTCACCATGGATTCAGCATATGATTCTAAATCCCCCTGCGTTGAAAATTTTCGTCGGTTATTAAAAAAAACATTTTGCTGCTTCGTAAAGACTGGAGCACATCAAGCTACTACAATCTTTCAAATTTCTTTAATATATTTTCAACTTTATCGCTAAAGCTTAAGGTTTAAAGTTGATTGGGAAAATTTTACAGTTTCGGGTAGCTTGATGTGCTGGGGCGTCTGTACTGTACATTTAGACCGCGTAGGTATTGTAGTTTTCTATGAAACATCGAATTATTTGTTCTCATAACCAACGAACGTAAAATTTCTACGCTAGGGGGTCTAGAGTCATGTGCTGAATTATTCATGGTTTCAGTTTGCGCGTCGATGTCGATACATAAAAAAAAATAGTTAATTAATATTTTTTGACGATTTTTCTGATGACCTGTAGCTCAGAAGCAAAAAGACGGCACGGTTGGCACAGTGGTTAAGCGATTGACTGCTGCGCTGCGTGTCGCGGGTTCGATTCTTGCACGGAACAAATATTTGTATGACCTACAAGTAGTTGTTCCGGGTCTGGCTGTTTGTGTTTATGAGTTTTAATGTTTGTAAACGCACCCACAATACAGGAGAAATTCCTAGTGTGGGGCAACGTTTTTATATAAAAAAAATATGTTTTTATTTATTCCACTATGGTCTTACCACCCAGGCTATATCAATGGTCAAGTACACAAATTCAACATGCAATCTGGTTTGCATCGTGGATACTATGGTAAAGAGAATAAATTAGCACACAAGGGTGCAGTCAGAGGGGTGGAGACAGACTTGTGCAACCAGAGGGTCATCACAGTTGGAGCTGATGATCAACTGAAATTGTGGCATTTCAAATCTGGTAAGTACGAATTTATGGTGGGTTTGAGGTTAAGTAGAATTTATTCAATGAAGGAAAAAAAAAAAAAAAAAAACAGGTGTATAAAGAGTAATAAAAAAAAATTGTAAAAAAAGTCTATTTTGTAATGCGTCGTCAAAATGCGACACTGCGGGGGATTAGTTTTTCCTTACACATCTATAAAAAATAAACCGCAACATTCGGTGTAAGGTATTCGTCAAATGAAAAGAATGTACCTATCGGGTATGAGTACGCCATTTGCATATTACTCCGTGTTAAAAATTGCTTCTGTTGTATTGTAGTTTAGTATAATATTGTACAATGTTGATAGTTTAATTACCCTATGTAAACAAATACCTAAAAGTTGGCCGGTTACAAGTAGTTTTAACCTGTTGTAAAACCATTTCACCAATTTAATTTTGCTCAATTTATTTTTGTTTTATTATTTTAGTTTAAAATCGGAGAGCGTATATTTGTACTGTAACTCGTATTTCGAAAATAACAGTACCTAGTTTGTGGTTTCTAATCTCGTTTCATTTGAGTTGTTTTGGTGAATTCACCTTCCTGCACTCGTTTAATTGGAGTTTTTAGCAAAATAAAAATGTAAAAATTGGATGTCCAGTGGACATCCAATCTTTTTTTGAACACGTTTAAGATTAGTAAAATAGTGGAAACGTAACAGATGTAAAAGGTAAAATAGAAAAATAACTTAAATATCCAGTTATTTTCCTATGAAATCGGGTGCAAAAAGGTCAAAAACCCGTAGACAACTCATAAGGCTGCTAATGTCCTTTCATGCGCTGTCACGCGCATGCATCTTTTGATAGATGCATATAGAAGTTCCTACACTTAACTTTTGCATATTTTCTTACTACCTTCTTACATTATCCGCGTTATAAATCTCTTCGATAATCGTTCCATATTCATTCTTCTTCGCGAACAAAGCCACTAAGTTTAAAATATTCTTTCAGCAACAACCCCTTATCACGTAATAAGATTAGAAGAATCGGTGTCCAGTACAAAATGCCACAGGGACAGCGGGCTCCTAGCTCTGGCAAACGAAGACTTTTCTATAACACTTATTGATATCGACACCATGAATATTGTAAGAAAGTTCGACGGCCACGAAGGGAGGATAACTGATATTGAATTTGATACTCAGAGCCGGTGAGATAATATTAATATATTTATTTACTTACGTACTTGGTTTCCTTTCTATTCGAACTCTCTTTTGTGTTTCGAGTACTTTCATTTCGCTAAGAATATTTTTGAAAATGATGTTTTGTTGTAGATGGTTGATCAGCTCCTCTATGGATTGCACTATTTGTACGTGGGATATACCAAGTGCCAAATTAGTAGATATTTTCTCGGTAAGTTAAATTTTCAGTACCTAAATTTTTTGTGTAGGTATTTGATTCGGGGTGCGGGAATTGCAGGTTTTTTTTTCAGACTGATGCAAAATTTTTTTGACATAAAAGAACATAAATCAAGCTTGCGATGAAAGTCAACATTGATAATATATTTCAATTTGGGATATCCTGTAATGATAGTTTGTGTTGGTGAATAAATAAATAAATTTTACTTATGATCGTCGTTATTAGGTGGAGCAGCCATGCACCTCTCTCAGTATGTCCCCGACGGGTGACTTCCTAGCAACAACCCACGTAGGAGAAGTGGGCGTGTTTCTATGGGCGAACAGATTGCTGTACGAGAGAATATTCCTCAAGCCGATAGACAAGAAAGAAATTAATATACCTAAATTGAGTAAGTGTTCCTTGACCTTTTCTGTTCCGATTTCTTTTTTTAGTCTCGTCGATGACTACAATGATTTATAAATTTTCTAGGGTTGCCAAGCACAGCACCTGAGAAGCCAGAAATAGACGACCTAGGAACGATAGACTTAGGAGAAGAGCCAGAATATAGATCCCCAATACAAATAAGTGAAGAACTAATAACCTTATCAGATCAACCGACCTCAAGATGGTTGAACTTACTCCATCTAGATATTGTCAAGAAACGGAACAAGCCTAAGACTCCATTAACAGTCCCAAAATCAGCACCATTCTTCTTACCAACCATACCAAGCCTCGAACTCGAATTTGACTTGGAGAAAGGCAAAAACGGCAATAGAGAGACGCAATTGTTAATGCCCGATTCTTTATCAACACTGACAGTATTCGGAAAGAAATTAATAGTATGTGAGACGGAAGAGAATTACGAGAAGTGTATAGAGAAATTGAAAACTTTGCCGCCGGCGGCCATTGAAGCTGAGGTTACAAGTATGGCGCCCGATGCAGGCGGGAGCATAAACGTCATGAAGCAATTCCTGAAAATGTTAGACGTTATGTTAAAGAGTAATAGGGATTTCGAATTAGCCCAGTCATACATGAGCTTGTTCCTCAAAATGCATACTAAAGTCATTTCGCAAAATGAGGATCTTCGAGACGCTCTGGTGTCGGTTGAGGAGACCGCGACGAAAGCGTGGTCCAAGTTACAAAACGAATTGCTTTATAATATCTGTGTTGTCAAAGCGTTGAAAGATATGTAAATAATTAATAAAATATTTTAAGTACCTATACTTTTTTTGTGTTTCACTAAATTTAATCTTTCAATTTGTGTAAAATAATAATGCTATTGTAAAACATTCAATTCATTCAATTCATTCACACATTCGCATTGCAGCGGCATGAAATATGAGGGTAGGTAAACCTAAAAGAAAAAGAAAAAACCGGTCAAGAGCGAGTCGGACTCGCGCACCGAGGGTTCCGCAGGTACAAATTTGTAGGTATGTAAATAGTTTATCATGGGTTTTTTTTAATATAACTACAAATTTACGGTTTTCGGATTTTTTCCTTTACTTGTGCTATTTGTTCTTGCTTCTTACCAAATTTCATGATTCTAGGTCAACGGGATACATACATATACATTTTGATTCCCTTGAGAGTGTCGAAATATACGTTTTTTGCAGCATAAACGGCCGTATCTTTTTTTTACGTTAACTTAGAAGTTTGATTTTTTCACAGCTTCAAGGGACTGTAGACCTGAGTATATGGTTTTAATTTCAATTCGATACTACCTCCACGCGTTCCCGAGATAAAGGGTCTTGACACACAGATGGACGGACGGACAACAAAGTGATCCTATATGGGTTCCGTTTTTCCTTTTGAGGTACGGAACCCTAAAAAAAGATGAAAAAACTTCAAACTAAAGCTGTTCGTCCATACAAAGAGAAAAACCCAAATGTACAAGTGCGGGAGCACGCCCAACAATGGAACGTAATAGATGATTCTTTCTTATTGTGAACATTGAAAAAGTGGGTTTTTGTAAAAGTCGAAGCGAATAATCTTGTAGCTGTATCAGAGGAGCCTCTTATAAAATAGACCTTTTAGAAATGATTTATAAATACCCCTGATATATCACAATTTTACTTATCTTTTAAGTGCCCACGTAATATCTTACTAATGCCCACTCTCTCCGAAGTAATATAAAGCTGTTCTAAGCAACAACCGTTCAATAGCAACGAAAGATTTATGAGGATTATTCTCTTTTGATAAAATATGAATTTTCCCCTGTCTATGCAATTTTTCTACTCCATTGGATTCCGCCTGTTTGCGGATGATCCCGCGCGGGGGTCTTTGCGGCGTTTATTGAATATTTTTCGAAGGGAATTAAATCGCGGGCGATCGGTTCACCGGAGCCGACGCTCATTAATGGCCCGCTTCATTTTCGCAATAAGTATTCATTTCTCCACCCCCCCTTCGCGGCCCACGACCGCCGCCGTGAATCTCCAATGAAAATCTGATTGTGCTTCCTTTCCTTTGCATTATGAATATCTATCAAATTCCTTCGCGTCTTAGCGATTCCTTTATTGCGACGAATCGAGTGTTAAGCAAATAGCGCGAACGTTTCATTAATGTGTTTAATTTATTTTTTCGTCTACTTTGACGACGTAAATTCATGAGGAATGTGTAGATGTTACAAAGGCTTTGAAAAGTCATTTCGATGTGTATGCGCCTTCATTTGCAAGCGCTTTAGAAAATGTTAATTTCCGGAGGGCGTTCGGAGCGCGTAGCGGTACACGTGTTATAATGTACGGTTTCAAACAAGCCATGGGTACAATTATTATGGAAATACGTGTATATTTCCGTCTGAGACATGTACTTGTAATTAATTACAAAGATATGTACACACGTATTCCTCATTAGATTTAAGACCCTTTACACTTAGACATCGGGTTTTTCCGTAGTCGCGATGAAAGCAAATTCATAAGACGTGTAACTATGGAGGTATGTATTGGGAACGAGTTCGGTACCTGTGTTATACAAATATATCGTATCGTCACCTGCATTCACTATTATGCATGAGCGACCCACTAACCCACGTTTTCTTAGTCACCGCCTGAGCATAGAGTTCTGCTTATCTACATAACATATCGCTACCTATAGAAACGTATGATGCTGATGATCCAAAGGTGTTGATACTTTGTATTTAGTGCAGTCAACTTACCACTTAATAGATAGGAAGGTTTCATATTTTTGTAAAAAAATATTAGAACTCGTGGGGGTTTTTTTTTTACAAAAATATTAAATACCTGCCCTGAATCGCTTAGTACCTAATGGAAATTCATAACCAAATTAAATTAACAAATTCGGACCTCACGGCTCGCTGGCTTGCAAATTGGGATGTGTAATAGGTAGATATTTGGCCTAAAGGCCTTTAAGGGCTAATACATTTCATGAAAAATATTCGGAAATATCAAAATCAGCCTCTAAGTACATATTGAAAAAATCCACTTGGGTACCTACAGTCAGGAAAATTAATTGTTTAGAAAATTTACTACATCTTAACTTACCTATCTGTACCTATATTCAAATCACAACTGTCATTGTTTGACAGTTGTAACTGTTGTAGACATGGCTACCTACAAGACGGCAAATTGACGTAGGGTGTCAATTCGCTTAACAAATAATTTCTCTGACTTTACACACGAGTTGCAGACACATAATTCTTGAATATTAAATAAAAGTTCTTAGAACAAGGAAATGAGGATTGTCGTCCATTTTCTATTACCGATGCTTTATTCCGCGCCATTAAACTTTTTCAGTTGAAAGTTGAATCTTCATAATGCAGCGACTGTGGGCGGATGGAGCGCCACTTGCCAGCGAGCTCTTCACAGCGTCCACTGGGCATTAAACTCAATATCTAGTAAATTAACTATTGATGCAGATTATAAAACACATTTGAATGGGTTCTTATATTAAAAGTTTCATTCTGAAAAGAGGGAGTTAGTTTTTGTGGTTCTTTGATTAAATTCTGCGGATTTGATTTTAATATTCATTTTCTGCGTGGCTAAATAATAACAGCCGCACAGGTCGATCGATCAGGTTTAGCTACGCTTGCCGCGGTTGGTCTGTGGATGGGTGACCATCTTTACATACCGAGACCCCTCTGTGCCTCGGAAAGCACGTTAAGCCGTTGGTCCTGGCTGTCATTCGTGAATCTTTGACAGTCGTTACGGGTAGTCAGAAGCCCGAAAATCTGACAACCAGTCTTACCAAGGGGTATCGTATTACCCAGTAACTGGGTTGTGGAGGTCAGATAGGCAGTCACTCCATGTAAAATACTGATATTCAGCTGCATCCGGTTGGACTGGAAACCGACCCTAACATAGTGAGGAAAAGGCTAGGTAGATGATGATTCATTTTCTGTACCTACCTTATTAGTACCTACTGAGGAGTCCGAGTACCCTTGCTATGCCGTCCCGGTCTGCGTTGGCCTTTATGGTTACAGTTTGAGTCCGTGTCATCTGCCTAGCCTTTTCCCAACTATGTTGGTGTCGGCTTCCAGTCTAACCGGATGCAGCTGAATACCAGTATTTTACATGGAGCGACTGCCAATCTGACCTCCACAACCCAGCTACTGGGTAATATGATATCACTTCGTAAGACTGGTTGTCAGACTTTCGGACTTCTGACTACCCGTAACGACTGTCAAAGTTCCACGAATGACAGCCGAGACCAACAACGGCTTATCGTGCTTTCCGAGGCACGGAGGGGTCTCGGTATGTATAGATAGTCACCCATCTACAGACCAACCGCGGCAAGCGTAGCTTAACCTGATCGATCGACCTGTGCGGTTGTTATTATTTAGCCACGGGCCCCTCAGTTTGAGTCCCTGTGTGATACAGAATATATCGACAAGTCTTGTAGTGCCTTGCTGCGGAACTTCTACTTCTTTCTACACTTTTCAGGACTTCGAGAGTATTACCAAGGAGGGCTCAAATGTCGCCCTTTTCATAAAAACCGTTCGAAACACATGGAAAAGTGAAAGTTCAGATTTATGCACTCTGGATATAGGAACGTCAGTTACCTGTCGCTATAGACCTACCCGATATCGGTGAACGATCTCTACCTTCCTCTGTCTAATATTTCTTCGGGGATGCCCTTCGACGGTAGGTATATTCATGAACTTCCATGTTAATAATTTTGGGAATGAAAGGAAAGTCATAAAGTATGTACGAGGAAGTAGAAGAAAAACCTGCGCCAGTCGTAAAACTTTGAACGGTTCGCGTGATGGGCTAGGAACTATTATTACGCACGCACTTTTTACACCCAGCACTTTATTTAGCTGGGATAGATACATTTAGATAGTCTGTGTTACCCGTTCATATAACGCTTCGATATTACAGCAAAAAAGATCAAACATGATGTAGGATATGTATTTATTATAAAGGTTCAAAAAGACGCAAGGAAAACAGACCCTTCATGCGTATTAAAAAAATAAATAAACGTTCACTTTTCCTGAGTCCCCTGAGGAAATTGTATACCTAGAGATGCCTAACCTACGCATTAATTAAACTAAGCAATCTTATTAAGCTTAATGAGTTCAAGAGCATGTAGCTTCTCACCTGTTTTGCGTAATTACATTAAAGTGCTTCCAATAGGCCTTTTCGCAATGTAATAACATCGATTCATCATTCGCAGTGAATCGAATAGATTGAAGACGCAATTATTAACGTCCGTCAAACGACCCTTTGCTGTATCATCGAGAGTTGTAATCGATACTTTCAGACTGGCAAGTACCGTTACTAATTTACGCGTGTTACATTAAGCAAACAGCCGTTATAAAGTGCAGCAAAATTGTTTCATGAAAAGTGTATGGGGCAAAGCCGTCTGTTGACTATTGGTTAATTAAAAGCAAACAGAGTGGGAGAGTTTACTTTGTCCATGGTGTACCACTCCGATATCCGTTTTCTGAACAGCCTACGAGATATCGTACGGTCGCGGGTACTCGTAACTTTTATTGTGCCGTCGATTGTGCGGGTAACAGGGTTGAGCGGCGAACGACTTTGAATAAGTGCTAATGCAAATATTATGTTCAGGATTCTTTTTGGTTTCGCTCCATTATTACGGTTACGCTTAGTCATTGGATGTTTGTGTCTGTTCGATAGATAGGTATTTGTTCATGTGGCTCCATTTAGGTACCTAACTCTTTGCTTTCATCTTTATCGTCTAGGTATATTGGTCTGGCGATGGCGTTACTTTCGGTTTATTTTTGCATAGGTTTATTTTGCTCTCAGCAAATACTTCCTTTGTTTTGCTTTCACGTTTAATATCCATTTTCGGTTTTAGATTGACTTTGGAATATTTGAGAAGTCAATGTACCTAATACCAAAATCTTCATTAGGTAGGTATCTATATATCTAATATTATTTAATCAAAAAGCTAGTTTCCTACCTATCTAATGACTAGTCTATACGAGTTAAATTGAGTTCAGTATTAATTGACTTGTGCACAAACGATTGAATCGTATATTCAATTTACTCATAAACGCCTAGGTAGTTATATCTAAATGCCGAAGGTCCACGTGAGTGGAACCAAGGTTGTTTGTAAGAGGATGAACATACCTACATACATACCTACCTGTTTCTAATGTTAGTACTTAGGTATTTACTAAAGGCTCCTACAAACAGGCGCGACACGCGACGCGAATCGCGCGCGACACAAAGGCACCGCTCGTTGCGCGACTTGCGGTGTCTTTGTATCGCGCGCGATTCGCGTCGCGTGTCGCGCCTGTTTGTAGGAGCCTTAAATTGTGTGAACTCTGATTTTTAATTTGCCAGACCAAAATGATATAAGTAATATAAACTAAATAATGTTATGTCGACAAGAAAAGGTCGATCTCAGATGTCATTTTAGTCTAGCAAATAAAATTTCACTACATTTTGATCTACACATGCCTGAGACTGTGTGGGAAGAGTTTGCACTTTCTAAGCAGAATATTATCAGTCAACCATTGGCACTTTTTTGCAGTAGGTAATATAATCAACTTAAATCACAGAAAAAGAACTTCACAGTGCGCAGTCAGTCGTGGTTAGTTAAGCGAATCGGAAGGATTGACGGATATGCGATAGCGAAAATGCAATTTTCATTTTTAAAATCGTAAAATGGTACCTAATGATAGTTATCTAATATTGAATCTGAATGGAGAGGTATTCTGAATTATATAAAGTTACTGTAAAGCACCCGTTGCGAATCTGAAACCTATTTGCGGACAGGTAGGTCCGTAGATAATATTCGATGTATCAACGTACGGCGTTGACCACACAATGGGTTAAATTACCGTATCACGGGACACATGTAGGTACATTATACACCGGGCAGTAATCAATCAGTTTATAGACACGTGTAATTGATGCTTTATACATTTATTATCAGATAGCAATGCCTATTACATAGATATAAGGAGATAATTAGATCAGATTCAATTGAGTGGAGATACAAATCTCTTACGTTATCTTACCTAATTAGTTTCGATTTATTCCGGTCTGATCCCCTGAACCCCCCTCCCCCCTCCTCGATCCCCTGCTTCTTGTAGGAGGCATATTATTAAGTCGTTGGGATATGCAAATTTTTACTAATACCCACGTACCATAGGACTACTACAGCGGTGCTATTCTGTAGAAATCTCACCGTGAAAACTTAGGTGAAGTGAGCGTGGAGTGAGCTGTCAATAGTTTAAATTCCTAGCAAAAAGAAACTCACTTCACCTAAGTTTTCACGGTGAGATTTTTACAGGTTCAAAATAAATTAGGTAATTTTATTGTTTTATTTGTCATGTTTAGATATCGATACCCATTACGTCTCCGGAGTTTCGCTAACTAATTTAATATGACCCTGCATATGTAAGCTTATATGGATGCCTATGTAATTGTCAAGTTGCAAAAAGCAAATTTTAATAACTAACGCCTTTATACATAAATAATAAGCTTAGGTATTACACCTTTCTACTGTTCCTACAGCTGGGACTCCCTTCTGTGTTGGGGCCAATACTGTAATCTACCAAGCGGACCCAGTACACGTTAGTGGACCAACCCTTCTGACTAAGCCGATTATGCTTGCATTATGAGTAAGTACAAGTCAAAACCGCTTCAGGTGGGATTCGAACTCACGACCCCTCGTTTACTATTACGGCAGCTTAATCATTGGGCTATTGCTACTAAAATTATATGAAACAACGAAGAAAATAAAAAAATAAAGGCAGGAAGTTTTTTTGTTTACATTTCGAGTCATGCTTCAGTGAATACAGTATAGGTGTAGGTACTCGAATAAGTAGTTAGTGCCGTTATCCCAGCTAATCTACTCCATGTGGAAAGTAGGAAATGAGAAAATGTAACAGCTGGCTGGGAAAATCGAGGGTTGTGATAGTCCAATAGTGATTATATGGAAATGCGATCATGCTTGAAAGGCGATTTCACACTTGTCGCTTTTTAGGTACTGAACCATTGGCGAGGTAACTTTGTGTAGCCATACGAGTGTGAAAGATACTTTGTTCCTATAACTAACTATGTTTTTTGTATTGACAATGATAACGATGCGTTTTTATCGAAATTGAAGGGATAATAAAGTTTTAATATTATTGTATTAATACAAACTTTACTTTACTTTTTACTTTTTTTTTTGTGAAGAAACTCTGTGGTTTATTTGAAACAACGGCCACCAAAAATACGTAATACTGAATATCCAGTGACATTGAAATTAACCAAAGTTTCTCATTAATTTGATTGCTAAAGTATCCGTAAAAGACAATTTAGAGAGGACCTATTGAATTGTTCTAAATATAAACACGGCCTTCGAAAATCTTTATTAAAAACATTTCTCGAATTTAATCCACCCACCTCTTCAATCGAAAGAAAAAGGGTTTTTGTCAGCGGTATGTTAATTACAGAAACCAGAATACACCCTTTTAGTGCCGTCCATTTCTGTACGTTAACTCTGTACCTACTCTTTGAATGTGCTCGTGATTTGTCGAGAGCATTATTTTAATTCGTGTAAACGAGGCTCTTTGGTACCGGTGTACTTAATTCCAGTAATAAGTACTTGTGTATGTACGTGTGTCATTCACGTTCCTTTATCGTCTTTCTCTACGGGATGAGCAAAGTTTTAAGCGGTGACATTATAACCTGTGTGGAGCGTAAGCGCTACCGTCATTCAGTCATTTCGAGGATTTGTGTAAGTAATAAAACATGATTAACTACTGATTAGGAGGTTTATAATAAGTTACACACTTTAAACGATTAAATACAAAATTATTTTTTTTGTTTGACTATTTTGATTGGAACACATTACCATCACAGCACTGTCAAAGACTGCTACTCAATTTAGATCCTCATTAAACACCTTTAAAACACCATTAGACTTCGGTAAGGGGTTACAAACTTGCGGAAATTCTTTGCGAGAAGTTCGTAGCGACAGCTTAGCGTAGCCGCTACGGTAAAGCTACGCCGTAGCACACGACGCCGTAGCAAAATAGTCCTACATGCAGGTTGTATAATAGCACTTAGTACTCAGTTATACCGAGATGTAGGACGTTTGTATGGCCCACAGGACGGATGTGTAATTTGCATGGCTATAAATTATTAAGATGACCGAACGGTCCGCTGACCTTTCCCCTGTTTACAAATTAGGTGCAAATCTGACTGCCTCAATGTTGTAATGTTAATGACTCGAGTAAGGTTGTCAGTTTGACTTTATAAGATTATTGTAATATCTATCAGGCCGTGATAAATTGTACGTACTTTGATGAACATTGAAGTATATGTATTTTGAAATTAATATAGCATATTAACACGAATATGAATTATGTAGTAGGTAAGTTTTGAATTTCATTCGCTCAAGTTTGAAGATTAATTAAATGTCGTCATTGCTTTGTCGAGTTATTTGTGAATTAAGGGCAAGTTTTTGTTTGTATGTGTTAGCTTGCTCCTGTAACGAAAATACAGTGTCTTTTGGCATTAACTTCAATATTTTGACATAAGTCTCTTACAATTCATGCACAAAGGCTACTACAAAATTTTTGTAGAACAATAATAAAATCGCTAAAACTTTTACCAATAAGAGCGGCCACCAACGGCATTAATTTTTTTTAAATAAAGGCCTTAGGTCGAGTAGTTAAGTAGTCAGAATACTGGTCATCATCTGCCTAGCCTTTTCCCAACTATGTTGGGGTCGGCTTCCAGTCCAACCAGATGCAGCTGAATACCAGTATTTTACATGGAGCGACTGCCTATCTGACCTCCACAACCCAGTCAGAATACTGGTAAATAATATTATTGCACCTGTTTTGTGAGGCTCCCAAATAGGAAACAATTTGTCATTTCGTTTAGCTTTTGGTAAAGTGCTGAAGATACCTAACACGAACATGGAGATCTACGAAGCAGGGTAACGTGTTTCTCGCTAGCAATTCCCACATTTATTTGTCAGACACTTGTTTACGTCCAAATACGCTCTCATGTCACTCTCACAATTTGTGGATAGCGGCGACTAGGTAGGTAGGTAGGTATATTATTTTGTATGATATTAGGCTGAGGTACAGTGTGGATTGTGCAGCACCTTCAAAACAAAACTCCGTACCTATGCCGTGCGATTAGAGATGCCGCCGATTCATTCCACCAGTTTCTATGATAAATCTTATCCGTGTCGTTAAGGGGTTCTCAATAATTGTCCATTTTTAAAATTATGGTAAAAACACTATCTCTCTCCTTAAACGTAATTTTTATGTTCTTTGCACTTGTTTGATGATTATTATTAGGTAGATTCTGATTATTAGTATATATGTAAATGGTACATTACAGACTACCTGCTGTATTGTCTCTCCCTTCTATCTTTTGTCTTTAAAATATCGCTTTAATCGATAAGACTGCCCATTGTGTCACCCTTTGTAAAATTTCTACATTTACCTATGTCTGTAATGTTTATGGCGTACATAAGAGTATTCTATTCTATACTCTATTCTACACTTACTGACAGTCGATCCCGAAACTGCATAAATCCTAACTTGGTAATGTTAACAGCCTGAAATATGATTCATATTTACATTTAAATCTACTTTTAATACACAATGAGAAATAAAAACATAATGACGGAGATTTAAAATGTAATCCTGTTTAAATACTCATTCAGGCAGCGGATAATATTGTTGAATAAATATGTGTGCTCCATTATGTTCTACTATAACCAGCGAGACTTTTCGAAGGATTAAATTTCATTATTTTGCTATCGTATAGTTTACATTACCTACCTCTCATGCATTAATCTTTTTAATTGCAGTAGCATTATATTCCAAAAAGTAATTATAGTTCAGGCAACGAATAGCCCAGAAGGGGGTGTAGAGTGCGTGAGTAGGGACCTAAGCGATTCCTTCAGAAACTGGTTTAGGGTGCTGAGGAAGTGAACGTACTAAAACTACTATGGCTATTAAGATATCAGTCTGTTAGTAGAAATGCTTGTTCTCCTTTCATAGAGCTAGCTCAGTATATTTAAAAAAAAGAATTGAATCTTGAAATGGATATAATGCATAGGAAGTTTTAGCAAGATAGAGTTTATCGAATCTCGTGATGGTGAGTTTAAGTATGTTATACGTACGAGGTAGTTGACGAAGAAAAAGACAAAGTGACTCTGCACGACGACAACAGAAACTGTAAATAACAGAAATTCTAACTTCACACTAGGTTTAAATACAAATCCCCTACACACGACGTCATTACGAGTATTAATTGGTCGTATTTATAGGCGGGCCGCGATCTGCAAGTAGTTGTACGTTGTACGTCGGAATTAGAATGTAATCGGGTACCGGCGCGGCAGAACGGAACAACAAGGATTTACGAGCACAGCCGCTTCCGCACCATGCACCCCCAAACACTCAAAAACTACACCCCTTACCTTTTTGTGCTGTGAATAGCTTTTTTTATGATAAGTGGAATAAATTGCGGACGTCCAACCAATTTGTCCAGTCGTGTTGGTTTTTCTTCGTCTCTCGCTACTCGCTTATGTATCGTCGGACGGCGAGACTTGTATGCAAAGTGCTCGACAGTCTCGTGATTTACCTGTTTCATGTTATTTTCAAGTTCTTCCTTCTACAGTTAAGTTCGTAAACGTAATTAAGTGTTTCTTGATTTATTCATGTCCAATTAAAGTCGAAGCGTTTGGTTGTGATTTATGAATGGACTGTTAAGAATTTACGATTTATTTGATGTGAACATTTGCACGTTTACTGCATATTTCCAACGCTTTTCCGGGTTATTTGGAGTGATTTTGTCATGAACTTATATTGGCAATAATTTATTTGCGCGTTTAGGGGTCGTTTCTTTGCGGTTGTAGTAGGTTCCTATCGGCCTACAGTTCTTTAACGAAGTTTGCGAGTCCAATTTATGCAAACAGCAAAGAGCGAAACAGAAGTCAACAAAAAATTAAGCTCCACAGTGAGCTGAGCCGTAGTCTTTGTTCTTCTAATCCCGACTTTCCTTTCAGATAGCGTTCAGTCAGCTCTTAAATTAAGAATTTATTTCAGAACTTCATACTTTCCTGTTCCCCTTTGTGTTGCATCACAATGGAAATTATTATCAATTGGAAAACTTTCCGTTTCCACAACTTCTATAAAGGCTCACGTTTTATTTTCCACTTTTGACTTTCTTTTTGTTTTGTAAGGCGATATCACAGTGGGATATTTCACTGTGCCCATCTTGATTATAATTATCAAACAAATCATAAAGTAGGTAAGAGACCTCTTTGTAACTTTTAATACGACCGCTGTTATCGTAAACTACCTATTATAACATTCCTGTGAAACCTTAAATAATTATTTAGAATTATTTTTTTAAAGCGGTTCGTGTAAGGCTACCTCGTAAAAGGGTTTCCAATGGAATATTCATGATTACCCGGAGTTACATTAATGGTTGTTTTGAATTCCCTCATGTGAAAAGAAACATAGTCACGTGGGATATGTTTTCCACGAGCTTATCTTCAAAATTGGCTTCGAGCATTGCTTAAAAATTTGCATTTCATATAGATGTGATGAATAATTTATAACACGCAGCCTCTGAAAATTAAATAGGATTTAATGAAAGAACTACATAGGTATATATGTACAGTCAACAAAAGAGATAAGTATGCAGGATCGTCGGATATAGTTGAAGTTTAGTAAGAAACTGATTTATGTTCTCGAATAGAATTTTATTTTATTAATAGAAAACAAACAGCTCATAATATCAAATTAAATATCAGTCGACAACATCCATCGGTTTCTTACTAAACTTCAACTATATCCGACGATCCTGCATACTTATCTCTTTTGTTGACTGTACCTAACGTAAGACGTGTAGGTACTTTGAGGTCATGATACCAGTATTTTTGTAAATGTAAGGGTAATATAAACAAAAAGAGAGGGTGCGGAAACTGAAGGAAAATGGATTTCCGTAAGACAAAGAACTTTTGTTGGCAACTACCCGACTCTTGGCACACACAGATAAATAAATCAGTGTTATTGAATTTTAATATTCACACAGAGGAAGGTACATTTCATACATTTAACCATTCACGTCTATGCATTTTTAACACAATCAATGGACTTTGAAGTAAAATAAGTATTATTATAAGTACCAATAAAGAATAGAGTAGGTATACCTTAGAGGATTATTAATTTAATAAAACAAATAAAAATAACTATAAAGCTCAATGCTTCACGACTCCAACGAGAATTTTATTTCGTACGAATAAAACACGTAAATTGAAATAGTCTAACAAAAAAATATAGGACACATTGAGATGACATGTTGGCGCAGTTTATGACAATGAAACCCGACGAGCCACTTCGGCTGAATTTAATCCGCAGCGGTTAAAGTTCCCTTCAGAAACAATAACAATTCGTTCAACGATATAATGTGACCGCACAGTTTTCCCCGGAGGAAGTTTTAAGTGCAAAAGGCCTCACAAGTTTATGTGTTGAATGAATCTAGGAACCAGCTTCGTAATGTAAAAGTTGTAATTTGATTTGCAAGAGTAACCACTAGCTTCCATTGTTTTCATTTACCTACAAAACGGCTTTTTGTTCCTCGTTTAAACAAGTTACGACATTGAGAGTTATGAATAAATGAATAGCTTTTCATTATACCCGCCTCTATCTACTTAAGGCGCCTGCAAAGGTTTTTACTGTCGTTATGAAAATTGAGGAAGATGTACCTACGCACGCACATATTAATTTCATTGAATAAATTGTACGGATTCCATCATTTTTTTTATCTCATTTCCGTGTACTCGCTTACGGTTTGACTACCTACTTCAGGTGGGTACTAACGCTCAAACGTATAATGTTTGTTCAAATCTTCGATTAAATTCAGATGATCGAAAATAGTACAAGACTTCAGTTCTAAACGACGCGTTGGTTCTGCCTACTTGGAATGCGACACCACATCACACTAATATTTTAGAGGCGAAAGTTTGTGAGTGTGTGTGTGTGTTTATATGATTGTTACTTCATATGTTAATCCAGGGTGTCAGCTAGCCCAGAGGACACGGTGGAGCACACGGTGGAGGTCTGCCCCGCTTGGGCGGAGCACCGCCGTGTCCTCGTAGAGGCGATCGGCAGCGGCGGCGACCTCTCGCGCCCGGCCCTGGTGCAAGCCATGGTCCGGGGCGAGAGGGAGTGGGAGGCAGTCACCTCCTTCTGCGAAGCAGTCGTCGGGAGCCGCGCGACGACTCCCGGCCACCGTAGGCGCGGGCCTGCGGGCGGAGAGTAATGGGTAGCTCACCGTCCGATCAGGACCAGGCCCGTGCCGGACGGCGCGTACGTGTTCCACGCGCGCCTCAAAGAGATGTCAGCATCGAGGAGGGGCCCCATAGGGCCGAAGCCTGCCGGGTCAGCGGGATTGTCCGAAAGGGTTACCGCTAGCCCGGAACATAAAGGGCTAAGGAAGGAACACGGGTGGGTTTTAGTCAGTAAGAGTCTGACACTCCCTTCCGCTCCACCCAGAGCGGGAGGGGTCATTTGATGATTTCCAATCCGCAAAAAAAAAAAAAAAGGGTGTCGGCTATCTCCATACAAAACTTTATCGAAATTAGTCCAGCCGTTTGAGCAATTAAATGAAAGAAAATTTAAAACTCATATTAAAAGTACACTTTGTAAACAAGGATATTACAAATTAGAGGATTATATCCAAGATAAGAATGTTTGGAAACATGCTGGTCCTGCTCCATAGGACAATCTAAAAGTCTAGACAAAATCAAACTTGTTCCTAATTTAATTTATATATAAGTATATATATATATATTTTTTAAATACGACATCTTATTTTATTTCATTTTTACAATCGGCGACTACAGTGGCTCACACACTTGTTAAAATTCTAGAAAAATCAACTACTTTTGAATTAAAAAAAAAAATTATTTGTAAATATGTGAGCACCAAGTATCTATCACTTATTTGATTTACCTGTCATTGCTTAATTTTTAATTCTTTTTACCTTTTGTGGTAGACTAATTTTATTATGGGTGCATCGTGTTCACATATAATTATATTATGTATGCAAGACCTTGTAAAACATTTTAAAAGAGTAACGGTGGAGTTTCTTGCCCATTCTTCTCCATACGAAAACTACCTTTTGGAATGGGCGACTAGAATCATTTCTATTTAGTTTTTTTTTTGACGTTCAAAAGTGCCTTTAATGTGCCTATTTGAAATAAATGATTTGACTTTGACTTTGAGCGTGATGAAGTAACAAACATATAAACACTCACACACACACTCACAAACTTTTGCCTTTATAATATTAGTGTGATCTAAGGGTATCATTTTTGTCATGTAACCAAACTGACGGAAAATATATAAAACATGAATCTAATCTACATAACTAGCCTGTACTGTCCCTCTGTAGGGCCAAGGCCACCCTCTCCCTTTTCCACACAATTCTGTCAAAACATGAATAAAGTTTCATTTTATTGTATGTATAGATAACTAGCAGCGCCCCGCGGTTTCATCCGCATAAGTGTCGATCCCTTTCGAAAGACAATGTATTATCATAATAACGTTATTGTTGTTTTCCTCGGGAACAGCACTTTTTTTCCGGATTAAAGACCCTATGTCCGTTTCTGTACACCTGACAACGTATATATGCAAAATTTCAGGATGATCGGTTCAGTGGTTTAGGCGTGAAAAGGTAACAAACAAACAAACAAAATTACTTTCGCATTTATAATATTAGTTTGGATTAACAATTTATACTAGGTACCAGTAACGAAGGGTTAATTTTTGTAAGAGGTAAGCCGGAGCAGATATCCATAATATGATTATATTATTTGTCTATAGAATACTGACTGCCATTTTTCAAAGGGAAGCCGTTAGGAATCGAGTTGTATGGAACCTTCGCAATTGCTAGGTACTAAATTAAATGACTAACTAACTATACAAATAAATACAAACACAAAAGGACACTTACGCGTCGAAGTACTCGTCCGCATTGCTGTCATCCGGAAAATAAAGTTATCATGTTTAAAAAACAATAAAAAGTTTTTACACCCACGATTACTAAGTAATTAGGCCTTACCTAAATTTTCACTGACACCGCAATGCTGGAGATTATAATAAAAGCTTGGAAAAGCGGCTCTCAACTCAGCATATCATTATTCTCAATACTATTGTATTAAAATTGCATTTATCAATTTTAATTACAGTGAAATGGCATCAATGCTGACCACATTATTTAATTTTATACAAGCGCAAATTACATCAACACACTATTGGTAATGTGTAAAAACTACAATCTATTAAAAAGGTTACTAAAGAAATGTGTATTTTTATGAACGCCAATGTAAACAAAACGTATGTGGCATATGGAAAGTAAATAAATTTTACTCGGAAACAATTCATGTTATAAGTATAATAACTGCTAACAACCGTTGGAAAAATCAATTCCAAAGCGTGCACCTGATTAGTCCTAATCAGATTTAATTGTATGTAGCTCAAGATCCCGTCTGATTACGTTACATATCAAGTTATTATTTCAAAATGCAGCCTGAATCATCTCGTTATTATAACTGATAAAAACTGTATGTTATTATTTAGCGTAGTAATGTAGGTTATACCTAAGTGCCGACCGGTCGAGCGGGCTGCAAGGCGCAAAGCTTCGGGAATATCGGTTACACATTGCATGCTGGTCCTATTAAGCGCAGCACCGAGGTTGCTAATGAAGAGAATATTATAAAAAAACTGTGACAAAGGGGCATTCATGAAACTGCTCGTTAAGAAAATAGGTAGATACCTACGCTGAAAGGACGTCTTTTCCTGTTTGGTTATCTAGGTACTGATACAAGGTTTTGTTTTTATCTTTTCGAAGTTTTTTAGTAGTTTAGCGTAACAGTATCTATAACGTCAAACGCTGCATGTTTTTCGCGAAATTCCTTTATGTTAGGACTTTCTACAACATCCCGCTTCCTCTGGTAACTTATTAAACATTAGAATATTTCATAATAAGGTACCGGGGAACACAATTCCGAGAAAATTTCTAACGCGACACGTTTTCCTATTTAAATGATTCCTGGAATAGTCTAATATTTGCTTCTCATGCTAAGCTTTATGATTATTGTGAAAATACTAACCTATTTATTCAAAATCTGAACTTGTCGCCATGGCAATTATTTGATCTAGCAACCGTAGCAACCCCAGTTAATAGTACAAGGTGTGACAATCTCGAGCAATGTGGTTGCATAGTTAATTGGATAACACACTTGTTTGCTTACATCAACTTTAGTCAACATATAAATTATGTACACATAGTAGGTAGGTGTTTGGGGGCTTTCATCAGTCACTATATCACAGTTGACTAAAATTTTACAAGAGTATATTTTGATGGGATTTCGTAGTTTGAAACTAAATGGATTATTTCACATAATTCAGAAGTAATTTGCATATTGTGCCAGTTCTGAACTTTTAACCCGGGCATTTTCTCGCGTGGCCTTCATCAATTTATTGATGTATAGTTACTAAGGTTTCGTATTTAGAGGGTGTTTCATGAACCCCAAAATGTAAGTACGTTTGTCTATTACAAGACTCGGGAAGAAGAAGTGTGTTAAGTCAGCTAGTTTATACAGATTGTTCCTTTCTTTGTAAAAAAACCGGGCAAGAGCGAGTCGGACTCGTGCACCGAGGGTTCCGTACCTATTTAAATTTTTCATCGGCGAGGCCTATATTCGTCAGAGAATTTTAACACTGTGCATTGCGGTGTAGAATATTGCAGTTTTATGTCAGCGCCATCTAATAGTTGGCCAAATGTCATCTAAAACTAAGTACTCCAAATTTCAAATTGATAGCATCAGTAGGTAGTTCTTGAGATATCCAGCTGTGACAGACAGACAGATAGACGGAGTCTCAGCATAAGGGTTCCGTTTTACCATTTTGGTACGAACCCTAAAAACATGTTTTTAAACGAAATATCAGGATTGACGTAACCGGCCTTTGAGCTATGAAATTCCTAGCTAATTAACTTTATGAGAGATTTTGTTTTAACAATTTGCCAGGGCCTAGAAAAACAAGAGCCTCGTTTTATTCGGAGAGCCATAGACAAACAAAGGCCCACCGCCACTTAGTGTCTGCCTTGCTCGCTACTGATCGCGTCATCCGTGTGTATTTAGCAGCGTAATGATACAATACATCCTAACTTAATATATTAAAATGAAAAAGTTAGTTTGTTTGTTAGGCTTTCACGCTGAAACGGCTGAAAAGATTTGGATGAAATTTGGCACAGGGGGTAAACATGACCTGGAGAAGGATGTCAGGCTTCTTTTTATCCCGTATCGTAAACGAAGTCGCGGACAACATCTAGTTCGGTAATAAATAAAAAAATAATGTTAGAGTTCATTGACTGTAGATCCTTTCTGTTTCAGCAATAAATAATATTTTTTGTAAAACAATGAAAATGGAATTTTTCCCGAGAAAAAGGTGCAGTGTTACTGTAAAAGGAGACGTGCAAATAAGCCGCAATTTAGTTCCAGGCTTTACAATAGTATAGATTAACTTCGGGACCACCCGTTCAACATAGTAAGCGCGAATTAAGTAAAACAACAAAGGTACCTATTTGTTCTTGTGCTTAATACACTTGGGGTGTTCACTGGGTACCGTAATCGCTACTTACAACCTTAATAAGTATTTTGAACTCTTTGCTCTAACCTAAAGTGGGCCAATTTCCCGTAATTGTTACTTGGGTGCTGTTTACGTTTTGAATTTAACTGTGCTTAGGTAAAGGCAAATTGTTGTATATTACTTATTTACTAAGGGCTATACTACACGGGCGGTTCTCCCGCCGCGGGAATCCGCTTCTGAACCGCACTAGACACAATTTAATATGGAAGTGAGAAACCGCACAGTGTAGTATGCAGCATACAACTTCCATATTAAATTGTGTCTAGTACGGTTCAGAAGCGGAGTCCCGCGGCGGGAAAACCGCCCGTGTAGTATGGCCCTTACATATTCTGCTGAGACAAATAAATAAAAAAGTATTTAATAATAAATATTTAATAATATAGAAAACCATATAAGCGCTCTTCCTCTCTCCTACTTATTTAAAATTTTGTTGTGCCCGACAGGGTCCATAATTGATTCTATTATTTTATATTTACCACCTATATGTGTAGATTACCTATGGATGCAATAAAGATTGACTTGATTGATTGATACATATCTACCGAAGTATTTTTAAAGCAGCGTATCGTAGCAATTAGAAGAAAGAAAGAAAATACATTTATTTAGCACTGATTAAATGACACACAATACACCAGATACATACATCAGATAAAAACAAAAAATAAATGTCTAACAAAAAAGTGTAAAGTCGGATGTAAGAAATTAGCAGGAATATGTGCCTCACGGCTGCGCCAAGAAGGCCCAGTTCAGCAAAAATGCCAGACAACTGGTGCCTGACGCTGGTTTTCAACTGGACCTTGACCAATTAGCAAAGTGTTACTAGCTTAAAAAGCAGCAAATACATTTACAGGCTCCAAAAAGGTTTTTTTACTGCTGTACCTATTTATAAAAACATTTCCAAGAGACTCTCGCTAATTGGAAATCAAATATAATCACGTCCATTTTCGAGTTTAATTCCATTTACGAAGCACAAAAAAGACCAGCTGTAGGTACATGAACTACATTCACGAGGATGCCTTTAGCAGGATGGCGGTGCAAACGTCAGTCTTGTCGGACGGTCGCGCCGCAAAGTAATAACAGTCTCTGCTAATGGATTGTGGTATTTAGGTAGCTGCCTTCGTACATGTTTAAGCATTAGCCTTATTTTATCTATGACTTTGTGTACCTCTCACACAGTTTTGGGCTCCTGGTCTTTTTGCGGTGGCTTTTGTAAGTTGTTTTTGAGGATTTATGATCTATTCTTATGGGGTAAGCGCCAGGGTAGCCCGATAAAAACAGTGTCAGGTAATTTGTAGAACAAACTATGATTCGTAATCGTAAAAAGTATGTACAGTACACATCTGTAGGTAAATCGTCCTATTACAACCCTCTAAGTTTATATAACCCTATTGAATGACTATTGAAATATCAATACTTATTTGTTATTGATGATCTTAATTCATGTAAAATTGATTGTGGTATTGTTTTAGTTGTCATCCAACATGTTCAGGCTAAGTCTCATTTATTTACATACTAGCAGCGCCCCGCGGTTTCTCCCGCATAAGTGTCGATCCCCTAGGAAATACGGGATAAGAACGATCCTATGTCCTTTCCCGGGACTCAAACTATCTCTATACTAAATTTCATCTAAATCGGTTCAGCGGTTTAAGCGTGAAGAGGTAACAGACAGACACACTCTCGCATTTAAAATACTCGTATGGATATAGGTAGCTCAATTTTGGGGTCCTGGTACCTATTATTACCTTTCATTAATAGTTTCAAAGGATCTGCCTACTATGCTTGTTTTAACTAAATTCTGCTGCCTGGTAAGTAACTAACTTTTGAAATCGACTTTGTAAATAGAATTCTGTTGTACATTACCTAACTCTGATACAATATTCGGCGTTTTAAAGCGTCTGCGTTTGTGTCAATGTTCCATTAATGACTTGCGTGGGCGTCATAAACGTGAAAATGATTTTCATTTTCCTTGTTTATTTGGCACGTTTCCTAAGATGAATCTATTTCAATAACCCACTATTTTCAAAACATCAGTGCATTTCATTTCATTTGGAGATTTCATATTGATGTGTTTTGTAGCAGTTTTGAAAGGTATCTAAACGTTTTAAACATTTTAAATTTTAAAGCTTAGGGATTACTCTATGGTTAAATACTGTGAATATAGCAAATATTAACAAAATGTATAGCCTAATTTGTCGAATTAACGACCTATCTTTTCCACAGACTTTTAATTTTCATTACATTAATTTAAAAAGACAAGTGAATTATTAATTGAAAGCGGCCCGAAAACTGAAAAAAAAAACTATAGTAGATTGTTGCATCGAGCGCAAAGTGAGTTATTAATGTACGAGTGTTATGTTGGTCCCCGAGCGCAAGCGAGGGCACATTAACACGAGTGCATTAATTACTCACTTTAGCAAGGTGCGTAATCTACTTTTCTTTCAACTAGCTACCGTGATAAAATATACCTACTCAAAATATAAAAATCCAGTTAATGAAAACAAAGTTTTCATAAGCTTTTAAATATTTATCTCGCGACTTTTGCGGCAAAAGATTATTAACTATTTAATTTGCAGCTGTTTTTATACTTTCTGGAGTTGAATTCATATTGCTATCGCTGTCTATTCCCACTTTTTTAAACTTGCTAAATATACACGCGCGCCATTTGTTTTTTTTTTCACCAAGTTGGTTTTAATCAGCCGATTTTTATTTTCAGCCAGTATCTTTTTGATCTAATGCATACATTTTATATTAAACTTAATGGGAGACATTAAACCTGTGTGGTAAATTTATATCTAAATAAAAAACAGTGCAATAATGTAAAACTGTGAAACAATTATAACATTTCTGCACTGTTTTGGTTCTAAGCAAAAAATACGTCCTCTGTGATCGGTTTTGTAGTGATTAATGATAACATTACTACGTAGTTGAAAGAAAAATACATTTAGATCTAGGTAACCGGGGTTAACTCAATTTTTAAATTCACATTTAATTAGGTTTTTCAATGAAACGGTCGCAAGTATTTGACTCAGGACACAATACAACAGTGACAAAGAACCCCTAACGACCCCGAATTTATCGTGAACTTTCCACTAATACCGTCATTAAACAACCCTTTGTTTTCTTCTTTGATAAAAACGCCTCGAAGCACCTCGGAGTTCGTAATTTTTATCTTTCCCTGCTTGAATAGTCACCTTAAGAACAAAAGCAAATACTTTTGCGACAATGACAACAGCTGTCTCCATTGTCTGCAATGGGCCTATGTTTATTAATTTAAAGTTCAGATTTCAACGAGTTTTGAGTTTGTTTTGTCAATGTTTTGATAAAAGTGATTGTCGTTATAATGATAAGTGCCGAGGGAATGATTAATTTAGGGTAATGTTACGTTTTGAATTACATAGAGGTTGTCGGGGTCCTATAGGTACCTACTTTCATTTTTTGTAACAGGAATGTTTAAAATTTTAGCTGATTTCACTTAAGGTACCTATTATATAAACATTTTACGTTAAAATTCGGTTTTTAAGTTCGCATGAGCGAATTTTATAAATCGAATTTTCTCATGAAAATTCCGAAACGGAATTCTTGTATATATAAATTACTAGCTGACCAGGCAAACGTTGTTTTGCCATCGCGTGGGGTGTCCTACCCCTTACCCTACCCCTACCCTACTCCTACCCTACTCCTACACTACTCCTACACTACTCCTACCCTAATCCTAGTTTTTTTTTTCCTGAATTTTCTTTGCTATAAACCTCACGGAGCCCGAGACCTTTCCAACGAATGCAAAACCGTGGAAATCGGTTCGTGCGTTCTGGAGTTATAGCGTCAGGAAGGAAAACCCGACTTATTTTTATACCTATAGTAGATATAATTTCAATTAGGTACCTACTTTTACATAGCAGGCAAATTCAAAAATTCTATTATTCCGGGACTTTAATGTTAACACTGCATGCTTTCAATTCCTTTACACTGTAGTTTAATTACAAGCCATGAAATCCACGCCAGTTTGTGTGAAGTTTCATACGAGAAAATTACATTATGCTGTGAGTAAAATCCGTCGGCTTTCGGGCACAGCAGGGTGCATACAATTGAATTATTTAAGGTATTATGACGTTAAATTGCCCGGCGGAGGCGAGTATACCGTAATCAGGTAAGAAAGCGGCGGGTGGCCCGTCTGAGGTACATGTCCCACCGCCGACGAGGTATTAACGATTTTTTCGCTCAAGAAACGTAGGTCTACAAAAGATAAGGTCCCGTGTAAGTAAAAGAGATACATATAATATATTCATAGTTGTTCGATGATTGTTCACACCGCCGGCGAGTGCTCGTTTGTCGCAGCGACAAGAGCTAACACAAAGAGTAGGAAGTTACTCGCTCAGCGACACTCGCTTGGCGGGCAAAACATTCACTGAGAGACTCAGGCCCGGTCTCCACCAAAGTGGAGAGGAGAGGACACGAGAGGAGATGTGTTTTGAATAAGATTTCGTTATTTCCACATCTCCTCTCCGCTTAGCTTCGGTGGAAATGGATCAAGCGGAGAGAGAAAAATGAGACATCTCCTCTCCTCTCCGCTTTGGTGGATTACGGGCTTTACACATCTCCGCTACGCACAGCTCACATTTCCTCTCCGCTACGCACAGCTCACATTTCCTCTCCGCTACGCATCTCCTCTCCGCTTTGGTGGAAATAACCTGCTAGCTTCGCAGCACATATCTTCTCGTCTCCTCTCCTCTCCGCTGTGGTGGATACCGGGCACGCTTGGTATACACGCATAGCAGCAAGTAATTGCTGCTCGCCAATTCGTTTTTAGTTGCTAGCTCTACTCGCTTCTCTTTAGCCGCCGGTAGTGGGACAAGTGCCTAAGACAGCTCTGAGACAATCCTTAATATAAGCTCGGTAATTATTAAAGTTGTTCGTTTTTACTTGTATTAGCAAACGAGTGTCGTGTAAACATGAGGTCGTCTATCTCTTTCTGTACTGTGAAAAGAAAGACGCATTAAGTTGATGTATGTGAACAATGTTTACAGGCGTGAGTGAATAGATAGATATGAATGAAACCTACATTTTATTTTTAGTAAATTTACATGAAACTGTACATACCTACGTCATTTATTTATTAACAGTGTAAATTTATCGTGTAGTCAAAACACTTCTACATGAGATATTCAATACATGCATATTTAAATTGGTGTGTAGTACGTAAACATTTATTTTTAGGTACTTCACCTCTCAAATGACATTACCCTGGAGTATATCATAATTGTGTTACGTTCAGCTCTTTATCCTTCTTCATACAAAATATAAAGTAGGTACCTATAGGTGACTACCCAATAAACTTTATAGGATGTGTTACTCATGAGAATATGACAGGACATTATTCCAAGGGTACTCCCGACGGTCAAAACTTTATGCTTAACTCTTCAAACTCATTGATCGACACTTTGCCTCTAATTTTACGGTAAACAACTGTCAGCTACAATTGTTCAACAATTTGTCTGTTATAATATATTGTTACTATGATTGACGCCAGTGTAGACCAAAATAAAACAGTACCGAAATATTCTAAATAATAACAGTTTCAGAATAGGTTCTTAATCCGCTATAATCGTTTGTTTTAATTGTAATCCTACTCTGTTATCGGAAAACCCGTTTATAAACCTATTTTCTACTTTTCGTTCATCTTGGGTAACATTCAACTATAACTGACAAAAAAAAAGTCGCCACATTCTTTTTTTTTTGCACGTAGGTACTGTAATATTTCTTCGATTTTTTTTATTGGAGTTTTAGAATTATTGATTTATTGCCTGGATTCTCTTTTAGGATTCAGTTCAGAGATCAATAAAAAGTTATTTTCGTTCCTCTCCCAAGTTGTTGGGACTGGGACGAAAATAACGAAGCTTTGGGTTTTTTAAAGGAGTTACTGACATAGTGAATCGATGAAAGATAGAGGTTCACACATTAGCGGGTTTTTAACTAACTACTTCAAAAAGGAGGAGGCTCCTTTTTGAACAAGTTGGTTTACATCTCAATTCGTCTGCTTTGTGAAGGAAGCTTGCGCGGCTTTCCACTTGGGTAGTTTTTGAGTAAGCTTCTAAAGTACGTATTTTTCCATTTAGTTTATACTAGCAGCGACCCGCGGTTTCACCCGCGTAAGTTTTGATCCCGTGGGAAGATCGGGATAAAAAGTATCCTATATGTTAATCCAGGAAATGGTCTATCTATGTGCCAATTTTCATCCAAATCTGTTCAACGGTTTAGGTACGCGGGATTGAGTAACAAATACAACAACTTCACAAACTTTCACATTTCTAAGTAATATTAAGTAGGATAGTAGGATGATGATGTTATAATAACTTCCTGTCACTGATATTTACATAGCAAGTAGTGGTATATGAATTTGGTTGGGGTCAGGGACCTCAACTGAAAAGTGAAAAATAAAAACTTTTAACAAAAAAACCGACTTCCAAAAAACACTAGGTATAATGTGAAACTAACTTTAACTTCAGAAATCGGTTACAAAAACAACGAAAATACAAAATCAAAGACACCGACTTTCGAAATTTAAGTTATATCACTTAGTAGTGTTTTTTTGGAAGACATTTGTTTTTTTTTTTCGTAAAAATCATTTTTGTGACCAGAAAAAGCCAATTCCCGTAATTAAAAACGTTCAAAATCTAGTCGCAATCTATATCAAACAAAAATGTAGGGAAAATTTAGAGGTACCTATTTATGACAGATTGAGACTGAGATCAGACTGAACGTTCTTAAAATTACGAGAATTTCCCCTCTGACTAAATTCGACCCAGATAAAAATAAGAATGAAAACTGAAAAAAAAATTACTACCGCAGTCAATCCTGGTCGACAATATTCTCTCACGTGCCACATAAGGCACGCGCACCGAAGGTCCCTAGTCTAGCAAACGAGACAGAAAAAGCCGCATTCCGGCGGCATGCATTGTTCCACACTGGGAATTTTCATACAACCTATTCATTTATGTTCGATCTTTTTCGAAGTAATGGATTCCTACGATTATCAAGCATATCACCAAATCCAATTACCTATACAGTGTGAGTCTTCATAATGTGCACATAACGAAATGAGGGAAACATAGCTTAATTTTATCGACGGAAAAAATATTTGAAAAATAAAATAGTAGATTATGCACCGAGGGGCTAAAGTGGTGTCTTATGTCACGGGCGTCATATTGAATCTCGAGCGCAATGAAGGATTCGGGATTTAACTCACGAGCGAAGCGAGGGAGTTAATACAAGAATCCTGAATGCAGCGAGGGATTCAAGCTAGCCCAAGGCAAAGACACCTTTAGCCCAGAGGAGGATACTCTACTTTTTACACCTACTGTGAGAAAATAATAGCCATAGTACGAAAAACAAAATAGAACTGGTTCCGAAATGGACTTGACGCCTTTCGTACTTATCCATTTTTGGAAATTGTCGTAGGCTTTTATATAAGTTTCCTTTGACTTTTCCGACAGTAAATCATTGGAAATATTATTAGCTTCGGTTGTAATGAATTCAGGAGTACAATCACTTTCATCACTCGACATTTTAAAATACTTTGTTGATAAATTTAAAGTTTAAATGCCAAAAATTCGCGCCTTCATTGCGTCTACCAATAAGTAGCCAAGACAAAAACAATTCAATTTTCAAAAAAAAAAAAACTCTTCTACGGTTTTGTCGTGTGTGTCTATTGATATCACTCTCATGGAAGTGGCGTTTGTGTAAACTAAGCTTGATACTATGTTCACATGCACGCCGTGCAGCCCGGCGGGCTGCCTGGCGGGCTGCGCGGCATGCAGCCCGCCCCAGGTCGGCGAAAATTCAAGCTGTTCACACGCACGCCGTCGTGTCAGTCAGCACGCCCGGTTCGCGGCATTCACGTTCACAGGCGCGTTTACGGGCTCGGGCGTACCGTTTACACGCTCGTGAATGTGAATGTGCACGTTGAATGTCGAGTTGAACGCGCGCGTGTGAACATAGCATTATACAGGGCTGGTAGAATGGTTTTGGATGATTGGCTGTATGCATTTTGAATTTAGAACGTCATTGGAGACGCTCGTGAAAATAGAGTATTTTTGATAAAATGTGATAAATCGACTGTAGTATAGATAGGTTTTATTATTTATTCACAAAATCCACAGCAATCTTTGCGCAGTTTACTTAAAATAAATTAACTAATGTTACAGCCAATTACTATTACGGTATTACGGCGCGGTACGGTATTTGTTATTATTAATGCCAGTTTTAATGTTATTCCATTCCTTTTAAAAAATGGTTCGTAGTTATCTAATTATTTTTACAATATTATGTCTTCGAAAACATGGCAACGATATGAAGAAGCAGTCGTTATGATTTTGTAGGAAATCGAGAATATCATCCACGCGTAGTAAGGGTATCGAGAATAGCTTTCCTATTTCTGGCACCAAAGGGTGTTTGTTAGTACTATACTGCCAATTTAGCTGAGCATGTGAGATTCCAAATTCAAATCACATTATTGACCAGCGGGTCATAATTAAATCCAGTACAACATTATTGACCGGCTGTGCCCCCGGCCACTAATGACTCACTTTAGGTTAAGTTTGCTTGATATATAATTTGACATTTTCGAGCAGGTGGTGTGAAAAAGTATTTAAATGATCTTTACCTGCTAAAGTATGGTGATTGCAAGGCCTTTCTTTATCAGTTGATAGGAAATGTTGTGATTGAGTTATAAACATGGTATTTTTACGTTTAGAAATCTGATACGATGGAGAATAATTTAAAGTATTTTAAAGTAATCAAAAAGGGTAGGTAATCGGGGCTTTTATTGAGTAATTTTACAATTATTGTAAAACTTGATGAAAAAATATCAGATTTTTGTTAAAAAAAAACCATAATTTCTCAATTGAGGGGCGATTGTTTACACAGGGGCCACAGCAGCGAAAATTTAAAAAATGCTACAATTTTTTTTATTTTTTTAAATATTTTTTTCCATCAATAAAATTAAGCTTAGTTTCCCTCATTCCGATATGTGCACATTATGAAGACTCACACTGTATAAAGATGGATCCAGACAAACCTGTGGCGCGTCTCTTACATTCAGGTTGATTGTATACAAAGTCGGTTTAATTTAGTGAAGTACCGAGCTAACCTAGTTACCCCAGCATAAGTGCAGTTAATTTTCGAGATTAGCATTTGTGTGAGACAATTAGTCGTGAGTAAACTTTAAATAGAGCTTTTGAATAGACTTATTGCCTTGCTTGGGCGCTTAGCTGGAGACCGACTAAAAACTAGGGGCAAAAACTTAAGCTGGTAAGTACACTTCTATTGAACGGAGTGAAGCGGTGCAATTACGTTAGTCCTCTCCCGGTAGTCTCGCCCCGACGCCGACGGCACAAAGACTCGCCCTTGCTTTAATTTTCAATCATCATTTTGTTGAGATTTCTTGCTTATTGCGTTCATTGTACGGAAGTCTTAATATCGCGGCACTTTTAAACGAAGTACGCCACAATGGTTCGCTTCACTTGTGTAGCACTTAGTATTGTTTATAATTTACTACATAGCTTTTGTCTTCTCATTAATCGGGTTTTATTTTATGTAAATAGTCCGTATTTCATTAGCGTTCATCAAATGATTATGTACGTTTTGACCCCTGGCTCCTATGATTTTGTTTTATGGCTAATGACAGCCCTACTACAAATGCAAATACGTACTACACCACGAACTGTGCAATAGTTTGGCGGTTACTCTAATGTTAATTAGTAACATTTTCTGGCTAACATTGGTGACGATTCTGTTATTCACAAACTAAACTAAATATAAGTTCAATGCATCTTTTTCTTTATATTTCATTAAGAAAAGGACAGAAGATAAATTTTAGTTTAGTCCTGTCAAATTAATCAGCGCCTGACATGACTCCATACAAGTTTAGACATGATTAAAAACTTGCCTACTAAAATTACGTCAGGGTATGATTATTTTGACAGGACTAAACTAAAATTTATCTTCTGTCCTTTTCTTAATGAAATAGAAAGAAAAAGATGCGTTGAGCTTAAATTTAGTTTAGTTTGTGAACTATAGAATCGGCACTAAGTAATGCCAATCAAATATTCTGTTTAGGTACATTAAACAACTACACGACTGGTTTATATAATTTATTGGCGCTTTCCTCGTTTGTCGATTTGAATGGTTATCACTTGGGTGAAACAGCGTCGGGAAGAAATTGCAGCTGTAAGTACAATCTATACCTTTTTGTATTCCATTCGCGTACATGGTTCCCGCAAATACTGCAATGTGAGAGAAGTTTTGTCGCAGCGAAATCTGACTAGGCTAGGCATTAGGTCCTTGCGTGCACTACATATGTGCAACATTCGTGCATTGCTTAAGAAAGTATGTGTAATTGGACCTAGATGTCTACACAAGGAGTTTGAATGAAGATGATGATGAAACATCAGCTGTTCTTTTTTGTTACTAAGCATATTAGTTACCCACCTACATGAGGACTGCATTAATGAGAAATTGTATTACAAGTAACATTTTCAGAAAGCAATAATTATATCGATCGATGGTCCCACTTGAGGTACTAACATGTTAGAGCTTTCGGTGTAAGCATCTAAATTCTGGTAACATTCTAAGCCAAACGCAATCATACGCAACCGCAATGTTGTAGTTCGTTAAAGGCACAAGGCGTCGTGTAACAACTCCCGACAGTAGCGTGAACAACTAACGTACCACGTGTAACACAGTACCTACCTTTGTCTTTGCATTCCTGTATAGATACAGGCACTAACTAGGCTTTGAAATATTACCGTGAACAGATTCACTCCGTCGAGCCCGCCACTGCCTCGACTCGAACCCATCTGTCTCTCCACTATTCCCGACGTATGCAAGTGTCGGCGTGACGTTAACGGTACTTGAGAGACAGATCGTTGCTCATTTACAAAATATTAGCTCCCCCTTAATTGGCTAACTTTCCTCGAATTATCTTACGTAACTAGCAATTAGCTAGCTCTAGTTAGTTTATCTCTTAGTAATAAGGATTTATGTACATTCGTACAACTTTCCTGAGAGTACATTATTAAATTATTTATATCACACATTGTTGACCAAACTATTAGAGAACTACTCGTTTTAATAAGTAATTTAATTAAATGTCTCCGTTGTTCAGTACCTACTTAAAGTTCAGTGCAAACAAATGACCTACATATTTATTTGGGTTACCAAGAGCTGCAAGTTTGCTAACTCTACCAAGATTCTAATTACATTGGCAATTCTTAATGTAGGTATTAAACCTAGGAAGATTTAGTTTTATACAAAAGTCTGAAAAGTACAAGCAGATAAATAAGGTTTGTTGTTGACCGGCGTTAATGAAACGCAAACAATCCCTGAGTAAATTCTGCGATGCAAACCCGCTACAAGTTGTTGTATTCGTGTACTGTGCACACTCTTTGATGTGCTTCTTTTGTACAATTTCAATGCGGAATTAGAAGTGAATGAATTAATTACATAGCTCTGCGTTTAGCTGACGCGGGGTACTTTTTCCCATAGAAGGTATGATTGAATTTGATATTTTTATTTTCGAATGAATTCATTCGATCATATTTCATTACGCACGGAAAATGAACTAGAAGTCAGAGTTAGTTACTATCAGTTAACAAGCATTTAAACCGTGCAGTCGGAATGACGTGAGCGGTTACATTGTTAGTGGTTGTCGGCATAACACAACACAACACAAATTCGTTTCTGCAATCACGGACGTGGACGTTCGAAATCTGATTTACCGCTGATTTGTGGTCAGGTGCGGCCGCATACATGTACCTACCGTGCGCACTGCCTACCCATACCTATGTATGTACGCACCTACTACGTAAACCAAGTTATGTCCCAAATATAACTCATATCATCCGTCGTCCCGCCTGAAATATCGTCGCGGAACGATTTTATCACACACCATGATGTATCCTTTATTGTTGAATACATTACCAAAGTTTGTCCTTTAAAACCCTGAAAATTGTCAGGCTTCACTTAACGACTTTCACATTCTCTGTTAGAATTCCGATGATAAAATAATGGGCAGAAGAATATTGGGTTTCAAAGCCACGTGTAGGTGTTCGATTTGATTTTTTTCAAAGTTTATTCTATGTTCGTAGTTCATATTACCTGGGCTTGTTAGTTGTTTTGCTATGTCAACTCACTAATATTAATATGCTTTTAAATGAATGATGATGAATAATGCTATCAGATAGGCAGTCGGTCCATTTAAAATACTGGTATTCAGCTGCATCCGGTTAGACTGGAAGCCGACCCCAAGATAGTTGGGAAAAGGCTGAAAAATGTAAACTCTGCGAATTTAAATGCGACTGTTTTTCAATACTGAACTGTCAAAAGTGAAAAGTCATGAAAAACCGTCGTATGAAAATCTATTTTTATGGCTGTAGCAGGTAATTACGTTAATTATTTACAATAGGTTATGCTTTACTTATTTATATATACTTTATTGTGCACCAGAAAATACATAACAAATTTACAATACAATGTACCTATGTATATAATGTGTATAGGTAATGTATGTGTGTGTATAATGTGTATGTATTTTTGTTAAAAACAGTCGCATCTAAATTCACAGAGTTTGCATTTTTCATCATAATTTATTTAAAAGCATAATTTTAAATTAATATTAGTTAGTTGACATAGCAAAGCCATTAACAAGCCTAATTAAAAATGCCACTTTGGCAGAATCGTAAAAGGATAACATAATGGACAGTTAACTGTTAAGTTAATCGTATCAAATCCCATTGGCGAACCATTTTAGTTTCAGTTATTTTTTTTTGTCTGTGCTAAAATACCAATCAATCCAATCCAAATCCAATCCCAATCTCTTTGATTGTACCTACGTAGTGCAGCGAAAAAAAGAAAAACACGGACTGTCTTCGCCATATTAGAATTCATAATGTTATGATTCTTCCTTTTATGATTCTCCAAAGTGGCCTTTTTAGGCCCCCAGGTAATATGAACGACGAACATAGAATAGACTTTGAAAAAAATAAAATCGAACACCTACACGTGGCTTTGAAACCCAATATTCTTCTGCCCATTATTTTATCATCGGAATTCTAACAGAGAATGTGAAAGTCATTAAGTGAAGCCTGACTGTTTTTCAATACTGAACTGTCGGTCATGAAAAACGGTCGTATGAAAAATCTAGTTTTATGGATGTAGCAGGTAGGTAATTACGTTAAATATTTACAATTGGTTATGCTTTATTTATATAAACAGAGTTATTGGTAAAACATTAACAACCTCTTAAGAGGTCATTGTACTTATCATGAACAACTTTTACTATGGAAAAATATTAAAACCATTTTAAGAAAATACCTATACAGCAAAACACGCGGTTCATCAGTTCGAGAGAATACGAAGTCAGAGACAGTGTTCAAACATTTTGCGATGGGGTTTAAAAACAGAATCGTCTATCATCATCATCATCATTTTAGCCAAAAGACGTCCACTGCTGGACATAGCAAGCAAGCACCCCAAGCACCTCCACTTCAACCGGTTCTGTGCTTCTCGAATCGTCTATAAAATGATACAAATTGAGGTTTAACGCTGTAAACAAGAAAAAGGGAAGGTAGCAGTTTCCACGTCGGATCTAGTTACATGCACCTGTCCGGATTGTGTTATAGACAGAAATGAGAACGTCGAAGTTGGGTTGAATCTCGGCAAACTGTCAAACCTTCATTTACGACGCGCAACTCCTTATTTATGTCTAAATTTGCCGACGGCGGAGATAGATACCGGTGCAGTACATATTATGTACTTTTAAGGACTTCTCAGTCACACCGACCTAACTTTACGCGTAAATCATAGAGTACTTTGTATTGTAGAACTTTACCTAAATGTAACTTTAACACGCCTACTTAAATGTTCCCAAACTGTGATGAATAAATAATACAGTCCCATTTTGTAAAACGAAAAAATCACTTTGACAATAAATTATCGAAGAATCTTTGTCCAACGGTGAACTGAGGTGAAAATAATGATCGAACTTGGAAAACATTTACGCGAAAGATATTAAGGAACGATTATTGGTTATTGCGCAAAACTTTCTTTGTTCGACTCATGATAATAGGCGAGGGAATTATTATGAACAGACTTTTATTGTGTTTCGATGAATGAGTATTCCTTACAGATGTCCTTTTTATTGGAGATGAAATTGCTTTAAACTATTAGAAGTGGGACATGTGTAGTGCTTTGGGGAGTACCACGGGAATATCCTAGCAGAGAATTCGAGTTACACGTCAAACTGGAGCCGGTACACAACAAAGCCATTACCAGTAGACGCGCGGCCCAATCTTATTTTCTAAGTTTAGGAATCGAAAACTTGTTCACAAACGTCGAGGTATGAGGAAGGAACAACCCAGCACGTATGCGACTTATTGCTAATGCTATTTTTAGTTTCTTAGTACCTAAAATAATTAGTTCACATTGAATTAATTTTACGTGTAGGTAGTTCGTGTGGAGCCTGCAGTGTAAACCACATGTTTATTGCTTTTTGTTTTACGCTTTTTGGATGGAATCCAAGTTTTAAATATTAAGTTTTATTCCGTGATGAGCCGTTTATTTAAAAAATATATGTACATAGGTAAGTATATTCAGGGGTAAAAATTTACCAACATCATTTTTATACGTTTCCCATAAAATCCAAATTACAACCGATGTCCGTTATTCCTTTAGGTAAAAGCGTTTAACGGGCACATAAGGTTACATCCAGCATTTTGATTGCTATCACAAATGTATTGGCAATGGCTGCCGAATCCGATTTACCTCTGATTTGCGGCTGCCTGTAACTCGCGCGCAAACTTCCGTGTTGTATCATCGCAGGCGACTGTTGTGTTTACCTCACAATACCATTATTTGAGGGGACGATATGTGTTTTATTATTAGGTGTTTAACGTAGGGACTAATATGGAAATTTAAAGATGAGTTGGTACATCTACAGAATATACTTAACCAGCCTATACTTGTAATGTTCCCACTGCTGGAATAGGCCAGGAGGCTGGATAGGCCTCCTATCTTTTTGAGAGGGAGCGGGCTGTAATCCACCACGCATCCCCAGTGCAGGTTGGTATTGGTCCCGTCATCTAAAACGTTTACCTGCGCAGTGAGCGTTTTAACGATCAAATTAGTGGTATGAAGGGAGCGCGACGCTAGTAAGGTACACGTGACTAGATACATATTTTGATTCTACAATAAAACATTTACACTTATATACAGGGTGTCCGGTAATTAATGATAACCTCTTCAGGGGTCATTGTACTTATCATTATGAACAACTACTATGGGGCCAAACCTGAAATCGCGAAAAAAGAATCAGCAGTTTCCTACATTTTGACGAGTTTTGCGAACATAAATGTAGGGAACAGCTGATTTTTTTTCGCGACTTCATGTTTGTTCCCGTAGTAAAAGTTGTTCATAATAATAAGTACAATGACCCCTTCTGAGGTTATCCATCAATTACCGGACATCCTGTATATAAAACAATAGCCTAGTACTTTAGGACACGACTGTATGTCCGTGCGCAGACACGGACACATCCCCCTCTAGTGTTGCTGAGCGTTCTTTTTACGTGACGACAGCTGTAAATGTCACTTGTCTTCAAAATTTCGGTTCTAGGACATGCCGGTTTCCTCACGATGTTTCCTTTACCGTTTTGAGAGCAGTGATGATGAAAATTTGTATAATCAAAGGGGCAGGTTTTCCAAATCGATGCTCAAGAATGAATTTCAATTCAACACTGATAAAAGAAAGAAAAGAAAGAAAACACGTTTATTTGTGGTAAACATGACGCAATAAAGAAAAAATAAACAATAAACAATAGGTATTCGTTGCTCAAATCATATAGAAGATAATTGTTTATAGGTATCTACTCAAGTCTATTTTCAAATTGAAATTCATGGTGTAAACATTATTAGCGGACTGTTCCAGAGTACAGTCCTCAAGGCTCAGCGTAATTGAATACAAAGAAAGAACGTTATAACCTAACTCATTATAGTGTCAAAAATCTCCTATTCTATTCTATTATATATACTAATCTTCATAATCTCATTCATTTTCCTAAATTCTTCCTAATGTCAGTTCAACACAGACAGATTTTATAATAAACTAATCGTTTCTCTATTTCAAATTCATGATGCTGAATCGTACTGGAGTATGGGCTTCGATGTTCAGCGTAATTGAATACAAAGACAAAACTTCATAATCCAACTAAATAGTGTGAAACGAATAAATCAATGAATTGAACAGAGATCCAGCCGAGGCGATTGAATATATTATCTGTTACCATGAATGCGCTAATGTTGGAGAATTTAATCGGGGAGCGGGCGTGGGAACGGAAGAGCTTCGTTCGTTGGATTTACGAGCGAAAAAGCTTCCGCCGCTTTCGACGTTCACGCGGAACTACAGGCATTTTTGTACATAACAATTTAAATAACTAGTTTATATTAAATTATGGTGATGGTAAGTTGAGGTGTCTGAAGTTAATGGTGATGTTGGGCAATTTTTTCTCGTTTAAATTTTTTTGGTAGTTTGGGATTTTTCGTAATTTTGTGGAGTTGCCCCGCATGTCTACAGTTCAGTGTTTTTCATCAATAACATGCATATCGTTGATAAGACTGCCAAGGCAATTTGTTTCGAACTTTCGAGCATCCTTTACAAACATATTTTACAGGTAAAGTGAAACCAAACATGCAGGAGGATATACAAATGTGAATGCAGTGAAAATGGTTTGCATTCCACAATCTACACAGAAAGAGGAAAACGGTCAACTTGTAATGCACACGTCGACAGGCGACGCAGACGTTTACACAACAGTCAGCGAAAGTGAAAAGCTCCTTACATTATACAAAATATTTTTATTGTTTGCCAGACCGTTGACTTCCATTCCAGACATTTATCTAGTACAAGTTATTTAACAACCGGAGCACAAAATTTCCTCGAGTATAATTTATAAATAGCCCTCGAAAGCGCGATCGCCTAATTTGCTTTTCAGATATTTAGACGTCTCCTCGCTTAAGGGATTACGCTTCATAATGCCCAAGGACCATTGTTGTAGCTTGATAAAATTTAATTTGTCACAAGGAGCGAGTCCTCCATCCAGCCGCGAGTCAACCAAACGAACCGAGGAAAGTAATGATCACATGAAATCCCAGATCAAGAATTAAGAGCACTTTTGTTTTAGTAAACCGACCGGAATAATAGCTGAAGTTTGGCGTCGCCATGCCGACAAATGATTTGATGGGGTTCATCAGCACTCTACTACGGTCGGATAATGTTTCGTTCCGCGACCTATAAAAAAGTTCTCGAAACAAAATGTACGTCCGATGATGTAGTACCTACGATAGAAATGGATTTTAACACTGTTTTTTGCGAGGCGAGTCAGAAACAGCGTTGCAATCTTCGTATACCCTTTATGTGTTACATTTTGTCGGGTGAAGCCCTGAATAGGCGGCCAGTCTCTTTGATGGTATTGAAAGAGAAAATGCTTATCGCACCATCGCCCGTAAATAGCCGAGTGGGTGTCGAATTTCTCTACACATGCTACGAAAACACACTTATCCTTTTTACTTAAACTGTTTTCACATCCCTTCTCAATACGCTGAAACTATTCGTCTGAGTCTTACCCTTTTGAATGTATTGGCAGGTATGTTTATTGGGCATGAGACCTATATGTTTTATGTGACGTAATTTATTCAGGTCATTTTTATCCTTTTATTTATTTTCGTTTTTTTGAGTACGCCTTTGTATCTGCTGACAATAAAACACATCAATTGAAAAGAACCCTCTTTTGTATCGTCTTTGAACGGAATATTTGTTTTAATGGGTAAAATTATGAGCATATTTGCTAAATGATCGTCCATTTGTGTTTGGAAACGTTTATTATTAATCTGTGGAAATTTTCAAAAGCAATTAAATTAATAAAGTTGTGTTTAAGGTTGAATATTACTTAATGAAGCACCATTAGCTCTAAATGCTCTTATCCATTTAATAAATCAAACTTGTTACATCGTTACATGTGCTATCTATTAAAATGTATAATCAATTATAATTGAATAATGTATAAGGGACGAACAATATCTAGCAAATAATTCTCACGTTATCATTACCACTTTACACTCATCTTTGGATTGAAAAAGCTAATGGCTTGGAACAAGTCGAGGTGGTTTAAATAAATCGGCGACATTCCATTTCCTGCAGTAAGTAACGCGACCTCATGATTCCGTTTTAAAAATTGAATTTCACGTTATCAAGTTTATCTGAGTCTTAACTGGGGGAATTTTGTTAGCACTTCAGACATAGAAACACATTGGACATAGAAACAAACACATTGGATTGGTTGGACATAGGAATGGTAATGTTTGGCATAAGTGGTGCGCTAAGGCAGCCCGCGAAATTCAAATTTACTTACGTTTTTCGCAATTTGCAGGTAATTGATAGGTTGTATGTTAAATAAAATATGATTCGCGGCCGTAACATAATGTTTATTTATAATCACAATAAAAATCATCAATAGCAACATACAACCTGATACAGACCTGCAAATTACACATTACTGACCTACAAATTTCATTTCAAATACATAATAATATCTCTACAATAAACGTAAGAAAATTTGAATTTCGCAGGCTATCCTGACGCTTTCACCTTAAGGAGGCAATCCTACTGATATTTTAAACTAACTGTTTCACGCGTTTTCGTTGCGATTCAGGATAAAAAGTATCCCATGTCCTTCTTCAGGACATGGTCTACCCATATGCCAAATTTCGTCCAAATTCGTTTAGCCGTTTTAGCGTGGAAGCGTAACAAACAAATTAAACAAACTCACTTTCGCATTTATAATATTACTAGCTGACCCGGCAAACGTTGTTTTGCTCCTACACTACTCCTACCCAACTCCTACCCTACTCCCACACTACTCCTACCCTACTCCTACACTACTCCTACCCTACTTCTACCCTACTTCTACCCTACTCCTACCCTACTCCTACACTACTCCTACACTACTCCTACCCTACTTCTACCCTACCCCTACCCTACCCTACTCCTACCCTACTCCTACCCTACTCCTACACTACTCCTACCCTACTCCTACACTACTCCTACACTACTCCTACCCTACTTCTACCCTACTCCTACCCTACTCCTACTATAAAAAAAAAAAAAAAAAAAAGTATCCTATGTCCGTCTCCTGGTTCTAAGCTACCTCCCCACCAATTTTCAGCCAAATCGGTTCAGCCGTTCTCGAGTTATAAGTGGTGTAACTAACAGACTTTCTTTTATATATATAGATAGTTAGGATTTGTGTAAACGTTTGTATGTTTGGATGTATGAATGCAATCACGCAAAAATGACTGAACGGTTTTAAATGAAATTTTGCACAAAGATAGTTTTTAACCTGGATTAACACTTATGATACTTTTTATCCCGATATTTTTATGGAATCGAACCTTCTGCGGGTGAAACCGCGGGGTGCGGCTCGTTATTAATATAAATCATAAGTGATCAATATTCTTATCTCATAAGAAAGTCTAATAAGGTATTCCGTTTGATAACAATTAACATTTAACAAGCAAAGTTGGACGGCAAGTTTAAATCTCGTGTTTCGACGTTATTTGGCAAATTAATTCAGAAACTTTATCCTGAGGCACGCGAGTGTAAGATGTTTTTGCAGACAGAGTTTGTTACTTAATAATTCCTTGATTGTAGTCTGAGCTCTCCAGATTTTAAGCCCATAAGTGATTTCCGTGTGGTAGACCGCGAAATTCTAATTTTATTACGTTTTTTTGCAATTTGCAGGCCAGTGTCAGCTTGTATCTTGATCAAAATATGATTCGCGACTTTAACAGATATGTATTTACAGAATTAAGTCATTCGAATCATTAATATATCTTTAAGTTAGATTTGTTCCATAAGCACTTTTCCGTAAGGAACAAATCAGTTCTGGGCAATTTAATTTATTATTGGACACTTACATCCATATACCTTACATAAGTGTAAGGTATATGGATGGATGTAAGTGTCCAATAATAAACTCACCCTAACTGTTTTTGTATATGTTATTTTTGGAAGGAAGTTCTGTAACGAAGCTCGCGGTAAGGAACTGGTAGAAATACTCTCGCAGCGAAAAAGCGTTGTTCCCTCTCCATGCGACTTTTTATAAATAAAAAAAAAATAAAGGCGCTGGTGGGTCAAAATGAAAATCTAAGATGGCGCTGAAAAACACCTCTGAAGAGTTCATCGATTCCCGTCGCAAGGATTTTTATAGCAGAGTCATCAACGAACTTCCATTAAAATGGCAAAAGTACATCTTCATTAATGACCAATACTTGGATTAACGAAACACAAAATTCTCTAAAAAAAAATTTAAAATTCTTTGACCAGAGGGCTGGCCTATTTCTTGGCCAAAGAATTAGCATTGCCATACAACGTGGCAGTGCTGCCAGCCTTTTGGGCACTGTTCCTGTTGACAGCGATGCGGACGAATTTTTTGATGCCCTATGATCATTTTGCTAATTTTTTTTTTTTCATATAAATGTACATATTATTATTATTTAAAAAAAAAATATTCGATTTTTTCTATGTAAAACGGCAGTTTCCTATGGTAAGGACCTAATAAATGAATTTTAATTTTATTTGGATTTCCTTTTCTAATACTTATTTCCTTCCAAGGTAAAATGAAATATTTTACTTATCACCCAAATGTACAAAGTCAATCCAATCTGCCTGGGCCGAATTCAAAACATTTTCACCCGAAGGAACATTTCTTTGAAATTTGTTTTCGGTTTCAAACGTACGAATTCCTGGCACTTAAATGCTAGGTTTAACTTGAAAACAGTGTACGGAAAATGTTACCTTTGCCATCTGAATGTGAGCCTTGCGCGAATTGATGTTTCTATTGAAACCACAGCACTATGAAAACTCGGATATCTATGATGACAAAGATAACTGGTAAAATGTGGGTGTACTATAGATGCACTTTTGCCTAATCCTTAAAGTATATCTATGTGTTAACTAGATAAACAGCTTATTTAAATAAAACGAAATGTATGTTAAATAGATAAAATATTGTTTTGGTCATAAACATCTTATCATGGAGCTCATCCCTATAAACTAAATTATTCAACATGTTGAAAGTTTTGTTTACTTGGCAAGAAACATCACAAAATGAACATTCACAATCGTTCACATCTCACAAAGTACGATACTCCCTTCGTTAAGTAATTGTGTCTCATTAGTGGCAATTCAGCTATCTTATAGTGTACCTACGTGCCACAGGGTCTAGGACTCTAGGTCTTATCCTTCTTAACTGCCATTAGCAGAATACAATTTCAATGCAACGAGTTGATCTCTTGATCCTAGGCTCATACCATCTCGCGCTGACCATTCCACACCATACGCAGTTATCTATGGTGCATTTATACGTGACCAGGAGCCGCACAGCAAAAGGGTAATTATGTTTAGGTACTAAATGAAAACAAACACTATCAGCTCGAACTAGGCTCCATTTTAAGCCTATCTCTAATATTGAATGTGGCAGAAACAAATAGTGGAGCTTCATTAAATGTCATTGTTATATTCTCGATAATGTGAGGGTAGAATGCGACCTGTTTATTAATATGTGGCCATAAGTTGTGATATATTTGCCGTAATTAATCGGTTTTAAATTCAACAGGATACTGTTTGTTATAAAATTGATGCACATCGCGTAATTAAGGGTTGTTTGTGTTGTTTTTCTTCAATAGCACGTTGAGGTGACCATTAAATTGATTGTTGTTAGTAAAACGTAACAATTCTGTTTGTTCGCAACAAAATTAGTGCAGTAATTGCGTAACACAATATCGTCGACCGTAGGTTCAATTGAGGTAAGGGACAAAATACGATTTTTCAGGAGAGGCCGACAAAGTTTTTTTTTGGACTAAATCGCCTATAACTTTTTTTGTTATTAACCTTTTTCGGATCTGATTTCACACATAATCTTGTATTTTAGTGCTCTATCTACCTTTGTAACATTTATTTAAATAAGTTAGCTATTTAAGAAAATAGACGTTCCTTACACCAACGTATTTTGTTAGTAATGTCCCTTACTGACCAAGTATCTTGTAGTCCTGTCCCTTACATTAAATTGATCTCTACGTTGGATCCAATCTATAATGAAAAAATAGTGTAAAGGTCTTGTTGAAGAAATGTGTGAAGAATAATTCGTTGATTGGGAAGACCCTTACCCTAAGTGAAGTGGATTGGCGGCGGTAATTACACCATTTCAAGTTGCTATATTGCATAGTTTTTCAGATACATTGTTGTTATGGGGCTGATTCGAAATTTGAATCCAAAAATCAGTAGGGTAAGGGACATTTTTTTTTAAGCTAGAATTTTTTCATATACACCATTCGAAAGAGCGCAAAATTCTGAACAAAACTGTATACTCAACTCATTTTGGGTATTTTGTCCCTTACCTCAATACGACGATATCAGTATCAACATTCATTGCGTTATTTACGTTGTTGAGCAGCCAAATTTTTCGAACAAACTACATTCGACTTTCACAGTAGTTTATTTCAAGTAAAACTGAAGTACTTACATACAAAATGAATAAACCCATAAAAAAATCGTCGTTTGCACAGTTCTCGCGAATATAGTCAAAATCCATTAGGTACATACATTGCAAAAAGCACCACACGTTTTTAGGTTTAGTCAAAAATATGTAAATACTGACTACAAACGACGGACATGTAGGTATTGATAAAAAACCTCGACAAGTTTGGCCGTTTCTATCGACAAATGCCAAAAATGATAGTGAATATTTTGCCCGTTAAAAAATGTTTTTCATGGCATTTTTTAAATGAAATAGGCCACTTAGTTAGTTGTTTTTTGACAAGAGATTTTATGAACGGCACACTAATTGCGTAACACACTATCAACTTCAATCTGGATCATTTTGAAGGATATTGCTAATCCATTACCTACTTCATTTGTTCGAAAAATTGGTATTGGTTGGTATTGGTGGTTTTTGGTGGTTTTGGTTGGTTTGGTTGGTATTACCAAATTGTTAAGAATAAACACCCTTCAATTGATTTGTTTGCAAGCAGCTTAGCGTCTATCACTACTGTTTTATCAAAACAGTTTAATATTGCTTCTGATACACTCTAAGTAATGGGGGCTGCGCATGAATCTGCCTGCAGGTACTTATTTTATTAGTTAAGTAATAATGTTATACTTAGTGTTAGTTAATGAATAGTAAGTCAATATGAAAATGTGTACAACAATACTCTATTGTTAACTGTGGAGGCTTGTAAATAGCTTGTCGTCAATTACCTCACTACTACTTCTGTATTTGATAGCTGTAAGCGACCCAAACACAATAAAATAAAATAAATAAAATAAGTAAATAACGCAATGAATGTTGTTGAACTGTCAAAATGACAGCCATTCCTACTGTTAGTGTGTTACCCCGCTGCTTGAACACCTTCATACAAGATAGTTGACCCAATCGGCGCGACGTATTATTATTATACTCTTTGGGCGCGACTGAATTTCGTCCCACGTTCAGGGGCCGTATTCTTTATGACACAATGAACGAAACCGCGCGAAATGAACGCGAGGTTGGCGTGATTAGCAGGAATTGACGTGGTTTCGAAGTAAGGAATCACTGATTGGTCATAGTGAATTAGGGCCCAGCGCAGGATTCGCTTCAGCTTGGACAGAGCTTAAGGCTGGTTTTCCTGTCACGCTGGCCGCACGTGGATGGTCAGCGCTCATGGGTCAATATGTTATGTAGTAGGTAAGGTAGCGTTTCTGAGTAAGGCGGGTTTTAGAGTCGCGCTGACCGCACGCGGATGGTCAGCGCTGATGGGTCAATATGCTATGTAGTAAGGTAGCGTTTCTGAGTAATGCTGACCGCTCAGCGCTGACGGCTCATACGTTTCGCTGTCCGCGCCGATGATCAGCGTGCGGTCAGCGCGACTCTAAAACCCGCCTAATGCTGACCGCTCAGCGCTGACGGCCGTCAGAAGTTCATACGTTTCGGCTGTCAGCGCTGACCATCAGCGTGCGGTCAGCGTGACTCTAAAACCCGCCTTAAACCATCCTTAGTAAATATACCTACTGCTTATTAATAGAAGTTAAACGTAGAACTAAATTGTAAAGTTTATAGTTGAGATGACGTTGACACCGGCTTTTTGGCAAATCCCCAATAACTCAACTACACAACACAGTACGTTTTCGATGTAGGTAAAAGTTATCGTTTTCGTAAACAAGAACTCATTCTGTGTTTGCGTGTGTAGTTATATAGACGAATTAATTCGTATCTAATAACGGCTAGTATTTACATAATATAATAAAAGGCCATGAAACTGATAACTAATAGTGTTGATAGTATTGGTTAAGTTACAATTAAAAGTAGTGACAAAATCGCTTGTAAAATATAACCCTGTCTTAGATGTCGCGCAGTTGGGTATAAATATTTATAGACAGTCCTTACTACAAAAAAGTGAAAGTATAATGTTAAATACAGGGTGTATATACAGGTGGTATAGTGTTATATACAAGTGATAATATACAAGATTGCCAAAAATATCACGTAAATTGAGATAGATTTGAATGAGAAACCATCAAAATACACTTGGCCTGAATAAAATATTGCTCATAAAGTTTCTGCTATACCTACCTAGTGACTTAATATTGATATATGTCGCTGACGCCTGCAAATGTCAGCTTTTTGCGGAGGTTCGTGGTTTGATTACTGCGACAGAATTGCAATGGAATGTATGATATTTTTATTTAGACGCCATATTCATTCACTGGCACAATTTTCGTAAGATATCTATATTTTAATACGTCATATTTTACTATTTTTAATTTGTAGCTCCATTGTATTACATTAACTAAGACGGAAGGTACTTATATTTATATAGAGCAGTGGTGGGCCAGTGGTCGTGAGTTCGAACCCAGGCACTTTACTTTGTGTATTTAATTTCATCACCACTGCTTTCAAGACGGTGAAGGAAAACATAGTGAGGAAACCGGCATATCCTAGAACCAAAAATTCTAAGACATGCGACATTCACCAACTGGCACTGGGCCCGCGTGGTGGATTATGGCTCACTCCCTCTCACAGAGAGGAGGCCTGTGTCCCAGCAGTGGGAACAGTATAGCCTGATTATGCATGTGTCCTTGAAAGTGTTAATTTTATGTGACTAAAAATATTCATTTTTTTAGGGTTCCGTACCCAAAGGGTAAAAACGGAACCCTATTACTAAGACTTCGCTGTCTGTCCGTCCTTCCGTCCGTCCGTCCGTCTGTCTGTCACCAGGCTGTATCTCAAGAACCGCGGTAGCTAGACAGTTGAAATTTTCACAAATTATGTATTTTTGTTGCCGCTATAACAACAAATACTAAAAACAAAATAAAATAAATATTTAAGGGGGGCTCCCATACAACAAACGCGAATTTTTTGCCCTTTTTTGCTCGATATCAATAATGGCTACAGGTAGGCACTTGAAATATTCACAAAATACTCAGTTGTATTTTTACTTTAATAATAAATAATAAAATTAAAATAAAATAAATATTTAAGGATACATACAACAAACGTGTTTTTTTTCGGCATTTTTGCCTTGTGGTACGGAACCCTTCGTGTGCGAGTCCGACTCGCACTTGGCCAGTTTTTTAGTCATGCTGTGGCTTTGTAGAAAAAAGGTGCATTCTTATTTGTTCTTTCGAGTGGTCTTTTGTGTTGAAATAATTATTTATATATATAAATAAGTAATATTGTATTTAGACAGAAGATTTAGGACAGAGATTAGACTAATTAATGGGACACACTAAGAATAAACCTTAAATACAATGTGTAACTGAATTAATGCACATTATGAAAGTAGTTCGTTCAGATCGATGTCTTTCAATAATATACGCATTTTTTATCCCAAAAATTTAAACCACGTAAATTACAGTCACACTTCCACTGTACAGTCAAAACCAACCAAAATGAACGGAGTAGGTACCTACTACGCTAGACCCCTGAACGTGTGCAACTGTGTGCGTGCGTAATCTTTGTAATAATGACTATAATTGTCTCCCACTATCAGTACAATCAATTTAATAAATATACAATGTGTTTTGTTATGTCGCGAAATCTCCTAAAGATCAGTTACAATAGAAAAAATAATTGTCTCATTAGTGACAGTTGAGCTATTATATTATAATAGTAAAAAATCAGTTTAGAATTATGATTATAACACGATATTCTAATTTGGATGTTTGGTGGTGTGGGTTAATTCTAGGACATGTTGTATATAAACTACCTTTATTTACGTAAGTTACGTAATACGTAACGTACGTAGAATACGTAAGTTATTTATCGATGACAAAAGAGTGCAAGTGCAAATTAAAGACTGAATAAATATTTTGAGCTGGAAATGTGGCACGAATGTATGGAGCAAGTTACGAATATATCAGAATGACATTGTTTTTTTCATTGTATTGAAGAAATAAGTCTTAATTTATTTAAGATATACTTGTAAAATTTATTTATACCATATTAATGATGTTTTCAGTTTTCACTACGACAAACGTTTCCAATGGAACAAGTGGTACTTACCTAACAGTAAACATATATTTTAATTATTACCTTTTGCTTTTAACCGTTCCATTTTCTAACATTTTAGCAAACTGTTACCTGTGAACACTGAAAGTGAACTAAATGTGAAAGTAATACGATGGCAGCAAGCAACTATAGTGGCATTAAAACAGAAGACATCGAGGATACCCCTAGTGATGTGAAAATTACGTGGACACCATTTTTAAGACAGGTATAACAAAAACCAACTTTTATTCACTCACTGACAGACAATGGTAGTAACGACCTTCATCCTAAACTACTGTGTTGAGAAGCATACTATAATTTCGCACAAGATTTTTTTATACTTAGTAGGTATACCAAATGTCACTAAGGTAGGATTTTTGAAAATTCGTCCCCTAAAAGGGTTTAAATAGGGGATGAAAGTTTGTATGGAAGTTCGTAATTTAAGCTGATGGGAAATGCCATCGGGCCCTCGGCTTGTATTCTGCTAAATTAAAGACCGATCTTCTGATTGATTTCTCGTTAGCCCATAAAGGAATAGATTGGTTTAAATTTTAAATGAATGTTGTTCAATATTTTAGTGCACGTCAGAGAGATATTTCATAATTTTATAGTAATACAGTTAAACTAGCTTTTGTCCGCGGCCTTGCCCGCGTGGATGTCGTCCACGCGGGCAAGGCCGCGGACAAAAGAAAATATCCCACGGGAAGGTACCTACTACCAGGATTAAAGGTACCCTATGAGTTGATCTAAGTTATAAACTATCTGTGTGCCGAATTTCATTAGAATTTGTTGAGCCATTTTTGCGCCAATCCGGAACATAGATCCAGACAAACGGACTAAAATTAAAAAAAAACATATTTTCTCGACTACACTCGTTATTTCGTCCCCAAACCTTGCATCAATTCCTTTTTTTCAAAAATATTCAATGCACAGTTTTGACTTCGTTACTATTTTATTTATTATACTTATCAAAACAAATTAAGTAGTAACTTCAGCGTGTATCGCACGCGCTACAACAAGACCAAAAACTGCCATGAGTGTCAGTGAGTGTGTGTTAGGTCCTTATACATATGAAATTTTGTTTTACGTTTTGTCGAACTGGCCACTTTGATCTCAAATATCTGGCGTTTGGTTAGGAATTCCATTTCAAATTTAGGGTTGTGTATTTGTGTTTCGAATTTAGCGATAGTCATTTATTTTCGTTTTGCTTTTTCCATATAAAACGCCAATTTCATATGTACCTAAATTAATTAATTTGTAGATTTGTTTATCGGCGGTGTTACGATTCGTTCGCTGCTGAACATGGGCCTAAGTATATAACGCCATAGTTTGGTGTTTTATAATTAGAACTCGAGATTTAATTTTTTAATTATTTGGGTTATTAAGACCCCAATCACACTGGTAAAACACGGGTGTATACGATTGTCGGGAACTCATCAAAACAATACGCATGTGTTTAATGATGTAGGTACCTACCAACTTCAATGTAACTGTAATAGCCGCAGCGCGCCGCATTGCAAAAATGCGCCAACGCACTTTAGAAGTTGCGGCAGGCCGTGCCGCAACGCAGTACAGTTCGCGTCAAATAACTTTGCCGCTCTGAAGTAGGCAACAAATCACTGCGCAGTAGTTAATCCTATGAATAAAACAGCAGCGCGCATGGCGCGGATTGGCGCGGCTAGCAAAGAGCCTAGCTTCAGAGCGGCAAAGTTATTTGACGCGAACTGTAACTGTACAGACATATTCAAATTTCGAATTTTGAATAAATAAAAACTGTTTCCACTTTAGTGCAATGAGGCTCGCGCACATATAGGCCGGCCGAGCCGCAACGCAGTGTGGCAAAAATCCTTCTGCGTCACTTCAGTAGGTACAACTTGTATGAACCATCACACTACAGGCAGCGCTTGGCGAGTGATCCACCAGTGCGTTGCACTACACATGTAGTGTGCCATGGTACTTACAGAATGTACTAAGGTGATGCAGGAGGATTTTTTCCCACGTCCGTATACGGAAGTCACAGATTTCTGGCTACCTCGATAGTCTTGTGGTCGTACGGCTGCTGAGTAGTAGGACCTCAATTAAATCCCCAGATCGTGCAGTGTTATTGGGTTTTTCTTTTGATCCAGTAACAGTTCAGAATCTGGATTTGTTCCCGGTTAAAAACAATACACTTTAACGAGCGAAATGAGGTATCAGGGCATAACAACCTCTGCCGACCTCAGGAATACAGGCTTGTAGGTAATATTAATAATTGTTATCCATCTTCCAGCTGTTTGTGGTCGGAGGAGTTTGGACGATATACTTCGTGCTCGGATTATGTTACGGAGCCCCCAACGTGTTCATACCGCAATTAAGGAGGGATGCTAACTCTACGGAAGCGGTCAGCGAAGATATGGCATCGTGGTTGTGTATGTAAATGAGAAAACTAGCTACCTAATTGCACTGAAAACTGAGCGCTCAGTTCAAATTCCACAAGTGTTGCAATGGGTATCGATATAAAAAAAATTATTTGAAGTTTGTTTTGGGGGTCAACGACCGCAGTTATAGTAATTTATGTACCTACTTGAAATGTCAGTTTAAAAATCTGTTTTTTTTTTGGGAATGGTAATCATTATCTAAACACGATAGAACTACACATTAACGGTCATTGACCCAAATAAAAAAATCGTGATTAATTGTTGATTTGGTTTTATCTTGTTTAGATATAACCGTCATAATTATGCGCGGAGTTTCACTAGATAATTTAATTTGACCTTGTAGACTGACATAATTAACATTGTTCAAATATCAACATTGAAAGCGATTCTTTTTACACATTTAATTTTGTGCTGCTGGAAAAAAAACAATTGTTTTATATTCATTATTATTAGGTGACCCGAAAAAGGTTGTCCTTTCCAAATAATAGTTCATCCAAAAATCCCATAGAAAAAGGACGTTCAGTTGTAACAGAGTTTTAAAATTTTCCGGGATTTTTTCCCAATTTTCCTTTCCAGAACATTAAAAAATCCAAAAATAGCCAAATTGGTCCAGCCGATGATCTCAAGTGATGATTTTACCAACGATTTATTTATTTTTAGGGTTCCGTACCTCAAAAGGAAAAACTGAACACTAAGATCACTTCGTTGTCCGTCTGTCAAAACCCTTTTTCTCAGGAACGCGTTGAGTTATCAAGTTTAAATTAATATCAAATACTCAAGGCTGCAATCCCTTGAAGAAATGAAGAAATCAAACTTCTAAGTCAACGCAATCAAAAGATACGGGCGTTTATGTTCCGTTTATGCCGCATATTTTGACACTCGCAAGGGAATCAAAACCTATAGGGTACTTTCCGTTGACCTAAAATCATAAAATTTAACAAGAAGCAATGTCATGTAGCACAAAGGAAAAAATCCGAAAACAGTAAATTTGTAGTTACATACGTAATTTGTACGGAACCCTTGCCTCGGTGAGTCCGACTCGCACTTCACCGGTTTTTATTTATATAGATTTCTAATGATATCGTTAACTTTATAAATATCTATTCCCTTTTCAGCATCAATCCACGGTTACGGCGCGTTACCATGGATACTAATACTACCAGTAGTCACGCGGCGGTTCGGAAGAAAAATGCCGTTCGTTATATTGTGTGTCAACACGTTAATTGGATACATCGTATTTTATTGCAGTACTTCAACTACTGTTCTTCTAATTAGTGAAATAATGCAAGGCATGCTTGTCGGCAGCAACATGACACTTCTGATTGTAATTGTCACCGAATGCACTTCCCCGCGCTACCGAGGCATATTTATGACAGTAAAATCAACTATATTCTTTTGCGGAGTATGGGTCGCCAATGCAACTGGAACATTCAGCCATTGGAAGAATATTGCTTTTCTAGCTTTTGTATGTTCTATATTATCTCTGACTGCCTTCCTATGGCCCGAGTCCCCGTCTTGGTTGGCAATGAATGGACGTTTCGAGGAATGTGCGGCGTCTCACCACTGGCTGAAAGGATATGACAAAGATGCTGAAAACGAGCTAGAGAGTTTAATACAGTCACAAAAGGAATATCTGACACGTTCTAAACGGAAAGAAGCTACATGGAGTCGACTCAAATACATCCTGGAAACGATTACTACAAAGGCATTCTATAAACCTCTTTTGTTGTCTATGACAGTCATGTCTCTTTATAATTTTTCAGGGAAGTTTGTTTGTAGTATGTATTCTATTGAGTTAATTAAGAAAATAACTAACAGTGAGTCTACAGCGTATACAGGCATGCTCATATTGGAAGCTGTCACTATATGCAGCATGCTAATTGGTTGTGTTTTATCGAAATATCTCAAAAGGAGAACATTATTACTGTCATCGTCTTCGATTGGTATTATGTTTCTATTTTTAATATCACTTTATTTGTACCTGATTAGATTGTCTCTGATAGCTGAAAATAAGATTATATCTTTGTTGTTGCTTACTTTATTTTCGATGACTATAAGTTGTGGACCAATGATACTAGCATGTTCTGTGTATGGAGAATTAACGCCATTAAGATATCGAAGCTCGTCATTACCAACACTTGCTATATTTTCTGAAATATTGATGGCGTCTGTTTTGAAAGTTTCGCCGTACATTTTTAAATTGTTTGATCTGCACGGCGCCTTCCTTTTTTATGGTCTCTCAGCGTCTATTTTTGCATTTTTATTGTATAAATATTTACCCGAGAGCAAAGACAAAACTTTACAAGAAATAGAGAACTATTTCAAAGAAGCACACAAGTCTGAAGAGGTTTCACAAGACTTGATGGTACAAAAAGAAAAAAGATAAATTAGTAATAGAAGAAAACCCATAGATAAATAAAGTTCAGATAGTAAATAGTCAACAAGGTATACGAAGAGCATTTATATGAATAATGTTATTAAAATAATTATGATTAATTTATTGTGTATGTGTTTTATTGCTGCCAATCGCTTGATCCTTATCCCAGCTAAGCCTTAAGTCATACCTATCTTGGACACCTTATTTTGTTTAAAAAATGTCGTTAATTATTAGTAGTAATTGCCAAGATACATTAACATCTTCGCCTTGCTTGAGTTTTATGTTTAATTTATTCAATGCATGTATCTAAATGGAAATACTACTTATGCAACATGTTATCAAACAATAAGAATTAATTGGTGTTGATACCTTTCCTTTTCGTCAATCCAAAGATTATATGAAATACAACTTATATGATTATTATTGTATTAAATGTTGTCAACAACACGTCATAACTTTTTTCTGCTAAAAATAATGTACTTATACAGATCCTAACAAATACGTAGAAGTGTAAATTCTGAAAAAGTCTGTGGTTTTTCTTTATTAAAAACTGCCTCAAACTTATTTTAGCTATTCCTCTGCACAGCTATTCACAACCGCTCGATACGCTTCCGCACCGTATCGAACATCGATCAATGTTATCGAAGGAGTCCTCTAAACTCTGTTCACCAATCCGAAACCCAAGATGTTGTCAGTTTCAATGAAAAAGACGACCGCTATTCTTACGACATAGCTATTTGCTGTCGGGGGTAAGGCAAATCAGGTGATTCTTCTTCTTCTTAGCGTGTCGATAGCAATCTAAATGTACTCGGCCCAGAATTCGGCTACTTTTTTGGCGCCTTCACCAGCGTCCATCAGTTCCTGTAACGTGCAGCTGACAGGACACGCAGGACACGATATTATGTGTCACATTTACACTCCAAGGCGGATTCGTCTATGAATCTGCACCTGAACAGGTTTTCCTTGCTTCGGCCAACCTAGGTCCGGAGTCTGTTTAAAGGTTACCCAAGGTAGCTCATGCATCAGGTGATTAAGACCGTGTCATTTTCGAACATACAGCCTGTCGAATGGTTGTGAATAGCTATGTACAGTCAACAGCAAAAGTAGATGATCAAAATCAGAAATGCAATACTAATGAACGGAGTTCGCGTCAGAACTGTGTGGCGACGAAGTGATTCAAAAGTATGTGATTGTAAATTATACCAAACATTTACTACTAGTACAGCTGCCATATATTCGTGATCAGTTTTGACTCCTATTGAATTTCTGATTTTGATCATCTGCTTTTGCTGTTGACTGTACAGACGCCCAAGCTACCCGACACTGTCAAATTTTCCCAATCAAATTTGAACCTTAAGTTTTAGCGATAAAGTTGAAAATTTGACAGATTGTAGTAGCTTGATGTGCTGGCGTCTGTACGTCAGCATATTTCTAGTTAGGTTTATATTTCGGAGCGCCTAAGCTGCCGCTTTCAACCTATGACCAAGGTAAAGGTCACCTGAATCAGCAATCAAATAGCGTCTTGGTGGTGTAGTTTAAATTGCTGGTACCAATTAGTCCTTTCTAGGAAAGTTAGAGCTTTGGTTTACTCAGGACTTTCGGGGAAATTCGGCTTGAACCTCTGTCCTGAGTCAGGCTAGAGGGTCAAGCCGAATTTCCCCGAAAGAACTTCAAGTTTATAATACAAGCTATTAATTAGAATATATCTAGTACTAGAAGGTATTTGTAAAGTTAGGGAAAATAATTGTTAAGCAAAGTTATCTTCTACCAATTTAAATTGTCCGTATATTTAAATCACAACTGACATTCTTTGACAGTTTTAGAAATGTTTATAACACGGAAAATTTATGTAGGGTGTCAATTTGTTTAATAACTAACTTCCCTGACTGTATAATGTTCGTCTGTTAGTTTGAAATATTTAACAAATTTTTGAAGAACAATAAGTATTGATCGTTGTTGTTCTGATTTTTGTAATAACTGCGTATTATTATTATTTATTTATTTTATTTTATACGCCGACCTAGGTTTAGAAAAATATATATGATTGACGAGTAAAAGCGTTTGGTACAAAACAAATTACAGAAATAAAATCATTTATAATTTTATATTTTCGATAACCAAGCCGATTTCTGTCTTGTTCTTGTGTTTACAAGAAAGTTCCTTGATGATGTAATGATGAATGGCAATGGTGTTTACCATTGCCATTCATCATTAATCATCAAGGAACTGCCCGGAAGTGGCCGGAGTGCCTGTCATCGTAAACCTCCTGCTTGGGTCAGAATTACCCGATATGGTGCGGGTCGAAGCCATAATGACTTCTTGACATTAACTCCAAAGAAAACTAAAGGATCACAAGTGATCTCACCCATTTTCGCTTCACGAAGGGAGGGCTTTGCTCAGGAGTGGCACAGCGTAGGCCAGTAAAAAAAAGGAACGTAGCAAACCATGTTGCATGTAAATATTTGCTTTTAAAATACACGTTAAGGGGACTACATGACTTAAAGCGCGGTCACTGTCGGACTGCATAGAAAATAAAGAGAAACGCGATGCCACAACGCTTGTAATTTATTGCAAAATATGAAGCAATATCTATTTACTTACTATACAAATAATCTACTATTACAAAAAATCTATTGATTAGACAAAAAAATTCAAACACTGTTACGTTAATAAATGTTGCTTGTAGAATAATCTGACAAACAATCAGAATTATTGCATGTTTATTAATAGTTTTTAATCGATAAATCTTCGTGATTTGGTTCTATCGTATCAAATTAGTTGTATTATGTTTCAACACACTATCTAACTGGCATATACCCCGAAGAATATCATCCATGAGTTTCGCTTCATACAGACGTTCCGTATTTAGACAGAGTGTAGAGTGCATGTCTATGTAGCTCTAATCGGTTTGTTTTTTGTAGTGTTCTAGAAAGCTTCTAGACACACTTTATATTTTTCTCCTTCGTCTCATATATTTTTTAATTTAGATGTTATGCATACCTGTTATTTGCATGGTTACTGAAATGCTAATTTCACATGATATTTCATTTGAATTGTAAGTGACTGTGCTGTTGGTGTGCTTATTATAAATAAATAATATCTTTTTCTGATTTTGTTTACTGTAGTTGATCATTTACTTTTATGCATTATAAAACTTGCATTTTTTGCGTTTAGATCCTGTAGTCCCCTTAAGACTTTTTCTTTCCAGTATCGTTCACGGCTACAGTGCATTACAGGCTACAGCGGGTGTTCGCAATACCCATGGTAACAAGTTTTTATGGACGAAAAGTACCCTTCATAATCATTTGCATAAATACATTGGTCGGGTTTATTGTTTTCTATTGCAGCATTAACGCAATCCAACTATTAATTATGGGAATAATGTGGGGAATGCTGCTGGCAACCAGCATAATACTTACTAAATAATAGTTGCTGAATATGCTTCTGGACGAAAATATGAAAAATAAAAAATTATTATAGATAATAATAAATACAAAAATAATATACACACAATAAAATAAATACCTACTTTAAACATGGACATTATGTTCATGTAAAAAAAAAAGTGAAAGTGAATCTTTTCTTTTGGTGACCTCGTTGGTCTAGTGGTCACAAGTGCTGGTGGTCCTGGTTTCGATCCCAGGTCGGGCAAAGTGTTATCGCGTTTTTCCAACTGGAATTTCTCAGTCGCAGTCCGGAGTCTGGATATGGGACGAAATGGGCGAAACGTGGGTGTACTATAGGTAGGTACTGTGAAACTCTCCACGAACTTCACGGTAACGGTAGGAATAAAATCAAACTACGGGTTATCTCGTAGGTATCTTCGATAATTATTCCTCCAAAATATTACGTATTTTACAGCTTAATATTTTTGCTTGTCAGCCTAATCTCTTCTAATTATAAATTTTCCTGTTTGTCTCGTATTTCATGCCTAAAACTTTCAATCTAAGCACCAAATAGGCCATGGTCTCTACAGTACAGTCACGAGCATAAGTATGTTTAAACTTGCCTTTATTAAAAGGCGATTTCTCCTTTATTTTTTAATACAATTTTATATTATTACGAACATAATATTTTCGAACCCATAGGTTTTGTAAAGTGTCGTATTTCAACTTTGCATTTTGCGTTATTTCGTGAAAAAATCGCAATTGAAAGTTGCCAAGTGTTGACATTTTATTGCTCGTGACTGTACACCTCTGGCTAACCCTTCGGGAAAAACAGGCGTGATGCTACGTTATGTTATGTGATTCTTTGATTCTTTTAGTCAAATGGATTGCAAATGTGACGGAAGCATGGGATGGAAGCATTCCATTGGATAAACATTAGTATTATCAAATCATTTATTTTTTGCCAACATGGGTATGATATTATATTATACATGTTTTGATAATGTTCTCCGTGCTCTGCCGTCACTTGGGCATGCAAAATTTACCCTAAATTACAACCTACTATGAAATTGCCATTCTGAATAACAATAAAAAAAAAAAAACGTGTTTTCGACAGGCTCCTTAAAATAAAATGCTCCTTAAAAATGCTTTGTTTGACCCGAGTTGCTTTTCTGTTTGGTAATGACTGGACATTTTGAAAAATGTGCAGCGTCACATACTTAGGGTTCAACTGAGATTCGGAACTCGAAAACTTCGAAAATGACCAGTAATTGAAGCTACTTTTTCAACAAAATATCCGTAGGTAGTCAACTTAATTATGTCACAAAGAAAGTAAATTGTTAGTGGATTTTACTAGATACCTGTTGACGTTATGCGGCGACGATTTCCTTTTATTCCGGGAAACTTGTGCAGCACGTAGGTAAGCTGCTTATAGACTTCATCAAAGCAAATTCTAATATGAGACTGGGTTGCTCTGCCGGGTCAGCGGGATTGTCCGAAAGGGTTACCGCTGGCCCGGAACATAAAGGGCTAAGGAAGGAACACGGGTGGGTTTTAGTCATTAAGAGTCTGACACTCCCTTTCGAAAAGACTGGTTTGCTATTTTTATTTTTCTTGGGTTGTTAGAATACCTACACGGTTAGACTGGACTGTTTATTTGTAACCTGTTCAAAATAGGCATTTTACTTATTTCTTTGATATGGGTTCCTGTTTTGCACAAATGTTAAACTAAGCTACATTCGCGATTTATTTGCCAAAAATGTAAACAAATACGAGTTTATGGAAAAATAGCTTTAAATCCTGCACAATAAAGTTCAGTTTACGCTACAACTTCCAACATTTTTATAACTTTTTCAGTAGTGCTAGTCACTCTGCTCTGGGCCAGCATGCGGTAGGAGCGGGCAGAATTATATAATTATTTTTGTTTCCTTCAAAGGAACTATTGATCCAAAAATTGACAGTAGTTCCTTCATAGGAACTGCTAAAGGAACTAGTAAGCACAAAGAACACAATAATAGTAAAGTAAAGTTGATATTTGTTATCTTGAAATAATATTAATTAAAAACATAAGTTTGAATAGACTTTATGTGCATACATAAACTCACGCCTTCTTCCCATGGGGGCAGGCAGAAACTAAGGAGCACCACCTGCTACGATCCTTACAAAGGTAATCCTTAATGCTAAACTATGGTTTTGTTATGACTAACGATTGTGATGCGAACGTCACAGAGACACTGCTTCACCATGTCATCACCTAATTAGATAATTACCACTGTAGCGGTATCTACAACGCCACATGCGAACAACGCGTGATACTGACGTCACGCAAATCCTGCATCGCGCAAGCAGAGTTTACCGCGCAACTAGCATAGATACAACGGCCCGACCTGAATCATCGGGCAGTTGCCCGCCAGACACAACACCCGTCTGGTCGGAGGATCCTCCCTTTTCTATTCAATTCCTTTATTTCGATCAACAGTTGGATCATACAATACAGTAGCATTAGATACATTAAATAAAAATAAAATATAGCAAAATAATCAAAAATAAGACAAACTATAGAGTATGAGTGAACTTTACACCCTGTTCCTCATACCTCTGTACCACTATAAGATCACTGGTAGCTGCAAAACCAATTTTTGGATTCGATACTATTATAGCAAAGATTCTGGAGTGGTGGCCGCGTACCGGAAGACGTAGGTACCGATGACCTTGTGAAGGCCGCAGGAATCTGCTGGATGCGAGAACAACAGAACCTTCCGAAGTAGCGATGCTTAGGGCAGCCCTGTCCAGCAGTGGACGTCTTTCGGATAAAATGATGATGACGATTATAAAGCTGTGTCCGGCAGTATTAGCCTTTCTTCGACTGATACGATGATAATGACGATGCTACTCGACCAAATGGCTGTCATTGTTGTAGTACTTATGAACGATGTTGTCACAGATATGGATCTTAGTTGATTAAAGTGTTTACACCAAAACATTCGTGTTTTGCAAAATATTGGTACGCTGTTTGCTTCGTGTGGATGACTTCATGGAAATATAAATTTCTCCATGGAGGGTTATGTTAAAAAACTCCTATTGGTGGCCGCTTTCAGCACATTTGGTGAGGACTCTGGTGTCTGATATCCAGACGAAAGCACACTAGTACAGTTTGGAAAGTCCCAGTCTTAGGCATAGGGTTTATTTATAAACGTTGTTTAAAGTTATGTAATGATTAGCTGTTGCTAAAGGCAAGAAAATTTAACGTTTATAAATAAAGGGGTTACTGGTTTGAAATGCAACACTTAATAGATTGCTTCTAGAGCAAACGACTGACTCTCCGTTAGACACTACACAAATATTATCTACCTACCTACTAAGTAAGCGACGTACGGTCACACTTAACTAGCGGCTATTATAAATATTTTCAATTTACCAGCGATGACTAATTATGGTCTTTTCATTGTGATCAACATCTGCATATGAATAGGTTTTGTTGTTGGATCGCCAACAATAAATATTTTTCGTATGTAGTAAACCAACAACAGTTTATTAAAAACTATTTTTAATTTTATTATTTCATTCATCATTTTTACTATTTCATTCATAAACGTCAAACTTGTTGTGCACATTGATGTGCTTAGCCGACACGCAGTAAGGGACAGAAATATTCTTACTCTGTCTCTTTTCTTTGCTAGTGACGTTAATATATTTCTCTTTTTCTTGTGCGAATGAAAAAGAAGATATGCAGCAGTCTATAGTTTACTCTGTCTACGTTTGAAACGGTCGGTCTTTGACGTGGAGAAAAATGTGAGGGTGCCCCACATACGGACGTTTTAATGAACGAGTCGTGAAACTACATAAAATTTATATAAAGCCGAATTTACACTACGAAACTAGATGCGCAAACTTAGTCATTCATTGATAGTTTCATGTGTAAACAGATAACTATTTAGGTACACGTGAAACTGAGTGAGTTATTCATTGATAGTTTCACGTGCAAATAGATAATTATTTATAAGTGAAACTGTAAGTGCATGAATAACTCACTCAGTTTCACGTGTACCTAAATAGTTATCTGTTTAAAAACTAAGTTTGCGTAAATAGTTTCGTATTGTAAATTCGGCTTAATATAATAAGTGTGAGATGTGTATAGTAGTGTTAAATCGAGCAGAAGTTTGTAAGTAAGTAGCCCTTTAAATTCTAGAATATAAATCAGGAGATTTGGATACTTATTTATTTACTTATATTCCTGCTGGAACGCCATACAGCAATTACACCAAGCAAAAAATTACTTGCATGTGCTGCTTTCCGTCCATGCTGTGCGTGGTGGACATCGAACGCATGCTCACGCAGCTTCAACTCGCTAGTTCCATTACTTCATCTATATTGCGCACATTCTATGCGAATTTTTGAGACTCAATGAATTTTTCAAAATAACTACAATAAATTGTAAAAACGGAAATTTTGTCCTTAGAATTAGGCAATATTACAATGTAAGCCTATACCTACCTATACCTGTATATATATATATCTTTGCTACATAACATACACATGGCTACCACGGAATGTAGACGTATTAAAAATACGCATCTATTCTGTGAACACGCGTAGACGCACAGTTAGCACAGCTATATACTTAGGTATTTTCAACTCAAAAACTAAAGTGAATCAATACAGCTGACAGTGTCAGTTGTTAACTCATCGGGCATTCGTTAGTGTCTATTACGATCTTCCTGTTACCACTAAATATAGACATTGTGTGATTAAGCCCATTCTCGACATCGACAAATAGCTTCGAGATCAAGAGACGAAGTCCACGTTATAAATAACCTTTGACATCTTTAATTAACGATTCTGGAAAATCTGGAATGGCCCAAACAAGCTGTGTTTCATAAGACAAACCCCCATTGACGATTACTAACGTGATTTATTATAATTTTTTTCTCTTATCTCATGTTTACTTATAACCTAAATACTCTGACCTCTTTTTATAAACCGAGATTTTTGACACAACCGCGGAAGCCAGTGTTTCAGTCAACCGTGTGTTTAATAACTTCCATATTTTGCTTTACCGTTAGTTAAAACTCTCACGCTTATAATTTCCGGGGAATAAACAAATGTGTGTGTTTCCAGTTTACTTGCAGTTTGAAGGAAATAGTGGTAAACCAGGTGAGAAATTTGTTTTTATTAAATAAAATAAGAACACAAGGCTCAAAATCGTGTAGCTATAGGTAGCATTAATATCAGGATGACATATTGGTGAGATATTCGTGTAAATATTTTGTACGGTAATTACTAATTGGGATTAAAATAAATAGAAGTCGTTACTTAATTGCAGTTACATGTATCAGTATAGTTGTCACAATGTTGTTGGCATTTCTAACTGGCTAATTAGAAGCAGTGTTAAGGTAGGTACCTATATACAGTTACGCGTCGTACCTAGGTACGTACTTTCGTGTTATTGTGTCGACCGTTCTGACGAATCTTTCCACAACAATCATTTGCCGTGCCCGACTCGAATGCGCGTGAGCATAAAGGTGTAATTTCATTCACGTGATGTTCCAATGTCTCCTAGTTAGATAGGTACTTATAAAAATATTCGGCACACATGTAGTTTCATCTTCATTTTGTTGAGGATATGTAGGTAGATATATTAAATAGTAATAAAAAAAAAAAAATTGTAATGTACGTAATGTTATAAAATTGTGCCAACCAATTTTTCTACATACTTATTTACGGTAAATTGTATCAATGGGCTTAACTCGTATTAAGTAGAATTGCAAAAAAAACTGTAACCTTAGAGGGTGATTGGCTGATAAGTAGGTAGATACCTACTGTAACTGTACCTATAGGTAAATACGTTTGCGAAGCAAATTGCTGTAATCGTGGTAGCCACCTAACCCTGTTCCAGTAGTACCTACACATAATAAATAATATCGTGTATGAAATAAATAGGCGTAAATAACACACTGATAAAGCAATTTATTTGTGCTGGGATGCACTTGCTCATGCAGACGCGCGCACTCGGTCAAACACCGCTGCACGGCGGCATTGTTGCGCCAATGTGTTGGCACCCTTATTAGTGAAGTCATCCGATTCAGTGTGAGTGCACTAAAGACATCGATTGTTTCTGTCTGCGTCTACCTGTGATCAGTGTGTCTCATAAAATTTATAACCATGACTTTTAAAATGTGGTTTCTACCTAAATAGTTTACTGATTCTTGGCTTGAAAGGAAAACATGGTGAGGATTTATTCGTGTGTTGTGGGTGTTTTAAAAATCATGCAATTTAAAGTATTCCCTACTGAGTGCAAGGTTTATCTGCAGTGAAAATAATAAAAAAGTAATTTAAAAAAATTAAACCGACTTCAAAAAGAAATGAACTCAAAATTATGAAATAACTTTAATTTCGGAAGTCGGTGTCTTGGGATCTGTATTTTAGTTTTAGTTTTTTGCCACCGACTTCCGAAATTAAAGTTATTTCATAATTTTGAGTTCATTTCTTTTTGAAGTCGGTTTAATTTTTTAAAATTACTTTTTATTTGGTAATTTTTAGTTGTTGCACTAGAATTTGACCAAGGTTTTGAGATGTTTTCGCTTTGATACTGCACCCGTAGCTCGTATCAATAAGCCAGGCCGTCACACTTTCACGTCTTAGTCCATATCTTGAAAATTACTGAATCGATTTTGATGAAACTTGCATTGTTCCCTAAGTTGAAGTAAATGTAAGCCAATAAAAAAAGAATGGTTATGATCCGAATAATAGTTACGGAGATATGCGTGGACAAACATACATACATACATACGTCTATAAAATTTTGTATATTTGTTTGGAAGCCCTAATAGATTGTCATATGTGAATATAATGCAATTCCAATAATATTACATACATACGTATCGAATTGATAACCTCCTTTTTTTGAAGTCTGTAAAAATATTAATGGAGATACTTGGCTTCAAATCTTCGTCATCTGCCTAACCATTTCCCAACTATGTTGGTCGGCTTCCAGTCTAACCGAGTGCGGCTGAACACCAGTATTGTAGGTACATGGAGCGACTGCCTACCTGAACTAATATAATTTAGCATTGACTCAAAATATGTAATGGTAATATTTCAATGATAGTTACCGTATCCTGCTGTTCATTGTTTTACACAAAACCTTTAATTTATTCTGTACAAACAAGACTTGACGTGGGACAAATTCGTTCATATGTTAACTGTCATAAAAACAACAAAAATGTGTAAATAATAACATCTGTATTTGTACAGTATCGTAACAATAGCAAGTCTTTGAATGTTTTTGAACCTTTTATTGAATTTACATGTAAATTACATTCGTCAATATTTATTTAAACATAATATATTATTTTTTATTTATAATATTTAATTTCAATTATTTATTTCAGAAGTCACTTCGCAATTGCTGAAGTGCTGTTTTATAGTGTTTATTAAAAATGGAAAAGGGTACCCGGGAGGGTGCCGAAAATGACGACAATGAAGAATGTCCGACACATGCGAAGTTCTTGTGGCAGCCATTCTTAAGACAGGTTAGTAAATATCATATATGTTTTCCAGTTACAATTTCTAGGACAATGTAACTAGAGCGGAAGCTGTTATCATTGAATAAGTAATCTAGTACCTACACTGCTTAGTCTGAGGAACTTATAATAGTGTATTCCTTAGGTCGTAACACTGTTACGAAGAAATGTTGACATTGACGAAATAAATTTGCTTACGCAAATGGACAGGAAAAAAGGCAACGAATGCGTTTATCAAAGTTCCATTAGTTTCAAATTAAACTAGTCCACTGAACCATTGCTCAGTAGAAACCAAATTGTTTTGGTACTTATATATTTATAGGGATTCAAATCCTATCTGAAGTGATTGACAATTTACTTTAAAGTAATCATAAAATGTTTGTTTTTCCAGTTATACGTTTGCACAGTATGCACGTCGATATATTTCGTGCTTGGGCTATGTTTCGGAGCACCTACAGTCCTCATACCACAACTGAGGAAAGAAGCAAATGCAACTGAACCACTGACTGACGACATGGCATCTTGGTTGTGTAATAATATTCATGTTTATATTTACTAAATTAACTAGTGTAAACAATTTAATTGTCTGTTGATAAACACAATAATATGTACAGACGCCAGCACATCAAGCTACCCGAAACTGTCAAATTTTCCCAATCAACTTTGAACCTTATGGTTTAGCGATAAAGTAGAAAATCTATTAAAGAAATTTGACAGATTGTAGTAGCTTGATGTGCTGGCGTCTGTACAATAATCAATAGTAGGAAAGACAAACAAAGCATTGGCATTTCAATTCAAAACATTTAATTTCGATGAAGATTTAAGTCACAATTTCAGTCATCTAACGTAAGCTTTATTTTCTTTTCAGCTTCCATTCTCGGGTACTGCTCCATGCCGTGGGTCATCATTCTACCAATACTCACACAATACATAGGAAGGAAAATTCCGTTTCTAATTGTAACAGTATTGACGATAGTAAGCTTCATCGTTTTCTACTGCAGTACCAGTGCACTACACATCCTCATCAGTGAAATACTCCAAGGTGTAACTCTTGCCAGTAACATGACAGTTCTCATCGTCATCATTGTGGAATACTCATCGCCGCGTTACCGAGGCGTGTTCATGATGATCGAGTCTTCAATATTCTTCTGGGGCGTGTGGATCGCTAATGTGACAGGAACCTTTAGTCACTGGAGGAACATTGCTATTATCGCGATTGCGTGCTGCCTTTATTCATTGACTGCCGTCATCATGCCTGAATCTCCGTCATGGCTAGCAATGAATGGACGATTTGAAGAATGTGCCAAAGCACATCATTGGTTGAAAGGGTATGACAAAGACTCAGAAGAAGAACTCGAGAGCTTAATAAAATCTCAGAAAGAATATCTTAGAAAGTGCGCAGCACGAGTAAAATCCACTTCGTGGTATAAACTTCGGATCGTCAAAGAAACTGTTTCTGCTAAGGGTTTCTATCAACCCCTGTTGCTCTCTATGGCTGTTATGGCATTATATAATTTCTCCGGAAAGTTAGTGTGTTCTATGTATGCTGTAGATTTGATCAGTCAAATTACATCTAGCGAGTCAGCTGCTTATACTGGTATGCTTATCTTAGACGCTGTTACTATACTTGGTATGCAGATCGGTTGTGTTTTATCAAAGTTAATAAACAGAAGAACTTTGTTGTTATCGTCGTCAGCTCTAGGAATCACGTTTTTGTTCATAATATCATTATATCTGTATCTAATTCATTTGAAAGTCATATTAGAAAATAAAATTATTTCTATTGTCTTGCTGACTTCTTTTTCAGTTGCCATAACATGTGGTCCGATGATAATGCCCTCCACCATCTTCGGTGAATTAATATTTTTAAGGTACAAAAGTTCTTCGCTACTTATTCTCACACTGTTTTCCGAACTGTTAATGGCAACTGTACTCAAACTGTCGCCGCATTTATTTAAAGCACTCACATTGCCAGGCGCTTTCTTGTTCTACGGTATATCAGCTTCCATTTTTGCATTTATTTTGTACAAATATTTACCAGAAACCAAAGATAAAACCCTGCAAGAAATAGAGAATTATTTCAAAGAGTCCCATGAAATGGAAGGGGATGCCGCTAAAGCGTTTATTAATGAGAAGCCGGATAATTATGACACTCAGAAATGTTAGAAGATTTTTATGTTTTTGTAATTATATTTAATGGCATTTATTGTGTAAATAATAGAACGTAATTTAAGTATAATTAAAGTGTTTAAAATGTTTCTTTGTTTTGATTATTTCCTATATTTAGATTTAATTAATTTGGAGAACTTCTTTGATGTCCTTTGAATTAAGAACTTGTTAAACATTTTTATTTGTAAGTAGTTAATATTAACTCATTTCCATATTCCTTCCTTTTAATCTAAGTTTTTTTTTTCTGAATGGATATCTATACAAAATCTAGAGTAACATTGTTTAAATCACAATTACGTCTGTTTCTACAATTTTGAATTGTCCAATAAACTCTCGTAAAGTTTCGTCTCTCGACTTAAATAGGTCAAGCTGGGACTGAGCCAGAGTTTTAAGTTGGAGTACAGTGAAGATAACTGATTCACCAAAGCCACAATTAAGTACCTTTTGCCGCGCAGCCCCTTGTCGACAGCATGGGTTGACTGAGCAATGACCGAAGTTCAGAGATTCACTGACGCTGAATACTCAATTGCATCTTTGCCTGTACAGCTCCTTTGATCCGAATTACGTGTTTATTGTTCACCTTTGATCCAATATTTACGAAAATTCGGGGGAAAAAAACAGCATCTTCATACGTATAGTCAGCCTCAAAACGATGTATTCCACGTACGGCTTTCTGTCGAATCTAATACCAATTTATGTTTCAAATTGATGTTATTTCAAGTTAAACAAATATCAACTTTATTGTAATGGTAATCATGTTGATTTCAGAGTGACTTACAATATTGAAAAAGTTATAAAAATGTTTGAAGTTGTAGCGTAAACTGCACTTTATTTATTATTGTATCAAAAATAGTAAGTAAACATCTTTTTGAGGCTGAATGTAGTGACTGTATAATGGTACAATAAGGGGTTTATTTATAAACGATGATTAAAGTTAAAATTATGTTTAAACGTCGCTAATCACTACTTAAGTTTAAGCAACGTTTATGAATAAAGGGGAATATTTTATTTTATTTTAATTTTTTTTTTAATTTTAAATTTTTCACAATTTTACAGACTAATACACGTAAATGGTAACGAAATAGTAAACTACTGACAGTTGCTAATTACAAGCTTCCACATTATTATATATGTGTATTTTTTTTTTGCCGTGATTGTTTCGTGTTCCGGAATTCCAAGCAGTTTAGTACCGCAGAGAATTGAAGAAGTGCATCTCTACTACCCAATAGACAATAACTAAAGAGTATACGATACAAAATGGCGACAGTACATAAATAGTAAAATAGTTGGCAAGTCTGTCGACTGTTCAGTTGACTCTTCTTTGTGCGGGATGTTGTGTTTGTCTTTTATTCGCAAAGCTGCGGCGAGACTAGTGTATTACCAACATACTTCTGGAAAAGCGCTTCGAAGAAGACACAACTAGTGCAACGATTTTAATAAAGGGACATCCGCTGTATTTGCTGACGAATTCTGCAGTGCAGATTGAGGGGAATTGCTACTGGAAGTTTTTAGCAAATCTGATTGGATAAGTCAGACTTTTGCCCTTAAGTACCTACTACTTGTCCATTAGCTAACATTTTCTAACAAAAAAATCTGTTCGAGTCTATACATTCACCGTAACTAAATAGTACCTACCCAGAATCCTAAATGCACACACACACAAAAAAAAACACTTTCAATCACAATCTGAATTATTTTGAAGGATATTGCTAATCCATCATTGCTTCATAAATGTTCGAAAAGAAAATCTACTCAACCACGTAAATAACGCAATGAATGTTGTTGAACTGTCAAAATGAAAGCCATTGCGACTTACACTAACATTAGTGTGTTACGTAATCACCCCACTGGTCCTTGACAAAGGTGGTGGCGATCACAATATCAAAAATTAGAAGAACGGTATAAATAAAGATTTCATGCTACTCACAGATTGGCGTGACTTTGTTATCAAAATTGCACGTAGCGTGTAATCCTATCAGTATTTTAATCTGAACCGATTCCGTATAACGGTGCATAATTAAATTAATTTCAACTGTATATAATTGCAAAAGTACAAGGTCGCTATTTATTAACATTTTAATAGAAATGAGTCAGCAAATTACGAATGTTCTTTCTGAAGAGTATTTGAGTAGAAACGTACTCAAGATACATTTATGTTTGCATAACTCGATAAAATGTAGGCGACAGCTGATATATTATGCTATGTTTCCCGATATCAGGGAGTCTACTCCCTAAGCACGAACCGTAGTTTCAGCTGAACTTATGGACGTTTTTTGCTCCGTATTACATACGGACATAAGGTTAGTTCGGGGCGCGAACTCATAATTAATGACGACACATTTTGACGGTTGTCCCTCGTCCCTACACCCGATGTGTTTTAGCCCATCCGAAAAATTGAATTTAACACTTGTTTGGACGGATCAACTACTTTCCACGAATGACAACGCCTTTCGATGCACAGAGGAGTCTCGGTATCCACGGACCAACCCCGGTAATCCCTGATAGATCGACCCATGCGGCTTAGATTAGGTACTTTGCCACGAGCCCCTCATGCACGAGTGCCTTGTATTTTACAATACAATACTTGCACGGATTAATAATAAATTATTATCACAATGTGTTGGAGCATGGAAGTCAGGCATCGTATAAATTAAAACATAACTATTTATTCTGACTCATTTCGTAAAATTTCTTTATTTGCCTAAGAAGGTCTATCATGCGGCCATCTCACATATTTATTTATCAGCATTTTTATTTCTTTTTATTTTTGCAATGTTACTCAATGTTGTTTAAATGGGACACAAATTTATTTTTATTTATTTATTTAATTATGCGTACACACGTTACGTTGCAGTATAAAACTGATTTACATCCGCCACCTCACACATCAGGTTCAGTTGAAAACCAGCGTCAGGCGCCAGTTGTCTGGCATTTTTGCTGAACTGGGCCTTTTTGGCGCAGCCGTGAGGCACACATTCCTGCTAATTTCTTACATCCGACTTTGCACTTTTTATATTTTGATTTTGTTTTTATCTGACGTACGACTATTATATGACTATCTGGTGTATTTTGTGTCTTTTAGTCTGTGCTAACTACCTAAATGAATTTTGTTCTTTTCTTTCTACTTTATTGAAATAAGGCCTCGATAATTACATTAAAGGTGTGAGTAATATCAACTTAATAGTTCCGCAGTTTAAAGTAGATAAGGCCGCTTATCCTCGCCACATTTCAGCTCCATTGCTAATCTTGAATGATTAGCTTCTCGTTCAGCCAAAAAAGTTTCTTATCTCGTTCAATCAGCGCGCCGACTTTAATTTACGGAAAAGACGAAATCAGCGGATTTTTTAAAACACTCCGTGGTATTTGTGGGTGATGGTTCTGATTTTAATATAAAGGTACCTATAGAGAGGAAGAGAGTATTGGTGGCCCATTGGTAACGGCTCCAACTTACGAATTGACAGGTCGTAGGTTCGAACCCAGCCAACGCTTTACTTTGTGTAAATAATTTCATCACCACTGCTCTCAAACACGGTGAAGGAAAACATCGTGAGGATGTCCTAAAACCTTTCGAAGACGTATGACATCAATCAACCCGCACTGGGCTCGACTCCCTCTGAAAAGAGAGGAGGCCTGTGTCCAAGTTGTGGGAACATTATAGGCCGATTATTTACCTATAGATATCTATATTTTATATTACTTATCCCGAAGTTGTGTGTGTCGGTCGTGCTTTCCTTGTTAGGAAAGCACTACTCGTACACTACTACAATAAGGTACGAATGTAGTTAATTAGTGGAAGTCTGCACCGTATTGACACATATACCATATCATCACGATTGTCTTTCCCGAAGGGTTTGGCAGATACCTCTGCCTCACCAGTCAGGGAATAGGGAAGGCCACCTTATTTTTATATTATCTGTGCAGTCTAAGCAGCAAAGACAAGAGGAGGTGATAACAAATTTTGAGGAAAATATCCAAGTCAACTCTGAAGCCAGGTACCTACCTATGAGGTGCATCTTCTATGAAAGAGAGGGGGCATGATGATCTTCTCAGTAACGAATAGCTTGCCATTCTCAGACTGGAATCTACAACAAGAAAATTAAAAGCAGAGATGTGAGTGCTATATATAAAAACAAAAATGGTAACTTCGATCTGTGCAAAAAACACCATTAAATACGTGGGTAAGTCGTCCATAATCTGTTATGTTATGCGAGTCTACTCTTACTTTTGATATAAAGATTAGGAGTCCGTCAAATGTCTGAATATTCCTTATTTTTATTCAATAAAAAACAAATTAACGTACATCATCTGCCTACCCTTTTCCCAACTATAATGGGTTTGGCTTCCAGTCTAACCGGATGCAGCTGAATACCAGTATTTTATATGGAGCGACTGCCTATCCGACCTCCATAACCCAGTTATTGGGTAATACGATAACCCCTTGGTAAGACTGGTTGTCAGACTTTCGGGCTTCTGACGACCCGTAACGACTGTCAAAGATCCATGAATGACAGCCGTGACCAATGGCTTAACGTGCTTTCCGAGGCACGGAGTTTTACATATTATTATGTAAGTAGTGGTTGAAATACCTACGTGAGTGTATTTCAACGAAATGTATTTTATCCGTGTTTGTTTATAATTGCTCTGATATATCTTTTCATCCATACAATGTGAGCCAGGCTATTTACAAAATAAAAAACTACCACAACTATTTAATTCAGAAAACACGTGTTATTATGGACCATTTTAACTTCAATAACAATGTTTGAAAAGTGTGGAAGCCGCTTTGTTGTGAGGTTCCGTAGCTTCGACGCAAACAGTTATCTTTGTTTACTTTCAGTATCTTGCTATTGTTATATTGTTCTAGGATTTTAAAGATTCGGTTACAAATTGCTTAGAAATGTAGAAGCCTTGTATAATTATTAGGAGTTGACGACGAAAACCTAAAAAAATCTAGTCTTTCAAAATCTAGTCGCAATCTCATCTCAGCGACAATCAATGTCAAAAATGTAGGGAAACTAGAGGTATTTTTGACAGATTGAGATCAGTCTGTGAACGTTCTTAAAATTACGAGAATTGTCCCTGTGACATTTATGTTTATACATAATTTTAATATGTTACATTAATAAATTAACCAATAACATACACATTATTTTTGAATTAAAATCTTTACAAAATACAGAATATAATATCCATGTTAATTAAACGGTTCACCACTTAAATCTGTTGTTTGTTGCTAATGATAACATTGATAATACATTATTCGCCAAAATAAATGCATACGTGTGTTTATTATGTCCATAGTTGTTCCAATGAGTCGTAATAATCCAAATCAATACCTATTTGCCAATTTGTAGTTTATGGAGCTTCATTGCTGAATAGCGCTTACAAAAGTTTACCTTTCGATTTACGACTACCTATTAGTAGTTTACCACTTCGGGGTACTAAACGCCTCTCGACGTAATAACAATAAAATTTCTATTGTGTCTCGTTCAGTGTCCTTCAATGGGTTAAGCCAGTTTCCACAGATCCCTAAAATTGGTTATAGAATTATGGGACTTACTAAATTTTCTTTTGTGTTAGTTACTTAACTTAAGAGCGTTTACGCCGAACGTCATTTCATACAAACTTTCAAGCCCTTGTTTTCCGAAATGAACGAAGCGATTTTAATGAAACTTCATACGCATAAGCAAGATACAAAGGTCTAAAAAGTTAGCAGAGAACATTTTCTTACTTCACTTAGTTAGGTGAAGTGAGCTGCATGTACAGACGCCAGCACATCAAGCTACCCGAAACTGTCAAATTTTCCCAATCAACTTTGGACCTTATGCTTTAGCGCTATAGTTGAAAATTTATTAAAGAAATTTGACAGATGATTGATTCTATTGTGATGTGATTGTACGCACGACGATATATCAAGCTATAATTTCCAGTATTACCTGACTTCTCATTGTACGAAAAGCCTATACAATATGAGGACAGCTAAAATTGTATATGTGTAGCTTGATATGTCGTTGTGTGTACTATGGACACGTATGAATATAATGGAGTCAACGCTGATGAAGCTGACGAATGGAACAATGCGTCTTCGTGAACGCCTCTAATGAGACAGGTTTGTTTGGTATTAGTACCTACCATTTCAGCGAAATTAAAGAGTTTTTTAAACGCTATTATGGAACATGGAACTATTTATTAATATCTCACGGAATGAAGATTTTATCGTGTATTCTTTTCTTCTTCATCAATCAAGCGGTAAGACTATAAATAACCTCGCTTTTAGGTACACGCTATGACAAGTTGGGATACTTGTTTTCAAGGAATCTTGTAAAAGATTTATCAAAACATGTGTTGTGTCTACAACATGTATCATACATGTATTGACGGTGTTTCAGACTTGTTTTCGTAACTATTTTGTTCAACATTTTGTCATTTTTGACTAGTTTTGTACCTATGTAACTTTTTTGTTTCTAAGATTTTGTTTCGTTTGGTTTGTGGTCTTTCTAGGCCCATCCTAAGTAAATATTTTTGCTTTCTTTCTAACTACTCTTTACAAATATATGAAAACAGTAACACAACATGTGGAATATATATTTTGTTTATACCTTGGTTTAAATGTCGCATCGCAACCAACTACAGCGCTCGCCAGACGCAGCCGCCTTACGGTTCGCTTCGCTCGCTCAGGTCGCAAGCGGTTGGTCACAGTTCAATTTTTTTTTTTTTTTAATCTTAGAGAAATGCTCATGCATTCTGCACTACCACGGGGAGATAGTGCAGTTACGTGGGACTCTAAACCACTAAAACTCCACGGTGTCCTCCTCTGCCGCTTACGGCAGGAACACGGCGGGCACGCGTACCTATCCCAGTTGGTCGTGGTGCCCCCGGCTCGCGCGTTGATGGTGACATTTGCAACCTAACCTATAATTAATATCATTTAGGCCGCTATTTCAACGGCTACGTTTAGTAAAAAGGCTAGGCGTTTACTAGAAAGGCTAATTAAGCTTGTTGACTGCGGTATAAACACGGGGTTACGATTAATAATTCCAGTTTTCATTTTCACCTGTGATTAATCATACCAGTGGACTACGACCAAATCTTTTGATTGCGCACGCTCTCGATTCATATCAACTTGCAGAAATGAGTTTTTATTTTCAGGAAATAATTATGAATGATTACCTACATTGATTCTCCCCATATCTCGTAATACAAAAGTGTATCAGTGACCCTTTTGCACACAACCGCGCTGCGCCGCGGTCGGCGGTAACATCATCATAAATTGTTGTAATGGCGGAAAAAGTATCATGAAAATCGGCCAACAGAATCGACCAGCTGACGGACTTACATAGAAACTTTTATTCTCTGTTTAACCCTGTTATGGGATGGATTTTCATAAAGCCTTCCTAAGTGCTCACCTTCGTTATCAAAAGGAAACGTTTGCAAAATTTCATACTTCTAGTCCCAGCGGTTTAGGCTGTGCGTTGTATGTCAGTGAATTGAAGATGTTTATTAGCATAACCAGCCTACAATGTTCCCGCTGCTGGGACATAGGCCTCCTCTCGGTGAGAGGGAGTGCGCCGTAATCCACCACGCGGGCCCAGTGCGGGTTGTTATTAAGTAGATAATAATAACCCGTAATATTGATGACCAATTATTTATGTTTTAAATGTCAGGTAGGTACTTATTCAAATTTTCCTAGTCGTTTTCGAGATCCCTCTAACAAAACCACGCCCACGGGAAGTGGTCTATTATTAGCGTTTCATACCATAGCGACTCTTGTTACAAAAAAAATCAGCTGTTCCCTACATTTTGACGAGTTATACGAACATAAATGTAGGGAACAGCTGTCTTTTTTTCGCAATTTCTGGTTTGGTCCCATAGTAAAAGTTGTTCATAATGATTAGTGCAATGACCTCTTAAGAGGTTGTTTATGTTTTACCTATAACCCTGTATAACTACACATTTTAACTGAAGGAACATGTAAACTCGCGTTTGTGTGGCTATAGCGAGCCGACAAATAGTGGCGCGGGGGCGGCCGTGAGTGCCGTGACCGGGGCTCCCCCTGTCAGGTTCTCCGCTAAAGAAGTCGCGAGGAGTGTAGAGAACATGGTGAGGGGAAAGTCCCCCGGATACGCTGGGGTACACTTACCGCGAGTACTTGCTATGTTTTTGACCTATGTCTAAGTCATAGTTACTTACCTACCTGTCGAACTTACTAATACGATCGTTGTGCCAGTAATAACGAATAAGACTTGTGACTCCTCCAATATCGAAGCGATGCGCTTCCATGATGGCGCGCTTGCGCTCCTCCTCCAATGGCATCCTGAATGTGTTTTCAGAACGGTGGGACTCTCCCCTCTTACGAAGGTGGGTAAGAGTCCAGACACACTTATCCAAATAAACTGGTGTACCATTGAACGAACAGTTCTATGGTTCATTAGTTGTTTATTATTATTAATTTAAATTAATAGGTACTAACATTAGGCTAAGTTATACTACTACTAACATTATAACTATGGATTTTTATCTGAAATAAAATATTTGAATTTGAAGGAGAAATCATAGCGATCTAATAGATATTAAAATAATGTATTTCCGATTTTGATTAGAGCAAGACAAACACAAAGCTTCCCATAATGTGCCTATTTCGCCAATAAATAATAATTGGATCTAAAATCCTTTTGACTGACAAGTAAATAGCGTTTCTTCATTGGATATTAGAAGCTTCAAATGATAATTCTACTAAAGTGGTCTACCAATATTTTCCTTTGTGACTAAAAGTATCTTTTGTTGCGGTTACTTAATACTTTAACGCCATAAGTATTCCTTTCGCAAACCACATGCGATGTCCTAATTATAGTTCTGTTTATGTTTGTGTTGCAACTATTTGTGTGCTGTGGCCTCCGTCCGCTCAATATATTTCGTGCTTGGATTATGTTTCAGTGCGCCTACAGTGTTCATTCCGCAAATTAGGAGAGGGTAGCTCGAATGTTACGGTTGACCTCAGCGAACTTTGGCGTCTTGGTTAAGTAATATTTCTGTTTGTTTATTACCTACATCGTAGGCTTAAATGACACAGAGTAGCGATGAGGGCCACTAGTCGATATTTTTTCCATACAAATTTCGGGACAATATTACACCTCTGTTTGACATTGTGCACCCAAAGTTAATCATGATATCGTTTTGACTTATGATTAATTGTGTCTGTGCGGAAACAGAATAGTAAAATAAAAAACCATTAAAATGTTATGAGCCAACATAGATTCGTTTTCTTGCTATTTTTAACGTAACTTTGGGTGTAAATAATTAATAAAAGAACTGTAAAATCTTCAAATTCAAGTCCGTACCGACAATGCTCAGTTATCGAAGAGTTCAATCAATTTTATTTATAATTGATGTATTGCAGTGTTTTTTTCATAAAACTCGATTTTCCAAAGCACTTATCGAATTCCACTCGAAATTCACATCGAAACGCCTATCAGTTTGGAACGGTGTTTCTGTGCGTGAGAACTAGACGTTGTGCATGAAGACTAGCGTCTAACTGCTCATCACTGATACTAGCTCTGTCAGATACGAAGTCAGGTGAGACAGCGTGCTTTTTGGCCATGACCGCCAGTGAGTTCGAGCTCGCGACTAGGGCTGATTTTTCAATCGACAGTTAATTTTTATTCGTGAAATAAAATTGACGTCTGACAGATTTTGTATAGAAGAACTGTCAAAAATTCAAAATTATTCCTCGGATAAAATTATCTGGCGTTGGAAAAATCAGCCCTTAATGAAATACATAAATACTTATAAACAAAAAATGTACCGGGACTACTTTTTTTTTTTTTTTTTAAATAACGTCGTGGAGGACCGGGTATCTTTTCATTTAATGTGATAACCTCATCGCTATCTACTGTTTTAAAAACAACATCAAGTAAATGAATAGAGATACTTATCACCTAACAAAATACATATAGGTACTAGTAGGTCAACGACTCGTGGCCGGCCAAGACAGTTCAAACGTTGCTATTCCGAATTATCTAGGTACGAGTAGGTACTCGAATAACGTAAAAAATTCAAGCGAAAACTTTTTTACAAAAAAAAACAACCTACTTCCAAAAAAGATACTACAAAGTGAAAAATAGCTTTAATTTCGGAAGTCGGTATCCTTGGGTTCGCATTTTCGTTGTTTGCCATCGACTTCCGAAGTTAAAGTTCTAAAGTCTATTTTGGAAGTCGGTTGTTTTTTTTTGTAAAAATTTACAAAAAAAATGCAGTCGAATTGAGAGCCTCCTCCTTTTTGAAGTCGGTTAATTATGTAAAGATACGGCACTTATAGCTACAATGCATCCCATGACAATTCCACAAAGCCACCACTGAAAAGTAATAGGAAAGCAGACGACGCAATTTCGTTTATTTGAATTTTTATCAATAACCGAGTTCTGAGGTAAAAAATATTAATAAAAAAAAAAACAAATTGAAAACCTCCTCCTTTTCTTGAAGTCGGTTAAAAATCGACACAGTCAAAGTTATTTATTTAATTGCGCGTATTTCAAGTTTTTCCAATTCCTAGGTCAGTGTCAGGTATTTACAGAACTGTAGGTAATTTAATTAGAATCATCAATACAGTAAACTGATATTATCAAGGGTCGTTTATTTCGTGCCAATTTTGATACTTTTTATTTGGTCTGAAAACTGTATTTTTTAATTTTCAGTATTGTGACAACCTCATCGATTACCTATTTTCAAGAAAATAATGCTTTAAAAACAAGATCTATTCACAAAGCACATCAAGCTACCCGAAACTGTCAAATTTTCCCAATCAACTTTGAACCATAAGCTTTAGCGATAAAGTTGAAAATCTATTAAAAAAAAATTACAGATTGTAGTAGCTTGATGTGCTGGCGTCTGTACATTTGTCTCCATGTGTATATTATAGCTTATCAGCAACCATTTTCTTTAGTGTACGGCCGTCGAGAGAATACGTTCGTGACACCTGTGATTGCGACAATAGGCTATTTGACTGGTTTCTGATAAACATCTCAGATTATTTAATGGTGTCTAACGAGCCCACAAAAACCTATTACTTCAAATTACATAATGTATTTCTTTTAAAAAATAGTAAATAAAAATGTATTGTTTAAATAAGCCGCCAAAACGCTATCTTTAACAATATGGCGTCGTGACGTCACGATTCACGTAAACAAACGTTGAAACGGTCGAGATACTAGACAAAAGTCATCTGTTCTGTCAACGATAGACAGAAATTTACTAAATCATGACGTCATCTTAAGTTCAGCCAATCCAGACCGTTTTCGATTACGTGGCGCCAGATTTAAAAAGATGAAGTTTTTTCGGGATTTTTTTTATAAATAATACATTGTTTTGTAGTAAAATTAATGCAAATCGATTTTAAAAGCGATAATCTATACGAGTGTCAATAATTATGACCTTATTTTTTACATTGTCAAATAGCCTATTATAAGCACTTTAAAAGCTAATAAAGATCAAAATCGAAAAACACGTATTCGTTTGTATGAAACTGACAGGAGCCAAGACCGCATTCTCTCGTCGGCCGCACTGTAAGTAGGTATTTAATTAACTAGGATTTCTATCTATGTACAGTCAACAAAGGAGTTAATTATACAGGAGCGTCGGATATAGTTGAAGTTTACTAAGAAACCGATGGATATTCTGGACTGAAATTTAATTTAATAAATGAGCTGTTTGTTTTCTATTAATAAACTAAAATTTTATTCGAGAATACCCATCGATTTCTTAGTAAACTTCAACAATATCCGATGCTCCTGTATACTTAACTCCTTTGTTGACTGTACAGTCAACAAAAGATATAAGTATGCAGGATCGTCGGATATAGTTGAAGTTTAGTAAGAAACCGGTGGATGTTGTCGACTGAAATTTAATTTGATAAATGAGCTGATTGTTTTCTATTAACAAAATTAATTTTTATTCGAGAACTTCCATCGGTTTCTTACTACACTTCAACTATACCCGACGATCCTGCATACTTATCTCTTTTGTTGACTGTACCTAAATAGTCTAAACTATTAAGATAACTTGGAGGTAAATGCAATTGTGTTATTAAATTATAACCGTACAATGAAATGGGGAGATTTGAAGCAGCAGCTGTTCGCAGTAATTTACCACATTGCCGCTTAGGGAGACACAATTAGACAAAATAATAGGCACGACGACATTCCAGTACATTTTCTAACACCTTCACCCTTCTACGTTCTTTCTTTTTATAGTTAAGAGTTTGTTTGGTACATGACGAAAAGTAGACGTAAATAAAATGCAAATTGTACTGACGCCAGCACATGAAGCTACTACAATCTGTCAAATTTCTTTAATAGATTTTCAACTTTATCGCTAAAACATAAGGTTCAAAATTGATTGGGAAAATTTGACAGTTTCGGGTAGCTTGTTGTGCTGGCGTTTGTACTTAAATAAACTTATTTCCTTCTCAGCTTCCGTGCACGTTTACCGCGTTACTTGGGTCCTCATTATAGCAGTAGTTTCGCGGCTTGTGGGAAGAAACATTCCGTTCTTAATTATATGCTTTAACACTAAAGTCGGCTTCATACTGTTTTCCTATAGCACTAATGCAATTTAGTTGTTAATAAGCTAAATAATGCAGGGCATGCTGTTCACTTGCACTATTACGGTGGTCATTATCGTTACCCAGTACACTTCACCGCAGTATCGAGGAGTGTCTCAGGCCATCGAGTCGGCCATTTTCTTAGGCAAGTATGGATAGTTACCGGTACCTTCTAAGTGAAGAACATAAGCATTATCGCGTTTGTTTGGCCCGATTCACCCTCTTGGTTGGTTAGGAAATGACGTTCCGATTCTTTCGATAAGTGCATCGCATCACTGGTTGAAAGGATTCGACAAAGAAACTGGGAATGAACTCGTACATCTTATGAGATCGCAAAAGGAATATCGTCGAATAGGTATATGCTCAAAGCAAAGAAAGTTCATACAGATGTCAGTTAAGGAGTGTCGGGGAAACAATATTGCGAAAGCGTTTTAGTGTGGAGGCTTGCTCCTCGCTTGCTATCACTAGTATTTCATTCTTTCATAATAAGTAGGTATTCCTCAGCACAATACGTAACGTGTCTCCCAATGAATCTAGTTGAGCTTAGGTATTTTGTGAAAGTCCGCACTCCACGTGTTGCAATAGTCAGTACATGACATTTGCACATAGCGTGAAAAACTAACACGCAAGTAGCGAAAATGGTATAGAAAAAAAGTTTCGTATAGTTTACTATCTTTAGTTTTTAGGGTTCCGTACCAAAATGGTAAAAACGGAACCCATATGGTGAGACTAAGTCTGTCTGTCTGTCACAGCATAAGCAGTAAGAAATAAATAAAAATATATTTATATTTCTTGCAACAGGGACCGAAAATTCTGAAAATTTCGAAGTGGGGCTACTAGGGCATGTGGAAGAGCGCAGTTCTGAAACATTTTTTCTTTTTTTTTTTTTAGACCGCATAGTTTTCGACTTTTAATGAAAAATGTATAAAAAATACCGTTCCTCCGAAGTTTGCAAAGCAAATCTGAAATTATTCTATGTGATAGAAATGTATGTAAACATTACAGGAAAAATAAAAAGAAGTCTCTAAATAGCACTCTTTTTCAGAAATCATCAACAAAAGTTACATTAGTTCCACTTTCGGTCAAGAGATGGCACTGACATAAAACTGTAATATTCTACACCGCAGTGCATGGTGTTAAAATTCTCTGACGAATATTATATAGGCCTCCCCGATGAAAATGTAAAAACATATGATGGTACGGAACCCTCGGTGCGCGAGTCCGACTCGCTCTTGCCCGGTTTTTTTTTATCCAAACCCATGATTGAAACGAAAAATACGAGAGTGCGCATAAAACAAGAACTTTGAAAGAGCCTCTAAAATCAGATCATGCTTCAAAAGTGTTGATGCGTGACTATTAAAATATTGATAGAAGACAGCGTGATTAATCTTAAAACTTTCGTTTACGTATGACTGAGCTAATATTTATCAAACTGAATTTATCAGTTACAGCCTTGAATGTTAAGAAAAACCAATATTTGCAAGAATCTTTTAACGTATCTTCCTCTTTTCTTGTGTGATTCCTATGAAAAACATGACGATTTATTTTTATTTTAATCTAAGCCTATACTAATTTTTTTTTATTTTAATCTAAGTCTATACTAATATTATAAAGAGGTAAAAGTTTGTTTGTTTGTATGTAGGGGGTAATCTCTGGAACTACCAGTGGGATTGACAATTCAAAAGTGCCTGTAATTAGTTTATTTGATTCATAAATGCTTTGAGTTTGTGTTTGATTTGAAAAATTATTTTTGCGTTTGATAGCCCAATTCTTGAGGAAGAGTATAGGCTATTTAACATCACGCTATGACCATGGAAAGGAGTAGGAGCACCATAAGAGTACCGGGTATGAGCCGCGAAAAACAAAAATTTAAAAAGAACGCTAAGTGAAAATGAAGTAATAACGCGGGCAGGCGATGCGCAGGTACGCCGTTGTTCGGTTGCCGAAACACGTGGACGAAGTCGCGGGCAGAAGCTAGTACCTATTTAATAAAAATACTACATTAATTCATGTCATGTTATTCACAGACAGACAATGCATAGTCTCAACCATTTGGTGTAGTCTAGAACCATGAAATATTGCACACAAGTTTCTTATTCAACGTAAGCGAGTACTAAGAAAAGATTTTTTAAATAAATAGTTAATTATATTTTATAAATTTATGAAAGCTTGTATGGAAGTTCATCATTTTTGCCAATGGAATCTTGTCGACCAAAGACCGTTGGGGTAGACGTGTTCTTGAGGAGAGACCGCGAATCGGCAAACGTAAGGTAGGACGCCCTCAGGCTAGGTGGAGCGACGGTCTTCGCAGGCTGGCTGGTAGCAGCTGGATGACAGTTGCCGAGAATCGAGCTTAAAGGGCGTGCAATTGGAGGGCCTATTTCCAGCAGTGGACTGCTGCAGGCTGATGATGATATGGCTTGTCATATTATAAAATAGATATATTATAATATATAATTCACATCAATTCATTGATGGTAAAGTAATCGGAGTTTTACTTTAATGCGGTCAGAGAGACTTTTTGAAAAAGCCTAAGTACAACGTCATAATTCTCCTCCTCTTTTTCTCCTCCAATACTAGACCAATTTAAAAGATATTTCATAAGCAGAATTTGAAGGATATATACTGTGTCCCTATGTTTTCCTTCTTGATGATACATTATTTTTATAAGCACTAGAAGCCTCAAAAAATGTCGATTTAAATCGCTGTCAACAGAGGCTTAGTTAGTGTATAAATTTGAAAACTATTAATGAAAAAAGAAAAACATAGGGACACAGTATATATCCTTCTTATTCTGTTTATGAAATATCTTTTAAATTGGTCCAATATTGGAGGAGAAAATAGGCGAGAGCCAAACCTCAAATTATGACTTTTTACTTAGGCTTTTTCAAATTGCTCTCCGATAGTAAGAAGACTTACTAACAAAAGATCTTAACACCGTCTAAGTTTAAATATACCTAGCAGTAAACTAAAGTGTTGAAAGATTGTAAAGTTGCGAGATAAATGTAGGAAGCGACATAAACACTACATAACTTGGGCGGAAGACACTCGTTGCTACTCGAGTTTCCTTTCACACTCTGCTCAACACAGAAACATTTTTGTTACAAATTTTTGTGGATGTTTCTGGAGTTTTACAGGAATTCTTACTCATTACATCGTCCATCTTTTTCATTAAACTTTTATCGTCTTTTATTGTTTTTATGACTATGATTTGCAAAAAGATACGGACGAGTTCGCAGTATCCCCTTAGGTATAAGTAAGAATTTAATTGTTATCAAATTGATATAGTACGTCAATTTTCTGTGTTATATACCCATATCCATTTCATAGAACTGTCAAAGAATGACAGTTGTGATTTGACTGTAATATACGAGTATCTACGGACAATTTAAGTTGGTAGTTAAATTGATTAACATTTAATTTCCATGAGAGTTGCCGAGAAGCGAGCAGTGGTGTTCAATTGGAAAAACCTATGTCCATTGTCCAGCACAGACTACTGATAAAGTTAGGGCTAGTAACACACGATATTGTAACCACCTTTACAAACTGTAGTATTCCGAACATTTTCAACTCTCTAACGATGCGCCAGCGAATCCGTTATCATCAATTTGTCGAGTTAGTCGCCTGTGACACGTGACAGATAAAATGCAGCCAAAGACTCTCAGTTTAAGGGTTCCTGTGATTTATTGATGAGATCTCGTCGACTTGGCGACCCCCGCCCGTTGGCTTGTCAGACTAAGGGCGTGTTCACGTAGAAAGCTGGTAACCAACGGTGGTTATATTCTCTTTGGCGCTGACAAACGCTGGTCAGCCAGCCAGTGCGAACCGGCGCCGACTAATTCAGATAGGAATTTGTCGGCGCCTATCGGCGAGGGTTCATGCTGATTTGGCAAAAAGTATGAAATCTGCATGCGCCGACCAACGCTTATCAGCCCTGACAAACGGCATATCGGGGCAGGTGGCCAGCTTTCTACGTGAATACACCCTAAGCCGTGAATCCACGAACACCGACTTACCTAGATAGTTCCTAATATCGATCACTTTCCGATTGTCACTGACTTGATACGGAATAACATTAGCTATTTCAGTGGGCACTCACTATAATCATTTGGTCAGCGGTGTTTGGTTTTTGATGAAAAAGTATCGGGATGTTTACACGATATTTTGTTGGGATTTTATTTATTTATTGGTCTAAGTATCTACAATCGTTACACTGTTCAATAAAATGATAGACCTGTAAAATTTTGCGGTAATCAAATATCCATTTTAGATATATAGGTACTTTGTTGTAAACCACTAAATAAAAGAGAAAATATTTGAATACAAATTAATGTTGCAAAATATTACCAACCTATCGATTGGGTAGAAGGCATCTACCCAATCGATAGGTTGGTAATATTTTTTAATTAGGTTACAAAATGTCTTTATTTATTTTTGCGATTTAACCCATAAATTACAAGCATAAACTATGATTATTTCAGTAGCTAAGCAATGTGTGTGTACTAGATTAATGATTTGTCATTAAAGCTTTGTACCTAGAACCCAACCAATATTCAAGATTGATAAGTTTCCAAATCACACATCATTGACTAAACGGCCGCACAAAGTCATCAGCTCCAGTTATCAGATTGCAGCCCAAAACAAAGCGGTGACCGGTCTGCACACAATCATTGTGAAACCAATTCATCAGCATGCCATAACAAATTTAAATTCTCAATCATGGAAAATTGCACATTCACTCGATTCTCTCCATTTTATAGGTCGAGAGGCAGAGTAAACAACTGCCGAGCACACAAATAAAAAAATAAAAATGCTCCCGTTAATGAAAACAGAACGTAATCATTTTACAAAAATACTGGACACTGGTGTTTCCACGAATATTACAATACGTATCCGCAATAATAATATGTTATAAAGCAAGCACCTTTACATTTGTCTAAAACATACCTGGAGCACACATATTCCAATATTTTCAGGTGAACGTATTGAAATATGTGTTTTATATTGCAGTAAACATAGTATGTTTGCTACAAAATGAAATATTTGCAAGCGCGTCGCGGCTATGTATAGTTGCAGCCATGTTAACAAAATGGTACTTACCTGAAAAGGTATTCTTATATGAAAAAGTACGGTTGACTGTACGCATTTAAAAAATATTTTTAGGTCATTTATGTGGCCACATTAAACATTATAAAACCTAATGCAAAGCAGTACACATGCAGGAAACAGGCCACTTATCGTCCTTACCTACTTCAAAAAATAAAAAGACCTCAGTCACTATAATTAAAGCATATTCCGAATAAGCGTCTAATAATAAATTATTGCCTATTTATGTCAGAGTTATAGACGTTACAGTCATACATTTACATGTGGCGTGGCGTTATCGAGTAAATAATCAGTTTATAACGTCTAAATAAGCGGCGGGGGCCGACACTACGTTATTTACAACTATGCAAATGGCCGCGTAAAATTCACCAGTAAATCTCTGGCGTGCCGTGGTTCCGAGACAACCGACCTATTAGCACCCGATTTCGTGTAGTGCACACACGAGTGCTGATTGGAAATGTAAAAGGACCGTTGTTGCCTGCTAGGTAATGGAATATTCCGGTATGGGTTTCCAATCGATTTCTCGTATTATGTTTTGGAGATGCTGAGTGGGAATTGTCTGTGGTGGAGGTTACGTGTGGGTACACAGTTTAATTTTAGATTGTTTACCAAAATTTCTTGTAAAAATACCAAGTAAACGATGAGTATCAAATTTGGTTTACATCAAACATTTAGGAATAACTTTCTAGGTAAATAATTATTTAAAATTAGAGGTAAACGGCACTTGACGGAAAATGACGAGGTTTTATACCATTCCATGAACTGAAAATTAATTAAAATATAATAGTTTGATAATGTTGGGCACTGGGCAGAAGGGGCAACGACCGTAGCTGGATGACTAAGTAACGGTATGATTATAAAAACATTCAAATAATTCTAAAGTAAACAACTTCCAAATTATTACCCATTACATCTATTCTATATCTATTTAGATAATTTAGATCAAATACCCTAATCTTAAAGAAACAAAATTCACCGAACTTTAATGTAAATAATCAAAGCAATTGTAAAATAAAATAAGGATTTAAACTGGAAATTGTTGAAAAGATTCCCTCAAGTCATTTTATAAAATGAAATACTTGCTCCTTGTTCCGTACCTTCTCTAATATCTTCACAATAGCCTCTGATTAATAACTAATAAGATTTTCTCAGAAGTGTGCTTGTAACTGGAAGATTATTGCATTAAAGCAAGAGATAGGTATATACTTTTCGTTAATTGTTTCCATGGATTCAAAAGAAAAAGAGGAGCTCGGGGCTAAATAATAACAGCCGCACAGGTCGGTCGAAGGTTAAGCTACGCTTGCCGAGGTCAGTCCGTGGATGAGTGACCATCCATTACATACCGAGATTGCTCCGTACCTCGAAAAGCACGTTAAACCGTTGGTCTCGGCGGTCATTCAAAATCAAAATTCATTTAATCAAATTAGGCTGAGGATTAGTACATTTTCACGCCCTTCACTTCCATTCCAATCACCTTTGAATTTCCTTATGGGTAGTCAGAAGCCCGAAATTCTGAGAGTCAGTCTTACCAAGAGGCATAGTGTTACCTACATCCCTACATCGTGTGCCTATCTGACTTCCACAACCCAGTTACTGGGTAACACGATGCCTCTTGGTAAGACTGCTTGTGAGACTTTCGGGCTACTGACGACCCGTAACGACTATCATAGATCCACGAAACTGCTAAATTACACAAAAATGTGTGTTTGACGAAAAATAAAAGTTACATTGTATTGAGCTGTGTGTTTTTCAATTATTTTAATGTTTAAGAGGGTAATGACTTTTAAAATTAGTGACATTTCGTGTTAATATCCGAACTATAATTATAGGTATACTGAATAGTATAATTAGGGATAAAAGAAAAAAAAACCTACAGTTGGGTTTTTTTTTCTTTTATCACTAGAGTACACTGACTTTTGAATTAAAGTAAAAGATTTCATGAAATTGTGAATAACAATTTGCGAGACGCTAGGCAGTGTTCTAAGCAAAGCGACCGTCGTCGCGTTCATTTGTTTGGCGAAACCGAACGCGTCGCGTCGGCGCGCCAACCGAGGGTGCCTTCTGGTTTTCCAAACAAATGAGTGACATAAATATGAACGCGACAATTGCGTAGTCGCGTGACCGATCGCTTTAGTTAGAACACGGGGTAATGGTTCTATTCAATGTTTGTATGACTAGAATGAATATCATCACCATAATAATATATTGCATAGAATAGCGATTGATTCAATATATTAAGTTTAGAAAAAAATAATAAGCACATTGAATAAATTCCAGACCGTAAGAAATACATAAACCTACATTATTAATTTCCGCTGTTTACTCCACACAAGAGTTTCCTCAAAGAACGCGTTTTCAACAGTCATTGTATTGATAGCCTCGTCGGTAAACGGCTTAATAGCGAAGAGCTTTGATCAATATCCATGAAGCTCTCACTCAGTAGTCGGATTAAAGGCTGAAACAGATGCCGAATATTCTAGACACGCTGCCGATAAGATATTCCTCCGTGTTCCTAGGTAGCATATTTATTAACTTAAAAATTCTTCAATGGAAAGCTTAAACATTTTGAATGAATAATATTGTACCTACAGGCTCTAGATAAGTTCACGCTGGTAATATTAATCTATTGAATATTTGATCTCAGTTAGGACTTAGGTTACGCCGTTACATTAGTATTCAAGAATTAATTATAGTTAGGTCCACTATTTTCTGTTTTGTGGAGTTATGTCTTAGTTGATTTTATTAATTAGTTGATTTTATTAGTGTAATTTTATTAATTAGTTGATTTTATTAATTGTTGATTTAATTAATTATAGTTAGGTCCACTATTTTCTGTTTTGTGGAGTTATGTCTTAGTTGATTTGATAAAAAAATTAAGCATGATGCCTACCTACAATTTGAACTAGTTCAAAATAATAAAAAAAGATCGCTTGTATAAATATTTTAAAGTAAATTCCTCATACTTTAAATTTTTCACCCACATAATTGGTACGCCGTTCAACATTTTTACAGTTTACAGGTAAATAAGTGTTGAAAGAATAAATAGCATAACGCACCTACATGGTAATTAAATTTCCAACGTACATTATTTATAGCGTGTTGTTGAAATTCTACAATAAAGCGGGATTTTTTTTATTGAAGCTCACGTTGCCTTGTGAGTAGAGCGGGGGAGAAACGGGACCGGTAAGTTCACCTAAGGGTGGTCGCACATCTGACGGAAGATGCGTAGGCTTTCTTCGTTAACTTTCAAAGAAGATGCGTAGGCTTTCTTCGTTACCTTCCAGTTAGTACGCTCGACGCATTAACGCATCAACGGTTGAGTGTGTACCGTTGAATGTTTTATTATTTAGTTGAATGTTTTGTTATATTTTTTAAAAGCACTTCCTCTCTCCTTAAACATCATCATTATATTTTCTTTGCTCCTGTTTCATGTTTATTATTATATGTATATATTTTTTTAGATTAGTATAATATACTTTATGTATGTATTTATTGTATTATGTAAATGGTACACCACAGACTACCTACAGTATTTGTCTGTCCTTCGCCTTTTTAATCCATCCAAAGGTTGTCTTTAAAAGATCGCTTTTAGCGATAAGACCGCCCACTGTGTCACCCTTTGTATTGTTTCTATAATTATGTCTGTAATTTATATGGTGTACATAATGAAGAGCATTCTATTCTATTCTATTCTATTTACATGTCCATTCTGGCGTTACGCGACCGACGATATGCGACGCATCTTCCGTCAGACGTGCAACCACTTTAAGGCGAGTGAGTATTGACTAGAGCATTTATCTACTTGTAACAAAACATGGAGCCGCTCTAATGTGTCACCCTTTCACGTACTGAACAACGAACACGTCATTGTTGCAACTTGATTTGTTACAACCTTGATTTTGCAAACAAAACCGCGATTTTGTATAACATTTCATCGAGCGAACGACGCGACATTCAGATCCAACATTTCAACGAAGAGTGAACGCAAAAATAAAGGTTTTTTTTTAAAACAGTAACGGTGGAGTTTTTTGCCCATTGTTCTCCATACTAAAACTACCTTTTGGAACGGGCGACTAGAATCAATTCTATTTAGTTGTAATTTTTGACGTTCAAAAGTGCCTTTAATGTGCCTATTTGAAATAAATGATTGGACTTTAACTTTGAAATCAAGTTTTAATGAACGTAAATAATACGTTTTTAAATACGTAGGTAAACATAGAACATTAATATTTTCTTAAAAGCTTGAGGCTTATCTTAAAGTGTAAGAAGGACGTTCACGCCCCAATTTTTTAAGAAAATATTAAATTTCTATGTTTATGTTTTATTTAGTAGGTACGTTTTAGTTAATTTAAAGCGTATTTAAATAAAATCGTTTTTTTATTTTTATTTTAGTACCTATTTAACATGTCAAATACCTAACTGGTTGAGTTATTTCTATCTAAGTAATATACATTTTTTACTATTATTTAGAGCCAGAGCCCTTGATAAGACGAATCAAACGAGCCTAAATCGATGGGGTTGCGTCGTTTTATTTCAGAGTACCCATGGCCACCTTCCAGCTCCATCACTAGATCAGCTCCATGTCATAATAATATTGCATTGTCATCATTCGATTTACTTATGCATTTTAAATTTCAGCTCAATCGGAAACCGGGAAGTGGGTCAAATTTATCTTGCACGATTTCACCTGTACAGGTGAAAAAAAATAGAAAGGAGTGTTACAGGTAAGTGTTCACTTGCCGTGAGCATTACTTGGAGCACCGTGTTGACCATTTGCAAGCACTTTACATAACATGGAAACGCTTTTTTAAATTAAGCTTTTGCTTGTATTGTAGGTACCCTTTGTAAGAGCGTCAAATAACATGGAAATGGTCGAGGGAATGCTCTGGTGTAAATTCACCTTTCTGTTTGATTGCTATGACCTAGGGAAAAATAGACCTCCCACACTGTTCATGTGGGTGTCAAAATTCCAACTACATCCTGAAATAATCCCAAAAGATTATTCTCAGATTAAAGCAAAATTGCGTGGCCTTTTTATGTTTCTGTAGGCTCAAGTGTGGGTGTATATAGATGAACAACATCCACTCTCGGTTACAACCTTTTTGGTTTTCTTGTATCACTCAGCTAGAGGTGGCCCGTAGTATTTCGTTACACGTGTATTCGAGTGACCGCACGTTCGTGTGGTTTTTGAAAAACGAATCATAACTAATATCGAGAGTAGCAGCCAATGATTTCAGTAATATATATGTCAATGGTAGCAGCGTGTTACTTTCCTGAATGCAAGAAAAAAAACTGCGCTCACCAACAGCTAGTATGAGAGTAACTCACAACACACAACACTCACAGCGAACCTATGTCCTGCAAATAGTAATTTGCAGCACATAGCTCGCTGTAAAAAGGATAACAAAAGTGATTGCCCGGGTATTCGAAACAGTCGGAGTCAATGCAATAAGTTTCGTACGAAGCACTGCCAATCACTCTCTACGTGGAATGAAGCTCGACGTCCTATGAAAGTATACCAAACAATTTTATGAAACACTAGCAGTGCTCCGCGGTTACACCAGCATAAGTTTCGATCCCGTGGGAATATCGGGATAAAATGTAACCTATGTGTCAATCCTGGTTATATAAACTATCTGTGTGCCAAACTTCATCCAAATCCGTTCAGCCGTTTGTGCGTGAAGAAGTAACAAACATACAAACACACTCATAAACTTTCGCCTTAATAATATTAGTGTGATAGTAGTAGGATTTAATTAATCTAATACCTGCGCACAATATTTCATTGATTGGGTTCAATGAAAACGGAGTTATTAATTAAGTATAGAATGACAAGTCTTATCTAATCCTATGAATCACTTATTGATTATACACAAATCAAATTACGACGACGTGGATTATTATTGTGCCTTTGTAAAACGTAAAAACATGTATCAAACACACGAAAAGCTCCTATAGTATTATTACCTACGTTCGATGAAAACTGTACTTTTTTTTTTTTTGCGGATGTGAAATCATCAAAAAGAGTGTCAGACTCTTACTGAAAACTGTACTTTGGTGGTGTTTTAATGCTTCAACGTGATGTCAGTTTTAATTTAAGCAGAAAAATAAAATTCTCAGTGAAAAATCGAAAAACCGGCCTACCCTGGTTGACTGGTTGAAAATTAAAATTTTCACTTAATATTTTCATATTAAACTGTGAAGTGAAACACACGGGTAGTATGTACCTGTATAGTATACAACGCCGGCTCGTTTCCAGGGTGAAACTTAATTTTCACGCGGTCATGTCGGAACACTGCATATGTTTGTAAACACGTAATAAAAGAAAGGTTTTTATTGCGCGGGTAACACGGAAAAGTGCATTAGTTGGGCATTCTATCTATAATAAATTGCTAAATTGCTCACCCCTTCTACCTGTACAGGGCTACTTTTAAAGCTTAGTTAGTAGGTACTTATAGCAAATGAACATTACCTTCTCACTAATCGGAGAGCCGGTATCAGAGTAGCCATCTCATAAATATTATCTTAAGCGTGATTACTGTAAAAGCTAGCGAGCAGTCGGTTTCAATTCATAATTTGTGGTACGATGTAATGTTAATAAAAGCCAATATTTCCTGGGATGCAGCAGCTGGGAGTAGCGCGTATCCAAATGAAAGAGAGCTTTGATACATGTATTCCTGTAACTGCACTGCGGCATCGGTCTAAAGCAAAAAAAAATCTAGCAACGTGAGAGGCCACTGTTTTCCATTACCGTAATGGAGTTACTTTTCTGTTACATTTTAGTCACAAAATTTTAGACGGGCTTGTTGGTAAGCGACATGAATAAAATGTAATCAGCATTGTTTATTTATTCTAAAATAAATCACAGAATTCATGTACAAACCCGTAACTGTTCGAAAAGGTTTATTTCAAACTGGGTGAAATTAAATTTTCATTAAATACACGTTGCCACTCCACTGTCAGGGAACTAACGAAAATGATTTATATTGTGTGACGACGGAAGGTGCAAGGAAAAGCAATAAATTTGAACCTAATTACTGCCAGGTGTCAGAGGCAAGCCGCAATGCCTGAACAACTTTACCCCATAAGTCAGCCGCGATCGAGATGAACGAACCACGTAATTATTCACACAAGTGCGCAATTAAACCAGATGCTTCTTATTATTACTGTGTTTGAACATAGTTTGCAACTTACTATTCTAATTTGCTACATTAATCAACGTGTTAGTCTTCTGGGACGGAATAAAAGCAACAAAATAAGCTTTCGCTAACAACAGTTATTTAACTAAGTAAAAAGCAAAAATCGAGGCCTCGGCATTTTCATTGATAGCTCAACGAATGGGAAAGGTGACGTTAATCATGCTGTCAGACTTGATTAAATCTGAAATACGGCCGCGGCGGCATCTATTGAGACAAGTAAATAAATAGCCGGCTTCAAAGTTGTCGCAATGTGCTAACGGGCCAAATATATCTTTAACTGGGACCAAAAGCGTCCCCACCTTGGAAACAAAAGAAATACAAACGACCGCCCTGGCGTGAAATTAATTCAAAGCGATGGGTCGACGAAATTGTATACAAAGGTAAGCGAAAAATAAAAGCAAAAGAGCCGAACCAATTTCCAAGGTTTTCTTTGGCAGTCATTGTGGCCCTTATCTGAGTGAAGACCGCAATTGTTGTCGTCGACCTGTCTTGGCGTCCACTTCTCGAAAGTAATACACCCTCCAGGAAAGGATCAAGCTACAAACTCTTACATTAGGAGCGACTCCTTCTATATCAATTATAAATTAAATTTATTTCATTTAGAAAGTAGAACAGTCGCCAATGAATCGTTGAGCTTTGCAGATAGCTAGAAGAATACACTATTCTGTTAAAAAAAAGCAACTTAGTCCATCCATAAAACTTTATTGCAGGTACATCAATAACGTACGCAGCGAGTAAATATTATAGATATTCTCTTTTGACTGACGCGCGTTAAACTGGTGAGCGATGCGCAAGTATTTACTGTTCTGGACGCCTGCGGGTGACATAAATGTTGATAACAGCAGTTAGATCGGGATAATAAAGAAATAAAAGTAAAAGGTAATGGGTCATTACGTGAGCCATCCTACGAACGTCGTCGTGTGCACCTTGTTACGCTCTCACGGACGCTCCTCTGACCGAACGTATTTCGAGCGCAACATTACTTTCCTAGAACCCTTTTAAGACAATTAGCGAGGGAGTGTAACGAGATATCTTTAGAAACAGGAAATGCCATTATAATTAAGTGATTGTTATTCGCAGGCTTTTATTTCTCTAAACTAGCTAGGTAGGTACTGAAAAAAGTAAAGTAAACTACTGAAGCTACACAACATTTTCCCATTGTCAGGTTGATTAATGTCCTCTAATGAAAAAGCTATATACAACTAACAGAACGCGACGCCGAATGTATTTTATTGGCACATAAATCGTATTTTCTCAAACAAAATAAAATCAGTTATCGAATCGTTTGTTTATCTGTCAGCAGGTGTAGGCTCGCAGGTAAATGATGTGGAAGGTGGAACGTACGTGAACAGCCTGCTAAGGTTTATCGACAAATACTTTCAGCGGTATTGATTACTTCGCTAGCTTAGTTTTAAAGGCATTTCGATCTGATAATCTTATTTACTGGAACAAACTTAAACAACATAAAGTAGGGCAAATTAGTTAAGTTAATACTGAATGAGAGACTGACAGAATTTATTATCGAGTTGTTTGTTCTCAAAGCCAAAAATAGTACTTTATTATCGCCCTATCATAATAATTTAGAGGTTCGTAAGGGTACCTTCATTTCACACTCCCGTAAATCACGTTTTTGTTTGTCGGTGGCAGTCCTTTGTTTTGGACGAGAAATAGCCGGAGCGGTGTCTATGTAGATATTTGTCTATTATTTCAAATACACATACGGCTATGTGAGCTTCATTTAAATTGTATGGTAGCACGTTATTACACATCGCCACTTAATGACACTGTTGGCATCAATGGTGGTTGTTGTAAAGAGTGTTCTATGGTCATGTTGATATGATTAAACAATTCACGTAGGAATGTAAGGTTATAGTCTACGGGCATTGTTCCATTTTCCGAGGAAATTAGATGGTATTTTACTTTAAAACGACTACGGAGAAGCCGAAATGGTGTCAGTTTGAATGAAATTTATACATTTTATTTTACTTTGCACAATGTGTTTTGCGGCGTTTGGCGATTATATTTATTTGTATCGTTTGTTATATGGTATGAGTTTGAGTTGAATAGCGCTCCACTCAAGGCTGTTAGAGTGGTCTATGGGGAGCTCCTTATTTCGGAAGTCACGTCCACATACCCACAGGCTGTTATTATTTAGTTATAGACATATTGTATTGTATAACGGGATGGTGTTCGCAACTCCACTCCAAGCGAAGTTAAAGACACAATTATATTGTGTTCAGTTTCATTAAAAATTATAAGCATGTTGACCATTTTGTAGCAGAGCTGAAACTAAAGCTGAGCCCATTGATATCAATGGCTGAGCCTAAGACTAAAATAATAAAGTACTTACCCACAATTTCCACAAAAATAAATGGCAAAAGAAAAAGTGGGTAGCATTTTACTTTTATACCACGTACCTACGTTCATAATGAACTCCAGCCGTGTGTCGCTAATGCCCTGAAAACTGCGATACGTAGTGCCAAGCGGTTGAGAAGACGACCGACTTACCTTCAGGCTACTTACGTTTTATAACTGTATCTATTTTTAAACGAGTACAATTTTTTAGTTGACCTGGAAGTAGGTATATTTATCCACGTTTCTTGTGAATACTTACTTTGAAGTACATAAGGTGAATGCGCAGTGGTAGACCGCGAAATTCAAATTTGCACACGTTTTTTGCAATTTGCAGGCCAGTGTCAGGTTGTATCTTGATCAAAATATGATTCGCAACTTTAATAGATACCTATGTATTTACAGAATTATAGACATTAGAAATGATGAGGCATTAGAATCATTAATATATCTCTATAAGTAAAATTTGTTCCATAAGCACTTTTCCTTAGGAGATTTGTTCTTATGGAACAAATCTAACTTATATGGATGTATGTATGTATGTAATGTAATGATTCTAATGATTATAATTCTGTAAATACATACCTGTTATAGTCGTGAATCATATTTTGATCAAGATATAACCTGACACTCACCTGAAAATTGCTAAAAACGTAAGAAAAATTAAATATCGCGGGCTACAACTGCGCATTCACCTTAAGCCACTTTTAAAAAAGCTTGTACAAATTGGCGTAGATCAGCAACGGTTCATCATTCCATTGCCACTGAAATATGTTCTTCCTTTCGTCCTTGGTTAGTTGGTTTTATGCTGGCTTTGATATGGTTTAGTATGAGATTTTGACCCCTTTCTGCTTATCTACTTTCTGCCGAAACCAGCCAGTTACATACACCTTTGTGTCCATACTGTCCATTCATCTCTATAGCACAGAACCTGAACAATTGATGTTAGTTCTTGTCCCACACTTAATAATCTAATTTTAACAAGACTAAGTGCAAACATACAAATTGCATGTTGTCCAACTACGTGTGTTAACTCATTAGTTACCTACCCCTTACCTACTATTCACACAGGAAGACATGGGTCACTTCTTAATTACAACGTAGAATATATAAAGGGACTCCACACAGTTAATATAAACAAGTCCGTACCTCCTTCAGGATTTTTCATCGCCCACACATGCCTCCGCTTGAAGCTATTAATCATGTTGATAGCAAAATTAAGACTTAATCCGCAAATTCGAATTTGTCTGACACAGCTGTCGGATGATAATCCTGAATTACGCAAGTCGCTCGGCAAATTTATTTTTAATGCAAATAAATACAGATTCGTCGCACCTGCCTGTCTAGATGTAGCGAATAATTAAGCAAAACATGAAGCGAAATAATACAAATTACTTTGAGACTTAACTCGACTTTATTTTGCGAGAATACATTATCTACTCTAAGCGGATTACTTGACAATCTTGACATACTATTACTCAGGCGTAAATTAATACTTGGGCTGTGTTTTGTTTCGTCGTGCGCGAGTGTGAAATTTTGCAGTTATGAACATGGAGGTTCTGGGAATTTTGACGGTTCGGATTTTGAATGATTGCATACGTGGTGAATGGAATGTAATAGAGGTTTGATTGAAAACTTTATTGTGAGCATATTGTGAGTTAGAGGCCCGAAATAAAATTCTGCTAGTCAGATACTAGCAGAATTTTATTTGGCAAATAAAAGCAAAGGAATAAACAAAGGCGGGTAATTCTTGTTAATGTTTAGTTGTTTTTATACATTGTGTTTGATTGTATAGTTTTGAATGGTGTTATTTTAAGAAACGTATTCAAAACATTTTTTTTTTATTTATTTCATTAAAGACTTTTCGAAGCCTTCCTCACGTTTTTGTTATGCAACTAAGAAGGCAGCGGGGTATAAATTTTCAAAGTTTGCAGGAGCGTAGTGTGTGCCGTCGCGTAGTTAGAGGATGGGTCAAGTGCCTGCAACATTTGGCTATCGTGCAGCGAGAGCGCATAACGTAACATAATTTAGGTTAAACTTCTATGGAAGTGGTTTCTAAAGCGCTTTTTCCAGCGCTTAAAGAACATACGTTTAAACGTAGACTACCGTTTTCCTACAGAATTGTTTAGTGTAAATAAATACATTAGTACTACCTACCTTACATTTTGGTAGCGTCTTCATATTTGTTTCTCATTTAAAATACCTACCAACAGCATCGTTGATGCAGCAGTAGTTACATACGTTTGGGAAAGAGAAGTAAAAGAAATAACTCAAAAACTAGAACAGAAGCTAGATCTTCAAAAATACTGGGTGGATTTTGCTTCGATTTTTACCGACTCTTACTACCATTCCAAAAGTTTCGGAGTAACAATTCTATACGTGCTAAGCTACTGGCAGACAGCTACTATTCCTTTATTTGTCATCGAATGGAATTGAGTCCCTCTAATTTCGAGGAAAAGTAAAACTATTTTGTTAGCTAAACATAAAGCAGCACTCGCGGAATATTTCTCCGAAGCTCAATATTGAAACGATCAGTAGGAGGTATAACAGAAGCTCTATAATACCAACGTGATTGAAGTCTAGGATTGCGTACAGCTAATAATAGCTTTGTATTGTGTCTATCTCCTTTGCCCGGGCATTTATCGCCTGTTCACAAAACAGTGTATGATAACAGATTTTCTTTCTTGGAGACGGGAGATACTTACCGCAATAATATTCAGAAGAAATATAATCTTGGAATTGTCTGGAAGCAGTGTTGTTTTCTCAGAAATATCTCGACGTGATTGCAAACGGCTCGAGGTCGTAATTGCTTCTTCCGCCTCGTGACATCATTATCTTTGCCATTATGCACCAAGCTAAGCTGCGACGGCGACGTTCCACAAACCTTCCATAAATTTATTATTGTACTTAAAATTTAATCTTGCTCCTTCTGGCGCCAATGTTCGGGTCAATTCTGTTGATGTACGACGGAGGATGTTTAGTCCGGTTTTTGGTGAAATTAAGTTTCGGTTTTGTACGTTTAAGTACTATGGGTATTTTTATAAAGCTTTAGCATATGCAGTATTGGCTTTAGTTATCGTATCGTCATATAGGTTGTTACTTATCAAGTTCTATTATATATTTATTTCTATTCTAGTTCTATTTTATTTTATAATTATTTATTATTTTGTTTCATATACGCTAAAATAAGCATAAAAATACCACTTATCTTAATATAACATTTAAAAGAAAAAGTAGGTAATTGGCCAAATTGACAATAAAAGAGAAAATACTGATAAGTATCAGACCCATCTTTTCTGACAATGGACATAATTCCTAATTCTTCATTTAAATACCATTCATGATTATTTATGACTAAAACGTTTCTACCTTCATCGACTATTACGATATCCACATTCGGCTATGTAAGTAAAAGCTTTTTTGACGTGTCGATTTATCACAAAACCACTGATTAATTACCAAACGTTCGATTTTTTTATTCAACGCCTATAAATAACATTAGAAAATTGAATGAAACCGTTTGAATATAGATTTTCCTCTTATTCAACAATACAAAATAGAGAAAGATATTAATAGAGGTTTTCATATCACAGGAGGATATCTCGTAAGAAAGCAGAAGGCGTACGCACATGTATTATTATACGGATACATGTAGCATAGATATGGTATGGGAATACAAGCCTATAGCACTCGAGACGAGTATTTCGAGACCATTTGTGCAGTCGCTTTCAGTCTCGTATGGAGCAAGTTATTATTTCTAGAGCTCGCGTGATTTGTTCAAGCACTGTTAGATTAATAATGCCATTGTGAAAGCGAAGAGCTTTATCATTCTGAACGAGTTAATGTCAGATACCGAGTGTAGGCAAGCGACTTGAGATTTTAACGACAGCAAAAATTAGGGTAGGTTGGGATAAAATTGTGCATCTGTTTGCGGGTCGGTCGTAAAGTGTATCTGTTGTTGGATGAAATTGGTGCGATGCAAAGCGGTAATAAATATCACGCGCAGGCGATGCGTGATATCGATGTTACTGTGAACAAAGAGCATTGCTTTCTCATAGATAAATCAGCATGAAATTTAGATTCTCTTGCGGTATTATCAACCTAGAAAACAAGAGGTAGGTACTATTTGGATAAATCAAGTCAATATTTGGGATTCTTTAAGTTAAGGTTAAGCTACGCTAGCCGCGGTTGGTCTGAGGATGGGTGACCATCTTTACATATCGTGACCCCTCCGTGACTGGGAAAGCACGTTCAGCCGTTGGTCCCGGCTGTCATTCGTGGATCTTTGACAGTCGTTACGGGTAGTCAGAAGCCCGTAAGTCTGACAACCAGTCTTACCAAGGGGTATCGTATTAACCAGTTGTGGTGCGGGTTGTGGAGGTCAGATAGGCCGTCCCTCCATGTAAAATACTGATATTAAGCTGCATCCGGTTAGACTGAAAGCCGACCCCAACATAGTTGGGAAAAGGCTAGGCAGATGATTTGGATTCTTTACCTACTTACTTTGATGCCAACTATAGCTTACAGAGAAACCTAGAGCTAAAGTAAAAATACACTGCCGAGCAATGTAAAAAAGCCTCTTGCAAAGTGCCTAAAGAAATCTAAATCTATTTTTCTTTTGTTGTACATTTTGGTGTTTTTTTTAACGCGTTATTAAATATACAGGGTGTTTGGTGCATCGTTTGCCAAATTGAAATGGTCGACTGAAGGGGTCATCTGCTAGCCTTTCAGACCCCTTAACACCCCTCATGCCTGTGGATTTTTTTTTATCGACTTTTTATTGTTTTAATAAAAAAAGACCCAAATTTTACATTAAAATACAAATTAAAAAATATATATAAGGCGTAGACTCTGAATTTTAATTTTATTTCGATGTGTATTGTTTAGGAGTACTTTTAAATACAAAATTAGTGACATTAGTCACCTAGTTTTTTTTTAATTCACTCGCAAAGGTAAAACTTAAATTAAAGCTGTAGATGTTACAGCTGTTTATATGGCTACAAAAAAAAAAACAAAAACGACCGGGATCTTCCAACTCCCTCATTAATTCTCCAGTCTATCCTCTTGCTAATGATGTGCCACATGCTATAAAAATCTTTTAACAACTTTGTGAATTCACTAGAATTTTGAATCGAGTCACCTAAGGCTAATATTCAAAACTATGATTTAAACAAATATTTTTGCTTAAATGATACCTGACAAACCTATAAATCTGTTATCTCATTCTTATAAGGTAAAATCTGTCTCGTATCTCTATCTTTTCGTGGGATTTACTTGAAATAAAAAAAAACAAAATTTTTAACAATTATTTCATAATTGTTACAAATCCTGCTCAAATTGTTGGCCTCTGTTGCGAATGCAGGCCCGACATCTGTTTCGTATTTCGACAGTTGTTGTACGAAGTCGTATTTCGAAGTCGTGTTATGTCGCACAATATGGCCCCTTGGTTCATTAAAAGTGACACTGCCAGTCTCGCGTATGCGTCGATATAGTCTTGGAAGACTCTGCAGCCAGGTAATCGTCTACCAGGAAAGCGTTCCTGGTAAAGTCGTTGCGCTGCACGAGCGACACCATTGGCGGCTCCGTAAGCCATCATGATGTCCGCATATTCTTCGTTAGAGAATGTCACCATTGCAATAACAAAAAACTAAACAAAGTTTAACAATAACAACAAAAGTTAAAAAAACGTAACAAGAACCAACAAAACTCAACGATATTAACAAAATGAAAGAATCGCGGAGTACGGTGAACTAACACACACGTTAGGTAGCAGAGGCAGTGATGTCTCGACTAAAAAAATGACGGGTCGGCGGCAGTGCTTGATTTGTTCAAACCGATTTAAGGTATGCAAGAAACAGATAGAAGATAGATTTTACTGCGCAAGAGTGAGAAAACAAATTTTACGTCTTTCTCAAGTAACAGTTACGCAATAAAAAAAAAATCATTAGAATTTGGAATGTGGTCTTATGATTGTGACTTGATTCACAATTCTAGCGAATTCACAAAGTTGTTAAAAGATTTTTATGGCATGTGGCACATCATTAGCAAGAGGATAGACTGGAGAATTAATGAGGGAGTTGGAAGATCCCGGTCGTTTTTGTTTTTTTTTTTTGTAGCCATATAAACAGCTGTAACATCTACAGCTTTAATTTAAGTTTTACCTTTGCGAGTGAATTAAAAAAAACTAGGTGATTAATGTCACTAATTTTGTATTTAAAAGTACTCCTAAACAATACACATCGAAATAAAATTAAAATTCAGAGTCTACGCCTTATATATTTTTTTTAATTTGTATTTTAATGTAAAATTTGGGTCTTTTTTTAGTAAAACAATAAAAAGTCGATAAAAAAAAATCCACAGGGCATGAGGGGTGTTAAGGGGTCTGAAAGGCTAGCAGATGACCCCTTCAGTCGACCATTTCAATTTGGCAAACGCCCAATGTTGAATGTTGCTTTTCACTTTAATAAAATTATTTCATAAAGCTAACTTGAGTGGTTTATGAGTTAACAGACAGTCAGTCAGACAGACAGACTGAGTCTCACCATAAGGGTTCCATTTTACCATTTTGATACGGAACCCTAAAAAAAAAACGAAAAAAAAAAAACGAAAACGTAACGTAACGTATGAGAAAATGAAAATTTCACCTATAATTTTTTTCGTGAATTTTTCTCATGTTTTTATAGTTATTCTGCTAAATTTGATTTCTATAGACATTTGCAAATGGCTTTTTATATTGCTCGGCAGTGTAGTCTTGTAACACTATCTAGCATGACTCTTACATAAACAACGCAGATAGCGATACACAACACACACAATACACAATATTAATAAATACGGTGGCGAATGCTCTGCGAGATAAAATATAAATCAATGAATGAGTTATGACTTCACTGATAACTTTTTAACCCTACTGTACAACAATGTTGTTGTTGCTATTGCATTTATCGACAGTGATTGATGACTCTTAACAATCTATGTTGTATGTGCAAAGTCAAGATGAAGGTGACATGATAATTTTGTTCCTATTTGTATTATAATTTGCACTCATAATAAGACTAGGTATAATGTTGCCACTGCTGGGACACCGGCCTGCTCTCGGTGAGAGGGAGTGGGCTGTAATCCACCACTGTCTGCTCAACAACGTAAATAACGCAATGCATGTTGTTAAAAGGTCAAAACGAAAGCCTTCGCTACTTATATGTGTGTTACGTTACGCAAACCCCGCAGGTTGTGAATAAAAATCAAAACCTTTCTTGGTTGAGCTAGAAGGAACATAATAAAAAAAAAACATTTTCAGTTGCTAATTTACTGCTAGGTACATATACAGAAAGATTAGGTCAGGAATTAGGAAGGCCTATTAATAAACACAACCGCAGACGAACTTAGCTTTGACCAAATCAATACGTCGTTCCCAAAGTAATCTTACCAAGATTAAACCAGTGTTCTAAAGTTACTTCGATCAGTACACGTCACCCTTAAAAGAATATTTCAAATTTAAAACACACTCCCGGACTCCTAAATCAAGCCACCGTGCATTTCCATGTATCACACTAATATTATAAAGGCGAGAGTGTGTGTGTGTGTGTTTATATGTTTGTTACTTCTTCACGCTCAAACGGCTGGACCAATTGTGATAAAATTTGTATGGTGGTAGTTGACACTCTGGATTAACATATAAGCTACTTTTTAACCCGATATTTCCATTTCCATCGAAACGTATGCAGGTGAAACCGCGGGGCGCAGCTAGTAATACAATAAATACCCTTTATTATGTACACCATATAAATTACAGTTACATGCCTTGCAAGATTACCAAGGCCTAAAACATCCAAAATAAAGATGAGTCAAATAATGGTACATTACGATACTTGTGACTAAAATAGTCTACGCGAGGGTGCTAAACGCCGTGCATATAATAGGCTACTTAAGTCCCACGTATCGATACTATTTTATAAGTAGTGTGACCTAAGCCCGCACTTATGTCACGCTTTTCTGTGTAAAAATGGACTACCTAGACCATAAAACAAAAAAAAAAAATCGGCCAAGTGGGTGTCGCACTACGCACAATAAAGGGTTCCGTAGCTGGGATGAATTTATCCCAAAAACAAACTTAACATTCTGGTTGAAAAGCATGTTCTCACATCCATCGATATACGTCACGGCCAATTCTCCATCTGCAAATGTAACAAAATCACAAAAAAAATATCTGGTAAAACTACACATTAAAGAATTAGAGACTAGACTTTTTCCTTTACTTGTGCTATGAGACCGTGCTTTGTGCCAAAATTTATGATTATATGTCAACGGAAAGTATAGGGTACTTTCCGTTGACATAGAATCATGAATTTTGGGTTTTGATTTATTTGCGAGTATCAAAATATGTCGCATAAATGGCCGTATTTTTCATTGCGTTGACTTCGAAGTTTGATTTTTTTGAGGTCCAAGGGACCTTAGACCTACGTATTTGATAACAATTGAAACTGATACCTCCACACGTCCTGAGATCCTGAGTCCTGAGTCTTGACAGACTGCCAGACAGAAAGACGGACACCGAAGTGTAATGTATAATAAGGGTTCCGTTTTTTCCTGTTGAGGTACGGAACTCTAAAAAAGCAGCGTGGCTCTATTATGGAGTCTGAGAGTGTAGTAATTTTGTAAAAGGAACTAAAATGAACAGTGGTAAGAGTGTAGTATTAATGAAGCTAGAAAGTTTTCAAGCCAGCCACGAGAAATTGTTGCACAACTCGGTACATATCCGCCCTCCAAGTTTGTACGGTGCTATTGCACTAATATGCACAGCGATATAATATTCCCGAGCTATGAAAACTCCTCAACTTTTAAATGCATAAATTATGAATCTGATTTCTTTTAAGTATTAAGTCTTCGTCCAGTTGAGTTTCTCGTTTTAAGAAGGTTTTTCTTTGTTAAAATAGGGAATTGTGGATGGAGCATTTTAAGAGTAAACTTCGTTATGTTTCTATTTGAAAATAGTAAAATCATTGGTAGGACTCTCGTACCTACATCCTTTGCAAAGAGGATTTGTGAGTATAAACTGTCAAACATTATAAAAGGCACTTAACTTAGAATACTTATTTCAAAAGCAATTGAAATAAAAACTAGATAAACACTGTGGCAAAGTAAAATATCTTTTCGTTACAAATAAACCTCCAAAACTGTCTAACTCTAATTCGGCATAAAAGTCATATTATTCTAACAAAAATTTTTAAAAAGTAGGAGTGGAATGGTCCTTAGGCCCTTTGTACACATTCGTTTTTCTTCCCGTGAAAACTACGGTTTGTAGGCAGGGTTGTCAGTGTTGTATGGATCACTATGGAAGCTTATTGACGGAGACGTTTTTTCTACGGCGCGGTTTATACGCCCCTCGAGAATCATTAGCATTGATTCTCGACCCAAATCAACAATAAAATAGGTAGTTTTTTTTTCTTATTTACGGAAATCCGTAAGTGTGAACCAGCCGTATTTAAACGCGGTCTGTTACTAGCCCTATAACAGCGCTTTCACACACAAACAAACGCCTTTTACTTTACTAAGTACTAAAATACTAAAGTACTAAAATGTATTTTATGACAACCTCCTGAAATTTGACGAGGATGCAAATCAACACCTTGTATGCTATGTAATGTATATGTAAAAGTTAATTGTTTTACGAACAACTTTCCACTTGGTGCCTAATAGCAAAGTTGCGAACTACCACGTAGGTATTGATTAGATAAAATTAGCAGGTCGACGGAATCGATGTGGTCTACAAATCTAACATTAGCTACCCAGCTGACTCATTTATATAAAAAAAGTTTTATTTAATTTTCTTGTAATTTTACATTCGATTTTGCACAATTCTCACAGTAATTTAATGAGCACTTGTTAGTAGTTACTATCGTATTAGTAACCCTTGGGGTGGTTTAATCGATGGTTTCTGTATTATGTTCGGGTAACAATGAGCGTCAGCTGTTCAAATAGAGTGTTCGGTTCTATTTTTTATACAAACCTGCTTTATTATTAAAGAATATGGGTGAAAGGGTTAGGTACTTATCAAGGGTAATTTCAGTAATTGTCATAAATAAATAAATTTTTGCTTGTTGGATTACCTACTACATAGCAAATTATGGAGACATAGGAATATGAATGTGTCTTTTTAATTTAAAAACTGCGTGAAAAATCTGAATTACAGTTCTTTTTTGTTGCTCTGCAAAGCGAAATAAAAAGTTTCACAGTCATACGTAGCCCAAAAACCAATCAAACTGGTAATATTTTACGTTATGTTCTTAAGCACGAGTAGTTTTACTATGTGTGCGCTATCGATTCTAATGGTAAAATAAACTGGACCTAACGCTGCCTCGGTCCTATTGACAGGAGAGTCGGATCGTACAAAGAAAATGTACGAGCTGTAAAATACACGATTATCTAAAGTAAGGTTAGTTTTAAGTGAAGTGACTGCCGTCGACCCATGTAACCCGTTGGGATGGCAAGTTTTCATTGTAGTGCCTACTTAATATAATGTCGACTGTCTGTGTTCTGTGCTGTACAATGTTTGACCGACATAGTTCTCTTACATAGTATTTTATATGTAAATAATAATTTATATACATTTCACATTAACATTTTTACACAATTTTTCTCTTCCTTCTCTCTCTTTTTTAATTTGAAAATCACTTCAGTTATATTATTTCTATAAATAATAATAATAATAACTGTTTATTTAGTTATTTCTTCATTTGAGGTGACGGTGACAGAATCATCATTATCTGCCTAGATTTTTCCCAACTATGTTGGGGTTGGCGTCCAGTCTAACCGGATGCAGCTGAATACCAGTATTTCACATTTAGCGACTGCCTATATATTCTGACCTCCACAACCCAGTTACAGAGTAATGTAATAATTACGAGATTTTTAACGGTATTTGGAGAGTTGTTTCTGTAAGCGGCTCCAAAAATATATACACATAACTTCATAACATAACTTCGATGTGTACCAGACAGAAAGAAATTAACTACATCTTACATAGAAATAAATAAGATTATTTACTTTCTCTTTCAGATTTATCGGGCCAAGTAATGGCGCGGATTCTTTGGGGGATAGACTAAAATAAATTTAAAATATCGCCATATTTTCCTCAATGACGGAAGAAATCGTTTAGAGCTGCCGAAGTAATTAGTCAATCTAAGTAAGTAGTGTGTCTAACCTGTGTATGTTTATGTTTCCCAACTAATTCTGAAAGTTATAATTTTCTTCCATCTGTAAAATGTATGTTTTCAATTAGTTTCATTTTTTTTGTTTATATTAGGTATATAATACCGTTTATATATTAGGTAGGTACCATCTAATGTACAATCGGATCCAAAGCCCTTTTTATTTTTTTGGATGTAAAATTATCAAATAACTTCTCCCGCTCTGGGCGGAGCGGGAGGGCGTGTCAGACTCTTACTGACTAGAACCCACCCGTGTTCCTTCAGTTGCCTGTGCCAGGGGCCACGGCAACTCTTTCGAACAACCCGCGACTCTGGCAGGCATCGGCCCTAGAGGACCACGTCATTTAGTGCTAACATCTCTTTGAGGCGCGCGTGGAACACAACGCGCCGTCGACCCGGGTCTGGTCCTTACCGGACAGCGAGCAATGGGCAGTTCGCCGTCCGTAAGCTCGCGCCTACGGTGGCCGGGAATCGGCTCTCGACTCCCGACGCCTAGGGCGTCACGTCTCCTGCGTCGACTAGGGGCGTGAGGGCGCAAAGATTGCCTCTCCCTCACGCGTTTTGCCACCTCCTTCGCAAGCATTGCTGCTTCGCAGAAGGAGGTGGCTATATAGCATAGCTTGGACCAGGGCCGGACGCGAGATATCACCGCCGCCGATCGCCGCTGTGAGGACGCAGTGGTGCTCCGCCCAAGCCGGGCAGAAGTCCATCGTATGCTCCACAGTGTCCTCCGGGCGATCCACACAATGGTGATACCCGGGCATTTTCTCTCGCCTTATACGGATCAGGAACCTCTCGAAGCAACCGTGTCCGGTGAGGACCTACGTCAGGCGGTGGGTGAGGACGACGTGGCGCCTCTATAGCCACTTTTTAAAGAGGGGACTTATCGCCGCAAATTGTGGCGTGCCCAGCACTGGGTTGCGACAAACGCACTCTCCATATCGCCAAGAGATCGCGCCGGAGCTCTGTCCGCTATGCCGTGATTTCTCACGGCAGCGGAGTTACGCTCCGGCGTTTTGCCTCCTCGCGCCACTCCCATAAGTGGTGCGAGGACTTTTGCCTTTCTACAATTTCTAGATTGAGAAGTTTAGTCGAGTTGAGTATCGATTCAACGCCCGAATTAATGTCTGAGTAGTGTGGTAGCCGTCACTGCATTTTTAACTCTCTGTTGTTAGTTTGGTCGATAGCTAAGTCAAAAGGTTTTTGTTAGCCTGCATAATCGCACTGCTGGGCAAATGCCTCATTTAGGTGCAGTAAAACATAAAAAAAGGTTTCAGCTATCCATTGCTCGCGTGTGAAGTTCTAGTTTTCTAAAAGAAGATTATCTAGGACCTGTTCAAATAAGTAGTCCTACTAATTCCGAATTCAAACACATTTTCCTATTGAGATATCAAAGGCTTTGCTGAAATAATCCCGTAAGTACAATGTTGTGAGGCGTGACGTCATGTAAGGGAACTATATTCAAAATGGCAAGAGTATAACGCGGAAAGTTCGCGCGGCGAACTCGCGGTAGCAGGTAATTAAGATATTTAGAACTTGCACATGCTCCGTATTCAGAACTTCTTTATGAATATTAAATACTTACCTAGCTAAAAATCCAGACCCATTATTATAACAGAAACTTTCAGTTGGAAATCTGTTGACAATTACAGGCACGAGTTAAACGCGGAACTTAGTACCGAATAGTTGGAAAGTTTATTCATAAACGAATAAGGAACAAAGATGGCACACACTGAATGACAGCACGTATTACAACGACACGACTAACATCCCCCGACAGCCGCCTGAACTTTCAACAAAGTGATTTACCTTCAATATAAAGTGAACCAATGATTTACAACGACATGGTTCAACAAGACCACCCCTATTATTACCAACAGCCCTTTAAAAGTTCAACAATTGACATTTGCGACGAAGACACTATTATGAGGGCAATTCAAGCTTATTATTGAGCTATCAGCCTGGATGTCAAGATAGTGGATTATTGATTGCGGTCTATTAATATAAATCAGTAGCAGGGGTTCCGTTGGGCAGTCGTGTACAAAAACGGTGTAATATGGAGGATTGGTGGTCTGAAAGGAGAGATGCTAGTTTGTAAGTAATCTGTTGATCGCGGGCGGCGGCGGCGGCGGGTAGCGTGTGGCGGCGCCTCGCGGGGGTTCGTGATTGCTGACATTTATCTTGTGGCTGGCTAATTAGCAGCGTGCGCCACTGAACTGAGTCTAACCACAATGGGCTACTTCACCCCACTGATAAGCCAACTGTACGCATATTTTAGTATATTTGGCAAAAAATTTGTACTACAAAAGCTAAGATTAATTATTAACCCATTGTGCTTTTAATCATGCAATAGGTTATACAGAACGTATTTTAAAATGTATAGACGTTCTCATTAAAAACAATGTTCTCGTTTAAATGAAACTGTTTGCAATACGGAATAATTCATTCACAACGTAGGTACAAAGCACTAAAGTTCAATGAATGCATGTAAAACAATATATTTTTTGTCCAGAGCGTGTGCTAATGAAGCCCACTGGGCGGATGTACTGCTCGTAAATACTAGTCCGTTTCGTTTTTCCGCTTCCGGGCTAGTGTTGCCATTACTTCAACGTTACATGTCTTATTTAACCTATAGGTATATTCGCTTAATTTTGAGTTATGCATATATGTTTAAACCCTTATTTATTGGCTATAAAAAGGCCTGCATGTTGTTAGCTTATCGTCTTATCAATATGAAATACGACCGCCTGGGGTGTAACTTCTTGTGTATTTTTTAGAGAGCTTCATTTTTACATGACGTTTACGAGGTTGTTTATAAGTTAAACAATACAATACGGTTTTTCGGCTATAAAAACGGATTCGTTTACAGATATTTGGACAGGTGTTTCTGACGGTTTAATTTAGTCATTAACGCACCGTAGACCAAACATTCCTAAGCATAATCATGCTATAATGTTTCCACTGCTGGGACACATCCCTCTACTCTTCGAGAGGGAGTGGGCTGTTATCTACCATGCGGGCCCAGTGCGGGTTGGTAGAGAGATGTCACATGTCTTTAAAATTTTGGTTCTAGGACATTGTTTCCGCACGTTCACCGTTTTGAGAGCAGTGGTGATGAAATTATTTACACAAAGTAAAGCATTAGGGTTTAAACCCACGACCAGTTGAGACCGTTACCACAGGGGCCACCACAGCTCGCAAAAAATTCCTAACCTTTTGTAAATTCTATTTTTTGTTGCCACTTTTTTTTCCAATTTGATAATGGAATCGACATAGTGCACTTACGGGGTCCATTAAAACGCAGCCTGTTTGTAAATCTAACGATAGTGGTACTTTGATATTTCGATTCTCTAAAAGCAAATTGCAGTAAATTGAGGAATTACCTCCTTGCAATTTCTGTGGAAGTGGTAGATGGTATCGCAGTACGGTTTCTACGGTTTCCACCGCCGGCTACTGAGTACTGATACCTTAGGGGAGGCTCCCCTTACCGAGCCACTTAACTAATGTCGATTATTAACTGCCTGCTACACTCAGAACAGAGAATTATATTGCCTACTTCTGGAAATTAGTTTGGTACTTAGGGAGCGATTCGCTAAGTCTATTTAATTAGATGTCCATGTTGTTCGGTTGGATTATGTTAAGAGGACTTTGTTGACGTAGTACCTAAGCACGGGTTGGTTTTTGATATAGATTGAGAAAAACACCAGCGTACTATCAAAAATAATTAGTTATCTAATGAAAAATAATTAGTTAACTAATTATTTTGTATTTCGGATTTACAGGGTCAAATTAAATTAGTTAGCGAAACTTTGCAAACGTGATGGGTATCGATATTTAAACACGATAAAATAATTTGGGGGTCAAGGACCGCTAGTAATTTTGTTACTTGAAGATTGAGTTGAGAAAATCAGTTTTCTTTGTTTCATTTTATTTAGATACTTAGCGAAACGCATCACGTCTGTGAAGTTGCGCTATCTAATTTAATTTGACCCTGTATGTACAGGATGGTCCAAATAATGACGTAAATAAAAAAAAAATTGATTCCTCATACCTTTATACCATGTTTAAAGCAAATAAAGACTTATCTTAACTAGGGGTATCCGAAAATACCCCATAGGTATATGTTCTGCGATTTTTGATAGTTTAGGAGACAAATATTTTATTTTTATTTTTTGGGAAAATTCTTCGGGACATCTTTAAAAATTTATAACTTTTTTTCGACAAGCTCTTTTTATAATTTTTTTTTGCGATGGGACTATCATGATACCCTTTCATGTATTAAAAAAAATATCTTCCTAACAATAGTGCAAGATACCATTTTTTTTTAACCAAAGTGAGGAATTTACATTAAAAGTTACCCGGATACCCCTAGGTATGAGTTTTTTTTTTGTTACACATACTTTTTATATACACAAACAAAAGCATTAATTTAATAACAAAGGTTTGTATAGCATCATGTAAAGTGTTTATGACAGGATATAATTACTTCTCTACTCGTAAAACATAATAATTAAAGAAAATATTTAACATATTTTCGAAAATAACATCATACAAGAGTATAATTATAATATCCGCGCACGTATTAATTAAATACAAGATAGTCTTTATGGCTAAACCGCTCAATCGATTGCGAGGCAGAAATAGCATGAACTTTGAAAAAAGATAAGGCGTAGGTAATTAAAAAAAACTCAGTTGAAAATGTTGATGTATTTTTATTTCCACACAAGAGATAGAAAGTTATAAGCATGTACAGTAGGCAGCATGTCTGTGGTAACAAAACCAATATATCCGGCCTCGTATTCTATTGAATGATGTGGGAAATATCTGAAATTTTCCCGAATCTACAATACCTTGACAGTACTTATTATTTTTTGAATCAGCGATTTAGTCAAATCCCGCTTTACGAAACGGTCTCGAAAGGGTTCGGTATCCCCAAGAACCGCTTCGGCAGTCTTCAATATATTTTTATATTAGTCAAGGAATAAAATCCTTAACTCACTAGTTTAAGGAAAAGGTCTAGCAATTTACTGTTATTTAAACTGACTTTGTTATCTCTCAATCTTTTCTTTATTGTAACTGTTGGATTTTTATGTAAAACTAGCTCCGAACTTCGTACCGCCTCAGAATCAATAAATAGGAAAATCTATGACAAAAGGAATATCTTCATAATTTTTTTTTCGTGAATACAACCCGTGTTTTAACAGTTATTCTGCTATTCGGGGCGGAGACAAATCCAACAAATCAGAGATCATAAAAATCGGTCCATCCGTTCTTGAGTTATAAATGGTGTAACTAACCCAACTTTGTTTTATTTATTACTAGCTGCCTGGCGCTACTTCGTTCGCGTGGTGTGCTACCCCTTACCATACCCTACCCCTACCCTACTCCTACCCTACTCCTACCCAACTCCTACCCTACTCCTACCCTACTCCTACCCTACTCCTACCCTACTCCTACCCTACTCCTACCCTACTCCTACCCTACAACTACACTACAAAAAAAGAAGTATCCAATGTCCGTTTCCTGGTTCTAAGCTACATCCACCCTAATTTTCAGCCAAATCGGTTCAGCCGTTCTTGCGTTATAAATAGTGTAACTAACACGACTTTCTTTTATATATATAGATAAGATAGATATGTATATAGATATAAGATACATATGTATGTACCTAAGGATCGTAGCAGGTGGCGTGTTGTAGTTCTGCCTACCCTCATGGGAAGAAGGCGTGATAATACATATGTGTATGTTTACTGCTTTATAGTTGACTTTATAATTACTATACCTACATGGTATGTAATCGCAAATAATCGAGATGATTCGAAGAAGTAATTGAAGGAGTTTTCATAGTGATGGAAAACAAATGAGATTAACAAAACAATGTGTAGATAGTTATTGTGAAGAGTTATGATAGTTCGCACCGATAGAAAAAGGTCCTAAGTTAACTTATCATCTTTTGCCAGTCACAATTCCTATCCTAGAACTGGAACTGTAACTGAGAATGTCTTATCAAAGCCATCCAATTTACACTTTGAGCTACCTGGAAACCCAGTATCTTACATCAGCAGCTGAGTCCAATGGCACAATGAGTCAGCTTTAATATAATTTGATTCTAGACTTAAAAAAATAGCCCTGAAAGGATTAAAAGAACGAAGATATAAATAATATATAATTAATGAAAGCCGCATCAAAGGACATCGCGGGACAGCTATCATTTTAAATAATATACGATTCGTATCATAATTATTAATCCTCTGTAATTACGAACAAGTGTACGAACAGTATATTTTAATGCTCAAATTACCTATTTGTTCATTAAAACATCGAGGATTAATGGAAAAACGCTTTTAACTCGCCCATTTTGCGTTAGTACATTTAAATTGTCGTCATTTGTTTTGGCGACCCAGTGGCAATGCCTAGTGTTTAATAAACCAACTAAAAATATGTTACCTTTAACTAAAGTAAAGTTGCCCTAAATAAGATGCAAGTTTTGGGCTAACAAATTAGCTGAAATGTTAAAGTTTAGTGTATTTAAGTGGCTTATCCTTCTGAAGTGTCGTTTAAAACTATTTGTTCAAGTTTAATTCAGCTTCTTTTGACACTTTTAATTTCTGTTCATCTTGTTATGATATTTACAAGTAAAAGATAGCTGCAATTTTATTTTAGTTTAATTTATAGTATAATCAGCTTATATTGTTCCCACTGCTGGGACACACGCCTCCTCCCAGTGAGAGGGAGCGGGCCGTAATCCATCACGCAGGCCCAGTGCGGCTTGGTAGATGTCACGTTTTCGAATCTTTGGTTCCAGGACTTGCCGGTTTATCTCACAATGTTTTGCTTCACCATTTTGAGAGCAGTGGTGATGAAATAATGTACACAAAGTAAAGCTCCTGTCGTGGTTTGAACCTACAACCTAGAACTCGTGGCCGTTTCCACCGGGGCACCACTGCTTTTAAGAGCGTTTACGCCGTACGGCATTTCATACAAACTTTCAAGCCCTTCTTTTTCGAAATGAATGAACCGATTTTAATGAAACTTCATACGCATAACCGGGATACAAAGGTCTAAAAAGTTACTTAAGAACATTTTCGAAAAATAGTGTTACAGCCAAATTAGACCGATTTTAAATTTTCCATAGAAACAGATTTCCAGTTATCTTTTTTTAAATAAGACATTTCGAAAATGTTCTTAAATACATTTTAGACCTTTATATCCTGCTTATTCGTATGAAGTTTCATTAAAATCGGTTCATTCATTTCGAAAAACAAGGGCTCGAAAGTTTGTATGAAATGCCGTACGACGCGCGACGTAAACGTTCTTAGTAAACGTTTCGTTGATACTCAACTATTTATTTTAGTTGAGAATCTGAACGCTAGCTAAAAGTAATACTTGTTTATTTAGTGAATTCATCCGTAAATAGTCCCATTTGTCAGATAATTACCGAAACAATTTACTTGAGAAGACGATATTATCTTGTCACTAGTCCATTGTCTATTGTCTAGGTACTTTCGGGGATTAACAGCTACGCTGATAATACGGGAGATTATGTTTCAAATGTGATTGAATCGTGATTGATTATATCGATAAATATGACGAATAATCTGCAATTAGCTGTGGAGAACCTGTCGTCAATGGCCCCATCTTCAATAGAAGTAGCTACATTGTCAAATACACGCCTATTCAGAATGTTGACGCTACAGTAATATCTTGGCATATGAAATGTAGAACAGTTGACAGAGAAACGTCTTGCTCTTTGTGTATCTTAATAATGCCAGACGTATTTATCTGTACAGGCAGAGTATAATAAACATTGTATGATTGTCTTGTCTTAATATAAAAATAAATATGATTGATTGTATTCATTTATAAAAACAACGGTGCGGGAAGCACTCAGTAATATTTGATGATTGGAAACCCAATTTTCCTGCATCATTCCTCTGAGGAAATTCTCTGATACAAATGCGTTCGTAACTTTTAGATTATGGTTTTTTAAAAGCTTTTGCATTTAGATGCTGCATGATAAATGGATACAATAAACTCTAATCTTCCTGTATCGTAGGTACCTACATAACTACCTACTTCTTGAAAATATAAACTTTTCTTCCACAAATAAGTTAAGTTAGTTTATCGATCATGTATTTGATATGTTTAGGTTTTGTTCCCCATTGCCTATTTTTGAGAATAAAAGAGAATCAATCGAAACCCGCTATCTTGTCAAACTGTTGTTCTATTCCACCGTACTCGTATCATATACGACTGTCCCTTGCGATGTCCAGACACGGCTACATCGGCAACTAACCCCTAACTAATGAATCTCGTCGCAGCTCTCACCATGTGAGGAAAAGTAAACACGCAGGGTGAGTAATAAATCTAAATTCGTCCATCAGTGAGTGCAGGCAAGCGTTCAGTGCGCTGGTTGGCGCGAGGCGTTAGTAGTTTGTCACTGGGAGGACACGTTCGGACGTGATGTCCAGTTTATTGCTTCCCCGGCACCGACTGATTGGATAACTCAGGGTAACTACCATAAAAGCCAAACTCGCTTTACTTTTCACTTTAAAGATCCCCCTTATTTTTATACCCTACGTGCGGTGCGACTCCGGGGCGCGTTTGTCACCCGTGGTAGCTGCCCACGTAACGCACGACTGGGCTAGGATATACAACGCGAGAAACATTATTTAATGCCGCTGGATGTTATTCGATTTTTATTTATTTCTTTGTATTTTTTTTTGTACTGGGCAAATAATGGGATTTGACAAAATAACTGTAAATCTAAGTAACTCCTGGTTATTTTATAACGTAAAGTGTGTTCGACTGTCTGCAGTCGTACATCTGTGTAGGCGGACTTTAATATAGATGAAATCGCCAGTTCTTATAAAAAAGTTGTTCCCAAAGAATTGCAAAGAGCGTCAGACTTGAGGCTGATGCAATCCTCTTTAAGTTATATTGCAGTATCTCGGTAGGTATCTTTATTATAAAATGTTTTTTCAGATGAACTTCCACGAAGTAAATTTTCTACAATGAAATATTTAAACGGAGAATAGTAAAATAACTCTCCAGAGGAATGTGATAATGTAAATTTTCTTCTCGTTTTTTTTAACGTCCCAGTTTGCTCGGTGGCTGAGCTTCATGCACAAATAAGGAGTTAGCACGTACACTCGTCTTATCGTAAGGCACGTAGCTCGCTTGATGCCTACTTTATTGCCGGCTAGAGTCCTCGTGAATGCCGCTGCATCCCACCAATGCACTCCACATTCTTTTTTTAATTGGGAGATACCAATGAAAACGTGTGAAAGATTTTTCTGCATATGAATTAAATAAAACGTACAGTCACGAGCACCAATATGTCAACACTTGGCAACTTTAAATTGCGATTTTTTCACGAAATAACGAATGCAACGTTGAAATACGACACTTTACATATACCTATGGGTTCGAAAATACTATGTTTCTATTATTATAAAATTTAATTCAAAAATAAATGAGAAAATCGCCTTTGAATAAAGCCAAGTGTATACATACTTTTGCTCGTGACTGTACGCCGCTCAACTTACGCGGATATGTCGAAATTCAATACATGCTCATATTAATCAAGGTATATCTACTTACGTATAGTTTGTAGCTGTGTGTTTGTAGGGCTTTGTATACCTACAATTGTCTATATAGCTGACGTAACAAATTAATTGGACGTTGATCAAATTTGATCGTCCTCCGTAATTCACAAGGAGGTGATTAAACTTTGATAACAAATTTATATTTTCACATTTAAACGCAAACCGTCCTTTTAAAGTATTATTTTCAATTTACGGACATAATATAATGAAGAAGTTTGTCAGTTCGTAGCAATTACCTTTTGAAATCAAAGAGAATACTTTGTAATTAATTCCATTACGTTACACTTTATTTTAGTACAAAATAATTAATTGGCCGAAACTGTAGCTTTTAGAGTACAGTGAGTTATAGCAATTAGCTGACCCACCTTTGCATAAATGATTGAGATATTTTAGAATACGAATCGATTTTATTTTATTATTCTTTTATATTTTATTTACTTTGCTCAAATAAATAAAATATACCTAAAGGAATTTTAAAATTCTATCGATTACTTACTTACTATTTACTGAACTTTCTTTTTATTTTACTGAACTACTTATTATTTAATGAGTAATTATGTAAATAACTAGCTGAGCCCCGCGGTTTCACCCGCGTAAGTCTAGATCCTGTGGGAATATCGGGATAAAAAGTATCCAATGTTCCAATCAATATCATGGAATACCCATGGGCCCAATTACATCCAAATTCATTCAGCTGTTTTAGCGTGGAAGCCTAACAAATAAACATACAAAAAATTAAATCTTTTCTCCTATATATTTGATTAGTTTAGATATAAACTCCGACTAATAAAATGTAAAATTTATTTTCGTCCAAGATGATTTTTAAACATACAACAATAAGCAAACTTTTGACCTTCGGCGAATGATGATCTAATTATTTTCTTTTCAAATTAAGAAAAAAAATTACATAATATATAAGGTAACTATTAAAATAATAATTATATGTACAAATGTATATAAAAAAGAGTGGAAAGAATCATAGGGTATCAAAAAATATGTCCGCCTGACAACAGCAAAAGTGCCCAAAAGTCTGGCAGCATTGCCACATTGTATGGCAATGTTGATTCTTTGGCCAATCGATCGATCAAATTTTCCTGTGCGAATCATCTCTACCTACAATCCAGCCGATGCACTCCTGACACCTATCAGTGCGACAATTCTAGTTGCTAATAAAGATCAAATTCGCAAAACACTTAAGGCGCGACACGACACGCGACACAAAGGTACCGCACGTCGCGCAACGAGCGGTGCCTTTGTGTCGTGCGCGATTATATCGCGTGTCACGCCTGGGGGTCTACTCCGAAGCGGTTAACCACTGTATCGGCCAAATGTTCGGTCATTTTCTGATTCGAATATTGTTGTCCTACTATGAATTAAAAAAAAAAAGGTAAACATAGTAAGTACCTCCTGCTTTTTGTGAAGTCGGTAAAACAAGGGTTAAGGGTTCTAAAAAGGTTCGGATTGGCACAGTTTGGTCGGGAGCAATAGTCAATATAGGAAATGAATGGTAGTAGAAAATGACCGAACATTCGGCCGATACAGTGGTTAACCGCTTCGAAGTAGACCCCCTGTTTGTATGAATCTGAAAGGTGTAAAGAACGCATTCTCTCGTCGCACTGTACCTATATTTTTCTCTGAGCATAAACAGTTTATAACGAAGTAAAGCTTTCACTAGGTTACAATAAAGCAGTAAATTCCCATACGCAGCCAACTAAACTAATTAGGTATCAAAAGAACTACCTCATAGCGCATGGCCATTTTGTCTATTCCCGGACCCAGAGCAAGAATCGGCTCCTCATATTTCAATGGTCCGATACCCCTTTGTATCTGAATGCGTATCACGTTCCCAAGTCGCACAGTTTACCCCTACAGGCGGCTGATTGAAGATGAAGAAAGTGGCTCATGTTATTATTCACTCCAAGAGAGAGATCCTTTCGTTTTTCGGTTAATTTAATCGAAGCATATTGTGTATAAACAAATACAGGGTGTAAAAAGACCCATCACATAGCCAAACTAAGTAACATTCAGCAAAAATTATTGCTGGTAAAGGAGTCATGTGAAAAACCGTTGTTTTCAGTAGCGCGCAATGTAACGCCCGAAAATTATTTTGTTTATGGGATTGTGATTGTGTTAATGTAACGCACGCAAAACATTGTGTTTATTATTACATGCATTAATTCTGGGGGTAGTCATAACATTTAAAACTTGTTTAAGTCAGCTCTGCCTAAGTGCGAGACGGACTCGCCCACCGAGGGCTGCGTACAAATTTGTAGGTATGTAAATAGTTTTAATTTTGTTTGTAATGTAATTTATCGGATTTTTTTCCTTTATTTGAGCTACATGACATTGCTTCTTGCCAAACATGATTCGAGGTCAACGGGAAGTACCCTAGGTTTTGATTTCGGAACATAAACGCCCGTATCTTTTAATTGCGTTGACTTAGAAGTTTGATTTTTTCATTGCTTTAAGGGATTGCAGCCTTGAGTATTTGATATTTTTATTAATTTCAACTTGATAACTCCACGCGTACTTGAGAAAAAGGGTCCTGACTGACGGACAGACAGACGGACAACGAAGTGATCTTATAAGGGTTCCGTTTTTCCTTTTGAGGTAATGAAACCCTAAAAAGTAACAAAAGCTGGAAGTTTGACCTCCAATATCTTCGTACGCAGAAGGTTCCTAAGTCCAGTACAAAATAGAGGGGTATTAGTGACTCTCGGCTTCGTTTAGCGTCTTTTTACTTCCATTATAATTTGTAGAAAGCAGGATATAGGCCTCACCAATTCATGCCATTCAACTTGTTATTAGGTACTAATATTTTATTATGTAAGCTAACAGTTTGGCTTTTGTATTAGAAACTATTGTGTATAAAGCCCATCTATAGCAATTTTAGTTCCAGCTTAAATTTATTTCTGAAACAACATCATTATTTCCGTAGTAATTACAATGTGCCGGAAAGTGAACAACAATGCGTTGTGGATTTATTTCCTTGACGATTCATTAACTAGCTACACGATGATATTGTATACTTTATCATCATTAGATTGGATTTAGATCGTATGATTATCGAGTAGTCCCATTAGCCACCACCCACCCATTTACCCATTTTTTTTCTTTTTTTTAGTTTTAGTTTTTTTTGTGGAACTTTTTAGTTTCGGCAACCCGTACAAACTTATTAAAGCTTTCACCAGTGCAGTGATTCGTGCAGTAAGAATACTGAATAGTGTCTCTCGGCGTTTGGACATTTATTTTCTTGCTCTTTGGCGGAATTCCAGAGGGTGTCACTTGATATGTTGTCCACTGTGTAACTTGTGCTTTTATCCAGACCCGTTCTTGGGACTGGACAATTAGCAATCCATGCTTGGGTTTCACCTGTTAAAACAATTATATGTGTGTAATGAATAAATAAACAAATAAATCATCATCAGTCCTTAGCAGTCCACTGCTAGACACAAGCTTCGCATTTATAGTAATAAAAAACCTGAAGATTTTGTTTGTTTGTTTGAATGCGCTAATCTCTGAAACTTCTTGCATTCGATAACCTAATTCTTGAGGAAGTCTATAGTCTATCTAACATCACGCTAGGACCCTCAGGAGCCATGCAAAAAGAAAAAAGTCGGAAATAACGATAAGCGAAAATGACGTAATAGCGCGCGCGGGCAGGCGATGCGATGCGACGGGTTGGGTTGGGTTGGGTCGGGTTGGTCGGGGGAACAAGAAATTTCACGCAGACGAAGTCACGGATAGAGTATAAATTCCTCCACCAAATGATCTGGCTGCTATAATAATATACAAGGTGTAACAGAATAAACGCAAGTCCTGAAAGTAGTTCGTTCATAATTGATTACTGAATCAATTTCGGTAACATTTAAGATAGGTATTTTTGTTTTAATTATGTATTTTGCCATACTGATCGCCGATTGAGCCAAAGAAAATTAAATCTTATGTCAAGGCAATAAGAATCAATTTTGAATGCATAAAGTAATGATAGGGTCAACACAATTTACTTGGTAAAAATAGTTAGCTTTAAAAAAAATTGTTTTGATCATTGTATTATGCTTTTAACTAAATACTCTAATTGGGGTGTATGAGGTCTTGCGTTCATTATGTTACGCATTGTATAATAAAATACTATAATAGTAGTATATCAATATATTATTATTAAAAAATAAGTTATTGGTAAAAAATCAACCTCTTAAGAGGTCATTCTACTTATCATTATGAACAACTTTTACTATGGGACCAAATCTGAAGTCGCGAAAAAAAAATAAGTTGAGTACAATTTTAAGAGGTTGTTAATGTTTTACCAATAACCCTGTATATTTATAATAGTTCAAACAAACTTTCCTAGATTAAAACTATGTGTTGCTTTAGATTCCTGATCGCATATTGTGGTAAAAAAAATGACAATAGTGGATATCATCGTCGGAATCGGATCAAGTAATGTTTGTGAAATGTGAATGACTGACATGTTTACCTCTACCTCTACACCTCTACGGGTATTATTATTCTAACGAATGAAATCTTGAGCAAATCTGAATCTATAAATAACTAGGATAAATACATATATTATCATAACCTAACATGATAAACTTTATTCAGATGAACTCAAAATATTAATATAGAAGATATTATTTCTGAAAGTTTACTTAAAAGGCAAGAATAAATATTTTTCCTTTATCAGGCTTCCCTTCTTCGTTTTAATTGCGTAAATCCTCTTTAAGGGGATCGTTTTCGATAAAATCTTCTTTTTTTTTCATTCAGTAACGATACCGAGATGATGTAATTAAAGATTCTGAAATCAGCTTATCTGTCTGTTTGTGGATTCTGTCTTGTTAGAGAACTTATCAGATTGATGTTATGTGTAGCACGTACTTCTGTCATGTTTTGTGGTGTAATTATTGTTTGAATTCCGGGTATTTTGTAAAGACTCTATCCCGCAAACAGTTGCGAAGCGACGCGCGACGGTGCGACGCGATTCTGGTTGGACAATTTCCGTGTTGTTTTCATTGAAATTGTTCTACTAGAGTCGCGTTGCGCTGTCGCGCCGCGCCTGTCTGCGGGAGCCTTTATTCTCACTTACCTACCGTTACAGTAATAACTTAGAGTTATGTAACTATGTATATTATACACGGGGCTCAATCTAGTATTTTAGTTTTCATCAAAATCGAGCACGAGACTCCTTTGAGTACTTTTCGCTATTCCTCATAATTTCGAATTTGGCCATCCACGCCCACTTGAAAAATCCACCCTGTATAGGGTACTTTTAAGAAAAAAAAAACATAGTTTTGTTTTTTTTGTCTGTCTTTCTGTTTGTTCCGACTAATCTCTGAAAGGGCTGGACAGATTTTGACAGGACTTTCACTGGCAGATAGTTAATATTATAAGGAGATCCACTGTAGTCGCAGTCTGAAGCTAGTACCTATAAATTATAATCATGATCACGACAAATCATAATTTCAAACACCACATTTCGAAACACCACCCAATGTTTACTGTTACTACTGTTTAAGTTTACTTTATATTCACTTAATAAAGGAACAAAGTGTGATGCTATCAATGTTAGGTTGAACCGTCAAGTTTTATTTATTTATAGTTCACCAGATAAGGTTTCACTTTTGGCTAGACAGTATAAAGGGTCTACCATAAAAGTCGCCGTTCAGAATTTGTTTTTTGTACAGCTGTGCTTGCGATAGCGTGGCAAGATTAGCCTGCTGTCTCCTATAAATCAGACTGCTGCATAATATTTGAAAATGTTTCATGTTTGCAAGGAGAAGCCAGACTGGGTTTTACTGGCGTCGATGAGTTAGTAACGGCATGTTTGTGAACTTTACATAATGTTTCGGTAGTTGTATTGGTTAGAGAAGAGTTGGTCTTCCTTTTTGAGTTAATGTTCTTTACTGAAATTGGTCTTCGAAGAATAGATTGTAAGAAAGCATATGGGCTTTCGTTAGTTTGACTTTACCGAATTGACGAGTATATATCAGAGTGTATATCTGGCTCCTGTAACACAGGTGTTGTTACCTAGCGCAGGAGTCAGGGCTTCACTAAATGATAAATGATTTTATTTTTGTAAGTAGGTTTGCACGAACACTTTTACACGTCAATGATATTTTTTAAAACTAGATGAGGTCGGCGTTTCCTATCTGACTACTCTGAGAAGAAAGGCCGAAACAAACTCAGAGGTCACAGTCTCTTTTAAAGTCCAGATATAATCTTGGTCAGGTTATACGAAGACCATGTAGATCGAGGTCTGAGATGGTCTTTTGAGGAAAGAACCACACAGATTGAGAGGACCTGTCCAGTCAGTGCACGCATTTGTCAGAAATCGTGCAGCTCAACTCAAGACTTAAGGAGCTCAACGATTGACGAACGACACTTTGTTTGTACCTACACATTTTTATGGCAATAAATTTTCATCATTATTAACAGACGGATTGGTAAGTGGGCGAATTCCTTGAAATGGATTCTACTAGGGGAGCAGTGTCAGTCGTAGGTCATGGGTTCGAATATAGACAGGCGCTTTACCTACATTGTGTAAATAATTTCATCACCACTGCTCTCAGAACGGTGTAGGAAAACATCGCGAGGAAACCGGCATTTCCATAAACCAAAAAAAAATTAAAGACATGTGACATCTACCAACCTGCACTGGGACAACACCCCCCCCTCCCCCTCTTGAAGAGAGGGCGCCTGTGTCCCAGCAGGGGAAAATTATATGGTTATTATGGGTTAAATTATAGCTGACAGCTTTATTTGTCCTTTGGACATCCTCTTGGATGTTCTCCACCCTGGGACCGAGGAAAAGTTGTGTCAGATTCTTACAGCCTGAAGCGGGGTGTGTGTATCCATCCCGAGTGGTCCCAAACACAAAGTATTGAGTTTATGTACCTGCTTACTAAGAAAATTGATGACGATAATTACGAAACTTCATGAGCAATCAAACATTACAGTATTGTGCCCCAGTGTAATCATTAATTAGTCTTATGGCTGGTGAATCAGTCTGCAGAATGTAAGTAAACCAAAAGTACATGAACAAGTACACTATGTGCCACATACATTCTGCTAGAGTCAATTTGCGTTTACAAACGGTACAAGCTTTCAGAATAGAATATTTAACTGTCACAGTGATATGATGACAATTAGGGAACGGTATTCACGTAAAACGTCCTCGTTCGTTGTATAAATACTTAAGTTTATTTTCATATATATTTTTTTTGTCAGGTCGAATTTGTCGTGTGAGCAAATTACATATTAGTTATTCGAATGATAAAATATTAATAGATTTTATTTATTGACACCCAAAATATTATCATGGCATACACCGCCATAACTCTTTACTGGAAAAATGTTAGCCAACATTTACATTTGTTAAATAATATGACTGTTTTGCATTAAGACAAAACAGGTATTATATGTTGGAGAAAACACAGCAATGATATGAAGAATGCTTCCTATGATTCTGTGAAAATACGAGAATTTCCCGCTAAATCGGTAGGAATATCGAGAATACCTTCTTATTTCTGGCACCTGAGGGCGTCGTTGGTACTTTACCGCCAATTTAGCTGTCAAGCGTCATTGCAGTCTTCATCATCAGCAAGCTCCTTGTTTCATTGCTGTGTTTTCTCCAACATATAATACCTGTTTTGTCTTAATGCAAAACAGTCATATTATATGTCTTCGAAAACACAGCAATGATATGAAGACCTGTTTGATATCTGCTGGTGACCAGAAAAAATAAAACACAAGAATGCAATGTGAATGCAAACTGTTAGAATTAGGCAACCCAAAAAAAAAAAAAAATTAAAACCATTTTTCTTTTGTTGAACTTTCTTATATATTCAACTTTTAAGCTCTAATACTGGGAAAACTTGCAAATCAAATTTAACAATTATTCAGTCATCTAAAGTCATTAATTTAACTGACTTTGTAAGTAAACAAAACAAAAATAAAATTAAAAACTTATTATTTTCATTATACTCAAGAAATTATGCAGTCACTGCTAAGATATGCATAAATCCACAACTAAGGATAACATTTTCAAGTTAATTAAAGTGATTAACACAATAACAGAACAGACAAGCCTCTGTCTTTGAATTAATAAAATAATAAAAATAATTCTTAGTTTTAACATTGAGATCACACCAAGAAATCCTAGGTATAATATTAAGTTTAATTAAACAGTTTTAAAATTATTATAAAGTAAACCCACTGCAGCATCATCACTGACAGATCTATTTACTTCTTTGCAGTAATATCTTGTAAATGTTTCTACACATTTCCAATTTCCCCTCTCTAATATTTCTTGTACTGGTCTGTTGTCCAGCCATCCCCGAGAAGCTACAGCTGATCTTATGCTACCTGGGCAGGCATCAATCTTAGCCAGCTTAAAGGCTGACCGCACCCAACCTGCAATCATTGTTTTGGATGCAGGCCTGACCACTCCTGTGATGGAGATAAAAAGAGATTTTATTTGAATATCCTGACAGCGTCTGGCTTCTGAGTTTTTAATCAAGTCTTTAACGTGAGTTACTGGGCAAATTCTAGGATCTTGATGCCGTATTAGTAGCCAGCCTGATTGCCTGTGTGAACCCGTGTCAGTTTTTGAGCCAAACTTTGGCCAAAATGTTAAAGTGTCATCAGACTCTGTAAACCCTTGCTCACTGAGTTCCAAGAGGGTAAGGTCATGTAACCTTCGACCAGAAGCTAGTAAAAGGATCAATGCAGTCCGCCTGCTTTGGTCAAACAGAGAATTTGAACAAGTAGATGACTTTAACCAGTCAAACAAAATATTTACATCCCATATAGGGAGCTTAGTTGGGTGTGGTTTAGAAAAAGAGACAGCCTTTAAAACTTGCTGAATAAAAAAGTTCTTAGATAAGTTCTCTACCGTTGCTGCACAATATGTCGAAATAGCTGATTTGTGTAACAGAATTGTACTATATGCAAACTTATTTTGCAGATATAGATTGGCCAAAAACCTAGCTACGTCCTTACCCTCCGGACACTTACTGTTTACACTATGAGCCTTACTCCAATGCAGCCATCTTTTTAATGGGGCATTATAGGTGCTCAAGGTAGAGGGACGCCAACTCTTTTTTAATAACTGCTGCTCGTCCCGACTCCAATCAGTTACTTGATCTTCCCACCCCCAACTTTCCAAGCCTGAAGCCTTAGCTTGTCTACTTGAGGAGGGCTCAACCTCGTTGTCCAGTCTAACAGAACCTCCCTCAGGCTCTCTATCGGCAGAGGGGGGACTAGCGCGTGTGCCTGGAGATCCGGAAACCAGAAGCACTGTGTCCACCGTGGCGCTATCACATAGTACGTCCCTACTGCCGTGTTTAGGTGTGCCAGGACCCTGGGTATCATGCTCGGAGGTGGGAATACCCACGCTGTCTGAAACACCCACCTTCGACTGAAAGCGTCGCAGAAAAGCGCCGAGCCATCTCTTGAGTCTAAAGTCACATACCTTGGGACGATAGCGGTTTCCCTTGTGGCGAAGAGATCGACTTCGGGAACGCCCCACCGTCTGAATATTGCCTCCGTGGCTGGTGGGAGCAGATGCCACTCGGGTACTGGTCTTCCTCTTGATAGGCAATCTGCGATGCCGTTTAGCTTTCCTGGTAGGTGGAATGCTGTCATCGTTATGTTGAATCGATAGGTCAATTCCAATAACCTGGTTGTTAGCCCCAGTAAGTTTAACGAACGAGTTCCGCCCTGATTCCGGATGTATGCCACCAGAGTTCTGTTGTCCGATTGTATTAGAACGTGGGCATTTTGTAACAGTGCACCCTGGGACCTGATGACGGCAAAAACGGCATACATCTCCTTCATATTGGAATGCCAGGCTTTTTGGTTTGTAGCCCATTTGCCTGCAAGGTATTGACTGTTTAAGTTCGCTCCCCAGCCCGCATCCGCTGCGTCTGTAGTTAAGAAATGTGTTATTTCTCTCTTGTGTAGTGGGGTTGGACTGCCCTCTATTGCATCCAACCACCACCGCAAGTCCTCTCGCACTCTGGGGCACAGTGCTCTCTTGGCAAATTTTAGGCATCCCCCTCTGAAATCCCGGTGTGAGTCAATTATCTTTGGACTTAGAGTTTGACCCCTCTGCATTGGAACGACGCTGACGAAAGGGCTGAGTCTTTCGAACCACATGCTTAAACTTTTTATCTGACTTCCTAGCCTTATTCTTATTGAAACCTTTCCTATTTTGGAAAGTATGATGATCCCCACGCTCTGAAACCTTCTTCTCTTTTAAATAGGCTGGAGTATTCAACCAGACCTGAGACCCTCCGAGGGACTGTATTATAGGCTGCAGAGCCTCTCTACTAAATAAGTACTCAGAACTAGGTGGGACATTTCTTAATGTGTTTCTAAGATTTTCATTAGAAATTTCTTTTAAAATCCGTTCACGCCTGACTTCAATACACTCAGAACGCTTTCCGCATATAATTTGCATGGTAGTTTCAGAATTCTTATGACATAATGACCCTGGTCCAAAAACTACAGACATTTTTTCAAATAAAGTCTTTGGACTTAAGTCTTGTGGATTAGTACTGGCCCAGTCAACAATAGACTGTAATCCTGTTCTTAATATCTGCCTCTGTTCCAAAACCTTATTGGATAAACCGGCTAAAATCAACTCAGTTGAAGCTAGCTAATCTTTGCTTTTATTAAAGTGACATAATTCATCATTAATATGAAGGCCTGTAAATCCTGGGGTCGCTAAGCAGCCTTGCAAGACCTGCTTATACCTAATGCCCTTCCACGCCTGAGAGTCAAACTGTTGTAACTTATTTAGTTCTAAAAATCTATCCCTATCACTAGCTGGGATAATCTTCTTATCGTCAATATCGGTGTTTAAAGAGCCCCAATTGAGAGACAGCGACTCGGGCTGAGTAGGTAATGTAATGAACGGTTCCGAAAAAATTTCATTGTTGTTGTTACTATTAACAAGACGTTGCGAATCAATACCTGAAGTAGTACTAGGCATTACAGTACTACTATTTCGTGGGTCTCCACTATTATAACAAACGGGATAATGGCTTAAATAATTCGAAATAAACGACATTTGCGACATTAAAGTATCAATACGAGGATCGGTGCGAACCGGTTTCGACATGTACTTACGGTTTCGCGCCGAGGTACGAGAACGTTTATTAGGCAGGGGTGAAGCCGTGCCCTCCTCAAACTCCGAGGATGAGGAGGAGCTGCTTTCCAATGCCCTAGAGCTTGTCGACGGTAATCGTTCTCCCTCCGAAGCAACAATACCGGCTCGCTCGTGGTTCTCATTACCGCTACCTACCGGCTCCATTTATTGGTGAAATACACTGCTGTGTTTCTAAAAAGCACTCAAACACACTCAATAACACTTTTAACACTCATATAACTCGGTTACAATGGTTAAAAGGCACTTTTGAATTGGAAAAAAAAATATTCCACTAATTCGAAAGAATCACAAGAATGCAATGACGCTTGACAGCTAAATTGGCGGTAAAGTACCAACGACGCCCTCAGGTGCCAGAAATAAGAAGGTATTCTCGATATTCCTACCGATTTAGCGGGAAATTCTCGTATTTTCACAGAATCATAGGAAGCATTCTTCATATCATTGCTGTGTTTTCGAAGACATATAATAATAATAATATTCCACAACTATCACACAACGCCGCGCCGTCTAGTCTCAAGCTAAGCAAAGCTTGTGTTATGAGTACTAGACAACTGATAAACATACTTATATATTTCTAAATACATACTTAAATAGATAAATTACACCCAGACACAGAACAAATGATCATGCTCATCACACAAACATTTGTCCTGGGTGGGAATCGAACCCACGACCTCCGGCATAGCAGTCATAGTCACTGACCACTAGACCAACACTTTAAAAGCAGTGGTGGCAAAGTGGTAACGGCCACGACTTACGAGTTGTAGGTCGTAGCTTCGAACCCAGACAGGCTTTACTTTGTGTAAATTATTTTATCACCACTGTTCTCAAAACGGTGAAGGAAAACATCTTGAGGAAACCGGCATGTCCTAGAACCAAAAGTTCGAAGACATGTGACATCTGCCAACACGCACTGGGCCCGCGTGGCGGATTGCGGCCCACTCCCTCTCACCGAGAGGAGGCCTGTGTCCCAGCAGTGGGAACGTTATAGGCTGATTATGTAAGAGTTTAAAATAGAGAAATTGATTACACTTAAATGAGTTGAAGAGTATTGCTATATACATAGATGTAAATATTAGCCAATTTCAGCATAGGCCGCGTATATAGCCGATAATAATTAAGATCACTGGTAATTATTTATCATAATACCGACCCGCGTACATCCACTGCTAAATAAGCCCACCCTATGAACGGCCAAAGGGGAAATCGCAATAAAACGGAATGGTTGTAGCAGTTTGTTGTTATTAGCAGCCTATGCATGCTGCTACCGCGTACATTGACGTGACCCCCTAGTAACATTTGGCGAAAAAAATGAAGCTTGTTCAACCTTTTCCGGGGCTCATCTAATTATGACATATTTTAAATTAAAGTCGCTTTTTGTGTATGCCTATGCGTGACCGCGTTGTTCTTCTAAACTTCGCAACGGATTTTGATGTTGTGTTAAATAATTTATTTTCGACGGTTTATGTGGCTAATACATTAATATTATTAGACTTTCATTTATTAAAGAAATCTCGATGTTCTCTCAAGTCGTAAAAACCGTGGGTCACTTCAAAATAATACAAAGTTGATTATAAATCCTGAAAGGCACAATTAAATAAAGAAGTTACAAAGTAAAATTTGTAGCTTAACAGCCGACTATTAAAATGGAATGTTAGAATAGTCTTCATAAAGATTAAGCCTTAAGGCGCTTATGTTGCCGCTAGATACGGGCACATATTTATGTTTGCTAAACGCGGAGCCTCATTTAGTTCGTACTGCACGCGAAGTAGCCGTATAGGTAAATAAGTTTTAATTACTTGTTTATTGTTGTTTCTTCGTCAGTATTTCTATGGCTGTATAAGAAAGTTTAGTTTCCTATAACGTTGTTTATTACATGGATACACGGCCAGTTCTTCGTATAAAGTGTGAAGTACGATGAACTGTTAGAACTTTGTTGCAGTAATTATTTACTTTCAGCTTTACTTCAGCTCATACTTTGTCTTCAGTTGCAGTAGGTGAAGCACCATATTTAATGAAAGGTCATGAAAAAAGTCCAATTAAAAATATTGGCAAAAGAATATACCTAAGGTTAAAGGTAGGTACTATAGTTAACAGGGAAGTTTACTAATATTCATTGTTGCTGCTACCGCCACTTCGAATGATCAGGAAGTCATCTGTTACAACCCTCGAAGGAAGCAAAAATGGCATGATTTATCCGGATCCTCATGCTACATTTAATTTTTCATTTAAATATCTCACCCGAATCTGTTCCACTTGGTTCCATATCGCATATCCCCTAAAAATAAAAGCGCAGCCTTTTGTACGTAAACGGCGCTGGTTGCTCAGCGACTAAAAAGCATAAATAGAGGCAGAATGTCAGAACTTTTTCTACGTGAAATCACAACAATATAAGGTGAATAAAAAAGGCCATTGTCTCAAATATAACCTAATAAAACGTATGTGTTTTCTACTCGTAATGCCACCCGTTGTCATGAAGAATTCTATGGAGATTCACAGCTTTCCATTTTTTATTTAATATCTAGTCCCTCATCCAAACAAACAAAGGGTCTGAATTCTTTTCCGCTGGCTTTAATTTATTTCCAATAAAGATTGCGCGGGTACTTAGTAAGGTGGAATCGGACATTTCCTACGATCGTTTTTAACGGAGCTTTCATAAAGGCTGATCAGTGGAAAAGTCGTGAAAAAGCGATTTCAACTAATTGGAAATTGAGTTTATTAGCTAAATACGTACTAACGACTTATTCGCTGACTCGCACAATATCTGGGTGTGAGGAGGCAATAAAACGTTTATCTTATTACAGTCGGAGCTGTGTTATGAAATAGACGGCATGCGAGTTTATTCAATCTTGTATTTTCCGTGTCAGTGCATTTTCTTAAGAATTCTTTTAGTGTTTGGACTTTTAATTTAGAGTAAGTTAGGTATTATTATTTCACCACCACTGCTCTCAAAACGGTGAAGGAAAACATCGTGAGGAAACCGGCATGTCCTAAAACCAAAAATTCGAAAATATGTGACATCTACCAACCTGCACTGGGCCCGCGTGACTCCCTCTCGAGGAGGCCTGTGTCCCAGCAGTGGGAACATTATAGGCTGATTATGTTATGTTATGTAAGTTAGGTAGTTCCTTAGTGATGCATTACGCTTCAAGAAGTATCGGAAGTTACATAAAATTGCATGTGATCAAAACAATTGTAGGTAGATACGTTTCTTGATTAGGAATATAGTCCACACCCTACGCCTTTTCCAGCTGACAGCCAAGTTTAGACCTATTATACAAATTGAAAGGTCAAAAATAATAACAGAGCCGGTTAAAAGGTATGTTTAGGCATATGTATATTTCACACTACCAAACCTACAAATTAATATATTTTTGGACATTTCTTTGTACTTTCGAATTAGTAATTCCAGTTTAATCTAGAAACTTTTCAGTAGCTATAAATTAAAGCGTCGCATGCGATTATAATCCCGCTCCAGGAGGGAGGGCTACTTATGCAAACTGGCACTTATGCAAAATGTAAGAATCTTCACGCCTGTATTACGTTAGGTCGTAAGCAGCGATTACAACCTAACGTAATACAACTTAGAACAAGTTACAATCATGATATTAGTTCAGTAGTGCTTTCTTTTAGATATCATCGGGAAATTACCCATAGTTTATTATTAGCTTGTCGTGGTTTTCAGTTAAGTAATTTTGTTTTAATATTGGTACCCAATTTGACCCAAATTGGGTACCTACCAATATTAAAACAAAATTCAGTAGATAGGTTATCAATATCAGTTTTTTTATCGTGATAATATATCAATACCCATCACATCTATGAAATTTCGCTAGCTAATTTAATTTGACCCTGTATTTTTATTTTTCATACTAGCTGCGCCCCGCGGTTTCACCCGCGTAAGTGTCGATCCCGTGAGAATATCGGGATAAAAAGTAGCCTGTATATTAATCCAGAATGTCAGCTACCTCCACACAAAATTTTATCAAAATTGGTCCAGCCGTTTGAGCGTGAAGAAGTAACAAACATAAACACACACACACTCACAAACTTTCGCCTTTATAATATTAGTGTGATGGTTCATGAAAACTGGCTTCTATGGCCCATACATACCCAGCTGCAATTCGTTCGGGTCTCATGTGCCTGTACTTCCACCGTCTGTCATACTTTACTCATTGGATCACAACAATATTTGCAGCAAATTGTATTTTTACACACCAACAAAACGAACTAACGTGGATCTCGTACATGAACAGTGAGCCTCAAAAAGATGTAAAAACAAGAATTAATTTAATTTGTCTGCAATCTCTGTTCCATAATATCCATATCTATGTGTGCCACAAAATATATTATTATTTATTTATTTTCACAATGTGCACACAGTTACAGGCACACTGTTAGAGCGCAGCAAGTATTATTTATTTATTTATCTTTAATTCAGGCACATACTGGCCGAGGCGACCGGAAGACGTAGCGTTGGAAGGCCTCCCACAAGGTGGAGTGACGACCTTGTAAAGGCCGCAGGAACTAGTGGTGGTTAATATATCATATAGCAAAATAAAGCACCTTGCTTAATACACACATCATAAAGCAAACGCTATCGTGGCTCTCACAAGTTGCTATTTGCTTATTGCTTTTTTACATCGCACTCTGTCTCTGTCATCGCGCGAAACGCATTAAGCAATGAATATAATAATAAATCGATAAAAGCAAGCACCGCGTGCGATTTGCGATCTCGGGCGGCTCACGTAAATACGTAATATAATTAATGATATGCTATTTGGTTCGTGTTTTTTACTTTTGTGATTATTTTGCTTCGTACATTTTTAGTGTAAATAAATAAATATATATTAATAAATATCGTATGAGGTCTATGAGGATATGTATAAGTATGAAGGAAAGTTGATGTTGTTGTTGTTGTTGTTGAGTTGTTGTTGTTGTTGATTTTGTTGTTGATGTTGTTGTTGTTGAGTTGATGATGTTGTTGTTGAGTTGTTGTTGTTGATTTTGTTGTTGAGTTGTTGTTGATGAGTTAATGTTGTTGATTTTGTTGTTGATGAGTTAATGTTGTTGTTGTTGAGTTGTTGTTGATGCTGTTGTTGTTGTTGATGTTGTTGTTATTGATGTTGTTGTTGTTGTTGTTGATGATTTTGTTGTTGAGTTGTTGTTGATGTTGTTGTTGTTGTTGATGTTGTTGTTGATTTTTTGTTGTTGATGCTGTTGTTGTTGTTGATATTGTTGTTGTTGAGGTAATGTTGTTGTTGTTAGTTGTTGTTGATGCTGTTGTTGTTGTTATTGTTGTTGTTATTGACGTTGTTGTTGATGTTGTTGTTGTTGATGTTGTTGTTGTTGATTTTGTTGTTGTTGATTTTGTTGTTGTTGATTTTGTTGTTGATGTTGTTGTTAAGTTGATGTTGTTGTTGTTGAGTTGTTGTTGTTGATGTTGTTGAGTTGTTGTTGATTTTGTTGTTGATGTTATTGTTGATTTTGTTGTTGAGTTGTTGTTGAGTTTGTTGTTGTTGATGTTGTTGTTGTTGATGTTGTTGTTGAGTTGTTGTTGATGTTGTTGTTGAGTTGTTGTTGTTGAGTTTGTTGTTGATGTTGTTGTTGTTGAGTTGTTGTTGTTGATGTTGTTGAGTTGATTGTATCTGTTTTATCGTAATTCATAAACGCGATGTAATATTCTTTAGCATGCTGTCAGTCACCGCGCTTGCTTTATTCGCGCCCGCCCGTAACATAACAAGTCAAGTATCAGGTACCTACGCGTATAAAAAAAGCATGATTTAATAAAGCATATAAAAAATCATGATTAAAATATAAAGCATTAAGCATTAAGCAAGTGATTGCCTTATAGCAACTTTGAACACCACTAGCAGGAACCCGTTGGATGCGAGAAGCACAGAACCGGTCGAAGTGGAGGTGCTTGGGGGAGGCCTATGTCCAGCAGTGGACGTCTTTCGGCTGAAATGATGATAATGATGAATTCAGGCACATTACACATATTTTTTTTTAGTATTATTTCACTATGTTAGTATAATTATCTAAGACTTACACATAAACAAATAAGGAACAATAAATATACCTTAAGTAGAAGTACTAAGAAGTACTAAGTAAGAAGTACTAGTTATAGATATAAAGCCATCTTCTGGAGACACCCTGCAACAATACATGCCTGCGCACAGGTGCCTCATCAGGTGGCCTTCACTCGCAACAATGCTCAGGAGACTGTTGTCGCTGTCCCGCATTCGACGCAGTAATGTTAAACAGTTATCTGTATGGGCTGCTGCAAACACCTCTTATGTGCTCCAGAATCGTGGCAGCGACAGCAGTATCCTAAAAGCATTCTTGTTTTGCACACAAGCACAAGCGGAAGTTACAGTACATAAGAGGAAGTTTGAAAGTGGCACCGGTAACTGAAAAGTTGTGTGGAAATCGGCTGTCATGGTATGGGCATGTGTTACGGAGAAATGAGGAAAATGTCGTGAGGAGAGCTTTGAGTATGGATGTCGATGGCTATAAGAGTAGGGGAAGACCAAAGAAACGATGGATGGACTGTGTGAATGATGATATGGTTAGAAAGGGGGTGACTACCGAGATGACGACTAATAGAGAAGTATGGAAGAAAAAGACATGTTGCGCCGACACCAAATAAATTGGGATAAGGGCAGGAGAATGATGTATTGCACATGCAGGGCATTACATTTTTTATTATTACATTTAAGTTATAGCTACGCTGGGTAGGCTTATTACACATCGGGTACTTGATTGTAGCTAATCATTTATACAGTATCCAGGGTGGCTGGGACAGCGACGCTAGCGTCGACATTTTTCGCAGCTGTTTGTTATGGAACAGGTTTTTTTTTTAAATTACTTACTAAAGATTTCTACCCAGGAGAGTTCGCAATCATGTACTTGAATCCATAGTAACAGGTTCCTGCCACCCTGTATAGAACACAAATTGTAAACAATCGAATGAATTCTTGTCGATGTATATGTATATGTATGTATGTATTCTTGTTTACCTACCTAATTTGATAATGTTGAGTTTTAAAGAACAAATAACCTAATAACCATGTTGTGTTGCGTTCTCCCAAAAATGGAGAAGGATTTAAAGAGCCTTAACAATTTGAAAGTAAACAGAAAGTTTCCGGTACTTTATGGCGCTTGGAGCTGTTTGCTTTAAGTCTTAACCGATTACGACAAGATTGTTTTTAAGGGGTAATTTTAATTTGTAATAATATTGTATTTTCTTCTTTTATAGGTACTGGAAGATTTTATTATCACCATGCAAATTTTTACAGGATGTTCTACCCATGAATATGAACAACTTTCACTATGGGACCAACGCTGAAATCACGAAAAAAAAAAATCTGCTGTTTCATACATTTTATTTTGGTCACGTAGGTATTGAACTTTTGTATTAAACTGCTGATTTTTTTTCGTGATTTTAGAGTTGGTCCCATAGTGAAAGTTGTTCATATTCATGGGTAGAACACCCTGTAAAAATTTGGAAGGTGATAAAAAAATCTTCCTGTATAATACATTAGTATTTAGGTACTCATTTCCCAGTTTTTCTTGTATACTTGTTATGGGTATCGATAGTGATATTGTAGATAAAGTCACAGAAATTAATTGTTGAACAAATTGAGTACCAACTTATACTGTCTGTAATTCAAGTTAAGTCATTCATTGACAATTTTGTGAAATGGCTCTAACTCGGCAAATTGACGTAGGGTGTCACTTTACTTAACAATTAACTCCCCTGACTGTCGCACGAGGTAGGTCCCTAAAATATTTGCCTAATTTGTGGAAACTAGCTCTATTGATTTTCTTGGAACCAACTAACATAGCGTAACGTACCGGCAGACGTAGCGTTGGAAGGCCTCCCACAAGGTGGTCTGACGACCTTGTGAAGGCCGCAAGTACCCGTTGGATGCGAGATGCACAGAACCGGTCGAAGGGGAGGTGCTAGGGGGAGGCCTATGTCCAGCAGTGGGCGTTTTTCGGCTGAAATGATGATCTAACATAGAGCAAGGCACCTTAAAAGCACGATACCTACTGCATTTATTTACATTTAATTACTTACTAGAAAGAACATGAAAGACGATATTTTCCCAACAAAAGTGCATGTTCCATGAAAAAATAAAGCGCAATACTCAATTTTATACAGCGAACTTTATTACCCATCCCACTTTCCAAGTTTCTTCGTGTAGTTGTTTGAGTTTCCTGTAAACATCCACCTACTGTACATAGGTCTTTCGAAGTTCAATGAACGATTGTAGAGGTAGTATTTCATTTGGTAGATGGATTTGTGATTGCAGACCCCTGCAAGCTGCAATTGCCAATCCAATCCGAAGCAATCACTAGAATATTTCAACCTCTGGGCAAAATAAAGTTTCAGTTGCTTTTTAAGATAGCTACAGTTGTAGTTGGGACGGCCTGTTTTTTGCAGAAAAATCATAATAACATCACGCCCGTATTTCCCAAAGGGTTAGGCAGAGGCGCACCTTTAGTAGACCCACATTTCGCCAGTTATCTCTAAGTTCCACGTAATTGGGGGCCAACCTATTTCCATCAACCGGGCAAAACATGACTCCGGGCTACTAGTGAGAAATTCGGTTTAAAGACATTTATTTCTCAAAAAAAAAGACCATTACGGTTCACTTACATATTGAGAAATGTATAGAAAATATATAATAAAAGTAGACACAGTCTCTGTGATCACATACAGTTATACAAAACAACATAATTAAAAGATTTAATAGGTGACATTCGGTGTTAGTACAGAAAGCGTCACTATGTCATAACCCCTCAAGTTTTAAAATGTTACACTGCTACAACATTGAATTCCTTACGAATAATCTAAAGAATACTTCAAAAAGAGTCCATTGTGTTGACTCGGATTCGAACCATCGCATCACCGAACGTCGTCATACTCATACCGGCAGTTTGACGAACTAGCCAGCGAGCCCATATGAATTGCGATGAAATTGTTATCTACTATCGGCTGAGTCATTATATCTTTAGGTCCCTGTCTAATCGAAAGATGTTATAATTTGAGGGTATCCATTAATTTTACTTACTTACGTTGTCTTTATAAAATTAATCCATATCTTCAAGTTAGAACTTTGTATACGTTCACTTAAAACGGCGAAGAGTAAACGACTACTATTTATCCATTATTTTTTTAAATGATTTCTGATTTTATAAGAACCAAAATAGTTGTTCTGTTTGTTGTAAAATAAGATCATAGTTTTGTTAAATAATAGCAACAATAAATATTATTAAATGATTAATAAAGTATTTTATTTTTCTTGATTTTTTAATTCTTTATAAATAATTACTACTTAAAACAAAATAGAAAAATATATCAAAATAATATAATGAACAAAAAGCACATTTCGTGCCTATATAGAATTTGAACTTCCAATCTTATGCACGGTAACCGGTCTTGAAACCTCCAGTCTATTTAGACGATGAATAAGTTGTCGTAAATGTTAACCCTATTATTGTTGCTTGTCGTCGCAAAAGTATTGTTTTATTGAAAAAAACAATAATAAAAACAGAATTAAAAAAAAAAAACTTACTTAAACTTATTTATTCACTAAAACAATACATTATTTAAAATAAAATGTTTTGCAAAATACAAAAACCAACTTGGGCCTATCACGGATTTGAACGCACATGTCTTTTGGGGGAAACTACTTAATGGAACTGTGTGTACCTACTTCGTTCTAACGTATTTTTCTAAGGCTTTTTATATGTATCACATCTGTTAACGTTAAACACATCATCAGGTATATTTCATTATAAAGTTTTGCTCCCTCATATACCTAGTATATTTTTCCTACCATAGTTAAATTCCAGACACGGGAATCTAACCCAGGACCTCATGATCAGCAGTTGCGTTTTCGACCACTAGACTAACGAAGCAGTAGCAAATTCACTTCTGAAATAATGAATGTTATCCAGGAACAGTGTCCGTCAACTAATTTAACAATATTAGTTACAGCCTGTCGGCTGCCAGAGCAAAATAGACTTTGAGAACAAAGCGCGAACCTTCACAGAGAGAGTTGATTGGCTCAACATTGTTACATCTTCGGCCTCACCAACCTATGCCTAACTTTAATATTATTAGTCTGTATGTACGAGTATAAACGCAGTGTGGGGTAAGGGGCCTCTTTATATAAAGCCGCTTCTTAGTGAAGGAATGACCATAAATCACCTCGCTTGCTCCGTGTGTGTTGGCGATTTCAGACAATAAAGTCCCGGTTTCCTCACGAACTTTTCCTTCACTTTTAGTGGTGTAAAAGATAAACTTTTGTATTGCATGCTACTATTTAAAAAAAGTCATATTGTTATACTTAGTTACGAGTTTGATGGACCTTGTAACTAATTGACATCAAAGTTTTAATTTCCTGTTAAACATAAAGAAGTATGATCATTTTAATATTTCAACCGTTGAAAAGTCATATTGTTACACTTAGTTACGAGTTTTTGAACCGCCCAATTATGTAATTTTCGCCCTTAAATCTTACAACAGCTTGATAGACCTTGCTACTAATTGACATCAAAGTTTTAATTTCCTCATAAACATAAAGAACTATGAACATTCACATTTTTCAACCGTTCCGTCGCCGTCGCGAGTGCGTGTCCAATATAATTCCGTAAAGTGTTCAGGGGTTCATTTCGCCCACAAATTGTAACGATTTAGTGAAATTAACCAACGTGTTGCCTTCATTTTCACACTGCTCGTGGTTGTATGAAATTGAAATCGTGTTGTTAACGAGTTACAAAAATATCGTGTCGGACTGTGATGTAATCTTAACAGCGAGTAGAGGTTTTATTATTTCTCTACGGTTAATTTGGTAATCTTATTTAATCAACTTTGACGTTGGTAGTATTTTGAAGTGATTATAGTGATTGGAACATTGTTCAACTTCTTGTTCTGTAACGTCTTCACGAGATTATTAGCTTATATAAAGCCATGGTAAAAAGATTAACTAGTCAGCGACATGGCTGATTCCTATAGTTTACGGACCAATATTAGTTAAAATTAAGACTTGTATCTTTACAAATAATAAATAAATATCCTACCATATAGAATTAGCTGTCACAGGTAAAATTTTATTACCTTACGAATCTATTTATGTACCAGTTTGGCAATAAAAGATGCTACCATTATTGGTAAGCAAGACTTGTGGAGGGTTTTCTATTCCACTCCAATTTTAAACTGTTATTGAACTTAGGATAAAATATTAACTGCGTAAGTCTCTAAAGTTATTAGGGAGTAGTTCAGGGACGCTGAAAGTTAGTAGATAGGTTAAACTACTTAGTTCTTTGGAGCACTGAACTTTTAACTTACTCCGACATAAATCTGTAGACGGCAGGTAATTTTATTCTCAATCAGCTTATAAACGGACGTATAGTGTAAGATGAAACTGTGGTAATGTTTATACCTATCTGGGGGCACGGGAGTGCCCCCGCCAAGACGAGCCAAGCGAAGCGCAAGGGCACTACCTACCTTTTCTCGAAGCACTTCGTCGTATTTTTGAACCTTCATAACTTGGGTTTGGATTATACCAGATAAACAAAATTTTCGGGATATGATGTCAGAGGTTGACTTATTAAACCTATAAAGTTTCAATTGCATAGCTCTTATACTTTAGATTTTATTGATATCTAAAATACCCCGATTTCGTCACTGACTCACTGACTCACTGATGATCATCAATATTCTAAGGGTCTTCCTGAAGTCCTAGAAAGCTGAAATTTGGTATGTAAGCTAATAATATTACACAAACAACAAAAAAACTATAAAATTTGGAACTTTTACCCCCCAACCCCTTAAAATAAGGGATGGAAGTTTGTACGAGACTTCCGCAGATTTTGATGCTAGAGTTCTGAAAATTGATATAGGGACTCCTTGTTATAAATAATAAAATACGTATTTCAGGATTTTCAGTAAATAACCCCCCAAACCCCCAAAAAATATTTTTTTATTTCATAAGCATCAATATTCTAAGGTTCTTCCTGAAGTCCTAGAAAGCTGAAATTTGGTATGTAAGCTAGTAATAGTACACAAACAACAAAACAATTCTAAAACTTGGAACTTTTACCCCCCAACCCCTTAAACTAGAGGATGGAAGTTTGTACGAGACTTCCGCAAATTTTGATGCTAGAGTTCTGAAAATTGATATAGGGACTCCTTGTAATAAATAATAAAATACTTATTTCAGGATTTTTAGTAAAGAACCTCCCAAAAAAAAAAACATTATTTCATAAGCAACTTTCAAAAAGATGTGAAATCCCACCAAAAACATTTTCATGTAAAATGTTGCCAAGACGAGACCACATATGGCTCGCACTGCCAAAAAGTTATCAGATCTCATGTTGAGTCAAGCTTCTAACTCTACACGCCCTAACTTCACAAACTCTACACCTTAGTCAAAATATGTGGCTTGGCCGTTTCGCTACCATCACATGGGCGTAAGGTGAAAAATTTTTTCACTGTTCATTACTTTTCTGTTATACAATAGTTTTTGTAGTAACGAAACGGCTAAGCCTCATATTTTGACTAAGGTGTAGAGTTTGTGAAGTTAGGGCGTGTAGAGTTAGAAGCTTGGCTCAACATGAGATCTGATAACTTTTTGGCAGTGCGAGCCATATGTGGTCTCGTCTTGGCAACATTTTACATGAAAATGTTTTTGGTGGGATTTATTTATCAAAAGTTGAGTGTGCCGAAAATTCGACGGGGCGTATCCCATTTGCAATGGACAACACAAACGTAATCAAAGGTTGGTATATTAAACTTTTATAGCTCTATTTAACAGTTGTGTCTAGTGAAAGTTTCAGATCACGAACGACGTAATCCTGTATCTGATTCAAAGTGAATAGCTCCATTTGTGCCCTCCTGAATGCATCCGGACCCTTCGGAATCGTGACTATCGCCATTGGAGCGGTGTTACCTGAGCTTCCAATTTGGGATTGGTGACGACGTGATGGAAAACCTTAAACGAATTCAAATAAAGGTTTTCTTTATGTGAGTAGTCTTTATGAGTAGGGCTGTGTGTGGGAGGGAGGGGTTGTTACTCATTAAAGTCCATCCGCTTAAATAGTGACGCCCTCAAGGCTCAAATCACACCAAAAGAGCGTCGAAGCGGAGCGCAGTTTCAGTGTCATATGAATTTTAACTTTATTTTCATTACTATAATACTTATTATCTTATTATCGATTATACAACCGCTCGGTAGAGAAGGCAATTCGCCGGAATTCCAGCAGCGCCGCTGGCATCCGCGCGACTCGTTCCAGTTTCTTATGCGATAATAAGTATTATAGTAATGAAAATAAAGTTAAAATTCATATGACACAGAAACTGCGTTCCGCTTCGCCGCGCTTCGCCGCGCTTTGACTCTCTTTTGGTGTGAGTTGAGCCTTAAAAGCTACCGCGAAGCCGCCACCGACCGAAGATACTCGTATATAAACCGACGAAATATTGCAATTTTTCTTGTTGAAACATTCAAGTGAGAGGTTTATATTGCAATCATTAAATATTTTATTAGGTACATTACATTGCACGGCGTTTGGAATTCCGCCACTATTTGAGCGGATAGACTAAGTAACAAAACGAAACTTAGCGACTAATCTTTGCGCGCAATGTTATTGCTGTATAATGTACGCGGTAATTAATTCTCGGAATTGCTCGCAGTTGTTTCAGTAGTAATGGAAACTGCCAGAAGGGTGCGAGGGAAAGAAAAAATGGCAATATGATTGTTTAAAAAATCCTGACAGCTGAGAAGAGTGTTTTTCCTGGAAATTATTGGATAATTACAAGATCGACTACAAAACACTGTCGTGGTAAAGAAAGCATCTCCTATTTCATTTGGAATAAAAAAAAGCACATTTCATCGATTATAAACGAACTCAGCAATACATAAATTACTTGATATTCCTTCCTCATGCCAGGAAGCCAAAAAGAGTGAACAAGTAAGAAAGTAATCTTAATCTATTCCAAATTACGTAATGTGCCGACAAATATTTATTCGAGATGTTAGAACTCGATATGCTTTATTGGTTTGTATAAATCAAGTTTGTCGTGCAAGCATTTCGAATATTACGTTGATATTTTTATATTACAGGTTCAAATATAAAAGATGTTTTTATGTAATAAATATTTATAGTTGCTTCCTAATGTATTTTTAAGTAATATCAAACATTAATAACATCAAGGTTGAATTCTATAAAAGATGCGGTAGAGGTGTGTTTTTGTACCGACGCCAGCATATGAAGCTTCTACAATCTGTCAAATTTCTTTAATAGATTTTAAACTTAGTCTTTAAAGTATAAGGTTCAAAGTTGATTGGGAAAATTTGACAGTTTCGGATAGCTTGATGTGCTGGCGTCTGTACAACAAAACGTCTTTGGTAGTAGAAGAGTAGAAGACTCTTTACTACGTATTTGAACTTTTTTCGTAGTCTTGATAACATAGAGGTTTGAAGAGTGGTGGGTCAGTGGTAATGGCAGCGAATTACGAGTTGTAGATCGTAGGTTCGAACCTAGACAGGCGCTTTAGTTTCTGTAAATTATTTCATCACCACTGCCCTCATAAAGGTGAAGGAAACCGGTATATCCTAGAACCAAACATTCAGAGACATGTGACATCTACCAACCCGCACTGGGCCCGTGTGGTGGGTTACGGTCTGACCCAGAGGAGGCTTATGTCCCAGCAGTGGGAACATTGTAGGGTGATTATGCATAAAGGTTTGATCATAGAGCATATTTATACAGCGTTTAAAATACTCACTTTAGATATTTATGAGTTTGATGAAACCCTAAATTAATCCTCTGAAGTTGATCGAATCAAGGGGTTACAGGATACAGGACTGACTTTACGCTCAAGGCCACTACAACGTAGAAATAGAAGGCTAAACATGAATTTTAGGTACAAAAGTGGTTTTAAGTCAAAATATTTTTTTAAATGTAGCAGGTCGCGTGTACGTATCGTTTCAGTTTTAATGAGCTCCACAAGAAATAGCGAAGGTGACATTAAAATTATTGAAAGCTATTAAGAACGTGCTGTACATTTTTGTAGGCACTTTCCATTAAATATAACTTTCAATTAATCTTCCCGTCGAAATAAACTGAATGGAAAGTTCTGCTAATGCTGTTTGAGCAACGAAAACATGAATGTTTTATACATCAAAACGTTAAAGAAATGACAGGTTAATTTGAATTGATCCTTAGGTGATAAAACTTTTGTTCCTAGTAACACATGTTTGAATATGTAATAGGCATTAGGCACGTAGACCTCTTTCAGTCGTTAACAATTCATATTGGTAGTACAGCACTTCACTAGAACGGCCCTTATAAGGTTAATGACCAACCGAAAAGGGAAGACGAAATAAAAAATTACGGTTACGAGAGCTATCATTAAAATCCCTTACCCAGGAATTCGCTAACCTCGGAATATGTTAGTAGGAACTTATTTTATGTTCGACTTGAAACACCCAAAAGTTGCCCAGTTCTTAAGCCAAGATAAATTCGAGTATAAAAGAGCTGGAATTTTAATAAATAACGCTTTAATATCCATGATATTGATCATAATCATAACGTAACCGCGGTACATGAATCCACGTAGTTACATAAACAAAGTAGGTACACCACACACAGCAGCGATAAGTATCGTGTATGCGAAATGAATTCTAATGATACCTGTTTGTGGCAGTGTAAGGGTACAATTTCGAGCTCTAGAAAATTGTTCATTCGTCAGATAACAGTCGCTGTATGACACCTTCGGACGTCTCGGGTGACAAATTTACATTCTTGTCGCGAAGTGTCAGGAAAACTGTTGTAGTAGTGAGATGTCGTCGCTTGTAGAGAGGGGCCTGACTCCGCCGCGCCGCTTCGCCTTGGCGCCTCGCCCCGGAGCGCAGGTGTCGCGTCCCTCCCCGGGTTCGGACCGACGACAAACATGAAATATAGAACTTCCAGGACACCTCGTGCATGATATATGACACTAGTGACGGCTACGTTCAAACAATTCCTAAACATGCTTTACTATTCTTTTAACATTTTATATTTATTTGATGCTTTAATCTTGAATTATGTTGTTTTATTGTAATACGCCTGTGTAAATAAACACTCTGCTTGATTGATGCTTGTTTAAACATTTTCGCAAATAATCTGAAACGAATGATTTTATCAACCAAATGCTAAAACGATAATTATGCCAATGCATGGGTATCTAATGAAACGACGAATAAAATATTATTGTAACAATATATTTTATATACAAAGTAGCTTTATAATACAACGTAAATAACTACGAAGAGCCCAGTCAGTGCGGGGTACGAGCGGACCCCGGCGCTGCGTTTGAGCGCCTCGAGCTCGCTGACGTCAGGGCTCTCGTCGGAGTCGCCCACCTCGTTGTACTGCATCTCTTCAAACTTGCCGGACAAAGCTGAAACAAAACACTCGCTCAGAAACACTCCCGAAATCCTTCGGGGCCAAATCCGACGCCATTTTCCAAAATATCAAGTTACTCGACATGACCATTAACTTTTGCCTCTAAACCCTTTTCTCTAAGTATTTCTTATCTATCATAACAACAAAAACAAAACTCCGTACTTCGATACTTACAATACAATTTTATTGTCCCGTCCGTGTCTCCGAGGGAATTCTTTGATATGCAACTGTATGTGCCGAAAGTGTTTCTACCAACTTTTTTAATCTTCAGCCTCATATCCACTTCGTAGCCCCTCTCAATGGCTGTGATCTCGAACCTCTTGTCCGCTACAAAGTGCGAATGAGGATATTTTAATACACGTTATTAATAGTTCCGCGTCAAGCTCGGATTATGTAGGTATAATACTTACACTGTGATATGATTTGATCATTTATCGTCCAATAATTAATTGATCTAGGGAAAGCTTCTGAATGGCAGTCCAAATGTACAGTATCGCCTTCTTTTGCTCCCACTAATTGGTTTTGTATAGTCATTATCGGCGGAACTGTAACACAAAGGGAATAATTTCTTAAACTCATCAAATGGAGAGTCTTGAGTCCCGCCACATCGGTATGGAGCGAGCTAGTTAATGTAAGAGGCTCGCGTAAGTCGGTTGACGTAATTTAGTTCGAATTAGCTTAGTTGCGGTTTAGGATTCAGCTCTAATGCTGGCGACACACGTTTTCGCTCTTTGCGAGGCAACCGCAAGTGAGATAGCTTAAATATTTATCTACATTGAGCATTTAATCTCTTTAGAGTCGGATGTACTCTCTGAAATGATGTAGATTTTGGTTGCGGTCGCAATATCAAGTTTTCCAATCTCAAAGGCATTTTATAAAGCGACTGAAGTTGGCTTAAAGCGCGAGTTAAAAGACTGAGACTCGTGATAGAGATAAAACTAATTTTATTCTCAAAACGTGTTAGTAGTACAGTGGTATGTTGTAGAGTCAATACAATAATGTGTCTAAATTATATTTGGGTTAGTTTTTAAAAGACTTATCAGCTAATACAGTGGTGGGGGCAGGTTGGTTGTCACCACAATTCATTTATCTTATCGCTTCCGTATCCGTCCGGTATCTCTACTGTTTGGTCTCGTTATCTTGACTAATTCATATTTATATTTATTTATAATCAATTCCGCTCATCCCGTTGTTATCGGGTAGTAGCGTTATCTCTGCTGTTGACTGTCCGACCTCGATATCTTGACTCGCGCGACAGAAAAAAGCTGCCCCGTGGCGATATGGGCCGGCAGCGTTCCTGAACTATTTATGTCATTCATTGACATAAATAGTTTAGTAAATAGTTTTCTATTATGAGGAGATTTTGTAAGTCAGTGCCGAACCTAATTGGGCATTTCATGGTAATCATAATACTGTGTCTTACAACAGTGAATCCTTTGATTAAAATAGAAAAAAAATGGTTCAAAGACGATGTACGAAACTTTTGAAGTTTAATTATCGGGATTATTAAGATTCGAGATGTAATTATCCCGATACGGGCAATATAATAATGGCACAACCTGGTAAGCAACTAATGCCCTACTTATAACAACTAATGCTATGCAACTAATGCTATACTTTGGGCGCTACGCTGTGCGTTGAAAATAGCAGATTGCATTGCAGTGATAAGGTATTGACTAAAAACAAACAGAAAGGTGACTTACAATGCACGACCAGCATGACCCGTTTGCTGACAGACGGTGGCACTCCATTGCTGGCGATACATAAGTATGCACCCATGTGTAGTCTTGACACTTTGACCAGCTGTAGCACTGCGCCATTCACTGACGAATCTAAATAATTAGAAAGATGAATCAACAAGAAAGAACAATAATTTATTAAAACAAAACAAAGGAGACAAATAATGGTTTGGATTATTTAGAAAACGACGAAATCAAAGGAACGAAGTGAAGTCATTTATTTTTGTTGGACCTATTCTGTTGTTCTCTTTAATGACGCATTTGTACTGTTTTCTTCAGGAGGCATAAATCGATTGAACTGAAGGAGCCTTCAGCATACCTGCTGCTGAATTCAAGTCAAATCCAAAAATTATAATTATTATCGTTAAGAGAATGTATCGATATTCGACTCCATAGTGCCTTCACTATTTGTTTTTATAAGTCATGTAAAAGTTTTTCCAAGGAACTATTATTTATCTATAGTTTCAGAGGCTAGTGTTTACTGTGAAAATGTTTAACCCCAGGGAGGCGAAGATTTGATCAAAGCAACATTTCCTGTGGAAAATTTCTATGTCCGCAAGAGGTGCGGTCGGCTGACATTTATGTTAAGTCACGAAAATTAATTGTTAAGCATATTGACCTTCTTCTTTTTTGGACTCGCCTTTTCCCGTAACGCGGGGTTGGTTTTCCCAATCATGGGCCGCCATTTATTTCGGTCTTGTGCGTGCCATATCCCTCATGTCCTTTTAGACTTTCGTCTTCCATGTTGTTTGAGGTCTTCCTCTTTCCCTCTGCTTTGAAGCCATGGAAAGACACTTTGTCACGACAAAAATCATCTGTTCGTCGAGGTACATGACCGTACCAACTCAGTCTGGATTCTTTTATTTTATCCGCACCAAAAGCTTATTGACCAACAACTTAAATCATCCGTTTAGTCAAATCACAACTGTCATTCTTTGACAGCTGTTTAAAATGATATACGGCAAATTGATGTAGGGTGCTAGTTGCTTAACAATTATTTTCCCTGACTGTACGTTATGTACCTACTCAAGTTTATTATAAGCTAGTTTAATACAACGTGGCTTTTATAGTTTGCTATTGGTAGGTACTTTCTGTTACACTGAAGTTAGCGGCAAGTAACTAGTCATCGTTCTTTCACAAAAATCAGATTTTGAAGTATATATGTGCTGCAAACTTTTACGTTAAGCTCACAACTCATGGGGAGCTTTTATTTTGAGTGAACTTTTTGTTCCTCTACATAGGACTGTGATTTTTGAACATGGGTGCAAAGACTTATATGTCGTAAAAAAGACCCCAGCGAAGTCTTTTCCCCTATAGTCGATTTCGTAATTGCTTTATCAGTTTTGACAGAAATTGTCATTAAATTGAAACTTCATTAGGATTGAAACTATCTAACTGTCACGTAGACAAATAGGCATTGTCGTTTTATCAAGTGCAAGTGACTTTCAACCGGGTGCAAAGCAATAACGAGGTCGACTATACTTGGCAGCTCTTAATAAGGTAGGTAATATAAATTAATGAAAGCAAATATCTTACTATGCTTACTATGTGTGTCGCTGAAGTTGGTGGTAGGCAACAAGTCGCCGGCCTCCTTCCTCCACACGACCGTCGGGGTGGGCACACCGTGGGCCGCACACCTCAGGGTCACGTTGGCCCCTTCCCTGGCCACCTGGTCACTACTCGTCGGGTAGTCCAGAATGTCCGGAGGAACTGCGCAAATCCGTAGCGGTTTTTGATATCTACGCGAATATTTTATTAAATAGAATCTTGTATTACGAACGCTTTAGATTTTAATGAATTAACGCTTTGTTTTTATCCTTGGTCACGACTGGAGTCTTAGACCAAAATGATTAAAAATATGATTCGTAAGACCAGATTCGAATTGAATCAACATTACAAGCAAAATACTGAACGAAATTGTTATTGTTTTATAATAATTTTAAGGAACAAGGGTCTAAATTGAGAATCATTTCTGAATTGGTAAGTAGACGTTGTGTAAACTTAATTTGAAATTTACTTTAACCGATATGAATTAATTATGAACATTACAAGTGAGTGAGCATTGGTGGCCCAGTGGTACCTATCGGCCGCGACCTACAACTTGTAGGTCGTAGGTTCGAACCCAGACAGGCGTTTTACTTTGTGTAAATTATTTCATCACCACTGCTCTCAAAACGGTGAAGGAAAACATCGTGAGGAAACCGGCATGTCGTAGAATCAAAAATTCGAAGACATGTGACATCTACCTACCCGTTCTAGGCCCGCGTGGTGGATTACGGCCCACTTCCTCTCACAGAGAGGAGGCCTGTGTCCCTGCAGTGGGAACATTATAGACTGATTCTGCTATACGGTTTGGTACACAAATTGGTTGTAGGTATGTACTACACGCTTGGCTGCCTGTGTAAAGTAACAAAATAACTTCAAATAAAATTTCCTTCGTGGTATGGTCTGGCTCTAATTCTAAGCATTACTTCGACATCAAATAAGCTACAGGCGAAAATATTTTTTTGTACCTTCAAACATTTCCTTGTACAGTCAGTGAAACAGATTATTTTTGAAGTTGACTTCCGAAATTGTTCGTATATTACAATGACAGCCGTCATTCTTCATCAGTCTATATTATACTATCAGGCTACTGTACTGTCAGGCTATAGGTACTATAGCGTTTCAAGGTTATTTTGAAATCGGAACTAAGGACGCTATCTTGTATTTTGAATAGGTACATTGTATTTCAAGTGACATTTAACAAAACAATTGCACAAATGTTTACCATCAGCATAATCAGCCACAAGAGTGGGCTATAATCTACCATGCGGGCCCAGTATTAGTACCTACATGTCACATGTCGTCGAATATTTGGTTCTATAGTCCACGCGGAACTAGTTGGCCGAGCCTTAGGTATGTGAGCGGTGGGACGGAGGGGCGGGGGCGCTTTGTCATTACTCAGTACGTGTGTTGTGAACAATAGGCAAAAAGATCGCTATGTTTTCCTTCATCGGTTTGAGAGCAGTGGTGATGAAATTATTTACACAAAGTAAAGCGCCTCTCTGGGTTCGAACCCGCGACCTGGGGTCAATACCACTAGGCCACCACAGCTCTACACCAAATGTCATTTGAGCGCCGAAAGATCCTTGTAGCAGTGTATGTCATATCTACTAAACAATAACTTCCTCTGACTGTACTATCAACACATAACAGTTTTGCAACATCAACATTTAGGAGTTTTGCCACTAAGTGCACATAAGGATGTAGATACTTACCTACTACATCTAAATAAGCCGTCTGGCTCTTCATGGGGTCGGTGTTGAGCTGGCACATATACCAGCCCCGGTCCGACTGCCGGACGTCGTGTATGTGAAGGAACCACACCCTGCGGTCACTGTGGTTGACGGCGATGCGGTGGTTCTTTGTGATCACGTGGGTGGCGATCGTCAGGATCGTCTGCGTGTCCACGCGTAGCCACGCCACCTTCAGAAACAGCCATATAAATAATTGCTCTATACCCTGGAAGGTGAACAGAGGTGTAAAGCCTTCGCCAGTTATGTATATTTTCATGAAATAGGGCCAGCTAATTTAATTGCCAACAACCGGACACAGAGAGAGTCAGAGCTGCTACTGTAGGTATACATTCGAAAAAACCCAACACTTAGCCCAAACGTGAGATCTAGCCTAGGCCATTTCACCAGCCTCCTTGCGACCAGTAGACCACACTCCCTCCAAGAGAATGTAAAAACCTAGCGTCCCGTTTTCTTTGAATAGACTTTTTCAATCATACCAATCTAATACCAAATAAACGGCTAAACACTTCCGTTTATAAGAAAACAAATAAATTATACTCGTTTTGTAATATTAATAGTCTCATTGGGATCGCTTCTAGCTCAATGAGACTAAATACTGATAAATCGTGTTAAATGTTTTTGATCTGAGTATAAATATTTATGTTTTCTTATCTTACCCGCGTAGCTGAGCAAGTAGCTTTAAATTCCCCAAATAATAACAACCAGACCAAGCCTGACCATTGCTGTCCTCCCCCCAATGACGCACTAAGCCGAGGCCCGAACCCCACAGGGGGTGCCCTTAGTGTCGGTTCATTTAACTGAAATCCTAGTTTGTAAGCCCTGGCTGGGGGCCTTAAAGTAATTTTTGGCCACCACAGGATAGTCCGGTTAAACAGAAAGGCAACCTTCTAGAGTTGCATCTGCGAGTGGTAATGTCAAAAAAAAACAAAAAACTTACTTACTGTCATGAAAGGACCGGTGGACCCAGAACCAGACAGTGAAAGATTTTAATTTAACTTTTTTTATTTTACTAGCCTATGTTGTGTCCCACTGCTGGGCAAAGGCCTACCCTTTTCCCTTTTCTTCACATCCCTATCTATTTTTTACAAATTTTTAATTTGCCTACAGAATTTTAATTAATTTTTAAAATGTCGTTATAATTATAATATTCGAATGTGGTGTGGTGTGGTAGTCCAGTGCCAGTGTGGTGACAATATTCAATTAAAAACGTCATACTTCATGAAAATGAAAATATCATTTTGAAAGTTAAGGCAAAATAATGCGGCTTTATGTCAATTAAAATTATGGTACTTGTAGAGACTGATTCCATTCGAGTATTCTGTAATTTGCAATAATTTCAGACTTATGAAAATGAAAATTAATAAAGTAGGTTAAATAATATTGGATATATTTAAAGGCAGAAGAGTTATTTGATTTTTAATAAAAACTTGTGCTTAATTTATTCTTTTCAAATTGATAATTTTTTTGCCGCATTTTACCATTTTTTTTTATCGCTGGGCAAGATTTAATTAAATTTACAGCCGTCTGACAACAGTCAAATCCTGTTGGGTTGAATTTCCAAATGTCTTTGAAGAAATCGCAAAAGGAAGTGTTGTGTTAGACCTCTTTTAATCAAAGGGAAGTTTTTCAAGCAACAGTGCTTGACGGCAAAACAGGATGGCTTTACCTGCTTTAGTTATTACCAAATATTTAGACAAAAAATTAAAGCACAATAGTACACAAAGACGAACTTGCATACAAACTTTCATCCCCTACTCAACCCCTTAAGAGAAAGAATTTTCGAAAAGCCTTCTTTTGTGCTCACCTTCTTTATAAAAGGAACACTTGTGCAAAATCATGCTTCTAGACCTAGCGGCTAAGAATGATTTTCACAAAATGTCTCGCATCGCATCGGATCGGAAAGGATACGAACGGATGCGGCGACAGCCGATCGCGTTCGGTAGGATGTCAACGCATACGATCGGCTCCGCACCGTCGCGTCGCTTGCGAACGTATCCGTTTCAGCGTTTCTGCGCCTAGTCAAATAGTTTCATTCCTACCGTGTTGACGTGTTCTAATTTTTGAATATGGTTGAAGTTGACGTAGTATTGTGGGCTATTAGAAGAAGAAAATAATCATAAAACACAGAACTGCAGTGCGTGCACTTTCGAGAATGAGTTATGTCGTCCTGCCACGGCTTTGAGCGCACGCTACGACAGGCGAAGATTGTAAAATCGTTCCGATCCGATGCGATGCGAGCCGTTTGGTGGAAATCATTACTTAGGCTGTGCGTTGTCTTTCATTGTATGATTGGTGAATTCAAGATTTTATTAAGTAGATAATATATTCTCTGATTTAAACTATGTGTAAGTGGCCGTGACGTGGACGAATAAACTGGAGTGCTTTATTGTGAGTCTTAATTGTAGCTACCTATCTCGAAAACTAGAGGAGTGCCCTTCGTAATTTATTTTCGTTGACTGCTTCGTAGCAACAAACTAAGTCTAGTTTAAAAGTAGGTTACTTACCCTGTATGAGCCGAGGTCATTGACGACGCACGTGAAAACAGCCTCTCTTCCCAAAGACACAGTCAAGTTGTTTAGGCTATCTTCAAAACGTGGCACTTCTAGAACAACAATAATATTATTTCATTAGGCTGTTATTGTTATCAATTCTTATAATTAATTTTAAAAGCTAACTATACTTTCACGGTAATTGTGGGAGTCAGTTTTTTGTTTAAATATTTTCTGAAGGCAATTATGTTGTATAAATTAAAATATAGTATTATGTTTTCATGTGGGACTAGCTATTTTCATAATTCAATCTTCTTTCAATCAGGAATCTTAGGAGAAGCGACTTTAGTCTTCCCTTGTAGGTACTTACACTGAACTAATGACTGTGTCAGTATTTATTTATATATACTTTATTCTACACCACTGAAATACGTACCAAAAAAATTATCAAACACTACAAAATATACAATTGGCGGCCTTATCGCTTTCTGTGATCTCTTCAACAACGTGAATGGGATTTACCAGTATCTACATCCCATTCACTTTGGCCAAATTTTAGGCCAAAGAAATCTGAATTTATTTACTTTATTAAAGAAGGAAGGAATCAATTATAGAGGGAACAGCTGAGACTAGACAATAGGCAGAACTTTAACCCTGGATCGTAATATTTGCAAGCTATTGAGGCAGGCCTTTGCCCAGCAGTGGAATGGAGCAGGCTATCAGAAACCAGTTAAACGTTAATAATTGTATAGAAAATTTATTTTCAAATCGCTAGAAGCAAGAAAATATTAAACGTTTTTGATTTATTAAGCTGTCGATCAAACAACATCAATTTGTGGACTCTGATTTAAATGATCTACCATTTTCAATTTAATAAAAAAACAGAATAGCTTACTGAAATCCCTATAGTTATTGTAACGAAACGTTACACAACTTTATAAAATTTTGTTGTTTATAAAATTTTTAATATGTGCCTATCTACTTAAATAAAATAATAATATAAACCACAACCGTGGGTAATTAATGTTACCATGTAACTATGTAACACGTAGATATATTCCATTTCCCTTGTGTAATTCCATACAAGATAGGCTTTCCCTAACAATACTAGGAATGTACATATACTGCCTGAAGGCAACTGTTATCTAATTGAACATCAATAGTAAATTAAGAGCTTCAGCTGACGGTTGGTTGAGCTGCTTTGTTGAGCATCTAATTGTTCTGCTAATGAGTTGTATCGGTTTCAATTGGTTATATAAACCATCGGCTTTTATATTCGGCTAATTATAATAATGAGATGAAATGTTTAATATTGTGGTATATTGTGTGACCCAGCAGGATACATTCGAACCGATCAAAAATGATTTGTTTTAAAATCAGAACTGGTTTACTGGGATACTTATATTATGCTTATTTAGGACAACAGATGTCTACTTTGGTATAGGTAATTGAGTTTGAGACTCGTCTGCCTAGCCATTTCCAAGTACATATGTTGGGATCGGCTTCCAAACTAGTGCAGCTGAATACCAGTATTTTACAAAGAGAGACTGCCTATCTGACGACGACTACCCAGTTACTAGTTATTAAGATACCCCTTCGTAAGACTGGTTGTTAGAATTTCGGGCTTCTGACTACCCGTAATGACTGTCAAAGATCCACGAATGACAGCCGGGACCAAGGGCTTAACGTGCTTTCCGAGGCACGGAGGGGTCTTGGTATGTAAAGATTGTTACCCTTCCACGGACTAACCGCGGCAAGGGTAGATTAACATGATCGATCGTTCTGAGCGGCCGTTATTAAATTAAATGTTTAATTGTCGGTATATTGTGTGACCCAGCAGGATACATTCGAACAGGTTAAAAATGGTTGGTTTTAAAATCTGAACGGCAGGCTTGAAACTAAAAACTTGAATTGGATTCTAAGTATATTATGGATTATTTGGAACATCAAATGTCTACATTGGAGTAATTGAGACTATAATTTTATTAATTTTTATCCGACAGGCCACAACTTTCCATGAGAATTTTTTTTTCGCTTTCAGACCGAAGCCGAATATGACCGAGAATACTAAATCCTCAGAAAGTGCTGCTGGCTTATAAAAATGAACACATAATAAATTATAGAGAGGCTATGAAAACCTAAACTAAATAAACAGTAACAGCGAAACTAGCATAAAAAAATAAAATTGAAGATGATAAACGGTAAATAGCCGGCTTGTAAACTAATTACGAACTGTAGAAATATTTACAAAAGGTTTGTTTCCCTCCAGTATTAATAGGTCTGCTGACCTCAGCAACGTATTTTAATGAACCACCTTTTTAGGGTTCCGTACGCAAAGGGTGCCAACGGGACCTCTTGGCCGCTTCTTTATTTTTGGTTGACAAACAAGCGGACCGTCCATCTGGTGACTGGTCATCGGATATGTGCAATACATATATATCATCAGGTGGGCATCCTATATGCTTTGTTATCCGAGAGATAAAATTGAAACATCCAATTGCTTATGATTTTATTACACTAGCACCTACTCCTATTTGGGCAGAAGTGGGTATGGTACCGTCATGGCAACTTGAAATATGTGTTGCAATTGTATTTGTCTAGTTATAAATGATAATGCTCACAAAGGGTGGGTCCCAAATTTAAAATTATAGGTACTCGCCGCGCCTTTAATCGTTAGGTTGTTGCCGTTTATAAATTAGATAAGACCTTTAAATACTCTAAATTGTTTACAAAATTCTTAGACGCGCTTCTTAGAAATTCCATTGCACGTTTAAAATTATACTTTAACGGCTGTAATCTTGTCAAAATTCCAATCTCAAATACAACCTGCGCTAGAATTCTATTGATGTACCTACTTACAAAGTTATCGTAATTATTTCGTCAAAATCTTATATTATTATCTCGACCTCTTTACATAGCATTTCATTAAACTCATTTTATGTTATTAGATTGAAATAACGATTAATTAGATATTAGCTTTTATATTTTACTGGGATAATGAGAAACGCTTTGAGCCGTTTGTATTTCTGACAGATAAAGTGATCAATTTGAACAAAGTAGTCGTTGGTATGAAGGCGACATGTTTATAGTCGTCCATATATCACTGAGCTTTATCTCCCCACTAATGTATCAGTATGTATATATAAATGTTATTGTTGCCTGCAGTGTGTTCTCTCACGTACAGTCCTAAGCATTTATTGTGCCTAGAGCAAATTTGCTTGCGGGTCGCAATATCCAAGTGAGCGGGCCCTGGGGTGCTATCTTGTTTTATTTGCGCGCCAAAGCCGATAATGAACGTTTTTTTCCGTATCTATTCTCAGCATTCAATATACTAAAGGTGTAATAAAGGGTAACATATTAGTAGTTCTCTCCTTCCTCTTGCCACTGAAATTTTATTGTCGTATAATATAATCAAATTTTAGATGTTAGTATTCTAAAAGATTAGGCAAATAAAAACAATAGATACGTACCTATATTTGATCGGCAATAAAATGGGCAAAGTTTTATAGCTCTTCCATTTTGTGGCCAGTATCTTATCGTGGTTTAAAATCTTTTGTTGTGTAGAATGTTAGTAGTCAATATAGTTCCTTAGAAGATAGACCTTTTGAGAAGATTGTAGAAACGAATAGCCAGCAGTATACGCTGATAACATCATGGTGGAACCTATGCACCCAATTGAGCTTTGTACTCCGTGAAAACCTGAAGCTCGCCCCAACAGCCGGTTAGCTTACTGAATATAAAGCGGGCTCTACTCTGGCGTACACGAGTAAAGAAATGTTTACAAATGAATGATAGTATGTTTATAGATATAACGCATTTGTGGTATTTTCTAATGAATATTAAATCAAACAAAATTCACCAACATATTCCTTATTCATGGTCCACACGAAATGTAATATACCCTTTAAATATCTCAGATTAACAAATTCATATAAAGAATTCTAATTATTGTCCTGTACCTTTCGCAGATATTTTATAAAATTCCTTGCAGCGACCTATTATCAGAAAAGGTATCTTTTATAACTTATGAGATGGAGCCTTTTCAAATACCTATGTACATTTCAGACAATTCCCAGATAACAAACTCGAAACAAAGCTTAAACTCCGCATATTAATGAGCGGATTTGTCTCGATGTATTTCTTCAAAATGAACGAATTGTTTAAGACACAAGGAGGTACCTACTTAGCTGTTCCCTTCAGAAGCTACAAAAGATGATCTTTATCGTTTTATGGGTTCAAGGAGTTGGGTGAACCCCCGGGGAGAATTTATGTCAGAATATTACCCCTCCTTAGAGACTCTAAAAGAAAGTTTTAAATGCTTTATGTCGGTACTTGCACATACGATGTTGCGGACGTTAAATTCTGTAATGTAGTATGTATTTTTACATCGTAAACTGTCATTCACGTTTGCCGATGTCTGCGGGCGACGGGGCGACTGGTTTATCGCTCAGGAAGAATACCATTGTATTCCGCATGACAGAAAGGCAAGCACTCCCTATTGTTTTTTTTTTTATCGGACCGCAATTGGCTCTATTCGCCAGTAGACCGTACACAATTTGTCGAGCCTTGTTAGAGATTGTGTTTACACGTGACGATAGCCGCTTAAATATACTTGCGTTTTGTGTAAAATCTGGGAAAGAACTGTGTTTTTAACGTTGTAATATTTTCTCCTCATAAATGTGAAATTAGCGCTTACTATCGCTTATCATTAGGTCGTGTAGCAATGTGGCCCTAGAGGATAGAACTGCAGTATATAATATAAGCGCGTTCGATTAACTTAGTGTCTCAGTGCTACAGTTGGAATTCACTTGTCCCGCTTGTTGAATTAATACTGATAGCACAGTGAGCAAAGACTCATTGTGGACTTCATAGCTACCTACTGTCGTTCTAATTGGTCCATTCCGGGTTGGCCACACTATATACATAGACCAGCCTTATAAATGATATTATAGGTTCTATTAGACAGAAGAATAACATGTTTTTTAATGGAATATTTTTCTAGGATGTCGGCCACATTTATTCAGCACAAATTAATGTAACCGGTACAGAGTCTGAGAGCACGCACAGAAAATATCTACGACCCACGCGGAATTCGGAATTAGAGTCCGTGACCCAACGGCCAGTCAGACCAGGCAAAATAATCGTCCAGAACTAATTTGTCTATGGAAAAATGACCATTAAGTTTTGTTTAATGAATTTGTCAGACTCCGTACTATGGAGTAACATGTCTGAAAGAATGATGAACAAGAAATATCATGCAAAGGTAACATAATAATTATTAAGGTAATATTGCCAAATTGTTGCAGTTCATTTATTCACTACCAGTTCGTTGCCTTGTACCTGCCTTATAAAGCAAATGTCACGAACAACCATGCATAAAATCCATTGTAGCGAAGTACAAAGGAAATAATATTTTATCACGTTTGCCCAGTTTTTACTTTTTTAAAACTTCAATCCATGCATTCATATCAGCACGTCCGTCTCGCTGAGGGGATTCAAAGCCCAGTTGGTGCATACATAGGTATACGTAGGTAGTGTAGGTATGTTTCTTATACCTTTAAAGTTATATTAGACAACGGACTGTAGTAGTAAAGACAGATCTTTATAGCACGAAGCTTTTGCGACATCAAACGTGTGAACATGTTTTACGGACCAGAGCGGATTACAACTGCGGGGGCATCACGTATCAGTTTCTATTTTTCAAATTCTATGTTTAAGATGTGAAAATATGAAGCGGAATAAAACTCTGTAAGAATAAATCATGAAATAGTATTACCAAAATAACAACATTTTCAGGATGCTGATGCGATTGCCTCGCTATTGTAGTGCGTCCGAAATGTTTGCGGAGGCGCGAACGGACGGCTTCCATGCGATTGTGCGCAAAAAGGTAGCTTCATTGTCACAGCGTGTGCGAGGCAGTAGCAATGGCATCCTGCAGATGATTGTATCGCGTGCGGATTGCCCTATCCAAAACAAATGGATGCGGATTGTTTTGGGCGATCACTGACACATTGATTAAATATTATTTTTTACTACTCTCAATTTTGATTTTGTTTTTACTGTAAATTATTTAATTTAAGGTAATGTTAATATTTTGTAAATTGATTTTAATTTAATTTTGTGTAATGTCAGTGTTTTTGTGCCAATTGATTTTAATTTAATGTATATGGATTATTGTTATCTGAAATAAATGAATTAATAATAATTACGTAGTCGACATACGTTGCTTTCTCTTTACTTTTTAGAAGCGTGTGCAGAAGAATGTGTAGAAGCGTCACGTACCTATAAGTCACCTCAAGGGATCCCGTCATCTTTAAAAAAGCTAAAGCTGGCACCCATATTTAAATATTTAACTTCGTTAATCACTAATTCGTTCCTAAAAAGTTAACTTCGACTTTAAACGTTAAAGTGCGTTTTGGAAGATTTAACGGAAGTTAAGGGGATTACAGGACCTAAACGCAAAAAACGCAAGTTTTAGATGCAATAAAAGTATATGATCGACTACAGTAAACAAAATCAGAAAAATATATGATATTCTTCAGGATATATGCTAGGTAGATAGTGTGTTGAAAATACAATACAACTAATTTGATACGATAGAAAAAAATCATGAAGATACCTCTAAAACCTTTCTTTTTATAATAAAAACCATACTAAATACGTATAATCATTCTGATTTTTGTCAGAATATTCTACAAACGACATACTAATGTTTAATGTTTGTTTGCACTAGTGTTTTATTTTTTTAGTCCCAACAATAGATTTTTTGTAAATAGATAATTGCTTCATATTTTGCAATAAATTACCAGCATCACGCATCAGCATCGCGCTTCTCTTTCTTTTCTATGCAGTCCGACAGTGACCGAGCTTTAGGTCATGTAGTCCCCTTAACGTTAATCGTTAACTCGTGATGGAAAATGCTAGTGGTATATTTATTAAAAACATTGGTATGAGCTTTGAAAGTTTAGGCAGGACATGCAATTAATAAAAGAAGGGTGTATCATTAGAGTTAGTAATAATAATTATTAAGAGACCGTCCGAACCTGTCTTTCGCGGCACGATGCGGTCCGCACGGTATTTTTTGGAAAATAGTAGGTACTTAATTAACGATTTACGGACCTATGGAAAGTTAATGAGTCCGTTAGTAATTTTTAAATTTAACTTCCAAGTTAATCCGTTAGTCGAAAATGTTAACTTTGGTAATTAACGGTCTTCTGCCCAGCTTTACTCAAAAAAGATATTGTAAAGAAAGAAAATATAAAAGCTCTTGGTTGTCAGACTTCCGGGCTTCTGACGAACCGTAGTGACTATCAAAGATCCACGAAGGACAACCTGGACCAACGGATTAACGTGCTTTCAGAGGCACGGAGTGGTCTTGGTATGTAAAGTTGGTCATCCACCTTCGTACCAACCGTAGGTGGGTGACCATCAACCGTATAGCTGATCAATCGAACCGTGCGGTGGTTATTGCTTAGCCACAAGCACCTACTATTCTAGATACTCTATAAAGGTATCAAATTGTGGTAAAGGTTACCGCTCTGTAAGTAGGTAAATAGTCTCATGTTTGTTAACCGACTTCAAAAAAGGAGGAGGTTTCTCAATTCGACCGTATATATATATTTTTTTATGTTTGTTCGCGGATAATTTCGTCGTTTATGAACCGATTTTGATTATTCTTTTTTTGTTGGAAAGGAGATATGCCAAGGGTGGTCCCATGATAAGGAAACCAGGATCTGATGATGGAATCCCAGTGAAATCGAGGGGAATATTCGAAAATCGTAGGAGTTTTTCAATAAGTATTTTAAAGCACTACAATTTAATAAAGGCCTGGAGTCGATCTGATGATGGAGCCGAAAGACAGTCGAGGGGACTCCTCAACGATTTACAGCAGTTACCTTGTGTTTGGGCTTGATTAATTTGTATTGATGTGAACTTTACACCTAGATGGGTTGTGACTGTCATTAGGGGTCTGATGATGAAGACGAAGGACAGTTAAGGGAACTCCTCAACAGTTTACAGTAGCTACCTTGTGTTTGGGCTTGATTAATTTGTATTGATGTGAACTTTACACCTAGATGGGTTGTGACTGTCATTAGGGGTCTGATGGTGAAGACGAAGGACAGTTAAGGGAACTCCTCAATAGTTTACAGTAGCTACCTTGTGTTTGGAATTACTTTATCTAAGGGACTGGGCGGGTCACACTTATAGGATGCATGCAGACAGATGGCCCAAAGTCGTCACACAGTGGGTGCCTGAAGACGGGCGTCGTCAGCGAGGCAGGCCTACCTAAGAAACGCTGGCGTGACGATTTAGACTCGTTCCTAACCGACTGGACGGAGAAGGCACAGTATAAGGAAATGTGGAAGGAAATGGGGGAGGCCTTTGCCCAGCAGTGGGACAGAATAGGCTAACAAAAAAAAAGGGAATTGTAATGGCAAAGGAAACATTTCATGTGATATATAAATAAAATAAATAAAAACTTTGCACCCATATAGGTTATAAGTGCCATTACAGGTCTGATGATGGAGACCATAGACAGTCGAGGGAATTCCTCAACGATTTACAGCAGTTACCTTTGTTGGGCTTACTTCATATGGTTCAATATGCCAAAATGTTCGGTTCGTACAAAAATAATACCTAATTAAGATGGTAGTTTTACATAGGACGACCACTACCTACTAGTCATGCTGATGCGTCAATTTGAAACCGAATTTCAGTTGCGTAATCGCGTTATTTTTAGCAATGCTCTTTCGTCATGTGGCCTACTCAATAATTAAAGTAACTTGAGCATTTGCTCTTGGAAATCATCATTTGGTAAAGTGGATCTGATGATGAAGACCACAGATGGCCATCGGAACTACTCAATGACAAATATTTCACGGGTTGGGATTCGATTACTTTAATATGGTGGCTAAGCAATTTATGCTCGTTACAATGCGTATGGTGAAGTGGAGCTGAAGGTGAATTCTCAATCAGCTCCAGTTCTCCTAGTTCTTACTAGGAGAACTCCTCAAAAATTAAAGTCCCTGCATCAGGAAAAACAATATTTTGTAAAAGGTGATGAGCAGTTGACATTAGGCTATTGTAACTTAGATAAATTACAAACTAACCCACTAAAAAGTGAAAAATAAAAACTTTTTTACAAAAAAAAACAACCGACTTCCAAAAAACACTATAAAGTGAAAAATAACTTTAATTTCGGAAGTCGGCGGCAAAAAACTAAAATACAAATCCAAAGACACCGACTTCCGAAATTAAAGTAATTCTTCACTTTATAGTGTTTTTTGGAAGTCGGTTGTTTTTTTGTAATTTTTTTTTTTAAATAAAATGTTTGATTACATAAGGTATGAGGAACAGGGTGTAAAGTTCACTCATACTCTATAGAAAAGGGAGGATCCTCCGACCAGACGGGTGTTATGTCTGGCGGGCAACTGCCCAATGATTTATGTCGGGGCCGTTGTATCTATGCTAATTGCGCGGTAAACTCTGCTTGCGCGATGTAGGATTTGCGTGACGTAGTATGACGCGTTGTTCGCATGTGGCGTTGTAGAAACCGCTACATCACTCCCCCCCGGAGACCGGAGGTCGATAGTGGGCTGAGTCTTGTATCTTGCGATGCTTGCCAGTCTAGCTGAGGTTCCAGTGAGTCGGAACCGGTTGCCGCATAGTTCACGGTGAGTCGGAACTGTCTGCTAAGATGTCCCCAGTGAGTCGGGGTGGCGCTGCGTTATGCTCCAGTGCGTCAGATGTGGTACAGCGCCGGGTTGAGGCTGACTGCTGGCGTCGACCAGGAGAGCGTATTTCAAGGGCTCTGCTTGTGGACCGGCCGAAAGTGCAGTGTGCTGTGCCGAGGTTGCTGATGAGGCTGTGGGTGATGACCAGGAATGCGCGGTCGCTGCATGCTGGTGGTCAGGATACCCGTTGAAGCCGTGGAAGCTGGCTGGGTGACTCGCCGCTCTAAAGCTTGCGGGATTGATGATGATGACGTCACGCTGTAGTATTTGCACGAAGGCTGCGCTGACGTCCATGTTCGGGGTCACCAGTATAGAGGTATGAGGAACAGGGTGTAAAGTTCACTCATACTCTATAGAAAAGGGAGGATCCTCCGACCAGACGGGTGTTATGTCTGGCGGGCAACTGCCCAATGATTTATGTCGGGGCCGTTGTATCTATGCTAATTGCGCGGTAAACTCTGCTTGCGCGATGTAGGATTTGCGTGACGTAGTATGACACGTTGTTCGCATGTGGCGTTGTAGAAACCGCTACACATTCATCACACAATCGCACAATGGAATTAACATTTCTTCAGGAGGTCCAATTTAGTGCTTTAAATTATAATTATCAGCCGTTAGATAGACTGTAGTATACAATTTAGTATTCATTGCTCATATTATCTGTTTTCTAGGCACCCTTTGTCTTAAGAGCACAATATTTATTGTTGTTGTGTCTTCGAGGCGTCAATTGTTTAATTAATACAACATGCTTAAGTCGGTGATAAATTACCATTGACGTGAGAAAAACGTCACCTGCGAATCGCACCGCACACGCTCAAGAAACGCTTACAAAACGCCGATGCTATAACAGTAGCGTGCTTCATCGTAATAAAATGCCAACGGAAAAATCCAAAGTGTTAATAGAAAATTCAATTTACAATCGGAATACTGAATTTCAATCTGTGAAACTTATCATGAAATGATTAGTTTTACAAAAATAGTTTTAATTCGTTCACCATTTCGCTCGGTTTGCATTCACTATGCATAACTTTGAATCAGTTTTACTTAATAATAGGTGATTAAAGTCGACAGCAAAAAATGCTGTTATAGTAAATGATAAATGATTTTATTTCTGTAAGTACAAACACTTTTACACGTCAAACATATTAAATTTTATAAAACAGTCAGTCAGTCGGCGTTTCCTATCTGACTATTCTGAGAAAAAAGGCCGAAACAAACTCAAAGGTTATACTTACCTTCTTATAATTCAGTAATTAGTATCCGTTGTTTACCTTTAAATTATGTTTAGTATTTTCTTTTACTCTCCAAAATACAAAGAATTATTAATAAATGTTAAATTATTTAAATTTGATATTGTACCGGATGTGTGAATAGTTCAGAATTCTGGAAAAAGGCTAATTATGTTTAGAATAGCTTTAATATTAAGGTAGCTGACCCGGCGAACTGAGTACCGCCTCAGATTTTTATTTTTTCCCATGTTTTAATAATTATTCTGCTATTCGGGGCGAAGACAAATTCAACAAATAAAAGATCATAAAATCGGTTCAGCCGTTATTGAGTTATAAATGGTGACTAACCCGACTTTGTTTTATATACCTACTAGCTGACCCGGCAAACGTTGTTTTGCCATATAAATTATTTCTAGCTGCCCGGCGCTACTTTGTTCGCGTGGTGTCCTACCCCTTACCCTACCCTACTCCTAACCCACTATTTCTACCCCACTTCTAACAAAAAAAAAAAAAAAGTATTCTATGTCCGTCTCCCGGTTCTAAGATAACTCCCCACCAATTTTCAGCGAAGTCGGTTCAGCCGTTCTTGAGTTATAAATAGTGTAACTAACACGACTTTCTTTTATTTACATAGATAAAGATTTAGTTAGTACTTAATTTAAAATCATTTTAATATAGCGCTTGTGGAATGTAGGTTATGTCAAAACATTCCAATAAGCCTGCTTATTGCGTTTCATCTTCAACTTAGTTTTAGTTAGTTAACAATGAAGTTTGATCGTTTGTTAAGTACTTACATGTTCAAGTTCAGCGGTTTGTAAATATGTACCAAGATTTTATTTACATTTACTAAAGTTTAGTCTTTGTTACAAAACTTAAAACTTAGGTAATATAATAGAAGCACTGCGGTGTAGAATATTGCAGTTTTATGTCAGCGCCATCTCGCGCGCCGATACTGGAACTAATGTAACTTTTGTTGATGATTTCTGAAAAAGTGTACTCAAAACTCAAAACTCAAAGCATTTATTTCAATTAAACCATTTTACAGGCACTTTTGAATTGTCAAGAAGTAGGTCAGTCAGAAAAGTGTGAAGCTAGTTGCCCATTCCAAAGCGTAGGTACCTATGGAGAAGAACGGACAAGAAACTCCATGGACACTCTTTTTAAATTATATTTTACAAAAATATTAGTTACATCATTACTTTTGAATTTATAATTAAATAATGTGAGAACGATGTAAAAATAAACAAGATGTATGCGTTAAAAGCGTCCAGAGTACAACAAATAGTACTAAAACAACAATCCAAAAATAAAATAATTAAAAATAAGCCGAGGCAGCTAAGTGATGACCAGCCCCAACTGACGGCGCCCGTTCACGAACATGACGCATAAAATCTATTTAGAGACTTCGTTTTATTTTTCCTGTAATCTTTACATAAACCTATTACATTACGTCCATGTGTCGGCTGCACTATAGTTTATACAACACTGTCAAACATGATTTTGTTGTACAGCAGAGGTTCTTTTGGCGCGACGCCAAAATCGGAACTAAAGCCGCCATCTTGTTTTTTGAATGAATTTCGACACCTGTCAAAATCATTCGCCAACATAATATCCCTGTATATTTGATGGCTGTGTTTTACGGACTAATTAAAAAAATAATATGATACCTCAATTTCAGCTACTAACTGTACCTCGGTATCTTATAGCCAACAACTCTCTGCTGTCCCAGACTCGCAGATATTTAAACTCCTTTACGTCTATTTGTCAGACTTGCTGATAGTGCTTACCGGGAAAACCTTTTATGCAGATTTCTTTGTTATAGAGACAAAAGTGGAAATTATTCATTAGATATTTATATTCTGCTACGTCGGTTGGTTTGGCAGCGTTTATACTTAAATATGATATTCTAGCATGCCATTAGTTGATGTTGCGTAATCTAAACGATACTTAGGAGTCGTAAGTTGAAATTAAAAAGAACGCTATTCACCCTTAATGCGTGAAGTGTGATCACGCACACTAGTCATTTTTCGTTTTCTTTACGATCACGACTTACGTTGCGCAAAACAGCAAAAGCTTTCATACTTTCAGTTAGGCCGCTTTTAAACCAACAAACTAATAAAAACAGTTAGCTATTAAACCGAACCTACACGATCGTTTTACAAGACTTTTCCATTTGTATAAAAGAAAAAATATCTAAGTTTTATAAACAAGGCCTCATTAAGCCTAGACATGAATGCAAACAATAAAATGTCTAGCCTTATTTTACCATGGTCGCGTTTTGATCTAAAGAGACTGTTGAAACTTACAACTTTAACGTCAATATTCGTCCTGTTTCATATTATGGACACTGAATAATAAACGAGAACGGGTCCTTTAAAAGTGCGAGCATTTAAAAAGAAATTGTCGATAAATCACAATATTGTGTAAAACCTCACTTAATCTTAATTTGGGGCGATGTCTTTGTGTGGGCGCTATGCAACGCGACTTATTTGTGCCGTGACTTAGTTGTGAATGGCATCGACAGGCAATATTTTCTCTTTACAACGAGTTTGGTTTGTACAAGACAACGCTTTCAGGCAATGACTTGTGCCGTGGGGGGTGATATAAATATTTGCGTATCGCATCGCCGCCTGGCGGCTGGCGGCTAGCGGCTGGCGTGCTTCCCCGCGCCCGCGCCCGCTGCCTGCTGCTCCAAACGTGGCTCGTCACGCAACCGCCGCTGCCTCAACGTAAGAAGTTTATTCCACTTTAAATATCCTACGTGAATCGATATGTTCTACAAATTAAGGTCGGTTATTACGCCATACCACTGTTCTGTCTAGAACTCACTAAAAGAAAATGTAAAAACTAGTCCGGCCCACCCAAGGGAGGAGTTTCTATGAATTATCATAGTCCTGGAATACTAGAAACGTACGTGTGAGATTTTCAAATTAAGATTTGTAGATTTAACGAAAAGATTTTATGTGAAAATAAACTTTCTGCTACAGTTAAATTAGTGGGTAATTACAGGAACACACAACCTTAGTACTACTTAACTTCATTAGTGGCATTCGTAACGAAATTACGAACGTAATAAATGTTCTTACAAGAATTAATTAACAAAATTAAGCAACTTTAGTCTACCCAGGTAAATTATTATCACTACATAATCGAATCGAGTTAAAGGGAGTGAAAACTTTGCAGATAAGATGTGTTGCAAAGAAGATTATTTAAAATATTGAGTAAGTAACAAATTTTCGAACGATCGGCGTGATTCGATAACTTTTCACCGAAGTTAGCTGTAAGTTTGTGGAAGTTTCCAGCCGTGTTTCTGAACCTTATCGTCCGTGGAAGTAACAAGCCGAGATAAATGAAGTTTAGTTGCTCTTAATTTAATGGCTGGCCGGAAGTTTGGGCGACGTGACCGGATGGAAGGGAAGCCTCTTTCCTACCAATTATTCGCCTAATTAATAAGACATTGTATTGATAGGATTGTTAGCACCCTTCATAACACTCGGAAACTTTATTTAGCAAATTCACTAAAACAATTAGGTTGGAACAAATTAGGAGTGACTTATCGCATCAAAACAGTAGCAAAACAAACAACATCATTATTTACTTGAGAAAAATAAGAAGTTGCTCACAATTAAAGTGTGTCGAACGAGTTGCGGGTCGACGTAACTACGGTAAATGTCTTCCAAGTCCCTCGAACACCGCAACTGAGCAAATGGCGAACGATTTAAACGCTTTCTTAAAGGATTTATCGGAGATGACACAAGAACAAGAGGAACGGAGGAATCGGGGAGGCAAAGTCCTACCGGGGTACGACGGGCTAAAGCGGGTACTAAGATTTATTGAGGGACAAATTGTAACAGAATCACTGCTACAGCTAATCCCCTAATTAGTTAATCAGTTATAAATTAAACATTATTGCTTTTTATACGAGGAAACGATTTGGGAAAATCAGCGGTTTCTTGTCAAAATTTACTTGTGTTTATGTAGATTGGGCTTCAAATAGTATTTGATGCAAAGCAGTTTCGGGTAGAAATGAACGTCTTGCTGCCTGAGCTGATCGGTTCTGTCAGCGCGCTGAATTTCTCATGCTCAAGACTCGGGATTTAGAAGTTAAATCCCCAGTCTTGAGCGTGAGAAATTCAGGCTTATGCCTATAATGTTCCCACTGCTGGGACACAGAGTGTTGTCGCGTGGTGGATTACCCATTATCTTACAGAGAGGGGGCTCTCTGTGAGAGGGAATGAGTAATCCACCACGCGTGCCCAGTGTTGGTTGGTAGATGTCACATGTCTTCGAATTTTTAGTTCTAGGAAATGCCGGTTACTTCTAGATGTTTTCCTTCACCGGTTTCGAGAGCAGTGATGACGAAATAAATTACACAAAGTAAAGCGCCTGCCTGTGTTCGAACCCTCGACGTGCAACTTGTAAGTCGGTGCCGTTACCACTGGACCACGGCTGCTCTCGCAGATTTCTCCCGGATTTAGAGGCAAAACCTAAATTTAATGAAAATGTTTCTTAATAAATTGGTTGTTTCTTTTAGGGCGGAACTTCTCATATAAAAATGTATAAAAATAATGGCAAAGCATTATATTAAAATCCAAACCTTACAGTGACTATAACGGTATTTGTTATGATTTATTTATAACGTTAGAATTTGCATAATCTAATGCACAATTTAGAATGATTTACGTTGAAATCCAAATCAAAACTGACCGATAATGCGAATGCGAATTTAACATTGATGTCGATCCTGACGTGAATACCAATATGAAATCAACGTGACTATTCACAGTTTGTATTTTAGAGTTCTATCAAAGCTAACCATAATAATATAATTTAAACTGAGTGATTGTACCGATAGTCGTTACGCTGAATGACTGATAATGCCTGGCTCAATGTTGGTCCTGCTCCACAACCACAACTAATTGATAAAGGGGCTTACAGGACCTAAACACGAAAAACGCAAGTTTAGTCATGAAAATCTGTCATTTTCACCAGTATCTGACATTAAAGTGTCAAAAAACGCGCTGTATTTGGACAGTTGTTATTATGTGACCGTTCGCCGCTTTCTTAAGAAACCAAAGCCGACTGTCGATCAACACCTCAGGAAAGTCTGGATCAAAGGTCGTGACGCAGTAAGCAGTACTCCTGGATATGATACGGTGTGCTCAGTAAGGAGTTCCTGGGTTGTGAAGGTCGGATAGGCCGTCGCTCCATGTAAAATACTAGTATTCAGCTGCATCCTGTTAGACTGCAAGCCGGCCCAACATATGTAGTTGGGAAAAGGCTAGGCAGATGTGCCTGGAGTCATATCTACCAGTAGTTTGGACCTTGTTCATCTTGTTCCCGATGCTGGTAGGCTACTACTTTTCTATATTTTTGAAATAAGACGGAAAAAGTACAATATATGTACCTAATGGTACTCACTGTTCCCAAAATCGTGTACACCTATTGCAGTTCCGAACTTTCGACGCTAAATATAGACAGCAATTTTAGGCCGCAGATTCTGTGTCAGAGTTTCAGTTTGCAGTATTAAATTGCATACATTGTCTAAGACGTAAGGCAGATTGATGAAATCTGAGAATCTGTTTTGCTGTTGTTAATTAATTATTGATGCGAGTGTTATTTTGAAGCTATGACCACAAAATACAGATAGTACAGAAGGCAATCTCATGTATGTACTTCACTTTTCATACCTACGCTCGGCGGTCGCGCTAGGGTTGACAAATTTGGCTTATTCACAAAATCTATCGTGGTAGTGGCACTCGTATCTAGTTGTTTGATTTATTGTTGAGCTTATTCTACAATATTAAACCAAAACAATAAACATACTATAACAATACAAACAGTTTACAGAACAAAAACATATAAAATTTTACGTTTGTCAATTTTCACTATCGAAAATCCCTAATAACTTCAAAACGAAATACCCTATTTACAGAATTTATTTTGCCCTATCCGTTTTAGACCTAAACCTAACAAATGACACTAAAAACAACACAATATCTACACCAACAAAAAATCATGTTTTCAACTTACGTAATAGTTGGTGGCGTGAATTTACCTTACAAAAAAGTTACTTCGTTTAAACTGATTCAAAATAGGAAACTATTATTTTATTTATATTAATTCTTAGGACATATACTGACTGAGACTTAGGACATATACTGACTGAGAAACTTAAAGATGATGAAGACATTGAGAGACAAAGACGTTCGCTCGCTGCCAAGAGTAATATGTTGGCGCGTCGATTTGCGAAATGTTCAAGTCAAGTTAAAATCACACTGTTTAACGCATACTGCCGGAATCTTTACACCTGTGCCCTATGGTACAAATACACGCAGCGTGCTTTTAACACGTTGCGTGTTCAATATAATAACGCATTCAGATGCATACTGGGTCTGCCTTGGCGGTGTAGTGCGTCCGGCATGTTTGCCGAAAACAGGGTTGATGACTTTTACGCAGTCATGAGAAAGTCACAGGCCTCCTTTATGAACCGTATTCATAACTCTGACAATGGAATATTGAGGGCCATATACGAGGTAAACTATTTCTTCGTGTATGGCAATTAATATTCCAGCGGCAATAACACCACCTATCTATTCCTCTGTTGTTGTGTTGTTTTTAATATGTAATGTTTGATATAATTTATAATTTAAAATTTTCAATTTTCGATATGATTTTTAATTTAATTTAATGTAATTTAATATTTAATTTGTAATTTTTTTTTTTTTTTTTTTTATTGAATTTGTAAACAGGTTAAATTTTATATGAGTGTATTTTATATGGGTGTATTATACCTGAAATAAAATGATTATTATTATTATTATTATTATTATTATTATTATATAAATCGAGCTTAGATAGCCATTTGTTTGTTGCTCCATTTTTGCACTTCACAGACGCGTTTCTCAAGCGGATGACACTCGCGCTCGCACTACTCCCAACCACTCCGAGATAACGTGTCCGTAAGCGGTGTCTATGTGTACGTTGTTCGAGCGCACTTTGTATGTAGATTGACTTCTGTACTATCTGTATTTTGTGCTATGACGGAAGGTCGGGATAGGTATCTACTCCAGATATTTATAGACAAATTGGGAGGAACAAAGGGCAGGGATATAGGTAGAATAGAGGAAAAATGTGTTCATGATGTTTTGTTTTGTCGACTTTGTAGGTATACTTTCAGGCCGAGTAAAAATATCTGGGTATGTTGTGGACAAAATCTTCTTAGTGGCGCCGTATTTCTATAACCTTGCCTTGTTATTGGCGATAACTCATCATCGCGTCTACTCATCATCATCATCTGCCTACCCTTTTCCCAATTATGTTGTGGTCAGCTTCCAGTCTTACCGGATGCAGCTGAGTACTAGTATTTTACATGAAGCGACTGCCTATCTGACCTCCACAACCCAGTTACTGGGTAATACGAAACCCTTTGGTAAAACTGGTTTTCAGTCTTTCGGGCTTCTGACGACCTGTAACGACTGTCAAAGATCCACGAATGACAGCCGGGACTAACGGCTTAACGTGCTTTCCGAGGCATGGAGGGGTCTTGGTATGTAAAGATGGTCAACCATCCACGGAACAACGATCAATCGACCCGTGCGGAGCGCGTCTACTGAAGGGATGTCACATCTTTGTAAACCCCCTCAGGAACCATAGTTGTGACGCTAACGTTATTTGAAGGACATAATCATTATCCGGCCCCTGACCGCGTTTTGATAAAAAATGCATTCTTATTAGCCTCAACGAAACCTTGTTATGGCTCAGGGAATTCTACCGGTTAATCGTCATTTTAATAATTCACGAACACATGTCTATCAATTACCCCGGGGGAAACTTTAGGCGCAAATTCAACCCTATCGTGGGTATATGATAAAAAGGTAGAAACTAGGAAAATTAACTGAATAATATATGTGTGCGACCCCTGATCATGTTCACACGACTGTCGGTGAGCCCTGGAGGCATTCTTGAATCCTGTACATTCCGTAGGTTGTTGTGCGTCGCGCCTCATGCCGCTAAGCCGGCTTTCGTCCGGAGCCTTGCTGTTACAACATCTCTGTGGACTGTCCTTCTAACTAATATGTTGTTGCTCAACCAACATTCAAGTTATTCACGCACTAAAGTGAATAACTTGAATGTTGGTTGGGCAACTAAATTTAGTTTGTTATTATTCTGGAACTTATTAAAATATGAATGAAAAAATGTTTTCCCTCTCTGAAAAATTTCACCTACGTGATCATTTCCATAAATTTTGATCGTCGTATTTCTCTTGTTGCATATTAAGTACGTGAAAGTAATTAGTTATCAACCCGGGCTTCACGTAACTTGTATTGTGTGAGTAATTAGAGCCAATCAAGCATATTAATTAAGTCTTGGTTAACGGTACCAATATCTTACAAATGATTAAATTAGGTAAGGTATTTATTAAATTACTTGTATTATAATATTTTCAATGCAAAATGTAAATCGGTTTTTGCTCAGTACATACTTACTGGGATTTTAAAGGCTGGTTAACCTCCAATAATATAAAACACAAAAAAACAGTTTGAAAACGTATTTTCTTTCTTAAAAGAATAAGAAATAAACGCAAAGATTTCACACGGCAGTCCCTTTTTTTTTCATAGAAAGATTTGATTAAATTTAAAAAAGCGGGCTGTAACATCTGCTTGTCGTTTTGCGCAAGTTTCCACTAAGGGAAACCCAGTTACCTAATAATATCGTAGGCGAAGGACAACTTACATATTATTTGTGAACTCGGTGTACCCAATTTGCTGTGCCTATAATATATTTACCTTAATCATAACTTACCTCTAGGAATCTACGCAAAAACACGCCAATTTTCCGGTAGGTGGATAGGTATTTACTTAAGCGAATTTCTCATTATAAGTTATTAAACAATTTCAGAAAATAAAATAACATTCCATCCAATAAGTAAGAGTCTGTTGACGTAAAGTAATCATACGGATAAATTAAATTACTTGCCTGCTTTATATTTTTTTCAGTGAATTTATTAAATTTAACGTAAATTTATTATGGGTTAACATCATTTATAAGTCACGAGAAAAGCGATCAGGTAAACAACCCTCAGATTTAGAGACGATATATTTGTGTGGAGCAGTGGTGGCCCAGTGGTAACGGACACGACTTACGAGTATTATTAGGTCGTAGGTTCGAACCCAGACAGGCACTTTACTTTGTGTAAATTATTCCATCACCACTGCTCTCAAAACGGTGAATGAAAACATCGTGAGGAAACCGGCATGTCCTAGAACCAAAAATTCGAAGACATGTGACATTCACCAACCCGCCCGCGGCCGCGGCCCGCGTGGTGGATTACGGCCCACTCCCTCTCACTGAGATTAGGCCTATGTCCCAGCAGTGGGAACATTATAGGCTGATTATGATATTTGTGTAGTGTAAGCATCAAGCTTTCTACTCTAAGAGTGCAATACCAGTATGTTGATCGCATGATAAATATGACTTAGCTGGAATGACATTAATTAAAATTAAATGGCTATTTTTACAGCACTGTGACCCGATAAACAGCTGTCTTCCTTGTTCTTTTACAAATCTCGATTTCCCGTTTGTAGTACTCCACAAAACTGATGGAGACAAGTTCTTCGTGACTGGTATTGTCAACTGTGTTGAGACTCCATTGTACCTACCGCTGTTTTAGCCATTAAGTCGTCAGCATGCGGCAGACATAGTCCCTCTGCCATTTAAATTGGGTCCAGCTACATCGGTAAATTGCGTTTTGGAGCGCAGTGTAGAGTTGCTAACCCTATTAGTTAGTTTCAAATCTAGCATACTGCGCTTAATGGGTCGGTGGCGAGCCTTGAGTCAGGACTTGGCATTTTGGTTGAACGTCAAAGACCAATTCAATGAGTCTTAAGTATACTAAAGCAAGTGCTAATATGTAACTTTACAGGGGAGCAGTTATAGATTATTTAACTTAAGGCGAATGCGCTTATGTAGCCCGCGAAATTCAGAATTTCGCGCTTTCGCTTAATAGAAAGAAGAAGAGAAGAAGAAAGGAAAAGAAGATTTACATTAAAATTGAAAATCTGCTCTTAAATAAACGTTGAATACTAACTAACGTTGTGTTTTTACACTTTTAATACTATCTATTCTGTAGAACCGGTGTAAATCTACGCACACTGAGGATAAAACATTTTTAATCCTTAATAACGGCGCCCAGAATTCTTATTTTGATCACAGGGAAGACCGAGAAAGGACCAAGAATGACTTGAAATAGAAAATCTATTGTTCTACGAAGTCCTTAATGAAGGGCGACCTTCCAATCAAAACATTGTTATATATAACTGAGACATGCTGTATAAGGTCGATTGTATTATGTCCAAAAGTAAATGTGTGTTCAAGTAAACTCCAGTCTGAGCATATATATACAGCATACGTATACGTTGGATTTAAAAATAGTATGTGTTTACAATAATAATAAGGTCTGTCAAAGACATTTAAATAATAATAGGTGGCTCATTTCAATTAAATTAAAAAAACGGAACTCTGTAAGTTGGCTTCGGCCCCTCGTACACCTTCCAAAGGTCTGGGACTCGAGGGTCTCGAGATCTATCACAGATATTTTAAAATTAATAATAGTAAAGTTTATTAATCATAAATAAACAATACAATTTAGCCAAATTCGGTGAGCCACAAACTAAGGTCCGCTTGTATCATGTGGCTCAATGTCAATAATGTCAATACTGCAAAAGGGAGAATTTTATTCATATTTAGATAAAATATTAGTGCGGAATTAATTTGATTTCAAAATTCAGTGTGGATTAAAGTTTTTACCACTAACATAATTGTTGTTTTGTTTTGTTTTATGGTTCGCCGTTTACCGTGACCTATCTACGTAATATTAAACGCATAGGTATATTTAGTAAACAAATATTACCGAGATGATGACTAATAGAGAAGTATGGAAGAAGAAGATATGTTGCGCCGGTCCCCAAATAAATTGGAGTAAGGACAAGCGAATGTTGATGAATGATGAAATACCTAATATTGTTTATTTTCTTCTTTATCAGCCTTTTTAAAAGAGCTACTAAGGTAACACCTCCGCCATTCACTGTGTGTCTGTAACACAAACGTTCTCTTCGACTCAGTACCCTTACGTTATAAAGAAATGGCCAAAAGGGAGATATGGACCAAATCACCTCGGCGGCAGTCGGATTGGTGACCGCAGTTTGTTAGTACCGACGAGTACGCTTGCTGCACTTTCTATGGACGTAATCCCATGAGTCAGGAAGCTTTTTCTCAGGTTTTATTAGGAAACTATATGGATTTGTCGCAGTTTTTTAGCAACTGGAATTTGATATAGCGAAACCTACTACTGAAAATATTTCGATTATTAATCCTAATATCTTACTAATATTATAAATGTGAAAGTTTGTGAAGATGTTTGGATGTTTGTTACTCAGTCATACGTAAACCGTTAAACAGATTTGGATGAAAATTGGCACTTAGCTATTCCCTGATTAATACATAGAATACCTTTTATCCAGTTATTCCCACGGGATCTAAACATACGCAGGTGAAACCGCGGGGCGCTGCTAGTATAAAATAATTTATAGTTCGATGATGGGTAAATTAAATCGAAATTTAATGAGAGGTATTACGAATACAGATTAATTATAAAACCACACATTCCAGTTATGCAGGTTCGCTAAATTATTTATAGTTGATTTCAGTTAGGTATCACTGTTTTCATAACATTTTACACAAGTCTGCACCCAGCCTAAATAACCACAATGTATTTTTTGCTTAACAACGATTTTTTAATTATTTCCAACGTTTATTACTTTTTTATTTAAATTATTAACAAGTTTCTACGGCAGTTAATCACAATAATTTGAATAACGGGATATCCGTTATAGATTTACTTTCGTACAAGGTCTGAATATAAAAAAAAACTATTTTTATATCTTGTAGTCACGACAAGTAAAGATCACTTTGTCGCCAGACGTTTTATTGACACTAACCTGTAACTACCGTAATGTACAGTCAGCAACAAAAGTCGATTAACACTTCAGTATTTTTAATCTTAGTTATTGAGCAAAATATTTGTTTAAAATTGCAGCAGAAGTACAATTTTTAGAATATAAACTCTTTGCTACTATGTGAAAAGCTAAAAAGCAGTTTATTGAAAAACATGACAATGAAAACAATTCAATAACATGTAAAAATGACAGTGTTGATGGAGTTTTGTTCCCGACCTTACTCGTTTTGTTTGTTATTTGACGACGAAGTACTTTTAATAACGGTTCAAAGTGTTTTTCATATAACCAGCGCAGACCTTTGCTAGCCGTAATGAAACCCACATTATGTGGATGTGTTTTATTCATAATGAAGTAGGTTTTAGTGTTTTGTTTTTACTAGCCATTTGTTTGATATTTTGTTTTAGAACCAAATTGGATTGAAGTAAGTATCAGCAGCTATTTTAACGTCCCACTTTGCCCTCGATTTTTTTATTATTATTATTTTGTAACTTACCGACGGAATCCTTAAAACAAATCACAACATGGAAGACAAGTCCGAAGTGTATATAGAACAAGAGTTTTCCCAACAACATCATTCAAAACACATTGTATGTTAGCGAAAAAAACTTCACTGTTTGCGCGGCATACTACGCGAGATCGACTATGTAGAAGTTCGTAGCCCGTAGCGGCGTAGGCGTGCTACGTGCGTCCGCGTAGCGAGTCGAGGCGCGACTGTAGGCTTGCTACGCGCGGCTTTGCTCGCTAAGCGCTAAGTTCGTCGCTACGGTGCACATGCGCTACCGAACGCATTCCACACGAGCTGAATCAAACTTAATAATAATTCCTTCCTTTCCACTTCACTTATCAATCGTCTGGGAAAGACTTGGATTTGATTTCCGTGTACAGAACGTCTTTTTGCAAAATGGTGCAATATTTTGGATTACAGTTTAGTTTTGTAAAATTACGATATGTGACGTATATTATTTATTTAGCACGTATAAATTGTTTTAATATACAAAACCTCAAAAACGTATTCAGTAACAAAAAGAGGAATAGATTAACAAACCTTATATCGATGCCATTCGTTAATTACATTTGACAACGAGCTACTTGAATAAACATCATCCAAACGTTATTTGCTTTGCAAAAAACACGGCTATACAAGGCTGCGTAAAATGTCACTTTTATTTCGTCGTAATTGTGTTTTACGAAACACAACACACACACACACACGCGCTTTCTATATATTATTACATTACGTACTTACCGGAAATTCAAAAACTGGTTGTGTAAACAGATAAAGCTACTGAGGGTCGTTTTTAAAAGCACAGAAAGGTATAATTAGGTTATATTTATTACGCAACACTTCGCATCATGCAACCGGAATGTTCTATGCAATGGGGTAGCCTCTGTTAATACTTAGAGAACTTATTTAACCGTAATTCATATTTGAATTAATGTAAAGTGTATTATTTTTTATGGTAAAATGCGAATTCTGAAACTTCTCGTCGTATTAAATATCAAACTGGTACCTATTTAAAATCGCGGGCACTCTATACAAAATGCTTTTTCAACTATTTATTAAACGTTATTTATTATTCTTTATGCCAGTTGCCAGTTGATTTAATTTATTTTTACGCCAATAATAACGTTACAACGAACGCCGATCACGTGAAAAACGTATTCTGCAAAAATGGGCATCAAACAGAGCACTCTTTTTCCCGAAACCTTTCACGCGGTAATGAACTGTAACAAAGCTGGTAAAAAACTTTGTATCGATATACCGAGCACGCATTCCTAACATTGTCTAGCGAATTCTAAGGGAACCGCGAGGAACTTAACTAATAGTCCAACCTCCGCATCTGATTAATCAGTGAGAGAAACATTGTTACTCTGTAACCAAATGCCTGGGTGCACGTTTCCTGAATTACCCTCAAATAGTCATATTCTCCACGAAATTATTCGACTCTTTACTAAGTCCTGCAGTTCCGTATACACCAAATTCTGTAAGTACGGAACTGTAAGCTGTAAAATTTGTAGCTAATTTCGGTTACAAGTTACAGTTCAGTACTTTACCGGGTTCTAGATGCTTAAGTCGGCACAATTTTGTACTCATTCGGCAACAAGCTAAAGGAATAATTACACAAGCGATCGATAGTTATTAATAGGTTATGCAGAATTTCCATTCCTGAATAGCGGTACATTTGTCAACAGACATTTGGAGCAGTCCGTTTTGCTTTAGTTCAGTAGGTACTTTAGTAGCAGTAAGTGCCGATTGTTTCTTAGAGACACAGACCGTCAGCTGGCTTGTTTCGAGTTACACTTTAGCCAGGATACGGTGGCCAGTGCGGCACCCCCACTTCCACGCCAATGGTCGATATTTTAAACTACAACTGACCATTGTTATGATTTTCGCCACGAATATTTAACCGTATTTACAAATTCCAACCGCAAAATATTACATCCGTTTCAATACATTTATGTATGAGCCGGTAACTCTACAACTGGAAACCTATCCAAATATTTTCCTTACGTTATTACTCAGCATAAGAGCCGCCATTTTTTATTTGTAAGAAAATCTCTGTTATTTTTATTGTATCAATGTAGGAGAAATTAAGGTAATGGATTCAGTTGCAAAGATAAATTGGAAATGCTCCACGTAATTTGTAACGTTACATGTTGTTTGTGCTTGCTTAGGGTTCTCTTTTGTGTTTTGTCGAAAACAAACTAAGTCCTTTGTCTGAGAGGTCCTACGGGCCTTTGGGGGTTTTCTTATCAGTGGCGAGACCCTCGAGCTACACATGTATGAGCATATAGTCGACTGCTTAACTCCTCTCATCGCAATGATTAGGTACGTTCGGATTCTAAATTCCATGAAACATTCCTAAAACTTTCAGCACCGTCCTTGTATACGAATATTTTATTTCCACTGTCGGTGCAGCATCCTTTCAGAGGCACTTTTTTCAAATATTACTCGCGGAAACAGCGTACTGTTTACACAACGCTCGCCTTTCTGCTCATATCCAATGTAGTTTTCAGTTTAAAATTCATAGCGTAGCTTTTAAACTCGGTTAGATTCTGAATATTCTCGTGGTGAACCTGTTTCTAAATGAGCGCTTAGCCATTTTAATATCGCGGCGCGCTGTTTGAACTTGAGATGTGTGGCGGGAAGGTATTTTTTGTGAAAAGAGGTTCTTATCTACAATGATTGCAAGGAAAGTTTTTACAAAAGTCAGAAAGGGCCATAGAAACCTGTACCTCAATCACGAATTAAGTGTTGTATGCCGTAACGTAACACCCAAAAGGTTTCTCTCATTTTCTGTTTTTCCTTGCTCCTAATGATCTGAGGAAGGTTGTGCTTTTTACCTCGTAATAACTGCGTACACATAAATAATTGAGAAGCGGAAAAATATTCCGACACTAAGATTGTAACAAAATGAAGTACCTGCAATTGTAAGTGAGGATCTTTTCATACCTACATATATATTATTTTTAGTTAAGTTAGTTTTTACTGGGAGCTTCATTCGACTGTGCTTGCAGATTAAGCCTGAATATTTACCGCACAGAATTACAGGCTTGTTTACATTATTGTGAGCAGCTTGCATAGCAAAAATGTACCTATGAAACGTATATTTGAATCATATAAAGCGTCTCTATGGGTACCTGATAATATGACACAACTATTAACAAAAACCCTTTTGAGGGTTTTAATGATCTACATTATCCTTTTTAAATCTCGTTATTGTATGTATAGATAACTAACTATTTACACTAGGTACTAAATTAAATGACCAACTACACAATTAAACACAAAAACAAATCAAATCAAAATATTTTATTACACATAAACCTACATGGGCACTTATGAAACGTCAGAAGCTAGGTGCAATTGGTCGTTTTCTATGGAGAAGAACCGGCAAGAAACTCCACAGTTACTTTTAAACAAAAGGACAATTAGGAGGTACCTACACGTCCGCATCTCTGTCATCCTGAAACATGCCCATGTCTGAAGACTGGCAGCATTGCCACGACCCAGCCTTTTTAAATAATAAAAAAAAATAAAAAAATATACCTATACGTGTCTACAATGAAAACAGTAATAATATTTAAAAAAATCTAACGACTTTCACACCAGACTGGCCTTTAACAGATAGAGATAGATAAACGATAACGATGGCAAAGAAGTTATAAGTATCTACTCTCAGACTAATTTATGGTATCTAGATAAAAGTTTAAAATATATGCTCTAGGACTTATGTAATAATAGGAGTAAAGATACATAAAATATTTAAAAAAGGCTTTGATATTGAAAATGTAAATTTTAAAAGCATGCCACTATCACCTCATGCCTAATTTTTTTATTTGAATTTCGAAGAGCATGCTTTTTTATTTAATATTGCTTTACATAAAATAACCACATTATAGAGTCTCTTTTAGACAATAACAAAATATAGTAAATAGTTCAATAAAAAAGAGACTCTTTAATGTGTAATTCTAAACAGTGAAAGTGCAGAAATTTTACGTCTTTTTTACATTTTTTTTATTGCTGAATTTGCCCGCTCTTGACCTCTATTACGCCTGATGGAAAGCGACGGATGAGGTCTATGATGGAACGAGCGCGCCCAGAAGATACCTCATCAATCAATCAATCATCAGTACAGCAGGCTGCTTGACGCCGGACTCCGGTGGGAGGGTGGTCGCAAACCAGGCGGGCGATAGCCCTACCACCGCAAGGGAAGAATTGGCTAGTCAAATAAGGTGTTGGGTGTGACTGTCCAGGATGTGCCAAGCGCTCGGTTCAGTTGAGCAACTGGCGGAACAAACTGCGCTACACGAGGAGGCTTCTTCATGCATCCAAAAGCGTGTTATTAATAAAAAAATCTGCTCCATACATTTTGACCGCAGTACTGCACTCTTTTATGAAACAGTTGATTTTTTTTTAATATCTGACGAATACTTTCAACGCAGCCATGGAATAGGTTGCGCGTCGATGTCCCTGCCTCCAGTATTTTTAAACTACAAACTATTAATGTAAAAGTAAATGCAAACTTAGAGAAGTGTTAATACAAAAGTTTATGTTCTTAACGTAAAGAAAGACTTCCTTAATAGTTTATACATAGACTGGTACAGTCAGGCTCATAAAGAGTTAATGTCAGTTCCAGTGTAAAATCTAATAAGTGGTGAGGTCGGCGGCAAGTGGTGACAATGTGCTGTTAGCCATAACGGTAACGCGTCTATCGCAGCTTGAGTGCCAAATGCTCATTTAATTAAGTGACATGGTGCCAACGGAGATGCACTTTAGACTAGGTCATATATGGATAACTAGCCGCTTGTGTGGTGGCAACTCAGAATATTGCTGGTGAGCCCATCTGCAGCTTCCAAACATATAGAAGTTTATGAAGAGCGAACAAAAGGATCAACTGGGCAAGGGTATAATCCCATGCCCCAAAACAAACTTTGGCTGTTTCGATTTAAAGCCATAGCTCGTTTTTATTAAGGATGCTGTGGATAGAGGAGCCATATTATATTTTGGTAGCATCCGCGTTTAAATATGAATCATAGATCCTCAATCAATACGGACACTTTTTAAAACCACACTATCGACAATCCCAATATTATTCTGGCTAAAACCTGCCGCCTGAAGGTTCAATTTGTTTGAGGTAATCTGTCTGCAAATCGTCATGCAATCGTAAAACAATCATTCCATGATGTTCGCTTACAAAAATCTAATAAATGAAATCGATTTCGGGTCACAGCAGATATCGAAAATAAACTTAACTATCGGGATCGCCCGTGGACACGGCAGTTTGTTTGCGTTTAATTATTCTACGTGATGGGAACTCCGGCCGATCCCAACTCCGTACCTATACCCGCTGTCCAGGATTGAGCTGCATAATTATATTTACACTGACCATGTATAACTGTACAATGTACAATGAAGGAACGATGTTTGTCACAATCACACTAGGCATTTCAATTAACTTTTCTGACCATGTCGCGACACGTCGATGAATAAGAATTGAGGGCATAATTTTTTTTTTTTAATAAACTGTAAAAGGTTTTCTTAAATCATCAATAAACTATTAGTAATCACTGTAATGTATTAATACTAACTAAACTGTAAACTGGTAGTGTGTTATGTTGGTCATTATTAGGGATAGGGTAGGGTAGGTATAGCAAAAATAACTTAACACACACACAACATAACACACAGTTTACAGTGTAGTATTAATAGATTACAGTGATTAATTACTAATAGTTTATTGTCAGTGATGATTAAAAATCATCAATAACAGGTATTATTAATAGTGTTTATGTGTTTTATTTCATTTTTGGTCAATAAATAATTCACAACGATAAACTTGTTTTTCTCTTGACTCCCTGCACAGAATTTGGAGCGCTTCGGTTTATATGTTAATAATGACGTAGGGAACAAAATGCACTATGTGGTAATTCTGGGCAGCACTTGGTTCAAACCCTGTCAATGTCCTAAAGAAAACTTTCTGAAACAATTTCCAAACTTTCATCGTTTTCCGTTAGTCACAATTATCACAGAACCAAGTCTTTAACGTGCTCTATTCGCGCCTTAGTGACGTTACGAAGTGCCTAATACGCCTGATAATAATCTCTTAACTGGCTTTAATGGCTGCTTTCAGTATCTCACTGTGGCCTGGGACATTATTAGAAGTAATTATTTTATCTCGGTGAAGATAATTGAATCGACAAATTCGTTTTTAGGACTTTTGCTTATTTTATATCTGACCTCGGTTGACAGTGATGAGATCATCGGGCCAATCACGAATCATTTTGAGGCATTGTATCGTTAACATCGAGAATATAAAAAATGTATAAGACTTTGGTATTTATGAATCAACCAACGAATATTTAAATGTCGTATCTAAATCAGTAGCAGCCCGGATTCTGGATTTGTTGTTGGCAATAATAAATGAGACCTAATCATAGCCGGTAAAATATGGGAGTACAGTGGATACACCTCTGCCTAACTAACCATTTGGAAAAAAAGGTGTGATATTATCACACTTCACATGTATTATAAAGGCGAAAGTTTGTGGGGGTGTGTGTGTGTGTTTATATGTTTGTTACTTTTTCACGCTCAAACGGCGGGACCAATTTTGATAAAATTTTGTATGGAGGTAGCTGACACCCTGGATTAACATATAGGCTACATTTTATCCCGTTATTCCCACGGGACCGATATTTACGCGGGTGAAACCGCGGAGCGCAGCTTGTGTAGGTACTAAATATCGGTTTCAATCGAGCATTTCCGAATTAAATTCATTTACTACTCAAAATTATTCGTGTTTTACTGTGTTTAGTTTAGTTTGTGATCTTCCTGTACGAGTCGCAATAAATACTTTTTCTTTCTTTTGATAGATATATGTAAATAAATGTTGACTAACATTTATGTGGTCTTAAGAGATCATGATTTCTTCTTCATGGGATTAAGATTAGACTTGAATATGTGTAGGCTACAGTATTCAATCCTATGTAAGTAGCTGAACACCTAATGACGTTTATCGGGCAGAATTCCAAACTCCGGGCAGCTGATTGAGAATCTCAATAATGTTGTGTGAGCTGGAGATCGAATTCAGGACCTCAGCCTTGCAGATGGGTTTACGCCAGAGATAAAAATATATCGTTAAGTACCTACTTACTTTAATTTATTTATTATTACCCGTTTACAGCTTATAATTAATTTAATTACGGCCTTTATTTTTGCAAACAACAATTCAATTGAAAACTTATAAATAGACAGAATGGTGGTAATAATACAAAAAGCCGGCGGCCATTGATTGTTTTGTCTTGTTTCACGATATCAGATATCATTATTATCGTGTAATCTAAATTATTATTATAAATCTACACTAATAAAAAGAGAAAAGATTTGTTTGTTTGTTTGAATTGAATAGGCTCCGAAACTACTCGATCAATTTGTTTTTTTTCTTTGTATTGGATAGTCCATTGCCATTTATCTTCAAAACTACTAGTCAGATTTAGATGAGGTTTTCAGTTATGGGTTTGGATTTCATTGGTGCATGTTCTTAGATGGTACTCAGGTGTTACGGTGACAACTCACCAGGGGGCGCTGAAGTAAACATTTGTTTGTGCAAAACCAAAACTCCTAGTCCGATTTGGATGCGGTTTTCATCATCAATAATGGGTATGTGGTTGATTAGTGAGGATTCTTAAATAGGTGTTATGGTGGAAAATCACTAGGAGGCGTTGCAGTATTATAGCTTCTACATAATATGTATAATGAACCAATGCTCTTTAAAAAGTTTGAAATAACAAGCAACATTTTGAAATAAAAAGGAAGTCGGGGGACCGTTCTGTGGAACACCTATTCTAAGAGGTCCTCCGACTTCCATATGAATTTATCTGTTTTAGTCTCGTTACATAAATTCTATAAGTCGGGGGTTTTTAAATTATTGTATCCTTTTCCAATTACATTTAACCGTCGGCGCCGTGGGATTTTTCAAAATTTTTAATTTTCATGGTACTTAATCGTTCTAAAATATAATGCATTATTTGCGAAGGTGTTTTTATAAACATGATATTATTCCGTATCCAAATAAATACGTTATTTATCACTAGTATTTAATTTAGAACAAAATTGCAATTGACATCATTTGATTTCAATGAATATCAGAGATACCTATCATAGTTTTAAAATAAATCCGCACGGCCGCCCGCGCCGCCGGTAGCTCTGCGAGGTTTACTATCATCATCATCATCAGCCTATAGCAGTCCACTGCTGGACATAGGCCTCCCCTAATGAGCGCCATAGCGCCCTGTCTTTAGCTTGACGCATCCAGCATCTGCCTGCAGTCTTTCGCAGATCGTCATCCCACCTGGCCGGAGGGCGTCCCACACTACGTTTGCCGAGTCGTGGTCTCCACTCAAGAACTCGTTTACCCCAGCGGTTGTCGGTTCTTCGCGAGATATGGCCGGCCCACTGCCACTTCAGCTTGCTAATTCTTTGAGCTATGTCGATAACTTTCGTTCTCTGTCGGATGCATTCGTTACGGATCCTATCCTTCAGAGAGACTCCGAGCATAGCTCTTTCCATAGCTCGCTGAGCGACTTTGAACTGGTGGACCAGCCGTATCGTGTCCACGTTTCAGCCCCGTAGGTCATGACGGGTAGGACGCACTGATTAAAAACTTTCGTTTTCAAGCATTGCGGTATAGATGACGAGAAGACTCGACGTAGTTTCCCAAACGCTGCCCAGCCTAGCTGGATCCTTCTCTTGGCCTCCCTCTCAAAATTGTTTTTACCTAACTGCAGAATTTGCCCGAGGTAAGTGTATTCGGAAACAATTTCGAGAGGACCCGGCCGTGCACGACGACCGGTCCCGGATCAATGATGCCATTGATCATGACTTTGGTTTTATCCAGATTCATGCCGAGACCGATGTGTCGCGAGGCTGAAGCTAGGCCGTCCAGCATCTGGGTTAGCTCCTCCAGCGACTCCGCCATCAAGACTATGTCGTCAGCGAGTCGCAGGTGTGAGATGTAATCGCCGTTTATGTTAATGCCCTTACCTTTCCAGTCCAGCGTCTTAAACATATCTTCCAACGCGCTCGTGAACAGTTTCGGGGCCTCTGCGTAGTTGGATGGGTTTGGACTGCTGGTCCTGTACTTGGACACACATGGTGGCGGCGTCGTAGAGACATCACAGCACCACGATATAACGACAGTCTACTTGGCATCGCTGTAAGGATTCCAGAACAGCCCAGGTTTCGACAGAGTCAAAGGCCTTCTCATAGTCCACAAAGGCCAGACACAGGGGCTGATTATACTCTTCGGACTTCTGTATAATCTGCCGCACTGTGTGTATGTGATCTATGGTGCCGTATCCTCCGCGAAACCCGGCTTGTTCCGGTGGCTGGAACTCGTCGAGTCTCCTGGCGAGACGGTTCGTGACCACCCGTGAGAACAGCTTATAGACGTGGCTCAGAAGCGAGATGGGTCTGTAATTTTTAAGAAGGGTTTTATCTCCCTTCTTAAAAAAGAGCACCACCAAACTCCCGCTCCACGCCTTTGGAGTTCTCCCACTGTGAAGGACGGTGTTGAAGAGACTCTGTAGTTCCTGTATAACAGGGGCCCCTCCGGCTTTCAAAAGCTCTGATGTTATTCCGTCCTCACCGGGGGCTTTTCCATTTTTAAGCTGCCTCAGGGCTAGCACGATCTCGTCTTGACTGATGTCAGGCAGTTCGTCGGTATAGTGGCGTGTCAGGGTGGCTCTGGAATCTTGGCCGTCTCGTTGGGGACGAAGGGCATGTGCAGCGTATAATCGGCCATAGAAATCCTCTATCTCGGTGAAGATCTCAGGTTTCGACAAAACGGTCCTCCCGTCGTGCGTTTTAAGCTTCGTCAGGTGGCTCCTGCCAAGCTGCTGAGTGAATACTTTGGAACCTCGGTTCCGCTCTATTGCCTCTTCAATGAAGCGTGTGTTGTAGCTCCGAAGGTCCCGCCGTACCATCTTCGCAATTCGCTTGTTCAGGTCTGACCTGTCTGACGAAGTCGCTTGGGTGGTTTCCCGTCTTTTTGTCATCAGCCCGAGAGTCGCATCCGAGAGTTTGGATTTCTTGCCAGTACGCTGCTTTTGACAGAACTTGATGCCCTCGTCTCTCATAGTTTCGACCAGATTGTGTAGGGTCTCGTCAGCGTCATCAGTGGGATCCAAGGCAGAAAATCTATTCCCGAGAAGCTGCTGGAACTTCTCGGTTCCCGCCATGATTTGCATTGGGTTAGGTCGGAGCGTGGACTTCATCAGACAGTTTCTTTCAAGCTTCAGATTGATATTCAGAGAGCCTCGGAGGAGTCGGTGATCAGATCCGGTATTGAACCTGTTGATCACTGAGACATCTCTGAATATATGCTTGCTATCCGTCATGATGAAGTCGATCTCATTTTTAGTCACAGTGTCGGGGCTTCTCCACGTCCACTTCCTCTGGGGCTGCTTCTTAAAGAAGGAGTTCATTAAGAACAGCCCCTCCTTCTCAAGGAAGTTGACAATCATTTGCCCCCTGTGGTTCCTAACTCCATAACCATGCGGGCCTACGCGAGATTCGTTGCCAGTCCGCGTTCCCACCTTGCCGTTAAAGTCCCCCATTACAACGTTGAAGTGAGCCTTAGTGGTGTTGTGTAAGGCTTTGGATATGTCCTCATACATATCCTCCACTTCATCATCCGAGTGCGCCGAGGTCGGTGCGTAAACCTGAATTACCTTCAAGCTGTACCGCTTGGACAGCCGAAGGATCAGGTACGCTACCCACCACCCACCCCAACACCCCACCACCACCACCAACCCACTTCCAACTGCGCTAGATGGTGGTCAAGCCTCAGAGTGCGTCCGTTAAACGTAGCCAGGGTCATATTTTTAAGTAATGATCGGTAGCCTAATGTAGCCCGGGGATTCTTAGCACCCCCTGCCCCGCCGTTACCATGGCCGCTACCATGACCAGGGATAGCGAGGCGGCCGGGAACTGGGGGCCGTTTTCTGGCTTGTCTTATCATTAAAGGGTAATGCCCATAATCCCCACGCTGGGCATGCGGGTTGGGGATCGCAGTTTGGTGATGTTATCAGTCTGCAGGGGGCGCTGCTGCCCGCCCCCCGGTGTATGTCCCTTAGTCGCCTCTTACGACACCCACGGGAAGAGTTGGGGTGGTGCTATTCTAGGCCGGAGGTTTACTATAGTTCCACTCATACTGATCATAGCGTGATGTACATACCTAAAATAGCTTCTTAAAGTAATATACTAAGTAATACTCTTAAAGTAATAGAATATATTTTAGAAGGTTTTTTTTCCTAAATTAACGCGGGTGAAACCGCGGGGCACTGCTAGTTCTAAATATGAAAACAGTGTGAAAATGTATTCATAGCCCGTTTTTCTGTTGTCAATTTTTTATTGTTCTTTGCTTTTATATCTGAAATAATCTACGTACTTGTATTTCAAAACCTCACTGAATGAACCTTTAATTGTTATGGAATAATTGCTTAAATCATTTGTATTGTTTCCCTGAATCTAATATCAGAAACGCTTGGTAGAGGATTTTATTGCAATGGCCAACAACTGAAATGTTCGCTATCATTACATTCTACTCCATTTCCGAATGATTTTCAGCAATTCAATATCATAATACACGATTTACTTACCGATATACGAGCGTAACTCAATAAACGTTGATGTATTAAACACTTGAAAGGTTCAATTCAGCGGAAGGTGGATTTTGTCGATAGCGGTACTTGGTCCGCTCCCCGAACCTATTCGTTTTGCTTGACCAGTTCAATATCTCCGCTCATCCGGCCTCTGGGGCACACGATATCCCATTTTGTTCATACTATGTCAAAAATTACTTGCTTTGTGATCCAGTGCCACGATAGCACAAATATTACGGCTTTATCTCGATATTCGGTCTTGCTTTTTGATACAAAAAACTGTTATTGATACCAAAAAACACTTTTTACTGAGCTTCAGATTAACTGTTTTTGTATAAAATAAAACTTGGAAAATTGTGTCACGTTTTTTTAAATATCGTTTAAGAAAAAAAGGTTTACCTAAATATTTTGTTCTGAAACTTTTATAATTTTCTCGTTGAAAGTCGTCTCTTGTTTCAATTGCTCTAATGGACAGCTCAATAGAAATGTAGATTAAACGAAACCAAAGTAGATGTTATTTATTTTATCAAATAGGTTTTTCTTTGAAAAGATTTATGTGATTATAATAGATTCTTGGAATCATTTTATGTATTTACTTTTACTCTGTTTGAAGTAACGGTAAAAAATCTACATGCCTTTGAAGATGATAATTTGCTATGCGAAAGATCAGAAACTAACTAAATGTTGTCGTATAAACAATATGGTCGTCCTTATTGGGGAGTTTTGTAGCAGATGTTCCTAACAACACACATAGATATACTTGAAGATCAAACGAACTTACCAAGTGAAGTTCGATCCCAATTATGCGAGCAGCTTCATTCGACGCGATTTACGTTTAACATGGTGTAGTAGCGCCATCTACCGTAGGCCTTGCACGATGGTTTAAAGTCTATGATTTTTTTTTTTTTTTTTTTTTTTGACATTTCGCCCCACCTCTGCGCACCGCTGTCGTAGCGGACTGTCCCGACATTAATCCTCATTTTGTTTAAAGGTAAAGAATATTTATTTTAGAACCGTTTGAACTTAACGGGATGGGGTTAATTACTGAATTGATAATTAACATAAAAATGGGTGGGAGTTGGTAAATCGCGTCGAATGAAGCTGCTCGCATAATTGGGATCGAACTTCACTTGGTAAGTTCGTTTGATCTTCAATTATGCTTCGCAGCTTCATTCTTTGCGATTTACGTTTAACATGGTGTAGGATGTTTATAGCAACGGTTTTAAAATGAATACTAAAACAATGATATTCTAGAGAATGCCATTGTACAAAAAACAATGTTCAATACTTGTAGTTTTGAACATTGCTTTTACTTTGGGTATTTAAATACCAAGGTAAGTATTAAAGTAAAAGAAAGAGGTATCTTTCAAAATCAATTCTTGTTTTATTTAAGTACATATTACACATATGTTTTATAATTTGTATTACCTATTACATTATATTTGAGAAGAATTAAGCAATGATTCAGCAAATTGATTATGATTTACAATTTCTTTATTGTAGAATCGAGCAAAAGCTGAAGAGGAATCAGTCCATCCAGCAGTCTTTTTAATCACATCTATGTTTACTCCTAATTTATTTGCCTTTGATGTGGCTGCATGTCGTGTACTGTGAGCGCAAAATATTGAAGTGTCTACGCCACTTTCTAATAGCGTATCCTTTAACCAATGACTAATAGTTTGAGAAGTAATGTCTTCTCGATGTTTCCTTTTGTTTCCCATCTTACTATTTTCACTATTTAAAAAAGTAAGAACGCAGTGGCAGGGTAACCGAATGCGTGCGAAGGCTACAGCACGATAACACAGAATGAGGATTAATGTCGGGACAGTCCGCTACGACAGCGGTGCGCAGAGGTGGGGCGAAATGTCAAAAAAAAAAAAAAAAAAAAAAATCATAGACTTTAAACCATCGTGCAAGGCCTACGGTAGATGGCGCTACTACACCATGTTAAACGTAAATCGCAAAGAATGAAGCTGCGAAGCATAATACCGACATTAACCGATACTAAAACCCCATAAACGTTCCGGAAATTGGGCAATTACTTATAATATCCACTATTGATAAGGGTCGAAAACTCAACATCGCCAAATTAATTCTTGAAGGAAAACAATGAAACCATTCCAGGCGTTTTATTAGTTATTTTTCTTGTTCTATCAGATATTATCGTAGGTCCCAGGTCGAAATTAAAGCCATAGATTAAATAAGATCACAGCTATCTCGTGCGTGTACCCATATTAGATTGGCCTGAGTAAATTTACTCCATGTCCAAATGAACTAATCCTGTGGGACGCTAGCGACTGAACTTTCATTAAAAAGACAAGGAACGTTTGTCGTACGTGCGTGTCGTGCTGGTGTAACAGGGCCGAGAATAATAATAATTGCCGTAGAACTGTTTGAAATCACTTTTTCGATAGTGGTGCAGTAGCATATGACGTGCAACTAAGTGGTGTCCATAAATCCAGTCGTGACATGTTCTGTCCGGTGGAGTGTCGCGTGTCCATTCACTGTATGCATGTTACTGCTTTACGCACCAGCGAACTGCTGTTATATGTTTAATTTATTATTAATGAGGTGGCGGAAAATCACTGTATTCTTTATTACTGAAATCTGATCGATGTTAATGTAGTACCTAGTTATATTTTGTTTACTAAAATATAAGCTCACTTATTTTATAAAAGTTTTGCGCGTAATTGTGGTTGCATGACCAAATAAACGATCAAGATGTCATTGAAATTAATGGCTCAAAATCATAATTCAGAAGTCAATAAAAAGGGTACGCGAAAGTCACCTTTGGTTGGGTTACAACTAAAATACATATATTAGATTTTAGAGTACAACTTGATGGACAAAAAGCTAAGTGAATCAGCGCGATTAAATGGGGCAATCAACGAAATTCACCAACAAAGTCTGGCTCGTGAAAGGATGACGTTGAACAAGCATTACCTGCCACTATAAATTCATCTCTCATTGTCAACCGCCGCTATCAGCGAAATATCGAATATCCACATCACGGCACGCTTTACGCATACGAAAACATGTTTAAATCGTATTATGATGGCTTTTAACTACAACAGCGAAGCGATTGTATATAAATTATTGATTTGCTATCTACATAGATTGGGATTACAATGAACTAAAGTGTCGGTGTCTAGGGAGTAGGCAGAGATTATAATTGGAATCTATACAATTAAATATAATTAAAGTGTCTGTTTGTAATGTCAAAATAAGAGCTTTTTACTAACCTCCTTACTAATACACGTATTAAAACAAATGAATTACACACTGATTTCTCTCTTTCAGTCGTCAGTAATTTGACTTTCGAAAGAAGAAAACAAAGCGTTGTCTAACTATACAGACGCTATACAACGTTTATTAGTAATGGGGTATATGCATAATAATATTAAAGTTTAAAAGGTAATTATAACAAAAACACATTTCTTAAAATTTTTGTTGGTCTGTCTGTTTCATCATTTGCCTAGCTTTTTCCCAACTATGTTGGGGTTGGTTTCCAGTCTAACCAGATGCGGCAGTATTTTACATGGAGCGACTGCCTATCTGACCTCCACAACCCAATTACTGGGTAATACGATACCCCTTGGTAAGATTGGTTGTCAGACTTTCGGGCTACTGACGACCCGTAACGACGGTCAAAGATCCACGAATGACAGTCGGGACCGATGCACTGTCGGTCTGTCTGTTCCGGCTAATCTCCGAAACGGCTTGACTGATTTTGACGGGACTTTCCCTGGCAGATGCTGATGTTAGTTACAAGGAGTAATTTATATTTTAGAAAAAGAATCAGGGTTCCGCGCAAAAACATTAAAACCCATGAAATCCAATTAGTTTTCCAACATGCACTCGAACGAAATCGCGGGCACATCTACTACATCTAATAAATAAAATAGTACCTAACGAAGAATTTTTGTCCGTTTGTCTGGATATATTCCCGACTGGCGCAAAAACGGCTGAACGGATTTGTATGATATTTGGTACACAGATAGTTTATAACCTACATTAACACATAGGGTACTTTCCTTTTTAGGTCAAATAAATAATCTAATTAAAATCACAATTTTAAGTGAGAAATTATGAATTAGTAGGAAAGGATTAAAAGGCTCCTTCAAACAGGCGCGACACGCGATAAAATCGCGAGCGTCACAAAGGCACCGCAAGTCGCGCAACGAGCGGTGCCTTTGTGTCGCGCGCGATTTTATCGCGTGTCGCGCCTGTTTGTAGGAGCCTTAAATCATAACGTACATCCACGCGAGCGAAGCCGCGGTCAAGAGTTAGAACTAAAACGGAGGCAATTGCCTTAAGCGTGCTAATGTGTTTTAATTTAATTTGGTTGATAAAAGCTGCGTGCTGTTCGAAAATATATGTCATTGTAGCTCTCTTGGGTGTTGTAGAGAAGAAATATATCTTAAAAGCTGTGATTATCGCTCTTTTTTCAAGCGAAGTGAACTTCAACCGTCAGATTGCATAGTGCATAGATATTTGCCGTGTGGCACTTTAAGTTTGTGATCAAAATCCTTAACAATTCTGTGACTTTAAACACGGAAACCACTGATCAAGAGTCGAAGATTAAAAATACCTCTAGAATGTCTCTGTAAGATAAATTATCTGAAATTGGATAGTAATTATACGTACAGTCACGAACATAAGTATGTATACACTTGGCTTTATTCAAAGACGATTTTCTCTTTCAGTTTTGAATGAAATTTTATGTTACTACGAACAAAGTATTTTGGAACCCATAGGTTTGCGTAAAGTGTCGTATTTCAACGTTGCATTCGTTATTTCACAAAAAAATCGCAATTGAAAGTTGCCAAGTGTTGACATATTAGTGCTCGTGACTGTACACCTGTACATGCAACTATTTCTGGTTACATTTACTTCCTGTGGTTGTGGACGTTTGGGTGATTAGCGTGGGTGAAGTAGTGACGTCACAGGGTAGCGATCAATCTTGCAACACGCTTACCAGTGAACTGCTGTAGGTACGGTGCACTGAAATGATAATTGTTTTTCTACTAAATAACAAGTAAATAGGAAACTAGGTTGAAGTTTGGAAAGGACTCGCTGGTACAATCGCAATAAATTCATTTTTTTAAATATATTTTCCGATTTCATAGTCTGGTTGGCTTTATGGCTCATTACATCAACAGTACATACTAATTCCATGTTTTCTTTCGAAAAACACCTACAGATAGAGCGATGTGTTTAAAAAAAAACAACGGTCATCCTGACATGTCTAAATAGGTACTTACAAGAAAAACACAGAAACTTCCTTGTATTTAAATTGGCTTAGCCTTCAGATCTCAAAATAGATTTTAGAAAGATAAAAGAAGATAAGCAGAGGTGTAGGGTAAACGCAAATATCGCCATGACGACAGTAACTCTAATGTGATAAGGGCCGAACATCCACATGTATCGGATCCAATTCCAATTTAGAACTATAATCCGAGATTCAGTCCTTCCCAATTCCACCCGAATTTTAAATGAAATTCGAAACGCAGCGATCCATTATACCCAAGCCTTTAAAAAGGTAATTAGCAGTATTTTATTGGTTGCTTCATTCTCATAGATTTCACGTATTTCGATACTGCTGAAATGTGATTGGCAAGAGAAAATAAAATGTTCTGTGTCTCTAGGGAAGTACTTTATAGTTGGGATTAGAAGTGGGCTGTGTCCCTTTTGACGCAAGCTTTTTCTATTCAAGGTTATTCGTCAATCCATTGTTCTTGGTTCTGTTGTTAGTTGAACTGACACTAGACTGACAAATAAGTCTATTTGTAAGGGCTTTGCGACCTACGCGACAATTCATAAAATCTGTATAATTTTTTCCCATTTGCAAAGTTGGTAAAAGTGTGAAACGAGAAGGTATGTACTTACCTACCTCAGGAAAATGGGTACGTATTGCAATATCGAAAATTAAAAGAACTAACGTAAAATAACCTACGTTCAAAATCCCTAAAATCTGAATACCTAATGTTTGTTTCACTTATATTCAAAATACCGAAAGCTTAAAATGTCAAATGGATATGTTGCTGAAGTTCATAAAGCTAAAACTTGAAATTCCGATGTACAAAATTCCTTAAATTGGTTTACCACACCGTTTATTGACCAAAATGAAAAATACCGATCTAAGTACCTATGTAAAGTTCAAAATTCAAATAATAGCCGAAGTGCGGCTACACCTAGTTTTAACCAAACTTAACCTCGGGCTCCTATTTCTGTGTAACCTAACCATTTTTTTTTTTTTTTTTACGTGGAGAAATGCTCATGCATTCTGCACTACCACGGGGAGATAGTGCAGTTATGTGGGACTCTAACCCACTAAAACTCCACGGTGTCCTCCTCTACCGCTTATGGCGGGAACACGGGCACGCGTTAGCACTCATCCGTGAACCCGCCGCGGCTGTCCGTCACCGGACCCTCCTCCGGGGAGTACTCCCCATCACCGGCGCACCAGAACACATATCACGCCGTGACCACCCCAGGGACCAAACCAGCACATGGGCGCCAGACGACCCCGTCTCTGCCACCCTTGGTCCCCCTGCGACGGGTCAGGTCATTGGCCACCACCACAGGCATGTAACAGAGGCGTGGTGATACTTTTCTTTAAGAAGGGCGGCAATGCCCTTCTTAAGAATTATAGGCCCATCTCACTCCTGAGCCATGTCTACAAGCTGTTTTCGAGAGTCATCACGAACCGTCTCGCGCGCAGGTTTGACGACTTCCAGCCTCCCGAACAAGCCGGATTCCTTAAAGGCTTTAGCACCGTAGACCACATACATACGCTGCGACAGGTTATACAGAAGACCGAAGAATATAACCTGCCTCTCTGCTTAGCGTTCGTGGACTACGAGAAAGTCTTTGATTCGATCGAGACATGGGCTGTGCTGCAGTCTCTTCAACGGTGCCAGATCGACTATCGGTACATCGAGGTGCTGAAGTGTTTGTACGAAAACGCCACTATGTCAGTCCGACTCCGGGATCAGACCTCGAAACCTATCCTTCTGCAGCGAGGTGTAAGACAGGGAGACGTTATCTCTCCGAAACTGTTCACCGCTGCACTGGAGGATGTCTTCAAGGTTCTGGACTGGAAAGGGGCTGGCATCAACATCAACGGCGAGTACATAACTCAACTCACCTTCGGTTTGCCGACGATATCGTAGTCATGGCTGAGACTATGGAGGATCTCAGTACAATGCTCGATGACCTCAGTAGAGCCTCCGAAAGAGTGGGTCTTAAAAGGAACATGGACAAAACGAAGGTCATGTCAAATGCCCATGTAACACCCACTCCCATAAAGATCGGAGACGCTACACTTGAAGTCGTGGACGAGTATGTTTACCTAGGACAAACTGTCCAGTTAGGTAGGTCTAACTTCGAGAAAGAGGTCAATCGTCGAATCCGACTCGGCTGGGCAGCGTTCGGGAAGCTACGCAATATCTTCTCGTCTCACATACCGCAGTGTCTCAAACGAAAGTCTTTGACCAGTGCGTGTTGCCAGTGATGACTTATGGCACTGAAACGGTCGCTCACAATGGGCCTTATAAGAAGGCTAAAAGTCACCCAAAGGGCAATGGAGAGGGCTATGCTTGGAGTTTCCCTGCGTGATCGAATCAGGAATGAGGAGATCCGCAGGAGAACCAAGGTAACCGACATAGCCCGAAGAATTCCCAAACTTAAGTGGCAGTGGGCAGGGCACATTGCTCGCAGAACAGATGGCCGATGGGGCCGAAAGGTTCTGGAGTATCGACCACGTACCGGAAGACGTAGCGTTGGAAGGCCTCCCACAAGGTGGACCGACGACCTTGTGAAGGCCGCAGGAACCCGTTGGATGCGAGAAGCACAGAACCGGTCGAAGTGGAAGTGCTTGGGGGAGGCCTATGTCCAGCAGTGGACGTCTTTTGGCTGAAATGATGATGATGATGATGATTTTAAACATTAGATATTTAGTCCAATCAGTATTTTAAACTTAGGTAATTCGTAGGTAGGTGTTAGTTGCTTAGGTATTAAAAAACATTACGTATTTAGATTTTAGGGATTTTGAACGTAAGTTATTTTACGTTAGTTCTTTTAATTTTAGATATTACAATACGTACCCAAAGAAAATATATAGTTTTGCAAAGCTCGAGAAAATCAATGAATAAAGAACGACATGACTACGTTATTATAAATTATTTACTTATAAATATTCAGTAGATGTATAGGCTTGCAAACTGAAAAATGCAGTTACAATATCCCACCCACACCCACAAAAAATATCTAGCCTTTATATTTTACAAGGCTAGCCAATCGTTCATAATTTTATTAGAGCATTTCGAATAGTTGCTTTTTGAATGCAGTTTCATATTTGCATTTTACGAATACCGTGTCGTAACACTACAAGTAAGTTATACATTGTACTGTGACGTTTATTATGGCGATCGTGGTAACTAACATTTATCAACCGCTCCAGCCACAATCATTTGTTACAAAACAACATTTCTTAAGAATTTAAAAATGTTAATACTAGAACTACGAACACAACGACTCCGCAATTTGTCAACAGAAAAAGTAAAGTGATTAATAACAGTTTTAAATGCAAAAACTTGCATCATTTACACCTCAGCGGGAAATTATTCAAATTTATTCATGAGCCGCGGGAGGAGGTAATCGTCTCTAGAACCTGCATGAATAAATAGGAAGCAGTGTACAAATCACTGGGACGGCCACCCCGCGATACAGTCGTTCATGTCGAGATTGTTCCATGAGGGGTTGCTAACTGGCTACCGATTGTATGCCTTCACCTATTTACCGAAACACGTACAATACTCGTCTCTCATAATGCGTCCATTACTACAATACTGCCTGTTTCGACTTAAGCTCTTGTAAGCAGTTTATGTTGTACTTTGAACAGTTCAAATAAGATTTATTATTTTGCTCATTATACGATTGTTAGGCAAATATGTTTTTGAGACACTAAACCATACTTTCCTTGAATTTTCCTATCTACTTAAGGAAGAAAGTACGAAGTACAAGATAAAGCCACGTTTCCAACTCAGTACCATAATTTCTAAATTTAATTTTTCTTATGCTAATTTAGGAAATAGAAGTCCCAACTGTGGTTGTTAAATTTTAAAAAGATATTCCGTAGCCCGAAAGCTGCGTCATTGTAAGGGTTAACAGTTTTCTAAAATACGGACGAACTTTACAATTTAAATAATTTATTCTTTTTTAAACTCGTTCCATCTATCATTCCAGCTTTAAATTAATGTGTGTGAGTGAGAATAGTTACAAGACAATAAAATTAAACCTAAAACGTGAATAAAAAGCATTTTTAGAGTACATACCTACTGGTATCTGTAATTAGTGATCCATTAGTAATATTCATGCTTTAAATAAAGCTTTAACGTCATTTTGACTCAATATCTTTTAATAACGGCAATTAAAAGGACAGCGGTAATGGAAAAAATAAAATTATGCTTTCAGGTAACTAGAAAAATAAAACATAAAACGTTTTCTGTCGGGCTTCTTAATTAAATAAAAAAATATACGGGAACGTTCTTTTATTCTATATAATCGAATTATGGGTTCCTGAGCAAATATTATGTTACCTACATCAGTTTATTCTAAAAGGTAATCTTTTATTGTGTTTTTAATAAAATAGATACACTGGATAAACTTTTTATTCTAAATTAACTAACTATTAAAAATAAAATATAATAATTTTACCAAACTAAAACCACTATCAAACTAAAATATGGCATCGAAAAATTCCTCCGCATCGTACTAAAACAAATAAGTTTCAATTTGGGTTATACCTAGTTGGAAAGATGAAAACATTACAATATTGTATGCGGTCGTAAAAACAGTTGGTTGGTCCGCTTTATTACACAAACTCTAAACGAAATATAATTGAAGTTGGCCGCTTAGAGAGTGTTCTGGGCCACCCTATCATTTTCAGTGTTGCCCCGCAGTAGTAAATGACAATTGGCGGACATCAAAAATTATTTCGATAACCTTTTTATTTTCCTTCGGACGCAGCCTTGGGCGGAATGGCGGTCATACGGGTTAACAACGCGGTCCACCAGAACGTATTAACCCTTTCTTTGCCCCACGAGGATATGGCAAGCTAACGTACACTACGGGATAGACTGGATATATAATATGCAATAATATTCTGAAATGTTCGCTTAGGCTACCATGTTCCCCGCGAAAATATGCATACTAATTGAACATTAAGCTTCTCATTAAAGAGTGAAGCTTAATACACACAACGTTTTAATTAATATTACAGTCATGTACAGAACATGGGATTCGGATCGGGTAAATCGTTCGGCTTAAACAAAAATTAAGTTTGAAAACGTTCAAAGGCACAAGTTGACGAGTCTGCAACCTCATAAAATTGGCTAATTTCGTCTTTCTTTCTCATTCGTCGGTTGGCACTCGTTGTGCTACTGTAGGCAAATTTTAATAACGCTTACTGCGCCAACCGCGCCGCCCGCTATTTCGCACCATTGAATCCTTGAGCACTTTTTACCCCCGATAGAAGTGAGTGGGTCTATATGTTCTGGTGCGATTTTCCTTTGAATATAATTAGGTACTACGACTACGATTGTATTTATATAAGCTGCTTGTGTTTGTGGTTTGTTTCCACTCGATAATTATGTTATTCCTTGTTGCTGCGTGGGCTTGATAAAGTTAAGACGTTGTTAATAATAATCTCAAAATAAATAGGAAATATTGGATTTGGATTTAGGATACTGGGAACTAAATGTAGCTTTTAATCGTAAGTCAGATGGGTCTTAACTAAAGGAATGAATTAGATGTGGGGGTATTGGAGGGTAGTGAGTGTTCCGAATATAAATTGAACTAATCATTTTTATTTGTATTGGTGGCCTAAACACCTGCAAAATTCCCCGATTCTTATTTTTAATTTCTCTTTAGATTCTTAAATATTATTTTGATTAAAGTTATAAAGGTACTTCACTCTATCTACTTGCTTAAATTTCTAGAAATTTCGGTATGATTGAACTATTTTTATAAAATAGAAAAATAAATGAGAAATTCACTCAAGCATTTCATCGCTTAGACAAATTGTATTTTAGGATTTGGAACATTTTCATTTCAAATATGCGGTACCAACGTGAACTTGCGACTTTGTTCGCATACCTAGTTAATGATTTCGTACCTTTCTCGACCCTTTCAAGGAGATTATTTTCTCCAAATCGTCAAATATTAAAATATGGATCAGTCAACAGTTTAGTAAGACCTTGCATGTAAACAAAGTCTGCAAAGTGTGAGAGATACGTTACAGATTTGTATTGCATAATTTTGTACACAGATATCTCCTTCGGCAAGTTGTGCGAGACAACGGCACTATGTGAGTAAAATGTTTTCCTTGTTCACACTGCACGTCTTTGATTTTACACTGGCTCCGCTTCGCTATTTTAAAAGTTAATATTGAACGTACCTTGTTCGTAAAGTACCATGAGTTTACTGACGAAGATGGTACTTATGGTTAGTCACTTGTGGTCTTCCGGAGTGACGTAAAATATGCCATTAGGGCGAGCCAAATCTAGCGTAAAGTAGCGTAATGTAGTCCTCCAGACCGTATTTCGGAAACTAACCTACGGCGCAGGAGATATTATAGTACACAAGTGTGTGTGCAGACATAAGTGCTCTCTTCCCTCTCTTTCATAGTCCCATGGGACAACAATCCGACAAGATCGGAGAGAGAATAAGCTTAATGTGCTTTCCGAAGCACGGGGGTATCAACCGACAACTTCCAACCTACGGGCTGTTACTAAGAAATTCCTAATGGAAAAACCCAATAACACTTTGCCCGACTTGGGATTCGAACCCAGGACCCACACTCAGCAGTCGCGCTTGCAACTACAAGACCAACGGGGCAGTTAACGTCGCTCATAATGAGTCACCGAAATTGTTCTGCTTTTGCAATTGGTACAATAATTCAGTATTACGCAACCTTACAAGAGATGGTTACGTAAGTAGTAGATTTTGTGCGGCTAAGTTTACACAGAGTGACGACCCTCAAGAAATGAAATCAAGAGAATGGTCGCCAATATTCTTGTGTATACTAAAAATAATAATATTATGGTCACAAAGTAAAAAAGAAAATAAAAAAGAAAATCTCCTCTAAGTACTGATTACTGAACTCCTAGGTCATCATTCAACAGTGGACCTTTCAGGGTTGATATCATGGATATTGAACAAAATTCCAACGAACCCTAGATAGGACACAATGATGTGCCTACCTTCATAATAAAGGTATCTAAAGGCATCGCGTGACTCACTTTGTATATATCTACTATAGTAGTTGAGCTTTCCACGATTAAGTATCGCCTCCATTACGAAACAATGATAAATAAAACCAGTTTTACTTTGTATCTTTTGTGGTGTAATGACTACAGTACTGATTGACGAATTAATGGCTTAATAATCCTAGTGTTCGCTTTTAGTTAGGTAGTTTTAGTAGTCAGGAACTAAAAATAAATTGTATAACGGTACTGAAGATGTAGGTAAGTACTAACAGCTAGATTTATTGGAATTAATTTGCGCTAATAGCTAATACTAGAAGAAGATATCTAACTCAACAGGAGTTACATTCAAATTGGTGCTCAAGAACTGAAGTAGATATAAAATTTAACTTAAATAAAAGTCAAATAAGGCCGAGAATCAGCACTTTTCGAATGTCAAAATTACATATTAAGGCAGTCCCCTAAAACGCCCGCCCTTTACCACCGATTACCGGGTACCAGTTCAGTTTAGCTGGGAAGGTGAAGTGGCGCAACAAACTTCCCAGTAGCATTACATTAAGCATTGTGGTTTCTGAGATTATTTTAGAATTTAGGCTAACAAAGAAAAATAATGCTTTGATCGTCTGGATTGACCCAGAGACCTCCAGCTCAAGACCGGCGACCAGGACAAGAACTCCCCATATCGGCTAAAATGAATGCTATTAGCGTGCTATATTAGTTCCTCACTTGCATATTTAAGCACTGCGATGATAAAACACCTCCGTTACGAAGTCTACTCCAGTAAATTTACCCGTTGAGCGATCTAAGAGCGGCGATAACGCGACGGAAAGCGTCACGCGAAGACAAGGACGCGGAATTATCAGTATTCATAAGTCATTGATAGGTACTCGTAAACTGTTGATAAAATATAGGGTAAGCTTCTAAGTAGGACGAAAATGAAAACAAAAACTATGCAAAATGAGAAAAAGGCTGAATCGCGCATGCTCTGTTTCGATTGTAGTTCTGTTCGTAAAATAATTTGTTTTTGGCTAATTATAACATCCCGTATTATCACGATCAATACCAATGAGCTCGTTCTGTGTATCGATGTAATATCTGTACCTTGAGCCTGTTGGGGCGTAAGGGCTTTACCCTTAATTTCATCAAAATCAGCTTAATTTTAATTAAGTTGTGTCGATACTAAACGAAATAGCGGACTCTCAAAAGATATTATTATTTTAGTGTCGACGAAGCTATCTATTCGTTTCTTCCGCCTTTAGGTGGTACCGCAAATTCCAATAATGCCGACAGCACCACTCGTAGCTCCGAATATAGCGTCTCGGCTGCAAATATTGTTCGTACCACACTTAGACGACCCAAGCAAAAATGGTTTTTGACTAAATTGATTTTCTGAAACCAAATAACGCCAGTGTGACCTCATTCACTGTTTATATATTCGTGTATATTTCAAGAAATCGGGAATTAAAAATCGTAAGAAGTCTGTCGACGCTATTAAGAAACTGTTCATCAATTTTATGGACCCTAAATTTCTGATGGTAGGAAACTGCCTCGAGGCATGCGACTATAAACCTGGCTGTCTGGTGACACCGCGACAATGAAGGACAATACCTACTGATAGCTACACACCTAATAGAAATAAATGAAGAAAACAAGCGAAACGACTATTCATTTGTTTTCTTTTGTTCATTTGATAATTGGTTCGTTCTATTTAATTAAGAAAACATGCAACTGGCTTTTATGTTGAATAAACACACACTGTCATGTTAGTGCGTTACTTAAGCATAACAATAATTCTTTATGTGATAATTTTATTTTATATCTGGGAAACTTTAAACCAGGCTAATGTAACTCGAAATGAAACTAGATATATACTTTGTAAACATTAGCCTCTGAAAGTTTGCTCCAATTCCGTGTTAAGAGAATCGTCCCAATTAGAGCGGACCTTTTCTTCGCGTAATTGTTAAGAAAACTTGTGTCACAATGGGACATTGGTTGAAGCCTTAACAAAACGTTCACCTCGTTGGCCCATTCTTATGGTAATTCGACCTCACTGACACGCGACCTTCTGTCCACACCCCGATAATATGCAAATTAGTCCCCTCTATAAAGTGACCTGAAAACGCTTCTTCATTAAGTCCATTTTGGATTCAGATGAATTCAAAAGCTAGATCATTCGCAAAGATAACACAAGTCATAACGTTACAGAAGATATCGTACGAGCTACAATGTAAAACATTATGTAAGAAGTTTATGAGTAAAATTTATAACATCTGCGGCATAATATCACATTTCATAGATACCCAAATGCTCGGTAAAAAAAACTCGGTTTTAATGGGTGAAACTTCAAGGGCCATTAGTGTAAAGCCTCGCGTCATTCTCCTCGTACAAACTCAAGCTTTTTACTGCAATAAACTTTCTGACAAGCCATTTGTGGCCGGAAAGTGTTCGCTGAAATTAATCACATGACCCACAACAGGCCTTGTTTACTCCTACCCTTGCGACTCTTGATAACTTCTTTATTTCACTTGTGAATTAATGGATGTCGTTGGCGCTCGCCGTTTTAAAACCAGAATCCTAGAACACGTCTATGTAGTTATGAAGTTTCTGTCGCTTCATCCAAGGCAATTTAAACGTGCTAATTAAGATTCTCAAATTGAAGATTTCATTGTTCTTTGTACCTGAATCTCACAGTTAATTCAGCGAGACGTAAAATTTGTCGAATCAAAGCAACTTGTGTCAGGCACACGGCGTTTCAGTAGCATCGTGGATCAGATTGAGACTTTAAACTCTGACTTGCGAAATTTCTCTTTGATATTTTGTCAGCACTTCTAAAGTCACGTATTTAATTCAAGTTTGTCGTCGGGATGCAAAATCAGTGTAAATGATCACAAAACAAAATAAAAAAAGCAAGCCCGTGAGACTACGACAAATAGACGACAGATGCTGGTGAAAAGTTTAATTGTTTGAAAGTCTCTCTAGGAGTTAGGAACTCTATGGCTGACGCGGGTGCAGGATAGCATGCCTGCGGGTACTTGGAGCGCGCTTTACTTAATCGCTTGAATTAATACAAAGTGGCTGTGAGTTCCCATATCTGACATTATTCTTACAAATTGGTAAAGAAGGCTGAAGTCAGGAACCCAAATCAAATAAACCGGATTAGGTCATCGCTTTACGGCGAGTGGAAGTGGCGGGTCATCTCGGAGGAAGCAATTCTCGTGGTCGTAGATTGAATGCAAAATTGGATGAGATCCCACTGTTTTTACTGTATGGATCCCGGGAATTGTTACGTACCAACTTTCCCGCGTTTTATTTTGTCGAGGGCACACATTGTTTGAATGGTTTGATTGAATGTGACAATAGTTATTGTAACTGACGTTTCGAATGCTTTCGGGTTTCTTATTCAACCGATTTCTCGAGAGATCTTCATATTGGATGTTTGACCGCTTTTTGGGCTTTGTAGTTAAAGATTGGAGGGAGGGAGAAATTTTATGTTGTATCACGGATGATGTAAAGCTATATTTCATTAAAATTTATGAGATTTATTTATTTTTTATGGCAGAAGAATAACCTAGATAAGTATAGTCACAATATAAAACAGAAATAAAGAACACATAGGTATATTAGGTAGGTACCAATAACTATTTTATAAACTTCCAAACCTCTAAAATTCCTTTAAATCCGCTGTCAATATTTTCTACAATACAGGAACACCACAATACAACTAAGAAAAATGTGTTCCGAACATTTGTTTTGCTTCGAACAGCAAAAGCTGAATTCTTATACTGGCAGTAAAGGGGACTTGAAAACCGCTTTTCCATTTTCAAAGTTTACGAAAAATATTTATACATTCTTGTGACAAAAGAGTGTGTGCTTTAAAGCTCCCGTGAACTTATACTGCTAACAGAGCCAATCACGTACCGTAGTGCAAGTAGCGCTGGTTGTGGGAGGTCAAGTGGCCCGCCGTACTTGCATAGGCCAATCGCAATGTTACCTTGCATTCGTTGCTAACGAATTCTATTCAGTAAAGAATTAATAGGACGCTTTGCATGAATGAATATTTTATAAACGATATTTTTATTACTCGTTCAGTGAATGAAATATTATTGTGATGTGTGATTTTAGAACAAAGAATACTTTTAGGTAATTGATCAAGTAAGGAGTTAATTATGTAGTTAGTCAAGTGGAATATAAAACTAATACTTACTTATAATATTTTGATTAGGTATCTATGCGATTTTTAATTGGTAACAAATGCATTTATTTCCTGTTTTTAAATCATGCCAATACCTACCCATAGGTAACGATTACGACAATATTCATCCTAACTTTAAAAAGCAGTTCCAAACTTTACATAACTCAAAGAGAATTGAACGAAAGTAAACTTACATGTTGGCAATGTTATTGGAATTGTGCAGGATTGCTCGCATTTCTGTTTACACAATATAACACTCCTTTGATTTTTTGATTCTATTCGTCCCGTTGCATTGGAAACTGTACAACTCTTCATACGGTAACGTGACAAAAGGGAGCTCAGTCAAAGACGCGAGTCGTTTTGCGCCCTGTATGACGTCAGACCGCGTGGCGTGGCGGTACCATTCGCTGACTATCGCACCGCGCCCGCGCTCAAAACTTTGTCAAAACTGTCTTCCAGCCAGTGTTTTAAAACTTTTGTTTCTATTTCTGAATCTGCTTTTGTAAGTGAATGAAAGAGCTGGCGTTCTCTCACACACGGCGAAAAGGCTACCTTTGTGAAGACGTGTTTCGCTAACATGCGACGTTGTAATGTAATGTGTGCGGCAGAACGTTCATGTTAGTTTGCAAAATAAACCATACAATTATACAAAACTCTTACCTGTAAAGGTATCAACTACATTTACATGAAACTCGTATAATATTCGAGTGACTTTCGAACCAATCAAGCTAGTGCGCAGATAAAATGCTTCTGTCTATGATATTAAATGGACTCAAAAGAGCAGGCAATTTATAATAACTTGCTACCGGGAACCCAGCCACAAGTAGGTACTCGTGAAAATTAAATCAGTGAGCTTTAAGTATTACTGCTCAGAACGCAATGAGCGATTCAAAATAGAAATTAAAGGCGAAAAATTAAGGCATTTATGTTGGTAACTGTACGGCCTCTATTTAAATTAATTTCGAGTATTTTGAAGTACCTAAAGGAGGATCCCGCATTAAAGTTTCAGTTTCAATATCGACTGCGGTTAACGACAACCGCGGATACCACAAATGCTAAAGGAGGAAAATATTTTTTTGTTAATTAAATATGAAGAGCTAAATCGTATTTATTTTGTCATCTGTAATGAAATTAACTCGCTAGTAATCTTTTTAATAACCAATTTTTTTAGATACCTAACCTAACTACTTTACTTATTTTTTATATTAATGCGATACTTCATTTTAACTTACGAATAAATTAATGTAAATTGGATTGTATATTTATGCAAATTTCTTTTGATATAACCCGAAAATTCTCCGTTAAACTTTCAGAGGCTACCATAACCCTCATAAAATAAAAAAAAATCAGTTAACTTCATTATAACACTGACTGAAAAGCTTTGTTTCAGCCGTGCAGAGAGAGCAAAGTTTATCCTATAGAGAGCTGCATCTATTAATTTTTGTTAACTGAAATTCTATTCGCAACTTTGCACTCGAAATAATTTTTCTACGTTGAAGTTGGCGGCTATTATTTGCCCAGTTTATTTTTCTCCAAGTATGAGAGCCCTAGAGTTGAACACACAGTCTGTGTTCAAGTGAACCGCTTCGCTGCGCAGCCCCCGTGTACCAAAGCTAATATAAACTGTATGTGACTGACTGTATTCTTTCAACCATAACGCTAGCAATAACTGCACAGCTTTGCTAAATGTAAAAGGATTTATTTCGACTGGATAAAACATTAAATTGAACCAATATCTCTTCACTTCATCGCTCTATTCTTATAAGGTCACGTCTCTTGGAAAATTAATCTAATACGTATAAGATTTTCGAGTAACCTATTTCATAATTTCTAATAGAGGTTTTTAGGGATGCGCCGCTATTTTTTCATAAAAACGTCATGATGCATGGCTGCCATAAGTTTGCCCAGAAAAGAGCGGAGAGAGCTGGATTCATGTAATTAGACGCTACGAAGATTTATGTTACGGAAATTCCCAAATTCTTTTAAAATTTTGGCTGCGACACGTGCTTCTTCTTAAAACACTTTTCCTCGGCAAAAACTTATTGCTTTAATAAGTTTAAGTAGCAGATATTTTACAGTTTAATGTCTTTTACATGTTGTTTAGTGTTTCAATTAAGTCTAAATTAGGACGTTTTTGAAACGGAAATGACATTTTATAAGGTTATGGGTAGTATACTAAACTCTTATAACGAATCCCGCATATCTTCAGCCCAGTTCCCGAACATCTGTGTTTAAACCGGGAGCTTAAGCTTCTAGATCAACGAAAACTTACTTAAGACAACTTCTGATACAAATACGAACATTATCTCCGTCCAATTTCGTTAAGCGAGGGGAAAAAGGTAAGAAAATGTATGAACTCCGTGTTTATTCGGGTCCGCTTTATTTCCATCGTCCTTTGGGGGCTCGCTTCATGTATCACTGCAGACGTCAGCCCTGGGTTAATTGTCTACGTGCGTTTTCAGCTGAATTCGTCACGTTCACCCGTTCACATCCCTATCGCAGTTTAGCCCTGTACTAATAAACGTTTTGTAAATCGAGCACCCGACGTTACATCTACGAATAGGTACTCTGTATTAATATTTGTCATTCTCTTTGTTTCGTATTATTAACATGAGAACAGCTTATGAATCTAGATTTATGTGATATTTTATGCCTGAAATATTACAGGTTAAATTGTGTTTTTGGAACAAATTGCGAAGTTCGCATGTAGGCAGGTACACTATTTCTGTAGGGATGTAATTTTAGCGTGGGCGCGACCATCTAACAACATGGGACTCCTAAATGTTGCGCTGTGATTGTGAAGCGCTTATTTATTTATGTTAGGGATTTACTCTGTAACCGGCTTTAGCAACTAGAATAAAACATTGACCGAATAGCTTAATTTATTCCGTTTATGTTATTACTTGTGTACAAGTATGAAAGGATCAAATCTCGACCGTCTTCGTAAATCTACTATACCTATATCCATATGTTGTATGTTAGTGAATTAAAGCATTTCTATGGTCGGGAAAACCATGGATTGTTGGTATTGTTGATCTGAATTGAGTGGGACCCTTCTATTCTGTTTAGCTTCTTTTTTTTTGAAGAACACTTAAGAGGAAATGCGGTCGGAGAGACTTTTGAAAAATCGTAAGTAAAAAGTCGTAATTCGAGGTTTGGCTCTCGCGCTATTTCCTCCTCCAATATTAAATTAATTTAAAAGATATTTCATAAACTGATTAAGAAGAAGATATATACTGCGTCCCTATGTTTTCTTTTTTCATTAATAGTTGTCTTGTTTATTAGGCCTCTGTTGATAGCGGTATAAACCGAGAAAAAAAATCTATGGAGAAACGATCACCCGCATTTCCTCTTAAAACCATTGGAATTGATAATGGATATCATGTCAATATATATGACAATAGTGACGTAAGAAAGTAGACAGGATAAAGAAGTCGCGGGGATGGAGGCGCGGTACTAAAACTTTTGTGCAGGTTTTTAGATGACGATGTATAACCATGTAAAAAGAATTATGAGGGTATTTATTATTGGAACGAAGTTCTTTTACGGAGCTTGCGGTAGGAGTAAAATGGGAGATATCGTCACGTAACGAAAAAGCGTTATACGATTACATGCGACTTTTCATTTATGTAATAGAAAGAGAGAGTGTTGGTTTACTTGGGTTTCGAGGGTGCTCAAGTCGATATTGTGGTCAAATGAAAAACCCAGATTGGCTGCAAAAATGAACAAATTTTCGCCATCTTGAATTTTTATTTTGAACTTAGTTTCTGCCGGGGTCCTCCGACGCCACACGTTTTTAGGGTTCCGTACCAAAATGGTAAAAACGGAACCCTTATGTTTTTTATTATTTATGTACATACAATAAAATACAAAGGTATCCGACATAATCATAATTTGAGTACAAATGTACTGTTTATTTCTTAAGAAATTCTGTATTTTTTTATTGTACAGTTTTCGCAAGGAAACAATGAGATGTGCTTTTCATTGGCGTGAGTGAGCCGCAAAATATTGGGCCTACGCAGCTGTGCTTTAATCTGATTGCTCGAAATCCTGTCAAAACAGTGTACAACAGGTCGGAACCCACACAAACAAAAGTTTCATGTCAATCAAGTACCTATCGTTGGAAGTAGGGTACTTTAATCATGGTACTTTAATATAGGCAGTAATTCCTCGTAGCGACTTGGTATATTATTTACTCGAGTAATAAATGACAAATGTTGTTGTGGAATGTTTGTCGAATGTCGTTTGTGCGGATATTAAACTCTTTATTTGTTCTGTGACATTAATTAGTTTGTGCAACAGAACTATATTATGCTTTTCCTTTCTATAATTGCTATTTTGACCGCTCGCTCAAGGTCTGTTCAAAAGGCATTTTTTCAAGTTATGACCAATTAAAAACTGCATTATATAGGTAGATAAGGAACTGTTTTATTGACATACTGCACTGAAATATCTGCACCGGGTTGGCTATTACATTTTTGAAGATACAGATTTAGAAAGTGTAGTATGCTTGGTGATGAGAGTACCTACGTAAGTAGATATTACAGTTTCTAATCGTTACTCTTGACATCCTAATTTACGGAACCTATACGTCCCTACGTTCATAAAGATTTACCTTCAAAATCGAATGTGTGCAGAATATGTCCTCTTGTATTGTAACTAAAAAAATATTCATAATTATAGTATTCATAAAACATAAATCCGACAGTGATTTGTCATTCTAAACGTGATGTTCAGATTTTATTTGACACTTTAATTTATCGAACGTCGAGGCTGCTTGAAATTCTCGATTTAGTTTCAGGTATATGGGACCGATACCTATCTTGTTTCCAAACACGGTACAAATATTTAACTTCGCATACCGCTTTGAATTTAGCGACCGTGGAAATACACACGGTATTTTTAACTAGACGACCGGTTCGTTTGTGTTAGGAACCAATCTCGTTGATATATCCATTAGCCAAATAGAGAGCCGAGGCCCGCACGCCCCCCTTAACAAAACATCTGCAGGTAAATATTCGCGGTACGAAGAAACCAACATTATTTTCCTTTCATTTCTATGGTAGGTACGTAACCCATGGACGGGCTACAAATACAATATGATGAAAGGGGTAATAATGTTACAAAGAATTACTTTGAGTGCGAGTGTTTTACTTTTCCTATATATATGTTATTATGTTGTACATTTTACAATCATATACTTTATTTATTTCAGGCGACGCAGGCCCGTAGATAAACATACACATTAAATCATACGACAACAATACAAACATATTATTCATTGTAAAATAACAATGGTATTGGTAGTGAGAGACGTGCCATTCACAGTTATAGTTTGGTAATTAATACTGAACATAAAGACCTATCATTTGGTAATTGATAAAAAAAAAATTGAAACAATATGGTAGCAAGCACGCATGTAAATGAAAATCGTGCGAGTAGGTATGTACAAAATAAAACCTCTTGAATATTGCGGGAACGTGAGAAAAGGTAACTACACCGTATCCTGTCCGCACCTGTTATTTATGGTCACTCGCAATATGCATTCTTTTACTATCATTTTATGTAAATGTGACCAGCTACTCCTTCAGGGAAGATAGCAAAGTAATAACGCAGCGAAATAAGGTTCATAGTGCTTTTTACTTTTTCTAATTGCCTGCTTTCTTGTAAATAATGCGAGGGTGAATTAATATTGAAATATAATTGCATGCAGCTAACCCCAGGCTAGCTGGCGTTGCCAGCAACGTATTATTATGGTAATATTACTTTTCAAACTTGAACGGGTCAGTGTTCTTTGTTTCGTTGCAAGTGCCGTTCAATTGGTCACAAAAGTGGCTGTTTCATGAAATAAATCTGCTATCAAAACCTTGTTTTGTTTTATCGCTTTTGTTTATGCATGTGTGATTGTGTCGATGACTCATCATATATTGTTTGAAACAGTCTTGTTTAGGTAGATATTTAATAATAAATATCTTTTTCTTTATTCTATTTTACTAGAAACAGTTGGGTAGTAGCAACATTTGCTCATTCCCAGTCTAAACAACGAATACATCGGTATCAAATAAAGTTCCTAGGAAGAGGGTTCGTAAACCAAAACATTGTTCTAACCGCTATCATTATAGAGAGGAGTGAGTAAACAAAATGAGCAGAGGACCGCGCGACGTTTCGTTTCTGTTCACAAAATAAAGAGGTTAATAAAATTCTGTTCAGTGCAACAGCTATCGTTCAGTGGAGCGGCTATCTGCATTTTATACTTTCGACGCCATCACTGGGCACTTTATTTCTTTACTTTGTACATACATAGGTATGAGGTATACGTGTATGTACTGCGCTTGCTCGTTGTTTATTTAACGGATCGTGCCCGATGAACGGTTCTATTCAATTGAACGTACATGTACGCCCGAAACGTGCTCACAGAGTTTTAATTTCACAAAGGTTGTTAAGCATGTAATGTAAGCGAATCTGAACGGTAATGAAGCTCACTTTAAACAGATTTCGGTATGAGTAGGTACTATCTAAATGTTATACTAGATAGAGCATTCGGAAACGTCAACGTCAAAACAAATCGTATGCCGTTCGCAACGTCGAATGCTAAACAGGATTGAAACTTGGACGGGAAGCAATCTAACGGGAACAACAGTACATACAGCGGTCTACCGACGTAGAGCCCTACGTAATTTAAAGAACAAACAAGACTCGCAACTGGGTTTACCTCGACTGCAACAAACTCTGCGTCGTCGCTTTAACTTACTCATTTGTCGCTTACTATCACTTGTACCTACGTATACTTTCGTACTACTACTTAAGACTTACAAGGGTTTCGTATTTCAGTGTAAGCTTTGTCACTTTACTCAGGGTCAAAATTAATAACGTCATCTATAAAACAAACACAACATTTTATATAAAAAAGATTTAGAAGCCAATCGACGCGGTAAGTCTGTGTGTATATGAAATTCAGAGGCTCAAAAAATGCTATAGCGCCGCAGATGAGTTCGGCTCAAGCGGAGCGTTATCAAGCCCAGTTAATCCTGTCTTCTGTATTATTGAATAAATTTTCCCTCCTGACGTACTTTTGCCATTTTATATCGATTTAATGTATTGGAAAAAATCAGGCCATCGCCATTTCTGAATCGTAACACTGTTTCATTGAGGAAGTCGTGAGTTAAAGTTAAACTTTTAATTAGAACGTTTCGAGGAATGACGAGGTGTTCATATTAGGTAATCCTATTAGCCGTGGCCTGCTCGTTGTATTACGGGCGGAAGGCGGTAAAGCGGTACGATGTTATTATTATGATGGCATAAAGCGAGCCATGTATCTCGCACAACGCAGGTGGCGCTAACTACCGGCAGTGTAGTGGAAACTGTCGACACTACGACAACTCGAGACACGGATGTATCTACACACCATACATTGTTATGTTTCACGATTTGCTGATGCGCAAGTTAGAAGCTTTTACTCGAGTAAACTGAATTTTAAGTTGGTACTTGGGAACACCGTCTCATTTTCACACACTATCGTTACTTTGAATTCAAGTGTTTATTTTGTACTTTTTTACATTTGCCTTTTTACCTTGAACAAAGACTAACGTAACTTTGTTTTTTTTTTTTACTAACGTCTTCGTGTTGAAATGGAAATGACATGTCATGCGGTGTGGTCTCGCTTAGAATTTGCCGCCTAACGTCTTCCTTGAGTGTCGTAGCAGGCGATTAAGGGATTAGGCAAGTGAATGGGAAGCTTCCACCTGTAGGTACACTGATAACATCGCACCGTGAAAGCCTAGCTTGCTTGAGGGTTACAAGGGTCACACTGAACCGTCTAGATTGATGTGAAGAGACGTTTCAGAATGTTGTTTTTTATTTCACTGTAAATTGGTCATTTTAAGTTGTAAGTAATGTTGACTGATCTAGTAGTGGTTTCACATTATAAAATTATGCCGATGATGATCATAAGCAATACACGTACAACCTTGCATAGATCCAGCTTTCCTCTCTTCCTTAAGGTTTTGCAAAAGGTTTTGTGAAATTATTAATAATGGGAAACAGTAAGACTGTCTCTTAAGATACAGGTTTCTTCCTAGTTTAAGAGACAGGGTTCACTATTTCTTTGTATGCATACACCTTTTTTGTAAAATCTAAATCTCCTGCTCACAAGCTATGTTTTTATGCTTATTCTATTGTAAGTATTGATTTGTTCTGAACTGTGTCTGTGTGTATTTATTTATTTTGGATAAATAAACAAATTTATTATTATTTATTATTATAGTAGTTGAAAAACAATAATAATATACAATATATATTATAATACAGAGTTACTGAAAAAATACCAACAACCTCTTAAGGGGTCATTGCACTAATCATTATGAACAACTTTTACTATGGGATCTAACCTGAAGTCGCGAAAAAAAATCAGCTGTTCCCTACATTTATATTTATAACTCGTCAAAATGTAGGGATCAGCTGTTTTTTTTTTCGCAATGACTTCTTGATATGTTGTCGGTGTTTTTCCAATAACCCTGTATAACCACTTAGCCGAAGAATTTAGAAGTGCTACAGATTTAGATTTTAACAGAAAGCTATATAACTGGTTGTGTGAGATGTTTTTATTCCATCAATGAATATTTTGAGTGTAAAATGTAAAAACTTGTTTAATATAATTATTGTGACATCTACATATTTACATTACCTAAATAATATAGAAACATTTTCATTATTCTTGCTATTTTTTATTGACACGACATGATTATTATTGATCGCTATTTTTAATATGCCTAAATTAGTATTTTAAATCAATAGAATTGTATTTAATTTAATTTTATTAATTGCATTGTAATTAAAATTTAAATTATGAACTTATTATTAGTATTTTTATGATATTGCTAATTACTAAATGCGTACTGCATGCTATACTATAGGTATAACCAAGATGTAAAATCTAAATATTTGCACGGCTGATAGTGAACCCATAAATCTTATAATTGTTAGCTGTATATATATTCTCTCAAATAAATGTATCATTCATTCATTCAATATCTGCCAACCTTTGTAATGATAGCAAACCATCCTGTAAAGTGGTTTTAAGGCTTTTAACAATGATGTTCAGGGTGGAAAGTTCAAAGGTTGTTTAAAGAAGAGAAACATTGATATTAACTAGGTTGGGGCTTCTTCAAAATTTCGTGAAATATGAAGGCACTATATTCCTCGTCCAAACATCGCCTGCAAGAGTTTGGTATAATTTTGTTTCCATTGTTTACATTTCGTTGGAAGCCACGTCCAATAGTCCCTTTCTACCTCATTCTTAGGCTTTTTCGTGTCACGGCTACATGATTTATAACTTACTGAGATACGTGGCTTCGTTCTACCCTAAAGTCTCAATAATATTGTAGCAGGCACTGAACATAAATAATAAATCGCCAGCCAAGTACTCATGTATATTGTACCAAGAATATGATTCTTGAACACAACCACTGTTTTCCTTTCCAAGTAATGTAGCATTTTCCTTTATTTTTAGTTAGGTTGTTAGGTTTTATTGTAATTCGTGCTGTTCCGGAATTCATAGAAATTTACAACGATACTGTTGTCTGATACGATCATGGTTGCAGTGCCAAGTAATTCTATTAACTGAAATACTACCGTGCATGATTCGATGGTAATTACCCGTTATTACTGTATTAGACTTAGTAGTTAGTGGTATATTTTAATAAGGCAGCCTTAGTAAGATTGTATTTATGTTTGTCTTGACTTATAGTCAGGCGGGCGGTTGGCTAGAGTTACTGTTTTCTAGTTAATACGCGCCAGCTGTTGCACAGATTTGTCTCGGTGTGAATGTTAACACGATGCCAACGGGTATGCTCAGTTTATGTAAGACCACAGAATATACATCGTCCTACAGTTGATTTATACGTTTTGTCTGATATAATCTGTCTATAGATACCTAGTTGAAACAGAGAATTGAAATTCCTTTTTACTTAAAAGTGGAAAAATACTGGACTAATCTTCAATAAACTAGTTTTTTGCTGATAATCCAGACTTGACTGAAGCAGCTGTATTTCTGTACCGCAGGCGGCTCAGCGTAATTCCTTTAAACCAAGCGTTCTGCCGCGTCCTACTTACACCTGGCGCTGCGGACTCGAAAAACGTCGTTTATGAAATCATTTTGTGTAAGAGTATTTCTTTTTTGTATGTAACTTTGTTCGTTATTTTAAGTAGGCACCAGGTGGCGTTAACAGGCGGCGTTGCAGCGGAAATTGCCGTCCGTCGGTCTCGTCGCCGCGGCGGAGGGAGACTTGGCTCGCTCCGACCGCACCGCCCACTATACTAGGCCCTTGTTAATTGTAGGCCAACACAGAAAACAATTAGCAGCACTCGTGTGCCCCACACCGACTCGGAATATTTCATTCATTACTCAGATAAAATCACGGACCAACCTACATAACATGTTCAATTAGATGTAACTCAAACAAGGAGATTATTCTGTTAGGACTTGTTGTGTGCTCAAACTTGGAATCGGGTTGTCTGCTCGGTGGGCCAAATTCCTCTCAAAATCATTAGAATCGGATCTATTTCACTGTCGCAATTTGAAACTAGACAATAGAAATAAAAACAAGCGAAGTTTCCGCCTCTGTTTTTCAAGAAAAAGATGACTTTCAACTTTCTTATTACACAACATGCTTTTGTACTTATAACACCAATTGTTGTGGCAACAATACTTTGTAAAACAAAAGGAACTGGCACATCAATTTATATCAACAGGGAAAAGCTATACAAATGGATATCACGCGTACAAACGAAACGAGACGGGTGGCTCCCTGACTTTAGAACGGTTAATGACCTTCAAGGAAGGTGGTGTGTTTTGACGTTACATTAGTGAACAATGGACGTTGTAACTAAAACTAGATCCGCCTTTATCTTCGCAATTGTTATAAAACACAAAGCGCTTAACTCGTTGAAAGCTTCGGCGCGTTTACACGGCGGCGGCCAGCGTGGCGGTTTGGCCGAGCCTATATTCGGCTTACGACATAACGGTGTCGATGGCTCCAATGATACTCGTACTTCTAATTCGCGCTGAAATATGTGTGTATTGTACGAGTCGATAGGATTTGCTTTGAGCCTTGTTTTGTTTGAACAAGCGTTTAGGATGAATGTTGAAAACTTGCAGTGTTTGATAGTTTTTGCCAACGCTAAGCTATAAAGAAGGTAGCTATCTAACATCACCATTAATTGTTTACCGAGTAGCATTTAAGTGAGGAGCAGTTATGGCCCAGTAGTATCAGCCCCGACTTATTAGTTGTAAGTCGTGGGTTCGAATCCAATCAGGCCTTACTTTGTGTAAATAAGTTCATCACCACTGCTCTCAAAACGGTGAAGGATAACATCGTGTGGAAACCGACATGTCCTATAACGAAAAATTCGAAGACATGTGACATCTACCAACCCGCACTGGGCCCGCGTTGTAGTTCCCTCTTCTGGTCTTCAAGAGGGAGTAAATAACTATCTGCCTGTGTCCCAGCAGTGCATGGGAACATTATGGGTAGATTATGCATTTCAGTGACATTACCTTAAAACTGTGCTATACTGCAACGTATGGATGAAATGAATTGCTAATAGTATACCCTGTTTATGAGTACTAGGTTTAGCTATTATTTATTCTTTATGAAAACATTACAGTTATTATTTTTCCCTAAAAGTTGACAAAAGTTGAGTGTATTATGTATACCAATTCCAATCTTTTTGAGTAAACAAGTAGAAATATTAAAATTAGATTGGGCAAATAAATAATTTACTTTTGAAGTCGAATAGCTTTTTATTTATGGAAGTCTGGCTTCAGTATTATGCATGGGCGAATCCTTTGGGAACTATTTAATTTTTTGGAGTGAAATAACATTTTATCGTTCATCTTCTTTACTTTCTATAAATTAGTAGGTAGGTATAACAATTTTACCGTTTTAATACTCGTAATTTAACACAAGTTATCATAATCAGTCTAATAACGTTTCCACTGCTGGGACACAGGCCTGTTCTCTGTGGGAGAGAGTGGGCCGTAATCCACCACGTGGACTCAGTGCGGAGTGGTGGATGTCTTCCTGGAACAGGAACATACCGGTTTCCTCACGTTGTTTTCCTTCACCATTTTGAGAGCAGTGGTAATAAAATAAATGACACAACGTGAAGCGCCTGCCTGCCACAACCTACAAATCGTATGTCGGTCTTTACCACTGGGTACTTACTGCAAACCATTTAGCATCATTAGATTGGTTGGATGATTGAGGGGCCCGTGGCTAAATAATAACAGCCGCACAGGTCGATCGATCAGCCTAAGCTACGCTTGTCGCGGTCGGTCTGTGGATGGGTGACCATCTTTACATACCGAGACCCCTCCGTGCCTCGGAAAGCACGTTAAGCCGTTGGTCCCCGCTGTCAGTCGTAGATCTTTGACAGTCGTTACGGGTCGTCAGAATCCCGAAAGTCTGACAACTAGTCTTACCAAGGGGTATCGTATTACCTAGTAACTGGGTTGTGGAGGTCAGATAGGCAATCGCTCCATATAAAAGACAGGTATTCAGCTGCATCCGGTTACACTGGAAGCCGACCCCAACATAGTTGGGAAAAGGCTAGGCAGATTGTTTTTTTTTAGATTGGTTGGATGGTTGTCCCAATTCTTCTGTATAAATAAATCAAAGTCGGGTTAGTTACACCATTTATAACTCAAGTACGGCTGGACCGATTTTTATGATCTTTGATTTGTGGGATTTGTTTCCGCCCCGAATAGCAGAATAACTGTTAAAACATGGCAAAAATTCACGAAAAAAAAAATAACGTTTATACTCGTTATGTATTGTTTGATGTAGGTATAGCCCTGCGTACATGTACGCCATTTTGAGTTTATTCGTGTATCTCATCAGTTGCTCATTCCACATGCTTATTGCACTTATAAGTTAGATTCCTTAAATGCAATGAACTCCGGAGTAAGCACACGTAGTGACGTAGTAAACATCACTTAAGATTTAGTTGGCAACTCAAACGTAGATATTTCAGCCCCGAATTCATACCTTGCAACTTCCCGAACAGAATAGAGTAATTGTTTCTGAGCTAAACTTAGGAATCAAGTGCATACCCAAGTTTAGTTTCAAGTAATTAATCTATGAGGTAGGAGAAATTGTTGGAGTCATTCGTCAGTCTCAAGCTGTGTATTGAACCCGACGGTGGGAGCCGAGGCGTCATGTAATTCTGTTACTCTCTCCCACTTCCAGTTAATTGAATACGCCTGCCACACGGCTGAGGAGCCAGAAAATTCGATTCAAGGATCTAATGTATGTAGCAAACATTCTTAGAGGGAATAATGCTTACTTGTTTTAAGAATACAGGCGAAGAATGACGCGGTAATGGAATTGCTACGCGCTACATCTGTAATTGCTTGTTGCTTAAGCGTGTTGTTCCAGTAAGTAAAATGGAGGCAAATTAAGGAGACCAGTTTTATTTGCTAGTAGATAGTAGAATAATTAAATTCTATATACATTAAGTCCATTTCAGTTCATATTTATTCAGTTATTATCATTCCATTTACTTCTTAATACGAGTTTTGTTTTATAAGCAGCCGTGAGAAAATATGGATACCAGGAGGAATGGCCCCATAACATGATTTCCTTTAGCGTCCTTCAACGACTATTTTTTCTAACACGGTTTTGCTTTAAGAAAATACTGGCTCATCTTTTGAAAACTCAACCTTTACCTACATTATCGTTAATTTTACCCACCCTATAAGCAGTTCCTAATCACCGTACTCACCAGTTATCGGTGATTAAAAAGCACAATCTTCCTCATCCCTTGTTTTCTTGGCAGTGTGACGTAACATGCAGTGTACTTCATGTAATCCATTAGTCGCTACTTTTCTTTTTAACGTTGAACTTTAACTTGGCACTCTCTGACAAACGTGATGGGGTGCTTTGAATTTTTCTCCCCCTTTCAGAAAAAAAGTTGTGTAAAACACATGGTGTAAAAATTTTAAGCTAAGTTTTGAACATTTTTGATCTAAATAAAACAAATGGGTAACGCCAGGTGGTGTTAGTTCTCACATAAATAAAACGAGTTTTAGTTTGAAACTATTTTGATCGAAGGAATTGACTGGTATCATGCACGATTTGTATTGCATTCTTAAATGCATTTCGCATTTAAACAGGCAACTTTGAGAGTTAAAACTCTTTTAAAAATGAACAGACTGTTACTCTTACTGTACACGAGATTGTAACCGGTTTATCTTTGGCCTACGCTTTTGCTACGAGCGTAGTAAACCGTAGCGGGCGGCGTAGCGGCGTAGCACTAACCTATCACCCTATCTTCCGATCTTCGAACATTGTTAGATCAACCCAACGACGATGCCCATGAATAAGGTCGATGAACACATGATCCTGATTTAATATAAACCATCAAGAAAGCACATAAAGGTCTACATCATCCGACCTTTATGTAAATAAGTGTGATTGCAGTTATATTCGTTACTGTAGACAAATATCGTCGTAATATAAAGTCGTATAAATATGTTGGGACGGCTTTTGATGTTTTATAAATGTTGGGATACCGAAGTCACCCATGTGCCTAGGTATGTTTGATGAGTTGAATTGAGCGATGTTCACCGCATACATAATATACTTTTACAAGCCCATAATATCTCATGTCCTGATTTATTTGTTCTTTAATTAAAACGGTTTACAACCAATTACAGAAATGAAAGACAGTTTACACATACACATAAAACATTAAATATAAAATCAAGTAAAAAGTTCACAACACATTCATACATCCCTCTCACAGTACTTCTGACATGCCGACAAAATCTTCGTCCATTCGTCCGCAAACTGATCGTTTGTTGGATTAGAGTCCAAGAGATCATTAAGTGCGGCCAGAGTACGTGGTACTGGGGAATTAGCACGCGCAACTGTGCGACATGGAGGCACAGCAAACAGCCTGTGCTTTCTGCCGCGGCAGTACTTGTCTGGCACAAAGAAGCGAGCCAGCACAGCATATAGACCAGGTGCGTCAATAGTGCCACGGAGCGTCTTACAGGCTATGGTGAGCTGGTCTTTCAGCATGTAGATCAGGCGCGTCAATAGTGCCACGGAGCGTCTTACAGGCTATGGTGAGCTGGTCTTTTGCTCGCCTTACCTCTAACGAGTTATATCCGAGGCATCCTAGTAGAAATTTAGTCGGATAGAGGTATGGGTAATAGCCGTGTTTACGCTTATAGAGAAACCTAGGTGGAGATTGACTTAACATTTTGGTGTAATGTATCGCGTTCGTGTAACAGAAACCAAAGACTGACTTGTAACGTTAGTTTGTAATGTATCATTCGCGGAGGGCTCCGCGTGCTCCACGAGACTGTCGGTTTTTTCGCGAATCCCTTTGAGTTAAAACATTACAAGTCAGTGCACGTCGCGTCGTCGATTCTGTATTTACCAGTAAACTCTTGGTTCCTAAGAATATTAATTAAATTCGTACCACCATTTTGGTTTCTTGTTTGGTACAAATTGGATATCTAATATCGTTTTGTTCTTTTTCAAAAAACGTATTTTCGAGTCATTTGGGTTTGAAACCCTCGGGCCGTGGGGTTCGATCGAGTGCTCATGGTCTTTTTAAGGACATTTCGAAGTGGCTGGTTGACACTTCCCGTGACCTGGCTATACCTTGGCCAGAGGCTAAGCATTGCCATACAACGAGGTAATGCCGCCAGTCTCTTGGGTACATTACCAGTTGACAGCCATGCAGATGAATGTTTCGACGCTATATTTTACGTGATATAATGTTGTTATTTTTATTAATTAATTAAGTATTAATTGTTTTTATTATATTACTTTAATTCTAAATAAAAACGAAATCGTTAAAGAATGATTTTTGCAACATTCGCTTAGTAACAACCAAATTAAAGACTACGTTGAAGTTAAAAAAATTACTAGGCAATGATCTCCAGTACCAGGTTACCTTCGGACTTCTATAAGATTTTTAAAATTTAAATTAGTTTATGATCAGAATTTCAAAGGCACGAAAACATCCTAAAGTAAATAAATAAATCACAGAGCTAAGCAACAAAAAATTAACACGACAAAACCACACTTTTATTCTACATGATAATAATTGAATGCAATAATGAACCACAGAATAGATATTACAGTTCCACAGCGAATTGGAAATAAATATTTTAGTATCTACTTAGCGAGCAATGGGCCCGAACCGTTAATATTTGTCGATACACTGCAATACGATTTAAATTGCTAGCAACCAGAAATTTGTGAATTACGTTCTATTAGTAAGAAGCCATGGAAAATTAATTTTGTGTAATGTAATTTGATTTCGTTTGAGGCTTATAAATTGCGAAGCGAACTTCGGTCTACTTTGCAATAAGTGTATTTTAAGATCTTGGCAATACCTCCCAGAGAAGCCTTTAGAAGTCTCGATCGAACTTTTCCATGATTCATAGAAAAATGTCTTGTATATTTCTGATGGAACGACTTTTACTGTGATTGGTTAAGTAGGAAGATTGTGGGGAAATTAACTTTTTATTCTAATTTAAAAAGTGGGTAGTATTTACCCTCTTATAATTCCTACGGGGCTCCTATAGGCTAAAAGAAAGTCGAAAATAGTATCTTAAGCGACTGATGTCAGCAGGGGAAACATTACAGGCTGACTATGCTTATGCTATATGCATATTATCCATCTTACTAATGAAAGGTCAAACCCAAAATGGCTTCATAACGAAAGTTTAAACACTTGACACTGCCACCACAATATAATTTAAGTAAGAGCCCCCATTAACTTCAACTAAGGAGGAGATCTTAAAGGAACATTAGTAAATTAATAAGATTAGGAGTTACGTGATAAATAAAACGTGATACTAATGCTGGTGGCAAGTACACTAACTAGTATTAGAATGGAAGTAGAGGAACGTCAGTCAGGTAATTTGGAGGCGGTTCCGATTGTGTGGTACAAGTGACAAGGTTCGAGCTGCTGAAAGACATGTAGGTACAGTTTAGTTAAAATAATGTAGACTTGCAACTATTATATTTATAAAAAGACTTTATAGATTCACGTTATTTCTAGCACTCGCTTCTACTAAACATACATACCTTATTTAAATATATATAGACACTTGCTTGAACGTTCGAATGGAACACCTATACAAATTATGACCAGCCTGCATCTATTGCTTCTATTGCTAAAGGTAGGTCTACACAGACTCTACAGTACTTAGTACCTATGTGCAAGCAGCATTTGACTGTAAATGTAAAGTACACTAAGCAAATAGCTCTTTTGGACACACCCTGGTTTAGGGAACGGCCTAAGCCCAAAGACGTATGGGCGTGTTTTAACCACTGTATTTTTTTTTGCGCACTAGATTTTCATCACACCGCTTAGCGCCGAGAGTTCAAAATCCAACAGTGTGTTTTTGATGCGCTGGGATGCGCTCTGTTAGATTCTCAATCCTCGACTCAACACCGAGAGTTGAAATTCCAGTGCGCAATAAATCCCGCTACCGATTTTTTTACGTCTGTGCGAACGTGTACTAAAAAACCTGATTGATTAATTAAGGCACAAAATATAAAATGGTATCTACATATCTAACTCAATAAAATAATCTTGTTAAACTAGGTTATAATATTCAGCAACACTGATCAACTTCTGATTACGAATATTTCGACTTTGTGAAACGAAGTTGTCATGGTTTTGGATGCATATCATAATCAGCCTATAATGTTCCCACTGCTGGGACACAGGCCTCCTCTCGGTGAGAGGGAGTGGGCCGTAATCCACCGCGCGGGCCCAGTGCGATGCATAGCTACTACCTAATTATTTATTTATGTACTATTGCTGACTTTACAAACAGGTCATATCACACCAATATTATAAAGGCGAAAGTTTGTGTGTGTGTTTATATGTTTGTTACTTCTTCACGCTCAAATGGCTGAACCAATTTTGATAAAATTTGGTTGGAGGTAGCTGACATCCTGGATTAACATATAGGCTACTTTTTATCCCGATATTACTACGGGATCGAAACTTATACGGGTAAAACCGTGAGGCGCAGCTAGTTTTTCATATAAGTGCTTTATTTTCTGGAATAACTAGAGGCTAGTAGGTGAGAATTGACAAACTCACACAAGCAAAACAAATAAATGAAAAGTGGACTAAGTTTTTCATCCGCATACTCATCTCTTTTGCGTACTGTACTTTTCTACTCATTTCCGAGATTCTGTTATAACTTTTGAATTAAACAAAATTGTTTGTTACCAATTAGTTTTATTTTATATAATTTTAGAAATGGATGGTCGTAAATAAAGTCTGTTGACCTTGCTCTTTCATTAATTCAATCATGTTCTAATTATGTTCAACACTACGGAAATTTTAAATGCGTTATAAACATAACATATACTCGTATATAAACGTTTTCTTTAGATAGAATTAGTGATTAAACGAACTTGCCTGTAAGTGAAGTTTATCGTAATTATATGATAGCCTTGTCCGAAGAGATTAGCAAATACAAAGGTAGGTACAGTATGGTGATACAACAAAAACACCAGGTAATTAATGCGACATAGGTAGATGAATATCACATTTCTCCAGACTAGTGAATTTCTAGGAATACGATTTAATCGGATTTCGGAAGGCATTCGACGTACCTATTTATACCAAATAAATTATTGAACAGGATTCAAGGTAAATATGTAGATATAATTTCCAGGACCAATCCGAATTCTAAGTAAGAATTCATTTATTATTACATTGTTGTTTTGTAAGTGCCTCTTTGTAAGTACCCTTATTATGCATAAAGGCTGTTTATGTGTATGTACATTATTGATAAATTAATAAGGCAGAAAAGATCCTATCACACACTCAATTAAACATTAAAATTCAATAGAAATGAAAGAAAAGATGTTGTAGGTATAGGTAACTATTGTAAAAACCTTGGTTTACTACAATATTTATTACATAAATAATTCATAATGTAGTAAAATTAAATTAAATTATATTATAATTCATATTTATTACGTATAATTCCCGTACTTACGCAAAATACGCGCATTGACGTGGAGTTGCGGACACCAGCCCGTACCTACATATAATTCGGTTATTAATTTAGAGAAACAAGTACCTAAACACGAACCTTCTTTTTCAAAGTCGCTTAACAAATCGCTTCATCTTATTCCGCACAGCGACGCGTCCTAAGTGCTGCGGGCGCAGGAAGCCGCAGGCGCTTCGGCACGACATCATGTACCGTAGCGTGTTACATGCTGCGCACACCTCCGCGGTAATTGAATCCGTGTCTACTGCGATGTGGTGCCGTGCAACCTTCACCCGCTATCTCTTGTGTGGGCTAGTTAGCCTGACCTCTCGTTAAGACGGTGGAAAAGGTCACCTTCTACTGCGTACTGTGATGATGTTTGATAAAAAGTATAGCTATTGTTGGCGACTTTCTTCAAAAGGTACACCGTTCGACCCGTACAATAGAGAAGTCTTGAACAATACTTTTTAGTGCACCCTTAAGAAAATGATTTCGGTGACCATGCTGTGCAGTGTGCATTGTCTGTCAGTCAATAAAGACTGTTTTAATCTACCTACTCGCTAACTCTTGTATAGGCTAGTTATCCTGACACTGTGTTCCGTAATGACGTTTGATAAAGTGTTTGCAAGACTTCGCTTCCCTGATCTGACCGTAAGGTAAGGTTTTACAAATCCGTTTTAGTGCACACCTAATAGGTAATACGGTAAAACTTCTCACACTAACGTAGTCACTCTCTCTTATGTAGGCTAGTTATTCTGACCTCTCGTTAAGATGGTGCAAAAAGTCGCAATAAGCTGTGTTCTGTATGGTAAAAAGTCCGTTTGATAAAAAAACTTAAAAAATAAATAAAAAAACAACCGACTTCCAAAAAAGACACTACAAAGTGAAAAATAACTTTCGCTGGGTTCGCATTTTCATTGTTTGCCACCGACTTCCGAAATTAAAGTTATTTTTTTTGGATGTCGGTTGTTTTATTTTGTAAAAATATTTTTATTTTTCACTTTTATGCTGTACCTACTTACCCCACACAAATTCGTATAACACTACTTGGTATGTACCTAAATATCACTGACAGGAAGTCATTATAACATCATCAATATAAACTAAGTGGTAAAAGTATGTATTATTTAAACAAAGTTAATAAAATTTAATATGGAACTACCCCTGAGGCATAATAACCCTATCCATTACAAAAAGATTTTTTGAAATCGGTTTACAATTGCCGGAGATTATATCGCGTAACAAACATATAAAAAAAAAACATACAGTCGAATTGAAAACCTCCTCCTTTTTGAAGTCGGTTTAAAAGTAGGTATAACTATTGTCGGCGACTTTCTTCAATAGGTACACCGTACGACCCGCATAAAAGTGGAGTTTTGAACAATATACTTTCAGCGCACCCCTCAGAAAAAGATTTTGGTGAACAGATTGTGCAGTGTGCTTTGTCTGTCAGTCAATCACATGACTGTCTTACCTACACATACTAACTATATGTAAGCTTGTTAGCTTTTCAGCAGGGACCACGGTAACCCTTTCGAACAACCCGCGACCCTGGCAGAAGCTAGTTAGCTTTACCACTCATTAAGACGGTGGAAAACGTCACCTTCCACTTTGTTCAGTAAGTACGTTATATAAAAGTTTTACATTTAGCGATAAATTTGAAAATCTAGAAATTTGACAGATTGTAGTAGCTTCATGTGCTGACGTCTGTACATTCGCCACAAAGTAAGTTCGCCACGGAAGAAACCACCGTTTGACCCGCACCGAAGTGGAGTTTCAAAAAATCTTTTTTAAGAGAACGAAAGATACCTACAAAGGTTGCGTGTTGTCAGGTATTTCAATAAACCAGGTATGGAATTCCAGAAAATCAGCCGTGTCAGTTTACTGTTCGAAGTTTCAAAGTATTCCATTGTGCTGAGAATTTCTAAAAACAAGACGGGTATAAACAGAAACCTTAACATTGAATCCCACTATTTCTTTGCGAGTAAGATTTGTATATTTTCTTTCTCTGTGAAAAAATAAAGACAGCAAACTCATTGTTGGGGAGTCCTACAGTGCTTGCAATTTTAATGGCTACAAGTCTCTGAGGTCTGTTCCTACAAGTTACAGCTATTGCGTACCTTCTTCTTATAATAAAACATTTAAAATTAGTAACTTGATCTCACCAGTAGTCCAGACTTCAAAGAAAAATAATTAGGTAAATATATCATAATGTTTCAGACTTAGCCCCATAGATACAAGGAAAAAATCGGCACAAAACGAGATGACGCAATCAGATCTCTCTATATCCAATTATTTACCTGTATGAAAACACAGATGGAGTGTTTGCGAGTCGCTATGTAATCAAAATGTTCTCAACCACATTCAGTGAATTCAATTTTCTGTTCATCTTGTAATGGGTGGCTTTTATTCCATGCCAGCAGCAATGAGAAGGTTCCCGAGGTGAGCATTGAAACAGCCGATGAATACATTATCGATATTGATTAAACCGTCTAATCTACAGTATCAACTTCATTACTCACGTTCAAAGTAACCGACGCTAGAGTATTTATCATTCGTCTAAATACTTCTCTGTATTTAACCACTATTTATCAAGGCAACGATTAATTAAGCTGTAATGTAGTGGCTTATTGTAAGTAAAACTTTCCTTTATATTAAATGCACTTTGATAGAAACTGCTCTGTTTCCCAGGGAATTGAAAAGCTTGATGCTAGCAAAGAGCAGTTGGATGAACTTATAGAATTACAGCTGGCAGAAAAATATCCTTGTCTGGGGAAATGTGAAGAGAGTGAATATGGTTTCACAGTAAAAAAGTTCACAAAGCTTCAACAATAAATTCAAATTCAAATATCTTCATTTGTAGAACATAGGTAAACAAAAGGTACAGATGTCAATATTAATAAAATTAACGCTATATCTTGCTGTAAATGGCATACAAATATTCTAATTATAATTTCTAATTAATAACTAATTTGTAAAAATAATGAAAATATTAAAAAATATTAGACAAAACTTAATTATAACAATTCAAATAAAAAAAAGACAATGCATAGTTACATTTTTTTTTATTAATAAAAATAAAAATAATTTTAACCAAATATCAAAACATCAAAATTAAATTAGATTAAATAAAACAATTAGATTATTACCTACCAATAAATGAAAAAAAAGACTTATATTTATTCGCATTAGGCATCCATTATATTCTTTCAATAGATTCCATAAATAAATCAGCACATAAGTTCGCATCATAACTACATCAGGCGTTCGAGGCTACACGAAAATAATAAACGATTGATTTTCAATTGAAATGCTCGAACGTGCTGGTCATATCTATAATCATTTCAGAACTGTAAACTTGATATTTTTCCACAAGCTCCCACAAAGGCCCCATAACGAAGTGAAATAGCCAAATAAGAAGGTCTTAATGTCGCAGTTAGCTGAGAATTCTCCCTTGTGAATGCTGGGTCATTAGCGCTATGTTATTGCGAATTACCCCTAAGACTCGGCGCCCGGGACTCTGGCAGTCACGTTTAATCTGAATTTTCCTTATACTATAGCTACTTTGTGCTGTACATGTGAGATTTCACGGAAAAGCTCTAAAGCGGCTTACATATGCAGAATTAAATTACTCTAATAAATTCAAAACGTTTCGGGCAATAGTCGAATGTAAAAGCTGTGCTCATTCGACTAACATATGTAAAGATTTGCCTACAAAATATAAATGCACATATTTTATATGATATAAATTGCATTGACTGTCATATTACAACAGGAATTTTAAACCTGACGGCCGGAACAGGTATGACGGTTGCAGCCCGACAACTGGCTGGTATTGTTCATTGTTTTACATGTCGAACGTTGCAAGCGTGAAGCGTATCTGTATTTAAATCACGTTAAAATGTTTAAGCCCTGTGAACGATCTGAAAGCGAAAGCTGATTTTAAATTACTGAACGGTGGCAGGCAAGTGGGACGAGGGTCTTAAAATCCATCACGCACGACGCCGATCTTATTTAGATAAGTAGCAGTCAGCTGTCGGAAGGCCACCCTGCTTAGTTCGCTTGACTGATTGCTGCTAATGAATGTCACACTTTAATCTTTCCGTTAAATCCTCACACCCGACATTTTTTCAATAACGTGGCCGTTTATCTTTAAAACTTTATTTAGGTTAAACTGAAAATTAAAGTAAAAGTCGATACGAAAGCTTTGAATGAGATTTAGGACAAAATTAACAGATATTTACTTTCGTCACAAAGCGTAGCTTGATTGCTTCAGATGTTAATTAAAGTCGGCTTTCCGCTTAGCTGAATATTTAAAATGAATACCTGCAAATAAATTAATCACATACGATTTCTGTCAGCCACACAAAATTGCATTTAATTAGGTATTATTCGCCACTCGAACCGCAGCTCGTTCAACAAGCCTACATAAATAAAGAGAGGTTTACATATGGACGATCTAACTGAGTGTGTACTGATGTCACCACACTGAATAACACGTTTGGCTGGTCGCATTTAATTTTACACCAGCCAATTTATTAGAGCTTCATTTTCATTAACGACGCATGAATTCAAAACTTGTTTCTTTGATCTCCTAACTTTTCTGATTCTAATTTTATTCCCAACATTTCGGACTGAAAACTGTGAACGAATAATATTATTTTGGTATAAGTTTTATTGTTGAACTCTATAATGTAGATCTTGATTGCCAAGTCCAACTATAAATTATAGTTTGAATCGTCGTTCGGTTGTCAACGTTGAAAATCTCTAGCATGCGGTTGACGTTTCGGCCGGTTTCGGTTCAGTAAATGCATAACGCTTTAGCTTACGTTGCCGCAATAACGGTATTAGCTGGCGTCTCGGCATGTCTACAGAGACCAATGCTAATTCTCCCTTTATACCTGTAAAGTTCACGTCATCAGGTTGGTTATATTCTTCAAATATCAAATACCAGAGGGGTTATTCTCATAATTTTAAGAACGTTCACAGGCTGATCTCAGTCTCAATCTGTCAAAAATACCTCTAATTTCCCTACATTTCTTACATTAATTGACGCTGAGATGAGAATGCGACTAGATTTTGAACGTTTTTAATTACGGGAATTAACTATTGGTTTTATTCATGTAAACCACAGGCATTGCAAATAATCAAGTAGCACTATTCGTCTTGCAAAATGTCTTTTCCATGAAGAAGAAAAAGAAAAGGCAAGGAACTCCACATTACTCTTTTATATTTATTAAGGTCCTAATATATTTGAGTGTAAGTAGGTACACATGTGAGAAGCACCGACCCTACATATCTTGTGTGAATGGGACCCACCGATGCATAAACTGAATGTGCATCTGGGGAAGCACTTATGTTACCCAGATGAACTGCAACAAATCTTCGCTAAGAAATCCTAGAGCTCTATGGAGATATGGAAATTTCTAACTAGGATTGCGACCACAATAGTCATTGTTATAGGGATACGGGTTCTGTTTACAGGAACAGAATTGCTATGAAAATTGTAAGACTTTGATCTAGTTTGAAAAGTTTATCCGTGAAAGTGCCCGATTGGTGTACGGATACATACTTACCTGTTTACTTATATAGATAGTGCCATCCACGAAGACGCGCCCAATTCTTCTTACTAACCGCTAGTCAATTCCGCTAGTGCTTTATTTTTTTGATACACACTAATTACCCACTAATAAGTAATTACTGTGTAGTGACAGAACTGTAACACTAGCGGAATATTGCAAGCGATTTTGAAGAAGAATGGGGCGCGTCTTCGTGGATGGCGCTATCTGTATTGTCCTACTACGAAATTGTCTTCATCATCATCATTTCAGCCGAAAGACGTCCTGGACATAGCGTTCTGTTCTTCTCGCATCCAACGGGTTCCTGCGGCCTTCAAAAGGTCGTCGGACGACCTTGTGGGAGGCCTTCCAACGATACGTCTTCCGGTACGCGGTCGCCACTCCAGAACCTTTCGGCCCCATCGGCCATCTATTCGGCGAGCAATGTGCCCTGCCCACTGCCACTTAAGTTTGGCAATTCTTCGGGCTATGTCGGTTACCTTGGTTCTCCTGCGGATCTCTTCATTCCTGATTCGATCACGCAGGGAAACTTCAAGTATAGCCCTCTCCATTGCCCTTCAGGTGACTTTTAGCCTCCTTATAAAGCTCACTGTGAGCGACCACGTTTCAGTTTTCACAAACAAGCATACAAATAATCAAATATTTTCCCATTATAATATTAGTTTATATTATGTTTCTAGAAATGAAAGTAGACTGAAAAACCCAGGCCCTATCTCTCTAACTTTTCGAGCGGAGGATTTAAAAAGTTTAACAAAAAATTATGAAAACAGCACAGAGTGTTTTTGAAACAAAAATGAGCAACTACACGACCTACGTTTTAGTTGACAACATCAGCTGGTACACGTGTCGCAAGCCTTTAGAATAATTTGCCTTTATGCTTAAAGACCAGTCATTAAAGATAATGTTGGAAAAATAGAAGTGTCGTAATGGAATAAAATGGAGAGCAGTTGTGGACCAGTGGTATCTGCCGCGATTTACGAGTTGTAGGTCGTAGGTTCGAACCCAGATAGGCGCTTTAATTTGTGTAAATTATTTCATCACCACGGCTCTCAAAACGGTGAAGGAAAACATAGTGAGGAAACCGGCATGTCATAGAACCAAAAATTCGAAGACATGTAACATCTACCAACCCGCACTGGGCCCGCGTGGTGGATTACGGCTCACACCCTCTCCCAGAAGAGGAGGCCTGTGCCTCAGCAGTGGAATATGCTGATTATACTTATAATGGAATTAAATCCATACCAATATTATAAACAGTGGGAACACTACAGGCTGATTATGTAATATTATAAATGCGAAAGTGTGTCCGTCTGTCTGTTACCTCTTCACGCTTAAGCCGCTGACCCGATTTAGATGAAATTTGGGTTAGAGATAATTTGAGTCCCGAGAAAGGACTTAAGATAGTTTTTATCTCGATATTCCCACGGGACCGAAAATTATGCGGGGTGAAACCGCTGGGCGCTGCTAGTGATTACATAAAAGAGCCGTTAATAATCAAATCAAAATACATACATTCAGTAACACTCACGCGCTCTTCCCATGGGGGTAGGCAGAAACTACAGAACCCACCTGCTGATCCTTACATACTTCTTGTGCTTTGTTCACGTTGATACATCTGGTCATACACGCACGCCGGATAAATGTCCTTCTGGAACATCCTCTCGCGGCGTTTCCAGTCACATCTTCAATCATCTGCCTAGCCTTTTCCCAACTATGTTGGGGTTGGCTTCCAGTCTTACCGGATGCAGCTGAATACCAGTATTTTACATGGAGCGACTGCCTATCTGACTTCCACAACCCAGAATACGATACGCCTTGGTAAGACTGGTTTTCAGACTTTCGGGCTTCTGACTACCCGTAACGACTGTCAAAGATCCACGACAGCCGGAACCAGGTACGTAGGGGTCTCGGTATGTAAAGATACCCATCCACAGACCAACCGCGGCAAGCGTAGCTTAACCTGTGCCGCTGTTATTATTTAGCCAGCCAGCCAGCTCCCAGTCACATCTTCAATGAAAATAATAAAAGTTCCAAAAAATTAGTATTTCATTAAAACGATGGATTTATTTCAGACGTATGCTAAACCTCAGATTCAAGGAAGTCCGTATTTCACAAATTACTTGACAATTAGTATTTTAGCTCAAAGACGATTTATCTAAATTCCCGTGACATATAGGCACCGTATAAGTTTCAGTTCAACTTGGAAGCTGAATAAACACAACTCTAATAAAATAACGAACTTACTGGAGTTGAAAACAGGCTTGCCACGACCTCGGCTGTTTTATCTCCCCGTTGCGTATATTTGCTTTGCATGAAGTGTTATTTTTAACTGTTTCGAAAACAAACAACGGAATCAAGTGTCATAAGGGTTTGTGTGCCTTACAGCTTTATTTTATTTTGGTTTCGGACTATTGGAACTACTGTCAAATGATACAAAAATACGCATATTTATTTAAATGCTCTAGTTACAATTTCCCATGTATGGGTTTTCCGATGAAACCATGTCATTAAAACCTACGTAGCAAACAGATTGAATTCAAATAGATACGCGGTTAGGGAAATAGAAACAGTTGGATTGCTATGCATTTGTGTAAATAAAGGATAACTCGTAGGTATACATACATACATACATAATCAGCCTATAATGTTCCCACTGCTGGGACACAGGCCTCCTCTCGGGGAGAGGGCAGGTACTCGTAGGTATGTATGTTATAGGTAAATCAATTGAATAACCATCCTAAAAATAGATATTTTGTTTCTAAAGAAATAATTAGATTTGTACTTATTTGTATCGAGCTGACTGGTAACTTAAACACACGATAATGCTTTACCTACGACAATAAAATATGGTAAGTACGCAAACGTTTCAAACGTTTAGTCTAAGTTTGATTTTAAAATAGCTTTTTTAGTTGTTTTACAAAACCTGCATTAGAACCTTTTTAGGCGTAAATCTAATAGGTAGCCTAGATCGATTTCGGTCATGTTGGCTAATCTCAAGGGAGATTTGCCAGGGACGCAGGAGATGTTATAGTGCACAAGTGTGTGCGCAAACACAGGTGCACTCTTTGATCCTTTACTCTCATAGTCCGATGGGACGGCAATCTGATACGACCGGGAAGAGATCAGGCGCAGAACCAACGGCTTAATGTGCTTTCCGAGATACGGGAGTATTAAATCGCCCCTTTCCAAACTCCGGACTGTTACTAAGAAATGCCTAATGGAAAACCCAATAACACTTATCCGACCCGGGAATTGAACCCAGGCCCCCACGATCAGCAGTCGCGCTTGCAACCACGAAACCAACGGGGCAGTTAAGGCGTAAATACATGTAGAAGAAATATAAGTAAATAAATACATAAGTGAAAGTAAAGTTAGTTATGTATCTTTCTAAATTAATTCTAAATCTACCACAAACGTCGACTTGACTACACGAGCTGCCCGCATCACCATCACTATGCATAACATAGTAGCTACCTGTTTGCCATTCAAGAGATATATCGATATGGCTTGCAGCTAGGCTTATCCTATGCTGATAAAAGCGTCACTGACGCGAATATATCCCGGACAAACGTTGCATATAATAAATCCTGTTACACCTAAAGTGTTTCCGCAAAACCAGAAGTTCTATTCTGTATTAAATATAGCTTTTATTTTTGTTTAGATGAATTCTTGCGAGCTAATTTTGTGCAACTTTCTCTTGGCATATTAAATTAAAATTTTGTGTAAGTAAGTGTCCCATTTCGATGACCCTTTTGTTCATTAATTTGGAAGAGATGACCTGATGATGCAGCCAGGATCTTCACCTCATCAAGGAACTTTTTAATAACAGGAAGTGGTGCTGTCTAACTGGTTCAATGTCATAATTACAGAAACCATTAAAAAGTCATTGTGTCCCGCGTAGTATGAAGGGTTAAGGGGATCTCTGCAAGTTGAAGTTGGATAGCAAAACCGTACCTTAATAATATAGTCCGATTAAAAGCTTTGATAACGATTAAGTTTATAAATACATAATACTCGTATAATTTAATGGTTCTTAAGGAAAATTTTCATCTGGCTTCAGGCTCCGAATAAAATCAGAAAAAAAAAAAATTAAATCTAATTTATTAAAAAGTAAAGTAGCAAAGAAGCCGGAAAATATCAATCTACTTCAGGAACCTTCAGCCCATAGCAGTATTTTCCTGTATCATGGTTTCCTGTTAACACAGACGAACCATTAGTTGACAACCCACAAAAAAAAAAGTATTTTAGACTCAATTATTAATAACACTTTAACAAAACTGGCGAGATGTGGGCGGGTGCACACCTGCCCATCCTTCCGGGAATACAAAGGCGATGTTTTGTTGTGTAAAAAGTATATTCTCTATTTCGTGTTCAGATTTAACAGAATAGCACTCGTGATGTAACCGAACACACGTCGCTACGCAACTCTGATTTCGACTAGTGTTAATTTGGGACCCAAATGAAAGGCAATGCTTTGGTTTTCGATGTAGGTACATCCGATCCCTTTGGGAGTTGCCAGCTTTGTTAATTACTAGGCACCATACGGGCAAGCTTGGATAAAACCGACACGGCTTCAGCATTACGTATGGAGCACGTTACTTGAAACGTCTTCAAGAGTTCTGCGTTCGGGATTAAACCAATCATGTTTACTTGAGGAAGAAACGTGATTGTTTGATTTTATTCGAAGTATGAAACACTTTTACGAGGCTTCTCTGTTTACTTCATTTTCATATTTTATGTATTAGACTCGTATAATACTCGTAATACTCGTACATTGTTTTGGTATTTTTATCCGGTGAAACAATATAGATATTTTTTTTGGTATTACATAGAGGTACTAGGTAAATGTAGAATATAATAGAATACTCTTTAATAAGCACACCATAAATATTACAGATATGAATGTAGACAAAAGGTGACACAATGGGCGGTCTTATCGCTAAAAGCGATCTTTTAAAAATAAGTAAAAAATATTTTTAGGTTAACGGTTTTTATGGAAATAAAGATGTAGATAATGTACTAAAAACTATTCGGTAGGTCCTAGGTACCAATCATCACACCACTTTTCTCATCAATCTAAGGCATTGATCAGACAAAAAAATTAAATCATGAGGCGCGTGAAATTTCTATCAATAGTCAACCGCTCATATAAATGCTATTTACATATTTACTCAGGTTACGCTACGCCCCACGATTTAATTTTTTTTCTGATGAATACCCTAGATTCATACGGAAAGTGGTGAGATGACTGGTACCTAGGACCTACCCAATTATTTTTAATTAGCCTTTACACTTTTTGAAACAAATACGAAATTAGAAATATTAAAACAAATATGAAATCATGCATTTTGGGCCGACGTCCATCTTAGATTTGTAATTTTTCATAGTGTTTAGTTTTTTTACTAGTCAAGCCCTTTCATTTGATACCCATATTGAGGGGGTTGTGAAAAAATATGTAGGTAATCCGCCATTTGTAGCGGCGTCTATCTTGGATTTACAATGATACTGATTAAATTAAAATGTGTTGTCATCAAAACTAAAGGTGTGTATGGGATATCAGATCAATCTGTTAACAGGAAATTAAATTTGACCCAAATAAACAAATAAATAATAAACAGGGCAAGTTAAATAAAACCGTTTAAAAAAATCTTAGGATGGAAAGGGGAGACAATAATGTAGGTAGTCTGTGGTGTAACATTTACATATATACAATAAATATATACTTATCTAAATAAATAAATAAACCGTAAACGTACCGATTGTTTTAGATTAAAATCTAACAGACTATCCGAATTTAGGCCGATACTAAGTAAAATATTCAATCCTGCGTCAGCAAACGTGCCTAACTCCCCAATTATAGGATAAACAGCACGCAAAACTAATCAACACTCCCCCAGTAATTACGCCACTAAACTTTGCATAATAGCTAATAAATTTGGACACAACATCCGCGAAACTGCATTTCCTAGCACATAGGCTATATAAATACGCGGCTAAATATCTGTTCTGAAATAATTTACACTCCTAATAACTTCAAAAGTCTTTTTTAAAAGTTCGCCCGGAGAAACAATGAATGCCAGGGAACCTCACTTAAAATTTTCCCCAAAGAAATATGTAGAGTTCTGTCGTCTCAAAAGGCGAATTCGTCGTTGGAATCTCGACGGCTGGTTTAATTAGCCGTTTTAATGAATGTCGAGGCACGTACGCTGTAAATGCGGCCCATTACCTGCGTAATTCACGCAATGATAACAAAGACGCGGGTCTTGAGACGCCTCCTCGACGACACCGAACGTCACGACAATGAACGCTCTTCCTTATTTTTCGGAAAATAACTTCTATTCAAATTAAATGAGGCCTCTGTTTGAAAGGTATCTCTATCTATTGAATTAAAAGTAACATTATGAATAGCCAGTACTTAATAGTTTCGTAGAAAACATTGATGGAAAGTGTTCAAGATGGCAGTGAATGTAATAAAAACTAAATACCACTTTACAAATTGGCTTTTAGCAGTCATTGGGAAAATTCTAGGGTGTTCACAGATGTGTGCTAATGGGTCGTTTTTCCTTATGTATCTTTATATTATACCCTTCTTTCGAGAAACATGAAAGGATCTATAAGTTTAACATGCATATAAACTAGCATAGTTATGAGTAGGTACTAAAACAAGGGACTATAAAAATATTTTCAATCCATTTGCCATAAAAATAGAGGTCGGGAAAATCATATAATATTTATATCAATTATGTAATGATGACAATGAGCGTAACAGAAGAAGTAAATCGGCGTTAAAAGCCGATTATTTTTTGAGAAAAAATATCTAAATTAAATTATATTTCCAAAAATAAGATTGCTTCACACAGATAGCATGAAATACGAATAGCGATTATCGCATTTACGTCTTAATGTTTCTTTAAAAGCTTTTTAATATTTTCGTTTATTTATGCTAATCTGAAAGTCGGGAGCAATAATATGGAAAAAATACGGCCGACGGAGACACGGGTCTCCATAAAATTGCATAAGTGGGGCAAACTTGAAACATAATTTAGCTGTTTGAGAACTTGTCTTTGCTCTTAGTTGATATTTTTATTGTTAGCCTTTATCATTATGTATCATATGTATGAATTTAGGTAATATATTGATGTACGTATGATGTAAATTCGCAAATAAACAAGAAATTCAATATTGTGTTTTGTGTAGTTCTCAGTATATTAGTGAAGTTTTATATTATTTATTATACCTACCAAGTTATCGTAACTATTTCCTCAAGGTTTTTCCGAGTAGATACCGATTAAATAATATATTATTAACAGCAGGCACCTGAAACAAAAACAATACTTTAATTAGAATTTTCCTCCTTTATTCAATTCATATATTTCAATTTCAATATCCCCAAAATCCAACTAAATATAGAATGAAAAGCACAAAGCCACTTCCACTTTCGTAACCACTTTGTTTTTTCACATCTATAAAACACATGCTCTGAAGCATGTTTATACCTACGTAATGCTCGTAGCAAATTACAGTACCTACTCGTTAAGTACTTGTAAGAATTAAGTGAGCAATAACACATTGCTAACGATGCTCAGTACTCAAAGGAGTACCGACTCAACGTGACAAAGGGCCGCACTGACTCTTAATCCGTGAGCGTTTAGGAACACATAATTATTCCCCGTATCAATGTTGTTTGATAAAAATTGTTTTTAATAATTTTACTGTATTGAATAACTAGCAGCGCCCCGCGGTTTCACCTGCATAAGTGTCGATCCCGTGGGAATATCGGGATAAAAACTATCCTATGTCCTTTCCCGGGACTCAAACTATCTCTATACCAAATTTCATCTAAATCGGTTCCGCGGTTTAAGCGTGAAGAAGTAACAGACAGACACACTTTCGCATTTATAATATTCGTATGGATATTGAATAATGATAACTTTAACATACTATTTTCAAGTTTTAATATTAAAACATGTCTACATTTTAACCTGGCAAGTATTGAGTACCTATTCAGACATAATCAATTACCGATTGTTACGTTGCTTCCGGGAGTCGCACGTGCAGATACGTATTTTCAGGTTATTTAGAAGCTTTACAGCATTTTAATGACTTTTTTTCTGAGCAAATCTCTGTTTTCCGGCAGCATTTGTCTTCAGTTACATTGTAATAAAACCGGTCAAGTGCGTGTCGGACCACGCACTATGAAGGGTTCCGTAGTAGAGATGTATTTATCTCAAGAACAATATTAACAGTAGTTGAAAAACATGTTCTCCCATACATTCCAACTGCAAATGTAAGTTAAAAATCAGAATCAAAATATTTTATTTCACATAAGCCTACATGGGCACTTATGAAACGTCAGAAGCTAGGTGCACGGTTGGTCGACTAATAAAGCCTTCTAGCTGTGATAGTTTTCCCTTTCAATTCGTTATATTATACTGGCTGACTATTTTACCGTCTGGACAAAAATGGGGTATAAAAGTCTATGGCACAGAAATCTTAACATTTTGTAACCTATCAATAAATACTATTACTGATTTGAAGTAAACTTTTCGTACAAAATCAAAAAAATATTAATAAAAAAATCTTTATTTCAGACCTAAAAGTCCATAGGTTATTAGTTGTTAGTAACAGATTGTGCTTATATGCTATGTTAGTGTGTGTGTTAATCATATCGACAAATAATATTAAAATTGAACTTAGAGGCACCCACTCTAAGGGCGGAAATTATCAATGAATTCGTAGCGACATTCAATCTTTTGATTGAAGCCACATCGGCCGGCTTCAATGAAAGTATGGAAGGTAGGTACTTAAAAAATATGATTTAAAAAATAAACATATTAAAAATAAAATCTGTGCCATAGGCTTCTACTCCGTTCATCTTTTATACCCCGTTTTTGTCCAGGCGGTAAAAAAGTCATAACACTGCCGTTAATTTTTTTATGTATCTAGAAACAACCATTTAGCTAACAAGGGGGTGGGGGACACCAAGACTCTTACAAAAATTAGCACTTTTAAGCTAAATATTTGCAAAAGGATCCCTAAACCGAAAAAATATTTTCACACACCTGCAATATTTTTGAATGGCCTATCCAATGATATACGAGTGAAAAATATCATCCCTACTTACTAAAAACTTGTTTTTTACAAGATTATATGTTACCACTTTGTCGGCGTAATTAACATGTAAGTATACCCATACCAAGCGTGTCTGCGAGTCTCAAAGCTAAGCCGCGGAAAGACAGACCGATATAGCGAAACTATAAGGGTTCCTTGTTAACTACGGAACCCTAAAAAGGCAGCTGCGCAAAACGTAGAGTTGAAAAATATACCTAAGTACTTAGCTTAAAAAGACAAACTCTTAAATTAAGTAATTTAGTCCTAAGCTCTTCAACTCGGTTAGCGTGTACACAGTTTTGTTTATGGATCTACGTGAGCAAGTTACTAAAATCACTGAAAACATCGCAATCGTATACATATGGAGTTTGAAGATGTTTCAGCCAACTGCTTTGTTACATTACACTGTAATTTTCCAAAATTTTCCGACTCAAGAAAATGCTTATACTTACTGTGTTACTAATTAAACGCGTAACTTTTCTTTCCGCCCTATAGTTGAACTATAAATAGTAATAAATGGCTTATCTTTCTGCTACTGTATAAGCTATTTTTGTACCTATGTGCGTACCTACCTTTGCAGATACATGATAAGTTTATATGGCATCTTTAGATAATAGAGTAGACAGTTATTTTGCAAATATGGGTAATACATAATAGGTGTTATAATCATTAAAGCTCAGCCATATTTCACCATTTAATCAAAAGTCAGATCCTTTTCTCTGATACAAACTCAGTTACACTGTTTCCTTATTATTATACAAATATTTAATACTCCACGATTTTTATACAAATAATAATAGTACTACGAGTATACATAAATAACGTTAAGCATTTAAAACTTTCGCAGTACTTATCTAATATTTATTTATAAACGGAGCTTGAGGCGGTCTTAGGACTTTCAAGTTCTTACGCGAAGTTTGGGGCAACCGCGCCGGCTCTGGACACAAATTAATAGTTGTTCCATGTATTGTTGCTGAAAACTGTTTTATCAATGTACCATTTGGCTGGTCTTACTAAATTGTTCAATTTATAGTTAGTTAGATTACCATTTTGATTGCACAGGAAATGCATGCCGAAAAATTAATTCGATGTTAATAGTTTGGTGTGAACAATAGGGGAATTGTTTAACTGATAGATACTCTAAAAACTTATTGACACTTTTTTTAAATAATTGAGCCTCTTTTTATGTTTACCTTTTCAGCTTTTTGGGTGGGTCACAGTATCTAAGCTAGGGTACCCCGACCATACGGGTTAGGTTAGGTTGGAAGTGTGACCAACCGTGTGCGAGTCGATTGGTTACAGTAACTAAGCTAGGGCACCCCGACCTAATGGGTTAAGTTAGAACTGTGACGCCCGAGCGAGCGAATTGAGCGCTGCCGCGGCAGCGGTTGGCGAGTGCTAAATCCAATGTTACGGCACGGTTGGCGCCAAAGAGTATAATAATAATACGGGAGGTTGGCGCAGTGGTTAAGCGATTGACTGCTGCGCTGCGTGTCGCGGGTTCGATTCCCGCACGGAACAAATATTTGTATGACCTACAAGTAGTTGTTCCGGGTCTGGCTGTTTGTGTACGTGAATTTAAATGTTTGTAACCGCACCCACAATACACACAAAAAGAGTGCTTCTCTTTTTGTGACCAACATCAAAGCATTTATAATAATGTCATAGCATTTATTTCAAACTAGCAGCGCCCCGCGGTTTGACCCGCGTAAGTTTCGATCCCGTGGGAATATCGGGATAAAAATAGCCTGTCCTTTCCCGGGACTCAAACTATCTCTATACCAAATTTCATCTAAGTCGGTTCAGAGGTTTAAGCCTGAATAGGTAACAGACACACTTTCGCATTTATAATATTAGGATAAATATAGGGCAGATAAGGGGGTTGATAAGGCGGCAGATAAAACGTACATATGAAAGTCAAAATTTACAATAATAAAATAGAATTAATTCTAGTCGCCTCTTCCAAAAGGTAGTCGTATGGAGAAAAATGGGTAAGAAATTTCACCTTAACTCTTTTAAAATGATATACAATATTTTGTAAACATTAAATAGATCAGTACATGTGAAGACGGTGCACCTAGAATAAAATTACTAAACACTTAAATGTTTTCATTAAAAAAAAAAACATAGTAAACTGCAAAAATTAAGTACATGGAAAACAAAATAACAATTAAATCAAGCACGAAATGTGCAGAGGAACAATGTTGACAGGTCTATGTCAGCTGACAAGAGGCCAGTGCCACCATGCCTTTTTCTTATAAACGGTCACTCGGACCGTGTAGGTTGGAAGAAGGAGTATATGAATAGTTTATCACGGGAATCTATAATCTATGTCTCGAATATTTTTCCCGATTTTTCGTTTATAAAATGTATGTACTTATATAATAACAAGTACCTACTTATGACAGTGTAAGCAGTTAGGCAATGTACAGCAACATTCACCAAAATAATGGACAGCTACATTCACCAAAATAATTAGGTGTAGCATTACTGAAGTTCATAAAATATGAAAGCACTGAATATTGCTCTAACGAAAAAATAAACTGGATTGAGGGACAAACTTAACTTTGCCGTGAGTAAACTATTGTCCGCATATATCGACATAGGTCGCGGTAAGTTTACCAACTGCAAATAAGTTTTTAATCATCAAAAAAAAAATTTAACTACAAATTTACGGTTTTCGGATTTTTTTCGTTACTTGTTCTACATGACATTGCTTCTTGCCAGATTTTATGATTCTAGGTCAACGGGAAACTACCCTATAGGTTTTGATTCCTTTGAGAGTGTCAAAATATGCGGCATAAACGGAACATAAACGCCCGTACTTTTGATTGCGTTGATTTAGAAGTTTGATTCTTCCACTGCTTCAAGGGGTTGCAGCCATGATAAATGATAAATGATTTTTATTTCTGTAAGTAGGTTTGTACAAACACTTTTACACGTCAATCATTTTTTTTTAAACTAGATGAGGGCGGCGTTTCCTAACTGACTATTCTGAGAAGAAAGGCCGAAACAAAATCAGAAGTCACAGTCTCTTTTAAAGTCCAGACAAAATCTTGGTCAGATCGTGTGAAGACCATGTAGATTGGTGTCTGAAATGGTCTTTTGAGGAAAGAACCACACAGATTGAGCGGACCTGTCCAATCAGTGCACGCATTTGTCAAAAATCGTGCAGCTCAACTCAGAACTTGAGGAGCTCAACGATTCGACGAACAATACCAAAGACAGGACATTTGGGTAGGCCGCATAAACTACTCAAACTGCCAGATCATGATTAAAACTAAGAAGCAGTTTGGCGCGAGTCGTGGAGCTGTGCGTACGCGTTTATGCTTTCGCAGCTTTGTAACGAGTGACACAACTATACCCGGTTATTTGTGAAATGGGAGAAAATTCAAGTGGAGTGGATTTAAGTGATTCAGAAATAATACAGAGATGTGAAGAGCAACTAATTGAGATGGAAGTAGAAAGTAGAGGGACAGAAAAAAGAGCTGATGGAATAATAAGGTCTGTGGAGAAGAGGAAAGAACGAGAAGAGGACTCGAGCGAAGATGATTTTATAACTGTGAACCGAAGGAGACCTAAACGTTTAATAAGGAGTGAGTCCATGGAGACAATGAATGGTAATGGGATTGAGACGAATGTGACAAAATTAATGGACAATCATGAAGTGTGTATTACCTCACAGGATAATCTGCCAAAACCTATAGCCATGGCTAAGTTGCTGAGTTCTGAAAATATGAAGAATATTCTGAGAATAAAATATAAAAGCTCATATAAAGCTATGATTCAATTTCAAAGAAGGGAAGATGCTGAAAGACTTCTAAACTGTCAGAAAATCAAAGACATGGGCTTACGATGTCTACTAACTCAGGAAATGACGATATCCTATGGAATTGTGAAAGGTATCGACCTTGAATTAAACGAAGACGAAATTAAGAATATTTTAAAATCAAACACTGAGGTCTTATCAATTAAGAGATTAAAACGGCTGAGTTCGGAAGGAAAATGGATTGATTGTGAGTCGATAAGAATTAGTTTCAAAGGAAATATACTACCTCAATATGTTTATGCTTATGACTGTCGTTTTATAGTAGAAGCATATATCTTCCCAGTGACGCAATGCTCAGGTTGCTGGCAATTTGGCCATATCATTAAATATTGTCCATCTAAAAAGATATGTTGCCCTAAGTGCGGAGGAAAACATGATAATTGTAGTTTGGAAGAATACACATGTCTAAACTGTAAGGGGAATCATTTTGTTCTGGACAAAGGGTGTCCCATGTACTTAAAAGAAAAAGCTATCAGAAAAATAATGAGTGAGGAACAACTTACATACAAGAAAGCCCTACAACGTTTTATGGAGGAAAAGCAAGTAGTAAATAAAAATACAATGGAGACCTCAAAGCAAATTGCTAATACGCGATCAATAATCACGCCGAATACAGAAACCTATAGTAGTATCTTGACTAGGGGCCTAGTACACCAGGAACCGCAAGCAAATAGAAAGGAAGACGAAGAAATACAACAGACCGAAACACCAGTGGCAACCACAAAGAAAAAAGTCATAACCTCAAAACAGGGTACCACGAAAAACATAAATAAAACAAACCAAAACAAAAATGATGATATTTTAGAGCAGCGGGTAGATGAAGAAAGTTCTATACCACAGAAATATGAGGAAAGTACGAAGCAAAGCGAACAACTATTATACAAATTTGAATGGAAGAAAATATGGGTAAAAATTAAAAGTATCATCAAATCCGAAAGTCAATTTGAAGAAAAAATTATGTCTTTGTTTAAAATCATTTGTGAGGAACTTAAAAAAATTGTAATTAAGTTGATATTAGGGGAAGAAACTTTGAATAACATAAATTGTTTTAGTAATGGATAGTTTACAAAAAATAATTAAGTTGAACTTATTTCAATGGAACTCGCAAAGTTTACGTCCTAAACTTGTATCCTTTTCAGAACTTTTAATTCGAGAGAATATACACATCGCAATTATTAGCGAAACATGGTTCGACTGTGAGGTTGATATCAATATTAGCGGGTTTAATGTATATAGGAACGATAGATATGACGGATACGGTGGTGTCGCTTTGTTGGTACACAAGTCGGTTCAATCTCACCTAGTGTCATTAAATATTAATAATGTGGGTATCGAAATGGTTTGTGTTAAGTTATTAAATTGCAAGGACTTAGAATATGTAGTGTCGCTTTATTGTCCTTCATCCGTACAAACACAATCGTCTGACTGGAATGATATATTCTCATACTTTCCGAATAAAACAATAATAGCGGGCGATTTTAATGGACACCACACCAATTGGTCTGTTAAATCGGATATTCGAGGTACACAAATAATGGATGCGGCGCTAGATAACGATTTTATTTCTATAAACAATGGCCAAGCGACTCGGGTTAAATTAGTGAATGGAAATTTACAACAGACTTCACCTGATGTATCATTTATCTCTTCTGATGTTGCAATAAAATTCGGCTGGCAGATATTTAATGAAAATTTGGGTAGTGACCACCTTATTATTAAAATGAAGGCTAACGTATGGACCACCGTTCATATAAATAAAAAACGAAATTTCAAAAATGCTAACTGGGAAGATTATCGCGAAATGGTTTCTGAAAAAATTTTAGAATTTAAGGAATTACCTGTTAATGTCCAACAAATGTATGATTTTTTTATAAAAACTATAGAATACGCGGCTAATAAGCATATACCATATTATAAATATAGTGATCAGCCAGATGAAAAGTTTAAACCTAAGAATTATTGGACCCCTTATTTATCACAATTAGTTGCCCAACGAAGATTAGCCCTGTCCACTTTCCGCAAAAACCCCACCCCAGATAATTTAAATAAATTAGAAAAAACGACTTTAGAATCCCAAAAACTAATTAAAAAAGCTAGAAATCAGGGTTGGCAAAAATTCTGTAATTCAATTGATGAAGTTACTTCAGCCCCTGAGATGTGGCGTCGGATGAGGTGGATGAAGGGCTTTAAACATCAACGGCCATGTGTACCGGTTGAAAAACAAAATGAATTGTTACAAAACCTAACTCCGGACTACGTTTCTAGTTGTATGCCCTATTTTAGTTCCAAAAATGAGGTTTTAGAAATTGATTTTAGTAGTCAAGAACTCGAAAATTGCTTAAAAAAGAAGGACATGGCTCCAGGGCACGACGGTATATCTTATTCAATGATTTATAATTTACCCGAAATAGGAAAACAGTTTTTACTTAAAATCTACAATTTGGTATTTTCACTCGGTATTGTTCCACTCCAATGGCGTAATATTCTAATCATTCCCATTCCAAAATATTCAAATAATCTTAATACAGACATTAAACTAAGACCCATTTCGTTAATATCTTGTATTTGTAAAACCTTCCACTTAATGATTTGTAAACGATTAGAATGGTTTGTAGAAAAGAACAAATTGCTATCTGCATATACGGTAGGATTTAGAAAGTCGCAATCATCTCTAGATGCACTTTCTAGGCTGGTATCCTATATTCAAGTCGGATTTACTAAAAATGCTCCTACAGTCGCATGCTTTTTGGACATTGAAAATGCCTACAACAATGTGTTAATTGAATCGGTTACTAAAGTACTGGAGGAAATCCAAATTGGTTCCAAATTTTGTGTTTACCTTTGGTCTTTTCTAAGTGAAAGACACTTAATCATTAAGTCTTATAATAGCCAAGGGTCTGAATGTAGGTGGACTAATAGAGGCCTAGCTCAAGGGGACCCGCTTTCCCCCCTTTTATTTAACTTAGTTACATACCAAATTTGTCATCAAATACACAATGTAATAGTGTCACAATACGCGGACGACTTTGTTATTTACATTAGTAACAAACAAATCTCAATTTGTGAACATGAGTTACAAGATGCCCTTAATTGTATTATAGCCTTATTGGGTGAGATTGGACTGACTTTATCGTCGACTAAATCTAATTTTTGTGTCTACAGTAGGGGTCGAAGACGAATATTGCCAGCTTTGAAAGTGTATGGTCAACCATTAAATATGGTAGAATGTATCAAGTATTTAGGGCTTTGGGTTGATAGAAGTTTATATTGGAGAAAACATATTAATGAATTAATTGAAAAATGCTCAAAATATCTAAATGTATTAAAAGTATTAGCGGGTAGTTCATGGGGAATTCACACCAAACACATGCGAAGATTATATATTTCCGTCATAAGAAGTCGGATTGACTATGGCTGTTATTTGTATGATTCTGCTGCAAAGACACATGTCTCTAAATTGGATAAAGTACAGAACCAAGCCCTAAGAGTTGTAGGGGGCTTCATTAAAAGCTCACCAATTCATGTGATGGAAAGCGAATTGCACATACCACCACTGTTTTTGAGGCGGCAATATCTCTCCTATAAGCACATTTTGAAATCTCGATCATGGACAAATAATTTAAATATTAATGTAATTTCTGAATTAAGTTCTCTTATAAATAATAGTTATTGGGAAAATAAAAAGAAACCGTTGCTAGCTTCTACGCATAACGAATTAAGTCAGCTGCATATTGTCTCCTCAGATGTTCTGAAAATGTTTACTCTCGATGTGTGGGTGTCCGCCATACAAACTAAAGGGGTTATTAAATGTGATCTAGAATATGTCAAACAATCAAAAAAATATTATGACCCTAATTTATTGGTAAATGAAGTGGTAGCAGAATTAAATAATAAGTATAACAATTGGGATAAAATCTTCACGGACGGATCAAAAAATGTTAGTGGTGGTGGGGCAGCTTTCTTTCATAAAAAATTAGACTATAAAGCTAGCTTTAAAATCGATGCAAATACTTGTATAATGTCACTGGAACTCATTGCAATATACGAAGCAGTAGCTTATGTTCTTAATCAAAATTTAAACAAAGCAGTTATTTTTACCGACAGCAAAAGCGCTTTACAGCATGTAGCTCGATGCGCCTCTGGCTGCAGAGGTGCATCGATAGCTTACAACATTCTTAAAATTATAAACATTATTAATAAAGACGAAATTAGAATTATATTGCAATGGGTCCCAGCACACATAGGATTACGCGGCAACGAGGAGGCTGACCGGTTGGCAAAATTGGCAATTAACACAGGGAATGAAGTTTCTTACCTACCTGATCACTGGGAATATGTCTCAAAAATCAAGGAGTCTTGTTATGATAAATGGAAAGATCATTTCAACGAGATTTCGAAAAAAAAAGGTATATGGTACAAAGTAATTCAGAGTGAACCTTCTCGCGTGCCCTGGTTTGATGACACTAATTTAAGTAGGAGTTACGTCAAAGTAGCTTTAAGACTGCGTTCTGGGCACTTTCCATCAGCAAAATTTGCTTTCCTAATGCGTAAGACAGCATCTCCAAACTGCGAAGTATGCAACAAAATAGAAGACGTGCAACATTTGCTGATGGAATGCGTTAAGAACAAAAATGAAAGAGATTCATTGATTAGGGAGTTTGGTTTAAATATTTTAGATCTTGGGCTTATTTTCACTATTTTAGCGAACCCTAAATCAAATGTTGCAAAAAAATTGTGTGGTCTAGTACAACAGCCTGATCAATGAATAGCTAAATAAGGATTACAAGAATAGTGTTTTTATATGTTAATTAGTTAAAAAATAGTGGTGTAAGAGTAGTGATAAGGTACAATGGGGTTGGCGTATCCATGTGGATAAAAACCCTCTATTAATTTTTAAGAAATAAAAAAAAAAAAAAAAAAAAACTAAGAAGGAAAAAAAGAAATGACCCACATAGTCCTCACATTCACAATAATTAAATAAAAAAAAAAAAAAAAAAAAATTACTTACAAAGTAAATATTCATGTCATTGTCTAAACAAAATTCATCAATGTCAATGTGTTTATAAAAAATCCGGACATAATCTTTGAGGACCATGTAGATTAGTGTCTGAAATGGTCTTTTGAGGAAAGAACCACACAGATTGAGCGGACCTGTCCAGTCAGTGCACGCATTTGTCAGTAACCGTGCAGCTCAACTCAGACCTTAAGGAGCTCAACGATTCGACGAACAATACCAAAGACAGGACATTTGGGTAGGCCGCATAAACTACTCAAACTGCCAGATCATGATTAAAACGAAGAGAGAAAAAACAAAAAATTACCCACATAGTCCTCACATTCACAATAATTAAAATCATATAATACTTTATACAGTAAATGTACATGTCATTATTTAAGTAAATAGATACTTAAAAAAAAATATTAAAGTGTAAAATAGCAAAATAAAAACAACATTCTAAACTATTGGAGCAGCTCAATCCCAAGCCTTTTTGTCCTCAATATAGTCTTTTACAGTATAATAGGCTTTCTGACATAGTTTTCGCTTTATAAAAGATTTGAATTTATTAAGGCTTAATTCTTGAATGTGGCTAGGAAGTTTATTATAAAAACGTATACATTGGCATCTAAACGAGCCACCTATTTTTTTGAGCCTTGTTGTAGGAACAACAAATTTGTGTTTGTTCCTAGTATTTATGTTATGGATATCACTGTATTTTTTAAACAGATTAATATTTTTATGTGCATACAAAAGATTATCATAAATGTACTGAGAAGGCACAGTCATTATATTAATCTCTTTAAATTTGTCTCTGAGGGAGTGCCTGGGACTTCATTTATAAATGGAGCGAATTGCCCTTTTTTGTAAAATAAAAATTGTCTGAATATCGGCGGCATTTCCCCACAACAGAATACCGTACGACATCACACTATGAAAATAACTAAAGTATACTAAACGGCCTGTCTCTAAATCAGTTAAATCACGAATTTTCCTAACGGCGCGGCGTATGCTGCAGAGCTAAGCATGAGTATTTGATATTAATTTCAACTTGATAATTCCACATGTCCCTCAGAAAAAGGTTCTTGACAGACAGACAATGAAGTGATCTTATAAATGTTCCGTTTTTCCTTTTGAGGTACGGAACCCTTAAAATTAAGTCATGAAGAAAAATTTTTTTGTTTTAAAACGTTGCCCCACACTAGGATTTTCTCCTGTATTGTGGGTGCGTTTACAAACATTTAAATTCATGTACACAAACAGCCAGATCCGGAACAACTACTTGTAGGTCATACAAATATTTGTTCCGTGCGGGAATCGAACCCGCGACATACAACGCAGCAGTCAATCGCTTAACCACTGCGCCAACCGTGCCGTCTAAATTAATTATGTGATAGATACATGGTACTCAGATATTTATAAACATTGTAAAAGTAGACGATTTCATAAAGAAAACAAGTAATAAGTTAACGTGTGAGTCAAAGTTATTACAGAATTAAGTCAATGTCAAAAAAATAAAAAATATATTATTATTTGATTTCAAGACTCTATTAGATTGTCCTGTAGAGCAGGACCAGCATGTTTCCAAGCGTTCTTATCTTGGATGTAATCCTCTCCTTTCCCTCCTCAAGGTGTTCAATATTTTTAAGAAAGCAAAATACAAATTATTTGAGGTTCAATTAATACATGCCGGAAAATAGTAGGTAGGTACTGTTCAAAATCAGCATGAAATCCTTCAGCATCTGCATACCTATTTCCTTCTTATCATACTACTTTCTGTACCTCTTAAATTCTTAATTAGCTCTCACATTTTCCGGACCAAATATCAGGTAGGTATTTAAGTTACACGTGCTGTTTGACTATATTAAAACGTGATATAACATTATTTTCACGCTGAAACACAAACACAATACAATTACCTGGCTAATTAAAAATTAATATATAATCCATATACTGTCCAGTTTTGGGCGGATTGTTTACTTATAATTATAATTTATGGATCCAAAATTTAGGGTAAAACAATGCTGGACATGAAATACTTAGTAACAGAACAATTTTCCAGAGAAGGCAGGGACACGGATAAATGTTGGTAGAAAATTGTAAAAGACGATCCGTAGCAAAATTTTGATTGACTGAAATGTTCGGTTAACATATAAAGTAATTTCGGTTAAAATATAAACGTATCCCATAGGATTTTTTTATAATATTGAGAGAGGGGCTGCTGGCTAAGTGATAGAATAACAGCCGCACGGTTCGATCGATCGGGTTAAGCTACGGTTGCCGCGGTTGGTCCGTGGATGGGTGACCATCAATACATACCAAGACCGCTCCATTCTTCGGAAAGCACGTAACGCCGTAGGTCCCGGCTGTCATTCGTGGATCTTTGACAGTCGTTACGGGTGGTCAGAAGCCCGAAAGTCTGACAACCAGTCTTACTGTTGGCGCGAGAGGCTAATTTAGTGGACTGTATTTGCGATGCGGAACAAAACGATTGACAAACGCTTGGCAATAGGTAATTCGAGTTGCGGAGGGTGTAGGACAATAGAACACAACCCGAAAATTAGGAAGGGAAGCACAAACCTTTGCTGGAGCCACGTGCTCGCGTCGTCGCCCGTGCACGGGGTCACTTTCCAAGTTCAGGGGTAGTTGGGCTTCAAGTTATTGTCCTCACACGGTAAACACAAACACAAACTATTGAATAAAAGTCTTATTACATGCGAAAATGCCGTGATTCCAAAGTTATCAATATTTTCAAGCGGAGCGAGCCGACGCCATTGCGCACGCGTTGCGGAGACATTCGGAAGTGATTCGCGACAATATGGCGGTCGGAATCTTCTTATTCACTCGCGAGGTATGTGCGGAAAGGAGATGGATATAGGAAATAGCGGATGTCAATCAAATTTTGAATGTTGGCGCAACCATTCCCCCCGGGTTTGAAGGGTTACCTTCAAAAACAATAAGCGAAACTAATCAAATAACTAAATTTTAGTGTATCCTCTAACTGCTAACCTATTCCTAAACTATATATAAAGCGTTACTATAACTACTAAACTAATTTGAAACCTGCTGCTGATTAGGCAGAGGACAGAGGCGAATAACCGGACGTAAGTACGAACCGGTTGCGGTTTTAACTCTTACTATACGCGTTACTCCCTTCGAATCAGGGAAAACTTCCTCCACTACACCTAGAGGCCAGTGTAGGGGGGCCGCACTCTCAGTCATTAAAACTACCACAGTACCAACGGTGACTGGATTCGATGGAGTATTCCATTTTTGACGCGACTGCAGCGTGTGCAAATAATCGGTTCTCCAACGCCTCCAAAAGGATTGAACTAATCTATCCAAAAGAGCGTGACGCTTTAGGAGATGCAGTCTGTCTTCGTCAACATCCATAGCGGGCAAATACTTAAGAGGAGTCGTGGTTAAGAAGTGAGCCGGCGTTAAAGCTAAAGACTCCGACGGGTCACTAGATAGAGTTCGACACAGTGGACGAGTATTCATCACTGCCTCTATCTGAGCGAGTACAGTACTCAGCTCCTCATAAGAGAGAATCTGTATGCCTACAACGCGGAACAGATGCGACTTGAGGCTCTTAATATTAGCCTCCCAATTACCACCAAAGTGACTAGCAGCGGGTGTATTAAAATGCCATTCAATACGATTTTCGGCCAAAACATGAGCAAATTCACTGTGATAATACCTTGACCGCAAGAATGCGTGTAACTCCGAGATACTACGGCGAGCTCCAACATAATTAGTACCGTTGTCTGAATATAAGCGTTTTACGGGACCACGGCGCGACAAAAAACGCTTAAACGCGGACATAAAACTTTGCGTACTTAAATCACCGGTCAATTCTATGTGAACCGCACGAGTTGTCATGCAAATAAATAGACAAACGTAAGCCTTTGTGGAGCGTATACCACGACCACGGGCAATAGTTACCCTAAACGGGCCGGCGAAGTCTGTACCGGTGTGTACGAAAGGTTTAACGGATTGAACAACACGACATGTGCGATGATCCGCCATTTCAGGCGCGATAAAACGCGGCCGAAGTTTAAAACAGGGCACACATTTGTGCACTCTAGAGCGGATCAAATTGCGAGCGGAAAGTATCCAATACTTTTGTCTAAGGATAGACATCAACAAATCCGGACCTGCGTGACAATTCACCTTATGATGATAATCAACAATCAAATCTAAAATATGGTCCTTGCGGGGTAAAACTACGGGATGTTTTTGATCAAATCCTAAATCGGAATTTCTCAAACGACCACCTACTCGAATGAGACCATTCTGCAAAAAAGGTTTCAAATGTTGAAAAGCGCGACTACAAGTTTTGTTGGACTCTAAACTACTAAATTCTGATGCGAAATAAAATCTCTGCAATTCACGAAGCACGACTGACTCAGCTTTATCCAGATCAGCGGCGGTTATATTACCGCGCGTGGGTAACAGTTTTAGAAAACGACCGACATACACCACACAACGCAAAAGTCTCGACCAAGACGAGACGCGATTAGACAATGATAAAATAATCGACTCTTCACGTGGAATCGAAACTACAAGCGAATGCTTCTTCTCCTCGGGTGGTTCTGAAACGGCAGCTGGGTTAAAAGGTTTAACCGGCCATTCCTCAAGCACGCTGTGAATCCAAGGCGGAGCGCAGAACCACAGCGGATGATCTAAAATTTGCGAAGGGAGCAATCCACGGGAGAGACAATCGGCGGGATTATCTGTGCCAGCAACGTGAAAGAGATTTTGTGGTGGTAATTCGGACTGAATTTTAGCCACCCTATTGGCGACGAATGTGTCCCAGCGATGGGGCGAAGAATATGCCCAACACAAAGCTACAGTAGAGTCAGAAAAAGCCATAATTCTATCAATAATAATGCGGTGCTTACAAGCATTGACAATAGAGCTGATTAATTGCACTAACAAAAGAATAGCGCACAGCTCCAGGCGCGCCAGAGAAACGACCTTGCGAGGGGAGACTTTGGATTTAGCGCTTATAAGATTAACCGAGACTTTGTCAACATTCAAAACGTGAAAATAAACTACTCCCCCGTAAGCCTTTTCACTTGCGTCTGCGAACCCTACAACCGTAACTACACTGTCTGAAAATATACCAACATGGCGTGGAATTTTTATTTGATTGAGCAATGGAAGCTCATTCCGAAAGCGAGCCCACAATTTAACAATATTGTCGGGCGCGGGGTCGTCCCAATCGCTATTGGAAAGCCAAAGTTCTTTTATAAGCAACTTGGCATATAAAACGACGGGAGCTACAAATCCCATAACATCCCATATACGTGCTACACACGACAGGATAATGCGCTTAGTACAAATCTGCGGAGTCGAACTAACTTTAAGACTGAACATGTCAGACGCGGGTGACCAACTTAAGCCTAGAACCTTGTGCGTATCATCACCATCAAATTCCTTCACCGAAGATAATTGATGCGATAGTGGAATCGAATCTAGAGCGGTTTTCGAGTTACTTGTCCACTTCACAAGATCAAACTGACCGGCTTTCATAAGACTTATTACTTGAGCGGCGGTCTCAACGGCCTCTGCCTCGCTGGCTACACTATAAACAAAGTCGTCCATGTATAGCCCAGTCTCAATAGTATCCTTTGCTTTCGGGAATCTTTCACCCTCATCAGCGGCTAATTGCTTAATAGTGCGAAGCGCGTGGAAAGGACTCGACTTAAGCCCAAAACAAACACGATTAAACTCGTAAACTTTCAGAGGATCTTGAGGCGAAAATCTATACAAAAAACGTTGAAATTTGCGGTCGCATTCGCGAATACCAATAGAAAGAAACATTTGCCTTATGTCGGCGGAAAGCGCGACAGCAAACAAGCGGAAATTTACAATAATGTCGAATAAGTTACCTTGAAGGTTTTGACCACAATACAAAATATCATTGAGCGATACAGAAGTGCTAGTCTTAGCACTGCCGTCCAAGACCACGCGAAGCTTAGTAGTAAGCTTGTCTTCTCTAATAATTCCGTGGTGCGGGATGATGTAAGAAGGATGACCGCGAGTCTCGTCAGTCTCGGTGATGGGCGCAGGTGAGATGTATCCTTTATCTAGGTATTCGATAACAACCTCATCATAGGCTTGCTTCAACTTCGGAGATACTTGCATCTTACGTTCTAAACATGAAAAGCGCTTTTTAGCGGAAGCGTAGGAGTCACCGAGCGAAAAAATATCCCCCTTGAATGGAAGCGCGACAACATAACGACCATCATTATTTCGAGTAGTCGTGCGACAATAAACCTCCTCAGCCACCTTATCATCAGGGCTTAGGATAGGCGGGACATTGACCTCTTCAATTTCCCAGAACCTGCGGATGGTAGACTCCAGCGGCTGTTCAACAGTGCAGCAGTGTGCCACAGTCGAGTAACTATCTAAATGTGCGGGTGCGGAACCAACAATAACAAAACCTAGAACTGTTTCTAGGGCGTGCGGTGCGGGATACGATGAATGACCTTGAACCTTACGCGATAACTGGAGGTGCGGGAGAATCGATGCGCCGATCAACATATCGACGTCTCCAGGGACACCATAAGATTCATCTGCCAACGGTAGGTCTTTAAATTTGGTCAATAAAGACGTGTCAACCGGGACAGTAGGCAATTGTTCCGTAATTTTATCTACGACAAGCGAATCCATATCAAAACAAATATCGGAATTAAAACGCGATGCAAATTTAATTTTAATCGAACCATGAATGGTTGATTTTAAACCACCGAACCCCTTAACTACTGAGCGGGCTGGCCGGTTATTAATACTAAACCCAAGGCGTTGACAACAATTTTGAGTTAAGAAATTACTCTGCGAAGCGCAATCTAACAACGCTCGAACAAGACACGGATTACCTAAAGCATCATCAACAACAACGTGAGCGGTCGCGAGCACCACGGTAGTACACGCACTGCTTGCGGACATCGAACACAACGTGACGTCACTCACGGCGGCGGTCTGCGAGCGGGCAACGTCGCGCGCTGGCTGCGCGGCCGCAGAGTTCGCACCGACTGTCTGCGACGACGTGTCACCGCTTGATAAACTAACTGTGCTCACATTGGATGCGGCATTATTATGATTTTTCTCCATATGAAGTAAAGTGTGGTGCTTTGAAGGGCACTTACGACAACTTTGACTACTATTACAAGACGTAACCCGATGCTTGTCACTTAGGCAGTTAAAACACAAATTGTTATCGCGAACAAACTTATAACGCTCATAAGGAGTAAATTTCAAGAAACCTGAACACTTGTACATTTGCGAATGTTGACTATTGCACAACGAACAAATAGATTGTACAGGTGCAGGTGCGGTATTTACATACGTATGTGTCGACTTTTGCGATTTCGAAGGCGCATCCGTTCGCCGGTCGGACTTAGTAGATACTTTCTTCGTAACTTCATGGTTTGACGAAGTGCGTTGTAATATTTTAATATGATCGCGAACAAAACATTCTAAATCATTGAATTTTGGAAGCATACTACTGCGATGGTTCATCTCAAATAAACGAACAGTTTCACTATCTAATTTCTTTAAACCCAAATACAAAAACAAAAAGTCGCAGAGGTCATCGACCTTCAGGTTCTTTACTGCGCGAACAGATGCTGCAAAAGTATCTAAAAACTTCTCTAAATTATGTTCATTACAAACTGTAATATTTTTCAAGTCGAATAACTGATCTAAATATGCGTTAGCTACTAATCTGTTGTCTTCGTATTTGGACTTTAAAGTTTTTAATATTAATGAATAATTTTCGGCACTAAAAGTAATGCCGGCACAAACAGTTTTAGCTTTATCAGTTAACTTTTCAATCAGATAGTGTAATTTTTCATGATCTGTCAAAGAGACGTTCTTATCTATAGTGTTTTCAAAACTATCTATAAACAGATTCCAATTGCGAATATCACCATTAAATTCAGGTATCTGAATGGGCGGTAATTTAGGTCGATCGCGAGTGTGATTTGCCTGGCTCTGATAGACAGACGGCTTCTCCAAGTTTCTCGCGACGCGTTTGATGCGACAGAATAAATCATCAAATGACGCCAAAGCTTGGTAACTCACAGCGTATTCTGGATTTAATTCTAACTCTAAAACGTTAATATCATGAATTACGGATTCAAATTCCGTGCGCACACTATCCAAGTTTTCTACAGAACATAAGAACGAATCTTTAATAGCTAGATCACCTGTTTTAAGTGCATTATCACAAATAGATTGCACGCGAGAAAATAGCATGTCTCTTTTAGCATATAAAAGTTTTAATTGAACTTTGTTGTCCTTTGGAGGCATCGTGAACAATTATGACACACAATCAATGCGGTAAACAAACAAAATAAAGTTATTTTTTTTGCGAATAAGCGATAGAGAACAGCGACGCGGACAATATCTAAATACCTAAAGTGGGTAGGTAGTTAAAAACGAACTGCGGGTAATTTCAAATCAATCCTAATTTACCCACTAGGTTATGTCTCTGTTTCTGTTAAACAAATACTTTTAGACTTCCGATTGAATAACTAATACGAGCGATCTTTAGCTACGTATGTAGGTAGGTATTACGTACGTACGTAGGTAACAGATGAACAATTTGCGGCGAAACAACAACGAAATGCGTTAGGTATAAGACTGCGGTGCGGTGCGTTTATTCCCTATGGAGTAAATACTAATGCGTTAACTACAACAATTATGTACCTAATTCAAATTAATACCTAACGATCCGGTGAGAGGGACCAAAGAAAATGTTGGCGCGAGAGGCTAATTTAGTGGACTGTATTTGCGATGCGGAACAAAACGATTGACAAACGCTTGGCAATAGGTAATTCGAGTTGCGGAGGGTGTAGGACAATAGAACACAACCCGAAAATTAGGAAGGGAAGCACAAACCTTTGCTGGAGCCACGTGCTCGCGTCGTCGCCCGTGCACGGGGTCACTTTCCAAGTTCAGGGGTAGTTGGGCTTCAAGTTATTGTCCTCACACGGTAAACACAAACACAAACTATTGAATAAAAGTCTTATTACATGCGAAAATGCCGTGATTCCAAAGTTATCAATATTTTCAAGCGGAGCGAGCCGACGCCATTGCGCACGCGTTGCGGAGACATTCGGAAGTGATTCGCGACAATATGGCGGTCGGAATCTTCTTATTCACTCGCGAGGTATGTGCGGAAAGGAGATGGATATAGGAAATAGCGGATGTCAATCAAATTTTGAATGTTGGCGCAACCACTTACCAAGGGGTATCGATTACCCAGTCACTGGGTTGTGTAGGTCAGATAGGCAGTCGCTCCATGTAAAATACTGGTATTCAGCTGCATCCGGTTAGACCGAAAGCCGACCTCAACATAGTTGGGAAAAGGCTAGGCAGAATATGATGAGGATTTTTTATAATATGTATGGGTATTTTCAACCCTTTTAATATCATTTTTCCTTTTCATTTCATGAATTCACAAAGCTTCTACGGCTATGTAACTTCGGCTGATATTATCTGGCGCGTTAATGAAAGATCTTTGCATAATGCAAATCTATGGCTACCTGGGAGAAGAAAAATTAAAAATGTACTTAGGTAATTGTATTAAAAAGTTTACGATGTGATTCCAATTCTTACCTCTTAAGTTTATCTACCTTTTCGGTACGGATCCCAATTTATACCTGCCTGAATGTGAAAGCACAAATAAAGGAAGTAAATAGAACCGCTTATCCAGAAATTCGTCTTGGAAGACCTAACGTTTAGGTAAAATTAATCATACCTGGTGGCAACACCTTTGCTGGCGGAACGCCATGTGTTTGAAATAATATGTTATTTATGTAAGTATAGGTAACTTGCAGACGAAAACTTTCAAATATCAATTAATACACTGGGCCGCAAAGAAAGCGAGTCTGTAACAAAAACCTCAATTACTTACAAAATGTTGGAGCCAGCTTTATGAAATAAAGACTGTATTATAGACAATTTTATAATGCCTAAATTAATGTCCTAAAAGATCAAGATTATGAATTTTATTTTGAATAAAAAGTAAGTTAAGTAAAAATAACCATTTTCAGTAGATTTCGAAAAACGTTGTCAAATATGCAATTTTGACACATTTTAGTATTTTGTATTGCCACCACGAGCTGTTAATACCTAGCTGTTATACAGTTTGGCATGCTTTCCACCAGATTTCTGAGCCGATGCTGAGGAATATTCTCCCACTCCTCTATCAGTGCTTCTTTCAGTTCACGAAACGTGATTAGAGGGGAATTTCGCTGGCGCACACGTCGTCCCAGTTCGTCCCAGGCATGCTCGATGGAGTTCAAGTCTGGGCTGCGTGCTGGTCACTTTATGCGCGCCTCCCGCGCTGTTGTGCACCTTGTTCGTCCTGTTCCTGGTCTGCGAATATTGGATCCAGTCTCTTCAGATCGCTGCAGTACTCTTTGGACGGTTGATAGCGAGACACCAACAGTTCTCTCTGTATAACGCTGACTGTGCCCGTCTTGAAGCATTATCAGAATTCTGGTACAGTCTTCAGGGACTAGTGGCATGTTGATCAGAATATTGAATTTCTGCAGAAGAATGCCATATTTATAAACAGAAACAAAAGTAAAACGAATGGTTTCAAAGTTCTTCAAATTTAAAAATCGTCTCTATATTTTATTTATGATTTTTAATACAATTATCAAAAAGAAAAAGGTTTTACTTCGTCCTGTATTTGTAATGAAATAAACTTTAATTTAGTTTTTATTTTAAAAGTTATCGCATTTTCTATAACCGACCCGCTTTCTTTGCGGCCCAGTGAATTTCGTTGTAAGGCTTCGATGCCTATAATAAATAGGTACATAAAAGCCGGCCCACAGAAGTGTTTCACAAAGCGTAAACAGAGGTAAACCTTCTCTCTATATAATTTTTTGAATTACAAAAAAATGGCAGACAATTTATCGTATTTGGGCGTAATACCACACCTAAAGAGTTTACGTAGTTGCGGCTCCTATCAATTAGATCCCAATTCGTCGAAGACGAGAAGAATCCTACACACAGTCTACATGCGGTGTTTTTTATCACTTGTAATGCTTTATACTTTCCAGCAAATTATGAAAGTTTACCAAGTAAGTACCGATTGGGTGGAACCTCTAGACATATTTTTCAGTTTTGTAGCTCCAAGTTTGGATTTCGTAACGGAATCGTGAAATGTAGGTCGTGTCGTGGTGCTTATTTGCAGTTGATGCACGAAAAATCATTAAAATTTGTTGTGGAACACCTACTACCTACTTAGGTACTATTGTGGGGTAAGTTGGTTGGTAATAATATACCTGTGTCACTACTTGATATTTTTAGAATAAAGTAAAATTGGTGTTAAATGACGTGAAAATGCTTTTACACTTCTCAACAACTTTCTCTATCTACCGAGAAACATTGTGCCTAATAACGTTCTCCTGACTGTTTACCTACCAATGTTATTCTTTCCAATCTTCTTTCAAGTCTGAAGCAATCCCGAACTTCAACAGAAACATTGTAAAGCTAGGAAAATTCTTTTCAGGATCGAGCTGATCTTAATAAAGTGATGGCTCCGATGCTCCTGCTGCTCACGAATTGTGATTCTCTTTACAAACAAATTGTTTTTTGGAAGAAAGCTGATCGTATAGAAGTTCTTCTTAATACAACGAGAGGTAACTCCTTCACATTTTATAAAATTTTAGATCTAAAATTGTTCCGTAATGCTGGTTGTTAAGAAATATTGGTTTTAATTAGAGCACAACACCTACACAAAATCATCCAATTATGTTTTTGATTTGATGATTTTCTGTAGGCTGTCTTTTGTGGTTTATTTAGATTCAGAGACTACACTATGGCCATGGTAGCCCACGAAATTCAAATTTTCAAAGGTTTTATGCTGATCATAATATGATTCATCATTAAAATCAATTACCTACCCTATTAAATTACTATTTCATGAAATCATAACATTTGAGGCCAATTCCAATAACTGGTAACTGTCACCCAGTAACTGGGTTATGGAGGTCAGGTAGGCAGTCGCTCCATGTAAAATACTGGTGGTAATTACTGGTACAGCTGCATCCGGTTGGACTGGAAGCCGACTCCAACATAGAACTTGGGAAAGGCTAGACAGATAATGTGACCGTAGCAACTGTTATCGAAAAGTCGGCCAACCTATCTGTAGCACTTACCTACTTATCTAGCTATTATTTATGTACAGAAAACTTCAATCATCAGTACCTAGTCCTGTTTGAAAATGATACCTACAAGATACTACTTTAATTTATAAGCCAGCAATACTTTTCCTCCAGGTTCAATATTTAATCAGAAAAAGCCAGAGCATCGAGAATTTCTGTTAGCAACCGGCCGACAAGCAAGATTACTGCTACGTGGATTCAATATCGCAGCCCTATTCACCTGCTTGCTGTGGTCCCTGTACCCAGTCATACTATACGTGCAGAGAAAACCCGTTGAATTTGCAATATGGCTACCCTTTGACGCCAACCTAAGTCCGCAGTGAGTTCGAATTTGCACGTAAAACGTACATCTTATACCTACTCATTACGTAATGCCGACCAAAACTACGTGGACAGATTAAGATTATCATAATTTTGTCCACTAGCATAATAATGTGGACTAGTATTTTATTTAACTACATAATTTGGGACTGTTACAAAAGATTGCTATTTCAGGGAAACTTAATATGTATTATGTAAAGTCAGGGGAATTAATTGACTACCATCCATACTAATATTATAAATTCGAAAGTAACTCTGTCTGTCTGTATGTTACGTTTTCACGACTAAGTCAGTGAACGGATTTCGATAAAATTTGGTAGAGAGATAGATTGCATCCCGGAGAAGGACATAGGATAGTTTTTATCGACATACCTCGCGGGTGAAGCCGCGGGCGGAAGCTGCGTGCAACGAGAAATTGACACAGGGTGTCAATTTGCTTAACAATTATTTTTCCTGACTGTACCTACCTTGTTGTAAGATAACTGTCTAACTAAATATCGACGCCCCCAAGGAATAAGTCGGTAAACGTAAAAACTCAAATTTTACACGACAAATGTTTTTCTGTTTTTGATGAATATCTTTTTAACAAGTCGGAGCATTGAGGCCATTGATTACCTACATCAAATGAAAGCTAATTTTTTGTGTAATTCAATTAAGATGTCAACATTGAATTATGGGTTTAGTCCCATCTCGGCACCCATGAATTTATTTATCATGCCCACGAAACATTACCATCTGGGGTGCCCAGATAGTAATGTTTCGTAAAAAGAACTGAAAAGCTAATAAAAACAAGCCCATTCTAAATTAAATAAAAGTTGGCAGCAGGCGGAACCCATACCATTTTTATTATATTTTAAAATTCAAATGGGTCCCACCTGGTTCCAACTTTTATTTAATTTAAAATGGGCTTGTTTTTAGCTTTTCAGTTCTTTTAACTTAATTTTTTTACCGCAGTCGGGTTTTTTTTTTTAAATCTTTTTTTATTTCCAGCTTTTTAGTTTACAAATGTGAAAGATTTCGCTGACGATTTAGTTCTTGGTACGAGTTTTTTACGATTTGTCACTTCGAATTACTTTTAACCATATAAGTTGTTTATATTTTTGTAATCAATTTAAAGCCCTTTATTTTGATACCCCACTCGATAGGGTTTGAGAAAAAAAAATTTTTTTGAAGACATAACATTGCGCCAAAAATCGGCCTTTTTAATTTTTTCAATTTTGATATACCCAGTGTCACTCGCACAATTAAGACGAATCTAACGGCACCTCTCAAGCTGAAATCGATCAAGCCGTTTAAGCTACAGATCGTGCCAAAGAGATATACATACATACATACATAGTAGTCGCCATATTGAATTTTCACTAACGTCATGTCTTTAGTGACACTCGCCGACTAAGAGGAATCGATTGACGTGTGAATCATGAAAATCGGCCGAGGCGTTTGGTCCGTATAGTGCTTCAAAAGAACATACATACATAGGCTGATAAACACATTACCACTCCTTTGCGTCGCGCAGTCGGGTAAAAAAGAGAATACGAGGATATCGTGACGAGTTAGATATTATTTTGTAATTAAATTATTCGTCTCTTACGGGGAAAATGACGTGCGACTGTAATTTTACTGATATATGTACGGGTTTACGACAATATTTGAATGCCCCCCTCGAATTATTGAGTTTTTACTAAAGCAGTTTCGAATTTTAAGTCATAAACATACTTCCAGCTTCCTAAACTCTACTATAACACTCATTATGGCAGATTACAACCACCATTATTATATGAAATTAGGGTTCCTTTTGAGCTTGTCCTTGTGCCATAAATGTGATGAATATTTTTTATTAAACTTATAATAATACCACGTCAGAAAATATGGGTTAATAAATCAGCTCTACTAAGAGTACTACGACGTCAGAGTCATACATATCACATCACATCACACTTATATTATAATGTTTGTGAGTGTGTGAGTGGGGGTGTGGGGGTGTGTGTGTGTGTTTATATGTTTGTTACTTCTTCACGCGCAAACGGCTGGACCAATTATGATAAAATTTTCTAAGGAGGTAGCTGGCACCCTGGATTAATATATAGGCTACTTTTTATCCCGATATTCCCACGGAATCGACATTTACGCGGGTGAAACCGCGTGGCGCAGCAAGTTAGTTATATTTTATTAATACTCTGAGTTTTTGTGATAAAGTTGCTGATTTTCCTTAATAGAATAATTGAGCTTTGGGAACAAAACCACTATTTAGGTAGTCAATATAGTTATTACAGTAATTATGTTTTAATAGAAAAAGGATTTCCGTTATAGTAGGCACTATTGTGTATTATAGGGAACTATTTAACAGTTATAAAAAAACAACTCTATCGTTACTTTAGCGTTATCAAACCTTTATAGGACAATTTAAGCTACTTATAAATATTATGTAATTTAAAACTCAGCTATATCACCAAATCACTCTATTGTAGACTTTTTGTGCCTATTAGAGTGCTATGTACTGTAACGGCGATCTAAAAACCCACCATATCACTATATCATCGCCCTATTCTTGAGTTTTCATCTCTACTATAACAAAAGACCCATTATAGTTCGTCCAGGACCTTTACTGCGTAAATCAGGCGCATTAGGGCGACAGTAAACACTGTTATAAAGGTCTCTCGTTGTATACCTACTAGTCACATTAGAGGTTGCTATAACGCCTGACTATAACAGCTATTACAAAGTCGCGAAGCAAACCTTTACATCGATTCCTAATAGGTCGTTTTTGCTGTATAAACTTACATGTTTATACAGCAAGTTTATTTTGTTAAAGTTTATTTTGGCTCTATAGAGCCAAAATGTATTGTCAAACGCTTTTATACAACAATCAGTCACCGCCAAAACCTTTGTACTCATCGTTTACCCAGCTTTTTTGAGATATAAGGTTTGGTTATAGGACAAAATTTCTGGTTGGCAGTAATCAACTAGATTATTTATTAGATAAAAATAAATATTTTTCACAAATTACCGTTTATAAAACAATTATAATTTAAAATACTAGTGTATAGTGGACAAAGTAAACAGACAAGCCCTTGAATCGCTCCAAGTAGAGGTCCCATTATTTCTGCCTTGGCAGTAACAGTAAACCTGATATTTTTTTTATATTAAGATAATAAAGTACTACATTTGTATGAAAATATACAATTCTGATTTATGTGATTATTTAAGACCGACTTATGGCTTGGGGGGGTCGATATATTCTTCTGGCGGAACGTTAGTACTAAAACTACTTACTACCAAACCATATTACTTATTATTATTACGCCTGAGTACGAGCTAATAATGATTTTAGCAGGGTGCAGTATTCGGCCTTATCGTCGTAATGCGATCAACGAAGTGCTCTTCAGTCGAGGTATCTACAGCGTTATGTCCGTTCATTGATGCGGTCTACGTAATCTAATGCCCTGTTTGGAACATGCATAGGCTAGTATAGAGCTGTGGTTAGTGGAAATTTCGCTCAAACTTCCTATAGCCTTCGTACTTACCCTAACCTGCATTAACTTAGCGATACACCAACTCACGCCTTTTGCCATGGGGCTAGGCAGAAGTTAGAACTAGAACGCTACCTGCTAAGATCGTTACATACTCATTTTGCTTCGTGTAGGTACGTTCATACATCTGGTTTTACACGCACGCCGGTTGAGTGCTACGCACCATCTTTCTGAAGTACAGACGACAGCACGTCAAGCTACCCGAAACTGTAAAACTTTCCCAATCAACTTAGAAGGAACCTTATAATTTAGCGATAAAGTTGAAAATCTATTAACTATAGAAATTTGACAGATTGTAGTAGCTTGATGTGCATTACCAATAAGGTCACTATGTCCTTCTAGATCCTAGGGCGTCCCCTCCCGGCGTTTCCATTCACATAATATCTGCCTTGTCTAAATGCCTTTTGTTAACTTACCGATTGTAGACAAAAATCCTAAATATTTTTTTTTTTTTTAAGATTTTACCTACTTAATTAACAGTTATTTTCCCACAGATTTTACTTCACAGCATTTTACGTGTGGGTGCAAACTTCTTGGCTTGCCTTCAGCAACACTTCAATGGACACTTTTATAGTTTTTTTTCTCCTACAGTGCAAGACACAGCTCTCTATCCTCAGGTGAACGATTTTCCAAGACTTGTTTTATAGGCAATAGCTGCAGATAAATGTTAATAAGAGCGGATGTTTAAATTTTTCAGACTGGATTTAGAACATATTGTTGAAAAGAGTAAGGAGGAACATATAAATACCTCGGAGGATTTTATCAATATTTTGGATCGACGATTAAAAATAATTTTATTGCATTATGAGGAGATTATCAAGTAAGAGTCTTTCTGATGAATTATGAATATTTAAGAGGTGTAAGAAAGCTTTAAATTAAAAAAATACTCTTTTAAGATTTTCAGGTGAGATTCAGGACATATTTGGCGGTGCAGTCTTTTGTCAGTTTCTAGTGAGCGGTTGGATAATATGCACTTCAGCTTACAAAGCTGTTAACGTAAGTTAATTCAGGTACACATTAAAAACTTACCATTTCAGTCACTGAATTTTTTTGTGGAAATCATAAAATAACTAAATGTAATATAGGTACAGAAGAAGTTATTTTATTTATTTTTAGGGTTCCGTTGTACGTCCGAATGAAAAAACGGAACCCTTAAAAAATAATTATAAAGAATTACACATTTCTGAATACAAATTAATTAATAATAAATAGCAATGCCAATAAAACAGAAAGAAATAAAATACAAAATAAAAGGAAAACCATTAAAAGACTACCTATGTCAATACACAACACTAATGTTAATGTAGGTACAATACAGATGTCAAGCGTCAGCTTTCTGATCTTTAGGTTTAAGGCCCTCTTATCAGGCGAACGGCTGCGTGGATAGCAACTGTCGTCTTTCCCTCTTAAGTCCGAGAGTCTCCGAGGAAAGTTTGGCCACCTTACTTTTTGCTGCGACGGGACAAGTCTGCAAGACACGTCGAGTAATGCTTCGACCTCGGACAAGTCAGGGATAGTTTCAACGAATTCATCAATCAAGAGGTTAACTAGGTACCAGCATTTGCCCCCTGTAATTCCTGCGACTTTCGCTTAGCCGCGTTATAGTGGGCCTGTATCGTACCTACTGTGCATGTTGCCTTGACAACATCCTCGTACATGGTCACATACCTGTATCACTTTCAGGTAGTACCTGTCAGTGAGTTTCAGTACAAGGTACGCTACCCGTGCAGCCGTGTCGACACACTACTGATTTCCACAACGCTGCTAGGGAGTTCCTTGTTAACCAGAAAGCCGACACCACCTTGGGAGATCTAATCACCTTCGTGGAAGTCGAGTAGGCGGCCTGACTCCAGGGTTTCCATATCCTCCCCTGTCTTTAGACTTTAGATAACCCTAGTACATTGCCTGACTCTATCCAAATTCGGCAATGCGATGGTCCAGCCTCATCGAACGTCCATTATACGTAGCCAGATGTAGGTAGTTCTTTTTTTCTTTAATGCTGAATGGGACCTCTCTTGTCTTGACCTTGATCACGCCTGATGGAAAGCGATGGATGAGGTCTATGAGGGAACGAGCGTGCCCAGAAGATGCCTAAGGCACTGGAACTCCCACGCATCGACGAAACACAGTAGGTTGCTTGACGCCAGACTCCGGTGGGAGGGTGGTCGCAAACCAGGCGGGCGTTAGCCCTACCACCGCAAGAGAAGAATTGGCCAGTCAAATAAGGTGTTGGGTGTGACTAAAGGATGCGCCGAGCGCTCGGTTCAGTTGAGTAACTGGCGGAACATACTGCGTTAAACACGACTTCTTCATGTATCCCAAAATCAGGTAGTTCAATTTCATAATGTTACCTAGTCCAAAAACGTACGAGGTTGTAGAAAAGATTTTCAGTGGTCACACTGACTTTGCGTACCTACCAAAATAATAATAATGACAAAACCAGCTTTAAAAAGAGACCATAACCGTAGAGTGATAGAGACGAAGCTTTGCAAAGACAAACTTTTTATAATTGCAATCAGTGACCTGCATAATTTTAACCCGACCCCTCTTCCCCTCTTCTTGTTGTAAGAGGGGGTCAGGTAATGCAGAACACTGACCGTACCTAAATACGACGAAAACGTTACAGCGTTGCAGTTACAGCCAGGCCCGCAGGCCCCTCTTATCCATTGGGCACTCTGGGCATGTGCTCAGGGCCCCACTATCGACGGAGGCCCCGGCCTGCCCTCGAAAAAATAAGTTTCTAGTACCAACATGCAAATGTATAAAATATTAATAAGTATTATGTTTAATTAGTTTTGTAGAAGAATATTTGAAAACTGATCATAGTGAAAATGAATTACATATTACTTAGCTACTCTTATACACACACTACACTACTACCTACTTACAGGGGCCCCGTGATCCTTATGTGCCCAGGGCCTCCAATAGTTTAAAGACGGCCCTGGTTACAGCATTTCCTAAAGATCCATTCCTCAAATAAAACCTAGGTTTCCATTTTCATGTTTTGGACATGTTTTACATTTTCTGTTGCAGACTGATCCAATGTCAGTGGATTTCGCGTCAATGGTGATGTACATATTCTGTATACTCATTCAAGTGTTCATGTATTGCTATTATGGCAGCGAGGTCACTCATGAGGTAAGGTATAGGTTACGTAGGTAATAATGTATGTAGATCTAGATACCTACCTAACTTAAGAAAAACTTTACTGTATGATACAATAAATCTTTTCTTTTGGTAATGAGAAGCTGTAAGCACATGCTATACTCTCTACGTAACATAAATACCTACAGCCTGATTTAAACTTTATGGCGGCTCGGAACATGGGGCGAGACGCTGCACAGTAACAAATTCACCTGTCAGCTGGGGTGAGAGGTGAGGTACTACGCAGCGAGTACCGCACTTTAGCCGCCACCAAGTTTCAATCGGACTGTAACATACAACACAACGCATCGACGAACACTTTGAGGTTTTGCAGGTACAGCAGGCTGCACGTCACTGTTAACAAATCCAGTATAAGCTGGCCTCTCTATTGAAACTCCGTAGGTACCTACCACTGCAGACCCACCGTACCCCTAGCCGTATCTACCCCTGGTGGTACGGTGGGTTTTTAAAGTTAAACGATACCACTGTATGAAGTGAACGTAGTGCTGTGCTGATGAAGATACTAGACGGTTGGTAGACGGACAGAAAATGATACACAGTTACCTCGCTTATTAATGACTCATTCATTAGCTAAAGTAGGTACGCAATAATGCATGAGATGGTGCAGTACGGGCAGGAACCTACCTTAATTGTTATAGCTACAGGAAAACGGTCTTAATAGACTGTCCTTAGCTTTTTGAGTCATTTTGAAAAAAATGTACAGTCAGCAAGAAAGTCGGCAGTTTCCACAATATTTTTTTGAGATGGCAGTCGTTCCTTTTTCTAAGGATCAACACACTCTATCTGACCAACTGAGATCAGAGTGCTAGAAAAATCAGAAATCGCAACAAAAAAAATCATAAGTAGGTAGGAGGTACATACATTTCGTAGGAAATGAGACTACGCGACAACGCGACTGGGTACCCACGACGACATTTCCAGTATAAACTGACTTTTCATTGTGAGAAAAACCTATGCAATGCGAGGTCAGCTAAAACTGAAAATGTATAGATTGATAATGTTGCCGTGTATACCTGTAGGTACTTACTACCTACCCCATCTCAAAAAAAAATACATCCTGTCTAAAATTTGATACAACATGCTCGGTTCCCCCTGCCTACCTACCGAGTGCTACAGTATCTCTTGGCGCTAGAATTACACTGGACACATGAATAAATTATTAAAGAGTTTAAAAAAGCAATAAAGAGTTTGAGTTTGACACATCCTAGGAGTGCTAGGGGTGCGATGTTGGTAATTATTTATTTGTGTACACTGACCTGTATTAAACAGTATGATAGAAATCAGTGTTTGTATGAAATTGACATGGAATTAGTGTTTAGGTACCTACTATATTGAAAATTCTATTGAAAAAACAAGATGGCGGTGTTAGTTCAGATTATTGCCACGCGCCAATAGATCCCTGTAGATACTTACAGTACCTACCTATTTATTTGTTTGCAGAGTGAAAAACTAATAGATTCCGCATATGCTTTGGAGTGGCTGGAAATACCTATGAAATATAAACGTGCGATTATAATTTTTATGGAAAGAATCAAACGCACCATAAACCTAGTTTCAGGAAGTCTGGTACCACTTTCAAACGGTACCTTTGTTTCGGTAAGTTTGTAGGTACCTACTGTTTATAAGGGACCTATCTCCTATAACTTACTAATGTTATATTACCTAACAAAGTTACGTACATCGATCACTAATTAGTTATCGATGGTTACGTACCTACACTCAACAAAAGAGATAAGTAGGTAGGTACCTATGCAGGATGACGATCCGGGATATAGTTGAAGTTTAGTAAGCAACCGATGGATGTTCTCGAATAAAATTTAACTTTATTAATAGAAAACAAACAGCTAATTTATCAAATTAAATATCAGTCGACAACATCCATCGGTTTCTGACCAAATTTCAACATACTTATCTCTTTTGTTGACTGTACCTACATTATTCGTATAGGCTCAGGCTAAGGTTAAAGTTGCTTGACTTTGTAGAACGTGAAGGTGCTTACCTCTAATCTTAATAATGTGCAACCCAATACTTTTTTCTGCTTAATCTAACGGCTTCTAACAGCTTTAAATTATAATTTCCAGGTTGTACGGAGTTCCTACACATTTTTTGCATTTTTGAAGAACACCAATTAAAAAGGCGATGTTCGGGATCATTGTTTGCTAGCTTTCCAGTTGCCGACACCTTCCTTTAGAACCACAATACTTATAGATACCTAGTACCTACCAATTTACGAGAATTCCGACTCAATCACCGATAGGTGTATTATCTATCCTATATAGACAATCGACTAAATACGAAAATCTACGATGTGCACCACAAAATCTAGGTACTTGTAATGTAACTTAAATAATATGGTCACAAGTCGACATGTGCTAACGCTGTCGATGTGGCTGAGTTCTGACGACCAATTCCCGTAAATAATAAAATTTTTCAAAATCTAATCGCAATCTCATCTCAGCGATGTCAAAAACTTGTGAAAATGTGCAAATTAGAGGTTTTTTTGACAGATTTGAGAGTTAATCCTATCAATCCTATGAATACAACAGCAGCGCGCATGGCGCGGATTGGCGCGGCTAGGAAAGAGCCTAGCTTCAGAGCTGCGGTAAAGTTATTTGACGCGAACTGTAATTATTGTTTTTTAGGGGGCGTAAGTACATACCTAACCTATGCCTCGAAGCTAATGATTAGAATAGCGCAATTATTGAACTCATCCGATAATAAACAGGAGTTTGACTTGTACCTATTGTATTCAAAAACGTACCTATAAAAAGTAATAACCAAAGAATTAATAGTACTAGGGTAATAACGATTTTTACGAATATCCTAAAAGACCCATTAGTCAGTTCGCACTCAAATAAAACGTTGCCAACCATTGACATAGAAAAACGTTATTATTATACTCTTTGGAAAAACTCAATGCTCGCGAGTACTCGCGACGGCGACGTGGCCATAGACAAAGTCGTGACATATTAGTGTTGTTCATCTATGTCCCAAAATTAAAGTATCGATACCCAATTTTAACGTCCTACTATAATTATTCTAACGTGTATTAAGTGTACTTACAAGATATAATTATGTTTGTACATTTTGTTTGTTATTGACTAAATACATAATTATGCTGTAGCAATCTTGCTTAGATTACAACAATATCAATAAATTTGTGTTGTTGTTTTTTTACACTTATTTTTTTACGATTGTTAAGGCGAAAGCGCCATGGTAGCCCGCGAAATTATTATTTTTTACGTTTTTTGCAATTTGCTGGTCAGTATTAAGTTATACGTTGATTAAAATATGATTCGCGGCCGTAACAAATACCTATGTATTTACAGAATTATAATCATTAAAGTCATTAACACAATTCTCTAAGACCAAGTAATCCCCAAGAATGACTATTTCATGAAATTTTGACATTTGGGGATTATACTAACTTAACAAGTTGTATTACTGATTGTTATGATTTTATGATTATAATCGCGAATCATATTTTAATCAACGTACAGACGCCAGCACATCAAGTTACTACAATCTGTCAGATTTCTTTAATAGATTTTCGACTTTAATGCTAAAACATAAGGTTCAAGGTTGATTGGGAAAATCTGACAGTTTCGGGTAGGTTGACCTGCTGGCGTCCGTACAACTTAATACTGACCAGCAAATTGCAAAAAACGTAAGAAAATTTGAATTTCGCGGGTCACCTTAGCACTTCCTCCTTAATTATCATCTAACTTGTATCTTCCTGCACGGATCCCATTATAAAAATATTCTCTCTATTCTACCTGGTATACTTTTTATTATAAGATAAACTTCTTAAACTAAATTAATTAAGTACTTACATTGCATTACCTAATACTACCTATTTAAAAATTTATAGGTAAATAACAACAATTTAGCTCAGAAATCTTAATGTTTGACTACAACAGTGTAGAAATTTTGCGTTTACACATTTTTTGCCTAAATTATTCCTTGTTTTAGTTAACAGTTAGAATATTTTCAATAGTTTGCAAATAGCATATCGATATTCGATCATCTTTTTGCAACAATTTAGTTTTCTGTTTGACTTTGACATTACTGCATTACTGGGTTCAGGGGAGAAAAAAAAAAAGAACAACTTGAAGTTGACGTTGACTCGGTTGACTTGACATTGTTGATTGTGCCATCCTGCCATCTATTCTGTTCTGTCGACAGCGCGTGTGTGATATTTTATTAGTTTCTATTATATTGTGGGAGTTCTAAAGTATTCACCATTTAATATGTTTCGCTATTTTCTTGCTTTTCTGTTGATAAATACGTGTTACCAAAGTTTGGGGAATCCCATCCAACCCAGACTCCCAAATCAATTATTATCAAACTCACTCGCGACACTAGCAGATCAATGCAAAAGTGATGTTTTGAAAAAACATCTTTCAGAAAAAATATCCGATTGCGCCGTATCTGTACCGCCTTATACTAAAAAGCAATTTCAATGTCTGATATTCTATGACATAAATATGCAGTTGTGCTCAGCTGTGGCTACATCTAAAATAACTATAAGCGACGATCCTTTTGTAAAAGTAGAAGAGAAACAGGATGTCAACGCTGTTTGCACTCTGGCTAAGGAGTGGGTTTTCACCAATATTTCGGCCTTCTTGCATTACAAAGAGTCTGCCGAAAACGTCTTGAAACGGCCAGCCACTTGTGGGGAAGTATGTGGGGTTGAGGATACCATGAATGAGGCTAATTACTATTGCAAATACTACAAGATGGGCCTAGAACTATTGAAGATTCAACTTGCTTCCACAATGGCTAATAATGCTAACAACAATGCAGTAGCAGCACCTATGATACCAGAGCCTGACTCCAGTGCTAAGGTAGGTGACCCTGCACCCGGCAATAGTGATCCGGTTAAACCAAATGGTCAAATTAAGCAAACAGAGCCTGCTGTTGCTAAAACAACTCCTCAGAAGGTTGAAGATGCTGTTGAGGATGTAGTGGTGAAGTCTGAGACAGTGGCACAAGCAACGTCTAAACAAACTCCAAGTGGTGACGAAGCAGACAATCTTGATAACATTGAAGATTCAGACATCAATGTGAATAAACCGGAGGATCCTGCTGTAGTACCTGCACCAGAAAATGTCATTCCTCGTAATGATCAGTTCAACAAGACAGGCATGGTCCAGGCAGAGAAACCAGCAGTTGTGGATGAGGTGGCAGCTCCTGACATGCCGGTGCTAGCTAACAGTGATCAGAAACCTGTGGCTGTCATAGAAAACCCCAAACCAAAAGCTATTGGTGATGCTGAAGATTACGGTAATTTCTGCTTTCTATACTTACAATATTTTTATTACAGATGATTACTTACAATTAAAATGATCAATATGGGAAAATCTAATTATAAGTAAGTATATTAGATGTGGGGAAAATTATTATATTTCCTTATCAAAACCATGATCCGGATTATTCACTCAGTGTAGAGCATGCTGTATTTACACTACTCTTCATTGAACTCATTCTTTATAATTGTGAACTTTTATTTAGATGCGCTAGGTAGCCTGTGAAATTCAAATGTTCTTAATGTTTTTAACAATTTGCAGGTCAGTGACAGGTTGTATGTTGATTGAAATATAAATCGCATCGTAACAAATAAGACTTTATAGAATTATAATCATAAAAATCATCAATACAACCCACTAAGTTCATATAATCCTTCTGAATTACTATTTCATGAAATATCAATCAATAGGATTTGAAAACATGCTTGTTACGCTCAACTCTCTCATATTTTGTTCAATATACAACCTGACTGACCTGCAAATTGCAAGAAACTTAAGAAAATTTCAATTTCACAACCTGCCCTGGCACTTTCTCCTTAAGTAATAAATTGTTGCACTGTTAAATTGCTTCTACAGTCCGGCCATCGAGAGAATGTGTTCCTAACACCTCACTGTGCAACATTTACAACAACACATATTCATTTGTATGAAACTGACAAGAACGTCTTGAATGCATGTGCTCTTCAGCCACACTGTATTTACTATTATTATACTAACAGTGAGCTGTTGCATTAAGCTAAACTGGAATAGCTATTGTTTTGAGTCATTATGTTTCTAGATCCAACATACCCATGTTTATTTATAACTAGACCCTGCAACTTCGTCCATATGAAATTTCTTGTTCCCCCTACCCACCTCGTTCACATCACCTGCCCGCGCTATCACTTTGTTTTCGCTGTCGGCTCCTAAGAGTCGTAGCGAGATGTTAAATAGCCTATAGCCTTCCTTATGAATTGGGCTATCAAATGTAAAAATATTTTTTTCAAATCTGACTGACAGTTCCAGAGATTAGCATGTTCAAACAAGTAAACTAACAAACTCTTCAGCTTTATTATTAGTATAGATTCCGATATAGAGTATGTGGCTTTCTCGGCTGCTATAATTGGGGTTAAAACAATAGAAAATATTAACATTGTGCAGATTATTCGCTTTGTTAATATGTAGAAAATGTTGTGGTTCTATTCTATTCTATTTTTTTGAGGTTCTGGCTCCATCGGTAACATTCGATGATTTTGCCAATGTCAAGGTATGAGAAGATAATTAATGTAAACTGTTACACAACTATTGATCAGTGTTTGTAGCGGTGACATCCATGGATCCCCATGCTAAAAAAGGACAAAACATTTTTGATTAGTAGATGTAAAACGTCACAAATAAGTGTTAGAACATTCAGTAAGTATATATTCAGTAAGTATATATAATAAGTAAATAGAAATATCAACTATAACTGGATTTTATTAATGCTAATGAATTTATAAAGGATTTTAATGTTGTGGTTATTACATTGATTTTGTTTTAGTACCTTACTGATAAGTGTTTTATTTAATGTAATAACGTTTTTTTTTTCCCAGTAAAATACTTAGCACTTTCAACCACTACAATGCTTCTATATTTTTTATCTTTAATTAGCCATCAAATTCTTAATTAACTACTTATACAGATAAGATAAGAACAAAATAGATTTCCTTGATCCCGGTTATTAATTTATCATCAAAGTTGTATTTTATCAATATGATGGGTTTTACTAATAGTGATTACCTAGGTACATCATTTGTGTTGTTTGAGAAAATTTTATCAAATTGTTTTGATCAAATATTATTTTAAGCATCCGAATAAGCTTGCGGGGCAGCTTACTATCCCAGAAAGCATCGGCCAATTAAAAAAGCGCCGGGACATTTTCGTCCAGAACAGTCAGTCCGAAGAATGAAAAAAAGGTAGGGCAAACTCCACTGTGAGTAGTGCCCAACATGCTCACAGAACCATCTCATCTAAAAGGTCAAAGTCTAAAAGACTGAGCGCATGATAAAACCGAAAAAAAAATTAAGAAAAAGTATTTTGATCCAGCCAGCAAAACTCCAATGATAACTTGTAAAAATCCCATTAGATAACGGGTTTGTCCAAGTTATGATTGGACTTTGCTTATCACATTTGCTGTTTATTGAAATAATCTGTTCATAACAAAACAAATTCATAATATTTCAGACTCGGAAGGCAATGAACCTGATGAAGAAAATGAAGAAACTGGACCGGAGAACAAACCAGACATAGAACCAGCAAACCAACCAACTTTTACTAGGAACAAATTGGTGGTGCCAGTCGCTCATGAAGCAGAGGTTTCACAAAGAGGTAACATAACATACTAAAAATATATATTGTCTATACAAAACAAAAGGTAGTGTTAATTCCAGAATTGCAGCTAGTTCATTTAAATACCTTATTACCTTGAAAATAGAGTGCAACATTCATTAACATCAACACATACTTTATGTCAATAGCAAGGCCTCGAAATTTAACCAGTAAATTAAAAGTATTCATAATTCAGATGTGGCATAGGTGAAGGTAAAAAACTTTTAGGTACAGTCACGAGCATAAGTATGTATACACTTGGCTTTATTCAAAGGCGATTTTCTCCTTTATTTTTGGATGAAATTTTATATTATTAGGAACATAGTATTTTCGAACCCATAGGTTTATGTAAAGTGTCGTATTTTAACGTTGCATTCGTTATTTTGTGAAAAAATCGCAATTGAAAGTTGCCAAGTGTTGACATATTAGTGCTCGTGACCACTTACTTGCTAAATTAAAACCAAATATTGTATCTATAAATTCAAAACAAGCAACCTTGTATACATAACTGCTAAGAGTTACTAACTTATAGAGGTCAGATGTGAAGGCACTTTAAAGCATGAATGTATAGAAAAAAAAATCTTCCTCATGTGGTTAAAAAAAAAACCGGACAAGAGCGAGTCGGGTTCGCGCACCGAGGGTTCCGTACCATCATATGTTTTTAAATTTTCATCGGCGAGGCCTATATTCGTTAGAGAACTTGAACACTGCGCACTGCGGTGTAGAATATTGCAGTTTTAGGTTTCCTGTAATCTTTACATAAACTTCTATGACAGACTTATTTCAGATTTTTCTCTTTGCAAACTTCGGAGATAAGGGGGGGGGGGACGGTATTTTTTTTTTATTTTCCATCAAAGTCGAAAACTATGCGGCCTAAAAAAAAAAAAATGTTTGAGAATGTGCAAACAGCCCTCTTTTATACGATACCCCACATGCCCTAGTAGCCCCACTTCGAATTTTTCAGACCCTTTCAAAAAATCCCCTGTTGCAAAAAATATACACATATTTTTATTTCTTTCTTATTTGTAAAATATTTGGGAAAACGTCATCTAAACTATTCCAAATTTCAAGTTGATAGCATTAGCAGTTCTTGAGATATCCAGCTGTGATAGACAGACAGACTTAGTCTCACCATAAGGGTTCCGTTTTTACCATTTTGATACGGAACCCTAAAAATGCGTTTATTGCCATTAAGAACAAACAACTTTTTGTGCAATTATGTCATCCTATCATCATGATGTATGTTTGTTAAACACAAAGTTGATCTGCTATTTCCGTGGACAACACAACAACAACGTATTGCTTGTATTGACGTATAAAAATATGCAAGAAAGGATGCTTTTTAAGGGAAATAAATATGGCATAGTCAAAAACAAAATATTCAGTTTTTTTTAAAGAATTCTTTATTTAAAAAATACATTTTAATTTAATACCAAAATTAATTTCGTAACTCACTCACTCACTTTATTTTAGAGAGTCAAACTCACTATGGCTGATCTGATAAAAAGAGCGTGCTATTTTAAGAATAATAATATTCATGCTTCATCATCATCATCTGCCTAGCCTTTTCCCAACTATGTTTGGGGTCGGCTTCCAGTCTAACCGGATGCAGCTGAATACCAGTATTGTACATGGAGCGAGTGCCTATCTGACCTCCACAACCCAGTTACTGGGTAATACAATACTCCTTGGTAAGACTGGTTGTCAGACTTACGGGCTTCCCACTACCCGTAACGACTGTCAAAGATCCACGAATGACAGCCGGGACCAACGGCTTAACGTGCTTTCCGAGGCACGGAGGGGTCACGGTATATAAAGATGGTCACCCATCCACAGACCAACCGCGGCAAGCGTAGCTTAACCTGATCGATCGACCTGTGCGGCTGTTATTGTTTCGCCACGGTCCCCTCTTTAGCCATGGGCCCCTCTACTAATACCTACTAGCTAGATATCCCTATTCTGGAAGAGCTGCAAAGAACTTATATCTAAAATCTTCGTTTTCATTCGATAATTATTATACTGTGTCTATTTTCATCATATTGTGTTGAACTTTTATCTTGCGTAAGGTTTATTTTTTTACTCGATCATGTTAATTTTTTTATTCAGGTGTGATCAACATACTCAAATAGATTTTTTTGCTTATTTATGATAAACCCAGTCTAACTTAGTTCTTGGCCTCTCTATGTTTGAAATTGCCCCGTTGGTCTCGTGGTCACAAGCGCGACTGCTGAGCCCGGTCCTGGGTTCGATTCCCGGGTCGGGCAAAATTTTATTTATTTATTTTATTATTTATGTACACTCAGTAAAATACATAGGGATATGACATGATTATAATTTGAGTACAAAGGTACTTGAGTTTTTCCATTAGGAATTTCTTAGTAACAGCCCGGAGTTTGGAAGTTGACGGTGGGATACCCCCGTGCCTCGGAAAGCACGTTAAGCCCTGCGCCTGATCTCTCGCCAGTATTGTCGGATTGCCGTCCCATTGGACTATGAGAGTGAGGGAAGAGGGAGTGCACCTGTGTCTGCGCGCACACTTGTGCACTATAATATCTCCCGCGCCGAAGGCTAGTCTCCGTTGAGATTGGCCGCCGTGGCCGAAATACGGTCTGTAGGACTTTATTTATTTTGTATTTGAATATTTTAAAAATGTTATGTTGTTCATGAAAATGAAATAATACTGAAAATATTTTAATATGATATACCTACTTAGAAACTATTTAAAATTAAAATTGTTTGAATGTGCCATTTTTTCCTTGTTGAGAAACTTATCTTTTCAACTCGTCTTTCAATTTCCAATTGAATAAAACTGAAACTTTTTTTTTTTTCTTTCCAATTTTATCATGCGATCAGTCTTCCAGACTATAAGCAGATGAGATGACTCCGTCAGCGTGTGGGGCACCACTCCCATTGGAGTTTGCCCTATCTTTTCAAGTCACTCTTCGGACTGACTGTTCTGGTCGAAAATGTCCCTCCGCTTTTTTAGTCGGCGGATGCTTTCTGGAATAGTAAGCTGCCCCGCAAGCTTATTCGGGTGCTTAAGCAGTCGGCATTTGTAGTTGTCCCCATGTGTATTTATCTCCTCGTTGACCATCGGAATATTGAGAATTTCATGGATCTCTGTTGTCTTGAGAAACCATGGTGCATTGGATATTTGTTTAAGGATGTAATTTTGTGCCCTTTGCACTTTCATTTTGTTGGAGGCACTGGCTGATCCCCAAAGTTGGATGCCATAGGTCCAGATTGGCTTTAGTATGGTTTTGTATATAAGGAGTTTGTTATCTATTGTCAATTTTGAGTTTCTTCCCAGTAGCCAGAATAGACCTCTGTATTTCAGATTAATTTCTTCTCTTTTTGTTTCGACATGTTTCCTCCATGTGAGCCTTCGATCAAGATGCATGCCCAGATACTTCACTGACTCATGGTGTGGGAGTTGACTACCGTTTAGGGTGATCGGGTCACAATCATTTTTACGGAGTGTAAATGTGATATGTACGGATTTGGATTCGCTGGCGGCAATTCTCCATTTGGCGAGCCATTTTTCAGTTTCATTTAAACTGGTTTGCAATTTGCGAGATGCTTGTGTTGGACATTTGTGCGAGGCAAGTAAGGCAGTGTCATCCGCGAAAGTGGCAATTGTGGTATCAGGAGCTTGTGGTAAGTCGGAAGTAAACAGGGTGTACAATACGGGTCCAATAACCGAGCCCTGTGGTACTCCTGCGGATATTTCGTGGAATCTCGAGGTGGATCGATTTTCTCTTACTTGAAATATTCTGTTGGTAATGTAGGATTTCAATACACCATAGAATGTATGTGGTAATAAGGTTTTTATTTTGAATAACAATCCTTTGTGCCAGACTCTGTCGCAGGCTTGTTGTATGTCGAGAAAAGCAGCCGAGCAGTACTCTTTTTTCTCAAAGGATTTCCTGATCGTCCTGCACACTCTATGGACTTGCTCTATGGTAGCATGTTCTTTCCGAAATCCGAATTGGTGATCAGGGACAATGGACTTTTCTTTGAGGACATGTAACATTCTATGTAGTAGGGACTTTTCGTAAAGCTTAGACATTATCGGTAGGAGACTGATTGGTCTATATGAGGTGACATCATGTATAGGTTTACCAGGCTTATGGATCATTATTATTTGTGATACTTTCCATATGTCTGGGAAGTAGCCTACGCGTTGAATGGCATTGAAAAGTATAGTCAGGTACACAAGTCCTTTGCGAGGCAATTCTTGAAGTACTTTTTTGTCGATAAGATCATAGCCCGGGGCCTTGTTGTTTTCCATTGAATTTATATTCCTAAGAATCTCTTTAGGCGTTACCAATTTCAAGGGCAGATCCAGTTGAAGATCCTGGTTGAGGACGAGGTCGATGTCAGATTCATCCGCGTTTGGTCTCGGGTTATTAGGCTTAAATACACTGCTAAGATGGTTCGCAAATGCATCAGCTTTGTCCTGTTCGGTTCTTATCCAAGTTCCGTTATGGTTCCGAAGCGGTGAGACTGACTGAATTTAATACTTAATGGAAATTGAAATCAATTTTTAACGTCACCTTTTTAGTAAAGATGCTTCACAAATTGTTATTGATTCAATATGTGGAAAACTGAAAATTCTGTCTGTATTTACCATCTAGTCTGCTTATAGTAATAGGCAATTTCAATCTTGAGTTCACGTAATTGGTATTTTATCGCAAAGCCTTTTACACTTTAACATAAAAAACTGTTTATAATTTACAGAATTTTTCCCGAACTCGATGCCCGACGACTTCTCTGATCAGGACAACGACCACTTCTTCCCGTTCTTCATGACGTCTGTGATCCTGATGGTGTTGCTGTACGTCCTCTATCATAACAAGAGCAAAGTCAGCAAAGTGGTGAGTGCCAGTTCATCATCATTTCAAGACGTCCACTGCTGGACATAGGCCTCCCTCAAGCATAACCCGAAGAATTGTCAAACTTAAGTGGCAGTGGGCAGGGCACATTGCTCGTAGAGCGGATGGCCGATGGGGCGGAAAGGTGGAGTGGCGAGTACCACTTGTTTTTACACCAAAATCTATCAATGAACTTTCTTCCTAAAGATACCGCCCATTATTCGGCTGAGTAACTACGTGATGAAGATGGACAGCCACATCCTTATTTATTAATTAAAAAAAAAACAGTGTGCTGGACAAACGCATAAAAGTATAAACCAACTAGTGTAGAAATTCATATTAAAGAGCGGCGTCTTGGCGTCTTACTCATACAAAATACAAAGATGACCCGCTGCGAGAACATAATATCCATATTCTTTTTTGTTTCCAGTTCTTCGGCCTAGTACTTGAAGGACGTCAAAGCGGTCGCCGTCGCAACAGCCGGGGCCACGCCTACCGTCGCCTGGACACGCTAGAACAAGCCATGAACGCTAACACAGCTGCGCCACCAAGCAAGATAATATACTAAAACGCTGCTTAACACTTAGGTAAAATAAATCATTCAGTACATCCGCTTAGGAAGAAGTCTGACTGCCATCGAGCGAACTGCGTTTTACGTCATAAGTACCCGACAATCCGCGAGGAAAAATAACTACTCATTTCTTAATAAAATCAAGAATTGAATGCTTATGATCAACGCTGGTGGCGCCATCTACGATTTGCATTCTAATTTTCTGGCTACACTTTGACATATTTTTGTATAACTATTCGCGTTCCTTCGCTAATACAAAATTAACCTTATTTCAAAAGCCATAGCGTATATTTTGTATTACTCGAATAGCGCGAATGTTTGGACAAATATGCCACATGCTAGCATGTTCGCGGAAGAAAGATTGTGATAGGCACTGAACCTTCGCTATCAAACAATCACACGACGATCCAGTGAACTTAATTGAAAATAAGTTTTTTATAGCCAGCGCCCTAATTGCGTACATTAATTCACTTAATCATTTTGAAGGATATTGCTAATCCATTGCTGCATATGTTCGAAAAATTTATCTGCTCAACAATGTAAATAACGCAATGAATATTGTTGAACTGTCAAAATCAAGGCGAGTACTACTAATAGTGCATTACATAATTACCGCGCTGGTTGTTTCGCTATTTAGTCGTTTTTGCATCTTTCATTTTCAGTCTATCTTATGTAAAATTTTAACACACGTGCGTTTAGAGGCAATTACAGGATTTTGTCTTATAGTGGTGTAGTTTCACATTTCCATGCACCATTTAATGTATTCCATAGCCTTTAATTAATTTTTCTAGTCTTTGTGTTGCGTATGAGGGACGGTTACTTTTATATTCTAAATTTAGTTTCTTTAATTTTCGTGCCTTATTTTAGAAGATAGAGGAATGGCCAGTACTATACTATTCGTCTCCTAAAGTAAAGGAGTAGGAAAAACGTGCAATGCTTGGTCCAATAATTGCGCCAGTGTCAACAAATTCTTAATAATAATAATTAATTTAAAAGTCTTGGACCACCAGTCTTGGGCATTGCCTGTATTTGACAGATGACAGGTAATAAAGGTTATATTTATTTGACACTGATTCATTTTATTGCCTAATCATGTATATAACCAGTGAATAATTAAATAATAATAGTAAGGAGTATGCAACAAATTAGGAAGTGAGACACAGGTAATAAGAATGTCTTGTAAATTATTTCCAAAAAACAATTTCGTCTTTTTTATTTATGTTCCCATAAATCAAATAAGGCCATAAAGTTGCTCGGTTTGTTTTTATTTTTCTTGAAAGTTACTTCTTTAGTACATCCACGTAGTAACTACACCACTTAGGTAGGTAAAGTTGGGGAAATTTATTCCTAAGCAAATTGACTTCCAACTTAAATTGTCCATAATTATATTCAAATCATAACCGTCGTTCTTTGACAGTTGTATCAAATGGCTATATAACACGGCAAATTGCCGTAGGGTCTATTTGCTTAACAATAAAATTCCCTGACTGTACATTCCCATTTTAGCATCATTGTGTGTAGAGGCAGAGCTATAATAATAATGCTCTCAAAAGTTATTTCGTCTTGACAATCACTCACACCTTTTAATTTAATATATTTACGCTATGAAAAATTAGGCTACGTTATCACAACCGCGGCACTTAGAGCTTCGAAGTACCGTTTTATTTACATTGATTGAGTAGAACGATTTTATCTATCACTAACTGAAAGCGACTACGAAGAGCGTACGCTCCAAGAGATGTGGTCAATGTCCTTTTATTAGTACCTACGCTAACAAAATGTGCACCAAGTGCCTGTCTTATATAAAGGCATTTTTATATCTTCTAAGCAGCTTCGGTAAAGGTGACAAGTACAACGCTAGGTTAATAGAAGAAAAAAAAACAATATTATTACATACAAAATACTAATAAAATGTCGTAACCATTATAATAATTATGATTTTATGTAAGCTGTAATTGAGAATTATTTAATTATTAAAACAATTAGGGTTTCTTCTATTCCGAAAATTATGAACGTTAAAAATTAAATTATTTTCCTTTTTTTTACTTAAGTTTTTTAGTTAGTTCCTTATATTTAAGATGGTGGATAGAGGACATTAATTTAAAGGTTGCTAAGCATAAATGTCAAATGGTTGGTATTAGATCTCAATATGTTTATAATATCTTAATAATATTGAGGCTGTTTGGTATATAATCTGCGCAATCCGATTCGGATGACAGTTTCTTACTTCTTTCAGCGCACGGTTCGATTTTGGTACAGTCAGTTAGTCAGTTCCGGATTAGCCCATAAGCAAATTAAGCAATTGCTTAGGGCATCACGTCTCGGGGGGCACCATAAGGCAGAAACAGCACCAAAAAAGTATTTGCTAGCACATGAATGGCAAGGCTGTTTATCAGCAAGATTACAAAAACCCAAAAGTCAATCTAGAGATGTGCGCCAATCTTTACAAATCGCTTGTCGATGTTTTAAAAATTACGAAGCGACTAGGCGATTTATATTATTTATTTATACGAGGCGATTAGGCCTAAGCAATCGCCTATATTGTAAACATAATTATGTCATGTAATAAACTCCGGGAAAATAGATGTTATATTAACCTACTTATGCACTCGATGTTCGAAAACAATAAAATTTGTGTAAATTGTGTAAATAAATGTCGTATGCTAAAGTCTTGTATTTATGGTACTTATTTAAACTAAGTTGCTCAACATTGTTGGCGAAACTTTTTATTGTTGCATAAAACGTGTTGCTGGCAACACTGTGTGCAACATGTTTCTAACAACACAAAACCACGTTACTGCAACAATCTTGAGAAATATTTATTTAACATGATTACTTGGCTTTTTAATCACGTTATAATTCGTGATAGCGTAGAATTCTCAATTACCTACATTTCGATTTTCGTTTTGGTTCCGGTTGTGAATAGTAGCAATATAGAATTTAAGTATTATCTATTAATATAATGAGTATTAGTATCAGTTTGAACTTTCATTTGTAGTTTGAAGCAACGCGATATCATTTTATTTTATGATGTAATTAATTAATGTTCTTACAAATCGTGTCCTCTAAGGACTAGTTTAAGATTAGACTTAATTGATTTCACTTTGTATTTATAATAAAGTTCGAAAAACACAATTTATGTTTTTTATTTCAATTCTAACATTCACATACATAGGTACATGACTCAGTCACGCATGTTACCAACTTGGTAGTGTCTCTACAAGGAAAGTGTATCTACGAGGAATAATTAGTTTTGGATACGATAAGTACTACAATAGGGCCTTATGTACACGGCACCGAAGAAAAAACGTGTCCGTCAACAAGCTTCCATAGAGATCCATACACCACTAACGACCTACATACGGCGAATCAACCGTAGTTTTTCACGGCTAGAAAAACGCGTGTGTACAAAGGGCCTTCGGTAGAGGTCGTTGAGTCGTCCCTTCCCAAAGTTTTGCACTTATCCATCGTTCCACGCCCTCTACCCATCATTTTCGGAAGTATTAAGATCTTGGTGGAAGTATGGCGATGTTCCAGGTCCAGGTTCCGCTCCGTCTATGCCTCCGTAGTCCGCAATTTAAAAAGTTGTTAAATTTAACAGTGTTAGATGGCGCTAGTGTTACCATATACTATCTTTTGTCCTAGTAAAATAAATTATGCTAGGATGGGAACTTGAGGTAAAATTGTCGATTTTCTGCAAATAATGTTAGTTTCCTACAATTAGGTATTTAAATTATTTACTAAATTTCTGTACCTTCTGCCAAAGAGAAGGCATCCTGTATGCATTCGTGTTGTCTTCTATGTTTGCTTCATGTCGAGTAAAATTTTGAATATCTACCTATTTTCTTTATAACCGTTTAGGACTTTATTTATACCCAGAACACAGTATAATAAAGTAAGCATAAAGTAAGTAGTTACCTACGTCTTCATACAAAACAACGTGCTTAGAAATCCTGGTGTACCTACACTAGGTACTAAGGTGTTACATATTGCTCTGTGTACACTACTACCTACTCAACAATCTCGACTTCTCAAGTGCGCGGCAGTTACGTACGGATACCTAGTGCGAGACACACCCACATACACAGAGAATGTATATTAGATTGTTATGCAAGGGTCGAAAGGATGGGAATTGATGTCTTTCACCCGCGTTAAACACTCTACTTTTCATTTCGAATATAAGGAAAGTAAAAAATAGTAGTTCAGTTCTAAAAAAATTATTGATGACATGAACATGAATACTACCTATTTAATAGTCTCTTTTAAATTTGAAATATGGAACACACCGCGTCACAGCCACATAAGTAGGTAGATTCTGTTCACCGCCGCGGTGGGCCGTACCACTTACTAAGTTTTTTTTTAAATTAACACTGGCTGTTTATAAACTCAGAAGACTGCTGCAATTTTCTTAATTATTAAAAAAAACGTAGCTGACTACCTAAGCTTTAGTCCTATTTTTAAAATTCATTCCCGCCCTAGAGAGGGAAGCAATTACTATGAGTCGTTCCCGCCCTAAGGTGGGAAGCAGCGTCTTCCACCCGCTATTCGGATCAAACAAACACTACTTTCCGAGCATGAGAAATGAAAACCTTTTACCCACATATTTATTTAGGTAGGTTACTACGTGAAATATGACACGAAGTTATCGATTGTACCTATTGTTCATTGTAGAGGTGATTCAATTCATCAAAATCGATCCTACCAGAAAAAAAATACTAATTCAATCGGCAAAGTAAACCTATGAAAATATTTTTTTTTTAGTTTTTTGTGTATTTCTGTTTTATTTATTTATTTATTTTGTTAGGGAAAACAAACAATTGTACATTATATTATACATCTTAGATTACATTGTAAGTAGGTAAATGTACAATCCACAACGTTTCCACACATTAGTAGGTACCTACCTAGGTTAATGATACAGTGAAGACACAATATTCAAGTTACAGAAACACAGAAGAAGACAGTAAGAGAATAAAGAGGCTGTTTTGCAGGTATTTGTATATTTATTGTACCTAGTGTAGCGAGCATAATTTCCATGGCAGGTAGGTACAGTTCGCGTCAAATAACTTTGCCGCTCTGAAGTAGGCAACAAATCACTGCGCAGTAGTTAATCCTATTAAATCCTATGAATACAACAGCAGCGCGCATGGCGCGGATTGGCGCGGCTAGGAAAGAGCCTAGCTTCAGAGCGGCAAATTTATTTGACGCGAACCCTATTAGTAGGTGAGTATCTGTCCTTTTCCATGCGATCGTTGCCCGAGAGAAAGATGAAATTATAATTTGATCTTTCTCTTTTTTTTTTTCTTTTTTTTAGGTATACCTAAACTAGCTTTTGCTCGCAGCTTGGCCCTCTTGGATTTCGGTCTTTAAAGTCTGCATCGTGCGCCCCGCTATCAAAACACGTTCGTAAAATCGAATCTATTCATCGAAATGATTTAGTGTAAAATGCAATTTTAAAAGGGTGGCAGGGACATCCAAAGGGAGGACTTATAAAGATCTGTTACAATTCAAGAGATACAGTCAGTGGGCAACCCTAGTGGGTGTCTATCTACCCAGCGGTCGTAGGTACCTACCTACCTAATTACTTCAAGGAAAATGCCGACACGTAATACTGCCTACATACTATGCCCACACTTATTATGTATATACTATGCCCACTTTTCATTCACGCGCTTTGTTTCACGAAAGCTCTGAGACCCAGTCTTTGATAATGTCATTCCTAGAAGTCATTTAGTTCCATTTAATATTTGATTAAATAACAGAATAATCTTTAGCAACTTATCTTAGTACAAAGGCAAAATTCCGTTTCAATTATGGGAAGCAAAGAAACTCACTGAAATTAATTAATATACAAGAGTCTAGCCGAGCGGTGAACCTAACCTACTAACTTCATTCTAATTTATCAAAGGAACATAATTATAGAGGTTATGAAAACCCAAACAATTCCCGAGTTCTCAAACAATTGTTGTTAAAAATCACAACGAAGTCATACCTAGATTGAAGAAAATATATAGGTAAAGTAGCATAATAAATATCTGTTAAGCCGAGCTGTAAATACGAGGAGATTAGAATAATATTAATTTGTGTCCCTTTGGTTTAGTTAGGATAGATGGGTATTTCCATATCCGGCCTAAATTGGGTCATCGAATAGGTACATTTATCATCATGATTAAGTAGTGTCTGGCCATTATTTGTGTTGATGTAAGTAGGTATTTATGTTGTTACCTACCCTCATGCTTCCTATATAAGAATATTTTCGTCTGCAAGTTTAGGTACTTACCACAATAACATTATAGAGGTATGAGGAACAGGGTGTAAAGTTCACTCATCCTTCATAGAAAAGGGAGGACCCTCCGACCAGACGGGTGTTGTGTCTGGCGGGCAACTGTCCAATGATTCATGTCGGGTCGTTGTGTCTATGCTAGTTGCGCGGTAAACTCTGCTTGCGAGATGCAGGATTTTGCGTGACGTCAGTATGACGCCATGTTCACATGTGGTTTTATAGATACCGCTACAACTTCATTGGCACGATTGAATAGGGGTGGATTTCACTAATGTACCTAACTCAACGCGACCAGAAGCCAATTTCCGTGATTAAAAACCTTCAAAATCTAGTCGTAATCTCATGTCAGCGACCATGATAGGTAGATATTGGCGCCGATTCGGTTGTTCACAAACTAAACTAAATTTAGGTTCATGCATCTTTTTCTTTCTATTTCAATAAGAAAAGGACGGAAGATAAATATTAGTTTAGTCCTGTCAAATTAAGATACTCTATAGAAAGTTTAGACGTGATTAAAAACATGGCTACTAAGAATACGTCAATTTACGTTAGGCAGACTGTCTAATTTGACAGGACTCTTCGATCAATAATCAGGACTAAACTAATATTTATCTTCTGTCCTTTTCATAATGAAATAGAAAGAAAAAGATGCACTGAACTTAAATTTACTTTAGTTTGTGAACAACAGAATCGGCGCCATTATATCTTTTTTTAAATTATGAGAATTGCCACTGATACCGCGTTCAATAGCTGTCAGTGTCAATATTCCATAACAAATTACACTGACAGCTCTTGAACGCGGTTTAGATGCACTGAGCGTTCAATTTCATTGGTGGAATTGACACTAAGTGATTGGGTTTTAGCTTAACTTGTAGCACGGATTATGGTACCAACTTAAATTATCGAGCTGTACCTTTAGACTACCTACAGACTTGTTACTATTTGTCTTTAGGTACTACCTACACACTGCAATTAAACTATTTACCTATCAGTTTAAAATCTTTCCAAGATCAAGATGCAGTTAACTACCATGTAGGTAGGTAAGGAAGTCAAAAGAAAATAGCCACATAAGGATTTAGGTAGGAAAATGGCTATTGGCTGATGAGATGTATGTCGTCGTGCGTAAGTACCTAGCTACTGTTAGCGTACACAATAATCGAGTATTTAACTAATATTATTTCTGGGTTGCAATATTGTAATTTTTAAACAGTTTTATGCTTTTGAATTATGGCAACCCATAGACGATTTTTGATGAAAAACGGCGGGAAAAGTGGGCTTGCATTTTCTCTTAGCTAGAGACGATGAAAGTTGTCTCGAGTTACAATTACTATATTTTAACTGTGTTAAGTAGATACCTACTTACCAATAAAGTGATTTGTAGAATTAGTATGCGAGTGTGTAATTAGGTAGGTACTTTACTTATACGCACGACGACATTTCTTTCTAGCTATAAGTATCTACTTACATTTCCAGTAGGCATATATTATGCTGATTTCTCATTTTTTTTAAAGCCTAATACAATACGAGGTCTGCTGAAACTGGAAATTTATAGCTTAATATGTCGTCGACCAAATTCTGTGATTATTAGGTATTTAATAAAATTCCGGAGAATTAAGCATAACACGGACTTGACATTTTCAGAAGAATAAAACACTGCTGAAATCAGATTACCTATTCTTTGTGGCTGTCGGGATACAGTCAAGTCCACAGCCACGTCACTTGCGTGTCCAATATTTAGCTTTGCTCGGCTGTAATTTGATTGTTGGTTTTGTTTATTAGGTACTTATATGATACCTACATAAGGCATTACCCGTACGCAAAATACGCGCATTGACGTGGAATTGCGGACTCCAGCCCGTATTACCTATTATAGGGCATTACAAACGACCGCACCCGTCAAGAGTTACGGGAACCATAACCACAGTGATTCTAGGGGTGTCGTGTTAATATGGGTAGGTACAGACGCCAGCACATCAAGCTACTACAATCTGTCAAATTTCTTTAATAGATTTTCAACTTTATTGCTAAAGCATAGGGTTCAAAGTTGATTGGGAAATTTTGACAGTTTCGGGTAGCTTGATGTGCTGCGTCTGTACAAACGGAATTGCTGTTCTGCGGCTTGTTTTGTTTGGCGAAGCGTGAAAACTGCTTTAGTTGATGAGCAAAACCTCAAAACCTAGTATTTATAGCAGTACTTAGTCAAAAACCTATAGCAGTCGGAAGCTAATTCTTGTCGAAGATTAGGCATAGATAGAATACGTTTTTGAAGGTTTGTAGGTACTGCAGAGACGATAATCTATTTGGGGCTTAAATGCAACCTCCGCAAGTCAGTTAAAAGTTATTAGCATGAAATACCTACGGGACAAACACTGACCTGTATGATACGAGAGGTCAGTGGGGACTAGATTGGGCTGAGAAGCTAAATGAAAAAGATGTAAAATAGGAACGTAAAATGTTTTTTTTTTTTTTTAAACATTGCCCCACACTAGGAATTTCTCCTGTATTGTGGGTGCATTTACAAACATTTAAACTCACATACACAAACAGCCAGACCCGGAACAACTACCTGTAGGTCATACAAATATTTGTTCCGTGCGGGAATCGAACCGAATTACCGTGATAAACCGTGGTTTAATAAATAATTAATCCTCCCGGTACCCTGAAGCTCGTAGAGAGCTTCACATACCTTCAAAGACTCATTCTAATTTATAAAACGCGTTTAGTACTAAAGGGGAATTTAGCGTCACACACAACACAACGCGTTTTTGAAGGCTGATGCGTTGGTAGGCATTTTAACACTGCATTCGATCTTTTACCTAATGTAAGATTAGGTATGTTTTTGTCACCATATACGGTTGGAATGATGGATACAGTAAGTTATAGGTACCTCTGTTGTGATCGGTTTCATATAGATATTTAGATACCTTTAGGTACCTATTTGTGCCCTTCTTTTACCTTTCGCATGGATATGAATATCATATCCATGCGAAAGTTAAATGAATGCATGGGCGTGGAGTTTCCACGTTCCATGTGCCAGTTTCTGAACTCTCCATTCTAAAAGCTTATATTAGTTGGCACACTACTGTAGACGGCGTATTCCTGGAAGTAAGAAACTAGCAGCCACAGAGCATGTAGGTAACCTTAGAATAGAATAGAATACTCTTTATTATGTACACCATATAAATTACAGACATAATTATAGAAACTGTACAAAAGAGTTAATTGCTAGTAAACAAAGACAGGGAGGCGACACATACATCCCACTAAGTGACGTAGAGCCGTGAGTTAGCGGAAATTTATATCCATTCATATAGCGGCTAAAAGGCGGTTATCGGCTTGCTCATAACAGTCGCACATAAACTGGGATGATCCTACAATTATTACAGCTTTTTTATAGTATAGGGGTGGTATAGAAATGTGAGTGTTTGTGATCTTAGGGTGAGATAGTAAAAATGATAAACTTTCAGGCTCATTCTACAGAAGTAGATACCTTACATTATTAATTGTCAGGCAATTAAGGCCCAAAGATAAAATACACAAATTAATTACAAAATTTTAAACGGATACTTAATAAAATGTATTAGGTCATACCTACCTACTAGTAATCTATTAACTAAGTACGTTGGGTTGTTCAATACATTTTGATTATTAAAGTTGAACTTATGTAGTGAGACCAAAAATTCGTATTAATTTATTACGAACTGTTGGTCTACATTATCCTAATCTTCTCCTAATTTTCTCTTGATCCTTATTACACCTCATAAGCCTTTTTACAAATTTAGTACAATAATTTTATATTATCACTAGCAGCGCTCCGCTGTTTCACCCGCATAAGTGCCGATCCCGTGGGAATATCGGGATAAAAACTATCCTATGTCCTTCCTCGGGATGCAATCTATCTCTCTGCCAAATTTTATCGAAATCCGTTCAGTGGTTTAGGCGTGAAAAGGTAACAGAGTTAATTTCGAATTTATAATATTAGTATGGATTATCCTAATTTACTCTTGATCCTAATTACACCTCGCAAGCCTTTTTACAAATCAAGTAAAATAATTTTATATTCAAATAAATCCGAGTACAAATGCACAAAATTTACTTAATCAAGTAGGTACGAGGTTCGAACTTTGACAGATGTTGAAAACTATTGCCCTTGACCAGTCAGTAACCTCTCATATACCTTAGGGATGTCAACATTAGACACACTTGCCTACTAATAACATGACCAATGATGACCAAACTGGAGTAGGGTCACCTTCATTACACGTAACGTCGTCTTCTCACGACACGGTGACTTTGGTATATAAATGATGGATTGGTTACCTAGTACCTCTTCATTCCTGTAAGTATTTCCCAAAAGGGTAGGCAGTGGTAGTACCTTCAGTTCGTTGGGTGGTAATAAAGGGGCGAGCCTTTTACCAAGAACCGAATTTCACTGTCCGATCCGCGATGGAACCCCTCGTTCAGTAGTCGTACCTGCCTGCGACCACAGGATCTTACTGATTCATTTTGATCATTATTTCAGAATCATATTGTAACATAGTCAGATACAACCCGCAAGAGTTAACTTGGTTGGGTACCTAAGTTTAATATGATGGGTGGGTACCTAAGTTTAATATGCAAAAACAAGGTGCCAAGCTCAAGACATTAGATCTTCCGCGGTACTAAGGTACGAGAGCAGTGGTGGCCCAGTGGTATCGGCCCCGACTTACGAGTTGTAGGTCATAGGTTCAAATCCAGACAGGCGCTTTACTTTGTGTAAATTATTTAATCACCACTACTCTCAAAACGGTGAAGAAAAACGTCGTGAGGAAACCGACATATCCTAAAACCGAAAATTCTAAGACATGTGACATCTACCAACCCGCACTGGGCCCGCGTGGTAGATTACGGCCCACTCCCTCTCACAGAGAGGAGGCCTGTGTCTCAGCAGTGGGAACATTATAGGCTGATTATGATGACTAAGACATAAACGCAAATGAAATATTTTGTTCTCACAATCCACTTTCGGCAAATTGCAATCTATTTCTATCATGAAACCTTCCTGGGTCGGTAATTGTGGCTAGAGGGTGGAAGGCCATTACTACTGACCCGGATTATAAGTAGATTTATAAACTTTAATGACTTCCATTTGATATGTAGGGGTTCTCTATGTCATTTTGAAACTTAGGTACAATATGGTAACGACATTTGGGAGTAATGAGTTTGGGCGAGACGACAAAGAATTTTTAAGTGTATCCGACTTAAGCTCATGTTTGGAGAGAGGCCAGTTTCCACAGCCCGACCGTTTTGACAGGACTAAACTAAAATTTATCTTCTGTCCTTTAATGAAATTGGGTCCATAATTGTACCTTAGCTTTAAGCCATTTTAACACCTCTACAACATTATGGAATACAAATAAATATAAATATATAAGTAAGTAAGTAAGTAATTATTTATTTTACTAAAAGACTTAGCCTAGGTAACATCAGTGTTAATTCAATAAGGGATGGGAAAAGATCCCTGCCCTTCAAACTAGGAAAATCCTGTATCTTGAAGGACAGTGTACCTTTAAGGGATTGACACTTTTTACAAAATATGAATATGAATATATGAAATAGAAAGAAAAAGATGCACTGAACTTATATTTAGTTTAGTTTGTGAACAAGGGAATCGGCACCTAATCTAGGTACGAAGACAGATAAATAATAATTAGCCTGATGCACGGTGCTAGTAAAAGACAACCAAAAGTTGCTTAACTTTTTCACTCCCCGACTTTGTTTGCGATTTTCCCTTCAATTTCTCGTATTTACATATTTCATGTAGGTACCAACGTCTCAAAATAATGATACTTTAACGGATCACTTACTGATTAATGAGGCTTGAAATTGAGTGAAGTAATCGCGCGGGAATATGAATATTGGCTAGTGTTTAGTGACGTGTGACGACACCTTCAAAAAAATAAAACAAATTGCTTGTTATTTTTCTTTGTTAGCCTATAAGTCTATAAGTCCCACTGCTGGCTAAAGGCCTTTTTACCTTCCGAACCCCTCTGTCTTGTGCAATCTCTGGCCATTTGTTAAAGATAACATTTTTGTTAAAGCATTAAAAACGAATAGGTATATTTGCATCCGACTCTATAAACGAACGATCCTTGTAAGGTAGAAATGGTAATAAATAATTTTACGGCAAAACAGGCCTTTCCAGCCTTATCATGTCTTAATCAATTTCCGCATCTATTATGCAGTTATTTAGTATACCCAAGTAAGTACCCTCACAACGTTGAATTTATGGCTTAGGTATAAAAGTCTTGGGCGCTGCTTTTCTCCGGAATTCTTATTTTTCACTCCAAGATGTTGTGAGAAATAAAGTAAGTATTTTATCAACGCAGTCGTAAGATATATAAGTCTACTGTCAGGGTCGCGGGTTGTTCGAAAGAGTTACCGCTATAAAGCACCCCAATCCCCTGATTGCGGCGGCAGCAGGAGCCCTGGCTGGACGTCTTAATTTATTGAGGCATCTACAGAAGTCCGGTTAAGCAGATGACAACCTCCTAGGTTGAACTGCGAGATGGCATAAAAAAAAACTTCAGTTATCATTATTATTCGACCTCGGAAGTGAAACGCATCTCATTGTTGTAGGTTGTAGCTCGCTGCCTATCGTTGACTCCCCCCCCCCGCGGTGTTTGTCTTAGTTCATTACTACTAAGAATTGCTAATTATTTTGTTGTTTGTGTGCGATCGAATTTCAAGAACAGGGCGAGTGTTTTGTAAATTATATTTTACGCATCAATTTATTATACTTTTCGTTTAATATACCCATTCGAAATGAAAAGTATAGCCACCCAACAGAATAATATTAATGTTATTGTACCTAATTTTATCAAGAGCTACAAAATCTTGGGGCCGACTGGGCATTTAGTTTAAAGTGTAACATCTGTGTATTTTATGAGGAACATCATTGTTGCTGCCTCAGTTTGCCCTCGCGACCACATATGTCTGTTATGACGCCGTAGACGCGGCGTAGCATTTGCTACGAAACTTGATATTCATTTTATATTTTAATTTCAGGTACTAAAACCAAATGTTTCATTTCATGGATTCATTATTTTATTTGAGCTGTGGTGTTTGCAAAAACCTTTAGATCGTTTTTTAGCGTCTCCTAAACATGTCAAAAACGTAGATATTGCACCTCTATCACATCGAATTGTTAATTGGGTAGTATTTAAACGGTCGAATATAAGTTCCAACTAAGGGTGACTTGAAAATTCGAATTTGAAATACGAGTTATTCAGAACGATCGGTATAATACTACAAACTACAGTTAGTCATTTTATTCCTAACTCACCTGTTATAAATTTAGAAAATATTAAAATGTGTTTGTAATCAATATCATTCAATACTTACTGCCACTCTAATCAATTAAATACAACATTATTTAACCGACTTCAAAAAAGGAGGAGGTCCTCAATTCGACGGTATGTTTTTTTTTTTTGTGTGTTTGTTACTCGATTACTCCGCCAATTGTGGACCGATTTTCAAAATTCTTTTTTTGTTCGAAACGGTATACTCTCGAGGTGGTCCCATTATCATCAAGTTGGAATCTGATGAGAGGATCCCATGGAAATCGAGGGAAACCCTCAAATTTTATAGGCAAAGCTATAGCGATTTGTGTATTTTTTTTGGATGGTATTTAAAAGTACTTCAATTTATTCCCATTTCATTTACCTAATTTTGCCTGTGTTCCACCAAATATACTGAATGTGCACCAAAATATGTTCATTAAAATATGTCATAACGAGCATCTATTTAACAACTGTTGCAAATTTGTAAAAATAGTAATACACCTAATTTTAAAAACAAGCATTTATTTTTTTAAATAACAATATTTTTTTTTTTAAATAATCTCTTTTTCCATATTTTTTTTCTTTAAAATTTAGTCGTTTCTGGCACTCGCCGGCCGCTGCCGCGGCACCGCTCGCTTCGCTCGCTCGGCTCGTGCGTAGGAGGTCACAGTTTTAACCTAACCTAACCTAAGCATTTTTTTTTAAATAATTAACCTCGTAACTAATTCGGTTCTCGATAATGTCCATTTCAAAAAAATTAAAATAGTAAGTTACAAATATTTTGTAATATTTGGTGCACGATCAGTATTTTTCGGGGAAGAATAATATTTTAGAAATGCATACATAGATGTACCTTTAGATTTTTGGTGAACACAAAAATATTATCCATTTTTTTTTTAAAGTAACTTGAGCATTTGCTCTCGGAAATCATCATTTGGTAAAGTGGAGCTGATGATGAAGACCACAGATGGCCATCGGAACTACTCAATGACAAATATTTCACGGGTTGCGATTCGATTACTTTAATATGGTTGCTAAACGATTTATCCTCCTCACAATGCGTATGGTGAGTGGTTGTTGAGGAGTTCTCCTGGTTCTTACTAGGAGAACTCCTCAACAATTAACGTCCCTGCATCGGAAAAAGCAATATTTTGTAAAAGGTGATGAGCAGTTGACATTACGCTATTGTAACTTTGATAAATTACAAACTGACCCACTAAAAAGTGAAAAATAAAAACTTTTTTACAAAAAAAACAACCGACTTCCAAAAAACACTATAAAGTGAAAAATAACTTTAATTTCGGAAGTCGGTGGCAAAAAACTAAAATACAAATCCAAAGACACCGACTTCCGAAATTAAAGTTATTTTTCACTTTATAGTGTTTTTTGGATGTCAGTTGTTTTTTTTTTTGTAAAAAAGTTTTTATTTTAGTATATGTGAAACCCGAAAAGCTTATTTTTATGTAAAGAATTTATGTACAAAATTTCAAAACTGTATCATGAAAAATCACAAAGTTATAAACTTGTTAAGTTACCTGTTTGTCCGTACAAAAACATGCTCACCCACGCCGCGCCGGCGCCGTCTTGCGCTCATTGATAATAGTACCTAAGTACCTAACCGTTCGGCGCGGAGATTGGATAACCTCCTTAGTGTCGCTCGGTGTCCAACTTTTAACCTTTTTTAAATATTTTTGGGACAAAATATAACATGGGGTAAAAATGATTGGAATCGATTCAGTTACTTATTCTGAACTAACTATATTCAGGTTTCGCATATACTAAAAATAACGTTGTACTAGATAAATGTATTTGTATTCTCATTCGCTCGTTCTTGAATCTTATGTCGACGGAGCTATTTCTGTGTAAAGGGTTTAAAGTAACCTAACCAAACCGAACGTCGGGGTGCCCTTCGCTTCGCTCCGACCGCAACCATGCAACCAATGTCACCCGAAGTACCTACGCACGAACCGCCCGCCTACTTAGTATTTTTTTCGCCCAATTTAGTATTTAATTCGGACACTTGGAATTTTAGTTGCTAACTATAAGATTAACTGTTTCCTACTGCTAGTAGCTCATTTTACGAATTTTAATTACCTATTCATAATTATCGTCAGTCAATTAAAACACAATTAAAACACTCCGGTATGATGGTAAAATATTACACGAAGTTTTATTGTTCACAAAATCCCTAAAAAATAAATCTTGGTGCTTAGTAAGCTTAGCTTCAACAGTAAGCGACAAAACTTTGTCAGTGTGTATTATAAATACACACACAAACACAAATGTAATAATTATACCAAGTTACCAACATCCAAATTGTAGGGATAGCATACCAACACGTAGAAAATAAACCTCTTACCTATATATGTATAGTACGACAACTTCCTTACTCAGGTGCCATAAGTTGTTAACATAGATAGCTGTGAATTATTCCGTTTCGTGTAATTACAGACTCTCGAAATAACTGTTATCTATTACTAGATACACAAACAACATACAGGCTTGATAGCTCATTAGTGGCTGTGCTGTTACCCAGTAATAAATAATGACAGATGCTAAGCCATGCGTTGATGCGATGCGATGTTTGTTGATGCGTTGTGATTCAGTTCATTCACACAAAGTCAATAGAAACATTGACTTTGTGTGATGAACTGAATCACAACGAACGGAACTCATCACTATTACAATAAATATGGCTTAGCATCTGTCAGTTTACTCCAGTGAATTAATAATTACACTATAAACAAAACACGCGTGGTGCCGGTTACGGTAACAGTGCCGCAAGTTCAATGGTTTTTCCCATCTCAAAAAATGCCCAACGCGTCTAAAGACGTTTTCATATTTAAAAAACAATAATAATAACCTTACATATCAGCACCTGCATTGACCGAAGGCTTATGCACAGCTGTTTAGTAGGTAGGCACCTACACCCACATCTCACCTGTGATGTTCAAAACTCCCGTGTAATAAATAAGAGAAAATGCGTTCGGAGAGACTTTTGAAAAATCCTAAGTAAAAAGTCGTAATACGAAGTTTGGCTCTCGCCTAATTCCTCCTCCAATATTGGGCCAATTTAAAAGATATTTCATAAACTGAATAAGAAGGATATAATTATACTGTGTCCAAATGTTTTTATTTTTTCATTAATAGTTCTCAAATTTTTACACTAGGCCTCTATTGACAGCGGTTTAAATTGGCATTTTTTGAGGGTTCTAGTGCTCATAAAAATAATGTATCATCAATAAAAAGGAAAACAAGTAGTTACCTAATATTTATTATTCTGTGAAAAAACATTTCTTCATGGTCATTAACCAGAAAGAAAACAGGAGAAAATATTGAAAGTTATAAAACCAGTATCCAGTTATAAATTAGTTATTAGTAAGTTGTTAGTTTAAAGTGACTGGAACAGATTGCGAGAGGCGGAGGAAAGGGTGTTGTGGCGCAGCCTGGGAGTGGCCTATGTCCAGCAGTGGGCTGCGATAGGCTGAGTTGATTGATTGAAAGTTATAAATGAGAATAATGTAGAACGTGGAAGGATATTTTGGAGAAAGTTCCCAGCATTGGGACAATTTACCTACATGTCAAAAAGTTATAGGTACACCGGAAATAAATCGTTATGACTTCGGCCATCCATTGGTGAAGTGAATAAGAAAGCCGAAGTTAAAGACTAGATTGTGAGCGTCATAATGACTGACATATAAAAGAGGGGCGTAAGCAGAGGATCGAGTGATCGGAAAGGGATTAATACGTTAATTCATAAAAAGTTGGGTAGGGGAAAAAGTGATTGGAATGTAATTATACCAAGGCGCGTGTCGTTCGGCTTTTACACAGATAATAATCTTACAATTACTTAGTAGGTACTGGTCGAGCGAGCGTTATAAAAATAAAAAGCAGTGGCACTCCGGGAGTGCCGACAGAAGTGAAAACAAAACACAAACAGAACACTTTGCCATCACTCACTGACATATCGGATAAGTATACATTAAAACCGAGTACATCCCTAGGACAGCCGAAAACATCCGAAGCGGGTATTTTTTGAATCGTCTTATAAACAAAACACGCGTGGTGTCGCTTACAGTAACAGTGGCGCACCACTGTTACCGTAAGCGACACCACGCAAAGGTTTTTTCCCATATCAAAAAATGCCCAGCGCGCTTAAAGAAGTTTTCACTTTAAAAATGCTCACAAGAAGTAGATTGCTACAAAGAAGTGAAGCTTTCCCTACATTCGGTCGCTAGTTATTATATGGCAAATAATTTAATTCAATGTTCTGTGTCTCGTTATGTTAATTACTTTGCATGACCTACTATTGTAAAGAATCAAGTTTTTCTAACTGAACAGACAGCTGTTCTGCTGGGGAGTTAGTTGCGCCACTTCTTCTTGACAGTTAAAGCACTAGGAAGTGGTGGAGGGCGGGCATTTTGGGGGACTGTCTTATGTATTTGTGCTTATGCACAGCCTAATTTGAATAAATGACTTTTGATTTTGATTCAGCTTTTGAATATCGAGACCAAAAAACTGCAGTCAGTTCGTTAATTCCACTGTTACTCTACTATTTTTTCGACGAACATTCAAGTCAGGTTTTCATATTTTTTGTTAAGATACTTACGTTCATAAAACTTCAAGCATTTTTTGACTTAACAGACAAGCTTGTTCAGTTTATTGAGTAAACAAGTTGATCCATGTTGAACCACTTAAACAGTCAGCTTTTGCGGCCACGCATGACTGGCATAAATCTGAAGATACGTCGCTTTTTGCCGGTTTGGGAAAACGGAATTAAAAACGGGAAAATCTGGTGAAAAAATGTCACTTTGTCGACTTAATAAAGTATGAACGTGAAGCAGGTTTTGTAGAGAAAAACGTTGTTCACAAGGCCGCAAGGGTCAGTTATAATTTGCATTAATTAAAATTATAATCTCGTCAAATTACTGTTATCAATTTTATTAAAATATTATCATATTTTATATTTTCAGAAAATAGTAACTTTGCGTTTGGTTATCGATGAATTGAATATTGAATGAAGTAAATAAAAAACTGTAATTTTGGAAGTTGGTGGTAAAAACGAAAATAGGAAACTAAATACCCCGAAAACAATGTTATTGAGATATGATTCAGATGCGAGCGAGTCTTTTATTGTTCACAAAAAAAAAACAACATACAACAACAAACATAAAAAAGCATTCAATCCTCTGATTCAAGCCGGCCGATGGCTTCAATCAAAGGATTGAATATCGCTACGAATTCATTGATAATTTCCACGCCTAGAGTGAGTGCCATTCAAATAAATCGACAAATAATAATACAACTTAATAATTGTCGATTTATTTGATTAAAAAACAACTTTTGTTTTTTAGTATGAAAAGTTTAGATCAAATAAGTAATAGTATTTATTGATAGGTAATTTCAATTAGGTTTTTGAAAACAAAGGAGATTTTCTACTGTGTTCACCTTTTATACCCGTTTTTGTCCAGGCGGTAAAAAACATCTGGCGGTAGGTATAGGTAAAAATCTAAAAATCCAACAAAAATGCATTCTCAGTTTTAAAGTTTTAATTATTCCCAGTAACAGAGGTATTTCAATGCAAAAGTGGTGGGACCTCATTAAAATTATCAGTAGTAGATGTTTCTCATATATATCTAGGGCCCACTGGGTTACACTTAAGTTCCTAAAAATTGTTTGAATGCTTATGATATTTTAAAAACAACAATTTCGTGTTACTTAATTTCGACACAACCCTCAACAAAAGTAGGTAATAAAAAAGTGTGTAAAGTAACTAATATTTGCTGACTCTTTTCAAATTGTTAATCATCAGATGAGTGAATTTCTCAAGCGTAATTTTTAAGCAGCGCGACTGAAAATCGTATCTTAGACCAAACGAAAAATATTTTTTAAAAAGAAAGTTGACGTACATAAATGTTGATCAGGCCGGAAATATATTAGTAGAAAAAAAAAAATTAAGTATCTAGTTTATATAAAAAAAAATAATTTGGCATTATTCTATATTTGGTGGGGCGTCCACAATCTGTTTTTCTGAGAATCTGCACTAGTTTACTAGATATAAAACGCTATTAGCTAGCTATTTATTTAAATTCAGTATTAATTAATTTTTTTTAATTGATCTCATTAGATTTATATAAGTTATTTTTTTAATTAAATATTTATTCACTGTAAAAATGATTTTATTGCTATTGTATTAATAATTTGGTGTAGATAGACATTCTAATTTTGGTGTTAGATATCGATTTTGGTGTCTAACAATTATGGCTTCGACAAATATTAGAAGCTATCAGGATTAAATCAATTTCTCTAACATTTTATGTAACTGGATACGTATTTCTTGCATAAAAATTCATCCACCAAAATTAGGTAAAAAAAATCATAGTTGTTAAAATTCACTCAGATCATTCATTCATTCTCTGATTATTCATTCCTGTAAAAAAAATCAAGTTTTAACACCGTTCTGCGTCTAAGCCGCGCCAACCACGTTATTCCTATTGATATCTGTTCATGTCATAGCAGTGGGGAGCAGCGGTGCCGCGGTGCACCAGTGGTAACGGCCCCGGCTTACGACTCGTAGGTCGTAGGTACAAACCCAGACAGGCGCTTCACTTTGTTTACAAGTTCATCACAGGAAAACATCCTGAGGAAACCGGCATGTCCTAGAACCAAAAAAATTCGAAGACATGTGACATCTACCAACCCACGCCCACGTGGCCCACGTGGTGGATTACGACCCACTTCCTCTCACCGAGAGGAGGCCTGTGTCCCAGCTGTGGGCACGTTAAAGCCTGATTATGCATGCCACAGCGGAGCGCGATAGTAGGTACTTAGTTTTCAGAATCCATACTTTAATATTATAAATTCGAAAGTAACTCTGCCTGTCTGTATGTTTTTCTGTATGTTACCTTTTCACGCCTAAACCACAGAACGGATTTCGATAAAATTTGGCAGAGAGATAGATTGCATCCCGGGGAAGGACATAGGATAGTTTTTTCCCGATGTTCCCACGGCATAGACACTTACGCGGGTGAAACCGCGGGGCGCAACTAGTAAAATATAATTTTTTAAAATATTTCGGGGGCAGATAAAACTTTTAACGAAAATTTCTATCTGCCCCCATTCGGCGGCAGACACTTTGATTATCAACTAATTTAAGGGGCAGATAAAACTTTTAATTGCTATCCCTCCCCATTTATAACTTCTGGGACAAATACTTAACACGAAAATTCCCATCTGTTCCCATTCATAACAACATAATTTGATTCTGCATGAATCAAATTATGTTGTGGCGGCATCCGGGATTTGAGCAAAACAAAGGTAATTAAATGGAGGGGCGAAAATATTAATAATTTATTTTTTATTTAATGTGCTTTGGTTATAGGTATTTAGTTCCTGGTAGTAAATCTTCTATATCTTATTCTATACATATAATATAAAAAAGTAATAAAAAAAAATTAAACCGACTTCAAAAAAAAAAAAAATTAACTCAAAATTATGAAATAGCTTTAATTTCGGAAGTCGGTGTCTTTGGATCTGTATTTTAGTTTCAGTTTTTTGCCACCGACTTCCGAAATGAAAGCTATTTCATAACTTTGAGTTAATTTCTTTTGAAGTCGGTTTATTTATTTTTTTAATTTCGTAATTTTTTGTTTGAACTAATAACTGGAATATTCGTTTGTAATAAGTAGGTAATAGTTTTGTTGTAAATATTGCACTAGAATTTGACCAAGGTTTTGATATGTTTTCCCTTTGACACTACACCCGTAGCTCGTATCAATAAGCCAGGCCGTCACACTTACCTACACGTATTAGTATGGACTAATACGTGTAAGTGTGACGGCCTGGCTTAAAAATTACTATAATGATTTTGATGAAACTTGCACTGTTCCCTAAGTTGAAGTAAATGTACGTCAATAAAAAAAAAATGGTGACGATTCGATTAATAGTTGCGGAGAAATGCGTGGACAAACATACATACATACGTCTATAAAATTCTGTATATTTGTTTGGAGGCCCTAATAGATTGTCATATGTGAATATAATGTTCCAACAATATTACATACATAGTACGTGTCGAATTGATAACCTCCTTTTTTTGAAGTCGGTAAAAATAATAACGAAGTTAAAAAAATGCTATGAGCTGTGGGAAGAGTCTGATGCTGAAAATATAGTTATTTGAATATTTGTCCATTTGTCTGTTTGTGTGGATGTATGTTCCGGATTGACGCAAAAACGGCTGAACGAATTTGCATGAAATTCGGCACACAGATAGTTTATAACTTGGGTTACCTACTTACTTCTAATCCCTGTAGTACGTTCCTGTGGGATATTTTCCGACATCCATAATGGCGAAGCCGCAAGCAAAAGCTAGCATTCCATAAACTTATAGAATTTGTCGATTTAACAAACAAGTAAAGGTCAAACTATTCGATATTTGACGTAACGATGGTGCCATGTTTTATTTTCTTGAGAATATCTTGAATAATAATTCACATTAAACCAATATCAGGAGTTTAGCCGAATCAATGAAACTGTCACTCGTTACGAAGATTGACGGGTCAAATAAGTAACAACCTGACGAATTGACGATCACCGAAGTTTTCGTGGTATTTTCTTTCGAGTATTTTTAATACTTTACTTTGATACTTTTTCTTTATCGGAAGTCGACTTTTCAAAATATGTTTGTTTGTTTACATACACCATTAAAGAGGTACTAGAAACAGCAGGGTAATTGCGTAACACACTGCCAGTAACAATGAGTTTCATTTTGACAGTTCAACAACATTCATTGCGTTATAATTTACGTTGTTGAGCCTTCGATCAATAATAGTACTAGATTAATGATTAGGAACAAAAATAAGTCGCTAAAGTGGCCACGTTTGCACACACATAAACATTTGTATTTCTTACTATGAACTATAGAAAAAAGTTTAATAATATTAACAACTTCAGATTATTATAAACCTTAACACACTAACATAAAGTTTAATTACGTTTGCAAATGATTAATATTTAAGTCCTTCTGTCATCGAAGCAATAAATTTAAATGTCACTTGAAAATAAAAAGTCATTTTTATAATAAGTACAAAAATATTTATTCTAAAATGAAACTTAACTTCTAAGCAATAAGGTTAAAAACATTTTGTTGACAATTTCGTACTTACTCGAATTTGGAACTAGACGTAGTTCTTGGAATTACATTTCAATGCTTCAATGTTTGTTAGAATAGTTGGCGCGTTGTCGCAAACATTGGTCAAACAATCATAATATTTGCTAATTGATTTATATTTACTATTTAATTGTGTTACTATTTTATGAAAAACATTTAATGATAAAAACTTACCGAAAAAAAGATATTCCTTCCAAAATCTTGGTGTTACGGTGGTTATTAACAAAACTTTTGAACCCGCACTGAGGCATTTTGACGTCTTAACATTGGCTATGATTGGACCATACCAATTTGAAATAAGAGCACAAAAGTATTCGTGCTCGTATTTTTCGGGCCGTTTTTGAAGCGCTTATCGGGCATCTAGTACTATTATTGATCGAAGTGTTGAGCAGACACATTATTCGAACATACAAAGCAATGGATTAGCAATATCCTTCAAAATGATTCAGGTGGAGATTGATAGTGTGTTACGCAATTAGGGTGCAGGGTATAAAGTTAACTCATCATCCATAGAAAAGGGAGGATCCTCCGACCAAACGGGTGTCTATTGATGTTGGGATGTTGTAGGATAGTTGCGCAATAGCCTCTGCTTGCGCAATGCGTGACGTCAGTGTGATTCGTAGTTCGCAAGTGGCAATGTAGATGCCGCGACACCATATACCTACATAATAACAACAATTCAATGAATTGTAATTGATTCGCTCTGTAGGTAATCGAAAACCAGACTGTCTAGGTTACTTTTGACCGGCACGGACGTCTATAGACGTCAAATCAAAAAGTGCTCACGACGCCACGGACGGCATGGCACGTCGAAAATAACCCTTTTTTACAGTTCAAAATAAACATGTGCCGTGACTATTATTTTGTAGGTATGAAAGAAGGAATTTGTCGCTTGGCGTAGAGAGCACGGATTTTCGTTATTGACGTGGCGGTCAAAAGGTTAACTCTAATTGCATCAACCAGTCTCTCTAGACTCAATAAAAAATAACTTATAAATTATTTTTATTACTGGGTACTTGGGTAGGTAAATCAATATCTGAGTAAGCTCAGTTAGTCGTTGGATTTACGACTGAGTGTAACCTTTCGCTGGTCATCTTACCAATTAGACATGCAGACTTGGCTTATGCCTGTACTTAGGTATGCTACGATGCCTGTGACGTCAACACTAAGCTTTGTAATAGTACAAACGTGCAAAGGCACGTTTTCAGATTTATGCGATGTATTATATTAAACCAACCCACTTACTTTTTAAGGGTATGCGGCAAAGTACCTACGACAAAAGATTGTCAAATCGTTATATTTTTAAATAAGTTTTGTTGCTAATATTCTTTATTTGAGATACTGTATTTATTTATTTATACCTATATACTTTATTGTACACCAGAAAATACATAACAAAAATACTATTATCACTACAAAACATACGACTGTTAACTGTAGTATTGACTGTACTGTGCTGTGTGCATGCTGTATGCTGTGATTTAGCAGATGTTAGCTCAAGCAGACCTAATGTTCACTACACGTAGTAGTCATACTATAAGCACAAGCTAACAATAGCACAAGCCATAAAACTGTCGTAAATCTTTCTGTCGGTAATCATAACGGGCATCTTTTTTTTTTATAACAAGCGATTATGCTACCAACCTTCTTATTAAATGCCATAAACTTTATTTAAAGAAAAACCAGAAATTTTCATTTCGATTCTAAAGACGACCGAAAAATACAGGGTGTAATAAGACCCTTCACGAAGCTGACATCTACACATTCTGTAGATTTTGTAAAAATAATTGCTGGGAAAGTACTTTTATTTTTGGTAAGAAAATTCTCTATTTACGGTAATGCGCAAGGTGTCGCCTGAAAAACATTGTGGTAATAAATGCATGCAACGGTAAAAGGATCGGGGAGTATTATAACATTTAAAACTGATTTTCGTAAAAAAAAAAACATTGAAAACAGAAGCTTAACTTATTGAAAGTTATGCTTCTAACTGTTTCTTATGTTTTTTTTCCTCCCTCTCTCCTATTTCCATAACCACAAGGAAATGTTCGTAACGACAGGAAGAACAAGTGCCTCTCGGCTTCGTTAAGAGGAAATGCGGTCGGAGAGAATTTTGAAAAATCCTAAGTAAAATGTCGTAATTCGAGGTTTGGCTCTCGCCTATTTCCTCCTACAATATTGGACCAATTTAAAAGATATTTCATAAACTGAATAAGAAGGATATATACTGTGTCCCCATATTTTTCTTTTTTCATTAATAGTTGTCAAATTTGTACACGTTGACAGTGGTTTAAATCGTCATTTTTTGAGGGTTCTAGTGCTTATAAAATAAAAATAAATTAATCGTTTAAAAAACATTAGAAAAACACGCTTTTATAAATGCACGTAAAAAAAAAAGAAACCTCATCGTGTTCAAAGTCCATTACGTGGCCTTTCAAAACACGACTATGATACGATATTCTATCATGGAATGCCATGCGGCTTCATCATCAGACCTTGAAACCTAATCGTGGTCAAAGTTCATTACAAGACTTTTCTAAGAAATCCAAAACAGCTATAATACGATTTTCCATCATGTAGTTCCAGTTCATATCTTCCGGCTCCATCATCAGATCAGTTCGACAGTACCATATTATTGTATTGTCATCAGAACTACATACAGCTGCCAATTTTCATTACGCTACGACCCTTGGAAGATGGTTAAATTAGTTACCTTAGAGTCCATTACTTAAATAGTTACATACAGGTCGACCTAATAAAAGCGTGTTAATAATGAATGAATAAATACAAGTAGTTAATATTTATTATTCTGTAAAAAATCGGTGCTTTATGGTCATTAACCAGAAAGGAAACAGGCGAGAGCGTTTCTATGGAGAAGCGACCACCCGCATTTCCTCTTATGGGTATATTTACAGCCGTTATTAGTACAAGGCGTCTTTTTAAACAGCAAAAGAACGAGCATTGATCAACCACAGTTTTTCATTGCGGGTATCTTTCAGGTAGTGAAAATTACAGTTCTTCTCACAATATTTTTCTAGTTTAGGTCGGTCATATCTAAGAATCTATGTAAGTAAAGCGTAGTATACCTATAGTCGTAGTACTAGTACAGTGTAATTATAGTCGCATTGCTATTTGCCTGGTCCAAAACTCAACTATGGATGCTCTTCTATATAAAGAAAGATAAATTAATCCTGTTTAAAATCATAGTGTCCTCATTCACCACAGTCAATATCGTCAATCAGTCTCTGGGTGATTTATATTCGTCGCAACAAAGGGACTCGTATCGAACAAAATTGGAGGCGACAGAGAAATCTAGTTCAATATTGTTCCCTCGAGTGCAGAGTGCCTCTATAAGCTGCGTAATACATATTCTGCCCTTTTCCTAAGTTGACAAGGGATACTTGTTCCAATCGGATTTATGGTATCGTTTTCCTTTTCATGTAGTTTCTGATGATTCACTAGTATTTACCTATAACTAACTATGTCTACTCAGTCATCTCTCTTCCCATTTAAAAAAATTCAAGAGGTGTATAAGTAAATAATATACCAAGTCCTTAAAACTTCAAAACAAAATCGCAGAATTATGAAAATTGCAGAATATTGTCGACGATTTATTATGATAGCAAAATATTGTCGACGATTTATTGTGATAAATGGGGTCAAATATTTGAAATACATTTTGATTACTTATTTATTATTTAAAAATTGCGTTTTTCCTTCGGAACTCCACCCTAGAAGCAATATTTTTCAAAGTTTTGTGATTCCTTTAATAACCAACGCATGTCATACTTGAATCGCGGGCGAGGTCAAAAATTTAACTTCCCTTTCCTAGAAAAAAAGCTTTAACAATTCTTTGAGACGAAGTATATTTTTGTACAAGTATGAGCTCTCAGTTTTGCTTTTAAGACTGCTTCAGAAGTATAATAGTAATTGGTACATTTTTGTTGAGAGCCTTGGGGAAGAAGCCTTAGTGATACGCTTATATCTTGTTTTGATCAAGCGCGTTTGTAGCGAAAACGAGATCGTGGAAAATACTCACATCAGTGCCTTTAAGGGGCTAAATAAAAACAGATGATTACCTATGCACGTTGTTTACTGCTACTGAATAAGGCCATTAGTATCTATTACAAAGATCATAGAAGCTGACGTCTGTTACACTTCATTTACTAGCTTGATTATGTTCGGGACTCGGTTAGAGGAAAATTCCAAGAGCAAGAGGGTTTAGGGACAATAACAGTGGCAGGAAAATTTTGTAAAGGAGTCAGTTTGTGTCTACACATCTTTTGACAGCTAAGAGGTAATGGTACCTACTTGCTTAAAGAAGTAGTTGGTTTATATTAAGATCTAACTGACCCGACAGACGTTATCCTGTCCAATTAGATCATACAAAAATCCAATATAAAAAGCATTTTCCAATTTTCCGGGCAACTTTTCCATTTTTTCCTTCACTAAAAATCTTATTCGGATTATTACGAACATTTTAAAACAAAAGATAGACAAATCGATGCGCTTGCCAACGAACAGCATTTCATTTTTATTATTTAAATAGATTATTTGTATCAAAAGCGACCATAAGTTAGTTTGGTACGGAACCCTCAGTCTACGTGTATGCCTCTTACTTGGCCGTATTAATTACTTCTTAGTCTTCTTACTTAGATTTTTGTTATACTTACTTATTTTGTTGGTATCTAATATTTCCTTCCATAGATATTGCCTTGTCTCATTAAAAGCATTGTTGAAAGCCTTGTTGTTTCAGGATAAATTATTTAAAGTGAGTCCTGGAAAAATAGTAAGTATATTTTGTTTGAAGAGTGAAGAGAATTACATCATATGCCTTCATTACAAAGTATATATTGCCTTGTAAGGGCTACTTATGTTGTTGGTCTCGATTTTGGATTAGATATCATACCTACGAGTATAACCTTTGTCACGCAAGTGTTATTGAAATTACTCACCACGATTTAATACGCCTGCAAGTGTCTGGATTATCTTGCATACCTATATCTTGTGCGATGCGTGAGCCAGTTTCAGTCCGTAACGGATTGAACAATCTCGTGGGTAATAATTGCCCCAATTCCAATAGAATTAGTTCTGTTTAATAATTCTGATATTGGACAAATTACAGTCGACAGATTTCCGTAACGCTGTCGTGATTCCAGCGGAGCATACATCTGTCAGATATTAATAAAACTATAGGCTGTAAGCAATTTTCGCATTTTTCGAGTTTTAACGCTCCTGTGTCCATGGGCTAAAGACTTTTTACTGGCAAATTTTTCCAATGCCAGATAACTTTATCGGAGGAATAATTTTGAATTTTTGACAGTTCTTCCATAAAAAAGCTGTCAGACGTTAATGTTATTCAACGAATAAATTTATCGGTAGATTGAGAAGTCGGCCTTTTTTTTTTTTCGGATGAGAAATCATCAAATGACCCCTCCCGCTCTGGGTGGAGCGGAAGGGAGTGTCAGATTCTTACTGACTAAAACCCACCCATGTTCCTTCCTTAGCCCTTTATGTTCCAGGCCAGCGGTAACCCTTTCGGACAATCCCGCTGACCCGGCAGGCTTCGGCCCTATGGGGCCCCTCCTCGATGCTGACATCTCTTTGAGGCGCGCGTGGAACACGCACGGGCCGTCCGGCACGGGCCCAACGTGCACCCGAGAAGTCAGCCCTTAGAGAAATATCTGTTTTTTATTATTTGTTTTCGGAGGGAAACCTTCAAAAGGCGCCCGGGCTTTGGGGATGAGATCGGACTCCGATCTCATCGTCTCAGTGAATCATCTCAGTGAAGTAAAAATCTCACACTCTCCGATGATCGGAGAGTGTGAGATTTTTACTTTTAATTTTACTTCACTAAAACCACCCTGGCGGTCACTATCTGCACATGGAAGGGAGCACCGTTAGTTCTCAAAAGACCGATCCAAAACCCCTTTTCGAAACACCTGTTTAGGGCACATGTCTGGGGAGACTGTACCAAGAGAAATATCTACTGTCTAATCCTTTTCTGTGCTCTGCTCTTGTATTTACCGTGAAAACTTAAAACTTTTTAGAAATTTTCGTAGCAACATAATTAAGGAGTGTCAGATAAAAATGAGAGCCCGTCAACACTGTCAAAACAAGATAAAGAAAAAGTTTTTGGAAAATGTTAAAACTTAGATTACCTAAAATGTTTGGTTTACTTCTAGTTAATTTGACTCTCAAATAATATTTAAAATAAGGGTTATTTTTTCTATAGCACTATCATCATAACTTTCTCAAGGTCTGGTTATCTAAGAGTATCTATAAACAAATTCACAACAAAACAAAAGTCATCTAACTTATTAGGTACCTATAGGGCTCATCCCCTTTGTGTCGGAATTTTAAAGTTAAAACAAATGATCAACTGTGATCTAATCCCAGCCAGTTGAATTGCAAGACAAGCGCCGCGTCATGATATATTAACGTAATTAGTCCGCAGCGCACCATTTTGAAAAACATCTCGGACTAAGCTTTTCCTTGTTTCGAGTTGAGTAAGGCTTTGAAATAAAGTTACCATCGTAGGGCTGCGAAGTGGAAATTTGGGGATAACTGTAATGTGTAGCGCTAAGGCGTGCCAAGATATTTTCCATTCGGAGACCCGAGCGTCTGGTTGCCCATAATACATTACCGCAAGACTACTGAGCAAGTGCTGTAAATTCCAAACTTTCCAAATAACTAGCTTCTCGACGCCTGAATAGTCCTAATTTAGATTCTAGACTCTCATTCCGGGATTGCGGCCCTTTTTTTTTGGTGGGATATCATAAAATAACTTCTCGTCGGTCGTCTCGTCTCGTCGTAACTTTTTCGAACAAGCCGCGATCCTGGCAGGCATCGGCCTTAGCGGACCCCATCAGTTAGGTTATTGATTACATCTCTTTGAGGCGCGCGTGGAACACAACTCGCCGTCGACTCAGGCCTGGTCCTTACCAGACGGCGAGCTACCCATTGTTCGCCGTCCGCAAGCCCGCGCCTACGGTGGCCGGGAATCAGCTCTCGATTCTCGACCCCCCGGGCGTCTCCTGTGCCGACTATAGGGGCGTGAGGGCGCAAAGATTGCCTTTCCCTCACGCAACAATGGTAACATGAACCCCTCGAAGCAACCGTGTCCAGTGAGGACTTGCGTCAGGCGGAAGGTGAGGACGCTGTGACGCCTCTACAGCCACTCATCAAAGACCCCACTTATCGCCACAATTGTGGCGTGCCCAGGGATTGCGGCCCTTCTACAGAAAATTGCAGGCTTACATTCTGAGTAAATATTTGTCTTTTTATACAAAGCCGGGTGAGGCGTGCCCACACATACGCGGGGAATATTGCGGCGAGTTTGTTAGACTGTACGTAAATAATGTGTAAAGCAGGGTTCACATAAATCTTATATCAAATCAAACAATCAAAACTTTGATAATTTCATCAGTTAGGCTAAAAGGTCTAATGAATAAGGCCCCTATTTTCATGCCATAATAAGCTTCAATAAATAGCTGTTAACTACATACATACACGCGAAAAACATAACCCTCCTTCTGGCGCAGTCGGGTAAAAAGAGGAAGCCAACCAGAGCTGATTCCAAAATTGGATTTTTATCTTTGCAATAGAAATAAATAAAACGATGTATGTAACAATAATTGGCCAATTCACAAAGCATTGCTGAACTCATTTTGTGGTCTCTTGTTCCAAGTATGTGTATGTATGTGTGTAATATAATGTGTAAATGTATGTGTGTTACAGATTACTATTTCAGCCTGGCCCTGTAAGCTCTAGCATTATAAAGTTTGATGTGGTTTTCAATCAAAACAACCCATCTGTATAATTGTTCAAATCGTAGCGAAGAGCGTACATTACAGGTTCAATGATTTAATTGGTTTGAGGCGATTACATACCGCGCTTTAGGTCTAAAGCGCGGTCGGACTGCATAGAAAAGAAAGAGAAGCGCGATGACACAACGCTGGTAATTTATTGCAAAATATGAAACAATTATCTATTTACAAAAATCTATTGTTTGAACCAAAAAATTAAAACACTAGTGCTTTAGTATGTTGCTTGTAGAATAATCTGACAAAAAATCATAATGATTGTAGGTATGTTATTAGTATGGTTTTTATTGTAAAAATAAAGTTTTTAGAGGTATCTTCATGATTTTTTTCTATCGTATCAAATTAGTTGTATTATGTTTTCAACACACTATCTACCTAGCTTAAATCCTGAAGAATATCATTTATTTTTTCTGATTTTGTTTACTGTAGTCGATCATATAATAATAATAGTAATATTCCACAACTATCACACAACGCCGTCTAGTCTCAAGCTAAGCAGAGCTTGTGTTATGAGTACTAGACAACTGATAAACATACTTATATATTTCTAAATACATATATATATGCTTTTATTGTTTCTAAAACTTGCGTTTTTGCGTTTAGGTCCTGTAAGCCCCTTAACGACGAGATTATCTTTCAATTCTCTGTTTAGGATGGCTATAATTTATAGCTCTCTGATGGGCTCTTTAATTGTTATAATGTAACGATTTACTACCAGATATTTGACAAAAGAGGATTGGTTTGTGAAGTAATTATTTCTGTTATTGAGCAAGATCAGATAGATTTCTCATATCCATATATTCAGTAACATAAAGTTTGAATTTAATTAAACTCAATTTGAACTAACGCAAATCATTGGTAGGTATGCTTAGATAGTTAAGAGAAATGTCTGAATCTATACATACTATAAATTGAAGTTTTTTTTAGTGTCTGTGCGACCGGGTTTTTTTTAAAACTTTGTAATGAATTTTAATGTGGTTTTCAACATCATCTAAAGATTTTATTCTGGAAGGTTTATGTGTATAATACATTAATATTTAGAGTCTATTCAAACTTATGTTTCAAGTTAATATTATTTCAAGTTAAATATAAACTTTATTTTAACGGTAATTAAGTTGATTTCAGAGTGATTAGCACTATTGAACAAGTTAAAAGAATGTTTGCAGTTGTAGCGTAAACTGAGTTTTATAAATTCATATTTGTTTACATTTTTGGAAAATAAATCGCGAATGCAGAGTTAACGGACAGATATGTATAGAAATATATACATATATGAAGAAAACTGCATGTTTCGTCGTTTTACGGCTGCTGTTGAACAATAAAAAAACAGTAAGTTAATAAAACATATGAAAAATTCTAGTAACATAAAAAAAAACAACGGTTGAATTGAAGCTACAAAAGTTACATTTACAGCCATTAGAATGCTTTTAGATATTAAAGTAGGACTCAGTGAAGAACATTATCGGCTATTATAATGCCTATAAAAGTCGGGGAGGCAGTAATCCTAAGTAGCACCCTTTGGTGAAATAAAACTCCATTAGCATATGGGATAATATTCTTGGTTCATGAAGAATGTTGGAAGCTTTCACGGATCAAAACTTCGGTAATAACCAACCGAACATATAAGTAGACCTACTTTATAAAAACGTTTGAGTATACGTCTTGTAAGTAATAAGTACTTAGCTACATTCTCATACATTTCAGGGTTTTGAAATGCATTTGGACGGACAATATATTGTTAACATATATAGTGGTAAAATAGAAACATAAGCCTTCATAACTATAGGACCAAACTTAAACAGATAAGATTCCGACAAGCAGATATTAAAAGACTTCAGTGTCATTAATCATTAGGTTATGTATTAAAAACACTTTCGATATCCCACAGATCACCTATATAAAGAAGAGTTAGAATTACATAATTAAATTAGTATTAAAACAACAATCCAATCCACAGAATAAGAATATCACATAATCAGCCTATAATGTTCCCACTGCTGGGACACAGGCCTCCTCTCGGTGAGAGGGAGTGGGCCGTAATCCACCACGCGGGCCCAGTGCGGGTTGGCAGATGTCACATGTCTTCGAATGTTTGGTTCTAGGACATGCTGGTTTCCTCACGATGTTTTTCTTCACCGTTTTGAGAGCAGTGGTGATGAAATAATGTACACAAAGTAAAGCGCCTGTCTGGGTTCGAACCTACGACCTACAACTCGTAAGTCGCGGCCGTTACCACGTGGCCACCACTGCTCTACGAATATCACCAATTATTAAAATAAATATTCTTCAAATGTCCACTCACACTAGTAAAACCAAATAAAGAATAAAATTGCAAAAATTGGTTCAGCAATTTATATTTTAATGTCACAACATTAAAATATAAATTGCTGGACCAACCAGTAAAAAAATATATAAAACAATGGCTGTTAGCTCAACCCTACTCAGAGTCTATTTAGATTTGCAAAACACGGAATTTCTCGGAACAAACCTTGCATTGATTTCTACTGTATAACTCTTTATTTGAACAGCATTCAAAAATAGAAAATACTGTTACAAATGTACAATTTGGTACCCGACGAGATGGTACGTTACAACTGAAACTTTTTGATTTTACAAACAGGAAAACTTCCAATTCAGGTGTGTCACTCTAACGTTATTCTTCTCTATATCAAAGGGGACAAATGCAATATACACAACTACCGGCCTGTAAGTGAGTATTAATGAAATAGTTAAAAATATTTGTAGTGCCTCCCCTTTCTTCTGCCGTACTTTCCGGTTCCTTGAAAGTATTAAAAATAAATTATTTAAGTTCCTGGACTTAAAATTCCCTATGCACATACAATTTAAGATTTCTTTTTGGTCTGGTCCTCGTGCTGATCGCAGGGTGCATACCTAAAACTCGTTTCGCTATCTTTCGCCTGGCTGTTTGTAAAATTGCCACCTCGTTCCATTTGCAGCCCCTGACGGCTCAACGGAGGCCTTACACTCCTCTTACTTCTTGCCTTTTACTTCAAGAAAATCTTACAGTTTGAAATTCAAATAAAATCTTTAAATATAAATTACTGGGGAACGTTAAAAACAACTCTTAAACTATCCTAATGCGATATTATTCTCATTTAAAAATCCCATAGAATCAGTTTAGTTTTTTTACAAATCAGCATTTTTCCACATTTTCTGCCACTGACTGTATTTCTGTAGATTCGTCTTTGCTTGATTGAAATAATTATGTTTGCACTCGTTAGGGCACACAACATGGATGAACTGGACACTGAAAAATATTGGGTAGACAAATCCATCTTTATTCGAGCAGATTTTCTCAAACATCATCAAATCATCATATCTTTGTGTCATCATTATTATCCTAATCAAATATTTTCTATTCAAGGAAAATATGATAATCTTTAGTCTTTAATATTTATTAGAAGAGCAATTAACAATAAAGCCACTCTTTCTAAATTTTTTACTCTAAGAAAAATAAACTTTTAAAATGAATAATTCTCTAAAAATGGTTTTTATTCTTTATGGTATATAAAAATAAATGCTGCTCATTAGCCCTAAATAAATTTAAGAGCAGCTTCATTTACTAAATATAATTCATCATAATATTTCAAGACTGACGTTAATTGAGCAGAGAAAAGCATTCCTTTATATAATACAAAATAATGGTACTTACAGAGTACAATTTCTTAGAATATCATACAGAGAGTATTCTATCAGCAAGAATATTTGGGACCCTTAGTTGTTTAAATTAGATGAACCGTTCTTATATTTGATACATCCGCTGTTTGGACGTTGATACAAACTGCGTTGTTAAAACTTTACATACAAAACATTTCCTAAGTAGGTACTCACCAAGATTTCCTTTTTATGTGTAGATTAAAATATTTACATAATTTAAATACTTAAATAATAATTGTATATGTATATAAAATTAAAAGGATCCTATGATCCTTTTAATTTAATTAAACATTTTAATAAAAAAATCAAAATAAACAAATCCGTCCGCATCGTTGTCAACAGGAAAAGTGCCAAAAGGCTAGCAGCATTATCACGTTGTATGGCAATGCTGAAGCCTTCTGTTTACGTGAAGAGTCGACCAACCGCTTAGCAATATCTCGAAAAGGTAGGTTAGGTAGGTAGGTACTTAATCATCATGATCTGCCTAGCCTTTTCCAACTATTTTGGGGTTGGCTTCCAGTCTAACCGGATACAGCTGAATACCAGTATATTATATGGAGCGACTGCCTGTCTGACCTCCACAACCCAGTTACTGGGTAATACGATACCCCTTAGTAAGACTGGTTGTACGACTTTCGGGCTACTGCCCGTAATGACTGTCACAGATCCACGAATGACAGCCGGGACCAACGGCTTAACGAGCTTTCCGAGGCACGGAGGTGTCCCGGTATGTAAAGATGTTCACCCATCCACGGACCAACCGCGGCAAGCGTAGCTTAACCTGATCGATCGACCCGTGCGGCTGTTATTACTTAGTAATTATTATGTATGGTGTTGACGATATATTTTTGTAGGTAAGTAGGTTTGCACAAACACGAAACAAACACGTCAATCATATTTAAAAAAAACTAGATGAGGTCGATGATAGATCCCGCCAGGGTCGCGGGTTGTTCGAAAGAGATACCGTGGCCACTGGCACAGGCAAGTGAAGGAACACGGGTGGGTTTTAGTCAGTAAGAGTCTGACACTCCCTTCCGCTCCGCCCAGAGCGGGAGGGGTCATTTGATGATTTCCCACCCAAAAAAAAAAAAAAAAGGTCGATGATAGACTACATCAGTCTAATAAAATATAATATAGATGACTGCGTGATTGGTGTACGGGGTTGTCTATGCTCAGCATTCGCGTAGGTACTGAGTTTGATTCCCAGATAGCATGTTACTGGGCAGTATTCGCAACTACCCATATTTTATATTTTAATACTTACGTAATTACTACATAATATTATGACGAGTACTCATTTTTTTATTAATTTGTAAGCAAGTAGGTACCTCAGTTCTCATGTTCAGTTTTCTTCACGTCATCAACCGAATTGGGTTATAATTGGTCCATAAAAGTTTTATGGCACATTTCACTCAACATATTCATAGCGTAAAAAAACATTGCGTGATGAAACTATGTACTAAAAAGCTGATAATTAATAAGGGTAGTAGGGAATATAAACTAACGAACTGACGAAATGTACAGTCAACAGCAAAAGTAGATGATCAAAATCAGAAATTCAATACTAATGAACGGAGTTCGCGACAGAACTGTGTGGCGTCGAAGTGATTCAAAAGTATGTGATTGTAAATTATACCAAACATTTACTACTAGTACAGCTGCCAGATATTCGTGATCAGTTTTAACTCCTATTGAATTTCTGATTTTGATCATCTACTTTTGCTGTTGACTGTACCTATGTGATATTTTGACTTACACCCGAAAATACGAACGCTGAAATTATTCACCCGTAAAAATTGACAGCGGCACGGCCAGCCACAGATTTATGGGAATACAGATAGATATTTATTTCTTTGAGAAAAAAAAGGTTTCCAGCTTTGAAAAAAAGCGCGCCCCTTTATCGAGCTTTCGTAAATTAAAAACGAGATCGCAACTCCCTGGAATATTTCCATCGGTCGTTAGTTCGTGATCTCGGCAGCAATGTGTAATCAACGGATCTTAACACCTGTTTGATGCAGTTTAGTCAATTTTGTTTGGTGGAAAACATGCTTAAACTTTTAAGGGTGGTCGAGTTCAGTCGAGTCCCGACCGCGATTCCGTTTGCACGCGCCGTACGACGCGAGTGATAACGCGACCAAACTAAACATGATCATAGTGACTAACAAAACTAATAAATAATTTAATTCTAGGACATAAACAGTTAATACCATCTAATATTTTAACTTTATTTTATTTTCGAATTTTAGTGTTGTAAAAAAGTTGTTCTAGAAAGTTTAATACCAAAGTTTTTGCGATCTCAAATAATTTTTACAAACCAGATTACGTTTGCGAGACACAATACAATGAGAATGAGTAAAGTACATTTTTTTACTTTCTATTGTGGATAATTCTAATCAGAAACGGTAAGGCAATATCTTTAAGGAAAAGGAGGAAAATGAAACGAGTTTTTATTCGCTGGCGTTGAAAGGGATACAAGGAATGGCTCCTTAATAGGCTTTTGGTAATTTAGTGAAGCAATCAACGTGTTGCAAGTTCTATTATCTCTTAGATGATTTAAAAAATATATTAGGTGGTTCTTAGAAGGCTCCTAAAATTAAATTAAAATGTTACGACTTTAATCCATAATAATTCTTTTGAAATAATAAAAATAATCAAACATTTTTTGGGTGCCTTGTGATCGTGTGACTGACAGAAGTTTTTTTGGGAACGAAGGTGCTACAAAGAAATCCGTTACAAGTTGTTCACCCTACGTCACTGGTGTATATTTCTAGACCTAAACATATCTAATTATTTACACGTGCAATTTCATAGGCACCTAGATTTTTACATTTCTATGATCCTATCCAAACATACCTATGTAAGTAATTCAGATTGGAACTTATTTTAGTTCAGTTATTTGGCTGCTTGTGATATTCTGTGAGGATAGCTATAAATCTTTTTTTCGTATATAAAAATAAATTAATAATTTATTGAATAAAACGATTAAAAAAGTGTACACAATTATAGTGTCTAAAAATAAACTAAAACTAAAATGTTATATTATTACAGACGTGCCTGTACCTACATTTGTGTGCTTTAAGTATTAGATAATTAACTGTAGGTACAATATATTTAGATTTACATATAATTATGATTAGTAGGTAAGCAAATGTTAAATCACAGGGCAAATTCCTCTTCTCATACAGAGAAGGCATGAGCAATGATCACCAAGCATGCTCAAGGCGGACTGGCGATAACAGCCGATTTTTTTACTTTTTAATTGTGAAAGCTAGATTGTTGTTAAAAAGAGTTATAAAAAGAGTTTTTTTTAAACTTCAACTTTTAATACTAGTACTTAAAAAAAAAAACAGGGATGTCCATTCACCCTGCTTTTTTTAACTTTTTAATTGTTAATCTAGATTGTTACTAAAAAAACTGAATCTGAATTATAAAAAGAGTTTTTTTTTACTTCAACTTACTAACTAATACCAGTACGTAAAAAAAAAACCCAGTGATGTCCATTAACCCTGTTTTTTTTTAAGTTAGCCTACATTGTTCTACTATGAGCAAAGGCCTTCCCCAAATCTTCTAATTTATTAATATGGAAAGATTATAAATGTTACCTAATCCTTATGAAACCCCTTTGGCATAAAACTGCAAATAAAACCCTTTTATCCGGACCTCAGTCATTTGGCGCCGAACCACTCAGAAGGGTCAAGGTTCATATCCGCGTGTGGCAAAACGCCTCACTTAAGAATTAAAGATGGCGTGCGCAAGATTCGGTCCATTTGTTGTGATTGATGATGATGATTATGATCACATTTTATGAACCGAAAGTGCTCTCACGCAATTCAAACCCTTATCATATTTCTATTATTCCTATTATCGAATACGTTTTCCGCGGATTAAATTTGAATTGGGCAATCCTATTCGCATCCCGGATGCTGCCACAATATACCTAGTACCTATTACATATATATTGTATTATAGTTGTAATACAATTTCGTGCTTGGAAATCCGGTTGCCTCCTTTTCACGCCCCTGCGGTATCTAATTTGATTGCGTTTGTCGGACGTGATAGCATTTGATTTGTTTTGTTTTGTTTTTTGGAATTTATGTAGGTGTAATTTATATTATGTAATGAATTTGACGGCACGGTTTGCGCAGTGGTTAAGCGATTGACTGCTGCGCTGCGTGTCGCGGGTTCGATTCCCGCACGGAACAAATATTTGTATGACCTACAAGTAGTTGTTCCGGGTCTGGCTGTTTGTGTACGTGAATTTAAATGTTTGTAAACGCACCCACAATACAGGAGAAATTCCTAGTGTGGGGCAACTTTTTTTTTTTTTAATTTAAATTATAATAAAACGTTGGGCATTGTACTGGCAATTAGAGTATGTGCTGCGGAGGAATGAAAGATATGTCTCGATAAATGGATTGTGTGAAAAATTGTGTTTATTTTTCACACAATCCATTTATCGTTCTTTGGTCTTTCCACTCGGTGTTTTATCTCTACTTAATATACTATTAGATTAGTTACTTTCGTGGCATGGCAGGAGCTGGTGTTGTCCTGAACTTTTATTATCCTCCGGTTATTTATTTATTTAATTATCCTCCTACTGGTACGCCTTACAGCAATTACACCAGGCAGAGCGAAAAATTACTTCATGTGCTGCTTTAATATATAAGTCAATGGCTGCTTTCCATCCATCCTGTGCGCGGTGGACATCGAATGGTTATCGAATATCATACAAAATTCATGTTTCCAGGTCATAAAACTGTATGGTGTTCATACATTTTAAGGAAAGACCGAAGTAGAAAAGAAAGATGGATGGATTGTGTGACAAATAAAATTGCTAGAAAGTGGTGAGCATCGAGTAGATAACTGATAAAGAAGTATGGAACAAAATGACACGCTATGTCGACCCCAAATACATTAGGAAAAAGCCTGACGATCGGTAATAAATTCGGCCAAATAAGTAAAAGGATTGTCTGATCAATCAAATAAAAAATGAGGATGCAATTTCATTCAAATGAAATCAAACTGAGTTGAGTATAATTTAAGAAAATAATTAGTGCCTTTAGGTTTTCCAATTCTTGTCATTTATTATGACGCTCGCTGCCCAATTTGGGTTTCACATTCCAAATAATTGTAGGTATTTTTTCTTTCTTTGTTTTATGTTTTGCCTTCTCAAAAAGTCATACACTCGTAGGTAATAACTCGTATTTTTTCCAAGCCAAACTAGATGTAACGATACAGAATGATAGTCTTATTCCTCAGTTAATGTCTAGGCAATTACATTACGGTACAATTACAATTATGTCGGGTAATTGTTTTATGACTGTTCTTTATAATCACTTCAATATAGCACCCTTAGTCGACGCGTGTATAGGTGCTTACAAATAAAGAAGCGGGTTTTCGGTCCCGACTCCCGCTACAGGTCTCTGCAGGTTGATCTTCGGAAGGAAACGGTTACATGTTTTACCTGTTTTTTTATAAGTGAGCGCATAGGATAACACGGGAATATTATACCCGCACCGATCGGTACCGACCCGCACAGACTCGCCTGCGCCGGAAACCTGCTTCTTTATTTAGGCAGCCTATAATTACGGTGTTTTTTAATTCTTCAGATGTCTCTTTAATCAAATTTATCACTGCGACTTTTCTTCGACTCTTCCTTCAGTGTTGCTTGTTTGAGTTTATTTTTACCCGTCTCTTTCTTACTAAGGGCATTTTTATAACGGTCAGCAAAAATTGTTAAATTCGGTTTTAGCTGCTCGTCTGGGGATGCCAGCCACTACTATTGCTATTTTGTTTAATTCAATAAGGGATAATAAACAACTACAACATATTATATAATACATAAGGTTAACAAAATTTTAGGTAGTACCTAATATTGCAGTCATTGTTGTTTTATTTATTTCTGCCGCTAAGCTGCATTTAATATGCTCAGAGGGTCTATTCTCTAAGTCTATCAATGATTAAGTATACGGACTCGTCCGAAAGTAGGTCTGAACTTTGGAGTAAAACCCAATTACCTAACTAACGTTTTTGGACGGACAAAAACACGTCGGGAGTAGGAACAACTTTCAAATAATCTTTATGTCATTCATTCTTAGTTCGGGTCCCAAACTAATATGAATAAATAAACGAAAATACGGACCCGTCTGAAACCAGTTGATCCAAAAAACAAGTGTCAAATAAAATTTTTCGGACACGCAAAACCACATGGGTAGTCACAATTGAAGAAAGAAAAAATACGTTTATTTGAAACGCGTTTGTTTAGCTACGCCATATGTATATTCATGGATGGGCGTAGCTCATGTAAAGGTTGTCCACCAATTTTTTTATATTTTTTTTGTTTTCGTGGTGGAAAACTCTCATGGATGTCCTCCGCCCTGGGGCTCTGGATCTGTCAGACTCTTACTGACTAAAAACCACCCCGGTGTTCCATCTCACACCTACGCCGGGGGTCGCGGGAACGTACGATCCTTCCGCAATCCCCGAATGGTGCCGGCCCGCCACTGCAGGCCTTCTTAGGTCAGGGGGGAGTGAGGTCACATCAGGACCAGAGGTGGCGGCGCGTAGTGTTTCACGCGCGCCCCTCTTAGACGTCGCGGAGGGAGTCAAAGAGTAGGAAGCGCCTGTAACTTCAGCCGAAACTAGTGCGTGCTTGGGGAGTAGACCCCTGGTACCGACCTGCTAGTTTGCCACTCATCATTATTCTCCTGCTCTTATCCCAAATTATTTGGTGTCGGCGCAATATGTCTTTTTCTTCCATACTTCTCTATTAGTCGTCATCTCGGTAGTCACCCGCTTTCTAACCATATCATCATTCACACATTCCATCCATCGCTTCTTAGGTCTTCCCCTACTCTTATAGCCATCGAAATTCATACTCAAAACTCTCCTCACGACATTTTCTTCATTTCTCCGTAACACATGCCCATACAACACACAACCGATTTCTACATAACTTTTCAATTACCGGTGCCACTTTCAGACTTCCTCCTATGTACTCATTTCTTTTTCTATCCATTCGTGTAACACCACATATCCTGTCTTAGCATTCTAATCTCAGCTGCAAGCAAACTAGTTTGCCAATCAAAATAATGAAAGACTGGGATAATATTATGTCTGATTTTTACGGGCATTTTAACTTGTAGAAATCTAATCAAGGTTAATGGATAAAAAATATCCATGGATAAGTATTTGCATACGATTCGAATTTTCATGCAAAGTAAAATGCCAGGGTTGCTCTCTCGCTCGAGTATTTGCGGACAAATAAACAGAGAGCTATGCTATGCTATTTTATCCAATAAGTATTACTTTCATGTGACGTGATAGCTTTGGCTATTGAATTTAATTTAATTTTCAATTCAATAAAAGCAAATTGATGTGGAACCACGTTTGTTTAAGAATTCCAAAATATGATTGTAGTCGATATTTTGCGATGTTTGCCGTTTATTTCAGCAGGCTAAAACATTTGAAACTGGCAAGCGGTTTTTGTTAGTCTATTATGGTTGAAAGAAAAAGAAAGAAAATAAGTTTATTTGACCCAGATTAATTTAGGTTGCCTGAATGAATTTTGGTCGTAATTTCAATGTAAAGGATACGTAAATTTTTTTTATTTCATTATTGTCATTGCACGAGCCAGCACTCTCATACCGCATCGTAAGTTCTGATATTTCAAAGTCAAATGTTTGAAATGACATAGTAACACGATTCGGTAACAAAAAATGCTGTATAGTATTACATTTCAGTCTCAGAGGATTGTCACACTTGAACCGAAACTTACCAGAAATTCGGCAATAATACATTTCTTTATCGCAATTTGAATGGCGTCGCCTTTGTGATAAAGGACGATCTTGTGAAATACGATATTTCTTTTTTTCCCACTCCCAAAGTTTTCCGGAACATTAAATATAGATGGAGCATTTACAAGAAAATTCATTGCCAATTCAAAAATAAGTGGCCGCTCTATGACCATGCCATTAAAATTGGGGAATATAAAAGAGATCTTAATTAAGCGTTACTTGATTAAGTGTCGGGAAAGTTCTGAGGGATAATTGATATTAATATCTGGTGTCAAGTAATAAAGACATATTGAACATACGTAATTTATTTTCAGTGGAAGGTTTTTCCTTGACCCAATTAAATCGATGAACCAAAATGTGTTGTGATAATAACAATTACGTGTTAAAGAGATAATTGAACCTCCTGAAGGAAACTCTATGTAAAGACAAGGACAACCAAGTGGAGTAATTAAGTGACTTTCAATTTGAACTGATTCAGTGTTATTTACTTCTCTCTATGCGTCATAATGAAATGATTCTTAGTGAAGTGTAAGTGAAATATGTTGCCATGGACTCCGAAATAGATGTCCTATTGTTCATCAACTGCACCCAGCAGATACTGGGTCATCAGCAGTCCTGGGATCACCTCAATGTCACCCAGATCCTGGACTTGCTCCCGACGAGGATCCTTGAGGACATCAATCTTAAGTGAGTATAGATAATAATGAATAGCTGCTGCATACCCTGATACCGATTCTGAGTAAGAAATGTCTCATTTCATAATCAGCCTATAAAGTTCCCACAGCTGGAGCACAGGTCTTCTCTCGATGAGAGGGAGTGAGCCGTAATCCACCACGCAGGCTTGTAGCGGTTATTCATTATGTAAATAAACAATAAAGAAATAAATTGTTAACACTACACAGTACACAAGGCACCATAACCTTACATAATAATTCCTCGTTCAACATGTCAACTGTCACATGACAGTTCAACCGTCATAGAGAATGCAAGCAAACATTATCTATGGATATCAATAATCTTGACTAATAAAAATAATATATTATATCCACGACAATTATTTATTTACTATATTTACTACAAACATAATACTTACAAACATATTTAGCTATTTTAATAATTATTTACACTTCACATCTCTTAAGTTAGATAGGTTCATATGTTGTAAAAAGGAATGCGCATTGAACAGTGAAATGGATCACACATGATGATTTACTATAAAAGGCAACTTTTGTTTTTCAACGCGCCTTATTCCAACGGTTCGTTATAGCTTCTTGTTCTAGATCCATCCCATTTATTTTTCCTTCAAGAATATTCTGAATTTTGTTATTAAATTCATTTTTACTTCTAGCTATAAATTATAGCACTGATCTAAATTGTGTAACGTAGTCGTGTGTCGTTACTTTTGTAAGCTTGTATATAATGTAAGGAAGTGCCGAGGTAGGCAGAAATACAACTGAATAATTTATCCGAAGTGCGTTTTTATTTGATATACTCGTGACGCTTCAGGCTTAATACGGGTTGGAAGATGTCACATGTCTTCGAATTTTTGGTTCAAGGAAATGCGGGTTTCCTCACGATGTTCGAGAGCAGTGGTGATGAAATAATTTACATAAAGTGCCTGCTTGGGTTCGAACCCCCGAACTACAATTCGTAAGTCGCGACCGTTACCAGTCGGCTACCACTCTCTCTCTCTCTCGTCTCATTTCACATGCATTGAATTTTTGTGGTTCTAATGGAATGCAAACTTCTGCTACGAGTTGAAATCATTACCATTTATTCAAATTACGTTTTCTACACACCGTTTTCAGGTGTCCACACCTATCGCAATAATAAAACGATCGCTCGCTTTGCCCATGATCGTGAGTTCCTAGGTCTGATTCCAAGATCAGGTACCTACACTACTATAACTATATTGCATTTTCTGTTAAGCAATTATCAGTAGCAGTTCTAAGTATGTGGCTGATCTATTAACAATAACAACGGAAGGAAAAAAATTAAAAACAGTCCACAAAATGGAGCCTGAGTTTCGTTTTATTAATTCTCAAGCACACTCGAAAAATATAAGAACAACCCTCAACAAATCGTAAGTCCCTAGAGAGGAAAACACTTATACAACCGCCCTCTTGTTTTGAGTAAAACTCGTCGTTTCAGATATATTTAACAGGGCAATCCGGATCTGGAAATCCTCGAAAATTTCTTCAACTCAACCCTTTATATCACTTGTAAAATAAAACAGTGTGAATAACATAAATTGTGTATAACTTGGTTTAAAATTGGAGAGCAGTGGTGGCCAAGTGGTAACGGCCGCGACTTACGAGTTGTAGGTCGTAGGTTCGCACCCAGACAGGCGCTTTGCTTTGTGTAAATTATTTCATCACCACTGCTCTCAAAACGGTGAAGGAAAACATCGTGAGGAAACCGGCATGTCCTAGAACCAAATATTCGAAGACATGTGACATCTGCCAATCCGCACTGGGCCCGCGTGGTGGATTACGGCCCACTCCCTCTCACCGAGAGGAGGCCCGTGTCCCAGCAGTGGGAACATTATAGGCTGATTATGGTATGGTGGTTTAAAATTAGAAGTTTGTTCAACAAGCTCAATTCCCTGAAGAAATTCAACAAGTGGTGAAACTAGTAAATATATCTTGAAAGAATCACGAGCTAATAAAGCTTTATCAATATGTTCTGGCGAAGTGAACTGCGCTGCATTACGCTTGCATTGATTTAGTCGATTCATACATTGTGTGTTGAATTTGTAGAAGTTTCCCTTCCAACTTTATTTGTGGTATTGTTACTAGTTTGGTAGGTGAAAGTCGGACGCATGAAATTCAAATAACATTACAAATATCGATGGTTATTGGTCCCGAAACTTTAAACAATGTGATATTGGAATATTATAGTTGTCATGTTATGAAATAGATCAAAACTGGTCAGTCTATTATGACAAAAGGTAATATTATGTGATGGTCTTACTTTATTTGGTACTTTTTATGCGTATATACCTGTCTCATATCCTCACACACGTCAAACCATCTAAACGTCTACATCCAGCACCCTAAACGCGCAACACACCTTGAATCACAATCAGAATCATTTTGAAGGATATTGCTAATCCATTGCTTCATATGTTCGAAAAATCTGTCTGCTCAACAACGTAAATAACGCAATGAATGTTGTTACACTGTCAAAATTAAAGCTATTGCTATTGTCAGTGTGTTGCGCAATTATCCCGCAGACACCAGTCTCTTCTCAGAATTGAGTTTCAGTAGGTACCTCAAGTGGCAAGTTAATTGGAATAATATTTTCAGTTCCGAGAAGCACGATTTAATATATCTCAGTGACTTTTGATGTCGTGCGACTTGTTTTTGTAGATTCCTTTGCTTTGCTATAAGCTACTTTACATTGCTATATTCCAGGATTCATTGTTCGTTTGCGTTTTATTGAAAGCTGGCTTATAATATTGAGCATGTACTCTTTTGTACCTTAGGTGTTCAATATATTAGTTTATCGTAATAAATCAAAGGTCAGCACTTTGTTGAAATAAAGTACTCGTAGATGTGTTGCAAGACTTTTTTCCGGTTAATAGACAAGAAAGATTTTTAACTTCCTGTAACCCCGCGTAAATGTCCATCCCGCGGGAATATCGGGATAAAAAGTAGCCTATATGATAATCCAGGTTGTCAGCTACCTCCATACAAAATTTTATCAAAATTGGTCCAGCCGTTTGAGCGTGAAGAAGTAACAAACATATAAACACACACACACACCCCCACACACTCACAAACTTTCGCCTTTATAATATTAGTGTGATTATGAACTGTTAAATATTTGTCAGAGATAATAAGAAATTCCTTACTTTACTTTCCCTTACCGCGTTGTTGTTTCACTGCAATGCCAAGCCGGAATAATTTCCTTACTTTACTTTCCCTTACCGCGTTGTTGTTTCACTGCAATGCCAAGCCGGAATAATTTCCTTACTTTACTTTCCCTTACCGCGTTGTTGTTTCACTGCAATGCCAAGCCGGAATAATTTCCTTACTTTACTTTCCCTTACCGCGTTGTTGTTTCACTGCAATGCCAAGCCGGAATAATTTCCTTACTTTACTTTCCCTTACCGCGTTGTTGTTTCACTGCAATGCCAAGCCGGAATAATTTCGCGGAAATTGAATCCGTTTGCTCCTGTTTTCGCGGCAATTCTATAAATAGAGTTCTTTATACTGCTGTGGAGCGAGTGCTTGAAAATACTTTCAACACGAGTTAAGAAATACACTGTATTTTCCGATACTGTAGTGTTTTTTTTCAAAACCTTCGTGATGTGTAGGATGGAATTTATTACGAAGTTAGTGCTGTGCTAAAAATAAATAGGTACGTTACGTAAAACTATGCACCTTGACTCCCTAATACCACCCCCCCGACCCCTAATCCCCCCCTAATACCCCCCTAAACCCCCTAATACTTTTTTTTCTTATCAAAGTGACGTTTTGATATTACAATTTTGTTTCAAGTTACTTTGTTGTCTGTTTGGAATATTGACTCCCAATTTTGAACCAGCTCCCTGAAATATGAGTTCTTCTTATTTTTTCATTACGAAGCCTTCTTGTTCAAGTACCTTTACTTAGAAACCTATCAGTAAACCGGCCCAAGCATGTATGTTAATTAAGAAGCCTTTTCGTACTCGTCTGTCCATAAGATACATGAGCAGTTTTATTTGTTCAACAATAATATTTCTATAAATACTCGTATTATTGGTTTTGTTTTCCACTGAATATATTTGTTTTTTTATCAATTTGTATGTCGCAGCCAACTAGCTTAATTAGTGTTTCACGTCGTTCAACTAGCGCGTTGCGGCCTGAATGATATTCAGCTATTGAATCAAACAGCTCGGCAAATGACTTGGATCGATAATGTTTAACTACTTGCCAAGCCCAGACATTTAAATTGGCACTGACTTGAAAAGCGGCAGTTGTTTATTGTAGTTTTGGTAAATAAAAATTACAAAATGCATGTTTATTAACAAGTTCGGAAGTACGAACTGTGCAGTAGGGAAACGAAATAAAAATGAGTTTTAACATAACAAATAGGTATTTAAATGGGGACGTACTTAATTAAATAAATATTTTGGAGTAAAATGGCTTAACGAGTCGGGGTTATGGGCAGTTAACGAATCGGAATTAATCGTGAGAAGTAAGTGAGAAATCCAACATGGAAGTGTGAATGGCCAGAAACGCAACACCGCGATTTTATGCAAAAATAGAAAAACTGGACAAGTGCGAGTCGGACTCGCACACGAAGGGTTCTGTACCACAAGGCAAAAACGCCGAAAAAAACACGTTTGTTGTATGGGAGCCCCCCTTAAATATTTATTTTATTCTGTTTTTAGTATTTGTTGTTATTACTTTCTTTGCAACAGAAATACATCATCTGTAAAAATTTCAACTGTCTAGCTATCACGGTTAATGAGATACAGCCTGGTGACAGACGGACAGACGGACATTGGAGTCTTAGTAATAGGGTCCCGTTTTTACCCTTTGGGTACGGAGTCCTAAAAAGGAGACTAGCGCACGTCAGTGATAAAAGTTAAATATTATAAAACATGAACTTTATTATTAACTACATTGTAATAATAGGTAAGTACATATTTCTGGATTTGTCAACTCGCTCACAAATAAATAAATTCGTGCGAGTCGCGTAGAGAAGAAATAATATTATTTAAAAGTGAGTGAGTGAGTAAATTCGTGCGAATAGACTAATAAGCCATTTTTACGGGCCATCACACGACCTTTAGTATTTTTTGTACAGACGCTACTACAATCTGTAAAATTTCTTTAATAGATTTTCAACTTTATCGCTAAAGCATAAGGTTCAAAGTTGATTGGGAAAATTTTACAGTTTCGGGTTGCTTGATGTACTGGCGTCTGTACTGTTATTGTAACCAATTTTCTTTTTATTAATGTTCATGTTTTACTGTCACACTAATTTACCAACCGCAGAAAAATAAAATGAAAACCCGTTATTTTTTTCATCTGATCTAACCTCCCTAATGTGTAAATAACAGTATTGTTATTTGACGTATGTACCTGTGACCCATTTAAATTTAATGTTTTTTTCACATGTTCCCCCTAATAAATAAATGGTCTAAGCATCAGCCAACCAATTCACTAAATGTTGTATTAGACACATTGGCTGATTATCATTCAGGCCGCTAGTTGAATGGCGCTGGTAACCGAATATAAATCAGTACCAGCAAATGAATATCTTGTGCGTTATTAGATACCACAACTCGCAAACAATTGCTAATGAAAATCAATAATCGATGGTAACAGAAGAGTTGTTTACGAACTCCTGTAACTGAAACTTCTGTCCTTCAGTTTCACGTGCCGGGGTACCCTCGTGTCTCTAAAAATAAATGTCAACAGCAAATGAATGGGTTTAATTAAAAAGGATCCTTATTTATTTGGATTTAAAGTTACATCACTTCAAATATGCTTGGTTTGGTTTGAAAACTACTATAAGTATTTTTATAGACAAACAGCCTGAGTTATTTATATAGAATTCAAGAAAAGAAATTGATTCTAGAAGAAATGAGGTCAATTTTTGAGGAAATATCTCTGTAAAAATGAACCAATCTGTATTGTTCAACGAGTCAAATCTCTGCTCATAGAATGAAATCTTGCAAAGGAAAATCACCACGTAGGTATATAGGTCCCGTAACTCAAGCATTACTTAAAACTAGTTTCAACCAATCAAATGTCTTGAATCTAGTTTTAAGTAATGCTTGAATATTGAGTGACGTCCTTCTTCCTTCCTTCCTTCCTTCCTTTAAGTAATCCTTGATGTTATTTTAAGCCCTATTATGAGCATGTTCTCATGTTAGGTTTAGGTAATTGCTTTACAACTAAACGAGTCTTGGTGGTGCTTTTGAGTTTTGTAACTTGTAACATATTACTTAATGCACTTGTACATAACTTGTATAAGCTACGTACGGACTACGGACGTGTACGTAGTTCACACACAACGCAAGACGAAAGTCCTTGACCAGTGCGTGTTGCCAGTACATGGCACTGAAACGTGGTCGCTCACAATTGGCCTTATTAGAAGTCTAAAAGACAATTAAAGGGCAATGGAGAGGGCTATGTGGAATTTCCCTACGTGATCGAATCAGAAATGAAGAGATCCGCAGGAGAACCAAGTTAACCGATATAGCCCGAAGAATTGCCAGTGGGCAGGCACATTGCTCGCAGAACAGACGGCCGATGGGGCCGAAAGGTTCTGGAGTGGCGACCGCGTACCGGAAGACGTAGCGTTGGAAGGCCTCCCAAAGGTGGACCGACCTTGTGAAGGCCGCAGGAACCCACTGGTTACGGGAAGCACAGAACCGGTCGAAGTGGAGTTGCTTGGGGGAGGCCTATATCCAGCAATGGACGTCTTTCGGCGTATTTACGTTGTTGAACGGACAAATTTTTCAAACATATGAAGCAAGGGATTACCAACATCCTTCAAAATAATTCAGATTGTGATTGAAGGTGTGTCTCGCAATTGGGGTGCCGAGGTTTTAAGTTCCTTGTAGCAGGTTTGGAGGTTCAATTCCCAGAACTAGAATAATATATATAACAAGTTTTTGTACAAAAATCAACTGGTACTTAATTATAGTAAAAAAAAACGTTTAACTATTTACCTAATAAAATAACTTGATGGGAATTGTAGTCGTTAACTTGACTAATGTTTGCTTTGTACTTAACTCAGATAATAAAATAAATGCATACGCTCTAATTAAAACAACCATCAATTAGACAGAGACCTACTGATAAAGTAGTACGGACTTTAGTATAGTACAAATTCATTGTTATCGTAAAAACTTCGCTGGCTAGTTGGTCAAAAGTGTCAAAACTGTGTGGAAAGGCCGGTATAGAATAGCAACGACGTTGGACGATGCGTTGGTTCAAATCCCGTCAAACCGTTATTGTATTTTTAATTTTTAATGTATGTTGCCCCAGACCTCCGTCATTTATAAACCGATTGGAAAAAATCTTCTTTTGTTTCAAAGGGTATACCGCCTTACTAATAAACGTATAGTTACAAACCGATTTCTCTCTTTCAATCAGTAATTTGACTTTCGAAAGAAGAAGACAAAGCGTTGTGTAACTATACAGACGCTATACAACGTTTATTAGTAAGGGGGTATATCAATAATACGTATTTTTTCCTCTTAGGGATGATGTTTTAATCATCTGTTAACTTCATCGAGGAATAATTTTGTAATTTTGACAGTTATTTCATACAAAAACTGGCTAGACAGGCGCTTTACTTTGTGTAAATTGTTTCATCACCACTGCTCTCAAAACGGTGAAGGAAAACATCGTGAGGAAACCGGCATGTGAACCAAAAATTCGAAGGCATGTGACATCTGCTAACCCGCACTGGGCCCGCGTGGTGGATTACGGCCCACTCCCTCTCACAGAGAGGAGGCCTGTGTCCCAGCAGTAGGAACATTATAGGCTGATTATATATGTATGTTTATGTATTTATGTTCTTATATATACACGTAGTATACGCCAATATATTTGGACATTCTGTCTAGAAGCTTTATGTAGGTACTAAAGGAATTTTCCTTTGACTTTAATAAGGGTGCGTCGCCTGTCTTTGAAAAGGAAATGGACAGAGTTCAACATAGGTCAGAGACTTTTTTCCGCGATGGCAGATGTAATAATAAACTACAAATGAATACGACTGCCTGTCTCCGAAATGTTCATTAAATTGGAGGATGGCTCTTTGTAGGGTTCCTTTGGGAAATAATTATTTTATGTTTCACTTCTTATTCGTTATAATTTCGTGGTATTTTTCTTGCTGTCTTGTCATGCTGGATTTTGCTGAAAATCTCTTTTTTTTTTTGTTTTTACGCTTGGACGGGGCTCGACAGTTCAAAAGTGCCTGTAAATCGTTTCATCATCATCATCATTTCAGCCGAAAGACGTCCACTGCTGGACATAGGCCTCCCCCAAGCACCTCTACGTCGACTTTCTGTGAGTGTGTGCGTGTAAATAGTTTATTTGAAATAAATGCTTTGAGTTTGACTTGTGAGTTTGCTGTTTCAGAGGTAAGTTTTTAAAACTAAATCTAAATTATACTGCGACATTTTACGTTTCTTACCTACTTTGGTATAACATTCTAAATAGGTACCTATTTTTTTTTACTTTTCCTTTGACTTATCGTATGCTTCAAATCAGTGGTTATACTTTAAAATTCTCAAGGTCCCAATTAGATACCTACGAAAATCAAATATCCTAACTACTATTACAAAAGCGAAAGTAAGTTTGTTTGTTACCTTTTCACGCCTAATCCACTGAACCGATTATCACGAAATTTCGCATATACGTTGGCAGGGGTATAGAAAAAGACATAGGGTACCTTTCATCCAGAAAAAATACTGTTCCCGAGGTAAAGAACAATAACTTTCTACGGCCACAATTGCTTTAGTACCTATCTACGCTAGATGGCGCTACGTGTCTTTCGAATCATGATTGAAATATGACCCGACTTTCTGAGCAGTAATGCTGCGGTGCTATTCTGTAAAATTCTCACCGTGAAAACTTAGGTGAAGTGAGCGTGGAGTGAGCTGTCAATAGTGTCAATTCCTAGCAAAAACAAACTCACTTCACCTAAGTTTTCACGGTGAGATTTTTACAGAATCGACCAGCTGTTCTGTAGAAATCTCACCGTAATAACTTAGGTGAAGTGAGCTGTCAATAATGTCAATCCCTAGCATCAGGTGGAATGACAGGTCACTCTAAGCTCACTTCACCTAAGTTATCACGGTGATATTTTTACAGAATAGCACCGCTGTATTCTAACAAAAAAACCTCAACTGCAGCGTTGAGGCTTTTGCTCAAATCTTCAAGTCTTGCATAAATTCACGATAGTATTTCAATCCATAATATTATGCTTTTAACAGGATCTGGATGAAAGGCACACAGATAGTTTATTATAACCTGGATTAACACATAGGATATTTTTCATCCCGGTAATACGTTTCCGTGGGATAACTTCCGTCCTTCACGCGGGCAAACCCGCGGGCAAAAGCTAGTAAGTAAATAATGTGCCATCAAAGGCCAACCCTAGGTCGAGATTAGAGTTTAACGTCCCTTAAGATCTATTAATTATTATTATTAATAGATAGTTGTAAACAAATAAATTAATACAAGCGATCAAACACAATTTGATGGAGTTTCCATTTGATTAATTTGCGAAAACAATTAAGAAACGGAATTTAGTTCTCAATTTAGTTCCCAATTTAGGTTTCAATTACTACAATGACTTTCTAAAGTTACACCAACTTTGCCTAAGGGCTTATAATTTTATATCGAAATTAGGGACTAACTATTTTAGGTAACTACCTAAAATAGTCCCGTAGTATAGTTAAATATAAAATAGTAATTTCTGTGTTTACATTCTGTGTAGTATTTTATTGGTGCCAATATATATAGGATATTAAGCATCTGGGAAATCCGCGCGTAGGTAAGTTCAATTCAAACTCAAACCATCATTACATTGAGCAATGGTGGCCAAGTGGTAACGGCCCTGACTTACGAGTTGAGTTGTTGGGGAACGGAACGGTCGAAACGGTGTATCTCATAGCTACCAACACGCTCTGGGCCCGCGTGGTAGATTACAGCCCACTCGAAGAAAGGAGGCCTGTGTCCCAGCAGTGTGAACATTTTAGGCTACAATCAGTCTAAAACATTTTAGGCTGATTATACATACCGTCATTACATTAACTTATTGTTTAAAAACTGTATCAAAAAGTCGATCACTAAAAAAAGCAGGAAAAAAAACTAGTAAGCATCTCAACTATCCACTGCCTATGTTCCACCATTTTATTTTGTTTGTGAAGTGGTTAGCTACTTCACAAAACAAAATAGTGGGGCACAAAGGCTATGTTCCCAACAAGTATTGTTTAAACAATGAACAAGACGAATCTTCCGAATCCCTTCTCAATCTCAATGGAACATTCAACAATGTCGGACATTTATTGCAGTTCCCGTGGGATTGTCACGTTTCTTCGACAACTACGGAATAAAATATGTCACTTGAATACATCTGGAATATTATCCTTTTTTAGCAGTCCCATTGCGACTCGGTGATATATCATTCTAAAGGTTTTATCCAATTTTATGGGGTGAAGATCAGGGTGGGATGTAGCAACAATAAATCAGGGAGAACACAGGCAGCAAAATACAAGTTCAGGCATCATGTCAATCCAGTTCAAAGCCTAATTTATTTATTTTTTTCATGGTCTGGCAGTTTGAGTAATTTATGTGGCCTACCCAAATGTCCTTTCTTTGGTATTGTTCGTCGAATCGTTGAGCTCCTTAAGTCTTGAGTTGAGTTGCACGATTTTTGACAAATGCGTGCACTGACTGGACAGGTCCTCTAAATCTGTGTGGTTCTTTCCTCAAAAGACCACCTCAGACATCGATCTACATGGTCTTCATATAACCTGACCAAGATTATGTCTGGACTTTAAAAGAGACTGTGACCTCTGAGTTTGTTTCGGCCTTTCTTCTCAGAGTAGTCAGATAGGAAACGCCGACTTCATCTAGTTAAAAAAAAAAACATGATTGACGTGTAAAAGTGTTTGTACAAACCTACTTACAAAAAATAAAATCATTTCAAATCATTTCATTAATAATGTATGATCTGGGGGAGACTGACTTGCCGACACCAAAACATGTAACCACAACGAGCTACAATGACGTTTTGAGTCCGAAAATTGCCTGGAAAGTAAAACCACATGAAGAAAGACAGCGAGCGAGACGAGAACATGAGGTCCTGAGAGTTTTGAGTCGGGCAAAGTAATTAGGAACATCTACATCTGTGAAGAATTCAAGCTGGTCATTCGGTTAATGAAGGTTAGAAAATACACCCAAATAACGATGTTATTGTGTTGTGGGTGGCGGAGTTAGTGTACACAAGCTTTTAAATAGAAACCAAGTTCCCTTCCTCAGTTAGGTTAATGAAGCACGAACATCGACGTTAACTTGTATCAAACGAATTGACCTTTAACAGGCTTTTAACTTGATCAAACATATATCCGGAAGCAGATGCCTGATTATGTTAAAAGCCTTTGTGTATAAAGTAGGAGGGTAGAATACGTAGTTTCAGAAAAGGATAATTTGCATGATGTTAGAACTGGTTACTTTTATCATTATTATTGGTTTGTCACTCATCATCATTCTCCTGCTCTTATCCCAATTTATTTGGGGTCGGCGCAACATGTCTTTTTCTTCCATACTTCTCTATTAGCTGCCACCTCAACAGTCACCCCCTTTCACCCAGTCATCATCATTCACACAGTCCATCCGTCGTTTCTTTGGTCTTCCCCTACTCTTAAAGCCATCGACATTCATACTCAAAACTTTCCTCACGACATTTTCCTCATTTGTTACTTTTATACAAGCAAATAATATTATGATAATTTATTTCCGGTAGGCTACAACCTACGGAAATAAATTGGACTGTGTTTTTTTAACAGAAACATTAGTAGGTATAAACTTGTTTTTTTCCCGAAAAGACGAAATGTTTTCCTAACAAACAGCTTCTATTAATTATACAAAATTGCTATAAATAAACATAGTGAAGAAATCTTGCTAATCAGCTTTGTTAGCATTGGAGATACAAAAAGGTTAACTTGTTACGTAGGAGTTAAATTAAATTGTAAAAGGAATAAATAAGTACCTACTACGACCCCAGAAGAAAACATAGTGAAAGGTTTCTAACGCGTTTAGAAATAAGTATGTACTTATATGCCAACAAGAATAGAATAGAAGGTTCGCCCGGAACCTATTTTTGTAAACGTATTTCCAATTATTAACGTCAGGGGCTTAAATAAATAAATAAATGACCTAAAGCGCGGTCACTGTCGGACTGCATAGAAAAGAAAAAGAAGCGCGATGACACAACGCTGGTAATTTATTGCAAAATATGAAGCAATTGTCTATTTACAAAAAATCTATTAGGTATTTGGACTAAAAAATTAAAACACTAGTGTTTTAGTAAGTTACTTGTAGAATGATTGTATGTAGGTATAGTATGGTTTTTATTGTAAAAAGAAAGTTTTTGGAGGTATGTTCATGACTTTTGTTCTATCGTATCAAATTAGTTGTATTATATTTTCAACACACTATCTACCTAGCATATATCCTGAAGAATATCATATATTTTTTCTGATTTTGTTTACTGTAGTCAATATATCATATACTTTTATTGCTTCTAAAACTTGCGTTTTTTACGTTTAGGTCCTGTAACAGAAGAATAGCAAGATTTCGTGTAATCTGAATAAAATCGGGGGGCACGGCAGTGCCCCCGCCAAGTCGAGCAAAAAGCGGCACGGCCGTACCATCCTTTTCTCGAAGCAGTTCAAGCCATTTTCGACCCCCTATAACTTCGTTGTGGATAAAACTAGAGACCTGAATTTTCAGTAATCAAGCAGGTATTGTATAAACACGGTATATTTCAAATTTCATTCAATTTGAACCAGTAGTTTAAGAATTATAACTAGTCAAAGTTTCTTAATTTTGTCACTCACTGACTGACTGACTGACTGACCGATCATCAAAACTCTAAGGCACTTCTAGCAGACATAGAAGCTTCAAATTTAGAACACAATTAGCGTTTAGTGTATAAATCAAGGAAAAACTAAAATATTTTGCAATTTCGTTCCAGTTTTCTAGATACACCAACTGCATAAATAACTTTGTAATCCCATATAAATATATAGAATTACAAAGTTACATTTGCAGTTAATGAATCAGTGTACCTGAACAAAGTCGCTTCCTGCTGTCTGTCTGTCCCTATGGATGCTTAGATCTTTAAAACTGCGCAACGGATTTTGATGCAGTTTCTTTTAAATAGAATGATTCAAAAGGAAGGTTTATTTGTATAATACATGCATAATATAGTAGAGAAACACTGATAATTTTAGAGGTTTCTAATGTGATGTCGTAAATAAACAGATTTTCTTGCGCTTATATTGCAAAAGCTAGCTGAACCCTACGAGATAGATCAAAATAATGTACTACAGTATTGCACACCTTAAAAAGGTCTACAAAAGAGTCCGCGATGGTATATGTCTATCTGTTAGGCATAACCCACAATAACCATTTTTTATCCTTTACTTTTTACGAGAAATAGTGGCTTGTTTACGAAGCGATTTTAAGCAATACAGCATTAATCTATATCCAATTAAGTACCTTAAATACATTGTGCATTTACTATAGATCAATTTGGCCCTTTGAAGCATGTAATTTAAATGAATATTTTTGAAGATATTACAGATTTAAAATGTAGGGACATAGCGGTTGCGCTGGTGAGTTTACCTATGGCAACGACAGGATAGTACGGTTAAGTAGTTAACCTAACAACATCTTGTAGTGACCATCAATATTAAAAATCTTCTATGTTTTAAATAAATAAATTGACTTGGCAATCGCACTGTTTGACTTTGCAATCGCACTGTGAGATACATTGTGTTTTCATGCGATGGCGATGGCCAAGTCAATTTATTTATTTAAAACATAGAAGATTTTTAATATTGATGGTCACTACAAGATGTTGTTAGGTTAGCTAATTATGTAATAACTTAAGACAGAAGGTTCCTTAAGTAGGGAGTGAATAAATTAACCGACTTGGTATTTCATGGATCTCACAACTTTTTACGGTAGAAGAACTGAGTTGCGAGACTTGGCTTTTTTTACAAGTTATGTTTTTGATGGCATAATCCTTTTTACGACAAAGATAGTTTTGCAGTAAAAGTCAGGAACACTAGATGTAATCCGTCTTTATCCCTGCACGTCTACAGAGAAAATTAAGGATTTACAGTGCAGTAAGGCCGGATTAACTTTAGCCCGTATACCTAGCTTTACTTTTTCCTAATAAGCGCTTGAGTTGCATAAAATCACTAAAGGAAAGTCAGGGAAAATGATGTCATGTTTTAACAGTTGTATGAAATGGCTATAACACCACAAATTGGCGTAATGTGTCAATTTGATAAAAACAACAATATCCCTGATATCATTCCTACAGCTAACAAGTTTTTTGGATCAGTAAATAATGTTCCATCAAGGGTACATCGTCATCAAAATGATTACAGTCTAATATAATCATTCTAAATTGCATTTTGCTTGACTACAATAAAAAATCGTCAAACCTTTTGTTCTGGCTCTTTACTGTCTGTAATTTACTTTCACTGTAATTCGCCGAACTCTCAAGAGGATCATTAGCGTAGATTATTATCCAGTACCTATTATCTGTTTATGTCAAACTTCGCTGTTATCCTTGATCTAACCCTCACCTGTAAAATGTTCAAAATACAATTATGAAAAGTCAACGTATTTTTTTACTTATCACCGACTTCAAAAAAAGGAGGTAATCAATTCGACACGTATGTATGTAATATTATTGGGACTGCATTATATTCACATATGACAATCTATTAGGGCATATGTATGTTTGTCCACGCATTTCTCCGCAACTATTAATCGGAACAGTGAAAGTTTCATCCAAATCGATTTAGGAATTTTCAAGATATGGACTAATAATACGTGTAAGTGTGACGGCCTGGCTTATTGATACGAGCTTCGGGTGCAAAGGGAAAACATCTCAAAACCTTGGTCAAATTCTAGTGCAATATTTACAAAAAATCTATTACCTCCTTTTAGCAAACAAATATTCCAGTTTAAAAAAAAATTATACCGACTACCGTTAATTTATTTTTGTAGTCGGTTTATTTATTTATTTTTTACTTTTTTTGTGTAACGTTTGCGTAATTAGTTCGAACGCGATCTCGAAACGATTTTAAATTTTGAATTTGACAATGAACTTTAACGTTTTAAGTAGCTAAAAGGTCACAAAATTAACTCTTTTATTCATTTGGTGATATCGTCCAAACCATTGAAATTAACTTACATTACAGTAATAATTGTGGTTTTATTTTTTTTTTGTTTTTTCAGTAATAAATGTAAGACGATTACACGATTTTTTTCAAGAATTTAGATTTGGGAAATGACAATTTATAATGATTATGTAACAGTTACTGCACCTCCTATTTCGATTTGGCGCAAGTTTTAAATTTTATCCTATAAACTCCTACCCATAGAAATATTATACCTATGCTTCTATCTATAGTTGTAGGTAGTTTGAGAAAAGCAGATGTTTCAGTCGATAAGAAGCACATAACTCTTCGCCAGTCGCCGACGAGGGGTGGTCTTACGCCTGAAGGATTTCCAAGTTCTAACGCAAGTTCTATTCTCAGTATATTCAATAAAGTATTTTGATTCTCTATGATTTATAAGCATCTAGATACAGATATTCTTTTCATATATTTATCCCCAAAGCCGTATTTTTTTTTTATATAAGCCGGAGTTTCTCATTTTAACATGCTACATTTGTACCAGCTTGCTATTTGTATGAAATGGAATACGAATTGCTTGCGGAACAACCTGTGGACTTAATATAAAACTTAACAAAAATTCCGCTATAACAATAACTTTCGGTTCGCATAAAAAAACCACATACAATAAATTCTTCGAAAAGAACTTATCACATACCTACCTGTTATCTTGCGTTTACGTGAGCTCGACCACCAAATAGGACACTTGGGCCCTCCATGGATTATGTTGAAGATATAAAGACCTAAGTTTATTTTTCCCACAAAAGATTTCTATAAATGATTTTGAGCATCTCTTCGACCAACACATTACCTCCCTACAAAACACCCTCTCAGAAAGTAATGACTAAGTAGATGAGGCATCCATGGGGCTGCACGTTATACAAAAATTTTGTTATGATTAGTGGTTCCAGTATATAATTTACGATGAAAACTTGTTGTAGAAAATAACATACACAAATGACGAGTGTATATTGTTTGATGGCTTTTTAACTGCTTTTGATTATTATCATTGCGTGCAAAATAAATATTAGACTGTATAAGGTGGTGGCAGGTGGAGCCTAGCCTTGACCGAGTGACGATCAATGAATGCAGGAATACCCAGAATGTCTAGGACAAATAGACAAAGTCGTAGGATACTAAAATAGAACTTACCAGTTGCTCGTGTATTCAACACACATGAGATTTCCCGTCGGCAAATTAAATCCCGTCTGTATCTAAACTCTCCCGTCTGTGTGTAAATCCCGGTGGGGCTGAATTTTAAAAAATCCTTCTTTAGTAAACTTTCTTTTTACAATGTGGAGACAAAATACAACAATAAATGGAAGCACTGGCAATAGTAATGATTAATATAAATAAGAGTATTTGGGAACTATCAAATAAAAAAAGGTTTTTTTTCAAAGGTTTTGCGAATATTTGACTAGCTATAGTGACTTTTGGATATATTTGATTGAATTTTCGTATGCAGACTAGGAACGGCATTAGAATTAGATATATATGCAGTTTTATTTACTGTCTTATTTTCGTCTCCACCTTGTATTAGGAACTTTTATTTATTTTAAATCAATAATTAATTATTATTATATTTTTTTTTTTAATTTTTACATTCATCAATTAAAATTTTCATTTATTCATTTAGACAGGTAAAAATAACAAAATTAAATTCTAACACAACTAAAACTATACAGAAACTAGAAAATAGCGTCGAAAAACTCATCCGCATCGCTGTCGACTGGTAATGTACCCAAGAGACTGGCGGCATTACCACGTTGTATGGCGATGCTTAGCCTCTGGCCAAGGCCAAAATAAATGATTTATATCGAAATAAATTATTTATAGCGAGTCATGGAGCGCAGTATCATGGGGGTTCGAATTTCTGATCGTATAAGGAACACAATACTGCGCCCCAAAACTAAGATAACAGACGTTACCCAAACAGTCGCTAAACTTAAGTGGGTCTGGGCCGGACATGTTTGCCGCATGTCAGATGACAATTGGGCTAAGAGAACCACCGATTGGGTCCCACTAAACGCACGACCGACGCCATCGCGGCAGGCCAAGACGAATATGGCAGGACGAGCTTGACTCCTACCGTAGGGACTGGCCACTCGCAAAAGACAGAATTGTGTGGAAAAGGGAGAGGAAGCCCTTTGACCTGCAGTGGGACAGTACAGGCTGGTTAGATTAGATTAGATATATACATACATATACTTCATTGTACACCAGATTATACAGCATAAAAAATATAAGCTACAAAATAGGCAACGGGTGGCCTTATCGCTTATTGCAATCTCGCCTAAGCAATTGCAAGCATGAAAATTTATGCTTCTAGACCTAGACCCGGCTTAGTCAATATATTCAGAGCTTTTGTAGTAGGTACTATCATAATTTAGTAAAAACTGTATCCGAAAATCATTATGTGATATAACCGTAATCAGCCTATAATGTTCCCACTGCAGGGACACAGGCCTCCTCTCAATGAGAGGGAGTGGGCCGTAATCCACCACGCGGGCCCAGTGCTGGTTGGTGGATGTCACATGTCTTCCAATTTTTGGTTCTAGGACATGCCGGTTTCCTTACGATGTTTTCCTTCACCGTTTTGAGAGCAGTGGTGATGAAATAATTTACACAAAGTAAAGCGCCTGTCTGGATTCGAACCTACGACCTACAACTCGTAAATCGTGTCGGTGACAACCTGGGCCACCACTGCTCCATAAGTGATATAAAGATATGATAATGACTGATTCAATTTTAATGTCAGACGGTACTTAAAATAATGAGTAAATAATAATAATTGAGCATTGAATTTGTGCATGCATTTGTGCACCAACCCGCACTGGGCCCGCGTGGTGGATTACGGCCCACTCCCTCTTACAAAGACGAGGCCTGTGTCCCAGCAGTGGGAACATTATAGGCTGATCATGGATTCAATTTATTTATCTTTAAAGTTTTACATTACACAAATAATTAAATCATTTTGCAATCAAAGTTTCATGTCCATTCAGGTTATTGTAGATTAATTTATTTATCGATTCAAATTAATGGTTGAAGTCAACACTTTACTGAATGAGTATTTTGATTATTATTGTTCGATCGAGGCGTGGGTGTATTGAAGTGACGGATGCAATGTTTAATAAAGCTCATATGATATGTACGGTATGTTCTGTATTTTACGGTGAAATTTATTTCATTTCTACTATTTTGATGAACGTTCAATGGAACTTTCAGAGAAATCAGCATGCATTGTGCGAAATATTTACTACTAATGGCTTTCAAAACAGACGAACGGCGAACGGTTTTTCTGTATGGCGGGTACCCATTTCCGGGTACCCGGACATTGTGGGCATTCTCGGTATATACCCAGATATCACGATATCATTACTATTATTGGACTTCTGCCATGTAAATTAATTACATTGTGCCTATTGGTACAAATGTAGACCATAGTTATAATATATGTTTATTATATGTTTAGTGTATATCTTTTGTTGGAAATCCTAAAATAAATAAATTCTACTAATATTATAAACGCGAAAGTTTGTGAGAATGGATGGATGGATGTTTATTACTCTTTCACGCAAAAACTACTAAACGGATTTTGATGAAACTTTACAACATAATAGCTTATACGTCAGAATAACACATAGGATACTTTTTATCCCGATATTCCAACGGGATCGACACTTATGCGGGTGAAACCGTGGGGCGCTGCTAGTAAATAAATAAAATAAAAATATAACACATTATACATATAACATGACGCCTGTATTCCCCAAACGGTTAGGTAGAGATGAACAGTAACTCCCATATTTCGTAGTTTTAATACCTGGCTTTTATATTTATTTACCTATAATGTGTCTTCTCTTTACAGAATCACTCTTGGAAACTGCATGGGGCTTGGAGAGAGGCCATTCAGCCCACCATGGTGGGGTCAACTTGCCTGGTTCATGGTCTTCGCCATCATGCTGCTTCTTGCTGTACTGGGCAATACCCTGGTCATATGGATCGTTTTGGGTAAGTAATATCCATACTAATAATATAAATGCGAGAGTGCCTAATGCCAACATGACACCTAAATTATTACCTGAATATTATTGCCCTGTTGGATTTTCAATCCTCGATGCCGAACCGACCGATGAAATTCCAACAAAGCGATTTTATTTATTTTGATGTCGCATAGCGTTAGTGAAAATGATCATTACTCTGTCTATCTGTCTGTTATATTTTAGGCCTAAATCACTGAACCAATCGTTATGAAATTTGACACAGGTACCATGGAACCTGAAAAAGGCTACTTTTTACCGACTTCACAAAAAGGAGGAGGTACTATGTTCGGGTGTTTATATGTCCTGCAGCCTTCACAAGGTCGTCGGTCCATCTTGTGGGAGGCCTTCCAACGCTACGTCTTCCGGTACGCGGTCGCCACTCCAGAACCTTTCAGCCCCATCGGCCATCTGTTCTGCGAGCAATGTGCCCTGCCCACTGCCACTTAAGTTTGGAAATTCTTCGGGCTATGTCGGTTACCTTAGTTTTCCTGCGGATCTCCTCATTTCTGATTCGATCACGCAGGGAAACTCCAAGCATAGCCCTCTCCATTGCCCTTTGGGTGACTTTTCAAAATCATAAAATATCTTAATCCAAAAATCGAAATGAAATTATCTTTATTTATAAAGTAGTGATGAGCTGACTATGGGTTTTGCAATCAGCGGACTACCTACAGTGACTAATTGGATATTATGCATTTGATTGAATTTCTGTTTGTAGACTGGGAGCATCATAAATTAGTTAAATATACGAAGTTCCATTTACTGTGAAACCAATAACGTTCCATACGACCTATATATTAAGTAGGTATGCTATAACGAAATAAGCAGGGTTATGGCGTAACACACTATCAGTAGCAATAGCTTTCTTTTTGACAGTTCAACAACATTCATTGCATTATTTACGTTGTTGAGCAGAGAAATGTTTCGATCATAATATGAAGCAATGGATTAGCAATATCCTTCAAAATGAAGGATATTGCTAATCTTCACATCATCAATTTATTTCAGATTGTTAATAATATTATGTTACGCAATTAGGGTGCGGCAAGCACTGCCTTTGAAAGGCTCCATAAATTGCATTCCGCTTTATAGAACAAACATCCATTAGCGCAATACCTATACTGCGACTTCGATGATTTGAATTTATATTCAGAGGTTACTGAAGTACCTAGTAATAAGTAATGTGTTCGTTCAGTGACACGAGAGATGGCATGACATACCGACTCGGAATTTTCCACAAACACTACCTTCCTGATCCAATTACCTGCCGGGCTATTTTTTTTGAACCCGCGACATATTACTTACTAATTAAAAATTATCTCGTTTTGGTGTTACATAATTCCAAGCTGGCGCTGCAAGCCTGGCTGCGATCACCTTCGCCTACTTGCAGGTTCATGGGTTATCCTAAATAACTCGGAGTTAACAGCTAATTCAGGGTTAACCAAATAATTAATCTTGCCCCACCCAGAGTTAGAGGTAAACCTAGAGTTAAACTCTTAAATACTGGGTTAGTGTTAGTAATGTCAAAACAAAATCGACGTTATGACAACTTATTTTGTATTTTGATATTGTTCAACGTTGTAGTAATTGAAAACTCGGTACTATATCAGCAGGCAATATAAATTTATAAACCCAAATAAGAATTAATACAAATTTTAAAAGACCTAAAACAAATGCATAACGAACCGTATCAATGAACTAAATCTCCATGGAAACCACATACAATAAGATTAAAATGTAATGTCTTGGTATAAAATTCAAAGACAAGAAAGTATGACGTATCGTAATGTAGTGTAAAAGTGATGCGTATACAATTTCCGTTCTTTGTTCGTTCATTAATTTTTGGTCGGATTACATATTAGGGCTCAGACTTTGCCATTCTATTTTATGTTTCGTCGATTGAACTACAATGTTACCAACTCAAAAAGGGTGATGCTTTTTAGTGGCGCAACGCGTTACGCGTTGCAATTATAACCCGACTAAACTCACACGTGACGCTGCGACGCGATTCTCGTAGAACAATTTCCATGTTTCCATAGAAATGATTGTACTAGAGTAGCATCGTGCACAGGCCTTTATTCGGGAGCTATACAAGGAAAAACACAATATTCCACCTGATTTCAATTACCTTCACATACAAGTCGGCCCTTCGTTGTCATCCTTCCCTCTTATTGACACATTCACATTCGGATCGCATTCTACAACCTCAACCTTGGCAACCTTATCTTTGATTAGGAAGGAGAATGTCTTTATAAGCCGTGATTGTCCCTGCTCAGAATACAGAATCCATATATTTCCATGTTCCTCCTAATTGAGGAAAATCCCGGGGAAACCAGGCATGTTAGTGGTTAACTAAATGAACACCCTACATCTATTTGCCGTGTTAATGGCAGTTCATACAACTGTCAAAGAATTACAGTTTTGGTTTGAATATACGGACAATTTAAGATGGTAGTAAATATTTCCCTCGACTATTTCATTTAGCTTTGTCTCTGGGTTGGCAACGCACCTGCTATGGATTTCTTCTGGTTTGCCTTTGGTTTGGAAAATATCCATTGGCAGAGGTGACCACTTACTATAAAGGCCCCTAATTCACTATGGCCACTTAACGATTCCTTACTTCGAATACTACATCAATTCTTTAGCTAATCCCGCCAATCTTATTGTGTCATAGAGAATTACTGCCCAGGTGGGCCATTTACTTATCTGGCTATAAAATTATTTGCAAATTGAAAGGGGTGAAGGAATTAAGGTCACATTATCGATGAGCGAAAATTAAGGTTCTCAATAGTAAAAACACAGTCAGTCACACAGCCAGTGTTAGTCTTTAACCTCAAAAAAATATTGCACAATATTACTATAAAAGATGCCAATCGTCGTTCAGTCGTTTTTATTATTAACTAGCTGTGCCCGCGACTTCGTTCGCGTGGATGTCGGAACACAATAATGTGTCGCTTAGGAAAGGTGTAAAAGGAAAAATCTTCCGATCTTGTCTGGTAACGCTTTCCTTGCCTGGGGTTCTCAACCATAGCCCTTTCGACTGCACAGCAGTCACTGCGTCTTCAGGGTTCATAATGACAATGCGACGAAGTGTCATTTTGATTTTTGAGGATAAATAAAAATGAAAGCGCCTGCTCGAGGCTGATTGTCTGACCAAATAGCCATATTATGTCCATTTACCATAAGATACCTTGAGGGTCGATATGGTGCATTTCCGACGTTTGGCCCCCAAACTGGAACGTGTCGGGGCCGCCATGGGATCTGGAGGCGATAGTCCTCGCGCGCCTGTATGAGTGGCGCGCGGAGGCACTACGCCGGGGGGAAGATCCGCTTCCGCGGCAAATCGGTGCGGAGCGGACAGATCTCCGGCGCGATCTCATGGCGGCATGGAAAGAGCGACTGTCGCTACCCAGCGCAGGGCACGCCGCGATAGCGGCGATAAGACCCCTCTTTAAGGAGTGGCTAGAGAGGCGCCACGGCGCCCTCACCTACCGCCTGACGCAGGTCCTCATCGGACACGGAAGTTTCGGGAGGTTCCTGCACATCATCAGGCGGGAGGAAACGCCCGGGTGTCACCATTGCTAGGATCGCTCAGAGGACACGGTGGAGCACACGGTGGAGGTCTGCCCCGCTTGTGCGGAGCACCGCCGTGTCCTCGTAGAGGCGATTGGCAGCGGCGGCGACCTCTCGCGCGGCCCTGGTGCAAGTCATGGTCCGGGGCGAGAGGGAGTGGGAGGCAGTCACCTCCTTCTGCGAAGCAGTCATGCTAGCAAAGGAGGTGGCGGGATGGCTCATGGAGAGAGCCTCCCATCCCAGCCACCGTGGGAGACGCTCCGGGCGTCGGGAGCCGCGTGACGACTCCCGGCCACCGTAGGCGCGGGCCTGCGGGCGGAGAGTAATGGGTAGCTGGGTTTTAGTCAGTAAGAGTCTGACACTCCCTTCCGCTCCACCCAGAGCGGGAGGGGTAATTTGATGATTTCCCATCCGAAAAAAAAAGGGTCGATATGGTTTTAACCAAGACAATGGCTAAAAATTTAGTTATTGTCTCGAAAACATAATTTACAATACCTTTTTACGACATGGCAGTGCTACTTGTATTGGGTGTGCACCTTGACGTATCGCTGCCGGCCGTAGTCGAGTCGACGGCAGCGAAGAGTCCTGGGACGCGGTGGTTTCCTTCTGCGAAACGGTCGTCTCGCAGAAGGAGGCTGTGGAAAGGGAGAGGGAGATCTCATCCACTCACCCGGCCCGCAGTAGGCGCATCGGGCGTCGGCGGAGGGCGTACAACGCCCTCTTCCAGCCCCCCTAAACGGGTCCAGGGGCGACGAATTCGGGGACGTCTGTCACCGCCAACACATCAGGACTTGAGCTGGCGGCACGTAGTGTTCCACGCGCGCCCCTCTTTGACGTCACCAGTCGGGGGTTGCGGAAGGATCGTACGGTCCCGCAACCCCCGACGTAGGTGTGAGACGGAACACTGGGTTGATTTTTAGTCAGTAAGAGCCTGACAGACCTCGCCGCCCGTTCCAGGGCGGCGGACATCCATGAAGATTTTCCACAAATTTTTGCAAAAGGTGTGCACCTGCCGAACCTATACTCAATAAATCAACAGCCCGTCTTGAGGTGTGCGTTGAAGCGTTATCATGGTAAAGAAATTTAAAAAAAATCGAGAATAAAGGCAAAAAAACTATGAAAGTATGATTATTATGATCTTAAAACCTTATGTCACTAAGAAAATGCTTCTCTGTTAACAATGTTAGAAAGGTTGCTTGCCCCTCGAAAGAGCTCCTACCTAAAGTTGCCCGTGTGTGTGTTTGTTTCGGCCTTTCTTCTCAGAGTAGTCAGATAGGAAACGACGACTTCATCTAGTTTAAAAAATAAAAACATGATTGACGTGTAAAAGTGTTTGTACAAACCTACTTACAAAAATAAATTCATTTATCATTGCAATCTTTATCACTCAGAACACCACATCACATAATTATTATCTTACATTATCCTCACTTTTTATTTGAAATTCTTTTAGCGCCACTAATCAACCAACAATCGAAAGCGATTAACATTATAAATTATGTAATCATTACTTTTTCAAATAACACAGGCAGAAGTGACTGTGATAGTCATCTTATAGGTAAGCCTGCATGACGTGATTATTCACATAATAATGTTATAAACACAATAATTATGTTTTCGTTAGTACTATAAAGCGCCAATAGATGTCATTACGTGTATCCAACTTACGTAATGAAAGTTGTTGTAGAATACATTAAATTGATTATATCTTTTGATACAGTGAATCGATTGCGATGAAACCAAAACTAACTACTACTCCGAGTTCTACACTATATTTGAGTATAAAAATTTACCATATTGGTTTGGTACTTTTTACGTTGAACGTGTTCAAATTAAATTTTGTCACATCCAAACAGACAAACAGACAAACCGACAAACAGACAAACAGACAAAAATTCTAAAAATTGATGAAATGGCATCTGTTGGTTATCCTATAACACCCCAACTATTTTTTTTTTTAATATTTTCAATGTACAGAAACGCCTCGTCTACAGATTTATTATATGTATAGATAAAAATAGCCAGTCGTCTCCACAAAAAAAAAACTCTTTTTTTTCTAATTTAGTCATATTATTGTAAGATCTTCATCGTCATTCAACAGGAGACAAGCAGCTCTTAGCAACCCGCTAGGGGGACCCAAGCATAATGCTGACGCTTAAACCATTGCTTCCGGTATTTTAGTTTTATGCATGTCCTTATTACTACTAGCGGTAATACCTACCGGAGACGATAAACGTTATTCTATTCTAGTCTAATTTATTTATTGATCCGTTGTTTGCGCAGATATGCTGACTTTAAAATGATGCGTACATTTTGATTCTTATATGTTTGCTTCATGTGGGTGTTCATGCGTCAAGGGTTAGTGGGCAAAATGAGTCCTCAACTACTAATGAGAAATCAATAATCCAGTTTGAGTAACAAATCATACCCTAACTCTATTTTAGTTTTGATTTCTATTCCGGCTGAAATTTTTTACCATCTACGCGTCTGGACAAAAACAGGGTTGTAGCGGTATCTACAACGCCGCATGCAAACAACGCGTCACGCAAAATCCTGCATCTCGCAAGCAGAGTTTACCGCGCAACTAGCGTAGATACAACGGCCCGACATGAATCATCGGGCAGTTGCCCGCCAGACACAACACGCATCTGGTCGGAGGATTTTTCTATGGAGTATAAGTGAACTTTACACCCTGTTCATCATACCTCTAATAGGGTAATAAAAGGTGAACGGAGTAGAAGCCTGTAGCACAGATATTTTTTGCAGAGATAGAATAAGTTTTTTTTTTCGCATTCAATCCTCTAATTGAAGCCGGCCGATGAATTGAATGTCGCTACCAATCCATTAATAATTAAAAAAAAAAAGAGATTTCTATGTTGCTGTGATTTGTGTGTTTTTTGTGTGTGGCTTCTACTCCGTTTATCTTTTATACCCTGTTTTTGTCCAGACGGTAAAAAAAGTCAGCCGGTATATCTACCATCAGGCGTCTTATATCTCATACACACATCTACACAATCTAGAAATATTTAGATATTCATGTATTTAAAACAAATTACTTAGGAAATCGTACCTATACCTTAATATACTTATATCAAAATGCGCAGTATTTAATACTATAAAACGAAATAAAAAAAAATCAACCCTGGTGTGGGATATGCTGCAAGATATGATGGAGGATAGGATAAGACAAAGGACCGTCCCACTCCATCGCATCGCATCGCCCGCCCGCGCTTCGTTTTCACTTAGTGTTCTTTCTCACTGTTTTTCTTTTTGTTCTGCTCCTAAGGGTTGTAGCGTGATGTTAAATAGCCTATAATCTTTCTCAAGGATTGAGCTATCAAATGCAAAAGTTATTTTTCAAATTCAACGAGTTATTCCGGTCTGATCCCCTTAACCCCCCTCCTCGATCCCCTCTAGCGTTCAAACAAAGGAAAAAACAAATATCCTCTTCAACTTTATTATTAGTAATACATAATAGATTGGGCCAACAAATTCAAATCCAACTTGTAGTTCTAGAGATGCGTTCAAACAAACAAAAACAAACAAACTCGTCAGCTTTATTATTATTAATAGATTAGCTGACTAAGTTGACGTCAGTTGGTTTGGCCGTTTTGATCCGCCTGCCAATCATAACAGCGAACATGTTGACAACAAAATCCATTAATGATCAGAAAGAGACTTCTAGAACCAGGGGGTAATTGCGTAACACTCTAACAGTAGAAATGGCTTTCGTTTTGACAGTCCAACAACCAGTGGCGTAGCGTGCCTTGGAGGGGCCCTGTATCAAAATTAGTTGGGGGGCCTAAATGAAGGGTAAGTATTTTCCACAAAAGAAACAAAAGTGCTTGCATTAAATTAAAATAAATATTATTGATTATAAGTTATCGATTCCTCCTAGAAATTGAGCTAGCCAAACAATTCAAATTAAATATACACCTTTCTTGCCTTTTTTTCGGTAAATGGGCCACCAAGATACAGGCTGTGCCTAGTTTGGGGCCCACAGCTAGTTCTACATAAGCACTCTTTTAACAAACATGTTACTGTTTGTATGTTTATTAACTTGTGTGTGTCAATAAATTGATTATTATTAAATTGATTTATTAAACCATCTATAGCTGAAGACGATTTCAGTTTTTCTAAAATTTCTGCCTCTATAGAAATAGTGACAAGTCTGATAGCTGTTCCTGCCCCATCGAAGTCCTTAGGTATTTTTTTTTATCAGTTTTAATTTTGAAAAACTTTACCGGGAAGCACGAGATTAAGTGACATTGTGGATAACATTTTACAAAATTTTTGCTTACACACGTTAGTGGCCTCTATAGCCCGAGGGCCCCGTATCATATTGATTCGGCTGATACGGCGGTAGCTACGCCCCTGCCAACAACATTCATTGCGCTATTTACGTTGTTGAGAAGACAAATTTTTCAAACAATCGGTTAGCAGTATCCTTCAAAATTATTCAGGTTGTGATTGGTAATCTTTAACGCAATAAGGGTACTGGAAGTGAATGTATGTATGTTTTATAAACAACTTTTGTAATATCTTGTTTTTGTTGTCTACAGCCCACCGTCGCATGAGGACAGTAACCAACTGCTTCCTCGTAAACCTCGCCGTCGCAGACCTGCTGATGGCGACCTTGAACGGGGCTCCTAACTTCATATTCCTGGTGACTGCTGACTGGCCATTCGGGGCAGTCACTTGTACAGCCAGCAACTTCACTGCAAACCTTACTGTGTCCGCTGGAGTATTCACATTAGTCGCTATCACTGTCGATAGGTAAGTTACTTTTGTTTTATTATGAGCCAGCAATATGACATTGGTAAGGATTGGCAAAAACAAAAGTTTGCGAAAAAGGCCCTTTGTGCACGGCACGGTTTCTTTATCGTAAAGCATAAGTATAAACCGCACCCTAGACAAAATGTGTCCGTCAACAAGCTTCCATAGTGATCTATACAATACTGACGAACGGTGCCTACACGGCGTATAAACCGCGCCGTAGAAAAAACGTGTCTATCAACAAACGTCAATAGTTATCTATACCACACTGACGACCGTGCCTACACACGGCGAATAAACCGTAGTTTTTTAGGGCAAGGAAAACGTGTTTGTACAAAGGGCTTTACCCAGCAGTGGGACAATACTGGATAAATAATATTGGTGCGCATATTATGCAGAGCGTGCACAAAAGTCTTATTATGGCACTATAAATTATTTTATTATTGTTATGTGACCTAAACCCGAGCGTGAATTGTGTGCAGTTTAGGTTACATAATCAGCCTATAATGTTCGCACGGCTGGGACACAGGCCTCCTCTCAATGAGAGTGAGTGGGCGTAATCCACCGCGCGGGCCCAGTGCGGGTCGGTAGATGTCACATGTCTTCGAATTTCTGGTTCTAGAACATTTCACCGTTTGAGAGCAGTGGTGATGAAATAATATAGTCACACGTTTAGGTCACACGAGCTATACCTAAAATAGTATATATAATAATACGTGTGATCAAAGTAGTCTATTAATGCAGCGCGTTAGCACCCTCGGCCTCGCTACGCTCGGGCGCTAAACTCACGCCGTGCAATAATGAACTACTAAGTCACACGTATCATAATGTACCTACTATTTACATCCAGTGCATTCTGGTTTATGTTTTTACCACAATATGACTAACATAGACAGCTAGTGCCGACACAAAATGAAAGTCGTACACTATCGCAAAAACCATTTTTTTGTACCTACTTGTTAAATATTCCACTCAATGTTAGAACGTAAAGCTGTCATTATCATGTTGTTTCCGAATAACATGGAACAGTCTACACTAAAACTGTCTGGTATCCAGCTTAATCGATTGTCAATATCACGCAATATTATTTTAGTTTTCAGTTATGAGTTTTTGATCGTATTGTTCTTTTTGTTGCTGTAATATATTAATACGATTTTGTCTGACTTTACTATGCAACTCATCCCGGCGTCTGATGGACTTTAAGAGACCTGAAGGCCAATTCTCGTAATTCAAAACGTTCAAAATCTAGTCGCAGTCTCATTTCGGTGACAAAAAAATGTCAAAAACTTGTCAAAAATGTAGGGAAATTACAGGTATTTTTGTCAGACTGAGACTGAGTTCAGACTGTGAAAGTTCTTAAAATTACGAGAATTGCCCCTCAGGTGTTATCTATTTCTTAACAACAACGTGTCGTAGAAAAATCGTGTCCGCCATATTGTCATATTTTATCTCATGCCGACACAAAGTTAAGGTCGACACTATCGCATTTTGTACTTGTTAAATATTCCGCTCAATGTTAGAACATTACCATGTTTTTCCGAATAACATGGAACCGCCCACACTAAAAATGTCTGGTATCCGCTTAATCGATTATCAACGTCACGTATTCGACCGAGACTTAGCCATAGCGATTGAGTAATAAACTAGCTTTCATATAATATTTCCGAGAACGACTTAATGAAAATATCAAACGAAATTCCATATTTCGTGTTTTGATGAAAAATCAAATTTCGATGTTCATTTTTGCTGTACCTAGTTCGGTTAGGCGTCACTCGGTCATTTTCACAGAAATGGTTATTTTATAATTTGAATGCGAACTTTTGAAAAATTTGAAGGGTTCCAAAACAAAACGCGAATTTAAATATCTATCCTCTTGCAGAATAACAAAATCTGGGGTTCCGCAAGGTAGTGTCCTTCGACCTTTATTATTTTTACTTTATATCAACGAGCTACCTCGCCATATCCATTATCCAATGGCATTATTTGCGGACGACAGCACAGCCATAATTGAATACTTAGATAAAACGAAATACGATAAAGATTTAAACAGCACACTTAAAATAATGATAGATTGGCTTAATAAAAATAATCTTGTTATTAATTTACAAAAAACCAAAATCGTGCATTATTACCAGCGTCTAAAGCCAGATATTATGACTAAATATAAAGACCAAAACGTAGATTCAACCTCAGTGTCTAAATTCTTAGGAGTACTTATTGACAGCAAACTGACATGGAAACGACAGGTTGAAAATGTTTGCCAAAAATTAAGTAAAACAGCCTATCTACTATATAACCTTTCAAAAAAGGTAAATACAATTACACTAGTAACAGCATATCATGGTCTGGTTGCTTCACTATTGAGATTCGCTGTCATATTTTGGGGTAACTGTAGAATAGAATAGAATAGAATACTCTCTATTATGTACACCATATAAATGAGAGAAAACATAGTTTAGGCCCAAAAACGCTCCTTAGTTCAATGACAGGTCTTTAAAGTACAGAAAGCTGTCAACCATTATTCAAAACCCTAAACATTCTTACATTTCCATGTTTGTACATACTAGAAGTAGCCTTATTCGTAAGAGCGACCAAACACCTGTTTACGTCTATAGTTGATATAAGACAACATTCAAGGCCAATAAGGACCCAATATAAAAACCAACTTTACACAGGTGGTCATAAAACAGCCTTATCCAAAGAAAACCATTTTGTTCATGGGTCCTCGTCTTTATAACAAACTACTCAAAAATCTCAAAGAATTACCCACTAAAATGTTTAAAAAGCAGTTAACAAAATTGTTACTGGGTAAGTGCTACTACACAATGAAAGATTTTTTAGAGGACAAAACTTTCAGTAAAAATGTTTCATAAATTCAATTTTGTTGACATATTAATTTGTAATTCCGAAGGTTTCTGCTCTATTATTGTCTTTTTTACTGTCGATATTCTTATTACTGACATCTCTATATTTTTGAGATCTTCGTATTATGGACAGTAATGAATTTTAATAGTGATTTGTGTTAAATAATAATTTTTCTTTTTGTTAAATTTGAAATTGTTTATTGTGTTATGTTTTTTCATTATTTTTGCTCTCTTCTGTTCGTGTGTGTTAAACAATTTTGCATGCCGTAAGGTAAAATGTATTGGGACTTTCCACAAAATAACCATATTATATGTATAGGTAATATAGGTAGGTATACATATAATTTCTATTCTATTCTACTCCGTAGTTAGGATGAACGTGTCCCAAAAATAAACTTATCATTGAAGATGAAAAACATTTTCTCCCTTAAGTACATCGATTAAGTCACGGTCAATTCTACGAATGCAAATGTGAGTTTGTAATCACAATAAAAATGTGATAAAACTACAAATGACCAATTTTCAGACTTTTTCCTTCACGAAGTGATCCTATAAGGGTTCTGTTTTCTTCTTTTGAGGTAGAGAACCCTAAAAAGAATTTAATAAACACAGGCTTATTGGAGTTATCGACTCGATCATTGCAAACATCTCATGAAAATAGACTAAAAAAAATGGCACCCCTGTTACAAGTGAAAACTTGGCATTTTCTTGCTTTTGACCGTCACAATTTATACGCGAGAACTGTTGGTAAACACCATACAAATCGGACCACTATGAGACTACACAAGTTTGAACAAACTTAGTCTAGGTTGAAGTTAAGTCTTGACCCTAAGTTACCTTTCAGGTAAGTTTCGCTGTGGAGGTAATATGATCGATGATATAGCCGTATTAGTGATAACTTTCAAAACTAGTTTTGGGTTAGTTATTAAACACTGCGATTATTTTTTTTTCAAATAGGCATATAAAAGGCACTTTTAAACGTTGTTTCGTATGGAGAAGAATGGCGAGAAACTCTACCGTTACTCTTTTAAATAATATTTACAATATTGTTTACATCTTCTATATACTAGTTTAAAGCTGCAGAGTTTGTTTGTTTGTTTGTTTGTTTGTTTGAACGCGCTAATCTCTGGAACTACTGGTCCGATTTGAATGATTCTTTTAGTGTTGGGTAGTCCATTTATCGAGGAAGGCTATAGGCTATATTTTTTTGTTCAAAATTAGGGATCCGTAATAAAATTGCTATTTTGTAACACAAGGTGTAAAATCGAAAACTTATTTTTGCGTGCGCTGCAAAAACTATTGACAATAGAACAAAATGATGTACTACGGGTTTGTAGAGCCCATTAAGACCTACAAAAAAGTCCGCGAGAACATATATCTAGCTATCATGGTTTAATCACAATAACCGATTTTGTGTTCAAAATAATTATTAAATCGTCTGAAGAAAAAAAAACTACGTTAAATATGTATCGTAATATTAATCTTTATCGAAATTAAGCATTATGTTATCAAGAGTATTTATGAAGAAGTAAAATACATTTTGTTTCATCTCAATCGGATATTTCGTTTAAAAGTTATCACGTGTGTAAGATGTTAAGAGTTGGTACCTATTAAGGAGTTATGGGCCATAGAGTTTTTTATCTATACTAATAATAAAGCTGAAGAGTTTGTTTGTTTGAACGCGATAATATCTGGAACTACCGGTCAGATTTGAAAAAAATCTTTTTGCATTTGCTAGCCCAATTCTTGAGGAAGGCTATAGGCTATTTAACATCACGCTATGACCCTTAGGAGCCGAGCAAAAAGAAAAAAACTCAGAGTGAACGGTAAGCGAATACGAAGTGTTGCGACGCGACGGGGTGGGGGTACAAGAAATTTCACGCGGACGAAGTCGCGGGCAGAAGCTAGTTAATTATATGTGAAGACGCACCTAGAATAAAATTACTATAACCCAATGAAAGGGGTTTTTACATAAGTATAAAAAAGTATTGTTAAATATTGTACGGTGGTACGGAACCTTTCGTGTGCGAGTCTGACTCGCACTTGGCCGCTTTTTACCCTAACTTTGATGACGACTACTTATTGAAAGAGAAGAAGAAGAAGAGTTGAAGAAGTTACTTTTGGGTGCGAGTTTCATCAATCAAGTCTTTACGTCGTGTCCTTTGCAAGATAAATAGATTTATTCTGGTCTGATCAATACATAAACTACAGGATGTCCTACATACTAAACGTAAAGTGATTGGGAGGAGTTTGTTGTTGCCTGACGCGAATCAACATTTAGAAGTCTATGTCAATCAGGATATTGAGCATTCTGTATTCTCATGTCGTGATTGAGACATTTTAATATTTAGTTAATGCTTCAACAAACACCTTGGTGTTGCATAACTAGCTTCTTCTAGATGCCCGAAATTATCCCACGAGAACGTGATACCGGGACAAAAATAAGCTTATGCATTCCTTATAACATCAGCTATCTGCCAGTGAAAGTCCAATCAAAAGCGGCCCAGCCGTTTTGGAGATTAGCCGGAACAAACCGACAGACAGACATACAAAAATATTTTTTTTTTTTTTTTGCTTTATGTTCCGTATATACTTTCATATGCATTTAGTAAAAAGCTGTTAGGTTAGAAACGGACATTACAAACAGACACTTCAATTGAATTTATTTGTAAAGAAATTAATGTTTGTTCAGTGATATCATATTACGATCACTAATTTGTCTTACCGTTGATAAATTGTCAGCAATTGGCATCCACTGCTGTGACATTATAATATGAGAGTTAGGTATAGCCACTGTTTCGTTAACGTAACCGTAACGTAACGTAACTGTGGACGTTTTGCGGTCGCTTAGACCGTTGCGTTAGGTTTATTATTATCTATGTATCGAATGGACGTTTACCTGTCGGCAGATAATGTGTAATACCACATGTGACCTTTCAAAGTTACCCTGAAAGGTTAGACACAGGTGTAGGTGTTAGATACTTAACTCAATTTCTAGTCTAAAGCCGTAGTTATATTACACAGTTTAAAATAGTTGCAATAGTTTCATAATACACATGAGTATCTATAAATAGACGACGCTTGTAGAGTTCATATTGCAGCACTATTGTATGACGGCTGAGGTCCATTTGAAGTCCAGCATTCATGTGTGTATTGCATATCGGGAACAATTGGCACGGTTGGCGATTGACTGCTGCGCTGTGTGTCGCGGGTTCGATTCCCGCACGGAACAAATATTTGTATGACCTACAAGTAGTTGTTCCGGGTCTGGCTGTTTGTGTATGTGAGTTTAAATGTTTGTAAACGCACCCACAATACAGGAAAAATACCTAGAGTGGGGCAAAGTTTAAAAAAAAAAATCTAGACTATCGCGGTTTCAGTTGAAAGGAGACCTACCGATTTACTATAAGCGTAAATTAATAGACATGTACATACTCTGTGTCCTCATATCTCAAACCTGCAGCCTAATTGCGTAAAACATTTTCTTTCTGATTACAATTCCGAAACTATGCCAACTGCAGTTTGAATCGATATCAGTAAACGGAATTGTGTATATCTATATCATCCCAATTGACTATAATTGTATAGAGGTGTACCGACTGTCGGGCAGAATTTGTTTGGTGAAAGCGTGTTGTTTCTTCATATAAGAACTATTCGCTTCCAAATAATTTTGCTATAATTAAATTTTGTTATGATTACAACTGATGGTCTACTACTGCATATACATAAAAATGTACAATGATTGCCGAAAAATGAAAAACCAATTTATAATACACTTTCTACCAAAAACTACCATAATTGAAATACGTAAGGAAACGTTTTATTTTTCACGTTTTAGTTATCTGTGGCCAACGATAAAATCGTAAAAAAGCAGTGTTGTCAACTTAGTGGGAGTTCCACTAAACTTGGGGGTTTGGACACAGGGGTGGGGTGCTGGTGGACAAAATTTTGCTTTCAGTGGCTGGTGGTTAGACTAATTCAATTTGTAGAAAACAATACAATCAACTACTTTAACTTTGCCTCGAGAAAATATTATATTAACGCGATAATGGGCATGTTTTATATTTTGTTTAAACCTTGTGAAAGTGAGAAATAAATCATCAAACTACTGACGTTTTAAGATTTATTTCTTTCAAATGCGGAAACCACTGCCGATTTGAAAGTAAGTAATTTCGAAAAAAATCCCACGGCAACATACTACTAACTTCTTGAGTAATTCATTATTTTATGATATTGTAATAGGATGATGCTAAAAAAAAAGTACTGTGAATAAGTTATGTTTGTGTCCATTCTCAAATCTTAAAACGGACCTCCATAACGGCGATCGAACGTCGCTAATAAGAATAAACATAATATAAAAAAATTGCGCCTTCTAGTGGACTCGGGAGAAAAGTTGGCAACACTGACACTGAGGAATTAGTAAAAGTACTCTGTGGTAAAAGTACTCTACTACTCTGTGGTAATAAAAGTAAATAATGAAAATAGGATACTTTTAAACCATAATATTATACAAATAATCTGTTTGGTTTTACCTTGAATGTTGTTTAAATTAATACTTGTTTTATGTTTTTTAACATACTAAATTGTTTTTACTATTTTCATACAGAAACATAGGATAAATAGTTTCGGAACATTTTTGTTGTGGTTTCTTGTAGAAGGAATGCGTTTGTAAAGTTCTCTGATAGAATAGAGGACGAGGTTTTAGCTGGCTGCACTAAGACTTAGGCTGTTTTGCTCGATAGCGAAAAGCACCTTAGTCTGTTATATGTCAATATAATCATAAAAGTAAGTAACCAAATATATCTAGGAAAAAGTTGTTCGTATCTCATTATTAGATTATTGTAGCTCGTGTAAGTACTTACCCTTGATACCGATGATCATCAAGGATAGAACTATATTAGCTTTCGACCTCCCTGGACATGGGTTTTCGTCGTAGACTGCCGGTACACTTAATCAACAACTCTCATAACATACTCAATATTAAATGATACCTTCTCCCCTCTTAGGTACACATAATTGCTATAAGAACGAAACACAATCTTTGAGAATTCAATGAAGATTTCAATATGTTTTTAATTTTCAGTTATGACTTACAACAAATGGGACTGGTTGAGGATGATTTTGTATATAAAAGAGCATTTCAACTCGGACAGTGTCCTTACTCTCACTTTTAAAACTGCAGGAGAATTCTCGGGGTGTTTCACCTACGAAGACATGAATGAACGCAGCATATTACATACATTACTGTTCGCTTCGGCCACTGCTACTGCTGCTCAGCAACTACTTCAGTTTTCAAACTTCTCAAGTACAAACTCAAGATTGTTCAAAAACTGTTGAATCTTCAGTCTTGCATGACAACATAAACATATGTACCTATTATGTAATTGATAACAGTGTAAGCTTTAATATAAAGTTGAATACTTACTAAGCCTTTTTTTAATAAAGACATCAAGTGATTATTATAGTGATACTAATTAGAAAATAGTGGTGTTTAGCTAAATTAACTGTCATTCATTAGGTACTTATAGGTAAATAGAAAGACAAAATATGGTAAACAAAAAAAAACTGGTTTTATTTATATTATTACAACCTATCTGACAATAGCATTTATTCACATTTAGCATAGAATATTTGGTCATGAGGCAAGAATAAATTGGAACAAATATTTATATTCTATAGATTGGTGGAATTTGGCATCTAATGTCTTCCCATGTACTGCTGGCTAATGCTTCCTGTGAGAACAAGTTAGTTTTTCCTGAATAATAGCGGCAGGCCCAGACGGAGATGGCGGGATAAGCTGGACTCCTTTAATAAAGATAGGTCCTTGGCAGCTCTCGACAGAGAGGGGTGGAAGGAGAGTAGGCCTTTGCCCAGCAGTGGCGCAAGATGTAGTTGAGCCTGACACCTGAAAGATAAAAAAAGAATTTAAGTAAGTAAATCCTCATTATGTTACAACCATCCACAAAGTATTTAAAAGGCTCAAATCTATGTACATATTAGAACAGTAATATACTGCTATAAACACAAATTAGATGCCTACAATTCTATTGATGGATGAAGCATACTTGACTAAAAAGTACCTACACAAAGATACAGCAAGTATTTTTACTTATTAGGTAATAGATAAAAAGGAGGATGGGCCTATGATACATATTACACACATTACTAATTGTGATATCAAACATAACCAATACAATGCTAGAGTATTTTGAAGGGCTCCACATAATAATGTAACAATAAACACTATAAATAAATATTATGGTACTTCCATATTATTATAGTTGAATATTTAGAAAATAACCTTCAAGACTACCTACCATAGTGGTGCTAGGAGACTGATATTGATTTTGAGGATTTACACCGGACATCCTAAGGTTTATGACAATACATTTTTATTAATTGACTTAGATATTCTTACTAATAATATTTAACAATAATTGAAAACACATATTTTCAGTTGCCTACCTAACTTACCTACATACCTACTTTCTTTAATTTAGTTTGTTGTTATAATTGTAAATATTCATCCCCTCATCTTTTATGAAGCTAAGCTATAGGTACTATGGTCAGTAACAATAGAAAAAGTAATTGTGTCTTGTCATTAGTAGTTGAAGTCATTATATTACCAATGTTTGATGGTGCCCTATGTATCTAGGTATATTATACAATGTAGGTATTCACCAGTAGATACCTGACAAACAATATACAGTTTGTAACATCTTTGAAGATGGTCAGTGGGTCGTCTTAGGAAGATACAACATTTAGGTTAGGTTAGGGTATACCTATAGTGGGCCCATTCAATGTTCAACACTTATAAAGAAAATAATACTGACATTACCTTGAACAATGATGTTTAAAAGTAGGTCTATGTATGGTGTGTATTTTCGTCGAAGTCCTTGGATAGATTTAATCCATCGATTTATATTGCTTCATAGTGTGCTTTATATTTGTTCTTCCTCTTTAGTTATTCCTTTTCCAATGAAGTAAAACCTCGAATGGGTTGCGCTTCTGGCATAATAAGTTAACGTTTGTTATGGTACGAGATACGAATTTGTCTTTCGTTAAAATGCCACCAATATAGGTACCTCGTTTCTGAAATATCATAATAAGCATAATTTAGGTTGTAAGCACTTAGATCAGAAGAAAACTTTTACAATTATTTTACTAAATTCACCTCACTGCCTTAATTTTTAAAATACTATTAATATGGTTTTATCATTGAGGTTTTACACTAAATCACATTCACAATTTATCAGGAAGGCTACCACTTACATTTTTTCGAAATAATTATGGGGATTACGCGTTTAAATCCTAAAATATGTAGATCGGAAAATGATTACGACGAGAAGTCTGCCTTCTCTTTCAAACCAACTGCAGTTGGTTTTAATTTGACGTTTGAAGCCAAATCTAGCTTGTCAAAAAAGTTGCACAATACGAAAAATTGACTTTTGCCCAGTTTTTCATGACGTATCGTTCACTCTAATAGCGATTCAAACAGAGCCGTTGGCTTCCCCTTCAGACGAGTATACGCAATACGAAAAGGTTAAAACGAAGCCAATTGGGATCAAAACGAAGCCCACTAGTCTGCATCATTACTCGATAATGTGTTACGCAATTAGGTAGCTGGTCTTTGACAGCTCAGCAGAGTTTCACGCTTGAGGTTTGTCAGCGACCAATGGAGCGCGGAAAACAGTGCTGCGCTCCAAAACGCAAATCGCCGGCGTCACCCAAAAAGCAGCCAAGCTTAAGTGGAACTGCATAGCAATTCACAACCATCCGACTGGCTATCGTATCGAAAATGACACATTTCGGGCGCTTTCCGAATTAGCTATAATCGCTCACATGCGTTCCGATTTAGATATCACGATTATGACAGCTGAGAGCTGTCAACAATTCGGAACGCCCGTGAGCGCGCTCACAGTGCTTACTCAATGTAAAAACGATATTATTACAGTATTTCTTTGTATAAACACCACATTTCTTCTTCTTTGGTTAGGTGGCGACTATCAGCCAGAAGCACAATTTCGAAATGCCACGTTAGTTTAATTTTATGATAAGATGCAAATCAAAACAAAACACACACTGACATATCCTCACACACACACACACGTTAATTTTTGACAGCGCTCACGGTGATATTATTCTAGGGCATGGTCGGCGTTATCGCAAGATGGCGCATGTCATGACGTCATCTATGACGATTCACGGGACGTCGTTATCGCGCTCACGCTTACTCGGTACGGGTTTAAGCACGCTCACATCGATTATTTCCCAACTCGGAACGCAGGGTTCGATAACCTGATTTGCCTTGCCCCCCACAGCAAACAGCTGTCGGAAGAATAATTTGATTTAAATTGACAACATTTTTGGGTTTTGGACTTGTGAACAGCGTTTAGAGCATTCCTACGATAACATTGATTGGTGTTCTATACGATATGGAAGCGTATCGACTGGTTGTGTACTGGGCCGGACACGGTTGCCGCATTTCGAACGAGTCATGGACCAAATGTACGGGTCCCAGAACACGAAGACCCAGAAGATGTCGGGACGAGCTGGACGCCTACAGGCAGGATTGGTCAACACTTACTAGCTCAAGACAGAGAGGAGTGGAAATGAGAAAGGCGTTGCCCTGCAGTGGGACAACATAGGCTAGAAATAAAATATAAATAAATGTGGGAGTTTTATAGAATCTTTCACTGTCTACGATTTTACTGAAAAATAACCTTTCATACTGCCTACCTACGATTTCGTGTTTTGTGACTGCGTTTAAGATGGGCGGTTGTAATATAATGAATACATTCATGAATACCACGAATGTAGATACCAAAACAATTGATTACTGTCACCTTGTGGGATCACAAGGTAAACGTCTAGACACTGATTTACGCTAAATAATCAAGCTATTAGAAATACAAAAACTTTGTTCGTGAACAAACTAAGTATAACAAAACTATCTACTTAGTGTAAGCCGACGCTGACAATTACACCATAATACTTACAAGTGTTTTCATGGAACTGAATTTAGAGTATTTATATAAAATATTAGACAATCCAACATTCATCAACAATCAACAACAAAACAACACAACAACATCAACAAACAACAACAACATTCAACAATTGCTGTAGGAATGCCAAAAAATTAAATTTCGACTACACAAATATATTCTTGATCAAATCCAAGACTTGCTAGCTGATCTATGGAGGTATAAGGAACAGGATGTAAAGTTCACTCATCCTCCACAGAAAAGGGAGGATTCTCCGACCAGACGGGTGTTGTGTCTGGCGGGCAACTGTCCAATGATTCATGTCGGGCCGTTGTACCTATGCTAGTTGCGCGGTAAACTCTGGTTGCGAGATGCAGGATTTTGCGTGACGACAGTATGATGCGTGATGTTCGCATGTTGCGTTGTAGAAACCGCTACAGATCTAATAAAATGAAATCGAAGGAAATTGGGGGTCAATTGAAAAGTTAACCCTTGTTACCCATTCGGCTTGTTAAAATATCGATACAAATGAGCGCAAAAAATAGATAATGGGCACATGTGGACTGAATAAATTACAAAGGAAATAAACTTTCGAACAATTTATTTATCGTGTCGTCTGTACCTACATTCTACGCGATAAATTATGAAAAGAAGTTACAGAGTAAATTAATAATTCCATTTCAGGACGATTTAAACCTGGGGGCCTAAAAAGGCCACTTTGGCAGAATCATAAACGTATTTTGCTTTTTTTCGTTGCAAGAGATTGGGATTGGATTTGGATTGGTATTTAAGCACAGACAAAAAAAAAATAACTGAAAAATCCTTCACCAATGGGATTTGATACGATTAACATAACAGTTAACTGTCTATTATGATTTATAATGATTTGATGAATTCCTTTTATGATTCTGCAAAAGTGGCCTTTTTAGGCCCCCTGTTAACGTGAGTCGTAAATTAATTTACATAGTCGCTTTCTAAACGGATGTCATTATTTTAATTACCTGTCAAAACTAAAGGACTTATTGTGTGGCCAATCACGGTAGAATAGAATAGAATAGAATACTCTTTATTATGTACACCATATAAATTACAGACATAATTATAGAAACTGCACAAAGGGTGACACAATGGGCGGTCTATCGCACGGTAGGTATGTATTCTTTTGTGGTGGTGTAAGTGGGCACCAAACCTGCGCGTCGAGTAAACGGGACGCGGGACGCGAAGCGGGAGCGTCATTATAGGCTCCTACAAACAGGCGCGAAACGCAATATAATCGCGCGCGACACAAAGGCACGCCCCCGTTACGCGACTTGCGGTGCCTTTGAGTCGCGCACGATTTTATCGCGTGTCGCGCCTGTTTGTAGGAGCCTTAACGCGAAACTAAACGTGAACACCTGCGCGACTACAGCGGTCGCGTAGTTGTGCAAGGTGCCATAGAAAAACACGAACAGTATTTAATTTGCGCTTTGGTTTAGCCGAAGCTTTATTATAAAATTATGCCACATTTAAATTTGTTTTATGAGGATAATTTACCAAGTGCTGCTGGAGAGTTGGTTGCGCCACGTCTTCCCAGCAAAAACACTAGGAATGTGAAGGGCGGGTATTTAGGGGACTGGCTTCATATAATTTTGATGTTCGAAAAGTGCTGATTCTCAGCCTAATTTGAATAAACGACTTTTGATTTTGAAGTTTTTTTTATTAAATATTTGTTTTGAGCTCTTGCTCTATTTATTGATTGGCTTTCTAGGTTACGTTGGCACTCTGTTTCTGAAATATATCGTTTTACAAATTTTCATAGAATGTGCAATTATTCATTTTGTTAGGTATTTTAACAGTAGGTAGGTACATTTTAGATATCAAAGCAAAGAGATAAACAAACCAAAAGCTTCATTACCTATGGTTTCTGATAATCTGATAATTATATATTAAAATTATATTGATGGCCGCAAAGTATATAAGTACGGTTATCTTCAAAATCATGATTTTACAGGAGGAAACTGTGATAATTATTAATAGAAGAACAAAGCTATCTTCCACAGTTTTTACAACATTTAGTTAATAGGGCATTACTTAGGAAATGAAGTCCGCGCGGAACTAGATTTCCGCGCCTTAGGTATGTGAGCGGTGGGACGGAGGGGCGGGGGCGCCTGCTGTCATTAATCTCATGTGCGTTGCGAACAATAGGCTTCCCGCCGCCTCAGCCCGGTCCCCACCTAAGGCGCAGCCAACTAGTTCCGCGCGGACTATAATTATTGTATTTTTTTTTCAAAATACAGTAACGTAAAAAAACGTTAACTAAATGAGTCAATCGCCATAAAGTATCCGCTTCTACGCAGTATTACATAATTGCTTAGGCTTACATAATTTTAATTATTACTATTCTTTTGTAGGTATGTTAAACTGTTGATTGCTATAATAAATATAGGTTGGTACGTAATAATATTTAACTACCTGTTATTAGTAACGCCCACGTGACTTATTATTATTGTTTCATTAAAATACCGCAAGTTTAAAAACCAACGTTAAAACGACATCTAAACTGATATCGATCTTTGTTTAGAACAGGTAAACGCGCTGATTGACCAACGTAGGTATACACGGAATAATGGTTTAGGTCCGTGTCTACCAACTACCAACTTGAAACACAGGAAAAACAGGTGTAGGTATCTTTTTATAGGTATGTGGTATTTAAAAAAAGTAGTTAAAAGTGCAGTTGACTCTTTGTACTTAGCTGCCGTAAATATGGTTACTGATTCGTTTGATCAAATCAGCAAGTGAGCTAACTCCGATTTCAGACGATTTTCAAACTATAGGCATATTTGATATAATATATATTTCCTGGTCATTTAATTCTTAATTCATTGATGCAGCACGCAGTATGCATGCAATGCAGTAGAAACGAAAAAAACATCAAAATATAAAAAAAAACCCGTCAATCAAATGTGGAACCTGAAAACATTGTAGCTTGCGAAAAAATCAATTAATTGAGTCAAATTTTTGTTTAATAGATTCGTTTCACCCATAGAAGGAACCCTATTGAAAATTGCTCTTTTATCAAAGTAGTTTAATTATAATTAATAAAATAAAAAAACTAACTAATATAATATCTATATATATGGTTTTTTATACGATCAAATGAGTAATATGAGTCGTGCACTTTTGGATTTTCCAATTTTTTTTCAACTGCCCCGTTGGCCTAGTGATCGGAGACTGAAATGTGCCCGGTTTATGGCAATAGTCCGCCCCCTACTACATCAGACTTCGTCGGACGAAACATAACTGGCGAAATGTGGGTGTATAGGTACTATCGAAGAAACTTACATCTTTACACCGTAAGGGCTATTCTTGCTTGCATTGCTCGGCCGCTATAGTAACACTTGCTAACAGACGTGGTTATCGTGTGCACGGGACTTTGTTTTCAAATTGGGCAGATGTAAGTTTCCTCGATTGTACACATCTGCCTAACCCTTTGGGCACAGCATAGGCGTAATGTTACGTTCGTCATAAAAATGTCCTTGTGATTGTGATTATGTGTTTTTTCTTTGTCCGTTTTTGCCTGTGCGTGAGGCCTAAACAAACCTCTGATATACTCGTACAAATTGACATATCCAAAGTTCCATGAAAAAAAGTTTTCACCGAATGTTTGACCAATAAGGCCAGATTGAGTAGGTACTCAGAAATCCTATGTACACAAGACGGGCAGGCCTTAGGAAATACTTTTTGATTGATAACTTTCCTGATTACAGGACCAACAATGCCAGGACGTTTTGTGTCTTTGCAATAAACCTGAAAGGTGTTATGTTGAAATGAAATGTTGCTATTTTGACAACCCAGCCTTACCAAGAGGTACATATATATTAAAAGATAATTATATCGTATTTTATAGGTATAAAGTTGTAGTAATATCTCTTTGGCTGTACTAGCTGTTTGTATCTGGCTGGTTTTGATACCATTAAATAGATGACATTTAAAAAAGACAAATAAAAAAAGTAAAAACGATTTCCCGCCACTTTTCAATTGTTTTTTTATCCGCTGAAATGAGTGAATTCAACGAAGAAATTCAATACATTTTGAAGTTTTAGTACAAAAAAAAAAGGGAAAAATGCGACACAAGCCGCGAAAAAAATATGTATGTACCTACTTAACGTTTTTATAGTTGGTTCAAGCGTTTTCAGTCCGGGAATTTTGATGTCAAAGATGCAGCTCGGTCTTTACGGAAAAAGTAAATGCCATTTTTGAAAAAGTGGAACAAAATATATATAAATAATATATAATGGCATATTGGTAATTTGTATGAATCGTGAACTCATAGGTTTTTCATTTTGTTGTTTTGAAGACGATGGTTTTTTCTGTAATAAGATTTTTTTCCACTCCTCTCAATTTTGTCTCTAATTAGATCGCGCTCGTCCCGCCATTTTCGCCTAGATTTTCGTACCATTGTACGCTTTCTTGGAACCTTCGTGGTAAACGTGCGACAGACAAGCGGCAAACATGTCCGGCCAAGTGCCACTTAAGCTTGGCTGCTTTGTAGGAAATTGTGGTGGACGTCAGCGATTTGTTTTGGAGAGCAGCACTTGTTCCTTAGATATTCGTTGCTAAAATATTTGACCTAATTATTATTCTAGAATACATTTACTAAATATATCAAAATGTACCTAATGCGTAAACATGACGCAGTTACTTATCGAAAAAAACTGTTGAGCAACCACCAGGCGATGGTCAACTCTTACAGGTTGACTAGCAACAGATTTTTAACACTTAACATAATCGAACTTGCCTTATAAAATCACAAACAAATGTAAACAATTAAACGAAGCTTACTTATGGGTCTGCTTACGTTCGGCATTACTTGATTAGCCGTTGTTTAACTTGACGTTAGTGAAAAATACCAATAATTACTTAACTGTTATTCGTACTTTTATATAATTCTAGTTTAATTTCAAACAGGTAAAAATAACAATATTAAATTCTAACATAACTAAAACTATACAGAAACTAGAAAATAGCGTCGAAAAACTCATCCGCATCGCTGTCGACTGGTAATGTACCCAAGAGACTGGCGGCATTAATTTCAAACCAATTTCAAAAGGTTTTCATACTACCACTATTTATTTTTTTATTTATTTATTTATTTAGGTTAGCCTACAATTGTTTACACGCTACAATTCATTTAAAAGTACACGATATACATTTATAAGTGCAACAATTACTTACAGGCTAACACCACATGCACTATTTTATTTATAATATACATTTTTATTTTTGTAGTTAATTATACATTTTAAATGAACATAAAACAAAGCATATATCTTGCAGTTTATCAAACAAATCAGCATTATCAAATTAAATTAAATATATTAAATTAATTGGTAATAAAATAACAGGGAAATAAATTAAATTAAACTAAGATTAAATAAATGGTTTACATTAGAAAACGATTAAAAATTAATTAACATTAAATAAGACAGGTATATTGATTAACAAATTGGCAAATCAGGAATTAAAAATTTTATTCGTGTTTGTGCGAATAGTATTCAATAATTAATTTACGAAATATTCCTAAGCTATCGTGATGAACGTCGATCAGGTCACTGCAATTGTTTAGGATTTTACACATTCGCGGAATTGGTGAGTTAGCACCTAGGACAGTTCTACGCAAGGGCGGGTAAAGCGGAGTGATGGGATTTCGAGGATAGCGGGTTGGGGCACGAAACTTGAGGAGACTTAGTAACTGTGGACAGTCTATTTGCTTTCTGAGGAGTTTGTATAGAAACAGGGCATCCATGACTTCTCTTCGAGTCGATAACGAGAGCATCTTGAAAGTTTGCAGACGGGATACATAGGAGGGCAGCTGCTTGCTTTTTCCTTTGCAAAAAGCAAGGTGCCATAAAAATCGTTTCTGGACCCTTTCTAGGAGAAGTTTATGAGTGGCGTAATGTGGTCTCCATACAACACTGCAGTACTCCAGTATGCTTCGGACAAGGCTATTATATAGCAATATTTTAGTGCTGAGCTGTTTGAAACCCTTGGTATTGCGTAGTACAAATCCTAACATTTTGGAAGCTTTTTTAATAGTGTTTTCAATGTGGGGGATAAAAGTAACTTTCTTGTCAAACAGCACTCCTAGGTCCCTTATAGTTTCTACTTCATGAAGTTTTTGTTTGTCTATAAAGTAGCTCGAAGGGATGGGGTGAACCTTCCTAGAAAATGATAGGTGGTAACATTTATTGAAGTTCAAATCCATTTCGTTATTCCGACACCATTCAATTACTCTGTTTAAATCATCCTGCAAAAGCTCAGTATCATTTGATGATTCGATTTCCCTGGCAAACTTTAAGTCATCTGCGTACAAAAAACACTTTGAAAAGTGGAAGCAGTGGGGAAGATCATTTATAAAAATGATAAATAATATGGGGGCCAAGTGGGAACCCTGCGGGGCACCGGAAGTCATGCGATAATTGTTGGTAGATCGAAAACCATTTACCACAATATAAAATTCACGGTTAGCGAGGTATGATTCCAACCATTTCAGCAAGGGTCCCGTGATACCATATGTTGCCAGTTTTTTTATCAGTATGGAGTGGGAGATTTTATCAAACGCCTTACTGAAATCGGTGTATATCACATCAAACTGCTTATTTGAGTCAACAGTTTCTATCAGGGACTCTGTGAAAGACATTAAGTTTGTGGCAGTAGACCTTGACGCCACAAAGCCATGTTGATGATTGCTAAGATAAAGCTTGAAATGGTGTTGGATATGGGGACAGATCATTGACTCAAACACCTTGGCGAAAGTGGAGAGAATCGCAATGGGCCGATAGTTTGAGATAGTCTCTTTGTTATCCGACTTGTGTACTGGAACGATTTTGGCTTTCTTCCACTCGGATGGAAAAGTTCCGGTGGCTAATGACATCCTATATATTTTTAGTAGCGGAGAGACCAATACCGGCGCACAGGTAGAAATAAACAGTGGCGGGATTCCGTCGGGTCCCGTTCCTTTCCCAGTGTTTAAAGATTGCAGTTTTCTGAGTAAAGAATCCATATCCAAGTCTGGGGTTGTTAGGCACTGGCTATTGGTCTCTAGGGAACTAAGATAGCTAGAGTTATTCTTAAATTCTGCGTCATTTAAATTGGTGTAAACAGATGAGAAATAATTACCAAAAAGGTCACATATAGTCGAGCCATTAGACGTTGTAGTCTGTCCATCAGTCATTGTCATTGGATAGACACTCGATCCTCCGCGCTTAGTCTTAACGTGAGTCCAGAATAGTTTTGGATTATCTTTGATTTCTAATTCTAGGTTATTCATATAAAGACTGTACAAACTTTTAGCTAAATTTTGACAACGTTTTGCAATTAATTTAAGTTCTATTTCATCTAGCGGGTTTTTGTATATCTTGAAGCGCAATCTTAGCTTATTTTTTTCTTTGAGAGTATTTATAATCGATCTATCAAACCATGGGGGATAACGAGAGGACGTTGGTTTACAATTTGGAACAAATTTATTTATGGCCGTGTTTAGGATGTCATAGAATACATTTACCATGCTATCTACATCATTTAGACTTGCAAATAGTTGATCCCAGTCTTGTTCATCAAGATAGGTTTTAATTTTTTCATAGTTAGCTTTGTGGAAGTTTTTCCTCGTGTTATGTTGATTGTAAGGCAGACTATTTTCTTTTAATAATGAAAGAGTAAGATCAAGTGGTGGATGGAGTCTATCAATAGTAGTTAAAGAGGTAGTGGATTCACACACTGTGCAAGAAGGCATTGTAGATAGAACTAAGTCCAAAATACGCGCTGAATTGTTTTTAACGAGATTGTGCTGTGTTAACTTACTAACATTCATGAACTCTAACAGTCTTTTACATGTTATGGGAAGTGAACTGTTAATTGCCCCCGGGGTCCAGTTTATTATACCCAAGTTAAAGTCCCCTACTATACAGGTTGGGATGTTTGTTGTTTCAAACACGTTATTACAGTGTTCGATGAAATGATCAATTGTTGATAGACCTACTGGTGGGGGAAGGTAGACTGCACAGAAAGATAGTTGTCGCGCAGTCGAAATATCGATAGTGACCCAGAGATCTTCACATTCACTTTCCCATTTTTCAATACGTTTCGAGTTGATTTTTGTTGAAACGGCTATCAAAACTCCCCCTCCGTCTTTATTGGGATGAAAGCCTGTTGTTTCCCTATCTCTTCTGTAGACTACATATCTATTATCAAACAGCTCACTGCTGAGTATACCACTATTTAGCCAAGTTTCGGTTAATATTAAAACATCATAATTTTTACAGCAAAGGTTACAGTAAAAAGTATTGGTTTTTGTTCTCAAACCTCTACAATTTTGGTAGTAGATCTTTAAATTGTTGAATTTTACAATAAATAGGTACCATGACATGCTTAAAAAAATAATACTTAGCTATGTGAAAAAATATTTGAAGTAAATTATATGATTTTACTTAGGCTACTCATATTCTTGATTAATATGTATTCCGCGCCATCTACCTTTCTCACAAATATTTTACCGTTTCTGACCCACACGTATTTGTAGTTCGTTTCTTTAGCCTTAATCCTGGTCGCTGCGTGAAGTGTTTTGTTCGTAGGAGACAGGTGTTCAACAACATAGACAGGTGACTTGCTGCCGGTGTATCCTAAATGGCCACAGTTTAGTTTTTCTTTTGGGTTATTTTGGTTGAACTTGATAACGGATGCTAGAAGTTGATCGCGCAACCTTGGAGATGCCAACTGAACAACTAAAGATCTAGGGCGGTTACTGGATGGGTTGGTTTTTGCGATTCGCGTACAATGCATTATGTCTTTCTCCTGAATATCACAATTGACCACCTGGCCGAGTTGAGTGATGATTGAGTACACATTCTCGTTCTTGGTTTCAGGCATACATTGTACCTCCAGGTTATTCGACCGAGACTGCTGCTCCAGATTATTGATGCGTACTTGAAGATTACCCATTGATGTTTTCAGTTCCGCGTTTTCTGATTCTAGTTTTTGTATAATTTCGTTAGATGCCTTCTGGTTTCTCTCAAAATCTTCAAATTGATTGTTAATAAACTGCATTGATTTAATCATCTCCTTCATTTCCGCTTTGACCGATTCCAGTTCGTTATTCATTGTGGTGACCATTTTTTCGTTAAATTGGGTTAACATCTCGCTAAATTCGGTTTTAATTATCTCCTGGATAATAGTCCGCAGTTCTTCTTTATCTGAGGAGATGTGTGATGAAACAGGTGGTGAAGCAGATGGAGATTTACTGGCGGACCTTTTTTTTCCTCTATTCATATTTGCATTACGGGTGGGAGTCGACATACTCGAGTCGTTTTTTGAGATTTTTGAACGGTCGGAATTACTAGCCATGATTATAATTTTAATTCATCAAAAATAACAATAAAAATATTATTCTCACAGAGGCAACTCTTAGTAGGCAGAAAGCAATGCGCCGTCTTCGTTCATTTATCTTTGACGCGAGCGCTCGTATGCGCACAGCGCGAGGGCGCACGCCGAAGTATTACTTATGCGCAGTGCGTAACCGCGGGATTGGCGTACGCTGCGCGCGAAACGCAAAGTCATGCACTCACCCGTTACCCAGCCGAGATTTAAACTTTTTGACAGTTCACACCACAAATCGATCCTTTTACACTATTTTGAATACAGTTTTAGCTGAATTACACTTGTTTGATGAATGTTGTTTCACTATGAAGGGTTTTATTTGAAAATTAAGCCCAGAATAGATATTTTTTTGAATTTTATGTATAGAGCAAGTTCAAACGTATGTTCACAGTACGGCTGCTATGGCAAAGGTGCTATTCAAGCGTATGATTTAAAAACCCCCTACTTAAAGAATTTATGAAACGAGACTAAAACAGATAAATTCATATGGAAGTCGGGGGGCCGTTCTGTGGAACACCTTCTATTCTAAGAGGCCCCCGACTGCCATTTGAATTTATCTGTTTTCAGTCGGCGGATTCCTTTGTTCACAAACTAAACTAAATTTAAGTTCAGTGCATCTTTTTCTTTTAATTTCATTAAGAAAAGGACACAAGATAAACATTAGTTTAGTCCTGTCAAATTAGTCAGCGCCTGACGTAAATTGACGTATTTTTAGTAGCCAATTTTTTAATCTCGTCTAAACTTGTCTATGGAGTGTCTTAATTTGACAAGACTAAACTAATTTAAATCTTTTGTCCTTTTCCTAATGAAATAGAAAGAAAAAGATGCACTGAACTTAAATTTAGTTTAGTTTGTGAACAAGGGAATCGGCGCCAATGCCGATACTAAAATAACAGCCACATTGTTATAAAACTCCCCGTCGCTATTACTTCGTTTTCGCTTAGCATTTTTTCTAGCTTTTGCTCGGCTCCTATTGATCTTCGCGTGATGTTAAATAGCCTATAGCCTTCCTCGAGAATTAGGCTATCAAATCCATAAAGAATTTTTCAAATCCAACTGGTAGTTTCAGAGATTAGCGCGTTCAAACAAACAAACAAACTCTTCAGCTTTATTATTTTATATAATAACTAGCTTCTGCCCGCGACTTCGTCCGCGTGAAATTTCTTGTACCTTTCTTGTTCCTTTCTTGTAATTATTTTGAACACAAAATCGGTTATTGTGATTAAACCATGATAGCTAGATATATGTTCTCGCGGACTTTTTTGTAGGTCTTAATGGGCTCTACAAACCCGTAGTACATCATTTTGTTCTATTGTCAATAGTTTTTGCAGCGCACGCAAAAATAGGTTTTCGATTTTACACCTTGTGTTACAAAATAGCAATTTTATTACGGATCCCTAATTTTGAACAAAAAAAAATATAGCCTATAGCCTTCCTCGATAAATGGACTACCCAACACTAAAAGAATCATTCAAATCGGACCAGTAGTTCCAGAGATTAGCGCGTTCAAACAAACAAACAAACAAACAAACAAACAAACAAACAAACAAACTCTGCAGCTTTATAATATTATTAAGTATAGATAATACTAGCTGACCCGGCAAACGTTGTTTTGCTCCTACACTACTCCTACCCTACTCCCACACTACTCCTACCCTACTCCTACACTACTCCTACCCTACTCCTACCCTACTCCTACACTACTCCTACCCTACTCCTACACTACTCCTACCCTACTCCTACACTACTCCTACACTACTCCTACCCTACTTCTACCCTACCCCTACCCTACCCTACTCCTACCCTACTCCTACACTACTCCTACCCTACTCCTACACTACTCCTACCCTACTCCTATACTACTCCTACACTACTCCTACCCTACTTCTACCCTACTCCTACCCTACTCCTACTATAAAAAAAATAAAAAAATAAAGTATCCTATGTCCGTCTCCTGGTTCTAAGCTACCTCCCCACCAATTTTCAGCCAAATCGGTTCAGCCGTTCTTGAGTTATAAGTGGTGTAACTAACAGACTTTCTTTTATATATATAGATACTAGCAGCGCCCCGCGGTTTCACCAGCATAAGTGTCGATCCCGTGGAAATATCGGGATAAAAACTATCCTATGCACTTCCCCGGGATGCAATCTATCTCTCTGCCAAATTTGATCGAAATCCGTTCAGTGGTTTAGGCGTGAAAAGGTAACACACAGACAGACAGACAGAGTATTTTTCGAATTTATAATATCAGTATGGATAGAAGATAGATTACCTGCCATGGCCATTCATGGTTAGTTTAATGTAGGTAACCATAATACAAATCGTTACCCGTATTCTGATGAAAGCTTAATTACCTATATACCGAGTCAAATCTGTTGTTTGCTGTTCTGATTAATTTCCCGAATTAACTCAAACAAACTAGGTTTGGAATTGAGAACAGATTAGTTACTATTGATTGGAGTATAGTAATTTGGTTGATTGTAACATAAACTTAGGATAATAGATACAGACCTAGAGATAAGATAGAGAGAGATAACTTCAAAACTTGAATAAGAAGAAGAAGAATTTTTCTTTATTAAAGTGACCAAGAGTCAAACAAGATTGTTAGTAAACTTACGACTGTGTTAGTAAGCACAGACACTAAACAAAAACACAAGAAATAACGGTTGGTGCCATGAGAGACGGCACAACAGTGACCCAAGTAACAGAAACGTTTCAACTTACAGTGACTTCATTCGACTTACAATACTTAAACTTCAAAACTTGGATAAGAAGAAGTAGAATTTTTCTTTATTCAAGTGACCAAGACTCAAACAAGATTGTTAGTAAGACTGTATTTTAAATCTTGTTTTCCCAAAACTTTGCCACTTCCACGGCGTTGTCGGTGGCAGCGCAGAGGTCACTTTAACTGCATGTTTTGGGACACAGAGGGCAGGATAGGAGGTGGAGCATGGTTTGTGACATAGCTCCGCAATCACACGACTATGTTAGTAAGCCCAGACACTAAACAAAACCCCAAGAAATAACGGTTGGTCATCGTTGCAACATCCCATGAGAGACGGCACAACAGTGACCCACGTAAACAAAGTCAAGGCGAGGCGACTTACAAAAACGCTCTTTACAGAAACGCTTCGACTTAGTGATTTCATTCGACGGTAAATTGCGGACGCTATGTAGCGGTCGCCGCAGTTTTAGGTAATCCTAGCTTTACCTACCTACTTATATAAGCTTTCTCATCCATCATCATGTTTTTAAAGCAATTTCTTGATTGAGACATTTTCAAACACTTTGTGTCACAATGAAGGAAAGGAGACTCATCCTAGTCTCTCTGGAACATAGTCCTAGGTTGCTAAAGTTTAGCAGCTACCAGACGACAAAGTATAGTTATAAACGAATAAGTGCGGAGAACTAAAATGTTGTTGCGCTGGGATTTGCATTGTCAAAGGTAGAGACGAGTGCCACGTGTACATGTCGCAGTCGGATTGTATAATCCGCCATATTACATTACGGCTAGCCGTTATCAAAAACAGGGCCGTTTTGAAATGCGGCGGTTGAACGATTAGCTGGATTGTCATTGCGATACGTTCTTCAATAAGGAAAACTGAACCCCGGGGTGCCCTTCGCTGGCTCTTACATCTTATGTCGACGTAGTTCTGTATCCGACGGCAGCGCCACAAGTGTGAAGAATCGGAACTGTAAAAGAGGCGGCTAATGTCTCGCTGTATTACATTATGGCTAGTAGCCGTGTTGAATAACGTATGGCGGCGAATACATTCCGGCGGTGTTTTATTCAGCTGCATTCAATCCGGCTAATCGTTGAACCGCCGCATTTCAAAACGGCCCTGTTTTTGATAACGGCATAGCCAATTACGGCTTTACAATTTGATAGCTGTACAATAAATGCAGCAGAAACAAACGTACAGAATGAAGTGAACTGCTAGCACCATCTAAGCATTGCTAACTGTACAGTGTGTGTGTAGGTTTCGAAATGAATTCTTTGAAGCTTTATTTCCAATTAACTTATCTAGGCGATAGGATAATACTATGACACTATTGTTTTCAAATTGCATAAATCACTAACTGTCTCCACTGGCGCCCAAGCTAAGATTAAACTTGTGATATTCTCATATTGCTCTCATTTTCTAATTTATACTAATTAGTACGGAGTGACATTGCGTAAGTAGCTATCGTTGAGTACAAAAGAAAATAAAGAATCAAAACAAAAAAAGGTATAGGTACCTCTAATATTCTTTTGTGAAACAATGAAACCATATCTACCGCTTTCAAATAGTATAGTTACGACTTTAAAACTAATGTACTTTTAGAGTAAAAACAATAAAACCCATAATGCTTTTTATACGCAGCTCATAAAAGTAAAGTGTAGGTACATTATGAAACTGCATTTATGAGAGTAATTTGCTAGAAATAATATAATATTTAATGGAACTAAATTGCTAGGTATACAATTACTTTATATGGTTCAAAGGTCGATAATGTTCATGAAGGGTGAAATTCGTAACAAAATAAAATAAGGATTCTCTACACCTCTACTCCGACAAAGCAGCATGTTTTTCTTAATATCAGGTAAAATATAGGGTTATTTTAAATTGGCTAGCTAAACTACGCAGACGCGATGGGCATCGATATGGAAACATGATAAAACAAAAAATAAATTCATTTGATGATTTTTTGTGGAGTCATCGACCGCAGTGTAGTCACTTGAAATATCAGCTTAGAAAATCAGTTTTTTTTTTGTGTAACCTTCACAGGCGCGATGGGTATCGATACCTATCGCGTCCGCGGAGTTTAGCTAACCAATTTTAAATAGCCTTGTATAGTATCATAAGACGTCTTCACAGAAGTCTCCATAGAAGCATCTCTGAAAGGATAGAAGGAGGTATACAAATACTAACATCCCACCACTGATGCCTACGTTATATAAGTTGGCAAACCATTTGCCAATAACCGAACTTCTTCGTATCTACCAATGTTCTTTTCAAAAACCAATAAATCGTTTTATAATTCTCCGAAACGGAACTCACACCTTTCAATACTTTTCTTTATCTATACCTACACGAACGCGCGCAGTAATTAAACGTTACGTAAATTCGAACGATATTTGAATTAGAAATACTCGTTTTGCACATAATGTTAATTTAGTTTGCAGACTCTATTAATAACTATGGTGATAATAATTGTTCTTGTTGCATAAAAAAAATATGCGATAGTTTTATTTTTGCTTCAAATATTGTTGGAATTGCGTAACACTTTCAATCACAATTTGAATCATTATGAGGGATATTACTAATCCATTAATGCTTCATAGTTATGATACAAACATTTTTGTCTGTTCAAAAACGTAAATAACGCAATGAATGTTGTTGAACTGACAAAATGAAAGCCATTGGGTCGAGTTAGGCCTACAGTTCAGCAAAACGAGTCAAGTACTGCCAATAAGAATAAATTGTGAGGCATTCGAATCGAATGGAGACGCTCTTTCCAAAGATCTGTGGCTCAAAAGCAATGTAAAGTTAAATTCAGCTTATAGAAACGTCCATCTGCAATAAAATTGACTTGTAAATTCGGGTAATATAAAACCTTGTAAAAGAGGGACTCGGAAACCGATTTATCTCTCCCCATTTCGAAGTCAATATATCAATATATATGAAATCGCTCGTTTCGTAAAGCTATGTAAGCATCAATACATAGATTTACTTATAAATCTATGCATCAATATGCTTACATAGCTTTACGAAACGACCGATGTATTATTGAATAGTTTGCGGTTTTGGGTTTTGACGTAGTCATATAAAAGTCTTATGGAATGATTGATGTGATTTTGAAGTGAAGCCTGATAATGTCGTGAATAATACATTGATATACCAATCAATCATTGTAACAGATGCAGCTTATGGATATTTTGAAGGGAACTGATTGAAAAGTGAAACACAAAAACATCCTTATCTGTGAATCTAGAGTTGATACAATAACAGTTCGTCAGAAAGCGTCAAGTTTATTGCACTTACATTGGCTCTTTAGTCAACTGAGGCCGCTTGAAATTATCCCGCGGGATGAATTGACCTAATGAATGTTTTGAATCGGGCAACTGATCCCATTGATACATTTTATGATTTGTATACAGACACGAAAAAAGTGTTATGGTACCTAAATAATAATCAAGAATGTTTTTTTTTATTAGGAGTGGGTTCAAGTCAGTAATGGGTGGGAATCGAACTCGCGACTTCTCGATCGAAAGACCTACCGTTAGGTTAGATCAGGTTGACTACTGCCGCTTCAAATTTTGTAATTACTTATTTACATTTAGTTTTCTGTTTATTAATCAAACGACTGTGATTTTTTAATATATCAGTTTAACCAAGCCATGGTGTGTAATTTTGTTCACATCCATACTTCCATACTAATATTATAAATTCGAAAGTAACTTTGTCTGTCTGCCTGTCTGTATGTTACCTTTTCACGCCTAAACCACTGAACGGATTTCGATAAAATTTGGCAGAGAGATAGATTGCATCCCGGAGAAGGACATAGAATAGTTTTTATCGACATAACTCGCGGGTGAAGCCGCGGGCGGAAGCTAGCATTTATACAATAAATAACTAGCAGCGCCCCGCTGTTTCACTTGCATAAGTGTCGATTCCGTGGGAATATCGGGATAAAAACTATCCTATGTCCTTCCTCAGGATGCAATCTATCTCTCTGCCAAATTTTATCGAAATCCGTTCAGTGGTTTAGGCGTGAAAAGGTAACATATAGTCAGACAGACAGACAGTTACTTTCGATTTTTTTTTTATGTGGGATCAGTTGACAAAGGAAAAATAATCAAATTAATTATTTAGTCAACGTATCCCGCGGGTAAGTTCGAGCGGCCTCAGTTGACTAAAGAGCCATTATTCAATTTATGACATTGCATTATTCCATTATTTGGGGTCTATGATCTGTATAAGTCACAGAGCACGGAATCGCCATGTCGGTCTAGAGACGGCAGTCTAGTCCGTTCACAGATATTTTACCTCTGACAGCAACTGCAACGAGAATAATGATCACAATGATTTTGACAGGTTTGTCAATGACAGCAATCGTTGGATTGCTGTCAACAAAGAGCACTGTGATTTGGACAGTGATGCAAAATCAGAGGTAAAATTAATAACTAAGACCGGACTATACTCATAAAATTCGTTGCACCAAAAGTACGTTGTGCGCATACCTACTTCTGTCGCGGACGACATTTATAGCCGTCAGTTTCTATACATAATTTGTGTCGTATTGCGAGAAAACGGTATTACGCTTGGAATGTATGGAAAATGTTCAAAATGCCGCCTCTAGCAGCGGCTTCCAAAGCGTCTCCCTGCTCTGTGGTTTAAGCTCACTCATAACTAAACATGTTTAATATTCCACGAAGGTGTACACAGAATGTTTAATAAACATTTTTCTCAGAACTTTATTTTTTGCAGACAAATTAAATAAAACACACAAAACAAATAGATGTCAAACAATTTAAATAAAACGTTTTAGACTTAAACACTTTAAAAAGTATTTTTTATTATCACACTTCACACTAATATTATAAAGGCGAAAGTTTGTGAGTGTGTGTGTGTGGGGGGTGTGTTTATATGTTTGTTACTTCTTCACGCTCAAACGGCTCTACCAATTTTGATGAAATTTTGTATGGAGATAGCTGACATCCTGGATTAACATATAGGCTACTTTTTATCCCGATATTCCCACGGGATCGACATTTACGCGGGTAAAACCGCGGGGCGCAGCTAGTTTATATATACATATTTCTAAGAGCTACAGAGTTACACTTCACTTTGCGGTGTAATTTTTGTCGCATATATTGTATTCCATCCCCTTTCTCCTTCCATCCTCTTCCTTTGTCCCTTAAGAGAAGACTCATTGACGTGTGCATATTTCCCATCCTCGCATATGGTGGTCAACATGTGGTCAAACAGGGTCTGTGACATTTCAGCAGAGGTGCAAGCTCGAAGTTTGCCAGAGGGCTATGGAACGGAGTATTCTGGGTATCAAACCCAAACAGACCCAAACAGACCGGGTTAGGAATACGACCATCACAAAGATAACTGATGTCACTTGGAAAGCTGCTAAAATAGAACTGGGCTGGACACATCTGTCTCATGTCAGACGAACAATGGGCCAAACTTACGACCCAATGGGTCCCTCTTAATGGCAAACGACATCATGGCAGGCCCAGATGGAGATGGCGGGGTGAACTGGACTCCTTTAACAAGAACTGGTCCTTAGCAGCTTTGAACAGAGAGAAGTGGAGAAAGGGTAGGGACGCCTTTGCCCTGCGGTGGGCTATCACAGGTTAATAATAATAATATAATATACATTCCATTGCCTCCTTCGTTTAAAAGATATCACATCACGATTGTATGTTTTATGAATTGTGAGATTTTCACAACTTGGGCCGAGAGAGTTCAGTTTGAAAAATGTGGTACAACACCTACACATTAAGTGAACCAACACGTACAAATAGGTAAATTAATATAATTTATTTAAACGTGTAGGTCTAAGATTATGAACGGAGTATCCAGAATTTCAGATATTAAAATGCTTTGACTTATAAATACTTTAAAATAGTTTTGGCTGGTGCATTTATCATTCTCCTGCCCTGATCTCAATGATTTCGGGGTCGACGCAACACGTCTTTTTCTTAGCCAACTAGCTTAGTTAGCTTTTGAGTTAACAGCCTTCTTACTAAACGGCGCCGTTTAACTAGTGACCTGAATGATATTCATTATTAGGTTTGGTTAGAACTACGACCAACCGCAGCTACTTCCAAAGGCTAGGCTGTTAAGTGAAAGGCTAAGTAAGCTAGTTGGCTGCGACATATACATTTCTATTAGCCGTCATCACAAAATAAGCTAGTTGACAGTTTTTGAGAAACCAATTATCCCCTTGTCTGGTAGGTATTCCGTCTGTTACGTCGGCAAGCCTATTAAGTTCGGTAACAATAGAATAAGTAATTGTGTCTCATTAGTGCCAGTTGAGTTCTTAGTAATATTCCTTGTGGTTTATTTACCTAAAAATATGAATAATTCAGTGAAATATTAACAGAACTAATGTTTTATTTTCATAACGTATGCATAATTAGATTTTGATTATAAAAAATCTGGGATGGCGGCTCCATTGATTTCTGACTTCATTCTGTCAACAGTGTTGCTCGCACAAAGACTTTATATATTGCATACTTCTGCCCGAATATTATAATATTTGTCTTATTAAACAATGTTTTTAAACATTAAAAAAATAATATTCAGTCAAAGCGATCAAATAATTTTATTACTAGTGTTAATGACAATCGCAGGTAGGCGATTTTTATTTCATAACTTTTAAGGTGCCGACATAAAAAAATACTAAATACTACTAATTTAGTAGAAGAATTATGAACACTGCCACATTGTGCAAGAGGGACACATTACCAATCAGTGTGTCAACACTGATTAGGGAAACGGTCACGATTTAGGGAAACGGTCCCTGAATATCGCGTAGGCAATAAGGCTTTTAAATTTTAATTGAGTCACGAGTCACGACACATTGAACGCGAATCGGAGCCCGACAAGCCATTATTGCAGACGATTGTGTTTCAAATTGTAAAAAAATAATCTATAAAACCTCAGACACAGAATAAAATTACAAGTAATTCTTACTGTCAACTAGAATATGCACTCCATTGAGCTAAATAACATGATGCACTCCTTCACAGCCATTATAATAATCCTTCATACTATCCAACCACCTTTTCTTTCTTGTAACTGGTTCATTATTATGTGAATATAAATCTGAACTTATTTCCTAGGAAAATAAAGGAAACCTCTCAGAAATATAGGCTTATAATAATTGTCTTGGGTTGATACCCAAGAGCCTATATTTCTGAGATTGTATTTATATAGGTACAGTCGCAGAAATCTCTTGTATAAGTCGGACCGTCTTCTACCTAACAAACATTCCGAAAACTAATTATTCTTTGTGATGGATAACAGGACTGGTCAAGTAATAAATAAATAAATAAAATAAATCAAAATAAATAAAATAAATAAATAAATAAAATTCTTTTATTTCAGGCAAGTTTTTACACATACACCCATATTATTAAAAAAATAAATAAGAATTAGATATTAAATTAAAAATTAAATTAGATTAAAATACATTAAATTAAATTATATTATTGTTACATTCAGATAGATTATAGTTTTCTTATAAATGTCATGTGGGTTTAAACTCAAACAGTCAAACTAAAATGAAATACTTCGTGGTCATTTATATGGTGCGGAATATAGTCGTCACAATACAGTTTAAATCGAAAAAGATTAAAGAAATCCAATGAGAAATGGACTACCTAATGAGATGGACGTTATTGACTTTTTCTTTTTGGCTCCTTTCGAAGTGGTTCCGGGTATCTAGACAGTCGATTTATAAAGCTTTAAAAGGAATGCTCTTGGTAGAATCGTTTTTAATGGATTGCTTGAAATGGCGAGATTTTTAAAAGCAATACGATCAATTACACTATAACAGTCTAGCTCTAGCAAAAACTAAAATAATATGGGAATAAATTATGCTGTTGTGAAAAGCATAATATAAATCATTTTAGAGCAGTGGTGGCCTAGTTGTAACGGCTCTGACTTATGAGTTGTAGGTCGTGAGTTTGAACCCAGCCAGGCGCCAAAAATTACATCACCACTGCTCTCATAACGGTGAAGGAAAACATCGTGAGGAAACCGGCATGTCCTCAAAACCAAAAATTCGTAGACATCTGACATCTGTCAACCCGCACTGGGTCCGCGGGGAAAATATTAGCCCACACCCTATCGAAGAGAGGAGGCCTTTGTCCAAGCAGTTGGAATATTAAAGGCTGATTATGTATAAATTTTTGGGTTCTACGTAATTTTGGTCACGTATTACTTTGACTAAAAATATTGTTTCAATTAACTTAATCTCGAACCCAAATTAACCCCAACGGACCCAAAAAGATATCCAAAGCCCAAAAGGTTTTTAATACATTTTTTACTGTATAATCCTGTGTTTTTCCAAAACGAAACAGTAGAATAACAATAAAATTGTGAGGTCGTCACCCATTCCGAGTGATTCGAGCTAAACAGCAAATGATGAACTGTGTTGACCTCGGCCGTTTGATAGGCTTGATTGATTTCATCCTGTGAAGTCCTGCTATGACGACAATAAACGATGAATACGAAATTGTTTTCGAGTCTGGTGGGTCAGCGGGATTGTCCGAAAGGGGTACCGCTGCGCTGGCCCGGAACATAAAGGGCTAAGGAAGGAACACGGGTGGGTTTTAGTCAGTAAGAGTCTGACACTCCCTTCCGCTCCACCCAGAGCGAGAGGGGTCATTTGATGATTTACCATCCGAAAAAAAAAGGAAAAAAAGCGCAGTAGCCTCGGTACCGTCCGAGACAATGGCGGAGTCGGAAGTGTATGTGTGCGTGTTATGTGGTGACGCTACACGTCGACACGCACCGTTACCACATAAGTAAAGCGAACGTCGCTTCATCATCATCATTTTAGCCGAAAGACGTCCACTGCTGGACTTAGGCCTCCCCTAAGCACTTCCACTTCAACACTTGAACGTCGCTTAGTGAAATAAAAATAACGTAACAAAAACGGAAAAAAAAATCATATAATTAGAAACAATAATTAACAAACGGACAAACAAAACGTTTCATATAAAACCTAAGGATGATATCATGGTAGACACTGTCGTGTGTAGACAGAGAAAACATTTAATAAAATGAAGCATTTTAATTAAAGCTCTGAATACACAGAGGAATTTAATTAGAGCTCTTACTAAAATTCTTCCTGCTCGTATCATTAAAACCATATGAATAATTTATCGAGCAATAACTTATAATATTAATCAAGATTTTTTTTATTAAATTATGAAGTTTCATAATTTATTTTTAGACAGTTTTATTATTCCGCTGGTAAGCTTGAAAAAATTCCCATAGGCTACCAAACTAATGAAATGGCAATGGCAAATTTTAATTTCGTATGTGGTTCTAACCCGCATTAATTACCCCCATAGGTAATTATTGCGGGTTAGAACCCGATAATATAGACTCCAGCCTGCAATAAAATAAGCCTATTGCTTATTTATTTAATGACACCTAACCCTTCTTATGTCATCATTATTGCTGTTGTTTTGTCTACACTGTTGATAACAGTACCTACCTTACCAATTTGGCCATAAATTATGTAGACAAGAATACATAACGTAATAAACCCATAGATATTTGTAAATAGTATAAAATAAAGCCACTTTTCGTGTCTGTCTGTGTCACTGCTTACTACTACACAATTTAGAAAATATATTCTAGCTAGAAGGTTAAATGTGTACCTACTAATGCATTAACAGTAAAAATCCATATACTAATATTATAAATTCGAAAGTGTGTCTATCTGTCTGTCTGTTACCTTTTCACGCTTAAACCGCAGAACCGGTTTAGATGAAACTTGATATAGAGATAGCTGTTTGAGTCTCGGGAAAGGACATAGGATAGTTTTTATCCCGGTATTCCCACGGGTTCGACATTTGTGCTGGTACAACCGCGGGGCGCTGCTAGTATACTTAAAAATTTAATAAATAAATCTGGAAGTTTTGACAAGTTGTAAAAACAGTTATTTTATTTTGACAAACCGACCTAAAAATTCTAAACTACTGCAATTTCTGCAACTCAGAAGCAGTTGTGCCGATAAACCAGAAAATCGCTCTTACAATGAAGTTCGGCGCATCAAAGAGAAAACTATTCGATTGCTTTGGAATTCGCAACGAAATATTTTATCAGAAAATATAATCGGAGGTATAGGAATTATTTATCAAATTGACATAGGTACTACTTACGTATTTAAATTTGCCGTGTTAGCCATTTCATACAACTGTTAAGAATAAAAGCTATGATTTGAAAATACGAACAATTTACGTTGGTAGTTAATTTGATAAATAATGAATTTCTCTGACTTTATATAGAAAACTAGCTGACCAGACAGACATTGTCCTGTTTTTGATTCGAAAAACACGTGGCGCCATCTATTATCATAATAATGTTATTTTTTCCTCGGGATCAGCACTTTTTTTCGGGATGAAAGCTACCTTAGATCCGTTTCTGTACACCTGACAACGTATATGCAAAAGGAAAATGCCCATTCTTGGCCATGTTTTGTCCATCAATGTGAAAAAATGCCCATTTAGTAACTAAAATATTGCTAAGTATTACTTATTTGTATTGAAACCTCCGGAATTAAGAGCCGATTTATTCAAGAAACTCAATCGTTTATTGCCCTATTTAACACTTCCGGTCGTTGGTCAATCGTGTCAAAGTAGGGATGATCGGTTCAGTGGTTTAGGCGTTAAAAGGTAATATTCTTCCTATATTATTTATTCCTATAATATTTATTCCTTATCCCTTTAATACCTTCTTGTTCCATTACTTTACTTTGTGCACCAATAATATTGCAAGCTATCCTTCGCTCCTGTCGAGGTCACTGACCTAATGCACTCTCCAAAGCCACAGCCATTTCCTTTCAGCAGTAGCTGCAACCTCGTTGCCCTGCATTTATTTCAAGGACTAACTTCTGCCCGCGACTTCGTCCCCGTGAAATTTCTGCGCATTGGATTTTCACAATTAAGAAAATTGATTCTGGATTATCGTTTATCGTATATAAGTGTTCCAAAAAAATACATATTCGGTCTAATAAACATACCTACTTAAATTTTCGATAGTTGTAGAATCGGTTTTTAGTACAGCATAATTGTAAACTTGTCTGAATACTCAAAGTCTTGCTGTCTCTGGTGAGAATATACCAGTAACTATGTGAGAGCCACGGTACTGCATAATGCACAATATTGTTTGCCACGTCATCAAACCGCTTGCGGATACACGCGGACGCAATAGTCTGTCCGTTTTTGACGTGCTACATTGCTTTCCGATGTGTTGTGTCAGTTGTACTTATTGTAGAAAAGACTTTTATTATCAGTATCAATTTTATTTAGGTACCTATCAGTTTGATATTTTAAAGGGCACACCATCGCTGAATCTGTAATAACTACTTCAAGCTTAAAATGGAAAATAAATATTTGTACCTAAGTAATTAATAATACTTACCTAACATTTTATGTTTTAAACCGCAAAGCAGTCATTAATTACGGAGTACCTTCACCAGGCGGAGTGGAGGCCCAGTAGATACCCACTAAATTTCGGATTTTATTCCGCTACCAAATATTTCACGAGCTCTGGAACTATAATATGTATCATAGATGTACTTACGACTTGGACTGGAGTCGATAGAGGCAGATTGTCCGTTTAAAAGGGTCCAGTGACTCCGATCCTCAGTAATTAGGGATTAATTGAAGAGATAGAGGTGTGCCTTTTGTTGCTTAATCTGATTCGATGTAAATTTATTCATAAATTAACCTACATGATGAATGATCTGAGTCTTTCGAACGGTCAGCAACAAAAGTCGATTAACACTTCAGGTTTTTTAATCTCAGTTATTGAGCAAAATATTTATACAAAATAGCAGCAGAAATACAATGCAATTTTGAACAAATATTTTGCTCAAAAACTGAGATAAAAAAACTGAAGTGTTAATATTTTGCTCAATAACTGAGATTAAAAAACTGAAGTGTTAATCTTCTTTTGTTGCTGATTGTACATATAAATATGTAGGTAAGACCACCTATGTAGTAAAACCTATTAAAATAGGTTTTATTTGAACAAACAAAATAACAATAATATCGTAAGGTTAATTTACTTCTTTAGCACGCAAGGGTTGAATTGTTTGATAGATAGCAGGGTAAATGTAAATAAATTGATTATGAATATTTTGGTTAATATAAATACTTACTTCATTATTGATTCCAAACTGTTGATAAATTTAGGTTTGAAAGCTTTGGTAGATCATTCCTTCAATTTTCACAATATACCTAGTTGATATACCTATATGAATACCTACAATCTTAAACTACAAGATGGGACAAAAGTAATGTCATAATGTCAATGTGCCATTAATTTTGCTAATGGCGTTATTATGTCATTGTAATTTGATACATAATGTTGTAGAAAGATAGAGAATTCGTTGACAATGCAATGGAGCGATACACACAGTCACACAGCTCATGCAATGACGGAGATTTTGAAACACCAATTTCGGGGCCGTGTGTTCTCTCGTTTCGGAGATTTGAACTGGTCGCCAGATCTGACGGCGCCAAACTAAGAGGTAATCACCAATTTGGAGGATGTTTTGCGAGCAACAATTCAAAATGGCCAAATGCAAATCAACTCAGGAGGTGGTCGTATTACTGCTATAATTTTCTAGACTTAATATCATAAATTTTACACCTTTAAATAAACTTTCCGTGAAAACAAAGCCCAGCTTTTTATAGTTCCAACCAAATGGCAGTCAATTCACACTATGACTTTACTTTGCCATACCATACTGAATTGATAAATCACATTTTGTCGAAAACGTGATTTATTCTTATTATTTATTTAATACTTCAAGCACATAAATGTACAGAGGCGGACTTAATGCCATAGGCATTTTTTACCAATCAACCAGACCCGGTACCAGTTATTTATCTAGTTGACCTTTTCAAAGACCTTTTCTTTTTTTTCAAACACCCCTTACCCCGCCTTGATATAAATGGTTGGTAAACAGATCGGGAGGCGGAACTTTTCTCAAAACCGCGTAGATTCCCCCCCCCCCTCCCCAGCCCGATCTCTATGTATGGCAAGCCGATCCCTTGGGGTAAGCAAGCCAAGTACCTAGGTGTCATTCTCGACCACCGTCTCAACTTCAAAGAGCACATAAAGACGGCGCGTTCGCGCGCCGCTTTCGCTCTCGGTAGGCTCCACTCCTTATTGACCGCCCGCAGCAAATTGTCACTCAGGTGCAAATTGCGCCTCTATACCGCGGTCATCCGCCCCATCATGACATACGCTTGCGTAATCTTCGCGCACGCCAACCCTCGCTTCCTGCATAGAATGCAGACCCTCCAAAACCGTTTCCTTAGAAAGGTCACGGGTGCCCCCTTCTATGTCCGAAACGTGAATCTCCACGTCGATCTCAAACTCCCCACCGTCCAGCAGTTCATGAAGCGCCTCTCCAAGCGCTACTTCGATTCTGCTATAAAGCATCCCAATCCCCTGATTGCGGCGGCCTCCCGTTACACTCCCTCCCGTATAAGTAGGATTCGCCGACCAAGGCATACCCTCACCACCCCCGACGACGCCACTACTCTCCTCCAGGAGAGTAGCAAATCTACCAGTACTCTCAAGAAGTACAAGTCCCGACATCCGTCGTTCCGTCCTCGCCGTCGAGGCCCGTCGCGTCACCCCGTACCATGTCCACCCCGACCCTTGCTCGAGCCAGCCCGCGCCGCTGAGCTGCCTGTAGCTTTAAATTCGTCCCCATTAAATAATAATTCCGATCCAGCCTGTCCCTTGCTGTCCTCTCCCAGCGACGCCCTAAGCCGAGGTCCGAACCCCCCGGGGGGGTGCCCTTAGCGTGTAGTCGCTTAGTTTTTAAGTTTTTATGCCCTGGCTGGAGGCCCAATTTATTGTGGCATCCACAGGAAAGTCCGGTTGAGCAGTCGACAACCCCTATGGTTGAACTGCGAGATGCCATTTTCAAAAAAAAAAAAAAAAAAAAAATCGGGAGGCGGTAACCGTACATTGATTCCAAACAGTTTCAAGCCATATTCATGGACACGTGCAAAACGGAAGGGGTTTTCTCATGCGGCTGTAATTTCACCGGAAACCAACCACTTTATAGCTGAAATAAATAACAATTCTGGTATCAAACAGCACTGTTACAACAAATAATAACGTCATGTCATCAAAACTTTATCATAATACAAACTGTGTGGTCTTTGGGTTTTCCCATCGGGAAATATGATGAAGTTCCACGAGGATTTTGCAAAAGGACTTCATCCATCTAAAATTGAAGTGCTGGAAAGAAAAAAAAGGACTATTTAGACGAAAGTCTACAATCAACCCCGCCCGCTATTTGAGTAGAAAGTACCAAATATCATATTTTTGTCAACAATAATTTGGACATTCGTTTAAAAACGCAAATTTCAGTCCTAAGCCCAAGCTAATAAAGCCTAAGTCCAGTCACGAGCACCAATATGTCAACACTTGGCAACTTTAAATTGACATTTTTTCACGAAATAACGAATGCAACGTTGAAATACGAAACTTTACATATACCTATGGGTTCGAAAATACTATGTTCCTGCTAATATAACATTTCATTAAAAAATAAAGGAGAAAATCGACTTTGAATAAAGCCAAGTGTATACATACTTTTGCTCGTGATTGTCCAAAGCTAATAATGATGGCTTTCCGTCCACGTAAACTTCTGTTCCAGCCTCATGGCAGGCTGTACGCCAATGTTCATATACCATACCTTTTTAATGTGCTCATTAGTAATTAGCAATAGCATCATTATCATCATAGGCGTAAAGCCTGATAGGTTTCATTTGTAACATTATGACGTCAATCCTTGCGACGTAATATTTGTCTTTGGTCAACTGGACCCACTCGGAACTGGACCCGCGGGTCCAGTTGACGTAATAATTTATTTTCTGTATTTTTATTGGTTAACTGGACCCACATTCAAACAATTGAAGAACATCTATTGTTTAAAGCTACCCGTGGATACAGTCGAGACAAAAAGACACATTACAAGGGCACGAATCTGGTAAAGAATCTACCTGTCTTTAGAAATGTACAGAAAAGGCTGTATAAAAAATAAATCAATCTATTGATTGAAAAAAAGATTTGACAAGGTCCAATTGACCAAAGACCCGTAATAGCCCCCCCCTATTCTTATCGTTGTTCAATTCGTCTTGCTTCCTTAAATCTGTCTCTGTCAATTAATCTATCTATCAGAATGTCCCGATAATATCGATATCGTCCTTCTTTTGACACACTAATCGGGCTTTTTAGGGAGGATCACGACCCTCAGTAATGAGGAGTGCGACTTGAGGAGGAGGACCCAAAGGGTAAAAACGGGACCCTATTACAAAGACTCCACTGTCCGTCTGTCTGTTTGTCATGTGTCACCAGGCTGTATCCCATGAACCGTGATAGCTAGACAGTTGAAATTATCACAGATGATGTATTTTTGTTGCCGCTATAACAAAAAATAATAAAAATAAAATAAAGTTAAAATTTAAAGGAGTTTAAAATAAAAGCTTTTTTCGGCGTTTTATGCCTTGTGGTACGGAACCCTTCGTGTGCGAGTCCGACTCGCACTTGGTCGGTTTTGTTTCTTGGTACCCAGATTTACGGGATGAAAAATAGCCTTTTATGAAGTTCCTCAAGTGACTTTCTGTGAAGAATTTTAATAGAATTTATTTGGCAATTTTTGTTATGGTATACACGTAATTGCTTTCGGTATAATTATCAAACGTAGCGCAGATTGGCTGAATAATCGATATATTCCGGTCTTCATGCTTATAAGTGTTTCTGGAAACTTCAAGCTGACATAATTGACTGCTGGAAACTTCAAGCTGACATAATTGACTGCTGGAAACTTCAAGCTGACATAATTGACTGCTGGAAACTTCAAGCTGACATAATTGACTGTTAAAGACTAGTTATATGCATTAATGAATCGTTTTGCTTACATTGATGTATAAATAGAACTAAGTGTATAAAATAAATAGATTTGTATTCTAATTTTAACTGTGATAGCCAATGATATTATAAGTAAAATTTTACACTTAAAAGCAGCTAGCTAGCAAGTAGCTATCACAGTTAAAATTGAACACAAAATTAAAGACAGTAGACTGTGCAAAGCTAGGTCTTGGTCGTTGCTTCATGGTTGGTAAAGACACAAGAGTCTTTATTTCAACCAATGAAAGTCCGTAAATTATAGGAGTTGGCCATTAGTCTACTTTATCAGTCAGTATCACAATAATTCATGTCGTGATTCGTGGTAAAAAGATAAGCCTGACAGGAGTCTATCATTATTATCTGCCTAGCCTTTTCTCAAGTATGCTGGGCTCGACTTCTAGTCTAACCGATATAAAATATTGATTTTACATTGAGCGACTGCTTATCTGACATTCACAACTCGGTTAGGTAGTGCGATCACCCTTGGTAAGACTGGTCGTCAGACTTTCAGGCTTCTGACGATCCGTAACGATTTTCAAAGTATTCAAAATGTGATTACGTCAACTGAACCCGCGGGTCCAGTTCGAGTGGGTCCAGTTGACCAAAGACTCGAATGACAGCCAGGACGAACTTCTTAACGTGCTTTCCGAGGCTCGGAGGCGTCTTGGTGGGTAAAAATGGTCACCCATCCACGGACTAAGCGAACTAATACTGATCGATCGACCCGTGCGGCTGATATTACTTAGCCACAAGCCCGTCATAATCATAATTATCATAATGTATAGCCATACTAATATTCTAATATTATAAATGAGAAAGTAACTCTATCTGTCAGTCTATTGGTTTGTCTGTCTGTTTGTCTATCAGTCTGTCTGTCTGTTACATTTTTACGCCTTAAGGAATTGCGATGATTTTGCACGCAGGTAGACCATGACCTGGGTCAGGACGTAGGATACATTTTATTGCGGTAGTAGGTACAGAAACCAGCACATCAAGCTAATACAATCTGTCAAAATTCTTTAATAGATTTTCAACTTTATCGCTGAGGCTTTTTTAATGATCATTACAGTAATCAAGGAGTGTCAGAGTCACCACTCTTTGCGTGATCGTAGTAGAGTTGTTATCAGAACTGGCCAACCTCTAAGTAATTCCTTAGTCGATTTATGACCTGAGGTGGGAAAGGGGTGACTCATAGCAAGATAGCTACAGAACTGCACGCTACATAAACCAAACATTAATCTAATGAGATAAATCTACATTGTGTAGACAGTCTCTAGTTTCCAACGTTAGTTATTCTGTCTTAACGCTCGTGGCAATTAATTTCAAGTTCAAGATAAAGCTCTATTAGCCCAATACCGTGTAGCGTACAAGGTGGACCGACGACCTTGTATAAGCCGCAGGAACTCGTTGGATACGAGAAGCACAAAACCGGTCGAAGTGGAGGTGCTTGGGGGAGGCCTATGTCCAGCAGTGGACGCCTTTCGGCTGAAATAATGATGATGATGAGCCCAATAATGCTAAGTGCAGGTCCTTTGTATGCCAAGCTTTTTGGTTCTTAGCCAATTTCATCGACCTAGAAAACTTTTGTGCTTTTGAGAAAATTTAAATCAAAAACAAGAAGTTTCAAATAGTTCGTTTTATTACCTACGAGTATCAAAGTTTGTACAGGAGAGTGCTCGTGATGTCTGCTCTCCTCCGAGGCTTTACTACTTATGAAATAAGTAACGCTTTTATTTATTCACGCCATATCTGTATTCAATTGGACAACGACCGCTGCCTTTGTAAGGCGGAATTTGATCAATCTTTTATAACTTCAGAATACTTACAATGTGAATTAATTTAACAGTTTTTTTCATACAAAAAGTGTCTGACGCCAAAAAAATTAGAATTTGGTCAATCTTTTATAACTAGTAGAAGTCTTATAATGCGAATAAATTTGACAGATTTTCTATACAGTGTCTGACGCAAAAAAAATATTCGCAGGATATGTAGTAATTCGTGAACTAGATATAAAAGTTTTATTCGCCTTCAGATACTTGTACACATACATTAACTCAGGATTTAAGGAAATTCTACAAAATAATGTCTGAACAATTGAATGAATGTAACGGTTTTGCAACGTGACTATTTTCTTTAATTTAACTTTTTTATCATCCTTATCCCAATTTGGGGTCGGCGCAACATGTGTTTCCTTTCCTTCCATACTTACTTCTCTATTAGTCGTTGTCTCGGTAGTCACGCCCTTTCCAACCATTAGCATCATTCACACAGCCAATCCATCGTATCTTTGGTCTATAGAGGTATGAGGAACAGGGTGTAAAGTTCACTCATACTCTATATAAAAGGGAGGATCCTCCGACCAGACAGGTGTTGTGTCTGGCGGGCAACTGCCGATGATTCATGTCGGGCCGTTGTATCTATGCTAGTTGCGCGGCAAACTCTGCCGCGAGATGCAGGATTCAACGTCAGTAAGACGCGTTGTTCTCATGTGGTGTTGTAGATACCGCTACAGATCTTTCCCTACTCATATAGCCATCAACATTCATACTCAAAACAACTCAACTTTTTATTGACCTCAATATTCTTTGTATGTGCAGGTACGTGGCGATAGTGAAGCCTCTACAACATAGACTGAGTCGCCGGGTTGCGCGCGCGGCGCTCTTCACCGTGTGGTGCGCAAGTGCTTTGCTTGCGCTGCCCAGTCTCCTCTACTCTGACACTTATAAGAAGCAGTAAGTACATATTTTGTAAAATAATACCAGCCTATGTTCCACTGCAAGAGCAATGCCTCTCCTCATACTAAGAAGACACGAGAGCATTTGTCTCCACGTTAGCCCCAAACGGGTTGGCGTTTTAAGACTTCCACTATAATATTATGTCCAGGTTTTCTCACGATGTTTTCCTTCACTGATGTCAGTTATGTCCAAGATAAACTCAGAAAGTAAATAATTATAAATTAAAAAAGTCACATTGTACTTGCCCGGATTTTAAACCACAACATCGTCATGAGAGACGGTGCCTTGACCACTGAATTTCTGACTGGTGATTCTAGGAGTGAGGCGTATATATCGTAACAGCAAAATATAACAGGTATCACAAGATAACAGACTGTAACTGTGACAAACAAACTGAAAAAACAGCTGCTGTTCCACGACGAGATAATCCATCCAGTCACAAGTTTTTCTCTATTCATGCTTATGACAGTTACTTTAGTTAAAATAAGATAAAAAATGTTACTGTTACTGTGACACCCTGTTACATCGTCCGTCACAAGCTCTTTCCTTTCCTCGCATAGGTATAACACCTTAGAAAGAAAAGTACCTACGTATATCAGCTGTGGTAGCAGAAAACACAAAATAGTTTGTTTCCACATAGTATCCAATAACAGCCTGTTATTTAGTAACTGGCTTTTGGAACTGTTAATTACCTGGAACAGGAACAGGCGGAACAGATAATATGCGATTTGACCTGTTACAACCATTGACGTATATAAGTTACAACCCACTCCTATTAATACGTCTTCTTCAGGTTTTTTAACGAAGGTTAGGCTAATAGCTCATACAGAAGTTATGTCCAAGATTAGGAAAAATCTTAAAGTGTAATTATTATGAGTAGCCCCGTTTGGTGTGAGGCCTAAATCTTCAGGCTATCTCTAATATTTCAGGGAAATATTCTACAGGTGTGTGGGCATTTAGTAAAGTATAAACGATTTTCAATAGAGATACTTAATCGATAAGGATTTTCTCAGGCTTCTCAGGCAGGACAAATTCTCGAGTTTACACACCTGCTATATGTACCTACTGTAAGAACTTTATAAGCTCACAGTACCGGGAGGAATCAATTATAAACAGTTTGTCGTAAAAGTTCAATAATTATTCCAGAAAATCGCTCTATGTGTATTTTTTTTTCTTGTCTCTTGGCTTTTATTTATTATTATTTTTTTTTTATTATTTAAGCCTTTTATTTCCCAAAAACTACTAAGTTAATTACAATATTATCATAATAAATATTCGTATTTCATTCCTAATAATAATTATATAACATCTGAATAATAATTTTATCATGAATTTTAACTAATAAATAAATTGATTTAAAAAAAAATATTTATTAGTTAAAATTCATGCTTCTCAGGCATTCTCATAATTCTCAGGCTTCTCAGGCAGGACAAATTCTCGAGTTTACACACCTGCTATATGTACCTACTGTAAGAACTTTATAAGCTCACAGTACCGGGAGGAATCAATTATAAACAGTTTGTCGTAAAAGTTCAATAATTATTCCAGAAAATCGCTCTATGTGTAATTTATTTTCTTGTCTCTTGGCTTTTATTTATTATTATAATTTTTTTATTATTTAAGCCTTTTATTTCCCAAAAACTACTAAGTTAATTACAATATTATCATAATAAATATTCGTATATCATTCCTAATAATAATTATATAACATCTGAATAATAATTTTATCATGAATTTTAACTAATAAATAAATTGATTTAAAAAAATTGAATAATATAAAATAAAATAAATAATTTCTTGATAAAATAAATAATTTCTTGTTTAATTGGTGGAGGACCCGCTCACTCCATCGTCCGTCCGTGGCTCTGGCTGTCTCTTGGCTTATCAGCCAAATATGACGCCTACTGTTTTTCCTCTCTATTCTTTCTAATTATATATTAGTCTCTCTAACGGATTTGTGGAGATTACAAGTTATCACTGAAAAGGCTATAAACTCTACAGTAAGTACCTACCTATTAATGTAGAATATAAAGGTCGCTAGACGGCCAAACATAGGCTTTATTTGTAGTTGACCTTTGAAGAATATAAAAATATCCTATCTCTATTTTCAAAAAACAGTTTCATTCTTCTTATCTACGATATTGACATAGTAAGTTATTATCATGGTTTCAGGGAATGAAAAACCTCAGAATAAGTAAAATAATTAGAAACAGACATCTCAACATGACTTTTCTTTTTTTTTTATGAAATATAAATTATAGTTAGTAGTTACCTAACTATAATTTTCGGTTATTTTGAATTAACTGACAAAACAGTGTGATCGTAACCCCAGGGGTTTGAGTGGTTTTAACAAGCAATGGAAAATTGCTACTGAAGACTGCGGGTGTCGACCTCAGGAGCAGCTGCTTCTCACACGCCCAATTGTACGTCGCTTGGTCCCGCATCTCCAAGTTTGACTCTCCGTATATTTTGGCTATTGAGAGCAAAACTACAAACGTAATGTATACCGGGAAGTTTTTATAAAAATGTGGCTGTTATTTTAGTTTATTGTGGTATCTTACGATTTCCACGCTAACGAAGTCGCGGGCGGAAGCTAGTTCATTAATAAGTACTGTAATCTTCCTCACCTACTTTTTAATAATAATGTCTAAAAACTTGTATTTTAGACTAGCTGCGCCCCGCGGTTTCACCCGCAAGTGTCGATCCCGTGGGAATATCGGAATAAAAAGTATCCTTTGTGATAATCCTGGATATAAACTATATTTGTGAGAAATTTCATGCAAATCAGTTAAGCCATTTGCGTAAAGAAGTAACAAACATACAAACACACTCACAAACTTTCGCGTTTAAAATAGTAAGGATGATTTTCACCAAACGGCTTGCTTCGCATCGGATCGGAAAGGATACGAACGGATGCGGCAGCAGCCAATCGCGTCCGGCAGCATGTCGACGCATACGATCGTATCCGTTCCTGCGCCTAGTCAAATAGTTTCATTCCTACTGTGTTGACATGTTCTAATTTTTGAAAATGGTTGAAGTTGACGTAGTATTGTTGGCTATTGCGTTTGAAGAAGAAAATAATCACAAAACACAGAAGAGTAAAAGAAAAATTTGGACGACAGCCGAAAGGATTCGATCGGATACGACGGAGCCGATCGCGCGTCGCAAGATACTTTCTGCTACGATCGCGTGTCGCGGAAGACGCCTGCGGTCAAGCTGCTGTGCACGGCTTGGTAATATAGACTTTAAATACCGTGTACACGATTTAATATCGTTTAAAGATTGTAAAATCCGCTCCGAACCGATGCGATGCGAGCCGTTTGGTGGAAATCATCCTTTAGTGTGATAAATTGAACAGAGTTACTGTATACATTAGGGACTAAACTTTCATAGTGTGACATAATACGCTAACTTTACTCCACTTAATTATTTAATTACAACACTATCTCTGCGCAGGCGACCTTGAACTGGATTATGTTATAATCTCCATTTTGAGGGATAGGTCAGGTCCATAATGTTCTTTTTAGGGTTCTGTACCCATTTTTTTTTACAGAGTTTATATTTCTATTGCGTATTGTATTTAATTAAAGGGGAGATCCCCTTTAATTTTTTACTTTATTTTATTTTAATTATATACCTACCCCAATATACCCCTGTCTATTGTTACTTTTTTTTTTTTTTTTTTTTTTTGGCGGATGGGAAATCATCAAATGACCCCTCCCGCTCTGGGTGGAGCGGAAGGGAGTGTCAGACTCTTACTGACTAAAACCCACCCGTGTTCCTTCCTTAGCCCTTTATGTTCCGGGCCAGCGGTAACCCTTTCGGACAATCCCGCTGGCCCGGCAGGCGTCGGCCCTATGGGGCCCCTCCTCGATGCTGACATCTCTTTGAGGCGCGCGTGGAACACGTACGCGCCGTCCGGCACGGGCCTGGTCCTGATCGGACGGTGAGCTACCCATTACTCTCCGCCCGCAGGCCCGGTCTATTGTTACTTGATGATGAATTATACTTGAAGCTCACTTTCCGTGTAGATTACCTACTAGCTTGTCGCGGTCAACCAGCCCGGTACAGTTTGTAATTGTTCAGTCAGCTGAATTGCAAACATTTTCGGATCGACTCTGTAACACGCTCAAACTCCAGATAGCACCTAGTCGATAAAATATTTCGAATACTACCCTTTTTGGCGTTCCTACCAACTCAACCGAATCTGTCCCCTGATTCTGAAAATTTTCTAAACGTACCGAATTGTACGCAGACGGTTCTAAGCTAATCAAACCGCAAAATGAGTTATTGTGTAGTTGTTAATTATGAGGCAACTAGATTCGTTACTGTTTCCAAATTGCTTTTAAAATAGAACTTACGAGTTGCAGGGCATGTCCTAGAACAAAAAAATCGAAGATATGTGACATTTTCCAACACGTACTGGGCCCGCGAGGTGGATTACGGCCCACTCTCACAGAGAGGAGTCCTGTGTTCTAGCAGTGGGAACATTATTTAGATTGCGCTATACAATTAGATACCATACGTCGTAATCCTATATTATACAGACTACACTGAATATTTTAGAATCTCCTGGCCTACAAAACATGTGTGTAGTCGAGGAGCCTTAACTATAATTAACTATAATTTTGTCCGTCGGTCGGCGGGAAGTCTCAAGGGCCAGTTACCTGCCATCTAACTAAATCACGGTTAAGGTTTACTTAGTGACTGGAAGCTTTAAAATGTGTTCCGTGTAACTAGGTGTAGGTAAATAAACTTCTATAGTGTACGGATACATTCAATATTAAAATTGGGAATCTAATGGACTTTTGTTGTATTTTCTGATTTCATATTTTTATTTAGATTAGGGCTTATTTTTCAATCGACCGATTTTTTTTGTTCGTGGAATAAAATTGACGTCTGACAGTTTTTGTATGGAAGAACTGTCAAAAATTCAAAACTATTCTTCCGGTATATACAGGTTGAATTTTCCAAGTGGGCGTGGATGGCCAAATCCGAAACTATGAGGATGAAAACTAAAACTGCATCATTGGATTTAAAAAAATAATACAGTGTGTTTTTTTATCAAAATCAACGGGTTCGATTCCTGGCTAGAAATATTGATTTTTCAAAAATCTATTGATGCAGTTTTAGTTTAGCGTATCCATGACAATCAAATCAAGTCACTGCGTCATTGTGTGTCAGAACAAATCAGAAACGCGATTATCTTTTGACGCCGTAGGGCGTATCTAACGATTTAAATCTTTGCCGCTGTCATCATTTTCATGAATCATGTCAGCCGTTACTGCGGTCGTTATAATAATATGCGGACACCGCTTTTCTAGGAAACCGTAGCGTAAGATGTTCTTGTCTCCATCTAGAACTAATTGTGGTTTGTCTATCTATTGAAAACACTAAATCTATTATGACAAAGCTGAAGTGTTTGTTTGTTTGAACGCACTAATCTCTAGAACAGTCAGTCTGATTAAAAAAATACATTTTGTTTTTAAGAGCCCAATTCTTGAGGAAGTTTGTAGGCTATTTAACAACACGCTATGAGACGAGCAAGAGGAAAAGAACAAGTCTGAAAGAATGCTTAGCGAAAATGAAGTAACAGCGTGGGCGGGCGATGCGATGCGACGCGGTGGGTCGGAGGAACAAGAAATTTCAGGCGGACGAAGTCTCGGGCAGAAGCTAGTGAGGCTAATAAAGATGCTAATCTAAACAATACAACTTTTAATGCTTTCAAAGCATTAATATTAAAGGGATCCTGCCGTTTTGCCAAAAAGATTTTGCCAAAATTTCACTACCCAAACAAATTTTGGCAACCTTTTCTTATACCAATGCAATGTTTGGAATGATTTTAGTACGCACATTTTCATTTGGTCAAATTTTTACTTGGCAGAATATTATTTATTGCACAATGTAGAAAACAATGGCGTATCGTACAACGCTTAGCTAATTTATTTTGGTCCAGATGGCTCAGAGAAGTATTGCCTACACTAGCGCCCCACAAGAAATGTCTCTAAATAGCACACTTTTTCAGAAATCATCAATAAAAGTTACACTAGTTCCACTATCAGTCAAGAGATGGCGCTGACCTTAAACTGCAATATTTTACACCGCAGTGCGCAGTGTTAAAATTCTCTAACGAATATAGGCCTCGCCAATGAAAATTTTAAAACATATTTTATGGTATGGAACCCTCGGTGCGCGAGTCCGACTCGCTCTTGCCCGTTTTTTTTTTCATAACCGACGAATGATTTCAACTCAGGGGGTTCAGAATCATGTACTTACCTACTTACTGAATCCATGGCAAAAGGCTGCGCGTCTATGTCCCTGCCGCCCCGTTTATAGAACACAAAATAAATATAAATAATTTGATAAGGAAAACAAAATTGATTATGATGTCTTTAACTTCACCTATAAAGTTTTTGTTTATGGAGTTCCGAAATTTTCAAATTGGATTCGACTGTTTGAACTTTCAAATAACAAAAAAATTGTTATCATACCAACTTGTATTTCACAGCGAATTGCTTGTATTTCACAGAAAATTATAAAAGCAGGCTAAGTTAACACTCGGGAAGTTTCAGATTGCTTAAACATAAAGTTGCTTACAAATGTAACTACTGGAATAAAAAGTTCATTCAGTTCAGTTTTAAGCAATGGTTTTTTAATACTTACTATAAGTTTGAAAGTATACTAAATTATAATAATTAAGTACTTTGAACTATCATATGCTTAACTTTGTTTTATAATCTTATTTAAGTACAAATAAAGCTTTTAAAGCTTTTAAGATTAGTCTGATAAACAATTTGTAGTTTTTGTTATAAAGTCTGTAAAATCAGAGATGAGTAAGTACTTACGAGTGTGATGTTCATCACACTAATATTATAAAGGCGAAAGTTTGTGACTGTGTGTGCTTATAATTATGTTTGTTACTTCTTCACGCTCAAACGGCTGGACCAATTTTGATAAAATCTTTTTATCCCGATATTCCCACGGGAGCGACACTTATGCGGGTGAAACCGTGGGGCGCAGCTAATTTACACGATAATTTACAAAGACGAACAGAATTTACTATTTGCCCTGTAAAGGAGCCTGTGGAGGAGGAGGACGTGTGACCGCCAACCACCGACCAATAACCGCCTTTAGTCTAAAGGCTCCTACAAACAGGCGCGACACGCGATATAATCGCGCGCTACACAAAGGCACCGCCCGTTGTGCGACTTGCGGTGCCTTTGTGTAACGCGCGATTTTATCGCGTGTCGCGCCTGTTTAAAGGAGCCTTAATTCGAAAAAAGCGATCGCTCATATAACCGATTACACAAACAAACGAAAAATCCAATTTAACGATGCAAAGCCAAAAAAATACCATTACAACAAAATCATTTAATAGCGTCTGAGGAAAGCACACAGCAGGTAAATTAATTGTTTAACAGGTAAATTATTAGTTGGTAGCCCATTAGCTTGACAATTAATTGCCCCGACTCTGACAAAGTTAAAAGTTCTTTACCCTTTCCGTTGTATGAAGTTGTAATATATTGGAGTTACCTCGTTGTTGTACGATGATAAAGATCTTGTTAATAGTTAATTGCTGTTTAAATACAACAAACATTGGGTGAATACATTTAGAATTTGTTTCTTCTGAAGTTCTCCTCACCTATATATGTACAATTGCCAACAAAAGTGGATTTACACTGTTACTTATACATTTATCAAAATTCAAACAACATTGTTTTTTTTGTATTTTGATTATTTCTCAGTAGCAGCCCGGAGTCTGCATTTGTGCCCGGTTGATGGCAACAGGCTTGCCCTCTATTACATAACTGACGAAATGTGGGTGTACTATAATTACACCTCTGCCTAACTCATCGAGGATTACAGGCCTGATGTTATGTTATGAGTTATTTGATACATTGCTTTTATTGAATTACTATGGGTAGTGGTGCATTTGGCTTTATACCGTGGCCATCGTTGAAACATTAGTAGGTATATGATAAGCCTATCACAAAAATGAATTGATAAACGATTTTTCTACAAATGCAGTCCGAGATGATCTATTTGAACTTGAATTTTTATGTAAGAAATTATAAAGTCATCTAGATAAATAGATGAAAGAGATAAGCCACCATCGTTATTGTGTGTTATACTTCTCCATCCACGGTTGTCTGGAGGAGATCGCTTTAAGCAATAAGACTACCCATTGTGACTCTTGTAATAAAGTTAACTTAGTAATTTTTTTTTTATCCTACCTAATATTAGGTATAAATGCGAAAGTAAGTTTATTTGTTTGTTACCTTTTCACGCCTAAACCACTGAACTGATCATCCTGAAATTTTGCATATACGTTGTCAGGTGTACAGAAACAGACATAACCTTTCATCCCGAAAAAAGTGCTGTTCCCGAGAAAACAACAATAACATTACTATTAGATTAAATGGCGCCACGTGTCTTTCGACCGCGATCGACATGCGGGTGAAGCCGCGGAGCGTTGCAATTTATCTATGTAACTCGGTTCAGACTGATGTTAGGTTATGTTACCGCATATTAACTTTTGTTCGTTATATTATTCTCCATCTAATTAATAACGTTTGATTGATGGCTACGAAGAAAAAATGCACCATTTTTGGTCATTGGCTTTTCAAATTAGTTCACATTCTTTTTAGAATATTTTTCTCAATAATTAAGATCAAGCAAAATTGTAATGTATGTCAAACTTGGATTGTGTTTTTTGTTTGATTGAATGCGCTAATCTTTGGTACTACCAGTCGGATATGAAAAATTAATTTTGCATTTAATATTCCAATTCTGGCTCTCAATAATCATCTTATACAGGATACTATGAGAAAACCTGTAACAACAAAACGTTGTTATTATACATGATACATACATACAGACTAACATAGAACCTCCTCCTTTTTTGAAGTCGGGGAATAACTGACGACTGACTGAGCCTTCTCAGCTCGTCAAGAATTGGACTATCAAATGCATTTTTTTCTGTAATAAAGTCGAAATGAAGCCTAAGCGAAAGCGAAGTAATGGCACGTGTAGGTGACGCGATGCGTCGGGGTGGGTCGGGAGAACAAGAAATTTCATGCAGTCGAAATCGCGGGCAGAAGCTAGTCACTAAATAAATACGTAACAAATTAAAAAGGTGTGACAATTAACTGACCTGAGGTATTTTTATTTTAGAATTATTTCCATTCCTTTTTTGTAGAAGACAATACCTAATCCATTTCTAAATTCAATAAGAAATGAACTCTACTCTGATTCAATGAACTTCAGTTTCCTTTCACAACTGAAAACTGATTGAACTTTAGAGCAAAAACTCTTTCTTTGTAAACAAACACCGTCCCTCTATAACTCCCCATGCCATCAAACTCGTTATCCGAAGTATAAAACTATTGCAACGCCGGCCGTCGTTAACTTTCAATTTATTTTACGTTGTGCCAAAGCCTTTTATTTTATCGTCAATTTACAGCGGGTTTACGTTATACAATCGAAAGTTAAAGGCATACCAAATAATTGAAAAGGGAATGTAAACAATATCATCCTCTCGTATCGGCACGAATTTTAATTTTATATGAGAACTAGCTGCGCCCCGCGGTTTCTTTCACCCGCATAAGTTTCGATCCCGAGGGAATATCGGGATAAAATGTACCCTATATCCTTTCCCGGGACTCAAACTATCTCTATCCAAATTTCATCTAAATCGGTTCAGCGGTTTAAGCCTGAAGAGGTAATAGACAGACAGACACACTTTCGCATTTATAATATTAATAAGTATGGATAGCGGAGTCCTACGGCCTTCACCCTTGTCATCGGTCCTTTTGAGAGGCCTCCCAACGCGACGTCTTCCGGTACGCTGAATGCGAGAAGCACCGAACTGGTCGAAATGGCCGTGCTTGGAGGAGGCTTATGTCCAGTATTGGACGTTTTTGGTCGAAATGATGATGATGAGAATAGCGAATCCCACTCTAAGACAATTGGCAAGATGGTAGCATGGTTACTCAGTGTGATGGACGTATGTACTGTCAGGGAAATTAATTGTTTATCAACCGTCAATTTGCCGTGTTATAGCCATTTCATGCAACTGTCAGAGAATGACAGTTATGGTTTGAATATACGGACAATTTAAGTTGGTAGTCAAGGCTTAGAAATTATTTTCCCTGACTTTACATTTAGGTTAACTGAATCGCTACTCGTAGAGGCCAGTTTTATGCACTCTTGATTTGCCCTATAATAGCTAAGCAACAGTCGGCATGGGACATAAAATTACGAAAAATAGTTGAAGTTACATCATAAAACCATGATAATGCGATGCGGGCTTTAAACTGGTGACTATAGCCGCACGATTTTCACCCTGCGGCGAAAATCGACTGTCTGAATGGCAATTTGGCTAGGCCACAGGTGACTAAAATCGCAAGTTCCAAGGTAGAGTAGTTTTCGACTTCTGTCATGCGGCGATAGGTCGCATGCGGCGGGTGACTAAAATCACCCGTGTAAATCCACAGTCGCAGGTGATCGCCCGTCACATGAAGGTCGTCGTCGACATTTTGATGCAAAATTATCTAGACACCTGCAATTTTTATCGACCTGTGTAAATGGGGTGGGTGGTGATTCGGCTTGTGAGGCGAAAATCGATCTAGTGTAAATCCCCCATAAAACAGCACATTTTAGACGGCACAATTTAAGGCGTAACTATCCATTAAAAGTTTGAATTGTAAACAAAGCTGGGTTCTAACAGAGTTAGTACTGTTCGTGTCATTTAACGTTTTATTACGTTAGAAGTTATTACGGTTTTATATGTATCCCTAGGATGTTTAATGTGCTATCCACGTAATTCGAGATGTCATTTGAATTTAGTTGTTTTTATTCTACTTTCTATAGAAAAGTTTGTTCTGTTCTCGTATTTCATAGGACGACCTTTAAGTACAAAGTTCGAATTTATTTTTTCCAATCACTGTTGTACTTATTTATTTCATTCTTATTAAAATACATAATCTACTTATCCTAAATTGTGTTTTGTTTGTTTCAGGTACGTGAATGGTTACAGAGAAATATGTTTTATTAAATGGCCTGATGGCAGTTACCCCTCATCAAGGACTGATTATGTGTGAGTATTATAAACTAAGTAGGTAATTGTATGGGACTTATAAAAAACTGGCAACATACAATACCTCTACCAACCCTTCTGGGATTACAGTTATGATTAAGGTACCTTAATCCAAATTCCAAAAATAAATAATGAATGAATTTTTTTATTTTTTAATAATGTTTTTATTATATTTATATACTTACTTATAGTTGTTATATGGTGATATTTGAAATTCAATTCCCTTAGGGCTGATGTGTCAATCGATAGAAGATTTTTATTCGTTGAATAAAAAAATTGGAAAAATCAGCCCTTAGATGCAATATATTTACATCAGAATCTAGTACATGTATTCTGCACTGAAACTGAAACACCGACAGTCCGTAGTATCTTGCTAATGAATTCCAAATTCAATTCGGTTTATGTTACCATAGAGCTAACATGGTCTAAAATAGTAACGAGTAATTAAGATAAACGTCAATTTAATCAATCAATCAATCAACTCAGCCTATGCTGCCATAGACCCATATCCTCTGCGCCAAAACTCCCTGTCCTCCGCCTTCCGCATCCAGTCAGTCCCAGCCACCTTTTTAAAGTCGTCGCCGAGGGCCCATCTAGCTGGGTCCCAAACTATGCTTGCCAATACGCTGTTTCCACTCCAGGACTCGTCTGCTCGTTCCTTCGTTAATTAAATGCATCGAAAAAAATAGTTCTCCAACAGTGAACGAAACGCTTTTTCCAAACTCAAAATTAATGCGCTGTGTGCTATCAATGTCTAAATCTCCTCTGAGAAAATATAATATTCTTTTCATTAATCCAAAAATACTCGTGAAGATTTTGTAAACCTCGTGAAGGTCACAGGTTCAGTCAGACAGATTTGAGCTTTGACCGAACAATAAATAGATCTAGCCTGTAAGAATATCTTAGAAAAACCAATAAATAGACCTTTTTAAACCCGAAACTGGGGAGGCGCGTTGGGAAATATTCACTGAATTAAAAATCGTGTCTAGGCGCCAATATATTCTAATATATTGTTGGAATTCTTGAGTGCTACATGAAACCACGTTTTCTTTTAAAGAATGTATATTGGACCTTCATCGATTGTTACTTTGCATTGCACAACCTGCATTTATTAGACACCGTGTGTGTTTTTCTCTAGAAATACAGAAAAGCTTTTTCGAAAATTACAACTTACCGTAAATTTAAATTTGAACTAATTTAGCTGTTCTGTAAACAAAATTTAATTCAGAGAAACTGTTTTATGTCTAATTTACACGTTTGTAATCCAGACGAGAGCGAGATTTTATTTTTGTAAGAAAAAGGTTCAACATACAGCAAATTATGTTAGGTAGGTAGGTATAACATTTAAAAATAAATTATGGCTTTTACTACCTAAAAGCTACAGAGTTATTTTTGTATCTTGTTATAAATTGCATCAACCTTGATGTTTGATTAGCAAGTCTAATAGTTCATCCGCATCTAGGTACAAAGTTTTAATCGATTTTGTGTTACCCAGTAAGCAGCGGATAAAACTCCACAGTTTCACCTCTTCAAGTTTTTGTTTCAATAGTTTCAGATTATTTCTTCCCACGATGTTTTCATAACGTAAAAGATTGGTTTAACATTAAACAGCTATTCATAATAGCTCTTATTGCAACTTATCATAAAGATCTAATCGCAGCCGTCTGTTGGACTGAAAATAATTCTCCTTTGTTAACTGATATGTCTGGATGAGAACGACATATTTTCTCTTTTCGAATTATCTCGGTTCCAAGCACCCGCCCGCTATAGAAGCTGAAATTTTAATGTTAAAAAAAAAAATGTTTTATGCATCTGTAAATTTAAATATAGACAACCAGTCCCCGGGGAGGCTTATTACAAGCAGTGGACATCTTTCGGCTGAAATGATGTCTTAACAAGAGGGTTACTCAGTAACTGGTTTTTGGAGATCAGATAGGCAGTCGCTCCATGTTTACTACTGGTACTGAGCTGCATCCGGTTATGGTTGGGAGCCGACCCTAACATTCTTGAGAAAAGCCTACGCAGGATCACCTGCCTAGGCTTTTCTCAAGGTATCAAATCTTGTGTATTTCATTATCATCATTTTCTTGCCATTATCCAAATGTATTTGGGGTTGGCACAACGTGTCCTTTTCTTCCATATTTCTCTATTAGTCGACATCTCGGGAGTCACCCCCTTTCAAGCCGTATGATCTTTCACACAGTCCATTCATCGTTTCTTTGTCTTCCCTAATCTTATCGCCATGATCGCCATCTTTGTACATACTCAAAACTTTCCTCACAATTTTCCTTTATTCCTCCGTATTTTAAATTTTCATTTTCTTTGCAGCTATAACTTGGTGTTCCTGGCTGTGACGTACGTGGTGCCTATGTCGGTCATGGTCTGGGCGTATGTGCGCATGAGCGCGGCTCTAAGAGGGCGAGCTATTGGCGAGTGCACGCATCATCAGATGCAGGTGGTCAGGGCTAAGAGAAAGGTGAGTTTTAGGTGTTAAAGCGTACATAATTATAGTAATGATTATTTTCAGGATATAAACACTTAAAACAAAGTCCCTTTTCGCGTCTGCGTGTTTTTAGTTATTCTACTACAAAAATTTCATTTGCATTATTCAGAGATTTTATATCAGTTCAGGTATTCAGTTCATCAGACAGTCTTCCAGTCTAATCAGATATAGATCTGATTAGAAGAAGCCGTCCCCAATATACTTAGTTGGGATTGGGATAAGGAAGATTGATTCAGGAAAGGTTTTGTGTAGGTATTATACAGAAACTAGCTGACCCGGCGAACTTCGTACCGCCTCAGATTTTGTTTTCGTGAATTTTTCCCTTAATTAGTTATTCTGCTATTCGGGGCGGAGACAAATCCAACAAATCAAAGATGATAAAAATCTGTCTAGCCGTTCTTGAGTTATAAATGGTGTAACTACACGACTTTGTTTTATTTAGACAAGATATTTGACGTAGATATAGCATAATCATCTTAATATTTTGACAACGCCGCCATATCAGTTGATTGCACCTGTGCGAACCAGAGGAGGTTGCAAGTCTATTATAGTTCAAAGGAAATATTGAACGGAAGTAGGTGCTTATGTGACACGTACATGACATAACATTTACTAAGCAGCCTTCTGCCATCCGAGCCTCATTTCTACCGTGAACAGGAAATTGTTTTACATACAAAGGTATACCTACCTACCTATCAGCGTCAGCGTCATAGATAAAATACTAAAGGTCAGCGTGTGAAAACGGTAAAATGGTGAAATGTCGAGAAGATGCGTCGCTCTTAAATTGTAAAATCGATTTGATTTTATTCCTCTTTTATGATTTTCATTCTTCTCACGCTCGCACGTGAGACGTAGGTACATTTTAAGAAAAGGTAACACCGCACAAAAGTCGTTAAATGTGTTCCTAGGCTACCTTTTTCGATAGACTTCTGCTAGACAAACCTTTCCGTACCTGAATAGTTGTTATTCCTCTATCTAAAATATAGCTCAAGGTTAGCTGAGTTTGCAAACGGTGTTTTTCCGTTAAATTTAAAAACAGGCGAAAATATTTGAAGAACTCCAAATATTGCATTTTATGAGCGATAGAATTCCATGACCCCATATTTTGTAGATTTTATTTTTTGTCCGACGCAGCCACGCGTTATGAAAGAGGAGTGGAAAGTGGAAATGATAGGTACTAATGTTATTTGCTTTTTGTGGGCAGGATAAACTGGTTGTTGGGTTAATAACAAGCTGCAGGCATTTAGGTATTATAAATACCGGGGGCAGATGTTAGTGGACAGTAATATTATTTTCCACTAGCTTCTGTAGTCTTCTGGATGTCGGAAATTATCAGAAAAAAAGTACTTGCCTGTGTTACTCTTTATAACATCAGCTATCTGCCAGTGAAAGTCCCGTCAAAATCGATGCAGCCGTTTTGGAGATTAGCTGGAATAAACAGACAGGTTGTGCAAAGGATCACTGACAAAAAAAAAAAGGTTTTATTATAAATAAACGTATCTACTTACTTACTATCATATGCATTTAGTAAAAAACTGTTATTTTGACATTACAAACAGACAAATTATATTTATTTGTAGTATAGTATGTAGTACCTACCTACTTATGTATGCAACGATTACTCAGCCTACACGTAAAATAATCAGGAGTGTAAAAACTTGGAAACAGAGTGCTTGGCCAGACGCAAACGCTAGCGCGGGGCGGGCGGGTGCGGCGCAGCGTACTCAAACATAAGCGGCGCGGGCTGCTCGGCGCCGGGAGCGCACGGGGAGCGCGCGGGCAGCTCATGCCATAGCTCGTTTATACAAGTGGCCGCAGTGAGGGCGCGGGCGGCCCGCACGGGGACCGGGGTTCTCAAACTAGTTCGAACTTTTTTATAAAAATAAGTGTGGTTCATCTATATTATTATATTTTGACAAACACTGGACACGAAACCACTCAGAACGAAGCCGCGCTCCACTGCGGACAGGCAAATCGCGCGCGTTTCCGCACCCGCGCCGCTCCCCGCCTCGCGTTGCCAGTCTGGCCAAGCACAGAGAGTTCCATTAATTTACCCAATTGGAGATTCAGCCTTTTTGAATTAAATAGTCAACCCAAAACTCTGGGAACATGTTTTATACTTAATTGCTTATAAATATATAGCTGGGAATTAAAGTAGGGTAGGAACGTCCTTAGTAGGGACCACACCCGATCTCTTTAGTCAGAGAAATGAAGGCAAAATGTTAGTTTTCTGTGTGCATAATGTAACGTTTTAATTTAATTTAGTTAAGGTTGTGCGAAGGGGTCACTGTAATTATGTAGGTATTTCAGGATTTCTTACGGTGAATAAAGGGTCTCAAAATTAGTTGAAGGAATAAAATTCATTGATATCTTAAAACAATATTGTGAAAAATAAATATCCCTCTCTAATTCGAAATCTATTTATTTATTTATTATTATAAAAATTTAAATCTATCTTTTCAAAACACCTGTAAGACCTACCTACCTACTTCAAGAAACTGAAATTCGTTCTTTCTCATTAATAATAATTATAAATCCTTTATTTCAGATAGCCCATATTATCGGAATAAAATTTTAATACTTAATAACATTACAGCACTGATTAATTATTCATCCAAATCATTAAATAATTTTCACACTCATATTTACTAATAAGCACAAACTCTCATACAGGACTTACATGCACATACACATAACACCCTCTCACAGTCACACACTACACTACACACGCAATCCTACAATAACATCACCTTACATTACACTTCACTAATATTATACCACCTTTATTATAGATTTACCTTTCTATTTAAACAGTTTTGTAATAGTGATAATATTATGTATACCTAAATTAAATCAAGATGCCGTTATGATAAATATTTAAAGGGGTGTGAGCCTGGAGAGCTGTCATACAGGTCCCGAACCTAGTTCAGACTCCAGCTCTCACAAAGGTCCTAGCATACATGGCAAACTTGTATATACACACTGCTATAATTATATATTTTTTTACTACTACCACTAGTTTCATAAGTGGATTTAAAAGTCTGAATTAAAAAGTTTTTATTTTTTATTAATAGTAATTAAAACAGTTCATAATTTTCAATTGTGTAATGTATGTGCATTGTATACCTATTGAAAAAATTGAGAGAGAGAGATCAATTTATATTTTGGACGGATATCAACATATCCGTCCAAAATATATATTGATCGACGATGATTTGATTGATCGACGATTCGTTCGTTTTCAATAGTAGGTAATGTCAACACACTACCTACGATTGAAAAAAAAACAAATTGACCTAGGTAGGTAACTTAGAGTCCTGTTGAAGTTCGTTATGGTACGAGTAGTGAGAAAAAATAAATTAAATTAACTCTCCGCAAGACAGTTATTAATGTCCATTGGCCACCCCCATACCGTCCATTCATGCTTAGGTAATTTCTATTTGAAAAGAAAATTAATTGTGACAATTAATTTTCTCGAAGAACAAACGCTACGTATGTAATGGGGTCGTGTTTGACTTTAACAAATTCATTGCTGCTAAGTATTTTCTGAATTAAAAATGTAATTAAAACATGCCTTATATAATTAACTTTTCAGACAGAAGCAGGTCGCAATTAAAATTGTAAACATACCCAAGAATGAAAAGTAATGGAGGCAAGCAAATTAGCCTGGAAAACAATTAAAATAAATTAGCGTCTGCGGTAAACAATGGGCTCATTGGAACATTCCGTAAGGGTGGGCCTACATAATGCTGGCCTTGACCTTGGCCATACAAATACGCGACGCGCTCATTCGCGTATTCGTATTTTACGGTTAAAATGCCGTGAAAATTATTACAGGCATTAATAATTGCAAAAAATAACTCAACAGTTATCTGAGTACCTTTATAATTAATATTTTTAGGTTATAAAAGATTATAAAGCATTTGGAATGGTCATATTTTACGGGTTCCCGCGATTTATAGGAAAATAGAAATTGGTTCTAATTGCTACAAAGACGGCACTTGCCACATATTTCATAATTATTTCATCGATAATTAAATACTTCCTAATGAAGATTAGCATCCATATTTTTTATCGGGATTTTTTTGCAATGACAGTTACAGATAAAAATGTTGGCAGTGTGCGTTCTGTTTAATCAGGAATGCATCCCTTTCATTGCATAATCAAAAAGGTATCGAATGGATCTGAATGAGATCCGTACGAAGGATCTCATTCAGATCCATTCGATACCTTTCCGTGTCGAGTCTAACATCAATCAATGTCAATCAAAATCAATCCTCTAAATGCTGTTCATAAATCCAAAACCCGAAAATTTAACAATTTTAATTAAGGGGGAAGTGCTAAGGTAGCCCGCGAAATTTAAATTTTCTCACGTTTTTTGCAATTTGCTGGTCAGTGTTAAGTTGTACCTACGTTGTTTATAATATGATTCGCGACCGTAACAAATATGTATTAACAAAATTATTATCATTAGAATCAGTAATACTTACAACTTGTTAAGTTAGTATAGGTAATCCTAAAATGATAAGATTAATATTTCATGAAATATTCATTCAGTAGGATTACTTGGTCTTAGAGAGTTGTGTTGATGACTTTAATGATAATAATTCTGTAAATAAAAACTTTTTACGGTCGCGAATCATACCGACTATATTCAAAGTACAACTTAATACTGACCAGCAAATTGCAAAAAACGTAAAAACAATTGAATTTCGCGGGCTACCCTGGCGCTTTCGCCTTAAATAGACGACCGCTATTCTTCCGACAGTAAATTTATTGCTGTCGGGGCAAGACAAATCAGCAACCTAATTGCGTAACATAGGTACTATCAATCGGAATCTGAATCATTTTGAAGCAAATTGCTCATCCATTGCTTCATAAGTTCGAAAAATGTGTACGTTCAACACGTAAATAACGCGTGGTGAGAACGGCTGGACCGATTTTTATGATCTTTGATTTGTTGAATATTATATCTCCACCCCGAATAGCAGAATAATAATAAAAACATAGGGAAAATTCACGAAAAAAAAATCATTTTCAATTTTTTGTTTAAGGAACTGCTTTTTGACGATATCTCGAGAACGTTGTTGAACTGTCAAAATAAAAACTGGCCAAGTGCGAGTCGGACTCGCACACGAAGGGTTCCGTACCACAAGGCAAAAACGCCGAAAAAAACACGTTTGTTGTATGGGAGCCCCCCTTAAATATTTATTTTATTTTGTTTTTAGTATTTGTTGTTATAGCGGCAACAGAAATACATCAGCTGTGAAAATTTCAACTGTCTAGCTACCGCGGTTCTTGAGATACAGCCTGGTGACAGACAGACGGACGGACGGACAGCGAAGTCTTAGTAATAGGGTTCCGTTTTTACCCTTTGGGTACGGAACCCTAAAAAGTAAAAATATCACTCCTTCAAACACGTTTTTATCTCATTTATAATAAATATTAGTAGAGAATTCACGCTGTCATTCACAGAGTTATTCCGTTCTGATCCCCTGCCCCACCCCCCCTCCTCGATCCCCTGCTAGTTCGGCTTCTGTTTTTATCTCTGTCTTCTACGAGTGTTATCCTATTATATTATATGAAGTAGGTTAATTGCCTACAACTGAAAAAATATGAATCCGGAATTTCCTCCCTAATAACGCACTTATTTTATACGAGTAATAGTGAGTGCCTTCTTTGATGGGCTCACAATAGGTGGTACAGGCATTGTTGATGATCGATTTATGATGGCCCGTATTCCAGTAATAATAGAGCCTATATACATGTGGCAATATAGCTGCTGTGCCATTTATATCCCGCATATACTCGTATTGTGTTTCTCCACCAGAGCGAAATTGACGAAGTTTTGAAGTTATTCTAAGAGCTAATACGACGTTAAAAATAAGGTTCATACATTTCCTCGTCACATTTTCTGCTGTTTTGCATTCGAAACCACATTTCAAAGATTACGAGTAAAAAAGAACGTGAAAAAGGATTACATTCAGTTTATTTTTGGCCCATTCAACTCCAACCTTCGTTCACCCTGGGTGTCGTAGAAAATACGAATTTATAGCTTAGAATGAACATAATTGTCGGCATGTCGGTATTATGACGTTTGACTGCAATCTAACTAGCCTTTTCTCAACTAGGTCATGGGGTGGGCTCCCAGTTTAACCGGATGCAGCTGAATACTAGTATTTTACATGGAGCGACTGCCTATCTGACCTCTACAACCCAGTTATTGGATAACACGATAGTCACGGCATGACACGGTTGTCAGACTTTCGGTCTTCTGATGACCCGTAACGACTGTCAAAGAATCAAGAATGACAGCCGGGACCAAGGCCTTAACGTTCTTTCCGAGACATGGAGGGGTCTCGGTATGTAAAGATGGTCACCCGCGTCCACGGACCGACCGTGGCAAGCGTAGCTTTAACCTGATCGATCGACCTGTGCGGCTGTTATTATTTAGCCACGGGCCCCTCGACTTTTGACTTGTTTGACTACCGACCATTAAATGTAAAACTTTCATATGAAAAGCAAACACCAATATTTACTTTTACTGGCAAACTTGCTTGTCATATCTGTGTTTGTTGGAAAATGTCCCGCAGTTGGAGTTAAGCCAAACATTATGAAGTTTTGTTGTACATACAAAAAGGCATTGTCTTCCTGGTATTCAAATTATATCACCTACCTTGAAGTTTATTGAAATATTGCTTTCAGTTGAAAATTGCTGTTTTTATTTATTTAATACTTTAATCACACAAATGTACAGAGGTGAATTTAATGCCATACGCATATTCTACCAGTCAACTTTTGGGTGAGGCAGAGACAGACAGTTGCAGGTGCAATAATGTAAATTGTGGAATAAATATTTTTTCTTTCAACTACGTAGTAATGTTATCATTAATCACTACAAAACCTATCACAAAGGACGTATTTTTTGCTTAGAACCAAAACAGTGCAGAAATGTTGTATAAAATCTCATTGTTGCACAGTTTTTCTGCACTGTTTTTTATTTTTTATTTAGATATGAATTTACCACAGTGGTTTAATGTGTCCCATTAAGTTTAATATAAAATCTATGCATTAGATCAAATAAATACTGGCTGAAAATAAAAAAAACCGACTGAATAAAACCGACTTGGTGAAAAAAAAACAGATGCGCATTTTGTACCATTGTAAAACTTTGATACTTCATAATTAGCAAGAAAAGATTAAAAAATGTAAATAGCGATAACGATATGAATGCAACCCCAGATAGTATAAAAACAGCTGCAAATGATATTGTTAATAACCTTTTGCCGCAAAAGTCGTGGGATAAATTAAAATTAAAAGCTTAGAAAAACTTTGTTTTCATTAACTTGAGTGTTTATTTTGAGTAGGTATATTTTATCACGGTAGGTAGATTAGTAGTTGAAAGAAAAGTAGATTACGCACCTTGCTAAAGTGAGTACTTAATGCACTCGTGTTAATTTAGTACCCTCGCATGCGCTCGTGCACCAACATAACTCTCGTGCATTAATAACTTACTTTGCGCTCGATGCAACAATCTACTATTAAATATAAAGATACGCATAAACTTATTAAAACTATAAATAAAAGCAAGCAGTACCTTTGAACTCAATACTATTATGTCGTATCTGTATAAATTTTACTGTGCGTACATAAATAATAAAATATATATACCTAACTTTATAATTATAATGAATGTACTAATAAAAACCAATAAGATATCAATGAGAAAACATTACCATTATGATGATACTACCAGCTTAGTTTTTTTACTATTAACTTTGAATTACTGTTTTTAAAGAAAAACTAGCAAGCCTTCTCATAGGTTTAAATAAAAAAGCACACATCCTATTATTGATGCGTATAACTAACATAGAACCGGTGAAATATTAGAACAAATAAAACTTAGTCGTATGGTTCGACGGTGGTACTCATCTTTTAATAACAGACGGTTTCGCTTGAGTCCAATTAAGCTAGCTATTAATTATTCTAAACTTCGGCATGATTGATGTTCCCGAACATTTGTTTCCGGGAGAGCTGGGAATCTATTCAGTACTGGCATAAAAAGTAAGTAAAGTGAGAATTAATCATAACTCATTAACCATATTACATTCTCTATTTTAACCAATGCCCAATGCAGGGGGCCTAAAAAGGTCACTTTGACAGAATCATAAAAGGATAACATTGTGATTCATAATATGGCGAAGACAGTTCGTGTTTTTCTTTTTTTCGTTGCACTACGTATGTATAATCAAAGAGATTTGGATTGGATTGATTGGTATTTTAGCACAGACAAATAAAATAACTGAAAAATCCTTCACCAATGGGATTTGATACGATTAACTTGACAGTTAACTGTCCGTTATGATTCATAATGGACAGTTAACTGTCCGTTATGCTTCTTAATGTTATATTTTTATTATTCTGCCAAAGTGGCCTTTTTAGGCCCCCAGATCGTAATATCCGCCAGCAAAATATCATAGCAACGACATTAAAAAAATCCTGGATCGAATTAAATACCTTGCGTTTATTGTTTACGTTATTAAAATCACGATAAGCAAACATTAAAGACGTGACGTGACAAAAAATAGTCTTATAAATTACCAACCCTTTTGAGAATATCATCTGATTTCCTTTGCGGGTCGGATGAACAAACTGTGACGTTCGTATTATTTCCGCTGTCATTCATAGGCGAATAAAAAGCAGTAGAGCAAATAAAAAATGCCGCTTATACAAAGCGTTCTCAGTGATTTTGTCACGATCCCCTTTGATTCCCTGACACGTCATTTCCGAGCTACATTTTGCAGTGCAAACTATTTATAGAACTTGTTCCTTTTTGAGTGTGAGGAAACATTTTAGTTAAGTTTTGTAGTCGTCATTTGTTTTGGTATGTGGTTCCAAATGTATTCAATTTAGAACAACAGACATCAATATCCGCATGCGTCCAATGGTCATAACATGTGTATCTACCCGATATTCGTTACAAACTTGCTCAGACTGTGGGCCGGGATGTAGTAGGCGTATTAATTAGCACAGCCTCTGCGACACCTCGCATTTGTGAATACTACATTATACCTACGTCGTATAAGCCTTGATTGATTCATGAACTGTATTCGCCGTGTTGTTGCACACGCTGTTTATGTCTCTGTACTTTCTAAATTAGTAAACTACAACAAAGAATAGAATACTCTTTATTATGTAGGTACACCATATATAAATATAAAAACAAAACAAAAAAAAAATCACAAAATCCAGACTATAATTGATGATTAAACGAACTTACCTGTAAGTGAAGTTCTATCCCAATTATATGAGTACGTTTCATTCGAAGATAAATAATAGACACATGTAGTACCTTCATTGTACTGGCAACTTCGCACTTATTAATATTAGGGTAGATTGAAAAAACTTCCCGGCTTGCGCTCCGTCCAGCCAGCCGCAACGGCGGCAAGGCTCCTCATTCTTTAGAGTCCTATTACAAAATTTTTAGATTAAGGGCTCCGGGAAGGGAGGGACCTTTATCTTCGAATGAAACGTACTCATATAATTGGGATAGAACTTCACTTACAGGTAAGTTCGTTTAATCATCAATTATATTTCGTACGTTTCATTCTTCAGATAAATAATAGACACATGTAGATGTTTAGAGATTAAAAATTTTGTAACTAGATAGTATTAAATGAATAAGATTAAAACTAGTGGTTTACTACTAGAAATAATTTAATTACTCAACACAACTCTTAACATTCTTAAATTTGTACAAAACATAAAAAGGTTTTTTTTTTTTTTATTTTTTTTTTTTTTTTATAACATTAATTTAGACACTTCATAAGAAAAACAGGAACAATCAGATAAATGAATACTCTAATCGCAGTTCATAAAGTCCCGGTTGTTAACCAGGGAGAAGAACTGATCTTGCGAAACAAGAATCATCGCTCACTGGACGATTATAGAATTTTGCAAACGTCTGCGACGATTGCGACCAACCAACAGTCTTCCTGATGACGTCAAGCGAGATGCCTCGCGTGCGCGCCGTGGATGTGGCAGCGTGTCGGGTGCTGTGTGCACCGAACGCCGACACATCCACGCCGCTCTCCGCGAGCACCTGCTTTATCCATCGGCTGATGGTTTGTGTGCAGGTGGCCTTATAAGGTCGCTTGTATGTTATCAGAAGATTTTCAACTGTATTTGGCCTTAAATCTTTTGTAACCGACAAATAATCTTTCAAAGTTGTTGCTGGACAAATATTTATATTTTCGTTGAAGTAAGGCAGGAATAAAATTGGTTGGTCACGACCGACAGCAGATGTTTTAATAATATCGGTAATTATAATGTTGACCCCGTTAGGGCAAATATGAATGTTTTTAATTTTAATAGATGTAATTGTTTGCGCCCTGTGAGCTGTGCATAAGGCTAATAACATTACAAGCTTCTGGGAAATCTTTTTTAAAGGTAATTCTATATTAGGTCCCCATTGAGCGATGTGTTGTAAAACTATTTGAGGGTTCCACGTAGATGCGTATTTTGGGATGTTTGGCCTTAATTTATACGTTCCTTTTAATAGCCTTTTGATCTGTTCATGAGATCCTAAATCATCACCAAATAATAAACTTAAAGCCGAACGGTAACTATTAAGAGAGCCGTAAGCTGCACCTTTATCAAACTGTTCCGTTAAGAATGATAACACTGACGGTATACAAGATTTGTATGGATCTATTTCATTCTTAAGGCAATATTGCCACCAATTTTTTAAGGCCACACTATATTGTTTCAATGTGTTCTTAGCTAAAGATGCCATCATTAAATCCAGAGAGGCCATTGGGACACCTCGTTTTATGAACGCGTTCCTGAGAGCTTCGCTACACCCAGGGTAACTCCTTTGATTTGTGGGTTCCTAGAGGAAGACCATATATTGTTATTTTCGGAATTTATAAATAAAGTATCTGAAGTGAGCAATTTTTGTAATAGAGGGAACCAGGGTTGCGAAGGCCAATAGGGAAAGACAAGTATGCCTTCAGCCTTATCTATAATGATTTTTTCTAAACATTTTAATATTAGGGAAAACGGTGGGAAGGCATAAAAGAACATGTTATTCCATGGAATTGTGAACGCGTCTATTGCTATAGCATCTGGGTCTGGTTTCCATGATACGTATTGATGACATTTGGCATTGGTGCGAGAAGCGAATAAATCGATATCTGGTTTACCTAATTTAGTCTTAATTGTATCAAATACTTCATCCGACAATTTTAGTTCTATGTCTTTGTTAATTTTGCGAGATTCTTCATCAGCTTCTTTATTATCTTTACTTTTAATATAAGAGGCAGTTAAAAATAAATTTCGCTCTTCGCACCAACGCCAGATTTCTCGTGTCAAGTCGTTTAAATGGGAGTATTGGATACCACCCATGCGATTTACGTAGCTTAATGCTGTGGTATTATCGATACGTAATAGAATGGAACAGTTACGTATGTCGCGTGCAAAACATTTGAGGCCAAAAAACACTGCCAGCAGCTCTAAATAGTTGATATGGAATTTTAACTCGGTTGACTTCCATTTACCGTTAACTCTTTCGTTATCGCAAAATGCGCCCCAGCCAGACCTGGAGGCGTCTGTAAAAATTTCTAGTTGAAACTTATCAGGCCTTAAGGAAGTAGATGTTGAAAAAATGTTCTGAGACCACCATTCCAGATCCGGCAGAATTATAGGCGAAAGATTAAATTTGGATTCATATGTTTTATAGGCGTTTAATGCTAAGTACTTTTGTCTCTCGAGACGTTTAGTATACACCCAACCGTATTTAACCGCCGGACAGGCGGATGATAAAACGCCGATTAAACTGGCAAAGTCTTTAATAGTGCAACGTGGTAAGGGAATAATTTTTTTAACTAATTTTGAAATATGTACTCGTTTATCATTCGGTAAGGATAAAGACATGTTATTAGTGTTATAATTAAAACCTAGGAATTTAGTCTGTTGTGATGGTTGTAAAGAGCTTTTTTCGAAATTTATTACGAATCCTAAACATTGTAAAAGTTTAACAGTCTCCTTTACGTTATTTAAACATTCAGTATATGTATGGCCGATACATAACAAATCGTCGAGGTATATAACAGATAAATAGCCGCGATATCTAAGGTGAGTCACAACTTCTCTCATAATTTTCGTGAATGTTCTTGGTGCCGACGATAACCCGTAAGGCATAGCTTTGAATTCATAAGTTAAATTTTCACCGACTTCATTATGAAATTGAAATCTTAAATATTTTCTGTGTGATGGATTAATTGGTACCAATAAATATGATTCCTTTAAATCGATCGTGGCCATAAAACCGTTATGAGGAACTAATTTGCAAGCTGTTCTATAGTCTTCCATTTTAAAATGAGTTTGAGTTACGAATTTATTTAACAATTTTAAGTTTAGAATAAATCGTTTTCCACCATTTGATTTTGAAGTTAAAAATATTTTAGAAATAAATTGATCTGATTGTGGCTCACATTCATGTATCGCGCCTAATTGTAACAAGTTGTCGATCGCTACAGACATATCTCTCTGTTCTTCATTCCTAAACGTGTTACAGGGTACAACATGTTGGTACACTTTTTTAGAAAATGGAATCATGTAGCCATTTTTAATCCAATTCAAGATTGTACTATTACTAGTAATGTTCATCCAACATTTGTAAAAATATTGTAAACGACCTGCGTGTACCTGTATCGCTAACGTCGAGTCTGGGCACGGTGCTTGCCCTGGTTGGGGGAAGCTCGAGGTCGCGTCGTTGTCGGCTGCCGACGGTATGCTGTCGCTGCTCGTAGATATCCTCCTCGCCCCCCCCTGCTCGCCGAGACATAACGAGGGGGGCCAGTCCCGTTTCCCGAAAACCGAGTCCTCGCTGTCGATGGTCCAGCTGTGGGTGCGGGTAAAGACGTCGCCCTTTGAGCGGATTTTTTAATCAGCGATCCTTGTCGCTCAATAGCTTTAGAAGCTTTTATGGTTTCTGAGAGCTTTTCTCCGAAAAGCGTCTCGTCTCTTTCGTGGTCTTTTATAAGTGGCGTAAAAGACTTGTCCAGAGAGGGAGTGATGAGTTTTGTCCTCACCTGAGTTTCGGTATAATGTAAGTCGGTCAGGATCCTACAGCTATCTGAAAGAATCTTAATAGCCTGAATTTTATCATCTCCCAGAAGAAGCTGGGTAATAGCTTTATTAAGCGCGCTTATACCGAGGCCTAGTTGATCTTGTTTCAACTGTATATTTTTATCACGGTTAATAATAATTTCCGAGACGGCAGCCTTAATTTCCGGATTCAAAGTTGGCGCCCTAAGGAGTTTGCAGTTCTCTGGAATCTGATACTCCTTAAGTATTTTTTCCTTGAGATCCTTGGCAAGTCCTTTTTTTTGTAAAGGAATCCAACGTTGTGCCAAAGTGTTGTGTATGTTTTCGCCGTAAATCGGCTGTTCATCCGTGGTATCGCCCAGCGCTGATAGTAATTCCGGATCGAGCTGCGGAGAATCATCCTGCGCTAGTTGAATCGGCGCCTCTGGAGTCATTTCAGTGTTTTCTTGAACATCATGAGACTCAACTGGAACGTGAAGCTGCATCGCCGTGATATCATCTTGCATGGTTCCGTCGTCTGAAACGATCAACGTTTCAAATGTAAACAAACTGGCCAAGCGTTTTATAAACGTTTTTTAAACCCTCGTGTTGACCCGCAGTCAACCTCCAGGCATATTTTACACATCATGCTATACCTTCGTGATACCCTCAAAGTGATATCCTCCAGGCTAGCTTAGAGATGCTAAATTATTTATTTTGAACCACGTGAAAAGAATATAAAAGGTATCACGTATACACAGTTTTGTGGTTGCAACTCGTACACGAAATCACTTAATAAAAAAATACATCATAACTAACCTTCGTTTTTCTCGGAATCCGACGAAGATGAATATATAATCACACGACTTCGTTTTTTGTTTGCACATTCTTTAAGTCTTTTAATTTTATTTTCATAGTAACTAATTTTATTGTCAGCGCTACGCTTAGACATATTGAAAAAGTAATTTGAAGATAACTTTAACGAAATATCACTGAATATATAAAAGTATTGAAGAGTGAGTGCTTGTTGCCGCGCACAATAAAAGAATGAGGAGCCTTGCCGCCGTTGCGGCTGGCTGGACGGAGCGCAAGCCGGGAAGTTTTTTCAATCTACCCTAATATTAATAAGTGCGAAGTTGCCAGTACAATGAAGGTACTACATGTGTCTATTATTTATCTGAAGAATGAAACGTACGAAATATAATAATTGTTTGTTTGTAAGTGAATAAATATGAACGCAACCTTCTGTCATGTTGACGAACGCGACGTTATAACTCAGGTTTCTCAGTATCAAAATTAATTTTGTATTTTATCTGTAGGTATGTCTCCCGTCTGATATTATAAAGCTGCACTATTGCAGTGTGCCATAGAATTTATGTTTTAATTTTTAAGAACCTGGATACAAGGAATACAAGGATGCAATTTGGTCTATAGAGTGGCAATTAGGTTATCACACACATACACGGCGGTACAGCGGTTATTACAAGTAGTTATCAGTCTGTTAAAATAATAAAAATTTACTAAGGGCTGATTTTTCCAACGGCAGATAATTTTTACGGAGGAATAATTTTGAAATTTTGACAGTTCTTCCATATAAAAACTGTCAAACGTCAATTTTATTCCTCGAATAAAAGTTATCTGGCGTTGGAAAAATCTGCCCTAAGAATAGAAAACTGACACTAATTTTCAAACAAAATACATAGCTTAAAAATTGGCAAGACATAAACCACCCTTGATACTATGGCACTAGACATGCGCGCGGCGAATTAACAATTCAACAGAAACTTTATGGTATGGTTACCAAATAATCACAAATTAAGTTCAGTTATTCACGCGTCATAATATTTCAATGTAAAATCTCGTTACTTATTATATTATACCAAATGAAATATTGGCTTTCAGTATCCGAATAATGGGTATTTTTTGGAACTGACATATGCATGATTTAGAGGTATTGAATCAAATCCCAAGAGTAGTTTCCCTTCATAACGGTAAAGTCTATAAACTTTGTAACGAAAAAACGGGTAGCTTTTTCGTACTTCATATTAGGTGGCGCTCAGTCTATAATATGTTGTTGATCCCTTAGTCATACTATACCACCTCTCTCACGGGACCAGATTATGAAAATAAGAATAGAAGCCAGTGGGCTTGCGTGTTAGAATCAATTACTTGGCTTTTAAAAAAAACTTTTCATGTGGCTTATCACCCGTCGGTTTAGCCTCCAGCCTGGTTGGTGTCGGATTTACGTCAAACCACTAGTTCATCTGCCTAGCCTTTTTCCAACTACGTTGGAGTCGCCCTCCAGTCTAACCGGAAGCAGCTACAGCATGACTCCAGTTGAATATCAATAGTTTACACGAGGCAACGAGCATTTTTGCCCTCTACAACGAAAATAGAAAAAAGAAATTCTCATGCCATTTCATTCCGCACGACGCGCGCTACTGACTATCCACCTAACTACTACCTATCACATAGCCGTCAACTACCTATCCTTTATGTTTCAAATTGATGTTATTTCAAGTTAAATAAATATCAACTTTAATTTAATGGTAATAAAGTTGATTTCAGAGTGACTAGCACTATTGAAAAAGTTATAAAAGCATTTGAAGTTGTAGCCTAAACTGAACTTTATTGTGTAGGAATTAAAGTTATTTTTCCATGGACTCCTGTTTGTTTACATTTTTGGCAAATAAATCGCGAATGCAGATTACCTAACTTGTACCTACTATCTAACTTCATATGCGAGTCTTACAATCAATACTCCTTTGTTCCATAAATAGAGGGTGGCAGGGATATCGACGCACATGTTTTCAGTATATGATTCTGAACCATGCGTTGAAAATGGCTGGATATAAAAAAAATGCTGTTCCATACATTTTGCCCACGTACTTAGGTGTTGCACTTTTCTATGAAACGGCAGATTTTTTTATTTGTTATTACCGACGAAAAATTTATACACTAGCGGATCTAGTATCATGCGCTGAATTCGTGGTTACAGTTTGCCCGTCGATGTCCCCCTGTATAATGATCTTTTATCTCCGGACTAAAGACTGACTTACTGGGTACTTGAAGTTACTGGAACATTCAAGAGTAATAATCGCATAACTTAAAGCACATTACATTATTGGCTTTCAAAATACGCATGCAAGCGTTTACACGCGAGCAATTTCCATAAAATGCCATACAATAATTGAACGCAAGTTTCACCATTCAATAATTGAATGCGGCTTCTATTTACACCAAAGCCTTTATTGCATGGCGATTATTGCATTTAAGTTTGGCCAAGTTGTACGTACTTGTACCATTTTATGACGCGTTGATTCAAGAATTGCGCTTATCTGCGCTGCCAAATATTTCATCTAACCTAACCTTTACGGCGGTCATCGCCATATGAGAATAACCAGGTTATTGTGGCTTCACAGGTGGTGAGGATGTTCGTCCTGGTGGTGATGGTATTCGCGCTCTGCTGGCTGCCATACCACGCATACTTCGTGCTGACGTACCACTACCAGTCGCTGGCCTCCGCGCCATTCGCGCAGCACATATACCTCTTCTTCTATTGGCTGGCCATGGCTAATTCCATGTTCAACCCCTTAATATATTACTGGATGAGCAATAAGTAAGTACATAACATTACACTTTTTTTTCCACAAGGATTACGCTGAGGTGTACCTTTGTACAGACGCCAGCACATCAAGCTACTACAATCTGTCAAATTTCTTTAATAGATTTTCAACTTTATCGCTGAAGGTTAAGGTTCAAAGTTGATTGGGAAACTTTGACAGTTTCGGATAGCTTGTTGTACTGGCGTCTGTACATCCACGTTTCGCTAGATTTGTTTATGTTCTACGTAAAAGGGGACGAGCTTATCGCCATCAACCGGGCACAGATCCAGAAATAATTCCTAATAGAAAAACCTATTGACATTTTACCTGACCTGGGAGTCGATACCAGCACCCTAATTGCGTGACACACTATCAATCTCAATCTGAATCATTTTGAACGATATTGCTAAACCATTGCTTCATATGTTCGTAAAATGTGACTGCTGAACGACGACGTAAATAACGCAATGAATGTTGTTGAACTGTCAAAATGAAACCCATTGCTACTGGTAGTGTGCAGGACCTCATGCTCAGCACTAGCGTTTGCGACCACCAACCAACGATACAGTTATTTAAACAATTTAATTTGATTGTTATCGTTTGGCTCTTGTAGTCAAGTGCAGCGATCGTGCGTAAGGAAAGGGTTATTGGATTTTCCGGTTAGAAATTTACACAACGGCTCGGCCTTGGATTTGGGATTTTGCAAATAAATAACGTAGTAAAGTTTGCCTTTCCATGAAATTTGATACCGCCATCGGCAAACCACGTTAGGTACATAAGCACATGCGAACTCTCCTATGTAACATTTGGCAATGGTCCATCGGGAAATTAAGGCGTGAGGATAGAAAACGATTTTTTTACGTAATATGTTTACATTTACCATTTACGCGAATTCTTTTTTCAAGCATAGTGTGTAGATTTTTAACAGAAAGAAAGGTCCTAGAGAAAAACGCTGAAAGGAACCATGGGCTTGACTAATTAGAGTTTTTTAATATAAAAAAAACATTAATTTCAGGCTACAATGGCCCATAGACATATTATACCTTACAAAATAACATCATAAAGTAATTATTAAACAAAACATGTGTGTGTGTGTGTATATAGCTTAAGAGCGTTTACGCCGTACGGCATTTCATTACAAACTTTCAAGCCCTTATTATTCGAAACGAATGAACCGATTTTAATGAAACTTTACATGCATAAGCAGGATACAAAGGTCTAAAAAGTTAGTACAGAACATTTTCGAAAAATCGTGTTACAGCCAAATTAGACCGATTTTAAATTTTCCATACAGAGATTTCCAGTTATCTTTTTTTTAATAAGATATTTCACAAATGTTCTCTGTTGCCAATTTTTTTCTCCTTAACCCGTACGTTTGGTCATTATAACCGGTGCCACTGTGTGTACAGTGTGTGGCAGTTTACCTTCAACTAGCTCCCAATTCTTTAAATAAAGCGTTCCGCAAACTATTTGCATAGTTTAGCCACTTTCTAATACTTGAATATGTTTGGAGTTTTATAGTAAAAGATTTTAACGAGAAAGTTGCGACATAAAATATTTCACTTGAGCTGAAATATCTACGTTTCTAACGAGCACCACTATCTAATCTAGTTCTTTAAAATTCACATCAAGACTGGCAGACACGACTTAAATAAACTTTCAAGTAATGTGCAGTGCACGGATAAAGTAGAATAGTTTTATTTAGACTGCGAGAGCTGTCAGAAACATATGTTAGCTAGCCACGCCAATATATCAACAAATACAATAAAATCTATACTTACTCATGCAAAAAAATTATAAATCAAAATTAAAAATGTAAACAAAAACTTACTAGGTACTTACCTAAATAAAAACCTCCAGGTATAAAGGGCGTGACAGCTTACATATTTATGCAATACTGTCACTTGAAGTCACAAATGATAATCTAGGAACATCGAAGTATAATAAATAAACTAGTAATTACTAATAACAACAATAAAACCATGGTCAGCAAGACGGCCCGTCACCACAAGCAGCACCCGTTCATGAGCATAACGCAAATATCAGCCATTACCCCCCTCGCCATATTTGAGGGAAGGAGGCAACCCGACCCCCGACGCTACCGCAAGCAGTGACATCTAAGGGAGCATGACGAACTTGCTGCCGGTTGCTCAAGCAAGAATAATATGATCAATCTTAGAGGTCGCTAGCTAACCACATATTGCAATCAACTCATTAGAAAACATTGAAATGAGTAGATTATGTCAATGATTTAAATTAAACTGAAATGCAATACAGTCAACTAAACAAATAAAAAAAACAATTATATGAACATTTAGGAAAAGGTATAGTGTGTCTCGTTATTTTCAGGCATAGGTATTTTAATTACCGTGGGCGTACTAAGTGGGTAGTGTTGGTTATTGCGCAATAGAAAAACGGTTTGCAGTTCAAATCAGATTATAATTTCATAAAAAAATTAATTACACTAGCAAATCACACACTGTAGATACACGATACAACCAGATACGGAACGCGAGACAGTTTCTGAGCACATGTTGTCCGTACGATGTCCAAATGGTCAAGTCCCTTGCCGCTTTTTTTATTTTTTTTGAAAAATGGCATCTCGCAGTTCAACCATAGGGGTTGTCGACTGCTTAACTGGACTTTCCTGTGGATGCCACAATAAATTGGGCCTCCAGCCAGGTGTCCCTTGCCGCTTCGCTGCTCGCTCCTTTATACTGATAGCAAAACAAGTCGAGCAGTGGGGCTGTGGGAGAAGTCAAGTGACGTACTTGTCGATGGCGTGATCGGTGCACGTGTTGTTTACAGCTTAGAGAAATGACGCACGGTAACGCCGCCGACAAGCTAATATAACCTGTCAGTAAGCTAATTCTAGAGAAAGAACATAAACATTGTCTTGAATTAATCAGGGCGATCAACTATTCTTATCGTTTAAGTAGTCGTTGATGGAATAGTATACCTTTGAACAAAGGTTGGATTTTAATTGAGCTTTAATTAAATTAAAAGGCAAATCTAAAGATAGCTTGTTATAAAAGGTTAAACCAAGCCCAATAAATGACTTGTGAACCTTAAAAAGTCGGTTAAAGGGAGCACGTAGTTTGTACTTATTTCTAGTGTTAACATTGTGAATAACTAGGTATAATACATTTACCGAAAACAAACCTTCAAGATTCCGTTTTTCTATCTAACTTCTGCTCTCCTCCGCTGCATTTTGCACTAGACATGGCAGTTTTAACAAACTGCCTTATGAACCAAAAGAAAGCGCTAGTTTGGCAAACACCTAACTAACGATTTCTTTTGATTCGCGTGGAGTTCGTAACATTTAGAGCGTTGGATCGAAATATTTTTATTTTTGTATGAAAGTCTGATGAATTAAAATCTGATGAATTATAAAAAGTTATAGAACAAAAGTTGTTGCTAAAGATGTTCTAGTACTAAAGTCTTGAGAGGTTGTTAGTGTTTTACCAATAACCCCGTATATTTCAGTGTCCGCGTGAACGTTGCTGTAATTTGGGTCATTTACAGCAGCAACCGCGCTGAGATTATTAATTATTAATTATATTATTAATTATTTTATTTTAAAATGAATGTGGATTATTATCGTCTTGAATGTGTTATTTTTATTATCTTTACATGTTTTTTTTTTTCGTTTGTTATTATTTAAATGGTACTGTTTTATTTCACAAAATTTCTACACAATGTATATTGTTCCGAAATAAATGACTTTGACTTTGACTTTGAGAAACAAAACTTGTTATAACTCCTTACATTTACATTCCATGGGACTTGCGGTCATGTACCCGCATGCGGGCCTCGAAGAGATTTTATCTCAAGCCCGCGTGTGAAAAGTGTATAAAAGCGCTCGAAGCGACAGCCACTTTTTATTACTTTTAGTACATTCTGTATTGGCTCGCCGCACATGTGGTTGTTGCCATTAATAGAAATGTAAAAACATTCTAATGAAAATGTTATTCTTACAATGTGCAATTCAAGCACCCAATGTAAATAGCTTGAGCACTAAGTATGCGGGCGTAATGTGTTTTGAAATGGGTCGGTTTACACACAAGTTCGTTTTCTATGCATGAATGGCTTCATAAGGTGGCGTAAAATGGCGCTTTCCTAAAATTCTGCAGTCTGCCTGTAAGAATGTTATACTTAGGATTTAAGTCTTTTTGTCTTAGCAAACAATACAAGCAGACAGTCGTGTAGAATTTATTGGATCTAATGAGAGCTCAGTTTAGGTACTCTTTGCTACTGAAACTCTCCAGACGTGATTGGTATCACAATAAAATAAAAATCAAAAGATTTCATCTTTTATAGGGGGTCAATGACCTAGCAGTATTATTGTTACCTGAAGTATGAGTAGAGAAAAACTTTCTTTTGTTTTATCGTGTTTAGATATCGATACCGATCACGTTTGCGGAGTTTCGATAGTAGTTAATTTAATTTGACCTTGAATATACATAGACTACTAATACTATCCTTTATATTGAAACTTATGTCTATTTACCTAGAACGCAGTTTTTCTTGTTGCCAACAAAAGCGTGTGTTTGTTATATCAATGATTACTTGCTACTTCTATCTCTACGAAGAGTAGAGTTGCTTTCCACACACACACATACTTACCGCCTTAGAAATCTTTTACAATCTGTCATTTTGTCTTCCGTTTCTAACGATCTTTGTCTAGGTCCTTTTTTATTTGTAGACTATTTCAGAAGAAAGTTTTCTTTCCCAAGCAGGCAGCTGTCAAAATCACACTGACAACCGACAGTTGTCTAAGGTAGTGAAGAGATTTTGTAATCGCTAAAGACAGTAGAAAACTTTCTGCTCGACGGCCACAAAGTTTAAACAGTTATCTACAAAATCCCGTAACGACTGTCACAGATCCACGAATCACAGCCTGGGCCAATGACTTAAAGTGCTTTCCGAGGCACGGAGTCTCGGTATGTAAAGATGGTCACCCATCCATGGACCAACCGCGGCAAGCGTAGCTTAACGTGATCGATCAACCTGTGCGGCTGTTATTATTTAGCCACGGACCCCTCCTTATAATGTGACTTAATATCTGTAAAAATTAAGAATAAAAACGAAAAAAAATCCTATGACAAAGCAAAGAATTCTGAGTCGAATTATGTAAAAGAGTGAATTTCGTAAAAAGTGCAGTTGACTCTTTCTACTTTGCTGCCGTCGTACTGTCTACACGGAACGTCATCTTTGTCTACTCTTCCGTCGACAAACCGGTGCTCATGCTACGCGTGCTGATATTTCACTTCAACAGTGGGAAAGCGATCGATGAATCAATATTCAGTCTGAAAATATAATTAAAAGTTTCAAGGTCGCGGTTAATTAGTGGCTACTATCCCCTTTTATTGTTTCGCGGAATCCGAGCGAATCGCATTTCGACCGCAAGTACCTATGTAAGTTATAACAATTTAATTTAGTGATAATATCTGGAAATCTCTGAGCCTCTTTTTTATTACTAACAGAGGTTAGTCTAACCGTAATAACTATAAAAAAACAGGACGGGTGAGCGCTTTTATGATGCATAGATTAGAGACGGTTATAATAATTTAGGACAAACGTTTATAAAGGAAGGGTGACGTCTTTCCTCATCGCAAAATATTTAGGTCGGTTTGTGTACAATAGTTAGTATGATGAAGGTCTGCGACATTCCCATGTCTGTCTTGCCCAGTTTTCCTTTGTTGTTATATATAGTTTTCAACTAATTGCTGGTTACCAGGCATTTTGAATATATAAATGTTGAAACAAACTCATAAATAATAAGTATCATAAATTAAAGTTGATGTTGATTCTATTATTTGACATATAACCAACAAAAAGTATGTCAATAGGCAAGTATATTAACAGGTTCTTTCAGTTTTGAATCCATTTTAAATACTGTACAAAACGCTTCCCGCTCAGATAGCTTTATATCTCGGAAATTTAACTATTCACATCGTCTGCGTCGACACGTTGCGAATACAGCTGAGGGCCTTGACAAGTAGCAACACTTTCAAAGCGTTTCGTTTCAGCGAAATTCAATTTATTTTACGTTTTTTGCAATTTGCTGGTCAGTATTAAGTTATGTTGAATAAAATATGATTCGCGACCGTAACAAATATGTATTTATAGAATTATAATTAATAAAGTCATCAACACAACTCTCTAAGATCAAGTAATCCTACTGAATGACTATTTCATGAAATCTTGACATTTTACGATTATACACACCTAACAAGTTGTATTACTGATTCTAATGATTATAATTCTGTAAATACATATTTGTTACGCTCGCGAATCATATTTTAATCAAAGTACAACTTATTACTGACTAGCAAATTGCAAAAAACGTAAGACAATTTGAATTTCGCGGGGTTCTTCCCCCATAAGCTTTTGGGTAGCTTATTTCAGTCCCATACATTTTTGAGTTTTACATCATCGTTATCGCTGATATAATGTCCCTTTATCTATTGGTGTTCGAATATCGTTCAACTCTAGTATTACTTATTAATTAAGCATCATTTTAGGATTTTTTACTTTGCGGCCCACTTGAAAACTTCACCTTTAACACGTAAAGTTTATGAGTGGGTGGCAAACTCAATTAGTTACCGGTAATAGGCTATTTGACTGGTTTCTGATAAACATCTCAGATTATTTAATGGTGTCTAACGAGCCCACAAAAACCTATTACTTCAAATTGCATAATGTATTTCTTTTAGAAAATAGTAAATAAAAATGTACTGTTTAAATAAGCCGCCAAAACGCTATCTTTAACAATATGGCGTCGTGACGTCAAAATACACGTAAACAAACGTTGAAACGGTCGAGATACTAGACAAAAGTCATCTGTTCTGTCAACGATAGACAGAAATTGACTATATCATGACGTCATCATAGGTTCAGGCAATCCAGACCGTTTTCGATTACGTGGCGCCAGATTTAAAAAGATGAAGTATTTTCGGGATTTTTTTAATAAATAATACATTGTTTTGTAGTAAAATTAATGCAAATCGATTTTAAAAGCGATAATCTATACGAGTGTCAATAATTATGACCTTATTTTTTACATTGTCCAATAGCCTATTGCCATCGTTAAAATTGTTGTTGTATTAAAATTTGTTGATTTTAGTTTTATTTGTATGTGTAATTTTTATCGTGTAGGTACATAATAAAGAGTATTCTATCTTATTTCGTCTAGGGTTTCAATTGAACACAAGTTAAGCACGCATTCCTGTGCCACGTTTTCATATACATAGATACTACAGTGGCTTGTCTTTTAACAGTAAAAAATAAGCTTTCTGAAGTCTGTCAATTTAAAATGTCAAGCCAACTATAATATTTTCTTCTTTATTGTATTTGATTATACAGCTCCTGACCATTATTAGTTAAAGAAAAGAGAAATGTCAAAGAAACAATCGTATTGTTTACATTGAATTAACAATACGATAGTTTTTCTTGAATTTGATTATAATTATGAAACCTGTTTTGGTTATGGAATAAAGAACAATACTGGCTAGATTGAATGAATAGCCTAGGGACTGTGCCAAGGCCAACAAAATAAATCTCTTTGTCGGTGTAGAATATTTGTCAGTAATAAACTTGAAACTTATAGTCAGGAGTTTAGGACACGTAAGTTCCGTTCCGTAGTTCCGTTACGTTCCTCTCACAGAGTGGAGGCCTGTGTCCCAGCAGTGGGAACATTATAGGCTTATTATGATGATGATGATGAAGTCCCGTACGGCATTTCATACAAATTTTCAAGCCCTTGTTTTTCGAAATGCATGAACCGATTTAAATGAAACTTCATACACAAAAGGTCATACATACAGGTACATAGGTCTAAAAAGTTACTTGAGAACATTTTGGAAATATTTTATTACAAAAACCGGGTAAGAGCGAGTCGGACTCGCACACCGAGGGTTCCGTACCATCATATGTTTTTAAATTTTCATCGGCGAGGCCTATATTCATCAGAGAATTTTAACACTGTGCACTGCGGTGTAGAATATTGCAGTTTTACGTCAGCGCCATCTCTTGACCGATAGTGGAACTAATGTAACTTTTGTTGATGATTTCTGAAAAAGTATATAAATAGATACTTCGTTTTATTTTTCCTGTAATCTTTACATAAACTTCTATTAGGTACATAGATTATTTTCAGATTTTTTTCTTTGCAAACTTCGGAGATAAGGGAACGGTATTTTTTTACATTTTTCATCAAAAGTGGAAAACTATGCGGCCTAAAAAAAATATATATATCGGAGAATGTGCAAACTGCGCTCTTTCATATGATACCCCACATGGCCCTAGTAGCCTTACTTCGAATTTTTCAGACCCCCTTTCAGTCCCTGTTGCAAAAAATACACATATATTTTTATTTCTTTCTTATTTGCAAAATAGTTGGGCAAATGTCATCTAAAACTATTCCAAATTTCAAATTGATAACATTAGTAGTTCTTGAGATATTCAGCTGTGACAGACAGACAGACAGACTTAGTCTCACCATAAGGGTTCCGTTTTTACCATTTTGGTACGGAACCCTAAAAAGATAACTGGAAATCTCTGTTTCTATGGGAAATTTAAAATGGGTCTAATTTGGCTGCAACACTATTTTTCGAAAATGTTCTTAAGTAACTTTTAAGACCTTTGTATCCTCCTTATGCGTATGAAGTTTCATTAAAATCGGTTCATTCATTTCGAAAAACAAGGGCTCGAAAGTTCGTATGAAATGCCGTTCGGCGTAAACGCTCTTAAGAATATCGGGACAGAGATTCTACGACCCAGTTCCGAACATATGTACTTAGTTCGAATGTGTACACATTGGTAGATATGATTAATGTCATTTTGTTCATAGATTTCAAGAGCAAGCTGGCCATTTATAATCTTGAAAACCTTGTTTGTCTAGATATACCACTTTATAATCATTTTAACTCACTACGTAAATCGCAGTTACGCCCGTGAACGTGAACAACGCTTTGGTCTGCGTAGATTTTGGCGTAATTGTACTCTCAATAAACAAACGCATTTAATATTTTTTGGAGCTCGCAATACAGTGTTGAATGTATTCGTTACCAACGCTGACAATATTAATTAAATTGCGGATTGATGGTTACAATTTTATTCATCACGGTTTTTTTTTATTTATCTACTACAACTGTGCTGAATTTCATGTTCAAAAGTTGCCAAAAATGCTGCAATGACAGCATTGTCTTACTACATCCTCGTAGTTAGTATAGCTAGTGCTGACATGATTGAAAAAGAAACGAAAAACATATAAAAGTAAGCAAACGACAGAAGGCAAAGATGTTGTAGATAAGTTTAGGCATGTAGTGCACCCTTAAGTGAAGTAAAACTACACGTCAACATTCGTCAAAGAACATTAACCTACCCCTTACGGTTGTCTTTTGTTTACCTAGCACTACCAAATGAAAACAGGATATAATAATACAGGCATTCGTGACTTCACAGACTACTGAAATCTCTTAAGAGCTTTGAAATCTTAATAAATCTACTGAAAGTTTGGAGCGCGACTGTAAACAATCTGCTTGGAATGTTTCCAGTGTTTCAACTGTTCTCATCTTTAGAAGTGCGAAATTGTGTGATTTATAAGGAACTAGCTCTTAACCTCGGTTTCACTCGTATCCTTGAGACACTAGTTTATTTATTTTCTCTGAAGACCAACAGCTAAACAAAACAGATTAAAAATTAAAGCTAACTTGACTATTTCATGTAGGTACTTACCCGGAAAAAAAAGTACAGATACTCAGTGTAACCCCGCGTCCTATTTAAAAGCGATCGTCGCTTTTTAAATAAGTACTAGCTGCGCCCCGCAGTTTCACCCGAGTAAATGTCGATCCCGTGGGAATATCGGGATAAAAAGTAGCCTATAAATATGTTAGTCCAGGGTGTCAGCTACCTCCATACAAAATTTTATCAAAATTGGTCCAGCCGTTTAAGCGTGAAGAAGTAACAAACATATAAACACACACACTCACAAACTTTCCCCTTTATAATATTAGTGTGATTTAGGACAAGAACTTGGTGTTAACCCGGGATAACTCTATCTGTGTGCAAAAGTTGATCAAAATCTGCTCAGTTGTTTATGTGAAGTGAACAAACGTCTCCACAAACAATCGCATTTGGAAAAAAACTTATAAGTATAATAAAATAATTGATGATTAACAAACTCAATTTAATCTTTCTTATTGTGCTCACTTCTTTCTTACACTTTACTTATTTTACACACTAATTCAGGCACTCCTTCCTCTTCTGCCTGTAACTTTCAGCCAAGGCGACGCGCGACGTGGTGGAATATCTACGTACAAATAAATTAAGGTCTTACTTTGAACGTTTTCTTTGGGCAAGCGAATAGTTGGGAAGGATTTGCCATAAGTAGACAATCCACAGGTAGGTACAGTAAGAGTTTTGGCAAGGACTTTGGCGCGCCACCTATTGAAACAGAACCTTTTTTTTTTCGATAATCGACAAAAAACTTTTCCGCTTGGGTCCAAGAATCATGGGCTGAATTCATGGTTTCAGTTTGCGCGTCGAGGTCCAGCTAGATGCTTTTTCAAACTGCAACACATAATTTGACTATGAAAACCACCGAAATAATTCTCTAAAACTCCATTATCCAGATACAGGTACATGGGTATAACTAATTGGAGTGTTCCCACAGGTAAACTGCCAAAACGGTTTTGAGGAGCATAGTTTTAAAAATAGAAGACTACTTTTAACTTTGTATAAACAAAGAAACATAATAGAACATAGGAACGGACGAGTTCCAACAAAAAAAAAACATATTAATTACCTGAACGGTATGTTTCGGATCCTTAAAAAGCTATAAAATGTCTTCATAGTTTAGGTAAATCCTAACAGACTAATGTATCTTCGAAAGTTCATCGCTCCAGCTGGCGGCGACTTGAAAATATTATGATAGATAAATAAGTTTCTAACCAACTACATTTTATTTGAAGATAGTCTGAAGAACTTTGAAAGTTCGATAATAAAAGCAATTAGATAGTAATGCATAAAGTTATTTCTAAATGAAACCATTTATTTCACTTAATATCTTGTAATGATCAATGCATACTAATATAGAAGCTTTATAAGTAAAAGTACTTAATTTATGCTAATAATAAAGCTGAAGAGTTTGTTTGTTTGAACGCGCTAAATCTGGAACTACCAGGGCCTCAAGTCTGCTATTACAATAGTGTCAGAATGTTCTATCATTGATTTCATAATTGTTGATTTTAACAAGTTTGGTAATCTACTAATATAATGCCGTCATTATGACTTTCCAATGGTCAACCACTGACACTCCATTGAAAGAAACGGCATAAAATGGTATTCTCGTACATAATGACAAATGAATTACTGACTTAGGCGGTAATCTGCTAAAATTTTGATTTTAATTTGTTACGAGTATCGTATAATTATGTTCTGTGCCATTGACCGATCAATGATCGACCATTATGAATGTAGCGGTATCTACAACGCCACATGGGAACAACGCGTCATACTGACGTCACACAAATCCTGCATCGCGCAAGCAGAGTTTACCGCGCAATTAACATAGATAGATACAACGGCCCGACATGAATCATTGGGCAGTTGCCCGCCAGACATAACACCCATCTGGTCGGAGGATCCTCCCTTTTCTATGGAGATTGAGTGAACTTTACACCCCGTTCCTCATACCTCTATATGAATTTAGCAGATTACGAACCTTTAGCATAATGACAATGGGATCATGTTGGAATGACGAGTTTATAAAAATAGCAGACATGGGCCCCTGACTTGAAACAAAAAAGTCAGAAAGAACGCTGAGCGAAAACGAAGTAATAGCGCGGGAAGGCGATGCGATGTGGGTCGGGGGAACAAGAAATTTCACTCGGACGAAGTCGTGGGCTGATTCTATTATTAAGTAATATGTCCTGTCCTTTACCCAGGTCATGGTCCACCTGTTTCTAACCTATCAAAAACCAAAGAAAAAGCGGATCAAACCGGAATGAGAAAGTTTATAGTGGATAAGACAGAGATTAAAACAGAAGACGAACAAGCAGAGGATCGAGGAGGGGGGGTGGAGGGCGGTTCAGGGAATCAGAACGGAATAACTCGCCAAATTCATCAACCGTTAAGATGTAAAAAGGTTGCAGGCAGATATACAGATGTACAGAGTTACTTTCGCAATTTGAGTAGTCATGGAAAACGCTAATTGATAATGTGTGTAAAAAACTAAATAAATTTTCCTACGCTTTATACAGACTATCTAAGATTGTAAATCAAGCAGCAGTACTAACCGCCTATCATGACTATGTATAACGTCTACTCTTAGATATGGACTAATTTATTGGGGAATGCTACAGACAGGGAACTTGCTTTTAGGGCGCACAAAAGAAGTGTCTTAGAGCTGTTTATGGCATACGTGCCCCAGATAGCTGCATGCCATATATTAAGAAGCTTAAGATTTTAACCTTTCCTGCCCTCTATATCTATGAGGTCGCTACATTTATAAAAACCAATAAGGAAAAGTTTGGTAACCTGCAGGTTGTAAATAGCAAATATGCAAAAAAAAAAAAAAAGCCTTACTTTCTAAAAGTTTCTTCGGAATGTCTTCACGAATTTATAATAAGCTTCCTAAACATTGGCCAAGTGGTAACGGCCGCGACGAGAGCAGTGGTGGCCAAGTGGTAACGGCCGCGACTTACGAGTTGTAGGTCGTAGGTTCGAACCCAGACAGGCGCTTTACTTTGTGTAAATTATTTCATCACCACTGCTCTCAAAACGGTGAAGGAAAACATCGTGAGGAAACCGGCATGTCCTAGAACCAAAAATTCGAAGACATGTGACATCTGCCAACCCGCACTGGGCCCGCGTGGTGGATTACGGCCCACTCCCTCTCAGTGAGAGGAGGCCAGTGTCCCAGCAGTGGGAACATTATAGGCTGATTATGGTGGTTCCTAAACATATAAGAGAAATTGAAAACATTAAGTACATTTTTTAAGAAAAAAAATTAATGACTTCTTGACTTGATTTGTGATACATGAATTTTTGTCCGACAGATTCGTGATGAGTTAGTGCCAAACTGTTTTTTTTTTAATGTTTTGATGCAAAATATTCAATCAAAATGACTGTTCAATCCAAATCAAATTCAAATTTTTCTATTTCAATTAAAATGTCTATTTGAATTAATATAGGTACTCACATAAACTTAAGTCAGAAAAAATTTATCAAACTATTTTATACCTAACATGGTGGGGCTGACACTGCAAACGCACACCAAAATAACTCAATAACAACTTTGTAACCACTGTCTCACAATAAAGATCTTTGACTTTGACTTTAGAATAGTAATTGTTTTCTTAAGTGTAATTAATTAATACGCTCGTTATTACTTTGATAAACACACGTTTATTTCTGAACCATAAATACAATAACGGTGGCGTTTTACCACCGAACACTTCCCGACAGACAGTGTTGCCCTCTCGCTAAATATAATATACAACAGTAACAATAGATTTTTATTAATTTTCTTTGTTCACAGATTTCGGATCTACTTCCAACTGGTATTATGTTGGTGTTGGACACCAAAAACAGCAACATCCACCGACTTGAAGAAGTTAGAAATGAACAAATCCTTTTCTGGTAAGCACTTCCTGTAATTAAAATATTTAGCCATTTGCATGATAATACCACGTAGAAAACAAACAGAGAGTAGAATAATTAATTTAGCCAACGCTTCCTTGGTTAGGTTTGGTACGTCAAGGGCACAAAACCACGGAAGATTTAAGTGTGTAGTATAATTAGTTTCTTACTATCAAGTCGAGTAACTCGCTCGAGTATATTTCAAGCTTAGTATTTCAAAGACGGCTTTAACTTGACACGGCATTCTGAAGACAGAAAAGGACATGATTATATTTATCTCTTTTCTTTCGTTGTTTGTGTGCTTTCCTTTGTTTTCTGCCTGACGGTGTTTTGTTTTTTTTTCTCGCTGCAAATGACAGCGGTTGTGTTTGACATAAGTTCTGTATTCTGATTGCTTTTCTGTGAATCTAGCTGAGGAGATAATATGGAAAAGTCCTTGTGTGTCTACAATATTGACCTTGTGTATATTATATACATACAGCCTATATCAGAAAGGTGAAGAGTTTTCTCCATGTGACCAACATCGCAATCGCGAAAAAATATCAGCTTTTCCAAAACAAAACTTCAAATACTTAGGATAGTTAATTTTTTTCGCGATTATGGTGTTCGTTTCATAATGTACAGACGCCAGCACATGAAGCTACCCAAAACTGTCAAATTTTCGCAATCAACTTTGAACCATATGCTTTGGCAGTAAAGTACAAAATCTATTAAAGAAATTTGACAGATTGTAGTAGCTTGATGTGCTGGCGTCTGTACAGTTTGATGGTCTGTACCACACCCTTAAATATGACCACACCTTTCTGATATACGCTGTAAACTTCAACCGTCAACAATGTGATAAAGAGAGAACATAATCACAATTTAATGAGAAACATCAAAATTTCTGCCAGCATAAATAAAGTCGGTAAATGAATACCGCATACGACAGTTTAGTCTGGCTTTATACAGGTCACTATAGGCGCACGATTTTCGCTGCACGGCGAAAATCGACAGCCTAAATGGCAATTTAGGTAGGCCGCATGTGACTAAAATCGCAAGTTCCTAAGTAGAGTAGGTTACGACTTTTGTCGTGAAAATGCTAAGTCGCAGCTGATCACGCGCCGCATGAAGGTCGAAATTTCGATGGAAAATTAACTAGTCACCTGCAATTTTTATCGAACTGTGTAAATCGCGGTGTAAGAGTCAGATAAACGTATCTACATTTTCTCAATTTTACAGGAAAGCAAAAATACTGCGAAAATTCGGCTCTTTGAACTTTACCAGATTTTTAATACAGATCAAATACTAGAACGGAAAAAAAAATTCTATGTATTGCCATACTCTTAGTGCTTTGAAAAAATTAGAAATTATTTATTTATATATGCTTACATAGACGCAATATACATATTTTTTAAATTCGGTTGACATACGTTAGTGTGGCCCTTAATTATTTTCAAACTTATGTTGTTATCAAACTTAAATACGTCATTTGTGAAGTTAAGTTTTATTATGTCTATGTCATTGTAGTGATAAAATGAGTAATAAAATAGGTAATAAATCAATAATCTTTATTTACTCCTGAAATAGTACAATTTAAATAATAAAACCTGTAATCAGCATATCAGCGTTTAGAAAAATATTAATTATCTTCGTCATCTGTTGTTGGAGTTCCAACTGAAAACCCTTTATAAAAATCATGGTATTGCGTTGGAATGATGCCTTGTCTGCATAAGTCTTGTAAATCGTCATACTTTTCACTAGAAATGGGTAACGGTTTGTCATATGCATTTTTGAACACAATTTGTTCCACAGGTAGTCTTTTGCCTCTTCTGATAATCTTAATCATTTTAAAATCAATGATGATTTTAAAATGATTAAGATTATCAGGAGGATGACCTCCAGATCATATTTAAAATATATATGTTTATTGTCTTCTTTACGATACTGCAGCCATCTTATTTTTAGCCAGTTGACAGCATTGCCATCACAGTCCACCTTAGCATTCTTAACTAATATAGTTTTCAGGTATTTAATATCTACGAAGTCTTCTGTTCCCATTTCATGGACGTCATATGGATTTTTTCGGGAAGCTTTTCTTATAATTGTATAGAATCCAGATGGATGAAATAAAGGTATATTCTTCTTAGCCAGTTCAATAGTTGCGTGGATGTTATCTGCTTCCATTTGACTGTGCCCAGGTTCAAAATACTTTTGGATAATCTCTGGTATATTGAAAGCTTCAATGCAGTACAGTAGTAGAGCTGATATAATATATACATTACGACATTGGCTCGCACAAGTATCTGACATAAATGTAATTGGTTTACCATCAGCTTTGGTTTTCAGATATTTCAACAAACATGACCCGATTTCAACAGCCCCTTTTTTTCCAATACCTTCGTGCCAGCAATAACAGAAAACGTTACGCTTTTCTGTCTCAAAATCCAGCATTGTAAAGTTGTAAATTGCAATTCGCCGTTTGTAATAAATTAGCTTAGATGATGATGAAGGGCAATTACAAATGGCTTCCAAGTCATATTCAACGAAATGTACCTATATCACCAGATTGTTTTCGCGTCATCACGATGTCGTCGTGCAGTAACTTTTCTTTTTAAATGTTTTTCGTACTCTTCTTTCTGCTTCTCTTTTTCTTCTGCGTTCAAATGTTGGAATGTAAAACATTTGTCACACAAATCTTTCCGTTGTCTATAGAACAACTTTTAGGTGCCAAACTAACGTAAGTTTATATTTTGTCAATGGACTATAATACTAATCAAACAAAATAGTACTGCCACAAAAACGTAAATCGTAATACATCGTTTTGGCCATTGACTTGTATTATTTATCTAATAAAAATGTTTGTGCCAATAAGACGTAAATACACAAACGTTACACTGGCTCTTTAAACTAAGCATCAAAACATAATTTTGTAACGACCAAAACAACGTATAAGCTTTTACGTTCTTAGGGTTTGTATAATATTGCCAAACTAACTATATTCTAAGAGTAAAAATATTGTTTTTAGAAATACGTTCCTGTAGCTCTAAAGAGGTAGGAAGATAATTACGGTATTCATAATACGTTTTTCTGGTTCCAATGAAAATGATTTTGAAGCTATTTCGTTTTTTTGGAATTTGATAAATATTGACTTTACCGTTACGTCGTTTTGGCAATTCATAAAGGACTATATTGTGAACCGTTTTATGAAAAAAAACTTTTTTGATTTTTTTGTAGATACGTTCATCTGGTTCTTATACCGCGAAATGGGGTGGCAATTTGGTAGGTAAGCGACCAGCCGCTTGGCGAAAATCGACCTAGTGTAAATCCCCCATTATTAGCAGCCATACCCTTCGATCAATAACGCCTGACCACATTTATTCATTCCTTCAGAATACATACCTACATACCTACTTATATTAGTCAACTCAATTTGACGATCACATACTTTTGTGAAACAAATATGACACTTTCACCGAAATTCGAATGTTTCCGATAAATTGAGAGCTTCCGGGATTTATTCCTTCGGGGATCAACAAATCCCCAAAGCCTCATTGATTAAAAGTTAATCCCGATGTTGTTCGCTAAATTCGAAAGGATTTGGACCGAAATAAATTCAAGGTCCGTCTAAAATTTGATTGTAACGATTACTGATTGATACCTACTTCTATATATTATTAAGACTAAAGAGTTTGTATGTTTGATTTGAAAAAATATTTTTGCATTTGATAGCCCAATTCTTGAGGATTGCTATAATAGCATCACGGAGCCGTGCAAAAAGTCAGAAAGAACGCTAAGCAAAAACGAAGTAACAGCGTGGGCGGGTGATGGGATATGATGGGTTGGGGGAACAAGAAATTCCACGCGGACGATGTCGTGGACAGAAGCTAGAATCTGTATAAAAACACAAATATGAAAGGAAACTGATTTATAGTTAAGATCCCCGGTGAGTGGCAGTTTATCTTAAATTTTTGCTCTATAGCACAGTCTTTGAAGTAAAAAACGAAACACCGATTAAGTTAAAGAACTAATGAAAAAAATCGGATTCGTCATTTCAAGTGTTTAAGTTAACACAACCGCGAAATAACTTGATAGCTTAAATCAGTGATAATCTTTTGATACTTTTTCGTATTTCGAGTATCACTGAAAAATAAAATGACTTACAGAGTACGTAATTGCCATGTTATTGGCTTTCCTAACTTCATTTTTAAGTCGGATACTTGTCATATTTTGCAACTTTTTACTGTAAAAGCTGTATCTTCGGCTTTCTTCATAAAACTACAAAATCATTATACGGGATCTCTCCTAAGTTAGCCTAATCCTACTCATCATATTTTAAAAGTGAAACTTTGTATGTTTGCTAGTCAATCACACAAGAACGGCTGAACGGATTCGGATGAAATTTGGCACACAGATATAGTTTATAACCTGGATTAACACATAATTTACTTTTTATGACAGTAGTAAGTTCCCATGAGATATTTTCCGACCTCCACGAGGGCGAAGCCGCGGGCTTGAGCTAGTAAGGCATAAGCCTAAGTACACAGACTAGAATTTTGGGCTGGCAAGAATAAACAAACCTCACATGTGGGTCCCTTATAATTAATGTGGTCGAGTTTGTCCTTTTAGCAAAGTTTGTTAATGTGATAATCTGATACACTAAAGTAACACAGGTTACACACACACAGGTTTGGTGACACTGGCCGGTCATTATAACGTTTGTTATATTCTAATGAACCCATTTCTACGTTAAATTATGCACTTTGGAGAGGTTTCTGTGAGACAGCTCTTTAATTCCAACGAATAATTCTCTTTTACTTAAAAGACAAACAATAGAACAGCTTTAACATAACTATAGAGGGATGAGGAACAGGGTGTAAAGTTCACTCATCCTCCATAAAAAAGGGAGAATCCTCCGACCAGTCGGGTGTTGTGCCTGGCGGGCAACTGCCCAATGATTAATGTCGGGCCGTTGTATATATGCTAGTTGCGCGGTAAACTCTGCTTGCGAGTTGCAGGATTTTGCGTGACGTCAGTATGACGCGTAGATCGCATGTGGCATTGTAGATACCGCTACATTATTAACATGCCTGAAGTATTATCGTTAACAACTCGACTCATTTAAATGTAAGACCTAATTTTAGCCTACCTACTGTTTTATTTTATTTCCATAACAATGAAACGACGAGAATTTTTTTTGGAGTTTTGTTGTCTTATGTCGTGTTCGTTGATATTTCAAATACATAGAAAGATAAAGTAATTATTTTTCATTGGTTTAGCTTTATCTTCATAGTTTTGAATGAATCCACTTGTTACCAAGTTTCCAATTCAGATACCTTTTTCAGTGAAAGACTTTTAAAATGGAATAGTATGAAAGTCGTAAATAGTTCTTGGAATAACATTCACAATTATATTTTACTTAACAGACTCATTAAAATGTCATTTAATTATGTTTATCACATAATTATACATGATGTTCTAATTGTGAATCTTCTCTCCATAATATGGTTAGTAGTTCAGAACGAAGCTTAATATTTTCCTTGTGATTAAAATTGTTTTAAAGCTAAACTCTGAATGAAAGCGATAGAAACAAAAAGTTAATCATTCTCACTCGTAACATATGTTACAATTGGAAAGCTTTTACTGCAAATTAATTGGCTGCCATTGAAATGCCAACTTTTTATCGAACGTTCGGTGTTTTCCGGAATTGTGAAATATTTTGCGAAGGAGGTTGGTGAGGGAATCACGTAAAAAGAAAAAACCTTTTATATCTTACTTTGTCAAATGAAATCTTATCTGTGACCCCTATGGAAACATGGGCTGAAATCGCCAAAATGCCACGAGCTAAAGTAACAGGGTCTAAAATAATAAGGGTCCCCTGAAATATAAATCATGGACTTCTCTGTAAAAGAGAGAGACCGTTGCCAGACCACCAATACTCAATGGACACAGTTTGATATACCTAAAGCGGTTGCTACCTTTTAAACAAAGGTGACATGCATCGAGGACTGTAGCAATATTTTAATCTACAAAAGTGTTTACATAAAGTCAGAAAAATTAATTGTTAAGCATATTGACCACCAACATAAACTGTCCGTATATTCAATCTCAAATCACAGCTGATATACTTTGAAATGGCTATAACACGGCAAATTGACGAAGGGTGCTAAGCTTATCAATGAATTTCCCTGACTATACCTTAAACACTGTTTAGTCTAGTGTGCTTAAGCAGACGAAAGCTTAATCTGGGGTTGGCTTTCTCACATTTCAATAATACTATTAGGAAAAGTCTCAGAAACATAATATCAAACTTCGGGTACGCTCCGAGCGAGCTTGAAATTATTCGAGATATCGGAATTTCTGTATTTGAATTAAGAATATTGTTAAAATTAGTGTTATCTGTTGATATTTTTTGGCGATGTTGCAAGCTGGTGTCTCGATGATTTGCATGTTCAGTGGCAATTTCTAGGCAGAATATGCAGTACGTCCGCCTTCCAACAAAGTTGCTGCTGTTCCAGATGAAGCCAATGGGCTTCATTCTGCGATCGGATCCTCGCCAAAAGCAATGAAATGAGGAACTTTATTCAATTCCTCCGGGAGCATCCAGGAAGTAAATTTCAACAGTTCCAAAGGTTCCATTGTTCACAGCTTCTGTCAAAGAATCGTACGAAAAACATGTGAGGTCCGCCCCAAACGCCATTATAAAATCACCAATTTAGAATTCTAGCACAGTTAGGTATACCACTAATTATGTTTTTGTATCAGTGGCAGTTAGACTGGGAGCCGACCCTAACATACATAGTTAGGAAAAGGCTGCGCAGATGATAATGATCAGCGGCGACGTCGTGCAGGTAGCATAATGGCGATCGAACAACAACAAACACTGATCCTCTTTTGAACTTTTCAGGGACCATAAAATTCACTTGACTTTGCCGCTAGCTATTAAAATGTCAACGACGGAATACAATGGACACACAATCATTTCCAAACGTAGGTAAAGTTTGGAAAAGTTTGTGTTCCTTTTAATATTTTACTGTTTATCCTAAGTACTAATATTATAAATGTGAAAGTTTGTGAAGATGTTTGGATGTTTGTTACTTAATCACGCGTAAACCGTTGAGAAGCTTTGGAGGAAAATTGGCACATAGATTTCAGGATACTTTTTATCCCGATATTCCCACGGGATCGAAACTTACGCGGGTGAAGCCGCGGGGCGCTCGCGCTGCTAGTAAATTCATAAATAGACACTTCGCAAGCTTCCGTCCCTCGAGTGCTTATTGAGTTGTAGTCGGAGTGTGACAATATTAGGTATTGATGAACACGGCTCCCTCTCCCTCTGTCACCTTTAAGAATGTCACAAATGGTGTGATTTATGACTAGCCGATAACGTTTGACATGATTTAATTTTAGCGCAGCCCTGCGTTAAAAATATGTGCGGTGATTTTCAATTCTCGTATTTTATGAACGTTCGTATTCTAATTTCGGTCTCAATCTGTCAAAAATACCTTTAATCTACCTAGATTTTTGTCGAAGTTTTTGTCGTTTATTATGGCAGAGATGAGTTTACGACTTGATTTTGAGCGCTTTTTAATGGATTGGCCTTCAGTTCTTAGGCTACGTGTATTTTTGTTACACGTGACGGTAGTAAAATGTTCTTGCGTCTGTACTAACAAAGTTATTTTATTATTCGTTGTTTTTGTTGCAGTAAGCCAGAGAAACTATCGCGACATATCGTCTTTTAGCAGAGCATGACATTCAAAGAGACGGAGCAACACTTCGCGCTCGACGCCGCAGCATGGTAAATAAAACATTTAAATTAAAACAAATATGTAGAAAAGTTTTCATCAATAAATTATAGTAGTGTCGACTCTCCTAACCAAAGCGATCATCGCGCGAACACGCGACCCTTGTGGCGTTTATACGAACCTAAAGGCCTTGTCCTAACCGAAAGCAATCGTCGCGCGATTACGCGATCGTTGCGCTCTTTTATATGAATATGACGTACTCACGCAATCGATCAATTCGCGTTTCTATATTTAAAAAAAATACATACAAACGTCGCAATTGTCAGTGTGACAGCTGACGAATGAGTGGATTCTTTAATATTTTTTTATTTATGTAAGACGACAGCCTGCACTAGTTAACAAGACATCATAATATTAATGCTTGCCTTGATATATTTTGGATAAGGAAACCCCTACTATTTCATAGCATAAAGGCTCCTACAAACAGGCGAAACGAAGGCACCGCTCGTTGCGCGACTTGCGGTGCTTTCGTATCGCGCGCGATTTTATCGCGTATCGCGCCAGTTTGAAGGAGCCTTAAAGGGCTCGTCAATGAATACAAGACCTCCAATTAGGTAAATATAATAAAGTGGTAAAGGGTTTTGCGCGCTTTTATCCTACAGAAGGTCTACAGTCTGCGTCTGACTCGCGTGCGTATCGCGTCTGTATCGCTACAAACGCGCGTCAACGGCGCGTTTAAAAAACGTGGTGTGAACAGGCCCTAAGTTTGACCAAACCTTTTTGATGATCCACGCTGTCTTTAGAAATGGGTTTATTTCCTAAAACTGGTTACCGTAAATCAACCCCGAAAGAAATAATCATAGAGTTAAGTAAAAGTTAAAAGACTTCTGCTCCCGTCAAATGAGAATCTGTATTTCTGTGGTGTCGCAATTTATTTTCTATTTCAACTTTGCCTGCGCTCCTCCCATGAAAGCGTGCCTATGTATAAAAGCAATTTTCAACACATTTCATTCTGTCTGCCAGTGGCGTAAATATACCTATACCGTTTGGGGCCCGTGGCAAATTTAAGGGATGGGGCTCTCCCTCAATGTACAGAAGCTCAACAAACGTTACAGTTTTTTTTTACTAGCACTTTTCTTCGACTTCTTCCGCGTAGATTTCATATTTTCCCCTACAACATTTAACACCCGACTGCTTCGTTGGTCTAGTGGTCGCAAAACTACTGCTGAGCATGAGGTGGGTAGATTTTCAAAATAGCATTTTTTGCTGTTCTTCCACAATAAGGCTTAAATATCCATTAAGCATTGCGTAAAATTTACTTCAGTTTATAATTTGTATTTTTTTTTGTAACTAGTAATAAATAAAATCATAATATAAGTATGATAAAATATTTAAACTTACAAAAAACTATCCTGGAAATCATTTACCTCTCCGTTATTTTCTACACTACATTTATTGATCTCATGAATACTCAAAGTTCTTGCCTAAATTTTGTTTAATTTCACCCCATATGTAAAAATTATAGTGTATACTGAACAATTACTATATTAGTTACATCGGAATTTACCCCTTATGTTATTATTTAACCATTTAAAATTTTGTCACAAAGATTTCATCATTAACTTCGGCGATTTTTGTTTGTTAAATTTTGTCGATCAAAAGAACTAAATTCAAGTATCCGAACGCATTCCGGGGGCCTTACCCCGCGCGGCCCCTCAGTCGTCGTTGATTTGTCCACCAAGCTAATAAAAAATAATAAAATTTCTCACAAAAATTGTCAAAATAAATCATAAAATGAAAATCTACCCAGGTCCTGTCCAAAAAATTAGACAAACAATGGGAAAAAGTACAAAATGTTCGAAACCTGAATGATGTCCTTTGTTGCACATTTTCAAAAAAAAGTTTCCATTTATAAAATGTTAGGATCCTCTTGTGCTCATGGCCCTCTCGGGCCGAGGGCCTCCCTCTGGCTGGGGGCCCGTAGGTATGTGAAAACAGTGTAAAAAAAATCAATTGAAAAAACAATTAAAAAATAAGATTAAAAATAAGCCCTAGCAGTTAAGAGATGACCAGTCTCAACCGACGGCGCCCGTTCACGAACATGACGCGTGGATAAGCACCATCCAGCTCAACCATTTTGTAGGGAACCGAATGATCCAACACACGCTCCAATAACTGAGCATGACATATTATCAACTGCCATGCTCTTTCAAATCAACATCTTATTATCATAATAAACGGATCCATGGTTCTTATATTTACAAAGTTTAAGAAATGCTTCTTTAATATACATAACTATAGAAACAAACAGTGGGCATGTGGATTATATGTCATATTATATACCTTGGTGTAAACATGAGGTAATATGACATGGTATTGTGTTGGGTCAAGGTTTACCTATACCTACCTATTTGTTAGGGAGTGTATTTCAAGCTCTAGAGAATAGGAAAATACTTACCTACATGTCATACTCGTGAGAGTACCGGTAGTCCGTGAAGAAATAATGGCCATAACTCGTTGACGTGCAGGGTCACATTAGGCCCAGGTACGCACGTGTGCCTATTTCCTGCGGCGATTTTTTTTCGCGCACTGGATTTTCAACGCTCTGCTTAGCGCCGAGAGTTGAAAATCCAACAGTATGTTTTAATGCGCGCTGGGATGTGAAAATCCAGTGCGTGATAAAATCCCGCCGCGATATGTTTACGTCAGTGCGTATGTGAGCTAACGTATGCCTGAAACTGAGTCTAAAATACTATGTTTAGGTATTTAGTTACGGAGGCAAAACATTAACTTGCATACTTAGTGATGGGGTACCCAAGGATAAACGTTTCTGGTACTCTAAGTATCTAAATACACTATGCCGAAGTTACACGACCGAAGTTCGTCATGATTAGGTACGCCTGTAATGCAATTTGAATTACTGACGGCACATTATGCCGAAGTTACTTTGCGTTAAATAGCAGACAGAACAGTCAGATTTCAGTCAGATTTATAGGCGCAAAATATTATAAGGGACTTACCTTACCCTATTTTTAAATTATTTTTACTGTTTATTTTATTACCATATATTTTTTACGAGTTCACTATATAGCACGTTCGAATTTTTAATTTATTATGTAAGCTATCTTGGAAGGCGCTGGTGTCTGTGATACAATGATTCTCATTCATTAGTACAGGCACCAACGATACACTTTTGTTCATTTTAGTTGGAAAATTGTTTTTGTGAACCTTAGATGTGTTTTTTCTGAAAAATAAATTTATTATATTATTTATTTATTTACCCTTATAATATTTTGCGCCTATAAAATCTGTCTGTAGCCTAAAATTTATAGATATCACGAGATGACAAAACATAAACGTCTAATAGCGAATTTTGTGGTAGTACGGGTAGTTAGGTATTCATGTCGTAAAAAGATTTATGAAATATATGACGAGTTTCAGTGTATCTAGGGAAGAAGCATTTGTAAAACCATCTTTGATTTATCACTAGGGGGCCTAAAAAGGCCACTTTGGCAGAATCATAAAAGGATAACGTTAACTGAGGTTTTACAATTTCCATGAAGTTTTCATAGGAATTGTTCCACCAGAGTCACCTTTCGCCTGTCTGAGCCTTAACAGTTTTGTGCAAGCTCATGATTAATCATCGCAAAATTTCATACACCTCTGTGGAAATCGTTTGAAATTCATCCACCCGAAAGCCATCATGACAGCATGACCAACTTAAATTATTCAAGCGTGAATTTTAATGTCAATAGTAGGTTTTTTTTTACATTCAGCCATTGATAAGTAATTGGCATGCCAATACGATGACCATGCCATTCACAGAACCAGTGTCAATATTTACAGTTTTATTTAATTAATACCTCCAGTGATGTTTACTACAGTGCCTGTTCTGTGAAATTAAATACTTTTTCATACATTTTGTTCTGCTACCGCAAAATTTTTGCAGCCTTTTTCGTTGGTACCTACCACACCAACGCAGTGCTGCAAAGGTGTGTTGCAAAAAGTTGCTGTCAGGTAAAGTTGTTTCGCACATTACTTCCGCATCGAGCCGCAACGCAACGCCTTACCGGCCAAGTAGGTACGTGTCGGATCACGCACAATGAAGGGTCCCGTATTTGGGATGAATTTTTCCCAAAAACTAACTTTACATTCTCCCATACATCGATTTAATATGTCACTAACAATAATTCTCCAACTGCAAATGTAAGTAACCGCTAAAAAAAATTAATAAAATAAATGAATGATTTCATGATTCTAGGTCAACGGGAAGTACCCGGGGTTTTGATTTATTTGTGAGTATAAAAATATGTCGCATTAATGACCGTATTTTTTTATTGCGTTGACTTAGAAGCTTGATTTTTCGAGCTCCATTCTTTTTGAGGTACGGAACCCCAAAAAGTGCGTTGCGACCCGCCTGTAGTGTGTGATGGTTCATAAAAAATCTACGAAAGTAATGTAGGAGGATTTTTGCAACGTGGTGCGTCCTACCGAAATTTGCATCATCCTTTATTCTATTTATATCTTATTAATTACTTAATTTGTGTCTTACCCTTAGCTCTTTACATCCCTCTGTTGCCCGTTTTATTTAGGCATTCATTTCTCTACCCACATGTCCAGCCTATTATTTAGCATAATCAGACTATAATATTTCTGCTGGGACATATTTACTTATGTAAAAAGATTTTATCAACTTGGGCCTACGGGTTACCTTTATGAGTAGATACGCCTCGGTACCTAAGCATTATTGTTAACGATAACATCAATACAAAAAAAGTCGTGTAAGGTTTCACTACCTATACCAATGATATTATAAGTATAATATCATTGACCTATACACAGAATTTGAATAAGAAAATAATAAAACCCTTATAAAAAAGAAACATGTATTTTAAGTGTTTTTTTCCATATTGGTCGGTGTGTATTAGGTACTTAGACCCAACAAAAGTACAGAAAATTTGCGTTAAGAGCTGAAGCAGGTCCTGAACGGTATACTTAGTCTGTAGTGTTAGATAATTGGTAAACCTAATTTGCAAGTCAAGTTGGTACCTAACCAGCTCCGAGAGATGCTTATTTACGATACATAAAGGCACCTACATAGGTCGGTTAGGTACCTCTTGCGTGAAGTTGTGGTATTTTTCAAAAAAAATTAACTAAGTGCATTCAGTATAAGTACCTAATTCAATTAAGAAATGAGTTTGTGAGTATACATTAAAAGATTCAAGATCCATATATACTATGACTGCTATGCCGGAGGTCGTGGGTTCGATTCCCACCCAGGACAAATGTTTGTGTGATGAGCATGATCATTTGTTCTGTGTCTGGGTGTAATTTATCTATATATGTATGTATTTAGAAATATATAAGTATGTTTATCAGTTGTCTAGTACTCATAACACAAGCTCTGCTTAGCTTGAGACTAGACGGCGTTGTGTGATAGTTGTGGAATATTATTATTATTATTATTATAATTAGTGCAAAAAAAATGTTTTTTCCATATTCGTAATTTGATTAAATAGTTCAATCATTTGAGATCAGGAGTCTCCAATGAATGGTGCATTGGTTTTTTATTACAATAAATGAGAGGAAGCAAATTATATGAATTTCCCTGCGATTAAAAAAATGAACTCTAAAATATTGCAACGAGAGAAGTCTAAACCAGAGCAATAAAGTGTAAATTTACAACACTTTTGTCAAGATGGTAAAGTTGAGGGTTATTAATTTAGTAAACAGCAATTTTAAAAGTTTATATTTTTCTTCATTGTAATTTCGGCTTCACAAAATGTAGATGCATGCCTTTTATTACTTATAATTACTTACCTTTATATTTCTTATTTCCTGACTCGGTTAAAGCCTTCTAAAAAGGTAGATAGTAGGTACCTAAACAAACTGAGGCTAACTAGCCTTGTCAAATTAAAACTGTCAGACTTTTACTTTCACCCCCTTAGGTAATAATAATCGTATTCTCTCAGATGAACAGTTAGGCACACACCGATTTCTCTCTTTCAGTTGTCAGTTATTTGACTTTCGAAAGAAGAAGACAAAGCGTTGTGTTGCGTATAGTTATACGCTATACAACGTTTATTAGTAAGGGGGCCAGAATTACAAGGAAGGAGCTGTTTATTCAAAATACATAACGAATATTAATTACTTTATATTGATTTCCCGGTAGACGTAAATTGAAATGAATTATTTTACTCATAAACTAGAGGAGAACGTCTTGAAAGTCTTAAAACCTCTTACTGAACCCATTATTTAATTGGTCTTCACGAAATACAGCTGAAAATTGTGCCCTCTAGAATTTTGATATCGGAATTTGTAATCCGTTCACAGATAAATCAAAAGCCTATCAAATTGATAGATTATATTCGGCCATGACGATAAAACGTTGATAGACTTAACATCCCAAGCGATTTGATTTCCAAACAAAAGGCTTGTGAATTGAACCGTAGGAGATTCACGAATTCGGCGATGACGATGGTAATCGATTTTCTTTTTGTTGACAGATCACTCGAATGCTACAGAACTGATAACGAATGGCAACGCGGTGCGAATGAATCCGAGGGGAGAACCCGATGAGAGACACTTTTATATGTGCGACGATAAACTATAAAATAAGTGTAAAATTTGGACTAGTTTTCTACAAATACCTACTCAATTGATTGTAAATTACAATGATCTCGTAGTTAGTTTGTACGAGAGTTAAGTTAAGGCACTAGATTTTATATTGAACTTTGATGATATGATCATATCGTTTCCATTCTAAATACGTATCTATTGAATCTCTTAATTAGCGCTGTAATCGATACATCGAAATTAATAATATTTTCGGGGAACTTATTTGGGTACCTAACGTATTGTACAAAGGATCCATTGTTTGCTTGTTCTTTATTGTTAGTAGATAATATTTTACGAGGCGCTCGTGGCTGCACGGGGCGATCATCATGGTTAAGCAAAGCTTACCGAGGTCGGTCCGTGGATAGGTGACCATCCATTACCCTCTCCCTGAGACCCCTCCATGCCTCAGAAAGCACGCTAAGATGGTCGCCGTTGGTCCCGGCTGCCATTCGCAGATTTTTGACAATCGTTACACCCGTAATGACTGTCAATCTAACTGCCCACAGATACTCTAACATCCTGTCTTATCATGGAGTATTGTGTAACCCAGTAATTAACTTGCCACAACACAAGTCAAATAGGCAGTCGCTTCATATAAAATACTGGTGCGCGGCTGCATCCCTTTATACTGGAATCCAAACCTCAACTTGGAAAAAGCTAGGCAAATGATGATGTTGTGGATGTTTTGTTGCGTGGAGATGCTTCATTATGAAAGCATTTTTCCAAGTATTTCCTACTAATCTTATCTACTGATCTTTATAAATAATATTGTCAAAGTATTAAGTTTTTTCTCTGCCTGTTCTTGTCAAGGTGTTTTTACATAAGCCTAATATGCATAATTTACATCATTTCCTTGTTATTTATTTGTATTAAATGCTTTGAAATTTGAATAAACTTTGAAACAGTCAGGGTCATTCATGAAACCTCATTTCTGATAAGGTCATTTGATAATAGAATAGCTTTAAAGTACGCACAGCGACATATCAAGCTGTACATTTCCGCTATAAGCTTTTTCCGACAGGGTCCATAATTGATTCTATTGTTTTATACTTACCACCTGTATTTGTACATTATAGATGCAATAAAGATTGAATTGAATTGAAGCTGACTTCTCATTGTACGTATTGTAAAGACTATTGAATGCGAGGTCAGCTAAAACTGGATATTATAGCTTGATATGACGTCATGTGTACCTACCTACTTGATAATATAGAATACGATAGAGTTTTGCTAGAAAACTGTTACCAATGCTATTAGTAAGTCAATAAAGCAGATGCTATTTCTATTCCTTTTTTTTTTGTTTGAACCTGTATTGTCCCACTTTGGGCAAAGATGAAGATGTTCCTGTAACAAGAATTATATTAGGTGGCACTGAAAGTAGAGTTGGGAAAATTAATTGTTTATCAAATTGATCCGTTACGTCAATTTGCCGTGTTAGGTATAGCCATTTCAAACAACTGTCAAAGAATACATTAGTGATTCAAATAAACAGACTATTTAATTTCGTAGTCAATTTTTATAAACCATTAATTTCCCTGACCCCACCTACACTACAAAACAAGGTTTTTCAAGCATTATTTTACCAACGAACCCAAAAATTTCCTTTAGATGAAAGTCACGTCGCATTGATAATTTTTGTCGGCCACCAGGAGGCCAATTCCTGTGATTAAAAATGTTTTAAATCTAGTCGCAATCTCATCTGATCTCAGCGACAATCAATGTCAAAAACTTGTCAAAAATGTGGGGATTGTAGATGTATTTTTGACAGATTGAGACTGAGATCAAACTGTGAACGTTCTTAAAATTACTAGATTTGCCCATCTGTTTTACATGTGAACATTTCCATCTCGTAATTGCTTTCACTTTTGACAATCCACAGTGAATTAAAACTTCACTAAGATTGAAATTATCTTAGGGGCCGTCTCCACGAGCGAGAGAATCGCGTCGATAATCTCGCCGTGCTATAAAATTTTCGCCGTGTGGTGAGACGTTCTAAGAGAGTGTATAGAAATACGTAGCACGACGATAATATCGCCGCGATTCTCTCGCTCGTGGAGACGGCCCCTTATTGTCACATAGATAAATAGACCTTGTCGTTTAATGACGTACAATGCTAGAGTCATTAAACCAATGGGTGGGAAAAGCAATTACGAAGGCCACTCTATTACCTAGCTTTAGATAGAGATTTTGTCAGCAAATTCCACTATTGAACTGAATGTACTTTGTTGATTCTTTGATTACAGTCCGGCCGTCGAGAGAATGCATTCCTGACACCTGTCAGTGCGACAATCCAAGTCGCTAATAAAGATCAAATTCGCAAAACACGTATTCATTTGTACAAAACTGACAGGTGTCAAAGTCAAAAAAAAAGCTAAGAATACACATTCCAGTAGCTGGCACAAAAGTATGCAAGTAGCTTGCATGTCATTATGGTATTCACCAATCAGAAGTTGTTATGGCACACGACATGCAAGCCACTTGGCATGTGTATCCTTAGCTTTACACGTAGTAGCATACCATATTTATATTTTTATACCCATGATCCTTAGGCACCTAGATTAAAGACAATACTGTAAAATATTTTTGTAAATCTAATCATTTTGTTATTCATGGAATAATATTTATCTTTATTAATAGATATGACGCTATAATATTAAGAACTTTCATTTCTTTTTTCAATTAAAATGTTGTTGTTTACAATCATCGTTTTATTTTTCCTTCGTACCATAAAACTTTTTTTTTTTTAACTAGATTGTTTACAAGGATTTCTAACAAGGCTAATAACGAATCTAAAATTCTAATCGATAACACATTAGAAAGATTTCCATCAAGTTTGTGCGTCAGTGGATTTTCCAATCTAGAAAATAAATTGACACACAGTCTAACATAGGAAACCTAGTTTTTTTTGTGAACATTGCCACAATTAGCATAATCCGCCTATAATGTTCCCAAGACACGGGCTTCCTCTGTGAGAGAGGGAGTGGGCCATAATCCACCACGCGGGCCCAGTGCGGGTTGGTGGATGTCGTGTATCTTCGAATTTTTGGTTCATGCCGACACGTAACCGGTGGCACACCGGTTTCCTCACAATGTTTTCCTTTACCGTTTTTGAGAGCAATGGCAATAAAATAATTTTACACAAAGATCGTGGTTTCGAACCCAAGCTTTACGTGTAACATAATTTTAGAAAAACTAAACAGCATAGGGTTGCTAGTTGTGAAATTAAATCACCGTGGAACTTGATATTAATTTATTAGTAAACTAGCTGCACCCCGCGGTTTCACGCGCATAAATTTCGATCCCGTAGGAATATCGGGATAAAAATAGCCTATATGTTAATCCAAGGTGTCAGCTATCTTCATACAAAATTTTATCAAAATTGGTCCAGCCGTTTGACCGTGAAGAAGTAACAAACATGTAAACACACACACGACACACATACACTCACAAACTTTCGCCTTTATAATATAAGTGTGATTAATCTATGGATACCAGAGATTCTATCGTAGATAAATATAAAAATGTTGAAGCAAACATTGCTCGTACTTACTAATCGTATCTACCCAGTGATGAAACATAAAGTCGTTTGAAAGAAGTCAGTAACAACCATGGACGTAATAAAATATCTATTATAATAAGTCCATGGTAACAACCACGACTAATAAAAAAAGAAGCAAACATCTGTAGTACGCAAAAAAGAAACAAAGGAAAATTCGGACAAGGACACTCAAGGTCAGCAGGAATTTTCCCACTTTCGTTAAGCAATTACAGGGGACAATTTGCGACAACCGTAAACCACATTAAAGCTACAGTACTGTGCCGTCTTGATCAAGTTAGAAGTCTGGGATTAATTTCTTACTAGACCAACAAGTTTAAAATTAATTTGGCTTTCGCGCATAATCTAGAGTGTTACGGGCTGTTAATTAATTACATAAACTAAATGGATACTGGAATTTTTAGTGGCAGTGGCAGTGGACATGGCCCATTAAACACTACACAACAACAATTACAACAACAAGATTATTACAATTAATGCTACAATATAATCACTTTGAAGTTTTGGTTTAACAATGGTTACCAACCAGAACTTCAAAGTGAACAATGTATCAAATTTCTTTAAGAGATTTTCAAGTTTATCGCTAAAGCATAAGGTTTAAAGCTGATTGGATAAATTTGACAGTTTCGGGTAGCTTGATGTGCTGGTGTCTGTACATATTGCAGCTATCCTATTCTGTTGAGTCGAGTAATTCGATGAGCTAAACAATAATAGTTAATGTCGTGGTTGAAGATTTGGCAGTTAGCAGGTTGGAACCGGGGCTGATCGCCCAGGCTGGTCTAGACCATCATTCACGTATAGTCACAGTAAGGCTCTTCACTGCACCCAGTTGCTATGAGTTTGAAATGACACACGCAAGGTCCACCAGACCAGCATACCAAAAAACATACCTACAAGAAATTTTTGAATATGTATTATAATTTCAAGGCTTTTAATTTGTTGACGGTAGGTAGGTAAATACCAATAATTTGTTGCATAAGTGTGTCAGAACATAGCATAACCTGGTTATTGGTATTATTTGTAGGATCTTGTTACCATTGGAATAGAGCCATATCTCTAAGAGAATCTCTAAAACTATTTACCTATTCCCGAAGTTATTCTACCATCCACATAATGATTTCAATAAGTATGTTGTAGAATGTATTTGCAAAATTATTATTATTCAATAACATACAATACAAAATGTACATTAAAATAAAAATTATACACAGTAAGAAAATGGGCTCTGAAAACATGCTTGATGGCAAGAAAAGAAAATGATGGCGACTTTTTCGCTTGTTATTGTCTGAAATGTGCTTTAATTTGCTTAAAATAACTTTTGGTAAATTCAGCAATAACAGTTTACCACAAAAATACTAGATACAGTATTTCAAGAGGCCAGGTTCTCCCAGATATTTCTTTACCCTATAACAATGTCCTGTGGATTGCTGTAAACCCTTTCTGTAACTATGCTTAATATGAAAAGATAGTCAAGTCATAAGTGCGACCTTTTTCTGGCCAATCTAACGCACCTTAAACGCGCGGTGCTATTACAGCTTAAAGCATGCCTATAAAAGTAAAATATCGACCTATAATTTCCCCGGAGGCCTATTGTAGAGTCCGAAAATGGTTTAGAGTTATTAAGTATTCTGTCAGAGTAATAATTAGCTAGAGAGGCATTTTATAACAGGTCGATACTTGCTGTAAGAAAAGTTCTAACGCCTGTTGGGAACCAAGATTTCCAAATAACTGTATGGAAGATGAAAAGAAAATCTAGACATTGTTGTAGCCTAATAAAATGCAGGTGATTTTGACGTGAAAAGGTAAAATACCGATGATATTTTGGTAAAAAATGTTCGACAGTTCTACATTGATGAGAAATGACGGTAGATAAAACTTTCTGAGTCACTCTCTTTTTGTGACGTGACTATGACGAGACGAGAAACCAGGTGGTTTGTAAAATAAATCACAATGAAAACTTAGGTTAAGAGAGCTCCAAGTGAGCTGCCATTCCTGCACTATGCTACGGATTGAGACTATTATGATTTCAAGCTCACATAACCTAAGTTATCCTGTTGAGATTTTTTCAGAAAAGGTCAGAAGTTCTTACTTTGTTACTATAAAATAAAAGATATGTAGTAAGCCCCGATAAGATCAAGAAAAGGTTCTTTGCAATAACATTTTCATCGCTTGGAAAGTGTTACTTGAAAATAGGGTTAAGGATTGCGGTTCTATCACAATTCCAGGCCGTTTAACCGTTATCTTTTTTCCAGAGTTATGGATTTAGTAAATGGATTAGAAGTATACCTACTTTTATTTTTGATTTGCATCCTCGTCAAATTTCAGGAGGTTGTCATAAAAGACATTTTAGTACTTTAGTACTTAGTAAAGTAAAAGGCGTTTGTTTGTGTGAGAAAGCGCGGTTAAAGGCTTTTAACAGACGGGCCGCGTTTAAATACGGCTGGTTCACACTTACGGCTTTCCGTAAATAAGAAAAAAAAAAAACTACCCATTTTATTGTTGATTTGGGTCGAGAATCATTAGCATAATTACGTCCTTGAATTTGACTAGGACGCAAATCAACACCTTGTATAATGTATCCTTGAAACATGATTGTTTTACATTCATATAGCTAACTCCGATCACTAAAGACGTTATTAAGTATACCACACAATCGCCCTTCCGCTCCACCCACAGCAGGATCATTTGATGATATCCCAACCGCAAAAAAAAAATTATACCCATAGGAATTATTGATATACATATGGGTATATCCCTATTAGGAGCTATACTCAACAAGAGTAGTATTTTTTGTTTAGTTAAGCGCTGACTTTTCAATCCACAGATAATTTTTATTCGTAGAATAAAATTGACGTCTGACAGTTTTTGTATGGAAGAACTGTCAAAAATTCAAAATTATTCCTCCAATAAAATTATCTGGCGTTGGAAAAATCAGCCCTTAGTCAGGTGAGCTAATTGTTAAGAAATACGACACCCTACGTCAATCGGTCTAACAATAAGTAATTAATTCCCCTGAGTTTACCTCTAAACAACAAACAAAGCAAAAGTGTTCCAAACAAGCCTAGCCGCGCCCGGTTTATTAAACACTAGCTGCGCCCCGCGGTTTCACCCGCGTAAATGTCGATCCCGTGGGAATATCGGGATAAAAAGTAGCCTATATGTTAATCCAGGGTGTCACCTACCTCCATACAAAATTTTATCAAAATTGGTCCTGCCGTTTGAGCGTGTAGAAGTAACAAACATATAAACACACACACACCCCCACACACTCACAAACTTTCGCCTTTCGAGTCGAACTTTTTTTTTTTTTGCGGATGGGAAATCATCAAATGACCCCTCCCGCTCTGGGTGGAGCGGAAGGGAGTGTCAGACTCTTACTGACTAAAACCCACCCGTGTTCCTTCCTTAGCCCTTTATGTTCCGGGCCAGCGGTAACCCTTTCGGACAATCCCGCTGACCCGGCAGGCTTCGGCCCTATGGGGCCCCTCCTCGATGCTGACATCTCTTTGAGGCGCGCGTGGAACACGTACGCGCCGTCCGGCACGGGCCTGGTCCTGATCGGACGGTGAGCTACCCATTACTCTCCGCCCGCAGGCCCGCGCCTGCGGTGGCCGGGAGTCGTCGCGCGGCTCCCGACGCCCGGAGCGTCTCCCGCGGCGGCTGGGACGGGAGGCTCTTTCCCTGAGCCGTCCCGCCACCTCCTTCGCTAGCATGACTGCTTCGCAGGAGGAGGTGACTGCCTCCCACTCCCTCTCGCCCCGGACCATGGCTTGCACCAGTGGTTCATGATTTTCCATTAGGCCAGTTTGCTCCACATTTGCAACCACTAGAATATAAGTGGCCTTAGCAGGGAGTTATTATATTTTTTAAATAACAGTCTTGAGTACTTACGAAAAATGTGTTTTATTGAACACAGTGAAATGATAGAAAATTCGAAACAAATTAAATACATTTCGACGAAAATAATGAATTACTGTTTAAATAAGTTCTTTTAAATTGTAGGCTACAACCATAACCCGTTATTATTAAACCTCGTATTACAAAAGTTATTTACCCTGTATAAATATAACCTAGGGTACACACGACATATCGAAATTAATCTTTAATGGATATGACGTGTGGAAGCAAGCAGGAAAACCTTCCACGAATTTGTAATTGATGGTTTAGTTAGAAAATGATAGGTACAAATGATTAATGGGTCAAAGTCAAAGTCAAAACTGTATGGCACGAGGCAATACCTACAGTAGTTTATTCGGTACTTATTTTCAACGTTGTCTGAATTACCGAATAATATGAAAAGTTTAATAATAACAGTTAAATATTCATCATAGTTGCTGTACTTAATATATAAACTGTAATATATGATGTAACTTGATAATTAATTTATAACATGTAGTCATTTATAACATCGTTAAATTTTAAAATTAGCATCGACTTTCAGAGTAGATATCGTTTTGTGAAAGCCCAAAATCTGGTTACAATCGATACTACGTCATCATTAATTTAATATTGACAATTTTTTAATAATTCTTCTATCTCTACGTTGGAAAGTTATTTACATAATCACTCTTATGTGAAGGTTTACATGCTTTCAGAGCTTCCTTGAATGAGATTCTGCTAGTTTGTTCTACATCAGTAGTACGTTATAATTTTAGAGAAAATAATCTAAAATCTTACTTACTTCTTACTAAAAAAGCATCAGAAAAAACTGTTCGGAGATTTGCTTGATGGCTACTACAGTTACATGACGTTGGCGCTGTAAGGCAAGATAGAGGAGTCCTGAAAGCTACTGAGGGGCTATTTTCGCAATTTTAAGATCGTTCACCTTCGATCAATAATAGTACCTACGAGATGCCCGATAAGCGCTTCAAAAATGGCCCGAAAAATAAGAGTACGAATACTTTTGTGCTCTTATTTCAAATTAGTATGGTCCAATCATAGCCAATGATAAGACATCAAAATGCCTCAGTGCGCGTTCAAAAGTTGTGTAAATAACCACCGTAACACCAAGATTTTGGAAGGAATATATTTTTTTCGGTAAGTTTTTATCATTAAATGTTTTTCATAAAATAGTAACACAATTAAATAGTAAATATAAATCAATTAGCAAATACCTATTATGATTGTTTGGCCAATGTTTGCGACAACGCGCCAACTATTCTAACAAACATTGAAGCATCGAAATGTATTTCCAAGAACTATGTGCTAGTTCTAAATTCGAGTAAGTACGAAATCGTCAACAAGCAATCAATACTTTTTGTAAATTAAACTTTTATATTATACGAGTACGTTATCGATTGAGTTTTGATTGAGCACTTTACTGTTCATCCTTTAATTATATGCTTCTGCCACAATTTACTTAGGACAGTTTAGTTTATTCATAACTAGGTAATACTTATAAATAACCGAATACTTTGACTTTATGAATAAATAAGTACTAACAGCCTTGGATGTGAATTAATAAAAATAATAGTATCTTTAGGCTTTAAGTTTATTTTCAAAATGTCTAAGAAAATGTTGCCTCAAGTTTTTAACATTTTGCTTATCATGTTTTTATAGTTTAAGCACCTACTCAAGTGAGGACTGAAAAATCATTACAGAGAGTATAAATCGATTCTCAATGTCTGCTTACTCATCCTTTTTAAGTTGATTTACAATGAAGTGTCAAAAATAAAAATCAAAGCGTTTTAACGTGGGAACGAAATAAGTTTACGTGTATTTTTTGTACCGTATGATCATTACAGTCGATTTTCGTCAGGCATGACTCTGCAAGCTTTCTTAATAGTTTTCGATTGGAATCTTTGAAAATGTTTTATATATCAAAATATCAAACCTGAATATGAGCTGGTTTATCCAGTTATAAAGAGTCTTCAAAACCTCGAATTCTTGTTGTTAAAATGAGTTAGGATTACAGTAATAAATAACTACACTATCGCACTAGGTTACCCTGTAATGATAGATGTAAGTTTGGAAATAAATACAATAAATAAACTGTAAAGTACAGCATTGGTGTATCCGAACTCCGAAGGCTTTGTCGAAATTAATTGCAAAAAATAAGCTCTTGAAATCTGGTTTTCAAATTGATTTTGCTTTCTATTTTTCACTCGTAGTAAATGGCACTAATTTACGAGTAAAGTTTTCAGAGTTCTCATTACAAAATAAATTCAGACTTATCACAGATTTACGCTTTTCACCTGTTGCTTTTAATAATTTATTAGCATTAAATTAAATTTCTAGCATAATTAATAAGAACCACAGACTCTAACAGTTCTGTAAATTTATATTATTAATTGTTTCGAGGTAGACGGAATCAATTTACGTATTCACTGAATTCTTTCTCCGTTCTATTGAACAGTTAAACTCTTGAACACTTTGAAGAAACACTTGAAGATTATAGGCGTCTATTGGTAAATTTTTCCAAGAAGTCTACTACCGAATTCTTTTAGGTTTTGATGTTAGGTGTAGGTATAAGTAACTAGGAGCCATAGCACACTTGATACGGTCCGGCTCATATATCCGTGGTCTGGCTAGATGTTCATTTGTATAGCAACCAGCGGGGTACTTGCGTAACACACGATCAGTAGCAATGGGTGGGTACGGGTGTGGGGTGGGTAGTGAGTGGTAGCTACGCTTGCCGCGGTTGGTCTGTGGATGGGTGACCATCTTTACATACCGTGACTCCTCCGTGCCTCGGAAAGCACGTTAAGCCGTTGGTCCCGGCTGTCATTCGTGGATCTTTGACAGTCGTTACGGGTAGTCAGAAGCCCGAAAGTCTGACAACCAGTCTTACCAAGGGGTATCGTATTACCCAGTAACTGGGTTGTGGAGGTCAGATAGGCAGTCGCTCCATGTAAAACACTGGTAGTCAGCTGCATCCGGGTAGACTGGAAGCCGACCCCAACATAGTTGGGAAAAGGCTAGGCAGATGATGACTATCAGTAGCAATGGGTTTCATTTTGACAGTTCAACAACATTCATTGCGATATTTACGTTGTTGAGCAGATAAATTTTTCGAACATATGGAGCAATGGTTTAGCAATATCATTCAAAATGATTCAGATTGACATTGATAGTGTGTTACACAATTACGGTGCAATAGGACAATGATGACATGTGGCATCTGCCAACCCGCACTGGGCCCGCGTGGTGGATTACGGCCCGCTCCCTCTCACCAAGACGAGGCCTGTGTCCCAGCAGTGGGAACATTATAGGCTGTTTATGTTGTATGTTAAGACAATGATGAATATTAGGAGCGTAAATCAGGTAGGTCCTTACCTACAGTAACTAATCCTGCAGATTTATTCCGGTCTGTTCCCCTCCACCCCCCCCCCTTTTTTAATCTTTGTCTTATCCACATTATGATTAGGCAGGTAGGTAACTAAGTAATTTTTTGTATCGTGTGAGATGTAAATATTTATGAATTCTTGTTAACAGAGCAACAAGCTCTGTTAACATTTATGTCCATAAACCATAAACAGCCTATAATGTTCCCACTGCTGGGACACTGGTGAGCATCTTATGTCATTAACTATAAATAATAATAATAATAAATCTTTATTGAAATAAATTCGTGTTACAAACTCCTCGCAAAGTATCTGTAAGAGTTTGATTACTTTGGAACCATTGCAATTGCTTTGAGTTTATTGTTCTTTAAATAATAATTTTGCAGCTAAATGGGATGTTGATAGAAAGAAAAGTAAGATAATAGGTACGTTTATTTGCGGTAAATATGACGCATAAAAATAACACAAACAAAAAAGAACAAGTCGCTAAACGGAAATTGCTCAGCATAATGCTGGTCTGATGGTTTTTGCCGTTTTCGCACTGTATGAATGTCTTTTTTAAATCTTAGGTATCTTTAGTTTTAAATAATATTTATCACTACAAGCACTTTAAACTTTTGAATCCTGTCTTATCAAAACAAGACGCAGCTAAAAATATAATATTACCTTCTTCGATCTTCAAAAACACGGATATTTTTCCGTATTTTCCTCCCTGTAATCTAGCTCGTCCTTGTCTCATTTGTGGTGGGCGGTGCTCGTCTTATTTCATCCCTAATTACGTTTTAGACATTTGACACGCTGAATGGGCTTCTTCCATTAAAATTTTTGCTTACGTTTCTCTGTTTCCATAATGATTCTTCTTAGAATGCTGCCTGCAGCTTTACCTTTGATTTTTTGTAAGACAGCAGTATTTTTTACGAGTTAGTTCCTCTATATTAATTCTCGTTATGTCGAATCTTTTGAATCCGCTGGATGCGAGAAGCGTAGGACCGGCTGATGTGGCAAAGCTTAGGGGACTATGTTTACCGGTGGACGTCTTTCGGCTGAAATAATGATGATGATAAGATAATATAGCAAGTATGTAGCCAAGTTTTACTTTTACAAAAAGGTCTGTTTTGGAGAGAGTCGTCTTTTTTCATCCATACTTGTGTCAAAATCAAAATATTTTGTTTCAAGTATGTAGGGTTTGCAACCGAATGTACTTGATGTAGTTTATGACATTGAATTTGTTTACAAATTTTTATGTCCTTTGGAACGTAGACGATTTTTGTTTACGGTCGAATGGTCCGCGGGCCGTCCGGTTTGGGCCGTTCAGACTAAAAACCCTGTAGCGGGTATTTAGAGCTACATGGGTACTTGTGAAACGTCAGAAGCACGGTTCCAATTGGTTGGTTCCTATTGAAAGGAGATCCGGCAAGAAACTCCACGATTACTCGTGTTAAAATAATTGCAATGTTTTCACATTACAGTGTTAACCGTATAAGAGGACAGTCTGTTACTATAACTCGATATGCTATAGTAACCAGTTCTATTTTATTTCTGCTTGGCATCTCGCAGCACCTGAGTTTGTCAGCTGCCTAACTGGGCGGGCTATCTTGTGGTGCCATAATTATTAATTGTTAATAATGATAGGTACGCCTCTTCCGCTTCGACACAGCGGCGGCGGCTCTAGAATTTTTTTTAGGTGGTGCAAAATCTTAACGTGGCGCCCCTCTATGTACCATATTCCTATGATATATGCATATGCAGTTGCTTGCTTGCTTGCATCAGCTTTATAGTAAGTTACTATCATCAATGACTGGTGCCTGGCTGCCGAGGCGCTGAAATCAACCGAAATGCGACCACCAGTGGTGCTCGCATTTCGGTTGATGTCAGCACCTCTCCCATGTAATATGTCGCCGCAGTATGACATAGGTAATGTATATTAGTGGATATGAGCAGTAGTGGACCAGTAATAACAACCGCGACTCCCGAGTTTGTAGGTCGTAGGTTCGAACCCAGTCAGGCGCTTTACTTTGTGCAAATTATTTCATCACCACTGCTCTTAAAGCGGTGAAGTAAAATATCGTAAGGGAACCGTCAAGTCCTAGAAACAAAAATTCAAAGATATGGTTACTTATCATCTACCAACCCGCACTGAGCCCGCGTTGTAGATTACTGCTCACACAGCAGCGGGAACATTATAGGCTTAACAAGCCATGTATTGTATTTTATGACGTTGATAATAAACATCAGGCATTGTCCAGTAGGTGTGTGCAGTACGATGTCTAGTCTAACATTTTAACTTGAACGGAAAATTGTGGAACTACTTCTAGCAACTACGTCTTGCATCCTGCAGTATTACCTCAACATGTATTGTCTCGACTACGAGTTGCACGTGCAACTTGATATTAAGTCTTTGTTTGAACTGAATACTCCTGATACAAGCTCATGGGCGCTTAATCGATTTTAAACCTTATCAGTCCGAGCCAGTGAACAGTAATATCCTGATTCCTGATCATCATGAGTTTTTAGTACGGGGTCTCACCAATAGATTCGTCGTAAATTGGGTTCATAATTTTTTTAGGCTGAACAATTTGTCTGAATCTACAAAGGTGTGTAATTAAAATTATATGTAAGCTGCAGTATATTAAGCTTTTATTAAAGAGGTAGGTACTGTAGAGGCATGTTATGTAATACGCCCTTAAAGTAATGCAGGCTGGTAATATTTTTTGATGGTTGACATTCGAAAGTTCGGACGAACGTCATATATAATGATAGAAGGATTTTCTTAAGATGAAATAACTTTTATATTGACCGCGAAGCTGTAACAATATATTAATTTCTAAGTCTAACGTCTTTCTATATAAACTGTGGAGATCCCGGCTGGATCTTCACAGTACTTTACATTTACAGACGGACCCAAGAGGATAATTACAAAAACTCGTTTTAAATATTTCAACCACTCCAAAGTTTATTACAAAATCGTGATTTTGAGCATTATATTTGGTACAAATAAACGAATGATATTAAATCAAGTACCAAAGCCAGTAAAAGTATTACCTGATCTTGTTCAAGACAATGATATTTCGTAGGATTTATAAGAGGCTTTATTTTTCCCTTTTGACCCAGTTGAGCAGAGATTATTTTTTTATATTTATGATACCCACCATTGTTGTTGCTTGGTTCACTGAATAGAAAGATCAAAAGTTACCCTTATTTTTCCTACGTAGGTTGCGTAAAGTTCACTTACCCCTCGCCGATGTCATTTGACAAAGTATCAATCGTACCTAATGATACAGGGAATGAGACAAACAGTGACATAGTTTGCCAAATAAACAACTATATTGAGAAACTGAACAGCCGGTCGATTCTGTAAAAATCTCACCGTGAAAACTTAGGTGAAGTGAGTTTGTTTTTGCTAGGAATTGACACTATTGACAGCTCACTCCACGCTCACTTCACCGAAGTTTTCACGGTGAGATTTTTACAGAATAGCACCGCTGAACCGAACTCTCTCTCTGAACTATTTTGTCTGTGTTGTTGTTTTATTTTTGCATTTTAAGATAGGAGCCTTTTGGCCTCGTATAGGACTTTCTGTTTAATTTTTATTTTTGTTACTTTTTTTAATATAATTTGGTTTTTTATTTTTATTTTATTTTTGAATGTGTTTAGTTTAGTTTGTAAAAAGTATTTAAATACTTTTTCTTTCTTTTATTGTCCAATAAAAACCAAAGCTTAATTTTATCCGATAAACAAAACATAAAATCACAGACTTTATTGAAGTCTGTGGATAAAATGTAATGATTAATTTGACACGCGTGTTCTTTATTTTTCTTAAAGTAAACTCGAATATTACACACATCACAGAAGCACAGAACCGGTCGAAGTGGAAGTGCTTAGGGGAGGCCTATGTCCAGCAGTGGACGTCTTTCGGCAGAAATGATGATGATGATGATGAAACTCAAATACATATTTAGTAGAACACGCGTGGTGTTCTTTATTTTATATTTGAGTTTACTTTGATCTTTGATAGCACTGGTTAGTTAATTAGCTTGTCTTTTGTTTTTAATTTACCTTATGGGCAGAGATCGGAATAGGTATAGTCCGCGCGGAACTAGTTGGCCGCGCCATAGGTATGTGAGCGGTGGGATGGAGGGGCGGGGGTGCTTTGTCATTACTCAGTACGTGGCTTGCGAACAATAGGCAACCCCGCCGCCCTCACCCCCTTCCCTACCCAAAGCGCGGCCAACTAGTTTCGCGCGGACTTATAGATTAATTTATACCTAAACTTCGAGGTAAGTAACATAAGAGTAGATAATGATGCCGATTCCCTTGTTCACAAACTAAACTAAATTTAAGCTCAGTGCATCTTTTTCTTTCTATTTCAATAGGAAAAGGACAGCAGATAAATTTTAATTTAGTCTTGTTCTTGTCAAGTTAATTCATTGTACAGTCAGGGAAATTAATTGTTAAATGAATTGACACCTTACTACGAGTTCTAGCTATTTCATACATCTGTCGAAGAATGACAAACTTTGTGATTTAAATAATCGGACATTTAAAGTTGGTAGTTAAATTACTTTACGTTCTTTGCCTTTACCTGTGCTTTCCATTTTGAGCCCTCATTTTTTTTACTTTGTTTTTTTAAGCTGCGTCTAGTCGTTTCTTCTAACTTGTGAGGTAGGATATCGACGACACCTACTATAAAATAATTAAGGTCGCTTGTACACGCTGGTAGGTAGGTATTGCTCATCAATATAATAAAATCTGTCAAATTTATTTCATAGATTTTTAACTTTAACGCTAAAGCATAAGGTTAAAAGTTGATTGGGAAAAATTTACAGTTTTGGGTAGCTTGATGTGCTGGCGTCTGTACATCGACCCGCAAACTGTAATCATGAATTCGGCACATGATTCTAGACCTCGTAGCGTAGAACGGTTTTCAAGCTTCTCAAAAAAATAGTTCTTTTTAAGATTTAAAAATAAAAAGTTCTAATAAAGATAACGAAACGTCACGAAGTAGGTACCTACATTTTGTTCAACAACTGCTTCAATAAAAACAAATTAATATCCGAGACCTCGTCCAGGTTTCAATTTATTATGGACCGGATTTTATTACAAACTCTCAATTCTCTAACTCTCCTCTTCGTTGAAATCTTCTGGGAGTCCTGTTAATTTGCCTAGTAACTGCGTCTGTCGTTACTGGTAACAATTTATTCTAAGGGATTATCTTGAAAGGCAAATGCAAATTATTTTACAGTTTATTCTGAAGCATGTTCCAGAAAATAGGTAGTTATGTATGGTTTGTATTCAATTGATAGATAATGTCATATCGCTTTAATAATAATAATAATAAACCATTTATTTTCAAGTAACAAAGACCCATAGATACTTACCTTAACCTAAGTATAGGTACTTAATGATATTTATATAGTAACAATTTTGTATTACTTGGCTCAAACCAACCATAACCAGCCAGCCATAACTTGGCTTGGCTTGGCTCTCTTGGCTCTTGGCTAAATGACTTTAAGTTGGCTTTAAGTTAGGTATTATGTATGACCCTCTTGCACCATATATCAGTAAATACGTTTACATTTCAGACGACAAGAGAATGCGTTCTCGACACCTGTCGGTTTAATATAAACGAATACATGGTTTGCGAATTTCATCTTTATTAGCTACTAGAATTGTCGCACTGACAGGTAATGTGTTAAGATGTGTTTATGTGTGTTTTGATTCAGCCAATACTTTCAGTGTTCAAATAATCCAAATCTGTCAGGAAGGCATTCTCTCGACGGCTGGACTGTAGCGCTAGTTGAATTTAAAACGTCGTTTTGTTTCTGTCAATCGTTTAAAGTTGACAGTGACAGTACGAGTTTTAAATAAGTTTAGCGCTAAACGCAATAAGTGATTTGTCCTTCAAGCGGGCCTTAGTATAAACAGCTTAGTTTTTTGGGCCTGATATGATCAAATGATAGCCAAAGCGATAACAGCCACCTAAGTATGTACCTACTCTATGTCCATACTTAATTATTTCTTAATTATTTTTATTTGTCATTTAATGGGGAAGCGCTAAGGTAGCCCGCGAAATTCAAATTTTCTTACGTTTTTTGCAATTTGCTGGTCAGTATTAAGTTGTACGTTGATTCAAATATGATTCGCGGTCGTATCAAATACGTATTTACAGAATTATAATCATTACAATCAGTAATACAACTTGTTAAGTTAGTATAATCCCCATGTCAAGATTTCATGAAATAGTCATTCTTGGGGATTGTTTTAATACTGACCATGCAAAAAACGTAAAAAAATGAATTTTGCGGGCTACCCTGGCGCTTTCGCCTTAAACCAGGACATTATCATCAGTACATATCATCAGCATTAGTTATATTCATTTAGGGTCTAGGTCTCCTTATTTTCCATGCAGATAATTCTAATAATTTATTACTCATTAAGGTCCATTTTGCGATTCTGCTTAAAAAGGATTCCTAGGATTCGTGGTAAAGATAAAAGGCATTTAGTTAATTTATTTAGTCAAATGAATTATTTCCCTCACTGAACATGTGGCTGCTCATTGAACAATTAGATTGTGCCTATCAGAAGCTCACTATTCTAGACATAACTTGTAACAGATAGCGGGCGCTTATGCTGTAACTAACTTAGCGTAAGCTGATTTTTCTTACATTTAAGCCTGGAATTCTCTATTACTGGGTACACCTACTTTCGTTTTCGATTTTTTCACAATTTTCTGCATCCCTCAGGAAGAGTTTTTCTGCAAATCTGACGATGTATTCAGTTCAACGTGCTTTCTGACCTGACCTTGGCCAGCATTCTAAACTTTAACTAAACTCGATTTTTAATGTCTCTCGTCCAGGTGTTTTTCCGCAAATTTGCAGACGATGTAGTCAACGCAAGAGTCCAAAGTGCTTTCAGATGTCCTCCCTATTTCTTTAGTAACTAGTCTAAACTCCAACCAAGCTCTGTCCGATTTAGAAATAAGTTAGACCCAACCTAACGTGCAGCATTGGCGGGTAATAAACTTATTACTACGATAGTAATGTAAGTTAGACAATGAAAGTTATGTAATAACGGCTTTCTAAGGACTTAATATTACACTGCAGGCTCGGCTCTGACCCTTCAAATTTATGCGGTTATTAAAATAGTTCCTGGTGGCCACCCAACTAGCACTTTTGTGCTAGTTGGGTGGCCACCAGGAACTATTTTGCTTATGAGCTATGTAGAGTATATAACTACAGTTAGAAGCTGCAAAAGTCAGCTTCATAGCGCGCTATGAAACTCTTCTGCAAATCTGCAGCTACTATAGCTTGGGGGTGCCTTATTAGTCCCTATTTAATTAGATCCAGTAAAGTTGCATATTAGCGCTTGTAATTTCTTACAACCACTTTTTTCACTCCTTAAACACCTTATGAAGTGAAAATAGCGGTTGAAAGCTGATATTGACACTAAATGAATGAACGAAAGTCACATTCACTCATTATTTAATGCACGCCGAATCGTAGATTGCAGCTTGCACTGCAATATCTGGGGGCACTCGAGCCAAGCGAAGCGCAAGGGCACTACCTACCTTTTCTCTAAGCACTTCGTCGTATTTTTGAACCTTCATAACTTGGGTTTGGATTATACCAGATAAACAAAATTTTCGGGATATGATGTCAGTGGTTGACTTATTAAACCTGTAAAGTTTCAATTGCATAGCTCTTATACTTTAGATTTTATTGATATCTAAAATACCCCGATTTCATCACTGACTCACTGATTCACTGACTCACTGGCTCACTGATGATCATCAATATTCTAAGGGTCTTCCTGAAGTCCTAGAAAGCTGAAATTTGGTATGTAAGCTAATAATAGTACACAAACAACAAAAAAACTCTAAAATTTGGAACTTTTACCCTCCAACCCCTTAAAATAGGGGATGGAAGTTTGTACGAGATTTCCGCAGATTTTGATGCTAGAGTTCTGAAAATTGATATAGTCCCTATATCAATTTTCAGAACTCTAGCATCAATCATCATCTTGGTTTCTAATTTTTGCTACTGTTGCCCACTTTTGCAGAAATGGGTGATAAAAATCAGTGTTCAAAAGCTCCTAGTTCCATGTATGCTGCTAAATACTTTGTTCTAGAACTTCAATCTCCATACAATGCCCAGTAAGAGTGAATATTAAAACCTACAGTGTGAATTTGATACGAGATCATATGAAGCTCGCACCTGCATTGCAGCATATACAATAAGTATAATTTAGGGATCTGCAAAACAATGCTAGAAACACTTATAAATCAGGCTTCCTTTTCCGGGTAACCGGGTAACAGTAAGCGAGCAGTTGTTGCGACGTTTGATTTTGAACTTCGAAGCACTACATTTTGACCATTGGAGTGTTTTAGCGGTTATATATCTACATTGAAAGATTGTGCGAAAGAGGAAAATTTTAATAAAACATCTGAGAGTTCCTTTCAAACAAAATTCAGCGTGATTCCTATTAGGCAAAATGAGGAGCTAAAAATGAAACTCATTCTTATTTATGGAATTATTTATATTTAACTGTCCTTAAAGGAAAATTTTATTAAATTGAGACGTTGGGTGTTTGTTTAATGATACTTAATATGCTAACTTAGACACGAAAAGACTTCATTATCAAAAAAGGAAAATTAAGTCTTTTAGAAGGTTATAGTGTTCTAATTGGTTTCTGATGAGTTCACTGACCTCTTGCTCCCAGTGCCTCTCAATATGATTCTATGTTCACAGGTCTTGTAACAGTTCCGTGTTAACCAAGAATATACAAAAACGTAAGTAAAGGTAGGTACGTGTTCAAACCACATCCGTATTAGCCGCGCAAGGATCTTGTCTTTAGAAACTATTCCAGCCTTGGTAAACATTTGATATTCAAACTATGCTCTAAGTATGTTTGAAGGTCGTCTGAATACATCGTAAAGACGTGCGATGATATACTACAATCGTGTCTGGCACCTAAACTTCGTGTTCTAGAACGATTTTCAGTCCAAAATCTCGTGGGGAGGAACTTAAACTCACTCGGAGGGACTTGCGGCTAAATAGTAATAACAGTTAAGAAACGCTTGCCGAGGTCGGTCCGAGGATCCTCCGTGCCACGGAAAGGCCGTTGGTCTCAGCTGTCATTCGTAGATGTTTGACCGTTGTTACAGGTAGTCAGAAGCCCGAAGATCTGCTACCTTTTTTTATATTTTTATTCCGGGGTGGAAAATCCTTATGGATGTCCGCCGCCCTGGGGTCTGTCAGACTCTTACTGACTTAAAACCACCCCGGTGTTCCCTTCCCACACTTGGACCGGAGATCATGGGAACTTGTACGCCTTTCACGATCCCCGGCTAAGATCTGGTTTCTACCTCAACATATGCAGTTGGGAAAAGCCTAACTTTTTAACTATTGCTCACTTGATAATCAGAAAAAACAGTCTTGCCCAGGAGTTTTAAGGCATAAGAGCCTATACTACCTCAAATGGCTTAGCATGATCCTCCGTTATGTCGAAAATACTGCAGCATTAATTTTGAAATAAATATATGCTAAAGTTGAGGATTAATGTAAGGTCTTATGTTAGACGAAAACACGATTCCATAAAATTTTCTCGATAGAAAAAAAATCCAAAGTTACCTCCAAACCGAACAATAAACCGCTGGTATTCAAAAAATACTTCAAATTAGATCATTAAACTTTGCATACTAACTGAACTAACTATAAAGCAGGTCTTATGTTAGGTAGTTTTTTTGAATTACCTTTATTTTCACCGTAAAAAGCAAATACCTAAACTATTGGCGCTGCCTCCCGCCCAGCACCGTACTCTGTCTCGCTTTCACACAGTCCGCGAGCAGTATCGTGCGAGCGAGATAAAGAGTGAATTTTAGCTGAGGTAGTATAGGCTCTTTAATAATCCTAAGTTTAGCGTCAGTACACTTCAAAAATATTTTCATCTTCTATCTTTTTCTATATATATTATATTACATATAATAAAATTGTAGAAAAGTGGTGTCTGTACAATGGAAATATATTTAAAAAAAGTAGCAGGGGTTGTTATTATATCGATGCCGAACCCGAAACTGTAATTAATTTTTTTTTGTCTGTTTGTCGGTTTGTCTGTTTGTCTGTGTGTTTGTGCACGCTAATATCAGAAACGGCTTATTCGATTTAGATGCACTAATATATTGTACTAAGCTTCACTTAACATTTAGTGTTTATTTCATGTGGTTCATAAATAAAAAAGTTATGTCAATTTAAAGAATCACGGCGAACATTTGTTAAGGTATTATTCTATATCAGAAGAGTACGTACATACACGCCTCACGCCTGCGCGTCCGATCTTCGGAACTACTGGACGGATTTGAATGTTTTTTTTTTTTTGTTGTATAGGTATTATGTCTGGGCAACATATAGGCTATAATTTATCTTTGAAACCTGAACACCTGATGCAGAACCGAAACAGATCAGCTTAACTATAAGAGATACAAAAATGGTACCATAGCAAAAATTGTTCCACGTAATGAGCATTTTCTGCTGAGAGAATAAATTTGAAGATCTGGAACACCTGATGGGGAACTCCAAGAGCCCAGTTACACCATAACACATATAGGAATGACGTCTTAGTAAAAGTTATTCGGTCTGATGGGCATTTCCTGTTGACTTATATAAATCGAAGATCAGAAACATCTGATGTGGAAATCAGAGCTATCACTAATTTCACCTCCACGCGGTGAATGCGGTAACAGTTTAGGACTGATTTTCGATGACGATGGTATGTATATCATTGAAAATTTGACTCTACTGGCCAAAACTCCCATTTATTTTTTTAAGGCTCATGCATTCTGCACTACCACGGGGAGATAGTGCAGTTATGTGGGACTCTAACCCACTAAAACTCCACGATGTCCTCCTCTGCCGCTTACGGCGGGAACATGGGCACGCGTTAGCACTCATCCGTGAACCCGCCGCGGCTGTCCGTCACCGGACCCTCCTCTGGGGAGTACTCCTCATCACCGGCGCACCAGAACACATAGCACGCCGTGACCACCCCAGGGACCAAACCAGCACATGGGCGCCAGACGACCCCGTGTCTGGGCACCCTTGGTAGGGGAGCAGTCACTTAGATTTTAATTGATCAGGTATCTTCTTCACAATAAAACTATAACCATGCCTAGGAAGAGGTAAAATCTTTCCCAATGTTCCAAAGGAAAGATTGAGGATCATAAGACCCCAAGAATCTACCGAAGAGCGTCAGGAAAGACTTGATGCTGTTCGAGAACATCAGGCTGCAACTCGCTCCGTGGAAACCTCTTCGGATCGCGAAGCACGCCTGCCTTCTCAGCGTATTTACGCATCTACATCCAGGTCTCTAGAGACCACAGTGAAGAATATGATGCGCGACTGTCCGCTGATCGTGAGCGACATGCATTGTCTCGCGAATCGGAAACGTTTACCGATACAGAATCACGCTTGAGTTCTCAGCGTATAAGCACATCTACTAACAGGTCTTTTTAATCAGTTAGAAAGTGAGAATGAAAGAATTGCTGGAGTACGGCATGAAGAGACAGATTAAGAAGAGCGCAACGAACGTTTGAATTCTGATCGACTTCGACATTCTCTGAACAGAATGTCGATATCATCTGAAGAATCGGATGTGTCTTAAGATATAGCCGTAGGGCATGGCGACCTTCCTTGGGTTGATAAGGAACGGAGTGCATTTACGTATACTCCTATGATTGACTACGCCACATATTCCGCCATCGGAGGTATGGTTAAATTTTTTACTTTTTGTGAAGCTGTTAAATGGCAAAAAGAAACAAACGGTATGTGTTGCTCAGGTGGAAAAGTACATATTGAAATATTACAAAATCCTCCAGAAATATTAAGATCACTGCTAATTGGTGACCATCCACAGTCAAAACATTTCTTGGACAGCATACGTTCGTACAGTCAACAGCAAAAGTAGATGATCAAAATCAGAAATTCAATACTAATGAGCGGAGTTAGCGTCACATGTGTGGCGTCGAAGTGATTCAAAAGTATGTGATTGTAAATTATACCAAACATTTACTACTATTACAGCTGCCATATATTCGTGATCAGTTTTGACTCCTATTGAATTTCTGATTTTGATCATCTACTTTTGCTGTTGACTGTACAGTCATCATCATCATCAGCCTATAGCAGTCCACTGCTGGACACAGAAGACAGGGTGCTATGGCGCTCATTAGGGGAGGCCTATCCTCCCCTAATGAGCGCCATAGCGCCCTGTCTTCAGCTGGACGCATCCAGCATCTGCCTGCAGTCTGTCGTTCGTACAATAATACCTTTCAAATGACATCTTTTGTTGCGAAACAGATTTCAGAAGGCCCATTTATGCCAACATTCAAAGTGCAAGGCCAAGTTTACCACCTTATTGGTTCATTATTGCCTGAAAATGACGTCTCGAATCGTCTCGCGCATCCCGTTGTTTTCCAGTCCCCGGGCTCTTAGAATTCGACATCAGACGATTCAGATCTTCGATTTTGACGACCCCGTTGTCGCTGGCATAAGCAACAGGATCCGCGTACGAAGTCGCGGGCAGAAGCTAGTTACGAATAAAATAATATAGCCTGTATGTTATGAAAGGTAATTATTTTGCTCGAATCTGAAGATAATGATGCTAAAAGCTCAGTCATTAAAACACAAAGCCTTGGTATGAAATAAACCTAGCATGAAATACTGAGTTTCTTTTACCAGCAATTTTTCTTAATGAAATAACAGAAAAGATGCTACCGACAATAAAATGAATATTTCATAACTACTAATATACTAACTAATATTTTGAGAAACTTAGACATTGTCTTAAAACAAGAATAGATAAAAAAAGGAACAACATCAAATAAAAATATAAAACCCGAAAATAGGGGAAGCAAACATAGAATGTTAATTTATACTGAAATAAACGTTGCATGAATAATTCTCTGGTCTAATCAAATCCAACAACAAATCTGTTGTTTTAGACATGTTTTGTTAACTATTTATGCAACTCTTTTCCAAGTTTTGGATACAACTAGTCTTTACAACTGGTTTTAGGTGTAAACGATAAAAGAAAACGGTAGACACAGTATATAGAAAACATATTTTATAGTTTGGTGTAAACACGGGTCGCCAAGTTCACTGTCAGTTCCCTAATATTTTATCGTTCTCCGGGGAAACAGAATAAAGTTCCCTAAGAGTCATATTTCTTCAGATAAACAGCTGATAATAACCTCGAATATCGTAGTTTATTTATTTGTAGTATGGATCATTGACACTGAGTTTGTCTGCTAAGCTTCTAAGTGGAAAAAGATTTCGTGGAGTGTACTCGTAGATGAATCTGCCATGTGCATTGCGGATAATTTTTTCTACTCCGTGGCTATATACCTATTATTATTCCTTTATCTAGTAACGTGAAAATTGGTGATGGTGATGACATTTGATTTCGCCAAAATAAACGAAAGTATCCATTTTTAACGCTGGTCAAAATAGCATTAAATCTGAGTGACAGCATAGAAAGTACAATATTTAAGTTAACAAGTTCGAACGACGCGGTTTATACTGGTCAACAAAAATATTCTAAACAAATAACAATCACCCGTCTGTTCAATTTCACTTGAATGAAATGCAAATACACTCCAAAAGACAGACAGCAAATGAACTGTAGGATCAACATAGCATGAAAATCAGGGAAAAACTCATATTCAAAGCGATATATCTAAGGCGGATCACACACTAAAACTCACCATGCGACGGGGCATGGAAAACGGAGCTCATAGATATAAGCATAATTATATGTCTATGACGGAGATAATTTGTTATTTAATTTGAATGTAAAAAACACGCGCGGGGGTGTGCATTATCCGCCAGTACATGTTGTTTCAAGCTGTTTGGTTTTTATTTACAATCTTATTTTTTTTGTTGTACTTATAGTAAAAATCTAGATTGTTTCGCGATTAACTTGATATCTGTACCTATATTGTAGGTATCATTTATATAGAACTAAACAGACATTTTTTTATTTAATGCTTCAAGCACACAAAACAGAGACGAACTTAATGCCATGGACATTTTCTAACAGTCAGTCAATTTGTAGATAAATTATTATTTTATTATCTCTTAATAAAGTATGAACTACCTACATTATGTACTCCCTTTTTTTTCAATTCAAAGGTTCAAAGTTAACTTTATTCCGCAAAAAGTATTTCGCATACTATCAAATAGCCCTCTTAACAAGCAGACCTCATGTTTGTAAAAAAAAGTTAGCATTTTTTTTTAGAAACTTTTTATATTTATGTTAGTGGCCAGTGAGGCCATTTTGAGTTGAATATACGAGGTCTTATTTTGCTTGAATTAAAGGCTGGAATTAAATAAAAATGCGGGTTACGACGTCCACAACTGCGATGAATGTTCTTTTGTTTTGAGCAGTGTATATTTAAAAGGGACTAAACAACGGTCTGCCACAATCATTTAGAATTAAGTACTATGTTTTTGCTAGTTCTGATTTTTTGTGACGGCCTGAAATAGACCTTTTTTAGAAGAATGTACCTACCTACCTACCGGCTGCTCGTTATTTTTGTGTAGTAAATAACTAGAACAGTTTAGTACAGTAGGTACATACTTCTAAGTATAGAAAAAAAACTGTTTAGTGACGCGAATATATTTCTACTTTTTCACGTTCTCTGGCTACGTGATACTCAACCTGACGGCGAAGTGGATTCTAATTGACGGATAAGTATAAAAGCTTCACATGTATTCGCACAATTCACTCAGTTTACCCGGGTACCCGGCGCGCCGACAATCTGCCAGTCAATACGTGTGAGAAGGTGCTTACGCAATTGAATGAAGGCAATTGTAGGTACTGGGGATCCCATCCAAGTAGCATTTTCTCAGCCAACAATTTATTAACCACTTTTACATGTTTATTTATCTTGATCTACCTTAGTTTTATATCTAACCACAGATCTGTTGATTCTGTGGCGTCTTTAAGGGTGTTTCTTTTCAAAGTTTAAATTATAATATGAAACATTCTTGAAATTTTCGAGTTGAGTTTTGTTGGTTTTACGTTTCTATATTTGGTTTCAGGGTGGGTGTTCGTTCGTCACCACCCTACAACTCTTCCCGTGGTTTGTGACGAAAACATAACGTAACGTTTTTGTACGTTAGTTATTTCGTCATTTGTGAGTTAAAAGCATTGCCTCTCGTGGTCAGTCCGTAGGTTCAGTTGTGTCCGTTCGTTGTTTACATTCCTGATACAATGAAACCCTTGCCGGTCGATCCTAATCGAATTGAAATCGTTATGCCGGAAAATCTTGTTATGATTCCATTTAAAGATGACCAGCAGGGTAGGTAATTGTGGGAAGATTTAAACTTTGTTACACAAAGGGTGTTTGGATATTATATCTTGAACTTTGGATGCTATTAGTCACTTTAATCTCTGTTAGTATTATATATACGCAAAGTATGAAGTTATTGTAACAAAATTAGGAATTTGAGCCCCAAGATTGCGAACTGGCAAACATTGTTAGAGTTCGAAAGATTCCTGATACTTAAATTAAGCGTGTTTAAATAAGAGAAACTAAGCCCGTATTTTAACAGGGCTCAAAGGGATCACGGGACGTCTTTGAGAATTTGTTCTAAAGTACCTTATTGATAGGTTCTTACTACCTGCTGAATTCTGACGTAAAATAATGTAGAAGGTTAAAGGCCTGCGCAAACGAGGGACAATCCCCGTCGTACTTTTTCGTCCTTCAAAATGGCTCCCTTACAACTGTATTGAATAACGCACACAATGGATTAAAAGTGTCGCGTACGCAAAGTCCACCGAACAACCGAGGACATTCCGAGCAACAAATGATCGCACACCGTTTGCGTTGAGTCCATGGCAAGTTCTTGACGGAAATTCCATTCACGATTCAGAGATTTTTGTCCTCTGTGGACAAAAGTCCCTCGTTTGCGCAGGCCTTAACGATGCGCTAAGGAAGTCCGCAAAATTCAGATTCCAATTGTGGATTTATGTAAGTATCTATTCTTAGTATAATATATTCAAATCGAAAAAGGTTTCTCATTCATGAGCATTCCTTAAGGAGGAAACACCAGGGTAGCCCGCTAAATTAAAATTTTCTTACGTTATTTGCCAGCCGCAGGTCAGTGTCAGGTTGTATGTTGAACAAAATATGATTCGCGGCCGTAACAAGTATGACATGTATTTACAGAATTAATATTTCATGAAATATGAATCAATAGGATTATATGAAATTAGAGGGTTGTTTGATGATTTTAATGATAATAATTCTGTAAATACATACTTTTTACGCTCGGAAATCATATTTTCACTTCCCCCTTAAGAGGCTTACAGGACCTAAACACAAGAAACGCAAGTTTTAGAAACAATAAAAGTATAATGATCGACTACAGTAAACAAAATCAGAAAAATATATGATATTCTTCAGGATATATGCTAAGTAGTAGAAATAAAGTATAAGTATATTGAAAACATAATATAACTAATTTGATACGATAGAAAAAAACATGTAGATACCTCTAAAACTTTCTTTTTACAATAAAATATACCTACAATCATACTGATTTTTTGTCAGATTATTCTACAAGCAACGTACTAAAATACTAGTGTTTTAATTTTTTTGTTCAAACAATAGATTTTTTCTAATTAAATAATTGCTTCATATTTTGCAATAAATTACCAGCGTTATGTCATCGCGCTTCTCTTTCTTTTCTATGCAGTCCGACAATAACCGCGCTTTAGGCCATGTAAGCCCCTTAATCAAGAAACCCTGTGTGTGGAACCCTTTTTGATTTGAATACTAAGAAGACCTAAGTCTACAAAAATGTTCTACGAATTCCTATCTAAAGTTTTGAAAGTCGCAAAAGTAAAACATTGAGTAAATATAAATATTTTAAATAGAATATTTATATAAACATTATGTTGATTGTTGAGATGGTTGTGTTAGACTAGTTAAAAGTTAAAATAATAGTATGTAGGTATCATATAAAGCAGTTCATATTTGGCATTCACAGACATTTTATTGCGTTAACGTTTTAAAGATACTTTTGAAGAGTTATTAAGAAATTATCTAGGAAATTACACTACTACGTAGTTTGTGACTTGATTATGTTTTCCTACCGTTTATAAAATTTTATGATAATTATTTACTACCTTTAAAAAATCAGGCCTGTTGTGGGAAAATTACAATATACATAATTAAATACTTCCGTAACACACATAATCAGCCTATGATGTTCCCACTGCTGAACACATGCCTCCTCTCTGTGAGGGTTAGTGAGCAGTAATCTGTTGTCTTCGAATTTTTGGTTCCAGGTTATGTCGGTTTCCTCACGTTATTTTCCTCCACCGTTTCGAGAGCTGTGGTGATAAAATAATAAACACAAAGTAAGTAAAGTTTGAGTAATTTACGCGGCCTACCCAAATGTCCTGGTATGTCATTGAGCTCCTCAAGTTCTGAGTTGAGCTGCACGATTTTTGACAAATGCGTGCACTGACTGGACAGGTCTGCTCAATCTGTGTGGTTCTTTCCTCAAAATACCACTTCAGACACCAATCTACATGGTCTTCACATGATCTGACCAAGATTTTGTCTAGACTTTAAAGAAGACTGTGACCTCTGAGTTTGTTCTCAGAATAGTCAGAAAGGAAACGCCGACCTCGTCTAGTTTAAAAAAATATGACTGACGTGTAAAAGTGTTTGTACAAACCTACTTACAGAAAATAAATCCGGCCGATAATAAGGCCGTTACCACTGGGTCACCACTGCTCTTCGTAAATACTTACCTACCTACTAACTACTGGATAGGAAATTTTACCAATTAGGTACTACCTGTTTATGTAACAGCAATCTGAAAACTCCAAAATTTAGGAAAAAAATATGAATATTTATGTGTTAGTCACTGCCACACCTCTACGTCCATTTTCCTCGCTCAGTATCGATGACGCTGCGAAAATCCCATGACACGCCGAACCGACATTACAGCTAACCAGGGCAGTCACGTGCAAAAAGAAATAAGATTTTTTTTCGTGTAGGTAAAATATGAAAGAAATGTTTAAATCTGATGTAATTTGCAGTATGATGTTCTTCGCTTAAAACTGTGGTCCCACGACCCACTTTCTCACAGGCCAGATCGCGCCAAGCCAGCCCGATAGACCGTGGAAATCGTCGCGTTGCGTGTAGGTTAGCGGGCCGTGGGGCTATCGTTGATCGATAGTCGTTCGACAAACTGTAGCGATATAAAAAGGAAACACTTCATCGCCACTTAAAAACGTATAATTTTGTATAAAAAATCCGAATTTACAAAAAATTACAAAAACTTAAAGAAAAAAATTTAATACTTGAGGTTTTTTTTTTGTTCATTGAATAAAATTTCAAAATTTAGTTAGATTACCTACGCGTCGAGTTAAACTGCAGTTGCAACTGTAATTTTTGCTACGATCGCGTAGCACCAATAGTGAACGAACGATATAAAAACCTGTTGTATTCTGCAATTAAAGTTACACGAAACTATTATTTATAAACGACAGTAATATTAGTAAAAAATCAATAATAAAAAAAAATCTGATGGATCCTGGATTATTTCTCTCTGAATTATATCTTGAATTCCATTTCACATCTGGTCGGTATGGTTTTGAAACTGCTCCCTCGAATAGATCTCCACTCCTCAACTCATTCAAAAAAATCCAGGAACAGATTAGTGCATAGGGGTAGGGTAAGGCCGAAAACTCGGCTTGTTACGTCTTATATTTTCAGGCGTATCCTGATAAGATCAAAAGATCAACATATAACTATATGTCGAAGACTTCACATAAATCCAATTTAGATGATTAAGGACGTATTTTTCATAATATCTTTACGATTATCAGCAAAGAAAAAAAAAATTGCAACCTTCAGCAATGAACACCAAAAAACCTCTGCCAAACTTCAAGAGAAAAATTTCATTTTGACAGCATCAGTTCAAAATTCAAAAGTTTGATTTTTTTAAATCAGAAAAACGACCAAAAAAAGGTTGTCTAAAATCTTAAAGAAGGATGGAATGTTGAAAACATAATATGCAGTAATCAGTAATACTGCAGTACCCCCTTTCCAAGAAAAAAAAGGAGAAACCCTGTAAGAATTAATCTAACTTAACATGCAACAAGTAAATAAGAAAATCGAAATTAAACCTAAATAAACAAAATCGAAGTGCAGCAGAAACAGAATAAAATATATAGATAAGAGTATGTCGACTATGTCTCGACCCTAAACTAAATTATCGATACGAGTTAATCGTCCGTTTCCCAACACTAAGAGCTGACATTGTCATTGAGGAAATGACAGTCGTAACGACATCTGTGGGCGAAAGCCAGAACTATAAGCATTGATAGTTAAGAAAAAGTTTTAAACAAATTGTTTCAATTAGGCACAACTAGATGTCGCAATTAATATTTTTACTATAGGAGCTAACTTCCCGGAAAAATAATCATCATCAGAAGATCTGGAAAAATTCTTTCTCCATACAATGTCACCAACATTCAACGTGACGGCTGAACGATGCGAATTATAAGCTCGCGAATTACGGAGGAAAGCCATAGAAAGATTATCAGCGACTTTCGCATAAACTTCTGCTAAGGATGATAAGTTCGATGCGTACTGAGTCCGACTTTCAGCTAAATTTACGCCTTGAGTCTGACTATTAGTACGAGTAGGAACCAAGAGAACTTCTCTACCAAACATCAGGAAGTTTGGTGTGAAACCCGTTGCTAAAATAATACAAAAGTTGAGATAAAGTTTAACTTTATGCAATATTCTCATAAAACTTGAAAGGGGAGGGATGATTCTACGCGTGTTTGAGCCCGACTTTCAGCTATATTGACGCTTAGAGTCTGACCATATGCACGGGTAGAACGCATAAGACCTTCCCTATCATATATAGAGAATAGAACTAATGCAGGGTAAAAAAAAACTTGATAAGGGAAGAATTATTCTACGCGTGTTTGAGCCCGACTTTCAGCTAAATTGATGCTTAGAGTCTGACTATATACACGGGTAAAATGCGATAATATGAATGTATATAGAAAGAGCTAGAAATGCAGTGATCAGACTGATGGGAAACTGAATGGCAAAATAAAAGCATCAGTCCCTAACAAACTAACACTAAACGAATCGCAACGCTGAAAAAAAATCAAAAGCTAGCTAAGACAGTCAGGAAACAACAAAAAATAACCCTCAACTGCCATAGTAAAGACAAAACCAACAAATATACGGGGTTCCACGTAGCACGAAAGTGTTAGGTAACCAGCAATATATGACTGGTAGAGGAATGGTAAGACGACGTGACATCACAGGAACGGTTGGGCTAAGAATTCAAAGAGAAACAAATAGAAACTAGTAAACCATCTGCACCAAAAAACAAACAGCGTAGGTACAGGTGGGCTAGAATCACAAAAAAAATCAAATAGAATCTAGCAGACAACCGTGCAAAATCAACGCTTACCTTAGCCACGAAGTCTAAATCATTCGCACACCAATCATACACTACAGGATGTTAACTACTTCTAACTAAGGAGTGGAATAAAACCCAGGATAAAGATGTATTTAACGAGAAGAAATAAAAGCGTTTTATATGTTTTAAGGTTCTACAAAGTTATCATTTATATTGCATCATAACATAGCACATTATAATAACGAACACCATCAGCAATAGAAGGGTTAACAGAAGTTGTCAATCACAGCCACAGAGTACCTTTTCATAGATCACAGCATAACTCTGGTAACCATAGCAACGATCTTGTATGACAGAATGAGAAATAAATTTCTGAATTCCTGAAACATATAGAAATAAAACATTAAAATTTGCTCGGAATGAGCAACCATCCTCACAGAAACAAAAAAAATGTTATTTCAGTAATCAGAATCTATAAAATTACTTACTTTTACTTCGGGCGCCATTTTGTAGCGATATAAAAAGGAAACACTTCATCGCCACTTAAAAACGTATAATTTTGTATAAAAAATCCGAATTTACAAAAAATTACAAAAACTTAAAGAAAAAAATTTAATACTTGAGGTTTTTTTTTTGTTCATTGAATAAAATTTCAAAATTTAGTTAGATTACCTACGCGTCGAGTTAAACTGCAGTTGCAACTGTAATTTTTGCTACGATCGCGTAGCACCAATAGTGAACGAACGATATAAAAACCTGTTGTATTCTGCAATTAAAGTTACACGAAACTATTATTTATAAACGACAGTAATATTAGTAAAAAATCAATAATAAAAAAAAATCTGATGGATCCTGGATTATTTCTCTCTGAATTATATCTTGAATTCCATTTCACATCTGGTCGGTATGGTTTTGAAACTGCTCCCTCGAATAGATCTCCACTCCTCAACTCATTCAAAAAAATCCAGGAACAGATTAGTGCATAGGGGTAGGGTAAGGCCGAAAACTCGGCTTGTTACGTCTTATATTTTCAGGCGTATCCTGATAAGATCAAAAGATCAACATATAACTATATGTCGAAGACTTCACATAAATCCAATTTAGATGATTAAGGACGTATTTTTCATAATATCTTTACGATTATCAGCAAAGAAAAAAAAAATTGCAACCTTCAGCAATGAACACCAAAAAACCTCTGCCAAACTTCAAGAGAAAAATTTCATTTTGACAGCATCAGTTCAAAATTCAAAAGTTTGATTTTTTTAAATCAGAAAAACGACCAAAAAAAGGTTGTCTAAAATCTTAAAGAAGGATGGAATGTTGAAAACATAATATGCAGTAATCAGTAATACTGCAAAACGTCACCGGCTTTGATCAAGGCATCAGCATCGATGTGACATTGATCGTCCGGGTGTTATATAACCCCAAATGTCTACATATTTTTGCATGTGACTGTACGATATGAAGTAATGGAACCATTACATCGTTCCCGGAATACCCTTAATCGTACATTCCGACATGACAGTTTTAGAAACCCAATTTTACGATAGACATGTTTCTGAAGGTAATGGTAGGTAATATTCGCCTTATTTGCGTGGGACTCGTCGAGGAAATACAACATTTTGGGATGGCAATGATTATGATAATAATTATAATCATATTTTGTGTTAAAGTATGTAGTAATTGGATGGGGCCGAAAGTTTCTGGAGTGGCGAAAGCGAATAGGTACCTATAACTCGCATCTCGGAAAAACTCTGATTTTGCCTGGTTTCCAACGGAGATAATAATAATAATAATATTCCACAACTATCACACAACGCCGTCTAGTCTCAAGCTAAGCAGAGCTTGTGTTATGAGTACTAGACAACTGATAAACATACTTATATATTTCTAAATACATACATATATAGATAAATTACACCCAGACACAGAACAAATGATCATGCTCATCACACAAACATTTGTCCTGGGTGGGAATCGAACCCACGACCTCCGGCATAGCAGTCATAGTCACTGACCACTAGACCAACAGGCCAGCAGCAGATCCAACGGTCTATAGCGAATGAATCATTTGTGATAAAGTCGTTAGATTTGAGTGAAATTCAATCTGTTGGAAGACATTGGATTACTCCGTCATCGACAGGTTTGAATTTAATTGTTTTGACAGGTTTGACGTCATCAGATTTGGGAAGGGTCTTATGGCCCTTCACAAAGTTTTACGACGAACAAAAATATACAGGGTTTCGAAACACTATTATTGCTTCATAATGCATTTTGTTTTATTTGTGTCCTTTTCTTAGCATTTCCTCCTAAACTTTTAACTTGGCAGTCATATTTTTTTTTATCAAATACTCCTAATTATGTTTCTATTATTGATATTGACTTTAAAACGTCTAACCTGCAAGGCGTTTACGATTATGACGTCATAACCGTAAACGCCTTGTGTGTCTTCGTCATAATTATGATTATGAACACATGAACAAACATTATGAAGATGTTCTCGAACTATTTCAGCGAGCCATACAACACACATTTCCTAATTTAAAAGTTTTTTACCCGGAAGCACTCGCGTGTTTTGTTCACGTTAATCTCAAACTTTAGTTACGTGAGCGACTGTTTACATAAACAACCTTGTTTGGACGAAACGAGAAATCCTCACAGGATAATATCTAGTTAATAATTGAAGGTTAAACAAACTTACCTGAAATGGAGTTTGACCGTAATTATACGAGTCGCTGCATCCTAAGAGATTTTCGGTCGCCACCTCCCATAAGTTTTTGCTTTTAAAAAAAATCATTTAATTCAGACTATTTTTGCATGTCCATATGGTTAGTATTATGGAACTTAAAAACTATGTAAGTCAAACTAATTAAAATTCAAAATACCAATGTCAATACCAATAACAATGTCATAATTAAAAACGAATTCATAAATTATTACAATCTTTTCAAGTATTCATACCTATACCTATGCAGTTTTATAAGCCTTAAGCGCTTTAGTAAAATCGCCATCTAAGATTCTTATATTCTTAGGAAACCCAACTAGAGTTAATAATCAAAATTGTTTTATTTTGAAGTTTAACATGTAATCAAGAATATTGTCATCATCATCTAGAATTGGTTTGGCAATTTATCTAACCAACAACATTATTATCACCATCTAGAATTGAATTGGCAAATGTATTACAATAATTTTGAGTAAGAGATCTATTATAAAATTTTCCAAAAATATTTTAACTTCCTGACCAGCCGGCGGCTTTTTTAATTATCTCTATAGAAACGCCTCTACGATTGGCCGCCGATGTTGCTGCGTGACGAGTACCTACTTACGTCAACTGGACCCGCGGGTCCAGTTCCGAGTGGGTCCAGTTGACCAAATAGCGGAGTATTACCCCATTCTATTTATGTAGGAAATCGCGGTCATGTTATCTATCCTTAGGAGAATTGCTGTATTAGTTAGACTATTTGCAAAACATTTAAGTCCCATGAAAGCTGCTCGTAACTCCAATAAATTAATATGGTCTTGGGATTCCGATAAACTCCAAAACCCATTTGCGTTTTCGCCATTGCAAGAGACACCCCAACCTGTGAAAGATGCATTTGAACTATTAACAAGTTCTAAAAATATTCATGTCAAACAGAAAGCGTTTTCATTGGGGGTTAGTACTGATTCCCCCTTTCGTGTTTCCACCCGAAAAGTAATATTCTTTATAATCCCGTTTTACCAGACGAAATTGAGTTGGTACAGTCAAATAAAACTACTACCATACTCGGCGATTATTAATAAGCATGTTTATTTCAAATCAAATTATTGTACATTATAACAAATCAAATCACAGATTTTGTTAATTTAACAATAAGTTTCATCACAATTAAAAAAAAAATCTTAGAAAAATTTACTGCTTACTTACTTAAATATACCTACAAAAAATTTACCTTAAAAAATATGTGAGTTGAAAGTGGTTGCGACGAGCTAGATGTAAAAATTAGGTGTCATATATATCTCTACAATTTGTTTCCTATGAATAATAAACTCAAACTCAAACTCAAATCATTTATTTCAATTAAACCTTGTACAGGCACTTTTGAATTGTCAAAAATTAAATAGTCTGTCAGTTAGTCAGAAAGTTGAAGCTAGTTGCCCATTCCAAAGCGTAGATCTCTATGGAGAAGAACGGGCAAGAAACTCCATGGACACTCTTTTAAATCAAGATATTACAAAATCCTGGGTACATTATTCTTGTTGCTTCTAGATGTGAGAACAATGTAAAAAAGACAGAAATGAAGAAACAATTCAAGACATAAGATTAAAAATAAGCCTTGGCAGTTAAGAGATGACCAGTCTCAACCGACGGCGCCCGTTCACGAACATGACGCGTGGATCAGCATCATCCAGCTCAACCATTTTGTAAGGAACCGAATGATCCAACACACGCGCCACCATCGGTGAGACATTTAAGTGAGCATGACACGTTCTCAACTGCCATGCTATTTCAAGTCAACATCAAAAAATCATAATATTTCGGTGGTTACAGTTTCTCGCTTACGTACTTCGAAGTTAGATTTTTTACCGACTAATTCCGATTTGTAAACTGCCAACACGTAACTGCCCGTTTAGTCATTTGACTGCTCAATTATTTATTTAATCACCCATTTAAATATTTGTGATGATTCATTTTTATTTAGCTTACTGCTCAGTTTTTACTGCCGAACTTGTTTATAAACATGCATTTTAATGTAATTTTTAGTTTACCACAACTACAATAATAATCAACCGCTGCTTTACATTAGCCTTATATGAAAGGGTCGTCTATTGTTAGTGAAAACGGGCATTGTATCATATCTCTATACAAATAATATGATGAAAACCACTATTATGACTTTGTTTTCGATAAAACAATGTTTGGTCATTATTCATTCGACAAGGGAATTATAGAAGGTATTGAAAGCCAGACTAGTTCAGGATTCGTTACACTTTGATATCTCTGGAGGATTGTAGATAGACATTCCTCTTCAATCCCTGGTTCGGCTCGTATTCGTACAAGGACATAAACAAACCTTTTTTGGATGTGGTGGTTTTCCTTCTATTTGTGTTTTTTACACTCATGTTTATAAAATTTTTCATGACAGCAGATAAACTGCTCTGTTCCCGTTTCCAAAAATTGTTAAAACGCTTTTATCGCTTAACTAACTAACAATGTAAAAAATCTTAAAAATTAATTTTAACCTAATTCTAATTGTCGTATCGAAATGAAATTTTGTATGTATATGTAGTTTGGAAGACAAAACTATAATTTGTTATCTTATCGCTGATCTGATGATGGAGCCAGGAGGTGGATATTGGAACTCTTTATGGGCGAATTGTAAGCCCCTCAAGTTTGCTAGTAGGCCCTAGTAGTCATAACTTCGTGGACTTTATACCTACTTATTAACTTATAAAGAATATACTAGACGGTACAAATAAAAATATGTAGGTACTTAGTTTAAAAAAAAAACGCTTTTATCACGCACTAAAAATTATAAAATAATTGAATTGAATTCAAAAAGCGTGGAGCGCACTTACCTATCTATAATTAACTAGCAGTGCCCTGCATGTTTCGATTCCGTGGGAATATCGGGATAAAAAGTATCCTAAGAACAATTTTGGCGTTCACGTGTAAAAATAATCGAATAAATTTGCTATCACTATAAGTTACCAAAAATTGGTACTACAGCAATATTCTAAGGAAGAAGGCATCTTTAAATCCCAAAATAACTTATCTATTATTATGGCCTATTGTTTACTGGCCTGACACTATTTAAAATAACTTCATCTAATATAAATAACTTCCGTAATGAAAATCATCATAAAAATTAACTAACAAATTGTCAACCGCAAGTAACCCACTGTGATTGACTGAATGATCAATCGCATCACTTGACTTGCGTTTAATCTAAACTTACGCGTTGAGAATTTTCGTTCCAAAAACCGGACGTGAGGTTCAGCTAAGTGCCACTAAGCTTTCCCGAGTGGCAATATCTACTGAACTAAGTACCTACGACAGACGCCCCTCAGGCAGTGAGCTCCGCTACCAGACATGCTAAGTGGCTAATCTTTGAAAGACTAGACTAAGAATTAACCTAAATTGCATCTCAGGGGAGCAGTGGTGGCCCAGTGGTAACGGACACGACTTACGAGTAGTAGGTCGTAGGTTCGAACCCAGACAGGCGCTTTACTTTGTGTAAATTATTTCATCACCACTGCTCTCAAAACGGTGAAGGAAAACATCGTGAGGAAACCGGCATGTCCTAGAACCAAACATTCGAAGTCATGTGACACCTGCCAATCCGCACTGGGCCCGCGTGGTGGATTACAGCCCACTCCCTCTCACCGAGAGGAGGCCAGTGTCCCAGCAGTGGGAACATTATAGGCTGATTGTGGTATGGTGGTATGGCATCTCATAAGGTCCCCCGGTAATGGCGATTTAAAAGTGTTGGTGCTTGGGTGTCTATGGCATCTACTATATAGATTGTTTTTTTTTTGCAAATAACGTTAAGTAATATTTGTATGTATTCCGTAGCCAATAATGGCATTTACCGGCGCGTTATTCTAATAGGAATGTTAATTATCCCGAAATTGTTTCGCAGCAGTACAAATATTATAATGTTCTCCTTATTGTGGTAATTGCTCGGCATAAGTAATGTAGATACAATTATTTCCGTTGATATTGCCTCGACACGCAGACAATAGGGTTTTTAGCTACTAATTGCAATGATAATAGCCTCCCGACCGATTTCGGTCACGGTGGCCAATCTCAACGGAAATTAGCCAAGTTCGCAGAGATAGTAATTGTCGTGATTCGGTTTAGTTTTTAGGGTTCCGTACCCAAAGGGTAAAAACGGGACCCTATTACTAAGACTCCACCGTCCGTCTGTCAGTCTGTCAGAAGGCTGAACCGTTATAGCTAGACAGTTGAAATTTTCACAGGTGATCTATTTCTGTTACCGCCTATAACAACAAATACTAAAAACAGAATAAAATAAATATTTAAGGGGGGGGCTCCCATACAACAAACGTGTTTTTTTCAGCGTTTTTGCCTTGTGGTACGGAACCCTTCGTGTGCGAGTGCAACTCGCACTTGGCCAGTCTTTTAATTTTCTTTTTTTTTTAACTGCGTGCATTCAGAAAGTAGCCAACGTCAATCTATATTTTGCACTACAGAGAGATATTTCATAATTTCATTTAGTAGCTAATATAACATGCAAGCATTGATATAAACAACAGTAGGTAATAAGTATCTAAGCCAATGCATGCCAGGCAACGTGAGTTGCAGAGCAAGATTTTTCAAACACAGTAACTAAAAGCCGTTGCTCATGTTGTAGAGGTATCTATGAACTAGCTTCCGCCCGCGGCTTCGTCCGCGAGGTATGTCGATAAAAACTATCCTATGTCCTTCCCCGGGTTGCAATCTATCTCTCTGCTAAATTTTATAGATATCCGTTCAGTGGTTTAGGCATGAAAAGGTTACATACAGACAGACAGACAGAGTTACTTTCGAATTTATAATATTAGTGTGGATAGTTGCTTTACACGTTGGCTGCAACATTATATTTGTTGCAGCTTTATACAAACAGAAAATTCATGACACCAAAACAAGAAGAACTGAAATAAAGTCTGTCATATTCAATGACAAGGAAAGTTTGCAGCGTGCACTGAATAGACGCCAAATTGACGCAAGCCTTTGAATGCAGCTTACAGACTTACAGTCTTCGCTTCATTTTACAGCGTGTGCTTCATGCAAACAGTCCGCACACGTATATACATAATGGGTGTAAAAAGACGCTTAACTGAGAGTCACTTGTGGGTACTCTCGTCATTGAGATATTTTTTATACTGGACCATACCTCAAAAGGCCCTTTTGTTTTACTTTTTTTTTCACAAAAACCAAATACCTCCTCAATTCCTGGAACGCCGCAGGCGGAGCACAATGTTTTTGCGTGCGCTACATTGCACGCTGCCGCAAACAGAGATTTTTCAAACCAAAAATAAAACTCGTTTCCTGCTATAATTTTTGCTCAACGTTTGATATAGAGAATGAGTAAATAACGGCTATGGGAAGGTCGGCCCGCCTTGAGCTCGGTGACTGCTGTTTACTAGCCGACCGTTACGATGCCTAATGTGGGTTGCAATATGGAGTTTCATAAAAATTATCCTGAACGGCTCAAGTTGAGGCGCTGCCGCTGCTGCGCCTGTGCAGTTTTTACACGTGTGCGTTGACCTTACTTGACGCGCTTCGCTTCGCGGAAGAGTTTCTTGTCGACGAGATACCTAATTTATGATAATTTACAATCCGTTTGTTGGTAATAAGCAAGTTAAGGAAAATTCCAGGGTACTGAGATTTATATGAACGGTTTAAGTAATGCATAATAGTTTATAGAACTTGTAAGTTTTTAATCAGCAGCGTTTGAGAAAAGCCAACTACATATTTCATTATCTTAAAACTTGAGCATTTGTCTTCGTTTATCTGTGAATGTTTCACGCTAAAAACTTTCGTCGCTAGAATTGTTGTTCCGTGAACTCTAAACTTGTGATTAAGAAATCCAATTACTTGGCAAATTATGTAATAAAATAGAGCTCATAATTATCTTTAAGCTCTAGAAGCTAAAAGTTGTTAGATTATAAAGTTGCGATTTGTAGTTTTCCGAAGAGAAGTTAGGAAACTTCTTCGTCTTAGACATATGAAGAAGGTGATAAAATAAGAAAGACTCTGGATTTATAAATTGACATTACTTTAAAAAAAATCGTGTACAACAAAACGTTGTATGCAAGGAATACATTACTCATTTTATTCCATTTCACACCGGACTAACTTAAAATTGAATCTTGTAATGAAGTTTTCGCCCACAATGAAGTTTTTTCAATACAAAAATCTTACCTTATCCATAAGTTGCTGTTATACGTAGCTAATTTTGTAATAAATGTAGGTTACACATATTTTAAACATATAAAACAGACTGAAACTTTTATAATTCCACTTTTATAACCTCAAATCAGCCTATCGCAGTCCACTGCTGGACATAGGCCTCTCCCAGACTGCGCCACAACACCCTGTCCTCCGCCTTCCGCATCCAGTCTACCCCAGCCCCCTTATTTAGGTCGTCCGTCCATCTACCTGGGGGGCGTCCCACACTACGCTTGCCGATACGTGGTCTCCACTCCAGGACTCGGACTTTTATAACCTAGCCTTGGAAGTTGGGTAGACCGTTGGTGTGGGATACAACTAACCCTCCCCCCAATCAGCGCCCCACCCCCTCGCACCATCCCATCATCCTAGCACGGTGGGCTGTTCTGGGGCGGCTGCTGTAGGAGAAAAAACCTCAATCGGCGCAAATATAACACCTTAATGGGAGCTATGTGTATGAGCTGTTTGGGGTTAAACACCAGGGCATTTGGGGTCTGAGTGCTCATTGAATATTTCGGGATATCGCCAAGCGGTTGGTTGACTGTTCACATGACCAGAGGGCTGGCTTATTTTTAGCCTAAAGAATCAGCATTGTAATCCAACGTGGTAATGCTGCCAGCCTTTTGGGAACTTATCCCGTTGACAGCGATGCGATGTGGGAATGAGCTCCTCCCTTTTTCTTTTATTAGGGTTCCGTACCAAAATGGTAAAAAGGAATCCTTATGGTGCGACTCAGTATGTCTGTCTGTCTCTCTGTCCGTCTGTCACAGCTGGATATCTCAAGAACTACTAATGCTACCAACTTGAAATTTAGAATAGTTTTAGATGACGTTGGCCCAACTGTTTTGCAATTAAGAAAGATTTTTTTTTTCTGATCAGGGACTGAAAACGATCTTAAAAATTCGAAGTGGGGCTACTAGGGCATGTGGGGTATCATATGAAAGAGCGCTGTTTGCACATTCTCAAACATTTTATCTTTTTTATTTAGGCCGCATAGTTTTCGACTTTAAATGAAAAATGTAAAAAAATACCGTCCCGTCCATTTCATTTTTCGCTATGCAAACTTCGGAGATAAGGGGGGGGGGCCTTATCTCCGAAGTTTGCATAGCGAAAAATGAAATTATTCTATATCATAGAAGTTTATGTAAAGAGAAAAATAAAACGAAGTCTCTAAATACCACACTTTTTCAGAAATCATCAACAAAAATTAGATTAGTTGCACTATCGGTCAAGAGATGACGCTGACCTAAAACTGCAATAATCTACACCGCAGTGTTAAAATTCTTTGACGATTATAGGCCTCGCTAGTAAATTGAGACTTACTTACCTAAATTAGAAGCTATAAATACTAAGTTCTCAAAAAATTTAATTACTTTAAAAATAATATAAGTTCGTGAGAACACGAAAGAAGTACGAATCTATGCCGCATGACATTCCGAACATTGTGTTCGGAATGTCATGCGGTTTTTATGCGAAAGCGAGCGTACTACTAAACACGAACAAGAGAGCAATAAACATGACATTAGAGGCGAGGAAACTAAAACTAAACTACCGAATGAAACAGTCTTCTTACCTATCTATATTATTTGTATATCAAATGTAACGAAAAATATGTCGTAGGTAATTGCGATGACCATCCGAAGGTAAATTTTAGCTAAATCATTTATAAAACAACTGTGTAAACAACAACATTTCAAAGTCAGAATGCCTAGATAACGTAAATTCCCAAAGTAATTAAAACTTGAAGGAATCTTTGAATTTAGGTACTTTTTGTTCCTGTCGCATCGCAGTCACAAAAGACCTCTAAATGTGCGTTTGATAGGGGGAACAGGTTTTTTCTATTTATAAATCACAAGACCCTCGTTTTTATTGTGTTCCCTTGGATCGTGTAAGATCATTACTTTTAGCTTTACATTATTTATCTGTCTGTAGTTTTTCAGGTAGAATTCGGTTGACACTCCCTTCCGCTCCACCCAGAGCGGGAGGGGTCATTTGATGATTTCCCATACGCAAAAAAAAGAAGGGCTAGGGTTCTGCAATTTTTTGGATAAGCATTTGTACCTACTTCATTATAATATCTAGGTAATACCTGCCTAAATAAATATTAATTAAAACTACGGGCTATTTGACGGACAAAACTTACAAGTATTGTATTCCACCGGAATAAGAGGCTTTCTATAACAAAGGTTACCTACATTATCTTGGCTTTACATTATCTAAATAATAAAAATCCTTTTATTTTTCTGAGAAAAGTATTTATAATTCTCTTGAGGAAAAACCACAAGATGCAGATGCATGCAGATCGCCGCTATCTACTTACATTATATGAATTTCTACGTTGAAATAATGTGCATAATTTATTAGACTTTCAGTTCGCATACAAATGTGAATAGAAATTGAAAAGGGTTTCTTTTACTTATATACGTTCGGAGCATTTCGTAATACATTCAATTTTATTTCTTTGAAAAGCTTTTGCCGTCATTTTGTTAAAAAACCACATAAGTTGTAGGTACTAAACTCTTTTTAGGTTTGTAAAAAAAATAATAGATACTTTGAATAAAGTACGATTTACACCGACCGGGCCTCGTTGGAGCGCGGTGCAGCACGTCGTAGCGGATGTGCGCACATCGGCGGCAGCCGACTGCCTCCGCCCGATTGCTAACATCGGCTTGAACCTAGGCACGTGCGTACGCTACCATGACTTGATGACGTTCATCATCATTTCAGCCAAAAGACGTCCACTGCTGGACATAGGTTAAAATGATTCAACTCATTCAACTTGCCGGCTGGCGATGCGCACCCCAGCGCACGTGGCCATTGCCGAACGGAGCCGACCAAACGCGACGGCAGCTAAACTCATCCGTCCACGTACGCGAGCAGCCGACCGGCTACCGCTGCATGCGCGCGAATTCAACCGGGCTCCAAACTGTGTAAATTCCATGCAAATACGACACTTAACTATGTACAAGTATGTATTTCACAAACGCTTCAATTTCCTTTAACACACCGTTAAATCCAAAGAGGACCGAACTGCGCCGGCCGCTGTAAAGTGTATGTCAGTAAAAAACACCCAAAAGATACCTAGTAATTATTGTTTCAAAGTCAGTAACTTAAGCAGTCTCAACACAATTTGACTTTTCTATAATATAAGTGTCAATAAAATTATCCTTCTATTTTACTTAAATTATCTTACTTCGCGAATTTTATGGTTGCTTAGTGACATCCCAAATTACTTTCTGCTTGAATAGCTAGTATTAGATCCATTCATTGTATTTTGCTCTACGACACATTTTACAAAACGGTCATTACTGGTTGTAGCTCCTTTGACACAAAGGGGACAGATGATTGGCAGTGCCGTAATTAGCCTTTTATGCGCCCGGTGCGAGCTGCTATAACCGCGCCCTTGAAATGTTTTCTAATCATAACCGGTTCTGACAATAAAATGGATTGTCTATAAAAATCATCCAAAAACTAAGTTTTTGAAGTACTTGGTGGTAAGTAAAGTTTTTAAAAGTTCAAATAAATTGCGTTTATAAATTATGTGAAAAAACGTTTATTTGAAAATATTTGTTAAAATTCACAATTAGACAATACACAAATGACACCAAATACTGATCAGTACAGATAGTAAAGATTCAAGGCTACTTGGTAATGTGTTCTACTGTCAAAAAATTAAAGAACTGGTGAATGTGGCCCATGGTGGTCTGGTCATTTCTGCGCCCCTCCAGGGTCTGCGCCCTGTGCCTGGGCACCGCTGGCACCGCCATAGTTACGGCACTGATGATTGGATCCTGGCCGAATACACAATTTGTATTTGAATGTTGACATAAGTTAATTAAGCAGCAACATTTAGTTAGCTACACAAGGATCTTTTGGCTGCTGAATGCTGCCATCTTATTTTTCAATACAACGAACTAGAACAGTTTCACAAATGTTTGTCTCGGTACCGTCCGAGACAATAGTGAAGTGGGAAGTGTGTGTGCGTGTGTGTGTTACGTCCTGACGCTACTCGTTTTTCACGCGAAAATTCACAGTGTGTTTATAAACTTGGTTACCACAAGTAAAACACACATCCCTTCGTGAGATATAATACATAGGTATATGCAATGTTTGATCATTATTCATTAGATGAGGGAATTATAGAATGTATTGAAAACCAGACTAGTTCAGTATTCCTTACACATTGCTATCTCTAGAGGGTTGTAGATAGACGATATCAAAATACCTCTTCAATCCCTTATTCGGATCATGTGGAGTGTTATTTTTCCTGGTTTTATGTGAACAAGGGTTCAAAATATTGTACTTCTTTTCTCCTTTATCACTGTACTACGCAGAATTAATTTCTGCATAATCATAATTTCTTAATGGCCCAGTAGTTGAAACCACGAGGTTGTTGTTGTATGTATATTTATTTTATTTTGTTTTTAGTATTTGTGTTATAGCGGCAACAGAAATACATCATCTGTGAAAATTTCAACTGTCTAGCTACCGCGGTTCTTGAGATACAGCCTGGTGACAGACAGACGGACGGACGGACAGCGAAGTCTTAGTAATAGGGTTCCGTTTTTACCCTTTGGGTACGGAACCCTAAAAATGAATCGCTGAATGTGCTGCTAAGCGCAAATCTTGAGAACAGCTAAACCGATTTCGCTAATTCTTTTTTAGAATATTCTTTGAAGTACGAGGATGGTTCTTACGCTGAGAAAAATGTAATATATCTATGGGAGTAGGGTAGAAGTAGAGTAGGAGTGGGGTAGTAGTAGTGTAGGAGTAGTGTAGGAGTAGGGTACGAGTAGGGTAGGAGTAGTGTAGGAGTAGGGTAGGAGTAGGGTAGGAGTAGGGTAGGGGTAGGGTAGGGTAAGGGGCAGGACCCCACGCAAACGAAGTAGCGCCGGGCAGTTAGAAATAATTTATATGGCAAAACAACGTTTGCCGGGTCAGCTAGTAACTAAATACAAATTAATTTAAATGGAAATAAATGGACGGAGTATAGTAGGCCGGACGACAGTGGTAAAAAAAAAACATAAAATGCAGACAATAGAAAGGGAATTCTATTGAAACTCCGTACTTCCCCATGCTCACCTTGAGCATGGGGAAGTACGGAGTTTCAATAGAATTCCTTACTTATTTAAAGCGTTACGACAGACGTGCAGTCGACTGTATCTAATCATAATAAGTAATTTTCACAAGGATTGTCAAGGATAGGTAAGTTTTAACACATAATTTATGAGAATTCATATCAAAAACCTTAAAATCGTTTTAAAATGCTTCAGTAAAGTTACAGAGCTTCATAACGTGCTTGGAAGCTTGAATGTTTCTCCGCTAGAAATGGTACAATATAGATTAGCTCAAGTGTATTGAATCTGGATTCTGTTATTAGTCTTTATAGCTAAGAAACTACTTGTACAGCTGTCTCGAGGGCTCTTTTGAACCTTTTAAAATCAATATTTATTTCGTTAAGAGAAAAGCACGTTCTCTTGTCTCTAAAGGCGTTAGGTTTATTCTGGTTTTTCGGAAGTTTGTAGGAGAAGGTAATAGGAATAACTATACAGACAAAACCAAAAGGCACCGTATAAAAGCCAGGTTACAGTTGCATAGCAAAAAGATTGTTAGAGTGTTTTTGATGAAGATGTAGCTTTTTTGATGAATTTTCAACTCGCAACCGGCGTGTATGAACAGATGTATGATCGACAACGAAGTAAAGGGATCGTAGCAGGTGTTCCGTAGTTTCTGCCTTCCCCCATAAGAGGAAAGCGTGAGTTTATGTATGTTTAATTTAACTAGTAGTTTATCTAATGTCGTCTGTTATTAGTTATTACCAGTGATCGGAATAGGCAGACTATATTTACCTAAACTTCGGAGAACAGAGACAGAAAGTGGAGATTTTTCCCGAATTCCGGGAATAAAAAATGTCGTCGTAAGGAAGTCTCCAGTCTCTTTCTGTCTCTGTTCTCCGAAGTTTAGGTAAGTAAATATAGTGTGCCTATTCCGATCACTGGTTATTACTTAGAGAGTTTTACAATTCTACTAAATGTTGTTTTTTTTAAACTGAAAAGTCTTTCAAGTTTAACAGTAATACTTTCCACTCAAACGAAAAGAAACTGAAATATTTATTGGCGTCGAATATTTGTAGCCAATTCGTAATTTCATTATGTTGAAATATTTTTCCTTTAGCTATTGCGATGTTTTAAATGTAGGAATACACGGGCGATCATTGTGTTACAAATTAAATTAATCTAACAGTACCTCGAACAAGGTGGTACCTATTAATGGCGACCGACACAAAGGTAGAACTATCTTAAGTTTACGTCCTAACTAAAATTATAAATGCGATCCTAACTAATATTATAAATGCGAAAGTGAGTTTGTTTGTTACACTTCGACGCTAAAACGGCTCAAAGTATTAGGATGAAAATTGGCAAAGATAGACCATAATCTGGGTTAGGACATAGGTTACTTTTCATCCTGGATCGCAGACGAATTCGTAGGCAACAGCTAGCAATAATATAGTTAGCGTGGTGAACACTTTTATATAGTTTTACAGTAAAAAAGAATAATTATGTGGAATATGAAGCTACAATGGCCCAACGGTAAAAGCGCAGACTGGTGCGAAAACTTGAGGGTTTGATGTCTACTAGTTTCACTACTTTGACGTGAACCCACACACAGCTAGCTAAAGTACCTACCTACCTATACTTAAGCAACCCAAATAACTAACTATGTATTAAAGGTTTAATGAGCGGAAGACAACACCACAAACAAACATTCACATCCGGAAATATTTCCGATATCAAACCTAACCTCATTTGCAAAACCCCATAAAGCGAGGGGTCCACGAACTTATATAAAACGACATGCAATGTTCAGCCATAAGGACCATTGTTCACCGAGCCAATAGCCGGGATATAATAAAGCGTTAGCATACGAGCAAGTTCACAAGAATTGATAAACTTCAATTCTTGTGAACTTGCTCGTATGATAACGCTTCATTACCTGCCTGCCTGCCTGTTGGTCTAGTGGTCAGTGACTATGACTGCTATGCCGGAGGTCGTGGGTTCGATTCCCACCCAGGACAAATGTTTGTGTGATGAGCATGATCATTTGTTCTGTGTCTGGGTGTAATTTATCTATATATGTATGTATTTAGAAATATATAAGTGTGTTTATCAGTTGTCTAGTACTCATAACACAAGCTCTGCTTAGCTTGAGACTAGACGGCGTTGTGTGATAGTTGTGGAATATTATTATTATTATATCCCAGAGTGAGTTTTAGCTCTTAGTGAGGTTTCAGTGTCTGGTACAAAATAATAATTAAATTTTTGCCACGATAACAGGTTTTGATATATTCTTACTGAATAATGATTTGCGTGGTATTTATTATTAAAGGAGGGATCACACAACGTTCTGTGCGCATCTAATAGGTATTTAAAGTTATATTTGGTACCGGAGATAGACATGATAAACAGCGATAGTAAAAAAACTTAAAAACCGGCCAAGTGCGAGTCCGACCCGCACATGAAGGGTTTCGTACCACAGGGCTTAAAACGCCAAAAAAAATCGTTTCTTTTATACCCCTTTAAATTTTTACTTTATTTTATTTTTATTATTTGTTGTTATAGCGGATAAATTATTTGTTGTTTTATTATTAGGTACTTTATTTTTATTATCCTTTTTATTATGTTTTATTGCGTGTGTGCACTCTACATATTATGAGTTATGGTTGCTCGAAATAAATGTATTTTATTATTTATTTATTATTATTATAAACCGTCGACAAACACGTGATCGGTCTATAATTCCTGGGTTCCGCGGAACTACCTGATTTATGGAGCAGGTGGGTAACGCCTGTTGTTAGACACTGCGGTAGCGACCCAGACTCTAAGGATGACTGGAACTGAGATGCCAGGCAAATGTGTGAACTAATTAGCCATTTCAACCAGAAGTTGTGTGTCCCGGTGATTTCCAATTCGGTAAAGGACGGACCGCTCTGGCAATGTCTGATGGCATAATTATGACTGCATCCATTTCTCATTTTTAATTTATCCATTAGTTATATTATTAATATGTAGGTTTATTATTATGATTATGTCAAAGATGCATTGATAATATATTTTGTGACATGATATTAAATGTTGTCGTTAAGAAATTCTAGAATACAGTAATATGCTTTCCCTTGAAGGAGTATCTTTAATTTATTTTTTAATAGACGGACATCCAACTCGCGTCTGCTATGACTGCGTTCGACTACTTCTGACTGACTTTAATAATGCGTATCTAATTCCCCCGTTGTGTATGTTAATGATGTTATTAAACTTCCTGTCAAAGTTGTTTACATAGCAAGTAGCGGTATACGAATTATTGTGGGATAAGTAAAACAACTAAGAAATAAAAACCCTTTTTGCAAAAAACAACCGACATCCAAAATAAACAATACAAAGTGAAAAATAACTTTTCGGAAGTCGGTGGCAAAAACCCGAAAATACGAAACCACAGACACGAAAAAAAGTTTTAATGGAAAGTTACATTACATAGAAAACAAGGCCTTCAGCTAAGCTTTTGTTTGCATTTTCGCAATATCGGAAGAACGTTACGTCATTACTTGTCAGGGAAATAGGTACTCTTATTTATATTTCTCACATATATCTCTCTATCTATTTATTGGCAGCAGCATTAAAGGTGAGAAAGTGTACAGTCGTATGCTATTTGTTATAGGAAAAAATATTTATCAAATTCAACCACATCACCAATCTCTTGCTCTTATCCAATTTATTTGCTTATTCCAATTATATTCCAATTATATATTATATCCAATTTTTCTGCCATACTTATATTCTCTATTAGTCGTCATCTCACCCCTTTCTAGCCATATCATCTTTTTCACAGTACATAATTATATCGTCCTCCTCTTTGGTCTTCCCCTACTCTTATAGCCCCGCATTCATACTCAAAACTGTTCTAACAAAAAATATTCATCTTTCCACTACTTACACTGCCAATATTCGTTTTAATTTTTTGCTTGATAATTGTAATGCTTATTTCATACTAATTTTTTTTACATCACTCTCTCAATTAATTGATAGTGATGTAAAACAATTTACGACGCAGCGCACTCTTGTTCAAATGCTCAAATATACGTACTTTTGCAGACCATACATTTATTATAAGAGGTAGATTTGTAGCGGTATCTACAGTGCCACATGAGAACAACACGTCATACTGACGTCACGCAGATTCCTGCATCTTGCAAGCAGGGTTTACCGCGCAACTAGCATAGATACAACGGACCGACATGAATCATCGGGCAGTTGCCCGCCAGACACAACACCCGTCTGGTCGGAGGATCCTCCCTTTTCTATAGAGCATGAGTGAACTTTACACCCTGTTCCTCATACCTCTATAGATTTATTTCCGGAAATATGGGCAGTCTTGTCATTTCAAGTACAAGCAGCTGAAGCTAAGCACGTACCTACTCTGTGTTAATGGCAACATACTACGATTTTATATGTACTACATGACTGTTGTTGGTTTACAATGATGGTGAGTTTAACTTACTATCTCCCGGGAACTGGAACGAAAATTATCGACGACACAAGTCAATTGATGCGATTCACAACAGCTTACGATAGCTTGATGATTTATGTCATTTTTCTGTTGATTTTCGTACGTATACCTGGTAGATATGACTTCTACACCCGGTTTCTGGTCAGAAACCGGGTGTAGAAGTCATATCTACCAGGTATACTTGTATGCTGCTATTACCACTGTACATGCTCAGTATTAAATTTCAATCAAAACATAGCGTAGGTTAAATTTGCCAATCGCCATCCGCACTGAAGTGTATCATCTATTTTTTTCGATTGCACTCGATTTTCCGTCAGGTTTTCTTCTTGTTAAAGGCTTTTTTTTTTTTTTTTTTTTTTTTTTTTTTTTTTTTTTTTTTTCGGATGGGAAATCATCAAATGACCCCTCCCGCTCTGGGTGGAGCGGAAGGGAGTGTCAGACTCTTACTGACTAAAACCCACCCGTGTTCCTTCCTTAGCCCTTTATGTTCCGGGCCAGCGGTAACCCTTTCGGACAATCCCGCTGACCCGGCAGGCTTCGGCCCTATGGGGCCCCTCCTCGATGCTGACATCTCTTTGAGGCGCGCGTGGAACACGTACGCGCCGTCCGGCACGGGCCTGGTCCTGATCGGACGGTGAGCTACCCATTACTCTCCGCCCGCAGGCCCGCGCCTACGGTGGCCGGGAGTCGTCGCGCAGCTCGCCTGTAAATTCACGCTGGGAAAAAATGTTTTCAATTTAGTCCGCATGAGTTCACCGACTCCTAAAGTGGGAACAAACGAAAAAGAAACGAACTGTGTTGCCTTTAGGTTTAGGTTACAAGTGCTATGTGCAAAACACGGTGGATTTTATAGATAGTAGAAAGACTATAGTTTGTTTTGTTCACCTTATTGGTCATTGAAAGCTTTTCCTTTTGTAACATAATTAATGATCGAATGATTTTCCTCGTTAATAAACATGGATCTGCTAAGTTTGAGGTCATGACTTTGGTCCAAGTTAACGCGATGGGTATTGAGTTCTTCTGTTTAGAAAGTTTTTTAAAGCACTGAAATATTGATAGGAAAGTTCAATCAATACCTTTTGCGTGATTTAATACCATTGAGGTATTACAGGCAATACTTATGGAAACAAAGCCTCGTTATGATAATAATATGTAATCAACACCCAAATTAACATTTCTGCGTGTTCACTATGCCCTTGGTGTATTTCATCCACATTTTCATTCTCATTTTAATATAAACACGACGTGAAAAAAATATTTTATACGGGGGTGAAACAATTTTCAAGGTACTTCGGTGCCAGTTTGTGGGATTTGTCACAATCTTTATTTCGGAGTTTTACGCATCTAACTTTAACGAAAATACGGTAGGTATGATTAAATATTTGTTTTAAACTATCATTTGATCTTTAACAACATTGTTTTACAGATCAATTAATAAACCCAGCTAATACTAAGTTAACATTTTCATTATTTTGTTTACACACTCATAATTTATTCAACGAATATAAAAATTATAATATTGTTTAATGTCTTTTTTTTTACTTTTATTTTAAACTAGCTGCGCCCCGCGGTTTCACCCGCGTAAATGTTGATCCCGTGGGAATATCGGGATATATGTTAATCTAGGGTGTCAGCTATTTCCATACCAAATTTTATCAAAATTGATCCAGCCGTTTGAGCGTGAAGAAGTAACAAACATATAAACACACCCCCACACACTGTCACACACCCCCACTAACTTTCGCCTTTATAATATTAGTGTGATTGCTTTAAAGGGCATTGATCGTATAAAAATATGGAAAGTAATTTATCAAGCTGAAACAATTTTTTCTTTCATTGAAGATTCACATCACAAGTCACAACACCTTATTAGGAGGTATTTAACTACTACTATTTTTTAAGTGCCTAAATTATCAAAGAGTTAGACTTTAAAGATTTATAAATTGTTTACTAAGTATTTATATTTCATCTAAGCACCAAGAAGATTATATTTCGAAGAGAAAGGAATATCTAATGCAAGTTAAATCTAATAAAGTGTCTTCAGCAGCTATCCTTGACAAGACATTTTTGAGTTTAAAAGCCTTGTTCATCCAGTGTCATGTTTCAATTTATTTATTTACAGATATTGTCTATGGGGATGCATGCAGAAGCCTCCTCGTAGCGCAGTTTGTCCCGCCAGTTACTCAACTGAACCAAGCGCAAACACCCAGAAAATTGGGTGTTTTGATTTGACGAAATTACATTAGTGATGTTAAAAAAATATAGTATGTTTTATAAGTGATTTTCATTCATATTCTGAAACGCTATCTATCTTATATCATTATAGGCAATATTAGTGGGATCAGGGAGGGTAAAATAAAATGGTATGAGATAAAACGGAACTTTGAAACATCACATTTTCTATTATTATTACTTTTGAATAGCTTGTGTGGACACAAGAAGACTCGAGAGTTAGCGTCTTAGTAGTCACTTTCTTAATTCGTAATTTGATTTACATGATACCCCTTAGTTTCCTGAAAATACTTTAAGATTTGTTCATAACATTAGGTGCACACATGGCTAAATATACTTAAATTCCTCCGCCACTAATTTTCCGAGTAGCTCATTTCTTTTGTCTTCTCCCTCTTCATCTACAGCATCTATAGCAGTAGACAAACTGATTTAGATACTACATCCACCTAAACCACGCACCACGCATAGCATGACAAATCGTAAAAAGATTTCTTCTGTGCGATGTTAAAAATAATGATGATAATGATGTTAAGAGCGGGGCCAATTAAGCAACAAAAAATAAATTTAAAAAAAACAATTAAATAATGACACTTTTTATACAAAGAGCTATATAGCTATTCTACGCGTATTGCTTACATCGCATAAGACATTCAACATTTTAAAGTAATAAATAATTCACAGCCGATAAGAAACATATTGGAAATCCAAATAACGTAGGTACATTTTCGCCACGATAACATCAAAGTGATTACCATAAATTTTATGAGTGTATTACACTAAAATATCTTTCCCCAGACCCACGGACTCGTTTACACCGTATTGAACAATTTATGATAGACTAAACGTTTATAGCTCCACTAATGACATGAATATTTACTTTGTAAGTAATTTTTATTATTATTTTTTATTTAATTATTGTGAATGTGAGGACTATGTGGGTCATTTCTTTTTTCCTTCTTAGTTTTAATCATGATCTGGCAGTTTGAGTAGTTTATGCGGCCTACCCAAATGCCCTGTCTTTGGTATTGTTCGTCGAATCGTTGAGCTCCTCAAGTTCTGAGTTGAGCTGCACGATTTTTGACAAATGCGTGCACTGATTGGACAGGTCCGCTCAATCTGTGTGGTTCTTTCCTCAAAAGACCATTTCAGACACCAATCTACATGGTCTTCACACGATCTGACCAAGATTTTGTCTGGACTTTAAAAGAGACTGTGACTTCTGAGTTTGTTTCGGCCTTTCTTCTCAGAATAGTCAGTTAGGAAACGCCGACCTCATCTAGTTTAAAAAAAAAATATGATTGACGTGTAAAAGTGTTTGTACAAACCTACTTACAGAAATAAAATCATTTATCATTTATCATTTATCATTAAGGATGTGTTAGAACACCATTTTTGTGATAAACAATATCCAAGAGTTAAAAAAACATTAGCGGTATTACAAACAAAAAATATATGTGTTTTGAAAACCACATGATAAGGAAAGTATAATTATAGGACATGACATTTATATATATTTACCGAAGTAATAGGAGTTGTAATATTTTACCACGTCATCGCCATCGCCCGAGCCTATTGTCAGACTCCGGGATGTTCCTGGAAAAATTCTATTGGAAAACCCCAATAACACTGAATTCGATCTGGGAATCGAACCTAGGACTAGACCAAAGCTGGAGATCGAATGCTATGTAAGGTGAAAAAAATATTTTACTAGAAGAGTTACAGCAATGAACCAAGAGAGTACTGCGGTTACCTATCCAAAGTTTCAGAAAAAAGAGCTTTCCACATTTTATACATTTAATTACAAGCAATTTTCCCATACACTTTTTTAAACGAATTTAACTTAAAGGATTAAAGTAATAGGTGTGTCATTGGAGCCTTTTAAAACAAATCTTCTTTGTACCGGCTTAAAATGAGCTCTATCATCGCCAAATGTTTTCATATCATCAGATATCTTCATATCCTTTTTGGATGACAAGCTATTGTTAACAGCATTGTCGATCTTTTTCTTTATTTCAATCTTTTCATTTGTAGAATTACTTGTTGAATTTGAAGCCATTTTCATTATCTTATGGTTTTCCACTAATTCGTTTATCGTTTTCATGTCTTCGGCGTCGGTTAGAATATCATTATCAACGTCATTTCCATTAAGAAATTCATTATTTTGTTCTTCTAAAGCATCGGTTGTCGATTTAAGACTCGAACTCACGGATTTAATTTGTTTGCCAACATCAGTTTTAAAACTGTTCAATAGTTCATCCTCCGGATGATAAGGGTTATCAAGAGTGCTGTCCTTTGAACTTCTTTGTACAAGTTGACTTGCCAACTTTTGTATGACATCTGAATACATCACGCCTTCAAAAATGTTTATCAAATCCTCTGATTCTATTTGTATTTTTATTTTCTTACTGTTTGTAACTAAGAATGCTAACGAACCCACTGAAAATAAACAAAATCAAATGTAATGTATAAATATATATAAATTGTATGTAATTATAATTTTTGTATTACATTTTGTTACTTACAGGCAAAACACAAAAGGAGTTTCATTTTGGAGCAATCTGGAAACAACACAAAAGAAACATATCGATAATATTACAGTTGGTTATAAAGTACAAACGCGTCGTAAAATTAATGCCATGAAATTGAATGATTCACGATCACGAATTATATAATCATCTAAGAGCATAATGTGATATCGGTAAAGTTTTTAATTACCTCATGAACACTTAGAACCCTTTAAGCAGTATCAGCATAAAGGCTAAGATGTTGTAATTCTGATCAAAGGTCGTGTATTCGAAACGACCTACAGGATACAGGATAGGAAAAATACGCTGTAATTTGCAAATCAAACTCAAGCAAGTTGCACGAAGCCTGGAACAACTGAAAATTTAATATAAAAAAAATATATAAATTATTATTGTAAGCATACGCTGTTACAAATAGGAAGACACCGGATACGTTTCTCTTTTGATTTAAGACTCAAAGTAGTTTGCAAAACATCGAATATTTTTTCTATTTGTCACGATTTCATGAGGAATTTAAGGCCATAGCACACGTATCAAATTTGAAAGGGATCGGCACCGTATCGCCTTCCGCCTCGCCGTCAAACAGGCGTCAACCTAACGTAAACACGTAACCAAAGCGGATCAGAAGCTCCGATACGTCGACTCGGCTACGGCTCGACCCCGCGCTTACGGCTCGTCTTCCCCGCGCTTACGTCTCTCCGTACGGTACCCAAGCTTACGTCTCTTCGTCGTCCACCCTTGCCCCTCTCACCCCTCCATCCTCCATGCTGCACCATCAACCAGCGGTCGGCGAGCCGTAAGCGCGGCGTCCCCTAAGGCCCGGCGCCCACTATCGGCATCGGCACGGCTGAGGATTTTTATGCGACGAATAAAAAAGTAACTTAATTGTATGACGATAAAATTGAAATTTCAATGATAATAGTCATCGTAGGTGCAAAAATAAAGATAGGGTATCCGACATACCGTGTCATTGAAATTTAAATTTTATTGTCATACTATTAAGTTATATTTCTATTTGTCGCATAAAAATCCTCAGCCGTGCCGATGCCGATAGTGGGCGCCGGGCCTAAGGGATATAGCACAGGTATCAAAACCGGATTCAACCTTCAATGATATCTATAACGCATGTGATGGATAGTTTCCCTAGTATGTTATATTACGGATACAAATGTCGTACCTAACTCATTCTTTGGTTGATGTTTACGGTACATTTACGGATATATGCAGGGATATCTAGAAATTTCACGCCTTATTGGGTTGGCAAACATCCAATTGGAACGCCTGAACGTCGAATGACGACGAATGTTTGATAACTTGTTGCAGAAGTTCGACAACTATTGGGGAATAATTTGAGTTTGTCTTTTTCCTAAAAGGTTATTTTAGGGGTACTTAGGTACCTATACATTTCATGTAAGTGGACTTACTACGGCTTATATAGGTCTTCTTTTATTTGCTATCCAACGATCCAGATCACGCTATAATCTTAGGCCCATTATTAAATTCAGCCTCTTTGTCAAATATAGATTAGAATTCTATTTATCTAGGTATTTGAATTCCCAGAAAACCCGATGCTGGCGCTTTGTTTGACATGAATATTTTTATGAACGTTGTCAATCTAGTAGGTACCTAAATATCACCAAAGGTCACCAACACACACAATTGCACCCACTTAGGTGACACTCTCACTAACTAAATACCGAACTTTCATAATTAAGGAGCGGTGTATGTAAAATATTGGTACTTATCATTCGTATTTGGCAGATGGGAAGACCAACCCAGCCTCTCGTACGGCATTTCATACAAACTTTCAAGCCCATGCCATGCCCATGTTAAAGGCCGTGAACGGGAACTAAGTGAAAAACGCGGCAGAATTTTCCGCGTGTAATTTAGCTGTTAATGGAAATGACACTAACACGTTTTGTTCACCTAAATGAGGCGCTTTCGGAACATTAAACCTACTTCAGTATGAAATCCGCTTTTTTCCGCTTAGATTACTCCCTAGTCACATACGATTCCCAAACACAGTCTTGCACAGTAATTACGCTTATAAAGTATTTTTTCAGCATGTTGTATTGGTTACACAAAGAGTTCCAACTTTTGTTTTGAAGCCTGCATATTAGTTGGCCAAAAATACTTGTGGAGCGATGTTTTCACGAGTGCATGCGTTTGTGCTTATATCGTATCCTATCCTATCAAAATCAAAATCAAAATATTTTATTTCACATAAGCCTACATGGGCACTTATGAAACGTCAGAAGCTAGGTGCACGGTTCCAATTGGTCGTTTCCTATGGAGAAGAACCGGCAAGAAACTCCACGGTTACTCTTTTTAAAAATAATTGGCTTTTACAATATTTTCAAATTACAGTAGGTATGGGAGGATAGCGTAGGCCTGTCAACAAGTATCAGGTACTTGATAAAATAAAAAATGGTCTACAGATCTAAAGTCTACAAGGCCTACAAAGTCCTCACATTTACAAAATAAGAATCTATCAAAAGGATAAATAAAAAATAAAAACCTAATAAAACCTAGTGATATGATTACCATTACAACCACTAATAAAGAGAAGGAATAAATTTAAATTTTCTGTATATAATGTCAAGTAATAAACAGATTATGTCAAAAAAGTAAATAAAGTAAAGTAAATAAAAAATGAACATCGTAATTTGAGAGCAGTTAATAGACATTTAAATAGTTAAGCCGTTAATGAGTAGCCAGGGAAGCCACATGTGCAGAAGGAATTATTGCCAAACTACCTTGTCTTCAACATAGTCTTTAATCTTATAATATGCTTTTTTGATAAGGACACGTTTGATGAAGGTTTTGAATTTTCCATCGCTAAGTTCTGTAACCGACTTTGGCAACTTGTTATAAAAACGGACGCCGTTTACAAGAAATGACTTGCTAGTTTTAGTTAATCTAAATTTAGGTAACACAATTTCATTTTTACTACGTGTATTTATATTGTGGAAATCGCTTCTTATTTTGAAGAGTCCTAAGTTTTTGCGAACATACAAAATACTTTCTAAAATATAAAGAGAAGGCAGAGTTAGTATATCAATTTCTTTGAATTTGTTTCTAAGAGACTCGCGAGGACCCATTTGATAGATTGCGCGGATTGACCTCTTTTGTAAAATGAAAATTGAATCTACGTCAGCTGCCGATCCCCACAGCAGAACACCATAAGACATAATGCTGTGGAAATAAGCAAAGTATACTAACCTAGCTGTAGCTATATCTGTCAACTGCCTTATTTTTCTTACTGCATATGCAGCTGAACTTAATCTACCTGAGAGAGCTCTAATGTGTGCGCCCCATTGTAATTTTGAATCTAAAGTAATACCTAGAAATACAGTTTCCGTAACAGCGTCTAGTTTTTTGCCATCAAGTTCTAAATTCAGACCCACTTGAGGTACATTTGGTAATGAGAACTTAAGACATTTAGTTTTGTTCGCATTAAGTAAAAGATTATTAGCTGCAAACCATTTCGAAAGAACAGCCAGACTCTCGTTAACATGTAAGACATCCTTTTCTATCTATTTGAAAAATAAGGGAAGTGTCATCCGCGAATAAAATGATATCCGACAAGTTAGCCATCATGTAAGGAAGGTCATTAATATAAACTAGAAATAGGAAAGGGCCAAGAATTGAGCCTTGAGGCACGCCCATCTTAACTAAAGACCCCGATGACGTCGCCCCATTAACGTTTACTTTTTGCTGCCGCTTTGACAGATAGGAAAGAACAAGATCAGCAGCTTGTCCACGAATTCCGTAATGGTATAATTTACAGATCAGTGTATTATGGTCAACGCAGTCAAACGCTTTTGAGAGGTCACAGAAAACGCCAATTGCATCCTGGGACTTCTCCCAGGATTCCAAAATGTGACTGATGAGTTTTACTCCCGCGTCCGTCGTCGACCTACCTTTCGTGAAACCAAACTGGAGACTATGTAAAATCCCATTTGAATTAAAATGTGACAACATCTGGTTTTCATAGATTTTGCTCATAGCTGGTAGCACAGATATAGGTCTATAATTAGAGGGATCAGACTTACTACCCGATTTGAAAATTGGTACTACTTTACTATGTTTCATTAAGTCAGGAAACGTACCGCTGTCTAAACATTGATTAAATATGCCTGTTAGGGCAGGGGCAATTGTGTCAATAATATCTCCAAGAACCTTAACAGAAATCCCCCATAAGTCTTCAGTGTTTTATATGTTAAGACTTTTAAATGCTTTTTTAATTGTGGCAACAGAAATGGGCTGGAATTCAAAGCTTGGAATATCCTTATTAAAGTTTTCTTTAAGAAGAGCTTCAGCTAATATAGGTGATGAGGGGAGAGACTTTGTAACCTCTATTGGGATGTTGGTAAAGAAATTTTCTAGTGTCTCAGCAACTTTTAACTTATCTGAAATGGTTTCATTATCAATTTTTAGGGACAACTCATTCTGATCTCGCTGTTTTGTGTTTCCAGTTTCTTTGTTAATTACCTGCCACACAGCTTTTATTTTGTTATTAGACATACTAATTTTGTTACTTATTAATTTAGATTTAGCCTCAGCGCAGACTCTTTTGAATATTTTAGAATAATTTCTTACATAATTATGAAGGGCTTGATCAGAGGTTAATGATTTCTCGTGATACAGATTATATAAAATATCTCTGCTTTTTCTAATGCCAGCAGTGGCCCATTCACTAAATTTTGGTTTAGTATTGATAGTAACTTTTTTTACAGGACATGCTTTATTGAATTCTTGGCATACTACTGTAGAAAATAATGTACCATAGTTTATGTTGGGGTCTTGTGAATCAAAACTTGCTGTTGAAAGATTGCTAAGAACATTATTATTAAACATTTTCAATTTATTTTTAGTTAGAGGTCTTAATTGAATTGATTTATCTATGTGTAATCTTTTACCTAAGTCAAATGACACAAGTTGACCAGTATGGTCAGACCTGACGCCACTAATTAAAGACGAGTCTTTTATTTTACAATTAGTGAATACATTGTCGATGCATGAAGCTGAAGTTGCTGTTATTCTAGTTGCTTCATTAAATATACATTTTAAATTAAATGATTTAAACAATGAAATGAGCTTACATTTTTCTGGTGAATTAACTAATAGATCAATATTTAGGTCACCACAAACAAAAACAAATTTACTATCTTTAAAAAGTTTACTAAGTATTTCTTCCATTATGATTAAAAATGATGACAAATTTGAGGCTGGTGGTCTATAAACACATAAGAAAGTATGGCCTTCAACTTCTGCACATGCTACCTCACATAAGCGATCAACAGAGCAAGCAGTGATATCCTTTCTTTCTTTATACCTAAAAGAACTATTACATAATATCAAAGTACCACCCCCTAATGAGGACCTGTTGTGCGCACTGGCAACTGAAAAATTATTTACATTAAACAACATTCTATCCGGTTTTAACCATGTTTCACAAAAACATAATATATCCATATGATATTTATCTATTAACATTTCTACGTCTAGGATTTTGCCAGAAAAGCGATTTATATTTTGGTGTGATAGGTACAGTTTACATGGCAGAAGAAGTATACTAATTGGCCCTAATTAAGTGGGGTAGTAAGTGCCACTAAGCTTTTCCGAGTGGCAATACATACCTATTAAACTTCGACGGGTGTACTCTAAGCAGTCCCGTTTAGAATTAACCTACACTGCATCTCATAAGGGTGCAAAGGCGATTTAAAAATGTTTGTTGGATGTTTAGGCATGTCATCTGGGCCACCAAGATACAGGCTGTGCCTAGTTTGGGCCCCACGGCTAGTTCTACATAAGCACTCTTTTAACAATCATGTTACTGTTTGTATGTTTATTAACTTGTGTGTGTCAATAAATTGAATTGAATTGATGTACCTGCTATAAGGTATTTTGCAATTAGTCAGGGAAATGATTTGTTAAACAAATGGACTACCAGCTTATTGTCCTTATAATATTTTAAATTGTCCATATGCAATGACACGGCATAAAACACATAGAACTCTGCAAATTAACGTGGGTGTCAATGTTGCGGTATCTACAAACGCCACATGCGAACTACGCATCATACTAACGTCAAACAAAATCCTGCAACTCGCAAGCAGAGTTTACCGCGCAACTAGCTTAAACAACGGCTCGACATGAATCATCGGGCAGTTGCCCCGCCAGACACGACACCCGTCTGGTCGGAAGATCCTCCCTTTTCTTTGGATGTTGGGTGAACTTTACACCCTGTTCATCATACCTCTATATCAATTTGCTTAACAATTACTTTACCTGACGGCACATTGTAGGTTCGTATTCCGTAGCCAATAATGGCATTTTCCGTCGCGCATTGTAATAGGAATGTTAATATTCCCGAAATAGTTTCACCGCAGTACAAACATTATACCTAATGTTCTCCTTAACATAGTAATTGCTCCGGCATAAGTAATGTTCAATATTTCCGTTGTTATTGCGTAGATACGCACAATAGCGGTTTAGTTAAGCATTGTGCTGTAGGTACACTTGAGGGTCTACTCTCGAAATCCGTCAACGAAGATACGAGTCTGACAACCAGTCTTACCAAGGGGTATCGTATTACCCAGTAACTGGGTTGTGGAGGTCATTATAGGCAGTCGCTCCATGTAAAAAACTGGTATCAGCTGCATCCGGCTAGACTGAAAGCCGACCCCAACATAGTTGGGAAAAGGCTAGGCAGATGATGACTGATAAGGAACACAAATTGTAGACAATCAAATGATTTTTCATGACACACATCAAGCTAACTACAATCTGTCAAACTTTAATAAATTTTTCAACATTATCGCTAAAGCATAAGGTAAATTAAGGTTCAAAGTTGCTTGGGAAAATTTGACAGTTTCGGGTAGCTTGATGTGCTGGCGGTACATGTTTTTGGAGGTTGACTGCAGGCACCCCAGAACAGAGAACATTTTCGAAAAATAGTGTTACAGCCAAATTAGACCGATTTTAAACTTTTCATAGAAACAGAGATTTCCAGATAACTTTTTTTAAATAAGACATTTCGAAAATGTTCTCTGCTAACTTTTTAGACCTTTGTATCCTGCTTATGAAATGAAATGAAATGATTTTGAAATGAAATGATTTTATTTTTTTGTAAGTAGGTTTGTACAAACACTTTTACACGTCAATCATGTTTTTTTTTTTAAACTAGATGAAGTCGGCGTTTCCTATCTGACTACTCTGAGAAGAAAGGCCGAAACAAACTCAGAGGTCACAGTCTCTTTTAAAGTCCAGACATAATCTTGGTCAGGTTATATGAAGACCATGTAGATCGATGTCTGAGGTGGTCTTTTGAGGAAAGAACCACACAGATTGAGAGGACCTGTCCAGTCAGTGCACGCATTTGTCAAAAATCGTGCAGCTCAACTCAAGACTTAAGGAGCTCAACGATTCGACGAACAATACCAAAGAAAGGACATTTGGGTAGGCCACATAAATTACTCAAACTGCCAGACCATGAAAAAAAAAAAAAACAGAACAGAGAGAATAATAAAAAAAAATATATAAGTACCTATGTAAAAAGACCCACATCGTCTTCACATTCACAATGAAAAAATAATATAATACTTTACAAAGTAAGCAAATGTCATTGTTTAAAAAAAAATATTCATCAATGTCAATGTGAAAAAGAAAAAAATCATTCAAAATGCAGAAATTGGAAGCAGCTCAATCCCAAGCCTTTTTGTCCTCAATATAATCTTTAACGGTATAAAAGGCTTTCTGGCACAACTTACGTTTAATGAAAGATTTGAATTTATTAAGGCTTAGATCTTGAACGTGGCTTGGTAGTTTATTGTAAAAGCGTATACATTGGCATCTGAACGAGCCACCTATTTTCTTGAGCCTGGTTGTAGGTACAACATATTTGTGTTTGTTTCTAGTATTTATATTATGGATATCACTGTATTTTTTAAACAATTTTATATTTTTATGGGCATATAAAAGATTTTCATAAATGTACTGAGAAGGCACAGTCATTACATTAATCTCTTTAAATTTGTCTCTGAGAGAGTGTCTCGGACTTAATTTATAAATTGATCGAACAGCTCGCTTCTGCAAAACAAAGATAGTCTGAATATCGGCGGCATTTCCCCACAATAGAATACCGTACGACATTACACTATGAAAATAGCTAAAGTACACTAAACGAGCAGTCTCTATATCAGTTAAATTTCGAATTTTTCTAACAGCGTATGCTGCAGAACTTAGCTTTTTTGACAATTTATCTATATGTGGACCCCACTGAAGCTTAGCATCCAAAGTTATGCCCAAGAATACTGTGTTGTCTTCAGGATTCAATTCCTCGCCCTTTATCAACACATTAGTTTTCACCTGCCTTACGTGGGGTAGCGTAAACTTAATGCATTTGGTTTTCTTCTCGTTTAGAAGCAAATTATTAACATTGAACCAGTGGACTACTTTCGAGATCGCGCTATTTACATCGTCAGTAACCAACTGCTGACGTTTAAGTTTAAACAAAAGAGAAGTGTCATCTGCAAACAACACTATATCATGATGATCCTTTATGAGGTACGGCAAGTCATTAATATAAATGAGAAACAAGAAAGGACCAAGAATTGAGCCCTGTGGGACTCCCATTGTTACTATAGATCCGGGTGATCTTTTTCCATTAACGTCAACGCTCTGAATCCTTTTACTCAAGTATGAAATAAGAAGATCCAGAGCAGTGTTTCGGATCCCGTAGTGGCGGAGTTTCCTGATTAACGTTTCGTGAAGAACGCAATCGAATGCCTTGGACAAATCACAAAAGATGCCCAAGGCATCGCATTTATCTTCCCATGCATTATAAATATGTCCTAATAGTTCAACGCCGGCATCAGTAGTTGAACGACCCCTTGTAAAACCAAACTGTTTGCTATGTAATAATTTATGTTTATTAAAAAATCTTTGCATTTGGTCTAAAATTAATTTCTCAAAAATTTTACTAAAGGTAGGTAGTACAGAAATAGGTCTATAATTTGTGGGGTCTGAGGTACTACCTGATTTAAACAAAGGTATTATTTTACTATTTTTCATAAGGTCAGGAAACTCCCCATTGTCAATACAACTATTAAAGATAATAGCTAGAGTAGGCGCTACAATGTCAATAATAGACTTGGCTACTGCTGCTGGCCCCACAGATCTGCAGTCTTTTTTACATTTAAAGTGTGAAAGGTTTTAATTATATCTCTACAGGTAATATATTCAAAATGAAATTCCGAATCGCAACCATTAACATTTTCTTTAAGCAAAGACTCAGCAACAGAAGGTGATGAGTTTAGTGATTTAGTAGTTGAAACGGGAATATCTGAAAAGAAATTTTCAAATGCCTCGGCGACTTGTGCGTCTGATTTTATTATGTTGTCATTAATAGACAGGCTGTAGTCAGTATTTCGGTTACTAGATCTTCCCGTTTCACTATTAATAATATTCCAAGTCGTTTTAATTACATTACTGCTGTTTTTAATCTTTGAACCCAAATAACGTGACTTGGCCATATAACAAACTTTTTTAAATAATTTTGAATAATTTCTAACATACAAATTAAATTCATCAGTGTTAATATAAGTCCTTTCATTGTACAGTTCATAAAGCCGTGTTCTACTTTTATGAATACCAATGGTAGCCCAATCACTGAACGATGCATTACTATTAACCGAAATAGTCTTGGGAATAAAGGTGGAATCAAATTGTTTACAATATACATTAAAAAAATTATCATAAAGATGATTAGGATCAGCATGAATAGACAAAACTGGTAATTTATCAATGAGTTTAACTTTAAAAGCCTCCAAGCGACTTGCAGTTTTGGGGTTAACAGTGATATCCTTTTTAGCCACTTTTTTGTTTTGATTTTGAATAGTAATCCTTTGCCCGCAATGATCAGAATCTAGTAAAGTTATAATTTCTTTGTGGCTTGGTATAATATCTGTATATATATTATCTAGGCATGTGGCACTAGTAGGGGTTATTCTTGTGGGCTCCAAAAATAGGTTTAGAAGATTGTAGGACTGAAACAGACTTAAAATTTTACTACAAGAACCTGAGTTTTCTAATAAATTGACATTAAAATCACCGCAAATGATAACGGACTTGTTTGAGTTACAAATCCTGTGTAACACTTCATCCATTACCTTTTCAAAGCAGTCATACAATCCTGAAGGGGGTCTATACACACATAATACAATAGAGTGCTCCAATTCTACACAGGCAATTTCAACCGTACGCTCAATTGATAGGCTCACAATATCTATACGATCTTTAAATTTGAGCTGGTTACTTACTAAAATTAATGAGCCACCATGTATAGCATTTGTTCTGCTAAACGAACTACCAACCTGGTGATTATTAAAATTGAACAAGAACTGGTGGCTTTTCAGCCAATGTTCTGTTATACAAAGTATGTCAATACTATTAAAATTCATAAATAATTCTACTTCTAATTCTTTGTTCATAAATCCTTGAATATTTTGATGCACTAGGTTGATACTATTGACTGATTTTAAGCTTTTTTTGCGTACATTATAGCTAGAGGTTGTCTCTATTGTCTTAATTTCTAATTTAAATTATTAGCAATGTCATTAATAGTGACCAAATTATTGGCAGAATTATTTATAATGTCATTGCATTGCTCAAAAGAAGCAAGTTGTTTAGCCAAATTTTTGGCTGTAATAGAAAAAAAATAAGATAGCGACACAGCTATCTGTCTTTTATAATAGTCAGAAAGATAGTACATAACAATGTTATATCTATCTTTTGTCAAATAGAAATTATTACTAACATAATTGTTAATATCAACTAAATGGAACATGTTATTATTAAATGTCAAGTTATGCATTGTCATATTCAATTCAAATCTTAAGCTATTTTCTTCCTGTGGCAAACTGTTACTATAAGGGAATGTAAACAATACAACTTTTCTTAAACTAAGGTTGCATAATGTTCTATGATACTGGAGCAGTTCTCCTTTGTTTACATTTCCCCTATTACCCATAAAAATTAATAAAGTTGTATCCTGGCTAAAGTTACATTTAATAATTTTTTTCATAATATGAAACAAAGAACAACCAGGCATACAGTAATTTATTATTGAGTGTCCCGGATATTCAGCTGTTAACAAGTGTCCTAAGTCCTTACCGATCTCATCACAAAATAACACAATATCATTATTTAAAGTTTGTTTACACTTTTTATACGAACTATTAGTAGAAGGAATTATCAAATCAACACAGGGCTGCACTAAGGTGGTATTGCAAGTTGTCAATGAATGCTCCGGTGTGACATTGGTTGGTGTTTGACAATACTCACAGTTGTTTTTTTGTGAGTTTACCAGCTCATTCATTGCCAACACATATTCCCTCATTAGGTCTTCAGAGGTATTATATTTGTTGGTCATTGAACTAAGTTTCTCCTGTAGATGGTCAAGTTCAGATTGCAAGGTCTCTGTGTCAATGTTGTACTTCCTAGTACTCTGCTCCAAATTATAAGAATACATGTCTAATTGTTTAATTAAATTCAACCTTTCTCTATTCAATTTAACGTTTTTGATAAAGAACTTTTGTCTTTTTACCATTTTTTGTGTTTTAACAATGTATTTATTAATTTTAATGTATTTTTTAAGTTTATTTTTACTGCTTACTACCCTCACTGAATTATATGATTTTGATTCATCATCAGCTGTCAAATCCATAGTGTATGTGGGGTTTATGGTAGAAACCATTGACGGGGCAATAGGCATCAACTCACTGAACAGACTTTGGTTCAGCGAGGCGGTGATGTTAAGATTGGTCGTCTCAAGTTGTGTTATTTGACTTTGAGCCTCATGTAGCTGCTGTTGTAATAAATGTTTTTGACTAAGAGCTTGTTCATACTCTGTGCTACACTGGCTGAACCCGTCCACAACAAGTTGAAGTCTATCCCGTTCTTCTATGGCATCAGTGTATTGATTATATATCTGAGCCATTTAAATTTTTAACTTCCTATTCTTTTCATGGGCATCAAAGAGCACCCTTTCATTGTCATCTATTTCCTTAATTAGTTGGTCACAGGACTCCTTTGACGCCTTTAAGGCGCTCAAAGCCTCATTGAGTTTGGACTCTCCGAGGCGAGCACGGGCGCTGCGAGTCATAATCATGATTAAAACTAGTAAGGAAGCGACAAGAAATTAGAAGAGAGAAGGTAGTTGTGGCAGCAGTAGAGAAGATGATTAGTTTAAAAGGAAAAATGAAATTTAGATGTAATTCTAAGGAGTTCTGTCACCAAACCAATGCAAGGTTATGTTTACGTTCAAAGGTCATTGGCATCAATAAAAAGCCTTACTAAAAATGAACAAACTAATTGCTGGTTAAATTGTAGTACGTAAACAAACTAATAGCAAGTAAAATATAGAGTATTGTACCTGATATCAAGATGACAATGCAAAATTCACTTACGCCGGTAACTGTCACCGGTTTACATAGAAATATTTACACTTAATTTGCACTAGCTATTTGAATCTAACACAATATACACATTATTATCCTATTTACTTGAGGAGTAGTTGGAAATAGGCCTAAAAAACAACGAAATTAAAATATTTAAGATTAAAAATTACAAGAACAAATTTTAACAGCTGTTAGCTGTAGTGTTGCCACAGGAGAAAAAAAAGCGTATGAAGTTTCATTTAAATCGCTTCATTCATTTCGGAAAACAAAGGCTTGAAAGTTTGTATGAAATGCCGTTCGGCGTAAACGCTCTTAACATAAAACCTTCTTAGAAAGTCTTTCTAACGCTACAGTACCTATACGTTAATGTGACCCAGCATACTTAACAGCGAATTGGAATTGAATTGCCTTTAAAAATTCGATGTCTGGCCAACTTCATCAACAGTGGTAAACATGTACGAACTTATTACAAAACAAGGTTTATCTTTAGACCCAGATTTGAACCATCGAGCCAGTTTTTATTACAAAAACTGATGTTAAATCCGAGTCTAAGTTGTCAATTTTGCATTAAAAACTTTATGTTTATCAGAATAACGTTCAAAATACAGTAACTAGCTCGAAGGTTTAGGCGAGATCTAAAGCTAGAACTCGTTTTGTAGTAAGACGGATTATCTCTATCTAGGTTACACCACTCTTCTAACACATATAGATAGGTACCTACGACTTATCGCGACACATGACTCTATACATAATTAATAGTTAAATTAAAATAATGCTGATGATGTAAATGTTGGTCTTTCAATATAAAATACATGAATAAATAATTAATATTGGTCCTATCGCGGACGACTTTATAAAAAACTATAGCACTCAGGAATAATGTAGCTTTCTACCAATGAATTTTTTTTTTATTGGATCATTAGTTCCAGAGATTACCCCCTACATACAAACTTACAAATTTTACCTCTTGATAATATTAGTATAGATGTACGAGGAATAACTTGCAAGTCTCGTCGCATCCGTGTGTTTATGATTTAAACTACATAACAATTCCCCTTTTATCATCCTTTTTTGGTGTACATAATAAAGGGTATTCTATTCCATTCTATTCATCCCGCCGGGGCTTTAAAATACATTAACTTTTCATCAGCATTTTATTTCCATTTAATTCTGTTTTAATTTAGGTACCTACATAATTTAATTACTATTTTAAAGACAGTTTATAAAAAGTATGGTTACCGTAATTTGTTGAAATATTCAACGTGAAAAAGACAGTTCAAAAAGGTAAATAGCTAAACTTTTTGTTCCACGAGTGCACATAACCTTCTTAAATTCAAAATCAGATCACGTCCACACCTACACAACCCTGTCATAAACCTGAGCTCGTCAGATGTAAATACCTAACATAAAAGCTTATTTCGGTTATTATGTAATATCTGTTTCATTTACAGCAGTTTTCTTTAGAGTTATCTTACTGCTTACGAAAACAGTTATTATTTGGATGCTGAGTTGTTTGACTTTTACTTGGAAATTGCTTTTGTGTACTATCGTAGTTCGAGTACCTATATTTAGCTGTAGTATTATTCTAATACTTTGCAATGAATGTATGACAGGGTTTTTCTGCGTAAAGATAGTTATGCTTGAAAAACGTTCGTGACACCTGTCAGCGCGACAACTCTCGTAGCATAAAGATCAACTTCGCAAAACCCATATTCGTTTGTATGAAACTGCCAGGTGTCAAGAAAGGATTCTCTCGTCTGCCGCACTGTAGTTCAAAATAAATAGATATTACGCAGCTTCGGCGGAAAACTGCTTCAACTTTATTAGTAGTTACCTATCTACAACCAATGATATTTTAAGTAATAAAAAGGTTTTACACTTATAATATCATTGCCTACAACCAAAACCTTAAGAACGATATGACACGAATTGTTCTCAGTACAGAATAACAATTGCATAATTACCGTATCCGTCTCCATAATTACTACATCATCATTTCAGCCGAAAGACGTCCACTGCTGGACATAGGCCTCTCCCAAGCATCTCCACTTCGACCGGATCTGTGCTTCCCGCATCCAGCGAATTCCTGCGGCTTTCACAAGGTCACCGGTTCACCTTGTGGGAGGGAGGCCTTCCAACGCTACGTCTTCCGGTACGGGTCACCACTCCAGAGCTTTCCGGCCCCATCCAATAACTACATACTTCAACACAAAACATGATCATATTATCCTCATCATTACCTTCCTAAAATTTTGTATTTCTTCAACGAGTCCCACGCAAATAACTCACATAAACACGAATGTTACCATTACCTTCAGAAACATGTCTATCGTAAAATTGGGTCTCTAAAGTGTCATGTCGGAATGTACGATTAAGGTATTCCGGGAACGATGTAATGGTTCCATTACTTCACATCGTACAGTCACGTGCAAAAATATGTAGACATTTGGGGCTATATAATACCCGGTCAATCAATGTCACATCAATGCATGCCTTGATCAAAATTGATGACGATTGTCGAACGATTATCCATCAACGATCCATGACGTGATATCTTAAGCTGCGGCCCCACGGCCCGCTAACTGACAGGCCACGTGGTATCACTTGACATGTTCGAATAGCGGCCACACCAGGCCTACACACGCCGTGGAAATACTCAGCACGGCCCGTGTCGGGCCTCCACAGGCGTGCTGAGGTCTGGCGCGGCCTGTCCAGTTAACGGGCCGTACCGGTCATTATCTCGGCTTGTGTCGGCTGATACATGTCAAGTTATACGGAGCGCATGGTTATGTGTGCAGATGCTGTGGTTTTATTCACTGGTCAAAATTTAATAAACAAATTTAAAAGAAAGCAGAAGAAACGCGCCCATATGGGCTGCGACAGGTGTCCTTGCGAATTATCTAGCTTAGCGCGATCTGGCCTGTGAGAAAGCGGGCTGTGGGACCAAAACGTCATACTGCAAATTGTATCAGATATCAACATTTATTTCTATTTTTACCTACTCAAGAAAATGTTAGCTGTACCTACCTACCGTATTTTTTTGCACGTGATTGTACCAGGTGAGCTGTAATGTCGGTTCGACGTGTCATTGGATTTTCGTCGTGTCACCGATACTGAGTTAACTCTAGGTAAATGAACGTAGCGGTGTGGAAGCGACTGACACATGAAGATTAATTATTTTTCTACATTTTGGAGCTTTCAGATTATTGTATAAATAGGTGTAGCTACTTACTTAGTAGGTACAATTTCGTAAATAGTAGTTAGTAAGTAGGTGAGTATATAAGCGGAGCAAGCAATGGTGGCCCAGTGGTAACGGCCTTGACTTACAAGTTGTATGTCGTAGGTTCGAACCCAGATAGCCACTTTACTTTGTGTAAATTATTTCATGACACAGCTCTCAAAACGGTGAAGGAAAACATTGTGAGGAAACCGACATGTCCTAAAACCAAAAATTCGAAGACATGTAACATCTACCAACCCGCACTGGGCCCGCGTGCTGGAATATGGGCCACTCGCTCTTACAGAGAGGAGGCCTGTATCGCAGCAGTGGCAACATTATAGGCCGATTATGTGTGTTATGTAGGTAAGTATTTAATCGTGCAACCACGAGACCAACGAGGCAGTTAAATTATACTATTGTTTTAATACTTACTATTTAAGTATTAGTCTAAAACAATAGTTTCAAACCACACAATAAGCGTCTAGACACTTTACAAAATTACTTAATGTTTATATTTCGTTTAGAATATTAATATTTATTCAATGCTTCACTTTTGTGAGTTTTTAAACTTCAGGTAAGTAAATTCGTAGAACATTTTTGTGGATTTATGTATTCTTAGGGCTGATTTTTCAATGCTCAGATGATTTTTATTTCAGGAATAAATATTACGGTTTGACAGTTTTTTTATATAGAAAGTATGTTTGTGAAACTGTCATAATTATTCTTCAGATAAAAGTTATCCGACTAAGCCCTAAGTAACATATTCAAATCAAAAAAGGTTTCACATTCGTAAGGATTCCTTAACCTTCTACATTTTCAATAGTACTTCTGTAGGTAGTCAGAACCTACCAATAAAGTACTTTAAAACACATTCTCAAAGAAGTCCCGTGAACCCTTTGAGCCCTGTTATAAAATACGTGCTTAGTTTCTCTTAGTTGAACACGCTTGATTTATGTTTCAGGAATATTTCGAACTCTAACAATGTTTGCAAGTTCTCAATCTTCTTGCTCAACTTCCTAATTTTGTCACATTAACTTTATACTTTGTGTAATACTTACAGGGACTAAAGTAACAATGCAAAGTTCATGATATAATATTCTACACCCTAATTTGCGTAACACACTTTAAGTCACATCCGAGGGCTTAAAGGAAATTCCTAATCCATTGCTTCATAGGTTTGGAAAATTCGTCTGCTCAACAACGTGAATAACGCAATGAACATTGCTGAACACACAAGATGAGAGGTAATGCCATCATTTGGCATTGTATATGTGTTCCGCCATTACCGTGCCGGGATCATAACAAGATTTTTATGCTTTTAACGACTGACATTAGTTTAGGACCGACTGGCAAGTGTCTCAAACTCTCAATGTGTCAGGAATGTACACCCATCAACGGACTGACCAAGAGAGGCAACGCAAAAAAGCTTTTATTTAAAACTCCAAACCCATCATTACTTTACTAAACGGTAGGTATACGATAGCATTATCGTTTGATAACAACAAAATCTCCCATATTAATACAACAAATTACGCGAAATATCACAATGTGGTATAAAAAGCTTTGGGCCTCCTTGCACCACAAATCTCTAAATGCATTTAGCGCAAAACGAATTCAAAACATCGTTCTAATAATTCTATCAATAGTTTGAAGATGACAGTGACAGAATGACGAAATAACGTACATACACGCTATGTTTCGTTTTCTTTACGTTAAATACAGCACAATGCATAAGCATTATCAGCCTTAGTTGAATCTACGTTTTCAAAAGAACAATTCATACAAGTGGGCGCTGGAATAGTGGATGTAAGCACAGTTTGCATTACATTTTACAAAACCCTATGAAGCTTGGATCGCGATGGAGCGAGGTTTTTGGATTTTCCTTCTCTTTAAAGTGATTCTATTGTCCGTTTCAATAATATTGAGGTACAGAGGTCAAATTATGCAATTACAAACTGAAAGCAAGAGGCCTTTGAAGCATAACGCAAACAACCTAATAGGTATCTACCTAAACGGTCTAACCAAATTTCAGGAGTGCGATTTTCGCCAGCTATAGTCGGGCTTTGTCGGAAGTAATAAAAATTATGCAAATGGTCCGCTGAAAAAAAGCGAAGATTACATTTCAGCGGTTACTTTCTTACACGCATATACAAGTTGTGATACTTGTTTTCAGCAAGTCTTGACTTGTCAAAATAATTATTTCACGATATGTTTTTATTTACTTAAAAGTTGTTTCAGACATGTCTTGTACCTAACTATTTTATTTACAGTTTTTTAACATATATGACAAGTTTTGTATCAACTAGTCTTCACAACATGTTTAAGGTGTGACCTCTCAAGCTCCGCTAATGTGACACAATTGACGGGTTAAACGAAAACAGTACACACAGTACATAACCTTGGTCTAAATGCGGGGTAAGGTAGTGTATACAGGGTGTGTCGTAAATAGTGGTCCAGAGTAAAGGAGTCGATACACTGTATTCTTATATATCACCTATCGAAAATAATAACCATTTTCAGATAAGGGTCTACGAAAAAAAAAATTTACTTCTTTAAGTACCTGTGACTTTAAAATATAAAAAAGGGTTGGATATCATAGTACACATATTCAAGAGTTATAAAAAAAAATATATATTGATATTTGTGGAAATTACAGCCAAATTCGTGAAGCAAGGTACAGAAATTTTAAAAACAACTTTTTTTTTCGGAGACCCTTAAATAAAATGGTTAAAATTTCGGTATGTGATACATAAGAATACAGTGTATCGATCGACTCCTTTACTCTGGACCACTATTTACGACACATCCTGTATATTTAATTTATCAGGAAATATTAGCCTCAAAACATTTCTTGTGTTAAATTTTCATAAATTACAACCTCTTTCAAATGAACCCTGCAGAATAATAAACAAAGCTAACAGACTCTTTTATGAACAATGAACGAACACCCACCCTGAAACCAAATATAGAAACGTAAAACCAAACAACTCGAAAATTGCAAGAACATTTCACATAATTGAAACTGTGAAAGGAAATACCCTAAAAGACTCTATAGAATCAAAAGATCTGTAGCAAGAGATAAATAAAATGTAAAGTGGTTTTTAAATTGTTGGTTGAGAAAATGCTATTTGGTTGGGATCCCTAGTACCTACAATCATCTTCATTCAATCTTGTAAGCCCCTTTTCATATGTATTGACTGGCAGATTGCCGGCGCCAAGTACCCGGGTAAACCAAGTGAATTGTGCGGATACTTGTGAAGCTTTTATACTTATCCATCAATTAGTATCTACCCACTTTGCCATCAGGTTGACTAATCTGGGGGCCTAAAAATACCACTTTGGACAATCATAAAAGGATTACATTACGAATTATAATATGGCGAAGACAGTGCGTGTTTTTCTTTTTTTCGCTGCACTACGTAGGTACAATCAAAGAGATTGGTATTTTAGCACATACAAAAAAAATAACAGAAAAATGCTTCACCAATGGGATTTGATACGATTAACTTAACAGTTAACTGTCCATTATGTTATCATTTTATGATTCTGCCAAAGTAGCCGTTTTAGGCCCCCAGGTAGCCAGAGAATGTGACAAAGTGCTTAAGGGTAGTCTGATGCCTTCAACTGAGAAAAAGTGCTTACCTACGGGTAGTCTGATGCCTTTAATTGAGAAAGTAGAAAATATAGTCGCGTCACTTGCGAATCGTTAGGATATTACTAATCCATTGCTTCTTAAGTTCGAAAAAAATGTCTGCTCAACAACGTAAATAAGGCAATGAATGTTATTGGACTGTCAAAATAAAAGCCATTGTTAGTTATTGTGTTACGCAATTACTCCACAGATTTGTAAGTACCTACCTATTCAGCTAAACTGCTCTAGTTATTTCCTCCACAAAAATAAAGAGCAGTTACTACATTCTTTCATAAAAGGTCGAATTCAGATCGTCACAATAAAATCAGAACAAAACATAGTACCTACCTAAGTACTTACTTATTTCTGAATTATTGTAGCAGACTGTTGTTTAGTACACGCTTTTGTGAGTTGTGGTCACTATAAACATAATAAACAAAACAAAAGAACATTCGTCGCAGTTGTGTGGACGTCGTCACCCGCATTTTTTATTTAATTCCAGCCTTTACTTCAAGCACAATAAGATCTCTTTGTTTGTATACATTCTCAACTCAAAGTGGCCTCACTGGCCACTAACATAATTAATATGAAAAGTTAAAAAAAAAAGAAATTATCAGCGTATCATAATTCAAGAATGTTTCGTGATTAACTTGATTTTTTTTGAGGTTATAAATCAAACTTATCAAACAGCCTGAAACAGTATGTAGGCGGATCACACACTATCTGTCCCGTTGGTCTCGTGATAGCAGGTGCGACTGCTGAGCGTGGGATCCTGGGTTCGATTCTCGGGTCGGGCAAAGTGTTATTATTCCATTAGGAATTTATTAGTAACAGCCCGGAGTTTGGAAGTTGGCGGTGTGATACCCCCGTACCTCGGAAAGGGTGTGTAATGTTTGGTATAACAACAGATGGTCTAATTTCGTTTGACATAACTCTCATATGATATAATTTTCATATGCTATAAAAACATTTAACCTAATGTCATATGATCGACTGTTATATTTGATATAATTTTCTTTTTCTCTAATTTCATTTAGTATAACGTTCATTTCATATTGTATAATGCTCCTTTTATATAACGTTCATTTGACCTAACATTAATATTAACTAATTTTCTTTTTCTCTAATTTCATTTAGTATAACGTTCATTTCATATAATGTTCATATTGTATAATGCTCCTTTTATATAACGTTCATTTGACCTAACATTCATATTAACTCATTTTCTGCCCTTCGCTCGCTCCAGCATTATATGTAAAGAATCGCTCTTGTGTTCTATGTGTGTGTGTTCTATTTCTGAGTGAAGGGTTTAAAATAACCGTACCTCGGGGTGCCCTTCGCTCGCTCTTGCATCCTATGTCGACGGAGCCCCGCTTCGCGGGGCCCTTATTTCTGTGTAAAGGGTTTAAAGTAACCTAACACAACCGAACCTCGGGGTGCCCTTCGCTCGCTCTTGCATCCTATGTGGACGGAGCCCCGCTTCGCGGGGCCCCCCTATTTCTGTGTAAAGGGTTTAAAGTAACCTAACACAACCGAACCTCGGGGTGCCCTTCGCTCGCTCTTGCATCCTATGTCGTGTGTGTGTGTGTGTCTTGTATCCTATGTGTGTGTAATATAATTAATTCAACGATATAGCCACAACATAACACGTAAAAGAAGAAAACAAACATTTTTGCAAAAATAAAAGTAGATATTTCTAAATTATATTAAACGTTACTTATAGATTTTGAATATTATAGCAAATTAATATTATATTATGTGAATATTATTTCAAATGTGCATTATATAAACTGTTCTTTATACCATATGAAATTAATTAAAATGTCCATTATACCATATGAAATTAGGTAAAAAGAAGTTATATCAATAATTCATTATGACCGTTGACCGTTATATTAAATAAAAATTATATTAAACGAAATTAAGTCTTATGATCGTTAGAACTTTTGTTTCTATATCAAACGTGACACACCCCCTCGGAAAGCACGTCGAACCGTTGGTCCTGCGCCTGATCTCTCTCCGCCTCCGGTCGTGTCCGATTGCCGTCCCATCGGACTATGAGAGTGAGGGAAGAGTGTGTGCGCGCAGACACAGGTGCACTCCGCACCTGTGTCTGCGCGCACACTTGTGCACTATCTCCCGCGCCGAAGGCCGAAATACGGTCTGGAGGGCTTTATACTACGATATTCATGCTATTTGCCTTCAAATTGCTTTCTGACTTTTCGAGTGTATTTGCATTTCATTCAAGTGAAATTGAACAGACGGGACTACGGTGATTGTTGTTTGCTTAGAACAATTTTGTTGACAGTAAGTAGACACCGCGTCGTTTTGAGCTTGATAACTGAAATATTTACAATGTATGCTGTCAGGAAGATTTAACATAATACCTATTATTAATATGTTGAACAGTGTTGAAAATTAATGTGTTTCGTTTATTTTGGCGAAATCAAAAGTTACCGATTTTTCGAGATGGGAATATGAATGGTATCTTTAAAATTATGAAAATAAACATGTAGCGGGTATCTATGTCGCAGCCAACTGGTTAAATTAGCCGTTTAGTTAACCGCCTGGCCTTTGGAAGTAGTGCTCGCTTCGCTTCGCTCACTCGGCTCGCACGCGGTTGATCACTAACCCGGTCGCCGGTCGGGGGGCCCTGGCTTAGTTACTGCGACCATTTCGGACCTCGCGTTATTGGTTACAGTTCCAACCTAAAATATAATATTGAATATCATTCAGGCCGTTAGTTGAACGGCCGCCGTTTAATTAAAAGGCTAGGCGGTTAACTAAACGGCAAATAAAACCAGTTGGCTTCGACATCTACAACGCCACATGCGAACTACGCGTCATAAGTACTGACGTCACGCAAAATCCTGCATCTCGCAAGGAGAGTTTACCGCGCAACTAGCATAATAATTAAACAACGACCCGCCAGACACAACACCCAATGAGTGAGCTTTACACCCTGTTCCTCATACCTCTATTGAAGAATGTAGCAATTAGAAGAAGATTTACGAATATGAACGAGTACGAGTATTGCAAAAACAGTACAAGAGGTAAACGTTAAACGGAAAAAAGTAATTTAAAAAAAATAATTCGACTTCAAAAAAAAATTAACTCAATATTATGAAATAACTTTAATTTCGGAAGTCGACGTCTTGGGATCTGTACTTTAGTTAGTTTTAGTTTTTGCCACCGACTTCCGAAGTTAAAGTTATTTCATAATATTGAGTTAATTTCTTTTTGAAGTCGATTTATTTTTTTTAAATTACTTTTTTTCGTTTAACGTTTACACTTAAAACAAGTAGTGTATTCAAAACTTGAAAAAGTTAACAAAACATGGCTGAAATAACGTTCATCCATGTTTTTATAAACACACATGTTTTGATACATTTTATACGACACGTTTCTGAAAAGTCTTCTTGAAAACGAGTATCACAACTTATATATCAAATAGGTAAAAGGAAATGATACAACTTATCAAATAGTTGGAGAAGGGTCTTTTACAGCCCCATATCATTTTTCAGTACATTAGCTTTGTGACACTCGATATTTTCGAAAAGCTTCCTTACAGAAACTATTTTATTCTTCAGTAGAATACTATGGATGCTATAAAGCCGCTTAGTTTTTCTCTTACTTGAAATCTGAAATATTTATCTTCATTTAAACTTTGTCACCCGCAAAAGTTTGCCCTAGTTCGATTTTCTTTTGCTTGTACAACCAGAAAAACTGTTGAAGTGAAAAATTTTAAACAGCTTTGAAATTGCGAAAATACTTTATATGTTTGAAACTTTAAATAACCTAATGGATACTTTACATTGCCTTTTCGGGCAAAATAAAAAGAAATCTGAAAAAAAGGTACGTAAACTAAAGAAAAATAACAAAAGCAACTAGCGACTATTAACCTGAAACCTCATTCAAAAGTTAAATATTACTCTGTAACGTAATGTTGTTCTCTTTACATCTTACAAAGTACTCGAAGGAATTGCGGTAATACGGTTGATCAGGGGGCCTAAAAAGGCCACTTTTGCAGAATCATAAAAGGAATTCATCAAATCATTATAAATCATAATAGACAGTTAACTGTTAAGTTAATCGTATCAAATCCCATTGGTGAAGGATTTTTCAGTTTTTTTTTTGTCTGTGCTTAAATACCAATCCAAATCCAATCCCAATCTCTTGCAACGAAAAAAAGCAAAATACGTTTATGATTCTGCCAAAGTGGCCTTTTTAGGCCCCCAGTTCTGCGTTCAACAACAAATTTTTCGAATATTTGAAGCAATGGATTAGCTCCTTCAAAATTATTTGGATTGTGATTGAAAGGCATAATCCCAGGAACTCCAAATCTATTTCACTCTATATATTGATTCCCAAGAGCTCCATAATTTTATTAGTTAAAATAATACAATACTAAAATTGTTCTCATTGCTTTTTTAATTTGCCGGGAATAAAATTATGGAGCGCATGGGAATAAGCCGTTTGAAAGCGTGTTAGTGTAGGTACTGAAATAGGTTGGTGTAGGGTAGGTACTGAAATCTAATACAAAATCAATGTTCCTCTTCAATACATAATTACCTTACAATGTAGGTACTTTAATATCAATATCGAAGGAAATTGCGATAATGCGGTTGATCAGTTCTCTAGACTACTTTTCCTTTAAAGACACAAATGTAGGTATCTAATCTTTTAAAAACCCAGAAGGATACACGTTTATACACTTGAAATACACATGTTTCGGTAAATTGAGACAAGTGATGGATTAGGTACTTAAGTATATATTACATTTCTTTGCGTACATTATAGGTACTCGTAAATCTTCTGGTAGGTATCTTCCATTCATCATTATTGTCGTAAGTACTTACGACCCGTCTTTTTAGCACAGTCTTTCCGATAAATTGATGATTACTTACAGTAAGTTGTTATTACAGAACAAAACGATACAGATACTCTAATGGATTACTTTGGTACTGTAGACCTCCAGATGGGACCTTTACAATATAATTAAAAAGCTTTGACTTGGATAAAATATATTTACGACTTTACAATATCATGTTATTTCTAGCACTGATTCTACGAAACAAAAATAACTTATTAGAATATTTGGCACTTGTTTGAACGTTCGAATCGAACACACCGGCAATTATAACCAGCCTGTACCTACTACTAAAGGTACATAGATAGCCTCTACAGTACGTACCTACATATATTACCTTCCCCTGTTGGTCTCGTGGTCACAAGCGCAACTGCTGAGCGTAGGGTCCTGGGCTCGATTCCCGGGTCGGGCAAAGTGTTATTGAGTTTTTCCATTAGGAATTTCTTAGTAACAGCCCGGAGTTTGGAAGTTGGCGTTTTAATACCCCCGTGCCTCGGAAAGCACGTTAAGCCATTGGTCCTGCACCTGATCTCTCTCCGATCGTGTCGCATTGCCGTCCCATCGGACTATGAGAGTGAGGGAAGAGGGAGTACACCTGTGTCTACGCGCACACTTGTGCACTATAATATCTCCCGTGCCGAAGGCTAGTCTCCGTTGAGATTGGCCGCCGTGGCCGAAATACGATCTGTAGGACTGTTTTTATATTTTCTTGCGTACATACTCGTTAATCTTCTTCTAATTACTACTTCCATTAATCATTATTCTTCTATAGAGGTATGAGGAAAAGAGTGTAAAGTTCACTCATTCTCTATAGAAAAGGGAGGATCCTCCGACCAGACGGGTGTTGTGTCTGGCGGGCAACTGCCAGATGATTCATGTCGGGCCGTTGTATCTGTGCTAGTTGCGCGGTAAACTCTGCTTGCGAGATGCACGATTTTGCGTGACGCCAGCATGACGCGTTGTTCACATGTAGCGTTGTAGATACCGCTACACTTACAAGCCCATGGTCCTTCCAATGGCTGCTATCGACTATTGAGGATAAAGCTATAGGTAATCATCAGGGCTCTTTTTTCCGTGGGGAAATCCTTATTAAATGGATGGTCCGTCTGGGGAGAACGGAAGGTTATTTCGAACTCCTACCGACTTAATCTGCTCATTTGCCGCAGCCCCGACTGGTAACAGCCCGCCATGCCTAGCGGGTCCAATAGCTAAGTGCGGCCGAGCCCACGACGCACAAGTTCTCTACAGAAGCTTTAATTAGAAACTAGACAATTAATAAAAGTCCTAAAAAATTCGTCTTTAATTTAGAATTACCTGTTCAACACTTTCTTCCTCAATTTTTTTTTAGAAATCGGGTCAAATTGACTCGGTACAGTTGAAAACATAGACAGTACTTAACCTGAGAATTATTCATGCTAACGTAGCATGAATAATTTCGCTTTCCTTATTTTCGGGTTTTATTGAGAATGTCTAAGTTTCTCAAAATATTTCATCGTTGTTTTAAAGCCGCCGCGCCGCGTAGATATGAAATATTAATAGCATCTTTATAGTATCATCTTTTCTCTCATTTTGTTTGATGACATAAAATAAAATAAAAATTGCGCGTCAAAGAAATTCAGCATTTCATGCTAGGTTAGGTAGGTAGGTACTAGTTACCCAGGCTTTGTATTTAAATGGTGCGAGGGTCATTATCTTCAGACAATGATTGAGTTGATCGTGTCGCTTAAAATACAGTTACCTTTCATAATAGAAGCTTTATTATTTTAATTTTTATGAAAATGTTTTTAAAGTTCACAGACGCCAAAATTGGGGCCAATAAATCCCTACTAAGTGGAATGCCTTAATATTCCTGGGAAGACTGTTTTTGTATTTGTTGAGTGCGCAATTATTAAAAACTTAGTCTTATCCCAACAAAATTTAGTCTTATCCCAACTATGTTGAGGCAGGCTATCAGATTTTCTAGTGAGAGCCTGTGTGAGATTTTCGGGCTTCTGACTGTCAGACTGTCAGAAGCCCGAAAATCTCACATAGACCTTTTACAGTCGTTACGGGGGGTGTAACGACTGTCAAAAGGCTATGTGAGATTTGGTGTAACGACTGTCAAAAGTCTAAGTGAGAAGATTGTTTTTTTTTTTTGTAAACCACTACGAAATAAAAATACTTAATACACAATTCATGCCTAACCTTTGAAGCCAAAAACCCTTTGATAATGTAGGCACTTAATAAGATGTTGTGAGTGTTGTGACTTGTGATGTGACTCATAAATTAAATAAAAAAATATTTCAGCTTGAAACATGACTTTCCAGATTGTTTACGATCAATGCCCTTTTAAGAAATTTCCAATAAAAACTACATTATAATTTATACTCGTTGAATAAATGATGAGTATCTAAACAAATTACTGAAAATGTAGACTTAATACTTGCTGGTTTTATTTGATCTTTAACAGCATACCTAAATGTTAATTTGACTGTTAATTACATAATTATCATATCGAGGCTTTGTTTCCGTAAGTAGGTATTGCCTGTAATACCTCAATGGTATCAAATCAGGCAAAAGGTATTGATTGAACTTGCCTTGCTTTAAAGAAACTTTATAATACAGTCTTCTGTTTAAAAAGTAAAAAGAAAAAAAAAAGTTTACTTAATACCCATCGCGTTAACTTGGACCAAAATCAAGACCTCAAACTTAGCAGTTGCATGTTCATTGATGTGGAAAATCGTATAATCCGAAATGTAAGAGGGCTCATAATAATACATAACCCTTTTGTTGCCGATTGTACAAAAAAGTAAGTTTGTCATACCTATACAAAAAAAATATGGACCGTAGAAGAATACAGAATAGGACGAAGCTGGAATAAAATAAAAATTATATTTTGGGACGAAGGAAGCGTACCTATTGTTTGGGCCAACCAGAATTTTTTGGAAAGTGAGACAAAACAATGTTCGGGAGGAAGAAAGAATATCCATAAATTATGTTACAAAATTAAGGGCTTTCAATTACCATTATTAAGGTAAACAAAACAAACGAAAGTATAAATGATAAATGATAAATAAATGATAAATGATAAATGATTTTTATTTCTGTAAGTAGGTTTGTACAAACACTTTTACACGTCAATCATATTTTTTTTTAAACTAGATGAGGTCGGCGTTTCCTAACTGACTATTCTGAGAAGAAAGGCCGAAACAAACTCAGAAGTCACAGTCTCTTTTAAAGTCCAGACAAAATCTTGGTCAGATCGTGTGAAGACCATGTAGATTGGTGTCTGAAATGGTCTTTTGAGGAAAGAACCACACAGATTGAGCGGACCTGTCCAATCAGTGCACGCATTTGTCAAAAATCGTGCAGCTCAACTCAGAACTTGAGGAGCTCAACGATTCGACGAACAATACCAAAGACAGGACATTTGGGTAGGCCGCATAAACTACTCAAACTGCCAGATCATGATTAAAACTAAGTCTATAGTCTTTCTACTATCTATAAAATCCACCATGTTTTGCACATAGCACTTGTAACCTACCTAAAAACAAGTAGATACATTTCCTAATTAATTTACTGTACAATAGGCAACACAGTTCGTTTCTTTTATACGCCCGTATCGTCCTCACTTTAGGAGCTGAACTCATGCGGACTAAATTGAAAACAATTTGCTCTCCGTGGGCGAAAGGCGAGCCTTTGACAAGAGGAAAACCTATCGCAAAATCGAGTGCAGACAAAAAATAGACACTAATTCACTTTTTACACTTCAGTGCGGATGGCGATTAGCGAATTTAGCGGTTTTGTTTATTGTAATTTGGTACCTACGCTATGTTATTATTTTAATATGAAAGGACATGGATTATAGTTACGGGTAGGTAGTCAGAAGCCCGAAAGTCTGACAACCAGTCTTACCGAGAGTTATCGTATTACCCAGTAACTGGGTTGTGGAGGTCAGATAGGCAGTCGCTCCAGAGTCTCGACAGGGATCCCTACGGGAGGCCATACCGGGCGGCGCGCAACAAGCTGCGCCCCTTTGGTCCCCCGGTGGCCGAGACCCTGGAGCCCTCATTCCTGGATGGGGTGGTTCAGTCCCTGTTCCCGTGCATGGACAACTTCGCCCCACCAGTGATGGACCCTCCGCGGGGGATGGCTCCGCCAGCTGAGGAGGAAGAGGAGGAAGAGGAGGCCCTTCCTGTCACGGAGTCGGAACTTAGCGCGGCGATTGTGCACATCCGCGCCAAGAAGACGGCTCCGGGCCCCGACGGTGTCCCGGCGAGGGTGGTGGCAATTGCCGCCACCCAAATGGAGGAGCGGTTTCGGGACCTCTTTAGCGCATGTCTTTCGTCTGGGAGGTTCCTGAAACCGTGGAAGGAGGGGCAGTTGTGCCTCCTTCGCAAGGAGAGCCGCCCTGCAGACTCGCCCTTGGCATACCGACCCATCGTCCTGCTCGATGAGGTCGGCAAAATGTTCGAGGGGATAATCGCTGCCCGCCTAAAGAGCCACCTGCGGAATGTGGGGCCGGACTTGTCGGACGCTCAGTTCGGTTTTCGGGCTGAGCGTTCCACAGTGGACGCGCTGGCCCGCCTTAAGGGCCAGGTGAAGGATGCGATGGAGGCGGGGGACGGATTGTTGGCGGTGTCATTCGACATAGCCAACGCCTTCAACTCTGTTCCCACAGCACCATCCTAGAGGCGCTCCGATTCCACGGGGTGCCTCAATACATGCGGCGTCTACTGGCCAGCTACCTGGAGGATCGGGCAATCGTCCTCGTGAACAGGGCTGGCCAAGTCCGGCGGTACGCAGTCGAGGCCGGCGTTCCACAGGGGTTAGTCGTGGGACCTCTCCTCTGGAACGTCGGCTACGACTGGCTCTTGCGGGGAACTCTCCTCCGAGGGACGAGTGTGGTCTGCTACGCGGGAGGGAGGCGGCCAACTTGGCCTCGGCGGGCGGATCCTTGGTCGCAGGGAGGATCCGCCGCCTAGGATTGACGGTGGCGCTGCACAAGACCGAGGCCGTGTTCTTCCACGGGCCTCGGCAGCGCCAACCACCAGACGCCCACATCTTTGTGGAGGGCGTCCGAATCGAGGTGAAGGCCCAGATGAAATATCTGGGCCTTGTACTCGACAGCAGGTGGCGTTTCGGCACGCATTTTAGCGGGCTGTCGACGCGCCTGCTGAAGACTGCGGGCGCCCTCTCGTTGCTGCTTCCCAACTTGGTGGGGGCCAGCGCGAGATGCCGGCAACTCTACGCCGGCATCTTGAGGAGTATGGCCCTTTACGGGGCCCTTATTTGGGAAGACTCCCTCCACAGGAGGGAGAACGCCGCCGCATTGCGGGCCCCCAAAGGGCCATAGCCCAGCGGGTGGCGAGGGCCTACCGCACGGTCGGCTTCTCCGCGGCATGTGCTCTGGCGGGCACCCCGCCTTGGGAACTTGAGGCGTGGGTGCTCGCCAGAGTGTATGAATGGACGGCGGGGCGAAAGACGCAATAGTCGTCCACTGGACGCGGGACCTCGCCGCCGCAGTCTTCGGCCGCCGAGCCCTCGACGCGATTGGGCCGGTCCTGCGAGACTGGCTCGAGCGGTCGCACGGGTTCCTCTCCTTCCGTCTGGTGCAGGTGCTGTCCGGACACGGTTGCTTCGGATCGTACCTGCACCGTATCGGGCGGGAGGAGACGCCGTCGTGTCACGACTGTGGCGCGGCGGAGGACACGGCGCAGCACACTCTCGAGGTGTGCCCGTCGTGGTCCGAGCCGCGCCACACTCTCACCGCGGCGATCGGAACGGACCTCTCGCTCCCCGGCTTGGTCAACGCCATGCTAGGGGATGAGGGGTCCTGGGCGGCAGTCGCCTCCTTCTGCGAACACGTCATGTCCCAGAAGGAGGCGGCAGAGCGCGTGCGGGAGGAAGACCCTCTCGCGGCGCCGCTCCGAAGGCGGAGGAGGGGTCGAAGAAGACGTCAGTATGAGAGTCATCTCCGACTCCTCCCAGGTGGAAGCCAGCAGGCGACGGGTGCGGGGGCACCCTCGCCTGTATTGCACAGGCTTCCACCAGTGCCGGACGGGAATGGCCAGGTGTTCCCGGCCATTCCCGTAGCCCCCCAGACGGGGGGACATGCGGGGCCCGCCAGCTAGGCCGCACCGGGGGGGTTGTGGATGCAAAGGCTGAGCCGGATTCCCATGACCTCCCCATCAAGGCGATGAGGGAACACCGCTGAGTTTTAGTGGGTACCCTGGCAGGGAGTCCCACATACTCCGTCTCTTCCCCCGACGAGCGGAGATGCGTAACGTCATTTCTCAGCGAAAAAAAAAAAAAAGGTTGTCGCTCCATGTTAAATACTGGTATTCAATTGCATCCAGTTAGACTGGAAGCCGACCGCAACATACCTAGTTGGGAAAGGCTAGGCAGATGATGATGAAAGGACATGGATTTTCTGTGGCCTAGTACGGACAAAAAGTTAATAATATTTAAAAAATAACTGATTTGCTTTCGTTACTTGGCAAATCTTTGCTGAAAATATTTTAAATTATAAGATAATTGATTAATGTATCAATTTCATTTTTAAACAAATCACACTAATATTATAAAGGCGAAAGTTTGTGATGTGGGGGTGTTTATATGTTTGTTACTTCTTCACGCTCAAACAGCTGGACCAATTTTGATGAAATTTTGTATGGAGGTAACTGACACCCTGGATTAACATATAACTTTTTATCCCGATATTCCCACGGGATCGACATTTACGCGGGTAAAACCGCGGGGCGCAACTAGTATATCATAAGTCCAGTCTTAAAAGAATGTAATGGCAGCACCGTCTGTATCTTTCTTTATCTTTCATAATCATTGTCACTCCTAAAATACTGACACTCAGCTGGATCCGGTTAGACTGGAAGCCGACCCCAACATAGTTGGGAAAAGGCTAGGCAGATGATGATCAACATACTATAAGTCCAGGTTTCCCCATTGCACGATATATTTTCTTCACCGATGTCAGTAATATCCAATATAAACTCATAAAGTACATATAGGTCACACTGTTACTTGCCCAGGTGAACCCCCAAACGCGTGTATGAGAGGTGAGGTGTTATTAACCACTGCACCATCACGATATTATGCTTATGCAAAATTAATACATAGTGATAAAGAAGATAATAAATACAATCTTTTGAACCCTTGTTCACATAAAACAAACAATGATACCTAACTCTCCACATGAGCCGATTCAGGGATTGAAGAGGCATTTCAATATTACGTCAATTCGTCCATCTAATACAACCCTCTAAAGATAGCAATGTGTAATGAATACTAGTCTGGCTTTCAATATCTTCTTTATGCCCCTTGTCGAATGAATAATGAAACATTGTTTTATCGAAAACAAAGTCCTAAGTGTGGTTTTCATCATATTTGTATAACTAGCTTCTATCCGCGGCTTCGCCCGCATGGATGCAGGAAAATATCCCACGGGAACGTACTACAGCGCCGGGATTAGAAATATCCTATGTGTTTTAGTGCAGTTTCATCATCGCTTAGACCATTTATTCCGAAAATTTTACGTGTAGTACATTTTTATTTTTAGCTTAATAATAAAGAATACTCGTTATGTGTTTGCTTCACCTATCAGTAATGTTCTAATTAAACTCAGAAAGTATATATGATATTAATGAAAAGTCCCATTGGTACTTGCCCGGATTATAACCCACAACTTCAATAAGCAATTATTTAGCGTAAACAAATTTAACACTTCACCAACATTAAGGGAAACGACACCGATTCGCTGATGTGTAATATTTAGGGATGTTTTACGGGTTGCCTAGGATACGGATTTCTAACAACACTCCCGCATAAGTAGTATTCGCCGACCCAGGCATACACTTACCATCCCAGACGACGCCACGACCCTCCTACAGGCGAGTAGTAGGGCCGTAGTAGTAAGTACTCTCAGAAAGTACAAGTCCCGACAGCCGTCCTTTTGTGCTCGCCGTCGAGGCGCGTCACGATACCATGTCCGCCCCGACCCTTGCTCGAGCCAGCCCGCGCCGCTGAGCCTGTCGTTTTAAATTCGTCCCTAAATAATTCCGATCCAGCATGTCCCTTACTACCCTCTCCCAGCGACGCCCTAAGCCGCGGTCTGTACCCCACGGGGGTGCCCTTAGCGTGTAGTCGCTTAGTTTTTAAGTTTTTTAAGACCTGCCTGGAGGTCTTAATTTATTGAGGCAACCACAGGCAAGCCCGGTTAAGCAGACGATAACCTCATAGGTTGAACTGCGAGATGCCATTTATAAAAAAAAAGGATCTATCATTGTCGTCTGTCCCCTTTAAGCCAAAGGAGCTACAACCGTTTTGTAACATGCGTCGTAGAGCAAAATACAATGATTGGATCGAATACTAGCTAGCCAAGCAAAAAAGCAGATTCCAGCAGAAGTTAGCAGTCGGGCAGATGCAGCTGGCTACCGCCATGTGCTCGCATAACAACTACGACGCGCTGCACTTCGCTCCGACGAGGCCCGCGGTGTAAATCGTCCTTTATTCAAAGTGTTATTTTTTTACAAACCAAAAAGGAGTTCAGTAGGTACCTACTTAAGTTGTTTTTTTAACAAAATGACGGCATAACCTTTTCAAAGATATAAAATCGAACGTTTTACGAAATGCTGCTTGCAGTTATAAAAAAAAACCTTTTCAATTTTTATTGTATGCGAACCGAAAGTCTAATAAATTATGCTCACTATTTCCACACGTAGACATTCGTATAGTGTAAATAGATAGTGGCTATATGCATCTTGTATTTTTTCCTCAAAAATCAAATCATTATCATCATTCATTTGTCATCATTTATTAATTAGATCATGCAAAGTATCCCTGTCTAAAGCTTCTATAATAGGTACTTGTAAGTTTTGTTTACCTAACAAAAACACACAATACAAGCGAGTGATTGTGGTTTATAAATAGAAAATACCTGTTCCTCTTTTCAGACGCACATTTAGAAGGTTTTTGTGACTGTGACGCGAGAGGAACAAAAAGTTCAAGTTTCCTTCGAGTTTTAATTACTTTGGGAATTTACGTTATCTAGGCGTTCTGACTTTGAAATTTGAATAGCAGGCTAAATGCGTAACACAGTTATTTTCTGAATGGGATGCCGATTTAGCTAGAATTTACCATCGGATGGCCATCACAAATAAGAGATATTTTTTCGTTTCTGATGTGTTACGCTAATAAACAATTAATAATAACAAGACTGTTTCATTCGGCAGTTAAGTTTTAGTTTCCTCGCCTCCATTGTTAAGATATTTGTTGTCATGCTCTCTTGTTCGTCTCCTGTATTAAGGCTCCTATAAACAGGCGCGACACGCGACGCGAATCGCGCGCGACACAAAGGCACCGCTAGTCGCGCAACGAGCGGTGCCTTTGTGTCTCGTGCAATTCGCGTCGCGTGTCGCGCCTGGTTTAGGAGCCTTTACGTTTGCTTTCGCATCGAAACCGGTTGACATTCCGAATAGAATTGTGTTTCTGAATAACTCAGCAGGTTTAGTGAATGCCTGTGGGTGTACACAAATGAATATCTCACCTCTCGATCTCTTGATATCGTTTCATACTTCTTTTTTGTCCTCACGAATTTATAAGACTTTGGTCTTTGTAGCTTCTAATTCCGTTAAGTAAGTTTTAAACATCATCTAATTCTAAGTAATAAGATTTATGACAGAATAAACTTTTTATTAAGTAAAACATTGTATTGTCGTTGAAAATCTGGCAATATAATTAGTCTAAACCTACCGGTATAGTGTAACATAGAAGAATTAGTTGTAGAATTATAAAAAATAGGATTGAGCTGTAACCATTGAAGTTCGAGTAATTTTTTATTTGTTTAGAATAATTTCTACAATATAAATTATTTACAACAGCAAGATATTCAGACGGATGGTTTGCGTCTTGTCATTCATTTATTTGTAATACCTTTATCTGACTTTGACCTCCATTGTCAGAGTCTAACCTTCGTATATAGGAATCAAGTTATTCCTACACATGGAGGCAACGATGGCCTCAAGTTTTCCACGGACAATTTCCCTCTTATGCGTATAGCATTTTAAGTACTAGTCCCTTTGTACCTACTTTTGTAGTTGAAACTACACGTGTGTAACATATCCACTATGTAACATGTAGGCAAAAACTTGACTACAAGATTCAATTGTTAGTCAGTCGGGTGTGAAATGGAATAAAATGAGTAATTTATTCCTTTTTTTAAAGTTTGATGTTCACGATTTTTTTTTACTTAGGTAATAAAAAAAGAAATTCTCCGCGGAGTATTTCTTATTTTTATAACTTTCTTCATTTAATAAGCTAAAACGAATAAGTTTCCAAACTTCTCTTCGGAAAACTACAAATCAAAACTTTTTAATGTTACAACTTTAGCATTAAGCTTAAAAATAATTATGAGATCTAGATCTCATTAGCCAAGTAATTAGATTTCTTAATCCCAACTCAAGGATTCAAGGAACAACAATTCTAGCGACGAAAGTTCCTAGCATGGACACATTCACAGAGAAACGAAGACAAATCATCAAGTTTTAAGATACCTATAATAATATTATAATATGTACGAGTAGTTGGCTTTTCTGAAGCGCTACTAATTAAAATGTGCAAATAAGAACTACAATAAACTAGGTACATTACTTAAACCGTCCACAGATAACTTAGCAGCTTGAAATTTTCCCTAACTTATTTGCTTATAGGATGGAGTGTAAATTGCCATTTCGTCGACAAGGAACTCTTGCGCGAACCGGATCTCGTCAATAAAGGTCAACGCGCACCTACACCTAAGCATTGCACGGGATCTGCATCGCCTCAACTCGAGCCGTTTAATGAAACTCGATACTGCAATTAGTATGGAGTTTAGTTAATTTTATAATTATATTAAGCATTAATGGCTTCGCCTCTGCTCGGGATCAGCTAGTAAACAGCAGTCGCCGAGCTTACAGCGGGCGGACGTTCCGCTTACGGCGAGCCGGTCGCCTCTCTTACGTAGGGCTGGTCGTCGCTACCTTCACGGTGTTGAGCCAGTAATGGTCGGCTCACGGCAGGCCAGGTGACGCCTCGGAGGTACCTACTGAGCCAATCCGGGTACGTGCTTGCTTACGTTGTGTTGACACCAAGGTGACGACGAGCCGACACGTTGAGGTGATGCCGATCCTGTGCAGAGCTTGTACGTGTGCGTTGACATTTAAGCTCGGTGCATAGGAAACATGCTCTATAACGAAGCGGAGTCTGTAAGTTTGTAAGCCCTATTCATTCGACTGCCTTTTGTACAACTTTGGCATTAAAGCGGTGAACGCTGCAAACTTTCCGTGTCATTGAATATGATGGAGTTTATTTCAGTTCGACTTCTTGTTTTGGTGTCATACATTTTCTGTTTGTGTAAAGCTGCGAACACATATTATTTTGCAGCCAACTTGTAAAGCCACTTTCTCTATACATTTTAATATAGATACACGAGGGTTTTTAGTTAACTACTGTGTTGGCGAACAGAGTATGCAAAATCTTGCTCTACAATGCACGTTGCCTGGCATGCATTGACTTATATATATTACTACTGTTTAAATCAATGCTTCCATGTCGTGTTCCATAAAACTGTAATAAGTGTGCATTCTGAAAGTTGGCAACATCGCCAATAGCTCAAAAATATTTCGCAGTTTTGAGTAATATATCAATACTAGCTGCGCCCCGCGGTTTCACCCGCGTAAATGTCGATCCCGTAGGAATATCGGGATAAAAAGTAGCCTATATGTTAATCCAGGGTGTCAGCTACCTCCATACCAAATTTTAGCAAAATTGGTCAAGCCGTTTGAACGTGAAGAAGTAACAAACATATAAACACACACACATACCCCCACACAGACACTCACAAACTTTCGCCTTCATAATATTAGTGTGATTACCTACTAAATGAAATTATGAAATATCCCTCTGTGGTGCAAAATACTGATAGGCGTTGACTACTTTCTGAATGCACGCTCTTCAATAATAAAAGCTTGTAAAAAAAAAAACAACTACGACAAAAACTCCAACTGAAAGGATTTTCGTATAAACGGCGTTACATGTTATTACCAACTAAGTCATACATCGTACAGATTACGTGTGACTCCGCATACGAAAACCGAATAAAATCGACATCGGTGTCTTGTTTATACCTCTTAAGTTGGCGTTTGTCAAAATACTACGAACAGTTTAAGAGTTATGAGGGAAAAGATGAACATACATATACACTTAGTCTGTTTAAATTATAACCCTCTTTAACTTTGCCTCAGTCGGGCAAATAGGGTACTTACAAACCGCAAACTCCGCGCTAGCTAGTGAAAGATTTACACCGGAAAACTTTTCCTGACGGCGGCGCTGCAGTAACTGAAAAGAAGTTGCTGATATACAGCCAGCTCATTCACATTTACACATCAATAGCATAATATAAACGGTACAAGGCAAACCGACCCTGTGATACTGATGCTTCCTTTCAACGAAAGATCTTTGTGTAAATTGAATCAACTTCTAAAAGAAAAGCGCTATGTCCATTAGATGTGATGTGACCTTTACATGTTTTTTAAATCTTCTGTTTAGAAGACTTAAAAAACTGGCCAAGTGCGAGTCGGACTCGCACACGAAGGGTTCCGTACCGCAAGGCAAAAACACCGAAAAAAAAACACGTTTGTTGTATGGGAGCCCCCCTTAAACATTTATTTTATTTTGTTTTTAGTATTTTGTTGTTATAGCGGCATCAGAAATACATAATTTGTGAAAATGTCAACTGTCTAGCTATCGCGGTTCTTGAGATACAGCCTGGTGATAGACAGACGGACGGACGGACAGACAGCGAAGTCTTAGTAATAGGGTCCCGTTTTTACCCTTTGGGTACGGAACCCTAAAAGCATTAAAGAAGTGCTACCCACATAGTTATGTGGGTTGCTTCTTTAATGTTCTCTCTAACATCCATTTAAGCTAAATATAGACATACGCTAATACCGTGTAGGTGCCTGCTGCAAGCGGTTGCAGTTTGAACTCAGGACCCCTCGCCTACGTCTAAGTTTTAACAGTTGGGTTATTGCTACAAGTTCTTTTACCTGTCGTAATTATTATTTCTATTTTAATGTGCAGTTTCGTAAGACTCAAGAGACTATTTAAGTACCCATCTATTACAGTTCAATTTAACTGCAAATACCTAAACTACAGCTGTAGAAAATACGATAAGTTCGATTTCAGATTCTTAATTTACATTTTGAACAGCTGAAGTTTTTCATTATGTTCTGTTTTAACGCTTAAATTGTTATAGCTCGAGGGAATAAACACAATTTCACAGGCGAATTACCTTCATTTTGTGGAATGTATAGTTTTTTTCAGGTATTTTTTTAATATTTTTTCAATTTTCAATTCAAAGGCTGAAATTTTCGCATGACTGCATTATAATTATTATTATTGTCATCCCTATAGTTGACATTATATGACTTGAATTTTTTATCATAGTATTTTCGTATGGTCACGGGAACAATCTGCGACTCCCGCATTCCCCTTAAACTTAAGGGGAAGATATATAAAACCATGATTAGACCTGCTGTCTTGTATGGATCAGAATGTTGGGCCACAAAAGGGATGAATGAAAGGCAATTGCATGCAGCAGAGATGAGAATGCTAAGAGGGATGTGTGCTGTTACACGAATGTATAGAATAAGAAATGAGTACATAAGAGGAAGTTTGAAAGTGGCACCGGTAACTGAAAAGTTGGGTGGGAATCGGTTGTCATGGTATGGGCATGTGTTACGAAGAAATGAGGAAAATGTCGTGAGGAGAGCTTTGAATATGGATGTCGATGGCTTTATGAGTAGGGGAAGACCAAAGAAACGATGGATGGAATGTGTGAATGATGATATGGTTAGAAAGGGGGTGACTACCGAGATGACGACTAATAGAGAATTAAGAAAGAAAAAGACATGTTGCGCCGACCCCAAATAAATTGAAATAAGGGCAGGAGAATGATGAGTATTTTCGTATAAACGGCAGAAAGTATTCCCAATCTGCTTACCTTTGACGTCATTTGGAGGTCAAATGAAAGTCGAGTGGTATTATGTGTTTATGTTAAAATAAACTCCATCTTATAATTTTAAGCGCTAAAAAAAAATATAAGGTAAAAGCTCGAAATGGTTTTGGAATCAGCATAAGATTTTTCTTTTTCTTTACATACGGAAAAGATAGAATACTTAAGTTTCTAATTTTATGTAGGTAGGTATCTAAATCTTGTGACCTGACTTTATACTTCCTTATGTATGTACCCTATTTGTAAAAAGGCATCGTAATACGCGACTAAGGTACATGCCCGAAGATGGCCACACTCGACTATGAGTTTACACGTACCTACCTATTACTCCATTTGAAATAAGATTGATTAGACATTTCAATAAACCTTTTTTACAGTAAGTACGTTCAACCGATTTTGAATTCTATTGCGTTGGTGGCATGATAATTTATGGCAGCTGCAGTAAACAGTTGTATTGTAACCACTTTTTTGCTTTTAATACCATCCTTATGCTTACGAAATAGAAGTCAAAATCGGTTGAACGGACTGTAAAAAAGGTTTATTTAAATGTCTAATCTTATTTCAAATGGAGTATAGTCATTAACACCGATTCCATAGACATCCGAATTCGGGTAAACGACCAAGTGTAATTAATAATAATAATAATAATTTTTTATATTTTTAAATGTTTTTTATACTTATTTTATATTTTAAGAAATATTTAAAAATGTAATTAGATGTGTAAATAGACAAATAAACGAAAATAATAATAATAAATCGTTTATTTCTTAATTAGAAGTTACATTTGGAGGTATCGTTGGTCCCAAACTATCCCAAAATTGCGTCATAACATAATCAATCGACATAAACAATGCAGACTTTATTTCAAGACTGTTGATTGAATCATTTCCTTGTGATTCATGATCATTATCTTGCTGATTCTTGTCTTGAATGGGCTTTTGGCTAAGTAATAACAGCCACACGGGTCGATCGATCAGTTTAAGTGACGTTTTCTGCGGTTGGTCCGTGGATGGGTGACCATCTTTACATAACAAGACCCCTCCGTGCCTCGGAAAGCACGTTAAGCCGTTGGTCTCGGCTGTCATTCGTGGATCTTTGACAGTCGTTACGGGTCGTCAGAAGCCCGAAAGTCTGACAACCAGTCTTAACAAGGGGTATCGTATTACCCATTGCAGTAACTGGGTTGTGGAGGTCAGATAAACAATCGGTCCATGTGAAATACTGGTATTCAGCTGCATCCGGTTAGATTGGAAGCCGACCCTAACATAGTTGGGAAAAGGCTAGGCAGATGATATCTTGCTGATTCTACTGTTTGGTCGTCGAGTTATTTTTGTTTACAAAAGTTGCGGTTGTTGATACATTATCTTATCCTGTACAGAAAAGCTTTAGTCAACCATGACACTATTTTGTAAGCCGCATTGGTTCCAACCGTCTCGATCGATTTCTCGGCAGACGTCAAAACAAGCTACCGTTTCCTAGAAGACCGGTGACCGCCCACATAGCGTCCGAAATTTGCTGGTGAATGACGTCATTGAAACGTTCTCGAGTAGGTATCTCTAAACTACAGTTTCCTAGAACAGCAGTGGCCGCACTTAACGACCACAGGGTCATGAAAATGTTGACAGCAGCAAATATTTAAATCGTTAGATTATTTCTGTTCCATTTTGACAACTCTGACACATAAATGACGCAGTGACTTGACACTCAAAACGGTAAAGGAAAACATCGTGAGGAAGCTCAGAACATGTCTCAGAACCAAAAATTCGAAGACATGTGACATCTACTTATCTACTAAGCTGTTTATTCATATTATAATATACTTTCTACTTATTTCCTATTATTGTACACGACATTTCTTTATTTTTGACCAGCTTTATTTGTAAACTCTCTGTAGACGCTAAATATTGTTATATAGGTACTATTCTAACATCGTATCATTTTAGAATAGTAACGTAACATCAAACACAACAGTTTACTTTGCACTGAGGAGAACGGAACGTTATCCGAATCATGATTCGTGTGGAATAATATGCTTTGTGTTATATTTAGCACCTACTACTGTTGGTTCTACAAGATTCTCTGATAAACCAGTAATAACGTAATTACCCTTATTGCTTAAGTACGTCTTAATCAAAATAATTTGTACTTAGTTACGATCACACGAATGAGTTAGGCAAGCACTTGTTCTAACAATTTCTTGAGGCGTCAAGATTATGAAGAGAAAGTTAAATACCTATGTAAATCGTATTAGGAGGAAAATTAATGATTTATCTTACGAGTGTTGTGGCTCACAATTTCCAAATACATATACCTACTTAGATACATTTCGCTGAATTTCTGTCCCTGGCGAGCACGTTCGTTACTCCTAGTTTTCATACCAATATCTATAAATGTCAGTACAGGCAATCTGAAGTTCGAAAGACTAGAGAATAACTAGTCTAGTTTTAGAAATATGTCGATATTATCCAGTAATTGGTTTGTGGAGGTCAGATGGCCGTCGCTTCATGTCCAGTCGTAACTAATCAAATTGGAAACAGAGTCCAATCTAGTAGGTACAGCTGGGCGGCTCGCAACTACTTCCAAATTATATGTTTATTTAATATTTATATGTTGCACAATTTTTCCGTTATATTATTTCCATAAATTGCACTTTGGTGAAAACCTAAGTCTGGTAATTTCATTTATAATAATAACTAAAGCAAGTTATTCCAGTATAGGCTCAATTAAAGCGAAGCGAATAAAAAAAAAAGCGGAAATTTTTAGAAAAGCTTTGATAAAAACTCAATGGAATTTAATTCATCAAATAGCTGAGAAATTCCAACCTTTATTTTTGCGCTTTATTTAAGTTGATACTGAACAAACTAAATAAAGTTTTCAGTGTTACCATCAAAGGCGTCAAATTGAGTAACTTTTGTGTTGAATAAAAACTTTACATTTGTAAGGACAATATTTAGCTAAGCTTTGATAAAAGAGACGATGGTCTTTTTATAAATGGCAACGCGGTATTGGACATTAAGTATGTTGCATCTTGATGAAAGAGTTTTTAGATTTAATTAATTAATAGAAAAAAGATTTTCTTGGTAAAAATCGCTACTATAGCTTTCTAATTAGTATTTTGTATCAAATTTTAATCGAGAACATCCATCGGTTTCTTACTAAACTTCAACTATATCCGACGATCCTGCATACTTATCTCTTTTGTTGACTGTACCTATGAACGTAAACGAAGCAAAAGGAGTAGGTATGTTAGGATCGTAGCAGGTGGCGTTCTGTAGTTTCTGGCTTCCCCCCGTGGTACCTAACTAAAACAAAAAACAAACAAAATATGACATCGAAAAATTCTTCTACATTGTGCAGGTTAAAACCTTGTCTGGTCATAAACGGAATTCAAATTTTGACATGACAAATATTTGATAGATAAAAAAATTCTTTAGTTAGTGAACAATCGAGCTCTAGACTTTATACATTGACTTATACAGGGTGATTGGAAGATGGGTGCAAAGCTTTAAGGCGAAGATAGTACAGACAATTTAGAACCATTTAAGCCATGGTTGTCTTAGACGAAGTCTTACTACTTTTTTTTTACCAATTTCTTAAGATTTTTTTCAAAAATTCCTAAAGTTTTAACTAAACTATTTATTTATGGCCAAATTGAATGTTAAACGAATTCATTTTTATTGTATTTAATTAAAGTAATGTGTAAGCAATCTAGCAAAACATGTTTTAGGCCTCTGTGTCGTTAGACATTTTTTTTACAGATATTTAAAGTTCATAACAAATTTTAAAATTTATAAATACTTTTTGTAAACCTTATTTTAAAAATCACGGAGCGTGCTTTTTTTGTTCAAACCTTTTTGAAAACATGCTTGATAATCGCTCTTTCTTTTGAGGTAACATTTACGCAGATATCTTACAAATTATTGAAATTAGGACCTAAAAACCAATTTAAAGGAGAAATTTTAAATTTTAGGCAGTCTAAATAAAACAACATTTGAATTAAATTTATTTATGTTTCATGGTCAAAATGTTGTCCGTGATTCCTAATACAAGCACGGCTCCGTCTTCTCACTTCTATTGTTGTTATTTTCAACATCATATCTCCAGCTTCATTGTTTCAAACTCTGAATTCATTCTCTCTGTCAGTTCTTCTCTCGTGTTTATTTCAACATTCGTATACACCAGATCCTTGGCCCGGCCCCACACGAAAAAGTTCAGCAGGGTCAGATCTGGTGAGCGAGCGGGCCAAGGGATGGGTCCATCTCTGCCAATCCAGCTGTCAGGAAAGCAATTATTTAAGTGTTCCCCATGTGTTGTGTGGGTTATGAAAGTTTGTAATGCCCTCCCTAGAAAATTTGCTTTCATCCGTCCACAAGATTGATTTCAAATTATAGTTTTCTAGGGAGGGCATTAAAAACTTTCATAACCTTCATGAATGGGCCGCCAAAGACAATAATCCACATTTTAAGAAGCAGGTGTCGTTTCAGAGGAAATTCTGGAGGCTGGAGTAATTTGCAGGACGTTGATTGGGCCCCACTTCTTACCGGAGACTTTCAATGGTGAAAATGATTTGCACTTTCTACAAGTGGATTTACCAGAGCTGATAGAGAAACCGGTGTCCCGATATTCGCAAGAGACAGTACAGTCATCTTTCAGCAAGACGGCTGTCCAACGCATTGGATGTTAAATGTAAGGGAACACTTAAATAATTGTTTTCCTGACAGCTGGATTGGCAGAGATGGACCCATCCCTTGGCCCGCTCGCTCACCAGATCTGACCCTGCTGGACTTTTTCGTGTGGGGCTGGGCCAAGGAGCTAGTGTATACGAATGTTGAAATAAACACGAGAGAAGAACTGATAGAGAGAATGAATTCAGAGTTTGAAACAATGAAGCTGGAGATGATGTTGAAAATAACAACAACAGAAGTGAGAAGACGGAGCCGTGCTTGTATTAGGAATCACGGACAACATTTTGACCATGAAACATAAATAAATTTAATTCAAATGTTGTTTTATTTAGACTGCCTAAAATTTAAAATTTCTCCCTTAAATTGGTTTTTAGGTCCTAATTTCAATAATTTGTAAGATATCTGCGTAAATGTTACCTCAAAAGAAAGAGCGATTATCAAGCATGTTTTCAAAAAGGTTTGAACAAAAAAAGCACGCTCCGTGATTTTTAAAATAAGGTTTACAAAAAGTATTTATAAATTTTAAAATTTGTTATGAACTTTAAATGTCTGTAAAAAAAATGTCTAACGACACAGAGGCCTAAAACATGTTTTGCTAGATTGCTTACACATTACTTTAATTAAATACAATAAAAATGAATTCGTTTATCATTCAATTTGGCCATAAATAAGTAGTTTAGTTAAAACTTTGGGAATTTTCGAAAAAAATCTTAAGAAATTGGTAAAAAAAAAGTGGTAAGACTTCGTCTAAGACAACCATGGCTTAAATGGTTCTGAATTGCCTGTACTATCATCGCCTTAAAGCTTTGCACCCATCTTCCAATCACCCTGTATATTACTAGCGATTTTATTATACGAATAATTTTAATATTAATGGAATTCTAGTGCAAATGTATTTCCAAACTAGCTGACCCGGCAAACATTGTTTTGCCATATAAATTATTTCTAGCTGGCCGTCGCTACTTCGTTCGCGTGGTGTCCTACCCCTTGTTAAATTGTTTTTTAAATTAAAATAATGTCTTCTTTCAGTAAAATATTCCATCTACAATATTCAAGGTACTTTCCCTCCATGTGGCATAGCCGTGGGATGCCCTGTATAACACGTTCTATAAAGTTTCTATTTTTTCCTTTTTTTTATGCAATGAAGTGACTCTTTTATTTCGCTACAATTTGAATGAGCGAACAAAACAATACCAAACAATTTAAAATTCCAGCGTGTAGTAATTTTTTTTCCAAGTAAGGAAGAATTAGATCAATCGATCACACTTCCCATTTGACCGAATAATTTACAAACTAAGTTATCCTATCCTCCTATACTATTTCATTAAATACGACACGAGATACGACAAGCCAGACATGCCACTAAGTAACCACAGACGCGACGTGTATGTGACATGTCTGAATTATGTCGTCTTGTCTTCAGACACTGCGGGTTTAGACTGCTGTTATGTCATCTACAACATACAATAGTGTTCATTCTGGACGTTGAAGAGCAAAACTGTGAACAAAAGAACTTGGGCGTAAGTAACTAGAAGCGATATCTGACGATCGTAATTTCTTATTTAATTTCCTCTCAGAAAGGTCAAGTGAATGCAAGCTGTGAGCTAAAGTAGCTATTCAGATATTTCTCTAGCTTGTAACTTGGACACAGCGACCTTTATCTGTGACGTGTGTGGTAAACTGGTAAATTCGTAGAAACTTTACGAAGGGCTTTGAAGATCCGTGGCATACCTACGCTCCCGCCATTTTGAAATCCGTGGCCGCGCACGGATAAGAATGCTAGTAATCCAACCTACTTATATATATCGATAGCTGACATCAAGCAAACAGAAAATAATGTTAGAGTCATGTGATCAACTTCGAACGTTAATATCTCGGAAACATGACACTTTACAGGGTTTGGTATTATTTGGTTTTCTGACCGCCATTTTCAAAATGGCGCGACAGTGTTATGCCAGGCTCCATATATGGAGCCTGGCATAACACTGTCGCGGTGGTCGAAAGTGGTTTGAAGATTTTATATATAAAATCTTCAAACCACTTTCGACCACTGCTTGTAGAAACCAGAAAACTGGCGACGTCACAAATACCTGTCAAATAATTCGCTGTTTTGATTAATTTGTCAATATTACCGAAATAATCGTTAAATATCGCTCTGTAGTGCTTTTAAATATCGATTATGAATTAATATTGTAACACTGCATAATAGGATTCAGTGTTCCGATCGTTAAATTTGAAAGGTATTTGCGACGTTGCCAACTTTCTGATTGCATGAGCTGTTACTGAAGCATGGTCGCCTAGTCTGCAGCAGCACTTACTCCCTTCAAATGTCGTAACTGTATTGAGTGTCCACTAAGCTACATGCACACCAGCACACAGTTGGCTTCTGTCGCCCTTAACTGCCACCTCAGCGGCAAGCGCAGATGGCTCTTAGCCCAAATTACAATATTCCAAGCAACTGCATAGAAGTGGGCACTCAGGGCTGAAATCCCATTGTAGGAAATATTTGAAACGAGTATCTATATTTAGGTTAGTAACGTCATCTGCAGTATCTAACTCACTTTTTTCATAGCAATTCTAGGAGTATTCAAACACGTGCTTTTGGAAAATGATGTCTGCATATTTTCTATTTCAATAAAGTAAGTACTTTAACTTCAGGAGCGGACTTAAAATTAGGTCGAGACAGCCTAAACCGCTGGTCCTGGATACTTACATGAAATTTGGAGGGTGTGTTATTTGTGAAGAGTATGTAGGTATCCACTAAGAAAAGGTTTTTCGAAATTCCACCCCTAAGATGGTGAATGTCCCCCATTCACCCTGATGAAACCATCCGGGTGAAATTTTACTCGGATGAAGTCGCAGGCAGAAGCTAGTATTGGTATAAAAATTATAAAGGTCCAACCCAAAAAAGGATTTAAGATATACTTATCTATCTATAATAATAAAAACTGAAGAGTTTGTTTGTTCGTTTGAACGCACTCATCTCTAGAACTACTAGTCGGTTTTGAAAAAATATTTTTGCATTTGATAGCCCAGTTCTCGAACCGAGTAAAAAAACCGTAATCCGAAAGAACGCTAAGCGAAAACGAAGTAAAATCGGCCGGGATGAGATGCAGCTCGGTGAGTCGGGAGCCGAAAAATCGGCCGGGATGAGATGCAGCTCGGTGAGTCGGGAGCCGAAAAATCGGCCGGGATGAGATGCAGCTCGGTGAGTCGGGAGCCGAAAAATCGGCCGGGATGAGATGCAGCTCGGTGAGTCGGGAGCCGAAAAATCGGCCGGGATGAGATGCAGCTCGGTGAGTCGGGAGCCGAAAAATCGGCCGGGATGAGATGCAGCTCGGTGAGTCGGGAGCCGAAAAATCGGCCGGGATGAGATGCAGCGCGGTGAGTCGGGAGCCGAAAGACGCGGACAAAGTCGCGGGCAGAAGCTAGTCTTTGATATCTTGTTTACTTTTCTGGTAAATAAATAAAATAAGAATTAAAAATTATAAACAAATACTTTATTATTACTTTTACTTACAAACACACAACTTTCTTACGTAACATTCATTTCAAATAAAGTATGTATAAAGTTTATTTATACAGTCAGTATTATCAAAACAAATACTTTTGTAACTTCTAAAATAGAACATAAAATATATACAAACATTTATAAAAATGGCCGTAATCACACATTTACAACTTAGCATCTTAATCTGTACAAATAAATAAAAAAAAGATGTCTCTTCACAATTTTTACACTGAAAATAGAGTTGAATATCAGAATAACAAATAAAAAAAAGTTTTCGGGTAAAGTTCAAACATAATAAGTAGGGTAGGCACCTATTATTGGATCAGTCAAGTTAATTCAAAACTTATGAAAGTAACTTAAATCTGATAACTTATATAACTTTGTTATGACACCTGGCAATCTATTTTGTAATGGAAAATACAGTCCTCCTGATTCCAGGAAATTCTCCTTTTCCAAGTTGTAAAGTTTTTTTTTTTTTTACAAAAATAAACCTGTTGATAGTTGGCGGTAACTTTTTATTTGTCTTAAATTTTACTTAAGTTCTCTTAACTATTTCTTAGATTTAATTAGAAATGACCTCTTGCATCCTGCCATAATGTTAGATCCACCGACGGTAGTTCGTCGCACGGTACAACCTTGTTCCTGTAAAAAAATATAAAATGAGTACATACAAGATTCTGAAATAAGTGTTTAAAGCACTGTGTGACCTAAACCCACACTTCATTTGTCCATTTTTACACAGAAAAGCGTGGTTTAGGTCAAACGCGCTATAAAATAATAGGTATACGTGTGACCGGTCGAAGTGGAAGTGCTTGGGGGAGGCCTATGTCCAGCAGTGGACGTCTTTCGGCTGAAATGATGATGATGATGATACGTGTGACTTATTTAGTCTATTAATGCACGGCGTTAGCACTGTATACCAATAATGTACAGACGCCAGCCCATCAACCTACTACAATCTGTCAAATTTCATTTTTAGATTTTCAACTTTACCGTTAAAGCATAAGGTTCAAAGTTGATTGGGAAAATTTGACAGTTTTGGGTAGCTTGATGTGCTGGCGTCTGTACTATTAGTGTACATACAAAAAAAAATCAGTACAGACTAGTCAGACGTAGACCATTATTACAATAATATACCTAGATCTTTCCAAAAATGATATCAAACTTTTCTTGTTTTGTTTTAAGGAAGAAAGACAATAGAACTTGCAGGAGATCCAGAAGGGGAAGGTTGAGGGTGGGTTGGGGGTGGAGTGGAGGGGATCAGACCGGAATAAATCGTTTAAATGGATCACTTTAAGTTACCATGCAGTAACTTTTCTCAATCACGTAGGTAATCTTTTCTCAATTAATTTTTATGCAACGAAGGGCTGATTTTTCAATCGACAGATAATTTTTATTCGACAAATAAATTAACGTCAGACAGTTTTTGTATGGAAGAACTGTAAAATTATCCTCGGATGTGGAAAAATCAGCTCGAAGCAGGATTGACTATAAGACAGTGTTGTGATAATTGTTCCATAAAATAACCATCAACCCAACATCCGCTAGCGAACACTGAATACATTATCACAATAACTCTTTATCGCAAGTACCTATAATTCGATGGGAACATACTCCATATCTCGGTTCCATGGCATATTAGCTGTAAAAGACGCGATTGTAAGTAATGACAGTACTTACCCGTGCGATATCTGCTGGAAGGCTCTAGGCTGCATTACTCGAATGTTATCACCGTTATCGCAGAGCAGACGAGCCATAGATGCGCCTTGTCGTATCTCATCGAGCTGACCTGTTTATAAAAGTACATTATAATCTATCTATAAAATACACACAACACGCTTATCATAAAATCTACGGAAATGCGAGCTAAACTAGAAGCTGACTTGAATCAAAACGACTCTAGCGAGTAGCGAGTTACAATAATTATGCTTAATTTTTTTTTTTTATTATTGATCTAAGAAAGGATATTTCAAGTCGTAGCCCTTCCTACAGGGCTGAAAAAATCATGAGAACAAGCGACGGGGACAGTTAGTACCTATTTATTCATAACTAACAGCGCCCCGCGGTTTCACCCGTATAAGTGTCGATCCCGTGGGAATATCAGAATAAAAACTATCATAATTATGTCCCAGGACTCAAACTATCTCTATACCAAATTTCATTTAAATCGGTTCAGTTGTTTAAGCGTGAAAAGGTAACAGACAGACAGACACACTTTCGCATTTTTATTAATAAAAGGATTTCAAAAGTCAAGGATTTTTTTTGTTATTTTTCCTTCTGCCATAATTATGGAGATTAGCTTAACTAACGTTGTTTGTCTGATTTGATCAGCACTAAACATACACATTAAAACAAGCAATAAAATACTAAATTTATGTTAACATATTTGTTAAGGAAAATGAGGTTCTGTGTGTGCACGGAAAGTGTTTTGATAACCTTGAGCCACGTGCTCTTGCAATCTGGTGAATAATTGCCTTTATCCCCATTTTATTGTGTGCTTTGGTGAAAAATATAACGGAAGAATGCTATTCATTCGCACAATAGTTATAAAATACATTACGTAATAAAGGCTGAACATGGGTTTACAGCAAAAAGATTTAAGATACTAGTAGGTATTAAAAAGACAGAGAAAGAAATAGTAGTTTAAATGTTTTGGCTTACAGCATTTTTTAGGGTTCCGTAGCCAAATGGCAAAAACGGAACCCTTATGGATTCGTCATGTCTGTCTGTCCGTCCGTATGTCACAGCCACTTTTTTTCGAAACTACAAGAACTACACTGTTGAAACTTGGTAAGTAGATGTATTCTGTGAACTGCATTAAGATTTTCACAAAAAAAATAGAAAAAAACAATAAATTATGGGGGTTCCCCTACTTATAACTGAAACTCAATATTTTTTTTCATCAAACCCATGCGTGTGGGGTATCTATGGATAGGTCTTCAAAAATGATATTATGGTTTCTAATATAATTTTTTTCTAAACTGAATAGTCTGCGCGAGAGACACTTCCAAAGTGGTAAAATGTGTCCCCCCCCTGTAACTTCTAAAATAAGAGAATGATAAAACTAAAAAAATATAATTATGATGTACATTATCATGTAAACTTCCACCGAAAATTGGTTTGAACGAGATTTAGTAAGTAGCTCGCCGGTGAAAATTTAAAAATATATGATGGTACGGAACCCTCGGTGCGCGAGTCCGACTCGCTCTTGCCCGGTTTTTTTTAATACTTATTGAATGATTAACAATCACGCAATTTTACATAACCCAATATATATTATCAGAATTTTCGTTGTGTAAACGTTTATTCATTCAACAGCATAAAATAATGGGATAAATATTGACTCACTATTCCGTTTTATTTATACAGTTTATACTCACATCACAATAAATAAATATAATAATATATAATAATAATATAATATTCCACAACTATCACACAACGCCGTCTAGTCTCAAGCTAAGCAGAGCTTGTGTTATGAGTACTAGACATCTGATAAACATACTTATATATTTCTAAATACATACATATATAGATAAATTACACACAGACACAGAACAAATGATCATGCTCATCACACAAACATTTGTCCTGGGTGGGAATCGAACCCACGACCTCCGCCATAGCAGTCATAGTCACTGACCACTAGACCAACAGGCCAGCCAAACCAACAGGCCAGCCAGAAATCCTATCCTACTAATATTATAAATGTGAAAGTTTGTGAAGATGTTTGGATATTTGTTACTCAATCACGCGTAAACCGTTGAACAGATTTAGATGAAAATTGGCACATAGATAGACCATTTCCTGGATTAACACATAGGATACTTTATAACCCGATATTCCTACGGGATGAAAACTTACGCGGGGCGCTGCTAGTATGACATATTTGTTTGCTAGGAATTCAGGCAAACAACAAACTAGACTGATTGGCACAAATCCATCAACAACCCGATAGTCTAAATTTTGTCTATATTGTCTATGGGGTAATAAATCGTGGGTAAATAATATTCTGGATAGAATATTGTTTCGCCTGCCTTTTCTACCAGACAAATTGGCTTTTGAACATGTAGATGAACGCAACTATCCCTGCACAGTTTCAAGTGGTGTTCAAATACCTACTGCTTGAAATATCACAGTTTTTCCAGGTTATATTTTAATATAAACCTAGTTTTTAGTTTTGAAGGCCACACAAATATTCGTGCCGGGAGACAATCGGACCGCAAAAGCTCCCAGAGACGATGCATTCTTACAGGCAGTCATGTTTTCTATTTAAAAACAATTTCTCTTTTTTTTAATTTTCGCAGTTTTGTCCTTACCTTTATTTTGTAGGTATTTTGGATACGGATTTATGTTTGTTTAGGATAGGAAATGAAACGTGAAAATTATACTTACTAAACGTAAAAGCAGTGTCAGGATCAGCTCCATTTTCATAGAAGTATCTGTCTCCCACTCGGGTCCTGTAGAACTGCTCAGTCAGGATGCACAGGTACGTAGGCCCGGACTGAGCCCCCGGTACGTTGCGCTCCAGAGAGCCTGCTACCACCAGCTCGACGTCTTGAGGAGTCTCATACAGGTTTCGAAGGACATTCACATTCTGGTGGAGAAAGATAATGATTGAGAAATGGTATCCATGGTCGGATCTTGTGTTGTTTCGATATTCTCCAACAATTCTGACATGGGAATGAAACATTCGACCTCGTAATTTATTTACCACCGTAAGGTGCAATGTCACTTGCACACCATAAAACGACTAGACAAAGTGACATTCTATCAGCGGTAACGATGATGGAAAAATCTAAAATGTATTCTATTGACATAATATGCTACCGAAAGCTACGAGTAGGTATAACAATCCTGTTGATCTTAGAAATACGAAACGCTTCGAATGCAATTGCCACTTGGGCCTTCAGGTTTATTTTTATATGTAACAGTTAGAATTTATGCAACCTTAGTAAAATTTCAATTTACTAGGAATTGTTGGCAAAGCAATTATGAGATCGACTATACGAGGGTCTCTTATAGGTCGCAAAATATGCTGCAGATGGTGGTGGTGGTGGTGGTGGTGGTGATCACAGCAAGCACTAATTGCTGGTAGGCCCACTCTACTAAAATAGAAAGACGCAGTATTGTCTTGGCTGCCTGGTAACAGCTGCGTGGACTTGAAAAAAAAAATATTATCCTTATTTTTCTTTCAATTCAAATTAAGATCAATGTTTCTAAATAATAAAAATCTTCCTGTTTATATGGAAAAATACCAAAATTTTCGTAGGAAAACAAAACAGTTTTTGTACAACGACGACTAATAAATTTGCTCCTTCAATTTTCATGCTTCCGTGCAAAAATAATAATAATAAGCATCATTAGGAAAGTAACCAAGTATAGACACAATAGAATCTTTGTGTACCAATATATGGGTTGCGGGTACCTTTATACCTTACTGTCCCATTTCAATAGCCTCTATTCTTAACAATAACAGCAGAGTTAATAAATTTATATCCTGACACAAACTTCGACTGAGTTATTATAACCTTAAGTGTTTCTACGCTTATTTACGGGAAGGGATTGTTGTTATAAAGCGTACCATTACTTACTGCTAACAAGTAAGCTACCAAGTCGATTTGCATAGATAGATAGAATGATAAACCACGTTTTCAGTACACACAAAAGAAATAGCACAACACATAAAATCACAGTTAAATGATAACAAATTACATGGATATGTAGAAAACAAACAAGGTGACAATTTACAAAAAAAACATATTTTAAAGTAATAAAGTGACACTATGAGTTTATCTATAGGTATAGTCAACCTCATAATTGCTTTATCATTAGCACGTCGTAGAACGACAAGGTCTATTTGTCTATGTGATAGCTAGAGATTTTCAACCTTTAATGAAGTTTCAATTATGTAATGGGAAAAGTGGTAAAGCGTTTATGAGGTCGAATATACTTCCAATAAATTGATTGATATTATTTGTTGTAATCATGTTGTAAGTTTATGAGGGGCTTGTGGCAAAGTAACAGCCACGTAGCTCGGTCGATCAAGGTTAAGCTACGCTTGCTTCGGTCGATTCGCTGATGGGTGACCATCCATTACATATCCATTAGACCCTCCGTGCTTCGAAAGCAGTTAAGCCGTTGGTCCTGGCTGTCATTCGTTGACTTTTGACAGGCGTTACTGGTAGTCAGAAGCCCAAAAGTCTCACAACCAGTTTTACTAAAGGTTATCGCGTTACCCAGTAACAGGGTTGTGAAGGTCAGATTGTCAGTCGCTCTATGTAAGATACTGGTATTCAGATGCATCAGATTGGCCTGAAAGCCAAATCCAACAAAGTTGGAAAAAGGCAGGCATGCAAATGGCAAATAATTTCCCTGAGTTTATTACAAGATTTATAGAAAAGAAAGAAAACAAAGCTAACATAGCGTAACATTATAATAACTCTTAGCAGTTTGTCCTGCAGAAAAATTCTTCCGCAATCTGGAAATGTTTAACGGTGAGGTAACTTAAAGAAGTAATTTTATTATGCAAATGATATTAGAACAAATGATATCGCAAGAGTGCAGCTCCGGATGCTTGTTTTCTTGTTTAGTTTTTAAGATTTGCTTTTTTCTAAAGTATAAAGAAAAGCTTATAATGCCTATTTATTTTAGTAATAGTACGAACGCATTGTCTCGTCGGCTGCGTAAACAATTTACTAATGCATGTTTACTTAAGTGTGGGTTTTTTTTTTCATTTAGTTAAAATGAGATTAACGTACCTACTATTAGGTACTAAATAAAATAAAAAAAAACAAATAAATCTTGAAATAATATAAATATCTATGTACATAGAGGACATTTAATGCGCGGAAATTTTCAATGAATTTGTTGCGACATCGGCCACGTTGCTCGGCCGGCTTCAAGCAATATATATAGGTAATATAAAAAAAAGTGAGCCGGTATAATACCATAATTTTTCCACTACCTTAATTACCTACCTACCTTTTTCGTCGTTTCGTGATTATTACACTTTTGAATTTTCTATTTATTTAGGTGTCACCTAGTGTTAGTGAGAAGGTAAAAGGAAAAGAGGTAGACAACAAAAAAGATAAGAAGATGATATCAGGCAGGTCGCACCCAAACACACCACACACACACACACACTGAGTAAAGAAGCACCAAATACGCGAATTAACTATGTTTATAAAATATATTTAACAGTGCAGTAGTGTAAGAAACATAATTGTATATCTATGGTCCGAATAAAAGGCTTTATTATTATTATTAATAAAGTGTTAGTGAGGACGGTCATTAGTCACGTATTATTATAACCTCTATCTAAGCACAGAGCCAACAGCAACTACAAAAAGTAATTTAAAAAAATTAAACCGACTTCAAAAAGAAATGAACTCAAAATTATGAAATAACTTTAATTTCGGAAGTCGGTGTCTTGGGATCTGTATTTTAGTTTTTTGCCACCGACTTCCGAAATTAAAGTTATTTCATCATTTTGAGTTCATTTCTTTTTGAAGTCGGTTTAATTTTTTTAAATTACTTTTTATTTGGTAATTTTTAGTTGTTGCACTAGAATTTGACCAAGGTTTTGAGATGTTTTCGCTTTGACACTACACCCGTAGCTCGTATCAATAAGCCAGGCCGTCACACTTTCACGTCTTAGTCCATATCTTGAAAATTACTGAATCGATTTTGATGAAACTTGCACTGTTCCCTAAATTGAAGTAAATGTAAGCCAATAAAAAAAGAATGGTCACGATCCGATTAATAGTTACGGAGATATGCGTGGACAAACATACATACATACGTCTATAAAATTTTGTATATTTGTTTGGAAGCCCTAATAGATTGTATCGACATACTGTAGCGATATAAAAAGGAAACACTTCATCGCCACTTAAAAACGTATAATTTTGTATAATATTAATAACCGAATTTACAAAAAATTACAAAAACTTAAAGAAAAAAAATTTAATACTTGAGGTTTTGTTTTGTTCATTGAATAATGTTTCAAAATTTAGTTAGATTACCTACGCGTCGAGTTAAACTGCAGTTGCAACTGTAATTTTCGCTACGATCGCGTAGCACCAATCGTGAACGAACGATATAAAAACCTGTTGTATTCTGCAATTAAAGTTACACGAAACAATTATTTATAAACGACAGTAATATTAGTAAAAAATCAATAATAAAAAAAATCTGATAGATCCTGGATTATTTCTCTCTGAATTATATCTTGAATTCCATTTCACATCTGGTTGGTATGGTTTTGAAACTGCTCCCTCGAATAGATCTCCACTCCTCAACTCATTCAAAAATCCGGGAACAGATTAGTGCATAGGGGTAGGGTAAAGCCGAAAACTCGGCTTGTTACGTCTTATATTTTCAGGCGTATCCTAAACAAAATAACGCACATTAAGAATGCTGTAACAAGCTGAACCACTTTTACCAAAAAAATAGGTAACGAGTAGAAATACACATACCTGATAAGATCAAAAGATCAACATATAACTATATGTCGAAGACTTCACATAAATCCAATTTAGATGATTAAGGACGTATTTTTCATTCATAATATCTTTACGATTATCAGCAAAGAAAAAAAATAATTGCAACCTTCAGCAATGAACACCAAAAAACCTCTGCCAAACTTCAAGAGAAAAATTTCATTTTGACAGCATCAGTTCAAAATTCAAAAGTTTGATTTTTTTAATCAGAAAAATGACCAAAAAAGGTTGCATAAAATCTTAAAGAAGGATGGAATGTTGAAAACATAATATGCAGTAATTAGTAATACTGCAGTACCCCCTTTCCAAGAAAAAAAAAAAAAAAAAAGGAGAAACCCCGTAAGAATTAATCTAACCTAACATAAACAACAAGTAAATAAGATAATCGAAATTAAACCTAAATAAACAAAATCGAAGTGCAGCAGAAACTGAATAAAAAATATAGATAAGAGTATGTCGACTATGTCTCGACCCTAAACTAAATTATCGATACGAGTTAATCGTCCGTTTCCCAACACTAAGAGCTGACATTGTCATTGAGGAAATGACAGTCGTAACGACATCTGTGGGCGAAAGCCAGAACTATAAGCATTGATAGTTAAGAAAAAGTTTTAAACAATTGTTTCAATTAGGCACAACTAGATGTCGCAATTAATATTTTTACTATAGGAGCTAACTTCCCGGAAAAATAATCATCATCAGAAGATCTGGAAAAATTCTTTCTCCATACAATGTCACCAACATTCAACGTGACGGCTGAACGATGCGAATTATAAGCTCGCGAATTACGGAGGAAAGCCATAGAAAGATTATCAGCGACTTTCGCATAAACTTCTGCTAAGGATGATAAGTTCGATGCGTACTGAGTCCGACTTTCAGCTAAATTTACGCCTTGAGTCTGACTATTAGTACGAGTAGGAACCATGAGAACTTTATGCAATATTCTCATAAAACTTGAAAGGGGAAGAATGATTCTACGCGTGTTTGAGCCCGACTTTCAGCTAAATTGACGCTTAGAGTCTGACCATATGCACGGGTAGAACGCATAAGACCTTCCCTATCATACATAAAGAATAGAACTAGTGCAGGCAAAAAAAAAACTTGATAAGGGAAGAATTATTCTACGCGTGTTTGAGCCCGACTTTCAGCTAAATTGACGCTTAGAGTCTGACCATATGCACGGGTAGAACGCATAAGGCCTTCCCTATCATGATATCATACATAGAATAGAACTACTGCAGGGAAAAACTGCTGAGTTCTCAATAGACCTGGATTTCAAAAAGAAAGAAGGAATTACACCATACTCTGATGACGATGATGAAGCTCACATTGACAGGTGGACTAGCTAGTTTAAGGAAATCGTAAATTAAAAAAATAGAACCTCCTTCTTTGAAGTCGGTTAAAAAAGGGAACAGACTCAAAGTACGAACGATGTTATAAGTCTTTCGTATTAGAATCAGTTAGGAATAATTAAAGTAGAAAATTTGAAAATTTTAATGTATTAAGAAAAATGATGAAATAATTACGTAACTTGAAAAAGAGGTTTTTTGTTTAAAGGAATATTCACGTAATTATAGTGCCATATGAGAGGATTACGTTTAAAACCAATAATCCCGTTGGAATTAAGTCAAAAAGTCCAAGGTTTTTAGAGTTAGAAAGAAATTAGTAAATTGAAAAAATGTCCGAAGACGAATTCTCTAAAATCAGTATTTTGTCTAAAAAGTTTTTAATATAGAGATAGGAATAACCTTCGTCTGCTATGTTAGGATGCAAAAAGGACAAAACAAAGTTAAATAGGCAAATGTGATAATATGAATGTACTTAGAAAAAGTTAGAAATGCAGTGATCAGTCTGATGGGAAACTGAATGGCAAAATAAAAGCATCAGTCCCTAACAAACTAACACTAAACGAATCACAACGCTAAAAAAAAATCGAAAGCTAACTAAGGCAGTCAGGAAACAACAAAAAATAACCCTCAACTGCCATAGTAAAGACAAAACCAACAAATATACGGGGTTCCACGTAGCACGAAAGTGTTAGGTAACCAGCAATATATGACTGGTAGAGGAATGGTACGACGACGTGACATCACAGGAACGGTTGGGCTAAGAATTCAAAGAGAAACAAATAGAAACTAGTAAACCATCTGCACCAAAAACAAACAACGTACAGGTGGGCTAGAATCACAAAAAAAAAACAAATAGAATCTAGCAGACAACCGTGCAAAATCAACGCTTACCTTAGCCACGAAGTCTAAATCATTCGCACACCAATCATACACTACAGGATGCTAACTACTTCTAACTAAGGAGTGGAATAAAACCCAGGATAAAGATGTATTTAAAGGGAAGAAATAAAAGCGTTTTATATGTCTTAAGGTTCTACAAAGTTATCATTTATATTGCATCATAACATAGCACATTATAATAACGAACACCATCAGCAATAGAAGGGTTAACAGAAGTTGTCAATCACAGCCACAGAGTACCTTTTGATAGATCACAGCATAACTCTGGTAACCATAGCAACGATCTTGTTTGACAGAATGAGAAATAAATTTCTGAACTCCTGAAACATATAGAAATAAAACATTAAAATTTGCTCGGATGAGCAACCATCCTCACAGAAACAGAAAAAAAAATGATATTTCAGTAATCAGAATCAATAAAATTACTTACTTTTACTTCGGGCGCCATTTTGTAGCGATATAAAAAGGAAACACTTCATCGCCACTTAAAAACGTATAATTTTGTATAATATTAATAACCGAATTTACAAAAAATTACAAAAACTTAAAGAAAAAAAATTTAATACTTGAGGTTTTGTTTTGTTCATTGAATAATGTTTCAAAATTTAGTTAGATTACCTACGCGTCGAGTTAAACTGCAGTTGCAACTGTAATTTTCGCTACGATCGCGTAGCACCAATCGTGAACGAACGATATAAAAACCTGTTGTATTCTGCAATTAAAGTTACACGAAACAATTATTTATAAACGACAGTAATATTAGTAAAAAATCAATAATAAAAAAAATCTGATAGATCCTGGATTATTTCTCTCTGAATTATATCTTGAATTCCATTTCACATCTGGTTGGTATGGTTTTGAAACTGCTCCCTCGAATAGATCTCCACTCCTCAACTCATTCAAAAATCCGGGAACAGATTAGTGCATAGGGGTAGGGTAAAGCCGAAAACTCGGCTTGTTACGTCTTATATTTTCAGGCGTATCCTAAACAAAATAACGCACATTAAGAATGCTGTAACAAGCTGAACCACTTTTACCAAAAAAATAGGTAACGAGTAGAAATACACATACCTGATAAGATCAAAAGATCAACATATAACTATATGTCGAAGACTTCACATAAATCCAATTTAGATGATTAAGGACGTATTTTTCATTCATAATATCTTTACGATTATCAGCAAAGAAAAAAAATAATTGCAACCTTCAGCAATGAACACCAAAAAAACTCTGCCAAACTTCAAGAGAAAAATTTCATTTTGACAGCATCAGTTCAAAATTCAAAAGTTTGATTTTTTTAATCAGAAAAATGACCAAAAAAGGTTGCATAAAATCTTAAAGAAGGATGGAATGTTGAAAACATAATATGCAGTAATTAGTAATACTGCAATACATACGTATCGAATTGATAACCTACTTTTTTTATTAAAGTCGGTAAAAACTCACACACAAATAAATAAAGCCCACTATAATAGCCTTTGTGGCTATTTTCGAATAAACCCCTAATTAACATAACCAAAAATAACAAAGGGAGGGAAAAACAAGCCACCTTTGTTCTCATTTCATGCGTAACCACCATTACACATAAATAAACGCGACTGTTGTACGGTCAGCAACAAAAGTCGATTAACACTTCAGTTTTTTTTCGTCTCAGTTATTGGGCAAAATATTTGTTCAAAATTGCAGGAGAAGTACAATGCAATTTTCAACAAATATTTTGCTCATTAACTGAGATTAAAAAAACTGAAGTGTTAATATTTTGCTCAACATTTGAGATTAAAAAAACTGAAGTGTTAATCGACTTTTGTTCCTGACTGTACTAAGGAAGGTTTCTCTTCCACGAAATAAATCACCCGTCAGCTGAATTTCAGCTATAATAAACAAAAAATGTTGTTTCACTATGTTTTTTACTATGTGGTCATCAATATTTAAAATAAAAAAAAGTAATTTAAAAAAATTTAACCGACTTCAAAAAGAAATTAACTCAAAATTATGAAATAACTTTAATTTCGGAAGTCGGTGTCTTGGGATCTATATTTTAGTTTTATGCCACCGACTTCCGAAATTAAAGTTATTTCATAATTTTGAGTTAATTTCTTTTTGAAGTCGGTTTAATTTTTTTAAATTACTTTTTATTTCGTAATTTTTAATTTTTGCACTAGTATTTGACCAAGGTTTTGAGATGTTTTCCCTTTGACACTACACCCGTAGCTCTTATCAATAAGCCAGGCCGTCACACTTACACGTATTAGTCCATATCTTGAAAATTACTGAATCGATCTTGATGAAACTTGCACTGTTCCCTAAGTTGAAGAAATTGTAAGCCAATAAAAAAAAATGGTCACGATCCGATTAATAGTTCCGGAGATATGCGTGGACAAACATACATACATACATACATACATACATACATACATACATACATACATACATACATACATACGTCTATGAAATTTTGTATATTTGTTTGGAAGCCCTAATAGATCATCATATGTGAATATAATGCAATTCCAATAATATTACATACATACGTATCGAATTGATAACCTCCTTTTTTTTTTGAAGTCGGTAAAAATACACACGAAGAGGTATTATATAAACATATCAGCTGCTTCTTATCTGCTTTGATGTTTAATGTTTATTATTATATATATAATTATATATTTATTACGTTGTTTTATTTTATTATTATATTTTTATTTACAAGGAGTCTATACATATAAATTCATAAACATAAAACGACAGTGTAAATTAAATAAATAATAATTTATTTAGATTAGTATAATATAATTTATAGTATTTATTGTATTAAGTAAATGGTACACCACAGACTACCTACAGTATTTGTCTGTCCTTCCTTAGAAAAGTGCAATACCTGCGCGGTCAAAATGTATGGAACAGCAATTTTTTTTCAAAACCTACTGAAATTTTCAACGCAGGGAATTCAGAATAATTTTCAGGATCCATGGAAACATGTTGCGCGTTATGTCCCTCCCACCCCCACCAGTGCCACCCTGTATGTTTCTTTTTGATTTTAATATCACTTATGTACCTACAAATTAGGGTGTATGTGACGTTATATCTAAGGAAATATAGCAAGAGGTCACATTCTTATTATTTTTAATTAGAACTCGTTGCGCCCCGCGGTTTTACCCGCGTAAATGTCGATCCCGTGAGAATATCGAGCCTATATGTTAATCCAGGGTGTCAGCTACCTTCATATTTTTTTTTATCAAAATTGGTCCAGCCGTTTGAGCGTGAAGAAGTAACAAACATATAAACACACACACAAACTTGCGCCTTTATAAAGGCGAAAGTTTGTATAAAGCAAAAAAGGACTAAGGAACAACAATAAATCACACTACTTTACTTTTTTGGTTGCCTAAATATAATCCAGGGCATGAAGGATACAGCTTGATAAAGTTTTTGGTACCGCCTGGCATCAAGTACCTAGTAGGTACAGTCACAAGCACTTACATGTATACACTTAGCAACGTCTTTACAGATACTAAAAGTGATTTTTTTTCTACTGTTGGTATCGATTGTGATTTTATTTTGTTACGAACATTGTCAGTGCGACAATAAAATTCTAGTGGCTAATAAAGATCAAATTCGCAAAACACGTCTTCGTTTGTATGAAACTGACAGGTGTCAAGAACGCATTCTCTCGTCAGCCGCACCGTAGCATATTTTTGAAACCATACTATTAAAGGTGGTGATAGTACGGTTTTAAATTGGATACGCGTTAAATAGTGATGATGACTAATAAAATAGTATGGGTAAAAAAATAGTACTTATGGATAAAAAAATTGTATGGGTAAAAAAATTGTATGAGAAAAAAATTGTATGGGTAAATTAAAAATGGTCTTTTATCAAAGTTGCAATAGCCATTATTGATGATTGTCATGATTCCACAAAAAAAAAGCTTTAAAAAAATGGCTTTTATCATCATCGTTTACCTAGCCTCCCCCAACTATTTTTGGGGTCGGCTACCTGTCTAACCGGATGGAGCTGAATACCAATATTTTACGTGGAACGACTGCCTATCTGACCTCCACAACCCAGTTACTGGGTAACACTATACTCCATGGTAAGACTGGTTGTCAGACTTTCGCGCTTCTGACGACCCTTAACGAAAATTCACGAATGAAAAAAAAGTAAAGATGTCACCCATCCACGGACCGACCGCAGCAAGCTTACCGTGATCGATCGACTCGTGCGTCTGTTCTTACTAAGCCACGTACCCCTCCACTTTTAAAAAGTATACAGTTACATATGTGTGCCTGTGACTGTAGGTACATGTCACATAATTTCGTGGTCTAGTTGCTAAACACACTATCAGTAGGAATGTTATTCATTTTGACAGTTCAGCCATATTTATTGCGTTATTTACGTTATTGAGCAAACTAATTTTTCATACATATGAAGCAATGGATTAGCAATATCTTTCCAAATGATTCAGATTAAGATTGATGGTGTGTTACGGAATTAGGGTGCACGAACAAAGTCAGTGGCATGTCGTATTCTTAAAATAGACTTAGACAAGAAATCCGCATTAAGTCTGTCCCAGCCAACCTTTCGAGGTCGTCGGACCGTCTTAACAAGGAGCGTCCCACGTTCGTTTTTTTAATCGCGGTTTCAACTCAAGGATTGATCTGCTTCAACGGTCATTGGTCCTTTTCCAACAAAGCTTTAGTCCATTGCCACTTCAGTTAGCTAACTATGCAGGCTATGGAAGTGACCACATTTATCGATACGGCCTTAAGCCGATCAAGTATCACCGCGTCAGCGGTGACGGATCGCGTCGTCCGAAAACCGAAACTAGGTGAATGACACCTTTTTCGCCTTTATTGCATGGTTAAAAAACTCTTTGTGACTGGCTCAAGCTGATTCCGCGTCGGTAAGTGTGGTCATTCCTTAAGTCGGTGACTGCAGTTCTTTTCCGAAGTATGCCATTCAATAAACTTAGTATAATCCTACTAATAATATAAATGTGAAAGTTTGTATATTTGTTACTACACAGTCCCGCAAAAACGGCTGAGTGGATCGTTATGAAATTTCACATGTAGCCTGAGACCTGAAGAAGGACATAGGCTAGTTTTCCTGGATTGCAGACAAAATCGCGGGCAACACCTAGGAATAAGATAAACATACCTCTTCAGAGATAAAATCCAGCATATCATGGAAGGTCTTGGGCACGGAAAGGCCACAAGCAGCTCGTGTGGCAATATAAGACCCCAGGCCGTGGTCACGACCTCTTTGGATGTCCGTAGCTCGCAGATCACCTCCGAAAGTATTGTTGCGCCTGAAGAAATAAAGGTTAGTGTTTAATAAAGGTAATTCTTGATGTTTCATAAATACGTACCGGTGTAAGTTCATGTGATTAAAAATATTTGTTATTTTTATTTGAATTAAGACATCAAACCACATGAATCTAGATAACCAAGTTCAAGATGTGACATTGGTTATCTAGTTTCATTAAAATCTGGATTAGACACTCAATTAAACTGCTTTTCGGCTCGTTCATCATATAGTAAGCTAATGGGATAGCTGTCAGTCGTCATGTCTTTTACAAGTATATTCAATATTACTAGGTAGATACATAGACATGTATTTGCCTATACCTCTATATCCATACTTATATTATAAATTCGAAAGTAACTCTGTCTGTATGTATGTTACCTTTTCACGCCTAAAACACTAAACCACTAGTCTTATTATATGTTTTGCCTATACCTCTATATCTTAATATATTTAAGAACGAATTAAGCAGGCCACAAAGCTTTTTTATTTAATTTTTCAGCATTTTGCAAACGTTGTTGAAGCAAAAAAAAACTGGCCGAGTGCAAGTCGGACTCGCACACGAAGGGTTCCGTACCACAAGAAAACAACACGTTTGTTGTATGGGAGCCGCCCCTTAAATATTTATTTTATTCTGTTTTTAGTATTCTAGTCTAGCTATCACGGTTCATGAGATACAGCCTGGTGACAGACAGTCAGACGGACATTGGAGTCTAGTAATAGGGTCCTGTTTTTACCCTTTGGGTACGGAACCCTAAAAAGATCCAAATCTGATGTTACGTTTTAAATTAAATTATATCACCAGTGACAACGACAGCGAAAGAATAAACTGAAAAGTTAAAAAGTAACTTCATAGTCTGATTAGAAGTTATAATTACTTCCTAGAAATAAATCCAATTGACCTTTTGAATTCTAATTGTACGATCCGCGCAAGACAAACCTAATATAATTTGAAATGTTCGATATCTTAATTTTGTTAATAAACTGAACAATCAATTAACTAAGACGAAAATAACAAAGACGTTTCAGGCCTCAAATGTTGCTTTCATTGTTTAACAAAATTGATTTGATAACTTCTAGAATTCTAGATAATAAAATTGAGGATGAAATAATTAACCCTTTGATTAATCCATAAATAAAGGTATTAAGCGTCGTATAAGCACAGTAAAGATATGAACAGTAATGCTATTCTGTTAAAATCTCACCGTGAAAACTTAGGTGAAGTGAGCTTAAAGTGAGCTGTCAAATAGTGTTATAGAGGTATGAGGAGAGGTGTAAAGTTCACTCATACTCTATAGAAAAGGGAGGGTCCTCCAACCAGACGGGTGTTGTGTCTGGCGGGCAACTGCCCGATGATTCATGTCGGGCCATTGTATCTATGCTAGTTGCGCGGTAAACTCTGCTTGCGCGATGCATTATTTGCGTGACGTCAGTATGACGCGTTGTTCGCATGTGGCGTTGTAGATACCGCTACAGTATCAATCCCTAGCATCAGGAGAAATGACAGCTCACTTCACCTAAATTATCTCGGTGATCATTTTACAGAATAGTACCGTAGATGCGCGCGTCTGGTGAGTGTGCCGTTTCGAACGTTAGTACGTAGTTTCTATACTGTTCATATCTTTACTGTGGTATAAGTGTGTGACGGTATCTACATCGCCACATGCGAAATACGTGTCATACTGACGTCACACAAAATCCTGCATCGCGCAAGAAGAGTTTACCGCGTAACTAGCATATACAGAGTGGCAGGGACATCGACGCGCATCCTGCTACAATGGATTTAGGACATGATTCTGAACTCCCTACGTTGAAATATTTCTGTTATTAAAAAAGAATTTGCTGCGCGTGTGCACTTTTGTATGAAACAGCAGTTTTTTTTTCATAACCGAAGAAAAGTTTTCACTCTGCGGGGTCTAGGAACATCTGCTGAATTCATGGTTACAGTTGGTTACAGTTTGCGCGTCAATGTCCACGCCACCCTGTATACAACATCCCGACATCAATCTTCAGTCAGGCATAAAAGGAGCACAGCCTTTGTAAGTTTATAAATAGCTTTTAATTAAATTGATCTACATGCAAAACTCATTAATATTGGCTTGCGTACAACGCAAGCGCGGATCAAAAGGCTATTGAAGAAAAAGTTTGATTGATCATTCATTAATTAACATCAACAGCTACCTACGCGAACAACAGAGAGCCATTGGTGCCGCTTCCCTTGTTCACAAACTAGATTAAATTTAAGTTCAGTGCATCTTTATTTCTTTTTCATTACGAAAAGGACAGAAGATAAATTTTAGTTCAGTTGTCAAAATCCTGTCAAATTAATCAGCGCCTGACACTACTCCATACAAATTTAGACGTGATTAAAAACTTGCCTACTAAAATTACGTTAATTTACGTCACGCACTGAATTATTTGACAGGACTAAACTAAAATGTATCTTCTGTCCTTTTCTTAATGAAATAGTAATAAAAAGACGCATTGAACTTTAATTTAGTTTAGTATGTGAACAACAGAATCGGTGTCATTCTCTCACAAATACACACCCTTATTTCCAAATGCTAACTTCGTATAATTTGCTTCTGTCTATTATATTAAATAACAGTTAAATCAAATCAGCACAAAATTACGTCGACTACGAGACTACTTCCTGAAATTGTGACATCAAAGACATGACAGTAGGAACTTTGAAGTCAGTTACACATCCGTGTGTATTTCTGTCACATATGTAGGTATGTAAACAACTGAAAATTATCTAAGCACTGAACTGCCTTTAGTTTGGTGTGACGTCATAATACCTTGATTGCCAAACCAACTATTATTAGAATAATCTAATCATTATTCACAGACATAACAGTTCCTCCGTGATAGCAACGTCTAACTTCAAGTTTATAGACCTATCAATTTGAAGGCGTAATATTATTTCAGATTGGTTTTAATATTAATAAGGCAATAAATCTACCATATATTAAAACTTTAGCACAATTATGACGACTGTTTTCGTCGTAAATCAGCGTCATTTCGACCATCGTTAACAATTCTTTTCTGATTGCAGAAGTTTATTTTGAAAATTTATTCTTAAAGTTAGCAGCAGTTTGGTCTCCTTTGCATCCGATGTGACGTACCTACTTCCGATATTGAAAGTCGGAGATTCTCGTTGCATTAGTTTGAAGCTCAAAGTTTTTATTAGTTTTCAAAGTAGGAATAGCTTACTTGAAAAGGAATTGGGTAATTTCCGAGTCCCAGTACTGGTCGCTGAAGTCTTGTTCCTGCGTTGCGAGTCCTCTCGCCAAGTGATCAAAGGCGTTATCAAGTTCTAGAAGTAGAGGTCTGTTGAACCAGTCACTCATACGCACGGTGCCAGCTACACGACGGCTCTCGGAGATAAGTCTGTGAAAAATAAAAAAATAATAGTTTTTATTTCTTTACGAATAAAGTAGGTACATACCTACAAAAATTCGGTTTTGTTCTAGAGAATATATAAGATAGACAACAACCATGTATAAAAATATTGGTAATATTGTGTTAAGTTTGTCATAATAAACCCAGATGGGATCTGAATTGCAATTTCCTATCCCATTAATATTGATAGTCAATAAACGTTTGGCATGATTGCACTAGAGCCAATCTAGTAAAACATTATGAATTGACATAGAGCACAGTGTTGACCCTTATGACTACTACTACTGTTATAATGACCATATTGTAGTATCGAATTTAGTGAGAAGGTGAAAAACATAACATTATAAGCGTTAAATTTAGACAACTAAACATTAAGAGGGAACAGGGTGTGCGATTCTCCATACAAATGTATTCCCCTTTTTTCTTCCTTTTTTCTTTTTTTTGTTCCTCTAGAGCTAATTTTTTTTTTCACAAAGTCATGGTCTGCTGTAAACACGTCCCTGTCATTTTCTTTTTTTCAGCAGCTAATTAGTAAAGAAAATATGACCCTCTAAAAATTACAAAAATGCCCTATTTTTACCGCCGCGCCGTTATTAGAGGACAATAAACAACAGGTCAGACAAATTAGAAAAGTTTTTAATATTAAAAAAATATAGGAACCTAAACATACTCTTTCTTAATATGTTAACGTAAAATGAATATTGAATCGGCTCAGTTTTCGAGGAGAAAAAAGAGGAATAGGAAACGTCGATCTTGTCAAAATTTTTGTGATCATTTCGGTCTGAGCTGCAGCTGTCCGTATCACACACTACGGGTTCAGACTTGAGGTAAGGCGACGGCAATAGTTTCTGCAAATACCTATTTTTCAAATTCCTCGCAGGCCCCCTTTTACTTATTTATCTAGCTGACCTTCGTACCGCCTCCGATTTTTTTTTGTTATTTTTTCCCATGTTTTATTAATTATTCTGCTATTCGGGCGAAGACAAATCCAACAAATAAATGATCATCAAAATCGGTCCAGCCATTCTTGAGTTATAGGTAAATTGTGTAACTAACCCGACTTTGATTTATATATATTTAAAGAAGATAGATATCATTACTTGTAGCTTGGCTTAGCTTGTGGCTAAGTAATACCAGCCACACGGATCGATCGAAGGTTAAGCTACACTTGCACGGTTGGGCCGTGGATGGGTGACAATCTTTACATATCAAGACCCCTCCATGCCTCGGAAAGCACGTTAAGCCGTTGGTCCCGGCTGTCATTCGTAGACCATTGGCATTCGTTTCGGGACGTCAGAAGCCCAAAAGTCAAGAAAGAGACAACCAGTCTTACCAAGGGGTATCGTATTACCCAGTAACTGGGTTGTGGAGGTCCGATGGGCAGTCGCTCTATGTAAAATTCTGGTATTCAGCTGCATCCGATCCAGTTAGACTGGAAGCCGACTCCAACATGGTTGGGAAAAGGCTAGGCAGATGATGATGTAGCACAATAAACTGCTATGCTTTTAGGATTCGTGGTTAAGAATGCACAGAAGTAAGGAGACAGTTTATAATTTTGTGGCTGCAATACGTACTTCAAGTAACCCCTGATCAAGGTGTGGAAGTGTCTGAAGGCCGCTGTGGCATGCTCATCAAGTACTGAAGGGTCCACTCCGGGATTGTAGTCGTTCACGTAGCCATGAGCATCCGGGTAGATCAGCTTGTTCTTCACCATGTTATCATAGCCTGGATGTGAAATAAATAGGTTTAAGGGTTGTAATACGCTGCATTTAAAAAGGTTCTTATCCTCTCAGACTAATATGTAAATTTGTCATGTGGCGAATTAGATGCCTTTGCATTGAGCGTAAGTTCAGCGTAGGTGACACGCACGCCAGTGTGCGTTGCGTTTAAGTACCGGAAACGTCGCGTTAATGCACGCGAGTTGTTTCATTATTTGGCCAAGGTTGCGATGGCGATTTTCCCTTTTGTGTATATTTTTAGACGCGAAAGCCTGTTTAAGTACCTACCTAATGTTCGTAAGTTTTCCGGCAAGTAATTTTGCCAATAGAAAATCCCTTCTGTTTGCATTGGGATTATAGAGACGGTATACCTAATGGATTGATTGATGACCCATGATCCCTTAGACTGGCGTGACGATTAACGCAATAGTCCCCCATGGATTAATTAAAAGACCCTTATTGTAAGGTGAATGATAACAGGCAGATTTTAAAAGGTTCTTTTTTAGCAGATGAAAGGAATCAACAAAAAACATTTTCCTGCAGCCACAGTTTAAGGCTGTAACCATGAAGAGGTTCAAAATATGTATTTAGCATAATATCAGCTTGTAATGTTCCCACTGCTGGGACACATGCCTCCTCTCTGTCCACCACGCGGGTCCAGTGCGGGTTGGTAGATGTCACACGTCTTCGATATTTTTTAGGTAGGACATGCCGGTTTCCTCACGATGTTTTCCTTCACCGTTAAAATTGTATTGTATTGTTGTTGTGTTGTATTGTGTTGTGTGTTGTATTGTTGTTGTATTTATTTATTTATTATTCAGAAAGCTTACAGTCTAATATCTACGTAAATAATTTACAATTAGCGCTTACAATTGCCACTATAAACTTTCACAAATTAAAGAGGGAGTATCCAATTAATGCAGCTATTTATCACCAATATTAATTTGAAAAAAACTCTAGTGTTTTAAGATTCTCACCTAATAGAATTGGAAGATATTCATAGTAGTTGATGTGTTGTATTTCAGCGATGTGGATGCGTCTCGCTTCCTGGTAGATAGTCTCGTCATTCCAATGAGGGTTGAGTTCAGCCAGCTCGTCGGCAATGCGGTTGTGTTCACGCATCAGGATAACTTGGAGGACCGTCAGCTGAGGGTTTTGGTTCACACGGATGTCACCTGTTGGAATAAAGAATATTTTAAATTCAATAATTATGTCATTGCCCTTTTTAGTTGGTGGTTGGTGTTTAATCTTGCTAAAATAGGGTCGCGAACTCGGAAGTAAGTACCTATACAACTTTAATTTAAGATTATTTTATTACAAACGAAAGCTTTCAGATATTTTTTCATAAATATATTATTCAGACAGTAATTTTACATAAATAAATCGTTTATTTCTTAATTCAAAATGATAATATGGAGGTATCGTATATAGGTACTTTAAATAACATCTGCTCAATTATCTCCACCGTTTAGATACAAAAATTATCACTTTTCATAAAATTTTCGCATATTTTATTAGGAATCCCACTAACAAATTCGCAAATACTCTGCTTTTCGCAGAAAAAACTCAAGACGACTGTCGCAAAATCCTCAGTGACCAAATTGGTATTCGTTACTCGTAATGTTTTGTTAGAAAAATTGGGTCGTTTAAGACTCTCAGGATAAAATTAGGTATTAGGTATGGTCATGGTCTTATAAACTGTGTGTCGTGTTTTTATTACTAAACTAGCTTACCCGGCGAACTTTGTACCGCCACAGATTATTTTTTCCCATGTTTTAATAATGATTTTGCTATTCGGGGCGAAGACAAATCCAACAAATAAAAGATCATAAAAATCAGTCCAGCCGTTCCTGAGTTATAAATGGTGTAACTAACCCGACTTTGTTTTATATAATATATAGGTAGATATAATAGATATTATCAAACAACTGCAAAAATTGGCACCAAATCGTGCTGTATAAGACCATACCATAACGATACCATACCATATTTAGCCTATAATGTTCCCACTGCTGGGACACAGGCCTCCTCTCAATGAGATGGAGGCTGTATAAGAACTCACAAAATAAAATTACCTAGTACTAAACATAATATTTTTGAGTTTATTTTGAAAATCCAGTTAACAATAAACTAATTTATTAGATCTATCCTTCAATGTGTTCCCAGCTATATCACAACTTCGCTGCAAGTACCTACAATAAGGTCACTCGCTCTCTGTGAAGCGACACGTGCGAAACAATTTGAAAACAACACAAACATCACTCGTATATTACCAACTGACCTGAAAGTGGTATATATGAACGACTAGTTTCCGCCCACTGCTTCTCCCGCGTCGTATGCCGATAACAAGTAGCCTATGTCCTACAGGGTTCAAAGTATACCCGTACCAAATTTCATCAAGATCATCAGATAAGCCAGAATAAACAGACAGACAGACAATATTTCTAAAAAATTGTGTTTTTTTTTTCAAACTTTTTATAAAAATGTATATGAAAGTATATACGGTAGTAGCTACTTTCATATGCATTTTATAAAAAGCTGTTATTTAGATATTGCAAACAGACAATTTTATTTAGTTATACATATGTACAGAAGATAAAGTCCTTCCTAGAACTGCAAACTTCTTGTACTATACTTATGGGAGGCCGACTTTAATTGGAACAACCTTTACAGCGCTACTCGATTGCCCTCAAGGGCAAGAAGCAAAGATCGAGAGGATCTTCCCATCGGTATTCGGAGGCTTCGGTTGTGTAAGCATTCACTAAGAATGATCTGTTTCCTTAGTACCTTAAACTCTGTCAATATACTAAAGTGGATTATTGCGAACCCTCTTAGCGCAGAAAATATTGGCTTAGCTTCCCGAAAAATATTCGAGGCTACGTTATTCTCAGTATCAACAAAAAATGATTTAGGTGAGTGGTTAATAAGTATTTAGGTATCGCAATATTTTGCAATATTCATGTGTGATCTTGTAATGGAAGTATTATCTGGCGGAAATTATTATCACGGTTACCTTAATCGTTTCCAGTGGTCTGTAATGATAATAATCTATGCAAAAGGGTCGACAAAGAAGGCGGCGCGGCGTACCGCAAAAAGTACTGAAGCTTGGCCATGTTCCAGAAAAATAAAGTCCTCCAGACAGAATTTCGGCCATGGCGATCAATCTCAGCTCAGACCAGCCTTCGGCGCGGGAGATATTTTAGTGCAACAGGTGTGTGTGCAGACACAGGTGCACTCCCTCTTCCCTCACTCTCTCCCAGCCCGGAGTTTGGAAGTAGACGCTGTTATACCCCCGTGCCTCCGAAAGCACGTCAAGCCGTTGGTCCTGCGCCTGATCTCTGTCCGGTCGTGTCGGATTGCCGTCCAGCAAAATAACACCAGTATTGGATCCCGCATCCGCAACGCACATTGGGATGTAAGGAAGAAAAGTTTCCACAAAAAAAAAAGTGATAAGTTTAACTTACCAGTCAAGTAGCAAGGTTCATTGGGAGATTGCGCAGACTCGCAGGTAATGGTGACATTGGGGTCCTGTGGGGGCCACTCCCGATTGCTCCTCAGGTTGGTCAGCAGGCGGCCACCTTGACGAGCTCGGAGCGGGTTGGCCTGACCAACGCTGCTACCGTAAACCAGCGATAAGTCCATGTAGGCTGTGACTGTTGTTATCTGGTAACAAAATAAAAGTATTTTACGTGAGCTTTTGGGAGTGGAATACCTGGATCAGTAGTGTTAGGCCTCGTTCTCATCAAGAGTAGGTATAGTCAGCCGCTGGTTGGGAGCAGTTCCCTGTAAGGCCCAGTGATAAAGGGGATATCTGTGTTAGCATCTTTTCGGAACTATAAATTGAATACGTATTGAAAAACCTGCATTACCCTCACTCACAGTCGGCAGCTGACAATACCTTTGGTGTGAACGCGGCCTTATTTTGTAATACATTATTATATTCGAGGCGCACTCCAGTGACTCTACTAATTCAAGAAGAATCGCACTCATTTGTTTTTGAATCAATAGCACACCTCGAACATCACTCTAGATTCTAAGCAGAATAATGCTACTCGTAGTTTTGTTATTAGAAATAACAAAATTAAATTCTAACTTAACTAAAACTATACAGAAACTAGAAAATATTGCCGAAAAACTCAACCGCATCGCTGTCGACTGGTAATGTACCCAAGAGACTGGCGGCATTACCACGTTGTATGGCGATACTTAGCCTCTGGCCAAGGTAAAAGCCAGCCCTTGGGTCACGGGAAGTGTCAACCAGTCGTTTCGAAATTTCTTTAAAAAGATCATGAGCACTCGGACCCCACGGCCCGAGGGTTAAATAGATAAGACCGCTTACTAGTTTAAGTCAAATTGGCTTATTTCTTCTCAAATACTGAAAAAAAAGTCCGTTTAAGTAGCAAGTATTTCCAAGTTTCGGAATCCAATTCTCAGGTCAAGTAATGTTCAACCTAACTTAGTTATTTGTAAAAGTTTTCAAGCGTAGAGTGGAGGGCTATTCGGAATAAATGGAGCAAGGAATTTGATTCGCTCTCCTTACATTGAAATCTTATACTGTCATATTTTTTTAACGTTTTAGTCTCTTTAGGGTTTTGTAACCTTTAAAGGATGAATGATTTTACACGTTAATAATATTTTATAAACTAGAGATAAGGTCGGCGTTTCCTATCCAACTACTATGAAAATAATGGCTAAAAGAAACTCAGAAGTCACACCACACCGTGTTCTTCACGTTATAGCTTTTACAAATCAAATCTAACAAAAGAAGAAGTACTTTAAAAGGCTTCGTTACAAAGATATTTGTAATTTGATTAAATAAAATAAGTAAGAAAGGGTCTTAACTTAGTTTTAACAAGTTTCACCCCGCCAAATCATAAGAATGAAAATACGATTAACGTTGCCAATCTGATAAAGAGGCATGCATATCGGGTGATTTACGTCAAGGTATTTAGTTTTTATGAAAATTAACAAAAAAATAATAATTCATTAATGTGTCCATAATGAATAATGCTTATTTCCAGGGTCTGAACATCTGGTCGAAGTTTATGTATATCGTCCAGAACACTGTGTATATGTCGCAGCCAACTAGTTTAATTAGCCGTTTAGTTAACCGCCTAGCCTTTTAACTTAGCCTTTAACAACAACTAACAGCCTGAATGATATTCAATTATAGTTTTTTTTTTTTAAAACGTTGCCCCACACTAGTTTAGCTTGGAATTGTAACCATACACGCGCGAGCCGCTAATTAGGCTAGGGCACCCCGACCAGTCCTGGTGGCGGAATGGCGGGACAGGCTTTCACGCCCTACCTCGTCACCATCGAGGCGGTCTCGAGCGCTGGCTCGAGAGGAGACACGGCTCCCTGTCGTTTCGGGTGACGCAGGTGCTCTCGGGGCATGGTTGCTTCGGGAAGTACCTGTGTCGCATAAACAGGGAGCCGGACGCCCGGTGTCACCAGTGCGTCGACTGCCGGGAGGACACGGTGCGGCATACGCTGGCAGAGTGTGTAATTTGGGAGGAGCCGCGCCGTGCCCTCATCTCAGAAGTAGGCCTGTCGCTGCTGGCCGTGGTCGAGTCGATGGTCGGCAGTGAAGAGTCCTGGGACGCGGTGGTTTCCTTCTGCGAAACAGTCGTCTCGCAGAAGGAGCCTGCGGCCTTGGGAGATCTCGTCCACTCACCCGGCCCGCAGCAGGCGCACCGACGACTCTTAGACGTCGCGGGGGAGTCAAACATCTCACTCCGCCCCTGACCCGAGGAGGCCCTCAATGGCGGGCCGGCACAAGTCGAGGGTTGCGGAAGGATCGAACGTTCCCGCGACGCCCTGCGTAGGTGTGAGATCGAACACCGGGGTGGTTTTTGGTCAGTAAGAGTCTGACAGACCCCTCCGCCCGCCCCAGGGCGGAAGACATCCATGAGGATTTCCATTTGGTCGGGGTGCACTTTTTTTTTGTTTCCGGGGTTTGTTCGGGGTGCGAGCCGAGAGAGCGAAGCGAGGCGAGCACTACTTCCAAAGGCCAGGCGGAAACGTGTTGATTTACGGGGTTTGGTTTTATTATGTTTTCTGTTTGCATTGATGTTAGCTATCGATTTATTTCAGTTCCATGCGTGGCCGCCATTTTGAGAAAAAAACAAAATGGCCGCTAGTAGGTATGCTACGTACCTTCAAAGCCATTTAATACAACCCGTTAAATAAAAGGGGTAAATATAATATAATAAATTGTCTGTGAAATACTTGACGTAAAATTGTAACTGAGAGAGACGTTATTGAATTTGCTCTAAATAAAGTAAAATCAATTTTCAAAGAATTTATTTATTTTTATTGAATTTTTCAGACTCAAACGTTGACGTTATCTCTGAGTTTGTCTATCTGTTACCTGTTCATGTCATAACAGCTAAATGGATTTCGATGTGTAGACTATGACCTTGGTTAGGACATAGGATATTTTTTACGGAGGTATCCCGGTAGTACGTCCCCGTGAGATAATTTCCGATCTTGTCGCGAGCGAGGTCGTGGGCAATATTTATAACTATTTTTTTTATTCGACCAATATTTAGTTACATTCGTTGCTGACCCTAGAAAGGCTAGCAAGAAGAGACAGTACGTTTTGCGCATGATAAGAATTTATCCTAAGCCCTATCAAACAAGAATACAAAGCGTATTTTATTTTTGGCCTCTATATCATATAATGAGTAAATATTTGCCATCTGACCCTTAGCCAAAAATGCCACTCTATATTTTCCCGTTACGTCAACAAAATCATATTACACAAAAGGGCAAAACAAACGAAGATTCCAGACGGAATTTTAAGAGGCCCTAAGTAAAAAATAAACTATGAAGCTTGAAACTAATGATGAAGAACTAATGATCCAATGCCTATAAATTGCAATACTCATAGCTATGTTTTGAGAGCAGTGGTGGACGGTGGTAACGTTCCCGACTTACGAGTTGTAGGTCGAAGGGTTTGAACCCGGACAGGCGCTTTACTTTGTGTAAATAATTTCATCACCACTGCTCCCAAAACGAAACATCGTGAAGAAACCGGTTTATCCTAGAACGAAAAATTCGGGGACATGTGACATCTAGTAACCCGCACTGGGCTCGCGTGGTAGTTAACGGCCCACTGCCTCCCACAGAGAGGAGGCATGTGTCCCAGCAGTGGGAACATTTATAAGCGGATTATGCTAGCTACCTATATCTAAAATTATTGACTTCCGATTGGCTTCTTAACTTTTAAAGGTTGGTAGATATTCATGAAGCAACGCTTTTTTTCGCATCCTGGTCTGTTAGCTCCGCCGCCATTTTACGTTTACGCGCCTATAATATTAATAATGACCCACCTGGTCCTAAGTGATCTTTTTTTATAAGCTTACCTAAGTACTCAAACATCGGCCGATTTCTTTATTATGTTTGAGTTTAATATTAATGTATTTGGACATAAACCTTCCGGAATAAATGTTCTATTGTCTGTTAGCACCGCCGCCATTTTACGTTTACGCGCCTTTAACATTAATGATGACACATCTGGTCCTAAGTGATCTCTTTTTATTAGCTAACTCAAACATTGGGATTTCTTTATTGTGTTTGAGTTTAAATTAATTCACTTGGACATAAACCTTTTGGAATGAACGTTCTAAATGATGGTGAAAACCGATCAGAATCCGTTGCGCAATTTTAGAAGAACAACGCGGTTACACATATTATAACCTGAAATCGTGAAAATATAATCAGCTGTTCCCTTCTTTTGTTCCTTCTTAGTTTTAATCATGATCTGGCAGTTTGAGTAGTTTATGCGGCCTACCCAAATGTCCTGTCTTTGGTATTGTTCGTCGAATCGTTGAGCTCCTCAAGTTCTGAGTTGAGCTGCACGATTTTTGACAAATGCGTGCACTGATTGGACAGGTCCGCTCAATCTGTGTGGTTCTTTCCTCAAAAGACCATTTCAGACACCAATCTACATGGTCTTCACACGATCTGACCAAGATTTTGTCTGGACTTTAAAAGAGACTGTGACTTCTGAGTTTGTTTCGGCCTTTCTTCTCAGAATAGTCAGTTAGGAAACGCCGACCTCATCTAGTTTAAAAAAAATATGATTGACGTGTAAAAGTGTTTGTACAAACCTACTTACAGAAATAAAAATCATTTAATCATTTAATCATCATTTAATCATCATTTAATCATCCTACATTTTGACGAGTTATGCGAACATAAATGTAGGGAACAGCAGATTTTGTGTTTAGTCCCGTAGTAAAAGGTGTTCATAATAATAAGTACAATGACCCCTTAAGAGGTTATCCATTAATTTACATTTACAGGAAAAGCGAGTTAAATCCACACTAATATTATAAATTCGAAAGTAACTCTGTCTGTCTGTCTGTCTGTAGGTATGTTACCTTTTCACGCCTAAACCACTAAACGGATTTCGATAAAATTTTGCAGAGAGATAGATTGCATCCCGGGGAAGGATATCAGATAATTTTTATCCGCGGGCGGAAGCTAGTTTATAATATGTACTTATTCCTTACCGGTTCAGCGGGAGCATTAGGAGCCGTGCATCCTCTATCCCTGGTTGTGCCAGTCCTCACAAAGTTCATACACTGGGTTCCTTGTGGGGAGTGGACAGGGTCATTGGGTGGGATCAGCAGGGGCGCACATACAGGGTTCGAAGTCACGTCGCGAGCAAGTCGGCCATTGTCGTCGCAGCACGTCACCAATTCCTTATCTGTAAAAAAGAATTTATAAATTGAAGTAGATGATATACTAGTGTTGGGAATAGCTAAAGCTTGAATCGGTCAGAACGATTTTCAAGCTTTTTCTACAACCGTGCACTTTTCATAAGGCACGTTTGGTGTTACTTTACAATGTAATGAGGTGTTGCGTTACCAATTTAAACACAAATAGATTACTAAACGAGTGGAAAAATATAAAAATAGGTGATCTGTCATAAATCGTTAGAACCTCTTTTAAAGAAGCATAATTATTTCAAGCAGAAAAATGATGCAAACGATAAATAAAATTTTAATGCAGCCTTCCGCCTAAAATAACCTCTTGTAAAAATATTTTATTTGGAAGACAAAATAAAGCACAGGTCATTTTGGCAACGAAAATTCTTCTGAACAAACTGGCTTTCTTTTGGCAAAGGAAATTGTCTGAAATATTTTTGTGAAACGATTTTCCTTTCCGGAAATTGTTGATACACCATTTTCTCTAAGATTAAGTATGATCGTTGTCAACAACGTCTATTTGAACAGTCAATCGTAAAAGACTTGCTTGAATACCTACAGAAAATTGCCAATTAAAATCGAAGAAATGTCGAAACATTTTTATCGATATTCGAACGGCTTTGTTTGTTGTTTGGCTATCGAGAGCAGTCGTAACACTAGTTCCTACTTTTTTTTGTACCGATTTCTTTGCTCCTCGATTTCAAAATGAGTCATTGCATTATTTTAGAATATAAAACTACAATGAACTATATGTTTACAAATGTTGGCACGGCGGCGTAAACCCTTTACTTGATGACTCACTTATTTATTCAAGTTTACTCCAACTTATGATTACAAAACTACACACAGAATCTATACATACAGCTTCTGGATTTTACATAAGCCAATTATGGGCTATGACATTCTAAAAATTATGCAACTGTGATCACATACATGGTATTATTATTGTACAGACGCCATCAAGCACATCAAGCTACTACAATCTGTCAAATTTCTTTAATAGATTTTCAACTTTATCACTACAGCTTTAGGTTCAAAATTAATTGGGAAAATTTGACAGTTTCGGGTAGCTTGATGTGCTGGCGTCTGTACTTACAGTGCCCGCAAAAAGTTAGCTGACATTTTTCCACTTCAACAGAGATGGATGATTATGATTTGAAATCCTAGTTTCAAAAGTTCGAACTGTACACTATAACGTTTTTATTGACTAATTCAACTACCTATGATTTTTTATATAAAAACTTATAACTTAGAATTAGGTAATGTATAAGTTTCAAAATAAAATTATAATCAAGTGATTATAATTTTATTTTTATAAGTCATAATGAAGCATCTCAGTTGAAGTGGAAAAATGTCAACTAACATTATGGGGGCACTGTAAAAAAAATTGAGACACACAGGTAATGTTAAAGACTGATGAAATTGAAACAAAAAGATGACATTTTTAGTAACACATTTACACACACATTAAACTTACTCTCAGCTTCAGTAGCAAACGCTGCAGAAAAACAATAATTATTATAATTAGTGAAGAAGATTAAATATTATTTTGCTTTACTAAATTAGAAGAAGACTTCTAAAACCAAACTTTAAACGTTTGGTAACGATCTATTTATACAGGCTGGCAAAGACATAGTCACTCAACCTGATGCCCCAGCGCTGAAAATTTTAGTCGGTTATTTAAAAAAAAAAGCTGGTCCATACATTTTCGACGTTTATTGATTTAGCGTATTCTGACGGCACGGTTGGCGCAGTGGTGAAGCGATTGACTGCTGCACTGCGTGTCGCGGGTTCGATTCCCGCACGGAACAAATATTTGTATGACCTACAAGTAGTTGTTCCGGGTCTGGCTGTTTGTGTATGTGAGATTAAATGTTTGTAAACGCACCCACGATACAGGAGAAATTCCTAGTGTGGGGCAACGTTTAAAAAAAAAAAAAAATTGACTGCGTAGGTTGCTGCGTTGGCACTTTTTAGGGTTCCGTACCCAAATGGTAAAAACGGGACCCTATTACTAAGACTCCACTATCCCTCTGTCTGTCTGTCTGTCACCAGGCTTTCTGTCTCATAAACCGTGATAGCTAGACAGTTGAAATTTTCACAGATGATGTATTTCGGTTGCCGCTACAGCAAAAAATAAATTAAATTAAAATTTAAAGGGGTATAAAAGACACTTTTTTTCGGCGTTTTATGACTTGTGGTACGGAAGCCTTCACACTTGGCCGGTTTTTTTCTATTAAACAGCTGATTTTTTTGGTAACTGACTAAAAATTTCTACACTAGGGGTCTGGAATCATGTGCTGGTTATACTTTGCGCGTAGATCCCTGCCACCCTGTATATTCATAACATTCTGAAAGATTGTAGATGTCTTCGAACAAAAAATCTGCGGTCAAATCTTAGGTTAGCGTATTGTGACTGGTTGACCGAAACAACATCTTCTAGTTATAATATAAGTTCACATAATATTCGACAACAAAATTAACTGAATAGAGATTAAGATCTCTTAAACAAACATAGAAGAAAGATGGTAAGAGCCATTGTATTTTCTTCTCAATACAAAAATGACAAAATTATCCACAAAAAGTTCCACTATATAGGTACGTTTCTTATTTATTTGATACATTTTATTATTCGTTCAGCAACGTTTATTAATGTCTCAAAGTTCACGGCAAGAAACACTGTTTGAACGAAATTCGATAATCCTAGCGTAAATTGACACGTACCTACCCGTTTTGTATGCCCAAATGTACAGTCAACAAAAGAGATAAGTATGCGGGCAGATAGACAACTACAGTGCGGCCGTCGAGAGAATGCTTTCCTGACACCTGTCAGTGCTACGATTCTAGTAGCTAATATAGATCAAATTCGCAAATGACTTATTTGTTTGTATGAAACTGACAGGTATCATGAACGCATTTCCCTCGAACGCATTTTGTGCAAGTGATGAGAAATCAAGTCGTAAACAAACCTGTCATTGCCGCGTTGGTGTGTGTATTTAACTGTGTAAGTGACAAACATTACGCAAGCAATGAGAATTCATATTTTCCTAATAGTTAAAAATATAAAGCATTGACAGCTCTATTGATAGGTACCAAAATTTACCAGAAAAAAAAATCTAATTGATAACAAATGAGACGTAGGTGAGGTAGGTGAAATTGATCACCCTGGAATTATTCGTCAAGTAATTTTATGCCTTGTAGTAATAACATAGCCTGTGCCTATAATTATATTTTGAAGAAATGTAGGTATGTGCAGTACACATACGCTTCTTCCTAGCCTGCATACCAAAGTCTTTCGTTAAGTGTACAAAATGGTAACTAAGTAGGTAACAAATAAAAGTTTTTCTTCCCACGAAACAAAACTTCCTAGAAATTAAGCTAAGAACTTACGGGACTGTACTACGCCAGCTGTGAGTGACATGTCGTGGGTTATAATTTGTCCCCACTGTTGCGTGTTGAGGGTCCAAACAGGGTCGACTAGTTGTCGGTCGGGGAACAGCCGAAGACTGATGTCTCGGGGGTTCGGGAGTGGACGGCCGGAAATTGATAGTGTCATGGCGCTTACACCTGGAAACGAAAACTTTATGAAATCTCATGAAAATAGAACTAATACTACCTTAGCATCGGGATTTTTATAAATAAAACCTAGATTTGGGACTCTCATATTCCTAGGATTTTCAGATGTATTATTTTGCTTTCCAATCGTAACTTTCTAAACTGGCTGGGCCTTTGCAAAAAAACTCTGTAAAACATGCTACGACTAAAAGTTTCTAACGGATGATGTTATACGCGATGAATTATGAAACTATATCGTTCTCATAGTGGCAGATAAATAAAACATTCGGATCACAATTAGGAATAGAGCATCTTACATAACTTCTCCAAAAGCGTCACAAATATCTGCAAACATAATCTATCTCGCTCCACTTATGGAAATCCTTATGGGAATATCTCACCCCCATAAATCCCTACATCCCTTCACCCTGTTCCGCCATTATCCCTAAGAATCATTAATTGCTAAGAATCACAACCATTCATCAAAACGTCGCCAACTAAACGGGAATGGCGGCAGTCCCCTTCGCATGAAAGTAAATGATAAATAGAAGGAAGTTATCTTATTGGAAATTAAACCAGCGGAAATGATTGATTGTGAAGGGAAGGGAATTACAATACTGAGATAAACACGGAATACAATGGTTGATAGAATTGCAGTCAGTATCTTGAGAGCTTAGTATTATTCAACAGAAAAATGCACACATCTAAGTAAAACCACAAACACTTTTTGGATCATCTGTGCTACGCTTATCTATTACAACGCACGAAGCATTTTCATACGCGCGTATTATCTACGCTCGTGTCATTTTGATTGCGTGGGCCGACTACAAAAACCCATGGTGAAGCTAGGCTAAAGGTAAATATTATTTATGTAATCTGACGTTACGTGATAGTAGAAAGATGTTGCGTTTATTAGAAAATTCCTTTGTTTCTGCAGCTTGATTTTTGCTTTGATAAACAGTTTCAATTAACTCAACTTCAAAGACAGCTCATACTTTTCGTCGTTATTAAACACATTTTCTCTTCAAAATTGTATAATTGATTTACTACTCGATATGACAATATAGGTATATTGTTTATTGTAAACAAGTAAATCTATATTAAAATAGCTACACGATTCTACTAATAGATTAAATCTCGAAGCTAGTAATCAAGGCTTAAACATTGGCAATAGACCGGGACAAAGCACTGCAACGATTTAAATGAGAATATTTGTCCCGAATGCAAAATGTCCTATATTAATTTGATTCAGACAATAAAAAAGCTAAAGAACTTGGGGAGCATTTCCAATAAAAGATCCTGAACAATTCACGACTCAATCCTCCTTAAAATGATTCCTGCACTCAATTTGTAGATTAAGTGGGCAAACATCTATAAAATGCAGCTACGTCAGTGACGAGTGGAATGGCATGCAAATGCCTGAAACGTGGGCATAGATATTTGCATAAACCGAGCACCGACGCGGAGCCCGTTCTCGTGCATTCGTAAATCATTTGTTACATTGAGCCGACGTTGAATAGGTATCCATTCGCATAGTGAGCCTATTTTCTTGTCACAATATTTTTGTGATAGTCTGGGTACCTACATTTGTCGGTGGAAACAACCTGTCTCAACTGAATTTTACAGATGTTAATTATAATATCTATTATAATTAACTATCGTACGTTTTGTATACGCATGTTTGACAAATAAATTATCTTTCTTTCTATCTTTCTTATACAGGGAGAGTTTATAGTATTAACTATACAGGGTCATATTAAATAAGCTAGCGAAACTCTGTGGACAAGATGGGTTAACATGATTTGATGTTATTTTTGAGGGGTCATGGCGTAATTACTTGATGTATGAGTTCAGAAAATAGTTCTGTTTTTTTTAACTGATCAGCTCCACCCACTCCAGGTGGAGCCCACCTACTGTAGAAAGGTCAGAAATAACAGACCCGTAAAAAAATAATTGACGATCTATTACAGTAACCAGCCAAACTTTTTTGTACTTACCATCAGCATAATTATAGGGTGCCAACCGTCCGTAAGGCGTCTGGGGCATGCCCCACGCTGGTCTCTGGAGGTTGTTGCATGAGCCATCGATAGTCCTATACCGAGACTTTGCACAGAATGGGGGCGAAAGACCACAAGTTTGTGCGGCCGGGTCCACTCCAGATCCTAATGGAGGTGGTGGGTTGCTGAAACTATACTATATATTTTAGTCATTGGTTTTGATAGTTGACGAAGCGGCTTATGAAAGTTAATACGTAGGTAAATAAATAAAAAGTAATTTGCATGCATACTTGGGTGACTAAATTATTATGTACAGTAAAGATATTTTTTTTTTGTCGATAGGTAGAAAAACATTAAATATTCACATAATTATGTAAAATGTATAGAAGCTAACTCATAGAAGTAAACTTTTGTACAGAAGCAATACCATTTCTATAATTTATTTATTTTAATATCATGTACAGTCAACAAAAGAGACAAGTATGCAGGATCGTCGGATATAGTTAAAGTGTAGTAAGAAACTGATGGATGTTGTCGACTGAAATTTAATTTGATAAATGAGCTGTTTGTTTGCTATTAATAAAATTAAATTTTATTCGAGAACATCCATCGGTTTTTTACTAAACTTCAACTATATCCGACGATCTTGCATACTTATCTCTTTTGTTGACTGTACATGTTGCAGCCAACTAGCATAATTAGCATTTCAGTTAACAGCCAGCCTTTGGAAGTAGCGCTCGCTCAACACGAGCGCTTGGTCACAGTTCTATTAGGTGCCCTGGCTTAGTGAAGAATTCTGCTCGCGCGTGTTGGCCACTGGCAGTTCCACCCTAACCTATAATGAATATCAGTGAGGCCGCTAGTTGACCGGCACCGTTTAGTAAAAAGTCTAGCCTGTTAACTGAACGGCAAATTAAACTAGTAATCTAGCTTATTATAGCCTTTCAGTTAACACCTGTTGGCTGCGACATACACATTACCTACTACAACTTTATCATGCATTTAACTATTTCCACGTTCGCTTTTCCTGGAAAATGTACCGCGTTTCATTCATTTGTTTCTAGTTAAGTACCTATACCCAGCGGGAGAACACAAATATAAGCACTGCGGATCAGCATCGCCTCAACTCCACCTGATAAGTATTCTCTTTAAGAAACCCCTTACTGCTACGTTTACTTATACCTAAACATCGTAACGGTATCGCCTCAGATCGGGATCAGCTGGTAAACGGAGCTTGCTTCGAGGTATCGGTGACGCCTTGCTTAGGATCGTCGCCCCCTTCACCCAACCATAAGCAAAACCCTGGCAAGCAGCGTGATATCGCCATGGCAAAGTGCCAACCGATCCGGTTCCGTGCTCATATCTGGTTGATGATGACCTGATGAGGTGAGGAGTTGCCAAACAGGTGCAGTGCTTATACGTTTGCGATAACCTTGACACGGAGTCAAGTTTGTCTATTCACAACTCTAAAATCGTTCAAACGAAATTCCATGGGGACTCTTGGCGCTTGTAAATACGTGTGGAAACACGTGTTCGTGTTCGTGACATCAATAAATTATTTATAGAGTGTTTTGTAGCGTTCAGGTTTGGGGGGATGCTTATTTACCTCTATCTACACCTGATAAAGAGGTAAAATTTGTGAGTTTGTATATAAGGGGTAATCTTCGGAACTACTGATCCGATTCCGAAATTCTTTCACTAATGCTACAGCAGCTGGTATTGCCGAGTATTATGATACTCAGCAATGGGATATACGTATTTTATGTTAAAACAGGACATTTCATGCGGACGAAGTACCGAGCAGAAGCTAGATTCAAATATTTTACAAATTTAATAGCGTATAACTACATGCAACCTTTATCATACTGTTGTCACATTTGAAACATGTCGATTAGGACATTTAGAATGTCTATAACTATGTAGGTAGGTACGAAATGAAATGAAATTTTTTATTCTGCAAATAGGATACCAGAATCACTTTTACACGTCCTAATATAAAAAAAATAATCAAATGAATTCGAAATTTCCTATCTGACAATGACTGAATACAATATTAAGGACAGATGGGCCACAGTCGTCACGCAGTGGGTGCCAGAAAACGGACGTCGTTGCCAAAGAGGCATAGTAAAAGCTGGCGTAATGAATGAGAGCCGTAGATGGGAGATCGGCCAGAGAAGGAAATACACAATGAAGGGTAGAAAGCTGTGGGAAAGACCTTTCCCCAGCAGTGGGACAAAACAGGTTAAAAAAAGCGCAACTGATAAGAACGACAAAGAGATGCCTATCTGGATATTTTCCGATCGTATTAAAACCCGTCACATCGTACAGACATGCTAGGAGTTTGTCGCCCGAACTCCATTATTCAGCATTTTAATAACGTACGTGGTTGTAAATGTGCCCATACGACACTGAAAAATGGCTTAACTCTTTCACTTTTCCGAGAACGAATTCTAAATAACACATGTATACAAGTACCTACTGTAGGTACTTCTCAAGACGTGAGAGTAGCTACCGTCTCATAAAGTGAAATTTCTCATTACTTTATTTCAAGGCTTAATTGTATATAAAAAGGTAAACACACTCTCACTTAAGGGGGAAGCGTCTGGGTAGCCTGCGAAATATTTTTTTACGGTTTTGCAATATGCAGGTCAGTGTCAGGTTGTACCATCATTCATCATCATCTGCCTAGCCTTTTATGGTGGACAAAATATTTTTCGCGACCGTAACAACTATGTATTTATAGAATTATAACCATTGAAATCATCAATACAACCCTATAAGTCCATATAAGTAATCCTATATTGAATAACTATTTCATCACACTAATATTATAAAGGCGAAAGTTTGTGAGTGTGTTTGTATGTTTGTTACTTCTTCACGCACAAACGGCTGCACCAATTTTGATAAAATTTGGTATGGAGGTAACTGACACCCTGGATTAACACATAGGTTACTTTTTATTCCGATATTCCCACGGGATCGTAACTTGTGCGGCTGAAAGCGCGGGGCGCTGCTAGTAAATTATAAATAAAAAACAATAGGATATGAACTTAGATGGTTGTATTGTTGATTTTAACTAACATAATTCTGTAAATACATACTTGTTACGGTCATGAATCATATTTTGTTCATCATACAACCTGACACTCACCTGCAAATTGTAAATATGACGTAAGAAAATTATAATTTCGTGGGCTACCCTGCTGGCGCATCCGACTTAAAGGATTCATACGTAGGTAAGCATTCAATATTTATGCTAAGAAAATAGTGTGGAGGTAAAAAGTCTGTTAAAACAAGGTGATGTATGAACACAACTTTTTCTCACAGGCAATCATTTTCACAGAGCGAATTTTTTAGCTCTAGCAATATTACTAAACCACTACATTATTTATTTTGTGTGAGGCTTAGACGTGTCACGATAAAATTAATGTAGGTTTAAATCCTATAAAATGAATATAGTATTTTTTTCTGAAACCTTATTTAAACCAATCGTACCTAAAAATATTTGGATAGATAAATTATACCTTATTATTTTTATTGTATTATACATTAGGATACATAAATGTGAACGTTTGTTTGTTGGTTTGTCTATTTTTCTCGCAGCAACGCGTGTTGGTTTGTGTATATTTTTCGTAGCAACGGGGCAACAAATTGACGTGATTTTTTGCATAATTATATAGTATAGTTTATGGTCTAAAATATTTACCTGCTATCTCAAAACGATATATATAAGTATTATAGGCTGACCGCTTAACTGAGACGTTGCCTGAGCTAGCTGCGCGGTGCGGGAGCGATGATAGTTGTCACAAGTTGACGAAGCACTAAGCTCTCGCATCACGTCACCACACCCCTCCCGCACCGCGCTGCTACCTCGGGCAACGTCTCAGTTAAGCGGTCGGCTTATAGTAAGCACTGTGTTCTTATTAATTAAAAGTCTCGTTAATTATTAGTTTGGTTAACAAAGGTTAAACTAACTAAACTAATAATATAGTTAATTAATCGTTATTTAGTTAATAGTGTTAGTCAATCACATAAATAACAAGTAACCTTATCGTGGGTCCAAGGTGGGCAGGGTCAAGCGTCGGGCTGTAGACAGAATCAGTGCATTTTACAACAGGTACATGCGACACAGAGACAAATTGGCAACCAGTGCATAATGTGCAAACAGAGAATTGTAGGTGTAATTTCGGACAGGAGCCACAGACGTTTGTCCGAAATTTGTACCTGTTAAGCCCCGTATTCACGGTAAACTTTTGTTGAGCAACAGTTGATTAACATTGTTGATGAGTAACGACAAAGTTGCTGGAAACAAAGTTTATATCAATATATCTTGTCCACACACCAGTCTGCGTCAAAATGTTGCCCGCGGTAGTAGTGTTGTTGTGTTCTCTGAATCTTATGTATCCCACACTACTGCCATGTTTATAAACAGTTGCAAACACGTCCACACACGTCAACATTTTTTGATAAACTGATGTTTTCGCTCGCCGGGCGTCAACTCTGCAACATGCCGTGATCAACTACGCAACACAAGTGTTGCCCGCAATATGTTGACAGCAACTCGGCAACATGTTTATGCAACCATGTTGCTAAACAAATGTTTACCATGAATACGAGGCTTTACAGTCAAGTGAGAATTATTCACAGTTGCTACTAGGTACATAAATGGTGCAGACGATAAACAGGGTACTATAATACGAAGTATGAATTACGTACAGTTGCCGGATGAATATAACGCACCGTTAATTAATTTAAACACTAAAAGGCTCCTATAAACAGGAGCGATTCGCGTCGCGTGTCGCGCCTGTTTGTAGGAGCCTTAACTCGTTATATTTTCAACCACACACTCAATGTCATGAATGAAAAAGACAGTTTGACAAGGTATTTTTCAAAAATGAATAATATTTTCGTTGCGCGACTGTATACTATACTACTATACTAGGTGTATAATTTCGTTACTTGCAGATTATTAAGTTGCATAAAAATACCACGAAGTAACAATGCAAGAATCGCTGCATTATATTGTGAAATGAAAATCATAAACTTATACTCCGTATTCTCGTACCGCATTATTTAGAACAGTGAATTTCAATTACACTATACAAGAAAATAATTCAACACATTTCACGTTTCACTTTAATTTGTGTTCCAAGCTACATTCAAGTAGTTTATTTACTACTAACACAATGAAGTAGCAAGTGCTTGTAAGTTAGTTACAATTTCAAAACAACTGTTTACATTCTAATTTACATTGCGAAAACTGTAACAAATCAAAAAAGTTTTCATAATTTATGTCTTTGAAAGTCTTTTGTATTTCTTTGATTTTTCTCACCCAAATCCATTGACAGGTAATCTGTCAGGTGTTGGTCTAAAAGCAGTTACTCTTGCGAAGGCAGCTCCAGGGCCAGAGAGATGCAGACTTGGGTTATCCAGGAAATATTGCGTTGGGTTCGTTCGGTAGTTGAGGTGAATGCCCTCTATGGCACAACACAATGCCAACGCCAGGTATATTGTCACCGTTGCCATTGTATCTGCAAAGAAAGAGAATTGCGTAAGTTTAATAACTCCCTAAAGTATACTTCGATTATTCTGCCGGAACCATAAGAAATTATGGGAAATCAGCAACGTAAGGTATGTTGGGTTATGTTCGGCGCTGGGATAACACCGTAGGAATCAAATACTGCGCCATTTTATTCTGTTCATTAAAATGTTCATAATGTTCTCAGCATAATAGTACATTATGATACATGTGTGCTATGTTGATCATTATACTCGAGGCGATATTATTCGCGCGAGCCGCAGGCGAGAGCGATAAGAAATCCGAGTGAGTTCATACGACGTTTTTCAACACACTTGCGAGGAAAAAAAAAACAGACTTGTATTGTTAAATATTAACTTGTATGAAAAATGTCGCGCTGGTTTTGTTTTCCCGCGCGCCGTGCTAGCCAGCACTAGCGATGCGCGCGCAGCATTGACTCTCATTTTAAATATATTAGTCTAGCACTGACAAAACCGTTAAACAGCCTATAGAAAAAAAATAAAAATAAACACAAACTAGCTAATGTTTAGACTGATCGTAGTGTTGTCGTACGTCAAATTGTGGTGTATTTAAGTAGTATGGAATTAGAAAGTACTATTGGCATAGAGAAATATACATTCGTTCAGTGAGAATCCGCAATAATAGAACGCCAGTCAGGGTCTTTTCCGCTTGGTTTCGGAAGGGACCTTTACAGATAATAAGATATTATGCAGTTCACTGTAAATAGAAAGTGAGATATTGCTGCTGATTCTTTTAAATGTTTAGTGCTGATCTGCTCATGTTTCCAACGACAAATAAATTATGTTTTATCAGTGGAATAAAATTGACATCGTAACAGTTTTTCCAAACAAAAATTAAAAATTATTTCTCACATAAAGATTTGGCTTTGGAAAAAAACAGCCCTCATTCTCTTTGCAAGAAAAAAACAGCAGGTTTCATTGGTTATAATAAAAGTAATGATCATTATCAAGCTCAACATTCCGATTAACATCCAAACCCATTATAATAATACTAAACTCCTACGGTTTCCCGGAAGACGTTCCAATGTTTATTTGCCTACATTATCGTTCATTTTAGTGCAAAATCGAATTCTACTAAATAAAATAGGTAAATGAGGCGAACGCAGAGAGGCAATTAGATGCTGGGACTGTCCGAAAGGGTTACCGCTGGCCCGGAACATAAAGGGCTAAGGAAGGAACACGGGTAGGCTTTAGTCACTAGTCAGTAAGAGTCTGACACTCCCTTCCGCTCCACCCAGAGCGGGAGGGGTGATTTCCCACTTGATGATTTCCCACCCGAAAAAAGGGTTCTCACATGGTTCAGATAGATCATTATAGGAGGTGATGCTAATTTCCTAACGTTGGTTGTAATAATTTGACAACTGGGTACCAATCATTTTGTCAGAATTTTTAATAAATGTTATTAAAAAAACTTTAAACGAAGCCATAATTATTATAATTTTTTTTTTTCAAACTAGCGGGCGTGCAGTTTAGGACTTTCAACAATGACTAGCACGAGACTTCTACATCTAGGTACATATCGTTTCGTGTTGAAGTTCAGTTACTATAGTTCCCCGTTTGATTGGATTGTTCTTTGACTGTTTGATACTTGTTTGCGCAATTCGCCAATGAGTAGTTTATATTGGCGATAAAGAACATGTTGCTACGATATCCATGTCAGGCACTCGTGCTTTAACTAACCTCCTTAATTTTGTCGGGGTTTTTTATGGTTGGCTAAGATGGTCGTAGCCTCTTTCTGCTGCATTTAAAATAACAGCTGGTCGATTCTTTAAAAATCTCACCGTGAAAACTTAGGTGAAGTGAGTTTGTTTTGCTAGAAAGTGACACTATTGACAGCTCACTTCACCTAAGTTTTCACGGTGAGATTTTTCAGAATAGCACCGCTCTAAGGTAGAAGGAATCTGCAAAGCGGGACTGGGAGATTGTTAATCCTACTCAGGGGCAAAATCAACCACTATCAACAATGATAATGATATGACCATATTACCGCATTTCAGTAGGCCAATTCCCATAATTAAAAACGTTAAAAATCTAGTCGCAATCTCATCTCAAAGAAACTAAAAAACTTTTCAAAATTGTAGGGAAATTAGCAGTATTCTTGACAGATTGATTGATGATTGAGAGAGATGATTGACGAATTCTCGTAATTTTAAGAACGTTCAGTCTGTCACTGAACGTTCTTAAAATTACGAGAATTGCCCTCAGATTGTTCATAACAATCTTTGTAAATAAATAAATTTAATATATAATATTACGTTAACTTCGTTTCGACTTGTAATTACCAATTTATAAGTTTTCTATCCTAGTAATTTTAGCACAATAAGGAATAACAGCGATATTTACTGACTGCTTATATAACCTATTATTTATTACCTACGATAATAATTATAAATAATTATTATGAACAGCTATTTAATAAAATACTTTACTGGTAATACAAATTATTAAATAACTTTGAAGAAGACTACATAATAAAGGATCGGTAGATATAACTAATTAAAACCACACACTACATTAGATCAATTTATAATATTATTATGACTTGTGTGTATTCTGCTCTTAATTTGTAATAGGATATTGTTACATATTCACAGCAGAATATTTTACAAAACTCTTTACATATTTACTCACGGGGTATATTTTTAATCCTCCCTGTAATTCATTCATCATTAGATAGTAGCGCAATTAATTTGTTGAAACCGTTTTCAACTATACTGAAAATATTAATTGCGTAATAAGTACAAGTGTGGCATGAACACTACTACTGTTATAACATAATCAGCCTCTAATGTTCCCACTGCTGGGATACAGGCCTCCTCTCTTCGAGAGGTAGTGAACTGTAATCTACCACGCGGACCCAGTGCAGGTTGGTTGATTTCACATGTCTTCGAAGTTTTGGTTCTAGGCCGGTTTCCTCACAACGTCTTTCTTCACCGTTTTGAGAACAGCAACTGATATTGCCATAATGAATCTCATAAAGTTTGACGTACAATAAATCTATACTAATATTATAAACGCGAAAGTGTGTCTGTCTGTCTGTTACCTATTCACGCTTAAACCGCTGAAGCGATTTATATGAAATTTGGTATAGAGATAGTTAGAGTCCCGGGAAATGATATAGGATAGATTTTATCCCGATATTCTTACGGGATCGACACTTATGCAGGGTGAAATGGCGGGGCGCTGACAGTAAATTATAAAAAATACCAGCTTATCATTGTCCCACTCCAGGATAAAGGCATCTTCTTATACAAAGAAGGCACGAGCATTGAACACCATGTTTGCTCAAGAAGGGTTGTCCATTTCAGACTTATGGTTAACTTCACTACTACAAGTCCAGGTTTCCTCACGATGTTTTATCTTCACTGATGAACCAAGATAAACTCAGAAAGTAGGTACTCATAATTTGAAAAGTCAAGTTGTTATTCGAACCCACAACCACGTGCATGAGAGACGAGGCCTTAAACACTGGGCCATCATGACATTATTTGACTTGAACATTTGAAAACCTTCAAACATTTTTTTTTGCCACTGCAAGCTCATTTTTCTCCTCTATATCAGAAGACTCCTTTACCCGACATAGAGCGACGCTGAAATAGCAGATAAAAAACAGAACGGCCGTACTTTTTTTACGTCCATAAGTTCTATCCCTTCCAGGTCATCGATTAATTATCGGACACCCCTGTACACAAAGTGGTAAAGACGATAAACCGAACCCAAATTTAATTCGGTCCATTATTTTGAGCTTAACCCCCTTAGGTAAGTACTAATAAACGTTTTATAGCGTCTGTATAGTTAAACGTTGTCTACAAACGTTGTTTAGGGGCCCGTGGCAAAATAATAACAGCCGCACAGGTCGATCGATCAGGTTAAGCTACGCTTGCCGCAGTTAGTCTGTGGATGGGTGACCATCTTTACATACCGAGACCCCTCCGTGTCTCGGAAAGCACGCTAAGCTGTTGGTCCCGGCTGTCATACATGGATCTTTGACAGTCATTACGGGTAGTCACAAGCCTGAAAGTCGGACAACCAGTCTTACCAAGGGGTATCGTATTACCCAGTAACTGGGTTGTGGAGGTCAGATAGGCAGTCGCTCCATGTAAAATACTGATATTCAGCTGCATCCGGTTAGACTGGAAGCCGACTCCAACATAGTTGGGAAAAGGCTAGGCAGATGATGAGCGTCTGTATAGTTACACAACGCTTTGTCTTCTTCATTAGAAAGTCAAATTACTGACGACTGAGAGAGAAATCGGTGTGTAACTATTCATCTGATTTAATACGTTTATTAGTAAAGGGGAAACATATTGAGTCATTCAGGAAGTTTCCGAAATGTTCAAGTCGTTAGTTCAATGAAATTATGCTCACCAATCAAAGTCAGTGCCAACGGTTTAACAGTTTAATTATAGGTATTTCTTAGAAGTTCCTGATGCCATTGTTTTACGACCGACAATTTTGTCCGCCCGTTCGTCTAGCGGTCGCAAGAGCTACTACTTACGGAGCATGGGTTCCTGAGTTTGATTTCCACATCCATGAAAGTGTTATTGGGTTTTTCAAGCAGGAATTTCTCAATAGCAGCCCCGAGGGTGTGTGCCCGGTTGATGGCAATAGGCTCGCCTCCTATTACACGGGATTTAAACATAAATGGGGAAATGTGGATGTTTCTATAGGTACCTACACCTCTGCCTTACCCTTGGGGGATTACAGGCGTGATGTTATTTTTTTATTACTGAATGGGCGCTCTTGACCTCGATCACGACTGATAGAAAGCGATGGATGAGGTCTATGATGGAACGAGCGTGCCCAGAAGATGCCTAAGGCACTGGAACTCCCACGCATCGACGAAACACAGCAGGCTGCTTTACGCCGGACTCCGATGCGAGGGTGGTCGCAAACCAGGCGCCGGCCTGGTTTGCGACCACGGGCTAACGCCGGTTAGCCCTACCATCGCAAGGAAAGAATTAGCCAGTCAAATAAGGTGTGGGTGTGACCGTTCAGGATGCGCCGAGCGCTCCGTTTAGTTGAACAACAGGCGGAATTAATTGCGCTACACGAGGAAGCTTCTTCATGCATCCCAAAAATGAGAGGGAGTGCACCACGGTTAGTAAGTAGTGATTGTTTAAGTTACATAAAGCTAAGTTCAAAACATAATGGTCCTATTAAAATGTTTTAAAATTAAGAAACGATGTTATTTTGGAAACAGAAGAACATCCAAAATTAATTGGTTTTCATTTCCTTTGATGAAAATGTAATCTTTGGCATTAATTACTTAATTCCATTCATAAAACTCAAAGGCGGGTTCAATATACAGATTAATAACTGAATGTCAATGACTTTTTCGTTTAGCCTCAATTATTATGAGCAAAAGAAATTACTGGTACTTAACACGCGAGGTAATCAAGTATTTGACTATAGGAGAATTCATAGGAATGTAGGTAGGTACAAATGTAACTACCCCATTGGCTGATTGGTGATAGACCGAAAAATTTTCAGTAGTCCTGTTTTTATTCGGTTAAGTTTCATGAGCCTAAAGTTTAGCAAAACTGGATTCATTCCTGGAAATATTAGTAGTAGTTTTTTTTTAAGTAGTTTTCTTATATTCCAAGGGACAAAAATGGTATAACTAGAGACATTTAAGCCTCATACTCCGATCTCCACATTCTTACTTTTTTATGTTAACCAATATCGGTGGCGTGTGCATGACCATACGATAGCAATGGAAACTTAGGTACGACTTGATCTGAGTACCTATACGCGATTCAGTAAGGAGTATAATTTAAGTATACGCGCTTCAGCGTCACTGACCGACTGGAGCCGATTAGGTATAAGTACCTACGCGATTTAGCACCACCGACCTGAGCGTGACGTTTCGTTCACTGTTCAGAAAGAGCGCGAATGAAAATAAATAAGTTTTCAATTCAAAAGTATCTCAGCCTACCTCTTTCAACGTTAGAATAGCGTGACGGAAATGAGTAGGTAAATACTTGACACGCAACTCATATAATAAAATATTTCACAGTACATACTTGCCTAATAAACTATGCTGCTGTTGATATCCATAATTACATGCAGCCTAAGTGTTAAGCGTGTACAACTGACACGATAATTTGTTATAACATTATATTTGATTGATGTTTGACTGTCGAAATTACAAGTGAATTATTTCGTGCAACAGTTGATGTTAACGTTTTGATTTTGATATAATTTAAGTGGGTATCAGGAAAATTAATTCATTCAATCTGCCTAGCTTTTTTCCAACTAGGTTGGGGTTGGCTTCCAGTCTCACCGGATGCAGATGAATAGCAGTATTGTACATGGAGCGACTGCCTATCTGACCTCCACAACCCAGTGGGTTATACGATACCCTTTGGTAAGACTGGCTGTCAGGCTTTCGGGCTTCTGACGACCCATAAGGACTGTCAAAGATCCACGAATGACGGCTGGGACCAACGATTGATTACCAACATAAATTGTCAGTGTATTCAAAAGTTGTATGAACTGGTTATAATAATACGGCAAATTGATATAATGGTGTCAATTTGCTTAACAATGAATTTCCCTGACTATACTAGGTAAGTAGATACATATTTATTAACAACTAACTTTCAGCCCGCGACTTCGTTCGTGTGGAAGTCGTAAGACATTACAATATGCTAAAATAACAGCGACATTTGTATAAAACTTGGTCTTGCTGCCTTCGTAACGAAATAGTAGACATGAAGATTGACATTATAATGATTAAAAGTTGTGTTTATCAGTTGAAGGCCAAAGGAAGCAGCGGCCTCGAATAGTTTAACATTACATTAAAAAAATTAACAAAAACTAAGTAACCCTTCTATGTCCAAAGAAACACAAAGCACTTCTTTCAAATAAACCAATTACAGGCACTTTTGAGTTGTCAAGGGGTCGGACAGTCAGAAAGATCAAGCTAGTTGCCCATTCCAAAGCGTAACCTATGGAGAAGAACGGGCAAGAAATTAAACATTTTCTTCAAGCGATAGACATTGCGGAAATGAAGCGAGGAACGTGTGAGGATAGCTTTTCACCTTCCCTTATGAAACTCTAATACTAGGGAAATCTGAACCGGTTTGTTTGTTTGAACGCGCCAATCTCTGGAACTACCAGTCGAATTTGAAAATATCTTTTTGCATTTGTTAGCCCATTTCTTGCGGAAGGTTATAAGCTATTTAACACCAGTCTACGACCTTTAGGTGCCGAGCAAAAACAAAAAAAGAAGTTATAAAGAATGCTGAGAAAAAACGAAGTAGGTAATCGCATGGATGAGCGATGGGATAAAACTAGGCCGAGGGAGTTTTATAAAAATATGGCTGTTTTTTTAGGATAATGTGTATCTTGCGATATCCACGAGGACGAAGTCGCGGACAGAGGCTGATAGCAGCGCCCCGCGGTTTCACCCGCGTCAGTTTCAATCCCGTGGAAATATCAAGATAAAAAGTGTTAATCCAGGAAATGGTCTATATAGGTGCTAATTTTCATCCAAATTTGTTCAACGGTTTACGCGTGATTGAGTAACAAACATCCAAGCATCTTCACAAACTTTCACATTTATAATATTAGATAAGTGGTTGAGCTTACCATCCACTTGATTATACCCTATACTTAATTCCTTTTTCTGTCTCATGAAAATTTAAATGGCGGCCTATGTTCAAGTTAGTGGGTAAATAAATTAGGTATTCAAAATGATGTAAAGTTTAGTTAATGTATTTGGTACTTACGTTTATCGTGTTAAACGTGTCCATATAATTCCTTATACCAATTAATTACTTGTTTTAAATTGTAAATAATGACCTTACATACATGAATGAAGTACAATTATTATTATTACATTTAATATAAATTAAAATAGTGCAAACGAATAAACAATAACAATACAGAGCTAGTGATATCAAATAAAAAAACTGGCCAAGTGTGAGTCGGACTCGCACATGAACCCTTCATGTGCGAGTCCGTACCACAAGGCAAAAACGCCGAAAAAAACACGTTTGTTGTATGGGAGCCCCCCTTAAATATTTATTTTATTTTAATTTTATTATTTATTATTAAAGTAAAAATACAACTGAGTATTTTGTGAATATTTCAAGTGCCTACCTGTTGCCATTATTGATATCGAGCAAAAAAGGGCAAAAAAATCGCGTTTTTTGTATGGGAGCCCCCCTTAAATATTCATTTTATTTTGTTTTTAGTATTTTTTGTTATAGCGGCAACCGAAATACATCATCTGTGAAAATTTCAACTGTCTAGCTATCGCGGTTCTTGAGATACAGCCTGGTGACAGACAGACGGACGGACGGACAGCGAAGTCTTAGTAATAGGGTTCCGTTTTTACCCTTTGGGTACGGAACCCAAAAAAACTCTCGCTCTAAAGACTTTGAAATAATTCGAATTTTAAAATCGGTGTTGATTGCAATTGTTTTCTTTTACATGTTTTTTTTTTAATAAAACCGGCCGGTTTTGTGTGAACCAGTGAGTTAGAAAAAACAAGTTATCATTGAAGTATGACCTAGTGTGCATAAACACCAGCGGCATTCTTCAACGACAGAGATAACTACAGCCGTCAACATCGATTCGATCGTCGATTTATTTGAGCACCGTACTCAAATACACGAGCTGCCAGTTGTCGACGGCGGGCGTCGATGGATGTCGGCGGCTCTGTGACGCGTGAAAAAACACGAAACCGAATCAAATTGATGGATGGTTAGCTAGTAAATTATGCGTTGATCCGGAACGTATTATAATATTAATGGCTACCTGATACACATTCACATATGTTCAAATAACGGTCAATTAGAGAAGTAATGATGCATAAATAGTTAATATTAAATATCGTAAGCAAGTAGGATTTTAGGATTTTTTATTATTTTTTAGGATTTATTTGTGTTAATTATTTTTTACAATTTTATATTAATGTTTATGATCTAAAATGACTCCCAAACTGACTTGGCTTTGACCTTGACTATGACATCTACCAACCCGCACTGAACCCGCGTGGTTGATACACGTCTATTCCCCCTCCCTCAGAGAGAAGGCCGGTTTCACAGAAGTGGGAAAATTATAAGCTGATTATGCTTTATCAGAATGATAATAATTTAATATTATTTTCAGCAACAAAACATCATTACAATGATAATTTATGACAGGCATTAATTTATGCACAGAGCGTCTCGGTGGCTGCTGCCGGCGGCGCGGCCTTTCCGTGTTGTGCGAAATTATGGATTAAAATCTGACCATCGCAGCCACATTAATAAATTAGTCAATATTATTTAACACTGGTTTTCTCTTTTTGCCCGCGACTTCACCTGCGTCAATAAATATCCCACGGGAACGTGAACCGGGGTCTTCTTCTTTTCGTGTCGACATGTCTATGGTACCTACTACCGGGATTAAGTTAGATAAGATAGATATGATAAAGAATTTTTATGTTGTAAAAACATGAGTAAGTACAATACATTTATAATACGATTAAAATTATCTTACATGTTAATCCAGGATATAAACTATCTGTGTTATATTTCATCCCTTAAGTCTTGAGTTGAGCTGCACGATTTTTGACAAATGCGTGCACTGACTGGACAGGTCCTCTCAATCTGTGTGGTTCTTTCCTCAAAAGACCACCTCAGACATCGATCTACATGGTCTTCATATAACCTGACCAAGATTATGTCTGGACTTTAAAAGAGACTGTGACCTCTGAGTTTGTTTCGGCCTTTCTTCTCAGAGTAGTCAGATAGGAAACGCCGACTTCATCTAGTTTAAAAAAAAAACATGATTGACGTGTAAAAGTGTTTGTACAAACCTACTTACAAAAAATAAAATCATTTCATTTCATCCAAATCCGCCGTATCCGTGCTGATACCTACTTGAAGAAATAAATAACTGATACATAACAGTGATAACAAAGTGTTCACTTGTAGCCAAAAATAAGTAAACATTTTCAAAAGAATATTTCAGGACTCGGCGACGAAGTAATTCGCACATGACGCCCGAAGTAATGGCCTGTAAGACGGTTGGAATCAGCCCAATATGAAGTAAATGGGATGTTAAGCTCTACAGGGCTTACAATAAGTACTTGTATGTTTTGCACAAAAAGAGCTCTACACGGCTAGGATCAATATTCCCGTAAGATAGAAGTTAATTTAAAATACTCTTAACTTTTTTTCATTTACGCTGGAGTAGTCGCCAATAACTGTGATAGTTAGTTCGGGAGCCGCGTTACGACTCCCGGCCACCGTAGACGCGTGCCTGCGAACGGAGAGTAATGGGTAGCTCACCGTCCGATCAGGATCAGGCCCGTGCCGGACGGCGCGTACGTGTTCCACGCGCGCCTCAAAGAGATGTCAGCATCGAGGAGGGGCCTTCCGCTCCACCCAGAGCGGGAGGGGTCATTTGATGATTTCCCAACTACAAAAAAAAAAAAAGCATCTCCGGCAAACTCAGCGACCCCTAAACTGTTTATGCCTTGCAATAAATATGATGTAAACACACAAGCAACATGCTTAATAGCCCCATAAGTGGGAAACTAGGTAGGTACCTAGGTACTGCCTGTACCTAGGCCTAGGTACCTACTCACATCATGTAGATATAATTATTTTCACCCCACGTAACTGGGTCATAGACGGTTTCAGGGATACTCTATAAATCAGAGCACTAGGTGTAAAACGCAGTAACAAGGAACATTAATAGCCCTAGATTTATAGAACCCAGTCTATAAATCTAGGAACTGGAACAGTAGGTAGGTGGTAGATTTTATAGCCATTCACGAAAGCCCTGATTAACGCATGTGGTTAGGTATATAAAGGGGTTCCTTACAATATTATCCTAAAAGCCTAGAGTGGATTTATAGGTTTTTAAGATTAATAAACGGCACCTTTGCACCACGGGCAAAAATATTTGTTCGTGGTACCCCAAGGGGGACTAGACTGGGGGACCACGGGCAAGTAGGTACCGTTACAAAAATATTATGTAAACCCTCATCAATTACTTTGATGGCTGCAGTTGCTTCTGCCGCGTTACGTAGTAACTATTTCGTCATCTGTGGCCGCGTGTAGCTCATGTGTGTGAACACTTACAGCTAAATAAGACGAAGCCATGAGGCAGGGCTTGCATTTGCTAAATAAGACGAAGGTAATTGAAATTTTATCAAAAGATCAATCATCATTCATCATAATGGAAGAAATACCTTAACGTATTTATCCACCCACACAATTCTGTTCCAGCGTAATTTTCTCCTCAAAACATCACCGCCCACGCCCTCTGACGGGCTACCATAAAATTTAAATTACTACGTCGCCCTCCAAAATATCACGCCCCCATGTTCAGTATGAAGTTTGTACGGGAATTTCGTAAAGCAATAAGAACGGACCGAAATAGCCCGAAGCTAACAAGAAATTTCCCCAACCTAGGCGCCAGGTGTGCTATATTGTCAACAATTTAACTTTGGCAACAAACTTTTTATCTACAATAGGGGTCTGGTTTGAATCTACGTTTTGCTCGTATATTCAAATCAGAACTGTCCCTTTTCAAGAGTTGTATAAGGGTGGCATAGACGTGCAACCTGTTACCTTTCAGTAATGATTCTGAACCAAAGCGGTTCTATTATGTTGGGGTCGGCTTCCAGTCTAACCGGATGCAGCTGAATACCAGTATGTTACATGGAGCGACTGCCTATCTGACCTCAACAACCCAGTTACTGGGTAATACGATACCCCTTGGTAAGACTGGTTGTCAGACTTTCGGGCTTCTGACTATGTGTAACGGATGTCAAAGATCCACGAATGACAGCCGGGACCAACGGCTTAACGTGCTTTCCGAGGCACGGAGGGGTCTCGGTATGTAAAGATGGTCACCCATCCACAGACCAACCTCGGCAAGCCCGTGAGAGGAGAGGAAGCCCGTGTCCCAGCAGTGGGAACATTATAGGCTGATTATGTTATGTTATGTTATCATCACGCCTATAATCCCCGAAAGGTCAGGCAGAAATAGGGTGGCATAGACGCGCAACCACAAGTTATGATTATACCAACAAGTAATGATTCTGAACCAAAGCGGTTCAGAATAATTACTGAAAGGTAACCCGTAACAGGTTGCGTTTAAATGTTTCGTTGGTTATTAAAAAAAATATTAGATAGATAGATAAAACGTTTATTTATTAAGGCAGGTATTAAAAAACATAAAAAAAGGTTAAAAAAAATAACAAAAATTAAAAAGATAAATTGACCCATAGACACCTAGTTCATAAACTAACATCTATAACGGTCGATCACTACTGGGCGGTGTGTGTCTCATGGTTGCACCAAATGGGAGTCAAGCTCAGCATATGCCAGGTACAATACCTGACGCTGGTATTCTGCTGCATCCCGTTAGTAGCTGTTCCATAAATTTTGACCGCGTAGGTAGGTATTGCATTTTTTTTATGAAACAGCAGTTTTTTTTTTATAACTTATTTGATGTCATCAAACAACTCCTCGGTCTAGAGCTACGTCAGGAATCATGTGCTGAATTCATGATTACAATTTGGGCATCAATGTCCTTATACCACCCTGAATAGCAACAACACAGGTAATCCTATTCATGTATCAATCCTATGTAGGCATCATTTAAATCATGTCATTATTTACGAACCATGATCAGTTTATCATCATCACTTTAGCCAAAAGACGCCCATTGCTACATCGCTACTTCGACTGGCCATGATCTAATGTAATGGCGAAAAAACAGCCATTACCAATTACTAACATCGTTAAAAAGAAACTGAAAGCAAACTAATTGAAGAACGAATTAATTAAATAATAAACTCTAATGATAATATACCGGGACAGAGGTACAACAAAACAACAAGGACTCGTTGTCTACCATCGTTGTTGCGTTGTTCCTCGGGTCAACAATGAATTAAGTGAGCAGTGGTGACCCAGTGGTAACATCCGCGACTTACGAGTTGTAGGTCGTAGGTTCGAACCCAGACAGGCGCTTTACTTTGTGTAAATTATTTCATCACCACTGCTCTCAAAACGGTGAAGGAAAACATCGTGAGGAAACCGGCATGTCCTAGAACCAAAAATTCGAAGACATGTGACATCTACCAACCCGCACTGAGCCCGCGTGGTGGATTACGGCCCACTCCATCTCGCAGAGAGGAGGCCTGTGTCCCAGCAGTGGGAACATTATAGGCTGATTATGTCAAGTGCTCTATTTCCAGTGCTTGTAGGTATTCATCGTTAAGAACTTTTACCGAGCGCAGAAACCTAAAGGTAAAACTATCCTCGCAACTTCCTTGAAAGGCTATCAAAACTTTGGACAAGGGATAATGGCCTAACAGATAGAAAACAGTATTAAAGTATTCTTTTTATTTAGTGACTTTAGGATTTCTTTTATCACAGTTTAGTTAATAAAATTGATTGCCCACTCAAGGCTTTTAAGTAGCGGGGTAGTGATGTATAGACTGTGCTATCAGTAGCAATATGGCTTTAATTTTGACAGTTCAACAACATTCATTGCGGTATTGACGTTGTTGACCAGACAAATTGTTCGAACATAATATATGCAGCAATGGATTAGCAATAAATATCCTTCAAAATTATTCAGATTGAAAGTGTGATACGCATTTAGGGTGCAGGTTCAATGCTATTAAAAGTAAATCATTAATTTGTTCGCCAGTATTTAGTAGATACAGTACAGACAGTACAGTATTCTCAGTGTATTCGCAGATCTGTGGGATTCCCCGATGTTGTGCAGGTGGATGCACCTCTACGCTGAATTTTAATTGTATATGTTAATATATGGCTGGACTAACAAAACTATAAAACTGTTGCTAATCCTATGGACTCCTGTCTGAAATAAAAGTCATCTATTCCATTCTAAGCTCTGGCTGTGCAGTGAAGCGAATCCTGCGCGGGATGCGGGATTGTTTTAAAGATAAGAAGTCACGTCACCAGTTTGAAAACCTCTTTAAAAGTTAGTTGGCACAATCGGCGCGTGTGGATTTCATCCCGCATCCCGCACGATATGTCTCAGTTTGACCAGAACTTTACATCGAGATAATTTTGTCGACTCTTTATCCTTCTGTCCTATCGTGGGAAAATTCCCATTACATCGAATTCTAGTGTTACTTTTAACTGTCTCATTTTATAGACTGTAATTTCTAACAACAGATAATTAAAGTTCCCACCCCCATAAGGGCCTGTGGACACCACGTTTTTTAAACGCGCCGTTGACGCGCGTTTTAGCGATAGAGACGCGATACGCACACGAATCAGACGCTTCCTGTAGACCTTCTGCAGGATAAAAGCGCGCCGTCAACGCACGTTTCTAAAACGCGCGTCAACGGCGCGTTTAAAAAACGTGGTGTTAACAGGCCCTAAGACTTGGGAAGTTATGACGTAAGCTATTGACGGCATTAAAGACACTTGCCCATAAATGCCGTAAGCAACCTGCCAGCTGCCACTCGTAAGTTATAGTTCAAGTTCACGATACCACACCTGTTAAAGGCATTATTCTATTCCACCTACACACATTACGAGTACCTAGTGTATAAAACATTTTCCGTATGGAAATGCTTCATGAAGAATACTAGCTGCGCCCCGCGGTTACACCCGCATAAGTTTCGATCCCATGGGAATATCGGAATAAAAAGTAGCCTATATGTTAATCCAGGGAGTCACCCACCTCCATACCAAATTTTATCAAAATTGGTCCAGCCGTTTCAGAGTGAAGAAGTAACAAACATTCAAAAACTTTCGCCTTTATAATATTAGTGTGATTTTTAGGCTTCTCCAACAATTTTTAATATACAGGGTCAAATTGAATTAGCTAGCGAAACTTCGCAGACGTGATGGGTATCGATATCTAAATACGATAAAATAAAAAAACAAATAAATATTCTTTTTTTTGGGTTCAACGACCGCTGGTTGTGTTGTTACTTTAAATATAAGTTGAAAAAATCTGTTTTCTTTAGTTTTGTCATGTTGAGGTATCGATACCCATCACGTATGTGAAGTTTACACAATAAAAAGCTGTTTTTTTTAACCGCTATCTCAAGTGACTACACTAGTTGCTGGCTGTTTGTGTATGTGAGTTTAAATGTTTGTAAACTCACCCACAATACGGGAGAAATTCCTAGAGTGGGGCAACGTTTAAAAAAAAAAATTAAATTACTTTCTTTTTGTTTTATCGTGTTGTGATATTATCAATACCTTGATAGATATCGATCGTCTGCGGAGTTTCGCTAGCAATTTAATTTGACCCTGAATATTATACCCTACCTAAACAAGTCTGTCCTATATTAAATGTCATGCTTCTAATTTTGTTTGGTTAGTATTCAGAGCGTCTAACCTGTATACTCGTAAATAATAAAAACCAAGGATTTGTAGCGAGCCGCTTGTTACTACTTTTCCATGGACGATTGCTATTGACAAAGGCAACTCAACAACCTTCATTTTTATTCAGCTTTCATTAATCTTAATTCACGTATCGTTAGATGGCCATATCGTATGGTTGTCACGTATGTACATACTTGAAAGGCACTGTCTATAATATTTTCCTTTTGGAGAGCCTCATTGTTCACGCTCGTCCTTTCTACCATCGCTTCCCGTTAACGCCACCCATTGTACTCAATGCGCACTCGACCCTCATCACTTTCAATTTTTCTTAATATCCATAGAAACTTGTCTCTTCAACATACACGCTCGTAAATGTCATACGTCGGTGTTGCCAGTTATTCGATATCAATCAATAGTAATAACTAGACCTATTTTCTGTTAGATGTTTATCAGTCACTAGCTTCTGCCCGCGACTTCGTCTCCGTGAAATTATCACTCGCACGCGCTACTACTTCGTTCTTGCTTAGCGTTCTTTCTGACTTTTTTTTCTTTATGCTCGGCTCCTAAGAATCGTAGCGTGATGTCAAATACGCCTGAACCTTCCTCAAGAATTGGGCTATCAAATGCAAAAATATTTTCTCCAATCCAAGTGGAAATTCGCGCGTTCAAACAAAAAAAAAAAACACTTCAGCTTTATTATATTAGTATAGATTTTCTATAGAACTGAAGCTTACAATTTCGAAGAAGCAATCTCGATTATTTATTCAGTTTACTGATTGAACATGGAGATTGGTATTTAATTATAGAGACAATTTGTAGCGCCTGTGGTTGGTGTGGTGGACCATACTAACGTGGTATGAGCAGTTGAGAAGTAGTTCCACGAACCGATACTAATACACGTGCAATTAATGGCGACCCTGTTGGCAAATATGCAACTTGAACTAATTAACATTCAGTGTACGAGCGTTTTTACTTTTCCAGCCTACTGCACGGGTGCTAGCCATATTAATATACTGATACTCTTTAATTGTTAGGTAAATGATTTTATTTCTGCAAGGGTGAATTCCAATTTATAAACTTTTATACCTAAATTAAATCTAAACCTGAATTTCTTTTTTTGTTTTTAACTGATGTATGTACGATTACTGTCAAACTATTTGGTGTATTGTGTGTCTTTTAGTCTGTGCTAAATAAATGTATTTTCTTTTTCTTTCTTTCTTTCTTTTGTTCCACGGATAAAAGATAACTGACTTCAGTAAAATCAGTCTGTAGTAGGTACAGTTTTACACGTCAATCATATTTTATTTTTAAAACTAGATGAGGTTGGCGTTCCCCATCCAACTACTCTGAGAAGAAAGACCGAAACAAACTCAGAGGTCACACGTACACAGTGTCTTTTTCCTTTCTCTAAGAGACGCATAATTTTTAGTTTGTGAAACTGAAGATTTGGATGACACGTCTTTTATAGAGTAAATAAAATAGGCAAGAATGGCCTCAGGAACCCGATGGATGCGAGAAGCAAGTGGCGGTGCTTGGGGGGTCTATGTCCAGCAGTGGACGTCTTTCTGCTGTTTCATGATAATGATAAGGTAATTGTGTACTAAAACACGAATTAAAAATTCTCATTAGCCTCCTTCATGCCTGATTTGCTGACAGAAGGATATGAACAAACCTTTAAATCGACATCGATACAGTTACTGAGGTAGAATTCCCTCCGACAAATTGAGTACACGAACTGTTAGAACGCAACCGCAAAAACTCAAATATTGTTTAGCGATCAGCAGTTTTCCAAGCCATACTTTTTGTTGTGTATTCTGACCGGACGCACTTGAATCCATCATTTTAAGCTTTTTTCTATGAACAGAAGATGCTCTGTTGTTTTGCGCTTGTCAGTTTTTCTATCTAAAGAAAGTGAAAACTTCTCGCGTTGGGCATTTTTTGAGATAGGAAAAAACCATTGAACTCGCGACACTGTTACCGTTACCGACACCGCGCTATATTCGGATGTGTTCGGCTGTTCTCGGGATGTACCTACTCGGTTTTAATGTCAGTGAGTGATGGCAAAGTATTCTGTTTGTGTTTTGCTTATTGATTTATATTTTTTTATAAAAAAAATACACACGTAATTGTTCAAGTTTTCACTTTTGTCGACACTCCCGGAGTGCCACTGTTTTTTTATTTATTTTCTTATTATTGTACACCATAAACTAGAAGTACATAGATCTTGTAAATATACTTATTGATCAACATTATTTACCACCTGCCGCAAAATAAATAATATTCTATTATTCTCTTCACTTTCTAGGAAAACTTCCGAAAAACTCAACATCTGCAGGATAATTGCGTAACACACTAACAGTAGCAATGGCTTTCATTTTGACAGTTCAACAACATTCATTGCGTTATTTTCGTTGTTGAGCAGACAAATTTTTCGAACATATGAAGCAACGGATTAGCATTATCCTTCAAAATGATTCAGATTGAAAGTGTGTTACGCAATTAGGGTGCAGTCGGTCGATTCTGTAAAAATCTCACCGTGAAAACTTAGGTGAAGTGAGTTTGTTTTTGCTAGGAATTGACAATATTGACAGCTCACTCCACGCTCACTTCACTTAAGTTTTCACGGTGAGATTGTGAGGGGTGATGAGTGTTTAAAACGCAGCATTTCGAACGCCAGTCTGCATCGTCAAGAGTCAGTAGGGCATGAAACTATGTGGGACAGCCTTGAAGTTGTGTCACAGCACAATTACTGCACAAACAAACAGTTATAGTACGGTATACTGTTATAAAATACACTATTGTGACCATATTGTGACACAGAACACAAAAAAATTTGTAATGGAATATCAATGTGAAATCACGCAAAATAGATTTATTGTTATATTGGTGCTTTTTAGGGTTCCGTACCCAAAGGGTAGAAACGGAACCCTATTACTAAGACTTCGCTGTCCGTCCGTCTGTCTGTCACCAGGCTGTATCTCAAGAACCGCGGTAGCTAGACAGTTGAAATTTTCACAGATGATGTATTTCTGTTGCCGCTATGACAAAAACTGAATAAAATCAATATTTAAGGGGGCTCACATACAACAAACATGTTTTTTTCGGCGTTTTTGCCTTGTGGTACTGAACCCGTCGTGTGCGAGTCCGACTCGCACTTGGCCAGTGTTTTTATTATGTTCGGTATTACCAGGAAAAGGTTTGTATGAAAGAAAATTTCGGCGGGCCCGTTAGTTGTACAATAAAACCATTTTATCACGCTAAAGAACCAGATAAAATTTTAACAACATTTACTTTCAAGAACAACTGAACTTGAATCGTAGGTTTACGATTCCGTTATCGTAATCAAAAGAAAATGGTTAAATGTAAACTTTATGTAGGATATACCTATCTTAATGTTGTTTCCGAAATAGCAGAGTGCGGAAATCGTAAAATAAAGTAACGTCGTAACGTTACTTGTATGGTATAGGATGATATAAAACGTTTAAAGACTCCGGCAGACAGGCGCGAGGCGATGGTGCGACGTGATTCTGGTAGAATAATTTCCATGAAGTCTGCCATGCATAGAAATTGTTCTACTAGAGTTGCGTCGCGCTGTCGCGTCTTCCCGGTCTGCGGGAGCCTTAAAACGTTTTAAAGCAATTTGATAGTGTTGGTTAAGATTCTGAACATTCAGTACCACAGTCTTAATTACAGATCGCCGTCCGATTACCGGAAAGGTTTCGACGTTATCCTTTTAAGTTTTGTAAGTATAACGAACATTCCCCTATATTCACGTTAAATGACCTCGTTAAAATATCTAGGGCTTGTTTTGTAAGCGAATGCTGAGTACGGCGTTGTTCATACATAATACAAGTGAGATAATACAACTAGGCGGAAAAGTATCGATAGCTACCGAAAGGTTTATCGAAGAAGTATCGATATAACTTTCCGATACAGACCTATTTAATTGTTACGATACAAACCTAATTAATTATATTTTCAGTTTACGAATGCCAAAAAAAAACGTCGAAAAACTCAAAAATGTACTGGATTGACATAAGCTATATAGTTGAAAGCCGTTGTAGAGATACGAAACGCTTTAAAAACGATTGTCACTTGTCTCTTCGTAGTCCTTTAATGGCCGATTCCTATAATTTACGGACCGTTATTGGTTAAAATTAAGACTCTTTTATCTTTACCAATAATAAAGCAAAGACCTCATAGCTTTGCAGTAGACCCTCGCATATAGAAGTGGCCATCACAGGTAAAATTAGCATATGTATCTAGTTTGAAGCCCCAATAAAAAATGCTACGATTGGTAAGCAAAACGATTCGTTTTTGTTCTAGGAACAGAGCATTAGTAGTTAGCGATGCTACCAGAAGAAGAAGCGAGACTTGAGTATATTCATATTTTTTTATTTAGTTATTGCGAAATGGGCCACCTCTTGAACTCGATCTCGCGTAGTGGAATCCAATTGATGAGGTTGTAGCGGTATCTACAACGCCAAATGCGAACAACTCGTCATACTGACATCACGCAAATCCTGCATCGCGCAAGCAGAGTTTACCGCGCAACTAGCATACGAGTAGATACAACGGCCCGACATGAATCATCGGGCAGTTGCCAGCCAGACACAACACCCGTCTGATCGGAAGATCCTCCCTTTTCTATAGAGTATGAGTGAGCTTTACACCCTGTTCCTCATACCTCTATAAGGTATTGTATGATGGAACGAGCCTGCCCAGAAAATGCCCATGAAAAATACGCGGAAGAGAACACAGACGCTGGCAGAGAGTTCCATACTTTGGCTGCATTTTATGCAATTCTCAATATCATAAAATAATATCCGTGATTTTTCTGATGCAACAAGGTGGTGTGTTTACTGCAAAACCACTTTTTAAATGCTAATAAAAATCAAGTATAAAGAACATTTTATTGAATTCGATTGAGCTTTTCACAATAATCATGAATAAGTTGAATTTAAATATGTAAAGCTATAATTAGTCACCTTGCGATCTTAATGAAGTTCTATCGGTTAACCAACCCTGTACATATTACTTAACATAGCTTTAATAAAGTTCATCAACCAAGCAAGTTTAAAGAATATTTTATTGAATTCGATTCAGCTTTTCACAATAATCATGAATAAGTTGAATTTAAATATGTAAAATAAAGTTCATCGACCTAGCATTTATATAATATGATTCCACATAAGTAGCATGTGTGATTATAACTTACTTACAAACTACATTAGTAAACATTTATTCGTAATAGTGCATTAATTATCACACCTACGTACAGACGCCAGAATATCAAGTTACTACAATCTGTCAAATGTCTTTAATAGATTTTCAACTTTATCGCTAAAGCATAAGGTTCAAAGTTAATTGGGAAAATTTGACAGTTTCGGGTAGCTTTCGGGTAGCTGGCGTCTGTACATATGAATTAAGAATTGAATAATATATTGATTCATGGTATTACGAGTATGAATTAATGAACTCTACTTCAACGTTAAATACTTAATCAAATCAATTAGCTACATCGGGTCTGATATAGGCAGTTAACTCCCAGCTTTTAAAGCCCTTTTTTTTGAACACATACCTAAACCTTTTCAAATGTCTTTCAGAACCGCACCGGTTCAGCTACAGTACTTTTATCTCACGATGACGTTCAAAAGTGCCTTTAAGGCCTATTTGAAATAAATGATTTGACTTTGACTTCGACGAACCGACGCGCGCTTTACTTGTGGTAACCAAGTGTACAAATACGCTGTGAATGATAGCGTGAACACGAGTAGCGTCAGGACATAACACACATACCTCCGACTTCCTCATTGTCTCGGACGAGACACGAACGACAGCTCCTGCGCTTACACACACATTCACAGCGTATTGTACACTTGGTAACCACAAGTAAAACGCGCGTCGTTTCGTCAGACAATAATACTACACTAGTCCATCGTATCATTTACCAGGCGTAGGTACTTTTTGTTCTTTCATTAAATTAGGAGGATTTTCTTTCATTAATTGACAGGTCAATTGGTTTATGAGAGAACGACTCGTTTCCCGCAGTCCATTCAACTTATCAACGAACGTTCCAATCCAACTTCTCACGGACCTATACCTGCAATCCGCACTTCGATTTTCACACAAAATAATTGTTCGCAATTAAATTACAACAATGCTTGTAACCTTATTATGTACATGTTGCCTCATACGAGTATATGCGTAGGTATGCAAGTTCACGCACACTAATACAAAAACTTTGCACAAAAACAAATGAATACGTCTGTCTAAGTAAGAGCAAATTACGTTTGTGTATAAAATAAAAATGGCCAGTAATAAAAGTATTTGGTCTCAAGGGAAAAAAAGTGTCTCACATTTCCTTATTTCATATGTGGCGATACCAGAAGTGTGACGTATCACTTGTTTAGACAATGACCTTTCGAATAAGGCGTTTTGACATTTCGATATCAGTTAAGTATAGGAAATGTGCAACGAGGTGCAACTTCCCTAACAATCAGATACCATTAATATGACCTACCTTATGCAAAGGGTACATAACATACCTTATATCCAATACATGAAGATGGACGGACATCTGCCTAACCTTTTCCCAATTATGTTGGGGTCGGCGTCCAGTCTAACCGGACGACTGCCTATCTGACCTCCACAACCCAGTTACTGGGTTATACGATACCCCTTGGTAAGACTGGTTGTCAGGTTTTCGGGCTTCTGACGACTCGTAACGACTGACAAAGATCTACGAATGACAGCTGGGCCCAACGGCATAACGTGCTTTCCGAGCCACAGAGGGGTCTTTTTTTTTTTTTTTTTTTCGGATGGGAAATCATCAAATGACCCCTCCCGCTCTGGGTGGAGCGGAAGGGAGTGTCAGACTCTTACTGACTAAAACCCACCCGTGTTCCTTCCTTAGCCCTTTATGTTCCGGGCCAGCGGTAACCCTTTCGGACAATCCCGCTGACCCGGCAGTCTTCGGCCCTATGGGGCCCCTCCTCGATGCTGACATCTCTTTGAGGCGCGCGTGGTATGTCAAGATGGGGGACCATCTACGCTTGCCCTAATCGATGGACCCTTGCAACTGTTATTACTTAGCCACAAGCCCCTCCAATACATCCGTAGGGAGCAATACGAGTATTAAGTAGGGTAAGGTAAGAGGTAGATAGCTACCCTTTCACTTCTTGCATTATATATAGTACCTATATGATCGACTACAGCAAACAAAATCAGAAAAATATATAATATTCTTCACGATATATGCTAGGTAGATAGTGTGTTGAAAACATAATACAACTAATTTGAAAAAAATCATGATGATACCTCTAAAAACTTTCTTTCTACAATAAAAACCATAGGTAGGTACTAATATACCTATATCAGTAGCGAAGGGTCAATTTTTGTAAGAGGTAATATGATTATATTATTTGTCTATAGAATACTGATTGTGCCATATTTTTCAAAGGGAAGCCGGTAGGAATCGAGTTGTATGGAACTTTCGCCACTGATATACATACAATCATTCTGATTTTTTGTCAGATTATTCTACAAGCAACATACTAAAGTACCTAGTGTTTTAATTTTTTAGTCCAAACATTAGAGTTTTTGTAATTAAATAATTACTTCGTATTTTGCAATAAATTATACCAGCGTTGTGTCATCGCGCTTCTCTTTCTTTTTTCTATGCAGTCCGACAGTGACCGCGTTTTAGGTCATGTAAGGGGCTTAAGGTAAAAACAAAAGCAAAAATCTTTGGGCGTTGAACTTCGGTCAATTTTCTATAACATAAGTAATGAGCAAAAAGTATATTTTATCCCGTAACAATTTAGCTGTCATTTTGAAAAGCGATATGGCTGGAAGATATAGCCTATTCTACTTTAATAAACAGTTTATAAGGCCTATACATATATAATGTACATCTAAAAATAAAAGAAAAGCACATTTTTACAAATACAAAACACATTGTTTCATCCCCAAGAGAATTCTTATAAAAAGTAAAGTAAAAGATTGAGCTACTAAAACGCCTAAAAAGTATTTGCAACAAGTTGGTATCATACAAAAGAAATTTGAGGTTTGAAGATTGTTTTTATAACGTTTATTCTCGGTTTTTGTAAGATACCTTCTGAATTAACTGCCCCGCTGGTCTCGTGGTTGCAAGCGCGACTGCTGAGCGTTCGATTCCCGGGTCGGACAAAGTGTTATTGGGTTTACCATTAGCAATTTCTTAGTAACAGTCGGGAGTTTGGAAGTTGGCGGTTTAATACCCCCGTGCCTCGGAAAGCACGTAAAGCCGTTGGTCCTGCGCCCGATCTCTGCCCGATCGTGTCAGATTGCCGCTGTCCCATCGGCCTATGAAAGTAATGGAACAAAGAGTGCATCTGTGTTTACGCACACACTTGTGCAGTATAATATCTCCTGCGTACCTAGCTAATCTCCGTTGAGATTGGCCACAGTGACCTAAATCGTTCATTAGGCTATTATCTTCTGAATTAACTTTTACAAATTAAATGAACTGACTGACGACATTCCGGAATGATAGATTACAGTAACTATATGAAAACGTTTTTGTACACAGTGTGGCAGTAAGTAACCTGTTACCATGGACTCATATTATTCATGGTTCCTCCCGGTCCCAATGTGTGCAACTGTGTCTTTAACTGGTTTTAACTGCTTTTATTTTGAGTGTGTTGTTTATGTTTCGTTTGTTTTATTTTGATGTGAATTAGTTTTTTTAAATGTGTGTGTTGAAATATGGACATTTTCTCTAAATAAATGTTTATTATTATTACCATGCGTTGAAATTTTTCATCGGTTATTAAAAAAATTGCTGTTCCATACATTTTGACCGCGTAGGTAATGCACTTTTCTATGAAACTGCAGATTTGTGTTTTTTGATAACCGACGAAAATTTTCCACGCTAGGTGTTTAGAATCATGTGCTGAATTCATGGTCACAGCTTGCGTGTTGATGTCCCTGCCACCCTTTATACCTTCAGCACCCTTATTGCGTAACACAAGATTACGCTCAATTTGAAACATTTTCAAGCATATTGCTAATCCATTGCTCCATATGTTCGAAAAATGTGTCTGCTCGACAACGTAAATAACGCAATGAATGCTGTTGAACTGTCAAAATGAAACCCATTGCTACTGATAGTGTGTTACGCAATTACCCTGCTGGTTGTAAAAATTTGCTGGTGACCCACCAGATTTCGTTAAGTGGTCATCGCCACCGATGGACATCTGAAATATCAGAGGCATCGCAGATCTTTGCCTTATTACTTATTGCTTGGTAACGTAAGTCTCAAAAAGAGGCCTGTCCAAACATTGTTTAAATAACCAAAAATTCGAAGACTTGTGACATCTACCAACCCGCACTGGGCCCGCGTGGTAGATTTCCAGCCCACTCCATCTCGCAGAAAGGAGGCCTGTTTCAGAGCAGTGAGAACATCACAGGTTAATAATGCTAATGTAAGTATAATTTCCTTTAGGACCGTTTATATCAATTGGGGAAAACATAAGTACCCAGGTAGTACAAATTGTAAGAAATAAAACCTAATAAAAGTTAGAAGTTTGTTTTTACTTTTGGCCAAATTCTTAAGAAATGGGACATGAATATTGTTTCATGTCTCCAGTCTAAATGTTTCACAAAAAGACTTATTAAGTGGAATTGTTTTATCAATGTTCATTGTTCATAGGAAGAAGTTTGCGTAGGAAGATATTTCTATCTATGTTTTATACAAGAACTCTTCGTAGTATTGTGTTTTAACCTTAAAAAACCACCCGTGTGAGTGTGAATTCTCACAAATCCGTAGTAAATCAATTAGACCCGAATCACTTTAGACTGACAATAGCGGTCATTGACCTTTCCCTATTATCTCTCCGTAGGGACCCAAACAATAAACTATGTATGGCTTTTCGTTATTGAAACATGTTAAAGATCACGATAGATATGGATTCAGGACGTTAACGGACTTTATTTCAGTTTCTGAAATGAATATTGGTTGAAATTGTAGCAAAATATAGGTGAATCAATGACAGTAATTGCGACGCTAAAGCGACTCGGGTATAGCTAGTACATTTATTGACAAAAACATTTGGTAAAGTTGGTAGAATAAAAGGTAAGGTATTTATAACAATCTCTTTAAGGAAAAGGTAACAGGAAAAAAGTCGAATACGCAATTGTAAACTGTTTTCTTCAATTTCAAACGCCTGGCTGACATTACTGGCATGGATTCAGGTCATCGATTTTTCACTCACTTGTCATCCTCTTAATACACGATTGAATTTGGAGTTTGTACAGTTCGTTCTGTAATGATGGTCGATAAACTAAAAACCATTATATTATAATGGTTTTTAGTTTTTTAAGTTTTACAAAGATCTAAAACATAAAATTTTCCGTTCGTTTTAAATGTGTTTTTTAATTAACTTATCTGACCGGATCACTCGCAACCAGTGTGTGTATGAAGATGTATGAAGGCTTCCGTAGACATGCGCGACTCGACTCCAGTATAACAATTCCATAAAGTTTTCATAAAAATCGTTCCAAGCAAAAGGAGTAGGTATGTAAGGATCGTAGCAGGTGGCGTTCTGTAGTTTCTGCTTGGAACGCAGTGAGTTTATGTAAATACATACATACCGTATGCATATCAGCAAATCACTGTGTGCAGGTTTTATTTACAACTATCTGCGCCCCGCGGTTTCACCCGCGTAAGTGTCGATGCCGTGGGAATATCGGAATAAAAAGTAACCTATATCTTAATCCAGGGTGTCAGCTACCTCCCCCCCGGTGGGTTCCCGCATTGTCGAGGCGGGGGGGCTCAGTAGCCGTGGCTTGGACACCCACGGTGAAGCGAAGAGGAACCCGAGGAGGGGCCGCTCGTCAGGGCTTTTGCCGACAAGCCGACGACGTAGCGGCCAACATGTAGGTTGCGGCGCCGCTTGGGCGACATCGCAACTGAGGCGGGCCGCGATGTCGTACCGGAGGCATCGCGGCCGAGGGTTGGAGGCCGCGGCGGGAGAGGAGTGCCGGTATTACGGTGCGCCGCTCTCCCTACCTTCCGCGGCCTTGACGGGGTCGCCACCGTTCGATGGCGGACGCGGTGGGGCCGCAGGGGAAGAGGAGTGTTGGTATGACGTTGGCCACTCTCCCTATCCTCTGCGGCCGAAAATTGGCAGGCGGCGGGGCCAATGACCTGACCCGTCGCAGGGGGACCAAGGGTGGCAGAGACGGGGTCGTCTGCCGCCCATGTGCTGGTTTGGTCCCTGGGGTGGTCACGGCGTGCTATGTGTTCTGGTGCGCCGGTGATGGGGAGTATTCCCCGGAGGAGGGTCCGGTGACGGACAGCCGCGGCGGGTTCACGGATGAGTGCTAACGCGTGCCCGTGTTCCCGCCATAAGCGGCAGAGGAGGACACCGTGGAGTTTTAGTGGGTTAGAGTCCCACATAACTGCACTATCTCCCCGTGGTAGTGCAGAATGCATGAGCATTTCTCCACGTAAAAAAAAAAAAAAAAAAAAAAAGGGTGTCAGCTACCTCCATACAAAATTTTATCAAAATTGGTCCAGCCGTTTGACCGTGAAGAAGTAACAAACATATAAACACACCCCCACAAACTTACAAACTTTCGCCTTTATAATATTAGTGTGAAGATAGATAGAAAAACCATCTATTTAGTGCACACAAAAGACAAAACACAACACACAAAAGCACAATTACTTATTGCTAACAAATTACAAGAATCTATAAAAACAAGGTACAGTTCGCTGCAAAGTTAAGGTACCCCCCTTGGTATTGACATCAAACCTATTTAAGTTTTTCGTAACGTAACGTAAGTGGCGTGTTGGTCTAATGGTTAACACTGCGGCTTGGCGATGCGGTGGTCACGAGTTAAAATCCGCGGATGAGAAGATTTCTTTTTCCTTTATTTTATTTATTTATTTCTTTACCCTTTTTTTTAGTTTCTTTATTAGGTCATTTTCGTTAATTATTATTTAAGAAATCAAATGGAGGTTTGTAATAAAAGCTAGGCATTTTGATAAACAATATTCTTTTATTTTTCTAATTACATTTCTAGGACTTCATGGAATCCACTTCCTGGTTGAGTATACAGTTTTCTATCTGTGTTAAATTGGGGTTATTTACAAGAATATTAACTAAACACAAAATAGATACCCTGGATGAGGTTTAGAACGTTTAACATTAGATAAAGGTTCGTTTATACATATATATATTTCTAGAAACATAACTACAATAATATTTATTTATTTAAAGTTGTGAAAACAGATTTTTTTTTATACTTACTTATCGGAAAAAAACCTTTAAAAAAAGAAATTTTGTCTTTTGTGTCTGTGAATTACAGAGGAAGAATCAACATGCTAAACTATAATAGTATAGCAATATACATCTTTCTCTTTTATCACATTTTCTAATAACCCTTATTTAACACAACATTAGAAAAATATGTGAGGTCAGATGGTGCATCGTTAATACATTACAAGACTACTTGTAAACCAGATTATCTGGATTGATAATAATTATAAAGGTTGTTTGTTTTTGATTAACTACGAGATAATGATCCCACAAATATTGGGAATTATTAACACTTGCTCATATATGTTCCAACGCAATTTTATCAGATACGTTACACAATCAATCTGCCGAGTAAATTGCCTTATAATAACGGAGAGGATGTCACAGTCTATCACTTCTTGAAGTTTTGAAGGGTGCCACTAAATGAACTTTCACAATATTACGTTGTCGCTCCATTTGTATTTTCTCTGGCCTTGGCGATCACATTTCACATCACCCGTCGCTTGATACCTTTGTATCCATCTACGAACTGTTTTTCTCTGCAATGAAAATAATAATATTAGAAATACATAAAAACATCCAACTAGTAAGTAATAATGCAACATTATTGCAACAATAAATAGGTAATATGTGGAAGTATAACATAAATCTTACCGTTATGCCCATAACTCGTGCTATTTTCTTTATGCTTTGTTCCTGTTCCCAGATAACAACAATTTTAGCCTTCAAAAAAGTTGTTAATCAAACCATACCATCGGTTAAAAGAATCAACTGGTCAAAAACTTAATAAATTTGATAATATTACGACGAAGATAATTACACACAAGCGAATCGGCACGAAAACGAAACCATTTAAAAAATAATTATACCCTCAATCACAGTTTACTAAATAAAGCGAAGAAGTATTCTAAATTCAACCTTAACTCGCAGTTCATACAGCAGTTAAGTTTCTGAAGTAAAATGACGGTAGTGCAACAATCGGAATCAACACATTATATTCAACCAAACAAGAAATCTATGCTAATTTCAACCTTATATTTTAGCTAATTGAGGAGTTAATGCGTATTGCATTTTGTAAAACTAAGGTATTAAATATAAAACGACAGTTGAAATTTAAACCTTATTGTCTAGAAGATTAGACCGTTAATAACCTTGTTCATTATAAGGAGTAATACTATTCCAATTTTCGTTGAGGTTGACAACTGAGCCAATAGCCTAGTGGTATAAGACATGGTCTCGATGATCGGCTGGCGCCTGGTGATGCGGGTTCGTATCTTAATCGCACGCAAAGTGTCTTTTTGTAAGTTATTCTTGGTATACGGTTCGGCCAGAAGGAAGCCGAAAAAATACCATATAGAATTATTAAAAACTTGAATTGAATGAAACTTGCAAATAATATCTGAGGCGGACCGTTGGATGCGCTCGGGCAGAGATGGGTGCGGCCGGCGGGGGAGGGAGCTGCTCAAGGCTCACGTGACGCGCCAGCGCCGCCGCGCCGCCGCCCGCGCCGCGCCGCTCGAGCGACGAGCGACGGCGGCGGCGGGCCCGAGCGTGCTCGGGCGATAGTCTTTAAGTCTTGGGGGGGTTCCATTTCTCTGACGCTGACTGTACCTAAGCGTAAGTTTTGTTCAATGTGCACATTGAAACGCAGATTTATACCAATTCAATACAATACAGGGGGTCTACTCCGAAGCGGTTAACCACCGTATCGGCCGAATGTTCGGTCATTTTCTACTACCTTTCATTTCCTATTTTGACTATAGGTCCCGACCAAACTGTGCAAATCCGAACCTTTTTAGAACCCTTACCCTTTTTTTACCTTTTTTTTTAATTCGTAGTAGGACAGCAATATTCAAATCAGAAAATGACCGAACATTCGGCCGACAGGACAATCAACCACTTCGGAGTAGACCCCCTGATTCCACACCAATCTAGTTTTAAGCCGTCCCTTTCAAATTTTCGATAAGCCTTTATTGACACACTTCGTTGACATTTTGATACATTTCCAATAAAATATTAATTTGCATTTAATTCCCCGCGAAAGGGAACACGGTCATAGATTCGTATCTTGGTGAAACTTGTATTGCAAACGGTGCTGACAAGTCGGGCATTGCGAAAGAGCCGCGAAAACTGACCAACATTTCAGGTAGGAACATATATTTGGTTGTAGTATGTCTACAAGCGAACGGGAACAAGAATATAGGTAGGTACAGTCAACAAAGGAGATAAGTATGCAGGGTCGTCGGATATAGTTCAAGTTTAGTTGGAAACCAATGGATGTTCTCGAATAAAATTTTATTTTATTAATAGAAAATAAAGAGCTCATTTATCAAATTTAATTTCAAAGAGCAAGAGCTCATTCATCGGTTTCTTATTGAACTTCAACTATATTCGACGGTCCCGCATACTTATCTGTTTTGTTGACTGTACATAGAATAGAATAGAATAGAATACTCTATATTATGTACACCATATAAATTACAGACATAATAATAGAAACAATACAAAGGGTGACACAATGGGCGGTCTTATCGCTAAAAGCGATCTTTTAAAGACAACCTTTGGATGGATTAAAAAGGGGAAGGACAGACAAATACATAATACAACAAATAATAATAATACATAATATGTTATAAATTAACGATAAGTACCTACTTCATCCTCCAAAATACTTTAAGAAAGAAAGAAAAACTGTTTATTTTGCACAAATAAGACCTCTGGGAAATAAGATGTTTGGGTTCCATAATTTATGAGACCTAAAGCCTCGAGTTATAAGATCAAGATCGTTTTTATTTTTCACTTTATATTGTGGTACCTCCCCCACATAAATCACTTGTTAAGTAATTAACAGTGACAGTAAGTTATTATAACGTCATCAACATAGACCATGTGGAAAAATAAAGTATTAGTGAAGCTAACTCAAATAATACATATTTTTATACTTATAAAGTGGTCACTCTCTATGTATACCTACCCTTTCAAACAAAAGAAGAATTATTCGATTTATAAATGACGGAGTTCTGAATAAAGTTTTTTTTTAATACAACCGAATTGAGAACCTCCTCCTTTTTTTGAAGTCGGTTAAAAATTAAATAATCATGTACAGACGCCAGCCTGCACATCAAGACTACCCGAAACTGTCAAATTTTCCCAATCAACTTTGAACCTTATGTTTTAGCGATAAAGTTGAAAATCGATGAGTTTGAAAGATTGTAGTAGCTTTATGTGCTGGCGTCTGTACATTTTCGTGTACATATACTTAGTATTACGAAAAGTAAGAACAGTTAGGTACTGAGAAATCACGTTGGACTTTTTTGTAAACTTTTATGCAATCATATCTAGTTATTTTCTTGTAACTATTTCAGACAATTGCAGTTGTAACGCACCGGTATGCTATCTCTAGATTGTACTCTTTATATAAACAAGGTAATTTAGTTTTATGCATTTATTATTAATGGTGCAATATCTTACGTTTGCTGGGCAGTTACCTACTTACTTTGCCTGTTATGAAACTTTATGTGTCGGCGGCATACCTACAATTGGTTTGTAATAGATAGAAACTGTAGAAACTTCCGTATTAGGGACCAACTGTGGTTTCAAAGCCAATTTTAGACACAGATCAATTTACGACGTACCTACGGCAGTACATACAAACTTTCAAGCCCTTGTTTTTCGAAATGAAGGAACCAGATTTTAATGAAACTTCATACACGGATACAAAGGTCTAAAAAGTTACTTAAAAACATTTTCGAAATGTCTTATTTAAAAAACGATAAAAATGGAAATCTCTGTGTCTATGGATCGGTTTAATTTGGCTGCCACACTATTTTGCGACAATGTTCACAGCTAACTTTTTAGACCTTGAATGAACCGATTTTAATTAAACTTCATACGCATACAGCCTAGGCGTATGAAGTTTCATTAAAATCGGTTCATTCATTTCGAAAAACAAGGGCTTGAAAGTTTGTATGAAATGCCGTACGGCGTAAACGCTCTTAATAATAAACATCCCTTTGGTACCTACTATTAAGTTCGTTATCGTATTATAGTAGCCAGCCTTTTCCCAACTATGTTATGGTGGAATTGCAAAATTAATAATCTACGGAGGGTGCGTTATCCACTGTTACGAAATTCCACCCCTAAGAAGGTGAATGGCGGGAGGGTGAAATTTCATGCAGACGAAGTCGGGGCTAGTGATATATGAGTTAAATGTAACTCTAAAGTTAATTAAGTTCTACACTGAATTATTTATCAATACAGCCTGTAATGAGATTTAAAACAAGGCTGTTTCTTCGTATGAAATTAGTGTAGTTCTGTTTAGTTTTGTACCTAATATAATTTTGTTTTTCAGTGTAACTTGCAATACGAGTACGTGTTCACAATTCTTCTAACAGAGGTAAATGAGCTCGAAATGACCTTTAGGATAACTGCGGTGGAGAAAACATATAGGTAGGTACTTATATACCTAGTACTAAGATAAGACGCATACATCAGCGGGAGGTGAACAGATGTGTCTCGTGAGAAGATGGATGAAAGATAATAATTAGATAAGCACCTACCTATAAATGATGTTTTTTTTTCACTTGATTGCATTTCGTTTTGTGTTTTGCTTGTTATTTTCTCATGTTTACATTTTTTTATTGTAATTTACCTAACCCACATGAGTAAAATCACACACATACCGTGTGATTTTAGTTTATAAATTGCTCTGTACAACACCTTGGGATTCTAATAACAACGTACATTGTTTGTTGGTTTGTTTTTTTTATATCTTTTTTTTATTGCGAAATGGGGGCCAGCTCTTGACCTCGACCTCGCTTTGTGAAAAGCGACTATTATAAATATCGAAAATAAATATTTGTGTTGAAGATATTGTCAACCGCTCTGAGTGTCAGAAAGTGTCATTGAAAACAAAGGGCACACGGGTCGTAGGACCAATTTATAGATAGCTAGCTAACCTAACCAGTCCTCTTGATATTTCAAATCGACGTTATCTAAAAAACATTTTTCAAAACGTATTATCAGCAGGACATGCTTTGAATAAATTTAAAATCATAGATAGAAGAGTTATCACACTAATATTATAAAGGCGAAAGTTTGTGAGTGTGTGTGGGGGTATGTGTGTGTGTTTATATGTTTGTTACTTCTTCACGCTCAAACAGCTGGACCAATTTTGCTAAAATTTGGTATGGAGGTAGCTGACACCCTGGATTAACATATAGGCTACTTTTTATCCCGATATTCCCACGAGATCGACATTTACGCGGGTAAAACCGCGGGGCGCAGCTAGTTTATTATAAAGAAACCTAACGTTCATAATCTTCTTCATAACCACAAAACCTTTGGAAAGCCACTTGTACTGAGAGCCATCAAAATGTACATCCACAAGGAAGTGTGAAAGATTAACGACACGACAGACGATAAACGTCAACGAAAAAAAAACGAAAAAAAAAGAAAAAAAACGTCAAACGTCGTCGTCGTCGTATAAAAGTACTTTAGCATTTAAGGCGAAAGCATCAGGGTCACCCGCAAAATTCAAATCTTCTTAGTTTTTCAAAATTTACAGTTTATTAACAGAGGGACAATCCTCATGATTTTGAGAACGTTCACAGTCTAATCTGTCTCAATCTGTCAAAAATACCTCTAATTTCCGTACATTTTTGACAAGTTTTTGACACTAATAAAATTGTTGCTGAGATAAGATTGCGAACAGAATTAGCTTCTGGTTGTATATTGATCAAAATATAATTCGTGACCGTAACAAATATGTACCTATAAACAGAATTATAATCAATGTAGGTACATCATTACAACTCTATACCTAAGTTCAAATTACCCAATTAAATGCAGCGGCTATTATAACCTAGAGAGTTGTACTGAGGATTCTAACGATTATAATCTACACTGTTACGGTCGCGAATCATATTTTGATCAACATTACAACTTGACATTGACCTGCCAATTGCGTAACAACGTAAGAAATTTGAATCTCGCGGACTAGCCTATAGCTCATCCCCCTTAACACCCAAGCAGATATCTTTTATTTGAAGGGCCCGTAGTTAAATAGCAATGAGATACTCTGATTGCAAAAGTTGAGGCTGACTACGTGACGTCACACGTCTTACGTCGAAAACGTCTTACAGGCTTAGCTAAACCGCTTAGCTCTTGTAGACAAAGGCATATCGCTTCACATTGTGTTCCACAAGTTTAGTACTCCAGTTACGTTCAGACACATCTCCCTTGCAGACCCTTGCTTCGCTGCACAGCTTTCGTACGTCGCACATTGCTACACTACCTCGCCTGCCTATGTATGATGCCCACAGAGCGAGTTATGTGGCGAGATTCAACAGGATATTAAGCCTATTTGTTGGTCCTTCGTCATATGAATACGTAGATATTCGGGTGACAAAAGACCAAGATAACGCTGAGCGAAACTAAAATATTGTAACCTCTATACATATAAGGGTAGTTCTTCGAAATTTGATTCTTTGACTGATCCATATGGCCAAAATTTAATTTCACTTTCAGCTCTGTAACACATGTTCATATGAAAATAGGTATACCAAATAACATATATTTGAATGAGGGACTCGTTTTTATAAAGTAGTTTTCAAGATATTAATTTTGTGCCCAGATGAATCAGAATGTGTTACATATTAATCAGAAACAGAAATAAAAAGTAATAAATACACCGTTAGTTATGAATGTAAATTCTAAACAATAATTATTAATTCATAAATAGGACTAAGACATATCAAAAGTATCATATTTAGAACAAGATTATACTCCTGTCATTTTTTTATTATTCAAAAGGTTATAGCTAAGTAAATAATAATAAATAAGATTAAAACTACTGACTTGTACACGGTAAAAAATTGGACAAGGAGAATTACGCAACAAGAGCACTCCTATCGTGCTGGAGAGGGGAAAAACTAATTTATTTTATTATTCATATGGGGTTTTGACCATACGAATCAGGCACAGATGAATCAGGATTTTGCCTACAGTCATGCATAACTCATCGTACATACAAACTTCATTATTTTCATTTTTCTACACGAATCTATAACCCAAAAGCATCACACGAAACACAGATTGAAGTTTTAAAACAATAAAATAAATTTTATAAAGTAGGCATTGTAATCAGGATGCCACCTGAACCAAACACAGATGAATCAGGTATTTTCCTTCGTAACACCGGATCTAAGCCAACCAGCCGCACGTCCACCTTCTAGGTCGTCCGTTGCACGACTGGCTTCCCCCCGCGCTGGAAGCCAGACTCTCATTATTATTACCCGACCAAGTACGGTCAAGCGCAGCTTACGCCACATTAATCAGTATTATACGCCGGACACTTCTTTTTTACTTATTTATAAACAGACTAACGTAGTTATAACTAATACACATTTTTTTTGTAAGAGGACAATTCATTTCCTTTCGATATAATTATAATTTATATTGATGTATCAAAGGGAAAATGCGACATCGACCATTTTGTTCCGGAAAATGGCTAACGGACGCGCTATATGAATCAGAAGAACGACCTTCAAATATTTTTATTTTGTACCTAGACAGCAATTATTAAAAAAAAATCATTTGTCCCAGTAAGGGATAAAGCTAAACTGTACAAAAAAAAATATTACATGCCGTTTTTTTAGTTGGTTACAGAAATATACCCACAGACATCGAAAATTTTGTCCCTGAAGAATTACCCATAACACAATTACACTTGGCAGAACTAGAAGGCTACCTTAAGTGCTCATACGCGTTCAGCGGGATTGTCCGAAAGGGTTACGGCTGGCCCGGAACATAAAGGGCTAAGGAAGGAACACGTGTGGGTTTTAGTCAGTAAGAGTCCCCCTTCCGCTCCATCCAGAGCGGGAGGGGTCATTTGATGATTTTCCATCCGCAAAAAAAAAAAAAAGTGCTCATACGCACGAGCAACATGCGTCTACGGCAGATGGAACTGCAGCCGTAACACGTGCTGCTCTTGTGTATGCACACAAACATAATATGAGAAAATGCCTGAGTGTTCGAAGCTAAAATTGAAATATTCAAATAGGTTTATTCATCGAGAGCAAGCCTTGGTTCTGCGTTGAAGGCTTCTTTCTAATCCTTCTCTGATTTCACTCTTTGATTTCCACTGGGACTCATTTCAAGGTATTAGTCATTATAACTTTATATTATAAAACAAAATTATAATGAAACCAAAGTTCTTACCAACTTGTTAAGGTCGAGTTTTAAGAGCCTATTAATAATTAAGCTGTACCTGTTATGGCCGAGTTTTAAGAGCCTAGTAATAATAGCTGTACCTAAAATCTAAAATAAATCCGTAACCCAATTAAGTATCTGTTAGAAAACAGTCTCGTTTAACTTAATTCTATGTAAATCATTAGTTATAGTTACAGGTCAATATGTCACCGTGATATTTCCCACAGTATATCAAAGGTCAAAATGATTGGCTAGCCTTATTTATGAACTAGTACGAAAATACTAGAACGGGGTTATAAACGTTGCTAAAAGTTAAGTTGTTTGCTATTTAACCGTATATTTTTGACGTTTTTGAAGTGAAAACTTCTTTAGGCGCGTTAGGCTTTTTTTGAGATGGGAAAAACCATTGAACTCGCGCCACTGTTACCGTAAGCGACACCGCGCGTGTTTTGTTTACAAGACGATTCAAAACGCTTCGAATGTGTTTGGCTGTCCTCGGGATATACTCAGTTTTAATGTATATCCGATATATATGTCAGAGTGATGGCAAAGTATTATGTTTGTGTTTTGTTTTCACTTCTGTCGGCACTCCCGGAGTGCCACTGTTTTTTTTTTCTTTATTTATAAGTTTCTTTATTCTGAATTATTTTTACTCTGTTGGACATTGTTAAAGTATGTCTCTCAATTCAGCATGCCTTGGTAAAGGCCTCCTCTAGCTGTTTCCATGAATTCAATCACGAGCCACTCTCCTTCAGTTAGGGCTCTCTGTTAGTTTTATCTCGACCTCCCATCTCCTTTGTTGTTTTCCTTTTTTCGTTTACTATTTCTGGGATACCAAGCTGTTATTAATTTACACCATTTTTCCTGTTTTGCTATCACCATGGTGTCTAGAGACCTCCATTATGCTGGTCAAGATGTCTGTTACTTTTGTTTTGTCTCTTAGATGTTTTATTTATTTTATTATTTATGAAGACACAGTACAATACATAGGGATACGACATTATTATAATTTAAGTACAAAGGAACATTTCATGTCATATTCGATCCATTTTACTTATTCCTGTCATACTTCGTTCCATAGATCTTTGGCATTTTTGTAGGTTATTTCTGTGAGGTTTTGTAAGTGTCCATGTTTTGCATGTTGAAGTTTAAAAAACTTCTAAATTTTTCTTTCTTGTTTGTTAGCTTGTACTGTCCCACAGGTAGGCAAAGGCTCTCCAAAATCCCTCCCGTATGTCATTACTTCCCAGAATTCGATCCTTATCAGCGATACTATCGAATGGTGTAATAATACAGTGTGTTTTTTTTATCAAAATCAACGGGTTCGATTCCTGTCTAGAGATATTGAATTTTCAAAAATCCAATGATACAGTTTTAATTTTCATCAAAATCGAGCCCGCGACTTCTTTGAGTACTTTACGCTATTCCTCATAGTTTCAGATTTGGCCATCCACGCCCAATTGAAAAATTCATCCTGTATAAGTACTGTAAAGTTTACACATATAAACTGGTTCTTTACCTAATATTTCAAGTAAATGCACAAATAGCGGGTGATGATCCCACAAAAAAAAAAATCAACACCACCATGTCACCATTTGGCTCCAAAAAAGGTCATTGCGCAGCCTCCTGCGCAAAGTTCGGACCGGCCATAATTCATCGGCAGTGTTGTACTGTACCAACACGAAATAATAATTAAAATAATCTTTTATTTTAATGTTGATGAAGTTTGATGGTCGTAACGTTACAATAGTTTTAATCTTAAGTTTTTAAGCGATTGAGATCAAGGCTGGTCGAAGGCAATCAGTGTTTTTGTTAGAAAAGTTAATCTTTACCTATTAGTAAAAAGTGGCACGGTAACAACTTTATGATATCTTTGACTAATTAATTTATATCGAATGCGACGCCTTTACGTCAGTTTATGCCTAAGAAATGAATTAATGTTCGAAATTCAAGACATTTAGAAATCAATTAACTTTTTATTCAAACTATAATTGGAGACTAACCTAAGTAATTGAAACAATAAATTGTACTCTGAAAAATTAATTCTCACTCTCTGAAATCTTAATAAGGTTTAGAGACACTAAGCGGGATTAATGTTCAATGAGTCGCTTTAATTAATTGCAACAAAAACCAACCACATTAGGGGAATTAGGGCCTGTGCGCACTGGTGGCACAGCAAGTTTTTTTTTATGCGTCGAATAGAAATATTACTTAGTAGTATTACAATAAAATTTAAATTTCAATGATAAATGAATCATCGTAGGTACAAAAATAACCCAATATAGGTACCTTTTTATTATTTTTCCTTCTCTAAAATAAAATTAACCTAAGTTATTCCTTATAATATCAGCTATCTGCCAGTGAAAGTTCCGTCATATCGGTCCAGCCGTTTCGGAGATAGAGCCGATATAAACAGATAGACAGTTAAAATTTTAAATATTGTTTTTTTTGCTAATAAGTACCGTATAATTATACTATCATAACATTTTGTAAAAAGCAGTTTTTTTTGACATTACAAACAAACACTTGAATTTTATTACCGACTTTACAAAAAGGAGGAGGTACTATGTTCGGGTGTTTGTGTTTTTTTTTTTTTTTTTTTTTTTTTTTTTATGTTTGTTCATCGAATACGCCGCCAATTGTGTACGGATTTTCAAAATTCTTTTTTTGTTCGAAAGTAGATAGTTCTGAGGTGGTCCCATTGTCACCAAGTTAGGATCTGATGATGGGATCTTAGAGATATCGAGGGCAACCCTCAAATTTTATAGGCTCACTTATTGTTTTTCGCATATTTTATGAAGTATCTTGTGTATTTGTGTATGGTTGTCACCATTTCAGGTAGCTGGGCTGATGATGGAAGGTACAACTCCTTAACAGTAAGAAGTTACTTGAACAGGCAAGGACTGTTTTAGTAAATTGTTTTGATGTTTGATAGGGCATTTGCCACATTTGGTCTCATGATCATCAAGTCATGACCTGATGCTGCAGTCAGGATAGTCCGCAGAGTACCTAACTGCTCGACAACTAACAGCAGATATATCGTGTTTAGGCTCATTGAAAAGGGCTCGATGTGTGGATAAACGTACTGTTACTGAGTAACACCGAAGACCTGATGCTGAAGCCAGGAGCATCAGAAAAAGTACAAACCTTGAAATTACAGCACCGTAGTCGTGTTTGGGCTCATTTTAAACAGGACTAATTTTAAGTTCAATGCAATGTTGACATAAGTCTGGCCTGATGCTGCAGCCAGGATTATCAGCATCTAATCTAAAAACTAATAAAAGGAGAACTCCTCAACAATTAACGTCCCTGCATCGAGAAAAGGAATATTTTATAAAAAGGCGATGGGCAAGTTGACATTAGGCTATTGTAACTTAGATAAATTATAAATAGACCCACTAAAAAGCGAGAAATAAAAACTTTTTAACAAAAAAAAAACCGACTTCCAAAAAAAACACTACAAACTGAAAAAAAAAACACTACAAACTGAAAAATAACTTTAATTTCGGAAGTCGGTGGCAAAAACTAAAATACTGATCCCTAAGACACCGACTTCCGAAATTAAAGTTATTTTTCAGTTTGTAGTGTTTTTTTTTTCAGTTTGTAGTGTTTTTTTTGGAAGTCGGTTTTTTTTTTGTTAATTTATTTCTGAGATAAATTTCCTGACTAAACTTAATCTAAGCAGTAACTTCCCTAATAGCGTTATTGTACATACCTAACGAATGCATAGGGACCACGCGATAAATCGACATCCACCAATTATTTGGAGTTCAAAGAAACCATTATTATCAACTTAATTAAGGGTAAATGGTAAGGAAAATGTGGCTAAGTATAATTTATTCAACACCCGTTTGGCTTTTGCCTTTAACTTTTATTCAAAATAATTTTAAGCTGAGTTGAAAATTGAAAAAAATATGACTGTTTAATGTAGCGACTCAATAAATCAGTCTGGTCTAAATTAAAAGTTAGGTTGAGTCTAAACTTTTAAAGAAAGTATGAAAGAAAATACATTTATTTAGCACAGACAGAAAAGCACTCCATATTTTATATTTAGCAGAAGAAAAAAAACAAGAAAACTGTATTCCATTGTAAAAAAAGAATAGAATGTTTTCTCACTGGCTGCGACAAATAAGCGTTCAGCAAAAGTTCCAGACAGGGCTGGGGTAGGGGGTAGGGTTTTCAACTAGACCTGAAGTTGTGGGGGGTGATGTATATTAATCATACTATAAGAATGTCAATAGGTATATCTTTATAAATAAAAAAAGTCGGGTTGGTTACACCATTACGAACGACTGGACAGATTTTTATGATATTTGATTTGTCTTTGCCCCGAATAGCAGAATAACTATTAAAACAAATAGGTTCAGCGGTTTAAGCGTGAAGATGTAACAAACAGACAGACACACTTTCGCATTTATAATATTATATAGGTAGTATATGGATAATAAAGCTGATGAGTTTGTTTGTTTGTCCACGCTAATCTCTAGAACTACCAGCCGGATTTAAAAAAATATTTTTGCATTTCCATTTTTTATAGCCCATGTTTAGGTAGGAATGCTACATCACGCTACAACTCTTGGGAGCCGAGTAAAATTCAAAAGAAGTCAGAACGCTAAGCGAAAACAATGTAATATCACGGACGGGCGATGCGGCGCGCGACTTTTAAATAAAAGCTCTAACACGCGATATAATCGCGCGCGACACAAAGGCACCGCTCGTTGCGCGACTTGCGCCGCGGTGCCTTTGTGTCGCGCGCGATTTCATCGCGTGTCGCGCTTGTTTGAAGGAGCCATTAATGTGGCTGTTATTTTAGTTTATTGTGGTGTCTTACGACTTTCATGCGAACGATGTCGCGGGCACAGCTAGATAAAGTAGTAAAAACAAAACATTATCTATCGTTAACTTGATTACACCTTCGCTTCCTACATCGGCATGATAATTTTAACTTACATTCACTTTCTTAACTGATCTATTGAGTCGAGTAGATATCTACAGTCGACGTCAAAAGTGCTACCGGCGAAGCATTTCTGAAACTAATGACTGATTGATTTGAAATGTCTCGAATCAACTCCTTAATAATAGGAAGCTTCGCTCTTTTGATTAATTAATGTTATGTCATCCTGCCCTCTGTGGCCCAAAACATATCTGCGCTGCCACCGACAACGCCGTGGAAGTGGCAAAGTTTTGGGAAAACAAGATTTAAAATACAGTCGTGCCAGCGACACGAAGAAGAAGAAGAAGAATGTAATGCCCTCTTAGTTTTGAAATAATAATAATAATTGAATAGTTAAGAAACGGATCGTTGGTAGCCTTATGACCAAATTTGCTTCTAAATGGTAGAGTTAATTAAGTTTTTTTTACTTATTACAATATTATGTACCTACAGTACTTCTCGTACAGAGAAGGCACGTGCATTGATCACCACTCTTGCTGAAGACGGGTTGGCAATTCCAGACTTATATTACTACTAGCTGCGCCCCGCGGTTTATCCCCGCGGAATATCGGGATAAAAAGTAGGCTATATGTTAATCCAGGGTGTCGGCTACCTCCTACAAAGTTTTATGAAAATTGGTCCAGCCGTTTGAGCGTGAAGAAGTAACAAACATATAAACACACCCCCCCCCCCCACACACACACACACCCCCACACACACCCCCACACTCACAAACTTTCGGTTTTATAATATTAGTGTGATAAGTTCAGGTTTCCTTACGACGTTTTCCTTCGCCGATGTCAGTATAATGTCCAAGATAAACTCAGAAAAGTACATCACTACGAAACGACAAAGTCCACTATTATAGTACATTTTCATATACATATACGAAGCATTAGGTATTTCTTTTACAACAACTACAGTCCGACCGTCGAGAGAATGCGTTCCTGGCACCTATCAGTGCGACAATTCTAGTAACTAATAAAGAACAAATTCGTATTCGTTTGTATGAAACTGACAGGTGTCAAGAACGGATTCTTTCATTAGCCACTCTGTACATCTAATTTTCTCCTAATAATTCTAACAGCTTTTATCGCCGCCTGTACTTCTTGATTGGTTCAAATATTATGCAAGATGTTTACAATAATCTTGCTCATTATACACTGGGTCTGATTGAATGCAATGCAGTGTAACTAGCCTTACAAGCACAGAGCAATTACACATATTGCATAAATGCAACTTATTGTATTCGAGTAATCGATTGATAAAGCATTATGTAGTGAAATGATGTGAAACTAATAGATGTGCATCGGTTATCAACATAACAATCCATAAAGTGCATGATTCATAAAAACGTTAATAAGTCTGATTTTCTTTTTATTGTTTTTTAGATTTGATTTTAGTAATTTAGAAATGTTTCATATTTGCTAAGGTTTCTAATTTAGGTCGACCGATGACCTTGTGAAAGCCACAGGAATCCGTTAGATGTGAGAAGCACAGAACCGGTCGAAATGAGTATGTTTAGGGGAGGCCTATGTCCAGCAATGTCTACCGGCTGAAATAATGAAGATAATAATCCTCCAATATAATAACTATGATTTTCAAAATGATTAGGTACCTACTTTCACAAATAGCTTTGTACCTACATAATATTATTTAACTAGTTTGAAAGGCATTCATTTAAATAATAACTAGAACCGATTTAAATCTTTTATCCAATTAAATAACCAATGTTGAAAACAGCATGACTGTTCACACTCGTAATTTTAATTAATTATTTGATACAGGAGCTTAATTGAAATAAAATATACACATTATATTACACTAGCTTCCGCCCGCGGCTTCGCCCGCGAGGTATGTCGGTAAAAACCTATGTCCTTCCTGCCAAATTTTATGGAAATGCGTTCAGTGGTTTAGGCGTGAAAAGGTAACATACAGACAGACAGACAGGCAGACAGATAGATAGACTGACAGACATAGTTACTTTCGAATTTATAATAATTATTAGTATGGATTATAAGCCAATACATTTAATCAATCAGACGGGCTTGTGTAATAAATAACACACAGGTTGGTTGATCAGGTTGAGCTACGCTTGCCGCGGTCGGACCAAGGATGGGTGACCATGTTTACATACCATGACACCCCATAAGGCGTTGATTCCGGCTGTCATGCATGGATCTATGAGTTACGGGTCGTCAGAAGCCCGAAAGTCTGACAACCAGTCTTACCAAAGGGCGTCGTATTACCCAGTAACTGGGTTGTGGAGGTTCAATAGGCAGTCGCTCTATGTAAAATTCTGGTATTTAGCTGCATCTGTTTAGACTGGAAGCCCACTCCAACATAATTGGGTAAAGGCTAGGCAAAAGGAAATCCACAAATGACAGCCCGGGTGCTTTCCGAGGCACGGAGATGGTCTTGGTATGTAAACATGGTCACCCATCCACGGACCAACCGCGGCAAGCGTAGCTCAACCTGATCAATCGACCCGTGCGGCTGTTATGACTTAGCCACAAGCAATTTGAACAGTGTTTGATACCTGCTCACATTTTTAAGATACTCAAACTGTCCGAAGGATCTGTGGTAGGACTAAAACAGTAAGTAGTGTTACAAAAATTACACATTACTCTTAGTGTTTGGCCAGACTGGGGCGCGGGCGCAGGGCGGGTGCGGGTGCGGGAACGCGCGCGGGCTGCCTGTCCGCACTGGAGCGCGTCTGCGTTCTGCGTGTTGTCGTGTCCAGTGTTTGTCAAAATATAATATGGATGAATATGACTTATTTTTACTAGAAAAAAGCTCAAACTAGTTTGAGAATCCCGGCCTCCGCGCGGGCCGCCCGGACAGGCAGATCGCACGCGTCCCCGCACCCGCGCCGCTCCCCGCCCCGCGCTGCCAGTCTGGCCAAGCACTTAGATACAGCCACTCCTCTTTACTGTCACACAAAGTAAGAATAAAAAATCCATTTAGAGGACATTTTTCTCTTTTCAGTTTTATGTCAGAGTTTTCCGCACTCTCCGAGTAAAATTTATATGATTTTTTATCGTTTCATTTTTTGCTTTCCTTTTTCATGGCCTATGTTAGGAATTCGTATTGCTTTGATAAATGATAAAAACGTAAACAGAAATCGCGGTTCAAAGGAATCACTTCATTGGAGCAAAGGCAAGGAGAGTAAATTTACTCAAGATTGGTATTTCCTAGCGGGCTATCATCGGAGTTTCTTTGAAGGATAAAATCAGGAATGAAATTATCTGGAAAAGAACCGGAGTTACCGAAATAGGTTGCAGAGTAAACAAGTGGCAGTGAGCTGGCCATGTTTATCGAAGGACCGATGGCCGGTGGAGCAGACGAGTCGTGGAGTGAAGACCGCGTATCGGCAAGCGTAGTGTGGGACGCCCCCCAACTAGATGGACGGACGACCTAAAGAAGGTGGCTGAAATAGACTGGATGCGGAAGGCGCAGGAGTGTTGTGGCGCAGCCTGGAAGAGGCCTATGTCCAGCAGTGCGATAGGTTGAGTTGAGTTGGTATTTCAATAATTAACTATTTTTTAAGATGATACTATTTTCAGGTATTTTAAAGTGTAATTGAATTAACAGTCAGTAAGAGATGAGAAACATCGTGAGGAAACCGGCATGTCCTAGAACCAAAAATTCGAAGACATGTGACATCTGCCAATCCGCACTGGGCCCGCGTGGTGGATTACGGCCCACTCCCTCTCACCGAGAGGAGGCCAGTGTCCCAGCAGTTGGAACATTATAGGCTGTTTATGGAAGAGATGTGACATCTACCAACCCGCACTTTACTTTGAGTTCGAACCCAGGCACTTTACTTTGTGTATTTAATTTCATCACCACTGCTTTCAAGACGGTGAAGGAAAACATAGTGAGGAAACCGGCATATCCTAGAACCAAAAATTCTAAGACATGCGACATTCACCAACTGGCACTGGGCCCGCGTGGTGGATTATGGCTCACTCCCTCTCACAGAGAGGAGGCCTGTGTCCCAGCAGTGGGAACATTATAGGCTGATTATGATGAAGAGATGTGACGGCTTCTTCACATTAAGTATTTTATTATTCGAACCTAAAAGTTGAACTAAAGCTTTGCTAACAACTTTTGAAACTAAATGATTTATGAATAACATAACATCACGTTTTGTTTCCACGAAAGGTTGGGCAGAGTTGTACCTATATTATAGTCATTTCCGAATAAGTATGTCGACCGATGACCTTGTGAATGCCGCAGGAATCCGCTGGATGCGGGAAGCACAGAACCGGTCGAAGTGGAGGTGGTTGGGGAAGCCTATGTCCAGCAGTGGCAACGTCTTTCGGCTAAAATGATGACGAATAAGTATAGTATATTATACTTAAGCTAACATTAAACAATTACTAATATCAACGTTTTACATGATCTACATACTTAAAATTTTCTTCTGAATGTCACATTATTATAGGACACAAAACGATTATTGACTAATCGTTTTCTGTCCTATGTGACATTCAATGACCTACATAATAATTAACCCCTCGTTATACTAACATTTAGTATACCTATTAGATATTTATCTACTCCATATTAACAAAAACTAACCAAGGTAGGTAAAAGCCATAACACATAACCATTAAAATTAAACATTAGGTCACCTTGCGAGTTCAATAACGCGATACGTGGCCTCTCTCTTTATATTTAAAAAATAATACAAAAAGTGGCCAAGTGCGAGTCGGAATCACACACTAAGGGTTCTGTACCACAGTACAATATTTAACACTAGGTACATCTTTTTATTCTTTGTTGTTATAGCGGCCATATTTATGATCACACATTCTGTGAAAATAACAAGAGGACACCTACCTACTTATTACAGTTCAAAAATACAGCCCTGTGATGAACCAGATGTATGGATGCACGGACGGACAGCGGAGCCTCAGTAATAGAGTCCCGTTGGCACTCTTTGGGTACGGAACCCTAAAAAATTTCAAGATAAAACCTTTTTTCTCACACACGAGAATACAGGGAACTAAATGGATAATAAAGATGGCGGACAAAAGGTTTCTTTTAAAGGTCTAATACGGTGGGAATAACAAAACATTTCGAAAGCATATCCTTCGAAGGAATCTTAATATCAGAAACTGCAAATAAATCTTATTTCTCAGCAGAATATGGAGGTACTGAGTTCTTTTGAACGTAAATCTTGAAAGCATGCAAGAGTTCGTGTTTTTTGTGTAGTTCTCTTGTCTCTCAGATACTCGTATAAATGCGGGTTATGACCGTTTCTAAGTATGTAGTTTGAAGGTGAAAACTTCTTAGAGTAATCCTGCCAGCAAGTTTGCTCTATTTCACCAATATCGATAAATTTTACGTGCATTTTAAGTATTATATCTACTAATATTACAGTGGGATCATTGCGTGGCTTTCATTTTGACAGTTCAACAACATTCATTGCGTTATTTACGTTGTTGAGCAAACAAATTTTTCGAACATACGAAGCAATATCCATCATCTGCCAGTGCCTAGCCTTTTCCCAACTATTTTGAGGTTGGCTTCCAGTCTAACCGGATGCAGGTGTTATAAGTTAGCCACAAATCCCTCATAATAGCCAATAGGTTTCCGTAGTAAATAAGGAACCGATTGTTTCATAATCACGGCATATACATATTATAAGTTTGTCGCCCACAAAGCAGGGCGTGCCGGATCATTGTCGTGACAAACAAAGGTCGCCGCTCACTGAACCGTTTGTACATACCCAAGCTTTGTTACGACAGAATCTACCTAAAAACTCCTAACAACTGTCTCGGTTTTAATTAACGAATAAATACCGGTTAATTAACTCTAAAAGAGTAGGTACTTAAAAACCGGTTTTTTTTTGTCAAAGGGCTATCTTTTTAGGGTTCCGTACCCAATGGGTAAAAACGGGACCCTATTACTACGACTCCCCTGTCCGTCTTTCCGTCTGTCACCAGGCTGTATCTCATGAACCGTGACAGCTAGACAGTTGAAATTTTCACAGATGATGTATTTCTGTTGCCGCTATAACAACAAATACTAAAAACCGGATAAAATATATATTTAAGTGACATACAACAAACATAGTTTTTTTCGGCGTTTTTGCCTTGTGGTACGGAACACTTCGTGTGCGAATCCGACTTGCACTTAACCAGTTTTTGACGGTTATACCTACCTAGTTGGTTTTTGGAGAAATGAAATATTGCTTACAAAAAGTTCGTGTCAGATTTGTGTGGGTGTTGATAGTACCTACTTATTTTTTGGAAAGTGGTAACAATGAGATGCCTGGAATATTGTTGATTAATGGAGAACGGCCTCACAAAAGAGTACTTGTTATTTAAAAAGGGCCGCATTCTGTTCTGCTCAAAGCATTTTTAATTTTCGGTGCTTACACTGAAGCATAAAAAGAAAGGTCAGTTTTTTGTCTATCAGGAGAAAATTAAATATTGAGATACGGAGGTAGGTCAGATAGGCAGTCGATCCATGTAAAATACTGGTATTCAGCTGCATCCGGTTAGACTGGAAGCCGACCCCAACATACTTGGGAAAAGGCTAGGCAGATGATGACTTACATTCCTTAATACACAAAAAGTTAGATTTGTTATACAGGGTCAAATTAAATTAGCTAGCGAAACTGCAGATGGGTATCGAATCGATATCTAAACACGATAAAATATTTTTTTTTATGTTTCTAGGGGTCAACGACCGCTGGTAGTGTTGCTGCTTGTAGTATGAGTTGAGAAAATATATAATACTAGTTGACCCGGCAAACGTTGTTTTGCCATATAAATTATTTCTAGCTGCCCGGCGCTACTTCGTTCGCATGGTGTCCTACCCCTTACCCTACCCTACCCCTACCCTACTCCTACCCTACTTCTACTCTACTCCTAACCTACTCCTAACATACTCCTACACTACTCCTACCCTACTCCTATAAATAAAAAAAGATAAAAGTATCCTACGTCCGTCTCCTGGTTCTATGCTACCTCCCCAAGAATTTCCAGCCAAATCGGTTCAGCCGTTTCTGGAGTTTTAAATAGTGTAACACGACTTTTTTTTAAACATAATTATATCTAGATTTTATGTTTTATCAAATTTCGATATCGATATTATATCACGTCTGCAGAGTTTCGCTAGTTAATTTAAATGTTTGTCCTTTTACAAAACGTAATTAGGTAGTAGGTACCGGCCTTATTGAAACTATTCACACAAAATCAAAGAAGGTTTTTTTGGAATCAAATGATTCCAAATTCAATACAACCTAAATAATATTTCGACGTTCGACCAATCAAAAAAACAATAAGTACTCAATCCCGTGATCGCACAATAGACGCAGACTTTTAGTAATAGAACTAATATGCCTAAAGTAAAAGTGCGCAGTGCTACACACCCGTACCCTATTTCAAATTAAACAATTATCAATTTTATTTCAATGACGATTAAGTTGATTTCAGAGACTAGCACTATTGACAAAGTTATAAAAATGTTTGACGTTGTAGCTTGTAGCGTAAACTGAACTTTATTGTATAGGAATTAAAGTTATTTTTCCATTAGTTCATATTTGCTTAGGTACGCTACGTTCATACTGAGCTTACCTACATATAGGTGTATAGTAGTTTTCAACTACGACTGCGATAGATAATACTAATACGGAACGTGTGACACAGAAAGAGATGTAATGATGTAATCTGTAGTGTGAACTGAAACTACAACAATTAAACTACATGCTACAACAATTGTTTGAATTTGTCTGCAACAATTATAATATCATTGACGTTAGGTACAAAGCAGTAGGTATTGTTTACAAACATTTCGAACGCCAACCTTCAGCCAGACGGGAAGGCGTTCAATTCGACGCGGCTTTTGTGTAGGTACACCGTTCAAAAAAGTCTTGATCGATCTATTGTATGAACCAATTACACAGTACCTTTTTTGGTCACTAGACCGTTTTTAACGTGATTGTTTAATTATATGGTACCAAAATAATAACAGTTGCATTTTTTGTGTGTAGCTATAATTAAATGAGGCCTACTCATTATAAAAGTTGTAGGTTAGTCTAATAATAAGTAAATTACAAAATTAATGAAAAAGTAGTGTGGTAGTTTATGCAAGTCATCATTTGACGGAAGTTGGCTAATGTAATTATGTCTTTTGTCACACCAGTTGCCTATAATAGTATTACAGGACTTTAACGCAAAAACCGCAAATTATAGAAGCAATAAAAGTAAGATCGACTACAGTAAACAAATTCAGAAAAATATATGATATTCTTCAGGATATATACTAGGTAGATAGTGTTTTAATTTTTTTGTCCAAACAATAGATTTTTTGTAACTAAATAATTGCTTCATATTTTGCAACAATTTACCAGCGTTGTGTCATCGCGCTTCTCTTTATTTTCTATGTAGTCCGACAGTGACCGCGCTTTGTCATGTAGTCCCCTTAATAACCGTGGTTGTACAACAGAATATAGGTATTAGGAGTTACTACAACACCAAGAAACTAGCGTTTGAGTTGAGTAAGTTTGCCGGTCCGTGGAATGTGCGGAATCCCCCTACCGGCCTACCAAACCGCTGAGTCGACCTTAATTTTCCTTCAGTTTTCTCGATATTTGGAGTGACGGCACATCTTCAGTGACTAACTTAAGGCTACTCTTTCGAAAAAAGCTTAAAAACAGCGTGCAGATGAAGCAGCTTTTCTCCGGCACTTACAGAGAAATTAGATCTGAAAAAATAGTTGGTAATCTACATGATATGAATCGTAATTTGGTTTAGCCATAATTTTTCTATCGATATCACCTATTAAGAAAAAAAACAACCAAATCACCTCCAAATCGTTGAGATGAAACCATTTTACTCCTTCATTTTTTATCAAAAGAATATAATAAAAATATCTAGTGCTTTGCAATACAAACGAAAATGATTTGGTTTTGTTACTTTTTAAAAACATGTATATTTTTTAATATAATAAATTAAAAATGCGATCGTTTAAAGTCCGTGTCTATATCATCCCCGCACTCGTCCACGAATTCAGTGCGGCGGCGGCGCCTCGTGTTGCTAGGCAACGCGTTGGCATGCGGGTGCATGCTGGTGGCGGAGTGGCGCGGAGAGGGGTAGTTAGCTCCGCCCAAATGCACAAGGTCGTTGGCATGAATACAAGCCTTAATGCGAACTAATTGTACCTACTGGCGATTTTTCACGAGCTAGTAACAAATTCGCGTTTATTATGAATGAGGGTATGAAAACAGCAAGCAGAATCTTACACCTTTTGACAATCATCAATATCCAATAATAATAATAATAAACCATTTATTATCAGGTAACAAAGACCCATAGATACATACCTTAACCTAAGTATACATAATTATAGTAACAATTTTGTTAGTAAATAAAACTTAATAACTATGTTAGTATCACTTAGTTGCACGAAGTCTTTGTGCGTTCCGGTGGCACTTGCCCGCGAAAGCGGCGGAATACCACATCCTGCGGCCAAAAGCTTTCTTCCATCACCAGGTGCAGGAAGCATGTTGGTATGCGCACCACAAACGCCTTAAAGTTGACGTTGCGTTGCAGATTCGGAAATATTTATTCTGATTCTAATTCTGACGCGAATTATAAGACACTCAAAAAAATACACTAGGGTACAAAAATTTTAGAAGTAATTTGCCCCCCCTACGGTATTGATAGAAATGCTTATGGTGTTGCGAACATAGTATTTCAGAGACCATACTATGAAATAGACCTTTTCTCAAACTTGCCTTCGTTCGTTCATAAGAAAATCGCTTTTGCATTTTGCGTCTTATTATGCTCGTATTATGTACACATTATTCATTATTTTCCTCATCGTACACATGTCGAGTCTATTAGCAAAGAGCTACCTACATCAAATAAGTTTAAAGGCTCTTACAAACAGGCGCGACACGCGATATAATCGCGCCTGTTTGTAGGAGCCTTAAAACACATTGTTAAAAATACCTAAGTTTTACCTACTACGCAGTAAGTACATTTTTAATCAGCCTCTGTAACTGGCCAGGTTCATATCAAAATAGGCCGTCATCAAAATAGGCCTTCATTAAGCGGATAATCTCGCAAAGGGAGCCAGATTTAATGATCACAATATAATTGGGGAAAAAGTTGTGAAATGTTAATCGCGATTTTAATGACATGAAAAACGTCAAACAATTTCTTCTTTTATAATTTCAAAGGAATTTTATAGGTTTAAGAGAAATTAATTTGTTTGTTATATTCCTGAGTGACTATTCTGTAACTATTACTGTTGGGTTTAATTTTTATGAATAGGCACCATTCCGGGCAGGTTATTTCGGTATTCCGGTCCTACTGAGTAAAACAACATGTTCGTCTTTAACAATAACCACATAAGGAGGTGCAAAACGAAGATTACCTTTGTGGCATTAAGTAAAACTCCAACAAATCAAATCATTATCAATGTCACAATAAGAACAAACATGGCCTTGCTGACGTCACAAGAACAGCCGTTACGTTCAAAATTAGCATTACGCAGACCTGCGCACGCGACTAGTTACGACAACGCGATCACTACTGATCGACGCCGTAATGAGATTATTTATGCAACATAACTGGAATGAGGCGAGTTCCGTTATTGTAATGCCATGTAATCAAGGGTGATTATAATAAAATAAATTGTAATAAATTTAAGTTGTAATAAAACCCACGCTTTGCCAATTAAGGCAAATATTTACAATCTCTTTGCTTTATAAAAAGTGTTGCACAAAGGCATAAAATAGACGGGAGAAGTTGTGTGATCGAGTCCAATGCGCACAAAAAACATACTATGTGTCAGACTAGTGTCTGTCGTATTCCTTCATTATAATCATGTTGTCCATTGATTTTGAAGAGCAATATAGCGCACAGCGGTTTGCGTGTCTACCGAAAGTGAAATGTACCAAATATTATTAGGTACCTATTTTAAAGCATAAACTATGAACAGCTTTTGAAAAACAGATGCACCCCTAAAAGTACGTAGTAAAGTAGTTCGCCACCCCGCACTGGCCCACGTGGTGGATTACCACTCAGTCTCACCGAGAGGAGGCCTGTGTCCCAGCAGTGGGAACATTATAGACTGATTAGGTTAGGTAGGGATATCAAATTATAATGCCTAGATACTGTAAACGTAACAAATATAAGATGAAAGACCATTTATCTTCAACAAGACTGTTCTAACAAGGTAGGTATGTGAGATGAATCTATGCATAAAGGAAACTAATGAATACTAAACAAGAAAAAGGAAAACAATCTCAACCTTCCATATGCCTTCACTTAATAACCTTGTTGAAAGCAGTGGTTATAGGTTTATACTTTCGGAGTTGAAATCGAAACATTACTTCCACCGAAATTACCGCGTTATTAGATAATTCTAACAGGAAATTAGGCTACATTGTGGCTTCGCCTAGGTAGGTAATTAAATGATTAAAATACCGTACTCATCAATCAAAATACTTATTTCATGAACAATTACGTTGTGAAATGCACTAAATACTCATGCAGCCTTATTAAACTTAATAAAAATCTGAGAATAAATAACAATCCGGATATATATAAGTGTCAAAAGCAGTAATTAAACAGAGCCTACAAAATACTAGCATCTTTTAAACATATCGTAAAAATACTCCACTTAAAACGCTCCATATAAGATAACCCTGCATCTCAAACATGTTCAACACCCCGGTTACAAAGTAGAGCTACTTTCTCTTTATCTATACTTCGCAGCTGTTGTAGGGGGAAGCAATCCCCCAAGTCAAGGCCACACCCTCCCCTTCGACCTTGAACCACTTTCATCCCGTTTGTATGTCACTGCCTTAAACTCCTCTCGCCCGTGGACATAAGTATTCATGGCCGCAGATATTCTGCCTCCTTTCGAAAATTCTGTGCAATTTGGTCGCGTTTTAATTAGTTTTTATTGAAAACATTTTGTAGTACTTTAATGAGCAAATATTTATGAAACAGTCTTTCGTTTTTTACTGTTCTGAAGGATTTCATCTTATTTCTCGCTGCAATATTTCACAATTATATAATTAAAGATGAAGTGTAAATCACTTTGTAAAACAGTTACCTGCAGAGAGGCGTTTCAATATGAGAGATCAAACTTACCTGTTTTCAGACGTCGCTTTCGTTGTAACCTGAAAAATAAAAATAAAACATTTAAACTTTTTGTATTAACAGAGAGATCGTATTGTCAGAAAAAGTAAGAAACTTTGGTAAGTTTCAGGTTGCTTTTTAGATGTTTTTAGACTAAAGTCTAGACTTGAGAATATATTCATTTAATCTAGAACTTTCTAAGTTATTTAAATTACTTTTAACGATCGCCAAATCAAAAAAAAAGGTCAAAGCTTTTCAGTCTCTAAGTCTTCAGGGATTTTCCATTTTGGTCGTTTTATAATAAAGGTAGTCAGAAAAAGAAAATTTAATCTGCTCGAAAACAATAGCAAATAAAAACAAACGTAAAAACTTTATGCTTCTGCTGTTAGCCATTTTAACATTTATTATTCTCCATTTTTTTTTTAATCTTGAAAGAAATCTTTCTGAAAAGGTATAGAGGATCATAAATTTCACGACTACACAAAGGTGAATAGAATTTTCAGAAGCGAGAATCGATGTTTGTTATGAATACCGATCCGATTCGCTGCGGCATTTCATCGATAAAATCTCGATTAAATTGTTCATTGAATGAAGGAAACGAAGTACCTACCCTATACACTTATCATAAAATACGGTTTCTCCTTTTAACAAAACATTAAACTAAATAGATTATTCTGAGAATAACCTTACTATTTCGTTAGTTTCAGGAATAACTAGAAAAGGTCACACGAAAAAAAACCTCTTCCACTAATAATATATTACCTGTTACATTACAGTGACACATATTTTTTATGATTTCGGGTTTCAAGTAAATGGGCCACGTCCGGCCAGTATCGTAGACAGACCTTACGATCGTAATAAAAAAGTAAGAGGGTAGATATTTTTCAGGCGAATGATTCTGAATTCTGATGTTACGTGACTTGATTCATATTTCTGTAATCACAGGTACCTCGCCCTTGTCACGAATCGAACATGACGGATTTCCCTAGCAACGGAAACATGCCAAGCAAAATTGACGATGAAGAATTTAATCGTGGACATCCATCCGCTATAAATCATCATCATACACCTAGACAAGCTTGCTGCACTACCTACTTAGCTGTCTACACTATTCTAATAGTCTAGGAAGCCTGGATGACAGATGAAACTCAGAACGGATGACTCGTTAACAGGGGGCCTAAAAAGGCCACATTGGCGAATCATAAAAGGATAACATTATGAATCATAATGGACAGCTACCTGTTAAGTTAATCGTATCAAATCCCATTGGTAAAGGATTTTTCAGTTATTTTGTTTTGTCTGTGCTAAATACCAATCAATCCAATCCAAATCCAATCCCAATCTCTTTGATAAACCTACTTAATGCAGCGAAAAAAAGAAAAACACGGACTGTCTTCGCCATATTATGGTTCATAATGTTATCCTTTTATGATTCTGCCAAAGTGGCCTTTTTAGGCCCCCAGGTGGGTCGTTCGACGTTTTTATTTATAGGTAAATATTTTTATTTGATGTGTAGGTACTGTATTTATTATTGTTGACATAATAAATAGTAAGTAAGGTGATAAAAGTAGGTTGGTTGTCAGTTCACCACCCTAAGGTTGACTGACGAAAATGCCGTAGATTTGTATGGGATTAATAAAACTACAGTGAAATAGTGTCAAAATACTACAAGATTTTTACAACCTCTCTTAATTCTAACAAAATATAGGAAACTTCCATATCTGAAGCGGAAAAGCAGGGTATATGGTAGACTGCTTTCAGAATTCCTATAAGGCAAACTACTTGAAATTCAAGAGGTGAAGCTAAAATAAATTCAACAATTCTTCGATGTTTACCTTAAATGTAACTGCTACGAATTACCGTTACGTGAATTTTAAAATACAGTACTGTAATACAGCTACACTGCTGTACTGTTTACTAAATCATATTTTTTCCAAAAAAATCTCAGCACCCTAATTGCGCTTCAATCATGATCTGAATAATTTTGAAGGGTATTCTACTCTTTACAACGCTCTACGCTCTACAACGTAAATAACGCAATGAATCTTGTTGAGCTGTCAAAATGAAAGAAATTGCTCATTGACTGTTAGCGTGTTACAGAATTACCCCGCACGTAGTGACCGCCGTCCTTTTCCCAAATATGTTGGGGTCGGCTTCCAGTCTAACCAGATGCAGCTGAATACGAGTATTTTACATGAAGCGACTGCCTATCTGACCACCACAACTCATTTACTGGGTAACACCATTCGCCTTTGTAAGGGGTGGTCAGACTTTTGGGCTTCTGTCCCGAACGAAATAAACTACGAATGATTTCAGGTAGTACAATAGATATTTTTAATATTTGAGTTTTCTGTAATGTTGAGCAACAAAGATGTAAGATTCTTACCTTTCTCGAGAAAAGTATTAAAAGGAGTTAGTTCTTACGTACTTATTGGAAAAGTCTATTCGTGAAGCACGTTCCGACTTTTGATTGAGAAAGGTGCTCTTTCAATAGTAATTTATATCTTTTATGAAGGCACGTATAAATGAGCTTAGGAACACATGGAGCAGAATATGATTTCCTCTTTTAGACAGATACCTACGTACGTGCGTACGTGTTATATCTTTTGATGGTGTTGTAAGTAGATCAGAATTTTCTATTATCATGACCAACAGAAACAACTAGGCGAAGTGTAAAATTTAATCTTTTATTTAAGTTTTAGGCGAATTATGTAAACTTTCATAATAAAAGAACGGGTAGTCTCTCTGTATGCGTTATCCTAAATTCTTTAACCATATTATTTTATGAAATAATTTGACTAAAGAATTTAGGATAACGGCATGTAGATAAATGGCATTAAAGCAAATATCAGTAATTTATAAGTAAATATGGGTAAAGACGATCTATAAAAAAGAACTTGATATTATGAACGTTTACTTGACAATTTCATGTTTTCACACCATTCCACTAATTGCATGTCTTTAAACAATCAAAATAGTTATTCATTTATTTTACGTGGGTTTAAACCTGGCTCTACATACCTTCGTTGCTGTAACCTTGTTGATTTTTCTGGACAGAGTCATAATAAGTTAGGTTAGTTTTTCTGGATAGACTCAAGCATGCTTGCTGTAAGTTATGTGTGAGTTACCCAGATAAAACAATTTTCAAGTTTGCATCGAACTTTGCTTTATTAAAGTAACGCTATTCAACTAGTTTTTAATGTAACCGCTAAACAGCTCTTCAATGAGGTCGTTACACATGACCAGTTGATAAGGGCGTGGCACTTTACCAGCTTAGTTTTTCAGCAAATCGAACGAAGCCACTAGAAGTTACAAGTTAACAATTTTTTACTGTAACTTCTAAACTGCTTTTCAATGAGGTCGTCACAGATAAACGTTGGTAACGCAAGGGTGGCACCCTGCCTGTCTGGTCAACTCAAAGCTGCAATTGCTCTTTCTTCAAAGCGCTGCCAAACATGGTCCTGCATTGTTTGTTAATGAGAGTCAAAATGGCGGGTTTACCTTATCGAAATACTAATCGAATCCTTCCATTTACCAAAAAAAAAAAACCTAAATTGTACTACTTATTTAGTACCTAGGTTTAAAAAAATTGTACCTTCTTCAGAACGAAATTATTTCGAAATTAAGGTACACCCGCCATATTGACGTCAAGATGGCTGGTGTTATAGTATTTTATTATTTAACCATTACTCATAAAATATAATTACACCAAAAAATGTACCTAAAATGTACTATTTCTCACATAAAATCCTAATAATATAATGTTGGACTATAAAAGAGACCACCTTTTTTTATGTGGGAAATCTGAGTTTGTTTCGGTTTTTCTTCTCAGGGATCAGTCACCTAGGAAATGCCGGCGCCATTTAGTTTAAAAATACGGACCAGCAAAATAACATATTGACGTAAAAGTGTCTTAAAGGATCTACTTTCATCAATAAACATTTCATTTAATTTTTTTTTTTTATTGTAACCCCTAAACAGCTCTTCAAGGAGGTCGTCACACATGACCAGTTGGTAAGGTGTGGTGCCTAGCCAGCTAAGTTTTTCAGCAAAACGAACTAAGCCACTAGGTGTTACAAGTGACTGCTTACCTACGTCAAGTTTTTGCGCTATTGTTGTGTAGAATACGAGGTCAACAGTGAGGCAATATGATTCAATGGATAATAGAGCATTTTTAGTTTTGTTCCTTGTTTTTCCTGGCGTTAGGCAATTTGGTAGCTGTACTGTGCTGTGGTTATGACTGTGACTAATTTAGAGAACTAATTTGAAATGTCGACTGTACTGTGGCTAATTTTAAGACCTGATTTGAAACGTTGACTACTGTTTTATTTTAGTGTTTTAAGTGAAAGTTTTACTAAGTTTTTATTATGTAATTTAATTTACATAATCTACACAAACTACAAAAAGTGGTACCGGTATACGGAGCAGTTTTAATCAGCCTACAATGTTCCCACTGCTGGGACATAGGCCTCCTCTCTGTAAGAGAGAGTGGGCTGTAATCCACCACGCGGGCCCAGTTCGGGTTGGTAGATGTCACATGTCTTTGAATGTTTGGCTCTAGGACACGCCAGTTCATTTCATTGGTAATGAAATAATTCACACAAAGTAAAGTGCCTGCCTGGATTTGAACCCACGACCTACAACTCGTAATTTAGGGCCGTTACCACTGGGCCATCACAGCTAACGGAATAGTTAACTCCGTAATACTCTTTGATTCTTTTCGAAATATAATTTATTTTGAAATATAAATTATATTTCGAAAAGAAGCAAAGAGTTTTCATTGCCATACAACGTGGCAATGCTGCCAGTCTTTTGGGCAAGTTTCCTGTTGACAGCGATGCGGATGAATTTTTGATGCCCTTTGATTATTTCTCCTCCTTTATAAATACTTGTACATATTATTATTATTATTCTGTAATATCAAGCAAGAGTCAAGAGCAAAAAGCTCAAGAGTTAGCTAGTGAAGTACCGTTTTATAATAAGAATATGTATGTTTAGGTTAAGGTATTTATGTATGGGCCTGCGTCGCCTGAAATAAATAAATATACCTACTTAGATAATGTTCCTATACAGACTGATATAATATCAGTCTACCAGATAAATAGGTCTATACCAAAAAACAAATTATGCTACTACGTACTATGTCACGCAAATCATACCATTACCCAGTTGAAGCAAATAATTGCCTAAGTAATAAGGAAAATATTGCAATCACAAGGACTTTACTATTCATTGAAAAGTAATTACCTAGGTAACGTAAATGTAGCTATTAATGTTCCTCGTGATTTATTATAAAATAGTGCTTTTAATTCCGATTCGTCTGATGTGCACTAAAAACTTGTAAAATTAGTGAGAACAGATGAAAGGGGTAATTAAAGTGCAGCGAAGCGCTTTAGAAACACTTGTGTATTGGATGTTTGAGCGCTGCAAAAATGAAAAAACTGGCCTTGTGCGAGTAGGACTCGCACACGAAGGGTTCCGTACCACAAGGCAAAAACGCCGAAAAAACACGTTTGTTGTATGTATGGGAGCCCCCCTTAAATATTTATTGTATTCTGTTTTTAGTATTTGTTGATAGAGCGGCAACAGAAATACATCATCTATGAAAATTTCAACTGTATATCACGGTTCATGAGATAGGTACAGCCAGGTGACAGACGGACAGTGGAATCTTAGTAATATGGTCCCGTTTTTACCCTTCAGGTACGGACCTCTAAAAAGGATTCGGGTAGTGACCGCCGAAGGGGACAGACGTGTCGTGTCCAGCCTTTGTTTATACTTGACGCAACGTGCGTAGCACATGGCTCTAACTAAACAGGCATAACGGTGTTTCGCGTGTTGTTTTGTGGGTGCAAATTAAAACGCCTTAAAACGGTGGTAAAGTGGCATACGTGTGTTCCTGATATACAAGTCCGAGACCTAGGCCGTCCAGCCGAGGACCTTGGTGACGTCGAGAGACCTTAGCGGGCAAATTTGGTGAGATCTTTCCGTATATTTATTTTCAGGGATCTCCATTAGAAGCTGTATCCGGCCGTGCTTTGTTTTCTTAATTTGGACTGTTGAAGCCACGCGCGAATTTAACATCATTATAAGCTAAAAGAGGCTTTAGGGAAATGTATGCATATTACATCTAGGAGCGAGGGATAAACTAGTACACTCCATTATTCTAGCCTAAAATACGGTATCGCTCTAGAATTCGTATTCCACGCTTTTCTTCATTTAACATTGTACTAAACTACCAAAACTGCCTTGAACAAGCTAAATATTTCCTGGCCTGTAAGTCAAGTTTTGTACACGTGCGCGACTCGAAGTAGAAAAAGGTTAAGCTAAGTAACAAAAAATAGCAAAGCTCATAAATCTGAGGCGCCCCCTGTCAGCTTTATTGTTTCTCAAAAAGCCACACGGCACATGTTCGCTGAGAAAGTCTTGCAATACCATATACACAAAAGGCTTTTGTCTTTAAAAATGGGCATAATGGTGCGTATGACAAAAGACGGCAATTGCCTATTTAGGGCTATAGCCCATCAAATAAATAATTTAATGGGTTTAACTTTCGATCACGTGTCTGTCCGCAAGGACCTCGCCTCATATGTACGGGAACATCGAAATGACGACAGAATTCGCCTAGCACTTTTAAATAATATACAAGAATTTTTCCCTAACAGCAATCTCTCCCAGGAACAAAGGATAACAAAATACATCACCATGCAGTTTAACAAGACCTTCTGGGGAGGAGAGGACATCTTAATCGCCGCGTCCGAGTTCTATCTTGTAAATCTGCACGTGCACACGGATACAAGACACACACTAGTGTATTCACCTACCGGCGAACCAGTACCCGGCAACATACACATCCGCTACAAGGACCAGCACTATGATAGCTGGGTCATGACTGAAGACGAGCATTACAACAGCAACCCGATAGAGCTTATGCAAAAATCAAACAACGTCAAAATAACACAGCATAATAAGCCTATAACTAACCAGTACAACGCACGGGATAAGCAAGGTCAACCCATAATACCCCAGTCTCAAACGAACAGCCCTCAATTAGCTAGCGTTGGAACACAGTATGAACAACAAACATCAATGTATACACAGGTATCAGATGTAGTCGCAGATGCTACTGGGTTCACAATACTTAGAAACCAGCCGACTACCGCAACAAAATATACTTGCTCAGAATTGCGTATTGCAACCTGGAACGTCCGTGGGGCCTCAAAACCGACCAAAAAAGATAAAATTGACGCTGAACTCTCAATTAGGGGCATTCATGCAGCCTGCATACAAGAAACAGGTATGAACTCTGGAACATACAACTCTACACACTACGAATGGCACCTCTATGGAACCTCAGGTAAAACACACCGGGGACTTGCAATTCTAATCAGAAAAGATGCCCAAATTGAACTAGTCAACAGAAAAAAGGATACAGACGCGATGTCAGCTACTCTTAAAGTTAACAGGGGAAACGACAAGCCTGCTCAACTGTATATAATCAACTCTCACATCAACAGTTGTACATCTATAGCAAACAGATCCTTCACAGGCTTATTAAACTTGATCAGACAAAAACCAAGGAAATGTACCTTAATAATTCTTGGCGACTTCAACGCTCATATTGGTCGACATGATACAAAAAGTTTCCAACGCAAAGGACTGATCCACCAAAACCTACACCATGACTTTTCTAACTACAACGGGGAAATGTTAATGGATATAGCCAACAGAGAAAAACTGCAAATAGAAACTACAAAAGCGAGATCATCATGCAGGATAACATGGTCAAAGGGCACTCAGAAGTCCCAATTGGATCACATTATAACGCCACATACAACAGAGAAACTCTTCGAACTTATTAAAGGCGAATGGGCCGATAGGGGCACTTCCGACCATAAAATAATCTGGGGTCGGCTAAGAACAAACCGAACTTCAAACAAAAAAGAAAACACCAAACACATTAATGCACAAGGACAACAGCAAGCCGCGAAGGAAACAACAATTGCGGCCAAGGACTTCAACTATAAACAGTGCTATTATCAATCCCTCAATAGTAAATTCACGAAAACAAAATACCAAGATTGTATAACAAAAAAACTAAAAGATATAGGAATCAACTCAACGGACAAAAACATCGAAATACCCTGGAATACCATAACGGAAGTATTAAAAGCGGCTGCCCAGGAAACTCTGATTCTTCAGCCAGTTCTCTCCAGGGAGCATCGACTAGCTCTTGCTAAACTACAAAAAGCCAAATTCCTACAAAGAAGGCAACCTGATAACCCAAATAGGCACAACCTAGTAAAAGAATGTCAGGCAACACTTCAAAAGGTCAAATATCAGGAAGAGCAAAAAGCATGCAGGGCCTGTCTAAATGGACTGGGAAAAAAACACCCTGCAAAACGCATGCAGATGCTATACTTTTTTTACAGTAGAAACAAACTTCAAGCAAAACGTCGAAAAAGATCCACTTATATACCGATGACCAAATGGGAGCAAATACTAAAAAAATCCGAAGGCCACCTTATACCAACAGTTAATATAAAAAACCCGATAACCGAAGTACAGTGTGACGGTCCCATTGCAGATGACATAATGGGAATAATTAATAAAATGCGGAACGGGACAGCCCCCGGAACTGACCAAGTGGTAATCGAGCTGTACAAAGCAATGCCAGAAATATTACAAGAAGCCGTCACCAAACACATGAAAAAAGCTTGGACACAGAACGAAGCACCCGACGCTTGGCTGGAGACCGTACAAATACCAATTCCAAAAAATAATAACCCTAAAAATGCGAATGAATATCGCCGCATATCGGTTTGCAACACGGGTTACAGGATTTACGCCTCCTACGTACTTAAAAAACTAGACGAGACAATATTGGAACTGGGAAGCTATCAAGCGGCCTTTTTAAACAATAGATCAACAGACGACCATATGTTTACACTTAAAAGGGTCTTAGACGAAGAATGGCGGGCAGGTAAAAGAACTTATGTGCTTGCCCTCGACATAGAAAAGGCCTTTGACAATGTCGACCTTAATGCACTGAGGGATATCCTATTACAACGAACCAACAAATCGCTAACCAACAGGATAATCAAGGTATGCTTGAATGAACGAACATGCATCAAATGGTGTGGACAGCAAAGCAGTTGGATTATCAAAGGCAAGGGAGTCAAACAAGGTTGCCCTCTGTCCCCTCGCCTGTTTACACTGGTCATTGACGAAGTCCTTAGAACCCTCGAAGAGGAAACCCAATTAATAAAACTCGACCAGGATCGCGAAATCTCACTCCCCCTAGTACTATCATTTGCGGACGACCTTATCTTCATTTCAGATGACCTAGAAAGGTTAGAAGGTATCCTATACCATATTAAACCCCTACTAGACAGTGTAGGCCTCCAAATAAATGAAACAAAAACAAAAATACTAATTAGGGACCCCATAACTACACAGAAAACGACACACGTAACCCTTAATGGAATAAGTATACCGACATGTGACGAAATTAAATATCTAGGGACATACATAACATCTACATTAAGAAGAAAAAGCACTATAAAAAACGTTGCGAACAGGCCATGAAAAACGCCAAATCATTACTACCATTCATAAATAACTCAAATATGGACTGGAAATTAGCCAGACTCATGTACCGAATGGTGATCGTACCGTGTATGATACATGGTCTGAAAGTATCGGCACTTACCAAAGCTAACAGGTCAAGACTCAGAAGATATGAGCGAGTTATCATGAGAGACTTGATTAACCACTCTAGAAATAAACCAAGACAAAAGAAAATGCATGAAATCTTAGACGGAAAAACAGTAACCAAACGCATCAAGAACCACCGGATGTGCTACCTCGCACATGTCTACAGGCGCCGCAAACCACATCTACTGCACGCAGCAATGCAGTACAAGGCCAAATCCAAGAAGGTCGGCCGACCTATTTACACATGGAACGACAATTTAAAACAGGACATGAAGTACTTCGACAAGGGAACCAATTTTTGGATGGATACAGCAGAAGATAGAAGTAAAATCAAGATCGCTGCTAGCGAGATTTACAAAAAACTGGAAACGGATAGTAGCGAAACTTCCGACGAAGACATTGACAACAGCAACATATAACACAACACAGCTGAGCAATGACATACAAAAGAACCGAGAAAGCAGAAGAAGCTCGCCAAAAGACGCACCGAGGAAGCTCGACCTGAACCAACCAAGCGGCAAGATCGATAAAAGATGCCCATCCATAGATAATAATTACCCATCTCTCCACTAGTCCAATGCTTACTCTAGGATGCATATCCGGTAGGCTCTTAAATCCTTACCTATCCTACGGGCACGTCTTCCCTACCATTAACGCGCCCCCCGGTCTATTCCTTGATATGCAATGGTCGCTGTAGCACCATGAACATGAGGCTACAGGAGCTAGTGCGAATCTTGGGGTTCATTCGATTAATCGAGTCTGGTTTAACCACGCTGGGATCGGTGCAATTCATTCATTCATTCATTCATTCAGGTACGGACCTCTAAAAAGACTTCTGAATGGGAATGTGTAAAGTAAAGAGATACTTTTAGTTTTTGTTACTGAAATAATGGCTGGATTTTTTTGAGACAGGGCAATAAGGGCAGATTCACGCGGGCGAAACCTGGATGATGCGCCAGGTGCGTGGGGATCGGAACAAGCATATAGGTGAAAACGGACTGTGCAGATAACATTACTTAGCTTCAGGAAAACTTTCGTGTAAGAATGTTAATTAACCCTTACCTTAACGTTTTGATTAATTGCTAACTGCATAAAAATCGTACCTACATAACAGTCAGCAAGAAAATGTAAATTCAGACGTTCTATATTTAAGTTACCTGCCCTTACTGCTCAGTCTCAAAAACCCTCCTCGTGTAGCAAAAATTGTGTAAAATTATTGTAAGGTAGGGTTAGTATTAGTTAACCAAGAAAGTGAAACACTTTTGCTTTTGGAACAACTCCGAAATATCGTTAATATACAAAAAAAATATAAGTAAACCCTCCTCCCCTTTTAACTTTCGGTAAGTATGCAAAGAACATTAACATTACCTATAGGTAATACATAAATCTACAACACAACATCACATCAACAACATCATCTACTGCGCAATACATAAATCTTGCACATAAATTTTGCAATTCTTGCAATCATAAATTTATGTATTGCACAGTTTTGCACCGTAATAGAATATATTCTATATTATATTCGTAACAGAATATATTCTCTTACGGTACAGTATTCTATTACGGTACAAACCTGTGCAATACATAAATCTTGTGAAGAGAATCCAGCGTCTATCTACGACTAAGACTGCCTGGTCGCTGTGATTTATGTAAATGCTGCAGATCTCGCTCTTACACACTCCTGAAATATTTCAGCATTACTGGCCAGGTAAGTAGGTAAAATATTTAATATTTCATGAAAGAAAACTTTGTTTAGTTTAAGAATTGTAAATTCACTTATGGCTGATTTTTCAATCGACAGATATTTTTTATTCGTGGAACAAAATTGACGTCTGACAGTTTTTGTATGATAGAACTGTCAAAAATCCGGTTAGACTGGAAGCTGACCCCAACATAGCTGGGAAAAGGCTAGGCAGATGATGATGAGAACTGTCAAAAATTCAAAATTTATCGTCCGTTAAAATTATCTGACGTTGGAAAAATCAGACCTTAGTGTGAAGCATAATATACAGAGTGGCAGGGATATTGTCGCCCAACCTCTCACCATGGATTCAGTACCAACATAATTCTGAACCCCCTGCGTAGAAATTATTCGCCGGTTATCCATACTAATATTATAAATTCGAAAATCACTCTGTCTGTCTGTATGTTACCTTTTCAAGCCTATATAAACCACTGAACGGATTTAGATCGCATCCCGGGGAAGGACATACCCACTATGGACGCCGTGCCCGCCCGGCACCCGCGGTTGCAGTCTGGCCAAGGACTTTATGCTACCTGGGGTCGAACTCAGAATGACACCATACGGAAAAAGAAAACAAAGCTGAAAGTATCGTACGCATGATGTAACGCATGTCATATTATTACACCATTACTAATTAATACTAACACATTAACGAGCGTGGGAACGTATCGTGCGATCTCTCCAACTTCCTCTTCCGAAGTTATTGTTTATTTATCAGGTAATTATCTACTCAATAAAATTCCAAGCTACGCTGACTGACTATAATTCATACCTCGGTAGGCCGCGTTTTGTCCGGTATTGGATAACGATGTTAAATATTACGTAGTAAATATTAATTGTATGATAATTGATCTAGTTAGATCATAAATAATGTGTACAGGCAGCGGGTTTAGTTGGATGCCACTCAAGTATTTCATGCCTCAATGTCATCATTAAGGCTCCTGCAGAAAGGCGCGACGCAACTCTAGTAGAACAATTTCTATGAAAACTTCATGGAAATTGTTCTACCAGAATCGCGTCGCATCGAGACGTCGCGGTTGTCTGGGGGAGCTTTCATTCTCCTGCCCCTATCTTTATTTGTGGTCGGCACAGCATATCTTCTTCTTCCATACATCTCTATTACTCATCATTATAATAGTCACCCCCTTTCTATTATGCGGCTGAACATGTAAGAACTTCTCTGTATCCCATTATTATCCTGCATGCAATGTACACCATGTAAAAAAACTACTTACTTACTTCTAACCATACCACCTTTCACACAATCCATCCATCGTTTCTTTTGTTTATTACCTAAATGCCTCAATAAAATCCAAAAAAACCAAAACAACAATATTGATTCTCTGAAAATGAAACTTTTCAGACTTCATAACCAACCAAGCTTGCTCAACACATAATATAAATTGATTTTCAATAAGTACATAATTTATGAATAATAAAAACACATAAACATGGTAAACTCGGAAAGTTTTCCGTTTTGTTTTACCAAAACAACCAAACTGTAATGCTAGCCGTTGCCTGCGGTTTGCTATTGCCTCCAAAATTTACCACACCTCCCTAAATGAAAAGTATCGTTTAAGGTCAGTGCACATCGGCGGACGGCAGGGCACAGAATTTTAAATTTCGTAACGTATTTTCGTACGTATCAAAAGGTAACAAGACATAGATTCCAAAGCTCAGGGACTTCTCTCTGCGGTATTAAAGATAAAGAGCGCGCTGGGGGATACTGCTGCGGGATGCGACGGCACGAAGCGGGATGCGATGGCATACGACAATGACGTTCTAATGGTAAAGTCACTGATCAAAGGAACTGTCAAAATTTTTGCAGATTAACGCCTAAGTCAGTCATTCATTTGTCATTATGTACGAGATTACCATTCTATGCTATTTCTTTCAATGTAGTGTCAGTGGTTGACCATTGGAAAGTCATAATGACGCCATTATATTAGTAGATTACCAAACTTGTAAAAATCAACAATTATGAAATCAATGATAGACCATTCTGACACTATTATAATTGCAGACTTGAGGCCCTGGCGACTTACGAGTTGTAGGTCGCAGGTTCGCGGTCAGGCGCTTTACTTTGTGTAAATTATTTCATCACCACTGCTTTTAAAACGGTAAAGGAAAACATGGTGAGGAAACCGACATGTATTAGAACGAAAAATTCGAAGACATGTGACATCTACCAACCCGAAATCAGCCCGCGTGGTAGATTATGGCCCACTTCCTGTCACTGAGAGGAGGTCTGTGTTCCAGCAGTGGGAATAATATAGGTTGACTAGCAGCGCCCCGCGGTTTCACCCGCATAAGTGTTGATCTCGTGGGAATATCGGGATAACACTATCCTATGTCTTTCCCGGGACTCAAACTATCTCTATACCAAATTTCATCTAAATCGGTTCAGCGGTTTAAGCGTGAAGAGGTAACAGACAGACACACTTTCGCATTTATAATATTATACATAGTATGGATTATGCTATGCTGTGCTATGCCGCCGGTATGCGCTGGCCTTTAGTGTAGCAAATTGGTTCGGCCGTCAAAGCGTGTTTGAGTAACAAAAACTAATTTAAAAACATTCAAACTTTCATATTATTATCAGTATTAAATTATTCTGTCAATCTTATGTAAGTACAGTCAAGAAAATTAAGCTTATTTTAAGTGTTTTTTTTTAATATGTTTTATGTTAATTGATTTTATTTTAGTTTATGTTTCGAAAATCACTCCGAAAATGTCGCAATTCCGACCCCAAAGATACAGGCCCCAGGTATCGAACGCAGGACCAGTGAGATATTACCCATATAGTTACATTTATTTATTTATATTATATACTTTATTATACACCACAAAAATACATAATATAAAAAAACACATCAATATACGAGTACAATGGGCGGACTTATCGCTTTTTGCGATCTCTTCCAGGCAACCTTGGAATGGACATTGACATTGCGTGTGTTTATTGCGTGCATTGTTGACTGACTGGCCCGTTGGTTTCGTGGTCGCAAGCGACTGCTGTGGGATCCTGGGTTTCGATTCCCGGATTTTTCCATTGTAGTTTGGATGCTGGCGGTGTGATACCCGGATACCCCCACGTCGGATTGCCGTCCCATCGGATTATTAGAGTGAGGGAAGAGAGAGTGCACCTGTGTGCATACACATGTACACTATAATAACTCCCGCGCCCTGAATAGAGATTAGCCCTCTGCTGAGATTGGTCGCCAGGGCCGAAATTCTAGCTGGAGGACTATTATCTAATTGCTTATTCACCTAAGCTCAAAACTGGTTTGTTAGTGTTTGAAATAGTTTATTTTGTTGACACAAATACCATGCCAATAATCTTAACCACTGTCACAAGTCTGCAAGAAGAAACCGAGCAAGGTTTTGTTCTTTGATAATACTTTGGGAAATTCCTTTGAATACCTATATTTTCGTTTGAAAGTTCTCAAAGAAATTATCCTGAATGGTACAATTAAGTATTAAGGGTCTTTTGTACTTTATTTTTAGTAGTAATTCACGTTATCACGGTACCATTATCAGGTTGAGGGTTGGTACTTTAGTACCTATTATAAGTGCCTAAATTAAATAAAGGGTAATTATGAGCGAAGTTTTGCTTTAACGATCGAGTAATTAAATCAATGAAAATGTATTACTTATGCTGAAGTAATTTATTTAAAAAATGTATTTGCTCTTTTCGTGGTTCCTGCTGTAAAAGTTTGTGTAGAAAACTTTGTTTTATCACTTTCTCTATATATCCTTCCCATATATCTATCTATGGCTAGGCGCGCCCCGCGGTTTCACCCGCATAAGTCTCGATACTGTGGGAATATCGGGATAAAAGTATTATAATGTCCTAATCCAGGTCATTGTCTACCCATGTGCTAAATTTCATCCAAATCCGTAAAGCCGTTTTAGGGTGAAAGCGAAACAAACAGAAATCAAATCAAATCTATTCTGTTTATAATATTAGTTTAGAAGTGTTTAAAACAGTAAATTTTTAGTAAGTCCGTAAATATTTAACTGCGCAGCAAGTGGCGCCCTCTAGCTTTGTTATGAAGTTACTGGAATCATCGCAAAGGAATCTGTATTTTGATGTCAGATGATGTCAGGAGAGTCGCTGTCGTACCAAGTCCACGACGAACTGGTAAAATTCTGATGAAATCCATGCTGCTAAACCACTAATACGATGACCACATCTGGTAAAGGCTACCCTGCACAGTTATAATTATTTCACCAAAATCCGATAAGCTGATTGATACAAAAGTGCCTGTTAAGCTTATGTTGCATTCATTATAAGTTCGACCCAAACAACCTCAATTTGGGTCTAGTTAAGGTTTAGCCGGAACGGCTGCTCATCGCTTGGGAATTCCAGGGATATAACATTCTAGAAATACCAAAAAAAAAAGTACTACTTCTATAAAAAAAACTCATCTTCACTCATCTACACAGTTAGGAAGTACCTATGCTAAAAAAAATTTAAATATACAAACATTTTTTTTTAATTATTTAGCGAAACTTCATAGACATGATGAATAAAGATATTTGAAATTTGAAACAAAATTAAATACATATCATCACGCCTGTATTTCTCGAAGGGTTAGGCAGGGGTGTAACTATAGTGCACCCACATTTTTCCAGTTATGTTTAAGTCCCATGTAATAGTGGGCGAGCCTATTGCGATCTGGGAATCGAACCCCGGACCTCACGTTCTAGTAGCAATAGCGCTTGCGACCACTAGAAAACAAGGCAATGAAAATTAAATTAGATGGTTATATTACAATTAGATATCGATGGCCTAAAAAGAGGGGCCCGTGGCTAAATAATAACAGCCGCACAGGTCGGTTAAGCTAAGCTTGCCGCGGTTGGTCTGTGGATAGGTGACCATCTTTACATACCGTGACCCCTCCGTGCCATTCATTCGTGGATCTTTGACAGTCGTTACGGGTAGTCAGAAGCCCGAAAGTCTGACAACCAGTCTTACCAAGGGGTATCGTATTACCCAGTAACTGGGTTGTGGAGGTCAGATAGGCAGTCGCTCCATGTAAAATACTGGTATTCAGCTGCATCCGGTTAGACTGGAAGCCGACCCAAATATAGTTGGGAAAAGGTTAGGCAGATGATGATCGATGGCCTAAAAAGAATCATCAAAGGATAACATTATGAATCATAATGCACGTTAATGGTATCAAATCCCATTGGTGAAGGATTTTTCAGTTATTTTTTTTTGTCTGTGCTAAAATACCTATCAATCCAATCCAAACCATCTTTGATTATACCTACGTAGTGCAGCGAAAAAAGAAAAACACGGACTGTCTTCGCCATATTTTTCATAAAGTTATCCTTTTATGATTCTGCCGAAGTGGCCTTTTTTGGTTCCCAGACGTATAAGAATCAAAAGGAGTGAGTAAGGATCGTAGCACATGGCATTCCACCCTCAAGAGAAAACGGGGTAGTTTATGTGTAAGTATGTATCTCGTCTGTGAAGTTTGCCAACCAATTAAAAAACGTTATACATACGTTCACCCCATAGGTAGTCTTTTTTTTTTGCGGATGGGAATTCATCAAATGACCCCGCCCGCTCTGGGTGGAGCGGAAGGGAGTGTCAGACTCTTACTGACGAAAACCCATCCATGTTCCTTCCTTAGCCCTTTATGTTCCGGGTCAGGCGGTAACCCTTTCGGACAATCCCGCTGACCCCCATAGGTAGTCTTGGGTCATCTTTTAAACACAAAATAACGGAAGCTTTTCAGTCATGAAACGGACCGGACACACGTAATGAAAATATTGTAACAAAAGGGATTTTAACAGGAACCGCGGCGGAAACAAAGCAATTTTCGGAGCGCAGAGATAAAAAAGGAAGTCTTGTTTCATATAGGTAGGTATAAAGCAAAAATGCTTCCTGGTTCTAGAGTGAATTTTTTTATCTTTACACGTTTTGTTTCCTTTATATTCCTCGCAAGAAGAACCATTAAATCCTTTTTGTTTCACACCCGATAAGGTTTTAGATTTCGTTTATTTGACTTTCAGGTAAGCATAATCAGCCTACAATGTTCCCACTGCTGGGACTCAGGCCTGCTCTCTTCTAGAGGGAGTGGGCTGTAATCTACCAGGCGGGGCCAGTGCGGGTTTGATAGAAGTCACATGTCTTAGAATTTTTGGTTCTAGCACCTGTCTTGGTTCGGAACTCGTAAGGGTTTCCACGGGGCTACCACTGCTTGCTTTCAGTAGCAACACACTATCAGTCAATGGGTTTCCTTTTGACAGTTCAACAACATTCATTGCGTTATGTACGTGGTTGAGCAGACACATTTTTCGAACATATGAAGCAATGGATTAGCAATATTCCGGTCTGATCCCGTGAACCCCCTCCATATCCTTCAAAATGATTCAGATTGAGATTGATAGTGGTGATGGATTATGGTGCTGGTCAATCTGAGGCGAATCGCGCGCGGATGCGCGGGTTATTTTATTTTTTAGGAAGTCACGCGACTTTTCGTGTCAGTTTGGACATCCCCATAGATACAAGTTAGTTGACACAATCAGTGCGAGTGAATTTTGTCCCGCATACCGTGCTTGATTAACTTTAGTTTGACCAGAGCTTAAAAGCTCTCTTCAAAGGCTGTTGCGATACTCAGCAGTAATAGCAAATTTGCCTGAATTATGTATTTAACGTCAATTTTATTGAATATTTCAAAACGTCCATTCGTTTCGAAGAGAAAGTTAAAAACTTGGTTAACTTTTAGGTGCAGCCAAGGTGAAAACTATAGCCCTGTACAGACCGCCGAGGTATTAAAACTTCTTAATTACTTTTAACAGATGTTCAGACTGCTACACTTTCACTGAACCTTGTTTAGTACAAGTGACTAATTAAGCGAATGCCAAGTGGAAAATATTAATGAAGACGTTTTGATACTAGACCTGTCAGTGTTTTTAATTTTTTTTAAATGTTGCAAATATTCATTTAGGTACGTATTCATTGACTTTATTCAAAGTCAAAGTAAAATCATTCATTTCAAATAAGCACTAGGCACTTTTGAACGTCAAAAATTACAACTAAATAGAATTCATTCTAGTCGGCATTCTAAAAGGTAGTTTTCGAAAGGAGAAGAATGGGCAAGAAACTCCACCGTTACTCTTTTAAAATGTTTTACAAGGTCTTGTATACATAATATAATTATATGTGAAGACGATGCACCTAGAATAAAATTAGTCTACCACAAAAGGTAAAAAAAAAAATTAAGCAAAGACAGGTAAATCAATTATGTGATAGATACATTGTGCTCACATATTTAGAAATTATTTACAAATATTGTAAAAATAGATGATATTGTTTTTTTTATTAAAACGTATCAATCAGGAACTAATATTTTTGTACACAGAGTCCAATTAAATTTGCCAGCGAAACTCAGCAGACGTAATCGATATTTAAACTCGATGAAAAGGAAAAAAAGAATTATGATTTTTTTTCGGGTCAACGACCGCAATTAGATAATGTTCTTTGAGTTTATAAAATCAGTTTTTGTCGTGTTAACTTTACATACACGATAGGTATCAATATCGAAACCCGATTAAACAAATAAACTAATTTTCTAAACTACTTCTAGTATCTACTCTACCAAGGGTCGTTTAAAATTATCAAATTATATTTTTTATCAAGTTCGATACCTACCCATCACGTCTGCGGAGTTTCGCGAAATAATCTAATTATAAGGATAGAGGGTTAAAGAATTATACAGGTAAATATAAACAGAATATAATTCTTACTGTTTCTTGCCAATCATCATCATCTGCCTAGCCTTTTCCCAACTATGTTGGGGTCGGCTTCCAGTCTAACCGGATGCAGCTGAATACCACAGTATTTTACATGGAGCGACTGCCTATCTGACCTCCACAACCCAGTTACTGGGTAATACGATAACCCCTTGGTAAGACTGGTTGTCAGACTTTCGGGCTTTTGACTACCCGTAACGACTGTCAAAGATCCACGAATGACAGCCGGGACCAATGGCTGAACGTGCTTTCCGAAGCACGGAGGGGTCTCGGTATGTAAAGATGGTCACCCATCCACAGACCAACCGCGGCAAGCGTAGCTTAACGTGATCGATCGACCTGTGCGGCTGATATTATTTAGAGACGGATCCCTCTTTGCCAATCTTTCGTCAAAAATGGCAAACTTTTTAGTTATGCAAACTTGTTTAAAATTAAGAACTCTCAATTGACATTGACACGCATTATATCACTGTGCAAGTTGTTGTCATTTTTAAAGGCTTTCTTTACGTAATTATTAACATGACAGTGTTTTTGATTACCAAACATGTTATGTGGTTGAGTAAGAGTAGTGGTGGCTCAGTGGTTACGAGTTGTAAAGGTCGTAGGTTCGAACCTAGACAGGCGGTTTACGTTGTGTAAATTATTTCATCACCACTGCTCTCAAAATGGTGACGGAAAATTATCGTGAGTAAACATGCATGTTTTATAACCAAAAAAAAAAATTCTACCCCCTCGAAGAGAGGCGGCGGTGTCCCAGCAGTATAAATAATATAGGTATTAAATGCAGGAATATTATAGGCTAATTATGTATGTTGTGTTTACTGATAAACGATAAATTGTTTAATTCCAAATAATTTCCTGACTTCGTTTACATTAGCATTTCGTCTACTTTCTCATGGTTTTACCAAGTAAAAGTTAATAATCAGGTTAGTAATCAGGACATTTCCGGTCACGTCTTCTTCTTCTCAAAAATGGTAGGTACATATAGTTAGCGCGTCTAGTACATTTAGTTCTTCGTAGAAAATCGTTTGAACGAACAAGTTGTCAGAAGCGGAGCGTGGCGGTACAGGCGAGCACTGCACTGTCACCGCGCCTGCAACGGGATCACACACACGATGCTCTCATAAAAATACACGGCATACGCAATATTATTACGTAACAACGTCGTCGTGCGTCAAGCGTAATAACTTTGCAAGTTATTCATCATCATCATCAAGATGCCTAGCCTTTTCCCAACTATGTTGGTGTCAGCTTCCAGTCTAACCGGATACAGCTGAATACCAGTATTTTACATGGAGTAAATAAATACCAGTATTTTTATTTATTTTTTTATTTTACCAACTTTGCAAGTTATTCTTTGATGAAAAAATATTTTTATTGTGTTCAACACGAGTGCATCCGCAAAAAGGTCTCATAATTACTTAATCATGAAAAAATTACAGACCAATCGATCAAAAATAAATAAAATTGATCAAGAGTAGGGTCTCCAATCTCCAAGAGGAAAAATGTTGCCTATTAAACTTACTCATAAAACTAATTAAAACATCTCCTAAATAAAACAAAATACTGATTAAATACGTGTTCTTCTAACTATTTCAATGTCTGTTAACTTTGGCATAGTGACGTTAAAATCGACCGTTTGGTAGCTATTAATTACAATAATGTTAGCTTAAACTCCATAGAGCAAACATTTTGTCTGTCAACAGACATAATTAACAAGCTGATTGATTTAGTGAGTGATTGTCATTTGACAGATAACAGGCTTATCTTGTAAGGTATTTGTGCTGGATTGATTAAGGCTAACTAGTATATTAATCTGATTGAGAATTTCCCGATTTCTTAGATAGATTTTTCAAAGTTCTCCACACACGCTTTATACAAAAAATACTGGCAATACTAATGCATAGAAGTACTTGGGAACAATAAAACTATTTTACAAAAAAATAACAACCGACTTCCAAAAAAGACACTACAGAGTCAAATATAACTTTAATTTCGGAAGTCGTTGGGTTCGCATTTTCATTGATTGTCGCTGAGATGATATTACGACTAGATTTTGAATGTTTTGACGTGACAACGTCTTAAATTAGGTTGCGACTGGGAGTCACTTATGAAAAAGTGTAACGCTCGGTAACGTTACGATGAGTCACCGAACGAGAGAGAGGCCCGCCGAATGCCTTGCGTCTCTCTCCCACTCAACTATGATCGGATGATCGGTCGTTGTCACGTAAAATCTTCGCCCGTAAAACCGACTTTACAGGCAACCATTTTTTTAACTACGGGAAATGGCCTTCTGCAAGTAGGTAGGTACAGTCGCAAACAGATAAACATCGTGTCCAATAAGACACGTGTTTACTAGAGGTCACTCCGCAGGTCGAACCGATACAATAAAACTTCATTGTCCATTGGAAAACAACAAGTTGTCGATTCAATTATTTTTAATATGAACCTGTATCTTATTTGACATCGGTAATGTGAGAGTTTTTACTGCAGCTGGTACGGGAAAATAATGCAAAAAATTATACGATTTTAGAAATAAAATTCAAGGTTGACTCTAAAAAGTGTACACAAAAAAATATAACATGTTATGTAATTGAAAACTTTATTATAAATATAGCAATTTTCGACTGTTCGACGTGACTAAAATGGTTCAATTTTAATCAAACTTTCTCTAGTACCTACCTAAGTACAACAACAAATAATTACTTATTCTGAATTGCTCGATTATGTCTCAAGGGCATACATTTTATTTTATACGCTGTGTTGTGTCATTTTGTTCATACAAGGTGGAGACGACCATACGACAATAAATTAAATTTCGTATAATATGTAATGACGTTCCCAGTCTGCATACAAAAATGCAACCAAATACAGGTGGCATGACATCGACACGCAAACATCATATCAAAAAAAAAAAAAACTGCTGTTTCATAAAAAAGTGCAATACCCATGCGGTCAAAATTTATGGAACAGTAACTTTTTTTTTAACGCCTACAGACCGGATTCGTCCACACTAGCTCAAGACAGAGATGAGTGAAAAGGAGAAAAGGCTTTTTCCCTGCCGTGGAACAACATAGAATAAAAATAATAAATAATACTGTGAAGCAATGTCGTCTACTTCAAAAACATTACACGTAGTTTTGTAATTACACACATTTCTAAGCCGAAGAACACTATTTTTTCTTTCTGCATTGGATTCTTTTTGATTCGTATTTCAATGAAAATATGTGTCCAGTCATGTCCAATAAATTGTGGAAACAAGTTATCGCTTTCATCTTGATAGGATAGCTACTTTATATTAAAGTCGATACTTATAATATTATTGGATTTACGCTCGGTCACATAAAGTCCACTAACTTTTGAGATGGATAAAAATCTGTAATCTCCTCAGGCGTTGTCTAATAATAATGAACCCTCATGTTATTTTTTGCTCTACAAACTAAACGCATACCTTTTTTACGCCAACTTTGCATAACTAGGAACATCGCAGCATATATAAGTTTCACGACAAACCATGGTTATTTCTGTCTAGGTTTAAACATCAGACTATTAGGAATCCCCCATAAAATATAGAAGTTAGCGGTAGGTAGTAGTAGGAAAGTACCTACCTATATGACTAGTGATGTGTGCTAGCGAAAATTGTTAAGAGACTAAGGCATCGTCCTAATAGAACGCGAATGCGCGATCATCGCATGAATTTACGACGCGAGCGACCCGTAGAGTACCTAATTTTTCACTGGCACGGTCGGTACCAACAACCATAGACTTCAGAGACGCTCAATTTTTGCTGTCGGGAAATGTTTGGATGACTTATTTTATAGATTTAGGTATATTATTTTATAGATTTTCGCGACCGCGTCGTGCGATTGTCAGTTAGGACATGTGTTCGAGTTCAATATGTTTGATCGCACGTTCGACCGAGTAAACTTCGCGCGAACCTACGATGATCGCGCATTCGCGTTCTATTGGGACGATGCCTTACTCAGTTAATCGCCTTAGAACTGAGATACAGATCTCAATGTAATTATCACGCACAAATAATGAACTTGCTCCACGGTAATGTTATCTACATTACCGTGCTTGTTCTCAGATTCTAGAACCCTGTACCTACACAATACAATAATTCATTGCGACTAAAACGCTTTAATTGGTCTATTAGCAATACATTGAATGATATACAAGACTTTACTGTACATCTTCACTTTTCAACGGTCGATGGAACTGTTCCAATTACTTTTGCTCGGTTCAACCACAATGATTTGTAGCAGGCTGTAAAGATTCCAATCACGTTCTTCTCATTACATTAAGCCAGATCGTAAATCAAGTTCTAACGAACTAAACAATCTGTGTTATTGTCCCTAGTGTTTTAAGAAGTAGGTATACAAAAACTTTGTTTTAATCTGTCAAATTTCTTTAATAGAATTTCAACTTTATCTCTAGAACATTAAAGTAGATTGGAAAGACTTTGACTTTGTTTGTTAAGCCTTCACGCTAAAACGGTTGAATGAATTTCGGTAAATTTAGCGCACAGATAGACCATGACCTGAGTAAGGACATTGGCTACTCTTCATCCTGGATCGCAGACGAAGTCACGGACAACAACTAGTTCCTGATAAATGGATCTATGTCAACGGCCGCAAAGTATAAACGGTTATCTACAAAATCATGATTTTACAGGAGAACGTTTTGAACGCAAAACTATGATGATAATTAATAGATAAACAAAGCTGACATTCTTCTATTTTACAACATTTAGTTAATAGACCATTGTCAAGGAAATGGTTAAAGCCAATTACTGTAAGAAATATTTTTTTCCCAAATACGGTAGAATGTAGGTATTTATCTACTTCGTACAAAAAAAGAAAACTAAATGTGTCAACTGCCATGGCCGCTTCTACGGGGGGATTTCCATAATGCTTAAGCTTATTTATTATTACTATTATTTTAATAATTCACATTATTTATTGCTATAATAAATAAAGGTAGTTATGTATCCAATAATTTTCCTTATTTGATTAATATTTAAAACGCAGACGTGACTTATTATTCTAAAATAACGCCAGTTTAAAAAACCCATGTTAAACCGGCTATCTGACTGATATCTTTGTTTGGAACAGGTAAATGTGCCGATTTCCCGAGGTATAGGTACAGGGACTAATGGTATAATTATGGCCGTGTCTACATCGTCACTTTGTGAAAAATAGGTGTAGTTGTATTTATATATACTTACGTGACTTAATATTATAACTGAGAATTAAACAGAAAAAAACCTATGATAAAAAAGAATTTTGAGTCGAATTATGAAAAGTGTGAATTTCATAAAAAGTGCAGTTGACTCTTTGTACTTTGCTGCCGTCGACATGGAATACAAAGTAGTAGAATATTTTTGATGACCTTTAGGTTTCTATCATGAACATTTATAAGTAAAATTTTTAGTTGATTTGGCTCCTATAACGTCTTAGAAAAAGCTCAAGGATTCAACTATCATTGGCACGCCCCACCTTCCGTTATCAAAAGGAGTACCTTTCTCCTTTTGATAACGGAAGGTGGGGCGTGGGACAATTATAAGATAGTGAGATTCCTAATAATATATTGGAGGAAGGGTCAACCATGTTGTATGGTTCACATGGCATGTAACCTTTGATAGTCGAAACATCGCTGAAAATAATATATTCAAACAGAGTTACTGCCATACAGTCGCTCAACGTAAAATACTGGTATTCAGATGATGATGATACTGTCATACACGTAAGAAACTTGGCAGATGGATGGTGATCGTCGCGACTGACGAGTTGTAGGTCGTAGGTCCGAACCCAGACAGGCGCTTTAATTTTTATAAATTATTTAGTCACAACTGCTTTCAAAACGGTGAAGGAAAACATCGTGAAGAAACCGGCATGTCCTAGAATCAAAAATTCGAAGACATGTGACGTCTACCTCTCACTGAGAGAAAGCTTGTGTCCCAGCAGTGGGAACATTATAGGCTGATTAAGTGATTATGCTTATACTAGTCGAAACATCGCTGTAATAAATATATTTGTCGGAGTCATTCGTTTGACTATTCGGAACGCCAGCGCCCCCGGCGACACAGGTGGCTGTACAGGGTCTAGCCTGAGTTCGTGGGGGGTCGAGGAGAGCGAGCAGCGAGGTGGAGCGGCGACGGCGCTCTTGACCATTGGACATCGTACGGACAACATGTGCTCAGAAACTATCTCGCGTTCCGTATCTAGTTGTTTCGTGTACCTACAGTGTGTGATTCGCTAGTGCGATTAATTTGTTCGTGAAATTATAATTTGATTTGAACTGTAAACGGTTTTTCTATTGCGCAATAACCAACACTACCCATAGTACGCCCACAGTTATTAAAATATGGCAGATCGTAACGAGACACACTTACTGTCTCCGTCATATTCAAACAGAGATACTGTCACACACGTCACACTTGGCAGAAGGATGGTGATCGATTGGTGATCGGCTTTTGTTATTATTTGTACACGGCACATTTTCATTGCGGTACGGCGTACACCGCGCCGTAGAAAAAACGTGTCCATCAACAAGCTTCCACAGTGATCCATACAACACTGACGAGCGTGCTACACACGGCGAATACACCGTAGTTTTTAACGGCAAGCAAAACGCCTTACCCAGAGAAACAGGCAAAAGGACGATTTATGCATGAGTTAGTCACCTTTTAAAATAGTTGGGGTCACGGCTGTTCCCGAAATTGGTAGCTTTTAATTAACTCAGTTTGGCTCCGGTGAACACACTTCAATTTGCTAATGCCTAAAGTGTTACCCATCCAATTTGTTTCATGTTTTTGTGCTCGCAGGTGTTGAATGGAATTAAAATAAACCCTGGCGTTGGAATAAACAACGAAATAAGTTTTAGGAGAATAACAAAGGTGAAAGAAAAATCTGGAGAAACAAATTGTATGTTTGTGTTTTGTTTTGTAGAGACTACAAAAAGGCCTCTTACAAGGTACTCTTATTTCAAGGAACGTAATTCTTTAGCATTAAAGTTGCTAATTGTAGTTTCAGGCAGTAATGTGTTTCTTAATTGAGTAAACTTATTTATTTATGACCAGGAACATTAGATTATCTTAAAAGCGGAAGATACGTTACTTGGTCACAGCGCGCAGTCCTACTGAACTAAGTCCAATGGACACAGTGACAGTCAGTAACACGTGGACCAAAGTCTAAATCCTAACAGCTCAATCATATCAGTTTTGTATATAAATACGCATCAAAATGCCTTCATGTGTATTTAATTAGTGTTCTAATCACTATAGAAAGAAAATTAAGACACACTGGATTACTTTTCACGATTAAGTAGCCAAAAATGTTAATTTGTTTAAAATTATAATTTTATTTATTGCTTGCTAACACGATTGCGCTACAACGACTGTATAGGGTCCTATCGCTATCCTTGTCTATCGGTAACTGTAAGTATGCAACTGTGATCACAAATGTGCTAGTTTCGTTGCATCTAATTGTGTACAGAGCCTAGGTTTTAGAGCGTAACATAACTTCCCCTTTTAAGTTTACCTAAGCCAGGAACAATTTCATTTTGCCTGTGTTCATAAAATCTTTCGTCTTCAGAAAGAAAACGCGATGAGATGACGTCAATTCTGTTTAGATTTATTTCTGTAACTCTCCTGGGCATAGATTAGACATCTCTCTTCGATTGCGTCTATTTTAGGAATAGGCAGAGTTGTAAGGTTATTTTAACCGAAAATAACCCAAATAGCAATGCTAAAAGACTGATTTTATTTTTGAAAATATTCATAAAGTATTTTTTACCAAAAAAAAAAGTAGTACAAGTTGGCTTCGGTCCCCTCGTACGCCTTCCAAAGGTCCATATCTAGGAACCAGGGTCCCGAGATATGTCAAAGATATTTTTATGCAATACTAGCTTCCGTCAGTGGCTTCGCCTGCGTGGTATTTCGATAAAAAGTAGCCTATAGCCTTCTCCATGGTTCAAAGTACCTCCACACCACATTCCATCAAAATCGGTTCAGCCGTGAAAGCGAATCAAACAAACACATTCACATTCGCATATCTAATATTATACAGGATAAGCTTTATAATTGCTGAGAAATAATATTGCGAATACCGTTTAGAAAATAATTCGAATAAACTCATAGCATGACTTAGCTTAGCCAAACACGATGTCATCACCATCATCATCAGCCTACAGCAGTCCACTGCTGGACATAGGCTCTCTCCAATTGCACGCCATGGCATACGGAAAACAAGATTTGTAGTAACAAAATAAGCACAGTACCTGAATGAGGCATATTAATAAATAAATAATATTAATAATAACCATTTATTATCAGGTATCAAAGACCCATAGATACATACCTTAACCAAAGTATACATAATAATATAGTAACAATTTTGTTAGTAAATAAAACTTAATAACTATGTTATTATCACTTAGTTGCACTAAGTCTTTGTGCGGTCTGGTGGCACTTGTCCGCGAAATCACATCACACTTATAATATTCTAAAGACGAAAGTTTGTGTGTGTGTGTTTATAATAATATATGTTTGTTACTTCTCCATGCTCAAACGGCTGGACCAATTTTGATAAAATTTTGTATCGAGGTAGCTGACACCCTGGATTAACATATATACGCTACTTTTTATCCCGATATTCCCACGAGATCGACATTTACGCGGGTGAAACCGCGGGGCGCAGCTAGTAATGCATATTTTATACAAAATATTATGCGTAATGTTCGGCAACCAAATTTATGATTGCGAATATCGTATTCCAGCTGGTTAACTTCGTTTGGTGACATTTTCCCTGTGGACACGTATAAGGTATAAATAAACTGAAGCCATCTGTTTTTTTTTTGTCAAGTAATAAAGAAACGACATCAAATAAAGATCAATATTAAGTGATTTCTAAAGTAACTGCTTCCTAAAATTGGAAAAACTGAAGATATTGGGTTAATTTATTCAGGAATATATTCTTTCAAGTATAACAGTGACGTATAAGTATTTGATTTCGGTTTACGGTTTAAAATATCATTTATTTCTCAAAGTTTTAGATAACCAATTAATGAGAGACAAAGTTTTAATAATAACATACAGTAGGTACTAATTAAGATAGGATCAAAGTTTTAAAGTTTATAATTAAGATAGTTTTAAAGTATTAAAGTTTTAATAATAACATGTAGGTAATAATTAAGAAGTGACGTACTTGATTTCATACAAGTATACATTATGCAAAAAAGATTATTCCACAAAGGTTTTTTTGCCCACCAGAAGTTTGCTGAAACTTCGCGATCGCGAAAAACGATCGCGAAAAACGATCGCGAAAAACGATCGCGAAAAACGATCGCGAAAAACGATCGCGAAAAACGATCGTTAGGTATTTCTCGTGACAAACTTTATTTTGTTTATATGTATGTAGATATGTATCTATGTATTAGTATTTATTCTTGTATTTCATAGTTATCTCCGACACGTTATCCCGTAGGTATGTTGCACCTACCATGTTTTGTCTCTGCATCACCTTATGGTTGACTGGTAGAAAATGCCTCGGGCACTATGTGCGCCTTTGTAGGTACAGAATTTTTTACTTTTGCTTAAAGTTTTATTAGTTAAATAAATAAGTTTTTAAACTCAACTGCTACACATTATCAACCCACAATTTAAAACAAAACAATGTCTACAGCAATACCTACTTGTATAGTCCGATACTAAAAATAAACTTGTTTCGTGTACCTACATTTACCTAAATTGTCTGTCAGACATAATGGTAGGTTTGCGCAGCAGTGTGTTTCTATTAGGTATGTGTAAATACATCACACTTATACCTATTAAAGGTGAACAAATATTCGATGAAATTTTTAAAACATTTTAATGTTTTAAAAATATTTACTACTTACTTTAGTAAGTACCTATTAGAAGTAACATCAAATTGATACATTGATAAAATAAAAATAATAAAAAAATCGTCACATTGCAGAACTATACAACCATACAACATCACAATAAAATATTCGCATACAAGGTCACAACTGAATATGGAATTAAATAAAGATAAGTGTTTAAATGATGACGTGGCAAAAAATTCAACAGAAAAAATAAAATAAAAAACAAATGTCCAAAAAACTAATTAAACTAAATTCAAATGAAATTCCGGTCTATATTATAAGTCGGACTCCAGACGGAGATCCATGTTCTACGAGGCTGCGCAAATTATACCGGAAGTAGGAAGGTACTGGTTCTGTGGGCAGAAAACCCAAAAAGGCTTTTATATAAGTTTTAAGCAAATCTTCGCTCAAATTTAATAAAAAGGAAGGACTTTCCCTGATTAAAAAGCCCGTATGTTTGTGTCCTCTACTTGTGGTATGACGGTCCTGCTAATTAAAAACTTTGCTCTAGTACCTACTTATGCATGAACCACCCGTTCTCGCCTGCGACAGAAAACTATAGTGGTCACAAGTAGAGGTATTTTGTAGTAAAGTTATACATTTCTCAGCCCTTTCAAAGTTATACATTTCTCTGCCCTTACAAATATTATAGAGGTGAGTTTTGAATAGTTTAGTTTAAATATTGTTTGTTATAAGTTAGTTAGTAACTCAATCACTCCGTAACGGAACAATTAATTTTGGTGAAATCTTGCGTGGGGGTGAAATGGATTTAGGATCAGGGGTACAAACAGGACCGCGGGCACAGTTAACAGGTACGTAATAATTAAACATTAATTACTACGAAATCTGCTCAAATACTTACGTACAAAGCTGAGATATTAACACCTTCAATGTACAGGTGTTTAAACTAAATAAATTTATAACCAAGTAGGTACATAAAATACTATATGTTGAAGTTATACAAAACCATTAAAATGTGAAATAATATGAATTTTACGATTAAGATCATGTCATTAACTAATTTAAGTACGGTCATAAACACCGACATAACTTACATAACATTAGGCTAGGCGCAAACGAACCACCGGCCACAGCCCAGCGACAAGCAGTTCACATGATTTTTTATACGTTTTGTATGTATTCGTCGCACACGCGTGGTCGGTGCCGGCCACCTGATACAGCCGTACTCAACACCGCAGCAAGGGGCGACAGCCACCAGTGGTTGTGGTCAGTGGCTCGTGTGAGCTTACCCTTATAGAACATAGTAGCTGCGCCCCGCGGTTCGATCCCGTGGGAATATTGGGATAAAAAGTAGCCTATATGTTAATCCAGGGTGTCAGCTACGTCCATACAAATTTTTATCAAAATTGGTCTAGCCATTTGAGCGTGAAGAAGTAACAAACATGTAAACACACACACTCACAAACTTTCGCCTTTATAATATTAGTGTGATAATTTTGACGTAGGTAATCAAAATAACGTTGTCAAGCTAATTAGCAATGTCAATGCTTGTACCTAAAGGATTGATTGATGACACTATTATTACTGTTCAAATTACATACCTTTGGGGTCACTATATTCGCCCTTCATAATTCAACGTAACGAGCAGTGGTGGCCTAGTAATGGATGCGACTTACGAATTGTAAGTCGTGGGTTCGAACCCTGACACTTTACTTTGTGTAAATCACTGCTCTCAAAACTCAAAATCGAACACCAAAAAACACCAAGAACATTTTAATTTCTCTGACTTGCCGGTTGTGGCAATAGGTAATATACCGATTCTTCCGGAAAAGCCATTTAGATGAGAAATCCATAATAATATTATAAATGTGAAAGTGTGTCTGCCTGTTACGTGTCACGCTTAATAAGAGCGCGTTTACGACGTACGGCATTTCATACAAACTTTCAAGCCCTTGTTTTTCTAAATGAATAAACCGATTTTAATGAAATTTCATACGCATAAACAGGATACAAAGATCTAAAAAGTTAGATAAGAACATTTTCGAAAAATAGTGTTACATCCAAATTAGACCGATTTTAAAGAAGATGTTTCATTTTTGTATGGGACTCAGGCCATAACATATACCTTTTAGAAAAGCTGGGAAACTAACCCCTGAATAGAATAAAGTAACATGTGTTAGCAACACCGAGTGAAGCTACTTCGAGTGCTGGCTGACGGTGAAGTTTTTGAAGGAATCAACTTCCATAGAGTATAGAAAACTTCCCGCCATTATTATTTTTCTCATGCCGCGAAAAACGCGTTTGATTTTGTGTACTGTGATTACTTTCGAATTAATATATGTTTGCATAAATAGTTAATACGTGTTTTAAGCACCCTCCATATAGAAATAGCTAATACATGTTTTTAGTACTTAATATCAAATGTTTTTTTATGCACACAATAAAAATTAAAAATGTTTGACGTTTGTCGTGAGTTAGGTACATGACAGCCATGACAGGTTGTAAAAATGATGTTTACTTAACCTAGAAATTGATGTGTATCAGAACAAAAAACCGTTATACAAAGTCAAAGTCGTAGGAAATAAAAAATAAATAAGAAACGTCTCATTTTCCATAGAAACAGAGATTTGCAGTATTTTTTTTTTAATAAGACATTTCGAAAATGGTCCAGAGATTGAACTCTCTTCCGTGGTTTAAACTACGTTTGATTTTACGGCCCTAAGAATAACTTTGATCTATTTTTGATAAACTTCAATTTCTTCGTTTTATTCGATTAAGGGCTGATTTTTCCATCGCCAGATAACTTTTGTTCGAGGAATAAAATTGACGTTTGACAGTTTTTAGGGTTCCGTAGCCAAATGGCAAAAACGAAACCCTTATAGATTCGTCATGTCTGTCTGTCCGTCCGTATGTCACAGCCACTTTTTACCTAAACTATAAGAACTACACTGTTGAAACTTGGTAAGTAGGTGTATTCTGTGAACCGCATTAAGATTTTCACAAAAAAATAGAAAAAAACAATAAATTATGGGGGTTCCAAATACCTAGAACTGAAACTCAATTTTTTTTTTCATCAGACCCATACGTGTGGGGTATCTATGGAAAGGTCTTCAAAAATGATATTGAGGTTTCTCATACATTTTTTTTCTAAACTGAATAGTTTGCGCGAGAGAGACTTCCAAAGTGGTAAAATGTGTGTCCCTCCCCCCCTGTAACTTCTAAAATAAGAGAATGATAAAACTAAAAAAAATATATGATGTAAACTACCACCGAAAATTGGTTTGAACGAGATCTAGTAAGTAGTTCGCCGGTGAAAATTTAAAAACATATGATGGTACGGAACCCTCGGTGCGCGAGTCCAACTCGCTCTTGCCCGGTTTTTTGTATGAATGGACTGTCGAAATTTGGAAATTGTTCCCCGAATAAAGTTTATCAGATGATGGAAAACTCAGCCCATAGACAATGATTGATTGTTGCAGTCCAACCTATTTATTTTCTAGTATAAAAATAGAAAAGGTAGAAATTTCTGTTTCTGAATTAGAACTGTCCAAATAAAGGGTACCTACCATAGAAATCAGTGCACATTTCAATAACGTTTTGCCTGTTTTGATGTTTGGTTCTATTAAGTATTATCTTCGAGGCAGCAAGTATTGATCCAAGGTTTGTTCCGAGAAATTCCTTGTTTTGCAATTCATATTCAACGGTGTTTTTTCTATAGAAACTTTTACTAGGTATTATATTCTTTCTAAGATTTTTTCTAATAACTTTACCTGTTTATCTATAAACCTACGATGTTCTCTGGTTCAATTTTGAATCTAGTACAGTTTTCAAATAAGCTTAGTGAAGGTGTTGTGAGCTTTCTAATATTGTTCCTTCCCGTTTTTTTTGCTATTACTGCGTTTGCGTATACCGGTAACTATCCTGTTATATTCTACTCCTGCGTCAGGGACATCAACATCTAGGCTTTTAAAGTAATTCGAAATCTCCTAATTAAACAGTGTCATAGTTGTTTATTAGGGTTTTTTAACGAGTTTTTGAATAGGTGACCTGGAGGATTTTGTGCGAAAAATTATAAAAATCGTAAATATTATGAGTAAAAATGTTTCATTGAGAAAATCTGACACGTGAATTGACCACAATCCTATCTGATAGTGAATGATTTATGACGTCGCATACCTGCCTACAAAAAGCCTAATCAATGTTTCTTTGTAAACCAATGTCTGAAACACAGGAAGAATGCAAGAAACTTCAGTGTTTAACTGTGGAAAGTAGAGGCACCACTTTTAATCCAAGGAAATATTTTTAAATGGTTCCATTGAAAGTAATTATACAGCTAATAAGGCACATTGCGCAAGAAAGACATCGTGTAAGAGTATTTATGAGCGTTACAAAGTTAAATACAATTTCCTTTAAAAACATCAAGCTAGTGATAGTGAACGGAAATCGTAAAATATCCTAGTGCGTAATACAATTTGTATGCACATATTGCAAAACTCGACTTTCCACGATCCATTGCACAACTGACTGCTCAGCACGTGGCTGTTAGAAAAAGTAACTGTTTATAACAACAAGAATACCCATTGAACTTGGAAGTATCGCCAATACAGGCTAATATTTTTTTAGGCCTTATCAATTTTCATACAAGACCGTTTACAAATTCGTTTCTTTAGGTATTTACCTACTTTTATAATAATAATATAGAGTTTTCAGAGTTTTGATAGTAGAGACTCTACTATAGAAAACAATAGTAAATTAGTACCTACTTTGATTACTAACTCCAATCACAATTCGAGAGTTTTGGATGATACTCGTATTTTTATTTCATTGCTATATATGTTACCTAAATTCGTCTGCTCAACAACGTAAATAACGCAATAAATGTGGCTGAACTGTCAAAATAAAAGAAATGGCGATCAATATTGTCAGTAGTGTGTTACGTAATTACCCCGCGGTACTGGGCCCGAACTTGTCGCCCAAAAGGACACGAAAATATTTTATTTCGCACACCTCAAGACGGGTAAAGTTGCCACATTGTATAATGAACATAAACAAACAAGAAATGTTAATGCTTACTTTATTATACGTATGATAAATCTACCAATCATCATAATTGACTACTTGATTTATGGACTTAAAACAAGTCAGTGTCGTAATTATTATTGACGACTAATAGGCCTAAAAGTCGATTGTAGAACATCCAAGGACAGATAATTTGGGGTATGATCGAAAGCAAAGAACGTGACTGAACATGTGGTGCCAAGGTAAAGTGCGGTCAAAGAAAGGTACCTACCCAATCACCTGAGTACCTAGTAACGTGAGTACCTACTCATATGACTAAGAGCCCTCACATACCGGCCGTTTTAACTTGCCTCAGGTCAGTTTATATGACGTACAAAACAAGGCCGATTGCTAGTGTTTTGTTTTAAACGCCTACTGTTTATGCAACCCTGATGCATGATTAATAAAGTTTGACAGATAATTAGTAAGCACGAACGAAACAACATTATATAAAATAAAAGGAGTGTTTTTTATTTATTATGCTATGTAATTATTTACTAGGTATGTTAATGTGTTATGTATTTAAGGACTGATTTTTCCAACGTCAGATAATTTTATCCAACGAATAATTTTGAATTTTTGACAGTTCTTCCATAAAAAAACTGTCGGACGTCAATTTTATGCCTCGAATAAAAATTATCTGTCGATTGAAAAATCGGCTTTAAGTAGAAAGATCACACGGGTGATCTGTAACTCAGGACCCTCCTATCTCACCTCACCTTCCTCTATTTAAGATTACATATTATTCATTCTATTAATTAGCACCTGTAAGTAATATGATATTGAGATAAATAATGATATATTATGATTATTTATTAAGCAGTTGAAATATAGAACAATTTAATAATAATTTAATAATTTATTTATTTTTCACTTCCGAGACACAAACATCAGTGGAGCCCTAGCTCTTGTACAAACGCCAGCACATCAAGCCTCCCGAAACTGTCAAATTTTCCCCATCAACTTTGAACCTTATGCTTTAGAGATAATGTTGAAAACCTATTAAAGAAATTTGACAGTTGTAGTAGCTTGATAAGCTGGCGTCTGTACTAGGAGTTCCTGTATCTCAAGAATACGAATACGAATAAGAAATTGATAATCAAAACTATTAGGTATTCGGGTCAAATATAATGATAAAATGCCTATAAACAGACTCAAACAACGTCAAGATTGTTACATACCTAAACATCAAAGGTGTTTATTATAAAAAAAAAATGTAAAATGTGCAGTTTGATAATGGTAAAAGGCTTTTCTTTTGAATTACCCATTAATAATTTTTCAATAATTAAGCTGTACTGAAACAGCTCGACGACTGAAAACCTGTGTCCTTTACAAAATATTTAGCAATAATTATGAATGGAGCGGAGAGTGTAATTAACTCTCCTTTTGACGAGGCTTTAATGTAAATAGTGTTGAACATTGTTGATTTATTCGATTTACTTATTTACAAAAATCAATCTTTAGTCGATTCTGTAATAATCGATATGAAGGTACTTATTTAAAAAAAAAAAAAATTCTCCTTTAACCGCCATCTCTAATATTCTTCACTTGCCTTTTGAGCCTTATAAAAGATGGATGCATATCCTTCCTAGTGACTTTCTAATTGGCTAATAATATACTTACAGTTATAAAAAGCCTATAACTCGTTTTATTGAAGTGCTTGAACCTAGATTTCCTACAGGTTATGGGACCAGGTTACGTTTTTACTGCAATATAAGTGGTTCAAAAAGTAAGTCCGTTACGAACTTTTAAAAATGGATAATCTATAAACAAACGTAATATCAAGCCATTCGATGATGAAATATACAGTGTCTAGAAGTTTAGAATACGGGCATTGTTAAGTGAAATGGATGTGATAAAAGTTATTGACGAAGACCCGATAATTGGATGCAACTTATGATGGCGTGATAACTGCGATCGAAACTTTAACGGAAGATAATTTAACGCTAGCATTTGTTCAAAACAAGGTTTTTGGATTATGAAGTCAAGTTGAAAAATGAGTCTAGTGATACCAGTGTCAAAGTTTTGCAAGTTGAGTGGAAAAATGGACAGGAATTACGAAAAAGAAAATTCGATCATTTTCAAAATTATAAAGGGAATAATAGCTACAAGCAGAAGAAGAAGTGTCAGTTCTTGAAGTGTCATCACTGTGGCCGCAAGGGGCATGTGAAAAACGACTGTTTCTACTTCAAAAGAGCTCAACAACAGCAGCAGCAGAAAAATACGGAAAGGACAAGGACGGTCCAGGCAGTTGAGATCAGTGGACCACAAAAAAACAATTTTTCTGGATTTGCTTTTATGATGGGAGACTATCAAGCGGATGATGATGGAAGCAAAGTTACTTTCCTATGGATTCTGGAGCATCGGACCATATTATAAACCGGGAAGTTCTTTTCATTAGTCACACCGTCACCAACGCCATTAAAAATTTCTATTGCTAAAAATGGTGAATTTATGTTTCAGGTACCAAAAGGGAACAATGTATGTGACCAGCAACATGGGCGTTCAAGGAGTTTGAGAGGACGTGCTCTTCTGTGCTGAGGTACCATGCAACCTGCTATCTGTATCAAAATATATGCAACGTGCTGCGTTGACAGTCATTTTCGACCAGCAAGGAGCCCAAATACGTAAGGATAATAAAACCATTACGATTAAGGTATGTTGAAAAATAATGTAATTGCTGTAGACTTAATGGCATCTGTAAATAAGTGTCAATCTGTTTCTCAAGTATGCAGTAATAAAAATATGTACAAATTATGGCATCATAACTTTGGTAATATTAGTAAAAATAATTTCATTGAAATTAAAACTAATAAAATGGTTTATGACATCAGCCAAATTGAAACTGTAATGCCAGATGATGAGTTGTGTGAGGCCTGTATAAATGGAAAACAGAGTCGACTTCAATTCAATCTGGTTAAAGATAAAAGTTATGTTAAACGGCCATTATATGTATATTGTGCACTCAGATGTTTGTGGACCTATTACTCCCCCAACTAACGACAACAAAAACTACTTTGTTTTTTTTTGTTGAAGAGTATACTATACATTATTGCGTTACGTACATATTAACCTATAAATAAGGCGTGTTTGCTGTTTTTAAAGATTTTATGGCTAAAAGTGAGGCTAAGTTTAATTTAAAATTAGTCAACTTATACTGTGATACTTAATGGTGGCGAATATCTAACGACTTAAATGAAAAGTTATTGTGTAGAGAGAGGGTGTGACTCTTCCCTTAAGGGGGTTGCCAGCAGGTAGGAATGTAGGAGGTTCGTAAATAATAAGAACTAGAAGATAGGTATACTTATTATTTATTGCCTAACTTCCGTGGCCTTCTCAAGTCCCGATAGCAGAGGGTAGTAATGGAGTAGGGAACACTGGCCTGAGCCGTCTCCAGGTGATGATGGTAGTCCCAGACTTTGTCTGCAACTGCCGGCTCCAGTTCCAGGTTCTGTAGTAAAACTTCAGTGTATGGTAGTAGACGTGAATCACTCTGCAGCAGAGGATCTTCACCAAGCGTCTTCCTTCACGCCGAAACCACGACGTGGGGAAAGGGTTAAAGGGTAGACTAGAATCCCTAGAGGGATTTCGCGAAGTATTTAGCAATATTATTTAATTACGTTCGGAGCGAACGACACAGCCTTCACCTCACTCCTAATCATCCTTACCGAGCCCAATGGAATCGCCACTCCTCGGCGACGCTCGGTAATGATCGTTTTAGAGATGCGCGGGAGCATAGTGACCGCTCGAAGGTTCCGTATAGTATAATTTAAGTTTAATGTTGTTTTTAAGTGTTATGTTTACTTTTAATTATTATACTTGGTTTTTTTTTTAAGCTTTATGTGTAAATGGTATAGTTTTCAGTGTATATAGGTTAGTTATTATTAAGGATACTTAGAATAAACTCTTTTAAACTGTAACTTGCTAGGTGCAACGTTACAAGGGATATCAACATTTAATAGTTCCGAGAACACCACAGTTGAATGGCGTTTCTGAATGTATGGTCAGAATCATTACTGAAAAAGCTCGTTTCATGATAAGCGGTGCGAAATTAGACAAAGTGTTTTGGGGCGATGCAGTACTGACTGCTGTTTAATAAAATTAATTTGACCCCAACTAAAGCTTTGAAACATTCAAAAACACCATTCGCAATGTGGCATGATGAAAAACCTCAAATTAAATATTTGAAGGTATTTGGTTCAACTGTTTACGTTCATACTAAAATCAGTAAGACCAAGTTTGATGAAAAATCATGGAAAGAGATACTAGTGGGTTATGAACGAAACGGCTATAAAGTTTGGAACCCAGAATGCGAAAAATAATTCGCAATGTAGCATGATAAAAACCTCAAATTAAATATTTGAAGGTATTTGGTTCAACTGTTTACGTTCATACTAAAATCAGTAAGACCAAGTTTGATGAAAAATCATGGAAAGAGATACTAGTGGGTTATGAACCAAACGGCTATAAAGTTTGGAACCCAGAATGCGAAAAATACGTAGAAGTCAGGGATGTTATTGTTAATGAGACTGGTTTTTTTTTAAATCCAGGCCAGACCTCAAGTCTGAAGGGAATATTAAACATTCTGACGGCAAAACTGATGATGTAATATCCAAGTCAGTGCCGGTAAAGTCTCATAACTCTGATAATTTAATATCAGATACATCTAAACCTGATGGGCACGAGTGTCCTAGTAAAATTCGCAAATTAAACCATGATAATTTAATTGAATCGGAACAATTAGTTGATACACTTTCTGATAACCCGTCTTCACCAAAAGAAAACACAGATAATAATCCTGAGATTAGAATAAGCAATATACTCAAAAATTGTACACCTATTTCGTATAATGAAGACGATGATGATGTGTGATTGTGTCATTTTGTGTGCTCAGTCTATTCTATGTAAAAAAAAAAAAAATACCAAATTCATTAGAAGAGATCAAAACTCGAGACGATAGATCTCAGTGGAAAGCGCAATTAGGGATGAATTAAATTCTCTAAAGTTAATAATACTTGGACTTTCGTACCAAGATCTGAAAATAAAAACATTGTCGATTGTAAATGGATATTCACTATAAAAAAAAAAAATATGAATTTAGAAAACCTATTTAGATACAAAGCACGACTTGTTGCAAGGGGTTTCAGTCAAGAATACCTCACGGACTATAATGAAACTTTATTTATACTTAGTTTTGCGAATCAATTTAATTTGCTAGTTCATCATATGGGCGTCAAAACTGCCTTCTTAAATGGCGAATTAAAGCAAAAAAAAATATATATATGTGAAAGTCCCTGAGGGTATCTCTTGTCCAGGTAATTATGTGTGTAAATTAAATAAAGCACTTTACGGGCTGAAACAGGCAGCTAGGTGTTGGTTTGAAGTTTTCGAATAAAGAAGAAGGTTTTCTAAGTTCTTCAGTCGATAGGTGAAGATATATATTTGGAAGACAATGGAGATGTACATAAAAATATTTATTTCGTTCTTTATGTAGATGATTTAGTTATAGTATGCGCTGATAATGAATCATTTTAAAAGGTATTTATTGAGTTAATTTAAAATGACTGATTTGAAAGAGATAAAATTATTTCTTGGTATAAAAATTAAAAGGCATGCAAATGAAATTACATTAGATCAAAGTGCATACATAAAGACGATATTAAATAAATTTAATATGCACGACTGTAAACCTGTTAATACATTGAAAATAAACTTAATATGACGCATTCAACTCTGAAGAAAAATATAACGCGCCATGTCGAAACGTTATAGGATGTTTAATGTAGGTATGTCATGTTGAGGCATTATGGCTTAAATCACTAGCAGTTAGTATTAAGATAGACATTGATAAACCTATCATAATTTACGTGGATAACAATGGCTATTTAAGCATTGCAAATAATCCAACCAATAGAATTAAACTCTTAGAATAAGACTCTGAGTATTTTTGTGTTGTGATAAATTTAATTATTCTAGAGTAATGGTCTGATTAAGGTTTTCTGGGTTTCCCTTAATCCTTAGCAACAAATGTTGGGCCATGAGATGTATTTCCCAGCAGCCACTAGGAAGTGAATATGTTCCGGTCAATTAGGTATTGACTTTAATTTATTTTATTTGTACAATTGGTAGATTAATTTTTGAGGGGGCGTGTTGATTTATTCGATTTACTTATTTACAAAAATCAATCTTTAGTCGATTCTGTAATAATCGATATGAAGGTACTTATTTAAAAAAAAAAAAAATTCTCCTTAAACCGCCATCTCTAATATTCTTCACTTGCCTTTTGAGCCTTATAAAAGATGGATGCATATCCTTCCTAGTGACTTTCTAATTGGCTAATAATATACTTACAGTTATAAAAAGCCTATAACTCGTTTTATTGAAGTGCTTGAACCTAGATTTCCTACAAACATTTTATGTTGATAACCTATACAACCATGTATGCTTTCACTGGTTCTGAATACTTTCAGGTCAGTATTCATAATCGATGTTCTAGAAGAATCTCGAATTTGATCCCTGTAGACTCGAAAGTTTCTGTCATTCTGTACTACAGTCGAGCATTCATACTTCGTATAAAGCAGATGAAAGCAGTGGCCCAGTGGTAAGGGCCCCGACGCAAGTCGGGGCCGTAACCCAGGCGGGCACTTTACTTTGTGTAATTTATATATCATCACCACTGCTCTCAAAACGGTGAAGGAAAACATCGTAAGAAACCGGCATGTTCTAGAACAAAAAATTCCAAGACATGTGACGTCTACCAACCCGCACTGGGCCCGATGAATTATGGCCCACTCCCTGTCACAGACAGAGGCCTGTGTCCCAACTCCCAGCCGTGCGGGGAATGTTATAGGCTGTTTATGCTATGCTTATGCTACAAGTATAGTCATTATTACAAACAGCTAGCATCTATTGACAACTGCTAAGTAAAACAAAAAAAAGGAACGGTTTCATCCCTCAAAACAAAGTTACCTACAAACTCGTTAAACTTCCCCTGCTGCACTTTTTTTTTTTTGGTACAAAACCGCACCCTCATTGCGTAATACACTATCTGAACTGCAAGTGTGTTACGCAATTTCCCCGCCGTACCGTGAGTGACAGACTGAAAGAAACATGAAATCCGCGAGCAATGTTCTTTAGGAATGCCTTCATTTGTGCAACTCTAGTCTAGCGTTCGTTTATTCACAAGGCAACTACAACGGGTGACAATCACAATATCCCTACGTTCAAATTCTTATAAGTAGGTTTCGTTCCGATTATAACCCAAAGCTTAGTTTCACATTAAGGCTTTTCCAAAGAACACGCTCTCTCTATATGAGGATGCACTAAACACGAATTTTCAACTGCAACCCTGACCGAGGTCAGTCATAAATATGCAAACGAAGTGGTGGGAATCAACAAGTCTACACTAATATAAAGAGGTAAAGTTTGTAGATTTGTATGTAGCAGCTAGAGAAGCAAAAAACTCATCCGATTTCAAAAATTCTTTTACTAATAGAAAGCTACACTATTTGACTATTGCGAGTGCCATAGGATATGTTTCACGCGGACGGAGTCGCGTGCAGAAGCTAGTTATTAATATTCGGACGGAACGTGTAGCCTACGAGTAAGTACCTACCTTATTTTGCGCTCTTGCATAACTGACCGCATTTCAGCACAAAGCAGGTTCACATGTGGTCAGAGACTCTGAGCCTATTTCAATGGTAATAAAAAGTACTTAAATAAAAGCAATCAATGGCGTCGCAATATCAACATTAAACTCGTTTCAGGTTTTTTTTTATTCAATAATTTGGACACGGATCCGGAAGTTTGGTTAAAACATATTGACCTAAACTCGACCACGAGGTTGAACTTTGCTGAAGTCACGTACAAAAAGTTTTATTCATTTGGTGTTATTCAAAAGCGATATTCTCGTAGGTATGAATATTAAATATAACACACATTTATATCATGACTTGTTTTCCCGAAGGGTTGGGCAGAGGCGCCTCTTAGTACCTACACATCATCATCGTCATCTCAGCCGAAAGACGTCCACTGCTGGACATAGGGCTTCCCCAAACACCTCCACTTCGATCGGTTCTGTGCTTCCCGCATCCAACGGATTCCTGTGGCCTTCACAAGGTGATCGGTCCACCATAGTAAACATAAAAAAAGGTTTTATATTACACATAAAAAAGAAAAAAAAGGTATATTTTTCACAGCTTTATGCCATAATTTAAATTCAATACCTAGATTATTAATTGTTTCCCTTATTTTTGCACTATGCTCAGTCTCTGCTTAGGGCTAGAAGACCTCAAATCATTGCCGACTTAATTAAAAAAAAAAATATTTAGGTATCAGGTAAGAAAAGCAATATAGTTTGTACGGTTTCATTGAAGTTGCAGTACCTCTAACTTATTAGAGTCACGTATTTAATTTCACAGTATTAAGTTTCTATTAAAATAGTTCTAAGAACACGTTTAATATAATTTCAATGAAATTACGAGAAAACTTAATTGATTCATAAAAAAAGCTATGATCAGAAATTTGTGTATGATTTAAACATATCTAGATTGCATAAAATTTTTAAGAGTTCTTAGAATAGGTATATAAGAAAATAATGTCTACAAAAAAATATTGCGTGTGCTGCACCGTACAAGTGATGGAAGTAAAACTTAAACTATAAAAAATAAGAGAGAGAGAGAGAGTTATATCTTTCTTCTCTCTCATGTAACGAAATGGGCCTAAATGTGACGCGTCCTTGAAATTTCACTCTCAATTCTCGTCCAATAATTGAATCGCCTAAGAAGTAAGTACCTAGTTTCACTTCAAAAATATCGAAATTAAATAACGCGAACACAACAATTAAAAAATATATTCAGAATGCTCCAATCATTGAAATATTACTGTATATTCAGAATGCTCCAATAATTCAAATACGCTTTGAATATTTAAGTGTCCATTTGAAAGTTTCGAACGATAATTTGAATCCTCCAATTGACATTCTGAATTTCATTTGTTTCAGCTGAAAGCGTCTTCTAAAAAATTATAATGACGAATGTCTCTTGAATCGGTAACAAGACTTTATTTCGTCAATCCGACGGGAACAGAAATATTATAATTTTTTGTTTTTGTCATGTCAGCGACAAAAACCTTGGCCTGCTCCAAGAATTGTTGATTTCTGAAAGCGAATTGCAAAATGGAGTGGCGCAGTTATTTTAATTGTTATTAATATCATACCTACTCGTTATTGGAGAATACAAAATGAAAAGTTGGTTCCAGTTCGTACAAAGCGTAAACGTTTTTTATTACATAAAGTAGGTACCTACATGCTTTTTAGCTGCTGCTTTACGAGCAAAATTGATTTATTATTGTTTATCAATAGAAATTGAGTTAGCCCAAAATATACCTGGAAGACTATACAATGAGTCTATTGAAAATATTTTATTTAATGTATGTAAGTATAAACTGCTGTTTCATATTCATTCTCGGACACAAAGCGCTACAAGGTTCCTTTGGCGCGTGGTCAAATTCGGAACTAACCGCCATCTTGGTTTTTCAAAATCTTTTGAAAAAAAAAATAATTGCACAAATATTTACCTACAGCGCCCCCTAGTCAACGTCATTCGAGTGCCAAAAGATCCGTGTAGTGTAATTCTGTAGCTAAACAGTTAATTAAAATACGTTTTATAAAACTAGACTATGGTTTTCCATAATCTACAGTGTACTCTGTTAAACCAACAGGAAGTTACGCCATTTTCATAAACAACCATTAAAATAAACAATCTGAAAGAACTTTAATGGTTATAATATTGACCACCAACTGATGGTCGAGTTAACGCTTGGAGCTATATTAAACAATAACGTTTGACTTTATTGTCCATAAACAGTGTAGGTTGGTGAACAGAGCCTACAGGCAACATAACATAAGATCGATTTACTCGAAAATCTAAAATCCTCGAAAACCTACTAAGCGAGCCAAAGTGATGCAATTACTTTTGAAACTCAAAAGAAGAGTGATGGCTATAATGTGCGTGCGCTCGGAATAAAACGACGTATGTGCCAAAACGAATTTAGTACAGTAAAATATGAATTAAACTACTTTGAGTAAACTTTGATATGATAATTCTCTATGCTTTAAAGTAAATTCCATTGAATAACTCTTAAGCGTTACGCCGTGATGTCGAAAAAAGCAAAAAATATATATAACGTTGCAATTTTTTTGCATCGAGGAAAAATCATTGAATCGTGTATTCCTTTTACATGATACCAGACCAAAGAGTCAAAAAACATATACCAAAATGTTAAATCCCTATCTATCTTCTATCTATCTATCTATATATATAAAAGAAGAAACTGACTGACTGAATGAATGACTGACTGACTGACATATCAACGTACAGCCGAAACTATTGGGTCTAGGAATGTGAAATTTTGCACACGGCTTCCTTTTATAATGTAGGGGAGCACTAAGAAGGGGTTTTTGGAAATTCAACCTTTAAGGGGGTGAAAAGGGGGGATTTTGTTTGTATGAAAAATCTTATTCCTTGAGTTAATAAACTTGAAACTTGGCACGAATACTTATCTAAGTAAATTATTAAGTTTGGCATTTTTTTTTTTCTTAACTACCCCCTAAAGGGGGATTGGGGGGTGTCAAAGTTTGTATGGAAGAATTTTAACGGGCTGTCCGATTAACTCGAAACTCAGTATTTATACTTAAGACCAAAAATAAAGAATAACACGTATCAGGGTTTTTCGAAAATCTACCCCTAACGGGGTGAAAAGGTGTACTTAATTTTACAGGGGAGGATTTTACTGCGTGGCTTGATGAAGTCGAAAATTGGTATAAATAATCTTTGAGTCAAGTAATGAACACATCACAAACTATTTTTCGAAATTCCACCCCTGTGGGGGTGAAAAGCGGGGTACAGTTTATATGAAAAATCTTATTCATTTGGTTAATAAACTTGAAACTTAGCACGAAAGTAAATTATGAAGATTGACACTTTTTGTTTTTCTAAACTACCCCCTAAAAGGGGATTGGGGGGTGTCAAAATTTGTATGGAAGAATTTTAACGCGCGGTCCGATTAACTCGAAACTCGGTATTTATACTTAAGACCAAAAATAAAGAATAACACGTATCAGGGTTTTTCGAAAATCTACCCCTAACGGGGTGAAAAGGTGTACGTAATTTTACAGGGGAGGATTTTACTGCGTGGCTTGATTAAGTCGAAAATTGGTATAAATAATCTTTGAGTCAAGTAATGAACACATCACAAACTATTTTTCGAAATTCCACCCCCGTGGGGGTGAAAAGCGGGGATACAGTTTATATGAAAAATCTTATTCATTTGGTTAATAAACTTGAAACTTGGCACGAAAGTAAATTATGAAGATTGACACTTTTTGTTTTTCTAAACTACCCCCTAAAAGGGGATTGGGGGGTGTTAAAATTTGTATGGAAGAATTTTAACGGGCGGTCGGATTAACGCGAAACTCGGTATTTATACTTAAGACCAAAAATAACATGTATCAGGGTTTTTCGAAAATGTACCCCTGACGGGGTGAAAAGGTGTAGTTAGTTTTAGGGTTTTCAAAACTCGACCCCTACCAAGGTGGAAAAGGGTAATAAAGTTTAAGAGGTGGATTGCTGGGAAATATAGTAGGAAATGCTGTATCCACTAGCACATAGCGCCACCAGTGGTTCGCAGAGCACTGGCTCCAGCGAAAGAGCCAAAATGGTCTCCGACACATGACCCTTTGCACGACAACATCTTTGTGCCACAAAGGCTGAAAAGCCGAAACAGTTTTTTAAGTGTGTCGTCAACTCACTGGTGAACCATGACAAGAAAGACTGAAGCTGTGGCGAGACAGTCCTTCATTACCCAAACCGTTCGTCCCACCCGCTGAAGACCTCCCACCTGGACATGAGTAACCTTGGGTAACCTGGAAGTCTTTAGACAGACTCCGGACGCAGTCCGACACAGGTTAGCTGAAGTAAGGAAAACCTGTTCAGTTGGAGATTCATAGACGACTCCGCCTTGGAGTGTAAATGTGGTGCTGTTCCACAAACGATGGGACACTTAATATCGTGTCCTACATGTCCTGTCAGCTGCACGTTATAGGAACTGGTGGACGCTGGTAATGGCGCCAAACAAGTAGCCGAATTCTGGGCCGAGTCCATTTAGATTGCTATCGACACGCTAAGAAGAAGAAGGGGTGGATTTTACTGCTTGCTTCCATTAACTCGAAAATGAGTAGGTATCGGTCTTTGAGTCAAGTTATGGACACGTCATCCCAAACGATTTTTAAAAAATCCACCCTTGTTGGGGTGAAAAGCGAGGATCCTGTTTATTTGAAAAATCTGATTCCTTTGATCTACAAACTTAAAAATTGGCCCGAATACTTATTAATCTAAATAAATGATAAAGATCATAAACATACATATTCGAAATTTTTAGAGGAAAGTACGAAATATACGCGGACGAAGTCGCGGGCAAAGTGCTAGTTCTACATAATTAACAAGTTACACGAAATAGAAAAAACTCAGTTATTCAACATTTTCACCTTAATGGTGTGACGTAAAACCTCTTACTCAATTCTTACATTAATCCACGTTTCGCATGCAAACTGAATTATTTGCATTATAAAATAAATCATAATAATCTATTCAGCCATATCTTACAGTCTCTTAAACACGCCCATAGCTGAAATGTTTGTTAAATAAAGACAGCATATTAATGGAAAACCTCGAAGAATGATAGCCGTAAGCACGCCCATCATTAACATTATCATTAGCATGCTTTGCAATAGGGTAGGATTCGTCGAGTTGATAGCAATGTACGATACATTTGTGTGACTGTGATGAGATTCCTGTTTCCATGTCTTCGAGACCATCACATAATATACAGACGCCAGCACATCAAGCTACCCGAAACTGTCAAATTTTTCCAATAAACTTTGAACTTAAGGTTTAGCGATAAAGTTGAATAATCTATTAAAGAAATTTGACAGATTGTAGTAGCTTGATATGCTGGCGTCTGTACATAGACAGAATGAATGCTTAGTTTGAAAACTAATGCCGAAATCCGATCCATTCAAGATCATTGTCCTGCCCGTATCCCAATTTGGGGTCGACGCAACATGTCTTTATCTTCCTTACTTCTTTATTAGTCGTCATCTCAGTAGCTTTTCCAGCCATATTATCTTTCACACAGTCCGTCCATCTCTTCTTTTGTCTTCCCCTACTCTTGTCCACATTTATACTCAAAATTGTCCTCACGACATTTTCCTGATTTCTCCGCACTACATGTCCCATACCATGACAAACCTATTTCCACACAACTTTTCACTTTCAGACTTCCTCTTATGTAGATACGTACTCATTTCTTATGCTGTCCATTTGCATAACAGCAGACGCAAGATCGTGGTTAAAAATGAAAGAAATCAGTGAGTACGCTCCTTGCCTTTCATTCAATTAATCTTCATATATTATGATGTCCCATACAAAAAGATCATGCAAAATAAATTGCCACAAAAAAGTGCTTCAAGCGGTTGTGAAACTAAACAAATAGAAACAGCTTTAATGATTGATTGAAGCACTATCTATGGCGTTCAGTCAGTCGTTAGTGCGTTTGAACCGTTCATACGTGTGTGTTATTGGCATTGTCGAATTTAACTAGGTAGGTACCTACTTAGATTTACATTTTAATTCGACAATATACAGGTTGAAATTGAAAACATGCGACAAACCGAAATGAGAGATTGTAGGTACTCATCATTATAAACAACTTTTACTAATGGACCAAAGCTGCAATCACGAAAAAAAACAGGTGTTCCCTACATTTTGACGAGTTATGCGAACATAAATGTAGGGAACAGCTGATTTTGTTTTCGCGATTTCAGGTTTGGTCCCATAATAAAAGTTGTTCATATTGATGAGTACAATCACCCATTTCGATTTCTAGCATGTTTTCAATTTCACCCTGTAGTAGGGTAGTATATATCATCGCGGCATAATGTCAAATTTAATCTATATTAGATTGCAACTGGGCCTATGATATGTCCAGCAGTAGATTGCTTTAAGATGATGACTAATGGCTATCATCATCATCACCTTCCCGCCCTTGTCCCATGTTACTTGGGGTCGGTGCAACACGTTTTCTTCTTCTATCTCTCCCCTGTCAACCGTCACGCTATCATTCACTCCCTTATTTTTAATAGCACCTCACAAAATCTATCCATAGTTTCTTTGGCCGTCCTCTCCCTCATACCCCTATCAACTCAGCCTATCGCAGTCCACTGCTGGACATAGGCCTCTCTCAGACTGCGCCACAGCACCCTGTCCTCCGCCTTCCGCATCCAGTCTACCCCAGCCACTTTCTTTAGGTCGTCCGTCCATCTAGCTGGGGGGCGTCCCACACTACGCTTGCCGATACGCGGTCTCCACTCCAGGACTCGTCTGCTCCACCGACAGACATGGCCAGCCCACTGCCACTTCAGTTTGCTTACTCTGCAAGCTATGTCGGTAACTCCGGTTCTTTTGCGGATAATTTCATTCCTGATTTTATCCTTCAAAGAGACTCCGAGCATAGCTCGCTCCATAGCGCGCTGAGCGACCTTGAATTTGTGAACCAGCCCGACCGTCAGTGTCCACGTTTCAGCACCGTATGTCATGACGGGCAGGACGCACTGGTTGAAGACCTTAGTCTTCAAACACTGCGGGATAGGCGACGAGAAGACCTGACGAAGTTTTCCAAATGCTGCCCAACCTGTCTTGTCCAAATTCATGCCGAGGCCAACCCGCCGAGAGGCTCCATTTAGGCTGTGCAACATTTGGTCTAGCTGTTCCAGCGTCTCTGCCATTATGACGATGTCATCGGCAAACCGAAGATGTGAGATATACTCGCCGTTCACGTTGATACCCTGTCCAGTCCAGTCCAGCGTCTTGAAGACGTCTTCCAAAGCGTTGGTAAACAATTTAGGGGATATTACATCCCCCTGTCTCACCCCCCTGAGCAGTTGGATAGGGCTGGTTTTCTGATCCTGGATCTGGACAGTCATCGTTGCAGCGTCATACAAACATCTCAACACTTCGATGTAGCGCCAGTCAATTCGACATCGTTGCAGAGAGGCCAGAACTGCCCATATTTCGATGGAGTCGAAGGCTTTCTCGTAGTCCACAAATGCCATACACAGCGGCCATACCCCTATACATCAACATTATTATATTCATCACTCTTTTAGTCACATGCGTATCCTCAATCTATTTAGATACTTATCTAAAAATGATTTATATATAAAGCTATGTTATTATCTATAAAGCTAAAGAGTTTGTTTGTTCGAACGCGCTAATCTCTGGAACTACAGGTCGCATTTGAACAAATCTTTTTTGGATTTGATAGCCCAATTTCAATATTTAAGATCACGCGGTAAGTCAGGAAACAAGAAAGTTTACGGGGGTGGAGTCGCGGCCAGAAGCTAATGTATAATAAAAGCTTCTTGTTTTTCATGTCAACTCGTACTATTCTGAAAAATCGGTTTTTCTCTGTGTGTATTTTATAAGGACCTTTGCCGTTTCTATTATGTTTTTGTCCGAAACGGATTTCCGTAATGTGTATTGTAAATCATAACAGAATCTGACCAAAAGCGTAACTGCCAACAATATTTTACAGCCATAAAAGTTTATTTATAAACATTTCTCGTAACATAAATAATAGAAAGTACCCATATGACAATATTACACCGTAGTTTATGATAATATGATGACAAAAGCCGTTAATAAAGACATAGAATATATAAATAGGAATACTATAATATTAAACTACGATTGCCAAGGTCGATCCACCATGACCATTCATAAGATATCGAGACCCCTTCGTGCCTTGGAAAGCACGTTAAGCCGTTGGTCCTGGCTGGCATTCATAGATCTTTGGCAATCTTTACGGGTAGTCAAAAACCCGAAAGTCTGACAACCAAGGGATATCGTGTTACCCATTAACTGGGTAGTGGAGGTCAGACAGGCAGTCACTCCATGTAAAATACTGGTATTCAGCTGCATCCGGTTAAACTGGAACTGGAAGCCGACGCCAACACAGTTGGGAAAAGGCTAGGGCAGATAGATTTACAAGATATACAGAGCGGCAAAACAGTACAGCGGTTATTTAAAGTTGTTAACAGTCTATTAAAATTATCAATTTTACTAAAAATAGAAAACTGCATTTTTCAAACAAAATAAATACGGTACCTAGCTTAAAAATTGGCACCAAACAAACCACCCTTGATAAGGCACTAGGCACGCGCGATTGCATAATTAACAATTCAAACAAACTTTATGATATTGTAACCAAATAATCACAAATTAAGTTTAATGTTGTTAAATACCTACTCAAACGAAAAAAAAGGTCCCATGGCTAGAATGTTATTAATTTTAATTGTGTATGTTTAAAATACGTAATGTAGATACGTGGTTTCAATAATGTGATAACCTAATCGCCATAGTATCAAATAAACCGATTAAGTAAGATAGAGATAGACATAAACAATGGAAGGTGCGACACATAAGACAGATACAATTTGTCGCTGCAGTTTGTTTCACGAAGATACTACGATCAACTACGATACTTTATTGTATCGCTTAAATTGCATAACGCTTCAAAGCGTATCTAATGTACCAAAAAAGCGTAATATTCACAATATAGGCGACACGCGTCGGATACGATTAAAGGTCGATAGTAGTTTAAGGAAACTTGATTGTATTGTATTGTATTATAGCTGACCCGGCGAACTTCGTACTGCGGGCCAGACGCTCTGCCACCGCTTTTTAAATCTCTGATATCTTTTAAGATATTCATTTTAATGATAGGTATGCTGTAAAGGGCAATTTTGATCTACATGAAATGCACAACGTATCTAATGTATGTAAAAGATAAAAATGGTTACTTACTGTGGGTTATCCTTAGGACAGAGATGGCCAACCAGACATGACACGCGTGCTATTGGTGGCACGTAACAAAATAATTTAGACATGACATCATTTCAGGAATTTAAGGTACCTAAGTCATCTAGTTTGTAACAGCAGAAGTCGCACTAATTTGTCATTTCATTTGAATAAATATCAAACTGTTACCTAACATTAGTCCTTCACAGCCCGGGGGTTGTCCTTGGGCGCACTTGCATAGTGCGAACAGAACACGAACAGCGTCGGTTGATATCTCATTTAATAAAAAACGTCTAACGGGCCTCTGCGAGTTGGTTAAGTTACGGCCCCTCGTACGCCTTCCAAAGGTCCGGGACCCCATGGGACCCAGGAAATGTCAAAAGAGATTCAAAGTTATAATAATAATACGGAAGCATATAGCTTTTTCCAATAATCACTGAACCATTATTGTTTGTTGGCACGTCATGGCCGCATGAAATATTAATTTGGAAAATATGGCACGTAGGTGTATAGAGGTTCGCCATCCCTGGCTTAAGAGATAAACATATACCATCGCGAACTTTTTTCTCGATTTTTTTAAGATATACAATTCCGTACATTAATTTGATCTATCTCGTAAGGTTTAGCCAGCGTTTGCAATGTAAGCTCACAAAAATATGTTTGTTACGACATCACATTACAAATCTTTGAGAATTTCTCGGCCTTTCTCTACTTTATTATGTATGTATTATACATACAAACCTTCCTCTTGAATCACTCTATATATTGCTGAAAACTGCATTATAACCCGTTGTGTAGTTTAAAAGATCTAAGCTTACAGACAGCGGGAGTGACTTTAAAAAATGATTTGTTTTATACTATGTTGTAATTTGATGTATTCCTTCGGCCCGAATTGCGGTAATTTTTTTCAAATGAAACGCAAATGAAGTACGAACGAAGTTCAAACGTTACATGATTTCGTATCGCGGTGTCGTTTTGACATTTACTTCAAACGAAGTTAGAACGCAGACGGAACGCAACTGCGCGTTTGTGGAATAGTTGAAATGAAGCTACTTTTTCTCAAACGTTTCACGAACATTCGCTGTGTTATTTGTTTCTTTTATTTTGTTTGCTGTAAAAATGTTATATTTAGACCTATTAGAATGTGTTTACGCGTACGACATAGCCGTAGCTCGTGCGGAGGCTAGGCGGCTGAACGTATTGGCGAGGAAGAGTGATCCGGCTTTCGATCTCAGTGATCGAAAGTTTGTAAAAAGATACCGGTTGTCCAAGGACCTTACTCGGCAGCTGATTTTCGAGTTAACTCCTCACCTTCTACCTGCAGTACGTTCAGATGCTTTGGACGTGGAAACTAAGGTAAGAAACCATGTATTTGATGTAGGTAAGGAATGCTCCTCTTAGACAAGAAGAGTTAGTGCCTGCGCGCACTGCCGTGCGTTGCGTTTTTTCCACCGCACCGCATAATCTGTGAAGTATGGAATGTCTTTGTTGTACGCGCACTGCCCGAGACTGAATTTGTTCTACCGGTGCGGTAGAAGAAACGCAACGCATGGCAGTGCGCGCTAACACTTAGGTTTGGTTTTTTTAATCCACTTAGCTATGATACTAATACTCCATTACCTACTTATATATTTTTGTTTTAGGTTTTGGTTGCACTAGCATTCTTTGCTTCTGGGTCTTATCAGACTCTTGTAGGAGATAACCGGAATCACTGTGTTTCTCAAGCCAGTGTTTCCAAAGCAATCCGGCAGGTGGTAATAGCTTTAAACAAGCCCTCTATTCTAAACAAATATGTTTCTTTCCCCTTTCAACAACAAGAAAGGGAACAAGTTATAAGAGAGTAAGTATAAATAATACCTTTGAATTTATTGATAGGTACTGAATTGTTGATGACCTTTTGAAGGAAAATATTGATTGAAATTGTTTTTTAGGTTTTACAAGCGTTATAAAATGCCGGGACTGCTGGCCTGTGTCGATGGGACCCATGTGGCCATGGTGCGCCCTCAGCATAATGAAGAGAGATTCATGAATAGAAAAGGGTACCACTCTCTAAATGTTTTAATAGTGAGTAATAATGTAAATAATTATGTTATACTATTAAATTAAAGATTATAGACATTTCTATAAGTATTTTTAAATATTAAGCTCATTTAGTATCTCTCATAATTCTTTTGTAGTATTTTTTTTTTTTTTTCAGATGTGTGACTCAAATTTAAATATATTATGTGTAGACTCCAGTTTCCCTGGGTCTACTCATGATAGTGTTATATGGGCTCAACACTCCTTAAATGCATATCTTGATAGGCTTCACAGGATTACTGGGGAAGATGTTTATGTTTTAGGTATGTATTACCTAAATTAATTATCCATTTTATTTTTATGTTGCTTGTAACTTTCTACTGTGTTTATTTAATTCAAAAAAAAAAACAGAAATTTTTCAAATACCTACTATTTTCAATTACAGGAGACTCAGGGTATGCCTTGAGGCCTAATACTATGATACCTGTGACAGACCCAGCTCCGGATACACCTGAGGAGTATTATCAAGATCTGCATTTATCTGCCAGAAATGTAGTGGAGCGTTGTAGAGTATTAAAGGCAAGATTTAGGGTATGTACAACCTAGGCTTAACATACATACAATTTTTAATACTATTAATATTATTATAATATTATTCTAATATTATCTTTTGCAGATGCCTATTGGTGGACCGAAAGCTGCATTATTCCCCAGGCGTAGCAGCAAAAATAACAAATGCCTGCTGCGTGCTACATAATATAGCACACAGGGCTAGACTCCCCTACATTCGCCTAACACCGGCCGAGGCGGCACGAGAGCGGGAGTTGACAGAGGGCGCGAGCTACCTGGCGCTTCCGCCGCCGCAACAGGGACAACGTAGGCGCGGCGGCGGCGCCAGCCTCCTCTCGGAGTTGGAGCTAGGCCGCGCGCACCGCCATGCCCTTGTACAACGTTTGTGGGCAGATAGACATATATAGCTTTACATTTGAAATAGTATTTCTATACTTAAAGGCAAAAAATGTATAATGTTTTGTACTGTTTTATAAAAAAGCAAATGAATGTTCTAGACCAATAAGATTTATTAAAATTATAAAATTGATTTGAAATGTATAAATTAATAATAATCAAGTGCACCCAATTAAAATTTTATACTGTGAAAAATATAAAAATTATTTAATTGATGATTTTTCTTCCTGTATTTGGTAATGATGAATAGTTACAAATAAAACATCAACAATTATTTTTTTTATTTATTGGTTTAACAAACCATTAAGATTAAACCTACACCAAGAAAGTATGTGCTTAAACAAAACATTATTAAATCTACTGTATGTATTATAACAATTAGAAATAAGAAACAAAAGAACACAAGTACAATTAAAATGATTTATTTAATGGTATAGCAAACCAATAACAAATTATACTAAACTTACACCTACACAAAGAAAGTACTTACACAAAAAAAAATTAATGCTACTCTATGTATAATAAAAATTTGAAATAAAAAACAAAAGAACGTAAGTAATTAAATTCTATTCTGGCTGCTGGTGAATTTGTTGTGAAGCACAGTACTGAAAAAAAAAGAAATAATTCTGTTGTAAGTAAACTACTGCTTAATCCCCCTCTCTATCTAATAAATAGATAAACTAAAATTACCTGTCGACTCATTCTGTCTATACTCTCGGCAATTAATTTAAAACTTTGTGACAGAGTATTGATTGCCACTGCAGTTTCGTGTGCAGCTTGAGCATTTTTGTTGGCAGCCTGTGCATTTTCTAAAGCAGTTTGCGCTTTTAATTTTATTCTTCTATCTTTATTATCATCTTCCTGGATTCCTCTAGAGCACTTCTGGCAGCTAAAATTAAAACATGTTAATTATTTAATAATCTTCAAATAATAATAATATTCCGTATCCTTAGATATTGTTAGATTGGGTAGTTGCCTGGGTCTAAGTTAATATTTAGATCTAATTTTAGTATTTTGATTACTGAAGTAAACAATAATTATGAAAGTCCCTCATATTTTTTACGGTAATAAAATTAAAGATTTAGCTTACATTGTACTTGAGGTGCTTTTGCGGTCTGATGCAAGATCGACAGCTGTGCTGTAGGAGCCCGAGATCGTCTATGCTCCCTTGTTCTTCTCGCTCTGGCTGTGAAAACATGTTATACAAAATATGTTGCCGTTTATCTTTTTAAACAAAGAATTCGGGTTAAAGATTGAACATAAATTCACTTACCAAAGCTGTTGAACAGGAACTGGCACAAAATTCTTTCACTAGATTCCTCATCGTGTAGTGATTTTAAGTGGAAGTGATTCAAGTGGTTTTATAACCACTTGAATCACTTCCAAGTAGGATATAAATAAATGTCTTCGAAACACTCGCATACTTTTGAGTTTGAGTTGCATACAAAAAACAAAAAAACAGCGACCGAGATGCATTTGTCAAAACTCAAACTGTCAAAACGCAGTAGAGCTAACCCATAAATGTTCAAATCGATGGTCGACTCCACTTAAAAAGCATACTATTCATCAATAATAAAGTCACATCTCTAAAATTTTATATTTGCCTAAAGCCCAATTGCGTTCCAGCTTTGTTTCATCTTTGTTAGCACGTGAACTTTACCGCGATACCAAATTCCGCACCGACTGGACTGCTACTGGAACTCAAGCAGAGATGAAACGCGCACGTATTGAACATATTTTAAATTACCGCAATCGGGACCCAGGACGTGTGGGTGAGGCCCATTTGCAATAATTAAGCCTTCCATAAGGCCTAGGCGAAAATTCATGGGATTCAAGAAAACCCAACTTTGTCGTATTCTTTAAAAAATCCCAAAATTCGTCAGTAAATAGATACCTATAAGTCTTTTCTCTAAAATCTGAAATTGAATGGCCTTCATTGCTATTGCATTCGGTACCAAATACTAAAAAAAAATGGATCACACTATCGCGTCCTGCAAGAAATACACGCATAATAAGTACGTCAAATTACAAGTCACCCTGTATAGGTACAATAAGTACGTCAAATTACAAGTCACCCTGTATAGGTACAATAAGTACGTCAAATTACAAGTCACCTTGTATAGGTACAATAAGTACGTCAAATTACAAGTCACCCTGTATAGGTACAATAAGTACGTCAAATTACAAGTCACCCTGTATAGGTACAATAAGTACGTCAAATTACAAGTCACCCTGTATAGGTACATGCCGTATTTAGCGGTGTCAAATTAACATTATACAGCAAGTATCAGAAAGGTGTGCTCATATTTGAGGGTGTGCTAGTGACCATCAAACTGAACAACTTTCTCCATGGGACAAAGATCGTAATCGCGAAGATATAATCACCCGACCCATACATTTGGGTCGATTTGTTATGGAAGTTATGTATGCGACAGTCGACCTTATGGAGAAAGTTGTTCAGTTTGATGGTCTGTACCACACCGTTAAATATGTCCACACCTTTCTGATAAGTACATGAAATATATACTTATTCGGCTCGAAGGACATAATAATATTACATAAGCCTCTGGAGCCTAATTGATAAGTAATAATGTAAATCCTCAATGCCCTTGCATTGAGGATTACAAGAAAGGCTAATTGAAGTATTGTTGATGTCAACAAGACAGCAATATCAAAGTAAATTTGTACTTAATGTAGTAACAGTGTATAATAAACAGTCTATAATGATCCCACTGCTGCTCTCGCTGAGTGGGGCGTAATCCACCACACATGCCCAGTGCGGGTTAGTAGATGTCACATGTCTTCGAATGTTTGGTTCTAGGACACGTCGGTTTCCACACGATGTTTTCCTTCACCGTTACACAAAGTAACGCGCCTGTCTGGGTTCGACCTACAACCCGTAAGTCGGGGCCGTTGCCACTGGGCCATCACTGCTTAGGTATAAAAGTCACTTGCCAAGTTTTTTTTAATCATTCATGGACATATCGACAATTTTGTATTTATATTTACGCTTATTCGATCAAGGTATCCAGGGAATATCTCTGCCACGACATATTTTAATTGGAGCAGAGTATGTCAGCGGAATACCTGTGAAAATTTCCTCGTTGCTCGGCACAATGAGTCTGTGCCAGTTATCGAATACGTAAAAAAGATAAAAAGTTTTCACCGTATAGTTCGGGAGCGCCCCCAAATGGACCCGCGAACACACGAACCTCCGCCGGCTCGGTACTATACTATACTACTATCGTAATTCTTGAGTCCCATTGGACCCAAGAATTACGATATACAACACCCTACATTGATTATGTAAATATTTATTTTTTAAATCTTATGAATGTGCGATCGAAAGCGACCTTTAAAAAGTAAATAAAGGCTGTCAATTGAATTTTTTGAGTCTAATTAATATTAAAATTCGACCATTCGATTCGAATATTGTATATAACCGTTCCTACAAATTACATAATAAATCATACTTTTTCAAGCCTTTGTAAGTGGAGAATCGTCGAGTTCCAGTTCTACCTTGTTCAGAAACGGCAGTTCTACCTTGTTCAGAAACGGCAGTTCTACCTTGTTCAGAAACGGCAGTTCTACCTTGTTCAGAAACGGTAAAAACATTTCGTCGCCCTCAAATGAAATGTTTTATTAAAAAGGCAAAATTACCGTTAAGCAAGTGCTCCTTGTTCAACGGTCGGTGTCACCACCAAAAATGACTGCTATAAAGCCGGAGATACATGCAGTAATTTCCTTTTTACTCGCAAACCCATTTCAAATAAAAAAAAAAAAAAAAAAAAAAAAAAAACCGGACAAGTTATGCACGGTTTGATAATATCGCGTGCGTCTAATTCCGTATATAATTTGTGCATCAATCTAAAAACCGATGAACTGAGAGATTGAATTCGTTTTTTTTATACCTACTACTGGCTGGTAACTTAATTGCTTTCGATACGGAAATTAAATTAAATTGGTAGAAAAAGAGCAAGTTATGAGTGACAGGTACAGACCACCGAAAAAGGCTTCAAAAAGGCGAAAACCGTTAATTTGGGAATTTTAAAATTAATTATAACTATGGCAAAATCCAATCATTTTACCTCTAGCACCTTTACCTTTAGGATAAGTAAGTTTATCAACCCTTTATTTAATCAAGTATAATAGAAATAGGACGGTAGGTACACATACCTTCTTTATTTCGTTAACACTAAACATGACTCAACAAGTGCACTCGACACGTAACTTATAAACTTCACAGTCATTACAAGACTTGTTTATTACTACACAAAAAGGAAAAACCAAAGCATTAACACAAAATAAAATAATAACGAGATCTGCATAAAAAGATACAATCAAAATTGTCGCATGCTTCTCATTTCTCTCTCGCAAACGACTCGACAAAGTAAGTGAAGAGGTTTCTTGCAAATTTTCACATAATCTGCATAAAGAGTTTTACTGCCTGGCTGTCTTATTTAATTAATGAGTTCTCCAACTCGATCGGGTGCGAAATCGTGGGAAATATCTAACGTGCGTGTTGCATGATATTTTATTTAGCAACGAACGCCTCGTTGGTCTAGTAGTTGTAAGCACGACTACAGACCATGGGGTCCTGGGTTCGATCCCAAGGTCCGATAATGGTATTGTGTTTTGACAACGGGATTTTTTCAGTAGCAGCCCAGAGCCCGGATTTATGCCAATTTGACGGCAAGAGGCTCGTCAACCCCTATTAGGATTTGGGAGTTAAACACAATTGGTGAAACGTCGGCTATACCTCGGCGTGCCCTTCAGGAGATACACGCTTTATATTAGGTACCTATGTTATTACTTACTTTCAACTTCGTATAAAATTATCCACTTCTATTGAAAAGAAACGTAGCAAAAACCGAATTCTTGAGGATACGACTTTGCGTACTACGTATAAAAATAAACTCCTCGTTTCTGCGAAACAAAATCTTCGGGGATAATAGTAACTTAGGTACTCACTTGCTCACAAAGAATCCCTCTGAATGTCAACCACATCCGGGTCTTGAAGCGAGAAAAGGTTCAAAGTTAAGGAAAGAAGAAAACGTTATTTTATTTATCTTCATGGTTACAGCAAAAACGTAGAAAATTTCAATGTTTTAAAGATGTAAATTTTACAAAGAAACTCTAAGGAAAAAATCGAAATCTACTAAGGAAATATTATTGCATACACATACATAAACTCTCCCCAAGGGCCCCCGGGGTTATGAAGAGTTTATTATACATATATAGCTTCTGCCCGCGACTTCGTCCGCGTGAAATTTCACCCTCCCCTCATTCACCCTCTTAGGGGTGGAATTTCGAAAAACCCTTTCTTAGTGGATACCTACTCTTCACAAATAATACACCCTCCAAATTTCATGTCTCTAGGACCCGCGGTTTAGGCTGTGCATTGATATATCAGTCAGTCAGTCAGGACTTTGAATTATATAATTACTAGCTTCTGCCCGCGACTTCGTCCGCGTAAAATTTTACTTTCCTCTAAAAATTTCGAAAATGTATATTTTTGATCTTTATCATTTATTTACATAAATAAGGTTTCGGCCCAATTATTAAGTTTATAGATCAAAGGGATCAGATTTTTCAAATAAACTGTATACCCCGCATTTAACCCCCATAAGGGTGGAATTATGAAAAATCGTTTAGGATGTGTTCATAACTTCACTCAAAGACCCATACCCGTTATCGAGTTAATGGAAGCAAGCAGTAAAATCCACCCCTTAAACTTTATTATCCTTTTCCACCTTGGTAGGTAATGGTCGATTTTTGAAAAACACTAAAACAGCGAACAGACAGCGGTTTACATATTTTTCTAACCTATCAACTTTGTCACCCCCTAAATCCTCTGTGAGAAGTTTTGTTTAAACTAAAAATGACAATCTTTATTATTTACTGAGCCAAATATAGCCAAGTTTCAAGTTTATTAACCAAATGAATAAGATTTTTCATATAAACTGTATCCCCTCTTTTTATACTCATAAGGGTGGCATTTTGAATGATTTTTGAGTGGTCGCTCCATGTAAAATACTGGTATTCAGCTGCATCCGGTTAGACTGGAAGCCGACTCCAACATAGTTGGGAAAAGCCTAGGCAGATGATGATGAAGGGTGGCATTTTGACAAATCGTCTGGGCCAGTTTTCCAGCTAATCAAGCCACGTTATACTCCCCTGTGAAATTGACTACCACCACTCTTCACCCCGTTAGGGGTAGATTTTAGAATAACCCTGGTACACTTTATTATTTATTTTGATTTTACATACTGAGTTTAGAGTTAATTGGACCGCGCGTTAAAATTTTTCCATACAAAATTTGACACCCACAATCTCCCTTTAGGGTAGTATAGAATTCCAAAAAAATACTAACTTTATAATTTACTTAGATAAGCATTCGTGCCAAATTTCAAGTTCAAAATTTTATACATATTTTTTTTTGTTATTCAAGCCATTCATAATCCCCTTAAAAATCGAATTACCACTTTATCCCCGTCAGGGGTCAATATCCGAAAACTCCATACACTTATTATTAATTATTTTCTGTCAAAAACTTATTAAAACTGAGTTTCGAGTTAATCCGACCACGCGTTAAAATTCTTCCACACAAACTTTAACCCCCTTTGAAAAAACTAAACCCCCTTTGAGGGGTAGTTTTGATAAACTTTATTACTTGCTTAGTCAAGTATTCTTGCCAAGTTTCAAGTTTATTAACTAAATGAATAAGACTTTCATATAAACTGTACCCCAAAGGGGTGGAATTTCTAAAAATCGTTTGGGGTGTGTTCATTACTTGACTCAAAGATTATTTATACCAATTTTCGACTTAATCAAACCACGCAGTATAATCCTCCCCTGTAAAAATTAACTACAAAGGGGTAGTTAATTTTGACACCCCCCAATCCCCTTTTAGGGGGTAGTGTAGAAAAACAAAAAATGCCAGCTTTCATAATTTACTTAGACAAGTATTCGTGCCACGTTTCAAGTTTATTAACTCAAGGAATAAGATTTTTCATACAATCAAAATCCCCCCTTTTCATCCCCTTAGGGAGTGAGTTTTGGAAAATCCTTAGTGCACGCCTACATCACAATAGCTTTATGTGTGCCAAATTTCAGCACAATCCGTTCAGTGGTTTGAGCTGTGCGTTGATATATCAGTCGGTTGTGTTAAATGCTACAACAAAATACCTTGTGACATATTGCAATTAAATGAAAGAAAATTTAAAACTCATATTAAAAGTACACTTTGTAAACAAGGATATTACAAATTAGAGGATTATATCCAAGATAAGAATGTTTGGAAACATGCTGGTCCTGCTCCATAGGACAATCTAAAAGTCTAGACAACATCAAACTTGTTCCTAATTTAATTTATATTATATATATATATATTTTTTATTTTATTTTTAATATGACATCTTATTTTAATTCATTTTTTACAATCTGCGACTACAGTGGCTCACGCACTTGTTAAAGTTCAACTACTTTTGCATTTTTTTTTTTTAAATAACTTGTAAATATGTGAGCACCATGTATCTATCACTTATTTGATTTACCTGTCATTGCTTAATGTTTTAATTCTTTTTACCTTTTGTGGTAGACTAATTTTATTATGGGTGCATCGTGTTCACATATAATTTTTATTATGTATACAAGACCTTGTAAAACATTTTAAAAGAGTAACGGTGGAGTTTCTTGCCCATTCTTCTCCATACGAAATCTACCTTTTCGAATGGGCGACTAGAATCATTTCTATTTAGTTTTTTTTTTGACGTTCAAAAGTGCCTTTAATGTGCCTATTTGAAATAAATGATTTGACTTTGACTTTGACTTTGGTCAGTTACGGTTTCCTTTTATATATGGGTCATATTCAAAATAATTGTAAGTTACGGATAGGAAACAGATATGAATATTATTTGATTGTAACAGAAAAATAACAGAAAGGAATTATTAGGGCAAGTTTAAATAGCACACGTTTATAACAGGCTACGAGTGCGAAGTCGGTGTGGGTCGCTAGGTGGGTACATAATGAAATAACATTTTGGTGATCGTATTTTAGTTGGTATAATTGCCATAAATTCATCATCATCATTGCCATAATGCCTTATCTCCGAAACTACCGAGCCTAAAATTTTGATATTAATATATAGGCAAAAGGATTCTAATGATTAGAATTATGTAAAGCCATATTTGTAACGGTCGTGAATCATATTTTAATCAACATACAACTTTACACTGACCTGTAAATTGCAAAAAACCTGAGTCAATTTGAATTTCGCGGGCTACCTTGGCGCATCCCCCTTAACTGATACTGAGACGGCCGACGAGAGGCTGGGTACGCCTCGGCGAGGCTGCGCGGTTAGTATAAAAGGCTCATGCAGTGAGGACTGAGGATACGCAGTAAAACATGCACACACAGACAATACATGGCACAGCAATGCAATACATGGCACAATATACGCAAACTTTACATACTTCAAATAAATTTAAGAAAGTAAAAAAAATGTTTTGGCTAACCTGCGGTGCACTAAGTACCTATTAATATTTTATTTTCATTAATTCATACATGAGACAATGTGTATAACGCCTAATCATTCATATCTGTTACGTAACGGAAAAAAGTGACAGATAAAATAACGTATATGAATTAATTGCACGTGTCTATCCTACAAATCTATTTATTTCCACACCAATTCACATGATTATACGAATATTTAATATCACAATACAGCCCTTTCCTAGTATGAGTAATAAAACAGTAAGTACTTACCGCTACTGTAAACGACTCACATTGAATATTTACTTTTAAAAGTCTAATTTTCTTCGACAACGAAACGAGCTGAAAAACTATATTGAACAAAATGGCAAAGCGTTTATTCTTACGCGTCGTGTAGTAACAGCTAGTGAACTAATTTTGCCAGTATTTCAAATTTCTTTATTGCCATGGAAATAATGTTAAAATAGCATAACAGAGAAGAATAACAGATATGTGCAAAATCAGGACACTCATTAATAAATTAAATTTGGAGTACACTAAATAGTATTTTATATTTTGTTTAGTAAAGTGTTGAAAGTTTAAACAATATTCACTGAATATTTTTTTTTTTAACTTTTGTGGAATGGTTCATAATTAAATTATTTTTTTTAGTTTACCGTTAAAGACGTGGACATAGAATACTTGTATGAAACGGATCCTACGCAATGTCTGGTTTAATTTTTTGAAATGAATTGTTTAGATTTACCAAATGTTTCGTTGTTTTTTATTAAGCTCAAATAAATATTTTATCTGTTTGTTTATGAAATTCTAGTCAGTTGCATCTCGTTATGAAAATAATTGGGTTGGACATTAAGACAGTAGTAAATATACAATTATTTTGAATATGACCCATATGTATATTATAGAATATAGAAGAAAACAAAATGTTATCCCCCTTTTCACCCCCTTAACACCATTGCGTTACCTTCCAACCATAAGCCTAGATAATAAATTTAGTAATTATTCCTTCGAAAATTAAGGACTTTCCATGCACAACTTCATCCCCCTTTTTAACCCTTCGGGGGTAGAATTGTCAAAAACGCCGAGACACGTATAAATTAATTTTCAATCCTCAGCCTAAACACAACATTTGAAGATCTTAACTTCAAAACTGACGGACTTTCATATAAACTTCCATCCCCTATTTCATCCCTTTAGGGGTATAATTACCAAAAATCCTTTCTTAGTAGATACTTACTTTTTACAAAGAACACACCCTTCAAGTTCCATGTCTCTAGGACCCGCGGTTTGGGCTGTGTGTTGTGTTGATAGATTATATAATTAAAAACTAAATTTCATCCCCCTTTTCACCCCCTTAAGGGTTGAAATTCTAACAACACTGTTGCGTTATCTTCCAACCATAAGCCTAGATAATAAATTTAGTAATTATTCCTTCGAAAATTAAGGACTTTCCATGCACAACTTCATCCCCCTTTTTAACCCTTCGGGGGTAGAATTGTCAAAAACGCTGAGACACGTGTAAATTCATTTTCAATCCTCAGCCTAAACACAAAATTTGAAGATCATAACTTAAAAACTGACGGACTTTCATATAAACTTCCATCCCCTATTTCACCCCTTTAGGGGTAGAATTCCCAAAAATCCTTTCTTAGTGGATACTTACGCTTCACAAAGAACACACCCTCCAAGTTTCATGTCTCTAGGAGCAGCGGTTTGGGCTGTGTGTTGATATATCAACAATCAGTCAGTCAGTTTACCATTTTATATATATAGATAGATAGATACTTTTCCGGGATATTAAAGAATATTTATACCAAGTTTCATCGTAATCGAACCGGTAGTTTTTGCGTCATGCCTGAACAAACAGACAGACAAAAAAAAAAATTAATCACATTTTTGGGTTCGGTGTCGGTCTAGTAACACTGCCATTTATTTTTTTGATATTTTCAATGAACAGAATTTTTACTTCTACAGATTTATTATAAGTATAGATTAAGGCGTTCTATAGTTGGTGCAGAAACTACACAACGCCACCTACCACGATCTTTACGTACTCTTTTGCCCGTGGCGGTTCCACGGGAAAAAATATTTGGTTCCAAGGGGGACAAAGTGGAACTATGGGCAAATTAGTCGCCAGATAAATAAATTACAAATACAATCTCTTTGCTTAATTATTAATGAAGGAAACGTTTATCAAATTGTGGATCTGAAAACATTAATTTTTGATGACAATAAAAATTATAGTAATATTTTTGTAAAAATATAATTTAAGAGATTGTCCGTGGAGTTTCTTGCCCGTTCTTCTCCATAGGTACCTACTACGCTTTGGAATTGGCAACTAGCTTCATATTTTCGGAATGCGGGTTTCATTCGAACATTCAAGCAAGTTTAAACGGGGCGTCAAATATTTTATTCAGTTTTTTTGTTTAGGAAAAAAAGACCGCTAGTTTAGTCGGGAGTATGTAAAGACATTCAGCCAATAAAAACTTAAAGAAATCCTATCGTTTGTTTGAATTCTTTGTAGGACTCATCTAGCCCTTCACAGTACATAGACAGTGATATATATCCAGTTGTTAAATAGACTATAAAACAATCATTTATTGAACTGAATGCAAATCAGTAAACAATAAGAGACAAATAATATCCTGTTCTTGAATACAGGTTTTATGTCAATTATGTTATCTTACTGACGAGTTTTAGATTTATGCTATTACGAAACAGTATAATTTGCATTTTGTCACACTCTAGCCTGTGTCACCTTTAGTAACGGTTCGATACATAAACGGTATTATAAACAAAAACTTGACATCTACAATGATTGGTTTACTTTCATTTTGTTTAGGATACGCAGGTAGGTACCATGTGGAACAAACAACCAAGTTACCAATTAAGGTCATACCTAAGTCACTTTACACAATAAATATAAATTCAAGCAGGGTTTTAATATCGTATATTTTTTCCGTAAAAGGCATTTTCAAGTCCTTCACCTTTACCGGTTAATTAAATTCAAGATTTAAAAAATGGTCAAAGAGTACAAAAAACTGCACCTACATTTTTTACGTAACCTCGACTGAAAATCCTCAGATTACCTAAACAGAACTAATCGATTTTTATTAATATACTTTGTTTATTTAAATCGAATCCATGAAAATCATACCTCCACCGAGACTATTCTCTAAATATCTCACAGTGAAAACTTCTTTAGAGTGAGCTGTCATTCCACCTGGGTCCCTAAAAAGGCCACTTTGTCAGAATCATAAAAGGATAACATTAAGAGTCATAATGTACAGTTAACTGTTAAGTTAATCGTATCAAATCCCATTGGTGTAGGATTTTTCAGTTATTTTTTTTTTTGTCAGTGCTAAAATACCAATCTATCCAATCCAAATCCAATCCCAATCTCTTTGATTATACCTACGTAGTGCAGCAAAAAAAAAAAACACGGACTGTCTTCGCCATAATTATGATTCACTAGCTTCTGCCCGCGACTTCGTCCGCGTGAAATGTCACCCTCTCCCCCTTAGGGGTTGAATTTCGAAAAATCCTTCCTTATTCCTTGTCTACATTATAAGTAAAGGGAACCTCTGTGCAAAATATCAGCTCTCTAGGTCCAAGGGTTTGGGCTGGGCGTTGATGAGTCAGTCAATCAGTCAGTCAGGACTTTTCTTTTTATTTATATAGATAGAAGATAGATACCTAATGTTATCCTTTTATGATTCTGCCAGTGGCCTTTTCAGGCCCCCTGTTGCTAGGGATTGACATAATCGACAGCTCTTCATCTCTTGTGCCAATCTCCACGATCCTGTGCCAGCTTCATGCATTCTACCCACGATGGTAACAATATCGTCTACCCATCTCCCTGCCAGCTCAGTTCACCGAATTTTTCACGGAGAGTTTTTTTACATGATAGATCGGCGGTACCTAGACACCGTCTTTCGCAACAGTCAGTTGTTTTTAACCGTAACTAACCGCCGCTGCCGTCGAGGAAAAACGTGCGATAGAGAAAAATAATAAGTCATTGTAACCGGGGAATAATAGAGGTATCTTAATGACATTGTCTTTGGCGGTAAGTGCACAAACTGAACAACTTACAACTACCATTTTAATTGTTTCACTGATTTACTTCGCGTGCTATTATAATCACATTAAGATCTTTTATTGTTTCGTACGCAATACGCAATTGCGTTGCATTGCCCATGCGCATTGCTCATGCTGAAACAGGTGCAATCTGGACCAGTTTTATTTTGTTTCGTAATGCGCTAATTATGGTGTTACAATTAGTGATTGGAGCTGATTATCATTGAATAAAGTGAACCAATTATGATATAATAACTTAAACACGATATCTTTCATGCATAACTAAGTAGGTACTAGTCATTTAATCTCAACGTATAGATCTAATAATTAAGTTACATTTATTTATTTGTACTTACTTAAAATAATATGTAAGTAAGTAAATAATAACAAATACGAATAAATTAACAAAAATACCAAAATGATATACTAACTTAACTTAAACTATAAATATAGGTACATACAAATCGATAACTGTCGATCTAATAATTAAAAAAAATCTATAGCAATTATTATATCATTAACCGAAATAATTTATCAATCAATGCGAGATAAAATTGCTTTTTCAAACAAAGTGTAATTAATACCTACACTCCTTAAGTGGTATTTAGTTATTTTTCCCACACTCAGATAAATACCTCAGACAACACTGTTGAAGAATTAATTATAGCGTTCAATATTTATTTGTAAGCGATAACTTCTTATTTCTCAGTTATTGTTAGGTTAAATAGATTAATTAAGATTTAATTAAAGTTATCGCTTGAATTATTTTCTTAAATAAATGATACTTAGTAGGTACCTACATGCGGCTGCAGTTGGTACCTACTTATTTAGTACCTCGGGCATGATTCATTACCTAGGCATGTACCTACTACCCCTTTAGTTAAATTAATACAATGCTATTTTTATTAATTTAAAAACAATAAGTAATATTAAATTTTCCAATTCCACAAATATTTTATTAAAATATTCATAAGACTCACCTGTTCACATAAAACAACGTAGGTATCTCCAAAACACTCCACTTTACACTGACGTACGATTTAATTGTAACAGCTTTCCGAACGTGAAACTCTTCCGCGCGTGCTCACGCGCAGGCAGTCGACGGTGCTGCCAATGCGCTAACCTCAAACAACTAAGCCGCGGGAAGGGCGCACTTGCAAATATATACAGCCATCAAGCGGGGATACAATATTAAAATCGTATTGAAATCTGTAAAGTAGGTACTACGTTTACTTTAAAAATAGCTGCTCACTTTGGAGAGGTAAGAAAGTAGGTACATAACAACGATTGAGTTTTTAACCGACTTCAAAAAAAGGAGGAGATTCTCAATTCGGTTGTATTTTTTTTTTTATATAAATAAAAATTTACATTAATAATTATATATATATATATATATTATATATATATTAATATAATATTATTAATATTAGTAGATGGAACATTTTACTGAAAGAAGACATTATTTTAATTTAAAAAACAATTTAAACTGCATTCATAGATTTTAAAATAATTACATGGTTGAACCGGGAATCGAACGCGCTACACTAGAAAAAAAATACCCTATAGCTTTATCATACCGATCGAAAGGCGTAATCCTAAGGATTGTTTTTTGCTAAATAACATAGTGTCAGAAATAAAAGGTTTTAACAAAGTCTTTAGTGTACCAGTTTTGAGATTCAGCTCTAGTTTTTTAAGTTATTGTAATATGTATTTAAGGTATGTTCAGTATTTATTATGTCAGTATAGTTATGTTTTGGGTTTAAGTATATAAAATGAATATAAGAAAGAGGGAGATCTTTGCGCAGCAGTGGGATAATAACGACTAAGTATATTGATAAGATTAGATTTGTATATCTCCAAAATAATATTCAAAATTTTATTTTTTAAACTTGATGCTCTCAATTGATTGACGACGACGCTATATTTTTGATTATTTTTGTCTTTTTTATGTTTGTATAAGTATTCTAAATAATTATAACTATTAGAATACTTAATTTTTTTAAATAAGCATACTTATAAAAAGCCTCGCAACAAATTCACTGTTGACTCATTTTTGGCCACTTGGTAACATGAGAAATTAGATTAGTAATTCAAATAGTCAATATTGTGAAAATAGCAAATAATAACAGTTAGACGAGATAAAAAGCAAATATAAATTAGAATTACATAAAATAAGTATTGAAAAGCTTCGGTGTGCAAGATCCAATTAAAATGTGAGCACGACAAAATACGATATGTAATAACGATTTAGACCTTGTGATGTAAAAAGATTTTTCAAGAAATGAGAAGTGATTGTTCATTCTCACTACGGCTACATAAAAAGGCAATATTATGGCCAATATTTGCTATATTGGCCTTAGTGTGGATATTATAATGATAAATGATTATTCGGCTATAGCAATAGTTTCTATAAGTTTTTTTTTTTGTATTTGTTTCGTATTCGTAGGTACATTTTTTTTTCAGACCTTGTTATAGTGGTTGCTAGCGCTACTGCTGAGCATGAAGTCCCGGTTTCGATTCACAGGTCAGGCTAAAAGTGTTATTGGGTTTTTCTATCAGTAATTTCTCAGTAGGAGCCCGGAGTCTTTTGTGCCCGGTTGATGGCAATACCTACTTAAACATAACTGACGAAATATAGTTGTACTACAGTTACCTCTATCTAACCCTTTGGGGATTATGGGCGTGATGGTATTATGATGTTATGTAACATTTTGTTTTGTCCCAATTAAAAACCGATAAAACCTAACAAAAAAAAAACCAAGAAATCTGCCAATATCGCCAAGACGAGCCAAGCGAAGCGCAAGGGCACTACCATCACATGGGCGTAAGGTGAAAAAATTATTCACTGTTCATTACTTTTCTGTTATACAAATAGTTCTTGCAGTAACAAAACGGCCAAGCCTCATATTTTAACTAAAGTGTAGAGTTTGTGAAGTTAGGGCGTGTAGAGTTAGACGCTTGGCTCTACATGAGATCTGATAACTTTTTGGCAGTGCGAGCCATATGTGGTCTCGTCTTGGCAACATTTTACATGAAAATGTTTTTGGTGGGTAAAACGTTCCGGGAAGGAAATCATCAATGTTTATCATCTCATTAAGAAACAGCTTGTAATAGGAGAATCCACACATCAAATCTTATACTTTTATTAAAGGAAAAACATGATAAATATGTTAAGCGACAATTTCGCTGGGTTTTAAACAAAAAACCAGTTAAAAAAATCTTGAGGAAGGTTATATGAGGTTATTGGAAAAAATGCTACTAACTTTAGGAGCTGAGCAAAAATAATAAAAACCTGTCAAGTGTGAGTCGGACTTGCGCACCGAGGGTTCCGTACAAATTTGGAGGTATGTAAATAGTTTATCCCGAATTTTTTTGTTTTATGTAACTACAAATTTACGGTTTTCGGTTTTTTTCCTTTACTTATGCTACTGCTTCTTGCCAAATTTTATGATTCTAGGTCAATGGGAAGTACCCTATAAATTTTGATTCCCTTGAGAGTGTCGAGATATAGGCAGGACTACCAGGTAGTACCTACGTTTTTTGTGGCATAAACGGCCGTCTTCTTTTTTACGTTAACTTAGAAGTTTGATTTTTTCACAGCTTCAAGGGACTGTAGACCTGAGTATGTGGTTTTAATTTCAACTCGATACCTCCACGCGTTCCCGAGATAAAGGGTCTTGACAGACAGACAGACAGATGGACAACAAAGGGATCTTATAAGGGTTCCGTTTGTTCCTTTTGAGGTACCTACGGAACCCTAATAAGACAGAAAGAACGCTAAGTGAAAACGAAGTAACGGGACACAAGTAGGTATATCTCATCTGCCTAGCCTTTTCCCAACTATATTAAGGTCGGCTTCCAGTCTTACCGGATGCAGCAAAGCACCAGTACTTTACATGGAGCGACTGCCTATCTGACTTCCACAACCCAGTTACTGGGTAATACCTACGAAAGAAACCCCTTGGTAAGACTGGTTCAACTGGTTGTCATAATTTCGGGCTTCGGACGACCCGTAACGACTGTCAAAGATCCACGAATGACAGCCGGGACCAACGGCTTACCGTGCTTTCCGAGGCACGGAGGGGTCTTGATATGTAAAGATGGTCACCCATCCACGGATCAACCGCGGCAAGCGTAGTTTAATCTGATCAATCGACCCGTGCGGCTGTTATTACTTAACCACAAGCAATTTGAACACTGATACCTACAAAATATGATATAATTATAGGTAGCATATAGCTATAGGATATAATTATAGGCATTAATTTATGTTAAAATAAGAAATTACACGTGGACGGAGTTGCGGGCAGAAACTAGTTATGAATAACCGGAATACCCGGAGACATAGCTCAGTTGTTTTTAAAGATAGTGATAACACCACAAACATATTCTCAAGAAAGAGGCTTTCAAATTAAAAATATTCATTATGTAATGTAAGTACCTACTTACCTAATAAATAAATACCGTGTTCTTCTATTCTACTGTTTGGTGTTAGTCATCATGAAACAACCCTATTTTTCCTCAATCAAGACCTTGTGAGCAGGACTCCTTTGTAAAAGATTGACTAAGAACTGGAAAATACCGGGATACCTGAGTGTAAATTGGGAAAGGGGCCCTGCACTAGGACAGTACAGGCAAATCACACTTATAATATAAAGGCGAAAGTTTGTGAGTGTGGGGGTGTGTGTGTGTGTGTTTGTTACTTCTTCACGCTCAAACGGCTGGACCAATTTTGATAAAAAATTTGTATGGAGGTAGCTGACACCCTGAATTAACATATAAGCTACTTTTTTATCCAGATATTCCGACATTTACGCGGGTGAAACCGCGGGGCGCAGCTAGTAATAAATAAATAAGAATTGGGCTATCAAATGCAAAAAGAATTTTTCAAATCCGACTGGTAGTTTCGGAGATTTCCGCGTTCAAACAAACAAACTCTTCAGCTTAATTATTAGTATAGATTTAAGTTTATTTTTATGTTTAAGTTTATTTATTTCATAGACAAACTACGACCACCATACCTACCTCATCAAAATCCTTGATTTTATGGTAAATGTCGTTATGTGGTATTAGCATTATAGTCCAACATAAAATAAGTATTTTATTAGGAATCTCAGAAACTATGACTAACACTAAGTAATAGGTATCGATACTTTTTATTAGATACTTTTGTTTTATTTATCACCTATTATATTAGTAGAGTCCACTTAATGATTTCTCCGTATTTAGAAGTTTTGCAACATTTAGGTTATGTAAGTTTCCATCTTTGATTATGGAGTTTATTATAATTATACCTATTGCTTAACCCTAGAAGATAGTGTGCATTGACGCACGCGTTAACGAAATAATGCTCATCATTCTAAGTATTGCAAATAATCACTCGTAGTGCGTCTAGGACATCTCAGTGGTGACCTGCAACCTAATTGCGTGACACACTATCAATCGGAATCTGAATCATTTTGAAGCAAATTGCTAATCCATTGCTTCATAAGTTTGAAAAATCTGTCTGCTCCACACGTAAAAATCGCAATGAATGTTGTTGAACTGTCATAATGAAACCGATTCCGATTGATAATGTGTTACGCAATTGCCCTGCTGGAGCTCCAACAAGATGTGATTGTCACCAAGGTAAGTCTCACCAATGTTGAAATATTACTACCTACAAAATAACGCATGATTATCTTTAGAATGGAATAGAATAGAACACTACACTATATAAATTACAGTTATATCTAAAAGTAGAAATTTTAAAAAGGGTAACACAATGGGCGGTCTTGTCGCTGAGAGATCTTTTAAAGACAACCTTTGGATAGATTAAAAAGGGAAAAGAGAGACAATCTTATCATATCATATCTTTGACGTAACTTTTAAGATTTGGGTCTTCCCTTATTTTTTGTTGTGAAAAACGTTTGTGTTGAAAGTTTGAATGGTTTATTGTATTTATACAGCGTGAAATTTTAATGGTTGTTTTCTCGCGGCAGAACGATTTGTACTCAGTGGTGCTACCGATTCATGGAGATAATTGTTTTTTTTTTTTAATTTTTATAAAAATATGATATCAACTCGAAAGCGTGAGAATCAGTAGGTAGTAACTCACGTGCGCCCGCCCGCTACCTACCATCTTTGCAGGTAGCTGGACGACGACAGTGAACATCGAAGACACATTTTAAGCTATTCTATACTGTTAGCCAGATATTATCAGATACCCAGTACCTTCTTACGTAAAATGTTTGCAAACCCACCTATTACGAAAGGTTTATTCAGAATCTCGTCCCGAAATTACCCACCAAACATTTTATAAAGAAAGAAATAAAATATTTTATTTGGGACATCCACAGGAAATATCGTAAACAGCAAAAAAGGAGCATTTAAAACGAACAAGAAAAAAAACCTGTGAATGTGAATGAATATAGGTACCTATTATTTTAGGAGACCAAAAAAGTGAAACTTCGGTAAGCTTTTAAAGTTATTTACTTCGGGAACTGCAAAAAGGCACCTACTCGAGACTTCTCAGAGTTTTAAATCATGTTTCACGCAAATCTGCTCCACGTCCATTATCATTAACGAAGTTGTCTGGCCATAACATCTAATGAAATCACAGTATGCATGAATTTCTTTCACATTTTGTTGAAACTTTTTAAGTGAAGCTCTTTTGGAAGAGTAACGGGGAACCATTCTTTAATCAATCTTCATAAGTTACGTAAAGTATCTCAGTTCTACTAAAAGTAACATTTTAAACTTAATGTTTTATTAGATTTATGGCCTTTTTTTGGTGGAAAATGTTCCTGAAAAGATCCGAGCAGATTTGCCGTTTAATAGCTTTTTGTTTTTCGGTTTTGCTTCATTGTTGTTTTTAGGGTTTGGTAAACTACCACATCTTAGCGTTTTATTATTAATTTCACAAGGCAGGAAATGCTGATGAGCAGTTTAATTTTCTAAACTAGCACAACTTAGATTTATGCACTCTCATTTCTATTGAGCCTTTATAAAACGCCTTAAAATTCATCTGCAAAAATGATTTTCTGTCTACTGCAATACCCTATTCAGAAGTGCTATTCTGTAAAAATATACTTTAGTAAATACTTAGATGCGATTTAAAAACTTCAAAGTAACTTTTTGAAAGCATTTCGGTTGTTTTCGCACCTAATCATTTTAGTGATCTTCTGAATAGGTATAAGCTTCATAACATTACGGTCCGACGTATTATCTACTTATTTTATGACAAATATTAAGTAGAAAACGTCGTGGGTCATACATTTACTCACTCTTTCTGTCTTGTGTAACACTGTAATTTGTTACCGTTTATTTTTCAAATTATATAAAATATCACCATGAAAGTTTTGGTAAAGTGAGTTTAAAGTGAGCCGTCAACCCCTAGATCCCTAGTGTTAGATAGAATAAGTTCACTTCACTTTTTTTGGGTGTGCTTTTTTAAGGTTGGTGGGTGTTTTCACAGACTGCACACATGCACAAAAACTATATAGTTTCAAGGCACATTGCTCTTCGTAAACAAAGATATGAAGATGTTTTATTACCTCTTAACGTGAGTAGTTTCTGGAACAAAGTATATTATGGGTGCTTTCTCTCAGTTCAAAATTCTTTTTAAGAAACGAAGGTTTGCAATTTAGAACCCTTATTGGTGTAATGGATCTAATTTAAATCACATTGAGACAGACGGTATTTGTTTAAAGAAAAGTTCATTGATCGTTGTAAGTACCTACAATAAGAAAACAACCTGGTTATTGTATTACCTAATCAGGATTATTTACAACTACCTTCTGCTCGCATTTTCGTTCACGTGGAAGTCGTAAGATACACACACAGTCTGTTTTAGTATACTAAATATACTAAAACAGTTTTCCATAATAAAACATTAAGAGTAAACTAGTCGCGAGCTCGAACTCACTGGTGGTCATGAGCAAAAAGCACGCTGTCTCCCCTGGCTTCGTGTCTGACAGAGCTAGTATCAGTGATGAGCAGTTAGTCGCTAGTCTACACGCACAACTTCTAGTTATCAGCACAGAAACACCGTTCCGAACTGATAGGCGCGTAAAAAAAATCGAAAAGTGCTTTGGAAAATCGAGCTTCATGAAAAAACCCCTACATAAATCATCACACTAATAATATAAAGGCGAAAGTTTGTGAGTATGTGGGGGCGTGTGTGTGTGTTTATATGTTTGTTCCTTCTTCACTCTCAAACGGCTAGACCAATTTTGATAAAATTTGGTATGGAGGTAGCTGACACCCTGGTACTTTTTATTCCGATATTTCCACGGGATCCAAACTTATGCGAGTGAAACCGCGGGGCGCAGCTAGTTATAAATAAACTTCATTGAACTCTTCGATAATTGAGCTTTGTTGGTACGGACTTGGTTCTGAAGATTTTACAGTTCTTTTATTGCACATTAATACACATAACTTATTTACACCCAAAGTTACGTTAAAAATAGCAAGATAAACGAATCTTTGTTGGCTCATAACATTTTAATGGCTTTTGATTTTTAACCGACTTCAAAAAAGGAGGAGGTTTCTCTATTCGACCGTAACTGTATGGAAACAGAATAATATAACTTTTTAATGGCTTTTGATTTTATTATTCTGTTTCCATACAGACAATATTAATAATAAGTCAAAACGATATCATGTTTAACTTTGGATGCACAATGTCAAACAGTGGAGTAATACATCCCATCCGCAAAAAAAAAAAAAAAATACTCTCCCGTAATTTGTATGGAAAAAATATCGACTAGTGGCACCTTACAGGACAAATGATAAAAAATTCCCTCCTTCTTTAAGGATCTCTGGTTATTTTTTAAGTTTTCTATCTGAAAATTGCAGGATAAATAATACCTGGAACTCATGTTTTTACTTCCCCGGCCTTCAGACCTTCAGTAATCTGCTTACAGTGTTAGTTAGGACTATGACAAAGATAAAAAGCAGCTTGTTTCCATTTTGAAATAGGACTTTGTGTTGTGTGTAAAAGCCTAAACCCTAATCCGCGACTGTGAGCAGTAAGCTCAGACACAGTATAAAGCAAGCAGTATTAAGTCTTCATACAAATCGGGTGTAACCCGAGCTGATCTAACAAACAAACATTACTCCACAAGCTACTGGATTTGTAAAAAAATTTTTAGTGTAGGTTCAGGATTTTATGAAAGTAGTTTACCTACCTTCAACAAATCGCAAGGTTTTAAATAAAAATGCTCTCCCATCATTAAATTTGACTTATAGAGTAGGTACAGTTACAACCCAAGAGACAGTCAGTGGGCAACCCTAGTGCGTGTTTATCTACCGAGCGGCCGTAGGTAATTATTTCAAGGACACTGCCGAGATGTAATACTGCATACTTAATTATACTGTAGCTCAGAAACAAGAACCTAGTATTCATTGAAATCCCCTTCCTAAGTAGGTACTCTACGTACTAAATTCCAAAGCTTATGCCCTTTTTCTGTAACACTAGACGATAAATACACTGGTAGATTTTAAACTCTCTAGCGCCGAGCCGAGTGTCGAAAATCCAATAGCGTGCTATATAATTATGCGCCTTCATGTAGATTTCGCAGCATTCTACGGTTATCTTTTATAGGTCAGTCTAGACGCATTGTTTTAGCTCGCCGGACTATGGGTTATGACGATGACGACATCGAGCGTGCGAACTATTCAAAAATCGTACAGTGCCCTCTGCGTGCAAAACGCGTTCAGGGTGCTGTTGAGGCTGCCCCGCTACTTCAGCGCATCAGGGATGTTCGCGGATGCACATGTGGACTGCTTCTTTGCCACATTACGTAAGCGCTGTGCGTCCCTGTTGCGTGGGGTGTGGCAGCAACAACAGTATCCTGTCGCTAATATCGAGCAGGCTGGACTGTCCGTACGTGAATCGCGCTATTTCCCATGGAATGGTGCAGCCGCGGTTATGCGTCGGATATTGTCCGACGCATAACCGCGGCTGCACCATGAATTTTTGTTTGTTTTTTTGGTTAGGATGCATAAAAAAGTTAATACTTACTAACATAGGATAAGTTTTTACTAACAAATGAGTATTGATACTTGAAAAATAAATAAATTGAATTGTTATTGTTGTTATCATGTTAACAACGAATAGGTGTACCTACGAAACGTTTTATCCTTATGAGTTTTAACAGCTTTCCCACGGAGTACGGTGATTTAGATAATTAGAACAATCCTTAGGCAAATGCAAGTATGATCTTTGTAGTTTCAACGAATGAAATTCTGCATTTCCTGACAGCTCACAGCTTTGGTTGCACAATTTGCACGATTTCATCAAAGAAAACTTTGAGGGTTATTAGTTTATTTTGAAGTTTTGCTGAGATGAAACATACTTATACTTTAACTAATCTAACTTACTAACTTCCACTTAGAAGTTCCTGAACCGTCTCCGGACACAAGTGGGAAGATGAACCTCCAACCTGGTAAAGTGTGGCAATAGGGTGTGGTTGTGGTGATACGTCGGAAACCATGCTCCACCTCCTATCCTGCCCTGTGTGTCCTAAAACATGCAGTCAAAGTGACCTCTGCGCTGCTACCGATGACGCCGTGGCACTCTAAAATATAGTCGTGCCAGCGACACGAAGAAGAAGACTTTAGCTAATATTACTTTCCACAGCAGGAAAGTCTAGACCGACCTGAGCCTGGCCTGGGTTGGGGGGAGGGGATGACCTAGATATCTAAATCTGGAAATAAATAAAATCCAATAATATCTCAGTAATATTCCATTAGTCAAGAATTCTCTAGAGGCCTCCATTTACATAAATATGTGCTTTTATAAACATATTTTTCGTTTAAGTACTTCAGGAACTTAGATAAGTATAAACTCTTCGAAGGCGCAGAGATCCTATAAACATAAAAACCATTCCCATCGCTCGCAAGCCTGTAATGTCCAATAAAGTATGAAAAACACGAAGTTACGAGAAGAAACCTAACATTAAGCCTATGTTCGCACGGACGTAAAAATATCGCGGCGGGATTTTATGGCGTATTGGATTTTTAACTCTTCTGTGTTGACCCGAGCGTTGATAATCCAACAGAGCACATCTGAACGCGTCAAAAAAACACTGTTCGATTTTCAACTCTCGGCCTTATGCAGTTCTTTGAAAATCAAGTGCGCGAAAAAAAATCGCCGCGGGGTAAACACACCCGCGCGTGTCTGGGCTAAAGGAAGCAGAGCTTTACGTTATGTTACCCTTTTCATGTTTATGTACAAGCATTATTACTACGCGAAGTTAGGGTGATTTTCTTGTCAATATGCAGTCTCCAATAAATTTATATTAGGCCATGAATAAAATAAGATACTATCAGCTCACATCGTTTCAAATAAGGCTCAAATAACGTTCCTGCGTTATCCCATACCTTAGTAGGACTTTTTTTTTCTCTTGATCTCGATCACGCCTGATGGAAAGCGATGGATGAGGTCTATCATGGAACGAACGAAGATGCCCAGAAGATGCCTAAGGCACTGGAACTCCCACGCACGTTCGACGAACCACAGCAGGCTGCTTGATGGCGGACTCCGATGGGAGGGTAGTCGCAAACGCGCGCGTTAGCCCTACCACCGCAAGGAAAGAATTGGTGTGTGGGTGTAGTCACACCCACACACCAATTCTTTCCTTGCGGAACCGAGCGCTCGGGGCATCCTGGACAGTCGTCCAGGATGCCCCGAGCGCTCGGTTCAGTTGAGTAACTGGCGGAACAAACTGTAAAATAACACAAACACATTAACATACACAAGCCACGTCACAACACACGTCATACATACGTCAAGTCTGTTTTCCCCGAAGGTTTATGCAGAAATGTACCCACATTTGAGAATACAAATCCAGAGTACGGACTGCTACTGAGAAATTCGTAATGGAAAAACATGCAAAGGAAAATGTTCCCTTAAAATGATTAATTTCAGGCAGAATCCCTTTCTTCTTGCCCCTAATTGCATAACACACTTAACAGTAGGAATGTCTTTCATTTTGACAGTTCAACAACATTCGCGTTATTTACGTTGTTGATCAGGCAAATTTTTCGAGCGATATAAAGCAATGGATTAGCAATATCATTCAAAATTATTCAGATTGTGATTGATATTGTGTTACGCAATTAAAGTGCCGGGTCTATAGTATTTAAACCCAGTGTTGTCTGGTAAACGTCAGCCACTTTGGTGCCTTTGACATGATTACCAGACCACACCTAACCGCAAGATTCCTAATACCTGCCGACTAGATATTCAACGGTCGCGAAAATGAATAGACCACAAAACCGATTGAATTCTACCCAGCGGCGGCTGTATCAAATAAAGGAAATTAGTTTCTCTACGTTTATCTTCACAGATGATATTACTTTACGGAAATTATTTTAGAAATCCACATACGTTATCTACTTATACCTTCTTGATTGCATTGTCCTTTTATTCCCGACTAGCTTCTGCGACTTCGTCAGCGTCAAATTTCGGCCCCCAACCCACCCCGTCGCATCGCATCACCTGCCGTGCTATTACTTCGTTTCCAATTAGCATTCTTTGTGGCTTGTTTAGTTTTCGCTCGGCTCCTAAGAGTCATAGCGTGATGTTAACGGATTTATGCTCAACCTGTAGCCTAGAGTAGCCTTCCTCTAGAATAGGGCTCAAACCAATCAAATGCAAAAATATTTTTTTTAATTCTACAGGTAGTTCTAGAGATCAGCGCCTTCAAACAAATAAAAACAAACAAATTCTTCAGCTTTACTATTAGTATAGAAATAGATAGATTATTTGTAAAGGACAGTCCATACTATGATAATCGTGAAATTATATCTCTATTCTTTTAATTGATGAGTTTTTGCGACGTATCCTTTGAGACAATTTTACTAAAAGGCAGAACAGTATTTCGGTAAATGTATAAAGAATAATAAAGGCATTTTTTTATCCCAGATAATCGAAAACTTTGGAAGCAGGTGCAGTCAAGAAAAAATGGGAGTCAATAAACTCATGAATAATTTATGTTTCTGAGAAATAACGACAAATTCTCGGTAGCAATCTCAAGAACCTTCATGATATAACGGCTTTCGGAAATTTTCTCGTATTTTATATCTGCCTCGTTTATAATGGTTGAAAGTATGATAAAAACGAAATCTATACTAATCTACATATCTTCTTATATATATATTTTTATATTTATTATATAAAATGGTAAACTGACTGACTGACTGACTGATTGTTGATATATCAACGCACAGTCTAAACCGCTGCTCCTAGAGACATGAAATTTGGAGGGTGTGTTCTTTGTGAAGAGTAGGTATCCACTAAGAAAGGGTTTTTCGAAATTCTACCCCTAAGAGGGTGAAATTTCACGCGGACAAGTCGCGGGCAGAAGCTAGTCTTCTATAATATAAAAATGCTAAGCGCAAATCTTGAGAACAGCTGAACCGAATTCACTATTTTTTTTTTTTGAATATTCCTTGAAGTACGAGGATGATTCTTACGCAGAGAAAAATTTAATATGTCTATGGGAGTAGAGTAGAAGTAGGGTAGGAGTAGTGTAGGAGTCGAGTAGGAGTAGGGTAGGAGTATGGTAGGAGTAGTGTAGGAGTAGGTTAGGAGTAGGGTAGGTAGGAGTAGGTTAGAAGTAGGGTAGGGTAAGGCCTACCCCTTACCCTGTACCTGTTACCTGTTACCCTGTAAGGGGTAGGACACCACGCAAACGAAGTAGCGCCGGGCAGCTAGAAATAATTTATATGGCAAAACAACGTTTGCCGGGTCAGCTAGTAATAATATTAATAAAGCTGAAGAGTTTGTTTGAACGTGCTAATCTTTGGAAATACCAGTCGGATTTGAAAAAATATTTTTGCATTTGATAGCCCAGTTCTTGAGGAAGGCTATAGGCTATCCAACATTACGCTATGGCCCTTAGGAGCCGAGCAAAAATAAATCAACTCAGAAAGAACGCCGTAAACTGGTCCTACTTTGCCCCAAAATTTGCTCCAACTTTTTTTTTTAATCCATATCTTTTTAAATCTAAATCAGTAATGTGATGTATTGTGTATATAATAGTACTATTAAAGTTTAACCTGACATTAAATACATTATTGTATTTAGTGACCAAGTTTTTTATTTTTTTTATTTATTTTGGAGCAAAGTAGTTCTTATGCAGGGGGTAACTTTGCACCGTAGGTAAGTTCTCTTCACAGGTTTGTCATTTATTTTTCAATGGAGCATAGTTATACTTAGTCCTTAGTCTTAGTGTCTTAGTCGTAGTATTTGCTCCAAAATTTTCACCTCGAAGAGCGATGCATTTCTATCACACACAGAAAAAAATAATGGCTGACTTTGACATCTGTCAACTCTGATGTTGCTAGATTAAGAACAATATTTTCAGATAAAAATATTCTACTAAATAGTAGTGTATCAGTACGTAAAATCAGATTTAATAATTTTCGGAAGTGGAGCATTTTTACCACCTTAGGAGCAAAGTAGGGCCAGATTACGGTACGCGAAAATGGAGTGTTAGGGCGGGCAGGTGATGCGATGCGACGGGGTGGGTCGGGGGAACAAAAAATTCCAGGGGAAGAAGTCGCGGGCAGAAGCTAGTTTAACATATACACAAATGTTTTCTATCGATCAACGTTGTTCGACTGGATGTGGCAGCATCCTAAATCCTCTAGTCTGGTTTCGTCAAATTTATATTAGGGCAGAGTCAACCATCTTCAGGGCAAACCAGTGGTAACGGCCGCGACTTACGAGTTGTGGGTCGCACGTCTGAACCCAGATAGGCGCTTTACTTTGTGTAAATTACTTCAGCGCCACTGCTTTCAAAACGGTGAAGGAAATCAGCGTGAGGAAACCGGCATGGCCAAGAATAAAATATTCTAAGGCATGTGACATCTACCAACCTGGCACCTGCACAGGGCCGGCATGGTAGATTGCAGGCCACTCACTCTCAAAGAGAGGAGGCCTGTGTCCCAGCAGTGGGAACATAATAGGCTGATTATGTAACCACCTTACCTTAGTAGGTACCTACTCATCTAATGATATATAGGTATTACATAGTCATTATCATTATTAACGTTCTTCAAAGAATTTGGTATTTAGAGTAACAGGATGTAATTAAGTGCATTTGCTCACTATGAACTGTGCAAGGAGGTAAATGATTTTTATCTGTGTTGCCAACGACAGGAAATAGCGTTTTTATTGTAGTAGATACCTACACTTCATGCGACAGTAATTATTTAGCACGACTAAACTATCAAACGATTTTTTATTTTAAAAAATCATCCAATTTCTAAGCTAGATGATATTTTTCTAATTTTACTATACTCCATTTACAATAGCATTAGACAGAAGTTAAAAAATACTCTTTTAGGGGCACACTTTGTAATAAAAGTACAACAAACATTATTACAGTCAAGATTGATGTAATAATCCGTGTTTCTACCGCGAATACTAACAACACAAGAACATCGGTTTGGCATACTCAAAATGAGTTCATCCAAATCACGCTGTGGAATGGCCGCCCATGTTCGTTGCAACAACAAAAAAAGGTCTTCTTGCGACTGGATACCCTCCATATTCGGCAGAGCTCTTCTCTGTAGCATATCCCATGCATGCTCAATCGGGTTCAAGTCTGGCGACTGAGCAGGCCAGGGCAGGACATTGATGTTAGCTGCGGCGAGAGTCTGTCTTACAACTCTTGCGGTGTGCGGTCGTGCATTATCATGCATTAACTGAAATAAGGGACCGATTTGCACTTGTAGAGGAACGATGACGTCTGATACAATCGTCTCAGCATAAATTTGAGCGTTGAGGTTGCTTCTGATCCAAATCAACTCAGTTCTTCCGCCGATCCAAATACCCGCCCATACCATGATGGTTCCACCACTATAAGGATGGACTTCCTGGCAGGATTTTAATCGCTGTTGGCGTCCAGGGGATTGAATTGGATTGCAGATTGATGTGGAGTTAAATATAATCAATTTAAGTAACAGCTTTCACACTTATTTGTACCTAATTAACCTATCCACCTTCTGAAATTACAAGGCTTTCATTTAATATTATTTAGTTTTTACATAAAATACTGTCGTGTCAATGTTTAAAATCTAAAAGAAGCAGGGGAGGACGACCTGGAACGTTTTTCATGTCACTAAGTATAACTAAAGTTGATAAAGTTGTTTTTAATAAACTGATTGTTACTAAAAATTGTATCATTTCATGTACCTATCCAAGCATTGTGACGAGTAGATGGATGGAATATGCTTTATTGTAGGCCATACATTGTTACTTACAAAAAGCACATACATTATTATTTTATTAAAATTATTTGAACTTAACTCGAAATTAAAAGGTTTCGTACTCCTGCTTCTGCGAGCTTCATTTTTCTAATGTTATAATAAATGGAGTATAGGTTCATATTATTATTACCAACCCGCACTGGGCCCGCGTGGTGGATTGTAGCCCGCTCCCTCTCGAGAGGAGGCCTGTGTTCCAGCAGTGGGAACATAATTAGGCTGATTATGTTATTATGTAGGTATTATGCATATTATAAGTACTTTTTAGGTAGGTCCTCAATATCTGGCAGAATAAACAAACCTCGAATCAGAAGCTATAAATTCTCAAGTAGAACCTGAGTACCTATACGTACGGTCAGCAAAAAAAGTCGATTAACACTTCAGTATTTTTAATCTCAATTTATTAAAACAAAAAACTGAAGTGCGTATTTTGCTCAATACTTAACTGAGATCAAAATAAACCGGGCAAGAGCGAGTTGGACTCGCGCACCGAGGGTTCCGTACCATCATATTATGTTGTTAAATTTTTATCGGCGAGGCCTATATTCGACGGAGAATTTTATCAATGTGTACTGCGGTGTAGAATATTGAAGTTTTATGTCAGCGCCATTTCTTGACCGATAGTGGAACTAATGTAACTTTTATTGATGATCTCTGAAAAAGGGTGCTATTTGGAGACTTCGTTTTATTTTTTTCCTGTAATCTTTACATAAACTTCTATCACATAGAATCATTTCAGATTTTTCTCTTTGCAAAGTTCGGAGATATGGGGGGGAACGGTATTTTTAAATTTTTCATCAAAAGTCGAAAACAATGAAGCCTAAAAAAAAAGAAAAAATGTTTGAGAATGTGCAAACTGCGCTCTTTTATATGATACCCCACATGCCCTAGTAGCCCCACTTCGAATTTTTCAGACCCCCTTTTAGTCCCTGTTGCAAAAAATATGCATATATTTTTATTTCTTTCTTATTTGCAAAATAGTTGGGCAAAGTCATCTAAAACTATTCCACATTTCAAGTTGATAGCATTAGTAGTTCTTGAGATATCCAGCTGTGACAGACAGACAGACAGACAGACTTAGTCTCACCATAAGGGTTCCGTTTTTACCATTTTGGTACGGAACCCTAAAAACCGGTAAAGAGCGAGTCGGACTCGCGTACCGCGGTGACCTAAGTCAAAATCAGTTAAACGGACTGTAAAAAAAGGATTATTTAAATGTTTAATCTAATCTTATTTCAAACGGAGATATTTACCTAAAAATTAAACAACAATCACAAATCTTCAACCTCACAAACAAACAAATTTGCTTTAAACATTTACCTTACTACCACAAAACAGTGTTTATCAGTTGTTTAGGCTAATTAAACACCTTTTAAACACGACATAATTATATGACGTAACAGTGACATTAGACACACGTTGAACAAGTGTTTAAGTTTTTCTGGTAAGACCCTTCGAATCCAAAACTTCCAATAGATTATAAACAAAGTTATATACCATAATCTCAAACTTAGTGAAGTTATTGGAACATTAAGTAAATTGCTTACGCAACCTTTGAAGGGTCGATTTGTTTCTTTTAATGTTAGGAAAGAAAACTATTATACCTAATCGTTAAATTATTTATTGTCAGACTTTCGGGCTTCAGAAGTCCTGACTACCTGTACCTGTGACCACTTATCGTGCTTTCCGACGGAAAGCACGTATCCGTCTCTGTACATACGTAAAGGTGGTGACCCATCCACAGACCAACCGCGGCAAGAGTAACTTAACCTGATCGATCGACCTGTGCAGCTGTTATTATTTAGCCACGGGCCCCTCTATTTCACACTCAGGTATAAAAACTATAAGTTCAGGTTTCCTCACAATGTTTTCCTTCACCGATGACAGTCATGTCCAAGATAACTCAGAAATTACATGAATTAAAAAAGTCACATTGGTTAAACGTAAAATATATCTACCACTTAACTTGTGAACAAATTGTCGAGAAAATGTTGCGAAGGTTCGTGAAAGATGTATGGCTTTCGTGAGCTGAAACGACTATATTGGCGCCGATTCTGTTGTTCACAAACTAAACCAAATTTAAGTTCAGGCATCTTTTTCTTTCTATTTCATTAGGAAAAGGACAGAAGATAAATATTAGTTTAGTCCTGTCAAATTAGTCGGCGCCCCTGACGTAAATTGACGTAATTTTAATAGCCAATTTTTTTATCTCGTCTAAAGTTGTCTATGGAGTATCTTAATTTGACAGGACTAAACTAATATTTATCTTCTGTCCTTTTCTTAATGAAATAGAAAGAAAAAGATGCATGAACTTAAATTTAGTTTAGTTTGTGAACTAACAGAATCGGCGCCAGTAGATATATACGACCTGTTTTAACGTTTTGTGAAGGTGTAAGCTAAAAATAGGTACCACTAAGTGAGATATAGTGGATGGCAAATGATATTTCTTATCCATAAATAAACATCATGTCGTGCTCACAACAAACTGTGATCAATAAATTGGAATAGTCTATATTTTAGGATTGTACCTACAGTCAGTTATTGCAAATTGATATACTACGTAATTTTTACATGTTTTTTTTTTGCAATTTTGCAAAGAATGACAGTTGTGTGGAAATCGGTTGTCAGGGTATGTGATAAGAATGAGGAAAGTGTCGTGAGGATTGATTTGCGTATTAATGTCGATGGTTATAAGAGTAGGGGAAGACCAAAGAAACGATGGATGGAATGTGTGAATGATGATAGGGTTAGATGGGTGACTACCGAGATGACGACTAATAGAGAAGTATGGAAGAAAAAGGCAACTTGCGCCGATCCCAAATAAATTTGGATGAGGGCAGGAGAATGATGATGATGACAGTTGCAATGTGAATACGGACAATTTATGTTGGTATAGTCAATTTTATTAATTATTAATTTCCCTAACTATAATGATAATACCTTGACAATCGTGGCAAATGTATAAGAATACTAGCAGCGCCCCGCGGTTTACAAATTTATTGTTGTTTTCCTCGGGAACAGCACTTTTTTCGGGATGAAAGGTGCCCTACGTCCGTTTCTGTAACCCAACCGATTATCCTGAAATTTTGCATATTATTATACGTTATATGCAAAATTTCAGGATGATCGGTTCAGTAGTTTAGACGTGAAAAGGTAACAAACAAACAAACAAACTTACTTTTGCATTTATAATATAAAAAAATCATCATACTGCCTATGTAAAGAATCTATGTACAAAATTTCAAAACTGTATCGTGAAAAATCACAAAGTTATAAGCTTGCTAAGTTACAAAAAACATGCTCACCCGCGCCGCTCCGTCTTGCACTCATTGATAATAGTACCTAGGTACCTAACCGTTCGGCGCGGAGATTGGATAACCTACTTAGTGTCGCTCGGTGTCCAACTTTTAACCTTTTTTAAATATTTTTGGGACAAAATATAACATGGGGTACCTAAAAATTATTGGAATCGATTCAGTTACTAATTCTGAACAAACTATATTCAGGTTTCGCATATAAGTAGGTAGGTACTAAAAATATTGAAAAAAAAACTAGTCGATACGACTAATACGGTCACTGAAACGATAAAGATTTCACGATGGAAACGTATTCGAGCTATAGTTCAAAGGAAACAAAAGAAAAAAAAACCTCAGCAAAACTGAAACCAAATTCCGTGGAAGTAACAAACTTTACGTTTAATGATACGGCGAAACTCGCTTTCTAGGTGCTGATTTGGAAATTGGGTTTTATCGTTTCTACATTTCTAGGAAATTACGTCTTGCCTAAAGGAATAAAATTTCCATCTTTGTAGGCTGGATTGTGAACTTGTGAAGCTTCCTTTAATTTGGTTTTAGCTAAATTATAGGCTTTCACCTGTCTTTCGTCTCCGGACTTCTTTTTCGTGATTAATAAAATTGATTGTTAAACTTGACTGACTTGGTTTTCGTACGTCCTTTTCGGGTACCTATAACCACTGAAAATCAGCGCTGTGGGTCCCTATAGCACAGCATCATGCTGAGTGGAAGCTTTTTTGCCTTGACAGTCGTGACGTGCAGCTGTTTTGTGCTCGTGATTATAGATCTATTTTTTTGTTTTTATTTTTCTTTATTATTAGAGTTAATTATATTTTTGTGTGCACGTGTTTCTGTCACAAATAAATGTATTTTTCTTTCTTTCCTTTAGCTTTCTCTTGTACCTAATGAATAGGTGACTTTGATAGGCTACATAAAATTGCATAAGTATGGGGCAGCACCAACTCTTCACATTCAAATAACAAATGAACTGCGATCTTCAATTCGTCTACACAGCACGTTGATTACGGTAATTTCCATTACGAGCATTCAATTTGGCAGTCATTCAGGCCATGCTGAGTACTAGACATTCACTGGATGATATTATGACTTGATTCCAACGAAAATATAGGGTGATTGTGACGGATACGTAAACACATGATTGTACTTTTCATAACAAACAACTTTCCCAAAGAAAAGGTTTTTTTACCAAGCGCATGACCCCAATCACCCCAATAGAACTGCGCGCGCGGTCTGATGAATGAAAAAGTAAATAGAATAGATTTGCTTGTAAAAAGGGATTAGTAACTAAATTAAATTACAGCTGATGGTGTATTGTTCTTGTTAGTACCCAATATTCTATTGGGGTGAATAGAGTCATTACCAGAGAGATAGAGCACTTTTAAATGTCAATTCGTACTTATTTACAGACGGCAGCACATCAAGCTACCCGAAACTGTCAAATCCCAATTAACTTTGAACCTAATGCTTTAGCGATAAAGTTGAAAATATATTAAAGAAATTTGACAGATTGTAGTAGCTGATGTGCTGACGTCTGTACAAGTTTTGAACAAGTGGACGTTATTCAGAAGTTCAGACCTCTGAATAATGTAAAGGCTTCTGACATTGTTATCGCCGTCTGCTCTACAAGAACTTAATTTAGATAACGACAGTCCATCACAGCTCGTCAATCCGTATTTCTACCAACATGGCGTCATGTCTTTTTTTTTTGTTTTTCGAGGGTGGGAAATCATTAAATGACCTGGGTGGAGCGGAAGGGAGTGTTAGACTCTTACTGACTAAAACCCACCCGTGTTCCTTCCTTAGCCCTTTATGTTCCGGGGTAGCGGTAACCCTTTCGGACAATCCCGCTGCGGATGGCGTCATGTCTGAATCAATGCGCTCCCAAAGCGTACCTATATCCTTTACACACTTACACAGCCAACAATAACTCGTAAGCAGAGATACGTTATTAACAATAAGTACTTCCTAACGTTTACACTCGTGTAGTGTAAGAGTAATGATCTGCTCGCAATTATTGTTCTAATGCAACATGACATTATAGAGGACTGCAAATAACATGTAACTGTTTGTCTGGGCTAAGCAGTTTGCATTGTAGGAAGATAAATAGTTGTATGTTGAGATGGTGGATCTTCATTGTTAATTAGTTACTGCAATTTGGAATGCACTCCAATTACGTAACACACTTTCTATTACAAGCCAAAAGATTTTGAAGGAAATTCCTAATCCATTGCTTCATACATGTTTGAAAAATTCGACTGCTGACAGCACAAACTACGCAATGAATATTATTGAATTGTCAAAATGAGAAGCGTTGTCATTGTAATTGTGTTACGCAATTACCTGGTGAAGGCCGCAGGAATCCGCTGGATGCGAGAAGCACAGAAACGATCGAAGTGGCGGTGCTCCGGGGAAGCCTATGTCCAGGGAGCGACTAGTCAGTGTTCCACGCGCGCCACTCGAGAGTGGATACGGCCATTAACCATTATGGGAACGGCGGCATAGGTGGGACCCGCTGAGGAACAGGCGGGTCGAGGCCTGTCGGGGGAGCGGTGAATGCTTATGCGAATCCCGCACCCCCGGCCATAGGCAGAGGTGGAACACCGCGGTGGTTTTAACCGGTAAGATGCCCCTCTGTCATCCTCACGATGGAGGACGTCCATCGTTTTGGACAAATTAAGAGAGTCTCATGATGCTCTAGATTTAGACGCAATTCTTCAAACCTTGTACCAAATTTTGCTGCGTTAAGACTATAATTTCATGTTCTACGGAGATGTTTTTACTTGTTATCATGTAAGTACCTACCTTAGTTGTAGGTCGAAAGTTTGAACCCTGACAGGTGCTTTACTTTTTATAAACTATTTCATCACCACTGCTCTCGAAACGATAAAGGAAAAACATCGTGATGAAAACGGGATGTCCTAGAACTAAAAATTCGAAGACGTGAATTTAACAACCCGCACTGAGTCCGCGTATTAGTTTATGCTATATACATATAGCATAAGCAAACACGCGTACTCACTGCGGATACCTACCTACCTAGAAAAATAGAGAGATACCTAGAAAAATAAAAAAAAATTGCAGTTATAGCGGAAAAGAAAAATTGCACAACTTCTAATTTCCCTAAACATTGACGGCATCGCTTGCGGTCAACCTTGCAGCTCGGAAAACGCTATGACGTTATGCATATGTTAGGAAATTCAAGAGCAAGGTCCAATATCGGTACCTGTGACGTATGCAATCATACCTAGCCTAGTGACTAAACCCCTTTCAAAGAGTAAAGGCATTGCAAACTTTACTTTTCAAACAGGTATTTCCCGAGAAAGATATAGAGGTATGAGGAAAAGGGTGTAAAGTTCACTCATACTCTATAGAAAAGGGAGGATCCTCCGACCAGACGGGTGTTGTGTCTGGCGGGCAACTGCCCGATGATTCATGTCGGGCCGTTGTATCTATGCTAGTTGCGCGGTAAACTTTGCTTGCGCGATGCAGGATTTGCGTGCGTCAGTATGACGCGTTGCTCGCATGTTGCGTTGTAGATACTGCTATAAAGACTTGACAACTTGAAATGACTCTTCTATTGTATGATTATAACACTAAAAATTACCATTTACACACATTGTGATTTCCTAATGTAGTTACATGCTGCAGCTGTGACTACGAAATTAAGGGAAAACTCCGCAGCATCTACATCTACGTAGTCAACTATTTCGCAATATTATAATACCTACTGCAGTTGGATACCATGTTGAATGCTGAGAATAAACCGCATCAGTTCATGTCTGATCCTAAATCTAATGAAAATTTAGGCAGAAGATGATATATACCACCATCATCTGCCTAGCCTTTTCTCAACTATGTTGGGGTCGGCTCCAGTCTAACCGCATGCAGCTGAATACCAGTATTTTACAAGAAGCGACTGCCTATCTGCCTAACTCAACAACCCAGTTACTGGGTATTACGATACCCCTTGGCAAGACTGGTTGTCAGACTTTCGGGCTTCTGACGACCTGTAACGACTGTCAAAGATCCGAGAATTACAGCCGGGACCAACGGCTTAACGCGCTTTCCGAGGCACGGAGGGGTCTCGTTATGTAAAGATCCCATCCACCCATCCACGGATCGACCGCAGCAAGCGTAGCTGACCAGTGCGGCTGTTATTACATAAGACGAGACGATGATAAATACCAAGATTTCGAATTCCACCCTTTTCAGTTAAAATATCTACCGTTTTTGGTTGCATAGTAAAATGTTATGTCGTTAGCTAAGTATTACAGCTAACAGCTGTGTATATTCAGCCCCCTTATCTCCGAAACTACTGAGCCCATTGAGCGTAACATTTTGGAAAAAATACAGAAATTAGTCTTTGCTTACAGATTACAGGAAGAAGAAGTCTCTTAAAATAACATGGTAAATCTTTCAATATTGAACGTACATTACAATTGCAGTTGGAATGTATGGGAGAACATGTTTTTCAACTACAATGTTTGTTCTTGGGATAATTGTGCCTGGTCCGACACGCACTTGGCCGATTTTGTTTTATAAGTGTAGGAACCGAGCATAATAGGTAAACACAGTAAGTAAGCACCTCGACAGCACGTTTGTGGTAACAAAACCAGACGTTTAAGTGTGTTTTTTCACTCACGTTCGATTGCGCGCGCGTTAGAATTTTATAAAGGAAAAATTATAGCGCCACCTGGTGGTCACTAGGAGAAACCTAATTTCCCATACAAAACTCTAACGCGCTCGCAATCGAACGTGAGTCGAAAAAACTCACACTAAGGCCTCAAGTAAAAGCTGGTCTCGCATTCTTTTGAAATTCAGTATCTACTACGCTAGGCCAGCACCATGCACCAGTTCAAAGTGTTACCACTCACGTTAAGTATACTGTACAACGATACATGGACCATCAGTGGTTAAATTACACTTGATTGAAACATTGATCCTTGTAAACATTGAAACATGCTGCCTCAATTAAATCAGTTCAATAAAACAATAATAAATCGATAGAAACGGAAGTCATGCCATTACATTGTTAGAGGCACATAACCCCCGAGCCTATGGTGATTATTAAGTATACATTCTTTTGTTTCGCCTCGTTTCGCCTTGCCATAATATCTCGCCTTGAACAAATCGTGGGGCGACCTTTACTTATATATTGCGAAAGTTGACCAATTTATTGGTAAAAGTGCGTAAGTTGACCAATTTATTGGTAAAGTGCGTAAGTTAATGTACCAAAACTGAGAGAATTAATTTCGTAACTTATTATGTCGTGATTAAGCGTGAGAACGTCTCAAGTTTAATAAATTCATTGGTATTTTAGGATATCTTGATCTTTGCGCCTTTGAGGATAATGGCGTCTACTTTATAAGTGTAAAATCGATATTTTGTGCCTATAAAAGTATAGTAGGCACCTAAGTAAGGCTAGTGTTTATCGATAAAAAGCAACCACTCTTGCTCATTTTAACTTTACTTCTTTGAGACTGAGTCAAATACTTTAATAAAGTGTCGGTAAGTACCTAAATAAATAAATTCCAATTCCAAAAGATCCAACGATAATAACATCAAAGTCTATGCTAAACTTTTTTCGTTTAAAGTAAAAAATATTGTAAGTAGGTGCCGTTGTAAAAAGAGCTTTTGGAATTTAATTAAAGCGAGAAGTGAAATCTTGATATACGGACCCAGGACGACGAAACGGCTAAAAGGAAGGATGTATTGAATTAGCATTTTGCTCTTTGCATACCAAAAATCTTTCCACTTCCATGCTCGCGCGTGTATGGTGATACCTACCTAGTTTCGATTTAAGATTAAGTATCTCTGGGACCTTAAAAAGGCCATTTTGGCAGAATCATAAAAGGATAACATTATGAATCATAATGGACAGTTAACTGTTAAGTTAATCGTATCAAATCCCATTGGTGAAGGATTTATCATTTATGCCTGTGCTAAAATACCAATCAATCCAATCCGAATCCAATCCCAATCGCTTTGATTATACCTACGTAGTGCAGCGAAAAAAAGAAAAACACGGACTTTCTTCGCAATATTATGATTCATAATGTTATCCTTTTATGATTCTGCCAAAGTGGCCTTTTTAGGCCCCCTGGTGTCTGGTATACGGAGTGGCAGGGACATCGACGACACCCTGGTATCATGGAGTACCTACATGATTATGAACACCAATAAGTTAAAAATTTTCGTCAGTTTGGATAACGTAACGTAACGTAAATTCACGTAGGTACCTACTGAGCAATTCCGAAAAAAAGACAAACAACCTTTTCCTGACAGATCTTGTTTACAGACAAAATATTACCTGTCCACAGTTCCACATTTAAGATGTAAAGATGTGATAGGTAATTTGCAGTTTTAAGTTGTTTGTGAAACTTGATTTATTACTTGATAACACATCTTGGCACATCTTGTCCACCCACTTAGGGTAGGCATAAATTATGTATTTTTCATTTACCTACTTAAATTAAACATCAACATGAAGGTCATTATGTCCTTGTCAATAAATATGTATGATCAGAAGGGCAATTCCCGTAGGTAATTAAAAACCGGTCAAGAGCGAGCCGGACTCGCGCACCGAGGGTTCCGTACCATCATGTTTTTAAATTATTCACATCAAAACTCGAAAACCATGCGGCCTAAAAAAAGGAAAAAATGTTTGAGAATGTGCAAGCTGCTCTCTTTCATACAGTGTGAGTCTTCATAATGTGCACATAACGAAATGAGGGAAACATAGCTTAATTTTATCGAAAAAATAATCTAGTCGCAATCTCATCTCAGCAACAAACAGTGTCAAATTTGATGACAGATTGACACTGAAATTATTTATTTTATTTATTAAAACTTTATGCACTACCTAGTAAAAAATACTGTACAAAGGCGGACTTAATGCCTGAGGCCTTTTCTACCAGTCAACCTTAGGGTGATGCAGAGACAAACATACGGGATAGATAGGTCGAAAATAACTATAAAATACAAGAATAAATATTAATACATGGATACATACCTACATATCAACAAAATAAACTTTATCAGGAGAAATAACAATCGGTAGAGTAGGAAACGAATCCAGCAAAACATTGCTGGGATGTTTCTGCCAACTTCTGACAAATAGGTATGTCAACGTGACTTTATTTTAAAAGATAACCGGCTGGTTTTAATGCGAATGATCTTTAAAAAAATCTTAAAAATACGGAACTTGCCTTTCAGAAGACCAATTCCCGTACTAAAAAACCTTCAAAATCTAATCGCAATCTCATCTCAGATCCGACTGTGAACAATCTTAAAATTACGAGAATATAATTGGCCCTCAGATACCTACATACCTACATACAATGTACATTGTGAAGTGTTTTGGGTAAGTAACATTGCAAGAAATAAACTAATGAACAAAGAGCGGTAGTAAACTACACCCCGGGTAATAACGTTTACCCGGGGTGTAGTTTACTACCGCTTTGGGTGTAGTCATAGACTACTATTACAATGTAGTGTAGGTGGCTATATGACACCAGTCAGCGAAACACGACGCAGACATTTCGTGTGCTTTAGTTTGTTAGTTTTTAGTGTAATTATAACCCTGTGTCACTGACTCTGGCAGGGCCACCATCAGGGCTTTTAATTTTGATAACACAAAAAAATTCTCGCTAATTAGTCGAAATTTGTCGCCAAATATCAGAATATGTCGATCACTGGTTCAGAAGATATAAGGATTTATAGGTGGTCGATCTGGAGTCTCCCCAGCAGGGCCACATTTATATCTCAAAAACTAGGGCACCTAGCGAAGATCTGTTTTCTCCCATATTTTGTCGCCAATTAGTCTGAATCAGTCGCCAAGTCACAGATTTAATCGGGTCTTAGTTTAGGAGATATAATGAGTTCAATTAGTAAGGTATAGTCCAAGAGCTAGTGAAAGAGTTTTTTCGTGAACTCTTCGATCTAGCTCTTGGACTATACCTTCACCTATAAACCCTTATATCTTTTGAACCAGTGACCGACAAATTCTAATATTTGGCGACAAATTTCGACTAATTAGCGACATTTTTGTGTTATCAAAATTAAAATCACTGATGGTGGCTCTGCCAGAGTCAGTGACACCAAGCTTAACTCAATACTTTCGAGTTTTCTCCCAGCAAACCATGGAGCTAAAGATAGATAGATAAAGGTGAAGAATACTTTTTACTTAATGTAACTAAAATGTAATTTCTTGTTGAGTATAGATACTTTTTGTTTCACTATGATTAACAACACCCCTTATGTAATCCGCTACCTACCCTGAAGCTCAAAATTCAGGCTAGCCAGTAGGTAGAACCTATGTTACAAAAGGAAGCATCGACGAAAAATCATCAAATGAAAGTCATATATACATAGTAGATAGATTTATTGACGTATTTAAAGAACTTAGGGATAAGAATAAGTCATTCGGATTTAAAAATTAAATTAATTTCAATACACTTATTTTGTTCGCAGATGTCAATTAAATTAACAATAAATTCTTTAACATAGTAAGTAACATCATATTAAATACAAAAAGGCAGGCATGCTATGATATTATTGTCTTGGCAGTTTTATATATGTCAATATTTTTTGTGACAAAAACATAATGATTAAATCCAGCTGATTCTAATATACCTATATTTTTGTAAAAGCAAAACACTTTGTGCTAGATCAGTGTGCAATAGAATATTTCGAAAAATATTCGTTAAATTCAAAAAGATCTATCGATTCGGTCTTGTATGATATCTTTTGAGCAGAAAATGAATTTATAAAAGTAGCAGAATTAGGGCATAATATTTTCGAGAAATATAATCAAGACACAAAAGTATTAATATTAAAAATATAACGAACTTATTGACATGTTTTTGCATTATATTTGACAGTTCCTAAACTTTTAAAACGAATAAAATCGTAGTCAGTGAAGCTAGCATTCACAATTATATGTAATAATTTAGATAATGTTGATTTAAGTTTAACAAAACAAATTAATAACAAAATTTTTTAAATCGCTAGCCGCTTTTATTTGCTGTCCAATCTTTGACATTAATATTCGCCATTAATTTCTAAATTTCGTTGTCTATAAGAAAAAAAAAACCTATTTAGAACAATACATGCCCGTAAACTTAACTATCAACATATAGGGAGCGCAGGGCGCTGTATGTGCGCTGTAACATTCTGGCCCGTAGGTTTGCACGGTGTACCGAGCAAGTCAACGTGACACTATTTAGGGCTTTATATCAATCTATTTACCCCTGCAGCCAGTGGACTAAGTACACGCAGCGTACATACAGTGCTCTGCGAGTACAGTATAATAACGCGTTCAGGGTGCTGTTCGGGCTGCCGCGCCACTGCAGCGCTTCAGCAATGTTTGCGCTGAAAAGCGTGGATGGTTTTCGTGGATGCTTCTCTTATGAAGCGCATGCGGGCCAGCTCGAACAGCTTTCTGAGCGTGTTTGTGGGCCTGGGACGCCGTGGGCGTGGGTCCCGCTGATGTAGCGGCACTGGATGCGACTAAACACGGCGGTCGCGTCCAGGGCTTGGCATAAACTGGCACTCCTGTGCGGTGCCACTTTGTGATTTTATTTCTTTCTGTGGCTTTGTTTTTGTATGTACTAACAATAGCTTTATATGGTTTTTTGTGTTAAGTACTAACAATATATCGCCTCTGCTTCAATAACGTGATAAGTCCGACAATTGTAATTTTCAAGACATTATTGAAGCAAAGAGGCGATAAAGGACTACGTCTGAAATAAATGTCTTATTATTATTATTATAAAGAATTCATAAGAGAAAAGAAAGAACTCGAAAACAAGACGAGATAACAACAGGAAACAATGAAAAAAATGCGCTGAGATGCAAAAAATACTGGGACCAATATGTTTGAGTTTCTACATCTAGACTGTCCTCACTTGGATGCACCATAAGTATTACACACGATTACGATCAAAATAATGACCATGTTGCTCAAGATATCATAAATTTCAGTGAAAACTGGTTAGCCTCGTTATGTCAGCAAAAGCAAGAATCCTTATTCGGATCGCACCGTGCGTCACGCGAAAGAAATCTCTTGTAATGAGTATTTCCTCAACATCGTAGTGTACATGATGTGTGTGTAGATGTTTTGAACAATCTAAAGTCTACAGATAAAACAGTATAAAACCACAACCCACTTACAACCCTTCGCCAGGGTAGGCTAGATACTTTGATGATTACTTTTTTTAACATATATTATATTTATATTTTTTCTTCCACTGGAAAATACCCTGGCTTTGCAGTCTAAGTACGTTAAACATTATCAAATTCCTCTTAATACATCGAGTTATTTAGATTTGTTTTTTTTTTTTTGTTTTTTTTTTTTAACAATCCTCGGATCTTTTAACATATGGATCACAAGAATCATAAACTCACGTCCCGAACTCGAGACTTTTCTCTCTATGCAGTGGACTTAACGTCCACATATCACAGCCACTGTACGACACGGTACAATCACACGACAGGCAGATACGACCAAACCTGTCTTCATCAAAACTCTCAAATTCTCAGAAGACTCGAATGGTCTACACACTAAAGTCGTACGACTTAAAGTTCACTTTCGCTGAAGCATCGAGGAACGTGGTTATAACTACGACTAACTAAATAAGCACACTGTCACAATCAAACAAAATACTGAATCTCTCGACTACAATTATTCTACAATGCAAGCAGGAACAGTCTTAATACATTCTCTATTACTTAACTACGTAGGTGTTCAGTTTCATACTTAGAACTTTGTGGTATAGTAAATACAAGTGAGTTCCGTACATCAAGTTTTTTTTTAAGTACTCGATGGTCCAAAATAACGTAAAAACTAACACTAAAAACTAATTACATGGGCCTAACTTGCACTGCAGATTAACAGAAAATACTTATGCTAAGGGCGAGAATCTACTTGGTGGAGTTTCCCGAGCTGCCGACTTTGTTTTTGAGCCAGTTGTTGGTGCGGGTCAGAATGTCAGGCTGTTGTGCTGAAACCTGCCACGCTTCCAAATTCACCTTCTTGATTTCTTCGCACGGTATGATAGGATTGCTGCAAAGACAAAACATACTAAGTCAGTTATATTATATGCAAATGCCATAATGAAGGCAAATGTCAAAATAAGAAGGAAAACCACTTTGAATAAAGTGATGATGAAATTATTTACAAATAAACAACTGGAGCAGGAAGCGTCACAATAAAGGCTTTTATTGTATTTAATGATTCTGCGTCCACCTGTATCCTCCTTTCCATCAGGAATTGAATCATTAACACTAAAATGTCGATGTTGTCATCCTCCACAAAAACCACAACCTTCAGTGACTGCCGTAAACAATCGTCAAGCATATTTTAGTTCGAAAATAATTTCATACTGTAATCACCAAGCACATTCCACTTCACATTACGCCACCATGACTCAAGAGTGTCCCTTGTGGCATTCTTTGATCTATATGTGTTCAAGCATGGGTCCTACAAAGATACGGTAAATCTTCTTACAAACTAATTAAGACTTGATTGTGTTCTGTAACAGCACATTTTGAGACAGTGGTCTATGATAAATGTGTGGTCTATGAATCTCGTCCAATAACGAAATTTGTATTTTGAACCTATGTCAATCAAATGCTTATGTGGCGACCGTTTAGTAAGTATTGGGTCCAGCACCCTAATAACTATCAATCAGAATCAAAAACATTTTGCTAATCCATTGCTTCATATGTTTGAAAAATTTGTCTGCTCAACAACGTAAATAATACAATGAATGTTGTTGAACTGTCAAAATGAAAGCCATTCCTACTGTTAGTGAGTTACGCAAGGGTCCCTGTGGGGTAATTGTTTCCATCGTACTTAAAATTATGATAAATATGCTGTAAAATTATAAATTACCTTTCAGAAGCTGGCTGGAACACATCCTTCTGTATTCTGTCAAAGGGTGTGTTGTCACACAGCACTCTCGCAAGGGATGTACGTCTTATTTCAGCGAGCTGCCTCTTGGTGAATCTACCAGACTCGTCTTGGTGGCTGTAGAAGTACCTGTCGCCTGCCTTTGTGCGCCATAGCTGTTCCTCTGTGGGTAGGGAGAGAAAATCATTAATTTATCGATAAGGGTATTTTTTATTAACTTCAGCCCAGGTAAGATTAGAAGAAAGTAATTCATTAATTTTACTGGTAGGTACGTTGTATGTTTGTTAAGTAAATAAGTTTTTGGTTGCAATGGCATTTGAAGTTTGTTGAGTTATGAACTTATAACATTCAGCTTGTTGTTCTATAACTTGAAAATTATCTGAAATTCTCAATTCAAATATAGGTAATGGTGATACTTACTTATAACACAAATAGCTGTGGGTCCAAGCAGTGATCCGGGGACAGGTGTCTCCGCCATCAGACCGATCACCAGATCGATGTCACCAGGCTGCTCGTACAGTTTTGATAGTTTCGCAACCATCTTGGGAATAAAAGAAAATTGTTTGTAAAATTCTTTACATCGTAATGAATATTGATTTTATTTAAATTGAATAGGTTTGTAGAAACCTGGAGCCATATATACCTACATTACTGTCATGTTATGGTTGCAATTCCTTCTCCAAGTTCGCACAAGGGTGCGTGACGCGCCCTTGTGCGAACTGACTTTAACTAACAAAGTCTAACAGAATTTGAGCAAAATAAAACTGCTTCTTCGGGAATGTCGAATACAAATCATTGTGTAAAGTAAGGTCCACTTGCACGTTTATGAGGTATCCTAAATAACTCGAAGTTAACAGCTAATTCAGGGTTAACCAAAAAATTTTCTTGTTGCGCCACCAAGAGCTAGAGGTAAACCTAGAGTTAAATTTTTTAATTTTTGACCTACTGATGTGGGAGGAGAGTTCAATTTCAAAATAGACACATACCTCTTCCGGTATAACATCAGTAAGTTGTTGGAAGCCGGTAGCAGCAGGCAATCCACAGAGAGTACGATACTGGGTGTATCCAGGCAGACCATGGTCACGACCACGCTGAACATCCACTGCTAACACGTCAAGACCACCCAGCCATTGATGACGCAGCTGTTGAAGGAAATTAGAATTCAGAAATCGAGTGATAAAACATAAAATACAGTTAAAGGGATAAAGTTGATACTGGAAGTTCTACGTCTCAATCATACTATGATGTATGGTGATAACCTGAGAACCAATCTGTTGCTACAAAATAAAGACTCTTGATCAGAAGGCCAATACCCGGAATTAAAATGTTCAAAATCAAGCCGCAGTCTCATCTCAGCGACAATCAATGTCAAAAGCTTGTCAAAAATGTAGGGAAATTAGGGGTATTTTTGACAGATTGAGACTAAGATCAGACTATGAATGTTCTTAAAATTACGAGAATGCTACTATCCTACTAATATTATAAATGTGAAAGTTTGTGAAGATGTTTGGATGTTTGTTACTCAATCACGCGTAAACCGTTTAACAGATTTGGATGAAAATTGGCTCATAGATAGACCATTTCCTGGATTAACACATAGAATACTTTTTATCTCGATATTCCCACGGGATCGAAACTTACGCGGATGAAACCGCGGAGCGCTGCTCTAGTCCTATCCTAATTACTATTATAAATGCGAAAGTAAGTTTGTTTGTTACCTTTTCACACCTAAACCACTGAACCGATCATCCTAAAATTTTGCATATACGTTACCAGGTGTACAGAAACAGACATAGGGTACCTTCCATCCCGAAAAAAAGTGCTATTCCCGAGGAAAACAACAATAAACCTTATTATGATAATAGATGGCGCCACGTGTCTTTCGAATCAAAAAGAGGACAACGTCTGTCGGGTCAGCTAGTAATACTCGTATTATAAATTATGTGAATGTTTGTGAAGATTTTTGAAACTTTGGATGTTTGTTACTCAATCACGCGTATACCGTTGAACAGATTTAGATGAAATTTGGTATAGAGATAGTTTGAGTCCCGGGAAAGGACATAGATAGTTTTTATCGCAGCGCCCCGCGGTTTCCCCCGCGTAAGTGTCAATCCCGTGGGACTATCAGGATAAAAACTATCCTATGTCCTTCCCCGGGATGCAATCTATCTCTCTGCCAAATTTTATTGAAATCCGTTCAGTGGTTTAGGCGTGAAAAGGTAACACAGGTACAAACAGGCAGACAGGCAAAGTTACTTTCGAATTTATAATAATAGTATGGATTCCCACGGGATCGAAACTTACGCGGGTGAAACCACGGGGCGCTGGTGGCCCTTAAATTACAAATTGAAAGAGGAAATTGAGTTTCTCAAGTAGTCGATAAAATTCAGCAGTATTAATTTAATTGCCATATAAATATTTTAATTTGCATAAAGGAACTTGATGGATTAATTATATACAGCTAATGAAGTTAAAATGCGGAGAAGAGCGATACTAAGCATAAACAATATGCATTAATATGCAATTATTATTGGTTCTACCGACCTTACTTGCATGTTTCATGCTGATAACTAACGCAAATAGCACGTTATTGGTGATAAGGCCAATAATAGCCATATATTAAATTAAAAGAGACATTTTTGGACTAACTAGCACTTTAATTCATTTATTAGATAATCCCAAAAATCCACCGTGGCCTAACTGTAAAAAAAATACCTAAAATATAGAGTAAATGACTTGTTCACTCCATAATTTGAAAAGATAACCACCTAAACTTAGAATATACTAGAATATACTATAAAAAAATAATAGCTTTCAGTTTTCCTTTAAAATCTCATTATTCATTATTCGTAGGTAGGCTACTCTGGTTCTCATGGCCTCATTTCTAAATCAATGTTAAATCCGGTTTTCAAGCAGTCACCTAAACGCGCAATTTATACTCTGCAGTCATTGTCAATGTTACAAAGTATTGCTAGGTCATTCAGTAGTACATAGACAAAGCGATTTTTTTTCTAATATGTTCAGGTGGTTAAGTTAATACAAAAGAATCAATTAGTGTTAATGAATTGCCACAGAAGAAATTGAACAGAATGTTTTGCTGCGGTTAGTAGTCTTATGTCTCACTTTGTCGCCGCCCAAAAGTGCTTATAGAAACCAATTGGCTCTTAAATTAGTAGACTAGAGAAATATAGAGAAAATCGGAATGCATCAGATTTTTTAGATTGTTATTACACCAGACGCGAATCTTGAAAATATGATTTCATGATATTTTTTTAGTGTAACGACCGCTGCTAAAGAAAATGTGTTTTTCTTTTGTTTTGACATCACATCTGTTTAAAAAAATAAAAAAATATTTTATAAACTGATATTTCACTACCCAAGATCGTTGACTAAAAAAAGCTTTTTTTTGTCATGTATTCCATCACCGGAGTTTCGCTAGATAGTTTAATTTGAACCCATCGATATATTTTTGAGCCATAATGACTACAAGAGTAGTATTGCGCACTAATAAATAATAATATATTTAATTTGATTCGTATCTGGATATAAAATGATTATAACACCGCTTAACCCTTTCATTATCAATGCTCATCAGCCATATCACATGATATAAAAAATAAATATATATGTGTCTGCGTTTATGCAGTACTATACATTATTTACTTAAGGCAAACACGTTCAATGTGACATTCAACCATTGTTCAAGGCGAGAACAAACGTAGGATGAAAATTCATAAGTCATAACATATTATAACTCTTCGCTTTGTTATTTTTCTCGGCTACGCTTTACTCATATTCGGGAAGTAATTTGAATTGAATTTCCAAACATTTTGGATTTTTATTGTTTTTTTATGGGAGTGCTGTAAGAAACCATAAATCATTTCTTTTAACATTCGAATATATAAAAAATGCTTTATGCTCTGCCTGCATATCTACACACCCTACGTACATAATTTAAGTAAAGACGCCAGCACGTCAAGCTACTACAATCTGTCAAATTTCTTTAATAGATTTTCAACTTTATCGCTAAAATATAAGGTTCAAAGTTGATTGGGAAAATTTGACAGTTTCGGGTAGCTTGATGTGCTGGCGTCTGTACTTTGTCAATATAGAGATAAACTACGATAACATGGCGCGCCCCTCCAAATTACTGTGTACTGTACGATTAATGACGTGACTAGTCGAGCAACAAATCCGTGGATTTGTTTTTGTTTGACGGCCGTCTCATTACGCACACATGCGTTGTGAATCTTGGTGGTGCATTGTAAATACTTTCACAAATACTTTCAAACGTTTTGAATTTTGGAGGGGCGCGCCATGTTATCGTAGTTTATCTCTACTCTGGTATGTTTCCAAGGTGAAGTGTCTGCAACGGGAGGTTAGGAAAAGTAAATATTTTGATCACTCAGATCGTTAGGCACGAGTTTTGTTAGCATACCTGTGCGAATTAATCTATACCTACATATAAAATTCAAAGTCCTGACTGACTGACTGATATATCAACGCACAGCCTAAACCGCTGGTCCTATAGACATGAAATTTGGAGGGTGTGTTCTTTGTGAAGAGTAGGTATCCAGTAAGAAGGGATTTTTCGAAATTCCACCCCTAAGAGGGTGAATGGGGGGACGGTGAAATTTCACGCGGACGAAGTCGCGGGCGGAAGCTAGTTGTATATTATGTACTTCACATAACAACGTTAGGTACCATATTAAAGTACCTTTTGGACTCATTACTGGAAATCCCAGTGAATACGATCTACCTACTTTAGCATTGACATTACGACATTTATATGTTATTTGACATTGACTCAGACCAATTATATCTTCAGCCTACCGATTAACGTCTGCTTACGTCACTACTACGTACTTAAAACCTTCGACATTCAAAGGTTAACCTTCCTTATGGTAGATAAGGAAGATCAGGGGGCCTAAAAAGGCCACTTTGGCAGAATCATAAAAGGATAACATTATGAATCATAATATGGCGAAGAAAGTCCGTGTTTTTCTTGTTTTCGCTGCACTACGTAGGTATAATAAAAGACATTCGGATTGAATTTGGATGGATTGATTGGTATTTTAGCACAGACAAAAAAAAATTACTGAAAAATCCTTTACCAATGGGATTTGATACGATTAACTCAACAGTTAACTGTCTATTATGATTCATAATGTTAGGTATACTTCTATGATTCTGCCAAAGTGGCCTTTTAAGGCCCCCAGTTCGTCATTCATTCATCATCTGGGACACTGCAACCCTGAACTGAAATTCGACTGACTATTGTATAAGTATCTACATTTCAGTCTTCCCTTTTCCTATACCTAACAGAAATCTCAAAAAAAACTTACATCGTCATCATAGTTCAAGTCCAATCCCTGGCTCTTCTGGCTGATCATTCCTCTCAAGATCTTTTCCAATCCTCCCTTCTGCGAGACCAGCTCAGGTTTGAAGTAGTTATTCATGAGACGGTGTGACGCCAGTTTTTTGTTCTCATCAACCAGCTCGATGTCTTGGTCCAAGAGACTGTTGACGAAGTGGAAACCGGCTGTGGCGAAGGAGTTCGTGATGGTGGGGTCAACGTCTGAGTTGTACCCAGTGTCGTAGCTGTCGTACAGCTCATCGAATGCTTTTCCTGTGAAAATAACAATTTACATTATTGTGACTTCAAATGAATTTGTTTAACATATTTTTTTTTTTACTATTATCTAACATTTTATTGTGCCTATAAAAAATCTGTAAGTAAATCAAAGCCATGTTTGTGTTGCTACTTGCAACAACATAAAAGATTTATGGAAAAACATGTTTCATGTAGGCTACAATGCGTTTTGTTAGTTTGTAGCTAGCTTTTACGTAATCAACTGTTTTGTTTTCAAACAAAGTAGTTTGATTACGTTTTTTTATAGAAAAAAGTCCATTTATGTCTATTTTACAATTTTTTTTTTCAATAAACTGCTTTTTACCTTTTCACATAATAGCAAAGAGTTTATATTCTAAAAATTGGACTTCTGCTGCAATTTTTAACAAATGTTTTGCTCAATAACTAAGATTAAAAATACTGAAGTGTTAATCGATTTTTGTTGCTGACTGTATATAAGAAAGTGGTTACAAATTCAAGTGGTTTTCTTTCCAAATTGTGTGAAGACACTTGTGCTAAATGGTTCAAGAGCCCGTTCCTCTCCCGAGAGAAAATAGTGTTGAAAACTCATGCAATAAGATTAACAAAGGAGAAAAAAGACTAAAGTAATACAAAATAATAAATAATGGTTAGAAAATGTTAAAGCAAAATCCTTACCAGTCAATGCAGGTAGCCAGGTCTTGTAGGTGATATGCTGAATTTCAGCGACGACAATCCTTCTTGCTTCGTGGTACAGTCTATCGGAATTCCAGCCGGGGTTGAGGGTAGCCAGGGAGCGAGCGATACGGTTGTGTTCCCTCACCCAAACGGAGTACATACTGGTCAACCAGGGGTGGGTGTTGGCACGGGCATCACCTGGAGACAAAAAGAAACATATAATCAGTAATTTGGACATTTGGTAGAGGCTTGGAATTTTTTTAAAGACAGGCAGTCATGTGAGAATAGAATATTCGTAGAATATGCTAGTCATGGGTCTCTTCAGTATAGTCATGAGTGTCTTTGAGTCATTTCTTTATTTTACGATTTATTAAAGTACTAGCTGTTGCGGCGACTTCATTTGCGATCCAGGATGAAAAGTAGTCTATGTCCTCAGGTCATGGTCTATCTGTGTGCCAAATTTCATCCAAACCCGTTCAGCTGTTTAAGCGTGAAATCGTAACAAACAAAGAAACTGACTTTCTCATTTATTATAGTAGGTATTACCTACTAACTTTTGCCCGCGGCGTCGCGGGCGTGGAAGCCGGAAATTACCTCCAGGGAAATGTATTACTAGGTATTACTGGGATAAAAGTATCCTGTGTTAATCAAGGTTATAATAAACTATCTGCGTGCAAAACTTCATCCAAATTCTATTAAAAGCATAATATGTAGGTACTAATGATTGAAATACTATCGTGAATTCATGCAAGCCTAGTAAATCTTGAGAAAGTCGGGTCATATTTCAATCATGATTCGAAAGACACGTAGCGCCATCTAGCGTCCTAAAGCAATTGTGACCGTCGAAAGTTATTGTTCTTTTCCTCGGGAACAGTATTTTTTTCTGGTGGAAGGTATCCTATGTCCTTTTCTATACCCCTGACAACGTATATGCGAAATTTCATGATGATGGGTTCAGTGGATTAGGCGTGAAAAGGAAACAAACAAACTTTCGCATTTATAATATTAGCTAAGATTCTTAAAAAAAAACATTTCGTGAGTCATTTGTTTTCATTATAATCAGTAGGTAATCAATATTTACCTAACTATTACCTAAGTTGACCCAGTTTGGGTCTTATTACGTAAGTAATAAGACCCTATTATAAAATTAATCATATCAATAGGTATCAATATCTGTATCAAAAATTCATGAATGTTCTAGAAAGAGGTGAAGAGGTTAGAGCTGTTTTTGCAATGACAAATTTGATGAATAATTAAATAACAAGTTCAAGTCATCGCCTTAGCGAAACGAAAACTAAAATAATTAAGAATCTATTTTAATCAGGTAGCGAGGACAATGAAACTAAAATCGAAAGTAGGTATGGTAATGGTACTATCCGGTGTGGAACCTAAGATAGAAACACGCTTCTATGATACGACTACATACAGAAAGCAAAGCTAATAGAAATCTCTATTCTTAGACAGCACGTTTCGCCAAAAACTTTGTTGATAGAAAACATTGTAGATAATATCGGTCCTGAAGTACTGTTGACAAAGATCTCTAGCTAGCACTTCTTGCCGTAAACTTTATTCATAGAAACCACCGTTTCCAGATACCTTGGTTCACAGAAAGTATCTGTGAACCAAAATTCATCCAAATCCGTTTAGCCGTTATTGCATAATTGAGTAACAAACTTATCTTCTTATCTAAATCTTAGACTGGAATGTTCAGTTTTTAACTGAACATTCCAGTCTAAGATGTGGTGGAAGTTACCCACAAATGTTGTTTTCTAGATTTTATCTTATCTAATGACACAATCATTAAAGGAATTGTTATCTTAACAGCATAATCTCTTTATCTCCCTTGTTATCAGTGTCATTGTATTGGCACATGGCACTGATAAAGTTTGTAAATAATGGTTTAATATCTAAAGTTCTCGGGTATTCTAAACTTTATTATAATGTTTGCAATTTCTAAGTACCTATAGGGTGTATTATCACCTAAATTTTAGAGTGAGGAACATTATTAGCCAGAAACTTTGTTGATTTATCTATTCGCTACCAGAAGATAAACGTATTTAAAACATTAAAAAAAACGATACTTATGTTTTTCCCATGAGATCATAAATACACACCTTTGTGGCGAGGATTCAGTCAATAGTATTCATAAGTTCTTCTTTTGAATACGTTGACCCTCATTATACCTAAATACCTACAGTGTTTGTCAAAATATGTACAGTCAACAAAGGAGTTAAGTATACAGGAGCGTCGGATATAGTTGAAGTTTACTAAGAAACCTATGGATGTTCTGGACTGAAATTTAATTTAATAAATGAGCTGTTTGTTTTCTATTAATAAACTAAAATTTTATTCGAGAATATCCATCGGTTTCTTAGTAAACTTCAACAATATCCGACGCTCCTGTATACTTAACTCCTTTGTTGACTGTACCTACATGTTTTTCCATCAATATGTAAATATTGATGGATAATAAACTAGTAAACTCCATACCGCATAGGACGATGAACCATGACGAGACTCAAACTCAACATAACCGATTACATCATCGGCTGTGCCAAATAAAACATCTTGCCAACTAAGTACATCTGGAATTATTTTAATATTATTAAAAGAATTCTCCTCTTTTTCCACTTCTCTCTCTATTTAAAGATGCTAAGGGTTGTTAGAGAAGTCCAGCTCATTCCGCCATCTCCGTCTGGGCCTACCGCGATGTCGCTTCCCATTGAGAGGGACCCATTGGGTCGTGACTCGTGAGTTTGGCCCATTGGTAGTCCGACATGCCAATTTACAATTATTTTTGTTTTTTATATTAACTTACCCGCATTAAAGCAAATAGCAGAGCTGCTATCCACAAGGCACTTCTCAGAAGGATTGGCAGCCAAAGGCAGGTGCTCCTCTTCCTCAATGGTGGAGGTCTTCAGCAGACCACCAGTTCTCTCTCGTAAGGCTGCAGCATCCCAGCTGTTGGCACCGTAGATGTTGGACCCATCCAGGAAATGAGTCGCTTGGTTCATCTGGGAGGAAAGAAAAACATACATAAGTAGTCTGCTTATGAAAGATTTCTTGGTAATTGTTAACGGTTACAGCGTAAATACGTAATTAGTTTTAATTACGTATAGTTTTATTGCTTTGGTCAATGGTTGATATGAAACCTTGTGGTTTATTGATGTAAATATAAGCAGTGACCATGGCTGGTTAGGTACAAGTTATAGTTCCAGAGATCTCATTTACTAGAAATGTTTATCTTACTAGGTAATGTTATTATTAATTAATAAAGATAAGAGATTTCCATGTTTAATGACTAGTAGGTACCTATGAATTAGATACGGATGTATAAAATACCATTTTGTATGACAGTGTGTAAAAGTGTCGAAGAAAACAATATCAAGTCACGTATCATGCTTTGGTACACAGTTTAATGATAACCGGCCTAGTCAAGATTACCAGAATCTAATAAACTCATGGTCATAGGTAGATAACTGTTATACAAATACAAATCGAAAACATTGAAGAACAGCTGTAAAACCGCACCAGAGTTAGTTAACATCCGGGAAATGAAAATAAGTGCACGTAGGTAGGTACCTACACGTAAAAATGTTTACAATTGGATACGTCGTGAAAATATACTACCTCACTGATAAAACAATGCGTTCACGCTTTCTTTGGTTAGATTTTTCCATAAACATTCGATCACAAGTGAAATTTCATCACGTAAGTATTTCTAAGTTGGTGCATGCCTTTATGTTAACACTAGCTTCTGCCAGCGACTTCATCCGCGATAAAAATTTCATCTTCCTTCGATCTACCCCGTCCCATCGCCTGCCTGCGCTATTACTTCGTTTTCGGTTAGCGTCATTTCTGACTTTTTTCCTTTGACGCCTTCCTTAAAAATTGGGTTTTCAAAAGAAAAATAACTTTCAAATCCGACTGGATTTTCCAGATTAGCGCGTTCAAACAATTTTTTTTTTTATTGCTAAATGGGCGCTCTTGACCCCGATCACGCCTGTTTGAAAGAGATGGTTGAGGTCTATGATGGAACGAGCGTGCCCAGAAGATGCCTGCCGGTCGATTCTGTAAAAATCTCACCTTGAAAACTTAGGTGAAGTGAGTTTGTTTTTGCTAGGAATTGATAGCTCACTCCACGCTCACTTCACCTAAGTTTTCACGGTGAGATTTTTACAGAGTAGCACCGCTGTTCACTCTTGTTCAAATAATAATATACCTAATTAGTATACTTAGTATAGATAGATGTCAAAGACAATTGCATGTTCAATATGCATGTTCTTTCTTTAAAGAGGGAATTGAATGAAAGTAATGAGGAATTCCAGAAATTAACTTGTAGGTAGGTAAGGATAAAGCATAATTATTAACATCCACTATGTCAAAGTTTTTCACAGAAAACAAAACTAAGTTTCAAGTCTTAATAAACGTACCAACGCTTATCTTACTCATTATTCACGAATAGGTACCTACGGCTGCAAACCGCACATTGCGAAAACATAAATTAAAGTTCAAAGTAGTAAACAAAAAAGTATTTTGCAATGTTTACAATAACAATTCAAGTAAATCTGCATAATAAGTAGGTGCATGCCTATACTGTCTTTGTTTTATGTAGTTTAACGCAATCATCAGGAAAACTGCATAATTATAATTATGTTATCAGGGTCGCATTGCAAGGCAAACGAACTGCAATGAATCAATCAAGTTCGTCCAACATAATAAAATCCATCCATTGTGTTGTATAGGTCTTACAAAAACATGTTTTTGTCCGGGTAGCCTCGTCAGTCCTTATCAATTGTGTGTTTGTGAACTACTCCGGATATCTCTATTATGAGGCAAGTGACGTATGCACTAGGTAGGTACACAGGGAAATTGTGTAACATAATATTCAAATCCGTTTGAAATTTATGTTAAATCCATTTAGAATAATATCAGCTGTATGTTAGTGTAAATTCAGTTTATTTCAGAATGACTAAAGCGATTGGAAAATTCATAAAAATGTTTGAAGTTTAGCGGAAACTGAACCAGCACCCTAATTGTGTAAAACACTATCAATCTCAATCTGAATCATTTTGAAAGATATTGTTAATCCATTGCTTTATATGTTCGAAAAATTTTACTGCTTAACAACTTAATTATTGCAATGAATGTTGTTGAACTGTCAAAATGAAAGCCATTGCTACTGATAGTGTATTATGCAATTAACACGCAGTGTAAGCCGACTTCTTATTGTACGAAAAGCGTAAACAATACGTGGTCAGCTAAAATTAGAAATGTATAGCTAGATATGTAGCCGTGGGCAGCGGTGCTATTCTGTAAAAATCTCACCGTGAAAACTTAGGTGAAGTGAACGTGGAGTGAGCTGTCAATAGTGTCAATTCCTAACAAAACAAACTCACTTCACTAAGTTTTCACGGTGAGATTTTTACAGAATCGACCGGCTGACCTTTGGCGCGTGTTCATTATTAGTCCTTACTTGATGTCAATTGAACCCACTCAGCACAAGTACAAATCGATCACGCGAATCTATTAGCATTGCAAATATTTGAACTCTTGGACCCATCCATAGCACGATCAATCTTTTAAATAAAACATGTTGTTATTGCACCATACTGTGACGGAAAAATGTTCCTGATGCCAATTTAAAGTCGTTAGCGTAATAAATAGCCTTCGAGATTCGTCTCTCGATTAGAACTAAAGCTGAAACGCGGATAACTACATTACCTACCTCATTACCTACAAAACAATAATGTTGTTGCTTATATCCATACTAATATTATAAATTCGAAAGTAACTCTGTCTGTCTGTATATTACGTTTTCACGCCTAAACCACTGAACGGATTTCGATAAAATTTGGCAGCTTCTGCTCACGACTTCGTCCGCGTAAAATTTCACCCTCTTAGGGGTGGAATTTCGAAAAACCTTTTCTTATTGGATAACTGGATACCTACTCTTCACAAAGAAAACACGTCCTCCAAATTTCATGTCTCTAGGACCAGCGGCTTAGGCTGTGCGTTGATTTAACAGTCAGTCAGGAGTTTTAATTTTATACGAGTATATAAATATGTAGATATATAACAAAAAAATATTTCATTACTGGCTCAGAGAAGCAGTCAAGGCACACGTGATAAGTAAAGAAAACATCCAAAATTACAGAGTATCCATTGACAAAATACAAGGACACCGAATTATACAAACTATGTAACACGACATCGACGCATGATCGATGTTGATACGCGTCTTTATATAGACAGTCTTTGAACATGATCGTATGTATCACATTGGTTTGCCTTTCTGTATATGGAATGACGTGCATCTCACTCACTACATAAGAGTTGAAGGAACCGAGAAGAATATTTCTAGATGATGATACGAAGTTAAAAGGCTGAAATAATATTGTTGAAACTTAGAAGCCTACTAATCAATAATAATAAGTCATGACATCCTTAGCATAGGTAATAGAAAAACCCTTTTATTAGTGTAAAAACGTTCTCAATCAAATACACGACGTTGCTTTGAAAGCACGTCTTCCAGAAACTTGAACAATCTGTTGCAATGAACTGGTCACTACTGATCTGGTTGTTATTAAGAAAAGCTACTGCAAGTAAGTGCAAAAGCATCCAAGCTAGCCAAGACAATGGTTAGTCATTTCTTAAACTCAGCCCTTCGTACACGGCACGGTTTCGTTACGGTAAATACCGTGCCGTAGAAAAAACATGTCCATCAACAAGCTTCCATAGTGATGCATACAACACTGTCAACCGTGCCTACACACGGTGAATAAACCGTAGTTTTTCACGGCAAGAAAAACGTGTGTCCAAAGGGCATAACTGGCTAATATTTTTACCAGAGAAGGAAAACAAAAGAAATGAGGCAGTCTTACCTGTTCAGCAGCTCCAAAAGTGCAGTCTCCTCTATAGGTAGTGACGGAGCGAGTGTACTCCATGCAGCTGACATACTTCTCCTTGTAGAAGGGGTCATCATAGGGCACGGTGATAGGCATACAGTTTGGGTGAATGTACCTCGGAGTAAGGGGGAAGCCGTCATTCCCGCAGCACCGGATAGCCTGGTGCGTGTGAACTGGTGACAATACACAGTGGTGAGAATGGCTTTGGCCGCTAAGAAGTAAAGTAGGTAGGTATGTATGTGTATGTAGATACCAATGGTACTGCATTTGTTAACCAAATTGATCCATAAAATGTGAACAGTAGGCATTGTGAGCTGTGTGCTAAATTAAAATTGCAAATGTAACGTGTTGTTACGAATTTCAATCAGTTAGCCGTGACTCAAGGATTCTCTTCAATTAGTTACAGCACAATTTATTTTTCAATTATTCTAACAGACTTACTCGTTTTGCGTACAGGAGTGTGAACCAGATCATGATAGATGAATTGACTCCAGATGGCCAAAGTCATGGTCTTGCTATTGTTAGGCACATCCAGGTTGTTAGTAAGTTTAGTGCTGACAAATCGAGCTGAAGGCAGAGCATTGTGGCTTATAGCACGACGGGGCTGCAAGAAAAATACAGAATTATATAACTAATCCGCATCCCACACAGGCATGTTTGGTACATCAACGAAACTGTGACTCAATAACTATTGATAAGTTATCACAAAAAATCCATACTAACGTAATACGAGTAGCAATCCAGTTGTTTATACTAGTAGACAAACCTGGTCATTTTAACAGATCTAACTAGCTTGATGAGTAGTTTTCGAAAAAAATACAGATTCAAGATTCAATAAAACACCAACCTCATCAATTCCATCAGCGTATCTGGGGTGCAGGAGACGTTTGTAGCCAGTAAGTGCTTGTCCCCAGGAAGAACGCACTTTGTTGTTGCATGAAGCATCAAAAGATCGATACTTAGACGACATCTTATTCGAACGACACCCAAAGCGTTCGAGAGCAGCACATTCCCCACCGAACTCACTGTCGCGCAAATTCAACGTGCTAATGAAACTCGCGCACTCTTCATTTGGCAAACCGAATCTGAATGTGGACAAACAAAACAACTATTAAACCCAAACCTATAGACACGAAGACTTAATGTAATTAACAGTGAATTAATTCAGTCTCGTACCTTCGGCATCTTGTGTAAACTAGATTCTGAGACGCCTTTGTTATTGTCAACGAAGACTTCTCATAATGCATGGCGTTTTCGGAGACGGAACCGTCAATCGCAAACCCCTGCGCAGGCGAAATAGTTCTAGGAGTGATCCCAGCAGACTGCAAATTCATTTCCAATCTTTCCAACATTGATACTTCAAGCTTTCCAATCCTTATTGATCTGTTCGTGTGTAATGTAGTGACAGGTGGTAACCTCCTCAACATTTCAGCACTCGGGAACGGAAAATCATACATAGGCGGTGGATGACTGAAATCTGCAAAAGTAGAAGACGGCTTAGAACCCAGTCCCTATAAACTTTAGTTATTGGATGAGATAAGATAAATACTCTTTATTGATTTCCTTTTTGTTTTGTACTCTTTAATTTTTCTCTTTTTTGATGAGGATGAAGTAAAGAACTTACCCGTTGATATTATTAGATTAAGCGGGTACGGAGCAATCTGGCTCCCGAATGTTACTCCCACCCAGAGCATCACACCAAGCAACACCATTTTCATCATTTCTTCCAAGATAATACTGCAACAAAAGATCCAACAATGATTCACCGCGTCACCGTACGAATATTAAGTAACATTATTTAAATGCCAAGAGACCAACCGATGACCAATTTTAGCTATTAACATACTTCGTTCTTTTATCTGAGACGTTTAGAGTCCAACTGATCAACAAACGGGTGGATAAACAGTTTTATGAAGACCTTTAGATACGAGAAGGGGCATGACCTGTGATAACCTTTTAATGTATCTGCTGATAGTGTGGGGGACATAATAATATGTATGTTTCGTCACAATTTCTCGCCATTTTTAGCAATTAAAAGATAAGAAGCCGAGCCCCCTGAACTACAAGATAAAACAAGCAGTTCCGGCTAAAGATAGATTTAATTATAATCGTGTTTCATACACACGCCTAATTATAATTAATTGTTAAAAGCTTGTCTAGTTCAGAGAATCCGTGTTATGAAACAATAAGTGACGAATCAATGTTTAGTCTCGAATAATGATCGTAAACAATATTGTTTTTTCTTTTCACAAACTTACTACGCAGAAGTTGGAGCTTGGAGCTCAATAATTATATTTCATTCACTTTACCCTTTTACAAGCTTGTTTTTATAAAGAAGTTAAAATTTAATTTCACACAGCTGCAGCTGTTCGTTTACTATACCACTGGAAATCTGACATGCGTCAAACTGAGAAGTTTGAAAGAGGTGGGTAGTTGTGAATTTGCATATTGTAATGGCTGCCATTAAGTGCTTAGTTTTATTGAAAATTCCTTTAATAACCGTAAGTTTTATTTTGTTTTACGCTTCTTGTGTAATTTGGATTTATCTTTTTGTGCTTGGCTGTTGTGTTTTACGTGTTGGACAGCTCATACAAATTAATTATTTCAACATTGATAACTGCATGTTTGTTAAAATTTCGGCTTCTTTTCCTAGTTATAACTTGCGTCTGAAGTCAGGTCATTCTTTCACTGAAGGACTTAAAGGAAGGATTTAGTCCTTATAGGTATTAGTAACGGAACTGATGTGTAAAAGATACAAAATAAGTAACGAATTTTAACAAAATATTATGAAAATTAATTATTATTTTATATCCGAGGGCCTTCATCTAGTTTTAACTTATCATCATAATAAAATATACTTCCGGGTACTCCTTATTCAGAACATACCTACCTACTTGCCGTCTTGCTCTTGCTTTCATTGCTATGCACTATGCATCACAGCAGTAGAGCAGCGTCAATAAGTTTACTGTTATACAGGGTTATTTGTAAAACATTAACAACCTCTTAAGAGATCATTGTACTCATCATTATGAACAACTTTTACTATGGGACCAAACCTGAAATCGCGAAAAAAAAATCAGCTGTTCCCTACATTTAGACATTTAGACGAGATATACGAACGTAAATGTAGGGAACAGCTGTTTTTATTTTTCACGATTTCAGGTTTGGTCCCATAGTAAAAGTTGTTCATAATGGCGAGTACAGTCACGAGCATAAGTATGTATACACTTGGCTTTATTCAAAGGCGATTTTCTCCTTTCATTTTGAATGAAATTTTATGTTATTACGAACATAGTATTTTCGAACCCATAGGTTTATGTAAAGTGTCGTATTTCAAGGTTGCATACGTTATTTCACGAAAAAATCGCAATTGTAAGTTGCCAAGTGTTGACATATTAGTGCTCGTGACTGTACAAGAGTTAATGTTTTACCAATAACCCTGTATAGCTGTAAACTTATTGTGCCATTTCTTTTGCACGAACTCGAGTATTTTCTTTTATCATCTAGCTTATAAATGATTACTAGCAGTACCCCGCGGTTTCACCCGCATAAGTGTCGATCCCGTAGGAATATCGGAATAAAAACTATCCTTTAGCACAACAATATCGCTCGCCGTACATTTAAATAATATATAGTATAGCAAAGTGTGAACGTGTTCTAAATAAATGTATGGCGAGCGATATTGTTGTGCTAACTATTATGCTATTATATTATAGCGTAGTCTGAAATGAGCTTAAATCATAGTTAAAAGTCGCCGCGCGGCAAATAGGTACCCCCGTGCGCTCGTGACAATAATTGTTATTCATAATTTGCATTTGATTTCCTTTTTTAGGGTTCCGTACCCAAAGGGTAAAAACGGGACCCTATTACTAAGACTTCGCTGTCTGTCCGTCTGTCCGTCCGTCCGTCTGTCTGTCACCAGGCTGTATCTCATGAACCGTGATAGCTAGACAGTTGAAATTTTCACAGATGATGTATTTCTGTTGCCGCTATAACAACAAATACTAAAAACAGAATAAAATAAATATTTAGGGGGCCTCCCATACAACAAACGTGTTTTTTTCGGCGTTTTTGCCTTGTGGTACGGAACCCTTTGTGTGCGAGTCCGACTCGCTCTTGGCCAGTTTTTTTTAATTTTCATTGATGCCAAAAAGTAGAGCGTTCCTATTTTTTTTGTTACCTGCCAGAATACCGAGAAGAGTGTACCTAGGTAAGTATAATTGATAAGTTGCGTTTTATTTGTATTGTTGAGGTTTCAGTTAATTCTATAAGTACTTATAAGTAGATAAGAAAAAATTATATGATTTTATTTTATTGTAATTTGGATAACACACACACCTATGTAGGTAAGTAGGTACTGTAAGGGGTTATTAACTTATTACCAGTAATACATAATTATATAGGGTGACTGGTAATTAGTGACCGATACTACACGTGATTTTACTCATCATTATGAACAACTTTTACTATGGGACCAAACCTGAAATCGCGGAAAAAAATCAGCTGTTCCCTACATTTATGTTCGTGTAACTCGTCAAAATGTAGAGAACAGCTGTTTTTTTTTTCACGATTTCAGGTTTGGTCCCATAGTAAAAGTTGTTCATAATGATGAGTAAAATCACGTGTTTAAGTATCGGTCACTAATTACCAGTCATATAAAACATTAGGCTTCAGGACGAAAAAACAATCGCTTTATAGTCCGCGGCCTAGTTGACGGACAAAAACAAAGGCGCGTGTCGGCTGTTTTTTTCCTAGGAAGCTTCTAGAATGTTGTAGAAGCTCGACTCGCCCAGAGGCGTTCCCAGACGTCACGGACGGATTGTTGTTGTTTTGGCGGGAGCAGTTGAAAATAGGTTCGTGTTATGCATTGGTGTTATGTCATAGAATTACGAAAGTGTTTATAGATAGATAGATTAGGTACTCTAGGACATTCAATGTAGTCTCGGTATCAGGGTGGTTTACTAATGATGTGGGTAATTTGTCTAATAAATTAAATATTGACATTATCTAATCTAAAATTGCATATACCTAGTTGTGATCATTAGTTTCCTAGTTATCCATAGACCCATAGTCAACGACAGTTACTGGAATGGCTAAAGTGACAATGTTGAAGAAAATCGAGCACCGCGCTGTTATTAAATTCTTTACCAAAAATGGAAAAAGTCAAAAAACTATTCACGAAGAGATGGTGGCTGTTTACCAAGATTCTGTACCTTCGTTATCTACGGTTATCAAAAGTGGTCTAGTGAATTTAAAAGGGGCAGAGAGAGAGTATCGAAGACGACATTCGCTCGGGCGGCACGCTACTGCCTCTACGGAAGAAAACATGACAAAAGTTGAGCAGCTTATACTAGAGGATGCCCGAATGAAGATCAAAATGATAGCCTATATGACCCAGCTCTGTGATGGTTCAGTGCACACTATTCTTCATGACCTTCTTTTCCTTTAAAAAGTCAGTGCAAGATGTAATTAATACTCACGTTGAATGTTCACGGCGCTCGGCGCGGCGCCTCAAAAGCAAGTGCGAATCGAGTACAGAGCTTTTTAGAGCTCTGTGGTGAAGTTCCATCAAGTATTTTCGATCGAACTGTTATTGGAGATGAAACGTGGGTTCATCATCATTATGATCCTGAAAGTAAGCAAGCGTCCATGCAGTGGCACAAGGAGGGTACTGCGCCCCCTAAGAAATTCAAAGTCGTTCCGTCTGCCGGAAAAATCATGGCCACAGGGTTTTGGGACTCAAAGGGAATTTAGATGATTGAGTACCTACACAAAAATAGGTGAAAACATAAACGCAGCATCCTACGCATCCACTTTACGAAATTTACGGGAAGCAATTACAGAAAAAAGACGGGGTAAACTGACCACCACCGGTGTGTTGCTTCTTCACGACAACACCCCGGCCCCGCACCCTAATTGCGTAGGTAACACACTCTCAATTTGAATAATTTCAAATTAACGACGGATCACAGTAGGTACTTACTTAATGCCGGCTACTCACGATCAAGTTCACTTGTCAAGTTTGCAGCGAACTAGAAGCCGCGTCCAGTACCTAAACTTGACGGTGTATGGCTACTTATCATGCATACCCATAGCCATACACGTTCAAGTTTACTGGACGCGGCTTCAAGTCTGCTGCAAACTTGACGGTGAACTTGATCGTGAGTGGCTGGCATTATCATGCATACCTACCCATAGCCATACACGTTCAAGTTTACTGGACGCGGCTTCAAGTCCGCTGCAAACTTAACGGTGAACTTGATCATGAGTGGCCGGCATTACATTTAAGAGCATACTTTAGAAATAAAAAACATAAAATCGACTCCAAAAATAAAAGACCAAAATTATGAAATAACTAGTTAATTTCGGAAGTCGTTGGCAAAAAAACTAAAATACAGATCCCAAGACACAATAGTTTTGTTCACAATCCGATTAATAGTTACCTAATGGAGAAATGCGTGGATAAACGTACATAGAGACTGAGACACCTATAAAAATACGCGTGCGTGTGTGCGCGTGACAAAAAGTATCTCCTGATGTCTGCTGCTCGTCTAGTACCATGCTTCACAAAATGTTATTTAGTGTGTACCTATGTTATTTTTCTAATAGCAAGCTCTTCTAGCGTTGAGTGTAGGTACTTTGAGATAGAACGGCCGTAACGCGACTGATCCGAGAAAAAATCACCTGCAAGAATACAATAGGGCCATAAACGGACGCTTCGCGTAGCGGACGTAACGCGACTCCCTCAAAGTTTGTACTGATGGTGTAAATGGGGTGATATAATAAGCTACTTATTCAGGTTTATTCATTGGTTAGCAGCTGGTTACCCTTACATTTACATGTAAGGAAAGTAGGTAGAGGTATCTAGGTACTTACCTACTTCGGGACTAAACATATTATGACAATTATGACAAAATGGTAAATGATTTTTTTGTGTAAGTAGGTTTCTACAAACACTTTTACATGTCAATTATATGGCCGCTTTGAGTTGATTAGATTAGTTTATTGTCTATAAACGCTATAAGTAGGTACTAATTAAATAATTCTAAGATACCTATAATTATACTATAATCACTTATCACTACTAATACTATCAAAACCAAAACACTAGTCTACAAAAATACGCTTTATGGGGGCCTAAAAAAGCCACTTTGGTAGAATCATAAAAAATCAAATCCTATTGGTGACGGATTTTTCAGTTTTTTTTTGTCTGTGCTAAATACCAATCAATCCAATCCAATTCCAATCTCTTTGATTAGTTAGTTAATTAATGGTGCCGAATCCCTTGTTCACAAATTAAACTAAATAAAGTTCAGTGCATCTTTTCTTTCCATTTCATTATAAAAAGGACAGAAGATACGTTTTAGTTTAGTCCTGTGACCTGTCAAATTAATCAGCGCCTAACGTAAATATTGACGTAATTTTAGTAGACAAGTTTCTGCGCCGATTAATTTGACAGGACTAAACTAAAATGTATTTTCTGTCCTTTTCGAAAAAGATACACTGAACTTTATTTAGTTTAATTTGTGAACAAGGGATTCGGCACCACTAATTTGAATAGACAATAGGTACATAATCCATCATTAATTCACAGGAGAAAACGGTGGTATTTTCAGTTGTCTTTAGCCACCCAAATATTTGTTTCCATATCCTGCAATACTTAGTCCTAAACCAACCGGGTGTTGTCCTTGGGTGCACTTCATAGTGCGAATAAGGATAATCGTCGGTTGGTGCCTCATTTCATTAAAACCTCTAACGGGCCTCTGCGAGTTGACTTCGGCCCCTCGTACGCCTTCCATAGGTCCGGGACCCCAAGGTTCCCAAGAAATGTCAAGAGATGTAATGAGAAACCTCCTCCCTTTTTGAAGTCGGTTAAAAATAAGGCGATTCGCACACTGCACCGCATTACGCAGCGGGGTGTGTGAAACGGAGCCAAATTCCCCGCACGGAAGCGCGTTTTTATTGAATTTGTATGTAAATTAAAAATCACGCGCGCGGCGCGTGGGCAGTTTATCTAATGGTTATCTGCGTCCCGCTACGTGATGCCACATGAGTAGACAAACGGAACTACTCATGTGGTGATGCGGTGCAGTGTGCCAATCGCCTTATAACTATATACTGGATCATTATAAATATTTTGTTATCATAACCATAACATAGCTCATTAGCTGCTGTTTAAAACCGCCTAGACAATGGCCTAGACAAAATCTTTCAAACTAGACAAGTAAGTACCGCAACCAGCGAAACCGAAATTGTGTTTAATAAAAATATAACATAATCGCGGTTTTAAAACAATGTCATTTGATTTTGTTTTTAATAACACTTAACAAGTTTAACCGAGTTTAACAGATGCATAAATAGGTAAGTGCATCTACGAAGTATTGGAGTTACTCATACAACACTCAAGTTCATTGATCCTTTCCTAACCCATTATGGACAACACTGACCCTTTTTGACCTCAATCCGGTTAATGTAAACAAACATTAGGATAATAGGTACCCGTGCGCTGTGTAACTCCCAGTTTGTTTAAGTCGGTCAAGAATGAACATCGGTGGCATTGACGTAAACTGGCATTTTAAAAATAAATAACCGGGCCTCGGGCCTCGGCCCTCGGCCTAACATGTTCGTGCCTTGGTTCCGTTTTTGTTCCTTTTTAAAAAGCTAATGCTATCTAATAATAGTTGCATACGCATAGTTGCATTACAGATCCAGAAGTTTAGTGCACCTACAGAAATGAAAGTTAATTAAGCAAGTAGGTAACTACCTACTTAATTATACTAAGTATAGCCAAAATAGGAGTACAGGACTTACGTGGAATGTTCACTACATCCATCGCATTCCGACCTCCTTCTAGAACATTTCTCTGGCGAAATATTCTTAGCATCCGCATTCAACACGGATTTTCCTTCAATGATCCGTTTAAACAACATAATAGTAGCAAAAGGATTTGTTGTTTACGACAATCGCGCCTTAAGCGAATGTTTGATTTGTTTAACACGATTGCAGATAACACTTTCTCAAAGGAGCGATTTTCCATTAGATTGGCAGAGAAGCCAATTTCACCGCTACTGCCGAGCTCGCACTGGAAATGTTAAACTTGCGGCAAGCCAACGGGCGGGCGTCCGATCTAGTGGTGGTTAATATATCATATAGCAAAATAAAGCACCTTGCTTAATACACACATCATAAAGCAAACGCTATCGTGGCTCTCACAAGTTGCTATTTGCTTATTGCTTTTTTACATCGCACTCTGTCTCTGATATCGCGCGAAACGCATTAAGCAATGAATATAATAATAAATCGTTATAAGCAAGCACCGCGTGCGATTTGCGATCTCGGGCGGCTCACGTAAATACGTAATATAATTAATGATATGCTATTTGGTTCGTGTTTTTTACTTTTGTGATTATTTTGCTTCGTACTTTTTTAGTGTAAATAAATAAATATATATTAATAAATATCGTATGAGGTATATGATGATATGTATAAGTGTGAAGGAAAGTTGATGTTGTTGTTGTTGTTGAGTTGTTGTTGTTGATGTTGTTGTTGTTGATTTTGTTGTTGATGTTGTTGTTGTTGAGTTGATGATGTTGTTGTTGAGTTGTTGATGTTGTTGTTGTTGTTGATGTTGTTGTTGAGTTGTTGTTGATGTTGTTGTTGCTGATGTTGTTGTTGAGTTGTTGTTGTTGATGCTGTTGTTGATGTTGTTGATGTTGTTGTTGTTGTTGAATTGTTTTTGTTCATTTTGTTGTTGTTGAGTTGATGTTGTTGATTTTGTTGTTGATGTTGTTGTTGAGTTGATGTTGTTGTTGTTGAGTTGTTGTTGTTGAGTTGTTGTTGTTGATGTTGTTGTTGAGTTGTTGTTGATTTTGTTGTTGAGTTGTTGTTGTTGATTTTGTTGAGTTGTTGTTGATGTTGTTGTTGAGTTGTTGTTGTTGTTGGTTGAGTTGATTGTATCTGTTTTATCGTAATTCATAACGCGATGTAATATTCTTTATCATGCTGTCAGTCACCGCGCTTGCTTTATTCGCGCCCGCCCGTAACATAACAAGTCAAGTATCAGGTACCTACGCGTATAAAAAAAGTTTGCTTTAATAAAGCATATAAAAAATCATGATTAAAATATAAAGCATTAAGCATTAAGCAAGTGATTGCCTTATAGCAACTTTGAACACCACTAGTCCGATCGAATCAACAATGTTTACCCCCCCCCCTCACCCAACGTGTGATGTCAGAAAAGAAACCTTCGCCACAGCCTAAAGAATTGCTTGCAATAATTCAATGGTGTTGATGTAAATATGAATCATTTGGATGGTTTTAAAGTACAGGAGGAACGAAAAACCTATTCAGTTTTCTCGTTTACTTTATATTATTTTTTAGAAGTAAGTTAATCATCCTATTAATCAAACACATCGTCCTAACTAACTGATTCAGTTAGGCTGTGGCATTACTGCCTTTATTAGTGTGCGAATGGAAGAATCGTGGTTTTTATTTTTAGGACCCAAAAAAAAAAATTCTTTTCAATAGAAAAAGGTATTAAAAAGTTATTAGATACTCGCTAACACGAACTACCAATCGGACCACAGTTAATATATTTTTGTCGAATAATTTATTTAAGTAACAAATGTAACACGCATGCTAGACGTGATCATGTTAACATGCTTACTGAATCATACAAATGGTGTATTAATGTTAATTAAAATAATTTCTAAGAAAAACCACAGAGGCATTGAAAGTGTAATTTATTTATGGTGACGCACAGCACAGTAGTAAAGTCTCACAAGCACGTGGAGTGCGCATGTTCACAGCGTGGTCGCCCCTCTTCCCCCTCATACTTCACCAGCTCCCTCTCAGTGTCCACATTGCCCTCGCCATCAGCTGATCACGCAGCAACAGCGTGCACAAAAGCCGGTTCGCGTGAATCGTATAGTAGATGACTATGTAGGTAGGTATACAAACAAAAACCAAGGTAGGTGAGTACGCAGTAGGTACTTATACATGTCCGTTCACTGCACGTACAGGAATATGACTCGTTGTGTAAGCAATATGAACGCAATATTATTGTTTTACATAGTACGAAAGGATCAAGTTATTAAAACACCTACCTACCTTTAAATATACACCAACAAATCCTACCGCCACGTCGTCGTATAGGTACGAAAGTGTTTAGTTTATTAAATGCTGCTGATTCTGTTGTACACAAACTAAACTAAATTTAAGTTCGGTGCATCTTTTTTTTTCCATTTCATTACGAAAGGACTAAATTTTAGTTAGGAGTTAGAGACCTATTGACGTAATTTTAGTAGGCAAGTTTTTAATCACGTCTAAACTTGTATGGAGTAGTGTCAGACGCTAATTAATTTGACAGGACTAAACTAAAATTTATTTTTTGTCTTTTTCCTAATGAAATAGAAAGAAAAAGATGAACTGAACTTAAATTTAGTTTAAGCAACGTTTAAGCAAATCCGAAATCGGTCGAGTCCATTTGGATTCGCAGTGCAAATGCATTTGCAGTTTAGTAAAGTACCTAGGTCTTTAAACGGTAGGTAAGCACCCTCATAGCAGTGCCGGATTAGCCCATAAGCAAATTAAGCGATTGCTTAGGGCACCACGTCTTGGAGGGCACCATAAGGCAGAAACAGCACCGAAACATTATTTGCTAGCACATGAATGGCAAGGCTGTTTATCAGCAAAATATTACAAGACGCTCTAGCTAGAGATGTGCGCCAATCTTTACAAATCGCTCGTCGATGTTTTGGAAAAATACGAGGCGACTAGTGGATAGGAGGGGCCCCTACAGGCGTGGATTGCTTAGGGCAGCAAGTAGTCTTAATCCGGCACTGGCGCCGATTCTGTTGTTCACAAACTAAACTAAATTTAAGTTCAGGCATCTTTTTCTTTCTATTTCATTAAGAAAAGGACAGAAGATAAATATTAGTTTAGTCCTGTCAAATTAAGATACTCCATAGACAATTTAGACGAGATTAAAAAATTGCTTATTAAAAATACGTCAATTTACGTCAGGCGCTGACTAATTTGACAGGACTAAACTAATATTTATCTTCTGTCCTTTTCTTAATGAAATAGAAAGAAAAAGATGCATGAACTTAAATTTAGTTTAGTTTGTGAACAACAGAATCGGCGCCACTGCCTCATAGAATAAGCCTGCAGAAGTCTCATGAGAAAATATTGAAATTATTGGTAACTTCCTACTTTCTACTTGCAGTAGCTGTCCCAAACCATACCATATTTCTAAATTCGCGCGAAATTTTTGGATAGTACGCATATAATCTTTGAATGAAAATAGATGTAATCAAGTATTTAGCTACATAAGTAACTGAAGCAAACAATAGTTTTTTGGAGTTTTTAGTAGTTTTGTATTTAGTAAAAAGAAAGTGTTGTTTTTTACATTGATTGTTGCTAGACTAAAAAATATTGTAGTAGATCATGCATGTAGCTAATTTTATTTGTTTCGTTTTCAAGAATAATTATTTAAATTATTGTACACCCTTTTGTCATTCTTTTATTTAATCATCAATAAAATAATAATCTAAAAATATATTTATTTAGCCAAATTGCTTGACAACCCAATCATTCTAAACGTCAATGTCAAAAGTGCAATTTCGTAAATGTCACTTTTTTTCTGTCATTTATTTGCTGTCAAATTCGGTAATTTGGGCATCCCGAATTCCCGAGTTCTATGCACTAGCTAGATTGTAGGTAAATAATCTTCTTTCTGTGTTAAACAAAGTTCTCTCGTAAGTGGGACACTATGGCATCTCATTTGAGCACTAAAGACAGATTATTGGCATTGATTGACGACATCGAGTTAATTTCAAAGTGAGTAAAGTGGTTTCGCCCAAAGAATATGAAAAAAGAAAGTGTTTTATTGATGGTAAATCTCATATTACAGAGAAATGATAGAGGTATCAATAGCTCCGAAGCCTCAAAAACTTTCTGCAGCAGACCATGCACAGCTAACAGATTTGTTGCTCTCAAAAGATTCAGAATTGAAGAAAACGTTGGAGTTAGCTGATGAACAAGCTAAGATCCAACAGAAAATGAACGATTTGAAGGCTGAAGTGGAAAATAAGGTGAATAATATTTTGTATACATTCTAATTTCGTAACTCATTAAGCCAAAAATATGTTTAAAAAAACACTAACATTCTTGTATGTTTATGTAGGATCAAGACATCTTCCACTTACAAAGACAACTCAAAGATGCAGAGCAAATACTTGCAACGTCATTATACCAAGCTAGACAGAAGCTAGCTTCAATAGTCAAGTCTAGAAAGCGGCCAGTACCATCAGAAGATCTGATCAAGTTTGCACACAGGTACCTAAGTTTTTTACAATCTGATAAAATAAAGGCAAAAAGATTTTAATAATGTACTTTACTATTTTACTAAAGTATATCTGTTTTATAGCATTTTTCAATTACTACTTACCTAAACTTAATATAACTGGTTACTATAAAAAAAAATGAACTTACTGTTCCTTGTTGTAACAAAAATAATAAATCCACAGAATCAGTGCCTCAAATGCAGTGAGTGCACCCCTTTCATGGCAGCCTGGAGACCCGCGCAGACCATACCCCACAGATCTTGAGATGAGGTTGGGAATGCTCGGCCGGCTCTGCGATCTGCCACTCAATGGCCACACACCATCTACTCTAAACGAACTACACAGAATGACCACAGGCGGAGGTGAATAATATTATTCATTCATTTTCTAAGAAATTTATTCTAGCTAATTTGTACCTACATTAAAAGTTTCTCTATAGCAATTATGGGTATTTCCATGCTTAAATAAGCTTTATGGCTCATTGAGTTGTATGGTGTTTTAAATTTCCTCAAGTAGTCATAAATTACAATCAAGTTACTTTGAATCATGTAGGATGAAACATTGCTAATATAATATATGCCATCATCTGCCTAGCCTTTTCCCAACTATGTTGGGGTTGGCTTCCAGTCTAACCGGATGCAGCTGAATAACAGTATTTTACATGGAGCGACTGCCTATCTGACCTCCACAACCCAGTTAATGGGTAATATGATACCCCTTAGTAAAACTGGTTGTCAGACTTTCGGGATTCTGACTACCCGTAACGACTGTCAAAGATCCACGAATGACAGCCGGGACCAACAGCTTAACGTGCTTTCCGAGCCACAAAGGGGTCACGGTATGTAAAGACGGTAACCCATCCTCAGACCAACCGCGGCAAGCGTAGCTTAACCTGATCGATCGACCTGTGCGGCTGTTATTGTTTAGCCACGGGCCCCTCTAATACTTACTTGTACTTCTACTTGTTTGAAAAAATGTTGCCCCACACTAGGATAAACCAAGGAAAAAAATAAGAAAAATAATAATAAGTACACCATACCATACCATACCATACCATAATATAATATAGGTACATATGTATGGTCTGTAATAAAAAATGCCCATAACATCAATAATTCACACTTCTTGTATTCCCCAAGGTTTGAGGAGGGTTTCATAATATACAGAATGAAATCTATAGTCCGCGCGGAACTAGTTGACCGCGCCTTAGGTGGGGACGGGGGTGAGGCCGGTGGGTTTGCCTATTGTTCGCAACGCACGTACTGAGTAATGAAAAAGCACCGCTCACATGCCTAAGGCGCGGTTAACTAGTTTCGCGCGGACTATAGTAATAGAAGATATTCTGAGTTCCTATACAGGGTGGCTGGGGCATCAACGCTCAAACTGTAACCATGAATTCAACACACAATTTGTAGACTCCTTAAAGTAGAAAGTTTTCGTCAGTTATAAAAGAAAAATCCGCTGTTTCATAGAAAAGTGCAATACGGTATAAATATATTGTACAACACATTATTCTTTTAATAGCCAAAAAAAAATTAATTACAGGGGGGGTTCAGAATCATGTCCCTACTGAATCTATGGTAGCAGGTTGTGTGTAGATGTCCCTGCCACCCTTTACAGGAAAAGGCTTACCCATTACCCAGCAATAGAATATAAAGATTGGTAAAATGAATTTTGTTTGATTACATCTTGTTTTTGTTTGCTCACAGTGCCAGCATCTGCATCAAACCAATTCACGTGGCATCCATCAGGCGAGCTCCACATGTCGGTCGGTGGCGGGAACTCCGTCGCGATTGACGGGCGCGCCAAGGACGCACCCAACCAAGAAGACGTAGAAGTTATGTCCACCGACTCGAGTTCAAGTTCCAGCAGTGATTCTCAATGAATGAGGAAGAAAAAGTGTTTGAAACAATCAAACATTATGTTAATTATGTGATGGCTGTTGAAGAGTAACGACGACGTTGGTATGTGGAAACGACGGCGACGGTGAAGAATGGATTTTTGTTTCTTTGTCAATATCAGATTAAAAGACTGTTTTTTATAATCTGTAATGTAATTTATGTACTATTGTTTTAGACATAATTTGATGATTAAATAAAATATGTAGTATTCAAACCCATTATCTCAACTGTAACTGTTTTATTTGTTCACTATTCGATTGTATTTATTTATAATTATATAATTGACACTACCACCAATGTGTTCCTTGCGCAGCCGGCAACCAACAAGATTGCACTCAAAATATAGGTACTCTTTACTGATGACCTAGTGCAGAAAACATTGCTATGCAACAGGCTGTCACCATGGAGACGAAACTTTGTTTACAAGACCTACACGACGTATCGTTGTTCGACATTGACAATTCTAGTCACATTAATAATCTAATTTTAATATATAAATAGTTTTAGAAATGACTGAGCGAGCTCCCGTCTCCGCAGAAGAAACGTTAGTTCGCTATGACAATCCTGTATTAGTTACTAAACGGGCAGAAAAAGTCGTAAGCTATCAAATCTCGTTTCAAATGTTTGATTTGTCAGGCAGAATCAAGAGGTGCATGCTAATTTTATTATTCATTTCTTATTACAGGCAGCAGCTCTCGCTGGATCTTCCATACAGCCATGTGTGCCAACAGAAGCCAAAAAGGAAACAGAAGAGATTCTAAATGCCATTTTGCCACCAAAGGAATGGGAAGAAGACGGCCAAATATGGACTCAAAAGGTGCTGTAGTGTCGTCTGAAGTGGGGGCAATGACTTCCCAGTCGCCACCGGCGGCGACTGGGAAGTCATTGCATTTTATTCCCATTTGCCTCCGGTGGCAATCCCCGCGGGGGCGACTGGGAACATACGGTTTTACGCCATTGCCCGGTTCAGTCCCTGGAGTAGCCATGATTTGGGATGTTAATTAGTTAGAAGGTTATCTTAATTTCGTTTCGTTGCCCTCAATGCTATCAGGATTTAGTGCCATCTTTGGTGTGGTTTGAAAGTCAGCCTTTTTCAGATAGGCCAAAAGTTCAATTCTCCGTCAGGCCGATAATAATTTTATTATAAGCACCGACAGACATAAAGATGCGTTTTATGATAATGTTGTAAGAAACAATTTTTGCTTGTAATAACCGTGCTTGAACACGCGACGAAGTGATTAAACCCAAAAACGGTTTTCAATTATAGGTACTTTGTTTGGAAAGATTTATGATTTGATGTGTTTATTTAGATTTCGTCGACTCCTGCGACTCGTCTGGATGTGATAAACCTACAAGAGATGCTCGACACGCGCCTGCAACAGAGGCAAGCCAGAGAAACGGGCATTTGTCCTGTGCGCAGACAGCTGTACACGCAGTGCTTCGACGAGCTTATACGACAGGTTCACACTTAAGATTGATCCTAAAAAAAAGTTATGATTGGATTATAACACATACCTACCTTACAATGTAGGTTTACCTACTGCGTATCGCACTTCCTCCAAAAAGATGCAACGTAATGATATTGTTACTCTAGTTAACCTACACGACTAGATTGTTGCCTAGTTGTTATAATTATGGCCCTGATAAATTGGGTTTTCCACGTCTCTCTGCCTTCCGAAGTTGACTTGGTCAAGGTATTGTTTAACCTAGAGTAGGTACGTCGAGAGACTATAGTCGCGTGGCGTGCGTGATGCATCTCCGTGTGACAAAAGCTTATCGACTTATACCGCTTGTCTAGCTGCATTATTTTATTTTAGAAACAAAGTATTCAACACCACAATCGTTTCAGGTAACAATAAACTGTGGCGAAAGAGGCCTATTATTACTGAGAGTGCGCGATGAAGCAAAAATCACGATGGAAGCATACCAAACGCTCTACTGTAGTTCCATTGCTTTCGGTATGAGGAAAGCTTTACAGGTTTGTAATTACAACATATTTCAGTTTTTGATTTGGCCTGGCTTGTTAGTTTAACTGCTGTTATTGGATTTTCGGAGAACCGTTACTAATTATTATTGTTCATCCTAGTCAGAGCAAGGGAAATCAGACTTGATGGAACAAGTAGCAAAGCTGGAAGCTGAACGTTCCGCCTTGGAGAAACAATGTACGGAGTTGAAACAAAAGACTGAGCAACTGGAGCGGCGCGCGGCTGAACTACGAGCCGCTGAGGAGAAACGTCACCAAGAAGAGCTAATCGCTTTGAAGAAGACCAACGCTCAACTCAAGGTGAGGACAACAGCTTTTTCACTTGTAATTCAGAATCTCAGAAAATTCATATTCATTCTCACTTATTCAATTATCAACTTTACCGTTATGTAATCTAAGTCGATTATTGTGTGACGACTATCTGAGATTCAGAATTGAAGTTTAAATATTGCCCGGGCGTTAATATGACATTTATGAGTTTTAGGCCGCGTCCTAAACGAAAGCGATCGTCGTGCTCTTATAAATGAATATGACGGTACTCGCGCAATCAATCAACTCGCGTTTGTACGCCATAATGCGGGTTGCAGACCAAAAGCTAGGTAAGCTAAGTTAGTTTAGTTAAGCTAGCATAGTGGGGCCAGTTTTTCATGCATGTGGCATAGTTTGCGGTCTGTACACAAGTATGAAAAACTATATCAGCTATGCGAGCTAAGCTAGACTAACCTATCTTAGCTCTTGGTCTGCAATCCGCATAAATGTCATAATTTATACAAACGATCGTGTCACTGACCCTGGCAGGGCCACCATCACGGATTTTAATTTTGATAGCACAAAAAAATTGTCGCTAATTAGTCGAAATTTGTCGCCAAATATCAGAATTTGTCGGTCACTGGTTCAAAAGTTATAAGGGTTTATAGGTGGCCGATCTGGAGAGAGTTTCCCCAGCAGGGCCACATTTATATCTCGAAAAATAGGGCACCTAGCGAAGATCTGTTTTCTCCTATATTTAGTCGCCAATTAGTCGGAATCAGTCGCCAAATATCAGAATTTGTCGGTCACTGGTTCAAAAGATATAAACGTTTATAGGTGGCCGATCTGGAGAGACTTTCCCCAGCAGGGCCACATTTATATCTCAAAAACTAGGGCACCTAGCGAAGATCTGTTTTCTCCCATATTTTGTCGTCAATTAGTCGGAATCAGTCACCAAGTCACAGATTTAATCGGGTTTTCGTTTAAGAGATATAATGAGTTCAATTATTAAGGTATAGTCCAAGAGCTAGATCGAAGAGTTTACGAAAAATTGCCAAGAAAAAATATTTCTATTAATATGTGTAATATACTTCTAGTTTTATCGGTCTAAAGTCCTTAGCAATGTCCGAGAGAGATAAATTCTCAATTAAATACATGTTTTTATGTTTTAAATTACTAGGTTAGAGTGGCTTAAACTTCTTTGAAAACATTAAACCTTGCTCTTGGTCTATTTGGTGTCAAGATGTACAGTCGCATGCAACTGTTTTACCAGTTTACAATGATAACCTCTAATTAACGTTAGAATAATAAAAAAAATATCGTACATTTAGTAATATAAAAAATCCTTTAGAGCAAGTTTGTTTATTTACCTATTTTTTTTAAGTACTTTGTGCGGCGCGAACGCCGACGTTCTATCTTTCTCCCCGTTTTTGTATTTGCGGAATCTAGAGATAACAACACTAGAGTTCGTAAATATTCATAATAAGTTGCATTTTAATTAAACTGGCTGACTTTCACTTATGTGACGGGCAACCTGTTCTAAGTAGCTCGTCTGTACACGCGCATCTATCTCTTTTTTACTTACCGTAAATGAAACGGAGCGCAGCGATCTATCTGCCAGCGACTAAAGTGGTAAGTGCACATTGTGTTAGATAAATAATTACGTAAATTTATTGTAGATTTGTATAAAGGTAGTGAATAAAGCTTTCCTTTTGTGGGTTGAAATTATAGAATAAGTTTATTTTTATTTAATTCTAAACAAACATTCCTCCTTATGACGTCATAGATATTGTCTAGAAACTACACAAAGTATTTTGTACGTGCTTGTACCAATGTATGGGGAAATTTAATTCTTTAATATCTTTTTAATTACACACCGACTAAATCTGTAACTTGGCAACAAATTGCGACTAATTAGCGACAAAATATGGGAGAAAACAGATCTTCGCTAGGTGCCCTAGTTTTTGAGATATAAATGTGGCCCTGCTGGGGAAAGTCTCTCCAGATCGGCCACCTATAAACGTTTATATCTTTTGAACCAGTGACCGACAAATTCTGATATTTGGCGACTGATTCCGACTAATTGGCGACTAAATATGGGAGAAAACAGATCTTCGCTAGGTGCCCTAGTTTTCGAGATATAAATGTGGCCCTGCTGGGGAAACTCTCTCCAGATCGGCCACCTATAAACCCTTATAACTTTTGAACCAGTGACCGACAAATTCTGATATTTGGCGACAAATTTCGACTAATTAGCGACATTTTTTTTGTGCTATCAAAATTAAAATCCGTGATGGTGGCCCTGCCAGGGTCAGTGACACCAAACGATCGCGTCGATCGTTTACTCGCGCGACGGTCGCTGTCGGTTAGAACACTGTGAGTCTTCACTCGGGTACGAGTGACAGAGACGACGAACTTTAAAATCTTTTTCTAAACAAGATGTGTCATATTTTTGACCGGCCTCTTTGTTTATTGCAAACTTGTGAGCGTTTAAAACTTCCTAATTGCTATTATTTGCTTTCAGGCGCAACTGGAAGGCATTATTGCACCAAAGAAATAAAAGTGTTTTATTAATTATTTTTAAGATGTTTTGTTATTCTAACTAGATTATAGACATTTAAATTGTGTTCCTCAGATATATTATTATTATTAAATAGATTAAATTAGCATAAATCAATTGTTTTTTTAATAAAACCACAAAATAATTTTATTAAAATATATATTAAAACATTTAATTGGGACAAACATACAATGTTTTCAATAGTTTACAATGCACATATCACTAGAAAGGTATAAAGGACACACATTCTTCCATTCAACACTTCAATTTATTTACCGTAATACATATTTTATCAAACTCAAATATTACATTTCATACAGCCGGAAATGTACACTTTTTTGTTACGTCTGGACATTTACAGCAAATCTTAATAATAAACACTACGGTCATACTGATGCAAATGCGTAATTCATCACCTTCTGTAGGGTTACAATCTTTATATTATTATAACTTAATGTAAAATTATTTTCCGAATCAAAATTACAAGAATAATAAAATAAAATATAATGAAGTTTGATAATAACATCGTATAATTATAATAAAATTGATTTCAAGAAATCAAGGCACCACATATAAAATTAAATTAATATTACATTAAATTAAAATATTAATACATCATCAAACACAAAATACTGAACGAAACAACAATTCGCAAATAAAATAAGTAATTGTATAATGCAAGCATAGATTGATATAATTGTTATATCGTCAAATGTGATGCCACTTTCGTACACTTGCGTCCCATTCCATTGCGTGTTGTTGATGGTATGTACACTTTTAATATCATCTTACACTCGTCCTACATTCACATTCTGGTCGATCAACCAGTCGCATTCCTCAGCATTAACATTCAGTCAAAATAAAGACTTGCACGAGTTGCACGGAATGAAAATTATTTAAAATTAAATACGTAAAGTATTCAAAGAATAATAACTATTAATATTTTCAAAAATATATAGTAACACCTATCATTATTCTAAAATCTCCGTCGCAAAACTAAAATAAAAAAATAAAAATTGTGATCAAAATTAAAATGCCACAAAACGTATCTCGCTAGTGGATTTCTTCAAGCGCCTTTAAGTAACATAACAAGTCGGTGGAATCTAAATTTATTATCACAGTTACAATACAAAATTAAGATGGAAACTCGTTTCACGAACGTTCGTTTCGTTGAAGAAATCTACAATCGAGTTCGATTCTCGACGGGAGTCGAGTCGTGTCTATTACAACTGTGGTTATAGCCGATGTGTTGTCATGGGGTTGATAGTTCAGGTAGGGTAAGGGAGCGGAGATTGAGGCGTGTTGGGAAAGAGATCTAAGTGAGTGTGTCTACTGAGGTTGTTCTGTGTAGGCGGTGACGCGGTGCGTGGGACCCACGGGGATGGCCGTGACGCGGCCGGCGCCGCCGTCCAACAGGGGGTTCACGACCTGCACGATATCAGGCTGCAGCGAGTCTCCCCCCTCTGTCTCTCCCTCTCCCAAGCTAATACCGGCCTCCCCAAGGTCGGTAGGCGCGGTTTCGCTACTCGGGCTAGTTGTTAATTCCAGAGAAATAATTTTTTCTTGCGTCGTTTCCACCTGTACAGATAAAAAGAATTAGAACCAAAGTTCTAGACGTTTGTATAACTTTTCGCCAAACAATGAGAAATGCTATGACTTTTAATTATGTTTGAGATATTAACCATTTGAACGCCATTGTCACATATACGTGACAAGCAAGCGCGTGCCCTCTACGCCAGTCGTGTGTCGCCTATCCTACTACGAGCGACACAAATATGTGACAAAAAATGCGGTGCACTTTATCACGAAATAAACAATTAAATCATTACTTTTGTGTGTTTTTATTTGTATACCTTAAATATTTTAAATTGTGGCTTGGCGTGGAGGGCACGCGCGTGCGTTTATGCTCTGGCGTTCAAAAGGTTAATGCTATGAAATCTAGTGGTTTTAGAAAGTTATCAGGTTCTTTAAATAAAGTTCTTTTTGTATTTTGTTCCAGAACGGGAAATTAAGAAAGTATGTTTTTTAAATTCGATACCAAGTAAAGTTAAATATGTCATCGAACTACGTGTTCAAAATTGTGATTACATTACTAAAACAACATCAAACACAAAAGCATATTACGAGTACAACAAATATGTCACAATTTTGAGCACCTTCTTGGTAAACATGTGATGTTGGTTACCTATGGGAAATGACATGCACTAAATACTGTTAATATTCTAATATACAGGCGTTAGTGTGTTAGTCTTGCTTCTGCTGCTAAAGCAATGAAATAAGCATAGTATATATATGTCTGTAGGGTAATAAACGCAACAAACCATTGTTTTCGTTGAAGCTTGCCGTGTCTAGAATCCAGGTATCGTCTGACAAATTACACAATAAATTAAGTTAGCATGCCATGCCAAAATATCATGCAACACTCGTGAAAACATTAAATAGATAAGAAGAAATAAAAGAAAATAAAAGGGGAAACCTTGGGAATCGGGATATTGTCAAATGGGGCAAATAAATTGTATATAACATGGGATTTAAAACAATATAGATATTCTATAACTTAAGTCTTGTTATTGCCACGTCGATTTTACTTCTATATTAACGTGAGTGTAATAAGGTACTACGTGATTATCTACATTTCATATCTTTCATAGAAAAGTTGCATAATCAGTTATTTTATAATATTCTTCTTTATTTTCTTAAATTCCACAAGCTGGCAACCATCGGCATTCCCTGTTTGTCTAGACCAGCACCTTAATTGTGTAACAGACTTTCAATCACAATCTGAATCACTTGGTAGGATATTGCTAATCCATTGCTTCATATGTTCGAAAAAAATGTCTGCTTCACATGGTTATAAATAGCGATATATGCTGTTGAACTGTCAAAATGAAAGCCATTTCTACTACAAGTGTGTTACGCAATTACCCCGCTGATTTATAACTTTGATATTCTGGATGAATTTACTGTAAATATCTAAAGAAGTGATTGAAATCTATCTTTCAACTCTCTTTTATTGACGTCCAGCTTTTTTTTTATTAGCCAGACACATAATATTTTATGCAAATCGAATAGCGTAAAAAATCAAAATCTTAAGTAGGTAAGCATTTCGTGCTTTTGTGGAATTTAGTGCAATAAATATATTATTATGTCATAACTGATTAGTAATTTTTCCTAAAACATATCTACTGCAATTGTGGTGTTTCAAGTTTGTGTTGTGCTAAATGGTGTATTTCATTATGTGCACCTAAAAGGCCCCGTTAATATTTTAGTGTTTGTACATGTAGTTGATCTTTGTCAGTCGATCTATTTCATTGTCTTGATACAAATATCGTTTAAAGTTCGTCAGTCTCGAGTAAAGTCTTCTATAGTCTGTCATAATAGTTGCACGTTGAAAGCTAAGCGTAGTTTCAAAGATATACAAAAGATAATAAAAACCACACGATACGGCATTGCTTGTGTACAGCGTCTTACGTAGCACAATTTACAAATCGCGGCGTTATACGCGTACCTCTTTCTCAATGACTTTCTCAATGTACTCGACGGTTCGCACTTTAGTCTCGCCGGTTGCCGGGCACACGAACTCCTCGGTGCGGAGAGTAATGCGCTCGTCTAACAATTTTTCTTTCTCCTTGACGGCCAGTATTTGGCCCGGTTTTGTACGTAACGCGATACGTGGCAGGGGCCATTTCTATAATTTGTAAAGCCAATTTTGACATTCGCAGCCCAATGTGAACGTACAATAATATGCCAGCCAAGCGACATTGATCCCCATCCATGATAAGACATATTAACCACTTTGTGTTAGTTCAAGTTAAATGATCAGTACTTTTACATGTACTTGCAACAAGACATTGAAGGTTCAAACATTCAAATTGAACACAGACAAGAACTAGGACAGACTTCATCATTGTTTACTGGACAAAGACAATATTCTATTAGTGTTAATCACAATGTTAACAGTTACAGACAAACAAATTAATACATGGAATATTATTGGATTATGACGAATCATTCTAAATCCGAAATGGAAAAAAGATAACGTCGGATATTTGAATAAGAGGCGACGATGACAATGTGATGTGATATTTAATGCAACTATTAATTAGTGAAATAATAGATTTTGGAAAATCATGATCCTTCTTCCATTTACAGAATCGGTTGCTTTAGTATTTTAATTTGGACAACATTCAACTGATTCATCAAGACATGGATTAGCTGTTATTTGGAGTAATTACCTCGTTCGGAGAGTTCTCCCTATGTGGATCTTCTAAGATGTCACTCGCTGGCCCCACCATACTTTTTATCACTTTCTGTGATTCAAGAGCCTCCTAAATATAACAAACAGACGTTAAATCACATATTGGCGTAATACGATAACTGAATGACACATCAATAACTATCCTCCACCCCTGACCCCAATTTATTTGAGGTAGACGACTCCGTCGGAAGTGTACGACTATCTGCCGTCTCAGTAGTAGGCTCACGCTAGAAGACAATATTACCATTCTTCTTCTTCTATAGTATAGACATCCTCATTCATATTCACAACTTTCCTCACGTCATATAAATCTTCTACTCACTTTTAACCTTTTGACCGCCACAGACGTGTATAGACGTCAAACCAAAATGTGCCCAGCACGCCACGGTTCGACTACATGACAGATTTTGACGCCGAGGGCATGTTTTTGATTTTTTGACGTGTGGCGGTCAATAGATTAAACAATTAGTTTTTTTTTTCGTGCTTCACAATGATGTTAACCTTTAATTAGGTCATCCATTTTCTTTGAGAAGATAAGTACAGTGGTTTGGATTTGTGAATTTTATCATTGTTCATTATCATGAGTCCCACAGCTCTGTTTAGGAGTGTGCTTTCTAAAAGTTGGCAATTACTGTATGTATAAATGAAATATTGCTCTATTGGAATGCAGTGAATTACAGTAATAACACTGAATTAGGCGTTATAACAGTTTTAGGTGTAAGATCATTTCAAATGCATTTTTTAAACTAAAACTTATTATTTTCAGTTACGATATTAATTATTGCATTTCCCATTTGACAGCTATTTGCGACGTTGCCAAAGTTCGGAATGCTCAGCCTTATGGCCACTGACCTGTTCGAGCGAGCGCAGTCTAGCGGCTCGCCAGGCGGCGCGACGCGCGGCTCTCGTGGCCGCGTCCTCTACCTCACCGTCCCGTCCCGCACGTCTGCGTTGTGATTTCGCTGACGGACTCACGCCTCCAGACACACTACGCAAAAATTATGAATGAATAATCATAACGTTTTCTACTCCGTTTCTTTTCACCTGCTGTGTCTGTCTATGCACGCACAATGGTCCACTTGATGGACTAAGTGCGGAAACCAAACCCGTAAGATAGAACATAGATATTTCGCCTTTACTAATGGCGCGGCCATCACGTCGGTCAATTATTTCTTTCTCGGGCAGTAATGTAAATGACTCGAAAAACATGTTTTAAATGTTATAACTTCTTTAAATACGATTTTTCAAACCAAAAACTTTTAGTTGCGTAGTAGTTCCAACAAAAAAAAAAACTCTATGTTACTTAGTTTAATGTACAGACGCCAGCACATCAAGCTACCCGAAACTGTAAAATTTTCCCAATCAACTTTAAATCTAAAGGATTTGTCACACTGGATGCGGTCTGCGGTCAGGTCTAGTATGAACAACACTTCACTTTGACCTGACCGTAGACCGCAGAACGCATCCAGTGTGAGAAATCTAAGGATTTAAGGTTTTTTTTATATTAAAAATTCAAAGTCCTGACTGACTGACTGATATATCAACGCACAGCCTAAACCGCTGGTCCTAGAGACATGAAATTTAGAGGGTGTGTTCTTTGTGAAGAGTAGGTATCCACTAAGAAAGGGTTTTTCGAAATTCCACCCCTAAGAGGGTGAAATTTCACGCGAAGGAAGTCGCGGGCTTAAGCTAGTTAGCGATAAAGTTGAAAATCTATTAAAGAAATTCGACAGATTGTAGTAGCTTGATGTGCTGGCGTCTGTACATAAACCCTGTATTTTTTCACAAGCGTCAATATATTTCACTTTTTTAATTCTTAAAAAGTCCTGATACCATATTATAATTAAACTATCCAGGCACGATCGGCCGCAGAACAAACAATGCCGTACATACCTATGGCCATTCTCATAAGGTTCGTCGTCGGAATGTGAGCTATATCCACTCTGCCGGTCCTCGCCTGGGGACCACGAGCCGAGCTCTGATCGCGACAGAGATGCCATCTTCCTTTCCTCTTCTTGCTTCAATTTCTCCACCTCATCCGCTGATAGGAATGTGAAAACTTTTTCTGAAAACAGTAGTACAGTAACAGATTAGAGATACCCAATTTTATAGATGATCTCTCCATCTCACTGGCTGTTGATTGCAGATTCTGTATCTATAATATAGTGCTAAAATAGTACTTGCAAGTAATGGTTGCATGTAGTGTGGACTGCAAAGTTTTGCTTAAATAATGACGATACTCATACCGAATCAGTTAGTAGCATAGTGTGTGTAGTGATATTAATATTGAACTATACTAAATCCATATTATATTATAAATTCGAAAGTAACTCTGTCTGTCTGTATTTTACCTTTTCACGCCTAAACCACTGAACGTATTTCGATAAAATTTGACAGAGAGATAGATTGCATCCCGGAAGGACAGGATAGTTTTTATCGACATACCTAACGGGCGAAGCCGCGGGCGGAAGCTAGTTTATTATAAAGTACCTAATTGGTGAAAAAATCCCAAAAACTTTTTAAATTATCTATATTTACCTGGCTTGGGCGATGGTTTGTGACTTTCTTCCATAGCATTTTCGAAGAACTTCTTCTTATCGCTGACAGACGCTTTCACAAAATTACCAGAATGAGGTGGGGAAGCCTGAGGACATTCGGTATGATTAGCTAAACTTAAAAATAATTTGACACGCACATTGAATAAATAAAAAATGAGTTAAAAAGCTTATGATATTTACAAGCATTGAAATTCCCTTATCCAGCCTTCACACCCATGCAGTCAACGTTTTAATAATAAACAATAATAAAATAAGGTTATTGCGGTTAGTAAATCAAACATGCAAAATATAAGTAATTGCAAGTTAAAAACAATAATTCAATGGGGGTAAGTAACAAAATGGGATATGGAGGGATGACAGACTATGTGGTTTTTAGTCAAAAATCCAGGATGGGTTGTCGACGAACACAATCAAAAGAAGCTGAGTGTGTGTGTGCGAGGATAAGATTCCGTACATTGATGTTTACCTCGCCGATGGCGAAGGATTTGATTTTGCTGCTCCATGCGGGTTTCAAGGCAGATGCGGGCGTAGGGCTCCCTTCCCTCAAGGGATCCGAACTGTTCGACATTCTATCGGTTTCGGCCACTGTCGTCACCTCACCGAAACGAACTCTTCTCTCTGATTGAACACTTTTAGGCGCATCATCGTTATTAGTAGGGACAGATGAAGTGATGTTTGCATTTATATCTTGTCCTAAAGTACTGACTAGAGCGGTATGTGATTTGGGATTCAAGAAACCAGCTTGATTGGAAGAACATACAGGGACTGTGCATGTGTATGGATTGTATGTTCCAGCTACAGTCGTTAGAGATGGGTAAGGGTTGATTGGCGGGTACGTGTTAGAGTGAACCATACCCGGTGTACTAATATCTGTCCTCAAATCACGTAATGAACGGTGCACGGGTACATACATTGTTCGTTGGTCGATATAAGTTTGATCTGGATGTAAACTACATGGAGAGTTAGGGACGTGTGACACACTAGGCAGGGTTTTATATTGTGCGTGTAGCAATGCAGGGGCATCGGGTTCTCCACTAGGACTTACAGAAAGTTCTTTATAATATTCATCATTGGGTTCTGGTGTACGGAAGACATGACTTGAAGGCACTGCTGATATAACCGAGCGAATTGGTGTTTCAGACACGACCGGCCCCGAAGTCAAATGTGTAAAGGCGTCGTAATTTGCAAGGGGAGGGACTTCGGTTTCAGGAGAATTTGTGGAATTTGAGGACTGCATGGATGTTTCGGCCACCGCAGGCTCAGGCAGCAAAATCCGTTCAGGGATTACGACGATAGGTGGTAGACTTGCCTCAATATCTTCATCTTCAATTAATTCACTATCACTAACGTAAGTGTCGAACGAAGGCGGAGGCGGGATGATGAGGTCGGCGTGGAGCACCCGACTCGCTTTAGGGACCGGTCTCGAGACTCCCAATTCGGTAGTCGTTTGGTTTCGGATTAGTAAGGAGCTGAACCCCTCGCATGCATCGTTAGTGTCAATGATCGTAGGCCCCGTTCGTTCGTCATCATGCTCGTCATGCAATGAGTATCGAAATATGTTCGTATCGTTCGTCGACAAGGGGTAATGTTCGGGTTCATCCATCGGTTCTTGTGTGAAACTAACTCGCTTCGTTTGTGGTTTGCGAGGCACTTGAGGTTTATGTTTGACGGGAGATGCTGGGGTGGCGGGAGGCGCGGGCGGCGGCCTGGCGGGGCGCTGCAGGCGCGGCGTGTCCGCACCGGGCGTGGCGGGCGGACCGGGCGTGGCGGGCGGACCGGGCGTGGCGGGCGGGCCGGGCGTGGCGGGCGGACCGGGCGTGGCGGGCGGACCGGGCGAGGGCGGGGGGGGCGGTGCGGAGGGGGGCGGCGTCCTTGCCTTCTGCGCGAACGCCGCGAGTGGCGAGGGGGGCGCCGCTTGCGAACTAGACGACTAACCAAACCAACAAAATATACTGCACCACTCGGTACTTACGCAACTCATTACTTTGGCTACATACGGCTAAAAGAAAGACCAAAACAAAATGCTAGATACTCGAGCGTAATCACGAATTGAGCCAAATATAATTATTTTTTATTTCATACATCGAACAATAGCGAAGCTACTTGCACGAAAATATGAATACGAAAATCATGAATAATTAACCAATATCATTATATTGCATAAAACCCAAAAGCCTATTTCAGCGACGAACAAAAATCTTCCAAAATAAATGTCATTGAAAACATACTAACATAAAAACAAAAGAAAACGTCATCTGAAACATCATGTATTGTATTTTAATGCAACACTAAACATAACGTCAATTAATACAATTTTGTACATTAAAAAGTAAAGTAAACGTACAATAGTTTTTATCAAATGTAAACGATTGGCAGTTGAGAATAGTAATTTGGCCAAAACCTTAACGATAAGTCTTACACAATTTAAATCAATTAATTGAGAATATTTTAACAAATATCTGGTACTCAACAAATGTCCGCTTTATCAGAAAACATAAATTCATCAACACTAAAAAGTTTGGAAGCGAAGTATATAAATATTATAAAATTTTATTACTTACGTCGTTACTTTGACGTGTCCATAAATGTTTTATGTATATTTATAGAATTGTTCTAGTTAGACAAACAGGGACAAACAGGTATATAAAATTGGTCTTTTGGATTGAAGATTACATAGAATACAAAGTGTTACAAATATATACCAGTATTTAGGTGTAAGTTATAGAATGTAGTTGTAGGCTAAATATTTTACTACATAGGTATTCTAATGATATAAATTGGTCGTATCGGACTGATTAATAAAAATGTTTGGTAACATCAATGGAATAAATGCGAAATTTTGTCAAATTCTAAACCCTTTCTATGAAAACATTTTGATTGGATAATAATAGTAAGGTTGTACATTATTATATTAAATATACAAAGGCAATAGGTGGATTATGTCACAGACGATTATGAGGTTAGGATGCATAGACTTGTTCATGTTTCCTGGATGGATACTGACACTCGATTTGAAAAAAAAATATGCTACATCCAGTAGTTCAAACTAAAATATTGTTTGATACGCATATTATGTTATCTTAACTACATATACCCTTCTCCTTACTTACTAAATACAATGATAAATTTTGCTATTATATACATTTACCACTTTATATTAAATGATTTATCAGAATGAACATTTTTATGTTTTACATGTAGTTGATTACATTATGTTAAATAGCGCGAAGCTAGAACGACATATAGAAAAAGTATGTTTGGATAACTATTCCCAAAACATAATTGTAAACGCACGGACATAAAAAATCATCAATGCAACTAAATAGCATTGCATTGGCACATAAAGCTATTCTGAATTAAAACATTTATTTAATTTATTATATTATAACACTCATTATATTGGTTAACCAAAATTATAAATGCATAATTATTATATTTCATTTAGACTTTCCGTTCAATAACACAGTTCACAGTTAGCTAAACACATTAGATAAATAAGTTTACTGGACATGTTATGTGTATCCGTTAAATTTATTGAACGTTACTTATTTACAAAGTGTTTGGACAGAACTTAACATTGCCGTACTATGTGTTTTCTTCCTTTTCCTCAATGGATGCATTCTGCAATGGACGTAATACGCTTTGTCATTAATTTAATTATAAACTGCACCAGTTAGGGTCGTCCTCTAGGCAGAACCCGTTTACAAGCTAACACATGACGACATTGAGCTAAGCTACAGTAAATTAAAATAAGAACTGAACAACATCGTCTTGCTATAAGGTTTATACTAATAGTACTAGGGTACACTTAGAAGTTCTATTACATTTCCAGAAATTATTACGTAAACGTCCCAACAGAAAACTTAAAGAAATTGAGGATACATGCAAAACAGTCCTTTAAAGTCAATATCAATGCTGTAATAGTTAATACGTTTACAGACAATAGACAGAAAGTTCGCCGTCAAGAGATAGGTGTACTGAAATTTTCTGTAAAGTGCCACCCTTCCATTTCATTACAACCAACTACATATCAAAGGCTCATGTAGATATACTAAACAACATTTATTTTGGAAGACAAGGAGTTAAACATACGAATAGTATACTTAAAGTACTCAATACAGATATTTACGAATATTTTCATGCAAGCAATATTTATACTACAAAATATACATAGTGCATGCTATCATAATCAGAGTCAGGAAGATGCTAACCGTGCAAAAAAGTTATACAGCAGAGTTGTTTCGGCCTTTATATACGATAAAGTTATTCATAATAGTATAATACAAAGCTAAATCTCATTTATCATGCTGTAATAGAAACGTTCCAATTATCAAAATATAAAGCTTAAAATTTTAAAGAAATAAATTGTTAATATCAAATTGGAAAATACAATATAGACTACATGCATACAAATGTACAGTTGGACACAGAAGAAGATAAGAAATTATCATATTATAATATTATGGATTTGTATTATAGTTTATTAAAATAACATACGCCTATCTTATTCTATGACCATCTGTGGGTTTTTAGATTTATTCAGGGGATCGTTTAGAACAATGCAACTAATAGTAAAGAATAATATTAAATAATTTTTGACCTATTAGGCACATTTTTTTAAAAACAAGAATAAGCCATCTGATTTTTCTGGCATATTTTGATAGAGCAAATGTTATGATTATTATAGCTTTTAATAAAGAAGCTGTTTAGCTTCTATTCAAAAGAGTTTTATGTCAATATGTACAGTTATGCACTAACCTGAGGTTGGAGTGTGTGTTTGGACATTACGACGGTGGTCGTCTTGTGTTGCAGTTCGGGGGATATCGGTGGCGCGGGCTCAAGAGCCATGCTCTCTACGGCGTGAACAATATCTAGCACCTGAAACGTTGACACGATACATATTATGGTGCTCCTAGTTTAGTGATTTTATGAGAATGATTTATGAGAACGGGTCATCATTTCTGTCTAGCTTTTTCCCATCAATGTACCTAATACGACACGGTCTGGCTTCCACAACTCAGTTACTGGGTACTGGTATACGACACGTGAAATAAAACCCTTTTTTTACAGGTTTCTATTACTGGACATATCGTTATTATTATTTAATTGGTAACTAACCTTTTCGGGTGTAGACTTTTCCCTCATTTCTGCGACTTGTTTCTCGTGTTCAAACTCAACAAGGTCCTGTTGGAATTGTTGCTCCTGTGATAACCAAATTCATTGCTGTGTTACTTTTTAATTAGTTACATGTTTTAGTCATGTCAGTCCTCATCACATAACTGTTATGTTTAGAAAAAAAAACTTGTGATGACAGAAGGTATTCGAGAACTTTTGCTAATCACTCTCATGACATGGGAAGTAGTCTCTCATGAATTAAGAAAGAGAAAGGAGTATAGAATAGATACTGTAGATAGTAATAACAACAATTGTATTACATAGGGGGAGGCCTATGTCCAGCAGTGGGCGTCTTTCGGCTGAAATGATGATGATGTATTACATGATTGAGAACAAATTAGTCTTTAACATCCATCATATTCTTGAAATTGAAAGCTCAGGGTGAGGTGTTCGGGTAGAGCAAAATAATAAAAAAGAAAACCATGCCACAATTTTGAATGCAACAAAAGGAATATTAGGAAGCGCTTATTATACTGACCTGTTGCTGTTGGTGCAACGTACTATCATCTCTGTCCAGGCTTGACGTTGAGTGAGACAGAGAGCCGCACGTTTCCGCCGTCCCGCTTTCGCTACCGGTCTGTGCAAATATTCGTTTCGTCTATCTCTTTCTAACAAGTGCTCGCCAAAACGGACTCTCACAAATTTTGGTTGTGAAGGACAAAACACACTCGGGAGCGTGCCAAATTAAAATAGTGTAAAAAAATAATTGAGTCCATATGTTTATTTATAAAAGCGTGAATTTTGGAAGCATTATAAAAGCATTCATATTTATCTTATAAGAGAAAATGAATCCTTAATCGTTTTGACTGAGTTGTGTGAGTAAAAAAAAAACAATGAAATCAAAAAATATACATCACTCGACAGAAATGTTTGTAACCTTTAGGCCACTCTCTGCTTCCCAGTCACAAATTGACATTCGCGCGCGTGTTGGCTTGGGGAAGACCACAAATATTTCCGCCGAGCTTTAAGAGAAAATGATGATCTTACAGTGATCTTCTCCGGCCTGGTGTATCCGTAGCACACGACGAGGTGTAGCGGCGCATTGGTGGCAGATCGTAGTGCGTTCACGGCTTCGTTGTGCGTCGCGCCGAGCAGCGACACACCGTTCACTTCTAATAGACGCATGCCAACCTGTCACGAGTAAAATATTTTGTTTCATGACTACGCATTCTTAGTTTATACTCCTTACATAAAATGTGGACTTAGTTTGAGTTCTTTAAAACCAGATCAAGAATAGAATACTCTTTATTATGTACACCATAAATATTACAGATATACAATGTAGAAATATTTACAAGGGGTGACACAATGGGCGGTCTAAATAATATATAAAATGGGGATCAAATCAGTTTTCTATATTTTCATGTATTAAAGTATGGTGGCAGTACAAAAAATAATTTTGACGTAGTTGTACCCACCTTCAGTCTACCGTCTCTCCTGGCGGCTCCACCGCTATTTATCTTCGATATGAAGACCCCCTCGTCATTAGGGTCGTTAGCGTTGCCACGCTGACCGTTCAAACCACCCTTTATGTGCATTCCTAGTTTCTCACCTTCTTGTTTGACTATGGTTAGGTCCTGGAGAGTAAACAAAGTTGAAATCGCGGAAAAACAAATAATAAAAAATCTATAGGCATTGATTCAAAATATTAAAGGCAAAAATTGTGTACTTGATTAGAAAGTTTGCTATTTCAATCGGATAACTTGAATAACTACATACACAAACACTTGTAACATGCAAAGCCACAACACATTACCTCATGCATTCAAAGTAACAGAAGCTTTCATACTAAATATTTACAAAAACATTCTAGATAATAATAAAACCTAGCACATGACAGACAAAATTGTAAAGGGTGTAAGTTTCAGTGTAATTGGCATGACAGTAGAAAGAGCTATAAGCAAAAAGGTTTCATATTTAAGATGAAAAGTCGCGTTCTAATAAGGAAAAGCTGTATTACGAAATAACCATTCCGAATACGACGATAGCTGGGCACACGGACTGACTGGATGAGGGGTTGGAGACTGACATATATATTTGGTAAAGTAACACACATAAGTTCGAGATCGCCGAGCGACGTTCACACTTACAGTTGCGTCAACAATCTCAACTTGTATGAGACCCTGAACGTGTGGCGGTGGCCGTGTTGCGAACGTGTGGAACAAAACAATTGTTTGCGTTTTAAAAATAAAACTCGTATCAATGTACTGTTCAAGACTCAAAAGGTTGCGTCGCTGAACAAGAAACACGCTAGTACATAAGCGACAGAATTTTTAGCAAAGACATACTAGATGCTTTTGTCAGTATAAATGTTGAACAATCATGTGCATCAATGCATAAGCGTTATGCATACTTTTTATTATTGTATACCGCCAAATGTCTACTGTAAGCGACAATACTCAAATCATTCTACTCGTGAATTCACATTATGCTTTCAACTTCTCACCATTATATCCACAAATTCGGTTACTTGCATAACATGCAAAACATTGCGCGCTTACGTATGTGTTTGTATGTACACACAGATTACGAATATTCATAACAAGACATACCCAATAGTGGGGACTGTATTTTGTAAAGTTAAGAGTATTTGTCACACAGTAAAATGTTTCTTCAATTTATTGTATTTCATTTCAGATATTGTGTGACACAGGATTGTACAAAAACTATTGACAAACGGTCGATTGTAGTCAGTCATTTTATTTTCATACAGGATGTTTAAAATCATGTTACTTTCTTATTTTAGATACTTTGACAAAATTACTCAGTATGAATATAAGGCAAATCTTTGATTAACGAAATATTATTTATTTAAAAAAAGTAACATAAATTGAAACTGCATATGCATATGTACTAAAAGTTATATTTCGTAGTTGTAATACTTTTCAAAATTACAATAAATTAATAAAGAAAATATTCAATCCCGTGTCACGGTGTTTTGTGTACAGTGTTATGACGTCACAAACCTGGAATCCATTCGGCAGCGGGTCGTGTCGCACGGTGAGCGTGAGTGTTGCGCCCGGTTGCAGCAACAGTTGCACGGCGTCGCGATGGGTTGCGCCCGGCAGTTCTACACCATTGACTTTCAGTAGACGGTCGCCCATGTGCAACTTGCCTGAACGAGCGGCCACTCCCCCAGGCACCACCTGTTTATGGTCATCAGAGGCTTCGATCAATCTTTTGTTTTACACGAGGAGAGCTTTTGGCCTCTTTTTTGCATTGGTATTCTCGCCTCTCATTGTATAATAATAATAAAATTTATTAAAAAATATAAAGACTAAAGAAGGAAAGACTAACGTATGAAGGAGGATTTAGGTACATTATGTTGCCAAGGCGAGGTTGACCTCCCAAATAACAGTTATGGTACAATTTCGAACCTAGGTCTCAATTACTATTACAGTCAAGAAAAGTCATAAAACAAAGTTGAAGTTGTAGCGCAGGAAGGTTGTCGGTAGGTCTTAAAAGTTGTTTTTCCAAAAGCTCATATTTGTTTAAATGTTTGGATACTAAATTGCGAATCATAAGAAAAGTAGGTTACAACAATACTTACATGCGATATAAATATTCCGGGTTCCTTTCCACCGAAGGGCACACAAGAGTGATCGGTTCCACCGATAATACTGAATCCAAGAGAACCACCTTCTTTGACTAAGATGACTTCCTGTAACAAAAAGGAAACAACTTTTAATATCTCCGTTTAGTCGCAATGAATGTTCCGTTTCATTTTATTACCGGCTTTTGTAGACCACTTGTTGAGATAACATTCCAAACCTTGCGATGACATAATAAGTTTCTATTACAACATAACTTCGCCGGATAGTAGCTCTCTATCCGAGAAATTATGTTTGTTGATTACTAATCATACAGGAATGTTGTATTATAAATGTATCGTGTATCGCATGGTTTTAAGAGTCATGATGCGTATTTGCACACGGTTTACGTGACTTCCACCAAGTGTTTTCATTGTCATTTCAGTAGACAAAATCCCATTGTTTCTAATATTCCCAGGAGCGGTACTTCACTAATCCATGTAGGTGTAAGGTTAACAAAAGAGCACGACTAATTCAGGAATGACCCAAAACTCACTCTTAGTCGCCCTGTATAGATTAAGATTTAGCAGATATCAATAAGAAGAAATGTGAATCACCTCTTCTCTACCCACATCCCCTTTCCGAACATTAAGTAATAACATGAAAATACCGCGCTCATACTGCGTGCTAACTACGAAGATTGAAAGGTGGTAGGCAATGATATCATGCAGTGTTTGCCCAGTTTTGAATGCACAGTTTAGGAAAATGATTTTGCGGTTTACTTTTCGCGGTAAAAGGGAAATACGCATGTAATATAACACTTATTTTATTCTAATTTCTGTTTTCACAGGTCACAGGCAAAATGTCAAAGTGACAAAGTTCAGTATTAGGAATATATATACCTCTTCTGTAGGTCAAACTTAAGTTTCAGTAAGAGACTCACTCATTTTAGTTTCGGAATTCACTCACCTTTTCTATTCTTCTTTCATACAAAAACATCAAACGTATTTAATCCACAAATCATCACGGATTGCTTGTATTTATTTTGTATGAATTTGTCGAAATACGTCATGTCCGGGCTCCGGGTCTCAGGTCGAGATATAGAAACGTTACTTAGCACGTACTTTGGCTAAGCGTTATTCCCGTCACTGTCGCGCAACTGCTAAACTACAAGTGCAAGATAGAGACGTGAACATGTCTAAGCCAAAGCACGTGCTAAGTAAGGTATATAGATATCAGTCTGAAACCGGGAGGTTCAAAGCCGGACATGGTGTAGACAGGTCTTTAGATGTATTTTAGATCAAACTTATTGATAGAAGAATTTCATGCTCAGATTTAGTATCGTTAGTTATTGGATTTTATCTAGATGGTGATAAAAAATAATAAATGAAGGATAATAAAACCTATCAAATAATATTTATCATCGTTACCATTTCTTACAGCACTACTGCTGTATAACGGTACGATCATGTGGATATTACAATTTAACACTTTTGGGACAAGTTCTGTTTTTATTTTGTGTTGTCTCCGAATCAGTGTATGTGGCTCTTTTTTATTCATACAAATATAAATAAAATTGATCATACCCATTCCACTCTTGTATGGTAGGTATTTTACTTAAAATGCAAACAGAACTCAGCGATGCGGTATTTATTTTTTAAATTAATATCGCAGCATGCTGGGATAGGAGCCTTTTGGCCTCGCACAGGTTTTTTTTCTTGTTTTTTTTTTGTGGTTTCTAATGTAATTTTGTTAGTTTTAAATGCTCATTTTTTACTGTTTGCATTTCCGGTGCGTGTCCCAAATAAAATATATTTCATTCTTTCGTTCTTTCAATTGAGTGTAGTCTAACGATGAGTTGCTTTAAACATCGATGCCCCAGTCTTCTGTTATAGCTTCTCGGTGCATGAGCAAACGATGTCAAAAATACAACATGCGTATTTTCCCTTTCACAAGTTGAATCATATCCGAAATTAGGCGGAATGGATTAATAAAGAATTTCGGTCAATTCGGCACATTAGTGTAATACATTAATACTTACACGAAAAACAACATGTAAAAAAACTGACAATCGTGTTAATTTGTGTTTTGTTGTAGAAGTGATTGGAAACTGAGCAACGCTACCGACATTACTTAATTTTCAATTAAAAGAAAACTCGGCTTAATTCATTTCATACCAGAAAACGTGCATATTACCTTTCACCTGTTTCTAAAACTACTTGATTCTTATAATGAAAAAGTCATAGTGCTTCCACCACTTTTGTAGAGAGCATTGACTTCGTAAACCCTCGAGATTAAAAATTGCCATTGCGAAATCGTGGCCTCATATTTATGAACGAGTTGTAACTTGTAAGTTGTTGTCGTCGTTCAGCATTCTTACTTCGATGATGAGTGGTTCCACGAGTTGGTTGTCGGTGATGCGGGTGACGGTCGTCTCGGTGAAGGTGGACTTGGTGATGGTCTCGGTGACGCGGCCGAGCGCGGCGGGCGGCGGCGGCAGCACGACGGCGGGCGCGCGCTCCACCGTGACGCGCACGCCGCGCTCGGGCGGCGCGGGCTTCGGACGTGCGCGCGCGCCGCCCAGGAAGTGCGCAGGGATCATCGCTTGGAAGTCCTCGTTGGTAATCGGCCGCGACGGCTGCGCGTTTAACACGTTCACATCGAATCAGTCTAAATTTATTAGTGCAGGGAAAGGAGAGTAGATTCGGCCATGGTAGCGTATAATTTTTACCCCGAAAAATTGCCAGAAGTCTAAAAAAGTTTTGAAAAGAATTTATACGTAAGCAAATACTACAAGCCTCGCTTTCAAGTGAAAAAAAATTTTAATTAATTGCAGCTTTATGTTTTACTCTAGCAAACTTGAACATTAACTCCTTTATTCATAAACGTTGCTTAAAGTTAAGTAGTGATTAGCGACTGTTTAACCATACATTTTGACATTTAAACGTCACTTAACTTTACTCATCGTTTATAAATAATCCCCTAAGTGCTACCAGACTAAGATTAGCCCCCTAATTGAAACAGCGGGACTGGACCTCTTTCGCACAAACTTAACTACGGCTATTGCCACAGTCTACCAATATTTTACTCCTAATCGGTCAAAGCGAACGTTTTCACCTCGCAATCCTGTTTAGAGAAGTGAAAAAGCTTTTTGTACCCTGGCTAACATAACTCACAAAGGATGGCAATACGAGACATATTCAACACCTCGTTTCATTAAGGAATTTGTAGGCGAATGTGACTGAAATTAAATGATAAAATACGTACAGCAAATTGTATATTTTATCATACATTTGCTGGCTTGTATTATACGATTTTTGAATAATGTGAAAGTCTTGCACATATCATCCCGAAATGTCATCAATTTCTTAATTTTTCAACTCCAGCCAAATGTATTGGCGATAAACAACTGCTGAAGGAGTAAAAGCCACAAAAAGACGGTAACAAGCCGTGTACATTTTTTTTTGCTCTTTTCTATGCAGCATGTTCTAGCCTCCTTCGGCCTCCTAATTTTTATTTCGGCCCAAATCACTAATTGCATTTAGCGTCAAACATATTTAAAACAGCATTCTGTCTCTGAGATCTCCAAACGATTGACAAAAACCAAACAATGTTTACAGAACGGTGCAAGGGGGCCTTAATATGTTTGTAGATTCAGGTGTTTTGATATTTTGTTGTTTACTTTCATGTCTCCCTTGTTGAGTTTGGGGTTGTTGTAGCATAACAGAATCAGGGACATTGATTGATCTAACTTCAAGAATTTTACGAGAAAAAAAAAAACATGGAAAACTGTATATTTGAACATCATCTGGTTTTTTTATGCGAAAACGTTTGCATAGGTATTCAAATATTGATATTTTAGCATCACTTTAAGGGGCCGGTGGAGCATGCGTAGTCCATACAAACGTAATACCAAAACAATTAGTAAATCAAAATTAAATTCTAACTTAACTAAAACTATACAGAAACTAAAAAATAGCGTCGAAAAATTCATCCGCATCGCTGTCGACTGGTAATGTACCCAAGAGACTGGCGGCATTACCACGTTGTATGGCGATGCTTAGCCTCTGGCCAAGATAAAAGCCAGCCCTTGGGTCACGGTTTGTTATTCCTAATAAAGATTATCCATTCGTTATGTACCTACTAAGATAAACACTTCTAGTAAATCAAACATATTCTTAATGTAGTGTGTATTTATTCCGATTGGATTACAGAATATCTAGGTTCCCAAATATATATTTTGAATGGACACTGATTTAAAGACGAGTTATGAGAAAAATAAGTTTCCTATAGAAATTTGAAATTCCTCATAGCTCGTCTTTAATATCAGAGTCCTTTCAATATATATATTTGGGAAACTAGATATTCTGTAATCCAATCGGAATAAACAAACTACCTTAAGAACATGTTTGAATTACAAATTATTTTGGTATTACCTTTGTATGCACTACGCATTAGCATGCGTAGTTTGCCGGCCCCATAAGTTTAAGCTTTCTGTGACCTAACACATATTATACGGGGTTGCAGGTACAGTCAACAAAGGAGTTAAGTATACAGGAGCGTCGGATATAGTTGAAGTTTACTAAGAAACCGATGGATGTTCTGGACTGAAATTTAATTTAATAAATGAGCAGTTTGTTTTCTATTAATAAACTAAAATTTTATTCAAGAATCCATCGGTTTCTTAGTAAACTTCAACAATATCCGACGCTCCTGTATACTTAACTCCTTTGTTGACTGTACATCTACGCGCAAACTGTAGCCATGAATTCAGCACATGATTCTAGACCCCCTAGCGTAGAAATTTTGGAACAGCATTTTTTTTTAAGTGAAAACTTCTTTAGGCGCGTTGGGCATTGTTTAAGATGGGAAAAACCATTGAACTCGCGCCACTGTTACCGTAAGCGACGCCGCAGACGGACAACGAAGCGATCTTATAAAAAGGGTTCCGTTTTTCCTTTTGATGTACGGAACCCTAAAAAATAATCTTGTACTGAATCCATGGTTACAGTTTGTGTGTCGATGTCACTGCCACCCTGTATGTTCTTCTGTTCATATTTTTTAACAGCAGTTAAATATTATGTGCTTATAAGAAGAGGCTTGTAGTTCTTTGACAAAAATAACTATTCGATGCGTAAAGAAATTCAAATAAAAGATTTTACATTTTCTTTACTTAAATTGATAAACCCCGTAGCTTTCCAGCTTTAAATATCTGAAAAATTAAAAATAGTGCTTTTATAGATGTTACGAGAAATCTACATGCTACCATAACTCGTTGGTTACTTTATTCAACTAATTATTGTGACTAAAGATATTTTTCATTAAGTTGGTTCGATTTTTAGCAATACATACATCTGTCTGTAGCTGTGGAATCCTACATACATAATAAACATACTTTTTTACATACATATTTGTAAAATAATTTATTATATTTTATATAATAACAATAAATAGTTAATAATAGTGTAATATGGCAAAGTTATAAACAATGTAGCGTTGACAATGTTTATTGGCGATAGTGCAATTTATTTATAAGGTCAAGCTGAAGCTTTAAATTATGCATTAACTAGTGAATACAATAAAATGTGCATAATTACTAAAAATACATGATGACAATAATACACCGTACAACTTTAGAATAAATGTAATGATACGTTAGCATGTTTTTTTTTTTTTGTTTACTTACAATAATTCGAAATTTTAATAAATATGATTTATACTTCAACCCATGAGGTTTTATTATCAGTAACAAAGGTCTGAAATGTTGAATGATTTATATGATAGTGAAGCAGATAAATGCAAATAAAGTACGGAGATCGCATCCAACCGAAAATTAATAGTTATGACCGATATCAAATCCGAACATCACGAAATATGAGCTCTATATTTCGGAATGCCTCGAACGTAATACCATTCGCAGCTATTGGAGGTTAAATGCCATCGCCGACTTTCAACTAATCTACATAGTGAAGTGAAACAGATAAGTCGCCGCACACAATTGTGGTAAAGCTATGACGTAAAAGCTCGGATGTGAACGTGTTAAACCAATACCATCACCTGCGAATCGGGGTAAGTTAATATATGAGTAAGTGAATCTTACCTGAATATCGTCGAAGACATCGTCGCTAGATCCGTGCACGTTATTGGCGCCGGGAGTTAGGGGTGTGCTCGTACTGTTAGTTGTCGGTTTGGCCTGGAGTGAACGAGGTTTAATTTTGAATTTATTTGCGTCGCTAGTGTGCACATAATGCATATTATTGACTAGAATTCTAAAGCATATTTGATATTTTCTAATTAAAACACAATAGTTATTAGTCCAACTACAACAACAGCATTTTCAAATCTGAATGTTATTTTTGTAAAAAATGTGTGCAAAAATGAAAGTCAATTAGACTAATTAACGTCTATATTAATGCTACGGTCCCAAAATTAAAACTAAACCGAGAAATCCATAGAAAGCGATCACTAAGCCTCACCTGTCCGTTCGGTTGACTCAGTTTTCGCGGTGCGGGTTGCGGTGCGACGGTGTGAGCGAAAGTTGCTTGTTTGTGTACCGGCGCGGGCGGCTGCGGCGACGGTACGGGCGCGTGTGTCGGTGCGGGCGCGTGTGTCGGTGCGGGCGCGTGTGTCGGTGCGGGCGCGTGTGTCGGTGCGGGCGCGTGTGTCGGTGCGGGCGCGTGTGTCGGTGCGGGCGCATGTGTCGGTGCGGACTGTGCAGCCGGTGCGTTGTGAGTGTGAGTGTGATTTCCGATAGGTGTGCTTATGTGATTCGTGGTGGGTTTCTGTGTCGGAATGACGTTCACATTCTGCAGGCTGGTTTTGTGTTCTCTCACTTCGTCTGATGTCGACTTCCGCTGCATCATCTCGCCTAAACGAGGAAAAAAAATATTTTAATGGACGAGAATTAAGCCAAGTGGTTTCTATGCTACGGTCAGACCCATTACATCGTATAAAATATTCGTCAATTAATTTATTAGCGTCATTTTTGTTGCGAAATAAAATGCTAATACAAAAGCAATTGATCTGGCAAGCTTTCGAAATACCCTACCTACATAGAAGAAAGTAAATTAAGCAGTATATTTACCCTGTTCCGTTGTAATTGTCCGTTGTAGAACCAGCCTTACAAATCTTTCGTGTCCGGTGAGCAGGGAAACGGCGGCTTCGTGAGGAGCGCTCTCCATATCTACGCCGTTTATCTAAGGAAATAAATCTATATTAAGTATTTACGTTAGCTGACTTTCGTACTTAAATGTTTACGACATTAATATAAATAATGTCAACAAATTCCTTTTTCGCGTAAAACAGCTTCTAGCTACATTATCTTGAGTTAGGCCAAAGAATAAATTTCAATATAAATTCTGACTAATGTTTTAACATCATTGCTTTCTTATACAAGCTTTCGCTTGCGGAGTCACCAAGCCATATTTGCTCATCTTAAAAGCAAAAGCGTGTTTTCTTCTTAAAATGTTTTTGAAACCACTACTTTACTGTTTCTTCCTATGATGTCACGATTAAATCAGTATTCAATGCGAGTTGAACTTGTACAATCCTCATACGAAAACATTGCTCGCTTTTGTACTTTGCCTCGTCACTTGTCAATTTGTCACTCGTGTATAATGTCGCAATTTGCATCGTTTAAAGGTGGGTTTAGACCAAACGAATATTCAACCGGAAGAAGAGCATTCTTTTTTTGATATTCTAGACATGTTCAAAGGATAGATCAAATAATGTCCCTGTTTACACGAAAATTGGTACAGTTTGGGATAGAATGCCCTTTTTTTTTGTGAATGGCATCTCGCAGTTCAACCTATGAGGTTGTCAACTGTTTAACCAGACTTTAGATAGAATGCCCATTCGCTCGTTTGGTATAGCCTGATCCTAATATAATAACAAGCAAGCGCACACAATGCGTACACCACCAAAGTTGTAATTTATTTGTCTACCTATAATCGTTACACTGCGGTGCTATTCTGTAAAAATCTCACCGTGAAAACTCAGGTGAAGTGAGCGTGGAGTGAGCTGTCAATAGTGTCAATTCCTAGCAAAAACAAACTCACTTCACCTAAGTCTTCATGGTGAGATTTTTACAGAATCGACCGGCTGTTCATCCTAAGAACAGTCCGAATAGTAGGTTGTGGTGTTGTCATAATACAGCACGTAAGCACAACTTACAGAGACAACTTTATCGCCGACCAGCATCTTGCCATCCTTAGCGGCAGCACCTTGAGGCGAGATACGGGAGATGTAGATGGCGTCACTGTCGTCTCGGTAAGGAGGGGAGCCCTTCCCGCCGGCTATGCTGAACCCGAGGCCTGCGCCGTCACGGATTAGAGTCGTATGGACTAGCACCTTTTGTTGATATACTAGAAATAATAGAAGAAAATATTAGTCCGGTTTGTGGTTTATAGGCGGTATGTGTAAATGTGGCAGTCTTAGCCCGCTTGTACCACGTCCGTTTTTTCACCGGATAAGCATCTTTTTTTTTTCACCAAAATTGAGGTTGTGTTAAAGTTACAATGGAAGTATTATGCACCAGACCGCTGTTCAACTCATACGGAGTGAAAAACACGGTCCGATCGTCCGCGTCCGGTAGAAGAAATGGAAGTTTAGAAGCGCCCATAAAGCGCGACTTTGAAGTTAAATCACTATCACTACTATTGAGTTTAGAATTTCATTCCAATATGTTTCGGCAGACGTATAGAATTAATTAATTGATTGTTCTCTCATTCACTAGATGTGACATTTTATTGTTGAGTTGCAGTCGAATTGTTTTAAAGTTCAATAGCGGGGCAAATTTCCATTAAGATGCTAACATAAAGTGATAGTTAAGATTTAAGTTCAAAGGTCTCTACCGATACCACTATTAATGATCTTAATTTACATAATCTCATCTCTTGGGTAAATGCGCAAGCCTGCCCTTTTCCCACGAGCATGAGTTCGGCTTCCAGTCCAACCAGATGCGTTCACTATTTGTATTTTAGACGGTGAACTGACGTCTGACCTCCACAACCCGGCTGAGGAAATACCTGTATCTAAAGGTTAGACCGGTATTCAGGTTTTATTGAGCTTTTCGATTGCCTGTGACGACTTTGATAGAATAATTTACGATGTTCGAGACTGACAGATTAACGTACCTGACGCGCTGAAAGGTCTCTGTTTGTAAATAAATAAAGTTTATTCGTCAAACCGGCTTTAGTTTGTTTATTTTCACGGAAGCTATTTAGCAAAGCGCCAGGCGGGATACGGAAGGTGGATAACTAGGCACTTTGGCTTACTTTCTTCACTCGACATAAGGGAAGTGTAGACTTATAACAAGTTTTTATATTTTTTTAGGTTTTAAACTTACCGGGCGGTATGTACGGCTCTGTAACCGGAGGCGGCGGCGACGCTTGCAGTCGTTGGTAGGTATCCGTCGTAACCTGTCCCGTGGGGGACGGGCTATAGTTCGTCACAGTGGTCACCACTGTCGGCATCGTTTGATTCATCACTTGCTCCTTATACTCCGGCTCGAACTCTTGCGCATACTGGTTGCTGATGATAAGCGGTTTGGTCGGTATACCGCGACCCGTCGGAACCTGTTCGAAGAATGACTCGCGTGTTTATCGATACAGTTGTTGCAATAAAACATTTAGAACACATATGCAACGCGCATATGTGTTGTGATTAACATAATACATACATTGCGGCGTGAATATTGAATGAGATGATTACCTGTCCGTTTTCTAGGGTTGATACTGTGTCGGTAGTGCTTGATATGGAATGATGGCTCGCTCCGCTTGGCGCTCGGCTGTGAGTTCTGAATTTAATGAATTATTATTATTTATGGCCCGCATTGTACTTAAAGGTTGAAAAGGTACGCCAATTTACAGATTCCAAATACGTACCGCAACTATTTCACCTGAGAATCTATCCTAGATTTAACATTCCCATAATTTGAATCAATGATGATGTAAAATATTACTCATACTAAATCACAGCGAATATTGCACACAAACATTAAAGTAACTGCACTCAAACTTTCATGATCTGTTCTAAATAATTTAGGTTGTCGCAATCTGTATTGCAACAGTGGTGATGAAACATTAAGATAAGGAACAAACGGTGCTTACCTGGTCGAATTGGGTGAATCTCTGGTCACGACAAGTGTGAGCGTGGGCCCGCTTGCTTTAAGTACTTCCACTGCATAATAATGATCGACTTCTACGACAGACGTACCGTTCACTGAAAGCACCTTGTCGCCAACCTGAAATAATATAAACGTTTCTATTGAAACTTACTATTGTATATATCACAAAGGAGGTTATACACTTCTTTTTATTATCTTTGTCATTAAGTAAAATATTTGTACTGATATAAAAATTTTGACTAATTCTTAGGCGGCTATGACATTGCACCAGACACCACTCCGGTGTGCGGTGCTGCGGTTTTTAACTTTGACTATAGAATCTTGATTTGTATACAAAAACCCGCTACACACCAACCCGGTATAACACACTGACACCGCACCTCGGTTTCCAAAGTTAAAAACCGCAGCACCGCATACCCGAATGGTGAAAAAGCAATGTATCGACCCTTTGGTATCAATTTAGATAATATGTAAAAGTAACAGTGTTAATCGACTTAATGCTGCCTGTACCTCATAAAATGATCTTTCATACATTCTAGAAAATAGGAAGGCTGCTACTGGCTACATTATTAATATGTTAGTAGGTACTCAAATAAAACAAAAGAGAAGAAAGTAATTGAACGGAAATAATAACAATTTAACGACGACAATTTAATGACGACAATTTACTTCCGGATGTGATTCATATGATTAGAAACGGAAATCAACACTATCTAACACTTTTAATTAATTTATACGCCTTTTAGCTTGTTGTTGTGATATTATAGTAACAGCGGTGCTATTCTGTAAAAATCTCACCGTGAAAACTTAGGTGAAGTGAGCGTGGAGTGAGCTGTCAATAATGTCAATTCCTAGCAAAAACAAACTCACTTCACCTAAGTTTTCACGGTGAAATTTTTACAGAATCGACCGGCTGTACTCTATATGGGGCTCGTTCGGGGAAGAACTACAACCACACCTATTTCTAACATTGTTGATTATTTAAAACAAATAAAAATGTGCTGGTATAATTACAGGCGCATATGACATTGTTCTAGCTTCGATATCGGATGGCAGTGCACCCGCCATGTCTTTGGTATTGTAGATTTTCATTGGCGGCGGTAACCACTAACAATCGAGTGGGCCGCCTGCTCTCTAAACATATAGCTGTGTTCATAATCTCAGAAAATTTACATTCCATCGCCACTTAATCAGTTATCTATTTTAGTGAAATGTATTCTAAGTTGATTTTTGAGTGACCATTTGTAACAAAAACGTCCTAATAAATTTTTGGTTGCAATGGAATTTGGACTTTGTTAAGAATGACATTCAGTTTGTTGTTCCATAACTTGATAATTAATTCAAATATAGAAATGTACGGGACTCACCCTAAGTCCAGCCATATAGGCGGGTCCATTTGATGTGACTCGAGAGATGAAGATGCCGTCGTCATCGCCGACATAAGGCGTGGAGCCTCGGCCACCGGCTATGCTGAGCCCCAGGCCACCAGCAGTGCGCGCTATACGGACCTCGATACATCGCTGGTCGCTGACCACGCGGGCTTCACTCTCCGCTCGTTCGGATACGGATTCACCTGTGATAACACAAAAGCTTGTTAAGCTAATACTACACACATTATATCACGCCTGTAAGCCCCAAAGGGTTAGACAAAGGTGTATCTAGAATACAGCTACATTTCGCCAGTTACGTTTAAGCGCCATGTAATAGGGGGCCAGCCTACATAACATACATACATAATAATTAGCCTATACTGCTTCCACTGCTGGGACACAGCCCTCCTCTCTGTGAGAGGGAATAGGCCGTAATCGGGGTCAGTGCGGGATGGTAGATGTCACATGTCTTCGAATTTTTCGTTCTAGGACGTGCCGGTTTCCTCACGATGTTTTCCTTCACCGTTTTTGAGAGCAGTGATGATGAAATAAATTAACACAAAGTAAAGCGCCTGTCTGGGTCCGAACCCACGACCTACAAGCACGTAAGTCGGGTCTGTTACCACTGGGCCACCACAGCTCTCAGCCAGAGGCCAGCCTATTGGGCACAAATCCAGACTCCGGGCTGCTACTGAGAAATTCCTGATGACAGAATATCAATAGCACTGTCCCCACCTGGGAATTGAACCCAGGCTCATTAGAAGCGCTAGCGACCACTAAACCGGAGAGGCCTGCAAGCTAATACCTTTAACCATAAATGCACATGTGCTTGCCCTATAAACCCATCGTGGTATTTTGTTATCAGAGCACAGATGCTACTGTTAACACTCGATCTAACCGCACCCTATTCCCTTAGGCATACCAAGGCTATAAAGATAATAATGCTTTCAGTCGATAATGTTTACAAAATATCGTTGCTAAATATATTTATTACTAGAATTGTATTCATTATGTCATCCATCAACATTCTTATCATTCCTTGTAAAACCATTTAATTTATTTTATCTGCAATTATAAGTCATTGCTGAATTTGGAATTGAATATTGATAAGCGAATATAGAATATTCAGCTCAATGACACGTATTATTTAATACTACCTTCGCCCGCGGCTTCGCCTACATGGTCTGTCAATAAAAAGTGTAAACTATGTCTTTCCCAGGGTTCAATGTATCCCATACCGAATTTCATCAAAATCGATCCAGCTGTTTCGGAGATTAACCAGAACAAACAGACAGACAAAAAATTTAAAAAATGATTTTTTTTTTTGCTATAATTACCGTTACTTTCATATTTTAAATTCATTCAGTAAAAGCTGTTATTTTGACATTACAAACAGACACTTCAATTTTATTTATTTGTATAGATTAATTAATCCATGCTTACTGGCTAATTACATGTCTGTTATCTGAACCATTCATTATGTAATGCGTATTGTTTCGGACTACTGAGTTCCGCCACTTGCGCAATGCTCATGTATCTATTGTCAGCAAGTGTAAGGTCAAGCAGTTATATGAAAATGGATATTCGTGAGAATAATACGTTACATGCATAGACCAATTAACCCACTTGTCAGGTTACACACATAATTAAAGATGAGTTCCAGACTTCCCTATAAGCAAGTAAACAAATTATCCTGATCTGAACAAGGTCTTCTTTGAGTTAATAGGATAGTAGGCGTTTAAAAGTGCCGCCGGCACTGAACTAATTATTGACCCTCCGGTGAATAGGAACAATGCGCTGTATGCACCGTGGTGCATATGTTTGCAAGGTCGCCGCTCAAACGATCATGAGCTCAAAAATAAACCATCACGATATAGACATTATGACTGTGTGACGTATCACCTGCGCTTACGGTCGTCACGATTGTGAACTATCAGTTGCTAAATGTTAAGCCTGCGACCGCTATCGCTAAGAGAAATGCTTTGTTCCAAAGACCAATGACAAACGATGCGCTGCGACAATTATTGATGATACGTTTCTACGCAGCCGGATTTCTAATTCCACAGATCTTCAATGCAACAGTACGGAACTGAATAACAAATGATCGCGCGTCATTCTGTAACGTTCGCACGACAATCAACATGTCGAGACGAATGAATGGACCACAGTGAAATCATGATCCCGAATCGTCGGGCCCGCGTCCTGTCTTGTGCATTACAATAGCCAATCAGTTGCGATACTTTCACCCCCGGATAAGCTTAATAGAATAACTACACAACTATTGTACCCCAGAACAAGTCGTGATAGTTTACAGAGGGATTCGTGACTCTCATTTTACAGTAGTCTTATTGGAAAATGCTCTTTTCTAGGAATGATGGTAATTTAGTTCCAATCTAAATGTAACGGACAGGTGAAAGTCAATGTTGTGATTCAGTGAGTAATTTAACGAAAAAGCATGTAACTAATAAATAATTGCTGCAGGTACTTTATGAAAGTAATTTAAGTAAGAGCAGTGAAGCAATTTTCATCGAGTATGTAGTGAATGCAGTTTTTGTTGGCGTCGGCGCTTAAGCACGGTAAAAACTTAGAAGCAATGTAAGAAATTGCAGCTCTGATGACAGGAATAAATCCTGAGCTTGATAGCGGTCCGTTAATGTTAAATTAAGAGTGGCAATTTGATTTAATGGCTGTACTTGGGCTATGTACACTTTGTTGTAACGGGTGTAAACACGTAAATGCCTGTGTTTGCTGCCTGCGCCACCGCTGCGGCCGGCCTCGAGAACATTACGCCGTAAATATACTAAACGTATGACTTCATACATTCATCATTTACAAGGGTATGGCACCATTATGTTAAGTATATTCATGAACTTTTCCATATTCGCCGTACTAACACTTTCTTATATTTTATAGCAGTATTATGCATTTGTGCTGATAAATAAAATTTCCCATTTTATGTATAAGGCGTGCATATACATATTTTGAATTTTATGGCAAAAGTTTAGTTTTTGCAAAGATACTTTCGAGAAGCAATAATATTTTATTTGAATTTTTCCACCACACACAGTGACCATAAACTTAAATCTACAGTGGATGCAAATCACAACTCAGAATACAATAACAATAACCTCCTGGCATAAAATAAACCTTAGCAAAGTATCTCTCTCTTGGCTAGTAAGACTAACTTTTTCTTTTAGCAAATATTTATGCTAATGCAGAATTTGAAAATAGGTGATAAACAAAATTAAAAGTTTTGGTCGTCTGATTCCGAGCTTCTGTAAAATACTGAACACATGAAAGTTGATTCCTTGTATTCAAAAATCAGAGAAGGGAATGGACTGACGGTATAGGGTGATCTGGTTTTGAAAGCTGTTTGGTGTTACAGACTGCAGACTATACGGTACTCTTTGCACGTCCGAGTACCTACGCGCTGCAAGCACTAATCACAGTTATGAAAGATAATTCCAACGGAAGGCTAGCAATTTACACGAAAAACACGTAATTATGGTGTAAAAGCTTTATGAAAGGCAGGAGAACAGAAAATGTTTCATAGATGAATTATGGAATTACAAAGTAGTAGGTAGTGGCCCAGTAGAAGGAAGTAGTAAACGACACACAATTTGTTGTTATTACAAAAGCTATTTTAGAAGATGACAAAGTTAAAGGTCAAATATTAAAAGGGCAACCTAGACAAAAATAACCCAATGACAAGAGATACTCTGTCAATAACGATCAAAACAACTTAGCAGCTACTTTTAAAGGTACCACAACTACGCACTTACGAAACACAGGTATGTAGATACAATGACCAGTGTAACTTAGAGGGACCCACCCGAATACGTGAGCTAAGCGATGACCGCATAACGCTGTTTCACCTTCACACTAGGGTATTTACAAAGCACGTAAAATATGTTACGTATGGCCTATTGAACAGAAGCGGTTGGCGATAAATGTTATTGAGTGCAAGTGCGCCTGCGCTGTATGTAACCTATAGTACTGTAATATTATGTGCATTGTTTTGCGGTTTCTATCGGCAAGGATTATGTTCATTTGTGTACGCAATTATAAAGTGAAGATGGTCATTTTGCGCAGATTATTATTAAATATTTAGCGGTCAATGCCATTTTATTGTTTTTTTTTTAAATTACTATGACCTATTCGTATCGGAATTCGGAAATAACGATATCGTATGATAATAAAAACTTAAAAAAAACAACAGAATCATCTGCCTAGCCTTTTCACAACTATGTTGGGGTCGGCTTCCAGTCTAACCGGATGCAGCTGTATACTAGTATTTTACATGGAGCGACTGCCTATCTGACTTCCACAACCCAGTTACTGGTTAACACGATACCCCTTGGTAAGACTGGTTGTCACACTTTCGGGCTACCGACTACCCGTAACGACTGTCAAAGATTCATGAAGGACAGCCGGGACCAACTGCTTAACGTGCTTTCCGAGGCACGGAGGGGTCACGGTATGTAAAGATGGTCACCCATCCACAGACCAACCGCGGCAAGCGTAGCTCAACGTGATCGATCGACCTGTGCGGCTGTAATTATTTAGCCACGGGTCCCTCTTTAGAAATCAACAAATCAACAGAATACAAAAAAAAAACATAAATTTTAAAGAAACGCGCCGTAAAATTTGACTGCTAACCTTGGGTTATAAAACATTGTTTTTCTTTAAGTTCCGTATGGAATTCGTGTGGAATTACTATCCAATTACTAGCCGTGTCAGATTTAATTAAAATCTGACATACATGTAACAATACTTTAGATACGTTCTACTTAATTCACGTTTGTTCGTAAAATAAACATTCTTTTGAGTTTTAGACTAATGTTAAACAAACCGAATCGCGGATGCGTTATGTCGATACTCGATACCGGTTAGTTAGATGAACTGGATGAACATGAATTCAACACATATGGCGAGCCCTTATACGGCTGCACTCTTATAAGTAGGGTTAGTTGACTTTACTATCAGTTTAACATAACTGTCATAGCTGATACAAGTAATATCTTACAATAGAACAAGAAGCACCTAAGTAATTAAGGATTTAAATTATATCACGCCAGAGAAATAATAAAAAGCCGTCGTGTCTCCCACATAAAAGCATTAAACTAGTTAGTACTTCCCACTTCATAAAAATAATACAAAATTTAATTAACTATAAAATAAGTAATTGTATGTAAAAGTTCCCATAGTATGTGAATGTTATTTTCTATAAAAAAAAACAATAATGAACCTTGACTCGCTTGTAGCAGAATATTAAAGAGTTGTAGAGCGCGATATCCGTTCCCTAGCAGTATTTCCATAACCATAACAAAGTTAACAGCCCATAGAAGTTTGAAGCATGCTGTTTTTTTTTTTTTGTCCAAAACATACATTTGACAATACGAAATGTTAATTTGGGTGGATTGCATCAGAGATTTCGCAAACAAAATACAGGTAGGTACCTATTGTGTGTGTCACACACAGGTTACTGTCTAATCGAAATCGTGCATGCAAAGTTATAACAAAAAAAAAAACAAAATATTATCACATAGGTAATTTACATAAGGATACGAATTAGGAACGAATTAAAACAACATAGGAAGATACTCTTATAGCGGTTCCTCCCGCTTAGTTATCTAATCGAAGAGAAAGTAAACTTACGCTTTTTTCTCCTGATCACACCCATTTCCTCGTCTAAAACTAGTCCCGGATTACTTCCTGAATAGGGGCAGCTATGTCCGTAGGCGGAGGTTGATTTACCGGCTCTCGTTACGATACTATCTGGTTAGTATCGTACGTCAATCAAACCGAAGCACCGGCCGGCTATTCGCCCTAATGCATTCCGACTAGGTCATTGTCCAATTTGATGATAAAATGAATTGTCCATCATTTTATAAGCTGTTAAGTTTATCTTAATTGCTTATCAAATTTTTATGTCGTTTATAGACGCAATAAGTGTAACCGGCTTCGGATTTGGTACGGCAAATCAAAACAAACAAGTCGTGAACACCAAACTGGGTACATAACAACGCGTGTAGTGCGCGCAGCCCGAGGCGCATGCGGTGACGGAATGCGCACGCAACCACCACAAGATCTGGCGGAGGCTGTGGCGCCGGCGCCCGCGCCCGCGACCTCTCCGCCCGATTAAAAATAGAAAGTCTCAACCTGGCGCATACCAATTCCTTTATTTTTACCCTAGCGTTACCTACCCATTATCTGTACCAATAGATCGCATCTACATCCGATCTCGTTACCGACACTTTCGATTATTTATGAGTACGTATCGATGTGATCGATTGTATACCCAGTTATTATTGGTTTTATCACTACTGTATTGTTGATTCTAATGTCGGTGAATAATACATTTCAAACTTAGAAATTATACACGCTATAAGTCGAAAAGAAACAAACAAAACAAATTGGTAAGTCTGGTATCAACAAAATCATAACTCTCCTTTTTGCTTCGGGTAAAAGTATTTTTCATGTACTTAAAATAGTTGAAATTGGCTTTATGAATAAAATATACATGAAGTAAAGGATTGCTATGTGGTTGGACAGATCTGTCATTACTGAATTGAAATTGGAACCCTAAAAATTTAATAATTATGTTATACTAGCAGCGCTGCGCGGTTTCACTCGCATAAGTGTCGATCCCGCCGGAATATCGGGATAAAACTATCATATGTCCTTCCCCGGGATGCAATCTATCTCTTTGCCAAATTATCGAAATCCGTTCAGTGATTTAGGCGTGAAAAGGTAACATACAGACAGACAGACAAAGTTACTTTCGTATTTATAATACATATTAGTATAGTATGGATTACATGGATACACCTACAGGCCGCCTACCTACCCGCCTCGCCAAAATACTGACTGAAAAATAATTGAGAACCAGCCGAATTACACGTATTCTAGCTGATAACAAACACGTACACAACAAACATGTAAAATAAAGCTTTCTAAGCTTTATTTTACACTAGCTTCCGTTCGCGGCTTCGCCCGCGATGTATGTCGATAAAAACTATCCTATGCATCCCCAGGATGCAATCTATTTCTCTGGCAAATTTTATCGAAATCCGTTCAGTGGTTTAGGCGTGAAAAGGTAACATACAGACAGACAGGCAGAGTTACTTTCGTATTTATAATATTAGTATAAACCGGTAAAATAAACGCTTCTGTTTACTTTATTGTAAATAAATACCAAACACCGTAATCAGCCAATCAATACGACATTGAATTGCAAAATCAAGGTGAAGAATGCAATTTACATAATGAGGAATTGAGCATGCATAACAAACCACTCGAAATAAACTGTAAACATAAACTGCTGCTGAAGGTCAATATTAATTTACTTAATTACATAAAATATGATAAGATGACAGTTAATTACACTACGAAACGATATAATATTACCCGCTATCGGAGAAAATTAGAAATCGCGTAGCAGCCGGGATATGGCTTTCAGTTAACCGTAGATTATTGAACAGGACTTCAGCTTTCCAAAAGCAGTCCAACCGGTGATCTACATACATGCAATGCACACCTTGCAGGGTGATTAATGTATGCAAGGATGCCAATTAGATACGGCACGCGTCACACAAGTAATAAACGTTCAGACCTACTTAACTTTGCACTAACAAACTTGTTCTCGAAAGGACACTTTTCTCACCGAACGTTTATGCGTCTAGATTTCGAGTAACGGTCATGGTGACATAGCTCTGTAAGAATTTGTTACTGTTTCTCCGTAGGTGGAGTTGACGCAAAAACATGTTAATTCGTAAAAAGATTGCAGCGACCTCTCCTTAAATCCGTTCTATTTTGTTGTATCTTGGATTAAGCATAGATATGTTAATTATTATAAATATTTATAAAATTTTATTGACTCTCGCATTCATTTGTAATGTAACTAACTCAAGACACTCTTCCTACTTTTATGGATTTTCACCCTGATTTTTAGGGTTCCGTAGCCAAAGGGTAAAAACGGAACCTATTACTAAGACTTCGCTGTCTGTCCGTCACCAGGCTGTAACTCAAGAACCGCGGTAGCTAGACAGTTGAAATTTTCACAAATTATGTATTTCTGTTGCCGCTATAACAACAAATACTAAAAACAAAATAAAATAAATATTTAAGGGGGCTCCCATACAACAAACGCGATTTTTTGCCCTTTTTTGCTCGATATCAATAATGGCAACAGGTAGGCACTTGAAATATTCACAAAATACTCAGTTGTATTTTTACTTTAATAATAAATAATAAAATTAAAATAAAATAAATATTTAAGGGGGGCTCCCATACAACACACGTGTTTTTTTCGGCGTTTTTGCCTTGTGGTACGGAACCCTTCGTGTGCGAGTCCGACTCGCACTTGGCCAGTTTTTTGATAACTAACATACATAACAAATTGTGTATTAGATTGATGAAAAACATCTCAAATGCTAGCGAAAAGCAGTGTAGCAAAAGTAAATACATTTTAATTAATGATAGGGGCTCATGTTCTCAGGGTATCATGTTATTGATGCGCTTCAATAACTCATTTCACAGGTTCACTTTCGAGATCTGCCCGCAGCACGGATGTTAACCGCAACGCACGGTTTCCTGCGCACATTGCAGATTCTATACGACTACAGCCAGCAGTATCTTAGATCTGACACGCTGCGGTCAAATACGATATTAGAGAAACTACGACAGGTACCATAATCAGCCTATAATGTTCCCACTGCTGGGACACAGGCCTCCCCTCAATGAGAGGGAGTGGGCCGTAATCCACCACGCGGGCCCAGTGCGGGTTGGTGGATGTCACATGTCTTCGAATTTTTGGTTCTAGGACATGCCGGTTTCCTCACGATGTTTTCCTTCACCGTTTTGAGAGCAGTGGTGATGAAATAATTTACACAAAGTAAAGCGCCTGTCTGGGTTCGAACCTACGACCTACAACTCGTAGGTAAGTCGTGTCCGTGACCACTGGGCCACCACTGCTCTCACGAGCTCTCACGACAGGTAGGTATAAAAAAAAAGTAATTTAAAAAAATTAAACCGACTTCAAAAAGAAATTAACTCAAAATTATGAAATAACTTTAATTTCGGAAGTCGGTGTCTTGGGATCTGTATTTTAGTTTTATGCCACCGACTTCCGAAATTAAAGTTATTTCATAATTTTGAGTTAATTTCTTTTTGAAGTCGGTTTAATTTTTTTAAATTACTTTTTATTTCGTAATTTTTAGTTTTTGCACTAGTATTTGACCAAGGTTTTGAGATGTTTTCCCTTTGAGACTACACCCGTAGCTCTTATCAATAAGCCAGGCCGTCACACTTACACGTATTAGTCCATATCTTGAAAATTACTGAATCGATCTTGATGAAACTTGCACTGTTCCCTAAGTTGAAGAAAATGTAAGCCAATAAAAAAAAAATGGTCACGATCCGATTAATAGTTCCGGAGATATGCGTGGACAAACATACATACATACATACATACATACATACATACATACATACATACATACATACGTCTATGAAATTTTGTATATTTGTTTGGAAGCCCTAATAGATCATCATATGTGAATATAATGCAATTCCAATAATATTACATACATACGTATCGAATTGATAACCTCCTTTTTTTTTTGAAGTCGGTAATAATACATATTCACGTGCCATCCATTGGAATAAACGTCCTTATAATACAAACGAAAAGATAAGATTGAGCCAGTACCTACTCCGATAAAATTCCAACGTCAAGTGGCGAGCGCAAACGCGCTCTTTTCATGCACGAGATTAATAGTCAGAGAAATCAGAAAAGGTTACGTATCTCAGCTAAACGCCATTGTAACAGCAATAACAATTAATAAGTTCACGGGGCCAGAATACACAATAACAAGGACTTTCACGGCGTTGAATAAGACGCGGACGCACGAAGATTGATAATGCAAAAGAAAAACATGAGTGTACTACTATAGTAATTACTGCTACAGAGAAAGGTGTTTTGTATCCAACATTATAATAACATGTACCAAATTACTATCTATGACATTTATTTATTAAGATTCGAAAGTAAAACACCGTAATTTACGTTCGTGTGACGTGACTGATAGATCCCTAGCTAAGTAACAGTTAATAATAGATTTTGAATTTTCGTTGTTATCCAATCACATTCCTAGATTCATATCCAAATTATCTTAACATTCCAAACTTAGTCACTGTTTACTTGGTTTATTTACATCCGGTGTTAATCTTCGTGCCGGTATTTCCTTCATTTGTGATCCAAGGCTCATGATTGATAATAAACATCATAAAAGATTAAGCAATTAATTAAATACGGTTTTGTTGTTGTTTTATTTTGTAAGTCAAAACTAACCGTATGGTGCGGTCTAGTAAAATCGAAATGCGATGCTATTTGAGTGAAGCTATGAGTTCACGAGTGTCAATCGTGCTCGTCTCCTCTTCTATCAGGCATCGGTGCACGAACTCGGCTCAGGCACGCGCACCCTGCCTGGTACCACACCGCCTTCTCCACTGTACTGGCAACGAAAGCTCATCCGTTATTATTTGTTAGGGTCAAATAACCTCCAACTTTATACACTGCCTGTATTGTACTTTCTATCCGATATCGCCAACCATTACACAACTCTCGAGATACAGATTATGGTTTACGAACAATTTGTTATTAGATTTTATACCGTAAAAGTCCATTACATAAACCCCGTATCTAACTACACTGCACAAAACGAACTCAAAGATTGGAATGGAGCGCAAACTTTCAAATAAGGCTATCCTACATAAACTTGAAAACATAAAAGAAGCTTTGTGAGTCATACGATGTATAATGAGAAGATAATATGGCGACTAATCATATTCTTTATATCTTCTTTTTATATGGAACAAAAATTAGAAACGCGTATTCACGGCTGTATTTGGTATAACTTTAGTAAACATAAAAGACAATAAATAGTCGCGACCTTCTAACTGAACCAGTGCTCCTTTTGTGTAAATGCTAAAACGGTGACACGCGAATATCAAAACGTACCGATTATAACGGCATCGACTGTTATTCTATAGACGTGATCAAGATTAAAATAAATTCGAAAAACAAGATTCAACACAACTAATCTCCTCATAAATTTAACTTTGTGGGTAGAATCTATTGAGTATTAAAACAGTGGGTCAGTATAATTTATAAATTAATCTTAGATATGATTAACTTTCAATAAATCCGGCTAATCAACGTTCAATTCAATCAACTCTGACGTCTTACTTGCTTTAAACGTAAACTCCATGAGGGAACACATAATCCCACGAACCGCTGACTTTGTGACCGCCATCACAAAGATTTTCTTTCGAAAAATAATGAAACACCACTGAATTTCAAAATATGGGTACTTATGGTAGAGGCATATGAAGTACTGAGAGCTCACACAACGGTCTGGCTGGCTCATTAGAGCGCACCAGTAAACGTGGGGAGAGTGCCCTGCTGCAGCTATTGTTGTCCGTCCCGAGGGAGGGTTGGCCCAGATGTCGTCCTATTTACGCTCACACGCATAATAAACCTTTTGTTTATATTTAGAAGAAGTGGCAGCAAAATATTATTTGATATTACAACAATAAAAATCTTAAACAATTAGGAATAGCCAGGTATATGCACTGTAAAGTTTAATCGATCGCTAGAAATCTGTAGCGAGTTATAAATAACCTCGCTGAATTTAATTGTCGCGAACTAGTTAAGATAAACAGGTTCCCGGTGAGCTTAATGGGTAGTTAGAATATCGATACTAAGTATTCAAAACACTATGGTGGTTGAGCTGAAAGCAGAACATTTTATGGTAGTTATACCTTGATACAACGTGATATATTGCAGGTTAACGACTAGATTAGTTTCTATTCAAAACGACTTTCTATCGTGGATTTCTCTCCCGACTTCACTGTACAAAATGTATATTACTTACCAATAAAACATTTCTTGAAATTATACATTTAAAAGTATAGGAATACAAGCACAACTTTATTTAAAAAAAAAAACAGTATATTAAAAAAGTTTTATCATCAGATGTCACTTCCCCAACATTCACAGGACCCGACCAAACAGTCTTCGGTGATTTACACTAGGTGGAAACTGAAAAACGACTAGGTGAGGTAGCTCACGTAGTGTTAGGAAGACAGACCTCTCTCAGGAGCAACTAACAAGAGACTAATATTAGGGTAGATAGCAAGTCCCGTCAACCGACATCAAAACTATTGTTATGCATTTCAGGATGTTCGCTTTGTTACCGAGTTCCAACCGGCTACATATATGTAGCTGTGGGCGCTCTTCGGTATTCTATTCCTAACATACATATACCTAAGTTATGACTTCCGTGCAACCGTATTTTGCCTTTTAGCCGTAACAGATACATCATAAAATGGACAAGCCACGCTTGAATTATACTTGGTTACTTACCATTATATCCATGTACGATTGGCTCCAGTTCGCTTATGCGTACTCGTCTCGGTCCGTACTTAGCAGGCAACGTGTAGTGGGTATTGGGATAAATTGGCGTACCCCTTTGCTGATCCTGACGACTCATTGATCGAGGTAAAGTGCCGTGCAATCGAGCTGAGGGGTCATTGTAACTAGGATTTCCTCTTTGGTCATCAATGCGGTTTAGTCGTGGCATTGACCCATGTAGTCTAGTAGACTCTTCGTTATAAATGGGATTATTTCTTCGTTGATCATTACGGTTTATTGACCGTGGCAAAGATCCCTGCATTGACCCGTCATTATAATTCAAATGGTCCCTTTGCTGATCTTGGCGACTCACTGACCGTGGCAACGTTGAACGAAAGGGCTCCGCATTATAAACAGGATTGTTTCTTTGTTGTTCATTACGGCTTATTGACCGTGGCAACGAGCCATGCATTGTCTGATTACCATAATACGGATTGTCTCGTTGCTGATCTTGGCGACTCGCTGACCGAGGCAATGTTGAACGAAAGGACTCCTCATCATACACAGGATTGCCCCTTTGTTGGTCTTGGCGACTGACAGATCGTGGCAACGTCCCTTGCAGGATCGAAGGATCATTATAGACAGGCTGATACTGTTGTTGACCCACATTATGCATCTGTTGTGGCTCTTGCTGGTAGTAATATGGCTTCGACGGGTCTGTGTAATAAATATACGGGTTGTTTCTCTCCCTTATATCGTATCCATTATTTTCTGATTGTTGGTAATGATTTAATGCTTGCAAGCTTTGTGCTGGATATCCATATTGATTCGGTTGCCTGCGGTACTTGTCGAGTATATCAAAGGATCTGTTGTGAGGTGCGGAGAAACGATCGGTGGCGAATATCTCGCTCACGGGCAGTATGCTGCTATTGTTGCTTGAATTACTGCGGTTACTCCTGTTACTACTCCTGAGGTTGTTTCGATTCAGTGAACCGTCACCACGAACACTTAAAGTCACTTCCAGTCTCTTTTTGTCTTTCATTATGTCCTCTTTTTACACTTTCGTGAGAACCCCCTTGCTATCACCATTTGTTACTTAATGTGTTCGTATTAGAAACGTTGTCAGACTAAATAACGGATTAATTATAGTTTACGGTGTTATACAACGAAGCAACATATCACGCTGAAGAAAGTAAATTGCATCTACAGCGACGTGTACATCATGAACGATGAGTAATGATGATCGTCAATGTATAAGTAAATGACCACTAGTCCGAGAACAAGACCTCCGTTGTTGAAGTTAATTGAGGTTAAAATAGTTTGAACGAAACATCGACACGACTTTCGGACAAAGGTACTGTCAATTCCGTGGCAGGCAATTTGACGTATAGACAGAGAGGAACAATAAAAAACTTGCAAAGAGAAAATTTTTAGATCCGTTTAACGATTAGTTAACTATTACTCTATCAATCACAGCGACCTTTGGTTCTGCTATCTAGATGAATGTTTTTCTTTTATCAAAAATTATACACTACGGTGTTTTAAAACTTCAGGATAATTAATGCAATAGTCGCATCTTAATTTTGTTCGAGCACTTTACACGAATTCGTGAATACGTTTACTCCAAAGAGATAGTTAAAACAAAATCAATATAGGTACAAATACAAGAACCACGATTGGAAATATAAATAATTGCTAAATTAGATATACGAACAACGATGTTGCTCGATAAACAACTGCTTGACATGCAATATCCGCGCAGACGGAGTAGATCCGTTTTAATAAAATTTCCAAGAAAACATTTTTATTTCACGATAAGGCACTAACGAAACGTAACCAATTAACAGAGATGACTGTCTGGCAAACTATTTGAACTGATTCGATGTTGAAGAAACTAATATTGATATTATTATATTATCACAATTTAATTAACGACTTCCCTCTACTTGAGTGCAATGTTCAACAACGACTGACAATGAGTTTCGATCGAATAATAAATTTATTCATAAAGCTGATAAGATAATGGCGTCAGTTCAATAACTCGTATCAACAAACTTGTACATTACACCCTAGGGGCCTAGACACACATAACACCTTCTATGCAACCTTAGCCAAGTTATTGTTTGCTAATGTAAAACGTATTTTTACCAACTTGGTAAGCCAGCCACGTGAATCATGTGAAGTACACTTACTTTGAATAATAAAAATACTTGAAGCAGGAAAATATTATGCCTTGACTTGAGTACTTAAATGGAAACTGGGTCAAGGTTACAGGTGCTCTCTATGCATTGTTTTGGGTACATCCGAAAAAATAGTTTTGTTTTGAAGCCAGTTAAAATACTGTTGGCACCGATTTTATAATTACTTCTTCTACGAGATAATGAAGCTCGGTTGTGGAATATATTTAGTGAAAAATATTTAAAAGGAGTCAGAATTTAGATTCAAAGTGAAAGCTTTACTTTGACAAAGAAAATTGAGTTTAATGTAGAAAAAACTCCCTAAAATACATATATTCGGCGTGTCGCTTATTAGATCAGCGTATAATGTAAATGTTACAAAACGCCACAGGTCGCGAAGTTGGTGTTTTGTTTGTAAATCAAACAGACCACTATTATCAACTGTGTGCCGACGCGGCGCGGACCGTAACCAAACAACTTGTTAATTGTTTACTTAGGACTACCAAAATTAAGGGATCAGTTACGGTGGAAACATTTTAAATAAGTTACCCATTAGGTGGTGAAGCAACAAAGAAGCGGTTTGCTTGCTGTGGTATGACACAGGGAAAGTGGGTACGTGTGCAACTGTGCACGTAAGTGCAGGGTATATAACCCGCAATTTTGAAGTAAATGGAGCAGAGCGCATTACCGCGAAGTTCCGTAGAATATTGAGATGTCTTCGAAACAAAAACAGAGAAACATGAGTAAATGACGCGTTTATATGTAACGATGTAACAATAACCGAGCTTGACCTTCATACATGGCTTGAACACACTAGTTTCTAGAATATAATACATACTGTACTGAACAATAGATAATGTGTTATTTACTCATGATCGAATCAATAACTCTATCATGTTAAGCCATTAAGGAACACTGTTATTAAATTATGTTATCACTAAAACACTAATTCCAGCACTGAATATTTTGATAACTTAATAAACACATATTAAGGAACTGGGATATGTAGGGGGATTGCGTCAACGCAAACCGTTTTATGAGTCGAATGTGATCAGCTTGTGATTCTGACTCATACAATACCTAACGCAGGTATCACACGGATTCGGCACAGATCACGAATTTCTGTATCGTTTAGTTTGAAGTGTGTCACGCTACTAGAACACACTGTTATTAATTTTCATTGAAGAAGGAGGTGGAATTAGCGGCAAACTCGGCACAGGCAAGCGAAACACTGCGGGGCTTCGTTCAACGGAACGAAATGGCACGCCGAGTGTAGGAGATAAGCTGATAACGAAGCGATACCGATTTTATACAACGCTAACATTGCGTATTACAGGTATGTTGCTTCATTCATGGTACTTAAGGAAGAGCACGTATAAACTAAGTTATGTATGTCCCTAATCAAAGACCTAGTTATACGGACAATTTCTTAGTCTGCATATTCGCATGATCTCTAGTTAAAGTGCGATATGACAATTAACGAGCACATTTCAAGTTGGGAAAGTTAGACATAGTTAGATGTTTCCCACATAAAAATAAAGGCGAGACGATGCGTTTGTGTGTGACGCGAGAGTGACAGACGGGCTCCGCTTGGTTCACGTTCGTGATCGCAAGACGACAGACTATGGTCACGAACGTGTGAAATAATGTCGCAACTATCGAATATCTCAGGGGAACATCGTGCACCACCTAAGTTGTGCACCGTAATAACAACTAATGAACTGCTAAATTTACTGGTACATATAAAACGTATTTTAAATGCAACTCACCGTCGTGGACGTCTTCAACGGGCTCTTCGTCATCAGTCTTCGGTTCCTCAGCTTGCTCTCGTTTTTTAATTGCCTGCAAAGGAAAATATGCTTTATACTTCAGAAAAAAATCACCACAGTCAATCACGGGAGAAGGTAAATAGGCAAAAACAAAAGACATAAGCCACATTGATTACAGCTAGTAGGGAAGTAACTTAAATGTCGCATTACACTACATGCCAGTGAAATGGTATGATCGTGACACGACAATACACAAGCGAAGCAAGCCAAACAAAATGCAGTCGAATCTAAATTGAAATCTTTCGCTAAATGTCTTTCTATCTTGCATACGCATCTCACCCGGGCGAGCCATCCTCCTGCCGCTTTCAAGCACCTCATTTTAATATATATCGATAAGAAGCACTTTGGAAATTGCCCGGTGTTTGTTGGTGATTTATTTAACACTACACTTGTATTGAGAAAGCGGCACTTCACTTATCGATTAATCGCGGTACACGAAGCATTGTTAGTCGCTGCGCGGTGGAAGGCACTCATTTCTGCGAGTCTCGCGGAGGGTCTACCGAGAGCGTTGTGGTCGAGGGCCCGCGCGCATCAGCCCGTAACAGCTGCGGTATTCCAACAATTACCCACGGTTGGGTCGTGCTTACAGAAACGGAGCGATTCACCAAGAGATTTATTACTTAGTTACACACTCATTGCGATGTTACCAGATTCTTCACTTAGATTCCAAACTAGATTTTGAACTGGTATTTAGAAATTATTTTAGAGCAGGATAAAATGTAAGTGAAGTGTGAATACTGGCCCCGATGATCGTTTTATGGTAATATGTTCACAGAGTACAGGTGCGATGCGAAAGAGATCTCACGACGCTATTGTTTCTGCTATTCTCTGGTGAACAAGAAATTTCGACGCGGACCGTGCGTCAGCTTTTACCCTTTCGCGTTATTGTATAGTCCGCAATTTAGATGCCATTGTGATGCGCAGCACGATTGCACGATAGCAGTGTATTTAATTGATGAACGATCATGTACCTATAAGATACCGTCAACAAAAAATCACTCGCTAATAGAATCATGGTAAATGTAGACTAGCATATCAATCAACCAAGCATTTTTTATCCATAATATTTTTGCTCAAATTATTTCAGTTATCAAGGCTTTCACTTACATTATTCTTTCAAATTATTATCATAGGACACGTTTGTCTGATAAAATAAAATTGATAATTCTGAAAGGCCAAATCCCAATGAAATATTCGTGGTTTCCGAAAATATCTTGTACATGTCGTAAAATATCAATCGTTGTTTAAAACATGAGGTTTATAAGTTGAATTCATTATTAATAATTACTTATTTATAGGCGTTTAAAGATGATGCTTGCTCGGCAAGGGTAGGCATTTTCTATTATAAATAGGTTTTGCGTTTCAGTCTTATGATTAAAATTAAGAAGGCGTAAAAGGGATGCCACGCTGAACGCTTTTCAAGTTAAAAGTAACTTTATGGTATACTTACTTATTTAGACGAGCTTTAAAAACACTGAGAATAGTATCTAAAGAAAGTAATTTTGGAAATGAGAATGTATGGCCACAACCGATGAGAAATACAGAAAAGGAATCGTGAGATTTGACCTCTTTTCTCTATTTCTGGCAAGGTTCGGTTTTGGTCATCCTTCTCCGAAAAGATCATATCTAGGTATGGAGAATATGGAGATAGTATATACTAGTACTAGATAGTGTATGTACTTGGAATGGTCCAAGTATATGAAGTGTACGAAGGACATAATAGGTAAACTAACAAAATGAAATACAACACTCACGAATATGGTTTTATACTGATACTGAACAGCACAACAGTACATCATGCATTAATGAATGATTTTACACTGCTTTATGAATCTAATTAAAACGAAGGTCGGAGATGACCAAACATCGACACAAATACTACAAAACGAAGCAAGGTTCTGATATTAACAACAGTACAGATGAAGGACACAGTACAGTACCATATACTATTAAAGTCTTGCCCGCACAGACAAGAGCATTCTTGAGAAAATCTTGAGCCATAGGATTAGTACTTGAATAGGTAGGAATGGATGGCACAATTTTTGTTTCAGATACCTGTACCTAACACAAGTTGCGCAACATGCGTCGCAACGTGTCGTCGTGCGGACTAGGCCTTAAAATGGTTCGTCGAAACAAGAAGTGGTATAATTAAAAATACACAATACATAAACGATATTATGTTAAAACAATTCAATTAAAATATGAACCCCAATAAACCACAAGTTAATGAAAAATGTGTAAAAACATGCAAACAGAGAGTTTTAATGATACAAAGATAGTTAAAGATTACACATAGAAATTACCACTATGATGCAAGGAAAACTGTACTTAAAACTTTGTAATTGAAAATGGTGAAAAAAACTAGTTCGGAAGACGTGTAATAAAGTCTCAAATATGAGATTTAATTATTCTAAGATAATAAAACATGGATCCAGCCAGTTACAATGTTTGAAGTCCAATAAGGTCTTTTCGGGGCCTATCTGCATCAATCAACAAGTTGCTCATTAAAATTAGAAGCTGCGTATGCACTTGCCCCTGAGTTCTTTTTATAGTTTTATATGGCACCTGTAGTTGGTACCGCAGATGCGCTGCCATCCCAGACAGGAAGTAGAAATGTCTCATGTGCCTGTTACTACACCGACCTCCATGCCGGTTTTACGGCCAAATTATTTAGTTTTATGGCATGGGGCTGTACTATTACTAAAACGCTCGAGGATGATACGCAGCTTCATGCTAAAATATGGGTTGTCAGTAAGTTTGTTGATTTATGCTGACAGCTATGATTAAGACCCTCAGTATGAATGTACCTAGCACCATTCGAGCAAGCAAGACTATAATCAGAGTTAACAGGCTGTAAGTAAGTACACATAAAACACAATACATTAGGAAGACGGTAGCAGCACCTGCGCAATAAGGTCTCGCGCACGCCGTGCGTCGATCTGATTGACGCGTTTGTTCTTGAGGTGGTGGGGTGTGTCGCGGCGGTGCAGTCGGCCGGCCTGCACGGGCGCGCCGCGCTCCTCCACCGTCGCACGCCACGCTACTCGCCGGGGACGCTACCCGCACCACCACCGGGGAACACCCGTGATACCAATGAACAGTCATATCCCGAACAAAGCTTACCAAGTAACATGAAGTCATGATTTTATGGTTAAGGTGGGCAACGGTTATTGATTCTTAAACGATCACCGATATATCAATCGATGTCGATATACGAGTAATAAGCACCTCTTTAACGATATCTCATAAAATAGGTTCAAAAAAAAAAAATTACCCCTAACAATGGCGATAAATACCCCTTTTTTGAATAGGCACATTTTTCTCGATCGACATCGGTGATCATTCAAACCATCAGATGAACCCTAGTCTCTTCTGTCCCGTTTACCCTGATTTTAATAAAAGCAGAAAATAAAAAGTTCTTTGTAAAGTGTACTTGATTTTCGCATTCGAGGTATGACTGCTAATTTAAATCCATTTTCCAGTGTAAATGTCATATGAAAGAATATGCATACGAAAATCAATGTTGATTTAAAATATAATGAGGTAGTCTATTCTAAAAATTTAAAAAAGTTTTCATTGGCATATTTTCATAATTTCACGTTAGTCTGATCATATAAGTGGTTTTAAAATCAATAATATAGCTACCAGATTCCAAGAAGTTAATTTGTTATGCTATTAAAAAGTAATGTTAATAGATAGTTTCCTTCCTATGTTAATTGCAATTCTGTCATTAGAAAGTCAATTACTTCTATAACAAGCAACACTAAGGGAGGTTAACTTGTACTATTTGGGTAACATATTATTCCCAAGCGAATATAGAATATTCAAAAATTATTAGTCCCGAATATCTTTAATCTAATTCAGTCCTTTTACAAGCCCTAATTAACTTTGAAAAATAAGGTCTAGTTTCCATGACAAAAATCTACCACGACTACGCGTGTAAACGCACGTTAGCGTGCGCTGCATGTGAACGCCTACAGTTTTTAAAGCGTGCGTCAACGCGCGAATATACGAACAGTTGTGTTGTAGCTGTAGAACGACCACCAGGCGCGCGCGCCTCAGCTTGCGTTGTCATGGAAACCAAGCCTACAGTGGCGAAGATTACTTCTACATATATGGTTTAAAGGTTGTAGAAAGTTACATAGTAAGGTGTCTACAAATCTGCTCGATTTCTGTCAAAGATGCGTGCAATCGCCAAAAACGAGCAGTGTGTAGGCAGTTATAGATTACCACACTTATATCTTTTAAAAATAGTCTTACCTCAAGTTCGTCAGAATCATCATTCTCGTCGTTTTCACCTTCAGACGATTCTCGATCGGCTGCCGTCAGGGTGTCGCTTTCTTCTTCTTTCGTCAATTCGGGAAGAGGCTGTGGTGTGTGCACCGGCTGTAAATTGAACTTTATTTAGTATACTTACAGATATTACTACAGATATCACCCAGGACAAATGTTTGTGTGATGAGCATGATCATTTGTTCTGTGTCTGGGTGTAATTTATCTATATATGTATGTATTTAGAAATATATAAGTATGTTTATCAGTTGTCTAGTACTCATAACACAAGCTCTGCTTAGCTTGAGACTAGACGGCGTTGTGTGATAGTTGTGGAATATTATTATTATTATTATTTTTATATTTTAACATATCTCGGGACCATGGGGTCCCGGTCCTTTGGAAGGCGTACGAGGGGCCGAAGCCAACTCGCAGAGGCCCGTTAGAGATTTTCAATGAAATGAGGCACCAACCGACGATTATCCCTGTTCGCACTATGCAAGTGCACCCAAGGACAACCCCCGGTTGGTGTAGGACTATTGCAAAATATGGAAACAAAAATATTGGTTTATGGGTTTTGGTGGCTAAAGTGAACTGGTTATCTAAGACTATGGAAAAACTATAGCCCCTGCCTGACCGATGTTCTCTATAAATTACACAGATTAAATGGCAGGGGGTGACTTGCACACTCAATAATGGGCCCCCGAAAACGGTCGCTAGCACATAGTGTCGTAGCGGCAAGGGGGCAACATGTCCTGAGGTGCTTATGAGGAGTGGAGAGGTACTCCACGGCTATCAGGACAATCCCGGAAGTACGGTCAAGATCCCTACCAGCATCTTACTGGAATACTTCCTTCCTCCGAGCACGTTTGCTCTTGCGAATCTCCACTCAAGCCAGCCAATAAAGGCAAGAATGAGGTGGGAGCTCTGTTCCTCGTCATTGTTCACTCCAGCCGGCCAATAAAGGCAAGCCAGAGGTGAGGAACAAGACTTCTCCCTGGAGATAGGGTCCGTGGGGTCGCTATTATTATTATTATTATATCCCTGAGACTGAGATTAGAATTCGAACGTGCTTTAATTTAAAATACGGTAATTGCCTTCCCATTTTTTTAGAAGGTTCGCATAATAATGTCTCTCTAAATTAGTATTTTTTTTGATAGGTTTTGACATTGATTGTCGCCGAGATAAGACGGCAAGAATTGGCCTTTTGATTAAACACTCGTAAAAAGTTAAAGTTACAGTTTGGGTACAGCAGCTAGAGTAATAAAGTGAGTTGTTTTTAATATCTGGAGTCAGTTTTTAAAATCGACGTAGCTAAGGAAATGAAATATTACAACTAAGATATCATTACACGTGAAACAAAAACAGATTGGTGAACACTATCAAAATCAACAACATTTTTTTTATTGCTGAATGGGCCTGTTCTTGGCCTCGATCACGCCAGATGCAAAGCGATGGATGAGGTCTATGATGGAACGAGCGTGCCCAGAAGATGCATAAGGCATTGGAACATCCACGTAACGACGAAACACAGCAGGCTGCTTGACGCCGGACGCCGCCGGTGGGAGGGTGGTCGCAAACCAGGCGGGCGTTAGCCCTACCACCGCAAGGGAAGAATTGGCCAGTCAAATAAGGTGTGGGTGTGACTGTCCAGGATGCGCCGAGCGCTCGGTTCAGTTGAATAACTGGCGAAACAAACTGCGCTACACGAGGAGGCTTCTACATGCATCCCAAAAAAAACATAAAAGAAGCAGGTGATTTTACTTGGAAGTGTATTGAAACTGCTATATTTTTCCGGGATCATTTCTCGGCATTAGCAATATAACTTCATCTTATTTATAGTCATCGCTAGTTAATAAAACCGGGCAAGAGCGAGTCGGACTCGCGCACCGAGGGTTCCGTACCATCATGTTTTTAAATTTTCACCGGCGAGCTACTTACTAGATCTCGTTCAAACTAATTAAGTAAGGGGAACCCCCAAAATTTATTGTTTTTTTTTCTATTTTTGTGTGAAAATCTTAATGCGGTTCACAGACTTACCAAGTTTCAACAGTATAGTTCTTATAGTTTCGGAAAAAAAAGTGGCTGTGACATACGGACGGACGGACCGACAGACAGACATGACGAATCCATAAGGGTTCCGTTTTTTGCCATTTGGCTACGGAACCCTAAAAACCATTAACTCTCACTGGTGATAAATTTTAAATGTGAAAGCAATATTAGAAAATTATATTCCTATTGGATTAACTTCGTGATTTCCAAGTGGGCAATAAAAGTAAGATCATAAACTGAAATAGCTGGCCACCCCCCGTTATTAATAGGAGGTAGCACGCTGCTTACTTTTGTTCCGCCTTTCAGAAACCCTAATTGCGTAACACACTTTCACAATCCGAAGAAAATCCTTTGCGGATTAGTAATTCCTTTCAAAATCCATATTTTTTTAAATTCATACGTTTGAAAATAAAGGAATAAAAAAAAATCGTTGATCAACAACGTAAATAACGCAATGCATGTCAAAATGAAAGGCATTGTGTGTTACCCAAGTACCACGCAGGTGTTACTTTTAAAGACAAGTTCCCCAAAGGCTGATCAAGTCTCTGAACAGGTAATCTGCAGTCAAATATCTTATTATCTGTTATTATCATTTAATGTAGGGTTCAACACGATTTAATATTGAATAGGCTTTCAGAAGTATCAATAAAATCCTTGACATTGATTTTCAGATTCAATGACATCAAGCTGACTAAAGGAAAGGTAATTGCGAGTTCTTCTAATTGTATGAACACTATCTTGCCACTATGTGTCTGTTTTTACAACCTTCAAATGTTTATTTATTTTATTTTACCATTTATATACACACATGTATACCTAAACAGATAAGAAAAAAAAAACAGAACCGAAAAATAGATACAACGCCAGCATATCAAGCTACCCGAAACTGTCAAATTTTCCCAATCAACTTTGAATCTTATGTTTTAGCGATAAAGTTGAAAATCTATTAAAGAAATTTGACAGATTGTAGTAGCCTGATGTGCCGTCTGTACAAAGGTGAGAGGTGAATTTTATTCATCAAAATAAAAAAGTAAGTAATTTACTTACTTCAATAGTTTCCACTGGCACTTCAACGTGTTCGGGTGGCGACATAGTAATCCCGTTAGTTGTCGGTGGCACTTGTTGTTTCGCCGCCAGCAGGGCCGCAGCTTCGGGCGACCGCCCAGCGAGAAGTTTCTGTGCTTTCGCCTTCAAATCCTTCGGGTGAGGTGTATTTTGTCGGACAAATGGAGTCTGTGAAAATTACAATATATTAGACAGAGTAACAGGCCAATAAGACGAGAGCATCACTTACTGCATCACAGCGTTTGAAATTGAGAAAATAAACATGCTCATGCTTAGTATTTTAAATATAAGTGTATTTATTATAGAAAAGCTTGTGCCAATGCTTTTAGTGAAGTCAAAAGATAAAAGTTAGTTTGTAATAGAAAAGTATAAGGATGCCGAGATAGTTTTTTTTTTTTACAAATACTTAAATATTAGCAAAATAAATTATTTTTGTTAGTTGTAAATATAAATGCAGACTGCTAAAAATATCTTTTGCAAATTGCAGCATTCAAAACAACGCTGTGCATTTATTAATTTAGTGTGTTAAAGATAAAAGATAAGTGTCTACGAAGCAAGCGAGTGTGTAATCATATTATGTTAATTATACTAAAGATAAAGGATCTCCAGTATAAATGGTACCTAATAAAATGCGACACATTTCGGTATTACAATCGTGGTGATCACACAAAAATCACAAGAAGAAAAAAATCAATACAAAAAAATGACTTGAATCAATCCATGTCGTGTAGAAACTCAATGGCTTATCCCAGTAATGTTCAGATTCCTGACTAAAGTAGGTACAGTAATATGATAATTGTCACTTAACCTATTAACCGCATAATGTCGCAATGTGTGAGACGAACCGAATGATTCACAGGATATGATATCACACGTAGTCTCTTCTTCGTGACACTACGACGTCTCTTGGTGTGAAGCTAATCTACGTTAAGTGCAGTTCAAATATTGTGCGCAATGTGGAATTAGTTGGAGGAATATTTTAAAACAGGTAGTATGGTTTTTAATATACTGTGTGAATAAGAATGAAGACTTATAGGGAGTGGCTGGGAATTCAAAACTTTTCTTTGATAAGTGTCATTTCATTGTGCCAGGTCAGGTGTTGTTAGTGTTACGTAAAGTTTCATTGTTGTTATGTGTGTAAGTTCCAATTCGCAGAAAAAATAGTAAATGCTTTTGCAAAAAACAACACTAATTTGTCTATGCATTAGTCTACTTCCAAAGAAAACAAACTATTATCTAAATACTAATAGAGCAAGAGGCTTGGTGGCGGACAGCGCATACTCAACTCGATGGTAGTGCATTCACAATATTTTGTAACTATTCGAGTGTATTTTGTTGCAGGTTCCACTGAGGGTGTCAACAAGACGATATTTAATATCTGTGTTTACAATTACATTATGATAAAAAATGATTTTTAGACTAAAATATTAATGGGTTGTAAAAGTAAATTGACGAATGCCTTTAAAATCTCTTTATGCTCATTCATGGTTCAAGAGATAATGCAGGTAATGTATGTAAGATTATTTTCGAATCATAAACAAGTAATTATATTCGAATAAGTCGACTGTGTAGTAAATACCTAATTGGTACTTTTACTGTGTGATAAGTTGGTATAATTATTTGTGAATGCACCCCGCGAGACGCTTTGCCGTATACCTCCGTGAGGTTAGTTATAGAGGAGGATAGTCGTTGCAGGGAACTCCTCCGCTGTGTTGTGACTAGCTTGCGAACTACGTTAATAGGCCGCCTGAAGGCAAGCATCGACTGTTGTGCGAAGAACGAGTCAGAAGGCATCACGTCATCACTCTCCTCCTGAATCGTCGAAACCTTAAAATTAAAATTTGTTGTTCCAGGAACAGTTCACACCGGTTCTACGTACAATTAAATATTCCTTCATGTTACATCATACCTATGTATAAATAAATTATTAAATATTTTTACACAATACAATAAAAATATTCATTTGCTCAGCGTTCATTTACTTTTCCTACCTATACTTATTAATAAACATACACAATAATACAATAACGTGTGCAGTATATATAAGGCTAGGCTTATGTCTATCGAAGTATTTGATGGATATTTATTAAAATACATACGATCATACTTGCCGTTTTTTGTTCCCTACCGAAAATAGATAAGTTTTGAATCAGGAAAAATAAAAAAGCAAATTCATTCTAGTCAATTGTAGATCAACAAGGCAAGGTGAGACAAGGTGCGGCGGTTGCAATTCGCTTCTGTATCCTCTATGACGTTAGAAAGTGTAGTACGAAAATTACGATTTTATTAACATATTAAAATACAATCCGACAGTTGATGATATACCTATGTGTTATTAAATAACTTGACCGTAACAAAAAAAAATATATATAGAACAGATAATTAAAAATAATAATCAAGAATACGGCTTCTCATTTAATTGGAAAGGTAGCCAATTATACAGGGTGGCATCGATGCGCAAACTGTTACCTACGATCTTGTGACGAATTTATGGTTAACTAGCAGCGCCCCGCGGTTTCACCCGCATAAGTGTCGATCCCGTGGGAATATCGGGATAAAAACTATCCTACGCCCTTCCCCGGGATGCAATCTATCTTTCTTTTTTTAGGCGTGAAAAGGTAAGGTAATTTCTGCATTTTGAATGATTTTTTTCTTTTTTATATACACATTGACATTGATGAATATTTTTTTTTTTTTTAACAATGACATTTGCTTACTTTGTAAAGTATTATATTATTTTTTCATTGTGAATGTGAAGACGATGTGGGTCATTTTACATACTTATATTTTTTTTATTTTTTATTATTCTCTCTGTTCTGTTTTTTTTTTCTCATGGTCTGGCAGTTTGAGTAATTTATGTGGCCTACCCAAATGTCCTTTCTTTGGTATTGTTCGTCGAATCGTTGAGCTCCTTAAGTCTTGAGTTGAGCTGCACGATTTTTGACAAATGCGTGCACTGACTGGACAGGTCCTCTCAATCTGTGTGGTTCTTTCCTCAAAAGACCACCTCAGACATCGATCTACATGGTCTTCATATAACCTGACCAAGATTATGTCTGGACTTTAAAAGAGACTGTGACCTCTGAGTTTGTTTCGGCCTTTCTTCTCAGAGTAGTCAGATAGGAAACGCCGACTTCATCTAGTTATAAAAAACATGACTGACGTGTAAAAGTGTTTGTACAAACCTACTTACAAAAAAATAAAATCATTTCATTTCATTTCATTTCAACATACAGACAGACAGACAGAGTTAGGTACGTTCGAATTTATAATATTAGTATGAAAGTTTGCGCGTAGATGTTCGTGCCACCCTGTTTTATTATTTCTGTCTAATAAACATTATTCTTATTTACATCAAAATATCTGACAGAGGTGTAACAAAATAAAACATGCAAATAAAAGATAAAAAAATAATGTAAACTAAAAGTTTTATTGCAATATAAATAAACATAAAAAATATTAGTAAGTATTCAGTTTATACTAAATAATACTGATGTTTGTTAAGCCAGCTAAAAATAATAATATGCAGATTGTTTATCACCAAACCTTTGTAAGTAACTGTACTACCTATATACAAGTGGAGAATTGCAATTTTTGAATTAAACAAATTACAAAATCGTGCTAAATAGAAGCGTTAATACCATTTTTACATGTAGGTAATAGTGTAGTGTTCACTGATATTATTCTAAAGCTACAAGTATTGTACTCAGTGCTAGATAAGCTCTGTGCCTCGACAAATTTTCGCGTACATGAATTCTGAACCAAGATCCTACATTCCTCCACCTCTCTCTAAGCGTGTCACCAGCATGGTGGAAGCAAGAAGATACATTATACTGGAAGTGTTTGTGAGCGTACCTAGTATTAAAGTTCATTTTCCGTTTATTTTTATACCATCCCTTAGTATTGTTGAATATGTTACTACAACAGCAAAGGCTCACCTCTTTGACTTCGGGCATATCTTCGGTGAACTTGACCGAGTGCGTGCGTGAGTTCTCCTTTTGTTCCCAGTTCTCGTCGTCCGAGTCCCGGTCGCGAGACATACTTGATTCTGTGGAGCCAATTCAGTTAGTAGAATTATGGAAAGCATGTTTAGGTAAGTACTTGAATTGTTGAAGTACACACGACTAATGAGATAATTATGCAGGCGAGCAATCACTGCGCAGGTATCAGTCATTATTACAGTGGTCCACGAGGCATTATTAGACAGACAATGAAAAGGACCTCACCGTTTAATAAGTAACAAAGAAATGTGTTAAAAAAGGCACATGTAGTGTAGTTATTTAGACACCTGCATACTTATCTCATCTGTCCACAAGTACTTAATAATTCAATGATAAAACTAAAAATTCATAAAATTTCGATATCACTAGCGATACCACGGATTCTCTGGCAGCTTGACTGTAAAATAGTATAGTCTAAAATGAAAAATATTTTTCCATTGAGTAAGTCTAAAACATAAATAACCATAGACAATCACAACACAGCAGCGCTACGTCACAAACCAAACAAACATTGAAAGCCAAAATGATATAACGTTATCTTACGTTGCGTAAAATTATATCAGTGATGATTAATTAATGATTGTATTATAAGTGTCCGTTGTAAATTCTCTAATCATACTAAAAACCAGCCCGCACTCTTATTTTGTGTAACACACTCTTAAAGTCGTAATGGCAATCCCTTTGTGAAATTCAACAAAATTCATTGCTTTTAAGATTGGAAAAATTAGTCTGCTCGTCAGCCAACACCATGCAATAACTATGATTGAACCTTAAAAATTAAAGGGGTTGACATTCCGTGTGTTTGCAATTAGGGTGCAGAATGTTTAAATATTCATGGGCCGTATTATGAAGTGCTCATCATCATGATTCCAGTGTGAAAGAGACATGGAGTTATGCAGGGTGCATAGCACTGTCCCATTTCCTCAATGGAATCTATGATTATTGATGATGATAGATGCTTTAACACTTCATAAGACGGCCTCAGGTAGGTAAATAAAATAGTTACAACAGTTAATAAGTACTAAACAACACTACAGTTCTGTTCAGTGCAGTGCTATAGCATGATGACCATGAATTGCGTTGTGTCGTAAAAAATAATAACAGTGCGAAATTGTCATAATAATAGAGTATCTTCATTTCAACCTTGATAAAGTCGCGCGTCCATCTGATAGTAAAAACTAGCGCGAGGTTTTTTATTTGTTCAGTACAAATAACATCACTTGACACCAGTTAGTTTGAATAGAAAACTCATGTACAGTCATTAGGTTAGTACATTTTATCAACATACGGTATGTTATCTTTTATTGGGATATTCACAAAAGGGCGTTTCATCAGCAAGGGAATAACGCCCTAATTGCGTATCACACTTTCCAACACAATCTGAATCATTTTGAAGGATACTGCTCATCCATTGCTTCACATGTTTGAAAAATGTGTCTGCTCAACAACGTAAATAGCGCAATGAATGTTGCTGAACTGTCAAAATAAAAGCCATTGCTACTGTTAGTGTGTTACGCAATTCCCCCGCTGAGTATTATACTTTACATCTCATTGAAAGACAGTTATCATCAATCAGGCACTCATATTTTACAATCAAATGGACGCGGAAAAAATCCGTAGCAGATACTATAGCCCAAAAAGGTCTCAATTGGTAATTGTATTGTATTGATACTTTTGTGAACCTTACCTCTTCTATCTAGCTCTTGCGATTGTGAATTAAATCTGTGTTCCCTGTACCAGTGTCCACTGCCGACCTCGGACGTGTGTTCCAGCTCTATTCGTGTGTGACAAGTGCATTTAGTATATTTACACAGCAAAAACAAAACAAGAACAGCTCAGAGACAGTTCACAGTAAATAAAAACCGCTATGTTGATTTAACAGGAAATGCAAACATGAATCATTCAATTATGGCGAAGAATTAAGCAATAACTTCGCAATTCGATGTCCGATTAAATATTTTCGTGTTGCGAAAAGGATGTACATTTACTTTACAATGGACCATTATTATGTTGAAAACCGATTCATTGGTATTTGGTATGGTCCTCACATTGAATATGTTCAGACACATTGAGACGCCCAAAACAAACGGGTATGTGTATGATAACCATCGCCATTTACTCTTGTGTACAAAGAACTTTCAAGGTTTCCCAAACATTCTTATCCTTCACGTCGGGGTTCCCAGTATAGAAGTATGAGGAACAGGGTGTAAAGTTCACTCATTCGTTCCTCAACAGAAAAGGGAGGATCCTCTGACCAGCTGGGTGTCGTGTCGGATATCTGGACGTTGAATGTATGCTGGTTGCGCGGTAAATTCTGCATGTGCGATGCAGGATTTTGCGTGACGTCAGCAGTGTGATGCGTAGTTCGCATGTGGCGATGTAGATGGCCGCCACAAAAGTCTCGTATCAAAGGGATAAGAAAATCTCGGTAGAGCAAAGCCGAAATTATACCATCAGTACTGTGAACGGTCCCTGATTTTGCATAATTAAATAAAAGCACAAAAAGCATTGGCAAAGACGAAATAAATTACGTACCAAAATGCTCACATAAAAGCAAACGTACAATGGCAGTAATATTCTTTACTATGCTATATTGATAGGAATATTATTATTGCTTGACAATGCGATTTCCTTATCATTATCAACTCACTATAATATCTTATAGGGTAGCAGGGACATCGAGGAGCAACCTGTTACCATGGATTCAGTAAATGATTCTGAACCCCCAAACGACAAAACTTTACGTCGGTTATTAAAAAAAAATGCTGTTCCATACGTTTTGATCGCATAGGTATTGCACTTTTCTGTGAAACAGCAGATTTTTTTTTTGTTAACCCACGAAATATGTGTATGCAGGAGGGTGTCATGTGCTGAATTCATGGTTCAGTTTGCGCGTCGGTATCCCTGCCCTGTATAGAATCAAATGGAAATAAATTGAAATCAAAAATCAAAACATATGCATTATGCAAAGTAAATACTTTTTAACTATCAGCAGATTAAAATATTCTATTAGATCAAATAATTCACAAGCTAATGAAATTGACAATAACCAGTGTTGATAGGCAAAGATGAAGATTATAATTAATATGAACCACCTAAACTTGAATTCAGAATCTTAGATTATCAAGCTTTGGAACCTCAAACTCTTATGTCTTATAAGACTAAGTTCGAATTCCATTGAATACCGTTTTAATTTGCTAAGGGCTGATATCTTTTGTCCGTGGAATAAAATTGACGTCTGACAGTTTTGTATGGAAAAACTGACAAAAATTCAAAATATATTCTCAGGTTAAGACTTATTCTAGGTAAAGTTTGGTTGAATTCGCCCTAAGTCAATCAAAAATAAACTTTGGATTTATAATGGTTAAGTAGGTTGTTGATTAATTGGTGATGGTATGCAATTCTCTAAGTTTCTGAATTCAATTGAATACTTATGGTATTTCTACGAGCAGGACACCAAAAGCGACACCGTGATAATCTTTTAAGGGCACATTCATACCTGGTTGTTGGGTATAACTAAGCTGAGGTAGTAAGAAGCAAGTAAGAACATTTTCCCCTGTGGTCTCATCCCTGTCCGTCTGGAAGGTCAACAATGGTTGCGCCTGATTTTCCGACAACCACACCGCTTTCAGTTCCAAATTCACTAATGTATAGGGTAAGTACTGTAACCTGAAATATTTTAAATATAATACTATTATTGTCTCATAGCTACATTGTCAACTACATGAGAAATCATATAATGTAAAGTTACATTTTATGTAACACTGCTGTAGGTACCGATTATAATTTACATCATATATTACAATCTGTCTGGATACATTACATTATCATATTATTTAAGAACTAAAAGATAATACGCAATTCAATAACATAATTAATCAGCAACAAAAATCAATTCCGGGTGCTTTAAACGTGTTTAGTTGTTGCTATTCAGCGAAAGGCATTACAGTTATTCATAGCTTATCAATATTATAAACAAATATTTTATCTTCGTAATAAAACTTACCTATTCCCGCTCACATCCAATACATGCAACGATTTACAATTCCCCAGCTCGTTCGGTAATCTCGTAAGTTTGTTATCTCTTAGGCACAACACACCAAGCAAAGTCATATTCCCGATCTCTAACGGTATTTCAGCCAAGGTATTCCTATCTACATTCAGTACAGTCAGCTCATTGAGATTCCCTATCGACTTAGGCAGTTCCATTAAAAAATTCTCCGTTAATATAAGCTCTTGTAGATTTGTACACCTGGAAGAGAAATACGGAATCATTAGCGTTATAAATAGCTCAAGATAAACTAACAAAATGAAATATATGTTAAACAGTGCGATATACCAACCTTCCTACATTTTCGTTTAATGTATGTAATCTATTTTGGTCCAACTTTAGTATAGCTAACTTGGATAAGTCTCCGGTACCATTTGGTACAGTTTCCAGCATGTTTTGGGAGAGATGTAAGTCGGTTAAGGAGCACAGGCCTCCAATCTCTTCAGGAATTTTCTCTAGTTTATTTTCACTCACATCTAGACATATTAGCGCCTTTAAATTGCCGATTTCTGGCGGCAAATACTGGAGTTTGTTGTGATCCAACCATAACTCTTCCAGAGCCGGCAACTCTCCGATGAAACCCGGCTGGAATTGAAAACGCCGTATGGTTATATTTATTGGCAAATTGTATAAAAAACAAACAGAATTGTTAAAGAACATACCAGTTCCTCAATGTCATTGTCACCAAGATCCAGCCTTTGTAATCTAGTAAGATTTTTCAGTGACTCTGGCAGCGACTTTAGTAGATTTTCTCTCAGCTCGAGCGACTGAAGTGAGATCAAACTGGAAATATACAATATTTCTATTAAAACGATTGCCTATAGAGAGCAAAATAAAAGGCAAACCATTAATTTAATAGTATGTAACCTTCGCTACCCAACAATTGTGACATAATAATTTGATGAGACAGTTCAGCGAGGTGGAAACACAATAGAACGACAATCGTGGTAACAACGTCTCGACTCCCAATGCATCGTTGCAAGGTTAATTTAACACTATTATTTTATTTTTATCTCAGACAGCACACCTTAGAAATCACACAGACGTGATTTCCAGAGTATACACGCTCCTTATAAACCCGGGTGCATATATAGGTATATTTGATTGAACAATAACGATACTTCGCACTTTTCAGTTCTATTTCTTTATATTAATTCCTGAAATACACCCGGAAACAAACAAAAAGTCGCTCTGTTGAACATTGATTTGATTTAAGTTTATTACTGCAAAAGATGGCAACCTATTATTCAAAGAATTGATAAATGAGTCGTGAGAAATAAATACGGAAATATTAAAACTAACAACTCATTTCACTTTATGTCGGAAACTAGAATGATTTTCATAACAAAATGAAATAACAGTCAGGAAGTAATTATTATTCTGTAATATCCGTCCGTCAGTATTAGGAGTTCGTACTTCACAGGAAAATGTCTGAAATGCCAAAAAAAATCCTCGCAATGGCAATAAAAAGATAATGAAATGAAGACTCTGAATTTTTGGCGGAATCAGAACTTGGGAATACGAATTTATTAAGAGTCCTTTTTTCAGCTCATTGTCGAGTCAAATATTGAACAGTAGCCATGTCAGCGCGCGGTTGCGTCCGTGATAACTAACTAAAAGAAAATTTTGTTGAGATCTAGGAAGGAGAACTTACACTTTTTCATACTTTTAAATCGTCTTAAGTTGTTAGTAAAATGATAACGCATCAACATAACGTAGTTCTCTGCATCAACAGAAATAGTAGAAGTGTATGTGTGACAATAAATCAGATTCTAGCCTCGCTCAGACGAGACTGATTGCAAAAACAAGTTAGACATGCACGTAAGATAGATACTCGAAGAAAAGGAATTCATATCGGAGGCGACACGTAAGACCGCGACGGAGTAGCTGACTAAACACGTACGAGTTAAATACATAAGTCTAGCCGGTTTTATAAAAGCATACACATACATTTTTTAAGTTCAAGTCTCTCCAACTGGCAGAAAATTATCCTGTTAGGAATGTGGAAGAAACCCTTTTGCGAAGTGGCATGTTATTAAAGTTTGAAACAGGTTTTAAATTACATTCAATCCACCAGTAAGGCGCGTTTATTTTCAGAGTAAACTTTAGTGTACTAGTAACAAAGAGCGAATGCTTTTTTTTTTTCAGATGAACGAAGCGTGATGATAATATGTTTCAATATTAGCTGCCAAAGATATATCAAAAATAGTGTAATTGTTTTTTTAATACAGTTGCTCAAAAAGTGGTGTATTGCAGGGACGTATAGCGTTCGGGATGTGGGCTATTACATACTAGTGCTTTTTTTTTACCTTTCCCGAACTCGTGCGTTCTCTTTCCCAACTGTCAAAATAATGTCTATTAAAAAGAAAAAACCAACCATGAAGTTTTTACTAAAGAGTTTTTGTGATTCATACAAATACGTATAGGTATTTCTAAAAAGAAGCTTCTAATTTATTTCAATATCAGATTTAATTGAATGAGTTAGGTTAGGTTTCATTTCATTTCATCTCATTAAATTTCATTTTCATTTCATATCAATAAAAAAAATATACTGAAGACTAAGCTGTATGGATAGTTCCCTTTGCCTACCAAAATGGGTGAAGAAAAAAAAACTCTGCTTATATTCTACGGTTGGCGCCATTTTCCAGAAATTTTCTTTGCGAGTTTATTTGTTTGTTGCACAAAATGAGTAATTTCGACCTTATTTTTTTTTAATTAACACCACCGGAACTCAGTATTATTGCACAAAATGCTTCGGAGAACATTTTACCGGAAAAGTCAAAAAGTCGTTACATATCTACATACGACTAATTTGTTGCGTGGAGAGAAGAGAAAAAGCAATATTGTGTTTTTATTATTTTATTAAATTGCTTCATTTTTTCGCAACTGTATTAAAAATAGTCGTTCAGTACACCTGCGGAACCGTCATTGCAACTTGTTCCGACTGTCAACCCTCGCCTTCGGCTGCGCCTCGGCTCGGGTAGACATTTGTCGGAACTCTTTGCAATGACAGCCTTTCCGCACTTGTAATGAAATATACTATTAGCGCAGTTAGGCGGAACATTACAGTTTAACTAGCTTACACTGTAGGTTTTGATTTTTTTTCTCTTATTCGTATCGAAGGTCCATATTTTTATTCAAATAAGTGCATATTTCTTGTGATGAAATACTTAAAGCGAAATATAAAACCCCAACTCTGGAAAAAACGTGGAATTTTGCCACCGCTAATATTTCCTTCTACGTTAAAATATACATACACAAATGACATAACATTGGTATTCTGCTTGCTCTGTCGTGGATTTCCAGTAAACTGTTGCATCGCGCCGACACACCATTCCGGGAAATTAAGAGTCACATAAAAGTAAAGTTGTATTTGGATCTTACGTACTGGAAGTCAGAATTATTTTAAACGTTAATTAACTTCCTTTGCGAGACTTGGCAAAGATTAAGCAACTGTATGAAGTTATGGTGTTATGAAAAAGCCCTATTGTTTACTGATAATACGTGAGCAGTTGAGCACACGCCATGTTTGTTTAGAGCCTGGAGGCCACATTCCGTAGTCGATGTCATAGTACTTAGCGATGGTTTTGTATCTGTACTACAGCGTGTTCTGACTCACTTTAAGTCCGCTTATGAACTCAAGTAATTAGAATATGGAGTAAACATCACCTATTACGAGTTCCAGTAAGCATGGTTCGATGTTCGTGACCTAAATCCAGGAATAGAACGATAATAAAGTCGTATTCTTGTTAATTATGCTATGTTAAACCGCAACAATCACAAAAAGTTTTTTAATGTCCGAAAATTAGGTTTATTATAATAATAAAAGCAAGACGTCTTGAAAACGGCTCTGGCTTGAAGGAGGAGTAATGTGTCAATTAAATCGTAAAGGAAAACATTAATCAGTGTGATGTAATGCAACAGGTTATAGCAACGACGTGTACAGTCACGATCATAAGTATGTATACACTTGGCTTTATTCAAAGACGATTTTCTCGTTTAGTTTTGAATGAAATTTTATGTTATTACGAACAAAGTATTTACGAACCCATGGGTTTGTGTAAAGTGTCGTATTTCAACGTTGCATTCGTTATTTCACGAAAAAAACGCAATTGAAAGTTGCCAAGTGTTGACATATTAGTGCTCGTGACTGTACAACGTAACGTTACACGCCTTCTATAACGGATCTCTACAACTGAGATGATCGCACAAAGTTTATTGATTGTTTTAATGACATGTCATATCCTCAGTGACACAAGTTATCAGTGTGGCGACTAAATCTATATATATAAATGAAATGACGTTTGTTAGTCTCACTAAAACTTGAGAACGGCTGGACCGATTCGGCTAATTTTGGTTTTGAAATATTTGTAGAAGTCCAAGGAAGGTTTAGCAGGTGAGAAAATATGAAGAAGTTGCAAGGAAAATAGTATAAGCAACAATTTTATTATGCCATACAAACTGTTCGTACCTGTCAAACAGGGTGCGTTCAGAAATTAAACAATTTTGGTATGTCCTTTACTCTTTTATTTTATTTCTATTTTAGTTTATTAGCAAGACAGACATTTTTTATGTAGCTTGACAAATCTTTCTAAGTTTAGTCACAAAATAAATTTCTGAACGCACTATAAATATTTGACAACAAACAAAATATATGTAATTTCTTTCCTTTGTGACTTTGTGAAAGTACTGCCATAAGTCAATGCGTTTACCATTTTTTGTAGTTTAGTGTATTAGTGAAATAGTTTAGTGTAAATACAATGCCAAGGAAAAGACGACCTGACTTTGGTTGTAAAAGTCAATGAAATGTGCGACGAGCTACGTCACGTGATAACCGCACTGATGAGCAGCGAGACACAGATAAGGTGAATGCGCAGTTGTAGCCCGCGAACTTCAATTTTTCTTACGTTTTTTGCAATTTTCAGGTCAGTGTCAGGTTGTATCTTGACCAAAATTCAACCTGACACTTCGCGATTATAATAAGTACGTATTTACAGAATTATAATCACTAGAATCATTAATACATCTTTCTAAGTAAGATTTGTACCTTAAGAACAAACCTCTTATGGAAAAGTACTTATGGAACAAATCTAACTTAAAGAGACATATTCATGATTCTATTGACTATTTATTCCTTTTGGTTTTCTGCAAATTTTGCAAATTTTTAGTTAGGTATTGAACTTTATCACATTATTTAATTCTGAGGCGGTACGAAGTTCGCCGGGTCAGCTAGTAATAACATAAATGTGTTGAATATTTTGGCCATAATGAGTCATAAGTCCCTCATGCATCAGTGCACTTTATAAACCAACATAAATATCTCTTCTTGATAAGATATTTTCAGTCATGCCTCGAAAGATGAAAAACTAACCGGCAACTATCCGGTATCCGGCTTATTTTACTATCCGGCCGGATACTTAACAGATTTAGATCCGGCAGATTCGTTATAAATTCCTTTATATGTAAGTATGCAGCCAAACAACATCTCACAAAAAAATAGTATGTTTCTAAACACTTTTTAACACTAGCTAGGGGAAGTCTATATCAATCTATTCATAATATTCCATCGATATTCAAATGTGTCCAGAAAAAGTTCAATAAACCGAACGATAAAGTGATTTGAGCTCAAGCGCCTGAAAATTGGATCCTTGATAAAGTACCTAATTTACTTTTCGCAGAAAATACATTTTGATGAACCTGTGAGGCTCTAAACGCAATTAATGTAAAATACCAACTTATAAATAGCTGTTCGCGGCATATGTGCTAATGAATGTTATTGAATATCAATTAATCAATCAATGCAAGTTACTTGTAACCCGATGAGTTTTAATTGAAACATCATGGTAACTGCATACACATGTAGTAAACTGTCAAGACAAGGCATTAGTCACCGACATCACGCGTACGGTACAGTCACTGGACGATGACGATCATATAAATCTTGTTGCTAATAGGGACTATCGACTTACATTATAGGTTCTCGCAAACTAGTATAAAGTTGAAGTTCACGTTGCAAACCTTTGATCTAAGTTATCGTACAGAAATTTTATCAAAACTTCTACTTATATCTTCCCCATCATCATTCTCCTGCCCTTATGCCAATTTATTTGGGGTCGGCGCAGCGTGTGTATCTTCATATTTAGCACAATATGTGTTCCGGAACCATGCATAGCTGTCTAGTTTTCTGTTTGCATCAGTGACAAACAACTTCACATGATACATAAAAAGAAGAATCGGTAAAGCTTTTCTCTTCGTAATCCCCGTACAATGGCCTAAGCGTTACACAATAGAGGGTACACTTATAGAGAACAGAAAGAATGTACTCCTGACAAAAAGAACGTGAAACAAATTTTACAAATGTATTATTTGTTTGTATACTTGTATAGACGTCAATAGGAGGTTACTCTAAGAGCCGACCATAGCTTTCCAGTTCAACTTTCGCTTTCGCCTTGCGCTCAAACAAAGCTTGGTCATACAATTTGTTAGTGTGTGTTTCGTCTGTGGTGCAACTATAGACTCGTGACTTCATCAATTTATTCAATTATTTAAATTTCACGACTATGTACAACTGAATTGATAAATTAGAAGACACAATCTTTAATCTACACACAAATACACTGGACAGCAAAGAAACCGGGCCACCCGCCACTTTGGAACTCTGATTCGATTTTCTCAAAAAGTATATAACTTACAATATCAAAGTTATACCCACAGAAAGTACGTTTCATGCTGATTAAAATGACTATAAATTTATTCTAAAGTATCGTCAACTCACATTGTAATTAAGCAACAAACACAATGCTAACGATTTGCTCTGTTTTGACTAGAGTTCGCGAGTAGCGTTATTTTTTTCTACAATGAGGGAAGTCGGATATTTCTTATCATTTCTTTAGTTTTTGTCCATAGTTTCCACAGACGCGTGTATTTTTGCTACTTTTATCGGTCAATAATGTATACGACACCTCAGGAAGCAGCTCTAGCTGTAGCACTACTTCACGCAGGCGTTGCGCAACGTGAGGTCGCTCGAAGACTTCGAATCAGCAGATCTTCGGTGCAACGAGTTTACAGACGGTACCTAGAGACTAGAGCATTCGGTCGCCGTCCAGGTACGGGCAGACCTAGGGCTACATCAGTAGCAGATGATCGTTATATCCAATTTAGTGTTCTGCGAAATCGCCGCCTCAACGCAATTAAAGTCCAACAAAGTCTGCGTGACGAACGCCAAGTGGTTATAAGTTCAGACACCGTCAGAAGGAGCCTTCTGAACGGAACCTGACTCCAAAGAGAGCTGCAACAGGCCCAGCATTAACGGTAGCCCACCGTCGAGAACGACTTGAATTTGCTCGAGAGCATAGGGATTAGATGTTAGAGCAGTGGGGTAATGTACTCTTCACTGATGAGACCAGGGAGGGTCTACATGGAATTGATCGATGTCGCCGCCCTGGAGAACGTTATCTCAATGTTGCATCGAGGAAACTATTGCATACGGAGGAGGATCTGTAATCGTTTGGGTCGGCATCTCGTTAACCGTACATACAGCGTTATTTTTCATCAAATCGACGGGTCGTACACGTGGATTGACTTCTCATCGCTATATTACTGCAATCCTTGCAGACCATGTGGTACCTTACGCAGGATATATCGGGCAGGATATGCAGTTGATGCATGATAATGCACGGCCTCATGTTGCTCATGTGGTGACCCAGTATCTACGCGACGTCAGCATTCGTACGATGGACTAGCCAGCTCGAAGCCAGGACTTGAATCCGATACAAAACTTATGGGATGAGCTGAAACGTCGGGTTCGAGCCCGAATACCTGCTCCAACAAGGCTTCCAGAGCTGCGAATCGCAATTGAAGAGGAGTGGAATGCAATTCCCCAAAATTTCATCGTCAGGCTCGTAAGGTCGATGAATACGAGGATGCTGGCAGTTATCCGAGCAAGGGGAGGGTATACTGAATACTGATCAACATTTTTTTTAAATGATTTTTCTTTATTTCTGGCTTTAATTTAATTTTCATTTTATGATTACTAACGATTAACACGACTGGAAAACGACTCTTCTTTGTAAGATCCTTAATAAACACTTAATAAAATTGATTAATCCCAATGAGTTTCCATTCATTTTAATCATGATGAAACGCACTTTCAGTATGTATAACTATGATAGTTGTAAGTTTTATACTTTTTGAGAAAATCGAATCAGAGTTCCAAGGTAGCGGGTGGCCCGGTTTATTTGCTGTCCAGTGTATATTTTAAGCCTTATCGATTTTTTTATTGGATTATATTTGCAACCATGACCTAGAACCAAAAATTCGTCTAGCGTCCCGCACTGGGTCCGCCCCTACTCCCTTTCGAAGAGAGGAAACCAATGTCCCAGCCCAGTAGTGGGAAAATTTATAGGCTAATAACTGATGTAACGCCGCCTGTTAGGGAATTATTTAGTGGAATACGAACAGTAACTGACTTGGATTAATAAAATAACGTTTAATCGTCCATTTTTGTGAAGGGAAAGGGAGTCAGCGGTTACTAAAATAAACTGACCATTCCCTACCTTATGAATGTTTTAATAACATTTATTAAAAGGCCTCTCAAGCTCAACCCAATTATCAGCGTCATAGTTAAACTAGAGCTGTGTCCCAAAACTCAATGATTTACTTATTAATTACAGGATTGTAAGCTAGCCTATTATAACCCGTAATAATTTTCAATTAACAATCACTATAAGAAGGTATAGAGGTATGAGGAACAGGGTGTAAAGTTCACTCATACTCTATAGAAAAGGGAGGATCCTCCGACCAGACGGGTGTTATGTCTGGCGGGCAACTGCCCATTGATTTATGTCGGGGCCGTTGTATCTATGCTAATTGCGCGGTAAACTCTGCTTGCGCGATGTAGGATTTGCGTGACGTAGTATGACGCGTTGTTCGCATGTGGCGTTGTAGATACCGCTACATCACTCCCCCCCGGAGACCGGAGGTCGATAGTGGGCTGAGTCTTGTATCTTGCGATGCTTGCCAGGCCAGCTGAGGTTCCAGTGAGTCGGAACCGATTGCCGCATAGTTCACGGTGAGTCGGAACTGTCTGCGGTTGCCGCATAGTTCACGGTGAGTCGGAACTGTCTGCGAAGATGTCCCCAGTGAGTCGGGGTGGCGCTGCGTTAAGCTCCAGTGCGTCGGATGTGGTACAGCGCCGGGTTGAGGCTGACTGCTGGCGTCGACCAGGAGAGCGTTTTTCAAGGGCTCTGCTTGTGGACCGGCCGAAAGTGCAGTGTGCTGTGCCGAGGGTGCTGATGAGGCTGAGGGTGATGACCAGGAATGCGCGGTCGCTGCATGCTGGTGGTCAGGATACCCGTTGAAGCCGTGGAAGCTGGCTGGCTGGGTGACTCGCCGCTCTAAAGCTTGCGGGAGTGATGATGATGACGTCACGCTGTAGTATTTGCACGAAGGCTGCGCTGACGTCCATGTTCGGGGTCACCAGTATAGAGGTATGAGGAACAGGGTGTAAAGTTCACTCATACTCTATAGGGAAGGGAGGATCCTCCGACCAGACGGGTGTTATGTCTGGCGGGCAACTGCCCATTGATTTATGTCGGGGCCGTTGTATCTATGCTAATTGCGCGGTAAACTCTGCTTGCGCGATGTAGGATTTGCGTGACGTAGTATGACGCGTTGTTCGCATGTGGCGTTGTAGATACCGCTACAAAGGAATGGCTCGGAGATGGAATCTGAACACAAAAGGCTTCTGAACGTCGAACGTCGAATGTCGAACTAAAATCAATTTCCCGCAGGAAATTAGTACCAAGTCGAGCAAAAGCAAAGTAATCATGTTATCTGTAAGCTGTATTGAAAAAGAATTCTTTCATTAACAGTACTTAGCGGTTAATAACCGTCTTACCACACAAACTTGCCTATTAGGCTTAATTAAATTGATTTGGTTAGTAGCACTAGTATGCTAACATAGATCCTATTCCTATGTGATTATATGGCTAAAGGCTCTTCAAGAACTCTTTTTCTTCTATTCAGATATGATAAAATTTATAGTAAGACTAGGGTACTGCAAGGTTTATTATAGGGTTTGACAGACGAAATCATGTGAATTCGTTTAAACACCAATTTTATTATCATAACCCTGTACTTAAATAAACATAAATATATACTCCTACAAGTTACGTACCTCATTCCTTTGATAACTTAACAGATAACGATCGAAAGGAATTTCTTTTATTTTATCTTTTATTCTTATCTAAACCGTACACTCCCGATATTTTGACTGCATTACAATCAGAAACTCTAGTGTTTTATCTATCGAATTAGCAGACATAAATGATTTTATATGAATAATTTTACGATGTTCTACTTATCATGGTATGACAAAGAGCGAAAAGTCATATGAAAACACGTAATAAAAGTGTACAATCCGTTTTCATGTCGTGACAAAGGACTATTTTTCTTTCATTGTTAGTTTATAAATCTTCAGTAGGTAATGTCTCACAAAGCCTCGCTAACAACAGGATTTAGCCCAGGGCAATGAGCTTTCGAATCAAATATTGCTTTATCTACACCCATGCTATAAATCTTCTATAAAAGTTTCTGAAACGGTTAGCTTATTGCCAAAATTAAAACAACCTGTGTCATAGTAACCATAATGTCAACCAAACGAGTGTTATAATGTTGTAATAAATTTCATTATGCAACTCCTTTGCTTTTTCCATCCCTTCCTTACTCATCACACAGCCACATTTTCACTACTCAATTCGTAGAATACCTATGAGAATTTAAAAAAATTGGCCAAGTGCGTGTCGGACTCGCACACGAAGGGTTCCGTACCACAAGGCAAAATGCCGAATAAAACACGTTTGTTGTATGGGAAAAAATAAATATTTATTTTATTCTTTTTTTAGTATTCAAACTCAAACTCAAACTCAAACTCAAATCATTTATTTCAATTAAACCTTGTACAGGCACTTTTGAATTGTCAAAATTAAATAGTCTGTCAGTTAGTCAGAAAGTTGAAGCTAGTTGCCCCATGGACGTAATATATAGAAGTAACTCTATATATTACGTCCATGAGTTGCCCATTCCAAAGCGTAGATCTCTATGGAGAAGAACGGGCAAGAAACTCCATGGACACTCTTTTAAATCAAGATATTACAAAATCCTGGGTACATTATTCTTGTTGCTTCTATATGTGAGAACAATGTAAAAAAGACAGAAATGAAGAAACAATTCAAGACATAAGATTAAAAATAAGCCTTGGCAGTTAAGAGATGACCAGTCTCAACCGACGGCGCCCGTTCACGAACATGACGCGTGGTTATAGCGTATATATTTGTTGTTATAGCGGCAACAGAAATACATCACCAGTGAAAATTTCAACTGTCTAGCTATCACGGTTCATGAGATAGAGCCTGGTGACAGACACACAGACAGACGGACAGTGGAGTCTTAGTAATCAGGTCCCTTTTTTTACCCTTTTTACCCGTTCTTTTTAGGGTTCCGTAAACCCTAAAAAAGAACATTGTGATGAACGCGCATCCACAGCGCCGTAATTAAAAAAAAAACTTATAGGTTATTCGAATTTACGTCGTATCTCGCCATTATTGTTCGATATTAGTATTGCAAAAATGTACTACTTTGTTGTTTACAAAAATGAGTGATACAACCTTTGATACTCAGCAATTAAACTTCCATGAATTTACAAAGAGTTCTTACAACACTGTACCCTATGGTTTCAGAAGCTTTTATAGAGGATTCATATCATGGGTGTAGATAAAGTCTTGTATGCAACTGTACATAATGAGGTATTAAAACACTCATGTGTTACTATTATCACATTCGGCTTCGCTTCGTGTGATAAACCCACTTTCATGTTTTAATACCACTTTTATACAACAGTTGCACAAATAACTATTAATTTTGCGGAATATTTCATTACCATCCTTGAACATTATTGACTCGCTCGGTAATTAAATATTGCGTTCCAGTTCTTTTAATTTAATATATTTTGTTGAATACCAAAATATGATATGAGTGGAAAAGCAATTTTAAATGATCGGTTTTGTGGGTTTTGTGGAAATTAATTTCCAAAAACAACACTGCTCCATTCAGAAAACTAAGTGTGGACTGGTGGACGACGCCGTCTACGGTTATGTCGAACGGTCCATGTTGAGCACTTGAGCAGTGAATAGTTTTGTGTCCTCATGCCAATTTAACATCCTCAAAGAATTACTCGTTCAGTATTTTACGATGTGTTTATGTCTCACCTGCCAAAGTCGCTGGGCAGGCTAGTAAGGGACATATCATTGAGGCCGAGCACGGTGAGCGCCCGCAGCTGGCTGAACCCAGCTGGCAGCCGCGGGATTGGGTTGCTGCTGAAGTCAGCGATCTGCAGCGCCCGCAGCTTCTTGATATCCTCCGGGATATCGGGAATGTCTGTAAAATAAATACGTTGTGTAACACACCGATGTTTACGTAAGTGGCTGGGTTGTATCGTCGTGCGGTTTTCTGTTGCCACATGCTACCTTGGGGCTTTAAAAATTAAACCGGGTCTTCTTGTCAAACTTGAATAAAAAATTTCTTGCCCTTTTTGGTAATCAAACTAACAAAGGGCACACGATTCAGTTTGCTTTTAAAATAATTATAACTTTGTTGTGAATTGAAATAGCACAAATTGTGCAGATTGTTTTGTTTCATAAAATTACAAAACTTAAAGCGTGAGAATTGTAAATGCAACAATATTAAGTCTCGTAGCATTTAAATGGTATATTAAACTAAGCATATGTGCCATAAATGAAAATATGTAGTGTACTTTCGTAACGTTTCAAGAAAGCACTTTCATGTAGGTTACTGCAACATTGAGCATCCAAATACGGCACTGGTAACAGATCGCAGTTTCGGAATATGGCACAGTTAACGCCACACAAGGACCTATTGCATCGTACGCATTCAGTGAAGCTAAGGGCCGTCGAAGGTCGACATGAATCGGCACATGGACATAAACATTGCGGTCATCAAAATAATTTGCGATTGTTCCACGTTTCCAGACGTTAAACAAAACAATGTAAACGACGACGTCGAGACAAGGTCGAACCAAGATCTGAATACGAATAACATTTTTAATTTTATCGATGATCTTTAAAAAATTACTTGTTTCTTAAGCATATGAAATGTTAGTCATTTCAATAGCATCATCGGGCAAGGCGATGACCGCAAAGTCAAAGTTGAGCAATAGTAGGTAAGAAATTGTTAGATTTCACTTTCAATTTAATCTTTCTTTGCACGTACTCGTAACATCTGAACATGACACGCTAACAGAGAGAGAATCTTTCAGAGACTGTTGCTTCTCAGTAATAGCCTCCAGACCTTAATTCTTTAGACTCATCAAAGGTCAACGGAGCGGCAAATTATATAGCCGTTCCTATTAAGTATTACTTACAGTAGATGAGTACGGATACAGTACTTCATCCACCTTCGCAATTTTCATCCAAGACTCATCTCATTTGGATTGTCAAATTGAAGGTTCTTTAGTCCGTGAGGCTATTTAGTTTTATTAACTTAATTTTAATTATTTAATCGATGACATTATCATTTTCTGATTGTCACATAGTGCTTAATCTTACTAGCTAGTAAGGCTGAGATGCCATAAAAATATAGGACAAAATCTGGATCAGATATTGATAATTTAATCAATGAGTTTAAGTTAAATATATCACAGGTAGGTTTAATTCAATCAATTTTAGCACAACCGAAGTCAGATGTGGCGAAAAGATTCAGTGAGTTGGTGTACCATATTGATTAAGATTCTCCTTAAATTTAAATTTAAAGCATTGTATCGTAGTAGTTTGTATAAGGCATGATGGGGTTGGCGTGTCCATTGGGATAAAAACCCCAAATAACCAATAAAGATAAAAAAAAAGATATTGATAAAAAATTGGTCGAACTGATTATGTTCTATTGGCTTCAATTGAAACCAATATGTTGAAGACAAAATAAAATTGTTAGACAAATCGTGCGTCACTCAAGTGTAAAGGTTTTATTATAAATTAATGTTAACAGTAGAATATGACGAGGATGACACTGAATAGTGAATACAGTATAATTCGCCTCATATTTTCATTAAACAATGATTGTATTAATTGTATAATTTGTCCAAGATGATAAATTAAACACATCTATTATTTCTAATAATAAAGCTGAACAGTTTGATTGTTTGACCGCGCTAATCACTGGAACTACCAGTCGGATTTGAAAAAATCTTTTTGTATTTGATAGCCCAATTCTTGAGGAAGGCTACTTAAAATCAGGCTAAGACACTTAGGAGCCGAGCAAAAACAAAAAAAAGACAGAAAGAACACAGTAATAGCGCGGGCAGACGATGCGATGCGACGACGGGGTGGGCCAGCCGGGACCAACGCCTTAACGTGCTGGGGGAACAAGAAATTATACGCGGACGAAGTCGCGGGCAGGAGCTAGTACAATCATAAAGCTTGATTCTTAGCAGATGTTTATTATCTTATGAGCATGACAGAGCCCAGTAGGGCTCTGTAATTAAGATTGTTTTATAAGATAAAACAATTAGTCTCGTTTTCAAAGGGCATATTATTTTAACTAAAAATAATTAAACTGGCCTAATGTTCTTGGAATAGCCGGGTTCACAAGATTGAAACATCACTTTAATTTACTTAACAATTTCGCACTTTATTTTAGGACTTAGTAAGTTGTAAGAAAGCCTCTTTAGTAATTCAAGTGTTATTGTAACACTTAAAATAGTCTCGTAGAAAGTTTCATAAATTATGTACATACCTCAAAAGCTCGAAAGCCCGAAAGTCTTTCAACCAGTCTTACCAAGGGGTTTTGTATTACCCAGTAATTGGGTTGTGGAGGTCACATGGGCAGTAGCTCCATGTAAAATACTGGTACTCAGCTGCATCCGGTTAGACTGGAAGCCGACGCCAAGATAGTTGGGAAAAGGCTAGGCAGATGATGAGTTTCATAAATTAGAAACTAAGTAATAAAGGCAAAGAAGATCAAGACAATCGAAAATCGATTAATGGATATAGTCAAATTAATTATTTACAAAACGTGTTTACTAGAGCAGGTAAATCGTAACAGTCCCGTAGTTAATGGACCAACGGATACAAAGGTAGGTCGAGCGACGTGCACAACAAATATAATTATGCATATCGGAGTTATAACAGCAAAACTGTTACATTCCAGCATTTCTGTTACAGCATCGCCCTATTGTATAATGAAAAACATTTTCTCTAAAGAGCTACTTTCATCACTGAATGAACCTGAAAAAACACAAAGTACGTCACATAACTTTCATAATTTTTGGACAATTCTGCAATTTAAATTAAACCTTAATAATGGCGCCGATTCTGTTGTTCACAAACGAAACTAAATTTACGTTCAGTGCATCTTTTTCCTTCTATATCATTAAGAAAAGGACAGAAGATAAATATTAGTTTAGTCCTGTCAAATTAAGATACTCTCAAACAACTTTAGACGTGATTAAAAATTTGCCATTAAAAATGATCAATTTACGTCAGCTATACCTACATGTGACGTCACGAAGTTTAGAACTCGTACAGTCGTACTCCCTCGTCCTTTATGTGTGACGTAATTTATAGATTGCCCCAAAGGTGTATTCAATTGAATCACATAGTCAAAAAACTATGTCATATCGATAAAAAACAAGGTTTGAATAGATTTTAGCAAAATAAACACCATTACGAAGGCAGTTACCAAACTGGTTTTCTAATTTCACGATGTTAACGGTAGTGCGCTCCGGTTTCCGGTTGGCGGGCGGGCATTCCAACGGGCGTGTCGTCATCAATTATTTGTCAAGCCATGAGCTGTGCTTATTTCATGGATGAACCCAAACGACAACACGGGTCAGTAAATTTTAACCAGAATCTTAATTTTAATACTGGTTAGGTCGCGTCGTTAGTTTTGCCCGTCATCGTCAAAGCAGTATGATGATATGAAGCGATATTATACTATAAGATCGCTTAAACATAATTTATTTTGAGGAGATAACGATTAAAAAATAAAATAAATAAAATATTTTAAAACATTCTTAGAGTTGCAATTGAACAATGCCTATAATAATTGTGCATAGCTATTAATTATATGTAAACCATAAGTGGAAGTTGGAGATCTGGTTTTCCTTCAAATGCCTGCGTGAAATCCGTCTCACACACTATACCACAGAATACTATGTTTGCCGATAAACGTATTATATTGTTCAACAGCATTAAAGTATTTTCAGTGTGAAACTTCTTCCACGTTCTAAAAGAAAATCATCCATTTATGTAACAGGTGTTCGAAACCGTGATAAATCATTCATTGAATAATGTTTAAGTAAAACATATTTTTAAAAGGGAGGCAGGGGAAATGCTCTTTTTGAGTGCGAGTGTAGCTATTTTAAGAAAGGTATGTTATTTGGATTCTAAAGTCGATATCTTTAAACGTTACTTAACTCGTACATTGGCTAAGTGTTCCCCTATCACCGTCTCACGACTGTCAAACTACATGTGCAAGATAGAGACGGGAACAAGTCTAAGTCAAAGTACGAGCTGAGTAACGTTTATAGATCTCGGCCTTAGTATGCCGCTTTGTTTATCTGAAGGGTGCGGGAAGACGTTCACTTCAGGTCCACGGTAATGGCTCTTCCGTTGTAATTCGAAAACCTTTCTAAATATGTTTATTTAAGTGGTAAGTACTACAGACTCTTGAATGTTTCCGTATGTCAGTGCTCCCAATAAGTTTGAAGTTCACTTCAATCAAATGCAGCATGCTCCAAGACCGCTTTCATATCATTCCATTAAATTAGATCGAGAGTCGTTTAAATTAGCTACTATTCTAAGAGTAGGTCAAATGGAAAGTATAACCAGCGAACAATTAACAAAGTGGTGACGTACTATAAATTTGAGCAGAATCATTCTGAGCAAGGGTTGTCCAACTACTCTTTTCATTGCTTATTATTATAAACTTTTTTTGAGAATTTGGAGAAGATGAATGTAATTTATTACTAACAGAAAGGCTAATCAAAGCTACAAAACACAACGAAGATGATGACAGTACAAGTGGCATATGACCGGGATCACGTAATATCCGTAGCAAAGCACAAACCAACAACGGTGCATCGAATGGGGGACCTAGAAACGGCATCTGGAAGGAAATTAATCTTCATCTTGCGGCGGAATCTCTATTACTATGATTGTCTTATCGTCTATGAAGATTAACTAGGCTTGCATAGATCTAGACTAAACAAACACACATTGCTCATTGTAGGAATGTATTAGATAAGCGAATTGCTTTTTTTGAAGAGATGGAATATGGAATTACGGACTCCAATATGCCAAATTCGATAAAGCCGTTTGAAAGGAATAGATATAAACAAAAACATGTCTCGTCATAAAGTAAGCAGGTGAATAAATCAGGCTCATTTTTTTAATTTTATTTGCGCATTGTTTTCAAGTTAACATGCATGTGTCGTCGCGAAACGGTTCAAGTGTGCGTGTAACCCGTTAATTAATTAGTTTTTTGTGTTTGCAGTTGTGGAGATACTACAGGACTTCTTACGTCATAATGTTAATTAGGAAAGTACTTCCATTAATCGTAATCGGTTATAGCCAACGGTTTCCAAAAGTATAATTAGTGAAATGGGAGTTTCAAATACTTGAGCAAATGCACTTTTGGTTGATAGCAAAAATATTAACGTAATTACTCTCGTTAACCTTCCTGTTAAATACGCACAAGATCCAGTTTATGTATTAATTGAACAAGCAACTAATTTATTTTTAAGAGATGATGTAACAAGTGTTCGGCAGACAACCACAGATTTTCATTGAGTCTCGGACTCACCCATTTCTCATCTCGGATAGTTTGGTTAGCAGATGTTTGATTCGCGTGTTACAATAATGTCAGCTGACCTCGCAGTACCTACCTACTTTTATGGCGAGCAAAATATAATACAAACATACGGTGTAAGTTTTATAGGTCGCGAGTCTACAATTCTACATTTATAAATGATAAACAATGCAGGTTCGATAAATGAACAGTAAAAGTTATAGTCGCCGGTCGAGTGGCGGTCTCGCGTGGCTTACCACCAGTGGAATCCCATTAGAACGTTATTGAGTTGTTCGTTGTACAAAGCAACGAACGAGTAGTCTATACCGACCCAACGCTCACTATAATGGATGTTAACGAAAACGATTCAACCAGTGGGACTCAGGGCAGGGCACAATAAACACTCTAAGGGCAAAATTCTATTTGTTTTGCGCGCCTGGCACCAACGAGTCTGTTGACCACTGAAGTAAAACGTATGGCAGTTATTATTATGGCTCACAATGTTATGAGGAAAATGTAGACATAGTTGTGAGTAATTTTCAGTAATATGTACACTTCTTTTACCCAAAAAGATACGTATTACTATGACGAAAAATCGGCCAAATCGGTAGCCCACGAAATTCTTTTAGGGCTCCGTACCAAAATGGTAAAACGGAACCCTTATGGTGAGATTCAGTTCAGTATGTCTGTCTGTCACAGCTGATATGTCAAGAATTATTAATGCTATCAACTTGAAATTTGTAATAGTTTTAGATGACGTTTGCCCAACTATTTTGCAAATAAGAAAGAAATAAAAATATATGTATATTTTTTGCAACAGGGACTGAAAGGGGGTCTGAAAATTTTTAAGTAAGGCAACTAGGGCATGTGGGGTATCATAATTATGAAAGAGCGCAGTTTGCACATTCTCAAACATTTTTTATTTTTGACGTGACAACGTCTTAAATTAGGTTGCGACTGGGAGTCACTTATGAAAAAGTGTAACGCTCGGTAACGTTACGATGAGTCACCGAACGAGAGAGAGGCCCGCCGAATGCCTTGCGTCTCTCTCCCACTCAACTATGATCGGATGATCGGTCGTTGTCACGTAAAATCTTCGCCCGTAAAACCGACTTTACAGGCAACCATTTTTTTTGACGTGACAACGTCTTAAATTAGGTTGCGACTGGGAGTCACTTATGAAAAAGTGTAACGCTCGGTAACGTTACGATGAGTCACCGAACGAGAGAGAGGCCCGCCGAATGCCTTGCGTCTCTCTCCCACTCAACTATGATCGGATGATCGGTCGTTGTCACGTAAAATCTTCGCCCGTAAAACCGACTTTACAGGCAACCATTTTTTTTTTTAGGTTGCACAGTTTTCGACTTTTGATGAAAAATGTAAAAAAAAATACCGTTCCCGTTCAAAAATCTGAAATAATTCTATGTTATAGAAGTTTATGTAAAGATTACAGGAAATATAAAACGAAGTCTCGAAATAGCACACATTTTCAGAAATCATCAACAAAAGTTACATTAGTTCCACTATCGGTCAAGAAATGGCGCTGACATAAAACTGCAATATTCTACACCGCAGTGCACACTGTTAAAATTTTCAGATGAATGTATAGGCCTCGCCGATGAAAATTTAAAAACATATGATGGTACGGAACCCTCGGTGCGCGAGTCTGACTCGCTTTTGCCCGGTTTTTTTTAGGTATTTTGCAATTTGCTGGTATTAAGTCATTAACACAACTCTCCAAGACCAATTAATCCTACTGAATGACTATTTCACGAAATCTTGACATTTTAGGATTATACTAAATTAACAAGTTGTATTACTGATTCTAATCATTATAATTCTGTAAATTATACGTATTTGTTACGGTCGCGACTCATATTTTAATCAACGTACAACTTAATACTGACCACCAAATTGCAAAAAACGTAAGAAAATTTGAATTTCGCGGGCTACCTTAGCGCTTCCCGCAAACTGGCCGCGCTTTTGAACGATTTGCATAGACAAATATACAGACGATTGAATAATCGGTTATGCGTGAACAACCTAGCACACACATTTTGCAGTTAAATATTACAATATTTCATGTAAACTAGGTTTTCCAAGCAGTTTCTGAGAGAAGCATTTGAAACTGGTTGAACTAAAGATGTTAAACATTCATCCCCTGTAAACAAACGATAAGATGTATGAATTTTGTTTCCGGGCTAGCTGAACGATACTAATGACGGAAATTCACGCTCAAATAGTTTTGTAGGTCTACTATAAAGCTATCGTTGGTGGTTGCTGCTGTTCTTTTTTATACAGTTAAGTAATTTCATAACGAAGATGTATTTAATAGTCTCTCTATTAACAAAGCTAAGGTAAAACAAACAAACTACAACAAAAATGTAAATTGAGTTGAATAAATTTAATGTCCAAATAAAGAAGGCTTACGAACAAACAGTCACTGTTTTGACAGCGTTGATATGAAACACATCGCTGCTTGCTTTTGCTGCGTATGGCTGTCTTCAAACGCAACAAATTCGAACGTGGGAATGAATATGTTACGTATATTGCATCATACATATTATTCATAATAGTATAGATTTAATATGCACACTTCAATTATTTAAAACGTGTCTTTATTTTAAACATCTTGTTCTAAGTACTTGCTCGCACGCAAGAATTAGTCACACCTGCGACAGTAAATGTGCCATTGCTCCCAACTTGGATATTTCCTGACGCTTTGATTTTATTACTGTACAGTTGAATATTTAATGTAACGACATGTGTGAAGTTACAACTTTGAGAAGTTACAGGTTAATTTATTGGTCGTAAACGATGTTCCACATTGCGAACGATTTGATCCGCACGCCGCAGTTCTCAGCAAATTTTATTTTGGCCTGAAGTATGTTGAATCAAACAACGACATCATCGACCAAAATCTTGTAAGAAATATCCTCTCCTTTGTGCATATCCATATTAATAATAAAGCTGAAAAGTTTAAACGCGCTAATCTCTGGTACTATAGCTCGGATTTGTTTTTTTTTTTGCATTTGATAGCCCACTTCTTGAGGAAGGCTATATAACAAACACGCTAGGACTCTCAGGAGACAAGCAAAAATAAAAAAGTGAGAAAGAACGCTAAGCGAAAACGAAGTAATAGCGCGGACGGGCGATGCGATGCAACGCGGTGGGTCACGGTTAATAAGAAATTTCACGCGGACGAAGTCGCCGGCGGGCGGAAGCTAGTGCGATATAGATGTGTGTCGTGGGACTTAAACAGACTGAAATTTTCTGTAGTATCTTTGAGAAAATATCTCTTACCAAGAATACAATGCTATTCTTAAATTACTTCCAGAAATTACATTTTTATTCCGACGCTGTGAGTTGTGTTTCACAAAAAAGACAACAAATCTTATAAAATGCTCAGCCCATAACATATTATTAGATTTATTGTAACCAAACCGGTTCAAAAGTGACCTCACTGCTGTGATCCAATACTTGTATAACGAAAACCCGCCTCGTGTGATAAGCAGCATACATGTTCGGTTTATAAATGAAGAATAAGGTTCAAATGGTGTTCATATAGACTACATACAGGAATTTGTGATATGGGAGAGCGGTGTTATTTGTAATAACGACTATATGGGGCAGACAAGCGAGAAGCGTGAGCGGTGCAAACGCGTGAGAGTATAGAGGACAATACGTTTGGTAGCACGCTCCGTTAGTTCAACAGCCCCATGAGCAGTCATTGAAACACTCGCTCCACCTCTGACCTCTCACCAAAAACAAATAGAACGTCTAGACAGCTCGTGATTAAAAGTTTGCAAGCTAATCTCACCACTATCATCAGCTGAGAAGAACGAAACCTTTTCTTAGAATGCATTAGCCATATCAATAAAGATGATATGAAGAATTCCGAAATTGAAGAAATTGTGGTTCGATTGAAAAATGAAGAAGATTACTTATCAATTTGGATTAGTTTCACAACATAATTATCATCCTCATCATACTTTTGAAGTTTTGACCTCAAACCAAAATCTAAGTAATTGGCAATTAAAATGGAATTCTCATTATTTCTAAGTACAGCATAATCGGATTAATGCGAGCAACGATAATGAACCCCTTGAGAATCAGAATTGAATTATTTGTGAAGGGTAATGCTACTACCCTTGAACTAACATTTAACTATGACAATATCCTCGTAAAGGTATTAAAACATAAATATAATCTAATTACGGCAGTTCTTTCAATTACAGTTGCTACATTTATACTATACCATGGCAATCTTTCTTGGAAATTGATACGGAGCTGGTACGGGCTGGTGGGCTGGTGATATTAGTTATACAAAAGGAAAAGGCCCTTTACTAGGCTTAATTAAAATTTTGGGACGGTTTAATTTCCTCCTCCATGTCACAAACTGTTATTTGATGTTATAAGTGTAATTTGTGGCAGTCAGATTCAAGTGGTTCCAATCCACCACTTATCGTGTTTATCACTGTTGATAATAATTATTTCATACAAATAAATATGTCTCTACCTAACATTATAATCATGTCGTCAATTAACATTTTACTTTGCGAGTGCACCACAGAGAATTTCAACACGGTAGTCAGGCAGGAGTTTCCAAGAATTCTAGATTAAGTTTTTATCTCGTTCCACTAGAAAGCTTACTAAGTTCTTTCAGTAAAGCATCTACGTCACGTAGTTGGTAGGTCATGCTAAGATTGAATAAAGATAGCGCAAGCGGGGAACTGTGGCAACAAGGAAGGCATATTTTATGCAAACTAGACTAGACTTGAAGATATAACTCAAACAGATTTGCATCTTGCGTCAATAAAGTCACATTGAATTAGTTTTTAGAATCTCTTCTATTAGATGCTGTGATGAATATTTCTCATGGTATCCTGCAAGGCCCTGTTATTTTTTCGGTTATATTACTAGCAACGACTTCTCTTTCCGTTTGTAACGATGGGTGTCGCAGATACAGTGGAATGGAAGAGGGGAAAATAATCTAGTTACTTTAGAAATATTACTTATCAAATGAATTTTTTCAAACACATACTCTAGTAAGTAGCTTGTTCTGAAATTCAAAGCATATCAAACATCTCGAGTCTCGAGAGTACGTTTAAACGAAATTTCGCTGAATATTTACACAGAGAAAATGTGAAACATCAGGTTTATTATTAAAATCTACATTAAGCACCTCGCTAAAGTAATTGCTGCTCTGAAGTAATGTTAATACTACAAAAGTAATTTAATTACAGCTGTCAGAATCGACTTAATTATGTACCCAGATTCACTATGTCATCAACAGACGGGTCTCTTTGCAATAATAAACAAATTGCTAATTAGAGCCTATTAGGAACGTTTTGCGCCCAAATGATTTGCCAAGCTGAAATTACACTGTTTGTGTGATATGGTTTCAGCATAAAATTGCAAGTTGCAAATTGCAAGTTCGTTGTATTGTTTTAAAATTGAGAGCGATGCAGTTAACTGTGAATAATACACAGAGGTTAGTATAGCAACATAACATAGCACTAACCGCTTGATGGCGAGTTTAACAGGAAATCTAGTTCATCTACACGGGTCGTTGGAAACGTACGCGAATCACCCACCGCGAACTTGCCATCTATGTAGGTACACGTTGGTAAAATACTATACATATACCCATACGTATCATGATGTACGTAATCTGATGCAGTACGTAACCGTAAAACCTTAAAAACTGTAAACTAGAAAGTTCTTGATATACATCAACATACGACACACAAAAAACCAAAATTGCAGATGTTGACTAAGCAAGCTAAACTTCCAATATTTTGAACAACAAAGATTTGCGCTTGGGACCCTCGTCAAATTAGTTAATGAAGTGAAACACTAAAGGCTAACATTACACTAGATACACGATACCGGGTCAAAATTTGAACAGATTTTGTCTAGTGATTTATTCACACATTGGAGTAACCTGTCAATTTTATTTTCGATTGCGTTCTCAAAGATCCAGGGTTGAGTTCGCTTGATCCAAGTCTTAGGAAACATCATTAACACCTCCTGCCTATATCCAAATTCATTTGAGGTCTGTGCAACACTTCTTTTTCTGCCTTATTTCATCCTAGTCCAAGGAATACTGCGAAATATGATACAGATTAGATAATAAATATTTTTTTGCTCCAAATGTTCATGTCGTTAAATCTCGTCTGCAATACGCCTACAGTTACCGTTTTTTTATATAATTCTTACATATGCAAAATCTCTGTTTAGTGTCTACACTAGACAAACAACAAGAAAAAGCTTTCTGCGTGGATAAGAACGGTAACAAAGTAGCGGCTTTGGCTGACAACAGTCAAACAAACGTTTAAATAGATCAGATTTTCATTTTGACTCGTGACTATGAGAGCTGTTAAAGGCTTGAAATTACGCTTCATTCAGAATTTTAAAAAGTAAACCTTATAGTCTTCGTCTCATACTTCATTCAATGCACGTAACCCATTAAGCCCAGAATACAGGTGAATTTAAAATCAACCGATACGACATTAAGGTTATCTTTACTAAACAAAAGATGATATCGATGACAGAAAAAGATTAGCGACTTAAAAAAGAAAATTGCCAACAGAAACAATATCAAAAGCAACATGACGTGCAATGATTACATGTAGTTTGTTGCTGAACTAATTCGCAAACGGCAAATTCTTGGTGTTCGTCTAATGTGGGAACTCATTGTTTAATAACAAAGGCTCCAATACTTGGTGACGTCAGGTTAACGGTAAAAATAATATGAAGTTGTGCGGTTTAAATTGTAACGTTAAGCGGACAAGGTCGATTGTAGATGGTAAATTATGTAAAGGTATTTTAAATCATCAATCAGCAATCTTGCTGTTAAACGAATTTTACGTTTTACTAGAATTTCCAGATGTCCGGGACTATGGATATGTGTCTGGTTTGCATCCTTATCATCGTCATCTGTACCCCACTACATCTCACAGTGGGACCAAATAAGCCTCTTTCATAGAATCCTCTTTTACGCCAGCATAGCTATTCACAACCATCCGACAGGCTATCGTATCGAAAATGGCACATTTTGATAACCTGATTTGCTTTACAGCAAACAGCTGTCGGAAGAATAGCGGTCTTCTATTTGATTTAAACCGACAAAATTTTCGGACTTGTGAACAGCGTTTAGAAGACTCCTATGATAACATTGATTGATGTTCAATAGTTGTGCAGGTTTCTCTACTTTATACCAATTTTATCCATAGTTTAGGAATGTATTACACATCTTGGTATCGGTCTTCCTACACTTGTTAAACCACCACTCGGGTTCCATTCCGACAGGAATCTACTCTTCACTCCTCCTGCTGTCATCATCTAGCCAAGTGTCTTTCCACTTGAGCATAGTTTAAGCACGTATACCGGTATCGTCCACTTTGCCATTTTTTGGTAAACGGCAATTTCGAGCCGATCGATCGTTCAATGTTTCTCGTCACAGACTGTTCCTGTTTTTCGTCACAGACTGATGATCATCAAAACTCTTAGGATATTTCCTGAAGTCCTAGAAAGCTGAAATTTGGTATGTAAGCTAGCTATATTTGGTATTAGTACACAAACAAAAAAAAAACTAAAACTTGGAACTTTACCCTCCAACCCCTTAAAATTAGGGGATGGAAGTTTGTGTGATACTTCCGCCAATTTTGATGCTAAAGGTCTGAAAATTGATATAGGGACTCCTTGTTAAAAATAATAAAATACATATTTTAGGATTTTTAGTAAATTCCCCCAAAAAATTTTTTTTTTTTCCGTTAGCTACTTCCAAAAAGAAGTGAAATCCCACCAAAAACCTTTTCATGTAAAATGTTGCCAAGACGAGACCAAGTGGCTCGCACTGTCAAAAAGTTATCAATCTCATGTAGAGCCAAGCTTCTAACTCTACACGCCCTAACTGCACAAACTCTAGTCAAAATATGAGGCTTGGCCGTTTCGTTACTACAAGCCAAGCCATACGAGTATGGTCTCGTCTTGGCAACATTTTACATGAAAAGGTTTTTGGTGGGATATAGTTTCTTTAGTGAGCTTCTTGTTTTGTCATTGGTATCTGCTTTAGGCAAGACACATTGGTTAAAGAGGAGGGTCTTCAGGCGACTCAGTATTTTTGAATTAAGGGATACATCGTCAAGTTTGCCGAGCAGTTGGTTCTCAAACTTATAATACAATACAAACAATTATTATTAGCCGCTCTAATAGACTGCAAGGAAAACATAATAAGGAAACATTGTAGTTTCAATAAAACAGGTAAGTAAACGATTACCAAAGAAGTATCAATATTATTTACCGTGATCATTTGTGCTACATTAGCCTTTTCTATTTACGTAACAGATAAATACGGAAGAAACCAATACCGATGTATAATGACAAAATTGTATTATAAGTAATACCATCGTCATCAGGTAAATTACTGGAAAACTAGGCACTTACTTACAAGGTTTCTTATTCATTCACAATCAAAAAAATGGATGTCTAGACTTTAAAAGAGACTGTAACCTCTGAGTTTGTTTCGGCCTTTCTTCTCAGAGTAGTCAGATAGGAAACGCCGACTTCATCTAGTTTTAAAAAAACATGATTGACGTGTTAAAGTGTTTGTACAAACCTACTTACAAAAAATAAAATCATTTCATTTCATAAATGAATACTGATATTTCCAAGTTAACGCAACGCTCTGTTTTTCTGACGAATTTTCCCAACATAGCACTTTACTTTTCAAATTTCTACCAATTTGTAAAACATTTTTGGTATAATAAAGTGTAAGCGCGGAAGTGCTTTATAATCACATTTTGAACTAAGTAAAATTGCACATTATTTATTACTTAGACAAGCCCCATTAGAGACCTTGCCGCCGTCAGCATTGAAACGGTATCCATACAGTAAGTACACATTTTATAATAGAACAGCTTTAATTTAACGCATCGCCTTAAGTTTAACGAGATTGGTGTCAATTTGATGCAAATGTGAAACAGAACTTAGTTGCTTAGTGAGAAATTTAAAAATAGAAGTTGAAGATGTACACGTTCTTGTTGTGCATCGCATATGTACGCGATTTCTATAGAGGTCAATATATTAAGATGCTATTTGTGATGAGACTATTATTTCCATCTTACATCGGTAAAAATGAATAGGTAATGAAGGGAAAGATGCAAAGAAGCGATGGATTGATTGTGTGAAAGGTGACAATTATGGCTGGAAAGAAGGTCACTACTGAGATGATTGCTGATAAATAGAGATGGTGGAAAAAGAAGACAAGCTGCGCCGATCCCAAATTAATTATGACAAGTGCAGGAGGATGATGCTCAGATGATAATCAATGGAGACTGCTAAGCATGGGGTTCGATCCCCAGGACGTACTGTGTTAATGGGTTGTTTTATTGCTATGGAATTTCTCAGTACCAACCTGGCAGCACGAATCGATTTTGGATTTGTCGGGCACCAAATTTAGCGCGGGGAGCATCAAAGAGTGGACTGTATTTTAGGCAATGGTTTATTGCCGTGCCTATTACAAATTATAAAGTTTCCGGAACAAACAGTTATTAATTAAATTACGAGAGGAGTATCGATCGTCGCGGTGGAATTTATGGCATTAAGCTCAATCGCAGCATTCACAGCTATTGGGACTAAACTGGCGAAATGTGGTGAACTATGGGTACAACTCTGTCTGCCTTTCTGGGGAATACGGTATGGTGTTATGTTATCAAGTGGAATGATTAGTCATGCAGATACAGTACTAGGGCTTACGGTAGTGACCTATTATGTACCTACGTTCGTCATTACTAAATGGTGTCACGTTATTAGTTGCAGTATTGTCGATACGCTATGCATTACAATTTACCATGCGAATAATTAGGAACGCGATTGTGCTAGGTTACGATATACAGAATTCATAATAGATTATGTATGTACAGCTGAAACTACAACCAGGTTGTTCAAATGTTGCTCTATTATTTTACATCGCTGGCGCAAATTCATTTACATTGATCTGGCACAGTGTAATTATGTACCAGGTTTACTAAGCAAAATAAAACAACTAAGTATGCATTCCAGGAATACATTTTGCATTAAAGGTGATTTGAAATTCGGTAAAAAAGGACATAATTAAGCCACAATGTTGGAACATTTTTATTCGTGGTATCGTAGCTAGAACATTTGACATGAGACACGATTAATTTAACCTCAGCCGGAGAGTCGCATAAAGTTTACAACTTATTCGTGCCAGCTTACGACCTTCGTTGCAAATAGGTTACGACTAAAGGTAGAAATTCTCACCTGATACAGTACTAGACAAGAATAAAATATTTTCCCATTGAATACACAATAGGGAAAGACGCTTAGTGGAGATTTGCAGCCGCGCGTGGCATTTGTGCAAGGCGAGGTCACTGGAAACCTCATGTGAGCAAGTCGACGTAAATCGCTATTATTTATGTTGTTATCAACGTGGTGCTGTGATTTGACCCTCATTTAGCTATAAAACTTAACAGAACAATATGGTTTTTATAATAATTTTGAATTCTGCAGTTTTTTGTTTGCGACTTTTGGGTAGCATTTAGCATTACATATCGAGACCCGTCTGTGCCTCAAAAAGCACGTCAAGTCGTTGGTCCCGGCTGCCATTCGTTGATCTTTGACGTCGTTATGGATAGTCAGAAGCCTGACTGTCTGACAACCAGTCTTGCCTAGGGGTATCGTGTTAACCAGTAACTGGGTTGTGGAGGTTAGATATAGGCAGTGGCTCTATGTAAAACTTTGGTATGCAGCTGCATTCGGTTAGACTGGAAGCCGAACCCAACATAGTTGGAAAAAAGGCTGGCATAGTCAGATTGATTGATTGGGTTTCTGAAAAGCTGATTAGCTAATCAGTTTTTAAAGACGTAAAACTCATGTCAAGTATTTGTATAGTTATTTCAGTCAGTCAATCACAGCGGTTATCATAAGCTGGCAGTCTGTTAAACCAGCTAAGTTTAGTGTAGATCAGCAATTCAGAAATCGGGTGAAGTAATTGAACCTAAAAAGAATATGCAATTTATACAACATTCAATAAAGCTACTAAGCTTAATGAACTCTGAATCATCGCGAATTAACTTAATGTTAGCTAAACAAGACCTTTATTGCTGCTATTATTTTTGATAGACCATAACCATTATAGTTTCGATAGTGGAATCAAATTAAGTATCGAAAGATTATTTCGCTAATAGGTATCATTTAAAACATTTCACAGCGTGTCATCAGGTTTTGAAATCTTTATTATATGTATAGTTACCTAGAGTACCTACTTCTACTTTATTCTACATGGCTGATTTATCAATCGACCGATAATTCTTATTCGTGAATTAAAATTGACGTCTGACAGTTATTGGATGGAAGAACTGTCAAAAATTCAAAATTATTCCTCGGATAAAATTATCTGGCGTTGGAAAAATCAACCCACGAATAAAAATTATCTGTCGACTGAAATATCAGCCCTTAATAAAAATCTAAATTCACTGACAGACAACACATAGCCTAAGCTACTGGGTCTAGAAGCATGAAATTTTGCACAAGAGTTCCTTAGATGTCCAAAGGATTTTAGAAAATTCATCCTCTAAGTAAAGGGATTTCATAGTGGTTTAAAGCTTGTAAGTATGAAAGTTCGTATTTTTTGTCGATAGGACATCCCATCAGGCACATGGTCTTTTCTAATAACTTGTTAAGGAAGTCCATCCGTTTCACACAGGCTAGAATATAGTAAGACGAATTGTTTTTTTTGTCAAATGATATTTCATTCACGAGTATTTCGCACCTGCTTCGTACGTGAAGTTATGCGCTTGAAAGAAAGGACGCAACGTGCATACTGATAACGGGAGGTTCCTACATTAGGTACCTACAGACAGCCTTAAAAGATTTCAGCCAGTTTATTTTGGCCACAAATATTTGAGAAAATTTTATAGGTATCTACATCTTAGCCGAATTTTACAGCCGATTATGTTCTATGATTTCGTAATTTCAGCGAACCGATCGTTATGATTTTCAGGAATTTATGAAAAGAAAACAAAGAACGAGGTTAACAAAACAGTAAGTAGCCTCTCGATCGAACATTCAAACTTTCTCTCAAAAGTAAATTGAACAATCTTATGATCAAGAACGTGACGTAATCTGGTGCAAAAAGTTTTAAACTTCCTTTGAACGATGAAAGTGTAATCGATTGGAATTTTTTTATTTCGTAGGTACAAAAATATTACTACAATTTTGCTGTTTTTTTTATCGTTTACAGTTAGTTCACTTGCAAAATGTTTAAGTACTTTTATGAGCTAAGTACCTAGTTCTCTTAGGACATTATAAGAACACAAAAATAAAAAGACGGATAAAGAATAGATCTAAGAAAATTTAATTCGTAGCAATAATGTTTTGATGATTTCGTACAGAATTCGGGTCCTTTTTTTTTGCATTTTAGGTTCGATTAAATTATATTAATGTATTCCACCCCGAAGAGGGTGAATGGGGGGAGGGTGGATTTTCACGCGGACGAAGTCGCAGGCAAGAGCTAGTTCCAATAACCAATTAACACAAAATTTGTGTTAATTGGTTTTGACAAACACTTTTAGAAGTCAACAAAATAATATTTTAAAACTAGATGAGGTTTATATTGGAACTAGCTCTTGCCCGCGACTTCGTCCGCGTGAAAATCCACCCACCCCCCCCTCTTCGGGGTGGAATTTAAAAAAACCCTTTCTTAGTGTATACCTAGTACCTACTCTTCACAAAGAACACACCCTCCAAATTTCATGTCTCTAGGGCCAGCGGTTTAGGCTGTGCCTTGATACCTATCAATCACTCAGGACTTTCAATTTTATGTATTATATGTATAAGATAATATATATGTATAAGATAATAGATTTAAGCGAGTAATGTAAAGTGCCAGTGAAATTAGCTGAAATAATATTCCAAGTAGGTTGACTATTGTAACTTACTACATACTTTAAAAATAATTAAATATAAAACTTACCATTTCGAGATACATCTAGCTCTACTAGATTTTCAAAATTCTGTATGTCCGATGGAAGTTTGTGGATTTCATTATCACTGAGACCTAATCGTCTTAGTCTATGAAGTCTGAAGAAATTCTGTAACAAAAACATACAGTACATAAGATCAAAGTGCCAGGAGTTGTAAAGAGATAATTTTGGAAAAAAACTAAGTAGTGTCTTGTTTGTCTTATGGTAGTTTATTAAACTTTGTTTGAATATGGAAAAATATAACCTGGTTCATATTGAGTTTTAAGGCCAACACAGGTGGTGTTTTAGTTTTGATCATTCTGAATATTTATTTCTAAACAATTGATGAGTAAACTGAAAAAAAAACTGCACCACACTGTTTTCTATGAAGCTTTATTATTAGAAACATTATTGAATCATCGGTGCAAGTTCAGAAAATTTACTTTTGTGCATAAGTAATTCTTCCAATGAGAGATTTTTTTAATTTACCACCCCACTTTGCTGTTTTTGCCTCAAGCTACTTCGGAATAACTTTATAAAACTTGACACTCAGACCAACGAAATAACATTTATATATTAAAGTAAAGAGAATATAAGTAATAAGTGAGGTGAGGCTAGTGGCAGACTAAGCCTGGCCGGACCTGGGGTAGCAAAACTAAGTGGGGGCCCCCTACTTAGTTTATACCATACCTGGGTAGGCCCAGATATGCCAAAAAGTTTGACAACTAGGAGAATGTAGCATATAAGATTGACCGAAGTGAATTTGAAATGTTACTGCACACTGCCTCAAAAAGGTTTTCTTTGTGTTCTCCTTTTATCTGTGACTAGCTTCTGCCCGCAACTTCGTCCACGTGAAATTTCTAGTTTAGTAAATTTTTGGAGTTGCTAGTCCATCCCCACAGTTCTATACCTTAAGTCCAAATAGGTTTTACTATAACTTTGTAAACAAGTATTTTAGCCTGTGAAAAAGAGAATGTAGGATGCAAGAGCAAGCGAAGTGAGCTCAAAAATTTTAGCACCCTACATACATAGGTGCCAGTGGTAGAGGCTTCAGCAGTGGAAATAGTATTGTGACAAAGTTATTGTTTATTATAATTTACTGAAACACCTTTTTTAAGCTGAAAATGATTACTCAGGTAGGTTGAACATTGGCATACTATCATCATCTGTCTAGCCTTTTCCTAACTACTAACATATGTGTGGGATGGCTTCCAGTCTAACTGGATGCATATGAATACCACTATTTTACATACACACTTGGCATACTGAATAAGGAAATAACATTCTAAAAATATGAAACAATACAATTTAAAATAAAAACTAAATAGTTACTAAATAAATAAATGAAATTATAATTATTCTGTTCCAATTTAAATAATATTTAATATTATTATCCTAGTGTCAACAATGTCTGTATGGCTGCCTTATGCCTGTCAATAATTTAATAATCAATATTGCATCTTCAATTTTTTTTATCTTGTGGTAATTCTGTTACAAGATTTTGAATTCCGACCCTGCCGGTCTTTAGATCTGACGCTTTTTGTATTCGATATTATTTGGGAGAACTCAAGTTGAGTCTGAAATAATTACAACTTTACTGTGTATCAAACTAAATAAACATAGTAATAAGAATTTGTAAATCCCATGAGACAGCATTTTGTAATATAAGGATCTCAATGGAATGTTTATGAATATGAAAAACTCAAACTTATGAAGGTATTTATTCAGGGACATGAGTTGACATGACTGTATGTCTACCTATTTACAAAAAGATATATTTAAAAGAAAATGATTGTATGAAATACTCATAACAGTATTAAACTAATGATTTAAAATCGTGAGAATTGGGTTAAAGAATTCATACTCATTGCGCACCAATAACAACATAAGACGCATTGATATTATTTACACTTAATCAGTGATAAGGTAAACGCCCACGAGTGAAACGAATCCTCATAGAAAGGTTACAAAATCCACTCACCTTCGGCAGATCTCTTATATGGTTTGCATCCAAAAAGAGTTCCTCTAAACTCCTTGAATATCGTAAAATGTCTTCGGGTATTGTTGGCAACGAGCAATGCCGCTTGTCTACACATTCCACTTGGCGATTACATTTGAACAAAGGTATACATCGAAACATGTTGGACACTACACTTCATACAAACTATAATTGAATGAATCACTACAACGACACATATTTGAGCACTTTCAAGAATGTAACACTATTTTAGCATTGTAAAATTGATAACGATATCAAAATAATCCAAAAAACACAACTTACACCTCACCCTACAAAATGAAGCCACAAACTGTCAGAGTTGCCATACCATAACTCTTGTCTCATTATAAATCCATTTTTTTTCTGGCAGCATCATCGAAAGCTGTTCGATACAATGACATCCTGTCTAATCAAAATCGCAAATTAGTTCAACGAATTTACCATTTGCCAAATAAAAAAAAATCTATTTGAATAAAATGTCACAGAGTTTGGTCCATCAAATGTTACCAATATAGTTTCAAGTACAGATTAGACAAGCCTTCTTTGCTTCCTAATATGATTGATGACTGTATTATACAAAATAGAGATCAGTGGATCGGATACATCGGATACATGCTCTGTGAGTGGATTATAGTCACATATTTTGAAATCGGCGACTAAAGTGTACAGACGCCAGCACATCAAGTTACTACAATCTGTCAGATTTCTTTAATAGATTTTCGACTTTATTGCTAATACATAAGGTTCAAGGTTGATTGGGAAAATCTGACAGTTTCGGGTAAGTTGACCTGCTGGCGTCCGTACATAGGTTAGGTGTACCTTACCTACACTTAGTCGCCGGTGGTTTTAGAAAATCTGTGTGGGCGTGAGATTTTGAAGTGGCGAGCAAGTTACTGACGCCGGAAGTCGCTGCGTGTGCATCTATCCAATATATCGTAGACAGAGTAAACTATAGACTGCTGCATATCTTCTTTTTCATTCAAAGTCAAAGTCAAAGTCAAATCATTTATTTCAAATAGGCACATTAAAGGCACTTTTGAACGTCAAAAAAAAACTAAATAGAAATGATTCTAGTCGCCCATTCGAAAAGGTAGTTTTCTTATGGAGAAGAATGGGCAAGAAACTCCACCGTTACTCTTTTAAAAATGTTTTACAAGGTCTTGTATACATAATAAAATTTATATGTGAACACGATGCACCCATAATAAAATTAGTCTACCACAAAAGGTAAAAAGAATTAAAAATTAAGCAATGACAGGTAAATCAAATAAGTGATAGATACATGGTGCTCACATATTTACAAGTTATTTAAAAAAAAAAGAAAAATGAAAAAATGCAAAAGTAGTTGAACTTTAACAAGTGTGTGAGCCACTGTAGTCGCAGATTGTAAAATTGAATTAGAATAAGATGTCATAATTAAAAATATACATATAAATTAAATTAGGAACAAGTTTGATTTTGTCTAGACTTTTAGATTGTCCTATGGAGCAGGACCAGCATGTTTCCAAACATTCTTATCTTGGATATAATCCTCTAATTTGTAATATCCTTGTTTACAAAGTGTACTTTTAATATGAGTTTTAAATTTTCTTTCATTTAATTGCAATATGTCACAAGGTATTTTGTTGTAGCATTTAACACAGTACCCCATAAAAGATGTATGTACTTTCGATAATCTGAAAAAAGGTTGATCTAATTTATCTTTATTTCTAGTATTAAAATTATGCCTATCACTTATTTTATTAAAAAGATGTTGATTTTTTCTTACATACATAATATTTTCATAAATGAATTGGCAAGGTACCGTCATGATATTAACCTTTTTAAATAGTTCCCTAAGAGATTCGCGACGACGTAGATTGTACACACAAGAAAAGGAGAAATATTATATAAACGTCACTAGCAAAGAAAAGAGACAGAGTAAGAATATTTCTGTCCCTTACTGCGTGTCGGCTAAGCACATCAATGTGCACAACAAGTTTGACGTTTAGGAATGAAATAATAAAAGTTATGAATGAACTATTAAAAACTACACCGCGATTAAACTGAAAATAAGATCTTTTTCGTGCATAATTCAATAATAGTACATTTGCGCAACTGTGAAAATGGTAAAATGTAGTGTAAAAATGATAGTATAATGAAGATTGTCGGAATTTGTTGTCCCTTTCGGTGGCACGGATACCATGAGTCTATAGATTACTCTGTCTACGCAATATATACTTTAGTCTATGCAGTATAATGTACTCTGTGGTCTATGCATCTATCATTATTGCAAAGACTACATTAAGATGCTGTATCCAAAGACTACAATATGATGCTGTATCATTATTGCGCTTAGAGCAAGGTTAAAATGCTCCGCACTGCGGTCTTACAGCCGATTCAAACTTTATGGCGGCTGTGAATAGATAGTGGTAGACCGCGAAATTCAAATTTTCTTACGTTTTTTGCAATTTGCAGGTCAGTGTCAAAGAATCTTGATCAAAATATGATTCGCGACAATAAAAGGTACATATTTAGATAAATAAAATCATTAGAATCATTAAAAGTTAAATTTCTACACCAACCAACAATCTCATAAGGAATAGTGTTAGTGGCATTGAGGTATATAACTAGAGAAGCAAACCTCATTAAAATGTGTCAAAAAAATGTAACCACTATTTAAACACGACGACGTAGCTTTGAAACCACTACACATTTAAAAGTAAACATATATCTGTCTCACTTACACAAGTCGCAAGAATAATACCGTCGCTTAAATTAGACAAAGACCGCAATATAAACATGCAATGGCGGGAGGGTGTTGCCTAGCCATGCGAAATTTTACCCAACTTTTTAAGCCATAAAAAACTAAAAAAAAAACATTAAACGTTATGAACGTTATTTTTGAATTATCTATTTAAATATTTAAAAACAATTATTTTTATGTTACAATGTTATTTTTTTGTTACACATTGTCACACATTTAGTTTTATAAAATATTTTAAATCACATACCCTATAAATTAAAAACTCCCACATAATGTGGGAAACTAAAACTAAGTTTTTAGTGGCAACATTGAACCTAATTTACAAAATTCTACATTTTATTTATTTTTATTGCGTTTTTACGTTGATATAAACACAGAAACAATAAACTTACGCGTGGAAAGTAATTCCAGTTAATTTATTGTGTTTTTGTGACCTCGAATCGCACTCTTTCACTAGGCATTTTCCCATTTTGGCGGTAATTTTCACTCGGCTAACTTCGGTTGACGTCACACAGAGCACTGAACTGACATTAGCTACGATTGAGACTGTGGTCTTGATCCCAGTGGCAACGCCTTGGCGCGGTAATTGCTAATCTAGTGTATGTATATCAATGGTTAGTGGTAGAAATCTAACTTAGAAAAATGTATTAATGATTCTTATGATTATAATTCTCTAAATATGTACCTGTTATTGTCGCGAATCATATTTTGATTAAGATACAACCTGACATTGACCTGCAAATTGCAAAAAACGTAAGAAAATTTTAATTACAGTCATAGGTCAATAAGTGGGTGTCCGACGGAGGGTAAGCCTGGTGATCTGTAATACAGGTTTTACCTACAACAGACACCAGTCTCTATTAAGTGTTAGCTTGGCTTTGTACTGTGTTTGTGATAATGAGAATGACCCTGCGTTCCGAGATGGGAAATAATCGATGTGAGCGTGCTTAAACCCGTACCGAATTAGCGTGAGCGCGATAACGACGTTCCGTGAATCGTCATAGATGACGTCATGACCTGCGCCATCTTGCGATAACGCCGACCATGCCCTAGAATAATATCACCGTGAGCGCTGTCAAAAATGACAGTGTGTGTGTGAGGATGTGTCAGTGTGTGTTTTGTTTTGATTTGCATCTTATCATAAAATTAAACTAACGTGGCATTTTCGAAATTGTGCTTCTGGCTGATAGTCGCCACCTAACCAAAGAAGAAGAAATGTGGTGTTTATACAAAGAAATACTGTAATAATATCGTTTTTACATTGAGTAAGCACTGTGAGCGCGCTCACGGGCGTTCCGAATTGTTGACAGCTCACAGCTGTCATAATCGTGATATCTAAATCGGAACGCCATGTGAGATGATGTGAGCGCTGTGAGCGATTATAGCTAATTCGGAAAGCGCCCTGAGAGAACAATAAAGAATATTATTAATTTCGCGGTCTCAACTACCCATTCACACTATGGGGGAAGCGCTAAGGTAGCCCGCGAAATTCAAATTTTATTACGTTTTTTGCAATTTGCTGGTCAATATTAAGTAGTACGTCGATTAAAATATAATTCGCGACCGTAACAAATATGAACTTAAAGAATTATAATCATTAAAATCATCAACACAACTCTCTCCTCTCGCCTGAAGAAGTGACAGCCAAAGACTACAATATGATGCTGGTGACATCTAGAACGTGAAGTTCGTGATCTCACGTCTAGATCTACCCTGCGTTCCGAGATGGGAAATAATCTATGTGAGCGTGCTTAAACCCGTACCGAATTAGCGTGAGCGCGATAACGACGTTCCGTGAATCGTCATAGATGACGTCATGACAAGCGCCATCTTGCGATAACGCCGACCATGCCCTAGAATAATATCACCGTGAGCGCTGTCAAAAATGACAGTGTGTTTGTGAGGATGTGTCAGTGTGTGTTTTGTTTTGATTTGCATCTTATCATAAAATTAAACTAACGTGGCATTTTCGAAATTGTGCTTCTGGCTGATAGTCGCCACCTAACCAAAGAAGAAGAAATGTAGTGTTTATACAAAGAAATACTGTAATAATATCGTTTTTACATTGAGTAAGCACTGTGAGCGCGCTCACGGGCGTTCCGAATTGTTGACAGCTCTCAGCTGTCATAATCGTGATATGTAAATCGGAACGCCATGTGAGATGATGTGAGCGCTGTGAGCAATTATAGCTAATTCGGAAAGCGCCCTAGAATACAGCTAGATATCACGATTATGACAGCTGAGAGCTGTCAACAATTCGGAACGCCCGTGAGCGCGCTCACAGTGTAAAAACGATATTATTACAGTATTTCTTTATAATTAAACACCACATTTCTTCTTCTTTGGTTAGGTGGCGATTATCAGCCAGAAGCACAATTTCGAAAATGCCACGTTAGTTTAATTTTATGATAAGATGCAAATCAAAACAAAACACACACTGACACATCCTCACACACACACTGTCATTTTTGACAGCGCTCACGGTGATATTATTCTAGGGCATGGTCGGCGTTATCGCAAGATGGCGCATGTCATGACGTCATCTATGACGATTCACGAGACGTCGTTATCGCGCTCACGCTAATTCGGTACGAGTTTAAGCACGCTCACATCGTTTATTTCCCAACTCGGAACGCAGGGTTTGACAGCAGATTTGTCTGCGTCTGTGAATAAAATTATGGACTTATTATATATATAATACAAGTCACAGAGCATGTAACCTTTTAATTCAAGTAACCTGTGAGTAAAGTCTAGTATTATGTTATCTATGGTATAGTAGCTGCGTGTGGAAAGCAGCAGAAGACCGGTAATAAGTCAACATGGACGTAATTTACGTCCATGTAAGTCAAAGGCATAACAACACAGATGGACTTATTATATATATAATACAAGTCACAGAGCATGTAAGCTTTTAATTCAAGTAACCTGTGAGTAAAGTCTAGTATTATGTTATCTATGGTATAGTAGCTGCGTGTGGAAAGCAGCAGAAGACCGGTAAAAAGTCAACATGGACGTAATTTACGTCCATGTAAGTCAAAGGCATAACAACACAGTGCTTTATGCAGCAGCTACCGGACTACCGGAAATAGCTAAATGTCAAAAGTGAAGGAAGCAGGGAAGACCATGGACGTAATAGTTACTTCTATATATTACGTCCATGGGGAAGACTGTTAGAAGACCATGGACGTAATATAATGTTACTTCTAGATATTATGTCCATGTAGAAGACAGACAGTGCTGCCAACTTAGGGGCCGTCTCCACTTTATTATTATACAATGCAATTTTATACGTAAGATTCGGATTAAAAAGGGTCAACAAATGCCACTCCTACGAGGTCCCTCACCCAATCTTGCGAAAAATAGGGTCAAAATTTAGGAGGCTTATTCTATGCATCTACGTCTTCCGCTCTATATGTACTGTAGTCCCTCCGAAGTCCGAACCTCTACAGTAGCTACCGGCTGCATCTATTCAAGATTATACCGACGACGTTTTATTTGTGTCACAAAATTAGTTATGAAGGTGCTTCTTTTACACTAGGTATTGTAAAGATTTTGTAATAAATGCTCTTTTTCTCCCTGCGGTGCTATTCTGTAATAATCTCACCGTGAAACCTTATGTGAAGTGAGCGTGGAGTGAGCTGTCAATAGTGTCAATTCCTAGCAAAAACAAACTCACTTCACCTAAGTTTTCACGGTGAGATTTTTACAGAATCGACCGGCTGTTGACATTTTTTTTGTATTTTCCGAAAATTTTTAACTTATTTTTGGCATTTTTTGAATGAAGCATAAAATAATTTTTAGAGTTGGCAGCACTGCAGACACGACATTTCAAAATTTCAGTCAGTCAAACAAATTCTCATCGAGTTCTCATCTCACATCACAGAGTACCAAATTCTGAAATTCCAATATTCTTTCTAGTGATAAAAAGATTTATTGAAAATTCTTGATAATATAATAATCGCATCTTCGTTTTCTCTCTACTAATAATAATTTATCCAACTGCCAAGTGGACCGCTGTTTATTTTTTCCTTGTATCCAGTATCCTCCTATCTGCAAATAGATTAAATTATTTTTTGCCCAGAAAGGAAGAAACAAGAAATTTTACCATGGAATTCAATTTGGGGTTTATCGGTGGTGGTAATATGTCTACAGCAATTGTAAAAGGAATTCTTAAAAGTGGTAAGTCTGCATATTTTTTATTTTATTAATAATCGGGTTGGATAGTATCGTTTGGCAGAAGTTGGAGGGCAAAAGGGGTTAAAGCAAAAGGTATAATAATATGGTTAAAGCTGGTAGGTTTTGGATCCCCGATTATAACGCTACCACTCCTAGGGTAATGCATATATTTTCGAGAAATTAATTTAAAAAAAATTACCCTCAAACCAGCTTTCGAACGAAACGTTAAAATGGGCGATTGACAACCAAATCTGTCGTAGTATATTGTCCGCGGTGTAAAATGTCGTGCAAAATCGATAAAAAAAATGAAGTATGAATTTTTTGTTGTTTTATTTGTTTTTATAACAACCTAGAAATTTTGCTCAGTGAAAGTTAGTGTACCCCCACTGATCGGATGTGTGTACAAAAGGCAATGTTACTACTGTTACTAGGAAAACTTAGGAATACTTAGGATGCAAGAGCAAGCGAAGCGAGCTCGGTACTCGGTCACCCTGACTTGTGTCAGGTTAGGTTTGACGGGGATGGCGGGGTCTAAGAGTGAGCATAGCGAGCGAACTCAAACCTGCCATCCCTTTCGTGGTTAATTTTATTTAAACCATTTTGACTGCAACAAAAACACAGCAAACACTACAGCAAGTGGTAAACAGCAGATTTTTTTGATAACCATCTAAAAATTTCTATACATAATCAGCCTATAATGTTCCCACTGCTGGGACACAGGCCTCCTCTCAGTGAGAGGGAGTGGGCTGTAATCCACCATGCGGGCCCAGTGCGGCTTGGTAGATGTCACATGTCATTGATTTTTTGGTTCTAGGACATGCCGGTTTCCTCACGATGTTTTCCTTCACCGTTTTGAGAGCAGTGGTGATGGAATAATTTACACAAAGTAAAGCACCTGTCTGGGTTCGAACCTACGACCTACAAGTCGTAAGTCGCGGCTGTTACCTCTGGGACACCACTGCTCACTAGGCCACCACTGCTTAAATTTTCTATGCTGGTCTATAATCATGTTCTGAATTCATGGTTACAGTTTGCACGTCAATGTCCCTGCCACCCTGTATAGAAGCTGTTGGTGTACCTTTAAATAAATAAACTGAGGAACTACAGCAAAAATCTATGGTAATGTTTCAGGTGTCCATACAGCATCAAATATTTGGGTAGCAGGTCCCCACATAGAGAATCTCATACATTGGAGTGTGATGGGCGCTAATGTTACTTCCGAAAATGGAGTAGTATTTGATAACTGTGATATGATATTCTTGGGAGTGAAGGTCAATAAACTGCAGGAAGCTATCGAAGGTATCAAATTGACGGCAAAGACCACAGAAAAAAAAGAAGTGTTGTTTGTCTCTATGTTAGCTGGGATTCAAATAAGAGAACTTCAGAAGGTGTGTATTTAGTTTTAAGCTTTATCCAACTTGCTATTTATACGCGATTTATGGCGACTAGAATAATTTCTATTTAGTTTTTTTTGACATTCAAAAGTGCCTTTAATGTGCCTATTTGAAATAAATGATTTGACTTTGACTTTGACTTATAGTGGGCATTGACAAAAGTATTTTTTTAAAGTCCACATAGTGACAGCAAAGAATATACAGGATGGAATATTAAGATGGGGCAGTAAGGGGCAGGACCTTAACCATTGTAGCTACCGGAAAACGGTCTTAGTTTACTGTACTTAAGTTTTTGAGACATTTTGACCTGCATTCAGACTTAATTTTTTTTTTGTTTTTTCCTGTTTCTTGTAAGGATAAAAATACTCTTGGGTAAACTAAGGTTTGAGTATTAGAAATACCAGAAATAACAAAAAAAATGTTTTCCTTACTTTTGGTATGAAAGATGAAGAAAGAAGTTAAAACTTACTTTTTTATGATGGACAGACTAGCTAAAAATAAACAAAACATGTATTCCTTAAATGAATATACATTAGAGTTATTTAATTGCTTTAAGGACAAGATAGTTTGTTGCTTGTGATATGCTATTTGAGAAAAAAATTACCTCAATTAATTTAGAACTTTCATACTTGTATGGTAAACAGTTAAAAAAACGGCACTGATTTAAAGCGGCAGTTGTAAATAGTGGTTTTGGTAAGTTAAAAATTATAAATGGCACGTTTAATAACTAGTTCAGCAGTTAAAACTAAGCAGTAAATTAAACAAAAATGAGTAATAAAAAATAATGAAATGGATCAGTGAATATATAATTGAGCAGGAAAATAATTAAATGGGCGGTAAAAATGATTGAACGAGCGGTTACGTGTGTAAAGTAACCTAACCAAACCTAACCTCGGGGTGCCTTTCGCTCACTCTTGCATCCTATGTCGACCCTATTTCTATGTAAAGGGTTTAAAGTAACCTAACCAAACCGAACCTCGGGGTGCCCTTCGCTCGCTATCCCCATTTCTGTGTAAAGGGTTTAAAGTAACCTAACCAAACCTAAAAGTTTTCGTGTCAAAATAGTATACAATATTACATTGGTTCCTTTTTCATTTCTTTCTACATTTTCTACTACCACTCATTTAGTTATTGGATTGCTCAATTATTTTTAGAATTGACATTGTAATGTTTTTCAACTGATCATCATAACATCTCGAATATTTAAATAACAGCTCAAAAAATTATTTCCCTACAAAAACTGTCCTTTACAAGTCAGAAATTGCAAAACACTAAATTTTGTTCCTAAAAGCAAATAAAATTGTAACAGGTATTCATTATAAAGAAGGATGGGCAAAAGTGAATGGGACGCGTCCCCAGTAACCAATAATACCCAGACATGTTGTTGAAAAGCTCTTTTCGTATCTGTCACTTATTATTATGGCGGTCAGTCTCAATTCATTGTGGGAAAAAAGTTACAGCTGCATTTAGTAAAACATCGACATACAATCGTATTGTTCGAAAACAAAAGTGAAATAACAAGCAGTGACTTAAGTCAACAATAACATAATTTAAAAACGCTGCTGGAGGACTGAACGGTTCATGCCCTGCAAAACCATGTACCATATTATAGATGTTACATGTGCACAGCTTCCCGCTGTCCGTCGTCGCCCAGTTAAACAAGTGCAACAATAATGTTATGACTTTTGTATTTATTCCGATCTGATCTCTGTCAATTAAATAATAACAGTAATAGGTTTTCGCAACCGCCTAACTCTTATCTCGGTTGACCTCGATTCTCCATTTCCTGAACCAAGCGCCAAGTTTGCGGAGGTTTGGTGAATGCAAGCGATAGTGTCCTGACGGCGACCAGTGTGGTAAATGGCCGTGTCGTCGGCGAATCAAGCCAACTGAACCTTTTTAGTGCTAATATACACGAGCGGCATGCGCCAATGGCAGAGGCGGCTGCAACACTCGTCGATGGCAGCATTGGCCGCCACCGATGCGTCTACTGCTGCCGCCGAGTGTGGACGGCTGAACTTACCTTACACTTAGCATTGCGAATGTCGCTGGTGAACAGCGTGAAAATGAGGGGAGATAGCATGGAGCCCTGATAAACTCCCGCACGAATGGGTTCAGGAGAGTAAAAGTGAACCCTCTATGCAATAGCGGAAGGTGCGATCCGACAAAACGTCTCAAAGTAAGAGACGATCTGGCACTCTGAGTTGGTAAAGCTTATATAATTAGCCGTTGTTCCAGACTTTATCGAATTCTTTCGCTGTCAACGAATAACACGCCCGTCAATGCATTGGGATTAAGTGCGCTACGATGTGGTAGACTTTTTGCACTTGAGTGTTCGGTTCGGAAACCAAACTGTTCGTTGGGGTTGACGCTCTCTTGTTTAGCATAGCCTTTGAGACGCTTATAAATAAGCCTCTCGCAGATTTAGCCTTTGAGACGCTTATAAATAAGCCTCTCGCAGATTTTGCCTAGAACATTGAGTAGAGTGTTGGGACGGTAACTCGTGAGATCAGAGTTGGGCTTGTCTCGCTTAGGGATACCCATAATGGTGGCCTCTTTTCACGCTTGCGGAAAGATGTTGTTGCTCAAGGTGCCAATAACGATGGCAGTCATTAGCATTATGAGAGGAGCGGGGAAGAGTTTTTATATCCTATTGGTGATACCGTCCGAGCCGGGGGCTTTCCGAGAGTGAACCTTTATAATGATGTCGTGCGTCTGTGGTGACGGGAGGCACGCTCTCCGTTTCACTTCAGCGTCAACATTGGCAAGTCGCGCTTGGTCTACTGGTTGATAGCTGAGAGAACATTGGGACTCTAGGCTGTTGGCACGGTATTCAGCCTTATCAGAGTCATTCGACGCTCTTATCTGGACGGAGTAGTTTTTTTGAACGTACTAGAACATTTTGTTCTTTTACTTTTCCAGAGGGGTAAGGCAAGGCTTCTTTCGTGTTATATTCTCACACGTTGACAGCCCCTCCCCTGCTTCTTCGCACGTCGTCGCTTATCATCGGCCAGGTATGCGGAGTAACAAGCTTTGTTACTTTGGTGGTCCATCTAAAAAAGTCACAATTTTATGATTTTTTTTTGTTTTAGCTGTAACTTTTTTCCCACAATGATTTGAAATTGACTGCCATAAAACCCCGCTACAAATGACAGTCATGAAAAGAGCTTTTCAATGAAATACGTCCGGTCGTTATTGATCAATGGGGAAATCCTGTCGCATCATCCTTTGAAGTTCAAGGTTACTATGTTTATTTTCGGCCAGTCAACCCCGCGTAAAACAGTAGGTGTATGTAGGTTGGAGTCTCATTTCACAGACAGTTTCTTATGACTGGTGAATGTGAATAATTGAATAATCAATTGCCCACCCGTATGCAAAATACGCGCATTGACATGGAGTTGCGGACACCAGCTCGTATTACCTATTACCTAAGACTCTACTACTCCTACTCTAAGACAATGGTTAAGGTACCTGTCCTTACTGCCTCATTAGAAAAATTCAGCCTGTATAACTATAACTTACGTTTTTAGATTTTGTTTTTTTTTTCATTAATTGTTCATAATATTTAAAGATACAAACAAGTTTTTTAATTTAATTTAATATTTGAATTGGTTTTTTTTCCTTTCGTCTTTTCATTACGGACGATCGTTCTCACATGCATAATTTTTAGCATGAATAATTTTTAACATGAATGATGCAAATAAGACTTTGTAACCATATTATTTTGATTTAAAAGAGTGTCCATGGAGTTTCTTGCCCGTTTTTCTCCATAGGTACCTACGCTTTGGAATGGGCAACTAGCTTCATCTTTCTGACTGACTGACCCCTTGACAATTCAAAAGAGCCTGTACTTGGTTTAATTGAAATAAATGCTTTGAGCTTTAGTTGAATTTAAAAATAAAAATATATCATCGTCATTTTCTTGCCCTTATCCCAATTTATTAGGGCTTGGCGCAATGTTTTTCATCCATACTTTTCGTTTTAAAAATTATAATTGAAAACAAAATTAACTTTATTACCTATACCTTCGGAGACTTTTAATTAGACATTAAACATGAAATTACTATTGACTTTGATAATGGGCTGCACACAGGCACTGTGTGTGTGTATGTAGGATAACATGCATATACATACCTATGTAAACACCATTGTTGTAACACCAGGCTCAAAATCACCAAGGTGGAAAATTTGCTTCTCCAGTAAATAAATCAATGAATCTACCAGCGATGTGGACGAGTACTGCGACGCATAATTGTCCTTTTGTTTATGTATTTACTAGCTGCGCCCCGCGGTTTCATTCGCGTAAATGTCGATTCCGTGGGAATATCGGGATAAAAACTGTTTTATGTGCTAGTCTGATGTATAGGCTATAATACTGTAAAGTTTCATCAAAATCCGTTCAGTAGTTTGTGCGTGAAGAAGTAACAAACCTACAAACACACTCACAAACTTTCGCCGTTATAATATTAGTGTGATTAGATTACAACTGTTACTCTATAAAATTTCGTCATAAAACCAGTCTTAAAATTTTCCACCTTGGTGATTTTGAGCCACGTATTGTGTACTTAGGTTATACATATTATGCACACAGAAAAAATAATTTGGCACAAGAATAACGGTATTATTGCCAAAATGAACTGACAAACATGTTTTGTTAATAACGGTCCCATATAATAAATGTTATTTGCTGCTTATTCTTTTTTACAGACCATAAGATCGCATTTATGCGATGTTAATGCAAGCGTGATAAGGATAATGCCCAGCACTCCAATGACGGTGGGAGCGGGCATTTGTTTATACACACCAGACTCTACAGTGTCGCAAAATAAATGTTTAATATTGGAAAAGCTTGTAAGCAATTCCGCGCTTTGTGAGAAAGTTCCTGAAGATCTTATGGATTCCTTGGGCGCATTGATAGCTTGTGGACCAGCTTATGTAAGTTCTAGATTTTTTTTAAACTGATTCCAGCTTGCAGAGGTATCTAGATTAGATTAGTTTATGACTAGATTAAGAATAGATAGATATATAATTTACTAGCGTATAATATACGGACATATTATTAAATAGCTCATGTTTTATTTATCTAAAAAACTCATTGTTTCTTAGAAAACTAGTTACAGAACTAGATAAAAAAAGACTACCTATTTTATACACGAAAATGAGTTATTCAAGTATAGAGGAGGCCTGTTTCACAACAGTGGATATGCTACACTTTTTAAATCCCACATATATTGAGACGCTAAAATGGTCGAACACTGATCGCTTTCTAGTGATAACTAGGGTCAAGCGTCGCCGCAAGATCCAAAGCTAATTCCAGTATTTAAAAATTACAGATGTACGTGATCATTGAAGCATTAGCTGATGGGGCCGTGAAGCAAGGTGTGCCAAGAGCGATGGCGATGCGTCACGCAGCACAAATGGTGGTCGGCAGTGGACAAATGGTGTTGCAGTCAGGGAAACACCCTGGGCTGCTGAAGGATGAAGTTTGTTCTCCTGGAGGCTCCACTATCTGTGGTATTACAGAACTTGAGAATGGTAAAATAAGGTGAGTTGTAAGGAATTTAGTAAAATAAATAATTACATGATTTTGAGAATACTTTCTAGTCACAAGTTAAAATATCTGATTGTATGATTCATTAATTAATATCTGTTCTCAACAGACGGTTGTCGTTGATATTAATGTATGAATCATCTAATCACATATTATTCCTTAAATAGTAATATATTTGTACTCGTGAGTGTGCTAATTTACCAACCTATAGGGTTGGTTGAGTAGATCTGAGTGAGAGATGTCCGAATTTGGGCTTTCGTTGAGAGAATTTACCACTCATCTGCCCATCCTGTTTCGTCCAACTGCCGGGCAAAGGCCTTCTCTAATGTGCTAAATGTGCATACACACGAGCGACACGCGTCGAAGACAGAGGCAACTACAACCGCCGACAACATGGCGCTCGTGTATTTGAACACCGTACTAAAATACACGAGCGACACGTTGTCGACGGTTGCCGCCGACACGCGTTGAAAGCTGTTGCCGACACACGTTGAAAGCTGTTGCCGACACGCGTTGAAAGCTGTTGCCGACACGCGTTGAAAGTTGCTGCCGACACGCGTTGAAAGCTGTTTCCGACACGCGTTGAAAGCTGCTGCCGACACGCGTTGAAAGTTGTTGCCGACACGCTTTGAAACCTGTTGCCGACACGCGTTGAAAACTGCTGCCGACACGCGTTGAAAGCTGTTGCCGACACGCGTTGAAAGCTGCTGCAGACACGCGTTGAAAGCTGTTTCCGACACGCGTTGAAAGCTGCTGCCGACACGCGTTGAAAGTTGTTGCCGACACGCTTTGAAAGCTGTTGCCGACACGCGTTAAAAAACTGCTGCCGACACGCGTTGAAAGCAGCTGCCGACACGCGTTTAAAGCTGTTGCCGACACGCGTGCCTCTGTCGGCGACGCGTGTGTATACGCACACTAATAGAAAAATGTTTAATTTAAATCGTTTTTGTTACAGGGCGACATTGATCAACGCAGTGGAAGCGTCAACCATCAGAAATAAGGAGCTTGGAAAGAAATAAGTACTTAATCTGAATATGCTAATATCTGTGTCTGTAATGTTTTTAGAAATATTTGTAACCAAATTCACCAAAATGAATCTCAATTCAATACTCGCTGAACATTTGCACTAAGTATACCAATTTTGTTGACGCTCAATATATTTTTGTGATAAGTATTTATAATTTAAATTATTTATGAAATTGTAAAGAGTTCTAATAAGCTGTTCGGCTTTGTTACTAAAGAAAACTGGATAACTCGACTTCCAAGGAAACTGCTTGAAAAATCACGTAGAGGCATAATTTTTTTTTTTCTTAAACGTTCCCCACGTTAGGAATTTCTCCTGTATTGTGGGTGCGTTTACAAACATTTAAACTCACATACACGAACATCCAGACCCGGAACAACTACTTGTAGGTCATACAAATATTTGTTCCGTGAAGGAATCGAACCCGCGACACGCAGCGCAGCAGTCAATCGCTTAACCACTGCGCCAACCGTGCCGTCATAATATTTTGTACCTACGAGTAACGAAGTCTAAATAATTCGAGATAACTATTTAGAGGGTTCAACGGAAGAGAATGGTTATTTTCTTTTGAGTTATCCAGTTTCCAATTGTTTGTTTTGAAATTAAGGCGAAAGCGCCAGGGTAGCCCGCGGGCCACCTTAGAGCTTCCCCCTTAAGAATTAGAGATCGCTCAGTATAATGTTGTGTTATAAACCTGTAATGTATTAGTTTTTTCTTGTATTATATTTTTTATTGTGGAAAGTTGCACACTGCATGCTTCGGGTGGACTTGAATTGTTATTATTATTATAAGTATTACTTCAGCATTACCTTATGCAATAAGGCTTCGTGTATTCTCTGTTTGTGATATAAATCATTATAATCTGAATTAGATCGGAGTAAAATTGTTTACTTATAGATTTATGAGAAATCCTAGTGAGTATTTATAAGTATTTTTTTTATTTTTTATTTTTAACTAGCTGCGTCCGCGGTTTCACTCGCGTAAATGTCGATCCCGTAGGAATATCGGTATAAAAATTAGTCTATAATTGTTAATCCAGGGTGTCAGCTACCTCCATACAAAATTCCAGCCGTTTGTGCGTGAAGAAGTAACAAACATATTAACACACACACTCACAAACTTTCGCCTTTATAATATTAGTGTGGTATTTAATAATTTTACGAGTTGAAATCATAGATAAAAATACTAAATGTACAAGTTTGAATTCAGGATGAATTAAAATCCAACTGATAATACTCACTTTATTGAATGGTGTAGGATAATGCAATCCATTATTGTGTATTGCTTTTTAGGGTTAGCGCAGATAGAGCAGCTCGAGCGTGTTTTCATCGAAAAATTGATAATGAACCGTATTTTTCCTAAAAAGACTCCAAAATAGCACGCAAGATTTGATTCCCTGTGACAAAAGTTCAAGCTTGATCATATCTCCGCTGACCCTTATCATGGAATTTGAAGTGGTTCTCTTAAATACAAGTTTGGGCCATGAATGTCAACTAACGTTAGCTACACATCGATAGCTTAAATCAACATAATTGAGATTGGCAAAACTGCAACTGAATAATGTAGTATGTTACATTATTACTCACAATCTATACCTACATAAATTAATGTCGCTTTTCGTGTCTGTTTGTGTAACCGTTATTCCTATAAACTACGCTCAAATTTTCTAAATAATGGTAAATTATTTTGATGTGGTTTTCACCATCAATTAGACAATTTATTTATTAATTTATTTATTTATGTGTATAAATACATTAATATTAAGCTTACATTTATTAAAGAAATCTCGATGTTTTGTCTGTTGTGACCTTCCAAAGCTTGTATTACTTTAGGTCTTAGCACAATGTAGATGGCAATACGATTGTAGTAGTAAACTATCTTACTTTTAATAAAGGCTTTATCAAAAATGACCTTGTTTTATTTTAGTTTGGGTTTTTTTTGTATTCCTTCTTCGTTTTCATGTACGGACGCCAGCAGGTCAACCTACCCGAAACTGTCAGATTTTCCCAATCAACCTTGAACCTTATGTTTTAGCAATAAAGTCGAAAATCTATTAAAGAAATCTGACAGATTGTAGTAACTTGATGTGCTGGCGTCTGTACCTACTTAAATAATCCGGCGATAAATTATATTTCAGAAATGCAACGGTTTTCCTGACGACACTGAACAAAGCAACAGAACTGAGACTGTTAAACTGTTGAGCAAAGTAAATAAAATATAAAATAATTATAAAATTCTATCGATTCGTATTCAAAAAATCTCAACCATTTATGCAAAGGTCAGCTACTATAACCGACTGTACCTACATTTAGTTTGAAATCGGCATATGGTTCGGGCCGCTTAATTCTCTATTCAATGGGAAACAATTTAGGAAAAAGTACAGACTGACACAGTTCGAATGCAATATTCAACGAATTCTATAGAAATTTGTAAAATATAAAAGTATTTTAAAACACATACATAATATGGACCGATATTATACCCAAACGAATCAATAAAACAATGGAGAAATTGTGCACAAAGACAGCCGTAAAGCAATTTGCGAAAGTGTGGGAGATGGGCTAAGCGTGGGGTAAACCGTGAACCTCTACCCTCTACCTTATCCTTCGGGGATTGCATGCGTACCTAATGTTATGTGTACCACATGCAGTCATACAGCGTAAAGTTGTAGGTAGGTGGTACAAACCATGGTTATTTCTGACTCACGGTTACATTTTTTTTGTTAGCCTATTTTATGCCCCACTGTTGGGCGAAGGCCTCCTCTTTGCGGGCGTCCATTAATTACGTGAGGTGATTTTGCCGATTTTTGGACCCCCCTAGGCTCCCCCTTAGTGACATATCGTGATATTTAGCTCGACCCCCTCCCCCCTCCCTCTAATCTCACGTCAGATTGTTCAAAATGCGTAGGTATTTTCTCAGTGTGAATACGTTAAATCTATGCTAAGTTGCGTTGGATTAAAAAAAAAAAATATATATTTTTGTATAGCATTTAGTCATATTTTAATAGAGAAACACGTTTTGCTCAATTCAACCCTTTTTTTCTCGCAATTTTACACTGTTGCGGAAAAAAATTACGTGATATTTGCCAGGACCACTTCTCTCCCCCACGTGAGATTGGATGAGAATCGGCTTGACCCCCTCCCCTCCCTAAACGCCTCACTCACGTAATTAATGGATGCCCCTTTTTTATCACGGGTAAGTCGGGTACATAAATAATTAGTAAAAAAAAAATATAGGCCAAAGTATATTACAAGAATTTTATTTAAAAAACGGATTTAAACAGAAATTATATTACTGGGATACATAGAAAAGCATGTGTTATTAAGTAGGTAAGCGTAAGTACCTATCTACCTATTATTTATTATACATATAGTATCTAGATTGAACCAAATGAGCATGAGTTGTAGGACTTGTAGGTATTTTACAGTTTTACATTTTTTTCTAATTATAAAATTATCATTATAAAATTTGGGTAAACCATTATAATTATTTTGATTAAATTACAAATGCATTTCAAGATTATTACATTGTAAAGTTTTACTCGTTGAATAGGCTACGTAAGTACCTAGAACTCGTGAAAAGTGCGCGTAAAAACCAATTGGTAAACTGAAAACAATCTTCAACTTAAAATCTAAGAGAAAATGGAAGAATGGGTCATGCAAAATTAACAGTGAATGTTTGGTAGCGGACGCCCCTTGCATTTGTTCACCCATCCGTACCATGCTTCGAAGCCATGGACACCGAATATGGTCTTAGTGCACTGGGCTTGCTTTGAGATGTCATCCAGCAGGAGATCTATAATAAATAAACAAACGTAATTAGTAAGTAAGAAAATGTATGAATTCATGGATGAGAGAAGCTGCGGATCGAGTTAGGGAGGGGCGCACGAGCAATTTTGTCTCGGCAACTAATTTGTCTCTGACATGAAAGTGCGTGCATGTAGCAACGCGAAAAAGACAGCACTTTCATACAAACCCGTAGACTTGATGAACATAACATCACGCCTGTAATACCCAAAAGGTTAGGTAGAGGTGTACCTATAGCAGGTACCTAACCACATTTCGCCAGTTATGTTTAAGTCCCATGTAATAGGGGGCGAGCCTATTGCCATCAACCAGGCATAAATGCAGACTCGGGGCTGATAGGTACTGAGAAATTCTAGATGGAAAAACCCATTAAAACTGCGGTCCTGGGAATCGAACCCAGAACCTCATGCTCAGCAGTAGCGCTTGCGACGAAACAGGGTAGGTAACAACACTAAAACAATAAAAATTAAAAAAAATGAGCTCGTACTGTGTTTAAATAATAATCTTTTTTTCTTTATTGGAACAAAAACATGCGCACATTTTACAAATTGATTGCGTACGTAAATAGCTACATTAGTTACAAAACTGTGTGGCAGCTATTAACGCGAGCTGTTTACTAATGTACCGCCTGACGTATACCCAGTTGGCTAATCAATAGGCGGCAACTGCTAGACAGTTGTCCAGCAGTTGAATGCTTTAGACAGTCAACCGCTGGTCGTAGTTCAGCAAAAGGGTAAGCAGGGTTTATAGTGCACCCGCGGTCGCCAGGTTTACCGACCTTACCACCTAGTATTACGGGCGAGCCATCGCCACTAACTGGGTACAAATCCAGACTACGGGCTACTGATAAATTCCCGATATCACACACCCGGATATCTATGGAAACACGGAATAACACTTTGCTCAGCTTAGCAATCGAATTCAGGACACCACGCTCAGTAGTCGCAGTTGCGACCACTTTAGACTAACGAGGCAGTCATCTAGACTATTATAATCATACCTACCCAGACAAGCAAACTTAGTACTTTTATAATAATAATTTACCTTTGCATCGTACGTTGCAGCCCTTGCCGGGTTTGTCGGTAGAGCTGCACCAATAACGGTCGTTTAATTGAAATAGTCCGTAGTCGTGGGACCCATCTGAGTTAGGGCCACCAACTACATTGGTCCGTCTTGAACTCTCCGAATTCACCAGGCACACCCCTGTATAAAAAAAAAACATAACATCATCAACATTTCCCTATTATGGGTTCGACCGAAGTTTACCTACAACATACTCCCATATTACACCAATAACTTTTTAATACCTGTAATAGGTAGGGAGTGAGCCTATCAATCTAGAACACGACCTGCTACAGAGAATTTCCCAAAGGAAAAACTCAATAACTGTGAGCGACCAGCGGATCGAACTCAGGACTGAAAATATGCTCTTCAGAAAAATAACGGAGAAACCGGTTTAGTAAAACGTCATTGAGCCAAAAGGTTACAAATCTTAATAGGATTGTTCTTCCGGGTGTATGAAAGGGGTGTTAAAAGAAAGGGGGGACCAGAAGCGGTGGATGTGAAAAAAAGGGCTATGAGGACCCAGACATTTAAGCAGTTTTAATTTTTCAAACAATGAATCGATTTGATTTTACAATTGTATCTTTAGCTGTGGATAGACAGTTAACGAGTGCCTAGGTCAGATAACTACGAATCTTGTTAATTTTCTGTCGGTCTCATAAGATGATTGGAGTGACAAGGATTTTACAGATCTATGACAGTATGTACTTCTATAAACGTCGAAGACTGCTTTCCCTGGGGGTACGTCTCCTGCAGCAAGCAAAGAGTTTGAGAGCTCGAAACCTGACATCAACATTTTAACGCTAAGTAAACGAGAACTGGACCGACGACCTTGTGAAGGCCGCAGGAACTCGTTGGATGCGAGAAGCACAGAACCGCTCGAAGTGGAAGTGCTTGGGGGAGGCCTATGTCCAGCAGTGGACGTCTTTTGGCTGAAATGATGATGATGATGATGAAACGAGAACTGTGACTTAGTTTACATTACAGTACGTCAATATTCCCCGAGGGTTTAGACAATAATGGGGTGGTCTGTACAAGGTGTACAGACCACCCAAATATTGTCAATTGTATTTTATTTATTTATTGTATTTTATTTCTTTATTTTAGGTACTCCAACGACTTCTTCACTAATAACTTATTATATTATATAAAAAAAAACTTACATATTATATCAATTAGTATGGTGAATATGTCACTTAAAGAAGTACACAGCTTAGACATAAATAAAAAATACATACCTACAAATTATGATAATTATTTCAAAATTATTTAAATTATAGGTACTAACTTATTCTCTGTTACAATGCAAGATAAATATGAGCTACTTTACCATATGAAGACAATATAAAGAAAATACAACATCAGATTTAATTAAATTCATTAATAAATAAATAATGGATACTCAGTTTAATTTTAGTGAGATTATTATACGTAAGACGACTGCAACAAACGTCAAATGTTATGAATAGTTGGGGATCATGAGTTTTTTACGGAATTGGCAAAAAGTGTCGGCAAAGATGTCAATGTTGCTGCTATTGTGTAATATATTTTAATTAGCCATGAATCGATTCATAGGGGCAATGCGACCAAGGTTTGTTCTTGATGTGGACATATAGCAAGTATATCTGTTCTACGTACAGACCTAATTATAGTGTGCCTAGGTACAGTGATATTAAGCTCAGATAATAGCACCGGAACATCGGCCCTATTATCTACGGATAATTTTATAAAGAAATATCTGATCGGAGAGACTACGTTGTTCCAGAGATATCATATTGAAATGGTTGAGTCTTTGAGGACAGCTGGTGTCTCGATCGCAACTAGAACATCTGAAACGCAGATATCTAGTGAAGGCCCTCTGTATGCATTCTATCCTATTGACATGAACGCGCTATGAAGAATTCCATGCCGGAGATGCGTAATCCAGTACCTACACTTGTAAAACACAAATCATTGGGGGAAAAAACAACTGAACCGCGCATTTTGATGCGCGATTCTTGGGGGGCTCACGGGAATCAATAAAATAAACAAATAAAGTACTTACAATCTTTGAGTTGATTCTCTGGGAAACCATGCTTCCGAAGTTCACGGACCAATTCACATTCTGAGAGTGTTTTGCCAAAAGTTTTTGACACGAAACATAAAAGGACCACAAACAGAATGGCTCGCGACATGTCGGCACGTTATCTCCTCAAGAATTAAGCAGAGTAACCAAGTGTGTGTCAAGGGGAACAGTATTTCAAGCTTTTATAATACCGATGATGAACACGACAAATTGATTGGCAAAACCTGTTGAAAACTATCAGAAAAATAACTGAGCGTGGGACGATGAAAGCAGCTCCAGCGAGTGCTTCAATGTAACTAAGGATCATGCCAAGTATTCGCTTATATACTGTCTGGTGTACCTACCTATGTATCTTACCCCTATGACACACAAGGAAAGTGAAAATTCCAGCGCAAAATCCCATAACACAGGTCTGTAAATTTTAACTCTTATTTTCCCCTTTTGGATCTTGGGGTATTTTAGTGCTCAGATTACGAATATGCACTCGGAATTTTCCTATGACCCTGTTTTTTTGAAAAATAGTTTTCGAAAAAAAAAAAACTTAAGTACTTAAAGTTATCTAACTAGGTAACTTTACTTAAGTTTTTTTAAAATTAGAATTAAGATCATGACTTTAAAACATTAAAAATATATTTGAGGGACAGTAATAAATAAATTAAAAATATGAAATAATTTTGTGGTATCTTGCTTTTTTGTCACCGAAGCTCCGATTGTGAGATTTTCTCTTGAAATTCCGACTTGGATCATCTCGCTTTAACAGCCAACAATAGTATGTTGTCATCATTCTTTTATTCCACTTTCCCTGAGAGCGACCGACGTTCCGTTTCTTTCAAATCCTGGTGAAATCTTTCGCCTTGCCCTTCACTTACAGCTTCCAAGTTATCAGGTAAGTAGTCCAATGAAGTTTAATGCTCATCGAACATCCCATTATTCCGAAATTTTTAATTTTCTCCACAATTTCCTCATAATTTGGACTTTTGTGGTTTCCTAGAAAATGTCTCACTACCTACTTCATTAAAAGATTTCCAGACTTCTAACTCAATTTCACTAAATTTTTCATCGAAAACTGTATCTTTCATAAATTTTCTTATGTCCGGTCCGGACCAACGAAAATACCTTCTTTCAGTTTAGCTTCAGAGAGAGATGGAAAAATTTGGTGTAGATATTTAAAACCTTCTCCTTCTTTGTTCAGCGCCTTCACAAATTGTTTCATCATCCCCAGTTTTATGTGTAAAGGGGGTAGCAAAACTTTTTCTCGGGGGACTAAATTGTCTCTCACAACATTTTTTGTTCCAAGGACCAGTTCAGTTCTCGGTGGCCACTCTTTCTTCGTCCAATGTTGTCCTTTGTTTCGACTACCCCACTCGCAGAGAAAGCAAGGGTACTTCGTGTAGCCACCTTGTTGACCGAGCAGCATACTTAAAACTTTCAGATCTCCACAAACCATCCAACCAATGATTTCAAAAGTAAGGATACGCCCGTCTGAACATTTTACATAGAAGTTCTTCGTTCGAGGTTCGAAGTTCGCGCGCGCCACTGTCAACTGAGTCGCGTTGGCCCTAAAGCCGTCATTTTAGGGCCAGCGCGTTGGTGCCATTTATTCGCGCCGTTAGCCCGGTCCTTAAGTAGTAATATATATGTCAATGCATCCAACCATGTTCTTCGTACTTTATTTTATCTAAGACATTTTTCAAGTGGTCGAAGCTTTCCTTCAAATGTACAGAATGGGCGACCGGTAGTGAAGCGTACTTATTGCCATTAAGCAAAAGGACTGCTTTCAAACTTCGTTTTGATGGGTCTATGAACAATCTCCATTCGTTCGCGTCATACTCGATGTCATCAAACATTTTCACTAAGCCAGGAATGTATTCACGTCAAAGTCTTTTCAGATAGTCTTGATCCGAGGAGCTCGGCTGCATCTTTTGGCAGTTTTAGATCTCTCGTTAAGTCGTTCAGTTCTGATTGTGAAAATAATTGTGTTCTACTTGTACTTGGTTCAAATTCAGCATCAAGTTGAGATAGGTACCTCTTCGACATCACTGTCACTGTCTTCTAGTAGCGAAGGGTCGATTTTTGTAAGAGGTGAGCCGGAGTAGATAATATCTATAATATGATTATTTTATTTGTCTATAGAATACTGACCGTGCCATTTTCAAAGGGGCTTCCCTTTGAAAAATGGCAGGAAAAAACGGTAGGAATCGAGTTGTATGGAACCTTCGCATCTGCTGTCTTCAGCTTGCAATGATGATCACTTTCGCGATGACATTTTTCAAGTGAGCGTCACGAATTGCACGGAAGTAGGTAGATACTGGTTTTATAAAAAAAAATAATGGTTGCCTGTAAAGTCGGTTTTACGGGCGAAGATTTTACGTGACAACGACCGATCATCCGATCATAGTTGAGTGGGAGAGAGACGCAAGGCATTCGGCGGGCCTCTCTCTCGTTCGGTGACTCATCGTAACGTTACCGAGCGTTACACTTTTTCATAAGTGACTCCCAGTCGCAACCTAATTTAAGACGTTGTCACGTCAAAAACAATAAAAAAATGGTTGCCTGTAAAGTCGGTTTTACGGGCGAAGATATTACGTGACAACGTCTTTTTCTCGGTAGAATATTTATTGATATGAATATAATTAAATTGCACAATAGGAACAAGGAATTAAATGAAAATAAGAACGTAACGTTACCGAGCGTTACACTTTTTCATAAGTGACTCCCAGCCGCAACCTAATTTAAAATAAGAACGTAACGTTACCGAGCGTTACACTTTTTCATAAGTGACTCCCAGCCGCAACCTAATTTAAGACGTTGTCACGTCAAAAAAACTTCTTCCTTCATTAACACTCTTCTAACGATTTAAGTTAATTTCTGCAAAAAAGAAACATAGAAACGTGGTCTTTAGCAAATGACTTAAAAATACACATTTTTTTTGATAATAAGGATATGTCACTTAGTTATTTATGTTTTAATTAACTAATTAATTATGAAAACTTATTCATTAGTGTCTGCTAAAACGATTCAGTGCGTTTTTGTTTAATAAGAAACGATTTCAATAAAGTATATTAATAGGTATTAATTTTGGCAAAAAAGACGATGCTAAATTACTAACAACCGGCCAAGTGCGTGTCGGGCCACGAACAGTGTAGGGTTCCGTAGTAGCCCGTTATCACAATAGTATCTACGATTCTGTTGGTCTTTATTCTGAATATTAAAAAAAAACATATTTTGTTTTTCAATGCAAGTCTTTACCCGTTATAAACAAGCAGTTCTACTTCATCGTAGTCACATTAAAGGATTAATGCTAAGGATTTTGTATTTGGTACAAAATTATTCAACACCCAAGTTCAACGACTATTACTGCTAAACTAATAAAGTTATCTTAACCGCTATAATTTTCCTTTAAAGTTCATGAAATGCACTATCACCGTGAATTTTTCCAGATTTTTCAAGCCAGCAATTTAGGTTTTAGAGGGGGGGGGACGCCCAACTGGAACAAAAATTTGCACTTTAAAGTGTAATATTTCGTAAATGGAGCTTTAAATCGAAAAATAATTTAGCAACCCCCAAGTCTATTTAGAAGACCTATTCAATGATACCCCACACGATGGGGTAGACAACGAAAAAAATATTCATCCCCACTTCACATGAGCTACCTTAAAAAAAATATTTTCCAAAATTTTATTTTACCACTTTGTCGGCGTAGTTGATATACACACTCCTACAAAATTACAGCTTTCTAGTACTAACGGTCTCTTAGCAAAACCTCCGACAGTCAGACAGACGGACCCCAAGCAACATTTTAGCGGAAATTACATCCATAAACAAGCTATATTACAGTCAAAGGCTCTTAAGTAGCTGTACTAACGGATATGACTATTCTTGAGACTGTATGAGGGGTGATCTCTACACTGTTAAACAGCACAGTGCAGCTGACTAATGGCTGTCTAATGGAGAAAAAAACATCAAAGTGCATTTTAGTAGAATTTGAAAGAACCATTGTCCAGCTTTTGGCTACGTATAATACTACTAGTTGGTTAAGAAGACCAAAGCTTGTAAATGGCTGCTTAACGTGGTAAAGTCACACCTCTTCTAAGTTGTGAGCTGTATTAGAGAATAAAATTTTGCCATTGGCTTTTTTATGGTGTACACTAATTCTATTAGAATGCTACCTCAATGAGCTTAATAGTAGCTGGTTAAAAGCATTTAAAGACTGCATGAGCTGTAAAGTAGTGTAGCCTTACTCCACTTTAATTCCAATGCTCATAGTGTAAATATTAGCTATTTTACAGCGTCTAGAATTATTGAAGAGTAAATATAGGTTAGTGCAAGATAACGTCAATTTTGACATAACCTCGCAACGCGACCTAATTAATTTTAAATATTTAAAATGAATACGGTTAAATCATGGAAAAAAAGGAAAAGAACTGGTGCAGTTAAAAATAAACATTCAAAAGGATACAACAAGCAAGGATAGTGAAAATCTCCTTCATTTATCTAGCTGCAGTCACGTGCCGGTGTCGATTGAAAATGAGGGTTCCGGACACATAGATTTTGTTACCAATGATCATAATTCCGTACAATTAACGAATTCGGTCAGTGACTTTTCTAAAGCAATGATTGAAAGTAGAAATAGTGAAACTTTTGAATCAAACCAGACATATGAAGATGAGGGAGAAAATATTTATACGAAAAACATTTTATTAAAAGAAAATATAAAAGAATGGGCAATAAAGAGATATATTGCTCAAAATATGTAAAGATAAATATTTTATGACAAATAACCGTGAAATAATTAAAGTACAGTCAAAATAATCGACTTCACAATGTTTTAACTACCCTGTGAATCACAGGGTAGTCAAAAACTTCTTAAGTGAAATCACACTGTGATGTCATCAATTTTCGATATACATATATACATTTAATATGTATATCGAAAGCGAAACTACCCAGCGCGGATACAGTGTAAATAATGAATATTATAGTGTTATGAGATTAATACTGCTGGGTATGGAATTGTCAATAAAAATAAAAGTCATTAAGTATACTTTATTTTATTAATCACAGATACAAGATTTGGCTTTGGTAATTCTATGTGCTAAACCATTAGTTGGTTATTTAAACAGTACATATTTCTTCTTCGTCAAAATGTTCTACTTCTTGATTGATTTTATTTGTCATTTCCAAAATCTGTACTTAGCACTAGGTAAATTCTTCACCAATTTATTTTTCAATTCTATCCATTTATTTTTCAGTTTCCGTTACTTTACTGGTGTTTCCCCCTTTTCGGTTATTATTGCCGTTGCAATTGTTAGTCGTATACGGACAAAAAACTCAAGTATGTGTAAATTTATTTACATACATTATTTTCAACAACAGGATTCTCTGTTAAGACGTCTTCTTCCACACGTTTTGCTGCTCTTGGAATGTCTAAAATTAAAAGCATTAAATTAAGTAAAGTGATGTAAATTAATGAGAAAAAGAAGTGGAGGAGAATATTTAGCTAAGTTTGCTGATGTTTTAGTTTTTCAATGTCGGAATACCTTTTTACTTTATATTCTGCATTTCTAAGCTACATGACAATTTATTAGCTCACTAGTTGGGCATAACAGACGAGAATAAATAGGATCACACAATCAAGTGAATTACCTAAGCTACTTAAGTACGAAATGCCCGAAATGGTTTTCTATCAAGATTAGAGATCCCTAAGACGCTGTTGTATACTCTCACTTTACTCCTTCAACCAGTCGTTAGAATAACTGGAAACCATTGTACAGCTAGCGTACAGTTTTCAGCTGATAAATAGACTTAGTTATGGCCATTGAACAGAAACGAGAGGTTCAAGGGAATTTAGTTAGAATTATTGCTGGATAACGAATTAACGCCATTTTAATGTAAACAAGCTGATTACTTATGAAAAAAACACTGATATCTGTTAAATGTTCATGATATTTGAGAGCTATTAAAGTAAAAACACATTATTTTATTGTTATAAATAGATATGAATGCTCATTAAATGGAAAAAAAAATAGTAAAAATCCATAAATTATTCGTAAACCGTATTTATTTTGTATAAAATTTTTGTAAAACTATATTATTTTGATGGCGCGTGTAATATTTGATAATATTACCTCTAATATTAACAGTAAAGTGGCACCCGCAGTATTACCAATACAGATACAAAACAAACGTGAAAAACACTTACCTTAAATTAGAAATTATTATTTGTCCACAGAAAGAATTGACAGCGTTGACGTATAACACTTGCACTGCACAAAAATTAAAGTTTTGTGTTGCCATATTTCTTTGTAGATTTAGCACTAGCCATTATTATGCCATAAACCATATTTTGGCTGTCTAAGAGAATTAAAGGAGCTGGATAGTGGCCTATTGACATCTGTCTAAGCCATTGTACAGCCCATGTACAGCTCTTACAATGCTCTTGGACAGCTGTTAACAAGCTACTATAATGCTCAGGGCTGGTTAATTTGGGGCCAAATTTAGAATTATAAGAGCTGTGTAGCTGGATATACAGCCCTTGTACAGCAAGCAAAACAGCCTCGAGTTTTCAAAAATTCTGTCGTCCAGTGACTATACAGCTATGTGTGCTGCTTGGGACGAACATGACAAAACTATAAGGGTTCCTTGTAGGAACTACGGAACCCTAAAAACCTGAAGTGATGGAATTTTTCAAATATTTTTCCCGTAATTAGCGTCCCAAAATCTATCCGAATCAATCATCAAAACTGAAAGGGGAAAACCATTGCAGACCTGTGATTAATAGGTCTATTAGGGGGCTGTAGTGGCTGTAGCCTGTAGGTAAATGGTTATGGTTCCCACGACCCACCCCGTCGCTATATACCTACCCCCGCGCTATTACTTCATTCACGGTTAGTGTTCTTTCTGACTCGTTTTGTTTCTGCACAGCTCCAACGGGTCATAGCGTGATGTTAAGTAGCTTATAGCGTTCCTCAAGAATTGGGATATCAAATACAAAAATATTTTTTCTTTGACAGGTAAGTAGTTTCAGAGAACAGGCGCGTTTAAATAAACAAACAAACTCTTCAGCTTTATTATTAGTAGTAGGTATATATGTTACTGTAAAAGCCCGAACTACGGTAAATCCTAAGATTTTCCAATAAAACTTAAGATTTACCAACTCTAATTGGTAAAAGTACGAATTGTTCTAGGATCATCGATATTTCGAACTTTTACCACCATTTACTTGGTAAATCTTAGGATTTGAAAGACACGGTAAATGTTGAAATAAACATGTCAAAACGAGTTCGGCGTTTATTATTATTTTTAGTTCGTATTTGTGCAAAAATTTTAGACTTTAAGGTGAAAAAGTGTAAAGTGGTAGATAGTTATTAAAAATTAATAAAAAATAATTCCAAATTAAAAAAATAGGTAAGTATATTTTGACTGCTTAGTAATATAAATGATTAAAAATTAATAAGTAATAATTCCAAATAAAAAAATAGGTAAGAATATTTTGACTGATTAGTAATAAAAATGATTAAAAATTACTTTTATATGACACATAAAAATATGTAAGATTTTGACTGAGTTAATTTAAATAAATGAATACGAAGTACTCATTGTTTTATTCCCAAAACCCACATTTCCCAACCGTCACTGGTAAAACATAGCATGTACTGAATCGTAATGGAAAAAGCCCGAAAAAATCGTTCCTTTTTTATAAATTCTTACATTTACCAACTCGTGTTGATAAATCCTAAGATTTACTGGTAAAACCTAAGATTAACCAATGTTCGGGCTTTTACAGTAACATATAAGTATATAGATTAACAGTTAATAGTAATTCGCAGTTGTTAACTTTGTAAAGCGGACGGCACGGTTGGCACAGTGGTTAAGCGATTGACTGCTGCGCTGCGTGTCGCGGGTTCGATCATTGCACGGAACAAATATTTGTATGACCTACAAGTAGTTGTTCCGGGTCTGGCTGTTTGTGTATGTGAGTTAAATTGTTTGTAAACGCACCCACAATACAGGACAAATTCCTAGAGTGGGGCAACGTTTTTTTTTAAAAAAAAAGACGGTCCAGATGTGAGCTATGTTTTGTGCCAATAAGTAGGTCGACAACTAAAATCAAATATTGTAAAATAGTCAATGAGGAATTTAGAAAACTACGGTGATGCTAACCTAACCTAACTGGTGGATGTAGGTAAGTGCAACTTAAAAACCAACTTTTTGTTCGTTTTTACGCAAAGAAATCTGATGTAAGCTATCCAGAGCGTAGGTATCGAGGTTTTCAGCACCAGCACTACGGACTCTCAGCATCTCGTAGCTTGACTCTGCTTGACGGTTGCGAAGATGGAAAACACAGGATAATGTCTAGGCCGGAACTACTTAAATAGGCCAATTTAGTCACAGAATTTCCCAAGTGCCTACAAAGGTACGCACTTGGGAAATTCTGACTCATTAGTTAGTTTTTCTTCTGATCGTCTGTATTAGAAAGCGTTGTTTGAGTAGAGACAAGCAGCCGGTCGATTCTGTAAAAATCTCACCGTGAAAACTTAGGTGAAGTGAGTTTGTTTTTGCTAGGAATTGACACTATTGACAGCTCACTCCACGCTCACTTCACCTAAGTTTTCACGGTGAGATTTTTACAGAATAGCATCGCTGGTCGTTTGTGTAGAGGTTGAAAAGTTCCTGCCTTGTGGGAATCCAGATTTTTTGACATCGCTATGTTCTTCTGCTGTTGATGAGATGTGTACTTGAAAGCAGCCATTATTCAACATTAGACGAAGGATATGCACTAAGCCACCTTTTGTGAGGTGGCTGACCTTTAATAGGAGTCGTTTGATGTTGACTATATATATATAGTAAAGAAACATAGGTGTTGTGGACGCTTATAGACCAACGAATACAACACCTGTGATATTTAAAACCAGTTTGGAAATAAATTATTGCATTATTATTTTAAAAATAAATCATATTTCAAGTTATTTTTTCACATTATGGACCATGGTAATTAAAATTATAAACACATGCAAGTGTCTCGGTAGGGTCAACAAAAAAAAAAGAACTTAATAGTATTTTAAGTTATATTAGAACCAGGCAAATTATGTAGGCACTTAAGGGGCTTACAGGACCTAAACACAAAAATCGCAAGTTTTAGAAACAATAAAAGTAGGTATATGATCGAATACAGTAAACAAAATCAGAAAAATATATGATATTCTTCAGGATATATGCTAGGTAGATAGTGTGTTGAAAACATAATACAACTAAATTGATACGATATATGAAAATTCCTCTAAAAACTTTATTTTTACAATAAAAACCATACTAATAAGTATATATACAATCATTCTGTTTTTTGTCAGATTATTCTACAAGCAACATACTTAACGACAACATACGAGTGTTTTAATTTTTTAGTCCAAACAATAGATTTTTTGCAATTAAATAAATGCTTCATATTTTGCAATAAATTACTAGCGTTGTGTCATCGCGCTTCTCTTTCTTTTCTATGCAGTACGACAGTGACCGCGCTTTAGGTCACGTAAGCCCCTTAACTAATTTTACATTTTTTACTATCTAACTATAAAATTATCATTATACACTTAGGGTAAGTAAACCATTATAATTATTTTGATTAAATTATAAATGCATTTCAAGATTATTACATTGTAATGTTTTACTCGTTGAATAGGCTAGGTAAGTAGAACTCGTGAAAAGTGCGCGTAAAAACCAATTGGTAAACTAAAAACATTTAATTGAAGAATGGGTCATGCAAAATTAACAGTGAATGTTTGGTAGCGGACGCCCCTTGCATTTGTTCACCCATCCGTACCATGCTTCGAAGCCATGGACACCGAATATGGTCTTAGTGCACTGGGCTTGCTTTGAGATGTCATCCAGCAGGAGATCTATAATAAATAAACAAACGTAATTAGTAAGTAAGAAAATGTATGAATTCATGGATGAGAGAAGCTGCGGATCGAGTTAGGAAGGCCCCCCACGAGCAAAGTAACGGGTAACAACACAAAAAAAAAATGTGCTCGTACTGTGTTTAAATAATAATCTTTTTTTCTTTACTGGAACAAAAACATGCGCACATTTTACAAATTGATTGCGTACCTACGTAAATAGTTACAAAACTGTGTCGCAGCTATTAACGCGAGCTGTTTACTAATGTACCGCCTGACGTATTCCCAGTTGGCTAATCAATAGGCGGCAACTGCTAGACAGTTGTCCAGCAGTTGAATGCTTAGGCAGTCAACCGCTGAGGTCGAAGTTCAGCAACGGGGTAAGCAGGGTTTATAGTGCACCCGCGTTTGCCAGCTTTACCGACCTTACCACCTAGTATTACGGGCGAGCCTTTCGCCACTAACTGGGTACACATCCAGACTACGGGCTACTGAGAAATTCCCGATGGAAACACCGAATAACACTTTGCTCAGCCTAGCAATCGAATTCAGGACACCACGCTCAGTAGTCGCAGTTGCGACCACTTTAGACTAACGAGGCAGTCATCTAGACTATTACAATCATACCTATCCAGACAAACAAACTTAGTACTTTTATAATAATAATTTACCTTTGCATCGTACGTTGCAGCCCTTGCCGGGTTTGTCGGTAGAGCTGCACCAATAACGGTCGTTTATTTGAAATAGTCCGTAGTCGTGGGACCCATCTGAGTTAGGGCCACCAACTACATTGGTCCGTCTTGAGCTCTCCGCATTCACCAGGCACACCCCTGTAATAAAAATAAAAAAAACTTATCATCATCAACATTTCCCTATATGGGTTCGACCGAAGTTTACCAACAGAGTACTCCCATATTAAACCAATATCTTTTTAATACCTGTAATAGGTAGGGAGTGAGCCTATCAATCTAGAACACGACCTGCTACAGAGAATTTCCAAAAGGAAACTCAATAACTGTGAGCGACCAGCGGATCGAACTCAGGACTGAAAATATGCTCTTTATAAAAACTTTTTTCACTTTTTAGTGAAAAAAACTGCTCATCATATGTTATAAAATATCGCTTTTGCCGATGCTGGGACGTTAATTGTTAAGGAGTTCTCCTGGACTCACCATACGTATTGTGACGAGCATAAATTGCTTAGCAACCATATTAAAGTAATCGAATCGCAACCCGTGAAATATTTGTCGTTGAGTAGTTCCGATAGCCATCTGTGGTCTTCATCGTCAGCTCCACTTTACCAAATGATGATTTCGGAAAGCAAATGCTCAAGTTACTTTAAAAAATACCAAAATCGCTATAGGTTTGCCTATAAAATTTGATGGTTTCCCTCGATTTCTATGGGATTCTCTGATCAGATTCCAACTTGACGATAATGGGACCACCTTGAGAGTTTAACCTTTAAAAAAAAAAGAATTTTTGGAATCGGTTCAGCCGTCTTCGAGTAATCGGTGAACTACTAAATAAAAAAAAAACATATATAAAGTCGAGCATATAACCTCCTCCTTTTTGGAAGTCGGTTAAAAATTAACGGAGAAACCGGTTTAGTAAAACGTCATTGAGCCAAAAGGTTAGAAAATCTTAATAGGATTGCAAGATGATAAACAAAATAATGTGCATTGGTCGTGTTAACACGTGTTGCGTTCGACTTCTTCCGGGTGAATGATATTGGTGTTAGAAGAACGAGGGGACCAGAAGCGGTGGATGTGAAAAAAAGGGCTATGAGTACCCAGACATTTTAGCAGTGTTAATTTTTCACACAATTGAATAGATTTGATCTGATTTTACAATTGAATCTTTAGCTGTGGATAGACAGTTAACGAGTGCCTAGGTCAGATAACTATGAATCTTGTTAATTTTCTGTCGGTCTCTTAAGATGATTGGAGTGACAAGGATTTTACCTACAGATTTAAGACACGTAGGTATCTACTTCTATAAATTTCGAAGACTGCTTTGCTTGGGGGTGGGTCTCCTACAGCAAGCAAAGAGTTTGAGAGTTCGAAACCTGACATCAACTTTTTAACGCTTTGACTTAGTTTACATTACAGTACGTCGATATTCCCCGAGGGGTTAGACAATAATAGGGTGGTCTGTACAAGGTCTAAGGACCACCCAAATAGTGTCAATTGTAGGTATAACACAAATCATTGTAAAAAAAAAACAATTGAACCTACTTACACATTTTGATGCGCGATTGTTGGGGGTATTTCTCGTAACGGGAATCAATAAAATAAAGTACTTACAATCTTTGAGTTGATTCTCTGGAAAACCATGCTTCCGAAGTTCACGGACCAATTCACATTCTGAGAGTGTTTTGCCAAAAGTTTTTGACACGAAACATAAAAGGACCACAAACAGAATGGCTCGAGACATGTCGGCACGTTATCTCCTCAAGAATTAAGCAGAGTAACCAATTATAGTGTGTGTCAAGGGGAACAGTATTTCAAGCTTTTATAATACCGATGAGGAAAACGACTAATTGATTGGCAAAACCTGTTGAAAGCTATCAGAAAAAATAACTGAGCGTGGGACGACGAAAGCAACTCCAGCGAGTGCTTCAGTGTAACTAAGGATCATGCCAAGTATTCGCTTATATACTGTCTGGTGTACCAACCTATGTATCTTACCCCTATGACACACAAGGAAAGTGAAATCCCATAGTCAATAAGTCTATTATGGGGCTGTAGCCTGTAGGTAAATGTAGATCAAAACAAGTTCTGCGGTTTTGAGAGTCAGTAACCAGACCAAACAATAAATAATAAGTAGGTATCTACCATAATAAAATAATTATTGTCTTTAATAAAGGCTTACAATTATCGAATTGTACCTAAGCATCTTTATTTTAGAATTAGCTTCTACCCGCGACTTCGTCCGCGTGAAAGTTCTTGTTCCCAGGACCCTCCCCGTCGCATCGCATCGCCTGCCCGCGCTATTACTTCGTTAACGCTTAGTGTTATTTCCGACTTGTTTCGTTTCTGCTCAGCTCCTACGGGTCATAGCGTGAAGTTAAGTAGCTTATAGCCTTCCTCAAGAATTGGGCTATCAAATGCATTTTTTTTTTTCAAATTTGACAGTTTCAGAGATCAGGCGCGTTTAAAACAAACAAACTCTTCAGCTTTATTGTTAGTAGCTATAGATTAACAGTTAACAGTGATTTCGCAGTTGTTAACTTTGTAAAATAAGTAGGTCGACAACGTAAATCAAATGTAAAATAGTCAATGAGAAATTTAGAAAAACTACGGTGATGCTAACCTAACCTAACTGGTGGATGTAGGTAAGTGCAACTTAGAACCAACTTATTGTTTATTTTACGCAAAGAAATCTGATGTAAGCTATCCAGAGCGATGTCTAGGTATCGTAGTTTTGAGCAATACTATATGCCAACACCAGAGCAACGGACTCTCAGCATCTCGTAGCTTGACTCTGACTTGACTCTGCTTGACGGTTGCGAAGATGGAAAACACAGGATAATGTCTAGGCCGTATTTACTCACAGAATTTCCCAAGTGCCTACAAAGGTACGCAATGGGGAAATTCTGACTCATTAGTTAGTTTTTCTTCCGACTCTTCGAAGATACACGTCTAGGTGACTAAAACAAGATCGTCTGAGGTATTAGAAAGCTTTGTTTGAAGAGAGACAATTTATTTATTTATTTAGGTTAGCCTACAATTGTTTACACGTTACATTTCATTTAAAAGTACACGATATCATTTATAAGTTCAACAATCACTTACAGGCTAACACCACATGCACTATTTTAGTTATATTATGCACTAGCTGCGCCCCGTGGTTTCACCCGCATAAGTTTCGATCCCGTGGGAATATCGGGATATAAAGTAGCCTATATGTTAATCCAGGGTGTCAGCTACCTCCATACAAAATTTTATCAAAATTGAACCAGCTGTTTGAGCGTGAAAAAATAACAAACATAGACACACACACACACACACTCACAGACTTTCGCCTTTATAAAATTTGTATGATTTTTATTTTTGCAATTAATTATACATTTTAAATGAACATAAAACGCTGGTCATTTGTGCAGAGGTTGAAAAGTTCCTGCCTGGTGATAATCCAGATTTTTAGAACTTCTTCCTTCTTTCCTTCTTCCTTCTTCTTTCTTTATGTTTAATCTTATGATAGCGATTCGCTATACCTATTCTTCTGCTGTTGTTGAGATGTGTACTTGAAAGCAGCCATTATTCAACATTAGACGAAGGATATGCACTAAGCCACCTTTTGCGAGGTGGCTGACCTTTAATTGGAGTCATTTGATGTTGACTAATTGGTCTATATAAACCAAAGTCTATATATAGTAAAGAAACACAGGTGTTGTGATTGTGACGCTGATAGACCAACGAATACAACACCTGTGATATTTAAAACCAGTTTGGAAATAAAATATTGCATTATTATTTTAAAAATAAATTTTATTTCATGTTATTTTTTCACATTATGGACCATGGTAATTAAAATTATAAACACATGCAAGTGTCTCGATAGGGTCAACAAAAAAAAAGAGAACTTAACAGTATTTTAAATTATATTAGAATCAGGCAAATAATGTAGGCACTTAACTAATTGTAAAAAACACTTTTTCGAACTCATTTATGTAGACGCCAGGAGTAAAGAACCTTTTTATTTGGTAGGAACAGGTTTTTTAGGGTCTCACATAAACATATTCTACTTAAAACTACTTATAAATTAATTGCATAAAGATAATAATACAATTAGGAAATAAACTCCAAAGTAAATACAAGGTATTATTGAATTAACCCAAAACCTCTTAAGAGGTCATTGTACTCATCATTATGAACCACTTTTACTATGGGGCCAAACCTGAAATCGCGAAAAAAAAATCAGCTGTTCCCTACATTTTGACGAGTTATGCGAACATAAATGTAGGGAACAGCTGATTTTTTTTTGCGATTTCAGGTTTGTTCCCATAGTAAAAGTTGTTAATAATGATGAGTACAATGACCTCTTAAGAGGTTTTGGGTTAATTCAATAACATCCTGTATATAACAACGTAAATTAAGTAAATGTTTATTTTTAACTCTCCGACACGATAACGTCTGTCTTATTTGTGACAGCGATAACTATCTAAACAATCACAAGACACAGTCATAGATATTAGCATTATTCTGAGTAACTGTTCAATAAGGAAAGTAGTTTATTTGTCTTCATGAAACACGTAGATTTTCCTTGTGGTTTGCGGCGGCGTGTACGGATGATAAGGATGCACACACACTGTCCTCCTTGTGAAAAGGAATAGGGATACCCGTCGCGCCAGTCCCACACCGATGTCTATACTCTTGTGTCGTGGTATGTCTATCATTGGTAGCTCATCTTCGTCCTCCTTCTTTAAACAGTTCAGTTTTCGGAAGCTGTTGCGAAACCTGCCAAATGCTGGCTCCACCGTTCTTTGTACACTCGGCAGTCGACGCAGTAAAGTCTTCTTCTCTGTTTTACCATCTTTCGTTTCACTGTCACTGAATCTATTCGTCCACGGTTTGGTTTCATTAACTTTCACTGATTTCTTATATTTCCTAGTAGGTACCGCCGGTGCGATCACAGTTAAGTCTTCATCAGACATCGCTATAATGTTTTATTTTCCACATTTTGTATATACTTTGTTCGCTTATCGGGCTAGAGTGAGCTCCTGTCTCAATTTTTGGCATTGATTGAGTGTGACGCAGTTTCATGATAAGATATTATCCAGATTACTGTGATTACAGCGACTTGGGTTTATAGTGATTATACGCGGTAAAAATCTAGTTGAAAACAAATGCATTATAGCAGGTTTTTAATGGTGGCAATACTCTTAGATATTATTAGTGGACAGTTACCGGCAATGTCTACAAAAAAAAAACTCAATGCAACACAAAAAATGATTAAAACCGTAGCCCGGTAGCCTTGTGTTCAGTAACCGTGAGGCTAAACCGCTCTTCCGCCACAGAACTGCTCTAAACTTCACTTCACTGATACAAGATCTGGACAAATATGATAAACTTAGGTACATACTACGCAGATATGATAAAATGGAAGGAGCACAGCTCTCCTCATATTTGAACAATTATGTAAGAATCGCGGCGAGGTGTTAAAAACATCCATAGGTAATACCTTATTAAACATAGGTAAGTACCTACTTACAACACAAGTCATTTCCATTACGATCGAATGCAAGCATAGCTAATTAAGTGGGTCTGAGTAGGTACCTATATTGGTATTATTTGTATTATAACATCGTTTTCGTCAACTTCTTTAGGTACCTGATAATACGCATACAGTACAACCCCATTTTATGTCCAGACAAATCAACATCCATTCCAAGGTGGCCTGGAAGAGATCGCTGAAAGCGATAAGGCCGTCCATTATAAATATTTTGTAGAGTTCGATCTATTTTTTGTAAAGTTTGTATTTTTGTGGTGTACCTACTTATAATAAAGTATAAATAAATGAATAAATAAATAGATACGTACTCAAATCATGTTCTAAGTTAGTCATTGTGTCTGTAGACAACCTGCAGCTAATGAGGTTCATTAAAATTCATGGCCGTCAGTGGCAAGTAATGAACAGTATGGTTTTATAGAATTCTATTATCAATAAATTAGACGAGATAAGATGCCTTGATAGATCTAATATAATTGCTGACTAAAATAACAGCTGCGGTAGACCTTTTTTGTCAACATGACATTATTTAGTATAATATACCTACACTACAGGTTGATTGGCAGATGCACTGAAAAAAATAATTTATCATTAAGACTTTAAACAGTAAGAAGAAATGTTTGTAAAACAGTAAAAACAAAATAGTAACTTTTAATGATTGAACATACTATTTACTGAAAAAAAACAACAGAAAAAAAAGGAAAACCACCATCACGTAATGTAAGTAAATTTCAATGGTTTGAACTTTGAACGATATCACCAAATGAATAAAACAGTTAATTTTGCGAGTCTTAGACGAAGTCTTACCAATTTTTTTTTACCTAATTTTTATGTTTTTTTTATGTCTAATGACACAGAGGCCTAAAACATGTTTTGCTAGATTGCTTACACATTAATTATTAAAAAAAAAATCTTTTATCATTCAATTTGTCCATAAATAAGCAGTTTACTTAAAATTTTGGGAATTTTCGAAAAAAAAAACTAAAATTTGGTAAGAAAAAATTTGGGACACTTCGTTTATGACAACCATTGCTTAAATAGTTCTAAATTGTCTGTACTATCTTCGACATAAAGCTTTGCACCCGTCTTCCAATCACCCTGTATTAGCTGTCATTTTGGTCTAGAAAATTAAAAGTCACGAGTTTAGGTGTCCATAATTCGTAGCAAAACAAGCAAACATAACCAATAGAAGTAGGTAGCTATTAGGTCATTTGAGACTTTTGTGGGTGCAATAAGTAGTAATTAGGTAAATAGGTAAGTATCTACCTACTGAGTAAAGAGAGCCAATGGTCCTTTTCTGGGTGCACTCCTTCCATAGCGTAGATATCATCCAACCACTCACTCATAAAAAAACCCTTGTGCCATGTACTGTGAGGGGGAAAATAAAGTTGAGTAAATTATGTAGTATTTAAGGTAATAATCGACTCAGCTCTCGATACTCGCATGATTAAACCCACAAAAATATACCATTAGAGGGGTCAGGTGACAGAACCCTACATTAGGGTACCTACTTATTGAATTAATTCAAAATTAAATTTTGATTTTGCATTTAAATTGTTTTGAATTAGGTAGGTACCTTTAAAAAAAGGTGAGCCCAGTTTGCATTTTTTTTAAAACAAGTAGGTACTTAAATCGGTCCATATTTTTCGTGTTAATTAATTTAGAGGTTTTTCACCTTAACCAAATTGGATACTGTTATGACGATTAGTTAGTACTTTTTTCCTTCACGTAAATGTTTGGTTCGTTTTCATTACGTGCAAAATGACAAGGTTGAATCGACATTGCTCTCATTTTCACAACCAGTGATAGTAACACCGCAGTCAGTCTTTTGTATTCGTCATCCAAATCGTTTTCCACATAGGAGGGAAAGAGATAAAGAGTTTTTGTTATTCCGAAGCGCTGTGCGCAGACGTTGGCGTCATCGCACTATTTCCCCGCCAGGTGTGACGAACCACCAGCAACCTACGACCAATTCATTCACTTTTGTATCTTTATCGTTGTGTTGGTATCGTGGCTAGAAAAGGATTGTGTTGTTATTATAATCAAATACAAAATATCAGGTAAGACTTGTAATAAGACTACTAACTGACTTGTTTTTATAAATAAATAAGGTTTCGGTTTAATTGGCAAACATGGGGTGCAATGGTTAACTAACAAAACTTTAAAATTGGTCGTCCACTTAGACTTACATTAAAAGTCAGTTGCTTGCTATGTGATAATAATATTTATGTTGTTTATTTACCCACAGTTTTTTTGTGTCAGTATAATATAGGTAATTATGCAAATACATCGTAGCTTATTAGAGATTTATCCAACATTAACTGTGTACCTCACTTCATTCTATTAATAGATATATTATTATTTGCTGTTTCAAATATTTTAAACTAATTTAAATTTAATATACCGCAACTGTGACGTTACTAGCATTGTGTTTTAATCGCATGTTTATTAGTTAGTTAGTTTATTTAAGCATCGATTGTACAAGAATCTACATAAACATTTATAGAATAGTGGGCACAGAGCATGTAACCTTTTATAGTGGGTACTTTCTATTTTTTTGGTATTTCTAGGTATAATGTAGTACGAGTTAAAGACAGTATTTTTAATATTCAGCCAAAGATAGATACTAACCCTCTCATTTATAAATGTTTAAAAGTCAAAAATGTATGGTCTTATAGACGCTAATCAATAATTAATTTTTTTTTATAAATAAGGGGGTATTTCTTTGCATGTGTGATATGTACCGTAGGTATCTAGGAGTTTTAGAAAATTACCCTAAGTCTTAAGTAGATCAAGTTCAGTTGCGCGTGAGGCGGTGTTTTGTACGCACGTGCTTATCGCAAAACATTCCGGCTGGTGTATTAATCACGTTCGGTGCGAGTGAACTCGCTAATAGTGAGAATGGAGGGAGGTAGTACGGATGAAGCAGCGTTGACCGATAAAAGTGACACTGAGGTTATAAATGAGTGTGAACGTATGATGACAATGACGGGTACGGTGGATGCGGACCAACAAATTGATGTAAGAGTAGCGGAGAAGAGATCTAGGGAAAAGAGTGAAGATAGTAGTGAAGAAGGCTTTACTACAGTTACCAGGAGAAGACCAAAGAAACTCATTCGAAGTAAATCAAATGGAAACTTGAGTGCGCACAGATTCGAATTAAATAAACGTAATGAACTTAATAATGATGCGACTGTGGAGAATGATGACTTAATAAATAATACGTTTGAAATATGTTTGACTTCTTTACAAGTTTTACCGAAACAGATGGCCTTGGCGAAGTGGTTAAGAAGTGGGTCTATACAAAACATTATTAGAATTAAATATAAAAGCCCTTATAAAGTATTCGTGCAGTTTGATGACAAAAAACAAGCTGAAAAATTATTAAATTTTTCTAAAAACAAGGAGCTAGACATAAGAGCGCAATTTACTGACGAAGTTGATCTATCTTACGGATTAATTAAAGGGGTTGAATTAGAAATGACAGATAAAGAAATGTCAGACTCATTCAATACCTCAGTTGAAATTGTGTCTGTCAGAAGACTAAGGCGGATGAATGAAGAAGGTAAATGGATTGATAGTGAGACCGTTAGGTTAGGTTTCAAAAGCCAGATTGTGCCAGAGTATGTATATGCATATGGGTGTAGATTCAGGGTTGAGAAATATGTTTTTCCTGTAACCCAGTGCTCAGGATGTTGGAAGTTTGGACATCATAAAAAGTTTTGTCCAATCAATAAGAATCTTTGCCCGAAATGCGGAAAAGAACACAGCAATTGTGAGACAGAAACATTTAGATGCTTAAATTGCAAAGGCCCTCATATGGCTATCAATAAAACATGCCCATTTTTTATAAAAGAGAAGAGGATCCGTGTTCTAATGAGTCTGGAAAATACTACTTACAAAAACGCGTTGGAAAGGTATATTCAAGAAAAAAAGGAAAATACCAAGCAGGTTTCACTTGAATTCGAGAATGAGCCCTCTAAAATGGAACGTATAGTTATAAATACGGATGTGAGGAGTTCCACAAATAATAATTTCAATGAAAAGTTGATTGATGAACAGGCAGAAAACTACATGGAACAGTTTATGGATGATGAACCGGTTATTTTAGAAGAAAAACAGGAGGAGCGTAAAGCATCAACAAGTAAAAAAACCGAAAAAAACCGAAAAAAAGGATCGAACAATTCAAAAAAGAAGGATAGCAAAAATTTGCATAATATTAATATGTCGGCATCTACCGAAAGTCTAGAAGTTACTCAAAATCAAGAAGAAGAAAACAGAAGTACGAAAGAGAGAAAATTTCAATGGAAGAGAATTTGGCGAAGTATTATGGAAATTGTGTTTTCTGAAGAGCAGATTCTAATGGAAAAAATAATGTCAATGGTGAAAGTTATATGTGAGGAAATTAAATCATTTTTACTTAGTAGTTTTATGGACAGAGAAGTTATAAAAAAAAATTTATCTAATGGATAGCACACAAAAAGAGATCTCGCTAAATATATGTCAGTGGAATTCACAAAGTTTAAGGCCCAAATTAGGTAGTTTTGAAGTATTTTTAAATCAGGAAAATATTCATATTGCTATTTTGAGTGAAACATGGCTTGATCCAAGTGTTAACGTTAATTTGAGTGGGTACAATATTTTTAGGCAGGATAGACCGGATTTCTACGGAGGAGTTGCTATTATAATCCATAAATCATTGCATTCGCAAATAGGTCATACTCGTCTATCAAATCCAGGCATAGAAATTATTCATGTCAAAATTCTAAACTGTAAAAGCTTAAAAAATATAATATCAATTTACTGCCCTTCTTCTGTAGTCACGCGTTCTGCCGACTGGGATAGTCTGTTTAGTTTAGAGCTCAGCAATACTTTGATTGCAGGGGATTTTAATGGACACCATACAAATTGGTCGTACAAAATAGATCAAAGAGGAACTCAACTGCTGGAGTCTTCACTAGAAAAAGGCTGGATTTCTTTAAATAATGGCGATGCTACTAGGGTAAAATTAGTTAACGGATTGGTTAAGAGGACATCACCTGATATTACGTTTGCATCGTCAGATATATCGATAAATTGTGATTGGAAAGTATTCAATGAAAACTTGGGGAGTGACCACCTCATTATTAAAATAACACTTAACTATTTAGAATCAAGAAAATATATAAAGAAACGCAATTATAAAAAAGCAGACTGGAAAGCGTATAGAGAAAATCTTCAACAACCATTTTCCGAAATTAATCATTTTGAAGATATTCAAGTCTTATATGACTATTTTGAGGATCACATTAATTGGTCAGCCAATAAGAATATACCTGAGACAAAGATTTGTACCAATCCGGCAGCTAATTTTAAACCTAAGGAGTATTGGCACCCATCATTGTCCAGAGCCGTAGCTAAACGAAGACTAGCTTTGAGTACATTTAGACGTAATCCTACGCCTGATAATCTCAATAATTTAGAGAATAAAACCGCAGAAGCTCACACTTTGATAAGTAATGCAAGATCAATTAATTGGAAATCATTTTGTAGCAGTATTAATGAGACTACTTCTGTGTCTGAAATGTGGCGGAAGATGCGTTGGTTCAAAGGCTATAAACAGGCACAATCGTTTCCTTCAGAAACGAAACAAAAGGATTTGTTATGCTCTTTAGCGCCAGACTCAGTAATAAACAAACAACCTTATTTCAAATCTCGTAATAGTTTATTGGAATCACCGTTTAGTATACAAGAAATGAAACATTGTTTTAAGAAAAAAGATACTGCTCCGGGCAAGGATGGGATAACTTACTCCATGATTTACAACCTACCTTCTGTAGGCAAAAATTATTTATTAAATCTGTATAATAGGATTTTTTCATCTGGGCATATTCCACGTCAATGGAGGGAAATAAGCATTGTTCCCATTCCAAAAACTGCCAGCAGTGCTGATGTTGAACCGAAGCTTAGACCGATATCTCTCATCTCATGCGTTTGTAAAATATTTCACACAATGTTAGTAAAGAGATTGGAATGGTATATAGAGAGAAATAAGTTTTTATCTGCGGGTACGTCTGGTTTTAGGAGGGGACAATCATGCTTGGATTGTCTTGCGAGACTTGTCACGGATATTCAAATAGGACTGTCGAATAACATACCTACTGTAGCTTGCTTCCTGGACATAGATAATGCATACAACAATGTTATAATTGAGAGTGTTGTGGCTACGTTAGATAAATTGAATGTTGGTTCCAATATTTGTAAATATATCTGGGAGTTTTTAAGTGCAAGATGTTTAATAATGAAAATATATTCGGGGGAGACAGTAATGAGTAGATGGACAAATAGGGGTTTGGCTCAGGGGGACCCACTTTCCCCGTTACTTTTCAATATAACCACGTATAAAATTTGTCGAGAGATTGAAGACGTTTCTATATTACAATATGCTGATGATTTTGTATTTTATTTGAAGCACAGAGACATACATTTTTGTGAAATCATTTTACAATCAGCACTTAATGACATGATTGCTAAACTTGATGAAGTAGGCTTAGAACTTTCCCCAAATAAATCCAAATTATGTATTTTTACCAGAGGTCGAAAAAGGAACAAAATAGATATTAAAATAAATCAACATATAATTAGTACAGTTGAAAATTTTAAATACTTAGGTATGTGGCTTGATCGATCCTTATTGTGGGGTAAACATATTAATGAAGTAGCTGAGAAGGTATTGAAATTTTTGAAACTTTTAAAAGTATTAGCGGGTTCTAAATGGGGAATGCATCCCAAGTATCTACGTACGTTATATATTTCGGTGATCAGAAGTAGATTGGATTATGGATGTTTTTTGTTCGGAAATAGTGCCAATGTTCATTTATATAAATTAGATAAAATACAGAATCAGGCCGCGAGAATAATCGGAGGATTTATCAAAAGCAGTCCCATACATGTAATGGAAAGCGAACTGTGCTTACCTCCTTTACATAATAGAAGATTATTTCTTTCATATAAATACTGCCTGAAAAGTATGTCCTGGTCAAACAGTATAATGATGCGACTTCTTGCAGAACTAAATAATCTTAAACAGATGAGTTTTTGGCAAAAAAAAAAGAAACCTTTACTCGTATCGGTATTCGATGAATGTGAATCTTTACGCGTACATACCTCTGATCCCTTGCAGATGTTTACATTAGATGTGTGGGTAACCAGTATTAAAATAGATGAAATTATTGTATGTAATTTAGAAAGTGTAACAGGTCCTAAAAAACATTTAAATTTTGCTTCTCTAAAATTTGAAATTGTCAAAGAAATTCACGATAAATACTTGGATTATAATAAATATTTCACTGATGGTTCTAAGTGTAAGGATGGTTTGGGAGCAGCGTTTTACGACGTTGATAGAAAAAAATCAGCTATGTACAAAGTAAATGCTAATGTGTCTATTATGACGATGGAACTCATTGCAATCTACGAAGCCATTAACTCTGCTTATAACTCGGGGGATCGGTATTTTGTGATTTTCACAGACAGTAAGAGTGGTCTGCAGCATTTAGCTCGTTGTGCCTCTGGCTTCAGAGGTATTTCGATAGCTTACTCCATTTTAGGTAAGGTTATAGATCTTACAAACAATGGCATAGTGATGAGATTGCAATGGGTTCCATCTCATGTAGGTTTGAGAGGTAACGAAGAGGCTGATACACTAGCAAAATTAGCGGTCAGTCAAGGTCAAGAATTTTGTATCCTACCTAATTATTTAGAACAATTAAATTATTGCAAAAGAATTTGTTATGATAGGTTTAAGGAGTACTTTGATGAACGAAGTAGGGAAAAGGGTATCTGGTATAAAACTATACAATATCAGCCTCCTCGAATACCGTGGTTTGCTATCAAGGATATGAGTAGGTATCATATTGTTCTGCTTCACAGATTACGCTCTGGTCACTACCCATCCCGCAAGTTTGGTTATTTGATGAAAAAAGTTAGTTCTCCCAATTGTGAAACATGCGGAACGGTTGAAGATGTTCACCATTTACTTATGGAGTGTACTAAGACAAAGAAGGAAAGAGAGACACTGTTCAGTAAAATAAAAATAAACAAATATGAAATCGGTCCTTATGTGAAAGTTTTAGCGCAGCCATCACCCGAGGTAGCAAACCTACTTGCGGATTTGTTCCGAAATTAACAATGTACCTATACTTTATTACTATACTTATACTTGTAGATGTAGTTTAGAATAGTTTAAGGTATGATGAGGCTGACATGCCACTGTGGATAAAAGCCTCTAATAAAATCTAGAATAAAAAAAAAAAAAAAAAAAAAGTAGATCAAGTTTCTATTCTTTATTCTTACGGGGACATGTTCAAATATGAACAAACCTCCATTCATTATAAAGAATTAAAAAAAAAGTTTATAGTTTGCCCCATGAACGTACATTGCTAACTAAGGAAGTGGATAATGTGGACATGCCCTGACAATGACCACTACAATGAACATTGTACTTTGTAGACTCATGGGGTTTACCCAAATCACAATAGGCGTGTGGATCATTGCCAAGAAAGAGAAACTAAATGCCGAGCAGACTCATGCCTACTGCAATTGCTTAGTCTTATGTTTTTCAAGTATGTAGGTATGTGTAGTTTTTTTCCAATTATGCCTTTATTACTAACATTAGGCGACACCCAAATGAATGATCAAATAAAAGCGCGCTGTTGGATTTTCCGCGCTCCTCTCAGCGCCGAAAGTTAAAAATCCAACAGCCCGTTTTTATTTAGACGTTCATTTGGGAGTCGCCTAATGTTAGTAAAAACGGTTAGCCTTTTTTTCCTAAGTGTCACACCACTCCATGTTTGTATTTTTTTAATTAGTTATAGTCCTTCGTGTCTTCCTAACATTCAGTGGGCCAGTGAAACTTTTAATGTACCCACCTACTTAATTATGATACCTACTGTACGAGCAATTACGACTAATGGGTATGTCTATTATTCCACGTGAGCCTTATCTACTTAGAGCTATACAAGTATGTATATTATTACGTCAGCAGAATTTTTGGTAAATCCATAGTTATCTTGCCTCAATTTATATCATTAAATACTTAGCAAATATCGGGACTGATAGATAGTTTAATATTAAAGATTATGTTGTATAATTTTGTAATAAATATTATTTATTATCAAGTTGAGGACGTGATAAGCTGTTCATGTAGATTTCAGTTTTTCCTCAATTGATCGACACGAGAATTAGGTACCCTAGAGCCCTACCGTTGTTGATTCAGCATAGGTACTTATTTTTTATCTAAAGATACCTTCTTACTATGGATACGGATTTCTATAAAATTTGGCAGGGAGTTAGATTGCATCCCGCGGAAGGTCATAGGATACTTTTTATCCCGATATTCCCACGGGATCGAAACTTATGCGGGTGAAACCGCGGGTCGCTGCTATATGGCGCATTATATTTTCCATTATATTTTTGTAACAAACAGCCATTTTTAGGTGGTTCATATCATCTAGTCATCTTTTTCTTTCCCTTATTCCAATTTATTTGGGGTCGCGGTCGGTGCAACATCTGTTTTCTTCCATACTTCTTCTCTATTTGTCGTCATCTCGGTAGTCATTCTCTTTCTCGCCATATCATCTTTCACTCAGTCTATCCATCGTTTCTTTGATCTTCACCCTTCCCCTAGTCTTATAGCCATTCATTAGCCACCCACATTCATACTAATTTCATTTAGTTTAGTTTTTTTTTTGTTTGGTAGTATGGGAGACAGAAGATTTTTCTGCTAAATTATTAAGTCACTAGCAGCGCCCCGCGGTTTCACCCGCATAAGTGTCGATCCCGGTCGAAAGACACGTGGCGCCATCTATTATCATAATAACGTTGTGGTTTTCCTCACTTTTTTTCGGGATGAATTTTATTGTACCCTATGTCCGTTTCTGTACACCTGAAAACGTATAAGCAAAATTTTAGGAGTATCGGATCATTAGAATCCTTATTAAATGCGTCAACTTTTAAGGTTACTTGCCAAACTGGCGTAGTACATTTTTTTTCAGTACAGTAAGTTAAAGTTGGGCGAAGTATTAATTTTTCATTCTTGGTTCGGATAAATATGACATTTTCTTCTAAATTAGAGCAGTTAGCTAAAAATTTAAAACAACAGATTACACAAGCACTAGGTACTCAAGAATACACAAAAAAAAAAGAAAATCTAAAAAAAGTAAAGATTTGTAGCTAAAGGAGCTAAAAAACCATCACAGGATGTACATTTTTCGAAAAAAAAAAAAAAGAAATTACCTACTGTAATTTAAAAAATACATGACTAAGATTTTTTTTATATCTTTGTGGTAACTATTACGATTTGTCCTATCACCCGATTCCGGCTTGACGTTGAGTTTTGGGACACCCTGTATAAACAAGGTGTAACGTTAAATGCGTAAAACCCCTTAAGGGGTCATTGTACTCATCATTATGAACAACATTTTACTATTATGGGACCCAAGCTGAAATCGCGAAAAACAAATCCGTTGTTCCCTACATTTATGCTCGCATAACTCGTCAATATGTACTAAACAGCTGATTTGTTTTTGCGGTTTCAAGTTTGGTCCCATAATAAAAGTTGTTCATAATGATGAGTACAATGGAGGTTTTGCGCATTAACCGTTACACGTTGTATACAGGGTTATTGGAAAAACACCAATACCTCTGAAGAGGTCATTGTGCTCATCATTATGAACAAGTTTTACTATAGGACCAAACCTGAAATCGCGAAATAAAAATCAGCTGTTCCCTACATTTTGACGAGTTATACCTACAAACAAAAATGTAGGGAACAGTTGTTTTTTTTGCGATTTCAGCTTTGGTCCCATAGTAAAAGTTGTTGGTGTTTTTCCAATAACTAGATACATTTAAAATAGTTAGGATTAGGATTTCTGTTGCAAATACCTTGTCTGTGTTTTCATTTGTATGGTCACAAATCATCATTAGAATGTCACTTTTAGGGAGGTAACTATGGATTAACACCTTATTGTACAGCAATGTTGATGCATAGATAGCTCCCAGATGGTATGGCTGCTTATAACCAATATCGTTTTCTGTTCTAATGTTCACCACACTTCATCTTTTGCACTCAATAAGAGGGTACCCAACCGATTTCAGCCGGTCGATTCTGTAAAAATCTCACCGTGAAAACTTAGGTGAAGTGAGTTTGTTTTTGCTAGGAATTGACACTATTGACAGCTCACTCCACGCTCACTTCACCTACGTTTTCACGGTTAGGTTTTTACAGAATACCACCGCAGCAGGTTAGTTTTGTTAACTTTACCACTATGCGTAAAAAGCGTTTTGTAGAAAAGAAAATAATGAACTGTGTCTACTAATCAGCCGAAAAATCCTGACTTTTTTTTTCAATGCAATCTTTTGGAGGACCAAAGTAATCATGAAATATGAACATCATTTACTAAAATGAGGCCAACTCTGAATAGCGAAAAAAGATGGCCTGTATTTATATGTGTAAAAAACCGGCCAAGTGCCAGGTTCCATACCACAAGGTATAAAACGCCACTTGTACTGTACTTGTACACGTTACTTGTATGAAGACATTTTCTTGTTATAGCACAATAGTATAGTTGCGTAGTTAATTTTGTTGTTATAGCAGCAATGTACACAAATAAAAAAAACACACACACACACAATGAATAAACACAATACACACTATGTGAAAATTTCAACTGTCTGCCTATTACGGTTCATGAGATACACCTCGCTGACAGTCCAGAGTTCCAGACGAACGGACGGACGTACGGACAGTGGAGGCTTAGTAATTAGGGTTCCGTTGGCACCCTTTGGGTACGGAACCCTAAAAACTAACTTTAATGAAGTATTGAACGTTTAACTGATGAATTAATTAGGAAGTGACCCTGTATCCATGACATGCTGGGTTTTTAATTTGGTAATAACCTGATAAAACATATTTGACTAGTGACTATATGTATCGTTCCCTTTGTGTATCTTTACGTAGATATATCCTTTTGTGTTTCCAAGACTTTGCAGTCATTTTCCGCCTATGTAGTGTGAGTAATGGCTGACTACCTTATCACTAGATAACACTAAATGATAACAGTTTTAACAACGATAGCGCTCCGCCATTTTGTCATTCAACAACTGGAACTCTGGTACTTATTCTACTTTGTTTAAAATTCAGAATAAAGATTTTTAGTTTTTCCTCTATTATCATACATGAAGGTGATTTTAACAAGTAGAATAAGTAATTTATTGGTATCGGTTTTAGTTCACAACGGTGCGTGAGGATGGGTTTATGTTTTTCGCTCGACTGTGGGGACTGTGATGTCTGCTGCAACCCTTGTTGTTTGGCGCTGGGTGCTTGCTGCCTAGTGCCCTGCCTGTGTCCTAACGCGTGTGGACAACAGCAACAGCCCCCACCGCAACATGTAACCGTGGTGCAGCAGCCGCCAGTCGTCTACGACCAGCCACCTCCGCCATCAGGATACCCGTACCCGCCACCCCCAGGAGGATACCCACCTCCCGGCGGTTATCCAGGATACCCTCCACCACAGGGATATCCTCCACCACAGGGATACCCAGGATACGGTCCTGATCCTCACCAAATGTACAGATGAAAAGCTTGTAATTAAGGTAAGAATAGTGGACGACCTTTTCTAGTTTAAGATGCTTACTTCTCTTTTACACTCGGTTTCTGGAACAAAAATTATCGATCTGTCAAAACTAAACGTCAAAGTCAAGTGATCCTATTGACGGTTGTAATTCAGTCAACCAATCACTTAAGCTTACAATTTGTTAGCGAATTTTTGTATTGATTTTCGTTGTAGAAACTGTGCAATAATTGTGCATGCCTAGATTTACTTGTACGTGAGTGAAGAGGTGGAGGTTATACCTACTCAGCATTAATCGATCCTAACTCTTGATAACAAAATCATAGATAAGTTATTGATAATACTTGATATCTTTGTACTTTGGTGGCAGTTATTAAACACAGTTGCTTTTAGATTGTTAGCAGTTTCCTAATAGGTTTTCACTTACTATATCTACAAATAACTGGAGATAGCCTAGTGCAACTTAAAAATATATCTCGGGATAACACTGAACTGAGCAACAAGTAAATACCTAAGTGAGTAAACTAGACAAATAAGTACTTACGTAGTGTTTGAAGTTCAATATTTTAGTTCTGTGTCGAATTGTGTTCTTACTATTAGTGAACTTGGTCATCTACCTATCTTGACATGTCCATATCATCATCTGCCTACCCTTTATCCAACTATGTTGGGGTCGGCTTCCAGTCTAACCGGATGCAACTGAATACCAGTATTTTACATGAAGCGATTGCCTATCTGACCTCCACAACCCAGTTACTGGGTAATACGATACCCATTGGTAAAAACTGGTTGTCAGACTTTCGGGCTTCTGACTACCCGTAACGACTGTCAAAGATCCACGAATGACAGCCGGGACCAACGGCTTAACGTGCTTTTCGGGACACATAGGGGTCTCGGTATGTAAAGATGGTCACAGATCCACAGACCAAACGCGGCAAGCGTAGCTTAACCTGATCGATCGACCTGTGCGGCTGTTATTAAGTATTTAGCCAAGGGCCCCTCCTTGACATGTCCGATGCCCATATGTGATACAGTTAATGGATTCAGTATATTATGAAGGCGAGGGGCACTTATAATTTACCAGCTTTTAGCCGCGGCTCCGCCCGCGTGTACTTATATCGAAAACTGTCCCACGGAAACGTACCACCGCACACCAGGATTAAAAGTACCCTATGTGTTAATCCAGGTTATAAACCATCTGTGTGCCAAATTTCATATAAATCCGTTCAGCCGTTTTTGCGCCAATCCGGAACTTATATCCAGACAAACAGACAAGACGAACAAAAATTCTAAAACCTATATTTTCGAAATCAGACGTGTTCCCACACTTTTTTCTAAATTATTCAATTTAGTTTAACTTCGTTACTTTTTTATTAAGAATTAAAAATTAACCATACCTAACTACTAAAGACATTCCCCTTTCCTAATGCAACAAGATTATAGTGGACATAATTCTATTGCCTATTGCTAATTGAATTGATAGCGACACAATAAGTGACAAACAATTCTCACAATAGTCTTTTTTCTCAGAAATACTTCATCGATAATTTTCAGGCCAAGAAATGGCAGAAACGAGACAAATCGTCGTCAGTCGTCAGTGACAGACCTTCGATTCTATTAGCATTATATTGTGACTGCGTCACATAATTGTATAGATATAGATATTCCTATTATAGTGATAGTTAGGTACCTAACTTTTAACCAATCAGTAGCGACCGCTATGACAGTACCAATCGAGACAATAAGTGGAAAGACAAATTAGCCATCTTGAGTAGGATTCCCCATAAAATAAGTACCTTATTTGAACAAAGGAAAATGGAAAAAGTACGACGTAATTACAAACCTTCATGCAATCATGACTGTTCAAATGTGTTAGCGATGCGATGGTCGATTATCGTCACTAATGTATTTATGTATTGTACCTAAAACGCATTTATGATTCATGATAGGTCAAAATACTAGTCCATATTATTTAATAGTCACATACCTATGTGACTAATAGACTTGGCTCGTCTTGGCGGGGGCACTCCCGTGCCCCCAGATAACCTTTTTTTTTTGTTTTCTTGGGGATACCTTCAAGGTCGGGGAGTGTGGGATTTTACCTCACTAAAACCACTCCGGTGATCAACATCAGCATATAGCGGTGGCCCCGGTTCCCAAAGACCAATTCAGGAACCCCCCCCGTGCAATGCCTGTAAGGCACATCCCCGGGGAGACTGTAAAGGGGCCTCCCCTGAGCCTCGCTATGCACTTTTGTACCTATGTATCTCAATATAATATGATAGTTACCTACATAAGATGCTTCAACACGAAGGATTTGAAAAAGCCATTGTTTATAGTTTTAGATGTACAACCATGATGGTTCATGCACCAACAACTGCAACATTGCTACACTGCAAGACTAGACTACTTTAACCCTTTGTATAAACGTGGATCCACGTGAGACACAATGGCTTTTTAATTGTTTCTGTAATTATGACATCCAATTAGAGACTCAGCAGATGACTTTGTGATCACGGATTAACTAATAAAAATAGACACGGCCTTCAATGCCAACGTCTCGGTGACTTATTTTATGCCGGAAAACACAAATTGCAAGTATCTTGTACTTTTGTCCCTTTTTCCTGACACGTGAATGTCCTTATTCGCTTGTGTCAAATTCTTGACATAGTGCAAAAAAATTGTTAGGCAAATTGACTACCTACCATGGACGTAATATAATATAGAGTTACTTCTATATATTACGTCCATGCTACCTACTACCTAACTTAAATTATCCCTATAGGTATTCAAATCATAACTGTCTTTGTTTGACAGTTATATTAAATGGCTTCACTATAAATTGACGTTATAGGCTGTCCATTTGCTCAATAATTAAGTAATTTCTCCGACTGTTCTTTCACCCACAAGATGGAGATACTGAAACTTGGGTCATTGCGGTTTTAGCAGTTATCATCTGCTATATTATGTAGCTTCAGAATTTTCTTTAATTTAAAAATATTGTGTTCCAGGATGTGCTGCAAGTGGAACTGTCGCCCGTGTTGCTGCTGCTGTATCCCCTGTTGTTGCTGCGACTGTTGTACAGACCCCGAAAAACGCACCGTGGTTGTCAACCATGTTGTCGTTCAACAACCAACTGCAAGACCCGTTGTTGTACAACAACAACCACCACCCTACCAGAGATACTAAATAGCACCATGATAATCCTTTTTAACCTTTTATAAGTACATATTTTTCAATTTCATCGAAATCGGATTGATACCAACAACTGTACTAACGTGACGTGACTGTATATTGTATATTGGGATAACCGTGTAACTTTTCTTTTATATTCATTTAGATAGAAATATGTACACTTCTAAATATTTCTATGTAAATGAATGTAAAAGAAAAGTTGTTTACTTATCGGGAACAGGGTCTGTGCTCCAGGGAGAGGAAGCCTTACCGAATCAGAATTTTTTGATACCAAATTAATTTCATTACAAATCATTGTTACGGTCAATATTCTATTTAACCACGGGAGCAGGGTCGAAGTGGCGGTGCTTGGGGTATGCCTATGTCTAGAATTGGGAGTCTTTCAGTTCACTGCTGGACTCTCCAATTGCAGCCACCCTGCGAAGATCGTCGCTTGAGGATTCGCGGTCTCCATTCAAGAATACGTCTACCGTAACCGTCATGGTTCTACGGCTAATATGGCCTGCCCATTGCCACTTCAGCTTGCATATTTTAAGACCTATGTCGACACCTTTGGTTCTCTGCCAGATCTCCTCATTCCGGATTCTCCATCTCAGAGAAATGTTGATGACCACGGCAACGATTTGGTACGGTGCAGACGGTTCTTCTCTCTGAAAGCATCTAAATAAATCATGGTATGCAGCAGCACTTACTTCTACTAAATGTAAACCTGTTATTATCTTGTTATAAATATTTTTAATTATTACTTTAGCACATAATATCAAATATTTGATGGTTCCTTGTTTATTATGCAGATGTTGATACTATTGTGAATACAAGATAACACTTTTTCTCCGAAAACTTAATTTCAGGACAGATGTGATACGCGTCTCATTTGATTAGAAATAAATAAGACATTGTTTTGAGATCTTTAGAGCTTCTTAGAGAATTCTTTTAAAAATAATCGTATAGTAACGTTAAATCCTACAGATTCCTCCTAGTAACATTTTTTCTTCCAACTTTTATTAAGATACAAATGCATACCTAAAACTAATTATAATATTGTTATCTTATAATTGAGTATGAGACTACGTGAGTTCTTCCTTTTTCCTTACCTATGTCTTAGTACGAGATAGGAGATATCAGTAATTGTGATAATATTGGTATTTTATGTACCTGTTTTACCTCGGTTGTAAATAAATAATAAGTAATAACATACCTTTAGCCTTTTTAATAATATGAATTCAGAAAGCATTCATTTTTGTCTGTGCCTGAAATATAGGGACTTAATTATGTACTGCTTTATCTAGAGAAGGTATACAGGGTGGCAAGGACATCGACGCACAATCACCATGGATACAGTACATGATTCTAAATCCCAAGCATTGAATTTTTTCGTCGGTTATTTAAAAAATATGATTAGATCTGCCATACATTTTGATCGCGTAGGCTGCACTTTTCTATGAAACAGCTGATTTTTACGCTAGGGGGTCTAAAATCATGGTTTCATTTGGCAATTCTATGTCCTTGACACTTTGTATTTATACGTGAGCTAGATACGCTAAAACAAATGAAGGATAGTTGCAAAAAAATAAGCCTATGTGATGTATTTCTATAATTATAATAGTGTCTTGTTATAATAGAGAAGATATAATTATGTATTAGGCTCATTATAGGATATCGTTCATAAAATATATTTTATACACTAATAGTATTAAGTTATTTAATATGGAAATGTGTATAATATTTTATATGAATTTGATACGATACAGGGAGAGCTCGATCACTGCACGATACTTAAGGAATTTGTTTTAATTAAGTTATTTATCATATTTTGTATTTATTATGAGATAAAAGTCCATTAATATACACATTGTTTTTTTATAACGCTTTAACATAATAATATTCGGCTGACTAGAAACACCATAAATAAGTAGGAAACTACAAACTTGAATTTTCCAATCAAGATAGATACAATTCCAATTTCCCAAGTACCTACCTAACTAACATTTTTTTTTACTTATACCGGGTTATTGGTAAAACATTAACAACCTCTTAAGAGGTCATTGTACTCATCATTATGAACAAAACAACTTTTACTATGGGACCAAACATGAAATCGCGAAAAAAAAATCAGTTGTTCCCTACATTTTGACGAGTTATACGAACATAAATGTAGGGAACAGTTGATTTTTTTTTCGCGATTTCAGGTTTGGTCCCACAGTAAAAGTTGTTCATAATGATGAGTACAATGACGTCATTGTACTCATCATTATGAACAACTTTTAAGAGAGATTTGATCCTTATGATTGACCCTATCGATTGGTGCCATAAAAGTACAGGATGCTATTTTGTCGGATTTTAGCCGGTTCGATTCCCGGGTGTGACAAGCGTATTTTCAAAAATCATAAAATACAGTTTTGTTTCTTTTAAAAAATAAAGGATTGTTTCCTTTGAGTATTTGGCAAGAAGCAAGGACTCACAACACAAGTGGGAAAAAGTCCGAAAATCGTCAGTTTGTAGTTTTATTGCAGTTGGAGAATTTTATTGACCGTGAATTTTATAATCGATGTATGGTAGAACATTTTTCAACTACAAAGTTAAGTTAGTTCTTGGGATAAATGTATCCCAACTACGGAACAATATGCGTGGTCCGACACACATTTGGCAGGTTTTTTAAGTGAAAACTTCTTGCATGTTTTGAGATGGGTATAAATCATTGAATTCGCGCCACTGGTACCGTGTACTCGGTTTTAATGTATATCCGATGTCAATGAGTGATGGCAAAGTATTCTGTTTGTGTTTTGTTTTCATTTCTGTCGGCACTCCCGGAGTGCCACTGTTTTTTTTAATGAATGGCATTTCGCAGGTCTACATAGGAGGTTGTTGGCTGCTATACTGGACTGTCCTGTGGATTCCATATAAAAAGCCAGCCTGGGCAAAAAACTTATGAATTAAGCGACTACACGCTAAGGAGTAACTATCCCCTGTGGGGTAAGGACATCGGGCTTAGGGCGTCGCTGGGGGTAGACAGCAAGGGACAGGCTGGATCTGAACTAGATTATTTAGGGATGATGAGCTCAGCGGCGCGGGCTGGCTCGAGCAAATGTCACCTTTTTCTTTTGTATCCATGGTTTATTTTAAATGTTTTAGAGTAAAATGTGGCGACGTAAACACCACTAGTAGTGTGACCACATTGAGACCGTTAAGAGTGCAGATGGAGACGGTGTATCGGCAAGCATAATGTGGGACACCCCCAGCTAGATGAACCGACGACCTCATGTAGGTGGTTGGGACAGATTGGATGCGGAAGGCGGAGGACAGGGTGTTGTGGCGCAGCCTGGGAGAGGCCTATGCCTAGCAGTGGTTGCAATAGCTCGAATTGACTGTGTAAACTGTGCAAATGCACAAACAATGTGAAAATCTGTTCAGGCACATTAGACAAGCCAGAAAGTGTGAGATCGATTGGTATTTGACACCATGGTTACATTTACTTAGGTAACAATCGACAAGACGGAGCCAGTCGTAATGAAATGAATGATAATTTTGTGCGTCAGAAGTTCCCAGGTATGTTAATCACAACAAATTAATGCCTCCTACATTAGGCCGCAAGATTTGAGGCACTTGGAGGTGACTAATTTCCTGTGCTAATATCAGTCCGGTACAAACAAAACAAACGTACAATGAAGTAAATTAAATACTAATAAAAACAAATGACTCACTAGGTATTTACGTAACATTCGTGTTATAGAATATCTATCGTATAGATTGGATGGTGTGCTATAAATGTCATATGAATAACATTAACAATGATTCCGCCCGCGGCTTCGCCCGCGTGGTGTGTCGATAAAAAGATCCCCGTACCAAATTCATCAAAATCGGTTCAGTCGATGCGGAGATAAGCCGGTACAAACAGACAGATAGACGAGCATTTTTAAAATTGTTTTGTTGTTATAAGTAAGTACTGTTATTTTGACATTAGGTACAAACAGACACTTCAGTTTTATTTATCCATCCATACTAATATCACAGTATAAAAAGTATAGACTGTGCTAATATTATAAAATGCGAAAGTCTGTCTGTCTGTTACCTCTTCACGCTTAAACCGCTGAACCGATTTAGAGGAAATTTGGTATAGAGATAGTTTGAGTCCCGGGAAAGGACATAGGTAGGATAGTTTTTATCCCGATATTCTCACGGGATCGATACTTATGCGGATGACACCGCGGGGCGCTGCTAATTATTATTATAAAAAATTGTTTTTTTGTATGCAGGGGTAGAGGTTTGTATCTACCAACCCGCACTGGGCCCGTGTGGTGGATTACGGCCCCCTCCCTCTCACTGAGAGGAGGCCTGTGTCCCAGTAGTGGGAACATTATAGGCTGTATGTAGGGGGTAATCTCTGGGGAACTATCAGTCGGATTTGAAAAATTATTTTTACATTTGATAGCCCAATTCTTGAGGAATGCTATAAGCTATTTAACATCACGCAGCACGCTATGACTCTTAGGAGCCAAGTAAAAAGAATAAAAGTCAGAAAGCGGAAGCGAAGTGATAGCGCGGGCAGGTGATGCGATGCGACGGGGTGGGTTGGGGTTTCACGCGGACGAAGTCGCGGGCAGAAGCTAGTATATTATATGGATAAGTAGATGTTTTCCACTCGCGCTCTTACGGGAACTTCGTCATATCCTAGGTACCTACGTACTTACCTACACGTGATTTTTAATTTCCATGCTTTTGGAGTACAAAGAGCTCATAGGTTGTGCAAATGACGATGCAATGTAAGTAATCTTGATATTTGTTACATACACACACATTACATTTAATTATGTATGTACCTAAGTTATTCTTCTTCTTAGCGTGTCGATAGCAATCTAAATATACTCGGCCCAGAATTCGGCCACTTGTTTGGCGCCTCCACCAGCGTCCATCAGCTCCTGCAACGTGCAGCTGACAGGACACCTAAGTTATGAATGGTAACTGTTTAAAAAATTTGGGTAACGATCGTAATTATTTGCTACATTCTCTTTCATATCTCTAAGGAAGATCTGGGGGCCTAATAAAGCCGCTTTGGCAGAACCATAAAAGGATAACATAATGGATAGTTAATTGTATCAAATCCCATTGGTGAAGCATTTTACAGTTACTTTTTTTTTTGTCTCTGCTAAAATACCAATCAATCCAATCCAAATCCAATCTCTTTGATTATACCTACGTAGTGCAGCGAAAAAAAGAAAAACACGGACTGTCTTCACCTTATTATAATTCATAATGTTATCCTTTTATGATTCTCCAAAGTGGCCTTTTTAGGCCCCCTGAAGGTTTGAAATACGGTAGAATTGATAATTAGGTTCCTAAATATTAAACCAGTTTTTTGAACACTGGATAGGTGATAAGATAACAGACAATTTATACTTAAGGCAATTGACACATTGTCGTGCTTCAAAATCGATCTCGACATTTTCCCTAACAACAATTTTTTACTCAATGTGAAAAAAGCCTTAGGTGATTCATAGACAATTCGTATGAAAAAATAAAACATTTTGGCACAGAATTATCGATAATTTATCTTATCTTACTGGACACAGGCATAGCGTTAGCTAGCAAGTGGGCTAGGTACATAATTAGTCGCTTTGTAAAATAAAAAAAACATTTTTGTATTCGTTGTGGATCAACAGTTGGATAAACTCAAATAAAAGTAAGTTTTATTATTATAGATTACCTCTTTATAATATTAGTCTAGTACAGTACCTACTTATAGATTGATAGAATACTCTTTATTATGTACACCATAAATATTATAGATAAATGTAGACGTATTCTGTTTTTCAAACTTGATTAGGTACCTCAGCCTACTTAGCTTATTTATTTATTAAATAATTAAGGTCAAATTTAATCTGAAATATTATTTCAGTGCGTATTTAGTGGAAACGCACCCTTAAACAACATAATTATATCCTAGAAACGTATACACGATAGGTTCTTTCTTCATCGTCTCATATTGATAACTAATGTTAACAGACTTTATAATTATTATCTATTATTGCATCTAAGAAAGTTCTTATGAAAGTGCAATGGCCGTGCAATACTAAAAGTCTGGATGAAAGGGAATTCAAGATGTTAAAACGTTATCTAAGACACGTCGTTAATATAGTTTTCTGCATTCGTGGTGGTTATATAAAACCTATATAAGTAGAATTCGTGAGAAATCAATTTCCAATAAAACCACCAGTATGTATGGAAGTTAATGGTCATAAAATCTCTGTTCTTATCAGCTCTTAGCATCTTTCTGCTGTCATAATTATATGCCTATAGGTAACCCATTTTGTCAAGCGCCTGATTATAGCAATAACTATTACAGTGACATTCAGCTTTGGCAAACATTTCACCTTTGTGTCTGGCAGTGTATCTGCGTTGCCTGTGGTATAGCAATTGTCTATAAGTAATTTACATTAGGTGGGCCGATGGCTGGTTTACCATGCAAATCTAATAACATAAATAAAACCGTAGTATCTGACACACATAATTATTATGAACAGTCGAAGTTTGCGGGTTTTTATTGATAAGTTATACCTACTTAGGTAATAATAATGAATAAGTATCATTAGCTATGTGTTCCTTATTACCTCAATTAACCATGTCAGAGTTTTCGTAATAATAAGTAAGTAAGTACCTACATAAGCACTTGTGTCTAAAACAACGATAGATATCAATGGCATACCTATTGTTATTTCTCCAATCAACAATGTATGACCTTCCATTTAATCTTATCATTACAAACATATTTGCGTTCTCATAGATTTGGAACGATGATGATTTTTTATATTGTGCAGTCGGTGGGCTGACATAGGTATTCATCTTACCCAGTCAACTGCCACCTTATTATACTATGCCTTACCTAATGGTTTAATTGGTCAGGTATACAAACCAATGATCGACTTATCCTAGAATAAAATGTATATGTCCGTAAGGATTGAGGAGCCACATCAGATTTTTTAAATCTGATCTCACCATTATTTAGCAGCAATGTAGCTTATTTTGCAGCACGAATTCTAGATTTAGCAGCAAAATATATCACTAGTTATTTTAATGCAAAAGTGGCTCCTCAATCTAAATGTTTGAATTGAGGAGCCACCTGGAACTCGATAAGTAATAGATGAATATTTATGAAAATTTTGCATCATTTAGCAGCAATTTTGCATATTACCGTCTAAAAATTTAGGATCTGTAGCGCTAAAATAAAAGAAAATACAATACTTTTAATATGGCTCCTCAATCTAAACTCAAGAGGTGAATTTCTATTGGATGTGAGCGATCAATTAATATATTCGACATATTGATCATTTAGCAGGTGTTGTGTTTGTTTTTGCAGTATAGGAGTAAAATAGTAAAACAGAGTAAATTTTGTATATGAACGCATTTTCTTTGGCTCCTCAATCCTGACGTTCTAATTATATATGTTTGACTGTAGCCACCTGAGATCTCAACGGAATCTAAAGCCAGAGATACTAACATTTAGCAGAAATGTCTGCTAAATATATCTGCACAGTTCAGCAATGTATATATTTTGGATTCTGAAAAAACAATACTTAACTATTTTCTTGTAAATTCAGTGTGTAGGGTGACCATATTATACTCGTATTAATGAAACCAGGATAAGTAATTTAATAAATTTATATTTCCATAACAGATTATATCTATCGTACCTATTGGTTATTTAGCAATCAATTTCGCTATAAGTTATAGAATGAATGAATATTGGCTGATTAGTACTTATACGAATTTTAGAATCGTAATCATCGTAACAGAACGTTTCATCTTTCGGTGTAAGATAGTGAAATTTGTAGTGGCCTATGCCAGTTTCGATAGTTGCAGGAATAAATTCTATAGCACCTACTTATTTATATGATTTATTCGAAAACATTACAAATTCTGGTATTATTATTAACAAATATTTTAGAACATTAAAGTGCTTCAATTTGGTCTATTTTAAGAATCGACCGTAGTACTTATGTATTTTAATTTGTAAACTTCGAACCCAAACATACTACATATATTATTAAATAAATAAATGTAAAAAAAATAACAATAGTCGGCACAAATGTACTTACATTGAAAACAGGATATCAAATCCTTTTTTTAGCCGCGAATATCTTATTCAGCCTTGGGTTAATCATACAATTCTAAACATTCACACTCTATCTCTTTCCCGCCATTAGAAAGTGAGAGAGACAAAGCAAAGACCAGCCCTTTCGAAGTTCCGATTTTGAATTCGACCTCAAAGACAAACACGTTCGGAATTTCGTACCAATTAAAGAAATTTTGCAAAAAGATAATTATGTCTTTTAATGTAATTTATTGAATTTTTAACTTATTGTTGTATTTAAACGAAAATAAGTATTTACTGCAAATAAAACTGATATTTAACCTGTAAATATTTATTTCTAGTTTCAATAATGTTACGTAATATATTTTGAATAATAAAATATCATGGGTGCTATTTCCGAACACGCCTTACAAAGGGCGCTTTCCGAATTAGCTATAATCGCTCACATTATCTCACATGCGTTCCGATTTAGATATTACGATTATGACAGCTGAGAGCTGTCAACAATTCGGAACGCCCGTGAACGCGCTCACAGTGCTTACTCAATGTAAAAACGATATTATTACAGTATGTCTTTGTATAAACACCACATTTCTTCTTCTTTGGTTAGGTGGCGACTATCAGCCAGAAGTACAATTTCGAAAATGCCAAGTTAGTTTAATTTTATGATAAGATGCAAATCAAAACAAAACACACACTGACACATCCTCACACACACACTGTCATTTTTGACAGCGCTCACGGTGATATTATTCTAGGGCATGGTCGGCGTTATCGCAAGATGGCGCATGTCATGACGTCATATATGACGATTCACGGGACGTCGTTATCGCGCTCACGCTAATTCGGTACGGGTTTAAGCACGCTCACATCGATTATTTCCCTATCTCGGAACGCAGGGAAAGTGTTCTCGGTGCTGAAGTGAAAAGTTATGTCTGTTACACACAGAGTACTTTTTGATAGACTGAAAGTGTTACGAGAGCAAAGTTTTTTGCATCTCGTGCCTTTGAATCCCTCGCCACACTCAAGATTCAACTTTAGAATCACTCGCTACGCTCGTGATTCAATCTTGAACTCGCAGCAAAAAACGACTTTGCTCTCTTGTTGCACAAATAACTATTGTAGGTACCTACCCCCAAAATGTGGTCACCCTACACACTGAATTTACAAGAAAATAGTTAAGTATTGTTTTTTCAGAATCCAAAATATATACATTGCTGAACTGTGCAGGTATATTTAGCAGACATTTCTGCTAAATGTTAGTATCTCTGGCTTTAGATTCCGTTGAGATCTCAGGTGGCTACAGTCAAACATATATAATTAGAACGTCAGGATTGAGGAGCCAAAGAAAATGCGTTCATATACAAAATTTACTCTGTTTTACTATTTTACTCCTATACTGCAAAAACAAACACAACACCTGCTAAATGATCAATATGTCGAATATATTAATTGATCGCTCACATCCAATAGAAATTCACCTCTTGAGTTTAGATTGAGGAGCCATATTAAAAGTATTGTATTTTCTTTTATTTTAGCGCTACAGATCCTAAATTTTTAGACGGTAATATGCAAAATTGCTGCTAAATGATGCAAAATTTTCATAAATATTCATCTATTACTTATCGAGTTCCAGGTGGCTCCTCAATTCAAACATTTAGATTGAGGAGCCACTTTTGCATTAAAATAACTAGTGATATATTTTGCTGCTAAATCTAGAATTCGTGCTGCAAAATAAGCTACATTGCTGCTAAATAATGGTGAGATCAGATTTAAAAAATCTGATGTGGCTCCTCAATCCTTACGGACATAAATGTATGACGTCTAACACTTCTAGTAGGTATGCAAAAACTGTCAAAAATTAAACATTTATTCTCAGGATAAGACGTATTCTAGGTATACAATTTTGGTGAAATACGCCCTTAGAAAATCAGAAACTACAAATCAAAGGTAGATACTCTGCAAATAGAAGCCTTTCGAAAGATACATGTTCCTATTACTTACCTACGTAATCTATATATTTAAAAGAGAGAGAGAGTATTTACAGTTCGCGTCAAATACCTTTGCCGCCATAGATATAAGAACATCAAATCTATGTTTGCCGCTCTGAAGCTAGGCTTTTCGCTAGCCGCGCATTCGCCCTACTGCGCAGTGATTTGTTGCTCAGAGCGGCAAAGTTATTTGACGCGTACGTACTAAGAAAGCCTTCTACTATTCCAGGTGACAATCATGGGTTTATGCTGCAGCTGCTGCGGTGATAACGGCGGTGGTGGCGTGAACGTTGTGGACAATGCATTCAACAATGACGGAGGCGGTTGGGCCCCCCCACCAGATGGCGGAGACATGGGCAACCACCCCATGGACATGCAGAGATGACCCTCAAGAACACACGTTGAGTGATACAGCAATCAAGCAACGTTGCTGCTTATATCTAATAAATAATTATTGAGTTTATAAAATATATATATGTATTACCTATATACATTTGATACTACTTACAAAGATGGTTTTATTTGTATTCTTAGCTTGATGTTTGAATACATACTAATATTATACATTCGAAAGTAACTCTGTCTGTCTGTATGTTACCTTTTCACGCCTAAACCACTGAACGGATTTCGATAAAATTTTGCAGAAAGATAGATTGCATCCCGGGGAAGGACATAGGATAGTTTTTATCCCGATATTCCCACGTGATCGACACTTATGCGGGTGAAACCGCGGGGCGCTGCTAGTATAACTAAAAAATTTAGGGCAGAAAAGTCCTTAAATCGAACGACATTCGATCAGATCGACATCGATGTCAGGGACTTCAAACGAACATATAATAAATCTATTTGTATAATATATCCTGTCTATATCTGACACAGCGAAGAGACAAGCGATGCGGAGTTATTTAGCTATCCTTTCCACCATTGTTATAAACAGCAAACATCAATCACCCATATAGAACTATCATATATCAATGTCACAGATGTAGGCATCTGTGACATCGACAGGCGATGCTTGAGAAGGCCTATGTCCAGCAGAGGACGTCGGCCGATATGATGGTGGTGATAACTCATGACTTCTGAAAAGGTTTAATTATTAACATCAGGTACAGTCGTCATCTGGGGAAATGCCTGCACGATCTACTTACTAAAAAATATAATTTTATCTTTTTATTTCATTTCCTAGATATGGCTCCATGACTTATTGTAGCCTCCACCCGTTCGATTCCCAACTGATAATTGGCGACTGAATAAAAAACGGGTGTGTACCTTTAAAAGTATATATATTTACAGAAATACCAAGCTTGTAAGCCGGAGGCACACAAAGATTTGTGGGTCGTGGGTTACGGATGTCTGTCGTCACTCCTGCAGGGATAGGTACTCCCCTGTAGTTGCGGACGAAATCCCGCTGGCCGGAGATGGAAGTTGGCCGAAGTTCTGTACTGAGCTGTACGGTGACGTCACTGGTAGATAGAAGGGCGGCTATCTGACTTGCTCGGCGCACCGGTGGTGAAGAGTAAAGGTGAAACCCTAAATCGGGAATTTCACTACTTAAAACTTAATTGGCACTTGTTGAACTCGCCGTGTAGATTATGATTTTATATAAATAACGGTCGTGTCTGCTAGGGCGCTCGACAGGACACAAAGCGATACGTGCACTCTCACATCAGCCTAGAAACGACTGGCCGGACTCATTCGCGGTCTCGCGTCTCCTGCGCGGGCGCGATCCCATTCACATCATTCATTCCATGCGAACACTCGCCCCGCACCGCACACGTACCTACCCGGCGCGTTCCAAGTCGTACACAAACAAAGAACAAAGCATTCATTTATAATAATTTGTCTTTTAGCATTAGTGCCGTAAACAAAACATGATTATTCATGTAACGTTCCGTTACATTATGAATAATTCCTGTAGATGCCCTTGCCAAACAAAAAAGGCTGGACAGGTAGTAATGGAAATCATATAAAAACAAAACAAACGGTATTAAAATAGTGTCAAAATATAATATTTCGGAATCTCAAAACCTGAAGGTAGATGAAAAGTTTCCTAAAGTTCTAATTCACTCGAGTAAAAATTAAAAGATTAGTTGCGGTATGGGATGGAAAATTATACAATTTGGAGTGTTGTATTAATTAGTTTGATGGTTTTTAACCAACAATTCTGCACAGCACTTCGTAAGATGTGTGTGAAATTTCAGACCCGTCGAACGAAATGTAGCAGCATCCGTGGCTGGGGTGCACCTGAAATAGAAAAATGCACATATGTTATTTTTATTTAAGGTCTATAGTAACACAACTGAAGTTATAGTTCAACGGAGAACATACTGTTCGGTTCTTCTATAGTCTATGCAATTATGGAAGTTTGTTATTATGGAAATACAACTTTGCTTAGCAATGATTCGTGTTTCAACGATGGTGAAGCAAATGAATGTGAAGTGTCAAGTGATTTTTATTTGAACCATGTCATAATCAGCCTATTACGTTCCCACTGCTGGGACACATGCCTCCTCTCGGAGAGAGGGAGTGGGTCGGTCGTGGGCGGGCCCAGTGCCGGTTGGTGGATGTCACATGTCTTCGAATTTTTGGTTCCAGGACATGCCGGTTTCCTCACGATGTTTTCCTTCACCGTTTTGAGAGCAGAGGTGTTGAAATAAATTACACAAAGTAAAGTGCCTGCATGGGTTCGAACCCACGACCTTAAAACTCGTAAGTCTGGGCCAACACCACTGAGCAACCACTGCACTGAACCATGAACCATGTGGGGTGCAATTATTACTGTCATCTTTATCTGCTCTGCGCTTGAACTGCCCAGCAAACGTTAATGGTACGGACCCAAATAGCCGAAATATTTAGGGGCTTGATTTGAAGTTCTTACATTCCTAGATTGAATTGTAATTAATGAAAGTATTAGAGCGGCATCCTCTTGAACTTAAACGAAACAGAGGAAAACAGTTTAGCAAATTAGGTGTCAACGAACCATGTCATTTGTCTTCAAAATGTGTCAGTCTGTGGTTGCTGGTCCCACAAATTAAATTAATTAAAGTCATTGTTAAAACCCGAGAGTCATTTTGCAAGTAATTTCCTCAAGTGCAATAAAGATTTAGAAATAATGGAACAATTAAATGAACAAGTAATGTTATTCAGATATTATTGTTGAAACAAGGAAACATAAAATAACACAAATATAATTATACTTGAAAATGAGACAGTCAATGAATCAGTTACATAATTTGGGTCGTATGTTTTTCTTTCTCACTAAGGTGAGGTAAAATGATGAGAAGAACAAAAAAGGGTATAGGATATGATAAGATTTAAACGCTGTTTGTAAAGGAAATAGTTGCGACAAGTTGACTGACTGTGATGAAAACTATAATTAAATAACAGCAAACATTAGTTATTGTTAGTATTTGTTCCTAAACTTCTTTTTATTTTAGTAGCTTAGGGCTTAGAGCTATTTACTATGAGTACCAATATGTTCAATTCAAATGTAAAGAATCAAAGGGCATCAAAAAATTCATCCGCATCGCTGTCAACAGGAATCGTGCCCAAAAGACTGGCAGCATTGCCACGTTGTATAAACAGTATTATAGGTGAAAATGCCTGGGGGCAGCCTATTTACAGTTGTGGACGTCAATCGACGAATGATAAATGATGATGAAGATAAAATACGAGTCTATAAAAGAACTTACTTTGCCGGGCGTCAAAGATTGCATGTGACTAACACGTCCAATGTAAAGCTGTTCACCATTGTTAGTGTTGCCGGCTGGTATGGCTCCGACTGGGACCTGACCGCCGCTGCTGTGCTGCCAACGTACTGCGTGAGGTGGGCAGCACAGCACCTGGAGAAATTAGACACATTGTACTAAATTAACAAAGCATTATATTACCCGAAGGAATAATCAAAGGAACAAACAGCTGTATAGGGCAGATTTCATCTGTAATTCTCCATCAATATTTTATTTTTCAACACACTTGCTCGTAAAGTGGCTCTTATTGAACCGCTTTAAGGTCCATAATGGAGTGTATTACGAACGCGTGCTTTTTCTTTACTTTAATCCACATGTTCTGTAATACCACAGATAACTATTTACTAGTCGGAGACGCGCGCTTTTTTAATCTCATCAAACCCTGCGTTCCGAATTGGGAAATAATCGATGTGTTCCGAATTGGGAAATAACCGAATTAGCGTGAGCGCGATAACGATAACGATGTCCCGTGAATCGTCATAGATGACGTCATGACATTCGCCATCTTGCGATAATGCCGACCATGCCCTAGAATAATATCACCGTGAGTGCTGTCAAAAATGACAGTGTGTGTATGAGGTTGTGTCAGTGTGTGTTTTGTTTTGAGTTGCATCATCTTTAAATTAAACTAACGTGGCATTTTTGAAATTGTGCTTCTGGCTGACAGTCGCCACCTAACCAAAGAAGAAGAACTGAAGAAGAAATGTGGTGTTTATACAAAGAAATACTGTAATAATATCTTTTTTACATTGTGTAAGCACTGTCATGTGAGCGCGTTCACGAGTGTTCCGAATTGTTGCCAGCTCTCAGCAGTCATAATAGTAATATCTAAATCGGAACGCATGTGAGATGATGCATGGACGTAATATTACGTCCATGGAGATGATGTGAGCGCTGTGATGTGAGCGATTATAGCTAATTCGGAAAGCGCCCAAAGAGACTTCATGCCGAAAGAAAAAATCCGCGGGCTATATTTCAATTTTTTTTTAAATAGTCTGTATTGTCCTTGGTCGCAAAATGAACTCGCAGGGGACCACAGACAATTTAAGGTGAATGCGCAGTGGTAGACCGCGAAATTCTTAGGTTTTTTGCAATTTTCAGGTTTGTGTTTATTATATTTTTTCTATAGGCTGTATCGGTTTTGTCTGTGCCATAGATTAATATATTTAAAATGAGTCAATGTTGCTCGCGCATAGCTAGTGCTGGCTAGCACGGCGCGCGGGAAAACAAAACCAGCGCGCCATTTTCCATACAAGTTAATATTTAACAATACAAGTCTGTTTTTTTTCCTCGCAAGTGTGTTGAAAAACGTCGTATGAAACGCGTGTGCATTAATCAATATACACTCGGCTTTCTTATCGCTCTCGCCTGCGGCTCGCGCGATAATATCGCCTCGTGCATAATGATCAACATAGCACACATGTATCATAATGTACTATTATTTACTTAATCTTGATATTATGAAAACTCTCGAATCGTCGAAGACAGGAGGACTTTTCTCTTATCTGTTTACGCATGTATCTACTGTTGGAATTCAAGGGCTTTGTCTATCATTATGAGAAGCATTTTTGCTTCCATTTCATTAACATTGAAATATGCAGTGACGTACTTCAAAGTTATATACGGGGACTTCTCTTCTTCCATGCGGCACATAAGCGGCGCGATGTTTGATGGCCAGTTTCCCCGGAAGTAACTCTCCGCTGTAATGAGACCTGATGATGCAGAGGGGACTGCCATCGTAACCTTCTCTGCCAGCTACGTAAGCTTTGTGCGTCAATGAAGCAACGTCTGATGTGGTAGCTGGTATCCATTCAATGGGATCTGAAACAAAAAATTTAGACTTGATGACTATGTTATCTTATCACAAGGCCGTGTTCAAGTTTATTATTAATATAAAATGGAAGTTAGAAAGGAGGCCCGTGGTTAAGTAATAACAGCCGCACGGGTCGATTGATCAGGCTAAGCTACGCTTGCTGCGGTTGGTCCGTGGATGAGTGATCATCTTTTCATACCGAGACCCCTCCGTGCCTCGGATTGTTCCCAGCTGTCATTCGCGGACTTTTGACAGTCGTTACGGGTAGTCAGAAGCCCGAAAGTCTGACAACCAGTCATAGAAAGGGGTATCGTATTACCCGGTAACTAAGTAGGTTGGAGGTCAGATGGGCAGTCGCTGTGTGTAAAATACTGGTATTCAGCTACATCTGGTTAGACTGGAAGCCGACCCCAACAAAGTTGGGAAAAGGCTAGGCAGATGATGGAAGTTAGAAACAAACAATCTTCCCTAACATTTTGAATTTATTAAATGAATTTATTGTGCATTCAATTAGCTACATGGATAGGTGATACTACACTGCTAAATACCGGAATTGTACTGCGAATTCAATATGATACTGAATTACATTAGTTCTTACTTGAATTCTTAGAGCGCAGATTATTTTCGAGCGCTGCCAAGCCTTTGCCCATTGACGCCAATCCCTTCCCGGCTCCCTCTCTCAATAAGTTACCCCAAATATTACTTAGTGGAGGTGGAGGTGGGGGTTGAACATGGACTTCTGCAAAAATAAGGCGTACCGTACTTCATGAGTTACTTCTTTATGTCTTGCATAAACGAAGAGCATGGGGCTGACGTTTTACCTTGTGGAACCCCTATTTGTGATACATCATCAGTAACAAAATGCTCTTTGCAAATCCAAAAATAATTTTATCTTGATTTGTGTCGGTTATAATTCAGGAAAGTACTAAAACTTTAAAGTTAGGACATGTAATAGCGATTCAATATCGAGTTTGGTACATTCTCAGCTTTACCTAATGGCAGGTAAATTGGCTGTCGAAAGACGTTTTGTCACTTTTTGTTTCGTCTTAACATCATATTTATGTTATTCCCCTATTTCGGTTTACTTGGCTGACTGATGTTGTAAACATTTTTTATACTTACACGATATATGTATATCGGATAAATATAAAAAATCGGATATTTTGATATTAATTATAAATATCGGATTTTTACGAACCCTAGTCATAACCGAATGCTTCGATAACCACTGAAAAAAGATTCTAGAATTGTGTACAGTACCTTTAACAATAGTGACAACTGGCGGCGGCTGCGGTGGCTGCTGGTAGACGTAGTTGGTGATATAGGTAGGCTGTGTGGCTTCTGGTGGTGGTTGTGGCGGCGGAGGCTGGTACACCGGCATCATCACTGGGGTCGGCACGTATGTATATGACCCGCCGGGTGGTGGAGGATGACCGTGACCAGTGTAGTACGGTGGAGGTGGCCCGTGCGGAGGATCTAAATAAAAGCGATGAAAAAATTGTTCAAAAGATTTAATAAAGAAAAGCCTGACCTGATGATTCATAATGAATTTTAAGACTCTGTTGTTGTTTTTCATGGTCGTTTGCAGAAAACATCCGAAACGCAAGTACCTAAAAGTCTATGATCGACTACAGTGAACAAGATCAGAAAAATATTATTATTATTCTTCAGGATATATACCTATGCTAGGTAGATAGTGTGTTGAAAACATACAACTAAATTGATACGATAGAAAAAAATCATGAAGATACCTCTAAAAACTTTCTTTTTACAATAAAAACCATACTAATATACGTACGTACAATCATTCTGATTTTTCGTCAGATTATTCTTTAGGTAACATACTAAAACAATAATGTTTTAATTTTTTAGTCCAAACAATAGATTTTTTGTAATTAAATAATTGCTTCATATTTTGCAACAAATCACCAGCGTTGTGTCATCGCGCTTCTCTTTCTTTTCTATGCAGTCCGACTGACTGACTGCGCTTTAGGTCATGTAAGCCCCTTATCATTAATTATTCGTTCGATTTGCTCCGTTCTAGAATCTACGTTTCGGAATAGAAGTGGTTCATTCTTTATAATAAGTATCAGTATCACCCATAGACTGATATCAATCAATAAGTACCTACCTGAAAGCAGGTGTCACTTTTCAACTAAATAAAGACTCAAACTTTCAAAATAACATTACTTACTGTAGGACATGGTGGTAATTATATGATAATCAACAAAATAAGGAATATACAAAACTGGTTGTTTCACAGGTGTTCAAAACCTCACTGAACACTTCAGTTGTTTATAATTTATTTGTACTTATCATCTGATTCACGCTCTTATCATATCGGTTAGAACGCATTTCATGATTAGATAGATGATTGTACTCCGACAAGATATTACATATATATTCATCGATTTTGAAAAATACATATAAGTATATAATTTTATAGGTACTTAGATGTTAACATTCATCATATTCGATTTCATTTGATATCTTCTTTACTATAGCGATTTTTAAATTACCTCACTCTCTCTTTAGGCCCAGTCCTTATCCCATTAATTGGGTCGGTTCTCCTCGTCATTCTTCGCCAGACATGTTTGTACTGGTCGACTTCTTGATAAGAGATTAACAAAGTACATAAAATGAATAACCAGGTACCTACCATTCATCGGTTTCGGCTTCAGTTCTATCATATATGCTCAAACCTTAATATCTGAATTGGTCCAGAAATCTTGATTCTCAACAGTTGTGGGCGATGTTTTAACAAGAATGCGCGAAAGCATAAAAGGTTGAAAATAAAAATTGAAAAATCTGAAACTTTCAAGCAGTCTGATGCAGTGGCAGTTACTTTAGTTCAATATCCGATTCATGCTTTAGTTCAGTAATAGAGTATACTGAACAACAGAGGTTCAAACTCAATATTTGCCAACCGACAATGGTGCGCAGCATAATAGGGCAAAGGCGGGGAGGCCTTTGCCCAATAATCTTTGTTCCTTCCAAACCTCCCTGTATTGTGCGATCGTCACACCATCTTCGCCGTCGCCTACCTCAACGGCGATGTCCTCCCTCAGGCGAGTGAGTGAGTGACGATCTTTGCCCATCTCTACGGGTGCATTCGCGCGATGTGTCCGGTCCTCTCTCACTTCAGTCTAGCGGTTATTTCTTGACATCAGCTACTTGAGTAATGGAGCGCTGGGTGGTGTTTCTAACTCGGTCTATACGCTTGATATCTATTATGCTGCGCACCATTGTCGGTTGGCAAATATTGAGTTTGAACTTCTGTTGGTCAGTGAGTGACCAAGTTGCAAGGATGCACATGTCGATGAGTTTTCTTTTAAGTGTTATAGGAAGACTACCTTTCAAGCATTTTGGACACGTCTTTCGACTTTCTTGACTTCGGGTTTTTTATTTTGTTCTCTTTTAGACGTTCTTGTTTAAGTCCAATGTCAAAAATTTTCGTAAGTAGTTACCTAATTAGGTACTAGGTGCATAAAAAACATATAAACAAAACAAACATTATTGAAATAATATCAAAATATAAGGAATCTCAAAACTTAAGGTATCTCAGAATGTAAATGAAAAAGTTAGCTAAGAATTTTAATTGACGACTGCAATTAAAAAGATTGAACATGGCATGGGTTGGAAAATTGTAATATAATATCGGGTGGTATATCGTTTTATTTAAGTTCAAAGTAGAAACTTTTAGGTAGGTACTTAAGTATATTCTATTGGAAATCATATAAACGAAACAAACGTTATTGAAACAATATCAAAATAATATATTTTATAAGCTCAAAACATAAAAGTAGATGCAGTTTAGTAGAAATTTTATTGACAAAATAAAAAGATTGATCGTGCCATGGATTGGAAAATTGTTTATTATCAGGTGTTACATTTAATAGTTTGTTGGTTTTTAACCAACAATTCTGCACAGCACTTCGTAAGATTTGTGTGCAACTTCAGACCCGTCGAACGAAATGTAGCAGCATCCGTGACTGGGGTGCACCTGAAATAGAAAATTCATGAAGATAATTTGATTAAATGTTCAAAACTAATAACTCAATCAAAAACTAAGTAATCCAACGGAAGTAATCGGTAACTTCAGTCAGTGAGTTCAATGAAGAAGTAAGGTTCGGTTCTACAGTCTATGCAACAATGGAGGTTTGTTATTAAGGAAACACAACTTTGTTTAGCAATGATTCACGTTTCAACGATGATGAAGTAAATGAATGTGAAGTGTCAAGTGATTTTAAATCACATGTGGTGCAAATGTTACTGTCATCTTTCAACTGTCCAGCAATATTTCACGCAGACGAAGTCGCGGGCAGAAGCTAGTTCAATATATTTTTATGATTTCGCTTTAGATAGGTAGTACGTATGATTTGTAAAAGAAATACTATTAATCTAGAAAATACTCGTAATATCGTCGTATAGGTACCTAAGTCTGTTTGCATAAAGTGGCGCCCGGGGGTGGTCTACCTTCTGCTGTGGACGCCAATCGACTGATGATAATTGATGGTGAAGATAAAAGATGAGTCTATAAAAGAACTTACTTTGCCGGGCGTCAGAGATTTCTTGTAATGGACGCGTCCAATGTAAAGCGGTTCACCATTGTGGTCGTTGCCAGCTGATATGGCTCCTACTGGGACTCGGCCGTCGCTGTCGTGCAGCCAACGTACTGCTTGAGGTGGGCAACACAGCACCTGAAGATAACAGTCACATTGTAATATAATAATTAATAAAATAGTATATTCCTCGAACGAATTATCATAGGAACAAGCAGCTGCATAGGGCAGATTTCGTCAGTGATTCTCATTGTTTAACCGACTTCAAAAACAGGAGGGGTTCTCAATTTGACAGTATATTTTTTTGTAAGTATATAGGTATGTTACTCGACATTTCCGCCAATTGTAAATCAATTTCAAAAATTCTTAATTAATAGATAATCCTATGCCTTAGGGGTAGTCCCATATAAATTTTATTAACTTTGCTTGGGTAGTTTTTGAGTTAGCTTTAATAATCCGTATTTTTGCCATTTAGTTTATATTGATGATGTTATAATAACTTCCTGTCACCGATATTTACATAGCAAGTAGTGTTATACGAATTTGTGTGGGGTAAGTAAAACTTAAAAGTTAAATTAAAAAAGCTAAAAAAGTTTTTATAATATTCAAATAAATAACAGCTTTGCTTTGCTCTTGATATTATGAAAACTCTCGAATCCTCAAAGACTAGGAGGACTTTTCTCTTATCTGTTTACGCATGTGTCCACTGTTGCAATTCAAGGGGATCTTTATTTATTATGTGAAGCATTTGTACTGCCATTTTAGTCACAATCATATGTGAATTACATACTTCAAAGTTATGTACGGGGACTTCTTTACATCCATGCGGCACATAAGCGGAGCGATGTTTGATGGCCAGTTTCCCAGGAATGAACTCTCCGCTGATGTGCGACCTGATGATGCAGAGGGGACTGCCATCGTAACCTTCCTTGCCAGCTACGTAAGCTTTGTGCGTCAGTGAAGAAACGGTCGAAGTTGTAGCTGGTATCCATTGAATAGGATCTGTAACGAAAAATTAAGACTTGTTGATCATGTTATCACAATAAGCTAGGAAAGGCTTGCAGAGCAGAAGTTAAAACTCACAATATTTCACATATACAGGGTTATTGGTAAAACATTAACAACCTCTTAAGAGGTCATTGTACTCATCATTATGAACAACTATTGAAAAAAAAAAAAAAACAAGCGGTTCCCTAATGTTCGTATAACTCGTCAAAATGTAGGGGGGAACGGCTGACTTTTTTTTTCACGATTTCAGGTTTGATCCTGTAGTAAAAGTTGTTCATAATGATGAGTGCAATGAGCTCTTAAGAAGTTGTTAAAGTTTTACCAGTAACCCTGTATGAAACAAACATACAAACATTTTGAATTCTTAAAACGACTTTATTGGGCATTCAATTACAAATACAGTACGATTTGAATTTATTAAGAAAATTCCTATAATAGAGCGAAGATTATTTTCGAGTACGGCTAACCCTTTGACAATTGACATTAATCCCTTTCCGGCTCCTACCGTCAATAATTTACTCCAATGTGCGTTTTGTTTGTGCAGAATAAACAATTTTTCTTTCTTTTCTTTCTTTCAATGATTAAGTACTTGGTGGAGGTGGAGATGAAGTTTGAACGAACAAGGACACTTCCTGAGTACATATGTCTTTATGTATAAAATCAGAGCATGGGGCTCAACGTTGTACAGTCACGAGCAAAAGTATGTATACACTTGACTTTATTCAAAGTCGATTTTCTCCTTTATTTTTGAATGAAATATTATTTTAGTAGGAACATAGTATTTTCGAACCTAGAGGTATATGTAAAGTGTCGTATTCCAACGTTGTATTCGTTATTTCGTGAAAAACTCACAATTTAAAGTTGCCAAGTGTTGACATATTGGTGCTCGTGACTGTACCCTGTGAAACCACTATTTCATCCACAAAGTCAATCAGACAGAGTCAAAGTTAATCAATTTGGTTGAACCGTGCATATTGCCATATCCGCATCGAAACTACTTAGATAAGTTTCTAGAACTAATATGTACCTTCAACAATAGTGACCACTGGCGGCGGCTGCGGTGACTGTTGGTAGATGTAGTTGGTGACGTATTGAGGCTGGGCGGGTTCTGGTGGTGGTTGTGGCGGCGGGGGCTGGTACACCGGCATCATCACCGGGGTCGGCACGTATGTGTATGACCCGCCGGGTGGTGGAGGATGACCATGACCACTGTAGTACGGCGGAGGTGGCCCGTGCGGAGGATCTAAGTTAAGAAAAAAATCCATAAGGCCACAGATATAGATACACCTAGTTATCGCAAGAGCAACTACTTCTCGTGTTAAAAATCACATTAGCTTACGTACAAAAATCCTAAGCCGCCACTTTCGCGCTTAGTTCTGTGTACTGCTTGCTGGGTGAGCGTAAGCGCTGCCGCGCTGGCCCGGGGGTGGGGCAAGTGACCAAGTCGGGTGCCGCACGCGACCGGCGCGGCGGCGGCGTCTTTGAATCGACTTGATTTTTCCATCACTAAATAGTGCTTGTGACGTCATAGTAGGTAGTCAAAAAATGGGACCCTTGGTTTTCATACAGATCGTAATACTTGCGTTATCTAGGTCTATCTATACTGTGCATAAGGCACAACATCGTGAGGAAACTGGCATTTATCCTAGAACCAAAAATCGAAGATAATATGTGACATCTACCAGCCCGCCATCGGTTTTTAGGGCTGCACTGACAAAACAGCTTATTGATTTGATCCTGATGAAATTCATGGAATTTCATGTCATTAGACTTTGATGTAATATTTGCTACTAAATTATCTACATATACCTAAGTAGTTAATTGTTGTTTGCATCAAACAATAATGAATAGGTAGCCTCATTATTCGTAGATCGGACATAAATATGAAAAGAAGTTTCGATTTACTCCGTTCAATCAATCTATGTTTCGAAAAAGAAATGTTATTCTTTATCGCAAATAGCGGTATCACCCGTAGGTAGATTACTATACAAAAGCAGTTTTTAGTTTTCAACTCAATGTAGGCTCATACTTTATAGGCTAGTAGGTATTTAAAATATTACTTACTGTGGGACATGGTGGTAATTCCTTTGTATTTTACAAATAAACAATATACATAACTGTTTGTTTCACAGGTGTTCAAAACCTCACTGGACGCTTCAGTAGTTTATCATTTATTTGTACCTGTCATCTGATTCACGCCCTTATCATATCGGTTTGAACTTCAACGCATTTCATGATTAGAGATAATGGTTTTCCACTTGGACACAATAACATGCTGAATTATATTTGTTTTATTGCAGGTACCGGGATCTTCATAAGAAAAGTACCTAGTTGTAGTAGTTTGTGAATCATAACTGTCAAAATAATAATAATAAGTTTATTTATTTTCTCTTCACAAATGTAGGTACAGTAGTAGTGCTTAAAACTAGCGTAAGGCTTTTGCTTAAAAAAAAAGAGCTTGGCTCGATATTTGCCAGCTAAACACCACCACACAAGTACCAAGTAAACTTTGCAATATCGTCTATATCGACGAACTGTCTGTGTGTTGTCTGTATTGTCTTGTCGTCGTCGTCGTATATTGTCTTCTGCGCTGCGTGTCGCGGGTTCGATTCCCGCACGGAACAAATATTTGTATGACCTACAAGTTGTTGTTCCGGGTCTGGCTGTTTGTGTATGTGACTTAAAATGTTTGTAAACGCACCCACAATACAGGAGAAATTCCTAGTGTGGGGCAACGTTTTTTTTAAAAAAAGAAAAAGAAAGGAAAAAGAATATCAAAAGGACCAACGAAAGATCCCTGTAGCACTCCACTACGTTAAACACTCCCTTTCTAACAAAACCTCACAAAAGTATATTGAGTAATTAATTAATTCAATAATAACTTTAAATACTTACTTTTAACATAAAGTTAGTTCGTACTTTGTTCAGAATCGTTTACTGAAGCGATTTCTGTCAATTTTAACATTGGTAATTTTTTTATCCCAAAAATATTTAAAACTACATAAATTACCGTCACCATGATGATGTCGAAAACAGTATGAAGATCCGTTCGTTAGTTTTTTTACTTTATCGCGTTCAGACAGACACAGATGCAGCAATAATAAAAAAAAAATGGTTGCCTGTAAAGTCGGTTTTACGGGCGAAGATTTTACGTGACAACGACCGATCATCCGATCATAGTTGAGTGGGAGAGAGACGCAAGGCATTCGGCGGGCCTCTCTCTCGTTCGGTGACTCATCGTAACGTTACCGAGCGTTACACTTTTTCATAAGTGACTCCCAGTCGCAACCTAATTTAAGACGTTGTCACGTCAATATAATTTTATTTGTAATTATGTAGTGACATCGATATTGAATCAATAAGGTAGTCTTGGTCAACGAAGAAAGGACTAATACTTATAATGAGATAGCTTGATGGACCAATCGATTTTTAAGTGGTGCCATTTCATCATGGTTGAACCAGTATTATCAAGAAAGTATAAAATCCAGCCCGATACATCATTATGATTGTACCTACCTACATACAATCTTCGTGATAACAATGTAACGTCAGTCAAAACAATAACATACGTTATAAAAAATAAAAGACCCTGATATGACAGAATAACTACCGCTCTGGTTTCATTCACTGTTCTTTCTTTGTCCAAGTGGTCTTTTTTTTTTTTTTTTTTTAAACGTTGCCCCACACTAGGAATTTCTCCTGTATTGTGCGTTTACAAACATTTAAATTCACGTAATGTTCTCCCTCTGCACCCTAATTGCGTAACACACTATCAATCTCAACTGAATCATTTTCAGCCCTAATTGCTGGATTCTTTTCTCTTCAGCCAACCGTTATTTCTCCTGACTGAGATTTTTTTATTTAAATGTAGGTGTTTCTATGTATCACTGAATAATTTTCAGCGCTAATTGCTGAATCCTTTTCTCCTCAGCCGACCGTTATTTCTCCTGACTGAGATTTTTTGTTTAAATGTACTTTATTTTATACCTACTTATTTTCTAGCTATCTATCCCATAGGTTGCACCTAACATGTTTCGTCTTTTTCGTCACCCTAAGGTCGACTGGTAGAAAATGCCTGTGGCATTAAGTCCGCCTTTGTGCATACTTTTTTTATTAGTATAAAAAGTTTTAATAAATAAAAACTACTAAAAACAGCATGAAGGACGCACACATGGGCAGAAGAGGTAGAGTCCAAGAGTACCTACCTGCTTTCTAAAGTAATTACCAATCTTGGTTAAGTGAATATTCATGTAAAATTGTTGAGCTAGCTAGATAGCTGTAAATGGTATTATAATTACATTTTGATTTCCTTTCAATATCTGTTTTATGAGAGCCCGATTCTAATTCCATATTTTTGTGAATGGTTGTATACATTGCAGTGGTGTCTTGTGACTGAAAAAACAATGTTCTACGCTTATTTTCGGCCGTTTAATTTAATTTGCAATATTTTCGGGCTACCCAAACCTACAATAACGGCTAAAGGAGAATCGCTCAAGATAAATTTGTGGCTCAAGCTCTGGTCTTTAGTAGTCGGTGTAGCCTTGATTAGCAGCTATTCATTTGCAATAAATAAAATACATAATTTTGATGTAAAAAAAGAAGTGGAATTAATACCTGATATTATAGATTTAATTGTAAATATTTTTATTTTAATCGTAAACCTTTTTAACAGTGAAACTATATGTATGAGTATGCACGAAATGTTAGATAACATTTTCAAAGATTTAAAAGTTAATGGCAATTTCGTAAAGTTGTTCGCTTACAAGATGTATTTGTGGTATTTTACACCGATGGTGATATTCATTATGCTAATTGCAATGGAAATTGTATATAAACATCCTCCATTTATTCTTGTGATAAGAATACCAACGTTTTTATCAATCATGCATTTAATCATGCACTTGTATTTGTTATCGGCACTCATAAAAGTGATAAATCATCAATTGTCTAGAATATTAATTTATAATGACAATGCACGAGTACCTAAAGTGATTTACAAAGAGATTATGGGAAAAAGACGCATTCTACAGTACGTTTTTAGCCCTAGTATAGAATTTATCGAAGTAGATGATCTAGCACAATTTGATTTAAAATTTCTATGCAAATTGTATGACGATTTAAGCACCTGCGTTCATCTTTTGGAAAAATGCTACGGTTTACAGGTAAGGTCTGATTGATTGACTACCTATTTTTACCTATTCTTCTACGTCAGTTCTTAATTAGATTTATGCCTATTGTAATTGTAATATATTTTTTTTCTATTTAACTGTTTACCATTATGCATAAAACATAAAATACAAATTAAAACAACATTTCTGTATACGTAGAAATGTTATAAATAAATAAAGTTAAATAGTAAAACACATACTTACAAAATGGACGTGTGTCGACACCCTTGCGCCATCCCATCTTCCAAGCACGGTGAGCTGTGCTGGGGCAGCTGCTGCAGGTGCGGAAAACTTCAAACGGCGCAAATACTCCAATCTCTTTGGAACGTATATGTTTGAGCCGTTTGGGGTTGAAACTCTAGGGCCATGGGGCTCGAGTGCCCACGTGGTATTTCGTGACATCGCCAAGCGGTTGGTCGACTCTTCACGTGACCAGAGGGCTGGCCTATTTTTTGGCCAAAGAATCCTGCCGGTCTTTTGGGCACGTTTCCTTTTGACAGCGATGCGGATGAATTTTTTGATGCCCTTTGATTCTTTCCATTCCTTTTTATATACTTGTACATATTCTTATTATTATTTTAATACTGACAAATTAAATCAAAATGGAACAAAAATAATAAGTACATACCTACGTAACTTCCCCCTTGCGTTGAAATTTCTCGTCGGTTAATTTAAAAAAAAAAACTTGTTCCATACATTTTGATTGTAGGTATTGCACTTTTCTATGAAACAGCAGATTTTTTTTTATAACCAACGAAAAATTTCTACTCTAGGGTGTCTAGAATCATGTAGGTACTGAATTCTTGGTTACAATTTGCGCACTGGTACATTTTTCCTGTAACATATGAAGAAATATTATAAGTAAATGAATAAAGGTAAATAATAAAAAAAGGAAGTCTGACTATGACTAAAACACACTTTTAGGAACAACCTGTATCAGTTCAAACAGCCGGGCTCCAGCAATTTAGACAGATCCGATGCCGATGTTCGCTCACTATTTAGATAACTATTTCGCATACCCTCATTGTAATTTCTTTGTTGTTTCATTTAAATTATGTAGGTACTTCATTTGTTTTATTCACTGAATGATGTAGTCATAATTTGTTATAACCGTGGACAGTGGCACACAACATCCTGCAATGATTCTTATGGCAATGAGTTTCTTTTAAACTTTTTGTAATATCAAGAAGCGTAGGTACTCATCATCACATTTGATTACAGATTTTCTTATCGATCTGGTTGATGTTCACAAGTGGAGTGGTTGGAGTGACAGTGATAGTATCCAATCAGGTACTAGTATAGGTTCTGATATTTTACTTAAGAACTAGACTAGACTTATAACTATCTAGGTACCTACTGTAAAGATTGTCTGCTAAAGTCGACCTTGAGTAGTGCAGGGTGGTAATAAAATAACTGGTTGCATTCGAACAGTCAAGCGAGTATAGAATGAGCTTTAAATTTTTTTGTATTAGGTTTTTGTTTGGAAGAATGAGTAACAATATAGCATAAAGACGTTCGTTTGGAATAAACGCAGAAAATAGACCGTTGTATGATTTTAACACATGCAGCCCTGCCCTGCTACAGCACCTATTCTGCAAAAGGCCCTTAGGCACCTGTCTCACCACCGCCGTGGCATATCGTAGAACCAAAAATTCGAAGACATATATGACATCTACCAACCCGCACTGGGCCCGCGTGGTGGACTACAGCTCACTTCCTCTCACCGAGAGCCTCTCGGTCTCCGAGGTCTCTCGAGGCCTCCTCTCCGCGAGAGGAGACCTATGTCCCAGCAGTGGGAACATTTTAGGCTCATTATAGGTACTTTCAATACGCTCCACAATTTTGGGGAACAATTTAAATCCTTCTTAGCTCCAACTGCCACTTCGAGCTGAAACGGTTAGGTACCGGGTACCCTGGGTTTCTTTTCACAATATCGTTAGACATGTCAGTTTTATTCACGTTATCTTCTTTATTTCAGGCGTCTCTTAAATGGTTTGTGATTGTTAAGAGCGTTTTGCCCTTCTTCTGGTGTTTCATAGGATGCTACATTAATGACCAAATGAGTAAAGACGTTGACCAGACCATCACTCTTATTATCAAGTGCTTGATAGACTTCAGATGTGGTATGTATGTATTGTTAATTTTAATAATTTCAGTAAGGTAAGGCCTTGGAGTTTGTCAAAGCAACATTTCAAAACTAGGTAGGTGCCCACGACGACATATCAAGCTATACATTTTCAGTAGCTGACCTTGTCATTGTACAAAATGGAGGTCAGCTAAAACTGGAACGGCTTGTTAAAATATGTCGTCCTGTGTACTATTACCGATTGTCATAGGTGGTAATAATAGTCATATCATCATGGAGTGTGCCCGGAACGCTTGCCTGAATGTGCCGGAGAGACGAGATTTAAATTATTTTAGTATGTGCGAGACTTGGGGTATGTAACAGCGTCCTTGCTGCTCCTGCTTTGGAAGCAGCCAGGTTGCTGTACAGGCTCGTAAATATTGGTATTCGTCGCAGAGGTAGTGTAAGATAATTTTTAGTTATGTAGCAGTATGTAAAGTCGATTTGTAACGATGAGGGTGGCATTTTCTGTCTAGATTAAAACCCTCTTTAAATAAAAAAAAAAATTCACGCGGATGAAGTCGCGGGCAGAAGCTAGTAATTTATAATCACTTTATTTATAAACGATGATTAAAGTTAAGTGACGTTTAAACGTCAAAAATGTATGGTTAAACAGTTGCTAATCACTACTTAACCTTTTGCAACGTTTATGAATATAGGGGTAAGTCTTAAAACTTGGTTTTGGTTTAAACTTTTACCACAGAATAACTAATAGTACCTACTAACGACCTAATTCACATTTTATTTTCAGTTCAGTCAAGGAAGCCCGTTTTGGAAACGTTTAAAGAACTGGTCAGCAATGATCGTCTCCAATTTACCGCGTGCAGTTTGTTCGAGTTAAGTTACTCTATGTTACTTAGCACTATGCTTAACGTCATTACTTATAGTATCATATTGATCCAGATGTTTTAGACCATATTTATTGAACGTAACATAAGATTTGCCGTGCTTGAACGTGTTGTTTTGCGTGAGGTCATTAAACAGTTTGAAATATTATCTCTTTTATTGCTTTGATTGAGTTATAGCAAGCAACTCTGCGAAGAAGATTGGGTAGGTACTAGAAATTTCACAAATTCCAACTTATTAAATAATTAGCATCATTTATTAGAGATTCTACAATAAAACTTTAAACAACACAATTTATTTAAAATAAAAATAATTAATATAACATCTCATTCAATCCTACATACACTCAAATTATTTATAAGTAAACATGTTTTACATGTATTTAGAACAGTAGCACTTGGTTGACATCTATTTCTGATTGATGTGTTGAAAATATTTTCTCTGAATTGAAAACTTATCTCGCCAGGGTTTTCCCAAAATTTCATGTTGCATTGTTTGTTTTGTTTTTCCAACTATTGACAGGTATCAGCGTTATTTTCTTACCTTCATTTTGGCATATAAGGTCAGCAATATACTTTGCATATCTCCATGATTAATAGATCAATTATCATGGTTAATAGATAGTCTGCTAGACCCATGGACATTATTATCTTATGAAAGGAACCTCTAGTGCCCCAGCACTAGAGGTTTCTAGGTTATCGTCATCATTTCAGCCGAAATGCGCCCGGTGCTGAACATAGGTCTCCCCCAAGTATAGCCACATCGATCGGTTTTGTACTTCTCGCATCCAGCGGATGCCTGCAGCCTTCACCAGGTCATCAGTCCATCTTGTCCGCGGTCGCCACCGGAGGTTCCTTTTATAACTTTTCTATAATTTGGTTGTTTGTCATGAAATACAACAGAATTAATTCATCGATCAACTCAGCTTATCGTAGTCCACTGACAGACAGCGTGTCTCCCAAATTGCACCACAACGACCGCTTTTGAGCCTTCCGCGTCAATACTACCTTCGGTTCCTTTTTCAGCTCCTCTTGTCCATCAACCCGAGAGTCCTGGAATATGTTTGTTGATTCACGGTCTCCACTCAAGGACTCGGCTCTTCCAGCGGCTATCAATACTTTAATATACATTGCCAGCTGCTGACATGCAGCAGTTCAGTTTTCTTGCTATTTCAGTGTCTCCACTTAATTTACAACGTGATAATATTTCGTTTGTTTCACTCCCGATGTAAATATTTCACGTTATTAAATAGCTTAGGTACACAAACTATAATTCTGAATAGTAGGTATAGCTCTGTTTTGTTATGCTCTTGGAAGATCCTTTGGGGTATCAGGCGGTCCGTAAGGTCTTTCATATGGAGGAGGACGATACGGCTTCTGCTCCTTCTTTTCACCTGGGCCGGACATAACTGAAACAAAATTAAAATAAGGTTATTGATTTATCTATCCACCTATAGATATATATATTCTAATAAAGGTGATTAGGTTTTTTGTTTGTTTGAACGCAGTAATATAAACAGAAACTGCCAGTCGGATTAGAAAAAATCTTTTTGCATTTGATAGCCCAAATATTATGGAAGGATAGGCTATTTAACATCACGACTTTTTCAGTTCAATAATGTACAGAAGAACCAACATCCTACACAGTTTACTACAATTTAGTCATATACACAATTGCTTCTAAAAATCTGTTGGCAGATAAAAGTCAAAGGATTACTTGTGTACGAAAGTTCTCTCTCAGGGCTGTGTGTTGGGCTATTTCAATTATTCGAAGGTAAATTTAACAGTAACCGTACCTACTTATAAACTAATAATCTTGTAAAAACACAGTAGGTATACGGTAAAACCAACAGGATATATCCTGTTGGTTTTACCGTATACCTACTGTGTTTTTATATATTATAATCGGTAAAACAATGAATATTTATGCGAGCGTGGTGTACGCACTAGTGACGGTTTATCCACCTGTCGGTTGGCCCTGTAGAATACCATCCCATGTCGCATGACCTAACGTAGATCATGCATGCTACACTTGTTTTTTTAGTTCATCATCCCCTAACATGATAATTGACAGCATATTTCCTTATTACACTTCCTTAATTCCAAAAAATTAATTGGCTGTATAGTCTCCTTCCTTTCGTGTCGCTGGTACTCTGGTAGTAACTGGAGCGTAGTCTGATTAGAGGCACCGCACTCGTACTGGGTATTGGATGGGTCAGTAATCCCCCACTTCGACAAATTGTGTCTACTTGGGTACGCAATCGATTAAGAGCTTTCCATATAGGCCACTGCAGATCACGGCCGAGACGCAAATGTTCCTGGGGTTTATCGAAATCGGGAGGTCGTGTATGCTTTTCTTCCCACAATTTGCTTCTCTCATTAGGTGGTTTGTTCTAGATGGCTTGCGTAGAGCGTAAGAAGCTTTTACGACTTTTAAGCCTACCCGGGGTCGTTGACGTACCTATTCGTAGAGGGGATGTCGGGAATCGGATTCTTGGTTCTTTTTTTTCAGTGCACATGCGACATCTCTTCGTGCGATTTTTGCAAGTGGGTAGAGCTTATTGAGTGGAGTCGATTTTAAGCAGCCCGATATTACCCGACATGCCTCATACAAGGCTGTGTCGACCTGCTTGGCGTAATCGGACAGGTACCACACTGGACACGCAAATTCGCCAGCAGAGAAGCACAAGGACATGCCAGTTTTTTTTTTTTTTTTTGCCATCGGGTGCTGCTCCCCAGTTAGTAGAAATTAGGCGACGTAACTGATTATTACGTGTCCCGACTTTCTGCTTAGTTTTGTAGCAGTGGGACTTTAATACGTTAGTTAAACGTTAACGTTACTCCTCGGTATTTCGGGTTTGAGCAATATTCAACCTTAGTGCCTCGCCAGCGCCACGTGATGTAAAGGGCCCGATTTCAGTGTCTTTTACAGAGATGGAATGCGCAAGATTCTGTCTTGGACGGGTGCGGCCGGAGAGCATTGCTGTCGTAGTATTTTCCTACTAGGTCGAGTGCTAGTGAGAACTTATCTTCTACGCCAGTGAAAGTCGCCGATTGAGCCCCCAGAACTAAGTCGTCCGTGTATAGGAAGCGTTCAATGGGTTGGGTAATACGTTGGTCGTTTGTGTAGATGTTAAAAAGCGTTGGCGCCAACACATGCCCTTACGAAGACCGTTCTTTTGCCATCGCCATCTACTCTTAGCAGACTGAAAACAAACATGCAAGCGGCGGTTGAGTAGGAGTTCGCTTAAAATGTTTACGAATTCCTGATCCTTAGTCAGGGTGCTCACTTTGGTAAGTATTATTTTGATGTTAATGGTGTCGTAAGCTGCTGAGAGGTCAACAAATACAACACCAGTGACTCTGTTATCCTCGTATCCATCCTCCAAATATTAATCGAAGGACTTGGATGCAGCAGGATTTGCCTGTATAGTGCGAAGAGGGATGGCCCTATGTAAGTATGGTTTAGCGGGCACCCTGTATCGCGTTGGGAATATGATGACTTTAACACTCCCCCGGCCTCAGTCAGTCAGAATTCGAGGGTTAATACACATGTAAATCAATTCTTTTAAGATTTATCAAACAAGTTTAAGTACGGGGTTAAAAAAAATATCTACAAGAGTACAAACCTCGCCTTAAAAAATTGGGTTCACGAGCAAAAAAATCACGACACGATGCATAAAATAATCCTATAAAATCTTAGTAATTTGCTGCCTACCTGGTTATGATTTCCTTCTCGGTAGAAACTTCACGTTAAACAGTTAGTTGGTTACTAAATCCTATGTGACGTTTGTAGTTTATAAATACAGCAATAGCTAGATAACAGCTGTCCGCATTTTATCTTGAAAGGGTTATCTGTAAAGAAAAAGCTTCACGCACTTGGGTTTCCCTGATCTTCAAATGACATAAGTTGAATGATTACTAATTCTTGGGGTTTCTTTATGATGTGTCTATTTTGATAAGTTCATCAAAACATAATATTGCCAAAATATGTATATTACAAGAACCCTGACTTTGTAAATTATTATTTCATTTATCCTTGTATATCCTTTATTTCATTATACAAATTATATTTTTAAATATCTATATATATGTTACCGGAAATGTATAAAACCTAGGAAATATATGCAATTCCGAGCCTACTTAGGAAATGTGTAAAATAATCTTTCAAAGATTCTTTATTACACACATTTCCTGTGAAATGTATGTATTTCCTGCGAATTGTATGCAATTCCAAGATTATACTACAAATTTTAAAAAAGTAATGCTTTTTGTGACTAAAATAAATAAAACACGTTTGTAATGATACTAGAAAATATATAAAATTAAGCATAACATTTTAAAGCATAAATTTAGTATGCTGCATGTTTTATTTCTAACGTCGTCGACGTTGGGGCTCTTATTTCTGTCTGCGGGTTTTAAAGGAACCTAACCAAACCGAAACTCGGGGTGCCCTTCGCTCGCTCTTGCAACCACGTCGTCTAGTAGCACAACATATTGAATTTTTAAGATTTCCGATTGCTATATAAGAAAGGTATAGATGTCCTAGGAAAAGTGCATATTAAAAAATATATCATAGATTTCCTATCTATTTTAGGAATTGTACCTACACATTTCCTAGGCATTGTATAGAATGACGGATTGCACACTTTTCCGTTAACATATATACTAATATTAAAGCTGAAGAGTTTGTTTGTTTGAAGGCGCTTATCTCTGAAATTAGCAGTTAGATTTGAAAAATTATTTTTGCATTTGATAGCCCAATTCTTGAGGAAGGCTAAAGGCTTTTTAACATCACGCTATGACACTTAAAGCAAAAAGAAAAGAAGTCAGAAAGAACGCTAAACGAAAACGAAGGGATAGCGCGGGCAGGTAATGTTATGCGACGAGGAGAGTCGGAGGAACAAGACATTTCACGCGGCGAAGTCGCAGACAGAAGCTAGTTAGAAATTAACAACATTAAAACAACAAACAACGTTTAAAAATAGTAGCCCACCGGTATCGGGAACAGGGACCAAGCTACTGGTGGTCAGGGCTCCTGAGAGAGAAGCCTCCTAACGACACGAGCCGTGTCCAGAAGTACCGCTTTCTGGATGAAGCCCTTAATCCAGCTGCCTAACGAGAGGTTTTTTTCTGTAGGGTGCAGGTTTCTCAGAAAAAAGCCCTAATTGTGACGCCACGCGCCGTCTCATTCAATAGTTGAATATAATCCAAGCAATAGTTACAATTAACAACATTAATTTTTAATGCAACCCAGAGGTAGGAGAGAATAAATGAAATTTGATTTGTTTTATATTTAGACACTTCTTTTGTCATTTTAGTTAAGTTTGGAATTATATTTTAATTTTCTTTATTTATTACTTAGGTTGATATTTAGGTACAGTTCACTTTACTTTTTTTGTTTAACGCTATATTGTGTACATAATAAATAGTATTCTATTCTATCTAAATTATCTAGGTATATCTATACATATAATAAAATTTTAGAAAAGTGGTGTCTGTACAATGGAAATATATAAAAAAAAAGTAGCAGGGGTTGTTATTATATCGATGCCGAACCCGAAATTGTAATTAATTTTTTTTTTGTCTGTTTGTTTGTGCACGCTAATATCAGAAACCGCTTATTCGATTTAGATGCTGCTCACTAATATATTGTAATAAGCTTCACTTAACATTTAGTGTTTATTTCATGTCAATCGGTTCATAAATAAAAAAGTTATGTCAATTTAAAGAAACACGGCGAACATTTGTTAAGGTATTCTATCAGAGTACGTACACGCCTCGCGCCTGCACGTCCGATCTTCGGAACTACTGGACGGATTTGAATGTTTTTTTTTTTTGTTGTATAGGTATTATGTCTGGGCAACATATAGGCTATAATTTATCTCGGAAACTTGAACACCTGATGCAGAACCGAAACAGACCAGCTTAACTATAAGAGATTCAAAAATGGTACCATAGCAAAAATGTTCCACGTGACGAGCATTTTCTGCTGAGAGAATAAATTCGAAAATTTGGAACACCTGATGGGGAACCCCAAGAGTCCAGCTACACCATAACACATACAGGAATGACGTCTTAGTAAAAGTTATTCGGTCTGATGGGCATTTCCTGTTGACTTATAAAAATCGAAGATCAGAAACATCTGATGTGGAAATCAAAGCTATCACTAATTTCACCTCCACGCGGTGAAGGCGGTAACAGTTTAGGACTGATTTCCGATGAAAATGGTATGTATATTGAAAATTTCACTCTACTGGCCAAAACTCCCATTTATTTATTTTTTAACGTGAAGAAATGCTCATGCATTCTGCACTACCACGGGGAGATAGTGCAGTTATGTGGTACTCTAAGCCCCTAAAACTACACGGTGTCCTCCTCTGCCGCTTACGGCGGGAACATGGGCACGCGTTAGCACTCATCCGTGAACCCGCCGCGGCTGTCCGTCACCGGACCCTCTCTGGGGAGTACTTCCCATCACCGGCGCACCAGAACACATAGCACGCCGTGACCACCCCAGGGACCAAACCAGCACATGGGCGCCAGACGACCCCGTGTCTGGGCACCCTTGGTAGGGGAGCAGTCACCTAGATTTTAATTGATCAGGTATCTTCACAATAAAACTATAACCATGCCTAGAAAGAGGTCAAATCTTTCCCAATGCTCCAAAGGAGCTAAAAGATTGAGGATCATAAGATCCCAAGAATCTACCGAAGAGCGTCAGGAGAGACTTGATGCTGTTCGAGAACATCAGGCTGCAACTCGCTCTGTGGAAACCTCTTCAGATCGCGAAGCACGCCTGCGTTCTCATCGTATTCATCGCATCTACATCCCGATCTCTAGAGACCAGTGAAGAATATGATGCGCGACTGACCGCTGATCGTGAACGAGTCGTCATGCATTTTATCGCGAGTCGGAGACGTTCACGGATAGAAAATTGCGCTTGAGTACCAAGCGTATCTACGCATCGACTTTTAGGTCTCCAGAGACAAGTGGGGAACGTGATGCGCGACTGACCGCTGATCGTGAACGTCACGCATTATCTCGCGAGTCGGAGACGTTCACGGATAGAGAATTGCACTTGAGTTCTCAGCGTATCTACGCATCTGCTTCTAGGTCTCTAGAGACAAGTGCCGAACGTGATGCACGACTGTCCGCTAATCGTGAGCGACATGCATTGTCTCGCGAATCGGAAACGTTTACCGATACAGAATCACGCTTGAGTTCTGAGCGTATTCGCACATCTACTAACAGGTCTTTTGAAACGAGTGATGAACGTGAGATTATCATACATTGTCCCGAACACGCACACAACAAAATATTCATAATCAGTTAGAAAGTGAGAAAGAAAGAATTGCTGGAGTACGGCATGAAGACACAGATTAAGAAGAGCGCAACGAACGTTTGAATTCTGATCGACTTCGACATTCTCTGAACAGAATGTCGATATCATCTGAAGAATCGGATGTGTCTCAAGATATAGCCGTAGGGCATGGCGACCTTCCTTGGGTTGATAAGGAACGGAGTGCATTTACGTATACTCCTATGATTGACTACGCCACATATTCCGCCATCGGAGGTATGGTTAAAAATTGTACTTTTTGTGAAGCTGTTAAATGGCAAAAAGAAACAAACGGTATGTGTTGCTCAGGTGGGAAAGTACATATTGAAATATTACAAAATCCTCCAGAAATATTAAGATCACTGCTAATCGGTGACCATTCACAGTCAGAACATTTCTTGGACAACATACGTTCGTACAATAATACCTTTCAAATGACATCTTTTGTTGCGGAACAGATTTCAGAAGGCCCATTTATGCCAACATTCAAAGTGCAAGGCCAAGTTTACCATCTTATTGATTCTATTGCCTGAAAATGACGTCTCGAATCGTCTCGCGCATCCCGTTGTTTTCCAGTCTCCGGGCTCTTAGAATTCGACATCAGACGTTTCAGATCTTCGATTTTGACGACCCCGTTGTCGCTGGCATAAGCAACAGGATCCGCGTACGAAGTCGCGGGCAGAAGCTAGTATTCAATATTTAGGCATGGTTGTTTGAAGCAGCCAAGATTATTTTGATGAAATGTTGAAGATATTGTGATTAGAGTACATTCCACCATCACTTCTTCTTCACTCTTTTATAGTTGTTAAAGTATCTGAGATGTATTATTATGAACCGACTACTTTATGTAATGCCCTGTTTTCGTATTCTATATTAAGTAGGGAATTAGTGTTTCAATAATTATGTAGACACACATTTTTTGGTGGTCTCCATTCGCAGGATCGGATTTATTTGGACAGAAGGACTTAGACTTTAGGCTGGAAATTAGGAATTGTAAAATCAAAAGTTTTCTATTTTTTAAATAATTTATTGATAAAAAAATCACTTCAATCAACTCAGCCTATCGCAACCCACTGCTGGACTTACAACAATATTATAAATATGTTCACTTAACATAACACAATCAGCCTATGATGTTCCCACTGGTGGGACACTGGACTCCTCTCTGTAAGAGGGAGTGGGCCGTAATCTACCACGCGGGCCCAGTGCGGGTTGGTGGATATTCACTTTTCACGATTCACTCAACATGTTTAAACTTATATAATAAAATATTGTGAGATTATTTAACCTAAAGTAAACGGTAACCAAAACGAATTACTACTCGAGATTCGATCAACAATGCTTGAGCCTTCCTTTAGTTTAGAAGTTACGGCCGAAACTTTTCGGTGGAGTGGTATTGCTAATTTTTCGGATCACGTTAGCGGTCATGAAGCATGTGTTAGGCTGGAAGGGCTGTGGTGCTGGCGGTACGTAGCTTCCATTGGAGTGGTACTGGTTTCTGGGTGGCCCGAAGCAAGGGCTGGGCGAAAAGGTCTGGTAGCCGTTGTTCATATTTGAAGAGAAGGCTGAATTGCGCTGCATTCTGGAAAAGAAAAGAAAATTTTAGTATCATCAAAGACTTACAGATTAAAAGTAGTCAGACCTCTTTTATTTGGGAATGCTAGACTTAAAGGGAACACTATAATGAGCGGTGGAATTCACCAATATCTTATTAAACTAGTGCAGATAAAACAATTAAATAAGAAGAAGTAATAGTATGAAAATACTTACTTGAAATATAGATTTGACGAAATATTTTGGAAATTAAACTCCACTTGGGGTCCTCAAGTCAACTTGTTTGTCTTTCACTCGAATGTGGTATAATGTTAAGTTTGCCACTACGTGTATTTATATGGATCCTACATGCTTTATCAAATTATTATCTCTACGCATTTATAATGGAAATGAATCATTCCGGCCTGAAAAGTTATCTATGTACGTAACAGAAATGATTATGATCGTTAAAGGCCTAATTTTCCAACGCCTGATAATTTTATCCGAGGAATACCTAATTTTGAATTTTTTACAGTTCTTCCATACAAAATCTGTCAGACGTCAATTTTATTCCACGAATAAAAATTAACTGAAGTTGGAAAAATCAGCACTAAATCTTTTTCGAATAGTCTTTTGAATTAATGCAATTCAAAGACATTGTGACATCCACCAACCCGAACTGTGGCTGCGCCCACTTCCTTTCACCAAGAGGAGACCTACTGTGTCCCAGCATTGGGAATAGTGGCTTATTATGCAGCAAGGTAGTAGCAGGGCTGCAATTAATTTTCAATATAAATGATGAAATGTCAAAAGGAAGTTGTCCAAAATACAACAATGATTCCAAATTCCTAAATGAGAAATATCCCTAGATAGTATTGATGTGTGTAGGCAAACAGAAAACTTTAAAAAGGTTTTTGCATTTTTCGGAAATTGCCCAAAGCTTTTGACATTACTTCTGTTCCTACAGCTTTTTTTTTTGGGCGTGAAATTATCAAATGACTTTTCCCGCTCTGGGTGGAGCTAGGGCATGTCTAACTTTTAGCTGTGCTTTTACTGACTAAAATCCACCCGTGTTCCTTCAGTTGCCTGTGCCTGCAGGGCCACGGTAACGCTTTCGAAGAACCAGCAAGTAAAACTACATTGGACTAATAATTATCCTCCCTACCGAATTTCGGCCACGGCGGCCAGTCTCGACGGAGCCAAGTATTCAAGAGATAAGTATTAAAGTGGACAAGACGTGTGAGCGCAAACGCTTTCTTTCTTTATTTTTGTAGTCTGAAGGGACGGCAATGATGTATTACAAAACAAAAATATACCGCATGGTGATATTTAATGGTGCAGTCTCGTACAATTATTGTGGAATATAATCCAAGCATATGTTATAATTAACAATGTTAATTTTTAAGACAGCCAATTGATCAAAATTGGACATTTTATTTGATTTGATGATACTTAAGTACATACTCCTTTTGTTTAATGTTACATTTTAGGTACATTTTAATTTATATTGGTCAAAATTCTATTGAATATGGTGTTAAGTGCTAAATAGCTACAAATCTCCCATGGTCTTGTGTGTGTGAGAGCATCTCGCATCTCTCAGGGCTCTGTCGCCGGCTGCGTTAGCAAACGATATTCGCGTTGTTGAATTTTGGGTCGAACAAAAAAGATAAATATTATAAATATATAGTTCGTGTTATTTTTGCCATTGATCATTTAATTTCAATAGATATGTAGGTATCGGATGCGTTATTGCGATAATGCGTCCCGATTTTTTGCCACACAGATGCGTTTTTATCTATCGATATTTCTAACGTGTGCGTGTAACCTACACTACAGGCCCCCGCCGATATACGATACAATCTTACAGACGCCTTATGCAGGTGTGTGCAAGATCGTATGCGTCCTAATACAAAATGTTCTAAGAACTCATAATGGAAAATCACAGGACGGAGGAACACATGCGTACTACTTCTATTGCGTCGATATTATCGCAGCAGTGTGTAACTTTATGGCCGTCCTAATAAAAATGTACTGATTTCAATAGATATGTAGGTATCGGATACGTTATTGCGATAATGCGTTCCGATTTTTTGCCACACAGATGCGTTTTTATGTATTGATATTTCTAACGTGTGCGTGTAACCTACACTACGGGCCCCCGCCGATATACGATACGATCTTACAGACGCCTTATGCAGGTGTGTGCAACAAGACCGTATGCGTCCTAATACAAAATGTTCTAAGAACTCATAACGGAATATCCTACTTCTATTGCGTCGTTATTAGTCGCAGCAGTGTGTATCTTTATGGCCGTCTTATTACAAAATGTACTGAAAACAGATATTGCAACAACGCATAGGATATTATCAAACGATAATAAAGCGCCTCTGGAGAGCCTTGAGCATTAAAGGCTCTCCAGAGGCGCTTAACTCAAAAATCGTACAGCGCCCTTCGCATGAAGGGCGCTGTACGATTTTTGAGTGTAATCTACCCACAGGCTGCATGTGTAAAACAAGGTGCAAAATGCAGACAGGACAAGTATTTAGACTATAGACTAGGAACAAAGGAATTGTGAAATCAAAAGTATAGTTTTTTTTAAATAATTTATTGATAAAAAAAATACTTAAGACCAAATTATGTATATTAGGTATTAAGTTATGTTTAAACTAGCTTACAAAAATAGGTTACATTACAACAATTTACTTAAAAAAATAAATTGTAACGTTCCAATCACTAAACAATGTTATAAAAAGGTTCACTCAACATGTTTAAACTTATTTAATAAATATTGTGAGATTACATAACCTAAACTAGCAGTAAACGGTAACCAAAACGAATTAGGTACTACTCGAGATTCCATCAACAATGTTTGAGCCTTCCTTCAGTTTAGAAGTTACGGCTGGAACCTTTCGGAGGAGTGGTATTGCTAATTTTTCGGATCACGTTAGCGGTCATGAAGCATGTGTTAGGCTGGAAGGGCTGTGGTGCTGGGGGTACGTAGCTTCCATTGGGGTGGTACTGGTTTCTGGGTGGCCCGAAGCAAGGGCTGGGCGAAAAGGTCTGGTAGCCGTTGTTCATATTTGAAGGGAAGGCTGAATTGCGCTGCATTCTAAAAAACAAAATAAAATGTTAGTATCATCAAAGCGTTTACAGATTAAAAATAATCAGACCTCTGGCGTTTTAGAAGGCAATAAGAGGTAAACAGAAGATTAAAATGAGTGCTGGGATTCACAAATATCTTAATAAACTATTGTAGGTGAAACAATTAATTATGTTAGAAATAATTAAAATATAAAAATTGTGAAATTAAGGTAATACTTACTTGAATTAGGTATAGATTTGACGAAATATTTTGGAAATTAATATAAAACTCGACTTGGGGTCCTCAAGTCGACTTGTTAGTATATCACTCGAATGTGTTATTATGTTAAGTTGGCCACTACGTGTATTTATATGGTTGCTACATGTTTTATCAAATTATTATCAATACGCATTAATAATCTGATTCAACCATTCCTTGGCCTCCTTTGTGATAGTGTCGATGCCATCCGTAAAGTCGGTCAATTGAAGGTGTTGTTTTGGTTTCCCCAGACCTCATTTTCATTAGGGACTGTTATGAGTAGGTCTGTCACATCACTATTATGATGGAACATCACTAGCTGTAAGATGGCGTCCTTACCATCCTAAGGTAATACGATAAATTGATTAATATTAAAACCAAGTTTACTTAGAATTCAGTCTATCATTTATATAATACACCAGCCAAACATGGTGTCAGAAGTAGATTCGTAATCTATGTGTCGACGTGTCGTACAGTCATTGCACCTTAAGTCATTGTGAAATTCTCGTGTGAAAAGTCGGCGCCATGTGTGATGAAAATCAAAAGCCCAAGAAACTTTCTGGAATGTCCAGTCCGCAGCCCATGGTGATGAATGGTAACTTGGCTCAACAATGGAAAAAATGGGTGCAGTCATTTAAGTTTTATTTACGTGCGTCTGGCTTCGATGAAGAGAGTGATGGCAGAAAAGTAGCTTTATTTCTACATGTCATTGGTGAAAAAGGCGTGGATGTATTTAATACATTTGGAAAAGACGAAGATAATATTACATACGACAAGCTTATAGAGTTATTTCAAAATCACTTTGCCCCAAAAGCTAACCTCACTTATGAATGTCATAATTTTTTCACATACAAACAAGGTGAAAATGAAACCTTAGACGATTTTGCTTGCACATTAAAATTAAGGTCACAAAACTGTGAGCTAGGACAGCTGCAAGAACGCCTAATCAAAATAATGTTTATATGTAACATGCATCAAAAATACAACTATATCAGAGAAAAATTATTGCTTGAAGATAAGCTGGATCTTGATAAGGCCTTAGAGATGGCAAAGGCCATGCTTGCCTCCAGACATCAAACAGATGAATTGACAGCAGAACAAAGTTCAGTCTTGTATAATACGAGTCAGTCACGCTCAAGATCAAAGTCTAACTCAAGGAATGTCAGTCAATATAGTCAGCAGTCAAAACAGGAAGTTTGTACAAGGTGTGGTCAGGTGCATCGTTATAAGTGTCCAGCATTAGGTGTAAAGTGCAAAAAATGTGAAAAAATCGGTCATTTTGCAGTCTGTTGTAGGTCAGTTCAGTCAAAGTCAATAAGATATGTACAGTCAGATAGTAATACTCAACAGGTACAGTCAGAACAAGATGAACTGTTTATAGGTCATATTCAGTCATCCAAGTCGTTGTCAAGTGAATGGACAATTAATTTATATATAAATAATTCACAAGTAAATTGTATTATTGATACAGGCAGTGATGTCAATATTATGTCAAAAAGTGTTTATGATTCACTTAATACTAAAAATTTACTGTCTAAAACTGATGTAAAAATTAAGTCATACACTGGTAATAGTCTAGAGGTACTAGGTCAACAAAACCTTGAGTGTAAATTTCAATTTAATGACCGCTATTTGACAGAACAAATTAATTTTATAATTGCAAATGTGAATTCTCCTACTGTATTAGGTAAACTTACTTGCTCAAAAATGGGACTAATTAAAAGAGTTTTCTGTGTAGATACTACAAGCATGCAAACGTCAGAAAGGGATATTAGTCGATTGTTTTCTAAAATAAGTCAAAATGAGTCAAATTCAAGTCAAGTAATATGTCCTGAAGTCACAAAAAGTCAATCACAGTCATTTACTTTACAGTCAAGTCAGTCACAAAGTATAAATTTAAATAAACTCGTTGAATGCAATTATTCTGTTTTTACCGGTCTTGGTTGTCTTCCTGGTGAGTGTCACATAAGTATAAATCCTGAGGTACAGCCAAAAGTGGATGCTCCGAGGAAGGTACCATTTGCATTACATCATAGACTTCAACAGGAACTTGAGAAGATGGAAAAAATGGATGTTATTACCAAGGTCACAGAGCCTACTGAATGGGTGAGTTCTTTAATCTTAATAGAAAAGAAAAATGGTCAATTAAGGGTATGTCTAGACCCCCGTAATTTAAATCAGGCAATAAAGAGGACTCATTATCCTATTCCATCAGTAGATGTTGTCCGTGCCAAGGTGGCTGGTGCAAGATTTTACTCCACCTTGGATGCAAGTAGTGGATTTTGGATGTGTAAATTGAGTGAGAAGAGTTCTTACCTCACAACTTTTAATACACCTTTTGGCCGATACCGCTTTAAACGTCTTCCATACGGAGTCAGCTGTGCTCCTGAATATTTTCACAGAATTATGACTGAAATGTTTGGTGACATACCAGGTGTGGCAGTATACAGTGATGATATTTTAGTAAGTGGTCAAACATTACAAGAGCATAATGAGCGTCTTAATATAGTATTTAAAAGAGCAAAGGAATATAATGTCAAGTTTAATAAAGAAAAATGTTCATTCACCAAGGAGAGTATTAAATATCTGGGTCATATTTTTTCAGCGGGCGGAATCACAGTTGATCCGGACAAAGTCAGAGCAATCAAAGAGATGCCCTCTCCTACCTGTTTAAAGGATTTACAAAGATTTCTAGGCATACTTAATTATTTAAGCCCTTTTATTAAAAATATGGCAGGCGAAACAGAAATTCTACGCCAATTATTAAAAAAATCTACTGATTGGCAGTGGACTGCCAATCATGAAACAACATTTAGTCATCTGAAGCAATTAATATGCCAAGTTCCAGTGTTGTCACATTTTAATGTTCATGAGCCTATTGTCCTACAAAGTGATGCTAGTAAGAGTGCTGTTGGAGCGGTGTTGTTACAAAATCAACATCCAGTATATTATGCTTCAAAAACTTTAACAGATACACAACAGAAAATGGCTCAGATAGAGAAAGAACTCTATTCAATAGTTTTTGCCTGCATCAAGTTTCATCAATTTATATACGGACAAACGGTTACTGTCGAGACAGACCATGCTCCTTTAATAACATTATTTTAAAAGTCTTTAGTCGAGGTTCCAACACGTCTCCAAAGAATGATGTTGAAAATACAACCCTATAGTCTAAATGTAGTTTACAAGAAAGGTAGTCACATGTACATTGCTGATACCTTGTCAAGAGCAGCACTCTCTGAAACAAGTTCAGATGAATTAGATGATGATGTCATTGTTCATGTAAATTTACTGATTAAGTCATTACCAGTCTCATCAGAACGTCTACAGTGGTTAATCAGAGGCACTAATGAAGATGAAAGTCTGCAGATTTTGAAAAAATACTGTAAAGAAGGATGGCCGTCAAGTAAAACTCAAATTCACAAAGATCTGCATGAGTATTGGCAGTATAGATTTGATTTACATACAGAAAATGATTTAATTTTCAGAAGTAACAGTATAGTCATACCTAAAAAATTAAGACCAGAGATTTTGAAAATAATACACAGTGGTCATCTGGGAATTGAAAGGTCAAAAGCGTTTGCTAGAGGATATGTATTCTGGCCATTTATGTCAACTGATATAAAAAACATTGTTGAGTCGTGTCATGTTTGTTTGTCTCATAGAAGCTCAAATGCTCCAGAACCACTTCTTCCACATGATGTTACATTACTTCCATGGGAAAAAGTTGGTGTTGACTTTATGGATTATAAATCTAAAAAATACATAGTAATACAAGATTATTACTCAAATTATATTGAATTAATGGCAGTGGCAAGTACTAACGCCAAAACAGTAATTACTTGTCTTAAAAGTATCTTTAGCAGACATGGTATCCCAGTTGAGTTATTCTCTGACAATGGGCCACCATTTAATTCGGCAGAGTTTAAAAATTTTATTTGGGAATGGGGAATACATCATAATACGTCAAGTCCCTACATGCCAAGGTCAAATGGGTTGGTAGAGTCGGCAGTAAAGATATGTAAACGTTTTCTTACCAAGTCGGAGGAGTCAGGGACAGATCCATATCTGGCGTTGCTTCAATTCAGGAATACACCTCGAGGAAATCTACCATCTCCAGCACAATTATTAATGTCACGTTCACTTAGAACACAATTACCAACAGTCACAAAAAACTTAATACCAAGAACAGTCAATTTTCAAGAATATGTAAAAACTAAGGAAGAAAATAAAAATAAAATGAAGGATTACTATGACAGAAAGACTAAATCACTACCAGAACTACAAGAAGGAGATGAAGTCTATTTTAAGAAAATGCCAGATACTCCATGGATTACAGGCACAGTAAGGTCCATATGTGATCAGCCTAGGTCTTATACTGTTGAAGGGTCAGATGGATTTATAGGAAGGAGAAACAGACAGCATATTTTGAAGCCTCCGCAGTCACCTCAAACAGTATCTCAAGATATGTTACGAAAAAGTCCAAATATCAAGACATCTCCTAATTCTCATACAGTAACACCGTCTATTGAAGAGCGTACAACTCCAGTTGAAATGCACTCTAGGTGTGGAAGAGTCATAAGACCACCAAGACGGTTAGATTTATAAGAGTTAATATTTTGTTAACTGAGCAAACATTTTAGCAATGACTGAAGGACTGATAGATCTAGCTAAGTTTAGAATTAAGTTTAGAATATGTTTATATAAAGACATTGGTTCAACAAACTGTCTTATTTTGAGTTACTTAAATAGTTGTTATTGTCAAAAGTTATTGTTAAGAGTTTAGTCAATTTGTGTACTGTCTCTAGCTGTAAAATTATAATAAGTTTTTCTAATAAGGAGGATGTTATGAGTAGGTCTGTCACATCACTATTATGATGGAACATCACTAGCTGTAAGATGGCGTCCTTACCATCCTAAGGTAATACGATAAATTGATTAATATTAAAACCAAGTTTACTTAGAATTCAGTCTATCATTTATATAATACACCAGCCAAACAGGGACCAAGAAACTTTTGCTTGAAAAATAATCTGTATTAAGATATTTGACGTGAATACGTCTTTAAAATTGCTTCCATAGTGGGAGGCAAGTCAAAAAAACCAATGATAACAAAATCGGGGGATACAGTTTAGTGTTGCAGCTTCATATCTCAGCATCTCCATCCTAAATTCAATAACACCATTGGATAGCTAAAGGATCAAAGAATTCATTACGTAAAGTGAGGACTGTGACATGTGACGCATCGTGCGCGGTGGAGGGGGAAGCGCCGCCATTTTGAGGTCATTTTGCTGCGTGCGTATCGAGATTTCCATTTAGTATAACTTTTGACTCGGAAAAGCTACGACATTCGTTTAGGATTCAATCGTCAGCTCTCGTCAAAATCTATTGATTTTATACAAAACAAAATGACAGTAAATATAATTTGTTAAAATAAATCATATAAAAATATATTCTGTATTTCTATTTGGCTTCAAAAAGCCAAATAGAAATACAAAAATCGTATACAGTTGGAAAGGGCTTTTCAAGAGCAATCAAATGGTACCTATCAATAAAAAACCATATGAAGAATGAATGCGGCCGAGCAGATCAACGACGACGGTGCCAGTACATCTGCACCTGGGGCGGTTAAAATTATGCAACTGAATGATGAAATCACTTCTATATCGACACTGGATCAATCCCGTTTCGTGAATGTATTCACGTAGGTACAACACACGGCCGTGTCCATGACACAGCCACACCACAAAATACAGATAGTAGCCACACCCCATTTTTAGGGTTCCGTAGTACCTACAAGGAACCCTTATAGTTTCGTCATGTCCGTCCGTCTGTCGGTCGGAGGTTTTGCTAAGAGACCGTTAGTACTAGAAAGCTGTAATTTTGTAGGAGTGTGTATATTAATTACGCCGACAAAGTGGTAAAATAAAATTTTGGAAAATATTTTTTTAAGGGTAGGTAACTCCCCTACATGTGCAGTGGGGATGAATATTTTTTTCGTCGTCTACCCCATCGTGTGGGGTATCGTTGAATAGGTCTTCTAAAATGACTTGGGGGTTGCTAAAATTATTTTTCGATGTAATGCTCCATTTACGAAATATTAATGTTTAAAGTGCAAATTTTTCCCCCCCCTCTAAAACCAAAACTGCGGGATTGAAAAATCAGGAAAAATTCACGATGACTGTGCATTTCATGAACTTTAAAGGAAAATTATAGCGGTTAAGATAACATTATTAGTTTAGCAGTAATAGTCGTTGAACTTGGGTGTTGGATAATTTTGTACCAAATACAAAATTCCTTTAAAGTGACTAAGATGAAGTAGTTGCTTGTTTATAACGGGTAAAGACTTGCATTGAAAAACAAAATAAGAACATTTTTTTTTTTAATATCAGAGTAAAGAACAACAGAATCGTACTACATTGTGATAGCGGGCTACTACGGAACCCTACACTGTGCGTGGCCCGACACGCACTTGGCCAGTTTTTTTTTATCAGGACAGAAAACAATAATGATCTGTCTCCAGAAACACAGACACTTCTTTATGAAAGACATTAACCGCAACAAGTAGTTGACTAAAGGGAGGGATTTCTTATGACTGTAGGAGAAACACTCGTAGATGATAATCTATCACACTAATAATATAAAGGCGAAAGTTTGTGAGCATTACAGCGGAGAGTTACTTCCGGGGAAACTGGCCATCAAACATCGCGCCGCTTATGTGCCGCATGGAAGAAGAGAAGTCCCAGTATATAACTTTGAAGTACGTCACTCCATATTTCAATGTTATTGAAATGGAAGCAAAAATGCTTCACATAATCACACTAATATTATAAAGCCGAAAGTTTGTGAGTGTGTGTGTTTGTGTGTTATATGTTTGTTACTTCTTCACCCTCAAACGGCTGGACCAATTTTGATAAAATTTGGTATGGAGGTAGCTGACACCCTGGATTAACATAATTACTTTTTATCCCGATATTCTCACGGGATCGAAACTTATGTGGGTGAAACCGCGGGGCGCAGCTAGTTTTTAATATATAGCAAGCAAAGCCGATGTCGACTATTCTGCCAATGTCTACAAGTGAGCTGAAAAACAAGTGAGAGAGAAAAAAAAAGCTTTTAAAAAAATAAAATTAGTACAGGACTGAAACAAACAAAAAAATAGAGATTTATAAATAAATATTATAATTGTTAAAACATAACATACACGCATACCACACCCACACATACAAAATAATTCATAATTTTATGTTATTGTAGCGGTATCTACAACGCGACGCCACATGAGAACAACGCGTCATACTGACGTCACGCAAAATCCTGCATCTCGCAAGCAAAGTTAACCGCGCAACTAGCATAGATACAACGGCCCGACATGAATCATCGGGCAGTTGCCCGCCAGACACAACACCCGTCTGGTCGGAGGATCCTCCCTTTTCTATAGAGGTTGAGTGAACTTTACACCCTGTTCCTCATACCTCTATAGTATTGTGACGGATGAAGGTCATCAGCGCCACAAGCAGATCTGGAGAGGAGTATGTTAGTAAAATTTAAGAAAGATAGAAAGTTTTTAACCCTGAAAGAAAAACTGACACACAAGCCACGTATTTTCGGATTTTAGCAATCTGTGGTTTTTGTGTTACATAAAAGTCAACTTATCAAATGTTTAGGAAAAAATGATGTCACCCTCTCCATGGTTTGGTTTTCCTTAAACACGGATAACAACAATTTTCGCAGAATTCTAATTAACCTATTTTTAATTTGTATATCTGATAAAGAGATTATATTCACCTACTTATCGAGTTAATTAATTATTTTCCTAAAAATAAATACTTATCTTAATTATTATTTTCATCGTCATCACATTTTTTAAATATTGTTTCGCCATATTTCGGTCGTTGGCAATTGGTCATGGTTGTAATTTGCTTGGCGACATCATGTCCATTCCGTTTGTGGCATACACCTACGTTAAAGAAATACTTCTCTGATCGACACGTTTGTGTTGACCATTTTAAATCAGTTTACCGACCAGACGCCAGAAAAAAGGTAGCCCCTCTGGTCACGTGAAGCATCGACCCGTCTAGTCTCCGAGAATTTCTTTGAAAAGAGTCGAAACGCCTCAAAGAGTGAAAGTGATGAATCTTAATTTTGATGGATGGAAAGCTGTCATTCGTGGATCTTTCAGTCGTTACGGGTAGTCAGAAGCCCGAAAGTCTGACAACCAGTCTTACCAAGGGGTATCGTATTACCCAGTAATTGGGTTGTGGAGGTCAGATAGGCAGTCGCTCCATGTAAAATACTGGTATTCAACTACATCCGGTTAGACTGGAAGCCGACACCAGCATAGTTGGGAAAAGGCTAGGCAGATGATGATGATGGAGAGAAAAAGGAAGGACAAAGAAAAAATGGTCGAGTTGTGTGAGGTATGAAATGAAAGAAAAGGCAGTGAATGATAGCGTGACGGCCGACAGGGAAGAATGGACCAAGAGAACGTATTGCGCACACCCCAAGTAACATGTTACAAGGGTAGGAAGATGACGATGAACTGGGATCTCTGCAGCCGCAGCGACATCACCGTGCTTGAAAGATGAGATGGCGCAAGGGTGTTAATACTCGTTAGGTAGGTACTTCTTACACCAGAGGATGAAAGAAGTTGGCAATGTCTTTCATGACAATAACGTCATTCCTTGTAGTCTCTGCACATGGTCACGTAGCAAACCGTCTGATGTCAGCGGTGGCAACTGGGAAGGACACGACAATAAATTAATAATGTAAAGTATTTATGATTTAGTTGTATTGCTGTGTGTATTATGACGGGATCATAAACATTCATGCTCAAATGATTATATTTTCTGATAAAATTTAATAATAGTTTGATGCTAACGCCACTTTTATTTCTAAATAGATACCTCGCACTCTTTTATCGATGTTTTTTTCATTTTAATAACTGATAAAGTGTCTTTAGTTTTAGCTTTATATTGCATCTGTCGAATTCTTTATTGTTTCTAAAAATAAAATCATATGATGTTCATTACCTGTTTGTAAAATATCACGCTTATGTCATGCTACTGACTTTCGGAGTGTAGTGATTACGCAAGGCTCATAATCCGAGTACAGGTACGGGGCTCGCTTTATCAGGACCAACATTAAAGGCACGTGATTATCTAACAGCAGTCATTTGTTAGATAAAAGTCCATTGATCTGTAGTATCTTGCGTCCTTTTATTTTTTTTTTACATGGATGAATGCTCATGCGTTCTGCACTACCACGGGGAGATAGTGCAGTTATGTGGGACTCTAACCCACTAAAACTCCACGGTGTCCTCCTCTGCCGCTTATGGCGGGAACACGGGCACGCGTTAGCACTCATCCGTGAACCCGCCGCGGCTGTCCGTCACCGGACCCTCCTCCGGAGAGTACTCCCCATCACCGGCGCACCAGAACACATAGCACGCCGTGACCACCCCAGGGACCAAACCAGCACATGGGCGCCAGACGACCCCGTCTCTGCCACCCTTGGTCCCCCTACGACGGGTCAGGTCATTGGCCCCGCCGCCTGCCAATTTTCGGCCGCAGAGGATAGGGAGAGTGGCCAACGTCATACCAACACTCCCCTTCCCCTGCGGTCCCACCGCGTCCGCTATTGGACGGTGGCGACCCCGTCAAGGCCGCGGAAGGTAGGGAGACCGGCGCACCGTAATACCGGCACTCCTCTCCCGCCGCGGCCTCCAACCCTCAGCCGCGATGTCTCCGATACGACATCGCGGCCCGCCTCAGTTGCGATGTCGCCCAAGCGGCACCGCAACCTACATGTTGGCCGCTACGTCGTCGACTTGTCGGCAAAAGCCCTGACAAGCGGCCCCTCCTCGGGTTCCTCTTCGCTTCACCGTGGGTGTCCAAGCCACGGCTACTGAGCCCCCCCGCCTCGACAATGCGGGAACCCACCAGGGGGGGTATCTTGCGTCCTTACTCTTATATCCACACTTCATCATTCCGGCGGATTTTTTTTTTTTTCTCCTAGACACGAACTGCAGTCTGCAACTAATCTTTTAAAATCGATTGCGGGCCCAGGTCGTAGTAGTCGTGTCCTTGACTCCTCTCAAACACAGTGCTAGTGGGGAGCTCCACAGGACATGCTAAACCTCCTTTCTTGCCCATAATGCACAACCACGTCAACCACCTACACCTTTCAGTGTTTAAACGAAGCGATTGGTAGAGCTCTGCTTAGTTGTGGCCCAGTGGTAACGGCCGCGAATTACGAGTTGTAGATCGTAGGTTCAAACCCGGTCAGGCGCTTTACTTTGTGTAAATTATTTCATAGCCACTGCCAAAACGGTGAAGGAAAACATCCTGAGGAAACCGGTATGTCCTAGAGCCAAAAAATAAATCGAAGACATGTGACATCTAACAACCCGCACTGGGCCCGCGTGGTGGATTACGGCCTAGTCCTTCTCACAGAAAGGAGGCCTGTGTCCCTGCAGTGGGGAAATTATAGGCTGTTTATTGGTAGAGCTGTACAGCTGGCAACACACTGGAAGGGCAAGATTTTGAGTCGAATAAACTCGTAAAGAAGCTTAGTATGTCCTAGAGAGATTACAGTCTGTTCTACTTCTTCTTCGACGTCGATACTAACTATTCTAGAGTTTGTTAAGCTTGGCTAAATAAAATTAGTTTTCGAGTCTTTTTCTGTTTTATTGCCGAACACTGATCGTATTTTTCCTTTCTTTCCTAAACCTCATGATAATACACTAGACTGCTGTCACGTAGATACTGATTTCAAAGTATTGTTGTATGTTTAATGTATGTGATGTAAATATGTTTTGCTATTTAATTAATTCAATTTTTCAATTTAGTTTTAATTATTTAATTTATTTAGCTATAATAATATTATTGTGACATTTATTTTATTCCTTTGTTACTAACATATTTTTTAAGTGTACTTACTAACATAAATATGGATCTCTGTGTCTGAACTAAATAAAAATTATTATTATTATTATTATTGTTTATTAGTCCTCAGTGATTTCACTTTATTGGAAAAGTTCCGGTGTTTTTCCTTGTGCGGTATCTTGATTACTTTTGGTGCTACCCAGAACTAAATTTATTAATGAGTGTATTATTAATCTCGTAGCTGTTGGCTGATGGTTATCGTGATTCATTACAACTTACGTTCATTAAAATATCTTTGTACTCATCATAACAGTGTGCGTGATATGCGTAATTAAATCGGATACGGACGGAATCAACACGATATTTACATGAATCATAATCATACCGCATTACCTACGTCAAAAACATTTCCACTCTACCTGTCCCGACCTGTCCTGTCCAAATGGGATGGCTAAAGGCAATCCAAATATTCTCCTAGAATAAAAATATTCTCCTCATTTTTGAAACTGTTGAAGCAAGCAGCTCGTTTAAGCTCTGACAGTCGTCAAAGAAGCTCACAGGTTTGCTCTCACAGCCATCAAGCAGCAAAGCAGCGGCCCGAGAGGTCACCCATCCACGGACTAACCGCGGCAACCTTGAATAGCTCAACTACTGCCTGTGACTGTTATTACTTAGCCACAAGCCCTCCGTAACGTAAACGTACCTACCTACTAAATGATTCGTGTAAACGTACCTACGCTGTTACACAATATTGAATGCGTCGGCGGCGCGGCGTAGGTCTGTTTTCTTCCCTCAAGAATGTAGATACTTACTTGTGAAATGAGATTTCATGGTAAGAATAAGTAAAAGATCTGTTTGTTTTGTAAACAACTAAATAAAGAAGTGAGTCTGATGGATTAATTTTACACTTAATCAGATAATATTATTATACGCCTAATGTTTCACGAAAATCCGCGTTCCACAGCTTAATCAGGCTGCATATGGCGAAAAAATGAGAGCCGGAAAATTATGAAATGTGGCTTAGGTAATACAACAAGCTTACATGGATTCGTATTCCTTTTTCCATTAGCACTCGAGTTTTGACAAGAACATGAAGAAACTTGTAAGAAAGTAGAAATGTAGTAGACCTACCTACACATAAGTATTAGAAAAGGATAAAATGAATAAAATTAATAGTTTAAAAAACACTAGAAAAACACGATTTTATAAATGCACGTAAAAACAAAAAAGTGCCTATCTTCCGGCTTCATCATCAGACCTTGAAACCTAATCGTGGTCAAAGTTCATTAAAAGACTTTTCTAAGAAATCCAAAACAGCTATGATACGAATTTCCATCATGAAATTCCAGTTCATATCTTCCGGCTCCATCATCAGATCAGTTCGACGATACCTTAATATTGTATTGTCATCAGAACTACATACAGCTGCCAATTTTCATTACGCTACGACCCTTGGAAGATGATTAAATTAGTTATCATATCTTCCGGCTCCATCATCAGATCAGTTCGACAGTACCATATTATTGTATTGTCATCAGAACTACATACAGCTGCCAATTTTCATTACGCTACGACCCTTGGAAGATGGTTAAATTAGTTACATAGTTACATACAGGTCGACCTAATAAAAGCGTGTTAAAAATGTCAATGTCCTACAATTGGTTTTTGCTATAAGAAGATATGACTCACAAGAAAATACAAATTATTCTTATCATGATCTTATCATTAAAAATACCAGAAAGAATGAAAGGTAAAAATGGTAAGTCCCAAAGTGATTTAATCTGAAGTAGACATCAAATATCAATTAGTTGTTTACGCTCAAACATTTCAGATGGCCTCAAAATAAGCATAGGTAAATAAACATTTGTATTTGGCAGTGGCGCCGATTCTGTTTTTCACAAACTAAACTAAATTTAAGTTCAGGCATCTTTTTCTTTCTATTTCATTAAGACAAGGACAGAAGATAAATATTAGTTTAATAATAATAAAGCACTTTATTCCCAAAATATAACATTTCTGTAGCATTCCTTACATCTATTTCATGCAGTAAGAAAGAAGAGCATGCAACAAAGCAATAACTGAATTTAACAAAAGTAAATTTACAATAAAGTTACTCAATATAAGTTTTACATTTCGCATTTCTGACCATTTTTCTTTGCAATTGGTATACATTTTATTTAGAATTTATTGGTATTATTTATTTACCAGTACTTTAATGTAAGTTGGCGAATGACAATTGATTTAATTAAAATAGTCTCATTATAAATTCAAATCGTGCTAAGTAACACTTGATATTATTAAATAATATGGTATAAAAACAGTAAAACTGCATCAAAACAATTAATATAGTATTCAAATTATGTTAGATGAATAATAAAAGTTGTAATTAATAAAAATTGATTCAATGAATTAATTTAGGCATGATAGATAGCATTTTAATTAAATTGATTTAATATTAAAATAATAAGTATAGGTATTAGATTTTTAGTTTTGGGGTACCCAATTTTGGGCAAAGGCCTCCTCCATGCATTTCCATAGTTTCCTGTCTTTAGCGATCCTGGTCCAAGTGGGTCCCGCGATTCGCGCGACGTCGTCGCCCCCAGCGGCGGCGCGGGCGACCGCGGCGGCGCACCTCGCCGCGCGGCCACCAGTGTAGCACACGCTCGCTCCAGCGTCCGTCTTCTGCGCGCGCCACGTGACCTGCCCATCGCCATTTTAGCCTACAGGCTAAGTCTGCTACGTCTATCAATTTGGTTTTCGTTCTGATTTGCGAGTTTCGAATTCTGTCTCGCAGTTTCAATCCCAACATACTTCGTTCGACTGCCCGCTGGAAGACTTGGAGTTTGATGAGAATTTCTTTTGTTAACGCCCAGCTCTGACATCCGTAAAGTAGTGTGGGAGACACAACAGTTTCAAAAGCTTTTTTCTTTAGTTTGACTGGAAGTTTGGATTTGAAAATATGCTTCAATGACCAATATCTTTTCCAAGCAAGTTTTATTCTACGCTCTACTTCGCCTGCAGTTTGCTCCTTGAACGTAATTCTCTGTCCTAAATATACATAATCTTCCACGTACTCTATTTCCTTTGATGTTATTTTTACTGATATGTTTTCTCCGTTAGTCATTATACGAGTTTTCTCCAAATTCATAGTCAATCCACATTTTCTACTCTCTCTATCTAAAGATTGCAGCATGTATTCTAGGTGTGTGTGGTTGTCGCAGATCAGTACGATGTCATCTGCGAACCGTAAGTGGTTTAATGTTTCTCCATTAATGTTGATCCCTACAGAATCCCATTCTAAGTTACGGAAAATGGTCTCGAGGAGAGCAGTAAAAAGGTTCGGTGATATCGGGTCGCCTTGTCTGACTCCACGTTGTACTTCGAAAGGTCTTCCTTTTCTTTCTAATTTTACTTTGGCTTTACCCCTTTTATAAATTTCCTTCAATATTTTTATGTACTTTTGTGGCACTCCTTGTTGATCTAAGGCTTTCCATAGAGCTAAGTGTCCAATTGAGTCAAACGCTTTCGAATAATCAACGAAAGCAATATAGAGCCTTTTTCCGTATTCTTCGTATTTTTCAATAATTTGTGTCACAGTAAATATGTGGTCGACTGTAGAGAACCTTGGGCGGAAACCAGCTTGTTCTTTAGATTGATTGAATTCTAGAGTCGGCATAATTCTTTTAAGCTTTTAGTCAACGCCTGGCGTAAATTGACGTATTTTTAGTAGCCAATTTTTTAATCTCGTCTAAAGTTGTCTATGGAGTATCTTAATTTGACAGAACTAAACTAATATTTATCTTCTGTCCTTTCCTTTTCTTATTGAAATAGAAAGAAAAAGATGCATGAACTTAAATTTAGTTTAGTTTGTGAACAACAGAATCGGCGCCATTGGCACACTAAGCCAGCCAGTCAAGTCACTAGTCTTACCAAGGGCTATCGTGTTACCCAGTAGTTACTGGGTAACGCGATACCCCATGGTAAGACTAAAACTTCGTGTAAAATACTGGTAATCAGCTGCATCCAGTTTGACTATGAGCCAACCCCAACATTGTTGGAAGAAGGCTAGACAGATGATGATGAAATTGTACTAGCATTGACCTTACAAGACCCGTCGGTCTAAGTATGTCTCGATAATGGGGCTTGATGCAACAAAATGTTTTATAAGTCGTCTTGGTATCGTCTTCTCCTCTCATCTTTTTTAATGACAATATTCAAGAACTAGACTAAGCCAAGATCTTTTCCCTCTCTTTCTTCTTTTCTTTCTATCCAATACTTACTTGCTGAAGGTGTCCTATCTATCTTATATATAACGGAGAAGGTAGGTTTTGTCTAGTTATTGCCAGGCATATTTTAATTACTGCGGGCGTAGTGTTTTCTATTGCGTTTCCGTTTTTCTATTGCGCAATAACCAACACCACCCGTTGGTTATTGCGCAATTGAAAAACGGTTTGCAGTTCAAATCAGATTATAATTTCATGAACAATAATTACACTAGCAAATCACACACTGTAGGTACTTTATTTTTATTTATTTGGGAAAATAAACGGTTACACATTACAGTATTACATAAAATATGAGCTACAGAGTGAGCAAATGTAAAAAAATGAAAAGTTATAAAACTAATGCGATGTACGCTTACAATGAGATAGTTACAATAAAATTACAGTGCTAATGATAAAACACTAAAAAGGCATGCAAAGAAAAAAAAAAAGATAGACAAGAAGTTATAAAACAGTCTAAGAGTCACTATTATGGAACAATATCCAAAACAGTGTCACGAACAAGGCCTCTGAATTTATTGGTTGGAAGAGCAAAGATGTCAATATTTTTAAATAGATTATTATATTGACCAGTAAGACGACGTGGGTGCTCGTAAGCCTGCATTCGTACGACTAGAAGGTATTGCAAATAGGGGTCGTGTGCGCACCCCACGGCTTATGGTTGTTCTAGGTACCACGTAGCTAATCCTATTAGTAATATCCATACAATCACAGGCGTTATTACATAGACCGAATAAAAGCGGGCGGTCCCGGGGCTTCGCCCCCCAGCCGCGGAGGCCATGCGGTGGCCTGCTAATACAGGCCTCTCACTTGGTCGGCTTCATTAACCTGCGGCATTGTTGGGCACGCGTATGTTACGCGCGCCCATGTCAGTGATTGCATGTTGTTTTTCTGCAGGCGCGCCGCGAAGCTGTCTCACAGCGCCGCTTTCTTCACGACCTCGGCGGTCTGTCCCCGCCAGATGAGACCCCCAGTTACCGGGGGGAGGCCCGGCGGGGGACGACCAGCGACTGAAGTGCCGACTCGACGCTACTCTCGGCACAAACGAATGCGCTCAGTTATAAAGGGTTTGTCCCCACCACGCATTCGCCCCACGTCAACGTGTTTACTTGAGTTGTTCCACAACACTAAAATGTGATAAATCTAATAAGACTTACATTATAAGTAATCAAATAATACAAGAATAATTTTCGTAAATAAACAATGGTGATTGGTGAATGGTGAAAGTACCTAAATCATTTTAAAATAAAAGTAACATGTCATCAATTGTTAAGTTGCCAAAATCAATTAGTGCGTACATCAATTTATTATTAATCATTTTCATTTTCATAATCAATTTATTAGACAATAATTTGATAGTAAAATCACTTAAATTAGGTAATAATAAGAAAATCAAATCATAACAAATTTTGTTGACTGCCCACAATTGTAATAATTGAGAACCAACTTCGACATATAGGTATATAAAAAAACCGGGCAAGAGCGAGTCGGACTCGCGCACCGAGGATTCCGTACCATCATAATATATTTTTAAATTTTCATCGGCGAGGATTATATTCATCAGAGAATTTTAACACTGTGCACTGCAGTGTAGAATATTGCAATTTTATGTCAGCGCCATCTCATGATCGATAGTGGAACTAATGTAACTTTTGTTGATGATTTCTGAAAAAGTGTGCTATTTAGAGACTTCGTTTTTTTTTTTACATTTTTCATTATAAGTTGAAAACTATGCGGCCTAAAAAAAAAGAGAAAATGTTTGAATATGTGCAAACTGCGCTCTTTCATATGATACCCCACATGACCTAGTAGCCCTACTTCAAATTTTTCAGACCCCCTTTCAGTCCCTGTTGCAAAAAAAAAAAAAAAAAAAAATTATTTCTTTCTTATTTGCAAAATAGTTGGGCAAACGTCATCTAAAATTATTCCAAATTTCAAGTTGATAGCATTAGTAGTTCTTGAGATATCCAGCTGTGACAGACAGACAGGGTTCCGTTTTTACCATTTTGGTACGGAACCCTAAAAACAAATGTGTTATCATTATCTTCGGATTAAACATGGTAATTTGTTATATGCTTGAATGGTCCTCAATACTTATTTAATTACTTTTACCTCATTTGTTGTTTACACGGCGATAAGGCACTTGTTAATTCGTATACTGAACGAGACTATTTTTTTATACGACTATAATTTTCATTAATCAAAGCCCAGTTGTGGCACGATTTGTGTTCAAACTAAGATTATTTATAATTGTTTCTTCATTTTATATTGTTTATACATTGTTCTTACATACAGAAGTAATAAGAATAATGTACTAGTAATGTACAGGATTTTATAATCTCTTGATTTAAAAGAGTGACCTTGGAGTTTCTTGCCCGTTCTTCTCCAAAGAGATCTAAGTTTTGGAATGGGCAACTAGCTTCAACTTTCTGACTAACTAACCGACTCTTTGAGAATTCAAAAGTTCCTATAAATGAAGGAAAAAATAATAATCAAGTGAATACACACACACACGTACTGTAACCGCACACGGTGAGAGCTTACCAAGCTGAGAGCTGTGGACACTGGAGTGGACATGATGGACATGCGTTTTAGAATCCGGGTGTATGTGACACACACCATTTCTCTGTAGAATTTGCTGGTATAGGTACAGTCACGGCCAGAAGTCCACTTACACCGCAATGACCATTATCGCCTGCGCTATACGGGCAGCGGCGCCTATACACACATACGCATATTTATCCGTGTGAGTGATGTTCCAACGCTAACAAACTAACATGTCGTGTAGCATCGCGCTACGAGTAGTCATAGATATGGTCAATGCTAGACAAGGATGACAATATCAGTAACTTGTTTCTTTATCGCAGTCTGATTATTTTTTTCATAGTAATGCAAAATTTCAACAAGTGAATATAAGTTAACATTAGCTAGATCGGTAACGAGGCTGCACTCGCTACGGGATAGGTGTAGGTTCGAATCCTAGTTGGGCCAGTTTTTTTTTGATGTTTTATATAATTATTATTATTTGTATGTTTTAGTAATTTATTTTAGTAAATTACTTTGAACAAATAGATATTACAATAAAGGTAATTTATTATTATAATATGATAATAAATGAAACAAATTTTGATATGGTAACATTGTAATATTTTTTATACAAAAGAAATCCTTTACACTTATTTATGTTATTATAGGGCCACAATATTTGCCTTGGCTTCAATACTAATATTAGCCTGCATATTGAATTCAGAAGAATACTAAAATAGCAACAACAAGATAACACAAACGTTCGTAACTATGTTCACCAACCAACAATAGCGAATAGTGGAATAATTTAGGTAAACTAGTAAAGTAGTTAAAATATGAGGGTAGATTTACAAAGTGAACTTATCACTTTTTTTCAAATCTACCCTCATATTTTAATAACGACGCTAAGATTATAATTGTAAAACGAAAGAATATTCGTTTAGTTGTGGAATATTTAAAATATTTGTTGGAAACTCTGCATTCTTATTTCATATGATTGTAATACTTAAAAAGTATTTTTCATGTTTGATGTGAGACTCGAACCCGAACGTTCGCCATGAGAGGCACAATGCTAACTACTTTGGCCACCGTAACGCTCACTTAACTTATTGAAATTTGTAATAACAATCATAAGCGGGCAACAAGTTGCCAATGTGTAGTGTTGTCAAACGTTCTTATAGAAGAAGGTCATAAGTACAACTAATATTCTTATGCCATAGTTTTGTGAGATTGCTAGTCGACTTCTGACTGTTATAGTACAAGGTGTATTTGAAATAACTGAAATCTTGTCTTATTGTGATCAACTTTTATTATCGGATCATTATGAACCACTTTCCCTATATTTTGAAGAAGAATATAAATGTATAGAGCAATTACTCCTTGTGTCCTGAATTTATCTTTGGGTTCTCTGCTGCCCTTTACTAACTTAGGCTCATTTGATTTTATCAGATTCTTTTGCTATTGAACCCGGCCTCCGATTAAGGAAGTAGATAAAGCCACTGTCTCCTTACCTACATTAACAATATTACCATCAATCAATCTTAATGTCTGCATGATAGCGTCGGCGACTTTATCTAAATAGTCATGTCTTTGATAAAACACTGAATCAACAACAATAAAAATGTAGGGCAGATTTTGCAAATTGGACATAACAAAGGTCGTATGTCCTAAGGAAGTACCTACCTGTCTAATGCTCGGTTCCTTCCTATTAAACAAAAGCGAATCGTTTTGCTTGCCAATAGTAGCATTTTTTATTGCTGGCATATGTTTAAATAGATTCTAATTTAGCTAATTTCACCTGTGAGTGGTTTTCAAAATAGACAGTCCCTTATGGAAGTATCTATATACTTCCATAAGGGACTGTCTACTTTGAAAACTTATTTGCTTGAGTATTGGTAACAATAACGATCCGCAAATGGATAGGAATCGGCCCTAAGCCGACATTCTTTTTATCAATAACTAGCTGTGCCCCGCGGTTTCACCCGCATAAGATTCGATCCCGTGAGAATATCGGGATAAAAAGTAGCCTATATGTTAATCCAGGGTGTCAGCTATCTCCATACTAAATTTGATCAAAATTGGTCCAGCCGTTTGAGCGTGAAGAAGTAACAAACATATAAACACACCCCCACACTCACAAACTTTCGCCTTTATAATATTAGTGTGATAGTGTTGACCAGATCAAGGGCATGCCAACAGCAAAGTCATGGGGGGTTTCCGCAGGTATTTTGGTGGGGTCCGCGCCCACTCTACCTACTGTGAATGTGTGTACCTATAAGTGTACCTTCTACTAAGCAGGATATTATCTGAGGCCTTGTGTGTAGTATTTAGGTAGAAGTTGGTTAGGACTCTATATTAAAAATCTCATAAAGTCGTAATTAAAACATTCTAACAATCCGTTAAATCTCTTATTGAAATCCCCATTATTGAATTTTGACTCTCGCTCTATAGCGGAACGAGTGGGAAATAAAAAGTTCCAATCATCGTCACCACTGGGGAGGAACGAAACTTTTTTTTCCCACTCGTGCCCAGTGGGGACGACGGGGCGGGGACAACCGGGAATAAACGAGATATAGGCACATACGTTGTGGTCAGTATCATAATACCTACCTTAAAAATCAATAGTTTCAGAACTTCTACGTAGGTACTACTGGTTCAACCTGTGCTTTAGTAAGATGAGCAATCATCCTCATCTGCAATAGCCTTTTCCCAACTATGTTGGAGTCCGCTTCCAATCTAACCTGATGCAACTGAATACCAGTATTTTACATGGAGTGACCTCCACGAACCAGTTACTGGGTAATACGATACCCCTTGGTATAACTGTTTGTCAGATTTTCGGGCTTCTGACGACCCGTAACGACTGTCAAAGATCCACGAATGACAGCCGGGACCAACGGCTTAACGTGCTTTACGAGGCACGGAGGGATCTTGGTATGTAAAGATGGTCACCCATCTACGGACCAACCACGACAAGCGTAGCTTAACCTGATCGATCGACCCGTGCGGCTGATATTACTTAGCCACAAGCTCCTCGAAGAGCAATCAATTATATGTTAATTTGTCTCTCTTAATTTATTGTCCATTAGATATAATAATATGTTCAAGTCACAATTAATGTAATTCTATGACAGTTGCACGAAATAGCTATATCTTGGAAAATTTACGTATCATAAGTGTGAATTTGATAAACAGTTAATTTTCTTTGGCCGTACAATATTATTGGTGTTGGCGTCTATCTTTTTATCTTTGGCACTTGCTATCTTGGCATTATCTTTGTTGTTACTTACATCTGCTGGTGTTGTCAAAGATTGTACTGGTACATGATTTTTTATAAGACTATCAGTAATCAGCCGGTCGATTTTGTAAAAATCTCACCGTGAAAACTTAGGTGAAGTGAGTTTGTTTTTGCTAGGACTAGACACTATTGACAGCTCACTCCACGCTCACTTAAGTTTTCACGGCGAGATTTTTACAGAATGGTCACCTTTTACACAACCCGTCCATTGTTTCTTTTGTTTATTACCTAAATGACAATAAATAGGCTATTTGACAATGTAAAAAATAAGGTCATAATTATTGACACTCGTATAGATTATCGCTTTTAAAATCGATTTGCATTAATTTTACTACAAAACAATGTATTATTTATAAAAAAAATCCCGAAAAAACTTCATCTTTTTAAATCTGGCGCCACGTAATCGAAAACGGTCTGGATTGGCTGAACTTAATATGACGTCATGATGTAGTAAATTTCTGTCTATCGTTGACAGAACAGATGACTTTTGTCTAGTATCTCGACCGTTTCAACGTTTGTTTACGGGAATCGTGACGTCACGACGCCATATTGTTAAAGATAGCGTTTTGGCGGCTTATTTAAACAGTACATTTTTATTTACTATTTTTTAAAAGAAATACATTATGCAATTTGAAGTAATAGGTTTTTGTGGGCTCGTTAGACACCATTAAATAATCTGAGATGTTTATCAGAAACCAGTCAAATAGCCTATTCTCGAAATTAAAACTAATCCAAAAAACAAAACACAATCGATTCTCTAAAAATGAAACTTTTCAGACATCATAACATTCATTTTATGAATAGATTTTTACAGAATAGCACCGCTGGGCTATTGGTATATTTCTTCATACTTATCAGTAGCTTGCAGATCGATAATCTGTATCTATATGTTCGGTTTCGGCTCCTAGTCTAGTATAATAGGAAAGCGGACTTAGCTGTTCATCAAACTACACCTTTTATGCCCATGATCCTATGAAATGCAACAAATCTATACTATACTTGAATTAAAGCATGGGATTGGTTGCTAAAGAAAGAGAATTGTTACTTCAGGAAACTTTATGTACTTCTAACATGTTCATGTTATGTGAAGATCATAAGACACTGGAGAATTTGCAAACAAATTTACAAAACTCCAAAGAAAATGTACGAAAATGAGGTTGCACAACTGTTTATTTTTAGACTTATCTATTTAATATAATTTAACAATAACTTATACTAGCTTTATGGGATTATATACAGGCAGAGATTCACACGGGTCAACATTAGTGGAAGGAGGGGTCAAATCGTTGTGGCGGCGTGGTGTTGCTAATCTTCCGGATGGTGGCAGCGGGCATGAAGCAGCCAGCGTTCGGGTGGAAGTTCTGCTGGGGTTGCTGTGGTCCTCCCATGGGCTGGCCGTAGCCAGGAGCGTAGACTGGGCCTCTTGGGTTGTTGAACCTGTTAGGAACACCAGGCGCACCTGGGTGCATTGGCATACCGTTGTTCATGCCGGGGCCACCTGGGCCACCTGGGCCACCTGGGACACCGGGGCCGGGGTAGCCTTGATTAAATCCTGGACCTGGGCGTTGCATTCTGGAAACAGTTACTAACATTAATTATCGTTGTTTATGGTAACTTAACTCTATATTCTTGGAACACTATTGATAGACCTCAACATTATGTATTATACCTCAGAAATGCACTGGTTAACAAAACTTCTTGGTCAATTTACGCTACAGTAATGTTTTTAAAATAAATACTTACATGATATTATTTCCAAAATTTAAATAAAAATTCACTTGTTGTAATATCGACTGATATTCACAATCTGCTCTTGAGATTGGGGAGCGGCATCTATTTATACGTTCTTTGTTATCGGATTATTCGCCAAAGTTATGCTATCGCCGCAAATCACGACGGTTGCCCCTTTGTTTTTGTATATCGTATATCGGCCCCGTCTCTTGCATTTTGACAAAATAATATCTCGTTTGCTTTTTGCAAATTTGCTTGTCATCGCTATCGTTCAGGTTGCTACTGTTTGTGTGTAACGCAATTAGAGAGCAGATAGTTTTTTGAAAGTTTGTCTCCTTTTGATCTGAAGGTTTATTATTTTTATTTATTTATTTATTAAAATCTCCCTACCACTATCATTACAGGTAACCCAATGCGATAGTGTGGTCTTAAAATTAATTTAACTTACAATTTAAAACTATGAATACAAGGTGCTATAAATAATGCAAAAACTGGTTCAGGGGAACTAGTATTAGTTGCGGCTTTGTTCTTATCATTTTTATCGATATTGTATCATTTATAATAATAGACCTTCCTAAGCCTACGTTGTTTGTATAATTATATTATGTTATTGTCATGATAATCTTTGCGATTTATAATCTGCGTTTCAAAAGACAAAACCTGTCATCATCATAATCAGCCTATAATGTTCCCACTGCTGGGACACAGGCCTCCTGTCTGTGAGAGGGAGTGGGCCGTAATCCACCACGCGGGCCCAGTGCGGGTTGGTAGAGGTCACATGTCTCCGAATTTTGCGTTCTAGGACATCCTGGTTTTCTCAGGATGTTCTCTTTCAAAGTTTTGAGAGCAGTGGTGTTGAAATAATTTACACAAAGTAAAGCGCCTGTCAGGGTTCAAACCTACGACCTACTCTCGTAAGTCGCGGTCGTTACCATTGGGCCTCCACTGTTCTCTATAGTTCTAACAGATATTTCAAATAATTAAAAATAATCGCATGGTTAAAGAGCCTCCGATTCTGTTTTTACCTGTTCTAACTTCTTCCCGCGGCTTGGATGTCAGAAATTATTCCACGGGAACGTGCTACCGGGATAAAAAGCCCATGTTAGGTACTCCTCCTAACATCAGCTATCTGCCAGTAAAACTCCCGACAAAGCCGGTCCAGCCGTGTATGTAATGTATATTAGTATGGTTTTTATTGCAAAAAGAAAGTTTTTAGAGGTATCTTCATGATTTTTTTCTATCGTAACAAATTAGTTGTATTATGTTTTCAACACACTATCTACCTAACATATATCCTGAAGAATATCATACTTATATTTTTCTGATTTTGTTTATTGTAGTCGATCATATACTTTTATTGTTTCTAAAACTTGCGTTTTTTGCGTTTAGGTCCTGTAAGCCCCTTAACATCAGCTAGGTATTAAGATAGCGATAAAACATTTGAAAATAATTATACACGTAGATAATCACCCTAATTGATTGCTATGTGGACAGTTTCGTGGTGGAGTTTTTTTTGAGCCTATATGTATAGGCACTTAGGGCTTCAAAGGCCTGTCTCTTTGCGATGAAGAGGGGCTCAATGAAATCACAATCTTTATTGAAATTATAGAGGCATGAGGAACAGGGTGTAAAGTTCACTCAACCTCCATAGAAAAGGGAGGATCCTCCGACCAGACGGGTGTTGTGTCTGGCGGGCAACTGCCCAATGATATACGCGGTAAACTCTGCTTGCGCGATGTAGGATTTGCGTGACGTAGTATGACGCGTTGTTCGCATGTGGCGTTGTAGATACCGATATGTAGGTAATTTGAAATATACATACCTACTATCCTAAAAATCTATATTATAAATGCGAAAGTAAGTTTGTTTGTTACGTTTTCAGGCCTAATATACTGAACCGATTGTCATGAAATTTTGCATATACATAATTATAACGTTGTCAGGGGTAAAGAAAAGGACATAGGGTACCTTTCATCCAGAAAAAAATACTGGTCCCGAGGAAAAGAACAATAACTTTCGACAGTCAAAATTGTTAAAATTGCTTTAGGACGCCGCATCTAGCGTTTTCCTAATACACGTAGCGCCACGGATATCGTAGCGCCAATGCGCTACGTGTATTTCGAATCATGATTGAAACATGACCGGACTTTCTGAGCAGTATTCTAACAAGAAAACTTTTTTTCCAAAAAAAAAAAACAATCGACTTCGAGTTTTTATTTTTCGCTTTTATATTGTAGGTAGGTACCGCACACAAATTCGTATAACACTACTTGCTAATTTGCTATGTAAATATCAGTGACAGGAAGTCATTATAACATCATTAATATAAACTAAGTGGCAAAAATACGTATTATTGAAGCTAACTCAAAAACTACCCAAGCAAAGTTAATAAAATTTATATGGGACCACCCCTGAGGCATACCCTATCCATTAAAAATAGTACTTTTAATCCCGGTAATACGTTTGCGTGGGATAATGTCCGACGTCCACGCGAGCGAAGCCGCGGGCAAAAGCTAGTCATGAATAAAGTACCGAAGGACCAGAGGCTCCGTGAAGATTATGCAATCAATAGAACACCTCACTGAAAAAAGATTATCATAGTGATAGAGCCGTCTATTAAGATTTCATATTGACGTTATCAGTGATTCATTCGGTGTAGGTACCTAATAAAATATTATGCAGGATAATGATGGCGCAATGGCGAATCGCAAGGGTAGTGCGACAATACGTCAATGTTGAGTGATTAGATGCATTGATAAAGGAATCCCGAATTCCTGACTCATTGGTGCAATGCAATGATCCAAGCTAGTAAAAAAAAATCTACATCATATCACACTAATATTATAAAGGCGAAAGTTTGTGAGGGGGTGATTGTGTGTGTGAGGGTGTGTGTGTGTGTTTATATGCTTGTTACTTCTTCACGCTCAAACGGCTGGATCGACAATTACGCGCGGGTGAAACCGCGGGGCGCAGCTAGTCTTTTTAAATAAAATAAGCGATAGACATCATTCTAATACTATAAATAAAGATAAATACATCAACCATTTTTCAGATTAGCCAAAGTATGTACAGTCAACAGCAAAAGTAGATGAACAAAATCAGAAATTCAATACTAATTAACGGAGTTCGCGTCAGAACTGTATAGCAGAGCTGTTGCTGTTGTTGTTGTTGAGCTGTGTGCAGAGAAGTGTGTGGCAGAGTTCTGACGCGAACTCCGTTCATTAGTATTGAATTTCTGATTTTGATCATCTACTTTTGCTGTTGACTGTACATACATCTTTTATGGGGTAGTGTGTTAAATTTTACAATAAAATACCTTGTGATATATTGCAATTCAATGAAAGAAAATTTAAAACTCACATTAAACGTACACTTTGTAAACAAGCATAGATACTATAAATAAATTGGAAGATTATATCCAAGATAAGAACGCTTGGAAAAATGCTGGTCCTGCTCCATAGGGCAATCTAGAGTCCAGACAAAATCAAACTGGTTGCTAATTTATTCTTTTTAGGGTTCCGTACCAAAGTGGTAAAAACGAAAACCTTATGGTGAGACTAAGTCTGTCTGTCTGTCTGTCTGTCACAGCTGGATATCTCAAGAACTACTAATGATATAAATAAAAAACTTGAAATTTGGAATAGTTTTAGATGACGTAATTCCTGAAACCATGCCTGTGATGACCCGTAAGGCTGCTGCTCAGGAGTTGGAGCTTAAATTGAGAGCGACCACTGAAGATCTTAAGGCTTCAAACAGCAGCTGTTACAGGAAATAGATGATAGTGAGAAGGAAATCGAGAAGGTCGTTTTCGTAAAAAAAAACAACAAGTAATTTTCTACAAAAATGTATTTTCCTTAAATAAAAGTTACCTCTTCGTTTACAAAATGTTACAATATTTTCTAGTAAATTCATGATATATAGTTATTTAACGGAGTCTTTAGATTGTAACGGTGTTTTATTTTCAGAGCTCTTTTCAGCATCACTGAGATCCATAGCATTCGTATTTGAAGCTGTTGATTGGCCTAGTCTCCTTGTTATGAAGTAAGAAAGTATTTGGAAGAAAGCTACAGTAATTCCGGGTAATAACCACGCATCTGGCATATTTGCAACAGTATTTGTGTAAAGTAAGGAGTATAGAGGCGATGACATAGTTTGCATCGCTGATTCTATTGCCCCCATCACACTGTAGATTTTACCTGGAATTTAAATACATTGTAAGGTTAATGAAGTGAGATATGATATTGATTGTCCTACTATTGGGAACATTGTAGACGATTGCTAAAACTATAGACTTTTATTTGACGATTGATGATTGTTAAAACCTGCATTTGACGATAAATTCATCATGTTTTATATATTTTTGAATACGTGTTTTTAAATATGAACTATGTAGTGACATACAAATAACGATGTAGCCTTTAAATTAATATAATAGGCCAGTATATGAATTTAAAAGCTACATCGTTATTACAGGGCATACAAAACCGGAACTAGCCGGGAGGAGATTTAAATCAGAACAACAATGAAATGAATAGTTTACCTTGTTCAGTAGGTAGTATCTGCTTATTCAGTATAGGTCTATGTACCACCTGCGAGCCTTGTGAGATTATACCGACCAAGGCCACTGTAACAAATAACATATTTTTCATTATTATAGCAATGCGTGGAATGAATGAATGAAATGCACCGATTTCAGCGTGGTTTGACCAGACTCGATTAATCGAATGAACCCCAAGAATCGCACTAGCCTCTGTAGCCTCATGTTTCATGGACAGGAACCATTGCACATCAAAGAGTAGACCGGGGGGCGCGGATAACATTATAGCAATGCATCATCATCTTCCTGCCCTTATCCCATGTTTACTTGGGGTCGGCGCAACACGTTTTCTTCTTCCATTCGCCCCTGTCGACCGTCACGCTATCATTCACTCCCTTCTCTTTCATATCATTCCTCACACAATCCATCCATCTTTTCTTCGGCCTTCCTCTCCCTCTCCATTCATCAACATGTATATCCATCACTCTTTTAGTCACATGCGAACATTATAGCAATGCGTATAATAAAAATAATTGTCATCGCACAAGAAGTTCTGTGATTAAATATAAAGGTGTGCGAGAGGGGTTCGAAGTTATGTGAAGTTCGAAAACCCTAATTTTTTTTTAATTTCGAGGGTCTTATGTAGATAACCCATCAAAGTCCAAAAACGTTGAATAAGGATAAATCTGATAGGTAGTGTTTTTTCACTGTCACTCCTGAGCAAATGCATCTTAAGGGCGGGCCCAAAGGAAAATCTTTAATGTTAGATTAGATTTAAACAGTACCTAGTAAATCATGTTCAAATTGGAAAAAAAGTATATGGCAGGAAACTTCATTATAAATGGGTCGACCCTGACGAAAACATAATTACCTCTAATTTTCAACTATTTTGGATTGCATTCTATTTTGGTGCATACTACTGAACTACAAAATAAATAAATAATAACACTCATTATAACCTAGAGCTGACACTAGCGAATTTTTAAAATGTCTATTTTAAAAGATAATCGAATAAAAAGCATTTGGCGCTTACTACATTTTTAATCCGCGAGATACGCTATCTTCCGTCTCGCGTAACACGAGCTTGAGACATCAACACCCTAATTGCGTAACACACTATCAGTCGGAATCTGAATAATTTTGAAGCAAATTGCTAATCCATTGCTTCATAAGTTCGAAAAAATTGTCTGCTCAACACGTAAATAACGCAATGAATGTTGTTGAACTGTCAAAATGAAACCGATTCCGACTGATAATGTGTTACGCAATTGCCCCGCCCGTTTGTTTCACCAGGTCTATCAAATAGTACTCTGTGCAGTAGCCTGATTTGGTGTTGCGAGACACGCGCGTGAAATCAGATTTTATCCTGTCATTGGGCCCTCTCTTAACAGCTTTAGACAACATTTCTTGGCATTAAAATATTCTAGATCTAGACATTTACAAAGTTAGGTATCTAATTCGTGATAACTCGTCATGTTACTGTCCAATTTATCTAAACGTTATCATTTGATAAAACAATGATTGACGAATCGAGAGAGATATGATTCGTAACTTTGTGTATCGCCTCGCGTAATATTCGATTTCGATCGAATCGTTTAAGTATCGTGAAGAATAAGTTTTATGTTATGGTAAGCCGAGTTACTATTGATTGGATTACTTAGTTAATACGAATTTATTCATGAATACTTTCTTCGTAAATATAGCACGGCCTAAATATTAGCTTATCACCTTCCTGTTTGGCCGTATCGTCCTGATATATGGAAAATGTGATAAAATCACGGTTGAAAAAAAATATAGAAAACAATGATTTATTGACTTTTTATCTATCTAGCTGATAACCCCTTTTTAATACTTTAAAGGGGTTTATGAGTCACCATAAAAATAGTCATGTTTGTAGTTGGAAAAGGAAAGCATTAGAAAAAATAATTTAAAGTAATTTAGGTATGTCTAAGTATTTAAAAAGCCCCAAGGGAACCAGTTCTTGAGTACAAACATGTTGAACTATTGGTGCTAAACTCTCCACATCAAACAGTTTTGTATTGTAAATGAAGGAAATAATTATGCTAAAGAGACTGAATAAAGTCAACTTAGGGCTTGTGTTCCATAGGGTTCTATCCTGGGACCCGTGTTCTTTAGATTGCATTATTATTTTATTATTGCGACAATTACACTAAAGATACTGTAAAACTTGATCAAACATGAACCACCATACGCTCGGTGCATTCTGGGCAGTCCACCTCCACCATCTTGCTGACTAGCTAATACTTTTGGCACAGTATAAGCATTTTTTTTTAAAGTACGTGCTTATACGAGACATGAAGTCAAAGCAGCTCCTCGAAATACATCTTGAAGCAAAGCCAATAAAGCCAGATTAGAACGAGAGTGACGGTTTTAGGCGAAGTACAACAGCTTATTTGTGAAACCCGGCTCTGAATAACGGGACGAAACAGCATAATTCTAGTTTATCATCGACAATGATAAACTTAAACAAATGTTACGAATTTCTAGACGTTCATTATGTGGCCATCCCTATAGAAAGATCATTGTTTGTAATGAGGTATTGCTACGTCAAAAATGATCGGCCTGATGATATACTGCTCCCTAAAGCCTATATAAAATGGATACTCAAAGTTGTATAATATTTTACTTAAATTCCCACAAAGATGCCTTAATACTTACACATAAACACACACCAAGTCGTAGTAGACGCAATAAGGCCCGAAGTGGCAAGGACATAGGAGCTACAGCTGAGCATGCCCACTGTGTCATCGGATAGCCGTAACCGACGCTTTAGCACTGAGAGGATTAATAACGTTCCTGAAACAAGACAAAAGTTTTAAGAAGTTCTGTGCAGTTTTTAAAATGGCAGCAGTTCGTTAGAATCACTTACAGTGATGATTCTGATTTGCAAATTCGATATTTAACTGGTGAGTTTAAAAAACTTCGGTTCGGTTCGGAATATTTGTTTAGGTAATGAGAATGTTGTACTTAATCTAGATTTTTTTTAAGATTAGCATTACCAAAGTTGACCCATAAATAAAGCTAAATATGCTTTTACTGGAATGTGTGGAATATGGCGACAGACTATCTAAATCGAACCATACTACAATAGTCGCTAAGAATTGTGATAATCCGCAGCGTTATTCAACTCATTCATAATGTTCTCACTGCTGGGACACAGGCCTCCTTTTTTCGAGAGGGAGTGGGCTGTAATCTACAACGCGGGCCCAGTGCGGGTTGACGATGTCACATGTCATCGAAAAGCAGCTTGTTATCAGCAGTTAATCAGAAAAAAATAGCAATGCTGCAGATCACACTTTGTATTGTAAAACTACACCAAGTTCCAGATACTGCTGGTTCCAGAAAGATTGTGAAAAAAGGGTCCTTAGAAATATATTGCAATTATTTCTACGAGGATATACGTACCAACAAAACTGACAATATTTCTGTAGGCGAGGTAGATTCCGAACATCATGTCATTCCAGTGAAACTTGTACCTGAAGTACATGTAAGCGACTAGCACCTCCGCTGTAACAAAGTATCCATTATTAAGTCTACGAAAATAAATACATCATTATGTGTCAAGTACTCCCGGAGTATTGTATGAGCGGTCCCAATCTTTCTGAACCAAATTTTTGCAACGAGTGAGTTTGCCATCCAAAAATCAGATCTAATATGTATTCCTGTAAAGAGTTGCAAAAGTTAGGACTAAATCTACGGTATATGTGGTTTATGCAATAAATCTATAGTAGGTAGTATGGTACTACTTACATGGTACTTCTTTTCAAGTATTTATAAATTTCAAGTACCTATTCAAAAATAAATGTTTATGAATATGGTTGCAATATTCAGTTTCATTATAATTTGTCAACGCCACCTAGTAGTATCATTCCGAACTAGTGCCTGAAGCGTAGCAGCAGCGTAGTCAAGCGTACTTCATGATAACTGCTATGATGCTTTAATCTATCTGTACTGAAATGCCCTCTCACGACAATATATAAAACTCAGTACACTCAGACATTGTGCGCATTTTTCTCATGGAAGCAGTAGAAAGTAGAATCAATAAGTAGTTCCTTTAAGCCATGTGCTACGATCCGTATTTATGTAGGTACAGCTGTTACTCCTTTTGTTTCGTCCTTGTGGTTTATACTTACATCTGATGGGCAATTCTCGTAATTTTAAGGACGTGCACACTTGCACAGGATCTCAGTCTCAATGTGTCAAAAATACCTCTAGTTTCCCTACATTTTGACAATGATTGTTGCTGAGACGAGATTGTGACTAGATTTTATACGTTTTTAATTACGGGAATTGGCCTTCTGTCAGCCTATTGGTAAAACTACGAACATATAAATGATATCACATAGTTCAGTACCGTGGTACCGACACTATGATCCTTCTTAGTGGTCCTCTGTCGGCGTTTCTCCTAAAACTACCTACATTATGAATTCCTTTAGTTCCTTGTATCATTTATAAAGTAACTGCATCATTAGATTGAGGATAAGCCAACTTATCTTCCCGCATAACACATCTAATCAAAACATTCTTACATTACTATATAATGCTGTATAGATCAAGCAGAATTTTCTCAATTAGGGCCCACTGTCCTAAACAGACAGGCTATTTATTAAAGCTTCATACTAACCAGATAATATTATCCTTTCGCCAAGGGTGACGAGCAACATAAGGAATATGATCATTCTCCTGCGGCCTTCCCGCGGCTTTATCAAACAATGTACTGCGTTGAAAGGCAGTTTCCAATTGTACACCGACACTTTGTTCTCTCTGTTCACACTAACGTCTTTGACTGCAAAGATCACGTATACCAGGGATGATATCTGGAATATTATGATTAAATAGGTTAGTTTTGACGGTCTTATAAAATTAAATAGTTAGGACATTACAGGGTGGCCAATTCGGAAGTACCTTACCTATACAACTTTAAATTAGGATTATTTTTACTACAAACGAAAATTACCGGAAATTTTCTTTAATTATATTATTCAGGCTTGGCAATTTTATACGGTAATTAAGTTCTGTCTAATATCCATTTAAAAATTCGATCGATTTTCATCGCGTTTTTTTATTAATTTTTTGCATACTTTACTTTATGTATCCCACTAACAAAGTCACAAATATTCTGCTTTTGGTATTCAAGATAGACTACTATACATCCCTTCAGATAACCCCTCAGAAAAAAGTCAGGAAGTGTCGCAATATCTATCCTCAGTGATTAAAATGGTATTCTGTAGACACATCAAGCAACTGCAAAATTTGGTGTCAAATCAGAATGGGGGCTAAAAAAAAGTTATATATACATCCGAATTGGCCATTATAGTCAATTGGTGGATGTGTATTGGGCTCAAGTAATTAGATAGGCGAAGAAAACATAAAGTAAAGTTTGCGCACGAGCTTTAAGGAAATCATATTAGCGAGCCCGTCAACGCTCTCGTCTGCGGATAACATCAAAGCCATCGCGCAGAAGATCCGATGTACCTACATGACATTCTGTAGAAGTCATTGAAGTAAGCAATGATAGAACATTGGAGTTATTTTTTTTAGGTTGGACAAACAACGAAATTTTCGTTTTATGGTCGTATGATTGTGAACACTCCGCCAGATGTACCTACAAGTAAATGCAAGGAAAATGTTTTCGTTCACGATATCGATCCGGCTTTCTTATAACTAGATATAAGATAGCTTGCCTTTTCAGTTTTTTTTTTGCACTTTTCAGTTTCCGCCTAACGCAAACATGGCCGTTTACGGTTTACCAAATGGTTGCCAAAAAGATATTTGATTGTACCTATTTGGAGTTTCTGGTTTCTACAAACCTAGGCCCAAGTTGAAAGTAATATTGTTGTAGGTGATAAACTTTAGTATAAGCCTAACCTTAGTATATACAAAATTTGCACCTGGTCTAGGAGTTCTCCTCGTGCATTTTTAGTGAACTATTGACTAGAAATTTTCAATAAAAAGCAGATGTCACTTTTTTTGGGCCAAAAAAAACACTGTGAGTAAGTACACCATGTGACTTTATGGTTTTGTTGGAATGCATCTTAATTCATCTGATTTTACTGAATGATATTTATAATACAGTGTAGTATTTGCCATGTTATAGAACAGGCACAAAGGAGTAACGTATATGGATTTATATACCTGTAGAAATAAAACAAGTGGGAACACACCGAAGTATCCGAGGTAGCGGTACAAAAGGGGGCCGCCCAGGGCGCCCACCACGTGAGCTATTTGCATGGCGGCCCGGTGGGTGCCCATAGTGTGAGTGACGTCACGGCCTGTCGCGAAGCACACCTGGAAAGATTTCGACACTTTGTTTTATAAGGATTCATGATTCACCATAGTAGGTACGGTAGTCTATGGTCCGTCGTCCACGACGCTACTCAAAGGTAACATGTTCCAAACTCAAATCACCAATGAGTAGCCAGAATGTTACAGCACTAGTGTTTCAATGGTGGTCCATACACGACGGGAATTACTAATTGTGATTGCTTGCAGGACGCAAGCAATCACAATTAGTACGAACCGCCATTGAAATACTAGTGCGGTGATATTCTGGCCTCTGGCCACTCATTGGTGATTTTAGTTTGTGACAGGTGACTTTTGAATAGCGTCGTGGGTGATGGGCCGTAGTGTAGTAAAGCCGTAGACGATATAGGATACTTTATCATACTTCAACTTGGCAACGAACAAATAGCTGTCACGTTGGAGACTGTGCGATTGTTTGGACCAGTAAGTATGGACCATTCTTGTTAGACTTAGATGAAGGTAGTCGGCAGTTGATATAAGAAGATTTTTGCTAACTATAGGTATAGGCAGCTAGGTATGTACTAAGACAAAAAACAGAGAGTACAGAAGTCAATCTACATACAAAGTGCGCTCGAGCAACGCACACAGACACCCGCGCTCACGGATACGTTATCTCGGACTGGTTGGGACTAGTGCAAGCGAGAGTGCCATCCGCTTGAGACATGCGTCTGTGAAGTGCAAAAATGGAGCAACAAAAAAATGGCTACATAAGCTCGATTTATATAATAGTTTCCTATTTTTGAATCAGTATAAATGAAGTAACTTTTTTGTAAGGTAAATTCACGCCACCAACTATTGTAAGATGAAAACATATTTTTTTGTTTGTGTAGATATTGTGTTGTTTTTAGTGTCATTTGATAGGTTTTAAAACGGATGGGGCAAAATAAATTGTGTAAATAGGGTAATTCGTTTTGAAGTTATTAGGGATTTTTGATAGTGAAAATTGACAAATGTAAAATTTTATATATTTTTGTTATGTAATTTTTTTGTATTGTAATACTATGTTTATTGTTTTGTTTTAATATCTAAAAAATAAATCGAACAACTAGATACGAGTGCCACTACCACGATAGTTTTTTGTGCATAAGCCAAAGTTGACAACCATAGCGCGACCGCCGAGCGTAGGTATGAAAAGTGAAGTACATACATGTAATTGCCTTCTGTACTCTCTGTATTTTGTGACTAAGATGACCATTAATTACCTATAACTATATTAAAGTCATAAATATATGAAACGCCACTAACCGTGTATCTAGTCTGTTTATTATAATTAGAAATAATGTACAGACGCCAGCAAATCAAGCTACTACAATCTGTCAAATTTTTTCAATAGATTTTCACCTTTATCGCTACATCATAAGGTTCATAGTTGATTGGGAAAATTTGACAGTTTCGGGTAGTTTGATGTGCTGGCGTCTGTACGTATTACTGAATGACTTGCGGTAGGTTCTTTTCTTACTATACTGTTATGATGCAACTATGTACATTTTTTAAATCCGGAACTTCGCCACTGTTACGATATCAACTAAAGTAGATATTAGAATAGATTTTTATTACATAAATTTTAAATGGACCAAGTATGCCTATGGGCCCGAAATAAAAGTGTTTTTTAAAATTCAATGTCACCATCTTTCATTTACCCATTTTTTCATTACTGTATTTTCGATGTTTGATTTTTCCATTTCTGACACATCTTGAAACTGATATAATATTGTAGTTTCGTAGGATTTTCATCATGTATGAACATATTTTGGATACATTTATGCTCTACTGTAGTGCAAAATGCATGAGCATTTCTCCACGTAAAAAAAAAAGAGTAAGTATAATTTGACCTAGTTTCAGTTCCAATGGAACATGTTACTGGCATTTTCGTGTCACATAAAGTGGACCACGAATTGAAGCATTGCACAAACATTACCTACCTGGGCTTGTACACAAAACTGCGATGCGTCGGCGCATCGCAGCAATTCGTGTTGCAATTTCTGCGTTGAGAATTCGCATCGCACCGATTCGCAGTTTTGTGTACAAGCCCTAAGTCCAATCTTTCTCAACATAGTATGAATTCAATTACATTATTCATCTCATTATCTTTGACGTAGTAGGTTAATTATTTTTCAGATGACGTAATCTTAAATTAAAATAACATTACACTTTAAAATGAAATGTACTGTTTGAGATGTAATGTGATGTTTGTTTACTTACATCGCCTATATGACTGAATGCGGCTGCTAGTAGCAGTCCAAAATTCCCTCCTAAAGACATGGGAAGCTGAACTACATACACCACTTGTGTGGTTGACGCTCCAGGGAAGACCAGCATAAGTAAGACTCCGGTCGTCATTACGATCATGCCGACCAGCGGCAGTATAAGCAGTGGTTTCCGTCGCCCACTGCAATCGCTCCATGGTCCCAAAAATAACAGGACCACAGTAGTTAAGAGACATCCAATGAAACTTCGACTGACGTTAACTCCTGATACGACTATTTGACTCTGAGCCTGAAATTGATACAAAAATGGTTATAGTAATATTATATTGGATAATACATTATATATATTTTTCGGCGGTTATAAAAAAAAAAACTGTTCCATACATTTTGACCACGTAGGTACACTTGCGCGTATTGTACTTTTCTACGAAACAGCAGATTTTCTTTCTTGGTAACCGACGAAAAATGTCTACGACTAGAATCATAATGACTTCATGGTTACAGTTTGCGCATCGATTTCCCTGCCACGCGGCTTCGACCGCGAGGTATGTCGATAAAAACTATCTTATGTCCTTCCCCGGGATGCAATCTATCTCTCTGCTAAATTTTATCGAAATCCGTTCAGTGATTTAGGCGTAAAAAGGTAACATACAGACAGACAGACAGAGTTACTTTCGAATTTATAATATTAGTATGGATGTATGTCAAATCACAACCGATCAATGTATGACATACATTTTAAATGTATGTCAAATCTTAAAGGAATGAAAGAACTCCATTTCAGGCTATCATTATAACAAGAGGTAGGTAACCTGAAAAGCGTCATGCTTTAACATCCCCCATTTCGTTTCCTACTTTCTAAAGCTGAGATTATACTGTATACCTTCTCGACGTCAATAACAAGAAAGTATGATTTAAAACAATAGGCAAAAGGAAAGTAATTTCGAGATGGCCGAAATAGACAAGATAGTAATATTATGCCGTCTCGTTGAGATTTTATCTGAAGTCATTAATTTAAGCCTATAAGTACTACCTCAAATGGCTTAGCATGATCCTCCGTTATGTCGAAAAGACCGCAGCATTAATTTTGAAATAAATATATGCTAAAGTTGAGGATTAATGTTACTATGTTAGACGAAAACACGATTCCATAAAATTTTCTCGATATACAAAAAAATCCAAAGTTACCTCCAAACCGAACAATAAACCGCTAGTATTAAAAAAATACTTCAAATTAGATCATGAAACTTTCTTTTTTCTGGTAATTTTTTTTTATTGCCTTTGGCGGTGCTCCGCCCAAGCGGGGCAGACCTCCACCGTGTGCTCCACCGTGTCCTCTGGGCGATCCTGGCAATGGTAACACCCGGGCGTTTCCTCCCGCCTGATGATGTGCAGGAACCTCCCGAAACATCCGTTTCCGGTGAGGACCTGCGTCAGGCGGTAGGTGAGGGCACCGTGGCGCCTCTCTAGCCACTCCTCAAAGAGGGGTCTTATCGCCGCTATCGTGGCGTGCCCAGCGCTGGGTTGCGACAGTCGCTCCGGCGTAGTGCCTCCGCGCGCCACTCATGCAGGCGCGCGAGGACTATCGCCTCCAGATCCCATGGCGGCAGTCCGGCAAGCAGGCTTGCCGCCTCGCCAGAGATCGTGCGGTAGCCCGGATAAGCCTTATGGCTACCACCTTCTGGGGCCCGTTCAAGTAGTGGGCGGCTCACCGCCGCAGTGAACGCGCCCACATCGGGGCCTCGTATAGAGCCATGGACCGCACGACGTGCGATGTGGGCTTACGATCTGTTCGTTTGACGTGAATAAAGATTTTGAACGGTACCAAGTATCAAAGGACACAAAAATAATGGTTTTATTAGAGCTTGCGGTGAAGGAAAATATCGTGAGGAAACAGGTTTCCTCATAGGACATAGGTCTGAAATCATCAACACACGCTATGAGCAAGTGTGACGACGATCAATACCTACTCTGCATCAAAAGAGGCCGTTGCCCTGTAGTGGACAATAATAGGCTGGAACTATTTGAACTGTAGTTGGACCACATCGTACTTAAGCAGGCTGTCTGATTCTGGATTAGATTTCTTTCTTACAGCACTTGGGGCTGTCTTGGTTCAGCCTACAGGCCTCTCATATACGTACGTACTTACTTCGCACGCCCCTATACCTTACTTAGCTCATACACACCATGCCATAGGCACACACAAGATACCTTCTAATTCCCAAGTAGAGACATAGATCATATAATACATTAGATATACCTATATGATATAGATAGTTCTTCTATATGTGTATATTGACATTTGTAAAAGGTGAGATAGGCTTAGTTTATCAAAGGTCTGATAAAATTCACGGTCGTCGTGTCAGTACAGTCGGCCTGTCTTAGTATCGAAGTTATAACCGGATATTAAAGTATTGTAGAGTGTATTATTTTAGAAATATTAATGGTTTATTTCTCATGTATTCTCTATCTTTCATAAAAATTAAATAACAGATAGTTATTGATGTAGTTTAAAGATAAAAAAAAACTCGCAATAAATACTTTTTCTTTTATAAAAAAATATCGATAACCATCTAAGAATGATCAAATGTCACAGATATACACAGTCAAAGCAAAGTGAAAGTAAAAGAATGAAATAAAACAAAAAAAAATTGATTACCTCCATCTCTCCTTTTTCGCAAACATCGAAATCCACGCCTAGGTCAATAGTACACGCTGTTTGCAAATAAAAATTTTGAAGCGAAGTCTGACCTAGATTGATGGCTATCATGGAACCCAAGATAGCAGGCTCGAGTAGGATACGGTACTGCTGTGGTCGATTCTCACATGATGGTGATTTATTTTCTTCATGTTCTTCGGGCGGCCCTCTATTCAAAGAGAAATTATTCAAGTTATGTTCACTGAATATAAAATAGGGCTTAGTAACGTGACTTCGGTGACACTTTCTAATACAAGTACTTAGTCCTTATGTGAAATTAATTAGTCCTGCCTTTGATGGATGGCAGTTTGGTGGACAGGCCTGTCTTTTACAGATGTTAATTGGTCACATACTTTATATCGTCACTGTTTGTTGGGAATATAAAACCAATGAAATGTTTTATAAAATGTTACTACAAAAGAATGTAGGTATGTTGTAGGTACATACATTCTTTTCATCATAGTGTTATTATTAAAATAACAATGCAAGTGTCAATCATGTGCATTATTTAACAAACTACTTATTTAAAAAGATTATCAGAACGAATCGTTTTACATAACGATAAAATGATTACGAACGTTACAAATAAAATAAAATAAAAACCTTAATTTCTCGCATTCACTTTGTATATCAACCGCGCTTTCATTCATTGTCACTATATTAACTTTCTTTCACCACGATCTTAATAAAAAATAAAACACAAAGATCACAAACACATGAGAGGTTCACATCACAGTTTTCGCTCAGAGTCAGAATCACCGACGCGTGTGCCCCTGTTACAACTCCTACTATTATGAGCCGATAAGATAGGAGTCTGTTTGCAAATTCGAAACAAAGTGCCTATTCAAATAAAAAGATAACTTTCTAAACCGAATACGATGCATTATTGTAAATATACAATGCCCGTTTAACTGGCTGAGGGTACCGACCGGCGCGGGCGCGGGTAACCGGTGTGGTTTCAGACCAAATTGGTTCGATTACAGCAATTGGCCGACGCACTCTCTGATACCAATAGGGTTACGATAACATTAAAACTACCTACGTTGTAACTGATAGGTACAGGTCTGATCAAACTTTTTTTTCTGCCATTTGTTCCTTGCCACCGAAAATATATTCTGGATTAAAAAAAAACAAGATAAGTTTTCCGGTTGTTTATGAAAGTATGTTTTGACTTTGGGAATAACCATAAAATGAAGATAAAAAAATTAAAACTGTTGACGATATAGGGATACTAACAAATGTACCTAAGTATCTAAATCTTTAATAAATCACACCGTCCTTTACCAAAGTTTATTTTTTTGTATAATTGTTTCTCTGAACTAATCAGATGTCTATCTATTCTATGATTACCTACTCGACTGTCCTCTCCGTCCGATTACCTTTTTTGTAAATTTAGTTCAAGGTCCGAACCGCCAAAATTATCGGCAACCACGCGCAGTCAAAGTATATCGCACCATATACGATGACTCGCAAACATATACATAAATAATCTTTCGTATCTTTCCTTGGCTCATTAAATTCGTGATCTACGTGATAGAGTCCACATACGCAACTTCGTTAATTGAAAGTACAGACGCAGTTTGTTACTTGCATAATTAGATGCTGATACCATTTCATTGTTTGTTCTAGTTTTAGATAACGCTCATAAGGTGTTATTAGAAAATGTGTCATGAGTTCATGGCCCAATCAAACGTCATTCAATGCAAACCATATTCTGTTTTTAAAGAGAGAATCATTAACATTTTCTAACGACCTCAAATGGAGACGTACCGTGTAAAACGATTTCATGCTTCGATTGTTAAAAAAAATAAATAGCTTTGGCAATTAATAATGCACGACACACGTTTCACAGTCAATGAACGACATTGTCTATTGCTCATCAGTTTTACACTGAGCTATACACCTTTGCAATATTTTTCACGGCCAAAGTGTGCGGAGCCAGCTTTAAAATAAAACAGTTGAGAATCTCGCTCGGCGGTCGGCACGCGTTCCTACGACGACGGTTACGCGATGATTACGTGTACAATTATCACTCATTATTATTGAATAGAGCGGAGGTCAATTCCGCTAGGTGCTCGAAAACGTAAGCAAACGCATCGATCTACTACCAAAGCGACTACGTTTTGTGTTTTCCATTTCAAGTGGCATGAATCCAAGTGCTCCCGATTCAGTGCGTTAATCTTTTTTACAGCTTATTAGAACTGTTATTTTTATGTGATTGCCAAATCAGTGTGCCTAAAGTCCTAAACGTGTTATTTGTATAGTTACAAATTACCGGAATCTCCAATGTTAATTCTACCTTAACTAGCTTGGAATGGCCTTTCAGTTAAATGAAGTAAAATTCAACGAACGATGACGACTAAAACGATCTCTCGGCTAATTATTTCGATAACCTAGGTACATATTGGCGGCACGGTTGGCGCAGTGGTTAAGCGATTGACTGCTGCACTGCGTGTCGCGGGTTCGATTCCCGCACGGAACAAATATTTGTATGACCTACAAGTTCCGGGTCTGGCTGTTTGTGTATGTGAGATTAAATGTTTGTAAACGCACCCCCACGATACAGGAGAAATTCCTAGTGTGGGGCAACGTTTTAAAAAAAAAAAAGAAAGAGAGAAAGAATATTTAACATCCAATAATAATAATAAAAACATCCAATTTACACACATTAGATATGAATCCAATATTAAGTGTGTACTGAACATTTAGAATAGAGATTTTTAAATTAATATTATTAAATACATATTAGGCATGCATTTGTGGCAATATAACAGTACATGGATCATTAAAACAAACTAGTAATAGAAGGTACCAATATAGATACCCGCAATGAAACCAATAGGTAATGCACTTGATTGGAATGTACAAAGTCTGTAGAATTAACGAATTCTAGTTGATGTTAATTAAATGCTATCTGTTTCGGCTAAACAAGTTTGGAATCACCTACGTTTCAGGCGGAAACGAATGTGTGGGGCAAATTCACTTTTAACTGGATGATATTACGAAACATTTTACTTTGAAAGTAAAGTTATTTCAAAGTCTTACAATACGTCCTTAATCAGTCAGTTGGTTGGAATTGTTCGTTGATATACACGGTAGTTATTTTGTTTAATAAAAGTGTAAAATTTTACATAAAGGCAAAGATATTAATGTGCATCAGAAGTGAGTTTGTGACTAGAAACAGTTGAATAATCGTGAAAATAACAATTGCAAGTCACCAGTGCATTCACCTGTTATATTAATTCCTTCATGAAGTGGCAAGTTTCGCCTTGCGTGGATGAGTATGTTATTTTTAATACTTGTTGCATTTAAACAAAGACAAAAGGGAACCGTTGCATCATAAATTTGGATGATTCCTGAGCCTGCACCCTAATTCCGTAACCCACTATCAATTACAATCTGAATCATTCAAAAAATTTATCGCTCAACAACGTAAATAACGCAAAATTGTTGAGCTGTCAGAATGAAACCTATTGTTGAGCTGTCAGAATGAAAGCCATTGCTAATGTTATTGTGTTACATAGTTACCCCGCGGGTCTGTTTCGACTATATTCTATGTAAAAAATAGGGCATAACATTTTCTATGTAAAAAATAGGGCATAACATTTTCTATGTGAAAAATAGCGCATAACATTTTCTATGTGAAAATTAGGGCATAACATTTTCTATGTAAAAAATAGGGCATAACATTTTCTACCTTTTACCTTGCTAAGTACACCACCTATTAGACCAATGACCAAACAAAATCAAATCATGAATCAAATGCAATTTAAACGTGCTATGTAATGATCACTAAACATATTTTATTAAATTCTTGCTTTTATCGTTCATTTATCATTTTAGACAAAACTATATTTTTTTTATCTACATTAATTGTAATCTAATCAAAGCCCAATAAAATCGACTGGGCATTCATTTGTTGTGAACTGTACAGTCACGAGCAAAAGTATGTATACACTTGGCTTTATTCAAAGGCGATTTTCTTCTTTATTTTTGAATGAAATTTTATATTAGTAGGAACATAGTATTTTCAAACCCATAGGTATATCTAAAGTGTCGTATTTCATCGTTGCATTAGTTATTTCGTTAAAAATTGCAATTTAAAGTTTGCCAAGTGTTGACATGTTGGTGCTCGTGACTGTACATCCCATGTTCTCAGAATAACTTTGGAACACAATAGTCGGTCGATTTCAGTACATTGAGACCTAAAATTAATTATTAGATTAGATTAATTATTAGACAAAGGGAATTAGGCCAAACAGTTTTGATACAGGCCTGCTTATATTGTTAACGTCTGAGTAAAAATATAGGTACACTATGCTTCTGTCCGCGGCTACGCCCGTGTAGATGTCGGATATTGTCCCATAACGTCCTACCGGGACAAAATAACTTTCCCTTCCCCAGGATGCCATCTACATATATCTCCTTGCAAAATTTTATCGAAATCCGTTCATTAGTTTAGGCATGAAAAGGTAACATTCAGACACTGTAACTTCCGAATTTATCATAAGTACTAGCTTCTGCCCGCGACTTCGTCCGCGTGAAATTTCTTGTACCCCCACCCCGTCGCGTCGCAACACTTCGTATTCGCTTACCGTTCACTCTGAGTTTTTTTCTTTTTGCTCGGCTCCTAAGGGTCATAGCGTGATGTTAAATAGCCTATAGCCTTCCTCAAGAATTGGGCTATCAAATTCAAAAAGAATTCAAATCTGACCGGTAGTTAAAGAGATTATCGCGTTCAAACAAACAAACTCTTCAGCTTTATTATTAGTATAGATAAAAAACTCTATGGCCCATAACTCCTTAATAGGTACCAACTCTTAACATCTTACACACGTGATAACTTTTAAACGAAATATCCGATTGAGATGAAACAAAAAGTATTTTACTTCTTCGTAAATACTCTTGATAACATAATGCTTAATTTCGATAAAGATTAATATTACGATACATATTTAACGTAGTTTTTTTTTCTTCAGACGATTTAATAATTATTTTGAACACAAAATCGGTTATTGTGATTAAACCATGATAGCTGGATATATGTTCTCGCGGACTTTTTTGTAGGTCTTAATGGGCTCTACAAACCCGTAGTACATTATTTTGTTCTATTGTCAATAGTTTTTGCAGCGCACGCAAAAATAGGTTTTCGATTTTACACCTTGTGTTACAAAATAGCAATTTTATTACAGATCCCTAATTTTGAAGAAAAAAAATATAGCCTATAGCCTTCCTCGATAAATGGACTACCCAACACTAAAATAATCATTCAAATCGGACCAGTAGTTCCAGAGATTAGCGCGTTCAAACAAACAAACAAACAAACAAACAAACAAACTCTGCAGCTTTATAATATTAGTATAGATTATTACGGAGTATGTATATTTGTATAATATGGGTTACCAAGGGTTAGATACCGTATTACCCAGTAACTGCGTTGTAAAGTTCAGATAGGCAGTCGCTCCATGTAAAATACTGGTGCTCAGCTGCATCCGGTTAGATTGGAAGCCGACCCTAACATAATTGGGAAAAGGCTGGGCAGATGATGATGATGTATAGTATGGATTTTATATCTTCGGTTTCTATAACAGAGTATATCTTTTACGAGTCGTTGATAGTCGATGTTACCGATTGATTAACGAGAATCTGGAACATGATTCGGGCGGAATTATAAAGCGGGTGTCACACCGTCGTCAATCTGACTAGTGACACCCAACGACGTGAAAACACATGACATATAAAGACGACACCGTTTTGTGAACTAACGCGAGTAAGCTACTGAAACTTCGAAGAAAATATTAAGGAACTTGGCCTGCGCACTGTCGTGCGCTTAGATGACTAGGAAAATTTTGCCTGGTTTTTTCCAATATTTTCAGATGATTTATTTTATAAATTGTGTCATAAAAATATTACCAATTAAATATTGGAATATCGATAACGATCGTAGGTATGTACTGTTGATTCAGAATCAGAAAGCAAAGATTATTTCTTGTACCTAATTACTTTGTTAACAAATGAATCATTGCAACAAGTCAACATCGTGAAGATATTAATAAATATGGAGTGTCGTATAGAGGCAGAGTCCGTAATTTATTCTTTTATATAGTATCAAATAAGTCTTCTACAAGGTTCAATCCTCCCGGGCCAATTGTTTGGAATCCCAGTCCGGCAGTTGCTTGTACAGACAGCCTCAAAAAGATGTAAACCTACATCGACAAGAATTAATGTGATTGTCAGTGTATCAATATAATATATAATATATGCAGCTATAATTAAGTAAACGTACAAAATCAAATCAAAATTCATTTATTCAAACTAGGCTGAGAATCAGCACTTTTCGAACGTCAAAATTACAAAAGACAGTCCCCCAAAACGCGGCGGGCGTTTTGGGGGACTGTCTTTTCACCACTTCCTAGTGCTTTCGCTGGGGAGAAGAAGTGGCGCAACAAACTCCCCAGCAACAGCTGTCTGTTTAGTTAGAAAATACTAATAAAACTCACGCCTTCTTTCCGTGCGGGTAAGCAGAAACTACCTACAGAACGCCACCAGCTAGGATACTTAGATACTCCTTTTGCTGAAGTACCTACCCAATGTGTCTAAGTAATAAGCTTCTTGAAAAAGTTCAAAAAGCATTCCTGCGTTTTCATTACAGAAGAACTCTCGGTTACTATCCCTACCTCAATCCTACCAAGTTCCTCTTAAATGGGATATCATAAGCTGGAGACCAGGAGGGCATGGACTTATGCTCAAATTATGGAACCGTATGACGGATGCCCCTGACATCCATAATGAGCTGATTCGACTCTACACACCGAATAATTATCTCCGTGGCAGAAAATATCGATCACTGCTAAGCGTGCCTTCGTGTCGGACTGCGGCCCGTGCTGCGTCCCCCGTACCGTGCGTGTTGACCGCACTAAATAAGCTCGTGGAGGTCAACCCGGACTGCGATCTGGGGGCCTAAAAAGGCTACTTTGGCAGGATCATAAAAGGATAACATTATGAATATGAAAAAAATATGGTGAAGACAGTCCGTGTTTTTCCTTTTTCGCTGCACTACGTAGGTATAATCAAAGAGATTGGGATTGGATTTGGATTGGATTGATTGGTATTAAAGGACAGAACAGACAAAAAAAATACTGAAAAATCCTTCACCAATGGGATTTGATACGATTAACTTAACAGTTAACTGTCTATTATAATTCATAATGTTATTTATACTTTTATGATTCTGCCAAAGTGGCCTTTTTAGGCCCGCTGTTCGTTAATAAATTCGCCAATTTAATTGTTATGTGCCTACATTTTGTGAGATTAATAGTATTTATTTGTTGTTATTAGTTTAAGTTATATGTTGGTACTTATTATGTATATACTTTGATTCATCGTTTTGAGGCTCACTGTACTTGATTGAATGACGATGAAATCCTTATGTGGAGGCTTGCCGGCCTTGAAAGAGCCTTCAATGCCCAGCGATTGGAGCGCGCATCCATTAGACGTACACAAGTTTGCTTCTTGAGACTCGAGCATTGTTTGACGCCCACACAAAAACGTTTAGTTCTCAGAGTTTGAGGTTTAGTTTTACAGCGCTAGATCAGGCAGGAGCACTAGGGTGGAAATTCTATTTTAGATGTCTGAACTTCAGGTAATGATAAATTTATCGAAGAGGATAAAAAATATACACTGGATAAACTTCATAAACTAAATTAACTAACAAATAATCCATACTTAATATTATAAATGCGAAAGTGTGTCTGTCTGTTACCTCTTCACGCTTAAACCGCTGAACCGATTGAGATGAAATTTGGTATAGAGATAGTTTGAGTCCCGGGAAAAGACATAGGATAGTTTTTAACCCGATATTCCCACGGGATCGACACTTCCTAAAAATTCCTCCGCATCGCTGTTGACTGGTAATGTACCTACCATGTGTTGTATGGCAATGCTGAGCGTCTGACCAAGGTAAAAGTTAGCCCTTGGGTCACGGGAAGTGTGAACCAGCCGTTTGGTGATTTCGTTGAAAACTTTGATTAATATTCCTACTGCCAATCATTGCCTACTACTCGGAAAATGTTTGCATCAAATAATAACATGTTGTTTAGAAGAGCTAGATGAATAACAACGTTATTTTAATTAGGCTACATCATTAACTCGTAATTATAATCATTACTCGTTTCTTGTTTCCATCGTAACATTATTGCATTTCTTGTTGGGGTGGCAGCGAAAACCACCATCAAGCCGCTAGAAGTAGTACATAGGGCCATATTAAAAGTAGCCACTTTTCGTCCTATTCTGTTTGCAACCGATCAACTATACAATGACTGCAAAGTGCTAATTGTTCGGCAACACTTCATACTACAGACAATCATTCTGCAACACCGCAACACCCCATACCGAATAATAGAAAATAAAAAACGTAGTAAACATCGAAAAAATGTGATACCTACCTATGCAACCTGCCGCGTGTACGCTCAACTTTTGTCAAGAGATTTTTTCATTTTCTTGGTCCGTTTCTATACAACAAAATAATCGAAGAGTGTCAAATCTACGGTGTACCGTATACAAATGCAAAAAGTTTATACAATCGTACTTCCAAGATAAGTCATATGACGACACTGAAAAGATTTTTTTTTAATTTTTTTTTTATTTATTCATTACACACATACAATTGTCTTAGCATAAGGTGATGAACATCGACAACCACACCCCCACACACCCCCATACACACACACACACATATTTCTCTCAAATTATTTTATTTTAACGATAACAAAATTGTCTAACTCAATTCTTCGAAAATGTAACATCATCAGCACTATGTAACTTTTACGTCATTGTACCTTAGGGGACCGGACTGCTTCTCACACATGACACCAAACAAAACAGCTTTCTCGTCTTAACACATGGTTTCCATAACCTAGCTAGGAGAGCAGTGCTCACCCACACGTTTGTAGAAATACTACTTATTTTATAAAACTGGATTTTTAACGTGTTCCTCAATCCTTTGTTTTGAGTAAATAAATATATAAAAATAAATAATGATTATTTTGCGTTAGGTTTTACTCATTCTAAATAATCTACGCTGCACGATTTTCGAGTAAAATGTACCCGCGGTGTAGATAATTGCGTAACATACTATCAGTAGCAATGGGTTTCATTTTGACAGTTCAACAACATTCATTGCGTTACTTATGTTATTAAGTTGTTAAGCAGACACATTTTTCCATCATATGAAGCAACCGATTAGCAAAATGGTTCCGATTGAGATTGATAGTGAATTACGAAGTTAGGGTGCAGAATATGAATGAGGTAGTTCACTCAATCGAATTGAAAAAGTCTACGGAAGAAAAAAAACAAATCTAGAAAAAGATAAGCCAAACGAAAATGAAATTGGATATAAGTACTTATGTATCGTACTTATTTTTAGCCATTACACGCCTATTCCCGTTGCTAAAGTACACTGCCATATTATAGCTGGCTTCTCAATGGTGTGACGTCACTTTATCGATCTCCTTGCTTGCAAGTACTTCTGCCAATGCGCCATGAGCGTACGTCATCAGTTTGTAACATAGAACATTATGTAGCCGAAAATTATAACAAATATGTTTTATTTTGTCATCAAATAATGCAAGGTAAATTCTTAAATGTAAATAAATCTCTGTAATATTTCGTGTTGTTTTGGAAAATCAGATTTTTCTTACTGGCAACACTCTTAATACGTAATACCGTATTTAGTGATTACCCCTAGGGGTACCATGGCGCATGCGTGGAAAATATGGCGAAGCGGCGACGACCTCTCTGCAGGGTGGGTGGTAGTTGCCGTTCTATTCAGGCACGAACTGAGCCATCCCGTGCAAAAATGTTTTTATAAATTTGAAAATCTTGAGTATTCTGTAACGTGATAAACAAATAAATATCATAGTTTTGGTTTCAGTTGTTGTGCATTTCACGATCGTCTTTTAATTCAGTTTGTGTTTTTTTAATGATAATTTTTAAAGGGGTCAGTGCCGGTTAGATTCTTCCCTGTACACTATTTGCATTCGGGTAACATCGTAGGTGTTCGTGCATTTCCGTCAGATTCGCCTTCCAACCCTCGGCGACATGGCTCTATCGCAATCTGAAAAATCTTTACAACATTTCCTTCTGTTTTCCCGAAATATTAAGTTTTAAGTGAAAATGTGTTTAATAATACGTAATATAAATGAAGTTGATGTAGTATATTGTTAAATAGTGAGTTGATGTTGTTTTGTTTGGTGTCAGTGGTAGTTAATTGTTGTGCTTACATTGTGGTTTAAGGGGTGAACGCAGTTCGATACTAAGGTAAAGATTGTAGCGAATTTCAACGCTTATATAAATTATCGACTCGTCAAAGAAAACTCTGTCTGTTCCTTTGAGTCATATGTAGAATATTACCCTATAAATCCCCCCTATATTCCTCTGTATATTTAAACAATATTAACAAAAATTAAATTTACTTATTTTTAAGTGTGTAACCTAAAATATTTTCTACTTACAGCTTCGAAGCCATGAAAGACGTTGACGACGATTATGACTGAAAGGGGAGACGTCAATAGGATGCTGGGTAAGTCTATGTTGTTCACGATATTATTATGCTTAGATTAAGACAAGTGCTCACAATCCTTGAACAATATTCTAAGTACGCTAATAAGACTGATGTTTTTTCCAGAGAGCATGTATGCATACATGAATAACTATACATATACATAGTAACATCAATGGTTTGGAGTATTGTTCTAGTAGGCACATAGTACATAGATATTTGCCAATACTTAATAGTATTACATATACATTATGTTTTCATGTCTGAATTTCGAGCAGTTATGACTCATATAATAGTTACGAGTAGCGAAGGTCTTCATAGCATGATTATTTTCGAGTTCCCTTTCTGAAGAAGGCGATTCTTACAATTAATCTAATTTTTAACATGTTTAGACAGAATTTTTGTGCAAAACCAAGACCTTACGTCACTGCACCAGTACTTAGTATAAGGAAAAAAATATTCTTCCACGGAAATGTTTCGAAAAAACAACTGAATTCTACCGTATTTTCTTTAATTAATGGGACCGCTCTTGACCTCGATCTCGCTTGATGGAAAGCGATGGATGAGGTCTTAAATGGAACGAACTAAACATTTAGTCGAAAAGTCTATTATTTTATAAATAACCACGATTGACGATGTCTTGTTCGAATGCTTCACTTTCATGCAATACATTGACAGTTTAGAAACTACGATAAAGATGTACTTTCGTAACAAATACGTACATGGATAATCAATTAAGGAGTGTCAGGTGTTAAATAATATCTACTCATTATATTTTAATCAGTATATAATCTGTTTTAAATGACGCTGGCATATCCAGTGCGGATGTCACGACAACCATTTCCGCGTCGCCATTGAACGTGGTCAGAATTACGCGTATTACTTTAATTTTTGTTTTTCTTATGGGCTGATTTTTCCAACGCAAGATAAATATAAATAAATAAATGGAGTAATATTTTTAAAATTTTGTACAGTTCTTCCATACAAAATCTGTCAGACGTCAATTTTATTCCACGAATAAAAATTATTCTGTCGATTGAAAAATCAGCCCTAATAAAATGAATCTGTATTCGAGGAATGAGTAGGTAGATTCATGCTTTTGTTTATTTAATAGCACTTGAGAATATTTTGGAATAATACTATCATGACTCATGCATGTACCTACTACGTAACGTAATGCTATGACATATTTGTATCTTGGGTGGGCAGACATTTTTGGCACGATGTTTCTATAAACCGTGTTGCGTTGTTTTACTAAACTCTGTTGGTGTCCATTATAAAGAGTACTTACATATTATTTGAAATAAAAGCTTGTAAAATACCAGCAATATCTACCATATAATTTATTATCTTTCTACGTTTTCGTTCTTTGACTTTTTGCGATTCTTTTTTTGTTTTAGTTCTTTCAATAGCTAGAGTCTAATGTAAATACGTTTGTACAATAATATAGGTAATAACTAAAAAATGTTTTTTTTTTTTTGTTAATTAAAATGGTACAACACTTACGTTTAAACATAGAAATAAGTTATCAATAATGTTGTATACGTATAATTTAATTTTAAACTAACATGGACAGTGGACTCCGTTGCATACCTAGGTACTTTCTCTCACAGAACACTAGACATATACTCGTACGCATATAATATATATTACTCCATTTAACCGGAAAAAAGTAAACAATGGGTTTTTCTCTATTGACGCTGCGCGCTGGAGGCAAAAGGCTTCTTGCACTACTTTTGTAATCTGTGTTTAAGTTCCTGGTAAAAACTGCAAAGAATCTCTTCAGATGAATTTAAAAAAAAAATCTAAGAAGTCCTATAAAATAAACTTCATTGCAAAAATCTTGTCTTCTTAAGAATGTTGAAAAATAAATTGAAATAGTGTTAAGTTGAAACGGAAAAACATGATTTTATGTTGAAGCCACGATTTAAGGCGATGTTTTAAGTCCCTTACCGACATCATATACCTTCCAAATTAGAATGCCAATTTTTGGTTTAGTCGACTAATGCCAGATTCTAGAAATGTCAGACGAGTTTAAAACGCCAGATTCTGTGAATGCCAGATTCTACAAATGCCAGATTCTACAAATGACAGATTCTATAAACGCCAGATTCTAATAATGCCAGATTCTATAAATGCCAAATTCTATTAATGTCACATTTAGTTGTTGTTGCTAGTTGTTGTTTTTTTTTTGCATTAAAAAAGTGTATGCTGTAGTTAAAACTACACTGTAGTTTTAACTACAGTGATTGAAAAGTTTATGACGAAAACTTTGTAATTTTGTGTTTTTTCATACTTGCTTTGTCATTAAATAATTTCCCATTATCTGTCTTTTTATTTCCATATAATTTTGCCAACATTGTCAAACACCATATTTAATAAAATTTCCATTTCTAAGAGCTCATTTCAAATTTTTGCATTACAAAATTGTGTGCATACACTTTTTTAATGCAAAAAAAAAACAACAACTAGCAACAACAACTAAATGTGACATTAATAGAATTTGGCATTTATAGAATCTGGCATTATTAGAATCTGGCGTTTATAGAATCTGACATTTGTAAAATCTGGCATTTTTAGAATCTGGCATTCACAGAATCTGGCGTTTTAAACTCGTCTGACATTTCTAGAATCTGGCATTAGTCGACTAAACCCAATTTTTGTAACCACTGGAGTAAAATGGGTCCTCAATTTCAACGTAACTGAATCTACCCATTTATTTCGATTTGGCTTAATGTAAAAGTGATGTTATTAGGCTCTCCGGGAATTAGAGCGAATTGATCTGCGGGCAAAATACCACGGTTTGTGATTTTAATCAACTTACGCTCAATTAGAGTTCAGTTGATAACTCTGTCTTGTAGTTCAATATAAATTTACTAGCGTTATACGTTGCTTGAGTGGTTCCAGTCTTCAGGGTAATGACGTAACGCCTAGTTGGACGTAGTTAATTGCTCTTCTGTGTAGAATAAATCTTTACAGCGAGCAGTGAAGTTTGAAGGCCTTAGCTTCAAGCTAGAACGTTCACATGAATTGTTTTTCACGACAAAACGAAGTCATTTGCAAAATAAACTAGGAATTAAATCTTATGTTTGTAGCGAGAAATGTTATAACATAAGTAGGTACACACCTCTGCAGCATACGAACAAATGCTTTCTGCAGTATATAATGCGTTGAACTCTCTTAATTATTCATAGAAAAGCTCCATTTTCATATGGATCTGCATCTGTTTCCGTGTTTTGCATAGGTACTCATGCATTTTTGTAAATTGCTTCTTTGAAAAGAAGAGGGAAAATTTTCGTAGCAGATAAATAAGTAACAGATGGGTAAACCACTGACTGGAAGCCGACCCCATCATAGTTGGGAAAAGGCTAGGCAGATGATGATGAGGTAAACCACGCAAGGAAAAGTTGAATAATTAACAAAAAGTGAAGCTTTTGCTGAAATCTCAGGACGGGCCCATTAAAAACATAAAGCTTTTCATAAACCTACAAAACTGTTTCAGCTGAAGGCGTTTAAAAATACTCTAGAGTGGATAGAAAGCTTTTTGGCTAATAGGTTGTCTGCTCTGTTGCCCGATGTGATTGTTTTAATACTTCATTAAATTACATGCTGAAGCTGTTATATCATTGTTTATTCTAATTGAATACGCAAAGCACATCTGAATAGAAAGCACGTATATAATATATGGCGTGCAGTGATTACCGCTACGCCAACACCCTGATGCATAGCAGCATTTCACAATAATCCTTCGATAGAACAAGTAGTAGGTAATACTGATCTATTGCAACAAACGTCCCCAAATTCTTTTGGCACTTGGAAATATATACATATAGGGGGTTTAGAATAAAAAGAAACTATATGGAATTTATTTTCTCAAAACACTATCGTGAAGTGCACTCGGCGACAACGGATTAAAAATGATTGAACGTGTGTGGCGTGTATTTTTAGCCTTATATAGAAATCACGCCAAGGCTCCCGGAGTGTCGTGTGTTTGTATCTTGTCATTGTAGAACAGTGATAACCTCTCGACAGAGCATTCAAGAATTATCAACATTAGTGCAGTGCTAAGGACGCGAGTAGCAAAGGTTATGTGTTATTCAACAAGAACCGTACAAAAAATCAAATCTAAACTTGTTTTAAAAAACAATAACAGCGAACGGCAAAGTAATAAACAACTTGTGCATGAATTGAAGATTAACAAAAGAAAGAAAAAAACAGTGCCTCAAAGATAACGTTTAGTAGAGGTAATAGTTATAGAGAAACTAGTCTGAATTTTATACTAGGAGTGCAAAATGATCGCCTTGGTGCTGTGTTTGGTTGGCAAAATAATTGAAGTGGCAAAAAGTGCTTACGGTAATTGTGAATTAGAACAGTTTGAACCAAGGAAGAGAAAAACTCGGAAGCGTAGAAAAATGCCCCGGAAACGTAGGAGACGGAGAGGTAAAGTTTTCTGTTCTGAAATTAAATGCTCTTCTACATCTAACTTCAGGTTCACTCGTGAAACTTATGTAATTTCAGTCATTGATAAACGTATCCTGATCAAGTCACACATGTACGTCTTCTAAAGTATTCGTTCCAGGTGTTATAATCGCGTTAATTGCTCCAGTAATTTTCTCATTAGCTTATTGTTTATTCTAAACGCCCTCGTTACCCTGTACATTAGAACTATTTACGTTTCTAAGTAGCCAAGGTCATCGGTTTATAAATGATGTAACCACACGTGGGATGCCAAGTGGTACGACAGTGTCAAGTTTCAAAACAAAAAGAAAATCGTATCCAACGACATCTGTGTGATCGTGTGGCAACTAATTGGTGCATCGTTCGAGTGTGATACAAACAACAATAGTATCGATCGAAGGCAAGTTGTTGATGAAACATTCAGTACCATTAAATCTGCTAGGTGGCGCTGCTTGCTATATAAAATTGATCAACAATTAGATCTTATTGAAGTTTTATGTTCTATTGACTATGTGACAGTAAATGCTGTTTGTTGAACTTTTAATAAATACGCAAGACTTAACTTGAAGCGGAAGTTGACTAACAGTATAATGAAAGATTTTATTATTCTTTTCACTATGTGCAAATCTCTTTCGCAATTCATTGCTGTGTCCGGCTTTCATGCCTTTGTCTGCAGCAAAAAGGACGTATGACGAATACTTGACCGAATGAGCTAAGTGTAGGCGAAATATTTGCCGGTTCGTGGTGCCACTAAACTGGCAGAGTAGTTTTGCAAATTTACTTGTTGATGTATAAATCTATGTTGATGTTATTCGCAATTTTCAAGCGCTGTAATTTCATTAAATTCTTCATAATTGCCAAGATCATACTTTATAGGTTTCTTAGATTCATTATCAGTTTTATATTTTATTACTACTTCTAAATGGTCATGACTAAAGTTCTAGAAATGTTTGCTTGGTCAACAATTAGGTACTTAATCCGGCTATCATAGTCACGCAGTTTTGTTTAGTCTCATGTCTTCTAATTTACGATATGAAACACAGTGGTATTAGCGTCGGACACTGCTTTACTTACAATTAACTGTATAATAGATGGTCGTAGGAATGAGGAACCAGCAATCCGCATTAGCGTCTCGATTTGTGAGGTCATTCACTTAGCTTAGTGTTAGGACTTACGACTGATTTGGCGAACATACCGTTACATTTTTAGCCATCCGGTGTTACTCTGTCTAGTACAAACAAGCCTACACTATGTACCTTATTTTATGTCTTATTTGTAGAAATTTTCAAGGTTGATATGCAGATAGTGATGTTTATTTTAGAATTTATGTTTTAAGAAACTCCTCAGAAATGTAAGGTTACTTGAAGCGTTAACAAGGATACTGTCCATTGGATACTTAATTTATTCAACAAAATTTAACGCATTCAGAATCTGGAAAGGTACCTAGTTAATTAAATTACTTTAGAAAATGTAATTAATGTTGATAGATATACCTAGTGCATTTTTTCATTAGTGGGAACTAACGGTGCACCCTACTATTAATTATAATGTGGATAAGAGTCAAACATATACAAACATAAATAAAACATATATACAAAATATATACATTGTGTCACATTGCAGTTTATAATTAATTACCTACGCACTCTGTTAATTAGTCACATTTTTTTATCATTTCACATAATACCTACGTATACATGTTCCAAATGTACCGTTGTTGGATAAGTAACATCTGCTTAACATTTATTTACACAAGAGCACAATAACAATGTTTTACCATTATTTCGATAAGTTATGCACCCTACTACCTTTTGAGAGGCTGGTTCTGAATAGTGACGTATCTTTGGTACGAAGTTGGCGCGAATGTGTACGTCAGTTACGGGCTCTGCGCCTGCGCGTTTGACGCTTTACACGGCGGTGCTGTAGTCGTGATCCGATTAACAACGTCAGTTTTATTTTTATTCTACCATACAATACTATTATTATTATTACATTAACATGTGCATCGTACTGCTTGATCTGATTAATGCGAGCATTATCACTGAATTCGATTTGTTTCTTATCGAAATTCAATGTAGCGTAATCAGCTACAGTTTCACTCATTGCGCGAGTGTATAAAAATGAATATTTGTGATACCTGTACACATTCCTCAATGCATGCAATAATTTTCCTGTTTGCATTTTGTTATAATGAACGTCCCAAGTGTTAAAACTCGTCGGTCGTAGTATACTCCAATTAATCCTGATCTATTTGTATCCCGTCCCGTTCCCGACGCGTTCCTGTTACTTGTGGCTGTGTTCACTACATTTGCCGTCTCGTTCCCGCGCCCCGCGCTCATTCACGCGATTCATCCAATATTCCGACTGGGAATTCGGGATAGCACGCTCGCAGCTGTCAAATCAAGCGATACGCGGCACAACTATAGTATTGTTTAATGTAATCTTGTTTTTTTTTCGCTTGCAGTGTCTTTACTTGTGTTTGTCACGTGCAAAAACAATGTGAAAAGTGGTTGTTAATATTGTTTTCTAAATAACTTGTATCCTTTCTGACTTGTAATATAAAATCGATCGTAGACGCGAAATATGAGGTGTTTTAACCCTCGATGTGTCGAAGTGTATAGTGATGAAGGTGCCTGAATTACGATAGTGTACCTAACTCGAACACTACATAAAGGATACATTGAGAAAAGAAAATGCGGATCAAGACATACTCAGACTTTCGCCCGAATGGTAAATATTAGAAACCTCTGAAATATTAATTATTCTAATAAAATTCAATATAGTAACAGATGACACGTATACCATATAACTACTTAAGGTTAATCAATTAACTCATATGGTTTGCTTAATTCATGAAAAAAATAATGTTATTGTTTGTCTTTGGGTACCTACCTAGACACGTTATCGATCGATATCTAAAATACCCACCTATTAAATCGATATGTGTAGGTAACTGAAAAACCGATTATATTGGGGTTGAATGAAACTAATGCACTTGTGCATCAATGCATGCGGGTAGATGTGGTAAGAGACAATGATACCTGCGTCATTGGTCGCTGATGTAGCCACATTAGGCACAGGCCAGCTAATAATTGTGATGAAAATGTTCTAACACGCTATTGTTATTAGCTGAGAAAGTCAAATTTCACTAGCTTACGGTTTGTTCTTATGTAAAACTTTGTAACTTTCGTTAGAATTGTTCTACACTAATGTCAAATATAGCGAATTGTCGTCTGTGAATTTGTAATTTGTTATATTGTCTGACTTTGCTATTTCACATACCTAATTTATTTTTAACTTTTTCTTTTTGTTGCATAAAATATAAACGTTTTTGTACCCTCTGCATGTACATTCTTGTAGATATTTGTGTTGAAATCACCGGCATACTAAAAGAAGTCAAAGAACACGTAACACACTTAAAGGTTCTTAACAAACATGAAGACAACGCAAACAAACGTTTTCGTAACACACACTTTACTCAGACATATTTCTCAAAATACAGACTGATTCAGATCGAAAGAAAAATATCAGACCAGTAGAAAGTTGCAAGTACTTGCAACCGCTTATCATTCCATGCAAGTAAGCAAGCGATAGTCTATCACCACTATCACCGTGGCGATCTTTCAACTAGTACGTTACTGCCGTACATGGCAGACAACTTTATTGATGCTAAAATCTCAGCAGGAATGCTAACACATAATATTTTCATTTTGTATTCAAAGAATGTTACACAAAGGTAATATGGGAAAGAAAGAATGAAACTTAAGAAGGAAATGCTTAAAACAATAAAGCACACAATTATTGTTGAAGGTTTGAGGCATATAGCAGACGCAAGAATGATTATAATTATATAGCTTGGTCTTACATATACCTTGTAAGATCAAGTATTTTTCGCCTCGGGAAAAGGCGTAAGTCACATGGGTACCTAGTTCCAAACATCATAGCCAATCTAGAGTGCAGCAGAACAGAACCAAGTTTGATGGTAATAAAATTTATGTAACATCAAGAACCTCTACTAACTGGTCTCAGGCTTAAATTTTTTAGTTTCATGTGGCATAGAGAACAGCGTAGCATAGCATATATCAGAACAGAAGTCTGATAGTAATATGTATACTCATGACGCACCAAGAATTATTTAAACTGATTTTTAATTTTCGCTTCATGAAAAAGAAAATGCGTATTATACATACTATAGATATCTATACGTCATAGGCAAGGGTACAACAGAAAAGAACAAGTTTGACGATAATACAATTTTGAAGGAACCACCTACAAATATTACTGAGGTGCTCTCGTATCGATTTTTGCTACGTAAAAACGAAATGTATATGCTATTATAGGTAGTTACGTCATTGGCAAAGGTGCAGCAGAATAGAATCAAGTTTAGTGGTAATATGGCATTACATAATACCAAAAAAAAACTATTATCTCTAGTTTACATTTTTCGCGACGTGAAAAAGAAACTGTGGAAGGTATAGGTAGTTTTATACATCATTTGAAAGGGTACATTAAAAGAGAACTAAGTTTGATGGTAATACAATGTTGTAAGAACCACCTTAAAAGATTTCTTAAGTGCCCGCAGGTTTTTAGTTTCCGCTACATGAAAATAAAAACGCATAAGTATGCATAAGTAGTTTCATTAGCAAGGGTTCAACAAAACAGAACCAAGTTTGATGATAATTAATACAATAAAATATAACTGTAACACCGAGAGATCTTTAAGTGCTGTCTGGTTTTCAGTTTTCGTTACATGAAAAATTAGTTATAGGAAGTTTCATACGTTATAGGCAAAGTGCAGATAAACAGAACCAAATGTACAAGTATAACAATTTATGTAACACCAAAGTGCTCTCTGATTTCCAATTGTCGTTATAAACATGAAAAAGAAAATGCGTATGCAAAAGCTAGTTTTATACGTATATATATACGAGTAGCAAGCAAGGGGACAGCAGAACAGAACCAAGATAGATGGTAAAACAATACAATGTAGGATGACACCAAGAAACCTTTTAGGCGCTAAAATATTACCTATTGGTTTTAAATTTCCGCTACATGAAAAAGAAAATGCGAATGTAGGTATATATGTACAGTCAACAAAGGAGTTAAGTATACAGGAGCGTCGGATATAGTTGAAGTTTACTAAGAAACCGATGGATGTTCTGGACTGAAATTTAATTTAATAAATGCGCTGTTTGTTTTCTATTAATAAACTAAAATTTTATTCGAGAATATCCATCGGCTTCTTAGTAAACTTCAACAATATCCGACGCTCCTGTATACTTAACTCCTTTGTTGACTGTACATACAGTCCTTGCATAGTTATTTTACCTCAGATAGCAGCAATCCAATAGGAACCTTATCATAACAAGAAAAAAGATCACTGTGATTTTGACAATGATGCAATATCAGAGGTAAAATTACTGTGAATGGACATGTAGTTAGGCTCTCACTTCACATACATTTTCACAGTGAGATTTTTACAGAATAGACCGGCAGAACACAGCTCCGGCTGGCTGTAACGTGTTCAGATTAGCACAGTCATTACATTGACTGTGCTAATCTGAACACGTTGGTGAGCGTATTACATTACGCTCACCACATTATAGCTCAGAATACAGGCTCAAAGCGTTCTAATGATTTAAATTACGATGACTTGTCCTGTCCTCTCGTTGGCGCAATTGTCGGACGAGGTCGGGCGCCGTTTCATCACGAACACAAATACTTACAATAAAACATCTTCCATATGGCGCATATATAGCGGCCCATATGGGCGCCGTACGAAGTATTTACCATGTGAAACTGAATGCATTAACTTTTGTATACATATGTTATGTCCTTTCTCGTTTATCACAGTCGCTGCTTGCAACAAAGCCCAAAATTGTGTTTATTTGACAAGAGTGTTTGTTATTTCAACAATCTGAATGTTATATTGTCTTGTTGAAACGGTTTAAAGGGTTATGGTCATTAGGTGCATTGTTCTTATTCCTGCCAAAATGTTGATTTTACATACGTAATTACATATTATTGGTTTGTGGTTCGCCCGCACTAAACCCCGAGTCAATTACTGTAATTGCATCCGAGTCGATTTTTAGCATTGGGCAGCCTTAGTGATTGTCTTTTTATTTTGTTTTAACTTAATTCGGTCGGTATCAGTCACCCTTTGCTAATTCGACAATCTTCCAATTCGTACTCAAGTCCAATTGCTGTTTATTTTTATTTTTATTGATAGATTGGAATTGTTCCTTTATACATTGGTATTGTCATCAGAGAACTCACTTAGGTTTATCTCACCAGAAAATAAAAGCATGAATGATTCAATAGTAGTAGCTAGTATTCATTTACCTACCTTTAGCGTGTAGCTTTATTAACATGACAAATAACCGAATTATGTGCCGACATTGTGTAGCACAACAATACCAAGAAACGATTCATAATGTATGGATACCCCAGAGAGTACCTACTAAAGCCATCAGAAATGTGAACATCACGCGAACAATATTGACAGAAAAAATATAACTACTTACTATGACGAAGGTTTTTTAAACTTTGTTCAACAATCTCCCATTGTTCTTTTAAGTAGACAGTTACCACGATTCTGTTCATTATCGCGTTATATTGTTATGGTTAACATGTTCATAACAATAATTCTCTTTTGTAATCCTTAATTATACAGATAATTCAGGCTACTGTTAAACACAGCCTTTCAATCGCTCCAAATGAGTAACGAGCACGAGAACAAACATTTCCTATTGTCTTGCAAAATTAACTCTTTTCACAGTGGCATAATGTTTGTGTAAGTCGTCGATTATTTTATATAAAAAAAAACCTGTGTCACCTACATTTTATAAAGTCGAACATTAGCATATATATTGTCATGCAAAAGAAATGAATATAAAGCAGCAAAAGGTCGAGAAAAGCAAATATTTTGAACTTGTCCTACAAACTGATCTTAACAAACAAATTTTCTAAAATACATTGACCTTGTGCTTGTGAAACGCGACCGTGAGGTTTAGAAAGAAAATTATAGTTTTTCATTCTACAGCAATGACAATTATTTGATCAACGATAAGGCTTACATTCTTCATTAAGATGGGTGAGATAACAAACGTCAGCCTACTCGAGGCTGTCTGCGAAGCTACCCTTGACACCCTCAAGGGGAAGAGGCTTCCTTATTCAATCGATGGGCGATCCACCCTCGCCGTCGAATGCGACACAAATAAGTATTGACTCAGGTGACTCGACCCCATCGGGACATAGCAAACGTATCTCTATCTATAGGACTTACTTAAGTATTTGTTTTACATCTTGGTTTTTCGAGATTTTGGTTCAAATTACAAGATTTTTCTTTAAGGAAACGTGATCATTTCGATCTGGAGGCAATATATTTCACGTTCGAATCTATTGTCAGTCGACACGTCCAGTTTCATGTTACAATAAATCCGTTTCTATTGAACTAAATCCATCATTCCTGTCCAGAACTAGACCGGCGTTCTATTGAATACAATGAATGTAGGTGATGTTTCCTTAGATAGCTTCGAGATATTTATAATGGAGCGCGTTTTCAGACAGTTCTCGTATCTTTGCTGTATCCTATATATGCAATGGCCAGGGCGTATCGCATCGGTTTAACAAAAGAGTCTGAACTCGCTTCACCCTCGCTAATGACGCGTGTATCGTGTGTGATACTGTATTTGTGCGTAAATTTTCACATCAATCGAGCTTAAGATAATCATCTTAATGGCAACCAGCTCGTCAAGTGGCGTGAGATACGCGATTGGAGATGTATGTATGTAAGTACCTTTACCAGGGAAAGTGCTCACTTTATCTATCTTCACTCACATTATTGTTACGTCATCATCATAAGGTAGTATTTATTACGTGCTTTTAAGTGTTTGATGGTAGTTCGTTGTGTAAGTGATAGTAGAAATATTGAATTTTATACTGGTGGAGAAGTAACAGGAAAATAATCGGGTGAAAACAGAAACAACGTGAATGTATTGGGTTAAACTTTTCCTGTTTCCAATACTAAATAGCTCTATTGTTTGCAGTTTCTGTTTTCAACTGCCTGAGTTTGTGTGTGTACTGTGTAAAATTAGGAGCATCAAAAGCAAGCCAGTCCGTTTGCAATAGGTAGTTTATAATTTTACATCAATGTTAGCAGCGTTAATGTTCCCAGATGATTCGCACAAATGTAATTTAGCGCATACACTTTAGGTATTTAAATTTCTGGTTTCCCGTACACGGCTACATCGTGGATGCGGGCTGGTGAATTTAATTGTAATTTTAGTTTCCTTATTATGTTTACAGCAGTTCTACGCACTTAATGTGAACATATTCTATTCTCAGTTACATTTGCAGACGTTAGCTAGACGGAGTTAAACGGAGCTGCGTTTGGCCAGAATTATCACCTTCGTCATTTTGTTGGAAGCACTGGTGCATTTCACTACGACCCTGTCATAATGCCATTCATTGTAACACAATAGTGTTTGTATATTAAGACGTAGTATATTAATATAAGATAGTCACCTTGCAAGAGATACGGTGAAAGTACTAAGACTTCCTGACAAATATACATATATCACCCACATGTCGGAAAAAGATTGAGGACCCTTTTAAAGATGGTGGACTAGAACACTTCCTTTAATTAAAGAAATCATTATTCATTAAACTTTATTTCTTTTAAAGGCAAATGATATAAAGAAGTAAGAAAGGACATCTTTATTTTCTGGAATTCGAAATAAATAACAACAGATAATTCCTTATTTAGTATGAGTACAATAATGACGCACAGATTTCGCGCAGTTTCGCTATATTTGATTCTCTATAGCTATGAACCTCACCGACTTTTAAAGGTGAAGTTCAGGCAAAAGTTCACGTGTATAAAGTACAACGTTTTATGGCTGGGTGGGTACAATCGTTTGGCAGGACTATGCTAAATGACCCATACGATGCAAAAGAGCTAACCTTCACGAAAAACGTTATTAAAGAAAATGTTATGAAAAATGTGGATTTAAGTAGGACAGACTGTTGTCAATGTTGTTTGAGTACTAGCAGGTGATTAGAGTAGTGAAATAGATAAATACATTCGGGCAATATTATAACTAGATTCAGTCTTATGAACAAACATTAGAAGCATTTTTGTTAAAATATTCCTCAAGCATTTTAAACAAGAAACTAGTCAAGAAATAATTGAAGTAATTAAATTATCTCACGCATTGTTAATCGGATGAAATGTCAGGGATCAAGATAAGGCAAACATGAAATGTGTCCAGTACCAAAAATGGTTTCGTAAGAGATGCATTTACCTTACACAAGGTGCGTACAGAACCAGGTGAGAAATGATACGGTTATCGCATCTGCCGCGTTTGCTTTTATTGAGTCGTTTAAATTAAATACAAGAGATTATTCGGTTACAATGGAATCACAGAGCGAAACCGCACTTTGTACATTATTTAGCAATGCCTCTGAATTCTTCTTCCTTCTGTCTTCTGCCTTGAAATCTTCTGCCTTTAATTTTGCTCATTGTTTTTTCATTGCAATTACTTCAAAACTGTTCTTGTGATTAGCACTTGTTTATTTCATTTTCCTCCATCCGATGTTCATTTATTGGGTCAAATATAAATACAACAGGTTTAATTATTATTCAAGAATGCAAATCAAATTAAGATTACGAGTACATCATTTCGTTTTTGATCATCGTTTTAATCGGATTTCACTGTATGCATTAGGCATTCATGCATTGAAATACGGTTAATATGTAAATCAATTTACGGACTTGCATTGCGTAGTAATGTTTCTGTCTGATCTAATTTAAATTTAAAATATAATCATATGAAAATACTGGATGGATACAAAGTTTGAATTATTAACACCAGGTAGAAGAACAATCCGAAATTCTGACAAACTGTCTTACCAAGGGGTATAAGGAGTAACTGGGTTGTGGAGGTCAGATAGGCAGTCGCTCTTTGTAAAATATTCATATTCAGCTGCGTCCGGTTAGACTGCAAGCCGACACCAATATAGTTGGGAAAAGGTTACAGCAAGTTTTTTGTTCTTCTACCTTATCATCTGATGTAGAAACTTGCTGTAAGCTAAAATATTTGCTAAAATCATGTAGCAACGTAAATTAATTTGTGCTGTTCAAGTAGATGTACCTAATAACAGAAATAAACGACCCATGTGTACACACATTTAGCTGAAATTAAATGATTTCATTAGGCGAAACGCTTTCAAGCATGCTCTTCAATGTTGGAACGAAACATTATGTTAATGTAGAAACGTATTTTTATAAATTTTAGGAAGAGTTCACTCAGACATTGATTTTATCGAATATCATTTTTGTATTAGGCATACAATAGCTTAATATTCGGCTTAATATTATACATTATTCAAACCTTTTTTTCAAAACTATTCTGCAACTTTGAATGCTGAAACTTAATCCACATTATGTACAATACAATAGCTATGTAGTGCCCACCTAATACCCTTTTTTACGAGGTTGATTCAGCTCAAGTCCCTCTTTACTTTAGCACCTCTTGTCACTTACATGTTCATACATTTAAGTGTCTAGCACACCGCTAAATCGCGCAAGTCATGAGATGCAGCGTTTTTTACTAAGAAATGATATTGCGCGTAACTTTAACGTTCTTAGTATCATGTATAATCGAAATTACTGAGAAAAATACTCACAAAGAAATTATCTTCAGATAGACGATTACTTGAGACATGAGTACGTTTTGTCGATGACTTTACATTGAAACTTATTGTCACGCCTTTTATGTAAGGAAAACACCAAAACGTATTCCTAAGGAGGAAGTCGAAGGGTAACTTATTGGGAGCGAGCCTAATAGGAACCCTTTATCGGACGCATTCGGAATTGTAAACAGTTACGAAAATCCCCTTGAACAACTCTCACTTTCCAAAATTGTTAACCAACCCACACAAGATTCTAGAACTGATTGGCTCCACCGAGGTCAATGAGACAATTTTACAAGAAAAAAAGTCATAAAGATGATATTATAATATTGAGAATATGGTCTTCTTCGTTATAAGAATAGAGCCACCCAACATAAAATCACTCGATGAATCACGCAGTGCGTGTTTTGCCGGAAAAACTCAGTTACGAGCTTGAAGGATTAACAGCCAGAGGGGCTTGGGGGCACGAAGTATAATATTGCGCTAGGACTTTATTAGATTGCTTTTCCCTCGCTTATTTATAGACATATATAACTACATGACCTTTATTGTCACGCCGATCTAGACTCAGAACCCATTTCATAAACCATTTCTAATTTCAAAGTTGTCCACCTTAGCTGCTTATTTGAGCTATAAGAAGGTTGCGTGTCGATTATGTCTTGTTTTCGCCATTATAGCTACAGTTCAAGGCTATGCTTATTTAGCCATGCCTGGTATGATCGTTAGGTAAATGTTGGCATCAAGCAACCAAGGCCAGGCACATTGATTTATTAACGTGAGTCATGATTATCTGGAAGAGAGACGCAGTAAGTTTTCAGAGTGTTAGTTTTGCTGCCGATTTTCCAGGAATTCTGGGGTGAGGGTAGTTCAGTGCGGCGACCCCTCTAGCCCTCGCCGTCTGCAACGTAGATGCCTATCTACATGTAGACATGGTTAGTGAAGTAAAACTTTTCGGGGTAGGTAGGTACATATTATCTAACGAATTTTATTACTTTCTACCATTGCAGGAAAGCCATAAACATTGGGGTTACTCTCTTATAGATTTCGAATGGAAAATCTTTTGCAAAGTTTACCTCTCTCTGGTTGCATCGTTTTCAAATAAAGACCACGAAAATGGTGCCCAAAAATGGTTCATCCTAAATTATTTGAACTTAAAATATCATTCTGAAATTAATACAAACGATTTATTAAATTTTAATTCGGCTGTCGGGAATATTGGACGCCCCTTCACTGATGAGATGGGCAGGCAACCGTCACGTCAGCGCGGGGGTGACAGGGGCCCGTGCGTGCCCGAGCAGCGAAATTAATTTCATTCCCTTCCCTACACCCATTAAAACGTCTAAGTAATGACGCATTAACTTGAATTACTACACTTTTTTATATGAAACTCCCGTCGTTTTAGGTTTTAGATTAGAACATTTTGTGCAACGATGCTTATGACTTTCGCTAAGATTTTTATTACAATTTTAGGGTTGGTGTATGAAGACTTTTCGTAGAATTAAAGGATTCTGAATCAATATCTATACTTTTCTTGAGTTTACGCTGACTCCTTGCATTTTAAAGTTCAGTTTAAAGCTAGAACATTGAATGTCGTTTTCTAACATTTGCATAAAATGTCGAATAGTAGGAGTGCTAAAATATGTTTAGTAATCAATTTCATGTCTGCCACACCATCAAATGCCACCAGAAAGTTTCTAACATTAGTTGTACTCAACCTCCTTAATTTGTTACAGTCCATACACATGATACTGTATTTTAACAAGCAAACACACGTCACACAGAACTTGATAGTGTTATTTTCCAATTTCCTTTCTACCGTACCTACATCAAGCCGCTATCAATGTTATCTTCACAGATTGAAACACAACAATGTGAAGCGTATGTTTGCACTAACACAAACGAGACGCGAGTCTGATATCACTTTCAATCGAAGTGTTGTCCACATGAATAAGAAATAAGAGTTTCCTTTCTGCAGACAATAAATCGCGGGCGCTATGTACGCACGGCTGGCGCGCCGCCAACTTTTCCTTGCAATTTTACTGCTCGCCCGGCTCGATACACGGACATTTTGCAGTCGGCATTCTAGACGAAGATGGCAATAACCTATCAGTTTTATTGCTTCTACCACTAACTGAGATTTACTCGTCATTTATACGAGTCGTTACTTCTCCCTCAGCTGATCCTTTGAAGTTGACGTTCGAATAAAAAAATTTTTCAATTAGCTATTCAAATACCGGTTGATTGATGACTTTTTTGCGACGTCCGTGACAGTACTTAGCATATAAAGTTCATAGCCAGACTTCCTCCTAACACTTGGAATTGAATGTTTATTCAAAACGTGATATAAATGTTAGAATCTGTTTAAAGTTATTCAGAAGTAATAATAAACGCGTTTGGAGTTAACGACCTAGTTTGCTTCTACAAAAGCCTTTTAAAATGTGTTGTAATGTGGAGCAAGACTTAATTAATATACGAACATACCCATATGTAAACATACACATATTGTGGGAAGAACTGAAGATCAGTGAGTGTTGTTAACACTGATGAAGCTTGATGCCTTCGGGGAACGCACTTACCTTATGTTCGAGTATGTATATGGAAAGTGATCGTTGTGATGACTGATAAGTCGGCTGCTTCGTAAAAACCAAGGCATTGTGTTGTCAACGTTCTGCATCGTAATGCGCACTGGAGCGCAAACACAATGCTATGTAGGTAAATGACTTTATTATTTACTGTACTCATGATTACTATCTCATTTATAGTTCAAAATCTGACCAAAAAAATAATTGTAAACAAGGCTTTAAATGTTCATTGTTAAAGTATGATAAATAACGGTAGCTTAAGGTCCGTAATATAATCTACTTAAGTTACAGTGATTTAGTCGAAGTAATTCATTGTAGTAAGGTAACTCTGGATTATAGTACTAAAGCTATTACAGTTAAAGGTTAATCGTAGCCTATAGAATTCAAGTAACTGTAAAAAATGGTCGGAGCAAAAATGCGAGTCAGAGACTGCAAAAAGTTCAAGCAAACATACAAAATAATATGTATGTATAGCGAGAATTTATGTGGTATGTACTAGTGTCTAGTCTAATAATATCACGAAAGAATTCGATGCCGCTCATTCAGGTTCAAAGTAATGATGGAAAACAGATCGTCTCGGTGTTGAGTGTCTGACAGCTCATATTATTAGGTGCGAACCTCTCGAGTGGGTTCGGAAACCGTAATACGAGAACTAGAAGCAAAAAATATATGGCTACAAGTAGCTCAGAGGCCCACCGGGCTATGTTGTAAGCTAACTATCCGATATAATGATACTGCGAGAACTGTGCAATCTGTAGCAACTTCTAATTTGATGCAATGCCAGTTGACAACCACTGGAAGGCACACTTTGTTTATTTGAAGATAATAACTAAGTATGCAGTAATATTTGCAATTGTTATGTGCGTAGATAACGATAGGTTATTAACTCCTTGTGACGTGCAATGTTCTATTTGTGATGACAGAAGACATTAATAACCTTGTATTTTTAAACATATTATGACACATTCGACATTCCAGCTAACATTCCTAATTGTGTCAACTGAATGTCTAGCAGTCATAAAGTGCAGACAATTTTCCTCGTGAAACTGGTAGACATGTTAAATGTGAGTATGTAGTTACCGTAAGTAACCTCACAGCCACATTTGTTAATACGGTGTCAGGGACGGACAAACGCCAACGAATAAAGATTGATTCATACATCAACGGACATTAGCGGGGCGAGAATAAAACATGCTAAAATAATTTACAATAACCTGCAAGATCAGGAATGGAAACAATTCAAATCATAGATATTATATCTACAGACAAGTCATCCACAAAAATCGAAGAATTTTGGAAGAGGAGCGAAACAATTTGTACCTACATTGTTGATGACAAGAAAGGAGAAGGAGATAGAATGAGAACAGTCTCTTTCCGTTTACTCGTGCCCAACAAGTAATATAGCATAACAATAGTCAGCCTATAATGTTCCCACTGTTTGGACACAGGCCTCTTTGTGAGGAGTGGGAGTAGTGAAACGTACCACCACGCGTATTGTAACTGAAAGTCCTTAACAAAAATGTCAATCCATCTAACATCATAAACAACCTGCAACCAATAAGAAAGCTTCCAATATAATTAATGCAGAAACAACATCTGATATTCTTTATATCCCCTGCAACACATCCTTCCCCAGTTCAAGAGCATTACATTGATAAAGCTTGAGAAGTGGGACCGCAGTGTCAGGTCTCTTCAATAATAAAATATCCTTCGGTGCTATCAGTTCCGGCTTCAATGCGATTTCTCTGCCGCTGCCATGAGCACTGAGCCTAACTTATTTTCCTGTCTGTGGATTATAAGAGAACAATACTGGTTTCAGGGTTGATCCGCATCACATTGGATGAGATACGATCGTTGCGGATGTTGAAACTGTTGGCAGTTGCGGAAACGGACGGTAAATGGACTTTCTGAGAAAAGAAGAATTGCATTGTTGTTTTAAGTTATTATATTTTTTAATCGTTTTCATAGAAAGCTGCTACCGAAGACCACCAAACAGACATCGAATCGACGTTTGCATGAATTTATTTCCAACAGGATTTCAATTAGCGCCAGCACAGTTCTCGAAACCAGTTAACGAAATTCGCAGCTGCAGTTCTTTTTAATTATTGCATCAGTATCAAAGTGTTCCATTTAAAAGAGCAATGAAATAAATCTGATGGCTACTTCCTAGAACTGGCACTACGCTATGTTCTAGTACGAACTACAAAGAGTATCGTAATACATCTGGTCCTTGTACAAACGCCAGCACATCAAGCTTACCCGAAACTATCAAATTTTCCCAATCAACTTTGAACCTTATGCTTCAGCGATAAAGTTGAAAATCTATTAACTAAATTTGACAGATTGTAGTAGATTGAAGTGCTGGCGTCTGTACAATGGTCGCGGATGCCAAGCAGTGGCAGGGTGGTCTGCCAATTGGTGATGCCGCGGGGCGCCATTGAGCCATGCTTATTTTAGCACACAATTAGCTGCCCAATGTTAGAACATTTGTGACAGGAGCATTGTTGTTGTTTAGGGGAAAACAATATCGAATCGACTATAAATAGGAATAAAGAGCGGTTATAATTGTGTAATTATACAGATTTGTAATCACTATTGTTGTAAATGTAATATACGAGTATGATACGTGACTTAGAAAAGTGTAACACCGAATAACACGTCCCCGTAAGGTTACGAATACGAAACACTTAACAACGAATGCACGCTACCACGAAAAACTTAACGCCGTAGCAATGCGATCTCGAATAACTAAATCTCTAATTCACTTTTTCGAAACACTTAACAACGAATATATACATAATATTTTATAAATTTTACTTTTTCTCAATTTTATTTATTTTATTCATATTATATATTGTTTATAATTAGATGAAAATATTTCATGAGTCTGCTGATTGAAATGTTTGTCAACGTAATCACAAATTTCTGTAAAGAGGTTACTGAAAACATTCGCACGTTTACAGCGCTTTTCAGTCTTAACAACACTGTACCAAAGTCCCAAAATATTTCACATGTGAAATGTCTATTTATAAATCCAATTTGCAGAAATTTGGCACTCCAGACGGTCAGTGGAATGTGTGTCCAAAACAGTGTTTTTTTATAGTTACATGTAAAGGCTAGGCAGATGATGATGATGACATGTACCTAGCTAGCTATAGATAGCGTATATTTTATTAAATTTATAGTGGAATATATATATAGTGTATGCCATATATGCCATATGGTCGTATCATAAATAAGTTTACATACCATTTATGACGGGACGTTATTCAGCCGCTATATGCGGACAGCTGAATCATCCGAAATGAGATCAGTGTTTAATCGCATGCTTATCATAAATTAAGACTTACTTTTAGGGCAATTTCCTTTTATGTTAAACATGATTATAATCAAAGGGTAATAAATGTGTGTCATTGTTGACTGCTTGTTTTTCTTCAGGAATGAGAAGGCAGTAATATGCGAAATATAAGGTCTCTTCTACATATATCTAAACTTCTTCTTTTCGTGTCTGTCTGTGTAACCGCTTAGATCTTCTAAACTGGATTTTCACCATCATGTATTCCGGAAGGTTTATGAGTACCTTTAATATATTGCTATTTAGCTTAGATTTAGCATCTCATAAAATTTCGATGTTTTGACATGTTGCCATTGGTCCCGGGACGCGGCGGGTCGCTTAGCTTAGCAAAAAAAAAAACTATTTGTAAATTAGATTAGACAATAAATCGTTGCAAAATGTTTCTGGTAAAGTACAAGCATTAAGCATTTCCAGCTCTTATTGTATAGGCTTTTCGTACAATGAGAAGTCAGCTTTGTATAGGAAATCGTTCGTACAATCTGCTTGTATGACTAAAAAGTTAGCTTCAAAAAGTGGAACAAAGATCCCGAACACGTTCGTCCCACTTCGAATATGTTCGAGCAAATCTCTCCGACTAATAAATTTCTCTTATCGGAAACCACATAAAGTGTAGAAAAGCTTCTACAGTGTGAAGCGCTAACATACAGCTATTGTTTAAAGTAGCATTTAGGTGCTATGAGCTATTAATCTCACTTATGCAGTACATATTGCAGGTACTTACAGAGTAGATTTAGATTACCGCAGTAAGCGGGATCAAGTGGCTTGATACGATTAGTATTAACACCATTCTCAACACTAATTGCTTCAAAGGAAAAACCACTTTTCCGTACCTGGTACGACGCATTACATAAATACGCGGTTGCGATTTTATTATAACAGCTAAAAGGCGATTTTATCCAACTTTGGAAGGAAATTACAATGTATTTCATTATTTACATTATAATTATGATTATAACACACTTTACCTACTCATACATGGTGTCAGTAACTTGTTCATTCCACGAACTATTTTCATGACCTATTCGGCATCAACCAGAAACAGTCAAAATTTCATTTATTTTATCGAATGGTAAAAACAAAATGACATAAATAAATTACGAAATGCATTAAAAATTTCCATTTATAATTAGCGATGAAGAATTTATTAGCATAAGTAATCTCTAATTCACATTATGGCAACGGAAATACAAATTGCTTTCGAAACCTGCTGGATCAGTCAATCGGCGTCTTTGGCTGAATGCATAGATACTCGTTAGACTAGTAAAACGTTTTCTATGCTCACTCCTTTTTTTGTCATTTAGGATTAACACTTCATTCGTCTTAGACTGGAAATAACTGCTTAGTAATCTAGCCTTGCATTAATAAATGGTCTTATATAATTAAATGTTGGTAAATATCATTTTAACTTGCTGTCAGAGTGCAAGTAGCGGTTTAACTTCATACTCAGATACACTCGTGTGTTATCTTGGGATATCTGTACATTATTAATACCAATTTATTGATCATACTATCAGAATCTTTGATCGTCCTTCCGTCTTTCAACCAAGCAAAGTCCAGCTTAGAATTGATATAGACAGAAAAGATCTCGGCTTCTCAAACGTTTGTAATACGGTCATGATCGATCGCTTATGGAAGCCCACAAAATTCCAATATGGCGCTGCGTTTAGACAAGTCAATAATGCGTAACCAGTGGTTTTTCCTTTTCTTAGTGCAAGAAAATGACTGGATTTATTCATAAATTTCTTACAGACTGCATTTTCGTACTTTTTATTTAAACAAATATGTTTAAAGAAAGTAAAATACCAAATTCAAATGTATATTAGTCGTTTCTTATCAACACGATGACGTTATGAACCTCTTGGTCCGTTGATTAAGAATAAAAAGTAGTGCTTAATCGTGGACTAGGTATTTATAGGTACAAGCTAGTATCAACGTTCGAGATAAAACCTTATTGTTCATAGAAATTCCTATGAGATGAGTAATTAGTGTTCTAGGCATGAATTATGAATAGTTAGATTATATCGTGGTTTTAATTTTATACGTAGCTAACAATAAAGCCGTTAGGTCTTGGGAATATGACAGCATTTATTCTACAAAGGGTCTAGTTTGATTTTGTTTGAGAACTAATTTGTTTTACCAGAAAATTTCCTAAACTTCTCTAAAAAAGAAAAAAAAAATTAAATCTGTCTGTATTTTCAGTTGCCATTGGCACCAGCTGTATCAATGATAATAAATGAGATGTCAAATCAGTCGGGATGAGTCAGTGTTGAGTGAAAAATAAGCCAACAACGACACATGTTGAAATATTAAGTAGCTCTATTGAGCTCGCGTTTGTTTAGTTTTCTTTTGAACCTTTTTATTCTTGATAATAAATTTTGATAAAGAATGCGGTTGGAATTCCCATGTTAGTATGAGAATATTCTAACATGCCTCGTCTGGCTGGTCCCGGTATCCAAATTGTGCCATCACCAGCTTAGACTTGCGTAATAAAGCCTGCCCGTCTGCTGTTCCTTTAGCTAGTTTTAGTCGTTGACGGGTACTGCTCAAAACATTTCACATGGGCCAGACAGTTCTTCTTTGCAGTCTCTCACATCTAGAATTGGACTATGCTGTTTTCAAAATGAATGAATCTTAATTCATTCTTTTTAAATTACATTTAACTACAAAGAACGTGTCCCTGTGGGGCCCCCTGGATCCGCCCTTGGGGAGGGATGTACTGGGGTTAGTATCAGTAACAGAGCTGTTGTTTTAACTTAAAAGGAGTGTTCATGTTGCCGGGATTCTAATTGATCTTTTCAATTCTCCAAATATAATGAACCTAGGTCCTACAAACTATTATCGGATCGTGAATTTCAACTACAGCCAAAAACTAATGCAGTCATCACTATCGTTTTATTTTTTTCCCACTAATTGCACTCTTTAGCGTGTCTATTAATGGTATCGTGTGAGCGGATGACATTTTTAACGTTTGCTGTAAAAACCAAGCTTAATTTTTATCGTTAATGGATGTGTTTCGACTAGGGAATGCAAAACCGGCCAAAATTAAAACCCGGTTTTTTTTTCGGGTTTCGTATTAAAAAAGCCGGTTTTCGGTGAACCCGGTTTTTTTTCTTAGTCGAAGTTTTTTTTAAACTACTTGTGAAATTCAGGCCGCCTACATCTTGGATATTTTCAATAATTAAATAGAAACGTATCTATTAAAAATAAATACATAAGTATTTTAAATTTCAATGAAAATGCAGAAATTTGTTTAAGTGAAAGGTTTTTTGCTTTTTGTGCTTCACCCTAGTAGGTACAATATTAATCAACAGTATTAAAAAGATCAACGAAACATAATTAAGTAATTCTAACTATCACGCGTTAATAGAAAGTATTACAAAATACAAAACCAACATATAACCATATTATAAATTCTTTAATCATAAACTTGTAACTTTTAAAATGAAACCATCCACACGCTGTTTTTATGCTCAGTTTTTCTGATGTTTTCTACAAAGTCATCCATAGTATTCTGAAAGCGACAAGCAAGAACAATAACTTGATCTGTTTAATTATGAAAGTAACAAGAATTATACTGGACTGGGAGAGGAAGGAAAATATAATGTTCCAGACTGATCCAGGCACTTCCTCGGCATACTGTAAAAGTTAGGTAAGGAAACAAAGGCAAATCAGTTTCGTAGGCGATGGGCAGACGGCCTATGCCTATCATTACAAAACCGTTGTTTAATAAATTAAGTACTACCTTCTGCCCGAGACTTCGGCAGCGTAGAATAAGTGGAACATGATTTTTTCGGGATTAAAAGTAGGCTATGTAGGTAGCCTAGCTATTTCTATTCCAAATATATCTAGATTCTATCCGTTTCTGCGTGAAAAAGTACAAAAACATGCTAACAATCAAACTTTCACAATTATAATATAAAGCATTGTGTGGCACACTGTGTGAATATCTTAACATTTAAAAATAGCAATTTGTACCTAACCTAAGTACATATTATAAATGTTAAATACTTACAAAAATAACTGAACTGCACGACAAATATTGAAAACAGTTAAATGTTACAAAATTACTAATGCTACAATAAACAACACGTCTTTTTCCACAAATAAAGAATTTTGAATCTTGAATCTTTTCACTAGCAACCGTTGGCAACGTTTGGTAAAACAAAATGGCTGACACCAAATTTATAGTTTTGACTGACATGTGGTGTTGGGTGTTGCCATTTGAAAATAATAAAAAAACTCGAAAAACCGGAAACGTGAAAAAAAAACCCGGTTTTTTTAATCATTTCAAATATTCCGAAAAACCGGGTTTTCGGTTTTCGGTGAAACCGGTTTGCATTCCCTAGTTTCGACACTCTCCCGGTCCGGGTCTGTTTGGCGTCGCGTTGCAAACCATGTCAGCCAGTGTAATGACGTCACGTCACCACCACTCTGTACTTTAATTGACACTAAAGCCGTTTTATTAACGCCATCTTTGGGTACATCGGAAATCGATAAGTGTGTGCCAAATTCGTACACGGAAGTGTTTCGAATGTTGCGCACACATTGTTTTCGTTATGTTTTTAGTGATGTTGTTTGGTTTTCATGCTGAAAATATCGGGTTACTCCCTGGGTTCCACCTGCAAAAACAAGAGTTTTAGTTATTTTCGAACATAAAGTCATCCTGAAGCGAAGGAAAGCCATGATAAGAGTTGATTAGAGGTCCCATGAAAATGCTCAAAAATTTTCAACTCACTATTCTCAATGGTAAAACTTGCTGTAAAGTGCTTTATCATCATAACTGTATATACCGTTAGGAATAATATAAGTACCACCGTTGTACAGTATGCATGCAAAGGATGTTCAGAAACAAATTAAAAAAAAATACAAGTCAAATTGGCATATGTTAAAGCCTTGTATGGTAAACTCCATTTATCATTATTGTATGGTTGTACCCATTTTTTAGCGTTGACACTTACAACTTATATTTCAAGATAAAGAGATAGGTACATGATGTACGTATTTTTAACAAGACACAGCGGCAGGAAAATAATTGCAAAATCATCTTGACTTTCAGTATTGATTTTACTCATGTTTTTATTTCTATTACGATCGCAATTTGCAATTTTGGCAATTCTGCTGTTCCTACATAAGTACCACTGAATATGACATTCGTATATTGGGAAATTAGTTTTTTGACAGCTGAATAACGAGTGTTATATTATGCAAGTAAATATTTTCAGAAAGATTAAATGACTAAAAAGAATAAATTGAAACTGTTTGAAAGATGTTATGGCTAGAAAGGGGGTGATTCTACTGAGATGGCGACTTATAGAGAAGTATGGAAAAAAAGACATGTTGCGCCGATCCTAGATAAATTGGGATAAAGACAGGAGAATAATGATGTTATTATGACTAAAAATTAAGTGTATTTTGAAATGACGGCCAATTGAGAGAGATCTATGGAAGAAATAGTCGTCCTGACCCCAAATAATTTGGGCGCTAAGGGAAGCATTATTTAATTTATCAATAAATTAAAACAATTTCTGATACTCAAAAGCTACTACACTATTGACGAATATTTTAGCGATAAATTTCAACAACAATAAAAACTATTTTTACATACAACCTGCATTTTATTTTAAAAACATTTATAAATTTATTTTTAAACACTAAAATACCGTTAATTTAAAAATTATTATATGCTAAACAGTGCACATACATTCTACAAGACTCAATAAAATGTAAATATTTAGTTTATTATAATGTATAGTGTTAATAATGTAAATCGTGCAATATGTAAATAAAACTTAAAACCAAATACTTATATAAAATATAAATACCATAAAAGCAAATGAAACTATATAATGATACTATTTTAATTTAATATTAATTTATTTTTCTATATCAAAAAGCGCCTTCATCCTCTCTCCTATTAAAATTAACTTTGCTGTGCCCGACAGGGTCCATAATTGATTCGATTTTTTAAAATACCAACTATCATTATGTACACATTATGGAATGCAATAAAGTATTGAGTATTGAGTAAGCTGGATGATGATGATGATGTTATTTGAAACGAAATTAAACACATCAGAAACTAAATTAAACACATCAGATAGGGGATGTTCATTTATTACGTAAGCCAATTTTGACCACTTTCTGACCTCCACCTCCCCCTACGTAATAGAAGATAAGACTTGGAAGAACCCTTGAAATTGCAAAGAAAGAGTAGCAAGAAATTTTTGCTTACTTTCGTGATCTTACGTAAGAACAGCCTACACCCCTCCCACTTCACGTTAGAAAAAATAAGACTTATTTGGACCCCCTCCCTCATCAAATCGTCTTGCGTAATAAATGAACAGCTCGTAATCCACATAAAACGAAATCACGATGGACGATTCATCACATCTCTACCAAGCCTAGTTCACAATCTTGATTGGATACCTACTTGGATAGGTATTGGTTTTGCTCTTCGTCTCCCTCAGCAAATGGAAAACAAAAGAAAGTTTTATACATAGAACGCGTATCGGATGTTTGTCGATCATATACCCATGTAATATCCAGTTGACTCAATCGATCGCACTTACCTACATAAAACAGACATTACAGTCAATTAATTAAATTATGATTTACCAGTGCTTTATTAGAAAGTCACTTGTCAATCACAGCTTGAATAGGAGTCATTACTTATTTAAAATTATTTGAGCACAATATTTTGCTTTAAAAGAGTGCCCGTGGAGTTTCTTGCCCATTCTTCTCCTTATGAACTTACTTACGAGTTATTCCGGTCGACTACGCTTTGGAATGGGCAACTAGCTTCATCTCTGTGACTGACTGACCCCTTGACAGTTCAAAAGTGCCTGTAATTGCTTTAATTAAAATAATTGCTATGAGTTTGAGTTTGTAAAATTATATTCGATGTTGAACGTATAAATATAACTGGCATATTTTTCTTGCTGTCTGTACGATTAAAACGTTTTTCAAGGAAGCCATTTTGATGTTTATAGCTAAAATTTGGCACAGCTATTTTTGGTCGTTACCGCATCTGAAAAAGTTGATCTAGATAAAGATAATTATCACAGAGTAAAAGAATTGAAGCAGAATGTAATTCACAACAAAAAATGAAGTTCGTTTAGACCTAAAGAGTGAATTCATAAAGTCTGTGAGCTCAAAATAGCTCATATGATTTAAAGATTAAAGTCTACAGCTGTCAACCCATAACCTGGGTGTGCCCGTCGTGCTTTAGACTGGTTTGACGAAGGAAATAAAGATGACATTAAGACCGTGCATTCTCGACAGAATCATAAACATTATGCGAACAAAATGAAGTCATATAAAGCCGTACATAGCAATTTATCTATTGCAAGTGAATGTCGGATACTAGGAAAACAAAATAAGGAAGCTTAAGACTTCCTACTAATTATATCTGTTCTGTAAGCCAGTAAACCATGATATGAGTTATGGTATCCGACTATATCTAAGTGTTAAACGCATATTATAGTTATCTAGATTTTAAACTTAATTAGTCGGATCTGGCATAGATATAAAATGAACGCATTAGATACGGTTTCGATCGTGTGGTAATTTAAAACGAATGCACTGAAACAACGAAGCTCGAAAATTGGGCCAATAATCTTAATTTTGCGCAGAAAAAACGTTACGAATTGGTGGTTTTGTGTCAGACTTGCCTAACAAAAAGACGGACAGGTTACCTTCAATATCATATCAGAAACATGATACTTCGTTAAAAAGATCCTAAATTTCCATCTCGCCAAATGTAACCTACACCATTCTCATATGTGTCGGTAACATCGACGGTTCCCACAGTACAATGATACCTGCAAACAAACAATACATTATTTGCTTGTGTGGAAATGATTATTACCGTGACCTAACAATTGAGCAGTTTGTGAGTTGTGAATAACATTCAGCAGCTCCGTGAGGCAAAAACTGAGTGGCCATGAGGCATTTGTTTCCGAGTGTTTTTGCACTGACCGCCGGCCGACCGACAACCACCGCGGTCATGCCGCACTCGACTGGGGGGCGTATCGATTTGGATGCACGCCTCGCAAAGTTTCATGTTTAGTTATGAACTTACGTACATATCCCTCAGGGTACTTTATTTGTATTCGGGTTTAGACGAAAACTGGGTAAGCTTTCGGCTTTGTTTCAATGAATAAATTATTGTTTGAATAACATAGTTTTTGTAATCCAGTTCTTTTTGATCTAGTTGAATATGGTTCCGCGATTATGGATGTTGTTGTATGTAATGCAGTATTAAATCTCAAAGAGAATCGCTGTTTGGCTGCGTGCCCCATGCTTTATGAAGCAAATAGTATTAAATCAAGTGCCAAGGCTAAGACACTTTGTTATTAATAAATCATATGACGACGAAGACGTCCCGTGGTAAAGGATTTTCGTTTTTCAAGCTCTAATTGACACTACAGACATCTATACATATAATAAAACAGTAGAAAAACTGTGTCTGTACATTGAATACATATAATAAAACAGTAGAAAAACTGTGTCTGTACATTGAAAATATTAAAAAAAAAAAAATGGGGGGGGGGTTTAGAAACAGTAATAGGGTACGAATCCGAAAAAAAAATTCTGTCTGTTTGTCTGTTTGTCTGTTTGTTTGTACACGCTAATCTTCGGAACTACTGGAAGGATTTGAATGATTTTTGTTTTGTTGTATAGATATTATGTCTGGGCAACATATAGGCTATAATTTATCCTGGAAACTTGAACACCTGATGCAGAACCGCAACAGACCAGCTAAACTATAAGAGATACAAAAATGGTACCATAGCAAAAATTGTTCCACGTGATGAGCATTTTCTGCCGAGAGAATAAATTTGAAGATCTGGAACACCTGATGTGGAACTCCAAGAGCCCAGCTACACCATAACATATATAGGAATGACGTCTTAGCAAAAGTTGTTCGGTCTGATGGGCATTTCCTGTTGACTTATAAAAAAACTGGCCAACACGAAGGGTTCCGTACCACAATGCAAAAACGCCGAAAAAAACACGTTTGTTGTATGGGAGCCCCCCTTAAATATTTATTTTATTTTGTTTTTAGTATTTGTTGTTATAGCGGCAACAGAAATACATCATCTGTGAAAATTTCAACTGTCTAGCTACCGCGGTTCTTGAGATACAGCCTGGTGACAGACGGCAAAAACGCCGAAAAAAACACGTTTTTTTGTACGGGAGCCCCCTTAAATATTTGTTTTATTTTGTTTTTAGTATTTGTTGTTATAGCGGCAACAGAAATACATCATCTGTGAAAATTTCAACTGTCTAACTACCGCGGTTCTTGAGATACAGCCTGGTGACAGACAGACGGCAAAAACGCCGAAAAAAACACGTTTGTTGTATGGGAGCCCCCCTTAAATATTTATTTTGTTTTGTTTTTAGTATTTGTTGTTATAGCGGCAACAGAAATACATCATCTGTGAACATTTCAACTGTCTAGCTACCGCGGTTCTTGAGATACAGCCTGGTGACAGACAGACGGCAAAAACGCCGAAAAAAGAACGTTTGTTGTATGGGAGCCCCCCTTAAATATTTATTTTATTTTGTTTTTAGTATTTTTTGTTATAGCGGCAACAGAAATACATCACCTGTGAAAATTTCAACTGTGTAGCTACCGCGGTTCTTGAGATACAGCCTGGCGACAGAAAGACGGCAAAAACGCCGAAAAAAAACACGTTTTTTTGTACGGGAGCCCCCCTTAAATATTTATTTTATTTTGTTTTTAGTAATTGTTGTTATAGCGGCAATAGAAATACACCATCTGTGAAAATTTCAACTGTCTAGCTACCGCGGTTCTTGAGATACAGCCTGGCGACAGACAGACGGCAAAAACGCCGAAAAAAACACGTTTTTTTTGTATGGGAGCCCCCTTAAATATTTATTTTATTTTGTTTTTAGTATTTGTTGTTATAGCGGCAACAGAAATACATCATCTGTGAAAATTTCAACTGTCTAGCTACCGCGGTTCTTGAGATACAGCCTGGTGACAGACAGACGGCAAAAACGCCGAAAAAAACACGTTTGTTGTATGGAAGGCCCCCTTAAATATTTATTTTATTTTGTTTTTAGTATTTGTTGTTATAGCGGCAACAGAAATACACCATCTGTGAAAATTTCAACTGTCTAGCTACCGCGGTTCTTGAGATACAGCCTGGCGACAGACAGACGGCAAAAACGCCGAAAAAAACACGTTTTTTTGTACGCGAGCCCCCCTTAAATATTTATTTTATTTTGTTTTTAGTAATTGTTGTTATAGCGGCAACAGAAATACACCATCTGTGAAAATTTCAACTGTCTAGCTACCGCGGTTCTTGAGATACAGCCTGGCGACAGACAGACGGCAAAAACGCCGAAAAAAACACGTTTTTTTTGTATGGGAGCCCCCTTAAATATTTATTTTATTTTGTTTTTAGTATTTGTTGTTATAGCGGCAACAGAAATACATCATCTGTGAAAATTTCAACTGTCTAGCTACCGCGGTTCTTGAGATACAGCCTGGTGACAGACAGACGGACGGACGGACGGACGGACAGCGAAGTCTTAGTAATAGGGTTCCGTTTTTACCCTTTGGGTACGGAACCCTAAAAATCGAAGATCAGAAACATCTAATGTGGAAATCAAAACTCTCACTAATTTCACCTCCACGCGGTGAAGGCGGTAACAGTTTAGGACTGATTTTCGATGACGATGGTATATCATTGAAAATTTGACTCTACTGGCCATAGTACAGTTATGTGGGACTCTAACCCACTAAAACTCCACAGTGTCCTCCTCTGCCGCTTACAGCGGGAATATGGGCACGCGTTAGCACTCATCCGTGAACCCGCCGCGGCTGTCCGTCACCGGACCCTCCTCTGGGGAGTACTCCCCATCACCGGCGCACCAGAACACATAGCACGCCGTGACGACCCCAGGGACCAAACCAGCACATGGGCGCCAGACGACCCCGTGTATGGGCACCCTTGGTAGGGGAGCAGTCACTTAGATTTTAATTGATCAGGTATCTTCTTCACAATAAAACTATAACCATGCCTAGAAAAAGGTCAAATCTTTTCCAATGTTCCAAAGGAGCTAAAAGATTGCGGATCATAAGATCCCAAGAATCTACCGAAGAGCGTCAGGAGAGACTTGATGCTGTTCGAGAACATCAGGCTGCAACTCGCTCCGTGGAAACCTCTTCGGATCGCGAAGCGCGCCTGCATTCTCAGCGTATTTACGCATCTACATCCAGGTCTCTAGAGACCAGTGAAGAATATGATGCGCGACTGACCGCTGATCGTGAACGTCATGCATTGTCTCGCGAGTCGGAGACGTTCACGGATAGAGAATTGCGCTTGAGTTCTCAGCATATCTACGCATCTGCTTCTAGGTCTCTAGAGACAAATGCGGAACGTGATGCGCGACTGTCCGCTGATCGTGAGCGACATGCATTGTCTCGCGAATCGGAAACGTTTACCGATACAGAATCACGCTTGAGTTCTCAGCGTATTCACACATCTACTAACAGGTCTTTTGAAACAAGTGATGAACTTGAGATTATCATACATTGTCCCGAACACGCACACAACAAAATACTCATAATCAGTTAGAAAGTGAGAAAGAAAGAATTGCTGGAGTACGGCATGAAGAGACAGATTAAGAAGAGCGCAACGAACGTTTGAATTCTGATCGACTTCGACATTCTCTGAACAGAATGTCGATATCATCTGAAGAATCGGATGTGTCTCAAGATATAGCCGTAGGGCATGGCGACCTTCCTTGGGTTGATAAGGAACGGAGTGCATTTACGTATACTCCTATGATTGACTACGCCACATATTCCGCCATCGGAGGTATGGTTCAAAATTGTACTTTTTGTGAAGCTGTTAAATGGCAAAAAGAAACAAACGGTATGTGTTGCTCAGGTGGGAAAGTACATATTAAAATATTACAAAATCCCCCAGAAATATTAAGATCACTGCTAATCGGTGACCATGCACAGTCAAAACATTTCTTGGATAACATACGTTCGTACAATAATGCCTTTCAAATGACATCTTTTGGTGCAGAACAGATTTCAGAAGGCCCATTTATGCCAACATTCAAAGTGCAAGGCCAAGTTTACCACCTTATTGGTTCATTATTGCCTGAAAATGACGTCTCGAATCGTCTTGCGCATCCCGTTGTTTTTCAGTCCCTGGGCTCTTAGAATTCGACATCAGACGTTTCAGATCTCCGATTTTGACGACCCCGTTGTCGCTGGCATAAGCAACAGGATCCGCGTACGAAGTCGCGGGCAGAAGCTAGTATAAAATATCGATACATAGATAATCCAAGCACCTGTCTTTCTTGGAAAGTCATTAAAAGGAGAGAGCTAGCCGCCGCGACACGTCAAAGAGCATTCTATAAGGGGAGACAGGTTATAACGTAAGTCTGGTTCTAGCGAGCGAGCTATCGACATCATGTGTCGATAAAAAGTTATCCATACGACTTTCTAGTGACATTGATGCAACACCAACCACACGTCTTTAATTAATAATAAAGCATTTAGTCATAACCACAATGGCAGCAGCTACGGCAATCTCGATTTCGAAATAATCTCGCCATTTACTTTAAAAAACTCACTTACAAAAAAGTAACTATTCGCTTGGGTTTCAACGCAATCTAAACATGGGGTTCCGAGTGCTTTGTAGGTCGCATAAAAACGAGTTTTACTATTTTGCCAAAAAAAACATCGAGAAATTCATCCGGACGCTGACGTAACTAACTGTACCTTGAACGATGTCCTCAATCATCAGGGAAAGCGGTTTCTTTTCATAAATCAACGTAAAGTAAATAACTATATTTTTGTGTAGGTATCAAATACATATACGATTTCAATATCCGGAAACATAAGTTGGCAATTAAAATGAGAGTATTTAAAGTCTAGGTCATCTATTCTTATTCGAGCAGAACTACCTAGGTACATTGTATGTCAACAAGTGCGTGTAAGTCATATCGGGTAGCATGTTAGAGGAAATAAACCAATAGAAATGCCGTCATTGATCGCTTGAACCTCTTATCAGTCATATTTCCACTGGGGGTCGAAATAACATGTATTGTCAAACAAACTTTTGTTTTTATTCGGCTTTCGCTGGAACACAATGGGCGACCAATGACACCCACAGTGGAAAGTGCCTACTGTCACAGTTACCAGTCTAGCCTATGTATGACAAGGCGAAAGTTAAACTTTTTGTTTGCAGTTTCCTTCAAAAGGCCCCCGGGTCGATATTTACATAGGACACGACATAGCTCGGTTCGTTCGTGATTTTTATCTGTTATTTTATGTGGGTCGAGATTACATTACGGTTTTTTGATCCTGCTGTATTTAGCGCTGAATTTATAAGAAAACCTTATGTCGCACACATTTTGAATCTAAATGTTGTCTTTCTCCATTAATTGGACCTTGTTCGGTTTCGACCTTCAATACATGCATGATATATTATTTGCAATACGAGTCTGCAATTCTACGTCTACAAGATATTGTTGTCGAATTAATTGCATTGCAAATGAGGTGTTCATTACTATTTCAATCATATTCGCACATGATGTTCTTGCTCAATAGTACAAAAACGGCCTATTGTCAAAAGTGACTGGATGTGGGTGGAACAATGGTGTTGCAGATCATTAGAATTGACAAGTATTGTGCGGGGAAGTCGATAGTCGTAGTCGCACTTTGCAGACTATTGATACGCAATCGAAGGATACGGTAATGGATGCAGCAGATAATAACAGTAAAATTACTGTGCAATATTTCTAATAACTTGACGTGACTTAAGAAGACACTCGGGACTTAGGAGTTGTATCATTTTAAATAACAATCGAGAAGTCGAGACTACTTCAATTTCTGACGAGGATTAGTAGAGTAATTATCAATGTGGCAATCAACAAACTTATATTTATAGATCTATGATTGTTTAACCAAGGCTGTTAGTATTTTGCAAACGCATCACGATTCACGAGTATGATATTATAATGCTATTATTGAAAACAATTTGCGAATTACGTCACCGAGGAACTTTCAATTCGTTATAACCATTTGCACCGCTGGAATGGCTTTGATAACCACATAATTTGTAGTGGTTGATATTGAAAGAAACCGCTAATATTTGGAAAATCAACGTCATTTTACCCAAGAGTCTGTAATCCAAGATACTATAGTTAATGGTCTTGGATTATGCTCCAGGATCGTTGGTAATATTTTTAAGTATTATGTTTTATCTGTAGACTGCATATTGGTTTATAAGATGTATCGAATTCCAGATTCTGATTTACGGCAGCGTCATTTCTATCGTTATCATCTTCCCCTTATCACTTGTTTGTACCTCTCACGATAAACAATCGACCGATAAAATATCGAATCTATTTCTCTTTCAAGGATTGTATGCAATAAGTATGCCGACTCAGTATCTATGACTGTATCAATGAATATAAAGCTGTGTACAATGTCTGTCCGGATGGCGAGGCGACGTCCTCGGCGCCCGCACCGGCACACAATAGCCCCCTGTTCATCTGCAGCCCGCATCATGCATGCGCCACCATTTTAATCGCTGATGACTTAAATTACTTATGTCAATACTGCCATTGATAACATCGGTGTTTTATTGAACAGCTGTCGTTTATGGGCAAAGTTTAGAGCTAGTTGATTCTTTATGATGGTTGACACGCAAAGTGAATGGTGTTGAAAATTGGATGTGTGTTTCCGGTATACGCGTCCTCATTTGTTTGGTTATCAAAATAAGATGAGTCAGAAAAACTCAAAAAGAAAACTGATTTTTTTGCATTGAAATTGGAAGACTTTTTATTGGACGTCCTTTTTGTCAGCAGTTTCGTTTTAAGGCCCTTTATAAATGAACCTAAGTCAACATTTTCTTATCTTGGCCAAGTTTGGCCCTATTTTCATTAATAATTTCAAAACTGGGACAGCGAGCATAAACGTAAACTTATCATTTTGTTTACACTACCAATACTTATCAACAGCTTGATCACCTAATCGTCAGATAAAGTATCAACGAGTACATTATACTGCTATCAAATAAGGGACAAATGCATTAAGACGTGATACTATAAAGCCTGATTATAGCAACAAGTACCAACAAACTTCCTTAGTCTTTAGTGTCGAGTTAAGTACACTTTTACATGGTTCATGCTCTGCTGCGGGTCACATTCAGTGAATCTTCTTGCGTCATATTACTAAAGACGGAACTTCAGCCTTTAAAAGTATGGGAATTAGTTTTACAATTGCGTATCAACGTGTTGGAATTGCGATGTACGAGCGAGGTGAACAAGTAGGACATAAAGGAGAGTGTCCTTCAACGTTAGTAGTTTCCAGAGGAAGGATATGCTTCGTGACTTTTCATTTCAGTCGTCATCCAGACTGTCACCGCGGTCGTATGTTAATTACTTAATTTTCCATATTTTGTGCTTCTTTGTGACAATTTAGCTTCTTAACATTTTAGTACCTAATAAGTTTTTATTAAAAAAGTTTTTCTAATGTGAAATTATTTTTCATATTTTCGAAGCGTATCGCATTTGTTTCACACGTAAGTATCTATTTCGTAGATTGTTATTATAGAATATTGATCGTGTACTTAATATTATAAAATATAACATAATTACCTATTCGACAAAAACACTTGTGTTGAAACTACGGTTTTTACGCATAAATATAAACTTGTTTCAGACAGTTGGTTTTCCTAATTTAGATTACTTAGTGATAAACCTGGCGTAATTGCTGTTTGTTCGTTATTTAGTTTATTTAATCTAGGTAGCGTTGTTATTAAGCTTACCTAATAATATTTATGTAGAATTAATTTAGCAACATAATAACGCGATACCATATAAATAGTTGAGCATTGTTTATTATTATAATATAACGTACCTAACATATCGATATCCGATAGCCATATTAATGTTGCTTCTAAACATTACCTAATACATTCATTTTACTCTGCTAGTCTAATTTATTAGAAAACAGTAAAAATTATAATAATTGATTAGCGATAAAGTGCTAATTTAGCCGCCGGCGGCTATTATGTAAGGTCCGTAAGTGATGATATTATATAAGAATCGGAAGCCAACTCGTGCGCACGACGCCGACGCCGATGGGTTCCGAATATCAACCCGACAACGCTTGGATTAACATAATATTTGATGCCAAATCATTACATAACATCTCTATCTTATATCGGAATACCGTTCTTTGCTTGCGCTTTCGAGATTACGCAACATTATTGATGAATGATGGTTTTAGGATATTGATCAGTTTAATTCATTAACTTAAAATGTGGAAAGATTTTAATCATCGTACTTGATTAGATTTATTAAGTTTTACGCAATGTTTTTTAATGTTATTGTTTTCTTCTTTTGCAGGTAAGTTCGCTGCCTCTGATTATTCAATATAATGATACCGTGGAGCGATGTAAGTATAATAGAGATGGTCGGCTTCCAGTCTTACCGGATGCAGCTGAATACCAGTATTTTACATGGAGCGACTGCCTATCTGACATTCACAACCCAGTTACTGGGTAATACGCCGATACCCCTTGGTAAGACTGGATGTCAGACTTTCGACCCGTAACGACTGTCGAAGATCCACGAATGACAGCCGGGACCAACCGCTTAACGTGCTTTCCGAGGCATGGAGGTGTCACCCATCCAAAGACCAACCGCGGCAAGCGTAGCTTAATCTGATCTATCGACCTGTGCGGCTGTTATTATTTAGCTACGGGCCCATAAACAGAACAATGTGTAAATATATACAGAACACACTTATGTATGAGTAAACAGGTAAATTATATGGGTTAACATTATTTGCTCACAATGCTGCATTTCAGTTAACTCGTTACGTTTACTGTAGCTACACAAATTAATTGTAGCGTGTTTCACTGGACCTGTTAATTTGTCACGAACCGATGCAAGCCAGTTGATAGCACTAACATCACATATGTTTACACATTAAATTTCTATCGGAAGCACCTATTTCGACTTTTAAGTCCAACCTCATTACCTATTAAAATATTCAGCATATTTTAATAATTAACAAATATTTTGTTTAAGTTATTCTGTTGTATAAATTGTTCTGTTGAGCTCATTATACAATTATAACAGACTTCATGTCGCCATCTTTATTCTATTAAATTTATCTCGATGGCTATTACAGTGACCTAAATAGTAATACTTAGATATCTATTTACCAAGGACCATCTGATACTCTTGCATATAGTATACTTAACTTAACCTAACCAAATAAGTAGCTTAGAAACATATAAGTAATTGCGTACGCATTTTTCTCAAAAAACAATACTATCCCAATTTATTTGCAATCTGCGCAAAATATCTTCTTGTCCCATACCTAAATCACGGTTAGATATCCGTCATCTCAGCATACACATTCAAGTCATTGTATTTTATATTCTAGCCATATACAACTAAGTCATTGTTTCGCTAGTCTTACTAACTCTTAATTAAGCCATTCACATTTCATATTCCAGAACTTTTCACACCACATAAGCATCCCTCATTCCTCCATATCAAATGCCCATATGACAGCCGATTCCAAGCCACTAAAATAAATGTAGTTTAATAAAAATGGAACTTGCAACTAAATGCATATAAATATATATATGGGTATAGAAAGTTCTAGCAAGAAGCTGTCACCAACCCTATTGCGGGTTTATTAGTTCCCCAAGTTGGTCCAACTAGTCTGGATCTCGGTTCACGGGAGGAGCTACAAACTTGTTGGGGCAATATTTGCTTGAAATGTAAATGAACTTGCAAGCAAATTGCATATTATTAGCTTATTAATTAGTTAACTGCAATCTACAGACTTTCTGACAGTATTGACAGCCTCTCGCATTTCATTTGTTCGGTCCTATTAGATCTTTCCAGGCGTTATTAAAATTAACAGCTATCTGTACTTAGCTCTTCATTATTTAATTAATTATCATTAGTAGTATTCAACTTTGGGCCAATTTCTTGAACGAAAATGATCCCGAAATTAATGCAACAAATTATAAAGCGCGTGTAAACTGCTGCGATTCCTAGTGAATGATTTATCAACTATCTATATATGTCTTTAAAGCCCGGAATACACATGGCTGTAACTCGCAGAAAAGTATGCATGTAGCTTGCATGCCATTATAGTATTCACCAATCAAAAGTTGTTATGGCAAGCTACAGCCATGTGAATTCCGGGCTTGGTATTTTTATAAAATCAGTTTAATATTAGCAAACTCAATAGTGTACTTGTTTGCTGGGTAGAAATAGAATTACTTTGCGATATGTGTGACGCCTACTGAGCGACACAACTTCTCTTTTACGACCACACTGCCTACACGACTTCACATTTCTATCTATATTTATTATAAGATCAACACTGGAAATGTACACGGTTTCACTTACGACTTGTTATTAAAATGATACTGCAGCAGGCGTATAAAAGATGGACCGAGAGCCATCACCCACGTGATTTAAAACCGTATCTCATAACTGTTCGACCACCGGTACCACCGTTTGCCACTGGACAAAGATTTAAATCGTTAGATGTGCCCTAACCGATCTTGGTCGCGCGAAAATTGTCTATGATGAGAAGAGTGAGCTCACACTGCTAACACAATAACGGCGTTACAGTACATCAAGTTAAGTCACAGCGTCATTGTGTGAAATAGAGGTTTCAAAACGAAGCAGAAACGTGATTATATTTTGACACTATAGGGCGAATCTAACGCTTTAAATAATTTCCAGCGACCATAGCTATAAGAAAGATTATATTTCCATGCCACTGACCACAATACGTGCTCAATGAATTGTTGAAAGTGGAACACCAATATTGAACATAATTTAACCAATTAGTTTATGTACAGTTAGTACAGTAGCTACGGGTTGTATTGACACTGAACTACAATTCTCATTCATGTTTGTAGATATTTATGAAGTCAGGCTTGATATAGATTTCATGTGTAGGTATAGGTACATGAAATCTATAATAGAGCCTAACAAGCAATTTTTCTGTCAGATATTTATCCTACATTCTCTTAGAAGAATATGGTCTAATATTATTGTTGTCTTATTAATAACATGCATACTAATATAATAATGTTGAGTTTGTATCTTTGTATCTTCGGAATTACTGATCCGATTCGCAAAATTCTTTCACTAATGGGAAACTACAGTAGGTATTGCCGACGAGTCATCATCATCTGCCTAGCCTTCAGTCTAACCGGATGCAGCTGAATACCAGTATTTTATATGGAGGGACTGCCTATCTGACCTCCACAACCCAGTTACAGGGTAATACGACACCCCTTGGTAAGACTGGTTGTCAGACTTTCGGGCTTCTGACTACTCGTAACGACTGTCAAAGTTCCACGAATGACTTGACACAGATTAAGTAACATGCTTTCCGAGGCACGGAGGGGTCTCGGTATGTAAAGATGGTCTTCCATGAACAGACCAACCGCCGCAAGCGTAGCTTAACCTGATCGATAGACCTGTGCGGCTGTTATTATTTAGCCACGGGCCCCTCCACAGTATTACCGAGTGTCATAGAAATATATCTTATGATAAAACAAGAAATTTGACGAGAAATTGGTGCCAGAAATTAGTAATCAATATAATCTGATCGAAGATACATTAAAGCCATAGAGATACAAACATTTTAAAACAAACTAAATGCCTGAAAGTAACCAAAGGATATGTTGTAATACGTTGTATAATAAATAAGAAGTGCTATAACAAACGGCTATGCTTTCGCCAATTATACACATAATTGGAATCAATTTAATTTATTACCGGAGCTTGATAAACAAATAGTAAAAGTCGCAGTCTGGCTCGCCCACCGCCCACGTGTTCCATGCTAAAACAGGGGCCTATACATTCACTGTGAAATCCTGATTCTGCATTCCTTGGAACCAGTTGTCGTTCTTATGGACTACAGCCCCTTTAGAAACGAAACATCTTTTATTGCGTTGTATAAAACTAACCCCGCGGTTTCAGCTGACCCCTTCGATCAATAATATTGATCGAAGGCTGCCCCACACTTTTTTATTTTTGGATTGTTTTTTCTTTTGTTTCTATTTGCTGTACTCTGGATGCTTTTAACGTGTAAGTACGTCTTTTTTACATCGTTCTCACATATTATTATAAATTCAACATTATTGATGTAACTAATTTCTGTAACAATATAATTTAAAAGAGTTTCCATGTTGCCCAATCTTCTCCACTACGCTAGCTAGAAAGAAAGAAAGAAAATACGTTTATTTGCGGCAAACATGACGCAAAAAAAGCTACATAGGTATCTATACTATATTCAACTCATGTCCTACCCGTGTGCCAAATTTCATCCAAATCCGTTCAGCCGTTTTAGCGTGAAAGCGTAACAAACAAACACACAAAAAATCTAATCTTTTTAATATTTAGTTTTTGTAATTCGCCGTTTATTTAGTTTAGATTTATTGGCCAGTGATTTTGAGCTATTTAGATAGCTCAAAATCACTGGCCAATAAATCTACAAAAAATAAGTCTACAAATGCAATAAATTTACGACCGTGTCCATTATAGGTTGTAATTATAATAATGTATTTATGTATGTACATAATTACTACGACTGCCATTTAAAACTCGGCTGTGTAGACAAGCAGAAAATGTTAGTTGAAGTTGTGATCAATTTTAGTTTGTCATTTAGATAGCTATCTAACATAAGTCAAGCCGCTCTTCGTCTTCGGCTTAATTGACAGACCAGCGGGGCAATTGCGTAACACGTTATCAATCGGAATCGGTTTCATTTTGACAGTTCAACAACATTCATTGCGTTATACCCGTGTTGAGCAGACAAATTTTTAGAACTTATGAAGCAATGGATTAGCAATTTGCTTCAAAATGATTCAGAATCCGATTGATAGTGTGTTACGCAATTGGGGTGCTGTTTGAAATGTAAATTATAAAACCGACATTGTTTTAATTTTCACCAAAGCAAGTAACATAAAGTTATTTTACTAATGAACTGCGGGGTAATTGCGTATCTTAAAGAGGAATAACCTCATTAGAATGAAACTTTGTTCGAATAAAAGCTGCCCACAAAGGTCATTTGATGTTATTTACTTAAAGCTTTACGTACCCTTAACAAATGAAATCTGACAACCTCATCACGAAATGTTTCTACTTTCGGTCGTACAATTTTATAGTTGTACTACCTTCTGCCCGCGACTTATCACACCAATATTATAAAGGCGAAAGTTTGTGAGTGTGGGGGTGTGTGTGTGTACATGTTTGTTACTTCTTCACGCTCAAACGGCTGGACCAATTTTGATAAAATTTTGTATGGAGGCAGCTGACACGCTGGATTAGCATATAGGCTACTATACTTTTTATTCTGATCTTCTCACGGGATCGACATTTACGCGGGTGAAACCGCGGGGCTTAGCTAGTATCTTATATAAATATCTTGTTCCCCGACCCACCCCGTCGCATCGCATCACCTGCCCGCGCTATTACTTCGTTTTCGCTTAGCTTTCTTTCTGACTTTTTTTTTGCTCGGCTTCTGAGGGTCCTGGCGTGTTATTAAAGATTTGGCATTTCAAAAGTATTTTTTCAAATCAAGTAGTTCTGGAGATTAGCGCGTTCAAACAACCAAACAAACTCTTCAGCTTTGTTATTAGTATAGTAGGTATAGATGATTTGAGAAAGCCAACTCATTCTGTCTTTGTCTCACAAAAACCTATTCAAAGACCAATCTATTTTTGAATCCACCAATCAAACCACAAGGATCGTATAACATTAGTAATTTAAAAACTGGTTCACACTTTCAGAGTCATGTTAACTAAGATTAATTGATGCTGGGAGATATGAAAGCGGGATTCATTTGAAAATTGATGAAGACAACAGGAGTCAATAGATTAACGAGATATCGGTTTCTCCATGATAGAGATAGAGTGCCTACATCGTAATTAAATTCTATTTGTGTCTGTAGCGGCTTCAATTTAGATTCAAGTCATCTTGACATAGACAACTAGAAAGTCCTGAAATTTACTCCCATTTCAAGCAGAGATTTTCTGTAAGGTAATCTAAACTAATTAAATACAGCTGAATAGTTTGTTTGTTTGAATGCGGTAACCTCTGGAACTGGAAGAAATCGCATTTTATAAATTACTATTGAAATATGTAATAGAATTGCTATCACATGGATAGCCCTTCAAGAATAGCAAACGTCAGTTGTATAATTTAATATGGTTTATCATCTCCCTGCTACAATTACAGGCATACTCTAAAACACGCGATTGGCCGTAGGCGGCACCGGTCCTCTCGACGACTCGATGTTAATTGATGATCCGACTCGATAATAGAGCCAATGATTAAAAGATTTACAGTAACGCCTTGAAGTGTACTCCTACTTGCTAACTACTAATTACTGAGGAACTTCTCTGTTAAACCCTCTTTATCAGTAACGGAGTTTACTATACGTTATTTCATGTTATTTTAACCCGTTGTTATTCATAAATCCTTTGAGTTATAGTTCTTTAAGGATAGTGACTGATTTATTGGTTGGTGTAACGTACTATAAACTATTTCTCTCTTTTTTGGTACGCATAGTGAAATAATGGTTAAGCGTAAATAAACCTCAATATTTAATGAGCTGGATTACAAAGCTTGAATACTCGTTTATGTTTTCGACTTGAATCGACACAACGCTTGTATAAAGTAACTTGCAAGAACAGCAAATATCTGATTTTTTAAATATTATGTTTGTGATCACAAGTTGTTTGTACAGCGTTGGCTTAATTCGGACGTAGGTATACACAGCTTAAACGCTGCAAAGCCGTAGCTTAGGCGATACACAGACCGTCCGTTGCGTTGTAACCGCGTAGCAGTAGCGTAGCCGTAGCAGTCGCGTAGAGGTGCGTAGAGGCGCGTAGCAGCCCCGTCGTCGTAGCCATGTGAACACTGTGTTGACGCGACGACGACGACGTAGCGTTATAACCGCGTAGTCGCGCGAAGCAGTTGCGTTGTAGTAGCCACGTAGGTGTCGTATCGACTTAGCGTTGTAGTCTAGTAGACGCGTGTATCAGTCGCGATGTAGTCGCTCTATCAATAGCTTTACAAACCTAAATATTATATAAGTACAAAACTATTTTGGTAAATCACAAAATGCTAGTAAACATAGACCCGCATGATCTACATAGATTGGCATCGTTCTATTCTAGTAGGCGTTTTTTGACGTTATGAAACGTAGCTTAGTTCTGAACGTGATTTTTTACCACGGACGAGTACGCGTGTTGCAAAAACATTTCATTAAATGCGTACACATGGTTGTAGCGAGACTTAAATATTTCCTGGTTATCTGCTAAAACTGGTTTTATTACAATAGTTTGTTATACGGTACTGATCGAAGAATTAGACAAGGTCCAATAAGTTTTTGCAAATGTGTAGAATGGAGTTGAAGTAATAAATAGGTTTTTATTAAGAATTAGTTAATTTATAAAACATAATAACTCTTCATACATATTAACAATGAAAAATTCAGTTTCATAAGGCTCAGAGTAAAACATGTCTTATGTATGACAAAAATGTGTTAATTTAAAATGTCTAGGTCAAACGGCGGTTATTACGGCGGTCACGGCGGATAAAAGAATTGACGTCCCTTTGACTTGATAGGTGCCTATTACACAAGGCCGGTGGAGCAATTATCGTGATTTTAAGAACGTTCACATTCTGATCGTGGTCTGAATCTGTCAAAAATACCTGTAATTTCCCTACATTTGACAAGTTTTTAACATTGATTGTCGCCGAGACGAAATTGCGACGAGATTTTGAACGTTTTTAATTACGAGAATTAGCCTTCTGTTTTAGACTTATACAAAAACACATACATACAGGACACATCTCTGGCATATCCAATAACTTATCGTATTATATTATATCATTCTTGAAAACTAGTTGTTGTTAGCCGTGCCTTAAAATTAGTTCGCTCTTTCATTTCAAGGTTGAGAGCATCTTGGAATTCCATGTTCTTATTTTAGATCCGCTGAAGTTTACGAGTTCTCTTAACGCAGGTACCTGCGCTTTAGACTAGAAAATCATGTATGCAGAAAGAGTATTTCGAGAAAATTGAGAATTTTCTTTCAAACAGGCCTTTTTGGCGACTTTTCTTTATGATTGCTTGTAAAACGGAAATTTTCACGGTCATGAATATTAAGCATGCATCAATTCGATAACTCGCTGTAAAATTATTACATTCTTTTCCTTTTCCTGCACACTTTTGTAGTTTGGCACGACATTAATTGTCGAATTTGCGGCGTTAGTCATTTATTTTCTTCAGACGTTGCATGCACAGCATAACTAAGCGCATATTATTAACTATGTTGGCTCAGCCATGCTGTCATGCTTAGCTATAAGCCTATAACCAGTGTATACACGACGTGGTCCAACTACCAACACATAACGACGCCATTGCGGGGACCGGCGACGCCTCTGCCTAGATAACATGTCTGGGCGCGATATAACCCGCAAGCCGGTTATTAGCATATCTTCACTCACGGCTCCCTTCAACACTTGGCGCTATCTTACTTGGCACTTTGTTCCCTTTTTTTGGGAAGTAACCCAAAATAAACAACTGCCATCTGCTACTCTAATTTGTTCCTAAGAATGTTAACGATAAAACGTGTGAAAATGTGAAACGTGAGTCTCCTTTTTTGAAATATCGTTCTGTCTAATGATGCCCTTTTAATGTCTTCGTATTACCTATATTTTTTATTAATGAATTTAAGCTCCTTCGAATAAAATATAGCAGAGTTAATTTATAGGTCGTAGTCATACTTAATCTTAATGGCTATTCGTTTTATGGCTCTTTTCTCACACAGGATCGCTATATCTTCCTTTCTGAGCGGATAAAATAAATACTAAAATAATGATTTATTTTTTCAAGTTAGTCTCAATTAACCGTTTAATGAATCATACACATGGCGACCTTTATATTTTATTAATCGATAAAAGATGAGCGGTGACTTTTGCTCTTACACTGGCTCTTGAAGAAATATATGAACCGATCAACTTCAAGCTTTGTTAAAATAATTGTGATATCGTTTGACTAACGTTTTACGATTTTCGAAAGTTGTTTTTGATTACCCATTATGCTTAATACTGATTTATAAATTTTAAATGCAATGACTTTCAAATGACTATTAATTTAATCATAACTACGGTCTTTTATACTTAAGTAGAAAATCTTGAAAATGAAGTTTGATTCTGTCAACAGCACATCGAGGCTCAGCTTTCTACCTCCAAAACATTAAGAGGAAATGCGGGTGATCGTTTCTCCATAGAAACGCTCTCGCCTGTTTTCTTTTTGGTTAAAAACTATAAAGCAATGATTTCTTACAGAATAATAAATAATAACTACTTGTTGATACATCATATTTTTTATAAGCACTAGAACCCTAAAAAAATGACGATTTAAACCGCTATCAATAGAGGCCTAGTGTACAAATTTGACAACTATTAATGAAAAAAGAAAAACACAAGGACACGGTATAAATCCTTCTTATTCAGTTTATGAAATATCTTTTAAATTGGTCCAATATTGGAGGAGGAGATAGGCGAGAGCCAAACCTCGAATTACGAATTTTTGTTTAGACTTTTGCAAAAGTCTCTCCGACCGCATTTAAAATAGTTAGGAATTTCATATTAAATGAATGAGCTAGCATTTAGAACGCGATCATGTATGCCCTTTAGCAGTTCATCCATATGGAACGCGTCTCGTCTACGGAATCCATTGTCCACGCCGCCGCGCCGGCCGGTCCCGGCTCCGACTTGGATGCCGGCCGGCTATTTATACGCCCCGATCAACTCCCACATCGGGAAATTTACCTCTACAACTTTTTGCTTTATGTAATGTGTAGGTATAATAATACTGATTTCATCTAGACTTTGAAAAAGCCAGAAGAACTTTGTTCCTATTCTGACATTTCTAACTGTGTTAGGTGCATGTCAATGGTACCAAATACTCAAGAGCTTTTTGTGAAATATCCCCCAAAAACTCAATAACGGTGTCTCAGTTGACAATCGGCTATGAAATAACGTTCTAAGTTTGAGTGCATTGAGATTAATTACAGGTTGTCACGACAAACATTTCGGCATCGCGCAACCAAGTGCACAATGCACGCTATACACGTGATCCATATTTTAACCAAAGAATTATATTATAGGTTTCGTACGTTCAAGCGATTAAAATAATATTTAAAGGAACAATCCTTGACACTCAGGAAGTGGTATTGGAGATCGAATTTGTATCGATTAAGTTTAAGGCTGCCATTTTTTCGGCAATGCATAGGTAATACAATAAGACAATTTTTCAATGACTTATTTAACCGCTGGAGTTTAAACTGGTTTTACCTTAAAAATTGCAATTTATCACTGGAGTGTACCTATGTCCACTTTATATGATGACAAGATTGTCCTAAATTCGGTGTTGCTAACGTGACTCTATTAAGACAGTCATTACGGTATTCGTGGTTCGTGACATGTTGCATTTGTGGTCAATGACTTGTATTTACCGTTTAACTGCGATGGGTCTATACCCCAAAACTATTGTTTAGTAAAAAGCAGTAAGTAATCGGTTAGTGCTAAAAAAACTAAAGGCTTTCACATGACCAACTCGTGCATTAAAACGTATAATATGTCTATGTACAGCTATGCAAACATTAGCACTTCTTATTTATGGTTTCCTTTATGTTAAAGTGCTGTTATATTTAAATGGGGCTTTTTAAATTTCATGTTATCACATGCAATTTAATAAATGTTCATAAGAATAGAGTGTTCAAATAGAAATGTTCACACGTTCATATAGTGTTCGATTACAGATCTACATTCGTTGAATCTAAGCGAGTTGGTTGAGAAAGTGTTGAGAATCAAACAAATATGGATGGGTTAGTTGCTAGTACATGAGCAATGCAGTACTGAAATATTTAATCGTGACCCTTTACATGGTGATTTGCAATATATAAATTACTGCTGGCGTTGGGGCTTGAAAACTGCTCAAAATACAAGTAGTAGAGTGGTGGCTAGCGAGTGAGCTCGTACCACGGTCGGCAAAATGTTCGCGGTTTTCGCGAGCGAGTAGACCGGCGTTACACTTACTCAGCAGCCTTTCTCTTTCGGTACAAAATAGGCAATAGGCGTAAGAATACGTGGTACAGGCTCAGAAAGCAGTGTCGGCGCTTACTGGCGCCAGCTCGCCAGTCAAGGACGACAACAGCCGCGCTCATGTCGTATTGTTAACGATTTCACCGAGATTAAACATAAGGCACATTCACACAAGGCTTGTGTGTTCTGTGTTCAGTTATCTGTACACATTGTCTCTGTTGACAAAACATCGATACCTGAACGATACACGAATGTTAACTACACTAATATTATACCAACCCAGAATAATGATTTGGACAATCATCTCTGTTACAATGAGTCACGCTTGGGATAACGAACGCGGTAGTAAACATTAGATTATTTGATTCTGATTCACGACCACGCGGCTATTAGAATACTTTGTTAGAGGTGCGTTGTTTAATATTGTACCAGTTCTATTTATTTTTTCTTAGGTATACTACTACCTCTCGAGATACGAACTATTCTCAAAGTAAACATTCCCTCTCGGTTCACAGCTTACGTTCACTGTTTATATTGCGGATAAATATTAACAATAATAATTTCTGGTGTCATGGTTTACGTTCTTAGAGCTTCTTAAGTAGTCGTAAGAGTTCAAGTGCTAATGAGATAAAATATCATTAGCCAGACAGTTAACAATAGATATAAGTTTATGTTTTGTCATTAAAACTTAAATAATGAGCTAATTATGAGACTTAATTGAAGTTATTACACTGAATTATAAATCAGTTTTATGTTCATGGGAATTAGGTGTAAGTAAAATAAAAAATACTGTCAAGTATTTGTTTTTAGAAAACAAACAGTAGGTGATTAATTAAGTAATTTGAAAAAGCTTATTAAAAGGCTATTTAGAGAAAGATAAAAGACTATTGTGCATAATACATGCACTCACTAACATACACGAGCATACAGACGTCAGACACTCTCTTACAAACACTAACACAGCTGTCACAAATCACAGCATCTATCTATACGCTCTTTTTATACCTATTTTAAGTTTTATAAATGTAAAGGGGAAGGCCCCCCTTTACATTTATAAACCCTTATTTTTTTATTTTTTTTTGTGTTAGTTGTTAAAGCGGCAACAGAAATACATAATTTGTGAAAATTTCAACTGTCTAGCTATCGCGGTTCTTAAGATACAGCCTGGTGACATAAAGACGGACGGACGGACAGACGGACAGACAGCGAAGTCTTATAATAGGGACCCGTTTTTACCCTTTGGGTACGGAACCCTAAAAAAGCGGTCAAACCACAATATTTATTCCTCAGATGAAAATAATCTGACCTTATTCTTATAATACTAAGCCAGCTTAACTTAGTAAATAGAAGCTAAAAATAGAATGATTAAGTTTCTAGAGACAGAAGAGGACATAGCACTCACAGGACACGACGCATTCGAAATGAATAAATAAAAGTTACCTATTACATATGGTAATTCGCTAATCAACGAGCTCGGATACTAAACAATAGAATATGCAGTGTCATTGACTCATTATGCAGGAGAATATCACGCCTGATGTGATTCGTACGCACAATGAAACCAATCCGATAGGCTCTTTGTATTCTAACGAAGGTAGGGCATTCATTAGTGCGTGTAATTGATGCATCACACTCTGTAAGTGCGAGACGAACAGTCATTAAGGGTACCAAAGCATGGTACCCTTAATGACTGTTCGTCTCGACTTTCGATCAATTTGCAATGATAATGAAAGTATACCTACATAATCTAAGCTCATCCCATCTCAGTACTGCACCTTATGTACGTTGACGCAAACTGCGTACGTTTTTCCAATCCATAATTTCGTGTGGGCGGTGCAGCGAACGCAGCTGGAATATTCGAGGTTATTCTCTGTTGTGTTGTAACTGCTTACCAAACAGTATTATACATAATATACGTGTAGAACTGTAGCCTAGATTCTAGATAATAATAATAAAACTCATATGAGCTATGTAACGCGTTATGACAGAGAATGAATTACCTAACCAGAAACTGCCTCAATCCAGATGTTTAACCCATCTTCTAGTTTGTGAACTCATTGCTCGATATTTTAAGCGGTATTGGTCCATATTGGCTCAGGATCGAGTGGAGTGGAAAAAAGAAAGGGAGGCCTGTGCCCTGCAGTGGAGAAATAATCAACCTATAATGTTCCCGCTTCTGGGACACAAGCCTCCTCTCTGTGAGAGGGAGTGGGCCGTAATCCACCTCGCAACCCCAATGCGGGTAATGTAGAAGTCACATGTCTTCGAATTTTTGGTAGTGGTAGTGGGGCAATACTGGCTGATAAATTATTGCATATTATGTATCTAAATTTCCAAATATTTGACATCGCATTATTATTTTTCTCTCGACTCAACAACGGAACAACAAAGGCGTTTTCAATTTGCCATTTGAAAAAGGAAGTTGTCGTTTGCACAGCATCTAAATTGCCGTTTCAACGGTCTCGTCATATCGCTGAAGTGGCCCTGACACGCGCTACGTACAGATTGGTATATACTGCTCGATTAGTCATACAGTGTTTTGTCTATCAGTGTGTCATTTACTCATGCACATGTCCGCCCATCGCATTAGTCTCTCATATAGGCACATGTCAACGGTGGATACAAATGTCTTAAGGGTCATTGTTGTCGCAAGGGACATATTTACCTTTCGATGGCAAATTTCATACTCTATCGATCTGTATTCTTGAATTTTGATATCTCTTTGCTAAGCAAAATTGGGTTTCTATAATCCAGAATACTAGATACGATTATTTTCATGGAAACCATTTTATTTATTGTGACCTACTTCATCATACTGATTAATATTAGCTTTACAACAATCAAATCAAAGTAAACAACACTTTTCTGGCAGTTACAACCAAATGATTTTTATTACGTTTAGGCTGTAAGGCTGTTTTTTTTAAATACCAAGTTTCTTGATGTTATATGGGACATAATCTTCTAAACTATTGTGTTTGTCACGGATTGATCAATGTCATGCTATAGAAAAAGTAATTTTAAAACAATTGGACTAAAAATGAAAAAGTATTTGACCTTTCTTAGGTCAAATTTTGTTTTTGGCTCCCTCTGAAAACTCAGGGTTTGTCCCTTACGACGCGGACGTTTGAAATTTCCATTGTCGACATTACCCTCTGGTACCACAGAATTTCTGTTTCATTAATTCTCGCAGTGTTAAGAAATATTCTTACAGACACTTGATATTTTCATGTACACAGTCAATCATGCGCTATGTCACTGGTTCACCTGTATGAGCAAAAGTCGCTTTCAAGGTTCCTTCGACCTCACACCGGTCGTTGTTCTGATTTTGCGTAGGATGCTCGATGATTTAAAAACATTCAACACTAGGTAGGTATAAACCTGTATATGATTAACATTATAAAGCGGTATCTGTTTGTGATGTAACGCGTGTAGGTGCTTTTGTCCCACGCTGACATTTATAAAATAACAATTTCTACTACAGCAAACTAAATTGATCACTGACTCATTTATTGACTAATCACCTGTTCTAAACTTGTTGCACAGCGTGTTTCGAGCGTCAACACTGTCGTGTTCAACTGTCTTTACATAAGTTAGAATACTGTACCATTAACTCGCCAATAAAGATGAGATCTATTTATAAGATACGCTTTACTGGCCAGTAACTGGTTACAAAATTAGAGAATTGGTCATGCAGTGCGCGAGGAGTAATTCTATTTATAAGGGTTGGTTTGGTTTTCTTCCATTTTGAGCTGAACTCATGTCGCAGAGTCGCTGTGAAATTAACCGGCGCCTCATGGCCTGTTTTCTTTTATTGTCGTCTCTTTGGTTTTGCAATCTGTTTTTCTTATGACTCACTTACCATGCTTAAAATATCGCGCGAGTTACTTACGGCCTTGTTTATTACTTTACTAGCGTCTGCCCGCGACTTCGTCCGCGTGTTTCTTGTTACCCCAACCCACCCCTTCGCATCGTAATACCTGCCCGCGCTATTACTTAGTTTTCGCTTAGGGTTCTTCCTGACGTTTTATTCTTTTTGGTTGACTACTATGGGCCCTACCGTGATGTAAGCGTATAGCCTTCCTCAGGAATTGGGCTATCAAATGCAAACATATTTTTACAAATCTGACTGGTAGTTTCAGAGATAAGCGCGCTCAAACAAACACACTCTTCAGCTCTATAATTAGTACCTACAGACTATTGCCAATTAACTCTGGAGCACCATATGTATAGTACATAATGGGTCGCCCCTTAGAGACTGATTAAGTTACGTAAATCCAATATGTTTGTCTAACTAAATGCGCTGGTTTAATGTACCTATTTCGTGTTAGATGGTGCACTGAGTAGGATTTGAATAAAATATTGGAGAGAATACTGATTTCACATTTAACTTTACGACCACGTTTACGCTACGTAATAAATATTTACACTGTAAGGTAACTAACCTGTTCTCAAAGAACGTTTTTACTTTTTTCTAAAATCCAATAATCAGCCGACCATAAAGTATGGAGCGACACTCCATAAAAACTTCCCCTCATATCACTCCCTATTCATAAAAACTTGACATTTGTAATGCCCCATAAGTCTCGCCTGTCACTGTCATATTCGTTACAACAAAAAGAGACGAAAAACTTGGAACCTTTATCCTCAAACATTCATACAGGAATATGTCCTTTAGAATGTTGAGGAAAAAAGTTTTAAGGAGTACAGACTCGCTGATTAAATCATGAACAAAAAAATAAATATAGCATTATCTCCTTGAAAGCCAGGTCTCTTATTTTATTACAACGTCATAATCGGATTGAAACGACCTTATTTTTTAATATCACGAGAAAGACTTGGAGGTGCGGACAATGGTTACTGTAGGTCCGCTATTATAAGTCGGCTTAGTGACAACCAACTGATATATTATCAATTTGTTTACAAAAGGTACTCGTATTATAGTAACAGTAATAAAGATAGAAATATTTTTTATGGTCATCAGTTTTTATTTTGTTTTATTGAGAACGATAAAGAAGGAGATTAAAAACAGAATTGGCCCGAATAGGATTTTTTGATCTGATTAAATTCGTAATATAAGCTTTGTAAACAAATAACAGAACTCGAACTTAAAAGGAGCAGTGGGGTGTAGGACATGGGTGTCACCCAGGTTACTTTGAGAAAATAATTTCAACACCACTGTTCTCAAACGGTGAAGAAAAACATGGTGAGGAAACCGGCATATCACAGAACCAAAATTCGACTACATGTGATAACTACCAACCCGCACTGGGCCCTGTGGCAGATTATAGCCCATTCCCTCTCAAAGAGAGGAGGCCTGTGTCCCAGCAGTGGGAACATTAGAGGCTGATAATGATGAACTTAAAATTACAATTAAAATAAAAGGCAAGTTTATAAGAATTCCAGTTTCCAACTGCAACAAAAAAAAACATAAACGAATCGTAATCACACAGCATTAGAGGTAAACCTTAAAATAAACAATTGAATACCAAATTACAACTAAACAAAATTAACTGCATACTAAATGACATGCAACTATAAACAATTTAGGCCCTGTTACTGCTTATGCTCACACATTATCACTTTTCTCGGTATGTAACCAAAGCGCGTCCTAGATTTCTTACACTGTTCAGCACTTTTACAATGGTCTTTACAGTTTTACCCTTAAGGTGTCATTGCACTAGCAGATTAAGTTGCTCAACTCTGAGCAATCATCATCGTCTGCCTAGCCTTTTCCCAACTATGTTGGAATCGGCTTCCAGTCTAACCGGATTCAGCTGATTATCAACTCTGTGAAATATTTGTCAAAAAAAAGATGTCACTAGTCAAGACAGCATCAATCAATAAACTGCGATGCCAACATGTAGCACTGTTGCTAGAGATACCGCCACACCATATTAAGTTGATGTGGAGCAACTTGTTAGTCGTAAAGATTTATGGAGCAATTAGAGGTGACATTGCCGAAATTGAAGCAATTTTTATTTTTTAGTAATCAAACTCGATTGCTCCACTGCCTCCGGGCAACTGTTGCCAGGCAATAATTGCTGAAAAATTGCCCGTGTAAGTTTAGCTTTATTGTTTGTGTTCGCCCACGACGTGTTTTCTTGGAACATGATCGCGGTTTGTAGAGCGCGTGTGTCTGTGTGGTCCCCGAGCGCCAGCATGTCGTCGTCTGCCGTATAAGGACCGCCGAGATCCAAGGAGGTGAAAGGTTACCTAGCACTGTGTTACCATTCTCACGCTTGGTAGTAACTGCCCTGGCTTTTCGCTATTTCAGTAAAATTAATATTGATTATAGGTCTCATTATGCCTCTTCGAAGGGCAATCATAATCGGCACTATGATACAAACTTGGCAAGCATTCATTTTGGTTTCTGCTCTTTCATGCTCCAAGGAGGTGAAAGGTTACCTAGTAGGTACTGTGTTACCATTCTTACACTTGGAGGCTGCAGCTCTGCCTTATTGCTATTTCAGTAAAGGCCGGTGACGAATATTGTTATGGGCCTCATTACGCCACTTTGATGGAAAGACAGAATAATTGGCACTGGAAAAAAAAAATTTGCAAACAATTGCTTTGTTCCTTTATCAATGAATTCAATAGCCAGCAAACAGCGTCTTATGTATTGTGCCAAGTTTGCAGTTCACAAGCAAGTGTCAGAAATCGTATATAATCGATATTCCTACCTACTAGGTACTGTTATAAAAATATGTTCAGAGAAAGTTAGTCGTACAGATGTCATATGTTTGAAAAAAATCCAAATTAAAGTGACGGGAATTTAAAAAGCTGTCCTGCCAAAATATACTGTCATTTTTACTACTTTCACATTCCTCCATGAATCGTTTCTTTTGCTACGAACATCTATAATACCGTATCATATAGCAGACTTTCAATACCGTACGACTACATACTGGTACCCAGCCGTATCGCAATAACTTAATTACTAAATGAATGCAATAGCCGCCATATATCCGTCGGACAGGCAATGAGAAGCAAACGCCCCTACCACGACACAGTGTCATCCAACTGTAATATTTTTACTCGCTCCAAATATCACACTTTCTGAAATGTTTTCGTGTATCGTGGTAGGTGCCCGTCGACCTCCATCGGTCGCTCACGGCCAATTTGTCTGGCGATCTCACGGGCAATTTTCATTGTCTCTCTGATGTTGCAAAAACTGGCTGCAAAATCTGAATTGTCAATTGTGAAAATGCAATTAAGACTTAACTCACCGATACCAGTTACAATAATTAACTGCTTAATTAATATTCTGTGTAAAATGCAACTATTCTCACGGTTGTTTGATTGTTATGAAACGATCGTAATTGATTTTACGTTCTTTTGTTTAGGATGACACTCGTGATGGTGTTAGAATATACATAGTTTTATGTATCTAAACCCAGCGCTAACACATTATGGAAATACACTTTAAGCTCCATAACTTCCGCCGCAGGATTAACTGTGTACTTGCTAGTGACTTAATCCTTCTTGAAAAATGACACTTACATCCAGAGCGAGGCAAAAAGCGTCCGCGACACGAATAGCTACAGCACATACATAAAAATAATGGTATATATAATAAACACGGTTAATACAGCATTACAGCGCGTTTTTTCGCGGTGATACGCCTCATTGCTAAATATAACAAGCACAGTTTCGATAATACAGCCGCAGCAGGGAAAAGTCTCTTTGGCACTGTGCCGCTATTTGGGAGTTCTTTGGGAGTTGTATGTTGTATTATCAAAACAACGACCAAGTAAATGCTTTCTCCGGCACGCGTTCCACGAAATTGGGAAACCTCACATTCCTATTAATTACCTACTCCGTGAACCGTTAATTCCAAATGAACTTTTAAATGTGTGAGTCTTTGCTCCTTGTTCGTTTGTGGCATTCCTGAAGATACATTTATTTGACTGTGAATAATGTTGTGTTGTCTCGAATCTCTCGGCGCCAAATAACTCTTCATCAAATATTTTGGTGTTACTCTAATCCCCGGATAAAATAGGAAGCGTAAACAAAATTCAGTTTAGAATTCTATAAAGCATAGCCAAGATTCCTTTCATCTAGGCCCATAAATTGCAAGAATGAAGTAATGCAGTGTGTCCGCCCACTGCAGGCGTATGCCCGAGGCTCATGCAATGAAGCCATACATTCAATTCTCGAATACTTTTCAATTCTATCTTTGGTAGTCCGTGTGATCAAAGTTGAACCATTACATCAATTTGTCTATGTCGTAAAGGCGAGACGCTGTTGTACCCACGTGACTGTGTAATTTAAATGGCTGCTCTACGACTACCCATATGACACCCACGTAGTTCTGTTCTGGAGAATAAAACATATCCCTTTTTATTGAGTTAGTTGATAGGTTAAAATTATATTACGTTTCCTCCTCTATCAATAATAAAATTGTCTTATGAGTCAAACTTTATGTTCTACAGAAACCAGTGAATCAATGCGCTATAATGTTCTGTTAAAGCTCTAAGTTGGAATTAACATAGCATGGTTACAAAAACAATTGAGTGGCCAGTCATAGCCGCTTCTTAGCGATGTATCACTGATGAGTCAGTAGAACTTGCGTCACAGTGTACCTCACACGGGAGTTCACAGCCTTGCTTACATTATAACTCGTGACGATTATTAACCCCGTTACTTGCAGACTTAGGATTGATTACTAAAGTAGACACCTATTGTAATAAAGCCTTGATTGAAAATTGTAACTAATACGTTTGATGTTGTAAAGTTAAGCGGCGTGTTACGCAGTTTTCCTTATAGCTTGGATGCACACCAACATTCCCTAAAAGGCATGTTGTCCAGCCAGGCTGCCCAGTGCCCACCCACGCCCCTCTCCGCTCGATAAACAACCTTTACCTCTACGTTTTAGTATTCCAATACCTTGCTCGTGACGGCTTAATGTGGCGCTGTGTGGCGCCATGGGGCGATTGTTTTTATAGTTAATAGGTAAAGCCGTTTTATAGAAACTTGACATTTTGAACGGTATGTTTTGACAGCACAGTGAGATGATCCCTCTCTTGTAGGAAACTGCTCTTAGATCTTCACAACCGAACGCGAAACTGAAGTATATCGAAAAACTACTGTTACAATTACTACATTAATGTAACAATAGGTAACGACAATCGACCAATTTTTGTTTTTTTCACGAATGACATAAGTACCTAAATGCGGTGTGTAAACGTATTTTGCTAGTCAAATAAAATCAAGTTTTTCTGCACACAAGTTAGAAGGTAACCATAGTAACAACAACATTATAAAGTTGCTCTGAGTTCTGCCACAATACGTTACAGAAAAAAGTTAACACCTTTTTGCAGCTTTAGTGAGACTAAAGCAAATGAAAGCCTCGTTAACTACAACCCCCGATAGGAATGATTGCCCGTCGGGCGTTATCTCCCTCGTTACTTCCCGTCGCACAATTTCCACCGTATCTTCAGTAATCAACCGATGTTACGGAGGTCTGATTAAAATAGTCACTAAGTCGACCCAAATTAACCCATTTTATTTAAAACGAGTGGTTTTATTTAAAGATTGTTAAAAAAAAACACCAGAGAGTTAATTGGTTAAATAAACTTTAAAATAATTAGGTTAGTAAAAATAATGCCACAGGTACAATACTGCATGCGGTAGAAACCATAACTCTTTTTAACCGACGAAAAAACGGAGGAGGTTCTCAAGTCGACGCGTATATTATATTTTTTTTTTATGTATGACCACGCATAACTTTTTACAGACTAGTCCGATTTTGATAATTCTTGTTTTAGTAAACAAGTCAAAACATTCTCTTTTCGTCGTTCTCATTCATCTGGAAACTTAAAACTATCTACTAAAATATTTACCCTCAAGTGAGTCTGTGACTAAACGTAAGCCTATCAGCCCAACGCATACATAAAACAAACCGTCTTGATTTTTATAAGCCATGTCACAATCTCGATTGATCAAGTCACATTTTATTTTCTATTATGGATAAACACTGCTCCAATTTTGTCTATCCAACTACATCACCTTCTTCTCTAAATTCCAGGGCCACCGCCACGGCTGGGGCTGAAGGCGGCGAGCCCCGGGGTGGCAGGCGCCGACGAAGACTGCAACAGCAACACCAGCCTCACCGGGAGCCAGCACTCGCACGATGACATCGATGCGCACTGCGACAACTCCGGGTATCTGTGGTTCCTCGACTACAAGTGAGTTATTATCATTAGATATATTTATCTAAGTATATTCAACTGTGTCCACAACAAAGGTACAAAGGCAGACTTTATGTTCATTATTTCTTTCTCTCTTCTTTCTTTCTGTACACCATTATGGATACACACAATGGATACAATTTTTGAAGGCTCTTAAGTTAGGTGATAAGGCTGAGGTACAAAAGCCAGCGCCCACTCTCGTGTACGCGAGTATAAACCACTACTTCATCAGTCCGTCTTTCTGCTTTTACCAGTAAGCATTAGACCAATTTTTTGAAGTGTAAAAAAAGGAGAAGTAGAAATAAAGATAATTTTGTTAGTTAATGTTTTCCTAGCTCTACAAAATGAAAATAATTCATTTAAATTAAGCTGAGAATCAGCTCTTTTCGAACGTCAAAATTACATAAGAAAGTCCCCCAAAACGCCCGCCCTTCACCACTTACTAGTGCTTTCTACACTTCTCCGCTCCAATGAACAGGCAGACTATTCAACTTTTGTAAGGTATCTTAATTCCGTAAAGGCGACTAAAGTTAAGCAATAGTAGTTCTAAAGTTAAATGGGGCAGATAGAGGCACTCTACAAATTGTATTATAACAACATACATGCTGCAAATACCAAATCACTTACCAACCAATACCTGTACACCGACTGGTAATGAAATGAGCAATAAGCTACAACAAATAACACTACAGTGACATTTCCAAGTTCGTGAACGTTGCGATACAATCCAATCTTTTTCGCAACACAAACTGTTCGTTGGACACCTAAAACTCCATTTTGGAAAATTATTCTTTTGTTTAGATAAACAAAGACCGAATAAATTGATTGACCCAATTTATTAATACCAGACAGGTAATTAAAATCATTGGGAATGTGAAACAATCCGATTTGGGTTACTGGAGATTTTAATCCGTAACCGCAGCAAAATAGGATTTATTTGTTGAAGTTTGTTTAGAATAGTTATTCATTGAAAAGTTGTTCAAATAGCGCCTATTCGGATTTGTATTCCTGGCCTCGATCTCGAACAAAAGTTTTAATTGAATGTTTTGTATGTTTCAGCCCAATTTTTCGAGACGGTTCCTGCCACCACACCTCAGTGCTGTCTTCCGTGTCGGCCTCCTACAAAGGCATAAGTGACCTAACATCACGATTCGAGTTCACTTCCCGCTACAACGACCTTGCGCGGGATCTCGACGCGAACCTCGCTGAGGCCGACATGGAAAGCTTTAGGACCGAAGACATCCACGCACTGTTGATGACCGCCAACTTGCCTCACGACACCACCATTGACGACAGGACTCGTGATGTGAGTACCAGAAGCAAAAAGGGCAAGCCTTAGTCCTTGATTGTAAGCACGTAGATATCAGAATCAGGACGTTGGGCATGAGAATCCTAAACACAACTTTAGCAGCTGTTAATTGAAACTTGAAACTGCTTAACGAAGTGGACTTCGTTGAAAATAATAACAGGTAACATAATAGGGATAAAACAGATTTGATATGTTCTCATTAACATAATATGTGGCAATTTGTGACATTGATATGGATATGGTGGTGCGCCGTATTAAAATTCTCGACGTAGCTATATTACTTATCCATTAGATTGTGCAAACGATAAGTGGTACCCCAGGCACGTAAACTTATTAGTGTATTGAGCAACGTTGCTTAAAATTACATATTTTTAGAAAATGATGAAGAATTATATGAGATAATCCATAATTTCTTATTACGTTTATCGGATGATGCTTCAAAATTGGATTCAATCAATAACTTGTTTGTCCTATTGGTGCATCGACCATGACCTTGCAACAGTTGCAAAGTCTTTATGTATTTTACTCAACGTTTTGGACGTAATAATTATCCGTTCTGGGTACCTTTTGATATGATTACGGATTATGGAAACATATTAACACTACAGAACAGAATTGTTTTATTTGGAATAAATTGAGATGTGTTGGATATAAGACTGCGAACGGGATAAACAAAATGTCAAAATCAAGAGTTTGGTGTTTCTTTCCTTATTAAATACTAGCAGTGCCCCGCGGTCTCACCCGCATAAGTGGCGATCCCGTGGGAATATCGGGATAAAAACTATGTCATTCCCCGGGATGCAATCTATCTCTCTGCCAAATTTTATCGAAATCCGTTAAGTAGTTTAGGCGTGAAAAGGTAACATACATACAGAGAGTTAATTTCGAATTTATAATTTAGTATGGATAGAGTCCAAGAAACTAGTCATACGCTAAGTACGCAGAATACATTAGGTATATGTACCTAATTCTTGAAAACTTTATAGCTCATAAAAACATACCTAATGAGGACTAAAGTAATGACGAAAATAATACTCCTTAGAAGGCCAAAATAAATCTAGCCTCAGCACCACTTTTAATTAGAGCTGGAGCACCACTCACCCAGAAAAAGGAAATAGAGAAAGCCAAGCGTAATGCGGGCCACATGTCTGTTACTGAGCTGTAATAAATCACGCCGTATTTCTCTGTAATATTTATAGTCTAAAATAATATCCTGCAGTTTCATTAAGTTTATTTACATAAATGGTTCCTGCAATAATTTCTTAAGCCTGCAATGTATTCTTGTAAACCCTACCTTCAAACTTTCTTAAATAAATTTTAGTTCCTTCCTTAGCCCTTTATGTAGTACTTTGACTGCACAAAGATCAAGGCACATTGCACAATTATTATATACAGTCAAGGATTTTAGTAGGCAGTTATCATAATCTTAAGCCGCAAAACGTAAAACGAAAATTGTCTCGAAAATTCACTTATTGTGGTTTTGAAAACAGCTGTGAATTCATTAACTTGCCGTGTTGCAATGATAAAGTCATAAAAGGACATGTTTCGAGAGGTGAACATAACGAATAATTTTTATTATTATTCTCATATTACGTACGTATTTACATTTAAAATTAAATAATATAACGCTATATTTCACTTCAGATGTGTAATCACAGGTGCATCTTGCACATATTTGTCTCCAAGGAGCAAATAAAAATGATGACTAATTTGCAGTAGGTGATATCTTAGGTGACGAATAATTTAAACACTAGAACCGATGTTAAAAGTAAATTCATTCGCAACTACGAACGATTTAATCAGAACTGTAAGCAATTTTGCCGCTCCGTAGACCAGGGTTGCTAAAAACATGGGCATTTCCAGATCGTCATCGATTGCATGATGATGTTAATTTTAATGCAGAGGTGTTGACGCTACATAATTTTCTAAATATTGTTCTTATGCCTTCATAATTTCATTAAAAACAGGTGTTCTAGACCAAACAGAATTAACAAAAAAAAAAATTCAACATCAACGACAAATTCTTCGAAATATCGTAGGAATCCGTCGTAGAAATTTTGCAAGCGCTAGAAGCAATTTAAGGCCGTCTAACTCTTGTGTGTATTTACGGAAGACGGAAGCTATGGCGATGAAATTGACCGTTTATGTTCATGAAACCTTTGTTACACATATGCAGTGTTGTAATTACTTGCAAAATGGCCGTTGCAACAGAAAATAGTGCTGTTATTTCTATGTGTTCCAAGTGTGAACGAAATAAACTATAATCTGATGAAGGAAATTTCTACAGAGATGGCCTAAAATGAGAATTTTATATAAAATGATCTTTGACCTTATTATACGTTTTCATTTTTGGCCGTCTAGTCATGATGTCTGTCTTTAAGCTTCACTTAGTTATTTCTATAATCCATATCTCTCCTCTCACTTCAATGGTGTTGGGCATGATAATAATTAACCTTATTTTATTTATGTACAAAATATTATTTTCTGCTGTATCTATATCTACTACGTTTATTTTATGTATGTTTATTTTTTCAGTACCATTACCTTTATTTTTTTATGTATGACGTGTTATGGTGTATTGCAGAGTAATCCCCGAGGCGAGATGTTCGCGAGCATCTCTAGCTCTATCATGGAAAGGTTTCGATTCGACAGCAGTGTCAGTGCCGACAGTAGTTTCCAGGTTCGCCTCGCATTGCTGTTCAATGTTTCATTTCATACATTTCCATAAAAGTTTTAAAAGCGATAGGATTTTTTTCATCTCATTTTTGTCACTCTTGCTAAGCACTTACAATTTTAATTACCTCTATTAGCACTTTAAGTACACTGCGGGTTTTAACTACCAGTACCTACTGGGACAATTTCAAACTAGTCTATGGCAACAACGCCATCTACTGTTACAAAACGTTACTACTATACGTTTTACACCCTTTAATAACGATAGATGTCGCTATGATGCTAGCTGTATATTCTTATTACTTATTGCATTTTTTTTATTTGAAAATAAAGTTAATTATGATAACTTTAATGAACTAATTTACTTATCAGTGATTTCCCATTTGACTAATGAGCTGATTATCATTATGGAAACGATCCCGAACAGCTTTTTAGTATCTTCCCATGTTTCGGTTTCAGTATTTTTGTCGTGAGGTAAAATCTGGATAGATTATACATATGTTAAAAATTCAGAACTTCAGAAATATGTAAGATAGGTACAATCATGCTCTTCATCTTTTTTGAAAACTTCTTACTCATTTAATTGCTCTTGATGATTACAAACCGTCAGGCTTGCCAATTAGCAGTTATTAACTCCCTAGAGTACTCACACATCATAACAATACTTGGAAAGTCCAGACGCTTGGCTAGCATTCACAACTAGAGTTCCTTATAGTGTGAAGTGCGTTGGTCCCACGGGATGTGCCAGTAGTAAAGACGGAATAAGACCGACAACACTGTGTGCGTGACTCAACTCACACACAGATATTTTTACACTAACTACACCCTGAATTGCGTCAATCAGTTTAACCACGCTCGTTATTCCCCCAGCCATCGTCTTTCCCTCTTCGACTACGTACGTGTGGGTGTGCTATATTTAATCATCCATATGTGTGGCCCTGTTCATACTGCCACCATCTGTGTGCGTTGCCAATGAAGTCTATCCTCTAGACCAGACGTTCTCAAACTGTTCAGGGCGTGCACTACCACGCCGATTTTGTAATTTACCAATTCACAAGGGCCTGTAAAATTAAGGAAACGTAGTGTTCTGTTCTGTAGTGTCCTGTTGTGTAGTACTTCAAACCTTGAACAGTTACTAATCGAAACTTGCTAATCAATAATTACTGCTCGGCTAATGAGCATGTGTTGCCCTCATTAATATTATTTGTAGCGTGTGCCGCGCTTTGATAATAGTTGCGTTTAAAGCTCTGAGTGGACAGTTCGCGCGTTTATTTCATTTGCTTTAAACTTTGAGAAGCACATGTTGTGTCTAATATTAAAATTAATATTCCCGCTGCCCCAGTCGCGCCCAGGGCTCTCGGGAGTGCTGTGCTGTGGTCTTTGCACTCTCTTGAAATGAATTCGATCACATGTTGCTTTACCAATAAATGTGATAGTTCAGAGAACCTTATAGATAATTGTGTTTGTGTTAGATAAAGCATTACAGCGGACGTTGTGGACATATACATTTCGATAGTGACTGTGAAGCATGATGGCAGAGACATTTTGCTACAAGTACATGGTGAATGATTTAGTGGTATAGTGATCCCGTTCTATTAGAGACAGTGGGTATAGATGAGACTGTTGTTAAAAATGGGTGTGAAGGACTATGATTGGGATACTTACAATGGATACTATTCAGTAAGTTTAATAATATAATTTACAATATTTATATAATCTTCCGTAAAAATTACTATACGCTAGACCACCTACGACGAGCTTTAATTAGATTAATTGGAATTTGTCTTATTTTTGAATGAAATATTTAGCATCTTATTACAAAACAGTAAACTAATTACATATAATGACACTATTGACAACTTTATCATTATTATAAATGACTTTATCGGTTTCTTTAACAGTTAATACTCATCTTTATCAATAAACACTTCTTAAGTCACACAATAACTTGTCTCTTAGAACTTCTCTGCTCTGCCTACATTTCCTTTTATTCTTATCTACTTAACTACCCTCATTATAGTCAACAATCACTTAGCGGTACTTATTCAATTGCAGTAAAATATATGTAAAACAATATCATTGTTATGAGTGGTTGTTTGATTTGTGACCTCATTTGTAGCAGGAAAAGGAATTAAATTGATGATAACGCTCGTGGCAGCCATGTTGTTTGTCACTTTAAACGACCCGCTTGCTCTGGCTCTGACTATACCACAGATGCGTTACGTAGGGCGTGTCATGGACAAAATAATGGGCCGTTTTTACACAAACATTTTGGTTTTGAAACGATATAAAATCTTCTAACAATGTTGTCACATAAGTATTATAATATAATATATGGATATTATGTCAATTTAAATTATGGTGCCTAGCAGAGCAGTGGACAGGGCTTCGTAAAAGGTTCAGTAAAGGCACATTTTACAGTTTCCTCCACAGCTGTAATCTTTAGTGAAATGTTACAATATACAACAGGAAAATACAACATCTGTTTTGCCGGAAAATAATATATTATGCTGATGTGGCAGCTTATCTGCATTCCAAATTCTAAACAAATCACCTGTGTTAAAAAATAAACACATTTACCTATATATAGGTATCTAGAAACCCGTATGACCCCTATGGATAACGGTCATTAACCTACACTAGCTAAATAAGCACCCTCAGTTCATATATCTCCCAATAATCATTCCCAAAAGCTCCCAAACATATCGAAAAACATTATCAATCAGCCCATTTTTCGTGTGTATTTTGATAAAAAGCCTTACTTAGATAATAACTATAGCCGAGTTAGATAAACCACAAAACATATACCCAGATCTACACCGCTACAGTTTATTTGATAATGGACATTGTACCTGTAAGTACCCGTAGTCATTATTTTTAGCCGCGACTTGCATCCGCGTCAGTTATAACTACACGTAAATGTTTATGTTCCAACTAACACGCGTTACAGTTTCGAAATCTTCTGAGAACATTCACATGTTGTATGTGCGCAACATGTTGCTTTCATCGTTGTATTACATTTTGTTTTATTTGTGTGCGTTTCTGGTCCCTTTTTTATGTGGGATTCCTGTATTTCCCATAATGTTACTAATTTATAGCAATTTTCATATAACACAAAATCAGTAAAAAGTACCTTAAATAATATTTACCCACTTCTTCAAAAAAACTACCTAGACACAGACCTTTAGTATCACAAAATTCAGAACAGCTTACCAATGGTTCGGTTAACAGTAGGGAACCACCATTTGCCTTATAAAAAATGTATAATCCTTCCACTAGGGTGAAGAATCCGTCGGTTCGATCAACACAATGTCGATATGCAAGTCGGAACTTCTGTTCTCCCCCGTAAAAGAGGGTGCGCATGGCGTTCACTTCAGTGTGGACAGCCTGGATTGCGAGCTGCCCTCCGAACAGGACCTCATCCTCACTTGCCAGGCCAACAAGGACAACTACACCATCGCCTTCGAGGGCAGTCTCACCACATACTCTGAGGACAGTGAGTGCATCGAACTGGCCGTCAATCAAATACATGGTAAGCAACATTGATTCCCTTCCTCGAACTACTGATGCATACCGCGATAGTGAAATAATGTTTACCCAGTTTACAATGACGCTAACTAAACCCACCTGTACTGATTCATTGCTATGTTAATTACTCATGATAGCTCGCCAACTCATACACTTGATATTTTTCAGACAAATTGGGCGAGGAAGAAACCTTAGTTTTAGATAACGATGAAAGAACGCGCAGGAATTTAGAATTATTAGAGAGATGTAAGAAATTAACAAATAAGTTAACGACGTCTATGGCTAGGAGCGATTTAGGATTAACTACTTGGAGTAAGCTTAAGAAACAAACCAGTCAGTCACCCTTAAGGAGGTAAATAACGATAATATTATTGCATTAATTTTATGTTGATACATATAATAAATAAGGTATAGATGACATATTTTTGTAATGCCTATTATTCATTAATTAGTGTGGTTTTAGGCACCCCTCTGGAAATAACAATGAAGGTTCAAATGAAGGGACTGATGCAACAGAAGACAACATGAGTAATTCAGTCATCAAAAGCCAAAGTTTGCCAAATCTGTACAGAAGGAAGCTTATGAATAGTTCCATAAATTCGGCTGCTCTGAGTAATTCAACGGTATGTATTAGAGATGATTGCCAAGAAACTCACTATCACCGAATTTTCCATCTATTTATATTCTAACAATGTGCTTTATTCTCAGGTCGATTCTTTCACCGTAAATCAAAGGCTAATGGGCACTCCTATATGCATGAAAGTGTACGATGTGTCCCAACATCGGTCACAGGGGAGTCAACACTCGGAACCTATGAGCACATCTTCTACTGACAATCAAACTTCATCAGATAAAAGTCAACCAAAACAAGCATTTAGCTTAGTTAAGTTATTTATGAAACAAAAGAGTATGAGCAACGATGGGATCGTTAGCATGGATCAGCTGGACAGATCAGAGTGCTGGCCCTCGAGCTCTGGAGGAGAAAGTGGAGAATCCATGGGAGAACAAAAACTAGTCGATTCGAAAACTGCAATCTCAGAGCGCCCTCAAATTGATTTGCCCAGTACTGCAGTAGAAGAAGTCTCATCACTCGTATACGAGGAGATAAACCCTGTAAATCCTTTCAATAACAGAGTATATGATGAAGTTTTGATTGAAGAAGAAGAAACAGGTGATGGAACTAAATTGAGTGATAGTGAATCTAATATTTACGCAACAGTTAACAAACCACATATTAAGAGAACTAATTTAAATATTGTAAACAGTCCATCTAGAATGAGAAGTAACAGAAAATCATGTTCTTCCCAATCTTCAGCCACTAGTGTAAGCATTTCAAGCTGTTCTGAATCTGATGGAACTCAGATCACCAGAATGAATAGGCTCCTACAGCGTGAGCAATGTGACCACAAATCAACGTCAACTCACCTTGATACAGGCACGATAGATAAGAGTATACAAACATCTAGCATGAACCTATCAACCATGTCTCAACGAGAACTATTCAAGGTCGTCGAGCCTTCATTCTTACAAAAGCTAAAAGAAGGAGATTGTGAAAAACCTGTATTTGTTTTATATCCTAGCTATACTCTGCCTGATATTAGTTTCCTGAATGGGAGGCCAAATATTTATTTAAACCCGTTAAAAATAAATGTATCGCCCAGATCGAGTGAAAACAAGAGAAACAGAATGCACATTAAAGGTAAACGACCGTTTTCATGCAATGATCTTGAAATGCTAAAGAAAAAAGGAGTCGGTCATATAAAAGACTGGGATTCCCTTAACTTTTTGCTACCAATGGAATGTAGGCAATTATTATCTGAAGTGCCGGAGCTTATGCATCATATAAAAGAAAAAGAAGGTTTGCAAAAATGTGGGGATAAGTACTGTAATGCTTCGCCTGCCTCAAGATCGAAAAATCGACCGATGAGTTGCGATTGTAATAATTTAGCTGGCAATACTACTGCAGTATCTTCAAGCTCAAGCACAGCTACTCAGCCTTCTTCAGGATACCGTGGTTCGTCCACAATGCTAACTGATTCTTCAGCACAAAATAGCCCTGCGCCAGCTGGAAATTTCAATCCATTATTTGTGTATCGTTACGATAGTGCCACAAGCTCAGAGGCAAGCGGTGTCAATAATGATGGTCACAGAATAAATCCCAATATTCCGAAACGATCACTATCACTAGCAGATCAAAATCGCATTCCCAAACAAGGCGAATTAGCGCCTCCGAGGCCACCATTACCAAAGAGCATATTGCGTAAGTCAATGGATAAAACACGTAAATCTAACACGCATACAAAACGATACAGTATGTTCGAAATGGATGATCTTTTACAAGATCCGGTTGTTTGCATGACAGCGGCGACGGAACATAAAACTAAGAGGAGATCTCTACAAGAACCGTATTATCTTCAGAATCAAACTGTAGATTATAGAAAGAATAACGATATAGCTGCGAAAAGATTGTCCCAACAGTTCCTCGACGCAGCCGAAAAAGATGCTGATTATAATGAGTATTATCCAGATGAAGGAGTTGGAACTGAGAGTAGTCTTGAATCAGGAAAATCTAACGAATTAAAGTTCCATAGGCCGCACACTCCACCGTTACCTAAACCAAGAACAAAGAAAATGGAATATACTGAATTCCCACCTCCTGGTGCACTTATCAGCAGTGCCGATTTACAACAACTTGAAGAGTTTCTGAAACACAGTGGATTCAATTGTCTAAACATGGATGAGTGGGATCAAAATCAAGTTCAAAAGGTAAGGAACCAGGTGTCCAAATTCCTTCAGATGAAGCGATCTCAGGAGGAGAACCAAAGGTCCACAGAGTCAAGTGGCAGTAGTTGTAATAGTAAGAAGTCAGTGAGTTTCGCGCAGAAGTCCGAGGTCACGAAGGCCGATAGCCAACAGTCCCAATTAAAACCTATGGAGGACATAAAGGGTGTCAGTCTAACAACGCCGCCTAACTCACCAAATATTTCCGCTGTGATAGCGCAGAGGCTTTATCAGGTAACGTTTCATTTGCTAATGCTAATTCTGCTCACACACATCATTGCCCGTTATGTTTTCTGTGAGTACCTTCGGTTCTTTATTTGCTCTTATGTTTTCTTTCTAAGTTATGTTCTCGATGTACTTTGTATTAATATAAAAATTTGCTTGGCTGAATGTGCTATTATTTTACGCTGTAGCATTTACATTTTTATTTTGCATCCACTTTTTTATTAGCAAGTTGAACACGTTACCTGCGCTTGTCACTCATTAACCACTTTGTGACATACATCATGAAATGTGTGATTCTTTTTCTGGCATGCCCAATATTAGATAAAGTTATATGATTCTAGGGCAAGAATTTAGCGGAAATACCGATTTGTGAAGAAGCTGAAGTTAGCCCTGATGAGTTTGGAAGTCCCATCCACCACGACGCGAGAGGGAAATATGATGTAATCGATGTTTCGCAAAAGAGAGGTAACGATATTTTTAATATAATAAAAACCTTAATCATTAGTACTTTGGTTAACGGTAACGATACTTATCCATGTTTCATTCTCCTATTTTTGCAGCCTTAGTGTCAAATGTGACCGATGCTGTTGAAATGTTGATTCAACATTTCTCGCCTGCTACGGATCAAGCTGAGTTAGCCTTCTTAGGAGACTCCAAAGAATCCCCGGCCTGCGCCAAAATAGCACTAAACGCACTGTGTCCAGCTTTGTATGCAATCTTCAGAGATGGCCTGAAAGAGAATATTGAAACTTCTTTCGGAGCAGTAAATAATTCTGTTTGGCAAATGGTTGAAGCTACAGCAAGACAAGGTAAGAATATAGAAGCCAGTGCTAACCTGAATCGTAGTACCTATGTCATTCTGATTTGATCGTATTGATGATGTTTATGTTACTTCTTTTAGGACCGATTACTAAATCTCTCAATGAGTTAGTACTGAGAATTAACAGCGAAGACGCAGTCACAGAGGGATTGGTCAAATTCAATGCATTCATCCTTGGTTTGCTCAAGTAAGTAAAAACAAAAATAATAAAAAAGAAATCATTAATCTTACGGATGGTAATTCCATTTCTAATAATTTCGTGTTTTCTTACAGTGCACAGTCCGTAGATGCATGGGTGTCATACATACGTACACGGGAATCTATATTAGCGAAACACTACAGTCCTGATTCGCTGATCCTCGCCGGCTGCGTGGGTGAACCGCGATGCCGAGCTCTTTTGGACACGCTACTCGCCAGCCTAGAACCACTAAAACTCCTACCTTTCTCCCTGGACCTCATGTTCGAAATGCGTGAACTACACAGAAGTTTCAAGAAGATTGAAAGCGACATGCGTGCTGCTAGTCGGGTAAGTTTAGATAACATTCACAAAATAACATGTAATATCTAAGAGCCGACACCGAATGCTACTTTCCCATGAAATATACGTAATCAATATTCCGTGTCTTTCGTGTTTCGAAACCACTATCTATCGCATACTATCAAACAGCCGCCTGCCGAAGCAACATCGCTTTATTTGCATTTTATTGTTTTCTGCATGTGCTTAAATCACAGTTCACGGCGTACCCACGCGATATTTTAGGATTTACTTTCGTGCACAACTTACATAAAATGCAAATAAAGGTATGGCCGAGCGATCAAACTCGATCGATGACCTTGTCGAGGACTCTAACTTATACTAAACTAACTTTGGATGGCATGATGCATGATGCTAAAAAACATTTGGTGTATTTAACAGCCCACTTCGATTAACACTCCACCACTAACCCTGAACCAGCGGAATTTGCTGAAGCTGGTGCGTTCGATGCAGTCGAGCGGTCTCTCCAGCGACGACTGTCAGACCAGTGTCATAATGAGACACAAAGAACCCAAACACAAAGAGCCTTCCACACCCGACCTGCTGAATGATTCGGCGAATGTAAGGACTACTGTTGAAAAGAATAGACCACGCTCATGCGTTAATCCGACAACTATTGGTTATGATATTTGTCCGAACAACAGCAGAATAGAGATAGAAAATAACCGCAGATGGTCCGGGGTGCACTTGGGCTCTAAGTTAATGCAGGCGTTCGATAGGCTCGTGTTCGACGACAGCGACGATTACACTGATAGTCTAGAGAACAATAAGCCTCCCTCCGCTAAGCCCTCCAGCAATGAAGTGAAGGTAACTCGGCGGTGCTTTGTGTGGACTTTACTTGAATGTTATGTGCTTTGACAATACTTTGTTGCAGTCTACGTTGTTATTAATTTGCAGGTTGTTGTTAGTACCTTGCTTGCTGCTTCTAACATTTATTTTGTGTGCTTACTTTTCTTTGTTTTTCACGTCATCGTTTAGAATGGTTTGCAGTATATTTATGTCCACTTTTTATGTTATTTCTTGGGTCCCTTGATTGTTCTTTTTTATATAGAATATTAAAACATTAGTGTGAATGTCTTAAAAGATATAGATTTTATTGTCTTAAAAATTGTAGATTTTTTGTCTTTTTATACAAATAATTCAATGTCTAGAACCCAGTATAAAATAACAAGTTGCAAATGTATGAACATATTCGTACTTTTTGTTCAGCTGGAGTGCAGCGGTGAGGAGAATTGGCGGCCAGGGTCTGCCAGCAGTGGCGCCAGTGGTAACACCGGCAATGGCAGCGGTAATTCAGGTGGCGGCAAGTTCCGACGTCTGCAACTCAAGTGGGAAATGCTCAGCAATGCCGAAAGTCCCGTGACGCCTTCAGGTTTGTCCAACATTATAGAATCCTCTTGTTTTATGGCGCAAAAACCTACTTCGTTTACCTTAAACGATTTTCTCCCAATACATCGACGACTCAACTCATTCGTAGATAGCAAAAGTTATGATTATGAAATTCACGGAAAGCACTGGTTAACATGAATATTTAAGTGAAACTAGTAAAAGGATTGATTTTACCAACCTACATTTCAAAAATACTTAAGTTACAACTGACAACATATAAATCTAGATAACTGTAGTAACACATAGATCTGAAGATAAAACTTGAAATAAATTGGCAAAACAGCAATGCGAAACAAGTTTACATTATATTTTCGTGAGAACAAGGAACAGCTGTGTAAACCCGTGCATCGGATGGATGACGTCACCTCTACAAAATATATATGTGTGTCAAGCTTACAGCCAGTTTCTGGAACGAAAAGTACCTACTTATCGCAAAATTAATGTGATTTTTTTTTAACTATAACTATAAATATTAAAATTTTAAAACTACTACGAAACTGGCCCTATATGTGTTGTATATTTATATATTCAGGAGAGACGTCCCCGGCAGCGGCGCGTGGCTCGAAGATCCCCAGGCCGGTGTCATCGCCCGTGCGGCCAGTGGCACCTGCGTTGCAGTCTCCAGCCAAGAATACAGGCCATCGGTAATGACAAAACAATGTTGTTTTTAAATCTGTAATTTTTTTTTTTGGATTCCTATTACATACCGGTATTGGTTCCTTGATTATGATTTTGGCAACTTAGGAATGTAGTTTGTAGTGAAAATGTAGTGTCAACGAAGAAAAGGAAAACCCGTTTATTCTTTCGAAGTAGACAAGAAAATCTTTTAGTAGGTACCTTTTCAATGGACACTCATGAATAAATTTTATTAGTCATTTCTGTTACTAAGCATTGCTGTATAAAAGCAATCTGAAATCTCTTTTTTATGTAGGATAGGAATCACTGAGCATATTTTATTAGAGAAATCTTTTCGCAAATCCTTTATGATTCGTAGTGATGACATCAGTTCTAGATGATTTAGATCGGCCTTTGCGTTAGAATTCGCATAATCATCACAAATCATCCGTTAACGCAAAAATATTGTTACAATTTGTCACGTCAGTCTCATTCACAATGACAAACCAATTGAATAGGTTGTGGTCATTGTGCCAATTCCCCGAGGATGCATTATTACTTTGTGCCAAATATGGTCCAACGGTGGCAAACGGTGGCGATAAACACTGTCAGCGCACACTAGATAATTTATGATTGGAGCATAATAGTTTGTGTTTTCATTTTTCTTGAACAGACTGCTATGCCTTGTTGTCTTTACTTTTTTTACGTCACAATGTAGGTTTTTTTTAATAATAATAATAATATACACTCATAGCATTAAACTACTTTTAGTCGGTGTGTATATGAGTAAAAGTAGTTTAATGAAACGAGTGTATTCAATGGTTCCCTATATGATATTTCTCGTATATTAAATTTAATAATGTTGTCCGAATAGTCAAACGAGCCATGATAATCACATTTTTTTTTAGGCTAATCCATCAATTTTGCCATAAGTGATGAAAACTGGCTCGAAGACTAGAATAATGACAAAGTTTTTCTTATATTCAGGGGTATCCCGGTACCGGTTCGCAAAGGAACTTCTCCTACCACCTCTACACCCAGCAGACCGACTACGGCGAGAGCTGGCATTGCCAATAAGAAACCACCTCAGGCTGCTAACAGGTAACATAGAATTTATAGAACAGCCCATTCATATCCAGTGCCAAAAATGAAACGTGGGAGATATTTCCATCATCACGTTGCAAAAGAAGATGTAGGTAGTTGGCACTCTAAAAAATACGACAGTCGAAAAAACAAGAAAAATGTCGGTCACAAATGAAACTCTATTGTAGAAATAGCTGCTATAATTTATTTTTATTGAGCACAAAATTATATTTATGCTGCACTTACTTTCAAGGTTAAACGGGATATAGGTGGCGGAATTTATTTATGTCTTCTCTTACTGAAACACCGAAAAACATTTCTATTTTGTAATATTATGCTTATATATAAATTATGTTCAGCACCGCAATATATTACTATGCTTATACCGCACATATCTTCAGAGTATTCCCCGAGATGACAGCGAAGAGGCCTGATGTGAAGCCGCGAGTGCAAAATGTAGCTGTTGTTAATACTACAATTGTTAAGAAAACAACGTATGTACTATAGATGGGAATAACTTGTGACTAACATCGTCGTGACGACAGTTTGATGCTAACAGCATGTTGCGCATGTAGGCTTAAGGAAAATAACACCGTAACCACAAATGATCGTACCTAAGTGAAAATACCAATGAAGAACCATGACATAGTTTTACTAACAATTCGCTAATTAAGTAATAAACAATAATGAAACGCAAACTAGCTAAAAAGGCAGCGTTTTATTAATGCATACAATTTTTAATTAACGAAATGTAATATTTTTAGTTGAATGTTATACCTAAATGGGAAACTGATTGACATTGACCCTTTTCGTTTTCTACAGTTAAGTTTCTTGATTCCTAGTCAGAATGTATTTTAAATTCGTTTGTATTGCTAACTAATCCGCCCATTTCAGCTTTCTCAAAGCTCATTACTTAAATACCAGTTTCTTAGACATTTGCATACCCAGATAGAAATTACTTCTTTTAAAGCAACGTTCAATCAGGTACAACGAAATACGTATGTTCAAGAATAATCTATGGACTTGTGTCGCCTGAAATAAACGGATTATTATTATTTATTTAATGTCCGTGAATCAAACGTATGCTATGCATGTTCTGTGATGTATCAATCCTGGCCCACCTCATCCAACTGCTACCCGTGCAGGACGTCCCGCGTGGACGGCGCGGGGCACGGCGGCGCGGCGCCGCGGCCGGCGTCGCTGCCGTACGGGCGCACGCCGCCGCCCGCAGCGCCGCGCCGCGCCGCCTCCTCCTCGGCCGCGCGCGCGCATCACACCACCACCCAGAAGAAACAACACAAGTACGTACTCAACCTTTATCATTTAAATTGCCCTTTTATCATCATATATGCTTAGCCTTTTCCCAACTGTGTTGGGATCGACTCCCGTAATCCGAAACCGTATCTCAAATCAAAACTATTTCAAATTGGAATAGGTCGTTATCTCAGAATTCACTTTCTTTTAAACTTTAACATAATCTTTCACACAATCCACCCATTTTTTTGGGGAGTCTATAAGAGTTGTAAACATTCAAATTTATTAACTGTCTTGCCGCACCCTTCTCAATTCTCCGCATCATAATTATGTCCATTCCACAAAAACGGTTACTCCTCATCTCTACAAAAAAATCAATTATAATTATTTGTAAATACTGCTAATAGGTCAGTCCTACAACTCACTTAAAATCTCTGCTTTTGTCCTCATTACCATTTCACGTCAATAAGGAAGTCTAAATTAACAACCACACATTTTGTTGTAGATAGAGAACAATAAGATGGCTTAAACTTTGTCCCTAAATTCAGGTCATATCCTAATTGACCCAACCGTCAAGATTACGGGTACGTCAATTTGTGCCCAGCTTTTAATTAACTGTGTACTATGTAATTCCAGGTACGTGAGGACGCTGTGGCACCGGCTGCCTTCAGACTCGGGTCACCTCGCGTTCAACGAAGGTGATCGTCTCCGTCTTATACTGGAGGTAGACGACCAGTACCTGCTGTGTTGTCGCGGTGAACACAAAGGGCTAGTCCCACGCGATGCTGTGCTGCTTGAGGACTTCTGATATTGGCAGCCCTAGCACGACTGGCAGCCAGCCTGGCGCCCGTTACGCTTGAACGGCAAACGTTGAAGGAAACGTTCGGAGAAACAGCGCTTTTCAGTCTATACTTTCCAATGCTTTGAGATTTTTATGCTGAATCTATGCATCCAGCTTAGATTCGTCATATCACATTTCTTGGCCTTGGAAAATATAAATGTGAAATGTTCGAGAAAATGTGCAATAGGTTTCGGAGTGAGCAAACAATATGGAACTAGTGGAACTATACTTCGTTTCGTCTGGAATGTGCTTGAACCCTTGTGTTGTCTAGTTTGATTCGGTATGTGAAAATGAAAATGAATATGATCGTGAACTATGCTGTTCAAAGACTATGTGAATATAACTTGTAATGTAATTCTACGTTTCATACTCTACTCCACTCGTTTGGAGCGCTATTTGTATGTCTTAATCATTATTTAAAATTATTTAATTTTTGATGTTGCCTTACTCAGCAATATTCATAACTTCTTCGCAGAATCTTAACATCATTAAATATCTCTCACATTTCTAATTATTGTAGTAAAATCTAGTCTTACGTTATAAGGCACGACAAGGTCTTGGACTGTATATAAATCTATTTTAAGTAACACAAATTGTGGGAATATTTACTGGGAATGACAGCGCGTAATGATAAACCTTTGATGACGCATTATCAGTAAATATTTATCTCAATAATATGTGATATATAGAATACTATTTACTTTTATGGTAGGAACAAAATCTCAAACCTTATGGGCAAACTCTATCGTATCCTAAAATCATGGAAATCCATGACTGCCGAGAGAAATACGCCCCAATGTACTTCGGTGTTTAGATAAATTACGTAACTGTGAATTTGATGTCTAAAATTACCCTCGATATTAATAATATGTGTATAATATACTAATTACGCCCTATTGGTATTAGTGGTTATAACATGTAGGTAAAAATTGTAACAAAATTTTATAGTGCTTCAATGACTAAGTATCACTTGTGAATTCACTAAGTTTTTAAATAACATTGGGTACGGTGAACCTGAATAATATTGACAAATCTTTGACGGAAAAACTATCCACAGATTGTGTTAACTTCTGGCTACACTAACTGCATGCAGCCTTTCCTAAGCACCTTCCTTGGCGGTCTGTGGTGAAGGGTTCATTAATGACAGCGGTGTAGGTGAACTAACTGGTGTACATGACTAACTGCATGGCCTTTACCGACATTACCCTTCCCTAAACTGACGTACACTTTAAAATTTATATTTGACAGTTTATAATACGGTGTTGGTGCGTAACTTCTTGTTTTAAATCTAACTGCATGCGCCTCTCCACGTCACACATCCCAAAACCAGCACTTTCATGTAAAATACTGTTTAACAACCGTACCTGACTCTATGTACATTATTAGCGGTATTAAATCAATTATGATATCGATATTGGTATTAAAGATGGACTCTTCATCTAAAACAAATGTCTGCTTGACAGTCACGAATATTATTGTGATATAATGGTCATATCACTGCTATTATGATGCGGAAAGAAACGATATTTTTGGTATGTAATGTATTTTATTGCTCAAGTTGGAAGCGCAACATTATCGGATGATATGATTGATATTAATATTCGAGACGTAATACTCTAATATTATACCTATTATAAATTTCAGTATTCGTTAATTGGTGTAAAGTGATTGTACATAATATTATGGAGTTATTCTTAGTAGTGATTTTAGAGGTCAAAATTTGTAACAAAACTTTTGAATGCACGATACAGTTCCTCTCGTAGTCCGTCGTGCTATCGAGTCACAACATTGGTGAAATGTAGTTGATAAACTCGTAGTGAGCTAAATTATGATAACTTTGCGTATGACCGAGGTGTGTTTCTCGAGGCAGTCGTGAGGTATCGACTCTTGCCAACTACGTTCAGTGAACAAGATGAAGAGGCTCGTCGACACGATAATCTCATTAACTAGAGTGGACGTAAGTTGACACAAATTAGAACTGTACTATAGAAATAATCTATACAATAATTAGGTTAATAATGTTATCTAAATTATAGTTGAATTACTTACCTAGATGATCGTAACCTCCATGCTGTGAGAACAGCGAGTGTTTGTAAAATACACATTTCATTACAGTGTTAGGTTAATTCGCGCTTTGTGACTGAATGATGTGTTGTGGCCTTTGTATGTATTAAAGTTATATAGTGTTACTGTGTCGTGTGTGTGCGCTTGTTGCATCAGTCGAAGTATCCATTGTATCGTCTACTTAACATTAAATAGCATGGGGAATGCTTCCACAAATTATTTATTATAGTAATCAAAACTCCTAACTAGCCGTTAAAGTATTAGTCGAACAAACATGCCTTAAGTAATATCTACTGATGGAGCAGGTCAGACCGTAGTGTTGTTCGCTTCGCGACAGCTTCAACAAGTAATCGCTTCGCAGTTAGTCTCTGTTTGCAGTACATAGAGGAGTTGTTAGTCGTAAGTTTTTATCAACAGTTTGTATTATTGAATGATGTTGAACTGGTTTTTTATAAAATGACATCCTGCGCGTTCATTTTAAGGTATTGTTGAATACATGTGGTGAGTCAGTTGTCCTTATGGGTACAAAAGGTTAAGTTATTTGTACTATTTTGTGAGTAAGATTTTATTTATAATTTTTACGATTGGGATCAATAAGTTGAATTTTGTGTTGAAAACTTTATTTTCTTATAAAAAGAATAAAAACAAAAAGAGGCTTTCGTTACAATACGAAACGTCAACGAACGACTGAGAAATTATTCCGAATATTATAATTAAGTTTATTTCGAAAAATTAATACTTATTAAATTATGTATGTATTATCAATTGTTTTCCGGCGTGACATTATCTCATTCAATGTATGTATCTATTTGTTTAAATATATTTTTATTTGTGTTAAGTGCCATAATTTAATGAATTAACAATTGATAAATATTATTATAATGCATAACCATGTACACCAATTAAACAATATATAAAAGATATTATTGTTTTCTTTAAACCTTCTTACCTGCAGCAACGACTCTACGATCGTAATTCGATCTAGCTAATGAATTTGATAGATAAGTATATTATATAGTATATAGTATAATTATCCAAATGGCACTTCTATTAGTTTAATTCATGTATGACCGTCGTGTATACCCCTTCTTAGTAGGAAAGGCAGACTCTCACCAATTGAAACCAAATGGAATATCCTGTGAATGCAAATACTTACTACATTACATCTAATATGCACCAAGGCGGCCTCTATGAAGTATAATCTACAATCTAGGAGTACCTAGATACAAGCAGTCACATCTCGTAGTGCGTTGGTAGCAACTTTGGGGTGTCACTAACTCTACCAGAGCCACCTTCAGGGATTTTAATTTGGATACCACAAAAAATTTGTCGCTAATTGGTCGAAATTTGTCGCCAAATATCACAAGTGTTTTAAGCGGAACATTAAAAAATATAAATTTTGAATTTAACATCCTGAACATGTTTTAACTATAAAATTGTTATAAAAATATGATTTTTAGTATTTTCGATCTCAAATAGCAGTCGAGGAGTTAATTGTAGACTGTCGTTTTAATAGTTAAAATTGCTGAAGATGTCATTTCCCATATGAAAACAGTACCTAGGTACATTTTTCCGGCACTTTAATTTTTGGGTACGAAATTAATGATGTCCTTTTGACGTTCGAAAAGTGCTGATTCTGAGCCCAGTTTAAAGAAATGACTTTTCACTTCAGTAGCTCAAACATGTAGGTTTTGCTGCCTGAAATCAGTGAGCAATTTTTCTGAAAGCCGCGAATATCTTATTCAGCCTTGGGTTGATCATACAATTCGAAAAATTCACACTCTATCTCTTTCCCGCCCTTAGAAAGAGAGAGAGACAAAGACCAGCCCTTTCGAAGTTCCGATTTTGAATTCGACCTCAAAGACAAACACGTTCGGAATTTCGTACTAACTAAAGAAATTTTGCAAAAAGATAATTATGTCATAAAATGTAATTTATTGAATTTTTAACTTATTGTTGTATTTAAACGAAAATAAGTATTTACTGCAAATAAAACTGATATTTAACCTGTAAATATTTATTTCTAGTTTCAATAATGATGATCTATACATATATTTTTATATACATATAATAAATTTGTAGAAAAGTGGTGTCTGTACAATGGAAATATATAAAAAAAAGGAGCATTGGTTGTTATTATATCGATGCCGAACCCGAAATTGTAATTTTTTTTTTTTGTCTGTTTGTCGGTTTGTCTGTTTGTTTGTGCACGCTAATATCAGAAACGGATTATTCGATTTAGATGCGGTTTTCTATTACATATAATAAATTTGTAGAAAAGTGGTGTCTGTACAATGGAAATATATAAAAAAAAAGTAGCAGGGGTTGTTATTATATCGATGCCGAACCCGAAATTGTAATTAATATTTTTTTTGTCTGTTTGTCTGTTTGTCGGTTTGTCTGTTTGTCTGTTTGTTTGTGCACGCTAATATCAGAAACGGCTTATTCGATTTAGATGCGGTTTTCACTAATATATTGTAGTAGGCTTCACTTAACATTTAGTGTTTATTTCATGTCAATCGGTTCATAAATAAAAAAGAATCACGGCGAACATTTGTTAAGGTATTCTATTAGAGTACGTACACGCCTCGGGGCCTGCGCGTCCGATCTTCGGAACTACTGGACGGATTTGAATGATTTTTTTTTTGTTGTATAGTCATTATGGCTGGACAACATTCAGGCTATAATGTTTCTTGGAAACTTGAACACCTGATGCAGAACCGAAACAGACCAACTTAACTATAAGAGATACAAAAATGGTACCATAGCAAAAATTGTTCCACGTGATGAAGATTTTCTGCTGAGAGAATAAATTTGAAGATCTGGAACACCTGATGGGGAACTCCAAGAGCCCAGCTACACCATAACACATATAGGAATGACGTCTTAGTAAAAGTTATTCGGTCTGATGGGCATTTCCTGTTGACTTATAAAAATCGAAGATCAGAAACATCTGATGTGGAAATCTAAGCTATCACTAATTTCACCTCCACGCGGTGAAGGCGGTAACAGTTTAGGACTGATTTTCGATGACGATGGTATATCATTGAAAATTTGACTCTACTGGCCAAAACTCCCATTTATTTATTTTTTAACGTGAAGAAATGCTCATGCATTCTGCACTACCACGGGGAGATAGTGCAGTTATGTGGGACTCTAACCCACTAAAACTCCACTGTGTCCTCCTCTGCCGCTTACGGCGGGAACATGGGCACGCGTTAGCACTCATCCGTGAACCCGCCGCGGCTGTCCGTCACCGGACCCTCCGCTGGGGAGTACTCCCCATCACCGGCGCACCAGAACAGATAGCACGCCGTGACCACCCCAGGGACCAAACCAGCACATGGGCCAGACGATCCCGTGTCTGGGCACCCTTGGTAGGGGAGCAGTCACTTAGATTTTAATTGATCAGGTATCTTCATAATAAAACTATAACCATGCCTAGAAAGAGGTCAAATCTTTCCCAATGTTCCAAAGGAGCTAAAAGATTGAGGATCATTTAAAGATCCCAAGAATCTACCGAAGAGCGTCAGGAGAGACTTGATGCTGTTTGAGAACATCAGGCTGCAACTCGCTCCGTGGAAACCTCTTCGGATCGCGAAGCACGCCTGCGTTCTCAGCGTATTTACGCATCTACATCCAGATCTCTAGAGACCAGTGAAGAATATGATGCGCGACTGACCGCTGATACGGTGAGATTATCATACATTGTTCCGAACACGCACACAACAAAATATTCATAATCAGAAAGTGAGAAAGGAAGAATTGCTGGAGTACGGCATGAAGAGACAGATTAAGAAGAGCGGAACGAACGTTTGAATTCTGATCGACTTCGACATTCTCTGAACAGAATGTCGATATCATCTGAAGAATCTGATGTGTCTCAAGATATAGCCGTAGGGCATGGCGACCTTCCTTGGGTTGATAAGGAACGGAGTGCATTTACGTATACTCCTATGATTGCCTACGCCACATATTCCGCCATCGGAGGTATGGTTAAAAATTTTACTTTTTGTGAAGCTGTTAAATAGCAAAAAGAAACAAACGGTATGTGTTGCTCAGGTGGGAAAGTAGATATTGAAATATTACAAAATCCTCCAGAAATATTAAGATCACTGCTAATCGGTGACCATCACAGTCAAAACATTTCTTGGACAACATACGTTCGTACAATAATGCCTTTCAAATGACATCTTTTGTTGCGAAACAGATTTCAGAAGGCCCATTTATGCCAACATTCAAAGTGCAAGGCCAAGTTTACCACCCTATTGGTTCATTATTGCATGAAAATGACGTCTTGAATCGTCTCGCGCATCCCGTTGTTATCCAGTCCCCGGGTTCTTAGAATTCGACATCAGACGTTTCAGATCTTCGATTTTGTCTACCCCGTTGTCGCTGGCATAACCAACAGGATCCGCGTACGAAGTCGCGGGCAGAAGCTAGTCACTAATATATTGTAGTAGGCTTCACTTAACATTTAGTGTTTATTTCATGTCAATCGGTTCATAAATAAAAAAGTTATGTCAATTTAAAGAATCACGGCGAACATTTGTTAAGGTATTTGTTATCAGAGTACGTACACGACTCGGGCCTGCGCGTCCGATCTTCGGAACTACTGGACGGATTTGAATGTTTTTTTTTTTATTGTATAGTTATTATATGGCTGGACAATATTTAGGCTATAATTTATCTTGGAAACTTGAACACCTGATGCAGAACCGAAACAGACCAGCTTAACTATAAGAGATACAAAAATGGTACCATAGCAAAAATTGTTCCACGTGATGAGGATTTTCTGCTGAGAGAATAAATTTGAAGATCTGTAACACCTGATGGGGAACTCCAAGAGCCCAGCTACACCATAACACATATAAGAATGACGTCTTAGTAAAAGTTATTCGGTCTGATGGGCATTTCCTGTTGACTTATAAAAATCGAAGATCAGAAACATCTGATGTGGAAATCAAAGCTATCACTAATTTCACCTCCACGCGGTGAAGGCGGTAACAGTTTAGGACTGATTTTCGATGACGATGGTATATCATTGAAAATTTGACTCTACTGACCAAAACTCCCATTTATTTTTTTTAACGTGAAGAAATGCTCATGCATTCTGCACTACCACGGGGAGATAGTGCAGTTATGTGGGACTCTAACCCACTAAAACTCCACTGTGTCCTCCTCTGCCGCTTACGGCGGGAACATGGGTACGCGTTAGCACTCATCCGTGAACCCGCCGCGGCTGTCCGTCACCGGACCCTCCGCTGGGGAGTACTCCCCATCACCGGCGCACCAGAACACATAGCACGCCGTGACCACCCCAGGGACCAAACCAGCACATGGGCGCCAGACGATCCCGTGCCTGGGCACCCTTGGTAGGGGAGCAGTCACTTAGATTTTAATTGATCAGGTATCTTCATAATAAAACTATAACCATGCCTAGAAAGAGGTCAAATCTTTCCCAATGTTCCAAAGGAGCTAAAAGATTGAGGATCATAAGATCCCAAGAATCTACCGAAGAGCGTCAGGAGAGACTTGATGCTGTTTGAGAACATCAGGCTGCAACTCGCTCCGTGGAAACCTCTTCGGATCGCGAAGCACGCCTGCGTTCTCAGCGTATTTACGCATCTACATCCAGGTCTCTAGAGACCAGTGCAGAATATGATGCGCGACTGACCGCTGATACGGTGAGATTATCATACATTGTTCCGAACACGCACACAACAAAATATTCATAATCAGAAAGTGAGAAAGAAAGAATTGCTGGAGTACGGCATGAAGAGACAGATTAAGAAGAGCGCAACGAACGTTTGAATTCTGATCGACTTCGACATTCTCTGAACAGAATGTCGATATCATCTGAAGAATCGGATGTGTCTCAAGATATAGCCGTAGGGCATGGCGACCTTCCTTGGGTTGATAAGGAACGGAGTGCATTTACGTATACTCCTGTGATTGACTATGATATTCCGCCATCGGAGGTATGGTTGAAAATTGAACTTTTTGTGAAGCTGTTAAATAGCAAAAAGAAACAAACGGTATGTGTTGCTCAGGTGGGAAAGTACATATTGAAATATTACAAAATCCTCCAGAAATATTAAGATCACTGCTAATCGGTGACCATCCACAGTCAAAACATTTCTTGGACAACATACGTTCGTACAATAATGCCTTTCAAATGACGTCTTTTGTTGCGAAACAGATTTCAGTAGGCCCATTTACATTCAAAGTGCGCGGCCAAGTTTACCACCCTACTGGTTCATTATTGCCTGAAAATGTCGTCTCGAATCGTCTCGCGCATCCCGTTGTTTTCCAGTCCCTGGGCTCTTAGAATTCGACATCAGACGATTCAGATCTTCGATTTTGACGACCCCGTTGTCGCTGGCATAAGCAACAGGTTCCGCGTACGAAGTCGCGGGCAGAAGCTAGTAAGTAATATATTTTGAATAATAAAATATCATGGGTGCTATTTCCGAACACGCCTTACAAAGTGTTCTCGCTGCTGAAGTGAAAAGTTATGTGTGTTACACGAGAGCAAAGTTTTTAGCATCTCGTGCCTTTGAATCCCTCGCCACACTCAGGATTCAACTTTAGAATCACTCGCTACGCTCGCTCGTGATTCAATCTTTGAATCCTTCGCTTGCTCAGGATTCAAAATCAGCACTCGCAGCAATAAATGACTTTGCTCTCTTGTTGCACAAATAACTATTGATTTTAGTTGCTTCAATTTTATTGTATGCCACAGGCATGTAACTTGCATCGTGTAAACAGAAGTTAGCAATACACAAGCTGCTATGGGTGGATTTTAGGATAGGAAATAAAAGTCAAAATGAGGGTGTATAGTTTAATCAACATAAATAAACTCGGACATTGAATTAACGATTAAAGCTGCTTTCTACCTGTATTTAAGAACGACTGTGTCGAATTTCCTACTCGTGTGTTTGTGAAACTACATACATAGACCATCTACTTATTAATACGTCATGAATATGACTAAATCCATCAATATGCAACTGCATTGAACCGTTCATTGATAGTGGGGTGAACATTCATAATTCATGTAAGTTAATTATAAGCTGTTGAGTTTCCAAATAAATAAATAAATATTGAATATAGGTAGGTACATAAAGAATTGCTAAGCAAATCATAGCCTACAAAATGTGAAAATCGAAACTACTTAGGACATAGACAAGACATAATGTTTTTTGTCATCTTTGACTTTATGTTTGTGCACGCTTGTGCAGTAAAAATATTTTTGTGCACATTGTAAACCTACCACTACAAATTCTAACATTTAGAGCTCAAATTACATGTCTGACTTCCTACAACATTGAGAAAACACTGAAAGCCTAGGGCCCTTTTAATAAACTCTTTTTTATCAACGTTTTCTACATCAATATACGGAGAAGGCTGGACGTTGCGTAAGCGAGGTTCGTCTGGACAATGTAGAACGAGGAACCTCGCGAGCACTGAGGGGTCTGGCTACCGAAGTCCGTCGGTTCCTCTCGTTGTTGCGCATGACCAGGTCCTCTTCATCCATGGTTGGGACCCTGCGGCGGGGGGACAGCGCTCGGGGCGTGCGGGGTGTGCGGGGCGTGCGCGGAGCCCGAGCTGACAGACACCGGGACTTCGGACGTACCTCCTCAGTCCACTCGTGGACGGACATATTGTAATATTGGTCCTGCGTGAATAGGGAATGTTAATATTATTAAAACACAGTTAGTTCGTGTGGACCTACAAAAAAGTCCCGCTCAATGAAGTTGCAGGACATGGACCTCTCCCAAAAAATAAATGTAAAACGAGCCAAAATTGGCTACACACATAATTGACAACGTTGTTTAGACTGAGGGTCCTTAGAAGTTTGTTTTCCGAACATTCTCTTAGGGCTGATTATCAATAGTCAGATTACTTTTATCTTACAGTTTGGCCTAATTTCTATACAAAAAGCTGCCAAACCGCAATATTTAATCTTCAGATAAAATATATTATATCTAACTATTGAAAAATCAGGCCTTAGTGGTGTAAATGTTGGGGAAAGTCATTCGGTTTGCCGCCGGAATTCAATGCTGAAAATAGGCAGAAGATATCGCGGTAGCTTCGCTACTGCAATGTAGTGTGTTTGCGATCACTAATCCGTCAGGCTAGTGGACCAGTTTCCTAGGGCAGTACCTACCCGATACCATTTTCAAAAAATGGGTTCTTTTGACAAACATACTTGCATACTACAACGTACATCATGATCTGCCTAGCCTTTTCCCAACTAAGTTGGGGTCGGCTCCCAGTCTAACCGGATGCAGCTGAATACCAGTATGTTGCATGGAGCGACTCCCTACCTGACCTCCACAACCCAATTACTAGGTAATACGATACCCATTGGTAAGACTGGTTGTCAGACACTACAACGTACCTACAAGGAAAAAAATTATACAGATATTTTTAGTTTACTTTTCCGGTTATCTTGTATAACCCAAGGATCATAAAAAAATCAAAGAAATCCCCCATAACCGGAAAATTTGGAAAATCGACTGAACCTCATTAATATTTTCATGACGTCCACAAATAATCAAATTAAGTAATACATAACTAATAAATAAATACTTATGTCAACTTTACAGTACATTTACTACATTTAAAGTAGGTATTCGTTCTACCTAAAAACTAGTAAAAAAGGAAAGTTAAAAAAAGGGAAAACTTACCAAGTGGGTATGAGGTATCATCGAATACATGAATCAGCGCTTAGCTAAAGACAGTTTAGGTGCAAGTGAGAAGAAGTAATGGCTATATTCGACTACTACAGTTGATTCTAAATGTCGGTTGATCTGTGAACTAGTGTACAAAATAAAACGAACTCGTATAGTGTTAAACTGTATTAAACGATTACCTAATAGGTATACAATACGTCCTGCTCTTCATAAAACATCGGTCTCAAAACTCGGCGTTAAGTTGCTGTCTACTGGTTAAGTATCTATTAGTTTAGTTAAAACTTATCTAGACATTTTACCATAAAAAGCTTGCGTAAAAATTAACGAATTCAAAATTTTATAAATTTTAGTACCTACGATAGACGCGTCCAAATTTTAATAACATAGAAAGAATTGAACCGCTCAAATGCAAAACATCTTTCTTATGATAAAAATTACAATGCGAGAAAGTTTTGTGACTCAAGCTTCAAACATTATACACGCTAACTAAACCTAATCATCTCTTATAGTCATAGTTACATATAAAATATTTATATAATAATCTGGTCAGTCAATCTCGAGCCCGCACCTGTTCTCGCCACAGCAGTGTCTCGTGTTATCATAGAACCTCCAGTGAGAATATAGTGAAAACTGGCTTATCGACATTACGCGAATGCGAGAAAAAGCTACAAGTTTCTACGTCTGTGTATCACAAAATCATGTTGAATGCTGTGCCAAGAACTCCTACCTGTAATCTTTACATTCCAAATAATAAAACATTGAAATAGTCAGTGCATATAATAACTATGAATACGTAGTGGAAACAACAAAACACAGTGATAACAAAGCTTATATAACTAGGAATAGTATAAATAAATATACACCTTATACAGTTGCAGAATATATGAATATCACTTGATTACCAATACAATATACTAACACATCGCATGAGAAAATGTACGTTAGTGCTGCTAGTGAAAATAATGTTGAATAGTGCAATGTACATAATGGTATCTTTCAAGCAAATAGCAATGATAGAGACTACGAAAATCATGCTTGCTGAAACAATAGCATCGATAATGGTAAAGACTACTAGCCACAATGTTACTGTATACACCACAATGGATACTTCTACGGTACTAGTATGAATTGGCACTCATGATACTAACATCACTCGGGTTATAATGATGATAAGTATAAAAAAGGAATTCACTTGTCAAATTATTCATCAACTATAACGCTACAAATACAACATTCAAAGTTATAATTACGTATAACAATACAATTCAAATTTTAATGATTGATACACTTATAACGCACTAAACATATTGTCCGAAAAGATATGCAATAAATCATTGACATTGATTACGACAAATTTTAATAATCCAATTTGTCTAAACAAACGTACCTTAACAAAGTCACTCAAACTGGGTATCAATATCGAACAAAATTAACAAATATAAAAATGTTATACAATAAGTTTGGACTCTTGATTATAAATATTAGAGTGGTTCGCTGAGAAGTCGAAATTTCTCAGTGTAAGCTCTTAACACTGCTGTTGATTCAAATTCTCGTCGGACTTTGGAGGTTCCGATGTCGCTGGCACTGGACTCTACGATGAAAAGAAAATGCATTAATCTCCACTCACACACTGATAAAAATTAAAAGACACGCAAATTATAAGAAAAAACAATGGTTAAGAAAAAAACGAAAAACAAACAAAACGGACGCGTTAGAAAATTGTTATCCACAAAAGCCAACCCTTCACACACTGCAACCCAATGAGTTACCTACTCAATAAAATGTGTATAAATATCCTGGCTGAAACAAAAATGGGTGATTGCGATTTAAATGACCTCCACCGAAAAACCAAAAATGAAAAAGCGAACACGACATATATGCAAAGGCCCGTCAAGCGGCTGGAAAGGGCCTCACCTCCTGTCGGGAATGGCCGTGACTGTCGGGCACCGGGGACTGTCCCGTCATCTGCTTGATGTAGTCTTTGTCATCGAATATTTTGATGTCTCCGCCTCCAGGTTTATGCTTTACGTTATCCATGGAGCCCACTTTACTTTGTGCTTTGAATTCCAATTTTTGGTTTTCGATCTGTTTCAAAGAAGTGAGTGTGCACATAAAATAAAAATACATACAATATAATAATAATCTGGAGGTTCCGTAGATATAAGAAGTTAATAAGTACGTATGTAAGAAGATAATATATTTTCCAATTGAATGTGATCAATACATTGTTGCCAGTCCCTCCGTCAGTCTATTATTGTCCCAAAAATGAAACGGTGGAAAGTGAAGCTTTGCCAAGTAACCGGCGCCATGCGGTGTAAAGTCAACATTGTTCAATAGATGTATAAGTAGAAATACAACTATACTACTCTGATTAGAAGAAAACTGTAACCCCACAGATGTATAAATCCTATCATCCTATGTAATATGAAAAGTTATATTATTAAAGGTACTTCACAAGTTAAAGATCACTTCAGCCTATTGTATCTGTTGAATTCAAGTAGATATAAACAATGATAAAAATATTATGTAACCAGAAAATACCACTATAAATCGACATACAAATTACGATTCTATATTTTACGAGAAATAGAGTATGATTACATTTATGTAAAGTGCAAGCCGTGTGCAAATCAATGTAGGTATAGTCCAACGGTCTCTCAGTACTCATATTCTTTATAACGATGTATGCGATCATTACTATATGTGAATGAAAATTCTTATCAAAATAAGCAAAATGATAAATCCGATAGTGTATACATAACCGAAAGGACATTATCATTATTTTATCAAGATCGCCGTAAATAGAAAAGCATATATATGTATATGCACTATGCTATATATAGCATAGTGGATCATATTAAATATGCTTTAGTAATACTCCAAAAAAAAAATCAGCTGTTTCATACATTTTGGTCAAGTAGGTATTGAACTTTTGTATGAAACAGCTGATTTTTTTTTCGTGATTTCAGAGTTGGTCCCATAGTGAAAGTTGTTCATATTCATGGGTAGAACACTCTGCAAAAATTTGGATGGTGATAAAAAATCTTCCTGTATAATAATTTACATAATATGTTCCTATTTAAACAGTGGTTCAGACGTGAGATTCCATTTCATAAGTCATTAAAATATAATAGTCTTCAGCTGAACTCTCCAAACCTTGTCTAGATCGTTTGAACTATGTATATAGTCAAGGTTTCCAAACTCAAGCTCAAAGCATTTATTTCAAAAGCATTTATTTCATTTAAACCATTTACAGGCACTTTTGAATTTTCAAGAAGTCGGTCAGTCAGAAAATAGTAAGCTAGTTCCCATTAGATATACCTAGTTTTATTTCTAGAAATGTTTTTCCCTTAGGAATTTTGCGGTGGGTTACAATTTTGTTCCAATTACATTAATTGCTGAGACAAATGGGTGGACATGGCTACTTAAACAATGGAAAATTGAGTTTGCCAATTGCATCTACGGAACCTTCATGTATACATAAATATATACGGTCATATCAGTGCGGTTGCTAAGTAATAATTTCATAAACATGTGGTGTGTGTACGTGTACACATTATGTTTGTGTGTGTTTCATAGTACAATGCATAATCGTTATTGATTACCATGGCGTGCTTGTCGATGATATTCGTGTAGGTCGTGTGTACAGGTAACAGTCGTATGTTCATTCTTTACGTTATGTAACCGTCATATTAATATTTTATGTAGAAATTTGGCATTCTGTGTAAAAATAAAACGTTTAAGGTGTAAGGACACTTATTCTACTAACATTCGCATTTCTCAATCCGGCAAGACCTTATTTATGTTGTTTCATTTTATGTGAACGACACAGTTATGTTTATATTGCAAGCAAAACACCTAGCGTGAAAAATACAGCCACAGCCCTTCCTATAAATACCTTAGTTATACACTAGAAGGTTTCTATCAAGTCAAATATCTTACGTATGGTACAAACTATGTACCGCCCAACCAACCTTACGCCATAAAAAGTGGTAGGCAAAATTTTTATGAGATGCCCTCCATCGCGGTAACGGCCATTTAACATTCTAGAAAATAATAACGGTACAATCCCATAATTACGTGTGTAGATATTGCATTTCATACTTCGATTGTATATGACGTATGTGAATTGACGTCACCGCGTAAAACTTAAACCTAAAACACGTTTTACATAAAAATTGTGCAATAAAGTGACTGTGTTCACACAAACTTAGATATTGATTTTTACTCACTGCTCTCGTTCCGACTTTTGCAACTGTAGACTAAAGAAGAACCACATTATTTTCAATATTGTACTTAAACATACAATACAGACTTCGATAGTTCTATTTTTACATTGAGTGCGTCTATAATACGAATTGTGAACTGCACTAACATATTTGCTCAATGATGATACTTAATCGTGTTGCCATCTTTTATGTCTAAGTGCTTTACCAAATATTTAAGCTCTACTCGAATGTTACTTTAACCAGCCGTGCTGACAAACTAGGCAAAAGAGTACTCACAGAAAATAGTTTCCTAATATATCGCCTATAACCGCATCCCTATGACCTATTCAATTGACATCTTAAAAATCATTATCTTTTCATTAATTTACCTTAATGGCACCACCTCCAGGCTTATGGGTGATGTTAACTGTCGAAGCAACTTTTGGTTTTGCTTTCTCGCTGAAATTCAATTTCACGGTTTCAATCTTCTTGTCACCGCCACCAGGTTTGTACGCAGTGTTCTGGAGCGAGCCTACCTTCGATTTTGCGTTCCATTCTAATTTCGTGGATACAATCTGAAAAATACAATGACGCAATTTTAATAAAGATACCCAAGGCTTCCAATGCTCGGGTTTTGTAAAAACAAAGTGTATTTACCTTTTTAACCCCACCACTTGGAGTATAAGCATCGTTTTTAGCGGCAATTTTAGGAGTTACGTTACCGAACTCTAATTTCCTGTTTTCAATCTTAACCTTTCCACCGCCAGGCTTGTACGTCGCATTATCTAATGAGCCAATTTTCGATTTCACCGCTTTAATGTTCGGCGACGGAGCATTGCCAACTTGCACTTTGTTCATTGGCACTTCTGAAATGTAATTAACAATAAGTTTCCAATGTACGCCTTTAACTATGTTAAGCAGTTGAGATCCTGCCTATTAATTCATTGTGAAGTACTAACAGTAGTCGATATATCGTGATATTTACAATTCTAAGCCACTTTATTACCTTTTCTATTCTTAATTTTAAGTACTAACAGTAGTCGATGTATCGTGATTTTTACAATTCTAAGCCACTTTATTCCCTTTTCCATTCTTAATTTTAGCAAACTCATAAACATTACAATGTAATACAGCGCAAAGTTTTATTCATATTATTTTGACTTTAACTTGGCTTACTGTATTAAAAATGGCAGTCATCGTTTAATATTTTTTATTAACCAATACAATGAAGCTATAATTTCAATGAATAGCGGTTGTAAAATACAATTCAATGAAGGTTAAGGGCAAAAAAATACCAACACAATAAAAACTGAAGCATAAAAACTTTGCTTCAACACAAATACTCACTTTTCTTATCATTTGGTAGAGGGTTTTCCGGTGTTTTAGCAGTAGCACTTTTGCTCGATGATCGTGAAAGACTCGTTTTCAGGCTGTTACTTGATTTCTCCTTCATGGGTAACTTACTCGGAATCTTTTTGTTCGGTGAACCGGGAGACCCATTGACATCCTTCAAGGAAATAAAAATATTATGTAGAGCTGAGTTTAATTTAAAAACAAAGAAAATATTTCTATACAAATACATACATTTCCCTGTGTAGATTCATCGACACCGCTATCGTTGTCACCATCTAAGGAAGGAGAAGTGTTAATGTAATGACACTGTTGATTTGTGATAACCATATTAATCTATGCATTAGATCAAAGACGTTTGGCTCATTTTAAATCGAATATTCTTTGTAATAGGTACGAGTTTCCTAAATATTACCTTTAGGTCGAGATTTAGGCGCAGAGGCTGTTTTACGAGGTGTTGATTTCTTTGAATCCACAGAAACAATCGGTGTGCTTAAATCATTTGGTTTTTTCGGAATTTGTAGAGGTGGCTTAGCATCCGGTAAAGGAGACTTTGAAGGGGTCTTATTTGGCGTCGGTACAGGTTTCACATCTTTGTTATAATCAATCCCCCTTGTTGATTCTAATTTTGGTTCCGCTTTTGGTGTTTTCGGACGTGCTGGTTCTGGAATTACACTCTGAGGCTTGTTAGGTGCAGTTGGGCTCAGTGTTGGTTTCAATTTAGGCTCCGGGGAATCATCACTGCGCGTTAGCGATGGTGAGCGATCAGAAAACTCTTCTTTCGGTTTAGCAGTTTCATTTACTTTTCGCGGTGCAGTCAAATTGTTTTGCAAAATTACATCATCATCATCGTCTGATCTCTTTTTTGGAGCTGCAGTTGGTAGAGCACTGATAAAAGATTCCGACATTTTAGATCCAGATATACGGGATTCGGGACGTTCTGGAATTTCTTTTGCTCCTTCGTCCGATCGAACGCTTTCTTTAGATTCACGTACACTTTCTTTGCTTTCAATTTTTCCCTCCTGTATCAACCCAAGTCCCGGACTGCGGCTGATAAATTCATCTATTCTGCCTCCAATAGCACTGACTGATTTTCGGCGATCATCTTCTGCTTTCAATGGACTTGGAGCTCCGGGGGCAGCTGCAATGCTGTAGCTCCTACCTTTAGCCGCCGTAGGCCCTTCAATACCGTTTTCTGTTTTGTTGACATTTTGGTTGTCACTTGAGATACTTTGGTTATCCAGGTTGACTGGTTTCGTCTGATAAGTGTTCGACGGATCGAGACCCTTCAAGGAGCCTTGCGATGGTTGTCTCTGGAATCCAGGTACGGGTGCTCCGATTTTAGCTGCCCCGATAGGCTGTTGCAGAGGAATCTGTGGTCTGCTTCCGTCGGGTGTTGTTGCACTGACAATTGGTGGCTGCCTCGGACCGAATTGCAAATTGTTCGGTGGAGGAGCTCGCTGTAGTGGCTGTCCTGTCGGTGACTGTACTGGCCTAGGTCCTTGTTGGGGTGCAATAGATTGCGGACCAAAAGGTCGTAAATTAGGAGGTACAGGCCGAAGTTGGCCTCCTGGAGGTCCGGGTGGAGCTGGGCCTCTTGGCACTGGGGCACCTACTCTTGGCGCAAATTGTGGAGGTGTAGTAACGGGTCCTCCAGGTTGAAATTGTGGTCTTGGTTGTGACGGTTGTACTGCTGGTCTCGGAGATTGTGGTGGAAAGGCTGAACGTGAATCAACTCTATGAAGTGGACGAATTGGTGGTGGGAGCTGAGACGAATCTTGACCAGCCAACCCAGTACTCAGGGGGCGAGTCTCCGTTGGGGCCTTTCAAAAATAAACAAGTATCTATAATTGCAGAAAACAATTCTATGATACCTACGGTCTACACTAATTGCAGGTTTGTGAACACAAAAGTTTTAATGATTAAGATTTTAATTTAGATACTCATAGGGAAATTTAGACTTGTTATTCCTAAAATCTACATTACCAAAGTTTTTACCTAATTAAGCTACTTAATTCACTCTTATCGCGTATCTAACATCATTTTAGTTAATCACGAAATAGAATATTGTTTACATGATGAAGTATTACTATAGAAACTATAGTATGTCATAATAACATAAATAATATTGCAAACACTCAATATTTTGCGAGTCTGGGCAATAATTCACAAAATGTAGAGTGATTGAACACGGTATCTGTCGGGTGCAGGGCGGAGACGATCGCGCTGTCGCCAGCCCCCTCCCCCCACTCGACCGGAATCATAACAACCTAGATCTCCAGCAAAAAACAAATTCTATCAAAACATTTAATACCTTGGATAGAACAGAAAACATAAATTTTGCGTCTGTCTATGCCTGAAAAAAACATACCTACTTGTTCATTCCTATTATCATTTATTCTAAGCTATTGAAAGCACAAACCATTGGACTAGGTTTAAGCCTATAACGTGCCTTGAAATTGAATGTATCTTACACCAATTTCAATTACCTTCTCATCTGTTATCAAGGCCGTTTACCTCATTCGACTCGCGCGCACAGTAAAGATAAGCTATGAATTTATGAGTACGTATGGTCTATGTAGAATTAAGAAATGCACTAAATGGTTTAGTTCCGTGTTCTCGTTGTTCGTGGATCCAGCAGAACCGCATGAGCCAAGCGAGCAAAACGCCCGATAGATACAAGTTGTCACGAACTCGGCTACTGGGTCAACAAGCCATTGCCGGGTAAAAAATAAACTGCACGTCCTCTGAACCCGTATTAGTGAACAGTTTTGTCGAAAAAAAACGACATGTCTTTAACAAATTCCTACCATAGGAATTTTTGACAATTCCTTAGTACACGCGAAATAATTTCGTAATGAGAGACGATGACGAACAGTATTTAGAAAGGAAATACCTAGTTAATGGCTTGTTTACGAATTAATTTTATTCCCGACATTTTAGCTGCCAAATATTATTATTATGAGGCATATCTATGTACGAATCCATTAATAAATGTTTGTAACAAGGGCTGCGCTGTCTACGAGTTTTTCAACAAGCAAAAAAGAAACTAGGTACCAAGTAGTTCCTTTATTCACGAAACTGTTTTAATCGCTCAAAAAGCGTCATCCTGTCTCCTGTTTGCGACACTTCAATATTCGATGCCTTAGTTCACAATTGTACTAACTACAAAATTTTAAATTTTCACTTTTTTAGTGCCAAATACACTAAATGTCGTGCTCTTTCGTTTGCGCGTATCGAAATACCGATAATCCGTCTCTTTCTATCAAAAACGTAGTTCACATTTGTATTAAATAAGTTCCATGAATGCCTTATGAATGCACTATTAAACTAATGACCTTTATTTTTATAAATCCAAACAAGACATACTTTAACTGATTTTAAGTTTCTCAACTGCAGAAAATTTCAAAACACAAACGTATTATATACACTTGCAATATCTGCTCATACTTTTTAGCAGTGCTTTATTAGTGAACTATGTGTTGAAGAAATGTTAATGTTTCTCATTAAATAGCAATTGATTATTGTTACCAAACTGAAGAGATTAATAAATTCTAATCTGTAATTATTAAGAAACCAATTTATTTGAGAAATAACAAAAAATTGGGCTTAGTCCTCTTAAATAATTAACATTATGAATATGAATCACTGATTTATTATTAGTTGTTGGACTATGAACCAGCCTTATAAAACTGTTAAATATTTCGAGTTTTTCACTTAATGCACAACAACATAATCAATTTTAGTGCACAAATGTAATAAATGGGGGGTTGTATGTTTATTTAGCTATTTTTTAAATGTTATGGATATACTAATATTACAATATTGAGTTAAGATGGAGTTAAAGGACTAGTCTTGTGAATAGATGCATAATTGTTTTATTATTTTACTTTGTTTTCGTACTGTTCACGTCTAAACTTTAAAAAACTTTAAAACGCTCTCCTCAAAATTGTCAATTTTGTAGTTAGTGCAATTGTGAACTAAGGCATCTAATATATTCTTGCTACAGTTTTATACTTTGGACAGTCATTTCAGTGACGTCAGGAAGATCGTCAGTGCTCAAGACGTTACGCACAGTTTATCGTATTAAATCCAAAGATTATATTTGTGTTTGTAATGATAGACCACTGCCCTAGCCAAAAATTATGAATCATGGTATCTTGTTTTTTTGAACTAATTATTATTTTTACTAATTATTATTTTAAATATAATTTCGTGGCTAAAATATTAACTGATCCATACAAAAGTTTTGAACTACGTTATTTCTAAAACTGCACAATCATGGATTCATTTAAAGTTTGAAATAAACTTTGCTAAGCATGTCAAATGAGGAGAATATTAGAACATCGCTAAAAGTCAATTTAGAAGTCGTGGCTACTATAATAGTACGACTTCGAAATTGACTTTGAACGTTGAACGCATCGTAAAATGGTGGCTGCTTAGGGCCAATCCCAACTAAAATAAAAATACGTCACGCGAAATGTCTTTTCTTTTCAAACGAATAGTAAAAAGTCAAATTACCAAACAGTTATTTTAAATTTAAATCTTGCGACTATGTTCATTGTTTTAAAGGAGGGTTGAAGTTTTGACCTCCTTAAACGAACACACCTCATATCCATAAGACATAGGTTAGGTACCTAATACATAAGTGCAGTTTAAAATACTTAACAGAATGTATCGCCATAAACATGCCTATGATCGTCTTTGACAAAAGGTAGACGTTACCGATCGCGTGATTTTGCTATAATATTTTATAGCGCTTGTCAACGAATTCTCTCAAATTTACATGAAAAGACTGTAAAATTTCGCGAATACTATGGTTAACTTTGGCATAACATTGCATGGCAGTACCTCCACTGATTTATATTCATAAACACTTAATCTCTTTCTTGCAAATTACGTTGATATTTACGCAGAACAAGATAACAAACTTTGCAAATCTCAAAGAAAAAATTAGAAAAGTTTGCGAAGTTGAAACGAATTCAATCGGTTCATCACGTTTTAGTGCCACGATGTTCAATGCCGAAGTTTTCATGAGGTAGTCATTTTTGGGCAGGTATAATAGTGGTATCGTATAAGTAATCACGAAAATCCGTGATTCGATTTATTACCTAATAACCTAAAACGGCCCTTGTACTTTTATTGGATGGTTTGAGCGCTTCACGGTCGTTTTTTGCACCTTTTTCGTGAAGGAAAAACTGACATGAAACTAATGAATAATAAACCTTTCACTGGTTACAGCAGCGTAGGTCGAAGTTTGTAATTAAACCGGAATAGCGGCTCATGTTTAGAACTTCATAATTTTATTTGTGATGATGCCATGAAGTGCATTAGTGCAGCATGTATTTCGGTGCTCTCGTGAAACCACGAGGCTTACCCGGTTAGCGTCCATACTGCTGACTACAAAGATTAAAGTTTTACACTCTTCAAACTTTGACAGTAGTCTCTATGTCATATTTCTTCGCTCGACGAGGCGATCGCGTATTTGCGATGTCTCCTTGAAACTATAAAAGATAATAAACATTTTATTAGGCATGAAGCCTTCACGCACAACTACCTGGTGTTATAAAGGTGACAGGGTGCTGTGCTGACGCATTTTAACAGTGGAAACTACACAATCATGCTCAAGTGTTATGGTGGAAGACTATCTAAGACGCCAGTGACTTAAGTACCTAAGATTATTCCAATCGACGTGACTCACTACTTTGCGACTTTATTACGACAGCATACGGTTCATATTAGTGCCAAGACACGTGAACGACTGTCAGATCGATTATAGGCGTTACGAGGTTTACATAGAATCGATAAGTAGACATTCAGCCTTAGAGAAGTACCTACGTAGGGACATGTATGTAGATGTGAGTGTAAGGTACGAGTCGAGGAGAATTTCTTATTACAACAATTTTGATACCTATCTTGTGTGGTCAATGACACGTGCTGAGATGCTTGCCAACAAATAAATTTTAACTACCGACTACGAATAATAACATCAATCATTTTTTACTTTCTGAATCAATAGCGACTTCGAATGAAATCTCTTTTAATTTCACTTTGATCTTCGATGACCAACATTCAGGATAAGCAGGATAAGACAACGACCTCTTCTTGACAATTAATCTTACGGCCATTAAACTGTGTATGCACGACGACACAGTCGACACATCCGACTTTACATTTCCAGTATAAGCTGACTTCTCATTGTACGAAAAGCCTAAGTATACAATGTGAGCTAGGTCAGCTAAAACTGGAAATATATAGCTTGCTTCGTACCTACCTAGGTACAGTCAACAGCAAAATTAGATGATCAAAATCAGAAATTCAATAGGAGTCAAAACTGTTCACGAATATATGGCAGCTCTACTAGTAGTAAATGTTTGGTATAATTTACAATCACATACTTTTGAATCACTTCGACGCCACACAGTTCTTACGCGAACTCCGTTCATTAGTATTGAATTTCTGATTTTGATCATCTACTTTTGCTGTTGACTGTACGTATTACCGTCACATACTTAAATGACACTTACATGCCGCAATTAAACCATGAGTCACTTTGTCGCGTCATACATACGTCTGAAAATTTTAATTTTAAACAAAAGGTATACCTCTTTTGTTTTAAATACGTCATCAGCACGACTATTGAAGTCGCCTATAGAAAAAGGTGAGTATAAACTAGACCATTTTCTCGAGCATTTCCATGGATTGTAAGTTGAGACCTCTACTAAGCCCTGAGCTAAGAACTGCGTGGCCGCGCGGTTCTCCACGTTTCGACCGCGCGGTCATGGTTAAACCTTTACAACTTTCTGAATAAGTATTGGATCTACGAATTTGCGACTTTCATTGTTAGTGCTTTACAAATTCCTTCGTAATGTTGACGTAGTCGTTTTTCTTCTACGACACTGTGTCCGAGCAGTCGAAACGGACACCTTACGAATGGTACAATACAGGCAAAAGCTCAGTTTCCTAAAGCATTTCCATGTAATGTAACGTTCCTGCGAATGCTCGATGCTGTGTTCGACGTAATGCTCATGACGAGTGAACATTTACCTGCAACATTTCTTTCTAACTTGCGTTCATTGTTAATGATTGTGCGTTCTTGATCGCTCGTGTATTTTCTAGATAAAATTTAACTCCAACACGTTCGTTGATTTTTAAAATGAGGTTGTAACAAAACATCGAGTTTAGTGTTTGCAGTGCGGTTCGATATAGTATATTTCATTACAAGTGCGGAAAGGCTGTCATTGCAAAGAGTTCCGACAAATGTCTACCCGAGCCGAGGCGCAGCGCAGCCGAAGGCGAGTGTTGACAGTCGGAACAAGTTGCAATGACGGTTCCGCAGGTGTACTGAACGACTATTTTTAATACAGTTGCGAAAAAATTAAGTAATTTAATAAAATAATAAAAACACAATATTGCTTTTATCTCTTCTCTCCACGCAAAAAATTAGTCGTATGTGGATATGTAACGACTTTTTGACTTTTCCGGTAAAATGTTCTCCGAAGCATTTTGTGCAATTATACTGAGTTCCGGTGGTGTTAATTAAAAAAAATAGGGTCGAAATTACTCATTTTGTGCAACAAACAACTAAACTCGCAAAGAAAATTTCTGGAAAATGGCGCCAACCGTAGAGCAGAGTATAAGCAGAGTTTTTTTTTCTTCACCCATTTTGGTAGGCAAAGGGAACTATCCATACAGCTTAGTCTTCAGTATATTTTTTTTATTGATATGAAATGAAAATGAAATTTAATGAGATGAAACCTAACCTAACTCATTCAATTAAATCATTAAATCTGATATTGAAATAAATTAGTAGCTTCTTTTTAGAAATATACGTATTTGTATGAATCACAAAAACTCTTTAGTAAAAACTTCATGGTTGGTTTTTCTTTTTAATAGACATTATTTTGACAGTTGGGAAAGAGAACGCACGAGTTCGGGAAAGGTAAAAAAAAAAGCACTAGTATGTAATAGCCCACATCCCGAACGCTATACGTCCCTGCAATACACCACTTTTTGAGCAACTGTATTAAAAAAATTTAAAAACGGCGAATGCTCAATGTTGTGTTACAAGTAAATGCTCTAGTCTACTCACCTAAATGTAAAACTAATAACTATAATAAGGTTGTAACGACAGCTCTTTAGTTTAAGTGCCCCAGTGACCTTTAAAATCTTATTGTCTTGAGAGCACTTGTGACCAATCCCAATGGTGAATGATGTTCAAGTTGCTATGAGTAAGATATCGCGGACGAGTTTTAAATGTTGAATCATTTTCCGGAACCTCATATGGACAGGAAGTACATAAAATTATCTATAAGGCTTATTCTTAGCACGAATAAAGCTTGTGAATCACCTAATACCAGTTTCTTTCTGTCAACATTCATTCATGTAAATATTTACCTTTTATATAACTGAACATTAAACTTAGGGGATTTTTATTATTCTAAAAATTCAGTTTTATATTTTGCTTCTTAACTTGATTTCGTATGCAAATGCTGTGTTACGAGTTTTCGATGAATCCAAAAACATTTTTCCTTTTTCATTCGTGCCATCATCCATTTTAATATTTTACAAACAAAAGAACCTGAACAATAGAAAAAATACCTGAATAGGTACATGACATGCCTGAGTAAATGAATACAGCGCTAGTTATAGCTACGGCTATGGCAAAGTAACCACTTCGAGTATAAAGTGATCATTGTAGGTAGGTACAATTCCACAGAACAGTTTTCTTCGGAAACTCTATAAATTATACAATGAAGCTAATGACAGCGGTGACACAAATAAACTACAAAATGTACCATTTTCCATAACTAGATTCAGCGTCATAGCTGAAGATTCTATTAATACATCGTAAATAAACGTGGTTACAGAAATTCCAGTTATTTTGGACATTTCCATCAACGCGTGACGTCATTCAAGTCGATCAAAACTGATACGAGTTTGATGAGTTTCAAACATTTTTTTAAGAAGAAACCCTTGATGTTGGCTTTGACAGTAAATGGACAGTTAATTATCACTTACTAGTCAAGTCAGTAGGTTTAAAAAGCAAACAAACGTGTGTGTGTACTTATCTGTTATGATGTTTGTAAGTGTAATCACACACCCCACATACTTGACTATAGTTACAGGTACAGAAAAAATCCTAGATTGAAGAAATGTTTTTCCTCAAATAGAAACAATTAGATGCACTTCGTTTTTTAAAATGTTGGCTTAATTTAAAAGAAAATTGTGCAGTCATGATTACTAAATCTGTTGTTAATCTAGAACAATTAAAGCGTAAAACAAGCTCTTGGATTAGGTACAGAATGTAGTTGGATTACATAACCAAATATCATTACAAGATTATCCTCTGGGAATTCTTTAATGATATTTACATATTTAATACAAATGCAAATATCTGACAACAGATACAAAGATAGTAAGTAAATGAAAAAAAATATGAAAGATGATCTTCCATAATACTTTACCAGACCACATTTTTATACTTTATATTCATTGCGCTCAAAATAAATGCTGAGCTGTAAAAAAATACTGTTATCCACGCAATAAAATCTTCGAGCCAAATGCTCGTAAATAAACTATCTTCGGTATGGGCTAGCATCATCATCGCCACGCAGTGGACACGTGGTGGGCCGGTGGGAGCCAAGTGATTGGGCCATGCCGGCCGGCCGGGCCATGCCGTCACTCCGGCACACCCATGGGAGTTACCTGCACTGGGAGGGCCCGACCTTGGTAGGTAGGTACCGGTGATCACCTACCCACTAAGTAAGTACTATTACCCTTTGTTCTTTCAAATGAAGGTGAGCGGACCTTAAATGACGTACATAACGTTTTCTACGTACCGTACGTATTGCAGTATTACTAATTACTGCATATTATGTTTTCAACATTCCATCCTTCTTTAAGATTTTATGCAACCTTTTTTGGTCGTTTTTCTGATTTAAAAAATCAAACTTTTGAATTTTGAACTGATGCTGTCAAAATGAAATTTTTCTCTTGAAGTTTGGCAGAGGTTTTTTGGTGTTCATTGCTGAAGGTTGCAATTTTTTTTTTTTCTTTGCTGATAATCGTAAAGATATTATGAAAAATACGTCCTTAATCATCTAAATTGGATTTATGTGAAGTCTTCGACATATAGTTATATGTTGATCTTTTGATCTTATCAGGTATGTGTATTTCTACTCGTTACCTATTTTTTTGGTAAAAGTGGTTCAGCTTGTTACAGCATTCTTAATGTGCGTTATTTTGTTTAGGATACGCCTGAAAATATAAGACGTAACAAGCCGAGTTTTCGGCCTTACCCTACCCCTATGCACTAATCTGTTCCTGGATTTTTTGAATGAGTTGAGGAGTGGAGATCTATTCGAGGGAGCAGTTTCAAAACCATACCGACCAGATGTGAAATGGAATTCAAGATATAATTCAGAGAGAAATAATCCAGGATCCATCAGATTTTTTTTATTATTGATTTTTTACTAATATCACTGTCGTTTATAAATAATAGTTTCGTGTAACTTTAATTGCAGAATACAACAGGTTTTTATATCGTTCGTTCACTATTGGTGCTACGCGATCGTAGCAAAAATTACAGTTGCAACTGCAGTTTAACTCGACGCGTAGGTAATCTAACTAAATTTTGAAATTTTATTCAATGAACAAAAAAACCTCAAGTATTAAATTTTTTTCTTTAAGTTTTTGTAATTTTTTGTAAATTCGGTTATTAATATTAAATCAAATTATACGTTTTTAAGTGGCGATGAAGTCGTTTCCTTTTTATATCGCTACAGTATGTACCTACTGTGTAATATTATAATGCTTGCTCAATATTATAATAACCTAAATAAATAACCCTCTGTTTAATTACTGCTAAGTACATTATTTAGTTTTTACACGCGACTTATTATCAGAAGTTTAGTTGGAAATGGTGCTATTTTTAATTTGATTTATTACGTCTAGTTACACAAGGCCAGCATGCAAATAAAAAATACCACCACCCTAATTGCGTAACACACTATAAATCTCAATAATTTTGAATGATATTGTTAATCCATTGCTTCATATGTCCGAAAAATGTGTCTGATCAACAATGTAAATAACGCAATTAATGTTGTTGAACTGTCAAAATGAAACCCATTGCTAACTGTTAGTGTGTTACACAATAACCCCGCAGAACTTATTATGAATAGTTCGAACCCATAAAAAGATTATATTTTAATACCTAGACTTTTTCGTAATAAAGAGGCTGGTTTCGGGCGTAGCATTGATGTTTTATTAGCACAGGTGGACTCCCCATCTAATAAAAGACCTTCTACATCCTGTCATCCTGAGATGGCTCTAGTAGAATGTTTTTGCTTTGTCTTTTTACGTTCCAAATACCTAAGTATATTATTTTTACCTATTTTATTAAGAAAAACGAATAATCTTACAAGATTGACGCAGAAACGATAAAGTATTTTTACTACGAATGAATCGAAAATGAATCCTTACTAACGTTGAGAGGAAACTTGACTGACTCTCTTCGAACCCCAGGAAACTAAAAAAATGAAAAATCACAATATTCTTTTGAAGAAATTATAAATAGGTAGAGAGCCAAGAGCGAGTTGTAAACTTCTTCAACAACGTTTATTAACAAAGGCAAAGAAAATTGAGCCTTAATTAGTAATTCCACAGAAACCCGTCATGAAAATGAAAACGAGGTAAAGATTTGTTCAAATATTTGTCTAGAAACCCTTAATTACCCAACAATAAGGAATGTTGACGATACTTAAGAAACAATTTCAGACGACATCAAACAATTTAATATAGAACCCAAAAATAAACGCAAATGGCGTGTTGGACAAGCTATAGACGTAAATGAACTTCGTCGTCAATTCTGTTTCATTGTATGAAGCGAAACGTGAAGAGGACAAAGCGACAAAGTAAGAATTGCTCATTAAATACAGTTATCCAGACCATCCACAGTACCTACAGTAAAGTCCTATTTCCCACCATTGCAAACCTGATGCGCTCTAGTTCACCATATTGTAGTTCAGCCATACAGCCTTTTGTATTTTGTACCATTTTACAAATCGAGCCAGAACAAATCAATAAAATATATAATTTATTATCATCTACTGTATGGAAATTCACATGCTTCGTGTTTTTACCCATAAAGAAAAACCTGATATCTTCAAATTCTTTATATTAACATATGAATTAATGTAAGTATAGGAAATTTCACGATTTTTCCTTTTATAAAGATAATTAAAATTATATCAACGCGGCAACAAACGGTGATATCATTGCTAACGTTACCAAAAATAGTTTCATCATATAACAAGATTAAATTATTTTGGATAATCCTCGGAGTTTTGGGAAATACGATAGGTACCTTTTTTTTCCATTGTTATCAGTAATGTAATTATATTATTATATAAGATAGTATCCATCAGTTATATAATTTATTGACATCAAAGGATACAGACGGATAGTTGCGCTTGTGAACAACGTGCTCTAAAGTAACTGCTTGGTGATAACTGAACAAAACGATAACCGCGACCGTGACTTACTTCCATCAAGTCGTCTCTACTTTATATTTTTATTATCGTAAAAAAGAACGCGACAGATGATGCCGACTAAGCTGAATTTATGCGAATAGGTAGTTACGGAAAAGGTACCGTACAGTCAACATCAACGTCTAAAGTACCTAATTAATACTCATGAAAAAACAACCGTAAAATATCCGTATTCCAATACTAGATACCAATTGAAATTCAGCCGCATGTTTTGAGTACCGTTTGCAATACATAAAATAATTGAATCAACTGCTGTTTCCACAATATTCTGAATAAAATGACCAATCAGAACCATGCTGGACAAAGGCACGGCAATGACGTAAAAAATATTTCCTTGTATGAGCCAATGTTTTAAAATAATCCTGGATAAAACATGTTACTAATAATGTGCGACTGCATAGCGTTTATTCATCCTCAGACGTATTGATTGTACGGAGGTGGCGGTAAGTTCTGAGCGAGGAAACCGCGCTACCGTCACAACATCGCGTCAGAGTCCAAGTGACGTGGTCTTAGATAGAGAGTTCTCTTGCCAAATGTGAGTCAGTGGCGATATAAAACCGCGCGGCCAATGTAAGCACCGCACATTTCGTATAATACCGCCGGCCCACGCTGTGCTCTGATAATACATATTTTTTAAAATCATTAATGTTTGTAAACGGTGAACGTCTTATCACTTCGCAATTCGAAAGGATCAGTTTGAACGTAGACAGTAAGTATTCAACCAAGTGTTATTGCTTTGAACAGTTAATCAGTGATTTGTGTTAGCCGTGAAAAATTTGTGTGGAAAATCTTTTCATGACTTCATGATAAATACAAAGAATTTTCCGCATGTATAAATCAAATCAGTCTCGCAAAAAATAACAACTGTATTTCAGTGACACCATAACTTATGAAAGTCGTTTGTTTTTTCAGGAAACATGCAGCCGAAACCTGACAGACCACCAGTGGGCGCTACAAGCCAGCTACCTCAACTACACCTGACTCCATCGGGTGGTGGACAGAAGCGAGCTGATGGGTCACCTCAGAGTGGGAGCAACCCTTGGCTGCTGAAGCCTCAGCACGAGATCCCGCCCACTCCACCACCGCAAGCGAACCCCCAGCCCATCGAATTCTTCCCACAAAGAATAGGGTAGTTTCGCATCATGGACTCTCGAATAAGAATATTGAAATATAAATGGCAAGTTGCCATTTTGTCGTTCTGGCTTTTCAGTAAAGTCGAATAAAAATACGCCTCGTTACGTTAAGCAGAATCTACGTAAATGTCGGAGACAAACTGAGGGAAACTTTGGTCAGGCAACATGAAGTGCGTCAGTGGCATGTGCGGTCAACCTACGGTTTAACGATAAGTTGTATTATTAGTTAATTGTGATAATTTGTGGAAAACCGCACGACAACGTAACATTTCCGTGACAAGTATGGAACTATGGACCTGATTTGAGTGAACTATGTTTTATTTTTAATAGAGTTTTAGTCGCAGTGAAAGCAATAATATGTCAATACTACGATATTAAATTAAGAAATAGCATAAGCATAGAATTGTATAAGATATTCTAACGCTAAATTCCATAAACAGCACGTACTCTACGTATTGTAAAACTAAATTAAGTGATATACAAAACTTAAGCAATAAATTAAATATGAAATACATAAATATCAATTAAATAACTTGTGTTTATATTTCTTCACACGATAACGTGTAATTGTTTAATAGAGTAAACTATTTTAAGGGGTTATAGTAACACAGAACATCACGCTTATTTTACCCGAAGGGTAAAGCAGAAGTGACCTTCATCATCATCATCATTTCAGCCGAAAGACATCCACTGCTGGACATAGGCCTCCCCCAAGCACATCCACTTCGGCCGGTTCTGTGGTTCTCGCATCCAACGGGTTCCTGCTTCCTGGGATTCTTAGCACCCGTTGCCTCACCGTGGCCTTGGCCGCTACCGTAGCCAAGGGTAGGCGGGCCGCCGCCGGCGCCGGGCACTAGGGGCCAAGTGTTTTAAGTGGCCCTAAAGAACCCTTATTTCGCCAGTTATAGTCTTGGTATGAAAATGAACAACTTTTAGTACAGGATGAAGTCTGAAATATCGTAAAATGATCCGTGAAATATTTCATTTAAGCAGATAGCATCTTCCTTCCTAAATCACTATTAAAAATATTTTACACTATTACTGTTAGATGTTGATGTGTGTGATTGATGTTAGATGTTGTTGCTGATTACTGTGTTATAGTGCACTGACGTCAATGTTTAAGTGCTTAGGTACTTTTTGTGCGGTAAGTTGATTTGAGCTGAAGATGAAGTACTTATGCTACCTACCTACATTAAATCTACACACGTAGATACCATTTTTTTATAACATACAGATTACAGAAAATAGTATGTACCTACAGCGGTTAATAGTTCAATATCCTTTCACTTACAAGTGACAATAAACTCTTTAGAATTATAATTGACCGACAGTAGAATTGAAAAAATGAGAGGTAAAATTTTTTTTTGAAGTACGTATTTACCTAGAGGTAAATTCTTTATCAAAGCTTACTATGCTTAACAAATTAAAAAGCATTCTAATGTTTATCTAGAACTTGTATTAGGAACTAATGAAACAGTTATCATGTTAAAAGATTGCATAAGGTGAACAGGAAATAGGATTCCATAAAGATATCTAATACTATGACTCGTGTAAAAACTATATCTAGTTGAGAGTCAGATCTCAACCAAATATTTTGTTCAAGCGAAGCTATAAAGCTTTTTATCAACACGGAATCCCCTCTGACTCATCGGATGATGACTCATGATAAAATTTCAATGGCAACTTTTCCCAAAATAGTGAATCGGGCACTTAACAAATGTAAGTGCTAAATCATCAATGACGTCATATAACAGCCTAGTAATTAGGTATAGTCCATATTGTACCTAAATAACTGATAAATGAATGTTTTGAAAAATAAATTGCAAACTGGTTTTTTGTTGTTGTTGTTTTTGGAAACAACGTAGGTACTACAACGTACGTAATAATTAGACATTGTCCATTCTAACGAAATAGTACCTAAAATACTATTTAATTAATGTTTTGAAGAATACAACAATAAATTGCAAGCTGGTTTTATGTTGTTTTTGGAAACAAGTAGTAATCAGCTGTGGGCGTCGGGCGGCGCGGCGGAACTCTCAAATGGACCAATTGTCCGCATGTGTCCCTACATGACTTAAGTTTGATTGATGTTTTCCCGAAATAAGCGTTCTGAGTCATATTCTCTATGGAGTGCTTCCTTGCAAATGACTGAAGGCTACTGAACCTTCGATGGAGCCCAGAAATAGGTACGATTATTTTAGCTAAAAAAACAATTAAGCTTACGTCATGTAAACAAAGTTATACGTATGTTTTGATAATATATAAACGCCATTTAGAATCTGGCAGATACAATTTGAATTCAATCCACAATATAGATAGGTTTTAGGTACCGATGCAATTTCCCTGCAACCTTACAGCAACATCAAAGCTCAAACAAGGAACCCGCGAACAAATATTCCTATCAGGCAAATCAACAAGCTAGCCTTCGGAATCAATCGTCTTAATTGATGCTAATATCTTATGAAATAATTAGTGCAATTGACGAGGGAAAACATTAATTGCTTTGATATGTATTGTATGACGCGGCACAAACGTCTTCAAGAGTTCCTACTATTACAGTGCAAGTGGTGGTTCAATTGAAAAGCCTTTTAGCGGTGCCTTTTGTACATTTAGTTAATTGCACGAATCTAGATTCACAGCACGAGTAAAAAAAAATTTCGTCGCGTAATTTGATCACTATAATTCGTTTTACCCGTTCCGTTTTTCCGTGTCGAGTGCTTCAAAGTCAAACGTGGGAGTGACAACACTAAGCGGCGGTTACCTATTTAAACTACATCAATAAATGATTAGGTGATCCACGATCGATATTTAGAAAATATCTAGATATTGAATAACTACTTCGTATACAGTCGACACCGTTAAATTATATTATTCAACAGGAATACTAGAACGTTCGTGGTGCAATCGCGGGAAGCCGTGGCAGTGCGCACATGTTTTTCAGACTTATTAAACTACTCACCTCGCCGGAGACGAACGGGAAACACTTCGAATTACTTTGAAATATGACTGAGATACTTTGTGATTAGATTGAGGGCTCCAAATAAGGGGGTGCGTTCCGCAATGGACGCCGGCAAAACCTGAAGTGTCGTGATACGTGCGGCCTCTATCGGCAACCGAAGAACGTGAAGACTGCCGAAATGTTCAGAGAGGGCACAGGCGAATTAATATTTTGTAACAATCTATTTAAAATTCAAGTTTGTGTCATTTTTCATTTAGGGTTTCATTTAAACTTAGGAAGAGCCTAATCACATTAATATTTCAAATGAATTAATAATCACAATAAACATAGTATAAAACAAAGTCGCTTCCCGCTGTCTGTCCCTATGTAGGTATGCTTAGATCTTTAAAGTTACCCAACAGATTTTGATTCGGTTTTTTTTTTAATAGACGGAGTCATTAATAAATAATACATGCATATTATAGTAGAGAAAAGCCGAGAAATTCAAAGATTTGTAATGTGATGTCGTAACAAACATATTTTTGTGCGCTTAAATTGCAAACGCTGGCTAAACCTTACGAGATAGATCAAATTAATGTACTACGCAATTGTATATCTTAAAAATATCAATAAAAATTCCGCGATGGTATATGTTTATCTCCTAAGGATAACCCACAGTAACCATTTTTATCTTTTACATATTACAAAAAAAATATGGGTTATTTACCAAGCTATTTTAAACAATACAGTATAATTCCTTATCTAATTAAATACATTAAATATGTTGTGCATTTTATGGAGATCAAAATTGCCCTTTACAGCATATCATTAAAATGAATATCTTAGAAGATATCAGAGATTTAAAAAGCGGGGGCAGAGCGGCTGGCGGGGCGGTACGAAGTTCACCGGGTCAGCTAGTTGCTAATAAAACAAAGACTTAAATAAACGATTTTTACTTGTACGCGAGTACGAAAACATGTTTTTGTTAAAAACCATTGTTTAAATGCAAATACTGCTAAAGTACTGGTCTAAGTATTCGTAGTTCTAGAGAAAAGGCGTCCTGCGCCCTGAAAATTGTGCGCGCGCAACCACCACCGGCCAATTCCCTACGAGGGAACACTATTAAAGATTACTACAACCTTCATTGAGAACGAAACATACGCGTCCCTCTCATATTCAGAATGAGTATACGGGACGACAGATAAGTTTCGTATTTGTTTCGATAGAAGGCAATAGGCACCCCGGGTTGTGCCGCTAGACGGCATGTTTATTTTTTCAAGTTCCAATTTACATGAATCGTATCAGAAAATTGAAATGGAATCATAGAACAAGGTGGACAAAATCAATAAAGATAAAATGATTTGTATATCAGTAAGCTAATTATGTAGGTATCAAGTTTTACTAATGGTATAATAAATTGATAGCAATTATCCTTTTATGACGTAATTTGTATTGTCTATCTATATGATTGCAAATATAACTATGATAGCGTTTATCGTAACACACACTAAATAGACATAATTCCTGTACGTCACATTTATGTACATGAAACTTTCCATTACGAAGAACATTCGATAGTAAAATGAGCCAATCGTTGTTTTGTAGCGGATTTGAACCATTCTCCCATGTCTTAATTACCTGAAACAATACAAAATCATTTGTTAAAGTCAAAGTAAGGTTACAAACATGAAAACAACTGGATTACCAAATCACGTATTAACTCAGCGACGTTATTTCCACTATAGACAATAAATTGCTGAACCTAATAAGCAGTCTTGTTTAGAAATTATAGAACGATTGTATGGAACGAAGACAGATATAGGAAACCCGCAAAATAACCCACAGACGTAGGTAGAGCGTTGGTGCGTACGACATCCATCTATACACCAACCAAGTCGTTGGCCTACTCATTTGGACTGGTTCATAAAGAAACGCTAATGAAGTTTAAGAATTTATAATAATTAGTCTGCGTCAGAAATATTTGTTTTTTATTGTGATCACTCATCCAGAAATATCACTAGCATCTAGAATATGACATCCATCTGATTTCATATTCTTAAAACGTATTCAGTGTTTTATTTGATGAGTAGATCTTTGACAGTCTTTCCGGGTAGTCAAAAGCCCGAAAGTTCAACAACCAGTTTTACCACGGGGTATCGTGATCGGTGTTAGCCAGCAACTGGCTTGGTTGCGGAGGTCAAATAGGCAGTCGCTCCATGTAAAATACTGGTATTCAGCTGCATGCGGTTAGACTGGAAGCCGACCTGAATATAGTTGGGAGAAGTCTAGGCTGATGATGTTGTTTTTTTAGTTGAAAATGTTTTCGTATGTAACAATGTCTGTGTCAGCTAAAGAAGATGCGGAAACCAATACGTCCTGAAAATAGCCACTGTTTGAGTTTAGTCGATAAAAGTCCGACTTACCCCTCCTTACTCCCTAAAACACAGGATCTCCAATGAGATGTTTGCTGAGAAAAAAATTGATGGCTCCTTTTTAAAAATGGCCGTAATCAGGATGATGACGATAATGATATTTCCCATGAGCATCGATGAAAACGTGCAAAGAATTGTTTCGTAGACATAAATAACTATGGACATAAACTACTGATAGTGAACGAGGTGAACATAATCTAGCTATAATCACATATCAGCCTGCCACGGTGATGATTACCTATGATTGATTGATTGGCTGTGGCGATGAAGCATGATTACCCATCCAATATCGTTAGCTCAAACGATCCATAGAGGAAGCCTGCAAGCTAACATCGATCTTGAGGCTATTAATATTTACCTTCTTTTTTAACCGACTTCCAAAAAGGAGGAGGTTATATGTTCGACTTTATATTGTTTTTTTTTTTTTATTATGTTCACCGATTGCTCGAAGACGGCTGGATCGATTCCAAAAATTATTTTTTTGTTTGAAAGGGTATACTCTCGAGGTGGTCCCAGTATCATCAAGTTGGAATCTGACGAGAGGATCCCATGGAAATCGAGGGAAACCCTCAAATTTTATAGGCAAACCTATTGCGATTTGGGTATTTTTTTTAAAGTAACTTGAGAATTTGTTCTCGGAAATCATTATGTGTTAAAGTGTAGCTGATGATGAAGATCACAGATGGCCATCGGAACTACTCAATGACAAAGATTTCACGGGTTACGATTCGATTACTTTAATATGGTTGCTAAGCAATTTATGCTCGTCACAATCCGTATGGTGAGTGGTTGTTGAGGAGTTCTCCTGGTTCTTACCAGGAGAACTCCTCAACAATTAACGTCCCAGCATCGCAGCAGAGTTTATTTAAACGCGGTAATCTCTCAAAATTACCTGTCGGATTTGAAAAAATCTTTTTGCATTTGATAGCCCAATTCTTGAGGAGGACCCGTAGAAGCCGAGCAAACAGAAAAAGTCAGAAAAAACGCTAAAGGAAAATGAGGTAACAGCGCGAGGATGCGGCGCGACGCGGTGGGTCGGGGGGCGAAATTTCATGCGGACGAAGTCGCGAGTAAAGTGATATAAGTCCTCCACAACACACTCCAAATGTTTACCTTTATCTTAACAAGATTTGTGGATAGTATAACTGACTTTATGGTAGATAAGGAAAAAAGGAAAAATATGGGCTCATCTTTAGATAGCAAATTAAATAATATCTAATAAGGAAATATTTGCGATAGCTATAACGTTTGGCAGATGAACAGGTGACGGCCGTATGGTAAATTAAGAGTGCTAATTTACCATACGGCCGTCACCTGTGAGGACATTTGTGAGGGGAAGACCAGTCGACAAATTCTTTTAGGTAAACCTAGAGGGAAAGTTATATTTTTTTTATTTTGATTCCTTATGTTATATTTGATTCAGAATGATGTCAGTACTCCTTTGTTTCCCTATGTCCGAGTGCTTGGTGTGTGTACCTACCTCGAGTAGAGTTAGAATAGGTACACATCAAGCTATAATTTCCAGTTTTAGCTGACTTCGCATTTTATAGGCTTTTCGTACAATGAGAAGTCAGCATAAACTAGAAATGTATACCTACTATATATATATAATATTCGTCACTGGCATCTAAGGTCACATTTACGCGTGTATTTGTCGCGAACCTAAAACTCGTAAATTTTTAACTTTCACGTTATTGATGGTGGGTAGTCCTTGAATATTACGCGTTTTGTCCCAACCAGGAAGCGAGTTCGCGATCGCGTGTCTCTATACATTACGAGTCATTGGTGCGTGTCTCGTGTTTAGGCGTTCGGCTGAAAAATGTATGTCTCTAGTTGTCTGTGCTGCCTTTTATCGGCCAATCGATAATTCTTTCATTGTATATTTTTTTATTACAAAGTGACTTTTCTATTACTATCTTTTCTAATCTTTGATGTTTTCAGATCAAAACACATTAAACTGGAAAATCTTTTTCAAAAACTATAGGTAGCTTAGCTTTTTATTTGTCAAAAACCACAATTGAACTATGAATATTGGCCTTACATGTAGGTACGAGTACATAGTGGTTAAAATTGAATGACCGGAAATTAGAAAATGCTGGAAGTCAGGAAACTGGGCAAAAATTATCCAACAGATACCTAAGTTTACTTTTGGCCGATTTTTCAATCTTTAGATAACTTATTTATGAGGAATAAAATTGTTAGATAACAGCTTTTGTATAGAAAATATTTCAAATCAAATGAAATCTTTAATGCTGAACACCGTACCCACACAATTACATTGCAAGGTATTGAGTCAATGCGCAGTTCACTATGTTCTTCCAAAAAAAAACTTTTTTTTTTTTTTAAGTAGGTTTGCTCTTTACTCTAGTCTAGGTCAGTGGTGACAGAGACAAAGAACAATAAATATAGATATTATAAACAATACGGCAAATTACCGTATTTATTGATCAGATAAATGTTATCAAACGATTGAAAAATCGGCCCTTAAAAAAATAAATTATGAAGAGGAATCCCAAAGAAAAAGTTGTTGATTTGAATCAAAGCCAGCTAGTGCTGCCATCGCACTTCGAGCGAGAAAGTCTTCCGCACAGCGCCATCTATAAAAATTTTCACAAACTATCAAGTAAACGATTTTCCGCCATGTTGAGGGCGGCGCGGCTTGTGCTACGTTCCGTAGCGCGGCGTAGCCGCGTAGCTACGAACGCTTGTAAGCATTTCACAACTTTTGCAACAGATGGCGTTGTCGAAGGAATCTCTTCTCCATTTGATATTTTCTTCGTATTTTTAACTAATTATTTGACACGTATTAATAAAACTGTTTTTTTATTAAATTCGTCTATAAACAATACATAAATTAGCATAGAAATAATTTTATCAGGAAACCTTGGAAGTTCGATGCCCTACTCTGCCATATCTGAAGTGTAGTAGAATAACTAAAATTGTTTACTACATAAGTATGTTAACAACTTCATTAATAAGTTCACGCGACTTATGTAATTACATATCATTCGCACTATCGTGCAAGCGTGAGAGCTCTTCAAGCCAATCGAAGTTTTCTATTATTAACTATCTACTGTAGTAAGTGATACTGCACTCAAGATCATTTCATTCATATTCACACGTAAAAACTGTAATCAAACCAAACAACGATTGTTTACTACACACGAGAGAGTAACGGGAGTCAAGGCGTAATGACCCGCAAGTGTGGAGGTTCACTAACAATAGGGTTCTTGCTCGAGTGCTTTGAAACCCTACCCATTGCTAATAGCCCTGGAAGGGGTGAAACGTCCCCAGTTTCACCCTCGGATGCATTAGAACGATGACATATTTCAGTTTGGAGCTATTATTTCGGTTGTTTCACTTGAGACTGTTTATTCTGCCAGAATTCGTAATACTTCTTCTTTTTGGGCTCATTACGAACATCGGTACCTTCATTGTTATCTCGAAATTCTAGTTACAATTTAATTAACGCTTAATTACAAAGAAACTTATTGATAAACAAAATATCATTAGGTATTTGTTATTTTTCCCACTACGATAATGCTTAATTAAATTAGTTGTGACTGCATCCCTATCGGTTAGTGCCAGAACAATATTAAAATGCTAATAGGCACACAATATGTGGGCACTAGGCAAGTACTACTCGACTAACGTTAGTACTTGTATGTGTGACAAAAAGTATCGATTGCTCTGTGGCTACCCACAATCAGCGGGTTTCTAGTATTTCTTACTGACTGGTATTCTGAAGATGTCCTAGACTAGATTTCAATCGTTTTGCGGTAGCATAGCATAAGCATAATCAGCCTATAAAGTTCCCACTGCTGGGACACAGACCTCCTCTTGGTGAGAGGGAGTGGGCCGTAATCCACCACGCTGGCCCAGTACCAGTTGGTAGATGTCGCATATCTTCGAATTTTTGGTTCTAGAACATAGAATAGAATAGAATACTCTTTATTATGTACACCATATAAATTACAGACATAAAAATAGAAAGAATACAAAGGGTGACACAATGGGCGGTAATGGGCTTATTTTTCCCACGACATGAGTATCATACCGTACCTACTCTTAGTCCGCGCTATGAGAGAAGAAAGAGCTACCCTAAAAGTCGGCGAAGACACCAATGCCGTTGTAGCCAAAATATTGTTATTGATGTTAACGCTACATATTATTATTACCTACCTATTTTGTAAGATGTTGTGTGTGTGATGATAACTAGCACGGGGCTCATCATATAATTTCTTGTCAATAATACACTCGTAGTGATTCCACCCATGTTTGTTTAATTTATCAAGATCTAGAGATCTTAATGGTTTAACGCTTCGTTAAATAGAAGGTCAACAAAATTAGCATTGACATCGAGATACAGGTACCTATGTATAGGTATAGGTATGTATAAGTTGGAAATCAAAGGAGGTGCAACGTTTAATTTAGAAATGCACTGAGACACGAAAGGGACGGTAGTTCTAATGAGAAAGCTGGGTACATATATAGCCTTGGTGTTAGACTCATCTTACAGTGTTCTTTGAAGTCGTTGTGACGAGCACCTCTTTGAATATAGTCTGAAGATGGCGACCTTACACCTTGACTTTAGTAATAAGGGAGGCTAGACTACGTAGGTACCTACCTCTATTAGGTATGTGTTGGACATGCTAAACCACATTCTCAGGCATTCAAAGATTAATTGCTTGCCCGTCTAAGGGGCATTTAAATTACTAAGTTTTCCATAAGTTTTCGCAGTTGTCTACAGCATACGCAGAAAATAGAAGGTATAAGTTTGCCTTATTGATGAAACTAAAGAAAACGAATATTTAATAATAAGTAGCTGCAGTCTGACTTCCGCGTCCGTCTTTGAAAATTTACTATGGGACCAAACATGAAATCGCGAAAAAAAATCAGCTGTTCTCTACATTTTGACGAGTTATATGAACATAAATGTAGGGAACAGCTGATTTTTTTTCGCGATTTCAGGTTTGGTCCCGTAGTAAAAGTTGTTCATAATGATGAGTACAATAACCTCTTAAGAGGTTGTTAATGTTTTAATTACCAATAACCCTGTATATTCCAGTTATAACATGAAAATTCTACTTCGAATAGCTAGGAGGCCGCCGAGCGACCTTTTGTGGTCCTATTTATCGCGCATAATTGGTCAATACTGTGCGTTAAAAATTCCGAACGCGGGTCCCTCGACGGTGGCGGACGGAAAAAGGTCATATTTGGTCGGGGCAAAATGGACGGATGAAATCCCAACGGCGCCCTATCATCAAAGTAATACTGATAAAAAGGGGAGGGGATTGTCATCAGTAAAGGATTGTGGCTGGAATGGCTTATCAACATAGAAGTTGTCTGTAAAAAACGTAGATACCTATCTTATCATCAGACCGTAAACTTCGACCTAGATTTCGACTAGATATGGAAATAGGGGATTTTGCGAATCACAGTCACTTACATGGCAGATATGTTTGGCATGTTATTAGCATAAAGTAAAGCGTTTTACGCCCAAACTATTGCTGTAATCTCATAACCACTTTTATTTTAAATCGAGTGGCCCTTTTATTTTTGTTGCTAATCTTAATTACTCCTTACCCAAAACATTTAGGGTCAGCGCTGCCTGTCTTTCTCTTCCATACATTTCTATTAACCTTCATAACATTATTGACTCCCCTTCTAGCCATATCACCTTTCACACAATCCATTCATCCTTTCCCATGCACAACACGTCCAGTAACTAACAAGTACCTTCTAAATGCCTCCTAATCTTTCGCATTAATGTTATTGTCAGTGTACATTTCTTTAACTCACTTTTGTAATCAGGTTCCCACGCCAGGAAACAAGAAAAGCAATCAGTATTCTTACATTGTAACATGACGCTGTTTTTCGTCTCCACTTCTACTAGCAGCTTTTAGGTACCTTTTTGTGAGTATGTATCTACTTTCTGCTGTATCGATTGGACTTTAGAATCGACGTGATTTAAAAAAAAAAATAGTCGGGTCCTAATATTAACATACCTTTGCCTCACCCTTACGGGAAAACAGACATTATGTTATGTATGTCAGTTAGATACGTGAATTGGAATTGGATTGTATGTTGCTGAAAGGATATTTGGGATACTTACCTACTACTTATTTTGGATAAGAATCTAATTAAGTATCTAGAGTTAATTAAATTCTTGCAAGCAAATCATCAGGTTACTAAGTATTACTTAATTCGTAGATATTTTATATCAATTTAGTATAGGTATCAAAGTTGATTGTATATTCATATTTAATGGACAAACGTTAATAGCTTAGCGTGACGTTGGATACCTAATTGGACAAACCACGATTTTAGGCTGATTATCGCCAATTGCGAAATAAACATTTGGGTCTTTACTATAATTGTGGAATCCTTTAGACATTAAAATCGCTTTATAGTATGAAACCACAGACGTCATATTTCAGATAAATACCTACTCAAATAGCGTGACTGAAGGACTCTTTAGACAAACCCTGAAAGTTGGACCACATTCAAAATGAAGAAAATTTAATTTAATTTTTGAGTTCTTTCAAAACTTTTCATTGCACTCTGATGATACTACTACTATACTTTCTAAATGTGTTAGTTTTAGACAGTAAAAAAGTACTACTATAGGTACACATAAAATGGTTTACTGATTTTAAATAGATACTGCTAGTAATCTACTATAATATTATTATGGGACACAGAAAGTTGCAACGAGTGATCGTAAGTTTTAGCGTTTTTTCATCAATCGATCTTTTTAACTACAGTCTAAGGCGGATCACACAGCACAAACAGCGCCCCGTCGCGTGGTATCGCGACGGGGCGCGGAAAACGGAGAAAGTGCGATTTTACTGAATTTGTAATGTAAAGCGCCGGCCGCGTTACTGGCCCCGTCGCGTGGCACGTTGTAGTGTGATGCGCCTAAGCGTTTTTATCAATAATTTTACATCTTTCTTAAAGTTAAGAAAGTATTAAAGCTTCAAAATAATCATAATAATCTGTGATTCTTGATTAGATAATTCCTAGTTCACAACTAGATGGTACTGATCGTCTTGTTGTAGATTATCCAGTAATTTTACGACACCCACTCTTAGTGAGGTTGATCCAGTTGCCACAATTAATAAATTACCTCACAGCAAATTATACCTTCCTCCGTACTGGCCTAAGTCATTTTTTATTCAACTAGCTTCTGTCCGCGACTTCCTCCGCGTGAATTTTTTTTTTCTTCCGACCATCGCATCGCATCGCCCATCCATTACTTTGTTTTCGCTTAGCGTTCTTTCCGACTTTCATTATTTTTGCTCGGCCCCTAAGTGTCCTAGCGTGGTGTTTAATTCTTCGTTCCTCAAGAACTGGGCTGTCAAATGCAAAAACAATTTTCAAATCCTTTGGTGTTCCAGAGATTAGTGCGTTCAAACAAACAAAAAAACAAACTCTTCAGCTTAGAACATAGTTTCTTCTATCCATCGAAGAATAGATACTATAAACCTTGGTCCCTCTACTCTTTAACTTAATGAAAACATTGAAAGTTTTAATGTATATCCACATTTGCATAGACCGTCGACGATATCTGAGGTAACTGTTGGGCTGACATAGCGTGACCTAGGGCACCTGTTTATACAAACTCTAGAAAATAACATTCAAACTTTTGGTTATATATTTCGCGTGCAGATTAATATAGGTACTTATAGGTATTTATAGATCTTCCTGCTGAAAGTCTTCTACCTACCTTTAATAATGATAATGTGATCGCAATGCATATGTACCCATACATTTGGGTACCAATGATTAAAAAAACAAAATTAATAACGGGGATAAATTCGCTATCTACAAACTTAAACGAACACGAACAGCAATCAAAGAGATCAATAATCACATGATTGAAGTGATACTGCAAACAATGTTACAAAGAAGTTAAAACAATGGCAATAAAAAATATGTCTTTAGAATCACTATTTCTTACGACGCTAGTAATTTACTAGCAACTCAATCTGTAGCGCAAACAATACAATCCACATGGGAAATAAACAAAAGGTTAAACAAACAATGAATTTGTAAAATAAACCTGTTTATTTAAGGACCTGTTTGAAATGTCCAGAAAAACAAAAAACAAATAAAAAAATGGAACAGAATTATTGTGAAGTTATCTGCTATAGATAACTGAAACATATGTAGATAGTTAATTAAACATTATCTACACCTGTATATGTAATAGGTAATACCACTATAATGTACCCTAAACATTAAACATAACTTTAAAACCTAAAGTGGACATGCAAAAACCAATCACATATGATGACGGCCATTTTGACCTTCGGGTGTCGTAATTATTAGAGTCTAGCGGTTTGTTACATCACCACTAGAAATATTTACTAGCCACGTCAAGTTATGGGTCATCGGTGCACACACCTTCGCAATGTTTTCGTTTTGTTGGTATATGATAATCTTATCTATATCTATGTCGGATTTGGGTCCATTGCAGTCGCCGCTCTTTCGTAAACACGCACGTGCTCGTTTCTTAAGCTCAGAAGATTCTTGCTTCAATCTTGTGTTTTGTTTGGATTAGAAGATTTATGGATAGGGATTATTATGGTTTTAGAAGCCCTTTAGTGGTTTCTCTAATGAAGCTGGCTGATTTTTAGTACCTACTAGGTTTTATTTATTTATTTTATTTCTTATGTACCTATATCTCATCGTATACTGTACCGGTTGATGTCATTATGTCAACGCCAGCTATCGCTGAAAACCAGCGCTGGGACTCTGTCTCGCATAGGGTCGTATAGCATCAACTTGTTCTTTTTTATGTAAGTAGGTATGTGTACTTTGTCTGTGTCATGTTTACCGCAAATAAACGTATTTTCTTTATTTCTAAAGCGTTAGCCAACCTTATAACATCCTGGAACTCTTTGTCATATTCACCTTCATAGTTAATTTTATTTTCTGCGTCGTAAGTATGTTAGATTGAACAACATTGATATTCGTTTTATAGCCAAGGTCATCGTCATCATTCGCAAGATGCTAACACATGATAATGATCCCGGGACTTCTTTGTTACAAACCTGTTCAAAGACTAAAGTGACTAATTGCATGCATTTTCTAGAAATTTCGTCGTGTCCTTGCTGATATGCATTAAAACGTAGCGTATGTAATTTAATACTCGTTGCGTAGTGTTATGTATGAAACCAGCGCGCGCGCACCGCTACGCTAATTTGTATGCGACCTCACGCGTCGAGCGACACTGTCGGGGGCCAAATCTCTTATGTCGCTCGCTTCTGTATCTTTTATTTACATGTTACTTTATAATGTTATTTTATTGCATGTATGTACTACTCAATTATAGAAGCCGACCCCAGCATAGTTGGGAAAAGGCTAGGCAGATGATAATGATGATGTACTACTCAATTATAGCTGTCAAATTAGTAATGCGCTGTTTTTTTTATATATTTGTATCTAATTTATCTTCAGTTGAAAATAATTTCTTAAAATTAAAATACCTAAACGTAACAAAACCCTAATTGGCTTCCGTGCTTGCATTGTTTTTACAAACGCAAACAACTTTATCAAAACATTTCCAAAGCAATAAAAGAGCAGCCAAGGAACGGATGCAATGGTAAAAGGAGTTGGAGTAACATTAAGTAATTTATTTTTGTAGACCAGCTTTAATTGGTGGTTCCACCTAATTGGCGAATCGCACGCAACGTCGCGACTAAATTGTACTAATCGTTACAATTATATTGACGTAATGGTTAAAATTCGCTCGTGGGAGACATTAACTGCCTTCATTTAAAACCGATTCAGCAGGCAGACAAATGGAGTTTATCCTTAATTCCAAATAAAGAATGGTAAAATACTGCCGATACTGCTTCGAGCAATTTACACGTAAATTGTGTTTCTATAGCGTAATTTAAATGTACCAACGAATACCGATCTGTTTTGTTTTTCGTTGAATCTTGAGATTTTTTTACCAAGTGTTTCTTGTCATTGAACTAGACAGCAGTAAGGTGTCCCTGTAGGTGGGAAATGACGCGATGCTGTTGCCCCGAACTCGTCCGGCAATTTACCAATCACTAGGCAAGATGCCGCTAAATGTAATTGTCCTCTGATGTTGGAAGTTGGAACAAGCATTAGCTAATCCCCCACGGTTGTCAGCTTTTAACTAAAACTGATGGCATGGGTTCATGGGATAATAGATATTGATGAGCGGATGATGCAAATGCAACCAAGAAAGTGTGTGATCGTTGTTCTGATAGTCAATTAATAAAACTGTTGTAACTACCATAAATAGAAAGCAGCATTATTTAAATAAAGCTATACAGGCAAAGGGCCATAACCAAATAGATTTGTGACTGTAAGATACTAAACGATGATAAATTATTTAGGGTTCAAGTGCTCGAGATCTTTCTCCCAACTTATAATAAAAGTAAACGGTTAACTGAACGAGCTCACCCGTCACCCGCAGCTCCAATAGATATTGTCCTTTCAAAAGTGCTCCCATAAATCTGACATCGTAAAAACCCCTATTTCGGAGTTTATTTTCTACTAGAATGACGAAGCAAAATCCACAAAATATGATTAAAACACTGTATACTGTTATCCTTTATATTGAATAGAAACTTGAGATGTTTGTATCTTGTTGCTGTTCAGAAAGTTGGTGGTGTACCTTCCAAGACGCTATTGTTCGGTTCACAGTTCATTAATCAGCGACATTGAGTAGTTTCAGGATGAACTCAGCCGCGCCCTCGAGCCCCGCCTTATTTCAACAAAAAAAATTTTTGTTGTTACAAAATTCTCTTATTAATTTTAATGATCCATGGCCAGGGTTATGGTCAAATAAGTGTTTTTTTAAGAGTCGGCAATAAACGTGGCGGTACATCTCTTTCATTTATAATAAAGGCAGCAAGATGTAAAAGAAAACCCAGTGGAGTCATGATGTTTGTCTCAATTTAAAACTTAAATGCAAGATGACCCCAATTAAATGCCTAAAGCGGATTTAATTTAAAAAGCTTGGTCATCAACAGCTGCTAGTCATACATAAGACAGTAGATCACTTATTCTTATAACACGACATAGAACCCTTATGGAAGATAAACTGCCTCAAATCTCGTAACTATGTAAAATATATATTGTATCTTGATGTATTTGGGCCCTAAAACAATAAAATCGGTAAAAGAGTCTGCGATGGCAGAACTCCGTTGTAAAATAAAAGTTGGATAACCTCAAGAATATAAAAATATAATACTCTTTCCCTCCATTCATAGGAGAAGATCCTTTGAAGCTACGGATATGGAGCATTAGAATGAGGAAATAAATCTTCGTGATCGACTGCTTGCTGTCAACCAGAGAGTAATAAAGAAACTATATAAAACAAAGACGACTAATAAGCTGTAGGTAAGTTAAATATTTAAAATACTTAAATTAAAAACGATAATTTAATTTTATTAACTTAGTAGATTAAGGCGATAGCGTCAAGGAAGCTCGCAATATTCAATTTTTCTTACGTTTTTACAATTTACAGGTCAGTCCGGTTGTACGTTCATCTGATGTTGATTTATTTATAACATTAGAATCATAAAAATCATCAATACATCTTTCTAAGTTCATATAATTGAATTACTATTTTATGAAATCATAACATTTGAGGCCAAGAAACGCACTATATACATAGGGATATAAGAATGAAGTGAATATGGGCGGTCTCCATTATCTCTGACTCAACTATGTATGAAAGACACTGACATAATGCTAAATTCCTCGCCGTTTATTAGGCGATAGACATTTGCCTACATTTGACCTAATTGTTCACTTAACTACCACCGCGTCATTACTTGCGGACAGCGCACGACTATGATTATTTAGAACATTGTTTCATTGCAAAAGTGACTTTAAATGTTTGTTCGAAAACTTCTGTACACTTATTTGTTTAACTTCAAGAATACCCTTCGTGTACGCGCTTAAATTTGAGTATATAAGGGAGACTTTTGTGTGTCTATCAATAACTTTGAAAAACAAACCAGACCTAAAGTATATTTATGTGTTTGCACAACCCATTGTTATAATGAATCATTTATGAATGAGTTGCAATGCCCTGTTGAACTCTCAGGCCAGGTTCCTAAAGACAATAGGCTGTGAGCTCAGCAAGTCAGCATATTACAATAAGTCTTACGGCCATGCCGCTTGAGGGCAAAGACACTGCATTATCACACTAACGAGAGTAAAGTGAGTTTAATTATATTTATGGCGTTAGTTAACACAATAGACGTCGTCGCAAGGCGCCCTGTCCAGGCCTACACTGATTTAATCAGTGGTTCGTGTTAGATCTGACCGATAAACTACAGTGGTTGTTTGTAACAAAATTTGTAACTAAACTACTTATAGGCAGATTAGTTAAACGAGCCTCAATTTTGAAAAAAATTGGGTGCGGTTTAAGAAAAAGAATAAGAATAAGAATCTTTATTCACTTCAATTGTACAAAAACACTTAACTAAAACACTATGCAGCGTTACAACTAAGGGTTTCAAAACAGTGTGGGGTTTCCTATTTATTCCTATTTTAAGATGACTATATCACATATACAGGGTTATTTGTAAAACACCAGCAACCTCTTAAGAGGTCATTGTACTCATCATTATGAACAACTTTTACTATGGGACCAAACTTGAAATCGCGAAAAAAAACTCAGCTGTTCCCTACATTTTGACGAGTTATCTATACTATATCTATACTAATATTATAAAGCTGCAGAGTTTGTTTGTTTGTTTGTTTGTTTGAACGCGCTAATCTCTGGAACTACTGGTCCGATTTGAATGATTATTTTAGTGTTGGGTAGTCCATTTATCGAGGAAGGCTATAGGCTATATTTTTTTTTTTTTCAAAATCAGGGATCCGTAATAAAATTGCTATTTTGTAACACAAGGTGTAAAATCGAAAACCTATTTTTGCGTGCGCTGCAAAAACTATTGACAATAGATCAAAATGATGTACTACGGGTTTGTAGAGCCCATTAAGACCTACAAAAAAGTCCGCGAGAACATATATCTAGCTATCATGGTTTAATCACAATAACCGATTTTGTGTTCAAAATAATTATTAAATCGTCTGAAGAAAAAAAAACTACGTTAAATATGTATCGTAATATTAATCTTTATCGAAATTAAGCATTATGTTATCAAGAGTATTTATGAAGAAGTAAAATACTTTTTGTTTCATCTCAATCGGATATTTCGTTTAAAAGTTATCACGTGTGTAAGATGTTAAGAGTTGGTACCTTACCTATTAAGGAGTTATGGGCCATAGAGTTTTTTATCTATACTAATAATAAAGCTGAAGAGTTTATTTGTTTGAACGCGATAATCTCTTTAACTACCGGTCAGATTTGAATTCTTTTTGCATTTGATAGCCCAATTCTTGAGGAAGGCTATAGGCTATTTAACATCACGCTATGACCCTTAGGAGCCGAGCAAAAAGAAAAAAACTCAGAGTGAATGGTAAGCGAATACGAAGTGTTGCGACGCGACGGGGTGGGGGTACAAGAAATTTCACGCGGACGAAGTCGCGGGCAGAAGCTAGTAATATTATAAAGCTGCAGAGTTTGTTTGTTTGTTTGTTTGAACGCGCTAATCTCTGGAACTACTGGTCCGATTTGAATGATTCTTTTAGTGTTGGGTAGTCCATTTATCGAGGAAGGCTATAGGCTATATAACATCACGCTACGACCCTTAGGAGCCGCGCAGCGTGTGACACCGCGGGGAACAGCTAGTACGAACATAAATGTAGGGAACAGCTGATTTTTTTTTCGCGATTTCAGGTTTGGTCCCATAGTAAAAGTTGTTCATAATGATGAGTACAATGACCTCTTAAAAGGTTGCTGGTGTTTTACAAATAACCCTGTATAATACAAATCTAGGTTATGAAACAAATGAGAGATAGCAAATTAAAACCCGCGATCTAATCAGCCAGCAATAGTAAACATTAGAGATGACTACATTAGTGCAATAAAGCAACTATTTGCGAGGCATAGTAATTACAAACAAACAATTGAAACGCGAGTGCGTACTCGTAGCCACGCAAGCCACGAGAAAATATTAATATTCCATCACAAACGAACTTTCATTGTTTTCAAAAACTCTGGGAAGCTCCGTGTGGAGTCCTAATTAGAATTTTTATGGCTTTTACTGCTGATGTGCTAACCTTTTGCTCAAGCCTATTTAATTAAAATCTTTCACGTATAAACAAGAAAATGGAAACCTGCCAGTAAGTAATATTATCTTCACAACTGTCGTGATTTAAAATTCTAAAGAATTAACAATGGAGCTATTTGATCGTTGAAAGAACTTCAAAAATACATCTACAAAAAACCATGCTGTTAATTTGCAAAATATCAACATGAAATTGTGTTTGAAAGCATTTAACCTATCGGCAGGCCCATTAATCAAATTGGCCCTACGAAAACGCAAATCATTGTTCATCACTTAAGAGCACAGAAGCCAAACAAAAACGAAATATTTATTTTATTTCTTTTAGTAGCTAGTTTTATGAAATAAATCGAACTATGGGTATATATGGGCTGGACTTTGATCACATCTCCTAATAATCACAACATTTTTTATTTCGATTGGATGTAGTTATTTCCAAAATGGCGTATCTTTCTAGGTAGGTAAGTAAAAGTAATTATCTTGTATCGAAACTTTTTAACACGCTTTTTTATTAAATAAAGCCATGAAAGCAACAGCGCAAGCGGCTGCATGCAAGTTTTCATAAAATAAACAATTAAAATACTAGTAACAAAATGGGTCATAAAGCCAGCTAATTAAAATTCAGTGATTACTAGTATAGCACGACATGAGACCTAGGCGCGACTGGTATCAGGCACGGGGCGAATTCTTCTAGGAACTTAGGAAGCGTCATTACACCCTTCACACCCGATCAAACCCCATTCACAATTATCGTAACTGTCAACTATCGCAATCAATACATTCAGCCTTAAAATTCTTTATTGAAACGAAGAACCTATTAGTTTAGGCATTCATTCTTTAAAAAATATACAAAGAACTCGGGAATAAAGAACTAACTAACGAAACTGCCGCAATTGTAGGTTCAAATTGCTCCGGAAAAATATGATTTACCTACCGTAAACCTTTACACAATCAGATGATAAAGACAAATTCACATCCTTATTCTACTATGCTGCAAAACAGAGGCCCAATAGGAAACAGTTAAATGAAATAATGGGAGCTCCAGATAAATGAAGTCAAGGCCTCGTGCACTGCATCAAGGGGATCCATACGTATGTGTCAATTTATTGTAAGTATTCTTAGAAATGCCACCTACACCTGATCTATTTGTGGGAACTCTGGGCAACGGTCATCGTGCCGAATCCGTTTGCCGAACTTAAATTGTACGTACAAAAAATATACCAGAGGGCAAGGACCCTTTTTTACGACATCGTCCTCAGCGTTCTAGATTGATTATCGAATTCACATTCTAGAGTAATCCCTTTTGTGTTGGGGTTCGGCCTACTATCCCTAAATTATACAGGGTTATTGGTAAAACATTAACAACCATAGTAAAAGTTGTTCATAATGATGAGTACAATGACCTCTTAAGAAGTTGTTAATGTTTTACCAATAACCCTGTATATGTAACTAGGTGCTCCTTCAATGTCAGTTTTCACAATCAATCAATCATCGGTCTAGGACTTTGAATAAATGATGCATGACCTTTGCCAAATCTATATAATGAAATCCTGTATTTTAGATGTCAAACTCGGTTACTTTAGTAATCCTCACACACCACTAATCAACCAAGTGGATTAAGAATCTAAAAATGTATAAGAATTTGTTATACGTATGTTAATTCTTGGGAATGATCATACGTATAATAAATAATATTGTTCGATAAGATTAAAATTAATGAAGAAATCGATCATGATATGATAAAAAACTTTAATGCACCTAAATATGATAACAACGATTGAATCACGTGTTGATTTCAAATTCTGTTTCTCTACTTGATTCAATAAAACACTTGCCGTTTTAATTTAGCATGAGGCTCTATAAATCTTAATTAATAAATATGTCACGCCAAATGGTTCATAAATTAGGATGTATATACGTATGACAGTAGATGCAAGTCAAAGCCCGATTGTGCAAGGGCAGAGCCGATCATACATCATACCTTATACCAATATATCATAATATTCTCGTAAACTAGGACGATTCTATTACGATGATAGTTGCTCATTCAGACAGAAAACTGAGCAATAGTGGAATGTGGATGATTGTCCCAAGAAAGTGGATTGACGTTGATATGCCGTCGCCTACGTAATACATGATTATCGTCAACGGGATGAGGACTCTAATTTACAGGTTTATGAACACCAATTTGTAACTTCCTATCTAAAAATGCCAGTAGGTGTGCTTCTGAATTCTTCCTTATGAAATCTAACCTAAAAATATAGGTACTCCTGCGAAGTATGAAAGCATAACACACACATAACATAATATCACGCCTATATTCACCGAAGGGTAAGACAGAGGGGTACTTTTCACCAGTGTCATGTAACAGGGGACGAGCTTATTGCCATAACCCGGGCACAAATTCCTATTCAAAAAGAGCTAGTGTATTTGAATATTATTATTATTATTATTTATTCCCTGACTTTTATAGAAGATAGAAGATGATACGTCTTCCTCAAGTAATTGTATGTAAATAAATAAACGTACTATTGTTATTCATAAGTTATACTTAGTTATTTTTTCGTGGAGGGTGATAAAAAGTAGAGTCCACCTCGGGAGCAACACTATTTTAAGCTCGAGTGACGTACTTTAAATCAAATGGCTCTTCCGACGATTTTCATCAAATCATAATTTAAAAAACCCATGTTTTCTTGTAACCGAAAAACAATTTGATTTTAAAATGAAGCATAACAAAAAGTCTTTATCTCTTTTACAAGCGCTAACAATAAAATGATTATAGATTATAATCATGACGAATTGGTCAACTATATTTAGACATCTTTTTATATGGATGACATAAACACAATAATACAACTATCATCATTTATGATGGGTTAATGAAGACGCATAAAAAAATCACGAAATAGCAAAAATATTTTCCCGTACCGGGAATCGAACCCGAGCCTCCTGGGTGAAAGCCAGGTATCCTAGCCACTAGACCATACGGGAGATGAAATATTCTCTGAAAACTACACATTAGTTAAATAGGTTACATGCATCTGCTTAATTAGTTACGACACCTATTATTTAATTAATGATATTCTTGTCGGACATAGGTAAGTGAAAACAACACGCCATAAATTATTAAATGATTGGCGTTTCAATGTGAAAGTCATAAAAGTAAACGAATTCGCTCGACAACAAAAGGATGAAACCCATGTTTATTAATTTTTACTACTAAGGTACCAAGTACTAATACAAACATGACATGTGTACATTGTTTGAAGTCACGGGGGCTTCCGGCAATTATCTAGATACATTTATAGAATCATTAAATGGATCTGCGTATCATTCAGATGTCTCGATAGGGAATGATTAATCTTCTGTGTAATTCATGTTAATTACCTTTATTGATATAGCAAAAGACAAAAGCCCACATTGTCCAACTGTCAATGATTTCGAATGGCCTACATCTATATCAAAATCAAAAGTCATTTATTCAAACTAGGCTGAGAATCAGCACTTTTGTGGACCTATAATTACATGAGAAAGTCTCCCAAAACGCCTGCCCTTCACCACTTACTAGTTTTTAGCTGGGAAGAAGTTGCGCAACAAACTCCCCAGCAGCACATATCGCAATATCTTCTACCTATACACGAACCGTAAGATATATGCACCTACTAACTTTCACACTCCTTATAGACTCAAATGTTCAATTCAATAAGTGCATCGCAGCAAGAGCATCGTTTAGCACTTAACAATTGCATGTTGGGTTCAAACATTACAAAGGAAAGCTACATCGACTGCTAGTACGGACGCCAGCACATCAAGTTACTACAATCTGTCAGATTTCTTTAATAGATTTTCGACTTTATTGCTAAAGCATAAGGTTCAAGGTTGATTGGGAAAATCTGACAATTTCGGGTAGGTTGACCTGCTGGCGTCTGTACATCAAATACAACTGCAGTTTGTTGTTTTCGTCAGGGCGCTATCTTCGGACCTCTACTGATTAGCTTAATAGGAACAAATTTTTTTTTACTGATTGAGCTTGAGGTGCTCTTTTTCACACCATGGCAATGACAACAAACTAGAAAGCAAACTCTTTATAAATAAGAGGAATCGCGCTTGTATTTGGCTTCATGTAAAGACTGATAGGTTGTAGAACATTGTATAGGTATTAATTATAATAATTCCTTGGCTTTAGAATGTATCTATCCGCGAATGACTCGTGGTAATGTGGCAAGTTGCACTATTTGTAATGAATGCATATAGCAATGTAGGTACTACACTCGTAATACAATGTAGTACTAGTTATAGATTTTAATTTGAATGATAATGATGGTAGGTACTTATATATTTTGATGGTAAGTATATACTTGATTGGTAAATTATAAACATCTGCTAGATCATTTGCTTTAAATTCAGCAGTCATTAAACCATACATCCAAAAGTTTATTCATACATCTTGAGATACTCACATGGAACTTATTAACACGCTTTTATTAGGTCGACCTGTATGTAACTAACTATGTGGGTGAATATCCCCACAGCAAATTTTACGCGTCCACGTTGAGAATCGAGGTGTTAAATGATAGGATGTTTCTTATTTTTTTTTATAGTGAACTACGTAACTTGGTTCAATTAGGGCCACATTTTTTTTTTATAAATGTGTATTTAAATAATCAGGAAAAAAAAAATCGCCTTGTAATTCAAGTTAGGTGGCTTGTCCCAGCTCCATTTTTTGATATAATTGCATTCACCAAAGTAACAATTTGCTATACAATAAAAAATAAACCAGTTCATTAGTGTATGCTTATGACACATTATCTAAAAACAATTAACTATATTAGAAAATCTTATTTAAAAGCACAGGATACTCGATCAAAGTTTGTCCAAGCAAAAATCTAAATTTTGGTGGCACATATTCAACATACTATAAAATGAAGTTTCGTGCGTGTGCGATCAATCGCGTTTTATTATTTCACACCTCTCAGCAGTGTTGCCATATATACAGATTTCTCCGTATTTATACAGATTTTCGATGTGTGATACAGATTAGCACTGGATACAGATTTTCATACAGAATTTTCTAACTCTATTGATTAAATTACCTCAACTTAAAATAGAATCAAAATAAATGACTTAGATATCGCGTTACACACACCATTGTATGATCCTATTCTTTATGGTTAATTTATTTTTTTCACAAACAACGTTAATTTTTAGTATGGCAGCATTATAAGTTTCAATCGCTCTGCTCGGGAAATCCCCCAAAGTTCTGCGTGCTTTCCAAGGTACTCTCGCACTCTCGCATTCGTCTTGTAGTGCGTGCGTAAAATACGTCAATAATTATTAATAACATAGGTACAAACTTTTACTTAATTTTAATATTCATATTGATAGTGTTTTTGTGAACCATTATGGCATCTAAAAAACCCAGAGTGATGCAAAAGTTTAATCGGAACTGGATGGAAGATTATTCATATAAGGCGTGGTTGAGACCTAGTAATAAAGGTGATTATTTTGCTTTCTGTACATTTTGTAATACAGATCTTTCAGTTGGAAGTGCTGGAAAGAATGATCTCTTTAGACACGCGAAAACAAACAAACACCAAAATTCAAGTCCTGGTGGATCTAGCTCGCAAACATTATTGACAGATTTATTTTCAAACAAAAATATCGAACCAGTCAAAAGAGGAGAGATTTTGCTCGCAGCGTTTATAGCTGAACATAATATTCCCATGAACGTGATGGAACACTTGCCACAATTGATAAAAAACGTGTGTCCGGATTCACAAATCGCAAAAAGTATTAGTTGCGACAGAACAAAAACTACAGCTATTATAAAAAATGTGACAGGCTTAACTGCAAAACAGATGATAATAGAAAAGTTACAAAAACTTAAATTTTCTTTAATTGTCGATGAAAGTACAGATAGAGGATGTGTTAAGCATTTATGCATATTAGCACGTTTTTTTGAAAACAAAGTTGAGGATGCATTTGTTTGTCTTATACCCCTTGAAGAGGCTACTGCTGAAAAGCTATACCAACATATTAAAAAAGTTTTGAGTGACAATAATATCCCAATGGACAATCTTATCGGATTTGCAGCTGATGGGGCGAATGCCATGATGGGACAGCACAACTCATTATCGTCCCGTCTAGTTGCCGAAAACCCTCACCTGTTTGTATTGAAGTGTGTATGTCACTCTTTCCATCTTTGTGCATCGTATGCGTGTTTAAAATTGTCAAGAGAGCCAGAAACTCTTATACGAGACATTTATAATTATTTTAATAACAGCCCCAAAAGAACTGGTATTCTAAAAGAGTTTCAGCAGTTTTTAGATCTAAAGCCTCATAAAATCCTCCATCCAGCTCAAACTCGATGGCTTTCGCTTAGAGCAGCAGTTTGCCGTATTCTAGAACAGTATGACGCCCTAAAATTATATTTCACCGAAGCCGCTCTTACGGACCACTTGAATGCTGATTCAATTTTGTTCAGATTAAAAAATCCATACAATAAGCTTTATTTAGAGTTTTTGGAATTTTCGTTAGCGATATTTAATAACATGAACAAGCTGATGCAGTCAGAGCGGCCGCAAATTCATAAAATGCATGAAAACATGGTGACTGTTTTTAAAACTTTATTAGAATGTTATATGGACGACGGATATGTTTCGCGAACTGAAGTCGGATTAATTCAGATTGACAATCCACGTCATTACAAATCATTAAATAACCTTTACCTAGGAGCAAAGGTTTCAGCCTCCTTTGTCTCTACGAGTTCAAACGCTCTAAATCAAGAAGATATTGAAACATTCAAACTCAAATGCCTTGACTTTTTTGTTGAAGGGGCAAAACAGGTAAAAAAAAGGTACGATTTCACCAATGATGTAATTAAACAAATGCAGTTTCTTGACCCACAAGTTGTCAAGTCTCGTAGAATTGATTCATTGGTTACTTTGGCAGTAAAGTTTCCAAATTTGATCTCAGTTGATGAACTGCAAGAACTAGACACAGAGTGGCGGTTTTTGCGAAATAATAAAGACCTAACGCCTGATGATTCAGAAGACCTCGAAACCTTCTGGTGTAAAGTCATTGCAGCCCGTGATCCTGCTAACTACAGCAATCAATTATACCCAACGCTGTCCAAATTTGTTTCTGCAATCCTAAGTCTACCTCATTCTAGTGCTGCCGTAGAGAGGATCTTCTCGTCTATAAATTTAATAAAGACAAAACAACGCAATAGACTTAATACAAATACTATTGAAGGTCTTTTGCATACAAAGCAATTGATTGGTGAAAAACCTTGCTATAACCTAGAGGTTGATAATAAATTACTGTTAAAATTTAACAAAAATATGTATGACTAAAAAAGTAATTTTTATTTCGTTTGTTGCAATTGTTTAAATTTTAATAAGTGTGTTTGATTTAATTATGTTTTTAATTTTACTATGTATGTACATACGTAATTAAATAAAACTACCATTTTATTAATTAGTGTATGTTCTTATTTAATATACGATAATCAAACCTTATCACGTTAGTACTTATCCCTTGTTTTTCAAAAGAAGCAGTGATTATGATGATTCATATTCTATTTTGGTTAATTTGATTGTACAGATTTTATACAGATTATAAGTTAAAATAGCATACAGATTTAATACAGATTTTAGGAGTTTCTACTACAGATAAAAGGTTCAAGGCATCTGGCAACACTGCCTCTCAGTCATGCGCCGGCACTTGCACGTAACAGGTGTGTGATTAGTGCTCTGATTTTCCGCCAAAAACGTAAGTATCATCTTGGGTGGCACGGGGGACAAGAATTGTTCAATTTTTGGTGGATCGATTTGCTGTTAATTTTAAAGTGTTTTAATAGTAAGGTACACATTATAGGTAGTGATTTGGGTTACGCATAAATCAGTGATATTAAATAAATTGTAACTTAAAACCCCTATTTTTAAAGTTTTTTTTTATATCTGGTTTCAATTTTGGTGGCTCAATTTTGGTGGTTTTGGTGGCGTTTTCACGCCACCAAAATTGAAAACGAGCCACCAAGTTTTAAGTATATACTGTAAGTATTGTTTGTACCTATAAAGCCAGTTTTTAAGTTGCAAGTCAGTTTGATTAGCAAATAAATAAATATTATGTACCTACTTGGCAGTACCTAAGTGGTCTATTATTATAAGGACCTAGCTTCATATTTTTAGAAATAGCTTCATATTTTCGGACTAACCGACTCCTTGACAATTTAAAAGTGCCTGTTATGCTTTGAGTTTTAGTTTGACCTACTAATGAGTAATGACCAAGTTTCTTATCATTATATTTTTATTTTGTTGCTTTTTAGAATGCCAAAACAGACCACCGAAGAGAGGCTGCTTAATAAGAGAATGGCAGAAAGAAGAATAAATAATAACAATAATAATAATGCAGTCATGCATGTAAAGCGAGGGGAGATTATGGAATCCGAGGGAATTCAACTCTCCGATTCCATAAGCCTCAGATCCCTCTCCTCAACCGAAAGCTATAAGTATTTGGGTATGTCGGAAGCGTTAGGCATCAACGATGCTGACATGAAGCAATCGTTGAAGGAGCGCTTCTTTTGTCGCCTGAAGAAGGTATTAAATAGTCTTCTTTCGGGCGGAAATAAGGTGCGCGCCTTCCATTGAAGGCGACAGGCGCTGCCGAAAGAGTACATCAAAACCGGCATGACCCAACAATGGTTGGGTCATGCCGGTTTTGATGTACTCTTTCGGCATACCCAAATGGACTCAGACCGAACTCGACGCCCTGGATAGAAGAGTCCGTACACTATTGACCGCAAACCGGATGCATCACCCACGATCATCGGTGATGAGACTGTATATCCCGCGGAAGTGTGGGGGTCGAGGCTTTTTAAAAGCGAAGACCCTCCACAACCGCGAGGTGTGCAGTCTCAGGGAATATTTTTTAAAAGCCGAAGTGGGTATGCACCGTGATGTGGTCGCAGTGGACAAGGGGCTCATCCCGCTCTCCATGGCTAAAGAGAACTGGCGCAAACCTGTAGTACTTTCTACTGAAGACCGCAAGAAGGTATGGCAAAGCAAGGAGCTTCACGGGCGCTTCTATCGGGCTCTTCATGAGCCCGGTGTAGACTTCTTAGCGTCCGTATCCTGGCTACGTTTTGGTGACCTTTGGTGTACTACAAGTATGTGCCCGACCCAGTTCTTGAAAATGTACTGGGATCGGTCTATCATTACTGACAGGACTATTGTTGCCAATAAACCTGATATAGTAGTGATAGACGAGATAATGATTGTCGATGTTACCATTCCACGTGACGGGAACCTCGTGAACGCTGAGAAAGAGAAGCAAATTAAATATCTCGACTTAGCACACGAGTTTGTTGACATGTGGAATGTGAGCTCGGCTATCATTGTGCCGATTGTCGTATCGGCCAATGAACTGATGGCCGAAAGCCTTGATTAACATCTATCGAGGCTCTCGTTAGGCGGTTGGGTCAAGGGCCTGATTCAGAAGGCAGTACTCCTCGATACGGCTCGCATTGTGAGGAGGTTCCTGTCTCTGGAGCCCTAACCACCGGTAGCTTGGACCCTGCTCCCGACACCGGCGGATCGCAATTTTTTTATATTTTAAATGTTTTTTATACTTATTTTATATTTAAGAAATATTTAAAAATACAATAAAATAAGATTATGTAAATGAATAAAGGAAATAATACATTTTATTTGACATAAAAAGGTAAGTACACAAATACAGAGTGACAATTTAAGCATGCGAATATCCTGGTCCAAAATAAATGACCAATGACCCCCGTGCTAGGCAAAACCTGTGTTACAGGGGTCAAGAAGAAAAGCAAGAATAAAGAGCAATCCCGAACAGGCTGAAATAATATTTCCCGAGATATCTACCTTACACATTGTTTCAGATTCACCTTCTAATCCAATTTTGGTGCCACTGATTTTCAATTTTGGTGGGCACTTTCGATTTTGGTGGGCGATTTTCAATTTTGGTGGCCACATTAGACTTTGAACTAAAATATCTCAAAAAGTTATCGAGATATTCTCAGACCTCTTGAAGATCCTTCCAGCTTGGACTTTCTATTATTATACCAGGTCATTATTTTTCACGAAAACTGAAGAAAAAAATTCGCCACCAAAATTGAACAAAAAATCACTTTGTTGATATTGACCCATGTAATGGACTCTAAGGTAACTAATTTAACCATCTTCCAAGGGTCGTAGCGTAATGAAAATTGGCAGCTGTATGTAGTTCTGATGACAATACAATAATATGGTAATGTCGAACTGATCTGATGATGGAGCCGGAAGATATGACTAACTATGTAATGGAATCTAAGGTAACTAATTTAACCATCTTCCAAGGGTCGTAGCGTAATGAAAATTAGCAGCTGTATGTAGTTCTGATGACAATACAATAATATGGTACTGTTGAACTGATCTGATGATGGAGCTGGAAGATATGAACTGGAACTTCATGATGGAAAATCGTATTATAGCTGTTTTGGATTTCTTAGAAAAGTCTTGTAATGAACTTTGACCACGATTAGGTTTCAAGGTCTGATGATGAAGCCGCATGGCATTCCATGATAGAATATCGTATCATAGTCGTGTTTGCACTTGTGAGAAAGGCCACGTAATGGACTTTGAACACGATGAGGTTTCTTTCTTTTTTACGTGCATTTATAAAAGCTTGTTTTTCTAATGTTTTTTAAACGATTAATTTATTTTTATCTGAGCTTACTTATAAAAAAACTAGGTAAATGAAATATTATTGAAAAACACTTATCCTAAATTGATATGTGAATGCAAATCGTTTTAAGACGTGCTCATATACTTACCTATTTATTTGTAAGTTGTTGGTAGAACTTATGTTATGAGGAAGCCACAACCAACCTCTTTTCGTAGATCCCTTCTTAATGTAAGTTTAATTAAGACATATAAAAAAAACTACTAAAAGAAACATGATTGATAAACACCACTTGTCCCAAATTCAATTTTGAATGTAAATCGTTTAGACTTTTTCAATCTACTCGTATTTATTTGCTCATCAAATGATTGACTTCCATAAAAAACTTAGCAGGGATTACCAAACCGAACATTTATCAACTATTCGTGACAGAGGCTGCGAAATCGTTTAAACATGTTACATTTCGAAAGATCTGGAAATCTCTGACTGCTAATTGTATTAGCTTTGTCTCGTGACAACATAATATGTAATGTTAAGCATTTAGTTCGACTGTGTTTATTATTGGTGTTTGTAAATTTATTGCAACTGGTTTGGCTTTTTTTATTATTAGTAAACGATTACGTAGTTTAAAGGTCTCCATGCTAATTAGTTTCATAACATTAGTCCAAAGTTTTATAATTGAATTTTAAAATTAAAATTAAAACTCATTTATTGTTCCTAATGCATTGTATCAATTATTTTTTTTGTCATTTTACAATCGATTGTTCCATAAAAATATATCTATACACTTCAGTTGCTATTCTTTGCAATGTAGGAGAATTTGAGATGATAAGCAGGGTTTCCCTTGTTTCATCGAAAAGAAATTGCTTCAGCACTTCCCAAACAATTTTCCGCATAATTTCATTTGCCAAATTTACAAATAAACTTTTCACAAAAAATTGTAACGCAAACCTAGTGTTTGGCAAGCTTGCTTACCAAATAGTACTTTTACCAATTTTAATTTAGTCAAAATATTTCAGTTGGTAGGTATAACATATTTTACGCAAAATAAAATAGGCTAAATATTTTGTACCGTCGCGGCCCCTATTTCTATCTGCCTATGATTTCAATTAGCCCTGTTTAATATGTTATGAGATAAAGGTATTTGTATTCTCATTCGCTCGCTCTTGCATCCAATGTCGACGAAGCCCCACTTTGCTGAGCTCCTATTTCTGTGAAAAGAATTTAAAGTAACCTAACAAAACCGAACCTCGGGGTGCCCTTCGCTCGCTCTTACATCCTACGTCGCCTATCGACTGACCGCAACCATGCAATGTAATTAAAAAAGTAACTAAGTAAGTAAAACCATGTGATTCCCAAAAAAAAATTATTTTTGTCTATATATTTTTTTCATCAAATCATTTGACTAAATGTTTATTGTCTAAAACTGTTTGCTGTAATAAATCATAATATGATTGAAGACCAAATGCCTAAATGACATTATCCTTGATAATATTCTGCCAAGTAAAAATTTGACCAAATGAAAATGTGCGTACTAAAATCATTCCAAACATTGCATTGGTATAAAAAAAGGTTGCTAAAATTTGTTTGGATAGTGAAATTTTGGCAAAATCTTTTCGGCAAAACGGCAGGATCCCGATAAGCGACGAGAAATCAAGACCTGATTTTGAATACAATCCGGACCCCAACAGTTTGTTAGGAGGCCGTCCAGTCAAAGAACTCCGGCCAAAAAGCCGTAGTAGCAATTCATGAATGCTCTTTTCAACTAGCATACAGTAGTAACCTATGTGGAGTAAAAAAGGCAGGCGTAATTTTATACGGAATGAATTTTTTCAACTCGTTTCAAGTTCCTCTCTGTGAGTGATCCATTGTCTTCGCGGAACTGCGCATCCTTTAGAAGTGGAACGTTGCTTGTACAGAAAAAATGTTGCATTTATCCTAGTTTCTATTTACCTGTGTTATGTTTGTCCACAAGTTTGCTGCCAGCGTCTACGTTCTCTTTGACATCCGCCATTGTGACTTCACAGACACCGACACCTGTAATTTTATAGATAAGCTTATATAGAAGATAGTTTAGGTCCGCATTGTTATCTAGGGTGCGTTAATTAAGAGCGTTCTGCATAATTATTGCATCCGTTATCATACGCCTAATTTGTGTTACCCAATATATGTAAGTACTAGGAAATGCGTACATGTATTATACCTAATATTTGAACAAACATAATTATACTCGAATATTTTGTCATCCTTATTGCAGCTCTTGCATAAAATTTAGGTATAGTTTATTCATTTATCTATAAATCTTTACAATAAAAATCTAATTGAATTGTCTTTTTTGTAAGGTAGAAGACGGTACTTATAACAAAAAAAAAATAACTTTATAATTTTTTGTCTGTCTGTATGTTTGTTCCGGCAAATCTCCGAAACGGCTGAACCGATTTTCATGAAACTTCGTATGGGGATACTTTGGACCCATTAAAAACTTTTTATCGACATAACACACGGGCGATGCCGCGGGCGGAAGCTAGTTACTTATTCATAAAAATACTACGGCACTTCATTGCATTTACATTCTTCCTTGAAACTTTCAATAGGTATAAAGATTAAATTCAGGTAGGTACCTAATGAACATTCAGTGTAATAAAGAGACAATCACCAACTGGTTTCCATATCAGTGTTAATTGAGTACGCGATAATAGCTGTAAAATACTTAGTTTATTCTACACACACATTATGTTATAGCTATGTGTATACCTCATACATTATATACAGTGATAAATGGCTGTCAGAGTGACGAGGGGATAGGTGTAAACAGTCGGGAACCGGCACAAAATAATAGCCGGTAATCATAGCTCATGAATTTGTCTCTCAAAAACAAATAGGTACATTTACATAATAAATAGAGCAATGGCCTAAACTTTTTGGCAAAGATACCACTTTAAAATTTTCTTTATTTAGAAAATATTTTTAGTAGAAGTCTTTGTTTCTTACTCGATAAGATGTTGTGTACACCGGCAGGTTATCACTGAGCAATCGGTCACACACACAACGTAAACACTGCGGAGGCACGGGGCGCGGGTCTCGCTCGCCTTCGAGATAAACACTGAATCACTGAACACTGCCTTACTTTGTGGAGCTGAGCAGCAAGCCCGGAGCGGGGATGCCACACTTAAAAAATTAAATCCCCGAACAAAACTCTATCGAGTCCAAAATCTTTGTTGTAGGTTGTGTTGATAGCATGTTATTGAATATGTTTCTTTTGATCTATCTCATTCTGAATAATCGTGTATTTATCTTACTACATCTACAGTCTAACTCACGACTACTTACTGGATTATTACCTAATGCTTACCTACTTTGTCAATGTAAACCTTCATAATTCCAAGGTCGATTCAATGATGCAACTAATTGTCACTGAGTGGATTATTGACTTACCTGAACGAGGTAAAATTATACTTAAGTTTGGAATAGGTAACTCGTATACGTTTTCTATAAGTTCCTTAACTGAACTTCCTTTTGCTACACTCACCATACGCTTTTAAAATTTTATAACTTTACCTTATAAATCGGCAGTACTTGAAGGCTGGCCACACCATATTGCAGCTTCGCTCTCTACAAACGCCGAACGTATCCGAACGCCCACCGATAACAGCCGAACGCTTGTATTGATGCCGGGAAAACATTTTCCGCGCCATTTTCTCTGGCGCAAGTGCGAGGGAGTATTTTGGCAAACAAAGCCGATAGGTGCCCCTGGTTTTAAATGGGTACCCATCGGTAAGGAACAAAGGCGTATAAATTATTAATTATATCTATATATCTAAAAGGAGAAACTGACTGACATATCAACGCACAACCGAAACTACTGGGACTAAAAATGTGAAATTTTGCAATCGGCTTCGTTTTTATTTTAATGTAGGAGAGCACTAAGAAGGGGTTTTTGGAAATTCAACCTTTGGGTGAAAAGGGGGGATTTTGTTTGTATGAAAAATCTTATTCCTTGAGTTAATAAACTTGAAACTTGGCACGAATACTTAACTAAGTAAATTATGAAGCTTGGCATTTTTTGTTTTTCTAAACTACCCCATAAAGGGGGATTGTCAAAACTTTTATGAAAGAATTTTAACGCGCGGTCCGATTAACTCGAAACTCAGTATTTATAATTAAGACCAAAAATAAAGAATAACATGTATCAAGGTTTTTCGAAAATCTAACCCTAATGGGGTAGTTAATTCTATATGAGAGGATTTTACTGCGTGGCTTGATTAACTCGAAAATTGGTATAAATAATAATCTTTGAATCAAGTTATGAACATATCCCAAACGATTTTTCAAAATTCCGCCCCTGTGAGGGTGAAAAGAGGGGACACAGTTTATTTGAAAAATCTGATTCCTTTGATCTTTATACTTAAAAATTGGCCCGAATAGGTACTTATTTATCTAATTTTATAAATGATGAAGATCATAAAAATACATTTCCGAAATTTTTCGAGGAAGTTACGAAATACACGCTGACGAAGTCGCGGGCAAAGTGCTAGTTGATTATATTTTAGTAAGCATTTTCATAAATTGCGCAAAGTTGGTAATTTTTCCAACTTTTTTCAGAACATTTTGTTATTCGTCTATATATTTATAGTCGGACTTTTAATTAGCTGCAATAAAATGACAGCTTATGTGTTACTTAAATGACTGAAATTGGCGTCTTTTTGTTTTTTCGCGGCCGTCAACCAAATCTTGTTTTTCTAGTACCTACAGAATAGTGTAAGAAACAAAACAAAATTTGACATGCATATCTCTAAACTCAGTCCGAAATGAGTTATTAAGAAGTGTCATATTACTGCAGGTAATTAAAAGTCGGACTATAGGACTAAAGGGAGAGTGTAGAACTCTTTGCTATGCTTAGTTCCATAGTCTACAGATTTCTTCAACTGAGAGCTGTGCGAATTGTAGCTCGTAGGCAATACCTACCTACATATGTATTTATTTTCTGGTTTATGAGGCATACAGGGTCAAATTAGCTAGCGAAACTGCGCAGGCGTACTGAGTATATCGATATCTAAACATACCATAACACCATAATCAGCCTCTAGTGTCCCCACTGCTGGGACACTGGCGTAATCCACCACGCGGGCCCAGTGCGGATTGGCAGATGTCAGCACATGTCTTCGAATTTTTGGTTCTAGGACATGTCGGTTTCCTAACGGTTTATTTTTCCATTAAAAAAAGATTGGTCATAACTATTTTTGAGGTTAACGACCGTAGCCAATGTAGTTAGGTACTTGAAATATCAGTAGAAAAAACCTTTTTTCTCGTTTAAAATTCACAAACGTTATGGTTATGGATATATCTTAACACGATAAAACAAAAAAACACATATTCTCAACTCTTCCTTCCATTAAATAAACCAACCAACCAATAAACCATTAAGTTACCATTACATTTAAGTCATTACGTCGGCGCCGGCTGTCGCTGAAAACCAGCGCTGGGGCTCTGTCTTGCATAGGGTCGCAGCATAATGCTGAGCGATAGCCGTTTTGCGTGGATGTGACGTATGTTTCCCCCAACTCTTTCTTATTTTTTTTTTTGTTTATGTTCTTTATTGCGTCATGTTTACCGCAAATAGACGTATTTTCTTTCTTTCTTTCTTTACCAGCAATAGTTAACCCCAAAAAAAACATCAAATCTTTTTCATTTTTATTTTATCGTGCTTATATATCGATACCCATCCACATCTTTTGGGCGGAGCTTGGCTGGCTCTGTTAGCCAGAATCCCCACGCACAACGGACCGAATGAGAGTCTAAGTTCGGAAAAGGGAGTCCCATCATCATCATCATCATCGATACCCATCACGTCTGCAGTTTCGCTAGCTAATTAATTTAACCCTGTATAACAGTCGAGTTGTGGGGGAAATACAACTACGACCTTTGCGGACACGATATAACTATTTTTATTAAATATTTATTTATCCAATGAGGGGTCCGTAGCTAAATAATAACAGCCGCACAGGTCGATCGATCAGGGTAAGCTACGCTTGCCGCGGTTGGTCTGTGGATGGGTGACCATCTTTACATACCAAGACCCCTCCGTGCCCCGGAAAGCACGTTAAGCCGTTGGTCCCGGCTGTCATTCGTGGATCTTTGACAGTCGTTACGGGTAGTCAGAAACCCGAAAGTCTGACAACCATTTCCAAGGGGTATCGTATTACCCAGTAACTGGGTTGTGGAGGTCAGATAGGCAGTCGATCCATGTAAAATACTGGTATTCAGCTGCATCCGGTTAGACTGGAAGCCGACCCTAACATATTTGGGAAAAGGCTAGGCAGATGATGATTTATTTATCCAATCACGGTTGCAGTGATTAAGTTATTTTTCGGGTTGAATTAATATGTCATGTTCAGTAAAAAAGCAAAGAAAGTTGTATGGATTATACAAAAGGACACATGAACATATTATCACGCCTATTTTTCAAGGGTTTGACAGAGGTGTAACTAATGCAAACGAAATCCAATTTATTTTTAGTAGTTGCTGTGTAAACTGCTTATATTGGCTGCCTTGCACTACTACTCTACTACTGGGGAGAGCCCCAGCCGGTCAATTCTGTTAAAATCACACCGTGAAAACTTAGGTAAAGTGAGCTTAATTCGAACTGTCAAGAGTGGCAATCCCTAGCATCAAGTGGAATGACAACTCGATTTTTACAGAATATACCGGCTGTAGGTAGATGTTTTTCCTATTGCTACTAACCGGTCTCTATGACATCTATGATAAATAATTATTTCTCTATTGACTCTTTTGTTTTTATGATATCAATACACCGATGAATCCAATTTTAGAAATATTTTGATAAACAGGAATTTCGTGCTCTACACAGTTAGGTACCTATAAGGCTAGGAACTCACGGAGCGATTTTCGCCCGCAACCGCCGCGGTCGTGGATCTGCGGTTTTATTTCAAAACTCACGAGACCGGTTATTCGCGCGGTTACGCGGCCGCGCCGCCTCCCTACCTCCGTACCGGCCGGCCGGCCGTACCTCCCGCCGCGCCGCCCGCTGGCCCCCGCGGTCGCCCGCCAACCGATCGCAAAGCGCGCGGGCGCCACCCGCCGAGGCTGCGGGTAACCGCGGCCCGCGCGATTCTACTAGTTGCCCGCCGGTACAGCGGGAGCCGCATACAACCGCGAACACCGCGGGCGTAAAACGCGTCGTGAAATGTGCTTTAATTTTTTATATAAATATTTGCATTCTACAGAAGCTGCGGGCCCGCAACCGCAGCGGACGCGGGCGAAAATCGCTCCGTGAGTTCCTAGCCTTACAGTTGGAGAGTAAAGGTATTTGAAACTTACCTCTAAAAATATTTGTGTAAACTGACGTTACTATTAAATTAACTTAAACCACCATGTTACATAGATTATGTTACTGAAAAAACATGCTGAAATCACTAATCCACTAGATTTTGGTGAAGCTTATACTACCAAATATAGGTACCTCAAAAACCGTTAGGTGTCGAGTTCTATTCAGAGGTTCATGTTCAGCAGAAGTTCTAGCGGACACATAACATCCTTTGACATACGATCAAATAAGCCATTACCAACTCGTAGTCACACCAGATTGTCACACCAGTGTGACAAACAGGATTTTTTTTCTCGATTGTCACACCACTGATTTTTCCACACCATTTATTTCTAACTAGTGCTGTCCTAGTTGTAGTATAACTAGGACAGCACTAGTTAGGAATAGGGCTGATTTTTCCAACGCCAGATAAAAGCAACTAGACAACCCGCAATGTGCTCGCGTGGTGGTTTATGGCCCACCCTCTCTCACAGAGAGGAGGCGCTGTGTCCCAGCAGTGGGGACATTATACTCTTTATAAGCAACTAGACTAGATTCTCTAACTTAAAATTATAGTTAATACAAACCTCAAGAAAATGATGAGATGAGCATGCTTAGCTATAGATCCTACGTAGGTTTCTGGAAACTTTTTCTTCGTATCCAAGCCTTATTTTCTCGTCTTATCTTACTTCTCTAATTATTTTCTTTTGTATTACGACATAAAATATTTCTTTTTATATTTATGCATTTTTTTATCTGCAAATGTGAAGGAAAAGTTACTAGTGTTGCTTTTACTATTTACGACAACAATGAAAATTAGGTGACTTTCTTTAGCTGTTGAATAGTCTGCAATACTGGTATTCAGCTGCATCTGATTAGACTGGACTCCGACCCCAGCTAAGTTGGAAAAGGGTAGGCAGATGATGTAGAATAGTGTCTAAGAGCCTTCTTCGTGGAATTATCTTTGGATAAGTAGCAGTTTGAATGGTACCTTTTGAGTGGGTTCCATGGCCAAGACATTACAAACTTCTCGAACTATTAATTACTTTCTCCAGACATGGAATGAATAATGGCTGACTTGCAAGTATTATAACGAGGTCTAACAAAAATAGAGTAAAATGTTATTTCAAATATCTAATTTTTCGAAGTTAATTCACCTGTCTATTTTATTTCATTTTATTCCATCTAATATCTAATGATACAATGAACTAATTGAAGATAACACCATACTGAACTTTTAATAGTTTATTATAAAATTATTTACGGCTTTTTGTATTTTTGTCATTATAAACGTACTTAATAAATAATAATAAATTTAAAAGACACGTACAACGTGTGTTTACAGTATTTAATTTAATCTTACTTTAGTATGTACAGTCATAGGTAGAAAGTTGTACAAAACGATTGTGCATAGATGTTATATTCGTATAAAAAAGGGGTGGTCCGTATCTAAGATGGCATATACGGGGTGTCGATGTCACCGAGGTTGGGGCAAGGGCTCGGCGGGCGACGGCGGCGCAGGCATGCGCTCGCGCAGGCGACGTCCGCCGAGAGCGGGCGCCGGTGCAGGTTCCGGCCACTTAGCCCTCCGCAGGTGCTTCTCCTTCTCCCTCTCCCTCTCCCTCCGCCTGCGCCCCCTTAGGCTTAGGTCCCTGCCACCCATCGCACATTTTTCGGAGGAACGCTGGAAACATAGAACGATCACATTAGGAAATCATAAGGGATCTTCGGCACTTGTTATTTGCAGATATATATGGGTTATAAACTTGATGAAAAGTCGAAAATGATGAAGACAACATTGATAGAATTGTATAAATATTGGTTATCTCATAAGAAACAGTTATATTATTAAATAGTATGTCAAGCAGTTAAACTGATAAGTAGTAATAACAATAGAAATATAGAAGAGCTGTAAAATTATAAAGCCTTAGATCAACAGTTAGAAGAAACGGAGCTCAGTGATAGCTACAGTGTGTACGGCGGTCCACTTACGATCTTATAACTAAAGATATGACGTCATGTGTTGCTTCTACGCCATCACCTTCTTCAGGAATGCTGTAAACGGAAAATCGGTAAGACAAGGGGGGGCACACACAAAACCAGGAAATATACCCTCATGCTTCGTACACTTGGGTTAGAAAATGATAACAAAAGGATCTACTGAATTCTTACTTGCTTTTAAAAATAAAGTTTTAGCATTTAAACACGAGGTTCATACTTTTGGAAAAGGCCAATTAATGATTGATTGACTCATGCAGTAAAATGGTAAAATGCTTATCTAAGGAATTCAGGGGTGAATCTGTGCAGTTTTTGGGATACGTGTACAACATACGGTATGTAATTTAGATACTTTTGGAAGGATTCAAACTTTTCAAATGTAACACAAATTATGTAATTTATATACTGGGTTTCTACCACATTAAATACCATGATCATATTATTCTTCTAAAAATGTAAACATATAATTCGATATTTTACAGAAAAAACGAAGAGTAGATACTTACGTGCGTAGGGGATCATGCCATCGTCATCCTCAGTGTCCATGCAGTCCTTTGTGACTTCAGCGACTTCAGTATCATCCAGTTTCTCACCTAAGAATTCCGAAATTCAGTATCAATATTCGGAGACAAGCATTCATTATACATTATACTAAAAGAATTTTTCAAGGAAACTCTCGTATGGTACCTACAAATAGGGGTTCCGTTGCGTCGAAACAAAATCTAAATCAGCTGAGTCACAAAAATCATTATTTCGAAACGACGATCATGATGGCTTCTAGCCAAGTGATTTCAGTTCACGTCCAACTGGAAATGAAGTCGATGCCAATTTGTCTTATTGACATGTTTAAGCCTCAAAAATAAATAAAAATAGCTTTGCTAATAGAAATAAACAACATGTATGTTTGTGATTCATTTATCTAGCTTCATATTGACATACAAAAATTGAGTAGGCTTTTTCATGCAGGTGTAGTTTGATAAAGTTCACAAGACTTTGACACATAAATTGGGCAATTTAAGGAAGGTGTATCAGGAATAGACTGTCAGTATTTGTATATTCTTACCTAACGCAAGGAGAGTGTGTGTAAGCTCGGCGCCAAGCATCAGACCATTCTCGTTCTTGTCGTACAGTTTCAGACATTCCAAGAAGTCCTCGTACTGTCCCTGGTCTTTGTCTTTCTTTGCTTGGCTGTAGATGGGAAGGAACTCTTCAATCTGAAACAATATAATAGATTTCTAAGTCACAGCATTGATTACTTCTACAGGCCTTAGTGGTTGACATTTTTTCTTATTTTTATCGAGTAAAACATCATCTAGTCACCACCAGTTCTTATTTTTGCTATCATGTTTAAGGTCGCTTACTTCAGTAACTCATTCTCAGTGAATTGTAGCTTAATATTTACGATCTGAAAGCAGATCCTGAAAATATTCATAGTTCTTTCCCCTGTTTAGAATAGATCACACTTTGATTATAACAGATAAATATATCACACTTTGATTATAACAGATAGATCACACTTTGATTATAACAGATATAACAGATTTCACTTTGATTACTACTTACGGTGAGCAGTTTCTCGCCCTTCTTCTTGGTACCACCGAGTTTCTCGATGGTGGCCATTGTGGGGTTGGAGTTGAGTGCCCTCAGGACATCTCCAAGGTTGAAGGCGTCGACCTTGCCTGAGCCGTCGAAGTCGTAGATGGAGAAGGCGAAGGATGCCCCTGTACAACAAATACAATCATAAGTCAAGGCTATGAAACACTAGTACTTCTTCTAGAAATACTTTAGTGAAACATTTTTTTTTATACTATATTAAAACATAGGACTCATAGCATAGCTCTACTGGCCTAAGTCATTGTTTCACAAATTCATGCATTAAGTGTTAAATGCTCCTATTTGCCACTCGGTAAAAAATGCATCATTGTAAGTTTAGCATCCTTTCTCTGTATAAGTAGATTTAATTATATGAATTCTAATTTCATTTTGAATATGTAAGGATCGTAGCAGGAGGCGTTCTATATGTACGTAATATTATTTTGGATTTCCAATCCATCCTTTTTTAATCAACAGTTAAAATATACTTATTTAATTATCCATTGTTACGCAGTCTGATGAGTTGGACATAATTGGGAATCTTTAATTTGAAGTTCCATGATTTCAAATAATGTTGCAGATTTATATAAGATTCATACGGGTTCTGGAAAATACTATTTGTTAAATCAGGTAGGTAACGCGCGGAATGGGGCGTGGGCGGACATTCTTCGCTCAGAATAATACTTTTCCACGATACGTTTCAATATATTCGGTGTGAACTCCTGAGTCACGTTCTAATTATAGCCCGATTGAAACAGTAACCGACTGAAGAGTTCCGTCACAAATTGATTTGTATTCTTTTTCAATTATTCTGATTAAAATTTTTATTTAAATAAAAATATTTATTGCATTTTTAAAGCAGCTTCAATTGGATTCCGATTATTTAAAATAATAAGGTAATTTTTCAATTAAATTATTCCAGCAGTATCATGAGAATTTTCTCGAAGATTTATTAGATTGCTCTTCATTACTCGGCGCATGCGTAAAGTGCATTTAGGATCAGCTGATTCAAGATCATTTACCGACCTTGATAATGACAGCTGATTTATCGTTGCAAATGCAAATGCAGTGACAAACAAACACAGTGCAAATCCGTTGCATAAAATATACATAGTCCATGTTCGTAGATTTTGATTCCCACGCTAAAACATACGTAGCACTCTTGCAGTGAAATCTGAGCGGAGTTTCTCTGTTTGGGCGGGCGGTGATTCGGGATCACGTGACGCACGAGTTTAATTTTGGAACGCAGCGCGCGCAGCATGGCCGTGCCACTGGCGCTGCCGCCCGGCATCTCTTAGTAACGCGCACCTTTTATGAGAAACGATGCTAAACTTAGATGTTATGATCCTCACTCCCGTTTCATTTATGCAATGTTTCGTTTCTTTACGTAAATGTTAAACATGCTGACGCAACCATCTTCATTGAAGAGTATTAGGTTTGACAAAGACAGCTTAAATATTAATCCTGTTATCAATGTTAGTTGTCCCTACAGTTTCACACCACAACATCAGGCACAACTGATTCAGCTAGTGTCTCCTCACTTAAAGTTCTTAATCGTTAAGTAAACATGACATGTAATAAAAGGTACTTACTTTCAACGTCGTTCTTGCTGAGGTCGCTCTGAAAATTACCAAAAACATTTCGTTATTTCCTTGTATGTAACAGTTGCCATGCATAGTGTACTGGTATTAGTTGGTGTGTGTTCGCAGCTTTGCAGCTCGGTGTGTGTAGAAGCATTCAGATTATACGATACCATCTTCTTTCACTGGTTTTTAAGCACAACACTGATTTATATGAAGGATGGTGAAGTGAACACATCCGAGTTGCTCGCGAGCATCCGGTCAGCGGAATAACTTGCTCGAGGAAAAAACGCGTTTACTTTTACGTATTGCTTTTTGTATTATTTTATCACTTGCCAAGCCAACAGTCCATTTTCTCACTTAACACCTTGCCACATTTTCACTGACGTCAGTGACTCACCATTTTGTGTGATGTTAGTTGGTTCCCTCCCGGTCTTCACTGGCAGACGTTCAGACAAGAAGTGGGGCTCGGTAACTTTTTGCGGGACTGTTTTAACTGGCTTAGATGGCGCACCCGTCTGGATATTTGAGATTTAGCCCAGGAATCCGCGACCGTTCTATTTTCGGCGGAGTCGGTCCGTTTCCATAGAGTCTTCAGACACACACTACTCCTACAAGTGTAAAAGAGATGAAAAGATTTTCCACCTGCGCTGTGTGTGGACGTGCTAACGCCAATTGTAATGTTAAATCTACATTTATGCTAAACTATTTCGAACAGATCTTTGTGGTATAGGTATGGTCTGCGGAATGAAGGTGTTTAAAATATGCAAAATATGAAATTAACAGATGAAGATTTATTCAATGTTATTGTCGATATAATAGGTAATATGATATAATACCCAAAAAAAATGTACGCAGCTTTAAGAACAAGATTTCTTAAAAAAAAAAACATTGTAATGCAGTCACATAAACCTTTATTGACATGAAATAAACCAAATAAGAATAAACATATACTTAAAACTTGGCGGATTTTTCCCGTTGGACAATCAGTACTCGCCGCATTCGTCAGGTTTTACGTCGAATCTATAGTCCTTCCAGCGTGAGGAATGCACGAGTGCTTCGTTGACCGTATTGAACTTCCATACAACTGAACGATTGGGTGAGGGGGACCGTATAAGACGTTGATCTAAAAGACTGGCAGCTCGACGTCTTGCGTCCGGAGATAAGGGACATAGACCGCGAGCAACAAACGGAATTCGATTCTCCTGTAAATAATACAGATTACTAATCAATTTAACAATAAATTGAACTAATGAAGACAACCATCAAATAAGACTAATAATAATAATTTGTAACGCTAATAAATGTCCATGGAAAAGATCCAGGACCAACACCAGGCTCGGGTGGTGACAACTATAGAGGTCATAACGACTACTATCTGATAAATAATATTAGGAGCGAATAGCTAAGGTCAAGTGTACAACTTATTTGTTTTATTAATCATATACTTATAACAATAATAAAATTGAAAACGAGTTACTATAGTAACTCGTATAGGAAACAGTGGAAGGTGGGAGAAAGGCTGAGTTCCGATTAACGGTCTCATTGATTTGATTTAATTTGATATTGGACTTCTACAGAACATCGCGCGTATCGCTAAATGGTAATGTGTAGGTAGATGACACTTTGATCCGGTGACTCATCAATAAAGACAGTTTATTCTCGCACCTTGCGTCTCCCAGGTGTCCTACGCCGCCACCATCCTCGGAGACAAGCCAAGAGCCTGGCGCCTTGAGAGCGACACTTGCTCACCAGCGAGGTTTTCTTTGACCCACTTGGGTCTGCAGACACCCCTGATGTTGCTGCTAGCTCCTTCATTCTTGGCTGAACGAATTCAAAGGTGGAAAATAATACTTACTTAGGTACTGAAATGAATACTGTTGTATATTTCTATGGCACTTTATGTTACTTACACAAATAGGAGGTTTTGGGTCAATATGAGTTGTTAAATTTTCATCGGATGTGTTTGCTGTCATTAACTCAACTTCTTGAAGAGTCAGGCCTTTTGGATCTTCTAAAATTGGATCGACTTCATCTTCAGAGTTTTGATCATAATCACCTAGATTGAGGACAGCATTAATTTAATTACCTTCAAGGAAGATTGATATTAAATCACTATCAAGAAAATTAACTCACGATTCATAGTAAGATAGGCATTTTCATATCGGGCGACATCAAGACTCTCAACCAATTTTTCAGGGATTTCATCACAAAGCTAATGACATTCAAAAACGTTAGTGGATGTTAGGTAGGTACTATTTAATCATTAAAAGCAATATTAATCGAAATGATTATACTCGAGTTGTTAGAAAACTAGCAAATAATTACAAGAAGAGCTCTAAAGTTCAAATTTAATTAATGTAAAAAATTTAATCAGAAAAATTTAAAGTATCTACCCCTCTAATTTTCACAGCAGGAACTATATGAGACGCCCCACAGTTCCTATCAATATCACCAGCTCCGTCGTCACGTATATAAAACGCTATATCTCTAGCGATATCCTCAGCATATGCGTCCGTCAAAAACGAATACTCAGAATGTTCAGAATTTGATGACCTCTCCGACGGCACAGCACCAGCTACTGATTGAGAATGTCCTGCTTGGATTGGTTGTTCAACTGTCATCCCCAACGCAGTGTTCACAAATGACACCATAATTTTGTTCATTGCTTCAGTAAGTAATTCATTGGGCTCAGGATTACTATGTACGATTTCAGTATCATCGCCTAATATAACTCTTTCAACATCGCTCATGTCAAAAAGATGATTGATAAACATCGACGTTGATTTCGTTAACTCGTTCTGACGCTAAAAATATTTGCTTCAGTTAGAGAAAAACAAATTGTAACTTATTTACTTATTTACAATATTTAGAATATTGTATAACAAAATATTTAGATTATAATATTAAAAATAAATCGTAATCAAAGCTCACCAAATCAAGTTCTTCGTCTCCTTGACCAATAAAACTAGCCTCGAGCTTAATTTTTTGGACATCATCTGAAATGGAAGCTACATTAGGCTATATAACAGGGTCATATTCAAAATAATTGTATATTTACTACTGTCTTAATGTCCAACCCAATTATTTTCATAACGAGATGCAACTGACTAGAATTTCATAAACAAACAGATAAAATATTTATTTGAGCTTAATAAAAAACAACGAAACATTTGGTAAACCTAAACAATTCATTAAAAAAAATTAAACCAGACATTGCGTAGGATCCGTTTCATACAAGTATTCTATGTCCACGTCTTTAACGGTAAACTAAAAAAAATAATTTAATTATGAACCATTCTACAAAAGTTAAAAAAAAAAATATATTCAGAGAATATTGTTTAAACTTTCAACACTTTACTAAACAAAATATAAAATACTATTTAGTGTACTCCAAATTTAATTTATTAATGAGTGTCCTGATTTTGCACATATCTGTTATTCTTCTCTGTTATGCTATTTTAACATTATTTCCATGGCAATAAAGAAATTTGAAATACTGGCAAAATTAGTTCACTAGCTGTTACTACACGACGCGTAAGAATAAACGCTTTGCCATTTTGTTCAATATAGTTTTTCAGCTCGTTTCGTTGTCGAAGAAAATTAGACTTTTAAAAGTAAATATTCAATGTGAGTCGTTTACAGTAGCGGTAAGTACTTAGAGTGAGTTGCATCAGCTAACTATAACCATAACCAATCTCATGACAGCCGTCAAATCTCCGGTTAAGCAAAATTCGGGTTGCATCGGTTTGAGAATTGTTAAAATGACGTCATAAATAACTATAACAAGCCATTTTTAACTATAATCAAAGCTTTGACAGACGTCAAATCTCCGGTTAAGCGAAATTCGGGTTGCATCGATTTAAGTTTTGTCATAATTGTTAAAATGACGTCACACATCGTCGCTAATCTGACTAACTGACGTATCTGACATTTTGGACTAAACCGACCTAAATAGAGTAATTTGATACATTTTCCAAGTCGAATCGATCTGTCTAATCGGCGTATCCGTATGCCTTACCGTTCCCATGATAATGCAAAAATCGAGACCGACGTATCTACAGTTTACAAAAAAAAAGATCATAATAAGGGACCTAAGTAACATAGGTCTTTTAGTGAGATTCATAAAAATTCAATATTGGGGTCATTTAAGTGACTTAAGTCGTTTAGTATTCCTCAGCTTTCTATTAAATCGTGATTAAAAGGGCCTGAAGGTCACTTATTTATTCGCTGATGGTTGCAGTGGTCAGAACCGCAATTCAATTGTGGCTTTAATGTTATTGTATGCGATTAACAATGCAAGCAATCTTATAGAGATCACATTACAATTCTCTGTGCCAAACCATAGTGCAACCTGCTATGCTTTAAAGAAAACTGGAGATGTTTTTGTGCCTTCTCAACTAATTTCAATATTTAAGTTGGCACGAAGAAGTAAACTTTATCATGTATCGGTTTTTCGAGTTTTTCAATGTATCTACTGATTTACGTCTACTATCGGTACAAAGTGATGACCAAGGATTTCCAGTGAACTGGATCGAAATGACAGCATTGTCTGTTCGTAAAAGTGACCCTACGACTCTGTTCTTTAAAACTAGTCATACCGAAGAATCGTACAGGTCTTTAAATCTGAAACATCTTTTCTGCACACAGAAATTCGTATTTTAAATGAAACAACCGAAAATAGCCAAAGAAAATTATGAAGACTTAGTTTCTTTAACTACTAGTGCCTGTATCTGTGATCTGGGGGCGTAAAAAGGCCACTTTGGTAGAATCATAAAACGATAACATTCATCATCTGCCTAGCCTTAACCCAACTATGTTGGGGTCGGCTTCCAGTGTAACCGGAAAATAAATAAAATAAAAATAAAAGGATAACATTATGAATCATAATATGGCGAAGACAGTACTCTTACTAGTAGTAGTGTAGTAGACTTGTACTCTTTTATAAAGAGTACCTACGAGTACAAGTTCGAAGAATAAAAATAAATTTAAAATAAATTTGTTCTAAATCTGTTTTAATTTAATAAAAAGTATAATTGTGTGAGTTAAATTTATTGCTAAAGTTGAGTAATTACAAGTTATATGTTTTATGTGATGATTAAAGCTGATTTTCGTATAATACTGAGTATTATTTTTCAATTTCTTATGAAAGTGTCCCGTCCTATCTGATCATGTATTCCGAACAAAATAAAAACAAAGATCTCACGAAGTGACGTATCTGTTTATAATATTAATTATTAAAACAATATTAACACGATAACAATAGTAGTAATACCAATATAAAGATCTTAATCAGAACTATACACGTACTCAATTTTGTATTAGTAGAATGTATATAGAGCAAGCTACCCTCAATCATAGGTACCCCTCAACTGCAAATAGCTTGCCCTGTAAAATATGCTTCGAGTCAGTTACGTCAGTTAGTCAGATTAGCGACGACATAACTATAACATTAATCGACCAAATTCGGCCGGTTAAGGGCTATAGTTACGGTTAGTGTCATTGTAATGTCATCTGCTTTGCAGTTGTAACCTATAAAAATATTGTGTTGTTGAATAAAGTACCTATTAAAACAAATTAGGTATGTCTTTACTCCGCGAAATATTGTGGGAATAAAGCTCTTCTAGCGATGATAGTGACAGTGAATCCGATTTGCCAGTTAGGAAGAGAAAAAAAATCACCATCGCATTGATCGATTTCACAAGTGTGATGAGATTAAATTTTTGGACAGATTCCGGGTTTTAAGTTCCCAAGGGTTCTTGTTTTCAGCAAGGGTCCTCCCTTGCTGAAAACAAGAAACCCCTGAGAATATTTTACTTAAGAATATCGATTTCTAATTTCAGTTTTTTTATTTTTAGTTCTAGCTTCACTGTTGCTCTTCAGTGTGTTGCTTTAATTGCCAAAGAAACTTAAGCTCTAGCGTATGCTTCTGCGTATTCTTCTGAATTTTTGGTTCTAGGACATGCCGGTTTCCTCACGATGTTTTCCTTCACCGTTTTGAGAGCAGTGGTGATGAAATAATTTACACAAAGTAAAGTGCCTGTCTGGGTTCAAACCTACGACCTACAAGCTGTAAGTCGCATCTGTTACGACGGACACACCACTGCTCAGCGAGTAGGGGTGTTTTCAAACGTTAAAAAAAAAACACATAAATTGTACATAACAAAGCATTTTTATTTCTGCAAGTAGGTACCTACTTATATTAATTTCAACGTCACACGACTTAGAAGTAGGTAATATTTCATCTAAAAAATATGCAGGTCGCTCCACCGATGAAAATACATAAATACCGCATGCTCAACATTACATGTGCACAACAGCCAACTATACCAACGTCTGCCCACCAAACAGTTGCAACCTTGCAATAGCATCCAGCAAGAGCAGCTCGGTGTTATAAGCGTATTCTAACTAATATTATTATTGTTCTTTTTGGTGTGCTGGAATCCACTGCAAAATAATGTTCTTTCCCGCATTCATCAGGCACAGTATGCGTTTGCTGTGAAAATCGCCATATGATGTAAATATTCCTGTATCCAAATCTCCATAATGTATAACAGTTTCAATACTTTCTTGCATTGTCTATACGCACTTTCGTTAAACTGCACAGATGATTTGATTTGCGTTCGTGAATCCATGCGTTCTCAAGTTACCGCACATCTGCAGCAGTCTCGGGCAATGTTTTCGCACATTGCGTTGCAATCTTACTGAACAATTAACTCAACATCCTTCTGGAGTAAATGCTGTAATGCATCTTCCAATAATACAATCCTTCAATTACATACAGGAAAACAGAAATATCAATTTCATGCAATTCGAAAGAAACGGAAAAATAAAATGAATGTTATTATCACTTACGTCTTGTCTTTCTGACAGTGTCAGATAGTGATGCGGCTCGATTTTATTTAACTCGTTACTCAAATAAAAAAAAATAAAGAATCGAGTCCATTTTCTCTCGATGTGCCACTCGGTTTAGTTGCGATTAGAAATATCATCAACACTGCCACACTAGTTAACTATCATTCTTGGATAATAAACCAGGTAATAAATATATTTCGTGTAATAAGCCGTCATAATACTGTAATGTACAGAGTCACAGAGTTTTAATAAGAGAAAATACATGTTCTGTGGGTTTCTAGTGCTGTCAGATAATAAAGTGTAATTTTTCATTAAATCTTCACTGATTTTATCAGATCAATCTGATAATCAGTGGAATGTAAGACAAAAAGCTCTTTACAAAGTCGAACAAAGCCAATCTTAGCCGAATTATTATTATTATCAGCCATTTCTGTCCCACTGCAGGGCAAAGGCCTCCCTTCCTTCAGTCACTGACTTAAACACCTTGGTACATTACCAATATAGAACGGTTACTGTATTTTTGATCTTGCTATGATTCTGTTCTTGTGTTTTTAATTTACATAATAGAGACAATCGAGTGCCTGACCGTTAATGACTGAGTAACATCACTAGTGTCAAACAAAGAAAGCGTGATGACAACAAGCTTGAAGTGTTGCCCTTGTCAAAAAATTACCCACGTACATTTTGGGGAAATATGACGTCTTATCACTTGTCACCCTTTTAACTTTAACTGTAAAACATGTAAAATATATGACGGTGCAACAGCGGATAGTAGATTCTATGGTTATGGTTATGGTTACGATTAAATTTAACTTTGACGCAAACTATAACGGAGCTTTTGATACAACCCACCCTTACTGTTTTATTACTCATACTAGAAAAGGGCTGTATTGTGATATTTGTTATAACTATAAAATATTCGTATAATCATGTGAATTGGTGTGGAAATAAATAGATTTGTAGGATAGACACGTGCAATTAATTCATATACGTTATTTTATCTGTCACTTTTTTCCGTTACGTAACAGATATGAATGATTAGGCGTTATTCACATTGTCTCATGTATGAATTAATGAAAATAAAATATTAATAGGTACTTAGTGCATCGCAGGTTAGCCAAAACATTTTTTTTACTTACTTAAATTTATTTGAAGTATGTAAAGTTTGCGTATATTGTGCCATGTATTGCATTGCTGTGCCATGTATTGTCTGTGTGTGCATGTTTTACTGCGTATCCTCAGTCCTCACTGCTTGAGCCTTTTATACTAACCGCGCAGCCTCGCCGAGGCGTACCCAGCCTCTCGTCGGCCGTCTCAGTACCTATCAGTTAAGGGGGATGCGCCAAGGTAGCCCGCGAAATTCAAATTGACTCAGGTTTTTTGCAATTTACAGGTCAGTGTAAAGTTGTATGTTGATTAAAATATGATTCACGACCGTAACAAATATTTACATAATTCTAATCATTAGAATCCTTTTGCCTTAATATTAATATCAAAATTTTAGGCTCGGTAGTTTCGGAGATAAGGCATTATGGCAATGATGATGATGAATTTATGGCAATTATACCAACTAAAATACGATCACCAAAATGTTATTTCATTATGTACCCACCTAGCGACCCACACCGACTTCGCACTCGTAGCCTGTTATAAACGTGTGCTATTTAAACTTGCCCTAATAATTCCTTTCTGTTATTTTTCTGTTACAATCAAATAATATTCATATCTGTTTCCTATCCGTAACTTACAATTATTTTGAATATGACCCAACAACAAAAACAGTGCTTCCAGCATATTTTTCTGTGTAGCTTATTGAACGTAATAGTTATTTTATTTTTGTCGTATCGCCACTGGATGGATGAAATGGCGACAGCTCTCAGGCGTGTTATGCGATAGCAGAAGATAGTACAAGTTAAAGGAAAGGTGTACAAAACTGCAATCCATCCAGCTCTAATGTACGGTGCCGAATGCTGACCAATAAAAAAGATTCAGGTCAATAACCTCCTCCTTTTTGGAAGTCGGTTAAAATAGTATTTCGACGACCCAGAACCGAACCATTTGACGAAGAATGACGAGGAGAGCCGCCCCCAAATGAAATAGGATAAGACTAGGCAAAGAAATAAGCTTTCGATCAATATCGATCGAAAGCTTATTTCAGTTTCTATTCCCTAAATATTCGCACCGGGGACGTTCCCCGGTGCGAATCAATCTAAAAGTATGACGGAAGAATAATTAGTCGCACCAAGCATACCAATATTTTAACTAGTTACATTGTTTCAGTCACTTTAAATATTTGGCAGGCGTCTGAAATGTTACCTGAGTAACAACTACCTATAACTTTTTCCGGCGTCGATGTAGCAACTACATTGGCAACATGCTCCATCTTATTTTCATTAACGATGTCACTGTCGCCCTTTGACGCCTCAAACGATGTGTCTTCATCATCAGCATCACACAGTTTATCATTCTCATGATTTTTCAAAATTGAGTGATAACGCCACGGACGACCTGATAACATAATTGAAGCTATAATTATAAAGCGTTTCTTTTTAGATGCGTCTACCCATGTTTGATGTAAGGAGAGGCGGCGTTATTTGTAGGAGCTTTTTCAAGCCGCAACCGCATTTAAGAAGGGCTTTATATCATGTTTTTTTATAAAACTTGCAACTGTTTTAGAAAGAGTAGGTACTTATTTTATTGTTAAGATTCTACACAAGCACCAGGGTACAAAACCATTAATTCAGAGGAGAATTTGCGTCCTCCATGCGTGAAGATCAAAACCTATCATGTATCTTCATAACCTTTGTTAAGATAACTTATCTTACCTGTTTCGGTAGCAGCATTTGCTATGACAGAAGCTTCATCCAAAACCTGGCTGACAAGATGGACTGCCAACAAGGCCGCAAGGCGCGAGTCACAGGCTTGCTCACCGTCGACTGTACGCATAAAGGGCAGTTTTGAATTTATTAATAATTCTTTGTCCATTTTTACGTTAGGTAGGTACTCAGCTAAAAATACATATCTAAAAACATAAATAATAAATCTACATCAAACACACCTTCCTTGCACAACATCTTGACGGGACTTAATTTCAGTCTATCAAAAAGTACTCTGTGGGGCTTAATGACAATTAGTCAGTTTTTTTATCGGTTTTATTTCCCTGACTTTTCCAGTCAGTACATTGATATTATCCTCTCATATCTAAACAAAAAGTTTTTTATACTTATTTTTAATGAGTTTTTTTTTTACTTTAGATGTAATTGATAAACTAATCGGGATGTTTATAGTAAGTTGGTATTAAAATAAGTTTATCGTAAATCTATAACCATTCTTACAACTCTTACAGCGGCTGAAGAAGGATTTTATCTCTTTACATGGCTCTAGATACATGTGTGATGAAAATATATAGAGAACTGTCTGCTCTACATATCACGAAAGGAAGTTTAATATACAAATTTGAGTAATCGAGAGGTGTCCTTACTTAGGATAACTCATAGAACGTAGAGCTTGTAGTAAGACACTTATGATTCTTGTTTCTTTGATACTATTCGTTCTTGCTATGCGAGATGGGGCTTACTTTTTAGCCTTGATGACATTTAGGATTAGGGCTCGCAATACTCCTCTTTCATTTTGACCAAGATACCAAATCAGAACCAAATATTTCAACTGAAATATCTATAACAATTTATTTACCTAGAGGTTGGAACTTACAAAGTATCCATTACTAATTACATAGTGTAGGTACAATGAATTGTTGGGTGAATCGCTGCTTTCCTAGATAGATCACTTAGTACGGACGCCAGCACATCAAGTTACTACAATCTGTCAGATTTCTTTAATAGATTTTCGACTTTATTGCTAAAACTTATGGTTCAAGGTTGATTGGGAAAATCTGACAGTTTCGGGTAGGTTGACCTGCTGGCGTCTGTACATTATTAGAGACAGTTTGACTTCCAATCTGAGTATGGCAATAATTATAAATTATGTTATTATGCTTTATATTATGATTATTGAAGCTTGTAATATAAAACAAAACAAAATCAAAAAGCCTTAAAATAAAAAATAAATAAAGAATTAGAAAAGAGTATTGGTGTAGTGAGTGTGTGTAGGGCGTGTGTGAGCATTTGAATAATATAAAGCAGGGTTACTTTCATGTAAGTGTCGCTTTTCAGTTTCATCGGTTTAAATGAATGAGTCAACACGATGATGAAAAATAAAATGTGAGAGTATAATATTGTAAGGTTGCTGAAACATATTAGCATCATTTAACATCAACTTATGAGAAACTTTCATTGATTCCCTTACGATTTATTTTACTAATTTCAATATAATTCTGAAATTATTTCTGTGTTCTATATTAAAGTTTCTCAAATACGTAAAAAAGCATTTTCCATTTAAAACACAACGTCGCTATTTCGGTAACGCCCAGCCAATAGCTATAGTATGTTGCATATATTTCAACCTCGTTCTATTTTTGTGGAAGTTTCGTGATTGTATCACAGAATAATTTGTTATGAATCAGGAATATGGTACAAATCAGCAAAAAACTTCTTTAATTAAACAAGTCAAAGTCAATTAAGAAATTTCTAGCTAATTTTTTATGAAGGCAAACACCTGCTAACGAGTTGCACCCTAAATAAAGGAAAAGAGGTGTGTTACAAGGTGCGCAGTTCAATGTGAAATTCTATACGGTGAAGACGATATGGTTTGAAGAAAATGTCGTGACATTATTACCCATCAGATTTAGTTAGGTAAATCTTTTCTGAATGACGAATATTAGATACCTATCAATCATCTACTTGCTCAACCCGGTAACAGTACTCGAAATTATAAAACACTAAGCTTGTATTTATTTTCAAGCTTCGATCAATATCTAATATTGATCTAAGATCTCAAGACTATGATTTTCCATTGGAATATTAATAAATCTTAGGATTTACCAACATGAGTTGGTAAATGTACGGTTCGGTATAAAATACGACGATTTTCGGGCTTTTTGGTACCATTAGAGTTTGGCACATGGTAGGTTTTACCAATGACGATTTGCAAATCTTAGCATTTACAAGAAAATTCTTAGGGTGTTCCGCAGTTTGAGCTTATTACAGTAAAACCTACATTATTATAATGTAAAATAAGTATTTGCCTCCTCCGTATATTTCGCACAGAAATGTTACAATTTTCAAGAAAAAAATAAATTTAGTGCGTGATTCATTACTATGACGTAAGATAGGTGATGTCTTTGATATTATTTTAACTTCCTTCGCCCAGTGTGGGCGGAAATAAACAGAGACTGTATGTATATGTAGGTAGGTATGGAACATTTGGATTGTCCATAAAGCTAAAGCTATTTTCATTTCGTTGCATAATAAGCTCATTGTATGTATGTAATTCGGTCCCGGGTTTATAGTGGACCAAGTTTAGATAGAGGACGAAGTGCATGTGACGCTTATTTTCCCCATTTTCTTTTCTTTGTTTAAGTACCTACTTTATTTTGAATTTTATGCCTCATACTTTCTTCGTTCTTTATCTTTCTTCTATTTAGGTAATATTTAACGAAACGTTGGAGAGTATTTTGCGTCTTATTTTAATCCAACAGTGGACACAATTAATGAGTCCACTTTTTGTCCATTGTCAATGACTGAAGAATAAGTTCTTCAGGTAGGTACAGGCTAGGCTAATGGTAAAAGGCATTATTACTTCCCTAACAAAATTCCCTCCCTTAGTAACTTTTATTAACCTTTACTAAAATTAACGATTTAAATCTATTCTAATGCATACATTTTCAAGCATTTTTTACATTTACCTTGCTTACCTATGGGAAAAATTAAGGAACAAGGTACTCGTGTGCTAATTAACAATACTTGCTAACAATGAGTGATTAAAGACGACAGCAGTTTAATTACGTGAGTAACGTTACGTGAGCCACGACATAGATGATAATAATCGTTGCTGACAATTGAATCACTCATGTCTACGAAATATGCTGTTGTTATTACTGCATAGCTGACTACGTCAGCTCACCTATTTGTAAGCCCAAAGAAACAACGTTGTTATAAATATAGAAGCATGAGCATATGAGGTTTGATTCCCAGGTCGAGCAAAGTGTTAAATCCTTTTTTAGCCGGTTGATTGCAATAGGCTCGCCTTCATAGGACATAAACATAGGACTTAAACATAACTGGTGAAATGTGTGTGTATTACTTATAGGTAGGTACCTACACCTCTGCTCAACCCTTTTGGGAAACAAGGCGTGATGTTATTTTATGTGTAACTAAAACTATATAACCCCAAGATTAGTGCTTTCAAACATACCTAAGTAAAGTACATCATAGAAAAGAGTAGCGTGAAGTTATCTGCACTGTCATTACGGAAAGCAACATTCTGGAACAGGCATCAGGGGGCCTAAAAAGGCCACTTTTGCAGAATCATAAAAGGAATTCATCAAATCATTATAAATCATAATAGACAGTTAACTGTTAAGTTAATCGTATCAAATCCCATTGGTGAAGGATTTTTCAGTTATTTTTTTTTTGTCTGTGCTTAAATATCAATCCAAATCCAATCCCAATCTCTTGCAACGAAAAAAAGCAAAATACGTTGAATGTTGACATTGCAAAAGTAACTTTGAGGCGCATGCAAGTAAAGATCCAAAAAAATAAAGTGTCCTCGTGGTTTGATGGCTGTGTGCAGAACCATCGATCTGTGAGATAAGTATCATTGCGCGGTCAAGTGATGGGTGAAAAGCAGTGTTTAGGGCATCGAGATTCGAGGCCCATGTTGAAAAAGTCTCACTTTTTTGTTCTTGTGTTTCGGTTCGTATAACATCGATCCCCGAATACTTACGTTATGCTTACGTTGGTTAAGGAGATTGGAGTTAAGTCGATCAATAAATGATTTTATTTCTATAAGTAGGTTCCTATATGATTACTCTGAGAAGAAAGACAAAAAAAACTTCAGTGGTCACAGTCTTTTTTAAAGTCAAAACATAATCTTGGTCAGATTATATGAAGACCATGTTGATCGGTATAAAAATAAAATGGTCTTTTGAGGACATACTACTGTATGTCCTCAAAAGACCATTTACGTAGGTTTGGTAAGTACGCCAATTGTAAATTTTCCCCTTTTACTGAGGAGCATCCGTGGGTCGCAAGTTGTTCCAGTGACCTGTCGCCATTTCATACAAGCATAAGCATTATCAGCCTATAATGTTCCCACTACTGGGACACGGGCCTCCTCTTTTCGATAGGGAGTGGCCTATATATAATCTACGACGTGGGCCCAGTGCGGGTTGGTAGACATCACATGTCTTCGAATTTTTGGTTCTAGAACATTCTTTTTATGTTTCTTCATGATGTTTTCCTTCACCGTTTTGAGAGCAATGGTATGATATTATATACACGATTTACTTCGTGTAAATAATATCATAACCATTGCTCTTGCGCCTGTCTGGGTTCCAACTCACGACCTACAACTCGTAAGTCGGGGCTCATCCAAGTATTTGTGTAAAATACTCAAAAGTAAAATCACATGCTTAGAATTTTCCGACCCAATCAGAGTTAATGATGACCAAGTTAATGGGTACTAATTATGTATAGCTACCCTAACTACCCCTCACTCCAACTTATAGAAACCAAATGAACATCAGCTAATTGGCCATAAAATCTGAAGGCAGCATAAAACAATGACATTGTATGTGGACACAACTAACGGAAACAATCTACAAAATGGGTACCTACTGTTAGTGCCGCCGCTCCCTGACCGTCTCTATTTATAAAGTAAATTGCCTGCCGTAAAGTGAACATTGATATCTATGCCAATCTTGTTAATTCAATGTCTTTATGTTTACCATTTTATTTGGGGACCGTATCAAATAAATTACGTGGACAAGGGTTGATAAAGAACGTTCCTGAAAGCACGTTATTGTTTCGCGTGATTTATAAGGTTTGGGAAATGGTTAGCCAGTGGATACCCAGTTACTTGTTGTTTTCCGCGTTTCCTTTGTAGAGCGCTGGTAGACAGGCATGAAATAAGGCTAAGAATCAGCATTTTCTGAACATAACAAAGAAAGACAAAACAGAAAAAGACCTTCTAAGTAACACGTTCTAAGTTCCGCCCACTGAACGTTTTGTTGTGTTTAATTTATTTTTTGTAATGTAGGTAACGTTCTGGTGTACAAGGAGGTATAGGTATGTAAATAAATAATTAATTTAAATAGGTTAGGGGCAGGATAATGATAAATGATAACTATACAATTAAATAAATGGGCGCCCAAATCCTCACCAACAACATTGCGGATGAACATACCTATTAGGTACATATGGTACATACTTATACTAAGTATACTTGATTGTTAAATACGTACTTATAGCAACAAAACCTGAAAAAGCACTCACATTTATTTTATAAATGCTACATGGATTTCATACTGGCAATAAAAATGTCGGTGTATAAACCCCTATACTTTTCAAACCTAGATCAATATCAATGCAGTAACCGTTGAATAAAAGTCTGGCCTACATTTTCAGCTGCTCGGGAAGCAGCCATGTTGCCGTTTCTATGGCAACCGGAGGCTGCCTCTCTGCCTCTCGACCCGCGCGCACAGATCAATGCTGAAAATTTTCCAGGGTTGCTGCAGACGTGATGTATTTATTTCGTCTACAAAATAATGAGGATGTTTCCTCAAAGAAAATGACGGATTTATTCATTTAATATTAAATTCTAATTTCATTACATAGGTATTATTGGGGCCGATTAGACCAGCTAGACAGATACCTACTCAATACTCATATCTAACTTTCCCGGTAGTATGGAAATACTAATTACTTAGTTGTCTATGAAAGTATCTATTCCTAACTACGTGTCAAAGTAGTGAACATTTTTCTAGTGAAAATGATGACTGCATAAATTAAGAAAAACTTAGCTACCCCAACCCTACGCGTCCGTCTCGTCACAATTGCGCGGAACCTCATTCCCAGTCCCGCGTCCCGTGGAAGAGGTCCTCGTTTCCTCCCTAACTTCCCCATTGTGACACCATAGGATGTAAACAGTGGTGCTTTCCATGAGTTTAGAACTATGTGTTAATTACTGCAAGTGAGGTATGTTTTTTAGGTAGGTTTAGGTAGGTTTCACTTACTTTAATTATATAACACCTTTTAAGTTCATTCGTTTTGCGAAGGTGAGATACATAGTATCTTAATTATAGTAGGTATTGTAAGTAGATACTTACCATTATTTTTTCTGACTTTGAAACTGTTGTTTTTAACTTGCTTACCTACCGATTAAGCGATTAATAAAATATTTCTTTCATTGGATGTGGTTGTGTTGAAATCTAAAGTACTTTCTTCACAAAAATGAATATAAGTTACTGAGGTACCTAATCATCACAATCATGTAGGTACTAAAACCCCGGACTGTGAAAAGCCACGTTTGGGTACAGTCACAATCACGTAGGTATAAAAACCCCGGACCGTAAAACCCGGCGGCACGTTTTGACCCAAACCAAATCAATCAATGTGTTTTATCAGGAATCCCTCCATGCTATGAAAGCAAAAGATATGTCCGAAGAAGATCCAAATTCCGAGGAGGTAGTCCCCATTCCAGTCCAGATATTCCTGTGGAGACAAACCACCCCGTTTGTAAGACCGCGCCTAGGAAAAGTCCACGATGCCGCCTGCATGGTAAGTAAATCTCTATGACAATCATCAAATTGTAATATATTGATAACGCCTACACCTAAATGTTGGCAAAATGTGTATGCGCTCACAACACTGGCTGATTTTTTTGTTTCTGTATAATATTTGGTATTTTTAGAAAATACTTTGAGTCTTAAGAAAGAAATATCAAAGGGCCCATCACTCAAGCCCACAGTTAAGCAGTCTTTAATTATTATTTATGCTACACTTGGATTGATTTTTACCTACGTGGCTACTTATAGAGAACGGATCTATTAGAACATTAAAAAGGCCAAATTCGTCATGACCTTCATTCAACTTGAACATGTGCTAAGCTAATGTATTATTGTAAGTAATAACCTATGTTATATGGCTGAGTTCACAGAACGTATTTCGCACATTGTGTATTGAATATATTGCCATTATAAGTATCTCCCGTATGGTCTAGTGGCTAGGATACCTGGCTTTCACCCAGGAGGCTCGGGTTCGATTCCCGGTACGGGAAATCTTTTTGCATTGTCTTGAATTTTGTGTGTAGTTTTGTTGTTGATTGTAAAGTGTCACTTATTTGTTGATAACACGCAGTTCTGTCAACGTGCTCCTGGACACCATGTAAGTAACCACATGATTGTGCTTTAGCTTTAATTAATAATTTGATTAAGGTGAATGGGAAGTTGAGACCGCGAAATTCAAATTTTCTTACGTTTTTTGCAATCCGCAGGTCAGTGTCAGGTTGTATCTCGATCAAAACATGATTCGCGACAATAACAGGTACATAGGTATTTAGAGAATTATAATCATTAGAATCATTAATACATCTTTCTAAGTTAGATTTCTACCATTAACATTGGTGGTTGGTGGTAGAAATCTCTTAGAAAGATATATTAATGAATTTAATTATTATAATTCTCTAAATATGTACCTGTTATTGTCGCGAATCACACTTTGATCAAGATACAATCTGACACTGGCCTGCAAATTGTAAAAAACGCAAGAAAAATTGAATTTTGCGGTCTATCCATTCACCTTAAGTATTAGTTTTTATTGGTCTGTATTTTATGTTTTAATTTGTATTGTTACTGTTAGAAGCACAGTATTTCGTTTTTCTTTAGTTATTAAGTTTTACACCTTGTTTGCTACATTTATTTTGTTATTTCTAGAAAATGAATAAATAGGAACTGTGAGTGACAATGTCTATTTTTTTTTTTTTTTTTTTTGCTAGCCTTTGCTGTCCCACTGCTGGGCAAAGGCCTCTCCAAATCCTTCCAGGAACTCTTTTCCCGCGCCACCTCGAACCAGCCCTCGCGGTACGCGTCCAGGTCATCTCGCCATCTCTTTCTGGGCCGGCCTCGGCGGCGCCGTCCATCTTCAGGCACCCATTGTGTGGAGATTTTTGCCCAGCAGTTATCGTGCATACGGCTAATGTGACCCGCCCAATCCTATTTGAGCCTGGCAGCCTTCTTTCCTACATCCAGTATGCCCGTTTTGGAACGCAGCGTGGTGTTCCGAATTTTGTCCTGTCTTTTAACACCCAGAATGCTGCGTTCCATCGCTCTTTGGCAAACTCCAAGGCGGAACTTTTGCGACTCGGTGAGCGACCAGGTCTGAGCACCGTAGGTTAGGACGGGCAGGATACACATGTCGATGAGTTTGCGCTTCAGGGAGATCGGTAGATCACCCTTCATTAGCATCTTCATGGACCAGTAGCTTTTCCAGGCGTTCTCAATTCGGCGGTCGATCTCCCTTTCCTGCCTGTTTTCGAAAGAAACTAACTGGCCCAAGTAGATATACTCATCGACATAAATTATTTCCTGCCCATCTACCTCGACCCTACGCTTAGTGCTGTTGGTCATTACTTGGGTCTTAGACCGATTCATCGCAAGCCCCACCCTGAAGCTAGCCGTGCTCAGCTCTTGGAGCATGGTCTGGAGTTCTAGAGCTGTGGGGGCAAAAAGGACGGTATCGTCGGCAAATCGGAGATTTGTCAGCCTCTTCTTGCCGACGTCAATGCCTTTGGTCTTCCATGAGGCTGCCAATGACTTAAATATCTCCTCAAGTGTGCTCGTAAAAAATGTCTATGTCTAATAGAAAAGCTCGTAAAAAATGTCTATGTCTAATAGAATAAAAAAATGTCTAATAGAAGCAAATAATTATTATTTTTATCCTTAACAGCTTCATGGGCCTCACTCACAGAACACATACTCCTAGCGGAGGCTAATAAAAATAGCAGCGGATTGTTTGAAAAGAGGGAGGCTCTTCAAACAATCCGCTGCTATTTTTATTAGCCTCATATCAAACATTTTAACTTGGCAACATTTTACAGAGAAACTTCTAAAAATGACATTGACACTTTGACAGACTTTTCTTTACTGTTTGACATGTTTACCTTTGTCTTGAATTTTCTGAAATATTTGTTTACATGAAATTTTTTTCACAGTATTTATTAAATTAAACAATCTTTATTTCAATCGCACACCCCCTAGGAAGTTAAAGAAGCTTGCAAGGTAAGATTTCTTCCTTAATAAAATATATAGTTAATACATAAAATCAGGTTTCGTATGTTATTTAAACCATTTTAGACCTAATTACTCAGAATACTTTCTGTTCTGTATTCTGAGCGTAATTGTAACGAATGGGTTGTGAGTGCTTTCGTTCTCTTCAGCAGTTTCCATGAAAGTTAAAACTTTGAAGAATGAGACATTTCTATAGGAGGTGCTTAAAATAATACAATAGCTGTATGGAGTACTGGGAACATTGACTTATATATTACTAGCGTACTACTATACTATACTATAATTTTGAAATCATTGACTAGGAATATTTATACTTACCTGTAATAATAAGACCCATTTTCTGGTCAGAGGGTCATCTTACTGGAAATCTTCCTAATCTTAATAAAAACCTTTCTGTAAATTACAGTCATTTGAAAAAGTGCTGGTGCAAAATCTACGGTTTGGCCTGTCTATCAGCCTAGCAGATGCTATAGAATCCATTCCACGATGGCGGCTCATACAAGCATCATTACCTCATGTGATGCATGCATTAGCAGCTCTGTTGCACAACAGGTAAAGATTAACCCGTAGTATGTCGGAATGGAGATCCACACGAGACACAATGGCTTTTTAATTGTTTCTGTAATTACGACATTCAACCGGTTAATTGTATTCAGTTTGTATATTATTTGTTTGTAGAGTGAAGTTACCAGAACTTGACAAAACATTATGATTTATTTTATAGAAAACTTTAAAGAAAAAAAAAATTATTTCAATTACAAAGGGCATTTCGATACATGTTATTGGAGATCACCTCTGCAAGGAAGTGCTTGTGTTAGGACAAAAAGGACATGCTACATTAACATTTATTTGCAGTAATAATATCATACTTCATTTGACTTCCTTTGGAATCAACAAAATTTATATGGTGTTCAATGCAATCTTTAAATTAAATCCTAAACATATTTAGAAAATAAATGAAATATTTCAGAAGAGTAATTAATATAATCCTTATGCATTTTTTAAGGGTAAAAGACAACATGCAATCACTGGGCAATGTGGAAACAAAGCTGCTGTACACATTGCATTGGATCCTCCTTGATGCATCCGATGAATGTATTGAAAGCGACTATGAGAATGGAGTCTTCTTCTCAAACCCCTTCCATTATTTGTTCTCCATACCTGCTTTGACGGTAAATATAAATATTTCATTCTATATTTACTAAAGAGAGTCAGTCTATGTTTACTAAAAAGGGCCAGTTTTTATACAAAACACTTCCACCTCAATATACTCCAGACCTTGTGATGACAATAACTACTACATGTGTAGGTACTACTTATCTTACAATTTTGAATTATTTTTCCAGCTGTTCGTGTTCCTGTTTGCACCACTATCTCACCACCTGAAAGAATCGGACTTCACAAACAACTATCGGTTAGAGAATGGCCTAAAGATGTGGCAAGCAATGTGGGAGTTCAGGCATCCTGAAGCACCATGCTTCACCACTCTCGTCAAACCAAAGCCCAAGCCTCTAGGTGGCAAGTATTCCAAGAGACACCAACCAGGCGACGTGTTTATGGGACGTATGTAGAGAAACCTATCATACTTTTACTCTTTAGTAATTTTATTACTAACGACTATAATTTATGGTACTTTTCCTTAACATCATTTCTTGCAATTGCATCCCCTGGACTGACCCCGCTGGAGTTTGTTTATTTACCACTGTAACCTGATTTCTTTATGTATTTAGCAACCTTGGGCGTATGCGTGTAAACCTTTTTTTATACCTATATGAAGCTTGGTTTCGATCATTACTATTATTATTAAATAAATAACATTTTCATTATTGTGACATTCAAAAATTGGCATTGTTTATAACTAACAACTTTTGATCTTACAGGCAAATTGTCTAAGGAAGAAGGTGGAGGTGGTAATGTGAGTGGAAGTCCACCCAGCCAGAACGTGTCGATGTCGCAGTCGGAAGTGACGTCCAAACAGACCAGTACTGAAGAGGAGCCATGGCTCTCGTCGCCCAAAGACACCATATTCCCTGAAACTATTCCAGAGGAGAGTTCTAGTACTGAGGAAGAACATGTGGTAAGATAAAAGGAAAAACAAGTATGCATATTAGTTTATATTAGACATTCCATAAGGGTTCGCAACTTACGCATGAGTCCTATGGATTTTTTAATGAAGCCTTTTTTATTTTATAATCTTGTGCCTAGATAATTGATGGGCCAAACATTTCCTGCCTTCCTTTTCTAATAACAATAATAATCAGCCTGTATTGTCATATTGCAGGGCAAAGCCCTACCTTTCCTTATTCCACTCAACTCAATCCTGAGGCTTTATGGACCAATCCCCCATATAGGCGTCAAGTTCGGTCCGCCATCTACGCCTGGGTCTTCCGCGATGCCGTTGGACATTTTTAGGGACCCATGCTGTGATGGTCTTAGCCCACAATGCATCCGACATGCGGCAAACGTGTTCGGCCCAGTCCCATTAGAGCTTAGCTGCTAATAGGGTTGTCAAAATTATTTTTCCGTTACTTTCAGTTTATCTACCGACTGCCTTCGGAACAAAATTTCGGAGGAGCTGTGAAGGAGGCATACACAGTGTATGCAGCCGATCCCAGTATATTTCAACCACGTAAGCCCGACGGCTCGAAGCCAGGACTACCAGGCATCAAACCGCTGCCACAAATCGCAAAGATGAGGTAAGAAATTTCATCTGAGACACGTTTCTGCTGTGAAGTCACTTTTGTTGCTGGTTTTTTTCAAGGTGTTCAGTCAACAGCAAAAGTAGATGATCAAAATCAGAAATTCAATACTAATGAACGGAGTTCGCGTCAGAACTGTGTGGCGTCGAAGTACTACTACTTAGAATACTTACTACGTAGAATAATTTTGAATCAGTTCGACGCCACACAGTTCTGACGCGAACTCCGTTCATTAGTATTGAATTTCTGACTTTGATCATCTACTTTTGCTGTTGACTGTACAATGTTCCCACTGCTGGGACACAGGCCTCGTCTCTTCGAGAGGGAGTGGGCAGTAATCTACCACGCGAGCCCAATGCGGGTTGGTAGATATCCTCGAATTTTTGGTTCTAGGACATGCCGGTTTCCTCACGATGTTTTATTTTTACCGTTTCGAAAGCAGTAGTGATGAAATTAATTAATTATATTAAGCTGTGATAATTGAAAACTCAGGTTGGATGATGTTAGACATAATAAATGGTTCTAATATTTAATTTTGCAGTTCTTCCGACAAAGAGTCTCTATCAGACAGTGGCGGAGGTGGAGGCGGGCCCACCAAGGGTACTCCTACAGCCACAGAAAAACCACCCACTGCTAAACAAGGAAATGTAAGTTATATAATTATATCAAAAACTTTGCTAAATTGTCCTTTCATACGAACTTGAACAATAATTTTATACGAATAAAGTTCACATTCGTATGAGATGCTTACTTTACTGAAGAAAGTAAAGTCGAAGTGTGGTCTGTGAATCTTCCCTTAGAATTAGGCATTGTTGCGAAGCCTGAGGTACGTGTGTCTTGTTTCTCTTCATCTCAGAATCATTAGAAGATTTTAATTTTGACGTGACAACGTCTTAAATTAGGTTGCGACTGGGAGTCACTTATGAAAAAGTGTAACGCTCGGTAACGTTACGATGAGTCACCGAACGAGAGAGAGGCCCGCCGAATGCCTTGCGTCTCTCTCCCACTCAACTATGATCGGATGATCGGTCGTTGTCACGTAAAATCTTCGCCCGTAAAACCGACTTTACAGGCAACCATTTTTTTCACAGTGTAAACATTCCATTAAGAATGAAAAATTTCACCAAAAAGGAATAGAAACCACTGTTTTGCTATGTATTCTCAGGTGTCAGCTGCTACATTCCTAGATGTTGCTACGTTGAGGTGCTTATTTACATCGCAATGGCAAGAAGAGGGCGTTTATTGGGCCCTACACTATTTATACAACAGGTATTTTTTCCTACATTATAATATTTATACAAGGTGTTGATTTGCATCCTCGTCAAATTTCAGGAGGTTGTCATAAAAGACATTTTAGTACTTTAGTATTTTAGTACTTAGTAAAGTAAAAGGCGTTTGTTTGTGTGTGAAAGCGCGGTTATAGGACTAGTAACAGACCGGCCGCGTTTAAATACGGCTGGTTCACACTTACGGATTTCCGTAAATAAGAAAAAAAAAAACCTACCCATTTTATTGTTGATTTGGGTCGAGAATCATTATATAATATTAGCATAATTACGTCCTTGAATTTTACTAGGATGCAAATCAACACCTTGTATAAACAAATAATAGGTGACCAACACAATAAAACAAACATTACATTACAGGTTACGAGACATATGCGACGATATGTCGAAACAAACGCAACCGAGAAAGAGAAGCAATTCCTTGCCTATACCCAAGATAGAGGTATCCGTCTACCAGAGCCCAGATATAAAAGACCGGGACTCACTGAAGAACTTTATCGAAATTCCAGAAGTTAAAGACATGTCTCCAATAACAGAGATGCCTTTCCCGTCCCCAACAAAAGTAGTAGAAGAAGAAAACCTCATGACTCGAAGATCCAGTGAGAAGATAAAACGCAAAATGAAAATGGCCGACCTAAAAGCATTTGTGGAAACAAAGCTGCTGTCGAAGTCAGAAAAAGCGCTGGAAAAAATTGGACACGATGACCACAAGTTCTCCTTCCACTCCGCAGTTAGGATGCTATCTGTAGCTATATTTTTTCGCTTATTTTTAACATTTTTGAAATATAAATATTTAATTTAAATACTTTTTCAGGAATATCACAGGAGTTTGGACAATACTGATGATCGTCCTAATTCTGCGTTGGCGAGTAACTTCCCGCCCTTGGCTCCGAGGCTAACTGGCGATTTATTCCACTGCAACCTGATCAAAGGGAAAAGTATGCCCAGTCTTAGGTAAATATCATAATCTTATTAATCCTTTTTTCATATTTTTCTTTTTCATGGCATTTTTCACTGTAACTTTTATAGCTATGGTAATTTTTAATGAAATCTTAAGTATACTTACTTACACATTGAAAAGGCGTAGATATTTTTTTGTACTTACTTGAAAATACGCAGTAGGTACCTATATTTGATTCCATTTCTTACAGATTATTATAGATGATTTAGGTTTATTACTAGATGTAGAAAATTATTATTATTAATTAACTAGATTTTTTTGGAGGGGGAGAAATATGACTGATATTTACCTACCAATAGGTACATTGTATCTTTTAAGAATAAGTTCTGAATAAGTTCATTGTAAATATAAATAGTTCAGCAGCCTTATTGTGTAACACACTCCTAATACTAATCGCTTTCATTCTGACAGTTGAACAGCACCCATTACGTTGCCGTGCGATTGTCATTAAGTGTTCGTTACGCAAGACGACTGTTGTTCTCCCTCTATATATAATGACTTTTATTAATATTCACAAAATCGAACTCCAAATTCGTTCTATCACAATCACAAAATCGTCATATTCTTTCATTATCAAAGCACAGCATGTTTATTTTATCAACACAAAATTCTGGGTGAAAAATTCTTTTTAAAAATTATATTTATTCTCTTTCTCCCATCTTGTTGACGCTTGTACCCGTACTATTGTAATGGACGAACGATTCGGTCGCTAGCTGTCTGATTGATGAGCTAGCCTCCAATGGGTAAGTGAGCAAATTAACAAAGAAATTAGAGGCTTCGTAACTTAGACGCTAATCATGCCAGATTGGTAACACAAACTAGTATTAAGACATTTACTAGGCGTAGAGATTTTGCTTCAGATTTTTACAAGCACTCCAGAAATGAGGCCTTGTTGCTACATACAGTAGGCTTATTTCAGCACATCAAACAATTACTTTGATCTAGTTACAAAAACACTCAGACACACACTGTCACAAGTCACAATAAAACAGAACATCAAAGTAGTTGTATGCACGCACAATGCTCATTAGATTCTGATACACAATTCATAATAATATTAATTACAAATTAATCCATTAGAACAATAGTAAGATTACGTAGTTAGATAGAATAAATTCCTTCATATAGTTTGAGGCTTCATTGGATGCGATAATGCGTACAATCCATGCAAAAATCACTTATTTACCAATATAAAAATAAAAGCATACAATTTTGAACTTTAATGCTTCACGTTAAGGATACTGTTCAATTGCTAAGTTATTAGAAGTTTTTCATGATAGTCACCAAAGTAATACGACCTAAAAGCATGAATCAACACTGAATATTTAGCATGAACAAAATACACGACAAAACACAGGTATGTTTTGGAACGTTTGTGATAATAAAATTAAAAATAAATCGTTTAGATTATCACCAAACAATAAATAAAAACTTATAAAAGGCTATGAACCTGAGCTATAAACCCTTTGGTATTTTAAACAAATTGGGTAAGTATGACAAAAGTTTCTAAAAGAAACTTGTTATTTTAAAGGCAGTTTTTGCAGGTACATCGATGAGATGAGGACGGAGAGGACGCAAGGACCGTCTAGTACGATGCCTACAAATGCACAGAAGAAGAAGAATCCTATTATTACTGTGACTGAACATACGCCAACACCCTCTCCGGATTATTTGTCTAAGACTAGACAGGTGATTAAAAATACTAAAATATTTAGAATGAATACAGTTGGATACTGAAAGTTGTATTTTCTTACACATGGCTTACCCCTTGAGGTTCCTTAAAATAAAGTTAAAATCAGCCAAAAATGTGCTGAGTCCCGTGCCTCTCGTAAGAGGAAGTGCATCACTAGACTAGACGTTACATATCTTGAATTGTTGACCAGAGTCTAGGACAAGCTAGTTTCGCGATATTTGTATCATACTTTGCAGAGAGCACTTTATCTGAACTGCCTCTGATAAGCTAGAATAGGGAATCTATAAAATCATGTTATTTTATGTTTTTGCTTGCAGGGTTCACTAGAATCTCAAATAGACTCTGTCAGCATGCAAGGATCCCAACACATACCGACACCGGAACGTAAACCCAGCCTGACTCGGTCACAGACCGACTCAAACATTACGTACGTCGTTGAAGAAATACAGGAGGCTCCTGGCTCTTTGCATTATATTACGAAGGATGGGGATATTGATTTCCAAGTTGTTCTTAAGGTAAAGTAATTTTTCTTTTTGATGAAAGTCTTGATTTTTGAGTTCTATTGTAAACTATTTTGGAAATATAGTCTTTCGTGCTACGAGTATGTCGAATAACTGTTACTGTAAGTATCCAGGCCAGGCTTCATGTCTGAGTGTTTTCTGTCTAGCTGATCTAGCCCATATTTCAATTTTAGATTTTCTCAATGACAGCATTTCGCAGAGTAATAATTCATTAGCTACATTTTATACCTACCCATCATCATCGTGTATAGGCCTGCCTTTTTTTCGGCCATACTTCCCGGTTCCGTACGTCCTTCATCCCGGTGTTCCCCGCGACTTTCACGATATTATCAACACAACGCGCTTTTGGACGGCTCTGGTTTCTTCGGAGTAACCTTGGCCACCATTCGGTCACAGCTTCACTCCATCGGCCAATCTCCTCGTCTAACAAGATTTCCTGCCCAACTCCACTTGAGGGGCATCGCCCTGTCCCCGACGTCATAGCCTTTCGACTGATGACGGATTTCAGTGTTACGCACTCGGTCTAACGCTAGTCATCATCATCTGCCTAGCCTTTTCCCAACCATGTTGGGGTCGGCTTCCAGTCTAACCGGATGCAGCTGAATACCAGTATTTTACATGGAGCGACTGCCTATCTGACCTCCACAACCCAATTACTGGGTAATCGGTCTAACGCTAGTACCCACCCTAAATAAACTAATGCATATTCAAATTACAGGCTGCTTACTCCGTATCAACGATGGACAGTTTCTACATAACCCTTCGTGTTATGGAGGTGATGTTGAACTTAGTAGACACGCTGATGGAAATGGGTGTCCACAAGAATTGGCAAAATAGCAAGAATGAAGAAGCAATGCCCGGAAACGTGGATCCTATGGCGGAGTTCAATAAAGATAAGGAAAGCAAAGTGAGTGAATGTCTTTTGACAAGCTATCGTGAAATATTTGCTCCTTTTTTAGCGCTTAGCTGTCATATACTATTTGTTTAAGAATCTTAGATAACATTTATGTATGTATGAACACTTTCTGATTCCTGGGCTACAGGTTTATTCCTAGTTCAGGTAGAATCAAATTATTATATACCTCTAGTTTTAGTTAACAAATTATTTCAATAAACAATTCTAATTTCGAGCACCTTTAACTATTCGTTGTTCAAATGCCATGTTTTTATAGGAAAGAGATTCAGGAATACCATGCGCTCAAAGCCAGGAGTCAACAAACATAGATGGGGGCGACAGCACGAAGGAGAAAACCAGAGAGGAAGACAACTTGGATTGTCCTTGTTACATGATCATGCATGTTATACTCAGGTAAGTCTGTGTCCTGAACTGTTCTGTGGAGGGTGAGCTATGCTAAAACGTTCACGTTTAAATAGTGCTGAATGCCTTGTTTGAATAAATATAAAGAAAGAAAATACGACAGCTAAAAGTGAAAAAATAAAAAAAATCGGTGGCAAAAAACGAAACTACATAACCGACTTCCGAAATGAAAGTTATTATCTGTTTGACCTCCTCCTTTTTTGAAGTCTGTTAAAAAATCATTAATTTGTTCATCAGGCTACTCCGTCAACTAGGCTGTTCGCACGGTTGCACCTCCGCACTCCGAGGCCCTCAAGCAGAATGTCTTCGTGTGCAAGCGAGGAACTCCTTACGGCAACTGCGTTCAGCTTCCATTCCCAAGTTTACCTTACGCTTGAAGGAAATGACCAAGTATTCACCCATTCGAGAGGTGCTGGATAACCTGCATGCGGCCGTTGGGTTTTGTGCTGAACCTGCTTCGTTGGTATCGCCTATGAGTAAGTACTTATATTCTCTTGATAATGATCAGTACTTCTGTAGTGTAGACTTCATTGCACAAAATATTATCCCCCTGATTTATAAATGTTGCGTAAAGTCTTACGTCTGTTTAATCATACATTTTTGACGTTCAAACGTCTCTTAACTTTAACCAACGTTTATAAGTAAGAGGGTATAAAGACAGAGTATTTTTTTATTAATATGACATTTTGATTGACTATTGATTTTGTTAGTTTTATAGAAGATTGTTAGTTTTTCATTCTTGCCGTTGTCGAAATGCTATAAATAAAGATCCTATTTGTATAAATTGGTCCTATAATGTATCAAATTTCAGCATACTCTACGAGATAATAATGTTTATTACAAAGACATAAAAATAAAAGCTACGACCCTGGCGTGGTGTTCTGATGTTTCTACCCATAAAGCTAACCTGTACTTTATAAATGTACTAATCTCTCCAGATCAACAAAAACGCAGCTTCACCAAGTCTCCTGATATAAGTAACCTCCAATCAGGTTATGCTACTAACTTTGGTAATGGTCAGGGCTCCAACGCGAACCGGGCAATAGAAACGTTTATCATTGAAACCACGTTCAGAGTACTCGTCACAAGATTCGCTATGATGCACAAAGAACTGAAAATGCTAGATAATTCTGTAAGTATTGTATGGCAATAAATGTTGGTAATATGTTGAATATTTTGTAGTCTATTCAACAGATTACTTTACTCTTGGGATTTTTTGAGAAGCTTGTAAATTTGCTGTGTACGACTTTATAAAAAAGTCTCAATTTTATCGTTTCCCTCTCATGCTGTTGCCAATTTTTATATAGACTATAAACACCTGAATTCTGAAAGTCTGACACAGCTCGTGTATTTAACTGACCTAATGAACAAACAAATCCCTAACCAAAAAAAAAAACAATATCTGACTTTAACAAACATACGCGTCGACTTAAGAACCTCCTTTTTTTCGTCGGAAAAAATGAACGCAAGATAATTTTATCGATAATAGTACGGAGCTAATTCAGTTATATTTCTATCCTTAGACGCTATACATGGAAGTGCGTCTGCTACTAAGCTATGTGCGGGAAGCTCACGGAGGGGAGTTCCGTGTGGTAGCGTTTAGCGCACTGCTGGACACTGCAGAAAGGCCTGACAGCCAGCAGAAGGAATCTAACATGCAAACTACCAGAGTTATCAGGTTTGTTTCGCCAAATTATTTCAATAGCTCTTCCTGCTTTATAGCTTTCTTCATTTCTTTTTCTAGCTGAAACGAGCATTAAGCATTATATAATCATTGTGCGTTTTAACTTGTCAGTAAGATCAATGTTCTTCGGCCATAAGAGTGTCACCAACATTAAAAAGAGCTTATAGTTCCGGTTCAAGGCTTGTTGTCTTTCATTCGATTTTTAATTGTAGGTATTCCTGGAAGATACAAACTTTATAGTAGATCGTTTCTTAACTCTTAAATAAACGTACAGGCACATACCTCGTCAAAGCGAAGAGGAGCGCGGTTCCGACACAGGTGCCGACTCCGGCTGTGCGCCTGATGAGCGATCACACAAGAAGTTTACATTTAAGAAGAGAAGTACTTCGTCAACGGGGGCACATGTAAGTGTACACACTTTACTTATATTCAGAATAATTTATTTAGGACTGATTTTTCAACAGATGATTTCAGATATCTCTTAACTGAAGAGTAAATATTGCCGTTTGACAGCTTTTGTATAGAAAATATGTCAAAATGTCATATTTACTCTTCAGATAAATTTATCTGACTATTAAAAAATCAGACCTTAAACGTTAATACCCTAAACCGGTTTGTCCAAGAAGCGCAATATAGGTCAGGCTATTGTTGTTAACCAAAAAACCCTGATGTCCAAGCTACCTCCTAATGAAAACAAGAACAAGAGAAACACTGTACTTAGCAAAAATTTCACATCGCCGTATCTTTTCTACCAAACAGAGCCTCTTAGAAACAGAAGGCGGCGAAGAATCAGCGAGCCAGTCGCCACTGTCAGTGCGCACGCGCCGCTACCAACTGACGCCGCGCCAGTCAGAGCGCACCATCCCGTCCGCCTCGTCAGCCGACATCACGCCTCACCACAAGATCTCGCATTCCAAGTCCATTCCCTCAAAGTTCCACATCGCTGGCATTGGTAAAATAAAACATTGTTGTGCTGATCTGCGAATAAGAAAGTGTATGTATAATACCAGATTTGGTTCGTTTGTCACCGCGATTAGTTTCAAGACTCATGATTAACAGAACACATAACATGGTGCAAATATGATAGTTGGTTTACATCTTAGTAATTTCTTTTGCATGACACCTATAATTAAGGAAAATTTAAAAATGTTATCCTTAGCAGCAAAACTATCGGTGGTAATACAGGTACAATTTTTTTTTTACGCAAAGACCGGGTTCGATTCCTGGCTAAACTAGGAGCTTTTTAGAAACACTAAAAACGAGTTTATGGGTCTTTTAACCACTTTGCTCTTCTGCTCTTATTAAAAACTCAACCAGGGGGCTTACCATCACCTCTTAATGCAGGGCAGAAGTTGAACTACCCTACTTTTTTGTATGACGTCTTAGTACAAAAAAGTAGTGCAGTTCAATTTCTGCCCTGCTTTAAGAGGTGATGGTAAGCCCCCAGTACAAAATCCCTTCTATCCCAATCTCAACTGTTAGTATTATAAAATGACGACAACATTTCAACTTAGTTTAATTCATTCCGTTATTGAAATAGCTTGCATGTGTTTTCTAACTCAGCATACCATCCATAAACGCCATATATCGTCAATTATTTTCTTCTAGTGAACTGGTTTCGTCAGAAACCACATCATTCTCAGTCGTTGATCCGCAACGGAGGTGGTTCGGGAGAGTCCTTGCCTATCTCCGGTAGTATGATATCCTTGGCTCGACCGCCGCATATGCCGCCGCCGCATACGTCACGTCCTGTTCATGTTAAGAGGAGGGTTGGATATACTTTGAACAGGTAAGATTATTTATTTAAAAGCAGCTTAAACTTTCTATTCAAATATGATGTTTCTTACCATGGATTCCAGAACTATAATAATGAGTGACAACTGCTCCCAGGCGTTGACGTTTTCACGATCATGTTCCCAGGTAGATAATATTGATAAATACACTTGGATACATTTTTCAGAGCTCGAAAGAGGGTAGAAGACAGACTAAATAGATTTGGTCTTAGGAAGATGGGGAAAAAGAGAGATGGCAGTATAGAAGATACCAGTGGCGGTTGTGAGTACAATACATTTTTATTTTACGGATAATTGATATATTTTTTGGGTCAGTTCATTCAGAAAAAGTGTGCATAAGTGTTTATTATAAAAAAGTTTTATAAAACTTAGAACATACGAATGTGCGCCTTTCTCATCATCAGTTGCTTTCTAAGTTTGGAAAGACAAGGTCCTGTAGCGTAGTCATAGCTAGACTTATAATAATACTAGCTGCGCCCCGCGGTTTCACCCGCGTAAATGTTGATCCCGTTGGAATATCGGGATTAAAAGTAGCCTATATGTTAATCCAGGGTGTCAGCTACCTCCATACAAAATTTTATCAAAATTGGTTCAGCCGTTTGTGCGTGAAGAAGTACCAAACATATAAATACACACACACTCACGAACTTTCGCCTTTATAAAATTAGTGTGATGATTCGCATTTTCGATATCCACGACAACTTTATAATAATTATATGCTATTCTACAGATATGTCGCGGCGTGGCTCCGCAGAGGGTGGTTCGGGCGGTGGCGAATCCGAAGTAGTAATACTAAAACGACGTCGTCTAGTGGCCGCGGCGCCTCTATACGCGGGACTTGCTCGGTTCAACTTTTTGTTAGACGCGACACAGCCTGGCGGTACTCCCGACGCGCTTTTCATGGCCGCACTCTTAGATTTGGTGAGCGAGCGCAACAATATTGAATACAATTAATAAAATACCTTTTTACATAGATATGGTATAAAATCAATTCTATCACAGTTTTTTTTTAATCGGTTTAAAAATTGTCTATAACACAATACACATAATATATTAAGTAGGTATTTGTAAACTGTGCCTTTATTATCTGTACACATTTCACTTTCTCTGAGGATGTTTAAAGTCCTGTTCCTAGTTCAGCCTATGTATTGATGCATGAACACCCGTTTCCACTATCTTTTATGAAAAATTCCACACCATGTCTAACGACCACCATTTTTTCAGCCACACACAGCGGTCGTTGGAAGAGCTGCGATTCTTTTAGAATGTGCACACTTGGTGCATAACTGCAATAAGGGCCAGTGGCCGTATTGGTTGAAATCGAATACGTCCAAAGCTGCTGGTAAGGAATGATTGAATCCGCCATTCAATTCATAAATTATCAATCAAGTTAAGATTGTTATTAAAAACCTCGTTTTTTTTTGCAGCATCTATAAATCCTCAGCTGAAGAGGCAACGTTTAGCGGGCAAACTATTTTACCAATGGGCAGAAGTAAGTTATTGAGAGACATATTATTTTAACCATTATAAAAAAAAACAATTGATTGGTGTGCCAATCCAAAACAACTCGAAACGAACATCGTCATAGAATTAATGTATTTAAATACCAAATTAAATACCATTTATTTAAGTATCAGACTCCAAGATTTAACCTTGCAAGATTTTAACTCAAAATTACGGAATCTTGACTAACAATACAGGGTGTTACAAAACTACCCGTAAAGCCGAAAGGAGGTTAAATGGGGCCTTATAACGAGTCCATTCACAATATTGAAGAACCGTAGTAACGCTGTATAGCATATCCCAAAAATATAAAAAAATATTATTATTTTCACTGATGTGCAAACCATATTTCAGTAAAATTAAAGAGTAAACTACGCAGAATGTACCTACATTTCTACCTAATTCGCGGAACGACAAAATTCGAAATAGTTGTATATCGATTATAAGATTTGAAATTGACAACATATTTTTTTTCCAACTTGACATTTTTTGAAGCCAGTACTTGAGTATAATGACATCCTTGTATTGAGGTAGCAAACATTTATGAAAGAAAAATAGAAAAACTATTAAAGTAGACAATTATTAGGTAAAAAAGGTACGTAGGCCTTTCTGTTAAATAATCTGGGTCCCTGACATGACAGCTTACTAGGGTTGACAAAATTTTCGACTTTGATCATTAATTATATTTTTTACGGGGTATTTTGTAACACGTTGTATAATTACGCCCTTAGGCTATAGGAAACAGGCTGGAAGAAATGTTAATCGAAGACAAAAAGCACATCGATACCGTAATCAACCTTGTAAATGACCCGGATGGACAACGCGAACTTTTGCAGCAAGACGAAGAAGAGGATTTCCTAGACGAAGGTACATTTTTATCAATGTTCTAAATTTTATTAGGGAAAATATGAAAACTCACTCAGATGGCAGCACCTTCAACGTGTTTAATTGATAAAAGCAAAAAAATTACAAATACATTTAAAAATGCTTCTATTACTTAGGGTTAGTATGCATGCACCCTATTGGTTTAAACTTCGAATTCCTTTTTGGATTTTACATTATTAAGACTTACCATTCCTACAGCTAGTATTCGCCTGCCTGGAAAGCCAGTTGGTGCCGAGTGTCCCCGAGCCCTTAGAATCATTGCTTGTGTACTGCTATTTGAAATAACGGCGTTCCTACGCGAAACCTACCAGAACCTACCGAAAACTTGCCGATCTTCGCTCAAGGAGAGAGGACCTTGGGACAGAGTTTACAGGTACCAAATTCCCTTGCATTCTATTATTAGAAGATTATTTTTGGTAAGTAGCTTATTAATTCTTTGGTGTAAAACGTTTTATTTTTTTGTCATTATATTATGCGAAGATGGATGGAAAAACGACGTATTGTGTGTAAGACTAAGTGAGTTCATTATGTTCAGTTCATTTGAGATGTATTAAGAAGAGTGCATAATTATATTTGACAATACTTTTATTTTAACAGGGCTCTTAGCAGTCAACACACATTAATGCCAGTCGAGTATGTTTTCAAAAGAAATAATGCATGTGTTTCCTTGCATACGGCACTAAGCGTGCATGCGTATGTAGAATGTACATAATAATATCTTGAATAACGTACACTTTTAAAATGGAAGTATTATGTGCAAATTTCACTTGGACCGATGTGACTCTTATAGCGAATATTGTTCACTTATTGGCAAATTTTGGCACTCGAGATTCACAACTGTTGCTACATCTAACGCTAAGTTTCATAAAACAAACTTTAATATTCCGTGCAAGTACCTTACTTGTTACATGCAGCTACATTTGTGACGATCTCATCTCCACAATCTTATTTATAATAAATAAATTCAAATCTACGGTATAATGTGCATACGCACAGTTAAATGCATGGAATGTTGTAAGATAACACCTAAATTGCTATCGATTAAAATTATTCTAAAATTTTACACGAATATTAAAATTGTTTTGTGAAATACACCCTTTCGAAGTTTTATCAAATAGTTTTATTAAGTGATAAAATAGTTTAGATGAAATTAGAAAAAAGTACAAACGCTTTTGCTACATTGGCATGCGAGATCAAACAGTATGAATTCAAAGGAAATTGTATAGTAAAGAGAATAGAAGCTAAAGTAAAATAGCTGGTAAATGCAAGCTAACTCGTTCATGGACTTGAGAGTCCATTGACGCGTTGAAATGTGAATAACTTGGATCACAGGGAAGCTAACCGTCGATGGAGTATGGCTCTATCGAGCATGGGCCATTCGCAGGCGTCTGCGCAAAGCTTACAATCGATTGCGGGCGCAGAGACTGAGAGAAAAATATCGTTTGTTCTACACGAACCTGAGAACGTGTCTGGTGGAAGTAATGTAACTGTAAGCAAATTTATACAAATGATATTGCGCTTTTAATCGCGTAGAACAGTTGAAGCTTTCAGCTAAAGCTTAGCTAGTTTATTAGATGAAAACTAAAATAATCCTGGCAATAACCAAATTTTTATAGTTAGCAGATGCCATACCTCCGGCGGTAGACGACAAAAAGGGTCGTTTAGGGTCTCGAGGTAAAGGAGGCATGCATCGTCGTAATACACAGCAAACGCATTCCGCTTATGGCTCGTTCAAGCGACGGTCTATCAAACTCAGGCAAAAGGACACCAGAGATGTTGTGGATGAATGTAAGTTACAATTTACTTTAAATAATATTATTATTTAAACGTATTTGTGTGAACTAACAATCAAAGAGAGTCAAGACCTCTTAAATATCTGTGGAAAAGATCCTTGTTAGAAGTACTCATAGTGTAGGATTTAGAAAAGCTATTTTTCCTTCCAGTTGTAACCAGGAGGTCCGATTCAATACAAAGTAGAAGGAAAGTATCTTCTCTGTCTGATAGAAGTGACACTTCAGAGGTATATCCAGGTGCAGGTAAGATCACTACATATTGAAAACTGTAAAACAATATTTTAGTTACATTTCAAGACACCCAAAAAATATGTCGATTCAAATTTTTCGGCAAAAACATTTGTTGCTACTTTGGCAAATATAAATTTTGTCGAAAACTTTGAGTAAATATCGGACTAAAATGTATCTCATTACGTTTACTATAAACAGGTGGAACGGTAATAATGTCAAATGAAGTGGACAGCGGTGGAGAAGAAAGTCCTGGCGTACTTTCTGATGATCATGACCATCCTCCAGACAGTCCTGATAGTAACTCTACTGATCCACCTGATACGACTAAAGGATTTCCGTGGCTTAAGGTAAAATCTGCAATTTAGATTTATAAAGCAGTGCAATGGAAGTCTGTTACAAAAACATCGTTCCTATTAGACCTCAGCCGCCGAGCTTTATTTTGCTATACCAACCCTAGACCCATTTTATTTGTGGTCGATGCAACATAATATGTTCTGATCTTCCATTGTCCCCGGTTTTTCATCCTAATGGGTCTTCCACTGTCGAGAATCGTTACTCCATTCTAACTTTTCAACGGTTTTGTAATTGTAGGTGATGGTGAAATTCCTTAACTCGTTCAACTACGTATGCTGTCATCAGAACTTCTGCCACCCCTACTGCTTCCGAAGAAACATGAGAGCCAGCGTAAGACTCATGAAGTCTGTACAAAAGGTAGCCTAATCTTTATTGACTTTTGTCCACTCACACAAACAAAAGTATATAATATACTATAATCATGGAGACATCGGTGCACTGCAGATACATGAACCAAAAAAACCTCGAATGCATAACCTCCTGAACGTTTTAAGTCATTTAAAAAATGAGGCTTTTTCTTGCAGATATATGGGGAAAAATTTGGCCCCGAAATGAACGCGACTAGCTCCGATGAAGGAAACGGTGGGACCCGCCGCGGACGACGCTCGCGGAAGTCTTCAGAACATTCTACTGATAGGTATACTCAGTAGAAGTGCAATTTTAATCAAATTATTTCATGTTGTCACAAATCACCGACTGTGTTTTAAGTCTGACAACCAGTTTGATAATCAACTATCGTGTTACCCAGTATCTGGGTCGTGAACTTCTGATAGGTAGTCGATCCATTTGAAATACTGGTATTCAGATGCATCTGGTTTGACTGGAAACCGATCCCAACGTAGTTGGGAAAAGGCTAAACAGATGGACGATGGTATTTCATTGAATAAGCAAAATGCTTTAAAAAAATTGGCTATAAAAACAATATGTTCTGTTTGATTTAGCGTCTATCCCATCAAATCCTTGAATGAAATTAATAATAATATAATGGCTTCTACTTTTACTAAATTAATACTAAAATAAAAAGGCTCATTTACACATAAAGATTATCTCTCGACTCGAAGATATGATGTGAGTTCCACATACTCGCAAAATTTTGTATTGGTATTTTCATTCACGTTTTTGTCGATATTTTATTCAATGCACCCCCAGAATCGAGCGTTCAGTGATCGAGAGTGCGGGCCTTGCATACCGGGCCGCGGGCGGGGAACAGGCCAATATAGCCGCTGAAGGAATACCTTTGAAGCCTGGTGCGATGCCCTACCCGCCGTTAGACCCGCCACCTATACTTAAATACCTCAAGGGACAGGTCTGAAAAATGTTTTAACTACTTTTAAGTAACCTTACTGATGCAGTTTTATTTTTAACTTTTCTGGTTAAAAATAAATGTATTTTTGATGGTTTAACTCATGTGCATTCTTTGAGTTTAGCCCGATTATTTTTGTATAGTGAATCTTCCCGCGATGAGGTTGCGAAATATTTTCCTAACGAGCAGTCGAATTTGCCAGGTCATCCCCAAAGCATGTCTTTAAAATATTCTTAAGCTCCAATTTTCAGAAAAAACTGGGATTTTGGCTCCTCTTTGCTAAACCAGAAACACTGCACTTACAACATTAAAAAAAATAATTGTATATGACATAATAAACACTTTCAAACCACTCCAAAAAGTAAAACACTGCCTCATTGTATTTGTTCCAGGTCCGCGACGCCTACCACACGCCTCTCGCCACCCTAATCAAAGGAGCAACAACAATGGGAGAAGACATGTTCGCAGAATGTGCACCCGTAGCATGGCAGTTGCTTTTGGAATCAGATCGCGAACTTAGTTCGTGTGCCGCTGCGTTGTTTATACTCGCTGCTGTTAAGGCGCCAAATACTGCCACTGAAATAATGCATAATGATTTGAAACATGCGGAGCCGAGTACCAGGTGTGTATGAATTGTTAAGGAAATATTCGTTGTGTCGAAGTCATCTGCATATCGCCAGTAATATCGCCATCTTCGGCCGTTTGGCGTGGATGTGACGCAAATTTCCTTTATGTTCTTTTTCTGCGTCTTGCTTACCACAAATAAAGGTCTTTTCTTTTTTCTTTCCATCTTGCATTACAATAAAAGATGATCTACACTTGAATTCATAACTTGATAATTATCCTAAGATTGTAAATTCAAATATAGTATTGTACCCTGTGTAGTAAAATTGTATTTCTACTTGAATTACTACTTGAAATTCTAAAATGTTAATCGAATAAACAATATTATTGCAATTTTAACATTTTCAGAATAAACGCAATCCTAAGATTCCAAGTAATGTGGAAGCTACGATACCAAGTATGGCCGCGCATGGAGGAAGGAGCTTCAGTGACTTTCAAAGTGCCGCCTCCGGGCATAGAGTTCACACTGCCTTCTCCAAAGATCGGCATCGAGTCGCTAGCGGTCGTTGACCCTCCGTGGAGCCCACAGGTTAAAGATAAGGATATGGAGATGACTTTGAATCAGGAGAGACATGTAAGAATGAAGCCTAGCTTGTGCCTAGTGTGTGTTGTGCTGTGTCTGTGTTTGTTGTGTTGTGTCTGTGTTTGTTTTCTTTGAAAATCACTAGTTGGTCGTAGGACAGAAACAAATAATAATATTATTCCTCTATTTATTATAGCCCTGAACACCGCTAGCATGGATCCTGTTGTTTTATGCATTATTTTTTGCTTGTGTCTGATTGTGTTTTATCCAAAAATGTAAGTAACAATTAAATATTTACCCTCATTTTTAAATAGTATTTTTTATGCTCAACATTTCATCCACAGCGTTCCCTAGTAACAGCAACAAAGACACGCAAGAAACAGCAAACGGAGGCGATAAAGAGAGCGCTTCAACAACGCAATGATAAGAAACGTGCAGAACGAGAGAGTTTTCTTATCACTACTATACCTATTACGAGGCAGGCGGCACGCGAACCTGCGCTTGACCATGCTGCTGATGATCATGTTGAACGTAAGTAATCTTATGGGTTTAATAAAATAGTCCTTCTGCAGGGCAAAGGCTTCTTCTTAAACTAAGAAGGCACGAGCATTGATCGCTACGCTTGCTTAAGACGGTTTGACGATTTAACAACAATAGCAATAGTTCAGCAATTTATTCCAGAGTTTCTTTTTAAAGTTAGCGTGACATGAAAAACTCAAGCCCTTTTGTTTAAAAAAAAATAAAGAATAATAACAACAATAGCAATAGTTCAGCAATTTATTCCAGAGTTTCTTTTTAAAGTTAGTGTGACATGAAAAACTCAAGCCCTTTTGTTTAAAAAAAAAGAAAGAATAAATAGTCCTTAAAGACATGTTTTTTATTTTGTCACTCAAAACACAAGTCGTTAATGGATCCAGCAACAGATTTTGGTTTAAAGACTTACATTACATAGAATACCTTTGTTCAGCTTCGACAGGTATTAAGTACGTGTCTTCATATTTGTGTCGGCACGAACTTTCCGTGTCATGCATGACACAACGATTTATCAATCCTTCTGCTAAGCATCTGGAACTCTTTTGTTGCCTCGCAGCACCAGCAGATGAAGAGTTAGTAGAAGGTGTACGAGGATCGCATCACACACAAGTGGCATCAGCATTATTCCCTTCAACATTATGCTCGGCTGTGGCTGAGATTGTTTCACTATTGGATGATGCTGCTGTTTCAAGAGACGGGTGTTCTGTCTACGAAGTCGCTTATCAGGTAAACTATTTTTGAAACATCCTATTTGCCCCTTTTTCATAATGTTTGCGACTTCCGGCCAGACCTGATGAAAAATTCAACGCTATAGGATTAATATGATACAATAACTGGTGTGTCTCTGCTCGAGCGCTGTATTAGCCGAGATTTTTTAATCAAATATAGAAATATAGGCTATAAAACGTGTGCTGTCGGGGGACCCCCGTCAGGAACGAAGGTCCTTACACGATACTTGCACGCATACACATACTCGTATATAATAGAAAGAGAGACACAGAGAGAGAAAGTCGCATGAAGAGGCAATAACTCTCTTTCCTTACGTGACTTCGTTCCAATATACTATTATATCCTCAAAGCCTTATTCGACTTTAGAGACAGTTTTATTTACTCCAGTTGTCTAAGTAAGTACTACAAACATAAAAAAACAAGTAATTAAAAAAACTAAAAAAAACCCGACTGCGGTAAAAAAAAATAGTTTAAAAAAAACTGAAAAGCTAAAAACAAGGCCATTTTAAATTAAATAAAAGTTGGGCACTCGCGCTACCAAGACAAATCTAAAGACGTATAATTTATCCAAATCCGTTCATTCGTTTAGAAGTTACGAGGGAACAAAGAAACGGACATACATACATACATACAGGTCAAACACATAACCCTCCTTTTGGGCTTCGCCGCAGTCGGGTAAAAACACCAGCCCTTTAAGTTAGCTAAAAGATTTCGATCAGTGGCCTTAGTGTGAGTTTTTTCGACTCACGTTCGATTGCGAGCGCGTTAGAATTTTGTTTGGGAAATTAGGTTTCTCCTAGTGACCACCAGGTGGCGCTATAACTTTTTTCCATATACAACATTATTTTTAGTATATGCGAAACCCGAAACACGTGTCTAGTATTTTATGTAAAGAATCTATGTACACACAGCTCCTTTAAGTAGTTACCCCACCAAAAGACATGTGCGTTCAAATCCGTGATAGGCCCAAGTTGGTTTTTGTATTTTGCAAAAACATTTTATTTTAAATAATGTATTGTTTTAGTGAATAAAGAAGTTTAAGTAAGTATTTTTTTTTTATTCTGTTTTTATTATTGTTTTTTTCAATAAAACAATACTTTTGCGACGACAAGCAACAATAATAGGGTTAACATTTACGACAACTTATTCATCGTCTAAATAGACTGGAGGTTTCAAGACCGCTTACCGTGCATAAGATTGGAAGTTCAAATCCTATATAGGCACGAAATGTGCTTTTTGTTCATTATATTATTTTGATATATATTTCTATTTTGTTTTAAGTAGTAATTATTTATAAAGAATTAAAAAATCAAGAAAAATAAAATACTTTATTAATCATTTAATAATATTTATTATTGCTATTATTTAACAAAACTATGATCTTATTTTACAACAAACAGAACAACTATTTTAGTTATCATAAAATCAGAAATCATTTAAAAAAATAATTGATAAAATTAGTAGTCGTTTCCTCTTCGCCGTTTTAAGTGAACGTATACAAAGTTCTAACTTGAAGGTATGGACTAATTTTATAAACACAACGTAAGTAAGTAAAATTAATGGATACCCTCAAATTATAACATCTTTCGATTAGACAGGGACCTAAAGATATAATGACTCAGCCGATAGTAGATAACAATTTCATCGCAATTCATATGGGCTCGCTGGCTAGTTCGTCAAACTGCCGGTATGAGTATGACGACGTTCGGTGATGCGATGGTTCGAATCCGAGTCAACACAATGGGCTCTTTTTGAAGTATTCTTTAGATTATTCGTAAGGAATTCAATGTTGTAGCAGTGTAACATTTTAAAACTTGAGGGGTTAGGAGATAGTGACGCTTTCTGTACAAAATTTCAAAACTGTATCATGAAAAATCACAAATTATAAACTTGTTAAGTTACCTGTTTGTCCGTACAAAAACATGCTCACCCGCGCCGCTCGCGCCGCGCCGTCTTGCGCTCATTGATAATAGTACCTAGGTACCTAACCGTTCGACGCGGAGATTGGTTAACCTACTTAGTGTCGCTCGGTGTCCAACTTTTAACCTTTTTTAAATATTTTTGGGACCAAATATAACTTGGAGTAAAAATTATTGGAATCGATTCAGTTACTTATTCTGAACAAACTATATTCAGGTTTCGCATATACTAAAATTAACGTTGTATAATTCTAACGCGCTCGCAATCGAACGTGATAAAACTCACACTAAGGTCACAGATTCCAAAATGAATACGCGAATAGTTATTACATAAGTTTCTAAAAACGTACACTCTGTCTTCATTTACACCATGCATTTTCTCCAGGTCATATGGTGTTGCCTCGTAGAAGACTCAGCACTATTTCTCCGCCATGTTCTCGAACGTTTAACCCGTGACCATCAGGACGAGATGTTCAAGCTACTGCGTCATTTGATCCGGTTCATACCGAGGTTGCCTCAACAGGTATGAATATATTGGTCACTGTACGGTGCCTCATACTAATAAATACAGGAGATTTTCTATCTTCTTATTGATTTTCGATTTTCTATTGTATCGTACTATTTCGTACTACATAGGGCCCCGGGCTTGACGGGTTAATGTAATATAAAAACCGGCCAAGTGCGTGTCGGGCCACGCACAGTGTAGGGTTCCGTAGTAACCCGTTGTACGATTGTGTTGTTCTATATTCTGAATATAAAAAAAAAACATTTTGTTTTTCAATGCAAGTCTTTACCCGTTATAAACAAGCAGTTCTACTTCATCGTAGTCACTTTAAAGGATTAATGCTAAGGATTTTGTATTTGGTACAAAATTATCCAACACCCAAGTTCAACGACTATTACTGCTAAACTAATAAAGTTATCTTAACTGCTATAATTTTCCAGATTTTTCAAGCCAGCAGTGTGCAGGTTTTAGAGGGGGGGACGCCCTACTGGAACAAAAATTTGCACTTTAAAGTGTAATATTTCGTAAATGGAGCATTAAATCGAATTCATTCATTTCGTCATTTTAATAGACCTATTCAACGATACCCCACACGATGGGATAGACGACGAAAAAAATATTCATCCCCACTTCACATGTAGGGGATCTACCCTAAAAAAATTATTTTACGAAATTTTATTTTACCACTTTGGCGGCGTAATTGATATACACACTCCTACAAAATTACAGCTTTCTAGTACTAACGGTCTCTTAGCAAAACCTCCGACAGACAGACGGACGGACATGACGAAACTATAAGGGTTTCTTGTAGGAACTACGGAACCCTAAAAAGCATTGGTCACACACACAGACACTAACAGTGACTTTTATTTATAATATGTATAAATAAAGATAAATAATTTCTCCGCATTGTTTTTTTTATTGTTTTTTTTTTCAGGCTGCCTTTGCGTTGTACAACTATATTATAGGGTACGTCATGTTCTACGTGAGGAGTCCTCATGAGGAGGGACAGAGACTTGTTGGTGCGGCGCTGTCTATTTTGTGGATGGTGAGTTGTCTATTGTTTCTTCTTTTGTAAATTCTCATCGTCTGGCCTTAGCGCCACTGTACAGTCGACCTCGTAATTGTTTTATCACCATGCAGGTTGAATGTCACTTACACGTCATAAAACGACAAGGTCTATTTTTCTGTACTACAGTTAGCCAGTTTCAACCTCAGTGAAGTTACAATTTACAAGGATTTGTGGTTAAAAGCGACAGTTTAGAAGTTCGATTGCTATTCCGTCAACCGCCTATCAGTATTATTATAACTATGTTTTTGACAGACTTACCTATTCATTAGGACAAGCTGATACACATGTGCAGCGGTACAAATTTGTACCAGCTGTCCCAAAGAGATTAAAGAGCCAATCAGGGGCTACCAAACTTCATAGCAAGAATACATACTTTCATGGCAAGTAAAATACCGAACCGCATCTTGTTTTATTTTTCAGGTGGTACACAGTGTTCACGGCATAATGTTCAAGGATCTAAAACAGATCTTACGTAAGGAGCAATGTGATGCATCTATACTGCTAACGGCCAATGTGCCTGCAGCCAAAAAGATTATCGTTCATGGTCCACGTAAGTATACAAACAAAACTACAACATACTGTAAAAAAAATATAATAAAAATCAGCCTACTTTCTAAATATGTACATGCTGTATATTTATTGAATAGATCTAGGAAATATTGACAACTAATAAAAAAAAACGAAGAATTTACTTTATGAACATGTTGTATATCAAGAGATTTTTTTTATTTTAGCTGACAATGAAGGTTGCATACCGTCTCAGTTTCCCGTCCAAGAAGACACAGTGTTTGCACAAATCCTGAAAGAGTCTCTCGATTTCTTCGGTATCCCAGAAAAGTTACATCGAGAACATTTCCTTGTTGACTTCAAAACTCGTAAGTAGCATTATCTTACTACTCATTTAAACATGGGTGCGTTTTCAACAACATTAAAGAAGAAAGAAAGAAAATTATTTCGGTTTATTTGCGGTAAACATGACGCAAAAGAAGAACACAAACACAAAAAGAAATAACAAGTTAGGGGAATCGCTCAGCATAATGCTAAGACCTTATGCGAGACAGCCCCAGCGCTGGTTTTCAGCGACAGTCGGCGTTGACGTGATACCATAAGGCGATAATTGCCTCGCAATCCGTTCCTAGACAGGGTCAATTTAAATTACTTGGCGAAACTTCACAGACGTAATAGTCAAAGGAAGAGTTAGGTATACACGCTTAGAAGTGCGATGTTTGATTATACATTCCCGCGGAAGTATACTAGTTCGTGGAAGACCCGAGCTTATAGTGGTTGGTTTATAGACCTCACTCGACATGTCTGAAAGCTCAAAAATGCTCGCAAGTCGACGCTGGTCAAAGTTTATCGTGTGATTTCGCAGGAAACTTTCGGAATGTGTTGTGGGTTTGAAAATTCCCTAGCTTTTGTTTTAATCCAAGCTATTCTTTCGTAGGTCAAATCCATAACCCGCAAGGCTACGTCCGCGACCACTACTTCTTCAAACGCTCGCAGTATCCGCAATTAGGATTGGTTCACATGGAACCTGATGAAGCCTTCCAAAAATTGCAAGAACAAGAACTCTTGCAGAAATTCGTTGAGATTGGAAAAGTGTTGCTAACTTGGGCTATATTGAAAAATGTTGATATGGTATGTAACACTTGCTTGATCCTCTTTTTCATTTGTTTTTTTAATTGAAAAGAGTGTGATCCTATAATTGGTCAAGTTAAGTCAACAGGAGCCGATTATGAAGTGTAAAACTCAGAATTGTGGTAGTGCTTACCGTCCTGTATAAACCCATCTCTCTTCGAACTGCTACAAAGACTTCCTGAAGTAAACATGGCCCAGAACTATTTTTGGACCTAACTTGACCAGAAATTACAAAGATTATTAACACAACATACTGTTTTAGGTGGTTCAACGCGTAGTATTTCTACACGACGAGCTCATGAAGTTACCGTCTTTCCCTCGCAAAGCTCTTGAGGCTGACCTAGTGTTGTATAGTCGGGGAGCTCTAGGTTCCACATTATTGGGATTGGATGTGTTGCATAAGTTTATGTAAGTATTTTAAACTTGGCCCTTACCAAACCTCATGTTATGCTGAGTTGTTCTTGACCCTACCATTGCTCACTAATTGGTTGGAAGCGATGAAATAGGAGATTTGGGTAACAGCAGAACAATTAATTTTAACCCATTATGTTTCTGCTTTCTAAGCACCAGGAACGATATTTCTAGAATTTTAGATCAACTGGAACCATTACATTTGCAATGGTCCACATAAATGTATTAATTCCAGTTGATCTAAACAGTTGATCTTAAGTGGCAGTGGGCAGGGCACATTGCTCGCCGAACAGATGGCTGATGGGGCCGAAAGGTTCTGGAGTGGCGACCGCGTACCGGAAGACGTAGCGTTGGAAGGCCTCCCAAAAGGTGGACCGACGACCTTGTGAAGGCCGCAGGAACCCGTTGGATGCGAGAAGCACAGAACTGGTCGAAGTGGAGGTGCTTGGGGAAGGCCTATGTCCAGCGGTGGACGTCTTTCGGCTGAAATGATGATGATGATGATCTAAACATTACACAATATTTAAGTTCGATTCCAAAGAGGAAAATTATTTCCAAAGTATTTAACTTCTAACTATGATATTTATTTTTTATACTAGGTGGGTTCGACTCATAGCTCGAATGTTCGAAGCGATGGCCGGTAACTTCACCTCATCGCGCGACATTCACTTGTTTTTGAACGTTCTCAACGGCGCCCTGATGTTACATAGCGAAGACTCTTTGATCCTTCGATACGTCATCGCCACATACGTCAATGCAGCTTTCAATTTTAAAAGCATTTTCTCTACAAATGGGTATGTATATCACGAAAATTAGTCATTTTCTACTATAATGTGTAAAGTTAACTGCACGTCATAGTAACACTTCAATTACGAAAACCGTACTTACTGCTTGCGGAATAAAACCGCTATCATTGCCAAATCCACGACAGCCGGTGCAATTGACTGTACAAATAAACCTTCATCTAATATCGAATGTTTCTCTTCCAGGTATTTACTGATCATGCCAACGCTACTGCAAATATATTCAAACTTCCAAACAAATAAATTGGTGACGACGACAATAGAATACGCTGTCAAACAGTTTTACTTACTGAACCGCAAGCCGTTTATACTACAAATGTTTGGCTCTGTATCTGCCATTTTGGATACAGACGAAGAATCTACTTATGGAGATGCAAGCAAGGTCAGTATCGTCTCTTTTACAATTGTAGTCCTGCATATACAACTCTAGTTCTAATAATGACATTTTTTTTTTTGTTTTTATTAATAAAACTGCTTAAGAATACACCTACACATAGTGCATCATTTATTTCTACAGACTATGTTAGTCTTATCTCTAAATAAGGTTTTCCCAAAAAAAATACCTCAAAAAGAAAAAAACATCAAAATGGGGTCAGCCGTTTGCGAGTTACGATGGCACAGACAGACACACAGATACACACGTTAAACTTGTAAAACCCTTCTGTTTCTGTCGGGGGTTAAAAATCAAAAAGGTAATTTGCAAAGCCTAAGGCAGTCTCCTCATCCCAATTACGCTGCTTCATATTTTTGGTCATTCGTCATCAATCATCCTCCTGCCTTTATCTCAAATTATTTGGGTTCGGCGAAGCATGTGTTTTGGTTCCATACATCTCTGTCACCACAATAAGAATAAGCCTTAAACCAGACATGGTTTACAAATACATATATACATTTCACAAAATAAATATACTTTTTAAATATTTCGACTATAACTGAGTTAAGTGTATTTATTACTTTAATTAGTTTCATTTATTTTTCTTCCTAACAACCATAAACAGGTATTTACCATGCACAGTTATCTTTTTTTTTTTCGTCGTGAAATTTCATGGATACCCTCCGTCTGGGAAGAACGGAGGGTCATGTCGGACTCCTACCGACTAAAACCCCACTGTTCCTTCTAGTACCATGAGTCGGGGGCCCGGGGAGATATTTGTACATTCGCCGCATCCCCGACTGGTATCAGCCCGCCCTGCCTAGAGGGCCTCATCATCAAGTGCGGCCGATCCCACGACCGCACGTCCTTCCATTAAGGCGCGCATACTGCATACTACCACTTTAAGCCTCACTGCTCGAGCGATGACACGGCCCCAATTCCTTATCAATAAGCTGTCAATATATGTAATGGCGTTATACTTATCTTCAAATAGGTCCAATCCAGCTGCCTCTTCAACCTACTTCTAAGTCTAGAAACACCATCTCCCGACCCTCTCCACATTGCCGAACTGATCAAAGAAGAAAAGCCACTAAAACCTATCGACTTCTGCTACCGTGATGAAGAAGAGATGGTCAATGTGCTGGATTGCATCAGTCTCTGTGTCATGGTCGTATCTTACTCCGCTGAGAGTATGAGAGGATATCAGATGTTGGTAAGTACAGTTATTTAAGTAATTTATAAATACGTTATGTATTAACTTCTGTTATTGAGATGAGAAGGATACAGTTAATGTCTTTGACTGAATCATTCGCGATAATATCAATCAACTCAGTATATTGTTGTACAGTCACGAGCACTAATAGCACTAATATGTCAACACTTGGCAACTTTCAATTGCGATTGTTTCACGAAATAACGAATGCAAAGTTGAAATACGACTTTATGTTCGTAATAACATAAAATTTAATTCAAAAATAAAGGAGAAAATCGCCTTTAAATAAAGCCAAGTGTATACATACTTATGCTCGTGACTGTACACTGTCGGATACACGCCTTTCCGAAATTTCCCTCTGACATGACACCCGGCGTTATATCTTTTGCACGGATTTGACTCAACAGCCTACTTCAGAACATTGTAATATGTTCTGAAGTAGACTGTTGATTTACACATTATTTCTCAACCCTCAAAAACTATTTACATTACATTAACATTCCAAAGTCATCATCACTGTTCTGTGGCACCGACTGAGACATCGGCTGACAAACTAAACTGATACATTATACTTTACAGATAATACTAGAGGCAATACTGCCTTGTTACGTAAAACAAATCCAACTGCCTACCTACAACCGCGAGGGAAAGACAGAGAAAGAAATCATTCAACAACTTGCTATAGCTATAAAAACGCTAGTTAATAACTGCGAAGGACTTTCCAAGTAAGTGTTATCACTTTTCTGTGAAATATTGTCCTGTACAAGATGACACATAAACATTCGTGTATTTGAATTCCGCCTCTTTGGGCTATATAATACGAGTTACCTTACCACCATTTTAGAAACTAAAGAACATTTTTTTATTTATGAGAAAAAAAAACTGCTTGAATAGCTACTGGTTTCATGCCTCCATAATATTATTCCTCAGCTTTTATGATTTCACAACAACTTTATCTTGTTTTTAGATCTTACAATGGCCCTTATAGAACTTCTCCAGAACATAAAGGCTCGTCTCAAAGGACCGGACCTCGTACCACCGCCGCTACTATAATCGCCTTTGAGGAATCGCACTCTAAATACGATAACTCTAAGATGCCTGTGCCTGAATATGCTGGAGCTGAAGACTCGGAGGTAAATATAAAATCAAACGAATATAGATTCCATCTACATCAGCCCTAACTACCTTTGCCTGCTGCGTTCAAGACACTCATTGAACACCTATTTGTGGTATATTTATTTTTTTGGTTGGATGCTTTTTTACGTTATAATCTTAGATACACTGCCATTAGACCATAGATTTCAATATTGCTACAACCAATCATAGTAAAGGAATTTAATTTAAATGGCGCGTATCCTTATGGACCGACGTAGAGCCATTAGCACTTCAAATTAAGGGATAAATCAAACAGCACATTTAATAATAATTTCGCATCAGCAATATGCAATTTTCTTCTATTGAAAACATCTAACACACCGCTGACATACTGCAAAGCAAATATACCTAAACACAAAAAATATATTGTTAAAACTTGGTCACGTCTTTTCCCCATGATTGGAAACTCACTCAGCCTTATTACAAAATGAGGTTTATCTTTAGACCCAGGTTAAACCATCGAGCCATTTTTTAATTTCCAACTATAATCCGATAAAGTTAAAGTTCTTATTACAAAAACTGACGAGTCTAAGTTGTCAATTTTGCATTAAGAACTTTACGCTTGTCGTAATAAAGTTCAAAATACAGTAACTGGCTCGAAGGTTTAGAGTAGGTCTCGTTTTGTAATAAGAAAGTTGGGGTTGCAAACATTTCTTAGAATATTTCCATTTCATGATAATTGTTATAATGAATTATCTCAACAGTTGGTGAGAGCTGAATACCGTAGACCACGCGATGTTTTACTATCCCTCGTCGGAGAATTCATCGGCCGCGCTACTTCCCGCTTGTTGGAAATTAACGGCTCCAACCGAAGCGGCGGCACTGACGGGAAACCAGTTGAACTGTTGGATTCTAAGTCCCATGCTGTGAGTTTATAGTCTTACCCATGATATTTATAAACTGGCTTTTGTTTTCTACCTCATAGAGTCCGTTACACAACCAGTGTTGCGATGAGGGTTTTCTGAAATGACGTTCGCTAGGTGGCAGCACTGACACGTCAGGTCCAGGCATCTGTCAAAGAGCCTATATTTTCTTTAGTCATGACTGAATGATGAACGAATCAATGAATCGAATGATGAACGTCATCATATATGCCTATGGCATTAAGTCCGCCTCTGTACATTTATGTGCTTGAAGTATTAAATAAATAAATAAATATATTTTATATACATTAGACCTCTTGTCACAGTGGTGCCAACTGGTGTCGTAAATTTTCACGAAAACCCTCATTGTCATCACCCGCCTACATGTCGATTAGCCAAGAGGGCGGATGACGACACAATTAATAAAAAAATTGCTCCATACCTTTTGCACTTTTCTATGAAACAGCAGATTTTTTTATATAACTGACGAAAAGTTTCAACGCAAGTTTCAGAATCATGTACTGAATCCATGGTACAGATAGGCGCCATGTGGGCGTGCGCATGTAAATATACAGCTTTAATTTGTGTGGCAGTGATGCGGCAGTCGTCATCCGAGCAAAACGTGTCCTTGTCGCTTTACCCACACATAGCGCCGCGCGCACAGATGAGTTGAACTATCTATAACAGGTTGCGGGCTGATCTCTCTGCCACCCTGTATAATTGCAATCCGATGATTCATAGAAATTTCACATAACATTTAAGCCGATCCTATTCATGGTAAACAAAAACAACAGTTTTTTATGGTTGCAGCAACATACTTATACAGGATGTCCCGTAAATAATGGATCAAACGTAACGGGTAGGTAGCTTACCTGGTTTCCAACAACTGATTTGAACAGTTATTTTTTTTTTTTTTTCTAATTTTGCCATTTTCTCTACCAGAATTATTCAGTGTTTTTAATGTTGTCGCTGAAAATGATAGCATTTTTAGGTATGATTTTTGTCAAACATTTCTGAATAGCTTACTAATGTTATAAGATACCATTTTTTAAATAACGTTTTATTTGCCTTAGAAAATGGAGAAAATAGAGAAAATGGCAAAATTAGGGAAAAACATATCTTGGTTACCGTAACAGTTTTTTTTTAAACTGTTCAAATTAGTTGTTGTAATTCAGGTAAGCTACCCCGTTACGTTTAATCCATTATTTACGGGACACCCTGTATTTTGCTGAAAACATGTTGGTACTGCAGTATAATTTGTGTTCAATGTCAACGCCCAAATCACTATAGTATTTAACCAAAAGGCGTTTGATAATCCACTATCATCCTGGAAAAAAAAGTCCCATGCTGAATTTCGAAAAACTTTTTCTTGCAGCGCCTCGCAGAAATAGCGCACTCATTACTAAAGGTGTCTCCCTACGACCCGGAGTCTATGGGATGTCGCGGTCTACAGCGGTACATGACGCAAGTTCTACCTGCGGCTGATTGGGCAGACGATGCGTTACGGCCGGCGTTAATTATGATTCTGAGGAGGTTGGATAAGGTGTTCCTCAAAATTGCTAAGAAGCCTAGCATCAGGGTAAGATTATCAAGTTGTTTTTACCATAGACAAACTGATCAATTCATAACTGCTTAAAAAGATCTTCTTTCAGGTTTCGCCAGAATACCTCATGTTCGGCTATCATCTGCTTCGACAATTTTAGATTTATTCAAGTAAATCATTTTCTAACAGAGCGAACTTTTTTCAGAGAAACACCGATTGGGATTCGGCGGCAGTGCTCTTGAAAGGAGTGTATGAAACAATGGTACGGTGTCCATACATAATGCATTGGCAGCATGTTAAAACTCTGCTCAATACTATTCAAGTGAGTAGCACCAACTATTTTCATTTCAGCCCATAGTATTGCCGTCCTACAATGTGGCCGTGTCGAGAGAATGCGTTCCTGACACCTGTCAGTGCGACAACTGTAGTCACACCAATATTATAAAGGCGAAAGTTTGTGAGTGTGTGAGGGGGTGTGTGTGTGTTTATATGTTTGTTACTTCTTCACGCTCAAACGGCTGGACCAATTTTGATAAAATTTTGTATGGAGGTAGCTGACACTCTGGATTAACATATAGGCTACCTTTTATCCCGATATTCCCACGAGATCGACATTTACGCGGGTGAAACCGCGGGGCGCAGCTAGTAGCTAATAAAAATCAAATTCACAAAACACGTATTCGTTTTGTATGAAACTGACAAGTGTCAGGAACGCATTTTCTCGATGGACATCGTCGTCGTCATAGTCTGTCTGTAACTATGCACGTTGGTCTCTTTTATAAGAAAACTAGCAGCGCCCCGCGGTTTCACCCGCATAAGTGTCGATCCCGTGGGAATATCGGGATAAAAACTATCCTATGTCCTTTCCCGGGACTCATACTATCTCTATACCAAATTTCATCTAAATCGGGTCAGCGGTTTAAGTGTGAAGAGGTAACAGACAGACACACTTTCGTATTTATAATATTAGATATTAGTATGTGGATTATAATTTTGGAACACTCTACCCATCAATCGCGGACTTTATGCTTTTGTTTCGTTTATAAGCACGACGCAGCAATCAAACCTTGTCGATCTTACAAATAAATCCATTTTTTGTTTATGGGTTAATCCCCCGCAATCAAGCTCTCTCGCAACGTGTCTGCTGCCAACTCTTAGGAAAATTTTATCAACAGAAGAGAGATACTCATTGCCAATATTGCCATACTTCTCTTCTACTTTACAGGCACTGATAGTATCTGACAACAACTGCGGAGAGAATCTATCTTCGGCAACAGCAGCGCTTATGTCGCAACCACCGCCGCCTCATTTCTGCAGTACAGTCGTGCGACTAATCGCGTTACAGATCATCAATACAGGGGTAAATAAACACTTTTATACTTACTGGCTGGAACTAGAAGAGAATTCCCATACTTAATCTAGGTATAGAAAAGTGTGAAAGACATCTTTGTTCCAGTGTGCAGTGCCAGGTGGTATACAAGATGAATATAGATATCCCTTTTTCGCAACGGAACATTGATAACTTCAATGGATAATTTTCATTAGTCGATAACTCGATATACAGCATGCGGGGAGTCCCCGCAGACTAATGAAAGTCATAACTCGATAACGCGATCGGTACACCGCCTGCGAGGAATCCCCGTAGCGAGCGTAGTGACCGATGAAATTCATGAGTCGGTAAAAAGCATGCAAACCCAATTAAAATGAGCCATCAAAGCAACTGCCAAATGTGCGGTACAGGTTCTCCGTATCCCGCAATCGTTCCCTGCCGACTAATGAAAACGGTTCCCCCCGAATGCGGGCCCAATGGCATGCTTTACAGAAATCTGCACCAACCCTCATGCGGGTCCTATCGACTGATGCTATCGGTTCCCTGCATGCGGGCCCTATGGCGTGCGTTACAGATATTTCCCGCACCCCGCATACGAGTCCTATCGACCAATAAAAAGGAGCCTTTGCACATCCCTATACGGCCCGAGCTTTTGTTTTATTATTTTTCTAATATATCTTGTGATACAGGATAGTTATTCACTGGAACAAATGTGTGGAGGCAGCGCGTCGTTCCCATCTGGAGAGAAAACTGAGAACATGCTGATGAATCTATTCATGCCACTTTGTTTACGTGTCGGCAGTGGTAGAAAAGGTAAAAATCTTAACAAGCTATAATGAATAACTATGGCACATTTATAAAGCTTTTCTCCATAAACCAACATACAGTACTAAGAACGATTGAAGTTATAACCTTCGAAACTCCTTGAATCTACTTTTCTTATGTATTTCGTTATAATTTTATTCGAAAGCCATTGTACCACGTTTATAAGTATTGTAACCGACTTCAAAAAAGGAATTGGTTCTCAATTCATCTGTGAATATGTTTTTTTTTATATTCTTCTTTCAGATGTGCCACCCCTCCGCCAATCAGATGTAAGCTACTTAGTATCAGTGGTGTTAAACGCACTATGTCCGCCCGCGCCGCCCGGACAGCTAGCGGCCGTGAACGCCAAGCTCAACGCCTCGGACAACCGCGCCAACTCACTCACGTTCACTGGCAGTCGCGATACTAGGAACACTACGAGGCTGTCCAATCAACTGTATCGGATCGCTTTCTTAGGTATGGAATACAAACATTTTTTGAGTTCCGAAAGATTTAATTTGATAGGTACGGACCCAACCGAAAATAGTGGATACTTTGGAATGCTACTACGATTATTTAACGGGAGTAAGAACAACTGTCAAATCGTGTTGCCATTCATTCTTCAGTACAGTTATTTCAAACCGTGTTGCAATTCATTCTTCAGTTCAGTTATTTCAAACCGTGTTGCCATTCCTTCTTCAGTGCAGTTATTTCAAATCGTAATGCATTGCATTCTTCAGTTCAATTATTTCAAAATTTTACAATAAAAATTACCAAATCAAATTTTGACGTTCTCTAATGAGATCGTCAAAATTTGATTTTGAAACGTTAATGAAAATTATTTGATTTTACATATTATTTGCTGAAAATTTGCTTTCTGTGACTTACCTAACCTAAGTAAATAACTACTACTATCAATATTTGTAATTTTATACTTGCAGCGTTAAAAGTAATGTGCGCATGCTTCACAAGTGAGCTATGCACAGAATGGGGCCGCATAGCCCGCGCGATGCGAGACTTGGGCAGACGGAACGAAGCAGCGCATCATCTGTGGGACTTCCTCGAACATGTGGTCACGTATCGGACGCCGCTGTATATTCTGTTGCAGCCGTTTATTGTGCATAAGGTGATAGTTTGTTTTAAAATGAGAGTTACTCGGAAAAAAAGTGGTCTAGGGAAACTAATAGTGTGACTTTGAACGCGTTCAGAATTGAGAACGATTTTATTGTGTAACTGTGTTTGATGTGTTCAAGTTTCTAGATGGTATATTTTTATGGGATTAAAGTTATCAGAAGCTTTGTACAGGGTGACAGTTTTCCTTGCAAACTGGTATACTTATACACATGATGTCATTTTTGCACTCATCATTGACGTGCACGGCAGTCAGTCTCGGCTGCATTCATTCTTTATCTTTTGAGGCATTTTGGGTGCACTGGTGCACAAATTTCACTTGTTTGAAACTTTATCTCCTTTAACAGCTATCACAACCCCCAATCGGAGACAACGAGCGTCACATGCAGTTCGTAGTGCGCGAGCGAGTGAGAGGACTCAAGCTACCCGCCGCGAGAGCGCGCGGCGCGTTGTTAGCGGAGCTCGCGAGAGAACTGCGACACATGCGCGATACACACGACCAGTACAAGTTTGGTTAGTACAAAATTACAGACATAGAAATATTGTAAGATGTACTTACTTAGTATAAAATCAAAAGTGAGCGCATACGCCCCGAAGCCGTTGATTCAATTATTGTATTTATGTAATTAATCCTTTTCGTGATACTGCTAAATGACGGCGTAGTGCTAAAAGAAGAGCGTTTCACATGGCCTTCTGTTATAAGTGCCAGGTGACCAAAATGTAATTCGATCGAAAGCGAAGGGAAAAGTGAGCCTACAACGACCCATCAACACGATGATGGAAAGCACGGAAAATCTTCATAATTTAATCGCTCTTTTTTATTATAGAACAAATAGCCGAAAACCTCGGCCAAGGGGCTGGGAAGCGAGCTTCCGAAGTGTTCCCCCGCACCGCCGCGGCCCCGGACAAGCACCAGCAGCACCGCCCCTCGCTCATCTCCATGCTGGTGGGCCGCGCCGGCGCTCTGCCGCGCACGCCCGACCATCCCTCCGCGCCGCTGTCGGCGCAGAGAGGTACGTGCGATACACTTTAAAGCCACTGATACAAGGTTGAATCATACATAGCGTAAAAAAACCCATTACATAGCCGTTATCTACGGATTTTGTACATAAAACTAAGTAACATACAAGTAACTCTCGGCTTCGTTAAGCGTCATTTAAGGGTAAGCGCACACGAACCACTGGCCACCACCGGACACCGGTGGCTGTCGCCTCTTGCTGCGGTGTTGAGTACTGTTGTAGCGTGTACGGCGAATCCATGCAACGCGTGTGAACTGCTTGTCGCTGGGCTACCGGTGGCTGTGGCGGGTCGTTTGCCAAGCCTTATACCTGTAATTAACGCACGGTCTTGAAACGCAACAACTACTTCACTTAACCCTAAATACGCCACACTCGATGCCCTGGTAAACGCATCCATAGAAGGTCTCGAGACGCTTCTCTTCGGCCGCACGAGTACGCAAGCAACAAAACCTTGGGCCGCCACTGAGCAACGAATGGCAACCACAATAAGGATTAATAATTATAGTCTGTTTCAAAAGAAGCTGATGAAGATGTAAACAAATTAATCAGAAAACGTAGCTGTGGATGCCAATTTGTAAGTGGCTTTGATTTGACTACTCGTATTGAACACTAAACCCTAAATTGAAATTATAAAGCTCCTTAAAGATGTTGTTTGCTTTCTTCTTCTTTATTTTTTTATTTGACAATTGAGGTTAACTTTATAACCACAATTTTCGTCGATACTTCATCAATTATTAAAATAATTCATCATTCATTTTTTTCATTAATTCATTCTTCATTTAAATAATTTTATTCAAAGAATAATTGCTGGAAAATGTGGTGAGATATGAACTTGAAACCTACTAAATACATATGAATGTGTTACTAATTCATTTTAGTGAGTGATGACGTAGGATTTAACCTGAGCAGGGTTTGTTTACACTTTCAAAAGATACTTTTGGAACAAACCATAAATATTTTTATAAGCGCCCAATTTCATAAAGCGTCAAATGTTTGTTTCTTGGATACTGCCAAGATTGCTCTCCAATTATGCCTTATCATCCCAACCTTCTTATTACAGAATCACTATCGAGTAGCTCAACCACGAGCCAACACATGCCAGTGTTTGAGGCGCAGTTGAATAGCGGCCGAATGAGTGAAAACAGTTATAATAATGTCAGCAGTGGCAATTCTCATATGGGTGGGTAAACAATGGCGCCGATTCCCTTGTTCACAAACTAAACTAAATTTAAGTTCAGTGCATCTTTTTCTTTCTATTTCATTAAGAAAAGGACAGAAGATAAATATTAGTTTAGTCCTGACAAATTAAGATACTCCTTATGTAGACAAGTTTAGACGTGATTAAAAAATTGGCTACTAAAAATACGTCATTTTAAGTCAGGCGCTGACTAATTTGACAGGACTAAACTAATATTTATCTTCTGTCCTTTTCTTAATGAAATAGAAAGAAAAAGATGCACTAAACTTAAATTTAGTTTAGTTTGTGAACAAGGGAATCGGCGCCATTATCTACAATACGTACATATGTGTAAAAAAATGGTTTTCCCTCATGAAGTTATTCTTTGAATAAGTTTGGATAGTATTATGCTCAACGTTTAAAAAAAGCGCTGGACAACTTGTTTTTGTATTGTCTGTATCTTCTCTTTCCCACCATAGATATAGAGAATGGGCTGAGCGTTAACCTCACAAAAGTGACCACTCTCTAGGAAGAGACACAGCGACTGTGCGGCCAATACCTGTCTCTTTTGGCTTACAGTTGTACATGCAGCGCAGAACGATACACTTCTGACCGCCAGTGACGTGGACCAATCAGAATTCTAGAAAGAGACAAATACGGGCCGCATGTAACGCATGTTCATTTTGTCTCTCTCGTACTCTTCGGTCTGTATTCTCTGCACAATTGAATGCGGAACGCTGAGTCCATTCTCTGTCTTTGAATGGGTGATAATTTTATGCCCCACAATTAGTTTTTTACCGTTTGTTCACTTTGTCTGCTATTTATTTCACAGGTTCACTGAACAACTATGGCAGCGACAAGCCAACAGCCAGTAATCCATCGTACACAAGCACGCAGACCAAATTGAGATTTGTACCGTCCGTGGAACTGAAGTTCACATCTGGTAAGGCCCGATTCACGTATTTTACTTTGGGACAATAATAATTGATTTAGTGAATGAACTGTGTCACGTATACTTTGGCACAAAAATTTATTTAGGGAATGAACTGTGTCAATACATATAATACTAGCAGCGCCCGCGGTTTCACCCGCATAAGTGTCGATCCCTTGGGAATATCGGGATAAAAACTATCCTATATCCTTCCCCGGGATGCAATCTATCTCTCTGCCAAATTTTATCGAAATCCGTTCAGTGGTTTAAGCGTGAAAAGGTAACATACAGACAGACAGACAGAGTTACTTTCGAATTTGTAATATTAGTATGGATGTAGGTATGTATGTTTTTTCAGCGTATAATAGTAGTTTTTTTTATTTTTTATTAATGGTTCCCAAATCGGGCAATACAATATAAGTTACATACCAGGCAAACTTTAGATAAGTTTTAATTACCCACGTAAGTCCATAAACAACTGAGCAAACTCTTTTGTCAGAACTTAGCACTTTCGCATCAATTATTAAAAATCACGACTACAGCTAGTGCTAGTAACGGATTGATGAACTGTTCTGTGGCCTTAGTGTGAGTTTTTTCGACTCACGTAAACTCACGTTCGATTGCGAGCGCGTTAGAATTTTGTATGGGAAATGAGGTTTCTCGTAGTGACCACCAGATGGCGCTATAACTTTTTTCCATATAAAATTCTAACGCGCTCGCAATCGAACGTGAGTGAAAAAACTCACACTAAGGCCACTGGTGCTGTATTATGTTTTATGACGTGTTTGAGCCATCATTGTTTCAATGAAATAGAAATACGGAGCTATATAGGACACCAAATCTTTTTCGCAACGGAACAATGATTACATTAATACTTCATTAAACATCATCTGGTATATTAACTGACTAGTCGAAACTGTGACGGTGCCTGAAGACGGACGTCGTCACCGAGGCAGGCCTAAGAAACGCTGGCGTGACGATTTGGACTCGTTCCTTACCATCACGGAGAATGCACAACATAAAGATAATTGGAAAAGTATGGGGGTGACCTTTGCCCAGTAGTAGGACGGCATAAGAAAATTAGAACTGTTTTTTTTTAACAATGTAAAAAAACAGTCGAAACTCATACCACCACGTTTTCTAACACAAGTACATGTTTCAAATAAGGTGAGACATCACTGAGCCCTCTATCCCCGATGTCCCCGGGTGCGGCGTCGTGCGGCGAGTGCGCGCGCGCGGCGCCGGACAGCGAGCTGCTGGCGCGCGAGCCGCCGCACACGCCCCACACGCCGCACACGCCGCACACGCCCCACACGCCCCACACGCACGACGCGCCCGACACGCCCGACACGCCCGACGCGGGCGAGCGGCCGCGTCTGCAGCGCGCGCACGGACCTTCCAAGAAGACCTTCAAGTTCCGACGCAGTAGGCATACGAAGCCTGATGTAAGACTTATTTAATGCATTACGTACACATCACACCTTCCCATGGGGGGTAGGCAGAAACTACAGAACGCCACCTACAAAAGTCTATTCAAATTTATCTTTCAAATTCATGTTATTTCAAGTTGTTACTTTATTTTAATATGGTAATTAAGTTGATTTCAGAGTGCTAACTATTGAAAAAGTTATAAAAATTTGTACTTGTAGCGTAAACTGAACTTTATTTTGTAGGATTTAAAGTTATTTTTTCCAGCTTTTCAGTTCTTTTAACTTGTTTTTTACCGCATTCGGGTTTTTTTTTTTTTATACTTAACTTTTTTTATTTCCAGCTTTTTAGTTTACAAAATTAAATGTGAAATATTTCGCTGACGATTTAGTTCTTGATACGTGTTTTTTACGATTTGTCACTTCGAATTACTTTTAACCATATAAGTTGTTTATATTTTTGTAATCGTCTTTTAAAGCCCTTTATTTTGATACCCCACTCGATAGGTTTGAAAAAAATATATTTTTTTTTTGAAGACGCATACATACATAGTAGTCGCCATATTGAATTTTCACTAACGTCATGTCTTTAGTGACACTCGCCGGACTAAGAGGAATCGATTAACGTGTGAATCATAAAAATCGGCCCAGGCGTTTGGTCTGTATAGTGCTTCAAAGGAACATACATACATACATAGGCTGATGAACACATTACCACTCCTTTGCGTTGCGCAGTCGGGTAATAAAAGACAAATGATCACGTAGAATTTTACACATATCAAAAAGAAGGCGTATTAATTTTCTTTTTTTATTAACTAACATAACTTGATGATGTTATTCTGCTGTTTCTTGCCCTAAGATATCAAGTGCTCGAAATTTGAATTGTTTTTAAACTTATCGTTTTATTCAGTCAACAAAAAGATCTCAACCGTCGTTACTAAAAAAGCTTTTGCGTAAAATGTTCATACAAAATGTACGGGAAATGTTTTTTGCAATTTGTGACTTTTTGAGTACTCCAACGATGGTTGGTCCCATAGAAGTTTTTGATCAGTATTAGAAACAGGATCGATTGGCATCAAAAAATGTTTTTGTGTAAAATGGCTATTTCCTTGCTAACTGTATTTTTTTTAAATCTGTGAATGGGGATAAAAATTCCATAAAAAGTTATGGATAGTCTCCTAAGACCATTTTCGCGTAGCTGCAACGGATAAGATACTTCCCCTTACTGCCCCGCTGAAAGTTTCCACCCTGTATATTTGTTTACATTATTGGCAAATAAATCGCGAATGCAGATTAGATCGTTAGATTCCTTTTGCTTCGTTTACGTTCATACATCTCATATACGCACGCGAGTTGCGACGCACCTAGCCTTTCTGAAGAACATCACCAATAATGTCGGTACCTATACGTCCTTCTTGGCATTTCCACTCACATCTGCCTTGTAAATACCTTTCATTTATCTTGTGGGGCTTGTGGCTAAGTAGGTAATAACAGACTTCATCCGGTTTGACCATGAGACCAACGGGCAGTTCGTACTGTGATTTTTCTTTATTTTTGTCGCATAAATAAATGTTTCTGATACAGGTGAGCCACGTACGCTTGGAGTCGGACGAAGGTTCATCTCCAGGCCCGGAGTCAACGCCCCTGCGTCGCGCCTGGTCCCAGCCGCCATTCTTACAGCCTTCCTACATCAACACCGACACGTCCTACGACAGTGAAATATCGCAGACCTCGTCTACGTCCGGATACAGGCTAGCATTACCCAACCTTCAGTAAATAGACGACCAATACTAATTGTGGCCCGCATGCCGTCTCGATGTGCGAACACCTTTCGAAACGGGTTTTATTTGCGGCATGATATTCAGCCATCTTGTTGTGGCATGTGTGTGCACGGAATTCGGAATATAATAACTCTTATGTATCTATTTATAAATCACTCATTAATTCATTTGTTAAGTGCTTTGTGCAGCTGCTATACAGGCTTCGCGGCCTACACCTCAGCCGATATTTTCCGTCCCTCGGAAAGCACGTTAAGCCGTTGGCCCCGGCTGTCATTCGGGGATCTTTGACAATCGTTACCAGTCGTTCTGACGACCCGTAACGATTGTCGAAGATCCAAGCTTAAAAGTCTGACAACCAGTCTTTCCAAGGGGTATTGTATTACCCAATAACTGGGTTGTGGAGGTGAGATAAGCAATCGCTCCATGTAAAATGATACTCAGCAGCATCTGGTTTGACTAGAAGCCGACCCTAACATAGTTGGGAAAACGGTAGGCAGATGATGACCTAAGCCGATATTTGGTATTGTGGAAAGATTTAATAGCAACTTAGTATTAAAACTTCTCCCGATAGATAGCCTAAGATCGCCCAATAATTCACATTATCTAACTCTATACTCCAAATCGGCGACCTGTTTACTGAACGCCTTTGCTACCCTAGGATTATGAGCATAGTTATGAGTTAAATCCATAGAAGTTTATAGATTGGTGGTAAACAATTTTAGTTGAAGAGTAGCAGGACGCGATGTCCAGCGATAGCATGTTACAGGGAGAGCTACAGCCTGCAAGCGTCCATGACGGAGTCCCCGGGCGGCAGCGCGCGCGTGGCGCTGGCGTCGCCCGAGCTGGGCGGCGACGCGCGCACGAGCAGCGCCACGCCGCACGCCAGCCCCGACGGTAAACAGCCCTTCGTATGTACCGCTCTACTTATACGCAACCCCCCCGCACTCTCGTCTTTTCTCTTTCCGCCTGTCGCCTACCGAGCAGTCTCCTTTGTCGTGAGTTGTCGTTCCGTCTTCGCTTTAACATTTCCAGGTTGTTTTGCGATGTATTTTGACAATTTTGTTGAGAAAATAACAGACGGTCCTCCAATTGGAACGTGAATAGTTGTACAACGATCTTTTGGCATGTGGCTAAAGCCAGAACGAACTAATCTTAAATGTTTAAACCAACAGCACCCCCCAGAGACATGCAAGTAACAGGTATCATAACTAATTTTGGGCTTCTGGTCATACATGAAATAAAATTGTTGCAAGTACATCGCATAATGATCCTTCTTTTCAATGTTGCTGCTTTTGTGTATTTGATCAACTTGCAATTTTGTTGGAAATTGATTCTAATGCAACATTTGTTTCTTGCCTAGCTTCTTTGAGCTGCGAGTCGGGGACATCGTCTGCGGAGCGAACTGCCTTACTCGGTGCCGCTAGCCAGCGCTCTCTGCTGCTGAGTAGCGACTTAAGAGATGAAGATACCCTTCTTTGAATTATTTCTAAGCCATTACTATATTGACCTTGGACAGCGATGACGGCAAGTGCTGGTAGCAGATCTCCATTTGGAGAAGGCGGGTGAAGAAAGAAGAAAACATGACTCACTTGACATTACCAAGTACTAAGTGTTTTCTAGCTGTTATAGTAAATCTGCGACTTGTTTTGACTGACATTTGAAATGGCTGTAATTTCGTATTATAGTTACTTAATTTTATATTTTTAGTAAATATTACCCAGTATTTATAAGTACTGAATAGGTTTTTCAGGCACTGCTAGTATTTTCAACTGCCAAAAAAGAATTTTTAGGACATTGTTTCACTTTGCCTATAAAATATTCTAGACCTATGTATAAAAAGTAACATCAAATAAAAGATACTCAATTTGTAATAGACCTTTTTCATCTTATTATAGTTACTATGCAATCTAAGTCAAATTATGATCCTTAGGTACTCAACAACCATAGGTCCTTAGATATTATAATACCTACATTATAGGTCTAATTACTAATAATAATTAATTTATACACAGATGATGGTATGATAGTTGAAATGTTAAACAAAATTTATATAGGTTTTTATGTTACATTTTTAGAGAATTTTAATAGAAATTTTGTTTTTACTAAATTGTTTTATTTGTGGTCCTAATGTAAAAAAAACGCATAAATTATTAAAAAAGTTTATTAACACAAATCATGCTTCTTTACACATCAAAAATGGTTGTAACGCAACTTGAATATCTGGATCCAAAGGTACTTCATGAATGTACTTTGAGAATGTGATGGCAATCTTATAAATACTCCTTTTAACTGAGGAAATTAGGGCAGTCTTCATTTTGATGGCAATACTATCATTTAAAATATGCTTCCTGGGCACCAGGCCTGGTTTTGTCAATTTATCTAAGTTTTGTTTGAGATTAATTAAAGTGGATATCACAATTGGCAAGTCATTCTGGACTACTCCATATTTATCTTCATTCAAGGAAGCAGCAGCGATACAAGCTAAACCTTCACAAGTCCACATCACTGGCTGAGCTTGCATCAACAAAAACTTTAATTTTGTGTCAGTCAGTTCTCCAAAAAGGTAACTAATGCCAGGTTTTTGACACAGCTTCTGAAGGAAAACATTAAATTCTTCTTTAACAACATTAGCAAATGTGTCTTCCACTTTATTCTTGTTGTGATCCTTTAGCTCTTGTAGTTTAGGAGACTGGGCCATGTTTCTTAAATTTCCTGAATAAGTAAACCCATTGCTTGTTGCTGGCTTCCCGTTTCTGAGTGCAGAATTCTCTATTTCGTTTGATTTACCATCTCCATTAACAGCATCTAATTCTTTGCTAAACTCATTAATAATACTTATACACTGTTCCAGCAAATTGTTCCAATTTCTTGGATGACCTCCAGGTTGAGAAAGAGTAAATATTTGCTGCCTTCTCCCAGTATCTGTCATTGACATAATTCTTAGGTCTTGTGCTCCTAAATATCCATTAAATTGTGACCTTAGAGCTAAAGCATTGTGGAGCACTAAACTTTCTGAAGATTCAATAGGGAATTTCATTGGCTCTGTAAGTATTATGTTGAAAATAGTTCTCATTGTGTAAACTGACACAAAGAACAGACTAGTGTAAAACCATAGTCCAATCCAAATCCCCGAGCTCATCAAGTTCACAACATTATCTAAAGGTGGATCTTCCAGGTATATACTGTACACCTCAGACACTACACTTCTAGGTTTGTTTCCCCATAAATAGTAGAAAGTGCAGTAATAAAACACTGGCATAATGGAATTTTTGAATCCCATTGAGAGGATATTATTGACGGCAAGTTTAATTTGCTGAAACTTATCTTGATAAATATGGGGGAACATGAGCATTGTAGTTCCAAAGATGTGAATATTCAGAAAATAATACAATCCCATCCACATGCCGCCAAATTGTAGGAAAAGGCTTTGTTCAACCAGACATTGACCATCATAAAAGGCACACTTTTTCTTCAAAATGTTATAATTGCTCTTTGCCAATGATGAATATAAACCCATAGTAAAATAGCCACTGAGAGCATACAGTATACTGAACATGGCGTTTTGAACTGAAAACATGTTCAAGAACATGGAGAACCTCGTAAAATATTTAGGCAACGGCATCATGTAGTAGCTTCCATAAACGTATGCTTGGAAAAACGATACCAGTCCGAGAAGCATGATATTGATGCCCATCTTCCATCCAAATATCTCGTGAAGAGTTGAAGTGATCCATGACACTGGGTGCAGGAAGTCGACTTGTATTAGAAACACTAGCACAATAGCGAGAATCGTCTGGAGTCCGATGTTCCATAACACTGCAATAATCAGTCTCTTGGAGAAGATTTCACTTTTTGTATCCATACCGGCAGTTTATGTTATAATATTACTAAGACACATTAAAATAAATAGAACATGGAAGGTTAGGGAAATGACATAGTTAGGTATTGTGCTTTGTAATAAGCCTTACTTTTCTTTTTTGAAGTTTAACAGGTTGTACGGTTTTCATTAAAAATAACCTACAAGTACGACGAATTCAAAATCTTTGTAACCGCAACACCCAACACCGCAAGCAACCGAAAACTCATTCATACTTTGACAGTGACATTCGTGACAGTTAAGGACGCTGAACCACACAGATAACAAAAATATAATGTGATGGCACAGACTGCTCAATTTCCCGGATGAGTATGCACATTTTAGCGTAATCATACTAATAGCACAGTAATAGTAGGTGTGTTTGTTTATATGTTTGTTACTTCTTCACGCACATACGGCTGGACCAATTTTGATAACATTTGGTAAGTATGGAGATAGATGACTCCCTGGATTAACACATAGGATACTTTTTATCCCGATATTCCCACAGGTGAATCCGCGGGGTCACTGCTAGTGTTTAAATAAATTAAAAAATTAAAAGGCCATAGTCGTCAGCGGCCTGCGGCTGGCCTTGTGGCGTTTTGGCCGATAGAAAAACCTTTTAGAAAAATTCCATGGCATTATTCTTCGATCAATAATACTACTAGATGCCCGATAAGCGCTTCAAAGACGGCCCGAATAATACGAGCACGAATAGGTACTTTTGTGCTCTTATTTCAAATTGGTATGGTCCAATCATAGCCAATGTTAAGACGTCAAAATGCCTCAGTGCGCGTTCAAAAGTTGTGTAAATAACCACCGTAACACGTGGTAACACCAAGATTTTGGAAGGTATATCTTTTTTCGGTAAGTTTTTATCATTAAATGTTTTTCATAAAATAGTAACACAATTAAATAGTAAATATAAAATAAATCAATTATCAAATATTATGAATGTTTGGCCAATGTTTGCGACAACGCGCCAACTATTCTAACAAACATTGAAGCATTGAAATGTAATTCCAAGAACTACGTCTAGTTCCAAATTCGAGTAAGTACGAAATCGTCAACAAAATGTTTTTAACCTTATTGCTTAAAAGTTAAGTTTCATTTTAGAATAAATATTTTTGTGCTTATTATAAAAATTACTTTATTATCAAGTCATTTTAAATTTATTGCTTCGATGACATAAGGACTTAAATATTAATCATTTGCAAACGTAATTAAACTTTATGTTAGTGTGTTAAGGTTTATAATAATCTGAAGTTGTTAATATTATTAAACATTTTTCTATAGTTCGTAGTAAGCAAAGAGATTTAAGAACTTTAATGTCTTTGGTAGTAAGAAATATAAATGTTTATGTGTGTGCAAACGTGGCCACTTTAGCGACTTATTTTTGTTCCTAATCGTTCATCTAGTACTATTATTGATCGAAGGCATTATTATATTGTAGTCTTTGTTTACAAGCTGTCCTTTACCTTATGTAATATGTAGACACACTCGCGACATATTTTTGGTATTTCTCTCGAGCAACATTGAAGTGTCATTTTGGATTGATTATACGTTTTTTGTCTATGGATAACATAGGGATGCACTTAAGTAATGCCAAACTCGTGTCGATAAAATGAACAAGGTAGACCGCAGGCCTGGTCTTTTTCTAACGTTAGCTGACCCCTTGAGTTGAGTAATAGCAAATTTAAACCATATCGCAAAGGACCATGCGTCATTTTGGGCCCACTTTTTCAACATTGTTCAACAGTGATGAATTAATTTCTTATAAAAGCTCCTTTATTTTATTCTATGGCAGCTAAGTTCAAATCCAGCGAAAAAAGTTTTTTTTTTTGCGTTTTTATAAAATGTTTAACATTGTTCAACAGTGATGAATTAAATGTCATATGAAAACTCTTAAAGTGTACTTTATTTCATTCTATAACAGTTAAGTTCAAATCCAGCGCGAAAACGGTTTTTTATGCGTTTTTAAATGCGTCATTTTGGGCCCACTTTTTCAACATTGTTCCACAGTGATGAATTATATGTCACATGAAAGCTCTTAAAGTGTACTTTATTTCATTCTATGGCAGCTAAGTTCAAATCCAGCGCGAAAATGTCTAGGGCTAGACCTAATGCTTTGGTGTGTCAGGTATGTGTGCGGAGCTGAAATCATGTGCAAACTACGCTCTTTCATATGATACCCCACATGCCCTAGTAGCCCCATTTCGAATTTTATTGAACCCCTTTCAGTTCCTGTAGCAAAAAAATACTTCCTTTCCTAATTGCAAAAATAGTTGGGCAAATGTCATATAAAAGAATTCCAAATTTCAAGTTGATAGCATTAGTACCTAGTTCTTGAGATATCCAGCTGTGACAGGCTGAGTCTCACCATAAGGGTTCTGTTTTACCATTTTGGTACGGAACCCTAAAAAGAGGAGGAGGATCGATTTCTTCGTGATTACTGGGCCCATTTAAGTGATCCTTTTTCATGTGGTAGAAGATGCGCACGTTGCGTACGTACGTTTTTTCTCTTTGTAGTCGCTTTTTACATTTATTTTAATGTCGGTTTGTTTTTTGATTCATGGTTGATCATAATAGACTAGAATAAAAAATGTTATTGTTTCAGACGTAGACAGAGTAAACTATAGACTGCTGCATATCTTCTTTTTCATTCGCACAAGAAAAAGAGAAATTTATATTAACGTCACTAGCAAAGAAAAGAGACAGAGTAAGAATATTTTTGTCCCTTACTGCGTGTCGGCTAAGCACATCAATGTGCACAACAAGTTTGACGTTTATGAATGAAATAATAAAAACTACACCGCGATTAAACGGAAATTATGATCTTTTTCGTGCATAATTCAATAATAGTACATTTGCGCAACTGTGAAAGTGGTAAGGTGCAGTGTAATAAGCTGTAAAAATGATAGTATGATGAAGATTGCCTGAATTTTTTGTCCCTTTCGGTGACACGGATACCATGAGTCTATAGATTACTCTGTCTACGGTTTCAGAACTCGAGAAGTCACCATTCAATTTTATCGACATTGACAATATGATTATCGAAATAAACATGACATCACTATTATTGTAATTTTGCATCTGTGTCGATGGATGTGCTTTGCTTTCGCTTCTACTATTTTTAAATGATATCGAAATAATCTAAGTTAAAGATTATTGACCAACGAAATATCTTGCACGTTTCTTTTGTGAAAATAGTTGCAATTGAGTTGTTTCCATTTTAGTTTAACTCAGTCTATGTGGTCGCGCAGTCGAGTGCCCTACATTTCAACACTTTTTATTCAAATGGAAGAGAGTTGTGTACAAGTGTTTCTGTTTAAGGGAGTGACTTAATGTAATATCTGTGATGGAATATTTCTTCAGAATATCGTCAGGTCGGATAGGCATTGATTGAGAAACTCTTGTTATGTATACTTTAATAGAGATAGCTCTAAGTGTGGGGGTGCTAGTCACTCTCATTACAGCACTTTCAGTATGTGTCTGCGGCTGCAAGAACTCCAACCAGAAGTAAGTGTTTGTTTATTTACTTACAAGTATAGGTACCATACATTTTTAAGGCATTCATGAGCTAAGTAGTAAACTAAGTTGTATGGCTCTGAGATAGCTAAATCAACTTTCACCTATTTGAAATTTATAGAACTCAAACAGTAGTCTTCTAAGAATCAAATAATAGTGTTTTGTAAACTTAAAAAAAAAACGTAATTAATAGACTGACTACCTCTGATTTTATATAAAAAAAATGAAAGTAAATATTGTTATTTATGCTTTGTTTTGAAGTAGTTAGCTAATTTTTTAATCTTTGCTGCGTATAAGAAATATAATTGCCAAACTCACAAAATAATATATAGGCTACTTAATAATTTATGGCACATTCCAGTACTGCAGTAAATTCGCAAAATGTATTTACTGAAATGAAAGAGTTTGTAATACTTACTTAATTACAAACAAAAAAATGTGTTTAAAATACTAGATTTTTATTGCCTTTCTCTTAAATATTTAAACCTTTGCAGGTTGTAAACTTTCAATGATTGTTTCTAATTGTATTTTTTACTTTATTTCGATTTTATAATACCTACATTGTAAAGTGCTTCATAAGAAACTATCAATATTAGTTTGTCTAATTATTTAGTGCAACACATAATTAATTAATATTGTAATGGAATGCTAATAGCTATTCATTTAAAGCTACCATAAAAGTGTGACTCAGTTAGTAAACAAATGTACTTTATAATTATAAATAAAATATATTTTTATATTTAACAGAAGTGAGTTGGTTGGTACGGCCGGTGTGGTCAAAATACGTTTTGATGAGGAGGCACCGTCCCCAACGCCTACCACTCCGGCCTCTATCAAGCGGTTTGTTATAGATCTAGCATGACCTAGACTAGACATACCTAACTCAAGGGCTAACAAACTGGTCTAGATACTTAACAATTTTACAGATCTGAATTTACAACTAATTTTATTTGTTGTACTGTAGCAGCTGTGGTATATATTTATTATTAAACCATTAATCTGTATAATTGAATGGGGATATTATTATTAACTATCTAACAAATGATGTCTGGGCTGCCCTAACAAATTAAATTACCTTTAGATAATTCTATCAGTTTTCCTCTATTTTCATATTATTTTATTTAAATTAGATTTCATCTTGGAAACCATATTCCTTGTGGTTGGTGCTATTATGGCTGGCTAGTATTATTTATGCTGTGTATTGTGCTATGATTTAAGTAAGTGAAAAATAGAATGTGTAATTGAATACTTTTTGTTCTTAAATACTCATAATAAAAATAACTATCATTTTCCACTTAATAATACAGGTTGGAAGGGACATTGATGCTCAACCTGTTACCATGGATTCAACATGATTCTAGACATAGCATAGAAATTGTTCGTCAGCTGTTCCATAATAATGTGCAATACCACCTACACGGTCAAAATGTATGGAACAGCAATTTTTTTTATATAACTACTCAAAAATTTCAACATATACATGAATCAAAACCATGGTAAACGATTGCGCGCCAATGTGCCACCCTCTATAGTAACAAACAACAATTTAACAACAACAGTTGTTGTTGATAGCTGTTGTTTACTGCTTAAAATTATTTGTGTTTGTAATTATTATAAGTACCTTACATTTTTAAATTCAGTAGATTACCTACCTATATCCTTGGTAGTGATACTTAGATACTTACTCTAAAATTTAATGTTTACTTACTTTGCTAAGCACTTACATACCTTTTTATAATTGCTAACTTACCATACAAAAAACCACAATGCATGAATGATAAAATAGGCTAATTGCATGTATCATCATATCAACAGTTAACATTTCTTGTTAGAAGTTGTTAGTCATTTTCTGATTCAGCGGTACCTTAATTGAATAGATTGCTGTGTTCTCTGTGTTTCATTCATTAAATGTTTCTGTTTTAAATGAATACCATAAAGACTTTGTGCAATAACAAGTGAAAAAAATGTCTTCCACTATTTTTAAATTTTGGGTAAGTAGGTACACAAATTGGAAAGTTACGAAAATGAGTCACGCGAACGATTTGGATGACTCACAATTCGCTATCGTTGTTTTTATAATAAAAAATAGTCTACGGCAAGTTTATAGCAATAAAACTCTAATTTCTAGAGTTAATCTTGTCTGAACCACGTCTAGAGTCTATATAGATTTTAGTGTTAATGCAACTGCGACATTAGTGTAAGTGCAGCCGAATACCTACACTGATTTCGGGAATACAGGAGATGGAGACAACCGTGCATACAATTTTCGTTTAGTACAGCTAGCTCACGTAGGTCCTGTACCTAACTGCTTTCACGACCATGTGTTCGGCAATTCTGCTGCACGCAATTTGATGGGCTTGTAATCTTGAAAAAACTCAAAATTTTGTGCAAAGACCTCTACCACTTTTCATAACCAGTCAGGCATCTACTAAGTCCCTGCATGTTATCGGGGTAACTGACTAGGAGACGTCGTTCGGCTACGATAAGTTCTGCCCCTGTGGCCAAACCGGCCAGCACCCATCCATCAGGTGGTGGCCAGTGTCGGTACCCACTTCCACTTGCTAATGTGGCGTGATAGTTTTATTTCGTATTCGCCCAGTCGTTCTCCACTTTTTCACTCAGCATGGCTTGCCAAATACGGTTAGCTTTCATTCTGCAAGTTGCGTCTATCGTGCCGAATAATTCTGAAGGAATACTGGAACTTCAAAGGCAGCCTGTAGGGCTGTAGACTAGTTTAGTTTTATTACTAGGCCTTATATCTCCTCACAACACACGAAAAGCTCCATTTGTGGCTACACAGTATTTTTCTACTCATCTTTGCCAACAGTCGAGTTGATAAAACGATCATTTTGGGGGAAAACCCCGTAACCGTAACCCAGACGGGGAAATTATCGGGGAAAATATCTCTGTAACAATTCACATTTTATGGAACGATACTATATGATTCGGGCTTCCTAACACAATAAACGCCCCAACTTCACTTTGTCCGATCCGGAAATTGTGAAGATCCCCTTAACATATTTAAGAAGCTAGAACAAAACACCACTAAGAACCTACTATATAAGATGTAACATTACATCCTAAGAAGTAGTTGTACTAAATACCTTCACATCGTTAAAGTATTTATGCCCTGAGGTGACGAAACCACGGATTCCTAGGAATTACGGAATCCTATTCGTCACTAGCCCTAAAATGATCGATGTTCGAATGCTCCACATAACTAGACGGATGGGCACATTTACAAACATTTATTTCCACATTTTCCTGGATGTACCTAACTACACGTTAATGGAACTCACATCCTTATTAATTTATTTCTATACGTGCCGATTTCTACATATAAATTCATGACAAGTAAGTTCGCATGCACCTGAAAGTACTATAATTATTGTGTTATTAAGGTAATTGTTTGATTAAGGTACTGCTAAATTTAAATGCTGCTGACATAAAGACATGTTTACCTAAACGCGTAAGCTACACGTTTAGCTAAACATGCCTTCGACCATTACTTCTTTATTTTCTACTTACCATTGACCTAGACCTTTACAATGTTCCGAAATGGTATAGCGGCATTGTGGTGGTCTTTACGACGGTTGACTCTTGCGTGGTGCACGCAAGTATTCTGCTCCGTTTTGGGTCGGTACCGGAACTGTCTCGTTATAAATGCTTTTATTACAATTTGTTCTCTAGCTTTTGCGGACGTAACGATAGTAAGCATGCGATAACTTGATGTTAGAACTCTTCTGAATCTCCTGTACAAAATTTTACCGTGCTCTACGGTAGAAAATGAGGCATGTGCATGTGCATACTCATAGCACACATTCTACTGAATTTAGACAGACCACTTACTATGTCTGATACATTTTTCATCCGAGTTCGACAACTTTGATGAAAAATGTATTACTTACGTCAGAACTGCTAGTCAATCATTTGTAATGTCTGATCATGCTGTCATGCTTTGGTTTGATCTCTTAAATCAGAGATCCGACCTTATCAAAATTTAATGTCGATACAGTCCCATGGAAGCAGTACTAGGTAGAGGTAGGTACCTTCTATAGTAAACATTCTTAAAATTATCCGTTTCCAATCATCTCAGTATTTTTTCCGAACGTCGAATCAGCCTTTAGTCCTTACACCATTAGGTATCTCTGTCATCTTAAGGAAAAATCCTTCTCGCCTCCGACCAAAGTATTTTATTCTTCATTATTTCTCATTCATTTATTTACGCGTTTCATTGACAGGGCGTCTACACAAAACAGTCAACGGAGTTTGCCAGAAATACCGCATCCAGTTGGAAGGCCCGACAGCGGAGATACAGCTTCAGAAATATATGCCACCGTGAATATAGATGAAGGTAATTATTAGAAGGTTCTAGAATGCGAGTAATTGGATTTCAATTACATTGCAAGACCCTGCATTCGATTGATCGGTATTTATGTGAATCGATTAATACTGCTTCAGTGATTCAGAATTAAAGTTGGTAATACATATAACCGATGCGATGTCGATATTCCTTGCCGAGTGAAAATCCTGCCTTGGCAAAATTTGTCCATGAAGTTCAAAACAACTGTCATAAGTTATTAGATAAACATGTTGCGGTGTGACCTACGAAACCTCGACATACCTAGTTCTTCAAAGGTCGCGGGCGAAAGTGTGCGCAACGAGATTTACTTGATATTCCATTTTGGAATCTATGTCTATTATCTTAGGTGTCACCTACACGAGGTGTTAAGGTCTTTTGTTGTTTTCGTCTGCAAACTATCTAAATAGTTTCATTCCTCCGTGACGTGTTACACTAATGTAGTTTATAGCCATGTATATTGTATGGCATGTTAAAATGTTAGCTCGTTGCGTCTACATTGTGTTAATTAACCATGAAGTGTATTATTTATTGAGTACTAAAAGAACATGCAATTACTAAGTAGGTATACTATAAATTGTTTATTACTTATTGTTGGTAGGTTTATTGCTCAAGTTTACGGTAAATAATTAATTTCTAATGAGCCAGAAGCGAAGGGTAACACTCATAGAGAAAACAATAATTACCGAGTATCTTTTGTTTCATGTCACACTGTATAACTCATGAAAAAAGTTTGGTAGGCAGGTACCTACTTAATTCTAATTTGTGAGAGACACGTTAATTTGTATTCGTACAGTCACGAGCACTAATATGTCAACACTTGGCAACTTTCAATTGCGATTTTTTCACGAAATAATGAATGCAAAGTTGAAATACGACACTTTACATAAACCTATAGGTTCGGAAATACTATGTTCGTAATAACATACAATTTCATTCACAAATAAAGGAGAAAATCGCCTTTGAATAAAGCCTAGTATAGACATACTTATGCTCGTGACTGTACAACTTTGGCAAAAAATCAAATTAAGATGTTTATCTCTTTTCTTTCTCAGTCCCCGAAACACATTTTACATAAACAATCACCAAGGCTGGTCACAGGGGAAGAGATAATCCATACTAATCCATCCATTCTAAGACTATAAAACCCAAAGTAACTCTATCTGTTGATCTGTCAGTCTGTTATTTTTTCACTGTTGGATTTCGATAAAATTTAAACCCACCCACCACCACCCTGTGGTAAGACTTTATATCCCGGAAGTACATTCCCATGGGATAAAATTTTCCGACCTAGAAGAGGGCGAAGCCGCCTGCAACAACTAGTAACTTAATATACCGTTGTCTATCAGGATTACCCTGAACAAATAGATAGGTGTAGTCGGTAACGGTTATTATAAATTCTAAAACGAATAGTGCAAGCTAAATAATTTATTCATTAATGCAGACGTGATTAGGAGTGGCGCAGTAGACTTAACGTACCTACCTACTTACTGCAGTCCTCTATAATAAACCTTAGACCATTACGTTATTGTCAGTACAAATTAGTAAAGACTAGCAGCGCCCCGCGGTTTCACCTGCATAAGTGTCGATCCTGTGGGAATATCGGGATAAAAACTATTCTATGTCATTTCCCGGGACTCAAACCATCTCTATACCAAATTTCATCTAAATGGGTTCAGCGGTTTAAGCGTGAAGAGGTAACAGACAGACATACTTTCGCATTTATAATATTACTAGCACTGCCGCGCTAACGATAAGAGCAGTAAGTATGTTTTGCATAGTTTTGAGTAATTGGCGCTCAAAATTTTTGTTACAATTTTGTTATTCCGGACTTCTGTTTTTAAGTTATATTAATTGTGATGGTTGAAACGTGTAGCCTAAATAAAGCGCTTTTATATTTATCATTCAATAAAATTGTATATATGTTTGAATAGATTTAATTAACGAAAATCCTTATATATCTAGTGTTAGTTGAAGCAACTGACACATCAATTGCTTAGAATAATAGCAGTAAGAAGTGAGTTACTGCTGTTATTGTAAGCAACTCATACTAGATTTAGGTTATTAGCTTAGGAATAAAAACAAAGTGTTAGATAAAAAACGTTTCTGTTTATTAATATTTCTTTACTAAATAACGAGGTTTCATTAGTTTCACTATCTGAGAACAATAAAATTTTAAGAAAATAAACTATTGTACAAGTTTAAATCAGTCTTTCTTACTTTGAAAGACTTATAAAATAATTATAAATGTTTATTGAGCTCCATTCTACACTCGTATATTATTACAAAAAACTTAAAAAATATATAAACATGGGCAAGTTAACCATATTTCAAAGTAACAAACAAAAAAATCTGCCTTTCTACATTCACAATTTGAGATCAAACTAAGTTAAAATACTAGAATTAAAAAAATCAAACATAATGTAGGTAAGAAATAAAATAACAAAACCTTTTTTTGGGGTGTCATGAAATAACCAAACATATAAAACTATCTAGCAAAACTTAATCTATATCACTGACTTTATCTGAAACCGGTAAATTTAACCAGAACCCCTTTCTGTTGTCTGGCATTAATTCTAACAGTTTCTTTAAAATCCCAGTCTTCGTATATTCTGGAATTCCTATGGGGGTGTCAATTTTGAACTGATTTCAGGAAATGTTCTTGATTTCAGGTACTTTAACTGTAAAAAGTCTAAACTTTGTACTTGTTCGTCAGCATGGTTAATTTGGTATTGCAGTGTGAACTCGCCTCGATTTGCGACTGAAACCATAATTATCTTTAAGGTACACTCTAGGTTGTACTTTCCTCATTTTATGTTGCGAAGATAGGTCGATATAATTGTAAAAATTATCGACTTCCATTATTTTTACAAAGGTTTTTCTTGAGTTAGCTTGCTGCACTGCATCAACGAAGTCGTTAAAATCATAGACCTTATTTTTCCTTTGTAAAGCCTTTTTCACCTGATGGTGTTGTGTTGATGACAATAATGATTATAATTCTGTAAATACATATGTGTTACGGTCGCGAATCATATTTTAATCAACGTACAACTTTATACTGACCAGCAAATTGCAAAAAACGTAAGAAAATTTGAATTTTGGGGGCTACCTTAGCGCTTCCCCCTTAAAGTAATGGTTATGTCACTTGGTAATGTGATTTATGAGGATTGTATGTATTTAATAATATGTGATTTTATAAGGTCTTTGTCATATTAACTCTTTCTCTTATACTTTCCTTTCTGGTAACTTTGTTTATTTATAAGTCTTTGTAATGCTAACATCAGCCTCTTGTAATTTTTACTGTGTAAAACCGCGCCCGCGCCTCTCCACCTAGCACACCATTGGAGTCCCAAGATAGTAGACAAAATAGCTCTTAAATTAAAATAATTCTTGCATTATATCAGCGACATTGGTATGTCGAATTAAAAAGCTGATACTTTAAGTAATTTGAACTCTCAAATTCAATTATATTTTTCTTAATTTAGTCACAGTTTAAGTTATTACTGCTTACAGTGTAAGTGATCAAGACCGAATGTGAAGTAGACCTTGCATAATATAACCACAGAATGATGAGTTACTGCAGATATTCAGAAGAATAAAAAACATACACTACATAATATATCCACAGTATGTTTAGTTACTGCCGATATTCTAATCAATTTAGGCCTAATTAAAAACAAACTCTACTTATTATATCCACAGTATATTAAAGTTACTGCTGTTCTCCTAAGTGATTAAGGCAAAATAAAAAACATGCTTTACTTATTATATCGACAGTATACACAGTTACTGCACATAACTTAAGTAAAAGTAAAACCTAAAGGATAGAGCTTTACTTGCTAACCCGGGGTAACTATACTTACTGTTGTTATGTTAAGGAAGATTTGTCATATAATGGACTTACTGCCTTTATCCTTAACGAAATTTACTGGTTCCCGATAAGCTATTAAAACAGGTGTCAGCACATCTGGTAGAGCTCATTGCGCTGATTCGGGATCAATATTTAACTCATTTTGTCAAAAATTTCACTTACTGCTGATATCGCTAGCGCGGCAGAGCAGCGCCCCGCGGTTTCACCCGCATAAGTGTCGATCCCGTGGGAATATCGGGATAAAAACTATTCTATGTCCTTCCTCGGGATGCAATCTATCTCTCTGACAAATTTTATCGAAATCCGTTCAGTGGTTTAGGCGTGAAAAGCAGAGTTTTTTTCGAATTCATAATATTAGTATGGATGTATGAGATTGAGGGTTTTTCGGTTTTATAGAACATGGAAAATTTTAAACGTACCTCGGAAAGCACGGTACGCTGTTGGACCCGGCTGTCATTAGTTGATCTTTACCAGTCATTACGGGTCGTCAGAAGCCCGAAAGTCTGACAGCCAGTCTTACTAAGGGGTATCGTACAGTCAACAGCAAAAGTAGATGATCAAAGTCAGATATTCAATACTAATTAACGGAGTTCGCGTCAGAACTGTGTGGCGTCGAAGTGATTCAAAAGTATTCTACGTAGTAAGTATTCTAAGTAGTAGTACTCCGACGCCACACAGTTCTGACGCGAACTCCGTTCATTAGTATTGAATTTCTGATTTTGATCATCTACTTTTGCTGTTGACTGTACTACCCAGTAACTGGGTTGTGGAGGTCGGATAGGCAGTCGCTCCATGTAAAATACTGGTATTGAGCTGTGTCCGGTTAAACTGGAAGCCGACCCCAATATAGTTGGGAAAAAGCTAGGCAGATTGATTGGAAAAGGTTAAACGATTATTAGGTAAAACATAATTTCCCTAGCTTTTCTGGACCATCCTCCTTTTAAAAGTCAAATAAAAATGGATTAATTCAATACAACATCAAATTAATATTTTCAATGTTCTTGTATTTCCTATAGTTAAGTACCTACTTATTGTACCTATCAAATTGTAAGCTCACATCGCATGAATTATACTACTTTGTCAAAAACGTACAGGGAAAAGATCATAATGCACAAAATGTTAGTTATTCATCCAAATTTATTTTATCGTCTTCAAAGTATGCTTCTTCAGAAACGATATACTTACACCAACGAATAATCCAATCAACAAAACATTTTTAAACGCTTTTCCGGAATTGAGTTTAGTTCTCGCCGCGAATTCTCTTTTATGTCTTCTACCGAATGAAAACGGGTGCCACGAAGTGGTAAATGAGTTTACGAAAAATAAGAAGTCGGTTGGAGCCATATCTGGTGAGTGAGGTGGTTGCTCGATGGTATTTGTTGAGTTTTTGGCCAAAAATTCGTTCACAATGATGGCCTTACGCGAAGGCGCATTATCGTGGTGCAAAATCTAACAATTTTCTTTCCACAAATCTGGCGTTTTTCTTCGAATTTGCTTACCTTCCGGTAAGAATTCCGAGTGCACAACACCGCGATAGTCAAAGAAAACAGTCATCATGACTTTGCCTTTTAATCGACTTTGGCGTGATTTTTTCGGTTTCGGTTCAGTTGGAAGGCGCCACTCCGAAGCTTGTTGAAAGTATGCATGTCAAACTCGTAAACCCACGTCTCGTCACCAGTAACAATGCGTTTAATGAATGTTGGGTCGGAATTGACTCGTTCGTGAGACACAGAAAGTTCAGCGGCTATCTCTCTGTTTTTATTATAATACATGTGGGAAATGTCGTGGATTATACATTTACTCACTCCGTTGCTCAAATTTTGTGTAATACTTTAATGTATAACAGTTCAATATCCCAAAAAAAAAAACTGCATTAAAAGCATTGATACCTACACAATTCTTTCAAATATATATGGACAATGAATTTGTGTGGGGTAGGTAGGTACAACTAAAAAGTGAAAAATAAAAACTTTTTTTTTCACTCACTAGTGTTTTTTTTTGAAGTCGGTTGTTTTTTCATTGTATTAAAGTTTTTTATTAACCTAGCTCAGGCAGGTCGCCACAAGTTATAATGTCAGTGCCAACCCTTTCATAGATAATTAAAAACGTGTAAATTAAACTACCTTTTATGTAAGTATTTAAGCCAATCTGTTAAGAACTTGGTACTACTATTATAAAGTAATACATTTGCAAACTTATATATACTACGTATTTATAAGTTTGCAAATGTATTACTTTGTAAAAGGACCTAAATAAAACTTTATTTTTTTATATAATATACATTCCTAAGGGTCTGCTACTACCAAAACAAAGGCTTAAGCCACAAACTTAAACTTTACAGCAGACATAAAGCAGTTGTTTGGACACGAGAACAATAACATCACAAACTTCGATTTTGTGTTCAGTTCATTTCACACGGCTCAGAAACGTCCTTCGGAGTTGCGGAATGTGTGTTAGGCTTTTTATAATAATATAAAAAAAGATAATTTAGTAATTGAATTTTAGGAAAAACCAATGCAATATTTGAATATGTACAGGCCACTCAAGGAAAACAGTTACTTAAGTTTAAATTAAATGCATACTACCCATAAATAGAACCACATGTTTTCCTTAGTAGCATGGAGCTTCCCTAGTGACTAGATAACAGCCATTTCATATTAAATAACGAATTATGGAATGAATCCAAATAATAATGTTCTGGGAATTTTATTTTCCTGCTGTAGATTATTTTAAAGCAGCACATTCTACACAAAGTAGGCATCAATATTATAAAAAAATAATCACTGAAACAAATGTTTGTGCGGTTGGAACCCTAATAAAAATTACATAACCACTCTTGTAGACTATCAATAATAGGTACATAAAATAAAATTTAATTTTTTTTTGTGCATTTGGTGTGTCCTTATAGGAAAAGCCACGTTTCTTCCGCCACGGTAATCACAATAAAACACCAAATGTTACAGAAATGAAAATATTCAATATTTATTTACATTAGATACACAATGTCAACTTGTCAATGTGAGCACTGATGACCCAGCAGTAACAGCCACCACTTACGAGTTGTAGGTCGTAGGTTCGAACCCAGACAGGCGCTTTACTTTGTGTAAATTATTTCATCACCACTGCTCTCAAAACGGTGAATAAAAACATCGTGAGGAAACCGGCATGTCCTAGAACCAAAAATTCGAAGACATGTGACATCTACCAACCCGCACTGGGCCCGCGTGGTAGATTACAGCCCACTCCCTCTCACTACCTGTGTCCCAGCAGTGGGAAGGCTATGGGCTGATTATGATGATGTCAACTTAGATGGTAGGAATTAGAAAGAAATGATCATTGCGGACCCTGTCGGGCATAGCAAAGTAGAAGAGAGGAAGACGGTTTTAATTTGATGGATTAGCTGTACAAATATAACTAACTAGCTGCGCCCCGCGGTTTTACCCGCGTAAATGTCGATCCCGTGGGAATATTGGGATAAAAACCTATATGTTAATCCAGGGTGTCAGCTACCTCCATACCAAATTTTAGCAAAATTGGTCCAGCCGTTTGAGCGTGAAGAAGTAACAAACATATAAACACACACACACACGCTCACAAACGTTCGCCTTTATAATATTAGTGTCATACTTAGTAGCATTCAATTATCGGATGACTTACATGCACAAATATTTTACTCAAGGCTGTTCAATTGATTAAAACACCCGCATTATTGCACGATTATCAAACGCAAAAACAATGCGGTTTAAACAGTGGCCAACGTGGCTACCGTACGGCATGGTTCATTCATCAGATTACAGATAAAATCAGTACACTATCGGCGCCAAGATCCGGTAGTATCGTACAAAAGTGCCGCTACTCGGAACTCTCGATAATTAATTGTAATCAGTACTTGTTTTGACTAATCAACGTTGTTTATCTGCAGGTAACAAGACAGTTGCGACCGCGTCTACAAGCCGAGACTACCCTTACGAACACGCCTACGCTAAAGTACAGAATGAAAGCCATAATATGTAAGTATGACCTTAGACCTAACTTTAAAATGTACAGTCAACCTCACATCAGTAGTTATACTTTGAACTACGAAAACCTGAACATAATAAAGTGCGTCAAAGTCAAATGGTTACCATTAACGTCCGGTTAACATTAAAAGCATAATTATGTTGACTACAGTAACTTGGCTATGTAAACGCACTTTGACACTTTGCTAAACCGTTAGCCTTCAATGCGCCTATTTGTAAATGGGCATCGATCTTTGGGAATTTGCCCCACCTAATAGCCATAAGAAATATCTTCTAAACAACATAATTTTTAGTATATGCGAAACCTGAATATAGCTTGTTTGTCATCTGGGGTGTATGGTAACGATTGGGGTGATCAACAACATGTTACGTTATTCTGATAAATAATCAAAATTTGTTCTATCAGACTGATCTAGAACAGACCTACCTACCTAAAATTCGTGAGTCATAATCGTAATAATTATGAGTAATATTTTTTATGAGTATGTATGCTGGGGACAAATAAAAAGTATTGTTTAATTATTCCCTGAAATTGTTGTTATTTTTTATTAACTAATCTACCTATTACTTTGCTTAAATGGATTTAGTACCTAAGGGATTCTGAACAATTTATTTTGGTTTATCATAAACATTACACGTTTTAGGAGGTGATAATACGACCATAAAGTAAACTTCGTTTATCTAATGACGTTCCCAGTCTGCATACAAAAACGTATCCAAATATATCCAATAATTTAGTCACTATAGCTAGTCAAAGATTGGCAAACCCCATAGTCGGCCCATCACTATTTATTAGTTTGTTTGAAAAATCACTTTTTATTTCGATGTTATGATTTATTTAATAGTTCGTATTGCCAGTGTTTTCATTTATTGTCGTATTGTCGTCTCCACATTGTATAAGCTTAATAAATGATTCCTTCTAATTTGTTATTTGGTTATTGCAGTCTTGTGGAAGTAACTGATGAAACATCTGAACGAGAAATTATAAAAATTGATGAGAGAGAAGTGGGACAAAACCCTGCAGGTTTGTATGTATAATAACTTAAAACATACTGTTTATTTACAATTTACTCCCGCGTTTACTTACCCAGTTGTAGTAGGTAATTCGTACAAGGATAAATATTAATTTGTTAATACACTCAAAGTCACAAAAAAAATTTAATTACCTAAATTGTTAAGACTCATACTGAGAATCAAGCATATTATCGTTAGAGACAATCAAAAACAAGATCAAATCGTACATTCCGATCGAGATTATTTAGTTTAGTACAATTCTGAAAATAAATAACGTTTTTAGAATCGGTGGTAATATCGGCGTCGGTGGCGATAAGCGGCCAACTACCTTCAAGTCAGGAGCTGCCTTACATCACGCCACCCTCGCCGCGACCCAACACAGATAACACCGCACACTTCAGCGGGGATTCAACTGACTCTGCAAGTAAGTCCTTCAGAAACGCACGCCAAGACAGTTGCAGCCATAAAACGTAGAAGTAGGACGGCGTCAAGGCCGCGCGTTGTCTGTTCTTTACTTGCCTCCTATAAGAAACTAGAACCTTCTTGACGATCATGGAAGTTTCTAGAGAGGAGATGCGTTTCCGCGGGAAACTCGCGGATTCTAGCGGCTTTGTTTAGTACAAAGTAAAACTAAGAATAGAAAGAAATCAACTTGAATGTTACAATATAAATTTATAATAAGAAAATTCTATGTCAACGATCAATATTTAGTCCTCCTCCGCAAGTTACCTGAAGATGTCCATGTAGATTTTAAATTACACCCAAATTCCATTAACCACTGATTAGATTCTGAAACTGATAAGCCAAAAATATCTTTCATACAATTTTCAACCTTTTTACGTGAAAATACACCTTACGCTTAAGATTTAAAGCCGGTTTTCTGATAGTCTGCAAAGCGACAGTAGACTTTTGATATTTAAATTAATGTGGAACTTTTGTCACCATTCTGTGAAATCGTAAAATGCATCTGATTTGATAATATTGTTAGCGGTGACAAAGAATTATTATATCATAAAGTGTGATCTATTGTCGTGTAGGTACTTAGTTTATTTGTAATCTCATTATTCACCAAGCAACATAAACTTTTTTTTTTATTGCAATACAAAAGTAAGAAACCACTTTTTTGGATTATTAGGATAATGATGAAAATCAAAACTCAAACTCAAAGCATTTATTTCAATTAAACCATTTACAGACACCAGAAAATATGAAGCTAGTTGCCCATTCCAAAGCGTAGGTGACCTATGGAGAAGAACGGGCAAGAAACTCCATGGGCACTCTTTTAAATTATATTTTTACAAAAATATTAGTCTAAAGTCAAAAGTCTGAAACTCTGACTTGACAAATATAAAATACTAGCAGAGCCCCGCGGTCTTGACAAATATAAAATACTAGTAGAGCCCCGCGGTTTCACCCGCATAAGTGTCGATGGGGTAGTAAGTTCCCTTAAGAGCCTATACTACCTCAAATGGCTTAGCATGATCCTCCGTTACGTCGAAAATACCGCAGCATTAATTTTGAAATAAATATATGTTAAAGCTGAGGATTAATGTAAGGTACTATGTTAGTCGGAAACACGATTCCATAAAATTTTCTCGATAGAAAAAAATTCCAAAGTTACCTCCAAACCGAACAATAAACCTCTGGTATTCATAAAATACTTCAAATTAGATTATGAAACTTTGCACACTAACTGAACTAATTATAAAGCAGGTCTTATGTTAGCTAGTTTTTTTGAATTACCTTTATTTTCACCGTAAAAAGCAAATACCTAAACTATTGGCGCTGCCTTCCGCCCAGCACCGCACTCTGTCTCGCTTTCACACAGTCCGCGAGCAGTATCGTGCGAGCGAGATAAAGAGTGAATTTTAGCTGAGGTAGTATAGGCTCTTAACGGTTGTAGCTGCAGGAAAACGGTCTTTAATTTTTTTGAGGAATTTGATCTGATTCACAGATTTTGAAAGAAAAAGTAGGACGGCAAGAAAATAGGCAATTTTCACAAAAACTTTTTTCGGTCCTGTTATAACAGTTTAACAATCAAAACACTCTTTCGGACCTACTAAAGTTTGAGGGTACTAGAAAAGTCACAAATCGCAAAAAACTTTTCCCATACGTAAGAAATGAGACTCTAACTTACTTTTTTATGATGGATAGCTGCAAACAGGCTAGTAACGAAAAATTTAAAGATTTCACGTCACTTTATATCTGCACTCTACAACGCTATCACCACAATGACAGTCTATCAGTTATTGACCCACAATTGCTTTTTCCTACAATGTTATCTTCCTAATACGTTATTGTTCTACAAAACTTCATATGTGCAGTGTATTAAATTGTTATTTATATGCGTCTGGCCTCTGTGACACAGTTAGTGGGATAACAATTTAAAGTCTGAATGAAGATGTTACATACCTCAAACAATAATAGTGTAAATTAAAATGAGACTCAGGCTGGCTGGACAAATCTTCAAAAGAGCTCGCATTTAACTAGGTCAATAGGGCACTTTATGTGAACGCTAAACACCCTTATTTCAGAATTTGTGACGCTACAGAATCTTAGATAATCGATCGAAAACGTGTCCAGCCAGCTTGAAAAGCCACTTTTCGCTGGTCTGTCAATCTCGGTGACGGAAGTGATTTTGACGACTTTTTGCATATCAACGGGCGTCGCATAAATTTATGACAGGCATCGAGTTAAAAGTTTTGTGATACGTACAGTGGTTTAGTAGAAAAATGCAAAAATCTGTGTCCAGCCAGCTTGAATATAAGTACTTATAAAACTTTTGGCTGGCATTTCCGAATCTCAATAACGGGAGCGTTTTCGAATATGGTTCCTTTACTAACATTTAGTGATGCAATGTGTGACAGTAATAACGTTTGATTTATGGCGTCACATGTAAGGGTTTACGAGAAATCAATAAAAACTTAATGTCCAGCCAGCCTGAGTTCAAGCTGGCTGGACAAAATCATGTATCTCCGCTGCCTGATGATCTACGGCCTTCGAAATATGTTCAAAATTTTATGACGGGGACGATAATGATAACCTGAATTTGTGACGGAGAAACTTTGCGTAGTTTCAAAGATATTGATCGTTTAAATTTTTAGTTTAGATATACGCAGTTAAATTTATTGACGTGTTGTCATCTCCACCTTGTAAAACATAGACTCCACAGAAAAATACAAGTTTGAGTAGGGTTCATGATGTATTAAATTATCCTTTTTTTATAGAGGGCTACACGAGCATATCGGTGCGCGAACCACTGAGTAACATCCGTGCTCAGAGTACCAAGCCGCCGTCACAACCACACTATGCCACAGTATCCGATGACTCTGGTAAGTTCACTACGAACCTTTATTCTGTTAACGTCTCTTTATCATCATTATCTTGCCCTTATCCCGATTTATTTGGGTCCGACCCCAAATAAATCGGGATAAGGGCAAGATGTGTTTTTCTTCTATACTTCTCTAATAGTCGTCACTCTGGATTGTCGGTAGTCACTCTCTGTCTAGCCATATCATCTTTCACACAGTCCACCCATCGTTTCTTTGGTCTCTATTTACTTTAACGTCTATAGGTGCTAATATTCAGAGCATATTGGTATTTTTTTGCACCGAAAATAGCAATACTGTACAGAAGATTTGGGAGACACTCGTACGGTACTGTCCGGTCCCGCACGTCAGTTGTTACAAATACCGGTATAAGGCCATTCAAGTATTACGTAAGGGGGGCGGGGTCTTTGCTTTGGTTATTTTTGATGACATGGGGGATGGGGGGGTCTAGATGTTGATTACGTCAGCAGTATTTATTTTTTTACTTTGGATTTTCTACAAAATTTTGTCGTTTTTGGTTTGAACACATGGCAACCCTACTTGTATATGGTTGAAAACGAAATGCATATAACTGCTGCTCATAAATCAATAAAGAAATCAGAACACATTGAAAAATGCATGTACAGTCAACAAAGGAGATAAGTATACAGGAGCGTCGGATATAGTTGAAGTTTACTAAGAAGCTGATGGATTTTCTCGAATAAAACTTAATTTTATTAATAGAAAACAAACAGCTCATTTATTAAATTAAATTTCAGTCCAAAACATCCATCGGTTTCTTAGTAAACTTCAACTATATCCGACGCTCCTGTATACTTATCTCCTTTGTTGACTGTACCAATGTTTACGTAAGCAAGGGAGGGGGGTAAGAAGTTTGCTTACTTTTGCTGACGAGGGAGAGGAGGGATTGCAATTATTGCAAAAACTCTGCTTCCGTAATACTTGAACGGCCGGGCCACTAAGCTGTCCGCTTATTCTATCGAAACTCCGTACTTACGCTAGGCCACTTCAAAGTACACAAATATGTACAAGTTAGTGTTAGCACTGAAGTACGATCTGTTTCTGTAAAAAACTGGATACTTAATAATAATTTAAAAGTAAAATTTTTTAACGGGCTTCTGCTAGTCGGCTTTGGTCCGTCGCGTCGTGCCTATCAAAGGTTCGGGACCATTTTCTGCGAAGCAGTGATGCTTGCGAAGGAGGAGGCGGAGCGCGTGAGGGAGAGGCAATCCTTGCGCCCTCACGCCCCTAGCTGCCGCAGGAGACGCCCCGGGCGTCGGGAATCGAAAGCCGATTCCCGGCCACCGTAGGCGCGGGCTTGTGGACGGCGAGCAATGGGCAGCTCGCCGTCCAGTAAGGACCAGGCCCGGGTCGACGGCGCGTTGTAATCCACGCGCGCCTCAAGGAGATGTCAGTACCAACTGACGGGGTCCACTAGGGCCGATGCCCGCCAGGGTCGCGGGTTGTTCGAAAGAGATACCGTGGCCCCTGGCACAGGCAACTGAAGGAACACGGGTGGGTTTTAGTCAGTAAGAGTCTGACACTCCCTTTCGCTCCGCCCAGAGCGGGAGGGGTCATTTTTGATGATTTCCCACCCAAAAAAAAAAAGGTCCGGGACCATATCAATAATAATAAGGTAAATATGGAAGACCCGATGGTCCCGAGATATGTCATAGACATTTTGAAAATAGTGAGTGATCTATTTATATGTGAAAGCGTTGTACGTCTTACATTCGCATCAAAACTCATATTTCACTTACATGACCTGTTTTCTAACAAAGTATGCAAGTGCTTATCACACTTATATCTAATCACCTTCTATTTTAATCTCCTAAAAGAAATGCTCGTGGCGTTTACGAGTAGGTACCTTACGCTAATCTCGTTTCCAGCTATAAATTTTCCAACAATATGTTCTAGTTTTCCTCGGTTTTTCTTAATAAATTATGCTGAGGAATGTTTCAAACATTTTTCTATTCAATCACCTCAGCCTATCGCAGTCCACTGCTGGACATAGGGCGCTCCCAGGCTGCGCCAGAACACCCTGTCCTCCGCCTTCCGCATCCAGTCTGTCTCAGCCACCTTCATTTTTCTATTATCTAAACTTAATTGATAGATAAATTACTATTGGCATGTAATCGATCTATCTCGCGCTAATACCGATTAGCTATGGCGCCTACTATTCAATTATCTTGATGTAAGTATCGTATTTCAAACATCAATAATTCCCCTATTATGATTCTTATCATGACATTAGGTACAAAATAAAACACTGACCGCTACCATAAACAGGTAAAATATTTTAATTTATATTTAAGTTACATTGAATATGGAACTATGCCAGCCACCACAAATCAGGAAATTCGCCACCGAAAGTCCACAAAAATCCACTATTTATTTTAGTTTTCCTTAAAGGCTTGCTACCTACATTTTCTTGTATCACCACTCTAAAGTAAAGAAGCACGAAGAACGAATTTTTAATCATGAATTTTGTATAGTGACAAAGTTACAAATATTGACGATAATGAAGTGACAAAGTTACAAATATTGGCGATAATAAAGTGACACAGTTACAAATATTGACGATACTGAAGTGAGAAACTTACAAACATAATAGTGTCAATTCTTAGCCACGTCCTAAACACTGGACCTGCCAAGGGTACAGCATGTCTGTAAAGTAGTCAGTAGTTAGCCCTACCCGATTTCCGCAGACTGTTTACCATCCTGTGCCCTGTGTCGTAAGCACAACTGCTAGTATTTTTTATGTCTCGGTTCTTCAAGATATGAATTCATTATTTACTTACAGATGAGATGTACGCAGCGATCGAAGAGGCGAGCGTGGGCGAAGGCTCCGACACGTACGCGCAGATCGCGACCGAGCCGCGGCGCCGCGACCCCACGCCCGACCTACTCCATACCGACCCCACTCATGCCTCTAGGTATGTACATACATACATAAACTCACGCCTTGTTTCTATGGGGGTAAGCTGAAAGTACAGAACGCCACCTGCTATGATCCTTACATACTCCCTTTGCTTCGTTTACGTTCATACATCTGTTCACACACCCACGCCTGTTGCGAATACTACGCACCTGACCTATTTAAAGAACATCACCAATCATGTCTATTTATTTCCTATATGTCCTATGTTCCTATGTGTAAATTGGGCGTAAAGTTACGCTTTGATCTGTCAAAATCACGCCAAAAACCACTAATTTTGACATATGGAAGCTTTAGTTTACGTTAAATTTCGTCACTGTCCTGCCCTTAGAGCTTATTCGTATAATTTCGGAACTAATCGGGGAAAACTATTTTAATAGTTTTCCCCGTTCTGTAGCGGTATCTACAATGCCACATGCGAACAACGCGTCATACTGACGTCACGCAAAATCCTGCATCTCGCAAGCAGAGTTTACCGCGCAACTAGCATAGATACAACGGGGCCGTTGTATCTATGTATATATCTATACATGAATCATCGGGCAGTTGCCCGCCAGACACAACACCCGCCTGGTCGGAGGATCCTCCCTTTTATATAGAGTATGAGTGAACTTTACACCCTGTTCCTCATACGTCTATAAATCTACACGCTAGTAATTACGATCATTAACGTACTGAAGATAACGATAAACGTAATCAAAATGAAAGATTTCTCATTCTTCAGAAAGGTGTGGTCAAACATCTGAACGCCAAATCCCGTAATTTAAAGAACGTTCACAGTCTGATCTCGGACGTTCGGTAAATTACGGGAATTGCCCCCAGGGTTGTGGTACAGACCATCAAACTAAACAACTTTCTCCATAGGGCCAATATCATAATCGCGAAAAAAATATCAACTGTCCCATACAAAACTAGAATACCTACTCGATCCAAATGTTTGGGACGGCTGATAATTTTTTCGCGAATACGATGTTGGTCCAATGGAGAAAGTTGTTCAGTTCGATGGTCTGTACCACCCCCTTAAATATGACAACACCTTTCTGATACATGCTGTATACAGTATACCACTTACATGACGTTGCTAATGACGTCATCTGTGATAACCACAATTATTTAATTCCAATAGCGTCATACACAAATTATTTGTATTTTCAGTAGCTTGTTGGTCTCCAGCTAAGACAATAAACTTGATTCGTAAATAATTACAAAAAAATGCCTTTTACAAAAACTGAATCTTAATTATTTTTGTAATTTGTTTAGAAGAAGTGCCCCACCAGACGTCGGTGCATCAACGTCTAATGCCACACACTCCAGACAAGGTACAGTCATATCACATCATTATTACAGCAATTAGTTGCCTAAAATAGCATGAAGAATGTAGACATAAGGAAAACTTAAATATTTTTTCCATATCTCTAAGTTTAAAAGTTCGATTATCCTGTCATTATTTCATAGTTTTTTTCCTATTTTGTTTTTATTTTACTAATATTCAGGGTCTTTTTAAATTAATTGGCAAAACTACGCGATATCTAATACTTAGCAAATAAAACACATTAAAAATAATGTTTTGAATAATATCATAATCTTAAGTAAAAAGCTGGCAGACGCCCGCCGACAGGTCAGTGCCCTCGAGTCGCGCGTAGTCTGTACTTTAAAATGTCTGTGAACTTTGTGAATTCTCGCCTATTAATTTAAAAAGTCCTATGCTCAGAATGTTGCAAATGCAATCTATCAACGGACATTGTTCCCAGAAGGGACGATCCGAGGTCAAATACGTTGTAATGCCGTAATTAGCGTATTGCCACTCTCACTTACAATTTCCTTCATACACATAAATGTTTAACTAATTGGCTTGATAAAATGAAATTAGTGTTGCGCTTGTGAGTGTGTTACTCAATAAGGTTGCGGTTTTGTGGCCTATAACTTATAAGACATAAAACAGTTTACACCCTTACCACAGATAATATTATAATACTTTATGTACCCTTACTAATATCCACCAGCATCGTCCTCGTCATGTTCCAACTCAACGGGCGCGCTCGGCTCCCCGAAGCCAGAGAAGCGACAAGCTAACTCGCCGCTGCCGCCGCCGCCGCACGCCACGGCCCATGGCAGTTCCCACGCCGCGCCACACGCGAACTCCCACGCCGCGGCACATGCGAACTCCCACGCCGCGCCACATGCGAACTCCCACGCCGCGCCACACGCGAACTCCCACGCCGCGTCACACGTGAGCAGCCACGCCGCGTCTCACACGAGCTCCCACGTCAGCTCTCACGTCACGTCACACGTCACAGTGCACGCCTCAGCGCATTCATCGTCACACAATATGGCGCACGTGACGTCACATGCCACGTCACATCCTTCGGCGCATGCGACTTCTCATGCGCCGCCCCGACAGCCTGCCATAGAGCAGGCGCTCGCACAAGGACACCAGCGGATGTCAAGCACAGGTACTGATTACGTTAATCAAAGATATTTTGTAGAGATACGGTCAGCTTTATCGAGTTTTATATTATGTGGGTAGAATTTTCTGTATACTTAACTTGCACTTTCAGGCGATCTTCATTTTAATCACGACAAGCGACGCAGTCTTAACGAGAAACATCAACGAAACAACAGTTGCGTCAACTCGTCCGACTTCTACGGTTGCAATTACCCCATCGAGAAACATCGGTTTAGTTCTGGAGATTTAATCAGACCGCTCGTCGCCAGAGAACTTAACATTGATATCGATCAACGCGATAATCAAACTGACAACTTGTATTTTTCTATCGACGGACCCGGTTACAGCGACTATTCATCGGCGGATGCCAACGCTAGTTTGAATTCGGATCATCGCGTAACTGATAGTCCTTCGCGTAATGTCGAGGAAATGTACGCTAAAGTAAGCAAAAAGCCTAAAGGACGAACGGAAGACACTACAAGGCGTTCAAAAGATTTTACCGGCGCCGACGGTGAACCTCACAAATCCAAATATCGCAGTGATGATCCAGGGTATGAGACAATAGACCGTAAAAAATCTATGAATCACGGATATGAAACAATTGCCCATAAAGAGCGGAAGTCCTCCCAAAACCAAGATCCAGGGTATGAAACAGTCAAAGATATAAGCAAAGCAGGACCACACTCAAATTTTTCAAACAATAACTTATTGAAACTTAATCATCTAGTTGTTGACAGTGGCCCTAACAGCATTGTAAGCAGTGACGCTGGGTATGAGCATATCTCCAAGACTGACAACAATGCCTCCGATTCCGATCCGAATTATGAAGTGTTGAGGAACCAGCCACCTACACCGCCTTACGCCACAATCGCGCCGAACTACAAAGTACAGCCTACCTACTCTACAGTCAACAAAAAGCCCGGCAAGTACAACAATTGGCCTGCGAACAATAACGAAGAACCCACCTTGGAACCAAATTACGAGTCGATGCCCCATGACCCCCTCTACAATACCGGAAGCGAATCTGATCCCAACTATGAATCAGTTCGCCCCAAAGACCCTAACTATGAAAGTGTAAGTACACAAGATCCCAACTACGAGTCTTTGAGATGTAAAGATCCCAAATATGAGTCTGTTCGATCGAAGGACTCAAAGTATGACTCGGTACGCTCCAAAAAGGACCCGAATTACGAAAGCGTCAAATATTTTGAACTATCAAAGAAAGAGCCGTCTTATGAGAAGGTTAACAACGGGGCATCAAGTTCCAGTGTGGAGAGGTCAGACTCGGCGGCGGGTTATGAAAAAATTAATGTACCAAACAGAAGCGAGACGAAAAGCAGTATTAATAACGGAGGCGACGCCCCCGTCAGTGATTACTTTCAAGTGTAAATGTGTTACAGAAGAATATTATATATGACTTTGTTTATGAACAATGAAACACAGGAAATTAAGCTATTGACATGAATATTTTATTAACAGTATTCACATAGGATTTGAGATTGAGTGCTTTTTATTTATTTATTAAAATATTTTAGGGACTGTTTACAGCACCTCAACGTTAGATATAATAAGTAATATCTTCCTTAGGTATCTGTGATATAATATGTATGTTATAAAATTTTGATTTTTGTTTTTATTTCCATAAGATTTTATATGAGCATTGATAGAAATTTTGTTATTCTGAAGACAAGAATAATTTGTTACGAAATCTCCATTTATTAGTGTGTTCATAAGTGTGATTATTTTCTACACTTTGATAATTTATGCTGATGAAAATGTATGCGTGTGTTGTATATTGCATGTACAAAATGTAGATTGTACATATTTTTTTTTTAATTTTAGGTAATTTATGACTAACTTTATTATGAACTCTTTTTTATCAAAAACGGATGGACTTAGCGTTGGTCATGGATGTCATTGAGAACTTCTCGTTTTACGTGAGTGAGCTGTAAACAGGGTGATAAAAAGGAGTCGGTTCTTGGGATCTTATAATGAATTCATTTGATTATGCTTTTTGCGATTCCAAGTAAGACAAAAGTTTTATTTTTGAACTAGCTTCCATCCGCGACTTCGCCGGTTATGTCGGTAAAAGTAGGTTTTTTGTTTTGTATATACTTTCATATGCATTTAGTAAAAAGCTCTTATTTTGACATTACAAACAGACACTTCATTATTAGTGTTTCGTACCTCAAAAGGAAAAAACAACCCTTATACGATCACTTTGTTGTCCGTTTGTCTGTCTGTCTGTCAAGACCCTTTATCTCAGGCCCTTTATCTCTCAAACCATATACTCAGGCCTGCGGTTCCTTGAAGCTGTGAAAAAATCAAACTTCTAAGTTAACGTAAAAAAAGATACGGCCGTTTATGCCGCAAAAAACGTATATTTCGACACTCTCAAGGGAATCAAAATGTATAGGGTACTTCTCGTTGACCTAGAATCATGAAATTTGGCACGAAGCAAGGTCATGTAGCACAAGTAAAGGAAAAAATCCGAAAACCGTAATTTAAAACCCGTGATAAACTATTTACATACCTACAAATTTGTATGTAACCCTCAGTGCGCTAGTCCGACTTGCTCTTGACCGGTTTTTTTATTTACTTGTATAGATTACAAACAGACACTTCAATTTTATTTATGTATATTGACTACACAAGCTCGTAGCTTTACCTTGTTTTTATAATGATCAACATGTACTAACTTACTTAAGGTACATATAGTATAATCATAACAGCGGATTGATTTGTTCTTTTCTGAATTTCAGTCAAAACAAATTAAACCAATCTTTTGTAAACACTACATCAAATTCTACCCCCGACACCTTATTATCACACCTGTTAAAAAGAAGGTTATCAAGTTAATGGAGCCTGCATTTTAGCTTAAGACTGCCTTATGATTTTGATTATATTATTACTTTTTATAAATTCTAATACACTTTAATGAAATTGGTAAATCTTAGAAAACGCCCTGTAGGTAAGTCAATATCATTTGAATTGTAATATAAGTTGATTCACCAATGATTTCAAAATGAGTAAAATGTTCAGACGGGCGTATCCGTAAGGATACGCCCGTCTGAACATTTTACATAGATAGAAGTTCTTCGTTCGAAGTTCGCGCGCACCACTGTCAACTGAGTCGCGTTGGCCCTAAAATCGTCATTTTAGGGCCAGCGCGTTGGTGCCATTTAGTCGCGCCGTTCGCCTGGTCCTTACGCTAGTAATATATATCGAGCTTTTTCAGGAAGAAGATCGTAACCGCCATTTTGCATATTTTACAGGAGAACGTTTTTTTTTAAATATTTCTCAAAATATTTACAGCATCAATTTGAAATTGTTATATGGGCACCTCCCTATTAATTCAAATGTTAAGATTTGACTTAATACTATAAAATCACATACATTTGTCGCTTACGTTAAAACTGATCTTTCTATTGTTGCATGCACAGAGTCTACTGGCATCATGGTATGTCCAGGAATGAGGAAGTTTATAGTCAGCCTTTCAACAAAACTCGCATGATATTGCATGAAATAATACAGCATTACAATCATGGCTTTATTTTTATTTTGTCCTGCGCAACTGTCACAGTATAATGCAACTTCATTTTGGGTCCTTCTCTCGTCAACCATTTTAAGATATTTAAAGATAATAGTACAGATTTCATTACACCCTCTTTTCGCTTCCGTTTCGTTCCTAATTGCATAATTTATTATCGTAAGTGCCAAGCAATATCATGCGAGTTTTGTTGAAAGGCTGACTATAAACTTCCTCATTCCTGGACATACCAAAATGGCGGTTACGATCTTCTTCCTGAAAAGGCTCGATATGTCAATGGTTATAACATTTTGTTTTATATTTTGTTGTTCATTATAAGTTATTAACGTCCTGTTGTATTAAAAATGGATTAGGTATCATTAATGTACTTTGTCCTTGTTAAAACATAGCGTACTGAAGACAACAGACAAGTAGGAAGTTTAATATAATTCCAAGATACAAAAATGGGTATTTATTGTAGTTTGTTTGCTGTTTGATAAGAGAAATAAGTACCTGAAAATATTATTTTACGATCCTCTGTCCAACGAAAGTTGTAATATTAATGTATGTGAATGCACCAAAGATTATTGTTCTAACATATTTACATTCATGCATGGTACGGCTGGTACTTATGTCTTCGTAAGATTGGGGGTGGCAATCATATTGATTTTTAGATCATGATTCACCTCCGGATTTACTTTGGTGCATTCCAATATTGTCTTATTATACATTTAATATAACCCTTGTGCCCAAATACGAGCTTTCCAAACACAAAACGTTCCACTGAAGTAAAACATTTATATTTTTTTATGCACTGGTATGACTCAATTTCAACTAGGTACAGACCTTTATTACTAAAACATTGTATCTACATATTATATTATCAGTAATCTGAAATAGGTAGTATATAAAATAATATTATTTATGAACTTCTTTACATGTAGATTTTTTTACTGTGCTTAAATAAATTTGTATTTAATTTATGTGATTATAAAACACAATAATTTACAATGTAACTTCATGTATTGGTTGACTGTATTATTATTGTACCTATACCTACTTACTAAAAACTTGTATGTATTATTAAATAAATAAGTATGTATCTGTAATATTCAAACAAACTCGAAAACATTCCATCATACTAATAGATCCAGTGACTAAAACTACCTAAATATAATGAAATAAAGTATGCCATATATTGACAAGTTTTATTAAAACCTATAGTTATCATTATCACTGACATTGGCCTAGCATAGTACGGAATAGAGTAAGATGTGTCACTGACTCTGGCAGAGCCACCATCAGGGATTTTAATTTTGATACACAAAAAATTATTCGCTAATTAGTCGAAATTCCACGGACTAGCCGGACGGCCATGACCCTCTGGGACGCGTTCTGGTCGCCGCCTCAATGAACGCGCCCACACCGGTGCCCCGTAAAGGGGCATGGATCGCACGACTCCCGCGTAGAGCCTCCGGCAGGAGGTGTTTTTCTACTATGGCTTGTATGATGTATACGCATACGCATTTCTCCGCAACTATTAATCGGATCGTAACCATTTTTAAGGTTCCGTACCAAAATGGTAAAACGGAACCCTAATATCCGAAGTTTGCAAAGAGAAAAATCTGAAATGATTTTATGTGATAGAAGTTTATGTAAAGATTACAGGAAAAATAAAACGAAGTCTCTAGACTTCGTTTTTTTTTTGAAGTGTGCTATTTAGAAATAGCACACTCGGAAATCATCAACAAAAGTTACATTAGTTCCACTATCGGTCAAGAGATGGCGCTGGCATAAAACTGCAATATTCTACGCCGCAGTATAGTGTTAAAATTCTCTGACTAATATAGGCCTCGCCGATGAAAATGTAAAAACATGATGGTACGGAACCCTCGGTGGGCGAGTCCGACTCGCTCTTCCCTGGTTTTTTTTTATTGGCTTACATTTACTTCATCATATCGAGAACTGCAAATTTCATCAAAATCGGTCCGTAATTTTCAAGGTATGGACTAATACGTGTAAGCTTGACGGCCTGGTTTATTGATACAAGCTACGGGTGTAGTGTCAAAGGGAAAACATCTCAAAACCTTGGTCAAATTCTAGTGTAATATTTACGACAAAACCTACCGACCTACTTAATACAAACAAATATTCCATTTTTTACTTTTAACAAAAAATTATGAAATAAAAAAGTAAATCGATTTCAAAAATAAATTAACTCAAAATTATGAAATAACTTTAATTTCGGAAGTCGGTGGCAAAAAACTAAAACTAAAATACAGATCCCAAGACACCGACTTCCGAAATTAAAGTTATTTCACAATTTTGAGTTAATTTCTTTTTGAAGTTGACTTAATTTTTTTAAATTACTTTATCAATCGAAAATAGTTACGATGCGTTAGTCGATTTTTCTGACGTCACTAGGCTAGGCTTTTCATAGCTGTCATGTTTATTTGACAATGACATTATGACATTGAATATTGACAAGTAGTGACATGGAATTGGTCATTTTGGTCAAATATTTTTAATTATTTATACGTTATAAATTGTTTTAAACCGAAATCTGAAGCCGAAGAAACTTAAAAAATGGCAAATTTCAACAACCCTAACGATTTTTCTTGGCAGACGCAAAATAATAGCCAGAATTACTCTTTCAACACTTCGAACACCTTTGCTGATCCAGCGCAAACGTTAGGTGAGCTGCTACTCTCAATTTCTCTTTTTTGCTACTATAGTTATTAAACTAGCTACTCGTCCATGCTTCGTACGGGTGCAATATTCTGATTTGGCGACATTAGCAAAACAACGAAGTTTCTGTGCTAAATGTACGTTAAATATTATGTATTACAAATCAACTTCGGGTCCTAACTAAATGATGAACTGAAAATGCATTGTGTAGTTTAGAGAATCGAAGCTGTCGCATAAACGACATGAAGAGACTGTTTTATACTATGAATAGATTATGTGAAGCATTATTTGAGACTACATAATGGCATTTCTGTTTTAGATTTTCAGACCTTTCCAACTGAGCAACAAAACTATTCATTCGACCAGAACCAAGGTAATATGACTGCCAATAACAATCAGTACTACAACTCTAACATATTCACACCAGCACCAATTCCCGGGGATCCCGTTGTAGAACCGACCGACTTCGACGAACCGCCGCTATTAGACGAACTTGAAATATACCCAGATAGAATACTGGAAAAAACTTTAGCTGTCATGAATCCATTCCATGGTCAATCAAAAGCTGATGATGCAAACTTTCTTTTGAGAGATACAGATATTGCTGGTCCGATAGCATTTTGTTTAGCTCTTGCTGTATGTCTATTTCTTGCAGGGAACAAAGCTCACTTTGGATATGTTTATGGGTTATCAGTAATGTCAGTAATTTTGATGTACTGCCTACTATCTTTAATGAGCCGCTCTGAAGGAGTTTTTACTCTATTAAGTGTGGCTAGTGTGCTGGGCTATTGTATGTTACCCATGGTTGTCTTGGCAGGGTTAGGTATATTTATCTCTCTTGAAGGATCAATAGGATTAAGTATATCAGCTGTTGCAGTGATTTGGTCAGCTCTTTCTGCTAGCAGACTTTTTGTTACCATGTCTGGTGACTCTGAACAAAGACCACTGATTGCCTACCCCTGTGCCTTAGTTAATGGAGTCTTTGCCCTTTTAGTGCTCTTTTGATTACAAATCTCATGTAAAAGTAAAGTGAGCCGATAATAAAAAAATAATTTTGTAAGCAGCAAGATTACACCAACAATTTCTTAATTAGCCTCTGAACTAAGAGTTAATTTAGGTTTCTTATTTGTTATTATGTTACTAAAGGCTTGTATTAACTTAAAAAGTTAATACAAGGTCTATTAACCATGTGAAATGTATATTATTTTACAGTGTAATATTTAACAATAATTACTTTTCAGTTCTAAGTTGCAATATAATGATTTTATATTAGATCTTAACCTGTACATTATTAAAAATAAAACTATAATAAAATAAACCCCAAAGATGTTTTAATAAATAAACTATATATTTAACTAGGTATTACATTCTGTTGTATAATGTAGGTCGGTCACTGAAGAAGTTCTTAAGGACCATGACTTGTGCAAATGCCACACATACAATTGCTAGGGATTCACCCATAGACCACCAGAATACTCGCTCGTTGAGGTCCTCTGCTCTCTTGCGGCCTTGAGCTTCCCTGAGCCTGTGGTGAGTTTGATGATCAATAATCCTATTGAGGGCTGAGTGAATTTCTTCTGCAGAAGTTTCCAGCTGAAAGTAACATGTTTATTATTAGATATAGGTAACATATTTTCATTTATTCAAAAGTATATTATTTTGTCTATTATTCAGCATTGTATGTAATGGCAAATTGACATTATAGATTTCCAAATTATGAAGCCAACTAGACCAGTTAAGTTATGGCCACTGAAATATACAATCTTATTGTTATGAGTTAGAGATAAGAAATCTCCCATTTGTTACACTTATTTCAACTAGGCCATTTGCTTTAGAAAATGCCTATTGGCGTGTTTTTATTTCCTTATCAGGTGCCGGGTAAAATACAGCCAGCTGCATCACATTACACTAATAGTTTTGATGAAAGAGCAGAGTAAAGTGTATGAGCCACAGGCTTGTGTGACCACTGTCATAGCATTCTATGTTCAAATTTAGTGATGGTTGGTTGGTAACAAGATTATTGATTCATTAACCTGTGTTAGAACAGTTGCATGGTCTCCAACACCAGGCAATGGTTTCTCAGGACCCACGTTAAGTTCCATGTAGACAAGTTTGTGGGAGAATGTGCTGAATTCATTGCTAAAGCAAACTTTGTATACACCTGAAACAGAAAATAGCAAAAATGAGTCTTGGAATAAAGTTACATATTGTTGTTGCGCTTGCCAAAACCTCTGTGTTTATAGTCAAGTTTTCAGGGGAGACAATAACTATTTTCTTTTGATGGACTTATCAATAAATTAAAAATGCAGTATGGTGGCTTAAAATATTATGTATGAACTGAGATACAAGTGAAAATGATAAAATGTACTGTTCATCCATTCATTTAGTTTATTGTCTCCACTGAAAACTGACTAAAAACACAGGTTTTGGCAAGCGCAACGACAATATCTTATGATATTCTAATAAGAAACATCTAGAGAATTACTGTAGTGATTAATATTCCTCTAGAATAATAAAATTTAAGTCACACAAGATTATTACAATGGTTTTATACAATTGTATCAAGTTACTTCGTTAGTACTATGTTAATTACAAGAATAAATAGTTTTTCTACATAAATACCTGTTATTTGTGCAGTAAACTGATGTGAATCATATTGCATTTTTTGTTGTTGGTAAATAATTTGTTTGTTGGGACCTTCTATCTTTACATCAACGTCATATTGCCCTCCGGTGATAACCTGAAACATTAAACAGTGGTCTTATTCTTGACTTTGAACAGGAAAATAATTGGACAAGTGGAACTAATCATAAGAGGTTAGGAATGAGTATATTTCACTGTAGAATTTTTAATATTATTATTTAAAACAAAAATATTGTTCAATTGTTCTCTAAGATATGTAAATTACCTGATATTCTAATGCCGCTGAGGTATTCTTTTCTATTTCTTGATAAAAACATTCTACTGCACTATCAGGTAACTCGAAGGTAAGTTCAACGCTTTTGGAAAGTATGCCGTTGATTAATGTCATAAATATTGTAACGAATATTGGTGTGAACATTTTGTTATGAATAATTTTCCAAATAACGTAAGTACAAAAATAATTGGAATCTTGGCGAAAAATTCACAACTCGCATCGATTGACAACTGACATTTCACCACGTAATTGACTGCGTTCCAAAAAATGCGTCAGTTACCATAGCGTTCAGTTTACTACAAATTAGTAACTCGTTGTCTATGGTTGCAGTAGCTTATTCGCATTTTGGCTTAGATCAAATCAAAATGAGCATTTTGATAATTTTCGATCGATCGGGTCGGCACTTCGGCACACAGACTACATACTACATAAAGAAAAAGTCCGCAACTAAAGTTCTTGCAACTTGTAAGCCTACCACAAGCCAAGCCAAACATATGAATTTGTTGTTTTTATTTCCAAACTCGTATTCAATTTGATTTTGAGGCACTCGTTCTCCAATCGTGCACTGGTTTGTAACGCAAACTTTTTTTTCGCCGCCATCGTCACCATGCACGGGCAACGCAACTGTTTTTTTTTTTTTTTTTGTTTGGCATCTCGCAGGTCAATCTAGGAGGTTGTTGTTGACTGTTTACAGGGCTATCTGTTATATCAATATCCTGTGAATCCCTTAATAAATAACGCCCCCAGGCAGGGCACTAAAACTTATAAACTAAGCGACTACACGCTAAGGGCACCCCCCGTATTAATTAGTAGGGACGATTGGCTCAGCGGAGCGGAGCGCTGGCTCGAGTAAGGGTCGTGGCGGTCACACTGTTTTTCCAAACTCTTGTTCAATTTATTCAAGACATTAGGAGTCTTCGAAGCCAAGATTTATCACTTTCGTTGCTGTCAGTAGGTACCTCTTACTGTACGGTCAATCACTCAACAGTGGTGCGCTTGACTGTACCTACTAGCTTGGTTACTATACTTACAGTTACTTACTATGTATAGTTCATTAATTGGAACCTAAGTTTTCTATGATGGGAACCAATATTTTTGTAGTAATATAATAGATGATGGGCTCCTGGCTAAATGATAACAGCCGCACAGGTCGATCGAATGTCAAGAAACGCATGCCGCGGTCGGTTAGTGGGCCGCAGATGCTTACGGCTGTCATTTGTAGATCTTTGAATGTCGTTACGGGTAGTCAGAAGCTTAAAAGTCAACCAGTCTTACCAAGGGATATCTGTTACCCGGTAACTGGGCTATGGAGGTCAGATAGACAGTTGCTCTATGTAATATACTGGTATTCAGCTGCATCCGGTTAGACTGAACCGATGTTTAATTTTGTAATAATATGTGATAACATTACCACTGTTGTAAGTTCATTCGGCAACTGAATTTTAAAAAATGTAATGAAAATCTATAGAGCCTAAATTCCATTTGGTTGAATTTTGTCGTTTTATGAATTCAGACAAGTGTAACCGTAAGTTACGTCCTAAAATGACTAACTTGGAATCCCTTTTCTCTGCCGGGTGCCCGAGTGCTCGCGCGCCGCGCCGCTATGCATCTTGTGGACAGGCTCTAATACCTCTAGTGGGCTGCCCGCGGCCGCATCGTTATTAAAACCATCGTCGCGCGAATATCGGTTAAATGATGAACCTGAACGCGTGGTCAAGTCGACAGCGACTTGACAACGCGTTCAGTTCCTCATTTTTGTTAGGACGCGGGGCTCTTCGTCAGAAACGACGACGGCACGGTTAGAGTTATTGGGATTTTAAACTTAGTGTAAAAGATAACGTTAACGACGTACATAGGTGTTGCATGTTTTGCTTAAAGAATAAAAGAAACATGTTAGGAATAACAGTAAAACAATTTTATTTAAAAATTCAAGACGATACAATATTAGAAAATCAAATTTTCACTTTAAAGGTTCAACGATTCGCTTAACATTAAAGTAAAAAAGCCATGATTCCAAAAAACAAAAAATACTGTGATAATAATGTCTTAAAAGTTACACTTATGTGCAAAGGGACTAAAATGGAGTCTATAAAATGCAGACAATACTTCAATTTATCTAGAGAGTGTTTAGAATGCAAGACCGGCGTCGGCGTATGTGGTGAAGATCTTCTCGATGGAGTTGGCGTACGCCGCTGTCCTCAGATCTAAGCCCAAGTTGAACTTATCGGCAGTCTTCATGATGGCCTGTGGAAGAACAAAAATATAGTATTAACATTATTCATTGTCTCCCTATTATTAAACGCAGAACACAGTTTACACCTAGAATATTATATATGGTAGGTAAATCTGAAGACGATTGAAATTTTACTTGAGTTTATTATTATGGGGGGTATGTGCAAATTAATCCATACTAATATTATAAATTCGAAAGTAACTGCCTGTCTGTCTGTATGTTACCTTTTCACGTCTAAACCACTGAACGGATTTCGATAAAATTTGGCAGAGATAGATTGCATCCCGGGGAAGGAATAGGATAGTTTTTATCGACACCTCGCGGGCGAAGCCGCGGGCGGAAGCTAGTATAATATATTAATGTACCTCCCCATGAAAATAATTGAAGTTTTTGGAGCAATTTATTCTATTGCAATATTTTCGTTTCCAATCACTTTATTTTAGATCGGAGCTGTCGCGCTTTTCAAACAAGTTATTATTTTGGTTGGTGCTTACCCTAGCCGACCTCTCCATGGTGTAGTCGAGACCGGAGTGTACGATGTCTTTCTCGGAGGCACCAGAGATCCTCTTCTGGAAGGACTCCGAGGGTGTGACTGGAATGCGACCTCCGACGCGACCGAAACGCCTCTCTAGCGACTCTTGTACGGATTCTGAAAAAAAATATACATGTTTTTTAATACATTAGGACAATAACAGTCTAGGTGTAAAAAATAGTGATGCAAAATGTCGTTGAGAGACCGAATGTCGTTATTTTTATTCTACGTTCAAGCATACGTGTGGAGTTTATTTTTGGAAACATCAAGTGTATTTTCGTTGCATTCACAGAAATGTTATCGTGGCCCGGTGAAACCTGATGTAGTAGGTACAATAGAATAATTAGAATAAAGGAAGCTGACCTTCTATTCTCATACAACAAACAGATAACGAGTCTGCAACGTTTGCGGTCGTTCGTTTGCACCGATACACGATATTGTGTAAATAGTGTTACGTAATCGTATGTTAAGAGAAAGGACCTTCCTAAAGAAAATATATATAAGCGAATGTTCAGTTAAAAACACGCGAAACTTGAAAATATCAAAGGACCGACCTTTGATATTTTCAAGTTTCGCAAAATGTATGAACGTAAAAGAAACGAAGGGAATGTAAGGATCGTAGGTCTGCAGTTCGCGGGTTATTCGAAAGAGTTACCGTGGCCCTTGGCACAGGCAACTGAAGGAACACGGGCGGGTTTTAGTCAGTAAAAGATGGGGCTCCCGCTTCGCCCAGAGCGGGAGAAGTTATTTGATAATATACAACCCAAAAAAAGGATCGTAGCAGGTGGTGTGTTCTGTAATCTCTGCCTACTTTCATGGAAAAAGTGTGAGTTTATATATGTATGTAATAATAATGAACTTACCCAATAGGTGGTAGTTGGACTCGCGCTCATACTTAAAGGTAAGACGTCCATAGGACACATGGTTGAGGTTCTTGAGCCACTCGAAGAAGGAGACGGTGACACCACCGGCGTTGATGTACAGGTCGGGGATGACCAGGATGTTACGGTCGATGAGGATCTTGTCGGCGGCCGGGGTCGTGGGACCGTTGGCGGCTTCGGCGATGATCTGGAGTGAGCAAAGTTATTTGAGCGTGAGTTTGTTATTGTTTATATAATGCTAGAGTACTTATGTAAAAAAAAACCCTGGCAAAACATAAAATAAAATTTCACAGTACGCAGTGATTTTCGTCGGTATTATAGATTTGTAGAAGAACTGTGTAACTTAAGTGAACCTTTGATAGCAATTAATTAAATAGCAACATAGCAATAAAAGTGGTCGACACAACAACGTGCGTTTTTATTTTTTATTTACTTCTTTATTATAAACTGTCGACTTCGTTATCAGTAAAAAAAGCAAATCACTAAAGCATTAATCTTATCAGCAAATAAGAGTACCTACACACGTAAGTAGTTAATTTGAGTAAACCCCCATGTTATGTAATTGGAATGATAACACCGAATAAAAAATTACAAGGCCTTGGACAAAGTGCCTACACTATTTTGTTACGAGAAAGATAAATTTAAAAGATGTATTAAGATTAAGTCCGTAACAGCAGTTAACAGCACGTCTTAATACCTAGATTGGGAGACTGAATTCATTCAAGGGAGTGAAATTACTCATGAATATTAACAGTTTTTTGGTCGGGTCAACTTTGGAATAGCGAAAGAAGCCTGTTGCACATTTTTTTTGCTTGATTGTATTGCATTTTTGTATGGAATAGCAATTTTTATTTTTTATTTTTTGCGACTACCTTCACTCTCGAAGGGTATCTTTTATTTAATTTTTTTGTATTACATTTTTGTAAGGAACAGCAGTTTTTTTTCGACATTTCCGACCACTTTCACACTTAAATGTTCTTGATTTACCTTAGCGTTGATCTTGTGTGCGTTCTCCTTGTGGATGACCTGTTCAATGGCGGCGGGGACGAGAATGTCGCACTTCTCGAACAACATGTCCTCTCCTTCGTACGGCTTGGCTCCGGGGAAGCCGACGATGGTGCCATTATCAATTCTGTAGTCTTCGAGGGCCTAGAACAAAGCGTTTTCCAATTATTAGTGGAGATTCAAAAGACGAAACTTGTTTTCATAATCTTCGATTATTGTCATGTTTTGGAAAATAAGTCTATGTCCTTCATCACAAAGTTTAAATTCCATTGCAGCACTGGTCACTCAAAAATTAACTTAGGGCTGATTTTTCCAACGCCAGATAATTTTATCGGAGGAATAAATTTGAGTTTTTGACAGTTCTTCCATACAAAATCTGTGAGACGTCAATTTTATTCCACGAATATAAATTATTCTGTCGATTGAGAAATCAGCTCTAAGACTACCTAGTTAATGACGCATAACACTAAAGACAATAATTGAATAAATGGCAATTAATGTAAATTATCTAAGATTCTGAAATGCAGTCCACAATGTTGAGGCGTTCATGAATGAATATTGAATACGCTTACAAACTGTCTGTTGCTTTAAACGTGAAAAAGTCATGGTAATAGAGATCTCGGTAAGGCCCACATCACACGCTCAGCCTATAATAGGATCTTCAAATCCTAAATGCAGCTTTGTATGCGGTCTACCAACATATCTCTTGAGCTTCAACTGTCAAGCAAAGTCAGCGCGTTGTATATATTTCTATACTTCTATATAAAATAACAAATTAATCCCTACGAGTACTTATTATGAGCTGATTACATTATCTATTAGTAACAACTCCACTTGAAAATCAATAAATCAGCTGATTCATGCGTATCGTACATTATCATAACGGGTAATTATAAAAAAACCGTATTTTCTAAAACATTTGATTAAATTTAATCAAATGTTTTAGAAAATACGGTTTTTATTATGATTAATCATAATGACATAGCGACTTATTCCTATTGTCATAACAACATTAAGGATTTTTTATATAAATGTCCAAAGGTTTTACTAGCTGCGCCCCGAAGTTTCACCCGCATAAGTCTTGATCCCGTGGGAATATCGGGATAAAACTATCCTATGTTCTAATCCAGGTCATGGTCTACCCATGTGCTAAATCTCATCCAAATCCGTTCAGCCGTTTTAGCGTGAAAGCGTAACAAACAAATCTTTTCTCTATATAATATTAGTTTAGATATAAGGTACGTCTCTTAGAGGAAAGCCGAAGAAAAGATGGATGGATTCTGTGAGGAATGATATGAAAGAGGAGGGAGTGCATGATAGCGTGATGGATGAGAGGGGAGAATGGAAGAAGGAAACGCGTTGCGCCGACCCCAAGTAATATGAGACAAGGAGGGCAGGAAGATGATCATGATGAAGTAAATTCTTATAAAAATTGGTAAAGTGAGCTTACTTTACCATTTTTTATAAGAATTTACCTTTTAAATAGAAAAATAAGATTAAATCTGCATGCGTTATCTAGACACGTAGGTATTTTATCTGACATTAACAAATGTAGGTAACAAAAAAAATTATTTGTTACACTTCGTTCTTATATCTATATATAAGAACGAAGTGTAACAAATAAAATTTTGTTTGTTAAAATCATTCGATGTCTCGTCATTTTACGTAGGTAGGTAGTTGATTTGATAGTGTGATTTTCTGGAAATAATAATACGGATTCGCCGATTGGCAAGCAAATATACTCTGACACCTTTGACCTTGCTGATAATGACTGCGATTTTTGTAACGCTGTGATTTAAATATTTATGCTTTAAGCATACGATAGAAGGTAGTTTGGTAGGTAAGGTACCAGAAAGCCAATTCCTGTAATTAAAAATGTTCTAAATCTAGTCGCAATCTCATCTCAGCGACAAGCAATGTCGAAAACTTGTCAAAAATGTAGGGAAATCAAGAGGTACTTTTGACAGATTGAGACTGAGATCTGACTATTAACGTTCTTCAAATTACGATAGTTGCCCTTCTGACGACATATCCGCTATATGATAATTAATTGAATAGAAAGTATTTATTGATATTCCATTCCTGTGCGAGTCACAGTAAATGCTTTTTCTTTCTTTCATCGCTGCCTCCTTGGTATATAGCGTAGGGTCCTGTGTTCGATGCCCGGGTCAAGTAAAGCATAGGGGACCCCGGACCTGATTTAAGGTGGGGTTTCCATTAGAAATTTAAAATTAGGTATAGGTAGAAGCCGGAGTATAAAGTTAAGGGCTCGCCCGATTAATACCTGGAACATAAAAAAATATAGGTGTACCTACCTAATCCACCTCTTTTTTTTTAAACTTTGCCCCACACTTGGTATTATTCCTGTATCGTGGGTGCGTTCACCTCCTACCACTTCGACCTCTGCCTATCACTTCTAAGGAAACAAGCATGATGACTGAGATAAAGATCTTAGATACGAGTCATTGCATAATAGCGAGATTACTACGTTAATCGGTTCGTTAATTGTTATACCTGAGTATGACGATTCAAATTGCAAATACGTCACGGTTGATCACATGACTGCAGACTATTTCACGTTCAATTGAGAGGCCAGTGATGGGTGTCGGAATCACACTAATATTATAAAGGCGAAAGTTTGTGAGTGTGTGTGTGTTTATATGTTTGTTACTTCTTCACGCTCAAACGGCTGGACCAATTTTGATAACATTTGGTATGGAGGTAGCTGACACCCTGGATTAACATATGGGCTACTTTTTATCCCGATATTACCACGGGATCGAAATTTATGCGGGTGAAACCGCGGGGCGCAGCTAGTTTAACATAAAAATCTAGTCATTTTTACAAGACGAGTAATTAATCGCGTGACCTAATGACATTTTTGAATAGTAAGACCTATTTATTTTAATTACATACATACATAATCTCACGCATTCTTCCCATGAGGGTATGTAGAAACTACAGAATGCTACCTGCTACGATACGATATACTCCTTTCGCTTTATTTTAATTAAGGAATAAATAAAGGCTACAATAATAATTAGTCGCGGAAGTTCACCGATGAGATGCACCGACCAAATAATATCAGCTGTGGGTGGTTTTGTAAATGAAGAGATCGTGAAGTAATAGTTATTAGTAAGTACGACCACTCTGACAAGACCAAAGCGAGGGAAAGCAATTAATGTCCTAGGAAAGTAACATACTAATGTCCGGAGTTTATCTATTCGCAATTGTTATTTGTTCGATATTTAGAAACATTGCGTTATGCATTCACATGCAGTTGAAGTAAGTAGAAATAAAAAAATCTAAATCAAAATGTTTTATTTCACCACCACATGGGCACTGAAACGTCAGAAGCTAGGTGCACTATTTCTCGATGCAATGTTTTGATATTGTTATTGAGTATTGTACCTATATTGTCATTCGATTTGCGATTGTCATTAAGATACCATAATATAATAGAAAAACATAATTTTGTCGAATTATGAGTTTATTTGAGGTTCTCAAAAACCGAGCATCAGAAAGGACTTAAAATGATTAAATAATAGCTGTCCCGGCAATCGTTGTTTTGCCATCTAAATTATTTCTAGCTGCCCGGCGCTACTTCGTTTGCGTGGTGTCCTACCCCTTACCCTACCCTACTCCTACACTACTCCTACCCTACTCCTACACTACTCCTACCCTACTCATATCCTACTCCTACCCTACTCTACTTCTAACCTATTCCTACCCTACTCCTACACTACTTCTACCCTACTCCCAAAGATATATTACATTTTTCTCTGCGTAAGAACCATCCTCGTACTTCAAAGAATATTCTAAAAAAAGAATTAGCGAAATCGGTTCAGCTGTTCTCGAGATTTGCGCTTAGCAACAAATTCAGCGATTCATTTTTATATTATAGATAGAAGCTTATTTCAGAAGCGCAGAAACAATATTATTATAGTACGACCTATGGACTGACCAGGTACTTAGTTACGCTGTAGTGTTTTATTAGTAATAATAGTCGGGTACGTCAGTTTTTTATTGTGATTACATTTCCGCAGATTGTCGTTTCGCCTGTAAAAAGTCACATGGGATTTCAGAATTTTTTGTCAAAATTGCATTGTTTTTTAAACCGGTAATGAAACAGTTCAGGTCACATTGACGTGGTAGAGTCAACCACGTTGCCTTTATACTTAAGTTAAATGCACTCGATAACCACCACTAGTGCCTAGTGGGTACCCTTGGGAGTTAGCGATGGTATTACTCGCTGACGCTTATTATTTTAATAGAGAAGAAATATTGAAATGCTTTCGCTAAGAGTTCTCGTCCAAAGTGCTTCTGAGCTTACCTTGGGGTCAATGCCATCAGGGTTGTAGATGGATCCGTCGTGCTCGATGATACCGATGCAGGTTGCGCCGGCGCGGACGAGGTAGCGGCAAGTGTGGAGGCCCACGTTACCGAAACCTTGAACGATGAAAGTCTTGCCGCCCCAGCCGGGGGTTGTGCCTGGTGAACAAAATTGAAGAATAAGACTGTTTTCCGCGATTTGCACTTACGAATCCAGGTATGTAGCGTAGTTTTGGTCCTTTTTATAACCTCCTTTGACATTTTGATCCTTAGGTATATCTAAGGGTGCTTGGGTCTATATACAGGAAAAAATATAACCAGTGCGCAAACTATAACCATTCAGCATATATGATTCTAGATTATTTTTTTGATAACCGACGAAAATATGCTGCTGATTCATAGAAAACTGCAATATCTACGCGGTCAAAATATATGGAACAACAACTTTTTTTTTATAACCGTCGAAAATTTCTGCGCTCTAGAATCACATTATGTGTGAATTCATAGATACATACATAGTTTGCGCACTGGTTGTATTTTTTTTCCCTGTACTTATTTAACTCTTAACGTCTTTTGTTTGAGATCATTATGAATTAAGGTAGGTATGAGTAAATAACAGGTGAACCAAGGGACAATACGACCGATGTATCTTGGCGAGTCCGAATTTCGCGCAGAAGGCTGCGCAGTAATTTTTTTAGGAACCAGATGGTGCTTTGAGGCGAGTGTGAGTGAGAGAACATGCGCGAAAGTTCGTAGTGTCTATGTTCAGACTCGCTAAGATATTTTGGCTGTAGTGTATCATTATTTGAATGTCGAATGCAACTTTTTGTTTTGTTAAGCCTTATTTAAACGATGCAAGTCATTTGTTGCTTTAATTTTACTGTTTTAGGCAAGAAACTTGTATCGTGTGACTCTTAACAGGCTAGGTAATCAATCTATTTAAAAAGAAAACTGACACAACACCCATTGGACAACACAGACGGAGATATGAATATCGGATACTATTTTATCTGGTGAATTTGGTGATACGCAGGAAACTGCATTTCATATCGCTTGACAATGGTAATGGAAATTGGCAAAATAATCAAGGTTTCGTATTAAAATATTTTCACAGTAGCTTCCATAATATAGATTTTGAAATACTTTAAATATAAAACCTTAAATAAATGATTATTTTTCAAATAATTAGCTTAGTTTGAAGTTCGAAGAACAATTTATTAAGAATCGAAATAAGATGATGCCGGGTATTGGCGGTTGTTGCTACTCGTACATGCTTAATATTATAATTATGAGCATAACATGTTTACAGTTACGTATGTACGCAATTAAAACACAACAATAAAAATAACTAACATGAAAATGACGCTGAAAATAATGGTAAAGGTAATATAATTATCTGATGTGAGATAAAAATTATAAAGATTTATGGCAACGCCGTACCTATTAAGATACGGCGTTGCCATAAATCTTTATAATTTTATTAAATTGTTATTTTTAACTAAACCGCAAATATAGATAAGTCTATGTTTGCGGTTTAGTTAAAAATTACAATTTATCTCATACCGAGGAGTGCTACATTATGATTCCTCGGTTTGATATAGTAAATTGTATTTTGAATTACAATAATTGTTATATTTACTATGTGGGTAAGTCATTCTAGTCAGACTTGGTGAACGTCAGTCTCGTCAATCGTTATCGGAGAAAGTTGGGTTTTATGATGAACAAAGAATAATACAGATATTATAGGAGATATATTTTATAGAGGGGGAACGTTTCGTTTCATAAATAACTAAGCGGCCTAACCATAAACTACAGACCTAGTCACATGTCAAAATCAATCTGCCCAACCTTTTCCCAACTATGTTGGGGTCAGCTTCCAGTCTAACCTGATATAAAATACTTCCTGGTAGTATTTTACATAGAGCGACTGCCTATCTGATCTCCACAAGCCAGATACTGGATGACACGATACACCTTGATAAGACTGTTGTCAGACTTGCGGCCTAACGCCTAACGAATAAATTATGAAGAGTGTTCGCAATAAGGAATGTACTTATTTTTAGAACGATATTTGGATTCAAATCTCGACAGACTTCATGTTTATCTGTACTCCGTAAGTTTTGAATTGAGCTGCACGATTATTGACAAATGCACTGACTGGACAGTTCCACTCAATCTGTGTGGTACTTTCCTCAATAGACCATTTCAGACATCAATCTACATGGTCTCTAACTAAGATTATGGCTGGACTTTAAAACAGACTGACCTCGAGTTTCTTTCGGCCTTTCTTCTGAAAACGCCGCCGACCCCAACTAGTTTTTAAAATATAATTGACGTGTAAAAGTGTTTGTACATACAAACTTACTTACAGAAATAAAATCATTTATCATTAACTCAAAACTAGTTTTAAATTGAGAATCAAGCTGCATCGTTCTAGAACATTGTTTAGAATGCGAATTCTACAATAGTTCAAGTAAATACTCAATACTAACCTGCGTTTGACATGTCCCAGTTATCATGTGACGAGCCTGATCATAAAAACAAATGAAGTCATAGCCTCGACTGCTACACAAGTTTTATGTTGTGTCCTTAACGCCAGATTATGTCCTACATACATATTGAATAAGGCTATAGCTTATGATGTACACACGACACACATCAAGCTATACATATACTATTCATATCCAGTTTAAGCTGACCTCGCATTACATAGGGTTTCCGTTAAATGAGAGGTCCCTCATACTGGAGAAGGAGCTGATGTGCCGTCCTGAGTAACTCTCATAGATAGGAGGTCTGAGTCTAAGCAGTCGTAACATTATGGGTTTGATTATGTTATGTTGTATGTATGCCAGTGCAAGACCAGGCGTTGTGGCGATGCATGGGGGGAGCCCTATGTCCAGCAACGATGAAAATAGTTTAAATATCAGATTATGTCCTCATACATGAGACTAGCGACGATAAGCCGTTGGCCCCGGCTGTCATTCATCATTCATATTTGACAGTCGTTACGGAGTCAGAAGGCCAAAAGTCTGACAACCAGTCTTACCAAGGGGTATCATGTTGCCCGTTGACTGGTATTTAGCTCCGGTTAGACTGAAAGCTGACCCCAACATAGTTGGGAAAAGGCTAGGCATATTCATTTTCACATATCACTAGGTCTGCAGTTTATGGTTTACAGGTATTGTAATAGCTACTGGTCGCTGTGAGGATGCTTAGGGGAGACCTATGTCCAGCTGTGATCAAGATGTTAGTGTATAGCTTACCGATCATGCTCATGTAGTTGGCCTCATTGATGAAGTTCTCCAAGCCGTGGAAGACTCCTCTGCCGGTAGCGGACACTCTGCCGTGGATACCTCCCTGTTACAAACAACAGACATGTCATAAATTTATTATAGGTGTATGGTAAGTACACAAAGAGACTGACTGAGCACATTAGCATTGTTTCGATTAAAAAAACTGCGCTCATTTCGTAGAAACTCTTTTCGTTCGCTAATATCTGCAAAAACAGCAATTAAGGGTCTGGCATTTTTTTATTTATTCAATGCTTTATGTATAAATAAGTAAAAACTGCATGCCTGAATTACATATTTTTAAGGTGCATTACAAAAGGTGAATGATAAAGTTTTGCATTCAACCTTGGCGATGGAATGTAAATTATCTGAGATTTCAAGTAAGGATTCTGATAAGAAGTTCTTACCTGGTTGATAGGCTTTCCAGTGACGCAAGCGTGTGCGTTGATGTCCTGGTAGCCGATAGTCTTGGCGTAGGTGTCGGCGATCCACGACATCTCGCGCTCACCGGTACCCATGTCAGGGGCGGGTACGTCCACACCGGGCCCTGAGGGACAAAACACATTGTTAGAAATGTCAACACTTTAAAGTTACTAATATTATACAAAAACAGCCTTAAGGTAGATAGGTGATATAAGTGGGTATATGTACGCGCAATGATGAATTATATTATAGAGCTGTTACAATCATGGGAGTATTTACTAATTTAGTTTCATCATCGGTACATAATAATTCATTCATCGGTCATTGATTATTATTATTTAGAGAGCAGCAAAATAGATTTAGTTATTTCTTTTCTTTTTTTAGTTCTCAATTTTGTTTTCATGTAGATTAGTTTTTTTTTAACCTATATGTACCTACTCTATGTAAAATTATAAAACTTGAAATATATAAGTGCTGTGCACACCTGTAAGTGACAAATTCACTCTAGATTTAAAGTTCAATTGTTACAGTACCCGAAAAAATGTAATAGTGAATAAGTCGTTGGAGTGCCATAAATAAATAATAAAAGATTACAAACTCTATGATTTTTTTTAATTTCAAATCTTTTGAGTGACAAATGACGAGCATATACAACCGCGCAATGACAGGTCCACAACAAAGCGGAGCAGTAAAAAAAAAATTAAGCTATGCCTTTGTTGAGGTTACTCTGTGGCGCGGCGTATATTTGAAGAATATAATGCAATAACTATTGTTTTTCTAATAAATGGAGTATAGATAAAACACAAACGCAGTAACAATAAAACGCAAGAACTATGCTCGACGTTGCGCAGATGTTACTGGAGTAGGTAATCAAAATACCACATTGATAGCCACTCATCCAAGAAAACTTTAATTAACCATTTACCTACATAATGTCCTACTACGTAATACAAGATCATGACTTATATTCATTATCTGTAATTAGATTGGATTTTTATTATTCACTGGGTTTCTCAACTCTCTTTAATCGGTGTAATACGACTGGAAGAAAAAGGATACCGGACTTATCGTTTTTTCAATTAAATCCACCTGAGATAAGATAACCGATAATGGAATTGCGTTACACTAAATCACTAAAATCTTGAAAAAAAGATTCCGACGAATTAAGAACCGCTTCCTTTTTTGATGTCGGTGAAAGATAATGTTTCTATCGTTTGTTAGAAGGTCTTTGTGGAGATAAGTTTTTGGGGATTGGGCTCAATTTATCGTTTATCGGGTTTTCCTAAAGGTCGCCTCACGTGAAGACCACTACATGTTATCAAGTGACTTTTAAACGTAACACCACGACTGTATTCCGCGAAGGGGTAAGCTAAATTGCAAAGTACATCCATATTCCGCTAGTTTCGTTTAAGTTTCATGTAACTCCGGGCTGCTATTGAGAAATTCGTAATGGAAAAACCTCATAGGTAACACTGTTCCAGATCTGGGGATCGAACCTGGACCCCACGCTCAGCAGGCCGCTATAACGACAATTGTGGTCATCACTTCATCAGTCGTAGCCAGTGGCTTTTAAAACATATGTTCTTATACTATAAAGATAGTATTCATATCTATAAAATCGTAATATTTCACTCTGAACAAATTGCTGCTGGACGTATATCACGCGACAGTAATTTCCTTCGTCGGTTATCGACCTAGGTAAGTGGACAGTTGGCAGTCGATGAACTGAGCTAAACAAGGTCAGAGCGAGACTTCGCGATTTACATACAACATCGTTACTTTGCGAGTAAATACTTAGTTATTTAGCTAACTACAAAATAAACATTTTGATGGGAAAACCAAGTTTTATTTTCATTCCTGTCTATTATTACCATCATCATTCATGATCATTTCAGCCGAAAGACGTCCACTGCTGGACATAGGTCTCCCGCAAGCACCGCCACTTCGACCGGCACCCTAATTGCGTAACACATTATCTATTACAATTTGAATCATTTTGAAGGATCTTGCTAATCCATTGCTTCTTATGTTGAAAATTTGTCTACTCAACCAACTTAAATAACGCAATGAATGTTGTTGAACTGTCAAATGGAAGGCATTACTACTGTTAGTGTGTTAGCGGATTTCAGCGACATTTGCAAAGTCATCGGTCCACCTTGTGGGAGGCCTTCGTTCAAGGATACGTCTTCCGGAACGCGGTCGGCACTTGAAAACCTTTCGGCCCCATCGGCGATCTGTGCTGCGAGCAATGTGCCCTGCCCACTAAGTTTGGCAATTCTTCGGGCTATGTCGGTTACTTTGGTTCTACTATGGATCTCTTCATTTTATTACCATACCTATTTACCTAGGTATATTATATTACTACTTGGTATATGAGGAAATTAATACCTATGTAATTTTGAAATTCTGTTTCAGTCAGAAGCCAGAGAATGTTTTCGATTCTACAGTAGGTGTTCAGTTCAACTTACATACATACTGGCAGCTGCTGTTCGAGTATCACCTTTATCGTGACATTGTCAGTCAAACGTTATCATTTCAATTAACTTTTCAGTGGTTGTGTAAACTTGTTTACTCCTACTATCGCTACTAATGAAACAATTTTATAACTCCATTCTAATCTCGTTTTTTTTTTTTCAATAAACGTTTTAACTGATTGTATTATTTATTCTCAAGTTCAGGGCAATCCTACACTTAAGCTTAAGTTTTCTAAGAAAGCGGTGAACAATCACACAATAACGGCTATCCAAAAACGAGAACGTTTTACCATAATGTCAAATACTGGTGAAAATGACAGATTTTCATGACGGCAGTTATAATATGACCTAGGAAACGCAATCTTTACGCAAGTTTGACTTTCTGGCCCAAAAAACAAAAGATGGTTGCTCTCGCGGGCTTTGGTTGGAAGCGCAGATCTTGATCTTGACGGTATGTCGCTTCATAGGGTAAGCCTGTTCAGTAGAGGACGTCTTTTGGCTGATATGATGAAAAGGAATCCCCAGTCTGTCGTACTCTAAAGGTGCTGAATGCCCTTCTGGCTGCCAACCCTGAATGTGATGTGTTTGCGGATGAATGGATTAAAATTATACGTATATGTCTGGTATTCTGTGAGAGAAAGTATGCAAGGGAGTTCACTGTTACAAGTTAGTTTTAAATTATATTATATTATTGTCAACGTAATTATTATCTCTATGTTAATTAACGTGGTGTTGTGTACCGTAATTAACTATAAATAAATAAAAGATTCATTAGAAAACCAGCGTTAGACAGCATATTATGTGTGGTATTACTGTTGGATCATTTTGGCGCAGAGATTTTGAGACACACATTTTTTTTAAAGCATAATGGCTCCCGCAGAGGCGCCACGCGATTTCGGTAGAACAAGTTCCACGAAGTTTTCATAGAAATTGTTCCACCAGAGTCGCGTCGCACCTGTCTGCCAAATAAATGATATTCTTTCTTTTAATTAAACTTGCTATCTAAAAGCGTCAACTCACCAATGAAGCCCTTCTTGGCGAGCTCGAGGGTGAAACGACGGGTGATCTTCTCCAGCTCATGCTCGGAGTACTCCTTGGGGTTGATCTTAATTCCGGCCTTAGCGCCGCCGAATGGCACATCGACGCACGCGCACTTGAAGGTCATCAGGGCGGAAAGAGCCTTGACCTCGTCCCTGCACACATCCATTGAGAATCTGATACCTGTGGAAGAGAAAGAAGAAATAAATTAGATATTGTTAAAGTCATCATCATCATCTGCCTAGCTTTTTCCCAACTATGTTGGGGTCGGCTTCCAGTCTAACCGGATGCAGCTGAATACCAGTAAGATGATGATAATTTTACATGGAGCGACTATATTGTTAAAGTAAACTAATAAATAAAAATAGCTAATTATTTTATTTTAATTTTTATGTAAGTAAGTATATTAGTTAGAAAATAATATGAATGATGATTTATGGTTAGAAAAGGGGTGACTACCGAGATGACGATTCTGTACACTTGAAGAGAATAATGATTGATAATGATATTAGTTAGAAAATTTGAACGTACAGAATCGAAACTGAAGTCTATTTTACATCCTTGTTTTCAATTGATGTTGATTCCACGTACAAAAAATACCAACTTTATGTTAGTGATATTATGTTGTTTTTAGAACGATGAGTACTATTGAAAATGCCCTAAAATCTGTTAATGTAAACTGCAAACTGAACCTTATGTGCAGTTATAAATATAAATAAATATATATTCCAAATATAAATATTTGTTTACATTTTTTGAGACAAGTTGCGAACGAGGAACAAATGAAACTGAAACTACTACTGAAACTTCGTATTTCCACTTTATCAGCTGCAGTTTTTCATACACAAACACACTACAGGGCTTAGTAACATAGTAGGTAGGTATTACCATAAACGTGTTTGTTAACAACACCGAGTTAATTGTTGTTAATGGTTCATTAAAAAGACACCCACAATTAATTAATTTGAGGAAGTGGCAGTTAGAACTTGCTATCTTCATAAACGTGATACCTGTTGCGATCAATACTGAATATACTCCATAAACACAGTAACCCACACTTTTTTTTATCTACCTACTTGTTTTTCTATTTCGTAGTGTGTAGAAATATATGTAGATAATGTTGTCTATCGCGAGATAACTACCTATATCTATCTACGATTGTTTTCGACTGATCAATCGATATAAAAATACTGCTCAGTTGGCACTAGTTCACAGAGTAGTTATCTTAATTAGTCACAACTGGGTTATTTTTAGTTTTTAGTAAGTATCTAAGTCTCCTTTAGTACCTACCCACCTACCTACGTAAGTAAGGTAAATATTGCCTTATTCAGCGAATATTAGGTGCTTGCTATAAATCAAAATAATAAAATAAATAAATGGGTAGGTAAGTATGTACACACGACGACATATCAAGCTGTACGCATTTCAGTCCAAGCTGACCTCGCGTTGTATGCTTTTCGTACAATAAGAAGTCAGCTTATACTAGAAATGTATAGTTTGATATATTTATGTATTATGTTGTCGTCGTGCGTGGTAATGTCAAATCAATAGTGATGCATTATGCCAACTCAAGTAGGTATCCAAGTGAGATGTATGCCTATAATCTTGCAATAAAATAAATTTTGATGAATATTTATTTTACACTAAAAGGGGTTATCCGCAACAAGTGCTAAGAGCAATTAAATTAAGCGATCAATCAATCTTGAAATTTATTTGAATGATGTAATAATTATTTTGTTTCTTTTAGTGCATGGTGGTACACCTCAACTTATTAACAGAAGACCTACCTACTCAGTCTTAATTCCTCATGAAACTACTCACTAGATTTCATAATTAAATAAAATTATTCGAGGTAGAAAACCTATATTTTTTATATGTTAAATTCTGTAAGCCATGAAAGACTTCCACGACTTTTCTCACAAGTTTAGCTTTCACTTAAAATTCTGCTGAAAAGTGCAGACTACATGTTGGGACTGGGTGCATTCTAAAAGTTGGCAACGTCGCAGATAAAATAGCTGTCAAATATTTCGTTGTTTTTAGTAGGTACATGAAATTATGAAAAATCGCTCTGTGTTGCACATCAAGCTACTACAATCTGTCAAATTTCTTTAATTGCTAAAGCATAAGGTTCAAAGTTGTTTAGGAAAATTTGACAGTTTCGGGTAGCTTGATGTGCTCGCTTCTGTACTAAAATACATACATACATGTACGCAAAATACGCGCTTTGTCGTGGAGTTGCGGAAACCAGCCCGTATTACCTATTACCTACATACATACATAAACTCACGTCTTCTTCCTATGGCGGTAAGCAGAAACTACAGAATTATGTAAGTACTAAAATATTGATCATGAATTGCAATAATAAAACTTGTAACCGTCTTAGATGTAAAAAAAGTAGGTATTTGAAAGTTTTCAGTTTTTTTTTACACCTAATACTAAATATTCAATGTCATATTAGTTATCGCAATTCACAATAATTATTTATGTATTGTATTTTTCATAATTTCATTGAATACTATTGATTAATTTAATAAAAAACAGCAACATATTTGACGGCTTTTTGCGACGTTGCCAACTTTCAGAATGCAGAGCCTAAAGAGGCGCTGTTTCGGACTCTCCACCATTTAAGCAGCCAAGAATCGGTAGTAAAATGAAAAATTTAAACTTCATTTAGGTTTAGTTTGGGAATGCAGAAGCAAAAGGAGCTTTGTAGATGACTAAATAAGTTAAATTTTTATCCTTTTACCTCATAATTTTGTATTAGTTAAAGACAAATTAACAAAGGTAGCTAGTAGGCGACACAAACATCAAAACCCGTCGATACATTCTGTGGTATTTAATATACCTACGTTGGTATGGTGATTATTTTACTAAATTTCTATTAAAATAAATTTTAAGTCGGTTATGAAAACCAAATCGACTGTTTCATAGAAAAGTGAATTACCTACGCGGTCAAAATGTATGGAACAGCAATGTAAGTATATTTTTTCTTAATAACCGACGAAATATTTCAATGCAGAAAGGTACAGAATTATGTATCTACCTATGTACTGAATCCATAGTAACATGTTGCGCGACGATGTCCTAACATTCTGTTTAAAACAGCCTACTATTCTGCTCAAGATTTTGAACAGTAATTACTACCTTTTTGACTAGCTAAGTACCTACTTAACAATTTTGCATATTTTGGCGTGCAACCTCCTGAAAGTTTCAGATAACTTCTATAATAGGTATAGTTATTTCCTCGACACATTACACACACACAAACATGACACATTGTGGAAGAATTACCAACACAATAGGTAGATAAATAAAAATATATTATTTATTATCTTTACGTAAAAAAATCGGTTGTTTTGCACGGCATACCTACTATTTCTTTGTTGTATAAATAGTTCCCAACGATAAGTGACCGAAATAAAATTTGGCCTTCTTCGAGACACATGTCAGATATTTTTCAGCAGTTGCGTTGAAGTGAAGATGAACATTGTTAGGAATTGAGTAGGAATCAATTAATTATTCATTCCTACTCAAAATCGTAACTTAAATAATTATTACGTCGATACATATGTGATACTACGTAATTTTAGGTTACATATACGTGATCAGTTTGATTATGCTTATTAGTTTTGTTCAGTATGTACGTACTTGGAACATAGAGTAGTTATCTAGGTACCTATAGTTTATCAATATTAATGTCGCCTGACAACAATGCTTTCCTAGATCTCGGTGCCATTTTTACAGTTCAATAGTCGCGTGCTAAATAAATGCCATTTGCTGGCACTGAATGTAGTATCTAATGAAAGTATAATGACTTCAGTTTCATTGAGTTGTTCTGATTGAAAATTGTTTGTTTGTCGAAGACCGCAGGCACTAATTATGCCGGCTCTAATATTTACGTGTACGTTCATCGTAACTGTAAATCAATTGCTTCTAAGGTGATATTGCATTCCCATGCGAAAATGTTTCGTCTATGGTGATAAAGCCAGCCATCCTCGTAACAAACAGTTACATCCCATCGGTCTCGGTTTTTCCAGAAGCAAATGTTTGAAATACTTTAGTACTTAAATAAGAATTGCATACCTAGAGACGAATAGGGGGCATGCCATGGGCAAAGTATTAGGTACCACTTAAGATGGGTAAATACTTAGTAAAACGTGACTCTTTAATATAGCTGTTGTCAAGACGTGTGCTTTTCCAATTAGCTCCAATAGGTTAATATGGCCCTTGCATATAGCTAGGTGTCGAATAAGAAATGAAAACAAGTCTTGTTTAATTTTAGCTGTTGCGTAATACAAAATGACGCGAAAAACTGCGTCACGACCACGCCTCCCGTTGCCAACCTGCTAAGAACCTCTGAAATTTTTATCTTGGTCGGTACCTATATTCAAAGAGTCTAATCTCACTTCCTACACTAAAGCCTCTGACAAGAGTCACGTAACACGTGATGTATCACGTTCTTAATCGACTTCGGTGGTTTTAACAGCACGATAATGCTGTTGCCAGCCGTCAGTTGGAGGTGTGTTTTAAGAAATCGAACACACCTCCAAGGAATCCAAATCTTTAGGCCTCCTGTGTGGTCGCTTTATCACGTCTATTTTTACCTGCTGCTTTCATTCTTCAATGGTTTTGACAAATGGCATTACTAATGATAAAATTGAATTATCTACCGATGTCTGTGTTCGTAATCATACAAGCAATTCCGTTAAGCTAATTTGCTGGAGGTAGGTACCTCTGTTATCAACGTAGATTGTTTCATTTAGGGAGTTTCTAACCAAAAGGCAAATAAAATATGATTACCTACAACGAGTAAACAAGTAAATAGTATCATGCTTTCTTTCATTTACTAATTTGCTAATGGATGAAATGAATGAATTTAATCTTTAAGTTCTAATAGATTCGTGCTCTTGATTTTCATATTTCTGTGGAGGGTTCGTGTCTAAGAAGCACATTGTACTTGACCTTCTCGGAAAGCGCTTTTTTCAGGGTTTGCAGCCATTGGTTTTCTTTTCTACCTACTTTACTTTTTTCTTTCAGTGGTTTCTTCTTTTTTCAATGAAGCAGATAAGCAATTCAGGTGAAAATTATACCAAAAGAGGCACTTTATGCGCCAGAATGCGCAAAATGCTAAATGCTTTATGATCGAAAATGGCGCCATGGCTTTGTGACATACGTATGGAAACATAGATGTAGTATATGTTTCCAGACTTTCGTGCCAGTGCAGATTTTAGGAGAGACCTAATAAACGGAACTAATTGACAGTCTAGCAATTTCTAGGCAGGGTCGACCTCAGGCCACTGAATGTTCTATTTATGGATGAGGAATCGATCGTAATTCGGAAGAAGGCATTTAGTTTTGAGTACTCATATGAGCCATTAGTGCAGTACCTATTTAGACACTCGTAGCAACAGGACAGGTAACTGGAAACAATGTTTTAATAATTTACGGAGTTCGTAAAATTGTAATCCATGGGCACACGTGGAAGTACCTATTATGTTCACTTACGTACAGTGGAACAATGAAAATATTCTCTCGTTAACTGTTAACGACGAGTTGCGTTAATTATTGTAAACGCTGAGCGCTCAGAAAAAGATGTAGCCCATGCATGGAAATTAATTACATGAACAGATCATTGGGTCAACAATATTGAGTTCAATGGAAGGCACCAAGGTTGTTTTGGCTCGTGCGTCATAATACCTACAAGACAACAAAATAAAAAAAGTCGGGCGGCTCGCACAAGCCGCGGCAGGACTATTGTCAGGTGAGGACGATAGGTTCTAGAATGGAGTGCAATGACCTGACGAAGACGGAGTTTTTCTGCCGACAGATGACGGCAAGGCAGAAAAACTGACCAAGGTAGGCGAAACCTCTAGAATAATGTAAAAAGGGGTGGTTAACGTAAGAGGTAGCATTGAGACAGAATGAAGAAGATTTGTCTTAACACCGGTAATGTAGAATAGAATAGAAATACTAACTCTTTATTATGTACACCATATAAATAACACAACTCTTACAGGAAGTAACTAGTTAAGTGTATTCTTGATACATTGTTGAGAAGTGAGAACTAAGATTGCACTGATTATATTTTTCTCCCATACCTGCCCTGCTAAACCTACTTGGTAACATAACATCTCGCCTATATTCCCTGAAGGGTCAGACAAAGCCGAAAAGTACACCCACATTAGGAGCGCCAGGTTTATGTCTCATGCAATAGGGGTCAAGCCATTGCACAAATCTAGACTCGACCTACGTGATAATAATTCAGTAATTCTTATAAAATAGATTCAGGTAGTAGAAGAGCAAAAAAGGGCGTTTATCATGAGCGAACGAAGTTGATACTGTGTCAGTTTTTGTAACGTATTTAACATCTGGTAGTTCCTGTTGCAAACAAAAGGAGACCCTTGAAAACAGGTTACGAACAAGGACCTCGACCGAACAGCTGTGTTTTTGTTCGGGAACAGTTGAAAGAGAGGGTGCAATTTTATATTTCACTGGGAAATGCAGTATGTAATGCAGTTATTATGTAATGGACAAATTGCTGCTCAATGCAATGTGTTTCATTGTTCTTATAATGTCTCTGTTAGCATAATTATGGTGCTGTTTTGTCCGATTGGATTAAAGCAGTTAGATAGTTTGCTAGTAGGTCTGGCATTGTTATTATTTTTTGGGCAGATCCTGCGCCAACAAGCATCCGTGTAGGTCATTTTGAACAGTGAATCACTCAATTAATTGGAAGGAGGTATAACTATATCTGCTTTAAAATATCTACTTGAATAAGCTACCTATGCAGCTTTACCTTAATAATATTGTTTTCGAGACCTAATAGTTAATTAGAATGTTATTTACGTAAGTAGGTATCTATCATTTTCCTTTTCATATAGGTTTATTTTTTTGACATAACAATGCTACAAAACGCTTGTTGCTATTCGTGATATGAATAAGCTAAGCTACCTATTCAGCTTTACCTTAATAATATTTTTTTCGAGACTTAATGGTTAATTAGAATGTTATTTACGTAAGTAGGTATTTATAATTTTCCTTTTCATATAGGATTATTTTTTTGACATAACAATGCTACTATAACACTTGTTGCTATTCGTGATATTATATCGGTTACAATGAATAATAATTATGTAACGCAAATATTTTGCATTTTATGCATATTCAATGATCGCTTCTTCAGGCGTAAGCCCAGTGGAATTTATTATTGTTAATGCAACTATAGAATCAAGATTAACAACAAACAAATTGAGTTCCGCCCCGTGTACGTGTGTTTAAAAGAGTGTCCATGGAGTTTCTTGCCCGTTCTTCTCCATAGGTACCTACGCTTTGGAATGGGCCACTAGCTTCACCTTTCTGACTGACCGACCCCTTGACAATTCAAAAGTGCCTGTAATTGGTTTAATTGAAATATATGCTTTGAGTTTGAGTTTGATTTTGTACATATCAAAAGGAATATCCAAATGGATAACAAAGGAACATTTTGGCACAGTATCAGTCATCTGTAGCTTTACAGCTGCTTTTTTATTATCAGTAGTACGATTAGAATGTAATCACAATCACATTTTCCCTGTATATTGGGTGTTCAACTGTTCATTCATCGCTAGCTCAAAAGTAATAATAGGAAAGAACGAACTTATTTTTAGGTTAAATGCGGCTCGATGGACTAAATGAAATCGCTCAATCAAGGTGAATGGCATAATTTCAGCTAGGTTAAATCAACATGTGACCAGCAAATCAGGTTATATACTTTACTTTCCGAAAACTACATTTTCTTGGCAGCTCCTAGACTAAAAGCAACATACTAAAATGGCTTCTACTAAATATTTTTTTCTTATTTTTGCGATGTTAAGGTTTATTTTAAGCGTAGAAAGTACAAATTCTACGTCCACATATTTTAGCTACTATAACATTGCGGACAGTAACATCACGTGTCTCCGGAGCTATAAATAAAACTTCCTATTAACAATAAGTATTACGTGGATGATGTAAGCAAAGCTAAATGAAAATCGAAAAAATATGGCACCTACCTCCTTTGGTTGGAGTCCTGTGTGAGGAGTGTTGCGCTCTGTAGCCGCGGATAATTTCGTAATCGCCGGAATCGCGCCTTAGTGGAAATTGGATTTCAATGATGTGGTCGCATGGCTGCATCAGCTTCAGGATACCGGCTACCTTCTTTTTCTTATCTTCATTGGAAGTTCTTGACTTCATGTCTTCTACCAGTTTGTCTTCGATCACTTGGCAGGCTCTGTGGAAGAAGTATTCTACCATGTCGAAGAACCTTGGGGTTGCGTGAGTCGGGATATCTTTAAGCCTGTCTGGAATTTCATGGCTTGCGTATGTACGGCAGCATACGTTCATACCAGCAGGCATAAGTTTGAGCATGGTATTGACTCCCTCATTCTGGATGCTGTTTTTCAATGGTGGAACCACCGCCTTGGCGATATTCTTTATGTGCAGCATTGTGGCTGTTTTGATTAAGTACGTTAGTCGGGTTAATAATCGGGTCGCCCTACTCTACGCTAAATGTATAATACACAATTCTATGTAGTGCTATAATAGACTGTAGTGACGACCCGCCCCGACAGAATTCGACTCACTGAGTAAAGTGGCGTATGGCAAAAAATAAAAAGGCCCCAAGTCGTGATGCGGATATGTCGTCTCGCTCCCACTTAGGCAGACGATAAGAGTAGCGATATCACTTCGCTGCGAAGTTGGTCACACTCACGAAGCAGAATCGAATCGTTGGCCGGTGGTGTGAATTGTCTAAAATGTTTGTGTTAGTTGTTAGTTGACGCTTTAAAAAGTACTCACAAACTAATCAAACGAATATCAAATGGTTTTACTTATTGCAATGTTCGATTAATTTCAGTTACGAACAAGGTAGGTACGTTTAGACATGATTAATTTTTGACGTCGCGTTATTTGGGAGCCTGAATTGATCCAGTTATTTAATGGTTTATGCATTTGGTAATTCTCTTACTGCACGACTGCCCCAAAAGGAACCCGGGTAACGTTTTATTTGACATGTAAAATCTTGAAACCTGACTTAAAGTAGTGAGTTTATCTATCCGTGTAGATGATTAAATAAATATTATGATTTACTATTTCAGAAATTACGAGTATTGAAGACAAAAGACTTTTTGTGCTGACCCCAAATATATTGGGATATGGGCAGGATAATGATTTAACAAAATAACGGAAATTACGGGTACCTATTTCATTTCCGAATATGAGATGTTATTAATTTTTATGTTACTATATCTCCCGAACTAGCCCCTGGAGCAACTCAAAAACATATTTTTTATGGCACGGACGGCTCGAGTTTGCTTTTGTAGAACTAATTTTTTTTTTGTCTATGAGCACTCGGTCGACTATCGACTCGACTCGACTAAAGTGAGGAACAACTTCACGCTACACTACAAAAGCAGCTGTCTGAGCTGTCATAAATGCAGATTTGATTATTATATGTATTTGACTATTAGATACGAACCTAATTCACCAGTCAACGTTTGAAGCAAGCAAAAACTAGTGTTAATTTAATAACAGAAGCGCTTTATTTAATTAGGAAAAATTTAATAATTTTGATGGTGTTACAGTTAGGACATACTTTGTATCATTATCTGTAGATTTTATGTATAGATGAAAAAGACGACATTAATTTCTTGTATTCTGTAAAAATAGCTGCGTATGTATCCCCTCTCCTATCCTCTACACGTGTGGTGGGAGAATGTAAACTAACAAAATACGCAAAATAATTACGATTGGAGCCAGAATTAGAAATTGAAATGCTTGAGTACATACTTACTTGAAATGATTTGCATTTTGAAAGTTGACGCAGTCTAGCACTAGAAATTTAATCGATTGTTCCTATATTTTGTTCTTAAGAATAAACGAAAATTCGGGTAAGTTTCTTATATTTTGCGCCAAATGGTTTTAAGAAAATACTAATTTTAGTTTTTGTTATAATTTTAGATACTATTTATTTTGTACTCACTTTCTAGATCCCCAACAATGACGGTGCCTACAGACGAAGTAGCTCCAAACCAAATTGATGTTCTACCAGATGAGTTAATGATTAACATTTTTAAATATCTGCCATTGGAGACAATACTTGAGTGTGAAAATGTATGCAGTCGATGGAAAAAACTGTCTCGAGACCCCACGCTTTGGAGGGGAATTGTTTTTGTTTACTCCGGGAAACCAGGACAAAGCGAAGTAAGCGAGAAAAACCTGGAAATCATAGAAACTCATAGTGAATGTATTCGCTGTCTTAAAATACAGTACGTTTACAGTTACTCTGCGATCAAATCAATAATAGAGCAGTGCCATAATATCATCTCACTTGAACTTGTAATGTGTCGCATCTCCAAAGAGTTCGAAGACGATATTGCGAGGTGGCCGAATTTACGGAAAATTAATTTGAAAAATTCACTCGTGTTGATGAATAACGTAGATGTTTTGGTCCCGTACGATAATTTTAAATACTTGAACTATTTGGCTTTGTCTGATTTTGGCCTCCCGGCTGTGACACGCGACAGCTTACTCCGATGTAATTATTTAAGTCACATTTTCATAGAAAAGGTTAAAAATCTTAACTTAGAATATGTAAAAAATTTGATTAAATCAAAAATGGCAATCCTTAGTGCCCTACACATTTATGGAGGCGACGCTGTAAATGACGAATGTTTGTTTATGTTGTCACAATGTTGTTTACTAAAAGATCTCGCTATAATACGCTGCGAAAATCTCACCGATGCAGGACTAATCAAATTAGCAGATTTAAAACAATTGCAACATTTACAAATTTGGAATAACGTGATCTTCACCGAAACTAACTTGCATAGAACTTTATCAAGTCCGAATTTAGTTAAACTGGAAAGCTTAAGTTTATCAAGAATAGGAAATATTTCACCTGTGATAGTAGATGTGATCTCTGAATATTATAAGAATCTTAAATTTCTCGCTGTTTATCAGTGCCCTAGAATCATAAACACAGACTACGAAAAACAGCTAAAGTCAAAATTTAGAAATATTGACGTAGTTTTATATTAAATTCCTATAGGTGCTCCATGTGCGATAACGAATACTCACTTACGAAATATCACTTATGGGCACAATTCCGAGTTTAATACTCCGGGGCCCGTTAAAACACTAACCCAATTCATTCATCTACAATAAATGCTATCATTGAAACTTCAGCCCGAAACTACGCTAGTAGAAATCATTGGATATTATTGTGTTACATCTTCTATACTAACCGGCTCTATACTATTGAACAGTTTATTTGTTTGAACGCGCTAATCTCGCAAAAAGAAAAAAGTCAGAAAGAACGCGAAAATGAAGTGATATCGCGAGCAGATGATGCGATGCGACGAGGTGGGTCGGGGAACAAGAAATTTCACGAGTTGCGGGCAGGCGCTAGTCTCATCACAATTGTGTCCTAAGTCATGTCTTCGTGCTGGAGCTATTACAGACAGATATAGCGTTCTTTAGATGTATTAGTACTTGGGTAGACATGGATGTAAGCACCTAAATTATTATAGCGTCAAAGGCATATTCCCCATTATAGTACTTATTAGTCACGATTAAAAAAAAACATTAAATCCACATAATTATATTTCACTGTATAAATAATGGCATAGAGACAAATAATTACAATTCTACATTTATTCCAGACGAAAAATAAGACAAAACTTATTAGATAAATACTACTAGTCTTTTGTTAAGAGAATCTGTTTCCTTTAAATAGGAATCATGCTTATTTTATCAACAAATAAAAAAATACAAGAAAGTGACCATAACGTGCTCATATACAGATATTTTTCTAGTTCTTCGTAAATGATCATGATTACAACGTAAATTATTCATTCTGCCGCTATTATCTATGGAATTTAATTGTTTCTCTTAAATATGTAATGTAAGTATACCTAACAAAGATTGTGTTATTTGTGATGATATTATAACAATATATTACTTCTGAGAGACTAAGTTGTTTTTTTCCCTTTACCATGGTGTTTTGAGGGCACATTTAAAGACTTTTAATTTAATACTCTTTAGAGTAAGAGTGCACGACAAACTAAAAATGTTTCTAAAACATCGTTAAAATACCTTAACACATAAATACATACATAACGTCAAGTCACTCACCTCGCGTCTTACAAAAACACTACATCACAATTTATGTTTTATTTCAAACATATCACAGCATCCCGAATCATTTGGTACTTTTCTGACATTCCATTGTATTATTGACTACATTAAAATTCTGGTTAAAATTCTAATGACACGAACAAACGCGATAATTTCACATTTGTGTTTAAGATGTACATTATGATTATAGTGCCGATAATTTACGCTTATTACTCTAACTTATCAACTACAAACTTTTGATAAGCTCAAAATTTGTTTGTTCTAGGTATTATTTTACATAATTTTCCTTTGTACACTGTCTATTTTTTTGGTTTCAAGCAGGAACAAGTAATTAATAAGACCGGTTAAGTAAATGTGTGACAGTGCTTTTAATTTATTTGAAAGAAAACGTGAAAATATTTTGAAATAAATATGTAAGTAAAGTAAAAAGTAAGTTCGTAAGAAGTTTACGAATGTTACGAAAATAAATTTAATTAAAGTAGTTAAATATTTTTATTGTATTTGGCTACGAGGTAGTATTACAATGTGACGTTGAATCCAAAATAAATTAGTTTAAAAATTGTTTTTTTTTTTTTAAATTGTTTAATAATCTATGATACTTATGACTTATACAGTGTTACAGTGGAGCTATGATCAAAAGAAAATATAAAATAATAATTTTATTGAAAACGCAAAACACGTTAAAACCTCTGCAAATTCAAAACCAAGCAGTAAAAGTGCCTACAGGTTTGCTTGTTTGACGATCGACACGTGCGATCAAACAAAATCGAGTAACTGTGTAAAGTAACACAATCGCCTTTGTTTTTTTTTCAATGCTCGATTTTGACCTTGATATTTATGGATCGACCTTTTAAACGCCACCGTCGGGTATAGACGACAAACGAAAACGTGCCCAGCACGCGTTTTCTTGTCGGCTGTAGACGACGGTGGTTCGTTTGTCGTCTATAGTTGACCGTGGCGTTCAAAAGGTTAAGGGGACTACAGGACCGCAAAAAACGCAAGTTTTATAATGCCTATCGACTACAGTAAACAAAATCAGAAAAATATATGATATTCTTTAGGATATAATTATCAGGCCACTCATAAAGTATTGCGAAAAAAAGTTTTTATGTATGAGAGACTAGCCACTGGCTAGTTATAATCTATTTTTTGAAAATATGATTATTAAGTAAAAATAGACCGTACGTTCCAATTTCAAAATTATCCCTCCACATTGTTTGCGGCCTAATTAAAATTATCGTGTCTCATAAAAAAATGGATCTGCGCGGGGAACATTTTCGCGTTATGATTTTTTACGATTTCAAGTGTCGCCTGAAACCGGACAAATCGTACGATAGACTTCAAATGGCATTCATAGATGAAGGCCTTTCTAAGGCAACCGTGTATCGTTGGTATAACGAATTCAAGCGCGGTCGACTAACTTTGGGGGATGAAGAAAGAAGTGGTCGCCCTTTGACGGCTGTTACGGAAGAAAACGTGCTAGCAGTGAAAAATTTAATCCAAGACAATAGGCGAGTTACGTATCAAGAGATTCAACACATACTGCAGGTTGGATCGGGAAGCCTTCACGAAATTCCACACGTGCATCTTCGCGTGAGGAGGAAAGCTTCATGCTGGGCGCCGCACAATCTCACCGATTCTCAGAAGCAGGCCCGGGTGGAACGGTGCCGTGATATGATAAACAAATTTGAAGCAGGCTCGTCTCGGCCTGTTTACGACATCATTACAGGTGATGAGTCTTGGATTTTTCAATACGATATAGAAACGAAGCGCCAGTCGACGGTTTGGGTGTTTCAAAACGAATCAACGCCTACCAAAATGAATCTGAAAAATCTAGAAGCGGGGTGAAGAGTTTCATCGCGAGCTTTTTCAATTTGACTGGCTACTTGGTGTCAATTCCTTTACGGAACCAAAGAAGCATCAACGCTGAATGGTATACTACCAAATGCTTGGCAGAAGTTTTCTCTGTTGTGAGCAAGAAGCGACCAAACACAGGGCTCCGCGGGCTACTGCTCCACCACGACAACGCGCCCTCGTACACCGCGCTCAAAACGAGGGACTTCCTGGATAGCGCGCCGGTCAAACTCCTGGGTCACCCTCCTTACAGCCCTGACATATCACCGGGTGACTTCTTTTTATTCTTGAAAATAAAAAATCTGCTCAAAGGGATACGATTTCCGTCGCCGGAAGATGCGCTGTCAGCGTTCGAGCAGGCTGTAAACGAGGTGTATGCGGCGGACTGGAAAAAGTGATTCGAAAACTGGTTCAGATGCATGAAACTTTGTATAGAGGCTAGTGGAGAGTACTTTGAAAAGATTTAATAAAAAAATATTTACCTATAGAACATTTTATTTTTATTTTTGCAAAACTTTCTGAGTGTCCCACGTATGTTAGTTAGATAGTGTGTTGAAAACATAATACAACTAATTTGATACAATATAAAAAAATCATGAAGATACCTCTAAAAACTTTCTATTTACAATAAAAACCATAATAATATCCATACAATCATTCTGATTTTTGTCAGATTATTCTACAAGCAACATACTAAAGCACTAGTGTTTTAATTGTTTAGTCCAAACAATAGATTTTTTGTAAATATGAATATATTTAAAGAAAGACAATAAATATATATCTATAAATATATATATATATCCGGTTCTGTGCTTCTCGCATCCAACGGGTTCCTCCGGCCTTCACAAGGTCATCGGACCACCTTTTGGGAGGCCTTCCAACGCTACGTCTTCCGGTACGCGGTCGCCACTCCAGAACCTTTCACTGCAATGTACCGGGGTGAGCGTTATGTGACGTCTTTGTTCAGACACACGAAAAGTTTTCGAGAAGCACAGAACCGGTCGAAGTGGAGGTGCTTGGGGGAGGCCTATGTCCAGCAGTGGACGTCTTTCGGCTGAAATGATGATGATAATGATATATACATATTATATCCATATTTTGCAATAAATTACCAGCGTTGTGTTATCGCGCTTCTCTTTCTTTTCTATGCCGTCCGACACTGACCGCGCTTTAGGTCATGTAGTACCCTTAACTGACGACAGTAACAATCGATAAAACTTGTATGAAGCTGACAGATCGTATTGATCGTCAAAACACAGCATGTCTAGCGATTATAACGAACGTTAAAAATCGGGCAAATCTGTAGGCACCTTAAGTAAACACAATTGCATGCATGCACAAAATGTCAAAAGTAAAAGTTACAATTATAAAATGAAACGTCTCGTCTGCTGAACTTATAAACGCTAAATATTCGTCGAGAAATCCTACGGTTTATTATAAATATATTTACATACATCGTCGTCCTACAGTAGTTATACGGGCAACGATTCGACGAGGGAAGGCCTCGACACCAACACCCGTAACATTAAACACATAAGGGTCTCGAAACTCTTAAAGTTGGATCTCGATACAAAATCACTAGATCATCGACAGAGGTGGATAACCTACAAATAAAAATCACATAGGATACTTGGGACGGGGGTAGTGTGGAGTCGATCATCGCTTGCGTCCGCGCATGATCTGTAGCGCTTTGGCCATGAGGGGCGCTTTCTTGGGCTTGAAGGAAGAGGCGCCAGAGCTGGGCAGCGGCGCCACGGCGCGAGCGGCCGCGCCGCCGCGCAGCACGTTGGGCGCGGCCGCCAGCGCCGCCACGCGCGCCGCCGGGCTGCCCGTGGCCAGGCGCGCCGTGCCGTGCTGCGCCTGCGCAATGTACCGGGTGAGCGTTATGTGACGTCTTTGTTCAGACACACGAACGGCACGCGTCAACGTCAGAGGCAACTACAGCCGTCGACGCGTCTCGGCGGCAGACGTCGACGGCTTTGACGTTGACGCGTACCACTCGAGTATATGAGCAGTTATGTCGCGGATATACAGCGTGTTTGGACGCTGGATACAAAGCCTTAAAGGGGGTGATAGTTGACACCATTTTGAGCATTTTGAGCCATACATGTCTTAGACGAAGTATGTTTTTTTATTATTTTAACTACAAACACTTAGTCAAAAATAACACACCAACTTTAACTGGAAAAAAAAAATTAAAAACATTATTCGTCTTAGATATGTAGGGCTCAAAATGCTCAAAATGGTGTCAACTATCAGTATCCAGCTTCCAAACACGCTATATGGATATCCTGAGAAGGGATTAATTCGGGTGAACGACCAATTTTAACTGGGCTATCAAGGTTGAACGGACTCTGAGAGTTAAAACTTAATTTGATACGGTCGGTTTGAGTACAGAAGTTGACCACCCCAAGAAATTTTAGTAACTAGATTTCTTAAGAGGGAATGCGGGTGGTCTTTTTTCAATAGAAATGCTCTCGCCTGTATTCTTTCTGGTTAATGACCATAAAGCAATGATTTTTTTACAGAATAATAAATATTCACTACTTCCTTTTTGATGAAACATTATTTTTATAAGCACTAGAACCCTCAAAATATGCCGCCGATTTGAACTGCTGTCAACAGAGGCCTAGTGTAAAAATTTGACAACTATTAATGAAAAAAGAAAAACATAGGGACACAGTATATATCCTTCTTATTCAGTTTATGAAATATATTTTAACCCTTTGAACGCCATTGTCACATATACGTGACAAGCAAGCGCGTGCCCTGTACGCCAGTCGTGTGTCGCCTATCCTATTACGAGCGACATAAATATGTGACAAAAAATGCGGTGCACTTTATCACGAACTATACAATTAAATAATTACTTTTGTGTGTTTTTATTTGTATACCTTAAATATTTAAAATTGTGGCTTGGCGTGGAGGGCACGCGCGTGCGTTTATGCTCTGGCGTTCAAAAGGTTAAATTGGTCCAATATTGGAGGAGAAAATAGGCGAGAGCCAAACTTCGAATTATGACTTTTTACTTAGGCTTTTTCAAAAGTGTCTCCAACCGCATTTCCTCTTAATACTCTGTCATAAAGATATCAAACAAAAAGTTGACTTACTTTTAGGTTTGCCGACGAGGAAATAATATCCAAGTCATTCTTTTTTTACGTTTCCTTGAGCGACGTTTCTGGACAATAATTTATTCTCTAAATTGTCGCCTAAAAATAAAAATAATTATTTAAATGATAATTACCTGTTTCTTGGCGATGTTGCGCGGTGGTTTTGCAACGGAGTCGACATACGCCATTTTGGTTTGTTTGATGGGCGCCTTTTTCGCTTCTTGGGCTATTCTTATGTTATTCGTGAGCGATTTCAATCTGATTTCTTGTTCCTCTTGACACCTCTAAAGTTGGGAGGTAAAATATAAATAAAAATTAGATAAAATTTTGGACTTTCTAGTGTAACATTTTTACTGAAGCATAAAGAAACACCATACTGCTACCAATCAACATTTTAAGTTAAACTTCCTTACGTACCATTCATTCTAAAGGTTCATAAAAAAAATACATAAAAAAAACGACGTAATGACGAACTCATAATATTAATTTTGACAAAAGCCTACTCACCACATACATTTCCCTCCATGCCTCATTTTCCTGGCGCTGTTTGTTGCGGAAGTTTTTCTGGCAGAACTTCTGCCAGAGATGATCAGTCTCCTCCATCAGGTAAGGATTGTAATGCTCCAGTATAAACAACTGTTGCGGGGTCGCCCTGTCTACAACGGGCTTTAGGATTTCGTATGGCACGCCACCCGTGTATTCAAGTGCTGAAATGCAAATAGAATTTTAAACAATGCGTAATATTAGAACTATACTTAGTGGATGCAATGCATGAAATATATATCACACTAATACTATAAAGGCGAAAGTTTGTATGTTTGTTACTTCTTCACGCACAAACGGCTGAACGGATTTGGATGAAATTTGCTACTCAGATAATTTATAACCAGGATTAACACAGGATACTAGCGAATAAAAAAATCAGCTGTTCCTGTTCGTTTCTCTCGTGAAAATGTAGGGAACAGCTGATTTTTTTTTCGCGATTTTAGGTTTGGCCTCATAGTAAAAGTTGTTCATAGTGATGAGTACAATGACCTCTTAAGAGGTTGTTAATGTTTTACCAGTAACCCTGTTTAACACTAGTTTAGTTCTAGCCAGCTTGAAGCCTTTAGTGACAATTAACCTTGCTGATTTCGTGACAATGTTATCAATATGACTTCTGAAGTTAACTTTGTCATCCACGATGACACCAAGATCTCGAACTTCATTTACAGACTCTAATAATGTTCCTTGTATATTGTATGAGACAGCGCTGGATTGTCTTTTTCTACTAAATCGAATGTGGATACTTTTTTGTACGTTAAGCTTCATACGGTTCCCATTGTTCTATCAACTCAACTTTAGGTGAATATGCATCCGAATATCCGATCTCTAGTTATAACACAACATAAAATCACGTCTGTAATTCCCTAGGGTTAGGCAGACGTTTAACTATAGTACAGTACATTCCATCAGCTATGTTTAAGTCCTATGTAAGAGCTTGTATTATGAATCTTTAAAAAACCTATCATTGCCTGCCACGCATGCTCAATACGTGTTGACAATTTGCATTTTTTTTAAATAAAATCGGTAGTATGAAAAAGAAAATCTAGATATTTGAGGTGATAGTCTACTGAACTTACCATCAATGTGTTCTTGGAGTACATTTACGCACATTTCATATAGCGACGGTATTTTTCCTCCTATGACTTTGTTGCCTGAATAAACTTTGGTTCTGAAAAAAAAAAGGCAATTTACTTCATAAAAATCGGCAACGGCAGACATCAGCATCCTAATTGCGTAACACACTTTAATCACAATCTGAATCATTTTGAAGGATATTGCTAATCCATTGTTGACTTGTAAATTCCAGTCATCATCTGCCTAGCCTTTTCCCAACTATGTTGGGGTCAGCTTCCAGTCTAACCAGACGCAGCTGGATACCAGTATTTTACATGGAGCGACTGCCTATCTGACCTCCACAACCCGGTTACTGGGTAATACGATACCCCTTGACTGGTTGTCAGTTTCGGGTCACTTTCGGGCTTCTGACTACCCGTAACGACTGTCAAAGATCCACGAATGACAGCCGGGACCAACGGCTTAACGTACTTTCCGAGGCACGGAGGGGTCTCGGTATGTAAGGATGGTCACCCATCCACAGACCAACCGCGGCAAGCGTAGCTTAACCAGATCGATCGACCTGTGCGGCTATTATTATTTAGCCACGGGGACCTTGAATCTATATGATATAAATATAATCGTGATATAATACCGGCGAAATAAATGTAACATTACTGGCTTACCTTTGGTTTTTGGATGAAATGGCGCAGCTCATAGACTCTTCATCGTTGAAATGTGGCATGGCTCGAGGTGGTGGCCGTGGCTTGTAGTTGGGCGATATTTCTGGCAGCGACGAGATCTCAAGCGTCGGCAGTGGCGCAAGCTTCGCGGTAGGAGCCAACAGGGCTGCGGCGCTATACTGGGGGCAAGAGTATAATACATAGTGTAAAATTATTGCTGGAAAACAAATTAATTTTTTTGGTGTGAAAAATCGCTGTTTACGGTAGTGCACGCAAAACAGTGTGTTTATTTATGGTTGCATGCATCGGTCCAAGGGTCGTCAGGGGTATTAAAAGTTAATTTATAACATGTAACACTTGTTTTCGTGAAAAAATTACAAAAAAACTCGGAAGCTTAAATCTTCAATGTCTCCGTAACCAGAAAGTACCAGTACAAAAATAAATCACAATGACGAAAATAATAATAACTCGGGCATTTTTTGCATCTATTATTGACATCGTAGAAGTGCAACAAACTGACGTCTTACGAAATAAATCAGATCTGGATAATAGTTTTTACTTACGTCATTGTTCGGTGAGGCTACGTCCCTTAACAGTTTCTTTTTGGATTTGGCGGGACTGATCATGCCAAGCGCTTCAGCAAAACTGGCACCTGAATATATACAAAATATTGTAAAACATTTAAAACAGTAAGTAACTATTTAGGTGTTCGAGCCTAACGCTTGAACCACTTGAGATTACGCTTCCGGAAATACGTCACTCACACCTTCAAACTGTCTGTTCCTACTGTGTATGTGTGCACTGTTGCTATCTCTTTCACTCATGCCGCAGCGCCCGGCGTGCGGCGCAAGCGCCGCGTTCCTCAGTACGCTTTTGAAACTCGTAGCACTCACACGTGTACATCGTTGAAAATTTTGTGTAAGTAACAAATTTTTTTTTTTTTTTTTTTTTTTAATGGAACTATTATGAATACCGCTCGGCGCCTCACGGCCCAGCGACGTCTTGTGTGCCACCTAGCACCTAAACTTAAAGCTTGGTCGCTTTTTCTGCCGGATCGAGACGGCCTGTCGTATCGAGTTCGACTGTCACTGTAGTCTGTGGACGGCTACACTACCTACCGTCTGAGTGAGACCACCTGACCCGTCGTTCGAAAAAGACGACGTCGACTATCACTTGATTATGACGACGTCGCGTCGCCTGTCGTTTCGAGTAAGACGACGTCGACTGTCAAGTAAGACGACGTCGACCCTTAAGGGCCCCTTTTCCGAAATTTACGTTTCTAGATCGAGTTGTCTTCATAGAAATCACCATATTTAAATTCGCAAAAAAATATATAGTACAGATACATGTTTAATCTAGTGACTTTTTTGGTTAAAAACACAATATTTAACATTTTGCTCGACAAAAAAAAAATCAGAAGTAAAGTCGATTTTGAAAGGATTTTAAGTTGTATGAGACTTGGGGGAACGCAATTTTTATGAAAATTTTACATTTCATTTACTAATCAGGTTTAACAGGGATATTATTGGATAGATTTTTAATATGGCACTTATTTTTTTCCATATAAAATAAATGCGTGAAAAACGACTCGCGCGGAGTCGCGCGCACCACGCCAGTGTCCTGCCGGACGTCATCGAGGGAGGACCTACGCAATTTTTGCTCGCAACCACATTATCGTCTTCGCGCGCGTAATAGTGCCTACTTACCTGAGTAAAAACGTGTTGTATTAGAAGTAATTAAAATGGCAAATAAAAAAAACAAAATTAAGAAAAAAAGGGCATCTGAAGTGAAGAAAACTTGTGGTTCTCTACACAGACTAGCGAAGTCAGTATGACTAGAGTTTTAAATCTTTAATATTTTTAATGGAAACATTCACCTTTACATATTTTTACATAAACTGACGATCCGAATGGCGCAGCGGTAGTGAGGGTTCGGGTTCGAATCTCGGTAGGGGCAAATGTTTGTGTGATGAGCATGGACATTATTTTGTTTCTGAGTCATGGATGTTTGTTCATAAGAAGTAGGTACCTATGTATTTACAAAAAAAGTATATATTTATTATATCAACTACCTGGTGTCCACGACACAAGCCAACGATATTTATTTATTTACTAGCTGTTGCCCGCGACTTCGTTCGCGTGGAAATTTGAAAGTGTATGAAAAAAAACACGTGTGCAATTCACACGTGGTAGAAGTGAAACCTTCAAAAAGAGCACAAAGAGAACCACGAACTTAAGAAACACTATACAATGCTTCCTATCTAATTTTTAACCCCCGACGCAAAAACGACGGGGTGTTCTAAGTTTAACGTGTGTGTGTGTGTGATTTTTTTATTTCGTGCTTTTTGTAGGGATTCCTTAATTTTATTTTTGTCGGGGGTTTTTAAAATTTTTAATTTAATTTTTTATCTCCCACGTTAAATCTTATGAATTTTAGTGTCTGTCGCCAACGCCAATAACACTATTTTACAGCGTTTTTGTTCATGAGATGAAAACCATGTGTTTGCATAGAGGATAAAATGCTTAATGAGATTCTGAAGTGGAAAAAATTTAGATCGTCTAGTTTTCAAAATGTTTACTTTTTTTTTGTTAATTTTAAGATTACCATTTAGTGAAAGTATTACATATTGCAAATTTTACTCTGTTTTAATTCAGATTTGTATCAGTATCTCTTAAATTAGACCAACAGTAATCTGCAAACTTTTTTTTATACCAGAAATCTTGACTTTGACTTTGCCATCCTTCAATTCAGATCCTTCGAAATCAAAATCATACCTACATCTGGCTCGAAATGGGGTCTTAGGTTCTGTCTCCAATTCTGTGGGTTTTGCTTCGTTTTATTGACTGAAACTACTAGGCAACATCGGGTAAGGCATTCTTTTCGAATGTAGCATAGGATTTGACCCACGGTGTGGAACCTAAGATAGAAACACGCTTGTACGATACGACTACATACAGATAGCACAGCTAATAGAAATCTCTATTCCTAGACAGCACGTTTCGCCGAAAACTTTGTTGATAGACAACATTGTCCGTAGATATCACGGTTCATAGGAAGGACTGTTGACAGAGATCTCTGTTCATAGATAGCACTTCTTGCCGTAAACTTTGTTCATAGAAACCACTGTTTCCCTTGGTTAAAAAAGCGCAACATAGGATGCAAGAGCGAGCGATGGGCACTCCGAGGTTCGGTTTGGTTACTTTAAACCCTTTACACAGAAATAGGAGCCCCGCCAAGCGGGGCTCCGTCGACATAGGATGCAAGAGCGAGTGAATAGGAATACAGCTTACTTAAAAAATAATGATCTAATTGGTTTCCGTGAACCAAAGGTGCTTTCTGTGAACCAAGGTGAAACAGTGGTTTCTATGAACAAAGTTTCCGACAAGAAATGCTATCTATGAACAGAGATCTCTGTCAAAAGTGCTTCTTATGAACCGAGATATCTACGAACAATGTTTTCTATCAACAAAGTTTTCGGCGAAACGAGTTGTCTAGGAATATAGATTTCTATTAGCCATGCTTTCTGTATGTAGTTGTATCATACAAACGTGTTTCTATCTTAAGTACCACACTCTTTGACCCATGGGTCATCATTATATTGTATGTAACACCACTTGTTCTGGTTTTTAAAGGCTACATATTTAGTTAGGCAAAAATAACAGCTAGTTTCGTGATTTGTTAGGTCTTGCCACAAAATTGACAATCTAAATTGCACGTATTTTTTATTTCTTGCTACCGAATTTGTTAGTACTTTTCATCTACTAGGTACTTGAAAAACCCTTTTTATTAAAATTTGCTACCGAAAGTTGAAGTTAAATAAAGTAGTGCATCCATTTTTATAGCTTCTGTAACCGGTCTGTTTTTTTACTACATATTTTTCTTGTAAATAAAACAAAAAATGTTATGATCTAATTTGCACTGTCTGAAAAACATTTTCAACAAAAAACACTACAAACTGAAAAATAGGTAACTTTAATTTCGGAAGTCGGTGTCTTAGGGATCAGTATTTTAGTTTTTGCCACCGACTTCCGAAATTAAAGTTATTTTTCAGTTTGTAGTGTTTTTTTTGGAAGTCGGTTTTTTTTTTGTTAAAAAGTTTTTATTTCTCGCTTTTTAGTGGGTCTATTTATAATTTATCTAAGTTACAATAGAATAATGTCAACTTGCCCATCGCCTTTTTATAAAATATTCCTTTTCTCGATGCAGGGACGTTAATTGTTGAGGAGTTCTCCTTTTATTAGTTTTTAGACTAGATGCTGATAATCCTGGCTGCAGCATCAGGCCAGACTTATGTCAACATTGCATTGAACTTAAAATTAGTCCTGTTTAAAATGAGCCCAAATACGAGTACGGTGCTGTAATTTCAAGGTTTGTACTTTTTCTGATGCTCCTGGCTTCAGCATCAGGTCTTCGGTGTTTCTCAGTAACAGTACGTTTATCCACACATCGAGCCCTTTTCAATGAGCCTAAACACGATATATCTGCTGTTACTTGTCGAGAAGTTAGGTACTCTGCAGACTATCCTGACTGCAGCATCAGGTCATGACTTGATGATCATGAGACCAAATGTGGCAAATGCCCTATCAAACATCAAAACAATTTACTAAAACAGTCCTTGCCTGGTCGAGTAACTTCTTACTGTTAAGGAGTTGTAGCTTCCATCATCAGCCCAGCTACCTGAGATGGTGACAACCATACACAAATACACAAGATACTTCATAAAATATGCGAAAAACAATAAGTGAGCCTATAAAATTTGAGGGTTGCCCTCGATTTCTATAAGATCCCATCATCAGATCCTAACTTGGTGACAATGGGACCACCTCAGAACTATCTACTTTCGAACAAAAAAAGAATTTTGAAAATCCGTCGTCAATTGGCGGAGTATTCGATGAACAAACATACAAAAAAAAAAAAAAAACATACAATCACCGAACATAGTACCTCCTCCTTTTTGTGAAGTCGGTAAAAATAGAATTTCATTAAATGTTTCCTTTTTGAGTTTAAGACAATTAATTGATCACTACGTAACCAGATTAAGCCAAAACTTCTTGTGAGTGTTATAAAAAAACCAGACTTGATAAAAACATTTTACATTTATTTTTACTGATTAGAAGGTAGTCACAAAACAAATCCAACGGTTTTGTCCTGTGAACGAAAAATAATAAAAATTTGTAAACTAGTGTAATATTTGTACTACTGATTTATTTGTACTGTGGCGTGCTCGTCCGCCGCCATAGGTCACCGGAGTTCATACCGCGACGGCTCCTGTGCAACGCGGGCGCAAGCCGACTCAGCGCGTAAAATGCCTAAAGTTTTGGGAAAAGGGGCCCTTAAGTAAGAAGACGTCGCCTGTCATTTGATTAAAACGACGTCGGCTGTCGTTTGAGCAAGTCGACATCGCTAGACGACTTTACCGTTTACTTAACGTCATCTGCCATGACGTGTTACTCCCATAATAACAATAAATGACGTATGTCCTGAACAATGTTGTTCGATTTCTTTTCAGAATTATGTCAAAACAAACAACATTGGGAGAATTAGCCACTCGGCCCTGCCCAGCTGGAGAAGAGGAAAGTTTTGCAGCAGTCGTCAACATAATTGACCAAAATTTTCCGGAAGACTGGAGATCATGGGAAGTTAATGACTACAGTTTTCACGATCTATTTGGAGCCGAAGTCTCTTCTAAAATTGAGGGTAAACTAAGATTCGCTATTCCGACCGCCGATCTTGCCCGAGCTTTTGCACCAGACTCTAGTTCCTTGTCTGAGAGGAAGTATAGAAGTATAAGGACAAAGATCTTGCGCTGGCCTCTAGGCCGAGCTTTAGTGCATTATCCTCATCACATTATGGAAAAGGTTCATGGCTCCGGGAGATATTATTACGCCTTTGTTGATGCAGTGCGCACAATAAAGAGCAAACTGACGAATCGTAAAAGTGCGTCATCCGAACTGCAGACCTCTCAACAAGATCAAGTAATCTCAGGCAATCCTGCACTTTCTGATACAGAAACGCCAGAACGAACTACAAGTAGAAAAAGATCTCACGAAATAGATATGGAAGTGGAGAGTACTCCAATAAAACAACCAACTCCATCTCGAGGGCAGGGAAGCAATGAACATTTGTTAATAGCTGTTTTGAATCAACAAATGGAAATGTTTAATCGGCTAATAAATACTCAAAACAAACAAAACGATAACATCGAAAAAATATTGTCGAACACCATAAAAAATGACACCGTCAATCCTCCTGACCTAAACGAGTCGTTTGAATCATTACCAGACAGTACACAGTCTGATGACGAACACCAGCCGTCTCAATGTAATTCTTATCCACCGGGGGCTCCGTCAACTGATAATCTTTCTACGAGAGAATCCGAACTAAGAGTTAAGATATCCGAAGCTCAGAGAGAACTAATTGGAAATCATCTGCCGCTCTTGAAAAATTCGACATGACACTAGGGGCGATAACTCACGGTCTCCTACAACAAAGGAAAATCTTTCGAGAGTTGGTGGACCACCTACCGCATGAAATGAAAAATAAAATCGGATGTGCTTTTCTTAATGCTGATTCTAAGTTTAAGAAAAAATCGGACGCCCTCTTGCAGTATGTTTGTGGTCGTCGGGCAGAGGTGATAGAACAGAGAAGAGGGGTATATAAAGTACAAAATAAGTCTCTTTATAATATTTTGCACAACATACCCCCATCAGAAACACATCTCTTTTCTGATGAAGCATTATCTAAAGCAATTAAAGATTGCTCCAACAATGATATTAGAAAGTTTTTTCCTTATCCCAACAAGAAAAAACCGTCAAAATTTCGTCCAAAAGACAGATTCAGAGACACGACAACACAAGGCCCATCAAGAAACAACTCACGATATTACCGTAACCCAGGAGGAGTCAATGACACGGGCCGCACTAGGAACAAACAGCAGCATCACTATAAACCCCAATCACAATCACAACCAAAACCACAACAAGCTAGAAAAGATTGGGGGGGTGGCAAAAGAAAGTGACTCTTTCAAAGCAGGGCGCTTACAAGACTATTCCCAACATTGGACAACAGCGCCAAAACTAATTCAAAACTTTATCCAGGGGTACAGAATCCCATTCAGCTCAAAACCACCAATCAGAAAATTTTCTCCCAAGAACATTTTTCGATTTCGAACCAAAGTAACGCCAGAAATGTCAAAACAGGTGCAAAAACTATTGAAATCAAAAGCTATTCAGGAAAGCCAGTATCAGAGTGGTTTTCTTTCAGAAATGTTCCTGCGAAAGAAGACGGATGGCTCTTTCCGACCAATATTCAACCTGAAAGGCTTAAACCGATACGTCCAAACACCAAAATTTCACCTTCTAAATCACCTAAAAATTCCAACACTCTTGTACAAAAACAGTTACATGATGAAGCTGGACATATCGCAGGCATACTTTCATTTACCGGTATCACCCAGTCATCGCCGCTTCTTGTCCCTCAGTTTTCAGGGGAAAGTTTATCAAATGACGTGCCTACCGTTCGGGTTAGCGAGCGCACCGGCAGCTTTCGCCAAAATCACCAATTGGATTGCTCATACTTTAAGAGGCCAAGGCATAAGGATACTAGTCTATTTAGACGACTTCCTACTAATTCACGAAGATCCACATGTCCTGGAAAGTCAAACCAAATATGTCGTCAAATACTTACAGAAATTAGGCTGGCAAGTAAATCAAGAAAAGTCCTCCTCGACTGCCACAACAAAATTAGAATACCTTGGAATAACTTGGGATACCAAGCTAAACCGAAAGTCACTATCGGAAAGCAAGACAGTCCACCTTACGACGCATCTGGAATCTCTGATAAAGAGGAGTCATTGGAGCTGGCACGATGCAAAGGTTATTCTGGGGAAGCTGAACTTTGCGTCATACGTAGTACCACTAGGGCGCCTCCACAGTCGCTTCCTCCAAAGGGCATCAAGTCGTTTACCAATGACAAAACCACATCGGAAATTGGCAATACCACACCGTGCTATGGCGGAGCTCATCTGGTGGAAAACGAATATCCAAAAAGACTCACCGATACACATACCAGAGCCATCAGTTTTCATAACGACAGATGCTGCGGACAGGGGCTGGGGAGCTGTAATAAATGGTCAGAAGTTCTGGGGCACATGGACAAATGTGCAGCGGAAGTGGCACAGCAATCAAAAAGAACTCTACACGTTGTTCGAAGTCTTAACACGAGTCCACTCTTTTATAGAAGACAAAACAGTGATGTTACAGACCGACAATCGAACAACAGTATCCTACATAATGAAACAAGGAGGTACGAAGTCCCTGAGACTACTGGAGACTTCACTAAAAATTTTGGAACTTTGCCATCGTCAGCGTTGTCACCTCATAGCCCGTTATATACCCGGAATATACAACGGTCTGGCGGACAGCCTCTCCCGAGAAAAAGGTCTTCCCGAATGGCACCTGAAGCCATCGGCAGTATCAATGATATTCCAAAAGCTGGGCACCCCTGTGATCGATCTGTTTGCGTCTGCGAGATCTGCGGTGGTGCCGACATATGTCAGCGAAGATGCAAAAGACACACACAGTCTATTTACAGATGCGTTCAGCAAGACGTGGCAGTTCAAACTGGGATGGATCTTCCCTCCACCATCGTTGATACCTCGCGTGATTCATCATCTGAACAAATCGGAAGGAACGTACTTAATAGTGACTCCCAGTTGGACGAAGGCGTTCTGGACGGCCGATTTAAAGGAAAGGGCAATTCGCCCACCAATCCCAATAACAGACCTGAAGTCGAATTTGACAGATCTTCGGACAAATCTACCACCTCAGAACGTAGAGAGCTTAAATTTGTTGGTCTGGAAGGTACGGGCTGGAGTAAACAACTACAAAACTGGTCCAATACGGATATAACTCTTCTAGAGACATCTTGGAGGAAATCTTCCCTGAAAACATACAAACCTGCTTGGTCCAGGTGGCAGGCCTGGGCTCGCACCAATAAAATATCTGTGGATAACCCCAGCCCATCAGATTTGGCAAAATATCTATGTCACCTTTTTAACACTGTGAGACTGGCCCCTCGCACTATTGCACTGCACAAATCAGTAGTGGCAACCTTAGCGAACCCTCAGCGTTCAGAAGAACTAACTTCGCACCATTTGGTGAAGCATGTACTGAAGGCAATTTTCTTGAAAAAGCCCCGATAAAGAAAGCCATCCCTTGGAAAATAAGCGACCTTTTGGATTTCCTTAGGACCTACGTTATAAACGAAGACAGCCTATTTCAAATTTTTAGACATACCTGTGTCCTTCTCCTATTAGCTTCAGGAAGAAGAGTACACGATCTCACCTTATTGAGCATTAAAAATGGGTCGTTTATGGATAACGGGGATGAGGTAATTCTATGGCCTCAATTCGGTTCCAAAACCGACTCTAGCACTTATAGGCAATCTGGATGGGTGTTAAAAAACAATGCAAACGAAGCTCGTCTAAATCTTGTTTTGTGGATAAAAAAATCAATTTCAGCCTCCCAAGAGCGACGAAGGGATAAGAACTTGGAGAACTTGTTCATAACTACGAGAGGGTCAGTTAAAAAGGCATCACGCTGTGTTATTTCGGGATGGATCCGAACACTTTTTCGGGAAGCAGGTATCTCTGCCTCAGCAGGCAGTTTCAGGGCTGCAGTTGCGTCCGAAAACTGGACCAATAATAAATACAATATTGATGATATCCTTAAAAGAGGAAACTGGAGATCAAAAAATACATTTTTCAATCACTACTTCAGAGAAACGTCTGCAAATTGCATTAATAATTACAACCATACTACGAGAGCATTAAGTGATGATTTTGCGACTTTATAAAGTTGATTATAAGGACATTTAAATAAAAATTCAAAAGTTAGAAGTACTTATGTTTGTTATTTGATCAATTATTTACTTTCTATAACTTGCTTTTGTTGATACTTTGTTATTGATTATATAATATTAAAAACGCATTAATTTTTTTTTTTTTGTTATTTTATTAAAACATCAGTCACAGTACGCATCGCAGCGCCGCCGGCAGAATATAAACACGTCTCAAGTGGTTCAAGCGTTAGGCTCGAACACCTAAATAGAACCGTTTTTCCCCCGAAGGGTAAAAAACGGATATTTAGGTTTCAGCCGTAGCTTGAACCACACTTCAGGGTCCTTGCCGGCTCCTTCAAAGGTACTGAGGAACGCGGCGCTTGCGCCGCACGCCGGGCGCTGCGGCATGAGTGAAAGAGATAGCAACAGTGCACACATACACAGTAGGAACAGACAGTTTGAAGGTGTGAGTGACGTATTTCCGGAAGCGTAATCTCAAGTGGTTCAAGCTACGGCTGAAACCTAAATATCCGTTTTTTACCCTTCGGGGGAAAAACGGTTCTATTAAGTTTCTTGCCCATTCTTTTCCTTTTGAAACTAACCTTTTGGAAGGGGCAACTAGAATCAATTCTATTTTCTTGTAAATTTAGACATTCAAAAGTGCCTTTTATGTGGTTAATCGAAATAAATGACTGACCTTGAATAAAAAGAAATAAGTAAAAAAATTATATACATGAATGTTTATACACGGTGTCCCAGAAGTCGACGTCAAGCCGGAATCGGGTAATAGGCCAAGTCATAATAAACTTGCGTGCAAAAAAATTGGTTCACCCCCGTGTTTGACAGACGATATCTCAAAAATCGTAATGAATATAATTTATTAATACACTACACTATATTTTTGACAAGATGAGACTCAATTTTAAGTGCGTAAAGTAATGATAGAGTCAACACGATTTTCTTAATAATATAGTATGTAATGTAAATGTAAGCATTAACAACCTCTTAGAAGGCGAAAGCCTCAAAACGTGAAAAAAAATCAGCTGTTCCCTACATTTATGTTAGTATAACTCGTCAAAATGCAGGGAACAGCAGATTTTTTTTTTCGCGATTTTTAAGTTTGGTCCCATATTAAAAGTCGTTCATAATGATGAGTACAATGACCTCTTAAGAGGTTGTTAATGTTTTACCAATAACCCTGTATACTTACATTTTAGGCAAGATTTTACAGAAACATTATTCAGGATCCCATAACATTTTATTTTTTAGGTTAAGGTTTGTAGCAAAAGGAAGATTTTCTCGACTTTTTTTTAAATGCCAATAATTTTTAAAATACACAACTTAGATTTATTTTTTCTGATAACTATTATGACTTGGCCTATTACCCGATTCCGGGTCGACTTCTGGGACACCCTGTAGACAGTACGCAATGGTTCGTTAAACTTGTATATTAAAATTATTTACCTGAACCACAGTCGATTCCATCATCTGTATCATGATCCTCGCTGATTTGTATTTGAACTTTTTTCTTTGGTACTTCTTCGTTCTTGCCGCTGCTTGACTTACTGCTTTTATGTGACGAGGAACTTGATCTATGCTTTGACTTCTTGTCGCTCTTTTCATCATTCTTCTCAGAATGGCCCTTACTGCTACTGCTATTCGACTTATTATCACTCGACGATGAATGTTTTTTCTCACTACTACGACTATTCAACTTCTCCTTGGAAGAGCTACTATCTCTTGACTTGTCCTTGCTAGAGGAACTATGTTTTTCCTTAGAACTACTACTATTACTAGTGCTGTCTTTAACTTTGTGTCTAGATCTTTCAGACTCCTTCTCTGACGAACTCTTGTGCTTTTCTTTTTCTGAAGCATGCAACTGACTGGAAGATTTATGTTTGTCTGACTTGCTGTGTTTATCGGAACTTGTTTTGTTTTTATCAGACCCACTGTCAGATTTGTGGGAACTACTTGACCTGTGTTTGTCAGAACTGCCGTGTTTTTCAGAGCTACTGTGCTTGTCTGAACTACTCTGCTTCTCTAAAGTATGTCTAGAAGATGACTTTGAATCTTTATGACTTTTCTCTGCATCTGATTTGTGTTCTGTTTTGTATTTCTTCTCAGAATTGGATTCTTTTTCCTTTGAACTTTTGTGTTTGTCCGAACTGTGACTTTTTTCTTTTGTTGAAGATGTATCAGAGGAATGCCTCTCCTTTATTGGTGAGCTACGTCTGTTGTAGTTCAAAGACCTGTTAGAACTGGATGATTTATGATCTGAATGCTCATTGTGAGAGGACTGCTTAGATGAAGATGGCTTATGGCTACTGTGTTCTTTCTTTATTTCTTGTTTGACTTTTACCTCTTCCTGTGAGGAGTCAGACTCCTCAGAGTCACTTTCGTCACTCAGTGTGCCATCACTTTCACTTTCGGTCTCCTCTTTCTTAACTCTACCATGAGACTTTCTTTTGTAGTCATCCTCACTGGAGCTAGAATGTTTTGAACGCTTAGTGTGTGGTTCCTCATCCTGGAAAATGTTCATAAAATGGTTTTATAGCAATCATAATCGTCTTTGATTAATAACTGGCTGGTATTATTATTTCTTATTAAAAAGAGGAGATTAAGTAAGTTCTTGTATATTTAGCGGTCTTGTATAGACCTGATTCTGCTTACCAAAGTTAGAAACTCTTATGATTCTCTTATGGACCAAATCTTATTAAATAATGGTATTTAAAAAAACTTTCTCTCAACCTATACAGGGTGAATTTTCCAAGTGGGCGTGGATGGCCAAATCCGAAACTATGAGGAATAGCGAAAAGTACTCAAAGGAGTCGCGGGCTAGATTTTGATGGAAACTAAAACTGCATCATTGGATTTTTGAAAAATTCTCTATATTTCTAGATAGGAACCAATCAGTTGATTTTGAAAAAAAAAACTCACTGTATTATTATACCATTCGATAGTGTCGTTGATAAGGATCGAATTCTGGGAAGTAATGACATACGGGAAACTAAAGACTAGCTCATTTTTAATAAAATACTTTTTATAATTTTCTAATGTTACCTACCTATTAAACCTTAACTGATTAATTGTTCAAAATGATGATCTTTGTTTTCAATACATAGCTGAATTCGACGTCTCAAGGATTGTACTGTATTCATAATTTGAATTTAGAACATAATGTTGTGAAGGTGACTGCGCTGATGCTCAATACACCCGTATATTGAGCATCATTTCGAACAAGGTACAGTCACCTGCAAAAGTCCATGGGTACCCTAATGTCTATTTTCCTGTGAACGTTTGAAGTTGAAGTTAAATTTTAACATAATAGGTTAATAATTAGGAACAATTTTCTTTAAAAGAAACTATTAATTATAAATTGTTTGAATGTTTGAAGAGACAAAAAGAACACCGTCATTTCTTGATTCATAGGATTTTGAATCTGAACTGCCCATCCATTTTTGCAGCCGACCGTACAGGTAATGTCGGTATAAATACTTTAAAATAAGAAGCAGTTTATTAAAATCCAACACTTTCCTTAACTTTGCCGTATGTCATTTTTTCCTAGAATTTGGTCCTTATTAGGGACACTATCGAGTGGTGTAATAATACAGCGTGTTTTTTTTATCAAAATCAACGGGTTCGATTCCTGGCTAGAAATATTAATTTTTCAAAAATCCAATGATGCAGTTTTAGTTTTCATCAAAATCGGGCCCGCGACTCCTTTGAGTACTTTTTTTTTTTTTGACTATTCCTCATAGTTTCGGTTTTGGCCATCCACGCCCACTTGAAAAATTCACCCTGTATATTGCCTCCTGTACCTAAATATATCAATAATGTACCTAGTTCCAGAACTTGAGTTACCACATGTCACTATAACTAAAGCAGTAGATACGCCAGTAAATTCTAGGAATTAAGAAGGCTAAAAACCAATTCTAACTAATATTATAAATGCGAAACACGCTTGTTACGCTTTCACGCTAAAACGGGTGAACAGATTTGGATGAAATTTGGCACACAGATAGACCATGGCCCGGGTTAGATCTTAGGCTACTTTTCATCCTGGATCGCAGAAGGAGTCGCGGGGAACAGCTAGTAATTTATAGATTGGAAAAAAATATCAATCAACATTAAAATGCTACGTAGGTTTTGTAGTTGCACAAGAGACAATATAACCACAGATAAGAGAATAACCAAGATAAAGCTTTACCTCACTACTGTGGTATCTTTTTTTGCTCCCACTGTAGTTTCCATTTATTTCTCGGTGGTCTTTTGGTTTTGACGAAGAGTGTGACCTCTCATATGGATTGAAAGACCTCTCAGACTTGGTCCTGGATTGAGCGTTATCATCGGAATCTTTTCCACTCCCATGTCCGTTGTGTGTTGAACCTGAAATAAAATTAGGGATGCTTAAAGGAGGTTTTATTTATACACTCAGATTAATTCTTTGTGTACCATGACTGCCAGTATGATTGTCACTCACACTTACACCATATCTAAGAGTTAATATCTTCACATACATGAAAATTACTTGGATTATGGTAGAATCAGATCAACAATCTATAGCGCCAGACAGACTAGTAAAGCCACATTGCATAGCACTTGGCTGGAAATATGACTGCAAATACGAAGCTATATATCATTATAAATGGTCCCACTGCGCACTGTAGGTACTGTTTTTGATAAAGAACTTAAGTAATGATTTAATACTCGAAAGCATATTACATGTAAATGCAGAAACGGTCCAATTAGCACAGTGGCTTAGCGATTAGTAGCTGCGGATTCCATTCTCGCGTAGCAAATTTTGTATAGCTTATAATGTAGTCAGTTGTTTTGGCCCTGGGTGTTTTGTATGGAAAAACAGCAAATATCACAATGGGGTCAAAGGTTCTTAAAAAAAAACCGGTCAAGTGCCAGTCGGACTCGCCAACCGATGGTTCCGTTGTAGGTATGTATGTAACTACAAATTTACGATTTTCGGATTTTTTCCTTTACTTGTGCTGTATGACATTGCTTCATGCCAAATTTCATGATTCTAGGTCAACGGGAAGTACCCTATAGGCTTTGATTCCCTTGCGAGTGTCAAAATATGCGGCATAAACGGAACATAAAGGACAGGCGTTTATGTTACGTTTATCTTTTGATTGCCTTGACTTAGAAGTTTGATTTTTTCACTGCTTCAAGGGATTGAGTATTTGATATTAATTTCAACTTTATAACTTCACGCGTTCCGGAGAAAAAGGGTCTTGACAGACGAACAACGAAGTGATCTTATAAGGGTTCCGTTTTTCCTTTTGAGATACGGAACCCTAAAAACGGCTGAATGATCTTTATCATCCATCTTACATCTGGATACGTGTTAGGATTAAAAAAGTTTAACAACAAGTGCATGCTACATAATCAAATAACATTATTGTTATTATGCTGCCTTTTCTCTGGACGACATCTCTTAGTTGCACTGTTATTATCTTCCAGTTACAAATTACATTAATGGGCGGACCCAGTAAGGTGAGGTTATAACAGGAACCAGTATCCTGTGTCACTTAGGAATTATCTAACTTTCTTTCAGTGAATGATTTTTTAAATCAGCTCAGTATTTCCAGTAATACGAGGGTGACACTGAAAGTTCTTGAATAATCAAAAACTGAACAAACTAGCAAGTTATTAGTTTTATTATTATTAAAATAGTGTCCATTTACATCAATACATCGCTGCATCCGATGTAACCACTGAGAAAAGCACTTTGCTCACTCGTCCTTAGGGGTCTCTTCGACGGCATTTGTTTGGCGGTGTGCGACGAGGCGTTGTCGTGATGAAGGAGGATCCTACTGCGAGGTCATTTCTCCCGAACTCTTTCCAAGACAAGTGGCAAACAATTGTTAGTGTACCACTCTGCAGTAACTGTTTTTCGATCCTCTAACACAATTGTTGCGTAATGACCTGTCTTTCCGAAGAACGAGACCACCGTCTTTTTTCCACGCTTCGACCTCTCTTCACTTTAGTTGGCAAGTCCTCGGAAGGAAACACCCAAACAGCAGATTGTCTTTTAGTTTCAGGATCATAACAATAAATCCAGCTTTCGTCACCCGTATGTCGAACACAGCATTTGAGTCACCTCCGATAGATCTTTGAACCATTTAACGACACCAATAAACAAGACGGAGTTTTTGGGCCTCTGTCAAATTATGAGGTATCCACCGGGCACAAAGCTTCCTGACCGCTAAATGTTCATGGAGGATTTTGTGCACTTGACTCATACCGATACCTAAGCTTGTCCGAATCTGCTGATATAAGTCACTCTTTTGTCAGTCTCTATCATACGCCGCACAACACTGATGTTATCTTCAGTCGTCGCCGTAGAAGGCCGTCCCTCACGCAGATCATCGGTGAGATTAATGCGACCACGTTTAAACTCATTAAACCAGTTGTAAACAGTGGCACGAGATGTGGCTTTATCGTGAAAGGCCAATCGAAGTCTATCATAACTTTCTTGTTGACTTAAATGACATTGAAAGTTATAAAAAATCATTGTACGCTTCTCGCATTAAATTCATGCTGATGTGACACAGACAATTTTTAATTTGCCGCCAAATCGTAAACAAATGAATAAAATACATACACAATAATATTGGCAAAGAGTTCCGTTTTCAAATATAGTGAATCAAGTGAATGGATAGTGGTAGACCGCGAAATTCAAATTTTCTTACTTTTTTTTTCAATTCGCAGGTCAGTGTCAGATCGTATCTTGATCGAAATATGGTTCGCGACAATAACAGGTACATATTTAGAGAATTATAATCATTAGAATCATTAATAATCATTACCCGCAGGGCAGCATGTGGCGAGCTGTTGGGCAGTAGCGACCCCACGGACCCTATCTCCCGGGAGAAGTCTTGTTCCTCACCTCTGTCTTGCCTTTATTGGCCGGCTGGAGTGAACAATGACGAGGAACAGAGCTCCCACCTCATTCTTGCCTTTATTGGCCGGCTTGAGTGGAGATTCGCAAGAGCAAACGTGCTCGGAGGAAGGAAGTATTCCAGTAAGATGCTGGTAGGGATCTTGACCGTACTTCCGGGATTGTCCTGATAGCCGTGGAATACCTCTCCACTCCTCATAAGCACCTCAGGACGTGTTGCCCCCTTGTCGCTACGTCACTATGTGCTAGCGGCCGTTTTCGGGGGCCCATTATTGAGTGTGCAAGTCACCCCCTGCTATTTTATCTGTGTATATATAAAGCATTGATCAGGCAGGGGTCATAGTTTTACCATAGTTCCTGGAAACCGGTCCACTTTAGCCACCCAAACCAATAGTCCAACTTTTTATTTTTCCATATCCTGCAATAGTCCTACACCAACCGGGGGTTATCCTTGGGTGCACTTGCATAGTGCATACAGGGATAATCGTCGGTTAGTGCCGCATTTCTTTAAAATTTCGTAAGGGGCCTCTGCGAGTTGGCTTCGGCCCCTCGTACGCCTTCCAAAGGACCGGGACCGCATGGTCCCGAGATTAAAATAATAATATTCCACAACTATCACACAACGCCGTCTAGTCTCAAGCTAAGCAGAGCTTGTGTTATGAGTACTAGACAACTGATAAACATACTTATATATTTCTAAATACATACATAATATAGATAAATTACACCCAGATTAATTAATATATCTTTCTAAGTTAGATTTCTACCACCGACCACCAATATATTATGGAAAAGTGTTAATGGTATGGCGAATCATATTTTGATCAAGATACAACCTGACACTGACCTGCAAATTGCAAAAAACGTAAGAAAATTTGAATTCTCAACTACCCATTCACCTTATTTGTTATTCAGTTCTAAAAACTCTGTGTCGCCCTTGTTTGTAACCTTCTACAAATATACAAACCAACAACTTTGTGTCTTTATTTATAAAAAAAATAATTATTATAGACTGGGATTAAAGATATTAGTCACACAAACAATAATTCAGTCTTCTTCAATGCATGCATTAAATAGATAAATTAATAAAAAAAAAAGATTAGATAGCTAAATCTATCCCATGAAGTGCGTCCACTATTGTTAGTTCAACAAGATAATAAGAAGTGTTGAATAATTTCAAACAATGTGATTGATTTAAATTGGAAATTAATAAGTCTCACTGAATGAGACGCTCAATGACTTATGAATGAATAATATCATGTGCAATGTGTGCAATAAATTCAAAAGGTTTTTGCAAAGGATTGGTTCTCATAGCACCTCCGATAAAATAGGGTTACAACTCAAAAAAGTCATTTACAGGAATTTTCAGGTTGTTTTTCAGGAAAATTGAAAAACAGCGTAAGTATGCCATTAAAACATAATATACAATAACAAATAAATAAATAAAAAAAAATTGTATGCATGTATAATTTTGATCACATAATAATAATAATAGTGTAACATTAAAGACTGATTAACAAATCCGTTTATTTTCGCTTTTCTAAAAATCTAGGTTTTTCGAGTTGTAACCCTATTTTATGGGAGGTACGATATTTAAGTGAGCTATGTTTGTTCTTTTGAGAAATAAAATTCTTTAAACCGAAAGGATTGATAATGAAATGAAGGATAATTTGAAAATTATATATTTTTACCATTAAGTATTAAATCAATAAGTAGGTATAATAAAATTGCCCCAAGTGTAAATATCGAAACACAACTTAAGTTATAACATAAAATATTTAACTCATACTACAAACTACTGCTTAAACAAACAAACAATATAGATAAATATGTTATTAAGAATTGACATAGTTAAGTGATGTACAAGGTCATTGCACAGTTAAAAAATTTAAATTAATATCAATAAACACAACATGCACATATAAGTACAGCCCAATTCAAATTTAATGGTGGCTCGGAACATGAGGCGAGTTGCTACTCTGTAATAAATTCACCTGTAAGTGGGGGTAAGGGGTGTGGTACTGCACAGTGCATAGCGCACTTCAGAGCTGCCATAAAGTTTGAATTGGGATGTACAAGGACGATCATTAAAAAAAAATGGTCCATTAGTCATCCTTCCACCCAGCATCGTAGTTGCATACATTTGGATCCCCAAACTTTGTAGTTATTACCATATAAAACACTTGTTTATAATAAAAAATATCCATAATTGTGAAAGTTATGATATCTAAATAATTTAAAAAACATAAATAATTATGTTTTTTAAATTATTTAGATATCATAACTTTTCAAAATTGAATAAATTTGCGAAAAGTTTTAGGCAGGAGAATAGAATATAGCCAAAAAAAAAAACTTGTTTTAAAAGTGTAACCTCTTTTAAAATAACAGACTACATCTTTACAGTAATGCACAATGCCACTAATTGTAAGAGCAGAGGTAAACTGACATAAAAACAATAACAGTAGGTATTTGCCTTTAGATATTGTCATAACAGTTACGAGCTGGCCCTTCCTAATGAACAGCACACATGCACAAGATTGATGTACACCATAAACGTTGCTATGCTCAATCATGGTGCCGGGAACTCAACATGTATGCTCTACTATCTACAAGATGGACTTTTGTTTAAATTACTTATTGCACTTTTTCCTTGTTTTCAATGTCTAACTTGCTTCCAGTGACCATGCAGTGCCATGCTTTGCAAGTACAAGAGCATCTTTTGAATCAGTTTATAAAATAAAAGCACTATTGTTTTTTTCATGCTACAACAAAAATATTTCAATCAAAACAAAAACAATGCTATGCTTTCTACCAGTGAATGAAAACAAAAACAACACATAAAATTATGCAGTAACATGTAGATGGTTCTTAAATTGAAGCACAGCACACAATACTATGTCACTAAATACATAAAAGTTTAAAATGTAGTTGGCTCACTGTCATTGTTCTGGTCGGTTTCCTGGTCGCTCTCCTCTGCTGCGACCATCAGCTTCCACTTGTACACAAGGGCGCGGGCCGCCTGCCCCACGTCACCCGCCTCTTTGCGCAGAGCATTCACCGTGCGACCCACCCCTGTCTCCTGAAGATGCTGGACTGTCACTGCCAAGTTGTACAACTTGTCTATACATTTTAAAACCTGGAAATAATAACCATTTGTTATAAACTTTAACGTAAAATATATTACTGTGAATAATTCACTTCAATAACTGTCACTGGTGTTGATGGGGGATGTGAAATTTAATTATCATACAATATGTTCACAGTAATATCGTATTTTCAAAATCATCAAACAATGCATATCTGGCGACATTTTTTGTCAAGTTGAGACGTGCAGGTTTGTTATTTTTGGATCTCTTAAGACAATGTCTCAAAGCAAAATTATTCAGGAATTATCTAATTTATGTGGGAATTACACCAAATGGAAGATGAGTAAAATGAAAACTCACTTTGTGCTCGTCGGTAGGATATTTCTCTATTGTATGCTGGTAATGTTTGACTGAATCAAGAACAGACGCCATGCTACACGATTTTTATCATCACAATGTCAACTTTTTTAGCAATAAAGACTAGATGCCAGCTGGTAAACGGGCACCATTTTTATCATACACATAGACGTCAATGACGTTCGTTCATATCACATATGTTTGGGATTTTCGGATACGCACAGCAAAGATGATATTCTATTCTATTTCACTAAATCTTCCTGCAGCTGCCACTCTTGTCTATGTTCTATGGCGTAGCTAGGCATTCTTTATCTGAAGGCGTAGCCGTAGTGCATAGCTATTTTGCAACGTGTTTATTGCATTTATTGCAACGCCGCGCCGGCTCTAGCCCATGTAGCACCCGGGTGCAATCAATACGTTGGCGTCTTCTAGTAAGCGCGCGATTAAAATGAAGGTAATACTTTTCCGTATTATATGATCAGAAAGGGTGCAAAAGGTGCAATTTTAAATGATGTTGGCAAGCAACAGCCCGTTTACTTCGCTTGCGGTAAGCCCCAGTTGACCACCCAGTAGACTCGAGAGTAAATAGTAACAGTTGGACAGAAGCTGTTTATAAGCTAGAACTCTAGAAGAAGTAAAATTTAGAGAAAGTGATTATCTTCAGCCGTTTATGTGAACCATCCAGATAAGCGTATAAACGCAACGTTCGTTGCTGACTGTACTTAACTAACTACAAAACGGCTCTGTCGGTCGGTTTGAACTTTATACTGAGCACACTGTACGAACAATTTATCTGCAACAAAGACTAATTCGCGAATTACACAATCCATGTTGTGTAATAATGGGATTTAATAGTTAAGTATTACATATTTCGCACTTTGGTATAGGTACCTAAGGATATATTTGTGGTTTCGTTTCAATACATTATTTATTTAAAATATCTCTAGATCGATGATCTGTTTACTCTTTGCTTTTGTAGAGTTTATATTACGCTTACTCTCTAATGAATACTGTTGGCAACCCTATACATAGAGGTCAGTGCAAAGACTACAATATGATGCTGTATAAGTGGTCTTATGACTTTGAGTAAGTATCTTCATAAAAATCACATGTCATTAAATTCTTATAACTCACGTAGCGACGCGCGCTATATTAAAATTTGTGGTAATCAAGTGTACGTACGCCAGCAGGTCAACCTACCCGAAACTGTCAGATTTTCCCAATCAACCTTGAACCTTATGTTTTAGCAATAAAGTCGAAAATCTATTAAAGAAATCTGACAGATTGTAGTAACTTGATGTGCTGGCGTCTGTACAAACGTGCTGTAAATGTGTCAGCACATCATCATCATCATCATCATTTCAGTCAAAAGACGTCCACTGCTGGACATAGGCCTCCCCCAAGCACTTCCACTTCGACCGGTTCTGTGCTTCTCGCATCCAACGGATCCTCCATCCATGTCAGCACATAACACACTTAATTATACAACTTCTCAGGACGATACCGAGAGCTCCTGCGCTTACACATACATTGACAGCGTGATTGTACATTTGGTAACCACAAGCAAAGCGCGCGTCGCTTCGTGAGACAAAAATAGACTAGACGCTAATCTCTGAAACGACCTATCTGATTTAAATGAAATTTTGGGATGCTTGGTTGCAGCTTGAAAGATATGATAAATCGGAATCTGATTGAGATACGAAACTACACTAAACCAAAAATTACAATAATAATGCATCTTAATATCGTGTCCTGCGTGTCCTGTCAGCTGCACGTTGCGTTGGTGGGCACTGGTGATGGCGCTAAACAATTACCTAGCCGAATTCTGGGCCGAGTCCATTTAGATTGCTATCGACACGCTAAGAAGAATGCATCTAAAAAAAAAATACACATGAAAAGTAATCCCGCTTGCTATATCCTAAGTATCCGACTTTGAATGATAGTTTTTATTAGTAGTCTATGTATTTAGATTATTGTACTCTGTGTTTGAATGAATCGCATTCATGTCTTGCTTGACGTCCCGTGTCAATGAATCACGTTTTGACGTTTAAGCGCCTGAAGGCATGGAATTAGTACCTATTAGCAGTGCCCCGCGGTTTCATCCGCATAACTCACAAGTGTCGATCCCGTGGGAATATCGGGATAAAAACTATCTTATGGCCTTTCCCGGGACTCAAACTATCTCTATTCCGAATTTCATCTGAATCGTGAAGAAGTAACAGACAGACACACTTTCGCATTTATATTATAGTATGGATGGAGGTATCTACTATTTATAAGGTATGTCAAGTCATTGTCAAGTGTTTCAACTTCATAAAAGGTTAGATGCTCTGCGCATGGACTTCTATATATTACGTCCATGGCTCTGCGTAACTTCAAACATGGCATCAGCAAGTGTTACATGCTCTGTGAATGCACTGGCTCGCACTCAGGCACTCACAGAGCATGTACCTTTCGCCAAAGACTACAATATGATGCTGCCTTTCGCACTGGCTCGCGCCCGGCCCGCTTTCAGCACGCCTATTGCGCTCAACCAACACCACTCTTCTTTGGTTAAATGTTGGCGTTCCATGGTATAGAAAAACCTACCAGTAATAAATGTGCGAAAATATGAACATTTTGATTAAAACAGTTAGATTTTTAACACACTTTGGGAAGATAATTTTATCGTTTTTTGGGGTCATGGTCATTACCTACTTATAAAAAAAATAATAATTTCACACAAGTCCATGGCGATGGCGAATAAATCCTTTCAATCAGCTGAGGTTATGGGGCATAAGTAGTAATAAATAGGTATCTACTAGTGGCAGAGCCAATTTTTAGACACCAAAAAGTAAGGTGGTGGTAAGTAGGGGTTCTTCTCCATTGCAAAAAGGATACTTACCTAGTTAAGTATGTAGGTATATCTACTAATCAATTTCGCTTTGTTGCAACAACTGAGTTCACAATAATGAACACAGTTGTTAAAAAATATACCTTTACTTACTTGAACCTACAACCGGAATGGGCAAACTGCAGTTAAATACATTTAGGAGTATAAGATCCTAGTTATAAGTATGGGCGGACGCTAGTTAGTTGTCATCTCCGGCGATTTATGGAGCTGGTTGCGCTGTGGGTCAACGGGGCATGGGTGAGCCCCACAGCCGCCGGCGGACTAACGTGACCTCTGTCAACTACTATCTACCTTCCCTTACGCTTTATTTACCCACAATAGCCGCGCCCACCCTCTATATTTAACCTAATACTCATCCTTGGTCTTTAACCTTCGACATAGCTTTTCATAAGTGCAAGCCGACATCAATTACCTACTTTCGCAATATTGGAAACTTTATTGTTCCACTGTAGGACCCTTTGTCTCATGTTGAGTTCGATCACGGACGTAATCGCACTCATTTACGTCTAGCAAAACATATTTCTACATAGTTAAGTCATTCTGAATGGCGGTATAATCGAATATAGTACTCAAAGAACATAATATTATGCTAACAAGCAATCAATGTGTAAGTGCATGTAAGTAGTAACTGCCCGTTACCTCGTCTGGCTTTCAAGTTGCCACTTACAAGGTAGCAAAACGCGCGTTGTAGTTGCAGGAAGCTCATCGAATTCTGTGCAATTGAAGCCACTATCTGAACGACGTATAACATGACAAGAGCGGATACGTATTATTATATAGTTAATTATATGGGTATATAGTAATGTGTCGGGTGTATGGTGGCAGGCGCCCGCTTCCCACGCATTTGCAGTTGACCCTACTGCGTACCTCTGCTTCCCTTACACACTGGTACATGGCGAATCCTGTGTACTTCGGGTTAGTACACGTCTAGCGCTTATGTCCCCGTTATCTGTGTGCTCCCTTCTCCCTTCGTGCCGTGTTCTAGCCCAAACTGCTTCAACGTACCTACCCATAAATCGAGCACACGTTGTCCCTAGTATTCCGAAGAAGAGCTAATAATTTAGTTTCAATTTCAATGAGATTTGAATGCGCCTTAACTTTTGACGTAGCAATATTTTTTAGCCGTTCAGTGTGAAGTGCCTGCGCGGGGCTTGCCTTATTATAATTTAACATCTTGCTAGCGCTTTCCAGGTAGGCGTTAATGTGCTTTGTTATGCAGTGGAGTGGTAACGCAGTTATAGCTTAGACATTAATACCCAAGTGACCAATTATTTCTAGTGTGTGTACTTTATTATAGACCCAGAAATTCAAATGCTTAACGAGCATTAGAATATCTAGGGTTCTTGTCATGTTCCTTAGAACTATATTGGCCATTTATTCTGAATCTTTAGTTCAACCATTCCGACATAACGACTGCGTACAGTTACGAATTATTAACTTAGGTATATTGTTACAAACATTACTCCGAGCAATACATTATCCTCTGAATGTATTCTTGACGGACAAGCACAAGAGTTTGCCTTTATATTATACTTAGTTCCACTATCTCCGCCATTATTTTCATAGATCATTATTTGCAAGGATAGCCGGACTTATTCCTGGTTGTTATTATGCTCGGCCCGCAACCGGGGCGATTGTTATCATTTGAGAATCACACTAACAAGTAAACGTGAACTGGTAATGGGAGTCGGGACCGTTGGTACCGAATTCAATACAGCGTGCGGAAGCATTGCGACGGTAATCTGCCCGCACAGCGCCCGTAGATCGAGATATTTGCTTGTATGCAAATGGAGGCCCTTACCGTGCGACCGCGCCGGGTACAAGCTGATGTGATAATACCCAACGGTCTCCATATAGAGTGATACTAACACAAGATACACGTGTAGATAAGGACGATGGCCGACAACCCGTAATAGAGACAAAGGGACAAGGGCCCATTGCCGGACCGCTACACTGAAATAGGCGCTCATAACAATAATTTTGTAATCATATTATTTATAGCATCAAATAACGTTATGCACCAGATTAGCATAGCAGTTTCTTATCTCTGTATAAGTCAGCAGGAAGACTCATTATGTAAACAAGACGGTAAGAAAAAGTAAAAATAGCTCAACAGTCCGGTTCGTCTACCTGCATGACTTCCTGCGCGTACGGCTAGGAAGTATGTCCTGATTGGCGAGGTAGCGCGTGCGCTGAAGCCTGTTACCTATAATTTCCCACCAGACAAGATTAATATAGCGTTAAAGGGATCATCAGTTGAAGTTATTAAGGGGTTGTTCAGCACTTGAGGCGTTTGTCCAAAGGTCAAACCATAATCACAATACATCGTAGGTACTCGCATAATAATATTAAGCTAAAACATTGCGCTTCACACCGGCGTCATGTATCATCGTAATTATCCTACTTAGGTATGTAGGTTCATGAAATTAATTTCTCGTTAACCTTTTATCACCTCAGTCAGATAAACCAAGGAGAAACTTAGTGGTTGATGGATGGTCGCGAGAAACCGGCAGAATTAGCGTGAATTATAAAAAAATCCTTTATTATATTTTTGCTTCAAACAATAATTCTTCCAGCTGAATATAATACGGTAAGTGATTAGATAGGTGACATTATTTTATGTTGTAAATAGAAACCAAGCAGCGGCGCCTCGGCGTGTTTTGTACAGCCTGACTAATAAGGTGTCCGATTTAAAACTGCAATATTGCTCGGATGGTGACAGGCTGATAGCTCATTGCTCGCAAGCATTATTAATCCCGCAGTTTCCCTAGTTGACTTTCGCAAATTGCACAGCGAGATACGCAGGTTCTGAGGTGTTTCCTTTCATTTTTAGATCGCCAACATATATATTTTTATGTTCACATTCACCTTTCTTACCAGGATGAGTAGTTTTATGATCGCAGAAAATGTTCAAGCCATTAATCTACCAACCATTCCTAGTGTCAGGTCCATAAAAGCTCTAGGAAGTACCTACCTAATGGTGCCACGAGTACCTATCTATTTGAGAAAACTTAAAGATGTGCTATCTAACAGAGCCTTTTTGCACAATATCTCAATACAGTTACCTACACGACTTCCCACACGGTCTAATCTAAGAATATTCGATCGTCAAGCAAAAGATTACCCCCAAGGTCCACCGCGCTTACGAAGAACCTAATAGTAACATCGACTCAAAATATCGCAATATCGTTATAAGACCGGAATCATAAGAATAAAACAAAATAAGAAAACGAAGAACCTTATCCTATGCCTCAGAATCTTAATATAAGCAACATAACACCTCATCACAGCTGACAAAATTCACACTGAATGACACCAGGAGGGAAATAAAACCATGCACGGAGTTGATAGTGCGATCAAATTACAGGCGAATATAAGGCTAGCATGTGCGATTACTAGTGCCCGTAAAAGGAGCTAATTTAGATAAGTTAGATCTACCATAATTTGCACGGCTATCCGGCGAGAAGAGAGAGGCACCGTAAACCATGTAACATCTGAATCAAACTAATTTCATGCAAATAAACCTTTTTCTCTTTTCACAGTTTATACTTACCGTGAAAATAGCAACAAAAAGTAGTCATTTTTACAAGTCCGTATATAGCGCATATGTTTCACTAACTTTGATTGCTGGATACGAACAGAAACATATTCATTCCTATAACCGACAGTTTTATTGAATAATATCGTAAACAGTTCCCGAGGCGAATTAATACAGCGAACGATCTCCCTGACCTTTTATGATTTAACAATATTGTCTGTGTATGAAAGTAATTATAACGGTAGCGATAAATTTTATCAGTGCTTTACCCGTTCTATCGCATGACCATACAGAGATAGGTTCACGTATGGAGTTCCGAGCGAATTCTACTTTGTACGGTTCCGTACATCTTCAAACTTGATATCATGATGTATACAGTTATTGCGGTCAGTGCGTCCGGTCACTTATCGAATAAAAATGCAATAAATTACTTTTTTATTTCTTTTCCCAGGCGAGACGAGGGTTAGTATTTTAAGTTGAATGCGCTGATGTAGTGGATAAACGGTTTTTCCTATCATAAAATGTAATTTTCAAAGAAATACTGGTAGAGGTTTTTGTGTACGATTTCTAGGTAAGGTAAAGAGCAAGCGAGCTTTTTTAGAGAATGATTAATTGAAAGTTTTGATTCGGAACAAGTTCATTAATTTGGCACAGCCACTCATCTAATAGCTTTCTTTGGAAGTTGATTATGTATCTACTTTTTTGTTTGTGTTTGAGTGTGTCCCTGGATGGTTTAGATTCACAATTGGACCCTAGGAAGCAGGACAATGTCTGTCCGGTCAGCTAGTATTTAAATAAATATTTATTCCTCAATTTTTGCTATTGCCGTTTGTCTCTGCCTCACCCAAAGGTTGACTGGTAGAGAATGCCCGCACATTTGGGCATATGGCGATACGATGCATACTATATCCACTGTAATAGAGGTATCGGGTATCTACAAGGTCAAATTAAAATAGCTGGCAGAACTTCATAGACGTGAAGGGACGTTGATATTGTCATTAGATATATACATACCCATCACGTCCATGACACTTTGACCCTTTGAAGCTTGCGTAGAATTAATAACAATTATAATTTTAGTGGACTGTGCTTATAACAACTATTAAGTACAATAAAATCAGAAATCCTAGTTACTACTAGGGTTTCTGATTTAACTAGGTAGATACTATATTTAAGTACTTAGGTATAGAATTTATTTTCATTCTCAAGTTTTCTCACAAACTGTTAGCCGAGGTCCACTGAGGGACAAGTCCATAGAATTTCAGTTTTACTTTTTTAAAGAATATATTTATAGATAATAATTGCAGTATCGTGGCGGGTTGACAACCAGTAACTCGAGAGCCTCTGGCAATGTCGACGGAATGCCACGCCAAGTGCAATTTTCCACCGCAACCAGGTTCAATTGTGATTTTCATTACCGGTCCCAAGAGTTCGCGACCTACTCTAATTAGCTTAGATGCTTATGATTAAACGACTCGGTCACGACTCGTCGATTTACCTCAAATCCGTCGCGCTCTTGTCTTGCGAGGTCGAGCCATCCGTCAAGTCGGACACTGCCTGGAAGCAATGTTGATCTATCCATGCTATATGTTCAGAAACAATTGCTAGCTCAATGAGGAACTTAAGGTAATCAGTGTATCTTTGACTACTGAAGTTTGCCATTTATTATGTTGTCTGCAGGAATATGAGTAAGGAGATACTTTACGTCTGACCGGTTGACGTAATGGCCTCACTGCTCAGGCCGCTTCAGGACCTAATGTTCGTTTGTAAGTTACAAACATTGTTGTTTGTTGTTCCACGTAACGGATGCAGTGTTAGGCCGCTCATTCATTAACGTTTTATATGAGTATGATATAGTAGTTACCCCAGGCACAGGCAGGTCAGTAGTAAGTCCGCAGTCAGCCTCCGTTAAGTCTATGATGGATGTTTGGATGTCAACATGACACTTTATAAGACGAGGTTTACCTTTGAACCCACAAAAGTTTGTATAAAACGGTTGTAGGCAAATCTAATCCTGAATCGTTGTCTTACCTACAAAGAAAGGTACCTGCATAAAGTTGTTAAAAATACAACCGAATTGAGAAGCTCCTCCTTTTTTTGAAGTCGGTTAAGAATTGTGCAAGGGAGACAGAAACACTAGAGACTGTTAAGTAGGACAAAAATTGAGACGTTTAAGTAATCACGACCGCGTGTCGGAAGGTTGTGTCCGACTTTTCTCCAATTACCCGTACATAGGTCTGAAACTAGAACTTGCCAGAAGACACCTTTACTTTCACACAAATTTTTGTGTAATTACCTACAGTTAGGTATCATCGGCATCCGGCTGACTGGCAGCGGACAATTAGCTCAAAATGAAGTCGGTTAATAAGCTCTTGACGAAATACTACTTTGAAGAGAGTTAATTTGTAGGCAATTTTATTTGAAACAAGTTGCGTGGAGGACTTTAACAAAGTTAATTAATAAAAATAAAAGAAAATAATAGCCCAAACTAACTATCAGGTAGTGACAAGCGGAATGTAAAAAAAAAGTTGTTTTCGTAAGCGAAATGCAAAAAAAGTTGTTTTTGTTGGAGTCAAAAAATATAACTGACAGACGTCTCGAGTTCTGTTGTAGAGGTGTTTTTTTGTCTTATGTACCCAAGTAGGTACATGATAAATCAGCCGTTCGATTTGAAAGCAAGTGTGCATGTCTAATAAGTAAACCGTTATCCCGGGCTCACGCCTGCTACGTACCTAAGCATTCTAATTAGGCTGGATTTTTGTACATAGTACCTATCTATAGATGTGCGTTAGTTTTGTGTCCCCTTCAGACTGAAACCAATAAATTGTAAAATTATTTTATCTATAGGTGGCTTCAACTCAGTCCACCAGTTATCGTAGTAAGTATCTACACTGTCCTGCTTCTCAATTTCTTCTCTCTTCTCTGGTCGTTGGCTATCGAACTGGGATGATGCTTTTCTTCGGTTACTCTGTGTCTGGGTTGATCTGCTTTTCATATCTGAAAGTCAAGATTAACGGGCACAATGAGCCAATTGATGTGGATTTTTGAGAACACATCCTCGATAAGATTTACCGCAAAGATAAATTCTGAATGGTGCAAATATGACATCATTGATTCTGCATGTAGCTGAAGATGCAGTTGGTTAAACTTGTTTCCTTTCGGTTACAAAAATATTTTTCAATTAGTGAGCGTGTCGAGGTGTTTACCTGGTTGATGTAGGTTGTTATTGGCCGTGAAGCGTCGAGTCCTCTTGACTGCCGGTCGCTGCAAGTGTTTGCGCAGTCACACATCTCTGGGTCACCGTCAACGTTCGCTTTGTCAAGCGAGCTTATTTGCCCCTCAAACCTAGTAATCTCTCCCTAAAGATTACCGTATTTGCTGTACCTAATTATCTAGGAGCGACGTCTAATTTATTCTCAGTAATAAGTTCGGGCCGCTTTTTGTTCGGACAAAAACTTAACACAAATGATGTGCCAATACTGTTATTTTTGTTTTGCATATCTGTTTCTTGAAACATCTATAGGTGTCGAACAACGTCGGTACGTACAGTTCGGTCTAGTCACTAGTGTGTACGTGTTGGTTTGTCCATTACGGAACACATCCCGCCCATTGTAATGATGTTTGGTGCTTACATCCGTCAAGATCCTATCTCGATAAAATAAACTAATGACTGAAACACACCTGTTGTTCGCGTAGGAGGGATTTGTAATAACGATGAAGATAGCTCCCAGCACTTTGATGGTCGCACAATAGACCTGAAGCTCGTATCGCATCCATTTTGAATCTGTTTTTGTAGAAGGTAATAAATATTTATTTATCATGTTTCATCCTATGACGTGACGCCATGCACTTTATCAATGTTCGTTTCAATCGCTACGCGTACGCGAAAGTACGTACAGGCACAGTATAAAGATCATACAGTATTGTAACTCGGCCGTAACCTTGAAATAAATGCCTACAGCCGCGCGGTACGTAAACATGCGATAGGGCTGCCCGCCTCCAGCATTTTAATTACATTTGCCTACTTTGTGTTTCCATTTAGTTTTGTTATTGTATTTTACTGTGTGTACATAAATATTAATAATAAAAACCACGTCTTTACTTTGAATTTTACAAACTAACAAAACAAAACACACATGCCCCGAGGTTTTAACACAAGCGTACCTACCGTATAATGATTCATGAACCGCCTATAGCTACCTATTTCACTCGTGTCTATCACTTTCCTTTACTCTATATCCAGACATCTTTTTTTTCGGGAGATAAAAGGAAATACTTATCCATTAAAAAGACACACATTATGTACCTACCTACTAGTAAGTAAAATTATTTTATAGTCTTACCTTTCAGAGTTTCCAGGTAATCTAAAAAAAGTTATCTCTGGATGCGTTATTGACGAATTCATGCAACCAAAAACAGCACAATATTATCCTACTCGTCATATTAAATATGTACTTCAATTTATTTTGCGCGGTTATTGTTAAAAAAAACAACACACCGCCCGTTCGTCACTGCGGCACAGTCGCGACTATCTGCATGCCAAGCGCATGCCGAGGTCGAGGCGCGTAGGTATAGCTCGCGTTTCGTCCGTTTGTATGAAGTCGAAATACTGTATATCTTTATACTGTGGTACAGGCATCATATACAATGCCAGCTTGTACAAGTACCTACATAACTTTTTTTTCATTGAATCCTACAAAGCATCACGCTTACTAATCCTGAGTGGTTAAACTGTTTTAATTAGGTATCTACTTACCAAACCAAACCAATTTGCCACATTAGTAGCCAACATTACATAGGTAGTAGATAGACAGCAAAGTATTAGGGTCGGCTTTTCTGTACTGACTTACAATGTAGTTGTTTGTTATAAAAATAAGTACGATTACGAAATTCATAATGAACTTGTGTAAAACAGAGGTAATTGTACGAGTAATGCGGTTGACGTAATGTGGTTTGTTCTGGTGGTGGTAAATCTTGGCTGCTTGGACTAATTGGCCATATTGTGCTATTACCGGCGTAATGGTGGAGAGGCCATTAGGCAGGCACGAGTCGCGGTGACGATACCACGAGCACAGCCAACGACCCGTGCGCCCACCACGCCACACACACAGACACACAGATTTGCATATGACCAATCAGACAAATGAGAAACTATTTTTATGTAAACGTGATACACGATTTGAGGTCTAAGTTCAAAATTGTTGTTCTGTCGAGAACCTTTTCACTTAAAACGGTGGTGTCAGATATTGAGTAAACAGTAACGGGATCGTACAAAAGTTTGCTAAGCTTCTTAAACCCGCATTACAATAACCCACAGACACATGGATAGCAAATGACTATGAGTTATTGTTGAGTGTCGGCGGCTCCCCTCGGGTACTGCTTTAATTGGAGAAACGGCTGGGTCAATGGGTGATGACCGCAGTTCCCAGGTAATAGCAGACTTAATAACTTCACCTGAATAAATCACGCGTAACGGTTACTATTTCTTTGCCAAATGATTGTTAATTTGACAAGACACGAATGAATGTGCGAGCTAATAATACAGTAATGTCGAACAATGAAGTGCTCACGAAAGTAAGCAAAAAATTAATTCGATTGGAATGTAAAGACTGACTGTAATAATAACACATTTATTTCCATTTTGAATAGGTATAGGTACAATTCGAATAATAAAAGTGACGAAAGTAGATACAATTTTATTTAATGCGCTTGACCAAATTGGATTTACATTGTTTACAAACGTTTCTACTGTACAACGACATTCAGTATAAAAATATTGGTAGAAACACATCTCAAGCCAGTATGTTCGACATTAAAAAACGTTATTATGCGTCCGTCTACATACTTTCTTTATAACAATCAAAACTCATTGAGAAAATTTCAAAACATTGCGTAGAAAATGTAATCAAGGAAAGCATTCAACGCTATAACTATTTTAAGGACGCCATCTCGTCATTGTGATGTAACGTTTACCTAAAATAAGGACAACAGTCTTGTAAAGCTGTATAATAACCTATCTTACTATATATTATGTACAATTAAACTGATGCGAGGGTGTTACAAAACGTGGAATAAAGCCGCTATCAATAATTAAATTGTTATTCAATGACATCTGTTTTAATAGAAATAAGTATACCATATACATATAAGTACTCGCTTAGTAGCTAATAAAAGGCACATTATCCTCGTTAATACAAGCTAGATGTCTGAAATTCAGCCACGTAAAACTTTAAGCGGTACCGGAAATTATTTGAATGACTATGAGTATCCTCCTACAGCAAATTGGTTATTTGATATCGAAGAGGTGTAAAGTCACCTACTCCTGTTTCTAAGAAAACAGTTATGAATACCTACTGGAATTCTTCAGATACCTAACGTTTAGCGGTTTTTGATGTTTGTGCACTTAGGTATAAATATATTTAATATCATTTTATTTCGTAAAAATCTAGTGATGTCAAATCGTCTAAAGTTTTCACAGACATTGGCCAAAAGTCCATAACAGATATCCGCTAACCATCAGTTTAATTTAGCTACGATAATAAATATATATTATACATTTCCAAAAATAACAAGAAATAAATCAATAAATATTTATAATATATTACAATCATTTAACATGTAGGTGCCATATTATCTTGTGCTCATTTTCTAATGACTGTGAACCAAACACAACCTCTTGCTTCAACTAATAAATTTAAAGAGTTAACACACATAGTTTTGGCATAATATACATCTAAAGAAAAAAACCTCTTCCTTTTATGTGCATAATGTGATTAACTTACCTACATCTCACAAATCATTTGCATTTTTTATTATATTTCGAAATTATCCTTTAAAATACACCATAAAAATATACCGCTAAATGCAAATAATATTTATCAAATTTTTTTTATCACATAAACATAAAATAAAAGTGAAAAATCTTAAACATCGAAGTTAAGTGACTAGTTATAAAAATGGCCGGCGAAATATTACCTGAATTACGCCGCCGTTTGTATGAAAAAGAAACTTCCATAGCATGCTGGCGACTATACAATTACGAGTATAATAATTATGGTTGAAGAGTATGACATATGTTTTTGGCAAGAAAGAGTGTACATGTAGAGAGACAAGGCGCTTTCAAGTCCTATGCAAAGTGGCTGTTGTAGGCTATTATTAGCCGAGCCGAAGGTTAACGAAGCGTAATTTAAGAGCGGCGCCGGATTAGGTTTTTTCTGATCGGATTCCAGGTCCGGGCGTCGCAGCAGTTTGGAGTAATTAAGCGGTCGGTTACGAGGTGTAATTACATGTGGAAATAACGCTTATGTGTGGCACGGGGTCGTTGAACTGTACGGCAAAAAATGTGGTAAAAAGTGACGATGAAAAAGTTGCCCAGGCTGGTTGTCAAAACACACGTCACAGGAATATGGATGTGTCGCCTGCGGCGTGCGCGCGCTTGCGAGCTAGGGCTGCCACACGATCTATTGACGTCAAGCGAATAAATTCAATAGCAATGACAATCCCATGCCAACTTCGCCAATGATATTCAAAGAATACAGTCAGTCATATAAAATATCAAATATGAGAAACTAAAAATTTTTAGCGCCATATTATTATTCTCTATCTCTCGTAGGCGTGTAAGACATATGTAAACGGATAATATTATGCGATTTAAAACTAGATATACATAATGGCAGCCCTAGATCTGCAAGCCGACGCGCTCTTATCGGCTCAACAGTTTATTGATCGCGAGAGGCTTCGGTAGTCGCCGCCGCCCGATCATTGTTTGCTAATGAGACTTCGGGAGCACAGGTGGTCCGCCGCGATCTAACTCAGTTAACTAAAACAAATATGATGTCAAGTTGACAATAATAAATGACCCCCATTAATTTATCCTAAACGTAGGAGTATAAAACGTCGCAGTAGGTACCTAGAATTACATTATACGCTATGGTTTAGATCAACTAGCGAGTTACACGGCTAATGTTCTCTTTGAAATTCTTATTGTTACTTATTATAGAGTAACGTAACAACTCTATGCTAACTTATTTAACACTATCTAGTACAAATTTCACATAATTAACTACAACATAAACGTAGAAAAATCGCATCGCGGTGAAAGCTTCACGCCACAAATGCACATTCAGAGCTTGCACTATAAAATATCGTTTTACTTTGTCCGGTGCACGATTTGTAGCTTTAAAAATGCACAGAACATTGCACACGATTTTATACAGGAATGGAAATCAAACTATAGGTACAATTGACGGAAGACAGCTTACATTCTAAATTGGTGAAGGTTTGCCGGTTCGCCACCAGATTGCACTTCAGTTCACTGAACACTTAAACGTTGAAGCTCAAATCACGGATGCATGGAAAAACCCACGGGATGAATTATTTTGATAGGCCTTTGTGGTCATTTGTATTTAGGTTTGGAGCTCCAACGCATCGTCATTATAACTTTGTTTTAAAAAGATCTGAAACATTTATGTAGCACCTCTTCATATTTACAAATTGTAATAAAATTTATTCACAAAATATACGAAATTTTTTGACATCCATTTTCTGCTATCGATCCGTTTAATCACATACACATCATTTTACAATATTACACATAATTTTGTCCGTTAACATGAAATCAAAAGCGTGATCGACGCATTCAATTTAGAAGTATAATAGAACAACCAATATATTATATTGGTTGTTGTTGTTACGTGAATCGTTGAAATATGTCCGTGGTGATACCTAGCAAGAAGTCGAACATCTCCCCGGGGTCGTTTTCGGATCCCGTTTTATCGTCATCTCTGAAAACCTGCGAATAAAATTATAGATTTAAATTGTGATGAACAATCGTGATTGTCGGTCATGTGAATTAATTAAGTTAAAGCGTATTCAGATAATAATACGTCATATTATGTATCGTAAAAAAGAATGTGACGGCAAAAAATCGATTAACTTTGGTCTTATTTTCAGCAAGAAAGGAACGGCGTTAAGTGCGTAAGTAAATAGCGCCATAGCGCTGCACGGCGCAGTACACTTTAATATCTGAGACTATCTGATAACATCAATTAAGGTTTTAGTTACAGTGAAATATGTTGAGATTAACAGGTTAAGTGTGGAACGACCGTTATTTTGTAGTTCTCGTATATTTGTACTTCACGGTTGTGTTTCAAATTGAATCGGTATTCGCGATTTATGCAGGTCGTTAGACGATTGTTGATATGTGTGTAAAGATTAATTAAATTAACTACAATACTGGACAGTATATTTGCATCGGTTTCTGGTTATTTATTAATACCTGCACTGTAGTAAAGCCTCGAGCTATGTTCTAAATATGCGCGCTATAAATGTTAAAGTGTCTTGCAGCTTGAAGTAATGATAGATTACTAACAGATCGCCTACAAACACAGTGCTCTATTTTTCTTAGTTGTTTCCTAGAACCTGCGTGGTAGATAGTGAAGGTTCCTGCTTTTACATTTATTTCTAGTCAAATAATAGATTATATACCTACCTATAATTTTATGCGAAAGCGTAAAGCGAATGCGAAAGTGTCTGTCTGTTACCTCTTCACGCTTAAACCGCTGAACCGATTTAGATGAAATTTGGTATAGAGATAGTTTGAGTCCCAGGAAAGAACATAGGATAGTTTCTATCCCGATATTCCCACGGGATCGATACTTATACGGGTGAAACCGCGGGGCGCTGCTAGCGTCAAATATTTGTGGCACAAACTAATTATCAGATCGCTTCAAACATTCAATTAGAGAGGTCTCTTTGCAGAGTTAGCAATGTGTGTGTGTCAGAGGATCATATTTTATCATACCTAGATTTTATTCCACCGTGAAATTAACAAAGGTAATAGTTGCAAATCACTGGAGGTTCACAAGCAAATGATACAATGATAGCACATAAACGCGCCAAGATAATAATTTAATCATGATATTAGCCATGCTCGAGGGCAAATTGCTCCGTTTATTTAGAGGTGAAAAGAGAAAAAGAGTGTGGCACACATTTAAAACAGGAGAGATAGTATCGCAAAAAGTTTAATGAATGGGACACGGCAATGAGCATATTTCGTGTTCATTGTTGCCGATTTCTCAGAGCGATTTGCTAATAGTGGCTATTAGCGCGCCTCCGGTCGCCTCGTGAAGTTGCGTGCCGACTACCGGCCTTACTAACGTACACAAAAAACATAATTATTTCTAAAACGGTAACACTTAATTGATCCCCCATGTGTAGATAGTCTTACGGTAAAATTGGTGTCACGTTTTTTTTCGGGTGCCGACACTCGGTCGTCGCTCGAGTGTCAGTTCCAAAGTATAGTCCGCGCAGAACTAGTTGGCCGCACCTTAGGTATGTGAGCGGTGGGGCGGAGGGGCGGGGGCGCTTTGTCATTGCTCACGTGCGTTGCGAACAATAGGCAACCCCGCCGCCCTCACCCCCGGCCCCGGCCCAAGGCGCGGCCAACTAGTTCCGCGCGAATTTATCGATATGTTATTAACTTTAATTCTATATGCGAAAGTGTAATTATCAGTAAAGATAATGTACACTACGGTTTACGAGTTTAAAGTTGATTTATTCGAGTGTTTGCCGAAACTCTTCCGCACTATAATTAGTTTTATCAGATTTCAAACGCCCGTGTTTGAACAACATTGAAATAAGCATAACATTTTTGAAAGTATGTTATTACATTTCAATCATTTCGTAATACCATACTTTTTCATGTTTTTATTCGTAGCTGAGCTTAGTTTGTATCTAACAAAATTAACAGACCGTAACATTACGGCAATCGCTGTAGCTTCCACCAATATGAACGTTGGAAGTATGGTGCGGAGACCACAGGCAGGCCTCCACTAACGAAACATAGCTATTACAACGATGGGAATGTTCTTTTATCGAAACGATCAACATTATATTTACATTTCTACGGATGACTCATATCGAAGTGTTGTGAAAGCCACAAATTTTTTGATATTGTCAATATATTCACGACAAATTGTTTGATCAATGTAGAAAAAAAAGAATGTTGGTGTCAGTGCGGTATTGTGGAAATTCGCGAGGCTGCATTTAGCGAGCGTGGATGATTGAGATCTGTGACATTCGTGCGGCAGCGCCTGCGCAGGTCATTACGCCGAAACTTCGGGCTCGGCGCGCAACGGTACCGAGACGAGCCGCTGAGATGTTTCGGGACAAATTTAACGACATAACGCCAATACTTACTGAGATCATTGAGTTTTTTATGAACCTAATGAAGCTTTACATCAAAAGTCCTTGTTATTAGTGAGATAGAAGTGGCGCTGCTGTGTAAATTTAATTTTGATTTTTGATGGACATTTTGAGAACTCGGTTTAACTTTTTTAAACGATTTGTAGATGAAAGTACTAATGGACGTCGATCGGTAATCTATAGACGCTAAGAATAGTTTAGATTTTCTTATTGGTTACCCGATAATCATACATACATTTTGATTGACGACTGAAGTTCCTATGAATAGATCTGTGTCAGCCTTCAAAAACTATAAAGCCTGGCATCGATACGGAAGATCTAGAAAGTTTAAATATAATTTAATTCTGTGTACAACAGTCATTATAATTATTATAAGTAATATTGATGTGTACAAAAAGTTAGTTGGTTGAAGAAGATAAACGGTCTGCCAATGGGAAACGAAAGTGTGCCATCACAGTTTGGTTACAAAAAGAATGATACTGATCACGTACAGAGCTGGAGTATTAAATTTTCCGCTTCGTTTTGGCGACAAACGGTTAGTGAACGGTCCAGCGCGTGTTGCGCTCGCGACTATCTCATTTTGGCAAGTAAGGCCAACCGACCGGACACTGTGCTGAGCTTCCTACCACCGTCTTCTGTTCTTTTCTAGGAATTAATTTCCATAGCCTGACGCTCGTGGCTAAATGATAACAGCCGCACAGGCCGATCGATCAGGTTAAGCTACGCTTGCCGCGGTTGGTCTGTGGATGGGTGACCATCTTTACATACCGAGGCCCCTCCGTGCCTTGGAAAGCACGATAAGCGGTTGGTCCCGGTTGTCATACGTAGATCTTTGACAGTCGTTACGGGTAGTGAGAAGTCCGAAAGTCTGACAACCAGTCTTACCAAGGAGTATCGTATTATCCAGTAACTGGGTTGTGGAGGTCAGATAGGCAGTCGCTCCTTGTAAAATACCGGTATTTAGCTGCATCCGGTTAGACTGAAAGCTGACCTAACATATGTTGGGAAAAGGCTAGGCAGATGAGATGGCATGACGAAGCATGACCTTTTCCACGAAAATGATAAACATGTTTATCTCAAAATTGATCCACATATGATACGCTAATTTAGTACCTATAGCATAATATGCAGACTTAATAAAAAAAAAAAAATTTAACTGACATTTCATTATAAAATAATACATAATTATATGTTTATTTTATTTATCCATTTACATCAGGCATCAAGGCCCATAAACACATGGTATGTACAATACAATATTAATATAACTTATAAATACATACAACATATTTACACTAAAAATGGTTGCCTGTAAAGTCGGTTTTACGGGCGAAGATTTTACGTGACAACGACCGATCATCCGATCATAGTTGAGTGGGAGAGAGACGCAAGGCATTCGGCGGGCCTCTCTCTCGTTCGGTGACTCATCGTAACGTTACCGAGCGTTACACTTTTTCATAAGTGACTCCCAGTCGCAACCTAATTTAAGACGTTGTCACGTCAAAAAAAACAGCCGATGGAACAGAAAAAAAAAGATTGTTTTCATCTCAAATACGAAAACAGATCTTAATTTTATTCTAGGAACGGATGCTCAGATACGAAAACAGATCTTATTTATTGAACGGTTGTTTAATTCTATTAAAATATGTACTTTTCTTACAATCAAGTAACTAAAATGTTATCAGATTCTGTTAGTCGATTTATAAATAGCACCACAACCACCACTAGTGTTGCGTCGATCGACAGGCTCCACACAATGATGGATGACTGTCCGGTCCACGCAGGCGCACACACACGCCAATCATGATTCGTGTCGAACGCCTGCAGCGACAACATCCAATACATGATACGGTAAGGATCTACATCGCCAACACCCACTTATTTAACCGGCCTGCTTTTATTTTTCCTGTATTTGTTTTTGTGCCTATTTGAATATACCACTATTTTTAGTAGTCGAACCGATACTAAAATAAATTGTATTATTGCTCGTTAGGCGCCTGCGGTTTAGATTCACTTTTTATCGTATTTTAATTAGTTTTTTCTCGAGTTCCTTTTGTTTTAAATTACATTATTTTATTTGTGCCAGTTTTTATGCACAGTTTTTTCAAGATACCACTTGAGCTTATTCAATTTACATTTAACAGAATGAAGAAAAAGTTATTTACTATCTAATTATAGTCAATCACGTTCGACGTTCATTTGAAAGTAAAAATCGAGCAAGTACCTGCGCGGTCCTCTTTATTCAGAATAGTTCGGCAGATTTTGTCGCGAGACAATATGGACCGCGGCCGTTCGAGACCCATACATACTCTTACACAAAAACTTAATGAAAGTCGAAAGTACGCTTTCACTTGTCGACGGTATTGTATTGTGCGTCAATTGTATACAACTCTATTTCAATTGTATTTCTTAAAGTTTTTTAAAACAAGGGTGGCGTACTCCCAGACGCTACATTAGCAGTCTAGCCGGTCATCGGCACAGAATTAGCTACAGCATAAATTTTAACCAGGTATCGCACACAATGCGACATGTTCTAGATAGCATTATTATTTTTGAGTGAAGTCATGGTAGCTTCGCCAGTTTTGAATAGAATGCGTTTTCAGATTTGAATAAAATCTACGGGTGATTTATTCAGCAGACGTGAATGACGCTTTGTGTGAGGATAACGAAGTAGAGGGCAGCTTTTGTGGCGTCGTTTAGACTGACTATTAAGATATGTGTTTCTAATATAAAGTAACAAAAAAACTTGGTGATGGAACCTATACAGTAGTACCTAATAATAAATGCTCGTAATGTTGTAAGAAAGGCGTCGGGTAGCACCTGTGTGTTGAACATGAGCTACTGGCGGCGCGGGCGCGCATTGTGGAAACGTCGAGTGACAAGCATTCATCGCGATGACCAACACTAAATTACATTAAGGACAGGTTTATACGCTTAGTCTAGTTTAACCGAAGAAAATTATATTTATTGAAGATATTTAACATACTTATTTAAAAGCAGTAGAATGGGCCTGAAATTCTGATTGGATCCATTAGCCATAAATTTTAAAGCTAGTGAGAAACCATTATTAATACCTATTTTATTCGTATTGCGCACGAGTTTAGTTTCTATGGGATAATTAGTGATCTTAACGTTTTGACAGCGCTATTTATATTAAGCATATAAACACCGTGGACTCGTCTGTAAATTATATAGATTTATTAATAAAGCTGCAATACAATGTTAGAGACGGAATATATTGTGTTTTATTATCATAACTTGTGTGGTATATACAGGGTGGTTGGGAGATATCGACTCGCAAACTGTAACCATGAATTTAGCACATGATTCTAGCTAGATATCGGTGAAATTTTTCATCGGTTATCAAAAAAAAAGGCAGCTGTTACATACAAAAGTGCAATACCTACACGGTCAAAATGTTTGAACAGCTTATTTTATATTTTAATAACCGACGAAAATTTATCAAGTCAAAGCATTTATTTCAAACAGGCACATAAAAGGCACTTTTGAACGTCAAAAATTACAATAAAATAGAATTGATTCTAGTCGCCCCTTCCAAAAGGTAGTTTTCGAATGGGGAAGAATGGGCAAGGAACTCCACCGTTACTGTTTTAAAATGTTTTACAATAGGTTTATATCGCGGGTATGGCGGGATGAGCTGAACTCCTTTAAGGGGGAAGCGCTAAGGTGGCCCGCAAAATTCAAATTTTCTTACGTTTTTTGCAATTTGCTGGTCAGTATTAAGTTGTACGTTGATTAAAATATGATTCGCGGTCGTAACAAATATGTATTTACAGAATTATAATCATTACAATCAGTAATACAACTTGTTAAGTTAGTATAATCCCCAAATGTCAAGATTTCATGAAATAGTCATTCTTGGGGATTACAATGGTCTTAGAGAGTTGTGTTGATGACTTTAATGATTATAATTATGTAAATACATATTTGTTACGGCCGCGAATCATATTTTAATCAACGTACAACTTAATACTGACCAGCAAATTGCAAAAAACGTAAAAAATAATTGAATTTCGCGGGTTACCCTGGCGCTTTCGCCTTAATAAAGACTGGTCCTTCGCAGCTCTGGACAGAGAGAGGTGGAAGGAGAGTAGGAAGGCCTTTGCAGCAGTGGGACATTAATGGCTAATAATCTAAAAAAAACCGACGAAAATTTTTAACGCCAGGGGTCCAAAATCATGTAATGAATCTATGATAGCAGATTCTACGGCGATGTCCCTGCCATCCAGTATACATAATTGTCAATTAAAATCACTCAAATCTCATTTTCCCAGATATACAAGATAATGCTTTTAATTGAGACGTCCTTATTGTACACTAGCAGCGCCCCGCGGTTTCACCCGCATAAGTGTCGATCCCGTTCGAAAGACACGTGGCGCCATCTACTATCATAATAACTTTATTGTTGTTTTCCTCGGGAACAGCACATTTTTTCGGGATGAAAGGTACCCTATGTCCGTTTCTGTACACCTGACAACGTACCTATATGCAAAATTTCAGGATGATCGGTTCAGTGGTTTAGGCGTGGAAAGGTAACAAACAAACAAACTTACTTTCGCATTTATAATATTAGTTAGGATACCTTTATTAAAGATATCGGTATACTAACACTAACCGGTAACTCTCCGAGGTACCAGTGTTTAGGTTCCACATAAATACTATTCTGGTAATACTCAAGATTTTAATGAGTTTGAAGGCACTTAATGTCTGCATAATAAACGGACTATCACACAGTTCGACCGTGTACTTAAGAATATAAAATACACTATAGATCTTAGAACTACATGGAAATATCTTTATTATAACTATACTAGCTTTTGCCCACGACTTTGAGCGACGTGGATTTAGGAATTATCGATACTTTTTTAAGCGTACCGAGACCAAAGGGTATCAACGGAAGGTTTTTATTAAGCCCGTCGCCGCGTCTGTCTGTCTATATTTATTTGTTAAAATTTTATTCACAAGTAAAAAAAATACTGTACAAAGGCGGACTTAATGCCTGACGCATATTCTACCAGTCAACCTTAGGGTGATGCAGAGACAAAACATGGCAGGTGCAACATACGGGATAAATAGCTAGGAAATATGGCCTATGACTATATGCCATAGGCCAGGCTATATGAAATAATGCCTGTTCTTTCCTAGGGTTAAGGCCATCTCTACAAAAAGCCATGAATACTTAACAGACTGACAGAGACCAATTTTGCACACATACATATAACAAACATACATACATATTATAAATTAAAGTCACTTTTCGTCTCTGTGTGACCCCGTTGTTCTACTAAATTACGCAACGGATTTTGATGCGGTTTTCAGAATCAAAATAACATGGATTATGATTTCATGTCAGCTTGCATGAACTTATATCTAAGCATGTTCATGCTTAGAATATTTTATGGATATATCACATAATTATAAATTGCTTCATGAGCTCATGATAAGCGTTCAAATCATGATATATGAATTAAATTACGTGTGAGATAGTTGTAGCAAGTTAGTAACTTGAATTAGAGTATTTTGTAGAAGTGACATCGACGCGAAAACTAGCCATGACTTCAGTTTATGATTCTAAACCCCCTAGCGTAGAAATTTTTGTCGGTTATTAAAAAAAAATTGCTGTTCCATACATTTTGACCGCGCAGGTAGGTATTGCACTTTTCTATGAAAAAACAGGTTTTTTTTGATAATCGACGAAAAGTTTCAACGGCGCAGGGTGGTCCAGAGTCATGTACTGAATCCGTAACCGTGGTACTTAGCAGGTTGTGCGTCGATATCCGTGCCACCCTGAATTGCTAAACAAATTACAATGATGATAATGAAAATGAATGAAGATGGTCACTCTATGCAGTATTTCACGGCATACTTAAGAGTTACTTTATGATTTAAATGAATCTATTATAGAAATCAACACAGATAAATAACGTAAAAATCACAGTAACGATGAAGCGATGAAAAGACTCGGATATAAAAGTATGACATTAAACATGACCATCAAATATGGATAGTTCAAAGTCACTCGTCATTTATCTGACAGCGGAACGAGCAATGACAACACATTTACAGCGAAGCACTACGTGATTAAAATGAATGAGAAATGTGTCAACAATATCGTCGAAAAAGTGAAACTCCATTAAAATTTATATTCCGAGGTGATATAAAAACCTCGAGTAACATGTGGACAGTGTCGTTAGTAATTTGTCATGTTGATATTTATGCTGACAACGTGTGTAGTCAGATGTGGACTACTCTTAACACTAGCTCACTCGAAAACAGAGCCAGATAATGATGTCAAGAATTCACAGTGTCATAAACCTTTTAACCCTCCACGTTGGTGTCAGACTGTCTGAGAGAGTTAGTTTAGTGTCGCCGATGTAATTAAACCTGAGCTAGGGGGCATTGGTCACCAGTACCTAGATGCCAACTATTCATCCAGACCTATAGGAAGAACGGTTAAATGCAAATCATACGTGCGATGATCATTAATAAAGAAAACCATAAAAGGCTGCTATTAGCTTTTTATGGTGTCACTACAGTATTAAGAATGGCTGTAGGGAACAAGTTGTATGTTGCTCGAGTGATGGGCTGACAACCTGTTAAGCTGTTACTAATAGTGCGCTACTGCGGTGTATGAGTGTTTGTAATACTTCTAGTTGGCTAGCTTGAAATACCGCTACGACTTGTGAAGCGAAAGCGTCAGGGTAGCTTACGAAATTAAATTTTTCTTACGTGTTATGCAATTTGCAGATCGGTATGATTTGCGGCCGTAACAAATAAGAATTATAATCATAAAAATCAACAGTACAACTCACTAAGATCATATTACCCTATTGAATGACTATTTCATGAAATCATGACATTTGAATCCAATTCCAACTCAAGGAGCTGTATTACCTACTGATTATAATAATTATAATTCTGTAAAGTCATATTTGTTACGGTCGCGAATCATATTTTAATCAACATACAACCTGACAATAAACAACTAAAAAAAAATCCCCCTTAAGATAAATGAACGTGGAAGTACACGATATTGTTCACACATTGTCAGGAGTTACCGAGGAGCATTAGGGCAATATTATGGAATTCATTAGTGACTGGTGCTGTCCTTCTTGGTTGCATTTAGAGGTTTATTAAGAAGCCAGTGTTAATAAAAGTTGGGGAGATCACAGGCTGATAAAATTTAGTGCACCAACATTGTACAGACGCCAGCACATTAAGCTACCCGAAACTGTAAACTTTGAACCTTGTGCTTTAGCGATAAAGTTGAAAATTTATCAAAGAAATTTGACAGATTGTAGTAGCTTGATGTGCCCGGCGTCTGTACACTTAACATTGCTACTGTAATCCCCGAATGGGTATACAGAAGTTTAGTTGGTAGTGTGTATAGTACCTATACACACCATGACAGATCTGTTTAAGTCCCATGTAATAGAGGCGAACGTATTTCCATCAATCTGGCATATAATATATTATAAACAAGAGCAACATAATTATAGTCCATATCCATACTATAATATTATAAATGCGAAAGTGTCTGTCTGTCTGTCTGTTACCTCTTCACGCTTAAACTGCTGATCAGATTTCAATGAAATTTGGTATAGAGACAGTTTGAGTCCCGGGAAAGGACATAGGGTAGTTTTTATTCCAATATTTCCACGGGATCGCCACTTATGCAGGTGTGCTGCTATTATAACATAAATGCCTCAAGCATTAAGTCTGCATATGTACAGTATTTTTTTAGTTGTGCATAAAGTTTTAATAAATAAATAATATTCAGACTCCGAGCTGCTTCTGCGTTTCTGATAAATCACTTACGCTTTGGCTAATCTGGAAATCGAATCCAGAACCAGTTAAGCAGTCACTAGACTAACGTGGCAGTCACACATTTTGTGGCTCGTTTTTCTGCAATTAGAATAGTGATATGTTTACTTGTACGGCTGGTGGCGACGGCAGGGGCGCCTCCCAGGCTTGTCACAAATCTCCCCAGATGATGGCGCGCTTGCTGCGGTCGACTGACGCCAGCAGTCCAGACTGAGGGTGCCATGACACCGCCGTTACTGCTGACCTGCAAACAACAAATAGAAAAAGTATAAGTATAGGAAACTTCTCTGCTTATCCCCTTGAGGCAATATCTTGATTTTGTAATATCTTGATTTAAAAGAGTGTCCTTGGAGTTTCTTGCCCGTTCTTCTCAAAGTCAAAGTCAAATCATTTATTTCAAATAGGCACATTAAAGGCACTTTTGAACGTCAAAAAAAAAACTAAATAGAAATGATTCTAGTCGCCCATTCGAAAAGGTAGTTTTCGTATGGAGAAGAATGGGCAAGAAACTCCACCGTTACTCTTTTAAAAATGTTTTACAAGGTCTTGTATACATAATAAAATTTATATGTGAACACGATGCACCCATAATAAAATTAGTCTACCACAAAAGGTAAAAAGAATTAAAAATTAAGCAATGACAGGTAAATCAAATAAGTGATAGATACATGGTGCTCACATATTTACAAGTTATTTAAAAAAAAAAGAAAAATGAAAAAATGCAAAAGTAGTTGAACTTTAACAAGTGTGTGAGCCACTGTAGTCGCAGATTGTAAAATTGAATTAGATTAAGATGTCATAATTAAAAATATACATATAAATTAAATTAGGAAAGAGTTTGATTTTGTCTAGACTTTTAGATTGTCCTATGGAGCAGGACCAGCATGTTTCCAAACATTCTTATCTTGGATATAATCCTCTAATTTGTAATATCCTTGTTTACAAAGTGTACTTTTAATATGAGTTTTAAATTTTCTTTCATTTAATTGCAATATGTCACAAGGTATTTTGTTGTAGCATTTAACACAGTACCCCATAAAAGATGTATGTACTTTCGATAATCTGAAAAAAGGTTGATCTAATTTATCTTTATTTCTAGTATTAAAATTATGCCTATCACTTATTTTATTAAAAAGATGTTGATTTTTTCTTACATACATAATATTTTCATAAATGAATTGGCAAGGTACCGTCATGATATTAACCTTTTTAAATAGTTCCCTAAGAGATTCGCGACGACGTAGATTGTAAATGGCTCTGACAGCTCTCTTTTGTAAAATAAAAATGGATTCAATGTCAGCAGCCCGACCCCATAGTAAAATGCCATATGACATAATACTGTGGAAGTAACTAAAATAGACCAAACGCGCGGTTTCTACATCTGTTAACTGTCTTATCTTTCTAACAGCATAAGCGGCGGAGCTTAGCCGCCCCGCAATAGATGTTATATGAGGTCCCCATTGTAATTTCTTGTCTAGCGTGATTCCTAGGAAAACTGTCTGATCAATAAATTCTAGTTTTTGGCCATTCAATATGATTTCACATTCGCTACTTCTAACATTCGGTAATTTAAATCTAATGCATTTGGTTTTTTTTTCATTAAGTACTAAATTATTTACCGTAAACCAATCTTGGACCTGAAGAATAGAGTTATTCACGTCGTCAAGATTTTGTGACCGTCGGTCTATTTTAAAGATTAATGATGTGTCATCTGCAAATAACACCATCTTCGGTTGATTTTGAAGTAATTGGGGTAAATCATTGATGTAAACTAAAAAGAGGAATGGACCCAATATCGAACCTTGAGGAACACCCATTGTCATTTCAGACCCTAATGAGTTTACGCCGTTTACTTGAACTTTAACCTTTCTATCTTTCAGGTATGATCTTAGCAAGTCAAGTGCTGCTTTTCTAATTCCATAGTGTTCCAGTTTCATCAGAAGTGTCTCGTGGTTTACGCAATCGAACGCCTTAGAGAGGTCGCAAAAGATTCCAATGGCATCTTGTGCTTCTTCCCAGGCGTTAAAAATGTTCTTTATAAGGGTAACACCGGCGTCAGTAGTGCAACGCCCTTTGGTGAAACCGTACTGGTGTTCATGAAAGATGGAATTTTTATTAAAGTGACGTAACATTTGATTGAGCATCAACTTTTCAAACACCTTACTGAGAACTGGTAGAATTGACACAGGTCTATAATTGTTAGGATCTTTACTATCACCGGATTTGAACAATGGTACTACTTTACTATGTTTCATAAGATCCGGAAAGACTCCTTGGTCAACACTGGTGTTAAATATGAAAGCTAAATAGGGCGCAATAGTTTCGATGAAAGATCTACATACTTTTACAGACATTCCCCAGAGATCTTCTGTTGATTTAATGTTAAGATCTCTAAAAGCTTTTATAACAGCCTGGGGGCTTGTATGCTGAAACCTAAACTCCAAAGGGCATGCCTTTACATTCTTTTTAAGTAAGGCAGCAGAAAGCGTGGGGGATGAATTTAAAGCTTCAGTAGTTTTAAGGGGAATATTAGAAAAAAAGTTTTCAAATTCCTGAGCTATTTCTACATCTGAGTTGATGGGGCCATGTGCAGTCTCTAAATTAAATTCAGTGTTAGGCTGTTTTTTCCTACCTGTTTCATTATTTATTATTTGCCAGGTAGTTTTTATTTTATCATCAGCTGATTTTATTTTATTGCTAATATAAAGAGCTTTAGCTTTTTGGCACACACTTTTAAAAGTTTTTGAATATTTTGCAACATACTGATGAAAGTTTGTATTATTCATATGTTGCTTTAAGCCATAGAGTTCAAAAAGTTTTTCCCTGCTTTTACGAATACCTGGAGTCGCCCAGTCACTAAATAAAAACTTTGTGTGAATATTTTTAGTTTTTAGTGGAAAAGTGTCATTAAACTGCGCGTTTAATATTGAAAAGAACTCGGCGTAGAATTCATTTGGGTCACCTATATTATTAAAATTCTGATCACATAACTTACTGGCCAAAGAATTATTTAATTTCTCTAACTTTTTACATGTAATTGTCCTAAACCTTATTAGAATTTTTTGTAAAGGCATGTAGGAGCTAAATGTTATTTTTTGTCCACTGTGATCAGATGGCAACTTATTTACAATTTCTTTGTGTAAGTAATCACAATTACAAAAAACATTATCAATACAAGTGGCAGAAGAAGCTGTCACTCGGGTTGGTTCAATAAAAACATTTGACAAATCAAATGACCTAAAAAGACTTAACAATCTGACAGTATTCGAGTTATTTTCCAATAAATTAATATTAAAATCTCCACATACTATTATTGACTTACTACTAGTACTAAGTTTCTTTAACACATCTTCCATTACAGAATCAAACACCGATAGATTCTGGTAACTTGGAGGTCTGTATACACATACTATAACATGCTTATCAAGCTCAACACAGGACAATTCAATGGTGTGTTCAACAGACAGTCCGATTATGTCTTTTCGTTCTTTTGATTTAATAGAATTTTTAAGTAATATTAATGATCCGCCATGTATCATACGTTTTCGGCTGAAATGGCTAACTACACAATAATTTTCATAATTAATTGACTTTACTTGATGATCTTTCAACCAATGCTCTGTTAAACAAATGACATCAAACTTGGTGTTTTCCAAAAACAATTCTATTTCCAATAATTTGGAAGCGCAACCTTGGATATTCTGATTAAATAATTTTAAAATATGTTGCACTCCCTTTGGTTTTTTATTATTATTAATTATATTGCCAGAAGATACCTTTTTATTATTCTGTAATAATAATTTGTTATTTGAAGGGGTAACTTCTGTTGTCTCACTGACTAGTTTAAATAGTTATCCGGAGTGACCTCCACAACTACAACTGGAGAGTCTGGATTGCCCGAGTATGTTCCAGCGGGAGGAGAATATCCTATCTGACTGGTAGTAGTCTCCAAGGATGTTGGTATTATAGGTGGTGGTGGTGGTGGTGGTGGTGGTGGATCCTCCTTCGTACAACATATCGATCCATAATTAATCACCATGTTGTTAGTATAACTAGGCAACACGGACTCGTCACTAATACTAGAACTCGTTATATTAGCTATAACCTCGTTAATATTATATGCTATCAACATAGCAATCATATGTCTACATTCCCCAGACAGAGATATAGTTCTCTGAGTTAACTTAATACCACTAACAAACTTGTTAGTGTCAAAAAACAATAATTTGTCTCTATGACAACATGTCAGATTGTGAATAGTATTATTCAACTTATAAATATAATTATTTTCATTGTATGATAAAGTATCTGAGTAAGGAAAAGCACACAACATTAGCTTACCTATGTTTAGCTTTAATAAGGTGTTTACACCATCCACTATGTCCTTTCTGGTAATACCAGTGCTATTACCTAATAGCAAAACCATAGTACAATAATTATCAAGGTTTGCATTGGCAATTCTTTTTATCATTTGTTTAAAACTTATGTTATGGTAACTATGATTGGTAAAACTATGGCTTAGGTAATTGAGTAGAATTTTTCCAAAGCCAGAACCTAACTCGTCACAAAAAAATATTGATTTGCTTATCTGTGTGGTCTCTGCTGGAAGAGCTAACACCGGAAGGGGTAAGTCAGACTGAGGTTGAAGAGGTGGTGGTTGGTTGGCACCGCTGCATGAAAGATCATTTGTCAGAGACTCATACCTCTCAGCATTGTACTTCACCAAATCCAGGAGTTCTCCATAGAGATCTACGTTTTGGAATGGGCAACTAGCTTCAACTTTCTGACTAACTGACCGACTATTTGACAGTTCAAAAGGGCCTGTAAATGGTTTAATTGAAATAAATGCTTTGAGTTTGCAAGATGGTAAGGGCTCGAGGTCAAAGGCATTACCTATGGTTTGTTCCAAAAGTATTTGATAGAAAAAAAAATTATGTATATATAAACATCCGAATTGAGAACCTCCTCCTTTTTGAAGTCGGTTTAAAATGTAAACAAAACTTTTTCAGGTAAAATTCTTACACAAACGTTCACTAAAGGGAATAAGTAACACATTCATCTGTATTTAAGAGGTTTCAACTTTATATTTCACCACTTTTTCCAACAATTATTTTTTGAACTACATTACTAAATTGTACGAATGAATAAATCATCGACAAAAATTGAGGTTACAAATATTAACCTCAATTGACAAATAAAAAACCTTTTAAAGGCAATTTAGAACTACAATTTCGGGTGATTTGAGTGCTTTGATTAGATTATTTGAATATTAAGTGCCAATTTGTAGTGGCACTACAAATTGGCATCCGCAGGTACGTTATCTGATCGATCGATGAGTTAAGCTACGCTTGCCAACTGTTGGTCTGTGGATGGGTGACCATCTTTACATACCGTGACCCCTCCGTGCCTCGGAAAGCACGTTAAGCCGTTGGTCCCGGCTGTCATTCGTGGATCTTTGACAGTCGTTACGGGTACTCAGAAGCCCGAAAGTCTACAACCAGTCTTACCAAGGAGTATCGTATTACCCAGTAACTGGGTTGTGGAGGTCAGATAGGCAGTCCCGGCCATTCCCGTAGCCCCCCGGACGGGGGGACATGCGGGGCGGGGCCCGCCAGCTAGGCGGGCATGCGCCGGGGGGGTTGTGGATGTAAAGGCTGAGCCGGATTCCTATGACCTCCCCATCAAGGCGATGAGGGAACACCGCTGAGTTTTAGTGGGTATACTGCCACCCTGGCAGGGAGTCCCACATACTCCGTCTCGTTCCCCGACGAGCGGAGATGCGTAATGTCATTTCTCAGCGAAAAAAAAAGGCAGTCCCTCCATGTAAAAAACTGGTATTCAGCTGCATCCGGTTAGATTAGAAGCCAACCTCAACATAGTTGAGAAAAGCTAGGCAGATGATGATGAGGTGCGTTATCTGATCCATTTGTTTACATTTCATCATCTTCCTGCCATGTTACTTGGGGTCGGCGCAACACGTTTTCTTCTTTTTTTCATTTGTTTACATTTACATATTTTTTTTTCGGAACAGAATACACATGTACCTAACGGTCACCTTTACATAAAACTCTAAACTTTAAAGTAAATTAGATAAAAGTTTTATGGATACAGACGTCTAGACGTCTACAGATGATGATAATTGAAACAAATGAACCTTATAAAATACTACGCCTTTAGCCAGAAAATGTAAGCAAAACTGTTTAAAGTGACCATCACCAGGGTTATCTCCATTAAAAAGCGAGATTTTTTTTCGGTAATAGTAATTGAAAGTTAAGCGTAATCTAGGAATTCCAACCAAATCTAAAAGTTCGCCGGGTCATAAAATAAAACAAGTGCACAGTGCTCAGTTTATCATAAAACTGGAGTGTTTTTGTGTGCAAGTCGCTTGAACCGTTACGTTTCTCAGAATATTATATGAGGGACTATGAACGGTATCCCACGTTATATGACCGTAGCTACATTACGATTATTATTATTACGCATTTAAATCTGTGTCACTAGCACTTAAAGATACTCATCGCCCTCTATTAATACACAGACATTTTATAAAACCAATAAAAAACATACTCAATAAAGTATTCGACTTTCTTGACCATTTACCGAAGATGATCGCAAGAATGGAGCGGTCACGACGTTTGAAATACATTTCAGTTCGCGGTGTCCATTTAACGTATAAGGAAGGATTGTGGCTGAACTAGTCCATAGTGGTACAATTTCGAGTATAGAAACTGTTGTACGAAGCTTTGATTGTCGGTGGCCGCTTAAAGGCTTTACATCGTATCTATGCGGGGCGAGGCTCCTCATAAACAAGAATTAGCGTCGGGTTTGTTCGGCTCGTTTACACATACCGCTCCCGGTCGCGTATAACGAGCCGGGCCAGGGATAGCCAATACGGGGACTAGGAAGCGCCATAACACGAACAAATCTGGTAACCAGAACCTGCGATTGTTTCCTTATTGCATTCCGCCCCGATATCATGATTGTTTTTATTGAATCATATCATACGAGTACGTGCGCCATGATGTTGTTCCGATTGCTCCGGTCGTACCTCGTCAGAAACTTAATAACCGTTAATTTATTCAATTTCATGTATTGGAATATGCGCAGTTAATTAAGTAATGGCTTTAATGGTCCCGCCTACAGGGCAACGTTTGGAAAATGTTGTAAATTATAATAAACGCAGAATGAAATTAATAAAATGTTACGAACCGGATTTGTTGATCGATTTATTTTGTACATGAAAACTTAATTAGTCTTTGGCCGATATTTACATGATAGGTTTTATATTGCTACAAATGGTTGTTTATAAATATGTATGTAGATATCGTATATCTTACTCCCGTCTTGTTTGATTCATAACCGAGTAACACGCCTTCTGTGTTCGGAAAAAGGTTACCCAATAAAGTAATTTCAAGAACCTATCTCCGGCGGTCGTTAGCCTTTCCGCTACAAAAAGCATGCACCGCGATTAGCCGGGACCAATGTCCGGACATACACTACATACTGTACTCACTGACGTTTGTAATCTAGAGGGTAGTTAAATACGAGGAATTGCAACAAAAGATACTTGCCTTAAGCTCAGCGTAGAAAAGCTTAATTTGAACGTAAACCGCTGTCCGCACATAGCATAAAGATTAAAATATGTGCTTTCCTATCCATCCCTGTTAGAATAGCACGCATCATATTTTCTTTACTCCACATAGGAAAATGGCTTTCTGCTAATAATCTCTAACGTTTATTAGGCAATAACTTCTTTACTGAACGAATAAATTTTGCGCCGCGGATATTATTAAGCGCATGCACGCGAGGTAGTAGTTATCAGCGATTGTCAAGTTTACAACATCCACAGTAAAATAAGTCATCAATAGATTAAAGATTTAAACTACGAACTGACTGACTGAATTATTTTTAGTTCCGAGCCGCATTCCGCGCATATTTAATTAGATAATCTTTCGATCGCAAGCAATCTGTATCGTCCTTAATCGATAGCCTTATGAAGACGATTAATTGCCTATAATGTATTCTGTTCCTAGTCTAAATGATAAGATTCAACGATTGTGCGTCGCGGATATAAATCATGGTAATCGTCGACGACAACAATGTGTGTCGCACATGTTCGAGCTAATTTTGTTTGATGGCCGCCTGCTGCGCGTGAGGCTCGAACAGCGCTGATACAACGTACGCCAAGTACTCGCGGATAACGTACAAAAGCGCAAGCGCAGACCATTTCACTAACAGCGCGGTCCTATTGTACGAACCATTCCGGAAACGTCCGCCCTAATGTTCGGTCAAGTTCAGTGTGTACAATACTGCGGCTGGTTTGCTTACATTCGTAATATTTGACTACAGAACCACACACGTATGTACTCGTATCTAGAGTTAAATTGCATGTGACAAGTTCTATCGTCCACAAAAGTTATCACTAGTGTTAATATTTGTGGAAGCTATATTCCGCTGACCATCTTCAGAATGCATAAACCCATATATAGTAAGCTTCGTGAGTGTCTCTGAAATATTTTATTACAGAACGCGACGGCGCTTTGATACATGTAATAATATACAAGTCTATGTTTATACATGCAATATTAGGAAGTAATCTAAGTGTTTGCAATGACACGCAATAGTTACGATCCTCTTGCGGTTAAAAGCGTATAAGTATGAAATAGGGAACAATGGCTGGGCCTAAGGAAAGCAATCTTTATTGCTCATCTCTCTTTATTTCAATATTGTTGTGCTCAAATTGATTTTGGTCGGAGATGATAAGAGTTTTATGTCGCAACGGTATATTGTAGGAAACCGTAGTAATGTTAGTTTCAATATTGAATCAGACTCTACAATACAGTAATAAAGTGGGCGAGCAACTTAACTGTTCAAACTCACATCGAAGACTGTACAAACTCACATCAGTATGGTACGTATTACTAAGCAAAAATATGCATTTCGAGATGCAGAGGAATGTTTCCGCGTTACTTTTGTCCTTGTTACGGTAAAATTGTTTACACTATTGTGTGTGGTGTGTCGGCGCGAATTAAGTGCGATTGCATCGCGGCATGCACTTGTGGTGGACAGCGCGAGGGAACAATATGTCCCATTTGCGGCGATCTGCGGGAGAATGGGCCCCAGCGACGGGTTGCGCGGGTGTCTTGACAGAGATTCGATCCAGTCCTATTGCAGCGAGCGCTGGCGATAAGACTGGACGCGACGCTCGACAAGACCTAAGGGTAAAACAGTCCTTTGACTGCCGCGCTTGTCTACGACCAGGAAGTGCTATCGTAAATAATGTGCTATTTAAATGTACGATACGTCTTAAATATTCAACTAATTAAATTTGAAAGTCTAACGTGAACAAATAAAATTGCAATTTTCAGGAAATGCATTTGTGCAAAGCTAGATTACTTGTCGGATTCCGGAAAACCACATTACAATGTTTTGGCATTTGGTATTCAAATGAATTCAAATGTCATTCTTTACTTTAATCGCATCGAGCAGGTGTGACGATAGCTTAATGCCAAATAAATATGCAGTGTACGGTATGGGAAAGAGAAATTTGCAATGGTGAGACAGTCGAGCCAATGTTGACCTCACGATTTCAATTGTCCATGCAAAATGTTACGGGGATAGCGAACGATGTCGCGACTAAAACAATTCCAGTTTAAAATTCAAGGTCAGAAATGTGTCTGCTGAAAATTTATTACGAATCCAAAGGTCACATCTTCCGTGAGATATGGTTACAGTTAGAAAGAAACGAATTGAAAACAAATTGCGGCGCGGTCTGCAACCGCTATAGGTGAGCTATTGTTTCGGACGTTCGTAGATTATATCAATAGGTACTTATTGAAAATAACTCTAGATATATATTAAGAATTTTGTTATTATAGTAATGGATTTACTGTGTGTGTGTGGTAGCAAATAGCTTTTTCCTTAAGATTTCTTTTGTATCAAAATATTATACCGTATCTAAAAAATTGCGATAGGGTTGACGTACTCTTTTGTAAAATAATGACAGGGACTGCTGGCAATCCCTACTACATTTCTGCTCATCGTCCGGTTAAGTTTATGACAGTTACGTACACCAGGTAGGAGGTACAATTAATTAGCATCCGGATCTATTAAGTGAGGTGAGTTGTAAACGTCGACAGAGGGAAACTGGTTGCATTGGCCGCTGTAAATCAGTTACTTAACCGCCCCTTATGCACCTTGCTATCTTTTAGAATAAACTTAGTGCTTAGTGCCGCGGTTCAAGTAATCACGATAAAGATACGTATAAGCGCAGTGATATCAACGTTTTATTTAATATTCTAATGCGACGACATAATCATTATTGAGCAGATATAGGAGTCAATAAACTAATTAGCGAAACGAGATCGGGCAACAAGACGTGTTAATCAGAAAGCGGTTCACGATACAATAATAACAGTGCTAGAAGACATTTGTTGTTGAACATTAAAAGGTAGTGTAGAAATATGTGAAGCTCTTGTAAGACGTATGGTTTTATGGTTATTGCATGTTTCAGGTTATTTATGAGTACATGATGATATATCACTTTTCAGTCTAATTTCACATAACTAACTTAAATTGGAACCCTGGACCACAGGATCAGGTAAAGAGTTGATGCAGAATAGATCCTATATCGATTTTTCTACTTGTTAGATAATGACATAATAGTACAGGGTGTAAAAAGACATTACATAGCCGCAACTACGCATTTTGTACATCAAACTATAGGCCGACCGCTTAACTGAGACGTTTGCTGAGGTAGCTGCGCGGTGCGGGAGGTGTGATAGTTGTCACAAGTTGACGAATCACTGAGCTCTCGCATCACGTCACCACACCCCTCCCGCACCGCGCTGCTACCTCAGGCAACGTCTCAGTTAAGCGGTCGGCCTATAAGTAAAATTGCACAAAAATAATTGCTGGAAAACGACTTTTATTTTTGGTGTGAAAATTTGCTCTTTGCGGTAGTGCGCAATGTGACGCACGCAAAACATTGCGATTATGGGTGCATGTAACAGTACAGGGGTCGTGGGGGTAAACATTAAAAACTTGTTTTCGTATAGGTAGGTACGTCAGTCAAAGTTGGAATTTTGACCTTCAATATACCCGGAACCAGGAGGAGGTTCCAGTACAAAAAAGAATGACGGGAAGTACAAGTGATTCTTGGCTTCGTTAAGTGTCTTTTTACACTCGTTACATTATTTTGCTAACAGCAGCTCACATTAAGTGTGTTGTCAAGTCAACACAGCATTTTCTGGGCATTCATGCTCATCAATGAACTTCATAAACTAAGGCTTTTTTTTTGTATGGATTTGTATTGTGTAATATATTAATAAGACTAGTATTTAAACGATCGAATATAAATTCAAACTAAGGGTGTCAAAAATACTGATTATGGCGTACTGAAATACTAAGTGGGCGAAAGACTGAGGGCGAACACAAATATTGAAAATGGTGACTTTTTTTTTTTCGGATGGTAAATCATCTTATGACCCCTCCCGCTCTGGGTGGAGCGGAAGGGAGTGTCAGACTCTTACTGAAAAACCCACCCATGTTCCTCCCTTAGCCCTTTATGTTCCGGGCCAGCGGTTACCCTTTCGGACAATCCCGCTGACCCGGCAGGCTTCGGCCCTAAGGGGCTTCTCTGCTGCTGACATCTCTTTGAGGCGCGCGTGGAACACGTACGCGCCGTCCGGCAATGAACACAGGCTTTGTTTGCGAAATTCGATGTGAATCAATACTTACGTGTGATCCTTGAGTATCGTCTCCAGCCGTCCAGAATGCGTGTTCCAGACATAGGCCGCTCCGTCGGCCGCACCGACCGACAACAGGCGGCCGCCAGGGCCAAACGCCGCCCGCGACCAATCGCACCCCACCTTGAACGACTCGTGACTGAAATCAATTTAAAAATGACATGTTTCCCATTTAAACTGTATGAAATTATGCCAGCAACACAAAAATGCGTTGCTGAAATAAGGTGTGCAACTTTTGTTCAAAACCTTGAGCGTACTGAGATGTGCTGTGCACTAATGAGGTCTTATGTGCTGCAGAAATTAGCTAGAGGGAAAACGTAACGCACTGCGTTGCGCTTTGTGTGATAATCCGTCGCACAGCAAGGAAAAGTTAGCTTAGCTCAACACAGCATAGTTTCATTCGAATATTCCCGATCAGTTACACACATCGGGAAAAAAAAAAACGTTTTTTTTCTAACTTTTTTCCTCCGATCGTACATATGCTTAGTGATGATTTCCTGTGATAAAAATAGAAAGTCCTTATTTGCCATTTTCTTAACTAATTGAGAAATAAAAATATTATTATTGTTAAATATATACTGATTGTAAAGTAAAAAAGAAGTAGTTACATTTTATTTCGATTCCCACCCAGGACAAATGTTTGTGTGATGAGCATGATCATTTGTTCTGTGTCTGGGTGTAATTTATCTATATATGTATGTATTTAGAAATATATAAGTATGTTTATCAGTTGTCTAGTACTCATAACACAAGCTCTGCTTAGCTTGAGACTAGACGGCGCTGTTTGATAGTTGTGGAATATTATTATTATTATTATTATTTTGATGTTAATTTTTTGCTTTGCAAGTCGCATTTTTAAATTTAATTCTAATACTTTAATTGAACTTTTCCAAACCTTGGCTCTTGAACTAAGCATATTATGTACGATCAACCAACGGTCAACAACGTTAACGATAGTGGTGTTACTGATCGGGAATAATCGAAAAGAATTCCCGTTCGTCAACACTGAATGAATGAAACTTTTTTTTCCCGACTGTTGACATACAGTGTGGACAAGGTGTGACTGATCGGGAATATTCGGTTTAATTTGGATGAGTCATCTTTAGGGTACAAAGGTTATTTCATTTCTGACAGCGATGTGTATGACCAGATGGGCAATTCCCGTAATTTAAATAACGTTCGCATTCTAATCTCAGTCCCAACCTGTCAAAAATACCTCTAATTTACCTACATTTTTAACTGATTTCAAAAACAGGATTTATTGACAGGTTTTGACATTGGTTGTCGATATAATGAGATAATTACAAAAAAAAAACCACCCACTTCCAAAAAAAACACGACAAATTAAAAAATAACTTTAATTTCGGAAGTCGGTGTCAATAAACGAAAATGCGGAACCAAAGACACCGAAAATAAAGTTATTTTTTAATTTGTAGTGTTTTTTTTGGAAGTCGGTTGTTTTTTTTTGTAAAAAGTTTTTATTTTTCACTTTTTAGTGGGTCAGTTTGTAATTTATCTAAGTTACAATAGCCTAATGTCAGCTGGTCATCACATGTTACAAAATATTGCTTTTCCCGATGCTGGGACGCTAATTGTTGAGGAATTCTCCTGGTAAGAACCAGGAGAACTCCTCAACAACAACTCACCATACGCATTGTGACGAGCATAAATTGCTTAGCAACCATATTAAAGTAATCGAATTTCAACCCGTGAAATATTTGTCATTGAGTAGTTCCGATAGCCATCTGTGGTCTTCAACATCAGCTCCACTTTACCAAATGGTGATTTCCGAGAGCAAATGCTCAAGTTACTACGGGAAATGGTCTTCTGATAACCTTTGGATATACATTTTCTCCATCAGCCAACTTTCCTATGTTTTCTGGGGTTCTTTTATTTATTATTTATTTATTATATTTTTATATATATTTCTTTCCACCCGCGATCAGTCGCACCCCACCTTAAAAACCTCGTGACTAAAATGCAATTAGTAGCCCCCGTACACTTTGTCACGTCTACACTAATAAGTCTATTCTCGTACTTAGTTAATGTACAGGTGTCCAGAAGCCTTCTGTAATACTTTAACTTGGAATGTGCTGTTTTGCCAAGGAATTCCGAATATTTTGAAGCTGTTTTTAATTTACTTCAGTCCCCTTTAAGATGACTTTTTAAAGTTGTCGAGAGTCGACTTTATTCGAAAGCATTTCTTGTGTTGTTTTAAGGTTAGTTCAAAACTTTCAATAATAAATGTAAGCGGAAATACGTAAATGTTAAATTAACGTCAATAAGAATTTTATACCATAAACAATCTTTATTGAATTAATTAATTCAGTGCTCAAAATAATTAGTTTAAATTCTTAACTGCGAATAATCTTTAACAATCTTTATGCGCTTGGCACAATTATCGAATACTCGTTCATCAAGATGTTAAGAGTATAAAGGCTTGATTACGATCCTTTTCAGTGATACGACATGAAAGATTTGACCTCTATTCACATATAAAGCAACTGTTGCCATTAAAAGCTGTTCCAATTAAATAATTTATTATTAATGTGAACTAGCTAACCCGACAAATATCAGTAATTCATAAAATAATCTTTAAAAAATAATCACTTTCAGTTTTCCGTATTTTCTAATTATGTATCTTTAAAGTTAAAATTTGATATCCTTAATTTTTTTCGTTCTGTAAAAACCTGAGGGGTAATTCTAGTAATTTTAAGAACGTTTACAGTATGACCTCACTCTCACTCTGTCAAAAATACCTCTAATTTCCATAATTTTTTTTTTGACATTGATTGTTGTGGATAGAAGAGGGGCAAATCTCATAATTTTAAGAACGTTCACAGTCTCAATCTGTCAAAAGTACCTCTAATTTTCCTACATTTTTGTAAATTTTTTGACATTGATTGTCGCTGAGATGAGATTTCGACTACATTTTGAACATATTTAATTACGGAAATTGGCCTTCTGATTCGGACTATTAAGAACATATTAAAACAAAAATAGCCAAATCTGTCCAGCTGTTCTGAAGTGATACGTTTACCAACGAACAGCATTTTATTGCACAGATTTAGACGGTATGTGAGAAGTCCACTTTTTTCCAGAACAAAAGACACCAACGCGCTTGAATAGTTTCGGTGCGTGTGCCAAAGGAGTATGTTAAATGCTCTTCGAATATTATGATAATTCCGAACGAAACGAGCTCTAAACGATACTTTTGGCCATAAATATAAAGAGAAAGCATATTTCACTTCAGAAACTGTGGGAAATTGTCTAAAGTTTAATTTGTTTTTATTGCCATGTGCAGTAATATTATGTGCAGTTACCAACAATGTTTAGCTATTAAACAACAAAACAAACTTTCCACAGTTAAAAATATGATGTATTGTCTATCCCGTAAGTTTCAAAGAAGGTCTTCTGGAAATCCTAGACATTGCACTAATTCTGTGCGATGAAAAAGTATTTAATTGATTGACTAATTAACTATCATTCTAATATAACTGAGAACTGAAAGTATCAAGTCTATTATTTTGTATGTCTATTTCGATTTGAATATAAGCAATAATTATTGTTGTTCTAGAGTTCCACTGTTGTTCTAGAGTGAGTCATAAAATCCAGAATATATAACTGTAAACATTTCTAAGGTCTTGACTATTATATCGCAGGTAAAGACATAAAACTTTATACTAGCGCAGCAGAGTTACAAGTAATAAATTATAGGTTAGCGTACCTGAAAGAACGTACGATCGTGTTCATCCTCAGATCTATTAGTTGTATTGTGTCGTCGCGGACGCACGACAGCAGGTAATTGTTGTCTGAAAAGACAGTTCACGTACAAATAAAATTAGCAATAAACATCACACATAGCATCTCACTGTATCTTAACACACCATATAACTTAACAGTTACAAATAAAAAACAAGTCAAATTTACGTCGGACTACGCACAGTGAAGAGTTTCGTAGTTAAGATGAATATTTACGCATGCACTGTATTGATTTTGTTTTTATTAGTATTTCTCGAAAAAACTATGAATAACAAAGTTATTTCTGCGGTTGCAGCCGCAGAAATAACTTTGTTATTCATAGTTTTTTCCCAAAACTCAAAGACTGAAATAAATAAAAAGTCAGTTAGTGGAACAACACGCATCAACTGCAGCGGCAACTGAGCCGCCGACTTGACATTGACGCGTTTCGCTCGTGTGCATGCACACATAGAAACATCAATATCTTTTTAATTATGGGATCCAACGATACCCCATACGTTTATTACATTGAAATATTTTTTTCCTTCTTCCGTCACATGTATGGAGAGCCCCTAATTAATTATTGCCCGTTTTTGCAATTTGGCTCTAAAAACACATTCGTATCTATAAACAGTGAAATTATGAGCTTCATAACGGACGTATGCCCATAAGAAGAATTACTTAATAACAAGGAGACATATTACAGCTTGTGCCTAATTTAGACGATTTGTAATCTCGAGCCCGCTAGGTTCTTTATTGCCTTTTCGATAATCGTTGCGAAGGTAATGTTTGACCTTAAACCTTTCAATTGGCGCTTAATAGTTTTAATATAAGGTAAAGAGCTGCATGAAATGAGCACAACGTTTTATTAAATTAGATGATTTAAGTGTGCGATACCATCATGGTTTCATTAGCTATCAGTCGGTATGAAGAGCGATCAAATGTCTTGAGGTCAACAATAAGTTCTCATTGCGGTTAGCGCGCCATTAGCTATTACTAGTTCAAACGTGAGATTGGCGTCTATGTGTTAACATCAGCTTAGTAGTAAGCATTGCTCGTATCGGGCTAACGCCATTTGTACGATAATCTGCAATTTACATATTCCATACATAATAACACGACATTTTCTTTCATTCATTAGTTGGAACTTACGAAGTGCTACTCACTGATGATACTTTCACACCTCTTTTTTGTCTAAAAATGAAATCAAGTTGCATAGGAAAGTTGTCGTTTCTCTCCTAAATAAACTACTAAACCCATAAAGCGTTAAGTGTGAACAAAACACTAAATATGAATGAAACTATCACAAAGTATTCATCTCTAGTACATTATGTTCAAACAAGTCTCATATATCTCTCACTACCATCTTCCCGAACATCAACAAAGATCTTTTATCAAATTGTTTCGCTTCTCAATTGAAGTGCGCGTTTTAACAACTCTATTCCACTTTCTTGCACTTTAACTATTGCTATCAATAAAATGATAAGTGAAACTGAAATCTAATAAACTAGAACGCTTAAAAAGCTTTCGAACATGTCATATTTGTGATTCCGCTCAGTATCAGCGCATTATAGATCGTCGATAGCGCGATGGATCTGGATCGAACGTGATGGCTAACTGTGAACTGTCTCCCTATTCATTTGTCTGATGAAATCGACGTGATTTAATCAGTTTCCGAGGCAGTGATGTCCCGACACCGCGATTGATTGAAGGTATCAATCTGAGCGTTTCGTGCGATGCACAGACCGTTACTGACAAAAAAGGGATCGATCGAGAAACGCGTAACGGAAATGGGCATTGCGCACCCGTCACGTTGTAGTGCTGACACGAATACCGATACTAATATGCGATGCATTCAATTACGGAAAATTTACAAGTACTCTATCGAATAAACAGCTACTTAACTTTTGATGTTATGTGCATGTCTTTCTGTGTAACAGTAGTTGCGATTTTAATCTTAACTACTGTTGCTTTAACTAGTCAACTGCTGAGTTCATTTCTTGCATTTGAACATTAAGTATGGATGCGTAAGATTAATGCTGTCATTTAAATTGTTGCTTGTCCATAAAATAATGCTTTAACTATTACTGAACGAGACATCATGCTGGTTACCTTGCCATGCATTTATAAGTTAGAAATTGACAGGTGAGTTGATGTAATAAACACACATACCTCTACTAAGATCAAGCGACGTGACCTTCCCTTGCAGCATGATATCGTTGGCAGACATCTCGGTGCGGATGTCCCAAAACCTGATCCTCTTGTCGAAGTGTCCCGAGATGATGGTGGAGCCCGCCCCGTCTGACGTCACTAGGTCGTTACACGATGACCCCGCGAACTTCGTCTCCGTACCTGTTGAAGCGTGCATTATAAAATCTGTGTCACACAACGGTTGATAATAACAATAAAATTTCCTGAAGGCCTATTAATGTACGCGGTAAATTGCTTGTGTGTTATTGCATTCATTAGTTAAGATTCCTGGCTGTGTGGCCGACATGCGAAAGGTAAAATTTACGACTGATACGAGTGTTTTAAGTGACCATTGCTCCGTGAGATAATAACGTCATAATAATTACCAGTTTATTGTGGTCAATATATTATTATGTCATACGTAGCGATTATTGTCGAAGACTATTTTCATTATAGATCGCTTTATTCAGTGACTGTGCTAGATAGATATTCTGAACGTTTTAGTAGAGGTAGTATTTTCTATAAAGAATTGTCATTTAATTACGATTCTAATAAATTGAGCAATTCATAACATTGCTACGAGAACCAACTTCGTAGCAATATTTCGTAGCAAGTCTACGGTGCTTTTTTCGTAGTCGGCGAAAAGATTCTATAAGCATCGTAGCATTCAATTAGTGGTTGCAAATCTATAATTAGATCAGTAGATGTCCAGAACAAGTGAAACGAGAAAATTAAATCTCATTGAACAGGGACAAGTTATATTTATCCTAACTAAAAAAAGTTTGACGGTAACTTATTTGGATATATCAATGGCGCAGATAAAGTACTTGTACTAGCAGTGTTCACTTGATTGCGGCTAACCGCACCGAGCAAGTCTCTCCAGGTTCACGGATCGATGCACAACAATGTACGTACAATGTCTGGTATGAGCTCGAATACGAATCACTTTGTGAAATTACGTGAATATCCTATAATGTAAATATGAAAATCAAGGCTATGGAAATGGTCAAAAATTCGATAGTCCGCGGCTGCAAGACCTTTTGATATAATTGCCTATGTCAAAGTTAGTATAACCATGATACTAATATAACTATACTCAAGATGATGTTGGATGGCTTTATTGTATCTAAGCTAATGGTTTACTGTCGTGTAATTGACGTTTCTCTGTTTAAGCGTTTATCTTGAAGTGCAGAGAGATGGTTCAGTGCAATAGAGAGAAAGTCAAATGGTTTTGAAGCTAAATTGTTAGAGATTATTTGATTATATAGAGTTAGTACAAAATTATACATCAGAGGTGATATAAACAGTTGATAGTCTCTTTATGTATCAACTGTACTGTGAAGTCTGACAACCAGTCTTATCAAGGGGTATCGTATTACCCAGTAACTGGGTTGTGGAGGTCAGATAGGCAGTCGCTCCATGTAAAATACTGGTATTCAGCTGCATCCGGTTAGACTGGAAGCCGACCCCAATATACTTGGGAAAAGGCTAGGCAGATGATAAGTCTCTTTATGTATCACGCCTGTTTTCGACCATAAATCCAGATATGAAATATAATTCAAACTGATTGAAAAGTCTTACTGAATTTGAAGTAGATAGTATTTTCTTCATGTTTTATGGCCAGAAGTATAGTGAAAGTCCACATTTCAACGAAATATACTATCAAGACGGTTTCTTAATCGGAATGGTATCATAATATTGGATTTCTCCACCCCTCCGGTTGGCTATTCAAATGAAATTGTTTATTCTATAAATAGGATCTGAATCACTTTTACACGTCATGCTATAAAAAAAACTCGCTCTTGCCCAGAGCGAATCGGACTCGCGCACCGAGGGTTCCGTACCATGTTTTTAAATTTTCACCAGATCATATATTTTTTTTTTAGTTTTATCATTCTCTTATTTTAGAAGTTACAGGGCCCACACACATTTTACCACTTTGGAAGTGTCTCTCGCGCAAACTATTCAGTTCAGTAAAAAAATATATTTGCAACCTCAATATTATTTTTGAAGACCTATCCATAGACCCCAACGTATGGGTTTGATGAAAAAAATTTTTTAGGGTTTCCGTTTTAAGTATGGGTAACCCCCAAAAAGTATTGTTTTTTTCTATTTTTGTGTGAAAATCTTAATGCGGTTCACATCTACTTAGTACTTACTAAGTATCAACAGTATAGTTCTAATAGTTTCGGAAAAAAGTGGCTGACATACGGACGGACAGACAGACAGACATGACGAATCCATAAGGGTTTCGTTTTTTGCCATTTGGCTACGGAACCCTAAAAGTAAGCTAGATCAGGTCGGCGATTCCTATCCGACTAATCTGAGAAGAAAGGCCTACACAATCTCAGAGGTCACAGTCTCTTTTAAAGTCCTGACATAATCTTGGTCAGATAGTAGATCAAGTAGACCAAGTAGTTAATATCATCATCAGTAATGTCACTCGATTAATAAAGACATTAATTAATATTATAATCAGTGCATAAAGGAAGTGAATGCAGTCACATCGACTAGCTAATATGCACTTAAAGATGAGTATAGGCATTAACTTGCCTTAACTTGCAGACATCTTTCACTAATATCCGGGTATTTATATAATAAAGCGCTAAAGTTATATAACTTTATAGCACATCGTTAATAGGTAGATACTCGTTGGGGAAGTTATCACATGTCTCATGATAGGTTGATTTAAAATATAAATAATCCGTCAATTCTTATCTATGTCCGATGTTTATCTATGACGATACAAGTCACAATACTAAGGTGATTGGAAAAAAATAAATTTATTAATGTAATAAATTGGACCGTGTGTCGGCGCCACGGGACGTCGTAGTCATTCACACTCGATCGAGAATTAACTCATAAGCAGCTCATTGGTTATGAAATATGAGTACCAAAATGGTGGCTACTTGCTTGCGCTACAATTGTTTTTGCTTTAGCTTAATCATGACGTTTTATCAAACAATTGGCCAATTACAGTCCACAGCAAGGGCTTAAATAAAGAGGATCCATTTGAAAGTGTGGCTAGAATATGTGCAGTCAATGACAAAAGTCGATTAACATTTCTACATCGTCTAAATTGGCACAAAATTATGTGATACATTGTATTTCAGGATTACATATACAAAGAGTTAATATTCTTTTAATTTTACTTTTGCTCCGATTAATAATCTTATAATATAATTATAAGGATTTACAAAACGAAAGTGTTAACCAACTTCTGCTGCTGACTATACCAGCACATTCTGGCATATAAAATTAGCGTTGGAAAAAAAAAACTTGGTAGAACAGACAAGTATTAAAAATTCATTAACCGAACATATTATAAATTGCAACGTTTCTGTCTGTCAGTCCGTTACTGCGCATATAACTAGAGATCCACTTATCCGATTTACGTGTTTCCTTTTTATATTCATAGCTATGTTCTGTGGATCGGTTGAAGTACTAAGCTGCGGACACGGCTGATTTATTAAATATCTAAAACCCTAGAACATGACATTGGAAAATTCTAGGATACTAAAAAATCTATTACTGTTAATAGCTTGTTACTTCCAGGATACCATTTCGTTTTACAATATTGGTCGTAGCATTTAAATTAAATAAGACAGTCGTAAAACAAGCGATGACTGCTTTTGCAGCAGCCAGTAGTAATTGTAAATCAGGTGTGCTCTAATTAGTCCCTAGATATAACAGCTATGGGAAAAAGGATGCACTAAAACGGATAATTACCTTACACGTCCCGATTAGATTTCAATCAGTTCTCAGAACTGCTCGCTGCAACGGCTGTTAATATTACAATCTAAGTTATAAATGGCGTTATCTATAAAGATCCAATAATTGTAATATGTTTATGAGGACGAGTTTCCCGACATTTATAGCCTGAGAACACTTGCGCATCGTATCGCGTGTAGGCAATAAGTTATCAAGGCAAACTTATAAGTTATGGCCTAACCATCGCAGGAAGCAAGCCTATCATAAATCAGAGAAAAAACTTCATCCCGTGTTGTATTTGGAAACAAACTACTATTTTCAAAATGGCTAAACGTTTAAATGTGCAGGTCCCCTTGAAGTTAGCAGAGACTAATCAAAAATGTTAAATGAAACAGCTCTAAACACCACTTAGTGTTGGTTCGCAAGCTCAGGGGAAAACAAATGGTTGCCAGATAAATTACACGAACGTATCAAATAAATGCATTGCCGTTCTTTAGATAAAATGCAAATTTTTAGCAGACGGTGAAATAGGAAGAGTTTCTCTGTTGGAATTTTAGATAATCCTCAGTACTTTCGCAGGTTAGATTAAATATTCCACTATGAATATAATCTTGAATCGCTAACGGCAGTTAAGAAGGGACAATCGAGCACTAATAGCTACGAATTCTGTCGTACTTATAATTTCTTATATTTTAGTGACCAACGATTATATCTACGTTCTAATTCACCATGTCAATTTAATTTTAGTAACTCAATAGCTCATTTTATAAAAATTATGATTGACTATTATACTTTACAAAACCATGTGTCGTATGGGTCGTAGAGCGCACAGTCTAAACGTGCAATCGCTTGAACACATCGCCCCATCGCGCGTGCCTCACACTGGTCTTTAATTCCAGCTGCATTAGTCTTTCCTTTATCTTTTAATTTTCACACGACGTTTCAAACTGTAGTGTTATCCGGTTTGCACTTGCAGTCAGGTAGCATTTGTCAGCAGCAGCCCAACATTTTATGTTTGCTCGTATAACAGGTGCGTTTATTTCATTGTGCTTCTGGTATTTCTATTGGTATTCAAATGCAAACTTTAGCCTGAACTCTGTAACCCAACAACTCGTAAAGAATAATATCCATAGATAAATGATTTACAATGTCAATACGGGAGAGTTTAGGTAAACAGAAATATATTCTTGAATTTTCCCGGGATTAGTAGCAACCCTATTTGCAAAGCGCACCTTGCTTTTGAACGGCTATTTCCTACTATTATTTTATTTCTGCAATTTGCTCTTCTATGTTAACTGCGTACATTCAGTTAACCGACTTTAGTTTTACAACTGAAAGCTGCTGCAATCATTTAAAAAATTGTTCCCACCTCGAAAACCATAACTTTAATTTAATATTTATGTTAGGTTGTATACTATCGTTATGCTGTGGGTCTAAATCTAAGCTGTTAGTACTTGTCCGAGTTATAAAAGACGACTGCGAGAAAGGTTTCCATACAATAGAATATTATGAATTATTGTGCAATATTTCTCTCTGCAGTAACATAGAATACTATTTTGTTATTAAAATCGTTCCCAATAAACAAGGCGGTCCTATAAAGCAAATGAGTTGGTACATACTTACACATTTTACTTCTAAGGTCCCATATTTTGAGCGTCCGGTCGTGGCTTCCTGTGATCACTTTGGTTGGCTCCCCGAGGAATTTAGCTGCCATTACTTTGCCGCTGTGACCCGTCAATGTGTGCTGTAACAAATAACAACACGTGAACAGACAGGTACACATTCATAATGAAGTTTACATATATATTTATGCTTAAAATTAACACAATTGTTCAGGCTAGAATCACAAAAATATAGTCATTACTATTTCAAGCGTAAATATGCATAATGAAATTCAAATTAGCTTTTATTAATAAGCTGTATAAGTGGGATAACATAAAAATATTGTGTAAGAAATTTTACTAAAAATATTTTTAACAAATCATTGAGGTAGGAGGCGAGTGGAGTAATAAAATGCAAATGGTGCTACTGTCAGCTCCCGGCGTAGTTGGAACGGGGTTTACACGTGGCTCCCGGGCCACGGCGCGGGTGCTACACGAACAACGATTATTGTCTTCTGTTTATAGCATCGTGATCTCTTCACACAGTTTCACTTAGCACTGCACCAAATCGATGTCTCACGAAGGAAATCGTTGAGGCCTATTTGCATCTAAAGTGCCTATTAATTGCTTGAATGTCACAGTTTGTAAACGACTTGCTGAGTTTACGATAATGTTGAATAGAATGAATGCGTTTTGAATACAGTGTTTACAAATTTATTACAGGATTTACTAAAAAAAATGGTGCAGTTTGAATAACTTCGACGCTACATTATTAATAATCAATGATACAGGAGCATGTTCACCAAAATCAGCTTTCATACGTTTATAATGAAGTCAAAATGATCCGAATATCGAAAAAGATTAGGCCATTAAATATCTACTAGAGCTTATAAGCTCAATTTCACATTACATAACAAAAGTTATGCAATACTAAAGCACAATAATTGTGTGCATAATAATATTCGTCCTTGTTTACAACAACAATACGCTGCGCACATAATGTAAGTGCTCGAGCTGTAAGTCCGCAGCTGGTTCATTAGAGAGTAATGTATTTCCTACAATTAACAAACAATCTCACTGGAATCATGACGTTATGGCAGATTTATAACACAAGTTCATTCTAAACATGACAGGCTTGTAGTTAAACAATCTGGACACGCTCAAAATGTCTCCATAACTTTGTGGTAATGCCGGGTAGACGGCTGACCCGCTCTCGCCGTTCTTAATTACAGACAAAACGCTCCGATAACGGACGGCTCAGTCGACAGGTTTCATTCCATTTAAGTACTGTAAACAGTAACATAAACAAAGGCGAGAGACGCATAGTGCGGCTAACAACGCTCGGCACTTGTCCGCAACACGCTCATGTAAATTACACACACGACGCGCACGGTACGCCACACGTTTTTCCGCCCGCCTAAGAACCGCGTTAGCTAAGTAATTGAAATAGTTTCGCCACAATATTCAAGAAACCTTCGCTCTTTTTAAAAAAGCTATAACAAGTTAAGCCATTAGCGTTCTTACTGTTATTACCTCCACACTCATTTGAGGACAAATTGCAGCACGTTCTGCAAATTTAGATATCATTATAAAATATTTAAAACGGTATGATACTCTTGAAAAAAGATAATGTTAGTAATAAAAGACGTAACTGATGTTACGAGGAGTAATTAACCCCGGTGTACCTCGATAAATAGGAATTTAAAAGCAATCAGACAGATAAGTACTATTATCATGTGTGGTTATCATCATGTGCATCTTATAAATTGGCGGCGCCCGGTGCGCGGTCGTATTCTTTAATAGACTGGAACTACTAGAGTACCCTGATTAAATAATTTCCTATTTTATTTACTATTTTGTTTTCTTACCTAGAAGGATTGCAGCTCACTTTCATATAGTATATATAGTCCTTATATCATATTTATATAAAGTCCTTAAGACTGTATTTCGGCAATGGCGACCAATTTCAACCGAGACTAGCCTTCGGCGCGGGACATATAATAGACTAGTGCACGACTGTGCGCGCATACATACATAGGTGCACTCCCTCTTCCGCCACTCTCATAGTCCGATGAGACGGCACGCAATCCGACACAACCAGGGAGAGATCAGAACCAACGGCTCATTACCAGCTTATTTACCTACAATATTAAAGGACCATTTCGTTTAATCTTACTTCCGGAAAACAACTCTGTCGAGTTGATAACCCTAGTTTATTCCAAGGTGGATGCACTTCTCCTTTCTCTTTCCTTCTTTCCGAGACATTCATTACTAAGCCAAATTCGATCCAGTAAGCACGTTTGGCGAGGAGGAATTAATTAAATTTAATTCTCAAGGCACTATTAGCCGGCAGTAGTGTTCCCGGAGAGCGCGCAACGGGACCTTATCATCGCTTTTAAAATTTATAGTATAACGGCTAATTAAGAGTACACTCATTTGGTTCGTTCTTTGCGTCACGAGTGCGGGGAGCTTATGTGCTGTTTCGGGTTATTGCCACGCGATAGCCAGGGCACACTAATTGAGGGGGTTACGAGATATCATCCGGACAAGACCCGCCGACTCTTAACGAGCCAATATAACCTGACGTAGTACATTCAGAGCCAGCAGACCTCCCAATGCTCACAATTTGATATTCGATATTACCCAATATAAACCATCCAATATAACATTATAATGAACCCACTGACGAAAGAAAAGTAATTTCCGACCGGAGTTGTTTAGTAATTAGCTTTTGCCAATAAACATCGGAGTGCGATTATAAAGACAATCGGATCGGTCTTAATACGTTACATTATTTCGTCGGGAATAAATGACAAAGAATAATAGGTACTATGATTTATTACGGCATAAACTTATAAGGCATATCTGGTATACATTATACTTATCGCAATAATGGAGTACAATATCTATGTGGCCGTTAGAACATAAGTAAATATTGTACGCGCAGCCGGCGAAATAACTTACTCCTTATAAATCAGTTGATTTGAATTGCGCTCTCATTAGTGATTCCAGCTGCGGTGCGTTGTACAGAAATACACAACTTATTACTTTGGCTACACGGCTAAATCCATTTATAAAGTATCCACATTTAGCTTCTGAATACGCGACTTATCTCTTGTTGATACCCAAACGAGTTCACCAAATAAGAGATAACAGAGAAAAAAATCTGCGGCGTCGGTTTCATTCATGTGGACATTTGAATTCACACAATGCAGCCAGAGTAGCTTATAAAGAGGCTTATTTTATGATATCAAAATGTTTATCAGTATCATGCACCATCACGGAAACGTTATGTATGTTGCAAAAATAATCTCTGTTAATTTATTGTGAGGAGCATGGTGGCGCCGGTTGACAGCGTCAGTTTCGAGATAATCTTTTTTAATCTCATCGTGTTAGCATCTTTTGAGAAACTGGCAAAAAATGCGAGCAGAATAATATGCGGAGGACCATTTGTTGTGAGATAGTGGGGGTATAGGTAGGTAGTGTATGTGACGCCTCGTTTCTAGAGTTCCCTGTACTTCCTCGTGTGCGGGTATCGCAGGACATAAACCACGACAGGTGGTTGTTAAATCACAGCAGTGTGCGCGATATGAAGAGCGACAACAGATGCAATCAAGTAGTAGTCGCCGAGGGGGCGCTGCCATTAGTTATTTACAGAGCTGAGTAACTAGGTGTGCGAGTTATATCTGCTTCCCTTGCCAGTGATAAGGATACTATGAGTGTTCATTTATGATGTCAGGTTTCGGATATTCTGCAATTTAAACTAGATTAAAGCTGTGAAAAATGATATCAAGGAAGACTTATTTCAAGAAGTCTGTTAGAAATATGAGTCTCAAGTATGAACATATAAAGCGTATGTCCGTATACCTACTTAGTAGGAAATGTTATTATAAATTGAGGCTCTTATTTTGCTGAATCAGCAAATTAATATTCGACGTTGATTTCATACCATAGAAACTTAAAAGTAATTATGTAGCAAGTAATGAAACGAAAACATAAAATGTTTGAAATTAATTTTACGGTAATTTCGTATTTGAGTAAGACAAGTCTGATGTTATCCTCGGTGTAATTACGTGGATATCTGTTAATTTGCATACAGCTGATGGAAGAATAGCCTTTAACGAAAATAACAGAACTACCGCGGTCAACGTGCTCCTGAGAACTGTTTTGTTTGGGTCATGAGCATATTAATTCAACTTGGCAATGATTCATCATTTTCGTACTTTGTTTTATTTAATTGAAATCATCACAATAGGGAAATATCTCATTCTGTTTTATTGCTGTCTGCTAAATTTACTGTCGTAGCTATTAATTACTACAGCTAAGACAATTACATTATTATAGATTGGCAAGTAATTGGGTGTAGTGGGGGCCCAGTGCTATCGGCCTCGACTGATCAGTTGTAGGACGTGAGTTCGAACCTAGACAGGCACTTTTAATTTAATCACCATTGCTCTCAAAATTGTGTAGGAAAACATCGTGAGGAAACCAGTATGTCCTAGAACCGAAAATTTCGAAGACATGTGATATCTACTGACCCGCAATGGGCTCGCGTGGTGGATTATGGACTACTACCCTATGTCCCAGCAGTGGGAACATTATAGGCTGATTATGTTAAGCGTACTATACTTGTAGGTACATTAACAAGAAAACAAATAGACCGCACTTATTTAGTTAATTCTTTTGCAGATCTGTTAATGAAAAAAATCCAAGCTAAGTACGGAATAGTGCAATTAACTCCAGTTTATAAAATGTTGTTTAAAAATAAATACAAATAAACATTAATAGAAAACTATTCCTAATTTTGTTTTGCCTTTATATTTACTTTAAGATCTTTCTAGAAAATACTGAATTAGCATTTCCTAAGGTGTGCGTGCGAGCAAAGCTAGCAGCTTTACATGTTATGTCCCTACATAATTTATAGCTAATTCAAGAAAGTATTTTAATTAATGATATTAAAGGCATGCAGTACAGTAAAGGCTACCGGGAAAGCCGATTATGAATACACAAATCTATTTGCAAAAACAAACACTGGGGTGGGTGCGGGTAGTCAATTATTATTTAATGTAAAAACTATTAGAAAATATCCATAAAAGGAAATATCCAGCAAAACAATTCAGTGCACTATGCACTGAATTGTTTTGCTAAAGGAACAGTCATCTGCATTTATATTAAAATTTGATTACAAGTACAATCAAGGCGTGGTTGAATTCCTTCAAGCCGTCTGCATATTAAAAGAAACGCTGTCTTAACGCGCACGAACAATTAAAGTTCAGCTATGTAATTATAACAATTTAAAAGAATGATATATTTTTTATTAAACGATAGCAAAGCACAAGTATTTCAATGAACACTACATGTGCAATAATTTATAACTACCTTGGAGTGTCCTCGAGATAATTTGAACTTTAAAGATATAGCAATAAGAATTAGAATGTGTTGATTCTGACGTTTATAACGAGAAGTATTTCACCAATTCGACATGAGATAATTAGGACCTCGTGTGGGGAGTTTACTAGCGGTTTAATATAGACAAATAAAAAACCATTTTGGAAGTATCTATTATACAATTTCTCCGTCATGTCTCTTAGTGTTAATACAGTTTTTAAAGACTTAAAAATAAAATATTCTTTAAATTTAAACGGGTGTGTAAAGGATGATATACTTGTAAATCTTTGGGGGTGGTTTTCCATCGGCAGATAATTTTTATTCGTGGAATAAAATTGACGTCTGACAGATTTTGTATGGAAGAACTGTCAAAAATTCAAAATTATTGTTCGGATAAAATTATCTGGCGTTGGAAAAATCAGTCCTTATAAATATTGTTGAATGCAAATAAATAATACGCATGTTTAATCGAACCTTTAATAATTCCCATATTGCGCTCCTAAAAATATTATTGAATACTCTAAAATAATGATTGCGCTTCTTTTAATGGACCTCAAATAATTCCTATTTTGGGGTCCAAAAAATACTAAATGGCCTAGTAACTGCCACCAACGTGGATGTAGCGCTCGCACAGCTACGTTGGTCGGGGTGCCCTAGCTTAGTAATTGCGACCAACTATGAGAAAAGGTCAAAGTTAAAAAAGGCACAATCATTTAAATAAAGTCATCATCATCCGCCTAGCCTTTTCCCAACTATGTTGGGGTCGGCTTCCAGTCTAACCGGATGCAGCTGAATACCAGTGCATATAATAATCATTTAAATAAAGTGTCAGTCACTAATTGCCCAGAAAGTTTTTAGAGGATCAGTGAAATAGTTCCCTAGATAAATATATGGGTATAAGTGAAAGGTAAAAAATGTTCGGCGAAATGTTAGCTAGAGTGCTTGATCATATCCCCATTAACTTATTCTCACACTATTTGTTGATTGGTGCGTGATTGTCTCGCGTTAGTATCGATTGTCTATCCGAAGTAAGCTAATAAATCTAGTAGTTTTTGTAAAGTATCATGTTCCTTTTTGTAAGCTGACACACTCCCGTAACACGATTCATTTATCTTTCTATCAAATAATACGCATTTGCGGCAATTTAAGAGTCATTAGCAACGCTTAGCGAATTAATAACAGTTTAGACGCCTGAATTCACGCTTATGGCGAGTGTATTAATTACGTAATATTTCATTCCGCCGTATAAAATAAGATAAATTCTTTATTAATTGACTCACCGAGCTAATTAACGTTAAGTTGTACTGTTGTTGTAATTAAACAAAATTAATTTTATGTTAAGACCATATTTACCACCTGCTAATGAAGTTAAATCTTTTCGATTGGAACTTACTGTAGCCATGGTTCAGGACTTTCTCACAAGTATTAACTGTGTCGCGTATAAAAGGAGTTTTCTTGTACTAAAAGTACAAATACGTCCATTTTAATGCGGACATTAACCGATTTTACTTGATTGTTAAACTGTAATCTTAAAGCTAATAATTTTGTTTTAATGGGTAGGTTATTTAGTGTCTGAACTGATTCGCTTGGGACTTTATACCGTTAGGCAACTTCGAAGAAAACTGTTACAAATTACTTGTGCTAATTAACATGAAAACGGATAAACTTTTCATAAAATTCATTATAATTGTTCATAAACAATAATATGTTATGAAAGGCAATCAAAATTGAGTTCAATTTCGCTAATTCGCAATCTTGATTATTATTTATAGGGTTCTATTCTATGGTTTACGAATACCGTCGAAAGATATAAATTGCCCAAGATAATTAACAACCGTATATTTTAGCATAGAAGATGTAAATTCTGGTGATCAAAATCAGTTTTAACGGCTTGTTTTATCGTTTACTAACTTAAGGAAAGCAAAATTAATGTAATGAGGATTGTGTCAATTTATAAAGTGGTCGCATAAATCAATTTGCGGATGATTAAATATGTACGTAACTATACCGTTGCCAACAACTGGGAACAGTTAATCAATTAACGAAATATGTGGTGTACCGTGCGGGGGACCGTTGCCGACTGTACGTATGAGGTACACACCTATTTGTCACAAACTCACAACCGCGGCCGCCGCTCACTATCAACGCAAAACCAGTTGATTTGTTAATGTATCTTGTATTAGCTGCGCCCCGCGGTTTCACCCGCGTAAGTGTCGATCCCGTGGGAATATCGGGATAAAAAGTAGCCTATATGTTAATCCAGGGTGTCAGCTACCTCCATACAAAATTTCATCAAAATTGGTCAAGCTGTTTGAGCGTGAAGAAGTAACAAACATATAAACACGTGTACACACCCCCACACACTCACACACTTTTGCCTTTACAATATTAGTGTGATTCCATGTTGCGAATCGAGGTGTCCACCTGTCTGCTTATTGGATTTCCCCTCGGTTTGTTTGCAAGATACTAGAAGAGAACGTCTTTTGTTTCAGGACATTATAAATTCTGCGCGAACATCACAGTTTGTTAAGGAAAAAATGGCATGTTCCTTTTCACGAAATGAAGAGCGCTGGTGGAGCCGAAGAAAAAGCTAGTTAAGCGTTGGTCACTAATGATGAGCTACAACGAGGAAGTGTTTGTAACATGCACTAATGTCAATGGACAGTACATAAGAACACTCGCAGTTGTCATTGGTCGTTAACATTTCGCGCGTCTAATTGAAAATATATGTTTCTTAACTAAGTTTCAAGAGTAAAACAACATTAAACATTGCTTTTTACTGAATAGTGTCAATAGTTCTGCCTGTTGGAAAATAACTGTAGGTTTATGACTGTGTCACTAATTGAATATGTTGGATACATTTAAATACTAAAGCTGAAATGCGAAAATGAAATACTGTAAATAATGTTTAGGTACTTGCAATTTAGTACCAAACGAATTGAGATTTAAAACTTATAATCGCTGCAGAACATTCGGACTGTTTTAATTTGAGACTTAACTGGATTTTCTTGATGATTTATGCAGTAAGTATTGGAATGATGTAACCATTGGCCGATTATATTGATTGTTTAGAATATTCGAGAAGCAATAGGCAAGCAGGTTGGTAATATTAATTACAGCGCTAACACGAAACAACACAGTCCGGGAGCAGCGCAGGCGCGGCGGCGGGCGGCGCGGGCGCTATGCGCTCGTAACGGCGGCAGCACGGTGCGCTCACGACGCGACATCCACCGATTTATGTGTGGGAGCGCTAGGTCGTGACCCTACCACATGAAAATGTTAATTCGTCTTATATCGCAAGCATTAGAACCGCACCACATTCAAATACAAGACCTTAATTTCGTCATTACAATAATTGCTCCATTAGAAAGCAGGAAAAGGCCTAGGTTACAGCTACGTCCAAATAATATCACAAATTAGATGCTGTTATACACTAGCGTGTCTAGCCAGGTATTCTTTGCATGAAGGCGATTCATGTTGCAAGAATTGGGACGCAAATTGTGTCTAATCACTTTGTCTTGCATTTCATAAGGCACCCAGATTTTCTTGATTGAAAACGGTGAATTCAATTACGGATATAGTAAATTTTGCAACTGGATAAATCGGAAATCCACAACCGAATCGTTCGAACTTGTTTTCGCACGCTCGTGTAAAGATTGCTCGGAAACTTTAAAAGTGTGCAGTAAAACCAAAATTGGGCGGTCAAGAAATGATGTGACCGTGTTACAGGTGCTAGTAATGCTGGTATGGCGTGACCGCACCATCTCTAATGTTGTTATAATGGCGATATCGGGCGGGATCGTGTGAGTAAGTAATTGATAGAGCAACTTGCAATTGTCTTTGCTATTAGCTGTGTTAATACACTTAACTTATTATGGTTAAAATGTCTGGGTGTTTTTACTACGCTTCATTTTAATATGTGAACTTTTTGACAATAGTGCAGAATATAACAGTAAATGTTATAATGACAACGGAACAAAATATCTTACTGGAGATGTAATAATGCACGTTATTCATTTGAAGTTGTTTCGTATAATGTGACAGTTTTACTGCAAGTGATTAAGGTCCACTAGGTAATGTTTTATTTCTGAAAGACAATTATCTATGTGTATCCAGTATTGTCTGCAGTAATTTGTGACAATTTATCGCTAATTATTGAGAAATATAACGCGTACGATACTGTATTTTAGCTCATGCTAATAAAAGTTTCAACAGGTTGAAGTTAAATGCTCTACTGCAGGCGAGCACAATTTGCTGAAGTATTTCTATCTATATGTTAGATGTTAGCTAGCCACTCAACTGCCAATTTTGTTCCGCCATTATAACTGATTATATTTCACGATAACTTGTAAGTAATTGATACACATCCGACGTTAGACGTTAAATCACTAGAGCTTCGAACTTAGAGGCTTCGGAGATTCCACCACATTAGAGGTGTTAAGAACAAATGATGATGATATAAATCTACCGCTTTTTACTGGTCTTTATGGCACCATTTAGACACCTCTTTTTATACGGATATAATAATATTTTGCCAATACTGTTTTGATGTTACTAAAATTATGTACTGTGATATAATTGATGCGTATCTCGAGGTTGTTACGAGTGTTAGTAGTTAATTATAAATGAATTTCTTAATTTAATAGCTTCAAATAGTTTGATTATACACATTAGATGCATAACATGTAATCCTCGTCGTTTGGAACAGATTGTACCGAGACTTGTAAAGCTTAACGGCTTTTACAACATTGTAATTGCTTTGAAGAAAAAAAATATAACCATTGGGTAAGGGCTTTATAAATCACTAGCTTCTGCCCGCGACTTCGTACGCGGATCCTGTTGCTAATGTCAGCGACAACGGGGTCGTCAAAATCGAAGATCTGCAGTGCGATTCTGTAACTATCACACGGTGAAAACTTGGGTGAAGTGAGCGTGGAGTGAGCTGTCAATAGTGTCAATTTCTAGCAAAAACAAACTCACGTCACCTAAGTTTTCACGGTGAGATTTTTACAGAATCGACCGGCTGAAACGTCTGATGTCAAATTCTAAGAGCCCGGGGACGGGAAAACGGCGTGATGCGCGAGACGATTCGAGACGTTCCAGATTTTTCATTTTTGTAAGTCAACAGGAAATGCCCATCAGACTAAACAACTTTTGCTAAGACGTCATTCCTATAATTATGTTAAGTGTCGCTGGGCTTTGGAGTTCCACAATAGGTGTTCCAGATCTTTAAATTTATTCTCACAGCAGAAAATGCTCTTCACGTGAAATATTTTTTGCTATGGCACCATTCTTATATCTCTTATACTTTAGCTGGTCTGTTGCGGTTCTGCATCAGGTGTTCCATTTTCCAAAATAAATTATAGCCTGTATGTTGCCCAGACTTAGTACCTATACAACAAAAAAACTTTTCTTCCCGTAATTCCGCAGTGGATCCCAAGGGTACACTGAATTAACAATAATATTGCAAATAACTTAAAAAAAAAATCTTTATAAACTAAAGCTGTACCCGTGGCTTTGCCCACGTATCGCCTATGTATTATTTTAATTTTAATAATAGTTAGTGATAGTTTTTTGATTTACAGAAACACTCAAAAGATGCGTCTCATACTGTACTATAGCTTAGATCCCTCAAAAACTATTTAGGTTTAAGAACAACTTTATTTCTCATAAGAATTCATAATTCACTTACTGAGAATCAAATCAAAAGGTTAATAAGGAAATTTAGGAGACGTCGATTAACAGAAGTTTTATAATTTACTGTAACACTTCTGTGTAAACAACGTTCGTTGTTTTTCTCTCGGTCTTATTCAATATGTAAGTACAGCGAGTCAGGACTGGTGACGCGGGAGCAAGCGACGTACAGGTGTCCGTGTGAGATGCAGCTCGTCCTGAGGTCGACACCCGCAGCCTTCAGTGTCTGCCCCTGCGACTTATTTATTGTCATGGCGAAGCACACGCTCACAGAACTGCACGCGCTTGAATTGAAAGGGGTAATTGTGGCCGGGTGTCACCATTGCCAGGATCGCCCAGAGGACACGGTGGAGCACACGGTGGAGGTCTGCCCCGCTTGGGCGGAGTACCGCCGTGTCCTCGTAGAGGCGCGTCCAGCCCTGGTGCAAGCTATGGTCCGGGGCGACAGGGAGTGGGAGGCAGTGGGAGGCCACGCGCGCCTCAAAGAGATGTCAGCATCGAGGGCCGATGCCTGCCGGGTCAGCGGGATTGTCCGAAAGGGTTACCGCTGGCCCCGAACATAAAGGGCTAAGGAAGGAACACGGGTGGGTTTTAGTCAGTAAGAGTCTGACACTTCTGACAGTCCCTTCCGCTCCACCCAGAGCGGGAGGGGTCATTTGATGATTTCCCATCCGAAAAAAAAAGAAAAAAAAAGGGTAATTGTGGGGAATCAGTGGTATACGTGGTATAAACACTGTCTCGCCGACACCACAACCCGTTAGAATTTCCGCCTCAATGATATTTCTCTGCAGCGAGACGACTTTGAGCCGGGTCCCATTGCACAGTTTCGGCGGAGTGAGATTCAAAAGAAGCATAATTGGGACACCGACCTTTAGCTTAATGGTGTGCGCTGGTAGTCCACTTGCACTGAGGGAATTGAGAAATTCTACGGGGTAATGTGTGGCATCATCTTGGTCGACAACAGTGTTTATTGAAGTGTAGATCACTTCATTTCCCTCAATTTCCGCGAGAATGCATTCATTGATCGCTGAAGGTTGGTCGTTTCTGGGTGTTAAAATGACTCGTTCACACACCCAAGAATTATCTTGGTGCGGTATCCTATTGATGTCCCCGTACCAGGCGAATCAAATCTTCTAAGGTGGACACCACTCTCCCAAGTATCTCAGGTAGAACCACCTGGCCACCGTCTACTGGTAGCGGTCCCTCAGCCAATTATAAGAAAAGATCAGAAAATTCTTGGGCGTGTACATTCCCGCCAAGCTGTGCTCTCATATTCATCGTTAAGCGCAACCTATGAATATGTGGCCATAAGAAAGAGCATTTCAACGAAGCATTCACCTCATCAGCCCTAGTTCCTCGCGTCACCACAGGCAGCGTTTGTCGGAAATCGCCGCTTAACAGAACTGTAACGCCACCCATCATTTGCTGGTTCCTGCGGATGTCCTACAAAGTCCTGTTTACCGCCTCTACTGCTTTTCTATTCGCCATAGTACATTCATCCCACACGATTAAAGAGCAATCTTTAAGCACGCGCCCTTTGTCACTGTTGCGTGACACTCCACAAACAACAAATGCGCTTGGTAAGATATAACTGAGAACCAAAAGTTTGACTTGACTTTACGTAGCTTGTTGTACCACCAATCAATCTGTTTATTAATATTGGTGTGAAACTCCCCATACAATTAGATAGGACATGTAAAGTTCTCAGATTTCATAACAGTATCGTTCCTAATGCACATAAAAAATGCAAAAACTAAACAAAAAGAATTTTACGATTTTTTAAAACAATAACAGTTTTTTTTTTAATACGGGATTTGAACTCGCATCATTTAGTGCGGTAAACGGTCGCCTGACCTTACCGCTAAATTCCCTGTTGACATATTGTTGAAATAGCTGTTCCCTTGCAATTTATAATATTACTGCTCCGCTCCTTTTTAAAAATAGCGTGATTGTTATGTTTCCAGGGTTAAATTTTTATTAACTAATTAAATAACATGTCATTTTGGGCATTCAATTATATTGTGCATTCAATTACGAACCAAAACCTTTTCAAATCAATATTGCTTACCTCCCATAACATACGGCGTGATAATATGTAGCCTAAAGCCTTCCTTGGTTTACAAAGAACATTTTTGCTGAATTTCAATTCAATCTATCCAGTAGTTTTGGCGTGAAGCCTTACCATACACACAGACAAACAGACAAACAGACAAAAATTCTAAAAAGTCACTTTTTGTCATCAGTTACGTTTTTCTAACAAAAGCCACTTATTTTTTCTCGAAAATTCCCAATGTACAGTTTTTCTTTCGTTACTGTTTTATTATATGTATAGATAAGGACAGTGATGATTCACTTGAACGATGGCGCTCTGTGATATTGATGGATGATGTCCTATCTTTATTACTTACTCGCATATGTACCGCTATTTATCAATCTTAGGTATGTCACACAGTTGAGCAATTATCAAAACACTTTATAAAGTGTTGTGTTCTTGATACGATCATATTTTGCGTTAAATAATAACAGCCGCACAGGTCGATCGATCAGGTTAAGCTACGCTTGCCGCGGTTGGTCTGTGGATGGGTGACCATCTTTACATACCGAGACCCCTCCGTGCCTCGGAAAGCACGTTAAGCCGGTGGTCCCGGCTGTCATTCGTGGATCTTTGACAGTCGTTACGAGTAGTCAGAAGCCCGAAAGTCTGATAACCAGTCTTACCAAGGGGTATCGTATTACCCAGTAATTGGGTTGTGGAGGTCAGATAGGCAGTCGCTCCATGTAAAATACTGGTATTCAGCTGCATCCGGTTAGACTGGAAGCCGACCCCAACATGGTTGGGAAAAGGCTAGGCAGATGATGATTAACGTCGAATAGTATTTTTTTTCTCTTAATTTAGAGCTTTTTTAACATCTTCAAAATTCTTAATCTGAAGGCCAATTCTCGTTATTAAAAACGTTCAAAATCTAGTCGCAATCTCAACTCAGCGACAATCAATGTCAAACACTTGTCAAAATTTAGGGAATTTAGAGGTATTATTGACAGATGGAGCATGTGAACGTTCTTAAAATTACGAGAATTGCGCTTCTGGTCTATGTTTACGTGAACAGTTTAATTTACCTATGCTCGGTTCCTATAAACAAAAACGAAACGTTTTTTTATTGCCAAATTGGGCATATAAATAGATTCGTAAGCTAATTTTACCTGATACTTCCATTATGGAAGGGTCTACTATGCAAAGCTAATAAAAGAGTCTTATTTTAACTAACAATGATCCGTAAATTGTAGGAATCGGCCATTAATGAAGTTCAGGTATAATGTTAAATATTTGACGGCACGGTTGACGCAGTGGTTAAGCGATTGACTGCTGCGCTGCGTGTCGCGGGTTCGATTCCCGCACGGAACAAATATTTGTATGACCTACAAGTAGTTGTTCCGGGTCTGGCTGTTTGTGTATGTGAGTTTAAATGTTTGTAAACGCACCCACAATACAGGAGAAATTCCTAGTGTGGGGCAACGTTTTTCTAAAAAAAAGAAAAAAAAAAAGAAAAAAAAGAATGTCTGGAGGCTGGATCACAAGGGATCGCCTATTGGCACAAAAGCACCCTGCATTCATGTAAAGCTCATGAGATCGCAAAATACGGTACCTACTAGATATCGCTAGCACAACTTGAGGGATCTATTGTATAAAAAAAAAACATATGAAGTCGAACATATAACCTCCTCCTTTTTGGAAGTCGGTTAAAAATAACAATAAACGGTAAGTGAAGAGAAGGCTTTCTACTGTGAAATGTTGAACAAGTGCGTGAGTTCTTAGCACGCAGAACACTAGTAAAAGCAAGTTGTATGCATTATTAAAATTACTGTAATCCGTGAAGATCGATGATTGAAAGTGTGTACGAAGAAAAACGACAGACCAACGAGTGTTTGGTAAAGTTTCGTGAATAAGTAATCTAAATCTTTTATCCATTAAATTGCAGGTTAGTTACGAAAAAGTAACAATTGGGATGAAAAAATATGAACTGCAAATTCGGCATTTCCCCTCCTGAGTGAAAGTTCGAACACTTATACGTATTCATCTAATGGTGAAGGACCGGAAATTACACATCATTATTTTTCCTTTACTGCAGGACCATTAAATGCATTATACCGGGAGGATACAGGTCGTATCAGTTGGAGAGCTATCAATGTCAGAATAGTACACGTATTGTTATTTCTGAGTAAATATCGTTAAGTCAGGAATGGCTCTCGAGCGTGAGCTGGGGCGCGTGAATGTTACGTTTAGAGGTGGGCGCTAAGTGTTCCGCTATTGGTTTGGGTTACACTGTAGGTAAAGTGTAACGAACAAAGGATCATTCGCATTTTGTGCGCCGTGTGAGACAATGCGCAGTCCAGGCACCCAGCTAGCGTAACGTGGGGTGAATGAATCCTAAATCAGTTCACGCTCATGCCATTTGCTCAGCACTCGCACTTCTAAACTTTAATAACTTTTGCGCGCATCAAGTCTCTTAGTTACAGTAGACGCACATCATTAAAATACGACATGGAAAAATATGAACGAAATACACAAATGGCCGTACGCTGCTCGAAGGGAACAGCCGAAGCGAATTTCGATACCACAACTATCATCACATGCATGCCGTGTCTAATGTGCCTAGCGTTGCTGACATCTTATAGCTCCTTTATATAGACGGTCTTTGACTTCTTGTACCCGGAATAACAGCACACTGATTGGCTATTTCCTGGCGTTTTGAGTATAATTACTTATCCACTCAAATACAGAATGATACATACCAATTTGTAAAGTAACCATTTTATTACGGTTCTTAATTACTCTTTCCAGAATTGCTGGCCTGATGAGAACTTGGCTATGATAAAATCAAATAGTTGTAGGTTAGTATAACAACATTTGTATTCTACATTGTAATGTTGCAACCGTATAAGGTTTGTGTGTGGAGTTCGAAAGAAGTGGTTGATGAACGGCCCCGAGACATGTGGGATAGTTGATCTGAGGAGAGATCTCGAGCATTACAGCGTTATCTCGCAGCCCGTTACTGGATCAAAATGCAAATTAACTCACAACCCCGCACCTGACTTTCATACTGTTTTGGAGTCCAAGTTATAATTACGCGCAGCAGTTTTTTGTACAACGGCAATATTTCATATTACCATAGTCAATTTCTTGTGTAGCTAATTGCTACCTAGGTATCTTTAGATACAAAACCTATCTCTGAGTTTTGGTTCATGATTGAGTTGGAGCAAACAACACTGTGATAATTGTTTCAGAATTCTACTACTAGATATCTCAATTAAAAGTGGCACCAGTGTTCGCTAAGAAGTCTTTTAATATTTATTTTAAAAGAATGTTCTTTTAGTTGTCTTTGGTAAGGTTGCGTGAAACAGCAAGTCGCCTATTTCTTGCGGTGGCAGCAAAAGTTTGGGATTCGCGGTAAAGCGCGGAAGGCGCATGAGCCGTGTGCTATCGGCGAGAGGCCATCTGCCTCCGTATATCAAATTAACGGTGCAGAACTGGGAACCATGGCAGCAGGCAGGGCAAGCGACATACCGAAATTCGCACCTGTACGCGTGTGTCACACATACATGTTTCTACAGATGCATAATACAGAAGAACGAGTACATGCGAAAAATCGGCCGACCGTGTCCAAATGTCTTTGTTTTGGCCAAATTCAAACTCCGTATAAAGAATGCCGTTATTATTAAGTAAAGTATCTTGATATTTTTATATTCCTGAGAACTATTCAACGCAACAGGGTAGGTTTTATGGTCGTTGCTCCACTAAGTAAGTTTAAAATTATACAAATAAATGCGACGCCTTCATGGTAAGTCTCTAATATATTGACAATAAATATTGTGATGGTATTTATATTAGTACGTCGGCAAAGTGTATACGACAGTTTGTTGCTCAAAAATTATTACATTCAGATATTTCTCTTTCACTAGGAACGGGTTTAGCCTGTGGGCACGATTCGCGTTTCGTTACCTGAAATTATTAGTACTAAACTTATTTAAGTTAAGGTGTCATAAAGAGTTGTTCAGTGAGTTTAAATATTTGTTCAAAGTGGGCAAGTTATAATATAGTTTTAACATTTTATGTAGGTACGTCTGTCCGAAAAAATCTATGATATGAGAAAGACACGGAAGGACCACTTTTTTAATGGTCCTTATAGCTTTCATGTTATAATTTCATATGTTTAATTTAGTTGAAATTGACGAAGCTGCTTCACCTTGTTAGAGCTTAAACGAGAGCTTCCACAAGCATTACATAGTATGTAGGGTTAAGCTTCGCGACACCTTTCTGCGTGCGCTTGTGTAGGTAAACATAAATCTGCAAACTTGGTTCGCTCCGACGATACAATCGTGGGAAGAAAGACGTTAAAGTGCTATATAATTGTTTGAAGACATGAATAGTCAGTGAATGAATGCGTCAACTATGCATATGTATGTGAAAGTCAAGTACCCCTGTGGTTAGCTATGTTACCATGTTTGCACATAGAAAATTCAATCTTACAAATCATTATGGTACAGTTTTTGCAGCAGCAAAAAATTAGGAATAGCTATCTAGAATACTACAGTAAAAACATCATTTGTCAAGAGACAAGGAGCGTGAAAATGGACACAATGATGTTTGACCAATCGGTCATGCGCCGGAACTAAGCAAAAAAATTATAAATAGACTCCGAAATCCATTTTTATCTTCCATTATTTTTGATACGAATACATAGGTAGTATTGAAATATACCTTATAACTGTATACTGCGCGAGTTGTAAATATTTTTTATTCCTCACTTGTTCAAACGAAATTAATACTTGTCTAGGTAATTTGAAACTGACTACGACGCCAGTGTATTCTAAGAGGAATTAATCACCGTTATTTTCTTTTGTAAGTATATCGTTATAGATAATTTTTTGTATTTGTATTGTATTTAAATTTTGTTAATCAGGATACTAACGCAAAAAAGATACTTATAATGATTAGTTTCTGCACGAGACAATAGTTTGATCGATAATAATAATATAGAGCAAAATACCGATAATATTTGTTCATTAAGACCAGTCTATTAAGTTTGAACGTCAAATAACTGGTACAGGATCAAGACAGTAATTTATCATAGTTTTTGTCGCGCAAAATGAATAGACCTGCTTGTGTATGCAGAATTTTATAACTGTAGTCTATAAGTTTACATGTTTTTGGTAGCCTACATAGATTTATCATAGTTAATAGAAACATAAAATGGAAGTATAAAACACTAAATTATGTTAATAATACATTTAAGTCTAACTTCCGATAAGAATCTATAAGTTAATAAAAATGATTTCCATGAAGAATTAAACTGTTTGATCAAACCTAGGGCTGACAGCTACACAAGCGGAGTCGGTCGACACCAAAGGCCGTCTGCTTGGGTGGTCCACTGTCCAGCCAGACTGCCAGACTAAGTCTACACGCACTCGCCTAATTACGCCTCGTGTTCCTATAACGTACGAACTACAAAGTGTACCAACTCTCTCAATTTCTAATCAACTTCGTGATTAGGTGCCTTTGAAGGTGTGATTAAATTGTAACAACTCTGTGTCAGTTAAATGCTACCAGGACAAATTGTTAGGAAGAAACGAGGGCAGATCATAGTGAGGCCGTCAACAAGTTTTTGTGTACTGGAATTTCAATCAGCGAATATTTTTCATTTATAACAAGCTATTCAAATTCTAACTAGGCTCTTGTAAGTATCTAGTTAGACTACAAAATTGATGATAAAAGCTAACAGTTACTTGGTTATCTGTTAAGTATGCGTCTGGGCCTGGGATACAGATTAAGATCGTGGACAAGTTCACCGGAAGGACTTGGTCGGAGTGCAGACAATACGCGGGTATTCGTACAGCGCGCACATCCTTAGTACTGAGATAGTGTTTGTAATTAGAGAAGAGTCGGGCGCGGGTGTCGGCGCTAGGCGGCAGGGTTAACGCGACGCTATCGCACCATCCGGCGCCTGCGCACCTCCTATCATGTGAGAGATCAAGCGAAGCGCGCGTACCTTTTCGCTGTTAGTTTCAACTAACGTGATATTAATAAAAACAAATGTATACACAGGACGCACTTTCAGTATGAATTTATTATGCTTACTAACCATTTTTTTTTATTTGATGTTCCAAATATTTTATAGGTGTTTGAAGAGCGTTATTTGCAACTAAATCTCACTAGCAGTCGCCTACATTGTTTCCGAAGCCTGTTATAGGCACTAAAACGCCAGCACTATGCCCGTTCAGATGCTAATCACAGCCGCGATAATTAGCCTAACGTGATAGATAACCGGTGCATATAGCATCGCTCGCCCGAGGGTGGTTCGTCAGTTACGGTGCGATGTTTCACGATGCGGCCGAGTGGTATCAATGCGGTGCGCGGTAACTGTTGATAATTAAGAGTGGTCGTGTAATGGCCGTTGACGGTAACGGCGCGTGCGGCGGTCCGCGCTGCTTCCGCGCTACGCCCACTGACAAGCGACGCGCGTCCTCCGCCGACGTCGTCGATGTGTGATCATGTCACATTGCATTATTTAGCCACGGGCCCCACATTACAAGCGATACATTTGTAACTAAAGGTATCTAAATAGCTCATACAGAAATTTTGGTCCTTTGGTACGGTGTGCGACTGCTTTTTAATTTTATTCAAAGTTGTAAGAAACTGACTCTGAAAAAGGTGAACTCTGCTGCAGCAATGCAGACATTGCAGGTTATATGCATAGAAACTGTGTCGAGAACGAAACAAGACGTTCTGTTTATTTTGTACCATCATCAACGCAGTCAACCTTCTCGTCTTCTGATCCAACGATTTGTCCCATCCAACGCATTAAATCGACTTCTATTTATAACTATCCGGTCCTCTATCTATTTAATATTTACACATGCGTATAAATACAAGATAATATTTGTATGAAAACAGGAAACAAAAGGAAAATATAGTGTTGGCGGGCCCACGCCTGCTAGGGTCCGCGGCACCGCGGCTCCGCGGCATGGTATCCACACGATTGTATTTCAGGTATGTTGAGTTGAGTTATCGCCGCTCGTCTGTCGGGGCCTTTGCCTTCACGCGGCGCTTCCGCGACCGTCGCGTGTCGCCGCCGATATGACCATGACGCCCGCGGCCCTTTTGATAATGCTAATGTTTCTACGATAGCCTCATGATACCAGGATCACATACAATGACCGCACCGGCTAAATGGGCATCAACCGAAGTCTGCGGATTCCGACGCGCTTGAATATTTTCCGTCGATAGGAAGATATTCATTGCAAAAGATTAACAGTTATGGTAAGATCTTGCGATCCTTTATGCGGAATCTGATGTTATAAATTAATGTGCAGATAAACATTGTATGTGATGTGCGTAAAATATTCATAAAAATCAATTTCCAATATTTTAAATAATAGTTAGCACTTATAGTTGAGTGAGTGTTGAATTCATCCCAATAGCATTGGGTTGCCAGCGGCTCTGCGTCGAGGAACAATCGGTCGTAAAGTGACAATTCAACGTTTTACGTATGCGTTTGTAGTCAAAGAATCTTAAGTGGGCGTGTTGTGTCGTAAACAAGCATTTGTATGATTGTGTATTAGCGAAATGGTCCGAAAGTCGATAATTATACGCTAGCCGCTAGCTGTGTGCTGGGCGTTGTTGTCGTTGCTAGTTTGGTGCCGGCTTTAATTAACACCCGCGCCAGCGCGGCAGCGCTTCCTTAGGAGAAGCAGCGTGAGATACAACGAGGATTTATCTGCAATATTACTAAATTGAAGTCCGCTTCCTAGCATTAATATTATGATTATTGAAAACAGTTTCTAAATCATTCAAATTCGTATTGTTTAAAAATTCTTTTGTTATCAATTTCTTATATAAAAACATAATTAATGCAAATTGGTTTTAGTCTATTCTCTTATCTCATTTATGTCAGAAAAACCAGTCACACGCAAAAATCTCGATCGTTATTAATGTTTATTTAGTTGCAGTATCCGCATTCCAACTCCAGCATTTTTATAATCGTCCGTAAAATTAGATGCCAAAAGATTGATGAGAACGATGCCATCACGAAATGTGATTATAATTATCGGGAAAGCAACAGGAGAAGCTCCAGGCGCCGCATTAAGGCGTGATTGTCCATGTCCATAACTTTCGCAAATTATGGAGCACGATAAACCAATTTGGACCTCTGTTTACTTTACAGGAATGAATGATTTTACATAGCAATCGCAGGGACTTGTATTTAGGATAGTCGTTTCACGAATTGAAATACGTGTTGATTACTAGTTAGAACAGTTTTCAGGGAGACTATTAAAGCAGGAAATTTGGGATTTTTCAAATTAAGAAAACTAAAATTTTCTTAGCGACAGAAGTTGTACAGTCAGCGACTAAAGTCGATTTATCTATCTATTGTTTATCTATATTTATATATGTTTTATCAATATTATTGAGCTAAATGTTTTACTAAAACCGGAACAGAAATAAAATTAAAAGAATTTTAGCTCTTAGCTTTTTTTTAAGAAGTAAAATACATCGAGTAATTTTAATTTGTCATTTTAGATGTTGTGTAAATGTAGCAGTGTTAATCGACTTTTGTCGTTGACCGTACCTACGTGAAAACTTGTTAAGTAATTTATTTTTGAACTTTTTCTTGTTTGTAATTTATCTTTATTTTAGAAATAGGTAAGCGGTGTACATTACAACAACGGTCACGTCCCCAAAACGTCGTTTGACCACAACTTTTATTTGATTATGTTTTTCAATCAAAAATCTTATTCTCCTAGGCTCAGGTGGTAGTATAGTAGGACAGTCGGTCGATAAGACCGGCCGTCGGACGTGATGAAATTATGAAGGTCGCTGGTAACAACAAAGTGTTAAAGGGGTTTCAATTCCATGGTAGATTACTGTAGACGATACATGGCTATGAAAACCGTTAGCTATCGTTTTCTTTTATTATATGACGAGAAGATTTTTTTGCATATGGTATTTATGTATGTTTTATTCGGAATAGAATGACGACTTGCCGAGAAGAAGAAGACGGCCATAGAACCGGAACGCGGCCGTGCACGGTGACAACGTTGCGTCGAGACGAACAATAGACCGGGAGCGCGGCGCTACGTGATCGACCGCGGTCACTTGCTGGATTTAATCACATTAATTTACACAACCGTTAGCACATAATGACCATGTATTGTACCGATAATTTGATAATATTTAAAGTATCGTGTGGGTCGCACAGAAAAAAATACCTACATACGAATATGCATATACCTGCCGCAATGGACAGGAAAGTTGATGTAGGCAGAGCTCGAGGTATTTGACTCATGATGCACATTCGCGAACAATGCCATCAATGTTGCTAATATAATTTGCTCTCCCGCTCTATAATCTAAGGCGCATTACACATAATAACCAAGCTTTTTTCAACGAATTAGAGTATTAGACAGTGTGCCTTAGGTACATAACCATCGATGACTACATGAAATATGGTTCTTATTTAAGTTTTTTATTTCCGTGGGGACTATATGGACTCGTAGCGACGGTCGAGTAATCTTTTTTATCCCTCTCGCATCAGGAATTATGTTTAGTACGTGGATGTGATTGCGAGCAAATGTTACGGCTTAGAATAACATAATGAGGCCGACAAACTGCGTGACTTTTGAAAATAATAAATTATAAAACAACTAGTCATAATGACAGGTTAGGACTGGGATAGAGATAGCAAGTAATATGTAACTGTATAAATCAACCAAATTCCTACATGCATCGATATAGTGGTAGGTAGTTATATAGCGGTCACGATTACTCGCCGAAGTGAAAACATTAGGTGTGTGAACCCATAATTTACAACAAATTTCGTAGACCATTGAACTTTATGTAATTTAGTAAGTGGCCAAAAGACGCTTAGCACTTAAGTAACTAATTTTGGTAACATTATGAAAGTGTGAATCGTCTTGCGGTTACTGATGACAGGGTCTTGATTGCCGACAAGGCCTACAAAGTACAATATACGTATTGTAGTCACGATTCTCTTGTTAACCGAAACGACATCTTCTTTCCTAATTGAGAACTGTATATCCGAATCAAAATATTTTGATTCGCCCTTGAGAATTAGATGGGATCTTCTTCCTTAGTATGTTGATATGATTCATACAGCGCTTCAAATTCCTCCAGCTTACAGAGCAGACCGCTACACGAACGGTCTTGGTAAGTAGGCATAGCTATAGGTAATTACCGTACTCGGTATTATGAAGTGATCCCAGATGCTGTTAATAGTACACAGGTTGCTGTTAGCCGTCCTCCTCCTAGGATTAATTCCGTGGTCGCCTCATTCACAGTACACACCAAAGAAAGTTATGATGCCCTGTTGAGAGCCTTATGCGTGTGGTCTCTGGGATGCACATCCCTGACTGACCACAGCTTTGCCTTTTATATTACAGCGACAATATTGCATAAAGGATAACGTAGTGTCCTATTACTTTGTAACATCGAAGAGGAAGTGAAAATTGAAATTTATTGTAATCATAATAGGGAGAGACGTGCTGTTGGCTGACAGTTAAGCGTTTAGATGTGGTTGCGGGGCGGGACTCCGGGGTCTGGAGTGCCGACGTCCAGAGGGAACAGTCCTCCACGAAAATTTATTTATCAAGTATCGGTTGGTACATCAGCGCCTAAGGACAAGCGGCTGGAAATTGCGGGCGGGCGAGGCGCGCGCGATGCGCTCGTCGATACGGGACACTGGTTACTTCCTAACATAAATTCGGTGCACGGGAATCGGATATTATTATTCAATCGTACGATCGAGGTTCGCGCGGGGGCCATAAGTCACGGCGACGCGAGCGCCGGCGGCTGCCGTGAGCGGTGGCGCACGACCGCGATGCCATCGCGTCTGCAAGCACCGCTAGGCGCTAGCGCTGTGTCGGCTGCCCGCCTTCGCCACCGCCGCACCGCCTGCGCTGAAGCCGCGCCTGCTTCCGCACACTTCCGATACGCACATGTTGCTGATTACGCATTTTCCAATAAGGACCAAGAATCTAAGTCATTAGGAAATAAGTTTTAGGACAATAGCTTTGGTAAGCTCTGAACAATTTCTTCAGTGTTTTTCATGGCAGTAGTTACAGATTCTATGAAAATTATCTTATAATCATATTCCAATTGCATAATAATTAGGCTTATCGGCGTCGTGTCGGTTTGATACGAGCTTAAGCGCGTAGTAAAGAAATAATTATCTTAGCAATTTATTTTTTATTCAACGTGGCTATTTAAATCAAAGTAAACTACGCAAAATATAATAGTAACTAATAAATCACACAGTACATACCTAATAATAGCAAATAAAACAGGTAAGGAATTTAATTGCGAACGTTACGCAAGAAATACTTTAATACGTTTAACATAAAGAATTGTTATTATAACTCAAGTGTAGGTACACTTCACTAATGGAGCTCAGCTTCTTCTGATAGATAGCGGCCATGTTTTTACCAGATCTACGTGTTATTAAGGAAGAGGAAGTAAGTCATTAATCATTCCATCGCATCTGTCCACTGCCTCTGGACTTATCATTCAAATAGTTATTTTTCTTCGTATTAATACGGCGTTTATATTCAAATGCCTGGTTATTAATTATTTGGTACACAAAAAATTGCCAAATAAGTCGTAAAGGATGGAGCAAAAAACTTTCAATTTACTGGTCAATAACCCAACAGTAACTGCTGCATTATTTTTTTGTTGTCAATAGATAACGCATCGTAAGACAGAACATAATGTTGGGTCACAAAGCTTGAAAATGATTAACAAATTATTCCCAAGCTGATGTGGGAATCAAAGAAAAACTTAATTGGTAGGTCTTCATTCCGCTTCTTGTATGACTTAATTGAGGAAAAAGGATATGCGCTGCGTAAGCCACGATAACTGAACAGTGAACATTATAAGCTAGTAAGGAATTCTTGTGCATTTCTCGAAGCGCAACCCGTGTTCCCCGGAGCCGAGTCGTGTAAAGTTCAGTTCTTCCCGGTATGGCACGGGAGCAAGAACGATACCAAGCTTGTTTTGGATGCAACAGGTGTACTTATACGACCAAAAAGAAGCATTTCATTCTTATACGAAAACCGAGACTGAATGGATAATGTTACTTATAATGTAAGGCTTTATGTTGGCGAAATAGTAACGAGACATAAAGGTTAAATCATGTTGCTGTCACTAGTGTTAGTCTAGAATTTAAGACTTTATATATCAATAAACCATTTAAAAAAAACTTTTATTAACCTTTGATAAAAAAAGGGTTTCAATACAATGTTTTACAGAATGATACGATAGAAATAAATATGTATACATAAATTGTAAAGATGTGTAAAGCTCTGCTAATGGACATGGGAAACTCTACTTTTTGTTAGTGATATGAACTGACTTGACGACTCGTCCGGTTGCCCGTCCGAGATCGTCCGCGTCGCTCACTGCATCACGCAATGCATAATCTTAATTTATATTAAAATATGCGTAGTAAGCTTTAACGTAAAACATGCCGAACTACCACAACATGAATAACATAAATAAATCGATATTAACCTTATAGATTTTCCGGAAATCACTTCTTTCATTTCCGCAATGTGGCTTTTACCAAGACAATCATTCGAAGAATTTTCACATGAAAGACACTTGGTAAACATTTTCCCATACCTGATGAAATTAACGACTACCTGTCCACTAATTAATTGTTGACTCAGAACAATTACGGATATCCTTGATATGACAAATTCACATCGAAGCAAATGACAAACAATGCACGATTCTATGCATCTACTTGACACTGTAAAAACTGCAAGAGCAAGCGGTGAACAGACATTTGACATCTGTCACTTTTTGCATTGACTTCCTGTACGTGGACACATGCGCTTATTCTGACGTGAAACTATGCAGGTATACTTTTTATTGGATGCAAGGAGGCAAACAGTTTCAGATTTCCCTAACGGGAGCCGCTGATCTACAAGTCTCTGACGTCAGCTATAGCCCAGACCTGGAACTGTACGGGTGCCAGTTTGCTTAATTGATTTTAAAACCGAAAGAAAACGTGAAGTTGGTAGCGGCCTACGTCAAGCTGTGAACTGTGGGAGGTTTAGTGGAGAACTACGATAGATGTCTCGGAAAAAAAAAATCAATTCTATCAGTCTTGGAACCTAAATATAGTAGACAGTGTAAAAAATAAAAGTACACGATATTTACTGAAAAAAAAACTAAGGGAAATTATAAGTGCAGCAACAAAAGTTTACTTTAGCACCTGCAACCTAACGTCCTTTTTTGTATGTAGGCAACGAGTTAATAGAACAGCTTCTATTAAGTATATTAAATCATTATCTTTACTATTCCAACAGAATATCAAAAAACCAGCGTCAATTTACGAACGTAAATTAATATGACTCAGAGCTAGTGATGTGATTCTACCCGGGTAAATTCCTAAAATGGGAATATTCCCGGGAACATTCCCATTGAATCCACCCAATGGGTATTTATTCGGGTATTTATATTTTTATGATCAATTTATACATATTTCGCATATTTGATTTAGTAAAACTGCAACATCCGATTATAATCACACTTAAGGTGAATGGATAGCGGTAGACCGCGAAATTTAAATTTTCTTACGTTTTTTGCAATTTGCAGGTCAGTGTCAGATTGTATCTTGATCAAAATATGATTCGCGACAATAACAGGTACATATTTATAGAATTATAATCATTAATATATCTTTCTAAGTTAAATTTCTACCACCAACCACCAATCTCTTATGGAAAAGTATTAGGGGTAGAAATCTAACTTAGAAAGATGATTGCGTGGCGCACACATTGAATTTACTTTGTCATGATATAATGAAGGAAGATGCTATACAAGCCTTCATTTCAGTTACCGTCGACGTAATCAAATCTCTTAGAAACAAATTAAACAAAAAAAAAATCTGAGCGCGTTATTCAAGCAGGTAATTGTAGAAAAAGGTTCTGGCGAGCAACTAAAATTGCCCAGTAAGACGCGTTGGGGCAGTTACCTTCATGCTGTGCGTAGTTTGCAAAATAGCAAGGCGGCTCTGCAATGTTTGGCGGTACATGAAGAATTGAAGATGCAATAATGATCCCAGTTGATATTAAAGCAAATTTACTAGACGAAGAATTTTGGAAAATGATTGACGAATCTACTGCAATTTTAGAGCCAATAACAGATTACATAATATTTAAACTAGAAGGAAACGAAGCGTACATAAATGACGTGTACATGTCATTCAAAGATATAAAATCACGTCTGGTCTTTCTGCTTCCTGGTTTTTCTTCTTTGGTTGACAATAATGTCAGGGTGAGGATTTTAAATGCAGTTGATAAACGCAGAGGGAACTGCATAAAGCCTATTCATCTAGCAACCTATATGCTAGATCCAAAATCTCAAGGCAACGAACTCAACGAAGATGAAGAAATCATTGCAATGGATTTCATTCACGAGAAAGGAAGGCAGTTACACTTGGAAATAATGACTGATTTAGCTAATTATAGAGCAAGAGAAGGTTTGTGGGGAAAATTTTTTGTTTGGACCAGCCTCCAGAAAATGAATCCCTTAACTTGGTGGAAAGGAATTTGCAAAAACAAATCTCTGAGCAAAGTTGCAGCTTGTCTTTTAACTGCTCCCTGCACCTCGGCTGCAACAGAGCGTACCTTCAGCATTTTACCTACTTACTATTATAAGAGTTAAACTTGAAGTAATTTTTGTCACCATAACCTGATATTTAAACAATAATTTTCATATTTGAACCATCCTGTTGTTGATTAAGGGTCAGTTCACACCGAGACCCGACGCGACGCGCAGTTTTCAAGATAGAAATACAATTACAGACCTTATCTACTACACAAAAAGGTACACGATTCAGTGAGCTACGCCGCGCGGCGGCGGCGCCGCGCTGCGTAGCTCGACGTAGCTAGTGGACACTGAATTGTGTACCTTTTAGTGTAGTAGATAAGGTCTGTAATTGTATTTCTATCTTGAAAACTGCGCGTCGCGTCGCGTCTCGGTGTGAACTGACCCTAAATGATTTTGGAGTTAGTGTTTTGGTTTTTATTCAGTACTTACTAAATCATTCGTCATAGAAACTAATTTACCCACGATTTGGGAACTTACCCGGGTAAATACCCGTTTTGGGAATATTCCCAGGAATATTCCGGGTGGAATGATGGAAACTTTCCGAGTCGCCCATCACTACTCAGAGCTACCGATAAATTTATTTACTTCTGAATTGATAACTCAGCGACTAATGTTGTAAGTGGGCTACTTTATATATTTTAGAGATTCAACATCTATCTGCTAATAAAATCAAATTCCAGCCTCAAAATTAAGCATCACACTTTTTTATTCAACAACTAAATTAATAAATCATATTCTTTTTTCATGAAAATTTGCTACACAAGCGCGTTAGTGCACCTAACTGGGGGACACTTCATGGTTTGAATAGGTCAAATCTGTTCCAAAACCAAATCGGGCCAAAGCCAAAAGACTACGTGAAGTCGGGCTTCACGTAGTCGTTTGGCTGCCCCTAGAGTGTATATAAAAACCGAAGGCGCGAAGGGAGAGCAACCCCCGCTCGCTGTAACAAAGCATAGGCACCCGTGCGAGCCGTAGCGGCTGAGGCTGAAGCTGCGGAGGTGAGCAACTCTAAAGTGTTTTGAGGTTAGGTTCCAATAAATAGATAGGTGACTACATGAAATTAGAGCTTTCATTGACCATTATTTGATGACAATAATAAGGTATTTTATGTTCAACTATAGTAGATTCACTCATCAATTACTTATGCTAACGTATAAAAATATAGGTGACTATATGAAATTAGAGTACGTTGGAATTATTTTATAGATGCAGTTGATACAGTTATTAGAAGCTGGCAAAGCGTAGACATATCACAAATTTAGTTGCTTAAGAATAATCAGCATGCTGCGTCAGTAGCTTGTTTTACAATGGTCGTATGGTCGCTTGAAAAGCATTTTTTGGACGCTACAAGTTCGTTGCTGACCTATTAAATTATTAGACAACTAAATATATTTGAAGACGAGAATGACATTTTTAAGAAGCTGCCTTAAATAACACCCAAAAACTAATCATATTTTGTGCCAGGTTTTACTGCATGCAGAATCAATCTGTTACAACCGTAATACCTGAACACATTTATATTTTTGCAGTAATCTACTAAAACAATTTCCTGCCGGAAATCGCAAATGGATCTCAGAATTCAGGCCCAGAATAATATTTCCGTAGTTAGTTCACTGTCAGTTATAGCTGATTAGATTTTGCAATCTATCGACAAACTACTTATTATTTGCAATAGCATCAATCATAATTTTTAAGGAGGTACTTATTTGCGTTTTTAATTTAGCATACTAAATGTTGATGAAGATTTCATAAGATCTATTCTACGTAGCATTAGCAATTAACATAAGTAATTAAATACTATTTGCTTTAATCGATTACATGTAGGTCTGTATTCCTGGAACGAGAAAATCGTATCTTTTTTTACCTCTCCCTTTTTTCTATCATTGCCTTAGACGACACTGGCAATAAGTACTTGTCGCAAACGTATGCATGGATCTAATCTAAGTACATACTAATTAAGGTTTAGCTAAGAAAATTAAATCTTAACATTACACGCATATTAATTTTGAAGCTCATTTGAGTTAATTAGGTACTTGTTTTTATTATCCTCCATAACTCTGTGGTATAAACATCTTAACTTAATGTTGTTTATTGATTTAGCCACGAATTTCCGAGATGTTAGCGAGAATCTCAGTAAATATCAACTCAGTGATACAAATAAGCTGGTACCGCTCCTTTGAAACGAGTACGCTGAAGGTAGCCTGGTTATTTCGCTCAAGGAAATGTATTTCTACAATGATAGATTCGCGCCACGTATCCAGAGAACAACGTCATTAAGTAACCAGTTTACACAGATAATTATAGAGACGTAGATAAATCTTGTTACATGAATAACTTAATGTACTGGATTATGTTGAAAGTTTATCATCACTAGTACATTTTTATGCAGTGTCGGAATTAAAAGGATAGGAATATAAAGCTGTTTATTACTTGAGAGAGCCATAAGCAATTAATAGAAATGTGTTGTGACGCATGAAATGTAGTTTTAGTACCTAATTATAAAATTAAGTTGTATTATTAAAATTAGATTAACAAGATAAAAGTGATAGATAACGGTGAGCTAAATTTTATCTACGTGTGCACGGATTCTTCACCTGGCGACCGTTAAATGCTTGTCGTTAAATGCTTATAATTAGGAATTTATATTTTACAATTCCGGATTTGTAAACATTAACACGACTTTTAATCAGTTCATCGACATTAAAAGTCATCGTGTCAATTTTCTGCATAAGATAAAGAAAGAAAGAAAAACGTTTAGGATAACATAACATGAGACGTGAAAATCTATGAAGGTACCTTTTTGCCAAATGAGGAACAGTAAAGGTTATAAAAAAGCCTAACCTTACGTAATTTCACAGCATCCTTACTCCTGATAAATCACGCCAAAATTCCAAACAAATTACCTAACACACCAATAAAACGTTCGCCAAGAATGTTTACGTTTTAAAGGAAGCAGTTACAGGGAACTTTGCAATAGGGAGTTACGAGTAGGCAGTCGCGTCAGTTACGCATACTGTCGGAGTTAGGGCCTTAGCAGACGTTCTGCTTTTAGTGTCGGCGATCAGCGATTAAGTTGCTTTTCAAAAGGTTGATACAGCGACTGAGATCTAAAATCTCGCACACTTTGAACATCAGCGACCAGCAACTTGGTCGCTTTTCGGTTGCCTGACACAGCAACTAAATTTCAGTTATACAGCGATTTAGTGAAGGTTTTGCATCCGTGGAACACGGCTCAATGCACAATTTTATTTTTCTGTCGGTTTGCTGAAACGCGTCGCAGCATCGATTCAGTCACTGAAATACCTGATTTCACTATCGCGACCGAACGCAAACCAAGATGACATAATTATGGCAAATAATTAATTTACATACTATTGTATAGAATCAAGTTCTTCTTTTTTAACAGACAGATGTGCTGCTAGGAAGTTTGTTGCGCCACTTCGTCTTCCCAGCTAAAGGACTAGGAAGTGGCGAAGGGCGGGCGCTTTGGGGGACTGTGTCATGTAATGTGACGTTTAAAAAGTGGTGATTTTCAGCCTAATTTGAATGAATGACTTTTGATTTCGAAACCAGTTTTGACGAAGTCGCAAAATTTCCGATCGTTGATGCTAAAAGTAGCATGTTTGCTAAGGTCCTTAGTGCGGTGCGCGGCTAACGTGCTCGGCCGCTGGATGCGCACGGGTAAGTCGTAGACGACTTCATGGAACACGTTACATGAGAATGTCTTGCGTGCTGTCTACTTACAATAGTGACCGCCGCGGCTTTGCACCCTGCTCAAGTTAAAGGCGATCCAGAGAGGGTGATATTTCAAATAGACTGGGAATCAGCAATTTTTGAATTTAAAAAAATAAAATTACAAGTAAAACCTCCGGCCTTTTTACGACTATAACATTGCTTCGAAAGAATTGTGAACTGTACAGTATGTGAAATATTGGTGGAGCATTTTTCATTTCCTAATTAATATTAGGAAATGAAAAATGCTCCACCAATATTTCACATACTGTACAGTTGTAACATGCTGCAAAGTACACACATTAATATGTGTGCACTTTGCAGCATGTTACAACTTGACTAACTCAATAAATTAAAACTTATCTTTTTGGTATCAAGCTCTTTGAATTATCAACATCGCTTTATACAACAATGTCCTTCATAAGTTGAATAAGCACTATCCCAGTACTCTTTTGTACACTGTTAGTTAGCTATAAAATTAAGTTGCAACGTTATTAAAGTATCAAAACGACAAGCGTCCGTAACTTAGGCTCTGACCTCAAAGGTCATGGGACAAAGCTCGCTTTGTGTTTAATCTACTAAAAGAAATTACTGCCGCTTCGCTTCTAATTGATAGCACTACTGTATTATAAGCATCATCATTAAATAATGGCCTTATGAAATATTCATTTGGCTATTGTCTTTTATCCCTTAGGGCTTGCAATTTTATTTATTGTCTGAAATGACGTCTTGCAGTTGGTTAAGTATTACTGTACTATGTTTATTAAGTCTTGATACACGGTAGTTGTTTAATGTTTATCCATTATTGTTTTTATTACCTAGCATTTCTTGTTTGTAATCATAGCAATTGGTTTGACTTTAAGCGCATTTCAGTTGTGGTGCCCATAGCTCCGAATCGAGGTCACCATTAACACGGTTGGCATCAAACCACCGGTTATCAAAGCACCATGCAATTAACGACACTTACGCCGAATGTTTCGTCGAACATGTATTTTAATAGTGAAAAATGATCGACCGACTACTCTCTTAACGATCTCGAGATTCGTGTAATTATGAACTTAACATCGCTTGTTTATTTCGGTATGCATCATTACTGTCCTAACTTAGTAAATTCTAGGGGATATTACAAAACGGTTTTCTGTAAATTGGTTTAACACTAGTTTGTGTTTAAATGTTTATAGTATGTGGCTATATATCTGTGATAGGTTAGGAAGAAAATAAAAAAGGCTTGAACAGGGGCAACGTGCTGACACAGCCATTAGACAAGAGGAGGCGGTGATGGCGAGAGCGTGCAATGGCCGCGGGTAGCGTGAGAAATACGCCGCGAGACGATACTGAAGCGTGCGTACCCAATTCCTTATGCAAATGCGAGGGCACATCCTCTGCCGCCGACGCCATCTAGTAACAGCAGCCGCCAACCGCGTGCGCTACCTAGTTTTATTAACAGTCGATAATAGAGTTCAGACTTAGATTGTTAGGGTTGGTCGCTCGGAAAGGTCAAATGGTCAAACGATATTATTTTCTGTGAAGCTTTTATGATTGTATCGTTACAATTGCGATCTCTCAATTTGAATGTTTCTCGCACAACTGAATTATCCGAGAACTGAATTATCTGAATTATCTTAGAGCTTTTCCGTCTTATTACAAAACGAGTTATAACTTTAGACCTAACGGAAACTTTCAAGCAAGTTACTGTATTTTGAACTTTTTTTCGACAAACGAAAGTTCTTAATGCAAAATTGACTAGTTGTCCATTTTGCATTAAGAACTTTCGTTTGCTGAAGACTCGGGTTTAACGTCAGTTTTTGTAATAAGGATTTTAACTTTCTCGGATTATAGTTCGAAATTTAATAATGGCTCGATGGTTTAAACCTGGGTCTAAACAGAAACCTTATTTTGTAATAAGGCCGTTTAAGTTTAGCGGTGAATATTTTTGATTAAGATGCTACATATTGGCTGGCGATAGACGGGATGCAGATAGAATGCAATAAGATTTTTAGGGAGGCAGATTTCCAGCAATGGACGCCATTTGACTGAAATGATGATGAATGCAAATTATTTCCAGGAGAAGACTGATGAAATGAAATGATGAAATGATTTTATTTTTTGTAAGTAGGTTTGTACAAACACTTTTACACGTCAATCATGTTTTTTTTTAAACTAGATGAAGTCGGCGTTTCCTATCTGACTACTCTGAGAAGAAAGGCCGAAACAAACTCAGAGGTCACAGTCTCTTTTAAAGTCCAGACATAATCTTGGTCAGGTTATATGAAGACCATGTAGATCGATGTCTGAGGTGGTCTTTTGAGGAAAGAACCACACAGATTGAGAGGACCTGTCCAGTCAGTGCACGCATTTGTCAAAAATCGTGCAGCTCAACTCAAGACTTAAGGAGCTCAACGATTCGACGAACAATACCAAAGAAAGGACATTTGGGTAGGCCACATAAATTACTCAAACTGCCAGACCATGAAAAAAAAAAAAACAGAACAGAGAGAATAATAAAAAAAATATATATAAGTATGTAAAAAGACCCACATCGTCTTCACATTCACAATGAAAAAATAATATAATACTTTACAAAGTAAGCAAATGTCATTGTTTAAAAAAAAAATATTCATCAATGTCAATGTGTATTAAAAAAGAAAAAAATCATTCAAAATGCAGAAATTGGAAGCAGCTCAATCCCAAGCCTTTTTGTCCTCAATATAATCTTTTACGGTATAAAAGGCTTTCTGGCACAACTTACGTTTAATGAAAGATTTGAATTTATTAAGGCTTAGATCTTGAACGTGGCTTGGTAGTTTATTGTAAAAGCGTATACATTGGCATCTGAACGAGCCACCTATTTTCTTGAGCCTGGTTGTAGGTACAACATATTTGTGTTTGTTTCTAGTATTTATATTATGGATATCACTGTATTTTTAAATCAATTTTATATTTTTATGGGCATATAAAAGATTTTCATAAATGTACTGAGAAGGCACAGTCATTACATTAATCTCTTTAAATTTGTCTCTGAGAGAGTGTCTCGGACTTAATTTAGAAATTGATCGAACAGCTCGCTTCTGCAAAACAAAGATAGTCTGAATATCGGCGGCATTTCCCCACAATAGAATACCGTACGACATTACACTATGAAAATAGCTAAAGTACACTAAACGAGCAGTCTCTATATCAGTTAAATTTCGAATTTTTCTAACAGCGTATGCTGCACTTAGCTTTTTTGACAATTTATCTATATGTGGACCCCACTGAAGCTTAGCATCCAAAGTTATGCCCAAGAATACTGTGTTGTCTTCAGGATTCAATTCCTCGCCCTTTATCAACACATTAGTTTTCACCTGCCTTACGTGGGGTAGCGTAAACTTAATGCATTTGGTTTTCTTCTCGTTTAGAAGCAAATTATTAACATTGAACCAGTGGACTACTTTCGAGATCGCGCTATTTACATCGTCAGTAACCAACTGCTGACGTTTAAGTTTAAACAAAAGAGAAGTGTCATCTGCAAACAACACTATATCATGATGATCCTTTATGAGGTACGGCAAGTCATTAATATAAATGAGAAACAAGAAAGGACCAAGAATTGAGCCCTGTGGGACTCCCATTGTTACTATAGATCCGGGTGATCTTTTTCCATTAACGTCAACGCTCTGAATCCTTTTACTCAAGTATGAAATAAGAAGATCCAGAGCAGTGTTGTGACTGTCGTGCTTTACGTAAATGTTTCTCTTTACTATAAACAAAAGGATCATTTTTGCATTTCATATCAATCCATTGTATCCCTTTAAACTACCGAGAGATGTCAGCCCTATTCTATCGCACTCACATCGTGCATACTCGCGTAACCACCCGAGAGAGTTAATCGTATTGCAAATGCACTTTCAGTGCTTTATTGGCAGCATTAGAAAGGGACTAGGCTGCGTTAGGCTTTATACGGCGCATCACAACAATGGGGTTTAATAACGACAACGGACCGCTCGTTACCATCCGCCGATCTCATGTCGCGAGAAATTGCCTCCCCTATTATTGTTCAGTGCGGCCAAGTGTGCAATAAGAGCAAAAATTTGCGAACAGCCTCCTTTATCTGATATACGTTTACAAAAAAAAGCGTATTTCACTCGAAGGAATAGAGATTGACGTGTTCAACACCGGACAGATAAAATCGCTTTAAATTATAAGCGCATCTTATGATATAATTTACTGACAAGTACCTTACTTTAGATTAGATTTGTTCCTATCTCGTTAAGATATATCGAAGGTATTTGCATCAAACCGACCGCTAACTCTATTAGACTAGATCAACGAGGCGTTGATATCTGGTTAATTATAACATAAATCACGTGAGCGAAATAATAAATCAAGACAGTATTGCTGCAGGAGATCAGTATCTATTGAGAGAGCAATTCGCTATTCTCTTTTATAACATGAGCCAGGACGTTTCCAGGGCACGAGCTCTTAATGTTAACTGACTTATTACATACAAGTGGTCCGTGCTGTTAGGTCGGCTCGCGGGGAGATGACATGAGATGAGCGGTGCTCGGCGTGTGCAGATTGAATCCGACAGTCGGGATGATATTGTTGGAATTACAAGCGTTTAATCACGGAGAATGCGCGCGAGCCGCCGTCGGCTCCGACAATGGCGGCACTGTCGCGGCGAACGTTGAATCCCGCGCCCGATCACGACCGCGACATCGGAAATCAATAATCGGATGATTTAGCCACCGCGCCGCGTGCGAACCTGATTAGACACGATAATGCCTGCCGCGTCTCTACTGAACGCTATGAGGTTGCGGGGCTATAGGTTATCGTGGCTACGAACAACATACAACTGTATTACTACGGACATCGTCTAACGGAATGACATATTTTTCATTGATACACATCTCATAAAACCGCGCACGACAATCTGATTTACAGTAACATATTCGGTATCAATGGCAATAAGTTTGTCTTAAATTGCTAAGTGCTCCAAGTATAGATACCGTTTGGATAAGTACCTAAGTAATATGAATGTGCAAATGCAGCCTTACATCTTACAGTCAGGGAACTTGATTGTTGACTAGATGGACACACTACCTCAATTTGCCGCGTTGTAGACATTTCATGCAACTGTCAGAAAATGACAGTTGTGATTTGACTTTACGATTTAAGTTGAAAGTCAATTTGCTTATTGATGAAGTTTCCTGTTTTTAACCGACTTCAAAAAAGGACGAGGTTCTCAATTCGACGGTAAGTTTTTTTTTTGTGTTTTTGTTACGCGATTACTCCGCCAATTGTGGACCGATTTTCAAAATTATTTATTTGTTCGAAAGGGTATACTCTCGAGGTGGTCCCATTATCATCAAGTTGGAATCTGATGAGAGGATCCCATGGAAATCGAGGGAAACCCTCAAATTTTATAGGCAAAGCTATAGCGATTTGGGTATTTTTTAAAGTAACTTGAGCATTTGCTCTCGGAAATCATCATTTGGTAAAGTGGAGCTGATGATGAAGACCACAGATGGCCATCGGAACTAATCAATGACAAATATTTCACGGGTTGCGATTCGATTACTTTAATATGGTTGCTAAACGATTTATCCTCGTCACAATGCGTATGGTGAGTGGTTGTTGATTAGTTCTCCTGGTAAGAACCAGGAGAACTCCTCAACAATTAACGTCCCTGCATCGGGAAAAGCAATATTTTGTAAAAGGTGATGAGCAGTTGACATTAGGCTATTGTAAATTAGATAAATTACAAACTGACCCACTAAAAAGTGACAAATAAAAACTTTTTTACAAAAAAAACAACCGACTTCCAAAAAACACTATAAAGTGAAAAATAACTTTAATTTCGGAAGTCGGTGGCAAAAAACTAAAATACAAATCCAAAGACACCGACTTCCGATATTAAAGTTATTTTTCACTTTATAGTGTTTTTTGGAAGTCGGTTGTTTTTTTTTTTGTAAAAAACTTTTCCCTTTAAATATTCAAGATGATTACTTCTACAGACGTATAATTATTGGCTACACTACTACTAAACGCACATAAATTAATGCATTGATCTTTACAAGTATTAAATGTTTAATACTACTAAAACACGTATTTTAAGTAACAAATTTATACTTCAAAGATTCTTGATACGCTAATTTTATTGGATTGCTGAAAAACCTAAGTAATGGCAAAACAATAAATATGTACTTTTATACATATCCATTAAATTTCCTGTGTCAAATAACAGCAATACTTGCAAGGGTGTTAAAAGTTGGTGTAATTATTTGTAACTATTATGGCGGATACAGACATTGCGAGGCATGCGCAGCGCACGGACCTCATCGCATGATTCGCAATGTGTGGACGTTCATATTCGTGGTGAGGCATTTGGAAGCACGAGCATCATCATCTAAACAGTTTTCTTACAGCAATACTGTTTAAGCAGAAAGTATTACCATTTTATAAAGAGAGATCTTATTTAACTGCATCTTTACATCTATATTTGAAAATAACTCCCTGAAACTTTTAATATATCAATGCTGAAAACGGATGCATAGGTGCATTACTACGTTGAGTTTACTTCATGAGGATCGACAAGCTCTAGGAAAGCTAGTGACCGCAATTTTAGCATAGCTAGTGAACACGACCCATATTTAAATGGAAAACAGAAAGTATTATTTTTTTTTTTAAAAGAGGGTGTGTGTTTATAATCACACTACGACTAGGGCTAAGTATACACGATTCTGCGTCACCGACCGACTGGAGCCGAGTATACCCGATTCAGCATCACCGACCCAAGCGTGACGGTTCAGTTTCGTTCACTATTCAGAAAGAGCACAAAGTGCGCCTAAAGAAGTTTTCACTTTTACCACTCCAGACCCCCAAATCATGTAAACATTGGAGTGTTTACATTAGTCAAAATTGACATTCAAGACAGTAATCCCGTCACAGCTTTATAATGGCACCTTACGGTGAAATGCACGTACCGATCAATTAATCGATTCCACCCGTCGATATCCGTGACAGATGTCAAATGATGTCAAAACCGTCGCATGCGCACGACTGGTTTCTGCTAAAAAGAGACGGCAATAACACGAGCATAGAATAATGTGTTGTTTCCTCACAGTCCGATGTCAATAATTGATCAGATTAAGGATAATTCTTCCAGCCGGGTCTTTGACAGTTATTACATTATTCAGGATCGAGTAAGCTTTCATTTTTTGTAGGTACTTACAGTCAGTAAGCTTATTAAAATATTTTTTAGGTCAGCTGATTATCAGGCCCTTATGTTCTCTGCTCAATGTCTCATAACCTTACCTTAAAAGTTATATCGTTATTGGAAACTAAAAGTATACAGAATCCACCTGTATATCGTTCACTACTCATCATTTAGTTAATGCTACAATAAAATTGCACAATGAGGGCGAATTCTCGAGCAGCACTTAGCTGGAACAAAGCCTAATTACATTTCGTGAGGTATCAATGAGCGGTGCAATTACGTCAGTGGGCTCTATATAATCGGTGCTTCGAGCGCATTTCCCGGGTGTTCCGCCGATGTATCTAGAATAATCTACCATTACCATGATTTATATCTGACCGATCATGGACTGGGTGGCTTAATGACAGACTGGAGCCCTCCCAGCCTGGCACATATGAGTCCAAAGCACAGGTAATGAGCGCGCGGCGAGCCACCCCGGAGTAAAGAGAGCGCGGCATACATTAGGGTGCGACTGCGCAGGCGCCGCGACGCGTGACTCCTCTCTACTCAGTCACGAGCTTTGGCATCTGCACTGAATAATGCGTGCCTTCGATTTGTATTAGATAGACTTATTTGCAATTCAAATCATATGTATCCATGTTTTTACAGCGGTAAAGAAAATATATTAAGTGGTTAGGAAATTGAGATATAATGATGGCCACAAATTATCAAATTCTGAATTAAGTGGGCTAATAATTTACCGACATCGGTGATACATCAGTTTTTATAATCATTATCATCAGCAATACCTATCGTATAACATTTCATAGTTATCAGTAGATGTGGCTCTCGTAAATTTATGGTGTGACTTCTGTTAATTGTCATTGTTATATGCCTGATATATCAATGTTTCCTTTTTGTGTTAGATATTGGTTGCACTGCGAAAACAATACTACCAGCATCGACTCGATCGGTAGCTAATTGCTTTCGAAAGCAGTTAGCAAGGTCTGAAAGTTGAATTCCGCATATTTCGTGAGCAAGCAGTTTCTAATAAACGTAAAACACTGAACGTATCGTATTCCCGGGTACTATGGTTATGGCAAATACCTTTTATCCTTAGCTTTCTAAGAGAAGTACATGCAGTAGGTAGGTACTATTTTCCTTTGTCTGTCAAAGAATGAGACGCAAATAATAAAAAAGCTTTTGAATGTAACTAATTTACGAGAATACATGTTACATTGTTAACACTGTACCTACATCACTTAAACTCTATAGAATGATATCCTGTCAACACAACACGAACATGGTGATTACGTTGAGTTTCTTATTTATATGACCAACCTAGACGGATTAAGTTTACGCGAGACGTAAGATAATAGCAGCCTGCTACGAGTAATCCACCCATGTAGCTTTTTATTGTTTTACAACAAAATTGAATTATGTTAATACCGCTGTAGGTAATTAATTCCAGCTGTAGCCAGTTGTTCGAATTTCATTACAATTTTGTACGATTAAGACCGCATTATTTAATAGACGTTCCAAAATAAGCTAAAAAAATGTCTTCAAACTGCGCGATGTCTACAGGCGTATCATTACACTACTTGTAATTATCCAATTCGATGGTGGTTAAATGTCTGTAATTTTCGAACAAGCTGCTCGACAGCTAGTCGTATATTAAAGTAAAATAATAAGTGCGATTTTAGTTCAACACTTTAGTCGATAGATTGCCGCTTATGCTCGGTGTAAGCTACAATAAAAACTATTAAACGTTCAGCGAAACAAAAATAAGGAGACGAGTTGGGTAGAATGTGGAGCAACAAAAAGAAAAGTGGTGGAGGCATCAACGTCTGGATGGCGAGCGCAGAGCCGAAGTGTGGCCTGTTCGACGGGTAGATTCTAGCCTGTCACACTCAATCACAGTGGTCATTACACAATTAGTGGAAGTAATGTCACATCGCTCAGAAATTATGGCCGCACTGACGGCCTGCCATTAAATAACCTATCGATAAATTCTGAGAATTTCTAACAATATAGGCACACATGCGAAGAGAAATTTATTTCATGGCTAGTGCAAACAACTTATTAATTTGGTTTATTTGTTGAAAATTTAAGGGTTATATTTCACACAGATGCGAGACAAGGCCTACTCACCTAAATGTAGTCGTTAGTTCCTAAATAAGCTCCAATTAGTTCTGTAATCAATTAATGTCGTTGTCTAGTTACCACTGTTGACCCTACCATAAGTTTCAATAATATTTTATTGATCTTCAACTTTTATTTACCGGTTCCTGTTTAAGATTGTTCCTTTGTCAAAATGCCGCCAAACTTACTTGAATGGCAAATGGTAATTATGAGATATAGTTTGTAGAACAAATCACAGTTATCTTTTAGTACCTGCATTTTGGGATACGAACGTGACCAATGTATGAAGCTTTGGTCAATAAAAGTGATGAAAATGCACTATTCAAATCATTATTTACGACTTTGTTTATTAAGCGAGTTGATGGAGATATGAATTTCCATTTATTGCTGCAACAACCTACTAAGAACTAGCCAACCTAGAATTTGCGATTGTCTTTCTTAAGTAAGTGTTCTGTATGCAGTGCCATAAAGTACTTATTATACAGAAAAGGATTTCATTAATAACTGTACTTAGGGCTAGAGCTAAGCATAAGTCATAAAAAGTATATAAAACTAATGTAACTTTTCCGAGTAAGCCTTTATAATAATTATGTTTTCTAGGCAATGACGTTTTTATTTGTTTTCATATTATTATAGTTAGTCTCGGTAATAAACACAGACGTGACAATTATTATGTTCATCATTTCAGTTACTACGCGTAGATATTATTAATATTATTATATGGATAAGTACCGTAAGTAGGTACTATTTCTGTCACAGCTGTCATCAAAAATAGTTGGGTGACATGGACAAGGGATGTAACAGTTTGGCGCTGTAGTAAATCAAAAGGCGCCTGTACGCCGCGCTGCGGATTTACGCCAGCGGGTAAAGGTACGGGCACTATAGCCACGCATGCTCATGGCGGTGAGTCAAGCGGAATGTCATCCAACGCAACAAATAAAATCGCTTTATTTTTATCGCAACCTTATTAGTGTTTCCCAGCGGGTCCCCTAGTCATAAACAATCATTTAAATTGGGATTCCACCATTACGCGAAAGAATGACCTGCAATGAAAAACAAACCAGTATTGTATTTTAAACGTCTATTTCTGTATAGTTAATTTAGCTTCCCAATAATATTGTTTTGTTCTTATTTTATGCCGCCAAGTTAAAATAATTACCTATATGTGTTATTTACCTTTTATATGTTTTTTCCGCAGATTGCTACTGGAATCGCTCCGCTCGTGACTAGGGGCTATATATCAGGGCAACACGCGCAGTAACCTTAAATGGTTTGCATCGAGACGCGTGATCGTAAAAGGGGCTTCGGCATTGCATTAAAGAGTCTGGCAACGCATGTTGATGAGCATCCCCGGTTAACTCTACCGACAATCGGACGCGATACCTTCCACTATCGACATATATCCGTTGGCAAAACGATTGAAAAGGAACCTCAGCCAGTTTCATTTCGAATTTAAATTTTATTGTATTGCCTCGGAGTAAGATTTCTATCAAATGGAATTTATCCAAATGAAGATATATTCATAGATAGTGGGAATTCGAGATTGAAATACGAATATTAAAACATTTAACTGGTGGTCTGCTGATTAACATTTCTTTTGCGAAGCTGTTTTCCAATTATTTATCTTACTTTTGATAATGCTAAAGCATATTCGTCAGTTGATTGTAAATAAACAAAATCATTATATTATCTTCATGACGATAATGTATACGATGATATTCGTATATGTCTTTGCAGTGGAGAGATCGAAAAAGAACCAAAAGTTTAGAGAAAAAGTCATGTCTCGATTAGCCTAGATCGGCGATTCATTATTCAGTGAGGCGCCAATAATCAGCTCTCGAGGCATGCGGTCCACTTGCCGTAAATAGGCGCATTAACGAGAGGTTGCCCGCTGGCCGCCGGCCAGGCCTGGCCAGTGGACAGTGAGTGGCCCATACACTCACCAACTAACCTACAAACCCTGGGGACATTTGTAAATATTCATATAAAAATATCGAATCTCTTCTTCATATCGTCGTTTTTCTTAGTCTACGACACTGTAATTCAATTTTGTATAATGTAAAACTATTAAGCAGGTTCGTATAAATATTAATAGAGCAAAATATATATTTATGAAGTATTAATATAATTACGATAGTCCATAAATTACACAACTTTGTACAGAAGAAACTATTTCACACGACGTTAACACTGCACTTTAAAAGTCTGTTCAGTTTCACATTTATTTATGTTTATGTACGCATCTATAGATTCAACTTACGATTCAATCAATGTAAAGCCTGTAACCTATTTATGTAAATAACTTTAAAAAGTGCGAAAGACGATTTATTTTACATTTTACTGGATTACTCCACATTCTTTGGCGTACAGCTTTACATGGCTTTAAAAGATAATGGTATGCTAATGTCCATGAATAGATGTTTCTGCAACGAAGTCGTTAGTGCGAAGTGAAAAAAGTTATTTAAAAAATATTTATGTAGCGTAAAAGATGGTAAAAGTTTACATGACGACACAAAAATGTCTCCGTATATGGTATCTACTCATTAATCGGACGTATATCTATAAACCTTAATGTAGTTATCCTGATACAAAATACACATAATTATCGGCTTAACAAGAAAACCACAAACTATACGTCCTTAAACCAATAATAAGCGGCTAAGTATGCACAGGTGCGAAGCTTGTTTAATTGGACGTAGAAGTACGCGTTTTGAATATCAACGACATAGTTACGTACAATTAGGGATTTTCTAACACGGTCGGGCCCCTTATGGGTCTTCCTCATTAGGCGGTTACACGGTTGCGGTCGGCGCATCGTAGCCCAGCGCCCTACACGCCCGCCCTACTAAATATTCATCAGCTAGCAAATTGTAAAGAATCGCTTTTATGGTACATTTAAATATTGAACACCGTTAAAATTTATTGTATATGTCCTGTAACAATGTAGTTTAACCGATCTTGTCGGCCTTGCGCATCTAACTGTATACGAGAGCATTACTAAACAAAATAAAAAAAAAACTGGAATCCAGCACCGTTTGCGAGATATGAAAATATACATGCTAAAAAAAGATTCAGTGATTAAAGTTTATACGCATGCGGCGCTTCCATTCAGTTGTAAATAAAAATGGTACGAGCTCGGGCAAACTCGTCCCGTAAAACTGCGATGCGAGGGCTGTCGCTGGGAGCGATTTATCACTTGGCAGATCGAGCGTGGGGCCTTGTGGACGTCAGTGCCTCAGTGTGTGGAGCGAGACGGGTAGATTAGTGCAGAAGTGGACTAAAGAGTGCGGAGTCGCGAGGGTTTTACGGTCGGTGCAAGGACGCCGCGCAAGGACGCTTACGTGTTGTTAGCCTGCCGCTAACGTTGCACTGTGAATTTTGTTTCATAACCGGGTTTTAACTATTCAAACTAAAATGAACACAATTTTCATGTTTTTGAAATGCGTGTTTCATGGACTGAAGTAAATTCGAATTGTTCAATTACAATGCGAGGCGTGCCTGCTTTTGTCTTTAAGCATGTCAATAACTCGTGCCTATGAGTATATAACTAACAATAGTACGTCTATTAACATAACCGGTTATGCGTTTCATGTGATAACTTTATGACCTCTAATAGCACCAGAACAACTAGCATTATTTAAGCGATTTAATTTGAGATCCTAAAAACAAGGTTTTGAACGATCAAGTTATTGAAGTTATGTGGTTGATCGCAATTAAAGTTCAAGCATTCGTTACGATAATTAAAATTGAGTATATCTAGATATCCACTTCATTTTTTGCAGGCAAATCGATGATGTAATGAAACTGAAACAAGTTATATACGCAAACAATTACAAAGTTATTTAAGCTCCCTAAACGGAGCTTAATAAATACAGGGTCCAGTGGCAGAATTCAAATTGAAAACCACTTTGGCCTTCTAACCTAGCACACTCGTCAAGTCTAGTAAACATGTTTTAAAAAACGCGTTTACAGAGCGACTGAATCGTGTAAATCTTGAACGATTTGAATTTTATTCGGATGGAACATGAGTTTTTTTCGCATTAAAACGGAGGATTTTCAGTCACAGAAACACGTCGACATTTTCGTCCATGGCTACCGCTGGTATAGGTCTGGGGCTTTTTCATGTTGATCCTGTATCTCTGAACTTTGCTACCAAGACTAATAAGGTTGATCGATGGTTCATCACGCAATCGACGAATATCGTAACAATTACTAAGTCGGGGACGTGTTTCAGTAAGCGAAAATGTACTTGAAATGTACGCCTCGATGGCAAAAGCGCGGTGCACTCCACACCACCGCTCCAAGCTTTCCAAGGCAGCTTAAAAAATCCGCAGAGCTTACGCTTTCAACGACGCGCCCCCCGCACAACTCAGACCACCACCCCGCGCGTACAGAAAAGACGTTTGTTCAAACTTTGAAATCTACCACTGGACACCCTGTAAATCGCCAAGAATGTTATTAATAGGCACCTTTACAATGCAACGTGTCTAGTGTTTAATGAAACAATCGATTGCAACGTCACGAACGTAAAATAAAACAGTTTAAACAACATGAAAATGAAGACTATGCATAAGCGGCAATAATTCATTTCCATTCAGTATTTAGTCGGCATGTAGTAAATGTTCCGTTAACAATAAAACAAAAGTCCCTGTGGAGGGTGCAATGGCTGCAGTCGGAGTGCACTTGCCGGCCAGCTCAGCACGGGTGTCGGTGTCTAAATAAAGTCTTGGCCACAAGTTCCATAACTCTAAGTTGCTGGTACCTCTTGGCGCCTGATATAAATTGGTTCGATTATAAAGCGACAAGTTTACTTGCGCGCTGGTCGCTTGCTACCGACACACTATTTCAGTATACAAACTAAAACGCAGCCGCCATGTTTGGCTTCTTGTGGACTTGTTAGGTTATCTTATCTCTTGAAATCAATACGCAGTGGTGAAATTTTCGTTATGTTACGAAGATCTACATACAATTTATAAGGTCGGTCGTTAATGACTCTGGCTAAATAAGTTAAATTCGGTAAGTTCAAAACTTATTTAATTGTTGTACCTAGTGAGAAAAATTATATTCCATACTGTTACAACTGACGTCAGAAGCCCGAAAGTCTGACAACCAGTCTTGCCAAGGGGTATCGTATTACCCAGTAACTGGGTTGTGAAGGTCAGATAGGCAGTAGCTTCATATAAAATACTGGTATTCAGTTGCATCCGGTTAGACTGGAAGCCGACCCAAACATAGTTGGGAAAAGGCTAGGCAGATGATGACTGTTACAAATGACGTCATAGAATATAATAGTTCTTTATTTGCACAGAAAGTAGGTATAAGTTACAGATGTTAAGTTTAAAACGATCCTATACTAATAATCATATACCATGTAATATTTCTAACGATCTAATCCAGCTAAAGTCATAATAATGTACTTTTGATCACAGTAGGTATTATAAACCAAGACCATTTTGACTGAATAATAGCAAAGTTTTTGTACATAATTATGTATTCGAATTTCGTTCCAGAGGATACTTTTCGTTTATAAATTCTAGATAAAAAACCGAAAAGATATAAAAAAAAAACATAACGAGGAATAATGCTTCTATTAACTGGCTCACAAGTTACTAGAAATTGTTTACTTTTTGCGATGTACCGACGAATTTTATACGAGCACGTATCTTTACGTGGGCTAGTAGGGTTTTTTATCGACTCGGTGGGCTTTTTGCGAGGATGTTTAGAATACGGACTCCGGACTTTTCAATACGTATACGACATGCGACAGTTACTAATTGTTGTTTTTTTTTCAGTAGCAATCACCCAAAAGCTTCAAATCAAAGTATGTTTAATTTGTTTTTTCAACTCCCAAAAAACGTGTTACGTGACGTAATTTTAACTCTTACGACTTTTACGATCAGAATGTTCTTTTTACTTCAAAAGCGTACAAAACGAGCGACTTGCAGTTGAAATAAATCAGAATAAGTTTCCCACGTCCAGGAGTTAGACGTTTAAAAAGTTAAGTTTATCTGGTGACTACATTCTTTGCACGTAGTTTTCATATTTACTAATAAAATACATTAAAATATTATGCGGTTGTCTGTTTCCACTTGAATATTTTAAATATATTAAGTATTATATGTTCCTGTCATTACATGATAGCTTGATGACTCGGAGCCGTCCCATGTGACAAGTTTGCTTGTTTTGTCATCCATTATTTATAAATTCATGTCGTTTAGTAATAATTGACTCCTGCGCAGACACACATTATAGTCGACGACAAGCTATCATCGATACTAGTTGTTTTATCATCCTCTCAACTGTTAATAAGGGAGAAGAGCTGAATAACAATATGCATTAATTTAATACTCGGATATTTATCGCAAACAAAATTTCAACATAATGATTTTAAGTGTGTATGATTATTCAAAACATAGTTTTCGTATCGCAGACATTGTGTTAATGTTGATATCTAAATTAAGAGGTTGAAGATACAAATTACTTGACTATTTATATTAAGACGTCCTATTGGTAAAAGTTTAATTGGTAATTGCAGTCCGGACTGCTGCTATCTTTAGCCGAATATATGAATAATTCAGTAGCGCGTATTTACATAAACAAAAAAGTATGAGCGAAAATAGAACAAGTTTAGTGATACAATAACATCCACATACGTGTGAATTATCCACAGAACCAGTTTGATAAAAAATCAATATGCACATACATATGTAATCAAGTTTACGAAAGATATTGACCTCAGTTGGAGGTGGATGACAGATGATCGATGGTCGAATTAAGAGGCCAGCTTAATTGATATGTATGATGGCGCTACGACAAATCTCCAGGAGTAGAAATGGCGATTAGAATCTAGAGCGCCTGTGAAACGGCATTAGTTAATTATCGCTGATTTATGAACTAATTTACAAAGGTGATTGATCGCATTTTTATGCACAATATCAAAAGCTACAAGATTAAGTTGACTTGCTAAATGCTTCCGGCAAACACCTATTAATCGCATAGCTTTAAATAACTTTAATGACACATAGGGGAAAATACAGATCCTATCAAGAGATATAATTAAACAAGAAGGCTATAGTGCACAAAATGACTAAGAAGTAATGAAGACTAGCAGAGTAAGTGTGTGAGATATAAATCAGAATGAAGACAAGGCATCACGATCGATGTAAGTAAAAGTGTGGCGCCCGATCGGCGATCGACAGCCATCTAATATTTTTATTTATAAAGATGAGTGCTGACTAGGTAAAAAAACTAGTTTTTTGTGCTTTTTGCGCCCCAGCGAGCCATGCAAATGGTATTTAACGCATAGCAGCATGAGGTCTCAGACAAGTCAGTAGATTAACGAGCATCCACTGATAAAAATTCAAAAGGTGTATATTATTGAAATGTGGACCGTTCTCATTACTGGCGGCTTTCAGCTCCAGTTCTCAATATCAATGAGTTGTTATGTACATCACTTCTGTGGTAATACGAGGCGCACAGCTTTGTATGCGGCCACTAGTTTTGGTGTCTTTGACCGTGATGATCTCTACAGTTAGACAATGAGAGTAATAACATTTTTTTTGTGGAATGAATAATGACAGCCTTATTTGATTTAGTGGTATGCGATGCGAATAGGATGTAGAGTATTGAAGAGGGCTTCGGGATAAGATGTCCGATAACGGAGTCGGGTGCTACAGCAACAAGTTACTCATTAAGTTATTCAATGTATAGGAATCAATCGCTGTACGGATTTCTATTGGCGAATTAATTCGGCGGCCGAGAGATCGAGTAACGGTGTCGGCGTGCCATTGACATTCGTCAGCCGCGGACGCAGTGGACGGGGGACGCAGTTCGTTGTTCGACGCCCACCGCCCCGAGACGCGGCGGCCACCACTCGTCACCTTGACCAAGGCTTATACGTTCAGTATTCTTACGATTTTAATAAAAATTATATTAGTTTCCATGATTATGATACGATAAATACAGAAGTAGCTAGATAGTAATATGCTTTCATTACTTGTAAATATTTGGCTTCAAAATGTAAATTAAAGGCAAGGTTGTATTACCAAAATATAATGCGGTTTATGCATGCTGCTCTTGATGTGGTCTGTCAGTGTCGAAGTAACGTTTCATTAAATAACTAAACCGCACGGGTTCCCAGTAATGAATGAGTCGACGTTCTACCACCAAGTTCGGTTAGCGGTTTTTTTGCCTACTGCTCTCCTTATACTAGATTGATTTCTATTATTACCTGCCATTGAACTGTGAACACTATCGAAATGGAGTAATTGGCACCTGCGCAAAATTGTGTACCTATATCGAAAATATTTGCACTTTACTTTCCTCATCATAAATGTAATGTAGGTAATTTGTATAGAATGCAAATCGATGAACAATAAAGAGATTTCGATATCGATAAAACTGTTTGAAAGCTCTTACCTTTCATTTTGTTTTGGTGTTTTCATCTTATTTGATGGACAATTTTGGGCCGCTCCATAAAGCCTTATTTTTCGGTCCTCATCCAAAGTTAAAAGCAAGGTATGTTAACTGTTAGGGATAAACATAGAGACACTAATAGGATCACCTAACGCTAACCGTCACGCAACTCATTTGCATATTGTTTATTAACAGTCTTAGAAAAGGTGTTCTGCACCTGAATATATCACTCCAGATATCGTTGATTTATATTCAAGTTATTAATTTATTATGACGCGGATACTAAATACGCGGGATCATATTACATTTGGTTACTTTTTCCTTTTCCACAGTAGCTTAGCAGTTAGATGTATTGTGTCTGCATTATTCGTAGTACTACTCAATACCAATTGCACAGAGACGTCCACTTTAAGCGATTGTAATTTTTGATTATCGGACTTTTGGTGTACTATCATTATAAATACTCTAAGTTTAAGGTCGCAAACGGGGTACCGTTCTAAAGTGATGCTGCTTTACTTGTTACTCATATTAATAACGGTGTTACTTCGTAAATGTAATTGAATAGTAAATTACTTTAGACACCTATGCTAGACGTTAAACTACAGTAATACAATATTTCTAACTATGATATGCTTGTCACGGGAGGGAGTAAGGAAGCTTATACATTAATTACAGGACGTGTACTTCACAAAAAGTTTATCTACTTGTAGGTGGTAGTTTTTAAAGGCGGTAGTCACAAATCCTAATGGTAACAACACTAACTGCATAGGCTTGGCATAACATGAACCAACCATATTCAACCATATTCCCAATGAAATAATGATTACAATTGTCCACCAGCAGACACAGGATGCAAGACTAGTTTACAACAGCCCACTTCCTTAATTGAGCCTTTCAACTTAGGTCATATGATAAGCCAATGATACACACGTTATATCCATTTAATTTCTAGATTTGCATAGAACACAATAATATGGAGAGAAAACTTAATAAGATTATCAACGATTCCTTAATGGCAATTCGATATTAGAAATTTAGCAAATAACAGTAAAAAGGCAATTCACGGTCTTTCACTGGTTGAAAACAACAGCGACTTTTATTGTTATTGCCTTCGTATGAGCATTCATTTAAATATTTCTTTATATAGCTTTTATCCTCCTAGATTACGGACTAATTGAGAAGATACGAAAAGCTGCTCGTTAACTAGCTGTATCTAGGGAAACAAAGTAACCTGAATGCAGTTGTAATCGTCCGTTAATTATAATGTGCTTATTAAAACTGAAGATAACATTGAGATCGTAAATTTAAAATGACGTGTATATTAATGCAAACAATTAAGTTTATCGGGTTAAGTTTGTGAATAAATACGCATATACCGGTTTGTCCCAGTTTAATTTAAAAATATGTACAAATAGTGGCGTGGTCTGCCCCATTATTGGTATAACGGATTACAGACATGACAATTCTTTATTCCGCTGGGATAATGTTCTGTCAATACAATTTACATCGGCGATTGATGGTTTGTTTGTGAAGCGCGTTAAAAACATCTTAATGAAGATAAAAGAAAGGGAAGAATGAAAATACGTTTATTTGCGGCAAACATGACGCATAAAAAAAAAAAAAACACAAACAAAAATAACGTAATCAACGTAACATAAACGTAATAAGAAATTCACACATCCATAAAACTTGTTTGTTGTGTCGATTTCATATGAAGCTCTTGGTGCTAATTTTCTCTTTAATTAGTCCGCTGCGATTTGTATACCATATTTCGCATACCTAAAATAAGTTATTCTCATATCATTAGTTCTTATTACTGTTATAGTTGCCGTTATTTTATATTTTCGCACTATTAAAGGCTAAAACATCTTTTATTATTATTAATTCCGATCGATTAAAATATATCTTGCTTTTAAAATATACAAAGCTTTTAAACTTAATGTAATTATGTACGCCACTCAAAATCAATTTCATTTCATTTGAAACAATTGAACAACTTGCTTTAAAATCAGCTAACTGCTGAATAACAATTCGATTGATTTCGTGAATGAGTCATAAAGTTGTTTGTGAACGTAAAGTACGGCGGCCAGGCGACATCTCATGCTTTCTTTTATTTCGGTGCCATGTCGAGGAGCAGCCGGATTAGTGTCGAAACTCGGACACACAAGTGACGTCGATGCGATTCAACCCCAAGTATGGCGAGAGAGGCAGAAACGCGCAATTTGAGGCAGCTTGTAAAGCGATAAAAAGGCAAACGCACGGATGCGTAAGGAGGCGATAAACTGACTGACGTTGATATTGACAATAAATATCCTCTAACTGCTCGTATCTAGTATGCGTATCTATATTTTGCATTCGTATAAAGTTATTTTATCAACGCCGTCACAACCCAACGCAATGTCCGGATTGTTTCAGTTTTCAAACGGTAATTTCCGTAAGTAGGCAAGTGTATGTCGAGAGTTTCGTATAATGTTATGTTACGCGACGTGTGAAGGTTTATTTTATATCAACAAGCTTTATAACGAGTAAAAAGTGGGTGATGTGGAAGGCAGCCTTGGCGCTCTACATCTTGTTCCGCGAACCACCTGCACGCACATCGTCTGTGCGTACAAGAAAATGACCTGTGAAAAATGGAAAGTGGAGTGAATTTGTCTAGCTCAGTGTGTTAGTGTCCGAAGTATAACGGTGCGCGTTACTCAGATAAAAGCCTGCGTACCTGTAGGAAATGATACTCCAATGTAATGCACATAGCGTGAGAATCGCAACCGCCCGTTAATATCGCACTCCGGATAGTATCTCTCTCGTTATAATCGTGACAAACTATTAACCGCGCACTTGAGTTCCGACGTTATTATTATAGCGTTTAAATGGCGTAATTAATTTAAACACGTGATGTCAGCTACACTGTGACTTAATGTAAGACATTAATGCTTATTTCATAATAGTCTTATTTAACTAGAAACTTGAGTTATTACGAAGAATGCAATATAGACTTGTGCTGACTCACTTAAAATACGGTATTTTAAGTTTGAAATATTTATAGTTAAAGTAAGCTTTTAAGCCTTGTTACTTTAATCTTATGAAGGGCAGACGACCAAGCTACACGAGGGTATAATCAAATTCAATACTAAACGATAATCGAATATACAAATATGTAAAAAAAAAAGATGGCGACTTACGAGAAAGCATTGCGGCATAATATTGTACCCGTCGATCGAGACTTTAAAACTGCTTCAGGAACGCTTAACTTACCTGAGGGAAAAAAAGTACATTAAGACATATTAATGAGTTTTATACCGTATAAGTTGCGCATTATTACCTATAAAATGATAAATTTATGAAGGGCGATAGGGGATTACGTTAAAATGTATGGAGCGGAAGTCTCCGGTATGAAGAGCGTCATGTTACGATAATATACACTATTTGTCACGTTTATTTTCTAATACAGCTTTGAAAGAATTTTCAATAAAGTTTTTAGAATTAATTATTGACATAAATATTACGGCTAAGTCTTTTACGGCGTTTAGCAGAATAGGTGACAAAATAAAATTAGATTTGTAAGTATATTATTTAGTTTAGAAAGTATAAGAAGAATTTGCATTTATAGAATGGTGGCAAGCTTATAGGTGGGGTAGGGCATGCAGTTAGTGCAAATAAATATTATAATAGGTACATTTTTAGTTTAAACTTTTCTTACTGGCAGAATATATGTATTACTTAGGCAAGAATCAGATGCCAGATACAAATTACGAGAGAATTCATTTAAAAAATGTCGTTAGCTATTTGTGCGAGGTGCAGGCGCGAACATAAAGCACCGCGCACAGTGGCCGCGTGATATATGGTTTGCATAATGGTAATTCAGCTTCATGCCTCTACTTACAAAGCATGGAAATGCCGCGCGGGGTTTCGATTCGCCCGTGTTGAAATTAATGAGAAATTATTCAACAACACTACTAATTAATTCCTATACTTAAACAGCCACGACTAATATCCGCCGCTTTAATTTCAATTCTAAAGCAATATGCCGTTAAAATGCTTTAACTGCCAATTGGACATAGATCTTGGCTCGTAAAGCTTAGTCCGTCTTCCTGTCGTTTATTACACATTCAGTTCCTACTGTTTGAATAACCACCGTAGAACTAGTGAATAGAACAACCTTAGGGCGATAGCATTAATTATCTTTATAACGACTTATCTGCAGAACTTGGTATTTATTTTCATGATAGGTACTATTATTATATCAGCAACTGGCGCTATGAGACGAATTTATATCCTTGTTTAAGTTTTGATTGTACAAAAGAAGAATATAGAACTCAACCCTAAGGGGAGTTTTAATTTATTATAGTGTTGAAACATAGCTAAAGAGAGTATTATTTTTTAGAAGCCAGCGGGGAAAATCAGTTTTGCACACATGTCGAGACAGTTAGCACGCGCGACCCCGATCGTGATACGAATATCACCATTTATAGATGAGGGAAAAGTGAAACTGATATGTATTTCCACAGTCGTATCAAGTAAGAAGACTTTCAACAGGATTCTCTGAGTCAGCTATTGAGACAGTAAATATTTATGTCGCGTAGTGTAATAAAATTACCGCAAATTTGACTACGTTTACGGTAATAACTTCCCACGACTGTCCAAAAATTGATCATGATGACGTTGAATATAACGGAGTCACATTTCTAAATGAGTTCATAATGAGAAAGATTTAAATGACGAGAAAGATGCTATTTAAAAAGTCTATTTCTGATTTGGGGATATTCAGCTATGCTAACGATACGCCTTGTTCATTCAAATGTCTGCATGCAATGAAGGTGCCAAAGAGACACCGTGAAAATTGTTTCTGAAACACGTATTGTACGAACAAAAATACATTTACATAGATATAAAATAGCATGTCGATGTCTATCGACAAATATAGTTGGCAATTTGACAATAGTCGTAAAATAAGAATGGGCGCAATAATAATATGTGCATTTAAATTGTGTCCCAGCTCTCACACCGCGATTTTCACGGTAATATACTCTTCTGAAATAAATAGTTGTATTACGTCAATTTACTTCGGTTTACGAGGTGGCACAAATAACATGGCCAGTATTTATGACACAAAACTATTGCTTCCCCCGCTCACTTAAGTACGACGCGCGTCGGAGGAAAATAAAGCCTTGCACTTACAAGAAAACTAGAATCGTATCCGAAAGTAGTCAGCGTAAGTAATACATAATATTATGCCAGAAATTGCACGAAATCACATTTCCCGAATAGAGGTACTTTTGCGGCTTCATTAAAAATTATGTTCATTAATATATTGATGAAATAAGCCGCCTCTAAAAGGACTTTAGTACCAACTGTCTGATGTAACACGATTTTTTATTGCAAGTAACAGTTTTGCAGTAAAATAATATGTTGCATTATTATTTAATATGCGTAATAAAGTCAGCTTCTGCAGTTACTGGTCCCGCATTATTTTTAAAACAAACAAAGTCTCGTGGCCATAAGTTCGGCGCGTCCTGGGGCCTACACCAGCTGGCTAATTACCAATGTAATGGGTGACTACTGACTGGTGGAGGATTTATAACCCTGGAGCACGACAGGACACGGCGGCACTTTGAAAAACGAATTTACGTCTTTATACTTTACGCGCCAATTTACTGTCCTTCATAAATACGTAAGCAAATAACTACCATGAAATTGTTTGTTTAGCCTAAGGAAATAAGATCCTAGTTATGGTTTACGAATCCGTCGTCGTAAGCAACGTGGATTTATTGAAGTAATCGTTTCTATGTGAGCTAATACTGGCGTGTGTTTAGGAAATATAGCTATTGAGTTTCCAGTTGAAGAAATATTAAGTATCTCATTATATAGACATGAAAAGTAGTAATCTATCTATATACTAATAATAAAGCTGAAGAGATTGTTTGTTTGTTTGAACGCGATAAACTCTTGAACGACCAGTCGGAAAGGAAAAACTATTTTTGCATTTGATATTTTAATTCTTGAGGAAGGCTATTTAACATCAGGCAACACAAAGAAATAAAAAAGTAATTAACCGACTTCAAAAAGAAGACTTGAAGTCGGTTTTTTTTTAATTACTTGAACTGGAATATTTGTTTGTAATAAGTAGGTTATAGTTTTGTTGTAAATATTACACTAGAATTTGACCAAGGTTTTGAGATGTTTTCCCTTTGACACTACACCCGTAGCTCGTATCAATTAGCCAGGTCTTCACACTTACACGTATTAGTCTATATCTTGAAAATTACTGAATCGATTTTGATGAAACTTGCACTGTTCCCTAAGTTGAAGTAAATCTAAGCCAATAAAAAAACGAGGAGAAATGCGCGGACAAACATACATACATACATACGTCTATAAAATTTTGTATATGTATTTGTTTGGAAGCCCTAATAGATTGTCATATGTGAATATAATGCAATTCCAATAATATTACATACATACATACGTGTCGAATTGAATAATCTCCTTTTATTTTGAAGTCGGTAAAAAAGACAGAAAGATCGCTAAGCGAAAACGAGGTAATAGCGCGTGCAGGCGATGCGATCCGACGGGGTGGGTCGGGGGAACGAACGAATGAAATTTCACGCGGACGAAGTCGCGAGCAGAAAATCGTAAACAATATTTAGGAATACCAATTATGGTCCTCAGTCTATTTGCCTGTTGTTTAGCAGTAGTCTATTACGGGCTTAAATGAAACTGCTTTTAGCGCAGTTTTTGTTTGAGACAAGCCGATGATAGCTATCGGACTTAAGGGCTGTTTGGCTGTTTATGTCCAGTCATAAGATGTGAGCAATAGCTATTTTAGGTCGTAAAACCAGTTATCATAGTCGATACAAAAGAAGTCCTTTGAAGCCGCGACGAATCCCTCGTTGCCGCGTGCGTGTGGTACGGGCGGCAATAAGGGATATTAAACGACGTCGTCTGCTTCATTCCCGGCAAGTATCAAAGGCGGAATGACATTCAGCTTTGACCAAGATCATCGACAGTCCTTCAAAGAAAAGTTCATTACTGCAAGATCGGCTGTGGCATTTCAAAACCATTTACCAATTACCAACACCGATTTTATTTTTTAATGTCAGCTGCTAGGTTTTGAAATTGCACAGCCGAGGTGATGTTTTTTTTTTTTTTTGCTGATGGGAAATCATCAAATGACCCCTCCCGCTCTGGGTGTAGCAGAAGGGAGTGTCAGACTCTTACTGACTAAAACCCACCCGTGTTCCTTCCTTAGCCCTTTATGTTCCGGGCCAGCGGTAACCCTTTCGGACAATCCCGCTGACCCGGCAGGCTTCGGCCCTATGGGGCCCCTCCTCGATGCTGACATCTCTTTGAGGCGCGCGTGGAACACGTACGCGCCCCCCGGCACGGGCCTGGTCCTGATCGGACGGTGAGCTACCCATTACTCTCCGCCCGCAGGCCCGCGCCTACGGTGGCCGGAAGTCGTCGCGCGGCTCCCGACGCCGCCGAGATGATCTTACATAAAGTTGATGAATATTCTTAATTTGGTTAGGTTCGGTTAGATTTATGCCTTCATCGTAGGTAATCTAGAAATATTCTTAAGCTATATCACCACGCTACGACCTTTAGGGAACGAGCAGAAAAAAAAAGTTACAAAGAACGCTAAGCGAAAATGAAGTAATAGCGCGGGCGGGCGATAATTTCACGCGTACGAAGTCGCAGGCAGAAGCTAGTATGTTTATACAACCTAAATAAAAGCGCTTTATGACAATGATAAATACAGTTGTTATTGGTAATTTAGGTGAGTCATATTGAACAAAAACAAACATAGTTGAATTAGCACATAGCTGTAAATGCGTATGTTTGCAGTTTGCACGAAGAAGCTGCCAATAAATCATTTGGAAGATGTTAGATTTTCACTTCAATGATTTCATGCGGCTTCCTGACAAAGGGAAATTAATACATTGCCAACTATTGCTGTCACGCTTCTGCACCTCGTACGACGTCATAACAAAGTAAACGTAATGTTTTCATGGATATAAATCCTGCAAGTCTAAATGAAATGCCTAGGTCGAGTAAAGGCCTACACGAGGAGAGTATCTTGACCGCCAAGTGGCGAAAATGTTCAGAAACCCATCGGGCGAGCAACACAAACTAGAATACGATTATGTTATTGGAGATTCGCCAGGGGACATTCACGAACTGTGATTTGACAACTCTAAATATTTTTAATTTGTCCGGCGATGCTCGTATGTCGAAAGGCGAATATATCGCCTTTCGACATACGAGTATCGTAACTACTGCTCACACAAGTTAGGCGAAAACCTCTCCTAGTGTAACTAACCTTTCGGTCTGTTCTGTAAAAATCTTACCGTGAAAACCAAGGTGAAGTGAGCTCAAGCTATCATTCCGTCTGATTTTAGGGACACTACACACTATTTACAGCTCACTTTACCAAAGTTTATATTGTGAGATTTTTACAGAATTGTATAGGACTTAAAACTTTACAAGTAAATTCATGGGAAAATTGAGATGAACAGTAACAATCACAATTAACAGGGACCATGATGCTAGCTTATTCCGTTGTGCTCCCATGGGGACGGGCGCCGAGCAAAAGCTATTATGAAAGACAACTGAAGTAATTTTTATAATCTGCAGGAAGTTTGAGATGAGTTTTGCACTGAATATGTAGGTGTAAGTATTTATTTATTTAAACTTTTCGCACAAAAAGGTACAAAGGCGGACTTAATGCCTTAGGCATTCTCTACCAGTCAACCAAGGGTGGTGAAGAGATTGGATACCAGGTGCTTTGGTTGAGAGGAACAATGATTAAAAAAAAAATTAAAACTAGGTACACAAATACATTAATAAGTTATATACACATACATAAGTATCTTATTCATTATGTCAGTAATAAAACATCAGTGAGATAACTTAATGTTCGGATACAAACTGGAGAAGCGAATTGTATACTGTAGTGAATATTTGTCTAAGAAACCACATACGCGTTTTCTAGGTTGAAAACGAAAGTTTACTACCTATAAATTATTCAATGACTTTTTTGTATAAACTGCAAATCACAGGTGTCAGTGAGGTGTCGGAAGTCTAACGGGTATTACCTTTACTTTTTTGCAGACCTGTCCCGGAATATTGGGTCAAACTATTTATTTTACTTACAGATGACTGAAACAAACAACAGAGACAAAAACAAACAGTCTCAATAATAACTGATATACAGGGTGAAATTAAATTAGCTAGGGAAACACCACAGACGTGACGGGTATCGATATCCAAATATAAAGTAAAAAAATAAATTAATTTTATGGTTGTTGTTCTAGGATCATCGACCGTAGTTAGTGTAGAAAGTCACTTGAGTTAGTGTAGGACTGTAGGCAATTTATGTTTGTGTAAACTTCACAAACGAGATAAGTCTATCGTATTGTTTTGTTTTATAACACTATAAAACAAAACAAAAGAGATTTTCTCAATTCACTTCAGGTAACAACACTACCAGCAGTCGTTGACCCTGAAAAAAACATCAAAACCTTTTTATTCTGTCGTGTTTAGATACCGAATATATTAAATTAGCTAGCGAAACTCTGCAGACGTAATTTTTACTCTGTACTCTATTAAAATGTGGTAAATTATGATAAATCATTATAATAGTACTGTAGACCAATGCAAGGTTCAGAATCAAGGTTCAAGTGTAGTCGTAGAAAGATTTTAAACATAGGCAACAATTTATATATTGACTCGGTTCTCGTAAAACAGCTTTAATAGCCGATAATACTATTGCTATAACGTGTAATATGGTTGCGATAAATGCGGTTACTCTTTGTGTATCATGGTTGCGTGTTTAGGAAAACTGAGTTAAGTCTTATTTAATAATCTATTCTATTGAGAATATTATATTCATAATAGGACAGATTATGACAATACTAAGTATCAGAAAGGTGGAATGATTCATAAAGCTTATAAGCTCATTTTATGCACAGTTTGTTTTTCCATTGTAATTATACCTGTGTACCAACAGTAAATCGATTAAATAAATATACCTAATTCTTTATCAAATATCAATTCATCTTAAATAAACAAGTAATTATGTCCAGCATGGACAGTGGAAGATTGATGTGTTCATGAATTAATACCACGATTCATATTCAAACACCTTGTGAACACAAAAAAGATTTAATATGGACCTCTAAAAGCAGTCATATTTCAAAGGTATACTTATTATTAATTAGCTTTCAAAGAAATGTATTCCATTTTGTTCAACAGACGTAGGTATATGATTACTGTTGAGATAAAAAAGTTCCGTTCTACATTTTGCATCGTATACTTTAAAGCCTAGAATATTTCCTGGTTGATAAAGCAGTCATAAAAAATCTGCGTTTGTTGATTAAGATCAGACTCTGCGTAATCTCGTAGCGTGTGAAAAGAGACGCCATCAAGGAAAAGGCATGCATAAATTAAAAAGAAAAAGAGGACAAGAAAAAGTTGTGAAGGATACGAGACGCTCGCATTGAGTTTCATAAATAATACCGAGTTTCTGGCTAAAGATTTCTAACTGTCAGGCCGTGGAACGATTGTAAATGTTTTAAACAAACACAAAATGTAAAGCAGGACTGTACACCCGATGAACCGGTGAGATTGTCGCAGAGTTATGGGAATATGTTCCTGCTCAAAATGTTGGAGGTGCGAATTTTGAAAATGTTGACAATACTGGTTTATAAAGAGTTTGATGCAAACTGTAAGATGTTTGTTGATGAATTCAGACCTAGAGGGGTGATTTTCAAATTGCATTTGGAATTCTTCAACATTACGATAGGCTCTAATAAATGAACTTTACCAACGAAAAGCCTTTCACAGAGCCCTGTGTACCTATATCTCGTTTTATCAAGGTTTAATTCAGAGTTAACGACACTTAATAAAGCTTCAAGGAAACAGGTTAAGAACCTGTCATAAACTGTATCATTCTATTGTATTCTATAACGTAGAGACACTTGCTGGGCAAAGGATTTCCAAATAGCCTTGTTTCCTCTAACGATGTCCACCTGATATTAAACATATCAAGCTAGACCCATTAATAGATAAAGTATGAACAAGAACGCATTCTATAAAATTTTAGATGAAGGGCCATGTTTATTGAAAATTGATATGGTAGGTACAATATCGGACCGCGTTGTAACAGCATAATTCATAAGGAATTTCTCATTTTCATGATTCTTGGAGGTTGTTATGCAAAAGAGCCACCGTACAATGGGAACAAATATGTAGCAACTTTGTTGAGCTAGTACATGATAATGCTAAGATTCTGCAAGGATGTAACAAATCGCGTAACAGCGCGGTACAACGTTGAACTCAATAGGGACACTTAATTTTACTCCACAAAACTGCTGGGTTGTTAGTTATGATTACAAGGCATTAACGTCTACATTGTAATCAGTTAATCCAACCGGTTGGTGTTCAGTACAATTTATATTATATGCACATTAAAAACGTGTCCTATTGGCTCTCTATAGCTTCTACGACGCCAATGTTACAAACTAATTGAAAAGTAGCTGGTTTTATACCGTTCATAAAAATATTTTAGTATGATGAAATGAAATGAAATGATTTTATTTTTTGTAAGTAGGTTTGTACAAACACTTTTACACGTCAGTCATGTTTTTTATAACTAGATGAAGTCGGCGTTTCCTATCTGACTACTCTGAGAAGAAAGGCCGAAACAAACTCAGAGGTCACAGTCTCTTTTAAAGTCCAGACATAATCTTGGTCAGGTTATATGAAGACCATGTAGATCGATGTCTGAGGTGGTCTTTTGAGGAAAGAACCACACAGATTGAGAGGACCTGTCCAGTCAGTGCACGCATTTGTCAAAAATCGTGCAGCTCAACTCAAGACTTAAGGAGCTCAACGATTCGACGAACAATACCAAAGAAAGGACATTTGGGTAGGCCACATAAATTACTCAAACTGCCAGACCATGATAAAAAAAAACAGAACAGAGAGAATAATAAAAAAAATATATATAAAATGACCCACATCGTCTTCACATTCACAATGAAAAAATAATATAATACTTTACAAAGGAAGCAAATGTCATTGTTTAAAAAAAAAAATATTCATCAATGTCAATGTGTATATAAAAAAGAAAAAAATCATTCAAAATGCAGAAATTGGAAGCAGCTCAATCCCAAGCCTTTTTGTCCTCAATATAATCTTTAACGGTATAAAAGGCTTTCTGGCACAACTTACGTTTAATGAAAGATTTGAATTTATTAAGGCTTAGATCTTGAACGTGGCTTGGTAGTTTATTGTAAAAGCGTATACATTGGCATCTGAACGAGCCACCTATTTTCTTGAGCCTGGTTGTAGGTACAACATATTTGTGTTTGTTTCTAGTATTTATATTATGGATATCACTGTATTTTTTAAACAATTTTATATTTTTATGGGCATATAAAAGATTTTCATAAATGTACTGAGAAGGCACAGTCATTACATTAATCTCTTTAAATTTGTCTCTGAGAGAGTGTCTCGGACTTAATTTATAAATTGATCGAACAGCTCGCTTCTGCAAAACAAAGATAGTCTGAATATCGGCGGCATTTCCCCACAATAGAATACCGTACGACATTACACTATGAAAATAGCTAAAGTACACTAAACGGGCAGTCTCTATATCAGTTAAATTTCGAATTTTTCTAACAGCGTATGCTGCAGAACTTAGCTTTTTTGACAATTTATCTATATGTGGACCCCACTGAAGCTTAGCATCCAAAGTTATGCCCAAGAATACTGTGTTGTCTTCAGGATTCAATTCCTCGCCCTTTATCAACACATTAGTTTTCACCTGCCTTACGTGGGGTAGCGTAAACTTAATGCATTTGGTTTTCTTCTCGTTTAGAAGCAAATTATTAACATTGAACCAGTGGACTACTTTCGAGATCGCGCTATTTACATCGTCAGTAACCAACTGCTGACGTTTAAGTTTAAACAAAAGAGAAGTGTCATCTGCAAACAACACTATATCATGATGATCCTTTATGAGGTACGGCAAGTCATTAATATAAATGAGAAACAAGAAAGGACCAAGAATTGAGCCCTGTGGGACTCCCATTGTTACTATAGATCCGGGTGATCTTTTTCCATTAACGTCAACGCTCTGAATCCTTTTACTCAAGTATGAAATAAGAAGATCCAGAGCAGTGTTTCGGATCCCGTAGTGGCGGAGTTTCCTGATTAACGTTTCGTGAAGAACGCAATCGAATGCCTTGGACAAATCACAAAAGATGCCCAAGGCATCGCATTTATCTTCCCATGCATTATAAATATGTCCTAATAGTTCAACGCCGGCATCAGTAGTTGAACGACCCCTTGTAAAACCAAACTGTTTGCTATGTAATAATTTATGTTTATTAAAAAATCTTTGCATTTGGTCTAAAATTAATTTCTCAAAAATTTTACTAAAGGTAGGTAGTACAGAAATAGGTCTATAATTTGTGGGGTCTGATGTACTACCTGATTTAAACAAAGGTATTATTTTACTATTTTTCATAAGGTCAGGAAACTCCCCATTGTCAATACAACTATTAAAGATAATAGCTAGAGTAGGCGCTACAATGTCAATAATAGACTTGGCTACTTCTACAGAATTACCCCACAGATCTGCAGTCTTTTTTACATTTAAAGTGTGAAAGGTTTTAATTATATCTCTACAGGTAATATATTCAAAATGAAATTCTGAATCGCAACCATTAACATTTTCTTTAAGCAAAGACTCAGCAACAGAAGGTGATGAGTTTAGTGATTTAGTAGTTGAAACGGGAATATCTGAAAAGAAATTTTCAAATGCCTCGGCGACTTGTGTGTCTGATTTTATTATGTTGTCATTAATAGACAGGCTGTAGTCAGTATTTCGGTTACTAGATCTTCCCGTTTCACTATTAATAATATTCCAAGTCGTTTTAATTACATTACTGCTGTTTTTAATCTTTGAACTCAAATAACGTGACTTGGCCATATAACAAACTTTAATAATTTAATACTAATATACATAAAAGTTAAGTGCATGTAATAAGTGTAGGATTATTAGTAGGTACCTAAGTGGTACCAACTTATTGGTCAAGTTTTATCTTCATCTCTTGTTTTAAGAATGATCACAAATCATCGGATTTTAGCTAAATAAAAGCTTCATAATAATAATATTTTTCACATTATAAGAGACGTTTTAAATGTCAGACTTAAATAAGAATTGGCGAATAGCTGTAAAATGTGCCGTATCCGCAATTTTTAACAATATCTTTTTATTATGTTAAATTATTTTTTAACGCGAAATGTCATTGGATGAATAGTATTTATTGTAAGTGGAAGTAATATATTAAAATAGACAGTTAATTTAAATAAATCAAATATATTCGATTAATTGAAAGGCTCCTTTTACAATCGAGCACAATAATGACATAGATGTCGATAACACAGGTGACTAATTTATATGATTTTTAGGGTTCCGTACACAAAAGGTAAAACGGGACCCTATTACTAAGACTCCACTGTCCGTCTGTCTGTCTGTCACCAGGCTGTATCTCATGAACCGTTATAGCTAGACAGTTGCCTGTCTGTTGCCGCTATAACAACAAATACTAAAAACAGAATAAAATAAATATTTAAGGGAGGCTCCCATACAACAAACATGTTTTTTTCGGCGTTTATGTCTTGTGGTACGGAACCCTTCGTATGCGAGTCCGACTCGCTCTTGCCCGGTTTTTTATATGAGACGAGATGGTGAAGGCTCTTGCCATACGGACGATTTGACGGATGTTTCAATACAATTTAAAATATATAATGTAATGTCCATCGAATCTATCGATAATGTATCGTGAAAAAGGACGTGGATGGAAAATAAAACTGATAAAGAATGAAACTTTATACAGTTGTCTTTCATACTTTTACTACTCCGTGCTCTGTTTCTGTTAGATATAGGTTAGGTTAGATATAGTATCGGTTTTTTTCTTCAGTTAACCTATTTTATCCAGCTGCAAGTAAAGGTTTCCCCCATAACCATACTTAATATTAGAAATACGAATCTGTGTGTCTGTCTGTAACCTCTTCACGCTTAAACCGCTGAACCGATTTAGATGAAATTTGGTATAGAGATAGTTTGAGTCCCGGGAAAGGATATAGGATAGATATAGAGTTTTTATCCCGATAATCCTATGGGACCGAAACCTATGCTTATGCGGGTGAAACCCAGGGGCACTGCTAGTAGCATCAAATGTAACTAAATTAAAAAAAAGCCGTTTTATTTTCTATCTTTTCTGACGAAGCGTTTCGATGTTACATGAATAAATAATTAAATAAATTGCATTGAAATATTCGATCAATAAAAGCTTACCCTACCCACACACTGCAGAATAGGACCCATCTTAATCAATTCCGTCTCGAAAGGCATATAGCACTTTATTAGAGCTGCAGGTTTAAATGCGTTCAACGCTACTACGAGAAATATTAAGGGAATAAAAGCGGAGAGTAAAACATTAGCACGGCATCGGTTCTACAGGCGTGTCTAACATGAAATAGTGAACTTAATAAAGCAGCTGGCACAAGCAACTGATTGCGACTACGAGGAAACGCGTGATAGAAACGATCCACTAATTAACTTACGTGTTAATAATAAATAATACGTAAACGATAATTATTTTTCTTTATAAAAAAAATATAAGGATGGCGTAAATTTTACTGTTATTTTTAAAACAGTGATGTACACATTTTGAAACATAAATGATGAAGCGATTAAGAGGTTTTTATTTTATTGTTAACTAGCTGCGCCCCGCGGTTTCACCCGCATACGTTTCGATCCCGAGGGAATATCGGGATAAAATGTATCCTATGTCCTTTCCCGGGACTCACTATCTCTATACCAAATTTCATCTAAATCGGTTCAGCGGTTTATGCGTGAAGAGGTAACAGACAGACAGACACTTCCACATTTATAACATTACTATGCATTGCCAACAATTTCTGTAAACGGACCCCAAATATGAAAAACAATCATAGAAATGGTAATCGAAATGGTTTCGTGAGGTTTTTTTAATCAAGGTTTAAACTAACAACTTGCATTTCTATTTCAGCTTACTAGGCTAGCGGCTTTCAGCGGCTAGGCCCCAGTTTTTATGGACTGCACAATTAAAATATATAGCGCATGGACTTCCGGTAACATTAAACCAGAGATTTATAGCACAACGCATGTATATTCATAGCTGCTCTTAATTATTTGTAGTTATCTCATCTAACATGTAAAATTGCATATCGTAATAAACAATAAGATACGTATCATCGGCCAATAAATGAGTGAGAGGCATCGTATCCCGGAGCGTAATAGGCACTCAGACGGGAAATATGATGTGAAGCATAACAAACTTCAGATAGTCTTGGGAACATTCTTTTATGATGTAATAATTGACAAAGAGGAACCTTGATGAATTGATGTGAAACCATGATGAATCGACCGCACTAATGAAGATTATGAGCCCACGATTACGGTAAAAAGAATGATCATGTGGACACACATCAATTGATAGGTAGACAGCAATGACCTCAGACCGCTAAATACTACGAGTTGAAGATGACGTCAAATAACAAATGCTGTGTGACATGAACTTGACTTTATCACAATATGCAACACTAAATCGCTTTGTAAATATATAGATTATACTCATCTCTAAGTTATCTAAGACATTTATCTAAATATAGTGTTTCATAGCGAGGTTTTGACAAAAGTAGGCTCGCTCTGATTTATTGGTATAATCGCGTGTGTGGGTGTTAACTTGCTACCATAACTACCATGCCGACATACTTTTGTTGCATGGCCATATTTGAAAATCGTTTTATTTAATTTAACTAATGACAACCATTCTCGAGACTGTCTTAGGATACCTTCGCGACCTCGATTGCGTTGAGTGTGGATATTCCTCTTTTCACCTATAACCCAGGTTTAAGCATAATTCACAGAAACTTGGTTTAAGCATTAACAGAGACTATAATCATAAACACATAAAACAGGATAGGTTTTATTCTGGAGATAAAACATTAATCGGAGAATAGAAAAATATAAGCCATATTATTATTTAGCACATAAATGATAATACAAGGTATACCGTCCACGTTAGCACCAACTTCGCTAGCTCTGAGATTTGCGCTTTACCTGCAGTTGTCTTAGTTAGGTCCGTCATAAAAGGAACGTTTATTTCAAACGTGTTTCTAGGATCATTATTTGACTTGAGCCTGGGCGTTGTTATGCCAGTCAATCATATTCTCTTCTCCATTTATATTTATAAATAAAATAAAACAGATTCCCATAAATGCAGAATTAGTCGTTGTTTTCTGTAAACAACCCGCACTTAGAGCCATTTTAAATTTAATGGATCCAATTTATCTAAACCAAGTCACGTGAAAGTCATAATAAAATAAATAAATTAAACTGAAAAGTTGAGAGAAAAGAAAAATTTAAATACATAATTTTCAAGTTCAGCCGTCTTAGAAAGCGGAGGTCGTCGACATAATCTTTTCTTTGGCACATGTCATTAGACAAAACGTCGCAATTGTTCCATTTGAAAGCGAAATGCTTTTACATTTTCATTCACGAATGTGAAGACGAGAGTAAAAGATTGAGCAATTTGAGTCAAACTCAAACTCAAATCATTTATTTCAATTAAACCTTGTACAGGCACTTTTGAATTGTCAAAATTAAATAGTCTGTCAGTTAGTCAGAAAGTTGAAGCTAGTTACCCATTCCAAAGCGTAGATCTCTATGGAGAAGAACGGGCAAGAAACTCCATGGACACTCTTTTAAATCAAGATATTACAAAATCCTGGGTACATTATTCTTGTTGCTTCTATATGTGAGAACAATGTAAAAAAGACAGAAATGAAGAAACAATTCAAGACATAAGATTAAAAATAAGCCTTGGCAGTTAAGAGATGACCAGTCTCAGAGTAACAATTGAACTCTTTATAATATATATTCAACAAGCATCATTGTAAGTCTCAAAGCTGCGGAGGTAAAGCACTATGGAATATGACAATATCACTTAGTTTATTCACCTGTCTATAAAGAGCGTGCAATAAAAAAATATGAGTCATGCAAAGTTAGAATAAATATACTGACAATGGAGCTTTTATTCTGCAAAGATGTTTTAACGATTCCTTTCTCATAAAAAATTAGATTATCTGATCGAGAGTTACATGGCGTGTGGTACTTTCTTCCCATGGGATTTATAAAATAATCTCAGGGTCTTCCTCTTTACTTTTTAATAATAATTACAAAAACAATCAGTATACTAAGACTATTATTGGTATATTAGGTTCTATATGATCTTCCATTGTAGCTACCAATTATGGTGGTAAGAAAATCGCCAACAAATGACTAGATTGGAAATGTGAAAACCTTTTCAGTCAACCGTCTGGCCGGACCTTTAGGATTATATAAATGAAAGTTGATACTCCACACTCCTAATGGTTAATCCATTAGGATAGAAGAGTATTGACTTTCCTTTAACCAACTATGTTGCCTATCGCACTCATATAATCAACTGACGGAAATGGAATGATGTGCGGTCTATAAGAAATGGGTTCAGTGCCATTATTACGTAGTACGCATGTTTGGTAGAGGTTTTCATTGCTTTTGTGGTTATTGAACTAGTTGGGTGGTTTTTAATTCGATTTTCAGGTTGGTGAAAGTGTTATTGGAATTTTACATTTTAAGTAACGGTTTGCACATCGTCACCATCATTCACATAATTTTTGATATTATGCTTAGTCACACTAATATTATAACGGCGAAAGTTTGTGAGGGTGTGTGTTTATATGTTTGTTACTTCTTCACGCTCAAACGGCTGGACCAATTTTATAAATTTTTGTATGGAGGTAGCTGACACCCTGGATTAACATAAAATAGGCTACTTTTTATCCCGATATTCCCACGGGATCGACACTTATGCGGGTGAAACCGTGGGGCGCAGCTAGTAATAATAATATTAAGCAAATAAAGAGGTAAAATTTATTTGTTTGTAAGTTTGTATGTAGTAATCATTGGAACTAAGAGTCGAATTTAAAAACATATTTTTCGTTTTTTGCATTTGATAGCCCAATTCTTGAGGAAGGCTATATGCCACTTAACATCATGCTAGCACCTTTAGGAGCCAAGCAAAAACAAAACAACTCAGAAAGAACGCCGAGCGAAAACTGAAATGCGACGGGGTGGGTCGGGAGAACAAGAAATTTCACGCGGACGAATTCGCGGGCAGAAGCTAGTGCTTAATAATAACTACAGGCTTAAATGTTGTTGCATCGTCATTGGTTTACATTGTAGAGAGATTATAGGCGACTGATATATTTCCAAGTATATGTTTATTTTCTTCGTAAAGCTAGCCTTCATCCGGCCTAAGGCCACTCACTGCGTGTGCTTACTCGCACGTCCCTTATAATTAGACACGCTACGCTTTGTCTTTGTAACTTTTCACATGAGACTTATTCGTGGAAATGCAAAACTAGTCTCCTAACCTTGCGTCAGCTGCATAACTATTAAGTGGCGCAGTAGTCCTCTCTTTCGCTGAAAACTCCAAAGACACAAGTGGTATATAAATATGAACTTAACTAAGTATAGAAATGTGAATCAGATTACCGTTATGATTCGGGGACCTTTGCCTGATAGATGTGACCGAGTGATCCTTGGCTGTTTATCGACAAGTATGAATAATAGATTCGTGGTATACTGTCTTGGTTGCATATTAACGGATTGTTTTATTGTTATCTCTGGAAAGTTGTGTTTGATCATCGAGTATTTTGTTTGCAGGGTTGTCATCCAGGGTTATACTAGTTACTTTCTTTATCTTCTCAAAGTCTTAAAAACCTTATTCTGCGTAGGTATCATCTTTATCATAAAAGGCAACCGAATTCTTATACTAGAATGTGGTTTTCCTAAAACTTGCTAGGAATGAAGTCCAGTTGCTCCAATTATAACCAGAAACTGTTAGTATCATGGGCGATCCACAAACCGTGCGGTTGCTAATGGATGCACGACTTGTTTTGTTTATGTAAATTGCAAAGTGGACCTTGATAATAAGCGGCAATTATGGGATGATAGGATGTCTTCATCACAGTTAGTTCCCATAATTTTAAGTAATTATACTTCACAAGCATCAAACATCACGTTTCGAATCAAATTTTGGAGGTGTGTCTGTTTGCTTATGAGACCATCAACGCTTTCCACACACCTCAAACACATGGCTTATTAGATGGCTTAGTGAATGTCATAAATTTCCCAATTTGTTAAAATGCGTCTAATCAAACAGTAGTGTGAAAGATAAACATTATCAGCGCAGTGTATGGGAAGCAGGATGGGGTCTGACGGCGGGCGGCCGGCAGCGCGCGACGCGGTCGCTGCGTCCGCGCGTCCGGCGACCGCCATCTCTCCCTTTCTCTCGAAACTATAGCTCTCTCTCTCCGTCCTTCGGCGGCTCGTTCCTCTTCTTCTTGCAAGGTTAAGGTTACGTCAGACGTGTTATGTTATAACCGTTGGGGCGCACTCTGGCAAGTTCAGTGTCTCGTCGAGAGTGGCCGCGACACTACTCGCGACTAACGTGCGCGCTCATCCCGAGGACTGTGCGACAGCCTGTGATATACGAACAGTGAAAAGTTCATGAACTACGTGTTGAATTTTGTTTGAACTATAACTTCACGTGACGCTTACCCATCTAATATCATTCCCGTAGCCCTTAAAAGGTACGTCCCTAATTATCTTTAACTATAATTATTTTTCTTCACTAATGAATGTTTTAAAAATATTTAAAAAATGTAGTTGAAAACATTTTTCCAAGCTCGCAGTCCTGGACAACTGAGTGCAATCAGGTGATCCTGTTCAATAAACTGGTTTATTAAATATTTTATGGTGGTTGTTCGCTGGACTCACCGATACAACTGCAGCAACTTGTAATTAAAAATATTTTATGAACACAGTTTTCAAAACAAACTGAAAATTTTTACAAAAGTATGACATCAGTAAACGTTTATATTTGTCTATCTATTTATAAATGTCTAATTATAGTACAGTAAGCATAAAAAATATAACATTATAAAAAATTTCTAGTCATTTTTTTATTTACAACTAACATTACGAAAGCTTACCTGAAATACAGGAAGTTAAAATAAAAGATGAACTAAAAACGTTTCCAGGAAACGTAAACTCAGGAAAAGTAAATCGATGATAACGTAGAAAAATGAGTAGTGTGTATTGCGTACCGTTAGGGTATTCATAGGAAGGTTTTTGCGCTCATGCGCGCGAGCTTGTCTTCAATCGTGTATAGAGCGATAAGCTCCGATGCTCATATAGCAATAATGGCACTGCGCTATATTTAGAGTCGCTTCGTTTGGCTCCCTTCGCGAGAAGATTTATCATTTATTCCATCGTTTTAAGTTCTAGCCATAAACTTTTGCAAACAACGTTTAATGAGTGTATAAATATAGAACGGTGCCATGTAAAAACAAAAATGGGATTTACGAACGAAAAATGGCGCTTATAAGGTATTTTAAGAATTAACAGTAGTTAACAAATAGTTTGAATTGTCATGATAAAAGTTACTTAAGCTGGAAACAAGAAAATATATTTGTAAAAAAATGAGATCAATTGACATGCAGCGAAATAAATCGGAAATGTTCAAAGCTCTGCGATCAGCGCTAGTAAAAGACATCAACGCGAGATGCGGAAGAGGTGCGAACTTTTATAAACGAGTATGATACAATTATGACTATCGATCTCCTAATGACTCAATTGCATTAATGCCGCCGTTTTATTTTTGTTCTTCCTCGTTGTGGGTAGAATTTTAAAATTGATGACCACCAAATTAAATAATATTATGAAATATAATTTTATGTTATTAAAACAGCCAGTTTATTTTTAACAATTAATTCTTGAGTCTTCCTATACGTTTATTATGTGCGACCATTAACTGTATTAAACTACCTAAGCATGCATTTTGTTTTCAAATATATTTAAATAGGGTTTCGCAGGCACTGTAATAGGCTTTCAATTTAGCGAACAGAGGGCACTTACATTGAGTTAATGTTATGTGCGTAATGTATTTAATGGTTACTGAATAATTGAGACAAGCTAACAAACGATATTGTTATCTGAACACGAAGATGTAAAATATGAATAATAAAATAACGAGTTAATTATGAAAACCAGCCGATTGGAAGTTGATAATTGGACATACGCGCCACATAATTGTAGTAATCTCATACGTTATTATACAACGAAGTTTTTATGGCAACATAAATAAATCTTTGCAAAATGTTCTACATAAAAACAGCTAAAATAAACCAAAGATTTTTCCCACGAACTTGAACATTATTAAGGACTTAGCTACCTACGGTATCTAGGTCCGCAATTGTACACGGAACAACTGGTAGCGTTGGCGAACCGCAAAAGTATAACAAACGATCTAGAGAGCACGACCGGGGTTCAGGTCATGTTGGTACCCCGGTACCAACTGTGTGGAATTGGATCACGAACCTACAACTTACGACCTAACGTACAGCTGCCCACGATACTAAAGTTTGGCGGACTTCTTTGAGCTTAAGAACGGCTGACAAGCTTTAATTTGTAAACTGTCCCAGCGAACCCATAAACTTCTATGTTCTCACATAGTTTATGGGCGTTCGCATAAATGAGGAGAGCAATAAATTACTAAAATTCGAAAGGTTTACTTTCTCATAAAATTGTGTAGAGCTTTGTCAAAATATGTAAAAAGTTCTGCTTGTGGAAATTACAGAATTAAGATTTTCTTATTTCTTTAAAAGTTTATGTATGCTAAAGAAAATTTAAAGAAATACAAATTAAGAAAGTTATTGTGATGATTGCTATGCCGTCGACTTCTTGCCGTCTTCTTCGGCAACTATATTTTTCTATCGAAAACAGTGGATTCGTAAGGACTTTCTTAGCTAGACTAGTATGATGTTTATAAGATGCATCAGAAAGCATATTTAACTAAAAGTTATTTCCTTTTAATTACTATCAAGATATTACACAAAATGAAAGCTAAATTCATCGTTAAATTAGATAAAACCTTTGAAGGGAAACCGCGACGAGTCTGTAAATTAAATGAAAGCATATTAAATTGTTTATGTAGAAAAGTAAGAGTTATAATTAAATAGTCATATTCAATTTCTTATAGTTGGGAAAAGGCTAGGCAATTGATGATGATGATGACGATTCAATTTCTTTAAAATGCCTTTAGTCTGGTGTTGCATTTTTGCCTTTAACTTTTTCGGGCTGCTGATTTTCTTTCCTAATTATTAAGATGTCGGGCGACTGAACACTTCTAGATTAATTTAGTAGCTATCTCCTATTACTCTGGTTTTTATTTATTTAGGGACAACAAACAGTAGTGTAATAATAAGTAAACATAGGTTAAAACTTAATAATAGAAGGTATTATTGGGGGGTATTACAGTTTCCACGAAAACAAGAGTAACAGGGGCACTAATAAAATGATTGACTTCGCAATGTTTCCCGGGTTCGAAACTGTACAACCGATTTCACCAAAAACGCGATCTAAATATCAAAATTCGATGCACAAATCAACATATCCAGTTGACCCGATTGCGGGCCCTGAGATTATAATTAAGAGGGTCACGTGAGAACAGCGATCCACCGAGCAGTTCGTGACTGCGCGCGCGCATACCCGGCGACACGCCATCAACATCGATTATTGGGCACAAGGCGATACCGCGTGCCGATTTCCTGATTATTTTGATATTATACTAAAGTTTATGGAGGGACTTAGCGGAGATATGACAGGACAGTGACAGTGCGATCTTTTCGATAACTGGGGAAACGGAGTTAAAGAATGAGTATCGAACACGCTATAGAGAATGTGAATGTACATTTTTGCGGATTTTTAATTGAATTATGGCGAAGTTTTGGGCCCGTAAAATTTATATAACTGTCGTGCCAGCGACACAGAGAAGAAGAACACTGAATGTAATTAAATTTCTATAAAAGTACCAATTTGATTCACTTAAACGTCTAATGTTCGGATTGAAAGGCAATAAGTGGGAAATTGCTTTTTTGGAATTTGATAGATTTTCAATTTCAATTAATTCTAAGAGTAATTGCAATGATAAAAATCAAGTGTTTATTGAACGTAAGATTCGTAATTGAATTTTTAGACCTACCGCAGTTTGGTGATCAATTTCAAGATGAACCTTTAGGCCAAATTGATTGGTAATAAATCAATTATATGGACCACAGTGACTAACGAAAATCGTTATGAGTTTCTTAGAACTGTAGTTACTCCTCCTCCAAGTAAATTAAAATTATAAAAACCTTTTAACTTTACATTTTTTATCTCCGTAATTACTATTCATACACAATCCGCGAGCGTTCTGAAGCTGACAGATTTTTAAATACATACACACAAGAATTCAATAAAACGAAAGTTAAGGCTTTAAAACCGCGGAATAATTAAGGTTATTTTTTTAGTAGCTCCCGTATCGCATAGCAGTGGAAGCGACACGAAGCTGGGTTGCTCCTATTTATAAAGTAACGTTTAAAGGGCGGTACTAGTCGGTCGTGCGCGGGGTCAGGATGGATTCCATCAGGCGTGCTTTCCATGAAGGATTTTAATTACGTCGTGTCGGGGTGAACGACCCGCGGCCGCGGTGCGGGTGCGTGCACTTTTGACGGCCCCTTTAACAGGTGTCCCGTAACTTAATTTATTTTTATCTACTATTATTGACGCTGTTACTGACTCCAATTTTCTATTCGATTTGAGGTGTGGAGACTTTTTGCTTTGAAATACTTCGAATCGGATTTATATTTCTAGTTAAAGTTTCTAATAAAAAAACTTGTTTCAGATAATAAAACTGACGGAATATAAAAATAACTGAACTCAATGATGTCATGGTTAAGAGGAAAAGCGGGTGGTCTTTTCTCCATAGAAACGCTCTCGCCTGCTTTCTTTCTGGTTAATGACCATAAAGCAATCTTTTACAGAATAATAAAGATTAACTACTTGTACGTACAAGTAGTTAATATTTAGTATCAGTAGTAGTAAAATAATGTATCATCAAAAAGGAAAACATAGGGACACAGTATATATATCCTTCTTATGCCGTTTATGAAAGATCTTTTAAATTGGTCCAATATTGGAGAAGAAATAGGCGAGAGCCAAACATCGAATTATGACTTTTTATTACCGCATTTCCTCTTAAGATTTAGACATATTTATAAACACAAGTTAGTAAAATTTTGAAAACAAATAAATGAAATGCATAACTGTGAATTGAAAATAATATTTTGGCAACATCGTAAAAATCCGTGAGGACCAAATAATGTCACTTGTGTTTGTTTATGGTGAGATGGGTATGCAAATGAGGGAACCTGCGCCTGCGACTAACAATAAGTGTGGGTGTGAGCGGTCACCGCTGACTCATCGTCGACACAGATACCACGCCGTACCCAAATATTGATATTATCATAAATTATCCAAAATCCGCAAACCAGTTTCCGTGTTCGAGCTATAAATCGAATCATTATGGCTTTAGTCCACTTTATATGCCATAAAAAATGGGGGCATTGCTTTCAGCCGCTGAATAGATAAAAAGTAACCAAATAAATCACACTGAAAAGTTGTCAGTACCGTTGTAAGTTCGCGGTCAATTTTGACGAGAAGGAGTCCCAAGCAAAAACTAAAAAAAAAAAATATTTTAATTGTGAAATAAACCATACAGACTAGTCTACTGTATTGTCAATCGGGAGTTTCGTGAAAAATTTCACGTAGATCGCGTGAACTACGAAAAAGAATGATCAGAATTGATCCAACTGATTGCATACTAAAATCAAGATCTAAAATAAGTTACAACTTTTCAGTTGTAACCAATAAGATACCCTAGAGATGAAATCGGCAAGGATAATACCAGACATTAAGAACATTAATACATCAGCAGCAGAACCTGAAATCAAAACATAGATACAATCATTTCTCATAGCAATGCATCGATTTATCTGCAAAATTCGTGATATACTGTTGCGTCCCAGATAAAGCGGACAAAACAAAATTATACACAGCAAGCTTTACATTAGCCCGGAATGAAACGCCGTGTGAGCTTAAATGGAGAACGTGGCTGTAAAGCGTTTTATGCTCTATAATACGTTGCAAGTAGGGCGACTTACAACGCCTGCAATGTGCTCAAATTGATTACGGGCGATACACGCGAATCGTCTAATAAAATCACTAATGGAACGGTACCAGTGGCGTGCGTCGCATAACGGGGCGCCTCTGTAGTCGCTCCCACGACTGACACATTATGCAAGCGGCGCGGGCGTCGACGAGCACAATGTGAGCTATTGATCGCGGTCGCGATCGCGTTCCCGACGAAAAACTGCGTGCACCGTAAGTGAAACTAGATGCAATGCTAAGCGACATTCGCGTGTCTCTTGATTGACTACTCGCTGCTAATGTTTTGTTTCTTCTCAGCGTTATCCAGGCCTGACGCTACAGTTATATTACGTACGATACGTTTTGTTGTAGGAAATACCGATGGCGCCAATTTACTTTTATCTATGTGTAGTGCGTTATTAAACTATTTTGCTGTTTGCGTCGATTCCGTGTCTCTAAATAATTATTTTGACCTTTAAAGCCGCACGTGTTTATAATTATAGACTGATCGAAGTAAAAATATGAATGCAGTAGTTAATTACCCCTCAACGTCTAGTTCATTATGTCATACACGAATCTTCATAGAACATGCAGGCAGGCGTTATTAATTTGCACGACCACGGTGCGGAACGTGCCATTAAAAATGTGATCTAATTATAATTGAGATGTATTAACAACACAAATTTGTAATTACAATGTGTTGCTAATAACAGAAAAATTACATGCTGGCGAAATTAATGGTGCTTGCAATGAAAGGGTTGTGGGATCTGTAGTAGGTATAAATGCGTTGTAATGACAAGAGTAGAAAATAATAGAATACAGTAAATATATCGTTACGTCGTAAAACATAATTCAATGATCATTCAACTTACTTTTTAAATGACATTAACAATGCTATTTAATTTATCAAACTGATTTCACTCGCAATTAACATTGAACGAAAAAAATCTCGAATCGTTTACTATTGTTTTAATTTGCATGAAATTATCCATAATACCGTCATATCCCTCTTAGAGTCAATTCTCACATTCATTAGAACTCGGAATGCGCAACAGATCGTTTAGCCGAGTGCTGCATTGTGTACACGCTGTGTGAATACGATGATAAAATGTAAAAGAACATAATTATGTAGATTGAACAAATCACAGAATCTTAAAGTTTATGTAGGTATTAAATATCTTAATGAAATATCAAAGATAAATGACAAAGAAAGTGTTTCCTGGTAGAGGCTCGGAATATCAGAAAAGTTGATAATAAATATACTTATGACAGCTTACAAGATATAGGCTACTTACTACAGGGTGTTGTTCGATAGGTTTCGTCTTCGTCGGCGCGGCACGTCCCAGTAGCGGAATTCGGCTGCGGTCGGAAAGCGCGTGACCGCAGGCCGAAACGCACGGTCCGTAAATTAGCAAGGAACTCTCTTACGACTGTCAGATTACTTGCGGTGAAACTCCACAGCTTTACACCCCACACTTTTATTACCGAGAATCAGTGTGTGACCCAAATCCACTCCACGTTCCGCACTTATTTGGCGTGGTATGAATGTGGAATGTCATTTGCTGCGCGCGCCGCTATTTTACACCGCAATGGATATGTGTCTGTGCGGTCGTTTACTCCTGTCTTTCGTTAATTTTATTTGCGTTTTGAGCTACTAACTGTAAATGTGCATGCGTACACAATGTAAACGATATTATCTATAGCCGTATTTTCCTACATCCGTACTAGGCTTTGCAGAAACATGTTAACCGCCACCGAACAGTGGTTCCTATCACAGCATTAAATTACAACGTGCAGAATTGTGTTCACGTTTAACCAATGTGGTCATGACAAATGTAGTAATTTCTATACGTTTAGGCTCTATCTAAGTAATTTATTATCGCATGTTTAGATTGGTCCCGAAGTAGGTCAGGTACCTGGGTACCTCTGATAAAACATCTCAGAACGGAGTGTTGATTTCGCAAACTAGGAATATGTAAATGTTTGCGCTCGATAAATCTTTAGTGCAGTGGCAAACTGTGAAGTGTGCGCATTAAAAAAAATAAGAGATAACACATTCCTCGTTTTAGTCGTGACGATTGGTCTGTGGTCAGTATGTCGAAGACGACGACGATCGCGGTAACGAGTGTTCGAGTGGGCGCTTTACATAGATCCAATGCAAATTGAGTAGCGATTTGCGCGCGTATAAATCAGCCGTCGCAAACACTACCACTTCGCATTTTGTCAATTAACGTCAACCATAGTGTGCTTGATACGTGCGAGCGATGTTGCGATGAGATTGATTAGTGCTAGCGACCATGATGCGTTGAGATGATCGAGATGATAGTTAAAACGTTAACGAACATCATATAGGTATAGCGCGTAAACCACTAGGAGTAAACAAAAGCTAGTTTATCAGACCTAATATCCTTTAAAAATCCTGTTCTATTTGTTACGCTAACTAGAAAGTGAATTAGGTATAATCATAATTTGTCTGGAGTGGTTTGAGTAGCGAGTCGGGTTCAAATTATAGGGAGCTTCTTAGAAAGAACCGCGTGCGCAATTCAAGAACTGGACGTAAATCATTATCATTCCTTATATTTATGAATGGAATTCTAGAACCGCCCAGGATGTCATCCACTGCAATTTTTGACAGCAGGATCACGTCGTTTAAAGCTTTCCAATTATTTTTAATTTCTTTAAATCCAACTTATTTCATGAGTAGTAAAAAAGTTTCCGACGTGAAATCTGCTTGTAATAATTGTTTGTAATACCAAAGAGGGGCGGAACCGACGTGCTAAATCAACTTAACGGTCTTCGCGTTTATCTGTGTTTATCCTGGCGGCATAAACGTGCACGCCTATCATCGATGCTTCCGATTAATTTACGCTGTACATATGTATATTACATTTTATTAGCCATGGCCATACAAGAGACTCTTGCATGGCTGTAGCGTTCACGTAGCAGCCGGAAATAAGAACGTCGTGAGATCACTTGGACGATTTACTAGATGTGATCGTCGGCCAGAGCTTCGACAATACGCAATTAATGAACCGTCTGCTGAGTATCTCGTCTTGCGTAACGGGCGAGCCAGTGCCACTTCTTATCGCTAATAAGGGTTAGCTGCGAGGCTTATTGTCCCATAACGTTCGTGAGATACACCAGCTTATTAAGGATAATGGTTTTAGTTAAAAATAGAAGACAGAGAAGCTGTATACGTTTCGCCAGCAGATTGGTTTATTATTTTATACGGAATTAATCAAGTGCAGACTACCGAATACAATAAATTTTCTGTATACTGACAATTGGCTTGCGCGTGCGGTGTAAGGTGTGTAAGTAACGAGACTGCTTTATGAGTTTCGCGATCGCGTCAGGAGATGATCCCAGTGAGCGGGGTGCGTCGGTACCTCGGTGCCGGCAGCCGGGAGGTGTTGCCCGGGTCGGGGTGTCGGGGGCCGAGCTATCTAATCGGGCGTCGCCTCGTCGCTGGTGGGCGGCGATCGGGATAACGCGCCACCACCGCCGCGCCCACACGCCAATTATGTGGGAAGAGGTTACGATTGCGCGCGCGATACCGCGAAATAACGCAAACGGACCCTCCTAGAGACGATCGCGTGCATTAATCGGGAAACTATTACCAATGCCACTCCAATTAATGCGGGCTGATAAATATGTAGATTGCTCAACTGCTTTGTTGAGTAAATCCATCCGTATTCCCAAATTGTTACGATTTTGAACTCTTACTCTAGGGACAGGCAATTGTTATTTTATTGATCTTCAAAAACCCTTCCGTGTAAATAGTATTAGTTATAATAAAAATCTACAAAATCATTTAGAACGAAATAAAAGTTAATTGATTACAATTTAAAGAGCTTTGCTATAATTACTTGAATGCAGCGAATGCCGCATAGATCGGATCGATGTTATCGTTTCATACGGACGTTTCCCCGTCGCATCGATCGATAGGAGTCAGCGTCCGAGAGACGTAATTACAATAAATACGGTTCACATGCGAACCGGACCGTCCGACGTCCGACACGTCGCCGAGGCACATGCCGCCGCATTCTTGCAATTACGTAACACCTCGCAGTCGTAGCACGGAATTAATAAGTGCCCCAAGCAAAAATGCTAAGGAAGTATGCGCCAACCGTTATCGTCACTAATAATAAATTATTAAAAACTTAAAACATGAATTGCACATAAAACGACAGTTTCTTTCTATTTTTATCATCCCCGCTAGCAGTTTTGATGACATCCATAAGTAAAATTCATAATGTATACAATATTGAACGGCATGCAGTTTCGCCATCCGCCAGAATAGAGATATCAAGTTATTACTGCTGTCGAAGCTCTACGTGGAGTTTCCTTTTTCAATATCATATTTATATAATTATATTACGGTAACTTAAAGTTTTTTTTTTTATGGCTGTTCAATATAGGTAACCATAAACATCAAATGATATTCTTCTTCCGCACCAATCAAGTGATCATTTTCTTTTATGACATCATATTTATAACATGGCACTAACAAGGAATACTAATGGTGTTCAATAACTTGCCCCGTAACTGTTTGTAAAGTAAAATGTATTTATAGGTGTAAGAGCTGCATGCGTTTATGATGTTCTTTCTGAACGGTTTGACGTGTCTGTGATTGTGACCCGATAGCTGACATCTTTTTCATATATTTATTCAATTTAAATAAGGTTTGATAAAATTTCAAGTTATGGTCTTTGGAATTTTGTAATTCCCATCTATTACAGAGTAAATACAGTGTGATGTGTTAATATGTCACTTTGGAATAACCTGATTTTAAGAGCAATTTTGCTTGCATAATGAGGCGGTAGAAGCTGCTTAGGTTGTAATCAAAGATGAAATAATTGTAGGGAATCTCGCATGACGCGGTGGCCACGCTAAGTACTCATCTCCTACTGTTAGACCAGTTCTGTCACGCATCGGTGCCTCTGTCGACGCATTCATAACAAATCTTAATCAAAGGAAGTTTTAATCCAACATAATCCGTGCCACTTAATCAGGTGGTAACGCTGTCTATCCGGTTGCTAATTAAAATGACGTTTGTATGCAATTATGTGCCTTGACTGACAAGGAATGATTCCAAACTAACACAACCATAGTGCTATATTTAGAAGTCGGTTGCCAATAGCAAAATATGTACATAGACTATAATGCAATTGTAATGAACATGTACTTGAAAAATAAGAAGCGTTTCATGTTTAGTTACCCGAGGAAAGTGTACAAAATAATGACAGAAGGGCGGTTCGGCGTTATTACTGTAATGTCAGGTTGCTTCGTCTTCGTTCGCGAGCGTTACATAGCATTTCTCCTCAGCGTCAGCGAAACTAAAAAATAACATAAATAACCGGCTTGCCACAAACTCTATTAGATTTCCAACTTACTTTTTACAGAGGTTGTCGTCGCCTAACTCGATCTCGATGCGGACGTGAGAAAATTGTTAATCTTATTTTGTAATAGTAGTTTGCAAGGAGAGATGATGAAGCGGCTTTTGAATTGAAAACTTATTCAAAAAGATGACATCGTTCGGTAGCACTCAAAGGATCTAATTATCTGACGACGAGGTAAAAAGCACCTTCCAATTATAATGTTAAATGCTTATTACTACGTTTACCGTAGCTCTATTTGTTCATTCGCCGCGCGTCTACATGTTACGGTTATGTGAAATGTAATGCAAATTAAAATCGAAATTCATTTCCAACAATGGAACGACTTCATATAGGTTAGTTCAAATGCAATAACAGTTAATAGCAATGGTATTATCGTTCCACTAGTGAGTGTAATGTAGAAAGGAAGAGTGCAAGTGTCAGAGCGCAAAGTTGCGACAGGGAAAGCGCTTCGCCATATCACGAAAGGGAACTTCAAATCCACACTCGGTACGTCAGGTTCACTAACAACTTACCTCATTCGATCTAAGATAGGATCGAATGCAGGAACTTGCAAGGGCACTTTCTTCGACTCATTCAAGTTTTTTGACGTTGAACCGCGGGGTACTCTGCTATACTTGTCCGATGTTTAAGCGCAATTGCAAGCAAGCATTTGACTTTACATAGCTGTAGCGTCAGACTGGATGCTCCCCGTGGAACCTGTCCCGGCCGCCGCTGGTCGCCCTCGGCGTGATCGGATTTCCCGTTTGCGATTATTGCCTTTCTTTATTTCACGGGGCGGTTCGTTACCGTCGGTATCGGTATGTAACGGTACAGCATGGGCACAGGCATTTGCATGGTGATCCCATTACGGCGACTGGCGGGTGGAAGTTATTAAAATACGTTTAAGATCGTACAGCATTCGGCGGAGGCGATAAAGAGTAGACATTGCAGAGTCGTGAGTTTGCTCCGAGCTTTATTGCGTTCGGGATGAGATCGGGCTCCGCGGGCGAGTACGATGCCAACGTAAACAAAGAACGAATTGAGGTGTTGGGCAAGCGACGGCCTGACGGACCGGTGAGGCCCGGTGCGGAGCGCCGCGGCCCGCTGTATCTCGTTAGCGGCACATTGTTCGCTCTCAGACACTGACATCGACATTCACCCTACTGTAATTGGCTACACGAAATATTGCCTTATCGCTTTTATTGTCTAACCATTTACTGTTATAAATTGACTTAATTTGTTCGCATATCACATACCCGTTTCACCGGAAGTAATCAGAATGTCTTTTAGATACATTACAGCGATAAGAGGAAATAAGCGATTCATAGCATACAACGCAAACACACTTATGGTTCAAGGACACAAGGTTAGAAAGTGGGTCTGAATGCGTGCGGCAGTGACAGGGCAATGCAATCGCGTGACAAGTCTCGCTCCGAACATTATCATTCCACGTACGATGCTAAACCACTTATTCGGCTCGTGGTGACCGTTACCCGGCGCACGCACACCGCCTGCATCAATGGCATATTTTTCCCCGGCGAAACTCCGCACACATTTACCATTCAAGGTTAACCCGGTCAGTGTAGCGCTTTGTTTACACTAGTGTCGCGACGTCCGACATCACACGGCGGACGTTCACACTTCATACCCGCACTGCTTGCCAACAAACGACCTATTGTCTCCTCGAGATTTCTAGATTAATTTGCAACTAAAATAATGTTCTCATTTAAACATAGCATGCACGATGTGTCCGGATGTGGCCTAGAAAAATTATAACGACCACGTTTGATCGCAAAATGCAAATATGTACGTTAAATACATCAAAACCTTCGCCTTGGGCGTGAACTTGCACACCATCCGACGCCGGGTCCATCTAGAAATCTAGATAAGGACATGCGTGCTCGAGGTCTATAATCCAGTCGCCCTATGGCGAATCTAAACTATTATGTCAATAAAGTAACAGCGTCAGTTAATTGAATGGACATTCTGTAAATGAAGTCCATATATGTCCATAATACGTACCTGCCAGGGTACAATTTATAGGTTTAGGCTACAGAAATAGATGCACATAGTCGCTTAAAGAGATAAAGCTAAATTACTTAATTTATACACAGAACCATGTTGCCAATTTACAAAGCGGATGCAGACGTGCGTTGTAAATATTTGCGTTTTATATGTATAAAATATTCTATTCAAAAACTTTTTAATGCAATTAAATAATGATTGAGACCCTATAAAGTGTAAAAGCAACAACCATACGAAACTAATATTATGTACCCATATCAATTGACGTAATACTAATGAATGTGTGTCCGATTGTTGCAGGTGCTCCAGACTACTGACATCGCTTAAAGTACGTGTTGACAAGGTAATTAAAACAGCGCAGTTATTATTGAGCTTGCTAGACTGTGACGGTTCCTAGTAATGGCTGATGCTAGAAGGGAAATTCTCGTCATTTTAAGAATGTTCTTGAATTAGAGGTATTTTTGACAAATTACAGGGGCATTTGATCTCAGCCTCAATCTGTCAAAAATACGTCTAATTTCCCTACATTTTGACAAGTTTTTGACATTTGTTTTTCGCCGAGATGGGACTGCGACTAAATTTTGAACGTTTTAAATTACGAGAATTGGCCTTTTTTGACATTGATTGTCACTGACATGAAATTGCGTAGATTTTGAATGTTTTTAATTACAGAAATGGGCCTTCTGCATCAATTAAACCCAGACATTTTTAGAAATAAATAAAATTTACACACAAGCGATTAATCAGTCTACTTTCATGTAAATGTTCATGTTCATTTTTTATGAAGTTACTAAAAAGACAGTCAAGAAACCTCATATTTTTAAAACCTTTAATGAAAAATGTCACCACACATGATATATTCGTCCCATAAAATTAATTTGTTCTCGTTGCACGTGTGCTGCAGAAGGTGGCAATTTATTTAGGGCGACGCATGCGGGATGTGTTCTCATTAATATCGAAAGTATACCACATCCGCGAGTTCATGTCATGTGTGGGGTTGTTAAACCTGTCCTTACGCACTAGTTTCTTTCAAACTGGTCGAGCTACACATTTAATAGTCCTCTTCGCCTTGCTAATTGCATTTCTTCAATGCGTTCAAAGAATTTCGATGCGATAACCACATGTGCGAGTTTAGATAAACGTCTAGGGAAAAACATTTATAATATACGAGTACCAGTTGTAGGCGCACAGATCTACTAAATCATTGTGTGTATGCAGTTTATCGCTAGCTTCACTCTTTCATCATTGGGAATTTTGAAACAAGAACACTGAAAAGTTGTAAGATTTAATCAGACGGCTCTACCTTGCCTAATAGCACGCGCAATTAACGTTTTCTAGGTAGGTACTATGAAATCTTATTTATTCACAGACAGCAATCCGAATCGAGACCTCTTGAAATGAAGCAACGGCACTCTGGCCGGTAAATTGTTTCCTCCACTTCATGTAGTGGATTCAAATATAGATTGACGTGTGTTACGAAGCTAGGCGACAGAAAATGCGAAACTGCAAATAAGTTTTTCAGTGATTTGAATTTGAACCGCGATAGGGTTGAGTCGCGTGCCTGTCCAATACGAGCACCCGTCATGCCATCCGTACATTTTAACGAGAGCGCGATCGCCCGCGCCGATAGTGACAGTCTAATGAAAACCCCGCTGAATAATGCATTAATACCAGCGTTAAATCGTGAGCACACACTATCGAACTGGCGACGAGAAAATACTACCTAGATGCAAATTTAAGTCAACACCGACGCCGATAAGCTTCTGTAGGTAATTCGAGAAATTCAACTATAAAGTTAAAATTAATACCGCTCTGCTGCAGTGCCGTTGGGATGTCAATTTAGAAAATGGCATCCATGTTTCAGGACTTATCGAAATGATGAAACATTCGCTTTGTTCGTCCGATAGTTGTGATTTACGTATGGTAGGGTTTGGTAGGGACATGCCAGTGTTTATAAATAACGGCAATCATACGAATAAGTGTGGTGTTGACAGTAGACGGTGCAGCGGTGTGTAGGAGGTGGTGGTGGGCTATGCTGGGCGTCGTGCTGCGCGTCACGCCGCGACCCGCGCTCACCTTCTCTATTGAAATGTCAGTGCGCGGACCGGTGACGAGACAATCGTAAAACACAATGTTAAGGTCACATCATGACTTCAATAAACTATTCCCAACATGGGAAACGTGACGTCGCCGATGTAACCGAGACCTCCTGAAAGTGTGCCAAACATGTACCCAGCCGAAGAGACAACGTGATCTCCTGTTTGATCCTAGGCTGTTAAGTTGTAGCTATTTTTCTTTCTCACTGATGTGTAAACATAGTGAAACATCAACGCATTTATAGACAAAATGCTTTAAAGATTAATTAATTTTAAACGCAACAGCTGCGACCTGCGGATTTAGCCGAATAAATTCTATACCAAACGTAAGATCATTGGACCAGAACATTAAATCGTTGGAAAATAAAAGATAGATTAAAGACAAAACCAATGAAATAAAGCGTCTTTTTAATTTGTCATGGTGCGATAGTCGGACATCGCTTATGTATATTCAGATCAGTATTTCAAGTAACAGGAAGTATCAAAGTTGTGTGATATATTAGAAACGCAAAGCTATAACTCCGGGTAAGCAAGATATATGGAAAGCGCGGTATAATATCAAGTGTATAGTTGTCAGAGGCCAAGTGTCAGGGCAGGACGGGGCAAGATGCCATACCGTCCACAGTCGCACTACCGTTCCCGCGTTCCAGATATACGAGCATGTGAGAATATACTTAGATAGACAGGATTGAGGTCATTCGTGGTGTCACTACGGGCCATTTTGATTTAAACAGATATTTTCAGTTTCCGTCTTTAGTTATTTTATTTTATTTATGAAGCATCCTGATAGCAAGTAGGTAGTACATAGAGTCCCGCCTAGGTACTTGTTCTCAAGTAAACTCTATTTTTTTTTAAACTTTCCTGATGTACCTATTTTTGGAATTTTCACAACCTTCATGAAAAATTTAACTGGTCTATTTGAAATCCAGGTATGAATATCGTGAAACAATGCTCTTTGTGACAAATTACCTAAAAATACACAATGAGAATCAGTATTCCAGAATAATTTATCATCGCAATTTGTGTGTCAACAGGACACGGGGCGAGCGCCAACATAGCGGGGTTTTACTTTCTTATAGTGGCCTCAAGAAACTAGTTAAGAGAAAGTAGGATTAGTATCTTAAATGTATTTATCGTTATATAACCGTAAGTGAATCGCTAAATAATTAATTTGTCGCGTTAATACGGGGAGAAATTAACGAGAACATTATAAATTGTGGGCGTATCGGCAAGGAAGTAAAATTTCGCTATTATAAATTGCTTTCAGACACAAATAAGGAATTCCCCTCGGAGTGAAACAAATTCGCGCCTACAGACATCCAATTAGGCCGGTGGTATCGTGCGTATCCACCGACCCACGTGTGTTGAAAATAGGCACTTACTCATAAATATTTATGCCGGGTACAAAGCTGTCTTTGTATACTTCCACATTCACTCGGAATTATAATGGCTGTCACACTAGGATCCCGAACAAGAGCCGCAACGGCTCGCATTAAGAAGAATAAAAGATTTTCGCGACGGTTTCACTTAGCAACCGACACGGCGAATATCTCGAATAGAGATGACACAGAAACAGTTTGCTGGTGGAATTTTTAATATGGAAAGCCATGACAGACCAAGCGACGATATCACAGTTTACGTCGACGGCAATACACCGTAGTTGACCTCAGTGCACTGTGAGAATGGCGGGCAGACTCGAGTTCCACTTTTTATTAGTCGAAAGTTTTTGTTTGTTGTGGTTTTATTAAGTGCGGTTCCTGGAGGAAATGAGTGTGGCGACAAAGAGAAGGTTGGCGTGGTTGAGGACGCCCGGCATTTCCCGTTGCGGTGGTGAGTACGAGCGACCAAGCGGCAGGCGGTCCGTGTCGTACGGTAGTGGTACAGTTAGCCTGGATAAAGGCGGTTACGGTGTCCGCTGCCGTCGTTGTGATCTGTCAATTAGAACCCCATAACCTTGTTCACATCGCTGATCGCTTCGTCCAGCCTTAACGATTACAATTACCGTCAGTCCCTAACAATGAGTTACATTGCATTTCCGCCAGCAAGTCTGCTAAGTTACGACGTAACGTAAACGTAAATGTTGAGCTACAAGGTCAAGGAAAAGAACAAAAGTGTTTATAGTAAAAAGCATTTTGGTCACTTGTTTCGTAGTAATTCAATAGCAAAGTAGCGAATTTCACGGTCGGATTTAAAGACGATTCTAGCAGTACTCGCCATTTTTATACTTTTTGATTTAGATGTCTTCTTTTTTGCCTTGCACCATTGTTCTAGGTTATTTTTTTACTAGAAACGCTATATTTTCGCAGTAAAACTCTGTCACCACTCAATATTTACTTTACATACAGATTTTTAAGTTTTGCAATTTGTGGTTTAACAAAAACATAAGAAAATCTTTAGTTTTTAGCCAGTACCACATTAAACAACTTTGCCAAGAAAATTAACATTTCCATCACCTGTGCCATCTTCTTGTTCCTTGTCTTCCGACCAACTTGTAGCGGATAACTCAATGTAATTTTCTCAATTCAGCATCGGATTTATGGCCAACTGCCGATATGATCGCTCGATGTCACATAATTTAAATTTAATATTACGAATAGCAAACTGTTACATCAGACATCTTAATTCTTATGCCAGTCTGAAAAACCTTAATAAATAAACTGACAATTGGTTTGAAAAGAGACACCCATATACTTGATTTGATGAACTTAATTCAATTAATAATTATTATCTAACGGTTTCAATGTACAGACGCCAGCACATCAAGCTACCCGAAAGTGAAAAATTTTTCAAATCAACTTGGAACATTATGCTTTAGCGATAAAGTTGAAAATCTATTAAATAAATTTGCCAGATTGTAGTAGCTTGATGTGCTGGCGTCTGTACAACTTTCGTGCACGAAGTAAGTACCAACAGTTGGAGCGCTAAAGGTATTTCTAAGTTACGTATTATCGTCATCGAGCCAAAACCGTTCCATGAAATTTTGAATCGGAATGGCTCGAGACACAATCACGTTTTCCATCACTGTGAAATCTACCAATAGTAATGCAGTCCACTGGAACGGAGGCTGTAAGAGATGCGTGCGTCACGTAGACATAGCTCCAAAATAGCGTCGTGCTCAGCGCCCGCGCAGGTCGACGGCCGACTTACGAAATTTAATCGAATTATACAAAACTCATTGCCAAACAAATATTCTATTCAACGGTGTCTTTTTACATCACGTTCGTTCACCTCAAAAATAATTCGAGTTGAAGTCTCTCAGACTTTATAGTGTCCAATATACGGACAGCTCGCGAGGTAGATAAGTAAACTGTCTCTGGGTGAAGCGAAGAATGTTTTAGGTCGAGTTTAGCGGAGGTGGAAAATGGAACATGGTTTATTTCTCTATTGTTTTGAACCTGCTTTGTATGAACAACACCATCTAGTGTTTTGTGGACTGAGGACCGTTTAGTCGCTTTCAAGTTATCGAGTTTTCAGCGACAAGCACTGCGGGCTATATTTATGCGCCAGTTCGCGACACAGTTGCGGTGCGTGGGTACTCCAGTGACGTACTGGAGGTCTGTCGAGAAGGTGGATATTAGAATGGGCCATCATCTATCGATTTACAGATGCGAACCAATTTTAGCAGCACTCTTAATGTGATACGTTTATTCGATTTATTCCAGTCGGATCCCCTGATCTGTTCCCCTGCTAGATAGTCTTGTTTTAATTTCTGTCTTGTGCACTATTCGTTACGTTTTCTCACGCTTATCCTTTCCTTTAAATGAATGGTAAATCTCTATCTCAGTAGTACGTTTCTGAACTGCAATACATGAAAGGGCCAAGAAAGTTAACCCACGGTAAAAATGCTTTAAAAGCGATATTTGTTGCTTTTCGCTTTCGGTATTTGCGAGACTTTAATTTGTGAATTTTTTGCCGTTATCAAAACATTGCTTCTTTTTCGCGGTCCATTCACACGCACACGCAATTTATGTTAATAACTGTTTAGCAAATCGGCACAGAACGATAAATGTGCACAATTCATGTCAGAAATTTGCAAATGTAGGTGAGTGATATTTATTTAGTGTAGTGTTTGTTACTAAGATGATTTTTCAGATCTCATAAATATTTAGACAAATATCTGTTATACACGTTTAAACTCATCATTATGAACAACTTTTACTATGGGACCAAATCTGAAATCGCGAAAAAAAAATCAGCTGTTCCCTACATTTATGTTCGCATGAGTCGTCAAAATGTAGGGAGCAGCTGTTTTTTTTTCGCAATTTCAGGTTTGGTCCCATAGTAAAAGTTGTTCATAATGATGAGTACAATGACCCCTTAAGAGGTCCAGAACGACTTAAATTTAACCTTGTATAATAAATCACTACTTGTTTTTATTAGTCCACCATACAGTAAACCGTTAAGTGGTAATAGTGTCTAAATTCTAAAACAAAACAATTTCTCTAGAAGGAACACATGGCACAAGCCTGTCTGTGTGTTTAGGCGCGTGCCTTTCCGAGATGAGTCAATATTTACAGGTTGTCGACCTGACTTCCTTTCTTCCAATAGTTATAAAGGATATTGGTAAAAGTAGACAATTGTTGATAATTTAACAAGTGATAGTAGGACAATCAGTTGTAAAGATTTTAAGCACGCACTAATGTGAATATGTATGTGCTAGTAGCAACGCGGAATCGTGAATTGAATGCATCTGATTAAACCCTGATATAAGAAGGGCACGAATCCATGAGCAACAATCCGTGTTCTTAGTTCGATTTCCGTTATCTAGTAAATTTACTACGTTAGATTACAATGGTTGGTTGGAGGCATCTTCAGTAGTGATCTTTACGTAATGGAAGTAAAAATACTTCCTAGTGTTAGTCACGTGAGAACAGCGTTGACGCGACATTGACAAATGGTGCGCTGTTGGCGTGTACCGTGTGTGCACCGTGCAGGGCGCTGGACGGTGTCGGGCCAACCATATCGCCGCTCACGTGACGGACCGCAACATCGACGAGCAAACACCACAATTTATGCCTCAGACATTAATCGAAACTGAACGGCACATTATAGATTCGTAAACCTTCAATTTCCACTAACCAAACATAACGGTTATGGCCACACAATTCAGATTCTATACTAACTACTGTACAAATTAATATTTCACGCCCAAACTAACCACCAAAACGAAATGTTAGCTGTAATTTTCAGATGATCATGATCATGACATACAACATTTTGCTATCACACTATTATATTATTCATCGATTGATCTCGATAATGAGGCCAAATTAAAAATAACGTCTATTACGATTACGATGCATAAATGTATTAGCTTGATAAAAAAGTGCCGCTGATACATATCAGTTTGTCTGTCTAAACAAATAACTACATTGCTCGACAAAAAATATATATTTAACTAGTGTTAGTATTGGCTACCGAAGTTGAAATGTGATTAATAAAGCCACAAAAAGTACACAAGACTGATACAAAAAAAAACTGTTCGTTAAATATCATTGCACTTTGATATTAGACAAATACATTTTGAGATATCTCAATTTAATGATGAAGCGAATGTTTTAATATCGTCGTTTATAACTTTTTAAGAAACAGGAAACTTGTTAGGATTGCTAGTTCCTCGGTTTGCTTAACGTCTTTTATAAATATTCATGATGCATCTAATAGGACTCGTAAAGTCAATGCGGTGAAATTACTTGTTGAAAGTTCCATAGATATGTTGACACTAGGTTAATAAAAGCAATCTAAAGACTTGTCTATCCGTTATTTTATTGCATATGTATACGATAAATCAGTAAGTTATCGAATATGTAAACCTAGTTAGTAGGAAGAGTATCTTTTACATCTAAATAAAAACCGTGACTTTTTGTTGTAACTGTAAATACATAGTATTTGTTCCAAGACAACTGGGAATGTTTTTTGACGAGTTGAAAAACTATCAAGTACTCTCGGTTTCTTCGTATATAAGTTGGTTTTGTAAGGCTGTTTCTGTTATTTGACTGTGAAATTGCGATTGTAAGCCAGTCGAGCGTGTTTACTTAGCTATAAAACAATCTATGGGAGTCGAAGTGCCGTTTAAGGTTCAATGATCACTAGGATCAGTCAAGACTACTTCTGACTGATCGGTAACTTTTTCTAGCGGACGATTCGTCCGGCTTGCTCAAGCGTGGGATCGCGATGAGTCTGCCCAGTGCCCAGTGACGTAACGCATGTAGATTTGATTAATGAAACAGATTGAGAAAATTGAGTTGGCATAAGATAAGTAGCATGTGTTTCATTTAAAAGACGTGCGGTCGATGCAGTGATGCGTATACATCACTTTTTTTTTCCATCGGTTACTGTACTTTAATTAGAATTGAAGCGGAAACAGATACACTGTTTATTTTATCCTTGTCATATTTATATTCAAATACTTTAGTTTTTTGTGATATGAATAGAACCACACACATCTTTCGGAAATACTTATGTCTAGCTATTATTAAGAGATACATCAAGATCATTATGTCTTAAAACCGAATGAGATCGTAGCTAAATTGTATTTTATTGTGGAAATTTTAACTTCTCGGAATATCTATGACTATAGATTAGATAGTACCTACATACCAAATGTGTGCTTCTATATTGAGGTGGTAGGTACATAAAATATATTAACCTCACTCTGTAACAAAAGCAGAGGAAGTCTAATAGTCAACTTTCGAAGAACAACTTAATTCAAGTATCGTACCAGTGCAGGTCAAGGAAGATACAGTTAATATTTAAATCGGGCGATTCTCTCCCATATCGCTACAGAATACAAAAGTGAAGAGTTCCGACCAACACGCAGAATGGTTTCTCATGCGAAACTATGTTGAATTTAAATAATTTCCAGCAACTTTGAATCCAGTAAGCTGCACTCTACATAATTCATTGCAACAGATAGATATTTAACGACGCCGACCATGTATTTTAAATTTAGGTTAGTATCTAAAATGTTTACATAATTAGTTAATGTTAACAGTATTTTCCAATATTACCTCAATATTTATAAATGTAAACAGATAACTTTTACTTTACTTTCATTAGCATAAATTATGTAAAGACCAATGGCCATTGCCACCTCCTGGATAACTGAAGGGGCAGTCCTACAAACAAAGCCTGAATAATTTAATTAACAACATTGTAGGTGCGACAGAAAACGTTAAATAAACATGGTTTCACCACATTAAGGTAACATAAACACTAAGTAATGTGCACTTTACATTCAGGCGAATATCTGTTACAAAACGTGTTACATAATACGCCGCGGTTATCTGCTATTACCATCACTGACATGTCGTAAACAGCTGCATCCGTGGCGCAAGGTCTAGTTCAAAACTAATGGCTTTACTTATGTAAATAGACAACAGAATTATGGGCGCAGCTAACATTCCGGGAAATTCTTTAGCGCAAAATGCTCGTAATTACAAGTCGATACGGGGAAGTGACCCTGCTCTGCTCCTGAACCGAATGAGAGAATCACGAGCGTGCGCCTGCGCTCGCACAGAATGCTGCGCGCGGGTGTGTCATACTCATTACAGTCACCTGTCTATAATCCAACATGTCATAATTGAGATACACACATTATGTAAATTGCGTAATTATCAATGGCGTTTTTCTTTTGATTGCAGCACGGCGGTGGCGGACAGTAGGTAGCGGTTGCGAAGCTGCAAGGTTAGTAACCCCGGCGTACCATACTCTTCTACGATCGGAATTCGTGAATCTTCAGAAATAACACGTCATTATGTCTTATTAGCCGTAGAGGAAGCACTTAGAGCAAATGTAAGGAAAATAACACCTTTCGTCTCGAGAGATTGTTCTACTATCCATTATTGCACCCATTATAAAAATTAGTGTAGCCTTATATTTAATAAATAACCTGTAATATACAATTTGAAATTATTAGAACTGATTATGATAGTTTCAGTGGGATTGTAACGGTAAATGAATAAGATATTATTGCATACAACTTGTAATAATGCTGTCAAACTATCCAGAAACATATCAAACAGAAATAACAGAGGCACCGAAGTGCAAACAGATGTACAGTTAGTTTTTCTGGTGTTACTTACTAAGTGACTCGCCGATATAGTCCGGTAAGTGCGCGTGTATCGTTATTAATGCAGCGCCCATTACCAGAATTGATGTACGGATGTTACGAAACCATTCGTCGAGATGATTAGACGGTGTAGGTACCGTTGTTTACAAATAAAAAACTGCCCAGATGATTGATTAGCTCGAATTAATACACCGTTGATATAAATGAGATATAAAAATTGTGTGAATCGCTTTAATAGTTTTTTGCTTTAGATAGAACTAATATTTCAACTTTATTTATTTAAGAACGAAGACATGCCATTCAAGAATTAGCGAAACTTTTAAGTTTTATGTTAATGAAACAATTTCCTCAGGATTATAAAAATAATAAAAAATAAATGGTCGATAAAATGTAATCGCGGCATTCTCAGAATATACAGGTGGGCACTAAATTCCAAGGAACATACATCGCTGGGGGATTCTAAAAAAACTCAAAAGAGTTCGGCCAGTACCTCGATTTCCGAATTATTTATACTGGTTTGTGTATAACATTATCCTGTTACTTTTTACCGTTTTGCAGCAGTGAAAATACCTCGTACTTAATACCTTCCATTGAAACCTCAGCGTCCCACATAACGTGCACATATGCATGCATGTAGGAACGTCAATTTTGCTCCTTTAGCAAGCAATTACTCTCCATTTACAATTATTAACACATTTCTTAAATTCTTTCCTGGGTGTTTATTTCCGAGATAAAATAATTTTGGTAAATGTTTATTTAAAAATGTCACGAAGAAAACCATGAAAAGAAAAAAAAATAAACGTAAACGCGTGTAGTATCTCAGATAATTTGCGCGAATATTTTCATTCAAAATCAAAATTGAACACAGTATTTATCGCTACATTTGATCGAACATTATTTTACCATGAAAAACGCGCCTAGAGTACTTTTTATTACGATTTGATTTGATTCGATTCGAATGGCTGAATAATTAAATTGGCAGTCTTATTAATGAATTATCTTTCATTAATAAGACTGCTAATTTAATTATCTCCGTTGTCAGATATCTGATTTATTATCACAGAATCACTTTCGCGGCGCAAGCGGCGCAGTCGCCTAGCCGAGCCTACACGTGACGTTCTTGTGTTAATTCAATTACGATAGTCTCGTTACCAACGCCTAGACACTGTTAATTTTAGACTTGCGTCTGCGCACCGCAATACTTTATCTTAAAAGGTAATCATACTTTGAAATTTTATGTTCAGAAGCTTATATTATCTAGTTATGTAGGTACCGTACCGTAATAGTTATTTAATTTTATTTAACTACTAGCTGCGCCCCGCGTTTTCACCCGCATAAGATTCGATCCCGTGGGAATATCGGGATAAAAAGTAGCCTATATGTTAATCCAGGGTGTCAGCTATCTCCAAACAAAATTTTATCAAAATTGGTCCAGCCGTTTGAGCGTGAAGAAGTAACAAACACACTCACACCCCCACACTCACAAACTTTCGACTTTATAATTTTAGTGTGATTACAGAAAATACAAATTTAAAAAGCCGTAAAATCAAAATATGTGCAAATAATACAGAAGGTACTTAGATTTTAATGATCTCCAACTTAGGCTTTATGTAATTGAAGAAATACGTTTTCCGTCATTTTATTTCTATAAGTAAGATTGTTTTGGTTTACAGCACCTCTCTTATCGCATCTTAAAAAGCTCATTATATATTTTAAAAGCTTGTAAGCATAATTTTTCATAAAAAAAGAACGCGGATATATTCAAGTTGATTGTAGATATAATCTTAAGTATGCCTATGTGCTGGAAGCAGTAACAAACTTATTCAATTGTAAATGCAGTAAAGCAATAACTCAGGGGAATAGCAGTAATTTCAAAATAACAAGTCATTGCTAAGCCACTATATCAAAGAGGCGGAGCTTCGAGCAAAGCCAGCAAAATATAAAGCAAACCTATTTTAAACCAGCCGTCATGTACCTTTATTGTTTCCTGATTGAACAAGAATCAAGAGACGATTCAAATCTAAACTAAAATAGATTTTATGTTAATTTATAGAACAATCAGAATAGAGATTAGTTCAATGCAGGCACACAAGTAGTAATACAGGAAATGTCCGAGCAATATCCACCCTGAGGCGTAGGGTATGCATCGGGAAGCAATCGTGTACATCCTATAGAACAAGCAAAAGGCGGTCGAGATCTCCGCCACAGGCTTTTAATTGACAATAGATAGCGACCGACCTGTATAGATATGCCACACGATAGCGCTTACCTTTAGCTCTCTTACGGTATGTGATAGTAGGTAATGTTCAGCGATCGGTTATGGCTCCCGCGTACCTCAATTAACATACACCAAGTTAATGCAATAATAGTCGTATCTTGTGATATCTGCAAATCGTGCGTTACCTTCTAAGTTAGATGCTCCGTTAAAGCAAACATGGCTGTATAAGGCAAGGGGCAGTTATTGTAAAGTCATTACACACACGGAAGACAAAGTTGGCAGAAGAGTTACAGCGCTTGTAATCGTTATGCTGATTGCCAATCTCTATGAAACATAATACTGGGAGAAAAGCTGGAGTGACATTAGCTAAAAGCGCACTCAAGACTTGCATTATATATAGTGTGGACCACCCACTGTCGAGCCAGCTTGATCATTAACTGAACAATTAGTTTTACTACTTTGCTAATTGTTTATTTCATGTGTTAAGCAATAAATAGCTTTCAAGTCATGTATACTGAGATGTGAGAAGGCATAGTATTTATTTATTAGTTCGACATTAGTAGTTCGTAAGTAGCTAGATGGAGTATTTAATTTTGATTTAGTACTGGAACATAATATATATTTTTGATATTGCAAGAGCTTTATGTTTCTCTTTTGTCTGATTATTCGCGAAGGTTGTAAAGCTTATGCCTACAAGGTCGTAGACTCGTAGCAAAAGCTTGTCTTTGATAAACGAGCGATGCTTTATACTGTCCATGTGCAGTCTACGTGAGCAAATTGCGTCACGATAGCTGGACAGGTCGGAAGAATGTCTATTCTTTCGAAAGTTTTCACCGAACCGGGATACACATCATGAGTATGCATCCAGATATTATCAAACTGGTCTAAACGTATTAACGGTGCTTATAATGTCGCATTAAAATGTACATAACGTATTTTTTCTGGTTTGTGTAAAAGTAGCCGCCTCACAGCTTTTCACGTTCTTGTTTGTTTTACGAGCGTTGTTTAGAAACCTACGATGTCGCAGCGGCGCGGTGTGAGGCGCCTTGCATGCAAACATGTCGGGATACACAGCACAATAAATATGATCGCATGGCGGGATCTATGTGAACATAATTGGATATTCGCGGTAAGGCCGCGATTCCAAAGATAAACATGACATGTCGAGGTCGGCTAGGAGGCGGCGTTGTCAAGTGTCCATCCAATGTTATCTTCGCGCGACATCTTTATACCGAGGTCGGTTTTTCTACGCGTGCGCGGTGCGGTGGGCGGTAATGGCGTCCGCCCCAACGGGATTCGCGCGCCGACATCGTTTCGCGTCTCATCGTGCGGCCGCAATACATCGCTCCACTTAAATTACGTGCGAGCTTGTTCCGGTAAACTATCGCGATACCTACACTATAAAAACGTTCTTACTTTTGCACCTGACCAGCTTCTCGCAAGGAATGTTCCGAGTAAAGTGCTTGTAGAACACTATTACACTTGTATGGACATTGGACCAGGTTGTCAGACTTTACCATCTAGACACGTAAACATTAAGAGATTAGTGTCAAGTATGTCGGTCAACGACAAGTGAATTCACTATTGTCGGCAGAAATCATTTACCTAGTTTATTGGTTAATAATACAGCATCATGATGAATGGCGCAATGATGTGCTTAAACGAGCCTCGTAAACGTTCGACCAATCGCCGATAACGGTAGGCAGGAACGGCAAGATGACGTGACACTAGTATACCTAAGTTATTGACCCTTTTCAAATTCTATCTAAATGTGCCATTACGAAGCTGGTGATTTACAAGGAATCCAAATGCGAATCTACATACAAATAGTCCACTAGTGTGCTCTAATGGACTAACCATTAGTATTAAAGCAGCTTTATCTCAAAGTCAGTTAAATATACTTACCTAAATACCTTGCAGGTCGTTTCCAAAAGATAACTTTACGCGATAAAGATTTGTGAAACGATGAAACAATGGTAATCCTCAATGAGAGCCTCCCACGTGCAACGGAACCTCTTCCGCCGTTTAACTTGTAGAGCATCAAAAATAATGGGCGCAAACAAAACCAAGTAAAAGATCATTATAATAACACAATGTGTACCGTTATTCCTAATCATATGAATGATGTGTTTAGCTATACACCGTCGTTGATTGCCAGGTATTAGTAACATTAATCATTCAACAAAAAAATAATTTTAAAATTTAGGTGGCCAGTTAATTGTATTTGGGCGGCAAATATTCGCTTTTGTCAGAGGCGTGACCGCTATTAGTAGGTGGCATTATAATTAAACACTCGAGCAAAATGATTGACAGTCCGTAGTATAAACAGATATAAACATAATTGATAGGCTTTTAATTTAATTGGTGATGTTTTCACTTGAATGATCAGCGACCATGTAACGGTCTGTGTTTATCTCGAGTGCATACGATAATCTCGTCCTACTTTAAATGTTCACTTTTAACACTTTTAACTTGTCCGAGTGTTCTCATTCCGGAGTTTTTATCTCTAACGGAGGTCGAAATCTTAAGTTGAATAATATCGTGCATACACATAGCTGTCTTGTCGGTGTATCGACATTGTAGCGAATGAATTTAGGCCACATGAGCGCTGTCTCTTCGATTGATAGCGGCCGTTCTATTTGTAAAGAGTTAAAAGAGTAGGTATATGCACCTAGGGGCAAATTACTTGCCGGAAGAGCTGGTTCACCGTTATAACATTAGTGTTTTTGCATCCGCCATCAGTGGGACAGGAGTGTGTCGCCGCTCCCGTGCACCGGGAACCAATCAATTACATATTAGCTTAATGTGACGTAGATAGTTTGCAGTTCACGCCTGGACATTTGCATGGTGCGTGCAAAACGTATGACCGTTGACGGCGCCCAACTATAACGGGCATTCGTCCGAGACAATCACAATGTGATGCTTCTTATAAAGTTAGCATTTTTATAAGCTAACATAAAGGCGTATAGGACATAGACAAAAACAATGACAACAAAAATTAGATTAGACGCTCTGTAAACCCAAAGATACTGTTAGGCAAATCAAATTCAAACAGTTGAAAATAACGTGCAGCTAATATCGTGATTTCCTGGATGTAATTGTATTACGAATGCAAGTCGGAACAATGTTCTTACCATCATAAAGCACGGTCGTGTACTGTATTGCAATGGGATTTATGTGGTATAAAATATTTTCATTAGAAGAGAGTTTAGAGTAGGATCGTAAACTAAGTTTTAATTGGTGGTGCATGGTGTATCGTGTGCGGGTGCGATGGAGCCGCGAGGAGTAACAATGGCAACGTGCGCGGGAGGCGGAGGTAGCGCCGTGGTCGCCGCCGGCGCAGGCACACCCGCCCGGCTAGGAATAGCGCCGGCAACAAACGCCGACCCGCCTGCTCAACGTGCCCAAAACTTTAATAGTTACAACTACAACTTTCATTAATAGTACTCTAGGTTTTAATTCAATTCCACTTCAATTACTGCAAAAACAAGAAAAAAGGTTCCTACTCCGTATATAAGGAAACAATAAAACTGACAGATACTATCCTTACTTCAGGCGTACCCCGAGGTTCATAACACGTGTAAAACTAAGCTTGTTCATAAACAACTCAAGAGAAATAGGTGCCGCAGCAAATAAAATTTAAATTTAATAAAAGGAAAGAAAAGAAGAATAGACTAGATAGACGCATGGAACTACGAAAGCATAAAACGCGCGAGGCTAGTAATAAATATGCCACTGCAGACACGAACTCAATACCCGTACCTCCTTACGTGTGGCAAAAAGTCCGCATTCATTACTGGAGCGCATGTAAACAGATTTTAAACGCACAAGTTACAAATAAAATATATATTACGACCAGACAATTTATTAGCTGCCTCTAATGAAAGCCATTATTCATTAGCGCTACCACCTAAGTACCAACATATTATTACAAGCATAATAACAGTTTTTGACTCGACCGAAGTGTTTAGTTATATTTGTGAGTTATTTATCGGAGTGGTTCAAACCACTCAGATGCCTGAAGGCTTTACATTCTAAAAACTAATTGCAGAGTTTGAAATCAGTTTAAGAATTCCTGAAACTATATCCATAATTATAGGCCTGAAACTATGCCTAACATACAGGTTTAAAATTTAGACGTAGTCAGAGAATCATCAGTAGGTTTTTTTTTTTTGTAAGTAGGTTTGTACAAACACTTTTACACGTCAATCATGTTTTTTTTTTTTTAAACTAGATGAAGTCGGCGTTTCCTATCTGACTACTCTGAGAAGAAAGGCCGAAACAAACTCAGAGGTCACAGTCTCTTTTAAAGTCCAGACATAATCTTGGTCAGGTTATATGAAGACCATGTAGATCGATGTCTGAGGTGGTCTTTTGAGGAAAGAACCACACAGATTGAGAGGACCTGTCCAGTCAGTGCACGCATTTGTCAAAAATCGTGCAGCTCAACTCAAGACTTAAGGAGCTCAACGATTCGACGAACAATACCAAAGAAAGGACATTTGGGTAGGCCACATAAATTACTCAAACTGCCAGACCATGAAAAAAAAAAAAACAGAACAGAGAGAATAATAAAAAATATATATATAAGTATGTAAAAAGACCCACATCGTCTTCACATTCACAATGAAAAAATAATATAATACTTTACAAAGTAAGCAAATGTCATTGTTTAAAAAAAAATATTCATCAATGTCAATGTGTATTAAAAAGAAAAAAATCATTCAAAATGCAGAAATTGGAAGCAGCTCAATCCCAAGCCTTTTTGTCCTCAATATAATCTTTAACGGTATAAAAGGCTTTCTGGCACAACTTACGTTTAAATGAAAGATTTGAATTTATTAAGGCTTAGATCTTGAACGTGGCTTGGTAGTTTATTGTAAAAGCGTATACATTGGCATCTGAACGAGCCACCTATTTTCTTGAGCCTGGTTGTAGGTACAACATATTTGTGTTTGTTTCTAGTATTTATATTATGGATATCACTGTATTTTTTAAACAATTTTATATTTTTATGGGCATATAAAAGATTTTCATAAATGAACTGAGAAGGCACAGTCATTACATTAATCTCTTTAAATTTGTCTCTGAGAGAGTGTCTCGGACTTAATTTATAAATTGATCGAACAGCTCGCTTCTGCAAAACAAAGATAGTCTGAATATCGGCGGCATTTCCCCACAATAGAATACCGTACGACATTACACTATGAAAATAGCTAAAGTACACTAAACGAGCAGTCTCTATATCAGTTAAATTTCGAATTTTTCTAACAGCGTATGCTGCAGAACTTAGCTTTTTTGACAATTTATCTATATGTGGACCCCACTGAAGCTTAGCATCCAAAGTTATGCCCAAGAATACTGTGTTGTCTTCAGGATTCAATTCCTCGCCCTTTATCAACACATTAGTTTTCACCTGCCTTACGTGGGGTAGCGTAAACTTAATGCATTTGGTTTTCTTCTCGTTTAGAAGCAAATTATTAACATTGAACCAGTGGACTACTTTCGAGATCGCGCTATTTACATCGTCAGTAACCAACTGCTGACGTTTAAGTTTAAACAAAAGAGAAGTGTCATCTGCAAACAACACTATATCATGATGATCCTTTATGAGGTACGGCAAGTCATTAATATAAATGAGAAACAAGAAAGGACCAAGAATTGAGCCCTGTGGGACTCCCATTGTTACTATAGATCCGGGTGATCTTTTTCCATTAACGTCAACGCTCTGAATCCTTTTACTCAAGTATGAAATAAGAAGATCCAGAGCAGTGTTTCGGATCCCGTAGTGGCGGAGTTTCCTGATTAACGTTTCGTGAAGAACGCAATCAAATGCCTTGGACAAATCACAAAAGATGCCCAAGGCATCGCATTTATCTTCCCATGCATTATAAATATGTCCTAATAGTTCAACGCCGGCATCAGTAGTTGAACGACCCCTTGTAAAACCAAACTGTTTGCTATGTAATAATTTATGTTTATTAAAAAATCTTTGCATTTGGTCTAAAATTAATTTCTCAAAAATTTTACTAAAGGTAGTACAGAAATAGGTCTATAATTTGTGGGATCTGATGTACTACCTGATTTAAACAAAGGTATTATTTTACTATTTTTCATAAGGTCAGGAAACTCCCCATTGTCAATACAACTATTAAAGATAATAGCTAGAGTAGGCGCTACAATGTCAATAATAGACTTGGCTACTTCTACAGAATTACCCCACAGATCTGCAGTCTTTTTTACATTTAAAGTGTGAAAGGTTTTAATTATATCTCTACAGGTAATATATTCAAAATGAAATTCCGAATCGCAACCATTAACATTTTCTTTAAGCAAAGACTCAGCAACAGAAGGTGATGAGTTTAGTGATTTAGTAGTTGAAACGGGAATATCTGAAAAGAAATTTTCAAATGCCTCGGCGACTTGTGCGTCTGATTTTATTATGTTGTCATTAATAGACAGGCTGTAGTCAGTATTTCGGTTACTAGATCTTCCCGTTTCACTATTAATAATATTCCAAGTCGTTTTAATTACATTACTGCTGTTTTTAATCTTTGAACCCAAATAACGTGACTTGGCCATATAACAAACTTTTTTAAATAATTTTGAATAATTTCTAACATACAAATTAAATTCATCAGTGTTAATATAAGTCCTTTCATTGTACAGTTCATAAAGCCGTGTTCTACTTTTATGAATACCAATGGTAGCCCAATCACTGAACGATGCATTACTATTAACCGAAATAGTCTTGGGAATAAAGGTGGAATCAAATTGTTTACAGTATACATTAAAAAAATTATCATAAAGATGATTAGGATCAGCATGAATAGACAAAACTGGTAATTTATCAATGAGTTTAACTTTAAAAGCCTCCAAGCGACTTATTTTTATTTTACTTTTATATATTATCTAGGCATGTGGCACTAGTAGGGGTTATTCTTGTGGGCTCCAAAAATAGGTTTAGAAGATTGTAGGACTGAAACAGACTTAAAATTTTACTACAAGAACCTGAGTTTTCTAATAAATTGACATTAAAATCACCGCAAATGATAACGGACTTGTTTGAGTTACAAATCCTGTGTAACACTTCATCCATTACCTTTTCAAAGCAGTCATACAATCCTGAAGGGGGTCTATACACACTTACTACAATAGAGTGCTCCAATTCTACACAGGCAATTTCAACCGTACGCTCAACTGATAGGCTCACAATATCTATACGATCTTTAAATTTGAGCTGGTTACTTACTAAAATTAATGAGCCACCATGTATAGCATTTGTTCTGCTAAACGAACTACCAACCTGGTGATTATTAAAATTGAACAAGAACTGGTGGCTTTTCAGCCAATGTTCTGTTATACAAAGTATGTCAATACTATTAAAATTCATAAATAATTCTATTTAATCTTCAGTTATATGTTTCAACCAACCAAACATATGAAATGACATGCATGACAGAAATATAAGGATTCTTATTAGGAAATGAACGTAAGACAGGTTTATCAAGAACACATCACTTATTTGGAATGGTATGTAGACGCCGCCTCCGTCATATTTTTTTAGCAATCAGAATTCTATTTTGATGGCTCATTAAATTTTGGAACCACCAAACAACTCGATGGGGAATTCCTTAACGGAGTTATCTTCATCTTATTTTAAATCACTTTGTGTTGCGTACAGTCATTTATTTACGACAGGTTTTTGATTTATGATGCCCGATGCCGATAATTACATGTTTTTAAAACGTTATTGCCACGTCTATGAATATGTTCGGTAACGAGTTTAATAAAGGTCCGTTAGTCTTGGACCGGTATGTGCAGAGTACAGGTGGCGTCCACTATTACCAATTAGTAACTACCGATGTCTTATGCTATTTCGTCATTGCGTTCCTCGACGCGAGTGCAGGAAAGGAATGCACAGATTTCATCTACATATTTTATGTATTCTACTTCCTAATTCCAGTTGCAAGCCTATCGGGCGACTCCATAACGATCAAATTGAATACGACAGAGAAATATAAGTGATATTATATGCACCTTACCCGAACTGAAACATTATTGTGTAATGATCAGCGAGAATTGAAAACATCCCAATGAGTATTCAATGCATAATTTTATAGTAGCTATCATTAATCATATTTGTTGTTTATTAATAACTAGCTTCTGCTCGCGACTTCGTTTGCGTGAAGCTTCTCGTTTTAACATAAAACATAGCCTATGTGTAAAAATTCTTTCTCTAATGTGAAAGAATGTTCAATGGCAACTAGCATACCACAACACAATAGCCGACACTAAACTTGCTCGTACAAATTGTGAGCATGCGCCTATCAATATCTATTGAGGTGTTAACTACCATTACCCTCCAAACGGTCTAATAAGTGAAAACAAGATTTGTATCCAGTATTTGATGTTTTGTATGTGCGCAATCAATATCGCAAATTCGATCCTGCGGACACCCGTAAAGCTGCAACGCAATTTTCCACGCGCACCTACTGCTGTGAAGATTGAAGCGAACCTGTAAATCGAATCTATCACGGACGTGTTGCTGTCATTACAGTGCGCTGTGTGATTTCCTTGTGGTCGACAATTCTCTACGAGACTCGAAAAGACAAAATCAGAAATTCAACACTAATATACCAGACATTCATTCATGATAAAAAAACTTTTTTACAAAAAATTTTTTTTTTACTTTTTAGTGGGTCAGTTTGTAATTTATCTTAGTTACAATAGCCTAATGTCAACTGCTGATCACCTTTTACAAGATTTTGCTTCACCCAATGCAGGGACGTTAATTGTTGAGGAGTTCTCCTAGTATTCCACTCTCCTAGCTGATAATCCTGGCTGCAGCATCAGGCCAGACTTACGTCAACATTGCATTGAACTTAAAATTTAGTCCTGTTTAAAATGAGCCCAAACACGACTACGGTGCTGTAATTTCAAGGTTTGTACTTTTTCTGATGCTCCTGGCTTCAGCATCAGGTCTCTATGTACTTCGGTGTTCCTCATTAACAGTACGTTTATCCACACATCGAGCCCTTTTCAATGAGCCTAAACACGATATATCTGCTGTTAGTTGTCGAGGAGTTAGGTACTTTGCAGACTATCCTGACTGCAGCATCAGGTCATGACTTGATGATCATGAGACCAAATGTGGCAAATCCACATCAATCCTATCCTATCAAACATCAAAACAATTTACTAAATAAAACAGTCCTTGCCTGTTCGAGTAACTTCTTACTGTTAAGGAGTTGTACTTTCCATCATCAGCCCAGCTACCTGAGATGGTGACAACCATACGCAAATACATAAGATACTTCATAAAATATGCGAAAAACAATAAGTGAGCCTATAAAAGAGGGTTGCCCTCGATTTCTCGAAGATCCCGTCATCAGATCCTAACTTGGTGACAGTGGGACCACCTCAGAACTATCTACTTTCGAAAAAAAAAAGAATTTTGAAAATCCGTCGACAATTGGCGGAGTATTCGATGAACAAACATACAAAAAAAAAAAAAGACATACAAACATCCGAACATAGTACCTCCTCCTTTTTGTGAAGTCGGTAAAAATACCAAAGGTCAAAAAGCTCTGAATGAAGATTGATAAGTTAGATTAATATACATGTCCAAAGCACAAGTACAGTACTTACCATACAAAGATTAACAACACCTAGGCTATTACTTGGATACCAATTTGCATCCAATTCGTTTCTATACCTCATTATCATACATCATAACTCTTGAGGGTTTACCGATTCATATTTCATCCGGTATCGAAGGATGTATCACTGACGCGATACGAGATTGTATTTACGAGACCGGGTCGCGGGCTGCCGTATGCGGATAATATGAAATCGATCTTTCCATCATTATTGCAGTCCTAATATGCACACAATATGGTAGTCTCGGTCGATCTTACGCATACCCTATGAATTCTCATTACTGGTAACAGTCAGCTCTGACGGAGAACGCAACTGTGTACCATGATCCGTTTAGAAATTAATGAACAGTGTTTTGAAATTTACAATGGCGTTTAGTCGTAGGTAGTAAATACTTTTACATTTTCTAGACTTTTACTGAAAACATGGACGTTAACCTAAATAAAACAAACATTAATGATGCCACTATATTTATGTTTCATTGTTTGTCTCTGTGACCTCAGCTTTAAGTTTAACTAATATCCGTTAACACGACTTTGCAAGTACCTACTCGTATTTAATATTAACCTAGAATTTATCAGTTTTAAATTTTCATTTCGTTTTATAGGATTTCTGTATTAGTACAGCTTTGTGTTTTGAAGAGAATTTGAAAAGTTTTGAATAGGTATATCCCAAGAGCAAAATATTCATTTAAATCAATCTGGAAATATGGCTCTCTCCTTTGTATCAGACGAATTTCTATAATTATAGTACAGTGGTGTTTCTAGCAGGCGAAGAGATTGCTATTACCTATGAATATATTCCAACTGAAAATATGGTAACCAGCTTTGAAACTGCTTTGAACCAGCTTTGAAAAGCTTTTATAGAAATGACAGTAACGAATTGGATTTTCTAGCATATTGACGAATTCTGAGAATAATGAGGAGTGAAAGGGTCGTCGCAGGCGCAAGCGCGGACGCGGCGAGTGCTCGTGCGCAACCCGGCGCGCTGCCTACCGTTACATTGCACCACTTTGCTGGACAGTTAACTTCAAACGCACTGTGCCGATACTAACATCATAACAACAAGGAAACTGAAAATATATCAACATCTAGCAAACATATGACTCACTAACGTGCTACCCATTCAATCCAACGCCCTACTATAAAACAGCAATAAGCATGATTGTACCACTTAACTCAGCCAATGAGTATGTCGTTAGCGCTGTCCTACTATGTTGTTAAGTAAGAGGACGTGTTCTCGATGCCGGTTGTAAGCAGTGCACCCGTCATCGTCTGTCACGGCGTCATGATAGATGGCGGCATAAACAAGTGATATTTCCTAGTTTGGCGAGTGGGTATAAAGATGTTTATCTGAAAGGTCGCCGCGTGTGAGCTTATCCGTAAGTCTCGGCAGACTTGGTAGTGTCACCCGGGGCGGAGACGCAGCGGCGACGTCGTGACCGATGCGCGTGCGCCGCGCTTGTCATGCGCTACTTGTGATTATCATGTCTAGCGCCTGCGTCACGGCACTCCATTGTGTTGTACCCGAGACACGACGGTAGCTTTTTGCTTGTTGAGACTTCAAAACTCAAGTGGTTCAGACGCAAAATAAGGTTAATTAATAAAAAACAAAATGAGGTAGTGTATAAAAACTGAATTGTTGATGACAATGGGCGGATATTTTTCAAAAACGATACTATCAGTCTTTTGCAATGCAATTTTATTTTGTATTAGTTTTGATGATTGAAAAGTGGCCTATGGTATTGAAATAACTTCTATTTATTTCCCGTTTTCGACTTATGTGTTACAAAGTATCGATCTATACGTTTTCAAACAAAGCTTAGCTACTGATATTTGTGTAATTCCGTAGTAAGTATCTCGAGAACGAAGTGCACGGGTACGTGGAAGAGGAGTGTGCGGCCGCCTCGACCTCCGCGAACGCAATAATTGAGCATAGAAATCAAATTACAGATGATTGATGATGCCGTTACCGCACGACCGAAGCCGCAATGACGCCCGTCGAGCGGACCGTATCATTTGCGTAATAGGAATTCGACAAAATATATTATATACCTGCTAAAATATTAGAAAATGTCACACATGTTGTATGAAACTATCTAAATTATTTAAATTGATAAAACATTTCCACAACACTGTTCTTCAACAACTGATAAAATCATCCATTAAGCTGGCCCAATAATCATTTTATTTCAATACAACGCTTCAATACACGCTACGCAAATAATTCCACTTCTCAGTCGTGTCGCGCCAATCAATCCTTTAGGTACGAGGTAGTAAGATGCAGAATGACAACTGCTCTGTGATTTTACGAGATAGGCCATATAAAACCATTAGAGGCAATAAATGCTCGATCGACTCACGAGTGTGATGCTTTACAACGCCGCTTGAAATATCGTTTAGTCCGCACTTGTACGTCACATACTAGTTCTGGAAACGGGCTGCGATTGACATGCCAGCCAATGCTTTAATGTTACACATAATTAAATCACCGAGACATTTGTTATGGATATCGGCATAAATAAATCATTCCTCGAATTATTTGTATGAACTGTATTTACAAATTTATATCAGATGTAGTCTGAAAATAAAAGGGACCGACGAATGCGCAGGCGCAATGTGTGAGCTAGAGGTTCGCCGCCAAGCAGCCCGCGGCGCCGCGGCGCGAGTCGCTTCTATTATAAACATTTATTGCTTTATTTCATTTAGAGCAAAATACGAATTTGAATTATCTCCCAGTACTCAGTACTGTAGCAAAAACGGAGGACGCAACAGCGGAGATAGATATCAATCAAAAACCTATTTCTTTGATGTCCGTAAAATAAAAAGAATAACTGTAAGTGTTCGTTTTTTTGCGACCTTTAATTGTAATTATTGAATAAAACGATTGAAACCGAGAGAAATAGACCGTAACGTATTCGGATGATGATGTAGTATTTTTAGAAATAATTGTGCTTTCACTGTACTTCATAAAAAACGAAATATATTATTAATAACAAAACATAAAGATCTTTGTTTTAACAATATTTTAGAGGAGTGGGACAGATAATCTCGCAAGCTGGTAACGAATTATGCAATATTTACAAAACATAGAAAGAATACGGCACTAGGTTGAATAGTTAAATGAGGGGAAAGGATCAAACCGGTTGAGTGGGTGCCCGGGGAACAGGTGCGAATACGGCCATAGCCCTACATGGATGTGACAGGACACAAACCTGTACTAGACAAAATTTACTGACCACCTCCTGGCTACATAGACGATAAAGTAAGTTTTAATGGCTCAAATCGATGCTATCAAACAGATGAATCGTCCTATGCAGAGTTTAAATAAATTGAATGCAAGCCACAGCGTTTCATGTAAAATAAGGGATATCGCCCACTCAATGCTCCCGCATCGAGCCAGCATCGCTTCATTCCGAGTCGTCATAGCGTTTATTGCTTTTCGTAAACGCCTTTCTGATAGCATCGTGTCAATGTCAAGTAGAATTGTATTGCCTTGCTGATTGATAGCACGATTCGTAGTTTCTGGATTAAGTTGCTGTTTTCAGCACCTGATTTAATTGAGCGAAAACAGATATGCCTATCAAGAGATACAATGCACTGTCAAAGGTAAGATAAAAATAAATAGAATCAAAAATTGACAAAGAAATTCTGTATAAGAAAACGAGAGCGATAGAGGTGAGCCGATGATGTCGACCCTGAGCGTTGAATGGACCACTTACTTTACTTTATTTGTAAAAGTAGGTATCTCTGTGACAATATCCGGAATAAACATTATAGGGGAAAACAAGAGTCCTAGAATACAGTTAAGTAGTTGCCCATAGTAGGTAACAAGTCCACTTTCGTTGTAGAATGTACCGACTCTAGCGACAGAGCAAAACAAAATGTTCGCCAAGAATTGATGTTTTATTAACCGACTTCCAAAAAGGAGGAGGTTAATTATGATCGACTTTATAAGTTTTTTTTTTTTTAATTAAGTATGTTCATCGATTACTCGAAGACGGCTGGACCGATTCCAAACATTCATTTTTTGTTTGAAAGGGTATAGTCTCGAGGTGGTCCCATTGTCAACAAGTCGGAATCTGATGAGGGAATCCCATGGAAATCGAGGGAAACCCTCAAATTTTATAGACTCGTTCATTTGCTCTCGGAAAGCACCGTTTGGTGAAGTGGAACTAATGATGAAGACAACAGATGGCCATCGGAACTACTCAATAATAAGTATTTCACGGTTTGGTGATGAGCAGTTGACATTAGGCTATAACTTAGATAAATTACAAACTGACCACTAAAAAGTGAAAAATAAAAACTTATTTACAACAAAAAAAAAACAACCGACTTTCAAAAACCACTACAAAGTAAAAAAATAACTAATTTCGGAAGTCGATGGCAAAAAACTAAAATACAGATCCAAAGACACCGACTTCCGAAATTAGTTATTTTTCACTTTGTAGTGTTTTTTGGAAGTCGATTGTTTTTTTTGTAAATAAGTTTTTTTATGAAAATGTATAAGTAGTGCAAGAAAAAAAAACAGTAGCACTCCGTGAGTATTTTTTTAATCGTCTTATAAACAAAACACAAACAGAATACTTTGACATCGCTCACTGACATATCGGATATATATTAAAACCGAGTACCTGCCTACATCCCGAGGACAGCGGAACACATCCGAATGTAGCGCGGGGTCGGTTACGGTAACAATCATCTCAAATTGCCCAACGCGCCTAAAGGAATTTTCGCTTCAAAAACATAAATATAATTAATACATACATAGGGGCTATAAAGGATAAAAATTCGCAAGACAGCATTCAAAAATATTATACGAGACTAACGACCCCAAAAACCAAGAAATTAAAAAATGAAGGGCAAGGATAATATTTTAAGCTCAGCTATTGAATGATAGAATAAACATTTACATAATACGTGGGCTGTAACAGAAAAATGACATGCTATTAAAAAACCAACCTCGATTTATAAGAAACATTAAATATATTATAGTACCTAACGGCCAGTGTATACGCACATGTGCAATGTCGTAAGCGAAAACGTTGAGTAAATGTATCATTAAGTTATAAAAATAAATGACAATAAAAAAAATAGTGAAATCACCTCGAAAGTAATCAAAGGCAAGAGGAGATGTATGTAATTGCACACAACACCACAAAGGATGGTGTGGGCAGAAATAGAAACAAATTGCGATGTCGCAGTCGATAATACAGCGGGTGACCACAATACACTCTCGTACTCTCATCTAATAGCCGACATTACAAGGTCGTCTTACCGCTCGAAATTAACTTTATTATGGTAATTATATCTTTCATTGTTTACATTAAGCCTGCCCAAACAAAGGCAGTCAAGGAAGACGCGGATGTAACGAGTGCACTGCAAACCTACTTCCGATTGCTTAGAGACCATGCTGCCGTGAACAATGCTACAAAATTATAGGATTTAGACTCTAGTCCCTCATTGGGTTAGCATGATTAATCGCGGAGAAAACTAGGCGGAATTATACGTTCGTAATTTAAGATCGCACGTTTTACACAGTACTGATCATTAGTAGAGTCATTCCGAACACGATCGAATGATTTTTTCAAACAAAACTTTGTTAGAAAATCATGTAGGTAAGCGCATGATGTGTTTAAATTACACGTATTATACTTTTGATTCGCGTGAGCTTGATATATTGCCTTTCAGATTGCACGTTCTTGCCATTGTTTAAAGCTACTATTGAACTTCTGCCACAGTGTAAAAGCGGGGGTACCTACTAGTTTTTGTTGCTTATAATTTCACTACCCAAGCGTTTAGTAATCTAAAATTGGATAGCTTTTACGATGTCTCATTATCAGGGAATTACTCATTACTGATAATAGCACTACGACCACAAAAGTCTCGAATATTGCTGGCGTTGCGTTGGGACCACAGCCTTGTAAATGGGATATTTTCGATAAAAAATTATTACAAGTAATTGTATCTATTTATTTAAATAGCCCATACAATCGTTGTAAGACCACGAGTTGTAACGAATAATAAAACGATGCAATTTCCACCTGCCCACTGGAATGTGAAGCCCTGAGCTACATCATGGAAAGTGGTCCAATATTTCAAATACTTTCAACGAGTGTTGTTCGGTCAAATGCCCTGGGTATGCGCACGGGTAATTCTATGAAGATATAGTGTTCATCTTCAAGCTGAAAATGTAATTATTATTCATTAAGGATTACTTTAATTATACTCTTTAATGAAAAGTAAATGAACGAAAAACATTTAGAATATGTAAAGACAGTTGACAAGACAAACATTTTACAAGTTGATTAAAGATAGGTATGCTAACGAGCTTTCGAGTCTTGAAAACCACAACAAGCTTTCGATTTGCGACAGAAAGACGAAGTACGGAGGTATACTTGTTGGTTTCTCGTGTCTTAATTGAACAATTTTAGAATTAACATTATTGAAAGATAAGTGAAGTCACGTAGGCGGAGGCAGATGGTTGTGTTGTACGATGTACTGATCGGGATCAGAGAAATCAAGATTCCCTCATTAATGTAAATCGCGCGGGGCAACCCGCAGCCGGCGCGGGCCATCAACCCACTAACCTCTCCGACGAGGACATATCACACATATTTGCTTTATAGAACCCTTGCATTGCGCTCTGATCACTTAGACCCGTTTACCTTGCGAGCTAATGGTTTCTAATGTTTAATTATTATAATGAGGATTGTTCTGCCCACTCGGACGTTCCTCTGTAAGTAATAGGCCTATTATGTGTGTTGCGGCGTCAGCCATGCGAAGTTACGCGGATCTTAAGCGGTAACGTTATTCAAATGATGACATGACGTTGAATAACCTGGTTTTATAATGACACCAACACTGCATGACTACTTATTTAATATCTGCGCAAAATAATATAGCTTTTTACATAAGTTCTGCACGTTTGCAAAGAGTTCGGTCCTATTTGTTCCAGTAGTTCGGAAGACAAAACGATTTAAAGAACAAATAAATGGCGCCAGACAGTTTATTTCAGCATTGTGTACATAAATATACAGTAGAGGCATAATAAAAAATGTTCATTGCTGTCTTCGGCGAGTTAATAAATTTCGCAACCGTGAGTCAGATTATCTACTAGTTATTCATTTGCCTGCCATGCAAGTGTAATCATTAGAGCCTATGCGTTGCCTAAAGGAGTAAAAGTTCATTGTAAATGATCGCTAGTTTGTCGTTACGACTAATACAAATTGACTTGAGTGCCTACATCATTGTTTTTATTTATAAACAGGCGCTCTTCGTGTCTACTGTTGCCAGAGGGTCATTCATTTCACGCATATTTATTACTTACAGAAAAAGGAAAGGAACTAATTTCAAGTAATAAATGTTACTTTCTAGGTGTCTAAGGCGTTAAGTTGATAGATAAGATATAACGACTCAAGTTTCATACAATGTAACCTTACAGAGAAGTTATTCTTGGAGTTTGTTTAAAAATAGATCATTTTATGGCTAGAAAACGTTCTTTTCTTTACTCGACATTTATAACGTGCCATAAAATTAGGTGTTTGGTTAAAATTGTGCTCATATAAGGTCATTTATATGTCTCGGACGTGTTGCGTTTCAAATATAGGCATTGAACAATGAGCGACATTGACGCCCGGTCGTGGACTGGCGCCTTCTAAGGGCGGCGCGTCACAATCCCGGCCGTCAGCCGCGGCACATAAGGAAACCGCCACCCCATTAGAGAGAGACACAACAAATTACAATTTCATTCAATGTAAATTCGCGGAACGTTCTCTTAGCGATGCTAATGGCTGAACTTAGACACGCCTAATAGTTTACAGACAAGCGGATTAAGCCGTACAGCTTCCCCATTGTGTTCTGACGGGCACGTCAGTCTATATCGCGCACTGGCGTCGAAGATATATTCAAATAGCTTCTGTAATTAGCTTTAACGGCAGTCCGCTTTTATTACCGCTACGAAGATAAGCTATGCGAACAACGTGGAACATATCATCAACTAAGTTGCGTTGCATATAGCAACATAAAAGTATAGCGTTTAATGTTGCATTTACGATTCATAAACGGTTGTTCAAATAGATAATGAAAATGTAGTGTTCAGTTAACTTAAATACCAATATTACAAGTACGTAGCAAGTTCTTGTGAAATATTTGCTAAACACTTCTACTTTACTGAAAGGTTCATTATTTGTGTCGTTAAATAAATTAAATATGCTAACTAACTCTCCAGCCACATTACATAGTATTCTAGCCATCTATCAGTAGCCATAAATATTTCACAGATAGTGCTTGCACTCTATGTTCACAAAACAAATCAATTAATTAACTTACAATTGGTCTACGCGTTGAATCTTTTAATAAATCTATTTAAAGCTGCATTCAAGTGCAGATAAGATTGACTACCGAGATATAATTCTACAGATTAAATGCCCAGTAGCTTTGGATCAACGCCCGGCGTTTATGTAGATGAGATTGTAAAATTTATGAATATCACAAATTGCAGGAGTAATTTAAGTTGAATAAACATTATGTTACTGAGAAATATTATGTTTTATTAAAAGCTTATCTACTGCTCTTTTTCTTTGACATGTTTTTTAACCTTCGACTATCATTAAGACATCAGCTTTCGCCTGGTAACAACTTGATTCTTCAAGAGTGCATGTATGACAAGCATTTAAGTATTTATTTTTTCTATTTATGAATAAATTAACGATTCTAATTAACAAGAAGCTCTATCAGATACAAACAATAGCAGATCATTATTATAAGTAGACGTATTAATTAACGAGATAATTCAAACACAATCACTTGTTTCATTAATTAAATTATGAACAAACAAAACAAGTGTAAAAAAATACAATCGCAGTTTCCTTTTAAGTAGAACTTACTTGTAGCTATAGCAAAGATCGGTGCTATAGATTACTTATATAGGCGTATCACTTGTAAAGCGTACAAGAAAACGAAGACGCTACCCATAGTGTGCCAACCAGTACTGGTATGGTGAAACGTAAATAGCAGGTTGAAGGCATCCGGCTCATTGAATACGCTGACCCCATCTGATCGGTGCTGCAGCGAACCGAGCGTGGCCGCACATTCGCACTGCCAATGTCCGTCGCGACAATTTATCGACTGTGTCACTATGTTTTTATGATAAGAAACTTAACACTTTTTTTCTGAAAGCGTTAAATGTCCGACACAATGTCTTTTATTGCAGATCAAGAGGATGTTTTTGACATTTCCGCGGAAAAAATCACAAAAACTGAACAGAAAAGCGTAGACATGTAATTGTCGTGATTTTAAACTGAAGACTTTCTTTTAGTAGTTTTCGTCCACAATAATGAAATAATCAAATGTCTCAAACATGACCTCTAGATATTGTAGACGATTTTATAGATTCATTTTAAATTAATGCATTTTAGAAATTGTATCTAAATGAACTAAAACGATCAAGAATGTTATTGCAGAACCGTCCTATTTGTGGAATATAAGCTCTTACCAATATAATTTCTTTATTTAATCTTAAGTATTTTTGTTAAGAGTCGAGTGGATTATATTTCTGCAATTTGAGTATTATTTTAGTCACTTGAAGTTAATTGGGAGTGAGTAGTGTTAGCGAGTGGTTCGTAGTAAGAGGTGCGACCTACTTGGCGAAAGTTGCGCTCTACGCTATGCTTCTGGCTCACGACCTCCGAAGGTATACGGGTCAACGCGTTGATATGAGGAACCTCCGTGTTCTTTGAAACGACGCAAATATTTACCTACATTCAGAATAAAAGTGATATCATTATTGATGTTTTGTAACAAGACTATTTTCCGAACATGAAAATAGACAATCATGCATTTTCCAATTTTGAAGTAAAGCGGCTGTATCACATAAATGTTTAATAAGTAAACCGTTAGCTTAGCAATGTCCCAACACCGCAGTGCAAAATTAGTGATAATTTATATCCGTGACTTTATTTATAGCTCTTTTGAGTTAGAGGTATTAACTGAAAGCTTTTTAAGTGGCACCTAGTTGTATATAATATAATGTCGCATGCTTTGTGCTATTAGCGTGCAATGCCAACTTTCTAGGTGAGCCGGGGCAAGCAGGAAGGGCGTGGAAAAACATGCATGAAACGTTGAAATCTTAATGAATATGAACGAAGAGACTATCTTGAAAAATTTATTTACCCGTAAAGTTGTTAAGACCCGTTGGTGAATAATTGTAATTAATATTATCCTACATTCAAAGAATGGAGCTCTGTGACGTTTCGCATTTGTCTTACGTACTTAATTTAAATAAATGATGTTCACATCTGCACACAGGGGTTTAACTTCCCGTTATTTATATTTCTGTCATTATATTCGAGGTTAACTGACAAGTTTGCATAACAGTGTAACACGTGAAAGCTTTTTACATAAATCGGAATCGATCAAGCCGTAGCCGAGGCGGCTGAGAACTACTACAGCTCACCACGATCCACTCCTGTTATTTTACGCTATTGACGCCGACGCCCGTCCCTATTTATTAATACTTTGCTGTTTGAACTTTGCCTGTGAAGACCATGACAAATAACCCTTGACTAGCCTGCGCCCCGTTGTAATGTTTATTCTAGGAAATTGTTAGATACTGAGCACGAAATCATTTTTAACAGTGTCATATCTGATATGATATTTACTTTCAAGTCACGTCTCTAAATTTCGCGTTTATTCCGATTTTTATTGAAATATGTGAAGGGAAGCCTATTAGATTTGGAAATAAAACTAAAAATAATGTTGCAGTATGACACAGTAAGCGTTTATAGGCGAGTAATTTAATTTTCATAATGGACGGGCAGATCAAATTACTATCAGGCCGTGAGCGACACGAGACACGATGCATGAAATGAATTAGGTTTCCTTGGGCGGTATCATTCAAGCGTGCGTATGCGCAGATTTGCACCGATCTGCCAGCGCCAGCGCCGCTGTAATAACTTAAATAATTACTATTCAATAAAGTGTGGATTCAATTAAAAATAAATCATAAAATATAAGCATGTAACTTTTGGAACATAAATGGCACATTGCCATAAGTTTATAACGAATTTCAAGAACTCGTTTTGTAGGTATCTGTTCCCACAATATCCATGTAGACGGTTTATTATTATAAAATTGCTTTGATATCCGTGTTAAAGACCTCTAACAGAATAAAAGCGGAGGTAGTTATTCATGATATTACACGCGTTTCATTTAGAAATACGTTTAACAGCAAGAAGTTAAAAGAATTATACTCCATTAAGAGCTCTATGGTGCTTAAGACATAATGCTTGAGCTGTCCACACTTGGAAGAAGCCTGTAATTTTATTTAATACCAACAGTTCATAATTTCTGAAAAATATGTTAGCTAGAGATTTTAGTGTTAATGTTTAGTGCACTACGGGGTTAATGTTTAATGCAGTTTCACAAGACAATGACTTTACTTCAACGTAGGTAACTGTATTGTAGTTATTTGTCTATAAGTCTGGTGCATACTTTCCGTTTTTTGTCACAAATGGAACAAAAATAAGTAAGTGCTGATACCGTTGAGTCAGTTGAGTGAATGTAAGTAGATTATAACCGTTACAAATATTGCGCGTGCAACATGGGTGTAAGTAGTAACAACTTCCATAATTTCTTTACATGATGCTGCAAATGTTGAAGATAATTTTATGAACACGAACGTGCACCGATGTGAATGCACTGAAGGCAAGAGTTTTAGCCAAGCGAGCAGATTATAATTCTTAAGTCCTCTGGGAGATAAACAAAAATAAACTTTTTTCTATAAAAATATATAAATGCTAAGTGAAAAGTAGAACTAATTTAAAAAGCAATTGAAAGTGGGTGCTCAATTTGAAAACGGTGCCATAAACATTTTTTCACAGTGCCATGTGAAATCGCATCAAAAAATTTCCCATGACTCGTACAAACCATACATTTTTGAAAAAAATATGACTAGAGTTTATGATTGTGTAATGATACGTCTAACGCGGTTAACTCTGATGTAGCTACGTGTCTTATGTTACATACGCCGCTGTTGTAACTTAATTACAAAGAGACGGCAATCATTAAGCTAATGCCCTTAGACAGCGAACATAATTGTTTCGCGTTTTATTTCTCGTGTGCATCACTCAAATCCGAACACATTTACTTGTAATACCAGCTATAAAACAACCGTAAAAACTAATCTTCAGGAACTTTAATTAAAACTCAGTTTCAGTGGAATGTTTCACCACGTAGTAAAAACTTTGGCACACTATATCACACTAATATTATAAAGGCGAAAGGTTGTGAGTGTGTCTGTATGTTTGCTACTTCTTCACGCTAAAACTACTAGGTAAACGGACTTTGATGAAACTTTAAAGTAATATAGCTTATACATCAGAATAACACATAGGATTTTTATGCCGAAATTCCCACGGGATCGAAACTTATGCGGGTGAAACCGCGGGGCGCTGCTAATCTAGACATAAATAACAGGTATTATTGAATGGAATTTATAGATAATATCGAATTTATCTATCGGTAAAAGCGATATTTCATATCGTTTCCAATATGGTCGGAGGCACGGGTTCAGTTGTCGCACTAAGTCCACAAATTGTATACAAGTACGTATCAATAGAACACATCTCATCGATAGTTACGGCAAACGATGCTCGATATGGCCGTAAGATATTGAACGATTTACCCTATCTAGGAAGAATGGTTGCGTGCATAAGCTGAACGACTTTATATACGATAATTCTAGAGCTTCCCATGCAATTACGTACTTCTAAATTGCCATAAAAGTTTTTTAACCAACACTTTTCTTTTGTTACAGATAACGAATGTTGCCACGGCCCCTCTCAGAGAGCACAATGCGGTTGCTACTCAGTATAGTGTTAGTGGCTTACGCAGCCGAGGCTGCAAAAAAATTCGAAGGGACTTTAAGATCAGCAGCTGACGCGCCACCTCAAGACAATCTTGCCATAGAATCAGGGTCACCAGAGCCAGCCGTAGTGGCTGCTCCTGAAGGTTATCAGAATCCAGGAGCACCGCCACCCGATCAAGACGATCCTGTGTCCGAAGAGCCATCTGAGCCGGCTGAGCCAGCTGAACCAGCTGTGCCAGCTGAGCCAGCTGAAATACCATCCGCCGCCGCCGTGCCCGAGACTGCTTCGGGAGGTGTCCCACCTTCCGCTCCCAGTGGAGTGTCAGCTCCGTCAGCACCCGCAAACTCTTTAGAAGAGTGCGACCCTGAGATGATTGGATTTGAACTTGTCACCGGGTAAGCGAATACACTCATGTTTTTTAATTGCCCTGTTATAAATTCTGCTCCTGGCAGAGGCGGAGGAGTGACCGATAATTGCACGTAATTAAGTCGATGTAACTAGCCGACAAGTGAAGTTATCAAGATCCGACTTCGCTCATAAGCTATCTTGGGAAAGTGTACTTCTAGTAACATTGCACTAACCGGATTAAAAAGCTTACCGCAGTGAATTAACTATTTCCATTTTAATAATTTTAATCCAGGTGTGCATCAATCATGTGGTTATTAAAGTATCATGTTATCATTGTGCAGATACGTGTTCTCGGCGCCGTCTCACATCCTAGACGACATCCCCGGCACACTTATGTTGACCGACTGCCTAGAGCAGTGCCAGGCCAACGATACCTGTCGTGCTGTCAACTACGAGACGGGGCTCTGTGTTCTCTTCGGTTCCGATGCTGACCAACTACCTGGTGAGTACCAAACAAGACAAACACTACATTCGATTTTATTACTAGACGATTTATATGTCGGTCAAACACAATACCAATTTAAACTTCTATTTACAAACGGTCAAAAAATATTAGTTCAAATGCTACGGGAAGAAATCCTCACATAAATACAGACATTTCAAATATCATAAACTTACATCCGCTATAGACGAATAATAACGACGTGAAAACGTTTACCCCATAAATCTTAAATACCGCTATTTCAAACGATTAATATCGGAACACAAAACCCATCGTTTCTTGCTAACGAATATTGACGCGATCGTTAACGAGTATACAACAATCACAGATAAATCAATAGCAGCTTTTAATAAACCGCATTCAACTATCTCTAGCAAGATCATGAATGCGTTAATAAGCGCCCAAGAATAAGAAAAAAATATGAGTAACAATAACGGCACAAATGGATGCGTGCTAGGTACTAGTATATGACTATGGTATAATCGGGACACATATAGCAGGTGGCTGTGTAATCGCGCCAGTTCGTACTCTCGTTTGTCCGACATAGAGGTGTGAGCTCACAAACAAGCGAAGCGTTCCGATTTTTTGCTTGAACACATCATTTGAATGCCAATAACGGCATGACTATGCTCACTCATCACGCCTTATTGGGAAAAAATTACTCTCACCGCGAAAAGGAAAACATGACCGAGTGTATTTAAACAAGAGTTAGTGGAACGCGCTTTGACCTCATAACCGTGAATAGACGTTCTATTAGCATAATAATTTTTGCTAATAACAAAATACAGTTCATCAATCTGAACGTGCTGGATTTTTATCGAAAGTTATTCGAAGAAGTTTATTTAATTTAACAAATACGCAGCTGTAATTAGGTTCCTAATATATGTGAAAGTGTCGACATGGTTGTATAGCTCGGCATTAAATTTCAGTACGGAATCCATATATTGTGACCGCATTGGAAATTATAATAGGCTTTTATTCAATGCTTGCGAAGATGCTATAAAGTGTCAAAGGCAACTATAAAAAGAGAAGCTAGAGAACACAGCGTACCGGAATGTGTTGCCTTTTTATTTTGACCACAAAAGCACGACAGGGATGCAAAAACTGAAGTTACCTCGATTTTAATATTATAATAAATAATACCGTGACTAACAAAAATGCTAACGAACTTTTAACAAAATGCATTCTTGCTGTGTTTAAGCAAATGTGGTTTCACCTTTTGTGGAATAAACTGAGTTTACCTGGAACGCGTATGTTCATAACGACGTCGGTAGATACGATAATAGCAGTGAAAAGGAGATGCCGATTAAGGGTCATATTGAATTAAGCCGTACTGAAATTGCCGCCAAGCCGTCAGTTCAAGGAACTAAGCGATGAGATCCAATTATGGAAGCACAAATCGCTCCGGTCGACTAGGTGTGCAGATTTTCTAAATTCGCTAAGGTTGAACGCCTCTTCGTCCAGAACACGTGCGTGAGCATGAAGAATTTAATGATGACACGAGCGCCTCTTTTCTCATATTTCTTGCATAGGTTCTTGGTTCTTGATTGGGTTCTTTTTTTAACTACGAGCAATAGAAACAAAAAGAAAGGGTTTATTTTGCACTGGAAAAATCTAACCACTAGCGAATAATAAAGAATTGTTCTTTATTGTTTAATTCTTTTCATTATTTGCAGGTGCATTAACAAAGTCACAATTCCCTGTGTTCACGATATACGCACAAAAGTCGTGTCTGGGCGTGCGTCCTTGTGAAAGGGCTTGGTGTTTCGACCGCGTGCGCGGCTACCACCTCAAAGGGCGAGGCAAGAAGACACACACAGTCAGCTCCAGGCAGATGTGCCTTGACCTGTGCCTCGGCGAAAACGAGTTTGTTTGCAGGTTAGTTACTCGTAAATACCAGACACAACACATAAATAACACCACATGATCTTTATTCCAGACACGTTTAAGTTCTCAGATAACAAATTCAATTGGATGGGCCTACACCTACAGACGCTTTGAAAGACATAAAAATGTTAGAGAAAGCCATTATTTAAGAGATTCATAGGCATATCTAATAAATCTCTTGTGAAATGGCAATACAAATAACCGCACATCTGAAGTCAATAAACGCATTCATTCTTCTTAAGATATAAATGAACATATACGATGGGTTATAGAAAACAGATTCATATTTTTGTCGCGGACATAAACGTAAAATGTATGTGGCTACTCAAAACCACAATAGAAGGATGCGGTGAATTTATTGAAATCACGAAGCCAGCGGTAGACAATCCTGTTCCACACAAAGTTTTTATAAATGGCCGAGTCATCATTTGTTATTGTATTTTCGTGTTTCGTAGGAATGCAATTAGACGATGGAGGATTTTTTTCAACTTTTTTTATCAAATGATAGTGTAATTGGAATGTACGTATTAATTTATTTTTAGTTCATGCTTCTATCATAATTGATTAACAATCCAAATTAATCATTTTCCCAATTTTTATAAAACGTTTGACAAGACATGAATTTCCTAAAGATTAGATTTATTCAAAGGTACATTGCATTAGCTATTATTAACTTTATTAAACGTTTTAAAGAAAACAAAGTAGAGCGGTGCATGGGCGGAGTGAAACATGAATGACCCGCGAGCACTCCTTGCCCTCGACACGACCTATGCGCGGTTGTACAGACACTTACAATAGTATTAGTGCAAACAATCTACCTTCCATAATAAATACCACAATTTGTACAATACTCAGGTACTCATTAATTACGAGTTCAAAGAAAGCATAAAAAACTATACTTGCTCCAACAACACATTTTTTACTCAAGTAGCTACGTAACAAGCACGAGTTAAAGACGTTAATGTTTTTTTATTATTTCATTGTGTGTGATTCCAAACAAAATTGCCTTACATAGAGAGAAAATATTTCAATGCATAGAATAACGAACATCAATCTAAGAGTTAATTAACGAGCCGATGGCATCTAGCCGTAATTGTTGATGCAATTAAAATTACACAAGGGATTTTAAGAATTTGGAGATACGTTAATTGCTATCGAAGTTCGCTGCAATTAAAATAGTCGAGGCACTATGATTTATACTTAGTTGAAATATTATACTAATGGTTTATTACGGTAATATCAAACGCTAGAAAATAACCCACCAGATTAGTTCGAAGGAAAATATGAAAGTACTTAAACAAGTACCCACTTTCCACTTTATAGCAATAATAGGAAAGTCATCTATCGCAGGCAGGATGTAGGTGTTCGTTACAGACTATAAAACCGAATACCTACTTTAGAGTTTAAACATTTTCTTACTGGTAATTGTAATTTAATATATTAGCATGTAGGTAGATGCTGCCATTCTGTCCTAAATCCCTTACGACACGTGGGAGACTCTGAATTACAAACTATTAGGAAAGTAAACATTTATCTAATGTAACACATACTCGCAAAATACATTAGTGAGTTGTTTCGTGCCTAATATTACAAGTGCTAACTCCGATCATAAGTACCTACATTACTGACGCGGACGTTGATACTGTCCACCACAATTGCACTAACAAGACGTGAAAATAAACGGAGGAGGTCATGACTCTATTCCCTTCAATCAGATGCTATCATATACTGACTGATTCAACATTGTGCCTAACGAAGACAGTTATGTATGTAAATACATCCTTAACCAGTGAATGGAGTCAACACAACAAATTCCTCGTATAGTTAATATTATACAAATATTTATCATCAAAGTCGGCTCATTAGATATCCATACGAGTATAAGCTAATTTATAGATAAGCTCGATAACGAAGTCAATCAGCCTTCACCGAGTTGCCATAGATGGCGGGCAGCGCGGTACATCTTTGCGGCTCAGTTCAGTGGATAAGTCACAGCCTCTTCCTGGTAGCCGTTCCGTTTCTGAATTCTACAAACGAGCATTATATACAAAGCAGGGAGGCCAATTGAACGGCCTACGTCTTAGGCGTCTAATGTAGCAAGACACGACTGTCCTATTGTGTTTATTTCCTTGTACGGTTTTTGATATCATTAACATAAATAGTGTACTGCGTCAGACGCTCACATTCGATACACGTATTTCCGTTGGCGTGTTCAGGTCAAGCTGCGCTGCTCAGTAACGATTGCGGATTGTGGCGCTAATTTGCTTCTGAACGCGTGCACTACGTGCGTCCACGAGTATAGGCCAAGAATATTACAAATCGAAACGCATTTCTTCTCTTCGACTAGAAAGCACAGTTTATATCTATAAATTTATTTCCTGAGCCTCATCTCTGTAATGCGTTTATAGTATTGCCACTTAACACAGTTCGGTTATTTTCGAACCTATTTCTGACGAGTGGAGACCGTTAACTGAAAGTGCAATAAAAACTTGCCAATTTACCTGAATCTATGACCTACTCTTCGACATATTTCTGAATGAAAGCGGCTGAAGAGTCTTTGAATCTGTGGATACTTTTGAGCTATGGAGCAACTATTGTTCCGGAAATATTTATTTTAGTTTCTATGTAGGCACACAAAGGAGTCGGACAAAGGCACAGCTGTAATAAATTCCACGATTTCACGCCATCATCTTGGAATTCTTAACTAGGGTTGGGGTTAGGCAGCGATTAGAGAATTAAATGCTGGATTTTACGTAGTCAAGCTTGGTTCGACACGTGTACCGTTGGATACAAATCGTCGTATCTCCATTGAGGCAAACAGGCGGCGCGGGCGCACCCCGGGCGGCGCGCATCGCGATCGTCGACAGTCACGACATTTGGCAAATATTCCCCGGACGTGGCGGGCAGAGTGCCGCGCGGTGTGGGAGCGGCCTGCCCTATCGCTTCCTACTTCCACGATACAATAACCGATAAGGCACATATTGTTTTTCCCTTCGAGCCCTTTCCGCACTTAAATAATTACCGTCGATACTTTGTTAGAGATGCTCCACTTTGGTCGAAGGATTTTTTTTGTCGATATTAAAATATTATGTAATTACAGGTTGTGCCATTCAGTCACGGTTATTTCAATCTTTGAATACAAATAACAAGAACATAAAATAGATGTTAGTAATTAAATAAAGCATTGCGGATTTTCCTGTTTTTATTTAGTCACGCTTCAGATCGAGAGATCGGGGTACAAATTACGAGCAATCGAAATTATGGCCTATCAATAAATTACACATAATTATTTTTTTATTAGACTGACCACCAACGTCGCTTTAACATTGTAAACGTAATGAACACCTAAGTATATACCGTGTGCCAATATAATGTTATAAAAGTCGATTATGAATTTCGTACACAGGTAGATATATACTTATTTTACTGCTTACTAACGTTCATAAAACAAAACTCGTAAAGAACCCAGTGATTTAATTGAAATTTTCCATAAGCTGGTATTAAAATTATAATGAATAGCGATAGTTTATCATTAGAAAGTCCAAGATTAAACTTTAGGATAAAATTAAATTTATATAGCATTAGCTGCAAGCACAACTCTAAATTTGATTTTATGACCGTATGTGTAAGGAAGATACAGTTGAACAAATTGCAGGCAGTCAGTGTAATTATTATGCGATGAGGTAGAGGCATCCGAGCACCCGTACGGTTAAATGAACAACGGCTACCGGTAGCGGGACATTCGCAATCATCAACTTTAAACATACTAAATTAATGTCTTCTCGTAATAGACTGAGAGCCGTTACATAAGATCGAGATAATAACCACAAAATCAAAGCAAATAACCACGCGAAAGCAATTAATTTTATAAATAACTAACCATCTATTGAAGAACGAAACAGAAAGTTCTCATGGTGCGCACAACAAAGAAATGCGCCCATCTCATGTGAAAATCACACAGGTTAGCGCAAGGGTCATCTGATCGGGTTCGATTGTACATCAAGAGAAAATATTGAGCTAGATGAACAAGATAATATTATACGGGTGGTCACTAGGCACAAAGTAACATTATACATTGAAACGTCACAGTTTTATACAGATACAATGTTAATGAACACGGAGCGTATTATTCATAAGTTTATTATGATATACATTATTTATATCAATGAAATCGAACACAAGCAAAGGAAAAACTGCATAATAAGACCTTTGAAGAGCGTTACATTAGACTTGAAAATACCGAGATCTAGTCATGCAATTTTTATAGGGATGCATGATGGGAAATTAAATCAGCGAATAAGTAAATATAGTTGCGAGCCGGACTTACTCAAGCGGTATACAAACAAAAGAGTCATTGAATATAAAGCTATTATGATTATGACAACTCGCGTAGACATTGAAAGTAAGAGTAGCCTTGTAACTGAGCGGTTTAATTGAGAGAGCATTGCGCACGCCACGATACGCGAACCTACTACACCTGTACTGTTATCGAGGACGTTAAAGTCAGCCTCGGCGACCCACATCTGATTATTACTACAAGACTTGAATACAAACAGCTGTATCATCTCCTTAGCAGTCCCCAGCGGTTTACGGCGTTAATCATGCGCTACATAAAACCAGTCTTAAGAGTAACTATCTAGTAAGACTCGAGAAATAGAAACTAGCTGCCAGGTCATCGTGTCAACAATGTATTATAATTATAAATTAATACATAAAGAAGCCTCGTTAGAATTAATAATTACCATATTAATCATGATAGATAATTGTCAATTAAACGGTGCAAGCAAAATAGCGTCATTCGCACTATGCATGCGGTTAACTACTTGGGAAAATTCACACAATAAAAAAGCTAACAAAAACATAGCTGCTGTTAAACCGCGTGAAACATTGTTGCAGATCGGCGAACTACAACAATAAAACTGGGGAGTGCGTGCTGTCTAACATGGACCGTATTACCCTGGCGGGAACCAACGCTTTCCAAGCGAACGAAGGTACAGACCATCATCATTTTTTTTTTTACTTTTTTCACATAATTTAAAATAATGTATTCTTAACTCACTCATGTCCATTTTTTCTACAGACACCGACTATTTAGAAAACAACTGTGTGGAGGAGCCTACGAAACTCTGTGAGTTCAAGAAAATGGGAGGTCGTATACTGAAGACTGTGGACTCTGTATATCAAGATGTTCAAACGGTTGAGGAATGCCGGGAACTTTGCTTAAACTCGCCCTTCCGCTGCCACTCTTACGATCATGGAGACACTGGGGACCATGTCTGTCGTCTGTCTCATCACTCTCGCGCCACTCTTGCCGATATTCAGGTAAAAAATATGATTTACATTTAAATATTTCTCTTTAATTCCATTTAATTTAATTTATGCAACATTTGACTAACTTAATTGTTATTTTAGGACCCTTACTTGGAAGTTCCTGAAGCAGCCACCTACGAACTGTCTTCTTGTTACAACGTGTCTATCGACTGTCGTGCCGGTGACATGGTTGCCAAAATCCAAACTTCGAAACTTTTCGACGGCAAGATCTACGCTAAGGGCAGTCCCAACTCATGCGTCGTGGATGTCAAACAGAGTCTTGAATTCGAATTGCACATGGGATATAACAATCTTGAGTGTAACGTCAAGCAGAACGGACTTGGCAGGTAAAATATTATCTTTCAATACCATGTAATGTTGGGGTTCAATAGAAATATCAGTTTTGATCAACTAATCAATGAAATTTTATTTTCAGATATCTAAATGATGTCGTTATTCAGCATCACGATACCATCGTTACATCCTCTGATCTCGGTTTGGCTGTGACTTGCCAGTACGATCTCACCAATAAGACTGTTGCTAACGAGGTTGACCTCGGCATCCACGGAGACATCCAGACCGGCCTGTCGGAGGAGGTCATTGTCGACTCTCCCAACGTAGCTATGAGAATTACCGACAGGAACGGAGACGATACCATTGCATCTGCTGAAGTCGGAGATCCCCTGGTAATTTTTACTCCATTTATAAGCATTTGTGCATACTTTTTCGTTGTTTCCTCAAATAACCAATTACATTCTTTGTTTAGGCACTTCGTTTCGAGATCATGGATCCGAACTCGCCCTTCGAAATCTTTGTGCGCGAACTTGTTGCTATGGATGGCGTCGACTCCAGCGAGATTACCCTCATCGACAGCCGTGGTTGCCCCACCGAGCACTTCATCATGGGACCCGTGTTCAAATCAGTTAACAGCGGAAAGGTAAGAATAGGGTTAAAAATTACATATATTTTGTCTAAATCACTGTTCTTCCATATAAAAAGTAACGAAAACCTGTAATAATGAATAGATATAATTATAATTCGTAAAAACAAAAATATTCGATATTAAAAGTTAATGAAGTGGCACAGGTCCATTTAAGCAATATTATTTTTATTAAGTAGTATGAAGCAATAAAAAAGAGTTCAACGCGTGTGAAGGCGGACAGAAACTCGTAATGAAAATAATTGACTCATTTATCTACAGCCTCAATGAGAACGATTTTAACGAGCGATTTGTTTCTTACAGATGCTGTTGTCTCACTTCGATGCCTTCAAGTTTCCATCTTCGGAAGTTGTCCAGTTCCGTGCCTTGGTGACTCCGTGCATGCCCACGTGTGAGCCGGTGCAGTGCGACGGCGGCCCGAACGAACTCCGCTCCGTCATGTCTTACGGACGTAGGAAGAGGCGTTCTACCCCGGCAGCACCCACAGACGACATGCTCCTAGTGCAAACTATTCAGATTACCGACAAGTTCGGCTTCGACAAACAACGAGCGAAGAATGTCACTGAGGACTCTGTGTACGTCAGAGAAACCGACGTCACTTGTGTAAACGCAGCAGGAGCTATGCTCGCGGCAGCTGCTTTCCTAGCAGCCCAACTAGTCGTACTAGCAGCGTGGACCTGCAGTTGGCAGCGAAGACGTGCTGCCGCTAAAGCTGCCGAGTTGCTTCCAGGACCCAATGCCCCCTCCGCCCTTTGCAAAGTCTATGATGCCAGTTTTTCCCGTGCACACCAGAGGCATTTCTAGATAACAGTAGAAGTGTCGACGTGATCAGCGTCCGCAATAGTAGTTTATTTCGTTAGTTTAAAAACCCCCGTCGAGTTCTGGCTCGTGAGGACGATTTCCGCAGGGCGACACGTCGTCCGCGAGCGCAGAGCAGCGATAGCGGTTATTTAATGGTTAGTGGCCGAGCGCTTCCACAGCACAGCACGCGAGTAGTGCGGGCTGCGGAGGCGCGCGACACGGAGGCGGGGACGACCAGCAGAGCGTGCGCGAATGAGGACGGATGCGAGTGCGGCGCAGAGTGACCGTTGTTGAGTGCGTCTAGTGTGTGAGGACGCTCGCTTGTCCCCGTCTCCGGCGTCGGTCGTCGGCGGGACCGCGGCCGTGAGTCGTTATCAAGATCACGTCGCTCATTCGTTCACTTTACGCTCGGACATCCATTTGAGGAAGTCCGATTACGTATTGTACCATATTTTTTTTAAAAGTAGCTTAAGCCTGATTTTAATGATACGTAGTGATAAGTAAAAAGTAACATTTCAGTACCTTTTAAGTAGATAACCGAACGTGCGACCTAAGTCAAGAGACGATGGATTGACGGCCGTCCCGACATCGTAATTTATTTAATTTAGGATAGTTTCTTTTTTACGTAATTTATGATTGAATATAATACTATTTAATAAAATTTTAATATAAATGAAATACCTACCTAAACAAACGAAAGCTTACGACTTACAAAATGTGCTATTCCATGTAAACTGAAAGTATTTTACTATGATATCTACTAGTGCCTTAATAATGAGATGTTAATGTATTGAAATGGTGTTTAAACATTTTATTTAAACATCATTTTACCTTGTTTCATCCGTCCAAATTGTCATTACTTAAAATAAATTTTCCAAAATATTCCTTGGTTTCATTTTATACAATTACAACCCTATACCTACATGACTTGACATTTTAACACAAAGAAACAAAGTCCAACACTATTCAATGCTAATCACTAATTAAATGTGATTGTTAAAACACCTGACTCATTAAAATCAACTGGATGTGTCAGTCAGATAAAGTCAAAACAAAAGAACTTTTAATTATCCTGCCTTGATATTTTTATGATTGGTGTCTAAAAACACATCCTGCGCTGTCATTGAACCGTTTTTTCATGACGAACCAGTTTCCGACACCGCCAAAAAGAGCATTAACAAAATGCAAAAACTGGCAATAAAAAGTCGGAGTCGAGTAGATTTGACCAGTGAGTGTTGAATTTGCACACATCAATGAGATGGGATCTTTGAGTTAAGTTCCACCATCACGTGTGAAGGGGCACGGCGGTCGTTCGTGCGGCAGATAAGATCGGCGCGCGCGCTGGCACGTGTGCTGTGTCGCGTGCCGACTTGAGAACAACTAAGCGCAGCCATTAGTAGCCCAGCAACAAAGAATTTGTCCCTACAAGCGTTCTTTCTAGATTTAGATTAGCGACGGTGTTGAAAAGAAATAAAATTAAGCCTGTTTGAGTTTGCCGCAAAAGCTTCAGCTGCTGTACAAAAAAAAGGTGATTCAAGATGGTATTAGGATACACGGTGAGTACCTTATGCAGGGAAAGAAAAAAAGTTTAAAACTTGCTTGCAGATCTTAAGCACCGTTATAAAAAAGGAAACTTTTAAGTAGAGTCACAATGATCTTATGAACTTGAACGAGGCGAGAACTGTAGATATTCTCGCCAAAAATTCAAAGTGAAACAGACATAAGTTGACAGAAATATATGACACTACAAAGTTTCAGCATAACGTAATTATATTAACAGTCGGTAGTTAGGCATTGACTGCAATAGAATTATACGTATTCCAGTGAAAAGCTTACTAGTTATAGGATATTGATTCTGTTAGGCTTTGATAATTAAAAATATTGACTGCCATCCTTTACCATCAGGCAAAACAAGAAAGAGACAGAGGAACCCACAGCTGTCAAGACTAAGTTGTGTCTGCAAGTCACGAATTACAATAATGTTTAGACCCTTTTTATCGGTGCTTTATATAATTGACACTAATGTCTTCTAGAGAAAAACTTTTTAACAATTTCGCTCGTTTTACGAATGCTAAAAAGGCCTTACGTTAGCACACAAGTGTCTATTCCAGTGAATATGGTGCCATCTACCACATAATTTACTAGAATTGGAAATTGTATTCACGCAATTCCGTATTGGACGCCTAGGAATAGGTATAAAAATAATAAAATGCAATGTCTTGTGAAACCTGGCGGCGGTCACAATTTTACAGTAGTCGACAGGCATTTTCGAAGAACTATAAAATTCAAATATTGAATGCAACATTGTGCAGCAGATAAAGTCGTTTACAATAATATGAAATATTCATAAAACGGAATCGACGGTGGCCACCGGAATCGCGAGGTACGGACGAGAAAAATAAAATAAACTGAACAATCGACTGGCGAACATCGGTCATGGGACAAGTCCAACATTCAACATATATATTAAACATCGCCATGTATAAGTAATAAGGAACGTCCTTGGAACGCTTTGGTATAGGGAAGAGCTCGTAGTCGATCAATATCGGCTCCTTTTGTATCTTGTTCCGATCCTACTTATTGAGCGAATAGTTGAAGATTTTATCTCGCGCTCGGCATCGCGACACAAATGAATTATTGCCGGGACGGCTCTCATGGAATATGTAATCTGATTAAGTATTACAATAAATGAGTCACGTTGGGAACTTAAAGAGCGCATCGACCATGAAATGAGCAATAATAAGTGCAGATTATGAATAAAAATACGGTGGTCAGAATAAAATTTATTTTTATAAGATTTTGGACATATTGAGAAGGTTTTCGATGTTATTAATTCTCAAATCAAAATAGAATTTATCCTAACATATTCCGTAGTCCAGCGTTGCCTTATTGGTCATCCAGATTCCAGTGTACCATAATTCAGACCAAGGCAACACAATTACATTCATGCAAATTCTATTCATTGGAGAAAAGCTGCGTAATGTGTTGGTCCGTTTATCGTCTATTTTATTACCCCAACATCAGTTTGGTGTCCCGCACATCGTATTTACAGGCACATTTGACTGTCGGGACTTCGCAAGTTAGCATCAGTCTGACGGCGATTATTCCTTTAATTCTATATCTAAGTACCTATACATATTATATAGGGGAACAGAGGGTAATGGGAGCCAGAGGGTAATGAGAGCGGTGCGATTAGAGACAAAACTACAGCTCGTATTCACTCGGTTGCCACTCGGGCGCCTTCAGCACGCTGCGATCGTGTTTCCCTGCAGCGATAGACTCGCCAGTGCCACGTGTTGTGTGACCACAGACGCTTGTCGATTTTTTGGTCCGCGCTTATTAGAACTACGAAATTTCATCGGCCAGGTATGTGTGAAGTTATACGTTTATTACAGTCAAACCTGTTTTATTTTATAGCTAATGTTATCAAATTTGAGTATCTGTGCGTATAATTTCGTTACTAGCTAGATTCAGTATATCATTTTATTTTATTTCAAAATGGTGGTAGTCGGGTAATCAGAGCTTATTAGGCTCTGATTACCCTTTGTAGCTCCAATTTCCCAATATGCTTTTTAATATAACGTGAATGCTGTGTTTTTCATCTCTTTTGTTGTGAATGCTGTGCACGTCTGTCTGTAATTGACATAAACCCTAGTCCATGTCTCTATTCTCTGTTATTTGTAAATATTTTTTTCATCTATATTAGCTACAAGAGGAGGCATCTACAGGAAATAGTACACCAAACTTGTCGCCAAACACAATCACTTTTATGTTGAATGATAAAACAGTCCCGGAGCCAGCTCCTGCCAATCCTTCCACGACTTCGTCCAAGAACAGTCACTCTGTAAAGACCCAACCATATCAAATGATTTTGAGAAAGTTCTAGCAGTTGTGAGTCCACTACCTAACATATCTAACAAAAATAAGACTTCGCGACAAAAACAACATCCAGTAATTATATCTAGCACGCCAATGAAAGCATTATTTGAAGAGAAGGAGAAGAAACGTTTAGAGAAAAAATGTAAAACCGCAGGAAAAGGAAAAAAAAAACGAAAGAAGGCAACCAACAAAAAAGAAAAGTTAAAAGAGTAAAAAAGAAACTTTTTGAGGATGAACCTGACACGTCTGAAGAAGAAGACGTTGAGAATCTTTGCGACGATGAGTCAGAATATTCAGAAGAAGAGATATTGTGTGCTATTTGCTGTGACACGGGAAAAAATAACGAAATGTGGTACCGTTGCAGAGGTTGCGGTAAATGGGCACATAAAGAATGTTCTGGTTCTGACAGCCCGGTTGATTATATTTGTGTTTTTTGCTTGGATCCTTAAAGTTAATTGTTATACGATTACGTTTATATTAAAATTTATATGATTAAGTGAGATTTCAGACTGACATAGAAATTTTTGAGGCTGATTTAATAATAAAATAGCTCCCATTACACATATGGGAATTTATAGGCTCTCATTTCCCGCAAAGTCGGGTAATGAGAGCGATTCTGTTTTTTTCTTTAAAGTTTATCTGTGGCCAAATGCCTAATAATCTAACGTTAACGCTGTGATTAAATGACAGTCAAATGAATAAGGTTTTAGTTTCTAATAAAAAGTTCCTAAAGTATCCATAAACTTGCCTTTTATTGAACTTTTTCCTTAGTAGGCTCCAATTCCCCCCTTCTCCCCTAATTAAAGTAGCATGTTCTTCTAAACTACGCAACGGATTTTGATGCGGTTTGCGTAATCATTTAGAGAATTTATTCCGGGAGGTTTATGTACAGACGCCAGCACATCAGGCTACCCGAAACTGTCAAATTTTCCCAATCAACTTCGAACCTTATACTTTAGCGGTAAAGTTGAAAATCTATTAAAGAAATTTGACAGATTGTAGTAGCTTGATGTGCTGGCGTCTGTACATAATAAACTAAGATTAAACTACCATATTACAAAAATATAAATTTCGATGTTTTGTCAAATTGTAAAAAACCGTGCGAAGCAGGTTAGTGTGCTAGTTTTATTTATAATATGATTTCGAGATTTTTCTTATTGATAAAATACATTATAACGGTCCTGCTTATATCTTCGGGCCATCTTTTACATTTTAGCCAAATATGAACGAGAATGTCATAGAATTTACTGCGTGTGTACCGTATTTTGAAAAACCGCGTTCTTAACATTGTGACGATTATTCCACGGTATCTTTTGGAAATCCACGTAGGTAAGTAGAGTAAGTTATAAATGATAAATGATTTTATTTCTGTAAGTAGGTTTGTACAAACACTTTTACACGTCAATCATATTTTTTTAAACTAGATGAGGTCGGCGTTTCCTATCTGACTATTCTGAGAAGAAAGGCCGAAACAAACTCAGAAGTCACAGTCTCTTTTAAAGTCCAGACAAAACCTTGGTCAAATCGTGTGAAGACCATGTAGAAATGTGTCTGAAATGGTCTTTTGAGGAAAGAACCACACAGATTGAGCGGACCTGTCCAATCAGTGCACGCATTTGTCAAAAATCGTGCAGCTCAACTCAGAACTTGAGGAGCTCAATGATTCGACGAACAATACCAACCAAATATACCATATCATCTCCAAAAAAGCTACGAAAGAGCTTTAATGTACAAGTAAAAGTATACATAAAAACACATTATACAACAATATTTGGAAGATTTTAAAGAAGAGAGAAAGGGAAACTCAAACAAGCGGGCGATTAACGATAGTTAAGTAACAATAATTATCGTAGCTTGGACTGAATGGCTACTTTTGTAACAAAAGTGCACTAACTTAGCCTTTTTATACTAACTAGGACACTTTCGTTTGGAAATGAAAGTAAACTATGACAAAGGGAACCTTTCATCTTCTTACATATTTGGGAGAAAGGTACGTTTAATTTTCGAATTCTTCTAGAAAGAACAAATAATAGAAACATAGTTGAAACATATAGAGCAGTGGCGAAATTGGTAAGTCATGAATAAATGAATGTCATTATTAAATCAGCTTTTCGTCAAACTACGGCGGATTTATTAACCTAATCCGCTGAAAGAAGACCGAGAAAAATATTTTTAAATGATCAGGTAGTTTGCATAGTCAGCCTATAATGTGCTGGGACACAGGCCACCTCTCGGTGAGAGGGAGTGGGCCGTAATCCACCACATTGATAGATATCACATGTCTTCGAATTTTTGGTTCAAGGAAACGGGTTCAAGATTTTCTCGCGGTGTTTTCCGTCACCGTTTTGAGAGCAGTTGTGATGAAATAATTAATTTACAAAGTAAAGCGCCTGTTCGGATTCAACAACAACTCGTAAGTCGCAGCCGTTACCATGGGCCGCTACTGCTCTAGGTAGTTTGATAATGTTTGTATTCACGGTAATGAATCTAACTTTTGCAATATATATTCCTATCAATTTAGCCGACATTTCTCTAGAAACAAAAACATAAAATATGTCTAGATTTAGAAAGTAATAAATAAATGTCAGTTTATATATATACTTACTCTTATAGCCAATACACATAGACGAGTAACGGAAACTTAAGCTCATTCTATTGTTCGAAAGCGCCATTTACAATGTATTAGTAATTTTGGATGTCCCGTGTTCGTTAAAATATTATCTATGACAACTTCAATTTATCATCCCATATAAATATATCTATAGAAATACATTTAACAGTCATATTATTCCTCTATGAATTAAACGTTTCCAACAAATGAAGATAATTTCAATCACTTTTTGACAACCTACAGCGCAGCGGTTTCTTAACATAAGCCGCTGAAAGAAGGCCGAGAAAAAGAGGATAAAATGATGAGGTAGTTTGGTGATGTTTGTATTAGCGATAATGAGACTAATATTAAAAATACTCCTATCAATTTAGCCGACATTTCTCAAGAATACTAATAATAAAGCCGAAGAGTTTGTTGTGTTTACCGCTAATCTTTGGAACTACCAGTCGTATTTGAATTCTTTTCGCATTTGATAGCCCAATTCTTGAGGAAGGTTATAGGCTATTTAACATCACGCTACGATACATAGGGGATGAGCAAAAAAAAGTCTGAAAAGAACGCTAATCGTAAACGAAGTAAGTAATAGCACAGGCGGAAAATGTAGCTGTTATTTTAGTATAGATATTGTGGTATCTTACGACTTCTACAATAACGAAGTCGGGGCAGAAGCTAGTAAAACTAAAATATTTTGAGATTTAAAAAGTAATACATAAAAGTCAGTTTACATATAGGTACTCTTATAGCCAATATACATCAAAATGGTTGAGCTGAATGGTGCTGATCTATGCGTCATGTTCGTGAACGGGCGCCGTCAGTTGGGGCTGGTCATCACTTGTTTTAGTACTATTTGTTGTACTCTGGACGCTTTTAACGCATACGTCTTGTTTTTTTTACATCGTTCTCACATTATTTAATTATAAATTCAAAAGTAATGATGTAACTAATATTTTTGTAAAATATAATTTAAAAAGAGTGTCCATGGAGTTTCTTGTCCGTTCTTCTCCATAGGTACCTACGCTTTGGAATGGGCAACTAGCTTCACATTTTTCTGACTGACCTACTTCTTGACAATTCAAAAGTGCCTGTAAAATGGTTTAATTGAAATAAATGCTTTGAGTTTGAGTTTGAGTTTGACATAGACGACTAACAGAAACTTAAGGTCAGTCTATTGTTCGAAAGCGCCATTCACAATTTATTAGTCATTATGGATTTCCCGTGTTAAAATATTATCTCTGACAACTTCAATTTATCATCCCCTATAAATATTCCCATAGAAATACCTTTGACAATTATATTACTCCTCTATGAATTAAGGTATCCACAAATAAAGATAATTTCCTTCTCTAGTAAAATCCAAATTCGTACTCAGTAAGTATTTACGATCACAGCTATAACAGGCACTTCTTCAATAAATAGATACGAGTTGATGACTTGGAGAGAGCCCTTTAAGGCAAAACTCAATTTTGAGGTGCGAGGTTTCATAAAAAAACGAGATTGGCAACTGTTATGGAACGAATAATCTGTTAACAGATCGTAAATCAGACGGTACTGAAGATAAGAGAGCATCCGGTGGACTCACGATGTGCAATCGATTTGGACTCATTATATGGCTATTGCTCGGCGCCAGTTATGGATATTCGCTGCGCAATTTGTGTATTATTTGCATCGGGATAGTTCTGCAATACCGCGATCACGCAGGGGCTTTCTCAATACGAAAATAAACGGAGATAAACTGAAGATCCAAAATGATGTCGATGACTAGAAGAGACTTGAGACTACGCAGGAAATAATACGAATGTTTTAAATGAACATAGACAAATGTGATTGCGATTTCGTAAAAAATAGATACATAATTATTTCCCAAGCGACTAATTTTAAATTACGAAGCAATAAATCGCTGTCAATGTAATTTGAATACTTAATTTTTATCTCCACTAAATCTTAGTTACCGTAGCAAAAAACTGAGATAACAACGATTTTTATTGATAGGAGTTCCAGTGTACATTTTGATTCGATGTCGGTCAGTAAATGAGTGGGCGTGCTCTCCACTTTGTTGACGTTGAGGTCCTGATTGTATGTTTGTACAGGGATGCACGATGAGAGCATGCGAAATATCCGCCGAGGTGGGCGGCACGCGAATGGCATCTGTTACGATACTTATTGAATCCAGCATTATCGTTGCAAGTGCAATATTTACTTCAACAATAAACTGATTTGTTACATGATTCAATTTAAATACACAAGTGGTGCAGCTAGCTTCGAGAGTGTGCGTATAGAAATGTTTCCGAGCTTAGCAAACTCTCATGTAGCATGTCTGTTTGCTGCAATTTAAACATCAAATCAAATCACTTTATACGTGTTTTGATATTTTCATCCCACCTGTACAGGATATTGCAGTAATACAAATACAAAGTCGATTGGCTCCCATCGATAGTCTATTTGTATCTTGTAGACTAAATATTGTGGGAAAAGATTAACATTTTGTTTTTAGGAAAAGCAGCTGAATACAATTTGTTTAGGTAGACCGAATAAGAATGAATCATAATCATCATAATCAGCCTATAATGTTCCCACTGCTGGGACACAGGCCTCCTCTCTGTGAGAGGGAGTGGGCCGTAATCCACCACGCGGGCCCAGTGTGGGTTGGTAGATGTCACAAGTCTTCGAATTTTTGGTTCTAGGACATGTCGGTTTCCTCACGATGTTTTCCTTCATCGTTTTGAGAGCAGTGGTGATGAAATAATTTACACAAAGTAATGCGCCTGTCGAAGAGCAGTGGTGGCCAAGTGGTAACGGCCGCGACTTACGAGTTGTAGGTCGTAGGTTCGAACCCAGACAGGCGCTTTACTTTGTGTAAATTGTTTCATCACCACTGCTCTCAAAACGGTGAAGGAAAACATCGTGAGGAAACCGGCATGTCCTAGAACCAAAAATTCAAAGACATGTGACATCTGCCAACCCGCACTGGGCCCGCGTGGTTGTATTGGGGCCCACTCCCTCTCACAGAGAGGAGGCCTGTGTCCCAGCAGTGGGAACATTATAGGCTGATTATGTGTGTGTCTGGGTTCGAACCTACGACCTACAACTCGTAAGTCGCAGCCGATACCACTGGGCCACCACTGCTCTCAATGAATACCTAGATAGAATTCGGTTAGGTAGCAAATTTATGGCCGACATGCGTTTAACCGGTGATAAATCTGCATTTCATTACAGTTCCTAACAGTGCATTAAATCAAATATACACAAGACTCTTAAAACGTCCGTTACAATAGATTTAAATCATGGTATTTATAATGTACATAATTCATATTGGGCTCGGATGAGTTGGTACTCGCGTGAGACGTCGGAAGTGATCAAAGCGGGATCACGAAGCGCAGACGCGCTAACAATCCGCTAATAGACGATCGTGTTCGTGACCCCGCCTCCCGACCACAATAATAATGTCCGAACTGACGGATACTATTATTGCCTCTTGCTCGTTTACACAGCAACACCCACGTGCATCTGCATAGCTAATATGATTTGTGATATAGTTATAGTGCCCGAGATCAAATCTTATAAACGCGTTTTCGGTTGCGAGACAGTAAATAAATAATGATTGGAAAATTCCAATTATTGTAAATGGACATGACCAGTGAGCAAGATGATATCGATAATGTTATTCATGGCTGCTAGAGTAAACGCAACACTGCCAATAATATAAATACATGAACAAGGAAGGATGCTCAAAGACAAGAAGCTGTACCTAAACTTCTTCTGTCCATCTATCATTTTCTAACATAAATTATAAACGTGAACGTGAATAAAATGCCACCAGACACAACACCCGTCTGGTCGAAGGGTCCTCCCTTTTCTATGGAGGATGAGTGAACTTTACACCCTGTTCCTCACACCTCTATATACAGTATCGACCAAAAGTCCATAGGCAATCTCACAAAGCAATATCTTGACGTTTAGTTTGACTTCTTTTAATGAATAATTTCTATACTATAGACACACACACTCACATTCGTTGGCAACACGGGATCGACATTTACGCGGGTAAAACCGCGGGGCGCAGCTAGTATTATTATATTTCTAAGATACAATTTTTTAAGTCTAATGGTCGTAGTTCACTGATTACCTGCTTTACTTCAATAAATTGTTGTTTATGAGAAAATAATCTGTTTTAACTAGAAGTTTATTCATAAAACTAGCTGCGCCCCGCGGTTTCACCCGCGTAAATGTCGATCCCGTGGGAATATCGGGATAAAAAGTAGCCTATATGTTAATCCAGGGTGTCAGCTACCTCCATACAAAATTTTATCAAAATTAAACCAGCAGTTTGAGCGTGAAGAAGTAACAAACATATAAACACACCCCCACACCCCCATACATAAACACATAAACACACCCCCACACACACACACTCACAAACTTTGGCTTTTATAATATTAGTGTGATTATAACGAATAAACATTTTGAAATCACTTACAGAACATTTTTATTTTTAACCCGTATAACTTAACCATATAATCTACCGAATAATAAAAAAACTATAAAGATTATTGTTGAAAAGATAAATAAAAGTCTCATCTCGAGATTGGAACCCAGACCTTCGCGTTTACTAATCCAATACGTAACGCTACTACCCGCTATCGGGTCATACGTAATTAGGTACGTACCCTGTATGAAAAAGCGACGGTATGTTTTTTGTTTCGTACGACGCTAGCCAGTGTGCGAAATCTGAGGTGTGCAGTCTGTGTTGATAAATCACTTATACACACAGATGTATGCGGCATGTTCACAGCAATACGATCCTTAACGTGCTTAAGCAGAATTGATCGTTTACTGTACCGGCAATGAATGGTGTAATTCCGAGCAGTGTATGCAGTTGCCAAAACCAGATTTAGCAGTAAGTCTAAGTTGTTTAACTCGTAAATAATATATGGCAGGATTAGTAATAACGAGTTGCCGGACTATCGGTTATTAATGTTAATTTAATTTAGGTGAAAAATAACGTGAAAAAACACGTAAAAAAACACGCTAGGAGGCAAGTGATTTTCTGCAATCACACTTTAATCCACTTTGTACAAATGCCTCCACTCAGTTGAAAAAATAATTGACTAGCCTTTCGTTTTTTTTTCGCAAGTACGCATTCCGTCTTGCCTGTAAATAAGGCTTTAGGGTCAAAGCGAAGTTAACCCGCTATTTTATCCAATTTTCAAAGAAAAAAGCTACTGCGGTTGCACTTAACGTATTTGAAGCGTTAATAGCATTCAAGGCAGACTCGCGAGGAAGATGTCGTGACTCCTACTCGTTGTACGCTTGACAGCAGTTTAAATATTTGCTTTATCGGAGGGTTGTCAGATGAACTGTGCACCCTACATCACGTCTCCAAAAAAATATTGGACACAATAAATTCTAAAGTTGACTCACCCTTAACCTCTGGTCGGCGACTGTCCACACTCGACTCGCGAAGTCATTGGAAGCTCCCACGATGTACGCGCCAGTCGAATCGAAGTCCACTGACATGACGCCCGCGTTCGAGCCCACTAACGTACCCTTGAGCTCCACCGTACCTGAAATTTTATTGGATATAATGAAGAATAACATTTTTTTTATACAAAATTTTTGTTCTTTTTTCGAAAATTCCCAAAATTTTAAGTAAACTGCTTATTTATGACCAAATTAAATGAGAAATGAATTCATTTTTATTTTATTTAATTAAAGCAATGTCTAAGCAATCTAGCAAAACATTATTTAGGCCTCTGTGTCATTAGACATAAAAAACATAAAAAAATTGTAAAAAAAAAAATTGGTATGACTTCGTCTAAGACAACCATGCCTTAAATGGTTCTAAATTGTCTGTACTATCTTCGCCTTAAAGCTTTGCACCCATCTTGTAAACACCCTGTATATAAATATTTGCATGGCAACATTACATGGCGGAATGCGTCTTTGCATTGAAATTTTATGTAACATCTTTTGTACCTCCCGCATTTTATGCAAATAAATGTTTTTTTTCTAAGGCCACTAGTTGCCTGTAATGAAGATAAATAAATAATTAAGGTAAAGCAAACTTACATTTAGTAACGTCCCACAATTTGACTTTTCTGTCAGCTCCTCCTGTCGCTACCAGTCTGTCTGTTGGACTCCATTTAACAGCATTAACTTCACCGTCGTGTGCATCCTGGTGAAATAAAGTCATAAATAAATTGTTTAATTAATAAAAATTGCGTAAACAATTATGTAATTGTGTATTGTGAGAAATTACTTTTTACGTAATTGTGTTTGTTTTAAATAAATTATTGTAATTTATAGACATTGTGCATAAAAGATGAACTTTCCTCATTCTTTGACTTCGATTGTTTCATACAATAATAAACATTGCAGGACGAACCTAAACGATCGCGTATTCGCGCAACGATAATTTTTGGATAGGACGCGGGATATCATAATTTGTCTATATTTAACTTGAATGCTAGAAACTTACTGAACAGAATACATTAGTCGCCTTGTTGGAAGGGTGTCAACTGTTGTCTAAAGAAGCCGAGAATCAAAGAGTTACGTACGCCGCCAGCGCCTCGGCGTCGCGTGTTTCCGATAACAGACATACGTAATACCGATTGCCGAGAGACAGGTTGGTTGGAGCACGTCGGCTACGACACGTGTCTTTCGTCGAGATTTTTTAAAATGTAGGTAAAATCGAACATCATACCCCATTAAAGATGGTCAGATGATAGAGCGTTATTAAAAAAAAATGTTTTTACGAAGCTGTCTACAAGCGGAGTTTGCCCTTTCAAATTTAGTTTAACTTACGAATCTCAATGCGACTTTATTAGGCAAAATAGTTGCGTAATACGGCATAGCGTCCAGTAGTTTGTCTTCAGAGCTGCCGGAGCCACTACTCCGACTCCCACTCTCTCTCGCCGCCTCCTCCAATTCTTTCCGCACCTTATCACTTTTCTTTCTGCAAGAAAATAATTCATACTCACATAAGACGAATTTCCATGTTCCTTTGTTGTGATTTTTGTTACCAGTTTGACCGCTTTTCCGCGAAGCTTTGCTTGCAGGCGGACTATTCGATTCAAAGATCCAATTTTATTTAATAAAACCTATTTCTTTCACCAAACCATAAATATTATAACATGCACAAAAACAAAAACAGCAATCATGATAAATTAGTTTAAAGGGCGTCTCACGGCTGTGCCACATGGAGGGAAAGTACCTTGAATATTGTAAATGGAACATTTTACTGAATGAAGACATTATTTTAATTTAAAACAATTTAAACAGCATTCATAGATTTTTAAATAATTACATGGTTGAACCGGGAATCGAACCCCCTACACGAGAAAAACATACCGATCGAAAGGCTTCATCATAAGGATTATTTTTGCTAAATAACATAGTGTCAGAAATAAAAGGAGGACCATGAATTTTAACATTTTTAATACAAAATTAATCAATTTATCACATGCTCAAAATGAGTCCCATACTGTTGAATACAAAGTCGCACTCTTTTGATTATTTCACTCCCTGTCGATTTTTTTTGATCTTGTTGTGGTGGATATTTAGAATAATACGTCTAAGTTCTGTTTGTAACTCGTGGACATTTTCATACTGGTTCTTGTAAAGTTGTTCTTTTCTGAACAAAATTTCACAACAAATGTTAAAATTCATTTTCTTCCTTTTATTTCTGACACTATGTTATTTAGCAAAAAATAATCCTTATGATAAAGCGTTTCGATCGGTATGATAAAGCTACAGGGTAATATTTTCTCGTGTAGCGGGTTCGATTCCCGGTTCAACCATGTAATTATTTAAAAATCTATGAATGCAGTTTAAATTGTTTTTTTTTTAATTAAAATAATGTCTTCTTTCAGTAAAATGTTCCATCTACAATATTCAAGGTACTTTCCCTCCATGTGGCATAGTCGTGGGACGCCCTGTATAGCCTTATGCGTCCAAAGCATCTGCAGACTAGAGCTCACAATTTCCCATAGGAACAAACCAAATATATAGGTAGAGATGAGTAGACAACGCAGAGTAAAAATGTCAAAATATATAAGTTTTTTTAGGTATATTTTAAGTTGGAAAATCGAGACCACTTTCATTTGTTTTTTTTTTTGTTTTCAGTAAGTATAACCGATTGCGCCGACTAGGAATTTCTGTATCTACGGACCTCAATGATAAGATTATCCAACAGAAATGGTTTCTCGCCAACAATCTCAGTTTCATAGTTTGCTATATCTACCACAAGGGAACTACTGATAACATCTACATAACAACAATGCACAATTCAAATTAGGTAAAGGTATCAAACATGCACAAACAATTCAAAACTCAAATAAAACTCAAATAAATATTACAATAGGCTGTTAAAAGTCACTCTGTATTTTAAATAACTTATTGAAGTAACTATAAACCATAATAAATAAATATTATCCAACATATACAAGAATAGATCAAACATCAAGGGGATCGATAAAATTAAAATCATATTATTAAACGAGAGCCGTTGAAAGTCAAATAATATAAATATAGGCTCTATTTCAAAGGTGCAATAAAATAGTAAATAAACAAACGTGCGTACATAACAACCTTGTAGGTATCATGATGTAGATACTTTTACTAGTGCATTTGTTTGAGAAATACACTTGCGTCCAAAAAAAATATCTATTTGAAACAAGATAATTCAACGAGTTTTTTTTTAAACGTTGCCCTACACTAGCACTTTCTCCTGTATTGCGGGTGCGTTTACAAACATTTGAACTCACATACACAAACAGCCAGACCCAGAACAACTACTTGTAGGTCATACAAATATTTGTTCCGTGCGGGAATCGAACCCGCGACACGCACTGCAGCATTCAATCACTTAATCACTGCGCCAACCGTGCCGTCAATAACTTAGTATATTGTGTACTAAAACCTCCCTGAATGTGCACGTTATTGAACAAATAATCAAAACTGATTCATACGTTTTTAAGAAAATCGTGAACTTACCTAATTAAAAACACTGTTTGAATCAAGAACCGCCTTTTTTGTAAATCTGTTAAAAATTCAAGAAACCAAAAGAAACTTTTGTCAACTTCACTGGCAAAAAAAGTCCCGCAGTTTTTCCAATCAAAAGTGAGAACATCTAAAGAATTGTGTCGATCTTGTCAAGAATATTGCTTTATCAAAGTATAGGCGAATAAACTAATTAAATTATACATCAAAATTTTCGAGATATCGTCTATCCATGAGCCAAATTTGCACGCAAGTGTATTTTAATGACCAAAATGCACTCTCATTTACAAAATGAGAGTGACTGCATAATTCATTATTCTATTTTAGAATTCACGTGTTTACGTCTCGCACTCGCAATGACAATGCCAGAATGTAATGTAACGTATCGAACGTTAATAACTATAGGTACTGGAACTAACCTTGCATGTTATATTAATAGAACGGATACGTTATTGGATGTGTAATGAAAATTCTCTAGGATTTAACGTCGCAAGCCGACAACATGCACACGTAATCAAATGGAATTTTGTAAGTGGATAAATAAATATGACGATGGGAAATTGTTACTTCGATGTGTGATAACGGCACCGTAAATAATGTTAAGTTCACACTTAACTTCAAACTAAATGCCATAGTAAGTCTTGATGCATCACAACGACAGTTACATTAGAAGGATAGGTAGGATAACAGAGGCTTTCCATACAATTGAACAAACAAGAAAGGAAAAGAAATCATGAGTCAGTTTCAGAGTGCAGTTAAGACATAAATATATGGGCCATTTTCATGAAGAGATATAATGTTCAATAATGAACGCCACAATGCCTTCAAACCACCACATCATCATTCACATTATGTCAAACTCACCCGAAACTAACTCTACCAAACGTGTTGATGAAAAACGCGGTAGGGATGCTTGACCTGTTGAAGAAATTAGACAAAAAGAAGCAAAAACAACAAATTATGGGTACTTATGCAAGCCTTCTAAGCCTCGCGGCACACACAAATCCCACTCTAGTAACGACAATTTAAATAATATACACATTTTAAACACAAACCGTCTTATTACAAAAACGAGTTCTAACTTCGGACCTAGCCTAAACTTTCGAGCCAGTTTCTGTATTTTGCACTTTATTCCGATAAACGTATAGTTCTTAATGCGAAATTGACAACTTAGACTCGGGTTTAACGTCAGTTTTTGTAATTAGAACTTTAACTATGTAAGAATAAAGTTCAAAATACAGTAACTGGCTCGAAGGTTTAGGCTAGGTCTAAAGTTAGAACTCGTTTTGTAATAAGGCCGTGAAAGATTAAACATTATTATACTTTATCAATGTGCATAAACTACTTTCATTTGTCACGCATAAATCGAATTAATGTCACTAATAATAAGAGGGAGTTTGCAAAAATGTGTGTAAGAAACAAATCGTTTTACACATGACAAATATTCTACGATGCAGTGCACATCAAGTCTATGATAGCAGCGACATTCACTTGCAAATCGCATTGCAACTAAAATACTCACAGGCAAAAACAAATATATTGAAAATGTATGCCAGCAACCGAATGCCCCAATGATAAATACATTTTGACTAGACTGCATATATTTTGTAATGATTTACCAATTTTTAACACAACTGTAATAGTCGTATTTGGAGATGTGGTCTTGTTGCCAATTAAATACTTAACAAATACTTATAAACAACTGAAATATAAAACATGCCGAGGATTTAGTCATAAGTTTTTCATAATATAACAAGTAATAAATACTTACTTGAGGAAATGTTCATTTTCTTCATTCATTTTATCCGCATCTTTAGCTTTGTATTTTATTAGTCTCTCCACTAAACACCGATTTTCGTCCTACAACACAAGAATTGCACTGTAAAAACTTTCAAATTGGCACAAATATAAACACACAAATCTAGCGACAAATAATTCATGATTACCCTCTTGAAAACTTTCCGCATGTTTTTTAATTTTGTTTATTTAGATTTTTTTACGATAAACACGTGTTATCTTTAAAAAAAGTTAATTCATAAACGACTTTTCAAAGGAAAACATGAAAATTATCGCTGAAATCAACTCCTGACACACTGCCACGAAATTTTCTATCTGACTGAATGTAAGTGATGTTACTTGAGCGCCATACGCATTTCATACACAGCTGTTATCACGTGATCATCGTAAAATATACAGCGTGCTACATTTTATGATATCCTAGTAATAATTCATTACATTAAGTGATATGTTGTTTGAAGCAACATAACTTCGCATGGGGGAGTTATGAGGCCATCGTTCTATTTACGTTAAGTCCGGTACCAAATCAGGATTGGTTCACCTACTTGACTTCCTTTGATATAGTATGTGGTCAACAAGTTTTGACGGAGTGTGAAGTGTAAAGTGCCGTTATCTGAGACGACTAGTTATTGCCAGTTAGAATTAAAGCAGCTCATCCGGTAATAAGGTCTGATTAATATGATGTCTAATTGCAAATCAAACGAAGAATGTTTTAATTTGTAACCAGTAGGTACCGGAATGTGAGTTTACACTGAACGCACAATATTGAAATTTGATCTTTATTCATAAACGTAGCTTAAAGCTAAGTAGTGATTAGAGACTGTTTAACCATATATTTTTGACGTTTAAACGTCACTTAACATTAATCATCGCTTATAAATAAACCCCTTTAATTATGGACTAATAAGGCAGAAATCTTTAATCCCTTTTTTACCTAAAAACGAGAAGTATCTTTAATAGTCGCAATAAAACCAAAATACGTAGTAAACTAGTTTCCTACGTGCATTATAATGACAAGCTGTAGAAGACGATTTAAATATAAGTACGAGTGTTTAAACTTTCAACACTTTATAAAAACAAACTGCACCAAGGAATATGAAACACGCTGGATATTATTATAAAGACAGGCTAGAATCAGCCCTGGAGCCTTGCCAAATTTTAAATGATGCTATAAAAATCTAAAGTTCCAGCGGAAAAAATTGTTCAATAACGACCACCAGTATGCCAAAAATATTTTTACTGAGTATAAACAAAAACAAGAAAGCTTCAAAGGTAGTGGAACGTATCTTTTTAACTGCCTCTAACAAGCTGCACAGAAGGAAGCTTACATGAGCTAATGTTTAATTACCAGGAGATAAAATCGTTGATTCATTACTCAAAGTCGTATTTAAAAGCTATTTTGAAATGAGTGTTTAGTGTGAAAAGCTGGAAAATCTGTGGTACCTACTGTGAACTAGAAAATAATGTTCGCTCCGCGGCGATTCTGAATGAATAACAACCGTGTTGTCCCTAATTTATAGCGAGTAAGACTTTTTTGTTATTATAATAGTACAGTATTTAGATTTCGGTGGGTGTACAGTGAATAATGTGTAAATAGTTGGAAAAAACGCCAATTTTAGAATTGCTCCGTCTTGTTGAATGGTAATTATTTACAATTTGCATTTTTAGAAAGATGAAAGGTTTACAGCCGTGTTTTGTTTATCCTTATCATCGAATAAATGATGCTCTTTATCTATTTCAAAGTTAAAGGTGATTATCTCATCAGCAACACAATGTTTATAACGCAATATAATAGTGTGCTTTATTAAAATGTAGCATAATGACTATCAAAGTGCATCAAAACGAAGCTGACCGTGGCCACTGCTATTTAAGTGTTTAAGAACCAGAAATTACACAGCTATACCGTCTTTCAGCCAAATATTTGAGACTTTTTGCTCGGCAGCCGCCCATATAAGACTTGCCTTTGAGACAAGTTTTAAAGTGAATTAAAAAGAGCCAAAATGGCAAAGTGGCAGTTTAGCACTGAATACAACTAAGCTTAGTCTTAGATCCGAAGAGATCGACCTTTACCCATCTATTTGCCGGATGACAATGTTTTTTTTTATCAAATATAATATAGGTACCTAATTTAAATAGGTATCTATGTTCACGGCTGTTAAAAAAACTCTTAAGTTTTTTTTTTATTTCCCTGACTTGTTTACCAAACAAATTAGATTCCAATTGAAAATATAAAGCAAACAGAAATGTGAACAGTTAGGTTGCCTACCTCTTTCTGTTACCTAATACCGGGTTACCAGGTATACAGGTGTGAACAGATGAGTGAAGGTCGGTCTTACTTCGCAGCCTATAGTAGTACTCCAGCAGAACTACAAAAACGTATTACCTACTGGAAAAGTTTTTGTAATGCAAAACACAGAAATGCGAAATTTAAATTTTGGTCAACCTCATATTCAGGATGCCTTCACATGTAGGTTGGTTAATGTTGGAAGCGTAGAAAAAAATTATTGTATCGAAATTAACGTTATGTTAACTCGGCATTTGAATCATGTTTACGCATCGTATACGTTTGACAAACGCTTTTGCTAGATACAAAGGGTGTTAGTAGAGAATTAGATTGTTTTTGAGATATAAAAAACTTTTGGCTATTCAAGTCTTATTTCAAAAATTCATCCTAATAATTTACAAGAAGTAATTGAATTCACTTATGGGGCTATTGTACTCAGCATTGTGAAACCTGAAATCGCGAAATAAATCAGCTGCTCCAAACGAAAAAAAAAATGTTCTCATAACTTGCAAAAGAGAGCAGTGGTGGCCCAGTGGTATCGGCCGCGACTTACGAGTTGTAGGTCGTAGGTTCAAACCCAGACAAGCTCTTTACTTTGTGTAAATTATTTCGTCATCACTGCTCTCAAACGGTGAAGGAAAACATCGTGAGGAAACCGACATATCCTAGAACCAAAAATTCGAAGACATGTGACATCTACCAACCCGCACTGGGCCCGCGTGGTGGATTACGGCCCACTCCCTCTCACAGAGAGGAGGCCTGTGTCCAAGCAGTGGGAACATTATAGGCTGATTATGATGAACTTGCAAAATGCAGAAAACACCAGACATAGTTCAAAAACCCCTTTTTCAGGTAATTCAGTTACATCTTGTATGGGTAATATACCTGAGCTTTCCTAAGTTTTTCTTCTATGGATGCAAAAGCAATTTGTAATGCTTGGTGTTCGTCCCTCAGTACTTGATTTAATCCTTGCAATTCGGTCATATTTGTTTCATACATTTGGATCTCAGCACGCAAAGATGCTATCACCGCAGTATTTTCTGAAATTCTGAACATAGAAAATTCATTTAGTAATATGTATTTAAAAAAGTTTCATTTTTGTAACTTTTGTTACATAAATTATATTGATACATAACATAACAGCACACTAGTTACTTGAATGACAAAGGTGTTTAGTATATACCCATATTTTGTCGATTGCAGTTAAGTACCATGTAATGGGGAGCGCATAAATCCAGATTCCAGGCTGCTGCTGAGTAATTCTATACAGAAAACTCAATAAACTGCCCAAACTGGGGTTTGAACCTGGGACCTTCACTCAGCCATCTACCATATCAAGGCATGTCCATATTGAGAGACCTCGAAATTGAGTGAATAACCTTGTCTTATGAATTCTCTTTTTTTATATTTAAGCTGTATGTTAAATCAAATCAAAATATTTTATTTCACATAAATCTACATGGGCACTTATGAAACATCAGAAGCCAGGTGCTATTGTAGGCCGAACATCAGCAGTAAGAAAACCAGTATAAGAGCCCACTCTTATTCCATTGAAACTTGTACTATGCTAGGCCAAGTCAAAGTGAAAGTGTTACTGACATGCAATCTACTGTTGCTATCCTTTTGCGTCTGAGTAAAACTTGGAGCCTCATGACTCATGACTCCTTGAGCCATATTACCTAACACTACAACCTTAAACTAACTTACATAATATCTTTTGCTTGTAGCTGTTTTTCTAAATCATGTACTCTTTCATTAAGGCTCATAATTTGCTGGGCATTTTCTCCTCTTCTCCTATGCATGGAGGTCAGCTCTTCTTGTTGTACTAAGATTTTTTGCTCCAAAGCCTGTATCCTTTCATTGCTACCGGTGCCTGAAATTGAGATAAACATTTTTGTGGGTTAAAAAGATTAAAAAAATGTGTGCTTTTTCCAAAAGGGATAGGCAGATGTATGCTATGGCCTACTGCTATGATTTCAGCATAAATCCAAACTTCTGGCTACAGAGATTTTTTTAATGGAAATATATTTTTATAATTATAAGGAGAGGGAGGGTATTATTTATAAAAGGAGTAAGGATCGGAGCAAGTGGCATTCTGTCATTTCTGTCTACCCCCATGGAAAAAGGAGAGAGGCTTTTTAATGTAGGTATGTGTATGGATTTGTATTGTGTAATATTATATTAATAAGGCTAGTATTTAAATAAATTCAAACTAAGGGTGTCAAAAATACTGATTATGGCGTATTGAAATACTAAGTGGGCGAAAGACTGAGGGAGAACGAACACAAATATTGAAAATGATGACTTAAAATACGAATTTGAAGGACGAGTTATTCAGAACGATCAGTAAAATAATTTCAGTATGTATTCTCATTTCCTCGCTCTTGCAACCTATGTCAAGTGCGTCCGCCCACTCAGTATTTTTTTCGCCCAATTTAGTATTTAATTCGGACACTTGGAATTTTAGTTGCCAGCTTAGATTAACTGTTCCCCACTGCTAGTAGCTCATTTTAAGAATTTTAATCATTCATAATAATCGCCAGTTAAGTTAATTTTTCGCAAACATAATTGAATGCCGCTCCGTTTAGTATTAAAGTATATCATTAACAGTCAATCATAATTATTACTTATTCGCCCGGTTAATAGTTCCCCTATTAATAATACTGTGTGCATTGCAACCAGCATGCGTGTATGACGATGTATGAACATACATGTAGCAGATGAAGTATGTAAGGATTGTAGCAGGTGGCATTCTGTAGTTTCTGGCTACCTACATGGGATGGTGTGAATGTGTTCTACCTGCATATGTCACCTCTGCCAAACCCTTAGAGGAAAACCGGCGTGATGTTTTGTATATTAACTGCCTGATTCCGAGATTAAACTAATTAAAAATGTTTTTTTTTATCTTAACATGGTAATAGATGGCTAACTAACTTTTAGATATTCCAACTCCCACATTGAATTATTCATAGCATGACAGGCGAACTTTCTTTTTGTAATTGTGTGTTCACAAAACGTGAGAAACATTCATGAATAGTTCCTTAGTTTACATTGAGGACTTTCAACTAATGGTTTATTTAGATTTTATTGACACCAGCAATTGTTTTGAGCGTGGACATTTATAATGTTTTGGACAACACAGCAATCCAACTAGATTTTTATATATATGAATCTGCTTAAGGTTTAATCCTTATTGAATTGTAACTGTTGCCCCAATTTTAGGGAATATATTTTTGGTACCGTTGGTCCATGATTGAGTAACAAACACTTAACCTTTTCACATTAATTATCTTAGTCATTATTAGACCATAGATAATAGTTACTAACTGTTAAAACCCTTTATCAGACAACATCTTTGTCTTTGTTTTTTTAAGACAACTTTTCTGTGTTATCTGTTCTATCATATGATTGATGTTCCCAATTTAGCATATATTCAAGAAATTTGTAGGGATTTCTTTCTTATTTGTGATGAGCCAGTCATTTCGTGTAAGTACTAAGACAATTATTCAGTACTAGCTGCGCCCCGCGCTTTCACCCGCATAAGTTTCGATCCCGTAGGAATATCGGGATAAAAAGTAGCCTGTATGTTAATCTAGGGTGTCAGCTACCTCCATACCAAATTTTATCAAAATTAGTCCAGCCGTTTGAGCGTGAAGAAGTAACAAACATATAAACACACACACGCACTCACTCACAAACTTTCGCCTTTATAATATTAGTGTGATACTTACCGGTACCAGATAAGACACTATCAGTTCCCGAATACCTTATTCTTTCATTGAGTAACGTCAGCTGTAGGTTTTCATTCTTTAATGTGTTCACATTATCAAATAGTCTGCTCTCTGAAAATTATAAATTAATATGTTTTAATTTAGGTATGACCAGAAGGAAGTCAGTGCTGAAGAGTGTCAACATAAGCCCCTTTATTTATAAATGTTACATAATGCTAAGTAATGATTAGCAACTGTTTAACCATACATAAGCTATTAATACACGAAATAGAAAATATAATGACTTTCATAGAACATTCACATTTTGTTGATTAAATGTAGGTAGGTCAGGTATTGAACCTGAATCATTATCCTGCTGCATGACACATTTACATACATTGTGTTAGATTGTTTACTTAGAAATAAATATGCATAGGCTGTGTTATCATTGATCATTTTTTATCTCTTGATATGTAATCATAAGCAAACACTGGTACCATTTTCAGAGAAATATCTACAAATATGTTTATTTATAGAAATGTTCACTACCCACGTATACTTAGGTGCTAGTGTAAATATGCTTCTTTTTACTGTTCGGTATATTCATGTTATTCTAGGCTTCATTTCATTATCTCAGCTAAACATGCAAATAATGTAGGTTATAAACAAACCGCCTACTAAAGTAATTATAGCCGTGATAACATGTGGAATAAGGCACAAAAAATCAGTGAAGAACAATGGATTATTAGTCTAGTGATAAATCTCGTTTATTTGATAAATTACTAAAATGTCAACACAAAGACGTCCATAGGTTAAGTTACTTACGAAAGGCAATAATGTCCTGAAACGCAGCTGTTTCGTATTTATTTCTAGCCTGCAGTTGGCTTACAATGTTGCTCCTCCAGTCACCACCTTCCATTTTTACTGTGCAGTTAATTAACTGATACAAATTAATTATTATATTAGCTCAGGATCAAAACAAACAGATGTCATAATGTTCAATGGTAATCATTCGGTGATAACAAGGACAGCCCTAGATGTTTTATATAGTAAACAAGTTCTACGCATTTAATAAACCTATTTATGTTCCAATTACAACAAGAAAAGCAGAATTATCCGAAGATTTTTATGTTTTTCTGAAGCAATACGAATGACAATACGCTAAATCACATCTGACACTCACTGTCAGTTCGTTCAACATGAAGTAGTTCTGACAGCCGTAGATAGAGATGATACGACAAAAATCGACTAAGAGTAGACCCATAATCCAAGAAAAAAAATGGTTGCCTGTAAAGTCGGTTTTACGGGCGAAGATTTTACGTGACAACGACCGATCATCCGATCATAGTTGAGTGGGAGAGAGACGCAAGGCATTCGGCGGGCCTCTCTCTCGTTCGGTGACTCATCGTAACGTTACCGAGCGTTACACTTTTTCATAAGTGACTCCCAGTCGCAACCTAATTTAAGACGTTGTCACGTCAAAAAAAATCTTAGTCTTTTAAATACAGCTAAGCAAAAAAATGCAAAAATAATAAAAGCATAACTATCGTTACAGTACGATTCGGTTTGCGATACCACCGAAAGATTTTATATTTTATTATATTATTAGTCGTCCGTTTTTCCGCCTGCCCTAGAAACTAATTTTAGTTGATAGATAATGTATCTAGGTGGTCTGTTTTTGTTAATGAAATGAATGATAAATGATTTTATTTGTAAGTAGGTTTGTACAAAATCTTTTAGGGTTTGGCCAGACTGGGGAGCGGGCGCGGGGCGGGCGCAGCGCGGCGAACTCGAACATATGAACTTCCTTTGAGTGTCCATAGTGGGCACACAGGCGCGAAGAGCGGCGCGGGCTGCTCGGCGCGGCGAGTGCGCGGGGAGTTCGCGGGCATTCATGCCATAGCAGTAGCTCGTTCATACAGTGGCCGCAGTGGGTGCGCAGCGTGGGCACGGCGCGGGAGCGGGGCGGGTGCGGGCGGCCCGCGCGCGTACCGGGGTTCTTAAACTAGTTCGTGCTTTTATCTAGTGAAAATAAGTCTTCATCATATCTATACTTATCTATACTAATATTATAAAGCTGCAGAGTTTGTTTGTTTGTTTGTTTGTTTGTTTGAACGCGCTAATCTCTAGAACTACTGGTCCGATTTGAATGATTATTTTAGTGTTGGGTAGTCCATTTATCGAGGAAGGCTATAGGCTATATTTTTTTCTTCAAAATTAGGGATCCGTAATAAAATTGCTATTTTGTAACACAAGGTGTAAAATCGAAAACATATTTTTGCGTGCGCTGCAAAAACTATTGACAATAGAACAAAATAATGTACTACGGGTTTGTAGAGCCCATTAAGACCTACAAAAAAGTCCGCGAGAACATATATCTAGCTATCATGGTTTAATCACAATAACCGATTTTGTGTTCAAAATAATTATTAAATCGTCTGAAGAAAAAAAACTACGTTAAATATGTATCGTAATATTAATCTTTATCGAAATTAAGCATTATGTTATCAAGAGTATTTATGAAGAAGTAAAATACTTTTTGTTTCATCTCAATCGGATATTTCGTTTAAAAGTTATCACGTGTGTAAGATGTTAAGAGTTGGTACCTATTAAGGAGTTATGGGCCATAGAGTTTTTTATCTATACTAATAATAAAGCTGAAGAGTTTGTTTGTTTGAACGCGATAATCTCTTTAACTACCGGTCAGATTTGAATTCTTTTTGCATTTGATAGCCCAATTCTTGAGGAAGGCTATAGGCTATTTAACATCACGCTATGACCCATAAGAGCCGAGCAAAAAGAAAAAAACTCAGAGTGAACGGTAAGCGAATACGAAGTGTTGCGACGCGACGGGGTGGGGGTACAAGAAATTTCACGCGGACGAAGTCGCGGGCAGAAGCTAGTCTATACTAATATTATAAAGCTGCAGAGTTTGTTTGTTTGTTTGTTTGAACGCGCTAATCTCTGGAACTACTGGTCCGATTTGAATGATTATTTTAGTGTTGGGTAGTCCATTTATCGAGGAAGGCTATAGGCTATATTTTTTTCTTCAAAATTAGGGATCCGTAATAAAATTGCTATTTTGTAACACAAGGTGTAAAATCGAAAACCTATTTTTGCGTGCGCTGCAAAAACTATTGACAATAGAACAAAATAATGTACTACGGGTTTGTAGAGCCCATTAAGACCTACAAAAAAGTCCGCGAATTATATCTAGCTATCATGGTTTAATCACAATAACCGATTTTGTGTTCAAAATAATTATTAAATCGTCTGAAGAAAAAAAAACTACGTTAAATATGTATCGTAATATTAATCTTTATCGAAATTAAGCATTATGTTATCAAGAGTATTTATGAAGAAGTAAAATATTTTTTGTTTCATCTCAATCGGATATTTCGTTTAAAAGTTATCACGTGTGTAAGATGTTAAGAGTTGGTACAGACGCCAGCACATCAAGTTACTACAATCTGTCAGATTTCTTTATTAGATTTTCGACTTTATTGCTAAAGCATAAGGTTCAAGGTTGATTGGGAAAATCTGACAGTTTCGGGTAGGTTGACCTGCTGGCGTCTGTACCTATTAAGGAGTTATGGGCCATAGAGTTTTTTATCTATACTAATAATAAAGCTGAAGAGTTTGTTTGTTTGAACGCGATAATCTCTTTAACTACCGGTCAGATTTGAATTCTTTTTGCATTTTATAGCCCAATTCTTGAGGAAGGCTATAGGCTATTTAACATCACGCTATGACCCTTAGGAGCCGAGCAAAAAGAAAAAAACTCAGAGTGAACGGTAAGCGAATACGAAGTGTTGCGACGCGACGGGGTGGGGGTACAAGAAATTTCACGCGGACGAAGTCGCGGGCAGAAGCTAGTTTATTATATTTTGACAAACACTGGACACGACAACACGCAGAACGCAGCCGCGCTCGAACGCAGACAGGCAGCTCGCGCGCGTTCCCCCACCCGCGGCCGCCACGCGCCCGCGCCCGCCCCGCGCCCGCGCCCCAGTCTGGACGGTTACTTTCACGTCAATCATATTTTAAAAACTAGATGAGGTCGGATCATGTGAAGATTGGTGCCTGAAACCCTTTCGAACAACAATTTACATGCACAACACACACTACTTTTCAGCAAAGATCCACAGAGATTGAGTGGACCTGTCCACTCAGTGCACACATTTGTCAGTAATCGTGCAGCTCACGTGTAAGGCTGGCATTATTGGCATTCGGGTCCTTTTTGTTGGTCCACAATCCATTCCTGACCAACTGTCAAGCTGTTTGGCCCAACAAAAGGTTACATGCTCTGTGGGCCCAACCGTCCAGCTTAATAGGTACAGACGCCAGCACATCAAGCTACCCGGTCAGTGGGTCGTCATAGGGGTGGATTTATTGTAGTAGCTTGATGTGCTGGCGTCTGTACATAGATAGACAATAAATTGGATAGGTACCTACTTTCATAGATCAATGAAGATAGAAAATATCTTACCTAGGTAGGTCCTTCTTCGTCAGCGATGGGGACCATGGACCGCAGTTATAAAGTCATTTTATGTCTAAGTAGGTAGGTAATTCGTCTTAATCCTAACACAAGGACAGCTCTTTAATATACTTACGTAATACAGAAATATAAATGATTCGTTTTTATTAACTACAACTACCTACCTATTTATCTCTCGTTTAGTATAGGTATTCCTTGCTGTATAATCTGGCACATTATGTAGGTACTAGGTAAGTACCAACTTCTATGTTCAACGCAGAAACCTAGCAATTAGGTACTTACCTACCCTATAATCGTTATCATCCTCCGTCAAGGACCTCATTCATCTGGACTTCGACTGTTACTATTCAATTAAGGATTGGAAATTCAATTATAAGTTTTGAGAGTCAGAGCTGAGAGCTCAAGGTATGCGCTCAGGCGTCTAAATTAATTCGTACTTTGAGATATGATTATCTGTTTACCGTTAGGACCACTGGGATTAAGAAGTATCTACTGAGCAGTGTTGATTAACGGGATGAAAGAAAAAGTTTAAGCCGATTGAAAGTATTGGAACCGCTCTATCTAGTCAACAGTGGACTGGTTTTATAGGCGACATTAAACTAATGAATGCATCGATGTTTTAGCATTCTAATTATAGAAGGTAGGTATTATTTCCGTAGGTCATTACTATGAGGTTCTATTTCAAATTAATTCCTTCTATTTTAGATTACCTACTTAGTTATTTGCGGCTGAAGCTTGTGAGTGCAACTTTAAATATTAGATATTCCACCTCTGCTCTAAAATAACTTTACGTAGCTGCATCATTCCATTCTTCAATGTTGTAATTATCCCTAAATTATACATTCTGAATTCGCGATCGACTCCTTTGTGTTAATAAATTAGGTGATTAGCCGCGATCGGGATTTAACTTCCGAGGAATTTGTTTAAGTTGCACCTTTTAATCTGTTCCAAGAGAATAGACTTCCAACTTTGCGGAATAAAAAGCTCCCTACTTTTCATGATAAAAAACATGTAGGTAGCAGTTTGTTTCAATCCAGTATTTTTTTTTGGGGTAGGTACCTATTCCTCAAAGCGCACCAAATGAAATGTCTATCGATATCATTTATTACTAATCCTTCATACTCTTTCTCTATGTTTCGTCGTTGATGCATTTCGAGGATTAAATTAAAATATTTTTTTCGAAGAATACTTTTGGTGCGTTTCAAAGTTGGTGCGTTTCGAGGAATACCTCATAATATCACCTTAATAAGTCTTTAACCTACATACTCACATACCTAATACTATCTTCAGTATAGCTTTTTTACGCTGACTAACTTGGATAGACCAACTTTGCTGAAGAAGATTGCGGTTCCACTATTGCAATTTTACCTAAGTTAGAATTTCAACTCCCGGATGTGCTGCGACCGTTTTACAGGCTGTGATTACAATCTGACGACTGCCGAGGGTTGCATCACGGTCCCAAACTGGAAATTAAGTAGGTAGAAGTGCAGAGATAGCTAGGGACCTAACCCACGTTCCTCATATCACTTGTTAAGTTGATAATGAAGTTAGAACTGTTTTAAGTTAGGTTTCTAATCTAATAACATCGTTTGGCGTTATTACCAAAATATTGTTTCCGTCCGATATTGTCAGGTTTTTATCCATTTCTACCAGCCATCATCTCATTATTGTAAGTCCTTCCTAGTAATTTCGTTACACAATCCTTCGTTTATCTTCCGTTAGGTCATGTCATGTGGAAAAATAATTATACTTAACTACTTAATAGATTGTCAGAAAGGTGGATGTGGGACTGACGTCTAGGGTGTCCCTAGGTAAATCTAAGTAACGGTCCAGCCCTGCAAAAAATAAGTGGTTACTGTTGGTAGCTGTACCTACAGTCTAGTGTAAGTTACTTTCATAATTAGTTATATTCGGACATTTGAGCAACACAATTCTACAAGAGCGTGTCCTCAAGACAATTGAGTGGTTTAGTTTAGCCAAGTGTCTCGTTAGAGATGTCTTACAGAAAGACTAATGCATTTAGGACGGTCGCTGGTACGATGTTATCGCATTTTAGCGCTGTATATGTGCTCTACAGGACGTAACAAGTTTCTGTTACGTCTTCCTTTATGACGTCATGTCGGTATTTTAGCTTTTTGTAGAAGTTAAGAAGTACGGATGGTGTCGAAATCATGAAGTAGGTTTATTGGTCTAATTTAAACAAGTTTTAATGAGCTAGGAATCATTCATATCGACAGTGTTTTATTGATAGGTGAAACCTATTCAAATGGTGGTACCTGCGGGATAGAGTTTAAATACGAACATAAATGTAGGGAACAGCTGATTTTTTTTTGTGATTTCAGGTTTAATCCCATAGTAAAAGTTGTTCATAATGATAAGCAGGTACAATTTTAATTACCTCTTAAGAGGTTGTTAATGTTTTACCAATAACCCTGTATAACGTCCTACTGAATACACCCAAGAATACAAATATCTGCGCTATGTACACTGGTATTTATTAGTAAAATAAATCGATTATAAAGTTACAGAATCGCCTCCCAGCCGCTGTGGAGCGCAATATATTCGGCTTAATAGTGTAATTTTGCAGGCTCTTGCAATATCTTGCGGTGAACTCGACCACCCCTGACAGACGCCAGATTGCATGCAACATTCTGTCGTTAGCAGACGGGATTACCTATAGTCACCTCACTGAGGCAATTTGTTTACCTATACCTACTTAATAAGTACGTGGAAATCTAGCTGTACCTAGTGATTTAAAAGTTTTCTATCATTGTCTATTCTACTAGCTGAACCGAAAGACGTTGTCCTGTCCAATACTTCATACAACATCCCTTATAAACAAGGGCATTCAGATTTTCCCAAATTTGAACATTTTACAGGAATCTTTGAAAAATGTTTTTTCCCCTATAAACCTAATTCGGACTATTATGAACATTTTAAAATAAATAATAGCCAAACCGGTCCAGCCGTTCTCAAGTGATGTGCTACCTACAAATAGTATTTTATTTTTATTATAAAAACTAGCTTCTGCCCGCGACGTCGTCCGCGTGAAATTTCTTATTCCCCCGATCCACCCCGTCCCAACTCATCGCCTGCCCGCGCTATTTCTTCGTTTTCGTTTAGCGTTCTTTTTGACTTTTTTTCTTTTTGCTCGGCTCCTAAGGGTCCTAGCGTTAAATATATAGGTCCTCCTCCAAGAATTGGGCTACCAAATGCAAAAAGAGTTTTTCAAATCCGACCGGTAGTTTCAGAGATTGACAGTCAGTGTTCAAACAAACAAACAAATAGATACCTATAGACAAAATGTTGTTTTTTTTAGTTTTCTACAGACCTTTGTTCTAAGATATGGACCTGAGTAGGTACCTACCTACCAAAAGAAGTTGTAGGTAAGGTATAAAAAGTTAGGTAGGTACCTACTGTAAAATTCTTTCAAAGCAAGACACTATATACTGAATATTTGACATCGGTAAAGCTATTTGGCAATGTCTTTACCTAAAAATATAAAGTGAGGCACACTGACGCCGCCGGATCAGAGCAATAAAAGGTCGTGAGTTTCGAACCATACATTATTTATAGGGGATTCTATCGACAACACCTTCTAAAATCAATATGGGAAAAATCGCGCTATGAGATTCTTGAGCCTAATCAAATAAACCGAGTGAAAGTTAAAATTGGAAGAAGTAGGAGTCGTGCCATTGAATAATTCATTAATTTGAAATAAATGTACTTAGAGTTGAATTCGACGTCGCGAAGTACTTTAAAGTAATATACCTACCTACTTAGTTTAAATTCTTTAAGATGTTTTTAAACTAATGTTGTACGAAGAATTGAAACCTATATATATCTAAAAGTATCTCTTTCTTCCTTTCTTGGAACTAGAAAAGAAAAACTCATTTTCTTTCTCTAACATTTTCCAATCGTTCCTTAGCATGATCATAAGTGATTTCAGGACTGGGCTTTTGATATCAATAGACTAAAATATTAATTTAGCGAGGGTAAATTGAAAAGTCGAAGACGGCGATTTTCCAGACAAGGCTTTTGTGTAAAAAAAAAACGGTGACAGAAAACAGCCGGCGTTGACGCCATCACGTCAACGCCGGCTGTCGCTGAAAACCAGCGCTGAAGCGCTGTCTCGCTTATGGTCGCAGTATTATGCTGAGCGATGGCCGTTTTGCGTAGTCATTTTCCACCAACATATTTTCTTTCTTTCTTGGAGATAGGGCTATACTGGCTCTAGCAGTCCAATGACTGCTACAGGCTAAAGTAAAATTATGGATGATGATAAATGTAAACGGTAGGATTACTTTTTATATCTCATTTATCATCATCCCTATTTTTTTAGAAAAATAAAAACAAACTATGAGTTCCAAAAGTACTTTATTGATAATTTTTTCACTGCTGCTGGAGCACTTATATTTGCGCTTTACACTACATTACCAAATCTGTCAATATGTCTTTTAAAGCGACGACTCTCCTCTGTAAGAAGAAAATTAAGAAAATTTTAGTGTTTATAGCTAAAAAAAACTAGAGAAAAACACGTTGTAGGATGTAAGAGATGACTCAGTTGAGTTGAGATTGATCATATCCATTTGTATATAAGATCTGAGATATTAAGGTGAATTGATCGAGTTTGTATTGAATCGGACCTGGGTACCTCTACGTCAAATTACAATTTAAATTAGCGTTGAAATTACTTACCTTCAGAGTGATTGTCTGATTCAGAGTTCTTTCCGAATTTAGCATGTATTTTTGGATTCTCTGGAAAAAAAAAAACGACGTAAATTTTTGGAGCAACTTAAAAGAAATGAAAATGTGTGTATGAATGGTAATGAGTATGAAATACTTACTGTGTGGTAGTCATGTGTCATTAATATTAAAACGGCTAATAAAAAAGTATCTATGAATGTCACATTATAGGGGACGAAGAGTCCCAAACTGGAGCAAACGGCAACGCGGCAGGCCAAGGAGGATAGGGCGGACTCGACTTTTTTCAGAAGGATTGGCAACAAACAGCAATACATAGGAATAAGTGGAAAGAGGGATGACCTTATGAGTCCCTTGAGGCCTTTGCCCTGCAGTGGGACACAAATGGTTGATAATAATAAAGTCTAAGTACCGAAAACGGGAACCGATCACTTTTCCGAAGTATTTTTGGTCGAATTTCATTTTACCGAAAACTATTGACCGAAGTCTTTTTTGCTATATGCATTATTTGACATATTTTTAGATCATCGAAGTATCATGTGTCATAGTAGGTATTATTTTACCGAACTATATTTCGCCGATTTACAAAATAATTTTTTGCTATTGGCCGAAGCCTCTTTTGAACTTTTTTCATTTGCCAAATGATTTATTTGCCCTATTTACACCACACCGAAACAACATTTTACGGAATATTATTTGGTCACAAATATATAGCCGGTTACTTGGAATCCTGCCGTTTTGGCTAAAATATTTTGGCTTAATTTCATTATACAAACAAATTTTAGCAACCTTTTTTTGTCCCCATGCAATATTTGGAATGATTTTATTAACTACGCACATTTTCATTTGGTCAAATTTTCACTCGGCAGAATATTACCAAGAATAATTATGTAATTAAGGCATTTGGTCTTTAATCAAATGATTTATTAGGGCAAACAATATTTAGACAATAAACATACTAAATGTTTATTGTCTAAATATTGTTTGCTGTAATGCAAATGATTTGTTATGAAAAAAAATAAGTTTATAGACAAACATTTTTTTTTTTGGGAATTACATGGTTTTACTTACATAATTACTTTTTTATCGATAAGTGACGTAGGATGCAAGAACGAGTGAAGGGCACCCCGAGGTTCGGTTTTGTTAGGTTACTTTAAACCCTTTTCACAGAAATAGGAGCCCCGCTCAGCGGGGCTCCGTCGACATTGGATACAAGAGCAGCTGATACAAGAGATGCTGCATGTTGCATGCCTGCTTGCATGTTGCATGCTTGTTTCCACGCTGCATGCTTGCTTGCAAGCTACATGCTTGTTTGCATGCTGCATGCCTGCTTGCACGCTGCATGCCTTCTTGCATGCTGCATGCCTGCTTGCATGCTGCATGCTTGAAGCAAGCATCCTTGTTTGCATGCTGATAAATGAAATTCCGAACATTTGTTCGAAGTATTCTTCGAACAAATGTTATTTCGGGTAAGTTTAACTTCGGTAAAAAGTTTTTCGACCAAATGAAACGTCGGAGCAACGAAAAAAATCGAATTGATAATAGGTCAACTGATACAGTGGCAGACGTGACTTCGATGAAGTAAAAAAAAACGAAACGAAAATAGTTGAAAAGTTTTAGGTGAAATTAAATTCGGTCAAATATTTTTCGAACTTATGATAGGTAACCACCGAAAACAGCTCTTTATAGGATCCAAATCTGAATAGGTACCTAAAAACCATCGTTAGCATTTAACTTTTGTCCACGTTTGGTATTAATGATAGCAACAATGCGGTTGAAAATAAATCCATCCTTTTCTTTAGTAGAGTTCTTTAGTTTATATTATATTAAAAAAAAAACAGTTTATAATGACAATAAAATAAAATCACTGCAAGATGTTTTTAGCCAATATACCTAACTGAGATGTCGATGTGATGTAAGAGTGTGCAGTTTGAAAATTGTAAATGGTTATGATTTACGGTTACAATACTTTACTTATTTACTGCTAGACGTACCTTCTTCAGGGTCGAAATCGCCGGTTTTCGGGCCCCTGGTTACCCTTACTGTATTGTCGTCACCGGAAGCCGCTGAAATTTTATTTATAAATATTTATTGCATTTTTTTAGGTTTACACCATCTAATAACCTGCGAAGTTTTATAAATGGAAAACCATTTAACATCTTGCTAACACCATTCGGCAAAATTGAGCATCATAGCTATTGGTTCAGCTAGACTCAAGTTGTGCCCAGTGAATGGCAATAAAAATATAAAAAGGTTTGTAGTAGATATTAGAATACTTGGTTAAGTGTGCATGTTTTAGAATTTAGCGTTACTGCTTTGGAAATTTTTCTTTGGTACCTTTAAAAAATCGTATTTTTTATGAAACATCTATAAAAAGTTTTATGTTCTTTGAAGTGAGGTACCTACTACCTACTCATAAGTCATCGACAACACGGCTGTAACAGGTATAATTATAAAGTGAAATTACAGATTTTGTCCTCGTCATCACCATCATCGTCAGACTTGTCTGCTTTCACACGTTCTTTGCTTGATTCTTCTTTTTTGGGACGTGCGTGTTCTTCACTCGAGGGTTTAATTTTTTTCTCACTAGCACTCTCATCGTTACTGCTTTCTTCATCCAAAGCCCTTGGATTATATTCATGGGAATCTAAAATGAAAGGGCTAGTGCAATTATCAAAGACGTGTATTGTTAACCTGTCATAGCCACGGGAAAAATATACCTTCGAAATCTCTAATGCGAAGTGAAGGACCTCCAATGCCCCCTGGCGTTAAGTCAAACCCAAGTTTAAAATCAACTAAAAATATACAACGAGGTAAGCTAAATACGAAGTGAAAATATGTTAATTTGGCGCATGCCATAATAATAAAGTACTCACGTTTTTTGCCTTCTGAAGATTCACTAAATGCTATTATCGTAGACACCAGTATCTGTAAATCAAGAATGATATTTTTTTTTTATTCATTTATTTCAGGCGACGCAGGCCCATAGATATTTTTATGTGATAATGAGTTCAGGTTTCAGAGAGATGTTGGTTTTGAAAAGATATACAAAAAGTAGTAAAATTATTTACCGTTACAAAAAGCCATGATTTTGGACTGTTTTTGCCAGGCAGCAGCATGATGAAGTCTTAAAAATAATATTTTATTTCATGAAGTGAGATTAATAAAAGTGTGCGGCGATACGCAATGATTTCAATTTGCTCGGTAACATAAACATTTTGTTTTATTACTCTGCAATTTTATCAATAAGTGTGTATGTTTTATTGGATTGGTACCAAATAAAGTGAAAAAGTATAAGATTGACATTTTCAAAAATAGCAGGTTACTAGTACCTACCTACTTACTAAGCCCTAAGCCTATAAGCACCTGGCAATATTTTGATTGCAGGCTATGCAAGTAGTGGGAGCTGAAGACACTCCCAAGAATAAATTTCATTGTTGTCGAAAGAAACCAAAATTTAGGTATTGCGTAAATAAATAAATACCAATAAATAAACACACCTCTTTGTTTTATTAATGACTAGCTGCGCCCCGCGGTTTCACCCGCATAAGTGTCGATCCCGTGGGAATATCGGGATAAAAAGTATCCTGTGTGTTATTCCTGGTTATAAACTGTCTGTGTGCCAAATTTCATCCAAATCCGTTCAGCCGTTGGGACCTAGACGACGTCACGCGGGCTGCGGAACGCGTGAGTCTTCACAACGCAATAGCAGAAAAAATAAAGATGATTTGACTCAAAAAGGTGACTGTTAAGATAGGTAGGTATTCCAACGAGAAGACTTGCTGCTTCGACAAATAAGTCAATTGGGTTTAACGGCAGGAGGATGATGAAGCCCTACCAGCGCATGAGGGTTTTTTATACAAACACATTTCCATAATTTAATTTACCCACCTTTAGTCCCCTTGACGCTGAAATTTCCAAAGACGGAAAAAACATGGACGTTTACTTTAAACCACACAATGTTTAATTACAAGCCTCTAACATTGAAAATGACGGATTTCCATACAAACTGACCGCCTATCCTAAAAGATGTAATTGCAAAATCCTTTCTTTATACCTACTTGCCAAATGTCAAGTGTGTACATATTTAATAGTTCTTGAGATTTCCTGTTTAGTCAATCAGTCAGTGAGAGAGTTATATATATTTCGTTTTTATATTTCAATCAATCAACTCAACCTATTGTAGTCCACTCTTGGACATAGGGTACTCCTAGACTTCGCCACAACACCCTGCACCTTCCACCAGCACCCACCACCTCCACCTCCTCCTCCTCCACCTTCTGCATCCCGTCTGTCTCAGCCACCCTTTTTAAGGTAGCTGCATGGTCCATCTAGCTGAGATGCGTCCGACACACACTACGCTTGCCTATACGCGATCTCTACTCCAGGACTCGTCTGCTCTACCGAACTCACTCGCTCCTTCGACAAACATGGCCAACACACGGCCACTTTACCTTGCTTACTCTGCAAGGCATGACGGCTATGTCGGTTTTATATAATAGGTTTTTATTTTATGGTAAAAAAAGTTAACAAAGCCAGGTATTCTTTCGTGAACAGTCACAGCGGCTTCAGTTAAATCACATCCATTCATAACGTAATATGAGCAGAGATAATGTGTGCCCCGGGCGAGACAAATTTGCCAACTTTTTCTGTTGAACAATCTCTTTATATGAAATGGTTAGCGCCGAGGATTTTCGCGCGAAGTATTATTAGCAAAGTTGAATATAATGTTTGCAATTCATTTTTAAAAGGAGATATAGGAGTGATTATACTTACTTAGTTCACATTTTTTAATAAGGCTAATTGCTGAAATTATTTTAATCGGTAGGTATACCGAATTACCGACACAGCTACCTTCTTACCTATGTAAGTTTTATTGATGAAATTGAAATGAGAAATAAACTCAGTTACGAAGAATTTCACGATAAAAAGTCAACATTTCCTGAAAAAAAAAACCGTAACTACATAAGCGATAAACGGTATTGAATATCGAGTTCACAGAATCACAAACACATGAGGTGAATCCTGTTAATATAAAAATAAATAAGTAGCTACCTACACGGTATACTTACATAACAATGTGCGTGACTGACCGCAGTTAACTCGAAAATTGTCTCAGCAATTCGGATTTGTTAGAAATCCTCGCAAAAACCGACAGCTTAAAATTTACATGAAAAGTACGTGGCTTAGCGTTGTGGCGCTGAGGACGTGTTTTTTACCTTGGGCTTTAACTGCTCACTCTTTATTCGAAATTGGCTTCGAGGATTATTGGATAAAGAGATTATAAAATGTTGCTTCGAGGGTTTGGGATCAAATCTTTCTTTGTACATATTTACAAGCCAGTTAAAGGGGTTGAGTGGCAAACATCCAGTCCCTAGGCGCGGTATATGATTTTCGAGTTAGGGAAAATATTTTTCATCACATAGATATCTAACCTTATTTTCGTAGTAAGTAGTTAGGTACCTATTTAGGTAGGTACCTACATGTCATGTTCGTGATTGGGCGCCTTCAGTAGGGACTGGTCATCTCTTTCTTTGCTGCCATGGCTTATTTTAATTTAATTTAATATTTGAATTGTTTTTCTTTTATCTTTTCATTATGGACGCTTTTAACGTTCTGCATCGTTCTCACATGCATAATTTGTAACATGAATGATGTAACCAATACTTTACATTGCACCTATGTAACCATTTATTTTGATTTAAAAGAGTGTCAATAGACTTTCTTGTTGTTCTTCTCCATAGGTAGCTAGGTAGCTAGAGCTACTAACGCTTTGGAATGGGCAACTAGCTTCATCTTTCTTTCTAACTGACCGACCCCTTGACGAACCAGAAATGTCCGTACCTAATTGGTTTTTTGAAATAAATGCTTTTAGTTTGAGTATCTATTACTTATCTACTTGTAAGTGAATATCCAGCATTGTCTCTATGACAATTAGAAGTTTAGAGTATTACCTATAAAAGATTCGCAGATTAGTAACAAAAAAACCGGTCAAGAGCGAGTCGGACTCGCGCACCGAGGGTTCCGTACCATCATGTTTTTAATTTTTCATCGGCGAGGCCTATATTCGTCAGAGAATTTTAACACTGCACTGCGGTGTAGAATATTGCAGTTTTATGCCAGCGCAGTCTCTTGACCGATAGTGGAACTAATGTAACTTTTGTTGAAGATTTCTGAAAAAGTGTGCTATTTAGAGACGTTTTATTTTCCTGTAATCTTTACATAAACTTCTATCACATAGAATAATTTAAATTTTTTCTCTTTGCAAACTTCGGAGATAAGGGGGGAGGGGGAACGGTATATTTTTTTTCATTATTCATCAAAGTCGAAAACTATACGGCCTTTTTATTCCAATTTTATTTTATGGAATTTTACAGACCCCCTTTCAGTCGCTGTTGCAAAAAATACACATATATTTTTATTTCTTTCGTATTTGCAAAATACCTAGTTGGGCAAACGTAATCTAAAACTATTCCAAATTTCAAGTTGAGAGCATTAGTAGTTCTTGAGATATCCAGCTGTGACAGACAGACAGACAGACGGACAGACCGACAGACAGACAGACCGACAGACGGACAGACTGAGTCTCACCACAAGGGTCCCGTTTTACCATTAAATTCATGAAAAACCCAAATTCTAAGATTTCTGTACGTAAGTGTGAACTTATCCATTTAAATGGGAATTTAATGTAAATACGAAGTCGAAGAAAGCTGTTTAGGTACCTATAGGATAGGAGACAAATGGAAGGTATTTTAGTTTGTAGTTGTTGGTGCCGTCTGCGAGCTTGCGTGACGTTCTCCAGAATGAAACTATCGCATGACTTCCATAGCTCATAAACTTTGCGTTTATGAATGTCTTGGAAAAACTTTTTGTTCGGGAAAACTTTTGTTATGACGATAGTATAAACCTGTGTCAAACATGTATGTAGCTATGTCTATTTACAACTAAATGTGAATTTGAACAGCCAAGGACATGCTATACCTATCTGATTACGACCTCATGAAAGTTTTTTGAAAAGATACGTCCAGACTTATGTACCTATTTTTAAATATTTTCGTTACTTTGTGGATTATATCTGTACCTAATAATAAAACAATGATGCATTAGCTACTAAAACCGACCTACATACCTACCTTAAAAGAACGGGTGAAATTACATACCTATCTACCAACTTAGGTAGGTATCTGCCAATGCATGAGACCTATCTCGTCTACAATGAAACGAAACCTTGAATTCGCTGTTTTAGGTATCATGGAATAGTAGATTATTCACAAGGGGATAAAGTAGTGTTTTAATGTCGAGGGATTCAAGCTCGCCCAAGGCGAAGACACCTTTATCCCCGCGAAGAATACTCTACTTTTCGCACCTACTGCGAGGTACTACCTAATAAAACCCAATTCGATTATCGAATTAGTAGTTTAGGAAACTGTTAGTTATATGTACAACCGGGCAATAACTAGTCATGCAATTTCATCAGAAATACAATAGGTAAATAAATCGTCAATAGGGCGTCAACCCAAATCCAACATTCTAACGCGGGGTAGGTACGCGCCACAGCAACCGATCATTTTATTCGTCGACGGCGAATAAAACTGAAGCGAGAACTCATTATCGATCCGTACCTATAATAGAGAACGTATTCAAATCACATTAATGACCCAGGTCAGGTTAGGTCATAATTAAAAGGTAAAAGTTATACTTGTTAGGTTTGCATGACATAGGTAAGTATAATTTGACGTGAGCGAGGGTGGTGTGAAAATCAATTAATCTCTACGTAATTCTAATCACGATATGATTAGGCTAAGTTCCATTCTGAAAATTGCCTTAAAAAGTCAAAAACCAAAAAAAAAAACCGACTTCCAAAAAAAACACTACAAAGTGAAAAATAACTTTTATTTCGGAAGTCGGTGTCTTTGGATCTGTATTTTAGTTTTTTGCCACCGACTTCCGAAATAAAAGTTATTTTTCACTTTGTAGTGTTTTTTTTGGAAGTCGGTTTTTTTTTTGTTAAAAAGTTTTTATTTCTCGCTTTTTAGTGTGTCTGTTTATAATGTATCTAAGTTACAATAGCCTAATGCCAACTTGCTCATCGCCTTTTACAAAATATTGCTTTTCCCGATGCAGGGACGTTAATTGTTGAGGAGTTCTCCTGGTATTCCACCATCAGCTCCATTTCACCATTCGCATTCGTGACGAGCATAACTTGCTTAGCAACCATATTAAAGTAAGTAATCGAATCGAAAACCGGGAAATACTTATTATTGAGTAGTTCCGGTGGCCATTTGTGGTCTTCATCATCAGTTCCACTTCACCAAATGATGCTTTCAGAGAGCAAATGCACGAGTTACTATAAAAAATACCCAAATCGCTATACTTAGGTGTGCCTGTAATACTTGAAGAGTGCCTTCGATTTCTCCAGGATCCCATCATCAGATCCTGACCTGATGACAATGGGACCACCTGGAAAGTATACCCTTTCAAACAAAAAAATAATTTTTGAAATCGGTCTAGCCGTCTCCGAGTAATCGGGGAACATAAGTACATAAAAAAAATAATAAAAAAAACATTAAAAAAAAAGGTTCCGACGAATTGAGAACCTCCTCCTTTTTGAAGTCGGTTAAAAAAACACACATTTGTTCACGGAAAGTTTATTAGGGAAAAAATAAAAACTATTTCAAACAAAGTCCTAAACCAAAGAAACATTTATTACCATTTCTAGGTAGCGTGTTGTAATGTTAGAAGTTTAATCGCAATATTTTTATTTCCGCTAGTCGAAACTGCGCTTTTGTAGAAATCAAATAAAAACTCACCAGTCAAAACTTCGCCAGTCTGCCTGAATTTCAGTCTGTCTAACTGAATTCAGTTGATTTATCAAGTAAGTATTTATAATTGAACGACAGTTAATTACAATTTAATTAATCAGTACCTAAATAAGTAGGTATACAACGATATACATTAGGTATCCACCAATACGGTTGATAAAAAAAAGCCGGACCTCAGGAAAATATTGGAAAAAAAAATAAAACAAAAGCAAGCAGGCTTGTTTGAAGGGGACACCCGGATTTGAACCGGGGGCCTATCGATCTGCAGTCGATTGCTCTGCCACTGAGCTATATCCCCGATGACAGGGGTTCTGAAAAACCGATATAGAAGGCCCTTGTTAAATAATAAGATTGAAATGTATTGAAAATGTTCGGTGATCTTCAATGTAGGTACCTACGTATCTCTATTTAGCTACGAACGTGGGCACTTAGTGGTTTTTACCCAGCTTAAACTCGAAAATAAGGACGCTGTAAGATTCCACTCATAAAAATAATTTAATTCAATTCATATGGTCGTAAAATCGGGCTTTGATACTACATAGAAATTCAACGACAATTCAAATAGGTACCAGGAATTTATTGTCTTTACAGGACCTTAACGCAAAAAACGTAAGTTTTAGAAACAATAAAAGTTTATGATCGACTACAGTAGGTAAACAAAATCAGTAAAATATATGATATTCTTCAGTAGGTATATATGCTAGGTAGATAGTGTACCTAATGAAAACATAATACCACTTATTTGATACGATAGAAAAAATCATGAAGATACCTCTAAAAACTTTCTTTTTACAATAAAAACCATACTAATATACATAGGTACAATAATTCTGATTTTTTGTCAGATTATTCTGCAAGCAAATGTTTTAATTTTTTAGTCCAAACAATATATTTTTTTGTAAATAGATAATTGCTTCCTATTTTTTGCAATAAATTACCAGCGTTGTGTCATCGCGCTTCTCTTTCTTTTCTATGCAGTCCGACAAAGACCGCGCTTTAGGACATGTAGTCGCCTTAAGCGGGTCTCTATGATGTTTAGTGGTTCTCAGTATCTAGTTACCTTTATTTAGATTTTTTTGTTTAGTAATTGCTACAGAAATCAATAGCAGGTGCTTAACTTAGGTACTAATCTAGGTACTGTGTAGAGTTGTAGGTAGACAAATCCAACATGAGGTTGAGGTTTCATTAAGTTAGAGCTAAACTTGTAGGTAATATAATTTTATAGACGGTTTATGACTAACGTTATCAGGCTGTTCCCTTACCTACACTTTTCACGAGCGTGGTTCTGCATAAGTGCATTGCAGTGCATAACAAAGTTTATTAGCCGTTAATTGTTCGTACGTAGAATGTAGGACGCACTGCATGTTAATAGTGCATAATAGTCTCGCTCTCTGAAATATCTGCGACGACGTCAAATTTCACTAGGCATTTAATTGCCGTAGATTAATTTATAAGTAACTTTGTTTAGTGCGTACAGCCTAGAGCATTTAAATTGAAATATAAGTTAAGACCTACCTAAGGTCTATTCAATTGTTTCCAACTGTTGTTATATCAAGTTCCACAAATATCAATTTTATTTTAGTGGTAGGTAATTAAGTTGATTTCAGAGTGACTAACACTATTTAAAAAGTTATAAAAATGTTTGAAGTTGTAGCGTAAACTGAACTTTATTGTGTGGCCATACTCATTCCTACATGTTTGGCAAATAAATCGCGAACGGTGTGATTACATAGGTTACTAAATGAAACATACCTAATTATCACGCCTGTAGATACCTATTCCCCGAGTGGCGTAATTATATCGTTTGGGGCCCGTGGCAAATTCAAGGGATGGGGCCCTTCTACAATATAAAGAAACTAACCAAAGTTATAATCTTTTTTTTTTACTAGCACTTCTCCCGCGACTTATTCCCGCGTAGATTTCATATTTTACCCTACAAAATTTATCACCTGAATGTTTCGTTGGTCTAGTGGTCGCAAGCGCTACTGCTCAGCATGAGGTCCTGTCCAAAAAAATAGACAAACAATGGGAAAACATTAACGTTGTGATGATACTGCCAGCTTCTTACGAATGTGCTCGTGAACTTTTAGTTTAAAGGATTATCGGTTGGTTGCCATCATGATTTCATTGAAGAAGGCGATTATTTGATGAACGGAGATTTCCATTGTGGTTGGCACAAATGTACTGAAAGTAGATATATAGGGCTCATAGCCAAGAGAAGTTGGAGAGTCAAGAAATGAAAACAAGTTGGTCAACGCCCTTTGCTCTCTGCTCTGGCGTATGGTAGATACCTACTAACCACATCAGAAGCGACCGATGCGCAGAGATCAAATGATCATACTTACGCAGATGGAAACCAAATCGTATGTCCAGTCATTGAGGAGACGGTCAAGTTTGCCGAGGACATCTGCATTCAGGTCATGGTTGCTCACATCACCATAATCGATGTTAGGAAAAATTAAGGACCGCACAAGCATTGTTTTCGTACTCATTGGTAATATCAGTCTTTACAGAGCCCGCAGCGTTCCTGTAACTTTCTGGCTGACCACGCCAGTTCAAAGAACTATGAATGTGCTAGGACAAATGGAACGATCGTACTATTGAAGAGAACTGGTGGCAAGGTATCATCCATTCACCTTACTCATACTCCGAGAATTACCGATGATGATCGCCTGACACTTACCTATTAGGGTTTACTGCTACCTCAAATCTATCACACCAGGTTTTTATGACTATCAAGTCCCTATTTAATTGGTCGATAGTTCCAGGCATTTCTTCAACCCTCCCTTGACTGTATAATTGCAAGTACATACAGATGCTAAGCACACTGAAGTTCGGAAGACATAAGATTAATAAAAAATTAAAACAGAAGAGGAGAAAGAATATCGCCTTGAGGAACGCTAGTTTCCGAATCACAATGAAGAATCCCCAACATGAACGGACTGCTGTCGTTTCTGTAGGTAAGAGGAGATCCATTCGATTTCCTCGGGAGAGATCATAACATAGGCCACAATGGCTAACAGGATGTCGTGACTGACGGTATTAAAGGCATTCGAGAAATCGACCAACACTGGTGCAATAACTTTGGTGTCTTCCAGTCCTGCCCTTATATTGCCAGTTATTTTAAGGAGGGCGGAAACAGTACTGTGCATTGGCCTGAACCCAGATTGAAGAGTAACCCTCTTCTCTATGAGTGAGTTACAGTGAAGAAAATTGGAGAATTGTTTGTAGACGCAGGCCTGGAGCACTTTGGAAGGGAAGGAAATGGGGTGGAAGTGGGTAGGAAGAGAGGGATTAAAAACCTTAGGTAGTGGACGAACATAGGCTTTGCGCCACAGGGAAAGGAATATTCCGGTGAATAGTGTTTTTTTTTACAATGTGAGTAATCGTGGGTAGCAGATATGACCCAGAATAGTTATGATCATACCACGGATGATAGTGTCACATCCCACTGCTTTTGATTTAACAGATAGAATGAACTTTTTGATCTCTCCCCTTTCAACTGGTACGAAACTGAAAGGAGGACGCGTTAAACCAGAAATTAGGGACAGAGTTTGTTGCTTGGTAAGACGATCCATGGTAGCAACAGTGGAGAAATTACGGTTGAGATTGTCCAAGTCAATTAAATTATGAAGGTCTAAATGTCGCGGTTTGCCAATACCAAGAGTTCCAAGAAATTCCCAATGTCCGGCGCGGCGGCGGCGTTTAGCATTGCATATCGCCTGTATTACATCTATTCCTTGCAGCTTTAAATAGTGTTCAGTTCTCAACAGTAGATACGATCCCTTTTAAATTTACGAAACGCGCGGTCATCAATGGTACAAATGGGCGTTATAATTTCACTTTTTTGACGGGAGCATAGATGACAAAAAGGGTGATAACACAACATCTTATAAGATCGCACCTTGTGGTCAGCGGAAATGGCTACTTTAAATAAATTTTTGGCTACTTTAATTTTGGGTAGGTACAAAATGTTCGAAACCTGAATGATGTCCTTTGTTTCAAAAAAAGTTTGCATTTCTATACTTATGTTAGGATCCTCCTGTGCTTATGGCCCTCTCGGGCCGGGGGCCCCCTCTGGCTGGGGGCCCGTGGCATTTTGCCCCAATGCCACCCTATAGTTACGCCAATATTAGGCAGAGGTGCTATAGTATCTACCACATTACGCCAGGGCGAGCCTATTTCCATCAACCGGGTACAAACCTGACTCCGGGCTGCTACTGAGAACTTCCAGATGTAGAAACCCAATAAAACTTTGCCCGACCCGGGAATCGAACCCAGGATCTCATGCTCAGCAGTAGCACTTGCGATCACTAGACGCCGAGGCAGTCCTACCATAAAAATAATATGGAAAAGTGCAGTATACCTATGATGGGGCATAACAACACTTTGATTCAGTGGATTTGTAGACCGGACAGCCTGTGGGGCAAAGTGCGGAATAATTAATTCCATGCTTATTTGCTCGACATAAGACATACAATTTAGATACGGAATGAATCCTCATTTCAACCAAACAGACATACTCGATAATGTTCAGTGAAAATTATCCTCTTTATGTTTGCTTTTTGATTAACGACAGAGCAGGTATTTAAATACAAATTGTTGGACTAAAACAAATAGATCCCTTTCAAATCGATTAAATCGCCTCGGGTGATTCGACATCGCACCCGTTGTCGTTTACCGCTGACAATGCCAACAGCAAATGAAAATTAAACACGTTTTGTAACAATTAACCACACGTCGGTAAACTGTCTGTCCTACTTCATTATTTATTTTACATAAGGGTAGGTACCTACAGGTCTTACTGAACATTCTTATCCACGCCATTTTGCATATGGACTTAAGTAGTAGGTACCTAAGCCCCCCTAAGCACGAAGTACCTAAGTAGTTTTGATCGAAATTTGGTGTATTCCCGTTGTCCCTGTAATCTGTGTCCCCGTTATTTACGGAGACAACTACTCTGTCACTTACGGACCTGAGATTAGTTTGGTGTCCGAACTAAGAATGAATAACAACACTATTTGACAGTTGTCCCTATGCCCAATGTGTTTTTGCCTGTCCAAAAAAATTTAATTGTTTGACGGACCAACTGCTTTCGGACGGAATACCTACTTGAGTGCGAAAGCCGTATCATCGAATTTTGTTTCTTCGAAAACCTTTCAACGACACCTCTATACTGCGACGCCTTGTTAATTCGACGCCTTATTACTGCGATATTTCGTTACATCGAAAAACTGTAGATACTGCGAACGATTTTACTCCGTAAATATCAAACTTATAATATCATTGGTAAATATCATACTGCGAAGCCTTGTTCAATCGATGTCACGTTACTGTGATGTTACTTAGGAAAACTTACTTCGGACGACCTTACGGCGATAACCAAGAACATCGATTTTCTTTTCCAAATTATGTAATACCAACATTTTTCACATTTCTTTAAAAGCAGAGAGCAACAACTTAACTTTGCAATGATCTACAATCTTTACTTTTACACTGATGTTCATGACAGGTTGTTGCTTTCTGCTTTTAAAGAAATGTGAAAAATGTAGGTATTAATTTGGAAAAGAAAATCGATGTTCTTGGTTATCGTCGTAAGGTCGTCCGAAGTAAGTTTTCCTAAGTAACATCACAGTAACGTGACATCGATTGAACGAGGCTTCGCAGTAGATATGATATTTACGCAGTAAAATCGTTCGCAGTACAGTTTTTCGATGTAACAAAATATAGCAGTAACAAGGCGTCGATTTAACAAGGCGTCGCAGTAAGTATGAGATGTCGTTGAAAGGTTTTCGAAGAAAAAAATTCGATGATACGCTGTCGCACTCAAGTAGGTATTCCCTTTCGGACAGGCCCGTTACCCGTATCTTCATATCTTCCTTCGTTGAGAGTAGACCCCCTGTTCTCTGTGCCCCTGTTGCAATGATTTGTGATCATGACAAAATCTTGCTAAAGTGGGAAAATTTACGTTTTAATTCGTCATAACTTTGCCTCCTGACGTATAAAGGACCTCATTTAAAAAAAATGATATCATTTTTACTGTGCATTCTGAGAAGCAGGCCTATAAAATTAACAGCCATCCCTTTTTCAAAGACACTTCAGCAGATACGTAGGTATTTTCTAAATTTTTGAGAAGTAACTTTTTGTAATTTTCAAAAGCGCGCTTTTAATGGTAATAGGCCCTCACGAGCTTTTCTCTATTTTAACTAGGTACTTACTATCCACTTCAATTGTGTTTCAACTTTTCAAGCACGCCAAAATAGGTTATTAGGGGGCCTAAAAAGGCCACTTTGGAGAATCATAAAAGGATAACATTATAAATTATAATATGGCGAAGACAGTCCGTGTTTTTGTTTTTATCGCTGCACTACGTAGGTTTAAAGAGATTGGGATTGGATTGATTGGTATTTTAGCACAGACAAAAAAAAACTGAAAAATGCTTCATGTCTGTAATGTTGTTATCCTTTTATGATTCTGCCAAAGTGGCCTTTTTAGGCCCCTTGGATATATTCGAAAGAAAAAAAAACAACATTGAAACAACGATTGAACATTTCGTATTCTTTTTAATTATTTTATAACGTCATAATTATGACAGATCTATAAACGGAAGCTTAGGCTCATAGGCTGGACGAGTAGCATTACTTAAGTCCACTAGAAAATTATCCAACATCATGTCCGTTTCTGTATCTATTAAAAACATCGCATTTTCTCTTTCCGCAATATCTTTTTCATAAAATTCGTAAGACTGTTTGGGTATGTTTGTAAACATTGTTATAATATCATCATGTAGGTCATCGGTTGTTTCTAAGTTTCTTTTAATATCTTGCCAAAGATGTTCTATAAGTGACAAGTCTTCGAAATGTGTCGGCAGTCGTAATACTTGATGGCCGTTCGCTTTTATAACGCGATCAACGCGAGGCATTTCTTCTATATCGGCATGTTTTTTGACGAGTTGGTATAGTTGTGATTTGTTCATGGCGTCACTGAATGGTACATTGTGATTATGCAGCCATTTTTTCATATCACTTTTCGTGTCAAACATGGTTATGGATTTCGATTTTGATGTTCCATGAAGGGGACTATTGTCTAATACGACAATGGCCGAATGATACAAAGATCCGAGTAAAATATCTACAACCCACTTGTAAAAATCATCTTCAGTAGCTGAAAAGCAGAAAAAACCATTTGTAAATCCATTTCTAGATACTGCATGAAATAAAATGCATTCATCGCTACAAATATCGGTTGTCTGGCCATATTGTTTCCAAGGGTTATAAAAATTTTGATTTTTATCTATAATCCTTTCACTGATATAATAAACAACATTACTTTCTTGTTGACGTATCTGCTTCATTTTCTTAAGATATGAATATCTTTCAAACGTTATTTTCGGGTCTTCCATAAGTAGTTTTGTGTCATTGGAAATTGTTTGATAACCAATGCCCAGCATTGTCACATCCAGTTCAAATTGCTCAGCACCTTGAACGTATAGAACATTCAAGGTGCTCATAAATTCGTTTACGGTCTTGAATAAGAGCTTAAAAGAGGGTAATTCTTTGCGTTCATAAAATTTACTCAGGCTTTTTAAAATTATTAAATGAGTGTTAAAATCAATGTTATTCGTTTTTGGATATGTTGCAAGCGTATTTTTCTTCAGTATTTGGTGAAGCGTAATTTTCGAGATTCCTGTATAATTCACAACCCTGTCTTCAACATCTTCTAGTGGTATTTGTAAACTGATATTTTTGGCCTCCAATTCACATGTTTTTAATATATTGATAAGAATTTTCTCAGTTTCCTGATCGGGAGTGGACGCTATGGCAGCGTTCGCGGCCATTGCTGATTCTGAAAATTAGGATAGTAGCTGGTCAATATTATATCTAACATTATATTCTAATAGGTACCTACAAATTTTAATAACCCTTTTCTTTTTAGATCTTTTTCTGTCACTAAGTATACCTACATTTGCGCCAAGTTTATTACCCAAAGGATCATATTATGATACCAACTCGCTCGATAAGACTTCGATGAGTTTTTATTAGTTTTTCGGTCAGAGGGTCGTCCTATTAACATAACAAACGTCACGGCTGTTTTCCCAAAGGGTTAGGCAGAGGTGAACCTAAAGTACACCCACAGCTGCTTTTATGGTCTAGTTGTCGAAATCGCTACTGCGGAACACGAGGTCCTTTGATCGATTTCCGGGTCGGCCAGTGTTATTTGGTTTATCGATCAGAAATGATATGCGAAGTTTCATAGAACAACTATTAGTAATGTTTAATTTTTTTTTTCATTTTTTTGTGTCGCTGTTTGTTTTGTTGTATTGAATTTTACTGTTTATTTTAGTCTTTTATTCCACCACGTAATGTTAATTTAAACTTGTTCATTTTAAATTTTAGTCAATTAGATATTAATTTTATTTTTTATTACACTAACCCTAGATTATGGTACTTTTAGTTAGTTTAAATATTTACAGTGTAAACAATTGTTGGTTGGCCATTAAAGGAAAATAAATTAAATAAAGAAATGTTAATAAGCCAGTAGCTACCTAGTAGATCGAAGTCTGGGTTCGTGCCCGGCTATGACAATAGGCTCGCTCCCTATTAGGTACAGTATTTTTATCTTACGAAGCGACGCGCGCTTTACATGTGGTAACCAAGTGTACAAGCACGCTGTGAATGTGTGCGTGGAGACAGGTAGCGTCAGCACATAACACATACTTGCGTGCGACTTTGCCATTGACTCGGACGGTAAAGAGAGTTCCTGCGCTTACACATATTCACAGCGTGTTTGCACACTTTGTAACCATAAATAAGCACGAGTTACTTAAGGGGCTTACATGACTTAAAGCGCGGTCACTGTCGGACTGCATAAAAAAGAAAGAAAAGCGCAATGACACAATGCTGGTAATTTATTACAAAATATGAAGCAATTATTTATTTAAAAAAAAACTATTGTTTGGACTAAAAAAATAAAACACTAGTGCTTTAGTATGTTGCTTGTAGAATAATCTGACAAAAAAACAGAATGATTGTACCTACCTACATATTAGTATGGTTTTTATTGTAAAAATATTTTTTTTAGATGTATCTTCATGATTTTTTTCTATCGTATCAAATTAGTTGTATTATGTTTTCAACACACTATCTACCTAGCATATATCCTGAAGAATATCATATAATATTTTTCTGATTTTGTTTAAGTACTGTAGTCGATGATATACTTATAATGCTTCTAAATCTTGCGTTTTTTTTGCGTTTAGGTCCTGTAATCCCCTTAAATAGTCGTCGTCGTGAGATAAAAATGCTATACATGGAAATTCAAGATAACTTGTAAAATGTAGGAGTAGGTACCATCTGCCTAACCTTTCGTCTTATTATATAAAATAATATTATTCAGAGCCTCAGAGGGTCGTCCTAATTTTCATGGACCTACCTATGTTAGGTATTTATTAGGTCCAAGAAAAATATAATTAGGTACTTGAGTACCTAGGTATAATTATGATATTATATTACTGGCCTGTCGCGAACAAATAATTAGGTCGGTACGTAAATAAAAACGTATCGTCTTGCAAATAGCGATACGGGACAAATGCTGGTTTCAAACTTCACCGCTCAAAATAACAACAATAGTTAACCTTTGCTACAAGCTCCTCCTTTTGTTACTATTCGATGACATACTAACTATAAATCAATCAAAAGAACGGAAATCATTTTTGTACTCGATTAACTATTTCAATTTAGAGGCATAACTAATTAAATTTTTCTGTTAAGTATTAAACACAGAAACAACAATATGTAAACATTGTTTTACATACCTGCTGGTCAACTATATAGATCTTCAATTACTGGAGTAAATGTTATTATGTTTAACTAACACATTTTCATTTATTTTTTTATACAAAACGATATCCTTGTTAGTTAAAATTCAATGGTAAACAAAACAAAACAATGCTGGTAAGATTGCATTGCGCAGAGTTATACAAATGACAGAACACAAATACAGATTGTAAATTGCACAGATAAAATAATATCCCGGGTCGAGCGGTCCAACGCTCGCAGCTAACTTCACTGTGTTCAGTGTGGCAAGCACAAAGAAAGATCACGTTCCGAGTACCAATAATAATCGGACCACACCACAATAATAATGATGTTTCCATGTGTGGGATTTTCTTCAATGCTACATAATATAATAATGTTTGTTGTACCTACTATAAAAAAATGTGAGCAGTAATCATTTTAAGATGTCTGACATTATTGAAAATTTTCACTCTATTATTTTTTTTTATTAATTTTCACTTGTTTTGTTTTGCATAGACTAATAATTTGCAAATTATTGCAAAAGATTTGTAAATGGCGGCTCGAAATAGAGATAGGCGTCGGTTAAATACAAAACGAGATGGGCGTCGGATAAACCTTGAATAAATTTAGTTAAAAACAGAAATGTTAATTTAAGATTTGTGCACGTGTGTGCGTGTACTTCTATTTCCCGAACTTCGACTAAATTTAATTAATGTAAAAAAAAAGTTAAGTTAGTACATAGAGAGTTAGTAGATAATCTAGGTACCAAAAATCTAGGGGTTGAATAGGAATTAAAAGTTTAAATGGAAGTTCAGCCGATGGCAGATCCCATCACGGACGTATAGGCTTGTCGACATACCTAATAAAAAATTTCTGACAGAAAAGGTATAGCGTAAACTCCTTGGTCTGCCCGAAGTTTGCTCAAAACCATATGCTATGCAGGGCTATGCTATGCTAGGCATGGTATGCTATGCATGCTATGCTGTGCATGCTATGCTATGCATGCTATGAGCTATGCTTGCTATAATTACACGCATTGACGTGGAGTTGCGGACACCAGCCCGTTTTACCTATTTACCTATGATATGTTAAGCTATACTCTCAAATAAATTAAAACCTATGGTACAGACGCCAGCAGGTCAACATACCCGAAACTGTCAGATTTTCCCAATCAACCTGGAACCTTATGGTTTAGCAATAAAGTCGAAAATCTATTAAAGAAATCTGACAGATTGTAGTAACTTGATGTGCTGGTGTCTGTACTTCGCGTTAACCTAGAATCATGAAATTTGGCAAGAAGCAAAGCAAGGTACCTAAAGGAAAAGTCCGAAAATCGTTCATTTGTAATTTTATCACAAATATTTTTTTGCGATTGCAAACTTATTTTTTTTCAGTACCTGAAAAAAAATAAGTAAAAAAAATGTAAGTTTGCAATCCTACCTACCTATTTTTAACAAACGAAGTGACGCGCGCCGTACTTGTGATAACCAAGAGTACAAATACGTTGTGAACTTGTGAATGTGTGCGTAAGCGCAGGAGTTCTCGGTAACGTCCGAGACAATAATGGCGAAGTCGGAAGTGTGTGCGTGTGTGTTGTGTGCTTACATTACTCGTCTTCACACACACGTCCACAGCCTGTTTGTACACTTGGTGACTTGGTTACCACAAGTAAAGCGCGCGTGGCTTTGTAAGATAAAAATATGTAGGTCCTATACAAAGTTAAGTTTGTTCTTGGGAAAATCATCGCAACTAAAGAACCCTATAATGTGCGTCATCCGACACGCACTCGGCCGGTTTTTTCGATAGAGACGTTTTTCAGCACGGTGCGGTGCTCAGCCACCATCGTCTCCGCACGGGCGAACTGTATCGGGTAGGTAAGTAGGTACTGATATCGGTTAGACATATTATTGAAGTTGGATACTTATGCTCAACTCACACCAAAAGAGCGTCGAAGCGCAGCGAAGCGGAGCGCAGTTTCAGTGTCACATGAATTTTAACTTTATTTTCATTACTGTAATACTTATTATCGCATGAGAAACTCGAACGAGTCGCGCGGATGCCCGCGGCGCCGCTGGAATTCCGGCGAATAGCCTTCTCTACCGAGCGGTTGCGATAATAAGTATTATAGTAATGAAAATAAAGTTAAAATTCATATGACACTGAAACTGCGCTCCGCTTCGCTGCGCTTCGACGCTCTTTTGGTGTGAGTTGAGCCTTAGCCAAAAATAAACATTCAGCAGCAATATATATTTGACTTCGAAATGCGTCTGCAAAGTTAAAGGCTTTTCCGGTTCTTCTTAAATAATTCAACATTGTAAGAATAATTGTGTCCACGGCAATATCCGTCCGTTACAGTTACAGGACCTACAAGTCACAACCAAATAATAGGTTCAGGTTGAATTTCTGCGCACTTCCTGAGAGTTGACCCTTTGATCACGACTTTAATTAAAGCCCTCGCGTATTTCTTAGTTTTTAAATTGCTTAATACGTCGCGTCGGGGCTTAATTAAGGATATTATGCTGCACTTACTCTGTAAAACAGCCACAGTGCCAGCCGACCAGACGTCGTAAGTAGTTAGGTAGGTACTAAGGTACCTAACCTACCTAGTTCTTAAATTTTTTTGGTTATTTATAACTTCCCCTGTGTAATTCAAGTTTTTTTATTGAGTAGGTACCTAAGTGGTTAAATGCGACGTAAAAATTGGTGTCGTAGTAGGTGGACATACGTATATGTCTATCTGCATAATCAAAAATTTAAATTCATTAATTCACTTCAGACAAGGCACAGCCTAAGCCACTGGATCTACTTAGAAGCATTAAATTTTGCACAAGAGTTCCTTGTATACCTAATTACCTACCGAAAGTGACCATTATGGAAGGACTTTTGAAAATTCATTCATTTATACTAGGTACACATAATTTATTTTCGTAGGTATCTAAATTTAAGATGTTGGGTTTCATTCTGCGTAAGAACTGTAAAGATTTTATGCACGCCTCAACTAAAATTCCAATCTTTAACTCAATAGTCAGATCAGGCTTAGAATATTGCAGCATATAGTTTGAACTCCAGTCTACGAAATATGTATATAAACGTCGTACCTATATAATCAGTGCAGAAAAGATTTCTTTGGCACTTTGCAATATTGCAATAAGGCCAAAAATCTAACTAGCTACAGCTCACGCTTGAAACATTTCAAAAATATGAGTCTGGAAAATCGCCGTGTTTCTAGAGCCTACACAAAATAATGAACACTCATATTGATTGTCCGCGGTTGCCGAGTCAAATAAATTTGAATGTGCCTTATAAACTTGCTCGTGGGTCTAGATATCCTGTTGCTCCGCGCTATCCTACATAGGGCTTTAAAACCAATCTGAGTCATTTTTCCACCATTAACAGAATGCAGATTAAATTTTGTCGCCTGTCACGCTCACCCAGCGTATAGATTGATATGTCTTACTCTGTACATAAAGTCAAGGCTGTCTTGCATAGGGCATTATCATATATGTGAAAAATTTATATTGTAGTTTCTATTGTCTGTTTCATTTACTTACTTAAATCTATCTATATAAGTTAAATATGTTTTGTAAATGAGAGTCAAAATGGCGGGTGTACCTTAACTAATCGAATCCTTCCATTTACAAAAAAAATTACCTAAATTGTACTATTTAGTATCTAGGTTTAAAACAATTGTACCTTCTTCAAAACGAAATTGTATTAAAATTAAGGTACACCCGCCATATTGATGTACATCAGAACGTTGAGCCTACCGAGGTAGGTAGTTGGCAGCTACTCCAGTTTTTAGTGACGATTTTGTGACGCATAAAGATGCCGCATAAGCATGCCGTGGCAGTCTTTAATTAAGGATACACTATAAAATGTAAAAATAATATGGGTTTTTAACATGTATGTTTGGTGTAGGTATGCTTTATTGGTTGTCCTTATATAAATAAACTAGCTTATGCCCGCGACTTCGTTCGCGTGAAGTTTCATCCTCTTAGAGGTGGAATTTCGAAAAACCCTTTCTTAGTGGATACCTACTCTTCACAAAGAACACACCCTCCAAATTTCATGTCTCTAGGACCAGCGGTTTAGGCTGTGCGTTGATACCTATATCAGTCAGTCAGTCAGGACTTTGAATTTTATATATTTAGATAGATAAATAAAACCTAACATAATATTTTTTAATAAGAATAACGCAACCATTTCAAAACCAGTGACGTCGAGTCAGTTACAGTTATTTTCAGTTACAAGAGGCGTGTAGTGTAGCTGGTCGAGTATAATAGATCACGTAGTGGCGCGTACCCCGTAAACAAAGCGGCCGACCGGCGACCTGACGCCCGGGGATGTTTATCGGGAAGCCTCGCGATGTATGTCGACGGGAACTCCACTTTAAATTTTTAAACACTCGCTTCAACGTCTTACATACAAGTTACTAGCCTACGGCGATGAGGTTCGGTCAACTAACGCTTGCCTTAAGAAATATTCGCGCCTTCAAAGAACGTCAGCTTAAAATTTTATTATAGGCACTAGCTCTTTTTGATGGTCGAAAATTAATTCCAGCCCTATGGCTTTTCGGCCAGAAAGTATTCTTGGCTTAGTTTTTTCACATACATGAGCATCTACATCAATGCGTAGGTGTCTAATCATTGTCTGGGCCGACCTGAAGTAAGCCAATCTCGGCACGGTAGTAGTACTGCCAGGCCTATTGGTACGTTCCGGGAGATGATAAATTGGCAATAGGATACATTTATCATACTTATCTTCTGGCTCTTATTATTCTCGTCTCTGGTCTTAGAAGGCTAAAAACATAATCAGTTTGTCAAATATTACGCTACGGGCCACAGCTTGCTTGAAGTTGATAGTGTAACAAAAAAGTTAGCAAATGACGTTCCCTCTGCATTATTGTTTCAGCTTATATTGTTATGAATACGTCGTCGTGAGCCGGCGGCGGCGGCGAGGCGGCTGTTCAGCTATCCATTGTTCAAAAAGCCGTGCCATATCTAATTGCAGTGGGTAGCGCCTCTCTCCAAGCATAATTGCGATGTTCTGTTGCAGTTCAACTAAGTTTTTTTTTTTAATACTTTCAGTTTATTATTTCGTTTTGGTATATAGGTTTAAGGTGGGACCCATCTTGTAAGAGACGGAGAATGATTTGTTGAAGACTCACTGGTGTACATATTGTGTGGTTCGAAGTTAATGATATTATGTTTTTACGAATTGCATCGTGAACATGTAAATAAGGCGCGTTTCTTTTGCTTACACACCCCGCGCTCTCAGTGATTGCGGAAAAAAGTCTCTTCAAAGTGTGCGATATTTCAAGAACAGTGCAATATCCTAGCATTCTGTTTGTGGTTAAGTAGCGATAACGGATATTACAATCTTATACTTAACAATAGCCGTGTCAAGTTGTTACCCTGTCCCGGCGCTTATAAGAACCATAATCACCCATAACGATCCGGGGGAGTTCTAGACTCTTTTATATCAAGACTTTCATGGGAATCTGCAACGAGCTTAGTAGAGAACAAAATGTTGCGAACTCCATATTTTATCGAGTTAAAATTTTAATTTACTCATCCAACAGGCGTAGTAAACCATGTCGCTTAACTTTGAAGATCGTATTTTAGGGAGTAAAGCTCAATTAATATACTTGTAAAACTAACGTTGGAGCTGAGCGTTAAATTCTATTTTTGAGGTAAAGTTGCTGGAAAGCAATTCATCTGCACTAGTTTTTTGAAAAATAAAAGCAAATGTTCGGGAGCGTCAAAGCTCGTTAAAAGCGCAAGGCTATAGATGTAATGTCGATGCTATAACGATCTCGGTGCAGTCGCATCCGTCACTGACAAGAGTTGCAAGCACGTAGCTTCGTCGACACTGCCTCACATGTTCATATAAAGTTTTTGTTTTGTGATAAAATCAATGCTCGGACATTCTCGAAATTATTTTTAATCTCTTGATTTGTATATTGTAATGAAACTTGCGAGAACTCTTGAGACGGGTTAATACTTTATTATCTATTATTTATTAAATACATATAATAAAATAATCTGAACAAGAAATACAATTTCTCTAATATTATAAAAGCACCCTTTAGAAAAACATTAAGATTTCTTTAAATTAAAAAAAAAATGTCCCACTTTTGCGGCCCGGGCAAGGAGCAAGTGAGTATACTACGGCTATTCGAGCAAAAAAAGCATCGTCAGTCTAGATAGTTTGCGGGTTCGATGGTTTCTTTTTTGGTTGCGTCAATTTTAACTTAACTTTATCATAGAAGTTTTAATACAGGTTTCCGGTCCGTTTTTGCAGAAACGATCCATTTACTGTTTACTGTCGAAAAGCTATCAGTAAAAAAAAAAAAATATATTTACTTGTGATCAAACTATAACGTAAACGTATACCTACGTAATGAGGATTTTCTTACACTCTTGTTAGCTGGAGTACCCACCAACAAGATTTCTTTATTTTTACCGACTTCAAAAAAAGGAGGTTATTATTAGTTCTTCTGAGCTTTCTCACTTTATCACTCCTACATGTAAACTTGTCTGTCTGGTCAGCCTTCCTTTTGGAACGGTGTTCTTTAACGCGGCTTGCGGTAGGAGTAAACTGGTAGAAATCGTCACGTAACGAAAAAGCGTTATGCTTCCATGCGACTTTCTCTTTATCTACAGAGACAGAGAGAAAGTCGCACCAAAAATCATGAAAATCTCTCTCTCTCTCTCAAAGGAGAGATTTGATTTGATTTTCGATGGTGCTGAAGTCTTGAGTGAGGTCAAAATGAAAATCCAAGATGGCGACAACTTTATGAGAGCTTCTTAGCGTGTCGATGGCAATCTAAATGGACTCGGCCCAGAATTCGGCTACTTGTTTGGCGCCTGACGGGGCCAAACAAGTAGCCGAGTTATTACATTTATTCTAAACTTTTATCTTGTTATATCTATGTGCAGATAAATCAATCCATCCCTATTCTAAGCTCCAACTGGAGAGGTCCCAATCCAATGGGTACCTACTATCCAACTTGAATAATAACAACTGACGAACATATTTGACGATACAACTAGAGTAACATATTTTTATGAGTCCTACATTATAAAATGAAATTGTTGTACCTAAAATGGATCTATACCTACTGCGGCCAAATTGGTTGCATTTAGTGATGGCGCGGCATTGGCATTTCAATTTGAATTCTATACCAGTGTCCAGAAACTCATTAGGAATTAGGACAGCATTGGGAATGCATGCAGCATTGAAAATACTAAATTCTAAAATACCAATAATAATGGTTTTGGACTGATTACGTCAACTGCATTATGCACATCCGATGATACATGCCTCTAAATCTCTGGTAAATTACTTTGCCAGTAACCTATAAATAATTAGACGAACAAACTAGGATTGGAGGATTGGAACAAGCAAGGGTTGGAGGTTGGAGCCACATCAATTGAAAAATAAAGTGAAATAAATTTATCATTTGTCCGGTGCTGGCACTACGACTCTACAGGTTAGCTATCATTCGGTTAAGTACCTACTATTTTAGCTACGGTAATGCTGATCCAGATCATGTGGACTATTCACAGTGTGTCATCCAAACTGGATTAGAATAAACCATCGTTAACTAAAAAAAATAAATTAACTGTGAAACCAATAAACATTTCACTGTCGACTGGTGTCAACGGTAAATTAAATAATTAAATTAAATTAAATAATGTTGTAGATCCTCTAGAAAAAAATAGACATATATTTTTCGCAATACATTTTACAGCTGCAACGGCGGGATCGCCAATACCCTCCATTCAGTGATCGATGGTACTCTAAAAGCTTAACGTAACACTTATTGCAAACGATGGAAAAATAGCTGCGGAAAAATGAAGTTATTTCCAGTTGAATATTTTTTACTTCATTGTAATCTTTAATTGCTTGCCACAATTTAATTGGAAGATAACTAAGAGGAATTATGTAAATGTAACTATTAAACGTTTTGTAATTTAATACTTCTGTATTTTTATGTCGGGTCACACGGATCTTATTTCTTGTTGTTTTTTAATTTATGCGTGTTACAATATCTGAGGGCACGGCAGCCCGCCAAGTCTTTAAGTTTTCTCGAAACAGTTCAGGCCAATTTCGATCCCCTATAACTTCGTTGTGGATAAAATTATAAGCCTTTTCATTAACCAAGCAGGCATTGTATAAACACGGTATTTTCAAATTTCAATCAATTTGAACCAGTAGTTTAAGAATTATAGGCTAGTCACAGTTTCTTAATTCCTACAGTATTTGTCTGTCCTTTCCCTTTTTAGGGTTCCGTAGTTCAGACAAGGAACCCTTATAGTTTCGTCATGTCTGTCTGTCTGTCTGTCTGTCCGAGGTTTTGCTAAGAGACCGTTAGTACTAGAAGCTGTAATTTTGTAGGAGTGTGTATGTATATCAATTACGCCAACAAAGTGGTAAAATAAAATTTTGGAAAATATATTTTTTTAGCTCCCCTACATGTTATGTGGGGATGAATATTTTTTTCATCATCTACCCCATCGTGTAGGATATCGTTGAATAGGTCTTCTAAAATGACTTGGGGGTTGCTAAAATTATTTTTCGATTTAATGCTCCATTTACAAAATATTAAACTTTAAAGTGCATTTTTTTTTCCAAAAACTAAACTACGGTCTTGAAAAATCTGAAAAAATTCAAGATGATAGTGAATTTCATTAACTTTAAAGAAAAATTATAGCGGTTAAGATAATAACTTTATTAGTTTAGCAGTAATAGTCGTTGAACTTGGGTGTTGGATAATTTTGTACCAAATACAAGATCCTTAACATTAATCCTTTTAAGTGACTAAGATGAAAGTAGTTGCTTTTTTATAACGGGTAAAGACTTGCATTGGAAAACGTAGGTACTATATTGTGATAACGGGGTACTACGGAACCCTACACTATGCGTGGCCCGACACGCACTCGGCTGGTTTTACCATCCAAATGTTGTCTCTAAAAGATAGCTTTTAGCGATAAGACCGCCTATTGTATCAGCCTTTGTACAGTTTCTATAATTATATCTGTAATTTATATGGTGATATAAGTACATAATAATTTAGATTTTCATAATAATAGGATTCCTGGCTAGAAATATTGCTTTTTCAAAAATCCAATGATGCAGTTTAAGTTTTCAGAGCCCGTGACTCCTTTGAGTAGGTACTTTTCGCTATTCCTCATAGTTTCGAATTTCGTCATCCACGCTCACTTGGAAAATTCACCCTGTAGGTATAAGATTACAAAGTTACATTTGCAGTGAATGAATCAGTGTACCTGTATATGTATAATAAATTGAATAATAGGTGTAGATAGGTACCTAGATATAATTATGTTCAAAGGTAACTTGTAAAATGGTCAACGGATTATGTTCAAAGGTACCTAACTTGTAAAATGGTCAGTCAACGGAATCAAAAAGCAAGAATGGGGCATGTTTTATGAAATTGTACCAAAATCCCGCAAAGTATTAAGTAAGACTAAATTGCCCGAAATTACCGTGAAAGAAAGAACACTAATAATCATAAACGCGGCCGGCGGCGGGCGGCGGCGGCGTGGCGGGCGGCGGCGGCGGAGGTTTCCACGCTTATGCTCACGCTTTATCTTAGTATTAGAAGTAGTACCGGAAAAGAAAAAGCGAAAGACTACCTACAAAAATAAGAAAAACAACATCTTATAGTGACTACATCAATATTAAAAATCTTAAGTATAGGTTTTAAATAAATAGATAGACTTGGCAATCGCATTAAACAATCTAATTTACCTAATATAAAATTATAGGTACTTGTGAGATACATTGTGTTTTCTTGCGATGGCCAAGTCAATTTATTTATTTAAAACATACCTATACGATTTTTAATATTGATATGGTCACTATAAGATGTTGTTAGGTTAGCTAATTACGTAATAACTTAAGACAGATGGTCCCTTAAGTAGGGACTGAATAAATTAACCGACTTGGTATTATATGGATCTTACAACTTTTTACAGTAGAAGAACTGAGTTTCGAGACTTGTTTTTTTTTACAAGTTATGTTTTTGATGGCATTAGGTAGGTAAAGGTATTGTACCTATGTTGTTTACTCAGGCGATATAATCTGTTTTTCCAACTTTCATACTTGGGCATGAAATCGATGCGGAGTTCGATTTTAGGTAATTGTCTATAATATAAGGGCTGGTAAAATGGAATAGTCAATACTCTAATTCTATTTTTTCAGCGTTGATAACACTGGGAAAGCAACTTATTCTGGTACCAAAGATAGTGCTGGCAGATCAGATAAATATTAACTTCTTGGCAGAGAGGCAGGCGAAGCATTTGGGAAAACATTGAATAGGTACATATTTTATGCCTACTTATTAACATGAAATGTGACGAGTATTCATGCGAAGTCTTAAGACTGGTAACATTTGCTGGCTCAATCCGGTTCCAAAATAATATCGCCGCTTCAAAGCAAGCTATTCTCTCAAAATGTTTGTCTTAAGGGTGAATAATTACAAGGGTAAGTAATTGGCCTTTTGTATTGTATTATCAGCTTACAAAGATGCCTTTACTTCGTTAGTAAACCCGCATATGAAGCATAGCTTCTTTGTATGATATTACGAGTGTTTATAAACAAAGATGTGCTCGGTAGGTAGTTACAGCTTAAAACAATGAAAACTTGGATTATATTGTCATGGATATTATAGTAAAAGGAATATGTGGAATTCTGCGCCTATTTTTGTGTAAAGAGCAAGGGTTCTCAAAGAAACAAATATTTGCAGCTTTACACCGACCGACCGTCTCTATCCGAGTTACGCTTGTACGTACTATAGCTTATTTGTCTTTTATCTTACAAACTTGGATTTTTCCCTAGTTCTGTTTGCCTTGCATTGATCTCTCGACGTTCTACGAAATGCCTTTTCTTTGTATTTTATTCGTGTGGTAAATAAAGGATGTAGGTATTTAAGATTCGGTCCATTTGAAGTATTTGTTATTGTTGATCGGATGTCCACTCGATACCTAGAAATAGCAGTTTTTGTAGTTGTTTGTTTTTATGTCTCTTTGTACAAACTTGTGTCGAGAATAAAAATGCACTCACCTTAAACTGAATAAAGTTTTAAAGCAGAATTGCGAGCGTGTTCCTCTTCCAAAATATCAAACAAGCTGAGTAAGTGTGGATACAAAGAGAGGACGTTTTATTGTCTCGCACACGTTTGAGTGTTTGTCACAATCGTAATAAAGAAATAATCTTAACTAGGTAATATTAAAATGCAAAAGTAAGTTTGTTTCTTTGTTACCTTTCCACGCCTATAGGTACCACTGAACCGATCATCCTGAAATTTCGCATATACGTTCTCAGGTGTACAGAAACGGACATAGAGTACCTTTCATCCCGAAAAAAAGTGTTGTTCCCGAGGAACACAAAAATAACGTTATTATGATAATAGATGGCGCCTCGAGTCTTTCGAATCAAAAACAGGTCAACGTCTGTCGGCTCAGCTAGTATAATAATACCTAATACCAGCCTATTATTGTCCCACTGCAGGGCAAAGGCCTCTTCTCATACAGAGAAGGCACGAGCATTGATCGCCACGCTTGCTCAAGACGGGCTGGCGATAATAAAGAAATAGCCATTAATTAATTAGTGCCGTCGTCTTTTCTTTGTGTGGGCGTGGCTATCTTCCTGTTTGCTGACCGAGGGAAAAGAAAGTTAGATTAAATGCTATTCATTTTTCGCCCATTGTAATACTTAAGAACATACGCCATCAGCAACCACACTAGTTAGTGGAAACTAAAAGACTTAATTGATAAATGGAATGAAGTGCATTTAAAGTGCTACATTTTTTTTCATTACTAATGAAAGTTAGATGTAGGTATGCTTTCATTGAATATTTACCCCTTTATTCATAAACGTTGCTTAAAGTTAAGTAGTGATTAGGAGTGACACTTTAACCATACAATTTTGACGATTAAACGTCACTTATCTTTAATCATCGTCTATTATATATAAACCCACAAATGTTTATTTAGAAGGCTTAATAAATGTGATTCATCTTTAAGTAGGTAGGCAGTTACAAGTAGTAGATTCATTACTTTTAATTTCAGCTTGAACTCCTAAAAATGTTGATTTTATATACTTTGGTATTTATCTAAACGTTCAGTATTTGGTTGCCAAGATTTGCTATTTAATCTTGTACTGTTTGTCCATGATAGAGTTAAAATAAATTTCAAAAAGCAATTTGCAATCGACCACTGACTCAAAGGGCCGAATCTCGTGAGGCATCAAGGACCCTCTATTAAAATTAGAAAGTTCATTTTGGCAGATAAATTGCTTCTTGACTTCGCCTATGTTCAAGGTAAATACTGTCTGTAATCTGGGTCCGAGTGAGTAAATAAATTTAAAGATGGTAAATTTCTTCCGTTTTAAATTTCTACTTAAGAAAAAACTTGACTTTTGGTAGAATTAACAGATTTAATCGTTGTATTGATATTAGCGTAATCTCATGCGTTTCTGATAAGGAAACGCTATTTTCCCAAAAGAGGTCAGCATAGTGTGATATGGCTTCTCAAGTTTTGAGTTGACACACGAGTACTGACCAAAGCTTGTACTATCTGGACTGATCCACTCGAATCTGTGTGATCTTCCCTCAAAAGAACATTTCAAACATAGATACCTACATCTACATGGTCTTCAATTATCTGACCAAGATTATGTCTGGACATTAAAAGAGACTTCTGAGTTCGTTTCGGCCTTTCCTCTCAGAGTAGTCAGATAAGAAACACCTCATCTAGCTTATTTTTTTATAATATGACGTGTAAAAGTGATTCCGATATCCTATTTACAGAATAAACAATTTCATTTGATTTTATTTATTTTCTTTTTAATGAACAGTCATATTAACCATAGGTAGGTATTTGTTTCAGTCCAATTCGCGTTAAAGGGGTGTTAAATCTAACAATAACAATATCCTTCAAGACCTATTGTGGTTTTCCAGATGGAAAACCCCAAATACAACAATCCACTTAACATTTGTTAAAACATAACGTTATAGTGAATATGCCAAGTAGTTTTGTTAACGAGTTAAAGCGACGCGAGTAAATGCATCGAACTAATACCATTTGTCGCACATCGTTCCACGGCATCCCCAATTTGGCTACGGTTTGGTGATTTACTAAAATTATCAGTATCGCTATCTATGAACCTAACTACGCTAAATGGTTTAAGTTAGTTAGAATTTTGTAGATAATACACGGATATTGCAGTGGATAACCGATTTTATGTGCCAGTTATGGCCTATTTTGAGCTGATGGGCTTACGTAGGAAATTGTTACAGATTGATAACTAATTTTTCAACACACTTGCTCGTAAAGTGGCTCTTAATGAACCGGTTTTAGGTCCATAATGCAGTGTATTAAAAACGCGTGCTTTTTCTTTATGTTAATCCACTAGTGTGCCACTAGTGCGTTATCGCCACAGATAACTATTTACTAGTCGGAGATGCGCGCTTTTTTAATCTCATTAAAGAGACTTCATGCCAAAAGAAATCCGCGGGCCATATTTCACCTTTTTTTTTCTCGCAAGTGTGTTAAAAAAACGTCGTATGAAACGCGTGTGCATTGATCATTATACGCTCGGCTTCCTTATCCTATAATAATACCGCCTTGAGCATAATGATCAACATAGCACACATGTATCATAATGTACTATTAAACACATGATTTTGCCTTTTATCTAGAAAACCGCCTAAAGGGCACAGTTCAGTAATACCGTAGAGTAAACAAAGGCCATTATTACCCCTCTTCATTACTCACTTCAAGGACTCTCCGTTATGAAAAGGAGCAACTCTTGCGATAACAATTCGGATTTGTAGTATACCCGATAAATAAATTATAAATACATTTAGCAGCGTACATTTCGAACCATTTCTCTTCTTACACGACTAGCCCATTTGCAGATCTCCAAACGGTGCCATTACTCAGCAATAAATTGGCATTTGCGCCGTCATACATAAATTACGCGAGCGCGCTGAAAACCAAGTTCTCTGGTAGACACTTTTTGTATAAATGTAACTTGTTTAATCTTCCATATTACAAACGAGAATAGAAGTGGGTGTTAGGTACGTATTTATGTACCTATGCATCACGGGTGAACCTTTTTATGAGGTCAAGTAACAACTCTCCCTTACAGAATTTATGTGGCTAATTCACTATGTTTCAGTCCTGATAGATTTATGCCTTTTCCTCAGGCGTGGCGTCTGCTATGGCGGCGGCCGTCCGTCCGCATGCTACGAATAAAAAAAAGAACAGAAAATAGTACCTACCTCGAGCCGAAAATCAAACCAACGAGAACATTTTTTTGATTACATACGACAACGTATGAAATTAGTTCGTTTGTGGCTACAAAAGCTGACTAATTGGCAACTGTATCAGTGTTGCATAGCCACAATCCCAAAAACAAAAGTTGTCGCAAAGCCGGCTAAATCTATTATAAAGCAGCTTTGCCCAATTTATACGAATTAAAATCGTTTGTGGTATCGATTGCGTAGTAGATATGTATCGTGTTTGTTTTCGCGAAATATAGCTGTTGATGGGTATATGTTCGATATCCGTGGTATATGTATACAACATTATTTTTAGTATATGCGAAACCCGAAACACGTCTAGTATTTTTATGTAAAGAATCTATGTACAAAATTTCAAAACTGTATCATGAAAAATCACAAAGTTATAGCTTGTTAAGTTACCTGTTTGTCCGTATAAAAACATGCTCACCCGCGCTGCGCCGTCTTGCGCACATTGATAATAGTACCTAGGTACCTAACCGTTCGGCGCGGAAATTGGATAACCTACTTAGTGTCGCTCGGTGTCCAACTTTTAACCTTTTTTAAATATTTGTGGGATAAAATATAACATGGGGTAAAAATTATTGGAATCGATTCAGTTACTTAGTCTGAACAAACTAACTATATTCAGGTTTCGCATAATATATACTAAAAATAACGTTGTTGGTGTTTCAAAATTCCAAAAAACTTTAAAAGGTGCTTTAGACCATCGGACTAAACAACTCACGATGGAACCAACTCTGAAGTCACGAAAAAAAAAAAACTGAGTTGGTTCCATCGTGAAAGTTGTTTAGTTCGATGGTCTAAAGCACCTCTTCAAGTTTGCTGGGTTAATTTTGAAACACCTTTTAAATATTACCTTTTAAAACCTACTTATAAACATAGGTTATTTAAAGGTACGAACAAGTCTACATATGCAGCATAAAAAGATCGCTGTACTACTGACCGCGTAGCTGCTTTGCTACAGTCTGAACCTTATTGAGGTGATTGGGAGAATTCGGAATAATTAAAAATTCTACTACTTTTTTTGGGTGTACGCTGTTTTAACTCCAGCTGGAGTTAAAACAGCGTACACCCAAAAAAAGTAAGAGCGTTGTGTCGACTAGAAACTTTTAATTATTCCAAATACCGAACCAGGATTCTCGATTCCCCCTAATATAAAATTTTCGTTTCGCCCCAATAGTTGGACGGTTACGATTAGAACTCCCGAGCTTTAGGTCGCAAGTCAGCGTATTAGCTGCCAAGCTATGGCCCTCTATGTCATAGTAAAGTGTCTGTTATTGGAAAGTAAATCATGTTTGCCTGCAGTTTTGAAAACATTTCAAGCTACAATTTATTTACTACCTACTAAGTAACGACAAACACGCGATGCGTTTGAATTATTCATACAAGTTTTAGATACTGTTTTTTATTGCCTCTGCTTTTTTATTCTACGGAAAGGCATTGGAATGCGATATTGTTCTGTGATTCAAGGTGAAAAGGTATTCTTTTTCAGACACTGACTAAATTTTATCTACCTGCCGTACAAAAAACTACAGTTTGATTACACATTCATCATCGCTAACAATCGAGTAAATTTTTACAATGACTGCAAAATGCACCTACCTGAAATGTGTTATCAAATTGTCAGAGGCAAAAAACAAACACAATAATACATTTAGCGTGAAAAACGTTCGGAATTATTGCTAAATGCAACGTCAAAAATTTAAAAATCTAATCAATCTACGCGAGTGAAGCCCATGAAAAAACAAAACATTTCAACTCATGTCAGCTTTCGTATTTTTATAATATTTTGGTTTCTCTTTCGATTGCAGTAAGGACTACATTATGCCAATGTGCAATGGACGTAAATAACGCCTATGAACACTGAATAGACATGTACAATACGTTATAATATAGCCTTTAGTGACCTTGTCGTGTCCATTGTCTGAAATTCAGCATACAGTTATTCAAGCAAGATGATTAGGTACTGGCTTTAACACAAGGCTCTCAGCTGCCTATTAAGACCTATTGGTCTAGCCTTTAGAGCTAAGTAGGTGTAGTATTGGACTAGTGTTGTCTTTGATACATTTGTACTTTGTATTTATTTAATTCTTTAAGCACAAACAATGTACTGAGGCGGACTTAGTACAATAGGAATTTTCTACCAGTCAACCTTTGGGTGACGCAGAGGCAAACAATTATGAAAAACTTGGAGAATAAATATTTATTTATATGTACATATCATAATCAGCCTATAATGTTCCCACTACTGGGACACAGGCCTCTCTTGTGAGGGAGTGAGCTGTACCTAATCCTCCAGTGTGGCTAGGTAGATGACCTACCTACGCAATCAGATGAATCACTTTTTTACAAAACCGTGCTCAAAACAACCAAATGAATGATAAAATTTTCACTTTATTATAGACTAGCTGTGCCCCGCGGTTTCACCCGCACAAGTGTCGATCCCGTGAGAATATCGGGATAAAAAGTAGCCTATATGTTTATAAAGGGTATCAGCTTCCTCCATAGAAAATTTTATCAAAATTGGTTTAGCCGTTTGAGCGTGGAGATGTCACAAACATATTATTATAAACACACACACTCACAAACTTTCGCCTTTATAATATTAGTGTGATTGTGATATACTCAAGTCTGGTAGTTTTCTTTGCGTTTCACTCGTTTTCCTTTCAGTACAAAATCTATGCTCGTAGTCTACATTATCGCACGTAAACTCTAGATATGAAGCAATTTTCAAAACAATCACGTCTCTTCTAATAAAGGCACGTTCTTACATGAATCTTTCGCGGCTTCAGTACTAATGAAACTCATAAGCATGGTACTAATACCGGGCCATTAACACTTCCCAATTGCTATTCGAAGGGAGAGAAAAAGTCCCCCTTTGTGAGCCATGACTCCTCGTGTCTTTAGGTCCCATTAAACTTAACTCACAAATTACCTCCACACGCGGTCTAGGTCTCCTCCCTCTCACCGAGAGGAGGCCTGTGCCCAGCAGTGGGAACATTATAGGCTGATTATGGTGATGGTATGGCGGTCTAGAAGGGGATATAAGTCGGCAATGTCCTATTGTCATGTTGATTCTTTTTTATTCATCGGTAGCCTAAAAAACCGTAGATTTTCTGCTTATTGTATTGTCCTTGGCAACGTAGCCAAAATCATTTTATTATGAGAATTACTTCATTGGGAAACAATATTTCGCTGGCTCGACGCACACAGAAACAGAACACAGCTTCGAGAAATTTCTGTTGAATATCTTTAAGTATGTTGATACGAGTAACAAACAAGGAAAAGAAACGATTAGATTTTCATTTCAATAAAATTTTATGGATATGGTTTGTGTTTAATATTTCCGGTGAACAATTCCATAGAAAACTCTCGATCACTTAGTCAAATCTCAGTGAGACGCCTCCCAGTTCAAGAGTTTGCTTAATACTTTAAACTGGTAGTGAAGGCATCAAGGCGCGCTGAATGCATAAGAAATGAGGTGCCGCCGCAACCTCCTATATAATTAGTTCCTTTATTGGCCACATATTTTTACTTTGCCACGTTACAATGTGGAATACTTGACATTGTTTTGGTCCCGTACCTACTTCTTTCTTATGCGAATAAAAGGCATTTCACCGCTTTTATGACGCCTATACATTCTTCGTTTACCCGTATAGAGTCGGTATTCAGCGAGTCGATAACGAATCCGTCAATTTGGTGTCGGTATCCATAAATACCTCTTAATAATGTCGTAATCTATCAGAAAGGATCCTATGAATGCGTCTGTAATTGTAATCGTCAGATTAAACGGTCGGCTCGGCGCTTGCCAGACAATAGATAAATTATGCGGTCTCGTTGGACCCGGCGGGAGTCAAGGGATTCAATGACGTATTATGTATATTATCCCGACTTGTAAGTTCTGCTGAGCTGCCAGAGACAACAGAAGGGCATAATACACTAGTGTATAATACTTTACATAATAATTGTGTGAATTGTTTTAGTCCTCAAATCTGTTGGTTCATTATTTATTTAAGCCTGGTACACAGATTTGGTAGGGGAGCAAATTCAATTATTGCGCAGGATGCACCCTCTGTTTCCTTTATCTAAATAAAAGATTTTTGCTCTAAGAGATTCATTGCCTTAAGGTGCAGCCTGCATATGTACATTGGTATTTACTGCCGCCCCGCCGGGTAAGCACACTAATAATTTTGAAGTGGATTGCTCCTGCAACATTGTTTGTGACTTCTATTGTGAACATTGCAATACGTGTGTTGGCCACTTTGAGAAATGAGTACAAAGGCAAGAACGCTTCAAGGGGAAGGGCTATTGATTCACTCGAATAAGGTGTTCATTAATTTATAAGTAGATATTATGAACTTCGAATATCGACGGAGTTCCGAGAGAAAAACGGATAAACAAAAGACGACGTCAAAAGAAATAAAAAATGACGTCGGTAAAGTACTAAAAGAGACTGAAACATTTCACAAACATCGAAGAAAGCGGAAAAAGTTGAGCGAAAGAGTTTTCCTACTTTACTCGGTAATTTATTAAAATGGAAAGGTAGGTGCTTATTACACCTCCATGGTTACTAGGATACATGGATATTAGGTAATATATCTCCTATAATTATCTTCAGAAGTATTTTCAATCTCTTGCCTGATTAAATTAGTAGGTATTGCTAAAATATACGTGAGAAAAATTATATCAAGTTATTTATTATTTAGTTTACTTTTGAGAAGCAAACAATGCGATATCAATTGAGATCACAGTTTCCAATTTCTGATAGTCGAGCCCAAAATTCTTGGAACTAATTCCATAAAGTAATCGAGAAGGCTTGCTTGGTTTCCGTATCGTGTTGTTTAATCTCCATTCATTGCCCTCCCCCTCTCGTTAAACAGCAATTTTGACGTGTTAATAGCCAAAGTTTATTTACGTTTACGCCTAACGAACAAGCAAAATTAACACATTGAAATTTGATTTGATTTTAAGTGTAACTAATTCTGTATATCGTGTCTGTGATGAATGAATTTCAATAGATATTCAGCTTTTCCATATTATTTTAGTTAATAGAAGTTTATTAACGTTAAGTATTTTGCTGTATACATTTGCAGGAATGTGCAATAAAATGAAAAATAAAATTCCCTTTTTACTTTAATTGTTCATTTCCCGTCAAGTACCTATTACTTGAAGAGAAACAATTTCGTTCAGATATTCTTAGGCAACAAAAGTTTTTTTTGTACCTATGTGTTTTCAATATTATCATAAGATAGGTATAGATTTCTTTATTTTTTAGGGTTCCGTTCCTTTTGGGTACGGAAAGTAAAAAGTAACTCTCTCTCTCTCTCTTTTCTATAGGTACCTACTCTATTATTATTTATTATTTTATTCTATATTATTATTTCTCTTTTATTAAGCCTCCGCTGTCCGTCCGTCCGTCTGACTGTCAGATGGCTGTAACTTAAAAACCGTATTTGATAGGTAAACAGTTGAAACTTTCACAGAGTGTGTATATTGCCGCTTTATCAACAAATAATAACAATAAAATTAGTAAAATTAAAGGGACACCATACCAGAAACGTGTGTTTTTCGGCGTTTTCTGCCTTTTGGTACAGAATCATTCGTGTGCAAGTCCGACTCGCACTTGGCCGGTTTTTATCTGCACCTGAAAACAAAATACCTATAGCATGGACATACATATCGCTCATTTGGAGAAACATTGACGTAAATATATTTTTTCCCACAAATGAGTTAAATATGGCAAAGCACATATAACGCGTATTTACGTTAGGAGAAATATGACGTAAAAATAAGTAAAGTACCAGTTACGTCGATGTTTCTCCAAATGACCAACTCAGATGAGAGATATATATCCGTAATCATTCGTGAAATTTGCAGTGATTCCTATTTGTTTTTTATTAAACATTTAAATTATAACCCCTTTTATAAGTAGGGATTACTCTCGCCAGCCTTCTTTATTTCCAACTATTAAGAATATTAGCAAAGTAGCCTTTTATTAAAAAAACAGTGGTATCTATCAACTTTTAATGCCTCAAAATCTTAAATAGCTTTTTAGATAAAAACATACTTTTAAAAATTGTTCTACTTAGGTTTTATTACCTAGCATAAAGCTTTCAAATCTCTTTGAATACTGTAAATGAATTGAATTCTTTGAAATATATTTATGTAAACATAAGCTTTTCATTTTCGTGGTCTTTTTAGTAGGTACCTACAAAATAATAAGGCTTGATGTAAAGAGTAGGTACCTACTTCATTAAAACACTAATTGAACGTGATTCATTATCTGCCAGCCAGTTTATTCATGTAACCGGCTATTGTAACTTACAAGGTTACTTACAGCATAACGAACAAAACAACGAACATAAAACAAACGAAATAACGAACATTTTATTTTTCAAAATAACGTAAAAAAACAAATCCAGCTAATTATAATATTTTTCTCAACAACCTTTACTACAGCTGCAACAGGAAAAAACCTGAGATGAAACTGCAAAGTGAAAAAGAGCGATTTCATTGAGACATAGAATTTCAAAACAGCTAACGATTGAGCTATTTAATAAATTCTTTGTTGAACCTCGGGATGCGGACGTAGACGGAATAACGATGACAATACAATTGTGTGTGAGGACGTGTACCAACCCTAATAGTAATGGACCTCCAGTTTAATGTTATTTTATCAACATACCTTCGCTACAATAAATGATAAATGATTTTATTTCTGTAAGTAGGTTTGTACAAACACTTTTACACGTCAAACATATATTTTTTTTAAACTAGATGAGGTCGGCGTTTTCTAACTGACTATTCTGAGAAGAAAGGCCGAAAGAAACTCAGAAGTCACAGTCTCTTTTAAAGTCCAGACAAAATCTTGGTCAGATCGTGTGAAGACCATGTAGATTGGTGTCTGAAATGGTCTTTTGAGGAAAGAACCACACAGATTGAGCGGACCTGTCTAATCAGTGCACGCATTTGTCAAAAATCTTGCAGCTCAACTCAGAACTTGAGGAGCTCAACGATTCGACGAATAGATAGCATTTTAATATTTGAATTACGTCTCAACCTGAAAATTAATTTATCTGTTACGCTGAGCATTTGAATATTTATCGAAAGTCGAAGTGTAGCATAATCAACCTATAATGTTCCAAATGCTGGGACACAGGCCTCCTCTCAGTGAGAGGGTGTGGGCCGTAAACCACCACGCGGGCCCAGAGCGGGTTGGTAATCGAGTGTACATACAATTGAAAGACAATAAATTTACAATAAGTAAAACACGCGAGCTTAGCGCGATCAAGTCGCAAAGGACAATAAATAACCTCATTTTGATCCGATCGTGTATCGAGTATACTCGAGTTGACATACCATCGATAAAAGTAAACAAATGCGAATAGAGATTACACGCCTGTAGAGACAAGTTGGTTGTGTATTTAAACTCGTTAAAAAAAGAGATTTGTACAGAGGGAATGAGGCAAATCCTTTCGTGGGTCTATACAAGGATCAGTGAGGGTGCTGTCACAAGATCCTGCCCGTTAGCCGTGCGTTAATAGGATCAAACCGGGCTTTATTCGGGACGTGTCCACGCGCTTTCACCTAACTTATCGAATTTGCAAATCGGCTTACACTTCGTTAACCATATCTATGTACTGACAGACTATATTTAGGTAGTATAATAATGAAAATACTAAATTGGTTTTCGAGCAGAATAGAAATCTCTTACAAAGCGAATTTAGAAGTATACTAGCTTATTGAGACTATGGAACATTTATTTAGAACGTACATATAAATGTTGATGATGGGTATAAAGTATATGTAAACAAATAATTATATGTATGGTGGAATAAATTAGTGGTTGTTAGGTATTGAAATAAATATATCCTTAAAAAAAATAAAACTTACCCAAGTTTCGGCTAAACCTATACTAGTATTTGAATTCGGTATTCTTATCTAATATTTTTTAATTAAAAAATAACGCAATGGATATTAATTAAAAGACTTCGTATAATTGTTTGTTCAGCATCTTCTTACCATAAAGCACATTAAGTATTCTGTAAACAGAGTATTTGAAAGCCGCTGTTATTTTCAGCGGTCTATACATAATTCATGGGGATTGCACTGGTAATGGAAACAAAACAATTTTAGTTTAAGTAGAAAATAGACGGAAAGCTTCTCTCGCTTAGTCTCCTAAATTATTAACCTTTGTGAGGGCGATACGCAGAAAGGTTCTGTCTTGTTTACGCGTTAAGGGAGACAGGGAAGGGAACTTAATACCCTATATCACTGTCGGGGTAATACAAACTAGCGGGGTCGCAAACCTTTTCCACTAAATTACGTATCGGCACGTGGGGTAATCCCAACTTAGTCGAATCACATTGAAGAGCAGTGAGTGCATCGAGTTAATGGGCTTTGTTTAAGTGCATTTTAATTTAATTACTGTTTCATTAAATCGTGAAATTATTGAATTTTGTACAAGAGTCAACTTCGTACTATATTAAAACACAAATTAAATATTAGTTAAACGATAACAAGGCTCTCTGAAGTCCAATTTATTTTGTACAATTGAATTAAATTTCTCTCTATGTGTTGCTATGTTAAAAGATTGTTAACCTTTTAAATCTGCTTAGTTGTTTGTATTATTTGCGTAGGTAGCAGGTAGTTTTCTGCTTTAACGTATGTTATAATTTTCCTCTTACTCTTTTAAATATTCTTATTTCCAGCAATACAATGAGAACGAACGGTGATTTAGGTACTAACACTATAATTTTCAAGTGGCTGAAAATCCTACTGATCTTACTTCCTGGTAATATTACAAACGCTTAAATAAGTTTGTGAGTATGTATGGATGGATGTTTGTTACTCTTTCACGCAAAAACTACTGAACGGATTTTGATGAAGCTCTAGAGTAATATAGCTCAGAATAACGCATCGATATTCCCACGGGATCGAGATTTATGCGGGTAAAACCGCGGGGCACTGTTAGTATTTTTGTACAAATTCTTGACACTACACTTTAATAAAAACCTGTAAAAAATCTGAACAATCTTATTTATCTTACGCGCTGAAAATACATTATATAAATTAAATTTTGGCAAGATTAATGTATTTTAATGTTGTATGAAACTCTCCAACAAATCCATTCAAGTTGTTCGCAGTTTTACTTTGTTTGCTAAACTTACAAGAAGTGCGATAATTTTAAGCGTTCATTGAAAATTACTGCGTGAAGCTACTAGGTGTAATATCTAATGCATAAATTATCAACTTATCTATTCCCAAACTCTCTCGGGAGGCGCCCGCGCCCCCTCCGAGCCATAATGTGTAACGTGTGACGTACGGGTTGTCTCGCCCCCAGATTGACAAAATCTTACATGGGCTCGACACTACTAAAGCCTCTCTCCCGTATAACACTTTCATGTGTGGGTGTCTTTTGCACTCAAAGGTCTTTTCTTCTCAAAACCTTTTATAAAGTCTTGATAAGCTTTGTCAGCCAGTTAAAATGATAAGAGATTCAGTGAAACTGACAATGGTAGTGAGTATAATTTGGTGGATTCATTTTAATATCAATTAAGAAATTATCTGTGGGTACCTACAGATAGGGGTATGAATGTATGATGGCGGTATTCGTTCTCAGTAAACCTTCCATATAAACCATAAGCCATGATGACAAAGAGATACCTCTATACATTTCAGAGCAATTTTTTTTTATTGCATAACATCACGCCCTGTTTCCCCGAAGGCTTGGGTAGAGGTGTACCCACATTTCACCAGCAGTTATGTTTAAGTCCCATGTAATAGGAGACGAACCAATAGCCATCAACCGGGCAAGAATCCAGACTCCGGACTGCTACTGAGACATTTCGGATAGAAACGCCCAATAACAGTTTGCCCGACCTGAGAGTCGAACCCAGGACCTCACGCACACAGTAGTGATAGTAAGCACTAGACCAACAAGGCAGCCGTTATACTGATGGCTCTAGTTGAAATAAAAGATCTTTATAAGTACCTAATACAATATAAAAGTTATTTTAGTGCCGTCCATGACAGTGATTCCTCAGTAATGGACGAATTAAAAATTAATTTCGCGAAATAAAATTTCTTGTGTGATTTCAGCGCGCAGAGTAGCTCCCTGGCTCTCCGGGCGACCGTAACGCGCGAGTGCCACTTACCTGTTACAACTTATTGAATTATTTATGAAAGTATCCGTCTTATTGGATTGAAATATTGCGGCCCTATACGGCTTATTCGCCGAACAATACCATTAAAGTGACGGCCAACGCTAATTTAAAACTATTGTAGATAGAATACCTACTATTCTATTAGGATTGAAGTGGGTACGTATGGGATAAAAATGATAGATGATAATGTTCAATTACTTGGTATTAATGACATAAACACACATATAAAATTTAGAACGGAAGGTGATAGTCTATACAAGCAATATTCATCACACTAATAGTATAAAGGCGAAAGTTTGTGAGTGTGTGGGGGTGTGTGTATGTTTATATGTTTGTTACTTCATCACGCTCAAACGGCGGGACCAATTTTGATAACATTTTAAATGGAGGTAGCTGACACCCTGAATTAACATATAGGCTACTTTTTATTCCAAAATTCCAACGGGATCGACACTTATGCGGGTGAAACCGCGTAGCGCAGCTAGTGCGATATAATTATGTAGGTATGGAAAAATATATTAAGACATGAAAAAACCAACTGACATTTTTTTGACATGACAGGTGACCACGGAGCACCAACGCTCAGGGTGTACTCCCATCGTTAGCTCGTAACCGATATTTTAAGGACACGCAATTTGTTCTAAGTTGTTTGCAGATAATTGACGTAAGTGCGGTGTAAGGTTGAGAAGTACCATTCAAAATCAAATGTATGAAAATTTTATTGAAGTCATTAACCGTGTATTCGAGCAAGCGGGTTACTTAATGACTTCAAGTTAACACTGACCCGCCATCTACGAGTAGTTAGGAAATAAAGTTTTATCGGCCAATGTGTAAGAATACTTATTCCCGTTTATTGCTCTTCGTCCAGTCATCTCTTAGGCTATTAAATTCGTCGGAAACGTCGCATAAAACGTTCGAATCGATTTCGCATAAACGATAGACGTGACCAACCAAAAAGTGTATGGCGTCTAATTTGTCCGGATATCGAGTTTTTTATTTATTGCAATCACAAGGCAGTGTCACAATCAAATTAAATTTGTTGTGTGTTTATTGGCAGATTTTACGAACAAAGTGTAATTAATGATCTTATGGTAAGGTTAAGGCACACGTATAATCTCTTAAGGCTCACAGAAACGAAAATTCCTCTGCTTTCTTCTTTGTCTATGGTGAACCAGCACTATGCTATGCACTCACAAAGAGTCGAAAGCATCCAAAGGGCCTTCACGAAACATCTGGCGTATACCTTCGGTAAAATATCTCCCCGGTGTCCATATCAACAACGTGTTCGATGCTACAACCATATTCTCTGCGCGACCGTCGACTGACACAGGGTCTAATGTTTCTTTACAAATTGGTCAATAATAAATTAGTCTGTGACAGATTACTTGAGCGTATTGAACTAAAAGTTCATTACAAAATGCCCAGATACCCTAACTAATGTATTCCACACTTGAGCATCCAGGACAAATATTGGAGTAAATTCACCATTAAACAGACACAGCAGAGAGATGAATTCTTTGATAGAATTTGTACCAGACGTTGATCTATACCATGAATCCTTAAAGGTCTTTAAAGCCAAGATACTGAAGTCCCGAAAAACACAATCTGTTAATTTGATATGTTAGTATACTTTGGAAATCCTTCACCTTTTTATAATTAGTTTTTAGAAGCTATACTTTCCATTATGATCTATGTTGTTCGTCTTTTTATTTTACTTTTTGTTATTAATCTTAGTTTTAGTAGTAGGTAGTTTATGAAGTATTCTGCTATAATTTTTTTTTTATTCTAGCCTTTAATTTAGTTTTGTTATAATTATGTGAGATTACTTATTTCTGAAATTGCTGGTAAATCTGTAATTGGCGACTGTGTAAGACCGAGACTTTTGTGATCTATAGTACTTAAGATAAAGTATAGGTACCTATTACATAGAAGCTGTTGGTGTACCTTAATATATAAATAAATGAAGTCGAGCTATACGATCTGTTATATAATATATTCTACTAATCAAAAAGCCGCCTTGTCTTCGTTCAGTTCCTTATTTCTCTCACGTTGAGAAAGTTACAATGAATAAAAAAAAGTTAATTATGACTAAATAATGAGTTTAAGCGAAACATGAAGATTTTTAATTTCGTATAAATAACAGTAGGTAATAGCCAAATGTATGTAGGTACATATAATATGTTGTCATATGAGTCTACAAAGTTACCTTCTGGGGGCCTAAAAAGGCCACTTTGGCAGAATCATAAACGTATTTTGCTTTTTTTCGTTGCAAGAGATTGGGATTGGATTTGGATTGGTATTTAAGCACAGACAAAAAAAAAATAACTGAAAAATCCTTCACCAATGGGATTTGATACGATTAACTTAACAGTTAACTGTCTAGGTATATGATTTATAATGATTTGATGAATTCCTTTTATGATTCTGCAAAAGTGGCCTTTTTAGGCCCCCTGGAGTGTTGGCATCATTTGAGTTTTAATTAACATGGGAATTTGGCGAGTATTCCTAAACTGAAATTCAATTAGAAAGTTTGGCGCGAGTGACCATCAGATTAAGGGCTGGTCCTTAGATCGAAATTAATTGGCTCATGCAGATATTGTTGTAGCCAAGGACCCTCATCTCTGAGGATTTATGTCTAGTTGAGAGAGCCACGAACCTCGACAATTTGTTTACCCACTAAATAGGTTGTATTAGTTGTATACTTGAGTTCCATCTGCTCATTCTTGTTTTATTTGAGTTATGAAACAAAGGAGATTTTAAAATCGATGATTTCTGCGAAAGCAGTGTTAGAATAGATGATTTGTACGAAGTTGTTGGTAAATGTAAACTGAGACAACAACAACTAGTTAATTAGTTAGTAATTTAATTAATTACTCAGTGTAAATAGTTAATTGTGTAGTATCTATGTTTATGTTGTATATAGGTTACCAATTAAATGTTAAGAAAAATCGGTCAAGTGCGTGTCGGACCACGCACAATGAAGAGTTCTGCAGTTTTGATGAATGTATCCCAAGAACAAACTTTAACGTAACATTGCTGCATTGTTGAAAGAATATTATAGTTGAAAGAATGTTCGACATTAATATACGCCATGGTCAATTCTCCAAGTGCAATTTAAAGTTTGTATTTGCAACAAAAAAATGTGATAAAACTACAGATTAACGATTTTTAGACTTTTTCCTAAATGCTGTGGGACCTTGCTTCTTGCCAAATTCACGATTCTAGGTCAACGGGAAGTACCTTAAAGGTTTTATTTATTTACGAGTATAAAAATATGTCGCATAAATAATTACCGGCCGTATTTTTTATTGCGGTGACTTAAAAGCTTGATATTTTTAAAGCTCCAAGGGACCATGTTCCTACATATTTGATATTAATTTCAACTTGATAGCTCTGCGCGTTCCTGAGAACAAGGGTCTTGACAGACAGACAGACAGACACACGGACGAACGGGCAACTAAGGGATCCTATACTGCCGTGCTAAATGCAAAAGGGGTACCTACCTCAGAAAAAGCTTGTTTTGAGAAAATTTAAGTTTTGCTCTTATTCTCAGTGATTTGAGGTAAAACTGATATAGGGAAAACTTTTTAATGGTTTTTTTTATTAAGATATAAATTATATATCTATTTGGCTTAGCTCATTGGGAATTTAATCCGAAAGGTTATAATAGATTAATATTAAACTTAAATATAATAAAGGAATCTCCTTGGTTTGTCAAGTCGTTAAAACCATGCGAAGCAGGGACAAGTTGCTAGTAAAGCCTATTTGAATCATATCACTTGGTTTTCATAGGTTTTTATTTTTTATTAAGGTTCCGTACCAAAATGGTAAAAACGGAACCCATGGTGAGACTAAGTCTGTCTGTCTGTCTGTCACAGGTGGATATCTCAAGAACTACTAATGCTATCAACTTGAAATTTGGAATAGTTTTAGCTGACGTTTGCCCAACTATATGTAGGTACTATTGTACTATGTATAAATGTATAATGTACTATTGCATATATGAAAGAAATAAAAATATAATTATATTTTTTGCAACAGGGACTGAAAAGGGGTCTGAAAAATTCGAAGTGGGGCTACTAGGGCATGTGGGGTATCATATGAAAGAGTGCAGTTTGCACATTCTCAAAAAAAATTTTTTTAGACCTCGTAGTTTTCGACTTTTGATGAAAAATGTAAAAAAAATACCGTTCCCCCCCTTATCTCCGAAGTTTGCAAAGAGAAAAATCTGAAATTATTCTATGTGGTAGAAGTTTATGTAAAGATTACAGGAAAAATAAAACAAAGTCTCTAAATAGCAAACTTTTTCAGAAATCATCAACAAAAGTTACATTAATTCCACTATCGGTCAAGAGATGGCGCTGACATAAAATTGCAATATTCTACACCGCAGTGCACAGTGTTAAAATTCTCTGATGAATATAGGCCTCGCCGATAAAAAATTAAAAACATATGATGGTACGGAACCCTCGGTGCGCGAGTCCGACTCGCTCTTGCCCGTTTTTTTTTATCCTTTTGATAGATTCTTATTTTGTAAATGTGAGGACTTTGTAGGCCTTAGAGACTTTAGATCTGTCGACCATTTTTTATTTTATCAAGTACCTGGTACTTGTTGACAGGCCTACGCTGTCCTCCCATAGGTACCTACTATAATTTGAAAACATTGTAAAAGCCAATTATTTTTAAAAAGAGTAACCGTGGAGTTTCTTGCCGGCTCTTCTCCATAGGAAACGACCAATTGGAACTGTGCACCTAGGTTCTGACATTTATATGCCCATGTAGGTTTATGTGAAATAAACATATTTTGATTTTGAAATAATGCAACGGTACCAATTTCCAGGTATGATACCTATCGAATGATCCTGATTCATAAGCAAGCTCGAGGGAATCGGAATGAAAGCCGCTCTTGAATTAGTGCGGTGAATGCACGTCTATCACAAGCAAACTTAGTTTTTAAAGAGGTTAACTTAGAAGTAATAGGAAACATGGCCCGGATGCACTTCACTGTGATACAATAAAAATTTGGAGGATGTTTTTTTGGTAAATTGAAATAATTAGGGTATGTATTGTTAGGAAAAATCTTCAGTCTCTGGTTAGAATTTGTATGCATTGTTCTCTGGAAATTTGTAGGTTATGTTTTATTTTGGTCTACTAAAATTGGTAGACAGTTCACCACAAAAGCTGCTCAGATATAGGTATTATCTGTTTTATGTACTTATAGACATAATCAGCCACAGTTACCACTACTGGGACACAGGCCTCCTCTCGGAGAGTGAGAGGTGGCTGTAATCCGCCACGCGGGCCCAGTGCGGGTTGGTAGATGTCTCATGTTTTTGGTTCCAGGACATGCCGGTTTCCTCACGATGTTTTCCGTCACCATTTTGAAAGCAATGGTGATGCAATATTTTACACGAAGTAAAGCGCCTGTCTAGATTCGAACCTACGACCTACAACTTGTACTTGTGTCACCACTGTTATCTTATCGTAAGTATAGAATTTATAGACTATTGGACCAGCAGTCGCGGAAATCGATAGTTACCTTCCATCGTTGATGTTGAGTATTATGACTTCCTAAATCCACCGTGAGAGGTACTTATCATGTTATTTCAAGTCATTTTAAGATAAATATATTGCCAATTATTATTACCTATTTGAAAGTCGATTTCGTGGTAGCTCGGTAATAACGTAAGTAGGTATGTTTTGTTGAATAAACATGCCGTTTCTACTGAATTTGGCTATTTTATGTAAAACAGAACATACATAATTATGTAAGATAAATATGTAGGTATAGAATTAGGTACCTATTAATATCTAACTACTGATGTTACATTTTCCAGTTAGATACGCTACCTACATAATATTTTCGTAACATAGCGCGTAGGTCGGTTTACCACGAATATTTGGCCTGGAGTTTTTGATCGTCAAAAATGGACGCAAACATCTTTTTTATGGCACCTCGTCATTGGAGCAAAGCTTAAGGTGATCAATGGGAATCTGATTTCTCATCGCTGCCATTTGGGTGGTTCCTACAGTAGCCCGAGATCTTGAATTTGAAGTCGGTGTTGGTTGAGACATCAGATTTATCAAATTTGGTGGCTTCGATGAAGATATCGATCGCCAATAAACGCATAGGTATTTTTATAAGCAGAAGAAATACACTTTCAATCCTAACTAATATTATAAATGCGAAAGTAAATTTGTTTGTTACCTTTTCACGCCTAAACCACTGAACCGATCATCCTGAAATTTTGGATATACGTTGTCAGGTGTACAGAAACGGACATAGGGTACCTTTCATCACGAAAAAAAGTGCTCTTCCCGAGGAAAACAACAATAACGTTATTATGATAATACATGGCGTTACGTGTCTTTCGAATCAAAAACAGGACGTCTCACGGGTCAGCTAGTAAAAAATAAAAGACGAACGAACAAATAAGGAATAAGGACAATTAATAATAAGGACGAACTAAAAATGGAATGAACGTGGACGTATTAAGAGGAAATGTGGTCGTTTCTTCTTAAAAACGCTCTCGCCTGTTCTCTTTCTGGATAATGACAATAAAGCAATGATTGTTTACAGAATAATAAATATTAACTGCTTGTATGTCCCTATGTTTTCCTTTTACATGCTTAAAAATTGCTCAAAATTGCCGCTGTCAACAGAGGTCTAGTGTACTTTGGCAACTATTTATGAAAAAAAAAACAAAAACATAGGGACACAATATAATTATATCCTTCTAATTCAGTTTATGCTCGGAGTCTCTTTGAAGGATAAAATCAGGAATGAAATTATCCGGAAAGAACCGGAGTTACCGACACAGCTTGCAGAGTAAGCAAACTGAAGTGGCAGTGGGCTGGCCATGTCTGTCGAAGGACTGATGGCCGGAGCAGACAAGTCCTGGAGTTTATACCGTGTATCGGCAAGCGTAGTGTGGAACGCCTCCCAGCTAGATGGACGGACGACCTAAAGAAGGTGGCTGGGGTAGACTGGATGCGGAAGGCGGAGGATAGGGTGAAGGGGGTGTGGCGCGATAAGCTAAGTTGAGATTTAGTTGAGAATTCAGTTTATGAAATATCTTTTAAATTGGTCCCATATTGGAGGAGGAAATAGGCGAGAGCCAAACCTCGAATTATGACTTTTTACTTAGGCTTTTTCAAAAGTCTCTCCGACCGCATTTCCTCTTAAAAGTTTCAATTATCATAAGTACTGTACAACTCAAGTCAATTGTCAATGTATGTTTCTCTAGTTTATAGATCTCTAGTATTTTCACCTCTGAAAGCTCTTCTAGCCACTTTAAGGGCATTAGAGTAGCTACTTTATTCTTATTTCAAGTGTCGAGGATCTTTTGTCTGATTGACATCTGCTTCAAGTTTGATCGAAACATGAAATAAATATCTAATTTATCAGTTCAGTTAGCAGATAAAACTATTTTTTTTATGTCATTTCGAAGAATTCGTCGAAATTATATCATTTTTATTTGGGTTTTCCTCATAGGATCACGTCAATCAATCAATCAAAAAGAAACTCTTCGACAGTTTTTGGTATCAAGTAATTTTGTACCTAAATGAGTTTGATGTAACAAACTAAATAATTGGATTATGTGAGCAAGGCTTACTTCTATTTTGAGAAAATTGAATTATATCTCTCACGGTTCGTTCCCTTTTGGGATAACGAGAGCGTCAAGCAATACGACTCGTGAAGCCACTACGTGTTATAGTCATATTTACCCCCCATGGTTTCACCCGCGTAAGTGTCGATCCCGTGGGAATATCGGGATAAAAAGTAGCCTATATGTTAATCCAGGGTGTCAGCTACCTCCATACAAAATTTCATCAGAATTGGTCCAGCCGTTTGAGAGTGAAGAAGTAACAAACCTAATTGTATAAACACCCCCCCCCCCACACACACACTCACAAACTTTCGCTTTTATAATATTAGTGTGATTAGGGACTTGTGGTTAAGGGTGGGTTCACATCTGACGGAAAATACGTCGGGCGTACTGCGATTGTTCCCTCGACGCACTAACGCATCATCGGTTGAGTGTGAACGGTCAAGTGTTTTTCTATACATTTGTCTGTTCTGGGCGTTACGCGACCGATAATACGCGACGCATGTTCCGTCAGATGTGAACCCACCCTAAGTAATACCTAACAGCCGCACGGGTCGATCGATCAGGTTAAGCTACGTTTGCCGCGGTTGGTCCGTGATTCGCGGATCTTTGACAGTCGTTACGGGTCGTCAGAAGCCCGAAAGTCAGACTACCTGTCTTACCAAGGGGTATCGTATTATCAACTGGATTGTGGAGGTCAGATAGGCAGTCGCTCCATCTAAAATACTGGTATTCAGCTGCATCTGGTTAGACTGGAAGCCGACCCCAAAAATAGTTGTAGGTAGATGATTTAAGATTACCTCGAACACTAACTTGACGTTAGATACGGGTTATTACTTCGTCGAATTCACCGAAAATAATAGAAGTTAGTTAAATTGCATATTTCGAAGTCGGTGTTTAAAATTAGCCTGACCTTAATTATTCTTATTTTAATTTGAGGATACTCGAAATGATCAGTTGAAGAATACTTTATTATTAATCAAACTCAGTTTCATAATATTCCTCAATGATTACAATAAAATGAGTCTAATAACGGATTGTTACGAGTGGAAGGTTTTAAGACAAAGGCAAATTTATTTTTAAATGCCTACTTATTTTCTACTGTCAGTGACAGCTACGTTTTTTTTTACTCTTTGATCTAACCCAAAGTAAAAAAAAAAGGATAATCATTAAAATCTTCAATAAATTGTTAAATCACTCTCCTAATTTGCTGAAGCTCCACAACGCTCCAATACCTCTCCCCTTCTTTTGTAAATATCTAAATAGCGAGGTACGATGAAACAAAGAGGAATAAAATTTACAGCCGTCTTAACTATTCTGTAGTAATTATCACAAAGCTAACGATACAAAATTAATCAACCCTCGCAATTACCGGTGGGGTCGAATATCGCTTCTGTCAAACAATTACTGTTGATGTTCATCGGACGCTTGTCATCATTTATCTTGTCTCGCGAAGTAATTCTATTAAATAGTTTATAACACAAAAATGTCGGCGGTTCACGCTGTAATCAAAGCTGGGGGTGTTTCTGTTAATTTATCATGGTGGTACCCAGTAGGTACACGAAGTTTAGTTAATGAACACTGTAAGTTTATTTTGATTACGGATGTAGAAACCTACTGTTTGAGAGGGGCTAGAGTGGTTAGCAAAAGTTGAGTGACGATATTAACTAATTAATAGTGGATACCAGACAGGCAATAAAAATAAAAGTTTTGGTGCTCTATTAATATGTAATAGAGACGGGCACCTATTAAAATATAAGGTACGCGTATTAAGTCGAACCGAAATGCCCAATCACGTTGCGGCCAATTTTAGAATGGGCAAGTTTCCTCACGATAGTTAAAAATTCACACATGACTGTGTCATCTGTTTATTATTAAGCCATAACTTGCGAATCGTTTAGCATAGGCGTATAAAAGTTTTATAACTAGCTAACACGCTATGACAACAATTTTCTCACGACATGGCAAGGTTTTTCGTGAAATTGCTGAAAAAGGAAAATATCATACCTTGTATTGTTGAAAGCAAGACGTTTTCTCTACGTATTTCTCCCCAAGTATTCAAGTTTTAGAGACTTGATCTACCTTTAAGTAAGCGGACACTGGCAAGGGTCTTACGGACCGCGCGTCGCAGTTTGTACACAAAGGACCGGTTCAAAGCCGGAGTCTCGCACACTTTACTAAAATCCGAGATTTCTTAGCGACACTAAATCTGAAGGTATAACTTTTTATTTTCTATCTGTTCTAACAATTATTTTTAATTGAGCTCGCTCACAAAAAAATTAATGATGTTGAAATCCGTGAAAAGTGTGAGACACTGCAGATTCACGAGTCGAGTGGCACATCTGTTACCGGTCTGCTCGCTCCTCTGACTTGTAATAATGGAATTAACGAGCTGGTTATGAACAAACGGCGTCTTCATTTCCAGGGTCCCGTTTATTCGTCCTTTGCCCTATTTCACTGCCACACCATTACACTGAATGAAATAATGGACTCAATATTGCGCTCATTTAGAAGGTCTCCTTCACGTCGCACTAATATTTCCGAAGGTGTTATGATGGAATAACAAAGAATAATGTTGGAATAACAAATAATACTTAGGTAGGTACTATTTCATTGCAAAAAATAAGGTTAATTGGGTACTGCTTTTTCGTTAGTAATTCACGTTGATTGTGTAGTGTACTGTATTACAAGTCATTATCGTGCGTGTTTTCATCGATAAATTCATGTATCGGAAAGGCACACATGGTTCGTTTTCAACTTTAATTACATTTATTAACCCGAGTTTAAACTGAATTTACGCTGTCACGCGTACAAAATCCATTCACTAAATAGCCCCCATCTCGTATAATGAGAGAGGCTACGTAATCCAATTAATTAGCAGCGAGATGAAACTACATGCTAGTTGCACAATATCCTCCTCCCGAGGCGGCCAGGCGGCCAAGTGGGGTCCCTCACTGACCTATCCTTGCACTATTTCACGGAAACTAACCATTTCCCTAAGAATTTGTATCCTTCTAATACATAATAAATTGTGATGGTCTTAGAAGGGCCGCACATTAAATTGAAGAGGTCCCAAAGCGTTCCTTCGTCTGATAGTTGCGTGAATTCCATTTTTTAGGTTATTGGGTTCCTTGAGTATAATTTTACTTGAGTCGTCGTAACGTAAAGTAATTATAGATAAAATATATTACGTAACGTAGTCATGCTTATATTGTGGTGAACTATATTATTAGTAGGAAGTCTATAATTATTCAAATCCACATTCAATTACAAGTTTTTGGCTTCATGCACTACCTTCGTCGAACATAGGCACTTTGTTCGACGAAATTACTTTCCGCTTCGCTGCTTTCCTGCGAATAAGAGCTCCTTGTCGTTCTTCTCATCGCTGTCACTGTGACGAAGATGTCAACAGCCTCGGACACCACGGCCGGTCTTGCAGCCGAAGTGCGGGTCGCTTACCGCGGCACGCGGACATATATTACCTACATCATTGACATATATTACCTACATCATCATTTTATTGTCTAGTGCAACAAATTTTGTATGCCATAAATGGCAAAACATGTAGCCACCTCACAATAATTATAAGACCTTCATACTGTACTCATGTTTTACAAAATAAACATTATCTTATCTTATCATCCGACGAGCTCTTGTCACCGTCGGCGTTCCAGCTGTATTAGAACCCAATGGCTTGGCACACGACGATGGCAAGAGATCGAACGGCATGTCTTTATTTCCATGGAAGGTGGGTAGGCCTTTAGTGTGGGACGCAACTTGTGTCGATACTCTTGCGTCATCCCATCTTCCTGGCTCGGCGTGCTGTGCTGGCGCTGCGGCTGCGGAAAACCTCAAGCGGCGAAAGTAGGTACCTTATCAGTAATTATATTTTCGAGCCGTTTTGGGTTAAAACCCTCGTCGTCGGGTCGTGGGGTCTGAGAGCTCATGGCTTTTTGAACGAAATCTCTAAACGGCTGGTTGACACTTCCCGTGACCCAAGGGCTGGCTTTTACCTTGGCCAGGGGATAAGTATTACCATACAACGCAGCAATGCCGCCAGTCTCTTGGGTATCTACAATAATAGTCGACAGCGATGCGGAGGAATATTTCGAGGAATTATTTTAGCTTTTCAATAGTTTTAGTTAAGTTAGGACGTTATATTTTAATTTTAATAGTTTGTAGTTTATTTAGTATTAGAAGTTTGTACAACATTGAATAAAATTATTACAAGGTGCCATGCATTATTTCAGATCAATGGTAGATAATTATGTATAGTGGAAAGTTTAAAATGCATTCTCGTGACAATTTAAAAACATCAACCAGTCTTACCATGGGGTATCGTATTACCCAGTAACTGGGTTATGGAGGTCAGATAGGCAGTAGCTCCATGTAAAAAGAAGCCAACCCCAATATAGTTGGGAAAAGGCTAGGAAGATCATGTTTATATTTTAACAGGTATATGTTTTAAAATGGTCAATTGTCTGGTTATTTTTTATTACGTTTGCCAATGGCCATCCCAACCTTAATTTAAAACTGTCAATTAATTTTCCCTTCCCCTTTGACATCGTACACTGGTATATTATGTAACGCGTCGTATGCAGAGGTGGCTTGGCTGTGGTATTCGCCTATAAATTAATGGGTACGTATTTGAATATCGAAAATTAAAATATCGACTGTTAAAATATCGATGTTCAAAACATCGAAAATTTAAATATCGATTGTATCAAAATGTCGAAAATTGTTATACCTACGCTTAAAACGTCGAAGATTGAAATGTCGAGTGATTAAAATTTCGAATGATTCAAAATATCGAATGACATTATGCCTAAGTTCAAAATATCAACATTTAATACATCGAAGTTCTTAATATCTACGTTACGTTACGTTTGGGTTTTTATTATGTAAAAATAATTAAAGTACCTACATTACATGAGGTTTTCCCTGTTTTTTTTTTGTAACCCACCTGATTTCCATCTAGCAAACAAGCATGCAGCAATCATGCAACATGCAAGCAAGCATGGCTTCTGTCACGGCTCCGGCGCTGCAGGGCTCCGGCAGTCCCACGCGAGCTTAACGTCGCAGATGGTTTAAACGCCCACCACCGCAGCTTCGGCTTGTTGGCCGGCTTCGCCGGCCAGCCTCAGCGGCGGCGGCGGGTGTTAAAACCACCAGCTCCTCAGCTCGCGGGCTGCCTCGCCCCTCCGCGACTACGCGATTCTAAATTACACTCTAGGGGTAGGGCAGACAAGACTACGTGGAGTCGGTTTTGCAGCGATACGTTTCTGTCACTAACTTTAGTAGCACAACCTGCACAACATATTGACTTTCAAGAAAATATTTTAATTTAAATAATACCTTCACGATTGACCTAGGCTTGTACACTGGACACTGATTTTCATGGATAAAATAGGTCGAAATTGTTCCAAAACCGAATTGGGGCACCCCGAATTTACGTAGTCTTTTGGCTGTTACCCCTAGAGTGTATATAAAAATCCGGAGGCGCGAAGGGAGGGCAACCCCCGCCCGCTGTAACAAAGCATAGGCATCCGTGGGAACCGTAGCGGCTGAGGCTGGTCGCCGGAGGCGACCAGCAAGCCGAAGCTGCGGAGGTGAACATGGGTGCCTATCCTTTGTTACGCAAGGGCGAAGGGGTTGCACTTCCCGTAGCGCCGGAGACGTTGCAGAAGCAACCTTTTTCCACTCATACTACTTTATCAAAATTTGTTCGATATTTTAACTTGTACGTATTTTTAGGGTGAATGAATGAATGTATTAAATGTTGAAAATTAACTCATTTTTACACGTAGGTATATTAATTTTCGATGTTCAAATAATTACCCATCGATATTTAGGACGTTCGATAATCTGTATTTCGATATTTAGATCTTTCGATGTAACTTTTGTAGATATTTAGATTTTAGATATATTGGACGTAGATTATTTAACCATTCGATAATATAAACTTTCGATATTTTAATTTTCGGTTATTTGATCGTTCGATATTTCCATTTTCGATGTTTCGAACATCGATATTTTAACAGTCGGTATTTCAATCTTCGATATTCAAATACGTACCCAAATTAATAATAGTCCTCGACCACTAATTGGTTCGTCAAGGATGATGATTTTGACAATATTCCCAGTACCATTATTTGCGTAGTCTTTGGGGAAACATTAGGTACCTACCTACCTACCATATGTATAGTCATGAGCATAAATAACTACATACACTTACGCCAAATTCTTAACGATTTTCTTTTAAAGTATTGATAGATATTCTATGGTATTACGGTACGGTATTACGAACATTTGAAATATTATCAAAACGATACTTTTACGAGAAAAACTCTTTTGAATTTTGCCTAACTGTAAGGTACTTATGTTCGTGTCTGTAGGTACCTACGTATTTTTTAACATGTGGTCCCTATGAGTTATATTCAATATCCGTGGGTTATACCTATAGAAACCAGTTTCAAGGCTTTTTTGCAACCACAATTGATATTATGTTGCAGTATAACACTATTGATGAATCTGCTGTGAATGTTGAAAAAAAGTTTTGCATGATTTGTACGTATGTTTAACTTGTCAAAATAATTTTCGTCGTAACTTTATTAAAAGCCGGTTGCGTCGATGTAGAAAACGAAGCATCACCAAATATTATGACCAAACGGAAGACCTTTGTAGATACAGTCGTAATATCTGACATAACAATAAAAAAATACATAACATGCGCGCACCAACCCACCCCTTTTCACCACATACACCCCAACACACCCCGCGCTTCACACACACCCACACCTAAAAGCACCTAAACCACTTGTCATCAAACCTTATTTCTACAACATAATAATTTGTTAACTTTGTTACTCGTATTACATTGTATTTAAGTTTTAAATTATAATTTTTTCTTTTGTTTTTATTTATTTCAAATTAATTACTTCACATAAAAAGATGAAAATGTTTGCCTTACTTGGGAAGAGACTGGTCCCCACGATACAGGGAATCCTAAGGCGGGGTGGACCCCACACAGGGCATTTGTAAAAATCTAGTACGCATGGCTCATAAGTAATCTGTTACTATTTTTTTTTTAAATATTGTACAGACGCCAGCACATCGAGCTACTCGAAGCTGTCAAATTTTCCCAATCAACTTTGAACCTAATGCTTTAGCGATAACGTTGAAAATCTATTAAAGAAATTTGACAGATTGTAGTAGGTTGATGTGCTGGCGTCTGTACTTACAGTGTTTATTCTGAACTGAATAAAGATTTTATTTATTATCTTAGTATGTAAACTCAAATAAATTAATTCTTAAGCAAATTGACTACCAACTTAAATTGTTCGTATATTCAAATCACATCTGTATTTTTTTAACAGTTCTATTAAATGCCTATTACACGGCAAATTGATATAGGTTGTAAATTTGCTAACATTGTGTTACGTGCATTGGCTTACTTACGGTTATGGCGCAATCTACCTAGTTGTGACGTTCAGCGAAGAAAAGGCCACTTCTCGTGGGTGACATAAAAACTTCGACCTCCCGTCTACTAATAATAAAATAGTCATGTCCTCGTCTGTGTCGCGTCTACATAGCATGTTGTATAACGGAATATCTTTTTGTTTCGATTTTCTCCTAAACCGGCATGTCCTAGAACCAAAAATTCAAAGACATAATATTGTGACATCCGCCAACCCACACTGGGCCCACGTGGTTGATTACGGCCCACTTCCTGTCACCGCGAGAAGGCCTGTGTTCAAGCATTTTAGACTTAATAAGAATATGCATGTATACTCGTTTTCTTTGGTCATCAATGCATTAAGAAATTGTTTTTGATAAAGTTCTTATTATGTAAATACCTATGTGAACCTAATGGGGAAATATCCCGATTAGGTTCACACAGGTATAGTGTAATAACACTATCATACATATATCTGCGATCATAATAGATCGTTGTGTCATAGATATGTGACAATGTATTATGAATAATTTGTGGGCTTCGGTAAAATACCTAACTATATGTATATTGTATATTAGCCTTTGCCCGCGACTCCGTCCGCGTGAAATGTCTTGTTCTAGCATAAAATACATATCCCATAGCTGTGCTCCGTTGTTTCGTATTCGCGTAGTGTTTTTTTCGGACGTTTTTTCTTTATGTTCGGCTCCTAAGGGTCGTAGTAACTGTCAAATGCAAAAAAAAAAAAAACAAATCCGTCTGGCAGTGCCAGAGATTAGCGCTGTCAAACAAACAAACAAACTCTTCAGCTTTATTATATATAGTTTAGGTAGATATAATAAAAAATATTATGATTCTATACAGCGTGGCACTTTAAAACACGTATACTATTTTGCGTTTTCGTTTTAGGAACGTATTTTAATTTAAATAAATATTAATATTTATTTACAACTTTCTGAAATATCATCTTGGAGCAACCTGTACTTAAAGATCTTTAGCGCAGGGGTCATTAATTTGCCAAGGTAACGGATCATAACATCGTATCAATGAAATTAAAACGAATAACATGCAAAGAGTAGGCGAACTGAAGGAAAGAGGGGGCCCTATGTTGGCGCGAGGGGCGCAGGCGGTAATTTTCAAATGATTTTATGTTGTTATAATTTTTATGATTACCAACGCCTACCGGTCACTAGCCCTACTCGTGTATTAAACTTATGTCACCATTGTAGCGGCACATTGTATATAGTCCTAGTTATATGATAGTGTAAGTAATATACCCTTAAATAAAGAACCACATGTGTCATTTCACACATGCGGAACCTATAAATAGGTAGACCGCATATCGGCTAGTTAGCTACAATTGTAGCCAAACCGCTGAACGGCGTGCATCGCCCAACGTATTCGACGCGTGACGGCTTTTTATCAAATTTTGACAAATTTTACGTGTTACTACTGGCTCATAAATTAATTTTATATGCATATTTTTTACGCATTTTTTAGTAGCACCTACCCACAGTCAGGGAAAAATAATTATGAAACGAATTGACACTCTACGTCAATTTCCCATTTCATACAACTGTCAAAGAAAGACAGTTGTGATTTGAATATATGGACAATTTAAGGTGGTAGTCAATTTGCTTAACAATTAATTTCCCTGGCTTTATGGTGTGGTGTTGACTTCTTACGACAAGAAGGGGGTAAGCTAATATAGTTTTTTTTTTGCAAACAAGGTAATATATAAGCTGACTATTGCATCGTATTACCCAGTAACTGGGTTGTAGAGGTCAGATAGACAATCGCTCCATGTAAAATACTTGTATTCAGCTGAATCCGGTTAGACTGGAAGCCGACCCCAACATAGTTGGGAAAAGGCTAGGCAGATGATGATGATGATAATATATGTATAAGCTGACAGTCTTAAACGCTTCAGTAAGCATAACACGCTTAGCTACGCTTTATGCAGCTGAATAAAGCGCATGACACCGAGCGACTTCCTATAGTTAGGAGAGAAGCCGACTCTAACATACTCGTAGTTCGGAAGCTAAGACGTTATCTAATGCTTCGAATCAGTGAATTACTTAGCAAGTTTTGCTTCCTATGTAGGTATGTCTTGTAAGTTGTCTAAGAAAATCTAATATTATAAAAAGGTTACCCAGATATTGTAACGTTACATCTCATCCGTCATGTAATTTGTCAGGGCGAACCGTAGGCCATAAGTTATATATAGAGTTTAGTATTGTGTAACCCCCTTACTAATAAACGTATTATATCTCATGAATAGTTACACACCGATTTCTCTCTTTCAGTCATCAGTACCTAATTTGACTTTCGAAAGAAGAAGACAAAGCGTTGTGTAACTATACAGACGCTATCAAATGTTTATTATTATGGGGGTAAATGATGTAGCTAAGGTCAGATGGTCTACCTATAGGTAGGTAGACCATCTGACCTCAGCTACATCGGCGGCGGCATCGGCATTCGGCATCTGCGTTATTAGCTAGAAATAAAATTTCTTCTCTTTTAGGCTAGGGCCTAAAAGAGAAGAGATTTTATTTCTAGCTAATACAGTCTATGATTAATAAAATAATTAAATAGGCTACTTGTAGTCGTCCCAAAGATCCTGGGGAACTTCTTGTTGAAAGAGGAGCGGCAGATTCAGCACTGACGATCCAGGGAGCTTCCTAAAGAAGAACGGCGTTGCTACGCCGTGCAACTGATGCAGTCCCGAGCCAGTTAAAGCAATGCGATATTGACGGTACTTCCTATAGATTAACATATAATCCTTGTGGAACATAATTTGAAGATGAAGCTATCTTCAGCGGGATTGTCAAAAGGGTTACCTTTGCCCCGGAACAGAAAGGGCTAAGGAAGGAACACGGGTGGGTTTTAGTCAGTAAGAGTGTGCACTCCCTTCCGATCCACCCAGAGCGGGAGGGGTCATTTAATGATTTACCATTCTCAAAAAAAAAACTATCTATGAATATGTATTATCATCTGCCTAGCCTTTTCCCAACTATGTTGGGGTCGGCTTCCAGTCTAACCACATGCAGCTGAATACCAGTACATGGAGCGACTGCCTATCTGTCATCCACAACCCAGTGACTGGGTAATACGATACCCCGGTAAGACTGGTTATTAAAGTTTCGGGCTTCTGACCCCGTAACAACTGTCAAAGATCCACGAAAGATAGCAGGGACCAACGGGTTCACGTCGTGGTATCTATAAATATGTGTCGGAGAAATCATTAGTACGGGAGCTGACTTGACAACAAGGCGGAAGCGCTGTGACGACAACGCTTCGACGGAGTCATTCGTTTGACTATTCGGAACGCCAGCGTGGCGCTCGACAGAGTCTAGCCTGAGTTCATGGCGAGTCGAAGAGAGCGTGCAGCGAGGTGGAGCGGCTCTCTTAAACATTGGACATCGTACGGACAACTTGTGCTCAGAAACTGTCCGGCGCTCCGTATCTGGTTGTGTAGTGTACCTACAGTGTGTGATTCGCTGGTGTGATTAATTTGTTCGTGAAATTATAATCTGATTTGAACTGCAAACGGTTTTTCTATTGCGCAACAACCAACACTACCCAACAGTACGCCCACAGTAGTTACAATATGGCCGATAATAACGAGACACACATACCTTCTCCGTCATATGTATATACCTACCTTACATTTTTTTTACTTTTCTATCAGCGAAGTTCCAACCTTTTGATTAGCAACATCGAGTGTGAAAGCAATTTTTTGCTTCAACGAGCACGTACCATCGACTTAAAAGGGTAATTCAATTAGACGTAGCTCTTTGACGATCTAAATGGACTTATAATTATGTACGGAATAGATTTCCGGTTAATAGGGAAAGCTGCCGGCTTTGATAGTTAATGTTCTCGTGCTAATCACTAACCCTCGTCGGCTATATACAATGGACATCTTGCCAAACATCAGCTTCATCTTTATCGAATTATGTTCGAAATTTAGATGATTTAGTTTATGCTAAAAAAAATTAACGGAGTATGGGCATTGCATTGTTATTTCATTTAATACAAGCCATGTGCCAGATGTTATTTCCCACCGCCAACAATGACGAACTTCCATACAAACTTATAATCCCCTATTTGACCACTACAGACATGAATTTTTTAAAATCGTTCCATAGTGCTCACTGTCGTTAGATAATTATATAAGGACAGCCATTTTTCACAAGAGGTTGTGCAAAATGTCATCATGTTTTTTTTATGAAATGGTAATTTTTAAGGCACCCGAGCAGCTTATAGACAGTTAAAAACCAGCGGTACTAGATTCTTTTTTGGGCAAAGTGGGTTCTTTTTTTACCTTTTGAGTAAAACAAACGGGATTCTTTCGTCGAAAGTGGGACGTAGATAATAAAAGCGTATCTAAATAATCATAGTTTTTTATGTTTGACAGTGATGATCGATAGCTATAGAAAATGTTGGTATTTTATCTAATAAAAATACGTTACTTTACTAAACTAATAATAATAACTGTCTGGTTTCGTCGAGTAATCTCCGAAAAGCGGGACTGTTCCACGCGGGACATTTAATTTTGGGTTACAAAACGGGACATCCTGCTAAAATCAGGACGTGCGGCAACGCTATTTCAAACTATCCCTTGCTATCCGAAAACAATGAAAACCGATGTAACCTAACCTGTCCCTTCAAAAAGCAAATATCATCGAAGTGCATACGTTTACGAACAAAGCAGAGGTGGAAAAACAAAACAACAGCGCGGAATAAACTGAGACGCTTTGTCCAGTGTCAATTATTCTGGTTACTGCTGGAAAGTCAACGTGTCCTCGTTGTGCCTATACCTAGGTCTGTTCCAACGTAACAGTTTGTTTCCTGTTTTCAAGCCACTTTGTTTCACGTGTGGCACTTTAAGAGGCAGCTTTTAAAGCTAATAAACAAGTTACCTGAATGATACAATAGGTGCCTATGTAGCACCTATTGTAAGATAGATTCGTGTTTTTGTTTTTCTTTCCAGGATGATTCGAAATAGGAAAACGTCTTGCCTTTGGAAAGGTTGAGAGTCTGAACTAAAAACGACAAGGACCAAGAGGAAAGTTACGTAGTTATTACGTTGACCTATATATAATATATGTATATTAACGTATGTGTAGATGAAGGTATGGTATATCCTATACAAATAGACTTACATAAATAGATGTCAATAGACTTGCAATTAATTATACGCCCAAACGTATAATGATGTCCTTAGGGGACCAATAAATCTGTCTTCGGAATAGATCTGTTAATATTTTGTGGAGCCAGTGACAAAATTGATGGTTTATTTATCTTGATAAATACGACCGAGCTCTTATATTATACACAAATAATATAATATTTAGCACATTTCATAAGATATTACAAGCCAATGGTGTGTTATCTCAGAATTAAGAGAGTGTGATGTTATTGGAACTTTCCGACATTTTTGCGAATAATTTTTCTGGTTACCTATGGTTAAAAGTTTCATTAACAAAGCTTGCTCAAACATCTTATCCATAAATCTGCTGTCATATATCAATAATATCATTTTGTCTTCATAGGTAGGTATAGAATACTAGCTTCTGCCCGTGACTAAGTCCGCATGAAATATCTTGTTCCCCCGACCCACCCCGTCGCATCGCATCACCCGCGCTCTCACTTCGTTTTCGGTTAGCGTTCTTTTTGACATTTATTTTTATTTTTGCTCGGCGAGTCATAGCGTGATGTTAAATAGCCTATAGCCTTCCTCAAGAATTTGGCCAGCTATCAAATACTAAAATAATTTTTCAAATCCTACTGGTAGTTCCAGTAATTACGCCCCACATATAAACTTACAAACAAACTTTACCTCTTTATAATATTAGTGTAGATAGACTTTCTAATATAATATAGGGATGTTGATTAATTTCAGACCCTACGTAAGTACATAAGTATGCAGGGTCTGAAATATATCTAGATATTATATTCATAATATATTTTATAGATATTATGTGTTGCAGTGTATCCTACGTCTGTACGTAGCTCGTAGGTATCAAGCTGTCTTGATACCTACAAGCACATTGAAACTACGTCACAACTGAAAATGCAGTGGCAAATGTATTGCGTAACCTCACATTCACATGTCTCCAAACGTTCCATCCATCACTCACCGACATGAGCCATAGTCCATTTTATACGAGGACAAACTTACCGAGTATAACGATATTTACCAGCTGAATAAAAAACTTTTTTTTTATTCTCCGACGTTGTTGAACTCCCAGTGAGGTTTAATAAGACCTTGTTATTTTAACAAGACGGGAACTATTTGATGGATGACTTATCCGGGCCGAGAGTCTTTCCGCGCCTTACGAGTTTTACTTAACGCTTCTAAAACTAGGCGGACAAACTTTATCCACACTTAAACTTTCTTAAGTGTTAATCGATCATCGCTGGTCAATGATCTGTAAACTTCTTATTATATTTTGGACACTATAATATAACTTAGGTCGGCAAGCAGTCATTTCAGTCACATTTCCTTCAAAAACAAAAAGCTTTCAGCAATAATGGGTAATCTTACAATATTTCGGACTACTTTACAAAAAATAGATCCGGTAGCACGCAGCTAGGTCAATCGATAGATAACTCATTTGTCAAAAAAAATCCACTAGTTTCGACACATGAGCTAAAAAAAACCTAAAAGAAAAACCATTCCATTTGGCTCCGACGAAATCACTTGAAAATGTACTCACACATAAACAGAAACTTTAAAATGTTAGTGAAAATATCCTTCTCGAGGCACAAAAAGATTGAACAAAGAAGGCAGCAACACAGTGCGCCAGCAACTGGACATAAATCGTCCGTAAACTTTACTATCACCACGTTTTCCTTTTACATTTTTGGATACTATGACAAAAGCATTTTGGCGTATTTTAGAATGAAATGTGCAATATTTTATGAATTTAACTGTGGTTTTAGCCGATACAGAGTACTGTTACATTGTGGTGTGGAGTTTTATGGCAAGCTTGTAATAATATACATGCATGGGCTCGTGGTTCACGGCTCATTAGTTTATATTGTGGGCTCCTGCGGCCCCGCGGCCCCGGTGCAACCAGAGACGAATGCATAACAACTTTGTATAGGTAACGTATCCCGCTTTCCCCACTCATTAATATTAATATCCGTTAAGCTAGCGCCGTAATCTTACGGCACAGGAAACTTATATTACGTACCTAATACTTGTATATATTTGTCTGAAATGTGAACATATTTTATGAAAAGCTAGTTAAGAATTTGCTTTTTCGTTTTATGGTGAAAGCGTAATAAATCGATGAAAGCTTTCCGCTTTTGTTACTTCTCAATATTAAAGAGGTACATGCTTGAGAGCAGTACCTATTTAAGCTTTTAAATACCAGTTTAATAATAATATACATAATATGTTAGTAGGTACCTATACCTTTCATAGATACTCGTAGTACTGCAATTTAAAAGGCTATCAGGTAGGTACTTACCCTTTCCTTCAAGTCTTATTATTATGTAGCGCAATGTTCAACAAAAAGTTAAAAAACAAATGAAAAGCTATGAAGGAACTCCAGTAACAGTTGAAGAAGACTTTTAATAAAGAAAATATTTTTGAATATCTCAGTTGAACTTTTATTCAGGTATGACTTCATTCTTTAAATATTCTTTTAATTTTGAAAGTTCACTGAACTAAAAGCAAAAAGCAACAGGTATTACACGATGTGTTTCGTGTCTAAAGAACATTATAACGAGATGAGTTATTTTACGGAATACGATACAGCAATTTGGAGCACTTCATTCATATTATACATATCCGTGCGAATACCTATCAATTTGTTTAGTAAATTTACTTTATTTCAAAACCAACATATCGTTCACGATTTATCTACCTAAAATTGGTATATAAAATGAGTATCACTTAAAAAAATAAAGATTAATCGGCTTACGTTAAAACATGCAGCTGATATCGAATAAACAATAATATTATCTAGTTACTTTTAGTACCCAATATCTAGTTAACCTCATTATTAGGTCAATTAACCTACTAAACTGATATACAAGGCACACAAAAACAATTAACAGCGGTATCGAAACAAACTGCCATAATTAGCTAAGATTTAATTACTCGATGGAAACATTAAAGTATTCGTAATTATGTGACTGATTGTTTTATTATTAAAAAAACAACATTAATTCTATTCGAAATCACTTAACGATGTATAAATTAATAATATTATCCTAATTAATTAATGTTTTATCACACGTAGCTTAGTTTACGTTAGCGCATAATTTTCATATTAATCGTCGGCACATTATGCTGCAGTTTAATCAAATGTTATGAGAAATGGAATCGAATACGTAAAAGGCAATAAAATGTCTACATAAAAAGATCGAATATCTTCGAAAACAAAAGAAAAACGTTCCAAATTGTAACAGTTGAAAAAAAAAACAAAAGAAATAAATTCGTATTTTACAAGTATGGCGATGTCAGAAGTTGTGACGTTTTACTTAACAGAGGGTGATAGGCATATGGGGTGGGTCTTTCACAGCTTCGAAAGCGTTAGTAAGCCATGTTAAATCCTGGGCGTTATGCCGGCTTAGTGGATTTATTTTATTACGTTTACTTATTCAACGGTTAGATCGGGCTATGATGACCGTCCGGCCACGTTTAGAGGCTACTTAGTTAATTAAATGTAACACGAATGGCTGCCTCTGTGTACTATCAGTACTATGTAATGTTTATCTGTGATGACTTCACTAAACCGGATAGGTTTAGAGCTAATAATGTGAAGTTCTGAGCTTGTTGTATGGATTCAATTACTAATTGAAACATGTCGTTTCAATCAAATGAAATGTTTCGAAAACAAAAGTACGAAGAGGAAATAATTTGCTGGCAAGGACATTTAAAATAAAATTGTTTTAATAGATAGGTTGGTAGTACCTATAAATATTTGGAGTAAGAAATAAATATTATTACTTTTTTTTGTAATTGATGCTGAAACAGTCGTAAGTAATTATAGGTACCTTTAGTTAACTAGGTATTCTTAAAGGCCATGATTTGTATAGAATAAGATTAATGTTGTTTGTTCGTTATATGATTTAATGTCTAGATGTTACGATTTTGAAAGAAAAATGCGATATGGTCCGATATTATAATATTTAATGTTACACAAATCGTATTTTAGATAAAATAAATACCTAGTGTACAAAAGAGCTCATTAGTTATTTGATACGATACCATTTTATAATTAAAACAATGAAATTCCCATATCTAGAATGGGTCGAGTTACGCGCACAAAGGATAAATGCCAAACAAAATAAATTAAAATGTGACAGTGCATTCCCCTTTAAACCATTTAAAATGATGTAAATAACGGCTGGAATACTCTGTACGTATGTACCTATAATAAAATTGAAGTCTAAACCTATGCAAATAAGAGTTTCAGTATCCACATAACTGCTTTATTATAAAGTGTTTGTTAGTAGTTCCAGTACACAAACGAGACAATTTTAGAATTGACAAATAAATGCTATGTGTGGTCAGGTTCACAAACAGTATTATGCTCACTTTCGGAGGAATTGCAATCTATTTTTACCAACTGTGCTACTGAAAAGATGAATCTACAATGGGTTTAGGAAATAGAGTTATAAACAAACGTGTTTTTATTTAGTTCCCAGATTTCTAAAGTTCCGTTCTTACCTACATGAATGTTTCATACATTTTCCAGTTTCTTACAACAACTTCACTCTAACTTCGTGGATAAAGTGTGTGCTCCATCTTCTTTATTCTTAAATATGACTTTAAAGTAATTTTATTGTAAAGTAGTGCATTATACACACATGATTGTATCAGCTGGTAGTGAGCACACGCTTGTGTACTCCTCCGCCTGTTTTCAATAAATTGCGTATCCTGGAGGCTGCATTATCAAGCACGGCTTTGTCTTGTTTATCGTTCAACTTTGTCATGTATAAAGAGCGTTTAATAAAACATATTTTGTTGTGAAAATTTATAATTTTAATGTCACTCACAAACGAGTTTTCTTTTGTAACGTTATCTTTATAAAGGCATGTTATGTTGTCGTTTCGGCGTGTTACGCTCTGCTAGGTTCGTTCACCCACATGTTTATTAACTCCTAAACCACGTGTACACAAAAGGGAGAGCAATAAAAAATCAAGGTAAACTCTCCAACTCGAGGGACTTAATTGCTCTATTTCCACTCAGTATCAAAGGTACTCCGACGCAATTACGCTCACCCAGCCAATGCGTTCTCTCTCACTCCGCCCCGCTGCGATTAAACGATTCAATTTTCGAAGTGGCAAACATTAATGATGAGTTCCTCGTCTATTTTACGCTCAGCAAGCATAAATTTGGCGTCGCGGAAAAATATCACTGAATTTGTGGAACATATTGCCTTTTAAACCATCAGAAAGATTGATTTCGTAGATTCATTAATTTCTCTGTTTACGTAACTTTATTAATTCTGTTTTCCTTGTTGAGAAACTTTTATGGAGCCACTTAAGAATAAATTGTATGATTTCTTTCCAGGGGCTATAAAAGTGGATACAAGAAGTGAAATTAACTTAACACGTCGACATCATCTGTGGCCGGGATTCTCCCAAATGTAATCTAGTTAGTTTCCCTCTCTGCAATAATTCTTTAATCTTGGGAAATAAAGCTTTTCCACAATTAAGTCAATCACGCCTGTTTAACTCGATTTTCTTTTAAGAAACCTATTACAGGCCGCAGGGACCATTCCCGGGAAGAGGCTAGGGCGGGCTAAATTGCTCCGAGGTAAAACCAGTCAATTTAAATGGTAAAAGAGTTTCATTTAAAAAAATGTCAATGCAAATGACGTCGCAGGAAAGTTCTTTATTAGCATACTGACTTAAACCTAGATACATTTTCCAAGCCGAAATAATAAAGGAGGAAATAATATAGCCATTTCATGACTTTTACTGAAAACAATTTCATAGAAGTTAAGTAATAGCTCTATTAGCATTTCTCAATACCACCCAACAAATGTAAAGTTTAATTTGAAAATTCAAATGATCAAAAGCTGTTTATGCCAAGTGTTTGTCCTATTACAAAGTAATTTTAGGGAAAAGGTAAGGAATTATGATAATCCAAATCATACTGAATTAATAAAGACGTCTCTGAAGATAAGACAAGAATACGAAGTAGAATTATATTACGGAGTACAAAGCTTTCAGGCGAGCGCCGTTTGCGCGGTGTTTTTTGTTTCCACTCTCAATAGTAGCTTGATGATATAATAATGACTCACGAGGCCGACGCAAACATCTTCTCGAATAAAGGAAAAAGGTCAAAAACAATCCGAGAGGAGTACTTCCTTAGTTCCTTTAGCAGCGGCGCTTGCCTGCGCTTTGTCAGCACTCGGGGTAGTTACATTTAATTAATGATCCTACTGTGTTGATAACCTCTGAACAATGTAAGATGAAGATATTACTACAAGTTTTGTCTCTCGAAGAATCCTTTCTAACCATGAAAATACATACGTAAGGCAAATCTAGGTTCTCTTATGTTTAGTTTAGCAAATAGTCTTTACATATCTCTACGTAATATTTGACTAGAATCAGAATTGTATAAGATCTTGGAAATGCAAATAGGTCGACGTACACAATATTTATTTGTGATATTGAACTGGCTGGAATAGCTTTACTATAGATATTCAAATGCGAACTTTAGGTACTTACCTAATAATCTTTATTTAGATCTGTACACACGACGTGTATTAAAGGTTAGCAATTTATTTCAACATTTCCCTCAACCGTTGGCGTATAATCTTGCCCCTGGGATTCCTCGGCATTTCTTCAATGAACCTTACACCTCCTCTTAATTGCATAAACGGTGCCACCTGAAAAATTAAACAACTATGAGTCAATGAGCATTTTCATTTACTTAATTTGAACGAATGTTGATTCTACTTAGAGCAGTTACTCGTATTTAGGAGGACAGCTTGTTTTTAGTTACGGAGATTGAGCCACTTTTATGTTTGTATATGTTTGTGAAACATTTAATAATACATCAGATATTGGTAAAGCCGGTTAGGAAAACGTTTTCACGCAAAATTGTGGGCGAAGTAGAAGCAAACGGTTTAGTCATGCAAAACTGTAGAAATAGGTTTTCGACAAAATGTTGAAGGTTTTAGTTTCCAAATTCCTGTTCCTGCCGCCGATCAACGGATTACCAGATTATCAGATACTAAGCTAAATTCTATTTTACGTTTTCTTATTATATGTTAATATTGAGTCTTCTATTAGGTAATCAAAATAAGCAAATATGTCATATCTCAACATTTATTAAAATAATAATATTAAGTGAAATTATCTAGTAGGTAGTTCACCGAAAAAAGGTTATTAATTAAAAAGGGCTCGAATAAATAGGTGCATATTGAAAAATATCTACTGAAAAAATGTGCACAATTTACACAGAATGTGTGACAATAGTATATAATAAAAAAACAAAGTTAAATTAAAGGACCAGGAATTCTGTTTCCCGGATTGAGGTGGATACACTAACGTTATAGCATGAAAAAATAAAACCTTTGCAACAAATTTTTATGAAAGCGATCCCGGAAACATTCCAACAAAAATGTTCACAGAAAGAAATTGTTTACAGAACATTTTTGTGCAACATTTACTTCTAAAATCAATAGGTACCTATGTTAAAATACCAACATAATCTATAGAGCTAGGTTCAAAATTATACCTCTGCAGCAACATAATCCACCAGTTCCTTTTCAGACACTTCAACGCCTGATTGCTTGACAACGAAGGCAGTTGGTTCTTCACCAAAAACACGAGCTAGTTTCCCCACCACACCAGCATCCTTGACTCCTGGGTGAAGTTGGAGAATGGTTTCCAGTTCCAGTGGAGCCACCTATTAGGAAATTCAGGAATATAGAAAAAACAAGGCTGCTGCCGCGCGGGAAAGGTTATAGTGTGACTGTTCAGTTTTTGTTGAACTGAGTGGAACATGAAATGAGCTTGGTTCCGAAGATTATTATTTTGATACTAGTCTGATTGTTTTAAAGACATAAACAACAACAAAAACCCCCGGATATTGCAAAAAAAAAACAGAAAAATAATATGTGAGATGCAAAAGGACATGGATTCGCTCTTCAAAAACTTACATAGTATAAAAGTATTAAAGTACCTATCAGTGCTTTAATAAAATGACGTACCTACCTAACAAAAAATAGACGCAATAAAAGAAACAAGCATAAAAGAACATAGTAATTCATATATTTGTAATAAGCTGTGGATCTAGAAATGCGTAGATAAGGAGGCTTATTCATAAGTCCACGAAGAAAGGATTTCTCAACATGAAAAAGTGTTGATCGTATTTCGTGAACAGTGTTAGTTCCAGCTAATTATTATCTACAAAAAAAAAACAACCGACTTAAAAAAAACACTAGAAAGTAAAAAATTACTTTAATTTCGGAAGTCGGTGTCGTTAGTTCCGCATTTTCATTTTTTGACACCGACTTCCGAAATTAAAGTTATTTTTCACTTTGTAATGTTTTTTTTAAGTCGGTTGTTTTTTGTAAAAAAGTTTTTATTTTTCACTTTTTAGTTGTACCTACCCCATACAAATTCAATTGACACTACTTGCTATGTAAATATCAATTAAAACATCATCTTCATCAATATGAACTAAGTAGAAAAAATCGTATTATTGATGTTAACTGAAAAATTACCCAATCAAAGTTAAAAGTATGTAGATCACGTCGGTGAAAGAAACATCAAAATCAGTTCATTCGTTTTTGAGAAAATCGCGGATATACAAATATACATACATACATAGTAGGGTTGTAACGGAGGCCTTGTTAGTGGATGCGGAGGCGGATGTATGTATGTATGTATGTCCGCGATTTTCTCAAAAACTAATGAACCGATTTTGATGTTTCTTTCAGGAAGGTTTTTAGTATTTTCAAATTAGCCATTAGGTAATTATTCTTATGTACGAAGTTACATGCATAAATGTACTGGATCTTCGGCATTTCTATACAAAGTGAAAAATAAGTTTAATTTCGACACCAACTTCCGAAATTAAAGTTATTTTTCACTTTGTAGTGTGTTTTTTTTGAAGTTGGTTGTTTTTTTTTGTAAAAAAGTTTTGTAATTTAGGAATCAAAGGTAAGTAAGGCGTCAGAGCGTATATTAATTCTGTTTATTTACACATTCAGAGTAAACTCTTGTACTTTTATGAGAGCTTCACACACACACAGGTTAATTCCTAGCACGGAACTGGGTTTGCTCCACTATCCACTATAATATTCCTATCCGTCGCTCATAATGTAGTATATAGGTTAACCTGTACTCAAAGCAAAGTTGTTTAAAGATTGGTCTTCTTCGTGACGCCGGCACGACTATATTTTGTATCTTGTTGGCCCAAAACTATTAAAGCTTATTAGAAACAAAGAAAGAAAGAAAATACGTTTACTTAGGTGAACATGACGCAAAAAAGAATTAAGTATTACCTATGCCTTTACTAGAACTGAAACTGTACTAAATTAAATCGTTAATTATAGATTACTTTACTACAATATTACCAAAAATCACGTGATTCTACTTACTTTATAACCATCATACACGATGACCTCCTTCAACCTCTCGACGATAAAAAAGTACTCGTCTTCATCATAATAACCCAGATCTCCGGTTCTGAAGAAGCCGTCGTCATCTAAGTAATTCGAAGGCGGCATGCCAATGTAACCTTTCATGAAGACTGGACCTCTCAAACATATTTCGCCGCGTTGGTTCGGACCCACAATTTTACGGGTGTCCGGGTCCACGACCTGTGTGGAAATTGGAAATTATTGGAAATCATACTTAATATATCGACGATGAAGTGACAAGAACTCCTAAGTAGATAGTAACTCCTAACTAGATAAAGGTTCTTGTCACTTCATCGTCGATATGGAGCAGTGGTGGCCCAGTGGTAACGGACACGACTTACGAGTAGTAAGTCGTAGGTTCGAACCCAGACAGCCACTTTACTTTGTGTAAATTATTTCATCACCACTGCTCTCAAAACGGTGGAGGAAAATATCGTGAGGAAACTGGCATGTCCTAGGACCAAAAATTCGAAGACATGTGACATTCACCAACCCGCACTGGGCCCGCGTGGTGGATTACTGCCCACTCCCTCTCACTGAGAGGAGGCCTGTGTCCCAGCAGTGGGAACATTATAGGCTGATTATGATGTGATACTTAATATAGGAAATGTATGCCAGGAAGGCATTAGGTATTTTTCGCTAGGTATAAGTAAGGACGGGTCTTCCTCATATTTGACTTACTTATTCTGCCAGTGTTTAATTAAAAGTAAGCTACTTAACGACATTTATAGATCACAATAATTTTCATAAAAATGGTAGGAAGACTCGCAAAAAAAAAATTGTTTAGTTGGACAAACACTATTTAATTGGTTTTGATAGAACCATTTAAAGAGAAATGGAAATTAAACAATGTAACAAATGGAAAATTCTAATCAAAGTCGACAATAATACAGTGTTTTTATCACAAACCTTTAAAGTAATTCCAAGTGAAGCCTTGCCCACACTGCCAGACTTGGATCCCTTTGTGCCCCAGTGCTCCGAGGTCACCTCACCTGATTCAGTCATTCCATAGCGTTGTAAGATCACAAGGTTAGGAAACCTACAAAAGTAACAAAGCCACTTAAGAGCCCATACTACCTCAGCTAAAATTCACTGTTTATCTCGCTCGCACGATACTGCTCGCGGACTAAGTGAGAGCGAAAATAATGGTAATTTGAAAAAATAGGAAACATAGTATCTGCTTTATATTTAGTTCGATTTTATGCAAAGTTTCATGACCTAATTTGGAGTATTTTTTTAATACTAGAGGTTTATTGTTCGGTTTGGAGGTAACTTTGTAATTTTTTTCTATCGAGAAAAGTTTATGGAATCGTATATCCGCCAAACAGTACTTAAGAGTAGGTAAACTATTCGCGAGCTCGAACTCACTGGTGGTCATGGTCAAAACACTCACAAAGTCTAGTTCTCACGCACAGAAACACAGCGTCCCGAACTGATAGGCGCATAAAAAAAATCGAAAAGTGTTTTGGAAACTCGAGTTTTATGAAAAAACCACTGCATAAATCAATTATAAATAAAGTTTATTGAATTCTTCGATAACTGAGTTTTGTCGGTACGGACTTGGATTTGAAGATTTTACAGTTCTTTTATTACTTATTTACACTCAAAGTTACGTTAAAAATAGCAAGAAAAACGAATATATGTTGGCTCATAACTTTTTAATGTTTTTTTTTTATTTTACTGTCAAAACGATATCATGTTTAACTTTGGGTGCCCAATATCAAACAGTGGAGTAATACACTCTCGAAATTTGTATGGAAAAAATATCGATTAGTGGCACCTTAAGGTGCCTTAACATTAATCCTCAACTTTAGCAATTTATTTCAAAATGAATGCTGTAATACTTTCAACATAACGGCGGATCATGCTAGCTATTTGAGGTAGTATTGGCCCTTAATTAAAATATTTTACTAAATTACTATTGATTGTAATTACGTTTTAAAATAGATAACTCATTATCTGGAGAGCAGCGGTGGCCCAGTGGTAACGGCCGCGACTTACGGTTCGACTGAGCTAGGTTCAAAGACCTGTGTTACAGGGGGCAGTGTCTTCTCCCATTATTTGTCACAAAAGCAAAAAAAAAGATGCAAATTTTAAAAGGATGTGTATATCTGTGGAGTGTTAGTGTGAAGTGTTGATGTAGGAATACATCAACACTTACACATCAAACAAGACTGACTTAATAACTTTTGATTGCTCCTAAAAGCTTATGGCAATAGATAAAATCGAATGAGACTTAATTACCTACAAATACATTGGATTTGGGCAGCTATGCTTAAAAAAACCGTATTGGAAAATCGATAACCTAAATGAGACGAAAAAATGAATCGATACTCGCCTACTTTTGACCTTTTGTATCGTCCTGTTATGAAGAGGCGATGATCCAGAGTATATAATTTTGAGTGAATCGAGATTAAATTTTTCTGCTTCCTTCGCCTTTGATAAGTAGCAAACAAAAGATGGCACTAGAAAGGCAATGTTAACCTGCAAAATAATATAAAGAAAAAAAGGTTAAATCTCGGATGTTCACATACTTAAATAGGATACTATAGAGGATGAGAAAGTATTTTGTAGCTATACTTCCGTTGGGCACCAACCTAAATAAAATATTTTTTTAACATTTTGATTACGGGAAAAACAGGAAAGATATATCTAGAGATCTTTATTGAGTCTAGAACATGTGCACTTTTTTTTAAAGCAGCATGTTTTTCGACGCCCGAGCAAAAGTGTTTGGAAGTTTTATTTTGTTCAACAAAATTTGAATACATTCTTTCAACTTCTTTCATAAGTTTTAAGAGAGATGTTTACAGTTTCATTTTTCTAGCGTTGGACTTGATGCAACGTACATGCAGCGTAGACCCCGCGTAGCTGCCGTGTAGACATCATACACGTCACGAAACGCTAAGCACTTTGCGTTAGGGGTGCACAAGATATTTTATTTATGAGTCTGTTCCTCATGATTACAGAATACTTAAATGAAGCTAACTGCGGTACCTAAAACTTATATATTCCGCTGCCACGTCATCATCGCGAACACTATCAAGCCATAAACAAATAAAAAACACAAAAAATCAAAACATTTTAAGAAAAACTCGGTTCTTGTTTTGAGAGTGGTTTATCATTTCAGGTCATAATTTTATAACGCTGGCCTTCAAAATGTCAGGTGTGAAGCATTCAGCACTGGCGCGCATTTATGAAAAGATTCATGAATGTGGAAGAAGCGAAGGAGTTTGTAAATATTGTACCGTATACCGCGCCGTAGTTTCTGTTCACTCCCTTGGGAGCACGGTATGAAGAGTGTATTAGTGTGTGTGGAAGTAATCTGGGATGTTGTGTAAAAATGCAATGTGATAACTGATGGCTGGTACCTATATAAATGCTTATTAACGTATGATAACGATTATGGGTAGTGATAAAGACCTCCAGACCGTATTACGGCCACGGCGCGGCTCTCCGGGCGGTCCCACGCGTGCTAATCTTCGCAGACGGCTTTCGCTCACCAACGCTGCTTCGGCTTGCGCCTCAGCCGCGGCGGCTCGCTCGCAGCTTTCTGCTCCTCAGCCCACAGGCCGCCTCGCCCCTACGCGCCTACGCTATTCTAAATTACACTCTAGGGGTAGGGCAGACAAGACTGCGTGGAGTCGGATTTACAGCGATTCGTTTCTGTCACTAAAACCTAATTTTTAGGACTAATAATTTTATTTTCTATTAACATTCGGAATAATACACATTATATAATACTTAGGACATATGACTTTATTTCAACAACAATCTAAACCTATTGGACCAGCTCAATCCCAAGCCTTTATGTCCTCAATAAAGTCTTTTACAGTATAATAGGCTTTCTGCCATAGTTTTCGCTTTATAAAAGATTTGAATTTAATAAGGCTTAGTTCTTGAATGTGGCTAGGAAGTTTATTATAAAAACGTATACATTGGCATCTAAACGAGCCACCTATTTTTTTGAGCCTTGTTGTAGGAACAACAAATTTGTGTGTGTGCGTATTTATTTGCCATATTTTCACCACGCCGAAACAACAGGAATATTATTTGGTCAGAAATATATAGCCGGTTACTTGGAATCCTGCCGTTTTGGCTAAAAGATTTTGGCAAAATTTCATTATCCAAACAAATTTTAGCAACCTTTTTTTGTACCCATGCAATATTTGGAATGATTTTAGTACGCACATTTTCATTTGGTCAAATTTTCACTCGGCAGAACATTACCAACGATAAATATGTCATTAAGGCATTTGGTCTGTAATCAAATGATTTATTACAGCAAACAATATTTAGACAATAAACATTTAGTCAAATGATTTGTTATAAAAAAAAACAGACAAAAAATTTTTTTTTGGGAATTACATGGTTTTACTTATTACTTTTTTAATTGCATTGCAATCGTTAGGCGACGTAGGATGATCACCTCCTTTTGCGAAGGAGTCATGCTAGCGAAGGAGGTGGCGGGACGGATGAGGGAGAGAGCCTCCCGTCCTAGCCGCCGCGGGAGACGCTCCGGGCGTCGGGAGCCACGGGACGACTCCCGGCCACCGTAGGCGCGGGCCTGCGGTCGGAGAGTAATGAGTAGCTCACTGTCCGATCAGGACCAGGCCCGTGCCGGACGGCCCGTACGTGTTCCACGCGCGTCTCAAAGAGATGTCAGCATCGAGGAGGGGCCCCCATAGGGCCGAAGCCTAGCCTAAGGTCAGCGGGATTGTCCGAAAAGGTTACCGCTGGCCCGGAACATAAAGGTCTAAGGAAGGAATACGGGTGGGTTTTAGTCAGTAAGAGTCTGACACTCCCTTCCGGTCCACCCAAGCGGGGTTTCATTTGATGATATCCCATCCGAAAAAAAAAAAACACATTCTATAGTTAGGTATGTGTACCTACGTTAAGCATAATTATTATAAACATATGAAGAATTAAGATAAGTAGTAGTAACTTGTAGCGTAGTTCGTAGTTACCTAAAGAAGTTCCGTTGTATTTACTTTAGACCCCTTCTGTCACGCTTGTATAGGTAAGGGTTTGTCACACTGGATGCGTTCTGCGGTCTGCGGTCAGGTCGATGTGAAGTGTTCTTCATTCATCTGGCCGCAGACCGCAGAATGCATCCAGTGTGAAATGTGTGTTGCCAATTCCAAACGATAAGGTCCAATTAGTTAAATTGTAGATACTTGAGACAATCAAAAAGTCACATGCATATTCCACTATGACATTTAAATTGATATTAGCTGACTGAAATTCAAGAATATCAGAATAAATACTTACTGTTGGTTGTCATTCAGTTACCTTAATATTCATATTTTTATTTTATAGTTGGTAGTCAATTTAGAGAAGAAGTTCATGTGTATATATTTTATAGTATTATTAAATAATTTTAGAACCTAACTCCTATGACAACCCAGGACCGATCGTCCGGGCGCCGCTTTACAAGAAGACCTGACCCCAGATAGAACTGGGATTAAGAGTTGGAAGAAGAAGAAAATGAAATAAATATAGAGAAATAGTCAATTATTAATTACTAATATAAGTATTTGAATTACTTACATCACAATCCCGAACACAATTCAGGAACGAAATATGATCTCCCTCATTGGCATACACAATTTTTCTGCCGAGACATAGAAATTTGTACGTCATGTAAGTGTCATAATTATGATACCATTCTCCGAAAACGAACGCTGTTTTCAGGGACTCGTCGCTGAAGCTGAAATGTTATTTACTCGTTAGATTAATATGGGACCCAATTATGTAATGTACATATTTATTGCAAATAGATAAATGTTTTATATCAAATAGTTGCCATGTCATCAGTATCTAGGTAGGATTAATTTTCTATTTAGTTCATGCATGAGTTCAACATAAAATAAAGGCGGAATCTCTTAGATGCATGTTAGATACTTTTTAGGTACTTATATATTTTATAATATATTATGCCAATTACAATGGTTTTGGCACGCTTGTTCCATCATAGATCTCATCCATTGCTTTCCATCAGGCGTGATCGAGGTCAAGAGAGGGACCATTCAACAATAAAAAAAAGCAAAAGCAGTTGTCACATGTCTGGGAGATTCTGCATGTGACATTTTGTGTTTAAAAACGTGATGAAACCGCACTTACGGTATCTACAGGAATATATCCGATTACCTATGTACCGTACCTACATACATATGTAACGGAACAAAATGGATTTGTTTTTAGTTTTGGTATTTAGTAATAATCAATATGAAATTGATAGGTACTCATTCTCTAAAAAGTATTTTCATTTTGCGTACCTACCTATTAATTTACTACCTAGACAATATCTATATTTTCTTTATGTTACACATAAATTATTTGCTGTTCATTAGCAACATGGCTGAAAAATGAAACCCGGGTATTGATATTTGTATGAAAAACAAATGCGCAATTAATACTGTTTAGTGATTAAGAAAACTTTTAGGCGAGAAAAGTTAATTATCATGTTAATTAATACTCACTCATCAGGCAGACTATTGAGGATGCAATTTAAATGTGTCAGTTGTACGCCTTTTGGCATGCCCGTAGTGCCGGAGGAATACAAAATGAATGCGATGTCACTCTGTCCCTGAACTTGCACCGGCTCGAACTTATTTACGTCAGCATCATCCGTGACCAAAGTTTTGATGGGAATTACTGATTCCGTGCCCTCGTCCAGTGTTACAAACTTCTCTATGCAATCAAAGCTCTTCAGTATGTCGCTGTAAGTGCTCCAAAATAGATTGGAGCATACAAAGTATTTCGGTTTTGTTAAGTTTATCTTGTGTTTTAATACCGCTGAAAAATATATGGAAATTAAATATAAAACGCTTCATTAATCTGATTATTCGTATGTTTATGCATTATTAATGAAGACAGACGGTTCATCGAATTTTATAAAATACTAGCTTCTGCCCGCGACTTCGTCCGCGTAAAATTTCACCCTCTTAGGGGTGTAATTTCTAAAAACCCTTTCTTAGTGGATACCTACTCTTCACAAAGAGCACACCCTCCAAGTTTCATGTCTCTAGGACCAGCGGTTTGGGCTGTGTGTTGATATATCAACAGCCAGTCAGTCAGTTTACCATTTTATATATATAGATAGGCTGTAATGGTTTTCATTAATCTGAATTATGTGAAGCTTTTACGACATCCCTCTCTGAGCTATCGTAAATGCTATCTATTGTTTCAAAAGTTTAAGTTCCACATAAAATAAAACATATGAGGCGTTAAAGAATGTGATGGAAGATATTTTGTCTCACCTCTCCCGCTCTTTAAATCATAGGGGGTGTACGTCGCTCCGGTGAACACGATTGCAAGAACCGTCGGGACGAATTCATTGCGTTTTTCGGATCCCACTGCAACAATGTCGCCCCGCCTCACCCCCAACTTTGTCAAAGCGACGGACATATTGACGGCATATTGTGTGAATTCCTTGTATGTTAGTTTCTCACGTGTGTCTCCTAGCTCCTGGAGTTTGTAAAGATAATTTTTATTTTGTTTATTAAGGGACAACAAACAGCTATAATATAAAATGTTTACAAATAACAATAATATAGTTTGGGTGCCAGGAGATAATACCTAATGCACTTTATATTGTCTCATATTACTATACTTGTAACATTGTAATCTTTTTACTGGAAATAAACTATTATTATTATTATAGGCTCCTAAGTAGTATTAACAATATTGCAGCCCACTACATTATCCGCATGTTAACAAAATTAAGATAAGGTAAAAAGTGTCACTAGATTAGCATTACTCAGATAAGACAGAAAATTGTTTAGTGTTTAATGTTAAAACTAATATAATGTTATGTTTAGTTCTAATCTGAGATACTGTAATATATTCTTTGGGGGATGCGCTAAGGTAGCTCACGAAATTAAAAAAATGTTTAGGTTTTTTGCAATTTTCAGGTCAGTGTCAGGTTTTATGTTGATACTGACCTGCAAATTGCAAAACAAAATAATTTCCCGAGCTACCCTGACGCTTTAGCCAAAAATAACGCTAGTAGTTAGAATTATGGAGAAGATCTCACTTACCAAAGCTACTTCATCTTTTTTGAGCCTAAGACGATCCAAAATAAACTTTCCAAAATTCAAATGTGCAGGAACTTGCACATTTTGATCACCAAACACGTAGTTCTCGTCGTTGAACATTTTTACAAAACAAATACCTGGCTACTTTTACTCCACTATCATATCATATCAGTAGGTATCCGTTATTTACACAATATAATATTATATAATAGTATCGATTAGTATTGACGATAAATCGCTGAGATATGGACGGTAAGAGTGGGTGCGCACTACACCGAATTACACTCAATAGGAACTCTATTAATCTACTAAAGCTTTTTCACGCTCGTTTTGTAGTTTTGTCAACACAATGGGGTTATAAATCCTCGAAAAGATAAACTCATAACTTATGATAAGATAAGTCTTTATTAATTGCTAACATGGTATAAAATTTTTGCAGTCAGGTATTAATCTAAAGTCCATATGTCTAGCTATACAGGATACTTATGTATCAACTAGCTGACCCGGCAAACGTTTTGCCACATAAATTATTTCTAGCTGCCCGGCGCTACTTCGTTCGTGTGGTGTCCTACCCCTTACTCTACCATACCCCTACCCTACACCTACACTACTCCTACCCTACTCCTAACCTACTCCTACACTACTCCTACCCTACTCCTATAAGTAAATAAAAGTATTAAATACTATGTCCGTCTAAAACCGAATAAAAAAACCGGATAAAAAGTATCCTATGTCCGTATCCTGGTTCTAAGCTACCTCCCCACCAATTTTCAGCCAAATCGGTTTAGCCGTTCTCGAGTTATACTTAAATATTGTAACTAACACGACTTTCTTTTATATTTAAAGATTATTTACATCTCTACTTTTTTAAATAACACAGACAGGATCAGACAATGACAGGATCAGAGTTATTTCGTGAGGAGGGCCCCATAGGGCCGAAGCCTGCCGGGTCAGCGGGATTGTCCGAAAGGGTTACCGCTGGCCCGGAACATATAGGGCTAAGGAAGGAACACGGGTGGGTTTTAGTCAGTAAGAGTCTGACACTCCCTTCCGCTCCACCCAGAGCGGGAGGGGTCATTTGATGATTTCCCATCCGCAAAAAAAAAAAAAGAGTTATTTCGTCATAAAGGCAAGCCTTTACGACGTGATTAAACACATAATAATGTTTTATAGATAACAATATGTTTTCGTTAGTACTATATCGCGCCAATAGATGTCGTTACGTGTTTCCACTTATTGCAATAAAAAATTGTTATAGAATGCTTTAAATTGATTATATCTTTTGATAGACTGAAGCGATTGCGATGAAACAAAGACTAATCACTACTCCGAGTTCTACACTATATTTGAGTATAATTAAGAACCATATTGGTTTGGTACTTTTTACGTTGAACCTGTTCAAATGAAAATCTCTCACATCCAAACAGACAAACCGACAAACAGACAAAAATTCCAAAAAATTATGAAATGGCCTCTGTTGGTTATCCTTTAACAGCCCAACTATTGTTTTTTTATATTTTCAATGTACAGAAACGCCTCGTCTACAGATACAGGATACTTATGTATCAACTAGCTTCAAATTTCACCCTCCCTCTCCCCTTTCACCCTCTTTGGGGTGGAATTTCGAAAAACCCTTTTGTAGTACGAGTCTATGTTATGTTATTAAAACTTCTCAATACCCCAAAACTGATGGACATAGGCCTCCCCCAAGCACTTCCACTTCGACCGGTTCTGTGCTTCTCGTATCCAACGGGTTCCTGCGGCCTTCACAAGGTCGTCGGTCCACCTTGTGGGAGGCCTTCCAACGCTACGTCTTCCGGTACGTGGTCGCCACTCCAGAACCTTTCGGCCCCATCGGCCATCTGTTCTGCGAGCAATGTGCCCTGCCCACTGCCACTTAAGTTTCGCAATTCTTCGGGCTATGTCGGTTACCTTGGTTCTCCTGCGGATCTCCTCATTCCTGATTCGATCACGCAGGGAAACTCCAAGCATAGCCCTCTCCATTGCCCTTTGGGTGACTTTTAGCCTTCTTATAAGGCCCATTGTGAGCGACCACGTTTCAGTGCCATAAGTCATCACTGGTAACACGCACTGGTCAAAGACTTTCGTCTTGAGACACTGCGGTATGTGGGACGAGAAGATATTGCGTAGCTTCTCGAACGCTGCCCAGCCGAGTCGGATTCGACGATTGACCTCTTGCTCGAAGTTAGACCTACCTAGGCCTATGTCCAGCAGTGGACGTCTTTCGGCTGAAATGATGATACCCCAAAACACTGGCACGTTCTAGACCTGTCGGTAGTGTGAAGATCCAAACGGGACCTCCACAGTTTAACTAAAAGACGTTAAGACTTGGATGCTCGATGGAATATTATCTCCAGCCAGACCTTTCTGCTAAAAGCCGGAACACACAAGACACTACAGTAGCATAAGTTCCAACTTGACTGAATGTCGCCTTTATTTCTTACGTTCGCAGTTGCAGCTGCAAAAGTACTTCCATTGTTTGTGACGCTATGACGCACATGGGATTTTTCCACTCTAAATTATTATGCAATAGTTTGAAAGTGTAAAAGGACCGTCTCCAGACATAACGAATTAGTCCCCGATAAGAGTCAGGCGGTTCTCTTCTCGAAACCGCGTCGATCCCCCCCCCCCCCCCCTCCCCAGCCTGATCACTATGTATGGCAAGCCGATTCACACATAAAGATGGCTCGTTCGCGCGCCGCTTTCGCTCTCGGTAGGCTCCACTCCTTACTGACTGCCCGCAGCAAATTGTTACTCAAGTGCAAATTGCGCCTCTACACCGCAGTCATCCGTCCCATCATGACCTATGCCTCGCCATCTGCATAAAATGCAAACCCTTCAGAACCGTTTCCTCAGAAAGGTCACGGGAGCCCCCTACTGTGTCCGTAATCTGAATCTACACCTAGACCTCAGATTACCTATCAGAGTATTCTATTCTATTCTACCTACCGTCCAGCAGTTCATGAAATGCCTCTCCAAGCGCTTCTTTGATACTGCCATAAAGCACCCCAATCCTCTGATAACGGCGGTCTCCCGATACACTTCCCGCATAAGTAGGATTCGCCGACCCAGGCACACCCTTTCTATCCCCGACGACGCCACTACAGCTTTATTTTAGATATTTAAACGAGAATTTTAAATAATTGTCTTTATTTAGATCTGTTCTGTACACATGTGTGTTAAAGGTTAGCAATTTATTTCAACATTTCCCTCAACCGTTGGCGTATAATCTTGCCCCTGGGATTCCTCGGCATTTCTTCAATGAACCTTACACCTCCTCTTAATTGCATAAACGGTGCCACCTGAAAAATTAAACAACTTTATTGAGTCAATGACCATTTTCATTTAGTTAATTTGAACCAATGTTGATTCTACTTAGAGTAGTTACCCGTATTTAGGAAGACAGCTTGTTTTTAGTTACGGGGATTGAGTCACTTTTATGTTTGTATTGTTTGTGAAAAATTCATATAGGTAAAGCCGGTTAGGAAAACGTTTTCACGCAAAATTGTTTGGCGAACGAGAAGACACAAACAGTTTAGTTAAGCAAAACTGTAGAAATAGGTTTTCGACAAAATGTTGAAGGTTTTAGTTTCCAAATTTCTGTTCCTGCCGCCGATCAACGGATTACCAGATTATCAGATCCTGAGCTAAATTCTATTTTACATTTTCTTATTATTGTTAACAAAGGGTTTAGTTTTCATAACTGTGTGTACAAAAGCCATGTTTCGTGGAAAATAAAGGCTGTATCGTAAGTAATATTCAATACTCAGAACTTGTTAGCTTCACATTACTTTTAACATTTTGATTAACATTAACATATTGTTAAGTCTTCTATTTAACCAAAATAAGTAAATTTGTAATATCTCAACATTTAATAAATGAATAATTAAGTGATTATTTTCTAATAAGTCACTGAAAAAACGCAATTCATTAATGCTCGGTTATAACATAATTATTTAAGGTGCATATTGTTAAGAAAAAATGTGACAATTTACATAAAATTTGTGATAACAGTACAGACGCCAGGACATCAAACTACTACAATCTGACAAATTTCTTTAATAGATTTTCAACTTTATCGCTAAAGCATAAGGTTCAAAGTTGATTGGGAAAATTTGACAGTTTCGGGTAGCTTGATGTTCTGGCGTCTGTACATGTTAATAAAACAACAAACCTACATTATAGAACCAGGAATTCTGTTTCCCGGATTGAGGTAGTTACACTAACGTTATGGCATGAAAAAATAAACCATCACAACATTTTTATCAAAGTCATTCCGGGAACATTCCAACAAAAATGCTCACAGAAAGAAATAGTTTTCAGAAGATTTTTGTGCAACATTTACCTCCAAAATTATATCTATAGAGCATACCTATATTATGTATATCTATAGAGGTAGTTTCAAAACCATACCTCTGCAGCAACATAATCAGCCAGTTCCTTTTCAGACACTTCAACGCCTGATTGCTTGACAACGAAGGCAGTTGGTTCTTCGCCAAAAACACGTACTGGTTTCCCCACCACACCAGCTTCCCTGACTCCTGGGTGAAGTTGGAGAATGGTTTCCAGTTCCAGTGGAGCCACCTATTAGGAAATCCAGGATTATAGAAAAGACAAGGCTGCTGCCGCGAGGGATAGGTTAGTGGTGTGACAGTTCAGTTTTTGTTTAACTGAGTGGGACATGAAATGAGCCTGGTTATTATTTTGAGACCACTCTGATTGTTTTGGAGACTATAGGTACAACAATAAAAACACCCGGATATTGCAAAAACTAAAAACAGAAAAATAATATGTGAGATGTAAAAGGACATGGATATACGCTGTTAAAAAAAACATACATAATATAAAAGTATTATAGTATCTACCTATCAGTGCTTTAGTGTTTTTTTGTCATGTGGATTGCTGTCCCATCGGACTATGAGAGTGAGGGAAGAGGGAGTGCACCTGTGTCTGCGCGAACACTTGTGCACTACAATATCCCCCACGCCGAAGATTAGTCTCCGTTGAGATTGGCCGCCGTGGCCGAAATACGGTCTGGAGGACTTTATTTATCAGTGATTTATTAAAATGACGTACTTAACAAAAAAAAAAATAGAAGCAATAAAAGGTATAAGGTAAGCTTATAAGAACATAGTAATTCATATATTTGTAATAAGCTGTGGATCTAGAATTGCGTAGATAATAAGAGGCTTATTCATAAGTCCACGAAGAAAGGATTTCTCAACATGAAAAGGTGTGGATCGTATTTCGCGGACAGTGTTATTTCCAGCTAATATTATCTACAAATACCTACGTTGTCTTATTGCTTGAATAAGACACGATGTATTTTTTGCCGAGTCCGGCTTGTGATGTCTATGTTTTCTCGAAACGACTTAGTTACGCTTTCCTTTTTGTAATTTAGGAATAGTTTCAAAGGTAAGTAAGGTGTCAGAGCGTATATTATTTTTAATCATTTACACATTCAGAGTATAATAATAATATGGAAAACTCTTAAACTTTTTTAAGAGTTTCTTCTTTTGCATGTCGCTGGCACGACTGTATTTTTTATTTATTTGGCCCAAAACGATGAGAGCTAATTATGCGTTTGCTAGTATTGAAACTGTAGATACTACATGAAATCATGAGTTTTAGACTATTTTACTACAATATTAACAAAAATGATCACGTGATGTTACTTACTTTATAACCATCATACACGATGATCTCCTTTAGTCTCTCGACGATAAAAAAGTACTCGTCTTCATCATAATAACCCAGATCTCCGGTTTTGAAGAAGCCGTCGTCATCTAAGTAATTTGAAGGCGGCATGCCAATGTAACCTTTCATGAGGATTGGACCTCTCAAACATATTTCGCCGCGCTGGTTCGGACCCACAGTTTTACGGGTTTCCGGGTCCACGACCTGTGTAAAGTATTGGATATCATACTCATTATAGGAAATGTATCCCAGGAAGGCATATAAGTTATCTACCTACTCAAACTGTGCTATGTTGTCTGATATTATTCTTAGATAAATGTAAGGACGGGTCTACCTTTATTTGACTTAATTTATACAACATTACTTTTAGTTTAAGCGAAACCCGAAACAGGTGTAGTATTTTTATGTAAAGAATCTATGTACAAAATTTCAAAACTGTATCATGAAAAATCACAAAGTTATAAGCTTGTTAAGTTACCCGTTTGTCCGTACAAAAACATGCTCACCCACGCCGCGCCGTCTTGCGCTCATTGATAATAGTAGATTTTGATAACCTACTTGGCATCGCTCGGTGTCGAACTTTTATCCTTTTTTAAATATTTTTGGGACAAAATATAACATGGGGTAAAAATTATTGGAATTGATTCAGTTACTTATTCTGAACAAACTATATTCAGGTTTCGCATAATTATACTAAAAATAACGTTTAAGTCAAATAAAGGTGGACCTATTATATTATATTATATTATATTATATTATATTATATTATATTATATTATATTATATTATATTATATTATATTATATTATATTATATTATATTATATTATATTATATTATATTATATTATATTATATTATATTATATTATATTATATTATATTATATTATATTATATTATATTATATTATATTATATTATATTATATTATATTATATTATATTATATTATATTATATTATATTATATTATATTATGTTTTATATTACTTTTCCTGCCATTGTTTATTTATAAGTTAGCTAGCTAACGAAATTTATAGATACAATAATGTTCATAAAAATGGCAGAATGATAAACACGCAAAAAAAAGTTAAATTCGAAAAATACTAGGTATTTTGATTTCAATTGAACCATTTTATAGAAATGGTAATTAAACCATGCAACAAATGGAAGCCTATGCTGTCCCACTGCTGGGCAAAGGTCTCCCCCAAATCAGCATAGACGAACAAAAAAAAAAGCCAAATTCTAATCAAAGTCGTTAATAATACCTACAGTGTTTTTATCACAAACCTTTAAAGTAATTCCAGGTGAAGCCTTGCCCACACTGCCAGACTTTGGTCCCTTTGTGCCCCAGCTCTCAGAGGTCAACTCACCTGCTTCAGTCATTCCATAGCCTTGTAAGATATTCACAAGGTTAGGAAACCTACAAATTAAACAAAAACACTTAATTAAAACATTTATTAAATGGCTAATGATTGTAACTACGTTTTAAAATAGATAACTGTTCTAATTATCTGGAGAGCAGTGGTAACGGCCGCGACTTACGGTTAAAAAGGTTAATATCATGACGGTACCTTGCCAATTCATTTATGAAAATATTATGTATGTAAGAAAAAATCAACATCTTTTTAATAAAATAAGTGATAGGCATAATTTTAATACTAGAAATAAAGATAAATTAGATCAACCTTTTTTTAGATTATCTAAAGTACATACATCTTTTATGGGGTACTGTGTTAAATGCTACAACAAAATACCTGGTGACATATTGCAATTAAATGAAAGAAAATTTAAAACTCATATTAAAAGTACACTTTGTAAACAAGGATATTACAAATTAGAGGATTATATCCAAGATAAGAATGTTTGGAAACATGCTGGTCCTGCTCCAAAGGACAATCTAAAAGTCTAGACAAAATCAAACTTGTTCCTAATTTAATTTATATATAGATTTTTAATTATGACATCTTATTCTAATTCATTTTTACAATCTGCGACTACAGTGGCTCACACACTTGTTAAAGTTCAACTACTTTTGCATTTTTTTTTTTTTAAATAACTTGTAAATATGTGAGCACCATGTATCTATCACTTATTTGATTTACCTGTCATTGCTTAATTTTTAATTCTTTTTACCTTTTGTGGTAGACTAATTTTAAAGGGTGCATCGTGTTCACATATAATTTTTATTATGTATACAAGACCTTGTAAAACATTTTTAAAAGAGTAACGGTGGAGTTTCTTGCCCATTCTTCTCCATACGAAAACTACCTTTTCGAATGGGCGACTAGAATCATTTCTATTTAGTTTTTTTTTTGACGTTCAAAAGTGCCTTTAATGTGCCTATTTGAAATAAATGATTTGACTTTGACTTTGACTTTGGTTCGAACCCAGTCCGGCGCTTTACTTATTATGTAAATTACATATATTATCACTGGTGCCAAAACGGTGAAGGAAAACATCGTGAGAAAACCAGCATGTACTAGAACCAAAACTTCATAAACATGTGATATCTACCAACCTGCACATGGGCCATTGTGGTGGATTACGCCCTACTCCCTCTCACCGAGAGGAAGCCTGTGTCCCAGCAGTGGAAATTAAACAGTAAACAAGACAGACTTAATAACTTTTAATGCTCCTAAATTAAAAGCATATGGAAATAGATAAAATCGAACGAAACTCAATTACTTACAAATACATTTTTGATTTGGGTTTAATAAATATGCTTAAAAACCGTAACGGAAAATCGGTAACCTAAATGAGACGATAAAATGAATCGATACTCGCCTACTTTTGACCTTTTGTATCGTCCTGTTATGAAGAGGCGATGATCGAGAGTATATAATTTTGAGTGAATCGAGATTACATTTTTCTGCTTCATTCGCCTTTGATAAGTAGCAAACCAAAGACGGTACTATAAAGGCGATGTTAACCTGCAAAATAATATAAAGAAAACAAGATTAAATCTCGGATGTTTACATAAGCAGGATAATATAGGGGATGGGAAAGTATCGGGCATACTTCCGTTGGGCACCAACCTAAATAAAATATTTATTTAATCATTTTGCTTACGGGAAAAACTGCAGGAAAGATATATTTAGAGATATTTAATGAGTCTAGCTAGAACATGTGCACATTTTTTTAAAGCAGCATGTTTTGCGACGCCGAGCAAAAGTGTTTGGATGTTTTATTTTGTTCAACAAAACTTGTCTACATTCTTTCAACTTCTTTCATATGTTTTAGGAGAGATGTTTACAGTTTAGTTTTTCTAGCGTTGGACTAGATTCAGCGTACATGCAGTGTAGACATCATACACGTCGCGAAACGCTAAGCACTTTGCGTTAGGGGGCACAAGATATTTTATGCATGAGTCTGTTCCTCAGAATAATTAAATAAAGCTAACTACGGTACCTACAAATTATATATTCCGCCGTCACGTCATCATCGCGAACACTATCAAACCACACAAATAAAAAACACATACAAAAATCCACACACAATCAAAACATTTTATGAAAAACTCGGTTCTTGTTTTGAGAGCGGTTTGTCATTTCAGGTCATCATTTATAACGCTGGCCTTCAAAAGGTCAGGTGTGTAGCATTCAGCGCTGGCGCGCATTTATGAAAAGATTCATGAATGTGGAAGAAGCGAACGAGTTTGTAAATATTGTACCGTATACTGCGCCGTAGTTTCTGTTAATTCTCTTGGGAGCACGGTATGAAGAGTGTATTCGTGTGTGTGGAAGTAATCTGGGATGTTGTGTACAAATAGGTACCTACAATGTGAAAACTGATGACTGGTACCCATATAGATGCTTATCTACATACGTATCTATGACAACGATTATGGGTACTGATACTACCATACTGTCTAGATTCCAGAGTATGATAATTATACGTACCTACTAGTCTACTGAGAATTAACTATCATTTATCACCATGCGCTTATTTATTGTGTGTTTCCAATTCCAAACAATTAGGTCCAATTAGTTAAAATTTCGATATTTAAGACAATAAAAAATTCACATGCATAGGCCATCATGATATTTAAATTGATATTAGCTGACTGAAATTCAAGAATATCAGAATTCATATTTATTTAAGTTACCTAAAGATTCATATTTTTATTATAATAGATAGTTTTTTCGTTAATTTTTATTTATAAGAAGTCTATCCTGTGTTTATATTTATATCGTATTAATAAATAAATATAGAACCTAACTCCTATGACAACCCAGGACAGATCGTCCTGGCGCCGCTTTACAAGAAGACCCGACCCCAAATAGAACTGGGATTAAGGGTTGGAAGAAGAAGAAAAAGATAAATATAGATTAAATAGTCCATCATCTTCTTAACGTGTCGATAGCAATCTAAATGGACTCGGCCCAGAATTCGGCTACTTGTTTGGCGACATCACCAGCGTCCACCAGTATCTGTAACGTGCAGTTGACAGGACACGCGGGACACGATATTAAGTGTCCCATCGTTTGTGGAACAGCACCACATTTACACTCCAAGGCGGAGTCGTCTATGAATCTTCACCCGAACAGGTTTTCCTTACTTCGGCTAACCTGGGTCCGGAGTATGTTTAAAGACTTCCAGGTTACCCAAGGTAACTCATGTCCAGGTTCCCAGGTCTTCAGCGTCTAATCCAAATGGTCCATTAATATAAATAATTAAATATTTCATTTACTTACATCACAATCTCGAACACTATTCAGGAACGAAATAGGTTCTGCCTCATTGACATACACAATTTTTCTGCCGAGACACAGAAATTTGTACGTCATGAAAGTGTCGTAATTATGATACCATTCTCCGAAAACGAATGCTGTTTTCAGGGACTCGTCGCTGAAGCTGAAATGTTATTTACTCGTTAGATTAATATGGGACCCAATTATGTAATGTACATATTTATTGCAAATAGATAAATATTTTATATCAAATAGTTGTCATGTCATGAGTAGGTAGCATTAATTTTCTATTTAGTTCATGAGTTGAACATAAAATGAAGGCGGATGATGAAACAATGGTTTTGGCATGCTCGTTCCATCATAGAACTCATCCATTGGTTTCCATCAGGCGTGATCGAGGTCAAGAGCGGGCCCATTCAGCAATAAAAAAAGCAAAAGCAGTTGCCACATGTCTGAGAGATTCTGCATGTGACATTTTGTGTTTGAAAACGTGATGAAACCGCACTTACGGTACAGGATTACGTCCGATCTGTACTTATGTACCTACATATGTATGTAACGGAACAAATTGGATTTGCTTTCAGTTTTGGTTTTTATTGTATTAATCATTAAGAAACTGAAAGGTAGGTACTCATTCTCTATAATGATTTAACAAAAACTATTTATTTATTAGGTACATACTTAGATATATTTTTATATGTTACACATAAATTATTCATTGTTCATTAGCAACATGTCTGAAAAATATAACCCGGGTTTTGATGTGTGAAAAACAAATGCGCAATTAATACTGTTTAGCGATTAAGAAAACTTTTGAAAAGTTAATTATCATGTTAATTAATAGATAGGTACTCACTCATCAGGCAGACTATTGAGGATGCAATTTAAATGTGTCAGTTGTACGCCTTTTGGCATGCCCGTAGTGCCGGAGGAATACAAAATGAAGGCGATGTCACTCTGTCCCTGAACTTGCACCGGCTCGAACTTATTTACGTCAGCATCATCCGTGACCAAAGTTCTGATGGGAATTACTGATTCCGTGCCCTCGTCCAGTGTTATAAACTTCTCTATGCAATCAAAGCTCTTCAGTATGTCGCTGTAAGTGCTCCAAAATAGATTGGAGCATATAAAGTATTTCGGTTTTGTTAAGCTTATCTTGTGTTTTAATACCGCTGAAAAATAAACGGAAATTAAATATAACAGCTTCATTAATCTGATTATTCGTATGTTTATATATATTATATTATACAGTTTATATATATTATATAATTAATAATGAAGACAGACAGTTCATCAAATTTTATAAAATAAAGGCTGTAATGGTTTCTGAAAGATATGGGCACTCCTGGAACTATCGGTAGCACAATTAAACACAGACTTCACTGATAGACGTATATTCGGACACTGGCGCGCGGCTCGTAACATACAAAGAATTAATCCTAACTACCCACTATACAAATATATCACACCTCCACCACAATACAATAGTACATCTATGTAATAACACAATAATAAAACAGAACTAATACAACATCAACATAACAACACTATCAATGAGATGTAAACCGACAATAATTCTTAACTACTTAGTTAAACAATTGTAAATCTGTCTACTGGTTTACGTGTTCGCTTAGGGTAACGAATCTCCGGCGGTGGAGATGGTGGTCGTAACTCAACCAGAGAATCTTCAGGAGTATTAATGTCCGGATTTGAACTCTCCCCCTTATTCGTGGTACTCGCCTCTGGTGAGGCTACCTTTACTACCCGTTCTAACCCCTCGCTAATTGGCTCGACCACACTCTCTCCCCCATGATCTGTATTGTCTTCAGTCTCTGGACAGGCAACATCAGATAAGCGTGACCTGCGGCGCATTTGATCTACATGTCTTTTTAGTGATTGACCATTATCCTTTACCACTGAGTATCTACGGGCACTGTCTACCCGTTCCACGGTACCTTTCACCCACCTATCACTAGCACCATACTCACGGGCCCAAACTGAGTCACCCTCCTTGAAACTGCGGTCGGTTCCCCCCGCGGATTCCATTTGCCGCCTCTGAGCTTGATGGACTCTGTCTGTGGTGACCTGGCTGGTACGCAGTAAATCAAGCCTAGAGCGTAATGGACGTCTCTGCAAAAGCATAGCCGGGGTTTCCCCGGTAGTGCTATGCACTGTGTTCCGGTATGCTAACAGAAAGGTTTGCAGTGCGGTGTCGACATCTACACAATCCCTATGCGCTTTCTTAATAGCCCGCTTGCAAAGCTTGACTGCATTCTCCGCAGCCCCGTTTGATGATGGGTGGTAGGCTGGTGAAAAAAACTGTTTAATGCCGTTATTTTTTAAGAAGGTCTTAAACTCTATACTAGTGAATGGGGGGCCCTGATCAGATACTAATTCCTCCGGCAACCCAAACCTTGCAAATGTAACTCTTAAAACCTTTATAACATTTGATGCATTAGTTCGTGTCATCTCAAACACTTCTAACCATTTTGAAGAAGAATCAATAATAACTAAAAAGGTAAGACCTTTATATGGCCCTAGGAAATCGATGTGAACCCTTGTCCAGGGGCGCGCGTGATACTGCCACGGCCGCATCGGAGCCCGCGGCGGCGCGTCAGCCTCCGCTGCACAAGTCTCACATTGCTTACATAACGCTTCCACGGCCGCGTCAATATTGGGCCACCATACATAGCTACGTGCCAAGCTTTTTGTTTTTACAATCCCCATGTGACTGCTATGGAGTTGTTTTAAAACATTATTCTGCAACGATAATGGTATAACCATACGGTAACCCCACATAATACAACCACACTCCGTATACAACTCATTGCGCCTCGTAAAGTATGGTTTGATATTTTCTGCATCTACACAGGTTGAAGGCCACCCGGATTGTATGTAAACTAAAACCCTACTTAACACTTTATCTACAGCCGTTGCTTTCCTAACGTCTTGGCTCGTAATTGGTAAAAAATTTTCAACGAAATTAACATAAGTATTTTCTTTTTGTATTATTACATTTTCTTTACAGCCTTTGTATGGTAGTCGTGATAATGCGTCGGCACAATTCTTACTTGAAGAAACATATTCAATGTCATAGTTGTACCCAGCCAATAACACCGCCCAACGCTGTAACCTAGACGCGGCCATCACCGGAATACCGACTTTATCACCAAAAATATAAGTGAGAGGCTTGTGATCGGTTCTTAATATAAATTTACGACCATAAAGATATTGATGAAATTTACGAACTCCGAACACAATGGCGAGTGCCTCTCGATCTATTTGTGAGTAGGCCCGCTCGGCTTCCGTGAGCGCGCGCGATGCGTACGCCACTGGACGCTCGCCCCTTGTCGTTGTGTGCGATATTACAGCTCCCACGCCTACACTGCTCGCGTCTGTTGTCAAAATTATAGGTAACTCCGGTGTGTAGTGCATTAACACTTCACTGCATGTTAATAAATGCTTCACTTTACTGAACGCATCGTCACATTCTCTATTCCAGCTATACGAAGTTCCAGCTTTTAGTAACCTATACAAGGGCGCCAGAATTGTACTAACATTTCTTATAAATTTTCCATAGTACATCACCATACCAATAAAAGCTCTTAGTTCCGAAATATTTGTGGGAGCTGGAGTTTTAACTATAGCCTTTACCTTGTCTGGGCACGTGTGAACCCCTTCTTTACTAATCGTGTGACCTAGATAGTTTACCGCTTCCGCAAAAAATACACATTTTTCTTTTTTTACTCTGAGCCCGTATTTGTTCAAGCGATCAAATACTTTGCATAAGTTACGCATGTGTGCCTCGTTTGTGGATCCCGTTATAATAATGTCATCCAAAAACACACCCACATGTGGTAAATCTGCAAACAACTGCTCTAAATGTCTTTGAAAAATGCCCGGACTTGATGCCAAACCGTATACTAGCCTGTTATACATAAATAATCCTTTATGCGTGTTAATCACTGTATATTTTTTTGTTTCATCCAGCTCAAATTGCGCGTACGCCTGTGAAAGGTCAATTTTACTGAAATGCTGGCCACCCTTCAAACGAAGTAGTACTTCCTCTACTCTGGGTAACGGATAACGGTCAACTTCTATAACTTTGTTTAAGGTTAATTTATAATCTGCGCAAATTCTAATGTTACCGTCCTTCTTGACGACCGGCACGATCGGTGTAGCCCAGTCAGAACGCTCCACAGGAGAGAGAATGCCGTCCCGCTGTAGCTGGTCCAACGCGCGCTCCACCGGCTCGCGCAGCGCGTACGCCAGCGGGCGCGCGCGCATGAACACCGGCCGCGCCCCCTCGCGCACGCACACGCTCACCGTGCCGCCGGTGAACCGCCCCAGGCCGTCCGCGAACACTTCATAGTATTTGGTACTGAAAGCAGCCACATCAAATACATTGTTTTTGTACATCACAACATTATTACTATTACAATCATAGGTTACTGTAGGTAATTGTATTTTTAGTTCTGCCATCCACTGCCGGCCTAGTAGAAGTGTTTTGCCATTCTCAACAACATATAAATCTAATTGCTTATGCGCATTTTTATATTTCACTAAGGGTTGTATAACTCCAAGGGGTTTTACTAACTCGCCAGTATAATACTTTAGTGTTAAATTGCTAGGCTTAACTTTTACATCATTAAACAATTTACTATAACACTTCCAGCTTATGCATGACACCGCACTGCCGGTGTCACATTCCATTTTAATGTCAATACCATTTACACTCAGTTCGACATAAATCGGACTACACTGCATCGCTGATAATTTACAAACATCTACTATTACCTCATCGCTCTCCTCGCCATCACTTCCGTTGGAATTTCTTATTTGAAGCGCGTCCATATCCACATTGTAATGTTCCGATAAATTCGGACACATTCGTCGCAAATGTCCTACTTGGTTACAAACTCGGCAAACATAACGCCCGAACTTGCACTTGCTTGCGTCGTGACGCGCGCCGCACACTCGACACTGCTGTTGCTGCGCCCGCTCACCCAGCTTCATGGGTGCGGCCGCTGCCGATGCGCGCGCGCCGCGCCCACGTCCGCTAGGCGTCGTAGTATCAAACGGTGTTGTCACTCCGCGGACGTCACGAGTGGCCACCGCTGCCGGACCCTTCCGCCGCGAGCCCGCTGACATCGCTTGACACGTCACCGATGTCGTGGATGCACCCTCGCTTCTCGACCCACTCTGTCCTTCCACGGCCGCAGCGTCTTTTTCTGCTGCCTCCATGCTCACCGCCAACTTATACGCCTTTCCGAAATCCAAATTGCTTTCGGCGAACAATCGTTGTCGTATGGTTTCATTTGTTATGCCACACACTAGCTGATCTCTCAAACTTTCTTCCAGCCAGGACCCAAATTCACATGTTTTGGACATCTTCTTCAAGATAGCCGCGTATTCCGATATAGTTTCACCTTCTTTCTGTTTCCTATGCCGAAACTTGTACCGCTCTGCCAACTCGCTTGGCTTTGGTTGCAAGTGTTTTTCCATGACGTCAACGATTTCTGCTAACGTTTTGGTTTTTGGTTTAACCGGCGTACACAAATTAACCAGAAGTTCATAACACTCCGCCCCCATCACCGTTATTAACGTAGGCACTTGTAATTCGCTAGGGATTTTATTAACTAAAAAATATTGTTCTAAACGTTCCACGTATAACCGCCAATCGTCACTGTGGACTTTGAACTCAGTAATTTTGCCGATCGACATTTCCGATTAATTTGGTGATACTGTTCCTATTCTATTCATTTACTATTGCACGAATCACGCGTAGAATCGTCTGTTCTCGTCGCCACTGAAAGATATGGGCACTCCTGGAACTATCGGTAGCACAATTAAACACAGACTTCACTGATAGACGTATATTCGGACACTGGCGCGCGGCTCGTAACATACAAAGAATTAATCCTAACTACCCACTATACAAATATATCACAGTTTCCATTAATCTGAATTATCTGAAGCTTTTATGACATCCCTCTCTAGGCTATCGTAAATGCTCTATATTTTTTCAAAAGTTTAAGTTCCACATAAAGTAAAATATATGAGGCGTTTAAAGAATGTGGTGGAAGTAAGATATTTTGTCTCACCTCTCCCGCTCTTTAAATCATAGGGGGTGTACGTCGCTCCGGTGAACACGATTGCAAGAACCGTCGGGACGAATTCATTGCGTTTTTCGGATCCCACTGCAACAATGTCGCCCCGCCTCACCCCCAACTTTGTCAAAGCGACGGACATATTGACGGCATATTGTGTGAATTCCTTGTATGTTAGTTTCTCCCGTGTTTCTCCTAGCTCCTGGAGTTTGTAAAGATACATTTTATTTTGTTTAATATGGGACAATAAACAGCTATAATATGAAATGTTTACAAATAACAATAATATAGGCTCATAAGTAGTATTAACAATATTGCAGCCCACTACATTATTCGCATGTTAACCTAACAAAATTAAGATAAGGTAAAAAGTGTCACTAGATTAGCATTACTCAGATAAGACAGAAAATTGTTTAGTGTTTAATGTTAAAACTAATATAATACCAGTGTTTTACCTAAAAATAAAACACATATTAAATACTTACCTTATTTGAAGCTTACTAGATTGAGAGTGGCACTACTGGTTTCCGCTATATTATCCCTCTCTTTTGCTCTTACCTTTAGTCGTATCTATCTCTCTCTTTCGCACATCCCGATTCCTCACCAGGTGGCGCTGCCAAATGTGGGCTTAGCCATGGCAGTGAATCGCTGATCATTGTGTCGAAAATCTTCACCAGGTAGAAATTAAATGTAAGCTTCAAATAAGGTAAGTATTTAATATGTGTTTTATTTTTAGGTAAAACACTGGTATTAAACACTTGACCGTTATTTGAAGCTTACTAGATTGAGACGTGTTTGTTATCACCTGGTGGGAAATGACGCCAATGTGAACGTGGTTAAAAGTTATTAATAAAATGAGATGTGCATAGAGAGAAATACATTTAATTGAATGAATTAATCAATACATACAAACGAAAATATTATAATAGGTAATAGATACCTACTTAACACATAAAATGAACTATTCTTTCCATTATAATAATGAACTAAATTTTGACTTTTAGTTTGATAACCAGTTTTATAAATTGCACAATAGCTAGGTACCTTTGTTTCTAGAATATTAGGTATGCAAATATAAACATTTCTAACACTTCTTGAGAAGAATTACATAGAATACAAAAAAAAAAAAAAAAAAAATATACCTCTATTATCTTAATTAATAGGATTAAACGTTGTAGATACATTAAAACTAGAACTGGTGGGTATACAGGGCATCACTTCTCTACAGTAATAGCGGGTGAAGGTATTCTGCGATCGCCAATTACCTCTAGAGAGTATTTCGTCTAAGGAGTAGTTGTTAACCCAGTTTCTAGAGGCTACAGCAGACCTAAGACTGCCAGGCGAAGCACTTACTCCTGCTTCTAACAACATAGATTTGACCCAACCTGCTATGACTGTACGAGAAGCGGCCCTTGATTTTCCTCTAAAATTAAGAAACAGATTATTGAGACACCCTGACTGGCGTTTATCTTTTAGTATAGCAATAGTTCGTTTCACCCAAAGTACAGGGTCTAAATTCTCGTTAGTAGGATTAGGCGATAATCTCCAACCAGACTGTCTATAATCGGCAGTGTCTGTTTTAGAACCAAATATTGGCCATAGAATCAGATGATCATTATTTTCTGACAGGTGTTTTGAGTCCACAGCTAGTAGTGTTAGATCATGAACTCTTCTGCCGGAACAAAGGAGTAACAAGGTTGCCGTATGTCTACAAGTAGTAAATACATTATTCGCGTCTACAGAATAGCTTCCCATAAATTCTGCTAGTTTATCGACGTTCCAGACTATAGATTTTTGAGCTACTGGGTTTTTTAAAGCAATAGACTTTAATATATGAGTAACTAAAACATGGGAACTTAATTTGGCAGATTCGTCAGGGTTGCTTAGCGTGCAGACCACAGATTTATGTAATAAAATAGTTTTATAAGCTAAACCCTCTATAATACTCAAATCTGCAAGAAAACGAGCCAAAACCTGACCTGTTGGTTGGAAGGGGTTTAATTTATGCTTTTTTGTCCATGTGAGCCACCTATTCCATGCTACTCGATAAGTCTTTTTGGTTGATAGCCGCCATGAGGATTTTAAAAGCTGTAACTGAGCTTCATTCCATTCGACTAAGGTCTGGGACCACCCCCACATTTCCATATTTCTAACGTCATCTCCCGGACTCTTGGGGGTGGGAGGCCTGTCGCCGTATCTATCAGCTGTGAATGCAGTTTCCGGATTGTGAATGGAGGTGCTAACGCACGAGCTTTTAGGTCTGCTCTCCAAAAGACTCTCTCCCACCTTGGGACTACCATTAGAAAGACTCCCGACGCAGAGTTGAGGTGAGCTAGTACCTTTGGCACTAGGTAAGGTGGAGGGAACACCCAAGCTAGTGGGTAGGTCCACTTTTGGGAGAAGGCATCGTGGTACATTGCTTGAATGTCGTTCTGATCCAGTGATACATAATTCATCACGACTTTTGCCCTTTCTGACGCAAATAGATCTATCACTGGAACTCCGAACTTTTTGAATATTTTCTCCGTACACTGGGGTAAGAGATGCCACTCCGGAGGAAGCCGATGACGAGAAAGATGGTCTGCGTGACAGTTGTATTTTCCCGGAATATGCTGAATTTTCAGGTTTATTTGGAGTTGGTCTAGGATTTGAAAAATCTCTCTCGTGAGTTTTAGCAATGAAGGAGACCTGGTCCCGCCTTCGTTTCTCAAAAAGGCTACAACAGTCTTGTTGTCGCATTGAACTAGAACGGTAGACTTGGACATGCTTGAACCCCGCTCTTCTATAACCTTTAGTATTGCGAGCATCTCCTTTTGATTGCAATGGAGCTGTTGCTCTTGATCTGTCCATGGTCCTGATAGTGCGTATCCATCGAGCTGAGCCCCCCAAGCTAGATCCGACGCGTCTGTGGTCAGAAAATGTGATGGTGGCGGGTTGTGAATCAGAGAAGCCCGATGACAATTTAGTAGCCACCAATTTAGGTCCTCCTTTACTTCTATAGGCAAAACTACGCTGACACAGTTTTCTTTTAGTTTTTTGTTTAGAAACATTAGTGTGTCCCGAAAGTGAAGTCTGCCCTTGGGTACCACGAAGCTGGCGAAGTTTAGAAGTCCTACCAGGCTTTGTAGTGCTTTCATCGTCGTTGTGTGTTTGTGTAACAGATCCAGCACCTTTTCTCTTACTTTTGTGATCTTTTCGTGAGGCAATGATCTCTCGTTTGTCCATGGATTCCATAGAACACCTAGAAATACGAGGCTTTTGCACGGAGTTGTGACAGATTTTTGGTAATTCGTCTGCTACCCCAGGTAGTGGAGGCGATCTATTAATATTTGGACGTGCACTTGCAGGACCTGATGGTCCTGGTGAACCACGAAAAAATCGTCTAAATAGACGAGTATTCGAACACCCTCCTCTCTTAGTGTCTGTGCTACCCAGTTTGTTAGAGTCGCGAAGACTTTGGGTGCTGTGCTGAGGCCAAAAGGAAGGCAGGTCATTTCTAACAATTTTCCTCTGTAACATATACGTAGGAATCGTCTGTGTGACTGGTGTATTGGTAAATTGAAGTAAGCCTGTGTCAGGTCGACTTTGCAAAGCCAGTCGTTTGGTTGGAGGAAGTCTGGGACACGGAACACATTTATGAGCCTGAATGGCTCCGTGTAAACAAAATCGTTCAGATTCCTTAGGTTGAAAATAGGCCGGTTGGTGCCATCGGTTTTGGGGACCAGAAACATTGAGGACAGGAAACTCGGAGAATATGAAACTTCCTCTAGCACCTCTTGCGTTATCATTTGAGATATGATAGTTGACATTGCCTCGGATTCCTTTGTTTGAAATGGGCTTTGTGCATTGGGTATCATTAGAGGAGGTTTTTTGATGAAAGGAATGCGATAGCCTTTTATTATGCGAAGAAGGGTTTTTGGTGCTCCGAGTTTCTTCCATCGATCGGCATAGTGTGTTAACTGGCCCGCTTTGAAGCTCTGTCTGTCAAAACCTGCTCCTCTTTCCTCCTGGGGGACATTCAGTGGCTGAATTCCGTTTTCTGTTATTTCTGCTCGTCTCTTGTTTGTTAGGCTGCTGGTGTGTTCCTCTTGAACGAAAAGGCCCATGATAATTATGGCTAGGCCCACGTGTTCCTTTATTGTTGTTGCCGGTTCCCTGCGAGGGATGGCAATGACCTGACCTCTGTGAGGTGTGGTTGTGTCCACAGCCCTGCGAGGGCTGGAAGCATGGCACAGTGCAGCACGCTTGGCGGGTACCCTGCGAGGGTGCCCTATAATAAGCTGACCCCTGCGGGGGGTAGCGAGTGGTCTTCTTAAATCCTGCTTGCGAAGTAGGTTTGAAGCCACTGGTTTTATTTGGAGGTAAGAAGGTCTTCTTAACACCTCCGTTCTTTTCCAACGTTGATGATAGCAGCTCAGGACTAAAAACCAGCTGATTAGAGGGTGGGATTCTGCGCAACGCAGACTTAACAAGAGGATCGCGAACATAATTTATTATTCCGTCTCTACGCATTTGAATTATTTCTGCGCGATGACCGCAAATAAGTTGAATCATATCTGAAGACACTTTATAATATTCACCATCCGAAAATAATTCAGAGATTTTGTTATGCAACTGATCGGGTGTTACACTACCTTTGACACGTGCCCAGGATAAAAGATCAGCCATGCTAGTTTGTAATACCTCTCGCTGTTTAATTGCACAAAATGTTAGAGCACCATAGGCTTTGTCAGCCAAAGCTAAATGTCTTAAAGAATCATATGGTTTGATTTCTTCGTTGATCTCCAGCTCAGTAAAACCGGGACTGTGATTATATAGCTTCTGCACTTCCGAATACCTAACCTCGCACCATTCATTTTTATTAAAATGCTGAATATCATTTAAAGATTTGAGATAATTTTCAGGAGCCTTAGGAACAGGCGGTTCCTTTAATTTGACTTGTAAATCAAATTTGAATTGATGTGATTTGTCTAATTTTTCATCTACTACATCATAATCATACAAAGACCTATAATCATTATTATCTAATAAGGAAATTTCGTCATTACTGCCGTCTGCCTGCATTTCTGCTGAACGCCGAGGTGAACATGCAGAGATTTTATCACTATAAAAAACTCGTTCTCGTAGCTCGCTAATTTCTTGAGTTAATTGTTGCAATAAATCTGCTTTACGGGAATGGCGGCCCCCCTTCTTTTTTTTTATAGTGACGGCGACGTTTATTTTTACTGGGCTTCGCTGATAACGAAGTGGAACTGCTAGAAGAACTGGATGAGGAGCTAGAAGACTCTATTTTACGATGTTCTCGACGTAATGTAGACCCCTTGGTTTGTAAACCTGATGGCTCCGGAGCGTCCATCGCATTTGGATTACTTGAGCCCTCCATCCTATTTAAAATGAAAACTTCGATTTTTTATGATTCCTATCTCGACACACCAACGAGTACGTAAGCAATTAAAACATTGGTACAATTAAAAACGATTGCTGATTTATAATCTCGAGTCTATTGTAACATTAATTATTATTAGGGCCAACAATACGCTAATAGACCATTAATAATAATCATTGTCAAACGAACATTTCATAAAATTAGTACCTATAATTTTGAGCAAATGAGGGTAGGTAGTTTGAAAAATTAATTTTCAATACAAGTTTTGCATTGCGAATAAAATAATGCAATGCTGGCTAAGGGCACGACGAACGGTAACACCGTTATTATTATATTTAACTTTGCCCTTAAACATAGTGATCATGCATCGCATCACTGAAAAAGTTTTATGAAAATTTATTTCTACTTACAATTTTGTCCGATGGAATGCACTTAGAATCACTTTTTTGAAGAAGAATTTAAATTTAATTTTAAAAGTTGTCTCGACAACCTCTTTTCACGCGGAAAAAGACGCCAATGATCAGCGATTCACTGCCATGGCTAAGCCCACATTTGGCAGCGCCACCTGGTGAGGAATCGGGATGTGCGAAAGAGAGAGATAGATACGACTAAAGGTAAGAGCAAAAGAGAGGGATAATATAGCGGAAACCAGTAGTGCCACTCTCAATCTAGTAAGCTTCAAATAACGGTCAAGTGTTTAATGTTATATTTAGTTCTAATCTGAGATACTGTACTAGATTATGCGCTAAGGTAGCTCACAAAATTAAAAAAATGGTAAAAAGTGTCACTAGATTAGCATGCGTTACTCAGATAAGTATACTTTTAAAAAGATAAGATTAAAAATTTGGGATTGTTCCTTAATATCACAAATAAGAATGAAGATTATAAAAAAAAAGGAATTGACAGTATCTACAATAGAATTCACTTATAAAAATAATTAAAACGGTTGAAATAAACTTATTCTTTAAGGGGGAAGCGCTAAGGTAGCACACGAAATAAAAAAATTCTTACGTTTTTTTTTGCAATTTTCAGGTCAGTGTCAGGTTGTATGACACTGACCTGGGGGCATAAAAAGGCCACTTTGGCAGAATCATAAAAGGATAACATTATGAATCATAATGGACAGTTAACTGTTAAGTTAATCGTATCAAATCCCATTGGTGAAGGATTTTTCAGTTATCTTTTTTTGTCTGTGCTAAAATACCAATCAATCCAATCCAAATCCAATCTCAATCTCTTTGATTTATACGTACCTACGTAGTGCAGCGAAAAAATTAAAAACACGGACTATCTTCGCCATATTATGATTCATAATGTCTAATAATAATAATGTTTAATGTGTAATGATCTTTTATGATTCTGCCAAAGTGGCCTTTTTAGGCCCCCTGCAAATTGCAAAAAAAATAATTTGACGGGCTACCCTGACGCTTTCGCCTTAAGCAAAAACAACGCCAGTAGCTAGAGTTATCAAATGGAGTAATGTCACTTACCAAAGCTACTTCATCTTTTTTGAGCCTAAGACGATCCAAAATAAACTTTCCAAAATTCAAATGTGCAGGAACTTGCACGTTTTGATCACCAAACACGTATTCGTTGTCGTTGAACATTTTTACCAAACAAATAGCTATTTTTACTACACTAAACTGAAATCACGGTTTACCCTTTGGTATGAATGTATGAATGTAAATGAATTGTGAATGAACAGTATCCGTTATTTATACAATAACATGGAAATAATTTTTAATTAATATTGACAATAAATCGCTGAGATATGGACGGTAAGAGCGGGTGTACACTACATCGAACTGAACTAAACAGGAACTGCGGTGCTATTCTGTAAAAATCTCACCGTGAAAACTTAGGTGAAGTGAGCGTGGAGTGAGCTGTCAATAGTGTCAATTCCCAGAAAAACAAACTCACTTCACCTAAGTTTTCACGGTGAGATTTTTACAGAATCGACCGGCTGCTATCGATCTACTAAAGATTTTTCACGCTCAATGCCGTTCGTAAGTAGTTTTGTCAACACAATGGGGTAATAAATCCTTATAAAGATAAACTCATAACTTATGTGCTGTACTACTAACTTTTCTGTGTACTAGCTTGACTGTACCTACTGACGGCTAACTAATAACACCCAATGGTTAAATACTTGACGCTAACCACTTCCAAGAACTAATTAACGGTGCAGTGACAACAGTCCTTAGAATGTTTCCATATGATTATAATGTTAATGCACTCATTAATGAGTCATTAAATAACTCCATTTATATTAATTTACTTGATAGCTAGTGGACAATTGAATGGTGTTTTCCCTGTGTGCTTGTTACGATAAATTGAATGGTGTTTTCCCTGTGTGCTTGTTACGATACTTCATTGTTAATTAACTTGTTGTTTTGATTTGGTTTGTAAACTTTATACCTACGTTATTGGTTTTACTGTCAGTTAGTATCAACCCACAGCAGGGCAAATCAAATCTACTTTCAGTCCAAAACTAATTGCGGACCATCGCTTTGCGAGCTGGTCAAAACCAAATTGTCCATCTCGTTACGCGATGCCTACCAGTCAGGTATTCACATATCCAGTGGATGTTTTGGCCACAGCTCATTGCTGTGGGCCAAAATAGCCCACAGCTCATTGGGTCCAATTTAATTTTTGGTGTCATTTGCAAAGAAGAATGGCAGTTTTGGTGTCGCTTAATTTCAGAAGCGTTCATGAATGAAAGTATGTCATTATATTAAACAGTTACAGGGCTTTACTTTTTGTGCACAAAGCATTTATGTGGCTTACCTAAATGTCCTTTCTTTGGTATTGTTCGTCGAATCGTTGAGCTCCTTAAGTTTTGAGTTGAGCTGCACGATTTCTGACAAATGCGTGCACTGACTGGACAGGTCCTCTCAATCTATGTGGTTCTTTCCTAAAAAGACCATCTCAGACACCGATCTACATGGTCTTCATATAACCTGACCAAGATTATGTCTGAACTTTAAAAGAGACTGTGACCTCTGAGTTTGTTTTAGCCTTTCTTCTCAGAGCAGTCAAATAGGAAACGCCGACCTCATCTAGTTTAAAAAAAATATGATTGACGTGTAAAAGTGTTTGTAAGTAATAAATTTATATATAATAATATACAACAAAATCATTTATTTTGATAAATGAAGAACTTAGTTATTAAGGTTAAATAAAAAGGTTTATTATTATTTGCTCTTCAGTTTTTTCGGCGGTTTAATTTTTTGTTAAAAAGTTTTTATTTTATATTTTTGTGGGTATAATTTACTAATTTACTTTAGCTATTAACTGTTATATAATCCTACTTTAACTATTATTTGTTGTATAATATAAATACTTTAAAAATCACCCCTATTTTCCCATCCTTAGGGTTGGATATTTTTTCCAAATTTATATGGGACAAATTTTGGAGTATATCCTTTCCAATAAAAAAAGAATTGTCAAAATCGGATTATTCTGTAAAAAGTTATGCGTGGTCATACATTAAAAAAAATATATATACGCGTCGACTTGAGAATCACCTCCGTTTTTTCGTCGGTTAAAAATCAGAAATGTCATAATGTCCTATCTTAATGCCTGTTATCTTGAAGTGTCGTTGAAAATATTTGTGAACTAGTTTATCTACTAGTTTTATTTGTTTTGTGGTGGAAAATATAGAGCACGAAGACTTGTGCGTTATCAAGGTGTCCCAAGGTTATTGAGTCTAAAGCAATGCCATGGGTTTCAGTTGCTGCTAGTATGGTGTGATTTGCATCGTATAGTGATGCCGACGACAAGCATGACGCCCGCGCCGGCTACTCAGTTATTCGATGAAGTTCTTCTAAGATATATAAGAATATAATATTAATGCTTGTTTAAACTACCAACTAAATGTTTTATTTTTGCTTAATCTTTAGTAGGTAGGAATAAGCCGACCAAGATAGTAAGACAACATAGGATGCGCGGCCTCTAGGTCTTAAATTCCACATTTGCCTTTCAACCTTGCATAAATATAATAAGATATTAGGTAGTTAAAGGCAGGGATATTTGTAATATTGAAAATATTTGTAAATGACAATCGCGACTGACAATTATTATCCCACTGACAATTGGGTGCCCCAATTCGAAAAATCCCCAAGTCCTACTTAGGGATTTTTTAAACTAGTAACACAGGTTGATCGGCCGTTTTTTCTCTATCGATACGTCCAAAAATTTTTTTGTTATGATATCCCTAAGTGGGTTTTTGAAAACTATAAAAATTAAAATTGACGATACTTTCAGTTCCGAAAATCCCTAAGTCCTATAAATCCCTTAGTCCGTAAGTTTTTACCGAAAAAGGACTAAATTAAAATCAAAATGAATATAAAAATACAAAAGAATATAATACAATAATATAATAATAAAATAAATATATAATAATAATAATTAGTAATATATAATTAATATATAATATAATACAATAGGAAGACAAAAATATGAACAAAAACAAATTATCTATTTGCTTTGATTTTCAAAAGAATCTGCCATTGCCGGTCACTAATGTAACTGATGAATATTATCTCAGGCAATTATGGCTTCATAATTTTGGTATACATAACATAAATTTCTGATTCAATGACTGGCGATAACTTTAAAGTTTTTTTTTATATAGAGTAGGTATATCTAGGTATCTTCGAGATGTTCCTGCTGATTGTTATCAAGATGCTATTAAAATTAAAGAAGCTAAAATTAATGACATTAAAAAACTTATTCGATTTGTACCACAAGAAAAAAGAAAATTCTATGAAACTTTGATTATGGAACAGGCTAAATTAAATGAAAGTCAAATTGTTGAGGAATTGGATGACGAAATAGAGTAACTAGCCTAGTTATTTTTAAAGGCTAATAGTTATTACTCATTTTTGATTAATAGAATACTGTTAAAGATGCTAATTTTGTTTTGTTAAATTCCTTAGTCCTTAAAAAGAGGGAAAGATAACCCTAAGTCCGGTTGATTTATGATAAGTCCAAAACTATTTTTTTTTTAATTAAAGTTATTATAAATGCTTTTTATGTTTTGTTTTATATACTAAAATAAAGAATATATTGTGTACTATAACTGAATGGTATTTTAATTTCAACATATCCTGTGGTTTGTTTTCAAAAAAAAATAATATGTTTATTTTTTTTATTACCAAAAACTGAAAAAGTGGACTTAACCATTTCTCGATTTGGAGCACCCAATTATTGTCAGTGATAAAGCCTCGTATTCACTGGACAAACTTCACGCGACAGCAAACGCTTGAAACGTCGGGCGATGTCGACCAACGTCTCCGGATATCTTGTTTCACGACGTTTTTTATCGTTTTTATTGCCAGACATGTTGCGCGACGTCGCCCGATGCGTCTTGATTTTTCCCGACATATCGAGAGACGTGGGTGTGGTGGAAAGATTTATGCGTTAGAGCATGTCCGGCCGTGTGGGATGCACGACGCAAAGCGACAGCGCGTTGGTTTGTCATCTTGCATAGTTCATGTTGGACGTATGAGTATGTATCCCTAGGTCGCATTTTTGGGTCTCTTCGTCCGTGGTTTTCTTTGATTTGTCTTTAGGTATGACGTTAACATTAGTAGTATTGTCAATCATCATCACGTAATTAAGGCTGCTCGCTGTGCATAGAAGTGCATGGAGCACAATAGGACACGACGCTATTTAGATGTATAATCTGTAAAGGGTTTAAAGTGAGCTACTAGTGCCAATTTTCCCTTCACTAGACAGTATTTATATAAGTGTACTTTATTGTACACCACAAAAATACATGCATAACTTAAACAATGGGCGGCCTCTTTGGAACTATTAATTTCCGCCATCTTTGAATGATATAATACTGTTTACTACATATTTTTATAACCTCTTTGGTTTACTGTCATGGTGTTTTGTATAAACTGAGCCACCTGCTCTTTAAAAAAGGTTTTTCTGGCAACCCCAATATTTAAAAAGTATGCTGTAATTACCTTTTATCTTAATTTGACTGAGATCTATCTTTTGAGAGTATTTTTACGACTGTGCGCGAAGCCTAAGTGCGACACCTATTACATGGAGTCCTGCCATTCTTCTTTGCCTGTTTTAAAATCAATTTTAAATAGCCAAATTAGAGCTTTTAATCCCAGAAAGCAATAAACGTCATATGTTTATCCTAATTGTAGTCAAAAACATACAGGTACAAAAAACGAGAATGTGTAATTTGTTCGATCTAAAAAAACATTCATTCATTCATTTGAATGTATTTTATAGTGAATTTAAACGGTTAGATTTTTGAGTCGACGTGCGTTTTCATTTACCACTTATAGGTATCCAGACTTACCAGCATCTATCTAATTGAATTCTGAACATAATTCTACTTCAACTTCATTGTCCTACACTGGGAAACACAAACATATTCACAGTATTACCCAAGGGGTTGGGCCGCGGAATCTTCGAACAATAAGTATGGTTTGAGTACTAATCCCACCCCCTGATCCACAAGCTTGTACCTTATTCGAAATGAGCTTCATTTTCGAGTGTGATTATTTTCTGTCCCTCTCTTTCAGGTACCTAATTACTTCAAGGTTTAACCTTAAACCCCCTTACTAATAAACGTATTACATCAGATGAATTGTTACACATCGACTTCTCTCTTTCATTCGTCAGTAATTTGACTTTCGATAGAAGAAGACAAAGCGTTGTGCAAGTATAGGTACAGACGTTATACAACTTTTATAAGTAAGGGGGTAAGCGGGATTGTCCGAAAGGGTTACCGCTGGCCCGGAACATAAAGGGCTTAGGAAGGAACACGGGTGGGTTTTAGTCAGTAAGAGTCTGACACTCCCTTTCGCTCCACCTAGAGCGCCATCCGTAAAAAAAAGGGGATAAGTAATTAAGTAAGTATGCTAGTTTTTTAAATAACCCTAACCTCTTTTGGTCGGCAACTGTTTCTGCAGGAACTCATTTACCTACTTTTTCTCTCATATCGGCTGGAAAAGTAAAAGAACAGTTAATCTCGAGGTAAAAACATTAGTCAGTCTCCAAGGCGGAAGAATCGCCACTCGCGAAATTAAATTCCATGCACTTCATGCATACAAACTTAATAAAGTTAGTATGTATAACGTTCAGGATTTTCCATCTTATCGACATAATCCATAGTCCAATCTTACGAGACTCGAACCTATTCTTCGTAACAAATCAAAGGAACTACAGGAAATCGCCAACAATCGTGCAACACTTCGGGAGATGCAGGTTATTGTCCAATTCGATTGAAAATTCACGAGTGGAAACTCGAATGCAGTAAATTACTAAGTAAGGTATCGATTGTTTCGGACTGTAAAGGGCAGTGTACCAGATTGTTCCACGTTACATATTAATAGTGATGGCTAGTCATACGCGGCCCGTGCGGTGGCTCTTCATGCAATCCAGCCGTAGAAAAAATTGTTTTAAATTATAAATGAAAATAAAGGTGTGAATCAATCCAGACTTTGCTATAAACGGTAGTCACGACTCACGACAGGCGGGACGACAATACAGGCAATAAATTTCCTCTGTTTATGTATTCAATGTATCAGTCAATCAATCTGTCAAAGCGAGCGAGAGAGCAGTGGTGGCCAAGTGGTAACGGCCGCGACTTACGAGTTGTAGGTCGTAGGTTCGAACCCAGTCAGGCGCTTTACTTTGTGTAAATTATTTCATCACCACTGCTCTCAAAACGGTGAAGGAAAACATCGTGAGGAAACCGGCATGTCCTAGAACCAAAAATTCGAAGACATCTGACATCTGCCAATCCGCACTGGGCCCGCGCGGTGGATTACGGCCCACTCCCTCTCACCGAGAGGAGGCCTGTGTCCCAGCAGTGGGAACATTATAGGCTGATGATGATGAATCTGTCAAAAAAAATCCAGTACGTATTCCAAGTAGGTACGCGTTTATTATATCACAAGTTTGAGGACCCGTAGCGGGTTGCCATGGCACTCGAGAACCATGAACCACTTGTCGCGGTTGGGATCTCTAGAATGTTCTCAGCCTAAGTCGTGGTAACCGTCTTTTTGCAGGAACTAGGTACTTACGTATTCTTGAGTAGTAAAGTTTATAGTTAGACACACGAATTTCAAAGCAATATTTAGAAAAGTAGGTAGGTATTATTAGATAACTTTAGATCAAATAGGATTAGTTTCACGTGAATGTTTCATCTACCCTGTTATACTTAACCCTGATGCCGAATGATGTTCACTGATCGGATAAGCGCTTTTTATACGAGTCCCGAACAAACAAAAGTTCCTATTTCTAGGATCGCAGCGGCCCGCCACGCCATTCAGTGGGTTCGGAAGCGCTGAATTATTACACTGAAGCCTTCCTCGAATTTTCATAGTTTTCACTTGCTCGATCATACAAACAGACAGGTGCAGGAGTTCCGAACTTTGTTTTATAATATTCAGCATCGGATGGTTTTGTAACTTAAATACTCTTTTGTTTGCTTATGTGTTTGCGGGAAAGAAAATGAAAAACAACATTTCAAGCTTTGTTTTTATTTTTCATATTTTACACATTTATTTGGCAGTTCTCATTTTGTAGCATTATGTAAATCATCACAAAAACTTCCTATTTCCCTATAGACTCTATTTGTATTTTACATTACGGCAAATAATCTATACAAGTTTTACAGTAAAAACAATATCAAAATAAGCCTTACGATATGAAAGAAAGAAAATTGACCAGTTATTATCTACCAAAGCACAGTAGGTTTACGTATTAATAATTCGTTAGTGTATACGTCGACTAAATCGTTTACTGGAAATAACGTACCACCTACAAACGAGTTTTCAATTTATTGGACAGTTAAAGGTTTATCTCTAAAAAGTCTAGCTCTAGGCGCTTTTTATAAAATCGATGTAGTAGAAAATTTGTGTACAAATATTTCGTAATAACTAAGCAAACCTAGGACATTTATAGACTTAATATTAAGAAAATCGATTGTTGTAAAAAAAGATGACCGAGTCAATGAAGTAAGGCAACGACTAAATCAATTTACAAATATTCTGGGGTAATTGGGTATAACAAAACAAGAAATTAATTGCTAACTTCGATTCCGACAGTTCTATTTTTTGCTGTCGTAATTATTTGTAAAATATATTTATAATTTTATTGAGTCGACGCTTTACGGAATTGACATCGTTTTTTTACATTTTACTGACAGACTTGTCGTATAAATACTTAATAATTATTTATATAAAACATAATACTATAAAACGCTATAAAATGAAGTTACAGAGTGCACATTGCTTATCCACGAAACACTCCAAAGTTTATTGTCATCAACCAGGAGTTAGTTATTGAAGATAACTAACTCCTGGTTGATGACAATAAACTTAAGATACCTATTAACAGTGCGAATTATTTATTGTCTGGTCAGCTTAAGAAATTATTAACAAAAATTATAATTAGCAACAAATAAATTAAAGTTCATCACAATATTACAAATATCAAGAATGTAAAATATGTCTCGCTATGTTTATCACTTGACAAATAATTAACTTGAAACATAACAAAGAATTTACTTTGTTGAAACTCGCTGAATTTTCTAGGTCATCATCTGAAAAAGGGAAACACAATTGTTCAATTTGAGCGTAAGCCTAGAACCTATTAGGATTTGTTGTATTGTTATCAAAATAAAATTTGTTTTTTCATAGCAATTGCTTTTATTTTGCTCGAAGTTGTTTTCGGCGGTTCATTATTTATGAAAATTTTCATTTATAAATCTACTTTAGGTATGTAATAAGAATAACAAAAAGGTATTACGTAACGTCTTATATATTATTTAGTGGTCAGTGGAAATAAATAAAAACGTGTGCGTTTAGGGGACCCCGTCAGGATAGAAGTTCCTTTACGCGATACACGCACACACACTCGTATAGGATATTAGAAAGAGACACGGAGACAGAGAGAGACAAAAAGTGTGAATTTAATACGCGTTTTTATTACAGAGCCAATTAGTAGATATACTCGTAAGTTTTATGAAGCTCTCGTACAATAAAGTGGTTGCCATCTTGGATTTTAATTTTGACCTCACTATTGGCTTCAGCACCCTTCAGCACCGAGGGGCCTCAAAGAGATGTCAGCATCAGAGAAGGGGCCCGTCAGGGCCGAAACCTGCCGGGTCAGCGGGATTGTCCGAAAGGGTTACCGCTAGCCCGAAACTTAAAGGGCTAAGGAAGGAAGGAACACGGGTGGGTTTTAGTCAGTAAGAGTCTGACACTCCCTTCCGCTCCACCCAGAGCGGGAGGGGTCATTTGATGATTTCCCATGCTCAAAAAAATGCTATCTATAAATATGTATTATCATCTGCCTAGCCTTTTCCCAACTCTGTTAGGGTCGGCTTCCAGTCTAACCACATGCAGCTGAATACCAGTATTTTATATGGAGCGACTGCTTATCTGTCCTCCACAACCCAGTAACAAAAAAAGGGGCTTGTGGCTAAATAATAACAGCCGCACAGGTCGACCGATCAGGTTAAGCTACGCTTGCCGCGGTCGGTCTGTGGATGGGTGACCATCTTTACATACCGAGACCCCTCCGTGCCTCGGAAAGCATGTTAAGCCGTTGGTCCCGGCTGTCATTCGTAGATCTTTGACAGTCGTTACGGGTCGTCAGAAGCCCGAAAGATCCGGTTAGACTGGAAGCTGACCCCAACATAGATATTATTTATTGGCTTCAGCACCCTCGAAAACAATGAAAACTATATCTCTCTCTCCCTCAGACAGGGAGAGGAGAAAGTCGTATGGCGGGGCCATAACACTTCTTCGTTACGTGACGTTTTCTACAAGTTGACTCCTACCTCAAGCCGTGTTAAGAGCGTTTACGACGTAAGGCATTTCATACAAACTTTCAAGTCCTTGTTTTTCGAAATGAATAAACCGATTTAAATTAAATTTTAGAAAAATAGTGGTACAGCCAAATTAGACCGATTTTTAATTTTCCATAGAAACAGAGATTTCCAGTTATCTTTTTTTACATAACACATTTCGAAAATGTTCTTAAGTTACTTTTTAGACCTATGTTTCGTGCTTATGCGTATGAAGTTTCATTAACATCGGTTTATGCATTTCGAAAAGCAAGGGCTTGAAAGTTCGTATGAAATGCCGTTCGGCGTAAACGCTCTTTAGTTGGAAATTTATGGTTCAATTTTGATTTTCATTAAGGACTGAGATACAAATAGATAGTTTAATATTAGATTGAAACCGTAAGGATAGCTTCTGTATTAAATTATTAGTTTAAAGTCTAACTAGGCGTTCATTAAGTACTAAACTTCGAGTAACTTGGAAAGTGTTGGACCAGCACCCTAGTTGCGTAACACACTATCAATCAGAATCTTAAGGGACTTACAGGACCTAAACACAAAAAATCGCAAGTTTTAGAAACAATAAAAATATATGATCGACTACAGTAAACAAAATAAGAAAAATATATGATATTCTTCACTTCAGGATATATGCTAGGTAGATAGTGCGTTGAAAACATAATACAACTAATTTGATACGATCGAAAAAAATCATGAAGATACCTCTAAAAACTTTAATTACATACAATTAATATACATACAATCACTCTGATTTTTGTCATATTATTCTACAAGCAACATACTAAAATACTGGTGTTTTAACTTCTTCGTCCAAACAATAGATTTTTTGTAATGAAATAATTGCTTCATATTTTGAAATATATTACCAGCGTTGTGTCATCGCGTTTCTCTTTCTTTTCTATGCAGTCCGACAGTGACCGCGCTTTAGGTCATGTAAGCCCCTTAATAATTTTGAAGGATATTGTTAATCCAATGATTCATATGCTCGAAAAATTTGTCTGCTCAGCAACGTAAATAACGCAATGAATGTTGTTGAACTGTCAAAATGAAAGCCATTGCTACTGTTAGTGTGTTACTCAATTGCCCCGCTGATTTACGTGGGCCTGTTTCGAAATTATGACAAAATCAAAAGCCATTTAACCAAACTAGGTTGAGAATCAGCACATTGAACATTCAAAATAACATAAGTAAGATAGTCCCCAAAACGCCCGCGCTTCACCACTTCCTTGTGCGTTAGCTGGGAAGAAGAACAGGCGCAACAAACAAAGTTGACATATTATTTATGTAACAAATCTACTCAAGTGTCATTAATATTGTTAAAATATTTACCGAAATCACTTAGCTGTTCGCCGTACATTTCACCTTGGAAGTTGGAACTGATTGCGTCAATACTTTGGATGGTTTGCGGCAAACCTGTTGGAATATTAATATTAGAAAACAATCCAATTTGGTCTGAGATGATTATAAAATACAGGTAAAAGGAAAGTTACCTTTCTTCCTAATAGTTTGATTGTCTAACACTGTTTTCTGTGTTGTTGTGAAGGCGGATGGTGGAGCTGGTATTTCTGTAGGAAAATAAAGTTTATTTATGACAACAAATAAACCTAAAAATAGTCTGTGTACTTTACCGGTTGAATGCCGTAATTACGGAAACAATAAAAAAGCCATTGTGTCTCGCGTGAATCCACGGCACACGAAGGGTTAAAAAATGAATTTAAAACATCTTATATACATATCGGTATGCATTATCAGCCTATAATGTTCCCACTGTTGGGACACAGGCATTGGTTCCTCTTAGTGAGAGGGAGTAGGCCGTAATCCACCACGCGAGCCCAGTGCGGATTGGTAGATGTCACATGCCTTAGAATTTTTGGTTCGACATGCCGGTTTCCTCACGATGTTTTCCTTCACCGTTCTGAGAGCAGTGGTGATGAAATCACAAAGTATAGCGCCTGCTTGGGTTCGAACCCACGACCTACGATTCGTAGGTAAGTCGCGGCCGTTACCACTGGGCCACCACTGCTAGATATATTTATATATAGATTGATATTATTGTTTAAATATATTTTTCATCTTTCATAATTTAATATCAATCATTTCCAAAATGTTTTTGATCAATAAACACTCGTATAAATTAATTTTTCCAAAGAAAAAAATATAAACAATGTACTTGTATTGATCCAAAGTTACCCAGAAAAAGCTTTACAGATAATTGACAGGCAGTTTAGTCTGATTTTCCCACACTTCCGAATTCCCAAAGATCGTAAAAAAGGCTGTTTTTTTTACGAGTCTTTCACCGCTTTCAATCGCTCGCTCCGACGGGGTCGTTTTAAATCAATCTACTAATGTTAAAAAATTACCATCGAGTTTGATGATTCCGTCTGTTTCTCCCAACGAGTTCTTCGCGATACATTTGTAGAAGCCGAAGTCTTCCTTGGTTATGTTCTTGATCTTCAGCATCATGAACTTGTTGTAGCCACTGTCCATCGGAAATGCTTCGTACTTGCCTCCTATAATTTCCAATTCTACTTAAATATAAAACCTGTATTCGGTATTACGTAACCAGTTAAGAATTGTTATGAAAATACTTTATATAGGGTGACTGGTAATTAGTGACCGATACTTAAACACGTGATTTTACTCATCATTATGAACAACTTTTACTATGGAACCAAACCTGAAATCGCGAAAAAAAAATCAGCTGTTCCCTACATTTATGTTCGTCTAATTCGTCAAAATGTAGAGAATAGCTGTTTTTTTTTTCACGATTTCAGGTTTGGTCCCGTAGTAAAAGTTGTTCATAATGATGAGTAAAATCACGTGTTTAAGTATCGGTCACTAATTACCAGTCACCCTATATAGATGGTTTGTTTGTCTCTTAAAATGAAAGAAAATTCTAACCGAATTATTTATCTTTTCGTGGAACTCGAGCTATTGCAATAAACTATCCATAAAATAGTTTCAAAGATATCAACTTCAATAACCTATTTAATAAGTTGCTCCACTTATGAACTAGAACGCTCATGCTAGAAAGTTGATATTCGACGAATAACCACTGCAGAGTCAATACAAATGCTTAGTTTCATGCAAAAATACCGGTTGCTGGCTACGGAACCATTTTGGTATAAGATACAGAAACAAAAAGAAAATTGCAAACATTTTTTGATACGAAGTTGTTTTCGACTTATTTATCAATCGAGTTGTTGAGCCGAAGTGGAAATAGTGAAGCATTTCATTAACCAAGTATTCTCTATCCGCGCATGAATAAGTATCTACATTCGGAACGTATTCGACTACACCTCCCTCGCCTGTTCCGATACAAGGGAAACTATTTTCATTATGAAGTCATAAATCAATGATACAATCGAACGATGGCTTACTTGACGGGAACGCATGTTATTTATGCCAATATGATAAATGTACGTATTTGTGTTGTGCTCCGAGTTCGATAATATGGCGTTTATAGATTAGGTATTTAGTTAGCGGCTGTGGTTCATTGGTGGAGCTCATACAAGGCTATTGAAAGTTCATTGAAACTGAACCTAGTAAATATACGGAGCACTCGTTTATAATTTATGAAGCTTTATTAGGTTTTGAACCACTTTCCGTGATTTAGTTCCTGCATTATTTATATTACGACGCCTCTATGGAAAAGCTTTTGGATACTGTTTTAACTTTAAAATTAAAGCTGCCATAATTGGAAATCTACCCTATATGTATTAAATTATGGATAACTACTGAATACAAGTTACTGTCCTTTCTTGATTTACATATTTAATGTATGAAGTAAGTACCATATTTGTTGGTCAAATATGTTGCGTGTACCTACGTAGCTTAACAATATAATTATCAAATCAATATATTATTACCGTGACACATCGACTCAAAATATTAGCGGCCTTATTAAAAACAAGGTTTGTATTAGACCCAGGTTTAAACCATCGAACTATTTTTTTTATTGGAAACTTTTTTCGACAATGTTCGAATTACAAAAATTGACGTTAAAACTGATGCTAAGTTGTCAGTTTTGTATTAAATACACACACGTACTATTAACAGACTCGATGGTTTAGACTTGGACTAAGTTCAGTTACAAGATTCACAAGATCAGCCTGAAAAATGTTTCTCGTTTCAACCACTGCGTGTACCACAGATATAAGGTTTGTTCCCCAAACAGAGCCTATATGAGTGAGCACGCATATTGAACAAGCCTCACCGGAAATAATCATGTCCCCGCGGTCCGTGGTCCAGTAGTTGATCGAAGAGGGGTACGCCTCTGTGTGGCACTCCAGCGTCACGTCCTGCCCGATGTATGCGCCTTCCAGCTGGTTGGGGATAGACAGCATTGGCGGAACTGTTGGAATTATAGCGTGTTAGAAGATTGAAGAGCATGGGCAAAAAAAGGCGTGGGTAAGAGCGAAGGTGCTGCAGATGTTCTCAATTCAATTCTCAATTTTTTATTGCGTACCATAATGTAGTGTGTGCGCTCATGGCAAAATAATATGTAGGTCCTATGATCGGGTGTAAAAAGACGCTTAACAAAGCCGAGAGTCACTTCTACTCCTCGTCATTGTGATTTTTTTTTATACCTGCGACCCTTCTGGTTACGGAGGTATTGAAGGTCACATTTTATTTTTTTTGGACGTGTTTAGTTTGGTTCCCTATCCATTTGCATAAAATTTTAAGACCTAATATAACTTGGCATACTTTTGTTTGTCCTAATTATATTTTCGCATAATAGTATTTACGCATAACAGCTTACGCATAATTTTTTACGCATAATTTCTATAATCATAATAATGATTAAGCAGAACATTCTAAAGCATAACTTTATTAAGCATAACATTCTTAAGCATAAATTTATTTACGCATAATGATATTAAAGCATATTTTATAGGCATAACAATGAAGTAAAATATGCCTAAAATATGCCTGAAAACACCTGAATACACCTGAAATAATATATCATTTGCCATGGAAATAAAATGTATATAGGCCTTAGCCTTTTTGCCCGAAGAGGATATACCAATTTATTTCGACGATTGGAAAAAAACCATATCTCCTGAAGCAGGTACATAACATATTTGTTTTGAACAATTTTGTAGGTTTTTTTTCGTTGTAAGAAACATGCAAACAAGCATATACCATGCATGCAGCAAGCATGCAACATGTAAACAAGCATACATCAGGCATGCAAGCAAGCATTCAGCATGCAAGCAAGCATGCAGCAGGCATGCAAGCAAGCATTCAGCATGCAAGCAAGCATGCAGCAGGCATGCAAGCAAGCATTCAGCATGCAAGCAAGCATGCAGCAGGCATGCAAGCAAGCATTCAGCATGCAAGCAAGCATGCAGCATGCAAGCAAGCATGCAGAATGCAAGCAAGCATGCAACATGCAGCAGGCATGGTTTCTGTCACGGCTCCGGCGCTGCGGGCCTCCGGCGGCCCCACGCGTGCTAATCGATTTTAAATTACACTCTAGGGGTAGGGCAGACAAGACTACGTGGAGTCGGTTTTGCAGCGATTCGGTTCTGTCACTAACTTTTGTAGCACAACATAATGATTTTTTAAGACAATACTTTAATTTTAATTTAGGGTTAAAAATGGAATTAATGTTATGTATAATAAATCATTTGCATGAAAATCAAAAATAAATACGTAAAAATAACTCAAATTTGTTTCCGTAATTTCTATTAATTGTATGCCTAAATATGATTATGCTAATAGTCATTAGGCCTAGTAACGTTATGCGAATTAAATATATGCCAAAACAAATTAGCCTTATAGATAATTATGCCAACCTAAGCTGTATGCCAAAAAAAAATATGCCAAAGTATTATTATGGCAAAACAAATTATACCAAAAGAGTTATGCCAAAGTATATTAGGAAAAAGAACATTATGCGAAAAGAAGGGATCCCGTTTAGTTTGTATGGCTTTCGAGGTCGTTGATAACAAAACTGGAGTCTAAATTAAAGTTCAAGATGCGACATGCGAGTGTGTGTGTGCGTTCTTTTTTTTCACGAAGACATGTTTTAAGTGTTATCTGTACCGTTGCAAGCACCCAAATTATTATGCATAATAGTTTGCATACGTTTTTATGCGCGTTGGGGTAAACAGAATTTTCTTTTAAAGTTGTTTGCCAGCTGTTGTACCTAATGTTACTTATGATGTGCAGAATGCGTAGATAGTGGCTATGTGATTAGTCTTTTTACATCCTGTATTATGACAATTTTCAAAGAAATACTTAACATAATCCGCAAAACCTGCAGCTTGAGCACTATTCGTTGGACTGCGATTCTTGGAAATTTGGTTATATGAGTAAAGTAGTAATTATAGGCAACATTAAAAAAATAATACTTCTATGTATAAAACCCCATCTTATTTACCTGCCTACACTTATCGGGTAAGGATTCAAAGTTTGTGTTGATTTTACAACCACCTCGGGAAATATCGAAAAAGAGGGAAAACTTGAAGAGTTTGTAAATGGGTTTGCTACGCGTCAATAGTTGTCGCCAATGTTTCTGCCCCCAGATTTACCTCTTACAACTTTTCACGTGTTTTATTGTGTCTACATTTGTAACGAAACTTTTTCCGTCTTATTACAAAACGGGTTCTGACTTTACAGCCTATGGATTTTCAGAAATCAGATAACTATTTTTATTATTTAAGTATTCCAACTGAGATAAAGTTCTCAGATTGACAATTTAGAAGCCAGTCAAAACAATAATATTAAAACTAAATAATTAATCGAATAATTTCGACTTGAGGTGTCTCATACTACATGAAGACCCAATTATTACCTACATAAGTAGAATTTGTCAATAAAAATAAATTGACTTTTAATCAAATCAAATACGGTTAATTACTTCATCACTGTGTAGGTACCAAACATGTGTAAATCCGACCTATTCTGAGCCCCTAATCATAGCGTGTCAAACAAGAGAAGCGATTCAAACTGGTAGGTAGGCAATCGATAAACACTATTACGGACACCCAGGCTATTACGGCTCTAATAAAACACGAATGACAAACCGTGCTGGCTAGACTCGTTCGCACGTCAATTTGTATCGTTAGCAATTCCGCAGGTGTAGACTAGCACTAGATGTAACAATAGAATGCATACAAACTGGTTTAATTTTGAAAAAAAAAACTACACCTTTTTTATTTTTCTCATTTTTTTTTCTTTAGAATTTAAATTGTACCTACTTGTCATTATTTTGTCATAAGTAACATCCACATAAAGTACCTACCCATTCCCTCTCACTGAGAGGAAGCCTGTGTCCCAACAGTGGGAACATTATAGGCTGATTATGTATGTATGTAAAGTACCTAGTAAGTGGTCAGGAAATTATCTGAAACTTTTCTAAGACATGTCATTGTGTTCCCAATTATGTTCTATCATGTTCTAAGTTATTATAGGTATATATTACCGATATTATCATAATACGTATAAACTTACCAATTCACCTCACTAAATTCCCAACCGTACCTGCTCCTCATACGCAGCGTCAGCTATAATTACAAGTGATGTCAGTTACACATACGAGAGCAAGTAATACTCACATTGAACCATGAGCATGATCCGTTTGCTAATCGATGGCGGCACTCCATTAGATGCTATACACAGGTAAGCACCCATGTGTAGCCGAGACACCTTTGTTATTGTCAACGTCTCCCCATCCACCACGCTAACTGCGAACAAAAATGAACATTTAACGATATAAATGAACGTTTAACGATATAAATGTCACACGATTCAATGGGCTTAAATGCTAAGACTACTAGATGAAATTTATGTCGTGTTCGTGACATTAATATGTAATCGAAACATAATATACAGGTTCAGAACTATCAGTTTTGAAATTCAATTCCAATTTTCTTTCTAAAAAGAAATGTCCACTCTCTTGTAAGTGTTTTCCGCCGCAGCTGTAAGAAAGGGCTTTATAGCGTTTTTTGATGGTTGAAAAGAAAACACGAGATTGTTTTTTTATAAAAAAACATTTTAATTAAGACAGAAATGATTTTTATTTAACAACAGCCTACAGGGAAATTAACAAGGGATTCTAGCCACAATTAAAATGTTTCACGGTTTTAATGTGTTTCAAATGACAGTTTGAAAAGTTTCGTTCCATATGTTGTGGAAGTTCAGGGTAATTGAAGGTAATTTACTCTTAATTTGAGGTTTCTGTATTTTCTTATAGCTTTGTTATTACCATTCTTGTTGAAAACACAAAACCTCAAGCGTTCCATTACTATTTCCTGCTAGGTACATTTAATTCAATTCAAGTTAAAGTGAAATTCCGTGTGTAGCGTTGGGCAATACGGAGACGAACCCACAAAGCTGAAAGGTTAACCTAGCTGTACAGGAACATCGAATTAAAAGTTTTAAATGAGTCCTACTGTTATGAAAAGGGACGTATTTGATATCCGGGAATTGAAGTTAATTTAACTATTTATACAATTCTTTTAAGACAATGAATATATTGAAGCTAATTTACAATGTTTATATAGATCTTGTAGGATAATATCATATCTTGTACAACAATCGACAATTCTACGGATTAATCGCAACACCCATTACCTATTGTATGAATTATGTTTCCGACATTACTACAAGGGCTATTAACAAATAAGGTTACAAAAGAAAACTAAAAAGATAATGCATGGTTTGTATTAACAATTTTCATGAAAATTTTCAGTTTGTACCTACTAGGTACACGATTAAGGCTCCTATAAACAGGCGCGACACGCGATATAATCGCGCGCGACACAAAGGCACCGCTCGTTGCGCCTGTTTGAAGGAGCCTTTACACTGTCCAAGCAAAGCAACAATAGTTGTAACGTGGAGAACACGAGCGGTTAATATAAGGTATATATAAACTAATAATAAAGCTGAACAGTTTGTTTGAACTCGGTAATCACTGGAACTACTAGTCGGATTTGAAAATGTATTTTTGCATATGATAGTCCAATTCTTGAGAGAGGCTTTAGGTTACTAAACTTAACGAGTGTTTAAAACTAGTTCACAGTGTGTTTAAAGTTGGAATTAGATAATATCATGCCGTAACGAAAACATGGAAAAGAAATTATTATCTTTCAAAAATCCGAAGATTCGAAAAGAAGATTCCACACCGATTTGCCAGTCGTCTATTTTTAACTGACTTCCAAAATGGAGGAGGTTATATGTTCGACTTTATATGTTTTTTTTTTAAAGTATGTTCACCGATTACTTGAAGACGGCTGGACCGATTCCAAAATTTCTTTTTTGGTTTGAAAGGGTATACTCTCGAGGTGGTCCCATTATTATCAAGCTGGAATCTGACGCGAGAATCCCATGGAAATCGAGGGAAAAACTCAAATTTTATAGGCAAACCGAAAACGATTTGGGTATTTTTTAAAGTAACTTGAGCATTTGCTCTCAGAAATCATTTGGTAAAGTGGAGTTGATGATGAAGACCACAGATGGCCATCGGAACTACTCAATGATAAATATTTCACTAGTTGCGATTCGATTACTTTAATATTGTTGCTAAGCAATTTATGCTCGTTACAATGCGTATGCGGCTGTCCATTAATCACGTGAGGCTCGAAAGGGGGGGGGAGGGGTCCATAAAAATCACGAAATATGACAAGGGGGGAGGGGGGTGTAGTAATATAATAATAATAATAATCATTTTATTTCAGGTATAATACACCCATATAACCCATATAAAATACACCCATATAAAATTTAACCTGTTTACAAATTCAATAAAAATAAAAAAAATTACAAATTAAATATTAAATTACATTAAATTAAATATTAAATTACATTAAATTAAATTAAAATTAAATTAAAAATCATATCGAAAATTGAAAATTGAAAATTTTAAATTATAAGTAATTTTAAGTAATATATCACGTGTATTTATTTTTTCGGCAAACGCGCGATACTTAACCGAAAAGCGGCGGCGTTACGTGATACCACTACACTGTGGCTACTGATGGCGCCCGTTCACGAACATGACGATCAGCACCATTCAGCTCAACCATTTTGTAGGGAACACACACGGCAGCACCAGCGAGACATTAGAGTGAGCATGACATACTTACATTCAAGTACCATATCGCATCCTCATTTAATCAAAAGTTTTAATGTTATCTTGCTTACCTGATTCTCCATTATAGTTAAAGTCTTGTCCGTCCTCTCGCCTCCACATGACATAAGGTTCAGGGTAGCCAGAGGCTCGACACACCAGGGTGACGTCAGAGCCCTCCCGAACCACCATATCCGTTGATGTCATGTTATCGATGATTGATGGTGGCACTGAGTAAACAAATGAATTGTGAACTAAGTATCTCGAATTATAGTTATGCGATGAAAACGCCCGTATTCCAAACAGTATTTGGAAAAATCGCAAGGAAAATATCAAGTTCATTATAGAAATATCGGAAGTATTTTCAAATAATTCAACGTCTCACCCACTCTAAAGAATGTTAGGTATCTTCATGGGAGCGGATGGATTTATTTCAACTTTGTAAAAGTAACAGTCACAAACACTGCATCATACTGAATAAATAATTATACATATAGTGAACTTTTCTATTATTTAATATATCGTAGACTTATATCAAACAAAAGCTGACATTGATTCGAGTACGTCATAGATTTATTCTGTGCTCTCGTCAATATGTCAATTAGCGAACAAAGTCGGCTAATATCTTGGTACATTTAATATTATTACAAAAGGCCGTAAGTAAGTTGGATAAGATGTATTAGGTTTCAAATTATCGGTATTTTCTACATATTTTGGTTAGATACCAAATACTCAAATCTTTATTATTAGGTACAATAAAACCACAAGCTGTGGTCGTTGTACGACACACTCATGGACGTAGTATATTCACCCGCAACCTGTAGAGATCCCTTCCTAGAGCGCATGGGGTCGGTCTTTACCTGGCACATTTACCAGACGTGGTCCACCTCCTGCACGTTCTTGATGTGCAGGTACCACGAGCGGTCGTCGTTGTACGACAGACTGATGGAGGTAGTATACTCACCCACAACCTGTAGGTATCCCTTCCTGGAGCGCATGGGGTCGGTGTTGACCTGGCACATGTACCAGCCGCGGTCCACCTCCTGCACGTACTTGATGTGCAGGTACCACGAACGGTGATCGTTGTATGACAGACTGATGGAGGTAGTATACTCACCCACAACCTGTAGGTATCCCTTCCTGGAGCGCATGGGGTCGGTGTTGACCTGGCACATGTACCAGCCGCGGTCCACCTCCTGCACGTACTTGATGTGCAGGTACCACGAACGGTGATCGTTGTATGACAGACTGATGGAGGTAGTATACTCACCCACAACCTGTAGGTATCCCTTCCTGGAGCGCATGGGGTCGGTGTTGACCTGGCACATGTACCAGCCGCGGTCCACCTCCTGCACGTTCTTGATGTGCAGGTACCACGAGCGGTGGTCGTTGTACGACAGACTGATGCGCGCGTTTTGAGTTATTATGTTGTGGTGGATGCTCAGGATTGTCTGTGTGTCCATGCGCACCCATGCTACCTACAAACATTATAGGGTTATTGATTCTGATGTTATTTCCAAGAAAATTAAAAAGTAAGCCTACCACACAAGCTCTGACCATATTTTCATCATATATTCATAAGGCAATTTTTACTTTATTTTCCATGACTGCGTGTATTGTAGTTCTCGTCACAGGCATCTACCAGTTTTCATTAAAATTACAGATTTTCTTAGAAGGAATGTATGAGAAAACAAATTGTCTTATTTTTTTTCCGTGAAATTTTCCCATGTTTTAATTCTTATTCTGGGCAGAGACAAATCCAACAAATCAAAGATTATAAAAATAGGTCCAACCGTTCTTGAGTTATGTTAACTAACCCGACTTTGTTTTATTATAGATGTATATGTTGTATGATGTATGTATAATATGATGGATGACCATAGATATCCGAAGGATGACTGACTCTTGGAACCTTCCACCGATCGATCAAGAAAACATTTCCAACTTACAATCTTATGTCAATAGTGAATCAAGGCAATATTTATTTACCTTGAATCCTCTTAGATTATCCACGACACACGCAAGCAGGGCGTCCCGACCAACGGTAACCGTGACATTCGGTATGGGCTCTGCGAATCTCGGATACATCGATTCTGAAAAGAATGGTTGAATAAATAGTTTGGTAATGATTTGTAAACATGTTTACTTGATATAAAAGTTTTAGGAGAAATAAAAAGAGTCACAAATATGACGAGCGGTGCCGGCGTGTCTGCCGCCGTTCGAACGTGTCGCGCCGGCCGGTAGCCAACTGTGTTTGATGAAATTATAGGACAGTTTTATGTTATTTTGTCATCGGAATTGTTTGCTCTGAGTCTCTATATCTATATTATATATTTAGGTACGGAAAGATAGGGTAATATTATACTACCTATCTCATTTTTGGTTTCGTTTCGATAAAGGGGATTTATTCAGCGAATCATACAGAATAAATATATGGTGAAAAAATAAGTAACATTTCATTGTACAAAATAGGCTACGGCAACATTAAAATAGCATATAGCTTCCAAAAACAACTTACGGGGTATTCTATTATCGATTTCCACCATAGAAATATAATTCTTAATTATTCATCTGTGGAGTCGGAAATGTAACTTTCATTATTCCCACTCGGTAAAGAAAAAAGCGCTGAATAAGTAATTAAGCTCATTTGTCGCAACCGGTTTCAACAACAGCATATATCATTGTCTTCCTCCGCTTGCCAAGATAAGTAGCATAAATACCGGACCACATATAGGTCGAATACATGGCAACCCTAGCTGTAGGGTTGCGTGATTTATGCCCGGGCCACCAACGACAAATAGCGGTTTGTCGCTGTATCGCTCTCTCACCGACAAAATAATGTATAAGAAGCACAATGCTAAAAAAACATCAATCTAAAGCGACCTCTAAAAAGTTAGCGGTCGCAAAAGGGACCGTTAGATTTAGATAAAGTATGTTATTTGCTAGGATACATGTCACGTAGGTATTTAAAGAATTTAAAGTCTCTTAAAGCAAATAAAGCGGCTTTAATTTTAACACGTTTACTGGGTTACAGACTCGGGTTTATGCTTTTATTTTTTGTTAAATAGTTTGCTTTTTGTACGAGTTATTTTAATTCCGTTGATCGTATGAAATCTGAGGGTAATGCGAATAGTGGACCACTTTAATTCCGCTTACCATAGCATTTAATACCACAAATGAAACGTTTTTGTAATCCTTTATGGAAGTTTATTTTTTATTTTTTACTAGCTGTGCTTGACTTCATTCGTGTGCATGTCGGATAAATCTTTTATTCTAATTATTTTTCTAAAATAAAACTAGCCTATGTTACTCCTTATGACATCAGCTATCTGCCAGTCTAATTCCCGTCAAAATCGGTCCAGCCGTTTCAGAGATTAGCCGGAACAAATTGACACAGACAAAATTTAAAAACAAATCTTTTATTAGTAACCTAAATACTTTCCTTTAAAACTGTTATTTTGACATTACAAATAGACACTTCAATTTTATTTATTTGTATAGATTTTGTGGAACAAAAAAAGGTGGAGTACCTAATTGAGTTTTAAATTAGATTATTTGAGGAATAATCTACGAGACTTCGCAACATTACACATACAACACAACTAGTTTATTTTTTTATCTGCGACTTGAAAGCATACAAAGATCAAGCCCCTATTTGACCCGTCACGGGTGGACTTCAGATAATCCTTTCTTACTAAACCTCTACAACATTCGCTCTATAAGGAACATCTTATCTTGAACATGTTTAGATATCTCCTCCGTGGTTTAGTCCCTGTGTAGTCTGTCAGTCAGTCAATCAATCAGTAACGGAAGTGTGTACAGAAGGCAGATAGCCGGATCCAGTTTCAGAATATCAATACAGGCCACATTCTAGTGATATCATGTTAACCGTTGAAACGTAACGTCAAACGCCAGACCTAGTTATATAAACTTAGCTTTCCGTTATATAGGTTTCCTCATGGCACGTTAAGCACCGATCACTCAAACATGAGCAAACAGGCTTACGTTCCTAATCCCCAATGTTGTTCACGCCTGGAGACCAGCTCGCGGTATTATCGCTTACATTTATAAACTTTAGTATTAATCTTGTGTAGATATAGTTAGATAAGTAGGTATAGATTTACCCTTAATATAGTCGACGAAGCAGTTAACTAGCCCAAAATATGTGAATGAATGGACTTTTTAGGGTTCCGTAGTTCTAACAAGGAACCCTTATAGTTTCGTCATGTCCGTCTGTCTGTCTGTCCGAGGTTTTGCTAAGAGACCGTTAATACTAGAAGCTGTAATTTTGTAGGAGTGTGTATGTATATCAATTACGCCAACAAAGTGGTAAAATAAAATTTTGGAAAATATTTTTTTTTAGCTCCCCTACATGTTATGTGGGGATGAATATTTTTTTCATCATCTACCCCATCGTGTAGGATATCGTTGAATAGGTCTTCTAAAATGACTTGGGGGTTGCTAAAATAATTTTTCGATTTAATGCTCCATTTACGAAATATTAAACTTTAAAGTGCAAATTTTTGTTCCAGCAGAGCGTCCCCCCCTCTAAAAGCTAAACTGCTGGCTTGAAAAATCTGGAAAAAAATCACGATAATAGTGCATTTTATGAACTTTAAAGGAAAATTATAGCGTTTAATATAACTTTATTAGTTTAACAGTAATAGTCGTTGAACTTGGGTGTCGGATAATTTTGTACCAAATACATCCTTAGCATCAATCGTTTAACGTGACTAAGATGAAGTAGTTGCTTGTTTAGAACGGGTAATGACTTGCGTTGAAAAACGTACTATATTGTGATAACGGGCTACTACGGAGCCCTATACTGTGCCTGGCCCGACACGCACTTGGCCGATTTTTACTGAATAATTTTGTCAACCAATTAATAATACGATCGTTTCATATTGTTGGTATGTTCTACAAAAAGACTATTTACACTTATTTATAGTGTTCTAGAAAAAATCCTTGAGTGTATCAGCTGTGCGCACGTTAGGAGATATCGTAAAGGTGGAAGGTTATCGTACAACTTGCAGTCTGGGGTCAGGGGCTTCCAACCCACTGAACAAACATTTGATTTTATTTGCGCGTTTTAGTAGCATATTGCTTGGCGTAGGTACCGCTCACCCCTATCAACCAACAAGCTTTAATATAAGAAGGAGTACTTAATGGTTCTCATATTACCCATCCAAGTACGTATTTTCGTTTTAAAAATGGATGAAAAATATTTTAAAAATTTTCGTCCACTAATTTTCTCCGCGAATGGATTAAGGTAACGAGCATTAATTTAGTAAAGTTGTGATGGTGGAAACACGGTTTTAAGCTGGTTCTGCACTGATGCACCGAGTAAAGCGAGGGCAACCCTCGTTGTTAGAATACCAAAGATATTTAAATTATAAATCTATCTGCGACGAAGTAACTTAATAATGCCGTTTGACTCATCAGAAAACAACTGATCCTGAGTAGAAGAAAACAATTTTGTTTTCGCAATTTAGCAACAGAGCTACAATCCTATTAGTTTTTTACTTGGAATATTTAATGGCATTGTTAAAAGGGGTTTTTTTAGTCACATTATGCGTCATAGCGTTGGCATTGCCATCGCTCGGCTGGTGAGGCCGCGGCCTTACATTAGAGCGATACTGATGTACAGAATATTATGAACCACTCTCCATTCTATTCAGTCTTGAAAGAAAAAAGAAAGAGCAAAGTACCTAGTTAGTGCATTTACTTTTAAACGATCACAAATGATGGCATGATTCTGTCACCGTAGATCTAGGTTCAGGATTTAAAATTATAATGATTTTATGCTATCGAGAATTTTTATACTAGAATATTAATTTTAAATATTTAAAGCGAGAAAGGTGGGTAAGCTTTTCGAAGTTTAAATGAAGTGCTAAATAAATTCTCCTGAAGCAAAAAAAATAAAATGGTTCAATTCTTTATAACCATATCCAGGAAAATTGTAAATCCTATTTATTTGCTTAAAAGGTCTTTATTATTGTACAAAACTCCGCAGTTTTCATTCGATAAAAGAAAAGCTTTTGACACTTCCTAGAAAATTATGTTTCCTCGGGAATATTCTGTATTTCATATTTACAAATAAAACACTTACCATCGGGAACTTCTATAGGTGCTACTGACACTACATTTTGCCCGGTGGGTAATTCCCGACCTGTAATTAGAACATTTTGTTTGTATTCATACGAATTTTCATTCGAGATGTACAAAATTAATGCATCTCATACAATTTATAAATAACTATTGGCTGTGTTCACTGTTTGGACAAGCGGACTTTAATTTTTAAAAGGAATTATTTTGTCATTAATTCCGTGCCTTTGCGGACACAGGAATAATTTTATGTTAATTTGTCGAACTACGGACTTATTGCAGTCATCAGACCAAGAATAGATTCTTCAAGTGGGAACGCCATCGTCATGCCTTATAAAGTGCCAACATTACGTTCTTATATTTTAAGTTCCTGCAGTTTAAAGAAATAAAATGTTTCAGTCGACGCGGTACATTAACCCGGAGCTTCACTCACGAGCCATGTATTCCTACTAGACAAGACCAAAAAGACTTTGATAAAGCTTCTAGACAAGTCGTAAATTATATAAAAAAGGTTCTAACATTTATCCTTCGAAGTTGCGACCCCATTTTTGTCCCGACACAAGAACTTTAACAAATTACCGACCGATTCTGGCTTAAGTATATAGGTAGTTTATTGTTATTATTTAATAATACGATAGACAAAATTACTACAATTTTGTAGTAATTTTGTCTAACGTCCCATGGTGGATAAAAGTTTTTAATTGTACATATGTAGGTTATAATTGTTACACGTGTCAGTTAAATCGGTAGGTACTAGGTGGAATAATTGCGTCCTACGAGTACCCTGTTATTCAATAGTTGGGCGGAAAATCTACTCTGACATTATACCTAAATAAAAAAGCTGGATTAAATTATTGTATGTTGGGAATATGAAACGTTATGTACGTGTGAGTGTGTTTTTTAGTCTGTGGTCAATCAAGTGACACAACACCTAAGTAGTCTGTGACAACACGAAATAAAACTGCAATTAATTAATTTGCGTTTTAATTACCCAAGGTATAATTAAAGTAATATGTTTATTTTTAAGTTAGATGACATACAATTTAATAGATAATAGACAGTAGGTACAATTTTCCATACCGTGATTGACGTTCAACTAACCGTTTGATAAGCTTGCTAATGGCAATAATCCCACACTAATATACAACGACAGTGATCTCTGATGACTATGAGCCGATACAGATCTATAAACGTTAGATAGCACGCGTATTTTGGCTAAGCTTTATTCCTGTCACCGTCGCACAACTGTCAAACTGCAAGTGCAAGATAGAGACGTGAACATTGTCTAAGTCAAAGCATGTGCTAACTAACGTTTATGGACATCAACCTTGGTCCTTCCTTTTTCTATTCATCTCATTGTCATTTGTTATCATAAAAACAATGTCGCAGTATGTAATTACTCATGACATAACAATATACACCCACTACTAAACGCTGTAACCCAAATAATTAAAATGATTCATTACTATAATAGGGTTCAATGAACTCTATTACTGTTAAATGATGATGTGTTCGCAAACACATTATTCGACGTTTTCATTGAAATAATACATTTAACTCTGACATTATATCAATGTCAATACTTCATTCAATCCAAACGATTTAATAATGTACCGTTTATTACATTTGACATTATATAGACATTTACTTTCATAACTAAGGTATAGATAGTAGTAGTATATAGATGTAGGTTCTTATTTGAGTGAAAGGGAGCGTAGCCATTTCAAAAATGTGGGTTATTTTTATTAAATATGTACCAACCCCTAAAGCCCTTTCAAGATAATCAAGTGACATTTGTCTTAGTAAATGACTTAAGATTCGTGAACCTACTTTTTTCTTTTGTGTAAATTTCACAGCCGTGATGGGTATTGATATCTAAACACCTTAAGACGTAAGAAAATAGATTTTCTCAACTCATACTTCAAGTAACAAGACTAACAGCGGTCGTTGACCTCACAAAAAACATCAAAGCTTTTTATTTTATCGCGTCTGCGGAGTTTACCTAGCCAATTTAAAATAACCCTGTATCATGGTTTGTTCAACACCTTTGTGATACAGGGATTATCATGTTTTCGCTGTAATATAACAATGAATTATCACGAATTCACGAATTTTGTTCGTACAAATTAAATAGGTAGCTTAAAGAAATAAGCTGACTAACTAATGGTTAGTGCCATCATTAGCTATATAGCCCTAATTGTGGCGCGATGATAAATAGAGCACTCTGCTTCCCCTCTCTAATAATAATCACTTACTTCGTGCCGATTCTGTGCCAAAACTTTATTTCTCATGACAATAGAAAGCTTAAAATTATCCCTAATAATATTTTAAATGAGGTAACTCAATAATTTTTTTTTTTGTTTCTTTAATAGGAATAATTATTATTACAACATTTATTTTTCACTATGGTTTTAAGTAAAATTAAACTAATAAACTTCGTTTCTACTCCTTTGTCTGTCTGTATATCTGTATGTTACCTTTCTGCGCCTTAACGGCTGAACCGATTTTGACGAAATTTTCCGCACAGGTAGACCATGACCTGAGTTAGGACATTATAATATGGTCCTTTTTTATCCTAGTTGTACTTTCCCGTGGGATAATTGCCTTCACGTGGGCGAAGCCGCGGGTAAAAATTAGTTATTTATAAATAGATTTGTGTACTTTTCAGTATTTCTGTTTGGGTCGAGTGTCAATTAATTTCCAAAGACTGGCATTTCTCTTTTACGTAAACGAAGCGTGTCCACATTGCATAGGTAGTTTTTAACTTTTTAAAACCGTTATGGTCCGTTTTAGCCGCAGATTGACAATAAACAACAACACAAAACCTTCAGCAAAATACTTTATCCAGTGGAAATATGACAACCATTCCTGTTCACGAAGAGACACAATGGAATTAATGGAATACATTGGTGGAGTTTTCAGAAGATTGTTATACCCATGAAAATAAAATAATTGTGATAATTATTCCTGTATGTGTGTACCATGGCCCATTAAACCAGGATTTTGTGAATATGAATAGTAGGTATATATGGCATTACATCTAGCGTTGACAGGCCCACTCCGTAGCGTCGACAGGATTGTTCCATTATCGACGGGGAATGAATAATTGAGACTGTCGAGTGAGCTCAGTTGATGCGGCAATATCGATAATGTTATAGTGTTGTGCTTGACACGTGTTACACATAAATGTTTTTATGCGTTAATTTGGTTTCATGTTTTATGGAGTTGGTAAGTGCAGAGGGAGTACCAGTTGAGATGGTTATGTTTAGATCGCTGATACTGATTGATGATTGAACGATTGATGTGTTTTTGAGATTTTTTTTCTTTTAAGTATAGTTTTCGTGGTTTTAACGATTATTTATTGATGAGTACCAATAGTCAGTTATGGCAATTAGCTGACCCACCTTTGCATAAATGGTTGAGATTTTTTTAAATACGAATCGATAGAATTTTATAATTCTTTTACATATTTTATTTACTTTGCTCAAATAAATAAAATATAAAAGAATTATATAATACTATCAATACTTATTCTAAATCTCAAATATGCAAAGGTGGGTCAGTTTATTGCTATAACCGACTGTACTTATAATTTCTTTGAAGTTTGATAGACGCTGCACTGAAAGCTTAATATAGCGTTACTACCGCACAGTTTAATTTAACCGTATCCAAATACTTGATGCCAAAACTGTGGCTAACTTCATCGTAACAATCCGGCCTTCATATAAATTAAACACGGCCAATGTACGGATATAGTTTCGTAGATCCAAGTGCGGGGATGGTCGCAACTTCTCAAGCCTCCTTGACACGGGGTCATTCCGAGGGTAAACACGCCGCTTCCAGCCCAATTTCCAACTTACCCATAAGTGGATTGAATTCAGAAGTCGCCCCTTTCATATTTGAACTAACAGCATATGTACATTAAGACTAATTTATTTGAGAGTGACTCTGATCCCTTATTTGGGTTATTGAGTGTGTCCTAAGTACTTACCGATATCCTTTTCCCTGACATTATGTATTTCTTTAGAATAATTATATTATTTATGAGATCAGAAAATAATACATTACAATAACTATTTCCCCTCGTTATATTTTTGTCCTTTTCTGTGTTCATCCATATTTGTCTGCAAAATCAGTCTACCAGCTACCTTATATTTTCCCATGATCTTCCAAGTGTAGGCCTGGAATAGGTACGGGGTCTCCCTTGTTTCATCGAAAAGAAATTGCCAAATTATCACTTGCCAAACAATTTTCCGTACCTATAAGCAAATAAACTTTTCACAAAAAATTGTAACGCAAACCTAATGTTTGGCCAGTGAAAGTTTAAACAATAACTTGCTTACCAATTAGTACTTTTACCAATTTTAATTTAGTCAAATATTTCAGTTGGTGTAACATATTTTACGCAAAATATTTATGTCTGCCTATGATTTCAATTGGCCTTGTTTAATATGATATGAAGTAAAGGTATTTGTATTCTCATTCGCTCGCCCTTGCATCCAATGTCGACGGAGCCCCGCACCGCGGGGCTCCTATTTCTGTGAAAAGGGTTTAAAGTAACCTAACAAAACCGAACCTCGGGGTGCCCTTCGCTCGCTCTTGCATCCTACGTCGGCTATCGACCGACCGCAACCATGTAATGTAATTACAAAAGTAATTATGTAAGTAAAAGCATGTAATTCCCAAAACAAAATATTTTTGTCTATTTTATTTTTATCAAATCATTTGAGTAAATGTTTATTGTAATGCTACGTTCACACGCGCGCGTTCAACTCGACATTCAACGTGCACATTCACATTCCCGAGCGTGTAAACGGTACGCCCGAGCCCGTAAACGCGCCTGTGAACGTGAATGCCGCGAACCGGGCGAGTGTCGGTTTTTTGGCAAAGTTCAAAGGATGAATGTGCGGGCGCCGTTTTCACGCGCGCGGGCAGTCAGTCTCTCTCGCCGATTCTCGCGCTTTCGTGACGAGTGGATCTTCTTTGCAGTCTTTTTCTCCGTCGTTCATCATTTTGTTTCTTTTTCCAATAAAAATAAGTTAAGCCAAAGGATATGGCAGCAACAACACCGAGATCCTCGCTGCCCGCCATGCTGGCACTGACTGACACGACGGCGTGCATGTGAACAGCTTGAATTTTCGTCGACCTGGGGCGGGCTGCATGCCGCGCAGCCCACCAGGCAGCCCGCCGGGCTGCACGGCGTGCATGTGAACATAGCATTAAGATTGTTTGCTGTAATACATCATTTGAGTAAACACCAAATGCCTAAATGTCATTATCCTTGATATTCTGCCAAGTAAAAACAACCAAATAAAAATGTGCGTACTAAAATCATTCCAAACATTGCATTGGTGTAAAAAGAGCTTGCTAAAATTTGTTTGAGTAGTGAAATTTTGGCCAAATCTTTTGGGCAAAACGGCAGGATCCCCTGGAATACGATATTATTGACGTAGGCGTTCTACACTACGCCTATTCTAAAGTCAAACTTTGAGGGCATCGATCAATAAAATCAATCTGCCTTGCCTCTTCCTATGTTCGGGTCGGCTTCCAGTCTAACCAGATGCAGCTGCATACCAGTATTTTACTTGGAACGACCACCTATCTGACCTCCACCACCCAGTTACTGGGTAGTAACAACACCTTGGTAAGACTGGTTGTCAGACTTCAGAGCTTCTGACGACCCGTAACGACTGTCAGAGATCTACGAATGGCAGCCGGGACCAACCAGGTCTTGGTAGGTAAAGATGGTACCCATCAACCGTGGCAAGCGTAGCTTAACCTGATCGACCGACCTTTCCGGCTGTTATTACTTAGCCACATGCTCCTCCAAACACACACCATTGCCTTATCAGCTTCTTTCAGAATAGGATGAGGTACAATAAGTACATTACCTACTACAGTACCTATTGGAACGGACTTAGGTAACCCAGTGAAACGGTTTCTATTGAATGAATCCGTGTTCACTGCAGTAATAAGTACTCGTCGTGTAGCAGGTGGCGGTACGCGTTCATTAGGAATAAACGTTTAGTGGCCTACTATGAATGCATTTAAGCTGCTTCCTTCTTTTATTCTTTGGCCATTGCATTGATAAGAAATTAAATTAGATTATTCCTGTGTAAAATCTCAATTGATTAGTAGGTTTGATGGCCGTTTTGCGTAGAAGTGACGTATGTTTTCCCCCAAAATTTTTGTTTTTTGACGTGAATACGTCTTTAAAATTGCTTCCTTAGTGGGAGGTAATTCAAGAAACCAATGGTAACAAAATCGGGGGATATGGTTTGGTCTTGCAGCTTCATATCTTTTATCTCTATCCTAAATTCAATTACACCATTGGATAGCTAAAGGATCAAAGAATTCATTACGTCAAGTGAGGTTTGTGACGTATGCGTCACAGCGCGCTATGGCGCGCGGTAGAGGGGGAAGCACCGCCATTTTGAGGTAATTTTGCTGTGTATCGAGATTTCCACTTAGTATAACTTTGCATGGACTCGGAAAAGCTAACGACGCACGTTTAAGTTTCAGTCGTCAGCTCTCATCAGAATTTATCGATTGTATACAAAACACAAGTGTAAAATAGTGTCAGTGTGTGTGTGTGTTAAAATAAAAAGAAAAATAATATCGGCCTATAGGTAGAGGTACCCGTCAAAAAGCCAAATCAAAATAAAGAGATTGTATACGGTTAGAAAAGGCTTCTCAAGAGCAATCGAATGGTACCAATAAAACACCATATGACCTAGTCAAGCAGTGCCGGGAACATAAAATAATAGATGCGGCCGAGCGGATCAACCCCGTTAGGTAGGTACCTAAACGTATTCACGTACAATACACGACCGTGTCCATGACACAGCCACACCACATTTTTTTGGGTTTGTGTTCTTTTTATGCGTCATGTTTAGCGCAAATAAACTTATTATATTTCTTTTTTTCTAGGTCACGTCTATTTTCTCGAAGCGGGAAACAACAATCAGGGGGTATATTCTGCCTGTGCAGAGGTGTATAACCCCCGATTTTTGTCGGACACCAATCCAGACACTAATCTACTATTAGTCCTAAAATAAAAACCAAACAGAAAACGCCAATGATGCCTGCACCCTAATTGCGTGTTCACTATCAATCTCAATCTGAATCATTTTGAAATAAATTGCCAATCCATTGCTTCACATGTACGAAAAATTTGTCTGCTCAACAACGTAAATAACGCAATGAATGTTATTGACTGTCCAAACATATACTTATCAGTAGCAATGGCTTTCGTGTATGTAGTAGTGTGTTACGCAACTACCCCGCTGATCCGGGAGTAAAGTGTCCATTGTGATCATTTAGCTCGAATTTAAAACCCTTATAATATAACATAAAACCGACTTCCAAAAAAACACTACAAAGTGAAAAATTACTTTAATTTCGGAAGTCGGTGTCTTTGGATATGTATTTTAGTTTTTTGCCACCGACTTCCGAAATTAAAGTTATTTTTCACTTTGTAGTGTTTTTTTGGAAGTCGGTTTTTCTTTTTTGTTAAAAAGTTTTTATTTCCCGCTTTTTAGTGGGTCTGTTTATAATTTATCTAAGTTACAATAGCCTAATGTCAACTTGCTCATCGCCTTTACCAAAATATTGCTTTTCCCGATGCAGGGAAATTCATTGTTGAGAGTTCTCCTGGTATTTCACCATCAGCTCCATTTCACCATTCGCATTGTGACGAGCATAACTTGCTTAGCAACCATAATAAAGTAATCGAATCGCAACCCATGAAATACTTATTATTGAGTAGTTCCGGTGGCCATCTGTGGTCTTCATCATCAGTTCCACTTCACCAAATAGTGCTTTTCGAGAGCAAATGCACGAGTTACTATAAAAAAATACCCAAATCGCTATAGGTGTGCCTATAATATTTGAAGAGTTCCATCGATTTCTCCAGGATCCCATCATCAGAGCCTGACCTGATGACAATGGGACCACCTGGAAAGTATACCCTTTCAAACAAAAAAATATTTTTTGAAATCGGTCCAGCAATCTTCGAGTAATCGGGGAACATACATAAAAAAAAAATTAAAAAAAAAAAAAAAAAGGTTCCGACGAATTGAGAACCTCCTCCTTTTTGAAGTCGGTTAAAAACAGTGGATGAGGGATGGGAAACGAAGTCCCGTTTAATCTTTTTTAAATCACGACGCGCTTATATGTTTACTTTTCTATTTGGAGAACAAACTAGGCTACGTTTACATATCCCTAGTGCTTTTATGAGTTAAAAACAAGACACTAATTGCTTTAGTTTCAGCTTTTACTAGCCTAATACAAACTCTGATAGTTGTATGTTTACAGGTTTACATTTTACATGATATCTTCCATACAATGCCGTGACTCGCCTGCTACGGCGCCGTAGACCTACCATTCATGCTACAAAATCATAGCCAACACCGAAACGCATTGATTAATTAGATACAATAAATCTAATAAAAATCTATAAGAAGTAAACACTAAAAGTAAAGAAAACGAAGATAATTTAAAGATACGCTGGGCTATTACAGAGAACTGATTTATGAAAAAAGTTTCACGACCTTAAAACCAATTTAGAAAAAGTTTTTTTGTATTACGTTACGCTAGAAAACGAGCAATTTGAGTTTCTGTAATTTTATTTAATAAATATAATGAGAAGTCAAATGAGCCTTTTCTTTAAAACATGGCTCGAAAGTAGAATGCTATTTTTATAATTTAAAAGTTATAGGTACGCTTTAGTTTTTTTTTAAGCAGAGGTTACACAAGTACATAAGAATTAAGATGTTTGTTTTGCGTCCGTCCTGTTCTGAAAAAGTTTTATATTTGTTTTTTTAAGGGTTGTTTTTACGTATTTCTCGCACGTAATATTTTGTAGACCTTTCCCTTTTGACCGCATTTTTATGTTTAAAATTTCCAGCCTTCGCAGTCGTCACTTTGAATCGCGTCAATTCAATAAAAGGAATGTTCTACGGAATAACAATTATTATTACGTTCCGGAGTTGTATTCACTTCGTTTTCAATCTTTGTTTTATAACTTGCTTTTGCAAAAGAAACGTCAAGCAGAAGAGGATCAACGCTTTTGTTTGAGTTTTATGTTATAAAAGTTGTAATAATAAAAATAGATTTTCAAGTTACTGAACGAGAAAAATTTGATTGGGAAGAACTAATTTTCTGGAGCATCCAATGGTTTATGATCTTTCAAAGTTTCTTGTTAACTTATGTATTCCGTTATTTATTTAAAAATCTAACTAACTTATTATTTATTTTTAACCGACTTCAAAAAGGAGGAGGTTCTCAATTCGTCGGAACCTTTTATTTTATTTTTTTTTATTTTTTTTTTATGTATGTTCCCCGATTACTCGGAGACGGCTAGACCGATTTCAAAAATTATTTTTTTGTTTGAAAGGGTATACTTTTCAGGTGGTCCCATTGTCATCAGGTCAGGATCTGATGATGGGATCCTGGAGAAATCGAAGGAACTCTTCAAGTATTATAGGCACACCTATAGCGATTTGGGTATTTTTTATAGTAACTCGTGCATTTGCTCTCGGAAAGCATCATTTGGTGAAGTAGAACTGATGATGAAGATCACAGATGGCCACCGGAACTACTCAATAATAAGTATTTCCCGGTTTGCGATTCGATTACTTACTTTAATATGGTTGCTAAGCAAGTTATGCTCGTCACAATGCGAATGGTGAAATGGAGCTGATGGTGGAATACCAGGAGAACTCTTCAACAATTAATGTCCCTGCATCGGGAAAAGCAATATTTTGTAAAAGGCGATGAGCAAGTTGGCATTAGGCTTGTAACTTAGATACATTATAAACAGACACACTAAAAAGCGAGAAATAAAAACTTTTTAACAAAAAAAAAACCGACTTCCAAAAAAACACTACAAAGTGAAAAATAACTTTTATTTCGGAAGTCGGTGGCAAAAAACTAAAATACAGATCCAAAGACACCGACTTCCGAAATAAAAGTTATTTTTCACTTTGTAGTGTTTTTTTGGAAGTCGGTTTTTTTTTTGTTAAAAAGTTTTTTAATTGTGTTTTTATGGATCACTAGCTGACCGGCGAACTTCGTACCGCCTTAGGTATTTTTTTTTGTTATTTTTTCTTATGTTTTAATAATTAGGAACTCTCACGGGCGTCTCCAGAACACCCTACCAAAGTTTCATCACAATCTGACCAAAATGGTTTCGGAAAGCTTAAAGGACAAACATACAAACATTGATTTTTGTTTATACATGTAGATAGATGTGGTCTGTAATAAAGATTTTTATTTTTATGTACTTTTTATTGGCGAGTTTTATTTTACTGTAGAATCAGTATATGAATATGTACTAAGGACTTACACATATTGGTACATATTATTGAAAAAACAACACAATAACACGATTATTTATAGTAGTTAAGTGCATCCAATTTCTTTTCAACCGACTATGTTATCTATGCTACGTAGGTATAATATGTGTCCTACTGTTTCATTAGAGTAAACAAAGAATTTAACCGATACACTATATTTATTCTGCAATTGCTCCACTTTTATGTGAAAATTCCATTCCACGTTATCGCAAGTGAAAAACCAACTGTCTGCTTATTTGTTTAAAAAGCTTTTAGGGCTTAAACGGTGCATGCGAATTATTTGAGAGTGCACACATGTGCCTATGTGTGTTTAGTCCACATCGTTTGTGAGTAAATGCTCCTATTAGAGAGGCGAAAAAAGCTAGCTTCGCACGATCCACGATAACTAGTGACGTCGGACATTAGTCAACGTATTTACATCGATAAAAAACATCGATAAAGTCACGTTCCTCGGAAGATGTCCACGGATATCCGGCGATGCGTCACCGTCACTGCCCCCGGTACATTTTGTTTGTGATCCTTCCCCCTTGTTAACCGAATTACTCGTATGTTATGGCAACAACGTCTTGCGACCCTCCGAACAGATCTACTTGAAGGAGCTTAGCAATCGCGGATACTCGGAAAGGGACGATTTAGTTGTATTTTTATGATTGCTTAGAAATCGATAGTCAGGGTCCCATGTAAGTCTTTGAGATAAGGGTCGTTGAAACGTGTAATTCTTTGAAACTATTTCCATACCACATTTCCACGTCAAATAATGTTATTTGAAAACTATGTTATTTAGCAATATTTAATTTTGTTATGAAATTGGTGCTCTATGAAACTTTTTCAATAACCTATTTTGTGAAGTAGTTTGTTTTCGCGAAACAATTTATTTTGCTCGTTCAACTTTTGTACTGAAGCCTAATAATCTGGATTACAATGAATAATAAATGGTTTTCATTACGTATCACGGCTAAAACAGAAGTCTATTAGTAATAAATACTCTGAGTGGCCTAAATTAATAAATAATAAACACTTTCACCGAAACATATTGCCTCGCTTTATGGCGTTAATGATTTTATGGAATAATTAATAAAAAATGCATGGCATTTTAAAATATTAGTTTTAATTGTGTTTAATTATATTATTTTCAGTCAAGGTTTTATCAGATGTATATAGTTTGTTGGGGGAATTGAGTTTCAAACAGGGAAAGTATGACAAAAGAATATACGTCTTTACTATGTGGTATCATAAATAAAAAATTAAAAAATATCGTTGAATGAAACTCCGCTAGCCACTTACTTTATCCAAAGAACATTGCATTGTAGACCCGGACAGGCAAGAAACGACACAAACAGGAAAATACTTATGATATTATTCAGATGTTTCGCAGCGAAGAAAAAAAATTACGAGAAAGTAAACTTTATAATTTGATGGTATTCACTAACCCAATGTATATCGGAAGTTAAATTTTTACTAGGTATAAGAATATTCAATTTGCACTCTAGAAAATCTATAATCAGGTCTGATCCCTTACGGCGCAATTTTATATTTAAATCCTAACGTTACTTTTAATCTGTCAACTTTTAAAAGAGCTGGTCGGAGGCACTTTAGTAAACCGTCAATCCATTACTTCCGCAACACAAAAATAAAATTCGTATTTTACACAAAACTTTTGACAACTTGCCGGCGAACTCAATAAAAATGCTAATTGCACTATCAACTCACCTGTGGTGGTGCAGCAGCCAGTCAATAACTCTATCCATATAACACAATATAAATGTATAAAAGGAGTCATTTTGTCCAAGTCACATTAGATGATTGTCCTTTTTTATAGTGTTGTTCACCTGTATTGTTGGGATCGTACGCGTGTGGGAGCGAGCTGTGGGGCGGCCGGGGAGCGTCCCATCGCTGGGTTGGCTACGGAGGCACTGCCGCGGGGCGCCACTCCGCCGCGCTAACTACCCCCAGCCGGATAAACAAGGGCGAGAAAACCGGGAACAGGCAGACAAGCCGTCTCGCTACCCTTTATCGCCGCGACTGAGTAACAGCATAATAAAATAAAGACAAAAGACGAGTAACCAAAGAACAAGCCCAGCGCGGATTTCAGTCCGATGTGAATCATCAAATTAAATCGGTAACAGATAAACTTGGAGTTCTATCTGCGGCAACAATTTTGTTATAAGAAAACAATGTCCGCTGTCAAACTTTGAACCGTAGCCGTTAAAACAATTGGACGAAATAACTTGATGTTTGTTTTCGTGGTTTATTATTGTAGCTGTACCTAATCCTCAAATACGAGGTATTCCACTCAGAGCACTGATTTGAACCGCACTTGGACGAACCGCACCTGACCACTTCCACTAACGGCTTTAATATAAAACTTTAAACAGCTGGCCTCCTCTTTATAATATACCTGCGTCAAATTACACAATAGGATAGAACGGAGCTGTTTGAATTATATTGTTAAAATATTTCAGAAATAGATAATGAAAGCAGTTGTTTTTTTCCACAATGTATTTTTAAATTACCTTCAAGAACTCTGTTATAAAAAGAACGAGGAATCCGGACATCCTCAATCGTGGGGAATATCTTCCATCTCATTCTACATTCCACAAAATGCACTTAAGTTGTTATCATACGACCCAGAACATAGGTAAACACCGTAAGACATATCAATAAAAACACAGTCATAATCACGCATTACTAAACATCTGAATCAGCAAACATTCCGTATAATATGACAATAACGGGTGTCTGAGGGCCGAATGTGCAGTGTTATAGCCGTATCATGTTCTAGAGGAGTGCCCCGACACTCACGACACTCCCGACATCCCAGACACTCCAGCCACGAGACCCACAACATTGCAATAATATTGTTCTTAAGTGTAACTATCCCCTTGTTTTGCGCCTCGAGCTTATCGCAGACTACGAAATTATCAGGGTTATCAAGACCGACAGAGCGTTCTAATATATTTTTACCCGACTTCAAAACAAGGAGGAGGTTCTCAATTCGGATGTTTATGTATTTGTTTATGTATGTTCGGGCATAACTCCTTCATATATAGACGGATTTGCAAAATTCGTTTTTTGTTCGAAAGAGGTTTATTCCGAAATGGTCCCATTTAAACTTCGTAAAGATCTGATGATGAGTTTCGGAGACAGACTACGGAACTCTTCAATAAATGCCAGAAAATCAACAGCGATTGCTGCTAGCATATAATGTACCTATGCATTGTTTACGCAATCACACAACATAACATCACGCCTGTACCCTCTACAGGGGTACGCAGATGTGTTCAATAGCTTCCTCTCACTGATATTCACATAACAAGTAGTTTTATATGAATTTGTGTGGGGTAGGTAGGTACAACTAAAAGGTGAGAAATAAAAAGTCGGTAGTTTTTTTTTTGTAAAAAATTTTGTTAAAGAAGATTTTTATTCCGCATGTTTTTATAAAGGTAACAACTCTGTTTTGTTTTGCGTAAGTTTATCAATAGTAGGTATTGATAAACTTACGCAAAACAAAACAGAGATAACTTGACTGACCCAGATACGCGTAACAAAATATATAACCCTGTCTTTACTGCCACGCAGTCCGGTAATAATTCGTACTCGAATAATTCCTATTTTAGGGTCCAAAAAATACTAAATAGCCAAGTAATGGCGACCAACTTGGATGTAGCGCTCGCCAGCCGCTGCTGCCACGACACCCCTCGTTTCGCTCACTCGGCCCGGACGCGGTTGGTCACGGTTCTAACCTATTCTAACCCATTTGGTCGGGGTGCCACTAGCGGTGTGAAATACAACTACCTTGCGATATGGGTGGTCAGCTGGGAATATCGACAAATAGGTTGCTTTCGTCAATCCGCCCGAGTTTCGGTGTGGTTTTATGGCCAAATCATGAAATGGCCCGGCAGATCACGATATGACCATTTCTACTATCGGACCACGACATACAAATTTAAAATTACCATTTTAAAATAAGGTCATGATCAAATTGGATAAATTTTTCAGACAGCAGGATCTGAGTCTCGTATCATCGATAAGTATCGCAAAAGACCATGAACGAACAAAACAATCACCCGAAAATTGTTCTTTTCTAATTTTGGAAAACAACGATACTTGCAAAATTACCTACCAAATGTAGAATTTCGTAATACCGAAACTACATAAAATATAGCCCCATTTAGTCACTTGAAAGAGTGTTGTGCAAAATTGTTACGTAAAAGCAGGCATTTTTCTTACCAAAAGTGGAACGTGAGCCAAATGTTGTGCAAAAACTAAAAATGGGCTAATTGCTTAATTAGAAACAAAGTTCTACTTTCAGGAAATCAACCCCGAATATTGGCCTGGGAATGCAGATACTCTAAAGTTTGGTAAAGCTCGCATTCATATAGGCCCAAATAGAGAAGCCGCAAGTTGACTGCTGGTTTTGGTCGCAAAATAGGTACCACAAAAAATAGCATCCTATATTGACACGCTTTGACGTAGAAGTTGGATGGTGGGATAAAAACTGTAGTTCGCTATTCTGAACTGACCTCGTATAGCTAAATACCGTCTACTTTAAAATTGAGTGGTAAAATAAAACTATTTTTGCCAGAAAACGTTTGAAACGCGTGTTCTTTTTGACTGTATTACGAGGATTTTGTATGCACATGGGTAAACTCGATTTAGGTTGGTGCGTACCTACTGCATAGTTCGACCAACAAACGTCAATCACACTTCACTCGCTTTGAGTCCTGCCACTGACTGCCGACCGTCTATCGACTGACAGATGATTATCAAGCCTTTATACCTTACTACTATCTAGTAGGCCCTGATCACTGCCTGTGCAGTCAAGTGTATACTTCGGTATATGATTATTGCTGCATTCAAAGAGAGTAATAATGCCTATGGTCTGTCCCAAAACTATATAATGTAAATGTAAACGTAAATTGTAATGTAAATGTAAATTGATCAGAAAAGGTCCCTTTGGATGCTAATTTGTACTTTGCACTTACAAATTCAGTGCATTTGATTCTAATTATGAATACTAAAACATGAAATGCAAATTTTAAATCAAAAGATATGTTCTTAACTTTTTTTTAAATGAAGTTTATTTTGTAAACTCAATTTTCGTCGATGATTAATGATTACAATTTTATCCAAACAATCTCACGGTTGGAAAACTGGTGAGATATAAAGTTGAAACTTCTAAATACCAATGAATGTGTTACTACTCCTTTTTGTAAGTGATTGCGTAATAATTTAACCTGAACAGGGTTTGTTTACAAAGGACAATGCCCATTCGCGGTCTTAATTTCCACCACTAATGAGTCCTATGTTGTCAAATAATTCCTGAAATATGTAATAACTTTTATTAAGACAGGAATAAAATATATTATGAGGGTAAGGAGTTACGGCCTTGTAAATAAAAATAAATTCTCACTATTATTTTTTCATGTTATTGCTTTTTTATGTTTTTTTAGTAATAATATAAATAAAATGATATAAATCATTTAATATAGTGACTGAGAGATTCCACATCACCGCTAGCACCATACGACATGGGGTTAGTATGTAGGCGATAACACGATTTTGTCATTTTCACACATAAGAACGAATCAAGCGCTCCCGGCTGCGCTCTTAAATTTAGTTGATTCAACCACTTAAGTTCAATAAAACTGCACAAAAAAGACAAACTAATAGTAATATATAATCATCTCATCTGTCTAGCCTTTTCCCAACTATGTTGGAGTCGGCTTCCAGTCTCACCGGATGCAGCTAAATACCAGTATTTTATATGGAGCGACTGCCTATCTGGCCTCCACAACCCAGTTACAGGGTAATACGATACCCCTTGGGTTGTCAGACTTTCGGGCTTCTGACTACCCGAAACGACTGTCAAAGATCCACGAATGACAGCCGGGACCAACGGCTTAACCGGCGGCCAAAGGCACAAAGGGGTCTCGGTATGTAAAGATAGTCACCCATCCACAGACCAACCGCGGCAAGCGTAGCTTAACCTGATAGATCGACCTGTGTGGCTGTCATTATTTAGCCACGGAGTCCTCAAAAGTAAAATATAGTACCTAATAGTAAAAACAAAAATAGGTACCTACTAGTAGTAATTATAGTTCCCATTATATTTTATACTTACAATATTTTTGAATGCGGGTGAAAAAGGTTTACTATTTAGTAGACTATTTAGCTACATAGGTCTAGTTGTTGGTGCAAATTTGGACCAAGTCCCATACATTTTTGGGCATTGTTCTTTGACAGATACTTTCGGGACCGACATTAACGTAGAATATTTGACGCAATAAATAAATTTTCAATTCTTATGTCAAATATCAAAGGTTAACGAACGTTCTTGATAAAGTTCAATATCATCAGAAACATTCATATGACAGGTACGTTATTCAATTAGTTTCAGTTACTAATTAATATCAGATCTCTCAGAAATTATAAATATCCATGAACATATCGAACGTGGTTGCCTGTTATTCAATAACACTAATAACCCTTTATAATAAAGGATTTAATTACTGGGTTCATAGAACGTTATACACATAAATACAATTATAATAATAAAGATAATTAACGATAATAATATTATTATCTTAATTGATAGTTAGTTTATGAAGGATAAACTTGATTTTCAGTAGGTATCGTATCTATTCTACTAATAATGAAGTTGAAGAGTTTGTTGTTGTTGCTTGTTTTTTTAATCACGCTAATCTCTGGAATTTAATTACAAAAAACACGCTAGGACTCTTAGGAGCGGAGCAAACAGAGAAAACGAACTAATAGCGCGGGAAGGCGATGCGATGCGTCGGGGTGGTTCAAGAAATTTCACGCAGATGAAGTCGCGGGCAGAAGCTAGTCAGAAAATAAAACTAAAAGCTAAATAATAAATAAGTCGAAGGGTCTTGACAGCTAAAATTATTGTCATAACAAATTTCACCTCACTGCACTTTAGAGGTGGCATGTTAATAGGTACATGGATAAGAAAATATAACCCTCCTTATAATACTACGGTAAGAAAACGTGGACACGCGGTGCTATTATATTAAGTATTTTGAAGATGTTGATAGAAATATAGATGCTTCAAAAGTAAGTAATGGCTGCTGCATCTTAGAATAGGTAGTATTTCCATGTACTTATAGGTATTTACTTTATATTAGCTAACTGATTAAAAATAATCATAATTTACATGTATACAGGTTTATTTTCAAAGAACAACCAAATTTAAGGGTGTGAACACCAAACTGAATAACTTTCTCCATTGGGACCAACATCGTAATCGCGAAAAATTTATCAACTGTCCCATAGAAAACTTCAATACCTACTCGACCTGAACGCATGGGACGGCTGAATTTTTATTAGCGATTACGATGTTGGTCCCATGAAGAAAGTTGTTCCACATCCTTAAATTTCGCTGGTCTTTGAAGACTAACCCTGTATAAAAAAGGAGGGCTATAAATCAGAGGGCATTAAAAAAAATCGTATGCATCGCTGTCTACAGGAGAAGTACGTACCCAAAAGGCTGGCAGCATTGCCACGTTGTATGGCGATGCTGATTCATTGGCCAAAAAATAGGCCAGCTCTCTAGTTATGTGAAGAGTAAACTCTTCACGTGACCAGAGGGCTGGCATTTTTTTTTTTCGAGCCGCTTATCGACGTCTTGAAAAACCAAGTGGGCACTCGAACCGCATGGCCCTAGTGTTTCAACCCCAAACGGCTCGAACATATAACTCTCAGTAAGATTGGAATATTTTTGCCGTTATTAAAATTATTGGAAAAAAAAGTGAGGTGTCGTTCTACCACGCTTAGAACGAAGTTCCTTTCGCTGTATAAGAACAATGAAATAAATTTACAATGTGTGATAGTAACTAATTAAACAAAAAACAACTAGGTACCCACTATAGCAAAAGTGTCGTGACGGTCAAACTGTAAAGTTTTTTCGTTCTAGCTCTTGTTCGCCAAGTGTGTAGGAAACTACGCGATAGGAAACTACGTTCCAAAAAAAAGTAAGTTGTTATATCATTGGCAGTAACCGAATTTTAAAAGTTCATGGAATGACAGTACGGCGACAGCTGTATAATTTGGTACTTTCTTTACGTCAAACACGGCTACCGCAGTGTAAAATTGATTTGCCTATTGTATAGTCTTTAAGCATTAAGCAATAAGTCTGAGATCACATTGGTTTACTGTAAAAAACAGGTGGTGTACGTGCTCTCAATGTATGCCATACGCAAATATAAACAGATTTCATCCACAACGCTCTATACGGATACGGTTGTAGCCGTCTACCACCCTAATAGGTAAACGATTTAATTTTCCGTGATATTGTTGGTACGGTTGTTACAGTATTGTGATTTTGTATGAAAAATTCTACTGTCTTTCCTTAATAAAGGACCGCGATGGAAAGTGTTAATAGGATATTTTTCTCAGTTCCAACTTTCCAAGTCACTTTTTTGCTGCTGGTGTCGACATTTCCAATCGGACATTGTATCGGCAACTAGTAACAGATTGAAACGAGGCTAATAGCTAGAAGTAGGTTAGTCGGGAAACCGATATTCATTGTACTGAAATTGAATCACCAAGCTATGACCATTTACCTATAGGTTTACGTACTTAAGTGGTCTCCGCAACAATGGTCTTAGGAGATGACTAAGGGACTATGTTCGATCGGCCGCAGAATATAACTATGCTATGGAGATGGATTTATGCCAATATAATGCCAAAGTTATCGGCTGACGACCGTTATATGCTGAAATACCTATGTGTTCCATATTATGTTACATAATTATTTTATTTTTTAATGTAGGTAAAGTTACATTAAATTATGTGTAGTGAATTGGAAATAATGTGTCTTCAACTCTGATTTTTAATTTGCTAGACTAAATTAAAAGTCATTTATTAAAATTAGGCCGAGAATCAGCAATTTCCGAACGTCAAACCAAACCGTCGACCAAAATGAGAGCTAATTTATTTAAATAGATTGACAAAAAAAGTTCATTCGCAGCTGTCATTTTAGTCTAGCACATTAAAATTAGAGTTTAGATTGGTTCTACTAGACAATAATTCCATCTATGTCTTTCTTTGTGTACTAGTTTTGGTTTTGATGCTTTGAAATTCTTGACACTAAAGGCTCCTACAAACAGGCGCGACACGCGACGCGAATCGCGCGCGACACAAAGGCACCGCAAGTCGCGCAACGAGCGGTGCCTTTGTGTCGCGTGTCGCGCCTGTTTGTAGGAGCCTTAATAAGGTATGATACCTAAACAATATCTCTATCACCACTCCTTTCTCTTCTTGATCCAATTATTTATTTAGTTAACTGTCTAATACCCTGAAAATTTAATTACATTAGAACCTTCACTTCAATTTTGCTCGACCACAACACACAACATACTTTCAGTTTGTAACGCAATTAGAAGCTTTTGTTGTTTGCTTCATACACTCATCCTGTTTACGTTTTTGCCAACTAACGCAGGCATTGAACATTTATAAGTCTTGAGTTGAGCTGCATGATTTCTGACAAATGCGTGCACTGACTGGACAGGTCCTCTCAATCTGTGTGGTTCTTTCCTCAAAAGACCATCTCAGACATCGATCTACATGGTATTCATATAACCTGACCAAGATTATGTCTGGACTTTAAAAGAGACTGTGACCTCTGAGTTTGTTTCGGCCTTTCTTCTCAGAGTAGTCAGATAGGAAACGCCGACATCATCTAGTTTAAAAAAAAACATGTTTGACGTGTAAAAGTGTTTGTACAAACTTACAAAAATAAAATCATTTATCATTGAAATTGCGATGGATAGATCTATAATAAACTAGCGTAGGGACGTCGGAGGAAAGTGCCCGCTCCTATAATATATTCATAAGACAGCATTTTACCATCACGGCTGTCAGTGACGTTTTTACGAAAAAAGAACAATAAGCGCCCTGTCTAAACAAGGCATGGATTTATAGTGCTGATAATTATTATCAAAAGTTATTTTCTAGCGGTCTACGATAAAAAATGAAGTGCATTTTCCGCCAGAACACTGACGCGGAAAAAGGTTTTTGCTGGTAGGTAAACATACCCAAACCTACCCACTTTCTCCGTAGATTTTTTCAAACTTCAGTCTCTTCATGGTTTGGTGGGTACGTGACCGCTCCCGGCTATGCTTACCTCGTAAAACTTATAGTATGTAGGATACGTTCATATTATTATGCAGCTACACTGAACAGAGGGGTGAAAAGTTTCAGGAAAAATGTATGGGGTTCTCTTTTCATATCTTATGATGCATCTCTGTCGCTTGAGACCTCGGCTAAAAGATCAACAACAATAAAAACTTTAGCCGGTGGAGCGCTTAAAAATATAACTACGAAATAATGCACGTTGGTACCTATATTTTTCTGTGATAGAGGTGATTTTATCGGAAACGGTGGGCTTGCTCGTTCCACCATAGACCTAATCCATAGCTTTCCACCAGGCTAGATCGAGGTCAAGAGCTGGCCCATTTCGCAATAATTAAGAAACAAACAATAAATCCTCTCAAAACCCAAACTGAATGAAAGACTGCGCTAAAGGTATGTTGACAATAACAGTAATTTCTCACGAACATAGTTATAGCGTACTTACGTCCTTAAGGTATCGGCGAACATCCACATTAATTAGTGACTTAACAACGTTAACGTCCCAAGTTTATTGCAATACTTTGTCAACATTAATTCAAAACTTCGTTACAATATTTTTCAGCAATTGCCTACGAAAGTTTGCAAGTGAGACTATCTTTAAGCTGCACAGAAAGGAATGACGGATTGTCCTTGTAATGGCGCCGTGCTATGACCTTGGTGGTTCGATTTTCTATAAATAGGCTGAGAAAAGAGGATTTGTGAGTAAGTCTAGTGTTTCTTTTTAGTGTGTGCTTGATCATATAATGTGAGGAGGTTAGCCGGCGAGACGCCGTCGCGTCGCCGCAGTTTATCGACCCCAAAATGTAGGATAACGACGTTTGTTACGACCACTCCGCGTCAGCTCTTTAACGTTGTTTTGTACTGCAATGGATGCGTTTAAAATAATTGCTCGTTCGTTTGTTACTTAACATTGTTACTTGATCGTAACTGCACGCTGCGGCAGTTCCCCCCACCACTTACATGCATTTACGTGTTGGTAGAACTACATTTATGCATTTCATAACACGTGACTGCGCTAAGCTGTACTATGAATATAACACTTAATCCGAGGGCAATTGCGTTCTAGCTTTATTACCTACGTCTATCAGGCTGCGACATTGTAGCAGCGTAATAATAGCCTTGCTTATGAAGCTGTTCCAATGAAATATATTATTTCTCTTAAGATTTTTCTCAGAATAATACTGTTGTAGCACGAATGCGACGGGGCCTATTTCCAGGCTTTAGATTGTGACTGTACAAGTGATTTTTATGTGACTTATTTAAACCAATATTGTAAAATCGAATTCCATTGTAATTATTTATTTCAGCTGGTATTTCAGTCACGTTTCAGAATTGATTATTTTCTCAATCAAAGTCAAAGGTATTACCAAACGTAAACTATTATAAAAGGTTTTTTTTTTAGTTGACTAAGAGCTTTTCTATTGTCACGTTTCTAAAACGTTTAAATTAGAGACGTCTAAAATAATTTTAAAAATTAAGTTGTTTTCTTACAGACATTAGTGATGTTACCAAAAATACGGCGGCTAAAATTACAAACAACATAAATATCTAAACTAATAGGTATTTTAGAGAGAAAATATTAAAAATGTTTTCTCTCTTTTTGTATGTTAGTTTGTTACGCGTTCACGCTAAAACTGCTGAACGGATTTGGATGAAATTTGGCACATAAGTAGACCATGACCTGGATTAGGAATAGTTTATATCCCGATATTTCCACGGGATGGAGACTTATGTGGGTGTGGTATAAATAAAGAACATAACTAGGAAACTTATTCTAAAAACTACCGCTGAAAAATAATTGTTCAGTAAAAGAACTGTAGGTAGATATTTTTACAGGTTCGCCCTTTGATCTCACGATCAAGCCAGCTTCAAGGGAAACACGATTCGTTGTCAAGGGATTTGCAATGCGGCACAAAGTATAACCAAATCATAGCAATTCAGACACTTCTACCAGGAATAAAATGCATTTAGATGTCGTTTTAGACAAAAATCTGTATTCCTAGCAAATAGCACCCGTCTGCAAGTAATTGCAATTTGTAGAAAAAAAAACCGGTCAACTACGAGTCGAACTCGCGGACCGAGGGCTCCGTACAAATTTGTAGTTGTAAATAGATTTTTTTTTTGTAATGTCAACAAATTCACTGTTTTCGGATCTTTTGATTGCGATGACTTAGAAGTTTGATTATTTGATATTAATTTTAACTTGATAACTCTACGCGTTCCTGAGAAAAAGTGTCTTGACTGACGGACAGACGGACAATGAAGTGATCTTGTAAGGGTTCCGTTTCTCCTTTTCAGTTACGGAACCCTAAAAAAACTAACAGTTTGCTTCTTCTTCTTCGGCCTATCGATGATTCCATGTTCCGGGCCAGCGGTAACCCTTTAGGACAACCCCGCTGACCCGGCAGACTTCAGCCTTAAGGACTCGATGCTGACATCTCTTTGAGGCGCGCGTGGAACACGTACGCGCCGTCCGGCACGGGCCTGGTCCTGATCGGACGGTGAGCTACCCATTACTCTCCGCCCGCAGGCCCGCGCCTAATACGGTGGCCGGGAGTCGTCACACGGCTCCCGACGCCCGGAGCGTCTCCCGCGGCGGCTGGGACGGGAGGCTCTCTCCCTGAGTCGTCCCGCCACCTCCTTCGCTAGCATGACTGCTTCGCTATGACCCTTAGGAGCAGAGCACTAAGAAAAAAGTGAGAAATAACGCTAAGCGAAAACGAAGTGATAGCGCGGGCAGGTGATGAGACGCGACGGGTTGGGTCGGGGAACAAGAAATTTCACACGGACAACGTCGTGGGCAGAAGCTAGTTCCAAAATTGGGCCACTTCGACAGGTTAGTGTTAATATTTGCTATTTACATCACAAAGTCTTTGTGCCAATAGAGTCATCACAGAGTAGGTATCGATATATTAGTTCATCATTAGTTCCAAATTACCTACCAGTGGACGAAAATCCATACTCAATATTATAAATGAGAAAGTGTGTCAGTCTGTCTGTTACCTCTTCACGCTTAAACCGCTGAACCGATTTAGATGAAATTTGGTAAAGAGATAGTTTGAGTCCTGGGAAAGGACATAGGATAAATTTTATCCCGAGATTCTCTCGGGATCGAAACTTATGCGGGTGAAACCGTGGGGCGTAGCTAGTTAGACCATAAAGAACGGACTGATTTGTTTATGTGCTACAACAAAATCGTGCATTTGTGAAACATATTAGGACAGTTATTGCAGTTAAAGTATTTTTCTGAGTAGGAGCCAAAATCCTGAAAAGGTAAGCTTGTTCTCATTAGGAGAATTTAATGAAACTGCCGATAAAAGAGAAGTTAAGATTTATACCTGTTGATCACCAGCTAGAAATAATTTCATCCGTAAAAACTTAATTTTCATACTTATCTGGTTTTTCTGTGGCTCACGACGGATTCGTGTCACGTCCACTCCATTAGCTGATTTACCATGGGAAGTGGTTATAAAATTACTTCCATATTAAAATTGATGCTTTTAATGCAAGATATACCTACTTATAATAGGATTCATAGGTAGTTTAAATTACTCGTCGAACTTTCAGGGGTTCTTGAATTGAGGTAACTTGAAAACTTTGTAAGTAGGAGTAACTAAGTAATTAGATTGAATAACTTATGTTAGTCCGCAGGGTTATAATGATTTCCCAGATATGTTCGGCATAATGAGACATTTTCTGCAGTTTATACTACCAAGTGATATGTTCCAATTACATAGATACTTCAGGATTCTTCACTTCAGGACCTACTATTACGGCCTTATTTTGAGGTGAACCTCAAAATTATAATCAGTGGAATATTGCAACAATTCAAATGCAACAAAATATTTATTCTACGCGATTTAACAATTAAGCTTCAAATTGTTTGATAGTTTAAATAATTATGCGGTTATCATTAACACCGCACATCAAAATAATTGACCTATTCTGTGCCTATATTTTTCAATTTATTTACAGCTACAGACACAATTTGCTGAGTATTTTTAGATATAGGCACCTATATAAATATTTATTCATCAAGCTTTCCTACTGAGAGAGGAGAGTGGGCAAAGGATTTTTTGAAAATATTCTGGTCACGTGATCCCGGGTCCGTTTGTAGTTAATTCACTGCGACCCGCTCGTGTATGTAATCGAACTGGGGACTTTACGAGTGTACGGCGCGGCTTGGACGTGTCCGTACCCGTTTATTATGACGTCCCATAAGCAAACTTAGTTATTTAGAACTTTGTTAATCTTCACGTCCTATATTTTCTCCTTTTTCTTTATTATTCTTCCCCATTTATCGGTTGGTTATTTGTTTTGGTGGGCCTACTAGTTTTGGCTTGTCGGCGATGATATTGTCAGGACAAAGGGAGAAAAATTATACATAGGGAAACATGATATTTATATCATGTTTCCCTATAAAGGACTGGATAAAATTAGGAAGCTCGAAAAAAAAATAAAAGCTGAGAAAAGTTAAGTATTGCGAAAAACTACCGAAACAGAAGAAGTCTCACTTACTAAAGACTATTTTAATAATATAGTGAGACTATTAGTTTCCGTAGGGGAAGGCTGAGGTTTACTGCTGTAAGTTATGGATAGGCAGTGCGCCCTAAGACCCCTGCACCCCATGACCCTAATGACGGTATCAGTTCCGAGTGTAATAAGGGGAATGCCATCAATATTTGTTGTTTTAGTGCAGGGAAACTTTCCTACTACCTTTGTATATGATCTTACAGCTAGAAAATAGTCTCAGTAGAGCTTGGAACTCTGTACCGGTAATTAGCGGTTCTTGCCATTTCGCTACCTGGGTACCGGTTCCAGATGGGTACCGGTAGGTACTCCATAGGAAGCACCGGTTATTCAGATACCCGGCGTGTACCACAAATCTCATATTTGCACTACGAACCTCGGTTGGCAATTTACCTTAAAGTTATTTTTCTAATGCCTATTATGAAGAAATGCGGTCGGAGAGACTTTTTGAAAAAGCTGAAATAAAAAGTCATAATTCGAGGTTTGGCTCTCGCCTATTTTTTCTTCCAATATTGGACAAATTTAAAAGATATTTCATAAACAGAATAAGAAGGATATGTGTCCCTATGTTTTTTTTTCATTAATAGTTGTCAAATTTGTTGGAACACTAGGCCTCTGTTGACAGCGGTTTAAATCGAAATTTTTTGAAGGTTCTAGTGCTTATAAAAATAATGTATAGGTAATCAAAAATGAAAACATAGGAACACAGTATATATCCTTCTTATTCTGTTTATGAAATATCTTTCAAATTCGTTCAATATTGGAGGAGAAAATAGATAAATAAGAAAAAAAAAAAGGGGGCAAGAGCCAAACCTCGAATTATGACTTTTTACTCAGGCTTTTTCAAAAAGTCTCTCCGACCGCATTTATCCTTTTTACTTACTATATCTGTTTTTTCACTCTAACTTATGGAAATATTTATTTGGTACCGGTACAATACCAATACTGATTAGAAATACCAAAAGTATAGGTACCTACTACACGTCTAGTACAGGTATCACACTAACACCAATGGTACCGGTTCCCAAAAAATACCTGTATTTCAAACCCTGGTCTCATCTATATAGCAGTCATGAAAGTTGCTTGTTACTGGTATATACAATGTTGTGAAGGATAGAATATTCTAGTAAGATTGTAGAACGTTATTTCCAAGCAGTAGCTACATAAGGAATCGCTATATTCAAACATTTCAAACACAAAACTGAAAATGCAGTCTCTAATTTCGGAATATTTAAATATACAAACAGAGTTGTACATGTTTTGATGTAGGCAGACGAGTTTAATAATAATTTAATGTGTCGACTGCGCCGAACTTTCTCCTAGGTACCTATCTCGCGGAAAGTTCCGTTCTGTATGAAAGTTGGTAAATCAGCAAGAAATGCAGATTGAAGGAAAGCTATTTCCAACAAAATGCTCCGCATCGGCTCAGAAATTGGTTCCTCTCGCCGCTCGGCTGCCCGAAGAAACTTGATAACGCTAAAACCCTATTTTTATTATTTCGCTCTGCCTACATCTTGTTTTATTATCGATGTTTGGTTTTAATCTCCATCGCAATTTTGTTGGAATGTAAACAATATTTTATTATATACATTGTATTGTAGTGAATATACATATATGACTTTTTGTTTTATGTTAGCACAGCATTGATGTGTTAAAAACCTATCTAACGCTTGAGTAAGCCGTTACAGCGTCACTGCATGAATTATATTTTTTTATCATTTTCAGATTTCGAAATGTGAAACGACTTTTATGAACGTGGAAGTCGGAAACAAGCATAAAGAGACCACGACTACCTGTCACATGGCTTTGAAATGAATGACAGTTCACTTTATATCAGTATCGAATAAAAAAAAGAAATCATGTGAGTTAAAATATATATTCTGATAGAGTTTCTGTTGCATGATTTGTATAATTATATCTATTCAATTCAATTCTCAATTCTTCAATTTTTTTTTCTTTCAAAAATTTAAAACTGGGGGCCTAAAAAGGCCACTTTGGCAGAATCATAAATAAAAGGATAACATAATGAATCATAATGGACAAATAACTGTTAAGTTAATCGTATCAAATCCCATTGGTAAAGGACTTTTCAGTTATTTGTTTTACCAATTAATCCAATCCAAATCCATTCCCAATCTCTTTGATTACCCCCTACCTACGTAGTGCAGCGAAAAAAAGAAAAACACGGATTGTCTTCTCCATATTATGATTCATAATGTTATTCTTTTATGATTCTGCGAAAGTGGCCTTTTTAGACCCCAGGATTCCGTCAACCATCATCATAAATATATTAATTCTCTATTGGACCACTAACATGCTTTCGAAGTTTTCTCAAGTGTTTTATATCTAATTAGTGCGGGACCTCAAGCACTTAATATGCTTTCTTTATTTTCACACTCAAGTTTACTTGGTTTCCAGTTTGAGCTCGCGCCGTCATTAGTTGAACTATTTCCTGAAAAGACTGAAAGAAGCAACATAATAAACATTTTTTAATTATAGGTAATATACCTACCTACCTACGGAGGCACAGCGTATAACTCTTTATTTAACCAAATACTAGTTTGTAACATTAACTGTGTTAAAAACGACTTAACACATTCTAAAAAAATAAATTCTTCATAAAATAATAACTTAGAAACTTACCTGCAAGATAAGAATATTGAATTTAAAATAAATGGCACTGCATGAACTTAACATCAGTCAAGCACAAATAATTCATTCATATTCTTTGGCTTAAGGAAAATGAAAAATAAAATTGTCCCAACTCAATTCCACCGTTTCCCTTGGAACAGACGAAAACCTTATCTCCCGCCTTTATTATTTTCCAAGTCCGTCCGCAATATTATGCGAGACGGCACGGCAGATGGATCAGAAAACATAAATCTGACGTCTAAACATGTTTGCGCTGAAAACGCTTAGATAACAACTTGGAGCGGATTTTTTTGGTTCTCGAACTTGTGTAGAGATAAACAAAATATATCGTTATCCGATTGTTTTAGATCACTAATCTTCTTTGGATCCGTAAGACGCTCCAAAACCTTTTATATGTTAAACATTTCTAAGCTAGTCATTTAATCGTTGCACATCATCATCATCATCATTTCAGCCGAAAGACGTCCACTGCTGTACACAGGCCTCCCCCAAACACTTCCACTTCGACCGGTTCTGTGCTTCTCGCATCCAACGGGTTCCTGCGGCCTTTACAAGGTCGTCGGTCCACACTAGGCTTTAACTAACATTATGGATTCCTTGTTCAGAAATATTAAAAAATATATATTATTCATTTATTTAAGGCAATAAAGGACTTAACAATCAAATGGCTTTAAACAAGTTTTAAGTAATGCTGGAGCCTTCAGTGAGGTTGTGTAATACGGGCCTTAGATTTATTGTTCCATTATCAGAAGTAGCCAGCCTATGTTGAAAAAGAAGTCAATTCCCAAAAATAAAATTTAAAATAATGTCTGGTTCTCGTAAAATATGCAACGCTATAAATATAATAAGCGTTTTTGTTTCGTCACCTCCCCCGCATACAAATTTATTAGCTTTCACGGTTATCACGGCGGACCTCTCACTCGGTGGGCTTTTGTGAAATTGTCCGCATTCCGTCCCCGCGCCGCGCCGCACATAGTTCGCCGCACTTCCGCCGGCGGCGGAGCAATCCTGCCATAGATGTTGGAAACACACAGCTATGCATCCATTTTTGAACTTATTTCTTTTATTGGCTCGCTCTGCAATTGGCTTTATTCTTTACTCGTCTTATTGCGAGCAGTTTGGATTCATGAATTGTTTGGATACGCACGACATAGCGCTCGTGTTATCAATAATTCATGTTCATTATCTAGGAGCGCCATGACCGCGCTATTTTGTTTTTCTAGAGCAGATATTTAATTTAGGGTTACTTTACTGTGTCTGTGACAGAATTATCATAATGGAATCATACAATCTTGAGGAGATTATACGACGGAGAAGAAACTTATGTTGATACAAAGGGATAGCAATAAGCGTTTGGATACAAATCGGCGCTCTACGATACTGTTCCTTTGCAAATTTGGAGGAATCAACGCCCCATCCACGCAATGGGTACTGAGTAGTAACATTCTGAATTCATGAATGTTTTATTGCGGAGGCGACGCGGAGTTAGCGAGAAAAATGCGACGCCATTCATTCACGCTCGTCACGGACACTAACTGCGTGTTCTGTGTTGTTTGGATTTAGTGCGAAAAAATGCGAGCTTCCCCACAATGACGTGTAATGCAATCTTTTTAGTCATTGATATATGACAGTTTGGAAGAGGGGCTTCAAGGGGTGAATTTAGTTTCAAGATAGATAAATGGGTATTTTCAAATGTGTCATAGAAAGGCAAAAAATACACAAGAGTGTTTCCATTCTATTTCGCTGAGATTTGTAGTCATACCTACAAGATTTGTGTAAAAAGGGATAATTTAAAAGTCGTTTTTTGAGATATTTTCCTTTAGTAGGATAATATATTTTTCTAGATCGACAAACAAAAGAAGCCGAACATAAAAAATAAGGACAAAGTTAGTACCTAATCCAAAGAAAATGACCACAATAAGGGCTGAACTAAGATTGAGAAATACAAGCGCTATAAATTGTTTCTTCTATCCACAGTTTTATTATAGTAATTCCCCTAAGACTAATTTTGTTCCTACTTATAGATACGGGTCTTAGGCCTTCATAAAAGGAAGCCAGACGGGAAGGCACCATGCGATTGCGTCACAAGTCCGAGATCCTAACAGCCATGAGCCATTGAGCCATGTAGGACAACAGCCCCATAACTAACCGTCATTTCTGTACGCATTGCCAATGTCTGCCAACTCTCGCTATTTAAAAAATACGCGAAAACACTTATTGCCGAAGAAGACGTTTTGTGTTATTAAAAAAACCGGTCAAGTGCGAGTCGGACTCACGCACCGAGGGTTCCGTACAAAGGACGATGGCCAAAGTAGGTACTATAGACCCGTCCCCAATTTTTTTTTATCCAACAGACTTAATTTTTATCTTATATTTTTCGCTACGGGCTATAAAACAACAAACCGTTTGTTTCAAGTCTTAAATATATGGGGTTTCTTGAAAAAAATCATCTTTCAGTTTCATTTATCTAACGAAAATATGGATGTACCTGTGTTTTCTTTTTTTCGTCACAATTAAAGAGATGAAACTTATGTTTATCTCTTTTATTATCTTAATTGGAAATCAATATTAATCGGGAAATAATTATTAATTGCCAACTGATTTATTAAGGAACATAAAACAACAAAACATCACGCCTATATTCCACGAAGGAGTCGGTAGAAGCGTGTGGAACATTCAAATTTCGCAATTTTTGTTATACTAGCTTCCGCCCACGGCATCGCCCGCGAGGTATGTCGATATAAAAACTAACCTATGTCCTTCCCTGTGATCTAACTAATCTATCTCTCTGCCAAATTTTATCGAAATCCGTTCAGTGGTTTAGGCGTTAAAAGGTAACATACAGACAGACAGACAGAGTTACTTTTGAATTTGTAATATTAGTATGGATTTCGCGATGTAAGTAATCTATTCTATTCATTTTAAATTTTAAAAACTAATACCTACGATTTTTACCTATTTTTTAATAATCAAACATATTTTGCACTATCAGTAAGCCTAGACCTTTTAAATGAGACTTTCGTCTCAAGTCTATTGACTAAGATTCAATTTCGTGGACGCTAAGTCTCATCGTCCTTTGTAGGTTTGTAAATAGTTTATCACGGGAATTGCTCTCTAACATTTTTCCCGTTTTTATCCGATTATGTTCTAAATTTCCCCCCAAAATCAGTCTCCAAAACGACGATAATATTTATCTACCTACTTATACATTGATTTACAGACAAATCTATGTACTTATATAATAATAGGTAGGTACTAATGTACAGTTACACTCACCAAAATAATTAGGTAACTTTATTGAAGTTCATAAAGTATGAAAGCACTGAATATTGCCCTAACGAAAAGATAAACTGGATTGAGGGACAAACTTAACTTTGCCGTGCGTAAATTATTGTCCCCATCGAGATAGCTCGCGGTTAGTTTACCAACTGCAAATAAAGAATGATGGGCATATTTGTATGGAGCCTGGCCTGATGACCAATAGAGTTATATTGCATGTCAACTCGTATCCGGCAATTACTTGGTATGTACAAGTCTTGCTATGTAAAAATAGTCACCCATCCAGGGACCAACCGCGGCATAACTAATATTATTGAGAACTGCAGTGAACATTAGCGTGTATCTACAAATTTACAATTTTCGAATTTTTTCCTTTACTTCTGCTACATGACATTGCTTCTTGCCAAATTTCATGATACCCTAGGTTTTGATTTCGGAACACAAATCCCGTATCTTTTAATTGCGTTGACTTAGAAGTTTCATTTTTTTCACTGCTTCAAGGGATTGCAGCCCTGAGTATATGAAATTAATTTCAACTTGATAACTCCAAGCGTTCCTGAGAAAAATGGTCTTGTCTGATGGACAGACGTACGGACGCCAGCAGGTCAATCTACCCGAAACTGTCAGATTTCCCAATCAACCTTGAACCTTATGTTTCAGCAATAAAGTCGAAAATCTATTAAAGAAATCTGACAGATTGTAGTAACTTGATGTGCTGGCGTCTGTACAACGAAGTGATCTTATAAGCGTTCCGTTTTTCCTTTTAAGGTACGGAGTCCTAAAAATGAACAGCACTGATCTTTGAAAAGGTTTTTGGCCTTTATCCATAAGTATATTTATGTCTAATTCCGTACGTTGGATAAGAGGAAACTGTTAAGCGAGCGTTTAAGAAAAATACGGAAAAAATGGAACTTATAAGCCACTACAATGACCGGCGACGAGAGTGACAGCGAACGAAAACCGCAGAATTTCCGAACGAACTTGAAAATCGAAATATAAATAACTTGTTGATTGGTTTTAGTTGTTATTGACTTGTTGTAAAAGTTTTTGTAATAGTAAAGATGCTGTAAGTTCTACTTTGGCATTCCGCCTTCATAACGCACATATTCCTCCATTTCCGTCTGAAAAATATTTTACAGAATAAGTACCGTCATCTATTTTATGTGTGAACTCTATTTGCATGTCCTTTCGGTTCAAAATGAATTCAGCACTTAATTGCCGAAGTAATTACTTACTTTCTTTTGCCTACATTTTCAAATTAGTGTGTTTTAGTACAAAGTAAATGTAAAAAACGCAGGTACAAGAATTAATTAATTTAAGTTTCCATGAACTATTAGTCTCTCACTTTAATTACTATTTCAAGTTGGCCTTGTAGTTACTTTTAGACTTTAACATAGCATTAAACTTAACAATTACTTACTCTGAGGAAAAGAAATGGAATGTTAGTTGTTTTCACTGTTTATATAACATAATCATCATCTGCCTAGCCTTTTCCCAACTATGCTGAAGTCGGTTTACAGTCTAACATGATGCAGTTGAAAACAAGTATTTTACATACTTAGAGTGACTACCTATCTGACCTGCACAACTCAGTTACTTGGTAATACGACACCTCTTGGTAAGACTAGTTGTCAGACTTTTGTTTACATATCATTATTTTACATCTAAATTAAGTATCATGTACACAATAACTAAAACGGGTAAAACTAATTAAGTACCTATACAAAAATTCTTACTGTCGGACTAAAAAAATACTGTGAAAACCCAATTTAGTGATTTCCCAATAAACCTTAGAAGTGATACGAATTCCAGAATTGATTGAATTTAAAACGTTAGCATTCCGATCACAAAGTGAGCTTGTTTGTTCGTGAAAGCGAGTAAAGTGGACAAATGCAGAAAACATAACGAAGGAGGTCCGCGTCCGTCGGTCCGTTCACTTGGCCAGCCTCCAGTACCTTGATTTAAATGCGCTATTTATTGAGACTCTAGGATACTATTTGTTTTGACCTCATTACTAAAATTACCGCCGCTTCATTTAGACGATGCATTCTGTGGAGACTGGAATATGTCACGAGCTCTTTGAAACGTTGTGGCCACTGAGTATGGATTTGGTATTGATTTAGTTAGGATCTGTGTTGGAATAGAAAAGAATACTCTTATTATGTAAGTACACCATATTAATTACATACTAAAATGTACAAATTTTACAAAGGGTGACACAATGGGCGATGGTTGAAGAAAAACCTTAAGTAACGTTGATGATTTTGTTACAGATCGATTCCATTATTGCTCGCCAGACGCCTCTTTGAAGTAGCATTAGTGTTTTGGTATCACGCCAGGTAGGTATTCACTTCCTTAATATTCATATCTGCTATTTTCAGCGATTTCATGATTTATAAAGGGGTTGACTGGCATACCTGGCAGACCTACTGTCGCGCCAATTTGTTTTTGTTTTTAAAAATGGGGGCCGCGGTTTTTCTGTTTTCTGTTTGCATTGATGTCTGCTATCGATTTATTTATAAATCATGCGCGGCCGCCATTTTGAAATAAAAAACAATGGCGGACAGGTAGATAAGCCACGGACCTTCAAAGCCCTTTCTATCCTAATATTAAAAGAATTTTTTTCAGGTACCACTCTAGTTAAAAAAACAATGGCAAAGTAAGTTACTTTTGAAATTAAATAAATCGCTTTATAATTCGGTGGGTTGGTTATTTAGCGGAAGCTATTAAGAATAGCCATACCCGTAGACAATGTCGATGAGATTATTACGAAGCGAGCTGCGATCGGCGCCCCGGGATCGCATTAACTTCGGAAAGAGTCAATAACGTCGGCTGTTAAACTTTATTGACTCCTTAAATTATTTTAACACCGTTATGTTAACAACACTAACAAATTTCTTTATAAGGAAAATCGTTTTGCGGGATACTCGCTCCGTCCACGAACTTCGCTCATAACATCAAATGTACCAATATTTTACGCGCCTAAACGTTTTTCTTTTAGAAAAATCTTAAAAGTTTTATCTTTCGAACCTTAAATCAATTTTGATTGCGCTTATAAAATATTGGAACCATAATGATCTTGACATTCACTAAAACATTACACTAATACCTACTTCTTTCAAATTAAAACATTCAGCGACATCATGAAGCTTTTTTATACAAATCCCACTACTGTCGATACCAGCTTATAAATCCAATGAAATGGAAATTCACATTGGAATCTGTCGCCGAATAAAATTAATCCAATCGGTTTTCAAGTTTTGTCTTATATTTTTACGAGAACAAAAGCCAAGCCGGCAGCGGTTGCAACCGCCACCACTTCAATTAATGAAATAATAAACCATCATGACAACACAAAAAGTATCTATAAAGAGAACACTCGTATTGAGAAAATATATTTCGAAAAAGCCCGACATTGTCGCTTGCGGCGAGCAGTCGGAAACTAATGGATTGTTCATTCATAAGTATTGTCACAAAATACAGATAGTACAGAAGGCAATCTACATACAAAGTGCGCTCGAGCAACGCACACATAGACACCGCTCACGGACACGTTATCTCGGACGGGTTGGGAGTAGTGCGAGCGCGGGTGCCATGCGCTGGAGAGACGCGTCTGTGAAGTGCAAAAATGGAGCAACAAAAAAAATGCCTATCTAAGCTCGATTGATAGTTTCCTATTTTGAATCAGTTTAAACGAAGTAACTTTTTTGTAAGGTAAACATCAATAAACATGATTTATTGTTTGTGTTGTTTTTAGTGTCATTTGATAGGTTTATGTCTTACGGATAGGGCAAAATAAATTGTGTAAATAGGGTAATCCGTTTTGAAGTTATTAGGGATTTTTGATAGTGAAAATTGACAAATGTAAAATTTTATATGTTTTTGTTCTGTAGACTTTTTGTATTATAATACTACGTTTATTTTTTTGTTTTAATATTGTAGAATAAGCTCAACAATAAATCAAACAACTAGATACGAGTGTCACTACCACGACAGTTTTTTGTGCTTAAGCCAAAGTTGACAACCCTAGCGCGACCGCCGAGCGTAGGTATGAAAAGTGAAGTACATACATGTGATGGCCTTCTGTACTATCTTTATTTTGTGGTATTGTTATACGTGTGAATGCACTCATGTTATTATTATTAAACAAGTAAGCCACTGTTTCCTTAGATTAGGAACTTTTGTGGGTAGTTTCGGAAAATCTTTGTTCTTTTTGGGACTCTTACACATTTTTTCTGAAACTGCCCGTTTGCCGTTGCCCGACCATTATCTTTTGCTTTCGTTTTACACTTCCTGGGGGTAAACTACTAAGAAAAGTATAGACGGCGGGTAGCGCCATTTCATTTCCACAAGAAAGGGATAAAGAATTGAGTTATTATAAGTAACAGAAAAGGATAAAGCTATACTATTTCCGTCTCGTAGTGCGTGCCAGTTTTTTCAAGGCAGCTACGTGGTTACCTATCATAAGTTCGAAAAATATTTGACCGAATTTCATTTCACTTAAAACTTTTCAACTATTTTCGTTTCGTTTTTTTTTACTTCATCGAAGTCACGTCTGCCACTGTATCAGTTGACCTATTGTCAATTCGATTTTTGTCGTTACTCCGACGTTTCATTTGGTCGAAAAACTTTTTACCGAAGTTACACTTACCCGAAATAACATTTGTTCGAAGTATTATGTTTCCGAACATTCATTATACCACTGTTTTAATTATCATATTTTCATTTCACCAAACGCGATTCTGCGGAATTTTGTGTTCGTGGAGTACGTAGGTAAAGTTGTTCGTGCGTTACCTATTTACCTAACTAGATAGTTTAACTAAATAGTTTAGGTAAACGAAACAATTAAGTCGGTTTACAACAAAATACAGCCCTGAATTTTGGAGTTGTGAAGTGGTGAATAAAATGGGCCTTCCACGAACACAAAATTCCGCAGAATCGTGACACCATCCCATAAACCAAGTTATTGACAAAAAAAAACCTGGCTTTTATCATTTATTGCACGAGCTGATTAAGGAATCAAAAGTAAAAATGTCTGATATTGAATTAATGATATGCGGTACTCCACCAGAAAAAAAAAGAAAAAAATACGTCGTTAAAGAAACAAAAATTCAAAAACTTATGGAAATTAAAGACAATTTGAGTGAAATTAAATATTTGAAAGAGCTTTCAAAACTAATTTAATTATTACACTGGCGGGCGTTATATTTTTTTTTATAATTATGTAAGAAAAACCATGTAATTCCCAAAAAAAAGATTTTTGTCTATATATTTATTTTCATAACAAATCATTTGACTAAATGTTTAGTGTCTAATCCCAGTAACCGGCTATATATTTGTGACCATTCCGTAAAATGTAGTTTCGGTGTGGTGAAATAATGGCAAATAAATCATTTGGCAAATGAAAAAAGTTCAAAAGAGGCTTCGGCCAATAGCAAAAAGTTATTTTGTAAATCGGCGAAAGATAGTTCGGTAAAATAATATCTATGACACATGATACTTCGATGATCTAAAAATATGTCAAATAATGCATAAAGCAAAAAAGACGTCGGTCAATAGTTTTCGGCAAAATGAAATTCGAACAAAAATTTATCGGTAAAGTGACCGGTTCGCCAGCTACATAAGTAGCCAATGTTATTTAAGTTAGTTTTTTGTCTCATGTGTGGCCACGCTACCCGATGCTCTATAGCTTTCTTACTCTAAGACTACTACGCCTACATAGTTTATTGAATCCATTAATAAGCCTAGTTATAGTAATTATCTTCAGCACTTTTCAATTCTTTCCCTTAGTACCTACTAAGTATTAAGGTTAATACCGTAATTATACTCGTATACCGGTTGTATCCATATTATACAACTAGATAGATCAATCATAAAGACAAGCTGCTCGATATCGAAATAAACAACACGTGTAAATGAAACGGAAATTGATGAGTTTAGCCTGGATCATATTTATTTATCCAGTCATTGAATATGATCCGACATTAGAGCTTATGGGTTTGTTGTTCCTAATTTTAAGACACACAACCACCTACTTATGTTCACATAAAAGAAATATGCAGTCATATTGATCGGTGTAGTACAGACCATCAAAGTGAAAACTTTATCCATAACACCAAAATCGTCATCGCAAAAAATAATCAGCTGCCCCATACAAAACTTCAATGCCTACTCGACCCAAATGTATTGACAGCTGTTTTTTTTTTCGCGATTACGATGTTAGTCTCATGGAGGAAGTAGTTCAATTTGATGTTCTGTACCACACTCTTAAAAATGACCGCACTAATCTGATTCACGCTGCAAAAGTAAAGCGAATGCTCCCTTGAAAAGCTTTAAAAAAAACACTACAAAATTAAAAATAACTTTAATTTCGGAAGTGGGTGGCATTTTCGGTGTTTGGCACTTTTAAGTTGAACTTACCCCACACAAATTCGTATAACACAACTTGTTATGTAAATATCAGTGACAGAAAGTTATTATAACATCATCAACATAAACTATGTGGCAAAAATACGTATTATTGAAGCTAACTCAAAAACTACCCAAGCAAAGTTAATAAAAAAAGAAGACGGTTTGCATACAAAATTTGCCAAAGCCCGGCGGAAAAAAAAAATATCTCACATTTTAGTATATTTTTAGTATATTAATGATTGGTAGTCACCCTTACCCAAAATCGTGGCTTTCGTTGTAATATATATTTTGTCAGGAAAAATGTCAAAAATGTATTTATTTCATTAGAAAATGTATAGAATTTGCACATTTTGGTGTATATTATTTGTGAAACTGATGAATACAGCCTCTATTCTATCTTCTATTATCGTAGCTGTCATTGAATATTGCTAAGCAAATTATTAAAAATTTAGTGGTTTCAGTAAAACTGATAAAAATAAGCACACAAGCAAATACTAGTATTTGTTTTCCTGATCTAAAATGCGTCGCAATATCACATTTATTCACTAATACTTAGCTAAATCTAAACACATAAGTATTTATTTGCAACTTTAAACGACAAAAAATGTAAAACCCTTAAAAAAAGAAATAGCAATATTTACATGATAGCCATCGAATTTAAATAAAAAAATATGCAGTTATTTTTTACTTATGCATAAGCTGAGATACATTTCTTTAGCGCGGCTTTATGAAAATTTTGGGTCAATTTTGACCAGTCTTTTTTATATGGGACCACCTCCGAGGCATACCCTATCCATTAAAAAATACTTTTGGAAATCGATTTACAATAAAATTGCCGGAGATATCGCGTAGCATACGTACATAAAAAAATACAGTCGAATTGAGAACCTCCCCCTTTTTGAAGTAGGTTTATTATGTTAAGATTCAACACTTAAAACTACAATGCATCCCATGACAATTCCACTAAGCCACCACTGAAAAGTCATAGGAAAGCAAACGACGCAATTTCGTTTAGGTTATACTTGAATTTTCACCAGTAATTTTGGTTTAAAAACCAAACTATTGAACCGATTTCTTTAAAGACCGACCAAATTTCTTTAAGACTAATCTGAAAGTATGCAAATCGGCTTATAAATAACGGAGTTCTGAGGTAACAAACAAAAATATACAATTATATATGTTCAACCGAATTGAGAACCTCCTCCTTTTTTTGAAGTCGGTTAAAAAGCTCTCATTTTTGTTAGGCCAAGAACTTTATGCTATTCAATTAAATAACAGCAAACAGCATAACGACAACGAAACTTAACTCAATAGAAATAAGCATCACCTTTTTTCTTGTCTGTTTTGTGTGTACACAAATGGTTAAATAATAATCCAAAAAATAAATAGAACCAGTATATAAGCTTATTTGTATATTTTTTAAATTCAACTTGACATCAAGTACCAATTGATGGCTTTCGCACAAAATAGTCGGTTGAACCAACGTGGTTAATCGGATTTCGAGCTGCAATCGCTTTTATTAATGCAACGGACAGTGCTATAAGCCGTCAGCGACGCTCCCGATAGCTGCATAGCATAATTACCTACCACGGAACTGTGTAAATAATTAGTTTTAAGCTTTCAATTATTGACGATCTGACTTATGGGGTTAAGACGATAACGTGATTAAGGAAAAGTGCTACAAGGTGTAACCTAAAATATCTTAAGACCACGTGATCTGGGGCCTAAAAAGGCTACTTTGGCAGAATCATATAAGGATAACAATATGAATCATAAACGTATCAAATCCCATTGGTGAAGGATTTTTCAGTTATTTTTTTTTGTCTATGCTAAAATACCAATCAATCCAATCCAAATCTTTTTGATTATAGGTACATACGTAGTGCAGCGAAAAAAAGGAAAACACAGAGTGGCACAGACATCGTCACGCAATCTGAAATCATGAATTCAGCACACCATTCTAGCTTACGAATTCGTAGGTTATAAAAAAAAAAGTTGTTTCAAGACATCTTTTATTTGACACTAGCTTCTGCCCGCGACTTCGTCCGCGTGAAATTTCTTGTACCCCCATCCCGTCGCGTCGCAACACTTCGTATTCGCTTACCGTTCACTCTGAGTTTTTTTCTTTTTGCTCGGCTCCTAAGGGTCATAGCGGGATGTTAAATAGCCTATAGCCTTCCTCAAGAATTGGGCTATCAAATGCAAATAGAATTTTTTCAAATCTGACCGGTAGTTCCAGAGATTATCGCGTTCAAACAAACAAACTCTTCAGCTTTATTATTAGTATAGATAAAAAACTCTATGGCCCATAACTCCTTAGGTACCAACTCTTAACATCTTACACACGTGATAACTTTTAAACAAAATATCCGATTGAGATGAAACAAAAAGTATTTTACTTCTTCATAAATACTCTTGATAACATAATGCTTAATTTCGATGAAGATTAATATTACGATACATATTTAACGTAGTTTTTTTTTCTTCAGACGATTTAATAATTATTTTGAACACAAAATCGGTTATTGTGATTAAACCATGATAGCTAGATATATGTTCTCGCGGACTTTTTTGTAGGTCTTAATGGGCTCTACAAACCCGTAGTACATCATTTTGTTCTATTGTCAATAGTTTTTGCAGCGCACGCAAAAATAGGTTTTCGATTTTACACCTTGTGTTACAAAATAGCAATTTTATTACGGATCACTAATTTTGAAAAAAATAAATATAGCCTATAGCCTTCCTCGATAATTGGACTACCCAACACTAAAAGAATCATTCAAATCGGACCAGTAGTTCCAGAGATTAGCGCGTTCAAACAAACAAACAAACAAACTTTGCAGCTTTATAATATTAGTATAGATTATAATTATAATATTAGTATAGATTATCACAGAATATCTGTATACTTTAAAGTATATAATTATTATACGTAGGAATATCTTTATTTGACATTATCATAGAATATATCTACGGATACTCTGTGATAATTTTAAATAAATATATTTCTTGATCATCATCATGAAGGGATAGTTGCTTCTACTGCGTAGTTTAGTAAAGTCCTAAGTTTTCCGGTACCTATAACATATGCTAATACTGTACCTACAGTCTGCCTATTTAGGTACTCGTACCTACTAGAATGTATGCAAATCCGTTTAGCTAGAACTTACGACGTGATTGAGCAATATTGTAGCAACTGTTTACAGTACAGGAAGTGCAGACAAAGGATTTGACAGTCATTTGACCTTCAACACTTAGGCATGAACAGAATTCCTGACAAACTTTTCTTAAGGCGGACTGCATAGAAAAGAAAGAGAAGCGCGATGACACAACGCTGCACGCTGGTAATTTATTGCAAAATATGAAGCATTATTTAATTACAAAAAAATTGTTTGGACTAAAATATTAAAACACTAGTATTTTAGTAAGTTGCTTGTGGAATAATCTGACAAAAAATCAGAATGGTTGTATGAATATTAGTATGGTTTTTATTGTAAAAAGAAAGTTTTTAGAAGTATATTCATGATTTTTTTCTATCGTATCAAATTAGTTCAAGTATTATGTTTTCAACACACTATCTATCTAGCATATATCCTGAAGAATATCATACATTTTTATGATTTTCTTTACTGTAGTCGATCATATTCTAAAATTTGTGTTTTTTGCGTTTAGGTCCTGTAAGCCCCTTAAATATCTTCCTGCTTTCATTTTTAAACTAGCTTCTGCCCGCGAATACGTCCGCGTGAAATTTTTTGTTCCCCCAACCCACTCGTCGCATCGCATCGCCTGCCCGCGCTATTAGGTACCTACTTCGTTTTCGTCTAACGTTCTTTCTTAGCTTTGTTCTTTTTACTCGGCCTCTAGGAGTGATGTTATATAACCTCCACTAGCCTTCCTCAAGAATTGGGCTATCCAATAAAAAAAGATTGTTTTAAATCCATCTGGAAGTTCCAGAGATTAACAGGTTCAAACACACAAACAAACTCTTCAGTCTTATTACTAGTTTATATAGATGAGTTGTACGGAATCAAAGCAGATTTATGTGGGAATAATATTTTTTAAATATAACCCTTAGATTTAAAAAAAATCGTTTCCATTTCAAGCCAGAACCAAAGAATACAATATAATAATATAAAGAAATACAAGAAGGGAGATAATTCAGCCAGTCGCCACCATTTCAATAACATTGACTCGCCGGCGACCAACACTAAAAGTCTCTTTGAATAACGAAGGGGAACCTTTATGCGAAGGGGGTATGAAAGGAAAACCATTTTTTTAAATGATGGCTGGTCTATCTTGAATATGCAGGGTTTGTCGCATCATTCAACATCATTAGACTGAGAAATAAGAGCGGGGTTGAATATGAGTTTCCATGTTTATGATATAGGCGCTCGGATCGAAAATTATTCTGAACCTGTTACCGTCGGTGCTGTAAATCTTTGGCAGCAGACAAAGGCGTGTTAGCGATAGGTTTAGTTATTCAGACTTATAATGCCAGTCTACCTATAATGTTTTATTTTGTTTAGTATCCTACGTAGCTGAGTGTGATATCTGACATCTACATGTTGATGATCATCTCGTAGGCAACATTTTTCTAGGGCGGTAATTGCACCGCACCCATTATATTAATAAGACCAAGTTTAAAAGTTTTATAATTTTACCGGCCGCCCATATTCCACAGACCGGTGTATGCAGCAATGGTCTCGGCAGAAGAGGAAGAATCTAAATCTAAATCAAAATATTTTATTTCACATAACCTACATGGGCACTTATGAAAAGTCAGAAGCTAGGTGCACGGTTCCAATTGGTCGGTTCCTATGGAGAAGAGCCGGCAAGAAACTCCACGAAGGTATGCATAATTTGCCCGAAAGAACTCCTTTTCCAGTTTCCAGCAGGTACTACTTAAAGTAAACGTGAAAAAGCCAAGTGTATTTTTTCTCGATTGCAAATATAATATTTAAACCATCAGCGCTGCGCTACTATTAATAGCTGTAGGCAATGAAGCGCTCAATATCATGGAATGTTCATCACCATATAGTTTAATTGCACCTTCTTCATTCAAAGTAATGGCGGAAACGCTTCAAATAAAGTAGCGCGCAATAAAATCAAGTGGGCCGAGTTGGCCGCTGGTCGGATATCTGACACGGAACTAATTCCCACTATATTTTAATCCAGCAAAGTACAAAGGAGCCCAATTTACATAAACCTCGACTGTTTGTTTCATGCGAGAACTGTATCCGCTTTGCTGTGGACTATTTTGTACTCAATTTATCTGTTTGCAGGGCACAGTGTGACTGTAAATATTATACCTATGATTTTCATCGTGATTCTGGTGTTTGGTGTTCGGTGTACTGTTGCAATTTTACAACTCATTAGGTACACGTTTCGTGATCAAACACCGAATTTGAAATGTTCATAATTGTGTGTTATTGTGTCTCTCCGTTGTGATTTATATATACATTTTGATTTTTTATGGTTTGTTTTGCAATAAAGGGGTATGGTAATATTTTTACAAGGGTTACGGCCTTTACTATTTGATAATTTCTGCATCTTAGGTATTTTACATATTCACAAAAACTAAGCTTGAATAAAAAGAACGCTCTTACAAAAACTATAGTTTCATAAGATTCAAAAGACTCATATATATCTACAAGACCAAAATCTTCCTATAAGTCTATGGAAATCGACTCTCGAAACGCAAATAGTGCGGTAAGTCAGTCCAAGTAACTTACTGGTGTACTTACACTATCAGCTAGGCGACTGAATTACTTAACGTAACCGATGCTCTTAAGGCGATGGACGAGAAACTTACTGCCGTGCAGCTTCTTATACTGCCAGCCCTTTTAATACTTATAGGTGAACGTGGCTTCTTGAATCGGGTAACGAAGATTTTTTGTTATAAGACGAAGGCTTGAGAATATTGTAGGTATTTATGATGTCGACGTGGATGCCACGAATTCGAAAATCAGCTGTTTCAAACATTTTGACCGTGTAGGTATTGCACTTTTGTATGAAACAGCAGACTATTTATAATAACCGATGACATGTGTCTTGGTGTCTAGAATCGTAGAAACATGTGCTGAGTTTGCAACTTGCTTCTAATGATTTTAGATGAAGAAAATGATCGCCTCTGTTGTTACTAAGCAGATGTCGACGCAAGATTTTTCTTGTGTGCCATTAGGATTTTCATTGATCCGTTTGACAAATTGTGTAATTATATCAATATTGCCTTACAATTGTAGAGGAAACAAGAGCTCAGCAGCCTGATATAATTAATAAATAATGTCGTACGAAGAAGAGTTCTTTAGTCAGAGTATAAAAACTTATAAAAAGTTATCCCAAGTTGCTTCTCTTTAAGAAGAATTATGGGCGCTATATTAAGATTCTTTATTATCCAAAAGCAACTATATACATAATATTAACTCGCTCACCAACACTTAACGCGCTATTAAAAGAGTTTCCGCACGTGAGGAATCCCGGGGCGTTTGTGAATATTCATAATTCTGTTCAGCAAACTTGGCAAAACTTGCACACCAAACTTTTGGGTAGCTATACCTACTTGTTCTGTTATATCACTCATGGACGACTAAAATAACTGCTTCTAGAATACCTACATAAGCGCAAAGTTTCGTCAACTTCAAAAGTTATGTTTCTTCTCTTTCAATCAAATTGATATTCTGTGCTGAATCATAAATACTTAATCGAGGGAGAAACTTTTCTCATTCCGTTAGTGAAATTTCTTGAGTTTCAAATAACGGAAGATTAGAGCCCGACACGTGCAGTACACGGACGAACGTTTCCTCGTTCGGTGTACTCATATGTTCTCGTATGAAACCTGAGCGAAATATTTCTCGTCATACGGAGTTGCAATACTGTACGAACAGTCGGCGCACATCGATAATTGGAAATCGCATACGCCGTGTTCGTCTCCGATATTATTTCAATTTCAACTCAAAATTGTTTTGAAGAATGTTTTATTATAATAAATATCAGTAGGTACGCTGAGTTGCGAAATAATGACGATAAGATTTCTACGATTTTATGATCACAAAGAGAGACTAATTTTATATGAAGGAAAATCAGAGGTGAACATTAAAGATCACGTTTTTGGTCCAAGTTTGTGGCTTTAGAAACTTTAAATCACGAAGTCGAGCAACTAGCGGAAAACGTTTAAAAGAGGGAGAGGAAGTGAGCGTTTACGACATTTATTGAATGTATTCCGTTGCTCATTTTTGGAATTGATTTCCTATTTCATATTCGACGTGAATGAAAAGTGCTAGAGCGTTTTGTCCGTTTATAGAACTTTTAGAACGATCATCCAAACTCGGGGTACCTCGTAAATCCTAATAAATTGTCTAGATGTGGTAACGAGGTCGGTGCGGTGCAGTCTCTGCGGATACGTATTTTATTAGATTTACTGAAACGTTCCTTTGCACCAAATCATTATTTATTACCGTTTAGTCCGTCTCACTATACAGTATGCTCTAAAAAAAATATATGACCCTCTTCCAGTCTGTCGCCCCGGACTTGGCGTCACCGACGCCGACGTCGCGGTCCGTTTTATAAACACGAACCACTTGTGTAAGATGTCTGAACTCTACTATTTGCATATAAAGATTTTCGCAACCGTCTGACTTTTTCATGTGCTAGATTAAATTTATTGGCGTATTTCATCAACATAATTTTACCAACATTTAACAAAAATCTAAAGAGGGATATAATATCAAAATCGTTTGACAACCCACGCCTAACAGGCGTTATGTTTGTGTTAATATTTAATGAATTGAACAAATTGGGGAGTCAAATATCGCTGAAATGAGCAAATAATAATTTTAAACAGCAATTTTCCAGTTAACTAACTTACTTACAAATAAACCACAAATTGATCACAAAAGTGAAATATAAATTGAATGCGCTAAAACTAACAAAACAGTAACTATTTACGTTACTTTAATTCATTGGGTGTAAATTGAAAATTGTTGTTAACAGAAACATTAAGTTTGTGCTGTTTATCGTTGTGCGCAAGTAGGTCAACTTTATGAATGAGGTTATTCCTCGTTATTGACGAAGTCGCGTTACGTCCGCTACGAGTAGCGTCCGTTTATGACCCTATTGTATTTTCGAAAGTGATTTTTTCTCGGATCAGTCACGTTACAGCTGTTCTACCTAAATCTACACAAAACGAAAAAAGTGCTTGTGATTAGAAAAAAAATACATAGGTAGATCAAAATAACATTTTGTGAAGCATGGTACTGGGCGAGCAGACCTTAGCACTAAAAATTACAAAATAAAAAACATAAAATCGACTCCAAAAAGAAAGAAACTCAATTTCTGAAGTTGGTGGCACGAAAATTAAAATACAGATCCCAAGACACAATAGTTTTGTTCACAATCCGATTAATAGTTTCGGAGAAATGCGTCGATAAACATACATACAATACAGACACCTATAAAAATGTGCGTGTGAATGTGCAGGTGACAAAAAGTATCTCCTGATAAGTCTGCTGCTCGCCTAGTACCATGCTTCATAAAATGTTAATTTGGTTTGTGTGTTATTTTTCTAATAATAAGGTATTCTAGCGCTGAGTGTACTTTTAGGTAAAACGACTGTAACGCGACTGATCCGAGAAAAAATCACATTCAAGAATACAATAGGGCCATAAACGGACGCTACGCGTAGCGGACGTAACGCGACTCCCTCAAGTTATTGTGGTACTCGGGCGCGATGAACTAATAACCTATCAATCGCAATCAATAGATATGGTCACCAAATTGTGGCACGCTACTACATTTTGCTTATAAATATAAAAAAAATCAACAATGGAAAAGTTTTACGCTAAAGTCGTGGAAGAGGATTGACATTATCTATCCAGCTTTTTGTGACAAGAAAATGTAGACCATTTTCACAAAAAAAAAAAGATTTAGGCCCAAATAAGGTCTAGATTTTTAGGACCTAATCTACTTCGGTATTGCTGTAAAACCCATTTTCCGAACAAATTTAAATATATATGAAAATCGACTCCCACTCGCCAACATTTCGGTCCAAACCAAAGACTTCCCTCCAAGTTTAAGGCCGTACGTTTGTCAGTCACCATCGAGTGATTGCGGCAATTATTCAAGTGTAATTCCTTCCACCCGCAAGCCTGACTCGGTACAGGTTCATATTTAACATTTACCGGATCCTTTGGGCCTTAAGGGCGCTACACACTTATTCTTTTCGGCAGTAGGTATTTGTTGGACAACAAAGCCGAATCTCTGAAGCAATCTATACATATAGATGTATAGATTGCTACAAACAGACTATAGACAGACTATTTAATATAGACTATTCTATACAAATAAATAAAATTGAAGTGTCTGTTTGTAATATCAAAATAACAGCTTTTTACTAAAAGCATAATTATGAAAGTTTATGTTTCTTACTTATAACAAAAGAACTATGTATTTTAATTTTTTTTGTCTGTTTATCTGTTCCTTCCAGCTAATCTACGAAATGACTGGACCGATTTTTTCACTGGCAGATAGCTGATGTTTTAACGAGTAACGAAGGCTACTTTTTGTCTCGATAGGTTTAGTTCCCGTAGAATAATCTCCGACATCCACACGGGCGCAGCCGCGAGTTGAAGCTAGTTACTACATGTATTCGGCTTTCATTAGGCTTTTGCCCATAGACAAAGTCTGTCATTTACCCTCGCTGTATCACGTTTGGGTCGACTCCGCTCAATTCGAGCTAAGACGAGCGGCTTTAGCCGAACAATAACGAACGATTTTGCCGTCCTGCTGGGCCGAATCATGTCCACACGAACAAGTGTGTAGCCCCCATATGCAGACGACCGCTTTAAATTGGTCACTGATTTGTATCTGTCAACTGCTGTCTACTGTCAATTACAGTCGTGAGTCGGTGTCCGATTTACCATAGACTCGTTGACGATGGATACGATTTTTGTCGGACATTTGCATCAAAATGTACCTATTTGAAATATGTCCTATTTTTTTTAACTGACTACAAAAATGAGGAGCGTCATTTATTTTCAAATATTTTCAAACATTTATTTTCAGGGACATTTATTTGAAATGTCGGCTATATAATTAGAATTCATCGTTTTCTTAACTGTAGGTATTTCGAAAGCTTTCAAAGTGTTTCAATTTTTTTTTAAAGCTAGGTACCTACAGTAAATCGTGACTAGAAACTGTAGTACAAAGAAGCGAAATCGAATTGAAAGTTTCGTATTATTGTTTCGCAACTAGCAAGTCATGTAATGGAAACTTAATTATATTATTATACATTGGCGAGCAAGCAACTAGCGTCGCTGTACTTACCGGGTTTTTAATTTAATTATCCGGGAAAGTATTAGGTGTTTCTAAACTAAAAAACTAAGAATAAACTCGGGTTACTAAAGTCCCTCAATTAACTTAAACTGTTAATCATAATATTTCACATCTTAAAATGAGTAAAATTTGCTATTTTTAACCGACTTCAAAAAAGGAGGAGGTTCTCAATTCGACGGTATGTTTTTTTTTTTTTGTGTGTTTGTTACGCGATTACTCCGCCAATTGTGGACCGATTTTCAAAATTCTTTTTTAGTTCGTAAGGGTATACTCTCGAGGTGGTCCCATTATCATCAAGTTGGAATCTGATGAGAGGATCCCATGGAAATCGAGGGAAACCCTCAAATTTTATAGGCAAAGCTATAGCGATTTGGGTATTTTTTTAAGTAACTTGAGCATTTGCTCTCGGAAATCATCATTTGGTAAAGTGGAGCTGATGATGAAAACCACAGATGGCCATCGAAACTACACAATGACAAATATTTTACTGGTTGCGATTCGTTGCTAAACGATTTATCCTCGTCACAATGCGTATGGTGAGTGGTTGTTGAGGAGTTCACCTGGTTCTTACCAGGAGAACTCCTCAACAATTAACGTCCCTGCATCGGGAAAAGCAATATTTTGTAAAAGGTGATGAGCAGTTGACATTAGGCTATTGTAACTTAGATAAATTACAAACTGACCCACTAAAAAGTGAAAAATAAAAACTTTTTTACAAAAAAAACAACCGACTTCCAAAAAGCACTATAAAGTGAAAAGTTTTTATTATCCTAAAGATTTAAACGCGTATTTTTTCCCTTTTTAAAATAATAACACCTATCAAAAAGATTTAATGTTACATAAGTATGAGGTTAGGTACTTAATCTATGCAAAGTATATAAAGACCGTCAAAAATGAGGACATGAAAAACTAGTACTTATATAGTGTCAATGACTAAACATCAAAGGAAAACCAAACAAGACCACCCAAGTACCAAAACATATAAAAATGTACTAACTTTACTTAACACTTTTATGGTGGATACATAATACGTCGTAAACTTCTTGAACACTAGTCTTATTTTTATATCTGCCAAGTAAGCACTTTTTGTATCTGAATAAAAACTATACTTTAAGTAACAGTAGCATTAAAATACAAGAAGTGATGCGTTAGGTATAATTAAGTTCAGCGTTGTGGGACTCGTTGTAAATTATCGCAGCAATTGCATTTATCAGAATTGCACCTCCGACCGCTAACAAGATTTAGAGGGAACGTGGACGGTGTAACACGTCTACCTATAGGATAATTAGTATCGCTACCTCGCGGCGTCTCATTTATCGTTCTCCACGGGGAGGTGGGTCAGCCAGCAATAAATCTACCAACCTGAGCGCTCTTGTCTTTGTAAACTTGAAAATCTAATTACATTTACAGCTCCACTAAAGTTCGCCTTTCCCGTTGAATTTGCATTTCTTGATTTTTGTCCTCGAGCTCTGATAAGATTTTGTTTCGGTGGAGTTCATCTTCATTACTCTTTTTTAAGTAAAATTTTTAATTAGGAACATTGGAGGCGTCTACCTGGGTTCGTGAGTGTCGCGGGCGTGTTTAAAAGGGAAGTGCGTGGAGCAGAATGTTTGCGGAACCGCCGGTTTATATGCTCGAACAGGCCCAATAAAGAGCGTCTCAATGTTGTAAAGGCGTTCCTAATGCTTATTTGCATTCAAGAAGGCTCCCAGAACGGGCAAGCAAGTGTACGGGAACGGCTCTGAAACGTCGGTACCCGGTTCACAACGCTAGACGGAGAGCTCCCCAGGTAGTGATTAGACGATGCTAATACCATTTACTTTCCAACTTTCCTGACTCACCGACCGTTACGTGAACATTCGCTATTTATTTTAGGCTACTTTAAAATCATCTTAAAGAGCCACTTTAATTCTTTTCTGCGCTATTAAATGCCGGTAATCGTAATATTATTCTTATTTAAGCGAGTTTCAAAAAAATAAAAGGAGAATTTGTCTCTTTTAGGTAACAAAAACAAACGCAGAACTATGTGGCTGAAACACGCCAACTAACATTATATACCCGAAGTTAGTTATTAATGACTACATTACGACTTGTTGGACCGATTTATCAGCGCACTAACAAGTGAACTTCTAGCATCACTATTTGTCAAGTGAATTTTATTTAATAGAAGTCGTTATTCCAAATTGTAGAGTTGTCAAAGGAAAACTGAGCGTAGCGGTCTTCTCATTAGCGTATATAGCACAATTTTCTCTGGAAACTGTTATTCCACAAAGTTGGAGCGAAAAAATTAAGTTGAAATTTGATGTCCGAAACGTAGCGAGAAGAGCGGCCCCTCAGTGGAGTCCCCGGAGCTTAGTCCACATTAAAACTGCAACCATAAAACTTTGCAGGGCGTAGTTGTGCCGTGGTCCCGTGGTCGAGCGCGCGGTGAAACTTGCACTGCATTACGACAAGTAAACCTGCAGTTAAGTGTTTACTTCGCACATTCCAAGGCATTGTGCCGGCAACTTGGACCATAAAAACGGCCTGACTCCTGCACCCGCTTCTAACTTCACTACATGATGTATGTACCTTATCTTTTGATTAGCTTTGTTCAACACCTACCTTGAGGTTGCAGGTACTTCTGAATTTTAAAGTTTTCATTGTAATAAATTAAGGGACCATTGCGAATGTGTACCTAAGTTTCTATAACGTTTACTTTGCCGTAATTTATTTGGTACACATGGTCCTTCACTGGTAAACAGAATCGAACTCCATTTTGATACTCATGTGTACCTCATCGATCATTTTGTTTATCGATATTAATTAATAGACTTAATCGGGTTTGAAAACTTTTTGACTCGATTAATGCTATTTATTTAGGTTTAAATAATATTATAGAACATGTTTACTCGAGTAATGTGTGCATAATCGGTTAATTAGTTGCTATCAAAACACGATTCCCGGTTTTCTGATCCACTAAATAAACGGAACACGATTCGAGCGAGAGTTACCTACTTCCTATTAACATTATAATGCCAACAATTTGTGTTTATCGTTAAAAAATCGCGAATTTGTCCCGGGACAGTTCAAAATATTATCTTACATGATAAGCTTTATTTACAATCATAATAATTTTTCGTTTTAAACAAAACTAAATGAAAATAACATAAAAACGTTAGAATCAATAAAAAAGTATATAGGTACCTTCCTTTCCATAATCTTAAAAATTCTTGCAATAATCTCTATGCAATAATCGCTATTTAATTGATTTCACACTGTTGATTTTATGTTGCTTAGTTTGATCTCACGCTGATGGCAATGTATATTCTAAGTTTATTTTTTTAATTTTAATATGATTTTAGATTATTTAAATAGTGTCTCTTTTCCTGTCTTGCAATAATCACTATGCACTATGTACAGTCGCGAGCACTAATATGTCAACACTTGGCAACTTTCAATTGAGATTTTTTCGTGAAATAACGAATGCAACGTTGAAATACGACACTTTACACAAACCTATGGGTTCGAAAATAATTTGTTCGTAATAACATGGAGAAAATCGTCTTTGAATAAAGACAAGTGTATACATATACATACTTATGCTCGTGACTGTACCATTTTGAAAATGTCGCAACAGTGACTGCCAAGATACAGGTAAATGCCTAGTTTGGGGGTCACCGTCTATTCTATTCTTGTACAAATTGTGACTAATAAAGAATTTGAATTTCCTTCACAACCTTGTTTGTTTTAGTTCTGATTTAAAAATCTTAAAACAATGAACAGAATGCAACGAAATTTATAAAAGAACAAACAATCGGCAAGTTTGCACCGTGTCGGTCTGATCATCGCTTAGTTGGCTTGGCACTGATTGCAGCAATTATTCACCTCGCCGCCTCCCCTTTGCCGCCACAGCTCCCTCCGTCACTCCTCTAACGGCTTCACTTAATCCAGGTACCGTCGTAAACAACACCTTCCACCCAATAACAAAAAAAAACAGTTTTCAATCCCAATAATTCCATTAACGAATTACTTTTAACTCATCAACAAAATGCTTTTTGTCCATGTACATACATACGTAAGTACAAACAGAAAACAAATGGGTACCAATCCATAAAGTGTAGTAGCGATTCTCGACAAGTGAACAATGTAACAGGGAAAAGTTTGTGAAGTCGGAAACAAAGCAGGCCACCTCCATAGCAACGAATGTGCTTCTGGATATTATAACTTTCTTTTATGCGACCCATTAGAACATTATCTTAATTTCACTTGTTCAGTGCTCCAATGAGAAAGTACAAAAACTTATGGACGCTGGGTAACGTCTTGCTAGGTACGTCTAGTCAGTTTCCAGATTTGACTTATCAGACATTTATGTAATTGCATCGAACGAAGATACGTTTTATAGTAAGTAGGTATAAAATAAATCTAATAGTCCTATCGCAACGTGAACAGAAAATGAAAAGATCTGCACGAAACTAGCAATAAACTTCATAAACAACGAAAGACTTTAAGTACGAAAATATTGGTATTCAGTTCAAAACTGCAACACAGCAAAACACGTCGTGACTGAAGCCGGGAGGTAAACAAATTCAAAATAGAAAACAAACTATACGCGCGTTGCACAGTATTGATTGAGCTCCGGTTGGCCGCAATATGGAAGATTTGTTGAGAATAACGGTTGAGCAGATAGCTCGAGTGGCCATTACAGATATCTTGAGCTCCCGCGATCGAAACAGAACACCCGCCCTCACCTACGTCTCACTCGAGTTACTCCAAGCTGCACTGTGCATGGGCCGTACATTTTACCGAGCCGTAATAAGGTAAATGTACCAATACTCGTCGGGTTTTGAAATTCACTGACTTTGAAGAACTGCTGCGTGAAAAATATTTAATTTAGAACGAAACTTTTTGCATGACGAAATAGAAAAATTATCCGTTATTCTAAATAAGTTTTAATGTTTATCATTTTTAGTGATAATAAATACTTATTGAAGCAAATGTGAAAAAAGGGCGATTTGTACCAGTACTCGCCAGATTTGTACTATTAATCATCAAAAGGACCCAGTAGTCGTCAATTTTTGATGCTAATATGAACTCTCAGGCCTTTAACATACGGTTCAAGATGATTTCACTTTAAAACAAATTGTGTTTGTCTTTCATAATTATGAGTGGCAAGTCTAAGAAACAGAAGGTAGATGAAGACCAAATCGCAAGAAATTACTAAAGGTTGTGAGGTATTAGCAGAGTAGGTAGGTAAATTCTAATATATTTTTGCTTAAAAAATTGAGATATCAGAATCACAGAATCGGTTTTTATCAGAATAAATTTTCACGTAAAATGTCGTTTCAGTCTCTGGTAAATTCAACATTTTTGACCGACAAAAGCATGTAACATTTCAACCCTTAATAACTAAGAGAATTTGAATGCTAGGGTAATGATTGAGCATTCAAAATATTGGTCATAATTGTACAAATTTTGAAGCAAAACATAATTTGCCTTTGACGTCACATCGCAAGTGCAGGCGCATACGCCCAACCCTCCTTTTTCACTATGCGTCGAAATTTCAAGTAGTGTCATAGTATAATTTTGAAATAATCGAGTTTGTTTATAGTGTACTCCGACGACGCTTTATTTTAGCTACATATCTTTTAATAATTACTATTAAGTGTTTGATATTTCCAACTTCTTAATGCCTAGAAATCTTCATAAAAGGGTCAGCTTCAAAAGTAAATAGCAATGAAATCTACGCGGTTGTTTAATTTAAAAATAAATGCAAAATTACTACCACTTTTTACCAATCAGTCAACTCCGCCTATCGCAGTCCACTGCTGGACATAGGAGTCTCCCAGACTGCGCCACAACACCTTAGGGGTGGGCATTCCACACTACGCTTGCGGATACGCGGTCTCCACTCCAGAACTCGTCTGCTCCACGGGCCATTGGTCCTTCGACAGATATTACCAGCCCACTGCCACTTCAGTTTGCTTACTCTGCAAGCTATGTCGGTAACTCCGGTTCTTTTTCGGATAATTTCATTCATGATTTTATCCTTCAAAGAGACTCCGAGCATAGCTCGCTCCATAGCACGCTGAGCTACCTTGAATTTGTAAACCAGCCCGACCGTCAGTGTCCACGTTTCAGCACCGTAGGTCTGTCGGGCAGGGCGCACTGGTTATTCTTCAAACACTGGATAGGCGACGAAAAGACTTGACGAAGTTTTCCAAATGCTGCCCAACCCAACTGGATCCTTCTGTCGGCCTCTTTCTCAAAGTTGTGTCTACCGAGCTGGATGACTTACCCTGAATTGCTTGAATCAATGAAATTTCGTCATATTTGCCAAAAGGCTCCATCAAACCGTCAGATATTTATATATTCAATATCAGGAAATGTAACACTATAGCACAGAATAACTTTTATTCGCCCTGAATATCCTTTTAAAAATTGACAAAATCTGAGTTTTCAAAGTCAGATTTTAGGAAAACCCACAATTTATTCATCAGATTTGCTTATTTAAGTCGTTATGGGTTAGGCCGCACATTATCTTACGATAATCAACGACTCTGAAGATCACTTTAATTTGGCACTTTTTTTTAATCTGAAAGTGAACTCTTGACCACGGGGCTCCCATCAGAAACTTTGCTAAAAATATTTTGGGTGTTCTCTCATCATGCCGCGGCTACTAGGCTATCAAATTTTCGCCCTGCATATGCTTGTGCATTGTTCATAGCAAAATAATTTCAAATGTCGTCTCACCGGCCGTAAATCTGGCCAGAAATTAAAAATCAAAGTAAGCTTGCATATATGGAATGCAATGAATCTCAAAAGCCCAGTGCCGAGAAAATCCAAAGCTACGGCAGTATCAGAAAACGAAAGAAAATCTGCAGCAAAAAAGATAAAGATATCGTCTCTTAAAGACCGTAAATCTGCTTAGAACTGAAAAATATCACATACGGTGAAAGGTTTTTTTATAAGGAGTGCAATGCAACTAAGTCCAGTCTCGGGCAAATACAATGGTTAAGGCAGTATCGGAAATCGTATGATTTTTTTTACAAAAACCTTTGAGTAAAAGATAATTCGCTTCATAACGACTAAATCTGCTCGAAATTTTAAAAAACCAACCAAAGAAAGTTCTAAATCGTATGTTTCACAATAAGCCTAAAAATATAGTTATAAGCTAATTCAAAAGCTAGGCTAACTAGGGGGCAGATTTTTAAAAATATTCAAGTATTAAACTGAAAACTTAAAAAAATCATCGACAATTGTCAAGTTATTAATCGGCGGCATCGTGTCATAGTGCAAGTGCGTACATGGGTCAAGATTACGAGAACATTAGGATGTTTCAACGGCAGATTTAGTAAGGGACACCTCTTCATAGGAGAGGATTTTATTGGAACTGTACCAACCGCGCTCAATCTGAGTGAGTTACTGTTGGAAAATTAGTGAGAGGTTAATTACAACTTAGTATTATACCTTTCTTATTAGGACAGTTTAGGTTAGACCTGAGAATACTTTTTACGGGCTGAGTGAGTAGAGCGTGCTTACGACAGGTAAAGCGAGCCCTTTACAATTAACGCAAAACCTCATACACCCCAATTAGAGTATTGAGTTAAAAGCATAATACAATAACCAAAACTTAATTTTTTTAAAGCTAACTATTATTATTAAGAAAATCGTGTTGACGGATTAACATTATTTTATGCATTTAAAATTGAGTCTTATGGCTTTGAAATAAGATTTAATTTTCTTTGGCTCAATCACCGGTCAGTATGGCAAAATACATAATTTTTGAAAAAATACCTTTATTAAAAGTTACTGATATCGATTCAGTAGTCAATTATGAACAAACTACTTTCAGGACTTGCGTTTATTCTGTTACACCTTGTATATGTTTGTACAGACGCCAAGCACATCAAGCTATTACAATCTTTGCAATTAATTTAATAGATTTTCAACTTTATCGCTAAAGCATAAGGTTCAAATGACGAGTTTAAAGACAAATAATTGAGCGGGTCCCAGTAATCGTCAAAATAGCACTTAAAATGACGAGTTCTGGGTCAAGTAGGAATTTTTAGGTACCAATAGATGTCACGTTCGAAAAAAAATACTTTTATGATAAAACTGTTCCAAACTTCAAGTTACATCATTAGCAAATTAACTTAACAAATTCATCAAATGATCAAACTTACCGTAGACCCCACTGAAGGTTCGTAAATCAAAAAACAAAACTGCGCGCTGAGTTTGACATTTAGCAGTTAAACTTGCAAAAAAATGAAAAAATTGTGGGAGACACTTTTCAAGTAAGATATCTCAGCCACCATTACAGTTAAAACTCAGTGTTGTTATTTTAATTGTTCAATATGTTACCAAAAATAGGTTGCCATAAAAATTGGCCAATTAAATATTTAGTAGAAAAAGATATTGAAGTTTTTAGACAATTTGACGACTTCTGGGTCACTGTCGACTTCACCCGCGTTTACCTTACTTGGGATCTCGGGCGAGCAAAAGAGAACAGTATTTCTATTCTCTTTTGCTCGCTTCAAGCTATAAGTATAAAATACGAAAATGTGGACAAGTTTTATTTTCGTAGAATGATTCTTGACAAAGTAGACGTTGTATTTTGTTTTCGATTCATGTATTTCGATACCATATAATAAAATGATGATGAAGACAATTTAGGACTTGAATGACTTATTAACTTCCATGGCAAGTCATTAAGAAAGGTGCAGTTACCCAAATGAAGGAAGATTTCGTATTTAAATGTTCTTCAAACGCTACTGTATCCGCTTTCAAATAGTGACCTACGAGTAGTTTTAACAAGACAACATAGAAGTGCAATAATAGAGATAAGTCAAATATTTATTTCTAAAACGGGCAGCTTATTTTAAACGCAATCCCAATCCTCCTGAAATATTTATCATACTGTTTATACCACGTTTATACCGACAAGCACTACTTGCCAAGGGACAAAAGTGAAGTTTATATTTTTTAAATTCATATTCCCACAGCATTTGGATCTTTTAATAGTGTTAACTATTTTGTTTAGCTTTACAACTCATAATAATATGAGATTGATTTTCAGGTGTGCATTTGGCTAGAGCTACCCATCTAAAATAACGGCAAATCAACTCCTGAAAACATTAATTTAATTGCCTGGCTCTGCATGTTTGTATTTTTTTAATGGAATGAATTCTATGTTATTCTTCATATTTTCGGTAGAAAAGCCGTGATAACGTATCAAACAACCACAATTAGCATAATCAGCCTCTAATATTCCCACTGCTGGTACATGGGCCTTCTTTCGGTGATAGGGAGTGAGCCGTAATCCACCATGCCGGCCCAATGCGGCTTGGTATAATATGTTACATGTCTTCGAATTGTTGGTTCTAGGACATGGCCGGTTTCTTCACATTGTTTCCTTTACCGTTTTGAGACCAGCGGTGAAGAAATCATTTAAACAAACGACCTACAACTCGTGAGTCGCGGCCGTTTCCACTGGGTCACCAGTGCTCACAAACAAAATTATTAGAGACTTAACTCACTTTTACGAGAATATAATATTTATTTATTTATTTATTACATCATGGAAGACTTATAGCTAAAGGAAACATAAAAAAAGGAAACAATAGTCGACAGAAAGCCAATTACAAGTCTTCTATTTATTATATATTCTATTTACATATTTCTAGAAAAGATTTCATCATGTATTAATAGAAGGCCTACAAAGGCACTGCAAGCGTATAACAAGCATGCATGTAACGTGATATGCGATTCGAAGAATGACATGGATATTTTATTGCATCTACCTTTAACATTATGCCACCACGTCCCATACGTGCTTTAGATATTTACGTACCTACCTCCTGTAAAAGTAGAGCATCATATTGTATTATTCGAAGCATTATTAATAGGCGTAAAGACTTAATTTGTTATGAATGCAAAATCATTAATTTATTCGCTTTATGCATTGAGTTACTTGAAGTTAATGTTTGTGAGTTGGCAAAACTCCCAGAATAAAATGGATTATGCAAATAATACGCAACTGTTATAACACAATTGTTTATTATATTCCGCGCTATCTCTGTAGCACTTGATGCTGAAACAATAATTCAATTGTTCAGCTTTATAGTTCATAAGGCTTATACAGTTTATGGGATAAAATGACGCGTTATTGATAGTAAACTGGCATGTTTGGGTGTGGGAAGCTAAAAGCTACAGCAGAAACATAGACGCTGGAAGGAAAATACTAGTTATAAAACCAGTAAAATAATTATTTTTCATAAAAAAAAATTTCTGCAGATTTTTTACAAAACAGTACTTACAGGTTCTTAATGCAAAACCCATAAGCAATTTACAAACTAAAACATACTGCTAGAAAGAAAATTATTCATTAATTTTTTTTTTTGTTTACACATTGACATTATTGTTTTTTTTTATAAACAATGACATTTGCTTACTTTGTAAAGTATTATATTACTTTATTTATTGTGAATGTGAAGACGATGTGGGTCATTTTATATATTTTTTTTATTATTCTCCCTGTTCTCTTAGTTTTTTTTTCATGGTCTGGCAGTCTGAGTAAATGTCCTTTCTTTGGTATTGTTCGAATCTTTGAGCTCCTTAAGGTGCCACTAGTCGATATTTTTTTCATATAAATTTCAGGAGAGTATTACTCCACTGTTTGACATTGTGCATCCAAAGTCAAACATGATATCGTTTTGACTTATTATTAATGTTGTCTGTATGGAAACAGAATAGTAAAATAAAAAGCCATTAAAAAGTTATGAGCCAACAAAGATTCGTTTTTCTTGATATTTTTAACGTAACTTTGGGTGTAAATAAGTAATAAAAAAACTGTAAAATCTTCACAAAAAAGTCCGTACCGACAAAGCTCAGTTATCGAAGAGTTCAATAAACTTTATTTGTAATTGATTTATGCAGTAGTTTTTCCATAAAACTCGATTTTCCGAAGCACTTTTCGAAATTTTTTACGCGCCTATCACGTCGTAATGGTGTTTCTGTGCGTGAGAAGTAGACGTTGTGCGTGTAGACGAGCGTCTAACTGCTCATCACTGATACTAGCTCTGTCAGATACGAAGTCAGGTGAGACAGCGTGCTTTTTGACCATGACCACCAGTGAGTTCGAGCTCGCGACTAGTTTACTCTTAAGTCTTGAATTGAGCTGCACGATTTCTGACAAATGCGTGCACTGACTGGACAGGTCCTTTTAATCTATGTGGTTCTTTCCTCAAAAGACCATCTCAGACATCGATCTACATGGCCTTTATACTAACCTAACCAAACCGAACCTCGGGGTGCCCGTCGCTCGCTCTTGCATCCTATGTCGACGTAGCCCCCCTATGTCTCGACTTTAAAAGAGACTGTGACCTCTGAGTTTGTTTCGGCCTTTCTTCTCAGAGTATTCAGATAGGAAACGCCGACCTCATCTTGTTTTATAAAAACATGATTGACGTGTAAAAGTGTTTGTACAAACCTACTTACAAAAATAAAATTATTTATCATGCAAGTACCTATTTTTATTATCCGAAAATAAAACAATCAAAGATTAATTAGTAGAAAAACTATCTGAAAATCGAATCTCACAAAAAAATCTCACTTAATCATTCTTTCAAAAGGTCTTACAAATAGGTGTACACATTTCCTTGTACGTCACTTGGTCTTATCTCTTCTAGAGGGCACATGTTGTCGGTGTAAACAGGTGAACTCGCGGGAATCGCTATTTCGCTCACGTTCGACATCCGATAAAAGTTTCCGCCACAATCACCTAAGAGCTCAGCTGTCAGGGAATAACCGTATATCGGTTTTGTTTCCACTGCGTCCCTCTGCGCCCTCCTGCATTACAACCGAATTATATCTGGATCATGTTGTATTTAAATAAAGTTTTCCAAACGAATTTGTTTGTTGGTTTAGTTTGAAGGGATTGTGACACGAGGATTGATCGATCTATAAGTTAAACTACAGTCAAAGGCTGTTCGTTGAGGAGTGTTTTTTTATTTATTTAAGTTATACCGTTTTAGTTAGTTCCTTTGTAAATATCATCCTAAAGTACCCGTATTGTAGACGTTCGCATCTGTGTAAGTACCTACACAATTTCAGGAACGATTTACTTCCGACTGTAATATAATTATACAGGGTTATTGGTAAAACATTAACAACGTCTTAAGAGTTCATTGTACTCATCATTATGAACAACTTTTATTAAGGGACCTAACCTGAAATCGCGAAAATAAAATCAGCTGTTCCCTCTTACATTTATGTTCGTTTAACTCGTCAAAATGTAGGGAACAGCTGTATGTAACCATACTATCTAATATTATAAATTCGAAAGTGACTGTCTGTCTGTCTGTCTGTAAGTTACCTTTTCACGCCTAAAACGAACAAACGGATTTCGGAACGGAATAACGGTAGGTACATGAAGCGGGCGCTGCTAGTCTTTTAAAAGGACTAGCAGCGCCCCGCGGTTTCACCCGCATAAGTGTCGATCCCGTGAAAATATCGGGATAAAAACTATTCTATGTCCTTTCTCAGGATGCAATCTATCTCTCTGCCAAATTTTATCGAAATCCGTTTACTGGGTTAGGCGTGAAAAGGTAACATACAGACAGACATACAGAGTTACATTCAAATTTATAATATTAAGTATGGATGGATTAATGCATTGGTTTATCATTAATATAAAATTCTCCACACAACTTTATTTCTTTACATTAAAATACCCGGAACATATTTTCACGCATTAAAAGTTTAATTAATATTTTATGTACCGTTTCTCGAATATGAACGTAGTTTAGTTTACAAATCGTAAAAACTTCTGAATGGCGCTTTGGGAAGCTTTAAAGTACTTTATATCAAAAGACATTATTTAAGCAATAAAGCTACTTTCCGACTGTTATATCAGTTGTTACTATATTAGTTTGGATATACCTACATGCGCTGGCGCCCGCGCCGTGGGCAGTCCATTAATGAACTTGGGCAATGAAAGTTATTGTCGTGTTTGTGTCCTTTGCAGGTTAATGCAAGTGAAGTATGTATGTGGCAAACCTACCGTACGGTCAATGTCTTGGACAGATCTGTTCCTTTTCTTCTCTTTCACAGGCCTCGATCATTAATAGTACTAGATCTTCGATGCCCGCATCAGAAACGGCCGGATAAATAAGACCACAAAATAATGTGGTGGTATTTTGCAACATAGTTTTTCCAACCTTAATTGCTTAGGAATTATGTTTTATATTTCAATAAATATTTTTTTATCTTATTTTAAAAATACTTTTACTTTTCAGTCGAAGTAGTAAGTATATTGCAAACAATAATAAACTTTATGTTTGAAAGATAAGGTTTATAATCAAGTTATTTGCAATCGCGGCCACTTGAAAGATGTGTTTTTGTTCCTAATCTTTATTCGTGGTATTGTTGATCGATGTTTAAGAATAAATGCCGCCCTTAGAGGTAATATCCATCACATCTCGGGCAATTAAAAAGTTCTTTGCCGAAGTTCAATCTTGTCATCTTTCAAAGAAGCAATCTAATGCGCATGATCAAATAATTGGTGACGTCACAAGAATTTGAAATCATTGGCTCTACTTTGTGTAACTACCCACCTCATTGAAGCTTACATGTTGTACATAAAAAAAAGTCCTTCTATAAAGTTTTTTTAGGATTCTGTATGAACCATAACTTAATATCACGCCTTGTTTCTCCGGGTTAGGTACCTACCTATAGGTCCTACACCCAAATTTCGCAAGTTATGTCCCATGCAATAGGGGGCGAGCCTTTTGCCTGTCAACCAGGCACAAATCCAGACTTCGGGCTGCTACTTTAAAATTCCCGATGCAAAAGCAAAAACAAACCAATAACACTTTGCTCGATCTGGGTTCGAAACCCGGACTTCATGTTCAGCAGTAGCGCTTGCGACAACTAGACCAGTGAGGCAAACAGTTACCTAAATACGCATGACAGGTAAATAAATATCCCATGTTACATTTTAGGGCAGAAGCACATTTTCGACTACAAGTCGCTTCCAAATCAAGAGCTGCAACATTCCACTTTTGAATACTCTTTCAATAAAGCACAGTCATTTAGCTAATGAGCGCGCTCTAAAGTAAATAACTTGAACAAAGTCTACGTCAGTGAGATTCAAGCAACAGTTTCAACCTTTGATACTCGACTGGCAGTCGGTGACTTGTTAAGAAAATAAAAATATCACCTGCCAAGCTGACTGTAAAAGAAATTCTTTAGATGACTGCAGGACGGCATAATTTAGCTTTTTTTTCTTATATTAAAGTTGTTTTTATGATTTAGATGTAACTCACCAGTTTCTTTCATTTGAGCTGTTGCTACACTTTCTTTATTAGGTACATTATATTATGAATGCTTTGAGCTCTGGCGTAGTTGAATAGTGAGTAGGTATGATTGCCTTCTTTATTATTTTCCCTGACGATACTGATGCTTTGATGAGATTGTCCGGAAAAGAACCGGAGGCACCGGCATAGCTTGCAAAGTTAGCAAACTGAAGTGGTAGTGGGCTGGCCATGTTTATCGAAGGACCGATGGCCGGTGGAGCAGACGAGTCCTTGAGTGGAGACGCCCTCCAGCTAGATGGACGGACGACCTAAAGAAAGTGGCTGGGACGGACTGGATGCGGAAGGCGGAGGACAGGATGTTGTGGCGCAGCCTGGGAGTGGCTTATGTCCAGCAGTGGACTGCAATAAGCTGAGTTGATACTGATGCTTGCTGGCTACTTTGTTCTGCAGCTAACAATGCCCGGTTAGTCCAGTATGTTTTTTCCGGTTGGAAACTTGGACACGCATCGTTTCAAATACAGCGTGCCACTTTAATAGCGACATTAACTTAACACACTTAAAATAGAGTTTCGCGTTTTCGTTTTATGAAGATAATTTTAATATAATCAAACGTTATTATTTATTTACTAGAATAGCATCTTGGAACTGTAGCTCAGTTGTCATTTGCCAGAGTTATGGATCATAACATTGCAGCAATGAAATTAAAACGAATAACGTGGAAAGAGTAGGCCAATTCAAGGAAACAGGGAGAGCCCTATGTCGGCTAGCGGCGTAAGCGGTAACTTTCAAATTACGAATTATTTTATGTTGTCATCATTTTTATGATTACTGGCCGCTAGATTTATTAAAATAACTAGCTGACCCGGCGAACTTTGTACCGCCCCGCCAGCCGCACTGTCCCCGATTTTTAAATCTCTGAAAAAAAAAGGCCAATTTTGATATCCATGAAATGCACAACGTACTTAATGTATTTAATTGGATAAGGAATAATACTGTATTGTTTCAAATAGCTTGGTAAATAACCCATTTTTTTTTGTAATATGTTAAAGATAAAAATGGTATCTGTGGGTTTGCAATGCAAGCGCACAAAAAATGTTTGTTACGACATCACATTAAAAATCTTTGAATTTCTCGGCTTTTCTCTACTACAATATGCATGTAGTATATGGTACATTAAGATCTTCATATTAAACTGTTTCACATACACTACCGTTGCTGGTGTTGAAATATTAAAATTAACATACCAAGTCAAAGTGGCCACTGCAACAATATAATCATTGTAGTTAGTTTGTCATCGAAACACTAAATAAATTAGTTCAGATGAAAATTGGTAATATTTATACAATGTGAAGTGTTATAACCACAATTGCATTATATTTATTATTTAAGAATGAAAAAATGACAAAAAAAAACAGTACGAGTCAATAGGTATACATACACACACAAAGTAAGTATTATGTTAAAAAATCATTAACTGAATAGAAACAGTTGTCTAAAAGCCAGGCAAATATTGTTTCTAGGCAACACTCCGATGCGTGGGGGTAAATTGTTAAAGATTTTGATTGCCATGCAATGGATATCCTGATAGACAAATGTAGTATACATTGAATACTACATTTGCTATACCTACATTGTAGCGGCACGTTGTATAGGTAGGCATAGATGACATTTGCAATAATATTTTCCCTCATTTACTCTGTCCTTACTAGAAATTAAACAAAAGTGATAAGCATTTCGCTTATTACACAGCCTAACAAAAATAATGCTTTATTCCACCCGCGAGCTTAAAATAAAATAACAGAAACAAATCAGATAGGCCCTTTGCGAGTCTCAGATAAATTATGCGGGATTCATTTAGTCGACTCACTTGGTGTATGTAGATACCGATGGAGCTAAACATTGAGGACAGCGTTTATAATTTGCAAGACCTGAAAACCATTTGGTATTCCGCTCACGTCCGCCCCTTGAGATAAGTTTCAGCCACAATTACCTGACCGTTCAACCGTCAGGAAATATATTGGCACCTTCTGCAAGTTCGCCTCGCGATCGCGCCACCCCGCACCAATATCTACGATCTGATTTTGATCGCCATAAAAATACACGAGAAAAACACGAGCACCCTCTACCAAAGCCAATTTATTAATAGTCAAATTTCAAGTCACGATACGTAAGCTACGATGGAAACAAAACATTTGCATGATTAATGGCTATTTACTTTTTCTTCAAAACCGAAAGTTCTCGAACAAAGAACTTTGTGATTATTGTTGAAGTGCACAATGAAATCAAACGACAACTTTTAAAAGGTCCCTAATGGACAAAAGGCTATCGATCAAATTACAAAGAAAGTTTTTCTCAGTACACAAAACAATCGATGGCTTCAAATATTTCACTGGTCATATTTTTTCCAGTAAAATTGTGTCATTTCTTTTGTGGAGCCTCAATGGATTGATGCCCGGCCACTTTATCATCGCAAAATGCTAATATGTAGACATTTTAGTGGCCATAAATTGCCGTCAAGGGAAATTCGTATGTAAATTCGTAAAATTTGAAAGTATTTTAAGATATAAAGAAAATCAAAGGGCGGCTTAGTACCGCGGCGGAATGTTAGTAGAGTCAAAAAGGGCTGTATCGGGCGGCCGCAATATTCGGAGCCCCTCGATTTCGGGATGGAATACTTGGGGCGGCATTCATTCGATCGCAATCTCTATGCTAACAGCTTGCGATTCTGATCTTCGTTTAGCGGAATGACCGCAGTCACCCCGGTTCCTGTGACGCTTACGAGTATTCCTTACACGTTCACTCCACAGAAGTTTTTTATGGACACGAGGAACGCTCGCCCCTTAGATTTTCTTTTCTGGATGACATAAAACTATTCAGGGTTGAAAATATATAAAAACTCAACATTTGTGCTTTCGATAAATAGTAAAAAATGTATTGCTCAATTTCTTTTTATCTGGCGACATTTGAAAATATAAAGTGGTATTGTAAATAAATCGACGGTTGCTAAAATTGAGAAATTCTGGACTTTTATTTGGTGTCGTATATTGTACGTTACTGATCATTCAATTCAAAGATTTGAAAATGAAAATAACTAGAATGACGGTTGAACATGCCTCGCTAACTCAATAACAGTGACAAAGCGAGCGCTGGACGGACACAAGTGTACCTCCCGTACCTATGCAGATTGCGGCGGATGTTCGTGCGGGGAGGTCGGCTAAGCTAACGTACAAGATTCAAGTAAATCTCTTACTCAAAACCGGTTTGTGGAAACGCTACGTGTACCTCGCTTTAAAAAAAACCGTTTTTGAATCGAGAAAATACGTAGGTACATACAAAGTTTTCTTTAGACACAATAAATAAAAACCCCGTTTGCCAAAGCTATTAACTGATTTCGTTACTATTTTATTTTATTATTGTTTATTTATTTATTATAAGCATTTGTTGTCCCACTTCAGGGCAAAGGTCCCCTTTGAGAAGGAATCCAGCTCATCCCGCCATCATGTATTATTTTATAACTTAAAAAAATATGTATTTTCAATAATAATTGTCGGCAAAACAAAACGAAAGAAACAAAGATGCTACATAATGTTTAGAACACAAATAATAAACAAAAAAGCCGTAGCAATACGAATTGGCTTGGAACGTGCACCGGAAAACTTATATCCGCTGATATCTAATATTTTACTTATACAGAAATAATTCGAGAAACAAAAAGAATGAGGGGTCAAAAGCAGATGGTCCGCTTTTATAAAAATGTTGGAGGGTTGTGAAATATGACACAGTGTTATTTCTTCGCACACCCGGTCAAGAGTTATTGCATTCCATTATACGTTTTCTCTATCTAAAGGAAGCCATTTTCACTAAAGAAGAACTATGCCGTCTAATTTTTATTTCACTTATCATTTTTATTGCTTTGAAAATTTTCATTTCCAACACACGTGTTACTCGTACCGTGAACCTTCTACAGATTGGCGTGATATGTCATATCTTTTGGGGCTTTTAGGAGAGCGGGGAAAGTAATTATCTGCTAGTTATGTTATAATTTATATCTTCATATAAAAATGGGTGCTCCGTAACGGTCGAGCTATCGGGCGGTCCTTTTAACATGCCGAGCTTCGTAAGAGATCGACAATAGACTCAGTGGCTTGGAAGGGGACACCTTATCTTTACTACATTGTGTCCCATGTCACATGAAACGCGAGTGGCGGCCTCAGGCCATGAACGGATTTCACATTCATAATGAAGATTAACCAGAATATATTTTAGCTCTCTCGCTTTGTACGGCACCGTGTGTAATTATATGGCAGGTAACTAGCGCTTCGATACTAATGTACATAAGCTCTGAAATAACGTTTGTTCAAAGAGCCCGATGGAAACACATTTACGTGAACCTTTCGCTCCGTTTTCAAGCTAACAGTGGTTCGGTGGTCGTTAAGCTGTCAAATTAGACCAACTCGTCCTCACTGTCATTCGAAAAAGAAAAAGTGCAATTTTCTTTTATCGCGTGACCTGAAAGTTTTGATATTATTGGTGACGTTGGCGGTTTTAGGCAGGTTCCTCTAATGATGTCTTTAACGTTATGTACCTACATTACGTAACTATATTTTAATGGAAGTTTTGGTAATTAGAATGAAATGGGTACAGTATAAAATTATTGCTTCGATAAATTTATAATTTACTCGACACTATCAGTTCCGGCGCCGCCGGAAATTAATTGGACAGCACTGATAATAATTGAATTTTCTCGTTCAAAGGAAACACTTTTAGGAAAGAAAATACACAGACTGCCAAATAAATGATAAATACAATTTCTGATAACAGAATTCTTCATTATTATTGGTTTGCAGGGTTCTTTGCGAATGACATTGTATTGTATTCTTGAAATAAGAAACCTTACTGAAAAAGCAAATAAAATACTGAGTTTTAACTCCTCTCCTCTTCCATTTCCCTATAGGTACAGCGTAAAATTGAATTCTAAGCCGGATTGAATAGTTGTATTTCATAAAAGATTTTAAAATGGAACACCTACAATATTTCAGCCTTCAAATCTCAATAAATCGTCTAGGCGTGGTAACGAGCTCGCTGCGGCGTAGTCTCTGCGGATACGTATTTTATTGGATTCAGTGAAACGTTTTTCAGGTCCAAAGGATTATTTACGAGCGTCTGCGCTGCCGCTGCAGAAATGCAGATGGACACAAAGTGTGTATAACTTATGTATGTACGGACTCTGCTTCTTATTCTCGAAGCAAATGTAAATCTTGATATTTGTAGCTACAGGCAGTACTGTGTTCCTGTTGTTTCTTGCAAAATGTTCAGGGAATTTGAGCTCATAATGTTGGTTCACTTTAGATATTTTTATAGTTATTATTTGAACGTTCTACAGGTATTCTCGAAGAGTGAAGTATAAACATTTTTCAAGAATATAGGTAATGAAAATGTATCGATATTGGATACTGATAACATTTCAAATGGCAACAAAACTTTCACTCGATGGAAACTAACATCAAACGTGACAATTAGAATTTAATATGCTTGAAGCTAGAACAAATTTTTAACGCCTTTAGTACACCGACCGGTGCAAACGCATGGCAGTAGCAAAAAACGGCTTATCAATATGCATGAAAAAGCATTTCGCGTCAGAGCCGCAGCAGTAGGGCCTTAAAAATAAAAACTAAATAAGGAAATGGCCGATCATTTACACTACACTTTTCAAACATAGAACATTCTCTCGCGAACCTTACTTTTATGAAAAATAATATACAGTGTGTGTCTTCATAATGTGCACATATCGAAATGAGGGAAACTAAGCTTAATTTTATCGACGGAAAAAATATTTTAAAAAATCTAAAAAAAAAAATTGTAGCATTTTTTAAATTATTTTTCGCTGCTGTGACCCCTGTGTAAACAAACGCCCCTCAATTGAGAATGATGGTTTTTTTTTTTACAAAAATCTGATATTTTTTATACCCTTTTTTTATACCCTTTTTTATTACTTTAAATTATTCTCCATCTTATCAGATTTCTAAACGTAAAAATACCATGTTCATAACTCAATCACAACATTTCCTAACAACTTTTAAATATTTTTTTTATTTATAACCTTTTAAGTAAATATTTTTTTAATTTTTCAAATATTTTTTCCGTCGATAAAATTAAGCTATGTTTCCCTCATTTCGTTATGTGCACATTATGAAGACTCACACTGTATACTTGAAATAGTACGGTACCTAATTACGATTCTTTTTTGCGATTTTCTGATGAAAATCACAGAAATTGTTGTTTTAAATGATGATTAATTTAGAGAATTTATTCAAGAAGGTTTATGAGTGTAATACACTAATAATAAACTTTATAGAAATATTGATCGTTTGTCAAGTCGTGAAAACCATGCGAAGTCCCTAGAAAGGATTATAATTCAATACCGCTAACCGATGCACACTATGCTGCCTCTAATTGCCAGCACACAGTTCCACAGCACACAGTATTGTCCCCGTGATGTAAGAGTACAGGAGCAGGTGGTCAGCGTGATTAATAGCCCCACTGAGGAGCCAGGGATGCCCCAACCTATTTATTTATACGAACGTAAGTGCACCTCGATCGGAAACTTGCCAGCGACGAATCTGTAGGGGATACCCGGATGCCCTCTATGAGATTTTTCTTTTTGCATCCCTATGTTTTTCTTGTAAACTTATTTGCTAACGTGATTCAACCTGCGTAACTACGGCGGAAGGTAATGAGGTTTTCCTGTGGTTTCTTTATAGGTTCCTAATTGGTTTTTGTTCTTAGCTTTTCCTGATTTTGGGATGTTATTTTGTGGGAAACTTCTCTTAGTAACTACTCGAAAAGCGATAGCGCTATCTATGTTTGAATAGGATGATATATTATAATTTAGTGATCTTTATTAAAATGTTACGTAAATCTTTCAATAGTTAAAAGTAAACGAACTCCTAAGACAAAAACTTGCTATAAAGGTTCAAATCAGTTCAATGGATACTTCACCACAGTAAATATTCTGGATTTCCAAGAGTCTTCTATTTTCGTTACCTACTGTCAATATTCTTATTATTTCTTAACCAATACCTACCTGTTACGTATCTGTTCTTCCTCTCCGTACCATATTGCTCTCCCGTTCCGTTCTCATAGCTTTTCAATTCTTTTGCGGTCTGTGAGCGTGACTCCGCAAATTTTCCGGCTGCTAAATCGACCGCTTTAAAATTGTATGCTCTTTCTAACATACAGCCTACCCACATACTGCATGCTGTAAGATATAGTGCCGTAATAACATTAGTCTTGCTGAAACTCTCCGTGTGGGCTTCAATACAAAGACGATTAAGTTCATTTTGTTTCCTTATACTGTTTTTGCTTCTTAATGAACGTAGAAACCATTTTCCTCGAAGTAGAATAAATAGGCTTGAACTTATGTACACTTTCTTTGTATGAGTTAGTACAATCCAAATAAAACCGAAGAAATAAATATTTATAGAGCAATAATAAAATAACTCTTAGTTCGAAAACCAAAGAATTTCCCCCTGCTATTATAGATGTCACTACGTACACAAATCACGTTCACGAAACATTCCAACACGCGATAGACAAAACATAAATTAGCTTCTAGTTATACTACTTAAATCATCATTAATAATGTCAAACTGTCATTATTAGGAACTTAATAAACACCAAATTATATCAACTCCATTAACAAAAAATAGCGTAGTAACTCAGTTCATTGTGGTTCAATGAACTGAGATACTACGCTACTAAGTAGTGATCCGTAGCAAACATTGTAGTTTCAGACTTTGAAACAATTTATTTGAATGCATTTACAATGCTATGAAATAAAATATCCACCTGTAATTATAAAACTCCAGGGCAATAGCCTCTTCTTAAACAGAGAAAAGAATCTCGTGCAAAAAAGAAAAGGGAACAAGGCTAGGAAAAATGTTTTTAATTACAAGGGCCGTAAACAGAAACATTACAGTAATACATTTTGCTTTATGACTTAGAATCTACACTACCTACAATAAGTGTCAAAATAACTTGTCGTTGTTTGTACCTCTTCAAATTATATACCTATACAATTTAAAACTTATGGTGGGCAAAGGAAACATTTTTGGAGGTTATTCTGTGGCAATTAAACAGTATCTGATCTGATGGTACTTGGTTACCGCCAATTATGGCAATATCTGCAATACTAGAGGCATATAAGGTGCGTTAGGTATCTTAAGACAAAGCAGGAATGTCTCATATCACCGTCCCCGGAGAATATAATGGCAATCGCAAAAACTCAACTGTTCAGGAAGAACATAAAACCGATTTTAGACGATTGCTGGCCAGTTCACACATAAGTAGAATAGAGAGAGATTTTTTAAGTAGGTAGGTATTGTTTAAAACAAAATTAATTAGATTTACCAATTAGAAGATATTAACGAATTAAGATATTATTAAGAAAATAAATTCATTCTCGTTTCGTCCACTATCTTGGAATGCTATTTTCTTTTGTTTTTTTATTTGCTGATTACGCGGACGCGGCTTTCGGTTACTTTGTATTTTATGTTTATTTTGTAATGTTCTTTGTACAGAATAAACAAATTTTCTTTCTTTTTCTTTTCTTTTCTAATTACACCGGTTCACTTGCTCTTGAAACCGCTCATCAGCAACGCTTCTTAGCAGCATCAAGAAGGTCCCTTAAGTGATATTTTCGCTAATAGGTTTAATTGTTAACTAAGCCAAAAGAAAATACAAGGAAACTTTTCCCCCTGTTATTTCAATATGATTCGTAAACACACCACAAAGCGATCAATCTCCAGGGACGATAAAGATGAGGGTTTTCATTAGAGTACCCTGGAGGTTCACTAACAGCTTGTTTGTTTGTTACAATTACAACTTTATTCAGACTATTTAGAATTTAATTTAATATACTTCTTGTAACATTAATGATGTATTTATTGGTTTTCATTGGGCTGATATGTGGGGCCCGTGGCTAAATAATGTCGATCGACCGGGTTAAGCTTCGCTTGCCGCGGTTGGTCCGTAGATGGGTGACCATCTTTACATACCGAAACCCCTCCGTGCCTCGGAAAGCACGATAAGCCGTTGGTCCCGGCTGTCATTCGTGGATTTTTGACAGTCATTACGGGTAGCCCGAAAGTATGATAACCAGTCTTACCAAGGGGTATCGTATTACCCAGTAACTGGGTTGTGGAGGTCAGATAGGCAGTCGCTCCATGTAAAATACTGGTATTCAGCTGCATCCAGTTAGACTGGAAGCCGACCCCAACATAGTTGGGAAAAGGCTAGGCAGACAATGATGATTGGATGGCTGATATGTTTTTATTGGTGCAGTTCGTAATTTTATAGAAAATTCAAAGAATAAGTAGATTTAAACAACAATGGACGCTCCAAATTGTCTATGGTTTAGTGACACGGTAGGTAGTATGAATTTTAAGTTCAGGTGTAACCGGTGTTCAATTATAATAAGGGTATTTGGCTGGATATTTTAAATATAGGTAATCTCTCAAAACCTAGAAAAAATCAAGCAACAATAAAAAAAAATCCTTGAACATCTCAAAACATTATGTGACTTCACAAAACAGGAACGTTATATCGTCGACCGTAGGTTCAATTAAGGTAAGGGACAAAATACCCAAAATGAGTTGAGTATACAGTTTTGTTCAGAATTTTGCGCTCTTTCGAATGGTGTATATAAAAAAATTGTAGCTTAAAAAAAATGTCCCTTACCCTACTGATTTTTGGATTCGAATTTCGAATCAGCCCCGTAATAACAATGTATCTGAAAACCTATGCAATATAGCAACTTGAAATGGTGTAATTACCGCCGCCAATCCACTTCAAATAAGGTAAGGGTCTTCCCAATCAACGAATTATTCTTCACACATTTTTTCAACAAGACCTTTACACTATTTTTTCATTATAGATTGGATCCAACGTAGAGATCAATTTAATGTAAGGGACATTACTAACAAAATACGTTGGTGTAAGGGACGGCTATTTTCTTAAATAGCTAACTTATTTAAATAAATGTTACACAGGTAGATAGAGCACTAAAATACAAGATTATGTGTGAAATCAGATCCGAAAAAGGTTAATAACAAAAAAAGTTATAGGCGATTTAGTCCGAAAAAAAACTTTGTCTGCCTCTCCTGAAAAATCGTATTATGTCCCTTACCTCAATTGAACCTACGGTCGACGATATAGTGACTTCACCCCATTCAGTACAATGATCCTTCAAAGGCGTGTAACTTCCCCATTTTTCCACTGATTTTTTTTTTTACAACTCGTCTTTTTTAGACACGTCCTTAAAATATTTTTTAATTCATGTATGTTTTTGAAAGTGTTCAAATATCGCTTACTGTCCGCGCATAAATTATTTGAATTTTCATGTTTACCGTTTGTTTGTATTCTTTTATTATGAAAAGTAAGTAGCAGATTAGTAGTTTTATTGATAGATCACTTTAGGAAAATGATAAATTTTTATTCATAAAAATGTTTCTTTCCTTTAAAGGCTGCTTCTCCGCTCTTCTATACTATGCAAATTTCTCCAGTTGCTAAAATAGTCATCCGTTATGCATCTACGACATTATATATTTTTTCAATAAACGTGTATTATGTACTCTTTGTTCTTTTATGTCACATCACATAGCAATAATTATAAAAAAACAAATGATGAGACAAAAAATGTTTGACGTTTTGCATGTATTCAAAAATCGTGCCAGATGTTCGCTATTCGCTATTAATGAATAGTGATAGTTTTGTAGTGACCAGCAGGATTAATAAGTAATTGTCATAATATGTGTATGCTATTAGGCGCGTTTTTAAACAGCGACACGCAGATATCGCGTTCTATCCCCAGGCATGTTCAATGTTATTGCTTTTGGTTCCTAGGCACCACCTCAGGCATGTAGGTATATTTAGTATAAAGGTGACCTAGCCTATACATTAGGTTACAAATTATAGACCAAGAATGATAGATGTCTTTTATGATTCATACCGACAAGGAACGTTTAATTACAGTACCTAGATCGGATTTTTTTACTATGCTTTCTACGTGTACCTATGTTTATTTTCCTTCAGATATAAGGGACAATAATAACACAAAGATTTGGGAGTCGGGCTAGCGTGCATTAGGCAGTGACGTCAAACCAGCCTGTTGCACTATTAATTAGAACCCCCTCGTCGTCAAGAAAGGGAACATTACCTACTTACTTTTCTAATGACGTACAGATAACCATAGAAAAACCTAATATAGATGGGAAGTCATCAGCTAGATAAAAACAAAAGACTGCAGCAATTAGGTAACTTTCACACACAAAACCCGCCACTGACATTACATTTCATCACGAAGCCACAAACACAAGGATATTAGTATAGTGACGTCACTAATCTAGCATAATGTTTTTGCTTTGGCCTCTCAGGTGAAGCGGGCAGACGCAGGTGGTATCCATGATTAATCTGAGCAGGCCCCGCACCCCGTATTTATAGCCGTGGTGGCGTGGTGGAAGCGGCCACTGCCTGGGGCCCCGGTCGCGTCTGCCGAACCACAGGGGGCCCCGATTTTCATGCTGCGAATCTAAAATATCCGGCGACTTAGTACGAATAGAGATATCCATTGTAATGGTTTATTTGTTTCTGTAAGTGAGGTATGGTTATTCTGAATGAGTTGGAAAGACAAATAAAATGGTGATGTAGGAAAATCTGTCAGGAACATTATTAAAGAATAATAAAACTTATTTTTCATATCTGAAAACAGGCTACATGTCTAGGTAAATAAATAATTTTTGATTTTCTCAAACGTATGGTAGGTATGTTTAAAATTCCATCTGCAAAAGTTTAGTGATATCCTTTAGTGACTTAGTAGAAACCGCAAAAAGTTAATTTCTATATTTGCATAATTTTGTCTAAGCCGTAACATTGATTTTCATTAACTAGAGCTGATAAATCCCGGCTCACCACTGAGATTTCAATGAACTAAAGACCCAGGAACCCGTATATTTAAATCACTTGCAGGTACTGGCAACGTGAGTTGTTTAACTCCTACCCATTTTATTTTAGTGGATTAAGTTGTGGCAATTAGTTCGTGGCTGGATATTTGGACAGTGGAACCTTATTTATAGTCCACGGTAAAGCCCAGGCGGCCGTCACTAAGCTCCTAACTAAGGCACTCGCCAATACATAATAATTTATGTTTTAATTTACATAAACATTATTTCATCCCTTCAAGTTTGATTGCTGATGCTCTTAATATTTGATAGGTCCGTTGACTTAATGGTTTATTCGTGTTATTAATTTTGTAATATTTAAAGGTTACCGTAATTTATTTTAAAATATTGCAATTGTTACTCCACAGTATTACTTAGGGCACTTAACAGTACTGCTGCTGTTAATAGCCTAATTTAGAATAAAAACAATATGTATTGCCATATAACACCGCATTTACTTTACTTTATTCTTACAAAGGAACTTAGCAAGACGATAACTTAAAAAAAAAGAAGGACACAAAAGGCTTTTAGAAACAGAAAAAAACAATAGAACAGGGGAGGATTTAAATCAGTTCTAACTTTTCATTCGTAAACAAAGTTTATATGCGCAGATGCCAGAATCCAATAATGGTGCCCCAACGGCTGAGGAGTACCTCCGAAGGGGAAGAATTTCCCCAAAGTATTGGAAGAATACACTAAAGTCACGAAATATAAAATTCATCGATATTGCTGTTTCTGAACATTGAGACTAAAGGTTTGCTCTCCCATGCATAAATATGTTTTATTCATTTAAGTGTAGCTCGAAAGGCCTATATGCACCAGTTTAAAAGGTCTGTTACCGGGGTTACGCGAGTTCGGTCGGTACTCTCATTTCGCGTACATTTATACTCGATTAGGTCCTTGGCAACCGTATAGACATAAAGGGGCTCTTAACATGTAATAAATGTTTCCTTTACTCCAATAAAGTGGGGCGCGCATGCAGCGTGTGCCGTAGTGCTGGTGGTCTCATTGCCTTCATTTAAAACAATCTCCAATGCGAAATTGTAATATAAAATTTTATCAAGAATTGTGTCTTCCGTTAGTTGAAATAAATTGAAACATATACGATTACACGAACAGTAAAACCAAAAAGAAAAAAGAAGCCTCAGACAATAAAAGTTTATTTTTAACAATGTTATGCTTTCAAGTCAAAACGGATCCCATTCATTCAAATTTTCGCTGTTATATTTTATAATATTGTTTGCCTTTCTTTCTTCAACAATCAAGGAGGTGCTTGTCATTTCAGGATTATAATAAGGTTCTGTATTACGTAACAAAACGAGTTGCCAAATTAATTGTCAAACAAAGAGATTAGCTTTCTGTTTGCGTTGAGGTACAAAATTTAAATAATCACTGGCGCTGGTACTGAATACTGATGGCAGTATTCAAATTGTGTGGAATTGTCAAAACAAGAAAATTGCTCGTGGAGTGAGCCCAACACACTGAGTGTAGCCCGTCCGTATAGCTCCCGCGGTGTCGATTAAGGCAATGCTAATGTCATTTGTTTGCTAACTTCGCAGACTCGACGTCGCGGTCGAGTTCGTGCATTCGTGTAAATATTAGAAACCAAATGGAAACAAATAAACCGTCTTATCTGTCGACTTCCATTCGCATTGCAATTGTCATTTTGCTTTTACTACCAGCTCGTGAAATTTGGAGCGCGTGAATCTGACGCAGTGATTCTTGAGACTAATCAAAATTCTAGGCTAAATTGTTTGCTAAATGAATTGATTTTACGCTAAGATCAGGCAAGCATTCCAGTGTGGGAAAGATACATACTTTAGGTAAGCATCCATATCAGTTGGAAGACGTCCAACAATACATAGGGACTTCCCCATAGACTGTAATAACGAACTTCTTCAACCAAGAATTATGCTATATGAGCAATCTTGTGATTCTTATGTCTATTGTTAAAACCAGCGAATTCTTTGCTTCTTCCAGGACGCAGAGTCTGATCTAAGTAGCTCATGAACTCACTTAGTTTTCGTGAGACCACCCTTTCATAGCCTCTGGTGGCTCTTGTGAAACCTCATCTAAATTGTGGACAAAAAGGTCAATATAATGAACGGTAATTGGTAATATTGTCCAGGGGACATATTGTCGCAATTAGCACGTTGTGGGCGGATTAGTGATCGCAGTATGACGTCATAAAGTCACATGTGTACAACTGCCCCTCACCCTTTTCTAATAATAATATGGTTACCTTTTGACCTAGACAAAATTCCATAGTTCAGGCTGAAATAACCTGAATTTATTATTTGTGACTAGAAAATTTTTGTCATCGATGCTTTTATTATGACAACATTACGAACCATAAGGCTTTGCATGATTGTGCCCAATTCTAACATATGTACGTATAAAACTCATATTTCGTCGAGAGAAATGCTGAGTATGCTTACACACAATTTATGCATAGTCACTGTGATTGTTCAAACCACTAAAAGCAGCCGTCACAAAGTCGATATTAACTTTAACAAAAAGTCATTGGAAACTCCTGCAGCATTGATTTTAAACTAACTTTTTTCATGTCACGTTGTTCTTTGGGTATCTACGTATAAATAAATATTATTTTTTATTTCGTTACATTAGGGAGGCGGTGGGATCACCGCAGCTGTCGGCGCGAAACGCCGCGAGTTACCTAAGTCACTTCATTCAAACTTTTGCCAATTTTAGATGAAACTTTTGTTTAGACACAAAAGTTGACATTAGGTCCTTTTTGTTTAAAAAGATTTCATGTAATTGGGAGTAGTGGTGAATTTTATTGATATTGTTTATCGATATTGTTTTTTTTTTAATCTATACTAATATTATAAAGCTGCAAAGTTTGTTTGTTTGTTTGTTTGTTTGAACGCGCTAATCTCTGGAACTACTGGTCCGATTTGAATGATTCTTTTAGTGTTGGGTAGTCCAATTATCGAGGAAGGCTATAGGCTATATTAATTTTTTTCAAAATTAGTGATCCGTAATAAAATTGCTATTTTGTAACACAAGGTGTAAAATCGAAAACCTATTTTTGCGTGCGCTGCAAAAACTATTGACAATAGAACAAAATGATGTACTACGGGTTTGTAGAGCCCATTAAGACCTACAAAAAAGTCCGCGAGAACATATATCTAGCTATCATGGTTTAATCACAATAACCGATTTTGTGTTCAAAATAATTATTAAATCGTCTGAAGAAAAAAAAACTACGTTAAATATGTATCGTAATATTAATCTTCATCGAAATTAAGCATTATGTTATCAAGAGTATTTATGAAGAAGTAAAATACTTTTTGTTTCATCTCAATCGGATATTTCGTTTAAAAGTTATCACGTGTGTAAGATGTTAAGAGTTGGTACCTAAGGAGTTATGGGCCATAGAGTTTTTTTTATCTAATAAAGCTGAAGAGTTTGTTTGTTTGAACGCGATAATCTCTGGAACTACCGGTCAGATTTGAAAAAATTCTATTTGCATTTGATAGCCCAATTCTTGAGGAAGGCTATAGGCTATTTAACATCACGCTATGACCCTTAGGAGCCGAGCAAAAAGAAAAAAACTCAGAGTGAACGGTAAGCGAATACGAAGTGTTGCGACGCGACGGGATGGGGGTACAAGAAATTTCACGCGGACGAAGTCGCGGGCAGAAGCTAGTCTAAATATAATATTTAAGGCATACGAAAATGAACAAAGCACAACAACTACATTTTATTACGCTTTGGAAATGAGTTTCCACGAATCTGATATCGATCGAATGATGCGAGCTAAAAACCTAAATTACCAACACTAAAAGGGTTTTTTTATGCGGTTGTGCCGTTCATTAATACACATATTTCTACAAAAGCTTTCACGGAAAGTGGTCCTGCAAAAAACTCTGAGCCCTTATTTTTAAAGGGCGACTTAAGATTAGTCTGGCACTTAGACATTAATATCAGAAAGAAGCTCCGCGCAGGCGGGTTAAATAAATGAAGTGACTAATAATTAATTGGACTTTCGCCCTATTTTCCGTTCGGTGACAATTAATTTCCGGCACCGACGAGAAAAGAAACCCTTATCACAACCGTTTCGCACTCTCCGTTTAAAGCGAACTGACAATTAAAAGGTCTCGCCGCAAAAAAGCAGAGTTTTCAACCCCAGCGCTGATTAACTTTAAATAAATACTGCATGTATACTATGGTCCATTGTTGAAAGTTTTATGTAAATGGCAGTGTTAAGTAGGACGCAAAAAGTTGATTTAGGTCTTAGCTAGTGTTGTTTCTTTGACGTGCTAATGTTTTAATGTGGCTTGCCGCGTTGATACCTATTTTGTTAGCAGGAAAAGAAGGTAATGGTTGTCAAAAAAAACCAGTTTTTTTTTACGAAATGTTGTGCGAGAATTTAATTCCTTATTAGAAAGCTTTAAAGCTGCATTGCACACTAACCTCATAATAATTATGCAAGTAGAGCATTTGTAATGAGATCTTTTCAAACTGGCTTACGAAATAATCGGAAAGAGAACCAAATATTTATGTGGTGTATTGTAATCATGTACGTTTAGAAGACAACAATGAACATAAGACAGCGAGATTTTGTGTGAGACAATTTATCATAGTGAGGCGAAATCTGAGGGCGACGACGCGGCAGGCAGGCCGGCTTCGTTCACAATCTGATAAAAACATAAGTCGGACGAAATAACAACTTCATAGTGGGAGTCATTTGTGCTTAAACAAAGCGTCAACTGCAGAGTTGCTGCTAGCAATAACCGAGATCATTTTTCATGTGGTTCATTCGGGCGGTCGAGGAAAGCGATATAATAAATCATCGTTGCCAGCATCACGACGTTATTATTTAGTCCGGTCGGTTTTATCCCTGCATGTATAAAATCTTATAACCCAGTCGGAATGAAACTCACAAATTATAACAATACCAAACCGAGATTGAAAGGAATAAATTATTGCAAAACAAGTTTCTTCAGGAAACCTTAAAGACTTTTGCTCAGTTTTACTTATATACTTATGAATTTCACATTCTTGGTTCTAAAAAAGTTGGTCCACTAACGAGAAGTCTTTTTGGAACTTATTGTTGCTTACAAATAAAAACGTGTTTTTCTAAACAAGGAACTAAAAACGTGTTCACTTAAAAGAAAGAAAACGTATTTATTTAACAAAATTTATTTAACAATGAAATGAAAACGTGTTTATGTAACAAAACACTTTCTATGTCATCTTATGTTTAGAGTTGCGAATTTGAAATTCATGGTAGGGTTGCATCACGGCACTATATTTTATAAAATGCAACACTGCCACATTACTCCCAAGTGCGGCACGGGGGAGTCTTCAAAATAAACTCGACGAAGTTTCCTAACTCCCGTAAGTTGGTGCATTTTTTCACAAGTTCCGCGGGAGCACAAAAGCTTGTTAAAAAGGAACTTATTCCATTTAGGTGTAATATCGGTTTCGTTGGGTGTAACCACGTTTGAAGCACGTGACGACATGAGTCGCACCGCTCAGAGGCCAACCTCAATCTTCCCCGTGTTATTTTATTTCACCATTTCAGAGTCAGAGTCGACCCCATTTGTCTTTGTTCTCGGTTTCCTATATTTTTGCACGCAAACTCCATTATCTAATTTAGCTTTGGCTGAATGCCAGGTCGACATTGTTACTTTCTTCCCAGAAAAACAGTTTTTATTCCTTTACATTAAACACCTAAGCACATTTATTTCAATTACTGTTTCGAATAAGAAAAACTGATCTTATAAAGAGTAACATTTTTAGTTTCTGATGAGGGTAGGGCAATTCTTGTGAATTTGCACGCTGTTTTTTGTGAAATTTATTTTAGGCAGCTGATGTTGTTTTTTCTGCCTATGTAATGAAAAAATCGTAGTTATACACGAACTCCCGTGGGTGCAAAATTGTGACGTAGGTGTTATGGGTAAATGCAACCAGATGCTGTCCCATGTCAGATCTTGCCTTTACCTACCAGTAATAAACTCAACTTTTAATGAACTCTACAAAGGTCATATTATAATTATTAATTTCATAACGAGTCAAACACCCAAGAAAACCACATAAACCTTAAAGATTATACCATATCCTGGTTAACATCTAACCATTTGCACTCAACAATACTTAAGATAATTAATATTTCGTTCGCAACAAGCTCTTACAACAATTAGCCGATATCAGCTGGCTGCAAACAACACCGGGATTCGTCGTAAATTATAATGTTACAAAGTAGGCACTTTTGTTTTGAACGTATTACAGTCACGTGGCAGTAACGTTGTGTTACTGCCACAATTAACAAATTTGCGCCTGCACACTACAATTATGTTGTCGTATTTATAAGACTTGAAGGTTGCCGGCTGGCTTGTACTTTGTTTTTTTTTTTAATAACCGGTCGGGATTTGCTGGCTAAGAATTGCCTTAATTTGTCTAACTTGACAACTACATTAACTCTCATCATTATTAACAACAGCTTTTGCAGGTATGTAGGTATGATTGTTTGTTTGTTTTCCCTTTATAGGGGTTGTTGCGTTCGCTTTGATCAACTTGTGACGATGTTGCGTGGTAAAAAGTTGTACTTAAGCAATGAATTCATATTGCGTTGGAACTTTTAGAATATATTTTGAACTTACTGGTGAAATTGAGTCTAAGATAAATAGAAGGACTTAAACATAACTGGTGAAATGTGGGTGTACCTTCTATAGGTACATCCCTGCCTAACCCTTCGAAAAATACAGGCGTGATGTTATGTGTAAATAGAAGGTTGATTATACAGAATTATATTGGCTAGATTACGCAAGTCTCATCGTCTGTATAAAAACCAAGCGTGTCATTATTTTTATATCTACTGTGACGTCACATGAGCGATTTAGTGATGGGAGTCCTAAAATTCTAAGAAAAACCAGCCTAAACAATACGAATAAGAGTTCTGACTTCAACAACATCTACTGATTTCTATAAAACATTAGAGAATTTTAGGTTTTAGAGAACGATGCCAGTGAATTCGAGCCTAAAGTCAATCCACTGACTTCAACGTTAACGCCTTCAATACATCAATAGTAGGTAGGTACTTATTGCGTTTATAGTCAGCCGTCAATATATTGTGTTGGGAACCAATTTTCATGCCCTTTCATGGAATCACTTGGAAATCTGTAAATATAATTAATAATATTCTACACAAAATCACTAAATTAAAACATAGCATTAAAAAAAAATGTACTTGTCACAAAATACCCAACGCAAACATTATCATTCCTCTGTTTCCAAAATAAATTAGAATCGAGAACAACGTATCAACACTATTTGCTTTATTTGACAGAAAAATGAGAACAGCGACCGTACCACGAAGCTGAGCGACAAGTGAAAATACCGATTATTTTAATTTTCATTGCGTGTTTTAACAGACGAGACAAGCTCTACAACAACACATCCTTGTAACTAAAAACGGCAATTTATTATGAATTATCCGAAACACACTCAGTTACATATTTTCATTGTAAAACCAATAATTGATTTTGCAATAAAAACACACAATTTAATAACAAAATGACTTAACGATGAGATGAAATGTTTTCATTATGTCGTCCCACTTTTTTGTGTAGTTTTTACCAGCTCAATACCGCACAATTTGGCAATTTTTAGTTTTCGTTTGACGTCTGGCATCGAGAACATTCGAGCGCGGAATGAATGGAAATGGCGCTGAAGGAAGTATTTTGTACTCCCTTTTGACACGCGAAGTATACAGGGTAAATTTTTGAAGTGGACGTGGATGGCCAAATCCGAAACTATGAGGAATAGCAAAAAGTACTCAAAGGAGTCGCGATCCTTATTAGCAACATTATCGAATTCATTCAACATTTCGGATTTGGCCATCCACGCCCACTTGAAAAATTCACCCTGTATACACTTGCGTCGTCTAGCCAATATAAGTCTGTGGTTGATTACAATATTAATTTTGAATAGCAGCAAAATCATATTAGACTAGCTTTTGCCCTTGACTTCGTCTGCGATTCAGCATGAAAAATAGCCTATGTCTTTACCATGATCATGGTCTATCCGTGTGCCAAATTTCATCCAAATACGTTTAGCCGTTTTAGCGTGAACGCGTAACAAACAAACAAACTCACCTTTGCATTTATAATACTAGCTGCGCCCCACGGTTTCACCCGCATAAGTGTCGATCCCGTGGGAATTTTGGGATAAAATGTATGTGTTAATGCAGGGTGTCGGCTACCTCCATACCAAATTTTATCAAAATTGGTCCAGCCGTTTGTACGTGAAGAAGTAACAAACATACAAACACACTCACAAACTCTCGCCTTTATAATATTTGTGTGAAGTGTGATCAGTTAGGATTGTATTTAGTACCGTTGTAAGTACTTAGCTATCTATACCTATCCTATATTCATCAGTTGCTATTGCAACAAACGACAAAACACACGAATTGTAAACAATGTCATCATTTAATATATTTGAATTTATCTTGATTTTCTAAAAGAGATGTTTTTCAAACTTTAATATATAATGGAACAAGTATTAAGAATCGAGAAATTCTTCAAATATGCATTTTACTAAGTAAGTTCCCTTCTTTCTTTTCTGACCCGGGGCATTCTCATCCATTAGTATCCATTACCAATATGAAATTGGCCGACTGTAAAGTGATATGTCTCAAACAGGTGTCCTATATGTTACTCGCATGATATACGTACCCGTGTGTACATACGTAGGTGCTTAGTTAGGGCCCCGACTGACGATCGACCAAATTGCGTGGTAGCGATAATTACCGAACTATATTCATTAGAAGGCAAAGCGGTGGTTTATTAAAGTTGATCGTGTACGCAGCACACATGTACGTTTACTTTGTACCAAGGTATATTCTTCTATCAACAACATTATCAATTACTAGCTGACCCGGCAAACGTTGTTTTGCTCCTACACTACTCCTACCCAACTCCTACCCTACTCCCACACTACTCCTACCCTACTCCTACACTACTCCTACCCTACTTCTACCCTACTCCTACCCTACTCCTACCCTACTCCTACCCTACTACTACACTACTCCTACCCTACTCCTACACTACTCCTACCCTACTCCTACACTACTCCTACACTACTCCTACCCTACTTCTACCCTACCCCTACCCTACCCTACTCCTACCCTACTCCTACCCTACTCCTACACTACTCCTACCCTACTCCTACACTACTCCTACCCTACTCCTACACTACTCCTACCCTACTCCTACACTACTCCTACACTACTCCTACCCTACTTCTACCCTACTCCTACCCTACTCCTACCCTACTCCTACTATAAAAAAAAAAAAGTATCCTATGTCCGTCTCCTGGCTCTAAGCTACCTCCCTACAAATTTTCAGCCAAATCGGTTCAGCCGTTCTTGAGTTATAAGTGGTGTAACTAACAGACTTTCTTTTATATATACATGTATATACTAGCTGACCCGGCAAACGTTGTTTTGCTCCTACACTACTCCTACCCAACTCCTACCCTACTCCCACACTACTCCTACCCTACTCCTACACTACTCCTACCCTACTCCTACCCTACTCCTACACTACTCCTACCCTACTCCTACACTACTCCTACCTTACTCCTACACTACTCCTGCACTACTCCTACCCTACTTCTACCCTACCCCTACCCTACCCTACTCCTACCCTACTCCTACACTACTCCTACTCCTACACTACTCCTACCCTACTCCTACACTACTCCTACACTACTCCTACCCTACTTCTACCCTACTCCTACCCTACTCCTACACTACTCCTACCCTACTCCTACACTACTCCTACCCAACTCCTACCCTACTCCCACACTACTCCTACCCTACTCCTACACTACTTCTACCATACTTCTACCCTATTCCTACCCTACTCCTACACTACTCCTACCCTACTCCTACACTACTCCTACCCTACTCCTACACTACTCCTACACTACTCCTACCCTACTCCTACACTACTCCTACACTACTCCTACCCTACTTCTACCCTACCCCTACCCTACCCTACTCCTACCCTACTCCTACACTACTCCTACCCTACTCCTACACTACTCCTACCCTACTCCTACACTACTCCTACACTACTCCTACCCTACTTCTACCCTACTCCTACCCTACTCCTACCCTACTCCTACCCTACTCCTACTATAAAAAAAAATTTAAAAAAAAAAAAAAGTATCCTATGTCCGTCTCCTGGTTCTTAGCTACCTCCCCACCAATTTTCAGCCAAATCGGTTCAGCCGTTCTCGAGTTATAAGTGGTGTAACTAACAGACTTTCTTTTATATAATATAGATATTATTTGTGATTAGGGTGTCCAACTTTTTTATATCAAATATAGTATTTTCAAAGCCATTGCCTGTAAGAACCTATAGAAGAAGCCGAAAAAATTAATGTCACTAAATTAAAGTTAAAAAAATTCAATAATTCAGATTTTATGAGAACTGGCCCTATTGCGATTATATCGTCATTTTGTTTTGAACTTAAAACATAGTAGAATCAGAATCTTTATTTGTAAACATAGTTAGAGTCAGTGTGTGAGATGTTACAATATTTACTATTTTTATTTAGGTACTCTATGTTTTGCCATTAGGCGTACAAATATTATCAATGTATATTCAAATTAATTAGGTACTATAACAATTAATGATGATTATAAATTATAGAAAGAACTAGAGTAATTAATCAATATCTTTTTCCAGAATGTCAGCAATAAAATGTTAAGAAAGCACATAGATCCGATATTAAATGTAAAAAAAAAATACTTATTAATGTCAAAACAGGTCAGGTAACTTAATGTTGAGGAGTTAATTCCTCCGAATTAAAGAATTGTCATCCAAATAGTCCTTTAACGAGTACATTTATTAATTAAAATTTTTACTAATAGGTATACTTGAATTTGTCCAGATTTAACCATTTTAATGTGTCAGGCAGCTTATAAATATTTTTGTGACCATACAGAATAGTAGATTATTCGCCAAGGGAGCAGACAACTATTTTGAAGGCGAGAGTGATTTTTCGAGTTTGTAAAGAACATTTTCGAAATGTCTTATTTAAAAAAAGATAACTGGAAATCTCTGTTTATACGGAAAATTTAAAATCGGTCTAATTTGGCTGTAACACTATTTTTAGAAAATGTTCTTAACTAACTTTTTAGACCTCTGTATTCTGCTTATGCGTATGAAATTTAATTAAAATCGGTTCATTCATTTCGACAAACAAGGGCTTGAAAGTTTGTATGAAATGCGGTACGACATAAACGCTCTTAAAACTGTTCTACCATGTGAAATTTCGTGCTCTAGCTTATTTTTGTCACGAAGTTTTCTATAGTAACTTTTGAAAGCTGTTTTGTATTGCGAGATGTGTGTTTTTGTAGTTTCGCCTTATAGTATTTAGGCCTTTAGTATTATCAGGAAACTATATTATACAGCAGGGTTGGCAACCCTACTTGTAATAGACAGAACGAATGGATACAAAAATGATCCTATTAAGGCAACGCTTAAAGTCACTGAACCCTAAAATAGCGTAAATAAAGCTAATAGTGTCATAACATTTCGAAAAGCTGTAAAGGCTATAAAGCCTTTAGAAATGTTACCAGCAAAAAAAATTGCTACAAAATATCCTCCAAAGGATATTATAAAACGATTATAATGCAATGCACAAAGAGGACCAATTATGATAATAAACCGCTGATAAAGTTTGCTTGAAAAGTAATAATTTAAAAGCTTAAACCTTTATATTTATTCAATAGGGTGAGACTGCCATGACTTGCGGTTCCGTTTGCGTTAAACCGCTTTGATGTTTATAATTAACATTTTAAAATTAACAATTGTATCACATCACCGTTTAGTGATGTAGGTATCGTTTGAGGCTACGTGAGCCATATTTTCATTAAAATACAGAATTATTTCATTTAAAATAAATAAATGTATGGACAACAGAAATATCAGAACGATTCAATTTAAAATCTTATTAGCTTAACTTGGCTCTATCAATCATTGTTTGTACTTTGAATAAATATAATCGAGAAAAGGATGGTACGGCCGTGCCGCTTTTTGCTCGACTTGGCGGGGGCACTACCGTGCCCCCCGATACATCATAAATATAAAGACGGGACCGTGGCTAAATAATAACAGCCGCACAGGTCGATCGATCAGGCTTGCCGCGGTTGGTCGATCGGGCTTGCCGCGGTTGGTCTGTGGATGGGAGACCATCTTTACATTCCGAGACCCCTCCGTGCCTCGGAAAGCACGTTAAGCGGCTGGGCCCGGATGTCATTCGTAGATCTTTGACAGTCGTTACGGGTAGTCAGACTGCCGCTCCATGTAAAATACTGGTATTCATCTGCATCTGGTTAGACTGGAAGCTGACCCCAATATAGTTGGGAAGAGGCTAGGCAGATGATGATGACATCATAAAGATAAAATTTAAAATAATTTTTTCACTCGAAAAAACTATTTAATTGATAAAGCACAAACAATAACCGTACAATCAAATGTAAAATTCGTTTAACACGAGTGAGAATGAAAACTTGCTCTAATCCGGAGGGTAGTCTTAATAAGCCGAGTTTTAATTCCAATCTCCATTCCGAGCGAGCCCACGTAGTCAGTGCACATTCAGACGCCGCGAAGATCTGACGTCCCCCGATAGTGATTAAAGTAATGCTAATGTCTGTTGCTCTTGAGTTTTAATTTTGATTCAGCCAGTTTAAAGTTTTCTTTTCCTACTTTTTAAGGCTGAATTGGTTTACATTCATTCTTTTAATTTTCTGCTGTTTTTTTGCTTCTAGATGACTGGTTCGGTTAAGTTTCTTTATTGGGTTTTAAATTTAATTTCAATTTCACAATATATAAATTATGCACACCAAACAGACACACACAATGAGTATTTAATTTATGCAGATACGCGTAATTGATTAAATTTTCATCGCATAGCATACCTACCTACAGCGACCGTGCCCGGGCTGTATATAGCTCGTAGGTACTTCCTGGAATAATTAATAAAAACAAGCTGTACCTAATAATTACAGACACAGCGCGCCGTGATGCAAGTTTGACCTAATTTAATTCGCTATCAAAGGGATACGTATAGTTCCGAGTAGCTCAAAGTAAGATGTTTTAATTAAGTCTTAGACCTCGCGATAAATAACAGGCCTGCTGGAGGTTGCCGGGACGGCACTAATTGCTAGTATATTTAATCCGGTAAAATACTACGGACCCTGATTTCCATAAGCTCCAATTGTTTGTGCCCGTGTATACCTGGGTCCGATTTAGTTGCGACCATTTCCATTTGTGTTTATCTTCCGTCGACGAACGCTGAATGAATAAATTGACATTTGGCCTATATTTCATCATTTGCTTTCAAAGGCATTTATTGAGTGTATAAATGGTTAATAAACAATTTTTAACAATCAAAATAACGGAAATTATTTAGAGATGTTTCTGAAAACTATTTAAATAGAACACAAAGCTGTTTTATAATACATACATATATTTAGTCGACATTGCCTAAATTGTTTGAACTGTGAATAATCACATCACACTAATATATTATAAAGGCGAAAGTTTGTGAGTGTGGGGGTGTGTGTGTGTTTACATGTTTGTTACTTCTTCACGCTCAAACGGCTGGACCAATTTTGATAAAATTTGGTATGGAGGTAGCTGACACCCTGAATTAACATATAGGCTACTTTTTATCCAGATATTCCTACGGAATCGAAACTTATGCGGGTGAAACCGCGGGGCGCAGCTAGTGTGTAAAATAAAATGCAATTATATACCTACGTTAAACTTAAACTATATTTTGTAGGTGTGGACGGAGGTAGGAGGTAAGTACTTACTAAGGTTCAACTCAAGGAGTAATATTACGTAGGTACCGGTATTAGGTATTGTTAAAAAACATAAGTTTTAATGTATCGGGTATAGTTACAGAATAGGTAACAACAATTGTTATATTATATCGAAAACTACAAATACAGGGTACAATACGGGGTTATGTTATATCTAATACTACAAAACTTAAACGAGTACCAGCGCACTGAGATTAACCCAAGCTCCAAATAACATCGTACAAGATGTTCAATAAAATCTAGACAAACCGCATCAAGTATTAAAAACAAAAGCTATAACAGTCGTGGAAGGTGCGGTACATGGCAGCTCGGTGGTCACAAGTGGCAGTAAACGGTAGCGACCACTTGCGACTGTAGTGTCGGTGGCGGGCCCGCCAGCCTTTTAACTCTTTCCCATTCAACATTGTTACCTTCACAAACGAGGAGGCCGCGTGAGTAGCCTACACAATCCGAACTCCTTTTCATAATGAAATAGAGTATACGCTTTGTAACATTTAAGACATTCGGGATTCAATGTAATGTTTTTGGTAATGGTATCTACGTAAATGTATTATGTATTTAGATACGTGGCTTACATACGTCAAGTTGGTACACAATTTTGTGAACAAAGCTCCGTTAGTAACAAGACATAAATTAATATTAATAGACTCAATAGATAAAAGACTAAAAACTCGTTGAAAATTTCGTTACTTTAAAATTATCAATTTATAAAAACTTTTTAACAAAAAAGAAAAACCGACTTCCAAAAAAAACACTACAAAGTGAAAAATAACTTTAATTTCGGAAGTCGGTGTCTTTGGATTTGTATTTAAGTTTTTTGCCACCGACTTCCGAAATTAAAGTTATTTTTCACTTTGTAGTGTTTTTTTTGGAAGTCGGTTTTTCTTTTTTGTTAAAAAGTTTTTATTTCCCGCTTTTTAGTGGGTCTGTTTATAATTTATCTAAGTTACAATAGCCTAATGTCAACTTGTTCATCGCCTTTACCAAAATATTGCTTTTCCCGATGCAGGGAAATTCATTGTTGAGAGTTCTCCTGGTATTTCACCATCAGCTCCATTTCACCATTCGCATTGTGACGAGCATAACTTGCTTAGCAACCATAATAATGTAATCGAATCGCAACCCATGAAATACTTATTATTGAGTAGTTCCGGTGGCCATCTATGGTCTTCATCATCAGTTCCACTTCACCAAATAGTGCTTTTCGAGAGCAAATGCACGAGTTACTATAAAAAATACCCAAATCGCTATAGGTGTGCCTATAATATTTGAAGAGTTCCTTCGATTTCTCCAGGATCCCAATATCAGATCCTGACCTGATGACAATGGGACCACCTGGAAAGTATACCCTTTCAAACTAAAAAAATATTTTTTGAAATCGGTCCAGCCATCTTCGAGTAATCGGGGAACATACATAAAAAAAAATAAATAAAAAAAAAAAAGGTTCCGACGAATTGAGAACCTCCTCCTTTTTGAAGTCGGTTAAAAAATAAATGGCAATCTATACCGATCAAACTTATAAATCAAAAGCAAATCCTATAAAAGGATGCGGAAAAATTCTAAATTTGTATGACGTCATGCTCGGTTTAAAATGTCCCCTGGTACAATTCTTTATTCATTCTCTTCATATCGGACCCGGAAAAAAATATAAAAGTAGGAACTGGACACCTTCGCGTTTGAGTTATTTTAACCAACATTCAAGTGCTGCCAGTTTTCATATTTTAGGTTATATTTCTCAACGTTCCTCGTATAAAACGAAGTTGGCCAAGTTTATTTTTGTTCATTGCATTTCTTGTTTACTATCCATCATATTGTTGAGACGTTGGCGTCTTATTTGTCCCGTTCAATTTTAGTTTTCCCGTTCGATATAAAACGATCTAAAATATATTCTTGTTGTACAATCGTAACAGGACCTATTGATAGGTTGCTTTCATGGGATTGGAACAAAGATTGCAAAGCCTTATGTAAATTTCATAGATTTAAAAAATTTATAACGTTATAATAAAATCTACTAAAGGTTTGTAAGTCAACTGGGAATATATCGTTAATATATAAAATGTAGCATCTGGTTGTCCACCCCGAAAATTGTAATAAAAGCGTTTTCTGACGGGAATGGGTCCTCAGGCGATCGTAAGCGAGAGACTTGCAATCTGTCACCTTGCACTGCTGCAAGCTCTGATTGTATATGTTAGAGCACACGTGCTATTTATACTTATAACGAATCTATGTAGTTGGGATTTGATAAACTGGATCACAGGCTGTTTGATATCGTAAATAGTTTTCAGTTTTGTCTTGACAAAAAAGTAATTACAATTAAAATGAATGATAATTATATTGTTATGTTAAATGAATGTTTAATCAAATGAAATTGTTTTTCATCGGCGGCATTATTGCGTCAGCACCGCGAGGTAGGTATGTTGCATTCATATTGTTCGAGCTACCGCAAATTATTTGTGTTAAATCTCAATTTAATTAGCGTGCGTGTTTAATTGCTTGTAACATAGTTTATTTCCGTAATTATGTTGAATTTTCGATTAAAAGACGTGTTCCAAATAAATTTTGTAATTATGTTAATTTATACAAATTAGTTTCATAACAAAGGAAAGTAATTACATTTCAGAGGTTTTTTATTAATCTAACTGAAGGTATCTGCAAAAGACCGCAAGTATCAGCTCTTTTAGTATTCTGCCTATCGCCTTTACTTACGTAATTTATTAGCACATCCATAAATTAAGCTAGCTCCATCATCACATAGTATATAAATAAACCTCGACGCTCCAACTTAGATCCCAGATGTCCTCTAGTGCCAGTTAATGATTAACTAGTGCGAGGAGGCGCGGAACTAACCGCTCAAAACATTTAGTTAAACAATATCCGACAGACAATTTAATCTAAATCGCAAGTGTTCCCGGCCAGGGCGGAGCGGCTACATGAACCAGTAATGGAGAGCTGTAAATCTTTCAGTGGACAGCGCGACGCGGCGCGGCGTTAGCAACAAAACATTTTTTCCATTCACCCCACTGGGAACACGGATTCGATTTTGTACATTCAATACAATGTCGCTGACTGTATCCCATTTTAACTGTACCTAACGACTGATACCGCCTAGCTGTGAATCCACCTACGGCAAAAAATGTTTCGCATACCTCACATTTTCAGTGAATGTACTCACTGGTCAAATATCGAAACAATCATAGTTATTTGTGTGGTCGCTGTAACAATATTATTGAACGTATCATTCGTTGATTGCACATCGTTAATCGGAATAAAACATTTAAACGTTGGAATGTTTAAAACGTATAGCAATGAACAAAGCAAACGTTGCGATCACAATGCTACAAATCACATTGCGATAGTTTAATGAATCGAAACAATCATGTAAGCATTTTCTTTTTTACGTCAGTCTAAACTGTTCGACACTGTGTCTAAAACCCAGACTTCTAAAATGTTCTTTTTGCACATTTACAGACGAAAAATTTAATAAAAAGCGACCATTAATGCAATGCAATGCTAACTGAAAATAAAGGGTATCAGAGAAATAACCGTCTCAGACTAACGAGTAAAGTGTTTTTATTAAAATTCGTCATAACATTTCACTAAAGAGAAATTTGAAAGGTAACGAATGTGACTAAAGAGTTGTATTCATTGCATCTTTATTTTTTATTCGTCAAGCGGGAGCGCGACACTGAGCCAAATAACCTGACGCCGTTGGCTGAAATAAGGCGCTTTCTAATTTACATTCTGTATACAAATTGCGCAAATGTGAGCATGAAAATAAAATTCTCGTCGTTTGTGTTTTCTTGTGGGGTGGTCTTTTCTCGCATTATGTAAATTTTATTACAAATTCTGTCAAATTAGTTTATACACGCACATTTTTATAAAGCTATTGTATGGTTTGTGTTTTCTTTTGACAATGTGTCAAAATTAAACGCTTCATATTCAAGTTAAACTTTTTATTTTTAGACTGGTGGTACCGTTTTGAGATATTTATAAGCTGCGTGGGTCGAAAGATAGCGGTTACAGTAAGCTTCAGGAGATATTATTAAATACTTGCTGTTGCCCGCGGATTCACCCACGTGGATGTCGGAAAATAATTATCCCATGAGAACGTATAACCGGAATCATTAGGACCCTATGTGTTAATCCAGGTCATAAACTGTGTGCTCATCCAAAATCCGTTTTGCACTAATCCAGACAAACAGACAAAAATTCTAAAAACTGTGTTTTCTAACAGCCCTGACTTACGAGTTGCATGTCGTAGGTTTGAACCCAGATAGGCACTTTACTTTGTGTAAATTATTTTATCACAGCTGCTCTCAAAACGGTGAAGGAAAACATCGTGTGGCATGTCCTAGAACCAAAAATTCGAAGACATGTGACATCTACCAACCCGCACTGGGCCCGTGCCGTGGATTACGGCCCACTCTCTCTCACCGAGAGGAGGCCTGTGTCCCAGCAGTAGGAACATTATAGGCTGAATATGCTTTTACTCATTCCCACAACTTGTAGCAATTTTTTTTTTTTAAATTTTATATGTTCAGTTTTGACTTCGTTGCTATTTTATTATGTGTATAAAGATTATAGATCCGATTGTCTTATCTTATTATCTTTATTTAGAAAAACTTAAATAGACGCTGACTTTGTTGAAATCATTGTGAGCTGGTTTAATGACATGTTTTCTGGGCTTACAAGACTATTATTAAACTGTTCAGTGTTCAGCTGTTAAAAAAGTTATACACCGATTGTACTTACAATTATAGAACTCAAAAAAAGACGTCATATAATGTTTTTATCTTATTTTATATCAGGCGACCAGGAACGACAAAGCGGCCGATTGAACAACCCTTGATCAGATGGATGGTCAAAGTGATAGAGATCATGGCGGCCGTTAGCTACAAGAGATCCAGGGCCGATCGTTGGAAATTATTCTTAACGCCTCACAAAACGAGTAATCTTTGTTGTTGGGAAGCATTTCTAAATATAACTACATAAATTCTACATTTTATTTTAAAACATGAAATATGTCTGGCATACCTACGATAAACAAATCGCATAAGATGATAAAAATATAACAGTGACGTCATTGTATTGAAGTTGGCGAATGATTGTGGTTTTGCGGTCCTCGTCGCGGCGCGAACAAGCGACAAAGTACCAATGTTTAACTTTCCACGACAAACTTTACTCTTCACTATTCTCTCGATTTCGTATTATATCGAATGTAGTGCAGATAACTTCCCGGAGCAACTCTCGAGTTAACTTTTTATATTGTGAGGAGGGAAACTAGATCAAGTGATATGCTTTCTTATATCACCGAATTTGAGGAGAAGTGTTTTGCGAGAGATTTTTCTTGACGACTTTATTTCTGAAGTTTAATTGCATTTTATTTAAGTTTATGGCAATTATTTAACACGGTTCTGATTCTACAGCGCAGTGGAAACTCTCGTAGAAAATACAGTGCTACGCAGGAGCTACGGCGTAGCAGTTGCTGATACATCAGCTACGCGGTCGTAGCAAATCACTGGCCGGTCTCACGATTTGTTGCTCTCGGTTTTCACTACTTCTTGAACCCTTTCTTGTTTGCCTTTATGCTATTATGTAAAAGATATATAAGGCTTATTTAACAGTAAATATCATACATGCTAAGCTTATAAGAATCTAATGCAAAAAACAGAACTTTTTTTTAATATGAGCTAACATTCAAATGGTATTGCGGAAACATCATACCATCTATATATATATAATATTCACACACAACACCCCGACACGATCTTTGTTATTCAAACAATGGGGTTATTTTGACGTCAACAAACGAGAGAGTTTGTTCTTCACGCTGCATGTATATACTTGAGATTCGCCTAATAAGAGCAGCCACTGAATAAATTCTTGATCACGATCAACCATTATCATTTAGCGGTTAATAAATGTTAGAGGGTCGAAAGTCTAAGGTGGCCCCGTCGACGAGAGGGGATCAAAAATCGTAGTAATAATCGTAAAAAGTTTCAGAGTAACGCACGCGTCGTGAATTTGGAAGGTAGTCAAACGATCTTGTCATTACTGGAACGAGGTCGATGCCCTCAGATAGTGTACGTGCTATCTTCAGAATCTGTGTGCAGCGGTGATTATACGCCTTTACTGCCCATCCAGTATGTGATGAAAAGAATTCAAAGTAAGGTATACAGCACAAAGTAGCAATCTGTTATTCAATCACGTCTTAATGGAGCTACGCAGGACGGCAGCGAAACTTCGCTTAGAAATCTTAGAGGATAAAATTTAAACTAGATGCTTTTTATCTCAATTGAATGGGAAGAATATTAGAAATGTTCGTCTTTTTATTAACTTTGCAGTGAAGTTCATTGCATTCTAGAGGTATTTTTAAATGTAGTCATTCGAGTTTGTAGGTTAACAATACACATCACATATAATCAGCCCCTAAGTTTGGACGCAAAGTGATGTCTGGGATATTGGATCATAGAGGATATTGAAGAAAAAGACAAGACAAAGACAGGACAGGAGAATGTTGGCATCTCATCTCGTACAAGGTGGCCGGAACATGGAAGCGAACTGTAACCATGAATTTAACACATGATTCTTGCCCGTTGAAATTTTTTGTCGGTTCAAAAAAATAATCAGCTATTTTATTAGATAAGTGACCTACGAGACTACTACCTAAGAGACCTACTACTAGCTAAGAGATTTTTACCTATAATGTCTTCAAGGTCGCCAACCCAAAACATTTCTAATAAATAATTTTAGAGTTTTCAAAGAAAGACTTTTTAAAATATGTATAACATGTTCTGTTACTTCAAAGTTTCTGTTTTAGCTCTAAAAAATGTCATGAATTAAAAATAAACATTGATTTTTGAATGGCGATTTGTATGCGCGTCGTTGAAAACATCATGTCAAAATTCACGTAGCATAGATTTGGTGAAAAGCATTCATGACAGACGGACAAAAAAATATTTGTTTTGCCTTTGTATGTACAGAAAGCGTCACTATGTCCTAACCCCTCAAGTTTTAAAATGTTACACTGCTACAACATTGAATTCCTTACGAATAATCTAAAGAATACTTCAAAAAGAGTCCATTGTGTTGACTCGGATTCGAACCATCGCATCACCGAACGTCGTCATACTCATACCGGCAGTTTGACGAACTAGCCAGCGAGCCCATATGAATTGCGATGAAATTGTTATCTACTATCGGCTGAGTCATTATATCTTTAGGTCCCTGTCTAATCGAAAGATGTTATAATTTGAGGGTATCCATTAATTTTACTTACTTACGTTGTCTTTATAAAATTAATCCATACCTTCAAGTTAGAACTTTGTATACGTTCACTTAAAACGGCGAAGAGTAAACGACTACTAATTTTATCAATTATTTTTTTAAATGATTTCTGATTTTATGAGAACTAAAATAGTTGTTCTGTTTGTTGTAAAATAAGATCATAGTTTTGTTAAATAATAGCAATAATAAATATTATTAAATGATTAATAAGGTATTTTATTTTTCTTGATTTTTTAATTCTTTATAAATAATTACTACTTAAAACAAAATAGAAATATATATCAAAATAATATAATGAACAAAAAGCACATTTCGTGCCTATATAGGATTTGAACTTCCAATCTTATGCACGGTAAGCGGTCTTGAAACCTCCAGTCTATTTAGACGATGAATAAGTTGTCGTAAATGTTAACCCTATTATTGTTGCTTGTCGTCGCAAAAGTATTGTTTTATTGAAAAAAACAATAATAAAAACAGAATTAAAAAAAAAATACTTACTTAAACTTCTTTATTCACTAAAACAATACATTATTTAAAATAAAATGTTTTTGCAAAATACAAAAACCATCTTGGGCCTATCACGGATTTGAACGCACATGTCTTTTGGTGGGGTAACTACTTAAAGGAGCTGTGTGTACCTAAAAAAACAGGCGATAATAAAACGTGATCAAACAACAAATTAACGATTTTCGAACTTTTTCCTTTACATATTGTGCTGTGATATCTTGTTTCTTGCCAAATTTCTTGATTCTGGGCCAACGGGAAATAGGTTATGATTTGTTTGAGAGTATCAAAGTATGTCACATAAATATCCGTATTTTTTATTGCGTTGACTTTGAAGCTTGATTTTATAGAGCCCCAAGGGACCGTAGACTTACATATTAAGTATTAATTTCAACTCCATTCTTCCACGCGTTCCTGAGAAAAAGGGTCTTGACAGACTGACAGACGGACAACGAAGTGATGCTATAAGGGTTTTTTTTGAGGTACGGAACCCTAAAAATGGACACATCCCAGATAGACAGTATGCAAGCATGATTTTTATCATCAGAAAGTACAACAGATGGGGCTTGTTATTGCACAATACACAAGTTCAACACCGGTAGATATACATCTTGACCAAATTCCTTTGTAAACTTTACGCACTGTGTATTTAGCCTGTTCTACAAACTCGACCGCACAAGATGTAACACGACCCTAGGCCACTATCAGATGATGTGGTCGGACTTAAACATTTTCGGTAGCATTTTGTGGTTAATATAATAACTATTAAGCCAGGGGGCCTAAAAAGGCCACTTTGGCATAAAAGCATAACATTACGAATCATAATATGGCGAAGACAGTCCGTGTTTTTCTTTTTTTCGATGCACTACGTAGGTATAATCAAAGAGATTGGGATTGGATTTCGATTGGATTGATTGGTATTTTAGCACAGACAAAAAAAAATAACTGAAAAATCTTTCACCAATGGGATTTGATACGATTAACTTAACAGTTAACATAATGTTATCCTTTTATGATTCTGCCAAAGTGACCTTTTTAGGCGGGGGCCTAAAAAGGCCACTTTGGCAGAACCAACGTTAACTTAGCTTGATTTAAAATTAAACTCTTATATACCTAGTTGTTACATCATTAATCATGAGGCATTTAAGGATTTTTGCAAATTGATGCCATTTTAATTTTAATGGCAGAATACTTTGCTAGAAGTTTAAAGTAAGTTTTTATTGAACTACCAGTGATTATTGAATATTCATTGCTTTGAAGATTTTAAAATCTTTTAAAGAAAAAAGTAATTCGCATAAGTGTGTTGAAGGGTGGTCAGTATAATGAAGTGATTGAATCTTGCCTAGTTAAATTAAACGTGAGAAGATCCTCCAGATAGCTTCATAAAATTTCATAGAAAACTGTAGGTATCGTGAATAAAACCTAAATATAAACAGCGAATGGGCTATTCTAATAAAACAAAAACGTTTGATAGACGATATTTTCTTTTTAAACAATTGCCGAGTTTTTTCATTTCTGTTATATTTTTTTGCACTAAGTGATTATTCTGGTTCAAATGCTTAAGTTGTATTGTTAACAAAAGAAGAAGACAGCCTGTAAAAACTGAAAAAGGTATTTATTCTCAAGAAAAATTTGAGTATTTCGAATTATTGCTTCAAAATATTGTAAAATTTTAAAAGAGTATGGTGAAAGTGGCTTCTTTTCCATTCTTCTTCCATACGAAAACTACGTTTTGGAAGGGAATATATTCTATTTTATTATAAATGTTGACATTCAAAAGTGCCTTTATTAAATAAATGCTTTGACTTTAAAGAATAGTTAGAAAGTACCTTTATGTACATCAAGAGATAAAAGCTAAAGGCGAGACACAATACAAAACATACAACCTCCGTGCATCAGTTGCACAATGAACTCATTAAAGTGCAGAAAGCGAGCTCCACAATCCCGTGATCGAAGAGCGATATCGTAATACAATATCGACTTGTATTAATCACATCTGTCTATTGCACATCTAACAGGAGGTTTCGTATTTATAATCTATGGTAGTTGGCAGGTTCGAAACGCTATACCTACCGCTAAACGATCGCGTCAGGATAGTTCGGTTTAGATACCGATCAATAGGCTTTTGAGGCAGTGTCTGAGTCAGTTGGTTAACGCTGTGGACGTGGCTATTCTGTTAATAAACTGGGCTTACAACAATTTTGTGGGCCGTGGAAGTTTGTGGGTTTTGCACAAATGGTGTAACGTACCTATAGTGTGTTTTTGTTTACTTGTCTTATTTTTTTATTGTAGTTATAAAATGAGAATTCATAGTGAATATTGTCGCTTAATTTATTTAGGTATATTTTCATTTCTTATTTTGTTATAAACATGTAATTTGTTATGATTTTATTGTGCTTTTGAGTATAAGCTAAATAAAGTTTATTTATACATATATCTATAATTTCTCTAATTATTTATACCGTCGTAAGTCTCAACTTCTGCTGTCCCACTTCTTGGCTTAACCGATTAGTAATTTATATAAGTGATTTCGTAAAGAAACCTAACCCCGGTAAATTGCCAAAACAAATCGTCGCCTTGGGATCACAAGTAATGATCCGAATTCTCTATCCCACTGCCCACGTATTTCAGGCGTTGTTAAAGTTGACCTTATCAACCATAAGAGCGTAAGAGTCATGTATAATGATATTCGAGAACGTATTACGTTTTCCGACTCCTGCCTCCTAATTATTGCGACGGATCTATCCCTGCGCCGGATCATTTTTGTGACAAATCTTCGCTCGTTGTTGCATAAGTCTCTAAAATAGGTACTTACTTGGAATGAAATATTTTGTAAGCGACACTTGTCAGTACCTAGACTAACTAGGTACTCGGTGTTATTGATCTCCTTCCATCCATACAATGAATTGAAGCTTGCAAAGAAACGAGCCAAATATTAATAAAATCTTTTTTATAAAAAACAAAAACAGAACTGACTTCCAAAAAAACACTACAAAGTGAAAAATAACTAATTTCGGAAGTCGGTGTCGTTGGTTCCGCATATCCGTTTTTGCCACCAACTTCCAAAATTACAGTTATTTTTTACTTTGTATTGTTTTTTTTGAAACTCGGATGTTTTATTTTGTAAAAAAAAAGGTTTTATTTTTCATTCACTTTTTAGTTGTACCGACCCCACATAAATTCGGATAACACTACTGACTATGTAAATATCAGTGACAGGAAGTTATTATAACATCATCAATATTAACTAAGTGGAAAAAATACGTATTTTACATTCGAATTGAATGACGATGAAATTTTCCCAAAGCTCCTTTAGATTTGAATTTCCTCACATCTATTTACTGTTCTAGTTAAATCATTTCATAATGTATGTATAATACGTGTTTATCTATAGCATTATTATGTAGCAAGAAGCCCTAACAAAACATTTTCATGGAAATATCTACAAAGTAGCAGGTTATTTGATCGTCAAAGACCTTAAAAACAGCTGTCGGCTGTTTTCTGAGAGCTCTATGTTTCGCTACAGAAAATTGTATTCCTTCTAACATTGATGGCTGGATAAGAATTATGTACCTAACCGTCCAATCCCGTAACTGGAGCTTTAAAATATATGAAGCCGATTTCGGAAACGAAATCTTGCCCTTCTGTGCGCCTTCCGAATCTATTGAATTTCAAAATTTATTTATTTACTCAAGTTATATTTTCTGCAGGCAAACCAATTCAACGATTGAATGTTTTCTGATTCAAACAAAACCAGCGTTCGTTTCATCTTGTTCCTTTCTCCAAGTTACAAACAACACTGCACCGGCTATTTACTTTTATTTCCTCATCACTCAAGTCTTTGAAAGTACACTCATAAATATGCAAGTCCAAAGTTGTTGAGGCAACTCGTCGTATTTTACCACTTTTAGCTGGAATACCTATACAATAGAGGAACGCGACCCGCTGCATGGAAGGCTGCGGCGAACTTCCACCCAGTTACAATATCCAAATCTTCATAAATATTCACAGCAGTATGAAGTCTACTCCAACTACTTTTATCAAGTCCCGGGGGCGTTAGAGCAGCTTCTATTACATTGTTTCATTTAAATGTGTTCTTTGACTAGACATCACCGCAGCTAATTGGTAACCTTATCTGGAAAGTTTTCAATAACTATGACTGAGCCCGACTAGCGACTCCTCGATTGTTTTCTTAATCTTCGAGACTTTACTGATTCTGTGTTTAATCAACAGAGCGTCTACGGTTTTCACTTTCAGGTTTTATTGCACAACAATTTGTACTTTGTGTTTGTTATAATATCAAGTTTATAATACAAGTTTATTATTTTCTTTTCGGTAAGAATTTATTGAGACACTTTTTTTATTAAGTTCTTCTATATGTAAACTTATAACAATGTATTCTTCTTTACCTAAGTACTGAGTGGATATTTAAAAAATCTCTATTTGAGAGAGACTGGAGACGTGACGAGCTCAACAATATTGTTCGATCGTTCATTTATTTCTTACTTTAAAAAGTATATTTAGGTATGCAAATCATGTGAAAATCTATCATTCACATATTTCATCAGCCATATATTTTTCATTGAATTTTAAAGTTCACAGCATTAATGTTGCGCACAGTGCTAAAAGATTGACACTTGTGCCGCAGCGACCGTAGGTCGAAGGTTTGATTTCCTGCGGTCATAAATTATACAGTAATTAACAATTTTTAGGCCGTCTGAGTTAAGACGGCCTAAAAATAGTTAATTTAATAATAATAATAATAATAATAATTTATTTAATACACAAAAATAAGTTACAGACGAGAAAATACATAAAATGTAGTTGTTATAGTACAATTTGATTACAACTAGTAGGCATAAGAGTAAAAACAGATACTACATAACTGTGCTGTAACCACAAGGTCTGTACATGAATTGGGTGAGCCCTGCCTCTTAAACTAGGGTGACCTGTATCTTAAGAGACAGTGATCAGCTGTAAGGAATCTTATAAAATACACAAAACTTGTGAAGTGTGTCAGTTTGCCATGTTTGTGTTTATTCAATATCTTACTTTGTATATATTATTATGTATCTTACATATATTAGTATGTATTTTTTCTTAAACATGTATTTTAGGTAAACAGGAGAAGAAGGGAATGCAACTCAAAAATGTAGGAGAGTGTGTGTGAATGTATGTAACTGTAACTGCACACCCATGTGTATGTGGAGAGTATGGGTGAGTGTAATTATGAGTGTGCAGCGAGAAATAGTTATTGTTATTAAGCAATGTATGTAAGTAAAGACTCGGTTTGTAAATAGTCTTGTTGAAGTAGCCATTCAGTCACCTTTGACTTAACTTGATATCTGTTGAGGTCACGTATGTTGAGGTCTTTGTGAGCTTTTTTGTAAATATAGGCGCTGAGTGTGTTGTACTGGTGTCTGGCGAACGATGTTTTATGCTGTGTGCCTGGGGGAATGTTGGTACGTTTTTTGGGATCAGAGGGAGGGACGCAAGCGTGTCTTTTTAGTACCGATCGGAGCACATATAGCTGACGGACAGTAAGGACCTTACATTCCGAGTACAATTGTGTTGTAGGATAGCGGTAAGGCCTACGCAGCATTACCTTTAATACAGCTCTCTGTGCTCTTTCAACTCTGACAAAACCGGTTTTAGTTGCGCCACCCCATACCGTGATACAATACCCTATTACAGACTGACACAGAGCATAGAAGATCATTTTAAGAGTGTCAGGGTCAGCCGACTCTCTAAGAGACTTAAAAATGGGAATCATTCTGATAGTCCTGGAGGTCAAGGCACTAAGCTGCTTATCCCACCGTAACCCTGCATCTATCAGCACACCAAGATATTTTACTTTCTCAGTTCTTGTAAGAATTCGACATTGACACGGAGATGATAGCCGTGAGCAGGTGTGAGCAATTATCGAGAATGTTTGGGCTGGTGCAGTGTTCTGGCGAATAGAGAAAGGCATAAAGGACGTCTTGTCAAAGTTGAGCGTTAGCAAGTTTAGGTTGAGCCATTTTATTACTTCAGTAAGTGCTGATTCTGCGCTATTTTTAACGCTATCCCACGTTGGCCCATCAACTATAATAACGGTGTCATCAGCATATGCAAATATTTTGGCATTAGGCAGGGTCATTCTACACAAGTCATTTACATAGATTTGGAATAAAATGGGACCCAGGATGCTTCCCTGTGGCACCCCGTAAGAGATGAGTTCCTCATCACTAATGAGGTTACCTATTTTAGTAATCTGAGTCCGATTGGTTAGGTAATCCTTAAAGATTTGAAGAGCGATGCCTCTTATACCAATCTGTTCCAATTTTGTGAAAAGTAAGGGAACAGACACTGTGTCGAATGCCTTCGAAAGGTCTAGGAATATTCCAAGACATTTTTTTTTATTGTCCAGGTTCCCAGAAACTAACTGCGTCAAGTCAAGGACTGCATCTTCGGTTGAGACTCCAGCACGAAAGCCATATTGGTTTTTGGCTATGATCTGGTACTTGTCCAAGAAGTTATTCAGACGGCGACTAAGAATCCTTTCAAGTATCTTGGACAAAGCTGTCAGAACCGAGATGGGTCTATAGTTGTTGACACAGCCTCTGTTCCCCGCCTTATAAATTGGATGTATAATAGCTCTTTTGAGTGCATCAGGAAAGACACCCTTTTGTAAACAGCCTTTGAAAATATGCGTCAAAGGCTGTGTTAATGTCTGACGGCACATTTTCAATAATAAGGGCGATACACCATCCCAACCCAATGCACAGTCATTGCGTAATTGTAGGATTAAGGACTCCACTTCGGTTTCATCAACCTCCAGTAGCGCCATGGAATTGGCGGGGGAGAGGGGGTTGTCTCTGATTTTCGGAAGTTCACTGCAAGGCTGGCTAGAGGAGATGTGGGACTGAGGTGTGATGTTGGCGGCCATCCCTTTCCCTACATTAGTGAAGAATTTGCACACTTCATTTATGGAGGATTTAGGATTGTCGGATATTTTTAGAAGCTCAACAGGGCTATTTTTACTTTTACCTGTGTTAGTAATTTCTTTAATCGTTTTCCAGAGGGCTTTTGGATTATTTTTAGCTTTATCAAGTTCATTTTTTTCGTAGGCAATCTTTAGCTTTCGTAATAGGGCATTACAAAAATTACGATAGCGCGTGTACGTAGTTTTGAGTATAATATTATTTGGTTCTTTGTTAGATCTCGCGTGCAACTTGTCTCGATTTAAAATACACTTCAGAAGTCCAGGGGTAATCCATGGTTTAATAGTTCTTTTTTTCCTCGGGATTATTGTTTGCTTCGTATGTTTAGCGATGACAGACGTTAAGATTGTTATGAAAGTGTTCATAGATGTGTTAGGGTCGTCTATACCATAAACGACTGTAAAGTCCAAGTTTTCCAGCTCTAACCTAATTGCAGCGTAATTCAATGAAGTAGAAATGTGCCCAGTTTCACGCTACGCAATTACTGCTATTATGCTTATAAATCACCCACAATATATGAAAACAAAACAAAAAACTACAGAACCAATAGACTGAACATCGCCCAACTAAACAGGACAAATAAATAGCCGCTAAGTTTGTACGGCTATCATCCATACAAACTTAGCAGCCATTTATTTGTCCTGTATTTCCTGATAGCCCCTCTAACGTTACGCAACCTTGTTTTTGCTAGCGCACAAGATCGGAAACACCACGGATAGACGTGTTAATCTCACGGTGTCGAGAGCATGTGACGATATTATTTTTCCCGGCATCATATCGAGTGATTAATAACGTTATTCCTTCTGCTGTAATGACGTTCCCTCGATATCATTCTTTTCTCTCTCGCAGTGAAGTATTCGGGCCTCTTTATTATTGTTGGGCTCGATATTAATCATGTTCTTATTGATTAGAGATATAAGTAATTGTCAATGTGCAGAGTGCGATCTACTATAAAACTTCTGTATCTAGCTATCTTTTTATAAACATTATAATTCTCTTGCCTTTATCCCAATATAATTGGAGTCGTCGTAACATGTCTTTATATTCCATACTTCTCTATTGGTCGTAATTTCGTAGTCCCTTCACAGCCATATCATCTTTCAGACAGTCCATCTATCGTTTCTTTCTACTCTTATAGCTTATGTATCCATACTAATATTATAAATTCGAAAGTAATATGTCTGTCTGTATGTTACAATTTCACGTCTAAACAACTGCACGGATTTCGATAAAATTTGACAGAGAGATAGATTGCTTCCCGGGGAAGGACATAGGATAGTTTTTATCCCGACATTCCCACGGGATCAACATTTATGCGGGTGAAACCGCGGGGCGCTGCTAGTCTTTTTTATAATCTACAAAAATAACCATAGGTCAGCTATAATTTAAGGTAAAAGCCCACACAGAAAATCTTCTTCTATCTCTTTTGGAGGATCAAATAGCACACTAAAGCTTAATGCTCAATAAGTCTGTGATGCTATACCTAAGTAGTAACTATTAGAAAGATTTTCAATAAGCATAAACTTTGAAAAACCCAAATATACGAGGTACTTTTAAAACCGTTTAAATAAATCGGCGTATCGTGCTCCCAAGTCCCGAGTACAAAATCAGAGTGGCCGACATAAATAACGCGACTAAAGCACGTGTAAAATACAACTATTTTTATAAAAAGAGGAACCCTGTCCAATAGCTCCCGACTTATCGAAATCATATTTCAGGGACGTGAGGAGGACGATGTAGCTTTACCCTTTTCTAACGCATTGTCTATTGAGGCTCGTTTACATTGTAACGGGCATTATATTCCAGTAACACTTTTAAGGCAGAACCAAAAATCTACTACCAAAAGTGAACCAGTGCTCGCCGCGTTCGGCTCTCGGTTAGTCCGTACGAGGCATCACCCTTTTCCAAAGCATTGTCTATATCACATTGTCACGAACACGCGGCGACACGAGATATTCGTTGAGATATAACTTTATTCTTGTAATATTTCTCGTGACTCTTGTTGTTCTAAAACACGAAGCAAATACCAATACATACTTAGATTAATGTATGATTTATTTTGTCCCTTTCGTATTATTAAAGTCTAGTTTTGTGCACTATTGTTTAGTGTTTAATCATTCTTTTTAGGTTAAGTACTTTAAAGTGAGTACATAACTGTAATACTAGCTTGTCACTGCCCCATTGCAGGGTCAAGTACTCTCCTGTATGAACCGTCACTGGTCATAGCATAGCATAATCAGCCTATAATGTTCCCACTGCTGGGACACTGGCCTCCTCTCGGTGTGAGGGAGGAGTCACTGGTCACTCAGTAATAATATAATAATAATAAATCACTTATATTTTAAAATATAAAAAATAGTAGCCCACCGGTATCAGGAACAGGGTCCAAGCTACCGCTACAAGCTATTTTTTATATTTTTAAATGTTTTTTTTTTTATATTCTAATATTTAAAAATATAATTTATATGTTTAAAGTGAAATATAGGAGATAATAATCATTTATTATTTTAAAATTGTCTAAGGAGAGTTGGCTTCGGCCCCTAGCACGCCTTCCAAAGGTTCGCGACCCCGGTCCCGAGATATGTCAAAGACATTATTATTGAATCGTTTATTAACCAAATAGTGTGCTAAAATTTCCTTATAATTAAAGTACAAATATACTACCTACTCCTAAAATTATTATTACAAGGGTCGATATCCGTGGGATACATATGTTTTAATATTTTAACTTGTGGACTCCACGTTAGGTCGGGCCTGTCTCGTGGTGTCCTTTAGAGTTTTAAACAATTTTTCACACCACCTGCTCGAAAATGTTAAATTATATGTCAAGCAACCTTAACCTAAAGTGAGTCATTAGTGGCCGGGGGCTCAGCCGGTCAATAATGTTGTACTGGATTTCATTATGACCCGCTGGTCAATAATGTGATTTGAATTTGGAATCTCACATGCTCAGCTAAATTGGCAGTATAGTACCACAGTACTAACAAACACCCTTTGGTGCCAGAAAGAGGAAAGCTATTCTCGATACCCTTACTACGCGTGGATGATATTCTCGATTTCCTACAAAATCATAACGACTGCTTCTTCATATCGTTGCCATGTTTTCGAAGACATAATATTGTAAGAATAATTAGATAACTACGAACCATTTTTTAAAAGGAATGGAATAACATTAAAACCGTCATTAATAATAACAAATACCGTACCGCGCCGTAATACCGTAATAGTAATTGGCTGTAACATTAGTTAATTTATTTTATTTATGTAAACTGTGGAAAGATTGCGTGGATTTTGTGAATAACTAATAAAACCTATCTATACTACAGTCGATTTATCACATTTTATCAAAAATACTCTATTTTCACGAGAGTCTCCAATGACGTTCTAAATTCAAAATGCATACAGCCAATCATCCAAAACCATTCTACCAGCCCTGTTTAAAGCTTAGTTTACACAAACGCCACTTCCATGAGAGTGATATCAATAGACACACACGACAAAACCGTAGAAGAGACTTTTTTTTTTGAAAATCGAATTGATCGTGTCTTGGCTACTTATTGGTAGACGCAATAAAGGCGCGAACTTTTGGCATTTAAACTTTAAATTTATCAACAAATATGTTATTCTTCTGTTTGTTTATTTAATAAATACTTTGTTTTTCGTACTATGGCTATTATTTTCTCACAGTAGGTGTAAAAAGTAGAGTATCCTCCTCTGGGCTAAAGGTGTCTTTGCCTTGGGCTAGCTTGAATCCCTCGCTGCATTCAGGATTCTTGTATTAACTCCCTCGCTTCGCTCGTGAGTTAAATCCCGAATCCTTCATTGCGCTCGAGATTCAATATGACGCCCGTGACATAAGACACAACTTTAGCCCCTCGGTGCATAATCTACTATTAAATTTCTAGGTCGATACTGTATTGTAATTTATTACATTTTTTTTTAAACGTAAAACAAAAACAAAGATATGAAAATTATATATAATATAACCGTAAAAACAATTGTTTGTAATAGGGAGTGTCAGAAATACAGAGAGATCACTGCATTTACCATTAAATTCCAGGTTCCCTCATGATGTTTTCGAATGATTATCATTTATGATATAAAAATTATAGTATTAACTTATAATTTTTAGATCTGTTGTTTACCCACGCTATTCGGAATTAAACCTCAACCATCAAAAGAAAAATAAAAGGCAATTACGCTCTTGAACTACCACGAATCTAAGGCCCCCCGAGACACAAGACTTCTTCAAGGAGTTTCATATTAAGCAGGTACTTCGATGTGAACCTTTTATTTTCTAAGAAATAAATACACTACTAGCAACTCAACTTTATGCTTCCTAGGTCATCATAACACCGATATATTATAGACAGAAAAGTTGGTAGAGAAAGATTTTTCTACTGCCTCAATCATTTGTGCCCGGTCCTGCCCTAAAAAGGATTAGATAAAAATACATGTTTAATGATAAATGTTTAAAAAATAATAAATAAAATAAATAAATTTAAAAAGAATATAAGAAATGTTTTAAACTATTGCAATAAACTTTCTTAAAACCAGATAGGTCTCATTGTTTACTAAAATGTTTCTATTAGCAAAAGCGGAAAAACCAAACATTATTTGAACTTGAAGCAGCTGTAACCACACAAATGTAAAACCAATATCCTAAGTGGCATCAATAGAATTATAATCTAATCTAAAGCAACTCCAGCCAAACCGCACATACTCTAAATCTCGCCCTCAACTCGCTAAGACGGCGACAATCTGCCGACAAGTTTAGTACCACCGTTAAGCGTAAGTAGATGTTTACAGCTGGTAGACAGTGCACTAAGGCTATGTAACTGAATTCCATGAATATCTTCTGTATAACGGGTGTAAACTTAAGTGGCAGTGGGCAGGGCGGGCACATTGCTCGCAGAACAGATGGGGCCGGAAGGTTCTGGAGTGGCGACCGCGTACCGGAAGACGTAGCGTTGGAAGGCCTCCCACAAGATGGTCCAACGACCTTGTGAAGACCGCAGGAACCCGTTGGATGCGAGAAGCGCAGAACCGGTCGAAGTGGAGGTGCTTGGGGGAGGCCTATGTCCAGCAGTGGACGTCTAAAACGACGGGTGTAAAAAGACCTCTCATTAACCGAAGAGTCACAATTTATTATGTCTACGCAATCAATGTCCATCCGAAGGTTGCCTGGAAGAAATCGAAGAAAGCAATAAATCGGCCTATTGTATGTTTTGTAGTGTTAAAGGTTTTTTTTGCGTTATGTATTTTCTGGTGTACAATAATGTATATATAAATAAATAATATGCTTCCTGTCATTGTGATGATAACTTGACCAATTGACCATACCTGGGATGTTGGGAACCCATAAGGTCTAATTTTTTTAGGTTTTTTTTTTACCATCTTTGGTTTGTTAAGCTTATTATCATGCTACGAATAAAATAAGTTTCCCAGCAATTATTTTTCCTCAATGTTACTTAGGTATTTTACTGCTTGGCGTTGAGTCTTTTTACATCCTGTATGGCAGGACGTACTTGTCGAATACTAACGAACAGCTGGAACAGTAAAGGTAGCCAACAAGCGTCCCAGACGGACCTCGGAGCGTCCACTACGACTCTAATGAGAGCGACTCCATCGTTAAATAAATTGGATAAAGACGTTCGTGATCTCTCAAGAACAACTTCAACCACTTCACAGTGACTAGCAATTAACTAAATTAAAAGATTGTTCCTGCACTTACCGAAACGTTTGAAACGCTTCAGTTCGTTCTCTATGTGCTTTTCACCATTAATTTACTTTAAGTGTTGGAGTTCCCTTATTTTTTGGTAAGTTGAAACGTTGTAGGAAAAACCAAATTAAATTCACTTTCTGAGCAAATAGGAAACACAACTAATAAAATAATTGGATAGAGAATTCTTGGAAAAATATTAGAAACTTCACTTTACTTGACAGCTTTAGGATATAATTTATGATATTGCTTGCACAGCGAACTGCACAGCGTAAATAATTTCTACCATTTGAAATGAAATCGGAATTAATTAAAATAATTGACAATTAATCTGTTTGTGCTTCTTTGTGACATCGCATTTAATCTGAGTATCAGCCGATGGCAGATTCAACTCATTATACGGATTTGTGAATTGTGACAATATCAGAGCCAATAAATTTACGGGTGTTTGTACTGATAAAATAAACAGGTAGGTGTCGGGCTCGCCCACTGACCGCCGAACGATAAATTGTTCTCATTATTATCGTCGTATCGTCTATTGCCCAACAAATCTCTTATTCCCTTTGTTTATCGCGAAATAACGAGTAATTAGAAGAGAACTCGTGGGAGCATTTGGATTATATTTAATAGCCTATTTTCTTAATCTTTAATGTTTAACTTGACCCTACCTAATAAAATTGCGTACTTTTGTTGGTTTTACAAAACTAGAGCTTACCCGGAAAATCTCTTAACGGACTAAGAAGCCATGTGGGTCGCTGCAGGTACAACCTAGTCAGGTGGGGGTACTCCGACGAGCCACAGTGCGACTGTGGAGCTACATAACAAACGATGCCTCAACTCTTGTTCAAAAACACCTGCACTATGGGAAGACCTTTGGGATGCCAACGCTAACGCTATCGAAGTGGCGAATTCTTGTCGAAGCTTATATAAAATTAATAGACGGGAATCATCGATATGACCAAAAAGAAGAGTTATATTAGGTATATATATTATTTCAAACTCATCAATTTATGAGTTGAAAAATATAGGTACTTCTTAAGAATACGAAGCAATCAATATGCCTCTTTCATAATGCAGATAAATCAGGTCGGACAAGAAAATCCTTGTTAACATGTGAATGCGGGGAATTTAAAAGATCTCCATACGATGTTCGGCGAACAAAAACGTGTAAAGCTGAGCGCGGCATGACGCGACGATTTAATGCAGATCCTCGCAAAGTAGACGGTTCCGTACGTTGGCTGAGCCGGCCTGCGACCCCCATCACCGGATTAACTGCCTGTAACAGCATGTCAGCCGGTCAACCGGCCAAGATTTACGCATCTGTTTTCATTCTATAATGAAAAGATTTGTTGCTTCAATCCACATTATTTTACAAAACAAAACCAAATTAATCAAGGATTAGCTATGATCGAAACATAGTAAGTATTTCAAAACATTGCAAAATCGAAACGAAAACTACGTTAGTATTCTAACGTCAGAAAACCCCTTCGATATTGACGCGGCTGTCGGATGCACGTCAGAGTGGGCTCATATTGGATCTAGCCGGTTCCATATCCACAGCCACGGCACTACGAGTGTAAGCCTTTAATCTCTGCATTGCGTCACACCGAGCGGAATGAGAGTTATCGGTTTCCCTACTGATAAACACAAACGAATGAGCCCGGGTCCGCAATCCAGCTCAATAATACCCATCCTCCATATAAAAATTGATTGTAACAGCCCATCGCGTGAATAAATAAATATTTTCGGGTATAATTATGGTATCGCTATTTATCGTTGCGGTAACAAAATTCATGGGTTTAATAGTTGCCGATTAACAATGGATCAATATGACACGGAGGCGACCGGTAATGCCTGCAAGTGATCGGGGCGTTAACAAAGTCAGGAAAAACGGGAGGTGTGCCATTATAAATATCGACATAAACGAGGGTGGTTACCCAGCATTAACCTTGCCAGCCTGACAAATAATTGTAGGTGCCTACACGGATAGGATTACTGAAAAAACAGCGTGCTCACCTAACGCCCTCCTGACTAACGATGTATAAAATTTCCATTGTCATCAATCTCTGACACAACGCTGAGGATTCGCAAACTCTTCACTAATTGCAATTTGAACAAAAACTAAAAAGCGAAGTCATCGCGAGCTGCAATTTTTAACGCTACGTTTTCTACCAGTTGTAAATTCAAAAGTCACAAAATAATGGTATCAGCACAAAAAAGTAAAACAGTTCGGAGTTAAAAAATGTTGTTTACTTCTGTTAAAAGCCCTCTTTCCGGAAAACTTAGTTCCTTACAGCTCATAATGACACGACTTTTACCGAGTAAAAGTAAAATAACACGTATTTCGTCAGATATAATACCTAAAGGTGGGTACACTGTTTGAATATATTCTGATTTCTAAACGTAACACATGTTGCGTTTAGAAATCACAATACATTCTAATTCATTCATTCAAGCCATACAATCATAGATTGTAACTGGCTTGTTACTTGTTTTCTAGAGAAAACAAGAAAAAAAAAGTTGTGTGTGTGTGTGTTAGTATAAATCGCTTATAATCGTTACAAACTATTTTGTTTCTGCTGAAATGTCACAACACTATAACCTACCTGTCTTATATCAAGTGAACTGTTTTAATCACTTGTTATGTCGCACTTAGGTTCACATTAAAGTTATCACCAATGTAGGTAATGGTTAACCAATTTCAAAATATCGAAATCATAAGCATGTCACACACAAATACTAAAAGGAGCGAAAATGCAGCTAATACAGCCGCATAACGGGCACAGCGAGGACAGATGGGCGGTCTCGACGGTGTATCTCCAAACATGACCATTACCGTGCAACTGACGTGTATAATGTCCCTAAACGCCAATACCGTGAACACGTACAAATATTCTCTTCTCTTACCTTGTTTTTTTAAGTAGGTTACACCGTTGTGGGTATAAATAATTCGTAGTCTCAGAAACCGAAAAAATAACATAATAATAGGATAGTATTGTTAGACAAAACTTATCGTTTTGTCTAACGTCTTGTATTGACCGATAACTTGTACCTATGTAAACTTGCAAACTATGAATAAAGTTGGCTAAATAACATACCATGCGTCATGTTCGTGAACAGGCGTCGTCAATATGGACGGGTCATCATTTGTTGGCAAGCTAACCAGACGTTTACTACGCCTGGACAGGAAAGGTGACGGGGACCATCACCGAACACTGCTTGCTAAACAAACACTTCCACACAATAGGCATAACGGACAGTCCCTTGTGCGGCGGGGCTTGCATGGAGGCTGATGGAACCGTTGCGCATGAGTTCTTTGAGTGCACAGGCGTCACCCATATTAGGTCAGAAACCCTCGGGATACCCAGATGTTCTCAACAGGCCAGGAGACCTAATCAACTTCTGGAGGGAGGGGAGCTGGTTGGAATAACCACGGCCGCCATGGCCCACGCACAATGGTCCACTGGAAGGACTAAATGCGGAAACCAAACCCATAACATAGAACATAGGGACGGGGATCATCTCTTAGCCGCCATGGCTTATTTTAATTTAATATTTGAATTGTTTTTTTTTCTTTTCCATTATGGACACTTTTAACGTTCTGCATCGTTCTCACATGCATAATTTGAACATGAAAGAAGTGACTAATATTTTGAAACCATTTTATTTTAGTTTGAAGAGTGTCCGTGGAGTGTCTTGCCCGTTCTTCTCCATAGGTACCTACTACGATTTGGAATCGGCAACTAGCTTCATCTTTCTGACTGACCGATCTTTTGACAATTCAAAAGTGCCTGTGGTGGGTTTATTTGAAATCAATGCTTTGAGTTTACAGCAAACTTCCTTTTTAATAACTACGACAATTCTCGGAACGATACTTCAATAAAAATGAATCATTACCATCCATTCTATAATTAATATTAAAATCAATTTATTTTCCGAAGAAACGTGTCCCGTCAAGGTGACAGAAACTACTTCTCCTTAATTATTCATCAACCTTCACTTATTAGTACATCAGAACTTTGCCTCGAAATCGATCTTATTAGAACCATAAAGTTCGTCAGTGGTACGCAAATACATGTTTCAATATGCCTAAATAAATGTACTGTTATTAAAAGTTCCTATTTCACTGAGCTGTAAAAACGCAACCCGTTAATTAATGACTCTTTGTGTCAATTTCATGATGCTTTCTAGCTCTGTACATACTTATGAAAGTGTCAACCTTCCTTTACGGTAGGGTTGGGTAAAAGTTCACAAAAATATCATAAGAGCCAACGTAAGCGACTGTAACGACGAATAATTATTCTTTTCCGTGCCTAAATTTTCTTCACACCTGATCCTACAAACAAGGTCTCATCATGTAACACGAAGTCACGTAAATTAGGTAGGATGTATACTAATCCCGAGATAAAACGCATAAGCTTCTGCCATAACGTCTCGTGTGTAAGCAGCTTTATTTGCTGTAAACATTTGCGTTCTCCTTTGCTTTTAAATAATAAAGGAATTCTTGTGCTTGATATTTATGCCGACTAAAAGCCTAGAACAAAAACTTGAGCGGCTGCCCTGAAAAATAACTGAATATAAGAAGAGAGTAATTCTGCCTACCTATGGCTCTAGGTAATATCTATGGGCTGGTGTTCGCAACTACACGTCAAAGCGCTTATTTTTCGTACGGACCTATGGATCCTGTGCCAAGATTGCTTTAATTCTGAATGTCATTTTATTTATTTACCAAGGCACCAACTCCCAACATACAAATCATAAATACCTATATGAAGTTCATTAAATTCATTACATCATTAAAATAAACACATCAATGAAATTATTAGTCATGAATCTGTAAGCAACCTTCATCATCATCAGCCTATTGCAGTCCACTACTGGACATAGGCTTTCTTATTGCACGCCATTCTACTGGATTTTCGGCCACTCTCATCCAACTGCTAAGCAATCAAACTTAAATAGATGAAAAATATACCTAAAGATTAACGTACAAAAAAAGACTTAAAAAGGTCGAACACATGTCAACTCAACTTTTCATACTTACATCTCTTCAACTGACATTCATACTCCTTGGGCCTGCTGCAGCACTAACCCGAAATGACGACTTATCACGTCTAATGTACTACGCCTGACAGGAAGAGTAATGGAACAAAATTGATGAACCGTAGGTAATACATATCAATAGAGATATTGGCAATAAATAAGCAGATAAAATATGGCCGTTTAAGGTCGAAAGCAATTTGTAAGCTCGCCTATCTTGAGTATCGAGAAGATCGCGCGGAATTACCTACAACAGGTTTTTGCATCATGATTTGTGGTGCCCGCGGGCGATGTTTGATCCAAAACGTGCTCTCCATTGTCTACCGAAAACAACTTGTATTTAGGCAAAATTATTCCTTAAGGAAAGGTGAGCGCAAAACATATGACGCGTTACGATTGTTTCCTCAAAAAACTCTGTATAATTTTTATTTCAAAATTTTTTTGTTACGTGTTAATGCGGAACTTGTTGGACTTCACGTTAACAAAAGTTTTAAAGAAATTATTCTCCTCTGTAAGCTAACATAAAGGGTCATGTAACGTACCTAATTAAAGCATTGTGCATAAATGAGTTTTATTTTTTGCTTTTGTTCAGTTAGGGTTAGGACCCGTCGATGTGACCCAGAATGTGTGGTGGCCTAGACTAGACGTACCTATATACAGGATGAAACTGAAAACTTGTGTCAACTCGAAATTTATTATTGTCATAACCTGAATCTAAATTCTTGAAAAAAATCGTGTAATTATCGTCTTAGATAGTGCAAACTAAGTTATTGCCTTCAAGTAGACACGAATAATCGGCGTTCCAGTAAAAAAAAATTCTATATATCAAAACAAATAAGAAAATTAAAGTATCAATTTTAGCTCACGCCCGATAAGCAATCTATTCATCGCAGAGTTCACAACATAAAGCAAGTTGACAACGCGTTGAACTAGCGGTATTAACCTTATTTTGTCCGTTCTTACAAAAAAAGGGGCGCGCGACGACGACGTAGCCAAATCGCTTGCCTATGCGCACGTATGTGCAATTGTGCAACCCTTTTCTTAATGACATGCTCTAAATTTTCTTTATAACACGTTGAATTGTATATTTTAATTTGGTGCACCTATTGAATTTCATCCTGTCTATATTACAAATAGATACAAAATCTAACAAACAACATACACGTCGCGAAGTGTGATCATCATACAATAATGCTTATCGTGGTGTTACTCAGAGTGAGGATCTGCCGCTCGATCTGTACGACTGTGTATTGTTTCACACAAACTCAAGGCACACATCAAAAGAAGAAAGAAAGAAAGAAAGAAAATACATTTATTTAGCACAGACTAAAAGACACACAATACACCAATTAGTTAGAATCGTACATAGGTACATCAGTTAAAAACAAAAAAAGATATTAAAAAAAAAATTAAAAGTGCAAATTCCGATATATGAAATTAGCAGGAATGTGTGCCTCACGGCTGCGCCAAAAAGGCCCAGTTCAGCAAAAATGCCAGACAACTAGTGCCTGACGCTGGTTTTCAACTGGACCTGGTGTGTGAGGTGACGGATGTAAATCAGTTTTATATTCATCGTGATGTGTGTATGCATAATTAAATAAATAAATAAAAATAAATTTGTGACACATAAAAACAATAACGAATAGGTAGGTTATTATGTATAAAAAAAAGTGTGATATTGAGTAATATTGCAAATATAGACAAGAAAAAATAAATAGGTAATGATAAATAAATAAGTAAGATGGCCGCATGATAGACCTTCTTCATCACATTCAAACATGGAAGTAAAAATACGAACATACGTTATCGCTTTCGCTATAAAGTTGTTCCCAAGAAAGTTTTGTAATAAATGTTTAATTTCATTTAGGTAACAACGTTACGACACATTTGTAATGTACGGAGACGTCGACACGAACAACTTTTGTTTCAAATTACTTAGCGTACAAATCTATACATACCTACTTTGTACGTTCTTACATATTTTTTTTATTAATCTCATTTCTAAACAAAAGTAATATTGCTAGGCAATCTATCATTGTAGGCTGATTTATCTGTACCTAAGCATAAACAGCCTATAATGATCCCACTGCTGGGACACAGGCCTCTTTTCTTCTAGAGGGAGTGGGCTGTAATGGTAGTTCTTCAGGGACAAAATTTTCGATTTCTATTGGTATATTTCTGTAACCAACTAACAAAACGGCACGTAATTTTTTTTTGCACAGTTTAGCTTTATCCCTTTTTTTTTTTTTTTTTTTTTTTTTTTTGCTAGCCTATGCTGTCCCACTGCTGGGCAAAGGCCTCCCCCAAATCCTTCCAGGAACTCTTTTCCCGCGCCACCTCGAACCAGCCCTCGCGGTACGCATCCAGGTCATCTCGCCATCTCTTTCTGGGACAAATATTTTTTTAAACAATTGCTGTCTAGGTACAAAATAAAAAGTATTTAAAGTTTGTTCTTCTGATTCATATAACGCGTCCGTTTGCCATTTTGCGGAACAAAAAGGTCAATGTCGCATTTTCCCTTTGATACATAAATTAGGTATAATTATATCGAAAGGAAATGAATTGTTCTCTTACAAGAAAAATGTGTATTAGTTATAAATACGTTAGTGTCTTTAAGCAAATAAGAAGTGTCCGGCGAATAATACTGATTAATGCGTAAGCTGCGCTTGACCGTACTTGGTCGGGTAATAATAATGAGAGCTAGAAGGCGGATGTGCAGCTGGTTGGCTTAGATCCCGATGTTACGAAGGAAAATACCTAATTCATCTGTATTTGGTTCAGGTGGCATTCTGATTACAATGCCTACTTTATAAAATTTATTTGATTGTTTTAAAACTTCAATCTGTGTTTCGTGTGATGCCTTTGGGTTATAGATTCGTGTAGAAAAAAGAAAATAATGAAGTCTGTATGTATGATGAGTTATGCATGATTGTAGACAAAATCCTGATTCATCTGTGCATCATAAAATAAATTAGTTTTCCCCTCTCCAGTACGAAAGGAGCGCTTTTGTTGCGTAATTCGCCTTGTCCAATTTTTGACCTTGTATAAGTCAGTAGTTTTAGTCCTATTTATTATATTTACTTAGTTATAACCTTTTGAATAATTAAAAAAATACATCAGTAAAAACTAGTTCAAAATATGACACTTTTGATACCTAGGTATGTCTGTCTTAGTTAAAGAATTAATAATTATTTTTTAGTATTAACAATCATAATTAACGGTGTGTTTATTATTCAAAATATTCGAACGTCGATATCTTGAAAACTACTTTATAAAAACGAGTCCCTCATTCAAATATATGTTATTTGGTACACCTATTTTCATATGAATGTATGTTTTACAGAGCTGAAAGTGAAATTAAATATTGGCCATATGGATCAGTCGAAGTATCAAATTTAGAAGAACTACCCTAATCCACCACGCGACCCCACTGGTAGATATCACATGTCTTCGAATTTTTGGCTCTAGCACATGCCGGTTTCCCCAATATATTTTCCTTCACCGTTTCGAGAGCAGTAGTGGTGAAATTATGTACACAAAATAAAGAGCCTGCCTGTGTTCGATCTCGATGTGCGTGTGCACAGGCCCTAAGTCGGAGCCTTTACCTCATTGGTACCATTGGGCCACCACTGTAAAGGTTGATAGTATTTTGAGAAGTTATAGGTACTGTTTTGTGTTATTAATGAAACAGGCTATTTCTGTCAGTTATTAACAAAGTTTGTTGCGAACTTTTCAAAGGTTGACTTCACAGGTAGGCTCTATTAATACAGACAGAAAATATATATTCAAAATTTTTACACTTTATCCCAGACTCTACAAAACAATTTCACAAAAACCCCGTCTAAACGTATCACCCCGAGAAACACTGATTCATAAAGGATTCTAAAGATCGACCGACATTTAGAATAATTAATAGTAAATACCCTATTTTCAGCTCAGGTAACGTTTAGGCTGAAGAAAATAATTTCGTTCCACTGAAGTGGTGTTTAACTCGGAGGAAATAAGCCTATATAAATACTTAGCAACTTCATTAGGAAAACAAATTAACGTACGGTACATTTGATGTGCGTACTTAATTGGTGCTACCTTTCCATGTAGGTACCAAACATATTCTATTCGCACAAAGAGTTCAAGAGTAGGTACCTGTTCTGTTTAGATACACAAATAAATTGTAATTCGTATAGTTAGGTTTTTATCCGCGTTACCGCTATCCTTCCTAATACACGGTTGAATCGGCACCTATTGTAACAAGATAAAGAAAGGGTTGTCGTAAACTTGAAACACACATTTTTATTCCGAGGATGTGGTTAAATCACCTCGTAACACAATTTAGCGTTTTTTGGCACAACTTTCTGCAGAACTGGAGCTAAAATATTTCGATCAACAAAGTGTTTTTCTAAAAGCAAGGAGCTTTCTAATTAATTGTGAAGTTTTAATTATTGCCTTTTTTATATTATAGTACCTGACGAATGTATAAAATCACTAAATAACATTTTTCTTAAGATCATTTAAATGTAAAACTCACTGTAACGATTACTTATACACGTTTTAAATTATACATATCTTCAAACGTTAAAGTACAGTAGAAACATTTAGAGCATCGGAAATAGACGCCTTGACCTAGTTTGTCGCAAGCAGGACCCTCGTGCGACCCACGAACGTTGGTTTGCTGTGCTCCCACCACGAGAGCGAACAGACCCCACAGAGGATGCGTAAAGTGGAGGAAATTGAGCCGGAAGACCCTCGCATGCAGCTGATAGTCCCCCAGAAGAATTTAATAGACGTATTCTTATACACGTATTCAATCACTTGTAAAGGCAATATTTGATGTTACATTTTTTTAGTATGAAGAAAGTTTTGAACAACGAAAGCTCTAGCTACAAAAATAAAGTTTACACATAGGTGTATGCACGCAGGTGCAAATCCGACCGGATAGCTAAAGCGAAAACAATATCAACCGTGACTTTTCATTGCATATACATTTCTCTCAAATGAAATATATTTTTTAAATTGTTATTTTTTCATTCGACACCAACATTCGAATAGAATTACTCATATACACTACAAAACATACGTAAATACGTCGAGAACAATTTTTGCACGTTATGCAAAACCTTAACCGTTGCTGTTCGAATAATTTGTGATAGGAAAATGGAATTGTATGCAGAATAATAAAATCCTCCGACCCTTCGAATCGAGCCCATAATAAATTTTACCGTTGTGGTTTCTACCTACACGTTGTTTTGATCGCAACTGCCAAAAAAATTACGCGTACCCTTATACATATCGCCACACAATAACGTAACAGAGTGGATTCAAGACATTTTGTAATACAAGGCAAAATAAAGCAGTAAATCGCTAACTGATTTACACACACGACCGAATTATTAATATCTCTAGCTCCACAACAAAGAAATTTCAGTCTGTCCTGGTCATGTTCATCATTTACTTTTCTTTGGGCCGGAGACTTAAATTGTCTCTACTCGAATGTATCATCAATTTTCATGAAATATCACAGAAGAATGCTTTTTCTGTTGCCGTAATTTGAACTAAAAGAAAAGAAAAGTTTTGAAATATCAGAAAGTATTTGCTCATTTTGTAGAACAAAGCTTATTGAACAAGCAATTGATCATTTTGAGGCAATCTCAAATATTGATCTATTTTGCTATCTATGTTAGACATAATACTCGTATTTGCAGAGTAATAAGCATCTCAAACTTTGCCAATAAATATTACTCAGTCTACGTCCACAATACAGTATACATTGATACTAATTAGTTATTTAGAAGTGACCGCGTCATTGATTTGAAATTACTTTAGCGCACTCAAACCTTTTTGATATTACGTGGAGCCATTTAATTAAACAAAATGTTTAAGGTGCTTCATTTATAATTCAATTTGTGTAATTAAAGTCTTGGAAGTTTAAAAACATTTTCGAAAGGGATCGTTATTAATACTTTTCGTAATTTTTGCGTAAAATAAATCTGCAGCGTGAACTCGTTATAATGCTTTGAGCTTACTATTTTCGCGCTAGAACATATGAGTTAATTAGCTAGGTAATATAACACGTTTCACTCATATGAACTAATTAAGCGTTATGGCAGGCGGAGTGGTGGTGGATTCAGCGAGTGATGTTTTAAAAAGCAAGAGTTACAGGGTGCTCCGTAGGCGCTGTAAGCCAGAGCTCGAGCCACGAACTGTGGCGGTGCTCATCAATATTGCGCGCACGTTTGAAAACTTTCTGCCACAATTACCTGAGAGCTCAAGTGTCGGAAAATATATTGGTTTTGTTCAGTCCCAACTATCTGGAGAATCGATCTCAACGAAACTATTAATCTGTAGTATACATAAACACAAAAATTATGCAATTTGCACATTTTATTTGGTTTTAGCTTTTGCCCGAGACAGTCCGCACGAAATTTCTTGATCCACCTCGTTGCATCGCATTGCCCGCTCGCGCTGTTGCTTAGTTTTCGCTTAGATTCGCTTCGATTTCCTTCTTTTTTTATTTTTGCTCGGCTCCTAAGTATCCTGGCGTGATTTTAATATAGCCTATCCTTCCTCAAGAATTAGGATATCAAATGCAAATATATTTTTTCAGATCCGACCGGTAGTACCAGAGATTAGCGCGTTCAAACAAACTCGTTAGCTTTATTATTAGTATAGATAGATATCGATATGGATTATTGTTATGCCCTGAATTATTTGAGCGAATAGAGCACTACCAAATATTTTTATGTTTGTAAAAGCTAATATGTCTCAAAAATAATTTTGAAACTGAAAACCAAAGCAATTTCGACACTAAAGTCAAAGCTACAATATACATTTGTCTCCAAAATAACGTTGCTACGGTTTTCATTATTGGGTAACTGACTCAAATCAATTAAAGTGCGACCGCGCAAGTTTATAATATTACTCAATTCATTATTGAGCTCAACAAATTACCTACCGAATTAGTCTACCGATTTAATTAGGAAACTCATGGAGCGATTCGAACAGCGGCTGTAGGTAATTATTTTTTGATATAATATGTCACGGAGGGTCCACATCCGGTGGAGTTAATTAATAACTGGCGAGTGGGACTCGACGTGTGTGCCTGCGAGGCGAAGAAAAAATATAATTCCGCTGAGCGCTGGTTAGTTAGCAGAAAAGACCACCGGTGTTATAGCCCGAAATAATAAGCCGCAAGCCGCCGCCCCGGTGATTTATTGTTTTGGCTTTGCGAAACCTCACTCGGAAGCCTGATAAAAAATGATCTCACTTATTAACACCACCGGCGAAACCCGACTTTATTACCCTTTGCCGATTCCTGTGACACGCCAAACATTTTATATTCAACTTTTCGTATAATCAACCAATCAACTTTTCCGCAGCGTTCGCTCTCACATTCGCATGTTTCTTGTTTTATTTTCATTCGTTTGTAAACAAATTTTCAACGCGATGTACGGCACGATTTATCTTTTATTATTTTATTAAAAGCCTTCCGCGAACCTACTAGGCACACTCTTTTATTCTCAAAAGAACTTCAAAGACATATAATTACCTCCTTTCTTTGAGACTTTAGGAAATTAAAATCTCTAGATATAGCAGACGTAATTATATCTGCCTACCATCTTTGTACAAACATTTCAAATATAAGACAAAAGAAAGCCTCGGAAAGGAATCATGACATACGAACTTAGAAGACTTTGTGGTTATTACTGTAAGCAAAATTCTTTACGGTATTAGAATGGGCCTACCTCGGGAAAGTTTTCAAATATTAGCACCATTATTTCACCAGATGACAGAGGTTGGGCACATATTAGCAAAGTTCGAGGGCGGTCGTTTCATGTCACTCGATTCATTTTTTAAGGATATTATATTTTATTTAATAGAAAACATTTTAAACAGAATTTCCATATAAAAGTATTATATTATCTGATTACATGAAATATATGCATTCGCCAAATAAAATACATACATACTTGTGGATTTTTTTATCTTTTATTAAGATGTGATTTTATATGATATGTTTCAGGTTTTATCCACCAGCACTCACTGGGCCCGCATGGTGGATTACGGTCCACTCTCTCTCACTTCTGTGAGGAGGCCTGTGTCCCAGCATTGGGAACATTATAGGTTGATTATGCTTATGTTTCAGGTTTGTATGTTATGTAAACCTATGTAGGTATACACAAATTTTAAATGGTTAATTTTTTCCTGAACTTTAGCGTTTACTCTGGTCGGACCGCCAGACGGCTTGTATAAGTAATGAAAGCGCACTGGGATATTTGAGCTGATATGCGACGGTAGAGTGTAAAAGCTTCAAGAAATGGGTGAAGAAAAAATACGTAAGGAAAGTGACAAGGATGCTCCGTGCCACTTCAATAACGGGTTTGTTTATAAAAAATAAATATTTTATTACAGATCAAATTACAAGATCCATTATATTGTTAGTAAAAGTCTTAGTCTAATGTTAGTAAAAACCACACTGACACCTACGTGTGCAGCCGTAGGTATCCGGTGAGCCAGCATGGGGCTGTCCCACCTATCACACAATACTCTCAGAATGCTGTGGGAGCTAGCACGTATTCAACCGAGAATAGAAGCGCACCGTTTCCGTATAATGGCATGAAAACCATCAACCCTGGCCTCGGTGAAGATCCGGGAAGCGCTACAAAAGCGTGGTAGACTCAACAGCATCCTGAATACATTGTTATACCGGACACGCTGACGCAGGGCGTTGTATGCCCTCAGCGTATACCTGACCCACAGACTGCACGTGTTAAAAGACTGGCAGTATGCTCCGAAAATGCGACGTACAACTTGCAAATCTGCGGATCAGCTTATTACCTCGGACAGCCATCGCCCTGCGTTCCCTTATACCTGAGCTAGGAGTATTAAATCTCAAAAAAAAAATCAACTTATAAAAAAATTTGATTAAAAAACAGTAACTGACCTTAGGAGTAATTCTATACCTACGTATAATAAAATAGTAACGAAGTCTTTTGACTTCGTTACTATTTTATTAAAAACACATTACACATTATTGTACATTGAAAATTATTGAAGAAAAGTGATTGCTGATGAGGTGTGGGAACGAGTCTGATGCCGAAAATATAGTTTTTACAATTCATGTCCACCCGTCGGCATGTATGTTCCGCAAAAACGGCTGAACGGAGTTGGAAACAATTTGTCACACAGGTAGCTTATAACCTGGATTAACACATAGGGTACTTTACATTCCGGTAATACGTTCCCGTGGGATATTTTCCGACATCAGCGTGGGCGAAGCTGTGGGCTAAAGCTAGTCTAAATTAAATCGATAATCGTTGCTTTGACTTATTATCTATAAAGTCTTCTATTTCAAGATGTCGCTGTTTAAGGACACATTTTCTTCTATAATATAGTTGTGTGTGACATGCACATAAGAGCAGATAATATGCACACGCAGCATGTGCACATAAGAGCAGAGCGGTGGATCAGTGGTATCGGTCTCGACTTACGAGTTGTTGTAGATCATGAGTTCGAACCCAGCCAGGCACTTTACTCTGTGTATTTAATTTCATCACTACTTCTCTCAAAACAGTGAAGGAAAGCATCGTGAGGGAACCGGCATGTGAAAAAAAATTAAGACGTGACATCTACCAACCCGCACTGGGCCCGCGTGGTGGATTACGGTCCAGTCCTTCTCACAGAGAGGGGCCTGTGTCCCAGCAGTGGGAACATTATAGGCTGATTATGCTGTGCTTATGCTTTTGTATAATAAACCAAAAGCGTTTTGTTTCGCTTTACACGATCTTTTCGCTTTTGCTAACAGTTAGGTATAATGTACGTAATTAAAAACTTTGCGATATCTGGCCATGCTTTGCAACATGTTATATCACTTTCATGTTAGCTCTTCTGTTTATTAATCAAAAATCATCCAAAAATTCCGCATACAATAAATACGTGTAGTTCATAAACTGTTTAATTTGTGTTGGGAATTAAACATGAGTTTACCATACAAGCCCGGACGTTTTCTGTCAAATCGTCACGTTGCATCTCACAGTAATTTGTATGAGAGACCGTCAAAAAGTCTCATTTCATAAACGGAGAAATTAATTTACATTTCAACGTTTACATAAATAAAAGAGGCGGTATTGCCGTACGTTTGTGGGCGCCGACGGCTTGGCGGGAATCGCTCCCCTCATATACCCCGTCGTTGGAAATGCTAATGTGCAAATGTGAGACCGGCAAAAACTGCTCGACTGTTCATTTTCGTCTAGGTGCTAATAATTTCAATTTAAACAGCTCGCTAAGGCAAATTTTGTGGCAGTTAGGCTCGCACAGTAAACTCGTGTAGAAGGATCAATGTTGGTGAGTTTGGTAATATAATTAGTGTTTCAATGTGATAATTAATTCGCTTTCCACAACAAACATACAACTATACGTGTACTTTCTGGGTTAGTGAAAAGCTTAAAATTATGTCGCTAGACAGTATACCTACACATTTGTATTCGGTATAGGTTATTTATTAGAATATAATTCATTATTTATATACTTTATTATTGCATTAATAAAATAGTAATAAATTTAATTCAAACACACAAAACATTAATTAACAAAAATCATTAAACCAGAAAGAGGACAGTATTTTTAATAAACATGTATACCTACCTAAATTTATCAAGTTGTTACCGTATGAAATGAAAACAAAAAACTAAATAGAGTAAAGAAACTTTTTTTTTTATATATTTCTCTTATCATTTAGCAAATAACAGAGTTAATTTATTCCAAGCTGAATTTTAACAAAAGTTTTTGGCAACTGAAAACCTTATCTTTAAAATCTTAAGCAAATTGAGAGGCTCCGCTTGTTTTCTCGTTAGTTAATGACTATAATTTAAACTTAATAATAAAGACAGACAAGCGGCTTTGTTTGTGCTTGAGAGGTAAAATTTCGTGCACCTAAATTAATGCTAATTAAGAAATGTGAGCTCAAGAAATAAACGCAAGTTGAAAAGCGTGACAATCTGAAAGCTGCTCTGACGTTATAATTACGAAAAATGTAAGCCTGTTCAAAGAACATTTAGAATACAAAGGATAGAGAAGAAGGCACATGAATCTACCCAAAGTATATTACCTACAAGCGCCATATTAATCTCATTAATTAGATTGATTGAACAAAAAGTTGACGGAAATTAATTAGGAGAGTGCTACTTATCTCTGCAGTCATAAAGTTCGATGACAAAAAATATTACTCCGAGAGAGACGACAGTAAACGAACATTGAGATATGAAACGTGCTTGTGTAGGATTGCTCTATTATATTATTAGATAACATCATTATTTTCATCCTGGCAGTTTCCGGCCGCTGAATAGGCATCGCTTTACCAAAAGAGCGAGGACACGTCCAGTACATAATATATAGGTACCTACATATGTACTGGTCGTATTACCTACTTTCTTTCTTTGAGTACTTCCTCGTAGCGACTAGTACGGGGTGACTTTATGTTGTTCGAGAGGCTTAGTTGACACTTTCTATCTCCAACTTTCAGGAGGGCTAGATTATTTTTTAAACCAATACAGTTCAGATTGGTGCTTCTTTAGGTCGTTCTTAGCCGATACGAAGAAACTATAAGTAGGTAGGCACCTACTTACTGTTATTCTTTGCATGATTTCCAGGAAACAAGAAAACCGTCGAGAGATGTGTTCCTGACTTTTTGTCAGTGCGACACTTCAAGAAGCTAATAGAGCTCAAATTCGCAAAGCACGTATTCGAAACTGGCAGGTGTCAAGAACCCATTCTCTCTTCGGCTGCACTGTAATGCTGACAAAAATTACAATTTCAACCGCCAGCTATATACAAAACATATTTTTTCCTTTATATTTCAACTAAGTATTATACACACAAACCCAGCACAGTTACGATTGTCGAAATCTACGTCAAAAAACTAAACCCTCTTAACATCGCAGTTCTGAATGTATCAGACTAAAGAAATCATATGAAACCTTCAGAGGAGTCCACATTAACAAATCTAAAGAGCAGAGATCCATACGCCTTGTATAATCTACGGAACATTACAAGTCCCGGCTGCGATTCCCTTTCCGCCTCGCTGAGATATTGTAATGAAATCCCGCCATCTGCTTTCACTCGCCGACGTAATATGATGTGCGACCTGTGCCTGCTTTCCGTATACCTCGATTAAAATAATATTTATTGTATAAAACACGTTGTTTTTCTAATCGTAATTATAAGCGTGATGATTATATATCTTCGAGTGGGTGTTGGTTAACATCAACATGATTTTCCGTGTAATCTTTTATTTAGGACTGGATTGTTTACAAATTCTTATTAAAGTTAATCTCTCTAGTGAATAATTCACACTTAAGTGAATATTTATTTTTGTTTCAATCCCCGTTCACATAACACTGACAAAATAACATAGAAATGAACATTCATTTGCTCATTTCATTTCAATTTTCGATCGTTCGGAGCGTGAGTGAAAGATGGCGGAATTCTGAAATCCTACAGTGTAGATGGGTTCACTCATGAATTTATTTTACACTTTTGATTCATTTTGACCTCGAGTGTAAGACGAATGAAAGACATATATGAACAAACAGTTAAGTCAGACACTTAACTTTTTGTTCATTTGTGCCTGAATTCAGCTTTAAGACATTAATTAATTAAAAATTCAGCTTTAAGGCATTAATTAAGATAATAGGGTTTCTAGCGTGAAATCATACAGCAAAAGAATAATTTTCCTGAAGACATCAGTGTTGACTTCCGTTACTTTGTATTTAGTAGATGTGATACTCCCGTGGCTCGGAAAGCACGTTAAGCCTTCGGTCCTGAAAGAAAGAAAGAATAACGTTTTTTTGGATACAGTTCGAGAAACACAAAATACAAATAACAAAATAAAAAAGTGAAAATAATATTTTACTAGTGTGTGCCTCACGGCATGCTGTCTAACGCTGGTTTTCTAATGATCCTGCACCTGATCTCTCCCCGGTCGTGTTGGATTGCGTGCCATCCCATCGGACTATGAGAGTGAGAAGAGAGAGCACCTGTGTCTGCGCACACACTTGTGCACTATAATAACTCTCGCACCAAAGGCTTGTCTCCGTTGGTATTAGCCGCTACGGCCAAAATACGGTCGGTAGGACTATTATTTAGTAGAAGAGTCCCTGACTACCTTTCATTATTAGAGACAGAAGAGGATACCTGCGAAAATTTCATTGATAACCATTCCTATGTTCTTCAATTCAATACCTACTAAAGTACAAAATCGTGTCATCAGGTTAGCTAAATAAAGTTTCAAATAAAGTTTACCTGAAATATTTGATATTATATATAGGTATAAATACCGTGTTCTTCACGTTATCCATTAACTTTGGCAAAGGCTTATAAAGCTTTTACAAATCAAATCTAACAAAGGAAGTAGTACATAAAGGCTTCGTTACAAAGATATTTGTAATTTTATTTAATAAAATTTAATTGTGCTATGCAGTAAGAACGGGTCTTAACTTCGTTTTGACAAGTTTCAGCCTGTCAAATCTTATGAATGAAAATACGACGTTGCCAATTCGTATAAAGAGACATGCATATCGGGTGCTTTACGTCAAGGCATTTAGTTTGTATGAAAAAAATAAGAATTCATTAATATGTCTATAATGAAAAATGCTTATTTCCAAGGTCTGAACAGAACATCGGCATCGGTCGAAGTTTATGTATATCGTCCGGAACACGGGTATCACACTAATATTATAAAGGCGAAAGTTTGTGAGTGTGTGAGTGTGTGGGGGTGTGTGTGTGTGTGTCTTTATATGTTTGTTACTTCACGCTCAAACGGCTGTACCAATTTTGATAAAATTTTGTATGGAGGTAGCTGACACCCTGAATTAACATATAGGCTTTTTATCCCGATATTCCCACACATAATAATTGTACAAAAAATATTACAATCGACTCACGCCCGACGCCAAGATCGCTTGTCCATGCAACAAAACGGTGGGACGCGGGCGCAGGCGATACAATCGGCTTTCAATGTATTCAGAAATAGGAAAATTCAAATAAATTACTGGAAGTACGACAAATAGCAGCATCTAAATAAATAATGACTTCAGAGTTGAGTGGCGAATATATAATAATAAGTATCGTTCTTTTGTATGACTGTTGTGTTATGTAAGTACACACGAACGACACGCATCAACGGCAGAGGCAACTGCAGCCGCCGACGCTTTCGAACGGAATCGTCACTTATGCGTGTGAAACCGCGGGGCGCTGCTAGTAAAAATATAATGTAAGCTTTGCAATGTGCTTCCAGGTTTTTAATAACTGCAACCAAGGCTTTTGCACGCCATTCTTTGGAAAAATAATGCGTTTACAAAATTTTCAGAAACCGACGTTGGTTACAATGTATTGTTTCGTTGATCTTATGGTTTTCATACGGCATTTTCTGTTTAATGTATCGTCTAATAAAAGTGTACAGAATAAAATTTCGCCTCGATTTAATTGAATTTTTTTTTTTTTTTTTTTTTATTACATACAACAACTATCTCTATGGGTCGGTAAATGTATTCTTATTTATTTACAACGACAACACTACTAAAAAGCCTTAATTACATTAAACAAGATAACACTACAATATATATACAATATAGAATAGAATAGAATACTCTTTATTATGTACACCTGTTCTTATATCTATGTGTACACCATATAAATTACAAACATAATTATAGAAACTGTACAGAGGGTGACACAATGGGCGGACTTATCGCTAAAAGCGATCTTTTAAAGACAACCTTTGGATGGATTAAAAAGGAGAAGGACAGACAAATACTGTAGGTAGTCTGTGGTGTACCATTTATACAATAAATACATACATAAAGTATATTATACGAATCTAAATAAATATATACATACAATAATAAACATGAAACAGGAGCAAAGAAAATATAATGATGATGTCTGGAGAGAGGAAGTGCTTTTTAACCATAATTTTAAAAGTGGACAAAGATTGAGCACGCCTTACGGACACGGGCAAGGCATTCCATAACCGTACTGCTTGAACAGTAAAAGATTTGTCATAGAAACTGGTGGAATGCATCGGCATCTCTAGTCTCAGGTTTTCCGATGACCTCAGATATCTATTATGTGTGTCATGAAGGAACTTGAAACGTTCTTTAAGATAAGTGGGGGTTTTAGGATTAAATAAAATAGTGTAGAGCTGAAACAAGATGTGAGAATTCCGGCGAAGACGTATGGGAAGCCACTTGAGCTTTGTACGAAATTCTGAAATGTGATCATATTTGCGCAGGCCAAATATAAATCTGATGCAAAAGTTTTGAAGTCGCTCAAGTTTATCAAGTTGTGCCTCAGTAAGATCTGGATAACTGACATCAGCGTAGTCAAGGATAGGAAGTAAAAGGGACTACTATATACCAAGTCAAAAAATAAAAGAAAAAGGAAGGAGCTCATTGGGCATCAAAAAATTCGTCCGCATCGCTGTCAATGGGATAAGTGCCCAAAAGGCTGCCAGAATAACCATTCGATGGCAATGGTTAATCGATAATTTATTACTTGAAATTGAAAAATAAAAAGGTATTTAGGTAACCATTCAATATACCTACCTATATTTAGGTAACGTAACAACCACAATAAAATTCCCTGCTCCAATTCAAACACACAAAGTTTTGCCAACATCCATTACCTGCCGATAAAATCAAGTAAATCGTATGTAGATCTGAATTAGGTGTTAATTCACGTACCAATCCGTTTAAACGTATCTCATGTGTGTCAAATACGTAATTAACGCTAGTGTTGGTGCAGACGACGCGGCGTGTACCGGTGCCAAGGTACACAGGCCGCGTCGCATGTGCTCGCAATAATCGCTCATATCGTATGCCACAAACTGATAATGTTGCGTGGCATGCGTGCAAGCAATGCTCTAATATTCGATTTGTATTCACGGTCGTGTTGTTTATGGGCCATTGAGATGCGGGCGCCCATTGACTGGGCAATTTACATTGAATCGCTACTTTTGTGTACACGAAAACTGGGACGCTGGAACGCGAGGATGGTCTAATTATTATGTACCTGCGTGCTTGGTAAGCGACAAACATTTTAGGGAAGGTTTGTGACAGCGCGATGTGCACAGTTCAGAGGGGCAATTCTCGTAATTTTAAGAACGTTTACAGTCTGACCTCAGTCTCAAAAAATACCTCTAATTTCCTTACATTTTTGACAAGCTCTTGACATTTCTTTGTCGCCGAGATGAGACTGCGACTAGATCTTGAACGTTTCAGAATTAGCCTTCTGGGCTCTTATATTTATTAAATGTTGGCCAGGGGTGCCGAAATTTTTTACACATTAGTTTAAATCATAGTCTGCCTCGTTGGTCTAGTGGTCGCAAGGACGACTGCCGCGCGTGAGGTTCTGGGTTCGATTACCAGGTCGGGAAAAGTGTTATGTATTCAATTAGGAATTTACAGAAGTAGCCGTGGGTTTTGATTTGTGCCCGGGTGATGACAATAGGCTCGCCCCTATTACCTACATGAGACCTAAACATAACTGGCGAAATGTGGATGTATAGACGCCAGCACATCAAACTACTACAATCTGTCAAATTTCTTTAATAGATTTTCAACTTTATCGCTAAAGTATAAGGTTCAAAGTCGATTGGGAAATATTTGACAGTTTCGGAAATTTTTACAGGTACACCGCCGCATCTGTCTCGCCCTTTGGGGAATACAGCCGTGATGTTTTGTTTTCACGAGGTTTACCATATAAGCTACGCCAGATTACCGAATAGATAGATTGCAACCAACAGTGCAACAGTAGGTACATGCTAATAGTTTCTCGATAGCTACATTACTACACCTGCAAGTACATAGACCCGTTTCGTCGCGTATGGTCAAATTTGTAATCGGTCAAATTCATGAAAATATAGCAATCCGTCAAAATAGCAAAGCGTCAAAATAGCGACCAGTCAAAATTGCTACCTACTACTTGAGAACACTACAATCTAAGTGCATCAGGATAATTGTCACAAATGCATCTTTTGGAAAAGCTTTGTTAAATATACAGGGTGGCCATATAATTCTGGAACCCCTGGCATTGAAATTATAATCGGATATTTGAAAAAAAAAATTGTTCAATACCTACATTTTGACCGCGTAAGTATTGCACTGTTCTATGAAACAGAAGATTTTCTACTTTCTACGGTAGAATCATTTGCTGAATTAATGATAACAATTTGCGCGTCGATGCCAGCCCGTATATATGTCGTCGAATGCGCTGTTTTAAATAACCGGTAGCCGTTCTATAAAACAGCTCCATTATGTAAAACAGCTGAATGACTTTTAGCGATTTTCCATAATGACTGAACTTTAACACGCAGAATCAGCGGGTCAAAAATTAGAGATTATGTAAACCAACGTGAAATAGTAGATTTTAGTTCTACATTTTGACGCTCTTGGCTCCGTGTGTCAATAACTACATTAATGGCGTCCGAAACATAAATAAATAATACAAGTATTGTGATTGATAATAAACCCTAACTCAAGTGAAAATAGTGATTCTAAGAACAATTTTAAAATAAAGTTTTTAGTGTTCAATCCTAAAACTACTATTCCAAGTAAGTGCGACCAACTTGAAAGTAGCGCTTGCCGGCCGCTGCCATGACACCGCTCGTTTTGCTCGCTTGGCTCGCGCGCGGTTGGTCTTAGTTAGTGCTTATTTAGTCAGGGTGCCCTAATGTAGTTACTGCAACTGATTCGGCATTAGAAATCACAACAAACGCATATTGTGACTGCAGATAAGCCATTCTGCATTACGTCTAAACGTGGGTAGCAGTTTTTTTTTAAGTAACGCAATGACAATCCAACTGAACGTAGTTCGGCTGTTTTATATAGCGGTGCTGTTTTATAAAACGGTTAGGTAGCGGTAATGTAAAACAGCGGATTCGACAATCCATCTGCAACATTTAAATAGCAATAATTTAACAGTTCAGTTCCATATTTCTCTAAAAATGGTCAGACGCGTTTACAAAAACCATACAAAATCACGTCATAGCATGAAAGGCTACCAAATATGTACTCAGACTTTGATAGAGATAAAAATACAACGTTTTTCTTAACCGAACAAACAAGACTATGAGTTTAATTCGAGTAAGCGCATTCGACATGAACGGGAATCGCCTCATTAAAAGTTTGAAGCATCTGATCAGAACACTATACAGCAGATACCACTCATATTTTGTAACAACATGCACCTGTTATAAAGGAATGAAGTTATTATCATTCATATTACGAAACTTCCTTGATAAATGACTGTTGTTGCAGTTTTGGACAGTGCAAAATGGGGAAATGTATTTTAGATTTCAGGCGCGCTATCTGACGTAATGTACAATAATCTTAAATAATGTCTCTTGTTTACAAGTAATTATTGTTGATATTATTTTCTATCATTTTTTGTGGTCACGACAGAAATAAACATGGCCAAGGCATGGCCCAGTGGTAACGACCCCGACTTACGAGTTTTAGATCGTGGGTTCGAACCCAGGCAGGCGCTTTACTTTGTTTAAATAATTTCATCACTACTGCTCTCAAAACGGTGCAAGAAAACATCGTAAGGAACATGTCCGAGAACCAAAAATTCGAAGAGGTGACATCTACCAACCCGCACTGGAGCAATTTTTAAGTTTATAGATCAACAAAGGAATCAAATTTTTCAGATAAATAAACTATATCCTATAAATTATATAATAAAGATTATTTATACCAATTTTCGAGTTAATCAAGTCACTCAGTAAAAGCCTCCCCTGTAAAATTAACTACCCCTTTTCACGCAGTCAGGGGTAGATTTTCGAAAAACCCTGATACACGTTATTCTTTATTTTTGGTCTTAAGTATAAATACTGACTTTCGAATTAATCGGACCGCGCGTTAAAATTCTTCCATACAAATTTTGACACCCCCCAATCCCCCTTTAGGGGGTAGTTTAGAAACACAAAAAATGCCAACCTTCATAGTTTACTTAGATAAGTATTCGTGCCACGTTTCAAGTTTATTAACTCAACAAGGAATAAGATTTTTCATACAATCAAAATCCCCCCTTTTCATCGCCTTAGGGGGTGAGTTTTGGACAATCCTTTCTTAGCGCACGCTTACATCATAATAGCTATATGTGTGCCAAATTTCAGCGCAATCTGTTCCATGGTTTGAGTTGTGCGTAGATAGATCAGTCAGTAACGGTCTCAGATTCCCCTTCTCCGCATTTTCATACAATAAAAAAATAGTCAATAAATTAAATAAATAGTTTCTAAATCCGAATTAACAATAATGACAATGACTACCCTGGTTGTAAGTTCCTACATAGGGAGGGATTATTGTAAAACGCGACACGTATATTTAAATTCCTTGAATATTTAAACGTTCCTCCGCTTTCTTCACCGCGTCGCCATTAATGAGTAATTTGAGTTCCGTTCCGTAAGAAGCTCAGGCCTCTCTTTGTTAACGAATGTACCAACATACATACCTACATACAGATGTAGTTGTAGTTTCTATAAAGGCTTATGTACCTACCTATATAAATACCACTCACTAAAGTAGGTACTTTCAAAGGTTTCGATGAACTGATGAATTGAGGTTTTAATATAGAATCTAGAACAGTGGTGGGCCAGTGGCAACGACCCCAACTTACGAGTTGTAGGTCGTAGGTTCGAACCCAGGCAGGCACTTTGTGTAAATAACTTCATCACCACTGCTCTCACAGCGGTGAAGGAAAACATCGTGAGGAAACCGGCACGAACCAAAAACTCGAAGACATGTGACATCTACCAATCCGCACTAGGCCCGTGTTGTAGATTATCGCCGTCTTACAGAGAGTAGACCTGTATTCCACCAGTGGGAACATTATAGGCTGGTTATGCTGTAGAGTAGGTACCTATGGGAATAAAACATTACCCTCCGTCTGGAGCAGTCCGGTAAAACCATTAAATATTTTGTAATGCAATTAAAAACGAATATTAAAGAATTTAAAGTTACATTACGCGCATTTTAATTAATATAACCGCGTCAATCGGTACTCGATATTTACTCTATTACCGATATTTCATGAAACTAAAATTAAATGAGACCTATCAGCGCGAATTGACCCCATTTTTAAAGCGTCCACATTCACGAAAAAGGTTTTAATACATTTTTCGTATTGGTTAATAACAGTAACTTGCAAAATTGTAACTGGCAGTTAACGTGAAACATGTTATAAAAATAAATGTATCTAGGTTCACGCCAAAAATACTGTATCACATTTTATGCCACATTCTCAAATACATACGTCGTGTCATACCTATACCTACATCTATTCTCAGCAGTATTTACCGAGCATTTGCTCGTTTTCTTTAAAAAATATAATAACAATAAAGTTTATCAGTGTTGGAAAAAATATCTGGTTAAATTATAATTATACTTAAAGAACAAATTCCTTCGAAGTACCGAGCAATTTGTATCGTCGACAGAAAAACCGCATCTTATACATAAAATAAAGGATCGCTCCAGCTTATTAACTTGGAAAGTAATTCAACTAAATATGTTTCTTTAAAGACGCCTATGAAATTAATATTCTGACACAACGTCGATATGCCTCCATATTGTTTATTACCAGGGAGGTTTATACAAATTCTCCATAATTTCATCTAGATCGTAATATATCTAAGTATTAAATTCGATAATATTCAAAATTAATAATCTGATAGTGGTTATAAATTGGCAATAAATTTTAAGGTTATAGTCTCACGGACTAACTAATGCTGTATCTTAACGCGCACCGATATTATTAGTGCCAAATTACGTACGAAATGATTGTCTAGCGATAACGTATTAATATTGTAATTATGCAATATTAAACTCTAATCAATATTGAGAATATTAACATCATGCACTGATTTTAATCTAAACGATACCTACATGTCAATTGGTGTGTAGAAACCAGTAGGTACCCTAATTGCTTAACGCACTATCGATCAGAATCTGAATAATTTTGAAGGGTATTCTAATCCATTCTCGAAACATTTATTTGGTTAACAACGTAAATAACGCAATGAATGTTGTTGAACTGTCAAAATAAAAGTCATTCCTACTGTTAGTGTGTTACGCAATTACCACGCAGTATCATGGCAATACCTGGTAAACAATATCCTACTCAATTGCATGTCATTGCAAACCCTAAAACAACGACAAAATAAGTAGCTACGTGGACCTTTTCAAACTTTTTAATGCCGCTCAAAACCATTACGTCCTGAAACATCTAACGAACCTGTTTAACAATTTTCAGAAGTGATAACACATATCCCAAATTAAATGAGCCTGGTGGTTGTTCAACACATAATTCAATCTCTATGGACTCTACAAACAAGTGTATGGGAACGATAAAACAGAGTGGTTGATGTTGTTGCGTGTAGGCACAGGCGCGGGCGGGACACGGGTCAAGTTGCAAGTCGCCTAAGTTTATGTTTACTATCCATGAGTAAACTTTACATACGATCTATGATTAAATTACCAACAGCTTTGAGGATTTCAGTAATATTCCATTGTATTTGTGTGAAGCGTAATGTTATCTTCGGCCGTTTCTGTACGCAATCAATGTTTGATTATAATGAATTTTACTGGTCTACAGAAGATTTGATTTGATTAAAGGTCCCCTAAATGTTGTTGGAAACCTTCCTGTTAAATCAATATAAATCTATATTTTATCACAGCTGAACATTTCCTTATTTGTTAAACCATTGTTTTACCTGAAAGGGAAAATCTCTCGCAATAGATCAAATGCAAACATTGTAAAAACGCTTAACAAAAATATGTCAAGCATTTTACGGAAGCTTTACTGTTCATGCAATGTATCAGAGTAAGGGAGTATCGAACAAACTGTGTTCGCAGTGGGGGCATCGAAGAACGTATTTGCATCAATAGACGCATTGCTACATAAAAGGCGTCTGCGTCACGTATAGCCTCACAAACATTCTCAAACAGTATAGACAGCACTTTCTCGTAATCTGAGATAGTTAATGTGAATAATAACAAAAAAATAATCAAGGCACAAACGAAGGCAATAAACTTTCACGTTTACATAACTTTATAATTTGAAGAAAAGCTAATCGTACGCCTTCTTTCTTCAACGGTGAATAAACAAAGAAAGATCTCATAATTAGATATAATTAGGAGAAGTTCATCCAAAATGTTAATTATCCAATATTATTATAAGTGAATTTCATTTTTAATTGTGCCTGACTGATAAAATTAATCAAACAAGTTCCAAAACTTCTAACAAGGGTTTGATTAATCTTATCAATTTCTTTGAAAAATCTGCTGAAATAACGACGTCTGGCTGGTATTATTATGTATATATAATTATATATATGTCTTGATAGCCTTGGAGAGTTTCATAATTAGAATATATTCAAATTGGCTATTGTTACAAATATTTGCTTTTTGTGTTTGATAGCAGCCGGTCGATTCTGTAAAAATCTCACCGTGAAATCTTAGGTGAAGTGAGTTTGTTTTTGCTAGGAATTGACACTAATGACAGCTCACTCCACGCTCACTTCACCTAAGTTTTCACGGTGAGATTTTTCCAGAATAGCACCGCAGTACCTTTAATGTGTAAGATTTATGAAGCAGGGTTGTAAACAGTTGTATTATGTTATCGCCTTCATCCAAATAGGAGCAGAGTGTTCAAGTGTGCGCATTCAGGTCTGGATGGCTCCGATATGCTCACATACCTTATTAGACAGCGGCACGTGATGAAGCCGCCTATGCATCACGCAGACGTGATTCCAATTATAGTTTGCACTTTGCTCAAAACTCGAAGTTTCCTTTAAGATTATTCATAGTACACATAACGGCTTGTACAATCCGAGTAACGAAGTGACCTGGAGTACTCGGTGAGATGCCGTCAAGAGGCCATTAAGGCACCCTCCGCTGCGCCAATCTTCTTGAGTATCACATCCAATTCTTCCAACAGACACTGTCAAAATCTGCCTTTATTCTAAACAAGATAAAAAACGATTCATAATTATTTGATAAATTGAAAGTACTCGGCACGTCAGCACATACCCTAACAAACTTTGTTTGGAACAGACGTGATTGATGAATATGATTTTTTTATGAGTCGTTAAATCCCATGTGTCCTCGCGCCCGCGCCGCTCCAAAATCAACTTTGCTTAATATTGATAGCTTTTACTCGATGTCAATAATTATTTAGGTTTACTCATGTATTATATTTGGTTTATGTTTTTCTCCTACATGTATTATAAACAAATTCATATTTCAGTCTGATGAAAATGGTAGCATGTCAACAAGTATCTCTCAAACCACCCTTTTAAAGCACTTTGCTAAATAAAACACTGACGGTAAGGATCCCTACGCAGATATTGTTGAGCTGAACATTTTCGTTTGTTGTTATTGAAATAAACGTGCAATATAAAGCTGAGAACAAAAAGCTGCGTGTGCTATAATGTTACATAATCAAATTTGTTACTGGATTAGGTGGAGAATGTGCAGATGGCGCCTAGCAAGTAAGTAAAGAGCGAAGTGATAGGGTCCCGATATACGTGTCCCGGTTACTGACGACCGCTTTCACATTTTTGATATTCAGATGGAGCAACCACTGGGAACAAAACCCGAGTTAACTTCGCGATATTGAAAGCTTATGGATTTTCAATGTTGGCGGCGAATATGACTCGGCAATGAACGGCAAAATGTATACGTGCTATCGATAATGTTCAGTTTGATTTCGACAAAAAAAAAAGATTAAAATGATCAATAAGATTGAAAATACAGATCAATCTGATCATTTGTTAAAAAAATTGGAATTAAACTTTTTAAGTCGTAGCAACCTGTAGTGCTACGAAGTGTAAAACTTATGGCTACGTCGTCGTAGTGACCTCACCCCTGAAAAAATCTAACCGTTTTGGTGGATAGCCAATTATAATTGAATGAAAAAATGATCGTCTATGCATTTTTTCGTTTTGGATGATGGGCTAATGGAAATTGGCAGTGGTCTCGGCTGCCACCCGTGCCAACTTTTGCGGAGCCAGCTATCGCTACGCTCCAGTTCGGAACGGACGAGATATATCGTTTCGATTGAATAATGGTCTCATGGCAATTGCCTTCCAGTGTCCCTGCAATTGAATTGATTATAGAAATTTGATGATTTCACCTTTTTCAGGAAGCCAAGTTGAAACAACATAACCTCACCCAGCGTCGAGCTGAAACAAGATATACTCCCGAAATGGAACAACACTATTTTATTATAACACAAACATAAACATGCGGTATTTGAATGATCGAAATTTCACATTTGAATGATTTCATTCATCTTTCAAATGGGAAGTCGATCGCATGTGCCCCAAATGGACGTATTGGCATGCAAAGCCTTGTGCAGTTTCTATTGAATTGTAAATTTGAGTTCTGAGACTCGAGCACTGCTTCACGATAAAAGTAGGTATTATAAAAAATCGTTTTAGAAGCTATGTTGCCCTTAAGCTCACGGCAGATATCGTTATAAATTAGCATTTTACATAAAAGATTTCATATCGAACAATTTATGGCTTTATAGATACAAACAAACTTCGTTTGCCGAGATTAGTAAATAATGTCTTTTTTTTCAGGAGTTAAGCTGAGTAAAGGTCTACCAGAAATATCATGGCATAAAAAAAAAATTGTGATTTTCATAAGGCACTGTCAATCAATATGAAAACCACTATATTTTTTTTTAGATTTTGATTTGAAAGTTAGTTACGTTAATGTTACTTGTTTAGACTATGAGTTTGATGTACAAAATATTGTAACATTTACATTGTATTAATATGTGCGGCCGACATCATATATTTATCGAGGCGTGATTGGATGAGAGCCCTCGCGAGCACTCCACTGCGCGGCACGTGATTTAATGAGTGCGAATATTTCATGTATCGTTAGGGCCGGCGTCGAAATCAATCATGATATTAACGATGTGTGAAATAAATTGAACGAGCAAATGACTTGGCTTTTCCCTTCATTTCTCTGATTAAAATCGGAAAACTTTTAAAAAATCCTATAGGTAGGACTAGGACTGCCCACGCTGAAAATAAAAGCCTTCAATTATTGAAATCCAAAAGATCAATCTTTTTAAAACTTAGGAAGTGTTTGAATGGACTAAGGTAAACGCGGATGTAGTCATCAGTGACCCCGTAGTCATTTATAACATAAAAGTATTTTTTTCGAACGTGACAGCTATTGATACCTAAAAATTCCTACTTGACTGAAAACTCGTAATTTTAAGTACCTACCTACCTACTATTGTGACGATTACTGAGTTGTGCTCAATAGTTGCCTCTAACCTCGTCATATTGTAAATAGTTTTGTGTTGAATGCTACTAAATGCGAATAATATCTAACTATTAACGGCACCGTTACATAGTTGTTAACACTCTTGTACAAACATATAACAAACATAACGGTTTGGGCTACATTTGACGATTAAACTGGGATTCTCTTAAGCTGTTTTCGCTTCGCTCACTCATTGCGCACGCTTGAGTAAACGCGCTCTGCTCAGTTGTCGTGTCATTGGGCCCGCTTTGCTAGCTCCTCGGCACGAAACTGTGATCGCGCTTCACTTGTGATAGAGCTCGCTTTGCTCACTCTTAAGTGTGTGCTCATAGGTGCGTGTGTAAGTGCGTTTGGCTCGCTCGTGTCGAAGATGGGTTGCACTTCGCTTGCTGGTTTAAGAAGATGTTAAAACTAGCAAGAGAAGCGATCCCATCTTCTGAAAAAGCGTGCTCATCGTGTGATTAAGCGCGGTCTGCGTATTCGTGTCTAGAAAGGGCTCGCTTTGCTCGCGGTATTGTAAGCGCGCTCCACCCGCTCGGCTCGTAAAAAGTATTCTGTTTTAACCTAAGCTGCCTTACTGAGAAAGTTATAATATGAGCTGTAATTATCCCTGACTAATTGATGCTAGTTTTACAAAAGTAACTCGCTCAGATCGAGCGCGGATGTTACAGTTTCAATCAAATCCTCACCTATATGGAGGTATCTACTTACGTCTTCTGCTGTTGAAACTTCCTAATGTTCTCGTAATCTTCACGCATACTTGCACGATGACATCATAATCATCATCATCTGCCCAGCCTTTTCCCAACTATGTTGGGGTCGGATTAATAACATGACGATTGTCGATGACTTTTTAGTTTTCAGGTATAAAAAAATTACCTTTTATACCTGATAATAATTTTTTTAGGCTATATTGTTGGCTATTGTGTTTCATATGATTTAAAACTTTCTATGGTTGGCTTTTTTATTTCGAATTTCGAACAGATTTACAGTCGTTATGAGGCGAAATCTTTTTTACTTTATAGGCTTTTGTAAAATAAAAATCTTACAGTTTCCAATACTGCCGTAATCATTGTATTGGCTTTTTTTTTTTTTCATCATCAAGTGACCCCTCCCGCTCTGGGTGGAGCGGAAGGGAGTGTCAGACTCTTACTGACTAAAAACCACCCGTGTTCCTTCCTTAGCCCTTTATGTTCCGGGCCAGCGGTAACCCTTTCGGACAATCCCGCTGAACCGGCAGGCTTCGGCCTTATGCGGCGCGCGTGGAACACGTACGCGCCGTCCGGCACGGGCCTGGTCCTGATCGGACGGTGAGCTACCCATTGCTCTCCGCCCGCAGGCCCGCGCCTACGGTGGCCGGGAGTCGTCGCGCGTCTCCCGACGCCCGGAGCGTCTCCCGCGGCGGCTGGGACGGGAGGCTCTCTCCCTGAGCCGTCCCGCCACCTCCTTCGCTGGCATGACTGCTTCGCAGAAGGAGGTGACGGCCTCCCACTCCCTCTCGCCCCGAGCCATGGCTTGCACCAGGGCCGGGCGCGAGAGGTCGCCGCCGCTGCCGATCGCCTCTACGAGGACACGGCGGTGCTCCGCCCAAGCGGGGCAGACCTCCACCGTGTGCTCCACCATGTCCTCTGTGCGATCCTGGAAATGGTGACACCCGGGCGTTTCCTCCCGCCTGATGATGTGCAGGAACCTCCCAAAACTTCCGTGTCCGGTGAGGACCTGCGTCAGGCGGTAGGTGAGGTCATGCTCATCACACAAACATTTGTCCTGGGTGGGAATCGAACCCACGACCTCCGGCATAGCAGTCATAGTCACTGACCACTAGACCAACAGGCCAGTCAAATCACCTCAGACCAATGAGGCTTGCCGCTTCGCTTGAGATCGTGCGGTAGCCCCGGATAAGCCTTATGGCTACCACCTTCTGGGGCGCGTTCAGGTAGTGGGCGGCTCGCCGCCGCAGTGAACGCGCCCACACCGGGGCCCCGTATAGGGCCATGGACCGCACGACCCCCGCGTAAAGCCTCCGGCAGGAGGCGTTTGGCCCCCTCAGGTTGGGCAAGAGCCGCTTGAAGGCGGCCCCGGCCCGTTCCAGTTTGGGGGCCCAACGTCGGAAGTGCTCGACGAAGTTCCACCGGCTGTCGAGGACGAGACCCAGGTACCTCATCGTTGTCTCGACGCCGATGTGAACCCCTCCTACCGTTAGTTGGGATCCCGATGGTGGCGCGTTCCGGGGCCCATGAAACGACATGGCCTCGGACTTGTGCAATGCCACCTCGAGACCCAACTGCCGGATCCTCTCCACGACTATCGCAACCCCGCGTGTCATCGCGTCGGCCGCCGCCTGATGCGACCTCCCCTGCGCCAGGACCAGCGTGTCGTCAGCGTAGCAAACCACGCTGACGCCATCAGGGAGGTCGGCCCGCAGCACCCAGTCGTAGCCGATGTCCCACAGGAACGGCCCCACGACCGATCCCTGCGGGACACCGCACGACATCTCTCGCCGGTTCCACTCCCCATCGCGACCGGGGTAGCTGACGGCTCTCTCCGTCAGATACGCCTCGACTATTCGACGGAGGTAGGGCGACACCCGGTGATACCGGAGTGCCTCCACAATGCAGCTCCAGGGCAGGGTGTTGAACGCGTTGGCGATGTTGAGTGACACCACCACGACGACCCCACCCTGGGACACCGCGTCCCCCGTCGTGAGGGCTCTCACGCGCATGATGGCGTCCACCGTCGAGCGCCCCTTGCGGAAACCAAACTGGCTGTCCGCAAGATCCGGCCCCATCCTCACCAGGTGCCCGACGAGGCGGCCCACAATCACTCTCTCAAAGAGCTTGCCAACCTCGTCGAGCAGCACGATGGGCTGGTATGCGGACGGAGAGTCCGCAGGGCGCCCTGGCTTCCGAATGAGGACCAGCTTCCCCGTCTTCCAACGGAGTGGAAACTGGCCTCTCTCCAAATATGCGCTTAAGAGCGCCTCCAGTCGAGGCCCGAGAGCCCTCGAGGCCAGGACCCAGGCTTTACCCGGCAAGCCATCGGGTCCTGGGGCGGTATTTTTGGCCTTCAGCCTTCCTACCGCCGCTCTCAGTTCTACCCCGGTCACTTCAGGGATGTCGTCGTCGTCGTCCGCGTGGTCCGCTTCGGGCACCGCAATTGGCGGAGCCATGGGCGAAGGGGGGTGCTCCCCCCGTGAAGGGAACAGAGCGCTCACCAATTGTATTGGCTTGACACTAGACTTAGTAGGCTTCATTGCATTACTTACAAAGCAACCTTTCACCGTATGTGATATTTTTCAGTTCTAAGCAGATTTAATTCTTTTGTTTTCTGATGCTGCCGTAGCTATTGTATTTGTTAGGCTGTTGTCTTTTGAGGCTCATTGCGTTCTTTATGATGCAAGCTTAAAATGATTGAGATTTTTTTAGTTCTTGCTAGATTTACGGCCGGTATGAGACGACATTTGAAAATATTTTGCAATTTTCAACTTCAAATGCATTTTTATTTCGGCCAATATTTTGTTGTTTCTCTTTAGGTCCTAGTAAAGTTTTGTCAACTCTTGACAATGGCACCAGAATCACAGTAGTAGCTAAACATGTTTTTGCGAATTGAAATTTCGACGTATAGTGAAAAAGGAGGGTCGGGCGCATGCGCCTGCACTTGCGATGTGACAAAGGAAAATTATATTCTGCTTCGAAATTGGTACAATTATGACCTATCTTATAAATACTCAATTATTTTCCCAGCATTCAAATTATTTTAGTTATTACCTAACGGTTGAAATGTTACAGATTATTGTCGGTCAGAAATATTGAATTTACCACAGAGTGAAACAACGTTTTCACGTCAAAATTTATTTTGTTATAAAAAGATTCTGTGATTCTGTTAATCTCATTTTTTTAAGCAAAAATTTATTAGAATTTACCTACCTACTCTGCTAACAGCTCACAACTTTTAGTAGTTTCTTGCGATTTGGTCTTCTACCTAACTTTCATTTCTTAAGACTTGCCACCTAGTAATATATATGTCAATGCTTGACACTCATTATGAAAGTCAATCAAAATATGTTTTAATATGTCATCATCTTGAACTCAATGTTCAAGGCCTGAGAGTTCATATTAGCATCAAAAATTGACGACTACTGGGTCCTGTTGAAGAGTAATATTACAAATCTGACGAGTACTAGTACAAGTCGCCCTTTTTTCACATTTACTTTAATAAGTATTTAATATCACTAAAAACTACGAAAATTAAAAAAAAAACTTATTTAGAATAACGGATAATTTTTATATTTAGTCATGCAAAATGTTTCATTCTAATTGAAATACTTTTCACGCAGCAGCTCTTCAAAGTCAGTGAATTTCAAAACCCGACGAGTATTGGTACGTTTACCATATGTGGATAACGTTGTGAGTAGTGTATTTATTATTATTATTATCCATTTATTTCAGGCATCAAAACCCATATAAAACACATAAAATATAATATTAATATAACTTAAAAATACTATAAATAGGTACATACAACATTATAATTACACTAAAAAACTAACAAACTAACGCACGCGAAGTGTCTGCGTCGTGTTTCGCTGTCTGGTGTTATGTGGCCACGAAACCGGCGGTACACAACACCCTTCGGTCAGAACCCTTCCTTGAGGAACTTCTCGAGATGATGTGTCGGAACACGCACCATGAACGACTTGAAGTTCGTGTTGTGACGCGACTTCAATTTCTCGACCCTCAAAGTCCAGTTAGTCTTCACACTCATGTACTCCACGATCACTTGAACCTTCGTGGAGTGGTGCAGTCTGGACACGTACAGCTGCGTCGTCGGGATTGCTGGACGCAGCAGCTGGTTGGGTCCTACCAGCGCGGTGCCGCACTGGTTCCGACAAGGAGGCTTCTTCTTCTTCTCCACCCTGATGAAACCATCCTTGTCGCACGTATCCTTCTCTGGATCCTGCCTTTTCAAAACCTTGTTGGGTTTCGACCGGCTCCGTTTACCCCCTTTTGGTTTTTCCTCTAGTTTTACCAGCAGGCTTGTTAGCGGCTACTATTGCTGCGTATTTGTTACCTCTATTATTAAGTTCTAACCAACAACTGCTGTTTGCTGTCTCTAAATTTATATAAATAAAACAAAGTCGGGTTAGTTACACCATTTATAACTCAAGAACGGCTGGACCGATTTTTTGATTGATATTTGATTTGTTCGATTTGCCTCAACCTCGAATACCATTTCTACCATGCTTTAGTAGTTACTAAAGCATGGTAGAAATGGTAAAAAAAACATAATTCATAATCTAAGGCAGTACGAAGTTCGCGCGGTCAGCTAGTAAATAAATAGATACAAAAGTTACACGAGAACTAAAAGTTAGGCACTTAAATTACTAAAAGATAGGCACATATATTTCAGCTTTCCTTCAGTTTTGACCACATTAATTATTCTCTTTTACAATACCTACTACACCAAAATCTGGGGTTCGTAATTGTTCAACTTTAATAATCGTAAAATATTTTCTGAGAATTTTGATATTCTCATCTAGATAGATTTGTTTTTTTTTTTATGAATATACAGGGTAGCAGACATCGACGCGCAAACTGTGACTATGAATTCAGCAGATGATTGTAGAAGTAGCGTAGAAACTTAAAACCGATTATCAAAAAAAAAAACTGCAATTCTTAAGCGGCCAAAATGTACTGAAGAGCTATTTATTTTTTAATTGCCGATGAAAAATTTCCATGGGTTCAGAATCATGTACTGAATCCATGGTACTTAAGAGGTAGTGCGGGTGGTTTTTTGCCCATAGAAACGCTTTCGCCTGATTTCTTTTTGTTTAATGCCCATAGAGCAATGATTTTTTACAGAATAATAGATATTAACTACTTGTATGCATGTTTTCCTTTTCGATGATACATTATTTTTATAAGCACTAGAACCCTCAAAAAATGTCGATTTAAACCGCTGTCAACAGAGGCTTAGTGTACAAATTTGACAACTATTAATGGAAAAAGAAAAACATATGACACAGTATAATATCCTTCTTATTCAGTTTATGAAATATCTTTTTAATCGATCCAATATTGGAGCAGGAAAGAAACCTCGAATTACGACTTTTTATTTAGGATTTTTCAAAAGTCTCTCCGACCGCATTTCCTCTTAACAGGTTGTGCGTCGATGCTATCCTGTCCCCCTGTATTAGATACATTGCGGAAAATTAAATCAAACACACCTTTTAGCAAAAAAGCTATAGGCATATTAAAACATAATTATTTGTTAGTCTCGAATCGCTGACATATTGCGTTAATAACCTGTCGATATGGATATTTCCAGCCAGTAGGTATTACTACTTATTTGAGGAAAATAAATAGAGCTAGGGGTGATAAGCGTGGGCAAAGGCGGGTTGTATGGGGGATCCGTGGCGTCTAAGCTCACAAACCCTTTTTTTCCGTCTTGGCAAATCGTCGGGGATTAAGCCAGAAGAGCTCACACCTTTTCACAAATATTTTTGGTGGTTTAACCTTAAGTAAAACGGCGTGATACAAAGTGTTTCCTACCGATCAATAACTGTTTTGAAAGATAACGATTCGTCAAAACTCTTATCTTTGGGATTTGGGTGTACCTAAATGAGATTTTCCTGTTACTGAAAATGAAAGAATTATTAATACGGTTTTAGCTTTTTGTATTCGCTTAAGTAAGTAAGACGTTTATTTTATTTCTTCTTCTAAGTTACTTTAGCAGGGGTATGAAAATATTCAATATATTTACGGATAGGTTGGCAGCTGTCTTCCTGCGTTATTTTTGTTGCAGTTCTCTGAAAAATAAAGATGTTTTTAACGTAAGCCTGCGTGGTACCCTGAGTACGTAATCAGCCCACTTAAGTAATTGTGAGCTTCTACTGGAGTGCAAAAAGATAATTTCCAGCGCAGTTATCTGTTGTTTTGCCGTTTTTGGTATTAAACGGCGCTGTTCTTTGATGTCGAATAAAAATTATTGCATTGTAAACATTTTGAGAAAATCTTTTTACACGCGGCGGAGAGAACGTAAAAGTTTGTTCGTTTCAAATTCAATATATTATGGCGAGCGTGCTCTCGCTCAGCCGACACCGAAACTCACTCGAGCGTTGCTCACACAAAATTTATTGTTTTTCTAAGAAAATTTTCTTTGCCCGACCCTACATCCTTGTTGAGCCCCAGGGGAAGAGTTACAAAAACTTAATGACCTCTTGCCGCTGTTACATTGTTTAACCTATTGTTTTAGTTTAAACTTGTTTGTTAAGTAGATCGAGCAGGTCGGCTAGTACTTGATTTTGTGGGTAACAACCCACACTCTTTGACAGTTGAAAACATTCAACTGTCAAAGAGTTGATTTAAATGTAAGTTAGGATATTATGTAGGTACAGTCTAATTATTAGGTAAGTATGTTACTTAGGCACCCACGTATCTACATATGTATTTTATGTTGTTAAAATCCAACACAATCAACATTTTCCATTCACGTATTGTATACCTGCCCCATATGAGAGCCGAATTCCGCCTCTTGAACGTTGAATAAAATTAGTTTTAATGGCTTAAATATTTGAATTTGCTTGTAAACACGCTACGTGTAGGTAAGTAGGTAACAAACTCGCTGCTTTTATTAGCACGATGATCGCAGGGCCAATATTTGACCAATATTTACATAAACTCGCCTACGTGAACCGACCAAACAGGTACACGTAGTGTGTTAAATAAATATGATATGCAAACAAAAAAGGGACTGACGCCAAAGGCAGTTTCTAGATAAAGTCTTTTATCGGACACATAATAACGTTCTGAAAAATCGTTAGCCCGTGCTCACGTCGTGGGGACACGTGCGAGCAGGGCACTCCCGAGACTGATCCCTTCTGCTTAGATTAAATTTGTTCCTATAAAAATGTGTCCTCTAGTCGATAACGTCGAAAATGTGCAGATGTCGCCGGCCAGTATGAAGCCTACGATAGGGTTCGGCGACGTGCCGCGCGTACTGACGGAGCCGGCCCGGCCCGGTCATCGGCGCCCGCCCGGTCGCTAGCCGGATTGCTCCGTACTCGCCTCGATGGGGAAACAAAACGCTTGATTGCTTTGATTTGCTGTTTCTAATCTCAAGTGTACCGTTTAAACACATTCGTTTTGTGTACAAACATTTATTTTCAAGTCCTCGCTTTAATGTATTTAAACTGAACGAATAAGCGTGATTTATTCTCTCTTGAATATCTATTTGAATATACGGAGCTAAAGCGAGCATTGCTTGTGATAGTATAAAATATTGATGGCACATAAAAGTTTAAACGTTCATAATACAGAACCTTCTAGTTAGATGCGAGCACAATGATAAAGTGCAGAATTAATCGTACAAGAATAGAGATTTATCGCGCAAAGAATCAGCGAGAGTGGTCTGAAAACTTTTTATTTTGTGATCACGAAATGAAACTTGTACATTTAGGTTTGAAAAAATGTGAATCATTCCAAGTAAGATAATCAATATTTAAAGAAAGGAAAGTTGAAAAGAAACTCGATCATTTTTAACAACAAAGTTTCTATCTTCTTTTTCTTTAATCGAATTCAGTCGAGACAAGTATTCACCATTAAAATAAAATTTAAAATAGATAAGTATTTTAATGATGGGTTTTTTCGATACGCACTTTTTCTGAGTTGTCTGTAACTAATTCCAGTTCAATTTTGTAACCTTCGTAAGTATGTACTTATTGCATGCTTGAAGACTGAAGACGGCCATGTTGTTTTCTAATATCGAATTGCTGTATGTAGCACATCCTCTTGAGACTTGCAATGTGTACCTACTGTAATTTGTGCTAAGATCAATTAACGTACAAGTGGACCTAAAAGGAAGTTCTATCGTAGATCGTGAAGGTATATGTTGTTTTTCTATTTCTAGGGAATCGTAGGCTGTCAATATTTACCCTCTCGTTGCGATCTTTAGTTTCAAGTCTTTCTAAACACTGCCGTTGTGTCTTGAGTGGTAGACGGGTAAGTTTGTAAACATTGCCTGCATTGAGACAGATAAAATGCTTTGCCAAGAATTAGAAACTTTGAGAGTTGCGTATGATACTTTTGATTGCTTATCGCTAAAAGTGATAACAGAGAAGCTTTGGATGGACTTAGATGGAAAGCAATACAAAGACTTAATTACATCGACTACGTAACGTAGGTATTACAATATGTCTACAAAATAGAAATCAGGCAATGTATCAAAATTTAAGCAAGATGCTACAAATAACGAGCAGCCTGAACAAAACATCGAAGCAACATAATCCCCAGGCTGTATACTTAACAGATTCAGTAATTAGATTAGTATTGATATGACGGCCGGTAGAATAGAGGCTATTGTTTGCTTAGGTAAATAGCCGTGCTAGGCGGAGTGAGCGACGGGCAAGACCGCGGCGGTCGCAGTATAATGCCGCCGCCGATAATGCCTGCAACCCCGAACAATCAATCTTTGGGCTATTACGATGTTTTAGCGCCTTGATGTATTGTTTCAGCCTCAATAAAGTTTTGATGAATTTTCGTGTTCTCTCCCTCGCCCTTTGTGTTCTCGTGTTCTCGCCTTTTGTTGAAAATGAGGCGTCCGATATTGATGAATAATTTGACGGCTAAGTAACGATGCTGTAATTATTAAAAGGGTAATATCGGATTTTGTTATTGTTGATTAAGCATTGAGGTGTTATAATACTTTCTAAATTACTACGAACAGTTAAAGTCTTTGTATTCATTTGAACTTGCAAATTTTTATTAGGGTTTCGTAGACAACACTGATACTTAGTTTTGCGACTATGTCCGTCGGTTTGTTACGTTTTTTTTCGCGTAGATTTTAGGTAATAAAGCAGAAACTTATCATGGGTAAGGATGTGGTGATGATGATGATATACAAGGTGATTTTTCAAGTGGGCGTGGATGGCCAAATCCGAAACTATGAGGAATAGCGTAAAGTACTCAAAGTAGTTTCGGGCCCGATTTTGATGAAAACTAAAACTACATCATTGGATTTTTGAAAAATCAATATTTATAACCAGGAATCGAAACCGTTGATTTTGAAAAAAAACACGCACTATTATTACACCATTCGATTGTGTCGCTAATAAGGATCTAATTCTAGGAAGTAATGAAATACGACAAACTTGTTGTGTTGTGTACCTGCGTCTATACTAAAATAGAAAAATTCTTACTGTAAAAAGGCATTAAAGGCAGCTGATTAGTATGCTTTTCTACAATTGTATCTTCGTAGTCTAATTGGCAACGGTTGATCCCGACCGTAAGGTGGTCTAAACAGGTGCATATGTAGTTTTATCAAAATCAACTAAAGTCTATAATGTTTCTTATAAGGCTAGCCTTACGAGAACCTTCATAGTCTTTTCAATATACCTACAAGTAAATTTATTTCATTTAGGTATAGCAAACTGCAGTACCTATCTATGTTTAACGAACTCCGTTTGAGTTGAGGTATTAATAGATATAGAGAGAAATATCTACTATCTATTAATTGGAATCGGTCAGTTAACTGTCCTCTGAAAGGGAATAGAGCAATAATTTAGTTAGGAACTAGTCAAGTTTCTTAGACAAATACATCACCAAAGTCCGAGGTGGATATTAATAACGCAATTTCATTGGATTATATTGTGTCACTCTGCGCTTGTATAGTATTTTTATCTCAAGAAGTGACACGCACTATACTTGTGGTTACCAAGTGTACAAACATGCCGTGAACGTGTGTAAGCGCAGTCGCCTTCGGTACCGTCAATGGTGAAATTGGAAGTGTGTGTGTGTTATGTGCTGACGCTACTCGTCTTGACGCACATATTCACAGCGTATTTATACAATTGATTACCACAAGTCATTCGCGCGTCGCTTCGTGTAATAAAAATACTGTATCAGATATAAACAGTAACAAGAACAGTAACAGTCGACCTCGTATTTTCTTTACGCACTTTTGGAAACGATTCCCATTAAAATCTAAGGTTAAAAATGTCTAACTGTCACGAAGACAAATGGACGTTGTCGTTTTATAACGTGCAAGTGACATTCAACCATAGGGTGGTAAAACAATAACGTGGTCGAGTATACAAAATTAGCAAAAATTACGAATGATACAATGATATACTGGATTATTTACCCTCATTACTTTTCAGAGCAATCATACACCGCTCAAGTTAAGGCTCCTACAAACAGGCGCGACACGCGATATAATCGCGCGCAACACAAAGGCACCGCTCGTTGCGCGACTTGCGGTGCCTTTGTGTTGCGCGCGATTTTATCGCGTGTCGCACCTGTTAGAAGGAGCCTTTATGCAGTAGCTTGATAAGTAAGAAAATTCTAGTTACATTATTTAGTACCTACCTGTGTTGTATGATGTATTCGTGAACGTCTTTGTCTATCTATATTATCATCTATCTCCATGAGATATTACGTTGCAGAAAAAGCTAATCTAGCAGGTCTTAGGAACATCACACAGCGGGAGTAATACATACGGTGTTCCGTCGTCGGTGTGCTTTTGTTTTGTTTTTAGTACACCTTCTTATAAATAAATGTAAAATCAGAGGTATACAATAACAAAAGTAATTAAAAAAACCACACTGAACAGCGACAACGCAGGGCCTAGTAATTATTGGCTAATTAAGGATGTATCAATAACTCAGCCTAACGCGCCTAAACACGAGCAAAAATGAAAAAAAACCGGTCAAGAGTCAGTCGGACTCGCACACCGAGGTTTCCGTACCATCATGTTTTTAATTTTTCATCGGCGAGGCCTATATTCGTCAGAGAATTTTAACTCTGTGCACTGCGGTGTAGAATATTGCAGTTTTATGTCAGCGCCATCTCTTGACCGATAGTGGAACTAACGTAACTTTTGTTGATAATTTCTGAAAAAGTGTACTATTTAGAAACTTTGTTTTATTTTTCCTGTAATCTTTACATTTCTATCGCATAAAATAATTTCAGATTTTTCTCTTTGCAAATTTCGGAGATAAGAGGGGGGAAACGGTATATTTTTTACATTTTTCATCAAAAGTCGAAAACTATGCGGCCTAAAAAGAAAAAGAAAAAATGTTTGAGAATATGCAAACTAGGCTCTTTCATATGATAACCCCCACATGCCCTAGTAGCCCTACTTCTAATTATGCAGACGCCCCTTTCTGTCCCTGTTGCAAAAAACATGAATATAGGTATTTTATTTCTTTCTTATTTGCAAAATAGTTGGGCAAACGTCATCTAAAACTGTTCCAAATGTGACAGACAGACAGACAGACTGAGTCTCACCATTAGGCTCCGTTTTACCATTTTGGTACGGAACCCTAATAATTACCTATTAATCACCTTCTTAATCAATCCTTAACACTAATGAAAACATCCAATTCATTTGCAGAAGTGTAAGTACGTGAAAATCCGGCAACACTTTATACATCAAGCGACAGAGCGGTTGAGTACACGTGCGAGAACCAGCGAGCAATAATATTTCATCCATGCGCCATGATTTGCCGCTTAAGCGCGATAGGGAAATCGTAAATTCAAGGGAAAGAATTTTCTTTATAGTCTCCTAAAAAGTTTCCACACACAAGCACGTATCTGAACACAAGAGGCGACGCGAGAGCAAATGGCACCGAATTGTAATACCATCCGTTTGTGCAGACACCCCTACTTTTCAAATTTTCTTTTATAATGCGACGAGGTAATATGCGTTTTATTGGATCGTTTTTCTTTATACAAAATGGCTGTTATAGGAAAATGTCTTTTTGCTAAAGTCATTTAAGTATTTATGAAATGTGTTAGAATATTTAATAAACGCCGACAGAACAACAATGGCTGCCTATCTATTATATTAAATAAAAACACGAATGGACTGGTCCGTCATGTGAGAAGATGTTCGATTTATGCATTCCATTGTTTCGCGTTAAAATACACGAAACTTTTATTTTTTGAGCGGAGGATTGCTGTTGGCCACTCATGGCCTTTACAGTGTCACCGGACTAGAACTTTTATTTATAGTTTTTGTTTGAAAAAGTATTTTGTTTTTGTTTTTTCTTTTATACAAAAAGTACTGAAAAATGTGAATAAAAAGCGACGTGTATGAAATGGGAGCGGCTCGGGCGCCGGTCAATCCGTTGTAGTCTGCGGTTAGGCGCTGCTGACAGATCCACGAATCTGTTGTGGGCGAAAACACGATAGACTTTTGAATAGAGCCTTTTGTTTCCACCGAAAAATATTCACATGAAAGCTTTGAAGATAGCAAAGCAATAAGTTAACACTGCACGTGTGAATTGTTCTATTTGAATTTGTTGTGGCTGAATCCAATTAGATACAAGTAATTGTTGTAAGTTTGAATACAGTAATTGAATACATTAATATGTATCGTAAAACCGTTTTGTTTAAATATAAATAAAACTGAATAAGGTTCTAAAAATAAATAAATATCCAAAAAGAACATAATTTATGAGCATTTCAGAATACTTACTCAATTAGGTAGTTGACCAAAGTTTCGGTCGTACGGACAGTTAGTCGCAAAAAAAGTGTGCAAGCAAAAAATGTCAATGCCAATCCAATATAAATTAATTATATAAGATTGTCAGCGGCGACATGTGATTAATAGGAATATAAGTTGGCTATCATCTGTAATCCTTCAGTTTTACGACCAAAAGCCGCGCCTCAAAAATACTTTGGCCATAAAAGAGAATGCGTGACAAAGTGATGAAGTAATAAAATTCACATAGAAGGAATGTGTACAGAAAATATGACATTGGTACGTGATAAAATAATAGGTATCGCGAACACGCGCCTTAGAACATAGAGCTTGCGAATGCGTTTGACAACTGGCAGTAATTTCGGAGAAGAATCACCGAGACATGACTTTTGCGCTACTCCATTACTTATATATCTTTATCAAAAGCGAGATTTGTTCCAAGTTCGAACTTAGTCGCTAGTCAGCTGTCGTTTACGGTTACAAATTCGATTTTGACGGTAGATTATGTGAATTTTGTATATTATTTTTATTGAGTTGTTATTCATATGAAAATTGAAGCAGAATATTCTAAGAATGATTAATAAAAAAAATATAAATAAATGGATAAAACTTCAAATCTCAAAGGGACATCTAAAAAATACTTATTTGTTTAGTAACCTAAGAAAAACGGTGTAGGATTGTTTATAGTAGGTGCGTGCCGTAAAATGGCCGTGATTTGAAATGTCTCGCTCGCTTTGCGAATGTCAAGATAAAGACATCAATCACTCTTACCTGAGTACATTCAATTCTCTAGAGAAACAGCCAGCAGCCACAAAAAACCTTTTCTTAGAAAGCATTAACCAATAGACTTTTCTGATCAGAAAGCTAAAAGATTTTCTCGATAAATTGAAGTAATGTGGAAGGAAAAAAATACGTTTTATTATGTAGAAGAATGGTAAAAGGGGCACTACCTGATGACAAGTGGTCACATAAATTCATCGGGGGAAACTAGAATGCAGCAACGCGAGATAAGAAAGGTATAAAAAGTGTTATACACCTTTCTTACCTATTGTAAAATGGTTTAACTACGAACAAATTAAAGGCGAGCTATTTCTGTAATATTCGCAGAGGTTTAAGGACAATAGTAAAATTTATGTAGATACTATACAGATTGAAATTGACGAAACAAAAAAAAAGATAAACTCGACGGTGAGCAGATTCAGCCAGCTTATGATAAGTTGAGATGACGATGATTTCAAGATACTTATTTGAGTTAGGAATATTAACATTGAACATGCCTAAGAACATAAATTGGAATAGCGAACAAAGTTGTTACTTCAAACATTCAACAATAGAAGTTTTTTGGAAAGTTCAGCGACCTGCGAATTGATATTAAGATACCAATATGTGCTCAGTGAATACTGAAATGTAAAATAAAATAAAAGTAGTTTCTGACTCAGTTCGACCATTGATTAAATCCGGAACGAAGGTATATAAGATTTTGTTTATATTATGAGAATGCACCGGAATAATAAGAATACTTACGAAAATCTTTTCTTATAGGTATACCTAATTTTAGGATTAGTCAGTAAGTATTACTAAACAGATCTAAAATAGATCTGTTAATATATTATGAGAATTAAAATTCAATAAATACATTTACAAAGTTTAGAGAGAGTTCATAAATTTGATTAAATTTTGGCAAAATATATATGATCCTTGTATTTTTTTTATAACTCTTGTTAAAACTGTACCTACGGAATTCTCATCCACGAGAGAGTAAAATAATTTTATTTTATTATAAGTTAGGTAGCCGTGGTCATGCTTCGCTGCGGTAGCACCCACAGTTTTAATTTATCTCGCCTGGCCCTGTAATCATAATTAAGTAAGTACAAAGTTGAAACAAGTTAAGCCTTTTAAAATATACTCGTACGTAAATGTGTAGAAGGAGAGACCCTTTTGCAACTAATTTTGTTAATAATTTGAATTAGAAACCGGACACTTGTAAGTTAACATGAAATATAACTGATTCAGTTTCAACAAGTACCTAATGAGTAGCGAATGTGGTAAATGAAAAAAAACTAATTATGGTGTGTTTCATAACATACTTACGAAACATAGCATAATCGGCGTATAATGTTGCCACTGCTGGGGCATAGGCCTCCTCTCGTTGAGAGGGAGTGGGCCGTAATCCACCACGCGGGCCCAGTGCGGGTTGGTAGATGGCACATGTCTTCGAATTTTGGTTCTAGGACATGCCGGTTTCTTCACAATGTTTTCCTTAGCAGTTTTGAGAGCAGTAGTGATGAAATAATTTACTCAAAGTAAAGCGCCTGTCTGGGTTCGATTGTACGACCTACAACTTGTAAGTCGTGGCCGTTACTACTGGGCTACTACTGCTCTCGCATACGTAACATACTGAAACTTGAGAAAAACATTTGCACCCAAATGAATATATTTCTAATTTCCTTCGCCATTATAGAACACAAATCTAACGTAAACACTAATGCTAAACCTTATTTAATTGCACGTATCACGGGTCGTATTAGATCGAGACTGTATTGACATATTAACATACTACAATTAATTATTCATGCTTATTGGATTCATCCGGCTGAAACATTCTGATAATATTAACGTGAACGTTGTTAATCTGAAATGCGAGTGTTAATTAAAGATGCTCCATGTTTGTCTACGTTTCAGTTAATTTATAGATACTCAAAGATAAGTAGGTAATCATCGCGAAGAGTCTCGGAATTCTTAGAAACCCTTCAGCGAGGCATTTTGTATGTAATCCTGGTTGCGAGATCACACTCATTAATTATTAAGACGGCATGTAACCTCATTGACGTTACGTACGTAAATTATCATGTAATCGCATAAATTACGCATGTGTTTACAAGAATTTTCATACTCATTTGAATAAATACGACTCGCTGATTTTGAAAATATTTAATAAAATTATTTAATATATATGATTTCAGGATTTACCGCGGAATTACAAAGTAAGGCCAGTTCTGAGTTACCTGTCGTGGAAATAAGATATAAATATTAATAAAGTGGGTATCATTTTTATACCTTAACATCAATCTCTGAAATATCAAAGTGAACTTAAAAACTCATCATAATTAACATTCATTTAAATTTGAAATTATTCATGACAGAAAGCGAAGTTGGCGTGGTGGTATTTAACGCCGCACCTGCCCGAGGCGTCTTAGCGTGGTCGAAATTAATGCGACGCAAAGTCGGCAAAAGTCAATTACACTTTATTAAAACCGTCTCCATTTATATCAATTTGACGCAAACTGTTACAAATACTGGTAATGTTCCGTCCTTTCATCCGAGAGCGAGGCGGGGCTACGCAAGCGCCGGGAGCGTACAACAGTCGTAGACAAAGCGGCGCGGCTAGCGTGGCGCGGCCAGTACGCAGCCAGAGCGCCGCGAGATCGCAGCGCGCCGCCGACCTCGCCGCCACCCGCCGCTCGCCGCTCGCCGGCACCCGTCACACAAACCCCATTCGATTCACCTGCCGATGAATATTTAATGGAGCCGATTCCGATGGCGAATGAATGAGGGGAACCTCGTAACCCCACTGACATTTATCACAACACTTTTGTTGACATATTTGCAATTCTTCAAAAAGTTGTTTCGATTAACATGTCGTTGGGGTAAACTAATCAACATGATGAGCGGACGCAGATTGGCGTCGTGTTCAGCAGTGACAGCTGTGCTGCTACTGCTCATAATTAGCGGTTCAGTTACATCGTCAGACGGTGAGTAGGAAGTTGCTCGTTAAGTAATTAACAACATAACTAATAAGTTAGCTCCACAAAATTTTAGTTGCTAGTTGTTTTAGTTTATATAATTGCTAGGGATAACAGTGCGAGCAAAACTGAAAAACTTTGTGCTTTAATTGAATTTGTTATATTAAGTTACGTAGCTATTGGGCAATTTAATCATTGGAAGTGTTTCTGATACTGTTGTCACTTATTTTTTTCGTTGTGACGTCTCAAAAAGTTTGCTATCATTTTTTGCTTTGTAGAAAGTTTTAGACAGCAATGTAGTCGTATTTCAAGTTTCAACCGGCTGACAGTCAATTCTTAGCAATAAAAACAGGTGGCCTCAGCCGTTTATGAAACTTACCTATTCTCACGTCCCTCGTTATTATTTTCCCACGTTATTGATTGCAGTATTAAATAACGTACAATAATGTCATAGTTAAAACAAATTTTGTAGAGAATAGCGTAGAGAAAATTAATATATTAAGGGCTAATTTTTCTATCCAGATAACTTTTATTCTAGGAAAAAAAAATATTCCTTGAATAAAGTTATCAGATGTTTGAAAAATCAGCCCTAAAAGAGATATATCAGTAGCACCTATATCAATATAAGTACCTAATAATAATATGTAAACAAGACTGCAATAAATATCATAGTTACCTCCAAGCATAAATTGCTACAAGACGCTACGTAAGTTTTGAATGTTTCTATCATTAGGACAGATTTCTTCCTTTCCGTCGTACCGCTTCCCAGCTGCTTGCCGGCAAACTTCAAAGCGCCAGTCTTCTCATTAGCAAGTGCAATGTGAAGCTTCATGCGTGTTTGATTTCAGGAGCGAATTCTGCCCGACCTAGCAAAGTAACCAGTCTGCTTTGGTATCTTGGTTATTGGGACAAGATACCTGGGGGCCTAAAAAGGCCACTTTGGCGGAATCATAAAAGGATAACATTATGAATCATAATGGACAGTTAACTGTTAAGTTAATCGTATCAAATCCCACTGGTGAAGGATTTTTCAGTATTTTTTTTTGTCTGTGCTAAAATACCAATCAGTCCAATCCAAATCCAATCCCAATCTCTTAGATTCTACCTACCAGCGAAAAAAAGATAAACACGGACTGTCTTCGCCATACTATGATTCATAATGTTTTTAGGCCCCCAGGTATCTTGTTATAAGGCTATTGGGACAAGATACCTGGTAGAATTGTTTATTAAGATTTTTCAAACGCAGTTCCTTTATCATGGAATCTATTCGCTTAGTGTATAATAGTAACTTTTCTCAGTAGTTACATTAATTGTTTTTAAATTAATGATAAGTTTACTACGGTTTTTGAAGGGAAAATATGGAGACTTCATTAAAGTATAGGATATATCTATTAGGTATATTTGTTATTGTTATACCTATCAGGTTGTAATGATACCATTTATCCCGAGACACCATATTACTTTTGGTAATATATGAAAGTTTGTTACTTTCATATTATTCTAGGCATGGATGGAGTCTTGCTATAAACTTTGATGTCCAAATAAAATCTTCAATTTTGTTTCTCTTTGGGCTGAAGGAAGATAATACAATACACTGAAGGCGCTGTTTTTAAATACAGCTATAGCTACATACATAAACAATATTATAACATGTAAACAACACATCAACTTTATTGGAAGGTTTGAAACGAAGCAATAAAGGTAGCTATCGTAACAGCAACAAGAAACAAAATCCTTTACTTATGAGGACGCGTCTTCAGATCTAAATTAAATTAAGAAAAACGATTTCCCATAAAAATGCTTTGACATTAAGGGGCTTACAGGACCTTAACACAAGAAACGCAAGTTTTAGAAACAATAAAGTATATGATCGGCTACAGTAAACACAATCAGAAAAATATATGATATTCTTCAGGATATATGCTTGGTAGATAGTGTGTTGAAAACATAATACAAGTAATTTGATACGACAGAAAAAAAATCATGAAGATACCTACATCTAAAAACTTTCTTTTTACAATAAAAACCATACTAACATACATACAATCATTATGATTTGTCAGATTATTCTACAAGCAACATACTAAAGCACTAGTGTTTTATTTTTTTTAGTCCGAACAATAGATTTTTTGTAAATAGTTAATTGCTTCATATTTTGCAATAAATTACCAGGGATCTGTCATCGCGCTTCTCTTTCTTTTCTATGCAGTCCGACAATGACCGCGCTTTAGGTCATGTAGTCGCCTTAATACAATGCCTTGTAATCTTATGCCTGTTAATAACTACCTACCTACTTAAAATTTTCGAGGATTGCTCTTCCTTTGATCATATTTTTTTTTATTTGCCGTTACTGTCCCACTGCCGGGCAAAGGCCTCCCTACTCTCTGTCATATCATATTTTTTTTATAAAGTCAAAGTCAAAGTCAAATCATTTATTTCAAATAGGCACATTAAAGGCACTTTTGAACGTCAAAAAAAAAAACTAAATAGAAATGATTCTAGTCGCCCATTCGAAAAGGTAGTTTTCGTAAATTTTATTGACTAGTATGCTAGATAAATCTTCTACCGGGGGTATTTTGCAACCCAGTAACTGGGTTGTGGAGGTCAGATAGACAGTCACTCCACGCAAAATACTAGTATTCAGCTGCATCCGGTTGGACTGAAAGGGTTCCCTATCCATTTGCATAAAGTTTTAAGACCTAATATAACTTAGCATACTTTTGTTCCTCCTAATTATATTTTTGCATAACATTATTTACGCATAACAGCTTACGCATAATTTTTAGCATAATTTCTTTAATCATAATAATGATTAAGCATAACATTCTAAAGCATAAATTTAGCATGCTGCATGTTTTATTTCTAACGACGTCAGGTCGACGGAGCCACGCTGCGCGGTGCTCCTATTTCTGTCTGCAGGGTAAAGGAACCTAACCAAACCGAACCTGGGGGTGTCCTTCTTTTTTTTTTTTTTTTTTTAATCATTTATTTCAAATAGGCACATTAAAGGCACTTTTGAACGTAAAAAAAAAAAAGAGTTACGCCAAAGTATATTAGGAAAAAGAACATTATGCGAAAAGAAGGGATCCCTCTATGGATCAAGTCTCTTAGAATAATTTTCCAGTGTACATGTGCCATGCGTGCTGCACCGTCCCCGAACATGTTTCCTATGCAGCTATGGAATGTCTTCTTAAATATAAAGTAACATACAACCACGCATCTATGTTGGGTCGAAAAGTTAAGAAAATTCATGAAAATACTTGCTAAACAAATTGACTACTAACAAAATTCTGACATTCTTTGACAGTTGCATGAAATGGTTATAATATGGCTATTTGACGTAGGGTGTAAATTGGCTTACCAATTAATTTCCCTGACTGTACTTGTATACGTGGCGGCGTCCTTGACGTGAAAGAGATATTGTTTATAGACTATCGCGGCTACAGAACGTCATAGCGTCAATGGCGCTTTACAAACTTTCCTCCTTAGAGATGAATAATAGTTGTAGGTTCTGGTGTTCTTTTATGTAATATCTCCTGTATAAAAAAACAGATGGTTGAGGTTCTTATAAATTTTTACTGCTTTCCGTATTAGATTGACTGAGAGCATTAAGCAAAGAAAAAATACATGCACTAATGAAATTATTCAATTAGCTTGTTGTCTAAATACAGTGTGAGTCTTCATAATGTGCACATATCGAAATGAGGGAAACTAAGCTTAATTTAATTGACGGAAAAAATATTTAAAAAAATAATAGTAATTATTATTATTATAGCATTTTTTCTTGTTCGCTGCTGTGAACCCTGTGTAAACAAATCGGTATAACTTTTAAACTAAACGTGCTATCACGACGAAACAAACTCAGTAATGACTGGAAATAACAGGGCGTCAAAAACTAAAGAAAAAATCGCCCTTATTTAATTGAGAATTAAAGTGTTTTTTTAACAAAAATCAGATTTTTTTTCATAAATTTTACAACAATTGTAAAATTTCTCAATAAAAGCCCAGATTACCTACCCGAAACTGTCAAATTTTCCAATCAACTTTGAACCTTATGCTTTAGCGATAAAGTTGAAAATCTATTGAAGAAATTTGACAGATTGTAGTAGACTGATGTGATGGCGTCTGTACCATACTTTAGCAGGTAGAGACTTTTTTAAAAGTTTTTTTTTATTTATTTCCGTCGATAAAATTAAGCTTAGTTTCCCTCATTATGATATGTGCACCTTATGAAGACTTACACTGTATAATTATCTACTTATCTTCATGTCTCTGATGTGAAATAATTTTCCTAGAAACAATCCTACTATATCCTACTATAATAATATTATAAATGTGAAAGTTTGTAAAGATGTTTGGATGTTTGTTACCCAATCACGCTTAAATCGTTAAACAGATTTGAATGAAAATTGGCACATAGACAGACCATTTCCTGGATTAACACATAGAATCCTTTTTATCCCGATATTCCCATGGGATCGAAACTTACGCGGGTGAAACCGCGGGGCGCTGCTAGTACTAAATATAGATACCTACAAAATTAAAGCTTGATACAAATTTTACTGCCACAATCTCTTAACGGATTAATTTAAATACAATTTCCCGGGAGGCGACTCACGTAAACACTACTGAAACCAATTAAAAAATCAACAAAAGCCGAGATTTATTATTTAAAGTTATTATTACCATAAAGTCATGCGGAGGCAAACAATTGACATATTTTTCTGCCATGCCTGCTCCACGTTGATATCTATAACCCCCATTATTCAGCGGATTAGCTTTTTACTGGATGAGTCGTAGAATATTCAAAAGGGAATTATTGGATTTTGTTGAATCTATACGAACGTTCCACTAACATCGGTAGGTATAAGCTTTCATTGTTATTTTTCCACTCCTATATCGTAAACCTCACTCAATATAAAATGAATTAATTTATCGAATTTCGAAATCAATTGCAATAACACAATAAGTAATTCAATACTGATTGTGCGTCGAATGAAAACAGCGAGGCGAAAGGAAAATAAACAATATTATGTAGGTATCTGTAAATTGTACCGTGCCCGCCCTTGGCAACAACGGTGTTTCAATTACTGACCTCTCTAGTTATCAAGCTTGCAATTATCGACGGAGCCCAGCGCGTGTTTGATTACTAGGTACCATTAATATAGAAATCACCTATCTATGTTCTATCGTGCAGCATGACGACTGCAAAGTGACCTACTTATTGAAATGACTGCATCTAAGTCGTGAGTTATAAATGTGGAAAAAAACATTTCATTTAAAATGAAGACGATGAAAATCAAGTGAAGTTTCACTGAAACTTCCGCAGTTTGATAGTTTGAGCAGGTGCGTTAACTCATCGCACGTTAGAATCGTCATTGTGTACCCACATGAGGTAGTGCTGGCTTTAAAGTAACAAATGGGGAATGTGTATAGGAGGCAAGTTGTAGCAGTCAATTGGGTGAAACAAATGATTGCGGCGCTGGTAGGCGCCAGACCAGCGATCTATCTCCAGTGTGAGCACCACAATTACCCATTTACCTCAGCAAGGAATTCGCGGGTCTGAAATATTAGGTATGATACTGTGTCATTGGAGGAATAAAGACGGGGTGCGCTCGGGCGCACGGAATAAGGTTCTTAACAAAGTGTTAGTTATTTAGGCAATCGTTTGCGTTTGCGTAGGTAGGTACATATTGGTAATCATATTTCTATCAACTTGATAAGTGTAATAATATTATTTCGGAAAGTGAAAAAATCCAGATTATCGAGTAACTTTTTGAATAACTATACAGGGTGGAATTTTGTAATGTCACCTGAAGGGAAAGTACTCTTAATACTGTAGATAGAAAATTTTACTCAAAGAAAACATTCCTTTATTTTTGAATAGAAAGAAAACTGCATTCATAGATTTTCGAAAATTGGCTTGCCACACCCGGGAATAGAACCGACTAAAATCTGTAAAAATTACAACCTGCACTTTTATTGCATCGATCGTTGGGATCACTTATAAGGATGATATCTCTCTAAGAAACTTGATAAATTAAATGAAAGGAAAACCATGAAATCTGGACTTATAAATTCAATGAGTCAGTCTTTAAAATGAGTTAAATGGTTTCCCCGAGCAAGAGCGAAACCAAATAATTCTACAGCAAGATGGTGCTCCAGCCCTTAACAGCAGAATCACTACTGCCTAAATTAATAACCATTTTAATACCTGGATTGGTACAAACGGCATACTCAGATGGCCTGCGAGATCACCAGATCTCTCCCCTTTAGGTTTTTTTTTGTAAAAATGATAGAAAAAGGATATGTGAAAAATCAAATTTACATTAAATCTTATGCGAATGTAAACGAGTTGAGAGCTGAAGTTCAGAAAACGATTAGTAATATTCACCACAACACGTTATTAAAGGTTACTAGAAATGAATTCGTTAGAAGAATACATTTGTGTATCCAAGAAAATGGAGCTCATTTCAAGCAACTAATTAGTTAGTTTACCATTTTTTGTAAATAATTAAAATAATTTAAGATTTCATGGTTTTCCTATCATTTAATTTATCAAGTTTGTTACAGAGATTTCATCCTTATAATTGATCCTAACAATCAAAGCAATAAAAGTACAGGGTGTATTTTTTACAGATTTTAGTCGGTTCATTTCCCGGGTGTGGCAAGCGAATTTTCTAAAATCTTTGAATGCAGTTTTTTTTCTATTAAAAAATAAAGGAATGTTTTCTTTGAGTAAAATTTTCTATCTACAGTATTAAGAGTACTTTCCCTTCAGGTCGCATTACAAAATTCCACCCTGTATATTCACGACTGCTATCATCTCTCGTAAAGTCGCTATGTGCATGTGGGTAGGTTATTTAGAAGAAACTAAAGCATTTATTATAATCATTTTATATTAATTTTACACCAAAGGTAGCTATCAAAACAATCAATGGCTTCTGTGATTTGCAAGACTAATCATTGTTTACCAAGTTTGCAAGCAAATTGGACGAAGCCTACTTCATTTCCTTGAAATGGTGCAGCTTTAATAAAATCGTTGCCAGAAATGAAAATTGAAGCATTTCGTCGAAATGGGAATTACCTACTGAAACAATGTTATTTATTTTATATAATTTAAATAGCCTATGTTATGGTATTTATTATCTTGAATCAAATAGCAGAAACGTAGCCTACCCTCAAATTATAGTAGGTACACAATTTGAAACTATACAATCAAATGGAGTGGATCGATATTTTGGTATCGGCAAATGGCATATGTTTATTTTCCTTCAGCTGACCGCAATTCCAGAGTGAATTACTATCAGTCTCAAGTTGGATGAACTTTCTGCTGGAGCCGAACTTATCCACCTTGTGTATGATTATTTGCGAGTTGCTGGCGCCATACTTCAATTTGTTACTCAACTCGGAGCGCCTTTGCTGAGAACTTGCTCCCAGCTAGAATGGCGGTTCATTGCGACGCCAATTGCCACATAAACAAGCCTCGCCAACCCAACGCTATGCGGTCGCGATACCAAAACTTCGTTGTTTACTGTTCTCACTACATATCATAAAACATCTATTTCGGGGCAAACTTAAACACTCATCTTCCCCGAGTTAAGCTCCACAAAAGTTTGTTGTTCATAAAATAATAATTATTAGCAAGAAATTCACATATATGTATATGGAAAAGCCGACGACTTCTGCGAAGTATTGAAATATGTATATGGCGATGTCGATTCATTAGAAAGTTCTCTCGTCCTTAAATGTTTGATCGCGTTGTTTGAATATATGGGATTAATTTAATGTATATTGTTTATTGAAAACGAAAACCAATAACGAAGGTATAGGTAATATTTACTTTTAAACCTGCAGTACTATTACAATTGTAATTCCAAATAAATAATTCTTAAACCTACAAGGTAATAATTAAATGTTTGAAGTTTATGATCCCCAAGCAATTCCAAAACGGTAATTAATTTAACGGGCCCTTGAGTGTTATTGTTGGTCAATTAATACATTGATTAAGCTTTTCCCAGTCGGTGTTGTGTTTCTTTTAATTGAATTAAATGTGGGTACACTACATAAATATGAAAAACTTTATTCCGACAGTCACAAATACGAATTTCATAATTCCGAATGGTTCAAAATTCCTAATTTAACAACTCCGATTTATCATTCATCCTATTTTTATAATTCCGAAATTTCAATATTCCTAACGTTTATAATTACTATTCTGAAAATACTGAGTTTCAATAGATCGAATAACAAAAAGTCCGATTTAATAATAATTCGAAACATCAAAAATACGAATTCCGATTAATTAGAATTCCGAAATAAAAACGCCTTGTTAAACTGAATAGCAAGACAAATAAAAGAGTAGCATACGGAATTTCGAAGCACAAAATATCGATAAATGCTAATACGACGCTACAAAATTGCGACACAAATTACTGCGAAAGACCCGTCTCTGCGACGCCACTACACTTCGATGCACGCTACCTCGACAGATCTTCACTGCGATACTATTTGACTTCGATGCACGGTAAAGGTATTTGTATTGTCATTCGCTCGCTCTTGCATCTTATGTCAACGGAGCCCCGCTTCGCGGGTACTTCTATGTAAAGGGCTTAAAGTAACCTAACCAAACCTAACCTCGGGGAGCCCTTCGCTCGCCCTTGCATCCTACGTCGCCTATCGACCGACCGCAACCATGCAACCGATGTCACCCGAAGGGTTTGTCCTATCGCTTGTAGCGAGAACTGGTTTGGCCTAGGCGAAAATGGTTTATCCTAAAATCTGGTTTGGCCGGTAACATATATAAGGAGAAGAAGAAAACACAAAAAAATTATATTAATACACAAATATTAATAACAGAGTAGACGCTTTTAAATTACATTAAACGTTACATAAAGATTTTGAATTTATATACGTAACTGAATATTATACTAATTGAATCTGAATCCTAATTTTAGCAGGTAATTCGGAAAATTGAAAATCGTAATGTCGTTTTTCGGATTGAGAACCCATCGAGCTTTTGATTCTTCGAACATATGAAAATCGGAAAACAAACAAATCGCATTTATGACTTTCGGTAAAATAAATTTCGTGATTTTTAATAATACACATTATAATTCTTAGGTATTATGAAATTCGGACTTTTGAAAATCGGAACATCGAAATTGGAAATAAAATATTTTGGAATATTTGGATGTTCCCATTAAATGTACCCAGTCAATGTAGCATGCTCATTTTTATTTTATATTTAGCGAATAAATAATATATTAAACCTACCATGACTTGCCATCGTAGCCTCGTAGACCGATAAGCTCCTACGGCTACCAAGCCTTCGAAAACTCGTAGCGACCGTAGAGGTCCTACAGCTACGAATGGACTCGTAGCGTTATCATTATGATGCTACATAATTTTATTATCTATAAACTGGCCCCCGTAGCCCTGTTTCAGGGCTAGTGGGATTAATTTTGAAGGACTGTTAACAAGGGTGTGTAATAGTTTATTTAAGGTTTGTTTTAAATAAAATAACAAGCACCGAATAGCCTTGCTAGTAGCTTTTTTAAAAGTGATTACTGAACATGATACGGGTTTCGTTTCAGATAAATTATTATTACAAATATGCCTGTAATTGGAAGACTGCGGGTACACTCTTCTCTTCTCTTCAATTTTGCAAGCCCCTCAGATAAACACTGGTGTGATGTAATACAAAAACGATAAAATTGTTAAAGCCAATATTTTTACCGGGAGGCGTAGCGGGTAGACCTCGGGGAGACCTCCACTCGGCAGAACATAATAACCTCAAATAAGATTAGATGAGATGCTAGTTCATTGTTTATGTGTAACAACGTAATTCACGATTTTTCCGGTTCAGCGCCTCGGCCGTATACCTGAAATAAGCGTATTTTTTGCTATGAAACAACCATAAATCTTAGGACTTTTTCATAAAATTTCGTAATAGATGTCATAGCAGTCTCGTATATTGCACGTTGCTCGACAATGTTCAAGAAAATTTGTTTTCAGGTGAAAACATGAAAAATTTCAAGAGAATGTGTGAATCAGTGTTTGATATATGAAATTTGAATGGCTGGATGTTCTGGTGTGTGGAGCGCGGGATTCTTGGAATTATAGTGCTGCCAACTTGCATAGCTGCAATGGTTGTCAAAATGTTAGACTGTGTCACTGACCTGTATTGAGGTCAGTGGACTGTGTACATTAATAACACACATTCACACATTCACATTTAACATATAACATAACACACACACGCATGCATGCATGCATTCGCATGTGTATTTAACATAAGTATTCAGTGTTGCCGTTTTTAGTGTACGTTTTTGCCACAAAAATTATTTCGGAAACATGTTTTTTTTTTTAAATTAACCCTTTGTTATGGAAAAAATATGATTTCTCATATTATAAAGTGTTTCAGTGGACAGCGTTAAGAAGAGTTGATTGATTCATTAAAATAATATCTCCTCTCCAGTTGTATGCTACGAAACCAAGTAGGTACGGTAAGCCGCACACCAGTGGAAACAAAATCAGTATAAGTTAGGCTCATATTCTATTGAAACTCCATACTTGGCCAGGCCAGCCTATAAGGTTAATGTAAGAAATAAACCACTGACGTGAGGCCCGTACCCCCTGATGTTCCAAAAACAAGACCTTTTAACAACATCAATAAATATGTTTCTAAAGAAACTGCGCAGTGTCTGTCTAAGGAGCATTAAATTGCATCACGCTGTCCGTCTGGCGCAACCGTGTGTCCTGCAAGGCGCGCCCTCGGTCCCTCTATCTAATGAAGCCAATTTTCCGCGCGCGCTTCACCTTGCTTTCCTTTTGAATTTTCTCGCGTATTTTCCCTGTCATCCATCTCCTTCCGCCCTTCCGCACAAGCAGATTACTTTTGATTTCGAATTCCAACACCATTGATTTAATAAACAACAAATGTCCATTCTAATCATAGCGATAGGAAAGGAAATTTTTCAACACCTATTCAGAATAATTGAATCCGCTGTCGGTCGTGAAATTATATCCGCTTCGAAACAATTCGGTTATCCTGATATTCACATAATGATGTAATTACAATGATATTGTAAATTAAGTACGTACTGTTCAATTGTTGTATAAGTTAAGTTCAATATTGTGTACACGCATATTCGTGTATTTTTCATCATTTATTAGCTAAACAAAAGTTGTATGGTAATGAGTATTTACTTACCTAGTAATATCAACTTTACGGTGCAGTGAAACTATATAAGCAAAGTCAAATAGCCTCCACGTAAAAACATGAAGGTAGTCATAAGAGGGAAGGCGAGAGGGGGGGCATCACACAGCATGGCCGCGGCTGCAAACACGTCTGTCTCGACGGCGTGTATAGACGGCGCTCCTCCGCGAGTTTTCAACTAATTTTTATTAACTTCTGAACGAACTTCGTCGAATGTGTTATTTTTAAAAGAAATCTTACAAGTATATAATGCCGCTCCGTCCTAGACCGTCTTTTCGTCTCTGGGAATATTTCGAAGCAAATTTTCTCTTACTTAAAGTTTATGCTAGTTGCCTCCGAGTCAGACGCTACGTAACCGGCATTACGAGAATACGAACGAAATTCAGAATAGCTCTTATTCAGCGGCCATTGAAAATTACCCACCCGTTCACCTAACTGCAGTGACACAACACGGCTTTGTAACAAATATTAGAATCGCTGCTTTCCGAGTCTGAAAATGCTACAATTTCTTCTATACAATGAATACGTAAGAAGAAGGCTAAATAAAGAAGTATTGTAAGAATGTTTTCGACATTATCAATAGCTACTCATTGTTTATAACGCGATGACACAATGCGATTGGCTACGCAATTTAAATATATCGTCAGACGATGAAGTAAAATGTGAGGGAGTTCATTGGTTTCATAATGAATAAATAATCTTGCGTAATGCAGTGGGAACGGAGGAAGTGTTAGTCAGCTGCTACTTTAATCGTGCATACCTACTACATTGTACCTCGGTACTTCGATAAGTGCTTATTTGAGTCGAAGAAAACGATAAAATATATTTTAAACTTACATTGAGACACTCCATTAAACTCAAGAAGAACATTGATCAACATTACGATACTTTCTAACGGTTGGGTGATATGATTTATAAAAGTTAATTTTAATATCTAACATAGGTAGGTACTTAGTAAGAACCGAGCCTACTAAAAGATTCATACGTGATGGTTACTGTGTTTAGTTTTAAATAAGACCACTAACTGACAGCTGTATGTTTTTAGTATCATTACAAGTATTATGGGTAATCTAAAAAGCAATAGCTGAGGCAAAAATATGTACACAACTAGGTAGGTATTCATCAAAAAGCTTGTTAAATATTTGGAAAGCAGCCATTTGTTTCTAAAATAGAATGTTGAAAATGAACATAAATGGCTACATTAGTAACTGTAATAATTATTCATTTGTTATTTGTATTAAAATTTCATAAAAGTAATCATAATCCTTAATTTGGTTCGCTTTTTTTATAAATCTTTTCTAACAATGTCAAGCCGAAATGAAAATGGGAGTAGATTTTAACAGAAAAGGTTTAGAAAAAAAGTTATCATAGATTAACAGCAAAAATGACCAAAAAGAATTTTGAATTGATTTGAATTAAAAAAATAAATTTAAAAAAATCTTATGGAAGTCGGGGGACCGTTCTGTGGAACAGCTTCTATTCTGAGGTCCCCCGACTTCCATAAGATTTTTTTTAATTTATTTTTTTAATTCATGCTTTTTGTAGGGATTCCTTAATTTTATTTTTGTCGGGGGTTTTTTAAATTTTTTATTAATTTTTTTATTTCATGCTTTTTGTAGGGACTCCTTAATTTTTGTATTTATTTTCTTTTATTTTCTTCCGTTTTAAGATTATATATTCCGTTTTAAGATTTAATTTGGTGTTTAATCAGGTATTTTATCCGTCAAAAAATATTGATTAATTTATAGTTGAAGAATAATTTTTAAGACTAAACAGATTTTTTTGTTTTATTATATTTTTCAAGTTTTTAGTTTTCATTTCGTTAGGTAGTTAATATTCCTCATTCCCTTTCAATATAGTGTACAGTATTCTACTTGTCAAGCCCTTGCATTTGATACCTATATTGAAGGAGTTGTAAAAAAAAAATGTAATTCGCCATTTTGTGGTGGCGGCCATCTTGGATTTTAAATTTGTTTTAGTGTATAGTATTCTACTATTAAAGCCCTTTCATTTGATACCCATATTGAGGGAATTGTGAAAAAATATGTTATCCGCCATTTTGTAGCGGCGGCCATCTTGGACCGATTTTCATCAAGCATAGCTAAGAACACTCTCGACTAATACACCTTTCAAACAAAAAAAACTAAATCAAAATCGGTTCATCCATTCGGAAGCTACGATGCCACAGACAGACACACACACACACACACACCCCCACACACACCCCCACACAGACACGTCAAACTTATAACACCCCGTCCTTTTTGCGTCGGGGGTTAAAAAAGAAAATATTACCAATTTTGGCCAATAATTGAACCAATTAGATCTATTTGTTGAATTCAGAAACTCCTTCTATTTAAAAATTAACACAAAAATAAAACTAAATCTGATTTCTATAAAATATTATTTTGTTGATTGTATAGGTACACCTAATGAGTAGATTGTAGTAATAAGTCATATATTTTATCACAAATCTAAGACATTTGTAGGGAGATATGTTTTAAAAATATTTGGTTTCTATAGAATTACCTAATGCAAATATAACTTAGAAATATTAAACAACAAAAAAAACAGTAAAATCACATATAGATATTTAACTAGAATTAAGTACAACTGTGAGTCTAGAGAGTCATATTTTTAACCATAAAATAAGCTGTTTTATTAGCAATGCCGTAGGACTTGCTTCTATTTCAGTATAAATTAAACCACGAAGATACCTTTAAGAATTACACGAACACTAAGTTTTGCGTGAAATTGTTATGTGGGAAGGTACGATATAATTAACATTGTTACAAACGATCTAAAAGGTACCTACATAATATGAATAACCTGTTAGTTGGCAAGCACTAGATATAATTGTACAATAGCTACATATATCTAACATGTTTCGGCGACCCGGCACGAGTCGACACCGCTGCCTATAGTCCCATATTTCGTATGTGCGGTACGTCTGGCCATATTTCTCGGCGTCTATGCCGATGCCAGCACCGGTAGCATTTCACGCGACGTTCCCCGGTTTTTCGATGTGCGGTTTCCGCGCGACAATACCATTTTATTTACGGCTGAACTGCACAGCTCTATGGAGTTCAGTCACGAAGCGATGTAAGTGAATCTGGCGCTCACACCGTCACCGCTCACGCCGTTTCGCGTAATTCAGCCTGGTCAGGCGCGCTTGCGTTTCCAATCTGGCGATATGAGCCGGAAACCATTGCCAGCCACTCGCTCTGCGCTACACACGCTTTAAAATTTTACTTGCTGTTACCAGCCGTTGTTGCTGTAAACCAATTCGACATATTTTCCCATTTCTGTTGGATATTCTTTCGAACATAGATAACAAAAGGTTCCGTATTCGGAATAGTTTGTTCCAATTCCTTGAAACGGTTTTATTAAACTAACTACGTGAATACCCTAAATTAATTACGGACTGCTCGTGTTTTTCACTCACTCCGTTCCATTGTGTGCTTACAGAACAAAATTAACTAACATTTCCTGCAATTCTTGTTTGTATTGCCTGACTGACTTAAATATCATCAAGCATTATCTGTGTGCTGTATCCGTGTGAACAAAACTATGAGCCTTAGCTTATTAATTCAAAATTAAACTTTATATATGGGTTAAATTAAAAAAGTATGGGTTAAATTAAAAAATACGGGTTAATTTTTAAAATGAACGTAAATAAATCGTTTCAGGTTATTTTTCATACCTTTCATAAACAATATGCAAAAATGAACTGTGTAAGTAACAAGCGATGTTTAACTATCTGGAAGCCGTAACGAGGTTATTAATTTTAATTGTTTCATAAATAAAAACTGCCGTCACAGAGAATCCGATTCATTTATGGATGACCGCATAAATCATCGTATTTCCGCACCCGTTATGAAATGGACCGAAGAAGTATCCGCTATCCATTTTATTTGTATCTCGTTTATATACTGGCAATCACTCAATTAAAGATAATTGAGTAAACATATACATTGTAGCTCTTAATATAATTCTAGTGAGTAGTTAACTAATTACTGCGCTCGCATGTGTATTTATATCCCCGCGAAGGTTATGCAGTACGTTGTAAACAGCATGGAGTTCACATTTGAACTTTAAATAGCGCCATATAATACCCAGTTAAAAATAGAAAGAGTTCTAGGTATTATAAGAGTTATAATGGTGGTCATAGCAGATACATAGCTGGTACTGAGAACTTCTCGTGGAAAGGGCCAGGAATGATTTTATTTTTATTTAATAGATCGATTTAATCCACACTATACAAGGTGGAATTTTCGAAGCGTACCCACGCGTAGCATGAACACTTCTATCTCTACGAAGAGTAGACACATTGCTTTCTATACAAAGTGACATTTCTTTTCTTCATTTTTGACATACCGCCTAGAAATCCTTCTACAATCTGTCATTTTGTCTTACGTTTCAAACGATCTTTGTCTAGGTCCTTTTTTATGTAGACTATTTCAGAAGAAAGTTTTCTATCCCAACTGTCATAATCACATTGACAACTGACAGTTTTCTAAGAGATTTTGTAATCGCTAAAGACAGTAGAAAGCTTTCTATAAACGGTTATCTACAAAATTCCGTAACGACTGTCAAACGTCCACAAATCACAGCTGGGGCCAAAGGCTTAACGTGCTTTCCGAGGCACGGAGGGGTCTCGGTATGTAACTCACTTGTCACTGGTCACTTGATCACCCATCCATGGACCAACCGCAGCAAGCGTAGCTTAAACCGGTGCTCATGCTACGCGTGCAGCACGCGTAGCATGAGCACCGGTTTGTGGAGGGAAAGTACTCTAAATACTGAAGACAGCAAATTTTACTCAATGGAAACATTCCTTTACTAGAGTACCTACTTTTCCTCCAGGTACGCTTCGAAAATTCCACCCTGTAACTATAGCTGGCAAGGTTTAGGTTAGGTTAGTATACGGCCTATATGGGCCCAAACTTAAAAATAAAAAATGGTTGCCTGTAAAGTCGGTTTTACGGGCGAAGATTTTACGTGACAACGTCTTTTTCTCGGTAGAATATTTATTGATATGAATATAATTAAATTGCACAATAGGAACAAGGAATTAAATGAAAATAAGAACGTAACGTTACCGAGCGTTACACTTTTTCATAAGTGACTCCCAGCCGCAACCTAATTTAAAATAAGAACGTAACGTTACCGAGCGTTACACTTTTTCATAAGTGACTCCCAGCCGCAACCTAATTTAAGACGTTGTCACGTCAAAAAAACATATCTCATAAAGGGTAATAACGTAATGCTGCGAGTTACTGGCCACTAACAATTTTCTGAGAGATTCCAAATTAAAAAAATAACTAATAATTGATTTGACAGTCAAATTGGCGGGACATCCAATTTTCTTGTAAATTCATAGTTTGTCAATATAGCATAGTTTTATACCTTCATATTGTGTATAACACGCAGTGCCGTAACGACCAACGTGTTTTTCAAACATATGAACTCAATATAAGTTTATTGCCGGCTTCCGACGGCGGGGGAAAACATCGCTAGAAAATCTGCAGGTTTGTAAAACTACTACCGATGCAGAGAGGATATTATGTAGAATTCACTGGGGTTATTAGCCTCAAAAGCTGTAGTTTTGTAAAATAACATAAATAAAATAATCTGTAATAAAATAATGACACTAAAACTACGGCATAGTGAGGTACCTATACCTACGTATTGATAGTATTTACTATTTACTTTGTATCTCCTTATGGTACATTTTCATGAATCCAGTAAGTCTCTCTTCCGAGGTGAAGGATTATTAAAATAGAATTTTGATGACTTAGTTATGGAAAAATCTCCGTAGCTTCCTAAAGTGTCCTCCAATTGCATTGCTCTCCTCCAACTCCAATCTTCCCTGTCTTCTGCCTTCCAACATTCAACGTAAAGAAAACATTCAAATCGACTGAAAAGTTAAAATAAACTAAATACCTATATAAATAGCTACATCATACTAGATTTATATAAATAGGCATTGTAGGCGCAATATTTATGCATATGTAGAATGTCGACAAGCGACACGAGGCGGCACTGCCGTGCACGCCACGCGCCGTCACGCTGCCGCGTCGCCGCCGCCACGCTCGCCTGTCGCAAACGCTGATTTATAACGGCAATATAACGCCAACCTGTCCTCCAGATATTTTTATAACCTTCATACTAACTTCGTATTCTTTCGCGACATTTACGCTTTGATTTCGGCCTAGTGATGTAAAACAATGGTAGATATTGTTTTGTTTGTTTCGTTTTTTGCGCTGATTTGATTTGATCGGCTTTAATATTATTTTTTGAACAATTGAGCGTAATTTTCCTTACCTACATGTAAACTCTGTAAAGTGAAGGGGCTCTTGGCTAAGTAATAACAGCGCGCACGGGTCGTTCAATCAGGTTAAGCTACGCTTGCCACGGTCGGTCTGTGGATGGGTGACAATCTTTACATACCGAGGCCCCTTCGTGCCTCGGAAAGCACGTAAAGCTGTTGGTCCCGGCTGTCATTCGTGGATCTTTGACAGTCGTTACGGGTAATCAGAAACCCGAAAGTCTGACAACCAGTCTTACCAAGGGGTATCATATTACCCAGTAACTGGGATGTGGAGGTCAGATTGGCAGTCGCTCCATGTAAAATACTAGTATTTAGCTGCAGCCGGTTAGACTGGAAGCCGAACTCAACATAGTTGGTAGAAGACTAGGCAGATTGATTGATTTTGTAAACTCTATAAAGTTTCTTCCATAATACCAATACTTATAAACATAAATACTCTTAAATCCAACCTGGTTTAAAAATACATATTTTAATAACATATGAGTATGACTACATTTATAACTTCAGGAAAGTGTAATGCAACTATACAATTTTATTACAAAATTGCCCGTTATCCTATAAACAGTTCAACTAAAGTATACCTACTTATAGTGCATGTATCGAACGAATACCCGGAGGTATTTTGTAATAGTACTTAAGGTTTTAGTACTATGCTACACAAACTCGTGGAACTATGTTCCCGACCACATTTGTCTCTACGTCGAGCTAATCTCGAATTATATTAGGTAGATTTTAATGCTGTTTCCACTACTTATCACTTTGAACGCTTCTGGGTTAGCAATTGCACTGTATACGGAGATTCCCAAATTAAATAATAAGCATGGGTAACTAAAACGGCGGCTAAAAACATGAATGCTACGAACTTTCGTAGCACCGTAGCACCTTTTTGATACCTTCTTAGAAGTACAGACGCCAGCACATCATGCTACCCGAAACTGTCAAATTTTCCCAATCAACTTTGAACCTTACGCTTTAGCGATAAAGTTGAAAATCTATTAAAGAAATTTTACACATTGTAGTAGCTTGATGTGCTGGCGTCTGTACAATGCGATTAAAACATGTCGAATGATTAATATATATTATGTGCGTACACTTTTGATCAGTCCGGTATAGCTTCACGCTAGGTTAATTTCAGAGTACGTCTGTGTTCAAAATAATGAATAAGTACATTAATATAGTTATTAAATTCCCGCACATGGTACATAAATTAAAGCTTGTAATATATGTATTTATAACTATGGGAGCAAGTACGGAACAAGTCACATTAGGTGCACTTAACAACGATGTAACGAAGTGCTACAAACTCAGGCCGTGAAGCGATTACGCTTAAGCATCTGTACTAATTGGCATCACACGTGTTAATGCTAACAATTAAACTAAAATGTAACAACATGCGCGACGCAATTACAAACGACGATGTGCTAGGTATGTACAACCCAATTTTGAGAACAAAGAAAAATTTAGGCGTTCCCAATACCCGTCATATTATTTGTCAGGTACAATAACTTAGGAAGATTAATGGTGTAACCAAAATTAAATCCAACTCGCAACAAATGGTCGACTCCTACGATCTTCCGATGAACTCAAATACCACGAATTTGCTTCTTATTCTAGATAGTGTCGCTCGTGATCTATCTGCAAACTTCAAATTAGTTAACCAACCAAAATTTGCATTAGTTGTTTGTTCATTCAGTTAACACAATAGGACCCGAGGAACTGAAATTAGGCGGGACTGATAATAATAAACAGGCAGAGGAATCGAATCTCTGGTTAAATTGGCTTTATCAAGCTCTTATTGCGAAGGGCTGGCGTCGCCTCCAACACCTGACCGCTAATTGTGTTACATGTTTATACGTACAAGCCTCCGACGCTCTCAATATCCCGACAGGCCTCATTTGACTAGCCCGACAACGTACGCACCCATGTACAAGCGCCCGTATCTACGCCAATGTAATTGGAAAGTAGATCGGTTCCTCACATAATGCGTATCGTATAGCCGACATGTTCAAGTGAATCTTGTTGCACTTTGCATAAAATCGATACTCATGAATACCCACAGCCACAGCGAAGCCGCCGCCGTGAGACTCGGCAACTCGAATTTGCTACAATCGGTTTTATTTTTAGATGGGCACCAATTCCCGTGTCGAAAATGGATAATTCAATTTTAAATCACATCATATTTTCCCGTACCTGTATTCCAACGGATAGGGTAATTTTTATCCAATCTGGTTTTAATATTTCAAAATTAATACGTGGCGGTATGTGGGGCATCTATTTTTTATTTAAATGAACAAAGTGCTTTTATCAAATAATTATCAGATCCTAAGATACGAGAGTGCTAAGAAATTGTGTAAAAGTGCAAATTGACACTATTCTTAGTTATAACTTAATCTATCTCGTAAAATACTAATTAAGTTAGAGTTAAATTGCTTAACTTACAATATAGCTTAATTGACTACAATCAGGCTAGATTGTAATCAATTACTAAGAAGTTTAGTTCTCATCAGAACAAAAACGATTGATGTGTACACGAAATACGTTGTTTTTTATCTCTATTTATTTTAAAGAAAGAAAAGAAAGAAAGAAAAATGTTTATTTGGCCACAGTTCGTGAAACACAAAATACAAAATTAACAAAATAAAAGATTATGTTTCAACAACAAAAGATAGTGTGTGCCTCACGGCTGCGCCAAAAAGGTTCATTTCAGCATTAATGCCAGACATTAATGTCTGACGCTGGTTTTCTAATGAACCTGTGGAAAGTGACGGGGAGTACACACAGTTTCAACATACCTAATACATACTTTTTATACATATAAATAAATAAATAAAATAGTAATCCAGAACATAATTATCATTACAAAAACAAAAAAGAACAACGAAAAACAACAAAGTCTCATCAAAACCTGTTCTTCGCGATAAATCTAGATGAGACAAATACATAATGCTCCGTACACGATGCACTCAAAGCGCAACAGGCCGCCGAGCACGACGGACACCTACGTTATAAGAAAACTGGGCTGTTCGACTAAAAGCATGAATAGTCGTAATAATAATACAAAAAAATAAAAAAATAAAATGACTCACAAATAGTTAATTCAATGCCATTCGAAGAAAGTGAAGTACCTACCTTTACCGCTTTAACTATCAGCGTCAGAACAGTTTTTACCAGTTATTTTGTAGGTTGAAACTATTAAATTTCATCACACTTTTTTACATTTAACCTAAACGTCAACCAACCACCTCTTAAACTCATAAATCCTTTAAAGGTGGCGGCGTGGATTAATAGCTCCTCCCTAACAGCAGTAACTAATAAAAACAAACAAAAAAGATTAATCGCGGAATGAGTCTTTGACGCGTATTTCAATTAGAGGAAAGTCAATTTAGGGTGAAAGAGGTAAGTAAAGCGAGCGGCAGCGATGGCGGGCGCCCGGGCATCGGCGGGCGGCGGGTGGGCAGGGAATCTAATTTGCCGGGAGCCCAACACGGACTTTTGTCACAACGTACTGTGCCAATTAGGTAAATACGCGAGCAGTGGACGAGGCGGCCCGACTGGCCGGGTGGGAGGCGCGACCCGTCACGTGCATCCGTAAACACTTACGGCCTGATGAGCGGCCCGCCCGTAATCATATTTCAAGTGGCTGGGTAATCTCGTTGTCTCATCAACACTGACTACATTATTAACACGTTACACTGTATTAGCGCTTATTAAAGTAATTAAACCCTTTATAGTAGGACTTTACCGTCTTTGAGGGCTCTTAAGTTATGGAGGTTGCTCTTTAACGAACGATTTGTAATCACGTGACTATATTAGTTGGAACCAAAACGATGTCCTAATATCGTCAGGTTGAATGAACGTAGTTTGTCCAACTGGCTGGCTCTTATATTTACCTACTTGAATACATAGACTTAGATATTACGCGAGTAGTACGAATGACCTAAATTTCGTAGAGGGTACTAAGAAGGCAGACGACGTTTGTGGTACATAACTAGTCTATATCGATCAAAAAGTCAATTTATTGTCCGCTCATTTTTCATTCAAGCTCTGTGGGCGTAAAGAAATTGAAATCATTGTACCTACCACTTACTGAGCCAAACAAAATGTTCAAATATAATTATGTGAAAGGTTACTTTTATGAATGTCCCCGTGTTGGGTATGATATTATGGCTCGGATGGGTAGTTTTTTGTTGTAGGTAAGTTTGTCAAATAGAGGCACCATTTCGGTCATGTAACTTCAAACAGAAAGAAGTAAAATCACTGTATCTCATGCTTTTTATTCGTATCATCAATTCAAAATTCAGTGCAAAAGGGGTACTGCAATACCATTCTCTAAGGTCACATATCGTAGAACACAACGATGCAGCAAACGCTTTGTCGCTTTCCCCGCTTTGTAACACAGTTTTCGACAATGTGACGTTAGAGAATTGACCGCCTAACATTGTATACTATTATGTAGCCGTTCCCTAGTTGAATAAAAGACGTAGCACAATCATTTTTCTATTAAAAAAGGCTTGATCCCAGCTAAGAGCACATTTCACGGGCCATCTATCTTGCGGGATATTAGAAACAACATTTTCCGATTGTTTATACGTGCTCGGTAAGCTCTTCTTTCATTAGAGACGACGACGTCGCTTGCACAGCGCCCGCACCGCTGTACCGCTAAGATTGATGGGCACTGGATGGATTTGTTCTATTCGCGTACTCACTCATCAATCATTCGCGGATATTTTTCCGTGTCTCAGGTTGTTTAGCCTAAATAGATTGTTGCAGCATTGAAGGATCGCTCATATCGATCGCGTTAGTATTGACGTCTACACACGTAAGTATTCTCACATTCAAAGTGGCGGACATTATTCAACTTTGTCGACATGTTTTATTCATGTTTTAGGAGCTGATTTTGAAAATGTAATAACAAAATCCTTACGCTGTTATTTAGTTTATCAGTTACTAACTCATCTTGAAACCCGTTTAACGGCTAAAATAATTCGGAAGTGTTTACTTTCCTTTAATAAGTACAATGTTCCAATTAAAAGTTTGAGGTTTGAAATCAAAGTTTGTGTTGACAGTAAATTAGTAGCCTGGCTAATATAATCACGTGGGGCGTAATTCAAAAGCAATGGCTGATCATATAATAAGGGTGTAACCACAGGCCGCAATGCGGCCACCTCTAACCGCCATTTGGTACACACTTCGCAGATAACTAAATGGGATACTTGTGGTTTACAAGCCGCCGCGCACAAGGCACCCAGTCCGCTATAGCTATCATGTAAATAAGGCTACAAAGTACAAGATCCAGGAACTGCTATTGGCTGTTTAGTTTACAAGATCCACACACATCGCGTGGACTAATCTACATACATTGATGATATTAATGTGTATTTCTGAGGGTACGTTCGCGCGGAAAGGAACATTCACCTAGAAGGCGAACGTAACGTGTTTTTCACTATTACCTAAAAAAATACTCTTTTATAAAGAAACTAAATTTAGCTCAGACCGAATCTTAATATCCTAGCTAAGAATCCTTCTATTGAGGAATCAATGACCAAATATTATTAGTTTGGGAAAGTACTTTTATAAATTACTTTCGTACTTACATGTGCCTTAGCCCATTGTATGTATTCATGAACGACCCAACATTATTCTACGCCGTGATTGATTAATTTAAGTCTACAAGTTTGAGTGTGACTACCTGTGAAGTTAACCGCGCTGTCAAAGTTGCTGTTTATCAACGTATAAATTTATGTTTGTGATACATTCATGTTAACGATTATTTACATTTACTTACTATACCTGTGGAATCAAGTGACAATATAAACAAATCACAATGTATTTTGGGATAACATCCGTTCTCTTCAGAGATAACTTAGAGGACTTATGACTTAAAACTACGACTTAAAACCCATTTGACTGTTATGATTATCAGCTAATTTAAAAACACGTTACTATAAAATAGATAGGTACATAACCAAAACATTGCAAACAGCAACGTTTATCTGTTGTATTTGTTTCAGAATCATTGTTTCCTCGTTTCGTGGAGCCGGTCACGAACGTGACGGTGACGGTGGGACGAGACGCGCTGCTCGCCTGCGTCGTCGAAGACTTACGAGGGTACAAGGTAAACTAGACGTTCACTCGTAAAATCTTTCCCTAGTCATTCATATTGTGCTATTTTCAGAAACCAAAAACAAATGAAAAAACAAAAGAACTTTCTTGTTTGTTAATTTTAACAATCTAACTGTTGGATAAAGACTTCGGGGGAAGGGCTTCTACAGCTCAATTCATGTCCCCTTTTTCAGCATTGCTAAAATTTACCATGCTTTTCCATGGCAACGACCCCTATACTTAGGCAGTCACGTTATGACGCATACCCTTTTATCCTGATGCATTTTACAAACATAAAGCTTTTCATCCCATTTCTTCCAAACTGTGACTTTACAGTCGTGTTTCGTACCTGTTCGGTCGCTCGCTCGTTGTAGCATAATACGCTCCATCGCCCGCTGACTCTTGAATTCGGACTTCTGAAACTCGGTCAGGAATCAACTTTGAACCCCGCGGTTAGAATAGACCAAATACACATGTATCGATGAGTTCTCGCCTTTGAGACAAACAGGACGTCTTAAACTTAAATTCTATTTCAAGCAGTTAACAGAACAAGCGATGAAGATTAATTCCAAAATTTTATTTTCTTACTTTTAGTAAGCAGTTCAGCAGGCTTTGCGCCAGTCAATCCATCAGTCAGTTGAACAACTTATACATATACTGGCGTTACGATTTAGACAATATCTATGTGTTCACCTGTTAACTGATACGTCATAGCACAATAACTAATCCATCTGTCATGTCGTGGCGGTTGTGGCTAAACCCTCAATTATTGGTTACTCCAGAGATGATACGCATGTTCTGCTGTACAGATTCTTGATAAGATTTGCACTGTAACGGGGTCATGCAAGTTCCTTAGTGGTAAAGTGAATACAGCTTGGATAGATGTCAATCCTGTATGCGGTACCTATCGACGATGTGACGTCAGCGAACTTCAATATGCCACGTCATGCCCCGCCCCGTCTATTTACAGATGAATAAAACGACAACAAGGTGGAGGAATTTTCTATTTAATATTTAAAAAAACTTGGTGCCTCTCTCTAGTTAACAAGCTTCACCGCAGTGTATAATAGTTTCTCATTCTATTTATAAGCTTGCCGCAAGTTTATATTGGCAAGCAATTAAGAAAGCAAACAACGGTGACCTAGAGGCATCACCACCATGACGTCAGCGGCCATGATGTACGAGCGCCGTGTAATTCTATGAACGGATACGTTCCGCCAGAACTTCAAGCAACTCTATTCGTGCGGTGCACGGGGTAAAGTTTTAACAAGCCAACTTAATATCACTTTGCTCAGAATACACGATTCGCCAGTTATTAATCATGCAGGACGGCTAGTTAGCGAAATTGCAGTGCTGTGTAGTGCAGATATTAGGTACATATTTGGGAGATGAAAATGAATTAGTCACCGTTTGGATTATATCCACAACGGGAAATTAAATCCTAAGTCTAAAAGTCTTTTTTTTTTTTTCAAAATTCTTTATAATGTGTTCGGTACAAAAGATCTTACATGTAAAATTAATAACAATCTTTAGGTAGGTAACAAATTCGAGTTCCAGCTTTAAAATTCTATGAACGAAAAGAACAATTTATACAAATCAATACATTACCAATTTGAATTTAGACGAAACACTTAGACATGATTGTACACACTGAATCCAAACATTTAAATCAAAGGTCGCTGATTGTCAAAAATGCGAAATAATATATTCTTAAGAATAGCTTTAGCTTTAAGATTCCAACACAAGATTGATACATAAGTGTTCTAATGTAGTTTTTGTACTAAAACTTAGTTTGCGTGTGGATGTGACTCAGCTGGAAAAAACTTGTAACTTTGTGTAAAAGATAACTATCTCAAGTAACCCTAAATGTGTTTGTCACTCTCGTAAAAATATAAGTTTCTGCGTAGGTATACTTAAAAGTTTATGCACATCTATAAATTCTTGGAAATGCTTCAAAGGAAATACTTACTTACTTCTCTGGTTTGCCGCACTTTTACATTCGCTGCTCGTTCAGCCGTGAATGTCTTTCTAATGCAACCATATAATATATGCCATGTGCTTGCGCTACGAAGAAATTCATTTCTACACGGTGACGGTGCGTGTTTGTACGATATTTCTCATATCGAAAGTCTTAGCTTTTATGTACAGACGCCAGCAGGTCAACCTACCCGAAACTGTCAGATTTTCCCAATCAACCTTGAACCTTATGCTTTAGCAATAAAGTCGAAAATCTATTAAAGAAATCTGACAGATTGTAGTAACTTGATGTGCTGGCGTCTGTACATCAACTCAATTAAAAGAATTAAATTAATTTTATAACAATATTTCAAAATAATGTTATAAAATTAGGGCCAAAAACATTGACTCTTGTTATTTTTTAGGAAACCAACGTCCCTTCCCATAAGGGTCGAGCCACACGGTGCGGTGCGGCGCCGCACCGCAAAGATTTTGCCGAATCGGCGGGCACACAAGCAGCTCGGGTGCCCGCCGATTGGTCGAAATCTTTGCGGTGCGGCGCCGCACCGCACCGTGTGGCTCGACCCTTAGTTATTAAGGGACGGCACGTTGAAATATCGAAATCTTAAAATTGTCTTCTAGAAAGTTTTTTAGAAGACAATTTTGCAAGCTCCTTCTTTATTTTCGGGACCAAAACTTAACATTTTCACATACTCCCCACAGGTGGCGTGGGTCCGCGTAGACACACAGACAATTCTGAGCATCCATCACAACATAATAACTCAGAACGCGCGCATCAGTCTGTCGTACAACGACCACCGCTCGTGGTACCTGCACATCAAGAACGTGCAGGAGGTGGACCGCGGCTGGTACATGTGCCAGGTCAACACCGACCCCATGCGCTCCAGGAAGGGATACCTACAGGTTGTGGGTGAGTATACTACCTCCATCAGTCTGTCATACAAAGACCACCGCTGGTGGTACCTGCACATCAAGAACGTGCAGGAGGTGGACCGCGGCTGGTACATGTGCTAGGTCAACACCGACCCCATGCGCTCCAGGAAGGGATACCTACAGGTTGAGGGTGAGTATACTACCTTCATCAGTCTATCGTACAACGACCACCGCTTAAGAACGTACAGAAACCAAAACATTTTTTTTTTTTGTTATTCAACTTGCCTTCAGTATTGAATTTGTGAGCTGCAGTGTAAACTTCCCAAAAGTCCTGCAATTTTTACAAACTCACTTAGCTAATTGCACATCCACTCTACAGGTTACCTTGTCTGGTTTTATTGACTACATAGCGAAGCAAACGTGGCATTCCGGCATGGAGTTTTTATTCACCTAAAAGCTCTACATACGTACTATCAAACCTGAGCTAAGAGCAAGTTGATATTTTGACATTAAAATACCCAAACTAAATACCCTTGTCTACCGACCCTAGTTCAGGTGTAATAAGGTCACAAATTTATTTAGCATTGCTGTGGTTGCGGTTCGGACCCGAGAGCGCTACCTGCTCTGGGATTTTGACCTTATCCTAAATAAAAAAATATGTCTACCAAATCAATTATTATTATTATGAAACCGTGATTAGAGGAGTACACCTTTATTTGTCATGTATATTGAGACTATGAGAGAGTGTGCTGTTAAAAACAAAAACGCGGTAAGTAAGCATCGAACTGAAACCTTCTAATTCTGCACATGATTCTAGACCGGCCCTAGCGTAGAAATTAATCGTCAAATATAAAAAAAAATATCTGCTTTTTCATAGAAAACTGAAATACCTAAGCGGTCAAAATGTATGGAACAGCATATTTTTTTTTATACTTGTCCTAAACTTTCGACGCGGGCGTGTTCAGAATCATATTGTACAGTCACGAGCACTAATATGTCAACACTTGGCCACTTTTAATTGCGATTTTTTCACGAAATAACGAATGCAACCTTGAAATACGACACTTTACTTATACCTATGGATTCGAAAATACTATGTTCGTAATAACATACAATTTCATCAAAAAATTAAGGAGAAAATCGCCTTTGAGTAAAGCCAAGTGTATACATACTTATGCTCGTGACTGTACCTACTGAATCCATGGTAACCGGTTGCGTGTCGATACCATCTTGTATATTTATAGTATTTAAAAAGTTTAGTGTCTGTAAAAAACCTTTTAAACTTTATAAAAAGAATAATACCTACAGGTAATAAAAAAGATAAACCATTAGATACTTATATACCAAAACAACCTTCTTTTTTCACCAGTGCCGCCCGTGATCATTGACAACATGACATCAACAGACATGGTGGTCCGCGAAGGTACCAATGTGACGATGGTCTGCCGTGCTACTGGCTATCCTGAACCTTATGTCATGTGGAGACGAGAAGACGGACAGGAGTTTAATTGTAACGGCGAATCGGGTAAGATTTTTCATAACATAACATCAAGGAAAGAAAGAAAAAGTATTTATTGCAACTCGTACAGGAAGATCACAAACTAAACACAGCCATAAATACAATTTTTTTTTTTTTTTTTATAGTACCTAACAAAAAAAACGCCTGTATTCTTCGAAGGGTTAGGTATACTTATAGTACACCCACATTTGGCCAGTTATGTTTCCGAAATCAATAAGTAAGTATTTATGAAGAATTTCGATAAAAGCTTGATAGCTTTTATCGAAATTCATTTCAAAATCATTCAAAATCGTCGTATATAATGATTTATATACGACGATTTTGAAATGATTATGCCTATCCTAAGTTTACATACTACTGTTACTAGAGCATAAAAATATGACGTCATACGCAATCTCCTAAAAATCTTCTAAAAGCTCATTCAAAATGACGATCTAATTCGTGTCTTCAAAAACTTTGTTTCCGTAAGTTTAAAGATCTATTATGTTCTCTTAAATAGAAACAGAAAGAACAGTCAACATTGTTAGCAAAAGATTTTGGTACTCTTATAAATATCCGGTCAAAACATTTGTTCCGGACGCTTATTATGTTGACGCCCTCTCCGCGAAACAAAGCAGATGAAAGAAAGAAATCCCTGAAGCGAGAAATGGAGTGGAATGGACCCACTGGGATACCACTCGCGTGTATCGTCCAAACAAACGTTGTACGTCGAAAACGATTTCTCTACAAATTATTTTCACACGATAAATGAGCTTAAATTGTGTTAGAATTCGTCGCTTTATTCCCATTTTACTAACATTTTGCGGGAAACTAATGTCATGTAACCAAATTTTATATACACTCGGGTTCGGTTCTGATACCAAATATAATATTCGTAAATACTTAGGAATACTACTATTTAACAATCAGTATTTATTTATACTGTAATAGCTCGAAATGTTGCTTTAAAAAAACGAAACCCAATACTTTAGGCTTTAATGTTCAGTATTACCAAAGTTTTCAAAGAAGTCTTATAGAATAAGACACCTAGGTCAAAATTATTATAAGGAGTATTTTCTACCAGAACCGAGGCTTCCAGCGAAGGTTCGCGAAAGGGTCCAAAATGGCACGGATTGTTCCACACAATACTATTAAATTGTACCCGCAACCAGCGCATAACAGAAATATTTTCGCAATTGAATTAACAATGGACTATCGAACGCGAATAATTACGAAAGCCCGCCATAATTCACTTATACCTATCCAACAATGCCATATTTTATGGCTTTCCGTTTTTACATAATTTTTATCTAAATTAAACGTAGGTAAGTATTTATGACTACAAGTAGGTTGTGTGTTATGGGTACATTATTTTCCTGGAGGAGAGAACTTTCTGTCCTCCATGATTATTTTGGACAATTACCATCACTTTAGCACCAATTCTAATTATTATTATGGTCAAGGTTTTCATTCGCCGACCACACGAAGGTTTACACGAACGAATTGCTTTGTAATGACCATCAACCCACTACATAGTCCGCTCGGCTTATAAATCTTGAATTCCCCTAAAATGTCGTCATTCTTTGGTGCTTTTTTACACTTGTGTTATTTGGTTGCAGTGAACGTTGTAGACGGTGAAAACTTAACCATATCCAAAGTATCTCGACTTCACATGGGTGCATACTTGTGCATCGCTTCCAATGGAGTCCCGCCATCGATCAGCAAGCGAGTCGTGCTCATGGTGCAGTGTAAGTTACATCATTACTTTCCTTGAAAAATGATAGGTATATTAACAAAGTAACTTCGCTATGCATATTATTGTCTGGTAAAAACGCATAGGTACAGAAATAAGTAAGGTAAAAATTGAATTCTGACTGTTTAAATATGCATAATGTCGTGATAAGACTAACATGTGCACATTACATTTCTTATTGCTATTTAGCCATAGTAAAATAATGTCAATATACCGCTGAAATACTCCACACGATATAAGTAAAGTTAACTAGCCCACCGGTTATATAGAACGCAGTAGTAACCCCTACCCGGTATTCCTTGGTTGACTGTAAAACCCTGGGAGAAACGAACAGCGGCTTTCATTAACACATCAACATGGAAATATACAGAACCCACCTGTACTTAAAAATTATGTACAGAGAATTTTCTCTACTTACCTTTCCCTCGCAGTTTCTTCACTTCACACAAAACTTTTATTATGTCGGGTTTGAATATACCAATAAAATACACAAGAAAGTCTACTTTAAAGACTTCCGAAGCTTTTATGTAGTATCTGTGTGCAATATTATATGCAAATGATAACAAAAATTCAACATAAATATAGGTGTGGTAAGAAAAACTAATAAATTAAAATCACGTTTTAAGTTGAAACTGTACAATGTACTGTACTGTATGCAATTAGTGGTAGGCTGGCTAATTAATTATAAATTATGCTACTAAAAGCGTTTAAACTTTTGAGATGTAAAGACTAAAAAGACTTAAGAAAAATATTAACTTTGAGGACTAACAAAATTAATATCCTTAGCAGCTGCTTATTTAATTTAAATAATTCCAACTGAGATTTGTCCAGTAAGAAATACATTAATTCAGTCCGGTGTCGACCCGGGCAACTGCACAGTATGGGGCTGTCTTCAATGCTGTAAGACAACTTTAGGAAACTTTATTCTTCACAGTTCACGATCTATGAAGTGCTACAAACAACACTTACCAAGAATATTATAAAGCAAAATCAAAGATAATCGCTGGGAGTCTGTGATCTAGTTTAGTGAACGACGTGGTGGTTTTAGTTTCACAAATATGTGGAGGAGTATCTATCATGCTATTAATCAAATCAAATCACAGGTATTATTTTCTTTGATCCTGATTATTAATGGATCTAACTAAGAGTATATTGTACATATTCTTGATTGTGTTTTGTTGTTGTTGATTGTTTCTTTAACGAATGTTCATGAATATTGTCATCTAGTTATGTTATGTGCGTAAGCGAGTTGGTTCTAGGACCTCCAATGCTTTGAAGCAATCCGTACATGTAGGCAAATCATTGGTTGTCAATTGTGACATATTTTTGGCAATGGATGTTACAACAATATGCCCGTAGCTGCTGCTCTGCGTGATAATTAACGGTTACCCATCGCATTCCCAAATCATTGCGTTCGTATGTTCACTCATCCATTCATAGCCGGTTCATCACATTTGATTTATGTTCGCATTTGCTTATTGTTACTGTTTATTTTACCATTATTGTTAACAATCATAGTTTGTTGGCAGTTTCTCTCTTGCCCCTGTTATTCTAAACTAGCTTCTGCCCGCGACTCCGTCCTTCATCCGCGTGAAATTTCTTGTTCCCCCGACCCACCACGTCGCGTCGCCTACCCGCGCTATTACTTCGTTCTTCGTTCTTTCCGAGTTTTTTGTGTTTTTCCTCAGCTTATAAGAGTCGTAGCGTGTTGTTAAGTAGCCTTTCTGAAGAATTGGGCTATCAAATGCGAAAAGATTTTTTCAAATCCGACTGGTCGTTCCAGAGATTAGCGCGTTAAAACAAACAATTAAAAAATTAAAAGCTTCTCTTTCTTCAGCTTTATTATTAGCGTATAGAAGATTATATAAGTTTTTCAAGATATTGTTTTGGGATGAAACTCCTAATAGAACCTAATTGGTTAATTAGACTTCAAAGGTTCGGAACTTCAAACCTTATTCAATTGTTATCTGTTAATGTGTACCTAACAGTTAGGTATACCTACTAGGAAATAATAGAACTTGTTATGCACTTAGTAAGTCATATTTTACCTAAATATCAGTGTTTTCATTTAGAAAAATACTGTTTTCAGCAAGTGTTTTTACAGGGTCATATTCATAAACAAACCTTTATATTATGTTTATTATGTTCAAATAGAAAAATGTGTACCAGCTATGCATGTATGCATATAAACACCATTTATATTCATGCACTAAACAGAATTTATATCTCGGGCTATTACATTACAATGTCAAAATATTTAGAATTGCAGCAAAAATTTGTAACAAAAATATTTAATTTACTAATATACAGTGACTTAACTACGGTTTCCGCAAAATAAAACGAATATACACGAACGCACATATTGCTATCGGGTCGATTACATGTTGTTTATATTAGTAATCTGAGGCAATAACCGGTTCGAATTAATACATACACCCGATAACATTCGGATATCATAATCTAGCCGGCGGAATATGTCCGCTAATTTGTCCCGGCCCGTTAACTTAGCCTCAAATTCTTCCGTTCGTAAGTACGTGAGTATTCCGACGCAGTCGTTTTCTTAGTCGGGAGTCAGCGTCGAGAAATATTATTTTTCTTGGGGGTGGGTGTCGTTAACGAGTATTTACGAGGACACGAGCGTCTCTACCTGACGGCGGCGCCTTCCGCCGGATCGGCCGTAATTGCACCCAATTAGAGCATTATGCTGACGTGAATACGGTACGGACGCGATAATGGCGATACTATCTGTTCTCCCGTCGCCCTCGCCACCTCGCCACCGAACCCAATGAAATGCTTTTCTTTCCCCTAATTCACATTCCGTATCTGAGCGCGTTCGCAGTCCTCTCCATTTCTTACGAGAGACGTGGAACGCTCACGTAACTTTCACTCGATTAACCAACGAGCCTTCCTTATGAATTCACTGTCAGTTTTCATTACATTTAGGTAGTAGCGGAGACAAATCTTTATGACAATGTTATTCTTTAGGCGCGTCGCTGCCTGCTTTTATTCATTCATAACTCTTCACAGATAATATAATACATGCACCAAGGACGTAACTATGTATACAATGTGTGTAGGGCACCATTTTCCACCTTAGGTATATGATATGTATTATTTCTATGTTGTGTTATTTATGTAACAAGTATAAAGACAAAGTTTTTGTGAATAGGAACATTTTTTATTCTTAGCTGTGCGTGCGTTAACTACGTACCTGTGCGTGGGTGGTACGTAGTTTTCCGCTATTGTTAGAATTTACTTATAAAGTAACTAAAAGCAATAATCTTCTCAATATTAATTGAATGAATTTACACCTAAAATCGAATGTATAAACAATATTTTTTACCCTAAAGAAATCATTAACAATTTCAACTGGAAATTCTATCTGAGTTTGAAAATTTAATATTGAGTATCTACGCATTTTAAACAAGTTTCAATATTTTTTTGTAAATACTTTGTGCTACGAGTTACTGCTACGGCGTAGAGCGAGGCGTAGCGACTACGCCATCAGTGTAATAATGACACGAAAACCTCACGTTTGCAACCTCGATCAAAAATTTAAATCTAAAAAAGTAGAAGCAGATAATGTTTTATGTTTGATACTTCACATAGACTACATTAATTTAGACAGGTATAAGATAAAATATTTTAATAACTTTTCATGAAAACTTTGACCACGTCTTCCATTACTTTACCTCGTGGTCACTTAAGTTACAAGCCTTAAATGAAAACACAGAATAACGTTGGGCTTTGGTCCTATAGGCGCTTCTTTTCGACCGACTTCAAAAAGGAAAAAGTTTTTCTAATCGACACGTTTAAAGAATAGAAATAGAAAATAATTTATTTCTCACCAGCATAGCAAACAAGGATTTACACATTATTTACATTACATTAAAAGTACTTAATAATAGGTAAGTATACTAATGTTATAGACATTATATAATAATTTATGGTTTAATTTGCCCCTTTATAAGGACTTTGCGTGCTTCTAGAGTACCTTAATACTAGTCCTGTTAGCATATTATTATCTACATACTTATAGGTGAGGTTATACTTAAAGAATGCTTTCAATTTTTTGTCATTCTCGTCATAAAAATGTCGTAAACATTTTCAACATAACTTCAAGATGCAAATTAAATATTACCGAGGACCCGCGAAACGCTCTACGTTAGCCTTTACAGCACCGATCCCTTTTGTCATTTACTTAATAATTTATACAAAAAATCTTTCGTAAAGAACGCTCTAAATATCCTAAAAATTGCTGTAAAATCCATTGAACCTTCCATTTTCAATCGAATTTGTATTATTAAGTAGGTTTCGGCATAAACGGTATTGTATGAGAAAGTTGGACTGTGAGTCGGTATTAGACAATTTCAGAATAATTTTAGTCGATAAATAAGAGGGGTTACAAAAATAACAAATATCTTCACGCCTGTAATCCCCGAAGGTATAGGCAGCAGCATCTACCTATATAGTACCTACAGTGTACATTGTACACCCACATTTCGTCAGATAAGTTTAAATCCCACGTAAAAAAAAGTTATAAGTGAATCGCTCTGACATTGCAATAATACCACTGTAATTAACTTGCTCTCTATTTCTGTACCTATGCATAAATTGGAATCCAGTGTAGCTGCGACCTGTCTACGATCTTCTTGAATAAAATTATATCTTCACAATATAGTTCCGCCAATGCTGTCCATCCCCAACCAGCTGGAAGCTGCATACATCGGGCAGGATGTGACGCTGGAGTGCCACACAGAGGCCTACCCCTCCTCCATAAACTACTGGACCACTGACCGCGGGGACATGATCATATCAGGTAGGTATACGAGTACCTAACGCAAAAAACATACACTCAAACCAAATTTTTATCGAGTCTGTAGGTGTCCTAACAGACATATGTTGCGTTTTATAAAACTATGTACATTCACACGGCATATTTTTTGCTATAGGCTGGGTTCACGTCGAACCACCCCGCTGTTGAGAGGTACGGAATGAAGTGCTGTATAAGTCGGGTGAAGAATGCCGTGTGACAAACCCACTCTTTATACTGCAAAAACGTGCAGCAATGACCAACAAATAATCAGTATTCAAAAAATTCGAGTTGGTACAATACAACAGATTACACACGACATAAAATGAAAATATTTCTATTTTATTGGTTACGAATATAATACAGTCTGGCGTTGAAAAATGGCCTCCGTGTATGCTGGCAAACTAGCCGTGGTGCAAGTTAATTAAGTCCCTGGCGCCCTAGACACTAGCGTAATGAAACTAGAAGTTAAGTTACGATAATACAAGTATACCAACGGTTACATTATAAAGAGGCTAGCGTTGTTAAGTTACTATTAATAGTAGATTATTATTATTAATAGTAGATTATGCACTAAGGGGATAAAGTGGTATCTTATTGTCGCGGGCGCTATTTTAAATCCTGAACGCAAAGAAGGATGCTAGAAGGATGCTCTGTGTTAAGAGAGCAGTGAGTGAGGCAGTGAGAGTAGTGAGGGAGCTCACCCAAGACGAAGACACCTTTATTCCCGAGGAGAATACTCTATTTTTCGCACCTACTGCGAGGTAATAAAAACCAATTCGATTATAGAATTAATAGTTTATGAAACTGTTAAATAACCAATTTTATACCTACCCTGAAAAACTTTTCGTCCACTAAACAGCATGGTTCACAATAATATAATAAATTATTCTTACACCGAAACAAGATTAAAATATGAATTTACTAAGACGTAATTGATTCGCTGCGTAATTGATAAGTTAGCCTGACGGCTTTCCGGAATGAGCGAATTAATCGAATTACTAATGACTTCGTTTATATGCAGGAAATAAATACATCACTTCACTGAGCGACGACAGTTACAGTCGGAAAATGAAATTGACAATACGGAGAGTGTCGTCAAGAGATTTTTCATCTTACCGCTGCGTCGCGAAGAACTCCCTCGGCGAGACGGATGGACTCATCCGTCTTGACGGTACATCAGATTATTCCTAGTCACACTATGCTATCCAACGTTATATAATTTTAAATCATCTGAAGTAAAAGTTATTCAATATTTCATGGAACTTATTAACTTCGAAAAAAACATAAATTCAAGGAATTTAAAAACATAAATTCAAGGAATTTATGCTTTTTTCGAAGTTAATGAAGACATTTTTCGCAGAAATTCCCGCGCCTTCAACTACAAGTACCACGGACAATAACGTCCCCACATATCCTCAAAGGAAAAAAGGTAATTTCTTTGGATTTCTTCTAATTTTTCATATTTTTCCACTAAAGCTATTTATAGTCATTTTAATTTGAATAAATAATTCGTTTCTAATAAAACCATTCAAGAATTAAGAATTAATCAATTATAAAGTTAGTCTAAAAGTCTTCATGAGCACAACTGTCGTATTGGGCGACCGGAAACTGAAATTATCAGTTTTAGCACCTGTAACCCGATAAGGGTCGTCAATAGCGAAAAGTTGAGTGCAAGCCACGGCGTGTCACGGTTATACATTCATCGCAGACTCACGAATACCTTACGGAAGGGTCGATGGCGAATTTGTATTTATCGGCTTTGCGCCACAGCCCAATGCTTCCGTACAATTGGATCGTTAGTAATATTATTGTGGGAAAAGCGATTTTGTTTGCGCTTTGACTTCCAATATACGAGTACCTTCTTATTGTTATAGATTTGGGTTTTCTTTTATACTCTTTACGGCGTCATATGTTTCGTTCACACTTGAAAGCCTACTTTCATAGCCCCTTAGCAGCATGTAAGAAAATTTTACGACGCAATCATTTTCCACATCGTTTTTTGCTCATAGGACATTTCTATCACATGTACAGTCAGTTATAGCAATTAGCTGACCCACCTTTGCATGAATAGTTTGATATTTTTTAGAATACAAATCGATAGAATTTTATAATTCTTTTATATTTGATTTATTTGAGCAAAGTAAATAAAATATAAAAGAATAATAATCAGCTAATTGCTATAACTGACTGTACCTTGTTTCTGTCAGGTAAACATAAAAACAGGTGGCGGGACAGCTCCGCCGAGAACAGAGTCATAGGAGACTACGAAGTGGAAGAGTGGAAAGATGTCGGTAAGTGTAATACCTACCTACTTACATTATTGAGTAGTTTAAAAGCCTTTTAGTGTTCCAGAGTACCGCTCTATCTTGATAAAGTTGCCTACGAGAGATAATTGGCACGATAGAAATATGCAAATTGGTAAAATATTTGACTATAGAGATCTCGTTTAGTATGCTGACTGAAAATAACTTCGTTATGCAATTAGCATCATAAAAATGCTAATTTCAACTACTACACTTTTAACTTACACGATTGCAAATTATTGGACTTAATGGTATGTTTCCTTTGACCCCGTCGTATAGATTACGAGTCGACCCAGTCTTCCGGTACCACCACCAGCCGAGGCGTTTTATTCACCATCATCGGAGGTTTGATCATTGCCAGCTGACATACGGCCATCATTGATGTCCACATCATATAGTGCCAATAAGACATTTTGTGCAAAAAGAGATACGATAAATAGCAGTGATATAACAATAGTATAGGTGATGTGTCAGTCGTAACTATATCAAATAATTTCATTGCAATTACATCATCAATAAATATTGTTTAAAACCTGTTTAACACATCGAAAATATAAATTTCTTTAACATAAAAATCATTTATTTTCACTATAAGCATATTTTTATGAAGACGTAGTATCTATCTGATAGAAATTGTAAATATTTTCGATATAATTGAAAGACTGATAGGATTGTACGGTTAATGTGCCATATCTAATCAAGTAATCATAAAACAATATTGTGTTTAGTTTATAAGGATCTCGTTAAATGGAATTTCGCTTACCCTACTGTAAACTAACTACGATAAAAGATTAACAGTCCGTGAACTAATGTCCATCATTACCCTTTCCTTACGATGTATTTGGAATGTTATTCGGATTATTTGGTGTAAGTAATATCGCCGTTCTACAAAAAACCATTGTTTTCAAAATCCATAAAAAGTATCCTCAAACTTTAGTTCATTTCACCGTGTGTGGATTTAAACGGCTTAAGTACTTAGTGCAGCATACGTTTCCACGATGTACAGTAACACCGTACACGCCACATTGTCCGTGGCTCGTACTTGTGGGGCATTAAGATACTATCACCATTAACACTCGTTACAATTACTCACCCGCTAGTTAAACGACCATCAGTTAGGTTAGAATTAAGTTATGACCACAATATTTCCCTCGTTGTAAAAAGTAAATAGAATGAAGAAAGATATTTCACGTTGGTCCTCTGTTGTGTTCTACTATCTAGCCACATTGTAGCATGACAAAGAAAATCAATTCCTTGCTTCGTATTTTATTTTGTCTCATTTTTCTACAAAGTTGTAAGCGGTTTAATAAGCTCAAGTATCAGACTGTGTTTTTTTTAAATTCAATTTGTTCACTTTGTGTTGACTAATGTATTTACATTTTAAGATTGTTTTTAAGTTACTAGTAAAGAGTATGGTAGAGCTTAAGTTTTAATTCTGTATTGTAATTACGTTATTGATTACCCTGCCTTCCATTTCCAAGAATTGTTCTACAAAATGTAGCTAATATCGATTTGTCGGTGGTGTTATTCTGTAAAGTTCAGTTCGATTTCTCAAGTAATCACTCATAATTGGAAATAGTACGATATGTGTGACTTATGTAGTCCATTATTGCATTGATAGATTACCTACTTAAGCCACACGTATCGTATACTATTTTATAGCTCGTGTGACCTAAACACGCACTTAAGTCACGCTTTTCTTTTTAAAAATGGACGACTTAAGTCACAGAAAAGCGTAACTTAAGTACGGTTTAGGTTTAGGTCACACAGTGCTATAAATTATATTTTTAAGATTCTAAACCATTGCAGATTTACCCTATTTTTATTTACTTTTTTATTTTTTCGATACCGCGTTTCAAAGTTACTTTACAGAATATCACTACTGCCGATATCTTGATGTAGGTACCTGTTCTGTGTGTTTTTGTTTACTGCATTTTCAATACTAAGAAAATGAGGGCTTAGTAGGCGACTCGGCCGCTGAGTCTCGCCCGATCCGGCCGAGACAGGAATTTCATTATTATTAATATTTTTGAGTGGTGTTTCGGACGAATCCTTTTTTAGAGGCAAAGTACCGTCAGAGACAATTAAATAATACATATTTTACTTTGTGGCCATGGATAAATTATTAATTATAAGTAATATAAATAAAATAAACATTAAGGTTTTTCATTCTGACTGTACAAAATTTGCTTAAAAAATATATAGTCCGAAACACCACTCAAAAATATTAATAATAATGAAATTCCTGTCTCGGCCGGATCGGGCGAGACTCAGCGGCCGAGTCGCCTACTAAGCCAAAATGAGTCCCAACAAGAAGCTTCTAAAAATACGTAAATAATTTGTTCCTTGAATCAAAGCTTTATACATTAAATGTAAATATAATAAGTTATGTGCAATATCAAATGAATATATCGTTATGTTACTTGTTGCTTACCATCGTAAACCTAATACGTTTTGTAAATAAATACATCACTTCTGCAATAAAGACAATATGGCGTGCTTTGTAATATAAATAAATTAGCTATGTAATATTTCAACGTACTTCAAAGCTTACGTTACATACATATTAAGATACCTCCTTCTATAGAACATTGGTTATTGTTTGTACCATTTCCTGAATATTATAGAAAATGATATTGAGACGAAATGACATTTTATTTATACATGTAGACTTGAATTAAATTATAATAAATAGCTATGTAATATAAGACCTACATATCTTGGAAATGGTCTATTACTGCGTTGAAAACTTTGTATAGTGACCGTTGCAGTTACTTAGCTGTTTATGTAAAGTTATAAAATAAATGAAATTTCTTAAATCCTTTGAGTATAATTTGTCACTGAAATTACTCCAGACTGAGAGGGACTTTCTGAAATGTAACAGAAAGATAACAAATGAACTGTGTACTTAATGAATTATTATTCACAATTGGGTTGAAGCTGTAAATGAGATTTATTTTATGCACTGTGTATATTTTTAACCTGCGCTGTTCGTGACTGTAGTGGTTTACAGTTAGTTATCTTGCATTACTACCTATACCTATAACAAACTGTTAATATGGGTTCAAATAGTTAAGAGTTATTTGGGAGTTAAAATCACATGTCCGCACATCAGTGTGGAACCTAAGATAGAAACACGCTTGTACGATACGACTACATACAGAAAGCAAAACTAATAGAAATCTCTATTCCTAGACACCACGTTTCGCCGAAAAATGTGTTGATAGAAAACATTGTTTGTAGATATCTTGGTCCATAGGAAGCACTGTTGACAGAGATCTCTGTCCATAGATAGCACTTCTTGCCGTAAACTTTGTTCATAGAAACCGCTGTTTCCAGATAACTTGGTTTACAGAAAGCGCCTTTGGAGAAGAAACTATTAATACATATTATATTTTGCGATACATGTTTTTTATTACTCAGATTCAGACACGCGTTTTGACCGTCGACGTAGGATGCAAGAGCGAGCGAATGGCACTCCGAGGTTAGGTTTGGTTAGGTTACTTCAAACCCTTTACACATAAATAGGAGCCCCACGAAGCACGGCTCCGTCGACGTAAGATGCCAGAGCGAGCGAATGGCACCCCGAAGTTAAGTTTGGTTAGGTTACTTTAAACCCTTTATACAGAAATAGAAGCCCCGCGAAACGCGGTTCCGTGGACATAGGATGCAAGAGCAAGCGAATGGGAACAACTTACTTAAAAATAATTATCTAATTGGTTTCCGTAAATTATTTATATGAACAAAGTTTACGGCAAGAAGTGCTATCTATGAACAGAGATCTCTGTCAACAGTGCTTCCTATGGACCGAGATATCTACAAACAATGTTTTCTAAGATCGCTTTTAGCGATAAGACCGCCCATTGTGTCACCCTTTGTACAGTTTCTATAATTATGTCTGTAATTTATATGGTGTACATAATAAAGAGTATTCTATTCTATTCTATTCTATTCTATCAACAAAGTTTTCGGCGAAAAGCTGTCTAGGAATAGAGACTTCTATTAGCTTTGCTTTCTTATGTAGTCGTATCGTACAAGCGTGTTTCTATCTTAGGTTCCACACTCTTCGCACATACGGAAACAGTGCAAAGTTATCACCACGACACTACGAAACGTTAACGTAGACGAGCAACAAAGCTCTATTGTTTACAGAATTATTACAGTTCCCCCACTCGGGCTTATTTTGCATAAAATAATGGACGCGGAAGCGGTACCTGGGCAACTAGGCACCCCGCAGCCGGCACAGACACTTTAATGCACTTACTGCCAAGAGGAGCGTAAATATAGCTTTAGCGGTTTTAAAATTCGTGGAAGCAGCGTCTATTCAAAACTCGGTCAGCTGACGTACGGATGGACTCTACTCGTTTGCGTGAACACACGTCGGCTTTTTTACACGTCTTTTCAGTGGTGTTTAAATGCAGCCGACGAACTACCATGTCAGTCATCCGTCATTAACTCTCGTTGTATAATACACTGCACACTTTTTTATAAAAGATATTTTGGCAGCTATGTTTATTTATTGTATAAATTACAAAAAGCTATGTGAGTTTGTGGATCTTTCTGAAACGTTTTCAGAGATAAAGTTCTGAACCGATTTCGATAAGAATTGCAACTGGAACATTGGATTCTTAGATCAAAACAGACGGGTAAAAAATATAAGTAATGTGATAAGCCGCTTATATTGAAAGTAAAGTATTTCAATGATATGAACAATTCAGAGGTTACGACCACCCTATGATGGTATACCTATCGATTTTATGCAAAATGCAACAAAGTTCCTCGCTGTGAACACTCTGTGCTATATTAGCCATAAACCGCGCTTATTTCGCCAACACTGCGCGCTTTATTATTATAAAATAAGCCATCAATTTATCGTACCTACTTATCGGACCATCCTTGTAAATTGGTGTTGTGAAACTGCGGATGCCGGTCGACCTATTTACATAATATTATTTTTAAAGGATTTAAGTTTGACTTACCCGTAATATCTCGCTATTTATACCCACATAGGTAGGTACCATGTTTTTCAGAATCAATCGTTCGAATCGTGTATGATTTAGATGCTGCATCGTGTCGTAATTTTTGTTTCGAATTATACCGATTATTCAACTCCATTTTATAAGAATATAATCCCATTTAACGCTTAATTGGATTTAGATAACAGTAAATGGCACTTCAGAACATTAAGCGGGATCGATGACTTAATATGCCCGCGATGACGCGACGTGGAAATGAAGTACAGAACGGTCACAAAAGTTTTTTTATAATATAAATAGGTACTTATCTACTACTTTGAGCGATCAATTTGATTTTCACTTTTGATAGGTTGCAATCAAGATACGATCGCCGTCTCCAGCCAAGTAGACATGAAATAAAAAACACGTCACACGGCGGTTCAATCAAGCAACAAACATTTCGTTTTTATTGCCGATATCCTCGTATAAAGAAAAATATAAAAATAATAAGGAGTTGTGAGGGAAAATAAAATATAAGTAATAATAGCGCGCCGTCAAAGTCATTGTCCAACGGCTTGAAAGGATTTAGGGTGTGTTTTAGGATTACATAAGTATACGACATTGAAAAGGGTATGCGGTCAATTTTGTACGATTTGAATTTCATATTGCCTTCAGCTTTCCAATCATAAAGTACGATATCGATGACAGTCACAATTTTGTTTACAAGGATTTATCTGCTCCGTTCTGTCGCAGAGCAATATTGGTCCGTTTATTGTATCGCGGTCGACGATATTTGACGCCGTTCTGATATCTGTTACGCCGTGTAATGTCAATAAAAATGTTTATTTCTATGATGATCTTGGAAGGAAAAAATACGAACTGTGTAACAGTTTCTTAGCACGGTGTACGTTGTAAAAGTCAACTGAAGGAAAACGGATATTGTCGCCTTTTGAGTGCTACGCTTTTTGATTGTATCTACGATTGACTACGAAACACAGACACAGTTAACTTCATTTTATTCCTAAGTGTAATAATAGTAGGTAGTAGGTACTCCGTCACCGGCAAAACATAAACCATGATCAACATAGAACAAGAGTGAACAGGTATCTTCTGGCACGCTCGTTCTATCACAGACCTCATCCATCGCTTTCCATCAGGTGTGATCGAGGATCGACCCATTCAGCAATAAAAAAAAACAATCTCTTTAAGTATTTTATTTACAACATCTTTTTCAAATAACATTTTGGTTTTGTCTTTGACTTCACTTCTTAATTTAACCATAATAAAGTCACATGAATCACCAGTACCTTATTACGTACAATCCTTGAAAGGACACAAATTGGTCCTTGTTTCATATTATTGCTTCCTCCTTTAGCCTCCGAACTATTCGCCCAATTTTCGCCACATGATCGACCCGTCTGGGCCGACAATGTCCTGTTTGTCTGATCAGGGTCAGGGAAATACTTTCAAAGTGAACCTTCATTTCTAGAACAAGCTCTGTAATACTATACCGAAGTAATACCGACGTAACAAGTCAGACCAACGTTACACAATTTGAAGCTCCCATTTCACAACTCAAGGTTCCAGATGACAACATGACGAGCGGTGACATTTTGATTAATCCAATTATTTGCCGCTGTATATAATATGCCAAATTAATAAGTTATTTGACTGACTCGCGACTGTATTGCAATTTATCAACTATTAATTAACTTTTAACATCAAACATTATTAATCCCATTAATCCGACTAATGTGGGTACCTAGAGAAATATGTCTAATTAATCTTCAACATGTCTAGGTGATACCTATTCGCATTGTTATGGATTTTCTGCTCATTATATCGTTAGGCTACTAAACTCATACAAAACACAATATCTCTAGTATGCAATGAACGTTGCAACGTTGCAAGCGTCAGTCATTTATTTTTCTACTTACATAGCGTTCTCTCATTAAAGCGAGTTGTTAAATAACGCTTCTCAAGTTTTTCAATTGTAGGTACATTACAAAATGCAAGGTAAAAATGCCTTCTTTTATCTGGTAGGTATAATTTATGAAGCAACGCATTACATTTCTCTCCGCTTCTATCAGAAAAAAAAAGTTTTCGTGCCCATCACATTAACGATGAAAGCAACTACAACATTTTTAAAACTTCCCAGTCCACCATTAAAATAATAACTTCCTCTCTGTTGTGCTTTTCTGTAACGACCCAAACATAAATATTGTGACAGCATTTCATTTATTTTTATATTTTAACACTATACAGTGTAAATAATACGAGTATGTAACAGAATATAGCATGCAATGTTCTAAATTTATACAAGGGCAATTAACATCAAAATACAACAAAATGTGATAGGTATAATTCAACGAGAATGTGTTAAGTTGTATTATCAACACAAGTCGATATCAAGCCTCACAAAACTTTTTAATAGGTACCTAGATATGCGTTGTAAGCCGCAATGAGTAAACCAAGTTGAACGCAAAGTTAAACAACAATTAATCAGTTGGAAAATTGAACGACGTTACATCACATCATGAAGATAAACCACTGAAACATGAGCCCAAGTTTGCGTAAACCGAGTAGCACAAAGCGAGCAAGTCAACATTATCGTTAATAAGATGGTAGCGGAGAGTGAGCTCGGCTTTCTGACGAAACTCGCCAGTCGCCGCGGCTGGCTGGCGAAGATGGCGTGAGCTTTGCTTTTATTTTTTATTCACCATTTCCTAGACGCTTGTGGTACCAAGATTGGGTAAAGCGAAACTTCCTAGTGAAGAAAAGTCGCATTTTGAAGCAGACCTTTATATTGCACATTGGAGGTGGCGCCGAAAGTCGATCGAATATTACATGATATTTTCCATTTAGAAAGAATCCAGATTGCAGCACCCAGTGATTCTATGGATGTCATTTCATATTGTATGAAGAGTGAAGAGAGATAGGAACCTATTTAAAAGTAGGTTAGTATAGAGCTTTTAAATCTTACTATATTTCAAGAAAATAGGTCAGTCTATAAACACTGTAGCCAAGTACTTATGCTAACACTATAACTAAGTAATATGAGCCATCTTTTTCGACCTAATAACTCGTCGTTACATAAAGCTTGAACTCAACGGTAAGTCTACAAAAAATGGCTCTTAAGCCTCCTCTTATGCCTCGAAGAGCAGTGTCTGCCTGAATTTGAATCAAGGGTCGTGAGTTAGACTCCTGCATCTGTATGCCTATGTATATAAGAACAATATTAGGGTGAAACCTACTTATCAATTTCATAAATGAGATCGCAGGTCACTTTTTATATTTATTCAGAAGGACCCTAAAGGTACTGACAGTTTGTATAGTTTTATGAGTTTTGTAAATATGAAACAAATAAAAAGTAGGTACATACACAGATAGTACTTTGTTTATTTGTAGATGGTTTACTGGGATACTCCACTACTAATTGGGGTTCAAGAGATCGGATGTCTGTCGTTCCGAATAAAGAATTGATATATTTCCTCTGACTATTACTTGTGACTATTTTTAAACTTGAAGTTAAGAGGATAATGAATAATAGTGAAGAGGAAAGTAGTTATAATTATGAATAAGGGTTTTATTATACCTAACACATAAGTGACATCTTGTCTGCATTCATGTCATTGTCATTGTACACCCACATTTCGCCAGTTATGTTAAAATTAATAGGCCTATTGCCAACAACCGGGCACAAACCCAGACTTCGGGCTACTACTGAGAAATTCCTGATGGAAAAACCCAATAACACTTTGCCCAACCTGGAAATCGAACACGGAACCTCACACTCTGCGACCACTATTATACCAATGAGGCAGTCTAGGGGTTCTATTTTACCTACCTGAAAGGTACAGAATACCTGTTAAAATAAACCAAGATTGCTTTAGTGTATCTAGTTTAAAAACGTGCTAGTAAAAGAGGGTACTGCTCTATTTATCAAAAATAAAGGAAGGAGGAAACAAATAGAGTAGTTTCATAGCATCAAGCATGATGAAACCTCTTGAGGTTATATAATATGTATGTACTTAAAGGTAGAGCCACAAAACCTTCAAACATAGAACATGCAAGCGAAAACTTTGAAGAAAATCTTATGGGTCTTTGTACAGACATTTTTACTTGTGCATAAATCTTATCTAATATAATATAATATATTCCACAACTATCACACAACGCCGTCTAGTCTCAAGCTAAGCAGAGCTTGTGTTATGAGTACTAGACAACTGATAATAGTAGATTATGCACCGAGGGGCTAAAGTTGTGTCTTATGTCACGGGCGTCATATTGAATCTCGAGCGCAATGAAGGATTCGGGATTTAACTCACGAGCGAAGCGAGGGAGTTAATACAAGAATCCTGAATGCAGCGAGGGATTCAAGCTAGCCCAAGGCAAAGATACCTTTAGCCCAGAGGAGGATACTCTACTTTTTACACCTACTGTGAGAAAATAATAGCCATAGTACGAAAAACAAAGTATTTATTAAATAAACAAACAGAAGAATAACATATTTGTTGATAAATTTAAAGTTTAAATGCCAAAAGTGCGCGCCTTTATTGCGTCTACCAATAAGTAGCCAAGACACGATCAATTCGATTTTCAAAAAAAAAAGTCTCTTCTACGGTTTTGTCGTGTGTGTCTATTGATATCACTCTCATGGAAGCGGCGTTTGTGTAAACTAAGCTTTATACAGGGCTGGTAGAATGGTTTTGGATGATTGGCTGTATGCATTTTGAATTTAGAACGTCATTGGAGACTCTCGTGAAAATAGAGTATTTTTGATAAAATGTGATAAATCGACTGTAGTATAGATAGGTTTTATTAGTTATTCACAAAATCCACAGCAATCTTTCCACAGTTTACATAAAATTAATTAACTAATGTTACAGCCAATTACTATTACGGTATTACGGCGCGGTACGGTATTTGTTATTATTAATGCCAGTTTTAATGTTATTCCATTCCTTTTAAAAAATGGTTCGTAGTTATCTAATTATTCTTACAATATTATGTCTTCGAAAACATGGCAACGATATGAAGAAGCAGTCGTTATGATTTTGTAGGAAATCGAGAATATCATCCACGCGTAGTAAGGGTATCGAGAATAGCTTTCCTCTTTCTGGCACCAAAGGGTGTTTGTTAGTACAGACGCCAGCAGGTCAACCTACCCGAAACTGTCAGATTTTCCCAATCAACCTTGAACCTTATGTTTTAGCAATAAAGTCGAAAATCTATTAAAGAAATCTGACAGATTGTAGTAACTTGATGTGCTGGCGTCCGTACATACTATACTGCCAATTTAGCTGAGCATGTGAGATTCCAAATTCAAATCACATTATTGACCAGCGGGTCATAATGAAATCCAGTACAACATTATTGACCGGCTGAGCCCCCGGCCACTAATGACTCACTTTAGGTTAAGGTTGCTTGACATATAATTTAACATTTTCGAGCAGGTGGTGTGAAAACATACTTATATATTTCTAAATACATACATATATAGATAAATATTACACCCAGACACAGAACAAATGATCATGCTCATCACACAAACATTTGTCCTGGGTGGGAATCGAACCCACGACCTCCGGCATAACTAGCCTGTATTGCTACAGTACTACAGAGCAAAGGCCTTCCTCTCCCTTTTCTACACAATTCTGTCTTTTGCTCGTCCCGCCATCTCCGTCTTGGCCTGCCGCGATGGCGTCGTGCGTTTAGTGCATAAAGATTCAATAAATTATCAGTAGGTACAGTCGAAGGAATTAATTCTTAAGCAAATTGATACTTCCGTCAATTTGCTATGCATTTCATACAACTGTCCAAGAATGACAGTTGTAGTTTTAATTATACGATATATTTGAGTTAGTAGTCATTTTGTTAAGAAAAGCTCTTCAATATTAGCTCAACTGTCACTAATGAGACACAATTACTTTTTCTATTGTTACCGATCTCTAGGAGATTTCTTGACAGTTGAAGGGTAGAGTACCTACTGTTGTATTGTGATACTCGACACGATTGTGCGTAGGTACTTTTAGAAGAAAATAATGGCGTTTTTTTCTTTAGAATATTGTAGAAATTTATTTCTGGAATAATAAATTAAATAACTTTCTGAAGTTTTATATAGGAATTTATTCTTGGCGTCTAGTCGGTATATTTTTAAAAGCAACTGCGAATAACACCATGAATGAATTAAGTTCCTACATATACTGAAATGTAAGAAGATTGAATACGTTCATACGTTGTCAAAATAACAAAGTTATAGGTCGCTGCAACTCTGTTGCCGGACAAAACATTACAAAAGAATTAAGTAGATACCTACCTATAACATAATTGTATAAGAAGAAGAAAATATATCCTACTGGCGGGAGGAGCTATAGAAAACAAACGACCTGGGGGCCTAAAAACGCCAGTTTGGCAGAATCTTAAAAGGATAACATTATGAATCATAATAATATGGCAAAGGCCAGTCGCTGCACTACGTAGGTATAATCAAAGAGACTCCGATTGGATTTGGATAGGATTGATTGGTAATTTAGCACAGATAAAAAAAATAACTGAAAAATCCTTCACCAATGGGATTTGATACGGTTAACTTAACAGTTAACTGTCCATTATGATTCTGTCAAAGTGGCCTTTTTAGGCAGTGGTCCACATTAGCCCTGGATAGAAAGAGCTGAAAGTCATGGGGAGAGGCCTTTGCCCAGCAGTGGAATGATGCAGGGTAACAGTAACAATAACATAATGTTAGGTAATACTTATTGAGCCCACTACGAAGAAACTGTTTGGCTACTAGTCATTTGGACCTATCAGATAGTCCTTCCTTCCAGTCAAATTGTAAGACGCCATCACCACCTTAAGTACTACCCGTGCCAAGAAAAAACTAAGTGGATTCTTAACAAAAACGTTATTAATCATATCTAACACAATTTACTAAACGAGGGCGACGGTAATTGCTCGCAAATGACAGAATCTCTGCAAAGGTAGTGCGGCCGAGACCATTAATACTTGTTAGGACGAACATAAAAGGAATCATTCCCGTCTTTACGGAAAAATTATGCATTCACCTAATATTCTACGATGCCGCAGATTGCAGCAATTACAGAGACCCACTAAAAGGCTTAAGTATATACGAGTACCTTCTATAAATTAGCATTATCGGTGTTTGCACGCTTTTGCGTAAGGAAAAATATTTGCAAGAGTTCTATAGGAAAAATCACGTCAACTGGAAGTTATTTGAAGTGAATACCTGGGTAGTTGATACAATACTTAAACCTAGGTAATTTATATAACCACAATAATGAGCCAGATATAAATGTTTAAGCAATTAGGCATACCTAGCAACCTAAATCTATTTTGACCGGTCTGTAGTTTTCCATTTTTTTTAAAAGACGCAGAGACTTTGACATTGATAAAAAGATAAATAAGATATTGTTAGTAAACAATACGCGATTTAAAAAGATAAATAAGATATTGTTAGTAAACAATACGCGATTTAAAAAGATAAATAAGATAGTGTTAGTAAACAATACGCGATTTAAATTAATTAATTTAGAGGGGTATGTACTACAGTCAGTCGCGCCAGTCTTACCAAGAGGTATCGTATTACCCAGTAACTGGGTTGTGGAGGTCAGATAGGCAGTCGCTCCATGTAAAGTACTGGTATTAAGCTGCATCCAGTTAGACTGGAAGCCGACCCCAACATAGTTGGGAAAAGGCTAGGCAGATGATGATGATGTACTCACGTTAATCATTTTTATTAATTTAACTCACATATTGACTAACAAAAACCGGGCAATCATATGTTTTTAAATTTTCACCGGCGAGCTACTTACTAGATCTCGTTCAAACCAATTTTCGGTGGAAGTTTACATGATAATGTAAATCATATATTTTTTTTAGTTTTATCATTCTCTTATTTTAGAAGTTATAGGGGGGGGGACACACATTTTACCACTTTGGATGTGTCTCTCGCGCAAACTATTTAGTTTAGAAAAAAATGATATTAGAAACCTCAATATCATTTTTGAAGACCTATCCATAGATACCCCACACGCAAGAGTTTGATGAAAAAAAAAATGAGTTTCAGTTCTAAGTATGGGGAACCCCCATAATTTATTGTTTTTTTTCTATTTTTTTGTGAAATTCTTAATGCGGTTTACAGAATACATCTACTTACCAAGTTTCAACAGTGTAGTTCTTATAGTTTCGGAAAAAAGTGGCTGTGACAGACGGACGGACAGACAGACAGACATGACGAATCCATAAGGGTTCCGTTTTTGCCATTTGGCTACGGAACCCTAAAAATGGAAAACTAAACAGACCTTTCTGGAAACTAATGGAAACTAAGCAGTCTTTGACACATAAAAAAATAAATAAGATATTGTTATAGGTAAACAATACGCGAGTTAAATTAATTAATTTAGAGCGGTATGTACTTACTACAGTCAGTCGCGCCAGTCTTACCAAGGGGTATCGTATTACCCAGAAACTGGGTTGTGGAGGTCAGATAGGCAGTCGCTCCAGTAAAGTAGGTCCTGGTATTCAGCTGCATCCAGTTAGACTGGAAGCCGACCCCAACATATTTGGGAAAAGGCTAGGCAGATGATGATGATGTACTCACGTTAATAATTTTTATTAATTTAACTCACATAATGACTAACAAAAAAGTAACATGATTAGATTCAGAACTAACAAAAGGCAATTCAACCGATATAGCAATCGATGCAAAATAGAATTAGGTACAGTGGTAATAACATCATGAGAACAAACTGAACCCTGCTGCTACCCCCCGATATAAACCACACTAGATAGCACTTCCAAAACATTGCTTTAACTTACAATAACATTTTGGAGAGGAGTTATCACAATAGAACCAGATAACGTTTCACATTGTTTCACACACCATAAGCTTTGCACAGCTGCTGTAAGTTACCAGTTTTGCTCAAATGAATAATACCTTTAAAGACCATACGAAATATACACACTGTTAGTTTAGCTAACTGACATTTGTACCTAACTAGTCATGGATAAAGAAAACCATAGCATTTCTACAGAGCACGAACAAAAAACTTCGATACTTACGATTAATAATTTAAAGTGTTACAATCATATTTGCATTTACGATAACAAACAATTTAAACACACATTGTGGATTATTCAATACAATGATTGTAATTATCCGAACTTGTACATTACATTTACTCATCCAAAATACGTATCTGCTAGCCTGCCAGTCTAATTATACATCCCTTTGATTATACATACGAGTACGTACACATATATCCATTTCAATGTTAAATATACGTAGATGCTAGTAGAGCTATTTATTCTAGATTAACCCCTTACTAATGAACGTATTATATCAGATGAATAGTTACACACCGATTTTTCTCTTTCAGTTGTCAGTAATTTGACTTTCAAAAGAAGAAGACAAAGCGTATATATATACAAATAATATATACAGACGATATACAACGTTTATTAGTAAGGGGGTTAGTGTAGATAAAGCGAAATTACTTATTTTATGACTGCCAGTATAATTTAATAACGCAAATATAAAAAAGTAAATGGCATATTTTTCTAACATTTTGCCAGAAGTAAAATAAAATCACACTTTCTCCAAATCGCTAGCTAGGTCGGATATATTGTTAACAGTGTCATAAAAACCGGAGACAATATTTTTTCCTACCGTTGCTGCTCATATAAAACGGTGTTTTAATAAAAGCGGATCACAGCTCTCTGGCTGAATATTGTCGCAGATATTTCAATATTGGTGGGATTAGCAGCCTATTTAAACATCACTTTCAATGCTCTGCAGCGTCATATCGAAATACAATATCATTCAAAGCAACCCGTGATAATATTTACTGAACCTTTTTAATTCTGTAGTGAACTGAACACCTTGGGCTTATTGTGTAAGCTCTTTCTTGGATATTAGAAGATTTGATACCGAATAAATCTTTTTTATTTTCGAGGTAATATATTCTCTCAAACAATAAATGTTTTAATGAGAATTTTTTTTTTAATCTATATGTTTAAGCAAAGACTTTTAGGTAGGCTCCTACATAAAAATAAAAAAAATGTTGATTGTTAATTTGTTTCTCAATTTTATTTTGAGAATTAATTTTATACTTTTTGCTGTGCCCTACAGGGTCCGTAATTGTACCTTGAATATAATGATAGTTATACTCTTTACAGACAACCTATGTACCGATAAATATAACTGTATAGAATAATGGTGCTCCGCCGGAACTAGCACAAATCCCCGCTTATGGAGAAGCACAACATTTTCCCCGCCCCATTGAGATCTTTTTTTTTAATTCGACGCTTTCACTGAGAGTTATGAACCTCCGAGGTCCCCTTTTACAAAAGTTTCTCCCCTTTCGCGACTTCATAACCAAAAAAATATAAAAATCGGGGGAAAATATGTGGAAATAATAGCTTCCTTTATTGCAAGTTAGTTTAAAGAAACTACTCGCTATTGTTGTTGCAAATATTAGAAATAGAAAAGAGTTTGAACGTACATAGATTGTTCACTTTACTCTCTGATTTTTTTCGTCGGATTTCGTGTAAAACTCTTTGTAAACTAAGGCCCATGTACTCTTTAGGTCCCGGCGTCATTTTACCATGAAGCATTGTAATCCTGCCGATGCCGGCTATGCATAAATTGGTGCGTCCGCCTCGAACCAGCTCGGGTCATTTATCAAGTCCGTAGCTGTTTCATAAACCGTCTATCGCATTGTTATCACGTCATACGACATTTATAGTTAGTGTCCTACCCCGGTTCGCTCTGATTAAATAATCAATGAATAAAGGGAACGCAGGGATTTCTAATTCATAATTTAAACGAATCTGAAGAAGGTACCCATGTTCCTTCAGTCAATATAACTTTAGGCGCAATACAGTATTTATAGAACAGATAAGCGTGTCAACGATGAAATAAGACCGTTGTATTTTGCTATCTCTGTAAACTTGGGTAGTTTGAGATTTGGCAAATTCCCTAACACCCAAGTTTCAAACAGAAACTTGATAGATTGCTATATTTTCTAGACGTTTACTAAGATTTGTGTATCTAATCTCAATGTTCCATTATTTGCTCTTTGTAATTGATGTAAGCAAGTTGTATCCAAGTTTCTATTTTGAATAATGTTACCCATTTATGGAAACCGATTTTCAAACATAGTACAACTTGGATATATATATTTACAGAATATATTGACAAAGTGAAACTGATAAACGCTTTGACTGTACTGAAATGTAACAATGCAATCCATAATGAAGTAGAATCAGTCATAAACACAAAAGGTGTTCCGTTATATAGGCAGCTACCTAATAGCTTTGTGATGCAATCATTAGTATACCTACACTAAAATTTGTTATTAAACGTCAAACTAATACCAATATACATTGGCATTACTTTGGCCAAGTCTAATAATTTCTCACTTTAAATCAAGTAGGTAGGTCTGTGAAATGAAAATGAAATTAAACTGACCCCGTTTCTGATAAAAATAAATTTCAAAATGCCTTAAATCAACACGGAAACAAAGCAAATGCATTTTCCTGGAATAATATTTATATTAGACCTGCTTCTTATGATTCGTATGTATAAAATGTTACAGGAAGCAAGAAAATTCGCCATACCGGCACAATAGTCGTACCGCTTCATAATTGATATTTATATTTACGGCTCACCCACCGCACGGTGTTCCAGAATGAGTGAATAAACAAGTAAGAAGGTCCGAACACCACACTCTAACTCCATTAATCAACAGCGGGACCATTTCATAAAGTGACATTTTCATTGTTGTGCGCCCCCTAAAAGTTCGTATTTACTCATTTCGTGTTCATAACGTGAGATGACCCGAAGCTTTACCATGCAACTCCAATGAACACAACCGCAAATTTTATGACCTTTTCAAAGGACATACATATTCATGCCGCGAAATATGTTCATTAACTTTTCGATTTTATTAAAGTAGTTAACACTTTATTCGTTTACAAATATTCAAGCGTTATTATTTTATTTTTAATCCAGTTAAACAATTTATTAGTAGCCTTTAATATGGTGAGAGTGAAGTAGGGTGAGGAGGCACTGCTGGCCTGGAGGTTACGACCCCGACTTACGAGACGGACAGGTAGGCGCGTTACTTTGTGTAAATAACTTCATCACCACTGCCCTCAAAACGGTGCAGGGAGACATCGTGAGGAAACCGGCATGTCCTAGAACCAAAAATTCAAAGACATGTGCCAACCCACACTAATCCCGCGTGGTAGATTACAGCCAACTCCCTCTCGAAGAGAGTAGGCTTGTGTCCCACCATGGAACATTATAGGCTGATTATACTTATGCTTTAATAGTGCTTCAAAAAAGGAGGAGGTTCTCAATTCGACGGTATGTTTTTTTTTTGTGTGTTTGTTACGCGATTACTCCGCCAATTGTGGACCGATTTTCAAAATTCTTTTTTTGTTCGAAAGCAGATACTTCTGAAGTGGTCCCATAGTCACCAAGACAGGATCTGATGATTGGATCCTGGAGAAATCGATGGCAACCCTAAAATTTTATGGGCACACCTATAACGATTTGGGTATTTTTTAAAGTAACTCCTGCATTTGCTTTCGAAAACCACCATTTGGTGAAGTGGAACTGATGAAGAAGACCACAGATGGCCACCGGAACTACTCTAATAAGTATTTCACGGGTTGCGATTCGATTACTTTCATATGGTTGCTAAGCAATTTATGCTATGTTGAACTCCTCAACAATGAACGTCCCTGCATCGGTAAAAGCAATATTTTGTTAATGGCGACGGGCAAGTTAACATTAGGCTATTGTTACTAAGATGGATACATTATAAACAGACCCACTAAAAAGCGAGAAATAAAAACTTTGTAACAAAAAAAAACGACTTCCAAAAAAAACACTACAATATGAAAAATAACTTTAATTTCGGAAGTCGCTGGCAAAAACTAAAATACAGATCCAAAAACACCGACTTCCGAAATTAAAGTTATTTTTCACTTTGTAGTGTTTTTTTGGAAGTCGGTTTTTTTTATAGCACGAATTGTGGGTGTACAATTTATAACTCTGCCCAACGCGTGCCAACGTTTCGGGGAATATAAGTATATATGACACGCAATTATGTTGTATTGAATTTTCCACGTGTCAATGTGGTTAGTTACCAGTAATGCGTGGGTATGCAAGGGAACCAGGTAATCGATCAACCAAGTTATCTGTGATGACAACATGCCACAAGCGGTGTTGGCATTCCGCTCAACACTCCCGTTTTAACTCCCCTCTTTCCATGAACTCTCGATTTTTCTGAGAAAACTTGTAAACCTTTAAATTCAGATTTTGCTTGTATTTCTCTTTTCATTCTTACTCATTGTTATTCCATCTTAGTGCACATGTTCGCAAAAATCGTTTCAGAGAGCCTGCCTGTACGCAACTGATACTGAAATGTACAATTGGATTTGGTACAGTCAACAAAGGAGTTAAGTATACAGGAGCGTCGGATATTGTTGAAGTTGACTAAGAAACCGATAGATATTCTCGAATAAAATTTTAGTTTATTGATAGAAAACAAACAGCTCATTTATTAAATTAAATTTCAGTCCAGAACATCCATCGGTTTCTTAGTAAACTTCAACTATATCCGACGCTCCTGTATACTTAACTCCTTTGTTGACTGTACATCCGGGCACCACACCACACCGCACCACATTGCAAGTTTCATGGGTAAATTAAGATTTTCTGACATCCTTCACTATTTAATATTTTTTATTCAAATATAAAATATTTAATCGATACTAATATTCTAAATGCGAAAGTGTGTCTATCTGTCTGTCTGTTAACTCTTCACGCTTAAACCGCTGAACTGATTTAGATGAAATTTTGTATAGAGATAGTTTGAGTCTCGGGAAAGGACATAGGATAGTTTTTATCCCAATATTCCCACGGGATCGACACTTATGCGGGTGAAACCGCGAAGCGCTGCTAGTATCTCATTTAAGCGAAAGTAACTCTGTTTGTCTGTTCTCTTTTCACGCCTCAACGGCTGAACGAATTTCCATTAAATTTGGCACACAGGTTGACCATGCTGAACTGGATTAGGACACAGGACACTTTTTATCCCGGTATTAGGAACGATTACGCGGGATTATTCCGACTTCCATGCGGGCGAAGCTGCGGGCAAAAGCTAGTTTAATATCTTTTTTATAATACTTGAATGTGTGATATAATTTTTCCAGAAAATTTCCTAACTAGGTATGTTTTGTGTCAACTCTAAGTTTGTGCGCTTTTCGTGCTAATTGCAAGTTGCAGACCGTGCTTCTAGGCAGAAGCACGGTCTGCAACCTGCAATTAGCAAACATACAGAGTCAAACATAGGCATGTTTGACTCTTAAATTCAGGAGGTACTAGGGTTTGGGTCCCGGGACGTCTCGTGTCCTGAAGTCCTGGGGCTTTCCGTAAATTTAGTTTGAGAGGCTTTCGAGTCACTGGCCACAACAGTCCCAAAGTACCTACGGATTATTTTACTTCGAATTTGAGTAAAACTGCACTTATTGCTATTGCGGAAGAACTGTAATGTAGACTTTTTGAAAATATCCCTCGTATTCAAACGCCAGATTTGGAAATAATGGACATTGATAGTACCTACCACTAGGTCTACAGTACACAACAAACCAGACGACTGGTTATAAAGTCAAAAAAATCGATGATAATTTTCTTTGATTCCAATTTTATTCTGAGAAGTCTCGAAGTCCCTGGACGTCGCGGGACATTTATCGTGGGTTGTCTCGTATCCCTAGACTTGAGACTGTCGAGACTTCCCAAACCCTAGTTGGTAACATACCTATGTAAAAAGAAAATAAAGTAAACTTTGTTTTATTTATTTCGTAAATTAAATTAAAAAAAAACACGCTGCTGAAGATTGAGTAGACATAATTTTAGTATCTGTAACAGAAAGTAGCTACCTACACGAGCCAGACGTAACAGATACGCCGAACAAAGATCTTTTGTAATTATAATGTTCCAAGTTCTAACAAAAGTGTTTCGTTACAAGAATAATAACATCGTAACATCAAAACGTGTAATTCAAACAAGTTCATTATTACATTTGCCATTCACGTCATTCATCGCTAAATGAATACCCTGACAGCAAGCAACATGAACCTTTGCCAGCCAAATTAGACCTCGGTTAATCGGATAACACTTAAATATAGCTGAAAACATCGCAAAGGTGCATTTGAGTAACCAAGGTACAAAATAATTGGACTTAAATTCTTGGTACCTATTTGGTATATTCGCCTAAAGCTGCCTTAAAGAGCGTTCATTTCATTGAATATCTTGTAACATTATACTTAAAGTTGAATATCCAGCCGATAGCCAACACAGGTATAAAATTCGTATTGCTAATCGTAGTCTTACCCAGATCGCTTCGCCCACACTTCGATCCGGACAAATATTCTGTTCTGCATCATTTCTACTGTGAATATTCGCCCTCAATATTGCTACGTGATAGCGTGTTCAAGTAATTCTTCAGTAGGTATTTTGATAGAGATTTTAAAGGTAGACAAAAGGAAAACAAAAGTATGTTTCCTATTTCCTTATACACATGTCGAAATATGTTAAGCTCTATTATAGCTCTGTGAAAGAAAAAACGAAACAAATTACGATCACAAATCGAAAAGTTACTTAGATATAAAAATAAATGTGAAGAAAAACCGCACACAAATAATAAGTATAAGAATTCCATCGTATAAAAATCCGTCTATAATAATTCCATACGAATGTTACCGGAAAGCGATGAATCTAATGTATCCCTTTACATTATAGATAGAAACGGTGTTTCTGACAATAAGTAGGAACCAGTTTGTGTTGTGAATACATCAATACGGGGGATGTCGGAAGCCTCCAATGCTTTATTTATGCTTCACAAGTGACGGCGACGAGACTGCGGCGCGTGATTGATGTAACAGCGAGAACAAGGATATATCAAATCTGTTTTGTATAGCGGAATTGCGTATTCCTTTTTTTTCCTTTCGATCACCTAAATGGTAAGCGATAGGTAAGGTTTCGGTTTATCTACGCCATTACGTCGCCAAATTTACCCGGATAAGAAGCTTTAGAAAGTGTCCATTAACATTTATTTAAAATGAAAATGTTGTTTTAAAACTTAAATGACAACAAACAGATTTAGTTCTAGAAAACAATGTGAACATAAAAATTCTTCCGTAACCATTTCATTTGCAGCCCAAGGCACAGGAAGCGAAATGCACCATTCCATTTTCTCGACGTAACTACGTTGCACGCTTCGAACAATGAAATGCTTTTAAAACACGAAACAACCTGATTCAAATATATAAAAGTAATTTATATCGTCGAAAACAAAAAAGTCAAGACAACAAGCAATAACACAACACATGTCTATGTCTAGTGCCGATAACCTTTTATTATAACTTGCTGCGACTGACTATAGGTAATATGTACAGTATTCTTCATGACTGTTATTTAAAATAACATTGATTTATTGACAAGTCTCTAAACATTATTTTACGTTTAGTATTGTTTTTATTCTCTCGGTGTTACCAACAACAACAACAGTTCAAGCTCTTTTTTTTATTGCTGAATGGGCTTTCTCTTGACCTCGATCACGCCTGATGAAAAGTGATGGATAAGGTCTATGATGGAACGAGCGTGCCCAGAAGATGCCTAAGGCACTAGACCTCCCACGCATCGGCGAAACACAGCAGGCTGCTTGACGCCGGACTCCGGTGGGAGGGTGGTCGCAAACCAGGCGGGCGTTAGCCCTACCACCGCAAGAGAAGAATTGCCCAGTCAAATAAGGTGTTGGGTGTGACTGTCCAGGATGCGCCAAACGCTCGGTTCAGTTGAGTAACTTATAATTGAAATTAATTTTATAATCACATTTTTTTAACAAACTTATCAAACAGTAGAATAATTTTTTAACGAATATTGATTGTTCGGTGTATTTTTCCATGGTATTTTCATCATCATCATCATTTCAGCCGAAAGACGTCCACTGCTGAATATAGGCCTAACCCAAGCACCTCCACTTCGACCAAGGATGGCGAACCTCTTTCCATCTTCGTGCCATTTTTCCCAAATAAATATTAACTGTGGCCATGCCCTGCCAACAAACAATCTTGTATACTGGAAAAAAACTATATACTTTCACAATAATACTCTTTATTATCATGTACAGTAATCAGTTTCATATATTTACTAGGCATGCGTTGCAATGCATTTTTTTCCGTTTCCGTAGCCAAATGGCAAAAACGGAACCTTTATGGATTCGTCATGTCTGTCTGTCCGTCCGTATGTCACAGCCACTTTTTTCCGAAACTATAAGAACTGTACTGTTGAAACTTGGTAAGTAGATGTATTTCGTGAATCGCATTAAGATTTTCACAAAAAAATAGAAAAAAAACAATAAATTTTGGGGGTTCCCCATACTTAGAACTGAAACTCATTTTTTTTTTATAAAACCCATACCTGTGGGTTATCTATGAATAGGTCTTCAAAAATGATATTGCGGTTTGTAATATCATTTTTTTCTAAACTGCGCGAGAGACACTTCCAAAGTGGTAAAATGTGTCCCCCCCCCTGTAACTTCTAAAATAAGAGAATGATAAAACTAAAAAAATATATGATGTACATTACCATGTAAACTTCCACCGAAAATTGGTTTGAACGAGATCTAGTAAGTAGTTCACCGGTGAAAATTTAAAAACTAATTTGATGGTGCGCGAGTCCGACTCGCTCTTACCCGGTTTTTTTTCAAACATGCCACAGATAATATTTTCTAAAACCGAAGCATATAGAGCGTATAACAAATAAAATGTCTAACAAAAAAAAAATATCACCTCACAGATAAGTGCTTTCACATGTCGTTTTCGTGAAACAAACAAATCCGTTAGATGTGTTTTCAAATCAAACAAACACCATGCCTAAACAGGGAAATATACATGCTATATGTAGGAAATATTTGCCTAAGACAAACATGAATACATAAAATTATATAAAAAAACTAGCTGCGCCCTGCGGTTCCACCCGCATAAGTTTCGATCCCGTGAGAATATCGGGTTAATCCAGGGTGTCAGCTACCTCCATACAAAATTTTTATCAAAATTGGTCCAGTCGTTTGAGCGTAAAGAAGTAACAAACATATAAACACACAAACTCACAAACTTTCGCCTTTATAATATTAGTGTGATAGCAGTAGTGGCCTAGTGTTAACGGCCCCGACTTAAGACTTCTAGGTAATGGTTTCGAACCCATGTAGGCACTTTACTTTTGTAAATCATTTCATAACCACTGCTCTAAAGACGGTGAAGGAAAACATTGTGAGGAAACCGGCATGCCCTAGAACCAAAAATTTAAAGACATAGGTATGACATCTATCGACCCGCACTGGGCCCGCGTGGTAGGTTACAACCCAATCCCTCTTGAAGAAAGGAGCCCTGTGCCCCAACAGTGTGAACTTATTATTACTTTATTATTTACCTTTTTTGCTGTATCAAAATATACATAGAGGTAACTGTTAAAATAACAAGCACATTTTAATGGCTTTTCCTGTTACTGTGGTCATTTGAAATATTGGTTTTTAGTCTAATAACTAAAAAAGGAAACTTTTATCTTGAAAAATAATTGGAGGATCGTTTCATTCTAAAACAGTAAAACCCAAGCAGGCTTGGGAATGGTAATAACAAAAAAGGGAAACTATATTAGGGAAACTATTTTACGCTTTCTTTTTCTAATATCTCATAAAATATAAACTTTTTATATTTAATAGGACAGCAAGTGGAAATATAAGCTGAATTTCACGAAACTGTAACAAACAAGATTAAAAAACAAAGAGAAATGAAACTCTTAGTTAGTTTTATAGCTGTGATCTCCAAAACTTTTAGTAAGTAGTTGTCGTTTTAATATCTGGATTTGATTCTAGAAGATGCGTTTATTGCGTTTGAAATAACTTTAATAAGTGAGCTCATGACAGCTTTAATAACTCCGTATTATATAAATAAATAAAATAAATAAAAAAGCATTTTATTTCTTCCCATATACCTACACAATTTTCTTATTTCTGGTTTCTAGGTATGTTGTAATGGGTTAAGTTTCCCTTTTTTCTTTTTTTTTTTTGCGGATGTGAAATCATCAAATGAGCCCTCCCTCCCTACCTCTGGGTGGAGCGGAAGGGAGTGTCAGACTCTTACTGACTAAAACCCACCCGTATTCCTTCCTTAGCCCTTTATGTTCCGGGCCAGCGGTAACCCTTTCGGACAATAACGCTGACCCGGCGGGCTCCTCGATGCTGACATCTCTTTATGGCGCGCGTGGAACACGTACACCGTCCGGCACGGGCCTGGTCCTGATCGGACGGTGAGCTACCCATTACTCTCCGCCCGCAGGCCCGCGCCTACGGTGGCCGGGAGTCGTCACGCGGCTCCCGACGCCCGGAGCGTCTCCCGCGGCGGCTGGAACGGGAGGCTCTCTCCCTGAGCCGTCCCGCTACCTCCTTTGCTAGCATGACTGCTTCGGAGAAGGAGGTGACTGCCTCCCACCGAAGGACGGATGGAGGTAGCCGCCGCTGCCGATCGCCTCTACGAGGACACAGTGTCCACCGTGTGCTCCACCGTGTCCTCTGGGCGATCCTGGCAATGGTAACACCCGGGCGATGGGTTAAGATACCTTAGATTAATTTAAATTACTTTTTAATTTTTTCCATTTCTGTTTCTGCAAGAAGCCCAGGGTGAAGGGCTCCTCCAAAAATTCCCATTTTGTCTCGGTCTTGTGCTATTTTACTCTAGTTTGTGCTGGTTTTACTGATCTTATCTTCCCAACGTGTCAGTGGTCTTCCTCGGTTTCTTTTTCCTTGTTTTTACATGGAGTGACTGCCTATCTGACCTCCACAACCCAATTACTAAAGGCACTCCGGTATTATCGAATTAAAAACATTTATGTTTTAATTCAATGGGTAAGTCCACTTATCATCTATCTACTTAATTCCCTCCACTAACATCTTGTATACTTACCCACCTACACTACCTACTGAAGTACGCATTCGTCCATTAAAGTTAACAAATCAATAAAAGGCAGAAAATAAAACAATGTCAATTTTGTGGCATTTATAAGCCATCCGTATCGCAATAGCACCAAAATGTAAGATACCTGTTTCGTTCGGTTTGGTCGAAACAGAAAAGACGATTTGATAAATATCTACAAACTTTGTTGTACCGTATTCGCAACGGGGCTTTTAGAAATGTACGAACACAATTTGAGCGCTCGCTTTTCTCGCCCGCAGCTTCGCCAGATGCATATATTTTATCTATCTCGATATAGCTTGGATAGGTGCTATAACGATGTAAAACTTTTACTATGCTGTATGGGCAATTTATGTGAGTTCTCGTTATAGGTAGCTCGTTCTTAGTAAGAAAACCTGTAGAATCGGCGATATTTCAAGAAAAGTCTTACCTATTAGCATTTTCACACTATCGAAAATACTCCAAAATCCGCGTCGGGTTTTCCTCTCTAAATTAATCCAGATTGGTAACAGCCAATCTGGAATTATTTAAGATTAGGAAGTGGCTGGCAAGGATTAATAGAGACATCCATTAATCCTTGCCAGCCACTTCTAAGCCTTTTGTACAACAAAATATTAAGGAGCTGATAACAAGTAGTTTAAATATACATCATAATTAGTTTCCGCTTGCAGCTTCGTTCGCGCAAACTTGGTTTTTTGCTTATCTCCAGGGAGCCCTAATTTTAATCCGGTAGAAATTAGGGTTTCCCCTTGAGAGATTACCTACTTTTTACCAACTTGGATTCCTGTCTGTATAAATGTTTTTCTTTCATTACGCAACACAAATGTTCATTTATCTATTCCAATGTTCAGGTCAGGATTGACTTTAGTTTGTCTATGAGCGAATTAATAATTACTGAAATAAGTTTTCAGCATTTGTTTGACCTTTGACTTTTTGCCGATCAGTCTCAAGTGACAAATGAGTTCCTACATAATCCGCCCCCACTCGTATAATAAACCGTTTTCATTAATTCTGATAATATTATGTGGGTGGTAACAAAAACAGCAAATTTTACTAACAAAACAATTTAAAAATAGAATAATAACCTTTAGAAGTTTACAACCATTTAAGTAACTTAAGAATAGAAATATGTACTTAGTAAAAAAATTACATTATTTTTATATTTCCACAAATATTCCAAACTGAAAATATCTCTGGGTGAAGCAACAACAATACGATATTGTTGTAATTCATAGATGCGAAAATAATTAAGTCGGTTGCGGCACAAACTCCGACAGGGGATCCCGATTCCCGACAGTAAATTAAATTTCCCCCTCGCGACCACTTGACCCTCGTTGAGTGTCCATTGTGCACTAACTGGTTATCGATGCAACGCATAAAATATATTATTGATTGGTTCTTATTGGAACTGATCTTTTAACCCGAACTTATACTTAAATATCTACTATGTATGCAAAATATACGGTTACAGATATTTGCGTAAATTTTATTTTATTTATTTGGGACAAAAACAGATAAACATTACAGCATTTTTACAAAAAGTAATTTAATAGTACATTATGATACATGTGTGCTATGTTGATCATTATGCACGAGGCGATATTATCGCGCGAGCCGCAGGCGAGAGCGATAAGAAAGCCGAGTGTATATTGATTAATGCACACGCGTTTCATACGACGTTTTTCAACACACTTGCGAGGAAAAAAAACAGACTTGTATTGTTAAATATTAACTTGTATGGAAAATGGCGCGCTGGTTTTGTTTTCCCGCGCGCCGTGCTAGCCAGCACTAGCGATGCGCGCGCAACATTGACTCATTTTAAATATATTAATCTATGGCACAGACAAAACGCCTAAACAGCCTATAGAAAAAATATAATAAACACAAACCTGAAAATTGCAAAAAACCTAAGAATTTCGCGGTCTACCACTGCGCATTCACCTTAAATTGTCTGTGGTCCCCTGCGGGTTCATTTTGCGACCAAGGACAATACAGATTATTTAAAAAAAAAATGAAATATAGCCCGCGGATTTTTTCTTTCGGCATGAAGTCTCTTTGGGCGCTTTCCGAATTAGCTATAATCGCTCACATCATCTCCATGGACGTAATATTACGTCCATGCATCATCTCACATGCGTTCCGATTTAGATATTACTATTATGACTGCTGAGAGCTGGCAACAATTCGGAACACTCGTGAACGCGCTCACATGACAGTGCTTACACAATGTAAAAAAGATATTATTACAGTATTTCTTTGTATAAACACCACATTTCTTCTTCAGTTCTTCTTCTTTGGTTAGGTGGCGACTGTCAGCCAGAAGCACAATTTCAAAAATGCCACGTTAGTTTAATTTAAAGATGATGCAACTCAAAACAAAACACACACTGACACAACCTCATACACACACTGTCATTTTTGACAGCGCTCACGGTGATATTATTCTAGGGCATGGTCGGCATTATCGCAAGATGGCGAATGTCATGACGTCATCTATGACGATTCACGGGACATCGTTATCGTTATCGCGCTCACGCTAATTCGGTTATTTCCCAATTCGGAACACATCGATTATTTCCCAATTCGGAACGCAGGGTTTGATGAGATTAAAAAAGCGCGCGTCTCCGACTAGTAAATAGTTATCTATGGTATTACAGAACATGTGGATTAAAGTAAAGAAAAAGCACGCGTTCGTAATACACTCCATTATGGACCTAAAAGCGGTTCAATAAGAGCCACTTTACGAGCAAGTGTGTTGAAAAATTAGTTAAGTAAGTAATATAAGTAAATTGTAATTACTTTGTACACAACGGCGAACTCGTTTAAAAAAGCAAAACGTTTTTAATTTTGTCTTTGTTTCAATTAAATAAATGTTGTTAACTTCACATCAATTAACTAGTGAAATATTATATGTTAAAATATTGCCCTTTTATGGGACTCAATATATTCATACCATTAAAGACCACGAAACTTTACACTTTACTGAAACGGAAGATAACTATTATCGTTAAAGTTAAATTAATTGCAGTCATCGAAGTTGCCTCCCTAGTTAAGTTCAGTTGTAAGCCGCCGTTAAAGTTTTTATATACTGGTACATAAGGCTAGCCAGTGAAAAGGGTAGCAAGCGGATCAAGTTGATTATCCCTAAATTTCACTATACAAGGCAGCGATGGTTTACCAAAAAACTTTTCCCATGATAATTTATTCTATCGGTTATGGCTGTGGATATAAATTCGTCCCGTATTTTAGCGTCGTCCATATTCGCTAGTCACTGCTCGTTCTATTCCGCAAACCCTTTCGAGTGCTCGGGGCTAATTGGATCTTTTGAATTTTTTCGAAAATAATTTTTCGTCTATCATTTTGCCGGGTAATTTGCGCCTTTGATGTTTACTACAGATCCGAGATGTTTACATCCAGAAATCTGAAAATGATTTTAATTTGTTTGTATGCATATATTTACGTAGATAATACTTAAATAGTGTTGGCCGGAGTTTAAGTGAACAACAGAATAGGCAAATACGGACATCAATGTTGCTATTTGAAGTAGCAGAGTAATTAGATTTTAATGTTTATCTACGTGAATTTAATGAACATATAGCGGGCGATGATGTATTACCATTGTATTACACACGTACCTAATTGTTCCGTTCCCTATTTCGCTATTAACGTGCACTGACACGAGGCTAGCGCGAGCCTTAACAGCTAGTTTGCCTAATGTCCACATACATGAGTACAGACAGGTAAATGCATCAGCGATTAATGTGTACAAACTGCATAAATAATAGTCTTTACACTGTTGCATTCACGTATTAATATTTTCTGTTCTAATAAATTATTTAATGTCTTTCCTGGGTGTCTACATCTACTGGATATTTGATATTTACAATTTAATCGAAGTCAGAAACATAACAAAGAAAGTAAAAATAGCAATACAATAGACAATTAAAAAAAAATTGCTTTTCTATTTTTATTATAAGGATGAGATTGGTTATTTTTTTGTTTATGTATTTTTTTATGAATATAATTCATAGTGACACCTACATTTTATTACTTTCATTTAAGGAACATTTAAACGATTTATTTCATTAAGCTAGCATTCTTAGTTTCCGAGACTTTTAGGTATGCTCTCGAGTGTAGTCCTTCAACTGTTTTATGTGTACTTACGGCCTTTTCATCTTTTGAGGTTTTCAACATTCAATGAAATACCTTTTTCCTGCAGGGCTTAGAAAAATATTGAAAAATTACAGTTCAGCAGACCTTGAACCCGTGACCTGGCTAGCCACGAATTCCTTATTGTTGAAGTAATAATATATAAATTCACTGAATAATTTACGATTGTCCCCGGTAATAACACGAACCTACTTTATAAAGGAAATGCGCCACTTTATTATGATAATTGGTCGACCTCGAATCCGAATCCCAATCGAGTCCCGTTTGAAAACGTGATCAAGATTCGAAGACACGGAGTGGCCCGCTAATGATCTCATAAATAACCACGAACCTTTACAACTTTCTTCCGTTCACTTTTCTTTCGACGAAGTGTCAACAAAGGGTATGAATAAAAGGACTCAAAGTATTCGATAAGTACACATGTCCTTGTCTCGCATACGGATGACGATACCCAAAAAATGGTGTAAAGATATCCTTCGGTAAAGTTAGCCGTGTCACCGCATCACTTTGGCAAATAATGTTTACATGTAGGTGACGCGAGGCAAATCTGAAACTCACCTCGGGCGGGCGGGGCGCCGACTTCCTATAATCCATTTGGGCGAACAACTGGAGTCATGTCAGGGTGATTGATGTAGGTACCTACGAGGTGATCCGCGCGGCGACTTTATCTACGGCTCTTTGACAAGCGGTCCCGAAAACTTGAGCCGCTAATGTGTACACAATCAAGGTGAACGAACATAGTGCTGGATTTCCTATATTATGCACACAACATTAGGTAGCTAGATGATGTACAAGTAATATTCATGAAGATGAATATTGTGTGTTATTTAAACAGTCATGTATTTTTATTTATAAACCCTACTTGATTTGTGTCAAAACAATAAAACCGATCAATACGAACGTTTAGCGACGCTCGAATTAACGAACCATTAAGAACACCGTGAATGTCAACGACAGACGAGGAAACATGGATATTTACAGTCGGCTGCCACAAGCTAAAGGCAAATAGATACCTATCTGTTTTGAAGTTTATTACGCCGTTCACAGATCCAGTGAGATTTTCAATGAATACGTAACCATTATCAAAGTTTAAACGAAAACACTTAATTGTGCGGAAGACAGACTCGTGATCTTTTATGGCTTTATTAAGGAGTGGTTCATGGTTTATGTATATTAAGAAGTAGGTTTAACTAAAGTTTGATTGGAAATATGATTCATCAGTTAAGCAATTTAATAATCTTTCTAAGACCGTCAGATACAAGGAAAACGTAATTTACGAGTTAACAGAGGTTTCTCTATCCAAAACTTTGTTTGAATCAATAGTATCGTAACTAGGTTAGTGTAATGATATCGGCAACACTGTTATAAACATCGATTTTCTATATTTTGTATGTTTGTTAGGGTTTCACATAAATTCAGCTTATCAGGCTAATATGAACCTTCACTATCGGCTTAGTAGTACCGTCCTGATTATCATAAGGTTTGTAACGTCCACGGGGACTTTCCCCGGGGTCAGTTGTTGGCAGGAAAGTTAGAGATAAAACATAGATTTGGAGGGTCTATCTGAAAAGACCTGAATAATTCTTCTCGTTTGTTTCCATGTGAAGCAAAAGCTTCCGAGAAAGAGAAGCCTCAGACAACTATCAATATTTTCAGTAAAAACAATGAAATTAGTAACTAGAAATTATGATTTCTGCCGGTCGATTCTGTAAAAAACTCACCGTGAAAACTTAGGTGAAGTGAGTTTGTTTTTGCTACGAATTGACACTATTGACAGCTCACTCCACGCTCACTTCACCTAAGTTTTCACGGTGAGATTTTTACAGAATAGCACCGCTGAACCTATTAAAACTCGTATGAAATTATATTTATCATCAATTTACTGGCTCTCCGTTTCTCTCTCTCTCTTCCTGATTACGATAACCCTTGTCAGTCAAGGATCTATATAAAACAAAAAAAACTGGCCAAGTGCGAGTCGGACTCGCATACGAAGGGTTCCGTACTACAAGGCAAAAACGCCGTAAAAAAACGTTAGTTAAAATATTTATTTTATTTTAATTTTATTATTAAAGTAAAAATACAACTGAGTATTTTGTGAATATTTCAAGCCTACCTGTTGCCATTATTGATATCGAGTAAAAAAGGGCAAAAAAATCGCGTTTGTTGCATGGGAGCCCCCTTTAAATATTTATTTTATTTTGTTTTTAGTATTTGTTGTTATAGCGGCAACAGAAATAAATAATTTGTGAAAATTTCAACTGTCTAGCTACCGCGGTTCTTGAGATACAGCCTGGTGACAGACAGACGGACGGACGGACGGACAGACAGCGAAGTCTTAGTAATAGAGTTCCGTTTTTACCCTTTGGGTACGGAACCCTAAAAATATTCTGCGTTGAAGAGGATGAAATCCGGGACTTACCTCCATATATATTCGGAATCAGGAAAAATATCTATAATATTTTCCTCATCGGGTACATTAAAATGATCAAAAGTGTGGGTCAATGTAATACGGAGTTCCCTGAGTTAACGGCTCATTGGAGCGGCGAGCGGATGTCTCGCCCTCTGCACCGGTGCCTAAATCTCCAATCTAAGTGTTATTTACTTTTATATTTCTCCCTCGGAGGCTTACTGATTTTATGCTTCGCTTTATGGCGCATCCGGTACAGGTCATAAAAATAGTCTTCCGACTGATTGCCATCGCTCCATTCGAACAGTCAGAATAAATAACCATTAAAACTTGTGATTTATGATAGAACTAGAGCATTCATTTGATACTAACGTCCTCAGAATTGTTCGCCGGACTAAATTTTATTACCTGACTTAGCCGGCTGTTTTAGTAGACGAGACGTAACAAGCTGAAACGACCGTTTAGAGAGAGAGCTTAATGTCTACTGCCACCTTTACAAGTAGGTACACGTAGTTTTACCTTGTTAGAGAAATAGTAAAACGGAAGCGAACTTTTTGAAATTAAAATAAATTACTGATGAGTGAGCACTTGTTTATCTTATAAAAACGTATGATTCACAAACGGGGGCCTGCCGTTTTGCCGAAAAGATTTTGCCATTATTTCATTACCCAAACAAATTTTAGCAACCTTTTTTTATACCAATGCAATGTTTGGAATGATTTTAGTACGCACATTTTCATTTGGTCAAATTTTTACTTCGCAGAATATTATCAAGGATAATGTAATTTAGGCATTTGGTCTTTAATCAAATGATTTATTACCGCAATCAATCTTTCGACAACAAACATTTAGTCTAATGATTTGTTATGAAAAAAAATTTTTTTTTTTTTTTGGGAATTACATGGTTTTACTTACATAATTACTTTTTTAATTACATTTCATAGTTGCGGTCAGTCGATAGGCGACGTAGGATGCAAGAGCGCGTGAAGGGCACCCCGAGGTTCGGTTTTGTTATGTTACTTTAAACCCTATTCACAGAAATAGGAGCTCCGCCAAGCGGGGCTCCGTCGACATTGGATGCAAGAGCGAGCGAATGAGAATACAAATACATTTACCTCATATCATATTAAACAGGGCCAATTGAAATCATAGGCAGACAGAAATATCCCCGACGGTACTGAATATTTGGCTTATTTTATTTTGCGTAAAATATGTTATAGGTACCAACTGAAATATTTGACTAAATTAAAATTGGTAAAAGTACTATTTGGTAAGCAAGTTATTGTTTAAACGTTCACTTGCCAAACATTAGGTTTGCGTTACAATTTTTTGTGAAAAGTTTATTTGCTAAGTAATGATTTGGCAAATGAAATTATGCGGAAAATTGTTTGGGAAGTGATAATTTGGCAATTTCTTTTCGATGAAACAAGGGAGACCCCCCACAAACACTTGTTTTGTTTTTGCGGCAACGTAACGGCATTTTAATTAGACACAAAGACAAACATTTGGCACAATAATTTGTCTAGATTTTTAGACAAGGCAAACGTGCTACTTGGGTCACAGCCTAATTTATTCATTCATGAAAGTGCAGCAGTGCCGTAACATTACATGGCTGATGCAAGTAAACACCACTAATTAACCCAGTTACACGCCGCACTATACGTATTTATATTCGTTTTACACTATTTAATTCTCCAGTTTCTCGTATATGTACCTTCTATGTTACCCTAGAGAACAATAATTAAGGCGTTGTAGTGCGACTTAAAATAGCCTGGAGTAGGTAAAACAGCAAGGAAGAGTGTTGTTTATCCTGTCTGTTAAGAAATATTCAAGCATATGCAATAATCTCTATTAAACCAAGCGCGGTTCCAGGTAATCAAATCATTTATTTCAAGTATATACCCATATAAAATTTAACCGGATTACAAATTACAATCAAAATTTATAAATTATATCAATAATTATCAAAAATTAAATATTATTAAATTATTACAAAACAACACAACAACAGAGGAATAGATAGGTGTTATTGCCGCTGGAATATTAATTGCCATATACGAAGAAATAGTTTTCCTCATATGAGGGCCATATATTGTATATGGCCCTCAATATTCCAATATTCCATTATCAGATTTGTGAATACGGTTCATAAAGGAGGCCTGTGACTTTCTCATGACTGTGTAAAAGTCATCAACCCTGCTTTCGGCAAACATGCACGCATGACGCACTACACCGCCAAGGCAGACCCAGTACGTATGCATCTGAATGCGTTATTATATTGAACGAATAAGAATTACTTTTGAAGACATTATCCTATTTAAGCAGCACTTCTAAAAACCGTTTCTGTGTTTCTCCTTCCTATGAACAGAAAAAAAAACAAGGACGCTTAAAAAAAACCGGTGGATTATTTTAATCAAAATTACAACAACAACAACACACAACTTGAGGACGCCTATAAATCTATTTAAAAGTTCTCCTATAAAAACATAAATTATTTGTGTATAAAATATACTAAATAGGTATCCAATTTTCGCCTATTGGAAATTCTAACACAGTCCGCATAACACCGCTGCGTGTTTGCATCCCAATGTTGCTACTACGTCAAAGTTAATACCGGTAGCGCATACAAAATTATTAATTGTATTATTACGCAATTACGGTTTCACGTTAGCCCCCGATTTAGATCAGCCAAGTAATTACACAGAGTTAATTACACGTTAAAGTCGCGGTCAATTGGTAAATAATTTGTACAATGTATATTATTACGTTGTTTCAGCTTTACTGGTGGAATAATATTGACCTTGTTTCAGTATTGCGAACTCTTGGAGATTGAATAATGTCCAGTAAATACTCGCACATTTAGGATCTCATTTATCAAACCTCAAATCTGTATGGACCCACTGCAGTACACCTCCGCCCACTTTAAAGCTGGGCTTCAGGTTAAACCCGCTCCGCTTAAAATAGTACGCTACGTTTATGTAGGTACAGCCTGTACAGGAGACTAGTATTTTCGTTTGTCGTTATTTTAATTACGAATATATGTGTACATACCTGCTATTTTATAATATTGGAGATTTTTGTAAGATACGTTATGACAATAATAATAGATAAGAGGGAATAAGAGGGGCCCGTGGCTAAATAATAACAGCCGCACAGGTCGATCGATTAGGGTAAGCTACGCTTGCCGCGGTTGGTCTGTGGATGGGTGACCATCTTTACATACCGTGACCCCCGTGCCTCGGAAAGCCCGTTAAGCCGTTGGCCTCGGCTGTCATTCGTGGATCTTTGACAGTCATTACGGATAGTCAGAAGCCCGAAAGTCTGACAACCAGTCTTACCAAGGCCCCCAGTAACTGGATTGTGGAGGTCAGATAGGCAGTCGCTCCATGTAATATACTGGTATTCAGCTGCATCCGGTTAGACTGGAAGCCGACCCCAACATAGTTGGGAAAAGGCTAGGCAGATACTGACATGAACTCGGCGAGAGTTCATGTATGTAGGTATCATAATTACTACTGTCGTAATCTTGGGACCTTGGCCAGGCAGAAACTACAGAACGCCCTGATATGATTCTTACCACCATTTGCTTCGTATACGTTTATAATATTATGTCTTTTACTTTACATTATATTTATGTATAATTATAAATCTCTTACATCATTTGGTGTCATGAAGGAAGACACCCGCGAGGCCGCGAGACGAGTTTGCGCAGCCAATTCCTTGCACGTCACACCAATCCTTCATATATTGCAAATCTGTTTATCCTCAATATTATCATAAATCCGAAAATGTTATTGTTGAATATATTTCCCTTTGTTTCTCAATCACGTTCAACTGATCAATAATGTTGGCACAGCTCGAAAGCCACAAATCCGTGCGAATGAAGGCACAAATAAAAGCTACCATTTGTGTACTCGTACAAATAGACATGTCAGTAATACTTAAAACTTCCATAGGCTTACAGCTTTACAGTGTACGGTCATTTACTTACATGATCTAGAATTTCTGATCGTTTTCATCATGTTTTACTCCACTTCGGTAAATATTCTGATTAATCAATCAATTTTCAGGGTTCCGTACCTCAAAAAGATAATGACCCTGATAAGATCACTTCGTTGTCCGTCTGTCTGTCCATCTGTCATGACCCTTTTTCTCAGGAATGCGTGGAGTTATCAAGTTGAAATTAATATCAAATACTCAATCCCACCAAAAACATTTTCATGTAAAATGTTGCCAAGACGAGACCACATATGGCTCGCACTGCCAAAAAGTTATCAGATCTCATGTACAGCCAAGCTTCTAACTCTACACGCCCTAACTTCACAAACTCTACACCTTAGTCAAAACATGAGGCTTAGCCGTTTCGTTCTACAAAAACTATTGTATAACAGAAAAGTAATGAACAGTGAATAAATTTTTCACCTTACGCCCATGTGATGGTAGCGAAACGGCCAAGCCACATATTTTGACTAAGGTGTAGAGTTGGTGAAGTTAGGGCGTGTAGAGTTAGAAGCTTGGCTGTACATGAGATCTGATAACTTTTTGGCAGTGCGAGCCATATGTGGTCTCGTCTTGGCAAAATTTTACATGAAAATGTTTTTGGTGGGATTTCACATCTTTTTGAAAGTTGCTTATGAATTTATTTATTTTTTGTGGTGATTCTTTACTAAAAATCCTGAAATATGTATTTTATTATTTATTACAAGGAGTCCCTATATCAATTTTCAGAACTCTAGCATCAAAATTTGCGGAAGTCTCGTACAAACTTCCATCCCCTAGTATAAGGGGTTGGAGGGTAAAAGTTCCAAGTTTTAGAATTGTTTTGTTGTTTGTGTACTATTACTAGCTTACATACCAAATTTCAGCTTTTTAGGACTTCAGGAAGAACCTTAGAATATTGATGCTTATGAAATAAAAAAAAATTTTTTTTGGGGTTTGGAGGGTTATTTACTGAAAATCCTGAAATACGTATTTTATTACTTATAACAAGGAGTCCCTATATCAATTTTCAGAACTCTAGCATCAAAATCTGCGGAAGTCTCATAGAAACTTCCATCCCCTATTTTAAGGGGTTGGAGGGTAAAAGTTCCAAATTTTTGAGTTTTTTTGTTGTTTGTGTACTATTATTAGTTTACATACCAAATTTCAGCTTTCTAGGACTTCAGGAAGACCCCTAGAATATTGATGATCATCAGTGAGTCAGTGAGTCAGTGAATCAGTGAGTCAGTGACGAAATCGGGGTATTTTAGATATCAATAAAATCTAAAAAATTATAAGAGCTATGCAATTGAAACTTTATAAGTTTAATAAGTCAACCACTACAACCAAACACAACACCACCACAAACACACACAGTCATATCCCGAAAATTTTGTTTATCTGGTATAATCCAAACCCAAGTTATGAAGGTTCAAAAAATCGACGAAGTGCTTCGAGAAAAGGTAGGTAGTGCCCTTGCGCTTCGCTTGGCTCGTCTTGGCGGGGCCACTCCCGTGCCCCCAGATCAATATCAATAGGCTGCAATCCGTTGAAGCAATAAAAAAATCAAACTTCTAAGTAACGCGATCAAAAAATACGGGCGTTTATGTTCCGTAATCAAAACCTAACCCTACTTCCAGTTGACCTAGAATCATGAAATTTGGCAAGATGCAATGTCATATAGCACAAGTAATGGAAAAAATCCGACATGCGTAAATTTTTAGTTACTTAACCACAAATTTGTACGGAACCCTCGGTGCGCGAGTCCGACTCGCACTTGACCGGTTTTTTTTTATTTTATTTTAAACTGTAAAATACTAATTGTTTGCAAATAGTGCAAACAATATTACAAAAAGTATAACCCGACCTTAGCATTTTTTAAGCTTTTATTGCAATTATTGCATCCAAAAACTTGTAACGCGTGTATGCAGCTTCTCTACAATCGATAAGGCCGCCCTTTTTTTTTGTTAGGTATTTATTCTGGTGTACAATAAAGTATATAAGCAAATAAATTAAATATAATTATGTCCCTGTCATCTTTAAACGATTTTCAGAATCGGAAAAAATTAGAAATTAATTAAATGTTTAGGACAAAAAAGTTAAAATATATGTATTTACAAGAAAATCCGAATTTTCATTAAATATTTCATACTTATGTGTGTTATATTTCGTGATACGTTGTAAAATTGTGTTAAATAAAAAATAGGGCCTGAAATGACGAAAAACAAAATTAATAACTAATTTGATCATACTTAAGATAGCTCAAAATGGCGTTAAATCCTTATTATCGGAACTTTTTAGTAAGTCAGAGTTAGGAACGAATGAAGTGATTTGGCTTCATATAGATTTGTCTTTCTTCATAATTCAATTAAGTATTAACTATTTCTTTATAAATTCTTTGTTCAGAAAGTAACTATATGCTTTAGTAGCATTAATTTACCATGGACATACTTAAGATTTAGTTTATACTAAACGGATTTTGAAATTTGAAAAAGTAAACTTATGCAGCCCTGAAGACCGTTTTTAAAAAAAATATTTTACGATGACTTGAATTTATAAATAAATACACTCTTTAACAAAGTTTATCTTGGCCAAATCAAAGTTAAGATATTTTATAGACATATGCTGTTTGGTCAGATAATCAGCCTCGACCAGTCGCTTTCATTTTAATTTATTCTCACAAATCAAAAGTGACACTTCGTCGCATTGACATTATGAACCCTGAAGACGCAGCGCAGTGACTGCAGTCGAAAGGCCTATGGTAGAGAACCCCAGGTAACGCTTCCCACCGGGCAAGTTCGAAAGATTCTTCCTTTTCAATGAAGGAGTGGTAATTACACCTTTCCTAAGCGACACATTATGTCGGAAAACATCCGACATCCACGCGAACGAAGTCGCGGGCACAGCTAGTATATACTCGTAAATATTTTCATAATATAAGATTCATAACGTACCGACTGTTGATTTTATGATGATTAAAATTAACCTAATATAAATTGTATTTATTTTGAAGTAAGAAGTGTGCGTGACCGATAGCTTACAAAATTATAGACTCCATTATCAGATTGAGGGCCAATTCGAAAAACGTCATCATACAGTAACGAAAGGGCAGACCAAGTAGCAAGACTTGCTTCAAGTGACGGCATGCCGTTAGACATCCAGCCTTTTTATACAGATTGCATGAGATATATACGCGAACATTGTTTTTTAAACTGGAAGGAACACTTTGATCAGAGGTCTGTGGAGAAAGGGATTTGGTATAGGGCAATACAAACAGAACCATGGCAATCGCCATGGTTCGATTCCTGTTGTTTTGGCAGAACAGAAATTGTGACGGCTCTCAGACTTCATTCTGGACATATCCCTTTAAATAAGTACGCATTTCTAATAAAAAAAGTTCTTTCCCCCAACTGCAAAGAATGTGGGAAACTGGAAGACGTTCTTCACATCATGGTGGATTGTGTCTAGAACGAAGATCTCAGAGCTGAGTTAATAATACATTTTGGTGTTGATGTGAGAGAGGTGGGAAGATGCAATAATATTTTAGCGTTCCCCTTGTCAGAAACAGCCAGGTTATTGTATAAACTTGTGCGGACTGGTATTCGTAGAAGATAGTTGTTCACATTTAAGGACTGTATTAAGTTTATAAAATGATGTTTATATAAAATTATAAGATAACCTTACGGAGCGACTTAGTCATGTTGACCAAGCTCCTTAATAAAGATTATAAAAAAAAAGTAAGAAGTGTCGATTTCACCTGAACGTAAAATGTGCGTAGAAACTTAATGAAAAAAAACCTTTTTGTATTTCTGTCATATCAATCATCATTAAAACGAAAAGAATATAATGCGTATTAGAAAGCAGGTAGTCCTTTCACATTTATTTTACCTCTGATCGCTGCAGCGCATCAACAACCTTATTACAACAACAATAAAGACACTGTGATTTTGACAGACTTGACAGTTGCAGCAACTAAACAGCAATCTTATTGTCACGAGATTAAAGATCAATGTGATATTGACAGTGATGCAAAATCAGAGGTACATGCGAACGGACGTAACGGTGAAGCTACGAATGACCAATGGAGTATGTACTCGTAGTTAATAGTGATTATTAAGCAAATAAATTATACCGACTGCCAGTTCACAACCTGCAACAACTGGCCAATAAACATGCAAAGTTAAATTAGCTTAATTAATTTCAGCATGCAATGAAGAGCGAATGAATTCCTACAATACTTTTACATCTCGCTAAATTTTTCGTAGGCTTTAAATATTTAAGAACCGTTTGTTCCACGGACAAAGAGGGTATAAAAGGTTCAAGAGAAAATAAAAAGGGAGGTACGTACTCGCGAATCGGTTTTTAGCTTTTTATAGTCGGAAACAATATTCAAAGAAATTGTCGAGCAATTTTTTAACTACCTCCCTACACTTTATTATTGCCACCACTCCCTAAAATATGATTATTCTCCTTGAGGTTGTCATGCAAAGGACATTCTTGTAGTATTTGAAATGAAATATTAAAATTCTAACCGACATTTACAGTATGTTCATTTTCCACGTAGAATTTACATAAACTTATTTTATCAACGTTGTTATTAAATCACAATCAATATTCACATTTCTGCGTAATCTGCTTGTTTATTTAGTAACACTGAACGGGCAACTCAACAACTTTAATATTTGTATTCCTTCTGATAAAGCCTTTTTGTGATCCTCTATTTCGCAAATTGTCATTTCTTATTCAATACCAAAGAATGAAATACATTTTTTAGAAGGAACTATTTGATATCGGCAATCAACTTATAACGGACGTTTCAAATTGTTATAATAAAAACTAAAATCAACGTTTAAACATTGATAGTATTGTTAACTAAAGGATCAATCACGATGTTATACCTTAAAAATCAGTAATTATCTAAAATCGTAGCTTTTGTAGCACCGCTACGAACATTGCGCTACGCTGTAGCAATCTACTTTTGATAAGGATTTGAAGAAAATATTTACATAATTCGAATTAGGGTAATTTCATCTTTATTATTCTAATTTGAAAGTTTCGATTGCATAAAGAAAACAGCTCTACAAAAAGAAATTGGGTATTTGTATAACAATATTTTGTTTATCAACGAAAAGTATTTCAAACTATGAAAAAAGCAGTAAACTCGTTATGGTTCTTATGGACAGATAACTTGTAGTGAATTTCAAATGCAGCAATTCTCCGTAGGAGGCGGAATGGGCAAATGGTTGAATGGACAGCAGTCAGTGGACCATGAACGTGAATACCACGAGCCAATACCGCTTTCAGTCGAGCCGTCTCGTATCTCGTCACAACATGCGTGCAGATGATGCTATTGTGTCAGCTGCCTGCCTGTTCATTTGGAGACAGTTACTAAATCGTAACCACAAAATGTAATACTTAATTTTACCTGTTTCCTCAAAATACCATTTCAGACACCAATCTACATAGTCTTCACATGTTCTGACCAACATTATGTCTGGACTTTAAACGTGACTGTTACCTCTGAGTTTGTTTCGGACTTTCTTTTCAGAGTAGTCAGATAGGAAACGACGACCTTATCTAGTTTTTAAAATATTATTGGATTGACGTGTAAATGTGTTTGTACAAACCTACCTAAATAAAAACATCTATATAATTTATCATTCATGTAATGTTTTAGAAACATTTCACTAAAATTCTAGGCGCTAATTTTGTTGTACACTCGCAGCAAAAAAGCATAGCTTGATTTGGACAGTAAAGTCCCGAAGCCATGTAGGCAAACGACGGCTTCGTTTGTTTTTCACTATGTGTTCCGCTTAACAAGTAAGCTTTACATCTGCGGTAATAAACTGGGCGCACACGGGGACACGGCCCGCCGGCCGCGCAGCTTACGACATCGGTGCAAATTCAACCATCGGTAGAAAACCGCCGAGCACACTGCACGCTCGCGTTGCCACACTGACCTCTTTTATTTCCTAAAAAAATCTCCAAAGTCACTGCAAACTATGTAAAACTATGCGTAACTACGAATATGTTCACAAATCCGGAAAAACAACACAAAAACTTTGCTCTAAAATTATAGGTGTAGTAATTGATTATTGAATATTCATTTATCCACGGTATTGGCATGGAAAACAATCGTGATGTTTTTGGCGAGGTTGCCAAATCGTTTGTCTACTAACTTCGTGCTATGAATTTATTTTAGTATTTGATCCTTTTACTCGCATAAGGATATTTATTTCTCGTTAATTTAAAAAAAAAGTGACGCTCGTAAGTTAAGTTTGAAACAAGGTCGGGGTTAAAACTAAAGTCCTGTTTAAATTAATAAAAACAACGAAAGTTCCGTAATAATGTACACTGCTCATACGTAACAAGGAATTGCAGCGCGGTGTTTTCCGCGCTGTAGTTTTAACAATGTAGTGCCGAATCGCGAGGTAAGTGCGGGCTCAGCATAAACTTGCCGCCGCCGTACGATTAATAACGGCGAGGTTATATATGCACAAAACCGAGCAAGTTGGCTTGTTAAGCCTTTGTGCTGAGTACCACTCGCATCCGCTCAATTGTACCTCCCTATCCATGTGCAACCAATAGCAAAATACTTGATGTAAACTAATAAAAACATTTGCAGTTTTACGTATACTTATATTACCGAGCATTATTGGTTAATAAAAACCGGTCAAGTGCGAGTCGGACTCGCGCACCAAGGGCTCCGTACAAATTTGTAGGTATGTAACGTTTTAAAATATTTTTTTTGAAATGTAACCAATTTACGGATTTCGGATTTTTTTCTTTACTTGTGCTACATGACATTGCATCTTGCCAAATTTCATGATTCTAGGTCAACCGGAAGTACCTACCCAATAGGTTTTGATTACGGAACATAAACGCCCGTATCTTTTGATTGCGTTGACTTAGAAGTTTGATTTTTTGACTACTTCAAGGTATTACAGCCTTGAGTATTTGATATTAATTTCAACTTGATAACTCCACGCGTTCCTGAGAAAAAGGGTCTTGACTAAAGGACAGACAGACGGACAACGAAGTGATCTTATAAGGGTTCCGTTTTCCTTTTGAGGTACGGAACCCTAAAAAGCAATACAACTGCAAAACTTAGTGCTCAAAAGCCATATCTTAACTAAATTGATCTTTCAAACTATTCGTTTCTAATGCGAAAGCTACCATCACCACCATTTGCATAACTTACACGTTTCATTTCCGTAATTACCATTCGATAGCTGCCATTAATCTTCTCACCAAATCCCATAGTGAACGTCAATCGTTTGACTCTAATCACTGGATTTGCTTTAAACGTCCGCATTCGTACTGGCCTCTTAGCGAATCCTTTTGAGAAAAAGTTGTTAAAAAAACGGCACAAAAACAAAAGGAAATAGTCGGGGCGGTCCCCAGAGAGTCGTTGTTAGCCCTGGGACGGTACTTAAATCAAATGTTCACCATTCAAGGAAATTATAAGAACAGGGCACGGATTCGCGTACCCTCTGAAAGAATCCCCTCGGATAAAAAGGCTTACGTAGAAACAGTGTTGTGAATAGTTTCATTGTTCTTTACAATATTTTCTGGAAGACACCCCATTTTGAACAATTTGAAAAAAAAAAAACAAAAATCTGTCTACAAAGTTCAGGTGGCCTAAAAAGGCCACTTTGGCAGAATCATGAAAGGATAACATAATGGACAGTTAACTGTTAAGTTGATCGTATCAAATCCCATTGGTAAAGGATTTTTCAGTTATTTTTTTTGTCTGTACTAAAATACCAATCAGTCCAATCCAAATCCAATCCCAATCTCTTTGAAATACCTACGTACTGCAGTGAAAAAAGAAAAACACGGACTGTCTTCGCCATATTATCATCCATAATGTTATATATAGAAAAAAAATTCTGGTGATACAATGTAATTTAACAAAGTATAATATGGTCGTGATAGGTAGAGCGCGTAGCGTGCCGGCTTGCAGGGAGGAACATTGAGAGAAAAGTTAATCAGAAGTATTAGTGAGAACGTTTTAATATTCTGAACGGAGTGCACGGTTAAGGATTTTCTTTTTTGTTGTTGTCTTCGAGAATATTACTTTACCTCGCAACAAACTTAAGGGGCCTAATCCGCTTTTCAACTCGAGCTTTTACTTGCCTTATGACAGCGAGCTTAGAGCTTCCAAAGACGTTGTGGAGAAAGTTTTTAATCTTTTCACATGTACAGAAAGCGTCACTATGTCCTAACCCCTCAAGTTTTAAAATGTTACACTGCTACAACATTGAATTCCTTACGAATAATCTAAAGAATACTTCAAAAAGAGTCCATTGTGTTGACTCGGATTCGAACCATCGCATCACCGAACGTCGTCATACTCATACCGGCAGTTTGACGAACTAGCCAGCGAGCCCATATGAATTGCGATGAAATTGTTATCTACTATCGGCTGAGTCATTATATCTTTAGGTCCCTGTCTAATCGAAAGATGTTATAATTTGAGGGTATCCATTAATTTTACTTACTTACGTTGTCTTTATAAAATTAATCCATACCTTCAAGTTAGAACTTTGTATACGTTCACTTAAAACGGCGAAGAGTAAACGACTACTAATTTTATCAATTATTTTTTTAAATGATTTCTGATTTTATGAGAACTAAAATAGTTGTTCTGTTTGTTGTAAAATAAGATCATAGTTTTGTTAAATAATAGCAATAATAAATATTATTAAATGATTAATAAAGTATTTTATTTTTCTTGATTTTTTAATTCTTTATAAATAATTACTACTTAAAACAAAATAGAAATATATATCAAAATAATATAATGAACAAAAAGCACATTTCGTGCCTATATAGGATTTGAACTTCCAATCTTATGCACGGTAAGCGGTCTTGAAACCTCCAGTCTATTTAGACGATGAATAAGTTGTCGTAAATGTTAACCCTATTATTGTTGCTTGTCGTCGCAAAAGTATTGTTTTATTGAAAAAAACAATAATAAAAACAGAATTAAAAAAAAAATACTTACTTAAACTTCTTTATTCACTAAAACAATACATTATTTAAAATAAAATGTTTTTGCAAAATACAAAAACCAACTTGGGCCTATCACGGATTTGAACGCACATGTCTTTTGGTGGGGTAACTACTTAAAGGAGCTGTGTGTACATACGTACCTACTCGTGACAAAACAACTTCGCCAGACAACGAGCTCGCGTACCAGACACAAACGGTGCGCTCCATACATAATTATCGTATCAAAGCGTATTCAAGACGAATAAGAGGCGTATAAAGAATGGAAAACTAATAAGTAAAGCTTATGTGTCTTCAACATGTGTCCATATGTCGAGATCCTCAGAAGCCGTCCCCTCTCGCCGGATATGAATAAAATTTTCTTAGATAAATTGAGAGTTCGCGAAAACGTGTCGATTTCTTTATTTATTCAATACTTTTCTCCTTTGAAACGTTTCTCCTTGGATTCGTCCGCGCTTATCTTATATTTATGAATTCTTTTGGGTTATTGATGTAAAACCACTTTCTTCTTTTAGCGACATCAATAGGAATGTTGCAACGGATATCCAGACACAACCTCACGTTTAGTCAAATAAAGAAATCGTTTCCATTGCTTTTGAGATAGCTATATAAATTATGTAATCTTATACATTGTTGGGTGTATTATTTTCGTAATCAAGCAACAAACAAAATTGGTAATTTGAGCCAACCCAAGTTGTGTTTATATAGGTCAGCTAAATTTAATAGACGGATAGAAAATACCGCTGAACGTACCAAGCCGTTTCATCATACATAATACCTATCTTAAAAACCGGCCAAGTGCGTGTCGGGTCACGCACAGTGAAGGGTTCCGTAGTAGCCCCGTTAACATATATAGTACGATTCTGTTGTTCTTTATTCTGAATATAATTATGTAATGGTAAAGATATTAGGAGTTAATGGTTATAATAACAATATATGCAAGGGTGTCCAGAGTAAAACAAAACTTTAACACATAACGTAACCACGGAGGTCATACCTTACAAGAAAATCTTAACACCGCGATCTACAAGTGACGTCACGGCACAACGCCATCTGTTATCGAATAGCGATACTAAACACAACAAAATATTGATTTTCGAAGATAATTATTTAAACAGATTAGACATTAACTAATAAGAACCACTTTCTTCCTTGTAAAGCTAAAAAATAAGAGTACGATTGCGGCCAAGTTATTATTTCAATTCACAAAATTGTAATTCCATGATTCCATCTAGCGGCAGTATTGTGAAACTTATGATGATTTATTATGGTTTGTTTTATTTCATATTTTGTTTTTTAATGCAAGTCTCAGTCGTCGTAAACAAGTTATTACTTCGTCTTAGTCATTATATAGGATGAATGCTAAGGATTTTGTATTTGGTACAAAATTATCCAACACCAAACTTCAACGACTATTACTGCTAAACTAATAAAGTTATCTTAATTCCTATAGTTTTCTTTTAAAGTTCATGAAATGCACTATCATCTTAAATTTTTCCAGATTTTTTAAGCCCGCGGTTTAGCTTTTAGAGGGGGGGAGACGCCCTACTGGAACAAAAATTTTCACTTTAAAGTTTAATATTTCGTAAATGGAGCATTAAATCGAAAAATATCTTTCAACCCTCAAGTCATTTTAGAAGACCTATTCAACGATACCCCACACGATAGGGTAGACGACGAAAAAAATATTAATTCCCACTTCACATGTACGGGAGCTACCCTAAAAAAAAATATTTTCCAAAATTTTATTTTACCACTTTTTTGGCGTAATTTATATACACACTCCTGCAAAATTACAGCTTTCTAGTACTAACGGTCTCTTAGCAAAACCTCGGACAGACGGACGGACATGACGAAACTATAAGGGTTCCTTGTAGGTACCTACTACGGAACCCTAAAAAGGACGTTATCATATTTTTTATCAGCTCTTCTTCCATTTTATTATAATTCCAATCTTATGATTTATTACTTGTGCCGTTTAAATATACCTACCAAAAAATCCAAAGAAGAATTTCCGTTTATAGATTTTACAATACCTAATATTATTGGGGTCGAACTTTAGAATTTGGAATATATTTTCTCAACAATCTGATAAAATGACCGTACATGTATCGTACAGTCATATCACTAAAATCTCACCAAAGCACTACGCCACTACACCTTTACCTCTATAAAGCCTAAATACGGAGCGCGAAAGCTCCATTTCACAAAGCTACCCGAAGCTTGAATAGGAATTAGTGCACATAATCTAAAAGATAGCCCGCGATGGAATTTCGGCGTCCGAAATGTCCGATGTTATATATTAGTCAAACCTACATCCGGGGACTCTGTGAAAAATGCTCTTGGAGCCTCGTCGACCGCCAATATCTCCGGGAAACAGCTTAAAAACGTTTCGGTAAGTTTGGCTTTTCAAACCTTCGTTTTTTACACCCAAAGGGATTTGCGTACGGGCACTCTTCGAAACGTGAGCTCCGAGTTTGTTCGAGGAATTTCTTTGCCTATATGTTGAGAAATGTGCCTTTAGCGTAAACTAATATGCATTTAATTGGCGGCGTTAGGGAAACCAGCTATAAATTATGCTAAGCAGTCTCCTCCTTTCGGTTATATTTATTACGTTATTTAAGTCTGTTTCGCTTTGGGGTTTTGATATTTAAGTTGTTACTAACTAAAAGCTTTACAATTTACAACGTAACACTAAAAAAATATATATTATACACAAGTATATAATAAAAATAAAAAAAATAAAAGAAGATGAGCTCATTGGGCATCAAAAAATTCGTCCGCATTGCTGTCAATGGGATAAGTGCCCAAAAGGCTGGCAGCATTACCACGTTAGATGACAAAGCTGATTATTTGGGGTAAAAATAGGTATACTGGACAAGTGACGAGTAGACCAACCTCTTGGCGATATCCCGTATAAGTACTCGCATCCCAAGGCTTTGCTGTGTTTCAAACCCAAACGGCTCATACATATAGCTCCCAATTTTTTACAGTTGTAACATGAAAACTTTTGCATTGAGAACTCGAGCAGTTAAAATCTCACTTGGCCACAGTTTTCGCAGGTAAAAGCAAACCCCACGCATTTACAGTATGTGTCGCCCTGATAACCGACTCTCAATCTCAATTAGCACTAATGATGTACCTACCCAAATATAGATCCCTTAAATAAATAGTTTACCTTGCTGTTCAAAGGAAATTTAGTCAGTCTACTTCATTGAGTATCGTATTTGTATTGATATCAATATTCTGTATTAACTGCTTAATTAGACTAGAATTCTAAACAGTTAATCTCTTCTGCTCAATCGCACTCTGACACCCAAGATATAAGCCCTTCATGGCTTAGGGGTCAACGGTCAAAGTCAAAACTTTATTTATAAAACATAGGTGTGAAAGGTTTTGTAAAATAAAACAGGAATAGAGATCACTACGATTTTCCGATAACGGTGTACAGACCCGGCACATCAAGGTACCCGAAACTGACAAATTTTCCCAATCAACTTTGAACCATTTACTCTAGTTTTAAAGTTGAAAATCTATTAAAGAAATTTGACAGATTGGAGTAGCTTGATGTGCTGGCGCCTGTACAAATATTTGTAACTAGCTTTTGCCCGCGGCTTCGCCCGCGTGTATGTTGGAAAATATCCCACGGGAATATGCTACCGGGATTAAAATTACCCTATGTTAATCCAGGTGGATCTCTGTGTGCCGATAAAGCGCCCAGTAGACATGCATGATTTTTCCGACATCTTCAACAATCGTCACCATATTTCAGCCAATTTACACAAAACCTTATCGAATTATACATCTAAACCTTCCTCATGAATCACTCCGTCCATTGGTGAGAACCGTATGAAAACCTGTTCGGTAGTTTTTGAGTTCATCGCGATCAGACAGACGCGGAGGGGAGACTTTTTTATATAATCCTTTTTTTTTATATTAATTATTTTTTTTAAGTTGCCAATAAACCTTTTTGCATTTATATATTTTTTGTATTTGTATTTTGCATAACAAGCTACTTAACTTTACCAAGATTCACAAGATACCAGCATTCAAAATGTACCTACAGTAGAAATTAGGCTATTTTCAGAATTTTACTCAATCAAAGTTAGCCAAATGTCATGATGAAAAACTGGCCTAATAAAATTATATACTTAGGTAGTTATAAATATTCCACAGGACCTACTATTACTTATATAAGTAAAATGATCAATATTATTTGTTCAAAGGTGAACCCAATTAGTACTCCAATTAATTTTCTACTAATGATTATAGCAAAAGTAATTTTATAAATGAATACTTCAAAATCTAAGTCAGAGTGAAGTCATAAAAAATAATGAACGTCTAGAAATAAAAGAGTTTGTCTCTGAGATTGTTTCATTTTTTATTTACAATATCTTTATAGAGTTGCTTTATCGTGAGTTTTCTTGTTCTCAGAACCACTCAGCTAAGACATAACTGTTTTCACTATTACCGTTCATTCCTCTCCGTTATAACAACTTTATATAAATGTACAGTCACGAGCATAAGTATGTATACACTTGGCTTTATTCAAAGGCGATTTTCTCCTTTATTTTTGAATGAAATTTCATATTATTAGGAACATAGTATTTTCGAACCCATAGGTTTATGTAAAGTGTCGTATTTCAACATTGCATTCATTATTTCGTGAAAAAATCGCAATTTAAAGTTGCCAAGTGTTGACATATTAGTGCTCGTGACTGTACAACAGTTCTTTATTCACATCTAATACTAAAACAAATTGCTAAACATAATTGATTCGGATTCATATACAAAACACATCGTCTATAATAATACAAACAATTCTTTTGATTTTGAATACATTTGGGACATCATTTGACGGCATAATCGCCTCGGGCGGCCGGACGTCCGCCAAACAGAAGGCGGATATAATGCCCCTAATTCGATTCCCGCTTAGGAAAATAAAATAGCCGATAGGTTTTTGCACAATAATGTTGTTTCTGTCATGTAACAGCAACAACAACACCAGCTTTGAGCGCCAAACATTATATAAAGCGGTAAATACAAAATGCTATCTCGGAAGTCTCTAGCGATATCATCTCGAAACAGCTTTACCACTGTATTTGCGTGAATGCATACAACATAAAAGTTATATAAGAAGAGACACAAAATAGAAAAATATCTAAAATCTCATCTAGGATTTAACCAAGCACATAGAACCAAAAAGCCGTTTTATTTTTTTGCGGTGCTTTCTCCTCTAAAATTGGCTCCAGATCCATTCCTGTTGACAACTTTATCGAGCGGTTTTCGATAAATTGCGGCGAGGGAAAACTAAATAAATCCGAGAGGGACTTTAGATAAGGTAATGGCTTCAGTAATGTCTAGCGACTGCCGCCATAATGCAATCGGAAACCGAACCACAGTAACGGTAAGACATCGAACTACACAAGCTTTTTCACCTTTTTTCCTTTAAAAAAATACCGTTATAATCTAGTTTCAGAAAACAATTAAGACATTCAGATGCAAATGATTCTATCTAACTACAAGTAGATCCTGCTAATATTTTGCATTTAAAATGTCTTTGAAGGAAACTTTTTTCATTAAAATCTGGTCGGTTATGAAGGTGCCGTGATGCATAAAAGATCGTGGCTATTCTTTTTCTCTTCCTTAATAGCTTAGGTACGTTAACTTATTTTTGTGTGGAGCTCTATGGAATCTAGTAGCTATATTAAATCGCTTACCGACCTACACTACATTTATATATTTAGTAAGTATACTACATTATGAGTTAGTTATTAGCATCAAAATGAAATCATACAATAATCGAAGTAAAGATTTTAACAAAATAATACATAGATAATAAAATGTATTTGTAAACATATGACCGAAGTTTTTATTAAGACAACCTCCAGACAAATAAAAACCAAATGGTCTTACCTATTCTGTGGTATAACCTTGCGAATTAAAAGGCTCTCAGTAGACAGAGCTATAAAAAAGTTTATATAGTTTAAGCGCAGTCTCAAACGCATATCGAAGTCACAAGACAAACTCATTGTCTCCGCGCAAACATCGCCAATGCAACTTCTCAATGAAGCCGAGAAAGATAAACTTTGCGATTCGGCTCATACTTAGGAAGTTCACGCGAACACTTCAACTGTAGAAAATCACCTGTAACCGCGCACGTAGACACTAGAGCCCTCAAAAACAACGGGATGCCCGAAAACTTCTAACAAACACTCAACTCGCTAACTTACTGGAGGACTACAACAATGGAGTTAGTTTAGGAAAAATACGTACGCTTAGGAATTAGTTGATGTCGGCGGTTTATTTACCTACTAGCTGCGCGCCACGGTTTCACCCGCGTAAATGTCGATCCCGTGATAATATCAGGATAAAAATTAGCCTATATGTTAATCAAGGGTGTCAGCTAACTCTATACAAAATTTTATCAACATTGGTCCAGCCGTTTGAGCGTGAAGAAGTAACAAACATATAAACACACACACACACACTCACAAACTTTCGCCTGTAAAATATTAGTGTGCTGGGCCCGAGACTCCGTCCACGAGAAAGAAACATTTATACAAAGGGTATAAATAAAGAGAGAATAGGGAACGCTTGAGGGTTGTCGAATTGATCAATGTCTTCGGTAAAAACTTGCTCGCCAAAGCGCCAAAGTGCGTCGATTAGATGACCTCTCCTATTCTATTCTGACGTATCAATGTAGTTGTGGGGAGGAATAAGTGGGCCATGGTGTTGTTAAAAGCTACTGAGCACTGATAAGGGTGAACAATAGATCAAATGTACCTACGCTTAGCCAGTTCAAGAATGAGAACATGAAAGAAATTGCGTAACTATCTCTTATTTGTTCATCAATCCAAGGAAACTAGACCGTCCATTTCAAACATCTCCATTTCCAGACAAAAATATTAGGCAACAGTAATATAAATAAATGAGTGGCTCACAACCGTTAAAGCAGACTAATTCAACGGCAATGCAGGCAGATTGCCTCGGATGAAGGTATGAAGTCCGCGGCAAGCCGGATTAAACTTGTTTTTAAGTTTATCGTGGCTTTAATATTGTTCGCGAGGACTTAAACGCAACGTATAAACCTCGGTCGCTGGAAGTTACGTAGTAAGCGCATACAATAGTTAGCTTATATTGTAAAATACTTACAATAGGCGAGCCCGTGAAAGGGACGTGTTTAATATATCCGGTTATACGCGTATCAAAATTACATTTTGTTATGATATTAAACATGCTCAACGTAAGTAGGTAAGTAGACATTTTAAAATTCTACGTAAATATTACGTAGAATTGCGCAAAACAATTTCAGTTGTAATTCAAAAAGGCAGTTCTAAAAAAGCACCAGACGAAAAAAATACCTACCCTAAATTAACTTATTCACATTTCTTTCAGGTAGCCATTAATTCATTTCACGACGGAATACCGGAATTCCCTTCGATGGGCTTTGCTAAATTGCATTTAAATCTACTTTCCACCCGGCTTACATTTCCGCGCATCAAGTCTCGGGAATGTACAAAAACATGAACCGTAATTTGCTAAGACGAATAACGTTTGATTTAATCCGGCACGTAGAGCGGCCCCGGGCCGGGCCCGTCGATTTACTTTTATTGCTATTTCGTTTTATTTCGCCGGCCCCGATGCTGTCTGATGTGGCCCTGTTTTCGGGATCGTTAACGGCAAATGTGCTAATCTTTTTTACAGAACCGTGGCGTTACAATAAGTGACTTTGATGGTCGTGGCCAGCGGACGCCATTACTCTCGCTAATGTGCAACGATTAAGGTTTTACATTTTAGATGGTAAGGGTCTATTTAAAAAATCTCGACAACCCATTGTGTCCGACCCGTCGTTGAAATAAATGAACTTGACGATCACACGTTCTTCGGTCCTGTTCAAATCTGGAAAGATAAACACGTATTTTAATATTTATGTTGGTGTACCTTAGAAATCCCAAACTTTTGTACTCTCTCGTCTCGTGAAGTTCTCCCGGCTTGCACCAGCGTGTATACAAAGCTCTGTTAAGTGTATCTAACTTCACGCCAAGAGAAGTCAATTACAACAACTTTAAAATACGACACCTCAAGACATTAAGAGACAAAGTTAAGGAAGCCAATAAACGCTTTAATCCCACCGCCTACTATTTAACACCAAGAAAACTTTGATAAGAGTTTCACCATTAAGTGTTTTTTTAATCCTGGGCTAAGGATTTTATAGGTGAAGTTTTTCGTCAAGACGGGTACAAGTGAAAGCTTAAGAAAACCTTACGCTTCTTATTTTATACTCGTTGTATTTAAATACAGATTGAGGAAAGCTTTGGCAGAGTAGTAGAAAAACTTTTCCTTAATTTTCTCGTTTCATCAAAAAATACGTGAAAGATAGTTGGGTATAATAAAAGTCGTGACCGAACACGTACGCATGCAGCATCTCTCGTAAAAAGTGTCACGAATCACACACAGTACGTTTTCAATAAAGGTGTCGTTACAAGGATCCCCACAAAATCGACAAAGCGACTGTTTCATTTTGAAGGTAAGAGCAATTCTACTCTTTTGTCAGATGGTATTGCCACTAAGTAGGCGGGATTGCTTTGTAAAGTGTTTATTTAGGGGACGTTTGTTTGTTTCCTCAGTATGCAAAATTGACTATGTGCACTTTAACATGAGATGGGTGTTTTATTGCCTTTTAGGATGTTCCGATTCAACCACAAAACACCTAAAATAAATAAACACTTTAATACACTCTTGCGACTGGAAAGCTGAGCAAGAGAGGGGTGTAATTTATGAGATGCATCACACTAATATTATAAAGGCGATAGTTTGTGAGTGTGTGTGTGTTTATATATTTGTTACTTCTTCACGCTCAAACGGCTGGACTAATTTTGATAAAATTTTGTGTGGAGGTAGCTGACACCCTGGATTAACATATAGGCTACATTTTTATCCCGATATTCCCACGGGATCGACACTTAAGCGGGTGAAACCGCGGGGCGCAGCTAGTGTAAAATAATATGAAGGGACCCCACGGTATAGACTATCTATCAAAACCTATTTACAAAGTATATTTGTCCCTTTTCCAGCTATCACTAACCGCAATATTACAGTCACGAGTCAAACCTAAAATTAAACACACTACTAATATATAAGTATATAACTATACAATATCGCAATATTCGCGAGGCAGTTGACACCGCATTCACATTCAAACTAACGTGAATAAACGAGGGAAGTGAGGTTCGATTGAATCACTTTCACACAATAGGCCTCATCACTGTCTGCGTGACAGCATAGAGACCCCGTTTCGAGTTTATGCGATAGGAATTTATATTAATTTCCTGTGTCAGTCCGCCGGGAAACCAGTTGGTTGCAGTCGATGCGGCGAGCGCAAACTGCGGTCGGCCGCCTGTCCTGACCTGTTCCAAACACTGCAATGGACATGCCCGTATAAACTCACACGCTAATTTTACCTCAACCACGAAATTTCTATTCACACTTTGAACTAGACAGTGACTGAACGGAAATACTACACACGCCACTAATTGGGAAACAATTTTAAACCGAATTATACCGTGATCATGGAAATGAGTTCCGTATCCTATGTTCACATCTTGCGGAAAACGAGAAGGGAGCAAATTTCCAAGAAAATCTTTATTTCGGGCTAATTCTGTTTTATAGGTATTTTACATCCTAATTCATTTTACTTTTACTGCATCCCTCCTAATTCTAATTTAAAATTTCGTTCGCATAATACTAAAATATAAGAGGATAATAATTGTAATCATTTTCATCCATGGTTTGATAAGGGATGGGGGGGTGGTGATGTGTGTGTGCGGTCGTTTAATACGAAGACATAACTAACAAACAAGTTTTATCTCCATGAAAGTTAGCGTCGCACCTTCATCCTTCACGTGCTGATCTCCTGCCAACAATAAAGTTACGTTAAGCCGCGCGATGCTGGGATTACACTTATAATACTCAATAGCGCATGACCATATTTCAGAACATTGTAAATTCCTGAAATGTCCTGAACTTTGTGTGAAATATGGATGATACGGGTGGAAGTCTAAACAACTTTTGTTTTTAAACCCTTCTTCTATATTGTTTAGGTACCTCTGTTACCTGTCTGTGTGTACGGAGAGTAGAGTGTTTGTTATCTTTCGGAAGTATGTACTCAAAAAAAATAATCAATTTTTTTTCGGACGCTGTTTGGTCTTGGTTCCGGTTCGTACTCTGCGTCCTAACCAAAGCGAATATTGCGCGCATACGCTATTTCGCGATCGTTTACTTGCACATACAGACGCGACTGTTTGATCGCGCGAGTTTGTCATATTCATAGATAATCGAGCGCGATAATTGCGTACCCGCGCGACGATTGCTTTCAGTTAAGATATTCAAATAATTGGCGACCGTAGACCGTAGATAAACATTGCATAAATAAAAATAACAAAAGAAAAACGTCATCAGCTCTACATGTTTATTTTAATTATCACAAAATACGTACTCAGAGAGAGCTTCTAAAACATAGTCTCTTATTTACGTACGGTGTCCGAAATCTGTATCAAAGTTAAATCTAGCACATGAAAGTGTAGTAATCCCTATTAGCCGACACTTTATTGTGCAATAGGGGAGGTTCAGTGTTGTAGTAGAACCATCGAGCTTTACGGCCAATGAAAATGGAGCCGCTCTCCACTGAGGTAATTATAGGATTACTTACATGTGTGCCATCCACCAGCTATCCACACTAACTTACACTCTGACGATTTGCACAGATACCGTTATCATTTTGAATGGAATAGAGCTAAGTGACATTCGGGTAGTTGAGAGAGGGTTTATTTTACTTCGGTAAGGTAAAATGGAGTTCTGATTATTCATTTATAATATTCTTCTCTATGTCCCATACTTATATCGGTAATGTGCCTAATTAGTACATGTCCAATGTTAAAATTAACATCTACACTAATATTATAAGGAGGAAAGATTTTTATAGATATATATATATAGATGATAAAATATTTTCAAAAAGTTAGGGATCCGTATGAAAACTTCGATAATGTAACCCAAGGTGTGAAAAAAAGACAAGAAAAATCCATATATCGCGTACGCTGCGGAAACTATTGACAATAGAGCAAAGTAATGTACTACAGTTTTATAGAGAACATTAATATCTACAAAAAAATCTCCAATACCATATGTCAAACTATTACAGTTATGTCACAATAACTACTTTTCCATGTTAAAATAATTATGCAATAGTACCTAACGCCAAAAAATCCTTATATCTTATTTTTGTTAAATATCAATATCTACCCGTGTGAAGCCGGGGCAGGCCGCTAGTGACTTATAATACCATCCTATTATTGACCCACTTCAGGGCAAAGGGCTCTTCTCACATAGAGAAGGCACAAGTATTGATCACCATCTTCATCTTGCTCAAAACGGGTCGGCAAACTTTTATCTATACTAATATCCATACTTAAGGGGCTTACAGGACACAAAAAACGCAAGTTTTAGAAACAATAAAAGTATATGATCGACTACAGTAAACAAAATCAGAAAAATATATGATATTCTTCAAGATATGTGCTAGGTAGATAGTGTGTTGAAAACATAATACCTACAACTTATTTGATACAATAGAAAAAAACCATGAAAATACCTCTAAAAACTTTCTATTTACAAAAAAAAACATAATTATATACATACTGATTTTTTATCAGATTATTCTATAGGCAACATACTAAAATACTAGTGTTTTAATTTTTTAGTCCAAACAATAGATTTTTTGTAATTAAATAATTGCTTCATATTTTGCAATAAATTACCAGCGTTGTGTCATCGCGCTTCTATTTATTTTCTATACAGTCCGACAGTGACCGCGCTTTAGGTCACGTAAGCCCCTTATTATTATACATGCGAAGTCGAAGAAGAAGAAAGTGTGTTTGTCTGTCTGTCTGTCACCTCTTCACGCTTAAACCGCTGAACCGATTTAAATGAAATTTGGTATAGGGATAGTTTCAGTACCGGGAACGGACATAGGATAGTTTTTTATCCCGATATTCCCACGGGATCGAAACGTATGCGGGTGAAACCGCGGAGCGCTGCTAGTATAATTATAAAAAGTTACCAGAGAGATTTTTTTTTTCTTGTGGAACAGGCTAGGCTCAGGGAGCATTCTGCCTAGTTAACTATAAGTCCAGGTTTCCTGACGATGTTTGCCTTCACCGACGTTAGTAACGACGAAGATAAACTCAGAAAGTGAGAATGAAAAAGTCACATTGGTACTTGCCTGGATTTTTACCCACAACCTCGAGTATAAGATGCGAGGCATCACGACAATATGACTTACTTATTCAGATTATATCTCAAATTGCTATCGATTCCAAAATAGTTCTAACTATTGATAGTTACCTTTAACCGTATTTAACGTGAATCCTGAATTTTCAGTTACAGTTAATCTGACTGACTATTCAGGCTGAATAAAGCTGTTAACCTGGTATAGATTTATGCTCTTGATTTCGTTTCTGCGTCCCTTTGGTCACATTTAATGATCACCCACCGATTCTAAATCTGTCCGATTAACCTGAAACATTATTTGGGTTAAATGTAGGAATAAGATAATTTATTATTGTAAACTTTGATCACGACTTTAAACATGTGCTTATTTTAAAAGCTAAAATTGATTTTAGGAAAATCATCATAATTATTGTAATCACTAAACCACACTTTTTTTAAGTGTGGTTTTAGTGATTACAATAATTGATTGTAATATTTTTGGAAATAAAGTTTATATTTTTATAATATTTTGTTTATCCAGGACAGTGATTCAACCGTTATTTCATCAGATTTTCCTTAAGCATCTACGTCGAAATATATCAAACAGCATGAACTTGGAAAACAAGAAGAACTTACTATAATAACACATGCTTACTTACCCTGGCCAGCAAATAAACACCAACAAAACCGGCTATGTACAACATCATCATCTGCCTAGCCTTTTCACAACTATGTTGGGGTGAGCTTCCAATCTAACCGGATGCAGCTGAATACCAGTTCCACAACCCAGTTACTGGATATTGGGTAATACGATACCCCTTGGTAAGACTGGGTCTGGTAACGACTGTCAAAGATCCACTAATGACAGCCGGGACCAACGGCTTAACTTGCTTTCCGAGGCACGTAGGGGTCTCGGTATGTAAAGATGGTCACCCATCCACAGACCAACCGCGGCAAGCGTAGCTTAACCTGATCTGCCGACCTGTGCGGCTGTTATTATTTAGCCACGGACCCCTATGACCGACTATGTTATGACCACGAACCCCTAGGACCGGCTATGCTATGACCACGGCCCCTAGGACAGGCTATGTACAACAATTAATCAAAATTAGTGACGTGTACGTATTGGCCCTCCGCTATGTATTAATTAGGTCAAAACATAGTGAGCTCGGCGGGAAGCGCCTGTCTTCGGCACGGCACATTGTAACGCAATATCACCGGTTAATGAAACCTCCCTGAGGATACCATAACACCTGTACGGGGTAGCAGGCTGGCTTCTAGCTCACCTACATGTATGAGTGGAAATATCTATTTCTATTCATGCTATAAAACAAAGTCGCTTTTAGTGTGTCTGTTCCCACAGACACACTAAAAGCGGCCACTGGAATCTGTTAAACTACGAAATGGATTTTCATGCGGGTATTACTACTTTTTAGAACATACCGGAAGGTTTATGTATGTGTATAATAAATTGATATTTAACTTATACAAGGTGTACCATAAAGGTGTTGTCAAATTGAAGGGTGTAGTACAGACTTCTATACTTCATCTTCCCCTTTAGGGGATTATTTTTTTAAGTGCTCACCTTTGTTATCTAAACTCTATTTTTTGCGAAATTTCATGCTTCTACACCCAGCAGTTTAGGTGACTCGTTTTATGTCAGGAATTAATGAACGAATTTAAGATTTTTATTAAGTACCTACAAGCGTGGATCCAGCATTGTGAGCACGATGGTCATGCCCACAACCCGAATATACTTGTGACGTCATACTTTCAAGGTCTATTGACATCGATAGGCTGATGATATTATATCCTATATTATGTCTTATTAAAATAAAATACAATGAATCGTGCGTAAAATCTTGGTCAGGGTCAGGGCGTCATATATTTTGTAAACATCTCCTTAGCGCTACTCACACGGCTAAGTAACTGATATCATCAAATGTTGAGTTGTATATAAGAGGTTAATTATACTACAATACAAGTGAATGAAGCCGTAGTATCTCAACTTAGCTCTACTTAACTCTATTAACCTCGTGCATTAATCGCTTAGCTTGCCTAGATACCTAGGTTACAGAATATCTAATGTAGAGCAATTATTTTATTTTCATTCTTTTGATATCATACAGCATAAGCATATAATGTTCCCACTGCTGGGACACTGCCTTCTACTCGGTGAGAGGGAGTGGGCCGTAATCCACCACGCGGGCCCAGTGCGAGTTCATAGATGTCACATGTCTTCGAATTTTTAGTTCTAGAACATGCTGGTTTCCTCACGATGTTTTCCTTCACCGTTTTTATAGCAGTAGTGATAAAATAATTTACACAAAGTAAAGCACCTGTCTGGGTTCGAACCTACGACCCCTGCTACCCCTGATCTAGCATCATATAATGATTAGGTAAATAATTAGATATCGCACGAGATAAAAGATATTTATTTTCTTTTGCTCGATTCTCAAGCTTAGGTTATTACTTGGGGGTGTAATAAATGTCACACTCCGCTCAAGATTTATTATAAGAAGGTAATCATTCTATCTTTAAAGCACCTCAGTATTTATGTGAGCAAATGATATTTGTTTAATAAAATGCTCTGTTATTCAAATCTGTCGTTCAGATTACTAATTCTCATTCGATTACCTATTTAAAACATAATGTTACTGATGTTACCTGAATTACGAAATATATTACATAGAAACTACTTATAGTAACAAAGTAACACCTTTCCACAGCCCTTGCCAGCCCTTGATGCAATTTCAACGGCTCATTTCACACCCATCTAATCGAACGACTTTTTGGTACATCTGTTTGTTCGTTGCCCCTTTCGCCAGTCGTGAATAGGGAAATTTTCAGGTAGAAAACGTTATATAAGTACGTTTTTATGCGGCCATTTGCCTATAGAAATTGATAATTTCTACGGAACGTGGAAACTTATAATGTAACACTAAAAACCTTTGTACAAAGAAGCTTTTCAGTAACCCATTTAGATTGGATATGAAAGAGTTTTCTTTAAATTGCGCCGAACAAACTCCACCAGGATTTATGTTATACAAAAACTTTTTACAATATTAACGTAGACAACCTGCGACCTCATCTATCAAAGTGCTTTTATAAAGCATTGGTTTTGAATAAGGGATAAAAAATGCAAAATAATTTATTTCTTTCAGAATCTACTTAGATAAGGCCTCTTTTGAATGTCAAATCTAAACATGATAAAAGATTGCAAATTCGAATTACATAATAAATCAAAGATGGTCTCGAGAAGTCTTTAGAACCGTACCTCTTCGTTAGATACGGTATTGCAGATAAGAGCAGGCCCTGGCCTGCTATACCTTTCTATTCTCCAACAAAATGGTGCAGAGATATATGCTTAGTTTCAAGTTCAATCAAATCTTAATGAGGCTTATAAAAAATAATATCCCATTCATCGAGCCCCTGAATATACAGAAATAAACAAAGAATTATTGATAAGTATTAAGTACTTCAATTAGATTCAGTAGGACTTTTTTCGAACTGCGAGCTATCGAGCATACCTTCTTTTTTATGTTACAAGAAAATTCAAGTAGAAATAGTTACACTCAGAACCTAAAGTACTAATCTCCTCAAAACTTTAACAAGAATCCTCAAGAAAAAGGTAATAAGACCATGGCTGGTAGTTGGATTAGGATTAGGTACCTACTCATTAATACAAAAACATAACCCTCCTTCTGGCGCAGTCGGGTAAATATACTAAATACTTTTCGGTTTCCAGCACTCGAACCCTAAGGGCATTCGCATATGGGCCAATCGCGATCACCACTGCAGTGGTAAATTAAATTAGCTAGCGAAACTACGCAGACGTGATGAGTATCGATATCTAAACATAAGTAGGTACTCCATTTTTTTTTTAATATGCGTTGTAAATTTTTTTTTTTTGTTTTATCCTTTTTATATATCGATACCCATCAGTCTGCGGAATTTCGCTAGCTAATTTAATTTAATAAATGACAGCCACTTTTCGTACATTTAGCGAGCGGTCGCCACCAGTTACATAATGAAACAGTGGCTATGGTAGTCGAGTGACGATCGAGTCGTCCGTGTGCAGGTAGCCTGAAGTAAAACAATATAAACTCAATTAATGACAAAATGTTTATCGGCAACTCATTTCAATCAGAGCAATTAATTACATAATTAATATTGGAATTTGTTTGGTGAACATACAGATTCCAATAGTATTATATTTGTAAATGTTTAATGTGTGTAATGTCCTCCAGACCGTATTTCGACCATGGCGACCAATCTCAACGGAGACTAGCCTTAGCCTTATTATAGGCATGTGTGTGCGCAGGCACAGGTGCACTCTCTCTTCACTAACTCTCATAGTCTGTAGGGACGGCACGCAATCCGACGCGACCGGAGGGAGATCAGGGGGCCTAAAAAGGCCACTTTTGCAGAATCATAAAAGGAATTCATCAAATCATTATAAATCATAATAGACAGTTAACTGTTAAGTTAATCGTATCAAATCCCATTGGGAAGGATTTTTCAGTTATTTTTTTATTGTCTGTGCTTAAATACCAATCCAAATCCAATCCCAATCTCTTGCAACGAAAAAAAGCAAAATACGTTTATGATTCTGCCAAAGTGGCCTTTTTAGGCCCCCAGGTGCAGAACGACTTAACGTGCTTTCCGAGGGGATCACACCACCAACTCTGCTGTTACTAAGAAACCCAATAACACACCATTTACTTATTTGCCAGATACTTTTTTACCAAATCGGTATTGATCAAAACCAACTTTATCTCTATCATAGGTAGGTAACTCCCAGACTTTTCTAATGTTTATGGTCGTTTTTACCAACACAAGTAAAACACTTGAATTTAATGCCACGTAGGATTTGCAACTCTCGGCTCACTACACAATACAACTAAGCGTTGAAACTCTAACAATGCTCTCTTTTTAGGGTTCCGTACCAAAATGGTAAAAACGGAACCGTTATGGTGAGACTAAGTCTGTCTGTCACATCTGAATATCTCAAGAACTACTAATGCTATCAATTTGTTTGGAATAGTTTTAGATGACGTTTGCCCAACTATTTTGTCACCTGAAGGTTTAAAGTTTAACGCTTAAGTTTAACGGTTCCAGAAGGGTATTATTCAGAATTAAAATTAAATGTGGCTACCTACATAAATAACAACTAAAAAGTACCTAATTAATGAATAACATAAAAATATAATATCTTAACATATCCAAGGTCGATCCCTCCGCATCACCGCACACTAGAGACCATTCGAAAGACCACAACAACGTGACTCATCATGTAAGCCTTGTAGCAATTAATAAACAATATCCACCGTTGTTGAATAAACTGTCATCGGTGTCGTAAATCAGTTTCAGTTAGCATGTGCCGGCGAGTGTGGACTGCTCGATAAGCTGTAGGTAGACTGACGAGACGAATTGCTACCGGTCCATCGTAAACCCACCAATATAACTGGGCCCCTCTCCTAGCTCTCCACTTTGAAGCCTTTTCAATAAACGCTGTTGAGAAAGCCAGCCTCATTGAGTTTGAGAGACCCTATTTCGCTGGACACTTCCACGCGTGCACACATACGTTTATTTATCCAGGTATGAGGACGCCATTTAAATGTTTACGTACTATCTACGCCAAGCTATTGTGATGCTGACTAACATTGCTTGACTCAAAAAAATGGTTCTTGAAGACGCCATACCTATTGTTTTACTTATTTGTAACTAGCTTCTGCCCGCGACTTCGTACGCGGATCCTGTTGCTTATGCCAGCGACAACGGGGTCGTCAAAATCGGAGATCTGAAACGTCTGATGTCGAATTCTAAGAGCCCAGGGACTGAAAAACAACGGGATGCGCGAGACGATTCGAGACGTCATTTTCAGGCAATAATGAACCAATAAGGTGGTAAACTTGGCCTTGCACTTTGAATGTTGGCATAAATGGGCCTTCTGAAATCTGTTCTGCACCAAAAGATGTCATTTGAAAGGCATTATTGTACGAACGTATGTTATCCAAGAAATGTTTTGACTGTGGATGGTCACCGATTAGCAGTGATCTTAATATTTCTGGAGGATTTTGTAATATTTTAATATGTACTTTCCCACCTGAGCAACACATACCGTTTGTTTCTTTTTGCCATTTAACAGCTTCACAAAAAGTACAATTTTGAACCATACCTCCGATGGCGGAATATGTGGCGTAGTCAATCATAGGAGTATACGTAAATGCACTCCGTTCCTTATCAACCCAAGGAAGGTCGCCATGCCCTACGGCTATATCTTGAGACACATCCGATTCTTCAGATGATATCGACATTCTGTTCAGAGAATGTCGAAGTCGTTCAGAATTCAAACGTTCGTTGCGCTCTTCTTAATCTGTCTCTTCATGCCGTACTCCAGCAATTCTTTCTTTCTCACTTTCTAACTGATTATGAGTATTTTGTTGTGTGCGTGTTCGGGACAATGTATGATAATCTCAAGTTCATCACTTGTTTCAAAAGACCTGTTAGTAGATGTGCGAATACGCTGAGAACTCAAGCGTGATTCTGTATCGGTAAACGTTTCCGATTCGCGAGACAATGCATGTCGCTCACGATCAGCGGACAGTCGCGCATCACGTTCCGCGCTTGTCTCTAGAGACCTAGAAGCAGATGCGTAGATATGCTGAGAACTCAAGCGCAATTCTCTATCCGTGAACGTCTCCGACTCGCGAGACAATGCATGACGTTCACGATCAGCGGTCAGTCGCGCATCATATTCTTCACTGGTTTCTAGAGACCTGGATGTAGATGCGTAAATACGCTGAGAATGCAGGCGCGCTTCGCGATCCGAAGAGGTTTCCACGGAGCGAGTTGCAGCCTGATGTTCTCGAACAGCATCAAGTCTCTCCTGACGCTCTTCGGTAGATTCTTGGGATCTTATGATCCGCAATCTTTTAGCTCCTTTGGAACATTGGAAAAGATTTGACCTTTTTCTAGGCATGGTTATAGTTTTATTGCGAAGAAGATACCTGATCAATTAAAATCTACGTGACTGCTCCCCTACCAAGGGTGCCCAGACACGGGGTCGTCTGGTGCCCATGTGCTGGTTTGGTCCCTGGGGTCGTCACGGCGTGCTATGTGTTCTGGTGCGCCGGTGATGGGGAGTACTCCCCAGAGGAGGGTCCGGTGACGGACAGCCGCGGCGGGTTCACGGATGAGTGCTAACGCGTGCCCATATTCCCGCTGTAAGCGGCAGAGGAGGACACCGTGGAGTTTTAGTGGGTTAGAGTCCCACATAACTGTACTATCTCCCCGTGGTAGTGCAGAACGCATGAGCATCTAGTCACGTTAAAAAAAAAATGGGAGTTTTGGCCAGTAGAGTCAAATTTTCAATGATATACCATCGTCATCGAAAATCAGTCCTAAACTGTTACCGCCTTCACCGCGTGGAGGTGAAATTAGTGATAGTTTTGATTTCCACATCAGATGTTTCTGATCTTCGATTTTTAGGGTTCCGTACCCAAAGGGTAAAACGGAACCCTATTACTAAGACTTCGCTGTCCGTCCGTCCGTCCGTCCGTCTGTCTGTCACCAGGCTGTATCTCAAGAACCGCGGTAGCTAGACAGTTGAAATTTTCACAGATGATGTATTTCTGTTGCCGCTATAACAACAAATACTAAAAACAAAATAAAATAAATATTTAAGGGGGCTCCCATACAAAAAAACGTGTTTTTTTCGGCGTTTTTGCCGTCTGTCTGTCGCCAGGCTGTATCTCAAGAACCGCGGTAGCTAGACAGTTGAAATTTTCACAGATGGTGTATTTCTGTTGCCGCTATAACAACAAATACTAAAAACAAAATAAAATAAATATTTAAGGGGGGCTCCCGTACAAAAAAACGTGTTTTTTTCGGCGTTTTTGCCGTCTGTCTGTCGCCAGGCTGTATCTCAAGAACCGCGGTAGCTAGACAGTTGAAATTTTCACAGATGATGTATTTCTGTTGCCGCTATAACAACAAATACTAAAAACAAAATAAAATAAATATTTAAGGGGGGCTTCCATACAACAAACGTGTTTTTTTCGGCGTTTTTGCCGTCTGTCTGTCACCAGGCTGTATCTCAAGAACCGCGGTAGCTAGACAGTTGAAATTTTCACAGATGATGTATTTCTGTTGCCGCTATAATAACAAATACTAAAAACAAAATAAAATAAATATTTAAGGGGGCTCCCATACAAAAAAACGTGTTTTTTTCGGCGTTTTTGCCGTCTGTCTGTCGCCAGGCTGTATCTCAAGAACCGCGGCAGCTAGACAGTTGAAATTTTCACAGATGGTGTATTTCTGTTGCCGCTATAACAACAAATACTAAAAATAAAATAAATATTTAAGGGGGGCTCCAGTACAAAAAAACCTGTTTTTTTCGGCGTTTTTGCCGTCTTTCTGTCGCCAGGCTGTATCTCAAGAACCGCGGTAGCTAGACAGTTGAAATTTTCACATATGGTGTATTTCTGTTGCCGCTATAACAACAAATACTAAAAACAAAATAAAATAAATATTTAAGGGGGGCTCCCATACAACAAACATGTTTTTTTCGGCGTTTTTGCATTGTGGTACGGAACCCTTCGTGTTGGCCAGTTTTTTTATAAGTCAACAGGAAATGCCCATCAGATCGAACAACTTTTGCTAAGACGTCATTCCTATATATCGCACCTTCGGTAGAACAAGGGCATAATTGCAGTTTTTGCTATTTTACAGGAGAGCTATTTTAAGATATTTATTGCATTCAGTGAGGTCTTGCTCTGTTAATATTGCTCGAAAGTTTTTCTTCTTTGCATGATATAAACTATATACTATATCCTTTTTAGGCGTATAGTTAACAAGAATTAAGAACTTTTAGTTTTTTTTTGACAATTGTGCCCTTGTTCTACCGAAGGTGCGATATGTTATGGTGTAGCTGGGCTCTTGGAGTTCCACATAAGGTGTTCCAGATCTTCAAATTTATTCTCTCGGCAGAAAATGCTCATCACGTGGAACCATTTTTGCTATGGTACCATTTTTGTATCTCTTATAGTTTAGCTGGTCTGTTGCGGTTCTGCATCAGGTGTTCAAGTTTCCAAGATAAATTATAGCCTATATGTTGCCCAGACATAATACCTATACAACAAAACAAAAATCATTCAAATCCTTCCAGTAGTTCCGAAGATTAGCGTGTACAAACAAACAGACAAACAGACAGAATTTTTTTTTCGGATTCGTACCCTATTACTGTTTCTAAACCCCCCCCCATTTTTTTTTTTTTAATATTTTCAATGTACAGACACAGTTTTTCTACTGTTTTATTATATGTATATATAGATTGTAGGTAGGTGATAATTTAGAAAACAAAGAAAACTACTTACATATAGTTTCACTTTATATCAATTCTTTTTCTTCATGTCGCTGGCACGACTGTACCTATTTTAAATCTTGTTTGCCCAAAACTTTGCCACTTCCACAACGTTGTCGGTGGTACCGTGGTAGCGCAGAGGGCACTTATCAATAATATTAATCAATATCACTCACCCATTATTGAAAAAAACACTAAGTACGTAGTAATAAGTTTTCAGTTTCTATACGGAAATTTTACTGAAAATATAAAGTGACAGGCGCACTTATTTTCAGTCGTTCTACAAAGTAGAGAGAGCAGTGGTTTCGGCACCGACTTACGAGTTGTAGGTCGTGAGTTCTAACCCAGCCAGGCACTTTACTTTGTGTATTTAATTTTAAATAAATAATATATAAATTAAAATTCGAAGACATGTGACATCCACCAACCCGCACTGGGGGCCCGCATGGTGGATTATGGCCCACTCCCTCTCACATAGAGGAGGCCGGTGTCCCAGGAGTGGAAACATTAAAGGCTGATTATGCTGCAACGTATGTAAATTGATATCGCCGCTTAGTTTTAGAATGTAAATTTAATAATAAACTATGTGTGTATGTGTCAACTTAAATGAGCGCTGTATAGAAACTTTTTATGAAGCTTGTTCTGAACTCGACGCGAAATATTCTGAAACACGTTGTTAGCGCGAAGCCAGAAACATAATCTCGCACCAGGCGGCGAATGAAATGCATACGAGATATCTACGACGGCAGCGCGTATCTGATGTGGAAATCTGCCTCCGGTGTTCAGTGACATCTTGCAACCACAAGTTTTTACTTACTTTTTTATAAAAATGTTTTACACAACTTTCAACAGTTGAACTTAATTTTAGTATAGAAAACCTTAAACTTTATTGGAGTAGTTATAAAATCGCGAGGGCTGCTCCGAGGTGGCGCGGGAAAGGATTTCCTGGAAAGAGTTGGGGAGGCCTTTACCCAGCAGTGGGACAATATAGGCTAAAAAAAAATTACTACGCAATATTTCTGCCTATTTGTATACGAAAATTGCAGAAAACTGTTTTTCCATTATCTACCTATGCATATTATAAATAAAAGTCACTTTTCGTGTATGTCTGATGTGTGCGCGTTGCTCTTCAAAACTGCATACGTAGCGAATTTTGATGTGGTTTTCTCCATTATTTACAGCATTTACTCCGAAAAGTTTATTTGCATAATACCTACATTAATATTAATTTTACATAATTATAATAAAGAAATTTCGATGTTTTTCAAGTCGTTAAAACCGTACGAAACAAGGGCGTCGCTAGAATTTATAATAAAATTATGCCTGTTCACAAACGGCTTTTTCAACAGGCTTGGTCGTAAAGTGGCTCTTATTGCATCTCTTTTAGATTTAACAGTGCATTATGTTTAACACACGTGCTTTTTACTTTGCATTACCGAACTAGTGCGGTAAAGTGCGTACTAGCCAGGTATGTGTGCAAGTGGGATAAAAAACGTCGTTTAATACGCGTGAGCATTTTGTCATTACTTGTATCAAAATGTACTATTTTGAAATAAAACAACAGCCTGCACACTTGCTATCGAGCAATTGCATATACACTTAGAGAGATCGTATCGTATTTCTTTCTTTCAAAACATCACTCCTCATTCCATTTTCTCCAAAATAGTTGCAACCGACAAATCATAAACACTGATTTCAACATGACATAGTGTTGCGACAGCAACCCTATTGTAGCATCGTATCATCAGTCGCTTGGGCTGCGCGTGTCACTAGCTGACGTTGACGAACATTGCACATAAATAATCGCTCGCCTTCACTAACTATACTCGCCGGCTTAAGGGGCCGGCGGAGCATGCGTAGTTCATACAAAACCAAAATAATTCGTAAATCAAACATATTCATAATGTAGTGTGTATTTATTCCGATTGGATCACAGAATATCTATGTTCCCAAATATATATTTTGAAAGGACACTGATATAAAGACCAGGTACGAATACCTATACGAATTATAATATCCTAGAAATATCTATAATTAAATACTAATCGTTTAAGTTAAAAAAAAAAAACAAAATATCGCGGAATAATAAGTAATAAGTTGAAGACATTAGTAGAACTATCCTTCATGTGTATATTAGTTATACTACTGTCTTCAACTTAATCACGATTTATTTTGGATCTTCTAAACAGTGTAGGTAGAGAAAAGGATGGTAATTTGGAATACCATTTTGTTACATACCTGCAACTGTTTTCCCGAGAGGTATTAAGAAATAAAACCTTGATTTAATTGAAGCAATATTATCTTACTATCAATGTGCAAGCTATCAAAAACAATTAAATATTCCTACAGGTTAAATTTTTAGGTTGAATGCAAAATGACACAATTTAGTTTTGGAGATGGCGTGCAGGTATTTTGGTATAGGAGTATTCCAAATTATATGCGCGTAGTTTGGAAGTTAACGGTGTGATACTCCGTGCAGCCCGTGCCTCGGAAAGCACGTGGTCCTGCGCCTGATCTCGTATCGTGTTGGACTGCCGTCACTTCGGACTATGACAGTAAGGGAATAGAGAGTGCACCTGTGTTTCTGCATACACTTGTGCACTATAATATCTCCAGATACAACCAGATCTTGTTGTATTAGATACACTTGTCTAGTGTATCTGCATACTTGGCTAATCTCCGTTGAGATTGGCTACCGTGAGCTAAGTCGGTCGGGAGGATTTATTTATTATTTATGGATCACATATTGGCTTACGTTTACCTATAGAAAAAACTTTGTGCATTACCTAGGTGTCAAAAGTAAACCATGCGCATATTTAAACCGGACCATTTTATTCGGACCAGAGATTTTTATTGGAAAAATGCTCCTGACTATAATAGTACATTATGATACATGTGTGCTATGTTGATCATTATGCACGAGGCGATATTATCGCGCGAGCCGCAGGCGAGAGCGATAAGAAAGCCGAGTGTATATTGATTAATGCACACGCGTTTCATACGACGTTTTTCAACACACTTGCGAGGAAAAAAAACAGACTTGTATTGTTAAATATTAACTTGTATGGAAAATGGCGCGCTGGTTTTGTTTTCCCGCGCGCCGTGCTAGCCAGCACTAGCTATGCGCGCGCAACATTGACTCATTTTAAATATATATTAATCTATGGCACAGACAAAACCGATACAGCCTATAGAAAAAATATAATAAACACAAACCTGAAAATTGCAAAAAACCTAAGAATTTCGCAGTCTACCACTGCGCATTCACCTTAAATTGTCTGTGGTCCCCTGCGAGTTCATTTTGCGACCAAGGACAATACAGATACAGACTATTTAAAAAAAAAATGAAATATAGCCCGCGGATTTTTTCTTTCGGCATGAAGTCTCTTTGGGCGCTTTCCGAATTAGCTATAATCGCTCACATCACAGCGCTCACATCATCTCCATGGACGTAATATTACGTCCATGCATCATCTCACATGCGTTCCGATTTAGATATTACTATTATGACTGCTGAGAGCTGGCAACAATTCGGAACACTCGTCGTGAACGCGCTCACATGACAGTGCTTACACAATGTAAAAAAGATATTATTACAGTATTTCTTTGTATAAACACCACATTTTCTTCTTCAGTTCTTCTTCTTTGGTTAGGTGGCGACTGTCAGCCAGAAGCACAATTTCAAAAATGCCACGTTAGTTTAATTTAAAGATGATGCAACTCAAAACAAAACACACACTGACACAACCTCATACACACACTGTCATTTTTGACACCGCTCACGGTGATATTATTCTAGGGCATGGTCGGCATTATCGCAAGATGGCGAATGTCATGACGTCATCTATGACGATTCACGGGACATCGTTATCGTTATCGCGCTCACGCTAATTCGGTTATTTCCCAATTCGGAACACATCGATTATTTCCCAATTCGGAACGCAGGGTTTGATGAGATTAAAAAAGCGCGCGTCTCCGACTAGTAAATAGTTATCTGTGGTATTACAGAACATGTGGATTAAAGTAAAGAAAAAGCACGCGTTCGTAATACACTCCATTATGGACCTTAAAGCTATTCAATAAGAGCCACTTTACGAGCAAGTGTGTTGAAAAAGTCATTATCTACTCGTTCATCAATCAGCCAGTACGTAACTATTACCTGGCTATATTTACTCAATTTTCACACGGCTGGCTATTCATAGGTATATGGCTATTTCGTACGCGAGGCGTAGGTAATTGGCTGTGTGTGTTGATTTAGAAAAGTTTGTGCTGATGGAATAGAATACTCTATACTATGTTCACCATAAAAAGCAGTTTTGTGTTAAGTAAATATAGTTATCTTACTGAATTTTAAAGTGGAACTTTTGATGTCTGGAAATATGTACTGCTGTTATTATAAATATATTCTAGTTATTTCTAATATCGGTAATTCATTTATCTCGAACTTATTTCTTTATCGTTTATTATAATTATTTATAATGTAAAATTATCTGATAATTTTATTCGAGAAATAATTTTGAAATTTTGACAGTTATTTCATACAAAAACTGTCAAACGTCAATTTTATTCGTCGAATAAAAATTATCTGGCAATAGAAAAATCAGCCCTTAGAGAATAGAAACAGCAAATCAAGCAAATTTGTGTCTTCTGTTGTTTATTTAACGTTTAAAAAGTCCTGCACCAATTTTATTTGATCAGAGACATTTTTTTCGAAAGGTCCAACAAAGCAAGCAAGTAAGCAAGCAAGCAAACAAGCATGTAGTTATGCAAGTGTCTCGGCCTTGCACTTGCAGCAATCGACACAAACAACAGCTGATAGGCTGCATCACGCCCTCAGTTAGTCTACTTTTCACAGGTATCTACAAAATATATACAAAATGTCAAAAACAGCTCTTTTTTAAACCTGTGAAATAGAAACAAACGTAAACAAAAAATTGAAAAGGATTAACGGCTCGCTCGTTCGGATTTGCATAGCGCTAACTAAACTGTTTAATCTATAAAACCGGCACAATCAAATGACAATCCTCGCCTAGTTCAATACACATATATTACATACAAACAAAACTACGTGTTCACAATAAAATACTCTCATGGACACAATGAAAACATCGAATCGCCGAGGCTCGCCTCTTGTCACGCGTGTAGATACAAATGGTCTGATTTATCTGCGATGCATGTCCGGCGCTGTTGTTTTATAGCTCCATCATTGTACTCCAGAGTCCACTGCAGTCATCCGATGACGACACGCGCGTTGAACACAACCCGTTAAAATATTTGCAAATAATAACATCCGAAGGGAAATTGTTAAAAAATTACCTGGTTATCAGTTTATGAGAATTAAATTCTTGAATCTTTTTTATTACCTACTGGTTTGGTATTTTTCAGTAATTTTGTTTCAGGAATTTTTAAATAAATAGTTTTGAAAAGTTATCACCTTTAAGTACTCAATATAAACTTGACTCAAATATCTAATAACGTAGCCACACCAAGAAACTAACTTAATTTTAAAACTAACAATCCATTGTACGTAGTAGGCGTAGAGGTTCTACATCCTACTAATATTATAAATGTGAAAGTTTGTGAAGATGTTTGGATGTTTGTAACTCAATCACGCGTAAACCGTTGAACAGATTTGGATGAAAATAGGCACATAGATAGACCATTTCCTGGATAAACACATAGGATACTTTTTATACCGATATACTCACGGGATTGAAACGTACGCGGATGAAACCGCGGGGCGCTGCTAGTAATTAATATAACACAGTGTTTGTTTGCAATCATTACATTCAAAACTCAAAAATACCGCGAAACAATGTTTGAATTTACAGCATATGCCCCCGACAGATATCTATGGCACATCGGTTGCATTTACGGCGTCCCGAAGACATTACAAAAGCCATTCCCTTATCTAATGTTCTCGTTGGATTTATTTAACTTTTCCACGCCTTCACATCTTGAAAATCGTTCGATAAAGATGTCAACAAGAAAAGGTCACCAAGTCCGCGGGGACATTCCGTAAACTCGGTGTTTTTTTATTGTCAAGCTCTTTGTTAACCGAGCATATAGATTTATGTTCATATGTTTTATAATTAAGTCTGGATTTAATATGACTTTAAAGTTTTATTCTAGCGATGCTGTAATTTGTTAAGGGCCGGTATAACGCCGTTGAACTTGACCGATCCTTGGCGATACGAACAAGGGTATTCACAGAGACCGGTGAATAGGTAGATAATATTCACATTAAATAATCGCTAAAAATAAGTAGGTATAGGTACATAGAGAAGGCAACATTTGCAAAAAAAAATTGTTAGGGTCGTCTACGTACCTACCTACTGTATCTATATTCTGATCGTACCTACGTGCACAGGTAAGCATTCCTATGATTTAAACAAAACGAGAGGGTTTGTTACAATAACCACTAAAACGACAATTCTCTTGAATATTTTCTTAATTAAATTTTTAGTTTTTTCTAGGTTCTAGGGTCTTATACTATTAATAGGTACATACTTAACTATAATGTAGGATTTTTATTTTTATTCACAAAAAAATAGTTAGATACTATGTACCAATTTACTGCTTAATCACGAACGCACCCCCTTAAGTTAGGTTAATGACATCTAACTATCTAAGTAATTCTTAGCGCGTCCATTCGACAAAGCCGAGTAGAACCTGCTTCAGTCGCGGCTTATGCTACAATCGGATTATGTTAAATTCACAACACGCGCAAATCGACATCATAGCTGAAAGATCGATCAATACTGAGCCGCACATTGTTCAACCACAATATTACACGTAAACATCTATAGTTTGAGTAGCTATTTGGCTCATTCTTCTTAAACAGACATTATCTAGTTAATCGTGTACCTATTGCTTTATTGCCATACTTATACACCTAAAGAGTCACAAAGGCGGGAGAGAAACTGAAACGAAACACGATAAAGTAAACTTCAGAAATAAATGAAATTATCCCTACAGCCACTTAGACTTAGACTCAGAGATAATAATAATGTGGATAACAGCGATACTTAACGGTTTAAGTAAAGTAATTCCACTTTACCCTTTAACAGCTTTGAATCTTTGATAAAAACGACTAATCTAAGGAGTCCGGTTTATTAACTTAAGAAAAAAATGAACGATTGAGCAGTTCAAGAAAGAATAAAAATTTGTTGGGCTATAAATTAACCAGGCCCCGAGGGCGAGGCTCGCAATCTGCATTAGCCGAGACGCACTTCTCTCCGGCGATTAAATGAAATTTCACGGCCGGTTGCCTACGGAAACTCACTGGACAAAGGTCTGGGATATTTAAATTGAATGCTTTTAATCCGGCCAACTCCCCCACTTTTTCTTAAGATAGGATTTTTCTTTAGTACGCGGCGTCCTCGAATTCTAAGATTCTTTTTTTAAATCAATGTTCATTTTCTTCGATAATATAGTTATCTGTACTGCTATTTATGCTTCTTAACTATAATTCGCCATGAAACTATATCCATGAATTGGGTACAAATAAAAAAGATCTGGCGTAATCTTTCCAAAACTAGCCAAAAAAAAACAATTGAATGCATTGATTCAGCGCCATGGATTCAGCAATAGGTACACTAACAATCACTGAGTATGTACAAACAGGCTCCCACTGCTGGGACACAGGCCTCCTCTCTGTGAGAGAGAGTTGGCCATAATCCACCACGCACCCCACGCGGGCCCATTGCGCGTTGGCGGATGTCACGACATGTCTTCAAATTTTTGGTTCCGGAAACCGGAATGGGCTATGCCGGTTTCATCACGATGTTTTCCTTCACGCAGCAGTGGTGATGAAATAATTTACACAAAGTTAAATGCCTACTAGGGATCAAACCCACGACCTACCACTCGTAAGTCGCAGCCGTTACCACTGGGCCACCACTGTTCTCTACTGAAACAAGAACGGTCCTTCCTTATTACCCGTAGTTACCTCGCTCCTGATGATTAAGGCGGTATATCATCCTCTAGTCCTATGTCACTCCTGTCGCACCAGCGACGTTGGTTTAAGAAAAAAAAAAGCCATCCATTTTATTATTTTTCCTACCCAAATAATTTTTATTTTTTATTAAAATCAAAAACTATGAAACTTTAATTTGTATTTATTTTAATAAAAATATGATACCTGTACAAAATAGACTGAAGAAAAAACACGAATCTTTTACCGTTGTTTTATGTATTTCGACAAATGAAAAGGCTGTATCAGATGGACTTCAATTTATTAAAGAGAATCCCGAATCGCACAGCGGTCGTCTCGTGCTGATTTCTCGTTTTTTACTGAATTTTTAATTTACTTGTATTCTGCGTCGTCGATTTTAAATCAACGAAAAAATGTTTCATAAGGTAAAGCTTACGGTATATATCCTAGAAGAGCGCTGGCCGCCACATAATGACCGCAATTTACCGGTGAATGACGTTTTTTATTAAAGTAATTGGTGTGTTTTCCTAGAGAGCGTTTTTTGATGTTTTTTGATGGTTTGACCTTACGTCAAACCCCGCTGCAATGACTTGTTATCCATCACTACGACCGTTGTGTGGAATCTTCTAAGAAACCCTAACTTAAGTGGATTTCAATAAACAAGGTTCCAAAGTTTCAACGTGATTAAATATGATGATTATTTCGACGCCCCTATCGATTTATCGGAAGCTTTCGTCTCGGTCTACGTATCGCAATCGAAAGCACCGGTAGAGGTAGTCCCTTCCGCACTAATCGAGCAATTTCTCCCATGTTATTAAAGGAAAATGGGAATGTTCGCAGGCCGTTGCGTTCTCAGAACAGAGTTTCTTATAGACGGTATTGAATTTTTAAACAAATTTTTCGACCCGCCGCCCAGGCCCAGGAACCCACTTTATGTTATAGGATTAGAACGTTATTACACCATTAGGCCTTCATGAATAATTCTGTTTAGTTACATAGTTTTATACTTGATTACATTTTGTTAATTATGTGGTACGCAGTTGGGAACAAAGTACTCGTATCTAGCTAAGTAAGCTAAGTAAAGGTAGTGATGGAGCCTTGAGCATATTCTTGTCTGCTAATAACCATAGCAGACACATTATCAGCATTACACTACACAGCAATTATATTATTATTCTTCTTCGTGTCGCTGGCAGGACTGTATGTCAGATATTGTTGGCCCAAAACTTCGCCACATCCACGGCGTCGTCGGTGGCAGCGCAGAGGTCACTTTAACTGCCTGTTTTGGGGCACAAAGAGCAGGATATGAGGTGAAGCATAGTTTTCGACAAAGCTCCACATCCACAACCTACTGCTGTTCCGTCGAGGTAGCCCCACTTTACCAGATTGGCTATTCTATTAGTGACAAAACAATTCTAATTAGACCATGTCATTATTCTCTTTCTCTTTAGTTAATTCAGTTGCAAAAACTGAATTAACTTCTAGGTTAATTGGATTAAAAAGGACCGCAAAGACAAAGCTTAAAAGCATTAAAGACGTTTTAAAAATAGTACACAACAAAAGATATTTCCCAAGGGTGACGTTAATGTTCCGGTGCCGGCGTGGGCCATTCGACCGAATCTCTAGAAATTAAGGCAGGGAAAAAAGTCAATAAATCCTAGGAGCAAGCTGGAACAGATAACGAATGTCTCCGAACGAGTCGCGACACCGCTGCCACGGCAGAAAAATCACGCGGCCTCGCCTCCCCCATGCTAATGTGACGCTAAGTCCTTCTACGGCCCGAAAGGGTTCGAAACGAAACAACCAACAAACTTTTTGATATTTATTTTGCTTACTTTTGATTTTCAAGATAACTTGACTTAGTTACCTAAGTAGGACTAAGTTGGTAGGCAGTCTGTCACAAAGTTTTTATTGGATTTCTGTGGTGATTTTTTATTTTATTAAAAAAAATCTTATGTGAATATTTTATCCACAGATATTTTTCGGTAACATTGCGGCAGTTTCAAGAAGAATTGCAATTAAATAAAAGTTTAGTTCCTGTTAAGATCATTCACATTGTTGTCGCTGAAACATTAAGAATTGGGACAACAATCGATACACAGAAGCAAAAAAATATATTATGATCTAAATTGCTGTTTTCGAATCATTGCCTGCGGAAATCGTATATCTCTTGAAGGTGGTAGCGCTCCAGCTAGATAAATGCTGCAGTAAATATCCTTTTCATGGTTTTAACTGACGTTATTTCTACCACTTTGGCCACTATCTGCAACATATTAAGACTTAGCATAATAATAAAACCTGGCATTTGCGTGTGAGTTAAACTGGGAGGGAGATTTCCTTTGTTTATCAACACACACGGAACCCAATAACATCTCATTTATACTAGTGGTAGTTCTAAGCCTAATCTTAATCTTGAGAAGGTTCTTTAATTATAATTTTAAGGGGAAAAGTTGCAGCACACAGTCTGTCCGCATGCCGAACGCACCGCGCAATCTACTTCTGGAAGTTGGTCAACTAATCCAAGTTTTCCTTTACTGGCTAATGAGACGAGTTTGATTCGAATTCCCGCCGCGCTGGGAATAGCCACCCTCTTTGAATAGCTCCTAGCTCGGGACTACTACTTACAAGCAAATAAGAATCAGGATTTTTTTAATAAGAAATACGATCAATGTTATGTTTGTCTACTACTGTATTCTTCTGGATTATCCACTTGACCTAGTTCCTTAGGTAAACTAGATTAAGAACAAGTTTTGTAGACTGCGACGTTCAAAAAAAATGTTTTACAGAGTTTCTTTCGAGGTTTCAAAACCAAGGTTCTTCTTTCATAGGTACCTACTTACTTAACGTACCTAGTTTTGGTACAACATACTCCTTAACTACCAAGATCTAACAACATATAAATCATCATCTGCCTAGCCTTTTCCCAACTATGTTGAGGTCGGCCTCCAGTCTAACCGGATGCAGCTGAATACCAAAAATATAGGTAAATCTAACCAAATATATTCAAATATGGCGAGGTAGGTAATAGCTGGTCTTTGCAGTATGCTCGTGAACGGGTGCTGCTTATGGTGGCTGGTCGTCTTGCAGACCTTGATTTTGTTTATTGTTAATAGTAATTAACTGTTTATTTATGTAACTTCGAAGGTCCTGTCTAGTTTATCGTATAGAAGTTATTGTTATTGTATGGAATCAAGTTCTTCTAACTAAAAAGACAGCTGTGATGCTGGGGAGTTCGTTGCGTCAGTTCTTTCCAGCTAAAGCAATAGGAAGTTGTGAAGGGCAGGCGTTTTGGGGGACTGACATAACTAATTTTGACGATCAAAAAGTGCTGATTCTCAGCCTAGTTTGAATAAAACAGTTTTGATTTTTGATTGCACAATTATGATGAAATGAATGAGTTTCACATTTACAAAAAAAAAAAAAATTAAAACCACCACAACTCAAACAACAAAAACCTCTTCATCTTCACATAAAGTAGAACTAAATAAAAATACATAAAGATTTACTTAGGTGAAACAGAGATTCTCGCCAGGCTTATTGGACTGCTCGTAGATAAACAAAGCGTCTGGCCTCCGTAATGGAAATTACATACCCCCGAGGTCGGAAATCAAATTGACAGAAGAGGTTAAACAAACGATGCGGTCAGGAGCCGAGACCGTAGTCCGTCGAATATTAATCGCTTAGTAAATGCGCTTTTATTTGTTTTTCCCTTAGCTGCTTTGTGAAGTCAGTGTGAATAAGTGACAATCTCCATTGAACCGAGAACGACTTAATTACGAGCACTTTCTAGATTTGTGTGAGAATTATTTTTATGTGTGAAGTACCTTACTGTTATTAGTGTCCTGCATCATACCACTGCTGGGCAAAGGCATCTACCCAGTAAGCCATAAGATATATATATGCCATATTTTAAGATTCAGCGCCCTCGGCCTGTAAGGTTTGCCGCCCCTTATATTAACGAAAAAAAGCAAAAAATGAATTCAAAAACTAAAACTCGACTATAGTCCCGAGTCGCGACGGAGTCCGACGGACACGCCGCCGCCAGACGATAACAAACTAACAACCGAGTTTTATTATTTTTATTTCGTAATGACTAAAAAGTCAAAAAGAAATGCGCACAAAGCTGAGCGCGAGGTGCGGCTTGCACCGCCCCACGCAGGCTCCCGCCCCGGGCCATGGCCCTTTTGTCCCTAGGGTAAATACGCCACTGCCTCTACCCCATGGCTTCCAGCTCTTACGATCCAGGATTAATGTGAACCACTGGTCGTTTGTTTTCTCTACTCGTCCCGCCATATTCTGCGTGGCCGCTTAAGTCGCCTATTTAAGTATTAATATCATAACTGCGGCTTAATAAGTGTCATATAGACACAAATAACTGTCCCAAGACTAGTTCGGCAAGCTGTCATCATCATCATCATTTCAGCCGAAAGACGTCCACTACTGGACCAACCAAGCACCGCCACTTCCACCCTGTGCTTCTCGCATCCGGCGGAATCCTGCGGCCTTCACAAGGTCAAGGCCGATCTACCTTGTGGGAGGCCTTCCAATGCTGTTTTCCGGTACGCAAGCTATGAATGTCAATAATCTCGAAAAATCATCACCTTCATGGCATTGGCAACTGGCATGTTTTCTTACAACATTTTTCCCACATATAGAAAGCTAGGGTGATATTATAGAGCTGTTTTGGTGACTGAACTCTGTCTGTCTAAGTAACCAAATGAACCAAGTGTCGGGGTCGTCAGCTTCTCGTGTATTAAAAACACTACTATGTACTTACTACAATTGAAAGACCTAATGACAACTGCGACAGAAACAGGTATGATGAACCTATTTCCCGGAAGAGCTTTTACAAAGAGCTCTACTAGCACCAACAAATCTTAAGCTTACAGAACAATCATAATTCAAACCAAAGAAGTACCTTTTAAATATTTTAATGACAAATATTCAATATGGAGCAGGTAAACAGACGCTAAAACCAACATTAATATTCAACGTACCTAATGTCTGTTCCAAAAGTAAGTGATGGAAGTGTAAACAAAGCCTCATATGCAATCACTCATTAAAGGGAATTAGTAACACATTCATATTCTGTATTACGATGATGTCACCTTTCTTTCTCACCACTTTTTCCAACAATTATTGTTTGAATAACATTATTAAATTGTAACTGAAAAATCATCGACGAAAATTGAGGATTTAAAATTAACTTCAATTATTAAATGAAAGGGGAAATAAATGAATTATTTAAGGAGGAGCTTGTGGCCAAGTAATAACAGCCGCACGGGTTGATCGATCAGGTTAAGCTACGCTTGCCGCGGCTGGTCCGTAGATGGGTGACCATCTTTATATACCAAGACCGCTCCTCCTCGGGAAGCACGTTAAGCTGTTGGTCCCGGCTGTCATTCGTGGATCTTTGACAGTCGTTACGGGTCGTCAGAAGCCCGAAAGTCTGACAACCAGTCTTACAAAGGGGTATCGTATTACCCAGTAAATGGGTTGTGGATTAATGGGGTCAGATAAGGAGTCGCTCCATGTAAAATACTGGTATTCAGCTGCATCCGGTTAGACTGGAAGCTGATCCCAAACTAGTTGGGAAAAGGCCAGTCAGATGATATTAAATGAAAAACCTCTTTAGGGTGTAAATAATCAAATCAAGGCACTCAATTTGTACGTGGCGCTAAAAAATGGCATCCACAGGTACCTACGTTTTCCGATCCATTTGTTTATATTTTTATCAGATACTTTTGGACAGACCATACCTACCTAATTGTCCTTAATCATCTGCAGTACGAGCTGTGCTTGGAGTAACATCCAAAGAAGAATATGAGCTCTCAGTCCCGCTGTCTTCGGACATCGGAATAAAGATCTTTTCAATAACGTTATCCTGCAGAAACTTTTTGCAATAAGGAACCAGCTGAAACAATTAAAATTACGAAATCAATTTGTTACTGCTTTGCTTAACTCACCTAGGTACGCACGGTAACATAATTATGGGCACCGTGAGTACATTTTCAAATAATATATAAAAATATCCCCACATATAATTTAATATCTCTACGTTGACGTCGTGGTGCGGCTTGCGCGCTCCGAACTCTAGGTCTGTGCTGGTAAAGTTTACTTTCCCGAAACAAGTTTAGGGTGAGGAGCCAGACCAAGAGAGATACCCCGCAGGGCAGCTGTTGGGCAGTAGCGACCCCACCGACCCTATCTCCCGGGAGACATCATGTACCTCATCTCTGGCTTGCCCAATTGACCGGCTGGAGTGAACATTGACAAGGAGCTGAGCTTCCACCTCATTCTTGATTTTATTGGCCGCCTTGAATTGAGATTCATAAGAGCAAACCTGCTCGGGGGAAGGAAGTATTTTAGTAAGATGCTGGTAGGGATCTTGACCGTACTTCCGGGATTGTCCTGATAGCCGTGGAATATCTGCCCACTCCTCATAAGCACATCAGGATGTGTTGCCCCCTTGTCGCTTCGACACTATGTGCTAGCGACCATTTCCGGGGGCCCATTATTGAGTGTGCAAGTCACCCCCTGCTATTTTATCTTTGTATTTTTTACAAAACATCAAATTGGTCAGACAGGGGCCACAGTATTTCCATATTCTAGATAACCAGTTCACTTAACCACCCAAACCTTAATCGCTTCGTTTCGTTAACGCGGCAGATGAAAGAGATTTCCTTACTTTGATGCTAAAACCAGCAGTCGCCGGTTTCGCTGGTTCCGCAGGAACACAAGTAAGGCCCCGGGGTTACTTACGTTACAGGTAAAAAGATAAGACCCGCAGGAAATGTCAGTACTTTCCATCGCAAAGAGTTCACTGCCCATTATAAAAAAAAAAACATAATACAATAGAACGACACAAGGTGATTTATTTCTTTATTTAGAAAATAAAGAAATAAATCACCTTGTGTCGTTCTATTGCAAGGCAAAGGCCTCTTTTTCTTTTTCCACTCAAGCACGAACATGAACCAATCCCATATAGGCTTCAAGCCAGTCTCGCCATCTACGCCAGCCGAGCGATTCTATAAAAATCGCACCGTGAAAACTTACGTGAAGTGAGCGTGGAGTGAGCTGTCAATAGTGTCAATTCCTAGCAAAAACAAACTCACATCACCTATGTTTTCACGGTGACATTTTTACAAAATAGCATTACTGCAGTGCGATTCTGTAACCATCTCACCGTGAAAACTTAGGTGAAGTGAGCGTGGAGTGAGCTGTCAATAGTGTCACTTCCTACCAAAAACAAACTCACATCACCTAAGTTTTCACGGTGAGATTTTTACAGAATCGACTGGCTGGTGGAATGACAGCTCACTTCACCCAAGATTTCACGGTGAGATTTTTACAGAATTGATCGGCTGTGTCTGTCGCGTTGCCGATGGATGTTTTAATGGGGGCCCCCCATTGTGGTGGTATTAGCCCACAACGCTAAACAAATAAGAAAGCATTTTTTAACCTTACCTTTTGATGGTGCTCACGTACAGCGGCGTTAATTCTCTTGATTTCTTGTCTCAAATGACTAGTTTCTTCATAAATTTGATCAACACTCCATGAATGTTCAGTTATGATCAAAGGTAAAACATAGGGTAGCCCTGCAACATTAACCAAAATTTAACAAAAATCTAACTAATAGGTAACCTTAACTCGTTTCTGTCTAAAATTAATAATAGTCCTCCAGAACGAAACTTCGACCATGGCGACCAATCTCAGCAGAGGCCAGGCCAGGCTTCGGCGCGGGAGATATTAATATAGTGAACATGTGTGTGCGCAGTCACAGGAGCACTCTCTCTTCCCTCAGTCTTTTTTTTTTTTGCGTGTGGGAAACCATCAAATGACCCCTCCCGCTCTGGGTGGAGCGGAAGGGAGTGTGAGACTCTTACTGACTAAAACCCACCCGTGTTCCTTCCTTAGCCCTTTATGTTCCGGGCCAGCGGTAACCCTTTCGGACAATCCCGCTGACCCGGCAGGCTTCGGCCCTAAGGGGCCCCTCCTAGATGCTATCATCTCTTTGAGGCGCGCGTGGAACACGTACGCGCCGTCCGGCATTCCCTCACTCTTATAGTCCGATGGGATAGCAGTCCGACCCGACCGGAGAGAGATCAGGCGCAGGACCAACGGCTTAACGTGCCGAGACACGGGGGTATCACACCGCCGACTTCCAAACTCTGGGTTGTTACTAAGAAATACCTAATGTAAAAACTAACACTGCCCAACCCGGGAATCGAAAAACAAGACTGCTGAGCTTGCCCAAGCTCAGCAGTCGTGTTTGCGAACACCAGATCAAACGGGCAGTCCAATATTGGTAAAAGTATGTCATGTAGATACTAATAGGTACCTACGAATAATCATTCACTAATGATAATGTCTGTGATTTAGCTGCTCATTTAGGGCTGGTTATTCAATAGGCAGTTGATTTTTATCTGAAGAATAAATATGACAGTTAGACATATTTTCTTGGTAAACAAAATCTGTCAAACTGCAATATTTAATCCTCGGATAAAAGTATCTGACTATTGAAAAATCAGTCATAAACCATACTACTGTAATTGACTAATTTAAGTATAACAAACTACAGGTGACCCAAAAAAAGTATGCGCTTCGGGAATTATTGCATATCTTCGGAATTACACGCCATAACCATAACCATAATCAGCCTATAATGTTCCCACTGCTGGGACACAGGCCTCCTCTCGGTCTCGGGTTCTAATAAGTAGGTAAGTACAGCGCTGTAACAACTATGGAAGTAGGTACTTGCTTATTTGTATTACCATGATTACAAAACTATAGATGAGCAACTGTATGTAATTCCAAAAAAACCTTTTTTGGAATTGCATAACCCGACAGAGAGAAAACTTCTTATAAACTCGCAATTATAGGTGTGCACTACTATAAAGCTCGGCAGTACAAAACTTAGAAGCTTTACCTGTGGTGCGACGTTCGTGCTAATTCGGCAACACGAACATTATAGAAGCGCATATCTAATAACAATTTATATTACCTTTAATAGTTCCCAAGGAACCATCGCTTATGACACCCAAGCTAATTTTTGAATCTTTTGCATGATCAATGCACCGCGGCATCCAAATGCTATGCAAAGTTTTAGCCATTTCCGCCGACTTGAAAATGCAGCCGTACGGGTTGGTCGATGAAGCTTGTACCATCTTGATAACGAGGAAAAATAAGTACTAATATTGATTCAATACTAGCAAGAACAAAGAAAAAGAAGTGTCCGTGGCCGTTAAATATGGCACATGGAGTTTGAAGACTCCGGACTAGTCCAGACATGAACCCAGTGGTTGCCCCAGCGACACAACTGCCAACTGAGCTGACTCGCAAGCTGACCTAGTGTCCGGAGCCTATTTTTAGGGTTCCGTAGCCAAATAGCAAAAACGGAACCCTTATAATTTCGTCATGACTGTCTGCCGGATATGACACAGCCATTTTACTCGGAGTCTACTCGCACTACGTCGACGAAAATTGTAAAGGTGTATTCTGTGCACCGCTAAACAATAGTGTAGTGAAACTACAAAAAAAAATATAATGGGTGGCAGTCTCAATATAATTATGTAACACGGGTGAAAAAAAACTTTAGGCAGTCAACAACTATTGACTATAAAAAGATTAACTATGATGTTTATTGACTGCCATGCTATTTAATGAAACACCTATGGAGTACTTTAGGTTCCAACCGCAGAAATAACTTGCTTTTTTTTTTTTGTTTTTTCGAGAAATACTATGAAATACGAACTTTTTCTTGCGGCAGGTAAAATCAATACTGTGCATGCTAAAACATTCATCCCGACTACGGAAGCCTTCACTACTATGTTTTTTTTTACCAGAACGCGCTGGCACCTCTCTTGGGCAAAGGCCTCCCATCATACCTAGTGGCTTAGATGATGCAATACAGGATGACTTGTAATTCACCGTATTCCTTCCAGTAGTAGGTACATACCTATCCCTACGTGTATGTAAACTATTAGCAACAATTAAGCACTTAACCACCCCACGTGGGGTAAAGGAAGGAAAGGCGGTCCCTGCAGGTACAACGATCTACCTTAATCATTTTAAAATGATTTACGCCACCTATAAATGAACTGTGTCATGAGGAAGATCTTCATACTTTAGGCTGCCATTAATCAATACAATAGTTACTAATTTACTTTACTTATTTAGATATAAGCCTGAGTTATCCCACTGCAGGGCAAAGGTCTCCCTTCCCTCTTTCCACTTTTCCCGGCCCAGAAAGTGATGACGGGATGAGCTGGACTCCTTCTTCCCTCCTTTTGAGGTACGGAACCCTGAAAAATATACACAACATAGGTACAGATAGGTAACTGAACTAGGACGTAATGATACCTTCATAATGAAATCCTTCTTCATCCAAGATGCATTGAAATGAATGTGCTCCATGTTTAGTTTTTCCAACATTTCTTTGGAAATGGCATTCCAATCACACATTTTGTTATTGTTTACTATAATATCGTCCTTTAAATAGGGCACTCCGATTTCCGTATAAAACACGATATCATTTGCAGCCCAAACATATGCAATATTGAGGTCCGAACTTTTCACCTTAAATAGATATTTCATTTCACCATCAACCCTTATCATAGCAAGACTAATGAACCTTACAAAATTATTAGTATTAGTAGATGATGATTATGACGGCACGGTTGGCGCAGTGATTAAGCGATTGACTGCTGCGCTGCGTGTCGCGGGTTCGATTCCCGCACGGAACAAATATTTTAGATTTTTGACCTTTTTTGGTCTGGCTGTTTGTGTATGTGAGTTTAAATCTTTGTAAACGCACCCACAATACAGGAGAAATTCCTAGTGTGGGGCAAAGTTTAAAAAAATATATATATAGGTATACCTACTTATAGCAAAACAGATGCTAAATAGGTAAAAAGTTTTGAGGGTTTATTTTTAGACCGTCGTATTACAAAACAAAATCTTACTTTAGTTCTAGCCTAAACCTTTGGGCCAGTACTTACTTATTTGTATTTCGGACTTGATTTTGATTAAGGGAAAGTTCTTAATAATAAAATGACTACTAAGCACCGAACTGAGCTGTCATTTTTATAAGAACTGCAAAAAAGTTAGGTTCTTAATTCAATAACTGGCTCGGTGGTTTAAACTAATCTAAAAAAACCTTGTTTTGTAATAGGGGATTGTATTTAATCGAACCTCTTTTAGTTCCTATTTTGCGCTCCTTTATATATTAGATACAAGCTTACTGAACACTCATAAATAATTATTGCGACTCTTTTGTGAACGTCAAATATAATTTAGGTATATTTCGGGGTTCTAAAAATATTACTAATAGCCAAGTAGGTAACTGCGACTGGATGTAAAAATTACTATCATTAGAAGTTCAATAAGTTTTTAAATATTTCCCAGTTTATTTATGTAATATCTAATGATGAAGTAGGTAAGGTAACCTAATATGAATATACCTACCTATCAAAGAATTAGAGATAGGTTGGTACCTAAACATTAAGAAATAAGCAAAAAAGATAACAACCTTGAGGAAGTCACTCAATGTACTTTTTGCAATAGACCTCAGAGGCGAAGCGAAAAACATTGTTTCAGGAGGTATTTTTTTTGCTATTATCATCAGAATGTCAATGACCAGCATACCATCACCAACAATTATAGGATTCAGAGGTTTCTTCGCGGGTTCTATAGGTTCTTTTGATTTTTTCTTCGGACTAGTATCTCTTGATTCCTTAATAGTAGTTTTTGCAAAACTGGTAGCAATTTTTATAATTAAGTACAAATTATCGAACTGTTCAGTAGAATCCATGTTGCCGAAATCAAAACAATTTGGATTTGCAAAACTTGTTATGAAGCAAAATACGTCAGCGTCTGGTAAACTGAAAAAATAAATGAATTTTTAAAGAACATTGCTGATTTTTTTTAAAGAGCCTAAAAAGGCATAGGTACCAAAAGCCTAATTGCGTAGGTAACACACTACCAATCTCAATCTGAACAATTTTGAAGGATATTGCTAATCATTGCTTCATACGTTCGAAAAATATGTCTGCTCAACAACGTAAATAACGCAATGAATGTTTTTGAACTGTCAATATTAAAGCCATTGCTACTGTTAGTACTGTTAGTCTGTTACGCAATTACCCGCGGATACCCACCATGGTATATCCGACGTAATTCTGATTGTGTTGAGATTTGGGAAAGCACAAGCAGTGTACTCTTGTGCTAACTCTTGCGCTTGATCCGTTTCATTCGCATAGACTAATAATATCAAGTCAATAAATTGCGCTTGTCCAAAAACTACTCCAGATAATATTTTAGTGATGGTTAGCTGTGACGCTGGTATCAGTGGATTTATCACCATAACCCTTAGAGGAGGTATAAATTTAGTGGTTTGAAAATTCATTTTTCTTGCAATATCTTACAGTTTTATAATGTACCTATATTTATTTTGCAACTTCGTATCAATCTATCAAAAAGTACTCTGTGAATGACAAGACATTTAACTGACATTGGACTAAAAGTCATAAAAAGTTAGTAAAAATGAGGTGAAAACCAAATACACAAAAAATTACAAAACAGTTTAGTTTTGACTGGCCATGCCCTTATGGTATCTATCTCACATTACAAAATATTCCTATTACTTTTCTACTTGTGAACTAAACCCTAACTAGAGATAACGAATTGAAACATCATCATCACTATCCACAACCCACTTCACCCACTAGAGAAAATTAATGGACTAGCGATTTTAGAATTAGGGGTGTTCTACTTCTACCTAATAGACAGAAAGATCGAGAGAGTGGTAGCGAATTTGGTATGTAGATAGAGAAGGTTATTTGGATGTTCTACCTAAACCAAAGCACGACGCCCCTGTGATACCTAAGTGGTGGTAGTGGTAGTGTGGTATGGTGTGTGGTGTGCGTAAGTGGTCGCAAGTGCTAATGCTGAGCTATAACCTTGGGTTCGAGATTTTGGATAATATACTTAAAATCAACTACCTACCAGGCGAATCACCTAAAAAGCAAAACCTAAGCCCAAACAATATCCAGACAGCAATAGCAAATTACAGCCTGCAGACGGCGGGAGCCTATAAAACCCACGACAAAAAATAATCAAAACACGCACTTATGTATGGCAACTGCTTGCTAAAAAGCCGAATAGATTACAAGTTTAAAAAATTACAGACAGTCCACACGACCAGTCGTATAGCGCCACCTACCAAACGACAAAGGCATCACTAAGCCAGACATCTAGCAACAAAGGACTATATATCATATGTTGGGCAGGTGTTAGGCACAGAGTACATTATAGTATGGTGTTAGGTACACAGAACATATATACCCTAAAGGGGTTAGGTATGGCGCCACGTAGACTAGACAATAGTCACACAATCCTCTATCGTGCAAGCAAAATTGACAAGAAATTAGTCAAATATTCTTAGAAATCACAGATTATGTCTCTGAAGAATGTCAACACAAATGCCAAACAAATATTTATTATTTTAGCTAGGCCCCTCCTCTTGGCTATTTGAATTATTATAATTCTGTTATTAGATATGTTGACGATTGCAAATCATATTGATTTACATACAACTTGAATATAAACTTGGTTGAAACAACGTAACATTCGAATTTCGCGGGCATTTCAACTTTTTTTCTATGGACTAATAGCAAGGATTTTAACGAGCGTACTTACTAATTCCATGGTTAGCAAGGACTCCTTCAAGCGCTTTAATCTAATAGCGTAGAATGCGAAGTAAACCTTGCTGGCGATTTCAAATTCTCACGTCCACAGTTACACACACATATTTTGACCAACCGTTATGCCGCATTTACACAATCGCGCGAACCGCGAGTCGAGCCACGAGGCGAATAATGAGCACGATTGTGTAATTTATGCGGTATTAGATTGATTGTGATGTCAACACCTTTGTGTGCAATAAGTGTAAAAAGGTGTTTGTGTGAATGTGAGACTGAACTCGTCGCGCGTCGGCGAGATGTCAGACTAGTACTCTGTGGCGACATGTCGGCCATGTCGGCGACTGAACTATTGATGACTAGAATAATGTACACTTACTTTAAGCACGTTATACACGGTTTGAAACCAGTATACAAACCAAGGTGACCTTGAAGTTGTTCTCCTAATGCTGTCATATTACAATTTGGAATAGTTTTAGATGACGTTTGTCCAACTATTTTGCAAATAAGAAAGATTTTTTTTTTTGCAACAAGTACTGTAAAAATCGAAGTGGGGCTACTAGGGCATGTGGGGTATCTTAAGAAAGAGTGCAGTTTGTACATTCTGAAACCATTTTTTTAGGCTGCATAGTTTTCAACTTTTGATGAAAAAAATACCGTTCCCCCCCTTATCTCCGAAGTTTGCAAAGAGAAAAATTTGATATAATTCTTAGAAGTTTCTATAAAGATTACAGGAAAAATAAAACAATGTCTCTAAACAGCACACTTTTTCAGAAATCATCAACAAAAGTTACACTAGTTCCACTATCGTTCAAGAGATGGCGCTGACCTAAAACTGCAATATTTTACACCGCAGTGCGCAGTGTTAAAATTCTCTAACGAATATAGGCCTCGCCAATGAAAATTTGAAATTGAAAACATAATTATGATGGTACGGTACCCTCGGTGCGGTACGGTGCGTGAGTCCGACTCGCTCTAGCCCGGTTTTTTTGGCAGGCGCCGCTGGATCAACTTCTTTTAAATTTGTGGCTAAAATGTCCCAAGCCTTTTTTTTTGCAATCGTGTCCATATAATGTCTCCCGTGTTAAATCCCAGAGACAAGGCAAGTGTCTGTATAATTCTATAAATTCCCTATTGACTTCGTGATGTTCGTTCGCCATAAACACAGAGCAACGCAACATGTGCGTCTGCGCTCGCCACCTGCACAAGCGCGACTGTAGTTCGCGTTCGCGTTTTAAACAAGCAGCTACACAACGCTTCTGCCACTGGTTTGCAACGCAGACCTTTCTACCAAGGACGTTTAAAGGTCATACGAAAATTGGTTTCAAACCACTGTCTACACTGTTTTAAACTTAGGTTTGAAACCGCCGTTTCAAACCGTGTATATCGTGCTTTAGTCACAGATAATAAAATACTCCTTTAGTGCTTGACATTGACAAAATGTCAATTTTGACAATTTATTGATAATAACATGACAGGTGACATAACACTGACGCGTTTACTTTTTGTTGTATTTTGCCCGAAATGTGGGAAGTGATAAATTGTGTCTAAAATCTAAATTATGGCTTCCTCAAAGGACCGAGATGTTGAGGTTTCACCAGCAACTTCAACGTCTTCAGTCAAATCTACGTTTTTTGAAAGATCTCCGTCCGTTTCGTCATCGAGAGAGGATAAATGGCCGGAACTTCTGTTATCCAGGCCATACAATTCCTACTTCTACAGTTCAAAATGTAAGTACTTGGCATAATTATTTATATATACCTAATCACCAATCTATAAGGCGAAATAAAATTAAGTTCACAAATTCCTAGTTACAAAGCAATATAATTTCATATGCCAGATTCTGTTTAAATGTTGTTGTGGATATCGCGTGACCGCTATTGATAACGTTACTGGCACTTTGTTTCTACATACTAACAAAGATAGCGGTATTTTTACACTAAACAGTTGTAGACTGTTTGAAAGCTTGTGGCATCTTCCTTTGTAGCATAGTATCATGTTTCTGTGACCAATTTGTTGCTGTAATTTCTATGGAGAAAATTATATTCTAAATAGATTAATATGAAAAAATCTTGAATTTGTTGCCAATAATGGTCATCAACCAATCAATAACTAATACACTACTTACCTTTGAAATTCTGCTGACCTCCAAATAGTTTCAATGCTTTATCCATTTTATTTAACAAGAAAAATACCTTTTACAACCTGTTGCTATTTCAATCTTTTGCTCCTACCTACTTACTAAGAATATTTTAAAATAAATAATAATAATAATATTCCACAACTATCACACAACGCCGTCTAGTCTCAAGCTAAGCAGAGCTTGTGTTATGAGTACTAGACAACTGATAAACATACTTATATATTTCTAAATACATACATATATAGATAAATTACACCCAGACACAGAACAAATGATCATGCTCATCACACAAACATTTGTCCTGGGTGGGAATCGAACCCACGACCTCCGGCATAGCAGTCATAGTCACTGACCACTAGACCAACAGGCCAGCCAAATAAATGATTACATAGGAAAGTTATATGCATGTGTTAGATAATTCACTATGATATAATAATAATATTACAATATTGTTTGTTGGATAATGGCATCTGCCATATTTACGAAGCTTGGGACCAATGTAGAAGTACCTAATTTGACTGAATATTGTGTTTACAAAAAAATAAGTCTTAACTTGTCAAAATCACATCTAAGCTATGACTATAAATGATTAAATAATATTTAATAACACTTGTACTATATCTTAGATTTAATATTGCTATTTTAATATAGTAGGTTGTTTCAAACGATTGGCACAATACTGTCAGTTGATGTTCATATTATTTTTAAAGACTTGTAAGAATTACGAATCAACTCTTATTAAATTGCTTAATTACACTATAATGTTTTAAAACGGTTACACTACACAAGATTTGTATATAATTACCGGTGTTGGAAGATATTAATCCAAAATATATGATGATCTGTGATTGGTTCAAAATGGCGGTATTGTTGTGGCGATGTTTGACGAAAAAGACGTTGGTAGGATATAAAAAGGATGGTAATGACTTTATCAGGCCAGTTGTTGTCCGGTAAATGTTCAGTGGATTAGTAGATAGGTACTAGTGCCGTTATTATGTGGAATAGATCGACCAGATGTCATGTAAGTTAATATTATTATCTTGATTATTGCTGATAACTATGGTGTTCTGTATTGTTATAATATGACCAATATTTCTAATGTTTAATGTGTATAATGGAATATTCCTAGCTACTGTTATTATGCTGCTATTATTCTGAGTTCCTTGGACCGTTAGTTAATATTAATAACTTGATTACTGCTGATAACTATGTTGTTTCTGTATTGTTATAATATGGCCAATATTGCTAATGTTTTAAGGTGTATTCCTAGCTACTGTTATTATGCTGCTATTATTCTGAGTTCCTTGGACCGTTAGTTAATATTAATAACTTGATTACTGCTGATAACTATGTTGTTTCTGTATTGTTATAATATGGCCAATATTGCTAATGTTTTTGTAATAAATTTGTTGATATAATACTGTTTCCATGGAGTTTCTTGTCCGTTCTTCTCCATGCTGAATAGATTTGCGAACGGACGACTAGCTTTCTGACTACTGACAAGCCTAAATTCTAATAAACACCTGGTCTTGTCTTTCTGTGCTTTATTTTATAAAATCCATCCCCTACTTATCATATTCATAGGTATTACACATATGATATAACTAGTAACCTAAAATCCATCCACTACATACCATATTCATAGGTATATTACACATATGATATAACTAATAACCATACTGATAGTCAAAGCTTTATATTTGGGTAATATTTAGATATACCTACTTACATATAGATTATACTTTATTGAGGTAAACCTACTTACATACAGATTATACTTTATTCCCTAATATAGGTACACTTAATAAATAACTAGTGACCATTCTGATGTTCAAAGCTACCATATTTAAACAGATATACTTAATTAATCTAACACATGCTTTAAGTTTAGTAGTGATACTACTATCCCATTTAAACTAATTTGATAACAATAAAGACCTTGCATAATACATACTTGCTAGAGTTCGTAAAACACTTTAATTTCCAAAAATAATTTAATACAATCTATTTAGTGAGATCAGCATGAATATAATATTGGCATGGATACATTGAATACATATTTTAAAAAATGCAAATTAACATCTGTTACTGGACAATAGGCATTTTTGTATGGTCTGTGTCTCAGGTCTTATATAAATAGGTGTGTGTCAAGTGTAGACATAATGTTTTAAACATTATTGTTTTATCAAAACGCCAGATTAATAATGGTAAGTATCGCACAAGCCATGCTTAAGTAATTAGATTAATAAGTATTCATTGCATTTTCATTAAAACTAAATTGTTTTAATCTACACTTAAATTGGAACTTTTTATGGTATACCTACTAGCATTACCTTTAAAGGTGGAAAATTATTTTACAATATCAAAGTACTAGGATAAACATTTCCTATGTCCTAACGCAACTCATGCTCTACCCTTATGCCACATCCAAATCTGTTTGCCCTTTGAGGCGTGAAAATGTAACAGTTACTTTTGCATTTATAATATTATTAAAAAAAAAGAATATTAGTAAGTGGCTGTTCACTTATAACGTAAGACAATTTTAACCAATTTCTGACCGCCCCTCCCACTTACGTAAGAAAAAATAAGACTTGAATGAACCCCCTCCCCCCTTGAATCTTACGTAAGATCACTTCCAAAATTGCAAAGAAGAAGTAGTTTTTTTTTTTACTTATAATTTTTGCTTTCTTTTGTGGTCTTACGTAAGAATAATTTAGACCCCTCCCACCCCTATGTAAGAAAAAGTAAAGACTTCTTTGGACCCCCTTCCCCCTCAAATCGTCTTACGTAATAATGAACAGCCTAAGTAGTATTTTTTTATTTGGTTTTTTATTTTTGACTGTGTTTAGTTTGTTATCTTCCTGTACGAGTCACAATAAATACTGTTTCTTTCATTCTTTCTTTCATTAGTAAATTAATGTTCTATGTTTGTTATCAAATTCAGCTCTCAATATTTCAACGCTGTTGCAAGCAATAGTATTGGGGATAACTGAATTTTACGATATTTCATAAAATAAAGTGATACAAAAATAACATTAAGTACTTATGTTTTAAATAAAATAAAAAACACAATTTTATCTTTAAATTAAAATAATTTATAATTTTTCCTAATTCCCTCCACATAACATTGTTATTTATTACCTTTAAAATAACACGCCACAACTGGATAATGGGATGAAGCCACTTATTGTCCCTTACCTTACTTAGGAGTTTTTATTTCAAACCAGATTTTAAAAAACAACCTTAATTTTTTTTTTTTTTCTTTTTATCATATTTAGATATTGAAACCCCCCACATCTGCGAAGTTTCGCTAGCTTATTTAATTTGATCCTGTATAATAAACAAACTACCTATACTTATTTATTGCAAATACTTTTTTAGCTATCTAAATGTTATGTAAGTTGTCTACATAGGTTTATCTACAACAACATTTTTAAATGTAATAATTCCACCAATAAATTAAATTACAATTTAGAAATGGTAACCCTGATCATGGCGGCGCAAGTTTCTTCGAGCATTAAAAAATACCTACAATAAGCAACTCTTTTTTTTTTTTTTTTTAAATATTGTTATATAAATAAAAGGGCTATGATTTATATAACAATAAATATTTAGTGGTATACCTATTATTATATACTTATGGACTCGAAAAAAAAAAATCTAACATGTTGTCGCCCAAGTGTGCTGGCACTACAGCGATTATTTTAAAGTACCGTTCCTTCAAAATATAACTGTTAATTGAAATTTCGCTACATACAATCATCATCCCTTTTTCTAAGTGATTTTTTTTCATTCGTTTGTGAGTTGTGTTCCTACAAGTTTCCACAATTTTCAAACAGATGGCAGCATACGCGCCGAGTATTGATTTTCCCGTTGTAGGTAGTACGTAGCGCTTGCCGGGAAATCAATATTTTGGACGTAGGTACTGGCAAACCATTCCGGTCACAGCGTAGTTCGTGAAAATTACTCGTGCTAAAAGTTATTATTATAAAGAAAAGTTACCAATTCACCTTTGAATACGGACCTTAACTACTCGGTATCGTGATTAAACAAGTGATTTGACAAACACATAATAACTTGACCTTCAAAGTGGCGCATCGGGTGAAATGATTATAAAGGGGTGATCAAAATTTACGCGACACTGTTGATTGTTTCGCTTGATAGTTTATTTGCTGCTTTATTATGCGTTCGCTTGCTGCCATTCATGGGGTGGATCCCTTGCCCGAATTAGGCATTCCATCGGCCATTCAACATCAGGGTGACGGCAACCCGGACGGTGATATGGCAGGCGCACAGGACACTATCTACCTGTGCAATTTCCGCGTTTCCGTCGATGGCGAGTGGCTCTGCCTGAAAGAACTGCACGATATGGAAATGCAGGATTCGTTCCATCGTCCACCTGTACAAGGCGCCATCACTTCGCCTGACGATCCAATGAATACTTTGATGGGTAAATTAATGCGCCGAACAAATGCAGTAAGTGTAAATAGTAATGACAATAAAATCAATTTATTGTCATCTGTTGTAGCACGGGATCCTGTTGTGATCGAACGCAGCAATCTTGTGAACATCTCGAAACTGATTGTGAAGGAGCTGATCGAACAATCGCTCCGGTATGGTAGAATGCTCGACAGTGATCACTTGCCACTGCATCACTTCTTCATTGTACTCGAGCATGTTATGCGTCATGGACTCAAACCGAAGAAGGTAATTACTTGAGCTGATACTTACTTATAACTTTAATGAACAAATATTAAATGGTACCTATTTAATATTAATTGACAAATAGATCACTTAAAAGACGTCATTACTATTACTGTGTTAAACGAGACATCATTACGTTTCCTTTTAAGGCATCAAAAACAAAATCAGTTAATTAAAGAGACCGGCAATTACATTGGGCAAACCCATCATTTATATGATAAGCATTTTCAGGGATTGCTTGGACCTAAAAAAGAACTGTGGGACATCTTGCAAATGGTGGAGAAATATTCGCCCGAAGCCGCTGATATCACGGCTAGCGTCAGGGATCTTCCCACTGTCAAGTAAGTCACAAATACTACTACTATAGGTACCTAAAATTTGATCCAGTAACTAGACACCACACCTCTATATCCGTCTCCTAATAGCAACACTTCATGAAGAAATTTTAATGTTTTATTATAATTTTCGCACATTACTATTAATGTGTTAATTTCGTTACTCAAGTAATTATTAAAACTCGTTTGGATATTATTTACTTACCTACTGATATTATTTTATCATACCTAATGCACATTTTTGAGTTCAAAAAAATAACTAGGTACTAAAAGAAGAAAGAGTTGGTAAAAGTTTTTCGTCGTCGATAAAAATAACAAAATCGCATTCGTATCTAAGGGTTTCTATCTTTTTACAGGACGGCTATGGGTCGTGCACGAGCCTGGTTGAGGCTGGCTTTGATGCAGAAAAGACTTGCTGACTATCTTCGTATTATCTTAGAACATCGTGAAGATACGTTGGAGGAATATTTCGAACCTCATGCTCTGATGCTGAATGAAGAAGCCGTCATTATAACTGGTCTTCTGGTCGGCTTGAATGTTGTGGATTGTAATTTGTGTGTGAAGGTAATTATTTGTCAACGAACCCACTTGTTACTTTTTGATACCAATAGGTACCTATAATTTTTTCTACCTTGTCGTAAAATCAAGACAATGAAATCGATACTGGAGAAGTATTAAGTGACACATAAAAGTTCTTTCGTATATTCATTAAATTTTAAAATTCCTTGTGAAACACACAGGAGGAAGATTTGGACAGTCAACAAGGCGTAATAGATTTCTCGCTTTACTTACGCGGCAGTAACTCGTCCAATGACCTAGCCGGCAATGGCAATGGTAACAGTGATTCAGAGCCGAAACAACGCCACATCAACACAATGCTAGACCAGAAGAATTACATCGAGGAGCTGAACAGACATCTCAAGTGAGTTTCGAATCTATTATCTATTGTTCTCAAATTCTCACGCTAATCTAGGCAGGTTAATTTCTTCTTTTAACTAATTATTTTCTATTTAGTGCTTTTCCCATAAGCCTCATTAGTAAACTAGATCATTAATCAATTGACTTGCGCTTCGCTAGACTATAATTTTTACTTCACTGTTCCTATTTGGAACGACAACACCAATGATATGCAATGCTAATGGGTGTTTTATGGTTCGTTTATATCTTACAGTCTCGTTTGAAATACCTGTCTGTGTTAGTTTACTTTCTTTTTAGCCATTTTAATGTAATTTTATGATGAGACGTTGGCGTCGTCAACGACGTCGGCGACGTCAATGTTGTTTCGAGTGTGACGCCTCTAGGAATTAAAAATTTCATTCAACGTCCCAGTTCTTACCTATACCTTTGTAAACAAATAGTATTGTTGAAGGTTAACTCACAAATAATAAGGTCATGAGCGAACATTATATTTAACCCAGTTCATAGACCCATGACGATTGGACTCGCAATAGCTACAACGAGGTAATCGTTAGGTAGCTATACCTACTTCCATAGACTGTCTGATAGGTATAACCGCAATTCTATGTGGGCTGCATTTGATAGTCTACTACGGCATCACTTACACCACCCAATCCTCTACAAGGCTATTCTATTCAACACAAATATAGTTAACCAGACAGCCAAACACATGTTATCTGCTGCGATTGACTGGCTTAAATAACAAAAGTCAGTCAAATCATTTGACATGAGTTAGATAGTCTGTTAGCTATTTTTTTGTGATTAGTATTTCCGAAATCAGATAATTTATCTCCTCAACATTTATTATGCGCACGGCCAAAGTGTGAATCTCTCTGCCAGCGTCTATGTTTCCTTCCACGTGTAGCTTCAGCCTTCAATCCAGGAGTTAACAGGCATCTTCTGGGCTTGCTCGTTCTATCATAGACTTCATCCATTGATTTCCACTAGGCGAGATCGAAGTCAAGAGCATTTAGCACTAAAAGAAATCTTCAAGAATAATAATTGATACTGCCTAATCCTCAAGAATAGTTCGCCTTCTATAAAACCACTGTGCAAAGAAATTTTTATCAATTAAAAAGGTGTATTGTTATGCAAATCCCTTTTGTTTTAGTGCAACAGTAGCGAACCTCCAAGCCAAGGTCGAAAGCTTGACAACGACCAATGCCCTCATGAAGGAGGACTTGGCGATCTCCAAAAACACGATGATTCAATTAGTTGAGGAAAACAATCAACTGAAACATGCGCTTGGTAAGTACCTACAGTAGGAACTTGACACTAAACATAACATTTACATTAAACTGTACGTTTACGTCAAACTTGGGTTTTGTTACTTACATGAATGAAAAATTTATCCTAAATAGGAAGCATGTCCCATGTCTGAAAGTGCATTTACAGGGTGCAGGAACGACGCGCAACCTGTTACCGTGGAATCAGTACATGATTCTGAACCCCCAAAAATTTCTACCCTAGGGAATTTAGAATCAAGTGCTGAATTCACGGTTACTGTTTGCGCTCCGATGTTACTGCCACCTGTATAAAAAAAAACTGGCCAAGTGCGAGTCGGACTCGCACACGAAGGGTTCCGTACCACAAGGCAAAAACGCCGATAAAAACACGTTTGTTGTATGGGAGCCCCCCTTAAATATTTATTTTATTTTAATTTTAATATTTATTATTAATGTAACAATACAACTATTTTGTAAATATTTCAAGTGCCTACCTGTTGCCATTATTGATATCGAGCAAAAAAGGGCAAAAAAAATCGCGTTTGTTGTATTGGAGCCCCCTTAAATATTTATTTTATTTTGTTTTTAATATTTGTTGTTATAGCGGCAACAGAAATACATAATTTGTCAAAATTTCAACTGTCTAGCTATCGCGGTTCTTGAGATACAGCCTGGTGACAGACAGACGGACAGACAGCGAAGTCTTAGTAATAGGGTTCCGTTTTTACCCTTCGGGTACGGAACCCTAACAAGCACAAATTAGTTTTTTTTTTTTTGTCAAAATATCTCAAATATTCACTGCCATTAACCTCAATCACATAACAGTAGTCGCCGGAAAGGGAAACTACTCATGGTTATCGGTATTTACTATCGAAAACACCACGCGAATAACACTAATAGAAAATCCAGCAGATAAGACACCTTGCTTACAGTGATGAGTCAGTCTCTATTGTATTTGTATAGCTATTAGCTTAGTAAGCATTCGTCCCTGGGCCGGACCTGACGCCCGCGTCATTATTTTACCGCCATTTATTATTTAACCACGGTTTTCAACCGTTATGCGCTATAACTCAGCATTAATGGGCAATTCTACAGCAAAAAGTCACACTAAACAAACTTTTTCGACCAAATCCTGTGAGTTATTTATGTACCAGTGTAAATATATCACGCTGCAGTCTGTGTTTATTTGTATTGTTTAAGCACGTGTGCATTTTTTATGCAGGGCAAGATATAACCAAAGACACGAGGATGAAGGTGACTGAGCTGCAATCTGATGAAGAGGTAAGATAAACTATTTATTTACTTTCTTTCTTTCCTCCAATTATCGCTGTACTGGTAAATTTTAGTTTACGTCCAAATTAAAACGAAGTAATTCAATTCAGTGGCATTCAATGGAATAAGTTTTCCTTATTTGAAATGCCGTCCTTACTTGTATGATATGACATCTAATTACGCACTTAGTTACGTTTTTTTTTTGTGTTTCATTAGTTCTACCGTGCATCAATATTTTTTTTACCGACTTCAAAAAAAGGAGGTTATCAATTCGATACGTATGTATGTAATATTATTGGAATTGCCTTATATTCACATTATGACAATCTACTAAGGCTTCCAAACAAATATACAAAATTTCATAGACGTATGTATGTTTGTCCACGCATTTCTCAGCAACTATTAATCGGATCGTGACCATTTTTTTTGTATTAGCTTACATTTACTTCAACTTAGGGAACAGTGCAAGTTTCATCAAAATCTGTTCAGTAATTTTCAAGATATGGACTAATACGTGTAAGTGTGACGGCCTGGCGTATTGATACGAGCTACGGGTCGAAGTGTCAAAGGGAAAACATCTCAAAACCTTGGTCAAATTCTAGTGCAAAAACTAAAAATTACGAAATAAAAAGTAATTTAAAAAAATTAAACCGACCTCAAAAAGAAATCAACTCAAAATTATGAAATAACTTTAATTTCGGAAGTCGGTGGCAAAAACTAAAATACAGATCCCGAGACACCGACTTCCGAAATTAAAGTTATTTCATAATTTTGAGTTGATTTCTTTTTGAGGTCGGTTTAATTTTTTTAAATTACTTTTTATTTATTAGATTTCTTTCGTATTTAAAAAACTAAGTCTCGGAATATATCTATCTACTGATTAAACATATTCGCATACCCTTGTTTTAATGATACTAGCGATTAAATGTCCATCGATATACAGTCTTAGGTATTGCGAAAATAATACAATGATTTGTTCCAATACGGACAAGATACGTACGTCTTGTCTTCATAACAAAGACTGGATACTAAAACACTTTCTTTATTTCGGTACCAAAAAAAGTAAAACCTAAATTTATTACAAAACGAAATCTAACTTTAGTTCTAGTTATTTCGATTTAGGCGCTTAACTTACTATAATGACTGCTTAACTTTTGTAGAAAAAACCTGCATTATCTACTACAACAGTTAGGTTCTTAATACAATAACTGATTCGGTGGTTTAAACCTGATATAAAGAAAATCCTTGTTTTGTAATAAGGGGGATTACCAAATAGAAATAGATACAACAAGGCGTGCGATTTTAAAAATAGCGCCATTAAATTAACACTCCAGCGACGAGTCTGAAGAAATGTGTCACTTTAATTTCCAGGAGAAACGTAGCGTCAAAAGCATCGCCTCTGATAAATCCAAAAATGATAGCGAGGCCAGCAAGAATTTGGACGAAGAACGAAAGAAGTATTTGGAACTGCAGAGAGAGTTAGATTTACAGGTATAGTAAATATTACCGGTCGTAATACTTCTGAACAATGTTATTTTATAAACGTCTGCTCGAACTGAAATCAAGGTCGATACATAATGGCCTGTGGCCGCTGTCGGGTCACAATAACTTTATTCCATTAGGCTATGACCTGTCTGTCTAATGGGTATAGCGAAGTCTATAAATCATAGCTTACAGAAATGTTTTGTCCGTACACTGAACTACAAACCTAAAATAAGAAATTTCTAATAATACTCTTTAACACTTATACTTCAGATTTCACTCAAAGCAGAAATGGAGGTCGCTATGAAATTGCTAGAGAAAGATATACACGATAAACAAGACACAATTATATCGCTGAGACGGCAACTTGACGATATAAAGCTAATTAACCTAGAGATGTACAAAAAATTACAGGTGAGTTATTTACTCGTAGTTCAATAAATATGCATGTTGTTTTAAATAATCTTTTAGGATTTTGTACCCTTAAAACTCTATCACTAGTGGTTGACCAATCACGCGCTTGCGTCAATCGTTGCTAACATTTCTTAATTTGTTCTTCATGGTCTGTAGATGATTAACAAGTAGATACCTAACTGTGACACTAACTCTTACTTTCAACTTGCAAATGTATCTAAATTACTCCGGTTTTAGCACATCACGCACTGTTTCATACCAGTTTAGTTACCTTTGTTTACGGTACAGTCGTGTCCTTAGACGTTGCCCACGAAGGTCGCTCGTGGCGTGGGTGCCTGCTTGATTCCCGCCCATGCATTCTCATTATCCCACCAACTTCATTAACGAATAATATGCCTTATATCGCATTTTTTGTATCGGTAACTTGTTTCGCTTGTAACTTATTAAAATGTATGTATTCGTATTTTGTTTTTCTTTAGTTGTTTCGTTGTCTCGTTTTTTTTTATTATTACTCACTGACCTGCTAATATTATATATATAACCTTTACTAATACCATGCTGTATTCACAATGCCGCGGTTGTCGTACGGAAGGAATGCGAGATGGAACTGACGCAGAAGGGCGAAATGGTGTCGAGGCTCCAGGGGAAGGCCGAACAAATTGGCAAAATACTTCACAACCTTGAGAAATATAACCACTTCTTAGGAACTGATAATGACTTAGTCAAAGCTCTCAGGTCTCCTACAACTAATGAAAATAATCTAGGAGAAAAGTTAGAAAAATTGAAAGCACAAAGTCACGCGCAAAAGGGTACAAAGTCTAAGGATGAAGGCCCGCCTCATAAAAAACTGAATCTCCAGGAAATACCACCGTTCCGAAAGTGTAATATGAGAGACAAGACAGTCAGTCAAATCCCGGAGTAATCTTCGACATTAACTCAATACTGTGAATAAAATTGTTCCATTTTATCATATTCAGGTGGTGTTTCCTGTTTCCTAGAAAATTATTAATGTATTACCTACTAACACATACTAATATTATGGTGATATTGATGATGTTGAGGATAATATAATGGTTACAAATTATTATAATATTATGCATTCACATAGTTTTAAAATATTCATAAAACCACTGTATTAACCTCAGAATAAATTTATATGTATTGGTATGAAACTTTTAACAGTAACGTCTGTCCTGTACTTATCTGCTTTAAACTAACAGAAATAATCTTACTTCCGCTCAAATGAGTTGTCATTTTATTCAGCTAAACTGTATTGGCCTTGTTTTAGGAATGTGAAAGTTCCTTGAAACATAAAACAGAGCTAATAGCCAAATTGGAAGCAAAGACTGAATCAATGGGCAGCACCATACATCAACTCGATGAGAAGTAGGTTTTACTAATTTTTACTATGACATCGCATCAAGCGGGTTACGGCCTGCGTTCACCCGTCAGGATCGAAAGAGTGCCTGGATAATATATTACGCTGTTGAATGTAAACTAAGCGCTTGACATATCAGTACTCAACGCACTTAGGTGTGAGCAATGCACAGCTTGCGTGTGTCAACTAGCGGCAACTCTTTCCATTCGCTCGATATTGGCAAACCCTCACAATGAACTTAGTGAATGCAAAAATCAGTATTTTGATAAATTATTTATGTGATCCGATGATAATAACCATATTGTTAAACGTAATGCTACTGTTGCTTTTGCTTACTTGCTGTGATTCAATTAAATATCCAATTGTACCATTTTGTTAATTCACTTTGTTAGGTTTTTTTTTCGATTAAAGTTAATTTAAGGTGTTATTAAGTTATTTCCCACAAAATAAAATCATATTGATTAGGTACTGTTAAGTATATTTCACTGTGTTATATATTTGTTATTTACTTTGATTAAAACAGTTTATTGTTACCTTTTGATAATTATGTAACGTAACTAATAAAAAGTACCTGTATTAGTAGTATAGAGAGCGTGTGGATTTGGTAGCGCTAATAAAGAGATTGGTATTTTGTATACTTTTCCAGTGATTGTCAAAGTTACATTGTATAGAGATTTTTGATTATTACTTCAAAAGGGTATTTGATCTCATTTCATTTGGGTAGCTACAAATGCTTGGAAACTTGAATTTTATGATTGTATACAAATATTGTGCTCGTTAATATCTAGCAGCAAATGTAATAAAAACGATTTTAGATATTTTCTTTTTAATAGTTTTGTAATTACGAGGCGGTAGTTATGTAAAAGCCTTATTTATAATAAAGCATATTCAGTCGCATTCTGTATTTTATTGAACTTGAATTCCAATGGACTTGCTTGTTTTAATTTTATGTTTATTGTGTAGGTTTGCCATTATCAATCTCAGTCCTATGTTTGCATGCTTTGTGTGATTAAACAATACCTTGAATGTGATAAATAACACAGTAACATAGTAAGCGTTCGTCTGTTCCTTATAAACAATATACTCAAGTCATGACAATTGTTCGTGACATTATTGTTTACCATCACTTTACGGGATGGAGTCTCATCAAAACTTATTTTTTCTTTGCATAGCATATGAGTTGACTTATGATTGAAACTTACAAGCTACAGTCAGTTAGTCAGATTTTAGGCGAAAAGATAACTCTACAGTATTTATGATGATTAAAAAGTCACTTACGTTAGTTAGTCAAGCATTGAGCTCACATTTTTAATTCTATTAGAAATAGTACTGATGATTAATGACTTGAATGAAATACACGTAGAGTGTCTGAAAAGCCGAATATGACTAGTAAAGCTAAAGTAAATCTAATACACACTACCACAGAAGCTTTAGACATAGCCTCACCAACACTGAAGTTCCACCGAAGGTACTGTACAGTCAACGTCAAAAAGTAGCTGATTATTTTCTAATTTCAAGTATTCAATCCATAGTACCTACTGGAACATATGAATTGATTTAACCTATTGACCGCCTTACTCGAATAAATACGACAAATGTTTTTAGGCGCCGTTTTGTGTCCGTGCCGCCTCAGTCGTATAAATACGACTATGTTCATATTTTGTTTTTTATTTGACAAATAAAGTCGTGCCATAAACATAGGTATTTATTTGTCTATGAGCTTGCCCGCAATTGCGTAACACATTATCAATCGGAATTGGTTTCATTTTGACAGTTTAACATCATTAATTGCGTTATTTAGGTACGTGTTGAGCAGACAAATTTTTCGAACTTCTGAAGCAATGGATTAGCCTTTTGCTTCAAAATTATTCAAATTCCGATTGATAGTGTGATAAAGAACCAACAATCAATAGGTTAAATATATCAACACTATTCATCAATAATTCGTTACAAAAAAAAGTCTATTAGAAAGTTTTCATTCATAAATCCCTTCTGAAGCTTTGCCTACTGTTAACTAACTTTTGTTGCTGGCTGTACGAACAAATGAACTTGTGTTAAAGATATTTGCACACTAAATAGGTTGCAAGAAGATAAGTTAGCTAGGAAGAGTTTAGAAGACAGTGCCCGTTCGCTGGGACAGAAGGCGGCCGCAGCAGAAACGAGAGCCGTGGCCGCAGAGGGTGACCTAAGAATAGAAAGGGAGTGGAGGGTGTCTTTACAAGTAAGTACTTAAGTAGGTACCGGGGAATTTTTGATGGAAAAACTCCTGAATTACTACTGTGCGACTGTCGAGAGAAGGAATTATTCCTCGTAGATACACTTGTAAAGACACTTTTGGAAATCATTCACTTCTGTTCCTGTCAGATACACTTTTTAAAATCATGAACAGTAATCACCTGTCAGTTTCATACAAACGTGTTTTGCGAATTTGATATTTATCTAGCTACTAGAATTGTACTGACGGAACGAAGGGTGTCAGACACGCATTCTCTCGACGGCCGGACTGTAAACGACACTTTTGAGAAATTCTTAAATATTTATTCATTATGAAATCAATTGCATTTGCAAAAGTAGGTATTTTATAGAATCTTTTAAGTACCTAGAGATAAAAAAAAACTCTTGAATACTCTTTATGTAGGTACTGCAAATCATAAATCAGTTGCACTGTCTAATAATGTAATTTATTTTGCGCATATTTGCTACTTCTTTATTATTTACGTTAGTAGCAAGATGTGACATAATAGTATTATTACGAGATGACTAACCTTATGTATCTACATACAAAATCATCTTTGATTCATATTTTAAACCGCAAATCCTCTACCGAATGACGTAGATATTACTCCGTATTACCTAAGCCAATCAAAATGTTAGGGTGCGTACACATCTGGCGAATGTGCAGATCGCAAACGGCTTATATTTCGCTAGCACGCGTCAATCATTGCAAGTTAAACCTTATCTCAATGACATAAAAGTCACATGATGTGCGCTCGTTATTTGAATGCTTAGTAAATACCTACTTAATTCGTTTTCGTTGAAATAATAGTAGATAGATTATTAATAATTACTGTATTATAGGAATCCATGATGCGAGATCGAGATAAGATATCAATGTTGACACAAGAAGTGGAATCTCTGAAATCAATAGGCCAGGTAAACAAAACACAATACTTCTATATTAATATAATAGAGCTAAACAGTTTGTTTTTTTTTTGAACGCGCTATACTCTGGAGCTACTGGATTTGTAAAATTATTTTTGCATTTGATAGCCGAATTCTTGAGGAAGGCTATAGGTTATATCCAGGCTTTTCAACATCACGCTCCGACCCTTCCGAGCAAAAAGAAAACAAGTCAGAAAGACCGCTAAGCCAAAACGAAGTAATAGCGCGGACAAACTCGCCGGCAGAAGCTGATACGTAGATACCTATTAAAATATTGACTCATACCTATTACCGATAGTTTTAATCTGATATGATGTCAACAGTTTTAATTCCCTAGAAAACGGGCATTAGCGTGATGTGCAATGTATTGTGTCATGTATGTTCATGTTGTGAAATGCATAAAGCCGCGATTACACGACGAGACTCTCAAACCTCGAGAGGCGAGAATGTGACTTGAAATTATGAGTTAAAAACGTTTCACATACGTATAATATATTCTGTAACCCTTATTTTTCTTTAAATAAATGAGAGACACTGTTTAGTTTGTTGTTTGTTAATAGTTTCAGTAAGGTTCGGATATTATATTATTATTTTAATAATTTGTTAGTTTATTTAAATAAATTCATTCTTTTCCTTACCGAAAAAAAACATAAGTAGATATTTTTACAACTATTTACTATTTTTGCAATACTGAAGCAATCCAGTTTAATTAAAATATATATTATTTTAAACTTTTAATTATCACGTTACAGAAATACCTCTCGCTGCAAGAAGAGCAGCACGTCTTAAAAACACAGTATGTTGAAGCGCAGAAAACTTTAGAAGAAGTAGGTGCCACACTGAGCGAGAACAAACTGCAACTAGCAGAACTTTTGGAGAGGGAGGCGGCGCAAGCGCAGACGGTTGAAGAGACGCCCACGTGGACACATGATAAAGACGCCACGGCCTGTACCGCGTGTGCCAAAGAATTCTCAATAGCTAGGAGGAAAGTAAGTTATAAAAATCTTATTACAGACAGATACACCGATAACTTTGTATTGATATGGTGCAAACTGTGAATATTCACAGTTTGTCGAAACAAACCGCCGACCAATTAATAAACAAAAAAACCTTCACTTCGAAAATAATAAGTTAATACTTAATTATTATAAAAAAAAGAAAAAGTACGAGTTTTTTTTTGTCGACTATCATTCTTAATTTTTTTAAAGAGATTTTTCTAAAATAATGTTATCATTTAATGTCACATGGACGAGGGGGCCTAAAATTAGTAAATGAAATTAAAAACGATATCTTGCCGTGTTTTTTGTAAGATTATAAATTGTATTTGTTATCTTTTACAGCACCACTGCCGTCGGTGTGGCCATATATTCTGCGCGGCCTGCAGCGACAAGGCAGTCGCGTTAGCTGGCAACACCAAGCCTGTGCGAGTATGCGATGCCTGCTACGCTGAAGTGAGACTAACGTAGCTAGTATACAATTATAGAATAGCTTTGAATTATTCAAATTGACCAAAATAGCGCACTGAAAACAAAAAGGTGTAACATTGCAGATGCTACCGGTCAGCTTCGGTATGTATAACATTGAGTTTGTTACCGACTTTATTAGACCTGGCAACAAGGCAATGTTTGATATAATGTTGTTGGAATTAAGAGTTCTACAACGCTCAACTTTTATTTAGCGCCCTCTTTAAGTGGTTGTAGGTTGAGCATTCCGAAGCTACTAAAATAAATATACCTAGTAGATAATTTTGTAGCTCAATCAAAAATATTAGTCAACCGTAAATATTTTCAACGATTGTTTGGTGACCACAACAGGTTTTAAAGGCTGACACAAAACTTCAGTACATTAATAATTGTTATCGTGAAATCAAATAGCTAATTATTTAAATTTTACAAATCTTTGCATCTATTAAATCATGTAGAAAAATAATATACTGAGGCACATACCTAATGCTAAATTTCGTACAAAATACAGTCCAGTAAAAAATGCGCGAGGTCAAATTATAGTTTTAACTTTTACAAATAACTGTTAGGAGTTTAAAAAACATAATATCAAAATACAGGGTCAAATTAAATTAGCTAGCGAAACTGCGGATGTGATGGGTATCGATATATACACACGATAAAATAAAAACAAAAAAGATTTGATGTGGTTTTTTGGAGTTCAACGACCGTTAATTGTGTTGTTACTTGAAGTAGAGTTGAGAAAATCTGTTTTATCTTGTTTAGATCGATATAGATATCGGTCGGCAGAAAAACGCTAGCTAATTTAATTTGAACCTTTATACTCCATTGCCTTATAAAATCCTATTCAGTTATTCGGCTTTCTGCGTATGTGTAGGCCAAATAACTAAGATATTTTGCAATCTCAATTATTATGAAACCCATTTTTCAGTCAGTTTCAGCAAAAGTAAATATTCACATTCACATTACCAGTTTACCGCCCATACGGGTGAGGTACATCTGAATGAACGCCAAATTAGCCCAGCTTGGCGAGTACTGGCTACCCTCGAGGCGACTGACCCCCTAATTAATTATTACTAATTATTTATTTATTAATTTAGTGATATTACTTTACTGTATCACTATGTGACCTCTAGTTCCTCTTCATAGGTTACTCGGTTAAACAATAAAAAAAAACAAGTTCTATGAACACTACATCAAAGAGAACAAATTATATAACTATGTCTTTTAACCAACCCGCGCTGGGCCCGCGTGGTGGATTACGGCCCACTCCCTCTCACCGAGAGGAGGCCTGTGTTCCAGCAGTCGGAACATTATAGGTTAATTATGCTATTCTGTTATTTATCTATGAATGATGATATTATAGTTGCGTTATATTAGCCTATACAATTGGTTGTTGGTCTTAGCCTGAATCTTAGGACCATGTTTTATTTCTAGGACATAACTTTCTTATTTTGTGATATTAAATCTATTAAATAATCAAATATGTACAATTTCCATAAATAATTATTGTTCTTTTTTATATTTTAATTATATTTTAACAATTATTATTTGTAGTTATTGATATACAATGCAATTATTCGTGTTTTGTAATGTCTAAATCAAATAGAGCGATCGAATTAAAAATAATTAAGTAAGTATGCCGTTTGGTTTTAAATAAATGCAAGTACAATAAAACGGCCTAATAATGGATGAACTGTTACAAAAACAGTTTAAAAATTGTAATTTAATGTGCAAAGCATCTTCTTCATCCGTTTATTTCATCACTTCATTTGGTCGTTAGCTTTTGAACTGCTTAAATAATTAAAACTCATTCATATAATTATTGTTCTAGCCAAATATGCTGCCGCAAAATTAGTTTTTCTTTTTTAAAAATTTTGAGTTGAAGTGTTTTTTACTCAACACTTAGCAGGAATATACCAAGTTGATATAATTTACATTTGCAAACCATACAAATAACTTACGGCTCTGTTGTAATAATGATTTTATCCATACACTACCAGAGATATTATATTTCTCCCTGATCGCCATACAAAGTGGATGTGTCCTTTACAGCTTAATAAATGGATTTCAAAGATAAGTTTAGAGCCAAAATTTATTGTTATCCATAGATAATTATTGTTAGTGTGGTGCTTAAGTTATTATGAGTGTGTATATTATTATATTAATGTTATTAAAATACACATAATAATAATTGAATATTGTACATATATAATAATGTTTGTATAATAATTATGAATACGTAATCTGGACATAAAAATAACCGAATTAAATATGCATTTTGATTTTTATTTCATACAAATCATAAGTACATGATTTCTTTATAAATATTCTGAAACATATTTGTTGACCTAATAGATTAAAAATAGAAGCAACACACTCAGTGCAAGTTAAGGAAAACATATCGAAGAATTTATTATTTCGGCTACTTCTAAATTTCATAGGGCCGTATCTTGAGCTAAAATGTTAGTCTTTATTTCATTCAAATCGTTCCACTCTCCAGTTAAATTTGTTTTCGCCCCCTTTGGGTTTTGGCTTCGTTATCGACTGACTTTGTATTAGGTACTAACTCCAGTTATTTTATTTAAAGTATGATACTACAATAAAATATGTCGACTCATCGACTGTGTCAATGAGCCTGTGATATATCGATAGATAAAAACAGATTGTACAAAAGCTTCTATTCTGATGACTCCTCTACGTCTTCTGCCATGAGATAATCCATGATTTGTGCCATAGCCTCAGGGTTTTCTTCTGGTACCTGTAATGTATAGTAGAAATTGTATATTCAAGAAAAGAATAGTGATGTAGGTACTCATGAATCATATTCAGTGAAACATATTTTGTATGTGTATTGCGACCACCAAGTCAATTCTGTATTTTTTATTTCGGTCGTAGGTTCGTTTCGAACAGGGTTTTTTGCAATTACGTAATTCGCTTTTAGGACCATATAGTACGGAAGGAAATTATGTGCCATTTAAGTAAACAGAGGTAGTGATACTGTTTGAGTTCTTCTTGGAAAAATATCACAGCCATATAATATTATTAGCACCACCTAAAGCACTAGGAAGTGGTGAATGCCGGGGCCGGGGGTTTTGGAGGACTGCCTTATGTTATTTTGACTTTCAAAAAGTGCTGATTCTCAGCCTAATTTGAACAAATGACTTGATTTTGATTATGATATTTTTCAACAGGAATCTATTTCACAAATTTTACTTACCCAGTGGCCAGCTCCAAAGACCGACCAAAAGCTTAATCTCTTCATTTCTTTATAATATCCGTTTTTGCTTCCACGTATCGGATGTCTTTTAGCGTTGGCAAAGTCAGCTGCGCCATGCCATTTCAACTTGTGAACCCAGTTGGAAGCACCTAAGAATATAAGATAATGTTTATGATCTGTATTTAATCCAGCTTTAAAATATTTTGTCTCTGTCTTACAAAGAAACGGTAACGTTATTCAAATATACAGAGTGAGCCTCTTTGTTTCAGTTGTAAAACATATCAATACACTTATGTGAATATCTAGGTACATTGTCAGAACATTAATAAATTATTTTTTTTAAATGAAAAAATTTGTTTATTGTGTCTCAAACGGTTACATTTACAAATGTGAATGAAATAGCCCCAGTAAGTAATTAATAATACTTGTGTTAGGGTTCTCTCGCTCCTTCCCTTAATTCATAGTTAACAATATTGAGACTTTATACAGAGAATATTGAGATTTCTTTTTACCTATAAAGTAATTAGCAGCTCTGTGTAGTGTGTAATTTTGAGTATAGGTATGTGTGTCGATAGTAGGGTGGGTTTGTCTGTGTGTATGTTGGGGTGCGCGCGCGTGTGTGTTAATGTGTTTATGTGTTTCCTGATACTGATAGTGCTATTTTATCAATACACAAATACAATACCAAAATATTTATTTCAACATAAACATCGTGTCATACAACAATTGAGCTCAATATTATTAGCCAAATTAGAAAAAAAAACACCCCGTTACCTATAATACCTACAAAAAATAATAATTTGAATATAAAATACGTCATGCTAATGAGAACAAGCTCAATAAAGCTCTAATATAAGGTGAAATAAGATTAGTTCATGAGTATCGATATTTAATGACGATAAACAAAAAAAATATATTTCTAAACTCATAATTTCAAGTAACTACAATCCCGGCGATGAATCATGGCCAGTCCGAAGTTTGCGCAGGAGACTGCGCAATAACATTTCTTAAGAACTAAATAGTGAAATGAGGCGAGTATAATATGAGTAATAAAACATGCGCGAATGTTCTGATAGCCGATGTTTAGACCGGCTGTATTGTACAGCTGATGACGGGACCAACGCGCTGGTAGTATAATTTAAAAAAAATCGTCAAAAATATCCCCCATATCGCCATCATATATTATCTTGGGATATATCTCATCTCGTCTATGGAGTTTCGCTAGCTTATTTAATTTAACGCTGCCTATAACCTTGATATAAAGATGTAAGCCTAAATGAAAGACTTCCATTTCTTTATGCTAATGTCTAATCCAATAAGCATTAAGCTTAAAGGATGACTGCGTTACGCAACCCGACGTGTCTACGATCATTTACATAGATATTCTTTTTCTTTTCGTGTCGACAGTACCTACTGTAACATGTGTGTTAACTACTTTATATTCATTGAGTCCAGTAGGTGATTGTATAAGAGAGTATATTGCTGGCAGGGTAGCAGTCGCCAACATCATAATTTCTATTCGATTTATTATTTTAGAAAATATATTATAGAGTAGGTAAAAGTACCAAAGTAACAATATTATATTGTAATCTTACCGCCTAATGGAGTGACTACGTCCAAGTTTCCGTTGTAAATTGCTATCTTCAGTTTCGTCTTATCCAAGAGGGCTTCTACTGTTATGCAAAATAGATAAAACATTATAAAGCTTAAACAGGTATAATTCAATGATTCTAGAGAGAGTGCCGTTGTGGCCCAGCGGTAACGGCTCAACTTACGACTTGTAGGTCGTGGCTTCGCTTCGCCTTTATAATATGTATTAGTGTGATAGCAGTAGTGGCCTAGTGTTAACGGCCCCGACTTAAGACTTCTAGGTCATGGTTTCGAACCCATGTAGGCGCTTTAATTTTGTAAATCATTTCATCACCACTGCTCTAAAGACGTTGAAGGAAAACATCGTGAAGAAACCGGCATGTCCTAGAACCAAAAATTCGAAGCCATATGCTATCTACCATCCCGCACTGATGGGCCCGCGTAGTAGATTACAGCCCACTCTCTCTCTAAGAGGAGGCCTGTGTCCCAGCAGTGGGAACATTATAGGTATATATAGATTTATCTTCCTTTGTTAATATAATTAACTGTACGTTATTAGTATGTTACTGCATGTACTTAATACATACCTACTTCATGTATTAAATATTTGCATGCCATCATTACATGGCGGAATGTGTCTTTGCACTACAATTTTATATCATCATCCTACCACATTTTATGCAAATAAACGATTTTGATTTGATTTTGAGATTAAGCTAAACGTTTCTAATAATTGTAAGGTACTTACAAAATGATACAGATGGTACAAGGAAGCTTTGTTTTAAACTTTGGTAAGCCCTTCCTGATAAATAAGTCCATCTTATCGTTTTATTTACCTCGGCCAAAGTGGGTTTTACATATCGATTCATTTTGATATCTAATTCTTCAAGTGCGGGATAAGGACTAGCAGCATACACATTGTTAAAGTTTAACTCTCCCTGACCATTGAGAGTCGTAAACAAAATGTCGTCTAAAATATCCGCTTGCAAATATTCTTGTGTTTCTATAGATCGAGCAAGCTTCTTCGCTACCTTTGATGAGGACATATATAAATTCCGATCTATCACCCCCTGAAATAAAACATGTTGGTTATAGAACATTCATATATCAATTATTCTACATAAATAGTTCTGCACAGTTGCACAAATCAAGATAAACTCATACCGTGAGATACAAAAATTCCGGTTGGACCAAAACGCTTTCTTTGGGATCTACCCAACCACTGCCAATACCGATTCCTTTGAAATTTATTTTCAAGCTCTTCTTTTCGATTGCCTGAAAACAGCATGCTTTAATAAGTACTTAGACAAACACCGGGGGCAGTTTAACGTAACTCTGCAGCGGCGTTTCTTATAAGATTGGCATTGAGTACCTAGTCAGATCGTCAATCGTCGGTCACTTCTTGTTTGTAAATCCTTCAGGACCTAAGAGTATAATTATGCGAGTCGCATCTAGCGCTGGTCTAGCATAGATGTTCGCAGAATATTCGGCATTATAGGTACCTACATTGCGCAGAGTCCACGCGAAAGTCGCGCCAAGGCGACGACGCCGACGACGCCTGCGCAGCGCATTACGCGACGTCAACGTTTCCACTCCTCAGAGCTAGAACACTTTTAGCTAGATCCGTTCCATTATTTTTTTTAAATTAAGTACCTAGTTTTCTAGTTATAGGCCCAATACATACCGTATGTAAGTAAAATGCCAGTCTTGGACACAGTTTGCCGCCATAACTTTGACTGAATAAATATGTTGGTGTGTTACGGAAATCTTTGTGTCTCCTGAAAAACACTTTTATTGCCCTTGCTAGATCCATAGCTGTGAACAATTAACATAAAAACGTTTAAAGACATGATACAAACATATATTATTTCGTTTTCTATTCAAATAGGTAGGTTACATATCGTTTTTTCTCAAGAACATACCCATTTCTCGATCCGTTTTCACCAACAGTGAATTGTTTGTGACATAACTAAATCCAGTACCAACAGGATGGTCTATGAACAACACGTTTCTTTCTTTTACCTGAAATTTAAACAAACTGGTATCATATCGTTCTGTAGTTTTTGGGAAGAAGGCGTGAGTTTGTGTATGTATAGGTATGTATTGTATGAAACAAACTGGAACCCTGTTTTACCAAATATACAGATTGAGATGAGACTTTATTTCGTTCCCCACGAAACCATTGTCAAAAAAAAGAAGGCAGTGAAATGATATGTTATACAGAGCCCCTTGTTCTGTCTGGAACAGCCCCGATCATTTTTGCAAAAATCATCATCCTGTTTTATTGCACTGAGTGTTGCTAAGAAAGTTCAAATTAGGGTACCTACATTAAAAGAATTGCAAAAAATATTTTGTGATATTGTTAAATAAATTTTTCTTCGTTATTTATTTATTTAATTCGGGAAAAAAAACAGTTACACAAACATCGTATAAACAGGTACCTAGTGAGCAAAGAAAGAGATTACATAATGTAGCTCACGACGTTATCCACATCTTAAATAGGTATTATGGAACTAGGAATAACTTATTTACATTTCTCGGAAAACTCGAGGGCTGACGGGAAGCCGTTTATCACAATATAAACAAGGGATATTTTATTCAAACTAATGACCGCGCAATTTAGGTCGACATACCTACTTACTTATAATTTTCTGGAACTTGATCTTGGTGTAAACAAATCTAAATTCATTATCTAAGAGACATCTACTACCAAGTAGGTAGGTAATTACTTCACGAATCATGTTACAGCAACATGTGCAATGGCTTCTGTAAAGATGATAATGTTCAATTAAGGGGGATGCTAAAGTAGCCCACAAAATTCAAATTTTCTTACGTATTTTGCTTGCATGCATGTATGTTGCTCAAAATATGATTCGCGACAGTAACTGATTTGTATTTATAGAAATTATAATCATTATTATAATATTGTAACAAACTATTAGATACTGGTGTCTTCCTGGGACTTCATTATCTACATAATACCTACATACGTATGCCTCAACTTTGTAAAAGTTTCGAGGCTTAGTGGCTTTCTGTTCTAACAGTATTATATTACCTAAATATTTCAGATGAATGAACTGGGGGCCTAAAAAGGCCACATTGTAGAATCATAAAAGGATAACATTATGAATCGTAATATGGCGAAGACAGTCCGTGTTTTTCTTTTTTTTCGCTGCACTATGTAGGTACCTATAATCAAAGAGATTGGGGTTGGATTTGGATCGGATTGATCGGTATTTGATACGATTAACTTAACGGTTAACTGTCCATTATGATATCCTTTTATGATTCTGCCAAAGTGGCCTTTTTAGGCCCCCTGGTATTGGCAAGAGGAATACTTAGATATAAACATCATCTTACCCAAGTATGATTGCGGGACTGGAAATCCATGTTAAAAGGGCCCATTTCAGCGAAGTTTCCTATACCACTTGCGGCAAACCCTGGTCCTCCTTGTATCCATATTATGAGAGGTTTACGATTTGCGTTAATTTGTGTTCCGTTTGCAAAGAAAAACCAGTAAAACATATGTGCTCCTGGACGCACTTCCACGTAACCATGTACATTAGACCACTGCTTATTATGTTTTACAGCTTTCATATAAGGGTTTTCTGTAACAACCAGACACTTCCAAATAGGTGGGTATCTATGTGTAGAGGCATGTTTTAATAAACATAATAGTACTTACCTAAAAGAATATTGTTTTCGGTTTTATTCGTCATAACATACTTATTTCATCAACCAATTCAATTTTCAGCTAAATTGGCTCGCCTTTCATTGCAAGGGATTTGTTAAATATAACTGTTGAAATGTGTGTCTACTTACTTACAGACTAAACCCTCTACTTAGGTATCACTGCGGGGACCACAGGCGAAATGAGCTATGTTAAAATATATGAATTAGCACCGCCCCACGGTTTCACCCGCATGTCTCGATCCCGTGGTAATGTCGGGATAAAAAGTATCCTATACCTATGTTAATCCTGGTTATAAACTGTGTGTGCCAAATCCGTTCAGTTGTTTTTGCGTGAAAGAGTAACAAACAGCCATCCATCCATCCTTACAAACTTTCGTGTTTATAATATTAGTAGGATTCTTACACATCATAAATTAGTTTAAGCCCAAAAACAAGGTGCAGTGTCAACCTTCCCAGTTCCCTGATATTTACGTATAACACGAATCTACACTACCTACCTACCCAGTCTTGCGAAAATCTTCAAAAAATATTCAAGTTTAATGAGTAGGTATTAGGGTTCAATTGCATACCTTCATACACCATTTCAGCCATAACACAAAGCATTGTTGTCATCCATATTGTAAATAAATTCATTTTGAATTTAATTTTAAAAAACTACACCCACTTTTATCATTCACATGTGCACTTTAGTGTCACTTGTAAACGATTAACATCGTTTTAAACGCACGCCATGTGATGATATCATAATAGGTACCTATGTATATTCCTCTAATGAATTAATGAGACAAAAAAAAATAGCTAGTAGATATATACAGGAGTTGGACTGTATCCGCAGTTTTAGAGTATGTCACGCGCTTCTCATTAGAGAATTACGTATATGAACAACGAATGTAGGCGCCCACTACTGTACACTACAACTACTCGGTACACAAGAAGACCATGGATAAATATTTGTATGTACAGGTTGCTGGCTAGTCTTTTCATTGACTTAAATCTCCCAACTTAAATTTCGCGCTGTGTTAAAACAATGGAAGGTCAGACTGTCAAGACTATAAATGCGAAACCACGTAATAGAGAGCTCGTACCTTACCTAGTCATAAATCCTAGGGAATAATATTAAAATATCAAATTTATTGAGCTGTAAAAATTACATAGAGACTTGTTACATTCCTACTCGAGATCATCTATTTAATATCACACGTGTTAGTAGCGGCAGTGACCCGAAGGCTAAAATGTCTCTGACTAATGAGATGTCATAAGTTTGAGCAGCCAGCTAAATGATAAATTTAGTCTTCTCCTAATTCTAAGACTTCTTAGAGTGACCATGGCAGTTTAAATTGTGTCAGCCTAGAAATTAGCTATGAGCCACCAAGTGGGATGCAGTGTAATGTTTAAAATTGTTATGGTCCACGTAAATCTTCAATATCCTATATAAAATTCAAAGTCCTGACTGACTGAAATATCAACACACAGCCGCTGATCCTAGAGACATGAAATTTGGAGGGTGTGTTCTTTGTGAAGAGTAGGTATCCACTAAGGAAGGGTTTTTCGAAATTCCACCCCTAAGAAGATGATTGGGGGAGGATGAAATTTCACGCGGATGAAGTCTCGGGCAGAAGCTAAGTAATCAATAATAACAGAGATCTGGTTCCGATTTCCTTGTTCACAAACTTAACTAAATTTAAGTTCAGTGCATCTTTTTCTTTCTATTTCATAAAGAAAAGGACAGAAGATAAATTTTAGTTTAGTCCTGTCAAATTAATCAGCGTCTGACACTACTCCATACAAGTTTAGACGTACTAATTAAAAACTTGCCTACTAAAATAACGTCAATTGACGTCATTCGCTGATTAATTTGACAGGACTAAACTAAAATTTATCTTTTGTCCTTTTCTTAATAAAATAGAAAGAAAAAGTTGCACTGAACTTAAATTTTGTTTAGTTTGTGAACAACAGAATCGGCACCAATGTCAACAGTAAAACTGGAAAATTTAAAAGTCCTCGCTAGACGCCCTATTAAAAAATAACACCAAGCGGAAACAGACTTGCTCCTGACTACCAGAGCGGGAACGCCTATTTATTTTTGTTGAGGTAAGGTTGTAACACTAGTAAGCTAGGTAAAAAATTAAATAACAAACAGCTGTAATGCATTATTTAATTAAATAACAAATCGACAAATGATCCAATAATACTAGTAGACTTATTTGTTTGTTGAGATTTCTTAGGGCGTCTGTTCGTATTTAAATAGTTTTCGGGGAAACGAAATGGGGGGTTCGTTTCTATCAGTGTCGGGTCATCTGTAGGGGGCTTTACAGAAGGGAAACCCACGACGTGTCCAACAACTCCACCAACGAGGCCAGGCCGGTAGGCTGCCTGAGGACGTTCTAAAATATCCTCCGTCACAGGTTTGATGTGGCCTGCAAAAAAAGATTAAGTAAGTATTGTAAAATAGAACTGCCTTATAATAATCACCATTTTTAACAGTCTTGAAAAAAAAGAGGAGCTTATCAATTCGGTTGTTTTTTTGTTTGTTACTTCATATCTCCATTATTATTAGGTATAAACCGATTTGCAAAATTATTTTTTTATTTGAAAGGATATACTTTCAGGTTGGTCCCATAGAAATTTCATCAAAATCAGTTCAGTATTTTGGTTTTTAAACCAATATTACTGGTAAAAATTCAAGTAAGTACTTAAATTAAATTGCAGCGTTTATTTTCCTATGACTTTTTAGTGGTGGCTTAGTAGGATGCATTGTGGCTATATGCGCTATATCTTGACATAATTAACCGATTTCAAAAAAGGAGGTACTCAATTCGACTGTTTTTTTTTTTGTATTTCTATTACGCGATAGCTCCTGCAAATTGTAAAACGATTTCAATTTTTATTTTTTTTAATTGATCGGGTAGGTATTCCTCTGGGGTGGTCCCATATAAATTTTACTAACTTTGCTTGGGTAATTTTTGAGTTACCTTCAATAATATTGTACTTATTTTTAATATAAAAATATATTAAAATGTTATGATGTTATATTAACTTCCTGTCACTGAAATTTACATAGCAAGTATAGCAACGAGTGTTATAGTGTTATACCAATTTTTGTGGGTAAGTACTACTTAAAAGGGAAAAATAATAAAAACTTTTTTACAAATAAAATCAACCGACTTCCAAAAAAGACACTACAAAGTGAAAAGTAACTTTAATTTCGGAAGACGGTGGCAAACAACGATTCAAATGCAAACCAACGACACCGACTTCCGAAATTAAAGTTATTTTCCACTTGGTAGGGTTTTTTTGGAAGTTGGCTCGTTTTTTTTTTTGTAAATTTTTTTTTGGTATTTCCATTAAGAGATAGGTCCGTTGGAAATTAAGGAACGAGCTACCTATGTACAGGCGCCAGCACATCAAGCTACCCGAAACTGTCAAATTTTCCCAACTTTGAACCATATGCTTTAGCGGTAAAGTTGAAAATCTATTAAAGAAATTTGTCAGATTGTAGTAGCTTGATGTGCTGGCGTCTGTACATAAGATTGCGATTATTGATTGACACATACGGCCTGGAGTCTTACCTGCTGGATATTGATGCAATGGCGGCCTATAACCATTAGGGCCATAGTTACCCTCAAAATTATATGGAGGTCGTGTGGGCCTCTGAGGTCGCTGAGGGCGATGCGGTCGATGCGGCGTGGATGGTGGTCTATTTGGCCCAGGGTAATATGGTGGATTGTAGTTATTATTACCGAAAAAATGTCGAGCCCCCGTATCCACTTTTCTCCTGGGACCATTTGGTGTAACTGAAAATATAAAAAAAACACCTTTTATTGCGTCTTTCTTAGTAGATATAATTTCCTAATAAAGGTAGGTTACCTATGTTGTACTAAAAGGCGACTAAAGGATTACGTTGAGAAGGTAAGTAGCAATACCGCAGCAGCAGCTTCTATGATTTAGATGGTGGTTTTGACTTGATAAAGAAACATTTCGGAAAAAGGCGTGGGTTTACCTTACCTATAGGTATGTATGTAAGAAAACATTTAATCATCACCAAATAGAATTATTTATGAAGGTCGGCACTAACCGGAGCTTAGATCTGTTTCGTCATAATCTTCTATTTCACCGCAGTCGTTTTGGTCATCTTCTTGGGGCTGCTCTTGCAAATCGTTGAGCGGATCCAACTGTGCACTTTGTGGTCTACCGGGGCCAAGTATACCGTATATCAGCCCCAGAGTTCGAGGTCTGCTGCGCTCCCAACTGGCTTGACGCCGATGTGGGGCAATCTTGTTCGTGGGGCACAACGCTGGATTCACTGTCACTGCATCCAACTCAACCACGATTGAGTAAACCTATGTAGGTTAAAGACGAAAGGCTATTAGAGACCTACTTAATATTTTAATTACACCAGCTTTAAAATGACAACATACCGATAAAAATATAAAGAAATATTGTCCTATTGCGTCCATACTGATTTTTACCACTGAACAGAATAAATAAATAAATTGTTCAAATCCAATACTTTTCGCTTTTGTGTCCGACGCGTATCTGAGTGTAACACTGACCGTGTTTTACTACAACTTGGGAGCTCCCACACGCCACAGGCAAAAGTGAAATGACTTCTATAATGCTTAGGCAATGACCACGGATATCTATGGCAATGACCGTGCCTTAAAAGAGAACTCAAAATCCTTATAAGTTCACAAAGTGCAGAAAATAATCTTCTGGGGAGATTTTTCTTTCTCTAACTACAAAATTAGCTGGATGGAAATTTAGGGTCTGCGCAGATCCCAAATAAATGAGGGATTGGGGGCATTTTGACTATGATGAAATTGGTTAGGAACTAATAAGACCCGATGAATTCTTGGTATTTATAAGGACGAAAAGACTAGAGAGACATAGGTAGGTAGTACCTATACGTATCGTTGTCCTTTCTAGCTTGCCTTGGCTCATTTGTCAAGCACCCGTGAATGTTAATACTGTCTACTTACAAATCGAATATAGGTACGAACAAAATTTAAGTAGGCCTATACAATTTTTTAGAGCGGAACTGCTTCATCGATCGCAGTAGGTACCAAGGATCCTGTAGGTACCTGTTTTCTTTGATTATTTACCTATGCAAATAAAATAAAAAACTCCCGACTACTCGGGAAAACAAACAATCCATCCAGCCATATTTTTGTAGTTGGTGACTAGTCGGTTCTTTACTTAATTCATATCGACTTGGTCGACTAGTTTCTTTTGCAACCGTCTAGCCGGCTAGTCGGCCCATCCCTAACCAAACACTTTGGATAGGAATCCGTACCTACATATAGGTAGACCCACTCTAGGTAAATACGTCCTACTGTTATGACTTGCGAAGCCGGGACGTGAACAATCACGTTAGGCTGGTAATTAGCATGGCTCTTAGCATCACACATAAATGCCTAAATCAAAGCGCACTATTGAATTTTCAACAGCTCACTCAACGCCAAAGCCGTAAATAATTTTCGACAGAAAATTGGGGAGGTGCGTAGGTATGGTAAAAATTTGGGAACTCCTGGGTTAGGAGGTGAAGCGACGATCTTCGCAGGATGGCTGGATGGCTATGGTAGGTATAGCTGAGATGAGTACCTATGGCCCAGGGTCGAATAAAATGGCGTGTGATTAGATAGGCTTGTCTAACAATCGTGCATCATACGAGCAGTAGGTAAATAAGAAGTAAAAAACCGGGCAAGAGCGAGTCGGACTCGCGCACCGAGGGTTCCGTACCATCATGTTTTTAAATATTCATCGTCGAGGCCTATATTCATCAGAGAATTTTAACACTGTGCACTGCGGTGTAGAATACCTATTGCAATTTTATGTCAGCGCCATCTGACCGATAGTGGAACTAATGTAACTTTTTGTTGATGATTTCTGAAAAAGTGTGCTATTTAGAGACTTCGTTTTATTTTTCCTGTAATCTTTACCCAAACTTCTATCACATAGAATAATTTCAGATTTTTCTCTTTGCAAACTTCGGAGATAAGGGGGGAACGGTATTTTTTTTTTACATTTTCATCAAAAGTCGAAAACGATGCGGCCTAAAAAAAAAAAAAAATTGTTTGAGAATGTGCAAACTGCGCTCTTTCATATTATGATACCGCACATACCCTAGTAGCCCCACTTCAAATTTTTCAGACCCCCTTTCAATCCCTGTTGCAAAAAATATACATAATTATATTTTTATTTCTTTCTTATTTGCAAAATAGTTGGTCAAACGTCATCTAAAACTATTTCAAGTTGATCATTAGTAGTTCTTGAGATATCCAGCTGTGACAGACAGACGTCTCACCATATGGGTTCCGTTTTTACCATTTTGGTACGGAACCCTAATAAATAGATCTTTATGTAGGTACTTAGGTAATTGTACCTACCGAGACCAGCATACGATATTATGTTGAAAAAGTTCAATAGGATACCTAGGCAAGGTACCTACTCACCTAACCCTCTTATGTAACAGTCCTTCAAGGAAAAGTTAACATTTGGGAAATGCAATACCTACCAATACCAACTCTAAAAAAAAGAACGTTGCACACGACGCGAAAAAGACATACATTTTCATAACAACACGCTGACACGCACCGTTGAACTTTCGTAATAGTAAATCCTTTTTGAGTTCAACAGTCATCAATTATGCAAGACGTGATTCCCAAGACCCACATCGCACCCATTTCGTAAACACGTAGGTTGCTTCGTTCGATTTCTTCATCCACACTAATAATATTATAAATTATAAAAAGAGGAAAGATTTGTTTGTTTGAAAGATTTGTTTGTTTGAAAGATTTGTTTGTTTGTTTAAACCAAATAAATACCTACGTTATTCATCACAAGTATTTAATTTAGAACTAAATTGCCTTTGACATCATTTGGTTTAAATAAATATCTTAGGAGATATCATGGTTTTAAAAATAAATCCGCACGGCCGCCGGTAGCTCTACTATAGTTCCACTCTTACTGATCATAGCGTAATAGTTCGGGAGAAACGACCTCGCAGTATGATCCTCCTTCACCACGACAACGCCTCGTCGCACACCGCCAAGCAAACAATCGACTAGGTACTTGGCGACGCGACGTCAGACGTAGAATTACTGGGTCACCCGCTCTATAGCCCCGACCTAGCACCTTGCGATTTTTATTTATTTCCGAAAATAAAAGAAAAACTTCGAGGAAAACGTTTTAAGGACGCCGAGGAAGCAGTGGCTGCGTTTCAAAATGCCGTCGAAGAGACCCCTAAGAACGAGTGGGCAAAGTGCTTTTCTCAGTGGTGCCATCATAATAAAACTAATAACTTGCTAGTTTGTTCAGTTTTTGATTTTCTAAGAACTTTCAGTGTCGCCCTCGTACACACCTAAAATAAGTAATAATGGTATATATTTTAGTAGGTTTTTTCCTTAAATTAACGCGGCTGAAACCGTAGGGCACTGCACTGCTATTACTAAATAAGATTTTCAAGGACAAAGGATGACGGGCGGAATGTACCCACCGACAAATAACGACCAGACGTATGTCGTTAGAAAGCTCTTTTCATGACTATCATTTGTTATTATGGGGGCTAGTCCCAATTCGTTGTGGGGAAAATGTTATAGTTACTTAAATTATATCTATTAAAATAAAAGTTGTTAATTCTAGATATCTAAAAAAAAAAACAGCCGCACAGGTTGATCGATCAGTTTAAGCTACGCTTGCCGCGGTTGGTCCATGGATGGGTGACCATCTTTACATACCGAGACCCCTCCGTGCCTCGGAAAGACAAAATGACAGATTGTAGAAGGATTTCTAGGCGGTATGTCAAAAATGAAGAAAAGAAATGTCACTTTGTATAGAAAGCAATGTGTCAATGTAAATGATATCTATCTATTAAAATAAAAGTTGTTAGTTCCAGATATTAAAAAAAATGTGTTTAAAAGTTAAAAATCCCTACGTAAACTATTAATGCAAGGTGTAAGGGTCAGTTCACACCGCGACGTGACGCGGCGCGAAGTTTTCAAGATAGCAATACAATTATAGACCTTATCTACTACACGAAAAGGTACACAATTCAGTGAGGTGCGTCGCGCGGCGCCGCGCGGCGTAGCTCGACGTAGTAGACACACACACACACATTTTTTTTAACTGGAACTGGAAAACTGGAACTAGCAACTTTTATTTTAATAGATATAATTTAAGTAACTATAACATTTTCCCCACAACGAATTGAGACTAGCCCCCATAATAACAAATGATAGTCATGAAAAGAGCTTTCTAACGACATACGTCTGGTCGTTATTGGTCGGTGGGTACGCGTCCCATACATTTTTGCCCGTTATCCTTTATCTTAGATATAAAATACATTTCTGACCCTATAGTTATTATTATGGTAGGTAATGAATTATAGAGGGTCAAATTAAATTATCTAGCGAAACTCTGCAAACGTTATGGGTACCTTGCCGATATCTAAACACAATAAAAAATAAAATATTTGTTGGTTTTTTTTTGGGTTCAACGACCGCTGGTAATGCTGTGAAAATATTGTTTCTTTTGTTTTGTCGTGTTTATAGATATCGATACTCGCGTCTGTGAAGTTAACACAAAAATCTGATTTTTGAGCTTGTATTAGAAGTGACTACAATAACTGCGATCAACGACCCCACAAAAAAATCATCAAATTTATTTATTTATTGTTTTATCATGTCTCATCACGGCCGCGGAGTTTGACTAGCTAATTTAATTTGACGATTTATACCTAATCAGGTAGGTACTTACATAAGACCTTACCTTAGTAAGTACCTACTAAATAAATCAATGACCATGCATTTTCAAATCGTAGATATTGGTGCCGATTCCCTTGTTCAAAAAGAAGAAAAATTTTAGTTTAGTCCTGTCAAATTAATCAGCGCCTGACACCATACAAGTTACGTAGGTACTTAATTAAAAACTTGCCTACTAATTATAACCTCAATTGACATCAGTCGCTGATTAATTTGACAGGACTAAACTAAAATTTATCTTTTGTCCTTTTCTTAATGAAATAGAAAGAAAAAGATGCACTGAAATTAAATTTAGTTTAGTTTGTGAACAACAGAATCGGCACCATTATCATCAGTAATCGTATCGTACCTACGGGACAAAAAAAATCCTAACTCCTTTAACCGTGTGCCAATCCAAATCCGTTTTTTTAACCTTAAGAGCCTGTCCAGATGAGGCGCCTCATCTGGACAGGCTCTTAGACGTGAAAAGGTAACAGACAAATAGACAGTTACTTTCGCAATTATAATTTAATAAGTATGCATAAGGATTAGACATAGTTATTCACTATGCTTATTGTTTGCTGTGCTGAATGGGTCGCACACACCTTGGATGTTAGCTTGAAATGATAAGTCACGTATAGTTTGTCATTGAATCGGGTATAGGTACTAATAATGCGTAGAATGGAACGGCGGCTGCAAATAATGATTTGTATTATGGCAGGCTAAGGCTAAACATAAAAAAAACTATAACTTATTATAAATACCTAATGCATTCTTTGTGAATTCACTCAGAGAACAACAGAATAAAATTAAGCAATTGCTTCGGGCATCACGTCTCGGGGGGCACCACAAACAGCACGGAAAAAATGTTTGCTGGCACAGAAAAAGGCTGTTGAAAACCCGCGCGTTTTATACGTTTTATATGTTGTTGCGTTGACGTAGCCGCGTTGGAAAGACTTGAACTTGATTGATGCTTTATCAATTATTATAAAGGGTGACTTGTAAATTGACGTATTATTCCCAGGACGTGATAGAGGGCCCCATTTGCAACAATTAATCACCCCATAAAGCCTAGGTAAAAATTCATACGATTCAAGAAAACTCAAATTTTTTTTTTTTTTTTTAATTTAGGTACCAGAATTCTTCACTAAATAACACTTTTCTCTAAACTCGCAAATCGAATGGCCTTCACTGCTATTTCATTGGGCACATAATACTTTAGCAAACCTATCGATAAAACCAAAATTTCTAAAACAGTTATTAGTTAAAGGAAGAAGTTTATTAACAATTTGCAAGGATCATCTACGTAAGTACTGAACTTTGATACCAGTTATCTCAAAAATTTACTATGGTATGAAGCGTACAAATTATGGGGAAGACATCTTCATTTAATCAGCTACCTATCTAATCTACAACGTAGGTACAGACGCCAGCATATCAAGCTACCCGAAACTGTCAAATTTTCTCAATCAACTTTGGACCTTATGCTTTAGCTATAAAGTTGAAAATCTATTAAAGAAATTTGACAGATTGTAGTAGCTTGATGTGCTGGCGACTGTACAAGATATTTTTAAATATTTAGACGTGCCGAAGAAACAGTCGATAGTGCTGGCAAAGGTCGAATTTGCATAGTGTTGAAATTTTATTGCAGTACTGTGTTGTTATTTAAAAATTGTGATAAAAACGAATTAAATAACTGGTTTAATGTTATTTCTTCGTCGACATAATGAAGTCAATCTCAATTTTAGTTACACCATCCGGGCTCTGCCAGGTCCACTTTCTGTGCTCACGTTTTCTGAAGAAGGAATTCATCATAAAGAGGCCTACCTTCTCCATAAAACTGGTCAGTAGGTGGCCCCGGTGGTTCCGGCGTCTAACTACAAATTGCCCCACTCGCAGCTCATCATCGTTTCGTTTACTCAGTTTCGCGTTAAAGTCCCCCATGACAACTGTAAAGTGAGTTTTAGAGCCATGCATGGCTGGAAATATCCTCATAATAATAATATGGTCTCTATACCTCATCGTCGGGGTGTGACGAGGTCCGAGCGTAAACCTGTACGACCTTCAGCGAATACCTTTCGGATATTCTGATTATGGTACGCCACCCTGGTCGACACACTCTCGATCTTCACCACGTGCTCACAAGGGACCTAAGGACGATAACCCCGACACCACCTTGGGACTGCTAGTTGCCCTCCCGGAAATAGAGCAAGTTTCCGGATTTGAGAATTATTGAGTCCTCCCTCTCGTTTCTGATTCTGATTCTGACTCCCCCTCTCTTCGGACTTCAGATAACCCCACTATACTCCATCGTAACCTGCTCAATTCTTCCTCGAGTTCGGTGATCTTCTCGTCGGTCCGGAGTGTACGCGTGTTATATGTTGCCAGGTCCAATTTTCGGTGATTGTGGTAGCCGGATCTCTTCCGGGGATTCTTAGCACCCCTTGCTTCACCGTGGCCTTGGCCGCTACCGTAGCCAAGGGTAGGCGGGCCGCCGGGTACTAGTGGCCAAGTGTTTTTTGTGCTTGTCATTCTTGCGGGGGGGTTTGCCATAACCGCCACGCTTGGCAGGCGGGTTGGCGATCGCAGTATGGTATGGTGGTGGAATGTATAGAGAACGCTGCTGCCCATTCTCCGGTACGACCCTTAGTCGCCTTTTACAACACCCACGAGAAGTATGTGGTGGTGCTATTCTTTAAGTCTGGCACCACACAGACAAGACCTATCATCTATAGAAACGGAATAAAGATATTTTAAATATTTTCATTTATGATGTTACATGGTTGTACAACGAGTTGCCTTTGCCATGTCACAGAATCCAAAATTCTTCAATGAAAAAGTCACTTTTGACATTTCGCTCCTATATTGATAAAAATTCATTGATCTGAATTTGAGAAATAATGGCAAAACAACAGGGAAAAATATATTTAGGTTACGAAGATGAAGCAATTGTTGACAAAAATCAAACCCTAGTTAACTATACTGTAAACAAAATCGGAGGATTACCGGTAAGTTTATTCAATTCTACTAGCCCATTCAAATTGAAAATATTATCGACCACATGCTTTGTTTAGGAACTTTAGAATTTATTATATTTTTGTTTTGTTATAACAGGACTGGCCGCCAATAGAAAATCTACAGATTTCTACTAAATGTCCTCTCTGTGGATTACACAGGCTACTTATTGTACAAAGTTATGCGCCACTTGAAAATTCCATTTACCATCGTACTTTATACGTTTTCGCATGTATAAATCCCAATTGTTGGATTCAGTCTGAAAGGTAAATAAATATATGAATAAAGATCCCATAAAAACTGATCTAGAAACTTGAAACTTCTTCTAGAATTTCTTTGTTTTCTAAATTACAAAATGTTTTTAGTTGGTTATGTGTTCGAAGTCAGTTCCAAGAGAACTCCTCGAAGGAATCAAGGGCTATTGTTGCTATACCTAGTGCTGACACTAACCTATCGTGGTGCCAGGGTGCCGATGAGTGGGATGAGAATGATAATGATACTGCCAATGGGAATTTTATGAATGTTGATAATGCTCCTAGCCCCAACAATGCTGTGCAAAGGTAGGTGGTGGGTCTTTTTAAATAGATTGTTGATAGACTAGCAACTTGAACTTTGCAGTTTCTGTAAATTAATTGCAGAACTTGGAAAGCAAATTTATTGTTTAACTGAAGTTCAGCCACACAATTTACAGATACGTAAAGTGGAAACCCTTTAACTGTCCAGAGATCACTTAATTATGATTCATGCTAATGGTTAAATTATTGCACACACACACAAATAAAGGTTTTACAATCACTTTCTATTCTACAATCACAAAAGTCATCACTAAAATCTAATTTTTGAGTGATAAAAATAATTTTATGACCCCTAACAGAAACTCTGATGAAGATGAGGAGAGCAACTCATTTGAATTGGAACATGTTGAACAAGCTTTTGGAAATCTCCAAGTATTTGATGCTCACAATGCAAATATGTCACCAATACAAGGTATTTGTTTTTTACATTATGTACAAAATTTTTATATGGTAGAAAACATCATCTGCCTAGCATTTTCCCAACTATGTTGGGGTCGGCTTCCAGTCTAACAGGATGCAGCTGAATACCAGTATTTTACATGGACCGAATGCCTATCTAACCTCCACAACCCTCTTACCAAGGGGTAACATGATACCCCTTGGTAAGACTGGTTGTCAGACTTTCGGGCTTCTGACTACCCGTAATGACTGTCAAAGATCCACGAATAACATCCAACCAAGGACCAATGGTTTAATGTGCTTTCCGAGGCACAGAAGGGTCACGTTTTGTAAAGATGGTCACCCATCCACATACTAACCGCGTAAGCGTAGCTTAACCTGATCGATCGACCTGTGCGGCTGTTATTATTTAGCCACGGGCCCCTCCATATGGTGGTATGGTATATGGTTAGAAAACAATTTCAACACATTTTGTCTAAAGCTAGGAAACGGACTATTTAGTTTTGTGAAATGTTCCAGGAGCAATGGGTGCAATTGGAGCACCTGTAGCAGCAGCAGAACTAGAGGGGGGAGATGAACCAGGCATGGTTACCGTAGACACGCCCACGGCACCCACCAACGATGTTGAAGCATTGCTGCACCAAGTAAGTATCTCATCATAATCAGCATATTAATTATAATGTTCCCAATTCTGGAACACATGCCTCCTTTCTGTGAGAGGGAGTGGGCCGTAATCCACCGCGCGGGCCCAGTGCGGATTGGTAGACGTCACATGTCAACTTTTTTATTCTAGGACATGCCGGTTTCCTCATGATATTTGCCTTCACTGTTTTGAGAGCAGTGGTGATAAATTTAAACACGCAAATTAATGTGGCTGTCTGGGTTCGAACTCACGACCTACAACTCGTAGGTCGCGGCCGATACCACTGGGCCCCCATTGCTCAAGTAAATTATTAATAACAGAACTATATGTTACCAGTTGTTAGCCCCACACAACAACCAATAGAAATCCACTGTTGTTTGGATAAAACAATAATTTGGTTGATCAGAAAAGTGCTGCCACCTAGACTGTAGGCAAACATATTAATAATCTGTGTTTTTTTATTATGGCACTTACTACTTGTGTTGGCCATCCCTATAGAACTAGTGTTGCCAAGAACTCAAGCCTTTGAGTCCTATATAAACGGACTCGGATGATGAATTACAAGACTCAACTCATTACAACAGGACTCCGAGACTAGAGAACTAATTTCTCTATGAGCTGTTGAATGATACATGACAGCTTGAGTCTCTTTGTGCGCTCAAGTTCTTTTTATGCGGCAAGTCGCACTCAAGTCCTCTTCATGTATGAGTCTAGCAATTAAATTGTTACATTTACAGGACGGGGAGAAAGGCTCAGATAAAAAATGATAGTATTGATTAAGGATATTTTTAATCACTTATATAAATATAAAAAATTGGTAATTTTCTTGGTATTGCATAAGTGAGTCGAGTCTTTAAAATTACGACTCGAGTCCTTTGCAACACTATATAGAACCAATCAAAATAGACCAGTTTAACTTTTAGTTTTTAGTCCAGTCAAATAAGACTTTGAAGGTTACAATAATTCCCATAGAGCTAAAAATTGGTATGAATGTTCAGAATCTATATATATAAAAGAAAGTCTGTTAGTTACACCACTTATAACTCGAGAACGGCTGAACCGATTTGGCTGAAAATTTGTAGGGAGGTAGCTTAGAGCTAGGAGACGGACATAGGATACTTTTTTTTTATAGTAGGAGTAGGGTAGGAGTAGGGTAGAAGTAGGGTAGGAGTAGTGTAGGAGTAGTGTAGGAGTAGGGTAGGAGTAGTGTAGGAGTAGGGTAGGAGTAGGGTAGGGTAGGGGTAGGGTAGAAGTAGGGTAGGAGTAGTGTAGGAGTAGGGTAGGAGTAGTGTAGGAGTAGGGTAGGAGTAGTGTAGGAGTAGGGTAGGAGTAGGGTAGGAATAGGGTAGAAGTAGGGTAGGAGTAGTGTAGGAGTAGGGTAGGAGTAGTGTGGGAGTAGGGTAGGAGTTGGGTAGGAGTAGTTTAGGAGCAAAACAACGTTTGCCGGGTCAGCTAGTACTATTATAAATGAATTGTGAAAAGTCCCCATCAATCCCACTTGTGCAAAATTTTTTGTTGATGGTGAAAGTTTGCAAAAATAGGTTTTTTGCGTTTTCCAGCTAAACGGTGAGTTTTACAGCAAAAATAGTTCAGACAAAAATTGTAGATCATCCGATTCTCTACAAAAAATGTATCCACACTTATTTTCATAAGTATTGCCATTTCCGTGATATAGCGGTTGAAAGAATTGTTCTTCGCGAGTTCCCACTTATTATCACTGGATGCTTCTTGAAACTTTCTACACTCGGAGGAGTAATGTCCCTCCTTATCACAAACACGACATTTAGTGGTCGTCTTGTCTATCGCTGTATGAGTCCTTTGTGTGACACGCTTATTCACATTGGCTTCAATGTTGCTTATGTTCTCGGACGGAGCGAAGGCGCTGCAGAAGTGAGCTTGTTCTGTTAGGAAACTACTGAAGTGCGTGAGATCCGGAATCGATTGGTACTTTTCTGTGTAGATCCTATACCACTGTACACGTAGAGAGTTCGGTAGTTTTTCTGTCAGCGTACGTGTGAGCTCAGCGTTGATTAAATAATGTTCCCTTTTGAGCGCGTGTAGAGTGACTACAGCGCTTCTGACTCGACTAGCGAACATGCAGATATCCTTAGGTGCTTCGCTGCAGCGTGGTAGTCCGCGTAGCTTTTCTGTTTCGGCTTGAGCGATTGAGTCTGGACGGCCGAACTGCAGCTCGAGTTCCTTCATGCTTTCATCCGGTCTTGCATGCAGCATGTCCGATTAGTTCTGAGCTCACTGTTTCTAGTGCTCGCCCCCGCAGGCTTCTTCTAAGTCTTGCTGTGTTCTCGACATCGTTGAAATATGCACGAGTCGTTTCATAAATGGCACGAAACGATAACCATTCTTTATGCGCCCCATTGAAGTTCGGTAGTGTCATAATGACCTTTGACGCCGCGGGGTTATTCGATGTCTGCTGTTGTGTTTTCCTGTCGGCTAGCGACGCTATAGCGGACGTAAGCTCCGTTATGAAAGGGCGGAGCGTGTCTGTTCCCCTACTATCTTCTGTTTGTTTTGATGGCACTATACTATTTTTCACTTCGTTCACTGTAGGATGTTGTGGTCGCACGGGTACTTGCGTCTGGAGGTCCACTATATTATCGAAGTCCGCAGGAGGGGGCGGTTGCTTGGAGCATGTGGTTCTATTGTCCCCTTCAGCGGCATTGACCTCGCATCCTGGTGTAGGCTCTGGTGCCTCTTCAAGTCAGGAACGGCTCTGTGAAGTGCTATTTGGGCAAGCTCTATTTTCATCTTCAATAAGTTTTCGCGTGCCCTCGCTCGCTATTTTCTTGAGTGACCGTGTCGATCTTGTGTGGTTGACGGCGGTTTTCTATGTTCGACACGGGCGTCACCCCGGGTAGTCGTCGGCACGGATCGAACGGAGATTCTGTCTGATGGCTTCATTGTTTTATCCGAAGGGGTTCTTGGCTAGTTTCCTTGTTCGAGGTAGTCGATTCCTCTGAAACAATCTCTTTTGACTGCGTCGGTACAGGTGAGTCGTGACCCGCCGGCGGAACAAAGGGGCCGCTGTGCCTGCGATTGTCGTTCCGTCCCTTCAGTGGTGGACGGTGAACGTGGCGGCTGCTGGCGACGGATGGCTGAAGCACTAGGGTTCACTCACTTCCACAGACTGTACTGCCGGTGTCTTGCCTTTTGATCTTGTGACCTGATGTTGACTATAGTTCACAAACTTTAAACACTTATTTTTTAAACTTCAAAACACAAATTTTCGAACTAAACTATTTAAACACTTCACTTCACTGTTGAAAACTACAAAACAAATGTTCAAATTTCAAACGTCTATCCTCACTGTTACTACCTCATAGGTGGTGTGGAAACGTGTGCATATTACGAATAAAATATTTTTTTCAATTCTTTCAACCGCTATATCACGGAAATGGCAATACTTATGAAAAAAAGTGTGGATACATTTTTTGTAGAGAATCGGATGATCTACAATTTTTGTCTGAACTATTTTTGCTGTAAAACGCACCGTTTAGCTGGAAAACGCGAAAAAGCTATTTTTGCAAACTTTCAACATCAATAAAAATTTTTGCACAAGGGGGATTGATGGGGACTTTTCACAATTCATGTATAATAGTATTCTAAACATTCATACCAATTTTTAGCTCTATGGGAATTATTGTAACCTTACCTCTATTTTAAGGACTAATTTGACTGGACTATTTGTCATTTCCTAAACCATCAGAGCATAGGGACAATACAGATCTTCAAGGCATAGGGACATACAGATTGGAACGGGCCATACTGTTACATGTAGGTATTTTTTTTTTGTAATACTAATATGTGTCTTGTGGTTGAAATTTTCTTTCTTTTCATTTTTTCCTTCATACACACACTCACACACAGAATAGTTGTGATAATTACTGATGATAGCCGACTATACTTTTCAATTTCAGACTGCAGAGCTGCCACCTGACTTGAGAAGTCGACTGATGTGTGGACCATTACAATTTGTGCCGAAATTTATATATGTTGAAGAAGAATGGAGGAAGTCACTGGCTAACGATGATAGAGCCAATGAATTGCTCAATAAGTATAAGATTGAGAATGGTAAGTACTAGTTTGGGTACATATCTGAATGCCGAACATTAAAACACCTAGAGTAAAAATACCGATGTTTAAAATACCGTATAATTCACAATATCTACAATCATTATATCGAAGTTTAAAATGCGTACAGATTCACTTAACAATCGGTTCAAAGAGGGTTTGGTTTCCGCACTTAAGTCCTTCAGATGGACCATGTGCGTGGACCATGGCGGCCGTCGGTGGTTATTCCAACCAGCCCACCTCCCCCTAGAAGTTGATTACATCTACTGTTCAACAAGGGTAGGGTGTTGTAACAAGGGTTTCTGTCGTAATGTGGGTGACGCATGTGCATTGAAATTGCTCATGCGCAACAGTTTCCTCAGCCATTATGCAAGCCCTGCATATTTATAGAGGACTGTCCATTTTGCCTATTGGGTGGAAGTGTTTGCTTAGCGAGCAGTGTTCCGTGATGGTCCCCGTCACCAGGCGCAGCCCGTTCCTGTCCAAGTGTAAGAAACGTCTGGTTAACCTGTCATCTGAGGATGGCATAGCTTCCCTGGACTGCCTGCAGCCGGCGGAGAGCTGGTAGACAGCGGTGTCGAGGTCTACCAGCTCTTTGCTTGTGTGTGGGACAGCTCTATACCCTTTCATCAAATGCTAAAATAATGCCAATCAAACGCTAAGCAATTTTATTTTAATTATTTCAGAAATAGAAGTATGTGGGGTTGATCGAGTTGGAGGTGGAGGGGGATCTGATGACGAACCTTACGAGGAAGCAGCACCATTACACGGTGACCGACTGTTCCACGCGTTCCTGACGCGATTGCGCAATCATCCTGGACAAATACTCAGGTATATAACTAGAAAATAACGTACATCAAATGCAGCACCCTGAAATAATACCTATCTCACTATAAAAGTCATCATCATTCTTTATCCCAATTTATTTGTGTCCGGCGCAACATGTCTTTTTCTTCCATACTCTATTAGTCGTCATCTCGGTACTCACCCCCCCTTTCCATACATCAACCATATCATCTTTCACGCTGTCCATCTATCGTTTATTTGGTCTTCCCCTATTCTTATGGCCATCGACTCTCGTACTGGAAACTTTCCTCATTCCTCCGCGTCCAAAGAGAATATAACAACTAGAGAGCGTATAGGCCGATTTCTTCGAAGCACACGACTCACTACCGCGGGCCGGGGGACGGGGAAGAACGCGCGGCTATGCCTATCGTTAGGGCTCTACTTCATTAGGGAAAATAGTCGATATCGATAAAATGGATTTTAATATTACGAAAAATACTCAATTAAAATCTAATTCCATCCAATTATAATCAAAATCAATCAATTACAATAAAAAACATGTATCCTGTTATTATTGGTTTTTAAAATAATATACGAGCGTCTACATATTTTTGAATGATGCATCTTGCTAATTCAATTAGGTAAATGATTTGTTGATTCTATTTTAAATTGATGAAAATTAATATCCGGGAATAAATTACACCCAATCAGAGATTTTAAAACGGGTAGTATTTAAACGAGTGACTGTAAATTACAATTTTAAGTGTCAAAATTAATTAATTTGGGTTATATAATTACTAAGTGAGCGACTGACTGTAAGTGACGAAAAATCAACAGAATAGTATCTTACAAACATTAATTTGAGTTACTTAAAATACAAAATGAGCAGCTTCATAATATTTGAGCGACTTAATATTTGTTTGAGTGTCAACGTTACGTCCTGCATTTATTTCAATATTTGGCATTATTTCTGTGTAAAGGGTTTAAAGTAACCTAACACAACCGAACCTCGGGGTGCCCTTGGCTCGCTCTTGCATCCTATGTTGACGGAGCCCCGCTTCGCGGGGCCCCTATTTCTGTGTAAAGGGTTTAAAGTAACCTAACACAACCGAACCTCGGGGTGCCCTTCGCTCGCTCTTGCATCCTATGTCGTGTGTGTTGGAAAAATCGTCTCTATCTTAATATTGAAGTTGCCCTCTCTGTATTTCCAGTCGCTCACTTAGTAATGTAGTCGCTCGGATAAAATTTTAATATATGAAATGGATTTATCACAATCCACTTTTTGTAAGCTTGTTCTGGATTTTATTATTAATCAATATTCGTCGTTAGTTTATTTAATTTTTCGCTTACTCAAATTCATACCGCTCAAGTTATTAATACAGTATGTCATCATCAGTCGCAAAGCTTTTTTTTAATCGCTCGTTTTATAATTCCCCTTTTAAAACCGATCTTATAAAATAATCGGTGTTATATTTCAAAACACAAAAACATGTATGTCAAACAAACAGATGAACAAACTTTTTTACAGCAAAGACCACCGCCCTCAAAAACTACAAAGTGAATAATATTTACTATACAAAACAACAAATAGAACATTATCAATTAATTCTCTATGACGTATAATTTTATGTCCGTCTTCCACGAAATCGTAGCGAATCCAGGTGAAAGTTGTACTAATTTGTTGTTATCTGTGGCTTCGTAATAATTGGGTAGAAAATCGCCCGACCGCACTGGGGCCGATCGGTCCCAGCGGAGCCTGGCGACATAAAAATTATCTTGGACCGATCGGTCCCGGTCGGGGAGAGAGAGAACAAAACAATCCTGGAACATACATACAAATAACCTCCTTTTTTTTGAAGTCGGTAAAAAATACCGACGAACTGATTTTTTGAAGTCGGTTGAAAGTAGATAGGTAGCTATTTTATTACAGTAAGTATATTGAATAAAAATTGTATTCATTGTAATTTTATTATTTTCGATATCAACTTTCAGCTATTAAAGGTAACAAACTCTATTTTTTACGATAAACATACAAAGGGAAAGAAAGGGATAGAAGCATTAGAATTGTCTAATACAAGAACGAGACTTTTCCAAAAGACATCAACGCGCGACTAAAAAAGTGTGCTCGTTTACCCAGCAACCATTTTCGATAGACCTCTGCGGTGGCTCGATAATCTGATTAAATCAAAAATCATTTTTCGTACTGTTTACTTACGGATGAAAAGTTATGCCATTATTTTTGTAACTAGATGTCTTGGAATGTTTCCTATACCACTTCACCGCACATGAAGGCATTTTGATGCGTTATAATTGCATAAAAACTTGGTATAATAAATTATGTTAATTTAGCGAGCACACAGGCCTAAGACTTGGACACAACTAAAATGGTTACTAGTACCCTAGCCTATATACAGATAGGCGACCAAAAGCCAATAGTTTTCGAGCGTCGGGGCACTGTATGCGCAGTCTAGTGGTTATATAGTCTTTGTCCGCGTCACATGCCCATACCATGACAACCAATTTCCACTGAACTTTTCAGTAACTGGTGCCTCTTTCAGACTTCCTCGTCTAGATTCATTTCTTATTTTGTCCATTCACGTAACACTACACATCCCTCTTAGCATTCTCATCTCAGCTGCATACAATTACCTTCCATTCATTCCTTAACGTAAAACAACGGTGAGACCTGAGTATGCAGACATAATATTATACATCTTTATAACTTGTAGGTATTCGAGGGAAGAGCCTCCAGTCCTCGGAGCACCCCTGCCGAGTAGTGCCAGTACCCCTGAGTCACCAAGCGTGCCAACCATCTGCACTCGCTGCGGCGCCAGACTATCCTGCGAATTACAACTAGTTCCAGAATTTGCAGAAACTCTTCGCTTATTGCCAACCAATGCACCCCTTGCACATCTCCACTTCCTTTCTGTCCTGATATTCACCTGCTCACAGAGCTGCTGGCAATCTTCTGACACGTTGGTAAAAGAATTCGTCGTCTTTCAACCTGAAGTTGTCTAAATTATAAATTGTTAAAAATTGTTTTTGTTACTTATATTTCGTATTTTTGCAATAGCACAGTTACAATGTTCGCTTCAAAATCAGATGAGATTTTTGGAAGAAAAGGAGTTTTTAACACGGTAGAGAAAAGGCTGGCCAAAGATGATGATGAATGATTTTGAATTTTAAGATAACATTTACTCGTAAGTTCAACTTATATTATTACTGTACTGTGATGGTGAATTTTCCATTAGGTTGTAATGTGAATACCTAATACCTACATTTATAGATGTTTAAGAAAGTCAATAATTGTTATTTCTAATATTGTGTAGCGTATTTCTGTCTATAAGATAGCTTAATAAAAGAATTTATAACTTTTCCTAGAGGAACAAATCTTTATTTATTTGACAAGATTTTAATCATTACATTTAGCAGTAGATATCCTGCTACCGCACTCCTCACTTCAATATTTGACGTGAATTAACTATCCATGGAGTTACTAGAGGTAGGGTCTTAAAAGCTTGGCATCCTAAATGCATTGCGAATCTAGTGCTTTCTTACAATTTAGTAGAAATGGAAGTAAGCTGTATAGAACTACATTTTATTAAAATACGGATAACTTTTGATTATCCTTGAATGTCCTTAAACAACTGCCAGGTAGGAATAAGTTAACTAAAAGATTGTATATAATAAGAAAGTATGCGCCTTGACTATAATATTTACGATAGTCATATGTTACAGAGATAATATTAAGTGGAATTAAAGATCGCTGAGTAACATGTCACATGACTTGCGACCAACGCGACGCGACAGCGACATGTCGCCTGCGTTTCATTGCATTGCGATTTAGTGGATAAATAATTAATTATAGTAGCAGTTATCTCGTGCTCCTATATTTTTTATAGTAGTATGCAATGTACCTACTCTCTTCCAACAAACAGTAATAATAATAATCAACCTGGGAACGATTATTTGGATACAATCTGACGCCTATAGACACGTAATAAGTTTAATCTATTTTTAATGATTGTCGTTGTACAGTCACGACCATAAATATGTATACACTTGGCTTTATTCAAAGGCGATATTCTCCTTTATTTTTTAATGAAATTTTATGTTATTACGAACATAGTATTTCCGTAACCGAGATATTTGAAGGTAAACATCGACATAAATTATGAGTACTCATATGTCGATGTTTACCTTCAAATATTTCGGTAACGTGACACTTTGGGGTACCGTGTTACTTGTCATTTTTTGTTCGTCTATATGTGTCATCTACCCCTACTTTCACCATGCGCTGCGATTTCAGCGGATTTCGAAAAAAACACAAAGTGGCGGCGGGTCGATATGCCAAATCGGTTCTATCCCCTTTATCTTCTGTCCTTTTCTTAATGAAATAGAAAGAAAAAGATGCACTGAACTTAAATTTTGTTTAGTTTGTGAACAACAGAATCGGCAGCATTAGTTTAAAATACTATAAGTGCTCCTTGAGAGTTTTGTACCTAGATTGACGATTTTTATATGGAGCCTGGCATACCTACCTGTTCGCCATTTTGTTTTTTTTTTTTCAAAATGGCGGCCACCCATGAAACCTATTATATAAATCGTTAGCTGATATCAATGCATACAGAAAACATAATGAGACCAAACCCCGTAAAGTGTCACGTTTCCAAGATATTCATGAGATTTAAGCACGTTAAAAAAAATATGATGTCACGCGATTACCATTGAACGTTATAAGGTGGCCCGCGAAATTCAAATTTTCTAACGTTTTTTGCAATTTGCTGGTCAGTATTAAGTTGTACGTTGATTAAAATATGATTCGCGGTCGTAACAAATATGTATTTACAGAATTATAATCATTAAAGTCATCAACACAACTCTCTAAGACCATGTAATCCCCAAATGTCAAGATTTCATGAAATAGTCATTCTTGGGGATTACATGGTCTTAGAGAGTTGTGTTGATGACTTTAATGATTATAATTCTGTAAATACATATATGTTACGGCCGCGAATCATATATTAATCAACGTACAACTTAATACTGACCAGCAAATTGCAAAAAACCTAAAAAAAATTGAATTTCGCGGGCTACCCTGGCGCTTTCGCCTTAATATCTCGGAAACGTGACGCTTTACGGGGTTTGGTCCTAATATGGCTTAAAGCGTAGCCGAAATTTGAAAAAAAAAAATTGCGCATTCTTGTAATGTCAACACTCGTGTGCTACCCAGGTAAAAAAACAAAGTCTTCAGTGTGTTGTAAAAGCTCATTAAAAATACGAATTATGTGTGTTGCATTACCTCCTAACGGATCTAAATAATTAGTAAAGCTGTGATTTAACTCTTAGGTACTTACTGATTAATTAGGTGTCATGAAATCTGTTATCCGATCCATTGAACATTAAATCATATTTATTACCATTTCTCAAATTATTGTCAAACGCTGTAGATACGGCAACGTAATAAAAATATGTTAGATACCTATACCTAGGTACTTAATCATGCATAAAGTATTTAAATGAACCCGATTAATAAAAATATTAGAACACTTTTCATATTGTAATTTTTTTCCCTGACGATCTGCATCTGCATCTTTTTAGGGTTCCGTACCAAAATGGTAAAAACGGAACCCTTGTGGTGAGACTAAGTCTGTCTGTCTGTCTGTCACAGCTGGATATCTCAAGAACTACTAATGCTATCAACTTGAAATTTGGAATAGTTTTAGATGACATTTGCCTAACTATTTTGCAAATAAGAAAGAAATAAAAATATATGTATATTTTTTGCAACAGGGGACTGAATGGGGAAAAATTCGAAGTGGGGCTACTAGGGCATGTGGGATATCATATGAAAGAGCGCAGTTTGCACATTCTCAAACATTTTTTCTTTTTTTTTTTAGGCCGAATAGTTTTCGACTTTTGATGAAAAATGTAAAAAAAAATGCCGTTCTCCCACCGCCCCCCCCCCCCCCTTATCTCCGAAGTTATAATAAGTGAAATAATTCTATGTGATAGAAATTTGTGTAAAGATTACAGGAAAAATAAAATGAAGTTTCTAAATAGCACACTTTTTCAGAAATCATCAACAAAAGTTGCATTCGTTCCACTATCGGTCAAGAGATGGCGCTGACATAAAACTAATATTCTACACCGCAGTGTACAGTGTTAAAATTCTCTGATGAATATAGGCCTCGCCGATGAAAATTTAAAAACATATTATGATGGTACGGAAACATGAAGGTATAGACTGATAAAAAACCTTCATGTACGGAACCCTCGGTGCGCGAGTCCGACTCGCTCTTGCCCGGTTTTTTTTTACGAAGACTCGCTTCTCTGTCACGTGTTTGTGGATTCTAACCTAGCAGTGGGCACGCCAATAATTTCTATTAAAATAAAGTTGATACTTGTTTATAGCTTGCAATAACATTAATTTGAAACATAATTTATATATATATTTTAATAATTTATTTTGTTTTTTTTTATATATTTTTTTTTTTACTTTAGTCGCGTTTGTACATCAAAACTCATACAAACGCTTTTGGTCAAGAGAACGCGGGGTCTAAGTTCAGTCGCGAGTCGCGAATCATATTTTGATCAAAAACAAAATAACCCTGCAAATTGCAAAAAACAAGAAAATTTGAATTTCGCGGGCTACCCGGGCGTTTCCCCCTTATGCTACGTACACACGCAGCGACTCCAAAATCGCGACAAATCAGCAGTCATTAAGACTTTACAGAAGTTAGTGCACACAAGTTTTGTATACTTGTAGATAGGTTCCCTAACACCAAAATAATCTGAATATTTATGTTTATTATGAGACAAATAAAGTAGTAATCAAAAATAAATAGTTTGATTTTACTATTTTTACATACGTATACATACACTCGTAACTTCTTCCCATGGGGGTAGGCAGAAACAGCAGAACGCCACCAGCTACGATCTATAATATTCCTTTAGCTTCGTTTACGTTTAGACACGTACGCCGCGCGCCGGTTGCGAGTACTACGCACCTGACTGTTGAGTGTGAAAATTGTTTGGTAGCTGAATAAAGCTTGATTTACACATATGTTGCTTACAATATAGTAATAATCTGTGGTCAGTCAGGCCAAGTCAGGCAGGCCCATGGACGTAATATAAAGAGTTACTTCTATTTATTACGTCCATCTGCAGGCCGGTGTACCTAGCAATAATAACTGTATAATCTATGGGTGTACCGCTGCCGGGCCCGGTATGAATAATCAATCAGTCCCACAGGTCTGACCTGTGGGACTGATTGATTATTCATACCGGTGATATTCAGGTCAGTCCATACAGTGGTGGTAAGGTTTTTCCTGCTACTGCCACCGCATTGATTTGAATACCACTTTAAGTTCGAACCCGCAGAGCAAATAATCGCCGTGCCGGAGCCCGGAACAACCTGCGCCGCCGCAGGCAGCGTCTAGAGAAGACAGTAGTTTAAAAAATTGTGGGGCTGAAAGTGCGTTAACGGCACACCTTCGTCAACTTCTGCCACAAAGCCTTCAGTATTTAAACGTTACCTTAGTGTTGTAATGCGAATAAATGGTGTCACACTTGAAGTATGGAAAATGTTGACAATGCCGCCTTTAGCAGCGACCGCCGATGCATCTCCGTGCTCTACGGTCACAGAACGTCTACGCTTGAGCCAGTTCGGCTGAATGCACAATGCCGTCTCTAACAGCGGTTGTCGAGGCATCTCCGATTTTTTTCAATCGACTAAAATATTATTGTAGTTTAGGTTAATGCTCTAAGTAGTTTAGTCAAGCCAATACCGTAATATGAGCATAGACTATTCATCGACGAAAGAACGGAAGCCACATTTTTTATCTGTGGATCTGCATCCGTCTTCCATAAATGAATCGGTGCGGCAAGGCGGTGGCATAGAAAGACGTATCAATTTTCGTGAGTCGAATAGTGAATCTAGTCTGGAAGTTAAAGTTTTTAACATTTCTTCGCAAGACACATTTACAGTGCCACACAAAAACATGTCTACCGAAGCATCTGTCCCTCCTCCCGTATTGTGGGCCCAGCGCAAAGAAGACATTTTTCTCACGTTTAGCATCGAATCTAAAAACCCGACTATTAAAATAGAAAAGGACTCAGTTTACTTTAAAGGCGTCAATGCTTCAGACAATAAAGTACACGAGGTAACTATACCACTATACGATGCGGTGATCCCTGAAACAAGCGCATTCGTAAATAAAGGCAGGTGCATAGAAATGATTCTTCGCAAAGAAAAGAAAGACTCGTCCTACTGGCCATCATTAACAAAGGATAAGAAAAAACCTCATTACCTCAAGATAGATTTCAATAAATGGAAAGACGAAGATGATGAAGACGAGAATGGTGGAGGCAACTCATATGACATAGAAGAGATGCTCCGGTCTATGGGCGGCGGCGGCGGTGACAAGGCTGACAAACCCTCGTTCGATGACTTAGAAACAGACTCGGATGATGAAAATTTACCTGATCTTGAATAACACCCCCAGAACAGAGTGATAAAACTTATATTTTAACGCATGAAAAGTACACTATGTATAAGATTTTTACAGTTATAATAAAATCACTGATAAAATGAACAAACATGTTACATTCATTTTAATCATTGATCTATGCCTCTGTAACACTCCACTTTTTTTACTTTGAAGCAAATTAGCAAGTTTTAATCTGTAGCTAGGAAATATTTAATTTAAATATATTCAAGAAGAGTTAAGTAGTACAATGTTTTTCAATGATACTTACCGATACTAACCCTTATACAATATTATTGCCTCATCTCTTAAAAAAGTCATTTCCAACCTTCAAGTATGTAGATTAGTTGAGAAGTTGGGCATTAGTGGGTGCTGTTTTTCCCACAACTCTCTTTGCACCATAGGCAGTTGGTCATTGTACATTGGATGAAATGTCTATACACTAGCACTTTTGAGGATCTAACAAATCATAATTTCAGCTGAAAGACGTCCACTGCTGGACATAGGTCTCCCTCAAGCACAGTCACTTTGACCGGTTTTATGCTTCTCGCATCCAGCCTAACAAATGCCACTGATCAAAATTGTCGCCTACTGGACTATGCACGTTTAACACAAATAGAAAAAATAACATATAAATTACATACATCAGCTCGAAAAGAAGTTGAGAGAGGGTCATTGATACAGTGACTAAGCAGTAAGTTTGTATCAAACACTTGTAAAGTAAACACCATCTGTATTCCCAAGGATGTCTCAAGGCACTGGAAAAGGAACAGGCACCAAAATCAAACAAACAAAGATCTAACTAAGTTGAATGTCATAACAATAAAATTTCTGCTTACAGCAAATCTTATATCACACAAATATTTATGTCACACACCATAAAATGGGGAAAAATTTATAAGTTGTCCCTGTATTTCTGATCAGAGGGTGCTCAGTGCATTATGTAGTAGGGCCATTAGAAGGCACTCCAATACCCATTAAATGAATACCTAAATAACACCAGCACACACATTCACTCCTATATTTCAGAACTGGGACACAATTTTCTTGTTCTTAGCTTCAATCAAATAAATTAAGGTAGGCTACTTAAGAAGCCCTTTATGAATAAAGGTAGGTATGAGCCTCATTTGTGTTTTGTGTACTGGGATACAGAATTTACCTAATAATGAGGAACTCTGAAAAAGAAGAAACCTTTAAGAATATAACAAAGACATTAAATATTATATAAATCTATGATGTACCTATCTTAAATCTCTTTGGAATATAATTATTATGAGCTAACAATATTATGTACCTACCTAGTAATAGTACTTTTGGTTACTTCGACTATCTATTGGTAGGGGAGAGCCCAGAGGGTTTTTGAGCAAGTATATTCAGGGCGAAAAGTTGATAGAGTCAGTGACATAGCTGAGTAGGTAGGTGTGGCATGAGAGAACACCGAAAATATATTTTAAAAGTTCCAGATTTCAAAAAAGGGCCAAAAATAAACTGATCTTCAGAGCCGCCGGAGCGGCATGGTGGCTGATGGCTCACGGCGAGGCGAGATGCGTGCGCTGCTGTACCCCGAGCCGCCGCCGGACGTAGACATTGATAAGATAGGGTTTATTTTTTGTCGTGAATTTTTCCCATGTTTTAATTCTGTGCTATTCGGGGCGGAGACAAATCCAACAAATTAAATTTCATAGAAATCGGCCCGGCACTCCAGCCGTTTTTGAGTTATAATTATAAAGTCCGCCCATAGGCCACTGACCAATTAATGTTGTAACTAACCCGACTTTTTTTATTTATATATTTATACGAGGGTTCCGTACCATCATAATAATGCCTGGCCGATGAAAATTTAAAAACATTATTATGGCGCTCTCTGCTTTTAAAGAAATGTGAAAAATGTAGGTAGTATTTGGAAAAGAAACTTGCTGTTCTTGGTTATCGCCGTAAGGTTGTCCGAAGTAAGTTTTCCTAAGCAACAGCACAGTAACGTGACATCTATTGAACAAGGCTTCGCAGTATGATATTTACGCAGTAAAATCGTTCGCAGTACAGTTTTTCGATGTAACGAAATATCGCAGTAACAAGGCGTCGATTTAACAAGGCGTCGCAGTATAGAGATGTCGTTGAAAGGTTTTCGAAGAAACAAAATTCGATGATACGGCTTTCGCACTCAAGTAGGTATTCCCTCTCAATAGGTACCTACACTATAGTCCGCATTTTTAGGGTTCCGTAGCCAAATGGCAAAAAACGGAACCCTTATGGATTCGTCAAGTCTGTCCGTCCGTATATCACAGCCACTTTTTTCCGAAACTATAAGAACTATACTGTTGAAACTTGGTAAGTAGATGTATTCTGTGAACCGTATTAAGATTTTCACATAAAAATAGAAAAAAAACAATAAATTTTGGGGGTTCCCCATACTTAGAACTGAAAATCAACCTATATAACCTATATATTTTTTTCTAAACTGAATAGTTTGCGCGAGAGACACTTCCAAAGTGGTAAAATGTGTGGTGGTGTCCCCCCCCTGTAACTTCTAAAATAAGAGAATGATAAAACTAAAAAAAAATATAGTATGATGTACCTACATTACCATCTAAACTTCCACCGAAAATTGGTTTGAACGAGATCTAGTAAGTAGCACGCCCGCCGGTGAAAATTTTAAAACATATGTTGGTACGGAACCCTCGGTGCGCGAGTCCGACTCCCTCTTGCCCGGTTTTTTTAGTTTTCTATTGACGTCTTGCATTGAGAACGTTCGAGCGCGGACTGAATCAAAGACTACAATATGATGCTGTATAATGGAAATGGCGCTGAAGGAAGTCAGTTTTTGGTTTTACGTTTTACACGCGAAGTATATTGTATATACTTGCGTCGTCTAGCCAATATAAGTCTATGGTCCCACCGCTCACATACCTTGTACAATTTATTACTTATGTGCTTATGGCGCGGCCATCTATAGTCGGATTTTTAATTAGCTGCAGTAAAATGACAGCATAATTATGTGCTACTTAAATGACTGAAATTGCCGTCTTTTTGTTTTTATCAACCAAATATCTCTAAAGTCAGTCCGAAACGAAGAAAAGAAGTCATTTTCCTGCAGCTAATTAAAAGTCGGACTATAGTTGGGCACGGACTATACCTACCATGCGGTCATTGGCGTAGGGCTTTTTCCAGGGGGAGCCTGGCCCCTAATAATTTTTTTTTTCGTTGGGGAATCCTCATGGAAACCCTCCGTCTGGGATGAACGGAGGGTTATGTCGAACTCCTACCGACTAAAACCACTGTTCCTTCTACTACCGTAAGTCGGGGGCCTGAGAGCCCCGAGAGATACTTGTATACAGTGCCGGATTAAGACTACTTGATGCCCTAATCAATCCACGCCTGTGGGCACCCCTATCCACTAGTCGCCTCGTATTTTTTCTAAAAAACTCGAAAAAATACGACGAGCATTTTTTTAAAAGTAGCGCACGTCTCAAGAGTGACTTTTGGGTCTTGTAACATCTTGCTGACGAACAGGAACAGCCTTGCCTTTTATAGACTAGCAAATATTTTTCGGGCGAGGGGGCAGACGCGGGCCGAGCAAAGCGTCAGTCAGGTACAGATTGCGTAGAGAGTCGACACGTATTTTTACTCACAAAATGCTGGACACAGAAATTTGATTTAGATATAAAAGGTTTTAAGAGTTTTAATAATTCTTGAAAAAAATGTAATAGCAACGAAAATTTTTCAAGCGAATTCGCATGCGATTTTTTTCCGCAGTGCGCGGACTCTAGTATATTAGTATTGTCTACAGATTGACGAATTTTCTTCGCAACGATTTGTTTTCGTAGTGCGCGCATACCCTTTACGTATTTGGATTAGGTACGTTCTAAGGCAGCCGGAGTGTGGTGTTGTGTTGTATTTATACAGATATATAAATACAACACAACACCGCCGTCTGGTAGGACGATCCTACCTTTTCTGTGAAATGGACGATGCAAAGAGTAAAGTAACTATGTAGGACGATGTGACCCAAAAATTGTTAGATTTCGGATTCGTGAATAGCGTTTTAGAGGACTCCTTCAATATAGTGTTTACGAAACAAGTTAATTCGAAATAAGAAAAACAATATTATTATACATTAATTATAAATCACCGCTGGTTTTCTTTTTTTGATTAATCACGCAATGTACACTTACGTTACCTATGTTACTAATACCTAATAATTTTCTACAATAAAAGTTACTATTTTATAGCGTTTCCCCTAAACGAACCTCACAATTGAATTCGACAGCAAATGGAATGGTTGTGATTAGCCATGCAGAAACTGCAGAGGCATTTCGAACGTTGGGCACGCCACAATTGCGGCGATAAGTCCCCTCTTTGAGGAGCGGCTGGAGAGGCGCCACGGCGTCCTCACCTTCCGCCTAACGCAGGTCCACACCGGGCACGGCTGCTTCGGGAGGAAACGCCCGGGTGTCGCCATTGTGTGGATCGCCCGGAGGACACACGGTGGAGGTCTGCCCAGCTTGGGCAGAGCACCGCCGCGTCCTCCCGGCGGCGATCTCTCGCGTCCGGCCCTAGACCAGGCCATGGTACGGAGCGAGAGTGCTGCTCGCAAAGAAGGAGGCGGAGCGCGTGAGGGAGAGGCAATCTTTGCGCCCTCACGCTCCCAGTCGCCGCAGGAGACGACCTGGGCGTTGGGCATTGATAGCCGATTCCCGCGGCCACCGTAGGCGCGGGCTTGCGGACGGCGAGCAATCGGCAGCTCACCGTCCGGTAAGGACCAGGCCCACGGCGCGTTGTGTTCCACAGGCGCCTCAAAGAGATGTCAGCACTAATTGACGGGGTCCGCTAGGGCCGATGCCTGCCAGGGTTGCGGGTTGTTCGAAAGAGACACTGTGGCCCCTCTGGCACAGGCAACTGAAGGAACACGGGTGGGTTTTATAATAGTTTGACACGCCCTCCCGCTCCGCCCAGAGCGGGAGAAGTTATTTGATAATTTCCCACCCAAAAAAGGTATTTCGGACGTTTACACTCGGTCTAAGACGGAGACCTCACATAATGGCTAATAGTAAGATCATGTTTTAGTGTCCGTCCAGACTGGAGAGCGGGCCGGGCGCGGGCGCGGTTGCGGAAACGCGCGCGGGTTGCCTGTCCGCACTGGAGCGCGGCTGCGTTCTGCGTGTTGTCGTGTCCAGTGCAGTGTGACCAGATTAAATTTTACGAAAAAACCGAAGCACCTCAAAAAAATACTGAATATCTTATCTGAATGAAATATAGACTAAATCCGGGTAATTCCCTGAACATCAATGTTCGCGGGGACGATCGCTACGGTGTTATCATAGGTTTTTATCCAAAATATACCCAAAAATACTTACTTCCGCAAATATACCTACAAAAATACTGAATTACTGATGCTCGGAAAAGTCGATAAAATATACCGAAAGAGTATTAAAATACAGAATCTGGTCACACTGGTCCAGTGTTTGTCGAAATATAAGCGCGCGCACCCCGCACCGCTCACCGCGCCCGCGTGCCCGCTATGGACATTTCCAAGGAAGTTCATAGTTTGAGTTCGCCGCGCCCGCGCCCGCCCCCCAGTGTGGCCAAACACTTAGTTACGCGCCGCACGCGCTTTTAAGATTCCAGTCTAATAGTAAATCAGTTTAGCTGTTGCAGACCACGGCCCAGAGATGGCACCACTAGACACGTGGTTTTGTAGCGCATAAACGGGTTATTCCGTTTATCCACCATAAGGTGGACGTGGATACGCGGAAATACATGTCCGAAAATCCACCCTAGGCCTAGTTGGATTTATAGGCTTACGGTGGATTCTCGGATATGCGTTTTCGCGTCCAAAAAAAACATAGAAATTAAGGTGGAAAAATATCCACCTTAGGGTGGATAAACGGAATAACCGACAACCATGTTGGGATCCGTATGTTTCAACTAGGTATGCACTATTTTTTATTGGTAGCGGCAAATATTATTACTTGTTGCGGTTTAACTTTAGAACTTATCTTAACGTGTTTTATAGTTCAATAAGTTGTATCTTACTTCAATTTATGAATTGAGAGGTAAATAATGAGTACCACAGAATGTAAGACATAACTTTATTTTGTTTTCTCAGTGACCGTAACCGTTGCATTGTATAAATGGAATTGTTGTCCATGTCTTCGAATATTCAAAGTTAAAGTTATGCAGTAAATAAGTCTATTTAGGCTCTCACATTTCAATATGTACGAAGCTCCTTGACCAGGGCTGAATATCGGTGCGCCAAAGCTTTGACAATCGAACATAAAGTATGAAGTTCCAGTCTTTCCAAACGCCAAGTTTTTTGTGGGACTTGTGAGTATTCCGCACAAATTTTTTTCATTTTCAAAGAAATAAGTCAATGACTTACTCAAGTTAAATCGATCAGGATAAATGTTGTACACAAATCCAAATATGATTTTATCAAACTTAAACGAAAACGAGAATGGGAACATATCAACTTTGGAATCTAAATCGGTGAGAGCAATTTCGTAATTAGGAGTACTTCCTACTTTTTCCATACAGTGTTTGTGGTATTCATTACCGCCTAGAACTATTCCATCTAGGAATCCACTCGTCCAAGCGCTAATTTTACATGCTTGAATCATTCCAAGGGCAACCGCGCTTGTTGCAAGGTATTGTTTACCACGGACGTTTTCGTCAAATCTTTGATCCAATGGATGTATAGTTCCCCACAAAGAAAATAGATCTCCTGGAAATTCAATGTCCCAGTCTTTCCACATAGTTTGAGGTGTTTTTCGATCCAGACCTAAGTCATTGACGGAACTCATTCGCGACCACGGTATCTGGCAGATATTCAACCAATACATCTTCTCGTCTACTACAGGGCGCAGTCTTCTACGCTTCAAATATGGCATGTTCGGATTAATGTCAGGTTTGAAGAGCGGACTTAATCTATAGTTTAGAGCAGAATGCCGCGGTGCAGTCTTTACGGAAGTCAGTTCAAAAGTGTAAAATTCGGGGTCGTCTGCTGACTTTCCTACCAGTTTCCTTATTCGCCGAATTAAGGCATCTATAGAGCGATATAACGTCCAACCCGCTACTCTTTGCTTGCCAGAGGGGGATGACTCGCGCGCACCCTGTTTTTTATCATTTACTACAACATCACGTGGTGACGCGTAAGGGTCAAAAAGATGGTAATATCCATCTGTCTGACATATAACTAAACTGCTTTGAGGATATCTTATCATGACGTACCGCAGTCTTCTCAAAACTGCTTTTAAGTATTGCTCCAGTGTTTTTTCTGGGTTTTCATTAACAACTAAAATTTTTTTAATGTTGATATTTATGAATTTACCGTCCAGAATAACGTTTTTGATTACCCTCTTCTCGCAGACATTCAAATTTGTAGCTTTTGCTTGTATTTCTAGACCTTTTTCGATACATACGTCAATCATGATGTGGTCCCACGTTCTAATAGGATGCATCGCTGCCATTAACATTGCGATTAGACTAACGAAGTGACAAGACTTAACAGTTGGGCTCGCGCTAGTATTAGTCAGAGCAGTAGTTCCATCTATTGCGTAAACGCCATCGACAAGTTGATAGCCGACCGCAGTTTGGCTCTTCATTTCTTTCACATCTAACCGTCGTCCTGCTGCGGGTTTCTCGGATTCTATAATAGTCTGTTTAGATTTTTGTTGGCCAGTTGCATAGTCATGATCTTCAGGTAATGTGGTTCGGGCCTCTTTTAGAAGTCTGCTGACTAATATTCTACTAAGGATAAATTGTTGATCATCTGCTTTTCCATTCTTATTGTAATTGATTCTGTAAAAAAATAACGGAAAACGGTTTTATAAAAAAATCTTTAGTAAATGATTAACTTCACAGAGCCTGGATAAACTGGTTTAACACTAATAATACCATATCAAATACGGGACCTTTTATACGGAGATTGATTTTACGAGAGCTGAGTTACCTGAGTTAGCTGAGCGTGCGTAGCAGAGAACCCCTTGCAGAAACCTACATGTGGTCGTCGGGCGTTGCTGATCAAGTGACACTACCCACTGACAAAGACATACCATCTAACGGGTTACCTATCATAAGTATGAAAAATATTTGACCGAATTTCATTTCACCTAAAACTCTTAAACTATTTTAGTTTCGTTTTTTTAGGGTTCCGTAGTTCCTACAAGGAACCCTTATAGTTTCGTGGGGACATAGCTCACACTGGCCGACCGCAGGTAGATGGCGACATAGCTCACACTGGCCGACCGCAGGTAGATGGGGACATAGCTCACACTGGCCGACCGCAGGTAGATGGGGACATAGCTCACACTGGCCGACCGCAGGTAGCTGGGGACATAGCTCACCCTGGCCGACCGCAGGTAGATACGGACATAGCTCACACTGGCCGACCGCAGGTAGATACGGACATAGCTCACACTGGCCGACCGCAGGTAGATGGGGACATAGCTCATCCTGGCCGACCGCAGGTAGATGGGGACATAGCTCACACTGGTCGACCGCAGGTAGATACGGACATAGCTCACACTGGCCGACCGCAGGTAGATACGGACATAGCTCACACTGGCCGACCGCAGGTAGATACGGACATAGCTCACACTGGCCGACCGCAGGTAGATGGGGACATAGCTCACCCTGGCCGACCGCAGGTAGATGGGGACATAGCTCACACTGGTCGACCGCAGGTAGATACGGACATAGCTCACACTGGCCGACCGCAGGTAGATACGGACATAGCTCACACTGGCCGACCGCAGGTAGATACGGACATAGCTCACACTGGCCGACCGCAGGTAGATACGGACATAACTCACACTGGCCGACCGCAGGTAGATGGGGACATAGCTCACACTGGCCGACCGCAGGTAGATACGGACATAGCTCACACTGGCCGACCGCAGGTAGATACGGACATAGCTCACACTGGCCGATCGCAGGTAGATACGGACATAGCTCACACTGGCCGACCGCAGGTAGATGGCGACATAGCTCACACTGGCCGACCGCAGGTAGATGGGGACATAGCTCACACTGGCCGACCGCAGGTAGATGGGGACATAGCTCACCCTGGCCGACCGCAGGTAGATACGGACATAGCTCACACTGGCCGACTGCAGGTAGATACGGACATAGCTCACACTGGCCGACCACAGGTAGATGGGGACATAGCTCACACTGGCCGACCGCAGGTAGATACGGACATAGCTCACACTGGCCGACCACAGGTAGATGGGGACATAGCTCACCCTGGCCGACCGCAGGTAGATGGGGACATAGCTCACACTGGCCGACCGCAGGTAGATGGGGACATAGCTCACACTGGCCGACCGCAGGTAGATGGGGACATAGCTCACCCTGGCCGACCGCAGGTAGATGGGGACATAGCTCACACGCAAGTAGTCACATATGAAAGGCTGTCCTACCCTGTCGAAAAATCCCGAGGTGCATCTTCTTGATGGTGGACAACTAGATGTGAGGGCCCGATGGACATTCTACAGGTAGGTTATATTTCGGAGAATGTGCGTTGGAGTTGCATAGTTTAATTCCGCCAAGCCCGTTTCATTACCGGAGAACAAGACATACGGCGAAACGCCACTGCGACATGGTGGGCCTACCACCCAAACGCACAAAACGATTTCGGAATACTTTCACTGTGCATACAGCTAAGGAGAAGAATTCTATGCCGGAGACTGTGTTTCCTGATGCCCTGGGGCTAAAGCCCTGGGGTGTTTAAGTCGAGAGTGAATAGGTTACTCATGTTCCGTCGTCAACCACATCATCCCTTACCATCAGGCAAGATAGGAATCAAACGCTCGCTTATAAATAATAAAAAAAACATTAAACAATTACCTGCTCACGAGTTCACGTAGATTACGAAATCGTAGAAAGCAAGCCTTTCCTTTCGGTAAGTTGTCTTCTCTCAAGCCCATGGCATTACAAGGACTGCCGTCGAACAGATAATATAGCCCATTTCTCTTGAAAATCGCACAACTGTACGCGGAAGTTGTAATCATGCCTCTATCATATTTGTTGAAGAATTTTTGACCTAATACTTCTTCCATTTGCCAGCTAGCACCTTCTCCAACCACATCAACATAAGCATGATATGCCTGTAAGTAAATATAATCAAAATAAGCGAACTCCACAACATTCATTTTATTACAATCGTCCGATTAATTTAAAAATACAAACGAACCTGATGTCCAAGCGCAATCTTAGGTATAACATGTACAGGTGCAAGTTGAAATTTCTGCTGTTTGTTTTCAAAAAGCTTTGCAGCGGTGGCTACTACAAAATCTACAATAGCAGGGGTCCAAGAATGGATCGAGTATTTGTAAGATGTCACTATCGCCATAATTGCACCAAACGGCAGTTTATCGTTAGAGCCGGCGGCGCCTGCATTCGAAACACTAGTTGTCCCTATAATGATTTGTGAAGTATCTGGCAAATTCTTGAAGTTAGTCGGTTTTTCGAGTTCTCGTTCAGGAGTAACCTCAAAGTCATCCTCTATAAGCGGAGGTGTCATTTTCTTTCGAATATTTCGCAGTTTGAAGCGTCTCTGAGCGTCCTCTGTGAGAAGAACGCGGCGATCGACGTTGACCGGCGGTAGGGTTTGAACTTCCTCTTGTGCTGGCATTTCACGCATTGGCGCCATCAGCTACAAAGACAGTAGGTATAGGTAAGTAAATACAGACATAAATGAAATTAATTTCACTATAAAGGACCATATTTTTTTTTTTTTTTTTATGTAAAACCATTATTAAGTCTTTGCAATGTAACTCTTATAATTATCATCATAAACTACTTATAAGTTAGAATAAATGCCGACAGTTCTATAAAACTTTTAACTTCCTACATTTATACTTCTTACTTCATACAAAACGGTTTCACGTAATAAAAAAAATCGTTAATTTGTTCCTTTAGTTAGGTTATGTGAGCCTATTGAATGATTAGGTAGATGGAAAAGGCAAAAGTAACCTGACTCAAATCTGAGACGTGCACCTCTGTGGGACTAATGGAAATTTATTAATATTCAACTTAATTTCAAGACAGGCAATGTTGCCATTTTCTTGGCAGTGAGAACCTTACGTTTCGCCAGATGTAAGTCGGCCCTAAGGCGAATGCTCTTTTCAAATTAAATTCTTTATCACAATGTGTGTAAAATGTTTTATCTAGGTACTTATTACTTTTTAATTATAATTGTGAAGCATCTATTCTAACAAAAAGAATATTAATGACTTTTGATTATGAAACTCATTTCTTAATTTAAAAGTTACTCGCGAAAACGAAGCAATAGCGCGAGCAGGTGACAAGATGCGACGGGGTGGGGCGGGGGAACAAGCAATTTCACGCGAACCAAGTCGCAGGCAGAAGCTAGTACTCTAATAATAGTAGACAGTGATAGACGTACGGGCACTTCGGGCTCGGGCTGCGGCGAGGGCGGCGGCGGCGGCAGCGGGGGTGGCAGCTCCTCCGCCTTGCGTCGCGCCTCTTCTTCCTCCGCCTTCAGCCGAGCCTTCTCTTCTTTTTTCTCCTCGTCTTCTTCCTCTTCTGCCCCTTCTTCTTCCTATAATACAGTAAATGCTAAGATGATTGCTACTCTACGACGCAGCTGTAAAGGCTATTATAATTTGGAACATCACGGTGATTTCTTACGATGGGATTTCCGAGTGAAATCCGAAATTGCGACTCAAGTGGTTAGAGAATGTTCTATGTTAGAGGGTTTGGTTTCCGCACTTAGTCCTTCAGGTGGACCCTTGTGCGTGGGCATGGCGGCCGTCGGTGATTATTCCATCAAGCCTACCCCAGTAGTTAGAGAAAACATCTGCTCGATTTTACAGAAAACTCGGCATTTTTTGTTTTTGAAAATGCTCTTCGTGTTGCCAGAAATCGAAACCGATCTTTAGGCCGCGTTTCCACTGCGCGGAGCGGAGCGGAGACGTGCAGGAATCGACCAATCACAATGGTTGAAATCCTCATCGCGTCACTCGTCTCGTCTGTTCTCGTCTGTGATTGGACGATTCCTGCACGTCTCCGTTCCGCTCCGCCCAGCTCCGCGTCAGTGGAAACGCGGCCTTAAAGTTCCACCCTGTGTTATTGCACTGAGCCATACTCTCAGCTCAAAAATATGTTTCAAAACTACTTGACTCAAAACCTCTTCGACTGTTCATTCTTCACATAGTCCATCCTATAATGTTTAACCGACTACATAAGCGAGCTTATCGCAGTTTTATAAGAAACAATCAAATCGAATCGGTTATAAATAGTGCTCACCTCTATTCCTCCTTCCGGCGGCTGAAAATGAATTTCCAAATTAATAAAAGGATAAAATAGACAGGGTCAAATTAAACTAGCTAAAAAAATCCACAGACGTGATGGGTCGCGATAGTTAGATAATCGAGAGATAAAACATTTTTTTTTGGGTCAACGGCCCGAAAAAAAAAACGATTGTAGTTACTTGAAATATCAGTTTAAATAAAACATTTATTTTGTGTACCTACACAAAATAAATGTTTTATTTAAACTGATATTTCAAGCTAATTATTAAAAAAATAAATAAGGAATTGGGTTGCAAAAAGTTGGTTGGTAATTGGTGCTTATTCTATTTTTGATTGCAAAACACAAGGCCCTTTACTCGCTGTATACCTACCTATAACGTAGTGTGCCCAAGTCGCGTTGTGCCTAAACGTCATCTATATATATAAAATGATAAACTGACTGATTGTTGATATATCAACGCACAGTCTAAACCGCTGCTCCTAGAGACATGAAATTTGGAGGGTGTGTTCTTTGTGAAGAGTAGGTATCCACTAAGAAAGGATTTTTAGAAATTCCACCCCTAAGAGGGTGAAATTTCACGCGGACGAAGTCGCGGGCAGAAGCTAGTTTCAAATAAACGTTTGGTCTATATCGCACATTGCCCATTTCGCGATACGACCATGTCATTATTGGACTGTATCTCACATTGCCACTTTCGCGATACGACCATGTCACTATTGGACTGTATCTCACATTGCCCATTTCGCGATACGACCATGTCACAATTGGACTGTATCCCACATTGTCCATTCACGATACGACTATGTCACTATTGGTCTAATTCTTACATTGGTTTTAATTAAAATAATTTTAATTTAATACAACACAAACACAAACTCCTATCGTATTATTATTATTGTCCGCTTTAATAACTGGCCGCTTGAAACGGAAGTGTTCTTGTTATTCTTCCTCATGATTGTGTCACAGTTCACTTATGTCGTTATTGGCACAGAGCACTTTTTGATAGACGCTATTGGCCTACTTTTTATATTGGTTTTTACCAGTTTTTACTCTTTTCATTATAATACCTATAATTTGATACAAACTCCTATCAATACGCCCACATCTTGTTTGGTCTAGGCATAACGCGACTTGGGCATACTGCGTTATAGGTATACAGCGAGCAAAGACTCTTGAACTAAAAATCAATGAACCTTAGTCGCACTAAGCCTATTTCGCTATTGAACTAAACCTCAATGAACCATAGTCTCACTAAACCTATCTCGTTATTGAACTAAAACGGAATTGACCTAAGTCACAATACGCCCACATCTTGTTTGGTCTAGGTATAACGCGACTTAGGCACACTGCGGTATACAGCGACCAAAGGGAACACAAGGCCACGTTGCCAAATTTTTGCGGTCGTTTTTGAGGCGCTAATCCTGAATCTAAGGTCTATTCAAATTTATGTTTCTAATTGATGTTCTTTGTTAAATATCAACTTTATTTCAGTAGTAATTAAGTTGATTCTAGAGTAACTAGCATTATTTAAAAATGTTTGAAGTTGTAGCGTAAACTGAACTTAATTGTGAAGGAAGTAAAGTTTCCAATAACTCATATTTGTTTACATGTTTGGCAAGTAAATCGCAAACGTAGATTAGAGTATTTAAAAAAAGAAAAGAAAAAAAAGAAAGTATTCTTGAGAGTCTAGAGAAGTCTGTGGCGCACTTTGCCGCACTAGTGCGGGAACACAAAGTAAAAGGGGCAGTTGTTAACACATTGACGGACATTAAACGCCCGTAGGTGTAATAACAATAACACTGCTATTGTCTCATTCACTTTCCTTCAACCGATTAAATCACTGCATTGAGCGGTAGCTAAAATCGTAGCAATAAGTGCCATCCCTCCAAGGATAATAGAATAAACAAATGATTCACCATCGGGGGCGGCGGCGTGGGCGGCGGGGTCGGTTCACGGTCGGGGTCAGGCTCGATGGGCTCGTTGGTCTTGTCGCGGGGCTTCGGCCACGGAGGGACCACCTGCGTCACCGACACCGTGGGCGAGTCTAGGTTCACTGCAACACGTTACCAAAACAATATTTTTGTTAAGTTAAAATAAATTCAATTCGCCACAATATACCGACATGACTATTGATCCACATGAATGTTGTTATAATCGGTTGGTGTGAATTGCGTGGATTTTTAGGCAATGATATGCCAGAGTTCACTAAAGTGAAATGTTCCATTGTCGACTCGTCCACTCCCGTCTACACTCTACTTTCAAAATAACAAAAATTATTTTGTATCTTCGCGCTCTGTAATACTGGCGTGGATGCAATCCAGTGATTGCATCCACGCCAGTATACAAAAACAGTATAAATAAATGTATTTTCTTTCTTTCTTTACGTATGTAAAGAAAGAAAATACGTTTATTTGTGGCAAACATGACGCATAAACAGAACACAAACATAAAAAAATAACAAGTTGGGAGAAAACATCCATGCTCAATTCAAAACATTTGTAATGCTCGAATCGGTACTGTACTGTTAGGTACATTACACACGAATGCTCCCGGACAGTGACTACTTTACATGCACTGCACAAACACTACTTTAATGCGAAGACACTGCCTCCCAAGATACAGGATTTTCCTAGTTTGGGGGGCAGGGTTCTTAATTCTTACAGGACTTTTGACACCACTACCATCCTTTTGTATCCAACCTCTGTAAAATTCTACTTATGTCTGCATACCTTTCTGTTACTCATTATTGTCAAAGTTTATGTTTTTGTGAATAAATTATTATTATTACTACCTCACCGAGAGCATTCGCCTGTAATGTAACAGTTCAGATTCGAGCATTACATCAGTGAGTGATCCTTGTAGTACTGTAAATATCTACTTATTTCTAATACCGGGGGTATCCCCTCGAAATTGAACTTTTGAATTGAATGAACTTTTAAATTTGTTTACCTCGTTATTAAACGATTACTGTACTAATGTTGGCGAGATTTATGTAGATTACCTTGTTTTGTGTTAGGATGGGTGATTGGCCGTTTTCACACTGCGACGATAACGACACCGACACGTCTATATCGTATCGTCGCCTCGGACGACAACGATATCGTCCGACGACATCGGTATATGGCACGATGTAGCTTATTGTCATGCGGTATGCCACAGGCCAAAACAGTATCGAATAGTCGCTTTGCGTCAGAATTAGTCAATTCGAGGTAATGGCAACAGCGAACAATAAAAAAAAAACAATAACGTCTTCCTGTAACGAAATGTAAACAGACTAGTGCGGGCGGCGATGCGGTGCGCCGGCAAGCAAGTGGCATCCACGCACGGCCGTCCGGCGCGGCGGCACAAGTGGCATCCACGCACGGCCGTCCGGCGCGGCGGCACAAGTGGCATCCACGCACGGCCGTCCGGCGCGGCGGCACAAGTGGCATCCACGCACGGCCGTCCGGCGCGGCGGCACAAGTGGCATCCACGCACGGCCGTCCGGCGCGGCGGCACAAGTGGCATCCACGCACGGCCGTCCGGCGCGGCGGCACAAGTGGCATCCACGCACGGCCGTCCGGCGCGGCGGCACAAGTGGCATCCACGCACGGCCGTCCGGCGCGGCGGCACAAGTGGCATCCACGCACGGCCGTCCGGCGCGGCGGCACAAGTGGCATCCACGCACGGCCGTCCGGCGCGGCGGCACAAGTGGCATCCACGCACGGCCGTCCGGCGCGGCGGCACAAGTGGCATCCACGCACGGCCGTCCGGCGCGGCGGCACAAGTGGCATCCACGCACGGCCGTCCGGCGCGGCGGCACAAGTGGCATCCACGCACGGCCGTCCGGCGCGGCGGCGCCTGCCCATATCACTCCTCCCGCGATCTGCTTCACCCCGCACTGTCCGCCGATATCGGCACGACAATCAATGTCGGCGACGATACCGTTGACTACGATGACACAGCGTGAAAGCAAAAACCACTAGTGAGAAACTACTAGTCCGACAATATCGTGTCGTTATCGTCCAATGTAAAAACGGCCGTATACTTCGTTTTGGTGAAATACATTGTAGATATACCTACTATGTTTTGTAGCGTTACAATTATTGAAGAATTGTAGATAATAAAATGGTTCATTGTCCGTGTATAAATCTACCTTCATTAAAATAAAGTTTTGAGCTTCGAGCCACCTCGCGGAGATATCTCCGAGCAGGCCGTATCTCGTAATCAAAAAAGACCCAAGAGATCTAAGATTCTCGTCAAAAGACACTTACCTATTTTCGGTTCCATTGGTTCGTCTACATGTTTCTTATATCTCAGTGGTACCGGGGGAATGTAATCATCGTTTATACTCTCCACTAACGATATTATATCACCCATTTGTTCCTCATCGACTTGATTCTGTAACTAAATAAGTACGGTGCAATTTGCGTTACACACTTACCAAATGAGACAAATTAAAAAGTTAAAAAAAAATCGAGGGAAAAAAGGCTATACGGATAAAGGCATATACTGAGGAGCTCGTGGCTAAATGATAACAGTGGCATGGGTCGATCGAAGGTTAAGATAGGCTTGCCGCGGTCGGTTCGTGGATGGGTGACCATCCATTACCTATAGAGACCGAGCCTCGGAAAGCACTTTAGGTCGTCGGTCCCGGCCTTCATTTTTAGATCATTGACAGTCGTTACGGGTAGTCAAAAGTCCAAAAGTCTGATAACCAGTCTTACCAAGGGGTATCGTGTTACCCAGTAACTTGGTTGTGAAAGTCAGATAGGCAGTCTTCAGTAAAATACTAGTTGAATACTAGTATTTTACTGCTGCATCCGGTTAGACCGGAAGCCGACCGCAACATTGGGAAAAGGCTAGGCAGATTGATTGAAAGGCGTATACTGATATTAGAACTTACTCCAGGTGTCTTTGGGTCCATAGTTTCTACCGGCATAACGTCCTCACACATATCTTTTCCGTCGCCTTGTGCCTTACTCGTGTGCAGAACTTTTCGCTTCCTTTTTGGCAGATCGTGGTCGCTCAGCTTACAGTATAATTGTATCTGAAATAAGGTCACTTCATAAGTAAAGTCAATGAGCTCATTGGTGTCGACTGCAAGCTAAAAGCGTCTCAAGCTGAGATTGTCTTAAAAAGTAGCCACGATTGTTAATCGTGCGTACTTTTTTTTATTAAAGACTAGCACCGCCCCGCGGTTTCACCCGCGTAAGTTTCGATCCCGTGGGAATATCGGGATAAAAAGTATCCTATGTGTTTATCCAGGAAATGGTCTAATAATTTTCATCCAAATATGTTCAACGGTTTACGCGTGATTGAGTAACAAACATCCAAACATCTTCACAAACTTTCACATTTATAATATTAGTAGGATTGTTGATAATAATTAAATTATTAGCCAGAGACTACACCAAGTACCAACTGCTTTATTGACACACGAAGTGATACTATATGAAAACAAAAGAAGCAAAATCAGCCTATAATGGTCCCACTGTTGGGACACAGGCCTCCTGTCTTCGAGAGGGAGGAGTTGGCTGTATTCTACCACTGGGCCCAGTGCTGGTTGGTAGATGTCACATGTCTTCGAATTTTTGGTTTTAGGACATGCCGGTTTTCTCATGATGTTTTCCTTCATCGTTTTGAGAGCAGTGGTGATGAAATTATTTACAAAAAGTAGAGCGCCTGCCTGGGTTTGAACCGACGACACGTAAGTCGGGGCAGTCACCCTGGGCCAAACAAAACAAAGTCATCACAGTTTTACCTTTGGCTGTTTCTTCTTTAACTTTAACACTTTAAAAGCATGCACGTAGAATTGTGTTGTAACCGGTAAATAATTCCAATTCTTTATAAACGCATCTGCCATAGTTTCCGGGTTCAAGAGCATTAAGCAGCAAGCCTTGCCGGGCTGCATCGATCTCTGGCCGTCATTAGTACGTGGATAAGGATCAAACAAATAGAACATATCTTTCTGCCTCCAAATCGCAAGCGCATAATTATTAAACTCCAATATACCGCTGTTATACTCGTGACTGAAGAAATCTACAAGACCACTTCTAATATTGAACAAGCATTCCTTTGTTGTGAATAGTTGTCCTTTCACCCTTTCCCTGTATATTATTATCTCACATGCAAAGGGACCTATCATTATTTCATTTGGTATATTATCAATGGTTATATCAATCAATACTTTCGGGTGCGTGCAATCTACGTACAGCTTATTGCCCAGTCGCAATATTTTGTCCAACGTCTTTGAAAACCAGGTATTCGGTGGCGATATTTTCGCGTAGGTCATCGCGACAATGGACATAGGCAATGCTTGTCTAAATTTAGCCTCCTCGAAACATCGATCCCCTAAATGCATATTAGCATTAACAATAGCACAGTTTGCGTTTAAAATTCTGTATCCCATCATGGCTTTCTCAGCTTGAGTGAGTTCCTTATCAGATTCGAAATCCTCGTCGCATTTCTCATCTGCCATTTTCAAAACTTTGACGGCAGCCAAAAGGAATTTTTGATCTGCTAGAATGCTGCGTGCTAAAAGAACATCAGCAACTGAATCGATGTCTTTAACGTTAATGAGAGCAGCTTGACCGTTAGCGAAGTTTGAGTACGCTCTCGAGTCTCTTCCAGCTGGGTCGAAAATGTAATAGCACACTTTATCTTTCCAAATCACTACTTTGAGGACCCTGTTTTAAAGAAAATCCAAAATCAATAAATAACTCTTCATCATCATCATTGACAGGCCGACATTGCACCCACAGCTGAGCATAGCCCCTGTTCCCCACGCTCCTATGGAGTCTCATCCAGGATCTACCCGCGATGGTAACAATGTCGTCAGCCCAGCTCCTACCTACACTTCGTCTCCCAGTCCTTGGAAGCCACTCGGTCACTGCCATACTCCACCTGTCATCACTTCGCCTATTCTTACTTAGATTTAATAAGAAACGGATACAGCTTTCGTACCTTGATAACAATATTCCTGCTCTATTTTCTTTGAAGAAAGCTTTCAGTCCTCTACACAAGTTGTATACCGTGGGATCTAACGACATCGTGTATCCCACTATGTCTGGTTCGCAAAGCAAAACTTGCATCCTTTTCCCATTCAATACCAATATTTGTTTTTTTCCAAACTGCAATACTTCACATATACCCTGAACCGCTGAATGATCATGAACTTTGTCTAAACATTGGAGATACCTGAAAGAAAAAGGTAATTTGAAATAGGTACTATTTCAGAGGGACAATTCTCGTAATATTAAGAACGTTCACAGTCTGATCTCGGTCTCAATCTGTCAAAAATACGTCTAATTTCCCAACATTTTGACAAGTTTTTGACATTTGTTTGTGGCCGAGATGAGACTGCGACTAGATTTTGAACGTTTTAAATTACGAGAATTAGCCACCTGTTAGATTAATAATATACTTACAGGGCCAAATTAAATTAGCCTGCGCAAACTTCGCAGACGTTAAGGGTATTGATATTAGATATCAATACCCTTACCCCGGAAGTATGAGTGCGTGTGTGCGTGTTATGTGCTGACGCTACTCGTTTTGCACGCACACTTACTTCAAGTAAAGCGCGTCTCGCTTCGTGAGATAAAAATACTGTACTGTAAACCAAGTCATCATCTGCCTAGCCTTTTCTCAACTATGTTGGGGTCGGCTTCCAGTCTAACCGGATGCAGCTGAATAAAAGTATTTTACATGGAGCGACTGCGTATCTGACCTGCACAACCCAGTTACTGGGTAATACGATACCCCTTGGTAAGACTGGTAAGACCCGTAACAACTGTCAAAGATCCACAAATGACAGCCGGGACCAACGGCTTTACGTGCTTTCCGGGACACGGAGGGGTCTTGGTATGTAAAGATGGTCACCCATCCACGGACCAACCGCGTCAACCGTAGCTTAACCTGATCGATCGACCCGTGCAGCTGTTATTACTTAGCTGTAAACCAGGTGTGTTGTTCTTTTGAAAGATGGAATCCTTATCATGATTACCAAAAGTAACTAGTGGAAGTAAGTAACTAAATCATACCATGCATCACCGGCGTTCACCAAGTTGTCTATTAACTTCATCGTCCATTGTTTAGGATGGTAATGAAATGCTAAACAAAAAGCCATAACGCTCATTGGCAGAGCTTGACGACCTCTTGATCTACCACCTTGAATAAAATACAAAATATGTTCAGACACTTCACTTCAGGCAATATGAACTAAAAATTATCATGCTTAGGGTTGACTTTTCAATCGACAGATAATTTTAATTCGTGGAATAAAATTGACGTCCGACAGGTTTTGTATGAAAGAACTGTCAAAAATTCAAAATTATCCCTCCGATAAAATTATCTGGCGTTGGAAAAATCAGCCATTTGTCGAACTAGTCCACGTCAACGTAGCTTAGGTTGAGGAACCAAGTGGTTCGACTAGAACTTACAGAAAATTTTAAAGAGAATTCATTCCTTTTTTTGTTTAAAATTAAAATAATATCATAACATCACACCTGTAATCCTCGAAGAGTTACGCAGAGGTGTGCCTCTATAGTACCTACACCCACATTTCGCCAGATATCTTTAGTCCCATGTAATAGGAGGCGAGCCTATTGTCGTCAACCGGGCCCAATGCCAGGCTCCGAGTTGCTACTGAGAAGTTCTTTAAGGAAAAACCTAATAAACACGACCTGGGAATCGAAACCTCCCAGGTCGTGTTTGTAGCATGTGGTCTTCCACATGCTCAGAGAATATCAACCCCCGGTAAAGGGGTGAAATTTACGCAGACAAATCATTAGCATAAAATGTAAATGAACTTACCAAACTTATTATCATACATATTGAACGATCCCGCCAAAATACCATAGTGTATATCAGGTCTCTTGTCTTTGGTACATCGGACTACAGTAAGAGAATGTGTTTGTATGGTTCCTCTTTTTAAATTCATTGGTATATGTATCTGGATAATAAAGAATGAAGCAAGTTGTTAAATAAGTCTTGGAATAGAAACTACATATTTGGATACCTAACTATGTTGCAATACTACATGGAAATGGTGAAATTATCTAAAAAACTATTTCGCACAAAAAAGTTTTCGACTTACTGTGAGATACAGGTACACTCTGATTCAAACGTTATGGCGGTTATAAAGTGCGCTACTCGCAGTACACACACCCCTCACCAGTGCTGACACGTGAATTTGTTACTGCGCAGCGACTCGCCTGATGTTCCGAGCCGCCATAAAGTTCGAATCGGACCAGCACCGGATCTAGGGGTTGGGCAAGCCGGGGCCCGTGCCCCGGGCACCAACTTCATGGGGCGGCAAATTCAAGCGTGGCAGACAAGTGCACCACCCACACACCAAAACTAGGCGATGAATGAGACGCTGATGGTGTAGCGGGGGCGCCCTTTCCGACGCCTATAAGTGCAAAGGCCGATTTCCTTTAATTTTTTGCCATAGTGCTGGCGCTCCTGTTGCATTGGCGCATTATAGACCGATAAAATTTGATTAATATATTGCTGGCAAAATTTTCGCAGCTTTGACTCTTAATTATTAAAACTTTTCTGTATTAGTCGATTAAGTACCTACTTAAAAAATCTAACTTATCTGAGGCAGAGTGCCAAAATTTACGCACTCGTTTCGCTCACCCGTACATTCTAGATATCTTGATTGGTGTTCAGCTTTTCTGCTTATGTGAAGTCTCGCAATTTTAGCAATCGAAACGTAGATCGGATTAAGAATGCCAAGGCCATCGGTTTTTTTATAACAAAAAGCTCAAAGAGTAAAATTGTACTTCTAATGCTATAAATCTCACGATTTATTTCAAACCCTATTCTGTCCTATCCTAATTTGAAAAAATGTCCGGCATGTTCATGTAAGTATAGGTATAAAAAGGCTTTATGGAAAATGGTTAAATAACTAAAGGATTTGAGGTGTGGGGGCGGCAGACGGCACTTTTTGCCCCGCCTCGAAAACATTCTAGATCCGGGACTGAATCGGACTGTACGTAGACGATAATATACAAGATCAGTTTTCGATTAGGGATGGACAAGCAAGACAGATAGGTACGGCTTTTGGAGAAGGGTAGCTATGCCAACCATGTAGCCATGTTCAGACATGTTCTTGCGGCTAACAATGTTAGGTATCTTTTTCTAAATTTGTGTTTCCCATGAACTACGGGACTTGACATGTTGACTAGCAACATGGTTGCCGCAATACACGAACGAACATGTTGCTGAAATAATGTTGCACAAATTTTGTTTCCCATGAAAAGGGATAACTTACGTGTTCCGGTTTAGGTATTTCATCCAGGCCACAGGCTTCATCATCATCAGCTTTTGGATGTTTCTGTGAACCTCTCGCTCTTGGCGTTCCATCAGTAGCGCCAGATTTATAGCTAGCTACTTTGGCGCGTCTAAAAAGTTGAAACAAAGTTCAAAAACAGTTGCGTGACAAATAATCCTGGCAACAATGTTGCACTGCTTTTGTTTATCATGAATACGGAACATTAGCATAGGATGTTACTACAACACTGCAGCATTCCATGTTGCCACTTGCCAGCAACAGAAAAGATGTTGCTGAAACAATGTAGCGCTACTTCTTTTCCTCATTAAAAAACGGGATTTAATGCTCTGGCCATAATGTGGCGAGTCCCACAAGAGACGCGATTGCGTGCGTCGATTGTTTTACATTTAGGAAGTCAAGTGACGATTCAACTGACGTGAATAGTCGTATTCACGTCAGTTTGAATCCTTCGTACAGTTAGTTGACACAATTGGCGTGAGCGAATTTCTTCGTGCATCCCGCTCGGTTTTCGCTTCAGCCGGTCAATACTGTTACAATCTCACCATGAAAATGTAAGTGAAGTGAGTTTGAAGTAAACTGTCATCCTACCTGACGCTAGGGAATCTAGCGATTGACCACCTAACCACCACTTCACCTAAAGTCTATTCAAACTTACATTTTAAATTAATATTATTTCAAGTTAAACAAATATTAACTTTAATGGTAGGTAATTAAGTTGATTTCAGGTGCCTAGCATTATAAAAATGCTGAAGTTGTGGCGTAAACTGAACTTTATTATGTAGGATTTAAAGTTATTTTTCAATAAACTCATATTTGATTACATTTTTGGCAAATAAATCGCGAATGCAGCACGGTGAGATTTTTATTTACGGATAGCACTAGAGTTTAGGAAGATCTGCACATCAGGAATAGCATTTGTATTACGAAAGAACCCTTACTTCTACGATATAAAGGCGCTATACAAAGTCATTACTATAAATATCATCATCTGCCTAGCCTTTTCCCAACTATGTTGGCGTCGGCTTCCAGTGTAGCCGGATGCAGCTGAATACCAGTATTTTACATGGAGCCACTGCCTATCTGACCTCTACAACCCAGTTACTGTTACCCTGTTACTATAAATATGCTACGGGCAATTCAAAATGGAATAGTAACTTATACTTAAAAATTAGAAACAGTAAATTACCCTTTCAATCTTTTAGCTAGGTTTTTCCTCTTAATGTTGGCAGCATATTTTCTGAAACAGATTGAGTAGTCGTTATAATTCACTTTATCAAAGGACAAATAACATTCAGTACCTACTCCAAAATATACATACCGACATTTCTTTTTGGGGCACGTTTTTCTTTTGCAGACACTGAAAATATTTAATTGGAAAAATTGTCAATGCTTTTGTTTTTATTTATTACTCGAAAAATGTATCTTATTATACATAACACTTACCCTCCCTTGTAGCACGGCTTTGGTTTTTTTGGTCTGTAAATCAATGAAATAAAGATTTTGAATCCTAGTAATATTATAAATATGATAATTTAGGTATATGAAAGGTACACACAGCTGCATTAAGTAGTTACCCCACCAAAAGACATGTGCGTTCAAATCCGTGATAGGCCCAAGTTGGTTTTTGTATTTTGCAAAAACATTTTATTTTAAATAATGTATTGTTTTAGTGAATAAATAAGTTTAAGTAAGTATTTTTTTTTTAATTCTGTTTTTATTATTGTTTTTTTCAATAAAACAATACTTTTGCGACGACAAGCAACAATAATAGGGTTAACATTTACGACAACTTATTCATCGTCTAAATAGACTGGAGGTTTCAAGACCGCTTACCGTGCATAAGATTGGAAGTTCAAATCCTATATAGGCACGAAATGTGCTTATTGTTCATTATATTATTTTGATATATTTTTCTATTTTGTTTTAAGTAGTAATTATTTATAAAGAATTAAAAAATCAAGAAAAATAAAATACTTTATTAATCATTTATTAATATTTATTATTGCTATTATTTAACAAAACTATGATCTTATTTTACAACAAACAGAACAACTATTTTAGTTCTCATAAAATCAGAAATCATTTAAAAAAATAATTGATAAATAGTAGTCGTTTACTCTTCGCCGTTTTAAGTGAACGTATACAAAGTTCTAACTTGAAGGTATGGATTAATTTTATAAAGACAACGTAAGTAAGTAAAATTAATGGATACCCTCAAATTATAACATCTTTCGATTAGACAGGGACCTAAAGATATAATGACTCAGCCGATAGTAGATAACAATTTCATCGCAATTCATATGGGCTCGCTGGCTAGTTCGTCAAACTGCCGGTATGAGTATGACGACGTTCGGTGATGCGATGGTTCGAATCCGAGTCAACACAATGGACTCTTTTTGAAGTATTCTTTAGATTATTCGTAAGGAATTCAATGTTGTAGCAGTGTAACATTTTAAAACTTGAGGGGTTAGGAGATAGTGACGCTTTCTGTACACAGGTAGACTAAAAGGTTGCTTTGTATCCGGGTACTGGGTAGGTATGCGAAATAAAAACAAACAACGAACAAAATAAGAAAAAGACAGAAAATGTAACATACCTTTGCAAGTTTTTCTTAGAACCAGGTATATTTACAACATCAGGAACGAAGTCTTGATCCCTATTGAGGATAATCCCACTGTGCGGCTTGAATAATCTGAAATTTTAATGATTTCTGTATTGAATATCCGAATTGGATTTCGGCTGGTTTTGCACTGATACACTGACGTGTCATTTGTAGTCACTACCTACGGTGCAAAAACGTCACTTATGCAATTCTTTTTTTAAATTGATCTGTGTATGAGAAAAAGTACCCCTTTACGGTGAGTAAGTGTCATTTGTGTAGTGCGTATACTTTCCAATTTTTAATAGAGAGCAGTGGTGGCCAAGTGGTAACGGCCGCGACTTACGAGTTGAAGGTCGTAGTTCGAACCCAGACAGGCGCTTTACTTTGTGTAAATTATTTCATCACCACTGCTCTCAAAACGGTGAAGGAAAACATCGCATCGTGAGGAAACCGGCATGTCCTAGAACCAAAAATTCGAAGACATGTGACATCTGCCAACCCGCACTGGGCCCGCGTGGTGGATTACGCCCACTCCCTCTCACCGAGAGCAGGCCTGTGTCCCAGCAGTGGGAACATTATAGGCTGATTATGTATGTATACTTTCCGCGAGAGGACAGTTGTGTCGTTATTGTTTAGTCAAGAAGAACTATAAATTTCATTAGGATGTCAAATTTTCAATCGAATTTTCAAACGCTTCTCCTGAAAAATTACATCATTTGCACCGTATAGGTAGGTGCGATATTATAAGCCTCGCCGCGTCTGGCTGTCTAAACATGATATACTAAAAAACTACCGAACGAATTTTCATACGGTTTTCACCAATATTCATGAAGAAGGTTAAGGTGTTTAATGCATTACATTTTTGTGTAAATTGGCTGAAATAAGACGATGATTGTTGAAGATGTCGGAAACCTGGATTAACTCATAGGGTACTTTTTAATCCCAGTTAGTACGTTCCCGTGGGATATTTTTCGATATCCACGCGGGCGGAGCCGCTAATAAGAAATATTATTATGTAAAGATGCTGATTTCCTCAGCATTGACAGACTTACTCAGCTAATATATGAAATATTAATTATTCCTTACTCGTGTCCAGATTTAGCGGGAAGAGGTGGTCTCATTAGCGCAGGTTTGACGGCAGCCCTTTGAGCTCGAATGATCTCGCCACTTGTTTTTGGGCTAGGTACCTAGAAAGAAACAAACAGTTGACGATTTAAGCCAAATTTTATATAATTTTATTTGCGGCTATGGACATGATCAAAAATAGTGACCATCCGATCACGCTCGCATCCGATCAGGCATTGGTGACGCAGATCTCGCAATGTATGGTAGGTAAGCTTTAACATAATCAGCGTATAATGTTGCCACTGCTGGGACACAGGCCTCCACTCCGTGAGAGGGAGTGGGCCGTAATCCACCCCGCCCTATGAGGATGGCACATGTCTTCGAATTTTTGGTTCTAGGACATGCCGGTTAAGTTTTCCTTCTCCGTTGCACACACATATAAGCTTTAATGAGTTCAAAGACTGACAAAATAAACTTACATTTATGATAGATTTACTCGATGTTGAGTGCCTAACAACAGCGCAGGGAGTAGGAAGCAATATATCGCCAGGCAGCAGGTCATAATACCGGACCCGCTTTTCCTTTCCACGCTTTTTTCCTAAAATTCCATCACTCTTATCGAGTAAGGATTCTTCCGATGACGAACCGAAGGAATATTTCGATAATGTGCGTCTGGAATGACATAACATTTCATAGTACCTACTACTTATACTTAGCTTAGAAAATAAAAACTTTTATTATTAAGTACTTATTTTCTTTTTTCATCCAATACACAGTGTCTGACTGAAACAAAATTTTCAGCCAAAACCAGATATTTAGCTCCTCTTCTAGTTTCGGCGTTCAGCCGAAACCGAAACTTGTGAAGTAGGTAGGTACATAAACTAAAGGATGGTTAGGTAAATTGACATAATGTTCAGAGACCCATCGTTTTTCTTAAAACATTGATTAAGCGTTTAAGGGCTGATCTTGCAATATATAAATAGTTTGGATGTGGTCCATGGTATTGTACTGCTTTTTTTAAATCTTGCTCTGGGTGCTCAAACTCTCGAAGTCTTTTGACGGGACGGTTCGTGACGACTCTCAAAATCAGCTCAAACGTAAAAGGGCTATAGTATTTCTCATGAAAGGTTTCATCACGTTTAGTTGAACAACAGAACCACCGCACAGCACTCGCTCCCTATTACAAGGGACTTGGTAAACTAACTGGCGAATTGTGAATGCAATGTACAGTATATACACCCCCTTTTTTTTTTGGAAGGGAAATCATCAAATGACCCCCCCACTCGGACCCCAACCCCAAACGGCTCTGCTTTTTTATTTTATTTTCTGTGAATATCGTGTGCCTTACTCTCCCGCTTTGGGTGGAGCGGAAGGGAGTGTCAGACTCTTACTGACTAAAACCCACCCGTGTTCCTTCCTTAGCCCTTTATGTTCTGGGCCAGCGGTAACCCTTTCGGACAATCCCGCCGAGTATATACACCCCTGCTTTACACTTCAGGTAAAAACCGGCATGTTATGTTAGACAGGTCCTTAGCGACATTATATTATGGGTGCCTGTACCTAATCTCAGGCACACGAGACATTCCTTTGTCTCTGTGATGAAAACGCAGCTGGGTTGCCTCTGGTAGGTACTACAAATGTCTATATCAGTCCGCTGTGACCCCTAACAATGAAGTGGGCTTTCGCTGCGTTCTTTCCATCAAATAGCTATGTTATGTAGGTATTGGCACTAGTTTTTTATTATTCTAGCAATTCTAATTCAGTCGGTATTGGGTTTAAGTACCTACTTACTACAAAATATCAAGCGTACCTTGCTGATTGCCTTTCAAATCTTGGTGGTTCCACAGGACAATGGCCGATGTATCGTAACCTGAAACATTTATATCATTGAGCAGGTGCCTATGGTAGGTGTACAGATCATCGCATTGACATTATGAACCCTGAAGACACAGTGACTGCATTCCAAAGGGCTTTGGTAGAGAACCCCAGGTAGCGGTTCCCACCATGCAAAATCCCTTGGCTTGGTGGGTTCCGACATTTTCTATGGAGGAGTTTGCCTACACTACACCTTCTCTAGGCAACACATTAGATGTTGTATTCCGCGAACTAAGTCGTGGGCATAGCTAGTAAATAAATAAAACAGTCGGAGCCGGTAGAGGCAGAGGCTGCGACACCACCTTTGACACTCGAGCTAGAGGAAACGCAAGCGCGTTTCCTCAGATTTTTCCACTTTTTTTATTTTACTAAGAAACCCATATTAAAACTGTGACTATATCGTGTAATCTGTACAATATTTCACTTTCTTTTGATCTTCATGATTCAATCCAAATTGCAAATGAAAAAAAAAGTTTCATCATTTCAGCCCTCTTTTTAGGGTTCCGTACCAAAATGGTAAAACGAAACCCATAAGGTGAGATTCAGAAGTTTGCAAAGAGATAAATCTGAAATTATTCTATGTGATACTTAGAAGTTTATGTAATTACAGGAAAAATAAAACGAAGTCTCTTAATAGCACACTTTTTCAGAAATCATCAACATTAGTTCCACTATCGGTCAAGAGATGGCGCTGACATAAAACACATACACCGCAGTGCACAGTGTTAAAATTCTCTGACGAATATAGGCCTCGCCGATGAAAATTTAAAAACATAAATATGATGGTACGGAACCCTCGGTGGGCAGAATCATGTATTGAATCCATGGTAACAGGTTGCGCGTTGACGACCTGCCACCCTGTATATTAGTCGTAGAATACTACGACTAGGTAGGTACAGTCAACAGCAAAAGTAGATGATCAAAATCAGAAATTCAATAGGAGTCAAAACTGATAACGAATATATGGCAGCTGTAGGTAGGTACTAGTAGTAAATGTTTGGTATAATTTACAATCACATACTTTTGAATCACTTCGACGCCACACAGTTCTGACGCGAACTCGTTCATTAGTATTGAATTTCTGATTTTGATCTTCTACTTTTGCTGTTGACTGTACCCCCCCATAACCTCATCACTAATCAATCTCCCATAAGTACAGGTAAATAATATTAACCTTGTGTGCATAGAAGGCTTCATTGGCACGCATGTATCCTTAAAATGCGGTGGTACAAACTGTTTCGTTTTGAATTTAGGTGGTTTCGCATTTTTCTTTTTCTTACTACCTGAAACAGAATCCTCTCATTACTCACAATTTTTATTTTTCATACTGGCATGGCATGTACGCACTGGTACTGGCTGTACATCAAGCTAAAAATGAAGGAAAATTGCGAAAACAATAATATTCCTTTGTTATAACAATGACATCTCACTGATCTCACATAAAATGCATGACAAACTTGCAGGATTCGATCCAGCAACGGTACGGTCAGCCACAAAAGTCGATTAACATTTCAGTTTTTTTAATTTCAGTTATTGAGCAAATTATGTGCTCAAAATTGCAGCAGAAGTACAATGCAATTTTGAACAAATATTTTGCTCAATAGCTGTGATTAAAAAAACTGAAGTGTTAATATTTTGCTCAATAACTGAGATTTAAAAAACTGAAGTGTTAATCGACTTTTGTTGCTAACTGTACCTACCTGCCCTATCTACTAGCTGCCTGTCGCTGGATTGTGGATGGTAGCAGGTTTAGTAGTTAGGTAGGTATTTATTCTTGCTTGCAGATCCGAAAACTGTTGTGGGATCCCGCAGTTCCTAAAATTATGCTCGACCCCGATGGATTGCGGTATCCCACTTTGCAGGATTGCAATCCCTAATCACCCCACACAATGGAATAGACAAGTAAAAACACTTGAAGGAAAAAACAACTTAGAAGGCTTGATTACTATGTATAACCATCCCAAATTACACCTTTTTAGTACCTAGGTAATAACGAGTCTCCGAGTTGAACCGCGGACAGACAGGCAGACAGGCGGACTTGGTGGAACTTTATGGGTTCCTTGTTTTACTACGGAACCCTTAAAAAACAAAAATAACATTCTACCCATTGCTACTTTGGGTAGGTAATTAACCCTGTGCCGCATGCCGTATAGAAATAGTCTGTTGTGTTGTCGAGTTTCTAATTATTGCTAGGTGTAGCGGTATTGCACTCGACTATCGAATTAAGCTGTTTATCTGTCGTTACGTAGGTAGCTGATTACTCATTAGGTACTTACTGGCAATGTAATCCTGAAACGTAAGAGCCTGAACAATTTCAGCCACATCTTTAGGATCTCTTCCTGCCACTTTTGAATGTTGGCAAATTTGTTGCAATTCTGCTGGACATTTGCAAATTCTGGAACCAAATAATTAATATGAGAATTTGGTTAAAAATCACAAAATCAGAACACATGGATTGCAAGCATACTATTCTAATTACCGTTTTTTTTTAGCCGCCATATTTATTAAATTTTATATTTTTTTTGTGAATTCATGTTTTCTAAAAAGGAAATAAAAATGATTTTGATAGATGTCTAGATGACAACTTCAAGATATTCTAATTTTAAGAAACATAAATCATAATCAAGTACCTACATAATATCAAGTAGGTCTTTACTTTAGCATTTACAAGCTTTTATTTTTGTTAGTATGTATTGGTCAAATCTTGCAAGCTGAATTAAACCACTTACCTACTCTTATTCTAAGTACGGAGTTGATTTTTTTTTGTATGCTTAGATTGAATGCACTAATACCAAAAACTTTTAAATATAGGTACGTAGTTACGACAAAGAAAAAAAAAACTTACTGGACAAAGTAAGAAATCGGCCGACATCGAAATCTACTTTCGATTGGAATTAAGGTCGACCCTCGCTCAGTTCTACAGTCATTCAGCTCAGTCTAGTTCGATGTCACGTGTCATACGCTCCGCACGTGTGTGAAGGTGTGTGTGATACACTTCTTTCGCAGTATTTTACCTTTGACAGCTGCAACCCAACAGCAACCGTATTACAAGGAGAATAAACACTGATTTTGCATCACTGTATGTAATTTGTATCATCGTTTTTTGGAAATCTTAAATGATTGGATCTCTTTGCTTAATACTTACAAATTAATAAGTCTTATTGCTCACAGAAAGGGTGGCATGCTCTGCCGCAGAGCCACCATTTTAGAAACCGATCAATTATATCTTGAAATGATGTAGGTACGTCAAACGTACATAATGTACGTACTACAAAGGCGATTCCTTTCGCTTTTTTGAAGGCCCAGTGGTTACTACCTGGCCTCTCATGCACGACGTTATGCGTTCTATGCGTTCAAATCCGGGCAAGTATCAACGTGACGTTGTTGTTATAATGTACTTTTCCGAGTTTATCTTGGACACCACTGACATCGGTGGAGGAATATATCGTGACGAAACCTGGACTTATAATTAATATAGTAATTGCCAACAAGCGTGGTGATCACAGACACAGTATAAAGATATACAGTATTTCGACTTCATACAAACGGACGAAACGCGAGCTATACCTACGCGCCTCGACCTCGGCATGCGCTTGGCATGCAGACAGTCGCGACTGTGCCGCAGTGACGAACGGACGGTGTGTTGTTTTTTTTAACAATAACCGCGCAAAATAAATTGAAGTACATATTTAATATGACGAGTAGGATATATTGTGCTGTTTTTGGTTGCATGAATTCGTCAATAACGCATCCAGAGATAACTTTTTTTAGATTACCTGGAAACTCTGAAAGGTAAGACTATAAAATAATTTTACTTACTAGTAGGTAGGTACATAATGTGTGTCTTTTTAATGGATAAGTATTTCCTTTTATCTCCCGAAAAAAAAGATGTCTGGATTAATAAATAAAGTGAATAGAGTAAAGGAAAGTGATAGACACGAGTGAAATAGGTAGTTATAGGCGGTTCATGAATCATTATACGGTAGGTACGCTTGTGTTAAAACCTCGGGGCATGTGTGTTTTGTTTTATTAGTTTGTAAAATTCAAAGTAAAGACGTGGTTTTTATTATTAATATTTATGTACACACAGTAAAATACAATAACAAAACTAAATGGAAACACAAAGTAGGCAAATGTAATTAAAATGCTGGAGGCGGGCAGCCCTATCGCATGTTTACGTACCGCGCGGCTGTAGGCATTTATTTCAAGGTTACGGCCGAGTTTCAATACTGTATGATCTTTATACTGTGTCACAGAGTACTTTTTGATTGGTGGTGATCAAAGCTCATGCTTTCTCCATATGAGAAGTTCCCTCGTCTGCAGTGGAGCAATAATAGGCCGGTATTATTTTATTATGATTAAATAGTTATAATTAATAACCATGGCATGGAATTATTACAAGAGATGTGGGGTTCTATTTTTAAATTAGTAGGTAGATGGCAATTCATTTCATTCATTTATTTGTTAATTCAAGTTACATACAATACCTACATTACATTACAATATTCTTCTCCATAGAGATCTACGTCACAAAACACAGATAGTATCTACGTTTTGGAATGGGCAACTAGCTTCAACTTTCTGATAGACTATTTAATTTTGACAATTCAAAAGTGCCTGTACAAGGTTTAATTAAAATAAATACTTTGAGTTTGAATACAAAAACAAAAAACACCGTACTTTTAACACATCAATAGGCTTACCCTCTATTACATAAGACTTCTGCTCGGGTTACACAAGGCTTGTTTTGTAAGCCAGGAGAGCAAGATATTGCTAGTAATAATAGTCACTTCTCGCTGGCCTCGTTTAATAGTGTTTGTGTTTTTGAGCTAGTAGTTGATGGCAATTAGCTTGCCCCATATTATATGAACTTATGCCCGAGTTAAACAAGGCTTGTTTTGTAAGCTAGGACAGGAATATATTGCTAGTAAGGTAACAGGATAGCCACTTGACGCTGGCTTCATTTAATAGAATGGAGTTCTAATTTGGAGCTAGTAGCCCCCACCACTGATTTTATTATCCTGGCTGGTGTAGCAGCCTCGTGTGGCCGGCTAAGTTGGTATTCAATCGGATTATTTTACTCCATGGCCAAGTTTAAATCACTAGCTAGTTTAAGTCGCAAAGCTAGTTACTTACAATTTCTTAGCATCGTGTAAACAGCTCTAACATGTGCCAAGCCAGGTCATTGCTAGCTTGAAAAACTAGCGTCGGTCTAGCCCGGGCAATACTGCAGCAGTATCCTTGTGTAAAATAATAATATTACACCCCATGCCGATTTCGACTATGTTGACCGTTTCCGATCCTTACAACGATAGGTAACGAGCATGTGCTCTGGTGTGGCTAATGTTTACCTATCTTGTTAAGGAAAGTATCAAAACCTTACATATAAATAGTTAAAGAGGTCAAAACAAAGAAAATACCCACATAGTTGTTATTGTTTGAATGTAAAAGTGTATTCATTGTTAAAGAGCCTAATAAATAATTCAAAAGAATCAACTTAAAAAAATACCCAGTTCCGTGCCATAATGAATAGAAGCAAAAACTTAGCAAGTCTTTCTTTGGTTAAGATTCATATTAACCTTTTTTTTTAATCAGAATATGTCTTTGTAGTACCTACATACGTGCCTTACCCTTTACTACGACCGAGGTACTGTAAGTACCTATGTCTGAACTATACAGCGTGCATTATAAAAAAACGTCTTAGGTATTTGGAAAGAAAAAATTAAGATACCACCACAAAATATACAATATTGTAAAACAATGTCTCAAATGGACATTAAATTAACTAAACATGGAATTATGAAGTGCATCTATCTCTTCTTGTCTATGTTGCTTTCGTTTCTTATCCTTTTTATATGCTTCATAGCCTTCATTGTCCGTGGGTAGTTCATGTCTACAGAATGGACATGAATTTGTCTATAAAGAAGAGAAAGTACAATTAATAAACACTTGAAACAACAATTTCATTTTTCGTAATACATTGTGAAGATGTATTGTTATTTAACCACTGCTTTTCGAGTCGTTGATACTTTTTACATTTATTAGGCCCAGTAGCTTGCCAGTCACGTTAATAGTAGCATCATTAGCGTTATTTGGATCTTCAAAACGGGGTATGGACCATAGAAATATAAAAAAACAGAAGAAGTGGCAAGGGGGCGTGATGAGAGTCAAAATGGTGGGTGTACCTTAACTAATCGAATCCTTCCATTTACCAAAAAATTTTACCTAAATTGTACTATTTAGTACCTAGGTTTAAAAAAATTGTACCTTCTTCAGAACGAAATTATTTCAAAATTAAGGTACACCCGCCATATTGATTTTATTTTCAGGACCCAATTTTTTTTAGTAAGTACAATAATAAATGGAAGAATCGATAACTTTCCGATTTAGTCAATCACTAGCGTGAGTATATTTTCTATACTAATATTATAAAGCTGCAGAGTTTGTTTGTTTGTTTGAACGCGCTAATCTCTGGAACTACTGGTCCGATTTGAATGATTCTTTTAGTGTTGGGTAGTCCATTTATCGAGGAAGGCTATAGGCTATATTAGGCTATATAACATCACGCTACGACCCTTAGGAGCCGGGCAGCGTGTGACACCGCGGGGAACAGCTAGTGTAAAATAAATGGCTATTGCACAGCAGACGATAGCGACAGATGTTTTTGTGAGAGTATGTAAGTTGTACGGTGCATAGTAAATGCACGCTGTGTTACTGTGTGTGTACGTTCTGATTTATGAATTGCAAGTGTGTGCGTGAAAAGCAATAGATACAAATCTATTGCTTTTACTGAACTACATGTGTAGCAGTGGCGCGGTGGTGGGGCCAGCCTAACGACATCGGGTTCTGATACATTTACCTACAACTACCGGGCATATCTCCTTCTTTCATATATCTATTTGTATGGACAAATCAAGCACTTCAAGTAGGTCATGTTCTAGTGATGTTCTCGACCAGAGCACCACACTCGCATTGTGCGCTAATACGGCCTTCATGTAGGTATTTCCGTACATTTTACTTCCCTGTGTTATCGTGATGCGGTGGACGTCCATACTATCGTCACGTTATAAATTAGATTGAATAGGGGAATTTAAATCAGTTTCCCTAGGATGCGTGAGCAACAATTTTTATTTCCAAAAAACTAAACCAACGAAATAGGAAACTGAAAGGCGAAAAATAAACCTTTTACTCTAGCCTCGTTATCGCGGGAAAACAGGTTTTTGATGAAATTGTAGCTTGGTTTACATGTTGTAACTTTACTTTACTTTGTTTCTCATTAACTAACCTCCTCTCATAAAGTAGGTATCTACTTAAATTATTAATTTTGAATCTGCGACAAACAATAAAAAAGGCGCCAAGTAATATGGTGAAGCTTGATTGATATTCGTTGATTGTTAGACTGTTTTAGTCTAACTCAATCTGCCTAGCCTTTTCCTAAGTAAGTTGAGGTCGGCTTTCAGTCTAACCAGATGCAGCTGAATACTTACCGGTATTTTATATGGAGCGACTGTCCATCTGACCTCCACAAACCAGTTAGGTACTGAGTAACACGATACCCCTTGGTAAGACTGGTTTTCAATTTTTTTTTGGCTTCCGACTACCAGAATCACCAGAATTGGTTCACAAGTGAAAATTCAGTATGTGAAAAATCTATCAACACCTATTTTTTTTTACTTACCTGCATGAGTAATTTAATTTTAAATGGGACCAATTTCGAGTTACTCATCTAATAAAGAAAAAACGTCAAAATCTCACTCTTTTAAAAGTTATTTAAAAGTGATCCTAAATAAAAAAAATCAGATATAATTATGTGTCGACTTGACCCTGCAGTCCTGCACCCTAAGTGCATAACACTCTAATGACAATCTGAATAATTTTAAAGGATATTGCTAATCCATTGCTTCACATGTCATGTCCGAAAAAGTTGTCTGCTTGACAATGTAAATAATGCAATGAATGTTGTTGAACTAACAAAATGACAGCCATTGTTACTGTGAGTGTTTTACGCAATTACCCCGTTGGTTTTGGTTGATTATAAATCATTACCTTTTCAAGCCATGTCAATATGCACTTTGGATGAAACTCATGATGGCATGGCATTTCCTTGGCCTTTTCTCCGATACTAAAGGCTTTCAAACAAATGGGGCAGCTTTTATCACCACTTTCTATAGTAATTTCTGGCAACTTTGCAACAGCTTCTTTTGATGCAGGGGGGGGTAGGCTAGAAAAACAACAAACACAAATATTACTCATTTAATTGTTATTTATTAGTTTTTATTAATTATTCCATAATGTAAATACCTATGTACATCTGTTTTTATTGAAACTTTAAACTTAACTGTGCAATTATTTGGATGTGATGTAAATGTGACTGTAAGTAATGTTTGTTGTGTAAATGTATTTTTTTTTTGCAATTGAGCCGATGTCTGGCAGCGCAGCGGCAGTATGTATTTTCTTACATAAATAAATAATTTTCAGTATAAAATTGATAAGTAAAATTAATAGTAGGTAACAGGTTCCGGTGCGGTACATGAGACACAATTGAAGTTTTATTGTTCTGACGGCTATTATAGCCGTAGAGTGCCCTTGAAAGTGTTAAGTAATAATCTTATAATTAGATTATTGGGTTAGATGGAGTATGTCCGAATCAAGTATTAAACAATTTGTGACTTACACCATTGTAATTAATATCGGTTGACACTCAACATACACAGGAGCATCATAACAATGACCCTCTGACCAAACAAATACTAATATTGGACATTTACTAATAGTAACATTATACACTTCTTTCATTAGTTTCGGCATTTTCTCCAGAAGTTTGCATCTGAATGATTAACATACCTTGGCCACTGTCCAATTCTATCTTCATTAAAAAACCCATAATCTATGAGGAATCTAGCCATATCTAACAAATGGTTTGGTTGTTCTCCTGATTGTAATTCGGTCCAACCAAATTCTTCAAAATATCCAGCCATTTTATCTGTAAAAATGGTTGCCTGTAAAGTCGGTTTTACGGGCGAAGATTTTACGTGACAACGACCGATCATCCGATCATAGTTGAGTGTAGTGGTGGTTAATATATCATATAGCAAAATAAAGCACCTTGCTTAATACACACATCATAAAGCAAACGCTATCGTGGCTCTCACAAGTTGCTATTTGCTTATTGCTTTTTTACATCGCACTCTGTCTCTGTCATCGCGCGAAACGCATTAAGCAGTGAATATATTATTAAATCGTTATAAGCAAGCACCGCGTGTGATTTGCGATCTCGGGCGGCTCACGTAAATACGTAATATAATTAATGATATGCTATTTGGTTCGTGTTTTTTACTTTTGTGATTATTTTGCTTCGTACTTTTTTAGTGTAAATAAATAATTATATATTAATAAATATCGTATGAGGTATATGAGGATATGTATAAGTATGAAGGAAAGTTGATGTTGTTGTTGTTGAGTTGTTGTTGATTTTGTTGTTGTTGAGTTGATGATGTTGTTGTTGAGTTGATGATGTTGTTGTTGAGTTGTTGTTGTTGTTGTTGATTTTGTTGTTGATGTTGTTGTTGAGTTGTTGTTGATGTTGTTGTTGATGTTGTTGTTGTTGATGTTGTTGTTGAGTTGTTGTTGTTGATGCTGTTGTTGTTGTTGAGTTGTTGTTTTTCATTTTGTTGTTGATGTTGTTGTTGTTGAGTTAATGTTGTTGTTGTTGAGTTGTTGTTGATGCTGTTGTTGTTGTTGTTGTTGTTGTTGTTATTGATGTTGTTGTTGATGTTGTTTTTGATGTTGTTGTTGTTGATTTTGTTGTTGTTGATTTTGTTGTTGATGTAGTTGTTGAGTTGATGTTGTTGTTGTTGAGTTGTTGTTGTTGAGTTGTTGTTGATTTTGTTGTTGATGTTGTTGTTGAGTTGTTGTTGTTTTGTTGTTGAGTTGTTGTTGAGTTTGTTGTTGTTGATGTTGTTGTTGTTGTTGTTGAGTTGTTGTTGAGTTTGTTGTTGTTGATGTTGTTGTTGAGTTGTTGTTGTTGATGTTGTTGTTGTTGTTGTTGGTTGAGTTGATTGTATCTGTTTTATCGTAATTCATAAACGCGATGTAATATTCTTTAGCATGCTGTCAGTCACCGCGCTTGCTTTATTCGCGCCCGCCCGTAACATAACAAGTCAAGTATCAGGTACCTACGCGTATAAAAAAAACATGATTTAATAAAGCATTTTAAAAATCATGATTAAAATATAAAGCATTAAGCATTAAGCAAGTGATTGCCTTATAGCAACTTTGAACACCACTAGTTGAGTGGGAGAGAGACGCAAGGCATTCGGCGGGCCTCTCTCTCGTTCGGTGACTCATCGTAACGTTACCGAGCGTTACACTTTTTCATAAGTGACTCCCAGTCGCAACCTAATTTAAGACGTTGTCACGTCAAAAAAAAACAATGTTTCTTGTAATGTATTCTAATTTCTTTGTAAATTACAACAACATAACATCGCGCCTGTTTTCACCCGTTAGTTGAATCTATTGAAAATTATTGTAAGCATTGACTTAAATCATAGAAATCTCTGACTACAACTTGTAAGTAGAAAAAGACACTTACCTGTTCAGCAGACAACGAACGAGTACGTTTATAAAATTGTATGGGAATGGGACTGCAAAAATTGCAAACTTTTTATATGAATAGAATCTTGATATAAAAAGATAAAAACTGCTTTTAATTTCAAAAAAACATTGTCCAAAGAATGATGATCAAAGAGTATAATAATAATCAAAGAGTATTAATAATATAATACGGGAGATGATGATCACAGAACATATACCTACCACAGAACACTTTACATAGACATATACGGCATATACCAACTCATACATAGATGATGATGAAGGAATATCGATCGATCGAATGATCAGTGTTGCCAATGCCAATTTATCAAATTCCCCAATTATCTAAATCAATTGGAGAAAAAAATCTGCCGAAACAAACAAATTCCCCTGAAAACTATTTTAAGAATATTTATTTTTACCTTTCTTAGCGGACACTTTTTTCCATAATTATTTCTGTTGCAAGCATTTTGCACGATGGATTATCTTGTCACTGCCGCCCAGTTTTTTAATCCCTTCTCTTGTTGCCATTAACCGTATATTTCAGAAGCATCCCCGATAAGAAAAAAAGAAAAAGAAAATAATATTGAAAAAAAAGAGAAAGACAAAGGAAAAGAGATTTCTACTAGCCTTGCCTTCTGCATGTAGTCGTATCGTACAAGCGTGTCCCTCCCTATCTTAGGTTCCACACTCTCAATTTAGAGGTGTCGACTGTCGACATACTTACGTCATTCTTGGGTCCGATCGGAGTGATCGGACCCAAGAATGACGTAAGTAGGTCAGCTGATATGTAATGAGGGATTTTCCTTTTTTTTTTAACTCTTCCCTAGTCGCTGGATAGATGGCGCTGACCTTGGTAAGTTACTGCAAGGAACGGAACTTCACATCATTTTTTGATTGTTTCACTTGGACGTAATTTTGAGATCGTAAAACGAAAGCAAACGAAAGTGTCAGTCAACGAGCGTATGTGACGTGACGCAATGTTTTTTTTTCCAAGCGTTTTGGCTTCGGCACATAGTAACGTAGTCAGTACAGTACAACGCTACAGAGTTCTTGGTTTTTTTTTTTTTTTTAATACTCAAAAAGAAAACCTCTCATTGTCAAAATCTAGTCGAGCAGAGTGGTTAAATATACTACAATACAGTATCTGTATTTAGTCGATTGCGGTTTTCTGTTTTGAAATTTTTAAGAACACATAATTTTCGCTGTTTGAAAACGTCAGTATCAGCAATAAGGATATCAAAGTTTCGCCTTGGGGTTTTACTTATTTGTTAAAATATGCTTATCATTACAGACCCTTAGCTAAGTTATTGTAAGTACGCGAGAGTAACTAACAAAGTATGAACTATCAATATTATTTATCGGTGAGATGTCAAAATCCCCGCAATTTTCCCGGCATAATGCCAATCTGCAATAAATCCCCAATCAACTTGAGTTTCCCCGCAGTTTGGAGAATTCCCCACACATTGGCAACGCTAGACATGACGTCTATCCCTGCGTTCCGAGTTGGGAAATAATCGATGTGAGCGTGCTTAAACCCGTACCGAATTAGCGTGAGCGCGATAAACGACGTCCCGTGAATCGTCATAGATGACGTCATGACATGCGCCTTCTTGCGATAACGCCGACCATGCCCTAGAATAATATCACCGTGAGCGCTGTCAAAAATGACAGTGTGTGTTTGTGAGGATGTGTGAGGATGTGTGAGGATGTGTCAGTGTGTGTTTTGTTTTGATTTGCATCTTATCATAAAATTAAACTAACGTGGCATTTTCGAAATTGTGCTTCTGACTGATAGTCACCACCTAACCAAAGAAGAAGAAATGTGGTGTTTATACAAAGAAATGCTGTAATAATATCGTTTTTACATTGAGTAGGTAAGCACTGTGAGCGCGCTCACGGCGTTCCGATTTGTTGACAGCTCTCAGTTGTCATAATCGTGGATGGGCGCTTTCCGAATTAGCTATAATCGCTCACAGCACTCACATCATCTCACATGCGTTCCGATTTAGATATCACGATTATGACAGCTGAGAGCTGTCAACAATTCGGAACGCCCGTGAGCGCGCTCACAGTGCTTACTCAATGTAAAAACGATATTTTTACAGTATTTTTTTGTATAAACACCACATTTCTTCTTCTTTGGTTAGGTGGCGACTATCAGCCAGAAGCACAATTTAGAAAATGCCACGTTAGTTTAATTTTATGATAAGATGCAAATCAAAACAAAACACACACTGACACATCCTCACACATCCTCACAAACACACACTGTCATTTTTGACAGCGCTCACGGTGATATTATTCTAGGGCATGGTCGGCGTTATCGCAAGATGGAGCATGTCATGACGTCATCTATGACGATTCGCGGGACATCGTTATCGCGCTCACGCTAATTCGGTACGGGTTTAAGCAGGCTCACGTCGATTATTTCCCAACACGGAACGCAGGGGATGTGAGCGAGCGCTGTGAGCGATTATAGCTAATTCGGAATTCGGAAAGCGCCCTATAATAATGCAGAGATAGCCACGCCACAACCCTCAGAACAAGCCACAACCGTAACACCCACACAGACGTAGACAGAGTAATCTCGTCTACGCACTCAGTCCACAGGTACTTGATCTGACTTTGTAATACATGTTTTTTTTTTTCTTTTGAATTTAATGACCTGGTTACTAAGGCCTTTCAGTCATTGACATGAACAAGACGTGGACAAAATTGAGCTTCTACCCTGTCTACCATTGATTGATAGTATGTAGTGCTTACTAATTTTAGATTCCAGCATTAGTAATATTTATGATAGACATGCAGCGACCGTAGTCGCTGGCAACTCGCTGGCGATTTCAAAATATCACGTCCACAAACAGATTTTGATAGCCGATTTGTCGCTAGCGATGTAATGCCATACGATGTGATGTCTATGTATGGGGAAATGCTGAAGTCAGTGTTATTAGTCTGTGCACAGACCAAAGAGTACTTTTTGATAAACAGAATAAGGGCCTCTACACACCACGTTTTTTAAACGCGCCATTGACGCGCGTTTGTAGCGATACAGACGCGATACGCACGCGAGTCAGACGCAGCCTGTAGACCTTCTATAGGATAAAAGCGCGCCGTCGACGCGCGTTGCTAAAGCGCGCGTCGACAGCGCGTTTAAAAAACGTGGTGTGCACAGGCCCTTAGAAGAGAACTTAGGTACAGACGCCAGCAGGTCAACCTACCCGAAACTTTCAGATTTTCCCAATCAACCTTGAACCTTATGCTTTAGCAATAAAGTCGAAAATCTATTAAAGAAATCTGACAGATTGTAGTAACTTGATGTGCGTCTGTACCTTGGATTTGTCAGTTTGTCCCATGGACGTAATATATTATATACGTCCATGGTTTGTCCAGTTCTAGCCACAGGAGAAGGGTACTTACCATAGATAAAATACTAAATGTACAAAGGGCCAGGGGGGTGAAACTTCCATACATTGGCTTCAAACAAAATGTTCATAGATAGGTGCTGCCTCTGAGTACGCGGGAACCGAAACTTGGCCATAGTTTTACATTTTAAGCCGATAGGTAGAGCTACTTTACAACAGTACCTACAACAAAAGTATATCAAATAGTTATTATACAAATTAAACAATAATAAACAAGTAATATTTATTATTTTACTATTGCATTAGAAACAAATTTATAAAATATAGTAGCACAATAAATAACATCTTCAAAATTGAAACGAAACATAAATGACAGTTCGAGTTCAAACAGTCAGTTGAGTTTTGAAAACATTACAAGAGGATTTTATTTGCATATTGCTCATCATTTAAGTGATCCACCGCAAGAAAAAGTGCCCGTGGTCCACCCAAGTGAACTAAGCAGGTGGACCACGCCCGAATCCCGTTTCGTTGTACTCCGGTGATCTGTTTTGTGTTATTTTCGACTTAGGACTGTGCTTGTTTTCTTGATATCTCCTATTATAAACGTTTGACCCTGCTTCTCCCTTGGACCTTGTGATAATATACGTAAACGATTGACCCAACAACGTGTATTACTGGACCTCGATTTATCTAAAATAAATTCTTAAAAAAAACTAAATATTATTTAATTTTTGAATCTACCATTTTATTCAGTTTCATTTATTGATCTGTCTCTTGATGATGTAATTTCTAGTTTGAAGAATGATTTTCTTTATAATATTGAAGAATGATTAAGTTATTTATTTTGTGAAATAAGTAATCATTAATAATCATTCTTCATTCTAAGGATTTAATACTAGAAACAAAAACTCCTAAAAGCGCCATCTAGCGTAAGCGAAGCGGACATTGGGACATGCAGCGCTATCTGTCGGATGAGGTACTGGCTTTTTATAAAATGAATACCTCAGTGGCCCATCTATTGTACATTTAGTATTTTATCTATGCAAAGGGCTTCTCTTCTTAGTCTGTGCACAGGAGGTACAATAATATTATTGTTCTAGCTTTTACATAATTATATTTTTATAGCGATAGCGCTACAAGGGTACCTACACGTAAAACAACAGGTCATCGTGAAGCAAAGCACAATTCAAACGAACATTCCGTCATCCTGATAAGGTACGCCGCCGCCGGAACCTGTGAAGTGTTAGGTAGGTACTTAATGTACATAATATGTAGGAGTTGACATTACATTGAGTACCTACTTATCACTTCACAGGCTTGAGAAGAAGGCTTCTCAAGCGAAAAGTGATGAGGAAGTCGTGGACTTGTGGTTGACTCCACAAACCATACCTACTGAGAGGAGGGAGCTCATACATGCCGTTTATATTAGTAGTGAAGGCTCTGGAGGTGTGTGTATGATAATACACCAATGGAACGAGCTTTTCAAGGAGAACCTTTGTTACAATTTTGCCAATTGTTAGTCAGTTCGGAATTACCTATAGGTGACTACTTGGCTAAAGGTACAAAAGTTCTTTTCACTGGTATATCTTATGGCTATTGGGCGCCAAGAATTTCTTAACTTCGGTATCCAAGTAGTCACCTTTTTTGGGGCATTCACTCCGTACTGACTAACAATTGTCAAAAGTCGTGTTGGGAGCAAAGGACCTCCTTGAAAGCTCTTTTCATTGGCATATACCTACCTACCTTAGCGCTATTGGGGGATGCAGCAGGATTAACGTTCTGTTCGGCCGTTCGGCCGACCGACTATTAAAAACATTATTCCTAAAACGGCATCTTAATCTAGGACGCCAATGTTTTTATATCGATGCCTTAGTTCACAATTGTACTAACTACAAAATTTTCAATTTTCACTTTTTTAGTGCCAAATACACTAAATGTCGTGCTCTTTCGTTTGCGCGTATCGAAATACCGATAATCCGTCTCTTTCTACCAAAAACGTAGTTCACAGTTGTATTAAATAAGTTCCATGAAATGCACTATTAAACTAATGACCTTTATTTTTATAAATCCAAACAAGACATACTTTAACTGATTTTAAGTTTCTCAACTGCAGAAAATTTCATAACACAAACGTATTAATACACTTGCAATATCTGCTCATACTTTTTAGCAGTGCTTTATTAGTGAACTATGTGTTGATAGTACAAAATAATCAAAAAAGTTTGATGTACAAGTGTGTTAAATACTTTTACTTTAAGGGGGAAGCTCTAAGGTGGACCGCGAAATTCAAATTTTCTTAAGTTTTTTGCAATTTGCTGGTCAGTATTAAGCTGTACGTTGATTAAAATATGATTCGCGGTCGTAACAAATATGTATTTACAGAATTATAATCATTAAAGTCATCAACACAACTCTCTAAGACCAAGTAATCCCCAAGAATGACTATTTCATGAAATCTTGACATTTGGGGATTACATGGTCTTAGAGAGTTGTGTTGATGACTTTAATGATTATAATTCTGTAAATACGTATTTGTTACGACCGCGAATCATATTTTAATCAACATACAACTTAGTACTGACCAGCCTATTGCAAAAAACCAAAAAAAAATTGAATTTCGCGGGCTACCCTGGCGCTTTCGCCTTAAGGGTTTTGGAATTTTTGAAAGTGCACAAATGCATTAAATCGTTTTGAGATATCGTCCCATTTGTACAAGTGTGCTAAGTACTATTTACTTGAAGGGGTTTGGGAATTTTTACGTTTTTAGATTCACATACACTGGCTACTGCCATTTATGGGACGAATGTAATGGCAAAAAAAGGTTCTACTGAAATCTCTATCTGAAATGTGTATAGAAAGAGCGCGAAAACATAAAAGCATATTCACTTTGCGTGAATATGCTTTGGTGATAGGGTCTGCTAGAATCAAAGTGAAACCCTACGATGTTATTATTATGAAACACGGGGAATTCTATGATTTGAAAGATTCTAAGATTAGAAAAAACTTTGAATTCCAATACGACGAAGAATACAAAAAATGAGCATGTGTTTCTATCCAGCGGGGCCCCGCGAGCTATGCTCATAAAATTAGTGGCAATGCTTTGTATGTTCAATTTACCTCATGAATCAACAAGGTCGAATGTACCTTAATAATTTGATAGAAATTACGATAAATCGCCTCACCTATCCAGCGAGGCCATCGGCTGTATTGCACTCGTAACATAAAAAAAATATTGATCGCATCTACTCCTCTATTCTCTCCTTTATTCTCTATTCTCTCCTCGATTCATCTATTAAATTCAAGGAATTTTTGATAGAACTGGAGAAATTCAGCATGAAATTTTTGTCTTTCCAGCAGAGCTCTTTGTAATTAGAATGAATACGAACAGAAAACCCGTATAATTTTTATGTATTACCAATATACCTACCTCAAAGTTCTTCACGTTTAACCAAGTTTTGATACAAAATTATGATATTAGTAAATTGTAGTAAGTATTCGCTTGGTAAGGTAAAATCAACAAAATGGATATTTTTCGCAATGAGGGGTAGGTGTGCTAAACTATTGATACTGCATAATTTTTATCAGTTGGACTATTTACTAAAAGTATCAAAACTTGAACGTGAAGAATTTTGAGGTATGAAAATGATACGCTTGTTCTGTTCATATTCATTCTAATTACAAAGGGCCCTGCTGGAAAGACAAAACTTTCATGCTGAATTTCTCCTGTTCTATCAAAAATTCCTTGAATTTAATACATACATGAATCGAGAGGTGCATTAGGAGTAGATGCGATCATTATTTTTTTAAATGTATTACGACCGCAATACAGCCGAGGGCCCCACTGGATAGATGAGGCGATTTATCATGATTTCTATCAAAATTATTAAGGTACATTCGACCTTGTTGATAAATTCATGAGGTAAATTGAACATGTAATTGTAATTGACACAGGGTTAATTATTAAAGTTAAATAATTGACGAAATAGGTACCTAGAGTTTCAATAATAAGTACTTAATTACTCACATCTATAGCTCTGTAGCTCCTTACGTACTAACAATCAAGAGAAAAATACTCTCCTTGGTGAATCTTTGTATTAGAAGTAACTATTAGAATTGAACTTCAGGGTTGATTTGTCCAATCTCCTTCGAATTTCGCGGGCTACCTAGAATGTAGAAAAATAATATACCAATGCATTGCAGCAATTTCAGGTAGGTAGGTACATACCTGTAACTCGAAACGGGACTAAAGTTTTGAATTTGGTCTTTTCAGAAAATGGTCAACATCTGTTTATCGCTATGTTGGCTTATAATCTTCATTTTTATATCACATTTTGTGGCATATATTGCTGCTTTGATCTACATTTTTCTCCTACCCTGCACAGTCTGTATAGAAGGGATAAGGGTGAGTAATTCATGTTTTCTAAGTACCTAAGTACCTACCTAATTATAAGACAAGCCTATATAATAACAAAATGACTGACTATTTATTTATTACGGAGTGGCCTATGAATAAACGACTAAAAAAAATTTGAAACCTCTTTTGAAGGGCTTCCCGAAATAATGTCCCAAGTACTTACCTATTTATTTATTAGGTAAGTGGCCTATGAATAAGAGCCTGCGCGCACTAGCGATTTAAGTTGGCCGATAGTTGGTTCGGTCGTACAAATGTTAATCTTCAAGTGCGCACACTGCCATATAACTCTATACCTGATCCTCTGACTGATCAAACTATCGGCCAACTTAAAATCGCTAGTGCGCGCAGGCTCTAAACGACTATGGGCTGATTTTTCCAACGTCAGATAATTTTCATACTTCTTCCAAGTTTCAATCTTGGCCCCCATTTTGGAAAAAAAAAATGAAATGGTGCGACGACGGTAGGTATGCCAGAAAAAACAAAACGCCAATCCAACGGGGACGCCAAACCGAGGCGGAAGAAGGAGCAGCCTCTCTTGTCGTGAGAAATCGTGTTTCGTGGGGTGCCTTTGGGGCACAATTATATTATCGTCTGGCACTGCTTGGCAACTAACCACTATGCACAATACGTTAGTACGAAGTAGGTACCTAGATTTAAAAAATATAGGATTTTTCTTAAATTTTTAATTTCTTTTGGTTTGGCGTTGGAGCGGCAGCTCCGTTCGTCCTATGGAAGAATCGGTCCTGTCAATCACGGGAGTGATATGAAGATTCGAATGACGTTATTGCGACACACGCTATTTCGAAAAAAATTAAGAGTGGTACGCCAGTTCGAAAACTCATAAAATCGAAAACCGCTATATCGAATGACGTTGTCGCGAACACGCTGATTCGAAAAACTGTTTGAATGGTACAGTTCGCTTCACAAATAAGGTACCCCCCTTGGTATTGACATTAGACATGGGCGAAATAGCTCACTGAAAAGATAAAGAGCGAGTAGCTCTTTCACTCTAAAGAGCTATATCACTCTTCTAGCTCACTAGCTCTTCTATAGCTCACTTAGCTCAGTGACTCAGACGCCGACTGTTAGCTCATATGACTCACGCCGCACGCGCTTCGGCTCGCTCGCTCAATAGTCAATAGCTCTTTGGAAGTTTGGATTCTTTGTTACTCACTAGCTTTTCTATAGCTCAGTAGCTCAGACGCCGACTGTTAGCTCATTTGATTCTTGTCACGCGAATTACTAAGGAATTACGGATATCGATAAATAAATCTTGTTTTATTTTGTGGCGGTTTTTATTGTAAGAACGGTCGTATTAGTATTTGTACTTCGTTGCACGTGCCACGCAGCGATATGCATGTCATTTCGTCAAAACAACCGAAAAAGTACTAAGTTAAATAACTTTAAATAAGTTTTTCTAATCTGTTTGTTTATATTATGGTATGAGTACTTATTAGATATTAGTTATTTAGAATTTACGTAAACGAAACGCAATCAAACAATGCGGTTCCTTTTTATTTATAAATGTGCCAAAGTATTTTCTACTTTAAGTCAATGACAATAAAGATAGATTTACAGTGATTATGTCGTATGATAACTGATAAGATTGTGTCGGAGAGCTTTTGTTGGAAGAACGAACGATGCGACGAAGTATTCCGAAGCGAGCCGAATGAGCCGTTCGGCCGGTCGCGTGCATCGCTGAAGTACTGAGCTAGTGAGTCTGAGTGAGCTAACTGAGCTAGTGAGCTACGTAGCGAGCGACTGAGTGAGCGAGAGCGACGTCAATCGAAAAGAGCTAGCTCTTTTCTATCACTAGCTCACGAGCTACCCATGTCTAATTGACATCAAACCTATTTAAGTTTTTCGTAATGTAACGTAAGTGGCGTGTTGGTCTAATGGTTAACACTGCGGCTTGGCGATGCGGTGGTCACGAGTTCAAATCCGCGGATGAGAACATTTCTTTTTATTTTATTTATTTATTTATTTACCCTTTTTTTTAGTTTCTTTATTAGGTGATTTTCGTTAATTATTATTTAAGAAATCAAATGGAGGTTTGTAATAAAAGCTAGGCATTTTGATAAACAATATTCATTTATTTTTCTAATTACATTTCTAGGACTTCATGGAATCCACTTCCAGGTTGAGTATACAGTTTTCTATCTGTGTTAAATTGGGGTTATTTACTTAGAATATTAACTAAACACAAAAGAGATACCCTGGATGAGGTTTAGAACGTTTAACATTAGATAAAGGTTCGTTTATATATATATTTATAGAAACATAACTACAATAATATTTATTTATTTAAAGTTGTGAAAACAGATTTTTTTTTATACTTACTTATCGGAAAAAAACCTTTAAAAAAAAAGAAATTTTGTCTTTTGTGTCTGTGAATTACAGAGGAAGAATCAACATGCTAAACTATAATAGTATAGCAATATACATCTTTCTCTTTTATCACATTTTCTAATAACCCTTATTTAACACAACATTAGAAAAATATGTGAGGTCAGATGGTGCATCGTTAATACATTACAAGACTACTTGTAAACCAGATTATCTGGATTGATAATAATTATAAAAGTTGTTTGTTTTTGATTAACTACGAGTTATGGATCCCACAAATATTGGGAATTAATAACACTTGCTCATATATGTTCCAACGCAATTTTATCAGATACGTTACACAATCAATCTGCCGAGTAAATTGCCTTATAATAACGGAGAGGATGTCACAGTCTATCACTTCTTGAAGTTTTGAAGGGTGCCACTAAATGAACTTTCACAATATTACGTTGTCGCTCCATTTGTATTTTCTCTGGCCTTGGCGATCACATTTCACATCACCCGTCGCTTGATACCTTTGTATCCATCTACGAACTGTTTTTCTCTGCAATGAAAATAATAATATTAGAAATACATAAAAACATCCAACTAGTAAGTAATAATGCAACATTATTGCAACAATAAATAGGTAATATGTGGAAGTATAACATAAATCTTACCGTTATGCCCATAACTCGTGCTATTTTCTTTATGCTTTGTTCCTGTTCCCAGATAACAACAATTTTAGCCTTCAAAAAAGTTGTTAATCAAACCATACCATCGGTTAATAGAATCAACTGGTCAAAAACTTAATAAATTTGATAATATTACGACGAAGATAATTACACACAAGCGAATCGGCACGAAAACGAAACCATTTAAAAAAGAATTATACCCTCAATCACAGTTTACTAAATAAAGCGAAGAAGTATTCTAAATTCAACCTTAACTCGCAGTTCATACAGCAGTTAAGTTTCTGAAGTAAAATGACGGTAGTGCAACAATCGGAATCAACACATTATATTCAACCAAACAAGCTAATTTCAACCTTATCTTTTAGTTAATAAAATTGAGGAGTTAATGCGTATTGCATTTTGTAAAACTAAGGTATTAAATATAAAACGAAAGTTGAAATTTAAACCTTATTATCTAGAAGATTAGACCGTTAATAACCTTGTTCGTTTTATGGAGTAATACTATTCCAATTTTCGTTGAGGTTGACAACTGAGCCAATAGCCTAGTAGTATAAGACACGGTCTCGATGATCGGCTGGCGCCTGGTGATGCGGGTTCGTATCTTAATCGCGCGCAAAGTGTCTTTTTGTAAGTTATTCTTGGTATACGGTTCGGCCAGAAGGAAGCCGAAAAAATACCTTAAAGAATTATTAAAAACTTGAATGAAACTTGCAAATAATATCTGAGGCGGACCGTTTGGATGCGCTCGGGCAGAGATGGGTGCGGCGGCGGGGGAGGGAGCTGCTCAAGGCTCACGTGACGCGCCAGCGGCGGCGCCGCCGCCGCCGCCCGCCGCGTCGCTCGAGCGACGAGCGACGGCGGGCCCGAGCGTGCTCGGGCGATAGTCTTTAAGTCTTGGGGGGGTTCCATTTCTCTGACGCTGACTGTACGCTAGTACGAAAGTCTTGGCATTGAAATCCACTGTTGCAAATAGCCTAATATTCCAATCTGAATTTGTCTGAGGATCGAACTCGCGACCCCGATAAAGCCTTAGCTTTGTATTGGGTTTGGGAAACTAGAGCAATATGAAGTACCTATTATTTTAAGTTAACTTTTGGTAATGAGTATTATGTTAGAAGTAGCGAATGTGAAATCATATTGAATGGCCAAAAACTAGAATTTATTGATCAGACAGTTTTCCTAGGAATCACGCTAGACGAGAAATTACAATGGGGACCTCATATAACATCTATTGCGGGGCGGCTAAGCTCCGCCGCTTATGCTGTTAGAAAGATAAGACAGTTAACAGATGTAGAAACCGCGCGTTTGGTCTATTTTAGTTACTTCCACAGTATTATGTCATATGGCATTTTACTATGGGGTCGGGCTGCTGACATTGAATCCATTTTTATTTTACAAAAGAGAGCTGTCAGAGCCATTTACAATCTACGTCGTCGCGAATCTCTTAGGGAACTATTTAAAAAGGTTAATATCATGACGGTACCTTGCCAATTCATTTATGAAAATATTATGTATGTAAGAAAAAATCAACATCTTTTTAATAAAATAAGTGATAGGCATAATTTTAATACTAGAAATAAAGATAAATTAGATCAACCTTTTTTCAGATTATCGAAAGTACATACATCTTTTATGGGGTACTGTGTTAAATGCTACAACAAAATACCTTGTGACATATTGCAATTAAATGAAAGAAAATTTAAAACTCATATTAAAAGTACACTTTGTAAACAAGGATATTACAAATTAGAGGATTATATCCAAGATAAGAATGTTTGGAAACATGCTGGTCCTGCTCCATAGGACAATCTAAAAGTCTAGACAAAATCAAACTTGTTCCTAATTTAATTTATATATATATTTTTAATTATGACATCTTATTCTAATTCAATTTTACAATCTGCGACTACAGTGGCTCACACACTTGTTAAAGTTCAACTACTTTTGCATTTTTTCATTTTTCTTTTTTTTTTTAATAACTTGTAAATATGTGAGCACCATGTATCTATCACTTATTTGATTTACCTGTCATTGCTTAATTTTTAATTCTTTTTACCTTTTGTGGTAGACTAATTTTATTATGGGTGCATCGTGTTCACATATAATTTTTATTATGTATACAAGACCTTGTAAAACATTTTTAAAAGAGTAACGGTGGAGTTTCTTGCCCATTCTTCTCCATACGAAAACTACCTTTTCGAATGGGCGACTAGAATCATTTCTATTTAGTTTTTTTTTGACGTTCAAAAGTGCCTTTAATGTGCCTATTTGAAATAAATGATTTGACTTTGACTTTGACTTTGACTTTATACCACCTATAATTTTGATTTGTTGACTTCTGTGTTGATTACTATACTTACCTTATAGTAAGTCGGGGTCGGGGGTTGCGAGTTCGATCCTCAGACAAATTCAGATTGGAATATTAGGCTATTTGCAACAGTGGATTTCAATGCCAAGGCTTTCGTACTAGCGTACCATTCAAACAGTTTTTCGAATCAGCGTGTTCGCGACAACGTCATTCGATATAGCGGTTTTCGATTTTATGAGTTTTCGAACTGGCGTACCACTCTTAATTTTTTTCGAAATAGCGTGTGTCGCAATAACGTCATTCGAATCTTCATATCACTCCCGTCAATCACTATGGGTATACATGTATGTAGAGTTCATAATATAATATTAAAACCACTATTTGAAACAGCGGTAGCGCCGCAATTTGCAAAAAACAAAAAAAAATAAAGTAGGTATATATATTGAAGAGATCATATCACAATTTATCCTGTATTTGAGGGTTTGACTCGAGTTTTGATGTGTGATTATGGCTTACATATAGAGACAAAAAAAAAATGCCTATTAAAGTGGGAGTGTTTTAAATAAATATTTCAATTATTTATAAGTGTAATTCAGTAAAAACCTTGTCTCTGCAAGTCTGCAAAGGATGTTCCATCTAAAGACACACTTCTTCAACTAGCACCGTGTGTTTTTCATTTAAAATAATATCTTGGTAGGTAGTTATATAAGTTTTGTTCTAATGCAAAACAACTTTATACGCCAAACGGTTTCCACTTAGGTATACTTACTTAGTCGATTATTTGTTTGTAACTTTGTTTGCTGATAACTTCTTTGATTGCAGCGCTGCACCGATTGTTTGATGTCTGCAATACGATTCCCAAAATTCTGTGCTGAAGGGATAGTGGACGGAAGAGGATTTCGTGGTTATTGATAAGCCTATAGGAACTATTCTAGCCACTAACAATGATGTTAATTCTCTGAGCGGAATAGTAACGTTACGATGTCTAACCTTGTATGAACCTTTGTTTAGTAGGTACTTCAATATCTTTCTTACGTCGTCTCTGATAGCAAAACATAGTTAATATTATAAATAAAGTTTTGTTGGGAATTAAGGTTTCTTTTTATTACCTATTCATTTAGTGCCATCGTTATTTGACAAACCGAACGTTGACAAAAAGAGTCTGTTAAAACGATCTCAGGCTCATCTAGATATACAGGGTCAGATTAAATTAGCTGGCGAAACTCCACAGATGTCGTGGATATCGATAAAGTACATACATATAAACCTTCCGGAATAAATTCTGTAAAATGATTGTGTGAAAACCGCATCGAAATGATGACATCTGATGCGTACCCAGTTTAGAAGAATAACGCGGTCACACAGCAGAATACACGAAGAGCCTATCCCAACTAGCACAGAAGCGCTGAATAGTAGCTGAATCACTGTTCACAATGGAAATTTCAGCTGAATAAACCTGCTGAATAAGAGCGTTAGAGGCGCCTACTCAGCTGATATAACTCTGATTTGGGCACAAATTAATCAGCTGTTAGCTGAATAATGTAGCTGGTTGCACTATATCAGCGTTATTTGAGCATTATTAAAGGCAACAGTCGCCCCAAGAGCTGAATAATGACTGATTATCAGGGTATGTGTTACCTTTTAGACACCACAAGGGCTGAATAATAGAGTACTTATTACCTATTTTTCAGCACAAAATACACTCCAGGATACCTTTTAAACTAACAGTAACTCTTTTATGGATCTGACAATTCACAAGTGGCAAAATTGTGAATAATTTTCACCCTACTACTTATAATTTTGATATGTTTTGTGTGAACCATTTTGTAAAGTGTTTGTGGGAAGTATAGGCAAATATATGTTAACGATAAGTAAAACTTTGTTTTTTTCCTCCATGTGCATGAAATTCGAATGGGAAAGAGAGTTTATTGTCAAATCTATACTAATATTATAAAGCTGCAGAGTTTGTTTGTTTGTTTGTTTGAACGCGCTAATCTCTGGAACTACTGGTCCGATTTGAATGATTATTTTAGTGTTGGGTAGTCCATTTATCGAGGAAGGCTATAGGCTATATTTTTTTTCTTCAAAATTAGGGATCCGTAATAAAATTGCTATTTTGTAACACAAGGTGTAAAATCGAAAACCTATTTTTGCGTGCGCTGCAAAAACTATTGACAATAGAACAAAATAATGTACTACGGGTTTGTAGAGCCCATTAAGACCTACAAAAAAGTCCGCGAGAACATATATCTAGCTATCATGGTTTAATCACAATAACCGATTTTGTGTTCAAAATAATTATTAAATCGTCTGAAGAAAAAAAAAACTACGTTAAATATGTATCGAAATTAAGCATTATGTTATCAAGAGTATTTATGAAGAAGTAAAATACTTTTTGTTTCATCTCAATCGGATATTTCGTTTAAAAGTTATCACGTGTGTAAGATGTTAAGAGTTGGTACAATCAACGGTCATAAGTGGACTGCCACCAGAATGGTCATTTTGGCCTGCACGCTAGATCTGCGTCTATCTCTGTGTGTGTCATGTTTTAATGTAGACAGTAACGCGCACACAGTATAACTACGAAAGCGCGATGTTGGTCAGATGCATGTGTGGTCAACACTAAATAAAGATACCTGCGTTATAGATAATTATTATCAACCACAGCGCCTATATAAGATGTTGATTTTTTCTTACATACATTTATGAAAATATTATGTATGTAAGAAAAAATCAACATCTTTTTAATAAAATAAGTGATAGGCATAATTTTAATACTAGAAATAAAGATAAATTAGATCAACCTTTTTTTAGATTATCTAAAGTACATACATCTTTTATGGGGTACTGTGTTAAATGCTACAACAAAATACCTTGTGACATATTGCAATTAAATGAAAGAAAATTTAAAACTCATATTAAAAGTACACTTTGTAAACAAGGATATTACAAATTAGAGGATTATATCCAAGATAAGAATGTTTGGAAACATGCTGGTCCTGCTCCATAGGACAATCTAAAAGTCTAGACAAAATCAAACTTGTTCCTAATTTAATTTATATATATATTTTTAATTATGACATCTTATTCAAATTTATTTTTACAATCTGCGACTACAGTGGCTCACACACTTGTTAAAGTTCAACAAATTTTCAATTTTTTTTTTTTTTTTAAATAACTTGTAAATATGTGAGCACCATGTATCTATCACTTATTTGATTTACCTGTCATTGCTTAATATTTAATTATTTTTACCTTTTGTGGTAGACTAATTTTATTATGGGTGCATCGTGTTCACATATAATTTTTATTATGTATACAAGACCTTGTAAAACATTTTTAAAAGAGTAACGGTGGAGTTTCTTGCCCATTCTTCTCCATACGAAAACTACCTTTTCGAATGGGCGACTAGAATCATTTCTATTTAGTTTTTTTTTTTTGACGTTCAAAAGTGCCTTTAATGTGCCTATTTGAAATAAATGATTTGACTTTGACTTTTGACTTTGACTTTATTTAAAAGCAAAGCTAAAATTCGAAGTGAAAATTATAAGCAGCGATGGCAGGTTCGCACGAGTGGGTGGCTGTTATTGTGTGTGCATGAAGTGGAGAAGGTTCGAACCTCAGTGCGCGCTTCCGACTCTTTTTGTTCTTTTCGTTTTTGTGTCAGAGTTCAATTTATTTATTGAGTTTCGTTAATACTATGACAATAGGGTATATAGGGTAAATAAAGTATATTACTTATGCAATTTAATGAAAAAAAAAACACTATTTTTCATAGGAACATTTATTGATGTTAATAACACCTTTAAAACATAAACATACTTATTGAAAACTTTGAAATACTTACCTACATAAAATATCTAATTTGTTCATAAATCATTTTTGGTTGATACTAAAATGGGATATTTTTGGTTTATTGAGGTTTCAGCTTAATTTGTTCATTTTCTCAAGGAAAAGAAGATTGAAACTAAACCTCAATTTTACAATCATTCACTTATTACTATTATATTATGGCCAATGTATCCCCTGAATTCCCGTGGCCCGCGTCGGTATAAATGCCAACTCACCCGGCCCTTGAGCACTAATTCACCCCCACATATTCACACTAATTCTTCCTGACTCCGTATTATTTATAATATTACTGTCAGACCAACTCTGCGCCACAAATGAAGTCTTCCTTTTTGACACGATTTAAAAGTCTTCTCGTCAGTAAATACAGTCGTCTCCCAATCAAAGTCTAAATATTCGCGAGCAAAACGCAACCGTTCCTCCTTATGCCTTTGCGGTTTTTTCGCTGGTGTTCGATGATGAAGGCCTTCGGCATGGTTGCACGGCGAACAGTGCGCAATGACGTATCAAATTCTTCGGCAAATCGTCTTGTAGGTATGAAACCATTCGTTTCATATTCACCAACCATAAAGCGTCGCTGAGACTGGTTAATAAGTGGCGGCCTACCACTTCTTACACGGCTCTTTAGAATTCCCTCTTCCTCAAATCTCCTCACCCAACGTCTCACAGTATCTCTCTAAAAAAAGGAAATCCTTATTACACATTTTGAAGCGTCACTTATGAGAACAAATAAAATCAATAACAACAAAATAACTTACACAAAATCCGGTTTCATTGGATATTTCAGATATATATTAAACCCATTGTTATGCAAGGCTACAATGTTCGCCCTGGCTTCAATATTTATATTTGCTTACATTTTCAATAAAAATCTATAAACGCTCGTAACTAAGTTCACCAACCAACAACGTCATACCATTATAACTACAGCCAGAAAATTAATTTTGTTTCAAATCTACCCTCAACTTTTATGTGATTAGTTTAAAATATTCGCTGTCTTTTTCTCATTACCATAATTAGAAAAAGACTGCGCGCCGCGATAGGCCTATGATGATGATCATATACCGCGCTTTTTCTGTTTCGTACGTGATGAAAGAGTGCAATATACGGGTGTGTATGTGTGTGTGAAATGCCTAAATAGAAGAAAGTCGTAAGTGCGTCGAGTTACGATGTGATAGTTTTGTAATGCTGGCAGTGGACTTCTGACCGGTACTGTACCTATTAAGGAGTTATGGGCCATAGAGTTTTTTATCTATACTAATAATAAAGCTGAAGAGTTTGTTTGTTTGAACGCGATAATCTCTTTAACTACCGGTCAGATTTGAATTCTTTTTGCATTTGATAGCCCAATTCTTGAGGAAGGCTATAGGCTATTTAACATCACGCTATGACCCTTAGGAGCCGAGCAAAAAGAAAAAAACTCAGAGTGAACGGTAAGCGAATACGAAGTGTTGCGACGCGACGGGGTGGGGGTACAAGAAATTTCACGCGGACGAAGTCGCGGGCAGAAGCTAGTACTATATAATTATAGACGAAAATTTTCACGCGCTCTCAAAATATCACTGTTTACTTGAAAATTATAGTATAAAATAGGTTGATGATATTATTATAAAAAATTAAGTATTTTTATTTTTCCTTTGTAATTTGACAATAAGCTGTTTACGTATAAAATCATTACATTTTCTATTCAAATTCTGTTGTTATTTTCGTTGACTAAACAAAAACAAATTGTTATTATATTGTATACATAGGTTAGAATCTAAAAAATGGCAGACTAGCTATGTGTACCGTATTAACCACAATTAAACAGCATGAGCTGTTTAAGTGTCCACTCGTGGTACATGAATCAGTAACGAGCTGTTACTAATGGTTCTTGTTTTACACAAGTCAGCTACAAATTCATGTAAAGCTTGATAGTGGGTAACATGTACGCAAATAACTGTAGGTAGGTAGGTATGGGTAACATGTGATTAGATTATGGGTAATGTGTGTAGATTATGGGTAACATGTGAGCTAATATAGAGCAGTTTGCTTTAACTTAGCATCATATATGTTCAGTCACGAGCATAAGTATGTATACACTTGACTTTATTCAAAGGCGATTTTCTCCTTTATTTTTGAATGAAATTTTATATTATTAGGAACATAGTATTTTCGAACCCCTAGCTTTATGTAAAGTGTCGTATTTCAACGTTGCATTCGTTATTTCGTGAAAAAATCGCAATTTAAAGTTACCAAGTGTTGACATAATATTGCTCGTGACTGTTCACCCATAGTGATCATGTGGGCTTTATAAGAGCTATTATACGATTGCGTGTAACAAGCTGATTAACATTACACAAATTCCACCGTGTGCAGCAAAAGGCATTATATCTTTGTTATTTGAAGCCACAGAATAACTGATTACATTATAGTAGCTCACGTGTTCTTTCTTAAAATGCAAGTGGTCTAAGGGTACACTTGTGGTCTTCAATTCAGAATATAGCTTAGTTAAAGTCCACAAAAATCCTTTAAATTGCCTAAAGCTGTATAATACTGAACTTGTTACCTTTAATAACGCTGCAAACGCTACATTGTGGTCTCCGTGACGCATAATAACGTTCTTATTCAGGTGAAAGCTCACTTTTCACCTATTGCAGGTCGAGTATACTGTAATAACTCTTCATAAGTGCTAAAATTACCGATGTTACCTCTTGTGACATCTTATAATGCAGTTTTGTGCTACTTGGGATACTACCTCAAATGGCTTAGCATGATCCTCCGTTATGTCGAAAATACCGGAGCATTAATTTTGAAATAAATGTATGCTGAAGTTGAGGATTAATGTTAGGTACTATGTTAGACGAAAACACGATTCCAAGAAGAAAACACGATTCCATAAAATTTTCTCGATAGAAAAAAAATCCAAAGTTACCTCCAAACCGAACAATAAACCGCTGGTATTCAAAAAATGCTTCAAATTAGATCATGAAACTTTGCATACTAACTGAACTAACTATAAAGCAGGTCTTATGTTAGCTAGTTTTTTGATTTACCTTTATTTTCACCGTAAAAAGCAAATACCTAAACTATTGGCGCTGCCTTCGGCCCAGCACCGCACTCTGTTTCGCTCTCACACAGTCCGCGACCAGTATCGTGCGAGCGAGATAAAGAGTGACTTTTAGCTGAGGTAGTAGTTTTTTGATTTACCTTTATTTTCACCGTAAAAAGCAAATACCTAAACTATTGGCGCTGCCTTCGGCCCAGCACCGCACTCTGTTTCGCTCTCACACAGTCCGCGACCAGTATCGTGCGAGCGAGATAAAGAGTGACTTTTAGCTGAGGTAGTATAGGCTCTGTACCATAGTATAGATAGGTACGTATACAAGACACTGACACCCCACTGCAAAGCCAATCTATCTATATACATATATAATAAAACAATAAAAAAACTGTGTCTGTACATTGAATATATTAAAAAAAAAATAACTGAGGGGGGTTTAGAAACAGTAATAATAGAGCACGAATCCAAAAAAAAAATTCTGTTTGTTTTTCTGTTTGTTTACATACACGCTATCTTCGGAACTACTGGACGGATTTGAATGATTTTTTTTTTTGTTGTATAGGTATTATGTCTGGGCAACATATAGGCTATAATTTATCTTGGAAACTTGAACACCTGATGCAGAACCGCAACAGACCAGCTAAACTATAAGAGATACAAAAATGGTACCATAGCAAAAATTGTTGCACGTGATGAGCATTTTCTGACAGAACAAATTTGAAGATCTGGAACACCTGATGTGGAACTCCAAGAGCCCAGCTACACCATAACACATATAGGAATGACGTCTTAGCAAAAGTTGTTCGGTCTGATGGGCATTTTCTATTGACTTGTAAAAATCGAAGATCAGAAACATCTGATGTGGAAATCAATAAAGCTATCACTAATTTCACTTTATAATTATAAAATAACATAAGCTGGGAGGTACCTCCACGCGGTGAAGGCGGTAACAGTTGGACTGATTTTCGATGACGATGTATATCATTGAAAATTTGACTCTACTGGCCAAAACTCCCATTTATTTTTTTATTTTATCGCATAAATATGCCTTCGGGCTTATGTTATTTCAGTGTTTAATTTCCTTTTCCATTTATCTTCGTGACACGGTAGCCTACCCGGTAACGCAGGGGAGCAGTCACTTAGATTTTAATTGATCAGGTATCTTCACAATAAAACTATAACCATGCCTAGAAAGAGGTCAAATCTTTGCCAATGTTTCAAAGGGGCTAAAAGATTGAGGATCATAAGATCCCAAGAATCTACCGAAGAGCGTCAGGAGAGACTTGATGCTGTTCGAGAACATCCAGGCTGCAACTCGCTCCGTGGAAACCTCTTCGGATCGCTAAACACGCCTGCGTTCTCAGCGTATTTACGCATCTACATCCAGCAGGGTAATCGCGTAACACACTATCAGTAGCAATGGGTTTCGTTTTGACAGTTCAACAACATTCATTGCGTTATTTACGTTATTGAGCAGACACACTTTTCGTACTTATGATACAATGGATTAGCAATATGCTTCAAAATCATTCAAATTGAGAGTAATAGTGTGTTACGCAATTAGGGTGCAGGTCTCTAGAGACCAGTGAAGAATATGATGCGCGACTGACCGCTGATCGTGAACGTCATGCATTGTCTCGCGAGTCTGAGACGTTCACGGATAGAGAATTGCGCTTGAGTTCCAAGCGTATCTACGCATCGACTTCTAGGTCTCCAGAGACAAGTGGGGAACGTGATGCGCGAATGACCTCTGATCGTGAACGTCACGCATTGTCTTGCGAGTCGGAGACGTTCACGGATAGAGAATTGCGCTTGAGTTCTCAGCGTATCCACGCATCTGCTTCTAGGTCTCTAGAGACAAGTGCCGAACGTGATGCGCGACTGTCCGCTGATCGTGAGCGACATGCATTGCCTCGCGAATCGGAAACGTTTACCGATACAGAATCACGCTTGAGTTCTCAGCGTATTCGCTCATCTACTAACCGGTCTTTTGAAACGAGTGATGAACGTGATGCGCGACTAACTGCTGATCGAGATTATCATACATTTTCCCGAACACGCACACAACAAAATATTCATAATCAGAAAGTGAGAGAGAAAGAATTGCTGGAGTACGGCATGAAAAGTCAAGAAGAGCGCAACGAACGTTTGAATTCTGATCGACTTCGACATTCTCTGAACAGAATGTCGATCATATCATCTGAAGAATCGGATGTATCTCAAGATATAGCCGTCATGGCGACCTTCCTTGGGTTGATAAGGAACGGAGTGCATTTACGTATACTCCTATGATTGACTACACCACATATTCCGCCATCGGAGGTATGGTTCAAAATTGTACTTTTTGTGATGGCAAAAAGAAACAAACGGTATGTGTTGCTCAGGTGGGAAAGTACATATATTGAAATATTACAAAATCCTCCAGAAATATTAAGATCGGTGACCATCCACAGTTAAAACATTTCTTGGACAACATCCGTTTGTACAATAATGCCTTTCAAATGACATCTTTTGGTGCGAAACAGATTTCAGAAGGCCCATTTATGTCAACATTCAAAGTGCAAGGCCAAGTTTACCACCTTATTGGTTCATTATTGCCTGAAAATGACGTCTCGAATCGTCTCGCGCACCCCATTGTTTTCCCGTCCCCGGGCTCTTAGAATTCGACATCAGACGTTTCAGATCTTCGATTTTGACGACCCCGTTGTCGCTGGCATAAGCAACAGGATCCGCGTACGAAGTCGCGGGCAGAAGCTAGTACGGAATAAAACAATATAAGTAAGTACCTACATTTCTAATACAGCACATGAACATCCAGAACATACGTAACTGTCCATATCTGCATTATTCCCTTGGTTATTTACATGAGTAAGAAGTAGATACCTAAGTTCAGAGATTTCCTGTCAACTCCAACTCATTGGAGCGTATTTTTTTAATTGCTACTATCGCAAACACAATGAAACAATTTTTTTTGTCAAATTCAAAGGACCATGACCAGCGGCCTAGGGCATAGGTACCTCCTACTCGAACGAAAACGATCATGTACAGAAGCGTTTTTCATCCCTTAATACTTTACCCGAATACATTCAAGAATTTAAAAAAATATTTCTAGTAGGTACCTATATGCTTCTACTAGGTATGCAGAGAGATGAGAGGTATTCAGCAGAGACATTTGCGAGGTCGGTATAAGCAGAGAAGCTAAGCTAGGTACTATATTATGTGTTATGTGTCTATTTCCACTAGGGCCTAGTGGTGTAGCGGAGCGGGTAAGGACTTAAGGAGTGCTATGAAACAGATTTTGTTCAAAAACTTACGTAAACATAGGTATGTACTTATCATTACACATAATCAGCCTATTGGCCTATAACGTTCCCTCTTCTGGAGCACAGGCCTCCTCTCGGTGAGAGGGAGTGGGCTGTAATCCACCACGCGGGCCTAGTGCGGGTTGGTACCTAGACGTCACATTTCTTCGATTTTTTTTTTCTTCGAATTAAGAAAGTACAAAATGAGCACTAAATAATAAACTGCAAATCTGATCTGCAAATCCCTAAGGTCGAGGGTCCCGCTAGGCCTATATGCAAATCACACAAGTACCACAGGACAGCACAAGGACAAGCTAGTGAATAAAGTGTCACATGCTCTGTGCTAGTGAAGTGCTACTAACATACCTAGTTCTTATAGCCACGGAATAGATAAATATCTATTCCGTGCTTATAGCTATGTTTATTATATAACTAGCTGACCCGGCAAACGTTGTTTTGCCATATAAATTATTTCTAGCTGCCTGGCGCTATCGTTCGCGTGGTGTCCTACCCCTTACCCTACCCCACCCCTACCCTACTCCTACCCTACTCCTAGACTAATCCTACCCTACTCCTACCCTACTCATACACTACTCCTACCCTACACCTACCCTACTCCTACCCTACTCCTACCCTACCTCTACCCTACTCCTAACCTACTCCTACCTTACTCCTACACTACTCCTACCCTACTCCTACCCTACTCTCACACTACTCCTACCCTATTCCAAATAAAAGTATTAAATATCCGTCTAAAACCGGATAAAAAACCGGATAAAAATAACAATGTAACTGAAAAACTATGCAATATAGCAACTTGAAATGGTGTAATTACCGCCGCCAATCCACTTCACATAAGGTAAGGGTCTTCCCAATCAACGAATTATTCTTCATAAATTTTTTCAACAAGACCTTTACACTATTTTTTCATTATAGATTGGATCCAACGTAGAGATCAATGAGATCAATTTAATGTAAGGGACAGGCAGGACTATAAAGGCGCGTACGCACGTACGAACAAAAACATGGTGAACACGAACATCGAACACTTTGTTCGCACGTGCGTACCACTAACGAACATAACCTGTGTTCGTCAAAAATGTTCGAGGCGATCCATTATGTTCGTGTTCACCATGTTTTGTTCGTACGTGCGTACGCGCCTTAAGATACTTGGTCAGTAAGGGACATTACTAACAAAATACGTTGGTGTAAGGGACGTCTATTTTCTTTTAATAGCTAACTTATTTAAATAAGTGTTCCCCTTGTGTTGTGTGGGTTATGAAAGTTTGTAATGCCCTTCCTAGAAAATTTGCTTTCATCCGTCCACAAGATTGATTTCAAATTAAAATTTTCTAGGGAGGGCATTACAAACTTTCATAACCTTCATGAATGGGCCGCCAAAGACAACAATCCACATTTTAAGAAGCAGGTGTCGTTTCAGAGGAAATTCTCTGTCAATGTTTGGGCTGGAGTAATTTGCAGGACGTTGATTGGGCCCCACTTCTTACAGGAGACTTTCAATGGTGAAAATGATTTGCACTTTCTACAAGTGGATTTAGGTACCAGAGCTGATAGAGGAAACCGGTGTCCCGATATTCGCAAGAGACAGTACAGTCATCTTTCAGCAAGACGGCTGTCCAACGCATTTGATATTAAATGTAAGGGAACACTTAAATAATTGTTTTCCTGACAGCTCGATTGGCAGAGATGGACTCATCCCTTGGCCCGCTCGCTCACCAGATCTGACCCTGCTGGACTTTTTCGTGTGGGGCCGGGCCAAGGAGCTAGTGTATACGAATGTTGAAATAAACACGAGAGAAGAACCGATAGAGAGAATGAATTCAGAGTTTGAAACAATGAAGCTGGAGATGATGTTGAAAATAACAACAACAGAAGTGAAAAGACGGAGCCGTGCTTGTATTAGAAATCACGGACAACATTTTGAACATGAAACATAAATAAATTAAATTCAAATGTTGTTTTATTTAATCTGCCAAAAATTTAAAATTTCTCCCTCAAATTGGTTTTTAGGTCCTAATTTCAATAATTTGTAAGATATCCGCGTAAATGTTACCTCAATAGAAAAAGCGATTATCAAGCATGTTTTCAAAAAGGTTTGAACAAAAAAAGCACGCTCCGTTATTTTTAAAATAAGGTTTACAAAAAATATTTATGAATTTTAAAATGTTTTATGAACTTTAAATGTCTGTAAAAAAAATGTCTAACGACACAGAGGCCTACAACATGTTTTGCTAGATTGCTTACACATTACTTTAATTAAATACAGTAAAAATGAATTCGTTTATCATTCAATTTGGCCATAAATAAGTAGTTTAGTTAAAACTTTGGGAATTTTCGAAAAAAATCTTAAGAAATTGGTAAAAAAAAAGTGGTAAGACTTCGTCTAAGACAACCATGGCTTAAATGGTTCTGAATTGCCTGTACTATCTTCGCCTTAAAGCTTTGCACCCATCTTACAATCACCCTGTATATGTCAATGGTTTAAAAGATCACAATATGTTTTCTTTAGTACTATATCGTCCCAATAGATGTCGTTACGTGTTTCAACTTTATTGCAATAAAAAGTTGTTATAGAATGCTTTAAATTGATAATATCTTTTGATAGACTGAAGCGATTGCGATGAAACAAAGACTAATCACTACTCCGAGTTCTACACTATATTTGAGTATAAAAATGAACCATATTGGTTTGGTACTTTTTACGTTGAACCTGTTCAAATAAAAAATCTGTCACATCCAAACAGACAAACAGACAAAAATTGATGAAATGGCATCTGTTGGTTATCCTTTAACACCCCACCTATTTTTTTTTTATAATTTCAATGTACAGAAACGCCTCGTCTACAGATTTATTATATGTAGGTACCTATAGATTATGTATGTTAGTTTGTAAGTTATTATATGTTTATGGACCATTGTAGCATTTGTAGCTTGAATTAAATGTTTTATTTATATACCTAGGTACCTATATAAAGCCTTGTAGAATGCATTTAAGTATAACAAACATTACATTAACATTAATTTTTCTCTTCCTTTAAGTTCGTTAAAACTTAAAAATAACAGAGTTTTAAACAGAGCCTTTGGTGTATAATAGTATCACACGCTTATTTATCTATTCCGTGATCACACGTCCGAGTGCTTCACAAGTATCTAATCAGGGTGGCAGGGACATTACGCGTAGGTACCCTTACCATGGAAACCTTGGATTCTGTAAGTAGGTACCTACAACTTACAAGATTCTGAATTGCGTTGATTTTTCGTTGTTTTAGAATTTTTTAAATTAGTTGTTCGGGTTTTTAAACATCAATGATACATATACCTACGATACATTTTGACCGCGCACTTGTCTACAAAACAGCCTTGTATTTTATTACCTACCCGCTAAAATCCTACGCTTGGTCCAAGCGTAGGATTTCGGCACTGATTCTACAATCAGTGCTGAATTCATGTTACAGTTTGCGCCTCCATGTCCCTGCTACCCTGTTATAAAGTGTCAAAAGCGGAAAAGCACAAACACGATTTGTATGGTAGGTAAATCTTTGGTTTTATTGGAAAAAACATAACGTAGTAGGTAAGTAATTCTTGGTAGGATTCGTCAGTTCTAACTCGTACCTGTGCAGGTACCTACTATCTTTTTACTAGATAAGTAGGTATAGGCATCTATCTACATAGGTAATTATATACTCCAACAAGTAAGGTAAACAGTGGTCATCGTGAAGCAAGGCACACATCGTAAACCAACATTCAGATAAGGTACGGCGTACGCGCCAAGTATTACTCAATGTAAAACTATTAGTTTCACATCGTCAGTTCTCAAGTGGAAAGTGACGAGGTTGGTCGCCGAAGTCGTGGTTCTGTAATTATTCGTGTTGTGCGCTACGCTACAATAACCGGTAAGATGTTTGTGTATGTACATGTTCTATTTAAAAAGTATCGCATCAGATTCCTCGACTCGTTAGACTATTTACGTTGAGAGTAGGTATTAGTGATTGTGTCAAGGTTATTACATCTAATGAATAATATTACACTAATAGTAGGCACCTACAGTTTTCCACGTTATTTTGATGATATCATACAAAAATATTTCTTGATAGGCATGTAGCATCTACCTACATATTCTGGATTTTGAATTATTGTTAGTAGGTAGGTATTATCAGTTTACACACCTACGATAACTTCTTTACAAGGTGGTTTACTTAAGCTAGGTACCTTCCTACCTATACCTCCCACAGTTCCACCATATCCGTCCGTAAGTATATCAATTCCGATTGTTTATAGTGTTTAGAATATTTTTATGATCACTTTACCTACATATGTCTGACTATCATTCATCTGTCACAGTGGTTTTTCTCGAGAACTATGCAACCCTTTGGGGGTTATGAAAAATAATTTTAATAAATGGTAGTGAATAGGTCGTATCTATTTACCTTAGCTTACCTATAAGCATCCAGAAACTGCATCGATTAGCAACATGTAAATAAAACATAAGAATTGTTTTTCTAGCTGACTGTACACTTCGTAGAAAATCACACACACAGATTTTCTTAAAAAAAAAATCTGCCCATAGGTAACTTTTAAGTTATGGGCAGTTTTCTAAGAGCTCCTAAGAACATTTTCCTGTACCTGCAATGGTTAATATTTCTGCCCTTACTGCGCCATCTCGAAAATCCTCCATGTGTACCTACTGTACTAACACGTGTTATTTTACTGTTTCTATGCAAACACACAGTTAGTAATAGAACCAAAACCAGTAATTAATACTAATTCTCTATATAAATATGAATGAAGCTTTATTCATTCTAATTATTTAATGTATTTAGATACTGGATGTGGAGTATAACCAAAGCGCAGAGTTTTAGTTTCATAACATCTATCATATATAACCTCCGCAGGCGCGATTCTCTGAGGGAACTGTTTAAGGAAATTAACATCATGACGGTACCTTGTCAATATATCTACGAAAACATCATGTATGTAAGAAAAAACTTACATCTTTTTAGTAAAAGAGGTGAAAGACATAATTATAGTACTAGAAATAGGGACCTATTAGTTCAACCAGGTTTCAGACTGGCTAAAGTAGACTCATCTTTTATGGGGTACTGTTTAAAATGTTACAATAAAATACCTCCCCACATTCTTCAACTGAATGAGACAAAATTCAAGTCTTGTATAAAACGCACACTATGCAGTCAGGCATATTATAAGTTAGGGGATTACATAGCTGATAAAAATGCCTGGCTCAATGCTGGTCCTGCTCCACAACCACAACTAATTGATTAACACCTGAAAATACTGTTGGAGCTGCTGAAGATTGTAAGACTATCTTTGCATTGTATAAACTCAATTTCATTTGTATTGTATAATTGCATAGCACAGATGTGAGTTCTATGTAAGTACTATACCATATTTTACCATTTACCGGGTAATATGTCTTTCATTGACTTGAATGTGCCCTGGCGGCTGATAGTATGTCATGCTCACACAAATGTCTCGCTGACGGTGGCGTGTATGTTGGATCATTTAGCTCCCTTCAAAATGGTTGAGCTGAATGGTGCTGATCTATGCGTCATGTTCGTGAACGGGCGCCGTCAGTTGGGGCTGGTCATCACTTAGCTGCCTCGGCTTATTTTTAATTATTTTATTTTTATTTTTGGATTGTTGTTTTAGTACTATTTGTTGTACTCTGGACGCTTTTAACGCATACGTCTTGTTTATTTTTACATCGTTCTCACATTATTTAATTATAAATTCAAAAGTAATGATGTAACTAATATTTTTGTAAAATATAATTTAAAAAGAGTGTCCATGGAGTTTCTTGTCCGTTCTTCTCCATAGGTACCTACGCTTTGGAATGGGCAACTAGCTTCACATTTTTCTGACTGACCTACTTCTTGACAATTCAAAAGTGCCTGTAAAATGGTTTAATTGAAATAAATGCTTTGAGTTTGAGTTTGAGTTTGAGTAAAAAAAACCACACTGCACCGAGGGTTCCTTAGCATCATTTGTTTTTAAATTTTCTTCGGCGAGGCCTATATTCATCAGAGAATTTTAACACTGTGCACTGCGGTGTAGAACATTGCAGTTTTATGTCAGCGGCACCTCTTGACTGATAGTGGAACTAATGTAACTTTTGTTGATGATTTCTGAAAAAGTGTGCAATATACAGACTTAATTTTATTTTTCCTGTAATCTGTACATAAACTTCTATCACATATAATATTTTCAGAATTTTCTCTTTGTAAACTTCGGAGATAAGGGGGGGGGACTGTATTTTTTTTTCATCTGAAGTCGAAATGTGGCCTAAAAAAAAAAAGAAAAAACTGTTTGAGAATTACAAACTGCGCTCTTTCATATGATACCCCACATTCCCTAGTTGCCCCACTTCGAATTTTTCAGACCCCCTTTAGTACCTGTTGCAAAAACTATACATATATTTTTATTTCTTTCTTATTTGCAAAATAGTTGGGCAAATGTCATCTAAACTATTCCAAACTTCAAGTTGATAGCATTAGTATTTCTTGAGATATCCAGCTGTGACAGACAGACAGACTTAGCCTCACCATAAGGGTTCCGTTTTTACCATTTTGGTACGGAATTCTAAAAAACCGGTCAACTGCGAGTCGGACTCGCGCACCAAGGGCTCCGTAGGTACTTCGTAAGTATGTAGGTACCTACTTAATAGTTTTAAAATTATTATTTTTTGTAACTACAAATTTACGGTTTTCGGATTTTTTCCTTTACTTGTGCTACATGACATTGCTTCTTGCCAAATTTCATGATTCTAGGTCAACGGGAGGTGGGTATACCCTATAGGTTTTGATTTCGGAACATTGCGTTGACTTTTTCAATGCTTCAAAGGATTGCAGGAAACTTGATACCTCTACGCGTTCCCGAGATAAAGGGTCCTGACAGACAGACAGACGGACAACAATATGATCATATAGGGGTTCCGTTTTTTTCTTTTGAGATACGGAACCCTAAAAATGGCGACTGTGATATTTATATAAAAAGCTATTCTTTTACTTTATGAAGTCTATGGTCTTGAAATAACACGGTAAATCTGCTGCTTTGTTTGCTTAACTCGACGAAATGCAGAAACAACTGATGTTTTTTCGCTCCTGTTTGGTTCCATGGTAAAAGTTGTTGTGTGAACACCTACAGCGTCATCTTCCTCTCAGGTTTTTTTTGTTATTTCAATTCCACTTTTATAAATGACAATAAAAACGGTAAATGTGCCAATGTTATAGTAATTCTATGAAATTTAATTATATTTACGACCGCTATTTAAATAGCAGGAATATTATTTATTTATGATAACAAACTGCTGATAATAGAGCGGCCAAGTGCGAGTTGGACTCCCACACGGAGGGTTTCATAACACTGTACATTAAATATTTAACACCATCGAACAAAAACGCCGAAAAGTTTCCTGTACCCCTTTTAATTTTTAACTCTATTTTATTTTTATATTATTTTGTTCTTATAGTGGCCATAATAGTAGGTAATACTACACACTGTGAAAATTTCAATATTCAAGTGTCTACCTAATATGTTTTAAAAGATACAGCCCTGTGACAGAAGCACGGACAGCGGAGCCTTAGTAAATGGGGTCCCATTGGCGCCATTTTGGGTACGGAACCCTAAATATTATGTAAATGTTCGAAAGTTACAGCTACAAGATAAGGAATACGTATGATTGAATTAATGGTAACCATAGCATAGCCGTCTTGTTTTTGGAAACTCACGTCGAAAGGTCGAAACAAATTACGGCCGTTTTATGGTTTCGTTGACCCTGTCTTGTGTTACGTGGTGGGTGATGTGTTGATACGTTGGTAAACAACTTTCTCCGAGTCTAGTTTCATTTCAATCACAATCCCAAGGATTTAGAAGGTACCTATGTTTAAAACATTATTCTGCTCGAAAACGTAATTAATGCAATTCAAAATGTATGGCATAGTGAGTAGTAAGTGCGTTGATATAGGAGGTTTTCGCTTGGTTTTTAGATTACACTGCGTGTAGACTAGACAGATAACGAAAGGAAAGTTTGTTTGTTTGTTGTTAGGAATTCACGTCTCGGTTTACTTAGATAGAGACGTCAGCACATCGTGGCACATCAAGCTACTACAATCTGTCAAATTTCTATAATAGATTTTCAACTTTATCGCAAAATCATAAGGTTCAAAGTTGATTGGGAAAATTTGACAGTTTCAGGTAGCTTGATGTGCTGGCGTCTGTACCTACATCAAAATGACCATAAATTAGTACCGTAACGTACCTGGAGCGTGGGGATTGGCACATGCAAAGAGAGGCCTATGCTCAGCAGTAGGTAAAATCGGACTGTGGATGATGATTATAATGAGGTAACGTTCACACTGGGATATGGTCACAATTTTTTATCCTTGGACCGACGACTTGACTTACAACGCATGGTGCGCGTGGCCAAAATCGGTAGGTAGGTACTAACGCTGCTGCCATCTTGTTCTGTCTAAATAATTTCTATGAAAATGTTCGTAAGTAACTTTTTAGACCTTTGTATCCTGCTGTATGAAGTTTCATTAAAATCGGTTCATTCATTTCGAAAAACAAGGGCTTGAAAGTTTGGCGTACCTAAACGCTCGGCATCAAAAGATCCTTGTAGCACTCTAATAGTGCACTGGCTGTCACGTACGACTCGAGCAGCCATGATGAGTGGGAATAACACAAAATCAACTAAAAATTTGCTAACAAACAGTCAAACGCATTTCAACTGTTGCGATTGGAGGACTGAATTATCAGCAGATACGTTAGGTACCTATAGTTCTTCGTTGTTTACTTAGGTACCTATTTGGTCTTTTGTTAGATTTAAAGTAGACATGAACCTTGTTTTCTGTTGAGTAGCTTAGGTACCTACCACTGACCTCTATAATAGAATACCTATTATAGGCGCGAGCCAAATCAAAAGCAAACCAAATCCTATTTCCTAAACCGTTACGCAAAACATTAGTAGATATTTATTAAGGCGGCTTTCACATTGTTTTAAAGTTAATTTTAGCAGATTTACATTACCTATTGCATTCGATGACAGTTTGGTGCATTCATTAACAAGGCCTCCAGCCGCGGATGTACCTACCTAATTTGATCAGTCCACCTCATCAGTGACTCCCGGGGACGCGTGGAGTCGTGGACCCTCTACCAGGGGCCGTATTCTCTATGACAATAATGAACGTAACCGCGCGAAATGAACGCGAGGAATTGACGTGGTTTCGAAGTAAGGAATCAGAGAATTAGGGCCCAGATGGAGACCAACGAGGCAAATGCGTAACACATTATCAATCGGAATTGGTTTCATTTCGACAATTCAACAACATTAATTGCGTTATAACGTGTTGAGCAGACAAATTTTTCTAACTTATGAAGCATTGGAATAGCAAATATAGCAATTTGCTTCAAAATGATTCAGATTCCCATTGGTAGTGTGTTACGCTAGGGTGCAGAACCATAGAGAGAGACCGTGAGGTGAGGTAAACACTCCTGCGATTGGACATAATTTATCGTGACCACGGCGACCAGCAAGAGTGTCAAGCAAAGAAGACATTTTGCAATAACGAAGTAGCGGGTCGGTCTGCCCGGCTGTGCAAAAACATCCTGTCCTACTAAAACGATCTGAGATGAATGCTAAAGTTTCTCTACATCGTTGTCCTAATTATTTTGAACTAGGTACAGTCAACAGCAAAAGTAGATGATCAATTCAGAAATTCAATACCTACCTTAAAATTTTATTCGAGAATATCCATCGGTTTCTTAGTAAACTTCAACAATATCCGACGCTCTGTTGACTGTACCTATTATAGTTTGAGAGGTAGGACGGGCTTTTTAGAAAGGAATTAGGCATTTTTGTGTGATAGGGCTGATTTTTCGGCAGATAACTTTATTCGTAGAATATTCAGCAGTAGGTACTGCTGCTGACTGCTGGTAGACTGCAGTAACGAAGGTCTACTGCACGTTCAAAACCAACGACGATATAACCGTTCAAAACGATGTAATGACCGGCCTCAAGCCCACAGGGCTGCCGCGTCGCCCGCTGTAGGTACCTACATAATTGGCGGCTTTAGAACGGGGGTTACCTACCATTTTGTTATTGTTTATGTGTTCGTACCAAGCCAGGATCGTCCCTGACGTAACTAGGAGCTAAAAATAAACCTTAGTAGTTGTCACTTTATTGTTTCTTAGCTTGGCTCCTTGACATAATTTTTCGTGACATCATGTAGTGTAGAACGATCATGAAGATAGTAGGTATCTACTACCTACGATAATAATGTTTTAATGGCAAACAATGCGGAAATTATTGTGCGTGTTTGTGGATGTAATAGGTAATTACCCACCGACAAATATGGTCTGTTCCAAAAGTATCTAAAGAAAGTGTAATAAATCAAACGCTATTCAGCGGGGTAATTGCGTAATCCACTATCAGTAGCAAATGGCTTTCATATTGTCAGTTCAATAACATTCATTGCGATATTTACTTACCTACGTTGTTGAGTGTAGACAAATTTTTCGAACTCCTAAAGCAAATTAGCAATATCCTTCAAAATTATTCAGGTTGTGGTTGATAGTGCGTTACGCAATTAGGGTGCAGGTTAAATTCTTACGCAATAACTAACTAAAAGGGAATAATACATTCGTCTGTATCTAGAAGGTTTCAATTCAACTATATAGGTACATACCTCACCACTTTTTGCAACAATCATTGTTTGTAAGAATTGAAAACTCAAATTCATATTTATTTAAAACTCATGTAGAAAATGTGGGTGTACCTACCTACTAAAAGTACACCTCTGCCTGATCCTTCGGGGATTACATTGTCAATTCAAAGACTATTTGGGGTATGTTTACTTTACATATTCATTTTGTGTAGGTACTTTTCTAACAAACTATACAGCGTGTATCAGAAAGGTTTAAAAGGCAAAGGTTTGAAAGGCTTTAAAGGGCAAGCAAGTGGCGGTGCTTGGGGAGGCCTATGTCCAGCAGTGGAACTCTTCCTGCTGCTTATAAAAGTCCTGTGGGCTAATTGCGTAACACACTAACAATAACATTCATTGCGATAAACAGGTTGAAATTGAAAACATGCGACAAACCTAAATGGGAGATTGTACTCATCATTATGAACAAGTTTTACTAAGGGACCAAAGCTGCAATCGCGAAAAAAATCAGCTGTTCCCTACATTTTGACGAGTTATGCGAACATAAAAGTAGGGAACAGCTGATTTTTTTTTTGCGATTTCAGGTTTGTTCCCATAGTAAAAGTTGTTCATAATGATGAGTACAATGGCCTCTTAAGAGGTTTTGGGTTAATTCATTAACACCCTGTATTAACGCGTTCCAACAAAAAAAACTTCAGTTTTATTATTAGTATCTATACATAGGGCCCTGGCTAGGAGCCTAGGACTACATCTAGTCTAGAGTAGGTACCTTGGCATGACAGAACTTCACCTACCTACTCTTATCGTTATTCACTCATTTCACATTCACTGACTTATTGTGATAAAATTAACAGGTAATTAAATGTAAATTAAAAACCCACCTAATTTAAAACTTGATTTCAAGGTATTTTCCATTGGTTACTTTGATTATCACTTTCTCCACCGTAATGGACAGACATTAGCAGAACGATCGATGTTGAAAAGTTTGTCACATCATCATCATACCTAGGTAGGTACATATCGTGCCAAAACGCAGGCAAAAACGAGTCGCATCACTGCCATCAACAACTAGGTATTGTGTGGAGCTTTAATCCATGTACTAGATATCAATTACCTGCACTCTCCACACAGTTTATTGTGCTTAGGTACCCTAAAAATAATCATGTTAAACGGCCTAGTAATCACGGAGAAATCTGTGTATATACATTCTAAGAACGTGTGCATACATGAAAAACCGGTCAAGAACGAGTCGGACTTGAGCACCGAGGGTTCCGTACCATCATGTTTTTAAATTTTCATCGGCGAGGCCTATATTCGTCAAAGAATTTTAACATTGCGGTGTAGATTAAAGTTTTAGATAAGCGCCATCTCTTGACCGATTCATACCTATCATGTTGATAGCATTAGTAGTCCTTGAGATATCCAGCTGTGACAGAAGAACAGACAGACAGACTGAGTTGCACCATAAGGGTTCCTTTTTACCATTTTTGTACGGAACCCTAAAAAGAAGAATATTTTCCTCCTTTTTAGGGTTCCGCACCTAAAAAGGAAAAAAGGGAACTCTTATAAGATCACTTCGTTGTCCGTCTGTCTGTCTGTCAGTCAAGACACTTTTTCTCAGGAACACGTGGGGTTATCAAGTTGAAATTATCAAATACTCAGGGCTACAACAATCCCTTGAAGCAGTGAAAAAATCAACGCAATCAAAGGATAGCGGCGTTTATGTTCCGGAATCAAAACCTATATGGTACCTCTCGTTGACGTAGAATCATGTTTGGCAAGAAGCAATGTCATGTAGCACAATTAGTATAGAAAAAAGTCCGAAAACCGTAAAGTAGCTACATTAAAAAAAAGTTAAACTATTTACATACCAACATATTTGTACGGAGCTCTCGGTGCGCGGTTAAAAAATACACGTGATGGCAACAATCGCGGATGATTGACTTTCATATGGCACAAGCAAGCCGATCTATTCTGTAAAATTACACTGTGTTAACTTAGGTCTGTGAAGTGAGCTGTAGTGTCAACCCCTACCCCTAGCATCTAGGTGTGATGACAGCCCACTTCACCCATTTTTATCACAGAATAGATCCTACGTTTGTAACTTGTTACGTAACGGCTCTACAATTATAATTTTTTGTCTTTTTCAGAAAATGGGCAACATCATCCTTTCGATCATTTGGCTTTTAATCCTCATATTTATATCATTTTGGATAGCTGGTATTGCTGCTGGTATCTACATAATTGTCCTTCCCTTCACAGTCTGTATAGAAGCGTTATCGGTGAGTATTCCATATTTTTAACTTTCCACCACATGTACAGACGCCAGCACATCAAGCTACCCGAAACTGTCAAATTTTCCCAATCAACTTAAAACCTTAATTTAGCGATAAAGTTGAAAATCTATTAAATAAATTTGACAGATTGTAGTTAGCTTGATGATAGCACTTTAACTATTAATAAGAACCTGTTTTTTTCGTGTGGACATTATCTTGGATGCCCTCCACCTGTCGGGTGGATGGCAGGATGGGTCTGCCAGACTCTTAGGTCCGTAAGCACCGATACGACGCTAACATTTGTAAAAATTAAAAAGTCAAATTTTAAGTCACCGTTCTGTATACCTACTGTAGCACAGCGGTGCTATTCTGTAAAAACCTCACCGTGAAAACTTAGGTGAAGTGAGCTTGAACTGAGTTATCAATACCTGGTGGAATGACTGGTCACTTCACCAAAGTTTCACTGTGATATTTTTACAGAATAATCCGGCTGGCGGCTGGTCAAGATTAGCATTACCTACTTATAAAAAGTAATTTAAAAAAATTAAACCGACTTCAAAAAGAAATTAACTCAAAATTATGAAATAACTTTAATTTCGGAAGTCGGTGTCTTGGGATCTGTATTTTAGTTTTATGCCACCGACTTCCGAAATTAAAGTTATTTCATAATTTTGAGTTAATTTCTTTTTGAAGTCGGTTTAATTTTTTTAAATTACTTTTTATTTCGTAATTTTTAGTTTTTGCACTAGTATTTGACCAAGGTTTTGAGATGTTTTCCCTTTGACACTACACCCGTAGCTCTTATCAATAAGCCAGGCCGTCACACTTACACGTATTAGTCCATATCTTGAAAATTACTGAATCGATCTTGATGAAACTTGCACTGTTCCCTAAGTTGAAGAAAATGTAAGCCAATAAAGAAAAAATGGTCACGATCCGATTAATAGTTCCGGAGATATGCGTGGACAAACATACATACATACATACATACATACATACATACATACATACATACGTCTATGAAATTTTGTATATTTGTTTGGAAGCCCTAATAGATCATCATATGTGAATATAATGCAATTCCAATAATATTACATACATACGTATCGAATTGATAACCTCCTTTTTTTTTTGAAGTCGGTAAAAACTAGTTTAAATCCATTTCCTTGGTTGAAACAAGAGTTTACATAATTATGTATCTAATGCTTTATGTCTTGAATTAGGTTGTGATAAACCAGCCTAGATTGTTAGGTGCGGTAGCTGACCACCACAGGGAAGTGTCAAAGTCATGAAACTCCCCATTAACGACAAGGTTTAAAATTAGGAAAATTCTGGGCTCTGAATCTATTAAGTTAGAAAATATATGTAATGAATATCCAAATGCGGGTTCCACTTAAACGGTTTTTGTTTTTGATTGCAGGGTCTCACAGATTTCTTGCTGTCAGTAGTACAATTCCCGAGATACTGTGCTCAAGGGATGATGGAGGGAAGAGGACTTAATTAGGTTATTATATAAGCAATATTCTAGTCAAATTAACAGTTTAACTAATAATGGTGATGATTCTCTGGTGACCGACATGTTCCGGTGGTATTCTGTAAAAATCTCACCGTAAAAACTTAGGTGTAGTGAGCTTGGAGTGAGCTGTCAATAGTGTCAATTCCTATCAAAAACAAACACTTCACATAAGTTTTCACGGTGAGATTTTTACAGAATCGACCAGCAGCACCCTAATTGCGTAACACACTTTCAATCACAATCTGAATGATTTTTCGATCTTACGAATGATCGAAAAAATTTACCGCTCAACAACGTAATAATGCAATGAATGTTGTTGAACTGTCAAAATGAAAGCCATTGCTACTGATAGTGTGTTACGCAATTACCCCGCAGGGTGTACCAGAAAGGTGTGGTCATCGTCAGTGGTACATCCTGTATACTTAGTTGCTTCCGTCTATTCCTTGCTCTATCCTACTTATATGATAGCAATAAGTAGGTTTTCTAATTTCTAAATGACTTCAGCTCACAGAACCAGCGCCATTTTCTTTTATTATAGGTGCCATCATTAATACGTAATTAACATTTTTTAAACTTGTCCATTTAACGATTTACCCTATTATGAATAAGATTGTTAGGTGTTTAAGTAGGTAGGTATCATAAACAGTGCTGTATGGATGCTCCACAACCACCTACCTATGCATACTTATCAACAGTTGGATTTGTCACAATTAGGTACATAACTTGAGATTACAAATTACCTAAGTTAATCATTATTATGTAAGTAATATAATATGTAGGTAATTAATAATAATATTGTATACAATATCTGTTACACATTATATTTTATAAAATAAATATGTAGGTATACCTTGTGCCTACACATTTTTGTTTCTAAGAAAATTGTTTTATTGTACCTACGGTCAATTTAAATTCGTGTTAGTTACGTAATTTGAATTAAATTTAGCGCTCACATTATCTCCTTAACTCACATGCGTTCCGATTTAGATATTACGATTATGACAGCTGAGAGCTGTCAACAATTCGGAACGCCCGTGAACGCGCTCACAGTGCTTACTCAATGTAAAAACGATATTATTACAGTATTTCTTTGTGTAAACACCACATTTCTTCTTCTTTGGTTAGGTGGCGACTATCAGCTAGAAGCACAATTTCAAAAATGCCACGTTAGTTTAATTTTATGATAAGATGCAAATCAAAACAAAACACACACTGACACAGCCTCACACACACACTGTCATTTTTGACAGCGCTCACGGTGATATTATTCTAGGGCATGGTCGGCGTTATCGCAAGATGGCGCATGTCATGACGTCATCTATGACGATTCACGGGACGTCGTTATCGCGCTCACGCCAATTCGGTACGGGTTTAAGCACGCTCACATCGATTATTTCCCTATCTCGGAACGCAGGGTTAGGTATGGGCCCGTCCTGTCCGGCCTTAATAGGCTATTTGACTGGTTTCTGATAAACATCTCAGATTATTTAATGGTGTCTAACGAGCCCACAAAAACCTATTACTTCAAATTGCATAATGTATTTCTTTAAAAAAATAGTAAATAAAAATGTATTGTTTAAATAAGCCGCCAAAACGCTATCTTTAACAATATGGCGTCGTGACGTCACGATTCACGTAAACAAACGTTGAAACGGTCGAGATACTAGACAAAAGTCGTCTGTTCTGTCAACGATAGAAAGAAATTTAATAAATCATGACGTCATCTTAAGCTCAGCCAATCCAGACCGTTTTCGATCACGTGGCGCCAGATTTACAAAGATGAAGTTTTTTCGGGGTTTTTTTTATAAATAATACCTACATTGTTTTGTAGTAAAATTAATGCAAATCGATTTTAAAAGCGATAATCTATACGAGTGTCAATAATTATGACCTTATTTTTTACATTGTCAAATAGCCTATTGTCTCAGGTGGTCATATTTTTTCATTCAAACTCAAAGCATTTATTTCAATTAAACCTTGTACAGGCACTTTTGAATTGTCAAAATTAAATAGTCTGCACAGACCTGCACAGACTAAGAAGAGAACTAGGTAGTCTGTCAGTTAGTCTGCAAGTTGAAGCTAGTTGCCCATTCCAAAACTTCTATGGAGAAGAACGGGCAAAAACTCCATGGACACTCTTTTAAATCAAGATATTACAAAATCCTGGGTACATTATTCATGTTGCTTCTATAGGTGAGAACAAATGTAAAAAAAAAACCGGCCAAGTGCGTGTCGGGCCACGCACAATGTAGGGTTCCATAGTAGCCCCGTTATCACTATATAGTACGATTCTGTTGTTCTTTATTCTGAATTTATATATGTAATGGTAAAGATATTAGGAGTTAATGGTTATAATAACAATATATGCAAAGATGTCCAGAGTAAAAGAGAGTAACCACGTAAAAGTAAACAAGTAAAAGTTAACAAGTAAAAGAGAGTAACAAAAAAAAGAGTAACCACGGAGGTCATACCTTGCAAGAAAATCTTAACACCGCGATCTACAAAAGTGACGTCACGGCACAACGCCATCTGTTATCGAATAGCGATTCTAAACACAACAAAATATTGATTTTCGAAGATAATTATTTAAACAGATTAGACATTAACTAATAAGAACCACTTTTTTCCTTGTAAAGCTAAAGAATAAGAGTACGATTGCTGCCTAGTTATTATTTCAATTTACAAAATTGTAATTCCATCATTCCATCTAGCGGCAGTATTGTGAAAGTTTTGATAATTTATTGAGGTTTTTTTAGTTTTGTTTTCATACTTTGTTTTTCAATGCAAGTCTTTGCCCGTTATAAACAAGTAACTGCTTCATCTAATGCTCAGGATTTTGTATTTGGTACAAAATTATCGAACACCCAAGTTCAACGACTATTACTGCTAAACTAATAAAGTTATCTTAATTCCTATAGTTTTCTTTTAAAGTTCATGAAATGCACTATCATCGTGAATTTTTCCAGATTTTTCAAGCCAGCAGTTTAGCTTTTAGAGGGGGGGGGACGCCCTACTGGAACAAAAATTTGCACTTTAAAGTTTAATATTTCGTAAATGGAGCATTAAATCGAAAAATAATTTTAGCAACCCCCAAGTCATTTTAGAAGACCTATTCAACGATATCCCACACGATGGGGTAGACGACGAAAAAAATATTCATCCCCACTGCACATGTAGGGGAGCTACCCTAAAAAAAAATATTTTCCAAAATTTTATTCTACCACTTTCTCGGCGTAATTGATATACACAGTCCTACAAAATTACAGCTTTCTAGCACTAACGGTCTCTTAGCAAAACCTCGGACAGACGGACGGACATGACGAAACTATAAGGGTTCCTTGTAGGTACCTACTACGGAACCCTAAAAAGACACAAATGAAGAAACAATTCAAAATATATGATTAAAAATAAGTCTTGGCAGTTAAGAGATGACCAGTCTCAATTTAACCGACGCGCCCGTTCACGAACATGATGCGTGGATCAGCACCATCCAGCTCAAACATTTTGTAGGGAACCGAATGATCCAACACACGCGCCACCATATCGGTGAGACATTTAAGTGAGCATGACATTTTAAATTAAACATTATGTATATTAATAGTGAGTACCTAATAGAGTAACGTTGTTAATGCATTAAGCGTAATTCACACATAGAGAGGGCGCGGGTCGGGCGCGTTTCGGGACGGGAGAACTAGACCCGCCGTACTCCCGTCCCGAAACGCGCCCGACCCGCGCCCGCTCTATGTGTGAATTACGCTTTATACTTACATTACATGTGACGTCACGCGAAACTCGTGACACTTGTCAGACGATGTCACACTTTGAAATAGTTAAAAATCTTATTCTAATATGCGTTAATCTATGAGGTTGAGGAGCCTAGTCAATAAAGCCGAAAATATTGGGCTCCCAGTTCAGACGTTTTAGTCAAATTCGACTTTCATTTACTTCTTAACTTCTTAACTTTTCTGTAATTATTTCTTTTTAACTAATTCACATAGGTACCTATCTAAGTAAAATATGTTAAAGTCGTATTTATGTATTTCTTCAGATAAATTAATATTTTGCAGATTCCTCAGTACAGACATTAATGAAGTGAGGGTCCTAGATATACCGCCATAAATCTGTAATGTCATATTCTACAGATTTGGGAATTTCATAATATATTTAAGAAATTCTTAACTAAATTCTTAAATAAAAACTATTAACCCAGAGATAGTAGGGGAGAACAGGGTAATGAGAGCCAGCGGGTAGTGGGAGCCATGGTGATTGAACGGAAAGTAGGTATATTTACGCGATTGTACACACTCGGCCGCTTTTGTCAACCATCGAAAAACTTCGCCTGACGAACACGAGCCGTTAGTGCCATGCATTAAGTCACGAGGGACGATTATGTGTTTTTCGCTCCACGCTTATAAAAAATTGGTGATTGCCAGCGCCGAGATAAGCATGAAGTTATGTTCTTATTTTATTATGTTTATGATTATTATATCCCCAGATTCATGCACTAACAAGCCCAATTGGATAAATTGAGATTGAAAGTAGAATTACACATTTATATTACTTTTCAAAATGGTAGTCGGCGGGTAATGGTAGCCTAGCATATTTATATTATCTTAATCTTTTTTTCTTAATAAGTGGATTTTTTTATTTGTGTTACAAAATAGTTCTTTGTATTAATTACTAAGATCACATATTTGAAAGTATGTCTAGTTCAATTTTCGGGAAAGAGTAAATTATGGCTCCCATTTCCCATATGGGCGTTAAGCGGGCTCTCATTACCCGCATGTGTCGGGTAATGGGAGCGACTGTTTTTTTTTTGTAAAAATCGTTATTGTACCTTAATACAAGACTGTAATTGATTATAACTGTGTTTAAAATATACTCTAATAATGAATGTAAGAGTTCCTAAATAAACATCATAAGAATGTTAACAAATGTAGTAGGCTCCAATTACCCTGTTCTCCCCTAGTTATTGATATTTAGGCTATGCCACTTTATGCACGCGTCTGGATTGAGGGCCCACGTTATTTAATCATAACAGTTTTAATTCGCGTTTGAGAAATTCGTGGCCTTGGCTTTAAGGGCCCCTTTTCCGAAATTTACGTTTCTAGATCGAGTTGTTTTCAGAGAAATCACCATATTTAAATTCGCAAAAAAATATATAGTACAGATACATGTTTAATCTAGTGACTTTTTTGGTTAAAAACACAATATTTAACATTTTGCTCGACAAAAAAAAAATCAGAAGTAAAGTCGATTTTGAAAGGATTTTGAGTTGTATGAGACTTGGGGGAACGCAATTTTTATGAAAATTTTACATTTCATTTACTAATCAGGTTTAACAGGGATATTATTGGATAGATTTATAATATGGCACTTATTTTTTTCCATATAAAATAAATGCGTGAAAAACGACTCGCGCGCACCGCGCCAGTGTCCACCAGTGTCCTGCCGGACGTCATCGAGGGAGGACCTATGCAATTTTTCTCGCAACCACATTATCGTCTTCGCGCGCGTAATAGTGCCTACTTACCTGCGTAAAAACGTGTTGTATTAGAAGTAATTAAAATGGCAAATAAAAAAAAACAAAATTAAGAAAAAAAGGGCATCTGAAGTGAAGAAAACTTGTGGTTCTCTACACAGACTAGCGAAGTCAGTATTACTAGAGTTTTAAATCTTTAATATTTTTAATGGAAACATTCACCTTTACATATTTTTACATAAACTGACGATCCGAATGGCGCAGCGGTAGTGAGGCCGCCTTACGATCTTAGGGTCCGGGTTCGAATCTCGGTAGGGGCAAATGTTTGTGTGATGAGCATGGACATTATTTTGTTTCTGAGTCATGGATGTTTGTACATAAGAAGTACCTATGTATTTACAAAAAAAGTATATATTTATTATATCAACTACCTGGTGTCCACGACAAAAGCCAACGATATTTATTTATTTACTAGCTGTTGCCCGCGACTTCGTTCGCGTGGAAATTGACTGGCCTGTTGGTCTAGTGGTCAGTGACTATGACTGCTATGCCGGAGGTCGTGGGTTCGATTCCCACCCAGGACAAATGTTTGTGTGATGAGCATGATCATTTGTTCTGTGTCTGGGTGTAATTTATCTATATATGTATGTATTTAGAAATATATAAGTATGTTTATCAGTTGTCTAGTACTCATAACACAAGCTCTGCTTAGCTTGAGACTAGACGGCGTTGTGTGATAGTTGTGGAATATTATTATTATATTATTATTATAAATTTGAAAGTGTATGAAAAAAAACATGTGTGCAATTCACACGTGGTAGAAGTGAAACCTTCAAAAAGAGCACAAAGAGAACCACGAACTTAAGAAACACTATACAATGCTTCCCATCTAATTTTTAACCCCCGACGCAAAAACGACGGGGTGTTCTAAGTTTGACGTGTGTGTGTGTGTGTGTGTGATTTTTTTATTTCGTGCTTTTTGTAGGGATTCCTTAATTTTATTTTTGTCGGGGGTTTTTTAAATTTTAAATTTAATTTTTTATCTCCCACGTTAAATCTTATGAATTTATGTGTCTGTCGCCAACGCCAAGTTTACAGCGTTTTTGTTCATGAGATGAAAACCATGTGTTTGCATAGAGGATAAAATGCTTAGTGAGATTCTGAAGTGGAAAAAATTTAGATTGTCTAGTTTTCAAAATTTTTACTTTTTTTTTTGTTAATTTTAAGATTACCATTTAGTGAAAGTATTACATATTGCAAATTTTACTCTGTTTTAATTCAGATTTGTATCAGTATCTCTTAAATTAGACCAACAGTAATCTGCTTACTTTTTTTTATACCAGAAATCTTGACTTTGACTTTGCCATCCTTCAATTCAGATCCTTCGAAATCAAAATCATACATCTGGCTCGAAATGGGGTCTTAGGTTCTGTCTCCAATTCTGTGGGTTTTGCTTCGTTTTATTGACTGAAACTACTAGGCAACATCGGGTAAGGCATTCTTTTCGAATGTAGCATAGGATTTGACCCACGGTGTGGAACCTAAGATAGAAACACGCTTGTACGATACGACTACATACAGATAGCACAGCTAATAGAAATCTCTATTCCTAGACAGCACGTTTCGCCGAAAACTTTGTTGATAGACAACATTGTCCGTAGATATCACGGTTCATAGGAAGGACTGTTGACAGAGATCTCTGTTCATAGATAGCACTTCTTGCCGTAAACTTTGTTCATAGAAACCACTGTTTCCCTTGGTTAAAAAAGCGCAACATAGGATGCAAGAGCGAGCGAAGGGCACCCCGAGGTTCGGTTTGGTTACTTTAAACCCTTTACACAGAAATAGGAGCCCCGCCAAGCGGGGCTCCGTCGACATAGGATGCAAGAGCGAGTGAATAGGAATACAGCTTACTTAAAAAATAATGATCTAATTGGTTTCCGTGAACCAAAGGTGCTTTCTGTGAACCAAGGTGAAACAGTGGTTTCTATGAACAAAGTTTCCGACAAGAAATGCTATCTATGAACAGAGATCTCTGTCAAAAGTGCTTCTTATGAACCGAGATATCTACGAACAATGTTTTCTATCAACAAAGTTTTCGGCGAAACGAGCTGTCTAGGAATAGAGATTTCTATTAGCCATGCTTTCTGTATGTAGTTGTATCATACAAACGTGTTTCTATCTTAAGTACCACACTCTTTGACCCATGGGTCATCATTATATTGTATGTAACACCACTTGTTCTGGTTTTTAAAGGCTACATATTTAGTTAGGCAAAAATAACAGCTAGTTTCGTGATTTGTTAGGTCTTGCCACAAAATTGACAATCTAAATTGCACGTATTTTTTATTTCTTGCTACCGAATTTGTTAGTACTTTTCATCTACTACTTGAAAAACCCTTTTTATTAAAATTTGCTACCGAAAGTATAGCTTCTGTAACCGATCTGTTTTTTTTACTACATATTTTTCTTGTAAATACAACAAAAAATGTTATGATCTAATTTGCACTGTCTGAAAAACATTTTCAACAAAAAACACTACAAACTGAAAAATAACTTTAATTTCGGAAGTCGGTGTCTTAGGGATCAGTATTTTAGTTTTTGCCACCGACTTCCGAAATTAAAGTTATTTTTCAGTTTGTAGTGTTTTTTTTGGAAGTCGGTTTTTTTTTTTGTTAAAAAGTTTTTATTTCTCGCTTTTTAGTGGGTCTATTTATAATTTATCTAAGTTACAATAGAATAATGTCAACTTGCCCATCGCCTTTTTATAAAATATTCCTTTTCTCGATGCAGGGACGTTAATTGTTGAGGAGTTCTCCTTTTATTAGTTTTTAGACTAGATGCTGATAATCCTGGCTGCAGCATCAGGCCAGACTTATGTCAACATTGCATTGAACTTAAAATTAGTCCTGTTTAAAATGAGCCCAAATACGAGTACGGTGCTGTAATTTCAAGGTTTGTACTTTTTCTGATGCTCCTGGTTTCAGCATCAGGTCTTCGGTGTTTCTCAGTAACAGTACGTTTATCCACACATCGAGCCCTTTTCAATGAGCCTAAACACGATATATCTGCTGTTACTTGTCGAGAAGTCAGGTACTCTGCAGACTATCCTGACTGCAGCATCAGGTCATGACTTGATGATCATGAGACCAAATGTGGCAAATGCCCTATCAAACATCAAAACAATTTACTAAAACAGTCCTTGCCTGTTCGAGTAACTTCTTACTGTTAAGGAGTTGTAGCTTCCATCATCAGCCCAGCTACCTGAGATGGTGACAACCATACACAAATACACAAGATACTTCATAAAATATGCGAAAAACAATAAGTCAGCCTATAAAATTTGAGGGTTGCCCTCGATTTCTATAAGATCCCATCATCAGATCCTAACTTGGTGACAATGGGACCACCTCAGAACTATCTACTTTCGAACAAAAAAAGAATTTTGAAAATCCGTCGACAATTGGCGGAGTATTCGATGAACAAACATACAAAAAAAAAAAACATAAAATCACCCGAACATAGTACCTCCTCCTTTTTGTGAAGTCGGTAAAAATAGAATTTCATTAAATGTTTCCTTTTTGAGTTTAAGACAATTAATTGATCACTACGTAACCAGATTAAGCCAAAACTTCTTGTGAGTGTTATAAAAAAAACAGACTTGATAAAAACATTTGACATTTATTTTTACTGATTAGAAGGTAGTCACAAAACAAATCCAACGGTTTTGTCCTGTGAACGAAAAAAAATAAAAATTTGTAAACTAGTGTAATATTTGTACTACTGATTTATTTGTACTGTGGCGTGCTCGTCCGCCGCCATAGGTCACCGGAGTTCATACCGCGACGGCTCCTGTGCAACGCGGGCGCAAGCCGACTCAGCGCGTAAAATGCCTAAAGTTTCGGGAAAAGGGGCCCTTAAGTTTTTACTATTTTTAACTAATTTCCCTATAAGTCTTATAAAATTTCGTTTCGTAAGAGTTCAAAAAATAGGCCCTCAATCCAGATGCAAATCCTTTCAGTCCCTGTTGCAAAAAATATAGGTACCTACATATATTTTTATTTCTTTCTTATTTGCATATTAAGTAGTTGGGCAAACGTCATGTAAAACTGTTCCAAATTTCAAATTGATAGCATTAGTAGTTCTTGAGATATCCAGCTGTGACAGACAGACAGACAGACTTAGACATACTTTCTCACCATAAGGGTTCCGATTTTACCATTTTGGTACGGAACCCTAAAAACCGTCTAGCCTAGCCCATAAACTATAAAATAGTCGTTAAACATACATGGGAGTGCAGCCTCTCTTCAAGGGCTTCCCGAAACACTCGAGTGTTTCGGGAAGCCCTTGAAGAGAGGCTTCACTTTGGACATCGTTTCACGGGTTTCGGTTTTTCGGCTGTATTTAAGCTCCTTGGAATGAGTACATACTAATTCCATATTATGTACTACATAAGCTCCTTGCCACATGATACTTGTCAGTGATTACGACAGACGGCACAAGCACAACTATTAAAAATTATTCTACTCTGTGCGGCACAATAACAGCCGAGTCAACAACCTTGTGCGTGAATCATGAATATTGTAGTCTGTTTCATTAGTTGTTCCATTCCACAGTATAAAGATCATACAGTATTGTAACTCGGCCGTAACCTTGAAATAAATGCCTACAGCCGCGCGGTACGTAAACATGCGATAGGGCTGCCCGCCTCCAGCATTTTAATTACATTTGCCTACTTCGTGTTTCCATTTAGTTTTGTTATTGTATTTTACTGTGTGTACATAAATATTAATAATAAAAACCACGTCTTTACTTTGAATTATACAAACTAAAAAACAAAACACACGAGGTTTTAACACAAGCGTACCTACCGTATAATGATTCATGAACCGCCTATAACTACCTACATATTTCACTCGTGTCTATCACTTTCCTTTACTCTATTCACTTTATTTATTAATCCAGACATCTTTTTTTTCGGGAGATAAAAGGAAATACTTATCTATTAAAAAGACACACATTATGTACCTACCTACTAGTAAGTAAAATTATTTTATAGTCTTACCTTTCAAAGTTTCCAGGTAATTTAAAAAAAAATATCTCTGGATGCGTTATTGAAGAATTCATGCATCAAAAACAGCACAATATAGCCTACTCGTCATATTAAATATGTACTTCAATTTATTTTTAGTGAAAAAATCGCGCGGATTGTTAAAAAAAAACAACACACAGTCCGTTCGTCACTGCGGCACAGTCACGACTGTCTGCATCCCGAGCGCACTCCGAGGTCGAGGCGCGTAGGTTTAGCTCGCGTTTCGTCCGTTTGTATGAAGTCGAAATACTGTATATCTTTATACTGTGGTTGTTCTTTCTCAACTTAGACAAAGAAAAGTATAGACGGCGGGTAGCGCCATTTCATTTCCACAAGAAAGGGATAGAGTATTGAGTTATTATAAGTAACAGAAAAGGATAAAGCTATACTATTTCCGTCTCTCAGCGCGTGCCCGTTTTTTCAAGGCAGCTACATAAATTAAGGCGCTGAATAGACCCAAATAGGCTTGTCTCCAACAATTTTTTAGCCAAATCTATACAGTTTGAGACAGCGGAAAAAATATATGTTAATCTTGAACATATTTCCTAAAACTTCGTTGTTTTCAAAACACGTTTTTGAAAAGTTTTCTCGATACAAAAAAATGGTAAACTAACCCCCTAAACTGATCTTCCAACAAAAAAATCAAGTAGCCAATGTTATTTAAGTTAGTTTTTTGTCTCATGTGTGGCCACGCTACCCGATACTCTATAGCTTTCTTACTCTAATTTTCTCAACTTTGACGAGGTCCACAGACTACAATATAATATAGGGTATCTGTAGGCTGTTTATCATTGAATTTAGCGGTTTTCACAGAAAATGTTTGGAATCTGTTTTTCGATACTTTGGCTTTTAATCCTCATATTCATTGGATTTTGGATAGCTGGTCTTGTTGCTCCAGTCTACATATTCCTCCTACCCTTCACAGTCTGTATACCAATCTGCGAGGTTAGTAGGTATTTTATATTTTTTACCTAACGAACGTAGGTAGTATGTAGATACCTACCTAAGTATAATTTCAAAATCAACTCCACATCAGAGCCGAAGTCTGTATTCAAAGTAGGTTAATTAGGTACATATTTCGGTCTGAATACCTCTACACAACACAACGCGGCAGACCCGCAGACCTTGTCGGATAGCCGGCAAAGAGCCTCCGGCTATGGCAAACTGTATGGTCCACAGGGCCGTCTTTACCCGGGGGTGCAAGGGGTGCGGGGCACCCGAGCGCAGGGTCTTGGGGGCGCAAGCCGACCATTATAACCGCACCGCTCTAACGCCGCAGTAACCGCCCGTCACCGCCATGAAAAATACCACCCGCTTGCCGTCAAAGAATAGAATCGAATACTCTTTATTATGTACACCATATAAATTACAGACATAATAATAGAAACAATACAAAGGGTGACACAATGGGCGGTCTTATCGCTAAAAGCGATCTTTTAAAGACAACCTTTGGATGGATTAAAAAGGGGAAGGACAGACAAATACTGTAGGTAGTCTGTGGTGTACCATTTACATAATACAATAAATACATACATAAAGTATATTATACTAATCTAAATAAATATATACATATAAAGCACCGTCAGCAAGGCGAACTGCTGGCATGCCAACGATGAGGTGACAGCTCGTTCACGCGCCGCTTAGGTACTAGTTGGTAGCTCACCGTCCGTGGACGGTGACGGTATAAGCTGTTGGCACGTGTGCCAATAGCTTATAGTTTTCAACTTACAGACGGGTTTTGCGAACATTAGTGAGTGATCGTGCTTCAGAAGCACGCATTTTTACGTTATGTCTCAGTTTACTTTACGCGAACTGGCAATTATAGCTATTGCCTTTTAAATCTATGGGACTATGGCAAGGCACTCGATGAACAAGCCGCGCGAGGGCGGCGAAGGTTCACCGCGTGGACGGCGAGGTGCCAACCTGCCAACATGCAACCGCTTGCAGGCGTTTCTTCGCCGGGGAGCGGGCTGCTCACTTGAAGCGCGAGGTCGCGAGCTGTTTTTTTCAAGGACAGGGCGCCGGCTGATTTTCGCACCCGGGCGCCCAATATGGTTAAGACGGCCCTTGAAGCAGAAGGTTTATTGATCACCACACAAGCATAATGACCATGAATACGATTTTAGTCACTATTTCAATCTTACCCCTTCAGCTGTACATTTAGTATTTTTTCACACCACCTGCTCGAAAATGTCAAATTATATGTCAAGCAACCTTAACCTAAAGTGAGTCATTAGTGGCCGGGGGCAATGCCGGGCAATAATGTTGTACTGGATTTCATTATGACTCGCTGGTCAATAATGTGATTTGAATTTGGAATCTCACATGCTCAGCTAAATTGGCAGTATAGTACTATAGAGGTATGAGGAACAGGGTGTAAAGTTCACTCAACCTCCATAGAAAAGGGAGGATCCTCCGACCAGACGGGTGTTATGTCTGGCGGGCAACTGCCCGATGATTCATGTCGGGCCGTTGTTGTATCTATGCTAATTGCGCGGTAAACTCTGCTTGCGCGATGTAGGATTTGCGTGACGTAGTATGAAGCGTTGTTTCCATGTGGCGCTGTAGATACCGCTACAGTACTAACCACGGAATAGAAAAAACGAGTGGAAGTGCCACGCAGCTATCGCGCGTGTGTCACAATTATGCGGAGCTCCGCAACACCGGCTCTGAGGCGGCTTAGTCGCGATTAGCTACTTGCTGTGATAGGACGTCTCGCACGTAACGAAAAATATTACAAACATGCCATATTGTGCAATTTTTACATGCAAAAACGATAGCAGGACAAAAATGTATCTTGCGGAGGTGTATCGTATCACCGGCAAGTCTAAAACTATGATATATTTCAATATAATTGTTTTTATTGACAAAACCATATTTATTACTTTGTTGCGAACTAAAAACTACCTTATGTCCATTGTTCAAAGTCTAAATCAACTTGCTCGCTGTCTTGAATATCATCGTATACATTCTAGAAAATTCGACGCTACTCGATTAGGGATGGGACACATTCAAATAGTTCGGTATCGATAAAACAATAAAATGTGTTTTTATGTAGTGAAACGTTATACGTTACCATGACATATTATGTACTCGTTGTCGTTCTTCTCGATTAATTGAATTATATGGTTTGAGTTTGAGTATTTATATTCTGACAAATAAACCAAAATCATTCATTCATAGCTGGACGTAGGCCTCAAAAAGAACTAATACTAATAAACAGTGATAGGAATAGGTCGTGCCTAGTTGCCTAAACTTCGAAGAACATAGACGAAAGTTTGAGACTTCCTTACGACTGAAATATTTTTTCGGGACTAATGTCGGGGTTTCGGGACATCACTTAAGTACATTTAATATTAATGTTATTAATAGAGTACACTAATTGAATTCATTTTCCTTTTTAACCGACTTCAAAAACAAGGAGAACATTGTCAATAACCAGTAGATACGTTTTCTGTTGTTATTAATTCAAGTAAAGAACTGGGTCCGGTTGAAGTTTAGCCAAGGGCACTGGCGCGATGACTTAAAAAACTTTTCGATTTTATTTTTCAAAACTGTCCTAATTTTATTGCAGTTTCGAATTAACCTTGACCATAGAAACTATTTAGATTCTAAGAAGCATGGTCCTACGACGCACCGTTTCCGAATTATGGGCCTCCAAATTTTATTTTATATAAAACGCTCTATATTTTCAAAATGGTGACTCGGATGAAAATCTTTTCTGGAAAGAAATTGTTGCTCTAGTCGAAAACCATGAGGACTGACGTAAAAAACCCGCGAAATATTGAAAAAAAAAACGTTTGAGATTTTTTTCAAATTTTTTGTCGGTCGAAAAAATTTTTTTTGACGTGACAACGTCTTAAATTAGGTTGCGACTGGGAGTCACTTATGAAAAAGTGTAACGCTCGGTAACGTTACGATGAGTCACCGAACGAGAGAGAGGCCCGCCGAATGCCTTGCGTCTCTCTCCCACTCAACTATGATCGGATGATCGGTCGTTGTCACGTAAAATCTTCGCCCGTAAAACCGACTTTACAGGCAACCATTTTTTTTCCTTAATTCATGTTGGGATACTGCTTGCACGGGGGTGACACAGGGGGGGTTAAATTTTGGTTATTTTTTGCCTAGGACGCACCGTTTTCGAGATATTTGAATTTAATTATAGATATCTTGTCCTCATCCCTAGCTGAGTAGAAAAATAGATAACAGGTGCATACGAATATGACATCTATTTCAATGACGTTAGCGTGCTACATAGAGTAATTTAGTACGGCGCCCTCTAGCGTTGAGTAGCTGAACTCGTTGGGGATTGCTCGAATTTGATTGATACATGGAAAAATGTACTTCATTGATTTTGACATGTAAAATAAAAACAACATTCAGTAGTTGTAATAAGACTTAATTTTGAACAACAATAAATAAACTTTTCGCCAAAGTTGCATTTATATTTAGTAGCCAATTATATCATCGTTTTCTGTGTATTGAAATGTTTATTTTAATTTGCAATTGTGTGAGTTTGGCGACACTGGTTCCCGTACTAAGGAAGTCTAAGGGCACTTCCACTCGTTTTTTCTATTCCGTGGTACTAACAAACACCCTTTGGTGCCAGAAAGAGGAAAGCTATTCTCGATACCCTTACTACGCGTGGATGATATTCTCGATACCCTACAAAATCATAACGACTGCTTCTTCATATCGTTGCCATGTTTTCGAAGACATAATATTGTAAGAATAATTAGATAACTACGAACCATTTTTTAAAAGGAATGGAATAACATTAAAACTGGCATTAATAATAACAAATACCATACCGCGCCGTAATACCGTAATAGTAATTGGCTGTAACATTAGTTAATTTATTTTAAGTAAACTGCGCAAAGATTGCTGTGGATTTTGTGAATAAATAAATAAATAATAAAACCTATCTATACTACAGTCGATTTATCACATTTTATCAAAAATACTCTATTTTCACGAGCGTCTCCAATGACGTTCTAAATTCAAAATGCATACAGCCAATCATCCAAAACCATTCTACCAGCCCTGTGTAAAGCTTAGTTTACACAAACGCCACTTCCATGAGAGTGATATAAATAGACACACGACAAAACCGTAGAAGAGACTTTTTTTTTTTAAATCGTATTGATCGTGTCTTGGCTACTTATTGGTAGACGCAATAAAGGCGCGAACTTTTGGCATTTAAACTTTAAATTTATCAACAAAGTATTATAAAATGTCGAGTCATTAAAGTGATTGTACTCCTAAATTCATTACAACCGAAGCTAATAATATTTCCAATGATTTACTGCCGGAAAAGTATATATAAGCCTACGACAATTTCCAAAAATGGAAAAGTACGAAAGACGTCAAGTCCATTTCGGAACCAGTTCTATTTTGTTTTTCGTACTATGGCTATTATTTTCTCACAGTAGGTGTAAAAAGTAGAGTATCCTCCTCTGGGCTAAATGTCTTTGCCTTGGGCTAGCTTGAATCCCTCGCTGCATTCAGGATTCTTGTATTAACTCCCTCGCTTCGCTCGTGAGTTAAATCCCGAATCCTTCATTGCGCTCGAGATTCAATATGACGCCCGTGACATAAGACACAACTTTAGCCCCTCGGTGCATAATCTACTATTTGTATCGCGGCACAGTTTAAAAATTAACCCAAGCTGAGTAAAATCACTTTATTTATATGTCGCAGATGGATTGTAGAATCCGCTGTTTTATAAAACAGCTCCGTAATGTAAAACAAATGAACAACGTTCAGTCGCTACGTTTTACAAAACTACTACCGACGACGACGCCAACGTTTAGACGTAATGCAGAATGGCTTAGGGTTCATACGCACTATGCGGTTACCCGCAATGCGGCTAGCCGTCCGGCTGACCGCAAGCACAATTATGTACGTAATATTCATTTCTATGCGCACTGCGATGCGGCTACCCGCAGACCGCTCAGGTCGCTCGGAGGGCTGCGGCCCGAGTGACGGCCACCCGGACGGTTGCCATACGCACTGTGCGGCTCAGTCTGCGGCTGCCCGCCATTGAGTGAGTGTGTGCACGTGGTACGTCTGGTAAAATGGAATTCGATACCGAAAAATTTATCATCGAAATCCAAAGTCGGCCAGCAATTTGGAACACCGAATTACCAGAGTATTCTGATAGAATATTAAAAGAAAAAGCATTTGAAATGGATTGATATGACCGCAAATCGCAACGGTTCTTCAACCGCACGTTGCGGTTGCGAATGCGGCTGCCCGCGATCCGGCTGGCCGCATTCGCAACCGCATCCTGCGGTCAGCCGGACGGCTAGCCGCATTGCGGGTAACCGCATAGTGCGTATGAACCCTTATCTGCAGTTACAATGAGTCTTTCATAAAACTCTGACTTCTAATTTAATATTGTCCTTAAAATCAATGTTTTCACTTGAGTTAAAGTAATTTTTACTCGTATGGTTTATTTCTGTTTCGGACTGTTGTTGCTACGACACACAAGAGCCACGAGCGACAAAATTTAGAACTAAAATCTACAATCTGACGTTTCATTTCACGTTGATTGACAAAACCGCTTATCGCTGACCCGCTGCATTGATAAATGCAAAAAGTTTATTCAATTCTGCGTGTTCAAGTTCAGTAATTATGGAAAACCGCTCACCGCTGAACGTTGTTCAGTATTCTTTTACTTAGAGGAGCTGTTTTGTAAAACCACTAACGGTTTTGTAAAACAGCGGATTCTACAATCCATCTGCGATATAATAATATATACTTACAGGCATCTTACAGGATCATTTTTGATATGGGACTACAGTTAAAATAAAAACAATGAAATATTATTTTAAGTTTATTGAACTTAAAACAACCCACGCGTATTCCATTCGTCCGAAACTTCATTAGATTTCATTATTCGTCGAGGTATTTTTTTATTACTTACACGTATCGTACATATCTAATTATACAGAAATGGTATAATTTACCTAGAAACACGTTTTTTGTATCCATCATTGTGTCGCAATTAGTGAGTATCATACGATTTCGTCGTAATCTCCTAATCGGATGGACTAGGAAATAAGGCCTTTTCAAAATTCACTCCTCAAGTGATATAACTCGGTTCGGAGAGATTTTTATGATTTCTCGTAGTATAATATTTCGTTAGATACCATAATTACATTGCAACTAATTTTGAAAGTTTTATTATGGACCGCCAAGACAAAAAAGGCAACACTGCTCCATACATTTTGGCCACTGGCTTTTCATCCAAATCCGTTCAACCGTTAAAGCCTGAAAAGCTAAGTCACTTTCACATTTATAATATTAGTATGGCATATCAATTACATTATTTTTGATTGCAGGGTGTCACAGATTTTTTGCTGGAAATAGTTCAATTCCCAAGATACTGTGCTACAGCGATGATGCAGGGAAACTTATTTCCACACTGACGACAGGCTGCGACGCCTAAGAGCGGAGTGGTCGCCTAGGAGCGGAGTGGTCGCCTAGGAGCGGTAAATCCTGGCTTGTGACCGTATCTGTGCTCTTTTATTTTAAGACTGCATGTTTTAAGTTAACTTTACTTGTAAGTGCTCCCGCGCACTAGATAGCCAAGTGGGCTGTTCATTGATTACGTAAGGCAATTTTAACCACCTTCTGACCCCCAGCCGTAAAAAAAAAAAACTAAATTGGATGAACCCCCTTTTCTAATACGTAAGATCAGTCTCTAATCTACCAAAATTGCAAAGAAAAAGTTATGGCCAGCTCATTGCCACTTCAGCTGCTTATTCTATGAACTGTGTCGACAACTTTGGTTCTCTGTCGGATCACCTCATTCAGGATTCTATTCAAGCATAGCTCGTTCCATAGCCTAAGCTAAAAGCATTTATTTAAAATAAAGCAATTATAGGCACGCTCGCTGAGCGACCTTGAATTAATGAAAACAGCCGTATCGTGAGTGTCCACGTTTCGGCTCCGTAGGTCATTACTATCAGTAGGACGCACTGATTGAAGACTTTAGTCTTTAGGCTCTGCGGAATACGCGACTAAAAGATTCGACGAAGCTTACCAAACGCTGCTAAGCCCAGCTGAATTCTTATGTTAGCCTCCTTCTCGTTCTTGCCAAACTGCAGAGTTTGGCCAAGACCTCCTCCTTCAAATCGATTTACGTAATAAATTAACAGTCCGCCCCCAAGCAGCAGCCGAAATATGGAGATCTTGGCTGTCTAAAACCCAAAATAGACCTTGACGTTTTATGACGTGGACATTCAACCTTAGGGTGATAAAACAATTACGAGGTCGATTATACATACATCATGTTTTATTATGTAAAGTAAAAGCAATAACAATGTATGTTTTAAAATAGTTTTATTGTAAACCTACCTACTACTTAATTACATTTTCCTTTCAACATCAAACATTCGAAGTGGAACACAGGAACACAATTTTAAAATACAGAAATTAATATGTAAAATAACAGAACAAACATGAAAACATTTTGAAATAATACAAAAATAATGGAACATTTGCTTCGCGTGGTGCAGTTTTGCCTACACCCATGAAAAATCTGTTATTTTAATAATGTAGTGTTTGTATAAAATAACACAATAATAAAATTACCTTTATTTCATGCACATGCAGTGGAATGCCTAACATTTTGCCTTTGCCTATATTATCAATAACAATAAGACGAGGTCATCAACTCAGGCTCAACTTATTATCTTGAGTCACATCACTTCACTTGACCAATAAAAGTTATAAATAACATAATACATATGCATAAAAGGCCTGCTCTTTCCTTTATAATATTTATCTTTTAATATCAGAAATTATATTTTGTATCGAGCTTAGAAATTGGTCAGCGTGATCCTTGCACTTTGCGACAGTAATTCTGAAACAAGTGTGAACATTTTATCTTAGTTTGGATGGAGAACTTTCAATGGGCAACTTAAAATCGGCACACAACAAGCTCGACTCACCCACCGACAGTTCCGTACATTGATATGAAAAGTTTACAAATTTAGTATGGAACTGTAAAAATGGAATTATAGAGAATTTAGTATTCCAATTTTTTTTTTTTAACGTTCCTTCCATATTTTGTTTTGTTATATCTTAATGAAATGCTTACCTGTATTCAAAGAGCAGCTTAGTGTCTACATGACGGATGTTTATATCAGCCTGCTCCAAGAAATCAGACATACTTTGAGTAGGGTTGTTCGTCTCATGGTCCAGCATACTAAACAGAAATTAATATTTTTTGGATAAAAAATAATATAGAATGTTAAAGGAGATCTCATACAGACTTATACAGCGTGGCGCCATTGGGGCCATTTACACATTATGTCGTAGCTGCGGCGGCGAGTTTTGATCCGACTTAAAAAAAAAACGGTCAAGAGCGAGTCGGACTCGCGCACCGAGGGTTCTGTACCATCATAATAATAATGTTTTTAAATTTTCATCGCCGAGGCCTATATTCGTCAGAGAATTTTAACACTGCGCACTGCAGTGTAGAATATTGCAGTTTTAGGTCAGCGCCATCTCTTGACCGATAGTGGAACTAATGTAACTTTTGTTGATTATTACTGAAAAAGTGTTTTATTTAAAAACATCGTTTTATTTTTCCTGTTTCTTTACATAAACTTCTAAGTATCACATAGAATTATTTCAGATTTTTCGATATTGTTTTTTACATTTTTCATCAAAATTCGAAAACTATGCTGCCTAAAAAAAAAAGAAAAAATGTTTGAGAATGTACAAACTGCGCTCTTTCATATGCCATAGTAGCCCCACTTCGAATTTTTCAGACCCCCTTTCAGTCCCTGTTGCAAAAAAAAGGTTTTATTTCTTTATTTGCAAAATAGTTGGGCAAACGTCATCTAAAACTATTCCAAATTTCAAGTCGATAGCATTAGTAGTTCTTGAGTCATCCAGCTGTGACAGACGGACAAACAGACAGACAGCCTGAGTCTCCACCATAAGGGTTCCGTTTTACCATTTTGGTACGGATCCCTAAAAACACTACAAAGTGAAAAATAACTTTAATTTCGGAAGTTGGTGACGTTGATTCCGCATTTTCGTTTTTGACACCGACTTCTGAAATTAGTTATTTTAGTAAGTTATTTTTTACTTTGTAGTTTTTTTTGGAAGTCGTTTGTTTTTTTTTTTTTGTAAAAAGCTTTTAACTTTTTAGTTGTTCCACCACACAAATTCATATCACATACTCCATTTCGGAATAAACTTCTTTCGAACAAAAAAGAAAACATCCGAATTGACAACCTCATCCTTTTTTGAAGTCGGTTAAAAACGCGGCGCCACGTGTAATGGTTCATACAAATACAAGGGTAACAAATACAGCGGCACCGCGGTGGCGGCGGTGCCGCTGAAGCTACGGCATAATGTGTAAACGGCCGATCACACGTATCGTTTCGAGTTTTCGTTTTATGAACATAATTATGTATTTTATTAAACATTATTTTTTATTTACAATGTTCTAAAATACACCTTGGAGCAACCTGTACTTAAAGAACTGTAGCGCAGGGGTCATTAGCCGTGGTCAAGGAACATAAAATCGCATCTATGAAATTAAAACGAATAACGTTGAAAGAGTGGGCGAATTTAAGGAAAGGGAGAGCCCTATGTCGGCGAGCGACGCAGGCGGTAGTTTTCAAAATTAAGAGTTATTTTACGATTTCAATTTTTTTATGATTACTGACCACTTGTGTGTTAAGTTACTGTCGCCATTGTAGCGGCACGTTGTATATGTAAACAAATTAGAATTATTTGATAAAAAAGTAATTTTCATCCAGTCAGATATTACTTCAGAGAGTCATTAGTAGCTCCAGATCGAGAGGCGAGTAGGGAGGCCTTTGCCTAGCAGTGGGACAACACCTACGGCAGTTACACGGTCAAAGAATACCTACTTTATGGGTAACTAGCAGCGCCCCGCGGTTTCACCCGCATAAGTATCGATCCCGTGGGAATATCGGAATAAAAACTGTCCTATGTCCTTCCCCGGGATGCAATCTATCTCTCTGCCAAATTTTATCGAAATCCGTTCAGTGGTTTAGGCGTGAAAAGGTAACATATAGACAGACAGAGTTACTTTCGAATTTATAATATTCTAAGGATGTTCTAAGAAACAAGTTCATTAGTATGGTGGGACTTTTCAATTAGCTGCAGTAAAATGACACTTCATTCATACTGTCATTTCGTAAAAAAATGTTGCCACACTATCTCTACTCGTGATGTGATTGATTACAACACAATGAAACATCGTTTTGATTTAGATATTTGAAATTGACCAATTTTGATTTAACCGTAAACAATCAAATATTCTTTGTATCTTAATATTATAAAGCTGAAGAGTTTGTTTGTTTGATTGAACGCGCTAATCTCAGGAACTACTGGTTCGAATTGAAAAATTATTTTTGTGTTGGATAGTCTATTTTTATCGAGGAAGGCTATATAACATCACGCTACGGCCAATAGGAGCGGAGCATCAATGAAAAATGTTGCAAAAGCGGAAAAAATATTCTTAACGCAAAAAGTCCGCGACAGCATTATATATCTACCTTTTAAGGTTGACTCACTACAACCTTTTTATGGTAATCAGTTCTAAAATAATGCATTATTTGCGAAGTTGTTTTTATAAACACGATATTAATCCTTATCCAAATAAATACGTTATTCATCACAAGTACTTAATTTTGAACAAAATCATGTTTTGGCAAGGACACTACCAGCCGCACTAGCAGTAGTGTCGTTTACAATTAACGGGGCACTACCAAGCCTATTTAGGATTAAAGTGTACAGTCAACACAGAAGTTTTTGGACCCCCTATTCCATAGTTGGACTAATTGATGATCAACCTCTTTCACGGAAATTCTTTTTTTACATAAGAAGATTAAAAATGTGACAAAGATAAAATTACACTGACGATAATTTATTCTGAACTTCTGACCTTAGACTGAATTTGATGGATCAATTTAGCTGCCGAAGCAGCTGAAGTTGGTTCTGTCGACAGCAAAGTGCTGCTCGTTACTTTTATTTCATGACCAGCTGCGCCCCGCGGTTTCACTCGCGTAAGTGTCGATCCCGTGGGAATATCGTGATAAAAAGTAGCGTATTTATGTTAATCCAGGGTTTCAGCTACCTCCATACAAAATTTTATCAACGTTGGTCCAGCCGTTTGAGCGTGAAGAAGTAACATAAAGTCCTCCAGACCGTATTTCGGCCACGGCGCGGCGGCGGCCAATCTCAACGGAGACTAGCCTTCGGCGCGGGAGATGTTATAGTGCACAAGTGTGCGCGCAGACACAGGTGCACCTCTTCCCTCACTCTCATTGTCCGATGGGACGGCAATCCGACACGACCGGAGAGAGATCAGGCGCAACAAACATATAAACACCCCCACACTCTCTCACACTCACAAACTTTCGCCTTTATAATATTAGTGTGATTTACTTTAGTAATAAATAAAGAAAAAAAAATCTGAACTTGCTGTGAGCTTGTGGCTAAGTGAGGGGCTTGTGGCTGAATAATAAAAGCCGCACGGTCATTGGATAAAAATATATGTTGTAGTTTCAAATCAGCGTAGTTCAGTATATAATTTTTCACACCACCTGCTCGAAAATGTCAAATTATATGTCAAGCAACCTTAACCTAAAGTGAGTCATTAGTGGCCGGGGGCACAGCCGGTCAATAATGTTGTACTGGATTTCATTATGACCCGCTGGTCAATAATGTGATTTGAATTTGGAATCTCACATGCTCAGCTAAATTGGCAGTATAGTACTAACAAACACCCTTTGGTGCCAGAAAGAGGAAAGCTATTCTCGATACCCTTAATACGCGTGGATGATATTCTCGATATCCTACAAAATCATAACGACTGCTTCTTCATATCGTTGCCATGTTTTCGAAGACATAATATTGTAAGAATAATTAGATAACTACGAACCATTTTTTACAAGGAATGGAATAACATTAAAACTGGCATTAATAATAACAAATACCGTACCGCGCCGTAATACCGTAAAAGTAATTGGCTGTAACATTAGTTAATTTATTTTAAGTAAACTGCGCAAAGATTGCTGTGGATTTTGTGAACAAATAATAAAACCTATATAAACTACAGTCGATTTATCACATTTTATCAAAAATACTCTATTTTCACGAGCGTTTCCAATGACGTTCTAAATTCAAAATGCATTCAGCCAATCATCCAAAACCATTCTACCAGCCCTGTATAAAGTTTAGTTTACACAAACGCCACTTCCATGAGAGTGATATCAATAGACACACACGACAAAACCGTAGAAGAGACTTTTTTTTTTGAAAATCGAATTGATCGTGTCTTGGCTACTTATTGGTAGACGCAATAAAGGCGCGAACTTTTGGCATTTAGACTTAAAATTTATCAACAAATATGTTTTTCTTACTGTTTGTTTATCTATACTAATATTATAAAGCTGCAGAGTTTGTTTGTTTGTTTGTTTGTTTGAACGCGCTAATCTCTGAAACTACTGGTCCGATTTGAATGATTATTTTAGTGTTGGGTAGTCCATTTATCGAGGAAGGCTATAGGCTATATTTTTTTTCTTCAAAATTAGGGATCCGTAATAAAATTGCTATTTTGTAACACAAGGTGTAAAATCGAAAACCTATTTTTGCGTGCGCTGCAAAAACTATTGACAATAGAACAAAATAATGTACTACGGGTTTGTAGAGCCCATTAAGACCTACAAAAAAGTCCGCGAGAACATATATCTAGCTATCATGGTTTAATCACAATAACCGATTTTGTGTTCAAAATAATTATTAAATCGTCTGAAGAAAAAAAAACTACGTTAAATATGTATCGTAATATTAATCTTTATCGAAATTAAGCATTATGTTATCAAGAGTATTTATGAAGAAGTAAAATACTTTTTGTTTCATCTCAATCGGATATTTCGTTTAAAAGTTATCACGTGTGTAAGATGTTAAGAGTTGGTACCTATTAAGGAGTTATGGGCCATAGGGTTTTTATCTATACTAATAATAAAGCTGAAGAGTTTGTTTGTTTGAACGCGATAATCTCTTTAACTACCGGTCAGATTTGAATTCTTTTTGCATTTGATAGCCCACATCTTGAGGAAGGCTATAGGCTATTTAACATCACGCTATGACCCTTAGGAGCCGAGCAAAAAGAAAAAAACTCAGAGTGAACGGTAAGCGAATACGAAGTGTTGCGACGCGACGGGGTGGGGGTACAAGAAATTTCACGCGGACGAAGTCGCGGGCAGAAGCTAGTTTAATAAATACTTTGTTTTTCGTACTATGGCTATTATTTTCTCACAGCAGGTGTAAAAAGTAGAGTATCCTCCTCTGGGCTAAAGGTGTCTTTGCCTTGGGCTAGCTTGAATCCCTCGCTGCATTCAGGATTCTTGTATTAACTCCCTCGCTTCGCTCGTGAGTTAAATCCCGAATCCTTCATTGCGCTCGAGATTCAATATGACGCCCGTGACATAAGACACCACTTTAGCCCCTCGGTGCATAATCTACTATTATTTGATTTTTTACTTTAAAAATCCTACTATATTGATCTAAGAAATATTTAATAAATTAAAGATTTCATTAGGAATAACGTTTACTATACAGGTTTATTTGCAAAACACCAAAAATAAGAATATGTAAAAGAAATGTATGTGATTACAACTAATGGGTTTTATAAATCCAATCCAATCACTGATGTGATGACAAAACAATAATTAAGCATTCCGCAATTTTCTTTATTGTAAACATTTATTAGCCTTTTCAGTATAAATATTATCCTCTAATAATATCATCCTATTTTATAAAATCAATTTAACGATTCTGTACTGAATGTTATTTGAATTAATCGATTATTTTGTCACATCATTATTTAAATTTCGTTAAAAAGTGGTAACACATAAGTTGTCATTTCACTGCAGCTAATTAAAAGTCCGACATTATTTGAAATAATAGTAGGTAAATGTTTTTAAATTTACCTTTCTAACGATATACATAATCGAATGGTATGCAAGTGAGCTCTTTCAGCCCTTTTTCGTAGTTGATATTTCAGCTCGGTCGGTTCCTCTGGATTCTTCAATTCTTTGTAACACTGCTCGCTATTAAAATAAAAATACCAAATTAATTCCTAAATTCTTTTAAACATGTATAACTAACCATACGAAAACATATCAAATTTACTTACCATAAAACTCGTACTTGGTTTAGAGCGTTTCTTATTTCTCGTAAAAGCATACACATCATGTATTTAAACTTTTTACTATTTTCGTCACTTAAAAGTGAATCGTCTTTTAGACTTATAGGTTCGTAGGCTTCATTTGTATCTGCTCCCTCAAGTTCGTAGGCTTCATGTGTATCTGCTCCCTTATCAGTTTGGTTGTAATTCGCATCAAGACGCTGCTCGTTGTAGTTCTCATCGTCCGAACAGTAATCTTCTGTTATATATTCATCATAGCTCTCAGTATTATCTAAATCAAAATCTTGATTTTCATAAACTTTTAAGTTGTAATTGGATTTTAGTTTTTCTTCTAACTTTGGAAATTTACTGAATTTTCTTATAATAGTTGGTTGGTAAGGTGGTACATCGCTGTCAGTTCCTTCTTCAGTAGTCTCATTAGCATTTTGTGGGTTGTCTCCTTCTCTTGTTTGTGAATGAGTTAAATTTTGTTCTTCACGAGATTGTACTTGCGAGATTCTTTGAAGGCCCAAAGTTTTAAAGATTGAAATTGGTATATCAATATTCCGAATAAATTTAACGGGTTTCTGTAACTCCTCCTAAAATAAAATTAAAATAAACAATCACAAAGAAAAGTTGGATGCAATACTACTCGGAGTTGAAAAAATTGGAAATAGCGAGATGACTTGATGGAAACGACGGCGACGATAAGACTTTGGTCGGATGCGCGTCAGTTGTTTATACCCGCGTCCTACTGAATCCGCAAGTCCGTGGGACATCAACGAGAAAGTCGGCCTATACTATACACCTCTGCCTAACCCTACGGGGATTACAGGCGTATTGTTTTTTCATGATGTTGTTATTGTTATGTTATTTGTTTAAGATCTCTCATTTATATTAGGTACTTACTTCGGAAGATATACTTTTTTTATCTTTGGGTACTTCTTTCGCGTGACTGCAGTCAGATAACATTTCTTGTTCATGTAATGAACTCTCGTCACTGTTTTCCGGCACATCTGCAAAGTTGTATAGGTTCATGGGCTGCAATCAACAGCGCGACAGCAGCGCTGTGGCTGGGCTGCTCATACGAATTAGATAGGCGCATCAGTTACTCGATACGATCAGTGTCAGGAAGTTATTAAAACATCATCAATATAAACTCAGTGGAAAAAAATCGTATTATTGAAGTTAACTCAAGTTTTTGAGTTAGCTTCAATAATACGACTTTCAACCCAAGCAAAGTTAATCAAAGGACAATGGGGACAAAACAAATTCTGTGAGGCTCATAACAAAAAAAAAACTGACTGTAGCAATATGAAATGTCTATCTTTTATGTCCTCAGGGAATAGTTTAATCCTTTAGCATGTTTGAATACACTTGGAGAAAAAAATATTTGAGGAAGTACCTAAGATTGATTTTATAAAGGGAAATATGTAACTTATCCTCTAAAAACTTATTGACCTGCTGATGATTGATGGACCCTTTTTGCAATTAATGAACCTCGCAAAAACTTTTTGCGCTTCAACTAATGCACTTAAAAAAAATATTGACATTCTTTTTAACTTTCTGGCCTTTTGTGGTAGCAACTAAGCTAGGGTCAATCAATAAAGTCAGCCTATCGCAGTCCACTGCTGGACATAGGCCTCTCCCTACACAACACCCTATCCTCCGCCATCCGCATCCAGGCTGTCCCAGCCACCTTTTTGAGATCGTCTATCCATCTAGCTGGGGGGCGTCACACACTACGCTGGCCGATACGCGGTCTGCACTCCAGGACTCATCTGCTCCACCGGCCATCAGTCTTTTGACAAACATGGCCAGTCCACTGTCACTTCAGCTTGCTTACTCAGCAAGCTGGTGGCATACTCCTTCACAACTTAGAGAAACGAACCTTCGATGTGGTTTGGACTCGGTAAGGCGTGCGAATTATACATGACTTTCGTTTTGTCCAAATTTATGCCGACGCCAACTTGCCGAAAGGCTACATTTAGACTATGCAGTATCTGGTTTAAATGTTCCAGCTTCTCTGCCGTTATGAGGATGTCATCAGCAAGACTGATGAAGGTGGGCGATATACTCCACATTCACGTTGATACCCTGTCTAGTCCAGTCCAGCGTCTTAAAAACGTCCTCCAACGCATTCGTGAAAAGTTTCGAGGATATCACATCCCCTTGTCTCACTCCCTTGAGTAGTTGGATTGGGCTGGTTTTCATATCCTGGATCTGGACAGTCATCGTGGCAGCGTCATACAAACACCTCAACACTTCGATGTATCGCCCGTCAATCGTCATCGTAGCAAAGAGGCCAGAACAGCCCATATTACGATAGATTCGAAGGCTTTCTCGTAGTACACAAATGCTATACACAGCAGCTGGTTGTACTCTTCGGTCTTCTGCACAATTTGCCGAACAGTATGGATGTGGTCTACGGTAGTGAAGCCTTTTCGAAAACCGGCTTGTTCTGGTGGCTGAAACTCGTCAAGTCTCCTGAGGAGACGGTTCGTAACCAGCTTGTTTACGTGGCTTAGAAATGAGATGGGTCTCTAGTTCTTCGGCAAGGTTTTGTCACTTTTTTTGCTAGGGTACCCCTACCAAACGGGTTAATTGAGGTTGGAACTATGACCAACAGCGCAAGAGGAGAGAGCGCTGCATCCAAGTTGGTCGCAGTTACTGTGCTATTCAGTATTTTAAGGACCCCAAAATAGGAATTATTTGAGGTTCACAAAAAGAGGCGCAATCATTATATTAGAGTATTCAATAATATTTTTAGCACCGCAAAATGTGAGTCACTTATTATAAGGTTTCGTTAAATACCTACATGCTTTCTTTTGTGAATCTCAAATAATTACAGAAAATTAAAAATAGGCTCAATTATTTAAAACGGTTGCATAGGAGCGCAAAAAGTTTTTAGAGCTTCGTTAATTTCACAAGTGTCCATCATTAGGAGGTCAATAAGTTTTGAAAGGATGAGTTAAATATTTCCTTTTACTAAATCATTTTAATTTCCTCACATAACTTTTTTCTCCAAGTGAATTCAGACATGCTGTCTTAGGATTAATTAAACTACTCCATGAGGGCAATAAAAATCAACATAGTTCATAATGCTACAATTAACTTTGTGTCTGGGTACGGTCTTATCCATTCTCCTTTATATGGAACCACCCCTGAGGCATACCTTATTAATTAAAAACAATACATAGATCTACAATTGCAGCCAAGCAGTGCCAAGGTGCATTGAAGAATTGAAGAGTTAAAGACACCAACTAGAAGAATCATCAAAATTCGCAAAGAAATGCCGGAAATGCAGTACATTTATGCATATAACTTCGTACATAAGAATAATTACCTAATGCATTATATACTAAAACCTTCCTGAAAGTATGTAGATCACGTTAATTGAGAAAATCGCGGACTTACAAACATGAGGATTTTCCTCAATTTTAATGAGACCCCTTCGACAGATTCTGACTTGGTGAAAATGAGACCACCTTGAGAGCATACTCTTTGTGACGAGCATAAATTGCTTAGCAACCATATTAAAATAATCGAATAGCAGCCCATGAAATATTTGTCACTGAGTAGTTCCGATGGCCATCTGTGGTCTTCATCATCAGTTCCACTTTACGAAATGATGATTTCCGAGAGCAAATGCACGAGTTACTTTAAAAAACACCCAAATTGATAGGCACACCTATAGCGATTTGGGTATTTTAATATTATTTTATAAAATTTTAGGGTTGCCCTCGATTTTCATGGGATCCTCTCATCAGATTCCAGCTTGGTGACAATGGGACCACCTCGAGAGTATACTCTTTCAAACAAAAAAATAATTTTCAAAATCGATCCACAATATTGACGGAGAAATCGGTGAACATATAAAAAAAACATAAAGTAGAACATATAACATCCTCCTTTTTGGAAGTCGGCTAAGAATTATGTTAAGCGAGGGCGAGACTTATCGGAATTCACTTGCTTATAGATGCAAAGTACGTTGTAGTAGTTTACCTGAATAAGCTGACACATCATTGTGTGACATATTGTTGAGTTTATTCTCACTAAAAACATCGTTGGCACTGTTGTCCATGTTCGGATTTTGTATATCATGTAATAGTTTATTTAATGATTCCACTGCGATTTGTATATCTTCACAACTGCTTGTCGCCTCCTAAGAATATAGAATTCATTCAAGGGCTGATTTTTCCAAAGCCAGATTAGTCAGTCAGTTATCTTTCTCCAAAGAATATAATATAATTTTGGATTCTTGCATTTTTCTACAATTTTATTCTACGGAAAAAGATACCTGACGTCGGAAAAATCAGTCCCAAGATATAAAAATCTTGTTGTTCATCCATGTCTAATAAGAGGAATTAATTGATAAGCTATGGACACTCTTCGCCAATTTCCTGTGTTATAGCCATTTTATACATCTGACAACGAATGCCAGATATCATTTAAATATACAGACAATTTAAGTTGGTAGTTATAGGTTTATTGGATTGTTTAACAATTAATTTCCCTGACTACATTTAAATCTTACTTTTAATTTAAACTTAAAAAACCCGGCCAAGTGCGTGTCGGGCCACGCACAGTGTAGGGTTCCGTAGTAGCCCGTTATCACAGTACAGTGTGAGTCTTCATAATGTGCACATAACGAAATGAGGGAAACATAGCTTAATTTTATCGACGGAAAAAATATTTGAAAAAATAAAAAAATATTTAAAAGGTACTTTACCTGCAAAAGTATGGTGATTGCAAGGCCTTTCTTTAACAGTTGACAGGAAATGTTGTGATTGAGTTACAAACATGGTATTTTACGTTTAGAAATCTGATACGATGGAGAATAATTTAAAGTAATAAAAAAGAGTAGGTAATCGGGGCTTTTATTGAGTAATTTTACAATTATTGTAAAAATTGATGAAAAAATATCAGATTTTTGTTAGAAAAAAACCATAATTCTCAATTGAGGGCGATTGTTTACACGGGGGTCACAGCAACGAACAAGAATTTTAATAAAAATTCTACAATATTTTTTTTTTTAGATTTTTTTAAATATTTTTTCCGTCGATAAAATTAAGCTTAGTTACCTTCATTTCGATATGTGCACATTATGAAGACTCACACTGTATAGTACGATTCCATGTTCTTTATTCTGAATATAAGTAATGGTAAAGATATTAGGAGTTAATGGTTATAATAACAAAAATCGACTTTAAATTTGAATGATCATTTCTAAGACGTGCGGGGATGTCGATCATTCGAATATACTCGAATAAAAACGTAACCCGTTGGTACAGCGCCATCTAGCGGCAGTATTGTGAAACTTATGATATTTATTATGTTTTTTTTTTTGTTTTTTATTTCATATTTTGTTTTTCAATGCAAGTCTTTACCCATTATAAACAAGCAACTACTTCATCTTAGTCACTTTAAAGGATTAATGCTACGGATTTTGTATTTGGTACAAAATTATCCAACAACCAAGTTCAACGACTATTACTGCTAAACTAATAAACTTATCATAACCGCTATAGTTTTTCTTTAAAGTTCATGAAATGTACTAGATATCATCGAGAATTTTTCCAGATTTTTCAATCCAGCAGTTTAGCTTTTAGAGGGGGGGAGACGCCCTACTGGAAAAAAAATTGCACTTTAAAATTTAATATTTCGTAAATGGAGCATGAAATCAAAAAATAATTTTAGCAACCCCTAAGTCATTTTAGAAGACCTATTCAACGATACCCAAACGATGGGGTAGACGACGAAAAAATTATTCATCCCCACTTCGCATGCACATACACACTCCTACAAAATTATAGCTTTCGAGTACTAAGGGTCTCTTAGCAAAACCTCGGACAGACAGACAGACAAACGGACATGACGAAACTATAAGGGTTCCTTGTCAGAACTACGGAACCCTAAAAATATAGTTAAACTAAAAACTACCATTATATTAGTAAACTTACCCTTATTGCAGCAAGCAAATGTATGCCGTAACTATACATTTGCATATATTGATATGGTGTCATGTTCATAGTTATTTGACCTGTAAATTAAATTTTAAGTATAAAAAGATATCGGCAATTAGATTGAACTCATATAGAAGAAAAACTCCTTACCTTTAGCGTCACTAACTTGGAAGAGTATGTTTGATAATTTATTAGCTGCTGTCATAATACTTTGATGACCACAGAATTTCATAGCAACGCATTGCGCTGCCTCATGTAATGTCCAAGGTGGCGGCATAGCATTATGTGTAAACGGTGGGTCTTGTTGTAGCACCTGAGTCAAAACCTCTTCCATTATCTGGATAAATCTTGAAATCCATTCGTCGCATTTCGTTTTCAAATACTGTTCCATGGTAATACTTTCAACTTCATACATGGCTCTAATGGATTGTCCATTGCAACCCAACTGCTGATTAATCGAGTTAGTCAAGTTGCTGTAAGTGCTGTCAGCATCAACATTGCTTTCAGTATTAGATATTATGCCGGATGTGGAAGTTTCCTCAATGGTAACGTTTTCTTTAGTGGTGGAATTCTCTGGTTCTGCGTAAATACTTGACTCCCTACTTTCAAAACTATCATTTAAGATTTTATTTTCAATACGTCCTAATGTAACATTATTATTCAATGTTTTGTCTGAAAGTTTGGATATCTCATTATTTAACGTATTAGTTTGTAGAGATTCTTCGTTTTTCTTATTCATGTTTTGGTCATTATGAGATGGGATTTCTTCATTGGCTTGAAGAGATGTATATGTTCTTCGACGCCATTTAAATTGCTTCTTTTCACTTTCTAAAATTACTGGTGGCTGATGCGATGTACTGCGCTTCAGCTTTATTTCTCTCTTTTTATCGGGATTATTCGATACTAAAGACACAGGAGGCCTTTGAAGAGGGAGGTCTAAATCTGCATTTAGTTCTTTTTCTATCTCATTCGTCATACTGATACTAGCATTGATGTCTTCTAAATCAGTTTGAATACCAGCATCTACTGTATGTTTGAATATTATCAATTGTTCTGTTTTATCTGGAGTATTATTTTGTTTAGGTGGTGTAATAGGAATATTATCAATGTTGTCACCACTTTGAATATCCCTTAGAGGAGTAGTTGAGTCTATATTTTGTGGGGCATCATTTGGTACAATAATTTTGATTTTATTAATGAGTCCATTTGACATAAACGGCTTCTTAAGACCAGACGATACCAGTTGTTTATTTGGGGTTTTCATTAAAAAGTTTTTGATTTCATCTACACTAAACATGTTTATATTTGTAGAACCTTTACTCAATAACTCATTATCGTTAGTAAGAAGAATCTACAACAAATAATATTTTTACTTAGCTATTTCTTTTTGTTTCAGTAGTCACTTATCTTCGCCCGTGAATGACGTAAAAAGGCAACTTAAATATACATAAGTAGCATTATAAAATCCTTGTTCAGTGTTTTAAACCCTAAAGGCACGATGGCACGGCCCGGACTCCGCAACATTCGTGAGATCGCGACGCCCCCGCCAGGGGGCGTGGCAAGCGGTACCGGGGCATAGCCCCCCGGCCGCGGAAGACATATTCATATATACTTCAACTATACGGTGGCTATACGGTGGCCTGTAAATACAGGCCCCTCATTATGTTTGCGACAATGGCACTCACGCGCGCCCATGTGAGTGGTTGCATGTTGTATTTCTGTAGGCGCGCCACGACGCTGATTCACAGCGCCGCTTTTTTCACGACACCTTGGCGGTCTGTCGCCGCCAGGTAAGACCCCCAGTTGCCTGGGGGAGGCCCGGCGGAGGACGACCAGCGACAGTGGTGCCGACTCGACGCTCTAACAGAGTATAGGTGAGTTGCTCCCGCCCGCCCCGCTTCCAGAGCTAGCCGGTCACGGTCCGGGCTAAAGCGTTTATTACACTATTCAATTTGTAGGAAATCTAATTAGGAACACTCTAATTAGGAAGTTGGAAGCTAGTGATCACACTAGACCAAAATTTAATTCTAAATCGGGCAGACGAGCCACAATCGTGAAGTAGAATTAGGTACATTGGGTTGCAAGTTTCGATGGCGCCGTATCTCTCTAAACAACAAAAGTTAGGGTTTTTTTATTAAATACCAGGTCACTCAGAAAGTATTGCGAAATATTTTTTTATGTAAGTATGATAGACAGGCCTGTTATCATTGACATATATATTACTAGCGTAAGGGCCGGGCTAACGGCGCGACTAAATGGCACCAACGCGCTGGCCCTAAAATGACGGTTTTAGGGCCAACGCGACTCAGTTGACAGTGGTGCGCGCGAACTTCGAACGAAGAACTTCTATGTAAAATGTTCAGAATGTACTTTTGAAATCATTGGCTGTTATAATCTATTTTGAAAATATGATTGTACGTTCCGATTTCAAAATTTCCCTCCACATTGTTTGCGAGCTAATTTAAATTATCGTGTCTCATTAAATAATGGATCTGCGCCGGGAACATTTTCGCACTATGATTTTTTACGATTTCATGTGTCGCCTGAAACCGGAAGAATCGTACGATAGACTTCAAATGGCATTCATGAATGAAGGCCCTTCTAAGGCAACCGTGTATCGTTGGTATAACGAATTCAAGCGCGGTCGACTAACTTTGGGGGATGAAGAAAGAAGTGGTTGCCCTTTGACGTCTGTTACGGAATAAAACGTGCTAGTAGTGAAAAATTTAATAGGCCAAGACAATAGGCGAGTTACGTGTCAAGAGATTCAGCACATCCTGCAGGTTGGATCGGAAAGCCATTACGAAATTCTACGCGTGCATCTTCGCGTGAGGAGGATAGTTTCACGCTGGGCGCCGCACAACCTCACCGATGCTCAGAGGCATTCCCGGGTGGAATGGTGCCGTGATATGATAAACAAAATTGAAGCAGGCTCGTCTCGTCGTGTTTACGACATCATTACAGGTGATGAGTCTTTGATTTATCAATACGATCTAGAAACGCAGCGCCACGCCAGTCTACGACTTTTTTTTTTTGTGTGGGAAATTATCAAATACTAGCTGCGCCCCGCGGTTACAACCGCGTAAATGTCGATCCCGTGGGAATATCGGGATAAAAAGTAGCCTATATGTTAATCCAGGGTGTCAGCTACCTCCATACAGAATTTTATCAAAATTGGTCCAGCCGTTTGAGCGTGAAGAAGTAACAAACATATAAACACACACACACACTCACAAACTTTCGCCTTTATAATATTAGTGTGATTAATAATTATCAAATAATCCAGAAACGAAGCGCGCTAGTCTACGGTTTGGGTGTTTCAAAACGAATCAACGCCTACCAAAGTGAAGTGATCTAGAACCGAGGGGAAGATTTTGATCGCGAGCTTTTTCAATTTGACTGGCTACTTGTGGTGTCAATTCCTTTACGGAACCAAAGAAGCATCAACGCTGAATGGTATACTACTAAATTGGCAGAAGTTTTCTCTGTTGTGAGCAACAAGCGACCAAACACGGCTCCGCGGGCTACTGCTCCACCACGACAACGCGCCTTCGCACACCGCGCTCAAAACGAGGGATTTCCTGGACAGCACGCCGGTCAAACTCCTGGGTCACCCTCCTTACAGCCCTGACCTGGCTAGCACCGTGTGACGTGTTCTTTTTATTCCCGAAAATAAAAAATATGCTCAAAGGGATACAATTTTCGTTGCCGGAAGATGAGCTTTCAACATTCGAGCAGGCTGTCAACGAGGTGCGGTGCGGCGGACTGGAAAAAGTGTTTCGAAAACTGGTTCAGACGCATGAAACTTTGTGTAGAGGCAAGTGGAAAGTACTTTGAAAAGATTTAATAAAATAAAAATTAAAGTACTTAGAACATTTTATTTTATTTTCACAAAAATTTCTGAGTGTCCCACGTATTCCCTGAAGTATCCGTAGTCGTAGCCGTTTTTAATTTGTCGATTTTATACTTTAGCCTTTATAGTCGCATTTTTATAGAAATTAAAAAAAAAATAACATAACTTAAAGCCCTCATTACGCTAAGTCTTATTATAGTAATTTTGGTCAGCTTTATTAGCTGCTACTCGTCCGTGTAAAACAAAGCGCGGGCGCCACAGTGGCTCTAAATCGTAGCGATGCGATTACACTCACCTAAATCTTAAACAATTTAGGAATTAGTGCGGTCGGGACCCTCCAATCACACTAAATCGGAATGTAACTGTTCTAACTTCAATTACATCTTTCGATTTCCTAATTAGATTTCCTACAAATTGAATAGTGTCTGTGTAATAAGCGCTTAAGGAGCAGTCGTATGTGTGTGAGCGGTATTGTGTTGTGTAACACCGCTCAGCGTCCACGTGTATCGCGGCCCGCGCTGCGCATACACGTGTGAGTTTGGGCATCTGTGTAGTAGTGGACTCTGCAGCGGAACCGGGGCAGGCTAGTTATAGTATTAAAACTAAAAGCGAGAATATTCTAACTCACCAAATGATAGTTGATAGCCAATAGTTCTTTGCAAGTTGTATATAACACCTCTGCCATACTGTCACCTTCCAATTTAGATGGGTCTTCCGCTGGAAGGTAAAAGTATATATTATGATGTTATCGCTAATGTGCGGAATACGGAATACTAAATATGCGCATTAACCATGTATGTAGGTACGTACAAAATATCGATGCCTCTTTTATACCTGAGTTACCGGTTTTGTCGTAGTCGGGTTTAAATTTGTAACTTTCTTTTTAGGGTTCCGTACCAAAATGGTAAAAACGGAACCCTTATGGTGAGACTAATTCTGTCTGTCTGTCTGTCACAGATACTGGATATCTCAAGAACTACTAATGCTATCAACTTGAAATTTGGAATAGTTTTAGATGACGTTTGCCCAACTATTTTGCAAATAAGAAAGAAATAAAAATATATGTATATTTTTTGCAACTGGGTAAAGGGGTCTGAAAAATTCGAAGTGGGGTTACTAGGGCATGTGGGGTATCATATGAAAGAGCGGTTTGCACATTCTCAAAAAAAAATTCAATTTTTTTAGGCTGCACAGTTTTCGACTTTTGATGAAAAATTAAAAAAAAAATACCGTTCCCCCCTTATCTCCAAAGTTTGCAAAGAGAAAAAACTGAAATTATTCTATGTGATAGAAATTTATGTACAGGAAAAATAAAATGAAGTCTCTAAATGGCACACATTTTCAGAAATCATCAACAAAAGTTACATTAGTTCCACTATCGGTCAAGAGATGGCGCTGACATAAAATTGCAATATTCTACACCGCAGTGCAGTGTTCAAATTCTCTGATGAATATAGGCCTCGCCGATAAAAATTTAAAATCATGATGGTACGGAACCTTCGGTGCGCGAGTCCGACTCGCTCTTGCCCGGTTTTTTTATTATTTTGGGGTTAACGTGAGTATGCATAATTATAAGAAACCAATAATTTTTAGAAAGTACTCAGACTTTTCATTTGACTTCCAACTCAATACGATAGAGAGAGACAACCCACTTTTTATGTAACATCCGTCATATTGATTTTTTCGTACAAAATGCCCAGCCCAGCCTATGTCAACCCGAATATTCTTAACACCAAGTCCAAACTGTTGACGATCGAGAAAAAAAAAAGCTTCCTTCGTTCAGTGTGGACGAACAAGAATTATTTTTGACTATTCCCGATCAGTAAAAAATATTATTATAACAACAACTTACTGTAAAATATAATTATATAATTACAATGATATATATATTTTTTTTATATTAAGTATATATATTTTTTTATATTAATTTATTTAAACATAATATATCTTACATAATCCAGTTTTAAAATAATATAAGTATCTAGTTTTATAATAATATACTCTGTAAGACATTGAAAAGATTAGGTATAGCTATTATTATTAGAAGCTAATTTGAAAAGAATGTACTTTTCAATTTAGCTTCTAATACTGTTGTTGTCTTCTTTTTAAATGTTTGGTGTAAATCGATGGTCTGAAACACAGGTTTTCCATAAACCTAGATCAGACAGGTCTACATTACAGTTAGAATTTAATGTTCCTCGATTCTAATTAATGTTAATCCTATTTTTTTACTTTATTTTATACTTGAATAAAAATTGTATTATTTTTTTTTTATCTTAGAAAATGGTTTTCATCAATGCCGACAATTCTAATGGCCTCTGCACAAGATATCAACGCAACGCCCCACACTCACCCGCCACGATTTCATCACCCTTTTCTTTGACTTGTCTTGCTGGGACTTATAAGCCTTTATAAAGGTGAGCGATGGCCTTAAATCTATCACATCGCTTTATGGTGGAAGCGCCTGGTTAGCCCGCGATTTTTTTTCTAATTTGCAGGTCCATATTAGGTTAAACAAAATATGATTCGCGACCGTAACAAGTATAGTATTTGCAGAATTATAATGATTAAAGTCATTAATACCACCCTTTAAGTTCATATAACCATATTGATTGATATATCATGAAATAGTCATATTATAAAATAAAAATTATCTTATCTTATAATATCTTACCCCTATATGCATGACCAATTTCAATCTGTTGGGATAAAAATCGTAGAATTCGTTTCGCTTGAATATTTTCAGTGCTAGTAACATAACTTTTAAGCTCTTCCATGACCCGCTTTGGAACCATAAGGTAGCATTTTTCATCTGTAACAAAATATTTACAAAATATAGAATTTTAAATGCTTACTAGAAAGGACCATGGGGAATTTTGTATGGGATCCGTCCCCACCCTCCAACAGTCATGGGACCCGTGTCAATTTGTTCATTGGGACCCAAAAAAGCCGAAAGGACCTGTGTTAGTTGCGAAAACGATTAGGTTTCTTAATAATAATAAAAAAACTTTTCGGCAAAAATGTATTTATTTTTAAACAAAAATAATTTTTTTGACAAACAAAAAAGCATTATGTCAACACTTGGCAACTTTCAATTGTGATTTTTTCATGAAATAACGATTGCAACGTTGAAATGCGACACTTTACATAAGCCTATGGGTTCGAAAATACTATGTTCGTAATAACATACAATTTCATTCAAAAATAAAGGAGAAAATCGCCTTTGAATAAAGCCAAGTGTATACATACTTATGCTCGTGACTGTACAACTGAAATAAAATTAAAAAGTTAATAAAGAAATAAAATAAATAAATAAAAAGTTTTACTACCATACAGGTTCCCTAAGAAAAGAATACTATAAAAAATTTTTTTTGTGTAGTATAGTGTAGTGTATGAAACTGCTTATAACTATTAAAACACTCGTGTAATACTATTAAAAACCTCGCCTATAATACCCCTCATTATGCATCACTTTCATAAACTACTATTATTTGTGTGAGGGTAAGGAAAAAAAACAATCGGTTGCTTTAAAAACCGTTACCTTATATGAAAACATTATTAAGATCGCCATATTCTTATCTTTTTTATTGCAAACTAAGTAAATGTGTTAGTAAAAAAGAAAAAATATATAAAAAAACAATCTATTATAAAACCTAAACCCCACGTATTTGAAGGACGTTGCCATAGTAAAAAATTATCTATCCTACTAGACGCTTCCGATGACACTTGATTCAAGTCTGTTGGAGGATGGGGACGTTTCTTCCCAATGTCCTTTTCTTATTTCAATACCTATCACTAAGAAAGAATTGTTTGAAATTCTATTCTAATTTCGTTTGTATGAAAAATCGTATTCCTTGGGTTTACTGGAGACTTGGAACCAGTATGTATTGTAAAGGTTGTCCACTATAGTCAACCTTATGTAGTGCAGGCTGGCCATAATTTAGCGCGGGTTCCATTCGAACATTCAAGCATGTTTAGAACAGGGTGTCAAATATTTGATTAGGTTTTTTGTTTAGGAAAAGTCAGTTTAGTCGGGAATATGTAAAGACGTTAAGTCAATAAAAACGTAAAGGAATCGTATCGTTGTTTGATTTCATTGAAGGGCTCATCCGCCCTTCACAGTACTTCAATAAATAACAACGTTTGACATTATTAATCTTTCAACACTCCCCCAAAGTTTGTTAAGAAGAATCTTAACGCGCGGTCCAATTAATTTTAAACTTGGTATTAATGATCTTGACAAAAAAAAATTTTTAGGGACGTGTTTTACTGTTTGTTTCTATTTATTCGAAAATTGCTATAACTTATCTTAGGGTCAAATAATGGAAGTTAATCAAAAGATTTAAAAAAAACTGGGCAAGTGCGTGTCGGGCCACGCACAGTGTAGGGTTCCGTAGTAGCCCGCTATCGCAATGTAGTACGATTCTGTTGTTCTTTATTCTGATATTAAAAAAATAATATATTACATATTTTGTTTTTCAGTGCAAGTCTTTACCCGTTATAAACAAGCAACTACTTCATCTTAGTCACTTTACAGGATTAATGCTAAGGATTTTGTATTTGGTACAAAATTATCCAACACCCAAGTTCAATGACTATTACTGCTAAACTAATAAAGTTATCTTAATCGCTATAATTTTCCTTTAAAGTTCATGAAATGCTCTGTCATCGTGAATTTTTCCAGATTTTTCAAGCCAGCAGTTTAGGTTTTAGAGGGGGGGGGGGGGGGCACCCTACTGGAACAAAAATTTGCACTTTAAAGTTTAATATTGCGTAAATGGAGCATTAAATCGAAAAATAATTTTAGCAACCCCCAAGTCATTTTAGAAGACCTATTCAACGATACCCCACACCATGGGGTAGACGACGAAAAAAATATTCATCCCCACTTCACATGTTTCCTAGGGTTAAAAAAAAATATTTTCCAAAATTTTATTTTACCACTTTGTAGGCGTAATTAATATACACACTCCTACAAAATTGCGGCTTTCTAGTACTAACGGTCTCTTAGCAAAACCTCCGACAGACAGACGGACGGACGGTCTACAGGCCTGTGGCTAAATAATAACAGCCGCACAGGTCGATCGATCAGGTTAAGCTGCGTTTGCCGCCGTTGATCCGTGGATGGGTGACCATCTTTCAATACCGAGACCCTCCGTGCCTCGGAAAGCACGTAAGCCGTTGGTCCCGGCTGTGATTCGTGGATCTTTGATAGTCGTTACGTCAGACAAGTCTGACCAGTCTTTCCAAGGCCAAGGGGTATCGTATTACCCAGTAATTGGGTTGTGGAAGTCAGATAAGCAGTCGCTCCATGTAAAATACTGGTATTCAGCTGCATCCGGTTAGACTTGAAGCCGACCCCAACATAGTTGGGAAAAGTCTAGGCAGATGATGATGAAGCATAATCAGCCTACATTTCCACTGGGGAGTCACAGGCTCCTCTCTCTACGAGACTGGACTGTAGTCCTCCACGCGGACCCAGTGCGGATTAGTGGTAGTTGTTGGACATTCCGATTTCCTCATCATGTTTTCCTTCACCATTTTGAGAGCAGCAGTGATGGAATAAATTACTCAAAGTAAAGTGCCTGCCTCGGTTTGAACGACGACCTGCGAAACGTAAGTCGGGGCCCCTGGGCTACTACTGCTCTCATTATACTGAGTGTTTTTTAGGTTTCCGTAGCCAAATGGCAAAAACGGAACCCTTATGGATTCGTCATGTCTGTCTGTCTGTCCGTCTGTCCGTCCGTATGTCACAGCCACTTTTTTCCGAAACTATAAGAACTACACTCTTGAAACTTGGTAAGTAGATGTATGTGAACCGCATTAAGATTTTCACAAAAAAAATAGAAAAAAAACAATAAATTCCCCATACTTAAAACTGAAACTCAAAATTTTTTTTTTCATCAAACCCGTACGTATGGGATATCTATGGATAGGTCTTCAAAAATGATATAATGAGGTTTCTAATATCATTTTTTTCTAAACTGAAAAGTTTGCGCGAGAGACACTTCCAAAATGTGTCCCCGGGGCCCTGTAACTTCTAAAATAAGAGAATGATAAAACTAAAAAAATATATATGATGTACAGTCACGTGCATAAGTATGTATACACTTGGCTTTATTCAAAGACGATTTTCTCCTTTAGTTTTGAATTAAATTTTATGTTATTACGAACTACGTATTTTTGAACCCATAGGTTTGTGTAAAGTGTCGTATTTCAACGTTGCATTCGTTATTTCACGAAAAAATCGCAATTGAAAGTTGCCAAGTGTTGACATATTAGTGCTCGTGACTGTACAGTCAACAAAGGAGTTAAGTATACAGGAGCGTCGGATATTGTTGAAGTTTACTAAGAAACCGATGGATATTCTCGAATAAAATTTCAGTTTATTAATAGAAAACAAACAGCTCATTTATTAAATTAAATTTCAGTCCAGAACATCCATCGGTTTCTTAGTAAACTTCAACTATATCCGACGCTCCTGTATACTTAACTCCTTTGTTGACTGTACATTATCATGTAAACTTCCACCGAAAATTGGTCGCCGGTGAAAATTTAAAAACATAATTATGATGGTACGGAACCCTCGCCTCGGTGCGCGAGTCCGACTCGCTCTTGCCCGGTTTTTTTTTTACTGGAACAGGACAAACGATTCCATAAGAGATACGGAATAACTGTCTTAGGAAACGCTAGCTCATTTTGTACCTAAACAAATTTTGGTCATATATGCGAGATGTCCATAAAAATTACTAAAATTTGGCTGTTTCACTTTTCATGTAAGGATCGTTTCATCGTATCAGAAGAAAAAATCTGGACAGCAGAAGTTGGTCTTTGATAAAATAATTGTCACTTGTCTTTGTTTAGAGCCACTAGACATGTTCTTAATAAAGCAAAATGGAAGCCAGGTTGAACATTTATTGATGCATTTGTTTCATGAAGTACTTACCAATAAGTACTAAATTATTTTATAAATTTTGACCCACTTCTGCTGTCCAGATTTTTTCTTCCGATACAATACTTAAATGAAACAAGAGGCGAACGGCATTAAAAACAAATAGCTTATTTTAGTCACTATGCACAACTCGAACTTCACCAAAAAAAAAATAAGTATGTTTATTTTTTTATTTTATGAAACTGAGTTAATGTTTCCTAAGACAGATTCCTAGCATCTCTTGTGGTTTCGGATTTCCCCTACTGCCCAGTATGTATGGAACAGCTACTTACCTTTTTTCGCATTAAGTTTGAGGTTACATTTACTACTAAGTTTTTTATATAATTACCTGAATCTGTTATTGTAGTCAGAAATTTAAATTCATGTAGCAGTACTTCCAGGTCAACAACAATAAACCAAGCATCTGAATTGGAATCAGAGGGGGCCAGACTTTTTAAAGGCCCCACATCAATCTTAGAGGGTGTTTCGTGCAATTGTGTCCCTAGACATCTGCTCTCCTGAAAAATAAATAGTTGTGTCAAAAATTATTAATAGTAAATTATAAACAGTAAATTGCTATTCTCTTACATACCATTCCAGTACTCAAATCATTTGAATGAATTCCTTCAACTTTATTAGCAATGGGAGCAGCGGTATTGGCTTTTTTTGGATTCGTTTTTGAAAAACCAGATCCTAAAAATTAAAAATAATATCATTAAGATAACAATCATTATTAACATTATGTGAGGCTATAATAAAGACAAAATAAATACCTCCTGGAATACTAGATTTCATATTAAATCTTTTCTTAAATGTTAACTTTTGCCTTAAATCATTTTTATTTGTGAATCCAATTTTTTTATTTATGGTGCGCTTGGTACCTTGGTCATGATTAAAGTCTCCTGAATAAAATGCCCGTGTACCACCCTTAGTTAATGCAGATGGAGTTGGATTATCAAAACTATTGAAAACAAGTCCTGTTGCAGGCTGTGACACAGTTTGGTTGTAGGCAACAATAAGAGAGCCTGAATTGTGGTTCACTGCATTAGCTAACCCAGGTGCAATGAAAAGTGGCTGTGTCTGAGGAACAGCCCATATCTTGGGATTATAGACCATAGGAGTAGTGTCTATATGATATGTACTTAAAGAAGTATTAAATGAATTATAATTACATACAGGATCTAATGAAGCAGGATTATTAATCTGGGTACTCTGCATTGCCCCTGATATTTGGTTAAAAGGAGTACAAAAAGTTGAATTACTATTTGCAATATTTGAGTAAGCTAAATCTGAGGATTGTTGTTCTGAATTCCTATTAATTACAAATTGTTCACTAGAGAGTGACTGAAGTGGTTCTGAATTATTTTTTAATGGAGAACTAGGTGGTTTTTCCTTTGGTTCTGGACATTTTGTAGGTTTAGCGCCGGGTAGGTGCTCAAGATGTTTTGTCCTACATTTTGCCTTTTCAATCTGTAAAAAAAAAACTTATTATATTATAATCTTTTAAATACATTTTTACCACTTACTTATATAATAAACAGGTAGCAGTCATTTAGATTAAAAAATAGGTTTGGGCACAGGCATGCAGGATACATATTAAATGTGATTTTAATTATTATGTTTAAGTCCCATATAATATTGCGCGAGCCTATTGCCATCAACCAGGCACAAATCCAGATTCCAGGCTGTTACTGAGAAGTTCCAGATAGAAACACTTTGCCTGACCCAAGAATCGCACCCAGAGCCATGCTCAGCAGTAGCGCTTGCAACCACTAGAGAGCCTGTACCCACTTAGATAAAGGTATTTTAACCAAATGTATGAAAACAAGCGATAATCCCTCTGACATACTGTCACACAGTTAACCTTGGTTGATAAAAGCTAAGCGTACCTACAAATGTTTGGTGTAAAAAAAAATCCTCTGACTAACCCTTCTGAGAGTCCCCCTAAGACGACCCACTGACCAGTACAGGTGTGATTTTATGTTATGTGCTTGTGAGTTTTATAAAATAACTTGTAAGATCTATCAGAATAATAATAAAATTTGTGAGAGGTAATTTAGTGTGGGTTAAGTGAATGTGATGAGATTATGTCAGATTAGGTCAGAGAGTCATCATACAGGATGTATGATAGAGAATGTGGTGTGTGAATCTGTTTTATTTTTCATTGTTCTATTATTGATTGGATAATCCTAGTGAGATATTCCGTGTCCTCATATCCAATTATTACTATGTAAAACTATACAAACTAATGGGTATTTACTTCATTGTCTGGATTGGTCTCTAATTTTAATGATCAGATGCAAATATACAAATAAATGATCGAATTACTATACTGTAATAAACTAATATTGTAATGTAGATATTTTTATGAAATTTCTTTATATAAAAACGTTTATGCTTTCAATTACATAAAATAATACATAAATTATTTACTAAGATTTTATTATTTTGTCAAGTAACATACATTGAAATGGTTACATTAAACGGATTCGAAATAAAAATGAATACCATGTAAGTAGCTAATTATATTACCTCTGCATCACTTAAATTCCACGCAGCTTCCCCAGTTAAACTGTTAAAATAGTATACATGTCCTGGATGTGATTTAGATTTGCATACTATCCAAGAGTTGCCGACAGAAGTTACTATGCGCCTGGCATCATTCCTTAGTTCTTCACTCATAGTATTGTAGAATAGCTCTATAGTATTTTTAAACTTTAACTAAAACAATATTTTCTAGCTTTAATTGAGTACCTAATTAGGAGCCGCCACAACACCCTAGTACTTAATAAAAAATCCCACGATTCCGTAAATACAAAAATTACAATTTTACAAAATGTCACCACAGCCCCACAGATAAACATAAAACACACACACACGGTACTTTTTTTTTTGCGTAGAGCCGTAGACCTTAGAGTAAGAAAGCTATAGAGCTTCGGTAGCGTGGCCACACATGAGACAAAAAAACTAACTTAAGGTGAATGGGTAGTTGATACCGCGAAATTCAAATTTTCTTACGTTTTTTGCAACTGGTTGTATCTTGATAAAAATATGATTCGCAACAATAACAGATACATATTTAGAGAATTATAATCATTAGAATCATTAATACATCTTTCTAAGTTAGATTTCTACCCCTAATACTTTTCCATATGAGATTGGTGGTTGGTGGTAGAAATCTAACTTAGAAAGATATATTAATGATTCTATTGATTATAATTCTATAAATCATATTTTGATCAAGATACAATCTGACACTGACCTGCAAATTGCAAAAAACGTAAGAAAATTTGAATTTCGCCTATCCATTCGCCTTAAATAACATTGGCTACTTATGCAGCTGCCTTGAAAAAATGGGCACGCACTGAAAGACGGAAATAGTATAGCTTTAATCCTTTTCTGTTACTTATAATAACTCAATACTTTACCCCTTTCTTGTGGAAATGAAATGGCGCTACCCACCGCCTATACTTTTCTTTGTAAGGCGTAGACAGTGACGACCAAGGAATATAGTACTCAAGAGGTGACGACTATTCTGCAAGGACTGCAAGTGTCGCTTAAAGTCGGCATCGGCAGCGCAGCGGCGGCGGCGGCGGCGGGCCGTCGACTTTACACTTTGTGGTAGGTCTACAGGTTCTGTTAGTCGCTGTAAAAACGACGACAAGGGTTAGTGGAACATAAATATTCTAAAGTAGGGTACAGCACAAAGACATTTATAAAATACGTCGTATTATTTACATAATTATTATTATTACGCACCAAATAGGTTAAAATTTTATGTCATTTTCTTTTAGAAAGGTTGTTAAAATATTAATAATTTTGGGAGGGAAGTGGCTGGAAGTTTTTTGGGAGAGGAATATTACATTTAGAAATTTTGTTATAGAGGTCGAAGGATTTGGTGTTCAAGGAGCAGGAGAAAAATAAATGGTCCAATACCATCCGCAAGACCGCATTCACAAAGGGGTCCCTAACATGGATCTTATCCAGAAACACTCAGTCTGCAAAGCGAAATTGGCCAATTTTGGGTATTTTAACAAAACCAAGGTTTCCGCTGGATGTCGGGCTGTATAGCTGCATAGTAGACACCCTTGGATTTTGAGGTCTCGTTCCACTTTTTTGTCCACGAGACGAACAATTTGGGTTTGGCACCATTTCGCAAATCGTAGTTATGAGCAGCCCCGGATCTAAGGGGGGGCAAACCGGGGCACTTGCCCTGGGCGGCAGTTTCATGGGGGCGCCAAATCCTTGTAACAAGAATTCGAAATATCGAACAAATGAAGTCAGTGGGTTGCACCGATGATAGGCTGTTTCGTTTCCTTATTACATACTAATTCCATGCAAAGAATGGCCTTCCTAAAAATCTATGATGTTTAAATAACGAACATCAAGAATATTTCCAACCAATCTTTGCTTAGACAAAGAAAAGTATAGACGGCGGGTAGCGCCATTTCATTTCCACAAGAAAGGGATAAAGTATTGAGTTATTATAAGTAACAGAAAAGGATAAAGCTATACTATTTACGTCTCTCAGTGCGTGCCCGTTCTTTCAAGGCAGCTACATAAGTAGCCAATGTTATTTAAGTTAGTTTTTTGTCTCATGTGTGGCCACGCTACCCGATGCTCTATAGCTTTCTTACTCTAAGGAATCTTTGACACACTTTGACAGCAAATATTAATATGCATTCAGTTTCAGTACAGATTTTCAGCAAAGAGTTTAATCACAGAGTAAGAAAGTTTAATAATAATACGGGAGCTTTTCAGCTTACGAACAAAATGGTTCTATTTTGGATTACTCTTGTTCTAGCACTTATTGGCAAGTATTTTCTTTTAACGTAGGTACTGTTATTAGGTATAAGGCTGGGTCAACAGTGCGAGCTATCGCGGTTTGTTTCCAAGGACGTTTTCTAAATATGTTAAACTAGCTTTTGCCCGCGGTTTCGCCCGCGTGGAGGTCGGAAATTATCCCACGGGAACGTACTATCGGGATAAAAAGTAGGTATCCTATGTCCCACAATATGCAAAGTAATTTTAATAAGACTGGAATATCAGTTAAAACATTCTTGGTTTTGCCATCCTTTGCTAGAACATGAAGATTTTGTGAATACTCTGTGTTTCTGGATACTCGTGAGCATGCCACATACAATTGCCCATGGGAAAAACAACTTTCTTCTAAATGTAGGTACACCTGCTACTTCTAGTGTTTGTCCTTGAGCCTTGTTTATTGTCATCGCAAATGCTGCTTTCAGAGGGAACTGCACTCTTTTAAATTGGAATGGTAAATCTGTCGAAATTATTGAAAATACGGGGAATCAAAATGTTTTCTCCTTTTGCTATTCCTGACATAATTATTGCTGTTAAAATATTCCGCCCCGCCCCAGGTGAGTAATTTGTAACCGTCTGCCAATACATAATCTTGGCGCAACAAGATTACGCACCCACAGTTTCATTCGTCGGTGCCAAAATTGCCCTTTCACGCAACCATTCTCTATGCCCCTTATTAGTTTGCAGATCGGGATAGAAGTTGTTTTTCAGATCATCTGTGGTAAGAACAATATTACAGAATAGAATAGAATAAAGTACCTACTCTTTATTATGTACACCATACAAATTACAGACATAATTACAGAAACTGTACAAAGGGCAATGATTTCATATATAATGTCAATGACAAAGGGTGACACAATGGGCGCCGGGCGGTCTTATCGCTAAAAGCGAACAGAATTTGCGGTTTAATGTAATCATACCGTTACTATCTGTTACCATACGGTCTTCGCCAATTTTCAGAAGTGCTGCCGCATATTGCCCCGATTGTGTCATTGTGCAGCTGTACTCGCATATTTGTAGTCGGACAATTTTTTTTTATATGCCCCCTTTAGTCATGCATTTATTTCATCTGGTAGTGTTCCCCGGTTTACCGGCATTTATTACCGGCAGAGTCTGTTTAAAATCGCTGGCTAACAGTACCACCGTTCCCTCCCATGATGCTTTGGTTGCTCTTGATGTCTTTTATAGTCCGATTTAGTGCTTCGATTGCTCTTTTGTGGGACATCGTATATTATCACAAACCAACAGTTTACAGTTTTTACTTATGTTACATACAGGCATTTCCTCATGAGATAAGTTTAACGGCAGTTTAAGTACCGAATGAGCCCTTCAAGCCACCATTAAGCAGCGTGGCGGCTATCCCAGAGGAGGCTACTGCAATAGCAACTCCTTTATCTTACCGGATTTGAGCTAAAAACAGATAAAACAAAAAAATATCAATGCCTCCCTGAGCATCAAGGAAGAACAAACCACCTTCACCCATGGACGTAATAGGTATATAGAGTTACTTCTATATATTACGTCCATGCCTTCACCGCTTTCGATTTTTTGCCCAACATTAACAAAAAAACCGGGCAAGAGCGAGTCTGACTCGCGCACCGAGGGTTCCGTAACATCATAATTATGTCTTTAAATTTTCATCGGCGAGGCCTATATTCGTCAGATAATTTTAACACTGCACTGCGGTGTAGAATATTGCAGTTTTATGTTAGCGCCATCTCTTGACCGATTAGTGGAACTAATGTAACTTTTGTTGATGATTTCTGAAAAGGTGTACTATTTAGAGACTTCGTTTTATTTTTCCTGTAATCTTTACATAAACTTCTATCACATAGAATAATTTCAGATTTTTCTCTTTGCAAACTTCGGACATAAGGGGGGGAAACGGTATTTTTATTTATTTATTTTATAATTTATGTACACACAGTAAAATACATACGGATAAGACATAATTATAATTAGAGTACAAAGGTACTTACTGCTTATTTCTTAAGAAATTTCTTCCAGCAGACCTGCGAAAGGAGAAGTAAAAAAAGAAATGTAGACAATAGTGTGTGAGAACAAGAAGAGAAAATGTGAATGTGTGAAGTCTAAAACTAGAATATTAAATAAACCTACACATATAATGCAAAAGAAAAAAAAAATACATAAGTAAACTTAAATAAATACATAATACTAAAATATATAAACATATATTATATTTAAACATATATATATATATACTCACAATATAGAGGAAAGGTAATGCTCTTTTAATCGACATTTAAATAGCGATATTGTTTTCAAATCACGAATGCTAGGCGGAAGTGAGTTCCACAATCTTACAGCATGGACAGAGAAGGAATAAGAATAGTAGCTTGTTTTATGAGGCTGAGCTTTAAGGCCTAAAAAAAAAAGAAAATATATTTGAGAATGTGCAAACTGCGCTCTTTCATATGAATCACACACATGCCCTAGTAGACCCACTTCGAATTTTTCAGACCCCCCTTTCAGTCCTTGTTGAAAAAATATACATATATGTATTTTTATTTCTTTAATAATTGCAAAATAGTTGGGCAAACGTCATCTAAAACTATACCTTTGAAGTTGATAGCATTGAGGGTTGAGTTCAAATGTGGAACGGAGAGTCCGTTCCACGTTTTTATTTGCTGCAAAGATCAATTCTATGGGGTATGCATGATTCATGATAAGTCGACTTATCATGCATACACGGTCAAGTTTACTGGACGCGGCTTCAAGTCCGCTGCAAACTTGACAGTGAACTTGATCGTGAGTGGCTCGCATAAGGCACGCACTGTGAAAGTGTGAACCCAGTCTAAAGATTGTTATTTATTTTAGGCACCAATGCTGACGGAGAGTTCTGTGTTCTTCATAGTCCAAGCTCTCTAACCTTTATTCGGACAAGTGATACGTACGAAAGCCTTCTGAAGGAGATATTTTGTGCTACACTTGGACTCTCTGTTGTACAAGTATGTTATATTTAATCTAAACCTGAGTACCTTTATGGACTATGGTGATATATCAGTGGCTCAATATGACCATTCAGAAATCGCGTACTCGATTGGCTTATAGAAAACCTTACCGGTGTAATGCGTGTATATTTGTACTAGTAAACCAAAGAAATAGTACAAAATCACAACTGCAGTCCTAGGTGTAACAAGCATAGTTACATAGGTAGGTAATACCTAACGCGTCTAGATACAGTCGGTGGCCAACATTATCTGACCCACTTGAGTGATAGCGAATTTGAACCTTATCGTGAACATCTGGACTGGAATACTCCGTGCAAGCATTTCGATAAACCGTTTTGTTAAGCGATTTTAATCATTAAGTATAATGTTGTTGTTAAGGTTGAAAGGCTAATGAGTTTCACGACTACTAAAAAAAAACCAAGGCGAGGGTGGATGAATAAAAAAAACCGGGCAAGAGCGAGTTGAACTCGCGCACCGAGGGTTCCGTGCCTCGGAAAGCACGTTAAGCCATTGGTCCCGACTGTCATTCGTGGATCTTTGACAGTCGTTACGGGTAGTCAGAAGCCCAAAAAAGTCTGACAACCAGTCTTATCAAGGGGTATCGTCCCAGTAATTGGGTTGTGGAGGTCAGATAGGCAGTCGCTCCATGTAAAATACTGGTATTCAGCTGCATCCGGTTAGACTGGAAGCCGACCTCAACATAGTTGGGAAAAGGCTAGGCAGATGATGTAAAAATTGCGCGTGTAAGCGCTGCTTCAGTGCTAGAGGTCGCACGACTGCGTTAACCAAGTGCGGCAGCGGTTTTAAGCCACAAGATTTTGTGATCCGAAGACATCAATTTTTTTTTGCGGATGGGAAATCATCAAATGACCCCTCCCGCTCTGGGTGGAGCGGAAGGGAGTGTCAGACTCTTACTGACTAAAACCCACCCGTGTTCCTTCCTTAGCCCTTTATGTTCCGGGCCAGTGGTAACCCTTTCGGACAATCCCGCTGACCCGGCAGGCTTCGGCCCTATGGGGCCCCTCCTCTATGCTGACATCTCTTTGAGGCGCGCGTGGAACACGTACGCGCCGTCCGGCACGGGCCTGGTCCTGATCGGACGGTGAGCTACCCATTTCTCTCCGCCCGCAGGCCCGCGCCTACGGTGGCCGGGAGTCGTCGCGCGGCTCCCGACGCCCGGAGCGTCTCCCGCGGCAGCTGGGACGGGAGGCTCTCTCCCTGAGCCGTCCCGCCACCTCCTTCGCTAGCATGACTGCTTCGCAGAAGGAGGTGACTGCCTCCCACTCCCTCTCGCCCCGGACCATGGCTTGCACCAGGGCCGGGCGCGAGAGGTCGCCGCCGCTGCCGATCGCCTCTACGAGGACACGGCGGTGCTCCGCCCAAGCGGGGCAGACCTCCACCGTTTGCTCCACCGTGTCCTCTGGGCGATCCTGGCAATGGCACCCGGGCGTTTCCTCCCGCCTGATGATGTGCAGGAACCTCCCGAAACTTCCGTGTCCGGTGAGGACCTGCGTCAGGCGGTAGGTGAGGGCGCCGTGGCGCCTCTCTAGCCACTCCTCAAAGAGGGGTCTTATCGCCGCTATTGCGGCGTGCCCTGCGCTGGGTTGCGACAGTCGCTCCTTCCATGTCGCCATGAGATCGCGCCGGAGATCCGTCCGCTCCGCAGCGATTTGCCGCGGAAGCGGAACTTCCCCCCGGCGTAGTGCCTCCGCGCGCCACTCATACAGGCGCGCGAGGACTATCGCCTCCAGATCCCATGGCGGCAGTCCGGCAATGAGGCTTGCCACCTCGCCAGAGATCGTGCGGTAGCCCCGGATAAGCCTTACGGCTACCACCTTCTGGGGCGCGTTCAGGTAGTGGGCGGCTCGCCGCCGCAGTGAACGCGCCCACACCGGGGCCCCGTATAGGGCCATGGACCGCACGAGACATCAATGCTTGAAGCGCAATCAAAGGCTGTTTGTGCAGCGACTGTCTTTAAAACCGCAACTCGATACTAATGACAATGAATGAATTTGTAATTGTAACCTACTTACCTACTTATTTAACTTCGAGGCTAGGGCGCCGGGCGCGCAAATGTGGCAAAATAAATTATAACCTACATACCTAACTGTGCAGTTTTTTGGCGAATGTGGTTCGGTAGCCTGCGAAATTAAAAATATGTTCTTTTCTGACTATAGGTTAGTTACTGTGTTATAGGTAGGTAAGGTTTCGAGAGTAGTTAGTTAGGTTAAGCGATGGGTTCCCGCATTGTCGAGGCGGGGGGGCTCAGTAGCCGTGGCTTGGTCACCCACGGTGAAGCGAAGAGGAACCCGAGGAGGGGCCGCTTGCTCGTCAGGGTTTTTGCCAGTAAACCGACAACGTAGCGGCCAACAAGTAGGTTGCGGTGCCGCTTGGGCGACATCGCAACTGAGGCGGGCCGCGATGTCGTATGGGAGGCGCATCGCGGCTTAGGGTTGGAGGCCGCGGCGGGAGAGGAGTGCGGTATTGCGGTGCGCCGCTCTGCCTACCATCCGCGGCCTTGACGGCGTCGCCACCGTCTGATGGCGGACGCAGTGGGGCCGCAGGGGAAGAGGAGTGTTGGTATGATATTGGCCGCTCTCCCTATCCACTGCGGCCGAAAATTGGCAGGTGGCGGGGCCAATGACCTAACCTGTCGCAAGGGGACCAAGAATGCCCAGACACGGGGTCGTCTGGCGCCCATGTGCTGGTTTGGTCCCTGGGGTGGTCACGGGCGTGCTATGTGTTCTGGTGCGCCGGTGATGGGGAGTACTCCCCAGAGGAGGGTCCGCTAACGGACAGCCGCGGCGAGTTCACGGATGTGTGCTAACGCGTGCCCGTGTTCCCGCCGTAAGCGGCAGAGGATTACACCGTGGAGTTTTAGTGGGTTAGAGTCCCACATAACTGCATTATCTCCCCGTGGTAGTGCAGAATGCATGAGCATTTCTCCAAGTTAATAAAAAAAAGGTACCAGTTGCTGAAGGATCGTACGTTCCCGCGCGTAGGTGTGAGATTAAACATCGGGGTGGTTTTAGCCTCCTCAACAGACACGTCGACAGATTCATCAGCAGATGGTCATCTGCGAATGCGTCGGCCGACGTGTGGACGGGGTAATTTGCTAGTCTGTGTTAGATATTTGACGTCGGCAGATGCAAATGCCACCAATCCGTTTGTTGTCGGTTTTTATGGCACGGGTCAAAGGGTTTCAGGCGTGTGTCCACAGCCTGTGGGCTGAAACTCTGAGACGTGTGGACTCCACACGTCTGACGATGCATCGTATTATTATCGTAGTCGTGAATGAGAGTGCACGCGTGCTTATTGCAGTTTTTTTTTCTCGTTTATGACCACAGACGAAACATTTAAATTTCTTGAGTTATATCAAGGAGAATTTCTGCCTGTGGAATTCTAAAAATAAGTTCTATAAAAATTAAAATTCCAGCATCCTTCCTTTCCACCTTCTTTTCTATTTATTTTTAATAACTTTACTGCAATGCAGACTCAAATAGTAGTTAAAAGTACTAAATAAATAAATAGCTGCGGCAGCTACGGTCTCAACATCATTTTTTTTTAATGTTGCGTGCGTACGATTTGCGTCTGTCGAGAATTAACACAGACTGAACGACCAACCAACAGACGTGTGGTTGGCTCGTGGTGATCCATCTGCTGATGCATCTGTCGACGTCCGCGGACGCGTCTGCCGACGTGTAGAGGAGGCACAAGAGTGTGACAGACCCCGCCGCCCGCCCCAGGGCGGCGGGCATCCATGAGGATTTTCCACCCCGGAAACAAAAAAAAAGGGTAGGTACCACAAAAAAACGTTTAAAAATTTATAAATTAAATGAATTACACCCTGATAACAGGATGCAGAATGGAATGGCATGTATATTATGGACCCTTTCAACACCCCTGAAGCTGCTGTGGAGGTGTACATTGATGGTGTCGTCAGCCTTGGCGAAAATGTGAGTGCCCAAATGCAACTTCGCGGAAAACGAATTGTTTAGCAAATTGACTGCGTTGCCTTAGAAGTTTGATTTTTTTTCACTGCTTCAAGGGATTGCAGCCCTGTGTATTTGATATTAATTTCAACTTGATAACTCCACGCGCTCCTGAGAAAAAGGGTATTGACAGATGGACAAAGAAGTGATCTTAAAAGGGTTCCGTTTTTCCTTTTGAAATACGGAACCCTAAAAAGCAGGCTGTACGCAAGGTATCGGCATGGTGAGTCTGTTGGTTGGCCAACAGAATTGCCATAAAATGCAACCTATTTATATTTAGTATAGTATCTAAATCTAATTTTCAGGCAGGATTGAAGTCCAAAGTCTTTCCGCTGATCGTAGATGAATATGAGCCAGATACCTTCAAAGGTGTAAAGCACAGAATTAAGCAGCGCGTAGACTTCGGAGACAACAAAATCGTAAATATCAAACTATCTGATGAAAATAAGGTAAGTACCTACGAACTAAAACACATTCCGGGGGAAAAGAGCTTGCACTGGTGAAAATTAGATACACATTATTTCGCCCCTTCGCGTTGGGTACCTATCGAAGAAAAACAGAAAGCTTAGATAAATAATTGGTCTTGCGGCGCTCGTCATCGGCAGCGAGACCAATCATTTATCTAAGACAGAAAGGTAATTTAATATTGACTACAAGAAATAAGTTACTCTTTTCTTTGATACATTAAGCGGTAGCATTTTAGACATATGGCTTAGTAGGCGACTCGGCCGGTCGAGACAGGAATTTCATTATTATTAATATTTTTGAGTGGTGTTTTGGACGAATTCTTGTTTAGAGGCAAAGTACCGTCAGGCACATAATTAAATAATACATATTTTACTTTGTGGCGCCATCACGCCATGGATAAATTAAAAACATAAACATTAAGGTTTTTCATTCTGACTGTACAAAATTTGCTTAAAAAAAAGTCGGGATAAGGGAAAAGATCGGGCGAGACTCAGCGGCCGAGTCGCCTACTAAGCCTTAGACAGGCCGGCTGCCTTAGGATTAATTAAACTACTCCCTAAGGGCATAAAAGACAGACATAGTTCGTAGTGCTACAATTAACTTTGTGTCTGGTACACTCTTACCCATTCTCCTTTACACAAATCAATTTCAAACCAACCTAAATTTAAATTAGTTACTTAGTTATGCTGGCCAACTAAAAGTGCAAGATTTGGCCTAACAGCATCGACCTTCCCTCATCGAGCTCTCTAATAACATGTATATTTTATGATATGTTATCTAAAAATTATTGCCCTATGGGTACTTACTGAGTTACTGACCCAAGCTATCACGTCTCGCAGTATGTTGCACTAGGAAACCCTGTACCTACCGTACGTATTCAGATTAAGTAGGTATTTACAGTCCTTTCACGGTTACTTTACCTCTGACAGCAGCATCGTAACAGCAACCTTATTGTAATGAAAATAAAGATCACTGAGATTGACAGACCAGCAACCACAATTGTAACGAGAATAAAGATCACTGAGTTTGACAGACCAGCAACCATAATTGTAACGAGAATAAAGATCACTGAGTTTGACAGACCAGCAACCATAATTGTAACGAGAATAAAGATCACTGAGTTTGACAGACCAGCAACCACAATTGTAACGAGAATAAAGATCACTGAGTTTGACAGACCAGCAACCATAATTGTAACGAGAATAAAGATCACTGAGTTTGACAGACCAGCAACCATAATTGTAACGAGAATAAAGATCACTGAGTTTGACAGACCAGCAACCATAATTGTAACGAGAGTAAAGATCACTGTGAATTTTAACAGTGATTCAAAATCAGAGGTAAAATAACTGTGAAAGAACTGTATACTTAAGTACGTACTTATTCCAGCTCAATACAATTAAGAATGTGTTTGGTAATGTTAATATCATGTCAAAAGAGGTGTCTGCACTCCCGCTTATTCATTTGAAGCAAACCGTAGATGAAGACCGCCACTTCTTAAGTGAGCTTGGCACTTTGCAAGCTATTACTGGAAAGGTAATTTTATTTATTTTTACTTTATTCGTAGGTATCTATTAATAATCTATTAATAAACTGAGGACTTTGTTAATCTAAGTTAAGTGTGTTTTTTAATTGATTTTTAAAATCCTTTTTACCGCACCTTGTTACTTAATACTGGTGATTTACAGGTCCAGGCTGGAGCTTTGATTCCTGACAACTTAATTGATTTTTATAATTTCCGTTTTCGGACTCTTCATGCTTTGTCTGACTTTTATGGTCCCATCTCCCGCCAAACCAAAGAAGCTAAGAAACTGTTATGTAAGAATTACCATAGTTAATTAAATGTTGTTTGTATAGTAGACTATGTACCTATGTACCTACAGTTCCGCCGACGAGACACGTTACAATCGGAATAGGTTTAATTTTGACAGTTCAACAACATTCATTGCGTTATTTACGTGTTGAGCAGACAAATTGTTCGAACTTATGAAGCAATGGATTAACAATTTGCTTCAAAATGATTCAGATTCCGATTGATAATGTGTTACGCAATTAGGGTGCCGTTCTTGACACCTGCATTCTCTCAACGGCCAGACTGTAACTAGCTAATGCCGACTCTACCTGTACGTTGGAATTCACAAATATTATTGTCATGTCATTAATACTGCTACTCTATCATCTACATTAATACTGCTGCACCCACCACCTGCTACTATCATAGATTCGTTGGGCGACGAAATAGCATCGCTTGTTTACTGCTGCGGCGGCGGCATCTACAAAGCAACATGCGAACTAAGCTTTACACTGAGACGTCACGCAAAATCCTGCATCGCGCAAGCTAAGTTAGACACACGGCTATACATGTAGAATGTCCCGACATCAATCGTCGAGCAGTAGCCCACCAGAGTCTGGTAGGCTACTGTTCGACGATTGATGTCGGGACGTACTTTACCAGAAACAGACCGTCTGGTTGGAGGAAGGATCCTCCCTTTTCCATGGAAGATGAGTGAACTTTACACGGTGTTCCTCACACGGTATTCCACACTCGGCTTTCTTATCGCCTCGAGTATGATGATCAACATAGCACACATGTATCATAATGTACTATTATAGAACTTTTTTTAAGGTGATGCTCTCCAAGAACTCAGCAATGCATTTGTTAAAGCTTACGATGGCTGCGTATTAGTCACTGTTGTCACCACAGATGTCGCTCATACACGTCGTTCTGCTCGATCACTGACAGATCCTCCCGGTCACTCGAAAAAATGGCCATATCAGTGGCTAGAACTGCCTCTCAGTAGGCAAAATATATCTTTTAAATCAGCGGATGCCAGACGAGATGTTAAAAACAGTGGAGGAAACTCCACAACCAAACCTCCTTGGACGACGACTCCAAAGACGGTTAGGACGTATAACGCAAATCAAATGGCACTTATAGAAAGGGAGGTAAGTTTGTTTTATCACTATTTTCATACTTGATTCTGATAATTTGATTTGATGAACCAAACCTGAAATCGCGAAAAAAAAACAGCTGTTCCCTACATTTATGTTCGTCTAACTCGTCAAAATGTAGAGAACAGCAGTTTTTTTTTCACGATTTCAGGTTTGGTCCCATAGTAAAAGTTGTTCATAATGATGAGTAAAATCACGTGTTTAAGTATCGGTCACTAATTACCAGTCACCCTATATATTCGAGATTTTGATGCATCGAGACAGTGAGACGGAAAGCTCATAAATATCGACTTCAATTAACACGTTTCGAATTGTCGTTTTTGACTTATCGTGCAAGTGTGACTAGACCTAACGTCATTCGGTTTCAAGAAGAGAGAGAGAGAGATGTTTTTGTCTATTTTCCTGTGCTACCTACCTAGAGTATTCTTAATTTCAGTACTTGGCACCATTGCAATCAGCAGACAACGCTGCTATTTTCAACATCCTTCTATGGTTTGGTGTGGCGATATCCTTCAGCATGTTAGCAATTATATATGCCTGCATGGATATGGATCCCGGCAGAGACACAATTATTTACAGAATGACTACCATGAGGACGAAGAAGGACCTATAAAAAACAATAATTTCTCTTTCATGTCTATTAATTTTAAAGAAGTTTTGTGTACCCATCGGCCCCCAAGCCAAAACAGAGTGCGAGATGGTTCCAGGGCTTATTAGTTTCGAGATATTATGTTCAAAAATACTGTTTGTGTTAAACACTATTAAATAAATTATTACAACTTAAATTAAAATATTTCTAGACGCAACAAAAGTTTTGGGACATCATGACTTATGAGATCAAGGGATAAAATCTGGGGGCACGTTAGTGCCCCCGCCAAGACGAGCCAAGCGAAGCGCAAGGGCACTATACCTACCTACCCTTTTTCGGAGCGCTTCGTCGTTTTTTTGAAACCTCATAACTTGGCTTTATATCAGATTTAAAACAAAATTCTCGGGATATGATGTCAATAGTGGACTTATTAGACATAAATACAAGTTTCAATTGCATATCTCCTATGTTACATCGATGTTTTACCACCATAGATGAAAATTATTTCTTGGCGGAATTATCATTCTGTCTGAAACATTCCCATAAATTACTATACCTATGTAAAATAAATTGCTAAAAGGTAACATGGATAGTGGTAGACCGCGAAATTCAAATTTTCTTACGTTTTTTGCAATTTGCAGGTCAGTGTCAGATTGTATCTTGATCAAAATATGATTCGCGACAATAACAGGTACATACATATTTAAAGAATTATAAACATTAGAATCATTAATATATCTTTCTAAGTTAGATTTCTACCACCAACCACCAATCTCTTATGGAAAAGTGTTAAGATTGTTAGACATAGAATTAGAATTATTTGATACTTTTGCTTAAACTATGATAGTACTAGGTACCTATGTCATGGTGGTTTCGCTAGGAAGGACTACTATAAGTAAAAATTTACGTCGAAACTAAACTAGAGCTAAAGATATTTTTTTTTTAATAAGAACTCAAAACAAAATAGGACTAGAAAGACATTCCAGACTTTTATATGTAACTTATACAGATAGTCTACTTGTTAAGGGGCTTACATGACCTAAAGCGCGGTCACTGTCGGACTGCATAGAAAAGAAAGAGAAGCGTGATGACACAACGCTGGTAATGAATTGCAAAATATGAAGCAATTATATTACAAAAAATCTATTGTTCGGACTAAAAAATTAACATTTGTATTTTAGTACCTAGGTTTGCTTGTAGAATAATCTGACAAAAAATCAGAATTATTGTATGTAGGTATAAATATGGTTTTTATTGTAAAAACAAAGTTTTTAGAGGTAGCTTCATGATTTTTCTCTATCGTATCAAATTAGTTGTATTATGTTTTCAACACACTATCTACCTAGCTAGATTCTGAAGAATATCATGTATTTTTCTGATTTTGTTTACTGTAGTCAATCATTATTTTTATTGTTTCTAAAACTTACGTGTTTTTGTGTTTAGGTCCTGTAAGCCCCTTAAGGCGAAAGCGCCAGGGTAGCCCGCGAAATTTTTTTTTTTTAGGTTTTTTGCAATTTGTTGGTCAGTATTAAGTTGTACGTTAATTAAAATATGATTCGCGGTCGTAACAAATACGTATTTACAGAATTATAATCATTAAAGTCATCAACACAACTCTCTAAGACCATGTAATCCCCAACTGATAGGATTTCATGAAATAGTCATTCACATAGGGATACGAGATCGGCCCCTAACTTAAACACGATATACACGGTTTGAAATTATTACTAGAATGCATTACTACGAGAAAATATATATTTTTGTCGTTTGGTTGGTATTAAAAATATATATTACATTTGGCAATACAGTAATCATATGACAGTCTCACAGTCACTCGTTTAGTTCCCAACAAAATGGCTGTAGCTATGGCTCTGTTTTGGATTTCTCTTGTATTATCAGTAATAGGTAAGTAAATTTTTGTATAATATTTTATGCAAATGTTTCCTACGCTAACTATATCGGACTTTTATAAAATTTTAGGCTCAAATGCCGCCGGAGAGTTCAGTATCCTTCATAGTCCTGACTCCCTTAAATTTTCGGGATCAGGAAAAACGTTGGAAAGCCTTCTGAAAGAGATCTTTTCTGCTGCTCTCGGACTCTCGGTTGAAGAGGTACGTAATACGTGGGAATGTTGCTCGATGTGACCTCGCTCTTAATGTGCTCTTAATCAATTTACTGTAGTAGAAGAGCAAAGGGTTTCCGATCTCGATTCGATAGACTGAAGGTGACTGAAGGCTTATCCTACGAAAATCATCCATCCATTTAGAGCACATGCTGCATTATATGAATCTTGTCAAATGGTCGAATTTTAGGGGCAGAAGGCAAAAGTCTAATTGTAAATTCATGACAATCTGGGACTCTCTGTACATAGTCGAACATAAGTGCTTTAAACCGCTTATAAGCTGTATTGTAGACATTGGTGGAGAACATTTTCGAAATGTCTTATTTAAAAAAAGATAACTAGAAATCTGTTTCTATGGAAAATTTAAAATTGGTCTAATTTGGCTGTAACACTATTTTTCAAAAATGTTCTCTGCTAACTTTTTAGACCTTTGTATCCTGCTTATGCATATGAAGTTTCATTAAAATCGGTTCATTCATTTCGAGAAACAAGGGCTTGAATGTTTGTATGAAATGCTGTATGGCGTAAACACTCTTAAGCCTGAATCATCATTTTTTTTAATCTTAAATAGATGTGGTTCCTGTTTGAATTGGAATATCTGTTGAAATTAAAAGAAAATAATTAGTATGACACATGAACGGCCAACATTTAATAGAATATTTACTGCACCATCCATAGTTCAATTCATTTTTTTCTAAAATAACACTGAGAACTTTTTTGGTTTTAAGTTGTCTCTGAGCCTTTTAAATCTGTATAACAACAATTAAAAAGATTTCTTTGAGGTGCTGAGGTTGCCCAAAAAAAATCATGTGTTTTTTGCAAATTATGGTAGGTAGAGTGAACTTTTGCATTTAACTTGGTTAAAATGCTATTAAAATCCAACAATGTCACAAAACATTTTGTTTAATTTTAGATTGAAGTACTGTTTTTTTCACTAGTCATGGTACTCATGATTGTACGACATTTAAGCATTCTTTTGTCTGTGATATTGTTTTATATTATTGTGTTTATAGAATTCAGAATGGAAAGGCATGTATGTCATGGATCCTTTCAACACCCCTGAAGCTGCTGTGGAGGTGTACATTGATGGCATCTCCAGCCTTGGCGAAAATGTGAGTGTGTCTGCTAATTCTATTTCAAATTCAATATGCATAGTTTGAAAAATGAACATAAGTATGGATTTGTAAGATAGAAAATCATTTATTTCTTCTATCAGACTTTATCATACCAACAGAAAACAAAAGTGGGTGGAGATACTTTACTATTTTAACTTATCATTTGCAGTCTGGATTGAAGTCCAAAACCTACCCGCTGATTGTAGATGAGTATGAGCCAGATACCTTCGAAGCTATAGAGCACAGAATTAAGCAGCGCTTCACTAGCGGAGGCAACAAACTTGTGAACATCAAACTATCCAATCGCTATGAGGTAAGTTATTAGGATGTTAGGGAAAACCGATTTTAGTTGTACCACTAGCAAATATTATAGGCAAACCGCTTAATTAAATCCTCGCTTGCGGGGTGTAGGGGCGCGGGGGTAGGTCCAGAACGGGGACCGTGAGAGGTGCGGGCGGCAGGTGCGTTGTTTATATAAATATTGATATATAAATATGATATACAGGGTTATTTGTAAAACACCAGCAACCTCTTAAGAGGTCATTGTACTCATCATTATGAACAACTTTAACTATGGGACAAACCTGAAATCGCGAAAAAAAAAACAGCTGTTCCCTTCATTTTGACGAGTTATACGAACATAAATGTAGGGAACAGCTGATTTTTTTTGAGGTTGCTGGTGTTTTACAAATAACCCTGTATAAATATTCCTGACTTGAACAGAAAAATGAAGGAGGGAATGGAGGAGGATCTCTAAAACTGGCCATTATTTTTTTTTGCGTCTATATTAACATTCCAAAATAAAAAAAAGTAATTTAAAAAAATTTAATTGACTTCAAAAAGAAATTAACTCAAAATTATGAAATAACTTTAATTTCGGAAGTCGGTGTCTTGGGATCTGTATATAGGGTGACTGGTAATTAGTGACCAATACTTAAACACGTGATTTTATTCATCATTATGAACAACTTTTACTATGGGACCAAACATGAAATCGCGAAAAAAAAAACAGCTGTTCCCTACATTTATGTTCGTCTAACTCGTCAAAATGTAGAGAACAGCCGTTTTTTTCTTCACGATTTCGGGTTTGGTCCCATGAAAAAAAACGACACCACTGATGAAAAATTTAAAAAATTACAGCGGTTATCTTAGATTTTCATTGAGCTCAATATCCATCCCTTTCTTTCTTCGCCAGCCAAATTACGAACGAATTACAAATTACGATTTTAACATTCATACTCGGTTGGTTATTTGAGTGGGCATGCCTACTTTATGGTGATAAATTGCGAAGGTTGAACGTCATGGTATTACGCGTGACACGTACGTATTTTTAACGCGTGACACGTACGTATTTTTAATTTCGTCGTATTAACTTGAACGAGTAAAGATAAAGACCAATGACAATGTGCGAATAATACGGGAGCCAAGTAGGCCGTCTGGCGACAGCCTACTGCCGCGCGTGTTTGTATGAAGGTTTTGTTTTTGTCAAGATTTTGCGAGTTTCTTAGATGTGGGGCACACACACTAAAATGTAATTGACAGGCTTATGGTAATTCAATGAGGTAGGCACTGCTTATATGCCTTTATACAATACACGCCACTGTTTTACAGTTATAAACGAGACCGTGGCTAGCAGCGTACCGTTAAAAACATTCCAAAAGCTCTCTTATGGAGCTGGCCGTTGGACCCAGCAGCACCATATCGTCCGCGTAGCTGAGGTTATTGACGCAAACATTGACAATCCAACATCCAATCCGTTTGCTGCTGAAATGCAGCAATCAGCTTATTGACTTAGGTTGAAATGTTTTGGCGAGGTCAGCCCCCCCTGCCTCACCACAATCCAACCCATGCGTATGGGTTGGATATGGCTTTACATCATGTAAGACAATTTACTCTCTGCTGCGTAGCAGAGAGTAAATTGTCTTACATGATGTAAAGCGCGGTCACTGTCAGACTGCATAGAAAAGAAAGAGAAGCGCGATGACAACGCTGGTAATTTGTTGCAAAATAAGAAGCAATCATTTAATTACAAAAAATCTATTGTTTGGACTAAAAAAATTAAACACTAGTATTTTAGTATGTTGCTTGTAGAATAATCTGACAAATAATCAGAATGTATGTATATTAGTATGGTTTTTATTGTAAAAAGAAATTCCTAGTGTGGGGCAATGTTTAAAAAAAAAAAGTTTTTTGAGGTATCTTCGTGATTTTTTTCTATTGTATCAAATTAGTTGTATTATGTTTTCAACACACTATCTACCTAGCATATATCCTGAAGAATATCATTTATATTTTTTAATTTTGTTTACTGTAGACGATCATATACTTTTATTGTTTCTGAAACTTGCGTTTTTTGTTTAGGTCCTGTAAGCCCCTTAACATGGTATACAAGGCTAGTTTAGTGTGGACAATATCGAAACTAACCGCCACATTGTTTCTACACCGTGTTCCGGACGATATACATAAACTTCGACCGACCATGGAAATAAGCATTTTTCATTATGGACACATTAATGAATTTTTATTTTTTGTTAATTTTCATACAAACTTGACATAAATCACCCGATAATCCGATATGCATGCCTCTTTATACGAATTGGCAACGACGTATTTTCATTCTTAAGATTTGGCGGGCTGAAACTTATCAAAAATAAGTTAAGACCCTTTATTACTGCATACATAGCTCAATTAAATTTCATTAAATGAAATTACAAATATCTTTGTAACGAAGCCTTTTTAAGTACTACTTCCTGTGTTAGATGTCATTTGTAAAAGCTAAAGCAAAGGTTATGGATAACGTGAAGAACACGGTGTAAAGTACAATTTCTCAAAAATGTTTACCAGCAACCTCCCCGTCAATATCATTTAGGCGGCAAAAGACCCTTGTAGGCTTGTAGCACTCTAAATTCAAAAGTAACTATCTGTCTGTGGGTTAGGGCACAAGATACGAGTACTTCGCTCCTGTGGGGATAATTTCTTACCTCCACGCGAGCGAAGCCGCGGGCAACATCTAGTTTGATAAATACGTTTATAATTTGTTTTTTTTTTTTCAGCTCGAATCACATGTGTTTGGTGAAGTCACATATCCCAAATCTACTAAACAAAATCTTAATCACTTGAAGCCCTTGGTAGATGAAGACAACAATTTCTTAGATGAGCTTGAGACTTTGCAAGCTGTTACAAAAAGGGTACATAATTTTTTTTTTTTTGTATGGGGTTCTAGTGGCTTTTTATTTTTTTTTTTACCAAGTAGTTTGACTTACAAGTAGAGTTCGACCGAAATTCGTTTTCGGTTTTCGGCTAAATACCCATTTCCGGCAACCATTTTCGTTTGAATAAAAATAATAATTTCAGCCGTGGCCGAAAATAATTAAGTGACTCCGATGTCTTTAAGTACAGACGCCAGCACATCAAGCTACCCGAAACTGTCAAATTTTCCGAATCAACTTTGAACCTTATGCTTTAGGTGTAAAGTTGAAAATTTACTGAAAGAAATTTGACAGATTGTACTAGCTTGATGTGCTGGCGTGTATACAAAGTTTCTTGTGATTTAACTTTACCACATCAACTTAACCTCATCTAGTTTTTAAAACATGATTGACTTATAAAGCGTTTCAACAACCCTACATAAAGAAACTAAATAATCTAAAAGTACTTTATGCGGAAAGAAACATTTTATTTAAATGATTAAAAGATTAAGACTGCATTTCTTTTACTATTACTATAAACCTATCGAAATCCAAATAATCATCTTCTTTTTCGGTTTTCGGTCGAAAAAGCAAATTAGGCCGAATTTCGTATTCGGCCGAAAAAAAATCCCATAATATGCAGTCGGACTCTACTTACAAGGTTCATTATTCTGATGATTTCAAATAAAACTATAATGTGCTAGTTCATGTAAAGTTACATTACTGAGGTTTCGATCAAAGCTGAAGTCTAATCTTAAAAAGAAAAGAAATAAAAGAGAAGTAATTATTCATTTACAGATCCAGAGTGGAGCTATCATTCCAGATAACATAATTGATTTTTATAATTTCCGCTTCCGTACTCTTCATGCTTTATCAGACTACCACGGACCTAACTCCCTCCAAACCAAAGAAGCGAAAAAGCTGTTAGGTAAGAATATACCGCAATCAAATGTTATTTTTATAGTTGAATAAGAAGCTAGCGCCGCCGACCCTAACCCTGTACGTTGGGAACTCACTAATACTAATCATCTACATTAATACTGAACCCACCTATTGTCACATTCTCATTGCGCGACGAAATAGCATTGTTTGTTCGTACTTATGTAAGTAATCATTAATTAGTTTCTTTTTAAACTATGTTTATTGTTGTAAAGGTGATGCTCTCCAAGAACTCGGAAAAGCATTTGTAAAAGCTTACGATGGCTCCGTATTAGTCACCGTTGTCACCACAGATGTCGCTCATACGCGTCGCGCCGCTCGATCTGTCGGACCAGATGGAAAACCAAGCAGTCAAGGAATCGATTATCAATGGCATGTCAAGGAATATAAAGCGGTAAGGTTAACTATTCTTGCTATGCTTTGTTTTTTATCATAGTTTTGTATGCGTCTTTAGTCTGGGTTGTCTGTTACGTCATTCATTAAAAAATGTTTGTAGATAAGGTAAAACAATATATTTTGTCATTTTTCTGTAGAAACTTTATTGGATAATAGTGAATATTTCAAATTACAGGATAATGACACCGATGACAGCTACAATGCTGAGTACCCTGCAATCTTCAACATTATTCTATGGTTTGTTGTGGTGATGGCATTCAGTCTAATCGCAATTGTCTACGCCCTTATGGATATGGATCCAGGCAGAGACTCTATCATCTACAGGATGACTAGCACAAGGATGAAGAAGGACAATTAAATCCTGAAGTCTGTTTTTAACTTATATCAATTTCAAGTAAGTTCCAACTGCAGTATTGTATGTTTTAGTTAAGTCCTGGTTATCATATCATGGAACTAGAAAAATCACATTAATGTTCTACAAAAACAAAGTCCATGATGTAAGTACAGAATTTTGTAGTCATTCTGTAACTATTTAAAACTTGATGAGATAATGTGTAAAATAGTGTTATTTTAGTTGTAAAGTAAATAATTTGTTAGATGCAAAAACCATTGTTATTTATTTACAAATTAAATAATTATAAGCTAAAGATGAATCAAGTTAATAATTTTTTTTTTTTTGCTTTCCTACAGTTCTAATAGTTGTTCTGTGTAATACCAAAGGTACAGTTTATCCAAAAAAAGTTGTAAAAATTGCTGTTATTAAATAATTGTTCGGTAAATAAATATAATTTAAACTATGATTGTGTTCTGTTTAGGTAACCACTTCTGTGTATAAAGTTATAACTTTGCAATTAGGCTTGTGCTAAAATTATTCAAGTTTAGCGTTGATCTGTGTGAGTAGTGTACATTGTAGGTACTGTTACGACTGGTGAAAATAAAATACATTCCCTGTAAATTAGATTTCACTTATTAATAATCCTACAAGGAACAATGTATTTGGAAAGGTACATGCAAAAATATCATTTTTACCCTATACTGCTGCACATATTCATTTTTATTTTGTGAGCATACTTTAAATAAAATGGCTGGTAATATCAAAAGCAAGCAGGTGGCATTAGTGATTTTGAAGGTCATGCTTTTATGTCAAACTTTCTATTTCCAAGCTATTTGCTATTTTCTATGTCCGGTGAGGACCTGCGTTAGGCGGAAGGTGAGGACGCCGTGGCGTCTCTCTAGCCACTCCTCAAAGAGGGACTTATCGCCGCAATTGTGGCGTGCCCAAAATTTATCACACCTAACATGAAAACATTTCTGAAAAACTTTTTGATTAACCCTTTAACCGCTTGGCTAAATATCAATTGTCGTGCCCCTAGCGCGAGGCTACAAATCGACAAAATAATACCTACAATAAATAAGGAGGGGCAATCGTTGTATCGATAAAAAAAAGTCAAAGAATTTTTTATGTTTTTATTTTAAATCAGCCTTATGGCTTCTACAAACAGGCGCGACACAAAGAAACCGCTCATGTTTTTGTGTCGCGTGTCGCGCCTGTTTGTAGGACCTTTAAATTAACCACCCTAATCACTTTCTTCGTATCACAATCGTTCATCTTTAAGCTAATAAGTAAATGTTTTTAACAGTTACTAATTGTTTAACCTTACTAAATTCGAATTGTTTACATCACAATAATCTCTTATTAATCGACTAGGTACTTTTTTTCTTTTCTTATAAATCTACCTACAACAGCAATGGCTAAATCTTTGTATCACAATTGTTTAATCTTACTATCTAAATTTTAATTACTTACATCAAAATAATCTCTTATTATTCGACTTTTTCCTTTTCAAATCAAACTAAGTATAATAAATCTTTGAATCACAATTGTTTTTTCATCAAGGAGTTACCTAAACCCAACGAAAGTCTTATTTATACCTATACCTACTGAATAATGTGCAAATAACCTAAGAAGAAATTGAAATAGGTACTTACCTCTCCATCACTTCTAAATTCTATCGAATCGGATAATTCCAATTCGTCGTCACACTCGTCGTCGTCACCTTCTAATATTCTTAATAATTCCTCAGTAGTCGTCATTATTGAAAATTGAAATGTGACTATTTTATCGACAATGCACAAATACCAACGAACAACATTAATGGAACTTTCCATTCGTTTGATCCGCTTGTGACGTAGGCAGTGGTCGTATTAATGTGACAGCCGCGCTAGACTAACTAGAGAAATATGTTGCAAGCATAGGAGTCAAGGGATGGGAACTAACGTCAAATGTTGGCATTATACAAAGATCGTGAGGAATATTTTTCTTATGAATAATAAGGAAAAGAATGAATAACACAAGGCAATATGTTAAATTTAACTTTATTTGGTATGACACCGTTTATTTTATGCTGAATGATGCATTATACCTGATTATTTAACTGTTTGTTATTTCGTTTTTAAAATGCGCATTGCATTGTATCCCATCCCTATGGTCATATTTATGCGACGCGCGCGATAGACGCCGAAGAAAATTTCAAGCTGCCAATTACTTATTTTTGTTTAAGTTTTTTGAATGCTTAGAGTTATGACACATAATTTTAAGTAATTGTTGTAAATAATAGCTCTATTTAATAATAGTTTTAGTTGTACCACGCAATTAATAGGACGAAAATAGAACGAAAAAATCATGCATGTTCTCTGTCGCAGAAATACGACACGCGCGGTAGGGACACGGAAATATTTGTCGCATATATGCGACACGCGCGGTTAAAGGGTTAAATGTATTAGATCACATAAAGTGTTTGTACTACATAATATGTACTATTTGTACCCTAAACAAGACATTTGTACCTCTGTACCGGTATCTACAAAGCCATATGCGAACAACGCGTCATACTGACGCCACGCAAAATCCTGCATCTCGCAAGTAGTTTACCGCGCAACTAGCATAGATACAACGGCCCGACATGAATCATCGGGCAGTTGCCCGCCAGAAACAACACCCGTCTGGTCGAAGGATCCTCCCTTTTCTATAGAGTATGAGTGAACTCTACACCCTGTTCCTCATACCTCTAAACGTAAATGAAGTATGTCAAGACGTCCCTGGTCCCGCCACTTTGACGTCAAAGTGTCAGGACCTTCTGGAAGCGCTACTCAGAGGCAGGTAATTCACACCCGAAGACTTGGTACTACATATAGGTATATACTCAATTTTCAATAGGCACAATTGGTGTCACTGACTCTGGCAGAGCCACCATCAGGGATTTTAATTTTGATAGCACAAAAAATTATTCGCTAATTAGTCGAATTTTGTCGCCAAATATCAGAATTTTTCGGTCACTGGTTCAAAACTTTGGCCGATCTTGAGAGTTTCCCCAGCAGGGCCACATTTATATCTCAAAAACTAGGGCACCTAGCGAAGATCTGAAGGCAAATTATAGTAATTTAAAACGATCAAAATCTAGTCGCAGTCTCATCTCGGCGACAAAGAAATTTGTCAAAATGTAGGGAAATTAGACGTATTTTTGACAGATTGAGACCGAGATCAGACTGAACGTTCGAACGTTCTTAAAATTACGAGAATTGCCCCTCTTTTTTTCTCCCATATTTAGTTGCCAATTAGGCCACATATAAACGTTTATATCTTTTGGACCAGTGACCGACAAATTCTGATATTTGGCGACAAATTGCGACAATTTTTTTGTGCTAGGTATCAAAATTCACAAAACACATCGTTGTCGACAGTTACACGGGCCAGCTAGCAATTGTAACTATCGACTATCTTTAGTTGTAGCATGGCTTTCCAGGCTGTAAATGTAAACCTTGTTATTGTAGATGGAACGGAAAGAAAACAAAAAAGTGGTGTTAGAAATTGTTATATTTGAATAACTATTAGCATTACAAAAATATTATTGTTTTACATGATTTATTATAATTATATATAGACATTAACTTTTAGTAATTTATCGGTACCTACCAGTTAAAATGGCACCTAGCTTTTTTTTATCGTAAACGTATGTAAGTAATATAATAATATAAATATAATCTACATTAGGTAATAAAAAATAATAAGGGGATGCGCTAAAGTCATATGCATTTGGATTGAGTGATCTTTTCCCATAGGGCCGAAGCCTGCCGGGTCAGCGGGATTGTCCGAAAGGGTTACCGCTGGCCCGGAACATAAAGGGCTAAGGAAGGAACATGGGTGGGTTTTAGTCAGTAAGAGTCTGACACTCCCTTCCGCTCCACCCAGAGCGGGAGGGGTCATTTGATGATTTCCCATCCGGAAAAAAAAGTGCGAGTCGGACTCGCACACGCAGGGTTCCGTACCACAAGGCAATTTGTTGTATGAAATATTTATTGTTGTTTTGATTTTAGTATTTGTTATTATAGCGGCGACAGACGGACAGACAGCGAAGTCTTAGTAATAGGGTCCCGTTTTTACCCTTTGGGTACGGAACCCTAAAAATTGTCACTTTCAAGGGTCTTCAGTTATTGCCTAGTGTGGATCAATCAATTCAGACATTTTGCAAAAACGGCTATGAGCTAAATCTCAACAAAAACTTACTCTACTGACTAAATTTTATTTTATTTCTGCATCACCCTAAGGTTGACTGGTAGAAAATGCCTCAAGCATTAAGTCCGCCTTTGTACAGTATTTCTTTTACTTTTGCATAAAGTTTTAATACTTAAATAAATAAATAAATTTATATCTCAAAAATGTGTTAAATGTAAAACTAGTCATAAAGTTGTACAAAAACTAAAAGTATTCATTAGGATCACTCAGTTCTAGCAAATTTAAAAACATTGAATTACTCATAACTTTTTAACAAAAGGTATTTATGTTATGATATTTATTGTACAAATAAATTCGGAAAAAGTACATTTTAGGATAAAAAATAGATGTATAGAAAAAGTCAACCTAAACCTTATTACATGAAATGGTGTCTATAGAGTAATCCAATGATACTGCCATAGATACCTGGAAGAAGCTTAAAATGCCTTGATGGTTTTAAAAAATGTTGTGACAATTTGTTAACAAATATTTGAGATATAAATTTAGTCAGTAGAGTAAGTTTTTGTTGAGATTTAGCTCATAGCCGTTTTTGCAAAATGTCTGAATTGAGTGATCCACAGTTTGGGGCTATGAGTTGACTATTTTTGATTAAATGTACAATCAGATTTTTCACAAAATAAAAAAATATCACTCTGGACCAAATGCACATGCTAAGGTCGACTGCGAAATTTAAATATTCGTACGTTTTTTGCAATTTATGTCCAGTTTAGTGTCAGATGCCAGGTTGTATGTTGATAAAAATATAATTTGAAAGTAAGAAAATTTTAATTTGGCGGGTAAACCCTGACGCTTTCGCCTTAACTACCTAGGTATGTACTTAGTTTAAACTTAGTAGGCACGTTATATTTTAAGGCACAAAACTAATACTAAAGGTTTTAATTTTGTAAAAGTCACGGAATTTCATTAAATCGCAACACTATGCTAAAGGCACGCTTAAAACGGACATCAAGATCTTAGTCCAAAATAATAACAAAGTTATTGTAAACAAAAAACAATAACGTAGCAAAAAATGGGAATGCACATTGTACTTTTTTCCTTTTTGCCCATAATTAATACAAACAACACCACCTGTATTTCTCAAAATATTTTCTATGGAGAACAATTTTCACTTTCATCTATACTAACCGAGACTTCACTTAAAAATATACAGGGTTATTGGTAAAACATTAACAACCTCTTAAGAGGTCAACATACTCATCATTATGAACAACTTTTACTAAGGGACCAAACCTGAAATCGAGAAAAAAAAGCATCTGTTCCCTAAATTTTGACGACTTACGAACATGTAGGGAACAGCTGATATTTTTTCGCGATTTCAGGTTTCATCCCATAGTAAAGGTTGTTCATAAAAAGTAATTTAAAAAAATTAAACCGACTTCAAAAAAAAATTAACTCAAAATTATGAAATAACTTTAATTTCGGAAGTCGGTGTCTTGGGATCTGTATTTTAGTTTTATGCCACCGACTTCCGAAATTAAAGTTATTTCATAATTTTGAGTTAATTTCTTTTTGAAGTTGGTTTAATTTTTTTAAATTACTTTTTATTTCGTAATTTTTAGTTTTTGCACTAGAATTTGACCAAGGTTTTGAGATGTTTTCCCTTTGACACTACACCCGTAGCTCGTATCAACAAGCCAGGCCGTCACACTTACACGTATTAGTCCATATCTTGAAAATTACTGAATCGATCTTGATGAAACTTGCACTGTTCCCTAAGTTGAAGTAAATGTAAGCCAATAAAAAAAAATGTCACGATCCGATTAATAGTTCCGGAGATATGCGTGGACAAACATACATACGTCTATAAAATTTTGTATCGAATTGATAACCTCCGTTTTTTTGAAGTCGGTAATAATGATGAGTACAAGGACCTCTTAAGAGTTTGTTAATGTAACCAATAACCCTGTATATCAGTTATTAACTTCAATTCATCAGCACATGGCAACAAAATTTAATCAATCTGTAATATTTTTCACTGGCATTCTAATTTAGACTTGTCAATTAAAGTTAAGATTGGTAAAGAACAACGGCCAAATTGTATCTCTTGGGCGATTTTTGTAATTGATTGTTGTCATAAAGAATAATAATCAGGTAAGGTTTCTATAGGAATTTGGCCGCCATTTTGGGGTTAAACCGTGTTTTAACGGCGGATAGTATAGTGATGCGCACGACGCAGGCGCCGGCGCAACTCAGCCGGGAACTTCTCGTAACAACGACGGCAAGCAGGGCGCTCGTCGTATTCGTAGAACTTGCTTCTCGTACTAAGGGCGGTATCGCACACGGAGCAAGCGAAGTGGTGTACACACCAAGCTTTGTTCAGGGCCGTGAAAACTAAACAAAAAATAATACTTATTTGAAAGATATGTTCCACGAATAAAATATTATTCTACATGTAACCGTATTGGCTTTGCAAAATACTTACCATCACCAGCAATCACTTGGTTGCACACATAGCACAAGTTTCCGAACAACTGATGGTAATGCTGTTCGCAGTAGGCTAGACCCTTCTTCTCGTAATGGCGATGACCATGGAATGGCTTCTCACATTTGGCACACACAAAGTGCTGAAAAAAGGACAGTCCTTGATTTAGGAAAAATTATTAATAATACAAGTATCAAAGTTCTCTAGTAAATAAAGTCACACACCTCAACATGCCAATGTTTCCCAAGGGCAGTGACAATCCTCTCCTCGATTGGACGACGGCAAGCTCCACAAATGGGAATACCCATTTTATCGTGGCAACGTAAGCAGAAGAGATTGTTCTGAAAACAAAATGCATAAGTAAATGAACAACGTAAAGAATGCATCAAACATGTGTTTTATATGACCCTCCACAATTCCAATTCTTTAATCTACCAATAAAAATATATTTACCACATCATTGGCAGCGTATCCAGGGCGATTCTTGACCTCCCTAGCGGTATGATCAAGCTCCACTCCACACGTGGCACATGTGAAGTGGTAGCCGTGGTACACCTCACCACGGTAACGTAGCGGCTCACCATCAATAACACCACTGTAACAAACAATTTTAAAATTGATTCACAGGTAACTAGGTACCTAAGTTAAGGGTTGTACCTAAAATTACAAATTCGCGTAACATAACTTAAAACGTTGCCAAGCAAGTTTACACTTATGCTTCATAAAAGATAGCTTGATCTCTGCGACAGCTTTCAGTAAAATCACGCCTTTGAAGTCCTGAATTTCATAATAGTACAGACAGTACCTATCAATGTCATACTTTATGGACTTGCCGACCTAATTAATGATGGGCGATGAATCATCATGACCTCCGACTATAAACTATAGATATCTATACATATAATAAGACAGTAAAAAAACTGTGTCTGTACATTGAATATATTAAAAAAAAAAATAACTGAGGGGGGTTTAGAAACAGTAGAGCACGAATCCAAAAAAAAAAATGTTGTCTGTTTGTTTGTACACGCTAATCTTCGGAACTACTGGACGGATTTGAATGTTTTTTTTTTGTTGTATAGGTATTATGTCTGGGCAACATATAGGCTATAATTTATCTTGGAAACTTGAACATCTGATGCAGAACCGCAACAGACCAGCTAAACTATAAGAGATACAAAAACGGTACCATAGCAAAAATTGTTCCACGTGATGAGCATTTTCTGCTGAGAGAATAAATTTGAAGATCTGGAACACCTGATGTGGAACTGAGCCCAGCTACACCATAACACATATAGGAATGACGTCTTAGCAAAAGTTGTTCGGTCTGATGGGCATTTCCTCTTGACTTATAAAAACTGGCCAAGTGCGAGTCGGACTCGCACACGAAGGGTTCCGTACCACAAGGCAAAAACGCCGAAAAAAACACGTTTATTGTATGGGAGCCCCCCTTAAATATTTATTTTATTTTGTTTTTAACCCCCGACGCAAAAACGACGGGGTGTTATAAGTTTGACGTGTCTGTGTGTGTGTGTGTGTGTGTGTGTCTGTCTGTGGCATCGTAGCTCCCGAACGGATGAACCGATTTTGATTTAGTTTTTTTTGTTTGAAAGGTGTATTAGTCGGGAGTGTTCTTAGCTATGTTTGATGAAAATCGGTCCAAGATGGCCGCCGCTACAAAATGGCGGATAACATATTTTTTCACAATTCCCTCAATATGGGTATCAAATGAAAGGGCTTCAATAGTAGAATACGATACACTCTAACAAATTTTGAATCCAAGATGGCCGCCACAACAAAGTGGCGAATTACATTTTTTTTCTCAACTCCCTCAATATGGGTATCAAATGAAAGGGCTTGACTAGTAGAATACTATACACTATTAAACATTTCAAATCCAAGATGGCCGCCACCACAAAATGGCGAATTAAATTTTTTTTTCACAACTCCTTCAATATTAAAGTTATCAAATGCAAGGGCTTGACAAGTAGAGTAATTTACACTATATTAAAAGGGAATGAGGAATATTAACTACCTAACGAAACGAAAACTAAAAACTTTAAAAATATAATAAAACAAAAAAATCTGAGAATCTTAAAACGGAAGAAAATAAAAGAAATGAAATACAAAAATTAAGGAGTCCCTACAAAAAGCATGAAAAAAAAATTAAATTTAAAATTTAAAAAACCCCCGACAAAAATAAAATTAAGGAATTCCTACAAAAAGCATGAAATAAAAATATAAATTTGAAAAAATCTTATGGAAGTCGGGGGACCGTTCTGTGGAACACCTTCTATTCTGCTTCTGAGGTCCCCCGACTTCTATAAGATTTTTTCAAATTTATATTTTTATTTCATGCTTTTTGGAATTCCTTAATTTTATTTTTGTCGGGGGTTTTTTAAATTTTAAATTTAATTTTGGATTAAATTGATTTTTAAAGTGGGAGCGGGACGTCTGATCTGATAATATTTGCGAACAAGAGTTTATAATAAATTTACAAGATTGTTCTAGCGATTCAGAAACTGATTCAAATATAGATTTGGGGTGTACTCCTTTAAGAGAATAAATGTGTTTTATATTAAAATATTCGTTTTAGTAACATTTGTAATTAAATGAAACCCAATTTTATGTTACATTAGCATCGATAATAGTAAGAAACGTCGATAATTTCTATCGATTTTTTTTTATCCTGCCAACCCTAGGAATGTCAGTTTGACATATGTCGCAGACAGAGATCAAGCTATCTTTATGTAGTAAAAATTGAATAGCTGCTAAATTGAATAGTTATTCAATAGATTCATTGAGTTCCATTTAGTAGGAGAAAACTAGATTTACTTACTGACACTTATGGCACATGTAGTTAAGCAGTCCGTCGGCCTTAATACGTGCGTTGCAGGTGTGGCACAGAGCACGCCCACCATTTTTAATAAAGCCCGCATCAGCAAGCTCGACACTGCAGTCCTCACAACGAAAGCATGCAGGATGCCAGTTGGCATTCATTGCTTTTATCACGCGACCAATCACAAACTCGCCTGAAACAAGTCAAAAAGCCAATGACCAAAATTTAAAGAGCAATGGTGCTTCTTTTTAGGGTTCCGTAGTACCTACAAGGAACCCTTATAGTTTCGTCATGTCCGTCTGTCTGTCCGAGGTTTTTACTATTGAATCTTTACAAATTTGGTACATTATAATATTACTAACGAAATATTGTGATTTGGTAAATCATAAAAATCAGCCCGAAATAAGTTAAGTATATCAGTTACTTATCTAAGATACACAATATACTTAAATATCAGCCATATTTTAATAAAACTCCCTGGATCACCGCCCGCGCTATTACTTACCTACTTGGTTTTTGCTTTCAGACTTTTCTTCTTTTTGCTCGGCCGTAGCGCGATGTTAAATATCCTATAACCTTCCTCAAGAATTGGGCTATCAAACGCATAAATATTTTTTTTAATTCGACTGGTTTATCCAGAGATTATCGCGTTTCAACAAACTCTTCAGCTTGATTAATTAGTTTAGATATAAATACAGAGAGATTTATCCGAAACTGAGCAAAGTACTCAAAGGAACTATGACCTCGATTATATTGCATTCGAGGGAAATTATATTGCATTTTTTGTATTTTGTTTGAAGCTTCTGCCTGAGCCAGGAATTGAACCCAGCTTTTAAAAAGTGTGTTGCTGATAAGAATAAAATATTGCAAAGAAAGTACCCGTTTTTGATATTCGTATAGCCACTACTTATCAGATGAATGGGAAAAAAAATAAGGTATTATCTGCCAGGTAAGTTAACTGGAACGAATCCAGCAGGGCTAGCATGGCCGGAGACATTTTATCCACGGGGAGAGGACAAAATACTATTCCCCTCTGTCAATTTTGCTCGAATCGCGAATTGAACACCGGTGTGTTTTTCGCTCGATTTTCTCCCTTTCCGACGACAACACTAAGCTCCAGTAAGCACGAGACATTTTTATATTACAATTAATTATATTTTCTCCAAGAGATATACTTAAACCCACCATCTAAAGACGAGGACAAATTTCACCCTTTATGTCAAAATATCTGTAATTTTTCTCTTCCACTAGTCGCCATGCTATAGGCGGGGGGTGAGTATCCACGTCTAATGTCAAAAAGTGATATAGTTCTCTTTCCCCCTGTTGCCGTGCTTTGGCAGGTGGATAAAATAATTTTATCCCTTGTCAGTGGAAATAACCGGTGGACAAAAGTTTTATCCCCAGCCCATGCTAGCCCTGCTGAGGTGATGATAACACAGTATATATTTCTGTCAGCTAGCTGTTAGGGGACATTTTTGAAGGCATGTTTGTCTGAAAACATGTTAAACCTCATGCATACACAGATTATGTGGTTACTACAATTAAAGTTAAAATATTTTTCCACGGCAAAAGTCAAAATTAAAGTAAAGTTAAAAAAAAAACAATAGATAATAGAATAAGTACCGCATTTTCCGCAACAAGGCGCAAACAGCACTTGAAAGTCACGTTCACAGTATTTGCGACCTTCAAACTCGTAGAATACACCTTCAGGAAACACACGGAAACATTGCGCACATCTGAAAGATATCAATATCAAATAAATTGCCTAACATCCTTAAAACCAGTAGTGCACATAATAATGTCCAATACATTTTATTTAGTACTAACAGCGCCCCGCGGTTTCACCCCCATAAGTTTCGATCCCGTGGGAATATAGGGTGAAAACTATCCTATGTCCTTTCCCGGTACTCAAACTATCTTTATACCAATTTCATATAAATCTGTTCAGCGATATAAGCGTGAAGAGGTAACAGACAGACACATTTTCGCATTTATAATATTTTTGAAATATAAATTTAATTATTAATATTTATTTATAATTTATGAATTATTAATATTATAATATATAATATTCATGAATATATAATTGATGTCAACAAAAATATTTTTATAGTACTACTTATAAAAACTGTGGAGTAATTGCGTAACAAACATAAAATGATAATTAATCGCACTGTCTTTAATTTTGATAGTTCAGCGACGTTCATTACCTTATTTAGGCTGTTGTGTAGAGCAGACGAACTTTTTCAAACGTATGAAGTAATGGATTAGGAATTTCCTTCAAAACTTAGGGTGCTGGTCAAACTGAGGCAAATCCTGCATGGAAAGTTGGACGAAATTCGCTCATACCGATTTTTTCAACTAGTATGGAGGTGTTCAGACTTCCTAGTCATTAAAACAATAGACGCGTGCAGTCAGTCAGTATCTCACGTCCCGCACTGGATTCGCTTCAGTTTAGTTAAGACAGCCCTAAAGACATTACAAAAACTTACACAAAGCAGTTGGTATGCCAAAGTTCGCCATTAGAGTTAACAATTTTTTCATTAGGCTCAAAGCCATCGCCGCAGCGGGTGCAGAACATGTTGTCCAGAGACATTGTCGCTAATCTAGAAAAAAAAAAAAACATTTTGTCACCGAAATAGTTGTATTGGGAAACTATCAGACCTGTTGCACTTTATTTCAGTTAATAATAAATGATTGCTGGCAGAACGGATGATCGATGGGGTCGAAAGGTTCTTGAGTGACAACCCGAGAGCTGTCAGCTGGAACTTCAGAATCGATTTATGTGCCTAGGGAGTTCCGCGGTCGTTTACTATGATGGATTAATGGAAACTATCCATATTCCATAAGGTCGGGTCTTAGATCTTCAATACCCATCGTACAAATACATAGAAAAATCTCTCAGATTCTACTGTCAAGAACTTGTCAACTACTAGGAAGAGAGGCGTGAGGATAATCCTGCAATATTCAGTCGATACACGCAAGTAGCTCAATAGACTCCAAGACCTTGAAAAACAACCATCGCCACTTTAAACTGAACGTATTAAGGACGCGGTATTGCGGAACAAGGGCCCCAAGGTCTTTGCAAGAGATCTGTCCATTGGACAGAGTCAGCTTACGATAATGGCTGAATCTTATCCGCCAAACCAGAAGTTTTGATGAGATCGAGAGGTTCTATGTATGTACATTTGTACACTGGCAAACGACCGAACCATCACTACACCGAAGGCCTTCGCGATTAGAATGGCTCTGAAGCAGCTTAAAAACAACAAATCAGCGGTTGATGACGGAATTACGGCGAACTCCTGAAGGCCGGTGCAAAAATTGTTCGTAAGGCCCTTCAGACGCTGTTTGATTCCGTCATACCTACTCGAGGGGAAAACACCGCAGGCATGGAACAAAAGTGTGATAATTATATTCTTTTTATATCTATTAAAAAAGAGCTAGTGTATTGTTCGTAAACTGTGACTAAAATAGCTCTTTAATCCCTAGGGACTAAAAATGATTTGAATTTGGAATGTGAATATTGTTAGTAAAAGTTCCAATCACCAAAGAGATCAATCACCAAAGACATTAAATATTTTTTACATCTTAAATCTCTTTGTTTGAATCCCTCGCCTTCAAAATAGTTGTGTGCTCCCTTGGCAAACTATCTACTATTAAAAAAGGGTGTATAGACTTTTTTTGGCCTGCTAAGGATTATAGGGCCATTTCACTTCTGAGCCATGTCAACTATTCTCAAGAGTCATCACAAACCATCTCATCGTCTCAGGTTTGAAGATGTCCAACCTCCAAAAACAACTTGGATTCCGTAAAGGTAGTACGACAGGTTATGCAGAAGACTGAAGGTTATAACCTGCCTCTACTTAGGGTTTGAGGACTATGAGAGTCTTCAATTTGGTTGTAACTTGGGCTGTACTGCAGTCTCTGCAACTGTGCCAGATTAACTATTGGTACATACATCAAAGTGCTAAAGGGTTTGTGTGAAAACACTACTGTGTCAGTCCAATTCCAAGATTCAAATGAAATATTCTCGGTTGTGTTATTGACAAGCAAAATAGAAGAAAAAAAAACTACTTCACAGTATGTTTTAAATAGGATGACTATAGCAGCTATGCCACATAGATACGAATATTTGATTTCAAATATCCATCTGGATCTTTACAAGAAAAAAAAGACATTCGACAGATAAATACTTTAAGAGTGCAGCACGTTTATTCCTGTTGTCCTCGTATGCCATATCCCCGTCACGGGGACAGCGGGACATGATTAAATTTATTTCCCGTTGTCCCCATAGCATACATTCGGCTAACGGGGATTCTGTGTAAAGGGTTTAAAGTAACCTAACCAGACCGAACCTTGGGGTGCCCTTCGTTCAACTACAGAAAAAACGGGGACTGTGGGCAATAATTTTTACTTATTTTATTCAACTATATTAACGAGGACAACTGGAAGTATTTTTAAATATTTAATCGAAATACCGCTGTCCCCACAGGACGGGGACACGGCATACGGGGACAACGGGAATAAAGGGTGCAGCAATTACTGCAAATAGTTATAGCTTTAGCCTTCTACAATTCTACAATACCATGACTAGTGTCATGGTATTGTAGAAGGAGTTTTATACAGCCCTCTATACAGAGCTTGCATGAAGAAGGATTAAATTGCAACCCAAATGTTACTGAACTGCTTCGAGGTTACCACATACAGGCCTAAAAACTTTTGTGACCCAAGTATAGTACTCTCTTAGAATTCTCAGCAACATTGCTTGTTTGAATAGATAAATAGTGTATTCTTTACAATTCATAAAATACATGAATCATGATGTGAGCAATAATTTTTCCTTAACATATTTGTACAAAATAATGAACACTCATATTGATTGTTTGCGGTTGCTGAGTCAAATAAATTTGAATGTGCCTTACAAATTTGCTCGTAGGTCTAGGTATCAGTCGCTCTGCACTAAGGGCTTTAAAACCAATCTGGGTAATTTTTCCACCATTAACAGAATGCAGATTCAATTTTGTCGCCTGTCACGCTCACCCAGCGTAGATATTTATATGTCTTACTCTTTATATAAAGTCAAGGCTGCCTTGAAGAAGGATTTATCTTAAAAATGAAATATTTATAGTGTAGTTTCTATTGTATTTCTCATTTAATTAATCTATATAAATAAGTTTAATCTTAGGAACCCGTTGGATGCGAGAAGCACAGAACCGGTTGAAGTGGAAGTGCTTGGGGGAGGCCTATGTCCAGCAGTGGACGTCTTTTGGCTGAAATGATGATGATGATGATGATGCTTTGTAACTATATTTCCTACTCCTATGTTTAATGCATGCCGTGGCAGCCTTTAATTAAGGCTACACTATAAAATGTTATATTATTATTGTGTATTTTAGCATGTATTTTTGGTGTAAGCTTTGTTGGTTGTCCTAAATAAATAAATAAAATAAATAAATATTATTCTTGTTTTACTGTGATTTTCATAGAACAAAAATGTTGTTATTCACCCCAACAGTTGCAATGTCCCCAGTTATTTTTTTATTTTTATTTAAATACTTTTACTAATATATCAGTGTACTTATGATGTTCTAGTTTACTAAAATATAAAGTGAAACTGGTACAAATAGGGTAAATATTTTGAGTATTGTTAATTGTATTACAGACATTTTCCTGATATTGTAACAGACAAATTCATATTAAACGAGTTGTGTAGGTATTTAGATAAGCTGTTGGTGTTTAAAACATCAGAGGCAGTTTCGTTTGGTTAAGAATTACAATTAATTTGGTAGTATGAAATGATTGGTTTTTACTGTAAGTTAGGATTTTTTTATAAATAATTATATGAATCACATGAATGTTGAAGGCTACCAGCGAATTATTAATTTCTCTCACAAAACTCGTATTAATTTGCAATTAAGCACTTACATGAGATCTAGGCCAAGAAATATTTAGATTGAAAGTAATGAATTGTGCTGTTAAAAGGGATTATTAATAACAATGCATGTGGAATGTGGAGGTAAGGTGCCAGTTATGAGCAATCAAGGTAGGTATTAAGTATGTTAACCACTCCCTCCCACGACTGCAGATGTAGCTTACCCTGGCATTTTTCCCTGCAATTGTTTACTATACCAAATATATTACGTGTTCCTCAACGTATGTTCTGTCAAAAAGAAGAATATGTTGGATAAATAAAGCTTAACTTCTACTAACTAAAATAGGAAAACTAGGAATCTAAAAGTAACTGTGTCGATACAAATAGACATGATGCAACGGTGTCAAAAATAGTAATAACAAACACACTAAACATACAAAAGATTTACTTACATTTATTAGGGTTTCGATAAAGTTGTGACACTAAACGTCTAAAACATTACAGTAGGTATTCTGATGGAATTCAAATTAATAATCGATTCAAAATCTATTAATTTTAATTAATCACACATCAAACGCCCCACGAACATAGATAAAATACTAAATGTACAACCCACGAATGCCCACGAAAACTCCCACAGAGTACTTTTTGTTTTTGATAGACTAGTAAAAAACTCCTGCACAGCGTATAATCAAGTATAGTATAGTCTCTCATTCATATATATTAGTCTATGGTATAGTCAGTGCTGCCAACTTTGGGGTTTTCTAGTCTTTTTTTTTTTACAAACTATGTACAGACGCCAGCACATCAAGTTACTACAATCTGTCAGATTTCTTTAATAGATTTTCGACTTTATTGCTAAAGCATAAGGTTCAAGGTTGATTGGGAAAATCTGACAGTTTCGGGTAGGTTGACCTGCTGGCGTCCGTACCTATGCGTTTTACTTTGTGAGTTAGGAACGACTTAGGGAGTTGGGCACTGCATCAAAGAAATTTACCTTATGTGAACCTATACTTAGGGTTTTTTTAGGGGGATTTTTAAAAAATCTTGGGGGCAAATTTTGTTGTTGGTTGGTAACACTGGGTATAGTCTGTGCTGTATAATGTCATGTCCACATAATGATGTCCGTGTCCCTGTATATAAAAGGAGAAACTGACTGACTGACTGACATATCAACGCACAGCCGAAACTACTGGGTCTAGGAATGTGGAATTTTGCACACGGCTTCCTTTTATAATGTAGGGGAGCACAAAGAAGGGGTTTTTGGAAATTCAACCTTTAAGGGGGTGAAAAGGGGGGATTTCGTTTGTATGAAAAATTTTATTCCTTGAGTTAATAAACTTGAAACTTGGCACGAATACTTATCTAAGTAAATGATTAAGTTTGACATTTTTTGTTTTTCTTAACTACCCCCTAAAGGGGGATTGGGGGGTGTCAAAGTTTGTATGGAAGAATTTTAACGGGCTGTCCGATTAACTTGAAACTCAGTATTTATACTTAAGACTAAAAATAGATAATAACGTGTATCAGGGTTTTTCGAAAATGTACCCTTAACAGGGTAAAAAGGGGTAGTTAATTTTACAGGGGAGGATTTTACTGCGTTGCTTGATTAACTCAAAAATTGGTATAAATAATCTTTGAGTCAAGTCATGAGCACATACCAAAGGATTTTTCGAAATTCCACCCCTGTGGGGGTGAAAAGCGGGGATACAGTTTATATGAAAAATCTTATTCAATTGGTTAATAAACTTGAAACTTGGCAGGAATATTTATCTAAGTAAATTATGAAGTTTGGCAATTTTTGTTTTTCTAAACTACCCCCTAAAGAGGGATTGGGGGGTGTCAAAATTTGTATGGAACAATTTTAACGGGCTGTCCGATTAACTCGAAACTCAGTATTTATACTTAAGACTAAAAATAGAGAAAAACGTGTATCAGGGTTTTTCGAAAATGTACCCCTAACGGGGTGAAAAGGGGTAGGTAATTTTACAGGGGAGGATTTTATTGCGTGGCTTGATTTACTCGAAAAATGGTAAAATAATCTTTGAGTCAAGTAATGAACACGTCACAAACTATTTTTCGAAATTCAACCCCTGTGGGGGTGAAAAGCGGGGATACAGTTTATATGAAAAATCTTATTCATTTGGTTAATAAACTTGAAACTTGGCACGAATACTTATCTAAGTAAATTATGAAGATTGGCACTTTTTGTTTTTTTAAGAAATATAATAAAGTTGAATATTGTTAAAATTAAGCGTTCACAAAAAAGAAAACGATGTTAAACTTTAGTGACAACATTTTCACAATTTCTGATGTGACCGCCGTTTGTATAAAAGTTCGGGTTAAATAAATAAACGCTACATCATGGAACACTCAAACGGGACGTTGAAAAGAAAGTGTTTTTTTTATTTACTCTCTAACTGCTATGTTTTATGTCTAGATTATTGTTTCACAAATTGACTCTGAATTATACCTACTCGTAAAATAGAGTAAGAATATTATGAATTTACTTAGCCAAAGTTGGAGAGTTTAGGAACACTCCGTGTGCACCATAGGAGGATTGAGTGTTCTAAATAAACCTTTATAAAATCCAAATAAACCGTTAATATCAATTGAATATTTGTGAATAGCTTTCACAAATTGTATACAATTATTCCATATAAAAATGATAAACGTTTATCTAGTATATTTTGAGACACGAGTTGCAGTATTTTCTCAGGTTAGCAGATTGAGTGTTCTAGTTAATTGACCACAACTTTCTCACCATTGATTTCACAATTTTTTTATCTTCACCATGAAGTTTTCACAATTATTTCCTAAATTCCTCCTTGATTTCGTAAAAATATAATAAACTTTTAAAAAAGAGCACTCAATCCACACGCACACCCCAGTCCCACCCACAGTGGATAGTGGGCGCCTCCGCTAGGAGTAATAGTGTTCTGTGGTGGGCGCTTTCCGAATTAGCTATAATCGCTCACAGCCATGGACGTAAATATATAGTTACTTCTATAAATTTATTACGTCCATGCTCACAGCGCTCACATCATCTCACATGGCGTTCCGATTACCCGGTATCTTATAGTACTCTTTGGTTCCGATTTAGATGTCACGATTATGACAGCTGAGAGCTGTCAACAATTCGGAACGCCCCCGTGAGCGCGCTCACAGTCATAGATAAAATAGCTCACAGTGCTTACTTACTCAATGTAAAAACGATATTATTACAGTATTTCTTTGTATAAACACATTTCTTCTTCTTTGGTTAGGTGGCGACTATCAGCCAGAAGGCACAATTTCGAAAATGCCACGTTAGTTTAATTTTATGATAAGATGCAAATCAAAACAAAACACACTGACACATCCTCACACACACACTGTCATTTTTGACAGCGCTCACGCTGATATTATTCTAGGGCATGGTCGGCGTTATCGCAAGATGGCGCATGTCATGACGTCATCTATGACGATTCACGGGACGTCGCGTCGGCCGTCGCGTCGTTTATCGCGCTCACGCTAATTCGGTACGGGTTTAAGCACGCTCACATAAATTATTTCCCAACTCGGAACGCAGGGGAGTGACTCGTCTTGACTTGACAACATTGTCAAAATTAAATGTCATTTGTCAATGAATACATACAGAAAGTGCGGCACGGCACGGCAACGGAAGTTGTTGGTTGAACGTTTTTTGAGGAATTAACATTGGGAATTAAGTTTATATTTTGTAAAAAATGGAAACACACAGAGCGAATTTAAAAGCTGTAAAGGAACTAATATTAGATGAACATAAGTTAGTAACCTATATTTCGCTTAGCAAGGAGCTGTGTATTCATGTAAACGACGCAAAATCTTTACTGTGTGAATTTGTACAAGACATAAGACATGCTCAGCCAGAAACTAACCTTCGTATTTCTTATGTGATATCTGGTTTATTAAACAACAACAGTGGATGTGTTACTGTATGTTCCGAAACAGATTTAGACACTCTGAAGAAAACATTAAAAATCATATTCTATGAGCATGTTTACTGCGTCAGTCGAGGAACAAAGTCTGTTGATAACGTTGCTTTGACTGTAATAGACAAATTCGAAGATCTCGCATTATGTACCGGGTTAATAAAAGCTAGCTCTTGCTCAAAGAGGACTGGCAATGAAATGGGAAACTTGATTTCGAAAAATCATGCTGTTTTGAATTTACCTAAATCACTAAGTGCCCAACAGAAACCTACGGATAAAATAAAAGAAGTTAAATCAGTGAGTGAAAGTAAGTTAGCACCTAATGCAAAATCTGAAATCCCATCTCCTAAGAAAGATATATCAAACAATCACATAACACCTACTAAAACAAAAACTGCTGGAAAAGGTATTGCAGGATTTTTCAGCAAAGTTAATAGTGATTCCACAAAAGTCAAAAAAGCTAAAGTTCATGAACCTAAGATAACACTGGAAAAAGATATTAAAGTTGAGCCAAGTACCAATACTAAAATATCACCCATTGTAACAAATGCTTTATCAAACACTGTGAAACCTAAAGCGAACAATAATAAAGCTCTCACACAGATAAAGAAGAATGCTAAAGTTGATAAGAAACGCAAGAGACTTTTACATGTGTCTGATAGTGAGAGTGAAACAGAGGAAATTGATTGCTTCGAACCCAATGAAATGGATGTTGACGATCAGTCTGAAGATGAAATACCTCCTACACCAACTATAAATACAGTTAAAATAACATCAGGTATAGTAAATCCTAAGAAAAGGAGAAAGATTGTGGATAAAACATATACTGATGAAGATGGTTATATTCTAACTAAAAAAGAAGAAGTGTATGAGAGTTTCTCAGAAAATGAGGAAGAAGCAAAAGAGAATACCAAACAAATGAAAGAAAATGGGAAACAAGAAAAAGATCATGATATTATACATAAAAAGGAAAATACTGACCAGGGGAAAGTGGTTAAAAATGAATCATCTCCAAAGAAAACGAAGAGTAAGAAGATATCACCACCAAAAAAAGGGAAACAGCCCACAATAAATATTTTTTTTAAGAAGGTCTGATATTAAATAAACCAACAATAAACAATCATGTAATTCTTTTAAACCGAGGTCTCTATTATTTTATTTCAATGTTGTATAGTAAAACAACAAACATTTTATTTGTCAATTTTATTGTTAGAACATTAGTTCATTAAATAAACAAAGCAATGTATTTATTTGTCTATCTCTTGGTTCCAATGGCAACAACCCAGTCTGGATGTACTTGCACATCTACCAGATAGGAACATTTTGTGTTGTATGTTGATGAAAGGACATCTTGGTTTGATACTTGCCTGTAAATAAAAAAAATATATTTAATTGGAAAGTGAGTTATTGGGGTCTCTGTTATAAAGATGCCTCATCAAGTAGAGTATTCATCACAAAGACAAAACATACTTATTCTTAGAGTTACAATCCGACATCATTTTAACAATTCCATCCATGCCAGCAGAACATAACAGGGAATTGTCAATCAATGGGTCGCTGGGATCTGGCAAAACCCTGTTAGTCAAACTGGGCTTGCCTACAGAGGACCAGTCCAGTGCAGTGACCTTCCCATAGTGGCCTCTATATTCATGAATACAGTTGCATGCTGCTAAATCCCAAACTTTGATTTTTTTGTCATCTCCTGAGAAAAAAAAAATGTTTGCTTGAGAATGGTACAATTTTGATAAATCACATCAATAAAAAAAGAAGCAAATGATTACCAGCACTGGCCAAATGAGCCCCAGAGGGAGAGAAAGCGAGGGTCCTCACAATGCCACGGTGACCGCACAAGATGCGCACCAATCGCGCGTCAGATACCATCCATAAACGTACAGTACGGTCTGCACCGCCGGTCGCTATGTATGCTTCATTTGGGTGAAATTTTACACACTGAAACAAAAACATAAGTAGATAAGTAAGAATAATAATTTCTAGTCAAAGGTACGAATTCAGTAACTTCTAGAATGATAAAGATAGGTATTGATATCAAAATTACAGAACGAAAATCGGTCAAAATCACGAGATTTTGATATTTGCGACAGCAAAAACAAGGTCATGTTTTTCACCCGTTTCTTCGTATGTTTTCTTTATACCCTTGAAGCATCCTAACGGCTGGATGGATTTTAATACATGAGGTGTTAGCGATTATGTTTTTATAAAATCTAAATGGCGGATTTTAGACGTCAATAAGTAACGTCTTGCAAACCTCCTCAGTCTATAATGGTCCTCTCTGTCAATGGGTGTCACATGTCTTTGATTGTTTTTGCTTCTAGAACATGCCGTTTCCTCACGATGTTTTCCTTCACCGTTTTGAGAGCAGTGATGGTGATGATGAAATTAAATACCTACTTACACAAAGTAAAGTGCCTACCTGGGTTCGTACTCACGACTTACAAATCGTAAGTTGGGGCCGATACCACTGGGCTACCACTGCTGTATTGTCTTGCAAAAAATAAAAATACATTGACCAAGTGGGGAATCAAAAAGGTTTGACGAAAATATTTCAAAATTACTCCCTAAAAGCATGAAAAAACAAAAAAAAAAACCGACTGCAAATCATTCTGGAGCCATTGAATAAAATATTCAAGTTAGTTTTACAAAATGCTCTACATTTCCGAAAAATAATATCAATCAACAAACTCTTACTTAAGCTAGATTTGTCATATTTACGCCTGAGTAGGTACTGTATTTCAAACTTACCGTGACATCGGCCATATGGCCAACAAATATTCTTATTGGAAACGTTCTACTAAGAGACCACAGTTTTGCGGTCTTGTCGTGAGAGCCGGTGACGAAGAGTCCACTCTTAGACACATCCATGCACCATATAGGGTAATTATGACCTCTGCAACAAGATACATTTTTTTATGCCATGGTGTAGCAATCAATCTGGCGGCCCACCTAATGGTAAGTGGTCACCGGCTATTGAATAGTTACACTGACATGAAGGCAAGGGACCGCCGCCGCCGGCTTATTCCACTTACAAAGGTATACTTGTCAAGTTCTCTAGATAGTGTGTGAATAGAAAGGTATGTATTTAATGACATGAAATCTTGGTGGACATTACTGGAGGCCTAAAAAGGCCACTTTGGCAGAATTATAAAAGGATAATAAGTATGGCGAAGACAGTCCGTGTTTTTCTTTTTTTCGCTGCACTACGTAGGTATAATCAAAGATATTGGATTGGATTGATTGGTATTTTAGCACAGACAAAAAAAAAATAACTGAAAAATCCTTCACCAATGGGATTTGATACGATTAAGTACCAAAACGAAGTTCGAAGTACGAAGTTCTGTCCATTATGATTCATAATGTTATCCTTTTATAATTCTGCCAAAATGGCCTTTTTAGTCCCCCCGATATTAGAACTTCGTTCTATATAAAAAAGATCCATAAAAGTTTCCACTTTATAGTTTCCTCAGTTACCACAGGTTTAACTGTAATCCTACTAATATTATAAATGTGAAAGTTTGTGAAGATGTTTGGATGTTTGTTACTCAATCACGCGTAAACCGTTGAACAGATTTGGATGAAAATTGGCACATAGGTAGACCATTTCCCCCATTTACTTTTTATCCCGATATTCCCACGGGATCGAAACTTACGCGGGTGAAACCGCGGGGCGCTGCTAGTCCATACTAATATTATAAATTCGAAAGTGATTCTGTCTGTCTGTATGTTACCTTTTCACGCCTAAACCACTGAACGGATTTCGACAAAATTTGGCAGAGAGATAGATTGCATCCCGGGGAAGGACATAGGATAGTGTTTATCGACATACATCGCGGGCGAAGCCGCGGGCGGAAGCTAATATGCAATAAATTAAACCTGTAAATTGCAGCACAGGAATAATCAGCAAGACGCCAAGCTCGTACGGTGTTGTCATGTGAAGCTGACACAACTAATTCTTCTTGTGGTAGTACACTTACAGCTTGTATGGGCCCAGAATGCCCTCTCAATGGCACTCCAGCACCTATTTGTCTGGAAGTAAAAGCAAAATTTATTTATTTATTGAAATGAAGAATATAGATATAATTAAATCTGCAACAATAATAACGATGCCTTTTACAAAAATACTTACAAAGTATTGTCATCAGGCACCAGTTCGTGTGGCACATAACATGCTAATTCTACTTCTGAAATATTTCGATTGACTCGTCTGTTGACATTGTTTTGTCCCAGTTCCCACAACCGGATCTCTGAATTGCTGAACCCTCCACATAACATGTTACAATACTGATCGGTTTTTGCACATATTAAACTGTAAACAAAAAAAAAATTGATTTGATGTCTCCTCTCCATCGAATCGAGAGCGCGTCAACAATGAAAATCGACATTTTGTATGATGATGATATCTGTATGACAGAAAAATCGCCTATCGCGCGCTCATTGTTTGCAACGAATATAACATTTTCTTTTACAGTAGGTACATCTATATTAAACTCCATTAAACTTACTGAGTATCTGGTGCAGCTATTTTGTATAATTTTAGAGGAGCTGTGGATTCCCTGACCCCTTTTATTGCATCTTGGAGTTCCATTAGTTCCTTATCAATACTTATATATTCTGTATGACCATTACATTCAGCAAAAATATCTGAAAAAATATTATGTCCTGAAATGCATCAATAACCATGTTGACTTCAGTTACCTACTTAGCATAATTCATTTTCGACTTTACCATTTGTGCCCGTTATTTTTTCCTCTGACATAGTTCTACTGACATTTATTTCTTCATCCATTTCTTCTTCATCGTCTTCCTGTAAATATGAGATCAATATCTTTGAAACACAATAATTATATTCCATTTATATAGGTTTGGGTTTTCTATTTATATAATAAAAGAACAGGGTATGTTCGTTAGAAGTCTCGCAGAGCCCAAGCCGCTGAAGATAGAAACTTGAATTTTGGATAGTAATTAGGTATAGATTAAATCGAAGAAAAGATTTTGCGAAAATCGACCCATGAGGGGGAATTCTCCTACATGAAAAATAAAATAAAATTTGAGTCCAAAATACCAGGGTCGCTGAGATGATACTTATTTTCTCATAAGTAAAATATACGGGATAAAGTAGTGTTAGTATGTACTTTGAGTGTAGGCATACCTGCTACCTTGGGCCGACGGTCAATCCACAAGTACCAGGTGCTAAAAGTACCTACGTGAAAACACTAGGTACTCACTTTTCTTAAATTCAGGAAGCATTGAAATACTTCCCTGAATATTATTTAAAAGAGTCAAGTTTGAGACGTAATATTACATAATTTTTCTAGGGAGTTAACGCCGGCTGGAAGTGTCTGGCAGTATTTATTACTAATTTCTAACAATATTCTCTGAAAGATAAATAAAAATCAGCCATGTGAATTTAAGAAAAGTGAGTAGTGTTTTCACGTACCTTTAGCACCTGTAGATTGGCCATCGGCCCAAGGTAGCCGGTATGCCTACACTCAAAGTACATTACTAACACTACTTTATCCCGTATAATTTACTTAATTATGAGAAAATAAGTAACGTCTGGCGGCCCTGGGATCTTACTCTATTAGGTTTATCGGTTTAACTTGAAACTTGGCACGTATACGTAAATAAAAAAGATTGACATTGTTCGTTTTCCAAACTACCCTCCAATACAATACAATAAAGATCAGCCAAATTGGGCCCAAAACCCAAAGTGTTGGCCAGCGAAAAAAAAATGTATTACCCTGGTAGCCTTCCTTATCATTTTTTATTATCGCACCGAATTTCTACGACAGTCAGCTGTTTTTAGGGTTCCGTAGTCAACAAGGAACCCTTATAGTTTCGCCATGACCGTCTGTCCGTCCGTCCGCAGCTTAGCTCAGAGACTCAGTACTAGAAAGCTATAATTTGGAATGGATATACTTATTAATCACGTCGACAAATTGATAAAATAAAATCTTAAAAAAATAAAATAAGGGTTCCGTACCACAAGGCAAAAACGCCGAAAAAAACACGTTTGTTGTATGAGAGCCCCCCTTAAATATATATTTTATTCAGTTTTTAGTATTAATATATATATAGAACGTTGGATTTCAGTTGGAAACCAAGAAAAATCAGTTGTATGGTAGTTACCTACGTAGGTACAAGAGTATGTGTACATGGGATTTGCTCCAACGAGAGGCTTTACATAATTTTCCAAGGAGATATCAATAACCTCATTTTGTATATGAATAATCGTTGTAGATGCGTTATTAACAACCGAGGTGCTTCTACAGATTATTAATGTTTATTTTGTGATTAATTTAATTTCTTTATTTAATCATCAAAAATAGGACTTTTTGGACATTGTTAACTTTTTTTAATCGACTTCAAAATAGGAGGTTCTCTATTCGACCCGTATGTATATCCGCGATTTTCTCAAAAACCGGCCAAGTGCGAGTCGGACTCGCACACCACAAGACAAAACGCCGAAAAAAAGAAAGTTTCTTTTATACCCCTTAAAATTTATTACTTGTTGTTATAGCGGCAACATAAATAAGTACATCATTTGTGAAAATTTCAACTGTCTAGCTATCACGGGTCATGAGATACAGCCTGGTGACAGACAGACGGACGGACGGACGGACAGACTGCGAAGTCTTAGTAATAGGGTCGCGTTTTTACCCTTTGGGTACGGAACCCTAAAAAATTATAAGGAGGACTTTCCCGACCTGGGTAATAAATTTTTTTCGCTGGCTGACTTTGGGTTTTGGGAACAACTTTTTATGAAACGCGACTGGTCGCCTTTGTATGGAAGACTCATAGCGCGCGGTCCGATGAATTTGAAACCCGCCATTCATAATTATGGAAGATTAAAAAAAATAGTTTAAAAAAAAATTAGAAAACGTGTTTTTGGATTTTTCAAAAAAAAAAAAAACACCCTAACTGGTTTTTTTTTTGCGGATGGGAAATCATCAAATGACTCCTCCCGCTCTGGGTACCCTAACTGGCTGCAGTCAAGTTTTTAGGGGACGATTTTACCGATTGCTTCGATAAACTCGAAAATTGGTAGGTACCTACTTAAAAGCAATCTTAAAATCAATAAATGGAAATGCACTAAAAGGGGGTAAACAGTTTACATTCCTTCGGTCAAGAAACTCGAAATTTGGCACAAATACATAATTAGGTAAATAATAAAGATCATAATGATTCATTTTCCAAAACTACCCTAGAGGAGAAGGGGGATCTGAAGTCCGCAAGGGAAAATACGAATGCTAGTAATCCATATTTGAGGGGGGGTATAGTTTCAAAAACCGCAAAGTCCAGTGACATATAAAATCCAGAAATAAAACTATTATGACTTTGCAGTGTTTGATACTAATTACTTACAGCCTACTTACTTTAAAGTGAATTTTCTATTGGACATAGCTGTGTTTGGTAAGATCTAATAAATCGAAATTGTGTGGGGAAAACACATTACATGAAAAAAAAATGGTTGCCTGTAAAGTCGGTTTTACGGGCGAAGATTTTACGTGACAACGACCGATCATCCGATCATAGTTGAGTGGGAGAGAGACGCAAGGCATTCGGCGGGCCTCTCTCTCGTTCGGTGACTCATCGTAACGTTACCGAGCGTTACACTTTTTCATAAGTGACTCCCAGTCGCAACCTAATTTAAGACGTTGTCACGTCAAAAAAAAAAATGGACTTTGCGGTTTTTGAAACTAGTTATACCCCTCATTTATCTTTCATCCTATTCCTATCATTCCTTAGTTATTAAATGTTGTATACTCACAGCATTCTTCTTATTAGGGTCATTATTAATATCAATATGGAACCATGTTTGAAGAACTTGTATTAGAAGAACATGGCCATTTTTAGCTAAATATGCTTTTAACATATTTAGTGCATCTTGAGACAGAGTTAAATCATATTTGCATGACCTAAAATACAAATAAATACTCAATGCTGCGATTAAAAACTTATTTGATTACAAGATTTGTATAAAATAAAAAACTGAAAAGATGTAAACAAAATGTAGGTAAGTACATCTAATAATAACGTGCGCCTTCTCTGAATGAGAAGGATTCAGGCCTTAGGACACCATGCTTGCCAGCATCCTACCACTCTCACATCCCACCAGCATTTAAATCCTATGGTGGGTTGGCAGGCTATAGTCTGTTTCAAAAGTTTCTGATGAAAAAGTAAACAAATGGATTAGAAAACATACCTGCCAATAATGATGCCCCATTTGTAGTGCCACTTACAAATTGAGTACTTACTTTGATTTGATTATGCAGTTATTTAGACCAGAAATTCTAATTTTAAATTACCTAAAAGATGTTATTTATTTAACGATTGAGGATAATCTATACTAATATTATAAAGCTGCAGAGTTTGTTTGTTTGTTTGAACGCGCTAATCTCTGGAACTACTGGTCCGATTTGAATGATTCTTTTAGTGTTGGGTAGTCCATTTATCGAGGAAGGCTATAGGCTATATTTTTTTTTCAAAATTAGGGATCCGTAATAAAATTGCTATTTTGTAACACAAGGTGTAAAATCGAAAACCTATTTTTGCGTGCGCTGCAAAAACTATTGACAATAGAACAAAATGATGTACTACGAGTTTGTAGAGCCCATTAAGACCTACAAAAAAGTCCGCGAGAACATATATCTAGCTATCATGGTTTAATCACAATAACCGATTTTGTGTTCAAAATAATTATTAAATCGTCTGAAGAAAAAAAAACTACGTTAAATATGTATCGTAATATTAATCTTTATCGAAATTAAGCATTATGTTATCAAGAGTATTTATGAAGAAGTAAAATACTTTTTGTTTCATCTCAATCGGATATTTCGTTTAAAAGTTATCACGTGTGTAAGATGTTAAGAGTTGGTACAGTCAACAGCAAAAGTAGATGATCAAAATCAGAAATTCAATAGGAGTCAAAACTGATCACGAATATATGGCAGCTGTACTAGTAGTAAATGTTTGGTATAATTTACAATCACATACCTTTGAATCCCTTCGACGCCACACACTTCTGACGCGAACTACGTTTATTAGTATTGAATTTCTGATTTTGATCATCTACTTTTGCTGTTGACTGTACCTATTAAGGAGTTATGCTTATGGGCCATAGAGTTTTTTATCTATACTAATACTAATAATAAAGCTGAAGAGTTTGTTTGTTTGAACGCGATAATCTCTGGAACTACCGGTCAGATTTGAAAAAATTCTTTTTGCATTTGATAGCCCAATTCTTGAGGAAGGCTATAGGCTATTTAACATCACGCTATGACCCTTAGGAGCCGAGCAAAAAGAAAAAAACTCAGAGTGAACGGTAAGCGAATACGAAGTGTTGCGACGCGACGGGGTGGGGGTACAAGAAATTTCACGCGGACGAAGTCGCGGGCAGAAGCTAGTCACAGATATAGATAGACCTAGATAACGCAAGTATCACGAACTGTATGAAAACCAAGCGTGCCATTTTTTGACTACCTACTATGACGTCAAAAGCTCGCGCTCTCGCTCACGCTTACCCAGCCAACAGTACACAGGACTGAGCGCGAAAGTGGCGGCTTACGATTCTTTATCGTAAGCTGTTGCGATTTTTGGCACGCGAAGTAGTTGCTTTTGCGTTATCTAGGTGTATCTATATCTATGAGGATAATTTTATAAGCTTAATTGTCGTAGTTGACTTTTAAAATGACAATTTAATCATGTTAAGTATTCATAATTGTTGGGTCCAATATCTTATCGGCTACAGCTGATGACTACTTCCCTCCTACTAAATCACCTACAGGCAAAATTCCTTCTCCGCCTTGGTGGGATAGGGAATGCACAACCATGATCAGGGCCAGGAATGAGGCGGAAGAGACTTTTAACCTTGAAATGAATCTGGATAATTTTCTCGCCTTCAATATGATATTGGCTAAGTCTAAGAAATTAACTTTGATTATACAGGGTTATTTGTAAAACACCAGCAACCTCTTAAGAGGTCATTGTACTCATCATTATGAACAACTTTTACTATAGGACCAAACCTGAAATCGCGAAAAAAAAATCAGCTGTTCCCTACATTTATGTTCGTATAACTCGTCAAAATGTAGGGAACAGCTGATTTTTTTTTCGCGATTTCAAGTTTGGTCCCATAGTAAAAGTTGTTCATAATGATGAGTACAATGACCTCTTAAGAGGTTGCTGGTGTTTTACAAATAACCCTGTATAATGGAAATGAAATGGAAAAAAAGAAAAGAGCAGGCTGGGTATCTTTTTGTATTTCTCTGAGTCCATCTACCCCGGCGTCGGTGGTCTGGCAAAGAGTGAAAAGTTTTAGAAACAATCTGAAACCATCTCCCACAAACATCTTATCTGAAGATTTGGGGTATCAGTTTTTCACTAAAGTCGCCCCAGACTATGTTCCTGGTGTAGACGAAATAAACTTTGCAGGTTCTGTAACTCCAAGTGATCCTCTTGATAAGACATTTTCCTTTGATGAACTTAAAACGGTTCTCACTTATGTTAAGGATACCGCTCCTGGTGTGGATGGATTCCCCTACTCTTTCATTTCAAATGCGGTTGTAAAATGCCACCAATATTACCTAGACTTGTTCAATTTTTGTTTCATCTCTGGATATATTCCTCCAGCTTGGAAGGTTCAAGTGGTTATTCCTCTGTTAAAATCCAGTAAAGATCATAGTGATCATTGCTCTTATCGACCAATTGCTTTATCGTCTATTCTTATTAATCTTCTTGAACATCTAATTAAAAACTGTCTAGAATGGTTAGTTGAAAATAGAACACTGCTCCCAATGACTTAATTCGCCTTTAGGAAAGGTCTGGGTACTACTGACTGATAGTGTGAGTATCCTCACATCAGAGATTCGGCTGGCCCTTAGCAGAAGTGAGTCTGTTGTAACCGTTTTTACAAGCTTTTATTCTAGACAGCTGCTTACGATTCTGTCCTCTTTCCAGTTCAACCTACACCTGAGGCTCTCATTGACAGCTGGATCAAGGGCTTGATTAAGAAAGCGGTACTTCTGGACATTGTTCTATATTTTTAAGAGGTTCCTCTCATTGGAGCCCTGACCCAACAATACCAGTGGGCTACTTTTTTATAGTATTTTAAAATATTTTGATATTTTTAATATCTTTAACAATTTAATTTATATGTATATTTTATTAAATAAAGGAGATAATAACAATTAATTAATTTTTTGTAAGTTGTGAGTTATAAATTTGAAACCTTTTAGATACAGATGAATGTGTCATTAGTCCCTTTAGTGAGTGATTGTGTAAGAATGTTACCTGAACAGGGTTTGTTTACACTTTTATCATATACTTTTGGAACAGATTATATACACTCTATCACCCACAGCCATTAGAATATTGTAAGGCACTTTGAAATTTTGAATACTTTGCTGTCAGCTGTCATTGTAAAATCACTTTTTCATGAAAATGTGATTTGATAAGATAAAAAATTGCAAAGGAAAATTTACTTATTACTCTTACTAACATTCTATGAAAACAAAGCAGGAACATTTTAATATTATGTAGTAGGAAAGTGTAACAAAACTAAGTATATGTAGGTACCTGAATGCAGCAATAGATGGTCTAGTTTCAACCTCCTGTAAAGTATAAATAGAGCCAATGTCATCCAGTATCTGGTTCATGTAATCTTTTTCAGGTGTTTCATTGTCAATTGTACCATTTTGTAAGGAATTGAATAGCTGCTCTAAGCTATTTGGTCTGTACAATGCTGACGGTAGATTACCATCAATGGGTTGATGATATGATAAATCCTTTTGGGGTAATGTAGCTGAATGTCTCTTTAGGAACATTTGCGCAGGGCCTCCATGACCACCGCGTAACATTTCTAAGTATAAATGACAGAGTAGCGGGCATAGCAAACCAAGAAGTTCATTTTTCACTTTTTCTTGCTTGATCTCTTTGATGAAGTTAACCAACCTGAAAATTAACTGGTTAGGTAACTCTTTACATAATTTGGTTTATCCAAAGACTAAATTATAACAAGCGATTATTGGATTTGACTAGTGTTGGTCAGAGGGCCTTCTTAGGTTAGCTATTGAAATGTTAAAGATTAGCTCTTCTCAGACATCTTACATTACCTTAATACGTTAGCAATTTTTCAAACAACAGTATTAAATAATAATAATAATATTCCACAACTATCACACAACGCCGTCTAGTCTCAAGCTAAGCAGAGCTTGTGTTATGAGTACTAGACAACTGATAAACATACTTATATATTTCTAAATACATACATATATAGATAAATTATTACCTTGTGTACTGTACGTCGTATTGACCAGAGTCATTGTTGATGCAAGAAAATAAGATTGAATTAGCGCGACTTGCTTCACATTGAACTATCGTTGCCACAGCCATTTGTTCAGCACTTCTGCTCAGATTATTATTATTACTAAACACGTCTATGTCCTGAAATGTAAGAAATTTATGCTGTAACTACTGTTTCAGTAACCACTTCTACTTATTATTTCCATTCCGGCAAATGTAACACTCACAGGATAATTCCGCCGTTCTAAGTAGGAAGTGACCGCAGCTTTAATTGCATCATTTCTAGTCTTTTTCATTAAAGACATCAGTTTTTAAATGAATAATTTTAATAAAAATAACCAAAACAACACAATATTTCTTAATTTTGTTGACATTCACAATCGAATCAAACAGAAAAACCTCAAAACAATCCAAACAGTGACCAAAGACTACAATATGATGCTGTATAAACAGTGACCGTCAAACCGTGACACAGAACCGTGATACCACAGAGCGTCAGTGACATAGATAAAAATACTAAATGTATTCCTTACTTTACTCTTTGGCTGATACCACAACCTATGGAATTAGTAAGTAATAAAGAACGTACAGAAGCGTCTGTACGTACGTTCGAGTTCTTTATTACTTACTAATTCCGTAGTAGGTAGGTTGATGCGAACCTTGTGGCCCTGCTGGGGAGACTCCAGATCGGCCACCTATAAACCCTTATAACTTTTGAACCAGTGACCGACAAATTCTGATATTTGGCGACTTTCGACTAATTAGCGACAATTTTTTTGATATCAAAATTAAAATCCCCGATGGTGGCTCTTCCAGAGTGACATAGAAAAATAATGACAATACAGACGATGAAACTTGCGTTAACTAGCCAATATGTCTATTTGAAAAAAAAAAATGGTTGCCTGTAAAGTCGGTTTTACGGGCGAAGATTTTACGTGACAACGACCGATCATCCGATCATAGTTGAGTGGGAGAGAGACGCAAGGCATTCGGCGGGCCTCTCTCTCGTTCGGTGACTCATCGTAACGTTACCGAGCGTTACACTTTTTCATAAGTGACTCCCAGTCGCAACCTAATTTAAGACGTTGTCACGTCAAAAAGAATAATATAATATAATATTCCACAACTATCACACAACAGAATGGTGGAAAGCATGGACGTACTTCTCTAAAATACGTCCATGGTGGAAAGTAGGTTTGCCACAGATATTCAAGGCAAGGCACTTTTCTGCTTCTAGAGCAAACAGTTGCGTCCGTCAGTGAAAGATTTTTCTTGTTGCACGCTTTTGTTCTTCTCCCTTAGTCGGTTGTTTTGACGTGACAACGTCTTAAATTAGGTTGCGACTGGGAGTCACTTATGAAAAAGTGTAACGCTCGGTAACGTTACGATGAGTCACCGAACGAGAGAGAGGCCCGCCGAATGCCTTGCGTCTCTCTCCCACTCAACTATGATCGGATGATCGGTCGTTGTCACGTAAAATCTTCGCCCGTAAAACCGACTTTACAGGCAACCATTTTTTTGACGTGACAACGTCTTAAATTAGGTTGCGACTGGGAGTCACTTATGAAAAAGTGTAACGCTCGGTAACGTTACGATGAGTCACCGAACGAGAGAGAGGCCCGCCGAATGCCTTGCGTCTCTCTCCCACTCAACTATGATCGGATGATCGGTCGTTGTCACGTAAAATCTTCGCCCGTAAAACCGACTTTACAGGCAACCATTTTTTTTTCACTATTTCAGAGTTGATCCAGACAAAATGGAATGCAGACAATTTATTATTCAAATAATAATTATTATAGATTAGTCACTTACTGAAGCTATTGGCTAACTTTTAGAGGTAAAGGCTATTAGAGTTATAAATGAAACATAATACTATAGATTAGATTTATTTGGATAATCATAATGTCATGGTAAACGAAACTGTTTGACATCTTATTTTGATGTCCGTGAGCACCGCTGCCCCACCAACGCCAATCACTTCCATATTTGGTAAATAATTAGTACCCAATTGGTACTAATTAGTACTCGAACAACCAAATTGGTACCTTAGTAGTTTTCGAGAAAATTTTAAAACTTTGAAGGTCCGGCGGTAGTCACGCTCCCTTCAGCAGGACCACCATGAGCGCGAAAAAGGGGGGCATGCTACAGCTATTCTCAAGTATAGGTGCGATTCTATGCGGAGCTTTAGTATGGAAAAGTAATGAAAGCTAATGGCGCCGATTCTGTTGTTCACAAACTAAACTAAATTTAAGTTCATGCATCTTTTTCTTTCTATTTTATTATGAAAATCTTTTTCTTTCAATTTTATTATGAAAAGGACAGAAGATAAATATTAGTTTAGTCCTGTCAAATTAAGATACTCCATGGACAATTTAGACGAGATTAAAAAAATGCCTATTAAACATACGTCAATTTACGTCAGGCGCTGACTAATTTGACTACTACTAAACTAATATTTATCTTCTGTCCTTTTCTTAATGAAATAGAAAGAAAAAGATGCCTGAACTTAAATTTAGTTTAGTTTGTGACACAACAGAATCGGCGCCATTTTCTCCTAAAATACAACACTTAGGAATCTGAATTTTTGGTCACTATAACTTCTTTAGGAGTACTAATTTTTGTATAAATTTGGAAAGAAATCACCGAGTTTTTAATAAGGAAATCTTGAAATTAAAATTTAATACCGTGACTACCGCCACCCCACCAATGGCATGGTATATCTCGTAAATTACTGGAGTACTAATTTTGAATTTAGGGCACTAAATTTATCTTGCAAGGTACAAATTTTCTTTGTAGGTTTGAGGAAAGCGACAAGCACCCCAAACTTTGAATCAACATTCAAAGTCGTGGTCCTGTTGAACGAGAGCGCGAAAGTTGTTATCATCGTTGATTTCTCGGTAAATACAAATGTTTCAGTTCTGTTTTTTTTTACGAAATGAATCACATTTAAGGGTACTAATTTTATTTGTATACTCAGTATAGCTGTAGTATGCCCCTTTTTCGGCGCTCATGGTTGTCCTGCTGAAGGGAGCGTGACTACCGCCGGACCACCTTCAAAGTCGATTTTCTCGAAACTACTAAGGTACCAATTTTGTTGTTCGCGTACTAATTAGTACCAATTGAGTACTAATTATTTACCAAGTATGGAAGCAATTGGCGTTGGTGGTCCGGCGGTAGTCACGGACATCTTAATTTGGTACTTATTATAGTAACTAAGAAAAAAGTAAATATTGTTTTTAAGATAACTTAAAACAACTACGATAAACAAAAAATAACCACAATTAAATTTGACTTAAGAGTTGTCAGAGAGTGATTGAATTAACATATTGTTTTCTATGAGTGACTTGTACACCAACTCATTCTTGTCATTTCTTATCTCTACTAATGGCACTGATTCTTCATAAGCAATTACTTTCACATGGAATGGTCCTTGATTCAAGAATACTTCAGTGTATTTGTGTGTGACCTCTCCAATTCCAAAATCTGGATTTAGTTGCACTCCAAATAATTTGGCTGTAACAGTAGCAGGTGGAAGTTTTGCCCATTCCTCATAAATTTCCCTTGTGTCAGCTAAAGAAATGACTTCAATGTTGCCATAATCAACATACCTTACTTTAACTCGGTTTTTCTTTTCGCTAAACTGCAAAATAGAGGCACGGTACCATCGATTGTCTTCAGGGAAGACTGCTACACACGCTTTATTCTCGAATATACCGTTCAGAGGCGACATGTTTAAACTTTCAGTTTGCAGTTCTTCAAACATTTGATCATAAACTCTAGTGGTATCCTCATCAAAAATTAAATTAAGTTCTAATGTTTTGATATCAACAATTAATGTGATATTACATGAGAACTCATCCTCTGTATTTTTAGGGTATGTGATATAATTTCCATAAATCAATGATTGTTCTTCTTCTACTAATTTACTCCAGTCTGCTCCCTTAAGTGAGAGAATGTCCGATGAATCTTCAGATGTAGACAACTGCTCGGTTGTAGTGTCTGCATCTTCAACCACTATACAATCCGGGCCAGAATCTGATTCAATAACATCATCTTTTATTTTCTCTTGACTTTTTTCGATTGGAGCGTATTTCCTGACAAGGGCTTTGCTGCCATCTGTGTACTCCGCCATTTCAAAGTCTACTAAATGATCATTTATGCATAGCTTGTCATATTTCAAATCTATAGGTATGACTCCGTTTACTGGTTCGTCAGTTACTTTTACGTAACATTGCTTTTCAACTACAGATTTATGTATATAGTCCAACGTCTGTCTATCCCACTGTTTGCCGTGGGGACGTATACGACTTAAAATACATTTGTGCGCCTGTGTTGGTATTTGGTGGAGTGGAACACTTTTTCTCATATTTGCAAAAGTACAAATTTCTTCATTACCATAATCAATATAATGAATGACACAGTTAGAACTTTCTTTGTTTACTTCTATTACTCTGCCTCTATAATAGCGGTTGTCTAAATAATATAATGCAATACATGGCTCTCCCACACTCCATTTAGTGAATCTAGCTTTTGGATCCGGAACTTTAAAGCGAACATCCAGTGCTTTACGAATGAGGTCTAATGTATCTTGTTGGCATACATCATGTAAGTAGATCACACCATTGTTGTCTATGTACCTACAAAATAAAAAATAGCATTTAATTTAATAAAGCCATACTTATAATATTGAATAATGTATACTTATTCTCAAATACATAACATATTAAACAGCAAGTTAAAAATAAGAACTAGTAGGTCTGAGCTCACTATTAAAATAAAACTCTGCCTCCTTTACTTTAATGAAGATGGCTTATGTTCATTGGGACAGAGCCTTAGTTAAAAATTGCTTACGTTGGCAGTGCAGTAAACTCCTTGGAAGGCAGGGGTTCAGGTGGTAACCAGTCAGTTATATACATTACATTTAAAGATTCTGTGCCTTGTGCCCTGTGATTGTCTTCACCCTCGAGGAATGATGAGGGCGAATTTGCGTTGACATCGTCATCAGCTTTGACTGTGTTGAGGGGTACCATAGGCATTGGTTCCAACTGTAACCATTCATTGACTGATCCTGTGATGTTAAGGAAAGATAATGTGTCTCCAGAATCCTCAGAATTGTCTTCAGTTGTAACCTGTAGACAAAAGGTAGGTAGGTATACATTTTTAGGATAGCACCAATCGGTGGACGGTACGCAAGACACTGAGGTGAGAGGCAGTGCACTGCCTCTCACCTCAGTGTTAATACTTGCTAAAATTAAACTTACCACTTGTGTTGTTTGATCAGGTACACAAAGGCCTTGTTCAAGTATTTTGTCGTTCAAACAACGCCAGGTCGACTTGTTAGGTTCCAAAGCACCTCCTTGTACAGTATGATACACCCACACTTGGATAGGCATACTTTTATCTTTGAAGGTGCCTAATTTAGTAATAAAAATTCTTTTGTATGAATCAATCATCTCTTTTAAATATTCCTTTGTAATTGAAGGCCACTCGTCGCCCACAGCCGGCATAATTCCACATAGATGGCATTTTATAGCTGCGTCGCCGAACTTGGCAAATTCTGAAGTCAGTTCTTTCAAACTGGACTTTGGAACAGTTTCAATACAGGCGAAATCACTGTAGAACAGCTTGGCGTTATCATTTTCCAGTTCCATTATAACAGCACGACGCCAAGTCTGTGATTGAATACACAGTGTGCTACACCTGTCGCCAACCTTCCAGTCTTCTTTAGGTTTGTTTTTATTACTCTTTTGGTAATATTTTTGCATCTTTTCGAACAAGTCAGTAAAAGACTTTTGTTGATGAACTAAAGAAACATAAATCAGTGAAGGGGACTGACAATTCAGAATTTTAACTTCCAGCTTTAGAGGACCTTTATCTTTTGCCTGTAAATCATCTTCGTTTATCTTTTCAGGCATCTCTTTCTTCAAAATTGTTACTTTAGATTTCGACGGAGCAGGAGGTTTTGGTGTATGCAATGGCGACTTATTTGTTAAAACCTGTTCTTCAACAGGAGTTTTGTTAAACATATGAACTCTGTGAAGAAAGATATTTTTAATATGTTGTAGACACATTGAAACAAAGACAGTTTTTGCCAACAACGAGACGTGACGACAATCCATCGCTATAGTTATTCGTAAATCATATTTTTTTGTTTCTAATTTACTATTAAATTAATTGTCATCAAGCAGGGCCTATCTAAACCAAACCCTGCCAGCCAAATCATGATTACGATGACAAAAAAGTAGCGACCAGCATCTCATGGAAAATTATATATGGATAGTTTTTTTGTGTTATTATTAAATTGCGCGCATGAGGCCCGCGTGTGGCATAAAAATGAGAAAAAATCTTACCCAAACGAAACAGCAAATTTATGCTTGATCATCTCATTGTTAATGCATACAACGTCGTTGTCGTTGTCTGCCTTGTCATAAAGTGTAACGCCAATGGATCCTCGACTGCAGTGAGATCTGTTGCGGTTGTCCTCTACTTGAAGTTTCAGTAAACTGCCCAAGTAAGACTGGAGGAGGTCCACCGATGCAGTGCTCCATTTGTTACTGAATGGTGTTATGCCTGCGAGATGGCACTCTGTCGCCTGCTCATGAAAACCATAATGAAATAAATTAGCTTGATACACCTGATACAAATACGAAAATGGGGACTGCAAAGTTCTAAAAGAACAGAGTCATAATACATATAAGTACATTATCAAATTCATTTAATTCCGTTCAACCTTTTTTTGTCGGAAACTGATATCCTTCTAACCAAGTTTCAAAAGTATAGAATCTATACTTTTGAACTATTAATCGTATTCAAAAACTTGTACAGGCGCAATTGATATCTATACTTACGTCTAATTACATTGTGTCTCACATGTTTCAAATAGCTTAATACTTGTTGGTAAATATTGAGTGCATGGTGATAAGTACCATACCATGCACTCAATCCCAGAAGTCAAACTGATTTTAATTACTTATCATGAATTAATCTTCAGGTTGAGAACATAAGAATGGTAGACTCACAAGTGGACTGAGCGTTGTGAACTTGGGGTGTATGTAGCGAAGCGCGGACCAGTGCAGCAGCACGACGCGGCCGGTGTCGGGCAGCGTGACGCGCACGCGGCCTCGCCCCGGCAGCTCCGATACCACGCCGCGTGCCCACGAGGCGTCCTGCGCCTCAGAGCGGCCGTTCTCCAGGTTGACCGCGCACACCATGCCTTTATCACCACCAAAACAGTTCACAATATCAATATTCAATCATTAACAAAATGCCTGATTATAAATATCCCTGGGTGCTTACTCTTGAATTTAATTCCGATAGACCGACATTGGAATTGTGACGTTTCGTACTATTGATTTCGATGTTAACGTCAAATGGTTTTTAAATTGGGTGTCCATACTTTTACAGCTGTGTATTGCGTCAATATTGCGTTTGGGATAGTTTGTTGATTGATTGTGATTTTTCCAATAACAAAAGTGCAACTTTTTAGAAATTGTTTTGCGTTTTAAGTGGTTTTCTGTGGGTTACAAGTCGCGTCATGTAAAAAGAACGCTGGCTGTCAAGCTGTGCATTAGGCGATATATCGGTCTATTTGGTGGTATGCAGTGTGGCGCGGGGCGGGCGGTTCACGCGCCGCATACTTGCCGGTGCGCTATTGGTTCGTCAGTCGACCTTTGCTTTCCGCGCTGTGTCCACGATACGTTCGTTCTCAAAATACCATCGCGCACAAGTTTTTAATTACGAAATAGTTTTCTCCTCTATCTAAAGGTGGCCGCTTGGTCATAGTGCACGCGGGTGGTGAATCAGGTTTTGTGCCGAATGCTATGCTGACGTTAAAAGCCGGCTCCGTACTAAACTGATGCCGAATTTACCACCTGATTCGGTCGTGGTAGTCGTCAATGCATCGTACCACAACAAACAACTCGATGCTGCACCAACGTCCAATACAAAGAAAGCAGACATGCAAACCTGGCTCCGTCAAAAAGGAATTATTATTAATTTATTTAATTAATTAATACTTCAAGCACATAAATGTACAGAGGCGGACTTAATGCCATAGGCATTTTCTACCAGTCAACCTTGGAATTGAATTTGAAGAATTCATGCTAAAGCCGGAGTTGTGCAACTTATTTAATAGATTTTAAACTTTATCGACAAAGCATAAGGTTCAAGGTTGATTGAGAAAATTTTACATTTTCGGGTAGCTTGCTACCAAAAATAAGACAATAGGTTTAGTGCTTTCGTGCGCGAGTGTACCTATACGCAAACACACCCCCACTTTCTTCCAGGGTTCTTTTTACATGACGCGAACTGTATAGGAGTAAAATATGGTACGATAAGCAGTAATATTTTTACGTAACTCCCATAAAAAAACAACTGAAACAAAGACGAGATGAGCGTCAGATGATATCCGTTATACGGAGAAAGCGTTTTCTATGAATGAATACGAATTTAAAGCAAATTATAGAGTGAGCGAGGTTTTTTCCTTTCCTATTACAAAAGCAAATTATAGAGTGAGCGAGGTTTTTTCCTTTCCTATTACAAAAGCAAATTATAGAGTGAGCGAGGTTTTTTCCTTTCCTACTACAAAAGCAAATTATAGAGTGAGCGAGGTTTTTTTCCTTTTAATAACCACATTTTTATCCCATCTCTATACAATTAAAACTTTCTAGAACAAAACTTAGTGAAATCGGACTTCGGCAAGCTTTCAGTATACAAAACTAGCAGCGCCCCGCGGTTTCTCCTGCATAAGTGTCGATCCCGTGGGAATATCGGGATAAAAACTATCCTATGTCCTTCCCCGGGATGCAATCTATCTCTCTGCCAAACTGCTGGTACGTGCAAGTCTAACTTTTCCCGGTGATATTGTTACAAAATAGGCCGGCTGACATTTGAAAACAGGTGCTGATAAAGCCTCAAGGAAAAATGTCTATGTGACAACATAGATCGGCTGTTAAAACCAAAAGGACATCGGCTACAAAAAAAATGGCGATAAGTAGCTATGAAACCCACGATTTATTAAGCCATTTTCGTTTTCACTTACCTATTGCTGGTAAATAAACGGCTCCAACGGTGGAAGCGAGACTATACTCTTGTTCCAAATCTTCAGAGAGTTTCTCATAAACGTTTTGGAGATGTTGCTGGAAGGGTAATAAATATCACTAAGCTGTTTTCACACGAGTTAATGTAAATTTGGAAATATTACGTTATAGGCTGATTATGTGTTATGTATAGAAATATTACTTACTTTTCTCACGTAAAATTTGTCAGGGCTGACAATGTGTGTTATGTATACTAATTCCGGATTTTCACCATTAAATTCATTGTGTCTTGTGTACAGCTTGAGTTTCTCCTTTACACCCATGATTGCGGGATACTGCAAAAAATATACAAGGTTTGAATATTTTTGATATTTGATTTTTGCCTTTGTTAATATTGGAAAAAGCATTACCGGTAGTCTTGGGTTAGGCATTTTGGCACGATCATGGAACACTAAAGCGTGAACAAGACTGATGCCGTTCTCGAATGTGTTGATGTCACACTCTAACTTAAAATCCACGTTAGATAAAGGTATAATATGGCGGACATGAAGGACTGCTTGTTTGCTAAAATAAAAATAACTCAATTTTAATAATGGAATTAAATGAGACAACATAATTTCTTAAAAAGTTTAAAGTTCATTATTATGAGAGTAAAAAATATAGGTAATAGGAGTATAATTACTACTAGTATACAATATACATATATGTATATTTTTACTATACCTATATTTTAATTTTATATTATATGTTATCATTAGTTTGTCTTTTTTGTGCACTTTAATTGAACTCTTTTGTGTTTAAGTGGTTGAGTCAACTAACCTTAAAGGCGCGTACGCACGTACGAACAAAAACATGGTGAACACGAACATCGAACACTTTGTTCGCACGTGCGTACCACTAACGAACATAACCTGTGTTCGTCAAAAATGTTCGAGGCGATCCATTATGTTCGTGTTCACCATGTTTTGTTCGTACGTGCGTACGCGCCTTAAGAGCGCAGCCCGGTTGCGCCAGATTCTTTCTTATGTGTGAAAGAGACAAAATCGTGTTATCGCCTACCTACTAACGCCATGTCGTGTGGTGCTAGTGGTGATGTGGAATCTATCAATCACTACATGAAATATACCTACTTTATTACTAAAAAAGCATAAATAAGTAATCAATTGAAAAAAAATAATAGAGAGATTAGTAATGGTAGGGGGAGCCCAAAGGGTTTTTGAGCAAGTTTATTCAGGGCGAAAAGTTGATAGCTGAGTAGGTGGGGCATGAGGAGAGAACACCGAAAATATATTTAAAAAGTTTTTGATGTCGGAGCCCTGTGATCAGGAGTCCATTTTCAGATTAGAGGTGACGGTACTGAGTACATAACAGTGTCAACATATTTTCTTACGTATCCTAAAAAAAAACAAGTACTTGTTTTGCAAAAACTTTATTTTAGAAAGACATTAATAAGTGCAAGTTACAAGTGACGCAATTATCTAGTGATTCCGTGCTGTGTACAACATAATAAACATAAAAAATCCGTATTCATTCTGGGAACTAATATTTTCTACCCTATACGTGCAATTAATAACAGACTTTATTACATAGTGGCTGAAAATACTGTTTGACTAACTATCAGTGTGTGCGCATCCTTACAGTGACGCTGTGTTTCGACTTATGGTGCTACAATTTCCCATAACACCGTGATAACTGCCATAAACGTGTTTATTGAAAACAGCGCCATCTAGTGATACCTGAGTGAACTGTTTTGTGGATCGATTGCGCAAACAAGATCGAAAACAGCTCGCAATGGTTAAGTGTGGTGGCTGCGGTAAATTTCTCGCGTCGGCGGATGCGGCTAAATGCGACAACTGTCGATCTTGGTATCATCACCAGTGCGTTGGTATACAAGACATAGGCCTTCTAACTGCCCCCTGGCACTGCCCGGAGTGTAAGAAAAACGTTGCGCGGGACAACCGGGCCGAAACGCCAGTTAGAGGACATGCAGAGGCACCACTGGAAGTCAGTATGACTAATCTCATGGACACGGACACGAGTCCTATAAATACCACCGCAGTGATGGACGTCACGCATGACCTTACTCAGGACATCACTATTGAGCTCAGAAAGTTTAAGGAAGAGTTTATCAACACGGTCCGGAGTGAATTTCAATTACTGCGTAATGATCTGGCCGACTTGCGATGCTCATTGAAGTCCACTAATGACCGTATGAGCAGTTTGGAAGAAAGAGTGGCCGTCATAGAGAGCCAAAAGTCTGTACAACCCCAAGTATCTCCGGATGTGCATCAATTAATTGCCCAATTGCGGAGCGATTTAAATGACCGAGATCAGGAGCTGCTAGCCACTGATATACAAATTTCAAACTTGCCGGAGCCGAGTGGTGAAAATCCCATACACACGGCTATGCTAGTGGCGTCAAAGATGGGCGTTAAAATCGAGGCGCGCGATATTGTGAGTGCCGAGCGCGTTGGAGGCAGACGCATAAATGCTACGCAGCCGGCGCCGGTGGAGACCCGCCCTCGTTTCCTCGTCGTGCGCCTCGCGCGTCGCGATCTACGCGACGAGATGCTGGAGGCAGCACGAGTACGTCGTGGTATGACTTCAGCTGATCTCGACATGCCCGGTCTGCCGGCGCGATTCTACGTCAACGAACGTCTTACGAAGCTGAATCGTGAGTTGTTTCGGATGGCGCGGGAGGCCGGAGGCCGGCTTGGTTGGCAATTTGTATGGTGCAAGCGAGGCCGTATACTTGCCCGATACAGACCTGGGGACGCCACTTGCCAAATACGCTGCGAGGCTGATGTGCAGCGCATCTTTGTACCCATACCTGTACCGGTTACCGACGGCCAAAATATGTCCTAAATATTTTTGTTTTTCTATTACCAATATTTTTTATTATTTCTGCTTTTTTTGTTTTTATTATTTTAGCTTTTTTTCTTTTTATTATATCTGCTTTTTTTGTTCCAATTATTACTATATATTTTTGGTTTCTAACATACCAATGACGATTTTATTGTATGTTGCAAAAGTGTCATGGTCTAATCATTATTATCATTTGTTTTCGCTCTGCCCGACCCTCTGGGGTAACAGGCGCGATATTATGTTATGTTATGTTGTTTGTCTCATGGCGGCGGCGGCGCATCTCAGTGGGCTCGTAAACCGGTTTCGACATACTCATATTATTATATTTTTAAACAACATTAATCTACATGTAGCAATATTTTCAATCCTTGTTATATTGTTAATTATTATCATAATAATTATTATAATACGTATTTACATTAACTGTCTAATATTCGCAAATACCTATAAATGGTTTTTTATTTTATTCGGAAAAAATAATATTATTTAGGAAAACTAGGGTTATGATATCTGTTAAGAATTTGATTCAATATGCATTAAGGGTGTCAGCAAAACAAGCGATACTCGTAACTGTAGTAATAACTGTAGTAATTTTACATTATAGTCATGATGCCTAAAAGTGGGAAATATCTTAAGGTTGGCTTCCTTAATGCAGGGTCTCTGGGTACAGGCCATGATGACTTGATTTGTGCAATGGACAGATATAATTTTGATATAATGGCTATAAACGAAACTTGGCTTCGGCCGGGGGAAGAGGGGCGCGCGCCGGTTGTACCCGGTTATCGTCTGCGTCACACTCCGCGGCCGTCAACTGTTCGCGCGGGACGTGGTGGGGGCGTTGGGTTTTATCTGCGGCGGGGTCTGAGCGCGCGTATCTGTACTGGCATGGCCGATCCCAGGTTCGATTCCGTCGAACAGATGTGGCTGACAATCTCGCTAAGCGGGAAAAAAATTGCCATTGGTACAGCTTACCGGCCGCCGTGGTTTGACATAGATCTTTTCCTTGATGCCATCACGAACACCTTTGCTACGTTGGGGAGCTGTGATCATTATATACTGCTCGGTGATTTCAATGTGAACATGCTCAATATAAACGAGACTAAAACCAAAAAAGTGCAAGAATTTTTAAATAGCATAAGTCTCGTCCAACTGGTCACCTTGCCTACTCATTTCACAGATACGAGTGAGACTCTTATCGACCTACTGTGCACAGACCTTAGGGCAAGATACACGTCGGTGGAATCGTTTGGTTCAATTACAGGCCATTCAATTATAGTCAGTGAATTTCACATAAAGCGGGACCAATTTATACCATATGTAATCAAATTTAGGCCGATGAAAGACATATTATGGGATAATTTTTATATGGACTTGTCACAATTAAACATAGGTCTTGTTTATGAATTCACTGACGTGAATGACATGGTTGATACTTTTAATCACTGCATAATATCACTGTTTGATGTTCACGCGCCAATTAAGACTTGTCGTATTAGGGAGTTATCGTATCCCTGGATTACGGACACTATCCAGCTCATGATGCGGTTGCGGGACAATGCATTAGCCAAATATAGGAACAATAAATCGGGAACAAAAAGGGACTACTATAAACAGTTAAAATCGTTGGTAGAAAGTTCCTTGTATCATGAAAAAATTGCATATTTTAAGCACAATATAAATAATAAAATAAATAATCCAAAATTACTATGGAAGAACATTAAATCCACGTTTGCACCGTCAAAGCAAGGACAAGACCTTCCCCCACATTTTAGAAACCCAGACCTCATAAATAACACTTTTTTAAATGTCCCGGGCAACCCTGTAGCTAGCACGTCACTTATATCATTCTATGAGTCACACAGATATAGTGAAGCAATATTCACAATTGCTCCGGTGGACCAAAATGATATCTCTCGCATTATTTCTGACCTAAAGTCAAATGCTGAAGGCTACGATAATATAACCTTAAGTATGCTTTCTCTAACTTTGCCCCACACTTTGGAAACTATTACCTACATTATTAATTATTCCATATGGTCATCAAAGTTTCCTTACCATTGGAAAATAGCCACAGTTAGACCCCTACCTAAGAGTCCAAACCCTGTAGAAGTTAAAGACTTGCGGCCGATCAGTATTCTCCCCTGTCTTTCAAAAGTAATGGAGAGGGTAGTGTGCCGTCAACTAACTCGGTTTTTAGAAGAGAACGAGGTGTTACCTAATCTACAATCCGGTTTTAGGAAACAGCGCAGCACTTCTACGGCGTTACTGGATGTTACGGACAATATTCTATCAGCCCAAGATAAGGGCATGTGTTCACTGATGGTGCTACTCGACTTTTCCCGTGCGTTTGATTGCATTAACGTCTCGCTATTACTGTCAAAGTTAAAATACTACGGTTTTGACGACAATGCCATTCAATGGTTCCACAGCTACCTCAGTAACAGAAAACAACTGGTAGAATTGCGTTTGTCGGATGGTACTACATTAACTTCGGCCCTAACTTCTATAGATAGAGGCGTTCCTCAGGGATCAATTTTAGGTCCGATTCTTTTTATTCTCTACTGTGCAGACTTAATAAAGTGCCTTCAGAAATGCAAGTATCATATTTACGCCGATGACGTACAGCTGTATTTATCTTTTAGTCCAGACGATTATGAGTCGGCCATTAGAGACCTAAACGACGACCTAGAAAGAATCGCCGTCTGGTCTGATGAGAATTGTCTGGCATTAAACCCATTGAAAACCAAGTATATGTTGTTTGGTACCAGGCAGCAGTTGAAGAAGATACCTTTAAGCCTTAATTTAAAACTAATGGGTGAGCCTATTGACCGTGTGGAGGAGGCGCGGAACCTTGGGTTATGTATGGACGGCAGCCTCAGATTTGAGAAACACGTTGCTAACTCTGTAAGAAACTGCTTCTATCGTCTGAAACTGCTTTACAAGATGAGGCCGTTCTTATCTGAAAAGCTTCGCGAGCAGCTAGTCGAAACCCTTGTTCTGTCTAAATTAAACTACGCTGATACGGTTTACGGCCCACGCTTGCTGGCTCGTACCGATCGACTAATACAAAGAGTCCAAAATGCATGTGCGCGCTTCTGTTACTCTGTTCCCCCTAGAAGTCATGTCACCCCCTTTCTTAACAAACACTTTATTCTCAAGATGAAGTCGAGACGAAAGTTACACCTAGCGTGCCTGCTGTTTGGTGTCGTTAAGTCTGGGGAACCGAAGTATTTGTACGACAAGCTTAGTTGGATGGCTAGTAGACGAGATTGCGCGCCCAGGCAATGTGCGCAACAACTTTCAACACAAGCTCATAGGACGGCAGCTTTCAGAGGCACCTTCCGATACGCTGCATCTAAGGTGTGGAATAATATCCCACCACCATTACGGGTACTGGGTAATATCCACACGTTCAGAACACGTTTACGGCAGTATCTGATAGATTCGCAACAGAAATTAGATATGGTCGCCCTAAATGTGTCACTTATATGAAATGCCTACAGTACTTATCTTAAAACATAATTCCTATTGTGTTATGAATATACAGAATGGGGCATGCGCTCTGTGTTTTTCCAGTTTTTTTTTGTAAATAACGCTTACCTTCTTCTATTACCATTTTGCATCTACCTACTTCATCTATTGATAAAGGTAGGTACTGCACTTTCTTCGAATAGGTTTAAATTAACTATTTCCGAGTCATTTTGTATTAGCTTAGTTTGTATTATTATTACGACTATTCATGCTTTTATTCAAACAGCCCATTTTTTCTTGTCGTATAACTAAATAACATGTAGGTGTCCGTCGCGCTCGGAGGCCTGTTGCGCTTTGAGTGCATCGTGCACGGAGCAATATTTGTCTCATCTAGATGGATCGCGACGAACACAGGTTTTGATGAGACTGTTGTTGTAGTTTTTCTTTTTGTTTGTAATGATATGTTCTTGATTACTAGTTTATTTATTTACTTATAAGTATAAAAAGTATGTATTAGGTATGTTGAAACTGTGTGTACTCCCCGTCACTTTTCCCTAAAGGTTCATTCGAAAACCAGCGTCAGACAGCATCTGTCTGGCATTAATGCTGAAATGAACCTTTTTGGCGCAGCCGTGAGGCACACACTATTGTTGTTGTAACATAGTTTTTTATTTTTTATCTTGTTAATTTTGTATTTTGTGTTTCACGAACTGTGTCCAAATAAACTTTTTTCTTTCTTTCTTCTTCTTTCTTTCTATTAAAAAAAGGGCCATAAATAGTGATCTTCAGAGGCGTTAATTTTGGCATGATCGAGTGTGGCCTAACCCATAATGACTTAAACAGGCAAATCTGATGAAGAAATTGGGGCTTTCCTTAAATCTGACGACTTTGAAAACTCAGATTTGGACCATTTTTAAAAGGATATTCAGGGCGAATAAAAGTTATTCTGTGCAATAGGTGTTACATGTCCTGATACCTACTCAGCTATTATCTTTTCGCCCTGAATATGCTTGCTCAAAAATCTTCTGGGCTCCTACCATAATATTATTTTCAAGATCATAATTCCTTACTATTGTAATATATTTTATTCCTGTCTTAATAAAAGTAATTGTATATTTCATGAACTATTTGACAACCGAGGTCTCATTAGTGGTGGAAATTTGGAACGCGAATGAGCATTGTCCTTTCACGCGGACGAAGTTGCGGGCTTAAGCTAGTTATCTATATAGAAAAAAATTAAATGTTTGTTGGTAAGCGCATCACTTGAGAACGGCTGGAACGACTTGGCTGTTTTTAAATGTTCATAAGTCTGAATTTGGTCCTTAGGGAAGATCTTTTTTAAAATTTCTGTAGAAAACGGGAAAAATTCAACATCATTTTCTGTGTGGGATTTTTGTATGAACTATTGGAATTTGGACAGGAAAACGTTTGCCGGTTCAGCTAGTTACATAATTATAACAAAAAGGAATATCGAGTTACAAGTAGTATTTCCAAGAAAGCTGAGGTCCTGCTAGCTAGACATTGCCTTTAACCCGTTGCATAGCAGGAGCTACTTGTTGGGCGTAACGTTATATTAGAAGATTCCTGTTTATAAAACTTACTTGTCAATAATATTTTGAATGAGGAAAGAGTCTTCACTGGTCCAATTGCCCGCTTTTGGCTCACAATTAAACAAAGAACAATTAATAGCGAGCGGATAAGGGCACTGGATTTTTGATGGAGGTAAAAGACGTAGCCTAAAATAGAGAAAATTATACGTTAGTTACATCAAGCAATTAATCACACTACAATTCATCAGACAAAAATAAAGGAGATGGATAACGGTCCCATACAAGCTTGTCCCAGAAATGAACACAAAACAATGTATTATGAATTTATGAAGCTATAATAGTGTTTCGTACTGTATATTTTTGTTCGTCGTAAAACTTTGTGAAGGGACATAAGATCCTTCACATATCTGATGTCATCAAAAAATAAGATCAAACCTATACCTAGATCGAGTCAGTCTTCCAGCACATTGAATTTCACTCAAATCTAACGACTGTACCCAAATGATTAATTTGTTATGCCCCAGTTTATAGAACGTTGGATTTCAGTTGGAAACCAAGAAAAATCAGTTGTATGGTAGTTACCTACGTACAAGAGTATGTGTACATGGGATTTGCTCCAACGAGAGGCTTTACATAATTTTCCAAGGAGATATCAATAACCTCATTTTGAGTATAAATAATCGTTGTAGATGCGTTATTAACATCCGAGGTGCTTCTACAGATTATTAATGTTTATTTTGTAATTAATTTAATGTTTCATTTAATTTTATTTCTTTATTTAATCATCAAAAATAGGACTTTTTGGACATTGTTAACTTTTTTTAATAGACTTCAAAATAGGAGGTTCTGTGTTCGTATGTTATAGTATCTGTATATTACTGATACTGTACTTACGCTTCATTTTCATTCATTCTCATCATATTTATGATTTTGTATCCTTTTATGATTTTCTTACTAAATATTATATTTCGCACTTTGGCTGTTACACAAAATATAGAACTCGAGTAGTTTCTGTGTTAGCACTCTGCGAATCACTCTTAAACGAATCTTCTCTAAAGAATTAGGTACCTGATTATAAATTATAATTTTCCATCATTATATACAATTATATTCTTGTTATGACATTTAAGTCAAACGCGTCAATCTGATGTCTACTTATTCTTCTAATTTCCTATGCAGTCTATTCAAAGAAGGTTGCAGTAGGATTATATTTTCTAAAAATCATTTTATATCGTTTTGGATAATCTAAATTTGGTTTTTATACTTAATTGCGCTGTCTACTAAATAATGAAATTCTAAATTATAATTATAATATTCTTAAACGCACTCTCGGCATTCACAAGGAGGTTATATACGTCTTGGCTGACAAAACTGGCAGGTGAGACGGAGATGGCCAGAAAAAAAGAAAGGTGAGACAGAGAACGGGGGAATTCAAAATGAACGGTTTGAAAAATTACGAGAGCGAGGAAGCTAAAAAAACTCGGTAAAAAGAAAACTAAGAAAACATTCTTGTTAAGCAAAGACTACAATATGATGCTGTATTAAGGATAACGGAGAGCTGAGGTGTTTTGTGTGGACGGACCGTGTCGCTAATTCGACCCGACCGACGCCTGTTCTGCCGAGCCAATTCGAACGGTAACTGAGCCGTCGACTGGCGTCGACACCCGTTCCCCGGAGCCGTCCTGTAAGCCTACTTCCTATCCACTGTGCGTCGGAGTGCGTAGTGAGTGGGAGTGCGTAGTTGTAGGTTTATCTTTTTTTATTAAAATTTATTGAACTGTCTACTCCTTAATTATTTGTTAGGGATAAGTAGACACGACAATGTATATCCGCGACTTTCTCAAAAACCGGCCAAGTGCGAGTCGGACTCGCACACTAAGGGTTCCGTACCAAAAGGCATAAAACGCCAAAAAAAAAAACACGTTTCTTTTATACCCCTTTAAATTTTATTTGTTGATATAGCGGCAACAGAAATACATCATCTGTAAAAATTTCAACTGTCTAGATATCACGGTTAATGAGATATAGCCTCGTGACAGACAGACGGATAGTGGAGTCTTAGTCATAACCATAGGGTCCCGTTTTTATCCTTTGGGTACGGAACCCTATAAAGTAATGAACCAATTTTGATGTTTCTTTCATTAAGGTAAGGGTTCCGTACAAGGCATAAAACGCCGAAAAAAAAACACGTTTCTTTTATACCCCTTTAAATTTTATTTGTTGATATAGCGGCAACAGAAATACATCATCTGTAAAAATTTCAACTGTCTAGATATCACGGTTAATGAGATATAGCCTCGTGACAGACAGACGGACAGTGGAGTCTTAGTCATAGCCATAGGGTCCCGTTTTTATCCTTTGGGTACGGAACCCTATAAAGTAATGAACTAATTTTGATGTTTCTTTCATTAAGGTGATCTACATACTTTCAGGAAGGTTTTAGTATATAACAAATTAGGTAATTATTTTTATGTACGAAGTTATATGCATAAATGTACTGAACCTCCGGCATTTCTATGCGAATTTTGATGATTCTTTTAGTCGGTGTCTCCAATTCTTCAATGCACCTTAGCTTGGCACCAATTCAATATCTCTGTATTGTTTTTAATGTATGCCTCAGGGGTGATCCCATATAAATTTGATCAATTTTGCTTGGATAAATATTGATGATGTTTTAATAACTTCCTGACACTAATATTTACATAGCAAGTAGTGTTAATTGAATTTGAATGGGGTAGGTTTAAAAAAAAAAAAAAACACTAGTGAAAACTAACTAAGGTCCAATATTTCCAATAATCCCATATTTTTTGCACACAAATTTCGGGAGGGATTACTCCACTGTTTGACATTGTGCATCCAAACTTAAAACATGATATCGTTTTGTCTTATATTAGAGTTTTGTCTGTACGGAAACGGAATAGTAAAATAATAAAGCATTAAAAAGTTATGAGCCAATAAAGATTCGTTTTTCTTGTTATTTTTAACGTAACTTGGGGTATAAAAGAACTGTAAAATCTTCAACACAAAGTCGGTACAAAGCTCAGTTATCGAAGAGTTTAATAAACTTTATTTGTAATTGATTTATGCATAGGTTTTTTCATAAAACTCGATTTTCCAAAGGACTCTTCGAATTTTTTACGCACGTTTCAGTTCAGAACGGTGTTTGTGTGCGTGAGAACTAGATGGCTCAGTCGCAAAATGACCACTTCTCAAAATGGCTACTGGTAGCAAAATGTCCCTTTCGCAAAACGTCCCCTTCCTCAAACAGGCATTAATTCCTTTCATCAGTAAAAAAACTGGTCAAGAGCCAGTAGGTGTACAACACAGAGGGGTACTGTAGTAATGTTTAATCAGTAAAATGGGTAGGTGCATGCACAGCACATATACTAAAATAAATAATACAAATCGAAGTTTGTCAGATTTACTGTCACTCAAAACATCAATTTACACAAATAAACAATCAACAAATTAAACTTAACCCAAATACAAAACAAAATAAATCTCTTGATTACGTAAGACAAAAAAATCAATACAGGTTTTTTAATTAAGTACCCTCATAGTTTTTGTTGAAAGTGTTGCCAATACATGAATTGAAAATTGGCTTGACTTTGATTAAACAACTTAGGAAAAATGATTTTACATTATTTATTAATATTTTATTGTTTATATGATCACTCCAATTGCTTTATTTTTATGATTATTATTACGGTTACCAAAAAAATCAAGTTGACTTTGAGATATTTGGGTAACCGTCCTGTAATAATTATAAAATTTTATATTTTGTTTATTATGTAATCAAGTAATTTAATTTTTTATGTTTTTATTTGGGTTTAGTTTAATTTGTTGATTTTTTATTTCTATAAATTGATGTTTTGAGTGACAGTAAATCTGACAAACTTCGATTTGTATTATTTATTTTAGTATTTATGTGCATGCACCTACCCATTTTACTAATTAAACATTACTACAGTACCCTTCTGTGTTGTACACCTACTGGCTCTTGACCAGTTTTTTTACTGATGAAAGGAATTAATGCCTGTTTGAGGAAGGGGACATTTTGCGAAAGGGACATTTTGCGAAAGGGACATTTTGCGAAATGGACATTATGCGAAAGGGACATTTTGCGAAAGGGACATTTTGCTACCAGTAGTCATTTTGAAAAGTGGTACCTAATTTTGCGACTGAGCCAACTAGACGTTGTGCGGGTAGACTAGCGTCTAAAAAAATGCTCATCACTATTTCTGTCGGACACGATGCCAGATGAGACAGCGTGCGTTTTGGCCATGCACACCAGTGAGTTCGAGCTCGCGACGAGTTCCACCTTAATTTCGGAAATCGGTGAAAAGAAACGAAAATGCGGAACCAACGACACCGACTTCCGAAATTAAAGTTATTTTCACTTTGAAGTGTTTTTTTTGGAAGACAGTTGTTTTTTTTGTAAAAAAGTTTTTATTAAGACTCCTATAAAAGCCGTTTTTTTTTGCATAAGATTTTATTTAGTATCCTATTAGAGTATAAAATACTACGCATTTTGATATAAGTGTGTTGTAAGATTTTCCAAGTAATGTCTTTTCTATCCCTAGATTGTCTTGACGTGTAATACACACGTCAAGACAATCTAGGGATCAGTTATTTTTAAATATAAGTAATTCTTAGTCTGTGTTGACTGTTGGGCCAAACTATATCCATTTCCTTTGTTAACTCGTAAAATAACTTAAAAAAATAACTTCAAAGCAAGAATAAAATACGAAGCTGTCAAATATCAGGGCAGACTTACCGATCGACAGAAACAAACTCAATGCTTCCGAAATCAAAACAGAAAACTTGAATTATGGGATTACTATTTTTCATGTCCACGCTAAGAACGCGGCATCTCTGCCACATATTATCAGCCTTATTAAAAGCCAAGTATGTTTTACCTGCATACAAAACAACATTAATGTCGCTCTTCTCAAATATTGCTGATTTATGAAAACCACTGTAGGTCAACCAACAGTACTTGTTGTATTCTCTGTAGCCAGCAATTTAAATGTGAATTAAGCTGACTACACAAATAATATACAATAACACTAAATACATATTGTGCAAAATGCTGACTACAAAATACTAACCAATAACATTTCAATGTTCATCACATATTTTGAAAAATGCTTACCCGGCGTTATATGATTCAGAGACGGTTTGGCGAACGATACAGCATTTCTAAATTCCCGTAACATGTCTTTGACCAGGCCTTGGAAGCACGCTCTTTGCACAAAGAAGTTGTTTGGATCCACAATATGTGAAATGTAAATCAACTCTTGGGAACCTAGAATTTAAATGACCCTTATTATTATTATCATACTATTGAACCTGGTAAATGTTTTATTTTAAACATTGAAATACCTTCACTTAGTTGCTGTGGATGTTGGTTTTCCAAAAATGGTGCCACTGGTTGGACCACAGGTTGTTGCTGGTAGTTATCTAAAAAAATCCACAGAAAATGAATTAAATACTTGACAAAAAGCATTGGGCTGAATGACGTAATATAAATAGACGCGTCATGCATGAACATCACGGCAATCGAAAACAGCGTAAATACTATCGATAGCTAGATAGATAGCTGATGATGATAGCTACTTATACGCACGAAGAAAGGGAAAGAAAATTAAATGTCGTCTACGGAATTTCTGTTGATATAGAGATAAATATATTTCTTTAATTACGTTGTCATTGGCCGAGCGCGTACAAAAGGCATGTGGGGAAAATTGGACACCCGATTTTCTCGTGTTGATATAGGTAGTAGATTTACGGGTAAAATAATAAATTATTATCGATCCTTAAAAATATGAATGCAGTATTTCGCAAGAGTAATTATTGTTAATTAATTCATAAAACCAAATGTAATATTATAAATATAACAATTATTCTTCGTTATGTATAATGTCGTTAGCTAGAAAATGTTCCCAGCAGACCCTAGAGTATTTTGTGGGTAGCCAATCGTCTTCACGCCGTTGAGCCCTTATCTTCTTCTTAGCGTGTCGATAGCAATCTAAATATACTCGGCCCAGAATTTGGCCACTTGTTTGGCGCCTCCACCAGGGTCCATCAGCTCCTGCAACGTGCAGCTGACAGGACACGCAGGACACGACATTAAGTGTCCCATCGTTTGTGGAACAGCACCACATTTACACTCCAAGGCGGAGTCGTCTATGAATCTCCAATCGCCCTTATAGTATAACGCTTAACCACAAGTCACTTTTCACTCACAAGTCCGTCTTTAGGTAATCTAATTATTCATATATTTATTTGCATTCCATAATGTTGTAGAGGTGTTACAATGGTTTAAAGCTAAGGTACAATTATGGACCCTGTAGGGCACCGCAAAAATTATAAAATCTATTCTTATTAATAAATTAATTTAGGACAAAAATTAACAATAAGCAATTTTATAAATATGCTATTAAAATTAAATAAGTAATATAACTTTTATTTACCTCAAGCGGCGAAAATATAATAACTCATCGGAAACTATATTTTCGAGCCGTTTGGGGTTGAAACCCTCGGGCCGTGGGGTCAGAGTGCTCATGGTCTTTTTAAAGATATTTCGAAACAGCTGGTTGACACTTCCCGTGACCCAAGGGCTGGCTTTTACCTTGGCCAGAGGCTAAGCATCGCCATACAACGTGGTAATGCCGCCAGTCTCTTGGGTACATTACCAGTCGACAGCGATGCGGATGAGTTTTTCGACGCTATTTTCTAGTTTCTGTATAGTTTTAGTTAATTTAGAATTTAATTTTGTTATTTTAACCTGTCTAAATAAACAAACATTTTTGACCTACCAATATATTTTATTGAGTTTTATTTAATATACCATTCAGTTATTTCAGTCATAATACAAAGAAGTAACTCTGTCCGTCTGTCTGTTACCTTTTCATGTTATATAAATTAGGCACACAGGTAGACCATGACCTGGGTTAGGACATACCTACGATACTTTTTAGCAGTAGTACATTGCCTTGGGATAATTTTCACGCGGACGGATCCGCAGGCAAAAGCACATATTACAAAATGTGTTCCAAGTATTTGGATTCCAAATACGCTTTGAAGCTTAGTCAAAAAAATAACTTACTCTGTGTAATGTAACTCTTACTAGAGTTTTCACTGCCATTCGAATTTAGAGATGATACAGATCCACTCTTGCTACGATATTTAGGAGCTTTCTTGTATAGAGCTGGAGTCTTGTAATAATCTTTTTCTATTTTAGGTTTTGATTGTCTTGCATCTGTAATAAAATTGACAACAATATAATTTATTAGTCTTTAGTTTCAGTTTACAAACAGAACTCAACAAAATGTTTGAAGTGCCGAACTTTCTTTGAACCATCCAATGGTTCAAAGAAAGTTCGTAAACAGTTTCGTTATTTTTGTTTACTGTAATGTAACCGATATAAAAGCGCATGGATTCAATTCAATCCCCCTTATTACAAAACAAGGTTTTTCTTTAGATCAGGTTTAAACCACCAAGCCAGTTATGTAATTAAGCAGTAAACGTAATACATGTCCTTGGGCAAATGAAAAACTTAAAAAGATGTGTATGAAGCGTGATTTATTGTTTAATATTTGGCGCAAAGATGAAAATAACCCACATAAAAGATTGTTATACAATAGATTTAGAAATAAAACAAACAAATACACAAATTACGTTAGAAATAAACAAATAATGATGGAAGTTTCTCAAAACTTCAAAAATAGCAAAAAAATTTGGAGCATTGTGAATAGTCTAACCGGTAAAATTATGCAATGTATTGAACACGTTTTACTTATGACTTTTCGAACGAACCCATCAACATTGGCTAACACTTTCATGACTGAATTTAATTCTAATATCAAAAACCTAAGCAACTCTTGCGATGTGCCTCTTTTAGACAAAATTACGTACGAGATGATTCCTGATAGGTCGATAAGAGTGAAACCTGCACGAGAAGATATGGTTGAACGAATCATCAAACAAATGAACGACAGGAAAAGCCCGGGTTACGACGGAATACGTGCTAAAGATGTTAAGTATACTTCAGATAAACTAATCCCAGTTATTACACATTTAATCAATTGCTGCTTGCAGACAGGTACGTATCCCGACCTTTTAAAGATAGGGGTGATACGTCCAATACACAAAAAGGGCTCACGTGATGACGTCAATAATTATCGACCTATCACTATATTGTCTTGTATAAATAAAATTTTAGAACGTTACATTAGTAATGAGATAAATAATTTCTTGCAAACACACGGAATAATTAACAATACACAATATGGATTTCAGAAAAATAAGAGTACGACACAACTATTACGAGAATTTACCGATGAAGTCAATAGACAGTTAAATGAGAAAAAACATATCTTGACACTTTTTATAGATTTTAGCAAAGCGTTCGATGTGCTCCGTTGTGATACACTTTTTGACAAATTGTCACAAAATGGAATACAAGGGCCACTATTAGAATTATTAAAAAACTATCACACAAATAGATACAACACGGTTAAAATACAAAATGAGTATAGTGTTAAGCTTCCATCCACGCAAGGAACTGCCCAGGGTTCAATTATAGGTCCGACAGAATACTTACTTTATGTTAATGATATGAGTAATGCTATAAATTCAGGCTCTGTATACCAATTCGCAGACGATACGTGTATATTAGTAGCTAATAAAAACATCCAGGATGCTGAGGAAACCCTACAACGTAACTTCGACGAAATGTGTAAATGGGCTCATGACGTAGGATTAGTAATAAACGCAACAAAAACAAAAATTGTTCACATACATTCATCACACAATAAATGCTCCACTATGCCTACAGTTATAGCACATGAACACACTTGCCTACATAGCTCGCCAAAAACTTGCAAATGTCCGACATTAGAAGTAGTTGATAAACATAATTATATCGGTCAGTGTAGGGCGTAGTCAACTACAATTTTGTAATCTGGTTACTGATTACGATTAAAAGTAGTTAACTACATGTAGTTACGATTAAAAGTAGTTAACTACATGTAGTTATGATTACATGTAACTTAACTACAGTAATCAAACTACATTAAGTAGTTGTTAATTTGATTGCTGCAATCTAGTAGTTATAATTACTGATTACTTAAGTTTTATGAACTTATATTTTGCAATTAAATAAACATGTAATGTGTAGTAAGTAATATATGTTTTGGAATATGGCTGCATAAAGAAAAAACAGTTTATTGCACATACCTATGTTTATTTTCATGAATAATCAAATGCAAGGATTAAAGTCGTAGATATTATGTACCTATGCTTATCAGATCTTAATTACTTTTTATTGACATGTAATCAAAAAAACTGGCCAAGTGCGAGTCGGACTCGCACACGAAGGGTTCCGTACCACAAGGCAAAAACGCCGAAAAAACCACGTTTGTTGTATGGGAGCCCCCCTTAAATATTTATTTTATTTTAATTTTATTATTTATTATTAAAGTAAAAATACAACTGAGTATTTTGTGAATATTTCAAGTGCCTACCTGTTGCCATTATTGATATCGAGCAATAAAGGGCAAAAAAATCGCGTTTGTTGTATGGAAGCCCCCCTTAAATATTTATTTTATTTTTAATATTTGTTGTTATAGCGGCAACAGAAATACATAATTTATGAAAATTTCAACTGTCTAGCTACCGCGGTTCTTGAGATACAGACAGACGGACGGACGGACGGACAGACAGCGAAGTCTTAGTAATAGGGTTCTGTTTTTACCCTTGGGGTACGGAACTCTAAAAATAAAATCACTCGGCAAACATCAACTTAATTCAAATTATTTGCGAATCAAATAATAATTGTACCGACATGCAGCGAGCGAAAGCGAGAGCGTGCTATAGTGCGCTCTTGCTCTAACACACGCGACTAAAACGCGATTCTCTAACTACCTACCAAACGACAAGTCGAAACACGCGCGATAGTCGTTCATGTACTTACATGAACGACGTGAGCGCGTGTGACGCAACTGTAGTTATAAAAAGTAATCAAGTAATCGTGATTGCAACTACAATTTGTAGTTAGTAGTCAAAATTTTTAACTACATTTTTCGATTTTTTTATGTAGTTTGTAGTTATGATTACTAACTACTTTATGTAGTCGTAGTTAGTAATCAGTAGTTAGATTACATTTTGCCCAATACTGATATCGGTCTAGTGGTTGATAGCCGATTCTGCTGGGGACCGCACAAAGACTACGTATGCAACAAGCTTAGGTCTATTCTAGGTAAGCTTAGCATACTGAAATATAAACTGCCTTACAAGACGCTTAGAATGCTATATATGGCCCTAGCGGACTCGGTTATCAACTACGGACTCAGCAGCTATGGGAGAACTTATCATACATACCTGACCGATATTTATAAATTACAACTAAGAATATTAAAAGTAATTACGCCAAAACACATAAACAAGAAATTCAAAAACAATGACCACGACCTCTTTAAATATTGTAATGTTATGAATGTGTTCAATAAAGTTGAATTTTGTACTCTAGCGGAAGTCAGTAGACCGGAGTTGCTAACCGAAAAAGCAAGACCTGAATTTCTGAGAACGATACCACTTAAAAATAAATACATCTTACCAAAATTCAAGAATGTGTACGGAATGAGGGTTGCAGAATATTTAGTACCTTTTTATCTTAATAAACTTCCAGAAGACTTGCAAACGTTATACAAAACGAGTTCGAAAAGTTATAAGTACAAATCAAAGCGTTTCCTTACACAAAATTTCTCCTAATGTATGTCATGTATTAATGTACCTATAAATTATTAACATTGTTAAAAAGATTTTACGTGACAACGACCGATCATCCGATCATAGTTGAGTGGGAGAGAGACGCAAGGCATTCGGCGGGCCTCTCTCTCGTTCGGTGACTCATCGTAACGTTACCGAGCGTTACACTTTTTCATAAGTGACTCCCAGTCGCAACCTAATTTAAGACGTTGTCACGTCAAAAACGATTATATGAACGGCTCGCCAACATGCAGATAAACCCTGAGAGGTTTTCGTTGTGTGGCTAAATTTAATGTGAACTATGTTAAGTGCTTTAGAAAATAAATAAATAAATAATAAATATAAAAATTCGGTTCTTTATTACAAAAATGAGTTTAGTATGGTGCTAAGTTGTCATTTTATTATTAAGAACTTTGCCTTAGGGCTCATGAGGAATAAAATTGATCTTTAACAGTTTTCGTATGAAATAACTGTCAAAATTTCAAAGTTATCAGATTATTGAAAAATCAGCCCTAAATCGAAATAAAGTTTGAAATGCAAATACTGGCTCAAAGATTTAGATTAGAACTAAAGTTAGATATATATTAATAGAATAAGACGGTTAGGTTTTATTGCATGTATTGTATTGAAACCGAATGACTGCCTCGCCGGTCTAGTGGTTGCAAGACTCGCAAGTGCGAGTGCTGATAATGCTGGACTTCAGGCTTTGATCTGAGCATTTGGATTTTTCCAGTAAGAATTTCTCAATTTCTCAGAAATTTAAGCCAGGAGGACTCTAAAAATCGATGGTAGACGGTTCATACCTTTAGCTAATTCCGGTGGATAGACGGGAGAAGTGGGCGCTGGTGGTACTTCAACATCATCCCCTAGTTCTAATGTAGAGTGCAGCTTGTATACAGACTTGACATTCCCTTCCAAGTGCACATAGTCACTGATCAATGAACACAGATCCTCATTTACTGTCACCCTGTTGATAATAGAACAGTTTTATTATAAGAAGTCGTGTTTATTATTCCTGTAAATTAAGAACAAAGATTGACTTGTATTTCCTAATCTTGTTTGTTTAATTAGTGCCACGTCATAGAGAAACTTAGCAGCATGGATTGTATTTCATTAGAATGACTTACTTAAGAGATTCCTTGTTTGCTTCAGTCTTATCTAGATACCAGGCAGTATTTGTAATTTGTTTGGCTTCCTCCAAAAGAGCTGGCAAATTAATCTAAAATACAACAAAAGCAACATTATTTAAAATAATTTTATTACACAAAAATTAGCTATTGTAATTTTCCTTAAACGGAACTCAGGAATAATTTTGACATATACGGGAAGACCTGCTAACCTGTATGTAACAGAATCCAGGTTCACAAAGGGATGAATGAGAGGAACTTGTATGCAGTTAAGATTAGAATGATGTGTGGATGAATACAAAGAAAAATCTTTAAGAATAAATGTTTGTGATTATCAGGGTATAGGCAGACCATGGATTAATAATGTGTGATCACAGCTGATGGAGATGTATGGAAGAAGACATGTTGCACTGCCCCAAAATTTATATTGATAAGTGCAATTGCAACAGTAAATTGAAGAGTAATTAACCTGTTTAATATTTTTGGTATCTGTGGCAACTGTTATCATCTTCAAGATATTATTAGCTTTCTTGATAGAATTTGCGACTTCAGATTTAGCTTTCTGCAGAGAATTCTTTTCAGAGAACTTTAAATACAAAATTATGTTTATGATTTCGTCCTTATGCTTTTGTATTATGGAAAAAAGCTTCGAGAAGTGCTGTTCAACATTGGCAATTATTTTAGATAGCTCATTGACGGATCCTGTGTCACTTTCGTAGTTATACAGCAAATTTCCAATATCCTAGAAAACACGATAACATACATATGAGCAAATAATAAATGAAACCACAAATTGTTGAATATAATGACGAACAACATACAACAGCTGTTTTTGTGAGTCTTCTGAAGGTTTCATCTACTTGTGGAGAAATATCCGTTAAATCCTCCAAAAAGGTTTCATTCTGCAACAAAAAATATTTTATATCTTTTTAATTCCAAAAAACTTACCCCCTTACTAATAAATAATAATAGCGTCTATTCATCTGATATAATAATATGTATAGTATAATAGTAAGGGGGTTAGTGTTGAGATAGTTTAAGAAGTGAACCTTTCAAGTCAACTTCTTTATTGGCTGACTTTTATTTTGGTCCACAATCACAACAAGTACTCCAATTTTAAAACACATTTATTGATCACAGACTGAATTCGTAAGTTTTCGATATTTGTGTCAGGCAGCTTGATTTAAGACTAACAAATGTTTTAGACAAAATAGTGAAACAGAAGCTTTACATATTTTGACTAAAATACCAATTTAAAAATGTACTCTTGAAGGGTGTTCGAAATACTTACAACTGATTGTAAAGATACAACATCATGGTTCTTGCAGGATTTCTCACCACCAAGCATCATGCAGTCTGTACATACAGGTTTTTTACAAGTACTGCAATAGTATTCAAGTGGTTTTCCAATGTGAAATTTACAAGTGCTGGGCTGCATACTAGATTCTGATAAAAAAAGAACAAATTTTTATTATTTTGTTTTTCAGGTTTTGTTCCTCGAAAGAAGAAGATGGCGGGACGAGCTGGACAAAAGGAAACTGCCAGTGGTCCTCATTAGCAGTGGAGTCATTGGGAGAGGCCTTTGCCCAGAAGTGGGATGATACAGGATAACTGACAATAACGGCAGTTGCTTGAGAGATAAAACAGAACCTCTACAGTGTGTAAAAAAAATGTATGCATGTATAAGGGAGATTTTTGTATCTGATAGACAGGATCGGTATTGTCCGTCTGTCACAGTTTTTTCTCAAAGATTGTGTTACTGTTTTGATGACTCGCATAGAGCTTTCTTAAAGGATTCAAAAACTATTTCTGTCCGCCGCCTTATTCTTTAACTAACATAACTAAAGCTAACATTTTGATTTTAATAGGGTAAGTAGATAAGTATTATGGATTTGCGGGAAAACTGATGTTTCCGCTAGTTTAATAAATGCAGAAAAAAGGTGTTTCCTTAACTAAGGTATATTGTGCAGAGTTAATTTGTTATAAACACTATGTTATCTAAAGCAATATGCCAATAGGTTCGGCCCCTATTACATGGGACTTATATATAACTGGCGAAATGTGGGTGTTCTACAGGTACACCTCTGCATGCAATACAGTAACTACAGCAGACAGTAGCGCCCACTGTATTGATTTCTTTAGTGCGAAACCTATGTGCAAACAAGTCCAACTATCCTTTCTGATGCCATATTAGAGAATCGTAAACAAACCTATATTTTGCAGCACATGGTTCTTGAATATAACAAAATTCTTATGAGTTTTGTTGAAGCAGACATCGCACAAAATGGTGACACACTCTTTACACATTTTGGATGTAGTTGCATTACATTCCAAACAATTGCCTGTAAAAATATAAGGTTTTTAGGGGGTATGGTAACTCGCGAAATTTAGTTTTTTCTTGATTTTTTTTATCAACACAACTAGACACTGACTTTAAAATTACAAAAAACGTGAGAAAATATGAGTTTCGCTGTCTACAATTACCAACAAACAAAGCTGATTTTGAACAGGGTAACATCACAAGCTTCGATTTTAAACAAAATCAAAAATAATAAAACAAGTTAGCATGTTGTGTTGTTTTTTGTGGATATTAATGAGTTGGTTTTTTAAATATCAACGGATTTTCTATTTAATTACCTTGTGCAGCATCGCTTTTTATCAAAGCTTTAAGATCAATGAAATTATCTTCTTCAATTTTCTTTTGTGTTGTATCTGGAGTCTAGAAAATGTTATAAAAACTTAGTTGATTTTCAATATTATACAGCTAAATATTTAAATAAAATTGATCAATATTTTTTTTAATCAATGTTATGCATGAATTGGTTACATATTTTACCTTCATCAGATTCATAGTTAGTTCACCAACCATCTGAACATTCACAGGAAACTTTTGATACAACTTAAATTTATTTTGAACAAACTCATTGGGATCAGTGGTCTTGATATCTGCATCACGGAGGCAAAACTTGCACTCTATTGGCTCCATACATTTGGTAATATTGACAATGCAATTTTCGCACATTGTATGGCCACATGGTAGAAATAATGGCAAGTTTCCTTTCACCTTTGATGATGTTACTGAGAAAAGTTTAAAACCATTACTAAATTAGTTTGTAGAAAATAAAATGAAAATTGATTATTTATCAGAGTGAATGCTTTTGTATAGGACAAGAGTTTGTATCAGAACAGAACAAAATAGTACTAGACTTATCTTAAACGGTTATACCATGCCAGTACCCTAAAAATAAACTAAAGAGCTGGGCCCTATACCACGAAACTTAATAATTACAATTTACAATCGTACAACCATAGACATTATAAAAAACCTGATGATGAGGACCTGACGACTGACCTAGACACAGTCAAGGGTCTTACTAGTATAGCTATAAATTACAAGGGTCCCTTGCTTAGTAAGTTAATCACTTCTAGTGGCCTTAGTTAAAAGGTTTTCAAATGTATGCATTCCGATGATAATTCAATAATATGGTACCATCGAGTTATGGACCTGCATGCTAGATAATGGACCCCTTGAATAGCTATACTATTAAGACCCTCGAGTGCGTTCAGGTCAGTCATCAGGTCCTCATCATCAAGTAAAATAAACAGTACTCGTTGAGACACATCTAATGATGGGCTCATTAGATGTGTCTCAACGAGTACTGTTTATTTCAATGGGTTAACTAGTAGTTATTCAAGAGTTCCGTTATCTAGCATCCAGGTCTAACATCTGTCCAGCTCCATGGTACCATATTATTTTGTTATCAGAAGTGATTAACTATTCAACTATTCCTTATCTACCATCCAGGTAAGTCCTTATCTTTTTTACATTGTTATTGTTGTAAATGCATAGTTGTTTGTGTTGATGTTGTAGTTGTTGTTGTTCAAGCATAATTGGATAAACGAAATTTATATGCTTAGGGTGGATTCTCGGACATGCGTTTCCATGTGTGGTGTGCAACTTAGGGTGGATAAACAGAATAACCGTAACAATTTTGTAGTAGGGCCCTGGTTGGTGATATTTTTATTCCTTTTCATTTGCTCTGTTCCCAAGGAGTGTTAAACTGCCAACAGGACTAGATTACTATGCCTACAACATTTCAGTGCAAGTTGAGATTGCTCCTAAGACGACCCGTCTTAGGGGCAATCTCAACTTGCATTGGCCGATTTCAAAAGTTTCAGTACTTTTTGTATAAGTATTATGAAAGTTCTTGCTAGGCTGGTTTTGGAATGGTTTTTTTTTATATGGAGGTTCATGTCCTGGCTGCTGAAGTTCAGCTGTTCAGTCAGTCTACTAGAGGACTGAAATTATACATATAAATAAAAAGATTGAATTTCCGAATGATAGGTATTATTGATGATTATTAAACTTGGAAATTGATAATTTGATCATTCTGATGGTTGGTTTAATATTCGTAACAGCTTCTTCAGCATCATTTTCAACATTGATTGATGCTGATTAATTATTATTTGCTGAAGTTCAAGTCATGACTTGACCGCAGAGGGGGCAGCGCTTATAGCATGACATGTGTTGTTTTCGGTAATTTCGGTTGCGAGTTTTGACCAATCCAGAGGTCGACCGCGGTTATTGCGAATAATGCGAATATTGCGATTGTAAACAGACGCTAATTATTACTAAAATCCGCCCCTAAGACGACCCACTGACCAAATTATGTACTTAGTTTGATTCAATTTTTTATTAAAAGTCACAAAATTATTGAACCAACCTTTTATTTGAATACCAAGGAAAACTGTGCAACTTTTAGGTATAAATTCCTAAAGGTCACTGCTTTTTTAAGAAAAAGTTTAATCAGCATCAGCATCCGCTGATGTCATTATTAAGACATCAGCATCTGCTGACGTGAAAAAATATGCATCAGCAACAACCCTGATTAGTATCAAAGTAAGTACCTACCCACCTATACATAATTAATATAATAATATATAATAATATATTCCACAACTATCACACAACGCCGTCTAGTCTCAAGCTAAGCAGAGCTTGTGTTATGAGTACTAGACAACTGATAAACATACTTATATATTTCTAAATACATACATATATAGATAAATTACACCCAGACACAGAACAAATGATCATGCTCATCACACAAACATTTGTCCTGGGTGGGAATCGAACCCACGACCTCCGGCATAGCAGTCATAGTCACTGACCACTAGACCAACAGGCCAGCCAAATATAAAAACAACGCGAATGAAAAAATAAGCTGGCGAAAATTGCCGGCTAAACAGCAACAAAAAATGGCGGATTGAGTAGTCGGAGAATTATCACATTAATGACATAGTGAGAGTTGATAGGCGTTTCGTTGTGATATTTTTAGTTTATAGGAAAACATTAGACTTACATTGTATAAAATAAAGTTGACTGCAACTTGGACAGGTTTTTTTCAAGTCGTCCATTGTGTATTTTTTGGAGACGTTTCTTGATTCTTGGTATTTTGTTTACCTCCACTAGAAACGTTAACGTAACATATTTTACAAAATGTCGACTCAAAACAGATACAGCTACTGAGCTTGTAGTTAATTTCAGAATTCTGTTTTTAACTCCACACACAACGAACGGTTTTTTCGAAGACTTTATGGAATATGGCATAGACCAGTGTTACCAACCAATAACAAAATTTGCCCCCAAGATTTTTTAAAAATCCCCCTAAAAAAACCCTAAGTATAGGTTCACATAAGGTAAATTTCTTTGATGCAGTGCCCAACTCCCTAAGTCGTTCCTAACTCACAAAATAAAACGCATAGGTACATAGTTTGTAAAAAAACAGACTAGGTACCTAAATACCTATTGTTAAACTACTAACTAAATTGTAATATTGTTGATCAGGGATAAACGATTCCTAAGTATTTTTAAATAATGGCATAAATAGAAAAGGCACGCTCTACGGAGGCGTTGGATACGGGCAGCATCAATAACGCCACAGCAAACTTTTAGCCCCTAAAAATAACCCCAAAAAAAACCTGTCCCTAAAAATACCCCTTTTAAGACTTCTTCCCCCTAAATTTAGGGGGAAAACCCCAAAGTTGGCAGCACTGGCATAGACTACTATGGACACCATAGATGGTCTATCTATATCTGTGATGGACACAGAACACTATTACTCATAGACTATGGCCGCTTTTATAATTTGCCGTGGCACGGCATGTTCTGTGGGCACGGCACGGTACGGCACGTTTTTACCGTCACGGTAAAGTAGGAAAGCAAAATGTATGCATTTGTATGCAAACGCTTTTAATTTACCGTCCACGGCAACGGCACGCCGTGAACAGCAACGATCTACCGTGCCGTTGCCGTAGCATACTGCGCTCCCTATCAAATCGTCGCGGCATTGTTGAGAGTGTAGTGTGTGCGTACAAGAAATTTGTATGTGTGCGTGCGCGGCGAGCTTTTAAATCATTAAGTCGCGATTACATTATCCAATTTTAAGCAATGCTAACTAGGAACACTCTAACTAGGAAATCGGAGCTAGTGATTAGACTACACTAAATTGGTTTCTAAATCGGACAGAGACAGACGATGAGACGACGCATTCAGACGCATTGTCGGCGTCGTCGCATTCGTGAAGAAGGATCGTACTAGATTGCACGTTTCGAATTTTCTATCGATGGCGCCGTATTTATCAAAACTACAGAAGAAAATAATAATTTAATGTAGTTTAAAAATAAAAATAAATAATTTTGGTCGTTATTATTATAAAGACTAGCTGCGCCCCGCGGTTGCACCCGCATAAGTGTCGATCCCGTGGGAATTTCGGGATAAAAGTAGCCTATATGTTAATCCAGGGTGTCAGCTACCTACCTTTAGAGAAAATTTTATCAAAAAAAAAAGATATAATTTTTGTCGTTTTTATTAAAAAGATAAGGCATTTCCCCATACATTTCTATTAATTTATTTAAGACTAGCAGCGCCCCGCGGTTTCACCCGCATAAGTGTCGATCCTGAGGGAATATCGGGATAAAAACTATCCTTTGTCCTTTCCCGGGATGCAATCTATCTCTCTGCCATCCAAATCCGTTCAGAGGCTTAGGCGTAAAAAGGTAACATATAGACAGACAGACAGACAGAGTTAGGTACTTTCGAATGTATGATATTATAGTATGGATAGTATAATTATATACTCGTAACACATGGATTTTTTTTTCTGTGGGCAATGCTGTCGTTTCCGATACAGTCGCCATGTTGTATGTAGCATTTATATTAAAAAAAAACTGGCCAAGTGCAAGCCGGACTCGCACACGGAAAGTTCCGTACCACAAGGCAAAAACATCGAAAAAAAAAACACGTTTCTTGTATGGGAGCCCCCCTTAAATATTTATTTTATTTTGTTTTTAGTATTTGTTGTCACAGCGGCAACAGAAATACATAATTTGTGAAAATTTCAACTGTCTAGCTATCGCGGTTCTTGAGATACAGCCTGGTGACAGACAGACGGACGGACCCCTTACCCTTTGGGTACGGAACCCTAAAAATACTCTTTGGTAGCATTCGTGAGCGCGGTCTACTCGTCCACCTTGCTCAAAGCGCGGACGCCGACTAGTCGTTCTAAATCGTAGCGCTGTGATTACACTATCCTAGATTGGATCCAATTTAGGAAGTAGAAAGATTGGACCTCCAATTTCCACTAAATTGGATCCAATCTGTTCTAACTGCGATTACATCTGCCGATTTCCTAGTTAGCATTCCTTAAAATTGGATAATGTAATCGCGGCTTTACTCAGATGAGAAAGTATGTAATAAAACGATTTTGTTGACATCCGAAAATAATTGAAAAACTTATTTGGGTCTTCCTTGAGCTTATCAAATAGCGTGTAGTATGACCCTTCTAAATATTTTACTTTTAAAAGCGGATGTTGCCAATACTTTCTAGTAATATGTCTTTTTTTACGTCTTAAATATAACAAATAGAGCATAAGTAGTCGCTGTCTCTTCGAGAACATGTCTGCACTTTGAAGACGCGCAAAGCGTAATAATTTCACGGCGAATTATAAAATCATCCTACGGCACGGCATGCCGTCCACTGCCACAAAACTTCTATCACGTCCACGGTAATATCGTGCCGTGCCGTGCCACGGTAAATTATAAAAGCACCCTATGGATAATAAAGCTAGAACAAAAGAACAGAAGTACAGATTCTCAATTTCTCAGTTTATATATATTAGTCTATGGTACAGATTACAGAATTCTATCAAAAAGTAGCGATGGGCGAGTCGAGTTGTCTGATTCGAATAACTCGAATCAGAGTCTAAACGAGTTGTTTCGAATCAAGTTCATTCGCAACTCGAATCAACTCGCATACCTAACTCTCTAGCTAGAATTGATACGGCCGGACATGGTTACTTCTATATATTACGTCCATGGCTAAAACAAAAAATGGAGTCACTCTCCTTTAGTAATGACTATGACGTAGTCATTACTAGCAGAAAGGAGAGTGATTCCATTTTTCAAAATGGTATGGTAGTGGTTTATGGTTGTGCCAAAAGTGGACCGTGTAACATTACCTTATCATGTGATAAGGTAATGTTACACGGTCCACTTTCGGCATTCAATTTGAGTGAATTCAATTGAATTTGTATGGACGCTTATTTACGTGGTTCAATTCTTCCAAATTGAACACCAAAAGTGACTATTATTTAAGTAATGGCTATTAGAAGTTTCGCGCATGTTCTCTCACACTCGCCTCATGTCACCATTTGGTTCCTAAAAAATCTTACTGCGCAGCCTTCTGCGCGAAGTTCAGGCCCGCCAAGTTACGACGCGACAGTCGTATTGTACTATACTGATAGAGATAGCCTTCAAGATTATATCCCTGCTAGAACTTTTAATCATTTTCGGCGTAACGATGAAAATTATTTACTTCGGAAAACATGGAACACAGCACAATCTTTTGACACCTGAAATAAACGTCCATAGCGGCAAACGATTATTTCCGATTTTGGCCGCGCGCAGACTTATTTTGCGCGCACTCTACGCCAGTTTATGCTGCCTTCCTTGACCTCTGTAAGGACTTGGTAATAGGTACAGACGCCAGCAGGTCAACCTACCCGAAACTGTCAGATTTTCCCAATCAACCTTGAACCTTATGCTATAGCAATAAAGTCGAAAATCTATTAAAGAAATCTGACAGATTGTAGTAACTTGATGTGCTGGCGTCCGTACTACGGGCTGGTATCCGCAACTCCACGTCAATGCACGTATTTTGCGTACGGGTGGGAAAATCGATTATTCGATCCACCCCAGCTCCTCAAGGAAGGCCAGCAACGCCTTGATGTTACTGACCGTCTCACGTAGGGTTACCGAAGTACTTTGCCCTGTACGTGGCGACCACCGGGCAGTTTAGAAGCACATGTGCCGCTGTCTCGTCGTCCTCCATGCAGGCCCTGCACAGCTGACTGTCTGTTACTCCTATGACAAAGAGGTGTTTATTGAATGACCCATGGCCAGTTAAAGCTGCGGTAACTATACGCAGCTTTTGCTTAGTTAGACGGAGAACCTGTTTCGTGAGGCGGCCATCCAGTGTGGGAAGTGCTTCCCTAGCCTGCCTGCATTCGCCTTGGTCCGTCCATAGTTTGCTATGTTGGTCTCTAGTGCGTGTCCTTACCAGAGTGCGTATGTACCCGAAGGGGAGTGGCGCGATGGGCTCTGGTCCCACTGGTGCCATGCTCGACCCTCTTCTGGCAAGTTCGTCGGCTGCATCGTTGCCTAGCGAACCGCTGTGTCCTTTGATCCATTCAATGGTTATATTATTGAGGTTACCCCACCTGGTTGAGGCGCTGGTGACACTCGTATATTAGCCCAGAGTCAGCTGTGTAACTGTTCAGCGCTTGCAGAACAGCCATGCTGTCTGAGAGTATGCGGATTGAGTGTTCCTTTACTTCCCTGGCCATAATGGCTGAAGCGGCTAGAGAGATGCCCAAGCATTCGGCCTGGAACACTGTGTTATGGACCCCCAGTGGTGTGGCTATATGTATGTTGAAGTCCTCCGAGAAGATTCCAGCACCTGTGCCACTACCTGTTTTGGATCCGTCCGTAAAGATACGCAGCTCTGTAGGGCACAGCCCCTCACATCGGCGATCCTCGTGAAGCTGGATCTTGATCTGTAAGGACTCGGACCTAGTTCAATATGATATAACATAACGCCTGTATTCCCTGAAGGGTCAGGCAGAGGTGCACCTATAGTACAGTCCTAGTTATAGCAATTAGCTGACCTACGTTTTTTTTAAAATGTAGGTACAGGTATAAGATGGTACAGGTACAGCCTACAGGTTTAGAATACGAATCGATAGAATTTTAAAATCCATACCTACTAATATTATAAATTCTAAAGTAACTCTGTCTGTCTGTATGTATGTTACCTTTTCACGCCTAAACCACTGAACGGATTTCGATAAAATTTTGCAGAGAGATAGATTGCATCCTGGGGAAGGACATAGCATATCGACATACCTCGCGGGGGAAGCCGCGTGCGGAAGCTACTTCTTTTATATTTTAATTACTTTGCTCAAATAAATAAAATCCATACTAATATTATAAATTCGAAAGTAACTCTGTGTGTCTGTCTGTATGTTACCTTTTCACGCCTAAACCACGGAACGGATTTCGATAAAATTTGGCAGAGACATAGATTGCATCCCGGGGAAGGACATAATATAGGATAGTTTTTATCGACATACCTCGCTCGCAGGCGAAGCCGCGGGCGGAAGCTAGTATAATGTATTGTATCTATATCTATATATATAAAAGAAAGTCTGTTAGTTACACCACTTATAACTCGAGAACGGCTGAACCGATTTGGCTGAAAATTGGTGGGGAGGTAGCTTAGAACCAGGAGACGGACATAGGATACTTTTTTTTTTTTTATTATTATTATTATTATTATTTTTTATAGTAGGAATAGGGTAGGAGTAGGGTAGGAGTAGGGTAGAAGTAGGGTAGGAGTAGTGTAGGAGTAGTGTAGGAGTAGGGTAGGAGTAGTGTAGGAGTAGGGTAGGAGTAGTGTAGGAGTAGGGTAGGAGTAGGGTAGGGTAGGGGTAGGGTAGAAGTAGGGTAGGAGTAGTGTAGGAGTAGTGTAGGAGTAGGGTAGGAGTAGTGTAGGAGTAGGGTAGGAGTAGTGTGGGAGTAGGGTAGGAGTTGGGTAGGAGTAGTGTAGGAGCAAAACAACGTTTGCCGGGTCAGCTAGTATAATTATAAAATTCTATCGGTTCGTATTCTAAAAAATCTCAATCTCTAATGCCATGGGTCAGCTAATTTCTATAACTGACTGTACTACCGCATTTCACCAGTTATGTTTGTGTCCCATATGGGTCTATGTGTTGTATCCGACATGATATACCTATTGTGGGAAATACTACTATAATATAAAACCTGGGTTCCTATAAGTACATACATAACATACATAATCAGCCTATACTGTTCCCACTGCTGGGACACTGGCCTCCTCTCAGTGAGAGGGAGTGGGCCGTAATCCACCACGCGGGCCCAGTGCGGGTTGGCAGATGTCACATGTCTTCGAATTTTTGGTTCTAGAACATGCCGGTTTCCTCACGATGCTTTCCTTCACCGTTTTGAGAGCAGTGGTGATGAAATAATTTACACAAAGTAAAGCGCCTGTCTAGGTTCGGACCTACGACCTACAACTCGTAAGTCGCGGCCGTTACCACTGGGCCACCACTGCTCCACTGGCTGCGCTGGTTCCTAAGTGCTTTAATTGATTTGTTCTGGTATAGCAACCATCAATCACAATCAAGTCAGACGGGCGGATGCTCTCTCGGATTTGTAGGTACAGGCTGGAGTGTGGAGTGAGCAGTGCAGTGACGTACTTCGCATAATCATCCTATAATGTTCCCACTTCTGGGACACACGCCTAGCGCTCCTCTCTGTGAGAGGGAGTGGGCCGTAATCCACAAAGCGGGTTCAGTGCGGGTGAGTAGATGTCACATGTCTTCAAATTTTTGTTTCTAGGACATGCCGGTTTCCTCACGTGGTTTTTTGTTCACCGTTTTGAGAGCAGCGCTGATGAAATTATTTACACGAATTATAGCGCCGGTCTGGGTTCGAACCTACGACATACAATTTAAGTCGCTGCCGTTACCACTGGGCCACCCCTGCGCAGAGGAGTACTTAGGTAGTCCTAAAGGGCCCCTGTATAAAACTTTGTTGGGGGCCGATACCGACCATTTGTTTCTAGTTGAAGTAACTGTGGTTTGAAAATGTATTTCATTTTGTGGGCTTAGACTAAAGGCGCCAATCTCGTCCAGTAAACCGTTCGGTGATAACAAAACCAATAATGCTGACCTTTTGCTATATTAAAATTCCGTACTCCGTACTAGGCGAGCTGAAGGACAAAGTGATATCTACCACTGACGTGCGGCATACTGTACCTAAAGACTTTGTAGTTTGAGGAATTCTGGGTCGACTCAGTTTAGATCGCCATCGACAAGGCTAAGGCAGCCAAAGAGCTACACCTCTGCGATTCGCAAAATATGGGTATCCTCTTCTGTAGGTATAATAAAAAATAAATATATAGTATGGAAACCACATGCAATAATTATTATACCACATACTTGTTATCGCCTTTTATGACGTTATACAAAAAAATAACGAAATTTCGTTAATTTTTTTTGCATATATATTATATGCATATATATATCTTATTATCTTGCATATTGTATATGTTATTTGGTTTCCAATTCCATGCTTACCTAGAAAATACCAAGTCTGTAACATTTTGAGAATCTCAGCTCTAATTAGGGGGATACCTACACTACATGTCCTGTTTATAGATCTATAATAAATGATGTAGGTAAGTAGAAGTAGCTATAATATGTTAGAATGTCTATAGGTACTTTTTAAATATAAGTAATGTTCGCAAGGACAGCTCTTTCGCACAATATTCCCATGGTGTCGTGATACAGCCGTCGAGGAAGTTTAGAGGTCAGCTTGGCTCTTAGAAAAGAATCTTCATGTTATGCGCGTTGCATGAGCATTGATGGAGCATTGCGCGCTCGGCTGCCTTCGAAAGCGCACGTCGAATTGTACCGCTATGCAAGAAAAATAAACTCGTATACAATACTCGCGTCCGGCGCGGTTATTAATCAGCCATAAGTCTGATTACGAAATTCGTCAATCCTTTTCTGAGACCTTCAATCTACTTCAATGCCGACTGAAGCTTTTTCGATTGTGACACGGCTGAGTTAAACATGCGTTTACATATCGTTTTGGTGATTGAATTTGTATAGGTATTACGATTGTTTTAATATTCAAGATGTATGGAAGGAAGGTTTTCGGTTTATTTTATTCGGTGCTGCTGTCGTTATTTGTGATAACCGGTAAGCAAATCCATGTTTTTATTTTATTTTTCTTCATAAATTGCAGTTTAACTGTGAGCAACTATAAAATATATTTATACTGCAGAACGTCTCACAAAGAGGAGGCCTGTGTCCCAGTAGTGGGAACATTATAGGCTGATTTATGCTACTGCAGAACGACTTTAAAGTTTCATCTTGATATAGAGCTATGTATCGTATTCGCATTTAATGTTTTAGGGTACCTATCTTTCAAAAGGTCACTAAAAGCTTGTCGGAGAAGACCTATAAACATTACTGTCTCTACACAAACTTTATACATGTATCTTGTATGCAATTCAGTTAAACAACGAATCGAGGCAGTGTAATAAACTACTTATAAAAGCCCTTTTCTTCACCTTCTTGACGACTTATTTTTTCATTTATCAGCCGTTTTGCAGGGTAGTCCCCTCTTCCACTTAACTCCATCTACTGTAAAATGCCAATCATTAAGAAAAGAGCGAGTTCATCTCGCTCTCTCCTACTGGGCCAGCCATAGATATCCGGGGCCAGCCTTATTGCCGTTTGGAATCCACTGTGTGGTTATTTTAGTCTATAGCCAGAATTGCCATATCTTTTATTTTTCGGGTTTTAATTCTTCGAGGAGGAGACTCATGGCTTAGCATGGCATGGGCCTAGTTTAGACATCGCTAATGTTGAATCGTATGTAGCAGATAAAACAGACAGAGCTCACTGCGTGCATTTAAAGGAAAGAACAACAGACAAATACTTACGTATATACACCATAGATCAATGGCTGCCTCACTGATTCACAGTCTTCTGCATTCAGTGTAGGTGAATCATTTATTATCCAACGAATTGCTCTATTTGCTTTGAAATCATCTTCAATTGAATGGTTCAAGCTTTCTTCATCAAAGCTGAACATAAAATCCAAATAAGAAGATCTCGGTGTTCGTGTTTTATAGTTTTAGTAACTTTCTATTGACACATTCTTCTCGGGCTCTTAATTTTTTTCCAGGTGGGTCTGAAGATGGTGGTCGGGTGAAGCGAGTCCGTGCTGACGGCGGCGGTGCGGTATCGCGTGAACCTGCGCAGGCTCTGGACGCTCCAGACCCCGAGCCCGGCACCGTTCCCGCTCCCCCGGCATTCCTCAGCCCCTCCGTGAAGGAATACCTTGAACTGGGAATGGCTATACCTGGTAAGTGTGACATTAAGGCTACCGTCATACATGGTCAGGTCTACCTTCTGATCGGTCTGCACTGATCAAAATCCGTACCGTATGGCTGTAAAAGCCCCTAAATTTCTCGACCACCTAAGACTTACGGCCGGAACGATTATGATCCGATCGATTGAACTGGCGCAAATTCGTCTTTTCAGATTGATGTCTCCATGTAGGTCTCCATATAGGCCTTTATTGATGAGTTATAAGCAATACTATTTTGAGTAGCAGCTGATGATGCTTAACCTATAGTTTTAATAACAGGTTTGGTTCTACTTACTTCAGGCTTGTAATTATTTACAAGCCTGAAGTACCTAAGTATAGAATCAAACCTGTTCAAGCCTGTCCTGTGCTGTTGTTGTGGTGAGGCGATTTTGCTACTTATAGGCAATAGTACATTATGATACATGTGTGCTATGTTGATCATTATGCACGAGGCGATATTATCGCGCGAGCCGCAGGCGAGAGCGATAAGAAAGCCGAGTGTATATTGATTAATGCACACGCGTTTCATACGACGTTTTTCAACACACTTGCGAGGAAAAAAAACAGACTTGTACCTATTGTTATATATTAACTTGTATGGAAAATGGCGCGCTGGTTTTGTTTTCCCGCGCGCCGTGCTAGCCAGCACTAGCAATGCGCGCGCAACATTGACTCATTTTAAATATATTAATCTATGGCACAGACAAAACCGCTTAACAGCCTATAGAAAAAATATAATAAACACAAACCTGAAAATTGCAAAAAACCTAAGAATTTCGCGGTCTACCACTGCGCATTCACCTTAAATTGTCTGTGGTCCCCTGCGAGTTCATTTTGCGACCAAGGACAATACAGACTATTTAAAAAAAAGAAAAATATAGCCCGCGGATTTTTTCTTTTGGCATGAAGTCTCTTTGGGCGCTTTCCGAATTAGCTATAATCGCTCACATCACAGCGCTCACATCATCTCCATGGACGTAATATTACGTCCATGCATCATCTCACATGCGTTCCGATTTAGATATTACTATTATGACTGCTGAGAGCTGGCAACAATTCGGAACACTCGTGAACGCGCTCACATGACAGTGCTTACACAATGTAAAAAAGATATTATTACAGTATTTCTTTGTATAAACACCACATTTCTTCTTCAATTTCAAAAATGCCACGTTAGTTTAATTTAAAGATGATGCAACTCAAAACAAAACACACACTGACACACCCCCATACACACACTGTAATTTTTGACAGCGCTCACGGTGATATTATTCTAGGGCATGGTCGGCATTATCGCAAGATGGCGAATGTCATGACGTCATCTATGACGATTCACGGGACATCGTTATCGTTATCGCGCTCACGCTAATTCGGTTATTTCCCAATTCGGAACACATCGATTATTTCCCAATTCGGAACGCAGGGTTTGATGAGATTAAAAAAGCGCGCGTCTCCGACTAGTAAATAGTTATCTGTGGTATTACAGAACATGTGGATTAAAGTAAAGAAAAAGCACGCGTTCGTAATACACTCCATTATGGACCTTAAAGCGGTTCAATAAGAGCCACTTTACGAGCAAGTGTGTTGAAAAATAAATAAAGTACGTTTTAGCAAAATCGCCTAGGTACCTAGGTATACTCTCAGTTTTGTATAGGAACGATACCCACCTAAGATCATTACCGGCGATCAAGATAAGTAAGCTGACAGGTAGTAACAAAATTACGCGTTTATTCATAAATTATTTATGAAGCGTCATCAACGTTTTTGTGGTTGGAGTCTCATTATTAAACCCTAAATTGCCACAAACCATCAGCTCAAAGCAAATATTTTAAGTCTATTCTGGTAACTTTTAGGTAGGTACCTACTTAGTTTATTATCATTCCTACTTGTACGTAGGTCTATAGGCAGGACCTAAATTAACCTGAAATTAGTAAATTATTTGTGACAAATTGAATTTATGCTTTATAATTATTATTTTTTGTCGGGTACAAACGGGTAAATTAACGTTTTTTTTTTATGTAATACCATATATCGATAAGCATCTCTGGAATGTTGGTAGGATTTACGTACCTATGTATCATGTAATTTCGTTCTGTGGATATAAAGTTACTAATTTAGCTTAAATAATTAAATGTTTTTCTTTTCTGTGATAATAAGGATTGAGGCTACTATGACTTTTGGATAATAATAACATGTTCTAAAAGTGTTTACATAATGAAAGACATATTTTAAACAAATGAACAGTTTTGGGCCTTGACATTTGGAAAGTTTATTGACATGTTCGCGGATCTTGAAATTTGTTAATTGTAAGAAGATAAAAGATAATGTTATTATAATATCAATTTTTTTAAAGTTCAAGTATTAAGCTATCACGATAAAGAATTAAATGCCTACTTATAAGAATTAGGTGGTATGGCGTAGTTTACACATATCTATGGAAATGTTGACGTTAATCGTTACATAAGCGAGAAGTTTCTCCATTTACAGCATTATGGTTTCTTTTCTTTATAGGTTGCGCTCTAATGGTTGTTTTTCCTCAGTACCTAAGCAAACTGGGGTTATTTCACCTGTATCTTGGGGATTTACAAATGCATGGCAAAGACCCGGAACTAAGTACTTTCTGTAGGCCATAAAAATATTCCTTAAAATAGTAATGTCAAACAGGAATCGAACCCGCGAAGCCGCCGCCCGATTGCTCAGCCAGTCAGTCACTGTGCCAAACGTTCTTATTTTGCTCATGGGCCTAGAGTATTTTTTTGTAGATACAAATCAGATTTTCGTAAATATAAATTGATACAAAAGACTGAAGATTTATTATATTAGCATTTGTATCTTCCGTCGTGAGTAGGTTAGGTACCTACTAAACTAGTTTTAATTATGATGGTCATACCACTTTGACCTACCTACACGGCGTTTTACAATGGAAGATTTTGTTGATACAAATTCATTCTTAAGTAAATTTTTCATTGGAATTAGGTGTCATCTTGGTGGTCAATCATTGATAAATGCCTGTAATCAAACAATTACAGGCATCATGCACGAGGTATTTACAAAATTTTACCTCCAAATTGTCTTTCTGAAAGTAAGCTGCAAGGCATAGGCGCAGCGCAACAGATACTGAAATAGTACCTACAAGTACCTACTTATGTACTAATTAGGAGTAGGTTCCTATGTGTTGTTCATTGATTGTCGCTGAGATGAGATTGTGACTAGATTTTGAAAGTTTTTAATTACGGGAATTGGTCTTTTGATATCATGATCAAACAAAAAGTCAGTTCCTACTATGTTATGCTATTTATGTTACGTGTTTCCTACAATTTCGAGACAAAGATGCGTACCTTTACCTTTATAATTACTGTTATTGAAACGCGAACTTTCATCGTTCCTCCGCGCGAGCGCATGCTAATGAATTACGCAACTGCCCGATTTACACTGGGTGCATTGCCCAAAGACGTGCGCTATGGCTACGACCTCGTTCGTACATCATGTGTACCACTGTGACTGCATATGTATGTGAATGATAGCACACAATAAGAGGTAAGACACAGAGTATGAGTAAGTCAATATTAGTGCATGAGAGAACAAGGCCGTTCGAAGCACGTTGACATAGTCAAGACGCAAGACCTTCATATAAGTGCCTACCTACTACACAACTCTAATTCAGTTAATTTTAGTTATCCTATTCAGCTAGTGCCTACCTAATTATCTACGGTACCTATTATTAAAGCAAGCCTCGAGATTGGGCTTAGGATGAACATGTCAAAGACCAAACTCACGACTAACAGCATCAAGAGGAGGCTATATATTGGGGGTGAGGAGATTGCATATGTCCAAGACTATATATAACTAGGCCAAATAGTCTCCTTTCAGGCGCGACAAGACAAAGAAGTTGCTCGACGCACCGAGAGCGCCTGGAGGAGCTATTGGTCAATGAAAGATCTTCTAAAAGGAGATCTAATGCTATGTCTCAAAAGGAGAATTATGGACATGTGTATTCTCCCCATTCTCACATTATGGTGCTCAAACCTGGTCTTTGACACTTCGGCAGAGGTCCAAACTCGAGGTTTGCCAGCGAGCCATGGAGCGCAGTATCCTGGGGGTTGGAATTTCTGACCGTATAAGGAACATAATACTGAGCACCAAAACTAAGATAACCGACGTTATCCAAAAAGCCGCTAAGCTTAAGTGGGACTGGGCCGGACATGTTTGCCGCATGTCAGATGACAATTGGGCTAAGAGAACCACCGATTGGGTCCCACTAAACGCACGACGCCATCGCGGCAGGCCAAGACGAAGATGGTGGGACGAGCTTGACTCCTACCGTAAGGACTGGCCGGCACTAGCAAAAGACAGAATTGTGTGGAAAAGGGAGAGGGAGGCCTTTGCCCTGCAGTGGGACAGCTCAGGCTAGTTAGATTAGATATTTTTTTAAAGCTGAACTGGTTTGGAATGAAAGCAATGAATGATAGACTGTTACCTGGATTAGCATAATATAGGTTACTTTTTATCCTGAGACATGTAGCAGTTTTCTAAGGATGCGCGTGAAACCGCGGGCAATAGCTAGTAAAATAAGAAATTTACGTCTTCTGTTACCAATGAATAATTATAAATAATAGCGTTATGCAGTTAATTTCGGAATGTGCCTAATTGTAATGATCAATAAATCATGTAAACGTCCATCGATTAGTGAGCAGACAATTGTTATGAAGTAACAATTAATATTTCGCAGCAGCTGCACAGTGCACGAGCACCTAATTACGTATTGAGGTAAGCAGAGTTAGCATAAGGTTGGCACGAGCGACGTTCGGTGCCGCAATGTGGGAACTCGGTAGGATACCTACATATATGCCAATTCGACATACGTATAGCAGACACATACACACACACACTGCATTCTTAGCATATTTACAAGGGGACGAAGACAAATGCTAAGAACCGAGATTAATTTAATTAATTAATTAGGTACCTATAAGTAGGTACTTAAGCTCTATAGTTTCATTCTTCCCCCATGGGAAAAAAGCGTGACTTTATGCATGTATATACTTAGGTACCTAAGTTATTATTTATGTACATTCCGTTTTTAATTCAGAATAAACCTACGGAACCGAGAAAAAGACAGTTATAAATAGCATAGGTAACATAATTTTTTTTTTTTTTTAAAACGTTGCCCCACACTAAGAATTTCTCCTGTATCGTGGGTGCGTTTACAAACATTTAAATTCACGTACACAAACAGCCAGACCCGGAACAACTACTTGTAGGTCATACAAATATTTGTTCCGTGCGGGAATCGAACCCGCGACACGCAGCGCAGCAGTCAATCGCTTAACCACTGCGCCAACCGTACCAAAATTATAAAGGTAACCCTAACTCTCTCTCGAAATTGTAGGAAATACGTGACATAAATAGCATAACGTAGCAGGAACTGACTATTTGTTCGATCATGATATCAATTGGTGCATGGAAACTATGGACAGGAGATACTGGTGGTACGGGTTTTTTCGATGTTCACATTTCGCTGATACGACTTTTCCATAGAGTTTTCACGCTTGCGAGTAAAAATTACTATTGCAAAAGAAAAAAAAAAGAGTTTTCATGCCTAAGCCACTCGATACTTAGATACCTTATATGACCAAATAAACGGGCATACAATTCCTATTACCTACATTAAAATAATTTGTGGTATTTAGACTGAGTAATTCGAAACGTTCGAGGAAGTCGTAGAAAGCAATAAAAGATACCAACTAAATTGCGAATGTTCTTCTGAGTAAGCATGCCTATATAGGTGTACAAAGAAAATTTATTGCCCTGCGCATTTGTGCGCATCGTGATATTAGGCAATCACTCCATAATTATATTGATAGCTTACACCAATTTTCTGTACACATCACTTATTTATGGCATGTATTTAATCGAACCGCAAATTTTTTCCCATTTTGAACTCTTAAAAATATAATTTAACACTAATTGATTGCGTCTCTTTTTGAACCACAAATATATATATTTTTTTATTACTAAAGGGGCCCGCTCTTGGCCCCGATCACGCCTGATGGTAAGCGATAGATGAGGTCTATGATGGAACGAGCGTGCCCAGAATTCAAATTTTGGGACTCTAAAAATACTAATTAAGTACCAAACTGCGACCAACTTGGATGTAACGCTCCCCGCTCGCCAGTTCTAACGTAGGTAACCTAACCTATTTGGTCGGGGTGCCCTAGTTTAGTTACTGCTACCAACTGCGAGAAAGTTAAAAAGACGCTAAATAAATAAAAAGTGTTCGTTAGTAAGTCAATCAATACGTTTTAGTGGATTAGTTCAATATTTCCCTTTATTTATTATACTAATAGCTTCTACCCGTGACTTCCTTCGCATGAAAGTCGTAAGACACTACGACATACTAAAATAACAGCCACATTTTCCACCCGCGCTATTACTTCTTTTATCGCTCAGCGTTCTTTCTGACTTTTTTTTCTTTTTGTTCGACTCATAAGGGTCGTAGTGCGATGTTAAATAGTCTTTAACCTTCAACAAGAATTGGGCTATCAAATGCAAATTTATTTTTTCAAATCCGACTGGTAGTTCCAGAGATTAGTGCGTAACAAACAAACTTTTCAGCTTTATTATTAGTATAGATCCCGGCTGACTTTTTTTACTGTCTGGACCAAAATGGATTACTTGAAAAAAAAAATCTGTGCCATAGGCTTCATTCACTTCACCTTTTATACCCTGTTTTTGTCCAGACGGTAAATAAAGTCACCCGATATACACATCACCTACTACGAGGTGGAACTTATCTAAGTATCTACTGGCTGGGAAGTTTGTTGCGCCAGTTGTTCTTCCCAGCTGTAACACTAGGAAGTAGTGAAGTGTTAGTTAAAAAAGAATAAGAAAATATACATAACTTTCTTTTTTTACCTTACTTGTTTGTCAAAATATGTCCTCGATCGGTTCTAGCTAATACCATCGAGCTAGAACCATCGAGTAAATATTTTGAAAATGTTATTTCAATGTCCAAGAAAGATGTTTATTGAAATATTTTAAGATTAAATTCATAATTATAATTATCCATAACAAAACAACAAAGCGACACACCCAGGTTGTCTGTCTAGAGATGTTAGATTAACTAAAACTGAAATAGTTTTTTCCCCATTTTGTGGTGTGTGCAAGTCTCACAGCTATACGCAACTGAGTTTCATACATGCATCCATCCATACATACCTACCTACTTAGATATACAATCTTTGTAATTTGTACATTAATATTTGGTGTACATAAATGAAGTTCCCAATTGTCTATGTTTTAATTTTCACGCCTCAACTGTTACACCGGTTTTAATTGAGTGGTTTAGCTTGATTAGTTTCGATATCATTGACATGAATGCAATAATAAATTCACAATTCTTTTGTTTTTTTTGTCCACTACGACACTACAATTTGTTTGACCTACTTGTGATTGCTTGATTAGCGTAATAAATTGAACTAATTTAGGGGTCATATTCAAAATAATTGTAAGTTACGGATAGGAAACAGATATGAATATTATTTGATTGTAACAGAAAAATAACAGAAAGGAATTATTAGGGCAAGTTTAAATAGCACACGTTTATAACAGGCTACGAGTGCGAAGTCGGTGTGGGTCGCTAGGTGGGTACATAATGAAATAACATTTTGGTGATCGTATTTTAGTTGGTATAATTTCCATAAATTCATCATCATCATTGCCATAATACCTTATCTCCGAAACTACCGAGCCTAAAATTTTGATATTAATATTAAGGCAAAAGGATTCTAATGATTAGAATTATGTAAAGCCATATTTGTTACGGTCGTGAATCATATTTTAATCAACATACAACTTTACACTGACCTGTAAATTGCAAAAAACCTGAGTCAATTTGAATTTCGCGGGCTACCTTGGCGCATCCCCCTTAACTGATACTGAGACGGCCGACGAGAGGCTGGGTACGCCTCGGCGAGGCTGCGCGGTTAGTATAAAAGGCTCAAGCAGTGAGGACTGAGGATACGCAGTAAAACATGCACACACAGACAATACATGGCACAGCAATGCAATACATGGCACAATATACGCAAACTTTACATACTTCAAATAAATTTAAGTAAGTAAAAAAAAAATGTTTTGGCTAACCTGCGGTGCACTAAGTACCTATTAATATTTTATTTTCATTAATTCATACATGAGACAATGTGAATAACGCCTAATCATTCATATCTGTTACGTAACGGAAAAAAGTGACAGATAAAATAACGTATATGAATTAATTGCACGTGTCTATCCTACAAATCTATTTATTTCCACACCAATTCACATGATTATACGAATATTTTATAGTTATAACAAATATCACAATACAGCCCTTTCCTAGTATGAGTAATAAAACAGTAAGTACTTACCGCTACTGTAAACGACTCACATTGAATATTTACTTTTAAAAGTCTAATTTTCTTCGACAACGAAACGAGCTGAAAAACTATATTGAACAAAATGGCAAAGCGTTTATTCTTACGCGTCGTGTAGTAACAGCTAGTGAACTAATTTTGCCAGTATTTAAAATTTCTTTATTGCCATGGAAATAATGTTAAAATAGCATAACAGAGAAGAATAACAGATATGTGCAAAATCAGGACACTCATTAATAAATTAAATTTGGAGTACACTAAATAGTATTTTATATTTTGTTTAGTAAAGTGTTGAAAGTTTAAACAATATTCTCTGAATATATTTTTTTTTTTAACTTTTGTGAAATGGTTCATAATTAAATTATTTTTTTTAGTTTACCGTTAAAGACGTGGACATAGAATACTTGTATGAAACGGATCCTACGTAATGTCTGGTTTAATTTTTTGAAATGAATTGTTTAGGTTTAGGTACCAAATGTTTCGTTGTTTTTTATTAAGCTCAAATAAATATTTTATCTGTTTGTTTATGAAATTCTAGTCAGTTGCATCTCGTTATGAAAATAATTGGGTTGGACATTAAGACAGTAGTAAATATACAATTATTTTGAATATGACCCTTAGATCTTCAAAATTTTTCATGAATATTCTATGTTATGTAAAAAACATTTTTCTACACTTTACGCAAACTTTTCTTTCCGACAAGAGATACACTTTACATACAAGTATTTTTTTAGCTGGTTTACATAAACCATACATAGCAATAATAATTATTATAATAACTTCACCTGTATCTCTAAGGTTCACGACTTGCGGTGGGGCTTGTGCGCTCTGATGGAGGTCAGTGCTGGTAGTTGGTAGAGTTTACATTGCGGAGACGGTTGAGGGTGGCTTCGGCTCCTCGTACACCTTCCAAAAGTCCGGGACCCTATGATTGCGAGAAATGTCAAAGACATAATAATAGTAATATATATAACTTCAGTTATCAGGATATACCTATTTAGTTATTGACAACTTATAAACTTTGTACAAAAGCGACAGGTTAAATGACGATAAGATGTGTGTAATTAATTAAAATTTGCTAAACGTCACAGCTCGGATTACTTAGATTGTAGCTGTTTGAGCAAATCGCCCTGACATTCTGTACGTGGTCTGAGGTCGACACGAAGGTAGTCATGTGTGTGCACAACACTAATGTGTTATAGGTACTAGGTAGTACCTACATAGTATTATATTATTTGTGGTCTACTTAATTTAATCGCTTGAAATAATCCTCTTTATCACACAACTTCCATACTAAGCGACGAATACGGAATATTCCAGGCTCCTACGGACCAGAGGGTCGTAAATTATAGCCACCTTGTTTTTGTTTCATCCACGCCCACAATTTAATAAAATTCTGTTAACGGCTGTTTGCGGTTTAAAGTGGTATGTTTTTCTACACAAAATCTTTATCTTAGTTTACGCCACATAAAAAAACATTGTTTTACAAGTGTCACGTAAACGGGTAACTTTGTTTAAAGTTTTAGTTTAAACCCCCGAGCCCGTTATTGAATTAAGAACCTAAATGTTATAAAAATGCGGTTCTGTATACAAAAATTACAGCATTATTCGGTGCTAAGTTGTAATTTTTTGCCTAAATCGAAATAAAGTTCGAAATACAAATATTTAAAAGGCAAATATATACTCAAAGGTTTAGACTAGAATTTAACTAAAGTTAGATTTCATTTTGTAATAAAAGGGGAAGTGTTTTATCCAAGGTTGGTTGAACTAACAGTCTAATAACATTGTTGAGATTTAGAATGACAATGGTATATTATATGTACCAACGTAGTCGTAACTGTCTCGTTGGTCTATCGGCCGCTAGCGCTACTGCTGAGCGCTACTGCTGAGCAAAGTGTTATTGGGTTTTTCTATCATGAATTTGTCATTAGCAGCCCGGAGTTTCGATCTGTGCCCGGTTAATGGCAGGCAATAGGCTCGACCACCCATTACATGGGATCTGAACATGCCTGGCGATATGTGGGTGTACAATAACACCTCCTTCTGCCTAAACCTTTGGGAATCACAGGCGCGATGTTATCTACGATATGTTTGTAGCATAAGTAGTAATTATTCCCTATGATCACGTAACTTTTACGGTCAACGAAACAATGCTTCGAAGTATGGATGTATAATTGGCGGGGCGTATGAGCAAGTAGGCGAACAATAGCAGGCGTAAGATCATATCATACTACGACAACTCTTAATTAAAATATTTACACTCAAGACGTGTTTGGCCCTAACTACTTGCGCGTGCGATTGGCAGACTTTTATTAAAATGGCATAATTGTTTTGATTTATTATTATTTTAAATTAGGTTTACCAAAAAAAAAATATTAAAGCCTTCGTATTCAATGTTTTGAATGCTAAACCCAGTTAAAAGCTATTGGAATGAATAACGTCTTCATTAGTTAAACCTCTATGGTGTTTGAATTGATGTGACTTAAACTCGACTTAATTATTCTTGCCAGTAGCCTTCAAAATAGGCTTTTTTTGTAGGTGAATAGAATACAAAATGCAATAGTGTTTGTAATAAGTTGGCTTGTCTACTTAACATCGCCGTCACCGCCTGGGCTGCGCTTGCGCCACAGCGTTATAACTGCGTTGCGCCACGCGTGGTTCATATGAAGTCATTATTAAAGATAATGATAACGCTTACCGCTAACGCATTGTCCAGCGTCTGTATTACAGTCTGACAGCACTTATTAAACTGTATGGTAGGTTTCAGTATACTATAGTGTACTCTGTGATGGTAGGTATACACGGTTGTATGTTATTTGTTAATTCAGTATAAGGCTTATTAATTCAGACATGACATTAATCAAACTACAGCGTGGCAGGAACACCGAAGACGCGCGCAAACTGTTACCATGAATTCAGCACATGATTCTAGAACCCCGCAGTCGTAGATAACAAAAAAAAATCTGCTGTTTCTTAGAAAGGTGGACCCTCGCGGTCAAAAACATATGGACCACCAATTTTCCAATTTTTTTTTTACTACAAGCGATGGTTTGAGCGCAGGACGTTTCAGAATCATGTACTGAATCCATTGGTAACAGGTCCCGCTACCCTGTATACTAACTCAAAATGTTGACATAGTAGACCTTTAGCATAATTCAAAGTGTATTTTTATTTTAATTCAGCACCTTTTTGTAATCAAATCATTTCTAAATATACTTTTAATGATTCCATTAGTGTACCCATCCTGTTGAGCCGGTTTTGGCTTTATAGATGTACAATAAATACTTATTTGTCTCACAGTCTTACACCCACCAGTATGAAGAAGATTTGAATCGATGATTTAAATGCCAATGTAATCGAATGAGCAATATTGAACAAGCTCAAACACTCACGCCTCTACTACTTTATGTGTTGTGCTTTGTTGCGTCCGCGCATATTACTTATCTATGGTATAAGACTTGTATTGTCTATATTATATATATATCTATATATATAAAATTATATATATAAAATGGTAAACTGACTGACTGACTGACTGATTGTTGATATATCAACACACAGCTCAAACCGCTGGTCCTAGAGACATGAAACTTGGAGGGTGTGTTCTTTGTGAAGAGTAAGTATCCACTAAGAAAGGATTTTTGGGAATTCTACCCCTAAAGGGGTGAAATAGGGGATGGAAGTTTATATGAAAGTCCGTCAGTTTTGAAGTTAGGATCTTCAAATGTTGTGTTTAGGCTGAGGATTGCAAATGAATTTATACGTGTCTCAGCGTTTTTGACAATTCTACCCCCGAAGGTTTAAAAAGGGGAATGAAGTTGTGTGTGGAGAGTCCTTAATTTTCGAAGTAAAAATCACAAAATTTATTATCTAGGCTTATGGTTGGAAGGTAACGCAACGGGGTTGTCAGAATTTAAACCCTTAAGGGGATGAAAAGGGGGATAACATTTTGTTTTCTTCTATACTCTATATTATATACATTATTTAAAAGGCAACTGTTACTGACTGACTGATATATCAACGCACAGCTCAAACCACTGTACGGATTGTGCTGAAATTTGGCACACATATAGCTATTGTGATGTAGGCGTGCGCTAAGAAAGGATTTTTCAAAACTGACTCCCTAAGGGGATGAAAAGGGGGGATTTTGATTGTATGAAAAATCTTATTCCTTGAGTTAATAAACTTGAAACGTGGCACGAATACTTATCTAAGTAAATTATGCTGGCATTTTTTGTTTTTCTACACTACCGTCTAAAAGGGGATTGGGGGGTGTCAAAATTTGTATGGAAGAATTTTAACGCGCGGTCCGATTAACTTGAAAGTCAATATTTATACTTAAGACCAAAAATAAAGAATAACGTGTATTAGGGTTTTTCGAAAATCTACCTCTAACTGCGTGAAAAGGGGTAGTTAATTTTACAGGGGAGGATTATACTGCGTGGTTTGATTAACTCGAAAATTGGTATAAATAATCTTTGAGTCAAGTAATGAACACACCCCAAACGATTTTTAGAAATTCCACCCCTGTGGGGGTAAACAGCGGGGTACAGTTTATATGAAAAGTCTTATTCATTTAGTTAATAAACTTGAAACTTGGTCAAGAATACTAAACTTGACTAAGCAAGTAATAAAGTTTATCAAAACTACCCCTCAAAGGGGTTTAGGGGTGTTAAAGTTTGTGTGGAAGAATTTTAACGCGTGTTCCGATTAACTCGAAACTCAGTTTTAATAAGTTTTTGACAGAAAATAATTAATAATTAAGTGTATGGAGTTTTCGGAAATCCCCGTCAGGGGGATAAAGTGTTACTTCGATTTTTGAGGGGATTATGAATGAAAAAAAAAATGTATAAATTTTGAACTTGAAATTTGGCACGAATGCTTATCTAAGTAAATTATAAAGTTCGTAATTTTTTGGAATTCTATACTACCCTAAAGGGAGATTGGGGGTGTCAAATTTTGTATGGAAGAATTTTAACGCGCGGTCCAATTAACTCGAAACTCAGTATGTAAAATCAAAATAAATAATAAAGTGTACCAGGGTTATTCTAAAATTTACCCCTAACGGGGTGAAGAGTGGTGGTAGTCAATTTCACAGGGGAGTATTACGTGGCTTGATTAGCTGGAAAATTGGTATAAATAATCTTTTAATCAAGTTATAGAAACATCCCAGACGATTTTTCAAAATGCCACCCTTATGAGTATAAAAAGAGGGGATACAGTTTATATGAAAAATCTTATGCGTTTGGTTAATAAACTTGAAACTTGGCTATATTTGGCTCAGTAAATAATAAAGATTGTCATTTTTAGTTTAAACAAACCTCTCACAGAGGATTTAGGGGGTGGCAAAGTTGATAAGTTAGAAAAATATGTAATCCGCTGTCTGTTCCCTGTTTTAGGGTTTTTCAAAAATCGACCATTACCACGGTAGAAAAGGGTAATAAAGTTCAAGGGGTGGATTTTACTGCTTGCTTCCATTAACTCGAGAATGGGTATGGGTCTTTGAGTGAAGTTATGAACACATCCTAAACGATTTTTCATAATTCCACCCTTATGGGGGTGAAATGCGGGGTATACAGTTTATTTGAAAAATCTGATCCCTTTGATCTATAAACTTAATAATTGGGCCGAAACCTTATTTATCTAAATAAATGATAAAGATCAAAAATATACATTTTCGAAATTTTTAGACGAAAGTACGAATTTTACGCGGACGAAGTTGCGGGCAGAAGCTAGTATTGTATATAATGTTAATTGGTTATTTTCGAATAACTGTCATGTTATTATATACCCCTGTGCATTTGACGTATCCGTAGATAACTATTTATCGCAGTTGAAAGACACGAATTAATTAATCTAATATACTTTAAATTGTAAACCTATTAGCAGAAGCTGCATGCCTGCCATGCATGCCCTGTTATTGAATTTGACGGACATTACGAAAAAAGGGCTTCGAGAAAAGTGCTTCCGATCGATTTTCATTACCAATGTCAAATAAAACCAAAAGTTTGTCGCCACGTCGTGTCAAGTAAAATTATTATGTAAACTCTACTGACCTTGTTCCAACCTGTCCTCGCGTATCGTAAGTTTGGTAGGGTCAATTCATTTGGCACTTCGATTACGTGACTTCTGGGGCTTTAGCACGTAAATATTGTTTCCTAAATATTACAAAATAATATCCATGAATGACTTGTTTAACATTTGTTTTGATAATGTAGCCTTGTGCTAGGATAGGTCATTCGATCTAGGATTTGTTTATTGTTTACAAATAGTATGTACTATTTATAACAGCTTTAAAGAAGCACAACTAATTCCTATTTTGCATTCCTAAAAATATTAAGAAAAGCAGCAAAAAGTTAAAAACACGGCTGAATAAAAAAAAAGTGTGCAGCATTAGAGGCCCAAAAATGTTTTAGAGGTTCATTCATTTAAAAAGCGTAGGTACTTCATTAGAAGGTCAATAAGTTTTTAGACGTCCAGTTACCTAAATACTTCCTCAAATAATTGAAATATATTACATATATAGCAATTCTGTATCATGAGATCCAGATCACAATAACATCTTCTGAAGCATTACATTACACTGCACTCCATACATACCTAGGCCTAGGCAGGTAACAGTAATCGTTTACTGGTCCATTACATCAGATGTCAGTAATTTATCATCACGATCACAAAACATAATGCAACCATGTTGTCAGAGGCAGGTATCGCCGCAGATTTTAAACATTTAACGAACGTTAGATCATAAATTTGAGAGTCATCCGTTTGTATCATACGAGTACCTACCTAGTAGGTCGGACGATCTTTGCGCTGGTCGTAAATTCTTGGTTGGTCACGTAATATTAGAACATCTTTTATTTTATATGATACTGAAGGTTAACCGGATGATCCACTATATGAAGCAGGAGATGCATTCGTATGAGGATTGATGCGTTGATGACCTTAGAAATCAAGAGACGGGTTGAGAATGATGACAATAACATCGTCACTCTAGGTACGCATTTCATACAAAATGGTCTGTATGTCTGCATCTGCGTGGAAAGCCTCATGTTTGCTAGCAGAATAATTAATTGTCTGATCTAATCAGTGACTTAATGGTTTCATTAGAAGGACTGAATATTGGACGTGAAGTTATGCGTGTGGGTATGCTGGTTAGACAATTGTTGCCTACGTAATATTACATCCTTTTAGAGGGTTGGTATTGAAGTTGTATATTGGTGGTTCTTTCTTGGTATCTAGTCAGGTTAAAAATAAATATCATTTTCGGTTGGTCACGTTGCAGACTTAAATACATAATTATGTATAATATCTGACTTATTGTAGAGAACATTATATGAGCAGGTAACTATGAATCATATGGTATTCAATGTTTTGAACTGTGACTAAAATACTGAAAATGCGTAGGTAGGTATTTAATTGTTTTTTTTGTCTATGGTTGTAGAACGAATTATGTCACATTGTCTGCACCAATAAGGCATGGATAAAGAAGCATATTATTACCTATTGAAACTTTAACAAAAAATAGAATAGTACATTATGATACATGTGTGCTATGTTGATCATTATGCACGAGGCGATATTATCGCGCGAGCCGCAGGCGAGAGCGATAAGAAAGCCGAGTGTATATTGATTAATGCACACGCGTTTCATACGACGTTTTTCAACACACTTGCGAGGAAAAAAAACAGACTTGTACCTATTGTTATATATTAACTTGTATGGAAAATGGCGCGCTGGTTTTGTTTTCCCGCGCGCCGTGCTAGCCAGCACTAGCAATGCGCGCGCAACATTGACTCATTTTAAATATATTAATCTATGGCACAGACAAAACCGCTTAACAGCCTATAGAAAAAATATAATAAACACAAACCTGAAAATTGCAAAAAACCTAAGAATTTCGCGGTCTACCACTGCGCATTCACCTTAAATTGTCTGTGGTCCCCTGCGAGTTCATTTTGCGACCAAGGACAATACAGACTATTTAAAAAAAAGAAAAATATAGCCCGCGGATTTTTTCTTTTGGCATGAAGTCTCTTTGGGCGCTTTCCGAATTAGCTATAATCGCTCACATCACAGCGCTCACATCATCTCCATGGACGTAATATTACGTCCATGCATCATCTCACATGCGTTCCGATTTAGATATTACTATTATGACTGCTGAGAGCTGGCAACAATTCGGAACACTCGTGAACGCGCTCACATGACAGTGCTTACACAATGTAAAAAGATATTATTACAGTATTTCTTTGTATAAACACCACATTTCTTCTTCAGTTCTTCTTCTTTGGTTAGGTGGCGACTGTCAGCCAGAAGCACAATTTCAAAAATGCCACGTTAGTTTAATTTAAAGATGATGCAACTCAAAACAAAACACACACTGACACAACCTCATACACACACTGTCATTTTTGACAGCGCTCACTGTGATATTATTCTAGGGCATGGTTGGCATTGTCGCAAGATGGCGAATGTCATGACGTCATCTATGACGATTCACGGGACATCGTTATCGTTATCGCGCTCACGCTAATTCGGTTATTTCCCAATTCGGAACACATCGATTATTTCCCAATTCGGAACGCAGGGTTTAATGAGATTAAAAAAGCGCGCGTCTCTGACTAGTAAATAGTTATCTGTGGTATTACAGAACATGTGGATTAAAGTAAAGAAAAAGCACGCGTTCGTAATACACTCCATTATGGACCTTAAAGCGGTTCAATAAGAGCCACTTTACGAGCAAGTGTGTTGAAAAAATTGTTTACATTTCTCATTCAAATGACACGCGGTATAATAGTCTTAAATTAGATATACTAGATAAAACGAGAATCCGTCTCGCACTTTGACCTTTAAGATGACTTGCTTGCTACATTTGTATTTATGTACAATGTGTACACAATACTTACAGTTCCTAGACTTACATAACTGTTCAGGAGTTGCGTCAACCTCTAACAGAATCGTAAAGTTGATCAATTCGTAGCGAGTTTATTTAATTATTGTTTTATTAATAGCAAGTTTTCTTGATATAAAGTTTGCTTTGTTAAATCATTATAATCACTAGCCTATAGAAAGAAGTACACTGTTGAAAATAGGCTGTTCAAATCTCGCCATATAACTCGGCCCTTGTCAACTCTCATCGAGCCACTCTTGGAAGGCTTGTTGCTCCACTTAGCCTGAGGGCGTTCTACCCTAGTCGATAAATTACTACGTTTTGTAAATATGATAATTTAAACGTCAATGGAAACACTAAAAGTACCACACTTATTTCACATTTAAAGTGTCTAGTTAATCCTATTTAATAACACTCAGTTATAGTGTAGTTCGCGCACTGGATTCGAAACCACATTTTGTGGGTCTGCTTTAATAGCGGTTTTCCGACTTCATTCGTCTTAGATACTCGTATCTATCTACATCGACACGGGAAAAGAAAAACTACTTTCACCTATACCTACATATGTACATATCCCCTTTAAATACTTATGAAGCTACATATATCAGAAATATTTATTTTATTCTGCTGAAGTCTTGGTATAGTAGCGAGTTTAGTACGTAATGAATATGAAAACTACTTCGCACCTTGTAATCGAACTACATAGTATAAAAATACAATTTTTTATTTAATACAAGCTGACCCGGCAAACGTTGTTTTGCCATATAAATTATTTCTAGCTGCCCGGTGCTACTTCGTTTGCGTGGTGTCCTACCCCTAAAAAACTTTCCCGTGGGATATTTTCTGACATCCACGCGAGTGACGCCGCGGGCAGAAGCTATATAGCGATATGTCTAATGCCACTAAATTATAACATACTAGCAGTGCCCCGCGGTTTCATCCGCATAAGTTTTGATCCCGTTGGAATATCGGTATAAAAAAAGTAAAGTATCATAGGTGTTAATCCTGGTTATAATTTATAAACTATACCTATGTGTGCCAAATTTCATTTAAATCCGTTCAGTAGTTTTTGCGTGAAAGAGTAACAAACATCCATCCATCCTCACAAACTTACGCGTTTATAATATTAGTAGGAAGTAGGATTAACTCGTAACCGACCGACTGAAAATGTTCAATTGCCTGTCGAAACGTTATGTACGCATTCAGAAGGCTTCCCCTTAATGATGTAAGCGTTTTCTTGGCATTTAACTACGCATTCAGAAGTGCAGGTCAATTTGCATTGAAGACTGCCTTTCTATGCAAGACACATTTCATTTTACGAATTAAGACGGATAATCTTTCGAAAGGAAATCTATACTCTACAATTGTGTAAGGTTTGCGGTTTGAACGTAGGCCTGTGTTCTATTATATACGACGAGTACCGTAATTGCAGTTACTGTACTATAAATTAATGGTGGTCAAAGGTGAATGTACCATGTTCGAATAATCTTTTACCATCACTTCTCGTTTCCCAATAAGCGAAAACGAATACAAAATGATGGCTTAGATGCTATTTTGTCGCACAATCGAGAATTGTTAGTAGTGGTGTCTTGGAGTGAAAGTCGTCACTGCAAGCGAACTTTCGTTATCTGTATTTAAACTACCGGGAGCGGTCTAATATGCGCAAGAGTTGCTCGTGATCGAACGGGATGATCATTTTCTCACGAATTTGAGTGTCTAGACCGATTGTAAAATTATTTTATGCAATTATTAATAGTTGATTGTTGTCAATTAATTCTGAGGATGAAATTGCTTCCTATTGTGGCTCATGGTATCACTCAAAGTATCATTATGCATTATTACAATACCTTCTGGAAAAGCAACTTATTGTCAAAGAAGAGTGATTCAAATCTAAACTAATATTATAAAGAGAAAAGATTTTATTTTTTATGTTTGTTTGTTACTCTTTCACGCTAAAACGGCTCTGCCAGTCGATTCTGTAAAAATCTCACCGTGAAAACTTAGGTGAAGTGAGTTTGTTTTACCTAGGAAATGACACATTGACAGATCACTCCACTCACTCCACGCTCACTTCACCTAAGTTTTCACGGTGAGATTTTTACAGAATAGCACCGCTGAACGGATGTCTATGAAATTTGGCACATGGGTAAACCATGACTTGGATTAGGGCGTAAATACTTTTTATCCCGATATTCCGGGATCGAGACTTACGCGGGTGAAACTGCAAGGGCAGCTAGTATCCAATACGATTGCGTAATTAATTTAAGTAAAGGGGGCATCAAGACATATATTAAATCAAATATTAAAAGTTGTAAGTTTAATTTCGTTGGATATAATTTATATGGTTTTCAGTAGCCGTTATCTAAGGGCGTGTCGATCGGTTTATGTGGGAACTAGGCACCTTTAACCTCTAAAAACATGTCCATTAAATGTAGCTTAATATAGTGTAGTACAGTTCCATATTAAACGAGTTTTAGTCAAGTTAAACAACACTGTAACAAGTTAAATGACTCATTTTACTTTTCAATGTTAAATAATAAAAATTATGACTGCTTTTGGTAAAAAAACAACTTTGTTTATTTTGTAAACCATTTTTCCTTACATTTGAAATTGAGTTATTTAAATTGAAATACGATTTATTTCATTAAAACATCGTATTTTATTGTTTGAAAATGTATCCCATACAAAAGACATCAACGCGTCTCATACCAAAAGTTCATTAATAAAAGAGAATTATATTCTATTTACATTTTAAAGAGTATTAAACATTACTATTTGACTAATTTCAGGAAAGCCAGGCACAGACTACCCGGTGCTTGGTGCAGTGCCATACACCAATTTTTACTGTGATGATCAGCCTTATCCGGGCTTCTTCGCCGACATGGAGACCCGCTGCCAAGGTAACTGCCCAAAAACAAATGAAAGACAAGAACAATGTAAAAAAATGGAGATTGTTGCAATCCTGAGTGCTTTTCTCACTAGCTGACATTCTCTATGATTTACATAATTTTTTTTCTAACATAATCATGCCTACAGCGTTTTTGATTATAATTTTGTCATATACGTTTTCAACGCTTGATTAACATGATGGCATTCTATTGTTTATTGATTTACGATTTATTTTTTGAAATACAAGATGTTAATCATGTAACAAATGATGCCTGCTATTAAAGTAGGAGGAGTTTAAATCATTTTTAGTATCTGAATAAAAAACAGACAAAGAAAATTAATTGTAAGATGTGGGTGTTCATCTTTTTGGTTCTATTGTCAGAACAAAGCTTTTTCGATTCTGTGGCTGAGACCTTGGCCGTGCTGTAATGATTTACTACTGACCTTATGATACTTTGAGGTCGGATAATTATAACGTAAAGTAACCCGGACATGATCTCGACATGAAATGTTGGGTCAAAAACGTGAGATCTACGATTAGAGATACGCACTTAGCTTCTAATTTATTGAAGACGTCTTGCTAATTTATTAAATTATTAACTTGATTTATTACATTGATTTTATTTAACTTCATAAATGACTTTATAAAAAATAAAAGATAATTTGGAACAACTTCCGCATCATTAAGGTTGAGGAATCATTACCTACTTAACGTTGTATAAAAGAGGTGCGGCGGCCCCATAGCACTTTAATAAAAAATCGTCAGAATTAAGTAATCTCATGAGAATATTGGAGTTGGTCAAAGGTATTTTACCAAAACACATAAAAATGTATCTTCAAGAGTTTTCCGATGTTTCATTGAGACCGTGCTTGACTGCGAAGCTGAAAAGTTCTGTTTCCATTTTTAACATCCTAACCTCAACCAGCTAGGGTGCTACCATAGATAACCGGGTGCAAGGGTACATCCGACTATTGGCCTAGCACTTTGCTTCTCTGCGTGAGATTATGCGTGTCCAGTGTGGCATCGTTCCGCTTACGCCAAGGAAGTAGATGTTGCTCTAAACGAAACATGCCGAACGATTATAGACTGCCTGCAACTGACCCCGGTCAGCGCACTATATCTCACAGCTGGCAAAGCACCACCACAAGTGCAAAAGGAAGTTGCAAGCGCTGTGGAGAAACACAAACAGGAATCTGATACTAGACTCCCACTACCTGGCGTACAACTGCAAGCGCAAAGGCTAAAAAGCAGGCACAGCTTCTTGATATCGTAAGTGTCTTTACCAGGAAAACTGGTCGACGCCCGTTGCAAACTGTAGCAGGATACTCTTCCTCCTCCTACTTACTATCTACCACCAAAGGAGCATTTCCCTGCAGGGTGTGTAACCTTTCGTTATCCGCTTGGAAGTTCCTGAACCCTATCCGGACGCAAAATAGAAAGATGTCACTCCATCCTGATAAATTGGGGCTAGCTCGACGGTATGGTGTAGATGTGGAGCTATGTTGCGACATAGCTCCACATCTATACCAGCATAACCTGTATGGATCATAGTATGCGTACTATGCTCCACCTCCTGTCCTGCCCTCTGTACCCCAAAACATGCAGTCAAAGTGACCTCAGCGCTGGCGACGTTTTGAGCTGTCTGATCAGAAATACAGTCGTGGCAGCGACACGAAGAAGATTTTTAAAATGAGATAAATAGGTACTATTGTGATGAGTTTCAATTTACGAGTAAACCCCCAAGAAATACCTAAAACTTAATAAAAAAAAAATATTTGTATGCAAAGGTTATCACATTAATCATTGTTTAGTTTGTAGGACATTTTGCAATGCGAATATGTGACATTTCTCAATGTTAACTGTTGTATGTATCAATCAGGTAGTGTGCTGTTTGTAGGGCAAGTAGATTCTTTAACCTTTATTTGAAAACCTTTGCGTACGATTTCTTGTTGGTCTCTGGATCTTGAGGTATTTCGTCTTGCTGATGGGGTTTCTTGACATCGTCCTTCATCCATAGCATTGTGGGGTCACTTCCCCACAGTGCTATGGATGAAGATTGTACAAATGTACAATCTTAGTACGTTTGCCGTTTAAGCATTGGCAACTGATGATGGATGACCTGATATTGTGAGGCAAGATTAGATGTTTTCCTCTCTACAAACAATTTGAGACAATTCATACGCTCTACCCCAAATATGTAGAATGGGAAAAAGAGAAAGAGCTTCTTCGATTACAAACGCTGCGCTTCAATGTTGATACAATTCTTGCGAATTGAATATGGTACGTTTGTTTTTACAGCGTGGCACTACTGTGACATCGACGGTCGCCAGGCGTCGTTTCTGTGCCCCAACGGCACGGTATTCTCGCAAGGAGTGGCGTCGTGTGACTGGTGGTTCAACGTGCGATGCGCGCTATCCCCGGCGCTGTACCGGTTGAACGCGCGTCTCTACCGCCGGAGGAAGCCGACGCGACCGAAGCCACATCGGCTTATAGACAAAAAACTCGTTTCCGAAATCTTTTTGTAAATATTGTAATATAAGTATGTCATGAGTTGCCAGCTATGAAGTTTTATTGTCATTAGCCTGGTTCAACGACGAACTAGGTCGTTTTCAGAGGTTTGTTTTGAAAACGATAAAGTTTTTTCGTTATGAACTCAAGTACCTAACTATTTAACGTGTTTGGAACAACCACCACGGGTAGCTTGATCTGCTGGCGTCTGTACATTTTAATAAGGACCTAGTATTTTTTTGTCCTAGGAACATTTTGTACTGTTTCAGGTTTTCTTACACACATGTCGAGTATAAGAACACCTAAAACGCCATCCTATAGAGCTGCTATCGAAAACGAACAACATTTTATTTAAGCACTAAGTATATTTATTCTGAATGAAGCCATGGTTTTGATTTAGTGAGAAGTATATATATAATAGTACAGATATTAACATACCAGAATAGCAGAAACAGAAAGTAGTGCTTCTCAACATTACAGTAGCAAAGAAAAATAACTATAACTATGTATCTGGCAACTTTTGACAACTCTAGTATTTGTACGGAATTAGACTATTTCAGTAGTTCCAAGTAGTAGGTATAAGTTAGATAGTACTATTGTATGTGATAGAAATCTGTAAATAAAAGTGAATAGTGGAATAAAATCGACTTAGTACAATCACTGAGTATGCTAAGCATATTCTCTCATTGTAGTATGTCGATAGCCTAAAAACTTAAAAGTCGTTAAAGCTATGAATCATTTTGGACGTAACATAAAAAGTAAACAGACTGTACGTACATCTTCATTCCATTAGAAATCTTGTAAATAAATAGGACTTGTCTTGTAAGTTGTACTTTTAATAGGTTTTCATAGTCAGAGGTTCCATCCTTAAATGTTTTAGTGAAGCCTTAACATTCAAAATTGTTAGCACCTTTAAGTATCTTGGACATATACTGAATGAAAAGTTAACGGATGACAATGACTTGGAGCGGCAAAGAAGGGGCATTGCTTGTAGAAGCAACATGCTTGCAAGACGATTTGCACACTGTTCCAAGCAAGTGAAAGCAACGCTTTTCGAGGCCTACTGCCGGGCGTTCTACACCAGCCAACTCTGGTACCAGTACACGAGGAGAGCTTACAACTCACTTCGTGTACAGTAAAACAACGCGTTTAGGGGCATGTTTAACCTGCCTTGGCGGTGTAGCGCGTCTGGTATGTTCTTTGAAAACCGAGTGGGCGACTTCTTTTCCGTTCTGAGAAGGACGAGAGCCTCATTTCGAACACGATTGTTAAACTGTGAAAATAATATTATAATGAATGTATTCCGCACAATTTTCATGACTAGAACCGAATTGTTCAATCTCAGCATTGACTATTGATGTAATCAAGTGACATTAATGACGAATAGGTATGTATAATTAATAATAATCTTGTAACATTTATGTATTAAAACTGTGACCTTATCTAGCAATTCAATTCAATTTATTTATTTATAATTTATAACTGTAATACTTATTTATTTAAGACATGTAGTCACTAAGGGTGAAATGTATGTATGTATGTACACAATGCCTGAAATAAAATGATTTATTATTATTATTAAAAATATACTTAAATAAAAGCAACGTAGAAATATCACGAATGAAAATAAAAAAAACTTTACTTTTAAAAATAAACAATTTATAATACCCACATTATCTCACTATGATTGTGAATTTTAAAGGTGTCGTACTTTTATGTTAATAAATATAATTAAGATTGTTACTGTCCAAAAGCATTTGCAAGGAGTTTGCAAGATATGAACCGTTCTTCTTTTCTATACCTTCTAGTTGATAACCTATGTTTTAAACATGGTACAGTCACTATTGTGTGAGCATCCAAGCAATAAACCATGTATCGATTTTCATTCAAGAAATATGTTGACGACAACGTTAAAGGTATATAAATTCAGGATAATAGAATAGTTCAAGAATCTGGAAATAAATGTAGGTGGGCCAATGATGACCAAGATCGCTATTTTTATGCTAAAATGGAACTAATCTATAGTATCGGCATGACATATTAAAGTCTCATACCCATACCGTATGGTGAAATATCATAGTGAAAATAAAAGCCACCAGAAAACATGATGGTAGTGAGGCTGACTAGCCCGCGGGGTCGATAAAATGCATCCAATTAGACATAAGTTGTGCAACATAATACTTATATGTGATTTTTAAGATTATCCTTATATTTCCCACACACTGGTCTCTCTCAACCACCGATCGCTTGATATTGAAACCTCCCTTGTATTGAAACTTATGCATATGTAATTGAATTATACAGGCTCGAAAGTTCGACTGGGTCTTGGATCAAAAGTACCATAAATATTTAAGGCTGGTTGCAGTAGCAAGTTTTACTGTAAGCCTTGTATGCACTTGGAGACATGTGTCCATGGAAACGTGGTCACCGAACAAAATGAACGCAACGGTCGTGTGTTCGAGCGACGATTGCTTTGGTTAGGACGCGGCCTCTTGGCACTGATTTGAACTGACATGACACAAATGCAGACAAATTCTATAATACCTATACCAATATTAAGAGAAGTTTCCTTTCAGGGCTCGCTTGAACTTTCCACCCTGTTCGTATAATTGCCTACATCAAGCAATTGATGAACGTTTTTGATACGATTATCATAATATGTTGAAGTGAGATAGTATGATGAGAAGTAGGTACCTACATTAAATCATACACCTAAATAGTAAGTTACTACTGCCATGAATAGGTAAAGATTAATAGAAAGAAAGACGTACATACATTAAGGTACTCAAAACAAGAATCTATTTTTTTGTGAAAGTTTTTTTTAAAGATAATGTGGCCCGCTTTTATGTCTCTATTATCTATAAGATTTTTAATACATGACATAGTAGGTATATACAGTGCTTATGTCTGCCTCAACTATTGTAATAAATGTTTCCTAATTTGTATACGTCAATTTGTAGATACAGAACTTGTTTCCACATGGATTACAATAAATAGATCATAGATGCTCAGTGTATTTTATATCCTCTTGTGCTTATTTTTTTTAAGTTTCTGACTTAATTTAGAGAGATTGCTTTTCACAAAATTAAATGTACAACGGAATAACATTATTTAATAACAATTAATAACCTCATCGGAAATTGCCGCTTGGGGTTGAAACCCTCGGGCCGTGGGGTCCGCGTGCTCATGGTATTTTTAAAGAAATTTCGAAACGGCTGGTTGACACTTCCCGTGACCCAAGGGCTGGCTTTTACCTTGGCCAGAGGCTAAGCATCGCCATACAACGTGGTAATGCCGCCAGTCGCTTGGGGTACATTACCAGCCGACAGCGATGCGAATGAATTTTTCGACGCCATTTTATAGTTTCTGAAGAGGTGACACAATGGGAGAGGTCTTATCGCTAAAAGCGATCGTTTAAAGACAACCTTTGGATTGTTAAGGGAGAAAGGCAAGTCACTACTGCAGGTACCTAGTATGTGGTGAACCATTTACATATATACTTACAATAAATACATATTTATCCATATCATTATATATACCTACTAGCTTCCGCCCGCGGCTTCGCCCGCGAGGTATGTCGATAAAAACTATGTCCTTCTCCGGGATGCAATCTATCTCTCTGCCAAATTTTATCGAAATCCGTTCAGTGGTAGCGTGAAAAGGTAACATACAGATAGACAGACCGACAGACTTACTTTCGAATTTATAATATTAGTGTGGATTATCAGATTATAACTTTTAGTTTACTGTACATTGTGCCTCTGCCTTCTTTTTAAATTGGTTAAATGTTATTCTGTTAGTTAATCAATTCGTACCTGTATCAGATCGACGTTTTGCATGAATACACATAATTACTTGTTACTACATAGCGATGGGTGTTAACACGCATTTTTTGTTCCTTTTTACTTTCATCAGCTTGAAGGTCAAAAGAAATAACTCTAACGATTGTGTAAATGATTGCTTTAATAAACTAGTTCTAATTATATATTTCACATGCTAGCGCATTTAAGCAAATATACTGAGTGACATGTGATTTGACGAATTATTATAGGCGCGAATTCGTGTAAACAAATGAGAATCCCTTAAATGTATGTTACCTACAGCATTCCGCAAAGTGTTATTCAGTTCTTCCATTAGGAAATAATAAGTGGCAGCCCGTACACTGGATTTGGTCTCGCCCCTTGGAATAACTCTTATAAGGCAACGTAAACTTAAATAGGTATAACTGGCGAAATGTAACGTGAGTGTACTAAGTACGTCGATGTAGATAAACATCAAAATTTAAAACTAAAAGGAATAAACCGTCTGGCAATTCTCCGGGTAACTTCAACTAGGCTCGCATAATTGAGATTTGCAGGTGGACCTCCGGTTACCCTTTTGCTACCACTACTCGCATTGCTTGCATCTTCGATCTTTTTGAGACCTAAGTCGAACCAGCAACCAAATGTTCTCTTAGTCCTGATTTAATCAATATAGTGTAACTTTGAGCCTAGGATGAAACCCTGTGGCATACCTTTACACCGTCGTAGTTGCTTCAGTCTTCTTCAAAATATTTGGTAAATTAGATATGAAAACAAAAGAACTGAGGAGTAGCCGATTATCATATTTATGAACTTCAAATGCGGAGGATTGAGGAGCATGTAACTAAAAGTGTTAACTCATAATTATTTTAATGTTGATGGCTAAGAAATGATGGGGAGATTGTGTGACAGATGATATGCTTAGAAATAAAGGGAGAATATTAAATTGATCCCCAAAAATATTTTAGATCTTATAATGATGTTCGAACGCCTGGTCCGCTTACTTGTCTTCTCCATCTTTTTCTATGGAGCAGATACTTGGACGAACAAACTTACCGACAGCATAATAATTGAAGACCGTTGACAATTTGAAACGGAGTCACGATTCTCAGCCGTGAGAGAGCGATTGAGAATGATGTTGGCCTTCTTTACTCACTTGTCTTTTACCTTTCTGGTATTTTTTAAAACTAACTGCACCGTTAAAGTTGGTCGCAGTTAGCATAAGTTAGGTAGGAACTGCAACCAAAAACGTGCGAGCCGAGCGAGCGAAGCCAGCCGTGCATCAGCTGCGGCCGGCGAGCGCACATTCAAGTTGTTCCCAGTAACTATGCTAAGACTAATTACAAAAAGTAGACCAGTGAGTATAATAATATAATCGATTAGTATTTTTAGGATCGGTTAAATATTTGCCGCAATACAGTGAACTCTGAGCTGACGGTGGATAGAGATGAAAAGAAGAAAGTAGTGCTTCGACCCGCTACGACCCTAAATGAATTGGGATAAGGGGAGGAGGACAATAACTTTACAAAGTTTTCTGAGCAACTTGCAAAGGATCAAGGAACCTTGGAAAAGTATGTATGTGTATAGGTTTTATCCCTGTCTAATGGCAGACACCAGAATGCATAACTTGCTCTAGTTTATTAAACTGTAATAGTCGGGGCCCAGTTCTTTCGAAGTTCCCATGCATCGTTATATCCAGCATTTCCATATACGTATCCTTGAAAGATAAGTACACGACATTAAAATCACTATAAACAATTTGAATGTTCAGTTGTAATAGAGAGGGCTTACAATTCATTGAAATTGGAGTCTTGAAATGTATGTTCTCCGATGTGTATTTAGTTACTCGTACTTTAATTTCTGTGCTTGTCATTCTTGGGAGGGGGGGGGGGGGGACACAGAACCGGCCGAAGTGGAGGTGCTTGGGGGAGGCCTATGTCCAGCAGTGGACGTCTTTCGGCTGAAATGATGATGATGATGATCATGATGACTGTAACTTCAGCTTCGTTAAACACCTTTGTTCTTATAGGAAGTCCTTGACCACACTGTTAGAGCGGGAAGTTACTATCACATATGCTATGAATGCATAGCTGTAGGCTATAGCTATGCATTCTCATAAGAACACACATTTAATAACTAGCATTGTTCCATAGTTTCATACAATGTCGATTCATAGTCAAGGGTCGTCGATATGAATTGCCAACGTTAAATGTGCCAGCCGTGGGAAATCTTTCTTGGCCACGATGCATTTTTTCCTCCGTAAGACGTGTTAAAGAGAACTGACATAATGTTTTGAATATTAAAACTTGAAAAATTACCCATTGCTGTTTCATTCTTAATCATTATCATTCTGTAGTCCACCGTTAGATATAGGCCCATATATAAGAAAGCACTATCGCACGGCATTTTAATCGATCTTTTTGGCCGGCTTCCCTCATCCAGCTGCTTCCAGCATCATGCGAACCTCGTTGTAGCGTGCGTTCTTGTATTTCCATAAAAAATCTACCTTATTATTAAATACTAGCTTCAGCCCGCGACTTCGTCCGCGTGAAATTTTACCCTCCCCTCATTCACTTCGAAAAACCCTTTCTTATTTTAGGATACCTACTCTTCACAAATAACACACCCTCCAAATTTCATGTCTCTAGGACCCGCGGTTTATGCTGTGCGTTGATATATCAGTCAGTCAGTCAGGACTTTGAATTATATATATATAGATACTTTTCCCGGATAAAAGTACCCAGTGTGGTGCCCAGGATATTAAATAGAATAGAATAGAATAGAATAGAATCGTTTATTTCTGAGTACATGGTACATAAAGATCTTAATATTAGACTATATTAAAGAATAATTATATTAAAGAATAATTATACCAAGTTTCATCGTAATCGAACCAGTACACCTACTGCAGTAGTTTTTGCGTGATGCCTGAACAAACAGACAGACAGACAAAAATTTTTTTAATCACATTTTTGGGTTCGGTGTCGGTCTAGTAACACCCATTGCATGCCATTTATTTTTTTGATATTTTCAATGTACAGAATTTTCACTTCTACAGATTTATTATAAGTATAGATAACTAGAGCAAAGAACGTGACTTGGAAAAAATATTGTGAAGTTTTAAGACTGCGAATTTTAATTTGGGCTAAGTATTCTTTAAACATTACATACATACGTAATACTTAAGAAATATAATATATTACATAGTAGTTTGTTTTAAGCATTTAATAAGCAGTGTTTTTTAAATCTTATTTATTGGATAGGTAATAGTTTCGACTACAAAATTAACCGCTTCACCTCGTTTATTGAACACAAATGCGCTTGGATCATGGAAATTACACTTCAAAGTAATTTGGATATACATAATATAGGAAGAAGGCATTATGCCGACGAAAAATTGGCCGTATGGCGCGTTTCTCGAGTCATGTGGTCATTCGACATTCGTATCGCGAAGCGCGCTAGACGCACGCGCGAGTTCGACCGTTCCGTTTTTACGCGGGAAATATTTACGTCATTGTTTACGTGAACTTTGAATAAGACTGCATGAATGAATGCCAATAAACATTCATAAAATCACAATGGATTACAAAATGGAGTTGTTTGCGCTACTTTTATGCGGTAAGTACCTAATCCGTGCAATCAAAATCTTTATATGAAAATCTAAGAAGAACAACAAAGGTGCGACCGGAAAACGAGTCAGAATAATTTTGTTATTTTTGTATAAATAGTGCAAGTGCATAGTAGAAGGCATATTTTAATATTTTATGTGATGCAGGTGCCATTATAATTAGGAATATAGTAGGATTTCAGCACTACGCACGGTTACATAGTTGTTTAAAAAGAAATTACATTGAAATAAGGGCGATATTTTTTCAATAATAATGTTGTGCACAATTTACTCAAAAACACCGGAATCACGCTGAAAATACTTCAGCTATGCACCCTAATTGCATTTAATTTTGTTAATTACCGTACTATGGCTCCTTCTTTACGCTCGGTTGTTGCACAATGACCTCACGAAAACGCTCAAACAGTCTGTTTTCATTGTCAATATCTTCTGAAAACTTACCGTTTATTAATAGAGGGAATGACGTTGATTGCGGTTGTGTCGCGAAAGTAATTACAGTTGTTGTGGCGAACTACTTAAACTCAATGCTGCATTGCTGCCTTGTGCATTTATCTCAACGCTCACTATTATAAAATAGCTCCGAATATTTTTTTTCCTTGAAACGTATATTTGTATACAGCGAAGTAAATTCTGTTAGACAGGTAACCTTGTAGGTATTCATTTAATTTGTTTAATATATGTTAATTATTTAATGAATTAAGTTGAGTTTATAATTGAAATACGTATTTACCAAACAAGGAGAAAGACAAAAAATACTTTACATACATAGGTACCTATATAATAATATAGCCTACAAGCAAAGGATCAAAAATTCAAAATACATATTTAGTAGGCATGACACAGTTTGGGTAGAGCAGCCTGAAACCAACCTCTTGTTCCAGGCTGCATCCGCTTGTCCTTACTGCGTGCATCATGGGTTGTTTTTAAGTTCTTTTGACACCTTGTAGATTTCGATGAGAGGAAAATTCAATCACCAATACCTATTTATCATATCTACCCAAATTCTAGGTGTTAAAACCTGACAAGGTCTTCCTTGACCAAACCCTCCTTGCTCAAGGTTTTCAAGTCAAGTACCGACTTTAGTTATTTCAACCCCAATTAAGTTCAGCTAAAGATTTAGCAGATACGACCATATGGGTGCTAAAGTTGTCACTTATGGGTATGTAGATAAGAATCGAGAACGATTTAGCCTTAATTGGATGAGTGTGTCAGTAGGATTTTATTAGGGCACACCAGATTTACATAACACTTGCCTGAACTGTCGCAACGCAACTGTTATGTGAAGATAAAGTATAAGTAGGTATAGTGGGTGGATAAGTATAACGCAATTTCGACGTCAATGTCTTTTTTTACTGGACTGTCGAAACCTCACGATATGTGGCTTCGTATAACTTTAAAAATGTAAAACAATACGTTGTGAATTAAATTGTGTCGCCATTATAACAAAATTGCACAAAATCATGAACGTAAATGACTTTATTTTGCCGTGGCCAAAGTAGTATTTAGGACTTGCTATTTGGCTGTGAGAAACGATTGGTAAATAATTATACAGCAGCGTGGACGATTTTATTTTAAAAGCGTGTTATTACGATTTTTTCTGGTAGACAATTTACCAAAAGTGTGTAGTTTTTGAACGGTTTACTTTTGGTGTTCTGAAAACATTTACCTATGTTTCAAAATTTTTGAGAGGCTGGTCTAGGCCGTTAGGAGCCCTCGAAGCTATTTTAAATCCCGGTAGTATCTATGAACCGAGGTCACCAAGGGTTCTTGGCTAGCAAAAATACTAAACATGTACAATTTTAATTGTGAACTGCTAGAAACTGACTGCTGAATTTCAGATTGTAAATACAAATAAGATTCAGAACTCTACCAAAATGAGGATCGAAACCCATCAAACTAAATAATATCGTTAAGGCGAAAGCGCCAGGGTAGCCCGCGAAATTATTATTTTTTTAGGTTTTTTGCAATTTGCTGGTCAGTATTAAGTTGTACGTTGATTAAAATATGATTCGCGGTCGTAACAAATATGTAATTACAGAATTATAATCATTAAAGTCATCAACACAACTCTCTAAGACCATGTAATCCCCAAGAATGACTATTTCATGAAATCTTGACATTTGGGGATTACATGGTCTTAGAGAGTTGTGTTGATGACTTTAATGATTATAATTCTGCGAATACATATTTGTTACGACCGCGAATCATATTTTAATCAACGTACAACTTAATACTGACCAGCAAATTGCAAAAAACGTAAGAAAATTTGAATTTCGCGGGCCACCTTAGAGCTTCCCCCTTAAGGTGCTCAATCAGGAAACGGATGTAACTCGGATGTAATAAATTGTTCGCCTACTCGCAGTGAGATTAAATACGCTAATCGACAGTACTCTACTCGTCTGATGGACATTTCTAAAACAAGGAAGGCGTCTTTTTATTTTTGTCCGCAACTTAATGGCTTTCTCCTTCAAGCTAAACGTAAAGAGCTTATTCCTCATTTCCGCAATTAAATATATGACGAAGAGAGACACATTAGGCGATGTGTTTGAAGTTGGTGGCAGAATTGTAACAGTGGGTAAGTATGTTGTGTTGTAACATGGCATGGATGGAGATATTTATCATCATTCAAGCGGTTTACTTAAGAATCTATACGTCATTTACCTTCCAGCTTGTCGAATGCAACTTAAGATTGGGCAATTCCCGTAGTTTAAAGAAAGTTCGAATTCTAATCTGTCAAGAATAACTCTAATTTTCAATTTTTTTTGCACAAATTATGTCATTGGTTGTCGCTGAGATGAGATTACGACTAGATTTTGAACGTTTTTTTTTTACGGGGTTTGGCTTCTGACCTTCTGGTCAGTATTTATGAGAATCTTCATTCAAAGATTTTGAAAAAAACCTTTAATAGTTTCAGATTTTCTTCTTCAGATCTTTAACGGTTCACGCTGTATAAAATATATAAGGTATATGCCATTGATCGTTTGTAAATTTTATTTAGGTACCCTTGGATATAATATGCTTAATTTTGTGTTTGCATTTTTTTTTGTTTAACGTGATTGTCCTTGTCGCAGCACAGTATTTACATAAGTACCTACCTAATTTGATTTTATGATGAGCTGACTTAGTTGACGAAACATCTATAGATATTGGCTATACCTATATATTTACTTGTTTCGCTGTTTCCACTTTCATCGATCATTACATAATTTACATCATGATACTTTTAAAAATATGTGATGCTACTTTTATTTTCATTTAGAGTTTTACAAATTCAATTTTTCATGTAATTACCAACTTTCGATAATCTTTTCATAATTAGATAATTAATTTACCTGCTCTGACGTCTCCAAAATATTTTATTAAGTAATATATACTTCCGGTGCATCTCCTTTATATTGGCTATTATGCATGCATATTTTGCCTTGGCATATTAAGGTTTTTCGTTGTTATAAAGACGAACAAACAACTTGAATATATTACAACCAATACATTATTATATTGCAGCATTTTTGTTGAAATGCCACATCTTATGAATTTATGATGTGTGACGACATTATATTTTATTTTACAATAAATTTTATAACACTTACAGAACAAATTTTTACAAAAGTGCATTCCTGTGAGCTCTTTGCTAATATTTGTAAATGTTGTCCTGAAAACTAGAGGCTTACAATCTAAGGGCTGACGAGGGTTAGGTACAGACTAATTGATGAATTTATAATAGTATTTATTTTCATTAACATAGGTACTAATGACGGCCTAATTTATATCTACATAACATCACACCTGTGTTCCCCAAAGGGTTAGGCAGAGGTGTACCTATGGTACATTTCGCCAGTTAAGTCCCATATATCTATGGTCCCATGTAATAGGGGGCGAGCCTATTGCAAATATTGCAATCAACCGAGCACAAATCCATACTTCGGGCTGCTATTGAGAACTTCCTGACGGAAAAGCTCAATAACACTTTGCCCGACCTGGGCATAGAACCCAGAACCTAACGTGGCAGTTATATTAAACTTACATAAAATAAGAAATCGCGATGTTTAGTCCTAACATCCGTGCGAAGTAGGGGCGGATCGCTAGTTTAAAAATAATTAGATACAGATTAAAACTCTGCCGTCATAAAGAAAAAGGGCAAAACTAATTTTTTTTTCCAAAATTGAGTAAAATAACTGGCATATGCGCCTTTTTTTTCTGATTCCAAATATGTATATAACTTAATTTTGGAAAAAATGTTAGTTGTGCCCGTTTTTCTTTATAACGGCAGACTGGCCTGCTCATCCGCACCTTACTTAGGTTCATTTCATTATACGTCACGATTACGCTCTTCGCTGTTTCTTCTTATATCACATTAATAGGTAACGTTAAGTGATCATAATTGCTTACCTTCTACCCGGAGTTCCGGACGAGCAAACTACAGGTACCTACTGCAATTTATATTTTACTACTACCTTCTACGCAACTTCGTCTGCGTTTTCGTTTAGCGTTCTTTCTGACTTGTATTCCTTTTGCTCGGCTCTATAGGGTCCTAGCGTGATGTTATATAGCCTTCATCAAGAATTGGTCTATCAAGTGAAAAAAGATTTTGCAAACAAACAAAAAAAAACCCCTTTATAATATAAGTATAGACTAGCAACCCGCCCCTGCTTCGCACGGCTTTTACGACTTTACAAAACATCGATTTCTTTATTAAAATAAAATTTAATATTACACGTAAATGTTCCGGAATGGGCTCCAACAGATGGCGAAAAGCGTATCCAAACCCATTGTGTAGTTATGAAGATCTAAGCAGTTACACAGACGGACACGATAACCGACTCTAGCTTCTGCCCGTCGTTTTGCCCGCGCGGTTCCTAAGTCCTTCCCCGGGATGCAATCTATCTCTCTGCCAAATTTTATGGAAATCCGTTCAGTGGTTTACGCGTGAAAAGGTAACATACAGACAGACTGACAGATAGATTTACTTTCGAATTTATAATATTAGTATAGATTCAGTAAAAATAAAACAATTAAATCAAATTGCTGATGGCAATAATTAGTAGACAGATCTTTACTCTCTTTATGTCATCACAGGCGAGTTTTTAAAAGAAGTGCTAATTGGCAGAAATGGATAATTCTATTTCCTATATTATATGAGCAGGAAAATATTTTTATTAAACTATAAACAAATCAAAACAATTTTATTCTTACAGCCGTATATTCCTTACGAGTTGCTTAAAAAATTCTTTTATTTGGATGCAGCGATGCACAAGCTAGTTGTGATGCAATGTTGATGCAACGCGGTCACGCAACGCGTCTTCGGAATAATTATAAGTTATGAGGAGGACCGAGAGCGTACTTAGATGCAGGTGGATGTTCGACGTTAAGCTCAATTTCATGGCGAATTATTAGCAATTTGGTATTAAATGGTTGGTATTATACCTTATCTATATAAATATAACAAAGTCGGGACAGTTACCTACACCATTTATAACTCAAGAACGGCTGGACCGATTTTTATGATGTTTAATTTGTTGTGCTCCGCCCGGAATAGCAGAAAAAAATGAAGATAAGTAATCTGAGGCGGTACATACAGGTCAGTTATTTGGTTTGGTATGTTTAACTTAACAACTAATTAGTAATTAAAGTAATAGGCCCGTCTGGAAGCTAGTCTTCCAGATTTGGTAATTAATTGGATAATTGTTTATTATTAAAAATGTACTTGATCCCTAGACACTTTTGATGTGTGTATATACTGTTAACACAGGTTCATGTAGTTACTTTATTTTAATTGAAAAGCCGGAAGTAATATGTTATCACACGTGGTCTCTTTATACGGGGTCAAATTAAATTAGTTGGCGAAACTCCGCAGACGTGATGAATATCAATAACAAAACAAGATAAAAAAATAATAATATGATATTTTGTTTGAAATTGTTAAGAAAATCTGTTTTTTAACGTGTTTAGCCATCAATTATGTTATATGTAGATATTATGATATTATTATGTTTACCCATCAATTCTGGGAAGTTTACAAAAAAACTGATATTTCACTAGCTACGGTCGTTGACCCCAAGTATTTCATCTAATATTTTTTTTTATATCTTGTTTAGATATCGACACCCATCACGGAGTCTGCTGGAGTTTCGCTAGCTAATTTGACCCTGTATAAAATTAACGAAACGGATCAGGGAAGTTTGCTTGCCTCTAAAGGTCACTCAGACACAGTAAAAAAACGTTCGTCACTTTTTTATTTTAGTTTGCTTAGTGCACGATACAATCTGCTTTAGAACGACTCGCTATTAAATATTGCGTTATAATACCTAATATCAATATCACAGAATGATTGAAATGACTCTGACCAAACTTGATTTTATCTACCTATTCTAAGGTATACTAGCAGCGCCTCGCGGTTTCATCCGCGTAAGTTTTGATCCCGTGGGAATATCGGGATAAATACTGTCCTATGTCCTTCCTCGGGATGCAATCTAGTCTCTACCAAATTTTATCGAAATCCGTTCAGTGGTTTAGGCGTGAAAAGGTAGCATACAGACAGACAGAGTTACTTTCGGATTTATAATATTAGTATGGATATTAAATTAAATAATAAAGCTGAAGAGTTTTGTTTGTTTGTTTGAACGCGCAAATCTCTGGAAGTACCAGTCGGATATGAAAAATTATTTTTACATTTGATAGCCCAACTCTTGAGGAAGTTTATATGCTATGTAACATTACACCAGTTAGGTCATTTAGGAGCCGAGCAAAAAAAAAACGTCAGAAATAGCGCTAAGCGAAAACGAAGTAGGTAATAGCGCGGGCAGGCCATGCGATGCGACGGGTAGGATCTGGGGAACAAGAAATTTCATGCGGACGAAGTCGCGGGCAGAAGCTATGCATAAAATAGTTACTTAGAACCCTATAAGGATTTAAGTTGGTGTGTATGTATGACTAGACATTGGTTGTAGGAAGTAGGTACCTAAGCAGTGTAAAGTAGCATCATTTTGACCTTTGATAAGTACCTTATAGTCATTCCACGATAGTTTTCTATGCAGTAGTCTGTTCAGGTGTCCCCTGACTTACCTTTAATAGGTAAGTCAGGGGACATAAATTGAAAATAGACGAAAGTTTTGGAAACTTGACTGTACATTATCAAGGTTATTTTTTTAAATTAATTTTTGTTTGTCTTAATGTAGGTAACCAAGTTCGAGCAACGCATTAAACAGGTTCTACTTTTGTGAAAAATTACTTCCGTAGTTTCAGTACCAATAAAATACGTAAAATAACTTACAAGTTATGCATTGAGTTGTTGATATTGGTATATAATAGGAAGTTTCCTCCAACGTTCTAGTAATAACCGTGGTGAATTTAAAAAATAATGTTGCCTGTTGTGTGGATAACTGACTAAAATTACAGTGCACCTGCGATCCAAAATACAACCATTCGATACGCTTCCGTGTCGAATCGAGCATCAATCAATTTTGTCGAAAGGAGTAGGTACCTACTCAAAAGGCTGTTCACAAATCCCAAAAGCTTTTCTTCCGGCAGCCATTTGCTATACCTAGGAGTCAAGTCAAATCAGTAATTTTAAATGTGTAATTTTCGACACCACGGCCTGTCGAATTGTTGTGAATAGCGCAGCAGAAGGATTTTTATTTTAAACTAAGTAGTAAATCTTTGCATAGGGCGTACAGCGGTGCATGGTAGTCAGACCTTTTGTTCAGTCTTCATAAGTATAAGGATTATGACAACAACATATACTAAGTAGTGTTATCTTCCGTTCTGTGAATTCCATCATCCGATACAGAGGTGGCCAAATGTTTCACCAAATTTTTGCATGTGACCAAATTCTGAACAAACTGTTGGCCTTGTTATAAAGACAGCCAGACGTCATAAATCAGCCTGCATCAGTGGACACAGTTAACTGGATTAATGATTGAGTCACTTCCGCGATAATTTTTACTATCGATTGGAAACCTTCTATGTAGTCGTAATGGAATAGGGGAGCGAGATTATAGTGTACGAGTGTAGTGTTAGATACGGATGGATCGCTTTCACCTTCCGCAGCCGGGCGACCCTCGCGACCTCAGCTGTGACCACAGACCATAGTGCCACGGTTGACACGCGCCAAGCATGAAATTTAACATATTACATAAGTAAATATCCCATGATTTCTTTCTATCAGTCTAATTTATGAAGCTATCAATAAATCTCTCGTGTCGAAATGCTGCACTTATTTTCCAATGACTCACAAATCGAAACTTACAATCGATTACGATTTTGTAGGTAGGTATAGGTACTGACTGGTTGTTACTTCCGTGTCTTGGTTGTGACTGTAACACAGAGACTTCTGTTTCTATCTAAATACTATTTCGCTGTCGAAACAGCGAAATGTTATTTTATGCAGCCTGGTGCGTTTGTTTACTCACCACAAAATGAGTGGCAAAAAAATATGGTCTTCAATAACATGATCGAGGTTAATACCGCATAAATCCATAATCGCTTTGATTAAGTTTTTATAATAATAAAGTCTTTTTTTTACGCATCCTTTATTAGGTAGGTACTAGCTTTTTGGCCGCGGCTTCGCCCGCGTGAATGCCAGAAAAAATCCCACGGGAACGTAGGTACTACCGGAATTAACAGAGGACTAATTCCGTAATACTTACATTGTTTTCATATAACTCTAAAGGTACTGGGGGCCTAAAAAGGCCACTTTGGCAGAATCATAAACGTATTTTGCTTTTTTTCGTTGCAAGAGATTGGGATTGGATTTGGATTGGTATTTAAGCACAGACAAAAAAAAAATAACTGAAAAATCCTTCACCAATGGGATTTGATACGATTAACTTAACAGTTAACTGTCTATTATGATTTATAATGATTTGATGAATTCCTTTTATGATTCTGCAAAAGTGGCCTTTTTAGGCCCCCTGGTTTACGCGGCGCACGTCATTAAAGCTCCCAGTCGGCATGACTTTTTCCGACATTTTCAACAATCATCGTCATATTTCAGCCAGTTTACACAAGACAAGAATATACCTACTACACCTAAACCTTCCTCATGAATCACTCCGTCCATTTGAGAAAAACGTATGAAAATTTAATAGTTATTAGGGTTCCGTACCCAAAGGGTAAAAACGGGACCCTATTACTAAGACTCCACTGTCCGTCTGTCACCAGGCTATATCTCATGAACAGTGATAGCTAGGCAGTTGAAATTTTCACAGATGATATATTTCTGTTGCCGCTATAACAACAAATACTAAAAACAGAATAAAATAAATATTTAAGGGGGGCTCCCATACAACAAACGTGTTTTTTTCGGCGTTTTTGTCTTGTGGTACGGAACCCTTCGTGTGCGAGTCCGACTCGCACTTGGTCAGTTTTGTTTGAAAAACAATGTTTTGAAAAACGTGCTTACCAGTTGTGAGTAACGAAATTAATATGACTTATGAACACTTGAATAAACATTGCACACCACTTACGACACCCTTCGGAGTTGGCCTCTCCGGTCAATTATGCATAGGTAAATGTCCAGTCGAACCAGCTTTCAAATAAGAGCACTAAGACTATACAGCACTCGATGTAACACATTTTATACGGGCACTACGGGTAGTATTTCAATTGGCCAACAAAATTAACAATAATTATTTATTATATTCTTAGTTGCGCACTGGATATGTTTTATGATAATTAATATTTTCTTTCTATTAAAACCCAAGCTTTAAACCAGTATTAATGTGTTCTAAGAAATTAGTTAAAGTGAAACAAAATGACGCTCTCGAGTCGTTAGGTAAGTACAGGTTTCCTCTTTAAAGAGAAATCATGTCAACCGTTTCGAATCGAATCTTCACAGCTAAGTAATCTGCTTAGTGCTAAGTAATCTGCTTGCTGTTACTTATGCATCTAAGGATTTGCGTTCAATTCAAATAGTTTAAGTGACATGATACCTATTTATTTCCTACGTAGGCATTTATGACAAGTAGACTCATTTTACGCATGAATTGCCTAGTGTCAATAACAACCAAATCGTCATCTTCTGCCGAGCCGTTTCCCAACTATGTTGGGGTCAGCTTCCAGTAGATATAACCGGATGCAGCTGAATACCAGTATTTTACATGCAACTTCCTATCTGTCTCTTCTCCACAACCCAGTTACTAGGTAACACGCTACTCATTAGTAAGACATAGTTGTCAGACTTTCAGGCTGACTATCCGTCACGACTGTCGAAGATCTATGAATGACCGCCGGGAGCAACAGCTTAACGTGCTTTCCGAGACACGAAAGAGTCTCGATATGTAATGGATGATCACCCATCCGCGGACTGACGAATCGTAGCGAAACCTTTGATCCACCTGTGCAGCTTTTATTACTCTAGGCCACCAGTTCCATACGTACCAAATATTGAAATGAATTAATTTAAAATACTTTTAACTTTACCTACATCTAGTTTCGGCCATTTTCTAAAGTTATTCTTATGGCAAACAAAGATTCGGTGCTGGCTACTTAGCATCGTACTTATCTTTGAAACGTGCAGTCAAGCAAGCAATACTTTTACCAGGTACAAAGTAGGATTTAGAGTTGAAAACAATCGCATAATCTGAATTCAATAGACCGTTGCGATACGGATGTTCAACATCACTGTAAATCATAGCTTGGATTATGTAATAATTAACAACTAGTAGCTATTATTTTTAATGTGTATCTTACCTATAAAGACTGAGAGAACTAAATTTATAGGCTTCTAACTGCGCGCACCTAATCACACTAATATTATAAAGGCGAAAGTTTGTGAGTGTGTGTGTGTTTATATGTTTGTTACTTCTTCACGCTCAAACGGCTGGGCCAATTTTGATAAAATTTTGTATGAAGGTATCTGACACCCTGGATTAACATAGGCTACTTTTTATCCCGATATTCCCATGGGATCGACATTTATGCGGGTGAAACCGCGGGGCGCAGCTACTCTGCAATTCTGCCACATAGATTTCACGGACAGATAATAAGGAACAATGGTTCTTGGTCTGCAATCTCATAGTTCCCACGGTAATCAATAAGGCCTTCACACGTATCGATCGAGCTTTCCTATAGGTACCTGTACCTACTCATAGTTGGAACGTTTTCTTGTAATGACGTTTGCCGGTCATATTTTTCATGGAGTCCCCAAGCTTAACCGCACTTATAAATACTTTCAAATTACCATTCTCAGTTTACGTTTAGCGTTGTAGATAATTTTGTTATGCTCTTCTTTGGATAATGATTAGGTAATCTGATGGTGATTTATGGGAAGGTATTGGTATATCTACTTAAAAATTGGTACAACGAAGTGATTACCATACCTATTTAAATAATAAATAATAAGTATTAGATAATCTCCTCTCAACGAGAGGAGGCCTGTGTCCCAGCAGTGGGAACATCATAGGCTGATTATGATGATTAGATAATCGTTCACGCAACTGTGAAGACACCACGTACAAAAATGGAACAACCTAAGATGTGCGAAGAACTTGATTGCAGCAAATGTTAGCTAAAAGGAGGTTTGAAAAATACCAAATCTTTGCCAATTTGAAACATTAGAATTCGTGGTATCTCGCGAGTTTACGTAAACAAACATTACCTTGAACTGTTAAGTGTGGCACGCGACACGCGTCTATTTGTTACATCGTAATTAACCCGGTTAATTAGCTGCATGAGTGGGTAAATGTAGCGTGCGTCGTGTTCACATTAAGACCCATTGTGATTGTTGAGATTGAGACATCCCCGAGCAACCGACAACAGATGAGGGTCAAATGTCAAAGTTGTCTAACCACTGGATATGGGCGCCGCCAGGTGAATTGTGAGGTAATGTGTTGTGCGAGTGTTGTTGGAAGTCTAATGACCTGTTATTTATGATGCTTTGGTGGTAGTTAGAGGCACTAGGTACGATATCATCTAGAATCGTGATGCTCTGATTATTAAGGGCATGACGAGGACTGATTGACTCCTATTGATTCATTCGGTGATTCGAGTTTTGAATAGCCAACATACTGTTAGAATCCAATCAAAACATTATTGTGTTAGACCCCTACATAGTTTTTCGTCTAAAAATGTAGAGTCAATACCTACTTACTTCTACAAAATCATGGTCTGTTCAAATTTCGTAATGAAATGAATGTTACAAAAAGCTATATAAGGACGTAATAAACGACATTTCATGCCGGTCCTTATTTAAAACTTGATTCATTAAGTTGACGTTAGAATAAATTGAGCATGTGGTTCTGCAGCTTCATAAATATTACGCGTGCTGCAGGAACTATAACTCTGCTGACATTTGAATAGTTCGAATGGCTGCGTAATAGAACTTATTATGTTATACAATAGGTATAGGGATATATGGAGGCGATTTTCGTGCCGCCATAAAAAATTTAGCGACACCACCTTCAGAGGGTCGATCACTTTAAAACTCTTGTTGAGAAAATGATTTTAGGTCAATTATTATTATTACAATAATACTAGCTTCCAACCGCGTGGTATGTCGGTAAAAAGATTTTCCCAAGGGCTTAAAGTATTTTTTTTATTATCCAATCTGTCCAGCCATTTCGGAGATTAGCCGGAACGAACACAGACAATATTTTTTGTTATAAGCGCAGCATTTAATAAAAAGCTGTCATTTTGACATCAAAAACTTTATTTGTACCTACAGATTATCATAGGTACTTAGGTCATATCTGTCACGGATCACGGACCGTCGAATGCCGTCGATCACGATAATTGTTTGTTACGACCTTATTCAAATAAATAGGCCCGATTCCATTGTAATCAAAGTAGCAAAGTTTGGCAAATGAGATGTTTACAATAAAATTGTTAAGGGAGCTAGGTACCTATGCTATCTCGCAGGCGTCCGTTAAAAGAATAGCACTGTTTCACCATGCGAATAACAAACAATGGAATGGATAGGGGAGCGGTGAAGAAACAGTCGACCACATATTGTGGACCACTTGCACCTATCAATTAACTATTATTAAAAGTATACGCAGGGGTCATTTAGCTACAAAAAGTGCAACGAACGGTCTCACGGAGTTAACAATGAAGATCCGAACAGCGTGAGACAAAATATTTATTCGGATCAATTAATTAGTAGTGTAAGTTTGGCCATGATATGAATTTGCAGACGAACGTCATCGAAAGCGTAAAGTTGTTCAAAACGGTTTGAGATCTTGACCTAGTTAGCGAATAGCTACCTACATCTATACGAATAAATATTTTTAACTGAAGTGTCTGTTTGTAATTTCAAAATAACAGCATTTTGCGTACGGTACTAGTAACAAAAAAAAAACATTTTTAAAATGATTGTTTGTGTCTTGTTATTACGGCTAATCTTCGAATCGGCTAGACCGATTTTAGATGAAATTTGGTATAGGGATACTTTGAACCTTATGGAAGGACATGGATTACTTTTTATCGACATGCCAGGTGGGTGACGACGTCGCGGGGGAAGCTAGTACATACCTATACAATATAATACGGTAGAGCTCACAAAAATTATATCACAGGTAAATTTGTAGTTTGTGTTGTCACCGGATACGGTGAAGAGGACTGCATAACTGTTATATCTACTTACTTATACAATATGTAGCGTTATTTTGTAAAGAAGGTCGTACCTATCAATATTTAAATATTTAGGTAAATAGTAATGGTTTCTTTTCACATACGTTCAGAATAAGTAATATGGAGGAGAAACAATTGTTTGTCACACTTGCAGACGTTGACTACTTCTCCAACAATGATTGTTGTAAAATATCAATAAGATGCATTGTTTTTGCTATTACCTACTCTTGTATTCTGTTGGTTAGCTGAAGATAGGCTCTTCTGTTTTGTATTCAATATAATGAACGTTAAAACTGGAAAGGAGTAGTTAGAGAGACCACAGTTAGCAGTTACAATAAATGTTTATTGGTGAAATTTTTCCACGGCGGGGGTTACTTTCTTTGTGAGGATTACTTTTAATGAAAACTGTTAGCAAGAAAATTTCCCGTAATACCTAAGCTCCGATTTTTAATTTGCTGACTAAAATGACAGCTGCGATCGACCTTTTTTGTCAACATGACAAAAAAATAAAAGCTTATTCGAACGTAGCTGTCATTTTGGTCTACCAAATAAAACATAGAGCATAGATAGTTATGGGTAATTCTTCAGGGACAAAATTTTCGATGTCTGTGGGTATATTTCTGTAACCAACTAAAAAAACGGCATGTAATATTTTTTTTTGTACAGTTTAGCTTTATCCCTTTCTGGGACAAATGATTTTTTTTAAATAATTGCTGTCTAGGTACAAAATAAAAATATTTTAAGGTCGTTCTTCTGATTCATATAGCGCGTCCGTTAGCCATTTTCCGGAACAAAATGGTCGATGTCGCATTTTCCCTTTGATACATCAATATAAATTATAATTATATCGAAAGGAAATGAATTGTCCTCTTACAAAAAAAATGTGTATTAGTTATAACTACGTTAGTCTGTTTATAAATAAGTAAAAAAGAAGTGTCCGGCGTATAATACTGATTAATGTGGCGTAAGCTGCGCTTGACCGTACTTGGTCGGGTAATAATAATGAGAGTCTGGCTTCCAGCGCGGGGGGAAGCCAGTCGTGCAACGGACGACCTAGAAGGTGGACGTGCGGCTGGTTGGCTTAGATCCGGTGTTACGAAGGAAAATACCTGATTCATCTGTGTTTGGTTCAGGTGGCATCCTGATTACAATGCCTACTTTATAAAATTTATTTTATTGTTTTAAAACTTCAATCTGTGTTTCGTGTGATGCTTTTGGGTTATAGATTCGTGTAGAAAAATGAAAATAATGAAGTTTGTATGTACGATGAGTTATGCATGATTGTAGGCAAAATCCTGATTCATCTGTGCCTGATTCGTATGGTCAAAACCCCATATGAATAATAAAATAAATTAGTTTTTCCCCTCTCCAGCACGATAGGAGTGCTTTTGTTGCGTAATTCTCCTTGTCCAATTTTTTACCGTGTACAAGTCAGTAGTTTTAATCTTATTTATTATTATTTACTTAGCTATAACCTTTTGAATAATAAAAAAATGACAGGAGTATAATCTTGTTCTAAATATGATACTTTTGATATGTCTTAGTCCTATTTAAGAATTAATAATTATTGTTTAGAATTTACATTCATAACTAACGGTGTATTTATTACTTTTTATTTCTGTTTCTGATTAATATGTAACACATTCTGATTCATCTGGGCACAAAATTAATATCTTGAAAACTACTTTATAAAAACGAGTCCCTCATTCAAATATATGTTATTTGGTATACCTATTTTCATATGAACATGTGTTACAGAGCTGAAAGTGAAATTAAATTTTGGCCATATGGATCAGTCAAAGAATCAAATTTCGAAGAACTACCCTTATCTATCTCAAAGAAAAACTGCATACTAATTACTAATAGCTGAGTTATTCGACATGCCAGGTGGGTGACGACGTCGCGGGGGAAGCTAGTACATACCTATACAATATAATACGGTAGAGCTCACAAAAATTATATCACAGGTAAATTTGTAGTTTGTGTTGTCACCGGATACGGTGAAGAGGACTGCATAACTGTTATATCTACTTACTTATACAATATGTAGCGTTATTTTGTAAAGAAGGTCGTACCTATCAATATTTAAATATTTAGGTAAATAGTAATGGTTTCTTTTCACATACGTTCAGAATAAGTAATATGGAGGAGAAACAATTGTTTGTCACACTTGCAGACGTTGACTACTTCTCCAACAATGATTGTTGTAAAATATCAATAAGATGCATTGTTTTTGCTATTACCTACTCTTGTATTCTGTTGGTTAGCTGAAGATAGGCTCTTCTGTTTTGTATTCAATATAATGAACGTTAAAACTGGAAAGGAGTAGTTAGAGAGACCACAGTTAGCAGTTACAATAAATGTTTATTGGTGAAATTTTTCCACGGCGGGGGTTACTTTCTTTGTGAGGATTACTTTTAATGAAAACTGTTAGCAAGAAAATTTCCCGTAATACCTAAGCTCCGATTTTTAATTTGCTGACTAAAATGACAGCTGCGATCGACCTTTTTTGTCAACATGACAAAAAAATAAAAGCTTATTCGAACGTAGCTGTCATTTTGGTCTACCAAATAAAACATAGAGCATAGATAGTTATGGGTAATTCTTCAGGGACAAAATTTTCGATGTCTGTGGGTATATTTCTGTAACCAACTAAAAAAACGGCATGTAATATTTTTTTTTGTACAGTTTAGCTTTATCCCTTTCTGGGACAAATGATTTTTTTTAAATAATTGCTGTCTAGGTACAAAATAAAAATATTTTAAGGTCGTTCTTCTGATTCATATAGCGCGTCCGTTAGCCATTTTCCGGAACAAAATGGTCGATGTCGCATTTTCCCTTTGATACATCAATATAAATTATAATTATATCGAAAGGAAATGAATTGTCCTCTTACAAAAAAAATGTGTATTAGTTATAACTACGTTAGTCTGTTTATAAATAAGTAAAAAAGAAGTGTCCGGCGTATAATACTGATTAATGTGGCGTAAGCTGCGCTTGACCGTACTTGGTCGGGTAATAATAATGAGAGTCTGGCTTCCAGCGCGGGGGGAAGCCAGTCGTGCAACGGACGACCTAGAAGGTGGACGTGCGGCTGGTTGGCTTAGATCCGGTGTTACGAAGGAAAATACCTGATTCATCTGTGTTTGGTTCAGGTGGCATCCTGATTACAATGCCTACTTTATAAAATTTATTTTATTGTTTTAAAACTTCAATCTGTGTTTCGTGTGATGCTTTTGGGTTATAGATTCGTGTAGAAAAATGAAAATAATGAAGTTTGTATGTACGATGAGTTATGCATGATTGTAGGCAAAATCCTGATTCATCTGTGCCTGATTCGTATGGTCAAAACCCCATATGAATAATAAAATAAATTAGTTTTTCCCCTCTCCAGCACGATAGGAGTGCTTTTGTTGCGTAATTCTCCTTGTCCAATTTTTTACCGTGTACAAGTCAGTAGTTTTAATCTTATTTATTATTATTTACTTAGCTATAACCTTTTGAATAATAAAAAAATGACAGGAGTATAATCTTGTTCTAAATATGATACTTTTGATATGTCTTAGTCCTATTTAAGAATTAATAATTATTGTTTAGAATTTACATTCATAACTAACGGTGTATTTATTACTTTTTATTTCTGTTTCTGATTAATATGTAACACATTCTGATTCATCTGGGCACAAAATTAATATCTTGAAAACTACTTTATAAAAACGAGTCCCTCATTCAAATATATGTTATTTGGTATACCTATTTTCATATGAACATGTGTTACAGAGCTGAAAGTGAAATTAAATTTTGGCCATATGGATCAGTCAAAGAATCAAATTTCGAAGAACTACCCTTATCTATCTCAAAGAAAAACTGCATACTAATTACTAATAGCTGAGTTATAAACACAGATTCGTGGTTTCATTGAAATGTGGGGAAAACAGTAAATGCGGAAGTTTTAAAATAAAGTGGCAACAACCTTGTGTTTGGTTATAATAGTGATAGATTTGGTTCGTTATTCTATTAACGCGATTTTGAACTCGGTCTTTACGGAATAAAAATTCTTGATAATGTAGTCGCACTGCGAGAAATCTTTATTGTCATACAGGGCACAAGGCCTGTGATCTAAGGTCATTATATAATAGTATCTATAGTAGTACTATTATTACAGCCGTGTTGGTCATGGTGTATGTGACACGGCAGTTGCGGCCAGCGGGTCGTTGTGTCCACCACACAATCTCACCTAATCGGTAAACAAGACGCGTTTTATGTAATAACTTTTGGCGTCTGTCCCGTGCTCTGTGGTCGCTTTCACCTTAATAACGTACTTTCTCGAACTTTGGGTTTTTGTTTACGGTAAATAACGTGATGACTTTGGATCATGCCAGTTTTGAGACAGAGAGCTTGTATAACTACAATAATTTGCATCTAACGACCGGATCTGCATTGTGTAGGTACACGCTATGCGTACCTATTTATGTAGGTACTTCACTCTGGTAAAATAATGAAAACGCTACCAAGACAATAGTACCTATATTAGACCTACCTTATTTATCTATTCCGTGAGACCTACCTACTCTAACAATTTGAAGATGAAATAAGCAGACAATTGAGCTTTTACCAATTGCTATAAATATGCGCATTTACAAAGATTCCTCTTTCAGGAATCAAAATGTTATTTAAAATAGGTATTTCGATAGTTTTCTTTTTAGGGTTCCATAAGCACCAAGTTTTTCCGGCCCGGCCGCCGGTAGGTACCTACGCATAAAAGCTATTGCTAATATGCGTACCTACCAAGCGCACTGTGGGTTCCGTTGTCAGGCAGCTATCTACCTGACAACGGAACCCACAGTGCGCTTGGTCAGAAAAGAACTAGCCGTTTTTTTAAATAAAATTAAGTGAAAGTGCGCCTGATCACGCATTCAACATCTCGTCGGGAGTCGTGAACGATCGCGTCATACATACACTTCCTATTGGATGAAACGACAAACGGATGGAAATCGATACAATATGCTGTCAAAACTCACTCCAGCGAAAGTTATTTTGCGGATAAGAATAATAAAAAGCTTCACTTTATCGGATGTGGCATTTCAGTGTTAAGTAGGTTAGAGGTACCTACCTTTGGAATGAACAAGCCAATTTCGCTTGATCAACAATGACGTCAATGATGTCGGCAGTAACCGTAGCGGTTACTGCAGATTCTATACGACATATAAACGACGATAGCTGCCATTGCATGATCGAAACAGCGTCTATATCTTTTAAGTTTTAACAGATTATTTTTGTGCAGCATCATTCTGTCGGTATCTTTGCTTTCATTGGAGCCAAATAGCCAATCAAAAACTTATTCACTTTTGAAGTGCATGTGTTTGATATGAATAAGATAACTGGCATTTTTTTTTATATATTCAATCAAATCGCTTCCTGATGGCTTCTTAACAGGCCATTGCCATATGATCTACCTTGGCAATCAATATATTTTGAGAGGCTGCTAAGTAACTGCGTCTGTATCTTTTTATAATCGTTTTTTTTTTGTGCAGCATCATTCTGTCGATATTCTTGCTTTCTTTGAAGCCAAATAGCCAGTCAAAAATTTATCCACTTTTTTCGTGGATGTGTTGATATGAATATGTCAACTGGCATTTTTAATATTAGCTTAGCTAACGATTATCTCAGTCACCTGACGCGATCAACGATGCGGTCAACGATGGTGCACGGAGTGACTACTTATGTAGGTATCTGCCATTTGTTTGTTTCTGTTGGGATTGGGAAGTAAATACGATAAAAAAAAACATTGTGTAGGACATAGGTTCCTACTCATGGTATTATCTTGATGTCTCCAAAGAGTTTAAAACGTCTAATTTGAGGGACGTGCGCATTGTGCACGGTCTGTCGTGCGTGCGTTTGCGCAGCGTGACAGAGGGCCCGGCTATCTGCAGACAATTTTATTTTTTACACAATAATAAGGCACTGCCGCGATGTCACGTGATATGGTTTTAATGCACAGAAACCTTGGACTTATTAGTTCTTTTCCTACAAGGTTTTATGGTAGAACTGAACACTATAACCAGATTCGCTATTAGACTTAAAGGCTAATATCAAGGATAGCATTGCATATCCTACGTCGTCGATGCATAGCCATGGCAAAGAATACCTTAATACTATTAGGTTCAGTACAACATCTACGTAGCGTTGCTCGCAGAACAGATGGCCGATGGGGCCGAAAGGTTCCGGAGGGACGACTGTGTACCGGAAGTGGCCCGGAAGGCCGCAGGAATTACGCTGGGTGCGAGAAGCACAGAACCGGTCGAAGTGGCGGTGGTTGCAAGAGGCCTATGTCCAACAGTGGACGTCTGTCGGCTGAAATGATTATGATGATGACTTCGTAGCTATGGTGAGAGCGCCCACAGAGGTTTTAGTTTTATGTTCTATATGGTGGTGTTCATGCGGACAGTGTGGAAATTCAATAGGTAAACGTGCTCCAACTGACTTGTTTCTTCCCTATTTGAGTTGGTGACGATACTTAGGTATGTTCGGCACACCCTGGGCTATCAACCAAGCCGATAGGCTTATCCTTTTACCACGCCGAAAGAAGAAGAATCCTAGTCATCCTACTGTCTATTATGACGTAAAGTTGTCTAAAAAATCAGAACAAAACAAAGCAACGGTTCACACATTTAGTACCGCTTTACCTAAGTATAATGATGCAAAAAGATTATCTGCTCCGGCGCATAGAATCCTGACTAATTGAAACAATGACTGATCATTACCTGAGTGCATTGTTTGACAAATGAATCCAAGATCACGATTTATCTTAGTGAAACCCGACAGCCTCGGTACCTAGAGTTACAGAGCTGAAGGATCTTTCGTTGGCTTCCTTGATCTATATTTCTGTAGGTACTATTAATTATACATTTAGGTATTTACAACTTCGTATATGTAAGCAGTTTCGTTCTTGTAGTGGCTGACTTGCTTCAGTAAACGTAGGAAGTAAAAGTATAATCCGGGTTGTAAATTATTTTATTTTTATTATCTATAGAATAGGTAATAATAACGACCTTCGCTGACACCACTGACTAATCCGAATTGCCGCCATTCACAACTCAAAAATTACACTCACTTTTGTGCATTAGCGTCCGTCGTGCAAAATGCGGTATAATGACTAAGCAGATCTGATATTGTCGTGTTTAGTTTAATAGGTCATTTGATCTCACGTTCATGAAATCAAACAGCGATATTGACCTGCTGCAGGAGATTGATTGTCCCGTATCTGTCATAGGTATGTAAATTAATATCCTGTTCAGGTGTTAAATTAACAACGGACAAATTATAGGTATCAAATGGCGAACTTAATATTTTTCAATCTTTACGTTGGTAACGTTATTGCCCTATTCTACAGGGTGGCGCAAAAGTAATGCCATAATTTGAATTGGCTGCCATTTTGTTAGAAATTAAAAAAAATTGATTGTTTTCATGAAAAGTTTACTTATTTGAAAGTGTAAAATTGATGACATTATATTGGTAAAAATTATAGGTATCGCTCAAACGCCACCTCCCGAGTTGATGCAGAATTGTGCGCTTTTTACGGCATTTTGAATTGTTGATCGCAAAACATCTCCAGCTCCCAATTGGCCACTTCTTACTAGATCTGTAGTGGATCCAGTTTGCACGAGGTGCTCGGCCAAACACTTAATGTTCCAGCATATGGAACACGACGACGAGGAAAACGACGACGAAATTCACGCTGCGTTTTGAATTTCCAATCAAAAAATATCGCAGCAATCCGTTGTTTTAACAATAGATTCAAAATTTGACAAATAATCAGTACCTAACAATAATTCCACGTTCTTGAGGTGTGTATCGCTCCATGGCTTGTTGACAACTAATTATCTATACTTATAAATGTAAAAGCACAGGGACATTTGGCGTCATCTGCAAAAGTTAAGGCACATTCACAATATGACATTACTTTTGCGCCGCCCCGTTAGTAAACTAGTTTCGACTTCCGTCCGTCCACGTAGACGCCAACAATACCATATAAAACATCATAATATGGCACTTGACAACAGTGTAGCCATAGATTAAGTAATATTATGTAAAGTAGCTTTATACATATTTTGGAAATCGGACCAGTAGGTTCTTCCAGAGATTATATAAAAATTATGCGTATATGGCTGGTGTTCTGTGAGAGAATGTATGCATGCAAGGAAGTCCACTGTCCCGTGTTAGTTTTAAATTAAATTTTATACAACATCATTATTGTCAATATAATACTTAGGTATTAATAGTTTCTATGTTAATTAATGTATGTACCTAATTGATATTGCACCGTTTTAATTAACTATAAATAAATCAATCTCTTACACACAATTTTACCTCTATAATATTAATTAAATGTTATTAGTTTAGAAGTTTAGATTAGCATAGATTGCCTAGCTATTTCGTTATGTACCTAATCATACTTTTTTCTTCATTAAGTATTATTTCGGTCGACAATCGAGAAGTGCACACAAATTAAGTACCTAAGTACTTAGGTAAGTAACTGATCGTGGATACGAGTATTTCAGACTGCACAGGTAAAGGGCGTTTTCGTGCAGCTGAATGTTTGAAACGTGTGTTGGCAGTTCAACAGTGGTTCTATTATATTCTATCGGCATGAATGGTCTAAAAGTCAGCAGGACGCTATCATTATCTGCAGGTCAAGGTATGAGCGTTACTCGATGTAACCACTTATTGGCAGCAATATAACTGGAAAATCGAATGTTTTCGCTCTTTAAATGCATAAAATAATACTGAGGCTAACTAATTGGAGCAGTTGGGGAAAATGTCGCAAGTAGCCGTCAATGTGAGTACCTACAACCTACCTATCTACCTATAGGTAGGTATACCATTTCATAGGAACCTACCATGTATTATCTAGACAGATTAATCTTCTTTCCTTGCTCATTAGCACCAGCCTGCTGCTAAACGATGGTACCTTTGAAGATAAGGAAAATAGAAAACAGTATGGACCAGTTCTAATTAAAATAATTTGTTGAATATACCTAGTAGGTTTAACGGTAGATCTAGATCAGTGTGGTGTGAGTGAGTCGCAGTCACGCAGTCAGGATACGGATCTCCGTGTGCAGAGCCAGTCACTTCTCCAAGGCTCTACCCGTATTCGACACACGAACGATCCTGCCTTTCTAAAATGCTTACCTACCATTATTTCGTTGTCGCTTTGCACACAATCTGTTGTAGGACTAGGACTAATAAAATATACTTGTGTGACAGTATTCACCTATGCTTGTGAATTTACAAACTTATATTTACTTTTGCAAAAGCAAATATTTAGGTAGGTAATAGAAATTTTAATTAGGTTTATGCAAGGTATTTTTGAAATAGTGCCATAGGTACTCGAGCTAGATTTAGAGCGGTAGGTGCCTACCAACGTTATGTAATTTTCAAGTTCTTAGATTGACATTAATAGGAACAGGCTTTTAAATGCTCGCACGTGTTCCTAGGCTTGATTTTCTAGATATTTATTTCAAAGAGTTATTTAGCTGAGCAAACGAATGATGTGTGAAGAAGCGACTGGAAAACTCTTTTAAATTCAAACATGTTTGGTGGATAGGGTAGGTGCAAACATCTGTAAAACAAAAAAAATGTGTACAAACTGTTATCAGTTTATCACTGTGGCAATGCAAATATTATATTGAGCATGGATTGAACCTGCACCATTTAGCCAAACACTTAGTCAAAATTAACATGTTGGTCATCGAACATTTTCAGAACATCTCTTGGAGGACCTTGACAATGACAATGTTCTTTCTCATATCTAACGCCTACTTATAATACTGTGCTACCACTGCTTATGTATGTACAGTCGTCAGCACATCAAGCTACTACAATCTGTCAAATTACAGTTTCGGGTAGCTCGATGTGCTAGCGTCTCTAAAGTCAACAAAAGAGATTTATAAGTTATATGCAGGATCGTCGGATAAAGTTGAAGTAAATTAAGAAACCGATGGATGTTCTCGAATAAAATTTAATTTTATTAATAGAAAACAAAGAGCTCATGTAACAAATTAAATTTTAGTCGACATAGGTACATCCATCGGTTTTTTACTAAACTTCAACTATATCCGACGGTCCTGCATACTTATCTCTTTTGTTGACTGTACCTACCGGCTACCTACCTATGGATATCTATTTTAACATAGAAATATTGAGCGTGACGATATTATAATTAATTGCCTTTAGTTGAGCTGGGGACCGAGAACGATCTCTTTGGTCACGTTCCTCGATTACCGTTGTATAGGTACGACTTCGCCTCTCCATCAAAACGATCCATCTTGCATTAGACTCCAAATGATGGAATTACATGCTTGACTGTGATTTAATAGCCCATAAATATTGTTATTGATTACGTATGTAGCGTAATCGTTGCTACTAATTAAAGAGAGATTGTATCATCAACCATTATGTTTTAGATTTAAATTATGATTATGAAAGGGTCAGTGCGTGTGAAACCGAATATTTATCATGGAGGAGAAGAGAGAAGATCAAAACACATTGCACAATTGAAAATATTTATAAACTACTTATCGATGAGGATACTAACCTATAGATAGGTACCTACATAGATTTTTAAACAGCTTGGCAGTTATTTAAGACCTGTAGGTATACTTAGGTACCCACTGTTTTGTGAGACCTTAAGACCTAGATTAGTATCTAGTTATTTACATATTTACATCCTGTGATTGCTTGTGACGGATGACGAGCATCGTAATTGCTGTGATTGGTACCTATTTGATGGTAAAAAATATTGTCGGTTCTATGATACCTACCAACCGTAGAGAATTACCCATTTATAAATAATAACGCAAAAAACCAAGGGCGATAGGCACAAAATAGATTTAAGTAGGTAATTAGATATTGGTAGATGCATGCAACCAATTGCTCCTAGTTAAAAGAAAGTATTATTATAATGTTTAAACATAACTGCCTAAATCATACGTGTATATAAGAAAATAGGTAGGTAGGTAGTAGGTAGCACGTAGCATTCGCATAGTCAGCAAAAAATTCTATCTACCTACCTATTTCGTCATCAAAAGAGTACCTAAGTAATTGAAACATCTGAAAACTTGAAAATTAACTATGAAATCACGAAAACGAATCTGCTGCTCCATTCACATAAGTTCGCGTAACTCGACATTATTAATATAGGGAACAGCAGATTTTATTGCGATTTCAGGGTTTGTCCATAGTAAAAGTTGTTCAAAATTTAATGACCTCTTTTCCGGTTTTCAGTTATTTCAATTACACCATGTAGAATAGACAAAATAGGTCTTACCGGTCTTACGTATGTCGCAAGGCACATCATACCTACTAACGCTGCTGCATGTTAAATGCACTGTCTACAATATAGGTAGCTAACTAGCTAAATATCCTCCTAAAACACAATTGGCTAAACTAGAGCGAATTTCATAACACGCACCAGGTATTCGCGAGTCCGACCGAAGGTACGAGACCTAGCGATATTTATTGAGCACTTATAGACCAACGCAACAGGAATCCAGCTGGTGAAAGTAAAATGTGTTTCGTTATTATAATAAGTTGATTCGATTCGGTGTATGTTGCAAGGTAAAGACCTCGCGTTGGTTAAATAGGTCAATTTGATACTGATTAATATGATGTTTAAACTCAATTAGACGATTATGAAATCAAGATTTACGACTATGAAAGCGATGATGAGACTCGCTAAGATTTCGTTTGTGCAACTGATGAGCAGGTGGGTGCGCCAAGTATTTCGATGTTACATATTACGACATACAAATAAACATAAAACAAATAATTGGTTACAAACTGGGCTAGATACTTATGTAACTTCATCTATCGTTGAATGAAATAACGTAGGTATATTACTCGATATGTAAATAAAACAGGATGCCTAATCAACTCACCAAATCTATTATGGATGACCTGCCTCGGTCTGAAATATCTGCAAGTAAATGACCTACGCAATAGGTTTGATTTTGATAAATAATTTATTTTCTATCATTCACTCACGATGTTCACCAGGCCATAAAACGTGAGGATTATAATCTCATAAATACTGTGCTACTTTAAAAATGTCTAATGATTAACTGACGAAAAAAAAACAATTTAACTAAGATATTAGGTATGGCCACCGATCTTTATCGGTGGCTATACCTAATATCTTAGTTAAATTGTTTTTTTTTTTGCAATCTCTAGTGCGCAAACGCTTACCTACTGAATCACAATATTCGGTACAATGTCAAGTTGAAAAGCCAAGTTGACCTCGAAGTGGGCATTGTCTTTCTGTGCTTGGGAAATTGTTCTAACATTCATATAACCGACTAATGTAACGTGTATTAAGGTATGTTAATGAGTGTGTTGCAGTGTGAATAATAAACATGTTTTCATTGTTTCAGTTATACCTGCCTTTGTCACATCAATCACAATTACACCAAATGGGAATAGTCCTGAAATTAAAATGTTGGGAGGAATGACAGCAGTGGATGTGCAGGATGGTTTCGTACCAATGGAATCTCAAGTCGAAGAGACGACTGTAAGAGCGAGTCGTGGAAAAAAACGAAAAAATAATAATAATAATTCTACAAAGCTATCTATCAACGAAAGGTACAGAAGACTGATTCCATATATGACATTTTACTATGCCAACGACTTAGCAACACCGACAACGGACAATATAAGAGACGTCGAAGTAGAAAAAGCAGAAATAGTTGAGACTGGAGGAGGAAATCTCGCCAATCACAGAGAGCCAAAGAAAATTATCTACTCAAACAGAAACATACCTAGATATCAAGGAAATAGACTGACTCAGCATAATATTGCATCTGCAAATCCAACAAAGATATACTATAAAGGTGGTGTGCCTATATATCAACCCCAAGGTAAAGTGTCTCAAAATTATAATCCTCTACTGTCGGAATATAACGTTCTGGTACACAATGATTACAACACTGGAAGAGTGGTCCATAAGCAAATACCAAAATCTCCGGGAATAACTTTTGTCCCTTCGACCCGGAAGCCTTACTTGAATTTATATAACGAGGACTCGCCTAGCATTCGATATTATTTGTCGGAAAAACCGAAATATAAATTGGTTCCCTATGAACAAACACCTCCCGTGAAAGTGTCAGAAAACGAAAACGTGTATGACATAACAAAGAAACCAATACCAGTACCAGTATCTGCGTTAATTTCAAAAGAGCAAGTTTATATAAAGCCACGACCGGCTCGACCTCATTACATTTATGACAATGTTGACATTCAACAAGTCAATATCAGGAAGCAGCCTGCGATCGTTTCTGAAAGTTACTACGAGAAACAACGTCCTCTACACTCGTTGGCCCAACCGGTAATACAAAGTGGATTTAGACCAATATTCAATTCACCTCAATATTCTAACGATGCTACGATTTATTCAACTAGTCTACCAGAATCTGATTCCAATTTTGAACAGCATAAACAACAGGAAGCACATGTCCAGTCTGCACCAGTGAACTATGAGGAATTCAAACCCCAATATTATCAGCATGTAGTGGATCAGGCCTCAGTCAAAGTTCCACAAGAAACTTCAACTAGTATACCGCTGGCATCATTACTGAATACGCTTCAACTGAACAAGTCTATTCCTAAGCCCATCACGAAAGAAAACGTGGGTTCGTCAATAAGAACTTTACTACAAGTGTTAAATGTGTTGAAAGCTGTACCGCAGCAAAATAACAACATAGTAGCCCCAATCTTAAGTACTCCAAAACCATTTGTAGCAGCAGTAAAAGTAATAGCAAAACCAGAAATAGACGCTCAGCTGGATCCTGAGCGTGAGGGACATGTGCCTGACGAAGAGTTGACATCAGAACCGTATCTTGCGCCCGTGAACCCTCCTTCACAACATCTTGATGGTAAGTTATTAAATGCACAAATCAAGAATCGAGGTTGCACTGTCAGTATCACAGGGGGCGGATGTTTGAATCAGAGAGACATGAGAATCTCAGTCTTAATACCAGTCGATACACATACACCTTCTTTAAAAAAAATTGCTTTCCAAACCTAAGTCCGGTTTTCGACTCTTCACAACTGCCGATCTACCGATCGATGATGGTTACAGAATCCACAATCTCACCGTGAAAACTTAGGTGAAGTGAGCTGTCATTCCACCTGATGCTAGGGATTGCTAGTGTTGACAGCTCACTTCACCTTAGTTTTCACGGTGGGTTTTTTTTACAGAATAGCACTACTGTGGCTGAAGTATAACAATAATCTTTATTAGAATAAATCTCTTCTGTACTGACAGACCACTGGGACAAGAAGCATGATATGCACAAGAGTTCCATAATAGGTAGGTATAATAACAAAGTGAAGGATTTTTGAAAATTCATCCGCATTTAAATGGGGTTAAATAGGGGATGAAAGTCTGTAAGGAAGTTCGTAATTTTTGCCGATGGGAAATCCCATCGGGCACACTATTTTAAAAATAACAACGATTATTGATCGAAGATTTAAGTAGAGACTGCAAAAAACATGAATAAAAAATACCTATTGATTTTTTTTCCCTAATCTAGGTGTCGAAATGAGGTCCAGAGAACAAAAAAAAATATGAAAATTGGGACTTAGGTAGGTACCTATAACTTATCTGAAAATTGAAGAAAAAACTAACACGAATGTTTACACTTCATATCATAATGCAAAAAAGGTTAAACATATTTCCCTAATATATTTATTTTTATTTGTTACCTATATCTACCTACACATTGGACACGATTGACCCACTGAGAAAAAAATCGCCGTGAGACCTTATTTCGTGTTGAGACGTAATATGCTGTCCCTATATGGAAATAATTGAATAAGTACTTACAGATATAACACCTGGCGGTGGTACCAGCCAACATTTCCCCTTGGTGCAAGCATCAGACGACGAAGGAGGTACTCCAGGCCGGCCGGGTTTGGACTACCCCATCCTCACCACAATCCCCGCCACCAGCTTCGACTGCAAGACTCAGCGGTATAAAGGCTTCTTCGCAGATCCTGATACCCGCTGTCAGGTAATTTGCAACACATAAGAATGTTTAAGTACAAAAAATCGGTGTTACAAAGGGAAAGTAGGTCGGCAAACTGTCGGCGTCTGTCTATGCATATTGCATTTGTGGTAATTGCTCCGCTAGAGGACGTCTCCCAAAATAGGCAGTTGATATATAAGTAGGTAAATGTTCGGGTACATATTTGAATATCGAAAATATCTACGGTTAAAATGTCAATGTTCAAAACAACGAAATATCGAACGACCATAAAACCGAAAATTAAAATAACGCAAGTTTATATTGTCAACAATATAAACTTGCGTTATTTTAATTTATAGGTGTAAGCCTTTCGATGTCACGTTTGTGGATAATAAGATTTTAGATATTATCATACGGGATGTTAGAGACTGCCTCGCCCGCCGGTCTAGTGGTCGCAAGCGCCACTTCTGAGCGCGAGGTGCTGGGTTCGATTGACTATAGGATTACCATTTCCACATGAGGAAATTCGCAGAAGCAGCCTGGAGAATGGATTTGGGTCCAGTCAATGGCAATGGGCTCCTGGATCAGCTCCTATAGGTACTTTAGATACCTACATGGGTCTTGGGCGAAATTTGGGTGTACTTACCTACTAGTCTTAACAAACTAACACCTATCCAATAGGAACAAGCATGTTAGGTACCTAATATGTTAGATAAGATATTTTCTTATCGTATCTTTTGTTAGAAGGGGTAATTCCACTTTGCCCCACCAAGCCCGCCACCCTGGTGTGGCAAAGTGGACTGCCTAAAATTTTGCAGTGGAATATGCCCCACTATTCTGATTTGATGGGGCGGATAACACTAGCATAAATACGAGGTTAATTATTTAAAAAAAAATGCTTAGGTTAGGTTAGGTTAAAACTGTGACCTCCTACGCACGAGCCGAGCGAGCGAAGCGAGCGGTGCCGCGGCAGCGGCCGGCGAGTGCCAGAAACGACTAAATTATATAGAAAAAAAATATGGAAAAAAGAGATTATTTTTAACAGGCTATCGAGAACCGAATTAGTTAGACGAGGATAATTATTTAAAAAAAATGCTTAGGTTAGGTTAGTGTTATCCGCCCCATCAAATCAGAATAGTGGGGCATATTCCACTGCAAAATTTTAGGCAGTCCACTTTGCCACACCAGGGTGGCGGGCTTGGTGGGGCAAAGTGGAATTACTCGTTAGAAGAGGATGAAGACTACGAGGACTTGTTTTTAATATACAAGTACCTAATAGTTTTTGTGAGATGCATCGTACAGTGCAGAGGATATTGGGCCACCTGGTTTATCAGTTTTTCTTCCTCGGAATCGGAAATACTCATTTTTTGAAAAAGATTCAACGTCCTGTCGCTCCAGCGTCTGTGGCACTACTGATCTGCGGTCGGGCGACACGACGTCTGCGGACGTGCGATGTGTCGCTACTTGCGGAAGGTATTCCATAGAAATACATACAAACCAGTAAGCGTCGTAGCGACACGTCGTCTGCTGCTGCTGTCTGCGGTCGGCTACGAACTGGCACCTTTAATCTCTTTCTCGTACTGTAAGTGGGTAGAACTCTAGTCCTGCCTGTATCAGTGAAGGTACCATATAGTTATGCATAGGTACCCAAATTTCGGTAGATGCCTATTAATGCCTAATTGACCATGACCGAGTTTAAATTATTTAATGTGGCAGGTGATAAAATGTTAGGTATAACAATTGCCTACCTCAATTAAATTTCTAATTAATCGTGGCTTTGCATGAGAAGTGCAGTAGGTAGGTATAACTAGGATGACCTTCCAAAAATTAAATTTGTTTCTCTTTTCGTCGCCGTGCAGGGAAAACAGCGTAAAGAAAATTAAATTAATTTTCATTTTATTTACTTGTTGTGTACATACCTAATCTCGTACTTAATGCATAAATATTTAGAACAAACGTGCACAACTCTTGGATGCTTTTGAACCTCGGATAACGTTACTAATGACGGCCATTTTTTTTATCTTCCCTTGTAAATTAAGATTTATTGCAATCATGAGGTTTTCACTGCACGGCGACATTATCTTGCTTTTCGGAAGAGTTTTAATAATGAAAGATGGCAATTGTTTTTATAGGTATGGCACTACTGTGACCTCAACGGCGGTCAGGCTTCCTTCCTATGCCCGAACGGGACGATATTCTCCCAGGCGGGTCTGACCTGTGACTGGTGGTTCAACGTGAAATGCGCGTCCACTACCCAACTCTACGTACTCAACGAGAGCCTCTACAAGTACATTCTGCCGCACTCGCCTAAGTTCCCCGAGGATTACAGCGGGCCACTAGTTGATAAGTAAGTGCTTAAGTTTAACTAGTTAGGGCCGGCTAATGAGAATTGATTTTCTATTGTAATGTGCCACCAGTGGTACGCGCTTCCGATTTTGGCCACGCGCCACAAGAACCTTGTACCTAGCTCTATATTTTTTTAGTTGAATTTGTCTTTCTAAGTATCTATGTGTAGGTGTAAAGGATTTATTGGTTCCATAGTCTTTGTAACTTGTGAGCTTTGTTAGGTATCAAGTAATAGCTTCCTTTTGAGAAAAGTAGGTGATTTACATATCATAGCTTAAAATATCACTTTGAGCTTCCCCAACACCCATACTTACTAGACTCCATTTACCTACTGTTATCGCCGCAAATTCCTGCCTATGTATCAGATAAAAATGTGTGTACCTAGGTAAGCCTAAATAGTGTGAGGCCAATTAAGTAGGTACCTAAGAAGAAAGTCGTTACATTTTTAGGGAGATATAGGTAATTATAGTACCTACTGTACCTTTTTATTTTATTCCAGATACCTGACTTTAAAATTCAAAGAAATGGAGGAAGAATTTAAAAAGAACAAAAATAAGGAGAGCGCTTCTGAAAAAGTGGACTCTGATGAAGAGGAGTCGGAAGATTCCGATGAAGGATCCTCTGAAAAGGAAGATTCTAGAGAACATGAGGACAATAGCACGGAAAAGGAAGGAGAGAGCGCAGTCAGTGAGGCTAGCGTCGTAGTGGGCTCACCCGGCGAGAGTGGCAAGGTAGAAAGGCTACGTGATGACTAGAACGTACCTACATCACTATAATGTAAGAAAAAAGATTTAAAAACCTTCCTCTAACGTATTTTCCATCATATTGACACTGCTCGCAGTTCTATTTACTACAAAGAACAGCTCCGACCTTCCATTTTTCAAGTAAGATGGACCTATCTGTGGCGTTATTCAAAATATCCAAGAGAAAAAGATATTAAGAAATGTGTTAATGTCATAACGGGTTCTCCCGTTTTAGCCGCAGTATTTAAATTAAATTTAAAATAGGAATTAATATGCCACGAGGCATGTACCTAAACTACCCTGAATCTGTTCGGATGATCATGACACACCCAGCAAATAAGCCTATAGTATTGTTTGACTTGTTTTATGCAATATCTGAGTCGAATTTAAATCATTTAGGACACACTATATACTTTCTAGCTGGAACTCTTCGTCCTAAAAAAGACAGCTGACGTAGTCATTTTTTTCTCTTGCTAATGTGAGCCAACTTGTGTAAAGACAATCTCAGAAATGCAAATCTTGGAGTAAAGTTAAATAATAAACTGTGATAAGCGGATGGAACTTCATGCTTAAAGTCTGAGTAGTTGCTTCAGTGCGAATAGCAAGGGTAAGTTGTGATCGAGTGTGTTGCCAGATATTATGTGAATGCAGATTAAGTTGTATGTAATGTTTTGCCATTGTCACTGTATACTTCTCTCATAAATTATAATTAGTATTAGAGAATTAAACTTGCCATATTTTGCCATGTTTAATTCAGTTTGAATGTAGGTATGTATGTTAGGATTGACTTTGAGTTGCAAGTAACTTAATTGTAGGTATTTATAGATGAATACTCATAGTGATATTTGTGCAATGTGTAAATAAATCACACCTTTTGTATGTTTTGCCATTAACATGATAATTATTGAACTGTGCAATAAAATTATTTTATAAACTAAAACTCAAGTTTGTTTTATTATTATAAGTTAAAAGAAACACCAGATTGAAGTGATGTATTTATTTAGAGCATTAAATAAGTGAATAATTTTTATAATCATACAAGTAAAGTTAATAAACACTTTACTTGTAGAACCCTAAACATTATGATTACGGCAGTTGCAAAATATTGCACAATCAGAACGAGATATATTTAAAACTACGATAATAAAACAATAACAAAAAAGAAACAACACATTTCAACAATAAAAATATTAACTAGAAAAGTGGGTGTGACTAGCCAAGCACTTTATAACAGATGACTTCAAAATGCTACGTTAACTAACCTACATTCTTAGATTGGGACTTATGACATCAATTAATGACTACCTATGAATATTGATTTATAGATATAATACTGATCAATTACTGAAATTTGAGATGAGATTCTATGAAATATCATTCTGTATCTACATCATTAGGACATACAATTTTTTTAATATGAATGCTAATATATATTGGACCGTTAAAAGCTAGATATTTACTTAGACAATTAAACGATGTGCTAAATTCACATTTCTGTCTCAAGATACAACACTTAATTTAAAGAGAAATAATTTACAATAGCTTTTCGATTCATGAAACAATCAAACAAGTTTTCTTTTCGTTAATGATAATGAGCCAAAGGTCACAACATTCAGCATGGATAATATCTACATTATTTTTTAAAGAGGGATCTAAGCAGTTCCGAATTATATCGTTATCAACTATTATTATCAGTAGATTCCAAAAGTCAGAAAATCTGATTGAGAATAGCAAATGCGTACGTACATACCAATTAAAAATATTTTACATGTTACCTTTTTATTCTGGAATGTTGATATACTTGCAATGTTAACAAGTCAAGAGTAGACACCTAATACCCTTAGAGATATGCGATAACCGCAGACAATATTTATACAAAAATATCATTTATAATACATAGGACTACTTTAAGATCGTGTTTTTTTTATGTTAATTTGAATTTTGAACACGCATTAAGTTCCAAGATATTTCTTTACCTAAAACTTTGATGATTATTATTTATTAATTTACAAATTATTTACATTCAGACCATGCCGTCTCCATCTTAAAGTCAATCACAAGTTGTTTTCTTTTCAGTCTTCATTCCATTATGTATAATTTGTTAAAATTACTTGCAAATAAATGTTTCACCTTGTACACTTACCTACACATTATAAATACGAAGTTAACATTGAAGGTGTGTGGAATTTAGCTAGTTACTAGAAATTGTAAAGAAAAAATTAAAGGTGTCTTATCAACTTGCTTCTCCATGGTATATAATAATGAAAATTATACATCTATTTTAGCTCAAGGTTTAGAAATTAAATATCCGTTGATTAAACTGAGCCTAAAATCTTTAGATAAGAGCTTTCCAGTATCTTACTGTTTAATTTACCCTGTTAGTTAAAATTAGTTGTAACAAAATTCAATATCTTACTCATAGAGAACAATATAAATATTACGCACGAAAACGTGCGGTAAAACACATTAAATATTATAATTACTTACTAAATCATGCGTGAAGCACGTCAGTGTAACTAAAGACTACTCACATTTAACAAGAAATAAAGAAGTCCTGCTCAGATGGTATGAGCAGGGGTCGGGGGCGTTTGTGTGCGTGTCGATACTTAGTGTTTGAGCAGCAGCGCGGCGTGCTTGAGCCGCAAGTGCGAGCGCAGCGTGTCGATGCGGCTGTAGGTGGCGGGGCAGTAGGGGCAGGGCGAGCGCTGCGCCGTGTGCGAGTGGAAGTGGTGCCAGCGGTTGGACACCTCCTTGCCGCACGACTTGCAGCGCCACAGCGCCGCGCTCTCGGCCACGGCCACGAACATGCTGTGGTACGAGTAGGGCGGCGCGGCCGGCACGTGCGCGCGCTCTGCGAACAACAACCCGCGAACGCGCATCACGCCTGGCCGAACTGCACTGTCTCCGCTCTCACACTCAACACAGCACGAGTTCGGTGAGACTCGGTAAGAGTGTTGACACCATCTTTTGACGATGGGCCATTGTATTTACAGATTGTAAATCTGGCCTTGCTTTAGGGTTTGTACAGTATAAACGCTATACTTTGAGGGTGGGTGTGGAGCATGTGAAACGCACAACTGAAACTACACGGATTTGTAACATACCACAATTTAATGTAAAAATTAGTAATAAATACAACAGATAAATGCAGGAGTTTGCAACATGTTAAAATTGCATTACATAACATCAAACAATGTGAAAAAAAAATTGCATTAACTGCTTGCATAAAACAAAATTATTTAAATTAAACTTTTAACGGAGGCATCAAACCAAGACATCAAAACAAAATATTCATAAACAACAAATCGTTCATAAAATTTCATGTAATAATATAACAAGACTATTCGTCAGCTGTGAGGTACACGATTTGACACCCCCTCCCTATTAGTATTACACTATTGTGATATACGACACTATAACAAATTTGCTAATGTTATAAAGAAGAAACAAAATAAACATAACTAGACCATTGCTATCCTGAAAATAACCTTAGAGCTCGTCCTGCACTCCATTGATTCAAATGATAAGATCACATCCTTGTGATACAAATGTAAATTGTAATATACAATAAATTGGAATATTCAATAGATTGGCCAAATAAGTGACTAGGTCTACAAGACCTCAATTTCATAAGACTAAATTTAGTAATTCGTTAACCTTATGTATAAAATTCCATATGGCATAAAGTTAGCTTTCATTAAGTCCGAATGTGGTCACCATTACAATTATTAAGTTGCATACTTTTTGAAAGCTGAAAAGAGATCAAATGTAGATATTTTCTGAGCCAAACGGTGTGATTCTCCAAAATATTCTGGCCAGACACTATCATAGTATCCTAACCTAAAATATCTAAAATAATATTCTATGTTACTAATCAATCAATTTGCTATAGCAAATTCAATATTAAAAATTGGTCTCGAGTGATAGTAATATAAAAATGCATTCATGATTAGATGAAGCGTTTAACGCGTGGGCAGACTGGGAGATCAGCACATCCTCGACTCGCTGGCAATGGGACCCGAGACGGCCGTGACGGATAGCTATGATCTATCTCAACAATAGACGACTTGCGCGATAATAAATTATTAAATAGTACATAACTATTACGATTGGCAGAGGTAAACAAGCTAATTATTAATATTACCAGCTATAAAACCTGTACATCACCGTAACCCAAACTGCGGTTCACTAAGTAGAAATAGAAATTAGGAGTAGTCACTTATGTAAATACAAATAGGTAGTTACTCTCTTCAATGATATTAATTATATACTTTTAAAATATCATTTAGTTTGGTTACGTAATTAAATAACTAGTAATATTGCACTGAGTATGAAATGCTATCAAATAATAAGCGCCCACATTACTATGAACAGTAGGTATAAAAATCTTTGATATCCTTAAAGTAAATATAAAATCTTTATGGAAGAAATGTTTGGTGACTTCATATATACAGGGACACATGAGCTTCGTGCTTAGGTATATATCGAGTGGGCCCCTATATTCAATAGTCAATTGTATAATCTAGCTATAAGTTATGACTATTTTCAAAAAATTGCACAAGTGGAATTGCATGTTCACAGCTACTAAACAGCACTAACGCCACAACTTAAGTTATGGAAACGATCATGGATTCACTATTTGGATGTGATAAATTCCTAACTCCATCAATGAACGATTTATATTTGGTAGGCAAGGATCAGATTCATATATTATGTAAATGGTGTCTTATCTTTATATATTTATGTACTAGTAAACTTGAAGATCTCTGAAAAAATTAAGGTAAAATCTCGAGTGATACTGTAATCTCTAGGTGTGTAACGATCCATGCATTATTTACCCGTTGACCAGACAGATGCGACCTCAACTGGATGCTAGATGCCTTACATTTAATGCAAAGTAACTAATCATTAAAACATTAATAATATTATAATAGGAGTCGAATCGTAGCGTGTTAACACTCTTGGTTCTAGCACCATTCCTTTTTATCACATTTCAGTTACCGTACCACTCTAAAGTGTTTAGCTAAAAATGTAACAATCTTAAATCTTAATTGAAAAATACATACATAAACGCTAGGTTAGTCCCAATCGTAGAATGCCAATATTAGTTACTAAATGCGCAACCTCCAACCGTTCCGTCCTAACTTATATTAATTGATTGAAAGAGGTCTTTGACCCCAAGCACCGATCACACGAGTGGGCGACGGCCGGTCGGGCGGGCCGGCAGCGGCGCGTCGCCGGTACCACAACTAAACACCTACCAACGATAAAATAATAAAACATGTTAACATCTCAACTCATTACTTTAACCGTCAACTCAATATAAACGAAATCAATGTTACTACATGATGAATCGATTAAAAACAAACAACACTAATAAATCATATTATATATGCAGTTATATAAATATAAAAGTATATTAAATCAGACAATAGAATATATCTAAGTATAAAAAAACAATCTCCGTAAATAGATCAACTAGTCTAGTATAAAAATCTTTTCGTATGTTTCCTTAGGCGCTATCCTTTAATACATCACAAATCCTTAATAATTATCCATCTTGCAAAGGCCTCATAGAGTTACAAATGCATCTACACTGAGATTCAGTCAATATTTATACGTCGTTGACCAACGACTAATCACAATCTCTTGCCAGTCCCCAAATATCCTTCTGATGTCGTTCCATACCACCCACAGGATTCAATAACATAAATACAATTAGCTACAGGAAACTCATAATTTCCTATCTAATGAATAAATATAACAAGAAAGTGTGGGCCCGTACCTGGGCCACCGCTAATAGCCAGCATCACTTCGCGGTCGCACCGCTACTCGATATAATGTATATTCTTAATATCTTAAGGTTCCTATCGATACAATATAAAAAATAATATGGTAATAGTAAAATTAACATCATATTATTGCTTCTGCCCGTTCCCGTATAGCGATTGGTATAGAAAAAAATTTGCTTACCTACTACATACGCTTCGAGTCATTATTTCAGTAACATCGACATAGGTACATTCCAGACGAGGAATCTTATACAAGATCACTCTGGGGCAAGTCAAACGCACAACCGAGACGTACTAAAACGAGTCGCCCGCCGTGTGCGGGCTACATTAAGAAAGGCCCGTTTAAGTAATAGCACTTCAGCTTAATCCTAAATAGGAAGCGGTTTCGACGCGAGACGGTCCGTTAAAATTTTGACACATCAACAACGACAGAGTCTGACTGGCTCGGGCGAGGGCGCTCACAGAGCGTCGAGGCCGAGCCAGTACATGGACAATCAATCGAAGCCCGCGTCCAGCGGGTTGGCGTACAGCGGCGCGAGCGGCGGCGCGGGCGCGGGGGGCGCGGGCGGCTCGAACTTGCGCGTGTCGGGGTTGTACGCGGGGTGTTTGAACTTGCAGTGCGTGCGCAGGTTGTCGGAGCGCGTGTACGTGGCGCGGCACAGCGGGCACTCGAACCGCCCCGGGAAGTGCACGTGATAGTGGTTGCGGATGTGCGTCACCACCTTGCCGCACAGCTTGCACCGGTGGAGGTTCAGCGCGCCCGCCACGCGCTCGAACGTCAGCCGCATGTGCCAGCCCTTCGAGCCTGCAACCAGCGATCCGTCACTCCCACACTCTCAACACTTCGCCTCTACTCTGTCACGTCACGCGGCCCAATGCCGCAGTGCCAGCTGCCACGCGTGCCCCTCTGTGTCACCACGTAACGAGGACTACTATTTAGGGAATCGTGCACTGTTGAGTGACCGATGGAACTGGGGCATTAGCTACGTGATGCGGGTTATTCCGAGGTTCACATTATAGTTTTGATAATAATAAACGAGTTTAAAACATTTTGCAAAAACAAGAATTGATCCAAACAATGTTTACAGTATTTTAGCACTATTTAAGCCTTAATAGTAACTGTTAACGCTGTACTATGCCTTTCCTAGAACTATTATAGTATAAAAGCGTTAATAATATTTAATAAAATTGAAAACAAAACTTCTGAAATTATTTATTTGTAACAAAATAGTAATATTCAATGGAGATCCATGCATAAATGAATCAATGATACTGAAGAAATGGTGTTTGTTATTGTCAGTGTTACGTTTGCATGAAAATTTGTTAATTACTGTCACCAAGCCTGTAATGCAGAAGGCGATTTATAGAGAGAAATAGGTCTGCTATATATAAAGAAAGCATGGATAGAGGATGAAATGAAAAGAAAAGTGGTATAAATAAAGGAATATATTTGCAACAAACACACAATAACGATAGACTTACATACGAATTTAATCGAAGTAAATGGGAAATAAATTAAGATTAAGAGATATGTTCCTAAATCACATAAGAGTCAGTCTTGGACATCAGCAATAAAATTGTAACTGATATCATTTCATAATACTACAAGGAACAACAAGAGATCATATAAGTTTGTACAAACTTTTGGTTCGAAATTGATTTACAAGGCACCTCAATTGATCTGCAATCTTTTAGATTATTTAGACGACCGAGACCACAAAATGTAAGTCTTATATAGCACGCGACAATTTTGTGCGTTCTGCTAAGAGAACATCTCCACTCTTTCTTATTATTAGCATTATATTCCTTTCATTGATTGCAAAACTTGCATGAAATTGCATGAAATATAAAATATTATCATTAAAGATATCATTAAAAAAAAACATATGGTTTTTATAAGAGGCCGATCAGTTGAGTTGACTCAAAACCTTATCCTCGTTGACAGCAAAACAATTGTTGGTCCTAACTTTAACACTAATACTGAAATAAATAGTGACATACATTGTTAACACATGAGGTTGTTTGAACACAATGGAACTTTATCACAATACATAAAAATTATGTTATCTCATGAGCAACGCAAAAAGTTATTCATTTGAGAATTTCTACGCCCTTTGTATTTTGCGATTTCCTAGCATTATGTTCAACACTTATTTTGTGAGCAATGCAAGAGAAACTAATCTAAATCGTCACAATGAATCGTAGAGGAACTTTAAATGAGTATTGGTGCTGTGTTGAATATTTCACATGCAGGAAAGGCGTTTTTTCCATATTTCAAAATTATATATTTTTTAAGCAATGTTTTTTTTTAACCTTCATGGAATTTTATGTATGTAGTAATAACGCTAATTAGAAATAAAATGAAATTAGAATTTTGTTCGATCAATAATAATGAAAATGATGAACTTAAAAAAAAAATCACACCACACCTTAATTCTAGTTACAAAATGTCAAGTAAGCGCATTGTGTTACTGTAGTTGATTAGTAAGAAAGTTAATATGCAAGATAGGTTATGTTAACAATTAAAAGTTAATCCCGGAATGAACATTGAAGAATAAAACTATGATCACAAAGTGTATGCTGCCCACTCACTCGTTAGATCGCAATACATGTACTAAGAATTTGTGAAATTAGTAAGCAATGAGATTCATTGATTCTTAGTTGGCTAGCTAAACTTAGGAACTTTAACTTAGTTGGCATTTCTTCTGTATATTGGACAAGTTATCGGAACATAAAACAGAACAATGCTTCATGCGAAGGTGTCTCTTTAGGTTATCGGCTCGAGTGAGCGTGATAGGGCACATGGGGCACTTGTGCTGCTCGGGATTGTGCGACTTCATATGCTTTTTTAAATTATTAACTAGTTTTCCGCAAATGTTACAAGACTCGGGAACACTGAACGGTTTGTTGCTTAGTGCCAAACCAAATGACTTGACAATATTTTCAACACTCGCTAGTTTATTTGTAAACGGTTCCCATGGTTTTTTATTTTCATCAACGCCATTATTTTCACCTGTAAGATACGTAATATCTTCACTACTGGTATAATACATTGGCATGCTTATTCTTTCACTGGCACAAGTTTAACTTAAAGCATCAGCCACTCTTCCATTACCTTCCCTAAATCATTCCACGTCCCTTTTATTACATGCAACCCTAATGCTAATTTAGTCTATAGTTATATCACCCACTGGGGTTAACATCAGTTATAATTTGCTTAAAAATTACAAATACATAATATTAGCTATGATAATCATCTTAATTGGAGACTTAACTAATTGTTAAATAGTGTAAATATTGCACGACCTATGACCCTCGGGGGCGCCAAATCTTTATCGAATAGAAATCTTATGACACCGTTTTCTTCATAAAAATAACGGAAAATATTTAAAAGCATACCATACTAAGTAGAAAGAAATAAAAAAAAGCGACTATGGTTAATGCAAATTAACAATGGAATGGTAAGCAACAATGAGTGACATGCTGCGGGTTATCACATGCATCTTTTAGTGACCAAGTCCAGAGGTCCTAACCCAGAACAATTTAAAGAATGGGTTGAAATCTCTAGATTTGTATAGTTAGTAGTTACACAAAGCAAAATCAATGGTAAAAAAAGTAAAAGCTTCAAACGACGTAAACACAGGCAATATTAATCTGTTGTCAATTGTTAGCATATGAAATAAGTTTGAATGAAAATACTAAAATACAGGTTTCTGAAAATTATTGGGTCGCGCTTTGAATATTTGGTAACTTGTTATTGTTAAAATGTTAACATTTGACAATGATTCTTGTGTACAGACAGCAAGCATTATGGCCACCAACAAAACTAAGATGTTTGCCAACTAGCTTCATTAACGTCAATTTACTAAACAATTTCAGAAATGCTTAGGAGGTATTCATAGGTTTGTTGATGGTTATGGTGAAAAGAAAAAAAAAAACTCACCATCTATGGTGTCTGTCTGGTCTGGGTGTGGTTGCAACATTGGTTCATTGTCGTTGCACTCATTATTTAGGCTTTGCTGGGTCAGTATTGATGCCATTTCCGTTACTCCAATGCCCTGGAAAATCAGCAATAATTTTATATTTTATTAACATTATTTTATTACTAAACAGTGTCAGCAAATATTTCATTTGGAAAGATCTTTGCATAAAGTATAATTCATGTAAATGCTAAAATGATGAACTAGGTTTTTGAAATAGTTCCTTCGGTAAATATTATTCTTTAGATGTAACAAAATAAATAAAACGGATCCAAATAACATAATTTAATGTTCACATAATTTTAATTTCAAAATATTTACATCAACATCGAATGAAACATCAAGAATCCTACCCTAAGTATTATTTATTATCTATTTAGGTAACATAAAACATTTTTTACATGCAACTCAATAATTTTGATAAGACCGTTTTAGGTGTTTTTCTACTAATTATTATATCTATACAACTATGGAAATGCAAACAAATCATATCAAAACGGTTGTATTAACTAATACAAATATATTTATCAAAACTGGCGCGAGGGGGAATTATTTTTCAGTCTTACATTACTGTGTACAATGTTCCATATCAATTTAAAGATTTTGCATCAGCGTCAGTACTGGAATATGTTGCTCATTCAACAAAGTGCTGAAGTAAATAGATTTGATAAATATTTCAAAAACTATTGCATTGGTTCAATGTTTTCTGTTTCTGTTAATAAACAAGTATGTCATGCTTATTTAGCAAGCATCTTCTGACATGACTTACTAGCTTTTAATTTACTATTTCGTCGCCAGGCGTCTCACTACTTGATAGTACAATTATATTATTAGATTGTTCACGATCGCGACAGAATTTATGAGCTTTGCATTTATCGTGATGATTCACAATTTCTAGCCTAAAGTTCGAGTTGCCTTCTACGAACGATGTCCTGTTGACTGTCAGCTCGTGTGACCATCTTCTACAGTAAGTACAGTACATAATGTTGTGAGTTTTGTCATATTGCAACCACGGGTACAGCGTTAACCAACTAAGGCGGAATTTCCCGCTCTTTTTAGAATTTACAGGAGATCGTCGCGTAGTTTTCGGAGACACGGTAAGCTGTTGGGGCGGTAGAGCGAGAATCGACGCGAGAATGTTGCCATCGGGCCGTTTAAAGCTTAGATCCAAATACTGGCGGTTAGATTCCTCCGGCTCAGCCGCGCGAACCCAGCCAGAACTCTGCCAACAAAGAAGGAAAGGCTCTGCTTTAAAATTTGTGATGGTATATTTTATTCAGGCAGATCCCTTCCTTCCTGTTGACAAATCCGCGTATCGTTCGGAAAAAAATATCAAAATAACAGAAGAAAAAGATCATCCTCATTAAGATAAGGAAAAGAAGTTCTATCTTCAGCATCGAGCAGAAAGTTAGTCAGATATATAAATGAAAACGGAGAGCCTCTATCGACGGTTTTAATGAGAAAGATTGTTAGTGTTTACCTGGAGGTGCGTCTGGTCGAAGGGCGGCGGCGGGTGGAGGTTGGGCACGTGTTGCGCGTGCGGCACGTGCGGCGCGTGCGGGTAGGGCGAGTCGGGCTCCTGCTTCACGTGCGGCGCCGGCGTGTGCGCGGGCGAGCGCGCCACCGCGCGGTGCGGCGTGTGCGCCGGCGGCGGCGTGGACGGCTCCGAGCCCGACCCCGTCGACCCGCACTTCGCCGACTTTACGTGACCCTGCACAATAACACAACTTACTACCGGTTCATCGTCACTACCGGTTCGTTCATCGTCACTTACAGACCAGATTTCATTCATAACAGGTCGGCCACAAGAAGAGTGGAAGAAACAATACCTGTATCTCTATTATCGCGCGTATAAAAGGTTTATGTTCGCTTTTCTAGCAAGTTAATCAGACGTTAATAGTCCGTCTTACCTCATAGTGCCTGTACGAAAGGTCGACATCGTCTCGTGGTACTGTGGAGTTCTTTCTGCGTCTCTTCTCCGGTGGGATTGCATGCGAGGGGTGAGAGGGATGCGCGGGCGGCGCGGCCGTCAGCGGCGTGTGCGGCGTGGGCGGTGCGCAGTGCGCGGCCGGAGGCGTGGCGAACGACTCCGAACGGGAAAGGTTCTCCGCACTCACTGACGGAGTTGACCGATCCTCCGACTGAGAATGTAAAAGAATACTCTACATGACGTCGAAGTTAGGAATTTGGGTTAAACATCGAATATTAGTAATCATTATCGTTTTAGATTGAGATCCAAGTTATTAACTCAAATCTCAACTATTAATATTTAAACATTGACGGACAAAAGAAACAAAAATGAAACCAATAATAATACGTAAGGTCCGTGTAAGTTTTGATTGTCTTTACAAATTGAATCCTACAACATGAAATCTCGCAACAGCGTCCATATTCCAACGGTTTTATCGAGTAATGTGTTTATGAATGCATATCTTTTTATTTCCTTGTGTAGAGTAACGGTTAAGTGACGTCAACGCTTTAATTTTGAATTAGGACTATCTTATGCATGTACCAAACGCTGTTAATGCTGAATATCTAGACCACTTAAAAACTAATGTTGCTTATCTCTACATTCTATAATTAAAATGTTTAATTCAGAGGTCTAATATGCTGAAGTAAAACTACTGCTCTATCAAAAATTTCAAGGCTAACGAGCGATACGATAACTAATAAACTTAATCAATGTGTGCTACTTTTAAGCCTAAACAGAAATCGATGAGAACTTTGTAGTTAACGTCTACAGGTACCAAATACTTTAATGATAAGAATTAACAAAAATTATTTAAAATATAATATGTATAATAATGAAGCGACAGTTTCTGTACAAAGTACTCTATCGTTTGTAGGCAACATAGAAGAGAAATCTAATGGGACTATCCATTTATACGTGTCGTACTTTAGGCGAAAGGACTTACATCGGAGTCGGAATTGGAATCGGAATCATTTATAGGGTCCTGGTAAAACAAAAATAAAACTTGAAAGCTGGCATTTACATTATAAAAGATTGATTTAAGCCCGGTTGTCCAGGTTTTCAAAGCAGAGTTTATGAATTCGTTAAGAGATTATTGGTTCGATATCTTAATTCTGAACGCTGACCGCAGGCTTAGAGAGGCGGGTATTCCTAAGGAGCGGTAACACCGATTCTATCTAAATAAGTTAGGATACGTAAACAGTAAATGTCTATGGACTGCTATACCACCCACAGGCATAGACATTTTAACCAGATAATCAACTGAAAATACCTTTTTTTACAAACCTTTTCCTGTAAGTGATATAATGCAAGATTAACAGTAAATATTCAATGCTCACCTTAGGATTCAATGTATTATTTTCTGTCAAACCTCTAACTTGTAAGCTTTCAGCAGTTTTTAGGAACATCGGTAGCATATTTTGGCCAACATTCACTTCTCCCTGAAATAACAAAAATATTATTAACAATATACTTTTTTCTGGCACTTGACTCATAATAAATTGTATTTTAGTCTAGGTTAATACCTTGTACATGAAATCCAAAAGTGATTTCATTTCTGAGAATCGTACATCTTTGAGGAATATTATCGGATGTGGATGATGGTTCTGTAGGAATATACTTTCAAAATATGGGGAACATGCGGAGAGTATCGTCTGGTGTGCCTGAAACAATACAAAAAAACACATATTTTCACAAGTTTGCTATAAAAATAGCTTGTGTAATTTAAACAAAAGAAATGATGCAGAGCTATGTGAAGGTCTTTACGATTCTGTTAGCATTATATAGAAACAGTGTATAACTGCCATTTTGGCCGACCTATTGTTATTACAATTAGGTGGCAAATGCTTTTTCATGGACTAGGTTTTCAGAGACAAGTCGTTAATATTTGCCTGCGGGCCTTTGAAGGCAATATTACTTTCTATTTTGAATTATTGTATGTTTATATCTACTATTAAGAAGCTAGCAAAGCCTTTCCCATTTCTTTTGGGGTCAGTAAATTATTGAATATCTCAAGGTTTAACAAGGTTTTGGTATTTTGGTTGGCTGTAATGAGTTTGTATTAATATCCAGGAACCCAAGGTGTGTTTGTGACTTTATATCTAGGTAATTAGGAATAAACGTAACCAAAACAACAATACAAGTTCGTACGAAGGTACACAAGCGTGTTAACTAAAAATGTAGGTTATAAAACTGCCATCAACTGATACAATCAGACTTGGTTCTTTTTGACTAATTTCGTAAAGACAAAAGTAATATTTAATTAAATAAGAATAGAAAAAACAAGAGGTTTCCTTTAATAACTGTATTGAATGCTTATGTTTATAGACGTCACAGTTAGAATACATTGTTGTCTATCCATACTAATTTTATAAATTCAAAAGTAACTATCTGTCTGTCTGTATATTACCTTTTCACGCTGAAACCACTGAACGGATTTCGATAAAATTTGGCAGAGAGATAGATTGCATCCCGGGGAAGGACATAGGATAGTTTTTATCGACATACTTCGCGGGCGAAGCCGCGGGCGGAAGCTAGTACAAATATAAATTTAAAATTGAAGTCTCTGTAATGTCAAAAAAACAGCTTTTTACTAAATGCATGTGAAAGTACGGTAATTTAAAAAAAAAACAATTTTTTACTTTTTTGACTTTCTGTTTCGGCTAATCTTCAAAACGGCTACACTGATTTTGATGAAATTTTATAAAGGGATAAGTACTTTGAATCTTGGGAAAGGACATAGGCTACATTATACCGACAAACCAGCTGCGAATGGAATAGGCTAGTTATTAAATAATTTCACATTGATGAAATGTGTCGTCTATAAGAAGTATAGCAAATAATATCACAGCAAATACTATTTAATCCCGCTGCTGTTAATATATAATGTCTAAACAAAATTCCTATTCAGAATCTCAATAATATTTCCATGGCCTTCGTGTAGGATGTCAAACGATTAGCCAATTCTCAAACGTGCTCGGAACCTAGACGGAAACTTATTTTTAGGTCGATTGTTTAAGATAATGTACGTGTTAGAGTTTAGTAGTATATTATATTGTCAATAACACATTTCTCAATCGTCATAAACAAGCTGTGCCTCTGCCCACTCGGCGTGGACTAATTTGCACTTAACTTGCCAGAGAAAATATTTGTAAACTAGAACAAAAATCGCGTAAATCGAATACCGTACGTGGATATTGAGTTGTAAGCGCAGTAACGGACAGACAGACCGAGAGACGTTTCGTCTTATAGGTAGGTAACATGTAAGAAAGTCGTAGTCGCACCGTACGAATGAGAAGTCATTGTCATGGTAAAATATAAGCTATTTACTATGCGAATGATTTGCTATCGATCGATCTCTTTCATAAAACTCAAGGGGTTGGTCAAATAAAATTGAATAGTATCGATATTTCCTTTTGCAGTACTACGCTTAACATAAAAAAACTAACTTTCACTCTAAGCTTTATTTTATGTTTGTGACTTATGATCGTCCTAGATAATACCCGTTCAGCGGACTTCCTGGTTATGACCTATTTTTATGCACGTGATCTTGAAAACTGCGATTTACATATGCATAGGTACCTACTTCATCAGTAATCTTCATCGTTCATCAGTATTAGCAAAGGAATGTTCTATCTAGCATCGTGAATTTCTAACACATTAACTCGTAAGATAGTGGTGAAGCCGATAGCGGTATCAGGCTAAACTGTGTAGGTAGCAGGTTTACTAGTCCTGTCTTCTATGGACTAACGCCACATTTATTTTAATCCGCTATCCAGCACGAAAATCATATTATTTTTAAGCCTCCAATAAAAACTGCTCGTTTGAATGTATCAGTTAAGATATTTCGTCGTTGGCAGCCCTGATTTCTCAATGCCTTATAGACGGGAAAATTATATCATTCTAACAAGTTATTATTATTCTAATAAGTCACTAAAATGGATTTTATAATATAATTACTACGTAAACAACGTAATGCTACACATAATAACAACTATTTATAAATTTAACAGAAATCGTGCTGGATTTAAGAAGATATACGTATATTCTACTTTGTTTCCAGCGAGGAACGGTAAAATTTACTGTTGTGGCCGTACCAAAAAGGTTTAAAGGAACCCAGTGGTGAGACTGTTGTAAGTCCGTCTATATGCACGTATTATGTCACAGTCGATAATTTTGCCGACATATATCAACTTAACGACTTTAAAAATAACGATGCAGTTAGAACATGTTTGTCCACCGAAAAGAAAATCCCGGTTTGATGATATTTATTTTATTTCCTTATTTAAGAAGACGGCTTTTAATAAAGAGTATTCTATTCTATTGTTTTATATATTGCTGCAAGTATTAAGATTCAGTAGCGCGTAAAAGCATACCTACTTACTATTTAGTTCATAAGGAGATTTCGAATAAAACAAACAAATACAAATAGTGTATGTATATTCGTCAGCCGTCATTTTCGAGGGCAATTTATGTGAAATATTAAGAAGGAAGTAAACGCTGAGTTGTCGCGACTGATAAAGATGGATGGTGGAGAAAAAACGTATTCACTGACCCAAAATAAATTCGGCTTAGGGTAGGATGGTAATTGATGCAGTCGCCGAGTAGACAACTGATTGATACTCAGATTTTTAGACATCATTTCTCAAAAAAGGTTTAATAAAAAAATAAAAAAACTTTTTAAAAGCTACAGCCATAAAAGGCGTTCTTGAACAGAAATATTAAATAAAATATTGCAAAATTCAAAAAACCGGACAGTTATTTTAGTTCAAGTTCAGATTACTGCTTGAAAAGTGATCTTGTTTTGATAATGCGAAGCATTAGTGCTTTACGATCGATTTTTTTTCTCTTTCTGCAACTGTTTCTATTGTTATACTCCTGCTAGTACACAGAACCTACCTTAATTATTCTTCATCCTTTCATCCTTTTCAGTAGTCAGGTTTTAGTTTTTATTAACCTTACTTATTTTTAATTTCGGGGCTTATTTCAGTAACATTTATATTTTTGAAATGTGATAATTAAGCCCTTTCATTTGATACTCAACAAGGCACCATCCCAGAATATTTATTTTTAAATTCATTACTTGATGTACTCTAGAGGGCGCCATATTGAATTTATTGTGACGTCACATAGCCTATAACCAGCGGACGGTCAAGAAGCTTCTAACGATACCCTATTTGTCAAAATATTACAAGTACTTTTGAAGTTATGAGGGGACAGATGAACATACATACATACCGGTCAAAATCATAACCCTGCTTTTTGCTTCGCCGTAGTCGGGTAAAAACTAACTAATATAATATCTAAATATATAGTTTTTTTATACTTACGATCAAATGAGCATTATAAGTCGTGCACTTTTGGATTTTCCAATTTTTTTTTTAGTTTGATCGTGGTTTATTAATTTTTAAACTTTTTAGTATGTTATATTTTTATCCCCACCAGTAGGGATTGTAATTTTCTTTTCCAGAAATTCCCACTATTTAAATAAACTCAGCCTAGTGGGGATATTTGGAAAAATAAATAATACGGGCTGGTTTCCGCAACTCCACGTCTAAGCGCGTATTTTGCGTAAAATAAATAATTATATAATATAATAACTAGCAGCGCCCCGCGGTTTCACCCGCGTAAGTTTCGATCCCGTGGGAATATCGGGATAAAAACTATCCTATGTCCTTTCCCGGGACTCAAACTATCTCTATACCAAATTTCATAGTGGGGATTATTGGAAAAAAAAACAATTCCACTGGTGGGGATTTCTGGAATAAACCGATGCTTCGATGGTATAAAGAATCCCACACAGTTACTTACAAAGACACATAGATACACGTGAAAAACATAACCCTGTCTTTAATGTCGCAGCAAAGCTTCTGTCTTCGTAGTCGGGTAAAAAGGGGTAAAAAAGAAAATTGATTAATATCGGATTTTTTGTTTTACTGTGGCATCTTAAAAAATCACAATATGATATGTATGTCATAGCCGTTTAACAAGATGTGGCATTCATCATCTTCCTGCCCTTTACTATCAAGATACGCGTATTTTAAGATACGAATAAAAAGTAATTTAAAAAAATTAAACCGACTTCAAAAAGAAATTAACTCAAAATTATGAAATAACTTTAATTTCGGAAGTCGGTGTCTTGGGATCTGTATTTTAGTTTTATGCCACCGACTTCCGAAATTAAAGTTATTTCATAATTTTGAGTTAATTTCTTTTTGAAGTCGGTTTAATTTTTTTAAATTACTTTTTATTTCGTAATTTTTAGTTTTTGCACTAGTATTTGACCAAGGTTTTGAGATGTTTTCCCTTTGACACTACACCCGTAGCTCTTATCAATAAGCCAGGCCGTCACACTTACACGTATTAGTCCATATCTTGAAAATTACTGAATCGATCTTGATGAAACTTGCACTGTTCCCTAAGTTGAAGAAAATGTAAGCCAATAAAAATTGTCACGATCCGATTAATAGTTCCGGAGATATGCGTGGACAAACATACATACATACATACATACATCTATGAAATTTTGTATATTTGTTTGGAAGCCCTAATAGATCATCATATGTGAATATAATGCAATTCCAATAATATTACATACATACGTATCGAATTGATAACCTCCTTTTTTTTGAAGTCGGTAAAAAAGGGGCGCGAGAGGCGAACTGGCAGAAGAATTTAGAAGGAATTTTTTTATTTTTTTTGTAAAAGAAAAAAAAACAGCTTTTACAATAGGTGTTTGTATTATTTTAATATAGGGATTGCAATGCCGAGATACCAGGATCCCGCACATAAATTAAGCGAGATCCAGCGATTTGTGATTTTGCTTATTTGGGAGTCAGATACAGCATTGATAACCAACCCGCACTGGGCTCGCGTGGTGGATTATGGCCTACTTCCTCTTAAGGTAAGCGTTCACAGTTTCGCATCGGACGCATCGCACGTAACGGATTTTAGTTTGCCTTGTATAAAAACTCATACAACAGCGTCCACTGATCCGCACCGTACGGACCGCTCATCGGCAATGTCTACATGCGATGCGTACCGATGACGTCATACGGAATGCCGATCAGTGGACGCGCCCCATCGCTTTCTTCCATTCTCACAAACACTTTCCGCACGTACGATCACTACAAAAATCCGAATGAAGGTGGCATCAGCAATCCGATTGCTGATACTCGCGTCGGTAATCGGATCGCTGCCGATACAGTGGACGCAGTCTAATTAATCCGTTTGATGCGATGCGTCCGATACGTGCGATGCGGGCCTGTGGACGCTTACCTTTACAGAGAGGAGGCCTGTGTCCCAGCAGTAGGAACGTTATAGTAGGCTAATAATATTCAGCGTTGATGACACTTCAGGACGTACTACTTTAACTGATCTTCACCAGTTTGTTTAAAGTCGAGTGGATTATAAGGCTTGTACTCCCAATTCGCCTATTAGTCGAGAAAGCAAAACGAGCGTTTTTATCAGGACCCGTTTTGTGGATGAGCCACGAACACCCAAACTTGATAGCGCATAAAAAAGTAGGTAATTTTTGCGGTATTAATTCGAGATCGATATATAGGGTGACTGGTAATTAGTGACCGATACTTAAACACGTGATTTTACTCATCATTATGAACAACTTTTACTATGGGACCAAACCTGAAATCGTGAAAAAAAAACAGCTGTTCTCTACATTTTGACGAGTTAGATAAACATAAATGTAGGGAACAGCTGATTTTTTTTTCGCGATTTCAGGTTTGGTCCCATAGTAAAAGTTGTTCATAATGATGAGTAAAATCACGTGTTTAAGTATCGGTCACTAATTACCAGTCACCCTATATAAAAAAAAAATGATTCAAAGATTTATTCCCGATCTTTCCCGCAAACACCTGGATCCCACGGAATTAAAAATATTTAGCGGTATTGCATTCTCTAGTTACGTTTGATCAGACTTTTTTTTTATAATTATTCTGTTTTGATTAAAACAATAAGAGTTAACCAACTTTTGTTGCTGACTGTACCCTTAATCTTTGAGACCGCGAAATTTGTACTAACATCAAGAGTCTTTTGTTTAAAATAATGTCTTTTAAAAAAATGATTAACAATATTTTATCACTTGAGTTTTGGTGCACAATATATTTTTAATCTAAAACAGTGCCAAGGTTTGTTTGTTGAAACATTCCTTTATAAAAAAATCAATCTGAATTAGTGAGCTAGCTAGCCACAGATTTACTGTTAATTCGAGTGTTTAGAATGTCTAGAACATTCTCGTCCCTAAAACCTGCTTAACAACAAAATTGAAAAATTAGAAAGTTAAAAAACTTGCAGATCTTCTGCAGACTCCTTTCAACCTAAGAAACAAATTGCATTTTATTAGCATATAACTTTAGCTTTAATAGTTAATTGTTGAATTTAAATGGCTTATAAAGGAAGTTGCTAGTCCACATGTGTTATTGACCTTTAGATCTATCAAAGTAAAATTGTTATTACTATTCCTGCCAACTCATTCTAAGGGCAGTTTGCACACTGAACTAAAGCCACTCAAAATACAGGAAATAATAATTAGTGCCTACATGACACTAATTATTTGTATCTAGTGGGGTCATTGTAAATAATTTAGTTAGTCAAATGTTAAATATGGTTTTACATGCTTCATCATATTCTATATTGTCAGAAACATGTCTTATTTTAAAATGTATAGGTATTCTGGTTTAAAAAACCAAATTAGGAAAGAATAACCTTGCAAAAATAGCAAATATTTAAATATCTACAATGAAGACTACCTTGACTTGGTGCCTAAGGTAGCAATTTGACTGTAATGACAATCAAGATTTTGTTTCTTATCTTACTCTATCTAGCTGTTTAGGTACATATAATTAGACACTTGGAATTAATTAATCATTTGCAACAATTCTGAATAAAATACTACATTATAGCGAACAAATAATAGTCTAAATATTATAATATAACATACACACAGGCATTTTGAACTCTAGACTAACTTTAATTAAAGCCCTGAAATATTTAGGCCAAAATCCAAATTAAAGCCCTGGAATATTCAGAGGCCAATCCTTTATCAAGAAAGATATAAACAGGAACAAAAGAAAGTACTATGGTGCAAACATCTCCAAAAACAACATTAAAAGCTGTATTTATTTAAAAGAAACAGATATTTATTGTAACTATGAAAGAAAAAAATAGCTGCAAGAAAAAATCATTCCAAAAGCATTGTCAACAATAGGTAACAACACACAAGTGTATTACTCATGTTTGTTTACTATTTAATGCATTTTGTTGTGGCATAATAATAAACTGTTGCATGTGAGTGCAACAAACAGAATATCAATATTTACATACACTTCCTACTGTGACATAACATTACTAAGAAGATTGTAATAAGTTAACTTTTTAAAACAATTGAATCATGTGACTAGATCTTCTAACTAGTCACTCAATGTAAATACCTATGTAAACCAGGACTCAAGGACAGCAGTAGTTTTACAGCCATCTCTTTTCGGTAGAGAATAACATTTTAAAATAATGATCCTAAAAATTATAAGTTACCTTATAAACAGGTGAGAAAGATGAAGTAATAAGTACCTTGACTTGTTCCCCATCACATGCAATGGTGACATCGCACAAAGCCTCTCTTTGTAGCAGGCTCGCTAGTACATCAGTCAGGTTGTTCGGGTGGTTGTTCCAGCGCAAGCAGAATTGCTGGTCCATCGTTGGTGCTAATGTCAGTGACCGTGCTGCAAATAATTATCATCACTCCATGGGTGTACAACATTATTGTTACATAGACAACTATGAACAAATCACAAACATAAAAATTACAAGGTTATATCAATGGAAGGACTAAAATTTAAATTCGTGAGCAGTTGCTGTAAACGAACCTAGATTTGCATCACTTAGTATTTAAACAAGTGGTAATTAGAGACGTGCGCCGGTTATCAAATTTACATTAAGAGACTATGTGCAAAAAATTGGCGGCCATAGGGCCTAGATAGGAGAGCGGAGAGATAAGTGACATCAGCGGCTCGAATTAATGGGGGCCGCGGGCAGCGAGCTTACTGTACTCCACATTGACAGTTAGCCCGCCGACACATATCTACTTGTTGCATGCTCCAAACAACACCTATACATTATGTAATTTAGCTCCAGGAGCCAGATCGCGGGGCCACCGACCCTACGGGACGCGGAAACCTCTAGCCGCCTCTATAAACGAGTTTAAAAAAGTAGTACCGCTCGCCAAAAAAATCGCAACATGCTGACACCGTTATAATCGCCAAGCTGGATGTCCCAGTTGCTAGGTCCATACGAGTGATATGAAGAATTTTAGGATGCACCACTAGTTGTTGTTTAACACAGGTCATGCCGCGTGCCTAAAAATTGGCAACCGAAGATGTATGGGATTTCTAAACGCGTAGTTGTGTCAACTTTGGCTATTCGTAGCGCCATTTGCCGATCCCGTATCACAGAATCTAAGAATTTTAATATCAATAAACACCAAATATTTCGCTAATCACACAAATAATTCACTATCACAAAACAAAACGAAATCCCAGACGCGACAAGACAATAATTCCTAACTCACCATTTGCAAAATTTTTGCCATCACAAACGCCACCCGACCCCTACCTTGCACTGTCTTTTTGACCACACACACATCTCGATTTCCGTGTTCACTCACGGCCTTCGGAATATCTTTCACATCAATCGGCCAGATTCGCAACGCGAACTTCATGCGTTTCTCACTTTATGGCGCTAAATTCAAACTGTACAGTCAGAATTAACAAGGAATAACGAATATTACAAGCAATAGATAGCTCAAAAGGTGTTTAAATGATCGACAATTCATAATTTAACCAATTAATTGAGTAAAATGGAGAAATACTAGTGAACTAACACTATATTTATTACAAATTCCGAATCCATAGATACTATTTGGCAAAGAGGTTATGACGCGGAAGCAACACTAGTATTTGAAAATATAGGGCAAATTCTTCAATTACTATGTCTTATTTCGATTATTATATTACCAATGTATAGCATTTCATTATTTTATCTAATTAGGTGGACGTAATAAACACATTTATTAATTTTAGCATTGGCCTTGACATTATTATCACAATTTTTGAACATGCACCAGCACATCCGACTACCTAGCGCTCTCTACACTAGGCGCGTCCACAGATAGAGGAACTATTTGAAATTTTTGTGTTGTTCCATATTTTCGAAAGATGGCGCTACTCTACCATTACAAATAGGTTTTTGTAACTAGTTTCCTACCTATCAATAGTTCAATGATCCCTCAATGCATGTACAGTCAGTGCCGTAAATAAGTTGTTTTTAATAGATGAGCGTTATGAAAAAGCTTTGCAAGTATTAATTATGTTTCTTTTTATGATAATTTATATTACACTTGACTACTTACTTGTAATGTAGAAGTCTTGTTACCTATGAAGTTGATAGCGCAAAAGCAAAAGGCCTTCCCTATTTTGTGGAAGATGTAACGTAGGTAGGTTTATAGAATGGAATAATAAATCATAACCGAAAGGTATTATTGGGATAGGATTTTTTTATCTGCGTCCAGAATTGTTGTGTACCTACCTAGGTATGCAACTAGCCACTAGCCACATACATAATTATGATTGTGTTGGTTGAATATGAAAGTTTTGGCTTGGTAGGTAGGTATAGACAATGACGTAATACGTGGGTATAGACAATTTAGGTTCGTGTTACAATTTATTTTCTGCGCAGAAACACCCAATGCGTTCTAATCATGGGTACAGGTCATTGAACTTGACAATAGCGTTGCCATAACGTTGTCGTTGATGTTGCGCGGTGCGGGAGGGATGTGGTGACGTGATGTGATGCGAGAGATCAGTGATTCATCAACTTGTAACAATATCACCCCTACCGTACCGCGCAGCTACCTCAGGCAATGTCTCAGTGCGGTCGGCCTATAGTCTACCTACTCGACAAATTGGGTGTTGTTGGAAACCAAAAACGTTTTTTCTGGAGTTATCTATGTTTAGCATTTATCTCCTTAGAACGTATAAGAATGGCTGATGTCAAACGGAGGTTACGATGAAGGAGAAAATTAAATAATGTGTAAAATAAAATCATTGCCTTTAATCTCGTATAGAACATCATAGTTCAGGCATCTGTGTCCGTTTGGTTTGGACCCAAACCTCGAGTTAGAAGTACTTAAATATATAAGTTGTAGGTATGAGAACCAGTACCAAAAGCTGTCCAGGTAGGTAATCCTCTTGAAGCAGGTTTAGTTCCAGTTTTAACAAAACAAAATAGGTAACATACATAATAGCAAAATATCTGTATTAACGAAGCTGTGGAGCGCTGAAATGCATAATCTACAGTTAATTCTTGAAAGTGGATGGTATCTACCTACAAAAAACTAAGCTCGGACATAAAAATTGCGAAATAGAAGCATGCAAGTTCAATAAAACCATATTTAGGATAACTGTTCCTAAATAACGTTGTAGCTCAAAACTTCATGCTAAAGTGGGTATTCATTGTAGGTACCTTACATATACTACGTACCTATCTCTTTTGAATTTTGATTAATTAGGTATGTAGGTACCTACATACTAACTTTTATTCGCGGCACCATTCGCATTGAGGATGGAATAAAACCTATTAAAACCTTCCTCATGAACCAGTTAGGTACATGTTTCATCCGATCCAGCATGTCCCTTGATGCTCTTTCCCCCAATCTGTATCACACAGGGATAGGGAAGGGGGTGCCCTTAGCGTGTAAGTTGTGCCTTTGCTTAGGTTGTATGTCCAGGCTAGAGGCTTTCATTTATTAGGTCATCCACAGGATATAGCAGCCCGGCAGCCGGCAACCTCCTAAGTAGGCCTGCGAGGTGACTCACAAATAAAAACACAATAGGCACAGTCAACAAAAGAGATAGTATGCAGTAGCGTCGGTAGTTGAAGTTTAGTATGAAACCGACGGATGTTGTCGACTGAAATTTATTTTTTTAGATGAGCTGTTTGTTTTCTATTCATTAAATTAAAATTTATTCGAGAACATCCATCGGTTTCCTAATAAACTTCAACTATATCCGACGATCCTGCATACTTATATATTTTCTTCTGTACCTATATGTGCCTACTTTCGTGGTGATCGGTCAATCGATATACAGCGGGGTAATTGCGTAACACATTATCAGTAGCAAACGCTCTCACATAGATTTATAAGAACGTCTCTATGCGCTCTCATTTTGACAGTTCAACAACATTCATTGCGTTATTTAGGTTCGTTGTTGAGCAGACAAATTTTTCGAACACTTTTTTGGTTTAGCCAGTCCTTCTAAATGATTCAGGTTGTGATTGACAGTGTGTTACGCAATTAGGGTGTGGTTTGGATTTTTGAGTTGGGGCAGTAAGGTCCACAAGAAAATAATCTTATGAGACTGTCCTTAACTTTTTGAGATTTTTTGATCTGCATTCACAGATTTCTGATGCCAATTGATATGACTATATATTATTATATTTATATATATATATATATTTTTATGACTTTTCTCCCTCCTCACCTCGAAACCAGTAGGTTAGAGTACTAGAAAAGTCAGAAATCTCAAAAAACTTTTCCCATATGAGCTGTGGTGGCCCAGTGGTAAAGGCCCCGACTTACGAGTTGTAGGTCGTGGGTTCGACCCAAGTAGGCACTTTGTATAAATTATTTTTTATCACCACTGCTCTCAAAACGGAACATCGTGAGGACACCGGCATGTCCTAGAACAAAAAATTCAAAGACATGTAGGTAACGTCCAACCCGCACTGGGCCCGCGTGGTTGATTATGGCTCTCTCCCTCTCACAGAGACGAGACCTGTCACTGTCCCAGCAACAGTGGGAACATTATAAGTTGCTGAACATTGTACGGACGCCAGCACATCAAGTTACTACAATCTGTCAGATTTCTTTAATAGATTTTCGACTTTATTGCTAAAGCATAAGGTTCAAGGTTGATTGGGAAAATCTGACAGTTTCGGGTAGGTTGACCTGCTGGCGTCTGTACCTATATGCTACACCATTATAATTTTTTTTTCATTTTGCAATTATTGGCAGAAAGTATTGTGTGGGTACCGTCATCTAATTGAGGTAAATACGCTATGATGTTCCCTACTTGTCATCTCTGCAACGTGATTCGAGTCAGCTCAAGTGTTCCATTCGTGTCTGTCTCTAAGGAGCGTTACACTAGCCAATGCAGTGGACGACGTAATATTGAGATGAAGGAGATATCTGGCCTGACACTCGAGCTTCACTATTGAGAACAATAGAAACACACGTACCTACCTACCCTATACCTATGTATGTAGCTGTATAAGTATCTTAGTTGATGTGGATTTTTTAATAGTTTTTTTAAAGTATTTTGTGAGTTTAAGTGAAAATGTAAGTATTTCGGAATAAAGGGCTTGCAGAGGCCCGTTTTTCATTAAATAAGGCACCAACCGACGATTAATTATCCCTGTATGCACTGTGCAAGTGCTCCCAGGGACAACCCCCAGTTAGTGTAGGACTATTGCGGAAATCCTCCAGCGGCAGCGGCGAAAGTATAATAACCATAACGGTAATTATATTTTTATACCGTTTGGGGTTGCAACCCTCGGGCCGTGGGGTCCGAGTGCTCATGGTTTGTTCAACCATTTTAGAAATCTCCAAACGGCTGGTTGACACTTTCCGTGACGCAAGGGCTGGCTTGCCTGTCTTTTGGGTATATTTCCAGTCGACAGCGATGCGGAGGATTTTAGTTTGTTAATAGTTTAGTCTAGTGTAAGTCTAGAGACTAATGTAGGTAAAGTCCACAGTCATTTTACCTCTTTACCACAGTCTTTACCCTTTTAGCAGCAACCCAAAGGCAACCCTATAGTAACGAGACTAAAAATTATTGTGATATTGATGCGTTGTTAGTGGCAGCAACTCAAAAGCAACCTTATTTTAACGACAAACAAAGATCACTTTGATTTTGACAGTCATGCAATATCAGATGTAAAATAACTCTGTGTATCGGCTGTAGGTTCTTAATAATTCGGACTTGGGAGTTTGGGACCGACCACGAGGACAACGAAGCGTATACAGACATCGTGGACTACTTACTGGAAGCTGAAGTATGGACGAAAATATAGAGACAATTACGTTCTATGTGAAAGTATAAATAAAAGAGACAGGCCCACCATGCACAGGCGAACAATTGTATTAAATACATGATCGTGTCCATTTGATGATTATTGATGTTCTATTGACCACTGTCCTGTAAGCCCGAAAACGCGTAGGTAGGTACGTACGTACTACTTAGCAGCAATTGTGTATTTGGGTGACAATCTAATGGAGGCCTGCGTTCAAAGCTGTAAGATCTAATACAAACGTATCTAGCAATTGAAATGGAATTTTGCTCGAGTGTTGTGAACAACAATCTGTTCATTACCGCGATGATGAGAGTGGCTGTCCGTGTCACTCGGTAATGTAATGCAGTGCAAATGAGTCAATCTCCACGGGGCCGGGTGGTCACAGCGCCATTAGGTAATCGATTCGTTCTCAACCCCATCGGCATCTAGGCTTCCACATCTTTATCTGGTTGGGTAGTGGTGCAAGCTTTCAATTAATCACAACTATGTGAAACAATTTTGTTCATAATTAGATTTCTATAGAAGTGAGCTTCTTGTATTCTCAGGTTTCCTAAAATTCCCTAGTAAGTACCTACCTACCTATAGTAGAATATAGGAGTTGTCTGACTTGTAATTATCATTTCGAAATCCCATTTGTATCCAACGAGCAACGTCTGACACGGCATGACACCTGCGATCTAATAATGACGTGAGAGGAAAGTCGACCATTGGCGCACTTAGTTTTCCAATCTAAACAATAGAAATTCAACGGGTGCACGACCCGCGGGACTGTGATCTATCTCTATGTAAATTATGCGGCAAATAACACCGCCTTGCGTTCATCAGGTCGCGCACGTGGCTTTTGAGGCGACGACTCGGCGCGACACATTTTTTTATATCACAGTCAATCAAACTTCCTAGTTTGGAGGACGACGCTTTAATAAGGGATTCCAGTTTTAGCTCGGTTATAACCGGTGTCTGGACACAAGCACGGCTAGTTAATGTCCTATCGTAGAGGCAGCTTCAACTTTGGTTTTTCGATTTATTACCGCTCCATTGGCTGCATATTTTAAATTAAACTAAAGGACATTACTTTTTTGAATTTTAACCTACTTATCCATAATAATTCGTCAATAAGATTTACTTACCCGTGCATGTTAGGAGAGAATAGATAAAATTCGCAGCTGCTATAAGCGCTAAGCGAGAAATATTTGTTCTTCCAGGTCGGCTTGTCATCTGTTCTCAGCTTCTTCATCATTGCTGTGGATCGGCCAGGAACCTAAGGCAATAAAAAATTCGCTTGGCGATGTCAATGCAGTCAATGTGATGTTTGTCGTGTCTTTGTGTAAGTACCGACCTACTTGTTAAGATTTTATTTGGTTGATTTAGTTCTAAAAAATATAATTTCAAACTTTTCCTCGGTCATGATAAAAATTCTCAAGAAATTCCTCCCCAAATATCCCTAGCATTATTATTATTATTTATAGTACAAATAGAATTTGGATGAAAATAAAATTATTTTCCTGTATCAAACATTCATTTCTAGTGTTTCTTAAGAATATTTAAACAATCAAGATCATTAGGCGATGTACCTACCTACTGACTAGTCACAGGCAACCAGCCGATGATTGACCAACTAATTGTTTCATATGGAGCTGACTAGACAACCGATTAGGCGGCCTTTTTTGTGTAGCAATTGTACAACGACCTTAAACATTTCTGTTTGTTTGAGTTTGTCTCTGATCCAAACATTCTCTATGAACATTGCAACGCATTGTTGGCAATAAGTTTATAATAAATCGTTATCATTATTGATACGATTATGGTTTTTTGTCAGTACCTATAGCTATACCTACTTAGCTAATCATTACCTAATATCCTTAAACAATTTTGGTACTTAAGATATGAATTACAGCAGCAACAGCACTAGGTATCTACTGATTTATTGCATAACCAAGTTACCTACTAGGCTCCTTCAAACAGGCGCGACACGCGATAAAATCGCGCGCGACACAAAGCCACCGCAAGTCGCGCAACGGGCGGTGCCTTTGTGTCGCGCGCGATTAAATCGCGTGTCGCGCCTGTTTGTAGGAGCCTTTAATCATTTATTTCAGTGAGTGTAGTCGTAATACATTATGAATTTATGACTTAATTAATCGATTGATGAAATAATAAAGAATCGGCTAATATGCGGAAACTGCCGTCTTGGTAGAGTCGCTTCATTTGTGTTCGAGTAGACAGGTAATTGATGACAATTATGAAACTGAGGAAACCGGCATGTCCTAGAACCAAAAATTCGAAGACATGTGGCATCTGCCAACCCGCACTGGGCCCGCGTGGTAGATTACGGCCCACTCCCTCTCATCGAGAGGAGGCCTGTGTCCCAGCAGTGGGAACATTATAGGCTGATTATGATGATGAAATAGTTACCTAGCTAATAGTTATGTTGGAACATTGTTTTATGTGGTGCCCAATGTGCCCATATTTTAAGATCCAAAATAATCAGTGACTCGTGTTAAAAAATAAATATGCAGTGTGTAGGTAAGAGATGTCAGTAGGTATAGCAATCGCAGTTCGCTGATGCATCACGCTAGCAGGACCCTGAAAAATAAACATTAAATTAATACCACAATCAGAAGCTTGTGTTTACAAGACGTCGTTGTTAACACTATAGGTACGTTTTATAAAAATCCGTCAGTAAATTGGAACGTTTGCAAGCCGTTCTTTTCTTAGGCGTAATTGTTATTTTAAGGAACTGACTAGACAACCGATTAGGTGGCCTATTTTGTGTAGCAATACTAGAACGACCTTAAAGATTTTTATACGAGTTTTGTTTTCCTGTCCAGACACTGTCTATCGCGGCACTTTTCTGGCAATCAATTTATTTAATTTTATCATTTATTTCTGTATATTTATTTTGTTTTATTTTTCTGACTACCTACTCGAGTTCTAGTAATATATTTTTGTACGCACTAGTTTCTGTGGCCTATTCCACTACCTACTCATATAGCGAAGCGTTAGAGTTAGAGTGCTATAGGATCAAAAAATGTTTTTTGCCTCCTTTCTGCACCTGTTTCTATTGTTATACTCTTGCTAGTACACTTAACCTGCTTAATTTATATACCATTGTATAGATAATGAATTAATGGAGATTAACTTTGTACTTTTAAAAAATTGATTTATTGCAGTAGAAATGAAAAAAAATACACACATCAACACGGTCTAGGGATATTTTTAAAAAAGCGAATTACTATCAATGTGTTAATTATTTATGTGACATGTATATATTTAAAAGATACGTTATTTAATATTCTACCATTTTTTAATAATGGTTAAGGTACTTAGATTAAAATTTCAGGATTTTATGGAAAAAAAATGAAGCATAGACGGAAATCGTATATGAATGAACTTTTAATTTGTGAGTAAAAACTGAAAAAAATAGAAAAATCATTTAATTTGTGTTTATAAACTTGAAGTTAGTAGTCTGAGAAAGCGCCCATGATGTTCATAACACATCGGCAACGATTCGGCATGCTCAGAACAAGGTTGTCAATGTCTTGCTGCGGAATATTGTCCCATGTCCTTCTGAGGTGCGCAAAAAGTTGATCTTCTGTAGCCAGATTTTCAGGAACTTCCTTCAGAGCTCTTCTTTGCAGCATATCCCACGCATGCTCAATGGGACTTAGATCTGGCGATTGAGCAGGCCAGTCTAAGGCCCTAACATTATGTGTATGTAACCAAGCTGCTACCGTTCTCGCCGTGTGTGCCCGGGCATTGTCGTGCATGAGCAGGAAATCTTGCCCCATTTGTGTTCTGTGGGGCAAGATTACGGGCCCCAGCACCTGTTGGACGTATCGTTCTGCCGTCATATTGCCCCGCACCCAAACGAGATCCGTCCGTCCTCCAAGACGAATTCCTGCCCAAACCATAATTGTTCCTCCTTGGTATGGGTGAACTTCCTGAGGGTTCTGGAGACGGCTCCATCGTCCAGGAACTCGCCAAACACGCGTCCTTCGTGAATCTGGATGGAAGCCGAACCTGGATTCATCCGTGAACAGCACATTGGACCATTGCTCACGGCCCCAGTCCACGTGGTTCCGAACCCATTCTAATCGTCGTCCACGCCTCTCCGTAAAGGTGGGACCCGGAGTGGTCTACGAGAGCGTAGATTGCTTTCATGCAGTCGCCTTCTTACAGTTTGGTCACTCACAAGCACTTGGTGTTCCACTCGCAGCCTTTGGACCAATTGAGTCGCCGTTGCATTTGGTTGTGCTCGCGCAGTAATTTGCAAAAATCGGTTTTGTCTGGGGGTAGTGATGCGACTTGGCCCCCGGTGCCTCTCCGCTACTTCACCTGTGGCACGATAGCGTGTCCACAATCTTGAAATTACATTTTGATGGGTCCCTATGGCCTCAGCAACATTACGCTGAACAGATCCAGCTTCCAGCATTCCCACAGCTCGTAACATCTCCGCCCTCGTCAAATGTCGGCGTTGCATGGCTACAATACCTCAATTTTAACTTTATCTTTCGTTTAAAAATGAAAAAAAACTGTAAGTAAACGTAATTCGTATTGTTTTCTAAATTTCGCACAAATGAAAATTCCCTCTCCTATACATCAAGACATTTTTTGCCACCGAAACAAAAGAATTTTCAAAAATTTAAATTTGGAATTAGTCTGAGATAAATTACAAACAAATCGGTGTATAAAAGATTCCAATGCGGCCAGTACTTTTCGAGTTATTTAATTGAGTATGAAATATCCCTAGACCGTGTTGATGTGTGTATTTCTAAAAAAATCCCGTCAATCAAGTGTGAATGAAACACGTAGCTTCCGAAAAAAACAATTAATTGGGTAATTTTTTTTTTAATAGATTCGTTTCACCCATTGGAGGCTAGAAAGCTAGGGTTTCCCAAGATTGCGATGGCTGCTACATAGCGTTCACATTTCAACGTCGAATGAAGACATTGAAGTTTTTTGACACCGTAAAGTCGAACCCCGGCTGGCACCGCCATTTCCATGACGGCCGTCACTGCGGCCGTTCTGTGGCGGCCGCCACTGTCAAAGGAAACCCAAGCTTTAGAGATGTAAGTGTGTATGAGATGTCAGTATTGGCATTCACAGTTCGCTGATGAATCGCACTAGCAGGACCATGAAAAAAAAACATTTTTAGTGAATGCCTAATTAAAAGCTAGATATGATTAATCGTCGTTGATAGATCCAACTACCAAAGTTATCATAGAGTCTAGCTTTTAAGAGAGTTAAAGCATTATCTAAGACTTATAATTATCCTGCCTATGTGGGACCTCCAATAGTTGAATTCCGTAATTACAGCAACAATGAAAAAGCCATTGTTTCTCGCGTGGTTCCACGTGCGAATTCGAAGGGTTAAAGGTATGATATAAAATGGCGATATGCGACTGTAAAAATACCCCTACAAAATATTTATAAGATCAGACGTAGTATAAGCGCACTTTAAAAGACTAATTGCTCGTAATAATAAGTAATAATACTTTGAAGCATTTTATAAGACTTTTCATTCTAGTAGTTTCTGAAGTACCTACCTAAGTTTATTAAACCTGTGGAAAGCACCATTATATATTGTCGGTACAAAACCGTTGCTATATACAGCGTAGCAGAGACGTCGATGCGCAACGTGTAGTGCTATTCTCCAAAACAAAAATGGTGTTACAAAGTAATTGTTTCAATAATTAAGTATTTTATTAACAAAATAAGTTGGTGTTTTATTTATTCGTGTCTTCGTAAGTTGAAAAACGTTGTTTGATACCCGTGTGCACTTGTCATTGCAATATCAGACCCATTGCGCCTCCGCCTATGGCTCGAGCTGCAATCCCACCTTGAGTGCAATGACAAACTTCCCACACTTGCATTAAAATGTACTTGTTCTTACCTGAGACCACTGTAAGAGCAAATGGTTTTATAAACTGCATCCAAACCGACACAATACAGACGTCTGTAAGTTTACTAAGGGCGAATTCCATCAAACTTTTGTACCTAGAATAAAACTTATATCCTGACAACAAATTTTGAATTTTTGACAGTTTTTCCATACTAGAACTGTCAGACGTCAATTTTATTCCACGGATAAAAGAGCCGACTTTGGTAAAATCTGCCCTAACAGTAATAAAATGGCTAATAAATAATACTTGGCTAGCTTTATAATAATGTTGTAACATTTGTGGGGATCTTTTTTTGAGCATGAGACAGGAGCAATGTATAAATGGGTGCGTATTTTTTAATTTTTCACACTTCATTCAGAAAGTTTTAAAATGACACAAACAATATTCTTAATAAATTATTCATAGAGCAACATAACTACGTTCCTCAGTTTCATCCCAGCATTTTTGTACACCAGGCGTACTACATTGCACTATATTTACTGGTGGAATCACGAGGATTTCTCCTTTTATGAATTTTTCATGGCGACAAAGTGGGCAATGAGCTCGTCACTGCATGTGCTGCGGGACGTAACTTATGGGATAGAATCGCCTGCGCAAGTATTAGGTCCTGTTTCTAACCAGTTTTCCTTGGAAACGAATTTTTTTCGAGATAACGATTTAGCTTAGTTCTGTAAAAATCGAACAAACCAACACACATCAAAAGTTCTTCCCTTATCCGAAGTAGGTAATTGGATAGCTAATGCTGATTATTTTAAAATCAATTATAAGCATAAGCTTTAGATCTAAATCAGACTGATTTTAATGGATAGTAATATAATATACCACAATAGGATTTGTTTGACACAGTTGATTTAAGTAATGAGAGAGAATGGGTTGACTCATTTTGGGTAAGTCCATAGACTCGTGATAAAATTAGCTAAAGTCGTTACTTGCCGATTTCTAATTAGTAATCAATTATCAGTTATGAACTGCAGTCCCTTTTATTAGTATTGTAAAGTTTGTGGTAAACAATTACTTGAGTGAAATGAAACATCAATAGGAGGAGGACGGAACCGCAATATCTTGAAGAAACCAAGTAAATAAAGCAGTCCTTCCTATAAAATTGTGTTGCAGCAGATAATGGCGTTACTAACTATGGAGACATCTCCATAGTAACGCCATTATCTGTTATAAAACAGCCCGAGATTTCCCGGGAAAGTGCCAGTTTGACCATTAGGTGCTTCATACGCATAAGCATTCCTGCCAGCTTTTTGTCATTTTCTCAGAACCACATTTACAACGCCTTATGGGAACCTAATTAACATGAAGTACCTAAATACTTTCGTAACAATGATATTCAAGTTTTTTTTGCTCTTTGGCACGCAATGGCTGTGTTAGACACTTTCATATAATTTTCCACCATTACCAGTGACCTTATTTTTGCGAAAAAGTCAGAAAGTGAGTGCTTTTTACATATTACCATTCCTAAACGCAAGAAATTTAATTTTCTTAAAAACTTAGGACTTTCTTAAAAGTTTTCACTTATTATTTGTTAGTATTGGAACTTATATTGGGAGAACTTACACAAATGGAACTGAGTGGGACTTTTAGTTGAGTGGACATTGTCCAAATATCCTGCGGCTTTGGTGCGATTATTCAAAACAGATGCAGTAACATGAATTAGCGATGTGTGCTGATTGCTCGGGTGTCCATCTCTTATGCTCAGTTTCAGACGTATTCCCACAGTTTAAATTTACGACTAGCTGTGCCCGCGACTTCGTTCGCGTGCATGTCAGAAAACAAATTGGATTTTATGGGAATTTTTGTTTTGCGCGGAACCCTAATTATTTTTCTAAAACAAAAGTAGTCTAATATGCACTTATAACATTAGCTATCTGCCAGTGGAAGTCCCGTCAAAATAGGTCCAGCCTTTTCGGAGGTTAGGCTGCACAAACAGACAGCCAGACATGGCCACAAAAAAAAAAATCATATGCATTTAGTAAAACGCTGTTATTTTGATATCACAAACAGACACTTATTTTTTTTTTAATTTGTAGGTATAGATTGTTTCAAACAGACATCGTATTAGAAAAAGGAATTAAATATGTAGGTAGATAACTTGGTCGAATCAACAGTTGTGAAGAGAGATCAAAGTATAAGTGTGGTTGACGATTTCTCGATTTATGTTTATAGTAGGTAACTAAAAAAAACTTTTGCCACGGCTTCACCCGCGTGGAGATCAGAAGTTATAAGTTATAATTTGACACACAGGAAAACCTGGGTCCATGGGATCATGGACCCAGGTCTTCCTGTGTTCCAAATTTCGTCAAAATCCGTTTAGCCGTTAAGACGTGAAAAGATATAAGTATCAGACAGAGTTACGTTTATAATGCATTTATAATCTATATGGAGTAAGGATAATGGTGATCGCATTGATAGTTAGCAGCTGTAGTTTTGAATGATTTTTTTGCCTTTTTTTCTTGGTACCGTATCGGTCTTTTCAGATAAGTAGTCACTTGAAAACAGCAAATAAACCATAAAAAACAGTAGATAGATAACTGTAAATAGTAGATAATTTCAGAATAGTAGCTCTACTGTTTAACATAAGATAAAGAATAAAAAGTTTGATAATCCGAAAATATATAGGTAAACCTTCAGCACTTACCTACTTCTTTTTTGAATTAACAAAAAAAATATAACGAGTTGAATAAATGAAAAATAATTATTTTATAAATAGAATAAACCTAACCTGTAGGTATTTTTTTTCTGAAAATTATTTAATAATTTTTCATTGGAATATTTAAATAAAATTTATCTAATACAATTGGATACTTTTTGACATTTTTATTAAAAGTTTATCAGTGAAAAATCAAAATAAATTATATAGTTTTTCCAATAATATATTAATATCTATTTTATCCGTATAAAATAATTACAATATTTATTAAAACAACAAAGTAGTCAAATAAAAGCCCTCTTCCTCTCTCCTACTTTTGCTGTGCCCGACAGGGTCCACAATGATCAATTGATCATATTCTGTAAAGTCTACCACCTAAGTTCTCACGTGGAAGCAATAAATTATTGAGTATTGAGCATACGTGGTATTGAGTATATTCCGGACTACGGAATGTACTGTATTATGCCTCTAGGACACGGAACAGATATCCGTGCTCCTAGCATCTAAATATAGAGTCCAGATGACTTCGTCAAACTGAAATGTAATGTTAGCTACGAGTATCCACACTTGTAGTACCTACCTAAGTTAGAGCTAACTATTCTCAGATACTTACTTCTTAAACTGTAACGAAACCTAAGAATGTTCATGATTTTTTATTTATTGTAGGTAGCTATCTACTATCAAGTAAAGTTTACTTTCTTACCCCCTTACTAATAAACGTTGTAAGTATAGCGTCTGTACCTATAGTTACACAATGCTTTGGCTTCTTCTTTCGAAAGTCAAATTATTGACGAAAGAGAGAAATCGGTGTGTAACTATTCATCTGATTTATTACGTTTATTAGTAAGGGGGTTTGACTAAAAATGGATGATTTAGGTATGTACAAAAGTATTTAAATATGGAAGCTAATCACGGATACTGCATGTTACAGCTTGTTTATCGGAGTGTAGAAAATCTTGTAACCTTAGGTACAGACCGATGGTCAAAGGCATCACAGGCCACTGATAAAACGTACCCTCTTATAAATCAATCGTTTACTGACGTTATGCTTACGCTCAATATGATCACCATTACTTACTTCGCAAAGCTGTTCTGCCTGACATTTTAAAATTTTCAGAATAACTTTATTTCGATATTTTAATAAACAATATTTATAAACATTTCAATAATTACCAGAGCATTTTAATGATTTCCCATCGACAAAAATGACGATCACCCATAAAAATATATATTTAACCCCTTTAGGGGATGAATTTAAAAAAATACTTCCTTTACTTTCCATAAACTCTTATTATATTATTATACATTTTAAAGAACCCCTGTGCAAAACGTTGTTTATTAAATAACCGAAATAGAGACAGCTTGTTTCTTACTAAACTAGTAGGTATCTAAGTGCCGTAGTCTATGACCGAAGCACATTCGCAGTTTCCCAAATTATAGTAAACAGTATCCTAACTTACCCTTGGTAGTTAGATTCATCCGTCCCTCTTCAGCGTTCGCAACCAATCAGCACCGATTTACGTTGGCTGCGGGCTTATTAATTTTGGTATGCCGGCTAATTACCCTGCGAATTTGCGAAGTACTCATTCAAGTGTCATGAATTAAGCAGTGTGTATGTGTGGGTTGCGTTCAACGTAACCGATATGAATGGCACTTGGCGCAATTGTGCCACCTCTTCGTTACACCGGGTACTAGGCGAGCATGCCAACTAAAGAGCTCTCGGTTAACTCACACAGGGAAATGAAATCAGTGTGCGAATAAATCTTTTCCTACAGTCAGCTGTGTGTGTATGTGTGCCTGTGGTGTTGATGTAAGACAGTGTGGCTCCTGCTGTATGTGTAGGCTTACGTGCCAGAGTTTCCCTCCTGTGACGTAACGTCCGTGCTTAAAGTCGAAGTCGGCGTTTGTTTGCCTGTTTCCGCATAGTTTGAATGAAAAGTAGTTTTGTGTGCTTCAGTATGGTTTTGTTTAGCTAACGAAATCTAGTTGATAGTGTTTCGCGAGTGTGTTTGAATGTGAGCTGTAGGTATTATTCATTCCGTACGTTTGCAGTGAAGTTTTCCACGTAGTTTATCTGTAACAAAAACAAAGTTTTTTATAAGTTATATTCTAATTACGTAAAAGAAAATCTAAAACTGGCGAAACATAAAGGATTTCCTTGATTCATATTATAACATAATCAGCCTATAATGTTCCCAATGCTGGGACATAGACAGAGAGGAGGCCTTCCTCTCTGTCAGAGGGAGTGGGCAGTAATCCACAACGCGGGTCCAGTGCGGGTTGGTTGATGTCACATGTCTTCGAATCATAAATAATAATAAAATTAAATAAATAATATTTAACATGACTCATGACATGACGCTTTCAGTTTTGCCAGAAAAGCAGCGACGCACCTAATATTTACATGAGTGCTGCTTTGAAGCTCGTTTAAACGGTCACCTGTTGTGCTGGCTTACTTAGATAAACATTTTCGAAAATGCGCAGAGTGCATAGCGTTTTTTAAAGTCCCTGTTTAAAAACTAGATATTTCAATTAATGGTTCCATATTTAATAATTAAAAAAAATCATTCATTTTTTTAAATTCCCAGAACTTTTTTCAGCAATATAAAAGTGCCTATCGATTTTATACAAAAGGTAAATGATAATATAACTTGGTATATGTGAACAAGTAACACTTAATACCTAATGCTTTTGTTTGCGTCTTGCTTTTCAAAGTATTGGTAGCACGCAGCCGTCTATAAAGTGCAGTGAAAGATTGACACGTCAAACAAAAGAACCTAAGTAGTTTATAGGTGGGTTCCTTCAGACACCTTAGGTAGATACCTACCTCTCTATCTCTACTTTGAAGGAGTACCTGCCCTGGGATGTACCAATCAATGGAGAAAAATGCCAACAGAATTTTTAATTTTTAGACTAATATGACTTAAGTATACATAATTATCAGGTTAAGCCACGCTTGCCGCGGTTGGTCCGTGGATGGGTGACCATATTCATATACCAAGATCCTTCCTGACTCGGAAAGCTCGTTAACCCGTTGGGCCCGGGGCCGTGTCTGCTGTGTCGGGGTCGTGGATCTTTGACAGTCGTTACGGATCGTCAGTAGCCCGAAAGTGTGACAACCAGTTTTAACAAGGGGTATCGTATTACCCAGTAACTGGGTTGTGGAGGTCAGATAGGCAGTCGCTCCATGTACTGCTATTCAGCTGCATCCGGTTAGACTGAAAGCCGACCCCAACATAGTTGGGAAAGAGCTAGGCAGATGAGGACTTCTAATTAAATTACAGCAGATTAATTTATATTATTATACTAATACCTACCCTTACGTTATATTATTTTCAAACAATATCTTATTTACATAATGGTGTATTATAAAATAGTAAGTTAGAGTTTATTTCCTATCAAAAGTATGGAGTGTTGTTTGCGATTTCTGACTTTTCTAGTACTCAAACCTCAGTTGGTCCTGTAGAGTTGTTCGATCCTTGTAAGAAACAGGATCGATTGGCAACAATTTTTTTTTTCTGAAAACTGTCCATTATCATTTTCTTCTGTTTTTTTTATATTTTAATATTGGAAAAGTCAAAAGAAAAAAGAAAAGCGATTCCAAAATAATTGTGAAATGTGTAAAGTGTCCTCGAGTTTACAAAATCTATCAAATGGTGTAAAAAACTATGAAACCATGCATAGGTACGTCGGTATTTACCTGCTATATTTAACTCCGATAAATGCAATGGAGATAGGGGAAAATATAAACGGATTATCACAAACTGGTGTACCTAAATCCGAATTTCAATTTCGATTTCCCAATATAGGTATTCATCGGCCAATTCACCTTGTAGGTACCTATTACAGAAAGCTGGTGAATACATGTATATTTTAAACTTAATATGATTACTTGGAAGGTAGCTTTTTCCCAGATTGTAAGAATGAGTGATGAAGATAAAAATAATTTCGTCCAGCGGTGCTATTCTGTAAACATATCACCGTAAAAAGGAAGATGAAGTGAGCTGTCATTCCACCTGATGCTTGCGATTGACATTGAAATTGAATAGGTTGGACGATGCATATTTTTTGTGATATTACAAGCCGGGTGCCCGATTGGATTTCTCATCGCCAAATATTACGAACCTCCATATAAACTATCACCCCCTATTTAACCCTTTTAGAGGATCAATTTTCAAAAATTCTTCCTCAATGCTCACCACCGTTATACATAATAAGGAGCTGCCAACTGTTCTATAACAATCTCACTGTAAAAACTTAGGTGAAGTAAGCTTAAAGTGAGCTGAATAGTGTCACAGGTGAAATGATAGCTTACTTCACTTTCGTTTTCACGGTGAGATTTTTTATGAATAGACTATGGAAGTTAGAGGTAAGAAGAACCGTCTCATATGGGGGAAAGTTGAAAAAGTGTCCAGCTTTATGCCGTAAATAACAGTTCAAAAATCCTCCAAAATGGCGCTAGCATAGGCAAAGGGTACGAAAAACCCATGGTACGAATGTAGCAGTTGTTGACGGATTGAAGTATGCCGAGTTAGAAAATGTAGGTAATATTTTTAGTGACTAGAGTAGTTACTGACAGCCCAGAATACCAAACCTCAACTATTTACCTACGTAAAGTTCTTCTGTTCTTGTTAAGGTATTTTTCTATCCTATTCTAATAACTTTTAGCGCTTTCTTTGACATTTACCCTGTTGCTACTGTGGTGCCACCCTAATTTAACGCAGTTTGACGGACACCCTCCATAGAATAGACCAGCTGCAAATTTTTATGCCTTATGACGCAGCGGTTTAGGCTGTAAGTGAATTTAAGATTTTAATTGTAGATTCTGAAATTGATTATTTATTCGTAGTTTTAGTTTTGTCCAAGTAACAATAGGTTATATTGTTAGTTATTTAAAATTATGAATTTGCAACAGATAAGAATATAAAACTCTGTCAGCACGCGTGTAGCTATAATAAAATATGTGGGTAACGAAGTGTCGACGCAAGTTCGTTTGTAGCAATCGCAGCGCGCTACAAAGGAGTTAGCAATACAATTAACAAAGCTGCGATGACCAGAACAGTGTATGTAGGATGGTATCTCCATTCACCCCACGTACCCTAGCTTGTTACATCAATTTAACAGTATCGAGTCGCCTGCACACTTCCGACTATCCGATTTAATACTATCACCAAGATTTGCATGTCACAGGACGCATGCTACCCGGGGCAAATGCCGTTGTATTACGGAACACAGATTGTATTGTGCAACAATTTACCTGGATAAATTTATTTTCGTGTCATTAACATACCCTTGTGATTGTCTGTGTTCGATCCGATTAATTGATTATTTAGGTAAATCAATATAGATATGAGCATAATCATTTTGATAATGCATTTTATTAACGTGTAATAACATCTCATAATCTACTTTAAATAATGTTACGACTTACTGCTGGGTCACAGTCACAGGCCTCCTCTCTGTGAGAGGGAGTGGGCCGCCCGTATCCACCACGCGGGCCCAGTGCGGGTTGGTAGAGGTCACATGTCTTCGAATTTTTGGTTCTAGGACATGTCGGTTTCCTCACGATGTTTTCCTTCAACGTTTTTGAGAGCAATTATGATGAAATAATTTACACAAAGTAAAGCGCCTGTCTGGGTTCGAACATACGACCTACAACTCCTAAGTCGTAGCCGTTACCACTGGGCACCATTGCTCTCAATCTAACTCAATATAACACCTGTCACCTAGTATAGGTACCTACTAAGGTATCTTTGTAACGTGCATATATACCTAAATGTAATATTCTAGTTTTTCATAACCATCAACCAAATGATTAACACATGACATGACATTAACTTAGCAAGTCTCTCTTTTATCCTTTTAATTAAATGGAAATATATATCTCCGTGACATGCAAGCTTAAGTTCGTTTAAGTATTAAGTAAAACTTAAGTCACGTCTCGAAATTACAGAACAATTTTGTTTTAAGACATGATAAATGAATGGCCATGGTTCCTTATTTTCAAGGACAAGGTGTAAGAGAATTTTGGAACTGGCTTGGATAACTTTTTGGCTAGCTTTTCAGTGAAATGTGCAGAAAATGTAGTTACTTATGTAACCTTATTAAACGACTTTATAATAGAAATAATATTCTTGAAAACATACTACATAGGATGTCCTAATCGTTATAATTGGATTGAATAAGTCAAACAATAGATCGAACTTTGAAGCGAATTCGTACAAGCCTTTGTGTTTGGTTGCCAGGTCGGTCTCGTCACATACCTAATTGACCATTTAGCTTGTACCCGGTTACAGGTATCGGAGCCATAGCCTTTAGCGGTACGACGGACGAGCCCGCCATCAGCCGAGGGGACACATACATGTATTTGCATAACAAAGAAACATCTGTCTGTACCATAGGCAACGTTTGTGTAACATTGGATTTGTTTTCATAGACAATAACGGGAATGCCAAATCCTGTGTTCTGAATACAAGCATTTAGTCTGATAGCATCGGATGACATTTGAATATCTGCAACTATTGGTTAGAGATATAAAATTAAATGTAAGAAATGGTATAGTTGTCCTCCATACCTTTTGAATGATTATAATTTTCAATTCCATTAAGTAGATGAACCCTTTATGACCATTTCTTGACAGTGCGTAAACGCATATCCAACATATTATAATGTTTTTTGGCATTACAAAACATCACGCCTTGTTTTCCTTGTTTGAAGGGTTAGGCAGACGTGTACCTAGTAGTATACTCTCATTTCGCCGTAGTTAGGGCAAGCCTATTGCCATCTACCGGGCACAAATCCAGACTCCGGGCCGCTACTAAGTTCTGTTGTAAAAACCCAATAACACTTTGCCCGACCTCAAAGTCAAAGTCAAATCATTTATTTCAAATAGGCACATAAAAGGCAGATTTGAACGTCAAGATTTACAAAAAATTGTATTCATTCTAGTCGCCCCTTTCAAAAGGTAGTTTCGTATGGAGAAGAATGGACAAGAAACGCTACCGTTACTGTTTTAAAATGCCTTAGAATATATTGTATACATTCATTATTTATAACGACCTGGGAATCGAAACCTGGACCTCATGCTCACCAGTAGCGCTTGCGACCACTAGACCAATAAGGTAGTTTTTAGTCATAGTAAATGTAATAAGTATTATAAAAAATACATAGGCACTAAAAAAATAACACATACAGCATTTTATACCGTACCTATTCATGAATTCACTAAAGTTTGTTGTTGTATTTTTTTTTACATTGAATATGTAATGTTGGTTGCAAATAAAGCAGTGACTAGTAACATCGTGTCGTGCCAAACTTTGTAGATATTCGTAGTGAAATGCTGTGTATATTGGATTAGACCCACGCACCGCCTCTTGTAATCTTATATCTTGCAGGGTGCATTAAAATAGCCTTTACGCGTTGCAAGGGTTCAATATAATAAGGGTGAATATTGACCAGCCAGCAAGTAGCTAATATTTCCATGCAATTTGTGCAGATACGAGCAAGAAGAAGATCATCCTAGAAGAAAACCATAACGTTTAAGGCACAATATACCTATTACCTATGCCTAAATACGAACTCTAAATACACAGAGTTACAGGATCATAAATATAGTAAATGATTAAAACCGACTCCACGATTGAACAAAATTAAAAAATTGGCGGCAAATCCGTTTAATTACACTGAATAAAACACTTTTATTTGCAATTGCGCTGATGAATGCCGACGATGTAGCTATATTGTCAATTAAAACCACGGACTGACTCGGTAATGTAAAATTGTTATTTTCATCACGTGTGCATGTAGGCTGTGTCCACACTCCGCAAGTAACGAGCTACGATTCATTACACTTTACACCCTCAGTTCATGTTACCTGCCTTATAGTTATGGAAAAAATATGCTGCAGTTTTCAATACGTAGGTTTCAAAATGCAGATAACAAAACAAGCGTCAAGGGTTGATAAAAAAGAAACTGTTTTCGTAGATTTAAAAAACCTACTCGAATTTTATTAATTTGTTGCAATTTGCATTGTGAGGAAAGCAATTCACAAAGCGTTTGGGCAAAACAAGTACTCTTCTAAAAGCATAATCAGCAGCATTGTAATTTGAAACAACGCTTTTTTGTTTGATGATAGTTAGCTTCAATTTTGACGTATACGCGTGTGTCAAGTGGACGTGAAACGAAACAACCCGCCCTTAATGTCTAATTTTGGTATAAAGGACAGATTTTTATGACGGAACCGCTTTCCTAGGAAACCAAGGTTTAGTCCGTATTCGTAAATTAGATAAAAACAACTTCGCATATCCGCTGTCACTTTACAATGCGTATATTTGCAACAATGGAACAAATTGACCGGCGCACGGCCCGAAGAGACAATGGACACCAATCATAAACCCAGTTTGTTTACTACACAACGAACCGCTAACAACTATTAAATGAAATCAAAGAAAGTCTAGATTGTGTCCTAGTTAAATTATTGGAAAATATTTCCATAATAGGCCCCTCCTGTAAGGACAACGAATCCCTTTTTTTTTAATTAGCCGGAGCATTGATGCACTCAGTTACCGTAGGTCTGTTCTTATTTTTACATAACATGACGTCTGTCGTGTCCCTCATGAGGTAGGCAGAGATGTAGGCACTGTGAGCTCTCTGCGAGCTTACGGTACCCTGGTACAAACAAACAAACGACAAACTTACTTATTTACTTACTTATCTTTCATAATTCTTTCTATAAAAGGTTCTACGATTACCTATTATTTTTTTTATAATAGTATATCATCGCTTGTTAGTTGAACTGACTCCTACTATTTTTCCAGCCTTCTAAATATAGATCAATGTTGGTCTCATAATTATGCCATCAAGTTCATAAAGGTTGCATTTAAGCACCAAATAGGCTAAAATCTCCACATTACGTAATGATCCCAAGTTATGGTGACTACAGGTCTCATGTAAGCATGTTGCTGTAAACCAGAATTCCAAGCTCCAGGCCGTAACAGGGGAATTTGAAAATGGAAAAAAAAACCCATAATAACACTTCCCGACCGATAAAATATAAGACCCCAGCAGATCAGCGGACAGAGCAGCACAGCTTCTGTGCAGTTAATAGACGCAGTAGTTAACAACAAATAATGAAAAAGTTTCTTTATAGTTAATGGTTCAACAAACTTTCTCTCCAGTAGTCTCACGTCAAGGAAGAAACTTAAATCCAACTTACAGCTTACAAAACTATAAGTCAGATACTCAATAATTTAGTCGTTTGCTTCTATACTTTTTGTGTTAAACACAGTTTAGGTCATAGCACACGTATTAATCTGGAAAGGGATCGGCACCCTATCGCCTTTCACCTCGCCGTCAAACAGGCGTCAACCTAAAATAAGCACGTAACCAAAGCGGATCAGAAGCTCCGATACGTCGACTCGGCTACGGCTAGTCGCCGCCGCGCTTACGGCTCGCCGACCGCTGGTTGATGGTGCAGCAGGCAGGCCGGAGGAATGAGAGACATAAGCTCGGGTACGGAGAGACGTAAACGTGGGGACGACGAGCCGTAAGCGCGGAGACGACGAGCCGTAATGCACCCCACCGCGGTTCGTGAGCTTGATCCGAGGCGAGGCGATTACGTTACGATTACGATTAGTGTGCGTTGTATTAGGAAGTTTCATACAAAGAATACTGAACGGCTCGAGTTGATACGGTGACGATTCCTTTCCGGTTTGATACGTGTGGTATGGACCATAAAGATCCCAGTTTGTTTGCCACACTATAAAAAACAAAAGACTAACAAAAATTTTAAGGTGGATGCGCTAGGGCTTTACAGATTAATATCATTGGAATCAACAATACAACATCTTAAGCTAGAATTGGCCTCAAATGTCATGATTTCATGAAATAGTAATTCAATAGGGTAATACATAGGGTAATTCCAGGATAGGTGCCCCAATGGGATAGGTGCCGCGGCTTTGAATACTGTAATTAGAAATGCCGTGGGCTAAAATTGTACTAAGTAATAGGAAGCGCTCCCCCCACAGACCTCAGTGCCACGCCAATCGCACGCGAAAGCGCATGCGTTTTGCCTGTGAGTGTAAAAATCTTCCGCGGCGAGACCATTACAAGCGTTGAAATTATAATCGTAAGTACTTACTATCGAATATCTTTTCACTCTGACAAAAATTCTATTTTTTTTTTATTTATTTGCTGATATTACAGTTTAAAGTACACGAAATAATGCTATAAATTATAGTTTTCTTTTTAACTCTTTTTAAATTAAAAAAGGCATCTATCCTGTGCTAAAAGTATAGTTGCCCCATTTGCTGTTCGGGATAGATGCCTAAGTATTTCTATAAATGTTTTCATATTGCAGGTGGAAGAAATGCCTCGAAATAAAAGAAAACCGGGGGTTGGTCCCCCGTCACATTAGTTGGACTGAAGAAAGCTTGGAAAAGGCTGTATTATTTTTATTTCACCAATAAAAAAATGTTTATTTTGTTCATAAGTCTAGATAGACATATAATTATAAAAGATGTCACAAATTAATGTTAAATACGCTTAATGTTTAATGCTGAATACAAACTGATTATTGAAACTAATTAGTATGTTTTATTTAAATTAGGATCTAATATTGAAGCATTTATACAGTGAAATTTACGTTAGGCATCTATCCCTTGAAGCATTTTTACTACGAGTCTTCTATCCCTCACGTTAGGCATCTATCCTACTTTTGAGAGGGTAAAAAAGACACAATTTCTTCAAAATCTATGAAACTTATGTAAAAACTAAAGGGGTACCATCATAGATTAAAGATCAAAGTTACCATATGCAAAAGACGTATTGCCAATAGATTTTTAATTAATAAGTTATGGCTCCCTATCAAAAAGTGGGGCACCTATCCTGGACTTACCCTACTTAGAGAGATGTATTGATGATTTTCATGATTATAATTCTATAAATAAATATTTGTTACGGCCGCGAATCATATTTAGATCAACATACAACCAGGGGGCCCAAAAAGGCCACTTTGGCAGAATCATAAAAGGATTTACATTATGAATTAGGTATAATGGACAGTTAACTGTTAAGTTAATCGTATCAAATCCCATTGGTGATGGATCTTTTTAGTTATTTGTTTTTGTCTGTGCTAAAATACCAATCAATCCAATCTAAATCCAATCCCAATCTCTTTGATTAAGTATACTTATGTAGTGCAGCGAAAAAAAGAAAAACACGGACTGTCGGATAATGTTATCCTTTTATTATTCTGCCAAAGTGGCCTTTTTAGGCCCCCTGATACAGACCTGCAAATTGCAAAAACGTAAGAACATTTGAATTTTGCGGGCTACCCTGACACTTTTGTATTATTTGTAGCGAGTGGCAACAGTTACGAAATAAGGTTGAAAACAGATGGCAGCTACCTACTTAGTCTTTTTGAAAACCAAATAAAAACCTAAGAAGCCTTATTTTCTTCTCATAAATATTTCAGTAGACGATGTAATATTGCGGAAGCCTTATTTCTTATGTAACACACGTATTGTAAATGTAAAGTCACACAACTCGCCACTTTGGCGTCGATTCAAGAAATCAGTGAGAGGGCTTAAACTTTTCAATTTAAAGAATACTGACTTCGTAATACGGAAAAACTCAAGCCCCATTGCATTTATAAGAATGCAATTATTTTAATTTATAACTGAAGGAGGTTAACTACGGCAATTGGTCAATTATTCTATAATAGATCAATCATCATGTCTACCGAGGATACTCGACAAATACTGTTTTTATAATTGCGTGTATTTTTATGCCTACCCTTCAGCTATGTCAAAGTCAAAAGAACCATTGATGTATTTTTATATGGAATACATAAATTATATAGGCAGTCATGTCAAATGCGTATCAAAGAATATGACAACAAAAATCACCATAACAGAACTCAAACAATCTCAAAAATTCAGACTCTTTAAGCTGGTCAACCATTAAATGAAACCTAGACGGGCCGTACAGTAAAATACCTGTGATCAATTTTATTTCAGTATAGGTTATATTATTTACCTGCATATTTTCAGTCAATACCGAGTCATGATTCTTTTATGATGTTATCATATTGCGGCGATGAAAGAATATTCCCATAACACCACTCCGTACCTTCAATCGAAATGCCAATCAAGCTTGTCAATTATGCCTGTAACACTGGTTGCTACGATAGGCAGTTTAAAGAAATTAAAAACTTATTACAACATAATAAGAGCGCATTTCCCATAAAATGGAAGGCTACATAGACATAGGCTCTACGAAGTGGCTACGCCAGTCGTAGCGAGGCGTAGCGGTGCCGCTAATTTGGCTTGCTTTATCGTAGCTCGGTGTAACCGCGGTTCACGGTCATCAGTGAAGAGGCTTGATTGCAGCTCTCGCTAACTTACACATGCGGATTACGGGGAACAAGCCTTGTTTATTTGTCAGCAAGTCTGGTTAGTTACGAGATACATGTTTAGCAGTGATGATAATGATAGGTAATAGGTAATACGGGCTGGTGTCCGCAACTCCACGTCAATGCGCGTATTTTGCGTAATGATGATAATGATTCGCCAATATCAGCGCTCCACGGTTTTTCGATGCCTATTATGTATTCAGGCATATTTGTTTTTATTAAACGTTTAATGTGTACAGGTTACATGGGTTAAAACTTAAATTTAATTATTGCAATTTAATCCCCTGCGTATTTTAAGTAGGTTACCTGCGAGTCAAGAGCTTACCTACTTAAAATACATAGGGGATTAAATTCGTGAAAATTATCTTAAAAGTTTTCCAAAATTTTCATTACAGGAAAAGTTGGTTTTATTAACTACCTATACTTTAGTATGTAGGTGTGATGTAGGTACAAAAACTGTTTCTCTAAGGTTATAGTTTGAAGTTTTAAACAGAAAGCAACAAGATACCTCTGCAACTTACCAAGTGACATAATTATATTACAAACTTACCACTTGCATGCACTTTCGTAGTAACCAAACAATTAGAGACCGTCAACTGTCCAATAAATTAGCTACTACTACCTACATTATTGAACTCTAATTTTAATTGTCGAAGATGGCGTCCGAGTAGACAATAAGTTCACCTCAATTTATCTCCAGGAAAATTTATGTGCTGTGTACACACTTCGCTTAACTGTCAGATAAATTTTCCGCTTCAAAGTTCTCGCAAACTAAATCGTTTACAGCGTAGGGAGCGAACTACTAGGAGCGCAGAATCGCGAACAGCCTCCGTTACACGTGCCGCACTCACACATACAGCCCTCTCGTGTATGTAGGCCCGCTCGGTCACTGTGCGCAGACAATTTACAAACGTGGCAGACTGGAAAACGCATTTAGCCGGAAAAGATGCAACACATCGATACTTTCAACTAATTTGGTATTATATTTGACCAAATCATAAACAACGTTAAAACATCAAAGAAATAAAAGCTTATTATTCCGGTAAAGAGAAATGTTTTTCTTTATATGGGCCTTTACAACACACGAGAACGTGAACGCAGTCACAAAAGCACCCCAGACTTGAACTGAAATGAGAACCTGTGAGTGGAGATCTCGACTTTCTTTCTAAAGGCAAAGCGCAGTTAACGACTTTCTAGCTCCGTTCCTGGATTTATTAAGTAATGTAAGCCGAAGCCGTGACACTCAATTAATAATTTGATTTGAAGTTTTCTCCACAGGTTTTCTATTCCTTCTGGTTCACCTAATATTTCACATAAGTTTTAAACTTGAAATTGAAGTTAACCGAATATTTTTGTGTGACAACCTTATATTTCAGAGAGTCGTATTAGAGCATGAATAGGTTGTTATTACTGAAATAGAATGTCTAGAAATAGTGTATCTATAATACCTGCAATGAATGTGTAGGTTGATGTGACGTAATTCATTCATTCATTCTAAATAATGATTTATTAGAAGAAATTTGAAGTATGAATTGAAGAACACAGAGAAATGAGATCTTCATTATTCTTAGTAAACCACTGGTGTTGATGTAGATTTGTGTAATTTCCAACCGGACGCCAGCCTTCAAAGCGCCAATCTGTCTAATTGCCCTAGCCCCCTGCCCTAGAACTTTCAATTTTATACCACCCCTGTGCAATTCTCGCCCCCCTGTTACAGGAATGCGCTCCCCCACGTTTGATAAGTTTCGTCTATTCGAGTTGAAACTCCGATAACGCAGTTTACTTCAAAACAAAGTTGTTCATTTGTTTTTTGTTCTGTTATGGATTAAGTTACCGAGGGTGAAATCTCACTAGCTACGATTATTCAGTTACAGCGGTGGTAAAGATTTGGAGCTAAAAAGAAAAATCTTTTGAAAATCTTCGTTCTTTCTTCTCGCTATAATTTGTTTTTCTATAGTTAGGCACGCTATTAGTGGTGCTATTCTGAATAGTTCACTTTGAAACTTACTGACTGCACACAATTCGTAAGCAAACTATCTGCTTTTAAAGTTAATCACTCCCCGGGATCACACATCGACACCGTTCGAAAATAGTTTGGAGTATAACGATGCTACATTTTGACTATTGGTCGTCTCTCTATACGCCAGCCACGAAAACTGAAATTGGGTTGCTGTATACGTCAGCGGCTAGAAAACAGGAGCGAATGAAAAAAAATGCTGCCTAACAAGAATAGTTTACGTTGACCTGATTTTCAAATCCTGTTGCTGTTCCGACCCTGTGTCAAGGTCTACTACGGCTCTTCTGGGAATCAACTGTCTGCTTAATATTTATTAAAAATATATATTTTACGGTATACGCCTAGAGATGCTATGAAAATAGAGATCAAAAGTGGAGTAGTGTTTGAAAAAAATGATTTTAATTAAGTTAATTTAACGAAAAATAACATGCGATATTTTTTTATTGGTGCTGTAATTATGAAGAATATGTATGGTTGAATTCAATAAAAAAATACGTAAGTAAATTATTTAACGAGAAAATATGTACCGAAGTGTTGATGGCTTATTCTTAGGAAAAAAGAAAATTGGGGTTTTTTAAAATAAAGACTTGGCGTTTGAATTATGTTTTGCCTTCCCAAATACTCCATGTGTATCGAGTACAGGTTTTTTATGTGTTCTCTTTTTATATGCGATCGCCTTTCTGGCCTTAATCAGATCTTCGTGTGAGATTGTAGACGAGGACAGTAGGTGTTTAATAGACACACTAATTTATTCAATGTTTTTTTCTAATAACACTACGTCACCGCCCTGGCACGCAGTGTGTTAATAATTTATAATCATTGTAACTGGGCAGCAGCCAAGAAGTGCATAGTACCTACGTAGCTTTTTCGAGAGCTAAAAAAAAGAATATGATTTTTGTTTTGGTAAAAGTCCAATTGCTCGCGTGCTTGTTACATTTAGATGATAATATAATTGATATATAATAGGTATGCTTTATTATTGTACCTAGGTACTGTGAGCCCCCTGCGACCTCACAGTACCAGGATGAATGAATTAATCATTTCTCGAATAACTTCGATAGTTATTTCTTTAGCGATTCTACGATTATTCCATTTTTTTAGTATGTAGTATGTCATCGCTTGTTAGCTAAACTGACTCCTACTGTTTTTTCCTCCTTCAAAGTATAAATTAATGTTTGTCTCCTAATTATGCTATCAACTTATCAAAATATTAATAGAGGTTGGTGCTATAATATCTGCAGTATCTACTTACCAAGGGCTTTTGTTTTCTATCTGGTTATAATAATGTAAAAGTTAAATTGCAAAACTCCTATTTCACGAGTTGCAGGTAATATCAGTTCAAATCCTAGTAGCTCTCGTTTATCGGAGTTTATTGTCTGATTCAAACGAATCCCTTCCACTTCTCGAGTTGCAGAGGAAACTTGAATATTAATTACTAAGAAGCAGGTTTGGCATGTTACAAAGTGACTAACTGTTACTAAAAGCTGAAATTGTTTCCTATACCTAGTTTGGGCTTCATTTCAAATAATAAATTTACTAACGAAGCTTCGCCCGTATGTTGTACCGATGGCAATTTAGTTGTTTCGTGGTATCCTTTACGTCGGGGTTGCCCACTGAATTGTCATTTGTTGTTCCGTAGCAAGTAGCAATTGTGACAAACGTTAACAGAGTACCGTAACAAAATTAACAAGTTAAGTTACAGTTAACAAGCCCGCTGTGTGTGTAAACTGCACTAACTAGCTACTTTTTTTTTACGTCAGCTTGACATACGCCGCACCTTTTACATCGTTCCGCACGTAATTTGATCAAAAGTTGTTTCATTTTTGTTTCCCGTACGTACGCGGATGAACTTTTTGGAATCAAACAGAAAACTGTTTATCCACTACGTTATTACAGTTTTCACTTATTTTATTTGCAGTTTAATGCTGGGTTTCTATTTCTATTCAAGGATTGAGTACCTAGATAACACATAACATTCAAAAGCACTAGGGGTTTTTTAGCTTAGCAATTAACTGCTTTATATTTTCCTCGGATGATGTGGTTATCACATTGTGAATAGTTATGTAAAAAGAAACATATTGCAAATTGTGTAAGCTCTAAAGTTTATTTTACTCGTAGGTACAGTTTGATGTAACACAATCCAAATGAAAACACTTTACGACAACATTGTAAACGAATTTTTGTATTTTAACGATACTGAGATTAAAAAAAAAATAAGAAAGATAGAGTTTATGTTCTCCGGGTTAACATCCGCGGGTTTACTACAATTGTACGTGGTCCAATTAGATGTATGTTTAAACATCTAATTGGATCTGACCCAGTCTTCGCGATCCCCGATTAAGGACAGGCTTAAGTTTATTTACCGATAGTTCCCTTGAAGTATTAGCTAGGTCGCCTAGGTTTGACTTGGCTCCAACTTTTGTTTACCTAGTTACCGGCAATTTCTTGACTTTAGCTTTCATTCGAAATCTTTTCTCGGCGAAAACAGTGTTGTAAAGTCTTAGATTCGTCGAAATCGCAACTTTGTAAGGTTACACTAAGTTTTGAAGTGGGATTTTAAAATATTTATTTTATTATATGCTTTAGTTTGCTGCAGGGTTGTGCAAAAGTAACTCTAAAAATTTTTGCATCATTATCGACAGAACATAGTTAATCCTTAGCAGCAAAGAAGCTTGCACATGTCAACTGTGGGGGTACCACGGTAAGCTAGTTGTGCGGACGTGATAATATCAGCGCGTGCGCCGAGGTTCCGACAATTAGATGGCAGACTAACGAGCACGTGCGCGCGTGCGGACGCCTCCGCTGCACGCCCAAACAATTGTATTACCTACAATAAAACAGCTAAGTTTGTAAGATTCTACACAATAATCAATAGGTACATAAAGGAAAATTTCAACAAAATGCACAAAAGCCTAATTAATCTTAATTTTATTTCAGTTTCAGAGATCCAAATACTTTAGTAGTATAGGAACCACCGCTCTACTTTTACAGGACAGCAAGAAGATAGCCAATAGCTCAACATATTATTTATAAGAATTTCCTAAAAGTTCACGTTAGCTTTTGAAATAGAGAAGCTATAGCGAGTTTTGTGCATGTTTTCTTGTTCGGACTCCACAAAGGTCCCTAAGGTAAGCTTATTACCCACATTTCATAATATTCTTTACATATTTCGTGCTTTTCCATATTATCAACTTCTTCTTACTATTTGTGTTTAAGGTGTTACAGAGGATTGTATTAATCCCTTCCACGAGTGTGCTATGTTTGTCCGCATGCTAAGGATTATTGAAAAGGAATAAAATATTTCCGAGACCTACATTAGCTTCGTGTGAGATTATTTATTAAAGTGTGCACTTTTTAGTTTATTAAGCTTTCGTGTTGATATCCTCCGATAATTTTGGTATGAAGCGAAAACCAAACGGAGTATTTACTCCTACTTAATGAATGGGGAACTCTCATTGTTCTTTTTAGCGTATCGATGCCGATGGCAAAATGTTCACATCTTTGGCATTCAGTTGCGTGAACTCCGCTCACTGACGCAGTCTTATGATCATCAAATGCACAGGTAACAGGGCATGCGGCGTAGAATGGAAGGTGGGCCATTGTCTGTGGGAAGGACTCTCATTTGTTGAGTGACGTTCAAACAGTACACATACATTTGAGCCTTGTTTAAATAAATTATACTATTACTATTTGATTTGAAATGATTCCATTGGTTTTACTTATTACATGCTTATGCATTATGTATCCGGTTCTCGCCAGCTCTATCAATTTTCATAGCTATTCATAATTATTATCATAATTTGTATTCGTGTTTGGCGCATTCATAAGTCAATCCCATTTCGATCAACTGTCACGTTGATGTTACGTGGATAGACTTCCACGTACCCGCAGGTACCTAATGAGTACTTACATTATTCAAGACATTTTACACAATTAGACCGGAACATGCGGCCTTTTATTGTATTTATGGAATAATAAATAAATACTGATTACTGACTAAATTTCCACAGGAACAATAGGAATAAACTTCTTGAAATTGCCTTCAGTTTTGCCTGGACAAAATTACAAGGAAGTTCAATACAGCAGTAGATAGTAAATCTTTAAACTAAACTAGAAAAATAAAATATTATGCATATAACATTGTCGTAAAAGATGCAAAGCAATGTACTTTAACCGAGAAGATAATACTTCTTATCTGAACATTGTAACAAACGATACGAACACAAGCGGCCAGGCTACCAGGATTTACCTCACGAACAAAACGCTCCAACTTTAATGTTTACCTACCAACGTTTAGAGATACTTTCCTAAATTCACTTTGGCTGGAAACGAAGTCAACAGAAATAAACGGGATTCCTCTTAAGTGTCGGGAGTCGGAAGGTTTAAGTAAAGTTGTAAAACTAAGTCGGGATAGAGTCGGACCTCTGAACAAAGCTGTTCAATCAACGCTCGTTACTGTAACCGATGTATCTCGATATTGTCGGTTCACTGAATGTTACACGTATCTAATTATACCGTATGATAATTGAGTATCGAACAGACTGATATGATCAATATACGCAACATGTGGAGGGTAGATGTCAAACGGAGAGTGCCTGGAGGATAGATCAGTATAATAATATGGATGATAGATTAGTTAGTTAATAAAATACTAAGGCCCGCTTGTACCAAAAGTCACTAAATGCATTTAGCGCCAATCGTATTTAAGGCCGTCTTGTAGTGCGGTGTGTAGGTATGATAACGTTTCCTCACTCCCCGCATAATAGGTAGGTATCGGGGCATCTCTCTCTCGCAGGCACTGGCCGGCCGTTGCGAGCTCTTGAACTGCTAGATTTTGTGTATATTTGTTTCATAGACAGTGTGGGCAGCGTTTGGGAAGCTTCGTCGAGTCTTCTCGTCACGTATTCCACAGAGCCTACAGACTAAGGTCTTTAATCAGTGCGTCCTGCCAGTTATGACTTACGGAACCGAAACGTGGACACTCACGGTACGGCTGGTCCATAAATTCAAGGTCACTCAGCGAGCTATGGAAAGGGCTATGCTTGGAGTCTTTCTGAGAGATCGAATCCGCAACGAGGTGATCTGGCAGAAAAGCAAAGTTGCCGACATAGCTTACAGAATAAGCAAGCTGAAGTGGCAATGGGCCGGCCATATTAGCCTTAGAACCGATGACCGTTGGGGTAGACGTGTTCTTGAGTAGAGACCGCGAATCGGTGAACGTTTACCTACCGATTCGAGTGGGACGCCCTCAGGCTAGGTGTAGCGGCGATCTGGCTGGTAGCAGTTGGATGAGAGTTGCCGAAAATCGAGTTGAAAGGCGTGCAATAGGAGAGGCCTATGTCTACCAGTGGACTGCTATAGGCTGACGATGATGATGCTGATGCATCATAGAAAATAAAAATGGAAATTTTAAAATGTGTTGTTGGTGCAAGTGGGCCCAAGAGTGTAAATTCCTGGTGGCAAAGTATTGCTATGTTCGAAAACCAAAGTTAAATGCACATATATAGATACACCTAGATAACGGCAGAGCAACTACATCGCATGCCAAAAATCGCACCAGCTTACGTACAAAAATCGTAAGCCGTCACTTTCGCGCTCAGTCCTGTGTACCTGGCTGGGTGAGCGTGAGCGCTGGCGCTAGGCCCCGGGGGTGAGGCGAGACGGGTGCTACACACAGCGGCGTGTTTGAATCGATATGATTTTCCCATCACTAAATAGTACTTGTGACGTCATAGTACGTAGTCAAAAAATAGCACGCTTGGTTTTCATACAGATCGTGATATTTGCGTTATCTGGGTCTATCTTTAACAGTGGTTACATGCCTATTTACAAAGTAGTGTGCTCGTGTGTTTATGATGGAGGTTGTTGGTAGGTAAGTCAAAGCGAGCTAGATATTATGGTGGATGGAGGCCTTATAAACGTTTTCACTAAGACTAGGCGACACGTAATTGAATACCTAAATATTAGTACACTAATGGATTTTCAACGTTCGGCTCAGCACCGAAAGTTGAAAATACAGCAGCACGCTTTTACGTGGGCATTCATTTAGGCGTCGCGTAGCATAAAAAAAATAGAATGCTCTGCTCATACGCATAGCTCGGAACTTTGTGGGGGAGTGCACGCACAACTTTGTTAGTAGGGCCTTTTACATGGTTGTATCTCGCTCAGTGCCTCCTCTATCAGCTGTAGGTATGTATCTGACTTTCTGTGCTATACAGTTGACGCAGGCCTTTCAAATTGTCACGATTGTTAGTGGGAAATGATAGAGGTTTCCAGTAATTCCTGGATCTTCTAAGGGGCCAATCATAAATTACGTCCCACGGTGTGAGATAGTGTGACAAGGGGCAAGCATAAGGTTCGTGATGTTACATGTATAACTGTAAACTTTAACTGCAAAGATTTTTTTTAATATTACCATCTCTATCTATATTGTTATGTCACCATCACCATCGGGTTACAGCAGTCCACTGCTGGACATAGGGCTCTCTTATTGCACGCCATTTAATCCGATTTTCGGCAATTCTCATCCAACTAGGTACCTACTGCCCCTCAAGAACATGTCAAAACGGTCATCCGTTCTCTGGTTAATATGGCCAGCCCATTGCTACCAATATTATAATGTGGTTAATAAAAAAAAAAATAGCACATCAGGGGAGTGGTCACACAAATATCCCACCTGTGACAAAGACGGGGGCTCCAAAAATCATGCAATTCGTGTGACGTAATTTATTCAAATTCTACTGAATTGACCACAGTATGATATGAGGTAAGAGTGCATATTCCATATTAGGAGTACAATACAGGTAAGTGTCTATTTTGAATCTAAAAATATTAAAACACTAGCTGTGCCCGCGACTTCGTCCGCGTAGAATAGTGACTTTTCGGGCAGCATATTTTGAATTACATATACCGTCGTTTGGGTAGCTAAAAATTTACTTTATAGTAATGCTTCTCTGTATACGATATTTGACGTATGGCCATCGGGGATGAAAGCATACAGGCTCCTAGGATTGCTAACCCGTGACAGAGCCACATACAACTGACCGTGCGAGAAACAGCTGATACTTAAATCTACACCCACAACTTTCAGCGTCTGACCTTGGGCTTTATTAATTGTCATCGCAAAACATAGGCTGACTGGAAACTGGACTCGTTTAAAACTAAATGGAAAATTGTTTGGAATTAGAGGAATCCGAGGAATGAAAACACTTTCACCTTTTCCACACCCTGTTAAAATCTCTGCTTCTATCAGATTTCGTTGTAAATTGGTCACTTTTAACCTAGTGCCATTGCAAAGTTTTGGGGGGCTTAAATTTCTAAGAAGCATTATGGGTACGCCTACTTTTAATTTTATTTTATGTGCTGGTAGTCCAGGAGCATTGAGTGATTCTAAAAATTCTACTGGGTAGCTTGTAGATTCTCCTTCTTCCATGACTCTGTTAATGGAGATATACTCAACATAATCCCCCGGAACATAGCTCAAAATTTCAGCGTTTATTGTTGCTGCTTGATCGTTTCGTGGCGTCAAAATAGCTCTTTCGCAAAGCCAGGAATTTTCGCAAGTTGGTATTTGCGTTGCGTTTCCATACACAGATGATATGAGGTCTCGCATTGATGAAACTATGTTGCATAGGTTTTCATTAAGAAAAACTTTTCCTTGTTCCTGCGGATACACACCGTTACCAATCTCAAGTAGCAAATCTGAAAATTCTTGAGCATTTTCGTTGCCTCCAATTTGCGCACGCATATTTAATGTCAAATGCAAAGGGATAATGTAATGCCACAGTCGAGAACTCTTTAAGCAGGCTCTAACTTCATCAGCCCTTGTTCCACGTGGTATTACAGGGAGAGTCTGACGAAAATCGCCACAAAAAAGCATAGTAATGCCACCCATGGGTTGATCATTTTGCTTGACATCACGCAACGTTCTGTCTACGGCTTCTACTGCTTTTCGATTGGCCATTGTGGACTCATCCCATATAATAAGGCTACAATCACGAAGAACCTTAGCTTTATCGCTGTTTCTTGAAATATTACAAACAGGGCTTTCTGTGCGGTCTAAATCGATCGGAATTTTAAACATTGTATGAGCAGTTTTCCCACCTGGCAACAATGTGGCTGCTATGCCTGATGAAGCAACAGCAAGCGCGATTTTACCTTGGCTTCGTACCTTCGCCAAAATAACTTTCGTAAGAAATGTTTTACCCGTTCCACCGGGTGCATCTACAAATAGCATTTCTCCCAAAGTACTATCAACGCTGCGGCACACCCGATCAAATATCAAACGCTGTTCATCAGTTAGCCTCGAGACATCAGTTTGTAAAATTTCGGCCAGGTCAATTGGATCATAGTTGGTTTCCATCGCGTAATCTCTATTAATACGTTCACCGTCAAATGATGCCTCCGGCATGCCATATTGAGAAATAGGATTACCCCCAATAGATGTAACTATATCTTGAATAGCCAACAAACAACGATTCAATTGACTTTCACGTAATCTCTCCTCAATTGGGTTGTTATCAAGTTGTACGTGCCTAAAAAAATCCTCAGCCAATTTGTTCTGATACTTATACCACAACTGTGCAGCGTCAGAAAGTGCACAAAACACCAGCATGACTGCAAACAAATGTCGCAACCGATGAGGACTTTCGCTAATACTTGCTTCTGACAAAGCATCATCCCAATGTTGATCCCCATCCAGCAAGTGACGTGCCCGGCAAGCGGCTTGGTATGTAGGGTGTGTGTATTTGTCTGTCCTTCCCCTTTTTAATCCATCCAAAGGTTGTCTTTAAAAGATCGCTTTTAGCGATAAGACCGCCCATTGTGTCACCCTTTGTACAGTTTCTATAATTATGTCTGTAATTTATATGGTGTACATAATAAAGAGTATTCTATTCTATTCTATTCTATTCTACGATATTGTCAACCTTTCGAAGATCGGCAAAAGAAGTAGGCCCTCGGACAACGTGCAGCAGTAGGCGCAGGTAAAAGCATTCGGAGTTATTTGGATGAACCGTATAAACCCTACCAATGACATGATCTTTAAAAATACCTGGTTCACCTACTACAGCTGTTCCACGTCTTCTGCGGTTAAAAATACCCTGTTGTTTATTATAGGTATAATACGATGGAACTTCGTTGTATAAGAGTGTCTTAGCAAACGCGTCTGTTTCGCAAAGATTAAAGAAAGCGAGAAGAGTGGTTCGTCTTGGGTTGTCCAAACGCTCCGTTACATTATCAGGGTTGAAGTATATTCTTTGTCCACCTTCAAGATGAACGTCAAGGTGGATGACGGGTGGATATCTCTCGTGGATCGAAAAACTTAAAATACGCCAAACTGCCTCAGAGGAGCTTATATACCGGCCCGACTGAAACCTTGTAACTTCATCGTTATCATTATTAGCGAACCCCACAGTTGCTTGGTCAGAGCCCTTATTCACATATTTACAAATATATTTGATGGATTCAACACTGTTACATGCCTCGACATTGATGTGAGCTTGAAAGGTTCGTGATAGTACCGGTGAATAAGGTACCACCCATCTATTATCAACATCTATTTCCTGGCCATGTAATCTTATTTTAGCTGTGAAACCACCTTGTTGTGGTGACTTTCGACGGTATAATGGATACCCATTTTCTCCTGATATCGTTTGTTCTGAAAGGGCCCGAGGGTATCTTTTAGAGCAACGACCTTCTTGCATACAGGGAGAATTTCTGTTTAACGTGCCGCATGGTCCGTGAATCATATGAGTCTTAATAATATCGAATAACACGGGATCTTGGGTCTTATCGGGAAATTCAGCACTTATAACAGTATCGATAGAATCAGGTCTAAGTTTTTCTTCTAACCACAGCAGAATGTGGGCATGTGGCAAACCCCGTTTCTGCCACTCAACGCTGTACATAAAACACACTGATGGTCCGAAAACCTTTTCTTTTGTAATTAGGTCAATCATCAGCTTGAGTTTAAGGTGAAACACTCGGGCTATTATGTCGTGCCGATCATGTGGCGCCTGGCCGGCAAAAAGCCCTTCTGAAATTGCATTCCACTTTGGGTTAGTGGTAAAAGTGATAAAAAGGTCAGGTCGACCGTACTTACGAACATAGCAAAAGGCGTCTTGAGTACGCTCGTGCATGTAACGTGGGCCTCCTACAAAGCTTGACGGTAAGATAACTAATCGTCCCATGTTCTCCACGTTATTATCTTGCTGCATTGCGTCTCGCAGATGCACATAATCCTCAGAACGTAATCGTGTCTGGTTAGTGCGTATATAAATTAACCTCTCTGTCTCTATTTTTGCGTACATATCGACGATGAATTGGCTGAATAATCCTCGAAATCGTTGCAAATAATTAAAACAATTCCGTCTAATTTGTATCTGGTAAGAATAAAACTGTAGGGCTGATATTTTTTTATTGTAATTTGTTATTCTAGTCCTTGGATTAACTTGATAGAGTCCGAAATTGTACCCATCCTCACCATGGAAGTATATCAATGGATATTGCAGAGCGTCATAAGCTCGATGTGTTTCGTAAATGCGTTGTAAGCGATCATCATGAGTACGTAATACTATATCACGTCTGTCACATTCCTGATCGACTAAGATTACTGCAACTTCGTCTACAACAGGAGCATTGTACCTTCCACGATGTTCTTCCACAGGACGTTTATCAGCCTTAATTATAACTTTATAATGGTTATTTTGGCCTTGTGGAATGGAATCTATTGCAGCTTTGAAACTTCTAACATACGGATTTACTTGATGTAACATATTTTGAAGTTGAGATATAAGGTCGATGTTCAATCGAGGAAAGTTATCATGTCGGATATGAGCTTGTTCATTGTAATTTGATACAAAATAAATTTGAAGAAATTTAGGCTCATTTTGTGGAAGCAAAGATCCAATAAGGTGATAAACCTGGCCCTGCACCTTAAAAGTCGGCATGAAAGGGCCCTCTGTGATTTGTTTGGCCCCAAAAGATGTCATTTGGAATGCACTATTATACAAACGGCTATTGTCTAAAAAATGTTTTGACTGAGGATGTTCCCCATTTAGTAAAGCTTTTATAATGTCTGGAGGCTCACGGAAATTTTCAATGAGCACTTTGCCACCTGAACAGCATATGCCATTTGGTTCTTTTTGCCATTTTAAGGCATCACAAAATTGACAACATACCACCATACCTCCTATAATGGCGAATTCAGAGTAATCAATTCTGGGCGAATATGAATAACCTGATTTCTCCTTGTTCGCCCATGGAAGGATTTCAATCTCCGCTCCACTTTCTGGATCTTCTATCGATCTTGACACCATTCTATTGATTGTATGCGCAACTCGATCGGCATTCAGCCGTGACTGGCGTTCGTCTGCAGTTTCTTCTTGCCGAATTTCCCTTACTCGTTTTCTCTCAGCTAATAAATAATTTTCCTCGCTCTGACGGGTTTGCTCATAGTTTTCTCTAGCTGTTTGTAATCTTTGTCGATATTCATCATCATTTTCAAGAAGTCTATTATTGTTGTGTTGCTCTCGATCAGCTGTTAATCGAGATTCGCGATCGAAACTACTTTCCAGCTCTCTAGACCGCAAAGTTCGTGCTCTTTGAGAGCTCAAACGAATTTCCCTATCAGTAAAAGTCTCAGACTCACGCGATAGTGCATGGGCTTCACGATCAGCAGTGAGACGTATTTCTCGTTCTTCCTGTGTTTCCTGAGACCGGGCATTTGCTGTCCGAACCCTCTGAGAACTCAGACGAATTTCCCTATCAGTGAAAGTCTCAGACTCACGCGATAGTGCTTGAGCTTCACGATCGGCTGTGAGACGTATTTCTCGTTCTTCCTGTGTTTCCTGAGACCGAGCATTTGCTGTCCGAACCCTCTGAGAACTCAGGCGAGATTCTCGCTGAGTCGAAGTTTCTGCAGCACGAAATCTAGCCTGATGTTCCCGAGTTGCAGAGAGCCTTGCCTCACGACCTTCCTCAGATTCCTGTGATCGAACTAATCTCATCCTTTTAGCATTTCTGCTACATTGGGAGAGGTTGGATCTTCTTCGAGGCATTCTTACAATAAAATAGTACGTACCACTTAACACACAGTTATTTAGTAAACACGTACTATCGTAAACAATTAAATTATAAATACTTACAGATTATTATGCAGTCTAAAATTATCACAGTTTAAGTAATAAGTGTTAAGACGTGTAAACCAAACGTTTAGTACGTTTTACGTCTTTATAAAACAAAAGAATTGCTAGAAAAATTAATTACTAACCTGAGCTAATGAACTTATACTTAATAAAGAAAATCAAGAAAAGAAATGCCTAACCTATACCAAATGCTTATTATATTTATGTACAAACCCTAAATACAAATTAAGATCAGTATACCGAAAATCAAGGAAAGATATGCCTAACCTATAACAAATACCTATACTTACAATATTTATTTACAAAATTTTAAAGAAAATTAAGAAAAAGAACCTAACCTACAAACCATAAAATATAAATAAATGAAATATGCAAACAGTCAGTATTCAAGTGAATCGCAATAATCGAATGCAACTATTCGCCTACCTATACTCTCCAGGATACGTGCGTTCGCTACGAATAACTGAATCCTTATGGCAGCGGCGCGGCTCTCAGCGCGCTTTATATAGCCACGGCCGCGCAGGCGCGAGGCGTGCACGTCGGTACTCTGATAGAATACCTTAACAAATGTTCGCCGTGATTCTTTAAATTGACATAACTTTTTTATTTATGAACCGATTGACATGAAATAAACACTAAATGTTAAGTGAAGCTTACTACAATATATTAGTGAAAACCGCATCTAAATCTAATAAGCCGTTTCTGATATTAGCGTGCACAAACAAACAGACAAACAGACAAACAGACAAACAGACAAAAAAAAAATTAATTACAATTTCGGGTTCGGCATCGATACAATAACAACCCCTGCTACTTTTTTTTTATATATTTCCATTGTACAGACACCACTTTTCTACAAATTTATTATATGTATAGATTATACAATACATAAATGCGACGGAATAATGATGTTTTTAAGTAAGGGCTGATTTTTCAATCATCTGATGACTTAATCGAGGAATAATTTTACATTTTTGACAGTTATTTCTTACAAACATTGTCAAACGTCAATTTTATTCCTCGATTAAAAGTTATCTGGCGACGGAAAAATCAGCCTTTAATAAATTAAAGTAATGTTGCATTTAATTAAAATAATTTAGTTACGTAACATTTTAATATTCCAATCAAGTTGTGTAATTATCACTGTTCCAATTAATCAGGAAATGAATTGGAGGATTTAATGTAGAGTCGTTGTGACGTTTCCCTGCTTACTCGGTTCCCTATCACAACTCTGCTGAACCTCTACTGGGACTGTATGCGATCTAACTTCGTAATAGATGTAATAAGAACTAATTACTGGGTCACTGTCGGTTAAATTGTTGGCTACATGTACATAGTAGTGGTTACAAAAAAGGGTTTTAATGAAAGTATTTAAATCAAAATATAGGATTGGTGGAATAACCAGTCTATGATTTAATAACAGCCTGTTTCGTTTAGTTTGAAGAACGAGTTAAACCTCCCATAAATATGTCACTTTAAGAAAGGCAAAAAACAAGTTTTATGTTTAGGGCTCCTGTACACGATGCCCCTGTGTATACGTTTGCGACCGCATCGCCATCGCGCCCGCGCCGCCGCCGCCGCACCGCCATCGCCACCGCGTCCGCGCCATTTGATTTTACCATACCACTATACAGTTGTTAGTAATACATTGCTAGCTGCGAAGAGCATACGCTTAGCACTCGCACGGATATGTCCAACTTAACGACAAAAAGAAGTTAGGGTTGCCTTACTACATGTACAGAAAATGGCAAAATGAACGTCGCCGTCGTAAGTCCATTAGAAAGTTGTGGGTACATCCTATTCTTATTAGAAAACGACGGGAGAAATATGGTGAATTTCACACACTTTACGAAGATTTACGAAAAGATGAGGGCAAGTTTTGCGATTATCTGCGGCTGAATTACAAGACATTCGACAAATTATTATTAATTAAGTGCATACATGCGCATACGTTGGCGGCCGGTAATGGAATAAGCAAAGTCAAACAGTGGAGAATGGCGGCGCGGTGGCGGTGCGGCGGCTTCGCGGGGGCGGTGCGGTCGCGAACGTATACACAGCATAGAGGCGCGGTGTCGGCGGGGCAGCGGCATCGTGTACAGGAGCCCTTATGCTTTGAGAAAGTACATAATTATATTATGTAGGTCACTGACCTATATCATACAAGTGTATAAATACAGGTCAGTGATGTAGGTACACAAGTAAATAATTGACGTTTTGGATATTAGTACGATTTAGTCGAACAATTATTTTAAATATGTTTTGTTTACAAAATATTCAAATACCACCTGGATTCTATGATTTTAAGGAATTCTGTCCACGACTGAATAATTAAATTACCATACCGACATGAAAAAATGTTTTTTTGTCATGCTGTACCAAATTAAAAGTTGGCAGGAGTGGTGCATACTGTGGGCACGAGGCACCAATTGTCCGCGTTGCACATAAGGAAATATTTTACCCTGCTTCAAACTGGTTGCTTCAAGCTTATCATAATTACCAAAATGTGGAAACTTTAAACAAAGAAGAAAACAAAATATAAAAAAGGTTTCAGCAATAGTAACTAAGTATCTTCCATGGACTTATAAATTTAAGACTGGTTTACACGATGCGATTTATTGTTGCCTTAATCAGTTGCATGTAACTGGTTGAGGCAACAATAAAAGTTGCACCGTCTAAACACTGTTTAGACGATGTAAGTAATTTGTTACTTCAATTTTATTGTATGGCACAGGCTAAAAACTTGCGCCATGTATATGGGGCTTTAGAGTAACCTCTCTACTATTATCCCTGTTATACTGAACATGGACGGCGAACACGACGAGGATTCATTAAGTGTCTGTTGTCCGTTTGTCACATATCAAAATCATTGACCGTGTGCAGTAACTTTCCCATTAATCTTTGAAGACCACTCGAAGTTTAATCTGTCGATAATAATGTAGGTTTTTAAAATAAGTACCTACGACGTTAATTTGATAATAAATAACATGTCACTTAAGACTATCACACTCTTTTTATGATTCGGTATCTCAAGGGGTGAAACGAAACCTTTATAAGATTACTGTTTTGTCCGCCCGACTGTCACAGAGATTGTTCTCAAAGCTTCAACGGAAGAATTACCTATTGCAATAACACAGTAACGTGATTGTCTAACAAACAATTCACATCGTTGTACTATACTTACGTACGTCAATTAATTACAAAAATATTGCATTTTTTTTCTCCGAATATTTTTTTTTGTTCCAAACGTATTTTCTTTCTTTCTTTTCTTCTTTTTTAATAAAATAATCCATCCATAACCAGCCTATAATGTTCCCACTGCTGGGACTCAGGCCTCCTCTTAATGAGAGGGAGTGGGCCGTAATCCACCACGCGGGCCCAGTGCGGATTGGCAGATGTCACATGTCTTTTAACTTCTAATTTTTGGTTCTAGTCTTAGAACCAAAAATTCGACGATGTTTTCCTTCACCGTTTTGAGAGCAGTGGTGATGAAATAATTTACAGAAAGTAAAGCGCCTGTCGGTTCGAACCTACGACCTACAACTCGTAAGTCGCGGCCGTTACCACTTGGCCACCACTGCTCCCAATAATAAATATATAAATATAATAAAATAATATTGTTATTTATTCATTTGACATTTTTTTTCTGTTCTGTAAATTAAAACTAACATCGTCGAGGCTTTAACATTACAATGCCAACCTGTATCTACGATACCGTACCTACAATAAATATATAATACATTAACGTGCAAAATACTTCTAACTTTTGAGATAAAGGCCGATACTGCCGTTATACAACCAGTACCGCTAGATGACTTACTAACAGAGGCCAAAACGGTGTCGAAATACTGTTCAATAAATAAATATTTTATTGATCTGCATTCTCAAGTAGGTCATACCTAGGCATGTTCTTAAGTCAGTGAGACTAAATTACTAAACGTTTGTTTGAATGTCTTTCATTTATATTTACAAGCATAACCTATCAGTTAGCGAGGTGCTTGGGAATCAAAACTAGTAACAAAGTGTTTGGTTGTGTTTTTATAAATCATAGATTTTTCAAATGTCCATTTTGCAAAGTGACACTAATTTCAAACAAATTAACACCTAAGTGTGTGTTGCTCAAAGTCAAAGTCAAAGTCAAATCATTTATTTCAAATAGGCACATTAAAGGCACTTTTGAACGTCAAAAAAAAAACTAAATAGAAATGATTCTAGTCGCCCATTCCAAAAGGTAGTTTTCGTATGGAGAAGAATGGGCAAGAAACTCCACCGTTACTCTTTTAAAATGTTTTACAAGGTCTTGTATGACATAATAAAAATTATATGTGAACACGATGCACCCATAATAAAATTAGCCTACCACAAAAGGTAATAAGAATTAAAAATTAAGCAATGACAGGTAAATCAAATAAGTGATAGATACATGGTGCTCACATATTTACAAGTTATTTAAAAAAAAAATGCAAAAGTAGTTGAATTTTAACAAGTGTGTGAGCCAACTACAGTGGCTCACACACTTGTTAAAATTCAACTCAACGCAGATTGTAAAAATGAATTAAAATAAGATATCATAATTAAAAATAAAATATATAATTAAATTAGGAACAAGTTTGATTTTGTCTAGACTTTTAGATTGTCCTATGGAGCAGGACCAGCATGTTTCCAAACATTCTTATCTTGGATATAATCCTCTAATTTGTAATATAATTGTTTACAAAGTGTACTTTTAATATGAGTTTTAAATTTTCTTTCATTTAATTGCAATATGTCACAAGGTATTTTGTTGTAGCATTTAACACAGTACCCCATAAAAGATGTATGTACTTTAGATAATCTGGAAAAAGGTTGATCTAATTTATCTTTATTTCTAGTATTAAAATTATGCCTATCACTTATTTTATTAAAAAGATGTTGATTTTTTCTTACATACATAATATTTTCATAAATGAATTGGCAAGGTACCGTCATGATATTAACCTTCTTAAATAGTTCCCTAAGAGATTCGCGACGATGTAGATTGTAAATGGCTCTGACAGCTCTCTTTTGTAAAATAAAAATGGATTCAATGTCAGCAGCCCGACCCCATAGTAAAATGCCATATGACATAATACTGTGGAAGTAACTAAAATAGACCAAACGCGCGGTTTCTACATCTGTTAACTGTCTTATCTTCCTAACAGCATAAGCGGCGGAGCTTAGCCGCCCCGCAATAGATGTTATATGAGGTCCCCATTGTAATTTCTCGTCTAGCGTGATTCCTAGAAAAACTGTCTGATCAATAAATTCTAGTTTTTGGCCATTCAATATGATTTCACATTCGCTACTTCTAACATTCGGTAATTTAAATCTAATGCATTTGGTTTTTTTTTCATTAAGTACTAAATTATTTACCGTAAACCAATCTTGGACCTGAAGAATAGAGTTATTCACGTCGTCAAGATTTAGTGACCGTCGGTCTATTTTAAAGATTAATGATGTGTCATCTGCAAATAACACCATCTTCGGTTGATTTTGAAGTAATTGGGGTAAATCATTAATGTAAACTAAAAAGAGGAATGGACCCAATATCGAACCTTGAGGAACACCCATTGTCATTTCAGACCCTAATGAGTTTACGCCGTTTACTTGAACTTTAACCTTTCTATCTTTCAGGTATGATCTTAGCAAGTCAAGTGCTGTTTTTCTAATTCCATAGTGCTCCAGTTTCATCAGAAGTGTCTCGTGGTTTACGCAATCGAACGCCTTAGAGAGGTCGCAAAAAATTCCAATGGCATCTTGTGCTTCTTCCCAGGCGTTAAAAATGTTCTTTATTAGGGTAACACGTCAGTAGTGCAACGCCCTTTGGTGAAACTGTACTGGTGTTCATGAAAGATGGAATTTTTATTAAAGTGACGTAACATTTGATTGAGCATCAACTTTTCAAACACCTTACTGAGAACTGACACAGGTCTATAATTGTTAGGATCTTTACTATCACCGGATTTGAACAATGGTACTACTTTACTATGTTTCATAAGATCCGGAAAGACTCCTTGGTCAACACTGGTGTTAAATATGAAAGCTAAATAGGGCGCAATAGTTTCGATGAAAGATCTAGTTCTGAATAAAGCTTCATCAATATTACATAGGTAAAATCCATGATGACGTTTGTGTAACCATGAGTTAAAAATGCGCTAAAAGAAAGGCAACCCTGTTATGTCAACCCCTCTCATGATCATAATTATTTAGTAGGTAGGCCCGTTGGTAGGCTAGTCTATTTAATGAATGTGAGGACAAGCTAGTATTTATTTTTTTCTCAGTTAATTTTAGTGATGGTCAGCAGTTTCAGTTTGAGTACTTTATGCGACCTACCCAAATGTTTTCTATGGTCTTGTACGTCGAGTCGTTGAGCTCATTAAGTTCTGAGTTGAGCTAAACGATTACTGACAAAGCTTGCACTGACTGGATAAGTCCACTCAAATCTGTGTGGTTCTTTCCTCAAAAGAAAATTTTCAGACACAATGGTCCTCACAGGACCATGAAACCAGAAACAAGGTTATGTCTGGACTTTAAAAGAGACTGATCCCTGAATTTCTTTCGCTCTCAGGTGTTCAGAAAGGAAATGTCGACTCTATTTAGTTTTTTTCTAATATAACGTGTAAACGTGATTCCGGTATCCTATTTACAGAATAAACAATTTTATTATGTGCACTGTAAATGTTTTGTAAGTCTATTAAGACTATGCTATGGGGCTACCTCGCAAATCTAAAATCCTCGAAAACCTACTAAATGAGCGTAAGTGATGCAATTACTTTTGAAACGCAAAAGAAGAGTGAAGGCTATAGTGTACAGTCACGAGCACTAATATGTCAACACTTGGCAACTTACAATTGCGTTTTTTTTGTGAAATGACAAATGCAACCTTGAAATACGACACTTTACACAAACCTATGGGTTCAAAAATACTTTGTTCGTAATAACATAAGATTTCATTCAAAACTAAAGGAGAAAATCGTCTTTGAATAAAGCCAAGTGTATACATACTTTTGCTCGTGACTGTACGTGCGCTCGAAATAAAACGACGTATGTGCCAAAACGAATTTACTCCTTTTTTAACAAAATAAATAAATAAAATTTAAAACTACTTTGAGTAAACATCTAAATATATAAAACTCAAAGGTGACTGACTGACATAGTAATATATCAACGCACAGCCCAAACCACTGGAAGCATCGGGCTGAAATTTGGCATGCAGGTAGATGTTATGACGTAGGCATCCGCTAAGAAAGGATTTTTCGAAATTCCACCCCTAAGAGGGTGAATGGGGGGAGGGTGAAATTTCACGCGGACGAAGTCGCGGGCGGAAGCTAGTTGTTAAGATAATTCTCTGTTTTAAAGTAAATTCCATTGAATAACTCTTAAGCGTTACGCCGTGAGGTCGAAAAAGTAAAAAAATAGATATAACTTTGAATTTTTTTTTGTATCGAGAAAAGTTAATTGAGTCATGTATTCCTTTTACACTAGACCAAAGAGTCAAAAACGATATACCAAAATGTTAAATCCCTATTCCACATACTTTACACGAAATAGAAAAACCAAATTTTTTTCAATACTAACGCAATCTCAGGTTATAACTTTAAGAATATACAGGGTGGCAGGGCCATTGACGCAAAACCTGTACCATAGATTCAGTACACGATTTAGTTAGTTAGTTAAAAAAAAAATACTGTTCCATATATTTTAACGGCGCGCGGCGTAGGTATTGCACTTATCTATGAAGCAGCAGATTTTTTTATGTTGAAAACCGACGACAAATTTCTACACTACGGGGCGTAGAATCATGTGCTGAATTCAAGATAACAGTTTGCGCGTCGATTTCACCCCATAAAAAATGTTACCTAGATTTATATGGGAACTAATTTTTTGAGCTGTTATTTAAATATTCGAGATGTTAAGATCAGTTGAAAAACATTACAATGTCAATTCTAAAAATAATTGAGCAGTCCAATAACTGAATAAGCGGTAAGCGGGGCTCCGTCGACATAGAATGCAAGAGCGAGCGAAGGGCACCCCGAGGTTCGGTTTGGTTAGGTTACTTTAAACCCTTTACACAGAAATACGCGAAGCGGGGCTCCGTCGACATAGGATGCAAGAGCGAGCGAAGGGTCCCCCGAGGTTAGGCTCCGTCGACATAGGATGCAAGAGCGAGCAAAGGGCACCCCGAGTTTCGGTTTGGTTGGGTTACTTTACACACGTAACCGCTCGTTCAATAATTTTTACCGCCCATTTAATTATTTTCCTGCTCAATTATACAGGGTGATTGGAAGATGGGTGCAAAGCTTTAAGGCGAAGATAGTACAGACAATTTAGAACCATTTAAGCCATGGATGTCTTAAACGAAGTCTTACTACTTTTTTTTTACCAATTTCTTAAGATTTTTTTCAAAAATTCCTAAAGTTTTAACTAAACTATTTATTTATGGCCAAATTGAATGATAAACGAATTCATTTTTATTGTATTTAATTAAAGTAATGTGTAAGCAATCTAGCAAAACATGTTTTAGGCCTCTGTGTCGTTAGACATTTTTTTTACAGATATTTAAAGTTCATAACAAATTTTAAAATTTATAAATACTTTTTGTAAACCTTATTTTAAAAATCACGGAGCGTGCTTTTTTTGTTCAAACCTTTTTGAAAACATGCTTGATAATCGCTCTTTCTTTTGAAGTAACATTTACACAGATATCTTACAAATTATTGAAATTAGGACCTAAAAACCAATTTAAGGGAGAAATTTTAAATTTTAGGCAGTCTAAATAAAACAACATTTGAATTAAATTTATTTATGTTTCATGGTCAAAATGTTGTCCGTGATTCCTAATACAAGCACGGCTCCGTCTTCTCACTTCTATTGTTGTTATTTTCAACATCATATCTCCAGCTTCACTGTTTCAAACTCTGAATTCATTCTCTCTGTCAGTTCTTCTCTCGTGTTTATTTCAACATTCGTATACACCAGCTCCTTGGCCCGGCCCCACACGAAAAAGTCCAGCAGGGTCAGATCTGGTGAGCGAGCGGGCCAAGGGATGGGTCATCTCTGCCAATCCAGCTGTCAGGAAAGCAATTATTTAAGTGTTCCCCATGTGTTGTGTGGGTTATGAAAGTTTGTAATGCCCTCCCTAGAAAATTTGCTTTCATCCGTCCACAAGACTGATTTCAAATTAAAGTTTTCTAGGGAGGGCATTAAAAACTTTCATAACCTTCATGAATGGGCCGCCAAAGACAACAATCCACATTTTAAGAAGCAGGTGTCGTTTCAGAGGAAATTCTGGAGGCTGGAGTAATTTGCAGGACGTTGATTGGGCCCCACTTCTTACCGGAGACTTTCAATGATGAAAATGATTTGCACTTTCTACAAGTGGATTTACCAGAGCTGATAGAGGAAACCGGTGTCCCGATATTCGCAAGAGACAGTACAGTCATCTTTCAGCAAGACGGCTGTCCAACGCATTGGATGTTAAATGTAAGGGAACACTTAAATAATTGTTTTCCTGACGGATTGGCAGAGATGGACCCATCCCTTGGCCCGCTCGCTCACCAGATCTGACCCTGCTGGACTTTTTCGTGTGGGGCCGGGCCAAGAAGCTAGTGTATACGAATGTTGAAATAAACACGAGAGAAGAACTGATAGAGAGAATGAATTCAGAGTTTGAAACAATGAAGCTGGAGATGATGTTGAAAATAACAACAACAGAAGTGAGAAGACGGAGCCGTGCTTGTATTAGGAATCACGGACAACATTTTGACCATGAAGCATAAATAAATTTAATTCAAATGTTGTTTTATTTAGACTGCCTAAAATTTAAAATTTCTCCCTTAAATTGGTTTTTAGGTCCTAATTTCAATAATTTGTAAGATATCTGTGTAAATGTTACCTCAAAAGAAAGAGCGATTATCAAGCATGTTTTCAAAAAGGTTTGAACAAAAAAAGCACGCTCCGTGATTTTTAAAATAAGGTTTACAAAAAGTATTTATAAATTTTAAAATTTGTTATGAACTTTAAATATCTGTAAAAAAAATGTCTAACGACACAGAGGCCTAAAACATGTTTTGCTAGATTGCTTACACATTACTTTAATTAAATACAATAAAAATGAATTCGTTTATCATTCAATTTGGCCATAAATAAGTAGTTTAGTTAAAACTTTGGGAATTTTCGAAAAAAATCTTAAGAAATTGGTAAAAAAAAAGTGGTAAGACTTCGTCTAAGACAACCATGGCTTAAATGGTTCTGAATTGCCTGTACTATCATCGCCTTAAAGCTTTGCACCCATCTTCCAATCACCCTGTATATTCACTGATCCATTTCATTATTTTTTATTACTCATTTTTGTTTACTTTATTGCTTAGTTTTAACTGCTGAACTAGTTATTAAACGTGCCATTTATAATTTTTAACTTACCAATACCGCTATTTACAACTGCCTCTTTAAATCAGTGCCGATTTATATTTACGGAATTATCACACCCATTTCGTATCAATCTGGTTACCTTTACAGAGATTCTACGTATTTACAAATTATGTTGAAGTATTTGCAATAATTATGTTTAAAAAATAAAATCGTGGGGCGCGTGAAAATTCTATCAACAGTCAACCAACCGCTCATAAGCTATTTACATATTACTCCGGTTACGCTACGGGCTACGGCCCTACGATTTTATTTTTTTGTCTGATCAATGCCCTAGATTGATGAGGAAAGTGGTGTGATGACTGGTACCTAGGACCTAACGAATTATTTTTTAGCTTTTAGTACATTATCTACATCATTATTTTCATTAAAACCGTTTTACATACAAAACATTTTTTACTTATTTTATTTTCATGATACTCATTAAATAAAATTTTACTGTCATCAAAACTAAAGGTGTGATATCAGATCAATCTGCCAACAGGAAGGAAGTAAAGTTTCAAGTACTAAATTAGACCCAAATAAATAATTATCAAAGAGGGCAAGCTAAATAAATGTCCAACAACTTTGAAAATTTGGTAAAAACTAGTTAAAATTGCTATCCTACTTAAGAGAATTGTCAGAAAATTAAAAAAAAAGGAAAGACGGAAATGTCTCAACTGCCCCGTTGGTGTCGTGGTCGCAAGCGCGACTGCTTTGCGTGGAGTCTGGGGTTCGATTTTCCAGTAGAAAGGTCATTGGGCATAATCTGACCCGGTTTGTGAAAACTTGCGTACAAAAATCCATTTTCTTAATGACAATGTTGGCTAGGCACAGTACGAACATCATGTGACATAAACCTGTTTTTTTTTGCCAACCCGTGATTCAAGGGCCGTCGCTTTTATTCCTAAAAGGAATAGAGTTAATTGTCCTGTAATAAACTCAAACTCGACGCATTTCAATCAAACCAGGCACTTTTGAATTGTTTAGAAAGATGAAGCTAGTAATTGCCCATTCCAAAGCGTAGTAAGAAGAACGGGCAAGAAAATCCATGGACACTCGTTTAAATCAAAGTTAATATTATGCAGGAAGTTTAGCTCTATTATCTAAACAATACCCGTGTTTACGAGCAAGAATTTGCGGTTAATATCGTGGTCCTTACTGAGGGGATGTTTGTGAAAGTTTCCTTACTTGACGGGAAGTATGCGGCGGGAAAATTGAAACAATCGACGGTCGACGCTGTGACGATCGCGCGTGGCTTTACCGGCCGGTACTCTGGCTTGCAGCTGGAGTACCTATAGATTGAATTTCTTACACCTTGGGACAGATAGATACTAGATAGTTTTGAACAAGTCCCCAAGAATGTGAAATAGAAATCTAGCAAGTAAACCATTTGAAGTTCGGACCGTGATTCAAATACAAGGTGGCAGGTACAGACTAGCACATGCTTAGCACATGCAGCTTGATGTGCTGGCGTCTGTACATCGACGCACAACCTGTTATCATGGATTCAGTACATAATTCTGAACCCCTGCGCAGAAATTTTACGTCTGTTATTTAAGAAAAAAAATACTGTTCAGTACATTTTGACCGCGTATCTAGGTATTGCACTTTTTTTATGAAACAGTAGATTTGGTTTTTGATAACCAACGAAACTGAATTTATGGTTACAGTTTGCGGGATGACACCCTATATAATTCCTCCCTGTAATAAGGTTCGCGGCGATAACAATACATGGATTGGTATTACCTCTAGCTATAACTTTATCGATTGAAGATATTTTTAGACTAAATATCAACCATTTGTTGCAATAGAATTGCAGAGTGGCAATTTCTTTAATTTTATCGCAGACATTCTATTGCTGGATTTAATACTATTACATTTTTATTGGATGCGAGAAGCGCAAAACCGGTTGAAGTGGAGGTGCTTGGGGGAGGCCTATGCCCAGCAGTGAACGTCTTTCGGCTGAAATGATGATGATGATGATGACATTTTTAGTATACGGACTTAATATTTTATTAATAACAAGTCGTAGAATACGGAAGCTATTCAAAGCAGCCAACATCATAAGCATGGCTGTAAAATTTATTATTCCCCCGACCCACCCCATCGCATCACATCGCCTGCCCGCACTATTACTTCGCTTTCGTTTAGCGTTCTTTCTTACTTTTTACTCGGCTCCTAAGAGTCTTAGCGTGACCTTAAATAGCCTATTATAGCCTTCAAGAATAGGGCTATCAAATGCAAGATTTTTCGAATCCGACTGGAAGTTCCAGAGATTAGCGCCTTCAAATAAACAAACAAACTCTTTAGCTTTATTGTTAGTATTAGTATAGCTTATAAATTGATATTATATGGACTTAATATTCTAGTACGTACCTAATACAAGTCCTAGGATACGGAAACTATTCAAAGCAGCAGACATCATAAGTATCACTGTCCATTTAAATACATAAAGTACTGCAAAGCTAATCTTTATTCAAAGTTTGTTTCGTATTTGTCCTTGTTGCGTTGTCCTGTATACAGGAACCGAATGTAAGTATTGTTTCTATCTCAAATCTTCTTTCAATAATATACAGGGTGTTTGGTGCATCGTTTGCCAAATTGAAATGGTCGACTGAAGGGATCATCTGCTAGCCTTTCAGACCCCTTAAACCCCTCATGCCCTGTGGATTTTTTTTTATCGACTTTTTATTGTTTTACTAAAAAAAGACCCAAATTTTACATTAAAATACAAATTAAAAAATATATTATTATATATAAGGCGTAGACTCTGAATTTTAATTTTATTTCGATGTGTATTGTTTAGGAGTACTTTTAAATACAAAATTAGTGACATTAGTCACCTAGTTTTTTTTTAATTCACTCGCAAAGGTAAAACTTAAATTAAAGCTGTAGATGTTACAGCTGTTTATATGGCTACAAAAAAAAATTCACAAAGTTGTTAAAAGATTTTTATGGCATGTGGCACATCATTAGCAAGAGGATAGACTGGAGAATTAATGAGGGAGTTGGAAGATCCCGGTCGTTTTTTTTTTTTTTTGTAGCCATATAAACAGCTGTAACATCTACAGCTTTCATTTGTAGAAATGGTCGACTGAAGGGGTCCCTTCAGTCGACCATTTCAATTTGGCAAACGATGCACCAAACACCCTGTATATTTAAGCAATTTCTTAGACAGGTAATACATACTTACCGCATTGTCACGGCACGGTTGGCGCAGTGGTTAAGCGATTGACTGCTGCGCTGCGTGTCGCGGGTTCGATTCCCGCACGGAACAAATACTTGTATGACCCACAAGTAGTTGTTCCGGGTCTGGCTGTTTGTGTATGTGAGTTTAAATGTTTGTAAACGCACCCACAATACAGGAGAAATTCCTAGTGTGGGGCAACGTATTTTTTAAAAGAAAAAAAATTGTATACGGCTTTTATACATTAAGAAGGAAAATTATGATATTTTTAATTAAGCAAGGTTGATAAAGTCACAATATCGTAATTAAAAAATGTATTTCCAGTCTTGAAGACACTTATCCATGTGTATATCTGACCGCTATCTATTACTCCACCATGAGGCATCGAAGCTATTGTTTCAAGCTTGATTAATGGACGGGCTGGTGGGTGATTGCTGAGACCTGAGAGTACGCTCCTGGGGAGGATCTGCTCACTGTACGCTCCGGGCGTCGGGAGCCGCGCGACGACTCCCGGCCACCGTAGGCGCGGGCCTGCGGGCGGTGAGTAATGGGTAGCTCACCGTCCGATCAGGACCAGGCCCGTGCCGGACGGCGCGTACGTGTTCAACGCGCGCCTTAAAGAGATGTCAGCATCGAGGAGGGGCCCCATAGGGCCGAAGCCTGCCGGGTCAGCGGGATTGTCCGAAAGGGTTACCGCTGGCCCGGAACATAAAGGGCTAAGGAAGGAACACGGGTGGGTTTTAGTCAGTAAGAGTCTGACACTCCCTTCCGCTCCACCCAGAGCGGGAGGGGTCATTTGATGATTTCCCATTCGCAAAAAAAAAAAAAAAAAACTGTACACACGAGGGTATCGCTTAGTAGTCAGTTACAACATCGTTGGATGAAATGCGAGGCCTATTAATGGCCGATAACTATAAATAAACCTTCCCCATTGGGGTATACTGGTGTGATGCTGTTTTGTGCAACTACTAGCGACCCTGCTTCGCACGGTTTTGACGACTTGACATTACTTTATTATACTCGTATGTAAGTTTTGTTTGTTTTGTTTTGTAAGGAAAACATCGTGAGGAAACCGGCATGTCCTAGAACCAAAAATTCGAAGACATGTGACATCTACCAATCCGCACTGGGCCCGCGTGGTGGATTACGGCCCACTCCCTCTCACCGAGAGGAGGCCTGTGTCCCAGCAGTGGGAACATTATAGGCTGATTATGGTTATGGTATGTAAGTTTCATATTAATGTTTTGTACACATAAACCTTCCGGAATAAGTTCTCTAAATGGTGGTGAAAGCCGCATCAAAATCCGTTGCGTTTAGAAGAACAATGCGGTCACACAGATAGACACGAAAAGTGACTTAAATTTCTAATATCATCATATCTATAAATATAGACATAAAAGTGCACGAGATACAAAATTTAAGAAAGTCGATGTGTATGCAAACGCAACGAGTTTTTCAAAGTAGATAACCCAGGATTGGAACCGATGTGGTCCACTAGAGATCTCTGTTTGTGCTGAGGACGGCCACAATGGAAAGTTTCCGTTTTCGGAATGAACATAGCATTCTCCGGGCGGCACTCTGAGGGTCGTATATACTAATAAGGATATAAGTATTTATATTTTTTCTATTTAACCTGTAGGTACTGTCCCACTGCTGGGCAAAGCCCCCCCCCCCCATAGCTTTACAGTCTTTCTTGTGTTGCTTTCTCCGACCAATCTTCCCTAAACGCCTCTGAGTCTCTCTCGGTGACGACGCCCGTCTTCTAGGTCCCACTGCGTGACAACTCTGGCCCATCTGTCTTTATGCATCCTACCCTACATACATGGCCCGCCTAATCCCGCTTCAGCCTTGCAGACTAATTGCCCACATCGGCGGAAAGGATATTCTCAACAAATACAAAATAAAGTAAAAATCCAAAAATTTGTTTAAGAGAAACATTGAGCTCAAATTAACTACACTCTGTGGTTACAATTAATACAGAGTCGATTAAATCTTAATCAGTGTCTACTGTACAATGTACAGGTACTTAATTAAGTTAACTCGATTGACAACTTAAAAAAATCGGACAAAGTGCAAGACTTCGCGTATTTAGAGTCGGGTTCCGTGGTCAATACGGCTATGTTGACTCGTACCTTCAATTTCGTAGACTCAAGTCAAACTTAAAGTCGTTAGTTACTCTAACAAAATAAAGCTTATTTTTTTGTAAGCAAATCAATAGTTTATTGAAAAGGTTGTTCATTGTACAGCACGGTAATTATTTTTGAAATAATTATTTAGGTACATTTAGGCGAATCCCGCACCCTCGGCCATACGCAGAGTTGGAACCCCGCGGTGGTTTTAGCCAGTAAGAGTCCGGCATACCCCTCTGTCACCCCCACGATGGAGGAAGTCCATGAGGATTTCCACCGAGCACCAAAAAAACTAAAAAAAATAATAAAAAAAAGGTAACAATGAATACTTACAAGATTCGCGTAAAGCGAAAAATAATAACGTAGGCCTACGCTACTGCTTCTAGGTACTATAGCTTCATTTAATTACTTCTCAGCATTTTGATTTCATAGCCCTTATTTTTGCGAGTAAAAAGGCTGTCACTTACAGACGGTCATGTCGAAACTATGGGGGTTCGTTTGACTACGGAACCCTAAAACTAGCTCGTACACTATACTGCCATCGCCCATAAATAAACGAGAATTAATGAGAAAAGCTGACCTGTCTGACATCCGTTCAGCAATAAATAATTAAACAGTTAGCAGTAGCGTGTTATTTGAATCATCATTGGTTTATCTACAAAAAGATTTTATAAATACATATTATTTAGTCTAATACCGATAGTCCACGTGAACTTGCCTTTAGCTGTATTATTGATTGTTAAGGTTTTACGTCAGTGCCTTTCATCGCTTTTGTATCATATTTCTACAACAGTCTCATTGTAGTCTCGCAGACTCCACATCATCTTAGAAATAACCAGTTTGCGAAGCCCTACGTTTTGTTAGCATAAGCATAATCAACCTATAATGTTCCCACTGCTGCTGGGTCACAGGCCGTGAGAGGGAGTGGGCAGTAATCCACCACGCGAGCGCAGTGCCGGTTGGTAGATGTCACATGTCTTCGTATTTTTGGTTCTAAGTACATGCCGGTTTCCGCACCATGGTCTGGTCTGGTCTCTGGATGATCCTTCACCGTTTTGAGAGCAGTGGTGATAGGTTAAGTCATAATAGGAATTTCTTAGTAAGGGCTTCGGAAAGCACGTGAAGCCGTTGGTCCGGCGCCTGATCTCTCTCCGGTCATATTAGATTGTGTGCCGTCCTATCAGACTCTGAGAGTGAGGGAAGAGAGCGTGCACCTGTGTCTGCGCACACACTTGTACGCTATAATATCTCTCGCACCAGCCGCTAATCTCCGTTGAGATTGGCCGCCATACGAAATTACAAAGACGAAATACGGTCTGGATACTATTATTAATCGTATGCTGGCATACCAGCCTAAGTGTGGGTTACGCAAAGACTAACAGTTTCCCTCATGATAAGCTTTGATGCGTAGCATAGAAGGGAAGACCCCCCTTGGCATATTATAAGGACGGACACCATGTTGGATTTAGTCAGTAAGAGTCCGGTATTACCTAACCTTCGACTTGGAGGGAATCCAGGAATTTGAAGAGCAATAGTCAGAGCTGTGTCCAGCACTGGAGTGCGCTGTGATAGCTGCGGTCATTTTTTTTTTTTACTCTTCTGACTTAATTTATTTTTTAAACTAGCTGCTGTCCGCGGCTTTACCCACGTAAAAATCGGAAATTATCTCACGGGATACGACTACCAAGATAAAAAGTATCCTATATCTTAACCCAAGAAGGGTCTACCTGTGTGCCCAAATTTAATCGGATTCTATAAAGGTAAAAGGTACAAAGACAGAGTTACTTTCGCATATATTATTGTAACCTAGCTATAGGTAGTATTTTATGCTACTCATGTCGACTCATTGGACAAAAAATTTCTATTCTATATATTAAAAAGTATGGAAGTACTTATGGTTGAAAGCAGTTTTAGATTAACCAGAAGACTGGTTACCACCACAAAAAATCCAAAATCAGTGCCGTCATACTCATATTATCGTTAGTTCCCGATATCAATGAGCTTATGGCTTTATTATTGCACTGTACGAAGCTAACACGTGAGAGCGATTAGTGTTTTTCTACTACGACGGTAATTTCACGTAAGTGAATTGTTTATGACCACTTTATATGGAAACTGCCTAAGTAATGTGGTAAGGCGTTACTTAGATTATCAGTTATTATTGGCAATAACTGGCATTTGTGTAATGAGGTTCTTACTGGCAATTCCTAGAAGGCGTTTGCTGCTTAACAAATAATTGTCAAGTTATTTTGGGAATAGAAAAGGATTAAAAAAAATTGTAATCCAAGCTATTATTTCCACTGATAAGTAATATTGCAATATTGTATAACGTTTGTTTCTTATTGTAGCTGTTTGTTGTTGTTGTGGTGTTCCTTTTGAATAAAAAATGCAAAATAAAGTGGATCCCTGTTATGTTTTTACTACTGTGATTCTAAAGTTTCAACTGAAAGAAACCAGTTCCGTTGACTGTTTAAAGTAATACAAATTAAACTCGTAAAATAATGGCAGAGTAAAGCTCCTAATAGAGCAGCAACTTGCATTTAACCAGTTTTAAGAACGTGACATCCACCCTTAGCGCCTACTAAACAAAGTTTGCCCTGTAACTTTATAAACTCTTAAGTAAGTTCTCTCTTCGCTTCATAAAACGTTTATATCAATTTGCCCCGGAAATATTGGATAAGTGTTCCTTTAAACTTACAATAAATATAAATTGAATATAGGAGGCTTTATGTAGTTAGTATGCAGCCTGTACGTCACCCTTTACACGTGCAGGGAAATGGCCTTCGAGAATATTTAAGATGTATTGATTTGCAGCTTACAAATACTTTTCTATGTATGGTAAGAACTGACGAGTCTTTGTAGGCATAAAAATATGCTACAGCACATAGTCAAGAATTATTGCTAACTGTTAAAATGATGTTTGATTATTACTGAAATAAAATAAATAGAACACTTACATTGAAAAAGCCATACTGGTTAAATACTTTGAATGAAAACCCAAAAAAAAAACATCATAAAAGTTTGTAAGCAATAATGAAAAAGTTGTTTGTGAAACAGTAAATCTCACCCCATAAAATAAAAAAAACATTACGTGAACTAGAAACTGGGGTTCAAACCGTCCGAAGCCTCAATCCAATTCACCCACAAATTACGTAAAGCTTCAAAAGCTTGGCTCGTAACCACTACGTGTAGGCCTATAGATACATAGATGCACGGCGGTGTAAACGAGCGCAACCTTCACCGGTGCAGTGTAACTATGCAACTGCGTGCAGATATATATGCTGGCGGCGCGTGTACGACAGGGCTGCCCCAACCCTCGCAGCTCCCGCCCGCCCATGCTCGCCTGGTACCCGCTACAAAAACTTTTAATGTATCCTAAAAGCTCAAAAATTGAATTATGCCACAAATACTCCTTTTATTTTTGTACAAACATTTTACGATAGTTTTAACTTGGTTTACCTATTCAATTAACTTTAAGTAAATCAAGTAAAAGCTGAGCAATATTTATTTTGATATAATAAACGTTTAAAAGACATAATATTATAAGCTGATAAGGACGTTATAAAGGACGAAGATATATTTATTTATGAGTATGTTTTGACGCCGCGAGCAGGTTGCGTATAAAGGTGACCGCTAAGTATGAGGGCAAATAAAGCCGATTACAAACATACTACGTCCCTTCCTGAGAGCATTCTCTCTATTGTTGCGGGAACCTACAGGGTGAAGAATATTCTCTTCTTGCTACTTCGCTAGGGGTATGGTTTACAGACAATTGGTGTTAAGTCGCAGCGTAAAGTGTAACAGCTTAATAAATAACTAGCTGCGCCCCGAGGTTTCACCCGCATAAGTCTCGATCTCGTTAGAATATGGAGATAAAAAGTACCTATCCTATGACCTAATCCAGGTCACGGTCTACCCATGTGCCAAATTTCATCCAACTCCGTTTAGCCGTTTTAGCGTGAAAGCGTAGTAAATAAACATACGAGAAATCATAGCTTTTGTCTTTATAATATTATTAAGTTTTTATTAAGTTCTTTATTTATTTGACTTCAGCAAGTCAGTAAGGTAACATAATATGACCTGAAGTAAACCAAATTGCACCAATAAATATTATTTGAAGTTGATTGTCATATACCATAACGCCTCATTATCAGAACAATAATGACTAACTTAGTTGACAACAACGCCAATCACGTGTAGCCCCACTGAAGGAGATAGCAGAGGCAGAGATACTAACGACTTACAGCAGGCAGTTATTTTTAGCTCGAATCAAATGTTGCGCCCAGGTAAAGGTCAAGGCGCAAGTAATAATCGATGATTCTAAAAAATATAGGGGAAGTTTGAGATTCTTTTTTACAAATGATTCAGTAATTTCTTATGTAGATTTTTATGTTTGTTCGTCAAAATGTGATTCGCGACGGTAATGATATTATTATCATCATCATCATCTGCCTTAAAGCCTTTTCCCAACGATGTTGGGGTCGGCTTCCAGTCTAACCGGATGCGGCTGAATACCAGAATTTTACATGGAGCGACTATCTGACCTTCACAACGCAGTTAATATGTAATACGATTACTTCTTTGTAAGACTGGTTGTCAAACTTTCGGTATCGCGATTGTAATTATAATAATACTAACCACATTCAAATTCAAATTCAAATTCATTTATTTGTCCGAACATGGTACATTACATGGTCTTAAATTAATAAATGGTATCATCACATTCTGCCACGTGGGGCGCGCAAATATCAGGTAGGTACACAAACAAAATTTTACAAACACAAAAATCAAGATATTTAGTTAATATTGATAATATTGAATAAATAATTACGAATTAATATTACATTAAGAGACATGTCAGTTAAATATTAGGTATCTTGGTTAATGTCAGAGTATTATTCAATGTCAAACTATTAACTATCAAAGAGAGATTTCAGAATATAAAAGATTACAATTAAATTAGGATGGCAAAGTCATATCGTTCAAAAAGTCGTTTAAGGTATAATAGCATTTTTTACACAGCAACTCTTTAAGTTCCTTTTTAAACCCATTTAAATTTAACTGTTTGATTTGCTTTGGGACTTTATTAAAAACTTGCGGGGCTATACAAAATATGCTCTTCCACATTAATGCTGTTTTAGCTCTACGTCCGCGTAACATATCATTCCGCCTGTTACGTTTAACTGTATCTGATAAGTTGGGAAACAGGTGTGAATTCAGCTTAACAAATAAGGCAGTTTCATATATATATAAAGACGGCAGTGTTAAAATTTTGTATTTTTTGAAAAATGGTTCACAACTGTCCGTTATTTGAAGTCTGAACATGGCTCTGATGGAACGCTTTTGCGCTTTAAAAGCGATTTCTCTATTTGTAGAGTTACCCCAGAATATAATACCATATCTTATTACAGATGCTACAAGACCATGATAGGCTGTAAGTAGTGCATCTGTGTTAACTGTTGGGGCAAGTTTATACAGGGCATATGATGAACTACTAATTTTCTTACATAGCGCTTCAATGTGATCCTTCCAATTGAGCTGCCTGTCAATTATCAAACCTAGAAATTTTGCAATATCTACATCGTGAACTTTGTTATTCTGATATTGGACCTCCATTTTCGAACTATGTTTTTTATGGCCAAAGTGCATTATTTGTGTTTTGCTAAGATTAATTCTTAGATTATTATTGTCAAGCCAAGAGATTATTGAAGTTATGGCGTTATTAACGTTAGCTTCATATGATTCAGGTTTGTCACATGCTATTGTTATCGTACTATCGTCAGCAAAGAGTGTTATTGGGAAGTCTATAGCTTTGGGAAGATCGTTAATATAAATTAGGAACAGTGGAGGACCCAATACACTGCCCTGTGGTACTCCAAAGTATACTGTGCGTTCATTCGACAGGTATGTTACTTCTTCTTTAGTCTTGAAGTTTAAGTTTGTTACGGCGGTAAATTGCTTTCTTTTTGAAAGGTAAGTGCTTAATAAGTCCAGAACGTTACCTCTTATACCGTAAGACTCAAGTTTGTTTCTTAAGATAGTATGGTCAACGTAATCAAAAGCCTGTGTCATATCACAATACACAGCACAGACAGGTGTTTTATTATCAATATTAGTCATAATTTTATTTAAAAAGTCATAAATAGCCATGTTTATTGTCATGTTCTTTCGGAAACCTTTGACCGGTAGCTTGCACTCTGTTTTTAAATGAACCTAATGTATGAATATATTATTAATAGATATAGTACAGAAAATGAATAAACGAATTACTTATTTATTATTCACTGAATAATTATCGTTAAAATCATCAATAGCTATAGATAGACTATAAAGCTGGTAAAAAATTGACTTGATTTCATGAAAACATGAGCAGCAATTTGCGAAAATACTAAGAAAAACTCAAACTCCGCTGTTTACCTTATAGTAATCAGCTGTTCTTAGCTTGTCCTCCGACGATCGATTTAATTGAGGCAAAGTTTAAGCGGAACAGTGGACGGTGCCTGTAAAAGTTTGATTCGCGATCACATCGCAGCCCCGCACCCGCCGGCTGTGCTGCGAGGCGGCGACTGTCCGACGGCTAACAACGGCAAAATTCCCGGAACAATCTAATATGCAGATGTGCTGGTAAGCCATGTAATATACGCGCGTGTAGATTGTCCGTCATACCTTTTTTCAAAGAACTGAACAAATATTTCTGTCGATTGGTAACATTTTTACAAAGTTTCAAAGTTCTGGTCTGACTTGCTCAATCGTTGATAATGTTCCTAAGGTAGGTTGAAGGAAAAAACCTGCTTTAGTGATATTAAATAAATCTATAGGTATCTACTAATGATAAAGCTGAAAAACGAAGTAATTTCGCTGATAAGAAATTTGATGCGGACGAATTCGCGGGCAGAAGCTAGTAATAAATAGACCTACTTAGTAAGTAGGTATCAGTCTTGTTTACAATAGTACAATACCTATATATTACATGGAGACGGAGGTGGGAGCTATAGCTAATAGATCGTGATATTTTCGTCTCTATTTGTTATTATCTATCAATTTGTTATTGAAACTCAATCGCAGACAGTTACTAATTAGGACCAATACAAAAAAATAATCTGTATTATTGTGCTGTAAAAATATTTTACGACGATAATCCGAAATCGTTTTACAAATTGATATATACTTTTATCTACCTATAATAAGCTGCGCCCCGCGGTTTCAGCCGCATTAGTCTCAATCCCGTGGAAATATTTGGGTAAAAATCTATTCTATGTCCTAATCCATGTCATGGTCTACCCTTGTGCCAAATTTCATCCAAATCCGTTTAGCCGTTTTACCGTAACAAACAAACATACACTCGAAAAACATAACCCTCCTTCTGACGCAGTCGGGTAAAAAGATTCTTCTGCCTGAATTTTTTTCTGTACGAGTCGTGTATAAGTGGCAAGGGCGCCCCGCGGCCCAAAATAAAAAATGTTCGGAAACAAAACATATGTAGGGGAGACCGGGTACAAAAGTAACGGCGGGTCGAAAGTAACAAATGCTCTCTAGATTTATCCAATGGGCGAACACCGCTTTGCCGCTGTCAGGCGATAGCCGGGAGCGCCCCCCTCAATTGCATTTAGTCGCCGCGTACGCCACGCGCTGGTAGGCTGTGTGACAGGACGCTACGTGAATTTACAAACCAAAAGTAAGTTTTTTGACGTTTTCTTATTTAATGTTTTGATAGGCTTAAAAGCATGATAGTAATCTGAATGTTTGCATATCTATTCTGTATTAAAGTGATTGTACATTGCGTAAATTCATTTTTGTGTAGCACGTTCCGATTTAAGGTTATGTTGCACGTTTTTACAAAAATGTGGACGGGTACAAAAGTAACATAGCCCTATGGGTACAAAAGTAACATGTTACTTTTGTCCTCGTGGTGATTTAATTATTTATCATATTTTTATATGTATTTTTTTTAACAGAATGCCGCGACAACGCATAAGAACATCTGAACGAGGAACTACCGACACGGAAGTGTATCAAAAAGCGGCTGAAGAGCATTTTAAAGATGCTGCAACAATTAAAGGCCTGGCAAAAAAATATAATGTTTGCCATGTAACATTATATAGATTTATAAAAAAATTAAAAGCAGGAAATGCTACCGCAGTTGTGGGCTACCGTTGCGTCAACCGTGTTTTTACCAACATCGAATAAATTAATCTACGCGACTATTTAATCGAGTGCTCTGCAGTTTATTTTGGGTTAAATCCCTAACTGAAGTACGTAAACTGGCATACGAGTTAGCGGTTAAATTTGTGATATTAGTATAAAAATTTGTGTTATTAGTATAAAGACTTTAAATAAATAATTTGTTGATTTATCTTGTATAATATTATAGTCATTACCAACCCCTGTGTCTTGTTACTTTCGACCCACAACGTGTTACTTTCGACCTGCCTACGTGGTCGAAAGTAACAAGTAACGATTTTTTTTTAAATTTCATTAATTCATATAAAACGCACTATAATGTAATAAATCGAGTTGCTAGAGTAAAGAACATAAACTGAATTTTCATATAGTTATATTAATTTAATGGCAACAGTAACACCTACCCAGAAATCAAGGTAAAAGTACAAAGTGTTACTTTTGTACCCGGTCTCCGGGGAGACCGGGTACAAAAGTAACGGCGGGTCGAAAGTAACAAATGCTCTCTAGATTTATCCAATGGGCGAACACCGCTTTGCCGCTGTCAGGCGATAGCCGGGAGCGCCCCCCTCAATTGCATTTAGTCGCCGCGTACGCCACGCGCTGTTAGGCTGTGTGACAGGACGCTACGTGAATTTACAAACCAAAAGTAAGTTTTTTGACGTTTTCTTATTTAATGTTTTGATAGGCTTAAAAGCATGATAGTAATCTGAATGTTTGCATATCTATTCTGTATTAAAGTGATTGTACATTGCGTAAATTCATTTTTGTGTAGCACGTTCCGATTTAAGGTTATGTTGCACGTTTTTACAAAAATGTGGACGGGTACAAAAGTAACATAGCCCTATGGGTACAAAAGTAACATGTTACTTTTGTCCTCGTGGTGATTTAATTATTTATCATATTTTTATATGTATTTTTTTTAACAGAATGCCGCGACAACGCATAAGAACATCTGAACGAGGAACTACCGACACGGAAGTGTATCAAAAAGCGGCTGAAGAGCATTTTAAAGATGCTGCAACAATTAAAGGCCTGGCAAAAAATATAATGTTTGCCATGTAACATTATATAGATTTATAAAAAAATTAAAAGCAGGAAATGCTACCGCAGCTGTGGGCTACCGTTGCGTCAACCGTGTTTTTACCAACATCGAATAAATTAATCTACGCGACTATTTAATCGAGTGCTCTGCAGTTTATTTTGGGTTAAATCCCCAACTGAAGTACGTAAACTGGCATACGAGTTAGCGGTTAAATTTGTGATATTAGTATAAAAATTTGTGTTATTAGTATAAAGACTTTAAATAAATAATTTGTTGATTTATCTTGTATAATATTATAGTCATTACCAACCCCTGTGTCTTGTTACTTTCGACCCACAACGTGTTACTTTCGACCTGCCTACGTGGTCGAAAGTAACAAGTAACGATTTTTTTTTAAATTTCATTAATTCATATAAAACGCACTATAATGTAATAAATCGAGTTGCTAGAGTAAAGAACATAAACTGAATTTTCATATAGTTATATTAATTTAATGGCAACAGTAACACCTACCCAGAAATCAAGGTAAAAGTACAAAGTGTTACTTTTGTACCCGGTCTCCCCTACCTATGACGTAACGTCGTGCGGGACACCCGAGTGGATAAGGGTCATAGCGTGATGTTAAATAGCCTTCCTCAAGAATTGGGTTATTGAATGCTTTTTTTTTATAGTTAGTAGTTAGATATGTCCAAAGATTATACCCTCCGCATACAAATTTACAAACAAACAAATACCTCTTTATAATATTAATATAGATTAGTTTAGACAAGAATCTTCGACGCCTAAGTGTTCTTTTGTATTTGATATTTGGTGCCTAGTGTACATAGTTAGATACTTGTGCTATATAATGTATGTGTTATAAATATAGTTTCAATTAGATATCCTTATTGTACCAAATACAATTAATTAAACTTTAAAAACATCTCAAGAATTAGGAGCTTCAAAGAAATAACATTTTCAAAGTTTGTAAAACCGATTAAGTTCGAGAAACTCAAATTTCAATAGATTCGATCTTAAATTGAAATGTAATTGAAGTTCAGTTCAGAACTATTCTGATGAAATGATGTAACTTGTATCGAAACTTGCTATGCGGCTCAATTGGGATTGAATAACTATTTCCATTAAGAAGGTAATAAAAATTACAGTCGAGGACATACCCAGACAGCTGGACAAAGAAGTTATTCACTTTTGGTATTACAATTATTGTAAATGGCAAAATAATAGATACTATGGAAACGTCCCGTCGCAAAATGTCACTATGGCATATTGCCCTACTCTTGACCAAGAGCGTCCTACGGCCGTTTCATGTTCAACATAAGGGGATTACAGGACCTAAACACAAAAAAACGCAAGTTTTAGAAGCAATAAAAGTATAAGATCGACTACAGTAATCAGAAAAATATATGATATTCTTCAGGATAAATGCTAGGTAGATAGTGTGTTGAAAACATAATACAACTAATTTGATACGACAGAAATAAATCGTGAAGATACCTCTAAAAACTTTTTTTTTACAATAAAAACCATACTAATATACATACAATCATTCTGATTTTTTGTCAGATTATTCTACAAGCAACATACTAAAGCACTAGTGTTTTAATTTTTTTGTCCAAACAATAGATTTTTGTAAATAGATAATTGCTTTATATTTTTCAATAAATTACCAGTGTTGTGTCATCGCGCTACTCTTTCTTTTCTATGTAGTCCGACAGTAACCGCGCTTTAGGTCATGTAGGTAGTCCCCTTCAGTAAGTCAATAAAGGGCCTCTTTTCCACGTTGACTTTCTGAAATACTAGCCCGGTCAAATGGAGGACTTCTGACAAAAAGTACTCTTAATAAGACTAAGTCAGAAGAAAAGTTATAGTAATGCTAAGAGAAATGCTGGATTTTCACTTGACTAGGCATAATCAGCCTATAATCTTCCCACTGCAGGGAGACAGGTGGCCTCTCTGTGAGAGGGAGTCACTTGACTAGCTTCATTCCAACTACTTTGTGACTGTGTGGGCCGATTTTGATCCAACCAGTTGCAGTCAACTTTAATACTAAGACATTGCCTTCTTTCTTTCCCTCACAATTCAGTTACTAAGCATAAGGTATATATATGAAGTTTGATACGAGAATAATAAGTAGGTATCTCATATTTTTTTATAAAATCATCACCACTGCTCTCAAAAGGGTGAAGGAAAACATCATGAAGAAACCGGCATCCCTATATCCTAGAACCGAAAATTCGATACAATTAAGTTGGCACTGCTTTTTCTTTCTATATTGAAACTGATCTCAAAATGCAAATGTCTATTTATTACCCTCTCACTTAGAGGAGGCCTGTGTCCCAGCAGAGGGAACAAGGCTAATTAAGCTTATGCTTAGCTTGGTATAATCTGGATGATTCTAGAATACCTGGATGTATTTTTTTTGTACTAGCAGTCTCGGGTAAAAATCAAGCAAATTAAGGATTTCAAATCTGAAGTGTTTGCCTTTTTTTGCTAACGTTTCGCGAAATTAATTATCCCATTACAATTAACTTTATATGTATGAATGATTTATATATTTGGGTTAAAATCACCGATAGTTTTACCTCTGATTATCACCATAAGACTTGGATGTAACTCGCAATAACAACCAGAATATAAAATGTGCAAAACGTTTAAACCGAAATTGAAAAGTTTATGGTGAGTCGCGGAGATTCGCACGGTTGTTTCATCTCAATATCTGAAACATGGTTGGCCGTGGTTGGCGACAAACCGCGGGAAATACGACAGACAATATTTTCGTTTAGTAATGTAAGCCAACTTAACATAAAATGTTAATATTTTTGTAGGGCACTGGAACCCAGTATTTCCTATAATAAAACTGTGAATTTTAACAGCCAATAATCCGTGAAAAAATTTTCACCGGAAGATTTTGTGTAGATTAATTAGACGCAAAAAATGTAGGAGTTGCCTTTTATCACTATTGGACTGTCTAGGGTTGAAAAAATAACTAAGTTTGTGACTTGGAGAAGAGTCCGACGGCGCCTTTGAGCGACATTCAATACAAACTTTATTTTACCAACCATATAAAATTTTGTAGTTATCCGTTGATTGTTAAAGTAAATCACTGAATAAAACTGCAGGTTACTTTTACATTACTGTAAAAACATTACCTAGTAAAGTGCGGTGTCAGTTCCCAGCGCAAGAAATTTATTAGATAGGTAGAAATCATTGAGATGGTAGATCTAATTAAATACTAATGCTAGGAGGTGCTTTTATCCACTTAAAAACTAGAAAAGAACTTGTTTTTAGTTCGTCTGAGTTTTCATGATAATTAAGTAAGTACTAAAGTGTTTTAATAATCTTTTTTAGGATGAGCTGCCTTTGTGTTGCTGCTGTTCACCCTAAATTTCAATAATGGTAAAAAGACTGTTTTGAGTTCGAGCCAAATTGTCCGACGCATCAAGACGACTACGCACCCAAGTTTAATGTTTCTTTTTATAAGTGGACTCTGAAGTAGCTTCTGAAAAACTTTCCAATCACGGAAGTTATCCATTTACCCTTGAAATCAATAAATAATAATTGAGAAAGACCTCGACAATACGTAACATTTTAGGTAAATTAAAATAACACGCACTGAAACGTCCTACACTAATTAAATCCATTAAACCAAAACTATCTTTAATTTTTCCAAATAGCATCGGATATTAATTTCATTAAGAGCTCCGATCATTATCACAACAATCGCATCAGGGATATAATAAATTGAATTGCAAAGTAATAACATTATGCGTTGTACAAATTAAGTGTTAACCGCAACCGGAATGACGTTTAATTTTAAACTATCGACGGGTGCGAGAAAAACTGATTTTCATTGTGGACTGTGCCGGGCCAGCTTCGCGGTCAGGAGTGTGGGGCGCATGGCGCGTGGGTCGCGCGCCCGCCGCCCTTCCTCGGGAATTCAATGGAACCTTCTACACTTTTCTGACCGCCTGGTACTATTTGGCATTGACTTAGGGGAGCCGTCTGACGATTTGTTGCCCAATTTGCTGAGACTGATACTGAATGAAATGTTTGTTGATGTTGGCCGCGCTTTACTGAAACGACTTTTAAGCGCATAAATAAAAATAATCCAAATTCACAATATTTTTATTTCGTAGTTTGATCATCTTCAAATAATGTATTATCTATAATAGTATTAAAATAATTTCGTAATATCGTTCTTGATAAGAAGAATTATGGATAATAAAATTTTATTACACTTTTTGTTTGAATATGTATAAGAGTTTTATGCGTAAGTAGCTGAGGTAAGAACACTTGGCATAAAAGCTCAATTTTAAACTCAAGTTTGATTGAACTTTCTGAGATAGTCTTCGATCGAAGTCGTTACTATATGGAATGGACTGGCTAGAAAATCAGATACCTGTACTATAAAAAGGCATTTCTCCGCGATATGTATATAATATTTCTACTTAATATGATATTGATGTATCTACCTTATCGTTTTTCGCTACAAAATACCTTCTATAAAATTTTACACTTAAACTCCAAGTAACTTTCGATTCTTTTTCCGACTCGTGCAAGTGAACCGAATGATCTAGTATATACCTTGTAATTGCTTCAGACTTTCATATTTCATTCTACTTATTTTCAAAGTTCAAGATAATTGTAATTTAATTATTTACATGGTAGTAATTAACTTTTCGTAACTTGAAATCTGCCGTTAAAGAAGGGTTCAGATTTGCACTAGTTAAGTAACTTTTAAATTTTAGCTAATGTGCAAAAGAAAATGTTTCCTATGTTCGAATTTTCCTTCGTAAAAAGTAACGCAAAAAATAAATCATACAAGTTTTAAAACTCCATTCTACGAACTAATACATAGCTCATATTTTATTAAGGTCTCTCGACCTAAATAATATCAGCAGGAAATACGCGTGTTCTAAAAAAAAGGTTATTAAAACTGCTGGTTTATTAAAGGAACGCAGAATGATGCTAACAATATTTTTACATCTCTTTCATGAAGAGATTTTCCCGCAACGCTATAAATAGAACTGAAAAAGTGCGGGAAATTAGATCTACCACTTTAGAAAACTTATTAAAAAAGCTGTGATTACTTTCTCAATGTTTATCATAGAAACATGTTTTAAAAGTTTTAAAAAGTGTCTGAATACTTTGCAAACGAACAACAAAAAAAATAATTTTATTTATCATAGACATAACTTTTGATCTTGCGGAAGATATTCTAAGGAAAAGGTTTTTTTTTCAGCTCATCTTTACAACGCGTCATCGTTGTTTATGTTGTTATCACCCCACAATAATCACGACGCGCTTACAAACTGAAAGAGAGAGTTGGGACACCGAAACCCGCTTTCCCACATTCCAGTGATAAAAGGGAAAACCGTTATAACTTTCAGCAGGAACGGGATGGGGATAAGGCAGTAGTGAGGGTGCGAGCAGGAAGTAATATGAATGTAAGGGCTTACCTCCTTGGTGATCCTGGTAGCCTGGTAGCTCGTTACAGGTCGCGTAACGTAGTCGCGGCGAGCGTGGCCGGGCGCAGAGGGCGAGCAGTTGCGACGGCTCGGCGACGCGGACTGCAAACGCAACGCATTCCGCCGGGGGTGGTGCATTCTGTGCAAGCGAGACTGCAGCGCCCGCCCATTTGCCTCGTGCCTCACATTCCCGCCCTAGTGTTCCTGTTAATTTAGAAAACTTACAACACTTAACAGTGAATTGTAATTAAACACCTGATTTAATTGTTTAGTTGCTTCAAGTTTCTAATTATTTTGCGGAAACTGTGATGCGTGAAAAGAAACTTTTAGGAGCTTTTAGGAGCTTTTAAATTGGGAAAAACGAGCGACAAACTCTTTTAAGATTACAGCGACAGATTATAGAGCGCCAGACGGTTTGTAATGAGCGGAGACGCTACTAAAAGTAAAATGTAGTAGACTTCGCGTATTTACAGAAGGTTCTGTGGAGAGGTCTGGGCGGGCCCGCCCACGCGCCGGTCGCCTATGGTGACCGCCCGTCGCCGCCGCTCCCCACGTGTCCCGCTGCCGAGTTTGCCGTAATTTCGCTTAAAATACCAGATAATTATAATTAGATATGAAAAATAACGTAGACAGTAAAAAAAACTGGATGAAAAAATAGTTGTGTTTTGTGATTTAAGGTCAAATTATTTACAATTTCGGTGAGTTATGCTTATTATTTTTATTCATGCTTGTAGTAAGTACTTAGTCGAAAATTAATTAGTTCACATACATTTTCGAAAACTTGCGAAACTTTATGTGAACGAATTAATTTTCAATGTTGTCATTGAGGAAACTTTAATAGGTTTAATAGGTAGGTGAGCCATTTTCCGTTAAATCAATCTTTTACCTTTACCAATGCATTCCTTCATACCGGCTAATTCGCATAAATAAGTAAAATGATTTATGAAGAAGGTTCCAGTCCCTCACATTAATGTGCCAATCACACACAGACCTGATTATGGCCTGCAGTCCCGTCCTGTCGTAATCCACTTGTGTAACGCACTTATGCCACAACTATTCCCACACTGTGATATCATTATATCAGACCTTTAATCAAGTAATTGATGTCTGTCTCTTTGAAGGTAACCTTGCATTTAATGCCATCGATGTTCTTTGTGCTTTGTTTGTTTGTGGAAACCCACCTACTGGATTTATACATATTTACTTATGTATTATACATACAATTTCGGGAAGTGACCTACCTCAATGTGTGTTTGGGAAGCTAGAAAATAAGCTCGAGTAGCTGAAATTCTGAAGTATCTTGAAAATCTTGACCCATTTTTTTTTAAACACAAGATTTGCTTCCATAACAAACAGTTTCCAGAATTAAGTCATTTTAAAATAACTAGTAAAGTAACGAATGCAATTCTTTTGTTTATTTATTTTTGTAAGCACATAACAGACATGAATTATTTGCAGTTGAATTGTTTCGTTCAGTATTATTTATTCAATCAAATACAAATGCCCTAGAAGAACACGAGCTTTTTGTTCTGAGTGCTCGAAGATTGACTGATGGCATTAAGTGTCGTCAAGTGATAGTGATACTGTAAACTTTTCACTTGGTTATCAAACGGCGAACTTTTCTGAGAATAAGATAACATACCATCACGCCTGTGAATACCCGAAGGGTTAGGCAGAGGTGTACCTACCTTTTTAAATAATTTTATTGCTGAATGGGCGGTCTTGACCTCGATTACGCGTGATGGAAAGCGATAGATGAGGTCTATGATGGAACGAGCGTGCCAGAAGATGCCTAGGGCATTGGAACTCCCACGCATCGACGAAACACAGCAGGCTGCTTGATGTCGGACTCCGGTGGGAGGGTGGTCTCAAACCAGGCGGGCGTTAGCCCTACCTCCGCAAGGGAAGAATTGGCTAGTCAAATAAGGTGTTGGATGTGACTGTCCAGGATGCGCCGAGCGCTCGGTTCAGTTGAGTAACTGACGGAACAAACTGCGCTACACGAGGAGGTTTTTTCATGCATCCCATCCACCTTAGTAGGCACTACCACATTTACACACCATTCTAGAATCATCATCATCATTCTCTTGCCTTATTTATTTAATACTTTAAGCACATAAATGTACAGAGGCGGACTTAATGCCATAGGCATTTTCTACCAGTCAACCTTTGGGTGATGCAGTTTCCTTTTTTCATGCAATCATTCCTTAATTTTCATGCAATCATGAAAATTGAGGAATAAATATTTTAAATATAAAGATACGCATAAACCTATTAAAACTATTAATATAACATATACCTAATTATTAATATGAGCACAAATAAATATATATATAAATACATAAATATACTTACTAAAAAGAAATAAGACAAACAATGAGAAAATATTACCGTTGTATGATAGCAGTATTCCAATCCCAATAGTCCCAATTAACCCCAATCCCAATTTGGGGTCTACGCAACATATCTTTTTCTTCCATACTTCTCTATTAGTCTGCATTTCGGTAATCACTCCCTTTCCAGCTATATCATCTTACACACATCCATCGCTTCTTTGGTCGCGCACTAACCTGGAATATTGTATTGAAATCGTAAAAATACTTTTCTTTCTGATCAGGTGTTCAGTGACAATAAGTTGCTAAGATTAAATATAACAAACATCATAAATGTCTAGAAACTGTCAACAAAGTTAAAAGTCGAATGTAAGAAAAGTAGTGCATTGTCAAACTTATTTGGAAGTGAGTGCAGAAACCAGTAACTTGTAAGTTTACTCACAAAGTGCTCACTGAGGTCGCTGATACTTAAGTAAAAAATACTTCTATACTTTTGCACGTGTACTTTGGCTACATTGTGTGTTATTTTATTGAAATAAACTTGAAACTTTTTGTAGTCAATGTTTATTGCAGATTTATTTAATGCGAATGTAGGGTATAAATATACTTTTTTCTAGTTTTATTATAATTAATATTTTCTTTTAATCCTAGATTTGATTGTTATATTTTCTTTAATTTTGATTCGTATTTTTTTTTGTCATTTGAAGCCAACCTATTTTACTTTTATTACCGAACATGTTTTTAAAATGAATGTATAAATGGTAAACCCTCCATATTGGTGCCCAAGATACAGGCTTGCCCAGTTTGGGGCCAATGTAAAAACTCCGTACCTAAGCTTTTTAGAAATAAAGTTTTTTATTATTGATTAATTACTTCCACCCAATTGTACAGAGGCGGATTGTTATTAGTAAGTAGATATTGGAATTACCAGATTACTTTAAAATAATTTATAGTTGGCATCTATGTAGTAACAAGTTAATGAAATGAAATCATTCATAAGATACCATCAATTTAAATATCTATTTCAAAAGCTAAATAATACGCGTCTCAATATTATCTCAAGTAGGTATTCTGAACTCTAAATTAATATGCATTCACTTGTGGTCTCCCGTCGTGCGACATAATTTAGCATCAGCAATGAATGGATTAATTCTACCTGATATGAAAGCTTGGCAACACTTACGTCGTAAGCGTCATTACCATAAAGAAAACTGACGGCTCGTAAACCACAGGCGTCTACGCAGGGTTGCAGAAATAGTTGATTATACAATTATGTTCATTAATATGTGTAGCAAACTCTAAACTAGTATTATTTATTCATAAAACAATTTACATTGTGTTTGAAATTATGTAGTACATCAATTAATATTTTACAGCTAAAAACAATAAATAATGAATAATAAAACAGTAAATTTCACTAAAAATAAAATCAATAACAAATGATAAATATTATGTCAAAAAAGTAATTATATTAACTATTGTAAATATTATCATGTCAAATAATGTCAATACTTATAAACCTATTCTCTAAAATGTAAAAAATCTAACAATGTCTTGAATATATATTTAATGTCAAAAAGGTAAATTACTAATTAATAAAAACTATTCACCATCATTTGTCACCAAATCAGATATACAATATAAACATTTATTCAACAGGAATGCTTTAAGTTTGGCTTTGAATATAGTACCTTTGTAAATCAATGATCTTAGGTCAGTAGGCAACTTATTAAATAATTCCACTGCTTGGTATTTAGAGCAATGTTTAGTAATATTAAGTTTCGGTGCAATTTTATTTTTTATAATTTTTCTTCTAGTTTTCTCTCAAAAACCCAACGAGACTCTTTACTTTATGTAGTTTATTTCACCACCACTGCCCTCAAAACTGTGAAGTAAAACATCGTGAGGAAACCAGAATGTCCTAGATCTAGAACCTAAAAATCGAAGACATGGGACAACCATTAATCCGCTCTAGGCCAGCATGGTACATTAGGGCCCACTCCATCACATATACAGGAGAACTGTGTCCCAGCAGTGTATGAACTTTATAGGCCAATTATTTATGCTTTTATACCATGTTTACCTCTATCACTGGTTCAGGTAATTTATTGAAACTTTAATGATTTAAGCATATATGATTTATTTTCAATAAGGTTTGAAAAAATAAATAAATATAAGGGTATTTCAGCAATACTTAGGACGAAGACTTTTCGTAACCATTTGTGTAGTAGTTTTACTACGCTGCGTAGCGCCCTCAGCAGTCGTAGCAACTGTAATATTTTCGTATAAGTATTATGCAAGTGATTTTTTTACCTTTAAAAAGATTTTATTGCCCTATCAACTTAAAGCATTTTGATAACTAAAATACATTGGAGCTGCAAAAAAAAAACATTGTTTGCAACAAATGATTCGCATGAATATTTCTGCGTAGCACTCGTAGGCAGCTTTCGTAGCAACACGCATTTCTGCTACGCATGAGTTTGAGTGATATTAAAGAAGTGTGCAGACTTTGAATACCACATAATAATCTTGTATTTGTAGACGTTATCTATATACTTTTTAAATAAGTTACGTAAAAAGAAAAAAGTTAGAGAGCTAGCGTGTGAGTTAATTAAAATTATAAAAAGTACTTCCATGTCAATTTCAACTGTAATATTTTCCATCATATTGCATTGCGTCCATATTGTTGACAATATATCAAGCATGTGATGTGGGTGACATATTCACAGTACCTAGGAGACACGTCATAATACGACGTGTTTCCAAGTTTGCTGTGAATGTGTTCGGAGTGAATCTTCGTGGGCGACTGGATATTACATTCGGTTGTAGTGATGCTGTGAAGTCGTAATCTTATAAATGTTGTGTAGAATAAACTGTTGCATAATATTACGAGACAGTTATTGTGTATTCTGATAACTTTTGTTTTACATAAAGATACGATAATTTCACTGTTATTTGTGAAGTTAAGAGTACATATTTAGTGTTTTGTTTTTATTTTTTTAATTTATTTATTTGACCTACTGCAGGTCCATGGCAGGTCCCATTTCTTCCATAATACCGGATGTAATTTTTTGCCGTCTTTAAAAAATAGGTGAACGTAGTAGAAATCTGATATCTTTTAATAACATACAGCAATAAATACTAGGTAGTAGGTACACATTTTAAGTAAACTTTTCATATTACAACAAAAAAAACAGAAACTGTGAATAAAATAAAACTAATTGATAAAAAAATATCAACATTCAATCTTACGCACCTAAATACTATTAAATGCGCGGCTTTATGAATGAATTCATATTCCATCCTATACTATACTTCTAAATATTCTCGTGTATGGTTTTTGTTCCACTTACACAGCACATAGACACCATATTATTTTTTTCGAGACGGTAAAAAATGTCATCTGGTTTAGGTCTATTTATTACCAACAGCTCCTTATCTTTATGAGTCTAATTTATGCCAATGTTTGTCTATTGTAACCAAAAACATATTCATATTAAGTGATCTTATCTACAAACTGGTTTGCGATCAAAATCTAATAAACACTTTGTCAAGTCTAAATTAATTTGATGGAAGTCGTCGCGTGCGAAAACCTGACAAAGGTGATGGAAACAGGCTAAAGACTATAAGGTTTAGCACGCATGCCTGTTCTGTGAGGGACCTCTAAAACTACAAATTGAGCTCTAACTAGCAATTTCTCGTCAACGTCGATGCAATGTCATTGATTTCAGTTTCACACTACAATAACAAACATCCTTCTATTGAAAATCGTAGGGGTGTCTGAACATTCAAAAAGAACTTTAATGTAATAAACAAAGCCATTTAAAAAAAATGTTGTGCGGTAGAGATGCCTACACAAATACCTACTTAAAAGGCTTAATTGTAGGAGCTTTTATTTAAATAAGGGCAGATTTGAAAAAAAAACATTATTTAAAGAAATTCTACTAATAAGTAGGTACTTGGAAGTTGAAACCTTTATAGTTACTTATATCTTACCGATCATTGAAAATGTAAGCACGAAATCAGTAAGGACATCAGGAAAAACCACATTTAACTTCACACTCCCCAAAAGCCTTTAACAAATCTATCCCAAAAGATATTCGAAAAAAAAGCCGAGAAAATGCGTCCATATTGCCAAAAAATAAAACGAGTTGAGAATGTGGTCGATACACGTCGCATCCCTGTTGCCGTGATGGGTGACGCAACGCACGGTTCCCACAAAGATTCTGGTTGTGATGTCCATTCCGAGACCGGTTATTACCGGCTGAAATTAGGCGGCCGATCGACGCCCGCGGCGCCTCCGCTATAGGGCCCGTACACACTCATGGAGCGTAGAATTCTTGGCGGACTTTAAGCGCTATTAATACTTACTAATTCCATGGTTCATTGTCATATATTCGACGCTGGTCGCCTTTCAAGGCTAGCTGATGTTTGATAAGAATAGGTAATTCTTTTGAGGTCTGGCTAGTTAAATATGGCATTTTCTTTTGCATTAATTTATTGTGTCGGTGGATTGGTGTGATTTATACCTATTTGTTGCAGGTTGCAGGCAATTCACATGACACTAGGAAAGTACATATACCTTGAAATAGAACCCACATTTAAATAATGACATAAAATACCTACTGAAGAACAATCTATAATGAGTTGAAAAGAGCGTCCGGTGCAGATTTCCAGGAAATATTATCTTAATTAATTTACTATTAAGTAGAGCCCGCGACTTCCATCTTGTGGATGTCAGGTATCAATAATGTGTCGCTTAGAGAAGATTTAGGTACTACTTCTCCATTGAAAAGGAAGATTTTTTTCTTTTTTTAAGTTAACTTTGAATTAAGTTTTTAGTTTATTTTTTTGCGCGGAACCCTAATTCTTTTTCTAAAATAAAAGTAGCCTAAGTTACCTACTCCTTATAATATCAGCTAGATGCCTGTGAATCCAGCCGTTTCGGGGATTACCCAGGATAAACAGACAGAGAGACAAAATAAAAGTTATATAAGCACCTACCGACTATCGTATGCATTTAGTAAAAAGCTGTTTTGACACTACACACAGACGCGAGACGCTGCAATTTTATTTATTTGAATGAATGAATGAATTACAAACAGAATGTAATATGTATACAAGATATTCAAATGATTAGATATCAGTATTTTATACCTGTATATTGAAAAGGAGTACAATATTTTTTCCTGTATTTTTCAGTAGTGTGGCCGGTCCCTAACAACGGACAGGTCAGTGTTATGAGCGAATTGTGATCGTACGCTCATAGTTCCATTATTCTATAGGGTTATGACAAAGCAGCTTAAAGATAACTCGTTAGTGGAATGCTAGTTTTGCGCACTGCATTAGCGAAATCATTTCATTTGCATTTGTATTGTGAGATCAGCATTTTCAATATAGATAGAAAGCAGTACAAACGTAATTGTATTATACTGAAATACAGAAATGTCGAAGTTGAGAAACTTTGTTTGGTTTTTACCTATAGTCTTGTGTACCTAAGTAAGTAAAGTAAAGAAAGTAAGTAAGTTTTAGGTAGATACATACATAATCAGCCTCTAATGTTCCCACTGCTGGGACACAGGCCTCCTCTCTTTTTGAGACGGAGTGGGCCCCATGCGGGTTGGTAGAAGTCACATGTCTTCGACAACATAAATTACACAAAGTAAGGCGCCTGACTGGGTTTGAACCCACGACCTACAAGCTATTTTACATAACATATCAGAACAACAAAATCATGTCTTGTTTCCTTGAAGCATTGGGCAGAGAGGTGTACCTGATAGTACACCCACATTTCGCCTGCCCATGTAATTGGGGGCAAGCCTATGGCCATCAACCACAAATCCAAACACCGGGCTGCCAATGAGAAATTCCAGACAGAAAAACTCATTATCACTATGCCCAACTATGACCAAGGAAGCAGTAGGTATTTTATATCAGAAGCATTATAATTATCTGTACTGCGTTGCGATTCTGTAAAAATCTCACCGTGAAAACTTAGGTGAAGTGAGCGTGGAGTGAGCTGTCAATAGTGTCAATTCCTAGCAAAAACAAACTCACTTCACCTAAGTTTTCACGGTGAGATTTTTACAGAATCGGCCGGCTGTTACTTACCTTTGATTAAAAACTTTCCTATTAAAAGTTCTTAAGGGGATTACAGTAGTGCTATTCTGTAAAAAACTCACCGTGATAACTCGGGTGAAGTGAGCTTAAAGTAAGCTTAAAGTGAGCTGTCATTAGTGTCAATCCCTAGCATTAGATGGAATGACAGCTCACTTCACCTAACTTCTCACGGTGAGATTCTAACAGAATCGACCGGCAGGTCCTAAACGCAAAAAAAAAAACGAAAGTTTTAGAAGCAATAAAATTATATGAACGACTACAGTAAACAAAATCAGAAAAATATATGATATTCTTCAGGATGTATGCTAGGTAGATAGTGTGTTGAAAACATAATACAACTAATTTGATATGATAGAAAAAAATAATGAAGATGCCTCTAAAAACTTTCTTTTTACAATAAAAACCACACTAATTAATATACATACAATCATTCTGATTTTTTGTCAGATTATTCTACAAGCAACATACTAAAGCACTAGTGTTTTAAATTTTTAGTCCAAACAATAGATTTTTTGTAAATAGATAATCGTTTCATATTTTGCAATAAATTACCAGCGTTGTGTCATCGCGCTTCTCTTTCTTTTCTATGCAGTCCGACAGTAACCGCGCTTTAGGTCATGTAGTCCCCTTAAGAGCCTATACTACCTCAAATGCCTTAGCATGATCCTCCGCTATGTCGAAAATTCCGCAGCATTAAAGTTGAAATAAATATATGCTAAAGTTGAGGATTAATGTAAGGTCTTATGTTAGACGAAAACACGATTCCATAAAATTTTCTCGATAGAAAAAAATTCCAAAGTTACCTCCAAACCGAACAATAAACCGCTGGTTCTCAAAAAATACTTCAAATTAGATCATGAAACTTTGCATACTAACTGAACTAACTATAAAGCAGGTCTTATGTTAGTTAGTTTTTTTGAATTACCTTTATTTTCACCGTAAAAAGCAAATACCTAAACTATTGGCGCTGCCTCCCGCCCAGCACCGCACTCTGTCTCGCTTTCACACAGTCCGCGAGCAGTATCTTGCGAGCGAGATAAAGAGTGAATTTTAGCTGAGGTAGTATAGGCTCTTAATGAAATTGGATTGAACTTGGAACATCAATGAAGTTTTTCACTCGACCAATATCACATATTGAGGAAGATAAAATAAATACACATAAAAACAACATTGAATCGCAAAGGTAGTTACATGGGAATTACATTAAAAAGACTCGTCACCTTGAAAAACCCAGTAAGGCTCCTACAAACAGGCGCGACACGCGACGCGAATCGCGCGCGACACAAAGGCACCGCTCGTTGCGCGACTTGCGATGCCATTGTGTTGCGCGCGATTCGCGTCGCGTGTCGCGCTTGTTTGTAGGAGCCTTTTTCCTTCGGGCGCGTCACTTGAAAGGCCCTGTCGGCGAAGCGGACGGGCGATGCGCGACGCAGCGCTAATTGGAAAGCGACAATCCTATTTCGATGATTACTCGCCACTGATTCACGTGTAGCGTTACCAACTCATTCCAACACTCGTGTAATATTCGAATTTGTGACGAACGCAATTTCATGAGATCAATATTATTGTTTTTGAGTTGGTACAGTCACGAGCATACATACATACCTACGTACCTACACACTTTAATTAGAAACCTTTTAACTACTATGGTTTGTATAAAATTTCTACATGTGTACCGAAGGAGACAAGTTCCTTAAAATAGCCATATCGCCACGTAACAGACGCAATGGCGGCAATCCTTACAGAGAGCGTTTTTGAAACAATATGATGTCAAACACCGCTGCCGTCACATTATCATGACGCTGCCGCCTTTGCTGCCGTTGTTGTGAACACCGCTATCTTTAGATAATCAAGCTTACAAACTAAGTTGCTTTTTTAGGTAATTAAGTATATGCATGTTTTGCTCGTGTTTGTACAAACGTAAATAAATTATTATTGAGCTGTATATTAGATAGGTACTGTCCATGATTTGCGTTTGCTTTTAATATGCTGATTTGGTGAACCTCGCAATTATAGTGGAATTCGATGTTTTGAGTTATTCCGGTTTGATCCCCTGAACCCCCCCTCCACCCCCCTCTTCGATCCCCTGCTAGTTCGTCTTCTGTTTTAATATCTGGATGATTACTTGTAACTACAGTCATTTTATAGACGTTTGACAAATGCCAGTAGGCATTCAGTAAATTTCGGTAGACAAAATATTTAATATATTCTGGTCCTTGAAAAAACCATCCTTAAACCGAGTTAGCTGTTAGGTATCTTGTGTGATTTTTTCGAGAAAAAAATATCGACTCGACTTACTAAAATATAGTATATTTTAGGTACCTACAATATTGATGGACCTCTACTCTGTGAGAACATTGTCCTAATAGTTTGATTGAATATAAATATTATCTTTACGTAATGTTACTTCAATAAGTACTTTCTTGGAAAACATTAGCAACTCTATAGCATTGCTCAAAAGATGAAAGGTTTCCTAGAATGTCTCTGTTTAAATTTTCAATAAACGTTTTCAATAAGTTTCATAAAGGCTTCGCACGAATTTGCTCGCCCACAACGGGCGAACAACATTTTAAATAACATTATTTTTTCTGTAGGATCTCGCACGAAGTTAATTTATTTCTGGGGGAATCGACAACTTCAGAAATTCGTATTAGGCAATTGGTACATTTTAAAAGGGTCGTTTCGCCCGTTTCGAGCGAATAGTTTCGTGCGAACCAACCAATAAGCCCATTAGATAATAACAAAGACCCATCTGTTAAAAAAAATAAAAAGGCAATCTACTTCAAAATTATGGCTCGAATTCTTAAAGCTACTTAGCTCGGTACTTGAAGCTATCTCAAGGGTATCCTGGGCAATCAGCCCCAATACCATCTTGCTGACTGGCTAATACCAAGGCATGAACTATTCCCATTAAGATCTTAGTTTTCACTTCTATTATTACTTTGTTTAGGTATGTAAATAATTTCAAGAAAATGATGAAAATGCGTCATGAAAATGTGACGGCACCGGGTGTTTGACTTTATGGTTTCAAAAACGCTCCCTGTAAGCATTGCCTTCATTGCATGCGTTACGTGACGGTGTCGCTATTTTAAGGAACTTTTCTCCTTCGATACAAACGTTGACATATTATACAAACCGCAATAGTAAAAAAAATCGGTTACTTAATTAACACTTTACCAATAAATACTTGAAAGTTTTGTTTGCTAATTTCCTTGTTATTATTAGGGCTGATTTTTCCAACGCCAGATTACTTTATGTGAGGTATTCCTCAAGGTGCTTCCACACTGCTGTTTAAAAATGTTTACTAACATTACCTAACATGAAAACCTTTCTGATTTCTGAAAAGCTTTTTGATTAAATGTATTAGATCACAATGTTAGAAAATGTTTGTAAACATTTTATAACAGTAGTGTGGCAGCACCCTATGATAAAATTCAAAATTATTGCTTTGAATTTTTGACAGTTCTTCCATACAAAAATTATCAGACGTTATAATTATTCCACTAATAAAAACTATCTGTCGATTGAAAAATCAGCCCTTATTGTATTATGCTATAATATCTCACCCCTTGTTAATTATATAAACGTGCTATGATTTAATTTTCCCGTACTGGACAATTATCAAACCTCGTTAACACGTAAATTAGTTTGAGGAATCCATCGGTAATCGGATGGTCTAAGCAGACATTATAATCGCTATTAGCAATTATTTAAATGGGTATGTATACATACGAAGTAAATATCAAAGTTAAAGGTTATCTACCATATACATAAAATAATAATAATTTCTTTATTTGTATAGATGCAGGTGTTACAATAATGGTGTTAGTATTAGATATATTCCCAGTACATTCTGCCTGTTGGCATAAAAAAATATAGTGGTTTCTTGAATTTTATTAAGGGCTGATCCTTAGTACAATTTGGCAATTTGTTAAATATACCATACCAATAATGTTTTTTTAAGCAAAGCAGTGTTATATCTACCAGTACACAATAGACTCTGATATTTAGACCTCATAGATGACCTCATAGAGTAGTAGATCGCATCCTCGTATCATTTAATGCAGGAAATACATAGATGCTTGTTAGTTTTAACGAATATAGCTACTTCGAGAATGTATATACTAGGATAAGTTAGTATTTTGTGGTTCTTGAAAAAAGGAATGCAACTATCTGTAACCTTGAGATTGAAAATGGATCTTATGCACCGTTATTGGGCTTTAAATATAGACTCCCTTTCGGAACAATTACCCCAGAATACTACACCAAACTTTAGAACAGAGACCACCAAACTGTCGGGTGACGGGTGAAATAGCTAGTTATTAATAACAGTTGAAATAGGAATGCCGATTATGTGTAAGTAATAAACCTGTTTCATTTAGGGCTGATTTTTCCAACGACAGATAATTTTATCCGAGGAATAATTTTGAATTTAATTGATTCCAACCCCGAATCCGATATTAATATTCTAACCCCAAATCTATGTTCTTAGCACCCACCATTCCACATGGCTGCACCGTTGTTACCGCATACCACGCATACGTCTCCACCACACTGCGGTACGGCGTAATATTTTGGGGTAATTCTACGGATAGGGAAATAGCCTTTAAAGCCCAAAAAAAGTGTCTTCGTGTCTTCGTATATATAAATTTAAAATTATTAACACTTCCGTCCATACACATTTATGAAGTTGTCATGTTTATTAAAAATAACCCTATCCTATTTGAAACCCTATCCACTAAACGCCATCCAGGTGTTCTTAAGTCCCAAAACCCATAAAACCGCCCTATTCTCAAAAAAAATCTTAAGAATGGCTCCAAAAATATTCAAAAAACTACCTAAATCAATAAAAGCTTCAAAAGACTAAAATACTTTCAAAAAATACACCATAAATGAATATTTAGAAAAAATATAAAATCCGTGATACCATTTTCTCATATTTATTAATTACCTACTTTCTTACTTTAGTTAATAAGTTTATTTTATTACTTATGTTACCTTAATTTGTACTATTTTCTTTGTTTATGTTATTGCTGTTACTTAGCAGTAATCTATAATTGTATAAGACTTGTTACTAAGACTGTTACTTAGCAGTAATCTATAGTTATATAGGCCTACTTATACATCCATTACCTACTGTATAAGCAATATTTGTACGCCTTGCAAGGCAGCACATATTGACACAACATATCTTTTTATTTTATCCATCATGTACCACTACATTTTACCTATGTGTACAAATAAATAAATTTGAATTTGAATTTTTGACAGTTCTTCGATACAAAATCTGTCAGACGTCAATTTTATTCCGCAAATAAAAATTATCTGTCAATTGAAAAATCAGCTTCTTCATATTCATATAGTCTCCTTCACGGATAATTATGGCCTCCTTAAATTATTTATTGGGATAGTGATTGGAAATGTCATTCTGATAACATGTAGGTAAGTATACCTACAATAGCTGTTCTCCATTTAAAAGCTATTTACTCAATGACAGAATATAAGTTATTACGAGAATGTTAACAGGGTCTAGGAAAACCGATGAACCGAACCTAATTACATAGTTGAATGTCCCAGTGGAGCCTGTGGTGGTTATCTTGTTCATGACATATAATTAAAGAAAAAAAGTGCGGTTTTTACAGGATTTCTAGATTATTCTTATTAGATAACACTCATATTTAATGAAATTATAATAGTTATTTGTTAATGGCGATGAAAAGTAAATTGACTGTGATTTAATGTTTTTTTTTTTTAATAAAATTTTATTATTTACACATTGAAGGACACTACAATAGAAGTTTTATTGTTATTACGTCGAGAGGCGTTTAGTGTCCCGCAAAGTGTTAAAGGGTAGTTTTTACCGACTTTACAAAAAGGAGGAGGTACTATGTTCGGGCGTTTGTATGTTTTTTTTTTTTTTTTTGTATTTTTGTTCATCGAATACGCCGCCAATTGTCGACGGATTTTCAAAATTCTTTCTTTGTTCGATAGTAGATAGTTCTGAGGTGGTCCCATTGTCACCAAGTTAGGATCTGATGAAGGGATCTTAGAGAAATCGAGGGCAACCCTTAAATTTTATAGGCTCACTTATTGTTTTTCGCATATTTTATGAAGTATCTTGTGTATTTGTGTATGGTTGTCACCATCTCAGGTAGCTGGGCTGATGATGGAAGGTACAACTCCTTAACAGTAAGAAGTTACTCGAACAGGCAAGGACTGTTTTAGTAAATTGTTTTGATGTTTGATAGGGCATTTGCCACATTTGGTCTCATGATCATCAAATCATGACCTGATGCTGCAGTCAGGATAGTCTGCAGAGTAGGTACCTAACTCCTCGACAACTAACAGCAGATATATCGTGTTTAGGCTCATTGAAAAGGGCTCGATGTGTGGATAAACGTACTGTTACTGAGGAACACCGAAGACCTGCTGAAGCCAGGTGCATCAGAAAAAGTACAAACCTTTAAATTACAGCACCGTAGTCGTGTTTGGGCTCATTTTAAACAGGACTAATTTTAAGTTCAATGCAATGTTGACATAAGTCTGGCCTGATGCTGCAGCCAGGATTATCAGCATCTAATCTAAAAACTAATAAAAGGAGAACTCCTCAACAATTAACGTCCCTGCATCGAGAAAAGGAATATTTTATAAAAAGGCGATGGGCAAGTTGACATTAGGCTATTGTAACTTAGAAAAATTATAAATAGACCCACTAAAAAGCGAGAAATAAAAACTTTTTAACAAAAAAAAAACTGACTTCCAAAAAAAATACTACAAACTGAAAAAAAAAACACTACAAACTGAAAAATAACTTTAATTTCGGAAGTCGGTGTCTTAGGGATCAGTATTTTAGTTTTTGCCACGGTTTTTTTTTGTTAAAAAGTTTTTACATATCGTCGACCGTAGGTTCAATTGAGGTAAGGGACATAATACGATTTTTCAGGAGAGGCCGACAAAGTTTTTTTTCGGACTAAATCGCCTATAACTTTTTTTGTTATTAACTTTTATCGGATCTGATTTCACACATAATCTTGTATTTTAGTGCTATATCTACCTGTGTAACATTTATTTAAATAAGTTCGCTATTTAAGAAAATAGACGTCCCTTACACCAACGTATTTTGTTAGTAATGTCCCTTACATTAAATTGATCTCTACGTTGGATCCAATCTATAATGAAAAAATAGTATAAAGGTCTTGTTGAAAAAATGTGTGAAGAATAATTCGTTGATTGGGAAGACCCTTACCTTATTTGAAGTGGATTGGCGGCGGTAATTACACCATTTCAAGTTACTATATTGCATAGTTTTTCAGATACATTGTTATTATGGGGCTGATTCGAAATTCGAATCCAAAAATCAGTAGGGTAAGGGACATTTTTTTTAAGCTAGATTTTTTTCATATACCTAGGTACACCATTCGAAAGACCGCAAAATTCTGAACAAAACTGTATACTCAACTCATTTTGGGTATTTTGTCCCTTACCTTAATTGAACCTACGGTCGACGATATTATGTTTGTATGTTTTTTTTTCGATCGAACACTAGCATAAGAGCACAAGCATAATCAGCCTATACTTAACGTTCCCACTGCTGGGACACAGGCCTTCTCTCGGTGAGAGGGAGTGGGCCATAATCCACAACGCGGGCCCAGTGCAGTTTAAGTCACTTGTCTTCCAATTTTTCGTTCTAGGACATGCCGGTTTCCTCACGATAATTACCTTCACCGTTTTGAGAGCAGTGATGATGAAATACTTTACACAAAGTGCCTGTCTGGGTTCGAACCTACTACGGCACGTTCGAGTCACGGCCGTTATCACTGGGCCACCACCGCTCTTATAGACTTACTCTCTACACTAGAGAAGGTTAAAATACCATATTATAAAAATTGCGAAATCAAGTATTATTTAAAAAAAAAATATAGTCTAGACTAGGCATACCTACACCCTCTTTTAAATACATAAATACTATTTAAAACCACAGAAACCATATTTATAAAATGATCAATCAATTAAGGTTTTCATACGGACCCGTCAATCGGAATATGGGATATAATAATTAGCTGAAAAGTTTCGTCCGATCTGGATGAATTATACAAGTGGCAGTCTAATTCTGACGCCGGTCTGGTGCAAGGAGGGGGCGAGGGTCGCAGTGGAGGCGGATAGCGAGGGGTTGATGATAGCATGAGACGAAGTAGATTTGTGGACCATTTTCTATTTTGTTAAGCACCTGGAACTTGTTGACAGGCCTACACTGTCCTCCCATACCTGTTAACACTGCAATTTGAAAACATTGTAAATGCCAATTATTACCGACTTTAAAAAAAGGAGGTTATCAATTCGACACGTATGTATGTAATATTATTGAAACTGCATTATATTCACATATGACAATCTATTAGGGCTTCCAAACAAGTATACAAAATTTTATAGATGTATGATGTATGTGTGTATGTATGTCCACGCATTTCTCCGCAACTATTAATCAGATCGTGGCCATTTTTTTTCAACTTAGGGAACAGCGCAAGTTTTACCAAAATCGATTCAGTAGTTTTCAAGATATGGACTAATACGTGTAAGTGTGACGGCCTGGCTTATTTATACGAGCTACGGGTGTAGTGTCAAAGGGAAAACATCTCAAAACCTTGGTCAAATTCTAGTGCAATATTTGCAACAAAACTATACCTTCTTATTACAAACAAATAATCCGAAATAAAAATGTAATTTAAACAACCGACTTCCAAAAAACACTATAAAGTGAAAAATAACTTTAAATTCGGAAGTCGGTGTCTTTGGATTTGTATTTTTGTTTTTTGCCACCGACTTCCGAAATTAAAGTTATTTTTCACTTTATAGTGTTTTTTGGAAGTCGGTTGTTTTTTTTGTAAAAAAGTTTTTATTTTTTACTTTTTAGTGGGTCAGTTTGTAATTTATCTAAGTTAAAATAGCCTAATGTCAACTGCTGATCACCTTTTACAAAATATTGCTTTTCCCGATGCAGGGACGTTAATTGTTGATTAATTGTTCTCCTAGTATTCCACTCTCCTAGCTCTCAATCCTGGCTGCAGCATCAGGCCAGACTTATGTCAACATTGCATTGAACTTAAAATTTAGTCCTGTTTAAAATGAGCCTAAATACGACTACGGTGCTGTAATTTCAAGGTTTGTACTTTTTCTGATGCTCCTGGCTTCAGCATCAGGTCTCCGTGTACTTCGGTGTTTCTCATTAACAGTACGTTTAATCAAACATCGAGCTCTTTTCAATGAGCCTAAACACGATATATCTGCTGTTAGTTGTCGAGGAGTTAGGTACTCTGCAGACTATCCTGACTGCAGCATCAGGTCATGGCTTGATGACCATGAGACCAAATGTGGCAAATGCCCTATCAAACATCAAAACAATTTACTAAAACAGTCCTTGCCTGTTCGAGTAACTTCTTACTGTTAAGGAGTTGTACCTTCCATCATCAGCCCAGCTACCTGAGATGGTGACAACCATAAACAAATACACAAGATACTTCATAAAATATACGAAAAACAATAAGTGAGCCTATAAAATTTGAGGGTTGCCCTCGATTTCTCTAAGATCCCATCATCAGATCCTAACTTGGTGACAGTGGGACCACCTCAGAACTATCTACTTTCGAACAAAAAAAGAATACAAAAAAAAAAAACATACAAACATCCGAACATAGTACCTCCTCCTTTTTGTGAAGTCGGTAAAAAATTAAATCGACTTCAAAAAGAAATTAACTCAAAATTATGAAATAACTTTAATTTCGGAAGTCGCTGGCAAAAAATTAAAACTAAAATAAAGATCCTAAGACACCGACGACTGCCGAAATTAAAGTTATTTCATAATTTTGAGTTAATTTCTTTTTGAAGTCGATTTATATTTTTCAAATTACTTTTTTATTTTTAAAAGAGTAACCGTGCAGTTCCTTGCCAGCTCTTCTCCATAGGAAACGACCAATTGCAATCGTGCACCATAGCTTCTGGCGTTTCATAAGTGCCCATGTAGGTTTATGTTAAATAAAATATAGTAAATTACGTTAGTCATTCATTGAAACTAAGGAATAAATAAATAAGTTGGTGAAAGAATAGAATAGAATACTCTTTATTGTGTATTCTTTTGTGTGTGTACACCTTAGAAATTACTAACATAAATATAGTATCTAATTTTAAAATGTTAAAACTGGCGTTCTAAGTATTTTAAGATTGTGCTATTCAATGTGTATTTGTAATTTAATATTTTATTATAATAATTACCGGCTAGAGATTTCTTCAGAAGATTCTTATCTCATAAGTTAAAAATACGGTTTAAAGAATATCTAGTCAGTTTACCAGCTGCAACTTCGACCAAGCCCTTACCCGTGACTACATTGGATTCTAATTTGACTTTATTAGATTTTAGCAGAATTTAAAATGCTAGTTCAAATTAGATGAGAAAATTGCATTATTTACCAGTAGTGTGAAGTGTTCCTAATGACTTCCCCGACGGAATCTCTGTTCAACTCCGAATTAAAACTTGATTAGAGGTACTTACATGTCAAATATACGTATCCGCGTTTCAAACCAAAGTTTCGAAACAATTTATCAACAACGAACAAGGAAAAACAAAAGGTGAATTGGTGAATTACCTTCATACACATTTCTATCGAGAGAATTTTATTGTGTTACGTTTTACGTAAAATTCTTTTCTCATATCAAGAGTTTTGACAGTTCTCTCAGATAATACAATAATGACTTCGGCGAACTGTTGTAGCTCGTAGAGCGTCTACGTGCGCGTAGTCCGCGTAGTCCGTGTACTCCGCGTAGCGTGTAGCGGCCGTAGCCGCGTGAGACGCGCAATTAAAAGTTTACAGCAGATGCAGTGATCGGTAGAGCGAGCTGTAAACGACACATTTATGTAAACACGCTTCTAATTGGATCAAACACCTTTTTATACAAGTAAGTACATTCTGCGAGGAACACGGAGAGTCAACTAATTGCTACCTCCACGAGCACTCTTTAATTAAGCACATGTAATTTATCTGCACCTCTCTTTAATTGGCAAGGACAGCTTGTAAACAAAGTATTCCTTTATTTTGCTTACAAATAAAAGTTGAACATTGAACTCCAACTTCAATTTATACAAAACGACGACGTTTTCATAATAAATGAAACTTTTTGGGCGTTCATTGTGGTTTCATATCCAACTTTTTAATCCGCTTATTTGAACTAGAAACAGGTGTAGGTGTTATACGAACGTCGATTTCTGACGTTCGTATAACACCATTAAAGTTAGAATAATTTTAGATGTGTGGACTTATTCATAGAACACTGGTTGTTTAAGTTGTCTGAGCCACATATGGATTCTTTACAGATACACTTTCTTATATAAATAGAGGAAACGACATAAGAAATGTGAAGTAAACCTGTTTAAACGAAAACCATTAAGTTGGAATGGTCCCCTTAAAATGGCAAGTGCAAAGAATGCATAAGGTTTAAACGGCGGGTCAAATTTTGCCTCGTCAGATATAATTAAAAGTCTTTACGATGGGCGAAAACGACGCTGTAAAGCGGCAAGGAAAATTATATGGAAAGCGCGCGAGCAGCCGAGCACGTCACTGAGCGTCGTAAAGTATGAGACGTATCAGTTGGTACGAGTGCACTGAGAAGTGTCTTATGAGACTACACGTGTGCACAAGTTGGAAGGAGTTTTTATTGTGACCCGAATAATACAGGAAAGTTTCGGGACTAGGAAAAGTTAGACGATTTTCTGCCCAGATATAAGGTTACCGGTCAAACCCGTTTTTTGACTTAAGTAACTAGTTTATGCCAGGCTAGATCGTTCAACGTGTGTGAAGACAAACCTAGTGCAGCCTTGGAAAAACCAGTACCTACAATATCTAAAGGCCACATGCTACGGCCGGAAAAGTTATCTTTGATCATTATTAAAATAAACATACATCATTCTAAACACACTTCTAAGTTATTAAATTTTGCATGCCTTCCGAGGTGAGATGTGATTACCTAAGTACTCCAAATATTTATAACATGCAAGTACCTGTACTAAATTGCCTGCTTATTAAAGCTATATTAGTTTATTTATTATTTGGATACAAAAAAAAGTAATTTAATTTAAAAAATTAAACCGACTGTCTTGAGATCAGCCGGTCGATTCTGTAAAAATCTCACCGTGAAAACTTAGGTGAAGTGAGTTTGTTTGTGCTAGGAATTGAAACTATTGACAGCTCACTCCACGCTCACTTCACCTAAGTTTTCACGGTGAGATGGTTACAGAATCGCACTGCTGTATTTTAGTTTTAGTTTTTTGCCACCGACTTCCGAAATTAAAGTTATTTCTGTTTTGAGTTAATTTCTTTTTGAAGTCGGTTTATTTTTTTTATTTAAATTACTTTTTTATTTCATAATTTTTATATTTAAGTAAAAACTGGAATATTTGTTTGTAATATGTAGGTAATAGTTTTGTTGTAAATATTGCACTAGAATTTGACCAAGATTTTGAGATTTTTTCCGTTTGACACCACCCGAAGGTCGTATCAATAAGCCAGGGTGTCACACTTACCTACACGTATTAGTCTATATCTTGAAAATTACTGAATCGATTTTGATGAAACTTGCACTGTTACCTAAAGTACCTTGAAGAAAATGTAAGCCAATAAAAAAAATGGTCACGATCCGATTAATAGTTGCGGAGAAATTCGTGGAAAAACATACATACATACGTCTATAAAATTTTGCATATTTGTTTGGAAGCCCTAATCGATTGTCATATGTGAATATAATGCAATTCCAATAATATTACATACATACGTGTCGAATTGATAATCTCCTTTTTTTGAAGTCGGTAACAAGAAGACCACGTTATCTAAAACTCACATTATTTCATGCCAGCAAGTCTACAAAAGACGGCAAACAAAACCGCGCACACAATATTTTCACCACGAGCAGTTATTTTTCCAGAAAAACGAACGAAAAGCGCATTTTAATATCTGTATTATGAATCCGAGAGTCCTTTCACTAAGCGGTGCCATCACAGGCTGTACTGTCGATGAAATAACCCGCTATTAACCTTGTTGCAACAGCTCTTTTGCAAAAACCATCGCCGAAATTGATATCAACTCATGCTCACAAACGTAAATTGCCTCTCTATGCATATTTACGCGAACTATTAAAAATTGATCGACTGGCATTTGCATGGGACCACACTTATGGTATTTTTAAATAACGATTCGCCCGTGGCCTATGGTGGAATTAATCGATATCACTTTACTTCTATATTATCCACTTTTACGTTTTACCAATAACATTTCCCCGTGTGTTAAATAAATACATCTACGGTTTTGAGTGCTGGAACACGAATACATAAAAATGTTGGTATATTCTTTTTAATGTGTACATATCGGTTTACAGCCGGCTGTAGCACAATCGTTTGAGTTTTGAGACGCCCTCAATAACCCGAGTTTAGTGCTAAGTTCGTATTCACACAGTTACCACGCGCGTCGTCGTATCCTTTACACGATAGTAGAGAGGCGATCATAAAAACTTTTAATTATTTCGGTTGAAAATAGTCCGGGAGACCGCAAACATAAACCGGTATACATTCTTTTTCTTTCGTCGGTTTGCGCGTAGCGTCTACAAGACGTTAGTGCCTTGTTTTAAAGTGTTGTAAAACAAGCGTAACCCGCGCTCACCTACGGTACCTAAGTGTGTGCCCTCTTGAAAAAATAAAGTCTCTGAACACGGTTTTCACGTTTTATGCTCATAGCTGGCGGGTTAAATTACCAGATATTCGCAAAATGGGACTTTTTGAGTTTTTACGGTTGTATCTAATTAAACTTTCAGGGTAAAATAACAGTATGAAGGAACATTTATTTTAAATTGATAATCAAGGCATAATCTGCACACTTTCGTAGAATTTTTTCACGTAGGTAACATATTCACTTTACCGGAAACCGTCACTGATTGTTGACAAAGCGTCGTCGCAGGCAACACGCTGGAGAATCGCACGCGAACCGCAATCATCAGCAAAGGGGCGCCACGACGTGCTAAGTGTCACCCTGTAAATAGCGGATATGACGTAATTGGCTAGTCGTCAACCACCGACCCTAGTTGTCACATGTCACTTCACAGTTCAACGATTTCAATTTTCAATAAGTCATTTTCATGGAATTAACAAGCTAGTTCATTTATTTTTTATGGAGCATGGCGTACGTAATACTTAAATGTTAAAAATCTTATTTAACATGTTAATGAAAGTTAAAGGCTGATAATCTTGTTTGAAGAATCGAAGCAAATATATTTTGTAAGGACTGAGTTTTCCGTGTCTTTCATCTTCAAATTAAAATAATTAACGTAGATATTTCCTGATCTTCTTTTCCTACTGCTTCGACAACTCAACATCAACAACAAAACAGTCAACAGTAGGTACTTATCAACTAATATAATTTCCAAGGACCAGTGGCAATGATAAATGTATAATAACACAAAAAAACTGGCCAAGTGCGAGTCAGACTCGCACACGAAGGGTTCCGTACCACAAGGCAAAAACTCCGAAAAAAAAACACGTTTGTTGTATGGGAGCCCCCCTTAAATATTTATTTTATTTTGTTTTTAGTATTTGTTGTTATAGCGGCAACCGAAATACATCATCTGTGAAAATTTCAACTGTCTAGCTATCACGGTTCATGAGATACAGCCTGGTGACAGACAGACGGACGGACGGACGGACAGCGAAGTCTTAGTAATAGGGTTCCGTTTTTACCCTTTGGGTACGGAACCCTAAAAATGAACTGTCGCGTGAAATTATAAACTTGTTTGAAAATACATACAAAAGTGTTGAAAACTTCGCAATAGCTTTTCAGATAAGTAACTAGCTCGCGTTAATGTTTAGCTCTTTGTGATTCCGCTCAGCGCGAATGTGTGACTGTGTGACGGTATGTCGAACTACTTTTCTAAGTTAATTCGTGTCTCATGCACAATCCATAAACTTTCGAGTGCTACCTCGCGAACGATGTCTGTTGTGAATGAAAAATTTTGCATGTGTATTGTCGCGTCTTCTAAAGGCACCTATGTAGGTATACCTAATTAAAACTTAAGTTGTTTCGGCCCTGCGTTGCTTTTTATTGTTTGATCTGCTCTTACGATTTTGTACACTATACTTTAGAATGTACTAAATTAAATGATGTAGGTATTTTGAACTTGCCGATTCGCTGATAAGCTATGGACTCCTTGTTTACGGGCGAACCTTTATTACATATTTAAGAGATGTTAAAGACATACAAATAAGACATAAAGTTTCTGGTCAGTAAAAATGTTAAAGATAAGTGCAACAAAGAGTATGATAAGTTATTTCCCATCTGTAAAATTATACCCATTGATAAAAAAGTAGATTATTTGGTAGGTCTGGAATATTATTATAATGATGAATATAAAGTTAATGTTAAAAATAAGTTCAACACTTGTAGGGTTAGGGAGAACTAACTGGTTCAACCACAGATAACAAACTATTATGGTAAGAGTACATCTGAGTATTTGAGTACGTACAGTGTTTAAGAAAATAGATTTTTTAAGAGAAAAAGTAAAAATTAGCAAAGGATCACTTAAAACGAAATTGAAAAACATTATACAGGATAGCAAACATAACTAAAGTCTATTCAAACTTATGTTTCAAATTAATATTATTTCAAGATAAACAAATATCAACTGAATTTAAATGGTAATTAAGTTAATCTCAGAGTGACTAGCACTATTGAAAAAGTTATAAAAAATGTTGAAGTTGTAAACTGAATTTTACTGTGTAGGGTTTAAATTTATTTTTCCATTAACTCATATTTGTTTACACTTTTGGCAAATAAATCGCGAATGCAGATCACATTGTATAAAATTAAACCAGTGACTAGCACTATTGAAAAAATTATAAAAATGTTTGAAGTTGTAGTGTAAACTGAACTTTACTGTGTAGGGTTTAAAGTTATTTTTCCATAAAATTTGTTTACATTTTTGGCAAACAAATCGCGAATAATAATAATAAATAATAATAATAATAATATTCCACAACTATCACACAACGCCGTCTAGTCTCAAGCTAAGCAGAGCTTGTGTTATGAGTACTAGACAACTGATAAACATACTTATATATTTCTAAATACATACATATATAGATAAATTACACCCAGACACAGAACAAATGATCATGCTCATCACACAAACATTTGTCCTGGGTGGGAATCGAACCCACGACCTCCGGCATAGCAGTCATAGTCACTGACCACTAGACCAACAGGCCAGCCTGCAGAATGAATGCAGATTACATTGTATAAGATTAAACCATAGCAGTATAATATAATTTTAGGTAGTAGGTATGTAATAAGGTGGTGCACTGTTATGTAAAAGAGCGCCTCTCGCCATGAAACGTAAAAGTTTGGCGAGTTTAAATTTAAGTAACACATCTGTATTTTTAATATTATTAAATAAATAATTAAAAAAATATATTTTGTGTTAATGTTAGATGTAGAAAATACCAGACATTTTCATAATAAAACCGTCTTCTGATTTGTCCCAATATTTTTTTCTAAAAGTCCAGTTTTGCTTACACATGGAACATTTTCAGAAATTGAAGCCACTGAAGTACTAAGAATAATGCTACATACTGCAGTCTTTTTGTAAAAATATCGTCTCGTATACAAACACTGAGGTGGAGGTGGGTACTGGGGGTAGGTATACCCCGACAGACACTTTAAGTACGGATATTATGCGGATCGCACTATGTTCTGACGAGGTTACATTGTTTCCTTCCGTTTCAATTATTGAAATACTCAAGAACTTATTTTAAACAGTGGCGTTTATGTATGTATATTTACAATAAGTTTTTGGGCTATGTGCAGAAGTTGAAACAAAAATAGAAACAGACTTAAGGCTCCTTCAAACAGGCGCGACACGACACGCGACACAAAGGCACCGCAAGTCGCGCAACGAGCCGTGCCTTTGTGACGCGCGCGCGATTATATCGCGTGTCGCGCCTGTTTGTGGAGCCTTTAAGGAAGAAACTCTCCCGTTGGTCTCGTGGTCGCAAGCACGGCTGCTGTGCGTGGGGGCCTGGGTTCGATTCCTAGGTCAGGTAAAGTGTTACCTATTGGGTTTTTCCATTACGAATTTCTTAGTAGCAGCCCGGAGTTTGAAAGTTGGCGTGTGATACCCTCGTGCCTTGGAAGCGTTGGTCCTGCGCTTGCCGGTGCCGACCCATCGGACTATGAGAGTGAGGGAAAAGAGAGTACACTTGTGTCTGCGCACACACTTGTGTACTATAACTTCTCCCGCGCCGAAGGCTAGTTAATATCCGTTGAGATTGGCCGTCATGGCCGAAATACGGTCTGGAGGTTTTTTTTATTATGTCGTTAAGCCAAAAAGATCATTACATAATTTTTTCAGTGGTATGTGGTTTTCAATCCATAACACTTCAGCTAAGTATTCTTAAAAGCTATTGAAATAGTGAGCCTAAACAAATCCCTTTAGGTGGTCTATTAACTATTCTTGATTGGCCCATTAATTAGCAATTTTATTTTTAGTTCAAAATCAATAAACCCGCTCCGTTTAGAATTGTCTGGAACATGGCAGCCGTTTGGATTTTGCCGGTACCTATTCAAGAAATTTTATTTTTTTAACAATTTCTTATGGTTTTACATTTTCTTACCTACGCTAACACTGCTGAAACACAAAACTATTTTAAATGAGGAACATTAGGAGATTATGGTGACTCTTCATCAAAACTGAAGTCAAGAGCTCTGGAGTTAGAAAATGTATTTTGATGATTCCTTCAATTATTTACCTACTTTCCTTATTTCGTTGAATACTAACAAGGTGCAACGAATAAAAGAGGGTAGGTACGTAAAACAAGACTGGTACCTACCTACTGCATACAGAATATGCTTTTTGTTTGAACGGATGCGATAGTGGGTAATGAAATGATGCCTTCCCGATTCAGTTCGCTTATCCGGATTAAGCAGAGCGCCTCTGTAACCTGCTCTGTCGTTTGAATTCTTATTAAACCCGCCTGTACCGAACTCTATTTTAGCATTTCTTATGGAACAGATAAGCAGAACAATTTGCCTTATCTCAGACTTTTTGTCTACTTTCCGACAAGTTACGGCTAGCTTTTAATTAATGGAGGCTTTGAAATTGTTAACGTAGATCCAGCTACACGGGCTATACCTATTACGTTAACATACGAATCGATAATGCTGAGGGTCTAAGCGCGTCGAAGTCGTCTAACATTGCAAATTAAAAGTTGTTTTGAAAGTTATAATAAACAAGTTTCAAGTAGGTATCATATAAAAGTAAAGTTTAGTATTTGAGGCATCAAATTTTGATAGAGTTTTGCATAAAGAGATAAGCTCGATCAAAGGATTGCTTTCAAAGTGGTTTACCTTGCGAGCATATTTAAGTTTTCATGAAGTGAGGAAATGGAAAATAAATTGGATTTGTATAAGTTTCTTAAAAGCTACACACACGGGGAAATATTTACTTTGTTCTAGGCTAGCCGGGATTATTGCAGTTCATTATAAGACTAACTCGGCGGTCTAATGGAAAACCTGGTGGCGCGTTTGTGACTACGCTATATTTTTCATGTTGAATCAAAACAGTTTAGACAACATAAACAGCTAAGTTGAACGTATTGCGTTATGAACTAGGTGCAGTGTTGCGTTTATGAACCGACGAGTTGTAGAAAGGCAATGAGTAGGTACCTAAACTTTAAAAATAATATAAAATAAAACATTTAAAACATGCGACATTTGCCGAAAGAAAAACACTATAAATAAGTACAGCCATACTTAGGTATAGTGTATTTTTTTTTTCGGCAAATGTTAATAAATTTTATCAAGTTGAAACATTATTGAAGATCAGATGAAAAAAAGAACACGCTATATAATTAAAGTACGTAGGTATTGCTGCTTTTGTTTCCAAAATCTGACCTAAGCTGTCCATAAACACAAATAAATCGCATCACCCTCCTACACCTAGAATATTAAACACAAAGGTTGATAATGTTTAACAAGCAGACAGTTCTGATACAAAGGGGAAACACATTAACATACAACTTCACCCGACGCGCCGGTGAGGAGTTGGAAACATTTTCGCATAAACTTTTCTATATGCGAAACGCTATTGAAAGCTCCTCTCGGAGATTAACACGTGCCGTGAAAATACGCGTTCAAGGATTACCCCCGCCCCCTCACCGAGTGTGAAGTTGTCTTGTTATAATGTGCCGCTAACAGCCAACAGTGAAAAATTAATGCACTTCCCCTCTTACCCGCGGGAACGATACACGTGCGAGCAAAAAAATGGCTCATCTAATAAACTGCTTTCGTGATGCGCCTTAATGTGTGGAGAAAATGAAAATGAAAATGTCGAAATATGTGCCGCAACGATCGAACTTGAAGATTGATACTTTAGTCAGTCATATTTTCTACTTAGTTAACATAACTTACAGCTTCTTATATATTTTATCTAAAAGCGATCAAGCTGTAAATGTTGCTGCTGATAAAAAAAAAACTCCGTTAGCAAAAGTAAGAAGGAGCAAGACTTTGATCATACACAGTTAAACAACGTGGTGCTATTGCAACAAATTTAATACACAAGTATGCAAGACCAGACGTGAGCGCCTCGACCACCCGCAAAATCTTCCAAGATTGGCTTTAATTAATTCGCAACAAGAGAAACCTACACAATATAAAATAGATTTACACCTCCTTCAGCAGCAATGTTGTGAACTCATTGGCAGATATACTGTTCCTAACCACGTCAGCAAATAGCAAACATGGCAATGAACAGTGGAGTCATCCCCGCAGCTAACTAGATCTTTGAGCGCAGTTTGGACTTCGGTTTGATCGTGTTTGCTCGCTGCTCACTAGTTAGACTGCGAATTGCGGATAGCTTCTTTGTGTTCCCGAGTCGCAACTTCGCTAACTAGCTGCCGGTGACTGATTATGAACAACCCAAATTTAGGTAACGAAATTATAATTACAAACACGAATGCTGTTAGACACCTTTTTATTTCTTATACATATCGTAATATACAGGTCGATAATCGATGTTGGGCACAATTTTGTCAATCAAGCCAGCTACAAGGCGAGTACGTTTGAGGCCTTCGGGTCTGCACATTCGCACCAATGCCCTCAACAAACGGTTGTGAATCTCCCATTTGCTAGGCACAAATGGTGCATTCAAATATGACTTCTTGAGATGATTGCCGCCACTACTATGTGAAGTTTTGAGAGAACTACGTAAATGTGATAATGTCTTCATTTCTGCCGGTGCAATTCGTTCATGACGGGGCGAGTAGCTAGACATAACGTTATAAGACATTTGCCTTTTTTCAGGTAGTCTTTGTAAAATCTTCCCTAGTAGCATGCTTTGTTTTCGAGATTCACTTTCTGTAGTTTGTTTTAAAAGAGCATCATGCATCGCTTTCTTTTGTATGATTGCCTTGATTAAGCCTTCCACTTCGGGAGTTAAGTAATTTCTTGGCCCAAAGTGTTCTGGAGGGTCATGATCTGCTATTTCAAATTCTTCTTCTGGTATGTTATAACGGATTTTTCGAGGTGGCTCATTTTGCAATTTATTGTTTGGTTCTCCTTTAACTACATTTTGCATATGCTGGGCGTCCTGAGTAGATTTTATTTTGACTATCTTGTTTTTATCGTTTTCATCATTGTCGTAATTAATATGATCAATAATAATCTCAGGATACTTATGCAATGTACTTAACTGTTGATTTTGATGACCGCTTTGTGTAAAAGATTTTTGTTTATCATCATTGGTTGTACTTAACTCTGAGACTATTTCTTTTTTTAATAAGTGTTCTAAAGAGTAATCATTTTCGTCTATGTGCCCTGCCCGTGACTTATATTTTGAATATACACTTTCTTGACTACCATGTAGAAATCTAGGCATAAATTGTTTATGATGTTCAACTCCTATGAAAGATTTTCTAGATATCTTACTTGCGCCTGGAGACGGGTCGTTTTCTGAAGTCAGCTCATGATCTTGATTGGAGACTTCATGACTTTGGACAGTTTTATTTGAATGCCGACTAGCATGTAGAGTCTCACTGCTAGATTTAAAATTGATATGTGGGGCCACGTACGTCTTAAAGAAATATATATTTGAATCATTTCCTGGTTCTGTTTCAGCATCAGGAGTTAAATCTTTTATGTCAGCGTTAGGGCCAGTTTCGTTTATTTGTTGATTCTGTAGTATCAGTTTATCCAAAATTTCATTGATATTTTCTGTGCTCATATGTTCTTGAGATACTGTACAATGTACGGTTATTAGAATAAACATGTGGAGAACTGAAAAAACGACAATTTAAACAAAAACAAAATTAAGGCAATTCACAAGTAAAATGTTATGTAAACAATAGTTCACGTTGACAACAAGTGCAGATCCACCATCCACCAGATTAGAGTACTTAACCTAAGAGTAGTTACAGGGTGTGACGGATTAATAGAAGATTACAATAATGTGACCTTACACAGCGTGAGCTCCATGTTAAACGCCATTCTGCCAGATTACCACTGAATGGAATACTGATTTATTATTGGCTCAATTGTGCTTGATCGCTTATTAATTAACTGTTATCGCGTTAATACCTCTTCGGACTTAATTAAGGGGTTATTGATAACCGTGAAGGTTTTCATCAAAATATTTTACTCAATCACGATCTACTTCGCATTTGGGTATTAATTGTTGTTGCAGGTACAGCGTGCGTGCGATCATGTTGATTTTTTTTTTGCGTACGTATTCAAGTATTTATGTGCATCATTATCCAAGAAACTGAGAAAACAGCTTTAAAAAATCCATACAAAAACATCAATCGAGAGGTATTTCCATGAAACCGGCAAGTTAATGGAACTTTTAATTTGCACTATAACAATTTACAAGCGATTGAAACTGAAAAAAGCAATCTTAGTTATCGTTGCCTTGGACGACAGCGAGTCGGCTTCGGCATGAAGTAAACAGCTCGGTTCGTCCTGCATTTCAATCGACTGTATTTGTATTTTATTGCTGGAGACTCGAACTAAGGCCAAACGCCACGGACCAAAGCTTTACGTTTTATTGAGTTCTTTTATGAGATTTAAGCAATAATAGACAGTTTAATATTAACGGACTACTAATTTTTAATTAGCATTATACGAGTAGATCCCAGGAAATGTTTGAAAATGAGCACGGTCGAGAAATATGTGGTTCTAAACGTCTCACGCAGTATAGATAATAAAATATGTCAGTAGGTATCAGCACAGTAAGCGGTCGTTTTTGTCTAGGTATTAGGATTAAAAATAGTAACGTAGGTGCACCGTGGCCATAACGGATGCTAACCGTCTCTAGAGAAGGATTGTGGTGGATATTTAAATTCAAGTAAGGTTTGTACAACTATGACTACAGTCATTTGATTTTTTTTTCGAAAGTCAATTTACTGACGACTGAAAGAGAGAAATCGGTGTGTAACTATTCATCTGATTTAATACGTTTATTAGTAAGGGGGTTAATAAGCAAGTTATTAACAAAAACCAGCAAATAAAACGAAAAAACAGCAAATTCTTAGCTGTGCGGGATGACGAAGAAGGTATAAAAAATTCTATTAGAAATCCATTAACTTTTTCAATTCCAACAGCCCGTCTAATTTAATTGCGAACGTTTCTCGCTGTAAACTTACAATATGCACCTAATAAGGCTATGTATTCTTTATATACAACCAACTGTACAACGATGTGATCGCGTGTAAGTGAATTCTTTAATAGAATACCAACGTTATGGCAGTTCGAAATTGAAGAATGCAACCTATTTGGAAGATCACTGATGAGTTGATAAATTGCTTGTCTGTTTATGATAAGTCATAAATCATAGTAAGTTATTAGAATACATTTAGGAATAGCAAAGAAGTGGACGCGTATATTACATTAAAAAAAATATTTGTTTTATTTTTGAGACTTTGTCATGAAAATAAATGGTGTGGTAGTACAGTATCAATAACTTAAATTTATAATAAAAGCTTGGCCAGAACGCCTATGAAAGACGTTTAAATTAACTTATACTTAGTGATTACAGGATACTGCAGTAAACTGTGGCAAATATAACAACTAGGTACTCAGTAGCTAAGCTGTAGCCAAAGTCCAGCAAACATCTAGTTTAAAAATTATGACAAAAAAAATTCGTGTCGAAGTGTCTTAAAAGTTCTACTTAAGTAGATACAAATGAACATGTCAGTTTCGCGAAATCCTGAAAATATAATCTGTGGTTTGGTTTTCAGGATTTCACAAACTTTCAGAAATTTCAAATGCAATAATGGAAACAAAGTATCATCAAAATTAACATACAAAATACAACTCTAGGTAGGTATAAGTGCCAACAATTTTACAGGGTGATTAACAATTGTATCAAAACCTTGTTCACACTGTGCACGTTACCCGTGGCCACGTGGTCCTATGAATATTTGTCCACCGGCGACTGCTGGAATAATTGAGGTGTACATTTTCACTTTGTTCCGTTTCCATTCGATTAAAATCGTTGTACCACACTTGTACACGACCTATTCGGTGTTTACTAAACGATTTGAACGGTTCGACGGGCCGCCCAACCGGCTGTGATTTTTTTTTCTATTTTTTAGGAATTTTTTAAATATAACGAATTCAAATAAAACTAAATTAAAGAAGAATTGTACTGAAAACTATGTTTCAAGTGTCAAATTTTCACAATTGTTTGTGAAATTGGGGTTTTTGGTCATAGTTTTCTTTATATAAGTAGGTTGTTTTCAAAATGATGTCGATAATAGAAACTGGGAACGTAACGGTTGTTCGAAGCACACATATTTAAAGTCTTAAGTTTTATAAAGGTCGGTTACAGGGTAGTTTCAAATATATTGGCTACTGGGTCTCGCGAGTCGTCAGAGTACATTTTATGAGCATCTAATAAAAATTTTATCGTGTAACAGTAAAGAAGCAATCAGTCTGTTGGATATTGGCCTGCGGGGTCGGTAAACACGTGCATTTTTATGTCCGTGCGCAGTTACCGCCATTCATAGATTCGCATATAGAACCACTTTTGTCGATTACCTACTTAGCTAGAATTTGTCCAAGTTAGAATTTCCTATAAGCCGTTGCATCCTCATAAGGATCCGTGAAATGTAAGCGTTTTCCGCATCACTAAAAGTTTTACATTACGCACTCAGTCGGTACAAGTTTAGTCGAAGTGCTTACTCCGGTTTCTTGGTATTTCTAAGCTACTTACAGGATTGTGAGCCGACTGGGTAACTAGGCTACCGATATGTTATTGAAGGCGACACATTTTCGATTGTTTTATAACTTTATGTCCAAGAAACTTTCTATTAGTGTGTGACTCTTCACCATCACTATCATCATTGACTCCTTGTTCCACCCTGCACTGCTCCCTTTTGTGCCATGCTTCCCTGGTCCATGCGAGTCTCATCCAAGTCTTCCCCGCGATCTTCTGTAGGTCGTCCACCCGGTTCACCCTTGTTTGGTATAACAACGTTTCGTCGAATGTTACTAGTTCGAACAACGTTTAAGAAAATAATCAGTTTGTATAATATCGATTAACATAATTTTCATTTCATCGAATATTTATTTGCGATAACAACATTTGCGCTATTGATCAAAAGGTATAATGTTCATTTGATGTAATGTTCAGGTGGTATAACATGTATTTTATCGAATATTCAATTGGTGTAATGTAATACGTCGACATAAGATGCAAGAGCGAGCGAAGGGCACCCCGAGGTTCGGTTTGGTTAGGTTACTTTAAACCCTTTACACAGAAATAGGAGCCCCGCGAAGCGGGGCTACGTCGACATAGGATGCAAGAGCGAGCGAAGGGCACCCCGAGGTTCGGTTTGGTTAGGTTACTTAAAACCCTTTACACAAAAAAAGGAGCCCCGCGAAGCGGGGCTACGTTGACATAGGATGCATGAGCGAGCGAAGGGCACCCCAAGGTTCGGTTTGGTTAGGTTACTTTAAACCCTTTAAACAGAAATAGGAGCCCCGCGAAGCGGGGCTACGTCGACATAGGATGCAAGAGCGAGCGAAGGGCACCCCGAGTTTCGGTTTGGTTAGGTTACTTTAAACTCTTTACACAGAAATAGGAGCCCCGCGAAGAGGGGCTACGTCGACATAGGATGCAAGAGCAAGGGAAGGGCACCCCGAGGTTCGGTTATATTACTTGAACACACACCACAGACACACACACGCTTCGCGGGGCTCCTATTTCTGTGTAAAGGGTTTAAAATAACCTAACCAAAACGAACCTCGGGGTGCCCCTCGCTCGCTCTTGCATCCTATGTCGACGTAGCCCCGCTTCGCGGGGCTCCTATTTCTGTGTAAAGGGTTTAAAGTAACCTAACCAAACCGAACCTCGGAGTGCCCCTCGCTCGCTCTTGCACCTATGTCGACGTAGCCCCGCTTCGCGGGGCTCCTATTTCTGTGTAAAGGGTTTAAAGTAACCTAACCAAACCGAACCTCGGAGTGCCCCTCGCTCGCTCTTGCACCTATGTCGACGTAGCCCCGCGAAGCGGGGCTCCTATTTCTGTGTAAAGGGTTTAAAGTAACCTAACCAAACCGAACCTCGGGGTGCCCTGGGGTCAACTGAATATTTGATACAATCTTTCGACTAAATCATTATTAGTCTAGTGAAACATTAGTTTAAATAAAATTAGTGCATGTGAAAATTCGGTCAAATGACATTATTTCAAAGAAATAAATATGCTAAATAAAAATCTACCAATTAATTATTCGGTCAAATGAATAATTATACGAAATGACTTTATTGTAACTAAAATTAGCCGAAGCGATTTTCGACAAAACGTTGTTATACCAAACAAGGGTGAACCGTCCACCCACCTGGACATTGGTATGCCAATGCCCCTTCTCCGGTTCTCGGCAACCATTTCGTTAGGGCTCTGCTTCACCTGCCAATGTCCATGTCTAGCCAAGTGTGTGACTCTTACATGAAACAAATATTATTCTAGCTTTTTAGTCCTTTATTCTTATTTCTTTGTTCTTTATTTTATTTTTTCTAAACACACACTTTTTTGATATCGGTATGATGAACGTGTTTGACTTTTACGTTTAAATCTTTACAGCGATGTTCCTAATTTCAATGTAAGACCAACTGAACTGATAAAGCAGTAAAAGACTAACATCACGATTCTTCCATTTCCCAAACGAGTGCAAGAGAGCAATAAACCATTTTATCCTAATAGGTAGGTTCTTATATCTTATCCCATGATAGGTATATTTTATTAGACACAAAACCTACCAGTTTTAAGTAGCCACGCAAAAACCAAAGGTCAACGGCCCACTTTATGAAGGCATTAATCTTGTGAACACATAACGAACATAACTTTATAAAAAATGGGTGTGAAAATAAACCTATTGTAAAACTGAAAACAGCTGTCTAAATACAAATAAATATACAATTATGGAAGTTTTTATAGTGTCCATGGTTATGCAGCGGGACGATGACGCCGCGTAGTGGACACTGGAGATCCCGAGAACACCCGCACAATCACGCACGCCCCCGGGACCGTTTGACTAGGCATTACCCACGTATACTAATATGTTTGTGAGTCCGTCCGCCTCTATACACAGAGGAGCGAGGCCGATGTGCCTCCGGTAGCATTTTAATTTTACAAATCAATGAGCCTTTTTTCGTTTTCTCTAAGTGCATTCAAGAGTTGATTTTTTGAAAAAACTGACGTTTGGATAACCACAAGGTGATGCGAAAACCGAATCAAGCCTTTATTCTAGTTCAAACTGCATTCAATGATGATATCAGCTACCTACCTGGCAATTATGATATCGCATAAATATGAGAATCTACCGCAAACACCCACAACTGTACGGGCTAACGGTACCGTAAATGTATTCAAGTTAATATAACTTCAAACGAGTTCTAAAAACAGTAAAACAATGGCCCAACTTATAATAGTGTGTTCGATGCAATTGGCAGCTAATTTCTTGTTCCACGACCAACTAACACGCTCATTGCGTCAAAATTTTAATCGGTTCTCTTTGTCAGGAAAATTCTTTTGTGAATGCAAAAAAAATAAAAGTTACGCAATCGGAACAACTTTGTAGCACAACGCGAGGGGATCGCGTTTGTACCGGTTTGAAGCTCCGTTCTGTATAATAAAAACGGCACAAACTTTTAAAGTAACCAGAATTATTTATAACACATGCGTATCTGGTATCTGCACATTCAAATCCACGACATCCTTTAACGTTTTTCTGCTGTATAAATTGTGGAACTTGGCTAGATATTATTAGCAGTCCTGAGTTCTAAACATGCAAGAAATACCAGTTATAGTCTTGTGATTTTTTTTTTATTACTAACATCTGCACCTATTTAGCTATGACTCAAACAAGTTTAACGTGTGTTACTTAGATTGTTCTCCTATTTATTGTAAGTTTACTTAATATATTTAAAAATTTACATAAGCACACTGAAATAATCAGATCATCATCTCCCTTGTATCGAATTTTCAAAATATAAGGTTTCCATCACACGAGCCAACAATAAAACATTCGTTCCTATTTTCATGTTCACAAGTTAAATGCGAAATTAACCGCACCTTCCTGTACGAAAGTGTCATAAAGGTGGTTATATTAAAGTACTTGCTTAGGCGCATCATATTGCAGTAAGTAGGTACGCGAGATGTGCGGCCGTCCGAATCCTTAGCCACGTCTCGCGTCTGTCCGGGTGGCAATAAAACCCCTCAGTTATGTCATAATATGCATATGTGATGAACTCGCCTGAGATATGACTACACTAAACTCGGTGAATCAGTCGCACGGAACCTAACTATAATTTTAATACCTCAGAACACGTAAAATGTGAATTTAACGTATTTTTATTAACATCTTGGACTCTCTAGACTTGAAGTGAGTCTGGGACATATTTATAAGTATAAGGGTACCTTCACGTTGCTTCCGTATAATATAGTATCTATTAGACACAACTTGACCTACAGACAGGTCTTGTGTCATGTTTACAAAGACTGTACATCTTCAATTACAATGTAAGGCAGTAAGTACTTGTTTGGCAAAATGATTAATTAATTATCCAAATGGCGCAACAACGAGGCGATCGCGTGTGATGTGTGTTCAGGGTCACAATAGTTCGATAGTTTTCAGACATCGTAGCTTACACCCAGTTTGTGTGAAGATAGATTAATAAATAGCTATCAGCCTAAGAACACGTGTTTAATTAAAATAATATGCTATGTGACAGGACGAGGAGAGCAACTGATAAAAAGTTCATCTTTAAAGACAGAATAGAAACGAGTATTTTGATATGAAGTCCTAAGACCTATTAAAAACTTGTACTTCATTATTATGACCGGTTCTTGTCTAACACTATTAAGATACTCATTATATTTAATTAACCAGTTTAATTTAAGAACATTCTCACCATTTTACACGGTGTAGTATAAACTCGTGATTTGATGTTGCAAAAAATTGTATTTCCGCTACGCAACAAAAACTGGAGTTATTCTAATAATACCATGTAGGAGATAGTGCATCCCTCGCAAACTAACATTATACCGGTTTAGAATAAATTATTACGTCGCTGGCTCGGCGCTAATCACTGCCCCAATAATCGAATAAAAGACGCATCATGTGCGCGCACCGCGCTCCCCACAAACATAGGTACACATGTTGTTTTTGCCAATCGTATTAATTTCATAAATAATTAATAGGGCCATATTTGGATCGGTGAGTGGACACAGATGGAAATGCACTCGACAAATTGACTGATAACCGCAGTCGGGGAAAGGCTAAATACCTGCTAATGATAGTCCGATTGATGCTTTCAACTGGTTTGTATGAGGACGAGCGCAAAAATTGCAATTACCAATATTGAAATCACATTTTTACTAAGTAGGATATGTTGACAGTAATGATTTCACTACTTAAAAATGGACAGGCCATGACTTTTTTATTGTCTGGTGAAGTAAAATAGCTCGTGAATTTTCAAATGTCTCCAATACAAGCGCTATTTGGGAAACTGTCTCGTTTCAATATGTTATTAATGAACTGGAGCGCTGTTTAATTATATCTGTGACTGTCTGCGCCTGTCTGGGCTAACAGCTGGATAGTTAGCGTCGGTGTGTACCTGGATATAATGCAGGTAGGTACCTACATCAATAATTTGTAACAGCGCGTTGTCAGACTACATAATTTGCACGTAGTCGATGCTAATCAACTCTCATTAAGCATATTGATGTTTCAGTTTCGGTGTTACAATTATTCGTGTTTGCGACGTGCAATCATATTTTGGCGGTACAGTCTACGAACAAAGAGACGGGGTGTGCTGAGCGGCGTGCGATGGACTAATGCTCGCCTATTAACTTCGCTTAAATATGTGATCGTAGCGGCTTTGTGTTGCGTGTTAACTTTACATGCTCGCGTTAACAACACGTCCGTTAGTTAGATTGAATATAGAGCTAAATTTTAATCGAATCGTTTGCGGGTGCGGTAAAATTTGTACAAACAAATTAACGCGAGGTGCGATTGGAAAATCTGAACAAACATTCAATACAAACTGAATTTGAATTTTGACGTACATTTGTATGTGGATGTACCGTTGGTTCTCTCTACTGCTAGAAATATTGCACTAACGTTTATCTGTACCTACTACTTACCGATTTTTATTTTTATACAATATTTTTTGTAATACAAAATATTTCCACATTAGTAGCCAAAGTATTCTTGTAGCGACCGCTTTTAAATCTCATTAATTATGGTTCAGGCAATAATTCATTTATATGCCCCTAATATAAATGGGGAGTACTTACCTCCCTTTGTACAGACGCCAGCACATCAAGCTGCTACAATCTGTCAAATTTCTTTAATAGATTTTCAACTTTATCGCTAAAGCATAAGGTTCAAAGTTGATTGGAAAAACTTGACAGTTTCGGGTAGCTTGATGTGCTGGCGTCTGTACCTACTTAGGTAAGTGATGCAAGCAACAAAAATCGACTAACACTTCAGTTTTTTAAATATATTGTTCAAGTGCATACCTACAAAATTTGAACTGATAGAAAATTGAAAGAGTATTCTCTAGGCTATTGACTACATGAAATGCTTCTTCTGCATGTATGAAATGCTGAAAAATAACAAAATGATTCGATCATTTTGTTACATGATATGCAAAAGTGTTTTCTTGTAAAAGTAACTTTTGTTACTGACTGCACTTAAACCAGAAAAGAAATCCAATTTCATCATCGCTTTAATCTAAAAGACACACCAAGCAGTAATAAGGAGCAATATATTTAACTCCACATGACATTCATACGCACACTAGAGCGAGCTTGAAAGGAAACTTATTCTTTGAAGGTACGAAATTTTAAATCACAATAGACAGACGTCCGTGCGGGACGCATTATGTAGATGCAACGAGCTCAATATTGTAGGTATATGAGACAACCGAAAGAGTATTTCAAAATGAGAGGTGCCTGAAAACAAACGGTTCAAAAAAGAAAAAAAAAACTGGTCCAAACTTTACCTTTCTGCGACGAAACGAGCGAGTTGGGGAACAAAAACTATTAATGTAGAGGCTCTCACGGCCCGCTGAGTTGTCGGTGCGTTTCGTTTGATAATTTCCGTGTACAGCGAGCTTTAATCGAATGTACCGCCGCCGTTCCCCTGCGCCCCCTCCCCTGCCCACGAGCGCAATAAAATTGTTCATCTCGATTATCGCGGACAACGAGAAGATTGCCCGATTGGGGAGCGACACTGCCCTGTAAACAAATCGAAGCAGGGAAATATCTTTTTATGTTGATTTTTTAAACCATTTAATTAGTGGATAGATATACTATATTCACTGTACCTAGTGAATCACACCATTAAAATAAATACTTGCAATATATTATTGCAATATAATATATATTCACGTCAACAGTACCGCTGCCGCGCTGATACGAATTCGAGTTCGCGTTCACCAGTTCGAGTCCATCCATATGTTCTTCTCTCTGAATTAGACGACATAAAATTGCGCTGAACACAATACTTTCTTGAAATATAATTGACACGATGATAAGCTGAAATTCTCACATAATAATTATGTATTAATATTTCTTATAGTCTGCATCCAATAAAAATGTGCAGCAGCTTTAGATTTACTTTAGGTATGACTAGCCCAAAAACAAATCCCAACCCCAACGAAAAACCAATTTCAGGGAAAACCTAAACCGTATTTTAAATCCACAGTCATACAATAAAACAATTAAATTCAGGCAGGTCGACATCGAAATTAAGCCCTGAGGGCGTTCCGCATCCGTCGTAATAAAACACATGCAAAGTTTTTCTTTGCGCAGCGCCGAGTAGCCGCAGCTAACGGAAACGAAGCAACAGGCTTGATTAAAACACGTGTTTACAGAACGCACACGAGCCCGAACAAACGCAATAATACGAGGGAGCTACCGTCCGTCGTATCTAGCATCTCACTAGCCAGTAGCCTGTTTAGTTTAGATATTTGGTATGCACTGGGCACTTCATGCCTTCAGGTGGGAGGGGGAAATAACGTGAAAGGTTTTCCAATCAAAATTTTTGAAGATCTGTTTCAGTTTTACTTTCTATTTCTATGGTACTTATCTGCCCCTACTGATCTCTCACGACATCTGAAAGGTGAAGGCACTATAGCTGAAGACGGGTGGCCTATATTGCCATGTCAGATTGAAACCTTATAGAAACCGACTGAGGGTTGAAAGTGGTTGGAAGCTGCTGGACATCGAAGCAATGCTGTTATGATGGTACCAATTTGCGGCTCAGTTTCAGTACTTAGTCATGCAAAAATCTTCTATTAGATATATGAGAAGATTTTATAATTTAAAGACGTCGAAACCTGAAAAACGGCCTAGTCATAAGTCAGCATTATAGGCGGCTGGCGTTCGTTCAGTATCAAAGAGACCTACCTACTTACTGAATTCAGCCAGCTAAATCTGGTTGAACTGAACAAGGTCCCAAATAAAAGTATTAAATAACTATGAACAAGGTGACTGTGGTATATGGTATAGCATGTAGGTTGTTATGCTTGAAATTAGATAAGCTAATGCTTGAACTAATTTTAAAGGGATTCATTAAATATATTGATTGCAATTAGACGTAGGTAATAGCGACTAAGTAGCTACATTCCAGATACCACACTTTGGGATTTAGCACATTTATCAAACATTAATATACAGTCAAGTTTAGTTAAACAACCTTTACTGGTTTGCTATGAAACATAGACCATAAATATCTGGAAGAAATAAGTAGGAACGGCGCGGCGTCACCCACGTCACCCACCATACGACGCCATATTCCTAGTCCACAGACTCGGAGTAACATATAACTCAGCGTATTTTTACGTCTGTAAATTATAGTTTTACGATCGAAAATCATTTTTATGTTTTTGGAGGAATTTAATATCACGCCAGCTATGCTCGGCACATTCGCTCTTTTATTGAGCTGTAATTTTATTGTTTTCTCAATTTTTATTAACTATCAACCACCTACTTAGGTCTCTGTTATAGGAGATCAATAATATTTTACTTCCGTGAATGGGCATTAAAACACTGTGAACATTTTTATTACAATAGGTTCATACCTATTATAAAGTAAAGCTAAAAAACTAATTGCTTTAGCGATATAAAAGTTACAAAGAAAATTGTTTCAAACCAGAAAATTACCTATTTATAAACGTTGAATGCACACTCGCATCTTTTATAAAATTCTTCAAAGGAGTTAGTTTTTAAAGCTTAGCGGTTAATTCGTTCTTTATGGAAACAAACAACGCCTTGTTTCTTCACTACCTGACTGAAAATGAAACTCCTAGTTTCATAATCTTCCTATAATTTAATCAACTTTTAACATATTGTCATTTCCAATTAATGTTAAATAAGTAAGTAGCATTCATTACCTGGTGAAGGCTGCAGGAATCCGCTGGACGCGAGAAGCACAGTGGCGGTGCTTGGGGGAGGCCTATGTCCAGCAGTGGACCTCTCTCGGTAGAAGTGATGTTGATGGTGATTGAGGCGATTATTAAATTAAGATTAGAGGTAAAAGTAAAAAAAGCATTCTTTATTACCGAGTAAAACGTAAGTACCTACCTAAATAAGTAGTAAGATAGACACTCTTAAAAGCGTCAGCGTCACAAAGTTCAATAGATTAACTAATCAATGGCTGGGTAGAACACAGTTAAATACCAAGAAAGACTGAACGCCTGAGTAGGTAAATACTTACAGAATCTTAATCTTCCCCCTGCTGAAGGTTGGAGGTGAGTCCGAACTCTTGTTTGAGACCGCGTGCATATAGTCGGCTGATGGCGTTGTTTTGGTAATTTCGTGTGGATATATAGGGTGACTGGTAATTAGTGACCGATACTTAAACACGTGATTTTACTCATCATTATGAACAACTTTTACTATGGGACCAACCCTGAAATCGCGAAAAAAAAATCAGCTGCTCCCTACATTTTGACGGGTTAAGCGAACATAAATGTAGGGAACAGCAGATTTTTTTTTCGCGATTTCAGGGTTGGTCCCATAGTAAAAGTTGTTCATAATGATGAGTAAAATCACGTGTTTAAGTATCGGTCACTAATTACCAGTCACCCTATATACAACGCCCCACTTCCCCCAGTCACTGGGTTTTGGAGGTCAGATAGGCAGTCGCTCTACGTAAATTATAATCGTCAACAATTACGAGTGTAGATTAGGTATCCGATCTTCATGAGAGTGGGTGTCATGGCATTTTCACCTACTACCTACATGTGCATTTGATAAGACCATTGATTTGTCCATGTTCATTTTTAAACCCACTCTTTTGGAAGCTCTACTCTGTTCTACTAAGGCCATCGAGCATGGTACTGAGGTCCACACTAGTCTCAGCCATGACTGCTATATCGTTGGCAAACCGAAGGTGATTCGAGAGATGTATTCGTCATTGATGTGGATACCTAGCCCTCTCAAGTCTAGAGCCATAAAGACATCTTTTAGTGGTGAACAGTGTCGGAGAGATAACATCTCCCTGCCTCACAATTCGCTGCAGAAGGATAGGTGCGTTTTCATACAGACACTTCGATGTACCTGCTCTCGATCGAATCGAAGGCTTTCTCGTAGTCATGATATCCGTGCTTGTAGTCCATAATCGCTAAGCAGACGCGGGTTCCAACATCTTTTGGAAGGCCTTAAGAACCGGTTTTCCACCGGCCTTCAGGAGTTTGGTCGTAATCACGTCATCGCCCGGCGCCTTTTTTTTTCAGAGCCATCCTAATCTCGTTCAGGCTGATGTCCGGCATGTCTTCGGTATAGTGTCGGATCAATCTAGCACTTGGGTCGTTTCACATTCGCATCGGGGATACTGGTTGACGTGTACCACTGTCCATAGAACCCCTTGATCTCTCCGCTGGCTCTGCCCAATAGACAGATCTCGAAAAATAGTGTTACAGCCAAATTATACCGATTTTATTTTTTTCATAGAAACAGAGATTTCCTTTTTAAATAAGACATTTCGAAAATGTTCTTAAGTAACTTTTTATCCTGCTTATGCGTACCTATGAAGTTTAATTAAAATCGGTTCATTCATTTCGAAAAACAAGGGCTTGAAAGTTTGTATGAAATACCGTACCCTACGGCATAATAGCGTTAGATACCCCTAGATGCCCCAAAATGCTGATTTTGTAAAGTATCCCTGTAAAGCTATTATACAATAGAGGTCAGTGTTGTGAAGTAAATAGGTAACTTGGCAACCGGCAACAGTCACTGTTTGTAGCTTGGCAACAATAACAAAGTCCATCGTCAGTGTTTGTTATGTCAAGTATTGTACAAAGGTTTTAAAAATAGTAGTGTTAATTATCCTTATTTATTATTTTATAATTTTGTGACTCGAGAAAAGACTTTTCTTCAACATGAAGAAAATAGATGTGCACCAATTGTTAGGAATCTCGACGAGTCCTCAATATAGAGGAAGTGAAGTTGTGGCATGCCAGTGTGAATTAGGTCGAGAGAAGCTGCTGACTGCCCCACCTTACAAAACCACACCATCTACCGACGAGACCAAGTCCCGGTACCCCACAGCACCTTGCGCCAGAGACGCAGAGCAGCTGATATACCCCATCAGCCACATACTAGTCACATTTAAGTCGCCCCTCCACCCCAACGATGTATTCACGAAAGTCTTCCCAGCGTCAACGCCGATTAAGTTCATTAAACGCAAATTAGCAAAATTACTCAGAGTGTCAAACAGTAACCTTTTACTGACTAAGAATAGAAATGTATTGAAAGATGCAGCTCTGTTGTCTGAGCTCAAGGCTGATGCACTTGGCTCCCTCAATATCGATGTTTTCACGAGGGATTCAGAGGAATTTTCTCTATCATCGATACCAAAGGAATCGTACATGCATGAACTATTGCATGCGGTTCTTCCAAAGAAGAAAGACATGCCATTTATAGCAATCAAGTTCAGGGTCTTAAATCAGAATGCTACATTTACTCGCTCATATCACTGCATAATGAAAGTTCACGAGATAAAGAAAAACTTGGGTGAACTTTTTCAAACGGACCCTGACAATCTGGTATTTTTAAGAGGAGAGTATACATTGAAGGATCGCATGGCACTTATGGATCTTGATTATGACAAATACGGAATAGCAGAGTTAGAATTAGTAACGAAAAATAAAGCTAAGTTGGATTTAGACAAATTGTACCGAGAATTGCCAGTTAATGATGTTTTAAGTGTGATGGTACCGTTTGGTACTACTCTCAAACAGGTTAATGTAGAAATATTCTCTAATCCAATGAAAAAGCCGTATTTAGGAGGGTACAGGAATGTCAACACAGGTATCTTGAGTAAACTGTTTTTCGCATGACTTTGTTTTAAACTAACTCTTCACAAGAGAGGATATATATTTTTTATATTTTCTTAGGCGCCGTCTACCACCATGCGTTCACTCAAACACCACAGAAACCGGATAAATTACCACCAGAATTGAAGAACTGTAGAGACACACAGACGGCAGAAGAAAGAGAAAAAATATATGTACGTATTGCGTCCATTGCTCGGTCTGATTTACTTTACAAGGGCTAGCGCGCACACGCACTGCAGTGGGGTAGAACGCGGTGCGTTATTTCTGTCGTACCTAACTACGCGCGGTATAACAAACGCAGTCATGGGTACGCGCACTGGCGGTGAAAAAATGCGCGTTTTGATTCCAAAAAAACGGATCTCTTATAGGATCACTCTTATGTCTGTCACAGCCAATTTGCTCCGAATTTACTGGACCGATAAGGGTAAAAGGCATATCATATGAATATCTGTGATATAAACACGAAGGTTTACCGTAAATAAATGAATTTTTATTAGATGGGGTCACTTTTGGAGGGTAATTTAGAAAAGGAAAATACTTGATAAGAGGGACTCAAATAGGTACATATTATTTTGTATAATTTTAAAATATAAATAGATTTTAAAATTATAAAAAGTATGTATTTGAGTCCCTTTGAAGTTATTTAAGAAAATAGATCAAAATTTACAATTTTTGGCTCAAATGTTAAGCTCAGTTATTTCAAAGTTAAATGTTATGTAAGGATATTCCGTATTTTTATTTGGACAAATGGAATCCTAAAAAACACGTTTCTTGTATGGGGATCCCTTTAATTTTTATTATGTGTTGTTATAGTGGCCAAGGAGTAAGTAGGTACACAGTCCAGTCTGAAAATTTCAAGTAAGTAGGTACGGTTTAAAAGATGGTGTGACAGACGGACGGACATCGGAGTCTTTAGTAACAGGGTCCCGACACCTTTTGGGCACGGAACCCTAAAAAAATTACAGATTAGGAAATTATTGTGTCAAACTTTAACCATTATCAATTTCAATTACAGGAGACGAACTACAGCCGTGCAACGCAAATGAATAGTGTGCAAGCATACATTCCAAACGTGACTGACAGGATTGTGGTGCCGAAACCCTATGAGACATACGAAGAGATGGTCATACGACTCAACCACGACCATTATGCGACCATCATACAACGCGCCTTCAGACATTATCAGTTTCGGCAAATGATATGCAGATGGTTAAACGAATGCATGTATGTAATAGTTTTGTTACCTACTTCATAATTTAGATTGATTAGAGGGGAGGCAATCCGGTTTTTCCGTTTATCCATAAAAAGGTAGATACCTACGCGAAAATGCATGTTCGAGAATCCACAGTAAGCCTATAAATTCTGTATATCCAACTAGGTACCTATGCTGTGAAATCTCCTCGGACATTTAGGCTGTCGTGACCACCTAAATTATATCAAATGTATAGATGGATACCCCGCCTAAAGACACCTGCAAGCCTTCAACATCTGTAAATAGAAGTTGAAAATCTATAATATACCTATGCCTTTGCGAGATGGTGGTTGCACCGACATCTGTTGGTAGAAATAGGTACTAACCTACCCAACTTAAGGTAGGTCTCTCTTCATACTGTTAGCGAATCCGTTACAATGTGTTTTACTAACTACTGTCCCCGTCACGAGAAGCTATAAATTTTGTAAATAAAGAACTTCTACTAAGGGGCAAGGGCTGATTTTTCAATCGACAGATAATTTTTATTCGTGGAATAACGTTTGACAGATTTTGTATGGAAGAAGTCAAAAATTCAACATTATTTCTCGGATAAAATTATCTGGCGTTGGAAAAATCAGCCCTTAGTTACGTAGCGACAAATTAATCAACAACAACAACAAATAACCCCAAATTCAATCAACTCAAAGTAACGTGTAATACGAAACTAACGAGCAATTTCACTTGGTCGGCTATATTTTAGCGATATAAAGCGCTGTCGTCTAATGTTTTGTGTTACTGGAACGGGTCTGACTCATGGAATGTAAATGTTACGGCTAATGACTGAAGTGCGGCTACACCTAGTTTTAACCAAACCGAACCTCGGGGTGCCCTTCGCTCGCTCTTGCATCCTACGTCGCCTCCCGAAATACACACGAACCGCATGTGGCCGGCTAAAACTAGGTGTAGCCGCACATCGGCCGGCTAAAACTAGGTGTAGCCGCACTTCGGCTATTAGCAGTGACATAAACATTTGGGCCGCCATTTTGAAGTAAGTTTACGCTGACGCTGTCAATGCAGCATAATGCAGATGCAGAATACTCGGAATCGTCTGACGACAGTAATTAGTAAATATGTTAACATAATTATATCCCTATATAAAAATATAAAAACATTACAAAACTGTTTTTTTTTTCATTTGATTCAAAGGTTGCGAACCCCTGAATGTGTGTTTACTAAATTTATAGCTTCTCGTGACGGGGACTTTAAAACCTATTTCAAATAAAATAACACCATTCTCTCCGCATGTAGGTAGGCAATAAACTATGTTTCATTTCATACTCCTACGTGGGTATTCCATTTTTAGGATTCGGTATCATAAAAGGAAAAACGGAGCCCTTTTATGATCACTTCGTTGTCCTCTGTCAAGACCAAAGACATTAAATATTTTGGTCAAGACCCTTTTTCTCAGGAACGCGTGGAGTTAGCAAGTTGAAATTAATATCAATAGGTACGGCCCTGAGGCTGCAATCCCTTGAAGCAGTGAAAAAAAAATCAAACTTCTAAGTCAATGCAATCAAAAGATACGTGCGCTTATGCCGAATATTTTGACACTAGCAAAGGAATCAAAACCTATAGGGTCCTACTTCCCGTTGACCTAGAATCATGAAATTTGGCAACAAGCAATGTCAAGTAGCACAAGTAAAGGAAAAAATCCGAAAATCTTAAATTTGTAGTTACATAACCATAACCCTCAGTGCGCGAGTCCGACTTGCACTTGACCGGTTGTTTTTTTTTGTTGTTTATAGGGAAAGAATAGCAAGAATGAAAGAGGAAGACAGGCTGGAGCGAGAAGCAATGGACAGACGTTTAAGACGGGATCTTATTACTAAAACATTTCCGAAATCCCGTGAAGATTTTGATCAACTTTATGCAATGGTAAGTAGGTAAACCTATTGAGACCAAAACGATTTGTAGTTTCAGAGAAATAAAAATAGCAAGAGCTAAGCTAAAAAAAAAAGTAGGTACCTACCTACCTTTTTTTTTGTCGGGGGGAAACCTTCAAAAGGCACCCGACCTCCGGGGAGGTCGGGGAGTGTGGGATTTTTACCTCACTAAAACCACTCCGGTGATCACCATCAGCACATAGGGGTCCCGGTTCCTCTTAAAAGACCAGGGGGTCTACTCCGAAGCGGTTAACCACTGTATCGGCCGAATGTTCGGTGATTTTCTGATTCGAATATTGTTGTCCTACTACGAATTTAAAAAAAAGGGTTAAGGGTTCTAAAAAGGTTCGGATTGGCACAGTTTGGTCGGGACCAATAGTCAATATAGGAAATTAATGGTAGTAGAAAATGACCGAACATTCGGCCGATACAGTCGTTAACCGCTTCGGAGTAGACCCCTGGTCATTTATTGTTCAGAAAGAGCTATTATACATAATACCTAGTCGTTAGACCTATGTTCTTAATCAAACTGATGTCTCTTTTCTAGGTTGATCGTTGGAAACATGCTGAAATAGCCAGAATATCACAGTTACATGCAAAAGGTCCAAAAATAGCTGAATTCACATTACTTCTTGATAAGGAAGTGGAATTACTGAGATGTATCGAAGATTATAGAAGCAAGGTGAAAGAAGACAGCAAGAAGATCAAAGAAAAACGATTCTTAGAAGAAATTTCGAAACCTGTCGCTTGGTACGGCCGCAGTGGAAAATTAATCACAATGGAAACAATCGAAATCCAAAAAGCCAGGAAACTAAAAGAACTTTATTATTCTTTTATACGCAGTGATCTAGATGTTAAAGAGCGCCTTGAACTCTTGGTCGACATGAAGTTTGCACTTCAGGAATTTCGCCATCCTCTAGCTGAAGAAATAATAACTCTATTGGATCAAGAATGTGACCTGCTTGTAAGAAGGTGTAATACTCATCAACTCGAATTCCTGAGACGTCGAACTGCTGGTGCCGTCATCCGGCTAATAGAAACGTCTGAACTGAATTCTGGTGTAACCAAGTATAAGGACCGAAGAGACCTCAAGAAAATGGAGCACGGCAACCTTCACTTTTGCGAATTGTGCCACCAGATAAAACCGTACACGGACTTTCCCTTGGACACGAGGATGTCTGGCTGTTTGATCTGTAAGTCATGCTCGTGGAAAGACGTCAATGAACGTACTTGGGTCGATATGACGCCTTTTAAATTTATATTACGAGCTGTACAACGTGACGAGCGTCGCCGTAAGTGTTGGGGGTCGTTAGCTTTCGTCCTTCAAGAGAAAGATGTTTTTTTCATAGTCGACAAGCTTTGGCATTCGCATTCCGCAATAAGCGAATGCGATGACATCACTGAACTGAGGCTTTGTAGATGGCACGTGCACGAGGACTGGTCACCATGGAACTGTTTTCTAGTGACCGTGCAGGAAATGAAGGCTCATTTAAAACTGGATGATCCTGAGACAGTATACGATGAAGAGCTAGTTCAGAAAATTGGGAATAAACACAAACTTGCCAAAGCCAACTTCGAGCAGTTAACGGCTGTGAACAAGGGATATACCGAGACAGGACACTGGCAAAGCGTTCGAGCCCCGGCCGTGGCCCGCGTAGATGCCGTAGAACGAATTTAATTAGCCGTAGAAGTCATTTATACGGTTATTCCATTCATCCACCCTAAGTAGGATACGCGGAAACGCATATCCGAGAATCCACCCCCTATGCCTATAAATTCCGTTTATCCAACTAGACCTAGAGTGGATTCTCAGACATGCATTTCCACCTTATGGTGGATAAACGGAATAACCAATTTCTTTTATCTTTATATGTAGTAGTTTTTCTACTTGCATTATACCATACGTTATTATGTACTTACCTATGTCTATTGTACCTAATGCGCGTAATGACTGTGTGAATTGACGAGCTAAAATAACTGTGATCTTGTGATCGTTATCACAAGGAGAAAGAAAAATTGAGCTCAGCTTAGTTGTTGAAGTGTATGCGACAAGTTTTTAACCATATAGTGCAGATGAGACCATACTATCAATGCGGTTTCGTTTGCACCATTCTGAATGGTGCAGATGAGGCCATACTATCAATGCAGTTTCATTTGCACCATTAATGGTGCAAACGAAACTAATTAGTCTCCTCTGCACCACTGATGGTGCAGGTCAATGGTGCATACGGTACAACAGGAATCAAGACGTATATAGGCTATTGTTATGTAAATTGATCTATTTATTCTCCCAAGTATATTAGTATTTAATTTTGTCTATTGGCGTTTTTCGTGCTGTCAATGCTTCTTCAAATGAAGCAGATTTAAATAAAACTAGGCAGCTATTTAAATTGTCTTCTTTTAATAATTACACGTAATACTTTATAACATAATTACACATTACATATACAATAATAATTTCTCAAGATATCAAACTCTCATGAAGTTTAAACAACATATTATTCAAAACACAGGTGATGAAAGGATGAAAATTTCATAACGAAATGCACTTTAGAGCTACGCTTAGTTGATAAATACATACAGGTCAATAAATTACGTAAATATAATTTAGGCAATAAGAATCATAGCTGTACAGTAGTAAATAAAAAAAGGAAACCCCTGGTCTTTTTAAACGCCCAGTTGTAACAAAATCCAGTTAACAACTTCAATTACATAATAATATTATACCCATTTAGTTATTCAACTTAAAATGTCTTATAAATAAAGTAAAGCTGTCAGAAATGTCGTCACACGGTAACGAAGAGCAGAATTGACTCCGTACATTCCGTAGCAGTTATAAAATTACCATCTTGTGCGAAGTAATGCGAACCGTGCAACCGTATCTGAATGCCCGTATAATAAACGTTTTGCAATCTCTCAATTTTACGATATTGTCAGTAAGGTCAGACCAAAATGCGTCAAAACACGAATGTAACAAAACAACTTGACATAAATTAATATTAGGAATGAAGTTCTGTTACCGACACAGTAAAATCCAACATGTATATTTAGTGCAGCAGGGCAAAAGCCAAATTGTGCCAAATATCAACAAATTCATAGAAATACATGGGATGAGAATGACAACAACTCATATAAGCAATCCGAAAACCTAATTGTAGTACATTTTCACAAACTAAATCAGAACTACGGCTCCTCCATTGTACCGCGTCTGTTGACGAATATAAAAAAATCTCGATATAAAATTCATAGACATATTCGAATCCTCGATTTAGAAAAACACCTACTCTGCGATACTAGATAAAATTAAGTAATTTATGTGCCTTACTTATTAGTTCTACATTTCAATCATAAAAATAAAATTTCGCCTATTGGACATCAGTCGAGTCTTGCAATCAAGTTTATGATATAGAAATAATATTATTCAAACGCTGTATAGTCCTACAACTGGTTAAAAATCCAACATCATAAATTATCCCATATTTTTTATCTAAGCATAGGTCATTCTCTCATTTGCGAGCGACTGTCGAAGTGTTTGTACATTTTGCACCATCTCGTAAGACAGCGTCCCTCCACGGTACGTTGCACGTGCGATGACGTCATGACACGCCACGCCACGCCGTCGCTGCTACGCATTACATCTCAACATATCTGGACATCATCAACTGTTCCTACGCTAAATTTACTCAACAGAGACCGAACTATTGGTACTAGCTAAAATGTATTTACAATAAATGATTGTGCCTCAATAGAACAATACTCTAATAATTTGTAACTCTCTCGGAGCGGTATAATACAAAAAGTGCAGACACAATATTCACATAAAAGAATACATATCTATTATACACTTACTCGACTATTTTTGCACTTTTATATTGCCAGTTCAGTGGCTTAAACTCGGAATATCTCAATTTAATTAAGACTTCATAACCCATATCTATGTCGTCAACATAACTATCATCTTAACAGTCTGTGATTTATATTTACAATATCAAAGAGAAGGAAGAAGTATCGATACAAAGAGAAGAGTACTTACTTATAATAGCCGCGTGCAAACAAACGTCCACCACCTATAATATTGTTTTCACTTTTACAAATGGCATATTATATACTATTGCTAAGGGTGTTCACAATATACACGGGTTATTTTGTTGTTTTGGTTCGTATTTACAAGTCTTACAACAAGGATGAATTCAAGACTCAGAATTACTAACGCTTAGTAGATATATGTTAAGACACATATGCATGCACTAACAGAACCGCGTGGTATTCCCATTCTCGTCAAATAGGAAGTTCACGTCGAAATCAACGCTTCTCCACACTATCCAATACCCTACATAAACTCTATCAGCCAACAGAACAATAATAAATCTCCGTTTATCTTAAAACTTTCCTGCTACCCCTAAACGACCTGCTTTATTGATCAAAACTTATGATTAAACCAGAGGGCAAAACGATGCGATCTTCAGAGTTCTTCGGTTAATGCCGGGATCAGGCTGGGTTAACAATTTGGTAGTCATTGTTGGCCCAGCCTGGACGATTTAGCCGACACCGACCGAAGGCTCGTGCGTGATTCTGCATCGGTTAAGCACGCATCACTGGCCCTCAGTGATAGTTGTCGAGTTCCAGGGACGAGGAGTGTCGTTCGGCGCCGGCGTAGCTGTGCTGGCTGTAGTTGAGGTTGCTGAGCGACATGTCCTGCGGCACGTCGGCCGGCGCGCACTCCACTTCCGTCGCCTCCTTGTCGCTCGCCTCCATAAATTCGATGATGCGCTGCGTCGCTTTGACGTGAGCGACGATCGCGGCTTCAGCCTGAAATAGCATGATTTATTTTCATTTAACTACACTCTAGATGATTGTTAAAAGGAAATTGTGAATATTTAACGTAACATCACGTCTGTATCCCGAACGGTTATGCAGATTATTTTGCCCGTTCTGTTTATGTCCCATGTAACAAACACAGCGCGGACGTGGTGAGGCGCTGCGCCGGCCGCGTGGCCCAGCAGGAGCGCCATGTAGCGCCACGCTCGTGTGACGTAGTGCGCTTTCACATTTAGGCGACTTTAGCAGCGCGACTGACGTGCGACTGTCGCCCCGTCCAAATTTCATATTATAAACAGAAGCGTGCGTGAAGGTTTCTGCTTCTGCCGCGCTGCTAACGTTCTAATGTGAAAGCGGCCGTAGTGTGTGTACTTACGCTGGCGGTGAGCGACAGGAAGGCGTAGTACTTGTTGAGCGTGGGCAGCAGCGGCGCGTACAGCGGCACGCGCGCGCGCACGGCGCGGGCGTGGTGCGGCGCCGCGCCGGCCGCGTGGCCCAGCAGGAGCGCCATGTAGCGCCACGCTCGTGTGACGTAGTGTGTGTACTTACGCTGGCGGTGAGCGACAGGAAGGCGTAGTACTTGTTGAGCGTGGGCAGCAGCGGCGCGTACAGCGGCACGCGCGCGCGCACGGCGCGGGCGTGGTGCGGCGCCGCGCCGGCCGCGTGGCCCAGCAGGAGCGCCATGTAGCGCCACGCTCGTGTGACGTAGTGTGTGTACTTACGCTGGCGGTGAGCGACAGGAAGGCGTAGTACTTGTTGAGCGTGGGCAGCAGCGGCGCGTACAGCGGCACGCGCGCGCGCACGGCGCGGGCGTGGTGCGGCGCCGCGCCGGCCGCGTGGCCCAGCAGGAGCGCCATGTAGCGCCACGCTCGTGTGACGTAGTGTGTGTACTTACGCTGGCGGTGAGCGACAGGAAGGCGTAGTACTTGTTGAGCGTGGGCAGCAGCGGCGCGTACAGCGGCACGCGCGCGCGCACGGCGCGGGCGTGGTGCGGCGCCGCGCCGGCCGCGTGGCCCAGCAGGAGCGCCATGTAGCGCCACGCTCGTGTGACGTAGTGTGTGTACTTACGCTGGCGGTGAGCGACAGGAAGGCGTAGTACTTGTTGAGCGTGGGCAGCAGCGGCGCGTACAGCGGCACGCGCGCGCGCACGGCGCGGGCGTGGTGCGGCGCCGCGCCGGCCGCGTGGCCCAGCAGGAGCGCCATGTAGGCACCCACCATGCTGTGTTCCATATGTGCGCCGGCACGCGCTAGCACTGCACATACAACACACTCGTTACTACAGATCCTAGTACATAAAGGAACCCACCGATAGCAGGGTATTCTGACTCAGCGCGCAGCAAACACCCGGAACATTGGGACGCGAGACGATTTGCACCGCAAAGTTGCTTCATCACAGAGCTAAGTATCAATTACTTATCTCTGTGATAAAATAACAGAAATTTCGGAATATTACGAGTTTTAGAATTATACATTAAAAGGAGAATGGACACCGAACTATAGGTTTCTGCCCTGAAGCTTTAGCCATGAGATACACACACTTAACACGACTTTTGCCAATTGTTAGTCAGTTCAGTGTTAATGACCTAAGCAGGTGAAAACTTGGGCACCGAAGTAAAGAAAGTCATGGTGCCCAATAGCCATAACATATTATACACCAATGAAAAGAGCGTTCTAAGGATAAACTTTTCTACTAACACGAATTTTGCCAATTGTTAGTTAGTTCGGAATTCATGACGTAAATGGGTGATAACATAGGCGACGAAATTAAGGGGCCGCCGGCCGGCGCAGCATGCGTAGTTCATACAAACGTAATTCCAAAATAATTTGTAAATCAAACATATTCTTAATGTAGTGTGTATTTATTCCGATTGGATTGCAGAATATCTAGGTTCCCAAATATATATTTTAAGTGGACACTGATTTAAAGACGAGTGATGAAAAAAATAAGTTTTCTATAGAAATTTTAAATTCCTCATATCTCGTCTCTAAATCAGAGTCCTTTCAAAATATATATTTGGGAACCTAGATATTCTGTAATCCAATCGGAATAAATACTCACTACCTTAAGAATATGTTTGAATTACAAATTATTTTGGTATTACGTTTGTATGAAATAAGCATTTTCATGCGTAGTTCGCCGGCCCCTTAAGGCATTTTTGGAGCAAAATAGCCATAAGATATCCTCCAATGGAAAGAAAGAGCTTTGCTATTAATACGACTTTTATCAATTTATTAGTTACTTGAAGTTTTCTCCTAAAACTTATACACTCAGCGGCACGGAATCTTGGCCAAGCGCTTATCTCGCGATAGCAAAAGTTTTAAGGGTTTCTGATGAATGTTTGTTGTGCAGGTATGTCAAAAAATGTTTACTTTTAGTTCAAGAGGGTAATCCATTATGTTTAAGTGCACCACGACGAAACTTTTAATTTACAGTTGAATCGGGTCATTTGAGCGACTAAGTTCACGTTTTAAATTTGTGTGTTGTGAGAAGTTTACTGTTCGGTTTTTGAATTATTGTGATTTTATGCTTTTAATTCAATAAGTAAAGGTGCTTTAAAAGCAATAAAAATGCCTCTAACACCAGCACAGGTTTTACAAGCCGTTGCTTTAATTAACCAAGGGCTGACACAGCGTGAAGTTGCTATTGCTCTTAACGTACCACGGTCATCAATGCAGTATGCCCTTAAAAGATACCAGGAGACAGGCCAGTACACCCGCAGGCCAGGCAGTGGAGGCGTAAGGTGCACATCGGCCCGCGACGACCGTTTTATTGTCCTGGAGATTTTGAGAAACCGCTACCTGACCGCTGTTGAGATACGCCAGCGGCTTCAAATTGTGAGAGGCGTTAATGTTAGTGAGCGTACGAATGGAGGAAGTCAATTTAAAAGCTTGTAGACCAGCACGAGGTCCAGAACTTCTCAGACAGCACCGAGTAGCTCGACTTCACTTCGCACGAGAACACGTTAACTGGACCCACGAGCAATGGGCTAGAGTACTGTTCACAGATGAGTGTCGAATAGCTTTACGTTCTCCAGATGGTCGAGAACGAGTGTGGCGAAGAAGAGGAGAGCGGTTTTTACCCATTACTACCACTCAAACAGTGAGTTTCCATGGAGGCTCAATAATGGTATGGGGAGGTATAAGTTCCGACGCACGTACAGAGTTGGTTATCGTCGATAATCGGCTAACAGCTGTTCGATACATCGAGGAAGTTCTTCAGGAACACGTAATGCCATATTCGGGGTTCATTGGACACGACCAATTCCTCCTAATGCACGATAATGCACGCCCACACGTTGCACATTGCGTTGAAGAATATCTGGAAGAGGTTGGCATACGAAAATTGCAATGGCCAGCTCGTAGCCCAGACTTAAACCCAATTGAGCATATCTGGGACATGCTCAAAAGAAAGATAAAGTCCAGCTCCAACCCGCCGGAAACTCTAAACCAGCTCCGAACTGCAGCGCTGGCCGCTTGGCGCAGTATACTGCAAGTTGATGTCCGAAACATCATCCAAAGTATGCCAGATCGAATGCAGGCAGTTTGATAACTGCCTGCATTCGATCTGGCATACTTTTGGCTAGAGGAGGAAACACCCGATATTAAAACGTATAGACAATAACGAAAAAGACCTTATTTTTTATTTTGTAGTGTTTTTAAATTTACAGTGAAAAATTCCTAATTTTAGTGAAAGTGCGTGATTTTAAAAACTGATTTATTGGTGAGGTAATCTTTTAATTTCTAAGTTCTTAAAGCATAAGAGACACGTATTAAAGCCACTCATCCTTAATTTATTGTCATAAATGCAAATACAAATTTTTTTATGCAAATAATCAGCAAAATCACGAGTGGCCAAGTTTCCGTGCCGGTGAGTTCGAAAAAAAAAATATGTTTTACGGCAATTTATGTCACCACAAGTTTGTTTCTTGCTTAATTTTACATAGAAAAGTCTAACTAAAAATCTACTGGAACCAATGGTATTCGAAATATACGGCTCAGAAAATGTCAAGTAAAGCGCAAACTACTGTTCTAAATGTGTAAATAAATAATGATATTATGCTCAAAAAAAAAAACAGTGGAATGTACACGCCTTTATGTTTGCCAAGTCAGGGCATGTATCATATAACCTATGACCAATATATGAGAACCGGAAAAAACGATACGTACCGAAATATACCATCTAACACAATGATATTATAAGTGTAAAAAGGTCATAAGGTGTCAGCAAGTGGCACGTTAAAACGAAGTCAAGTGACTAAGTTGGACCCATGGACGTAATATATAGAAGTAACAGGACCGAGCACTCGATAAATCGCGTCATTCAAAAATAAACCATATTAGTTGGGCCTTGGGTTTATTTTAGATACATTGTCGTAACCGAGGCAAAACGTGCCGAAAGAGAGAGCCACAAAAGAGCCGTCTGTCCCTTTTTCTCAATTGCCAGGAGATAAAAATGTTAAATATGGTAAAAGATATTTAATTGACCGAACAGTCAAATATTTAACTTCTAAGTCATGAAGGTAGCAACTAAGAAAATAATTACTTTTGTAAATATTTATGCTTGGTTACAAGACCAGCAAACTCTCTTAATTTTATTTATTTAATAACTAACCAACTTCAGAATGACGGCTCTAAATAATTTTCGTAAAAACTACTGTGGTAACCCTGAAATGTGTCATTGTCATGGCGATTTTTTCTTATTGTTGTTTTGAACCATGGGCGCATGAACAGATAAATCGACGGTATTTTTTTGTGAAAATGATCAAAAAGTGTTGCGTAAAATCGTGCAAAAGCGAATCCTATGGTGGATGCGGCATATCCTTTCACAGGTAAGCAATAATACAGATTTTGTTTACTAACATGGCTAGAGGGACCATGCCGCAGGCGTTTTGTAAACAGAAGACATTATTATTGGCTTCGTTTATTTGTGAATAAAAGTATCTACTAATATTATGTATGTAATAATTATATTTTGTACCTCGTATCGTATGATTAAAAGAGCAATATTTTTCTGTTATATCAGCTTTCCGAAGATTGAAGAAATTAGCCAAAAATGGTTGGATGAAATTCTCGTGTCACAAAAAAATACAAAAAACTCAACGGTCTGCAGCCTTCACTTTAGTCCGGCACTTATATATTGGAAACGCACGAAAGTAAAAGTAATAGAGGTGTACGATATTCGGAGGACGTAAATATACGTAATATGTTTGTTACGACATCACATTACAAATCTTTGAATTTCTCGGTTATTCTCTACTATAATATGCATGTATTATACATATAAACCTTCCTCTTGAATCACTTCATCTACCGCATCAAAATCCGTTGCGTAGTTTTAAAGATCTAAGGTTACGGACAGCGGGAGCGACTTTGTTTTATACTATGTCAAGATAAATATATTATAATTATATGACTTGGTTTTATTTCCATTTTGTCTTCATTTATATGCCTCACCTGCTCCCAAGGGCGTTCGCTGGAAGGAGAAAACCCTGGATGCACCACTAATCTCCACAACTTATTCAACAATACTCATTGTTACGAATTTTGTTTCAATCCTAAGAAGCATCACAGATTGTGTTGTATTGCCAAAGTGAAAGGGATTGTCATTCAGAGGTTTTAATGCAATTAGGGTGCTGCGACGCTATTCTTTAAAAATCTCAAAAATTTCTATTCCGAATTAAAAACTTAGGTGAAGTGAGCGTGGAGTGAGCTGTCAATTCCCAGCAAAAAACAAACTCACTTCACCTAAGTTTTCACGGTGAGATTTTTACAGAATCGACCGGCGGCTCTCGTGAGCTATTCATATGACACTAGCTAGCGATATCGTAACTCGAAATCACTAATTTTATCCTACACCATTATCCCTAGCACTGATGAAGACGGGAAGGTACGCATCGTTCACGTAATTGAATTATGAATCGAAAATATTACGTTGAAATATAGTATTTAATTAAACTGAGGACTATTATTATCTCTGTATGATAGTCGTACAAAGTGCGCATATTGCATTCAATTTCACCAACGTGAAAGGATTGCTGTATTTTAGATTCAAAATTTACATACATTATCGATACTTAACGTTAAAATTTATTCATGCTAGGTCAGACAGAACAATTATTTTATTATTTATTTGTACCAATATATTGAATGTCAGTCCTTGAATTTTCCTGTGTATAAAAAATGTTTGGTCACCCTATCAGAAAGGGACAAACGGGCCCATAGGTCACCTCTCTGTCTGCTCGTTTTTCTGGAACGAGTGCTCGGTCCTGTTACTTCTATATATTACGTCCATGGTTGGACCTCAGTGTCTCAGTTTCTAGTACACGAGACGATGTACTGTCGCAAATTATATTTGTCTCTTTTTCGCCCGCGATAATTGAATCATGACATCCAAATGTGACGTCTAAACGTAATGTATTGTTTATGTGTGCGTTAGTGTGCCGTTTTTGAAGATCGAATGTGGTGTAGGTAAAATACCTACACCTTTTTAATTATAATATCATTGATCTAACAGGGTTTTCTGCTGATACGAATGCTATTTATAGAGATGAAATCATTTAAAAATAATATGAAAAAGATTAAGAAGACCATAAACAAGAAAGAGGAAAACGACCTAGTCATTGACATGACACAATGATGTCATAATTTATAGGTTAAGCCTACAATATCAAGTAAAGAAAAACGCGCTTTTACTCTACCTTAGGGACACATCGCGATTAAACGCAGTTTTTTGGAATAGCTGAAAACGCCAAACCGCGTACAAACACGCATTGCGTCTGGCGTTTACTCGATTTGATTTCAGTAAAAACATGGATTTCTGGCGAGCGTGTTGTGGCGTTGGTTTTTAAAATTAGAAAACGTCGCCGCTACCAGAGGTATTAGATATATGCACTAACTGATCAAAGGCATTTGAAATGTAACAAATTATGTTTTTAAAATTTAAAATCAGTCACTGAAAAAAATCTTTTTAATACAGTTGCTCAAAAAGTGGTGTATTGCAGGGACGTATAGCGTTCGGGATGTGGGCATACTAGTGCTTTTTTTTACCTTTCCCGAACTCGTGCGTTCTCTTTCCCAACTGTCAAAATATTGTCTATTAAAAAGAAAAACCAACCATGAAGTTTTTACTAAAGAGTTTTTGTGATTCATACAAATACGTATATTTCTAAAAAGAAGCTACTAATTTATTTCAATATCAGATTTAATGATTTAATTGAATGAGTTAGGTTAGGTTTCATTTCATTTCATCTCATTAAATTTCATTTTCATTTCAATAAAAAAAATATACTGAAGACTAAGCTGTATGGATAGTTCCCTTTGCCCACCAAAATGGGTGAAGAAAAAAAAATCTGCTTATATTCTACGGTTGGCGCCATTTTCCAGAAAAAATGATTAGTTAGTTGAGTTTATTGTGTTTTTATTATTTTATTGAATTGCTTAATTTTTTCGCAACTGTATTAAAAATAGTCGTTCAGTACACCTGCGGAACCGTCATTGCAACTTGTTCAGACTGTCAACCCTCGCCTTCGGCTGCGCCTCGGCTCGGGTAGACATTTGTCGGAACTCTTTGCAATGACAGCCTTTCCGCACTTGTAATGAAATATACTATTAGTGCGTGCATTTGTTTAGACAGCTAAACGTTAAATTCGGCGGTTTCAAAACGCTTGTGTTTAATCGCAGTTCTAAGCTTTAAGCCCCTTTGTATACACACGTTTTTCTTGCCGTGAAAAACTACGATTTATTCGCCGAGTGTAGGCACGATCGTCAGTGTTGTATGGATCACTATGGAAGCTTGTTGACAATGATAGACCTGTTTTTTCTACGGCGCTGTTTATACGCCGCCGTGTGTAAGCACGGTCGTCAGTGCTGTATGGATCACTATGAAAGGTTGTTGACGGACATGTTTTTTTTTCTATGCTGTATACAAAGGGCCATAGATGGTGCGGAAACAAAATGCATCGGTAACATAACGTTTTGAAACTGTGTATCTAGATGAATCTTGAGTAAGTATTACTTTATTCTGCAGAATTTTCACTCGGATTTTGTATCCCAGGAGATATCTTATTTTCGGGACTAGTTCGATTTACTACAGTTACAATATTATTAATAAAAATACTTACACTTCGCAACAGTCTCATCGATGTCGTCCTGAGATTGCTTCTTCTTGTCATTATTATCATCTGGCTCCTTTTCACCGTCTAGTAGAGCATCGGTATTTTCTTCAGCCCGCCTATAAAAATAAAACATAGTAATTGAAATTGCTCCCTAACGGAATGGTTGCCGAGAAACGGTAGAAGGAATGTTGGCAGACCGATGGCCAAGTGGGTGGATGTCCTACAGAAGATTGCGGGGAAGATCTGGAAGAGACTGGCACGGACCAGGGCATGCACAAAAGGGAGGAGGCCTGTAACCATCAGTGGGTTGAACAGGGGTGCCAATGATGACTTGAAATTTATACATCGAAACATTTGTAAAGACAGACTGCAAACAAAAATTTGTTTTGATAATTTAGTTATGAGCTCTGGCATCGTTTCTTTTATTGTAGCGGCCTCTAAATATTTTATTGTCGCCTATTTGTACTGTCCAAAAACAGGACACGCGCCCTAAGGGTTCCGTCTCAAAACCCTTTCGAGACGGAACCCTCAGGTCGCGAGTCCGCTCGGCTACCCGAATTTCCAATTCCGGATTGAAGGACTTAATTTTGCAGTAGAAAAATAACGTTACCTAAATTGAGTGGAGAGAGGACCGATACAAATGAAAAACAGACTAAATGTTACTTCAAGATATGGCCTATGAATTTTTAATGCTAGATCGAAGAACAAACTTAATGTTGCAGTTGAAAAATATATATGTTACAGCCAAAGTAATAAATCCAGATATTATATATAATAACTAGCCATTATTTATAATGTCTAGTCAATTTAGATAAAGTGATAATTGACACAGAATTAATCACATTAACTAGCAATTTTATATAATATCTTCGAAGACCTGGATAATGTAATAAAACAAGTAGATTATAAAATTATATTTCAATTTGCCTTAAGCATACCTTAACTATATTTGTGTAGCAATAAACTGTTATTTGAAAAGTAATAATTATAATGTTTATTTTAAGAATTAAAATAACATTGTCATAGATAATAATTTTACTTTAATTAACATTGTTATAAAGTTATTTAACTTTAATTTATAAAGTAAATTTAAAGCTCACTAGCCATAAAACAAAATTAAAAAAAAACACAGATCAATACAAGTATTTGGTATCACTCTTTAAAGACTACAATAATATATTTTTTTAAATGAACTGACATGAATTAACTGGGTAGTAATTATTATTTATTCTTACAAGTAAGGCTCTTGTGACATTTTGAGTTACACATGAGGTTTGACTTTTTACATTTACACCTATTAGAAACGCATTCTCCAGTACAGTTGCTATGCTGAAATCCTTGGCCGCCAAGATGTGACTCTTTTTTTGCACATTCTCTGCTGGTAACTTCATGTTGGGGAACGATATCAACTGTAATAAACGTTTCTTTGCAGACAGTGAATTGATTCCTTGTGTAAAGTTGATTTAGAATCCCATGCTCAGTGCCTAACTTATACTTTCCTTCTGTCTTCTGAGAAATGACAGCCATAATGTTTCATCATCGGCTTTGGCATCAGGAATTTTCACCACTACATTATCGTCTGTATTAGCAGCAGGATATTTTATCGAAGATAGAGCTAACATTTTATCTGCTTGCTTTTTGAGAGATTGTCCAACTAATTTTCTGATGTTTCCAATATCTTGTTTCTTTTTATCGAGAGCAATTACTATTTCTTGGTCACTTTGTGTTATATTTGACGGATCTATTGCGTCAGCCACGAGATCGCGGTGATCACGGGGATGAAGAGCGGGAGGGGTAACAAGTCAGTTAGACCGTATTTATTACTTTGGCTAACTTTGACCCGTTATTATGAATAATATCCGGATAAACTGATTAATTTCTCACATTGTCTAGTAAATTTTGCTATTATATATAATGACCAGTCATTATGTATAATAGCTATTTAATCACTATGACTGTAACATATACACCATTCAAATGTTCTGCCATACATTACAGTCAATGCTCTAACTGGAAATGTAAGTTTATAATCGCAATAACTTCAATGTTGTTGTGTAACTACAAATTCGATTCGGATTTTTCTTTACTTGTAGTGGAAGACAAGTCAATGGGACCCAGAAAACAACAACTCAACTTACAGGTTTTGATTTATTACAAAAATATGAAGCAAAATTAATGAGATACATGTCGGCAGACTCATTGATTAGCAGCTGTGAGAGACGGCGACTAGATGGCGCTAGTGGAACGTGCACCAGACGCAAATCATTCACTCTATCGATCATTTGGCCTAAAGGACTTGGTATCCAATCCAGTAAAATATTGTAACGGTTTCCCCCCCACTAGCGATCGCCTTTATAAGGAGCTGCGCTGTTTGATCGGTACGCATTTCCAACGGTTGCGTCGTGGTGCACGGACCACTGTCTCTCGACAGTCAGTACTGCCCGATTATTGGATGTGGAACGCTGTCTCTGACAATTAGTACTATCCTTATTGCGGTGGGTGCATGGACCACTGTCCCTGACAGTCAGTACTGCCCTATGTGACCGCCTTTTGCCGTTATTAGTTTTAGTATTTCATTTCTGTATTTTATAGATTTAAGATAATTGATTGTTCAATTGAATAAACTTGTGTTTTACTTCTGATGTCTGGGCCAATCCGACATACACATGAGTTAGTTATGAGTTGTGGGTCTGTTTGTTGGGATGTCGATAGTTGCGTTAATCTTGCTTGGTAGGGTTTCTTGGTAGGGTTACTTTGACAAAATAGTTGTTTACACTGTTTACAGCCTCCTCCGTGGTTTCTTCTACTTTGAGTAAGTCTAAGTTATGTTCACGTGTTGAATTTATGTTTGCGATTTCTTTGACTAGCTTCCAGGTTTCCTTTGGGTTTTTTGAATGTCGTCTCACAATCATCAATAAAGGCTGTCTGCCTAGCGACAACAATAGATATCTAGATATCGTTCTATAAAGGTTCTAGACTTTTCTCCTGCCGTGCCTTCAGTTACAGCATTTAAATTTAAATTCTTAAATTACTGGATTGAGTTATAATTTATATTCAACTAGCTGCGCCCCGCGGTTTCACCCGCATAAGTTTCGATCCCGTGGTAATATTGGGATAAAAAGTAGCCTATATGTTAATCCAGGGTGTCAGCTACCTCCACACCAAATTTTATGAAAATTGGTCCAACCACTTGAGCGTGAAGAAGTAACAAACATATAAACACACACACTCACAAGCATAGTATAATCAGGCCGTTAGAAGCCTGACTTTTTTTATATTTTGATATCAATTTCATCTTGATATCTCCACACTTTCCTGAGAAAAGGTTCTTGGCAGACAGATGGACAACGAAGTGAGGTTAGAAGGGTTTCGTTGTTTCCTTTTGAGATATGGAACCCTAAAAAAAGGAAATCTTAATTTTAAAATCTTACCTAGCGAGGTCTTCTCTCTTATAGAACAGATCTACAATGAGGTCCAGCGCGCCGACGCACCGTGAGATGATGTCGTCTTCGTTGTCAATACGAATGCGGACGCTCAGCAGCCTCTGCGTATTTGGTTCGTTGTTCTGGACTAAGTTTATTAAGAGCAACAGCACCTGGATAAGACAGAAACAATTATTTTTATTGACAGTCTATATAGCTGGCTGATAGTGCCATGTAAGATGGAAGACGTTCTTAGGGTCATTAACCCCAAAGTCACTCGGGGTCACTATCCCACTTTAATAACAAGCAAAGAAACAAAGACGGTTTTGGTAGACCCTTATCAAATCCATGCGGATTAGGACGAAATTCAATTAAATAAATCATATAGAAAGTCATGAAAACTGTCTTTATGTGCACTGTCGCCCCTCATGGAAATATAATTTAATTTATTTAGTGTAACAAAGAAAAACTTATACTTACACAAACACTAAATTCGAAGTTTCTGTTGTCAGGAATGAAGTTTCCTTGGTTGTTCAGTATGATGAGACAGGTCTCCATAACTGATTGCTGCTCACCGATCACTTGCGCTCCAAGAGACACTGCAACAAATATTGGAACATGAAGTAGGTAGGTGATTTTGTTTTAATGTAAGGAGTTTTTACAGGGCGTAAGTAGATCAATATTTCTATTACAAGCAAATTTCCAGAATGGTTTACCAAGTACAAAAAAAAATGGTTGCCTGTAAAGTCGGTTTTACGGGCGAAGATTTTACGTGACAACGACCGATCATCCGATCATAGTTGAGTGGGAGAGAGACGCAAGGCATTCGGCGGGCCTCTCTCTCGTTCGGTGACTCATCGTAACGTTACCGAGCGTTACACTTTTTCATAAGTGACTCCCAGTCGCAACCTAATTTAAGACGTTGTCACGTCAAAAATGGTTGCCTGTAAAGTCGGTTTTACGGGCGAAGATTTTACGTGACAACGTCTTTTTCTCGGTAGAATATTTATTGATATGAATATAATTAAATTGCACAATAGGAACAAGGAATTAAATGAAAATAAGAACGTAACGTTACCGAGCGTTACACTTTTTCATAAGTGACTCCCAGCCGCAACCTAATTTAAAATAAGAACGTAACGTTACCGAGCGTTACACTTTTTCATAAGTGACTCCCAGCCGCAACCTAATTTAAGACGTTGTCACGTCAAAAATAATTGCAATGACAGGAAGCACATTATGATTGTGGCTTAGTTATGTCTTTTTTTGGTAGCTTGTATATTATTAGTTCGAATATGTAATGTACTGCGCAGCGGCGGCCCAGTGGTACTGGCGCCGGACTTATGAGTTGTCGCCGTTGGTTAGAGCCCAGACAGGCATGCACCTTACTTTTTGTAATTTATTTCATCACCATTTCTCTCAAAACGTACGGGCATACAAAATGGGAATGTCCTAGAACCAAAAATTCGAAGACAAGTATGTGACATCCGCCAATTGCACTGGATTACAGCTAGCCCTTGCACACAGACGTGGCTAATGTCTTAGAAGGGAACATTATAGATCGATTATTATTAACTAGCGACCCGCCCCTTGTTCACATGGTTTTTACGACTTGACAAAACATCGAGATTTATTATTTTAGATACATTAACTTTCTGGAATAAATTCTCTAAGTGACGTTGAAAACCGCATTAAGAGCGTAGACGGGCTGCGCGAGAATTGAGAAACAGGTATTTGAAGAAACTATTGCTGTCTCTCTCCCTCTAGTCTCCCCCCGTAGAGTGCGATAGGGACAACTGCAGCTCAGAACGATTTTACCTAGAAAAAACCATGACCGATCGACGTTTCGTATTCCCCTAAGCCGATTAAAATATTTTTGGTATCAAAATTTAAAGGAAGAATAGATCTATGCCCCTATCATTTATTTTTATCTTAAAAACATTTCAATTTTCTTTGGTAGTCGTCTGATTACGTAGGTAAAAACGGGGCATTTTTTTAGGTTTTCAGAAAATCATATTTATTTTTGTAATAATTTTTTTGAAAAAAAAAAAAAATAACAGGGGCATGCCTTCAACAGACCTAGATTTTTATAAATAAAATTGATTACTCTTGAGGCATTATCCAGAAAGAGAATAGGGGAATACGTTTGTATGGAAAAAATGCAGCCCGTCTACGCTCTTAATATCCGAACGCGGTCACACAGACAAACAGGAAAAGTGACTTTAATTTATAATCCACCCGAAATCTGTCTGATACATAGATATACCACAACCTGGGTTAGAATATAGGATACATTTCATTCCGGTAGAACGTCCGCACGGCATAATTTCCGATCACAACACGGGCGAAGCCGCGGGCAGAAGTAGGTATGTACAATATGACCGATGTAACTTGGCGGGCCTGAACTTCGCGCAGAAGGCTGCGCACGAACGTTTTTTAGGAACAAAATGGTGGCATGAGGCAAGTGTGAGTGAGAGAACATGCGCGAAAGTTCGCAAAGGCTCAGGCCCGCCAAGTTACGTCGGTCGTATTGTATATAGATGAGTAGTCACCTGAGGTGCCGAAGTTGTGCGACAGATTGAGCAGCACTTTGAGCGCGGGCAGCGCGGCGTCGAGCAGCGCGGCGCGCAGGGCGGCGTGCGCCCGCGCCGCGCCGCACCACGCGCGCAGCACGCCGCAGATGCTGCGCGCCGCGCCGCCGTGCCCGCCGCACAGGTACACCTGGTTGTCCTCGTTGGCTTGCGTCACCTGCACGCAGACACTATTGTGTTATATACCTTTTGCATACATTTGTATAAAAAATAATGAATCCCTTTGACCTCGATGGTTCTCGTGTAAGAATAAATTCTAGAATTCTATTAAGTCTTTAATGAGGCATTTATAAGAAATGTAAACGAAGCAATATAGTGGAAACTGACGTCACACATGGTCGCGACAGAAACGGGCGTATGAACTGTAGTAGAAAATTGTTGAAGTTTAATCATTTATTTGAGCAACACGCTAGTAGAATTTGACTTTGAATACTTTACTTAGATTTATTATTACTGTTTATAATGATTTAGTAAAAAAAAAAATACATGCGTATTCCCAATTATAAAGGTCCAGAATCAATATCTATATCAAACTTCCCCGTTGATCTGATGGTTGCAAGCGCAACTGTTGGGCTTAGGGGTCCTGGGTTCGATTCCTAGGTCGGGCAAAAGTGTTATTTTGTTTTCCATTAGGAATTTCTTAGTAACAGCCTGGAGTTTGAAAGTTGGCATTGACGTAAAGCCGTTGGTCCTGCGCCTGATCTCTCTCTATGGTCGTGTCGGATTGCCACCATGATCAATATCGGTCGGGAGGCTATTTTTACTACCAAAAAAAACTTACATTCTCCAAAACCCGCAGACACCTATCCGCCTTTCTCAGCACTTCAACATCTGCGCTGGTCCAGTTAGCGACAGGCGTGTCAAGTTTGGCGGCACAATCCTGTATAGTGCGCACGATGTGGTCAACACCTCCCAACACACGGAGCTCTTCTTTGAACCATTCGCCGGCGCGTTTTGACGTCAGCGAGAGTAACGTCTCCATGGCCAAGTGTCCCACCTGAAATTCAGTTGATGATGTAAATTTTTTTAGACCAAAACTTTGAAACATGGTAAGCAAATACTTATGTCTAGTAATATTTATATTATGTATACTAGTTCCTTTTACATAAACAAGATGATTCAACAGATAGTAGATTAAGATAAATTAATAAAGATTTTCCACAACTAATTTAAAAATTATTATTTCAAAGTTGTCATCTGTTTCCTGGTTCTGCTCAAGTTATCAAGTAAATTATTACGTTCCTGCTTAATTATGTCCATAAGACAATATGGGCGCAGAAAGACTTTGAAGAGAAGATGAACTATCTTAAAATAAATTTGATTTTACAATATGTCATGTAATATAAACTGTGTGTCATTAACACAAAAATCTTGTGTCAATGACACAGTTTTTGTCAGCATTCGCAATTCAGTTCATAACAGATACAGTAAAGAAAATAAAACTACTCACAGTAATATTTTCTAAATCCAAGTGCTGCGCTTTTCCTTGGCTCTTTATTTCGGCACATAACTCCCGAACCCTCTCTTGAGTCTTTGTTAATTGGGCCGAAGTCAATCCGCAGTCATCGAGCGCATTTCTAAAAAAAAATATTGTGATTAGCTTCGCGACTGATCAAAATGAACGATATGAAGTGCAATAGAGCAGAAACCACGAAGTTACTCAGTGGCAGAAACGACATGCAAGGTCGAGGCCATATGGCGAGATGGCTTCATATAACATTGGACCACCACATTGAACAGAGCAGTGTTAAGTATTGAGAACATCCCTATAATTGTTTTTGCCTATTTAATCCTACTGATATTATAAAAGAGAAAGTTTGTGAAGATGTTTGTTACTCAATCACGCGTAAACCGTTGAACAGATTTGGATGAAAATAGGCACATAGATAGCCCATTTCCTGGATTGATTTCGAATATCGAGATAAAAATATCATTTCCATGATACTTTTATCTCGATATTACCACGGGATCGAAACTTACGCGGGCGAAACCGCGGGGCGCTGCTAGTCATTAATAATTGTGAAGTTCTACGCGTTTAAAGTCTATCCTAGACAGAGATTATCGTTTGTTGCGTTAGAAGGATAGAAGAATAATTTTCATGGGCTGATTTTTCCAACGCCAAAAAATTATATCCGAATAATAATTTTAAATTTTTGACAGATCGTCCATACAAAATCTGTCAGATGTCAATTTTATTCTACGAATAAAAATTATCTGTCGATTGAAAAATCTTGTCATGCGTGTTTGCGCCCGCGTGCAGGCCAGGCACGCTTTAGGGAATGCTCACGCAAATGTGTGTTCGCATTCAGTGTGTAAAAATCTTGAAGGCTGGGAACTTCGTAGTGTTCTGTAAGTACTTTGTACGTCTCAATGAGCCTACCCCTTTGTCTGCGCTGTTCCAGTGTGATAAGGCCAAGGTCTTTGAGGCGTTGTTCGTAAGGTAGATTACACATGGTGCGAACCATCTTGGTTGCCCTTCTTTGTACATTATCAAGTAGAATGATGTCTTTTTAAAAATAGGGGTCGATGATGACATTAGCGTACTCCAAGAGTGGTCTTATGTAGGTATTGTACAACTTGTCAAATGTCTTAGGCGTCAGGCATTTGAATGCCTGCGGATGATGAAAAGTTTCGAACATGCTCTTTTGACAATACCGGATATGTGTGCTTCCTAGTTTAGGTGGTTGGACATAAACTAGGAAGCACACATATCCGGTATTGTCAAAAGAGCATATTCGAAACTTCTTTGCAGTTTACTAATACACAGTATTTGAAATACTGTGTATTAGTAAACTGCAAAGTGATTGAACTTACTTGTGTGATGCATCAGATTCAAGTAAGTTGAGCATGAGTTCAAGCGATTCGCGATCCAGATCCATGTTGAGACGATCTTGAGACAGTACGAACATCACCATTGCTGTACACAGACCCAAGCTCTGCAAAGAGAATTCATGTTATTCCATTCCGTATTTTTCCACTCATCGTGGGCACTCGTGGTGGGCCACTTTTCAACATTACTACTAAGGGCATAACAATGAAAAGTGGTCAACCGCCATCGTCCGCGGTCAACCGAGGACAAGGGCGGTTGACCATTTTTTAAGTTGATAAATGTTGCTTATAAGAATTAATACCAATAATAGTATTGGTATTAATTCTTACATGCAACATTCATCATATTATAGAATATGTTTGTACATAATTATTGTATGTTTGCACATTTATCAACTTAACAGAACATATATAGATGGTTGATAGATGGATTAGATATAACATTTTAGTTACTTCTGCAGCAAACACAAAAAAAGTTATTGTAGGCCTATAATTTAAGCATACATCATAATAATTATGTTTGCCAAGTACTTGTGCTCGAGATAAACTCAATGTGTGATTTATTGATGCAGAATTATTATATTATTAAAACTTACAAAACACGTCTGTACTTGTTTGAAAATAAATCAATTCTTACAGTAAAATTTTGTATTTATACCATTACAATGCAAGATTTTTAAAATACATACATAATTATATAAATGAACTCACGCCGTCTTCCCATAGGAGTTGTCAGAAACTACAGAACGCCACCTGATACAATACTTACACACTCCTTTTGCTTCGTTTACGTTCATACATCTGGTCATACACGCATTTTTAAAATAACCTAGGCTCTATTCTTTAGATATAAATTGAAGATAGCAATAATATCTCAAAATTATTTGTACTTTACAAAAATATTTTCTACAGCTTTGTAACAAGTCAAAAACTTTCAACAAACTGACCTGATCATCGGTAGCGTCATGTAGCGCACTGAAGAACTTCTGCACGGTGCCGTGCGCCCGCAGGTGCATGCGGAACGCGGGCGCGGTACATTTGCTCGCCAGTGTAATCGCAGACAGGCAGCGCGTAGAAATTGGGTTGTTATCCTGCAAGAAACAATCCAATTGTAGCGATATCTACAACGAAACATGCGAACATCGCGTCATACTGACGTCACGCAAATCCTGCATCGCGCAAGCAGAGTTTACCGCGCAACTAGCATAGATATAACGGCCCGACATGAATCACCGGGCAGTTGCCAGCCAGACACAACACCCGTCTGGTCGGAGGATCCTCCCTTTTCTATGGAGGATGAGTGAACTTTACACCCTGTTCTTCATACCTCTATACAATCTTATGGAAGTAAGGAAAAACAGGTACAGTGTATTCAATCCTTTGCATAATTTCTGCTGAAGCTTGTTTCACTCCCAAGGAGGACCTCTGTTATGCAAATTACAAACTTAATGCACACAATGTTGTAACTGTTCAATAAATCTCTCAAGACTTACATCACAAAATAGGATAATATTAATTGCTGTGGATGGGTGACCATCTTTACATACCGTGACCCCTCCGTGCCTCGGAAAGCATGTTAAGCCATTGGTCCCGGCTGTCATTCTCTGGATCTTTGAGTCGTAACGGGTAGTCAGAAGCCAGAAAGTCTGACAACCAGTCTTACCAAGGGGTATTGTATTATCCAGTAACTGGGTTGTTGATAGGCAGTGGAGTTCAGATAGGCAGCCGCTCCATGTAAAATACTGGTATTCAATTGCAAACGGTTATAGTGGAAGCCGACCCCAACATAGCTGGGAAAAGGCTAGGCAGATGATTAATTGCTAACATGCTCCACCCATAACATATTCTGTAAGTACTGAGATATAACAATGCAAGTAGTAGTTTGCAAGTAGTATAGCTTATGAAATACATCCTAACTAATATTATAAATGCGAAAGTAAGTTTGTTTGTTACCTTTTCACACCTAAACCACTGAACCGTTCATTCTGAAATTTTGCATATACATACGTTGTCAGGTGTACAGAAATTGACTTAGGGATACCTTTCATCTCGAAAAAAAGTGCTTTTTCCGAGGAAAAGATCAATCACGTTATTATGTTAATAGATGGCGCCATGTGTCTTTCAAACGGGTTCGACACTTATGCGGGTGAAACCGCGGGGCGCTGCTAGTAAGTTCATAAAAACTATGAAAATTATAAAAAGTAGTTGTTTAAAATTTACCTGTAACGCATCTAAGAGATATTCCACATCATCATTGAATTCTTGGAACTCTCCAATTTCCTGGATCTGATGTGCCTTCTTCACATTTCTTACAACTGTGTAAAACTATAACAGAAAAAAAGTTTAAGAATTAACTGCTCAAACTAGATGTTATCAATTACATCAATATTATTCAAATTCAGTTAGGTCAAGATTTTCCTTCAAACCCTGACCTTAAAAAAAGTTATATGATAGACATAAACCTCTATGCTAATATGACATACCTCTTTGGCCTCTTTACTGCACTTGACACTTGTGTAAGGTTTTACAGTTTCAACAGGATCATCCACAATTGGATCCGGGGCCCTATACCGGGTCACTCTAGTCAGTTCTTCTGATACTTGACCCGCTTGATTCCTTACTTCTGCATTCTCAGCAGGCTCCGGCCTTGGCGTCTCATTTCCTTTCTGTAAGTACAACAATTACATGGCTTTAAAAAAAGGCTTTGTATTGTTTCATTATGTAATCAAACAATTATATTTTTACTATCTACTTGCAGTAAATTCAAGGTTTGTTGTGCAATACAATAATAGTGATAGTAGTAGTTGTAGAATTTTCTTGAAAGAATTTAATAGAATTAAAGAATTTTACACAGATTAAATTGTTTTGCTACAATTGACAAGTCAATTTGTCAGTATTTTAATATCTTTTAACTTACATTTTCATAATATTATGCAATAAAACAAATAATGTAGTATTATAGATGGCAATCAATTCAATTACATTGGAAATTTATTTGGATAGCAGGAAAACGTAAAAAAAAGAGATAGATACTTACATCATTAGCCCATTCATGTCTGTACAGATGACGTCTCTTCCTTGCCGGCAGTGGTGATGGATTGTCATTCACAAGTGATTTACTCTTGAATATTGATCCTTTCTTCTTAGTAATAACTAATTTAACACTAGGCTTATCATCATTCTGTATGTGATCTTCTGCATCATGTATACCTCTGGGGGATTTGAATACATCTTCTTGATGTTTCTGAACCTCTTCTTCAGAATTCTCATTAGGACAACTATTGTAAGCTGAATCTGATGATTGAGTGTTGGCCTGGGAGTAAGTTGGAGTGTTATTTGTATTAAATGCTTGAGCAACTACCTCATTAGTCTCCTCCTCCTGACCAGCCTCTTCATTAGCTGCACTCAGATCTGCTGTGCTCTCGTCCTGAGGCACCTCCACATCATGATCAGGGCTTGAATTTTTATTATGCTTATGTTTATGCTTTCTATGAACCTTGACCTTGGGAGTATCACCATTTTTACCACTGTCATTTCCACCAGATAATATGTCAATTAAGTCATTCTTCTCTATAGGAATTTCATTTTTCTCAATAACTTGTTCATGTTCTGGGGTGGTAATTGAAGCAGCAATATCAGCTAGTGTTTCATGCTTTTTCCTAGTCTTTCTCCCCTCCTTTTTAATGTCACTTACAGTTTTCGTTCCATGTTTATTTGGATAACCAGCTGTAAGGACATCTAAATAATCATCATTTTCACTATAATTTATATTGGGCCTGTTTCTTCGAGCTCTTCCTGTGGTACTTTCTGGGGGCTTTGGTTCTGGTGGCAGCTCATTTGGTTGAACTTCCAGCCTTGGGGATTTAATAACTGAACCTGAATCCAGTTTAGCTAGCTGGGACTCAATATCATCTCCTGGTAACACTTTGTTCTTTGATTCCTTTTCACTTTCTTGTGATGGTGATGCAAGTGTTTTATAAAGGTCATACACATCTGTCCCAGGCTGTGGTGAACTCAATTTCTTTAATGGTTCATCATCAGAATTTTTGTGATGACGTTTATGTGACTTATGATCTTTTTTATCTTTCTTCTTTTCTTTTTTGCCTTCTTGAGTGAGACCAGCACACTTGATTGTAATTTTGAGACCTTCATGCTTTGGAGAACATATTGTTTCCATAGATGGGCTCTTCTTGTGATCAGATCCTACATCAGAATGAGTATCCAGAGATGAATGCCTGTCAGAACTGGGTGATGTGAAACCTTCATTTGAATCTGTACTGACAATTCTTGATGTTCCTTTAGATATCCTCAGCACTATAGGTGGTGGCTTGCGTTCCTCATTTGTTTCCTTACTTGTTGAAGGACTTGTAACATCTGCTTTTACAACAGATGGACTAGACACTAGTGGACTGGCTTTGGGTGATGATACTTTAGGTGAAGACAGTACTCTTGGGTGTGCTGACTCATACCGAGTGAACTCAGGGATAGGGCTGTTACTACCATCTTCAGCATAATTAATCACTTTATCACGATTGCGAACAAGGTAACGCTTATTTGGTGGTTGGTTGTTTTCAGCTGTTGCATCTTCTTTTTTGGAGGCTTTTGTGGCCACTGTGCTCTTTTTAGCTTTAGATTTTTCAGAGTTGCGGCGAGGTAATTCAGGAGATGATGAATCTCTAGTATAAGCCCTGCTTCTTTTCGTTGTCTTCTTTTCCTTACTATGTGAGGGATGTTCAGGTGACAATGGGGCAGCAGGTACTGGTGGGGCATATGTGATCTGTGGAACTGGTGGGTAAGCCTCTGCATTGCGAGATTTGAAGAATTTCTTGGGCTTTGGTGGTGGTTGCTCAGTTTCAACTGCTGGCACTGTCAGCGGACTGTTCTGATCTTGCACAGGCTTTTTAAGAATATTGCTTGGATATGCTGAAATATGAAGACAAATAAATTGTAAATAAACAATTCAATGGCAAAATGCTACAAATAATGACCGAGATACCATAGATAGTAGAATTAGGTAGTTACATTCATTCAAAATGAATGCACTTTCACCATATTTTGGAAGTGGGTATTGGTAGCAACAACTATCTAATGAGAATCTTGTATAAGGAAACACAATAATAAGCATGACTTCAAGGTTGTTTATAAATGACAAATGTGTCAGTGAACGTGCTTACCGTAAGGTGCACTTCTAATCGACGTGAAGCTTGTGATTCCCCATTTGCCCACGGTGCCCGCCGAACGAGCGGCAGTCGGGCAGTTACTGTTTTCTCTAAAGAGAGCACTATCCAGCGGCACGGCCACGCTACCGCCTCGGCCTCTGCCCCAGCGCGACATGCTGATAATTTCATCAAAAACGATGACACCTGCACCGACTCCTAATCAATCGTCTAGGCAAATGTCAAAACGAGAAACACAACACATGTCCGTTCCCAAAAACGAGTTGTACTTTTGAGTCACTTCAAAAATTTACGGATACCACTTTTTGAACCATTACTAAACTTTCACCAAATGAAATGAAAACACAACCCATAAAGATAACACACCCGCCATTTTTACAGGAGCCCAAGTACTTTTCCCTCAGATGGACTCAAATGCGTAATCAACCGACTTAGTAGTTTATCACGTTTTTACTATTTCCATGATAATTATCTGATTCTCTTTGAACGTTTGAGGTAGATCTATAATGTTGATTTAATTATGAGTTAATGACAAATAGGACACAAACTGCGATGTTGTCATCTCATAACACAAAAGACGCCATATTGGCTAAACACAAGAAGTGATTTCAACTACCAATAGAAACGCAGGAAAACGGGGAGAGAAACCATAGAGTTTTTCAAATGAATCAAAATACTAGCAGAGGTGAGTTTGTTTGCAGTCTAATTTTATATTTTCAAAGATTACCAAATAAAATATTTGTAGAATATGTAAATAAATTATTATTCTTTTACTAAATATTGAATTTTGTTAATTTTATTTAACTAAAACTAAAATACAGTTATTTATAAATGGCGTTCTTACCATAGACGAAGTAAAAGTAAACCGCGCAAACTACTAAGCCGTGGGCGTGAGCGGGAATATTCGAAAACAAGTAGTAGTAGACTAGACGCTGCGCTGGCCTCTATGGCGCTGGCTAGCATTGAGATTATTACAAGACTGCCCAAAAAAGTAGTGTTTTGATATTTTCAGGGTTCGTATCAATCACGAACATTGTATGAACAAGTCAAGTGCATACAAACTCAAACTCAAAGCATTTATTTCAATTAAACCAATTTTTTTTTTTAAACGTTGCCCCACGCTAGGAATTTCTCCTGCATTGTGGACTTAATTACAGGCACTTTTGAATTGTCAAGGGGTCGGTCAGACGGTCAGTCAGAAAGATGAAGCTAGTTGCCCATTCCAAAGCGTAGGTACCTATGGAGAAGAACGGTCAAGTAACTCCATGGACACTCTTTTATATCAAAATAATATGGTTACAAAGTCTTGTTTACATCATTCATGTTAAAAATTATGCATATGAGAACGATGCAGAAAGTTAAAAGCGTCCGTAATGAAAAGACGAGAAAAAAAATCAAATATTAAATTAAATTAAAATAAAATATGCCATGGTAGCAAAGAGATGACCAGTCCCTACTGACGGCGCCCGTTCACGAACATGACGCATGTATTAGCACCATTGAGCTCAACCATTTTGAAGGGAGCTAAATGATCCAACACACGAGCGGCCATCAGCGAGACATTTGAGTGAGCATTACATACCGACTCTCAGCCGCCAGGGCACATTCAAGTCAATGAGAGGCGTACCCAGTAAATGGAAGCTTTATAGTATGTACATATTGTACATAGTACTCACACATGTGCTATGCAATTATACAATAATAAGTATTTTTAATGACAAGTATTTTATTTCACAAAAAATATAGCACTTTGCACTCTAAACATTGTTTGATATGATATTTACATATTTTTGCAATTGTAGACTCTATCTTTTAAACTAGGACTAGCCTGTATCATAAAAGATAGGGTTCAGCCAAATGGATTCTGTTAATTTCACAACAAAGACGTGCAGACAGTGTCAATGATTTGTACTAACGGGTGTACAAAAAGAAAATGAAAATAAAATAATAACAAAAACTAATCATAAGTAACAAAATGAGTGTGAAAGATAGCAGACATGCATGTGTATGTATGTGGGGGTGTGTGGGTATGTGTGGGGTGTGTGGGTGTGTGTGTGGGTTGTGAGTGGGTACAATACTAGGAGATTGAATATAATATAATGCAAAAATAGTAATTTAAAATCTTCAGCAGCTCCAACAGTATTTCCCAATGCTAATCAATTTATTTGTGCGTCCATGGAGCAGGACCAGCGTTTAGCCAAGCATTTTTTAAATCAGTCTCTAATCTTCAAAACAACAGATCTTCCGCTACTGAACTTTTATCCATTACTCACGATCCTTCAGATTCAGTGGATAATGTAAATGACTTCTTTGCGAATGTGGGAAAGACCCTTTTTTTTTTGCGTCTACAATAAATAATGCACACTTTACACGCTCCTCTGACAACAACGCCTGTCCTAACTCCATGGCCTTTCTCTCAGCAGACTGTGAAGAGATTGAACGCATCATCCTCGGCCTCAGGGCCAATTGCGCCGTGGGTTGGGAATTGGGATGGCATTTCTGCTGCCTTGATCAGGGCTGCCCGCGACACCTTAATCTCTATTATTTCATATTTAACCTTGTAGGTACACAAGGAGTCACATCAGTCTTCCCGGCTGTGTTTAAAAGAGCTCTTGTACAGATAATATGTCAACACTTGGCAACTTTCAATTGCGATTTTTTCGTGAAATAACTAATGCAACGTTGAAATACGACACTTTACGCAAACCAGTGGGTTCGAAAATACTTTGTTCGTAATAACGTAAAATTTCATTCAAAACTGAAGGAGAAAATCGTCTTTGAATAAAGCCAAGTGTATATATATATATAATTACATACTTATGCTCGTGACTGTATATCCCATCTACAAGAGTGGGGACAGCGACAGTGTCAATAACTACAGACCTATTTCTGTTCTTACAATTTTGACCAAAATTTTAGAAAAAATCCTACTTCATTACCATAACTCACAGAATATAATTTCCGCGAACCAATACGGTTTCCGATCAGGTAGAAGCACAGAACATACAGTCTTAGCAGTAACTGAAACTATAGAAAAAAATATAAGAAATAAACTCAAAACAATAGCAATTTTCCTAGACCTTTCAAAAGCTTTTGACACAGTCTCTGTTCCCCTCTTGATTGAAAAATTGGAACGGAAGGAGTGTGTCTAGAGATTTTTAGAAGTTACCTGAGTGAGCGTTCTCAAACCAGGTAGGAAATCACGTTAGCAAACAGCAATTTTCAACCCACGGAGTCCCGCAGGGTAGTATCCTTAGACCTACCCTGTTTCCTATTTACATAAATGACCTATGTAATCTAGCTCTAACTAACGCTAAAATTATAACCTACGCGGACGATACCGTCATGCTCATTCATGGTCGTAAGGATTGGTTGGCAACCCGCTCTTATGCAGAGACCACCTGCTTGTTGCAATGAAATGGCTGAATAAAAACCTGCTAACCCACAATGTAGAAAAAACCAAGTTCATTACATTTGCTCCATGTAGAGCATCTCAACCTCCTTCTCCCTATACTCTGACGGCGCTAGACTGCTTGCACCGGTTGTGCGCAGATTACGCGCACCCATAGTATTAAACTTGGGTGTTATAATAGATAGTACACTGACATGGCAGGAGCAAATTGAGGCACTGGTTTCCAGGGTCAGAAAATTAATAATCGTCTTTAAAAACCTAGATTTTGCCACACTACGAACAGTGTACTTCGCTCTGGCACATTCCATCCTAAAATATTGTACTGCAGCTTGGGGTGGGGCTGGGAAGTGCTTAATGCTCCGTCTGGAAAGGGCACAGAGAGCAGTGTTAAAAGTCGCGACTCACAAACCTGATCGATTTCCAACTACTGAACTGTACGCTCTTTGCGAGTCAGTCAGACACGTATTTCTTCTTGCTGTAGTGCTGCGTAAACACTCAGACCTTCCATTCGATCCTGTTGTCGTTACCCAAAAACGCAGATCTGACATTCTGCCAGGTGGAATCTGCCAGACTTCAAGTTATTCGGCGGCAATATCACTTTCTTAGCAGCAGCTCCATTTTGTATAATCGAGTAAACAAACAGCTCAATATATATCCACAGACCTTGCGTGAATGTTGAAGGATCACGGATAAATAAATGGCTTCATACTCATTCACGTAAAAACTTAAAGTCACTTTCCAATTACACATACGCACACACCTTTATACACTCTACGCACAAACACACAATCTCACATGAAATTATTGTTGTAGTAAAAATATTGTTTAGTTTTAAGTTCTAATTTTAATTTTTAGCCTCTTAGTTTTGTTTTTGTCTCGACTTCTTGGAGGTGGGCGTTAATGAATGCGACACAGTATTATACTAATGCAGAATTGTTATCGAACACAGAGTTTCTGTAAACTGAGGTTTTTCGTAACAATAAATTTTATTATTTATTAGCTAAGATAGTGTTTGTTTGCCTTGAAGATGTCGATATCACTCATATCACACGCATGGAGTGGCCAGCACGCAGCCCAAACTTGAACCCCCATCGAGCATGCCTGGGACGAACTGGGACGACGTGACGCCAGCGAAATTCGCCTCCAATCTCGCTTCGTGAACTGAAAGAAGCACTGCAGATAGAGGAATGGGAGAATATTTCTTAGCATCGACTCAGAAATCTGGTGGAAAGCATGCCAAACCGTATAACAGATGTATTAACAGCTCGTGGTGTCAATACAAAATACCTAATAAAATGTGTAAAAATTGCATATTTATTATTATTATCTCCTTTATTCATTTAAATTCTTAGAAATTATATTTTTAAATATTAGTATAAAGAAATATAAAAACATTTAAAAATATAAAAAATAGTAGCCCACCGGTATCGGGAACAGGGTCCAAGCTACCGGCGGTCAGGGCTCCAGAGAGAGGAACCTCCTAACTATTCGGGCCGTGTCCAGAAGTACCGCTTTCTGGATCAAGCCCTTGATCCAGCTGCCCAGCGAGAGCCTCCTCAGGTGTTGGTCGAGGCTCTTGGCAATTATACCATTGGCTGTCACAACTATCGGCACAATGATCGCTGAGTCCACATCCCACATGTCGATATTATTTATTTATTTCAGATTATCTCCTTATAGGTTACCTACATAATTATAAACACAAAAAAATAAAATAAACAAAAATCATAAACTATTAGTGTGTTAGTAACAGAAAAGTGTAGGTACCTAAAATTATGTTAGTATGGTTAGTACCTATACCTAACAGATGCCTATGGCTGTCCTTATCCACTGATTTTGGAAAGGACAGTCAAAACGGGTAGCAATAGCAATTAGGATGCTCTTGCTGCTGCTTCGTAGACGTTGCAGCAAGGAGTTTGCTTTCTTGCGCATGATGGCTTGAAAGCCATCTGTACGCGCTTCAGCAAACATACCAGACGCGCTGCAGCGCCACGGCAGCCCCAACAGCATCCTAAAAGCGTTATTATACTGGCTGCGCAGGGCTCTGTAGTTTCGCTGTGTATGTTTCACCCACAGGCCACTCGAGTAAAACGACTGGCAGAACGCCTTAAAAAGTGTTATTTTCACCTCGTTGGTGCAGCGTGCGAACCTGCGAGCGAGCATATTGGCTCTCACCGCCAAAGCCCTGCGCTCCCTTTCTATGTCCTCGTCATCCTTAAGGTCACCTGTTACAATGTGACCCAGATACTTAAACCTGTCCACTACTTTTAAGGCTGCACCATTAAGTACGATAGGGGGAACATATGCGGGACAGTATGTACCTGCTCTAAACACCAATAGTTCACTCTTTTTCGAGTTATATTTAAGCCCATGGGACATCGAAAATGCCTCACACTGAGACACCAGCTTCCTTAATCCGCTGATTGTGGGGCTCAGCAGCACCATGTCGTCAGCATAGCTAATATTGTTAACACACTTGTCGTCAATAAAACAGCCGACATGAGTGCTACTGAGCCGCTCAATCAGCTGATTTACATACAAATTAAACAATAGTGGCGAGGTTAACCCCCCTTGTCTCACACCACATTCCAATTTATAGTCGTCCGACAAAGTACCGGTCCATCTCACCTGATTTTTCTGATTTGAGTACCAGTACTTGAGAAGAGAGGTACATTCCACCGGTACACCCGCGCTTTCTAGCTTCTCCCATAGCACATCATATGCTACGAGATCAAAAGCTTTTGATAGGTCGAGAAAACACGCGTATACCGGCGTCCTTCTCTCTGTGTAGTACCTGACAGTATGTTTCAGGCAGAGTATGGCGCTTTCCGTCGACAAACCGGCTCTAAAACCGAATTGCGCGTCCTGCAGGTCGACGTGCCTCATGAGATTACCATTCAGCAGACTGTCAAGCACCTTGGCTGTTATAGTAGCAAGTGAGATGGGTCGATAGTTAAGTTTATCTGACGCGTCACCAGTCTTGTTTTTTACGATGGGTACCACAATTGTACGCATCAATGGCTCAGGTAAATAAGAGTGACACAGAAACAAATTAAACAACATACTAAGCACTCTTGGTAAGTGAACTCCAGCATACTTAAAGTGTTCTATACTGAGACCGTCGTTACCAGGCGATTTCCCTCTTTGCATGTGTTCAATAGTGTTTGAAACGCTTTTAGCTGAGAAACACACACTTCGATCAGCCACCACTGTCTCAGCAGCAACACGTGACGATGGTTTCAACGTCGACTGTACTGTAAAATATTCCCTAAACAGGTTGGCAATCATTTTATGATCATGAACGCCTTCAACGTTCACGGGAAGGCTAGGCCTCACATTTAGTTTGTTGGTATTTTTACCGACTTCAAAAAAAAGGAGGTTATCAATTCGATACGTATGTATGTAATATTATTGGAATTGCATTATATTCACATATGATGATCTATTAAGGCTTCCAAACAAATATACAAAATTTCATAGACGTATGTATGTATGTATGTATGTATGTATGTATGCATGTATGTATGTATGTATGTATGTATGTTTGTCCACGCATATCTCCGGAACTATTAATCGGATCGTGACCATTTTTTTTTATTGGCTTACATTTTCTTCAACTTAGGGAACAGTGCAAGTTTCATCAAGATCGATTCAGTAATTTTCAAGATATGGACTAATACGTGTAAGTGTGACGGCCTGGCTTATTGATAAGAGCTACGGGTGTAGTGTCAAAGGGAAAACATCTCAAAACCTTGGTCAAATACTAGTGCAAAAACTAAAAATTACGAAATAAAAAGTAATTTAAAAAAATTAAACCGACTTCAAAAAGAAATTAACTCAAAATTATGAAATAACTTTAATTTCGGAAGTCGGTGGCATAAAACTAAAATAGGTACAGATCCCAAGACACCGACTTCCGAAATTAAAGTTATTTCATAATTTTGAGTTAATTTCTTTTTGAAGTCGGTTTAATTTTTTTAAATTACTTTTTATTCCAGAACGATTTAAAATTTTTGGCTGAGTGATTGGATGCGAGTAAGTCCATTTTTATTTGTTCTTGTCTATCTTGACACCATTTTAGTTTAGCCTTGAAATTTTTGCGCGATTCTAGCATTTCACTATAGACTATCCCATATTTTGGTTTTCCCGCCAAAGTCCACATCATAAATCTAAGCCTAGCCTCCCCATGTGCGCCAGCGACGTGCTTGTTCCAGCCTGTTACATATCCTTTGTTTCTTGGACATTTTTTGTAATTATAAGACTCCTTAGCCGCGTCAGCTAAAATACTTACAACGTCATTATACATTTTATCAAGAATTACAAAATGATCACTATTACGACACAGAGAATCACAACATTGTCCTAACTCTAAAGGAAAATCAATATTTCGAAGTTTGGAATGACACAATGAGTGATAATTCTTAATTTGATCCATTTGTCTATCACCCCAAATGGTACATTTATTTGAAACATCCGCTAACGTTATAGGCTCAAATGCATTAAGTTTATTTAGGTTACATTCAATTACCAGAGGAAAGTGGTCGGACCAATACACGTCATGCTGTACCCATACTTTTTTAATCGTCGCCAGTGCGGACTGAGTGACTACGCAGTGATCCAACCACCTCTCACAACCATGAGCGTCACTACGAAAAGTATGTGTATTCGAATCTATTCCTAACATTTGTACATCTGCACAACACCAAGAGTAATCACAACAGAAATCCGACAATTCTTTAGAAAATATTTCATGCGGGTGGGCATTAAAATCCCCCAAAATGTAGAAAGCCTCGACACCACAGTTTTCTACTACTGTTATAATAGATTGTATAGTACTGAGGCACTCGGTAAATACTAAAACGTTCTCAGTGCAGTTAGTAGGCATATAAACACTAATTACCACTATAGATCTACTACTTACAGTTAGCTTTATTGCAGCAATCCTTACGTTATCACAGGTTATCACAGACACTGATTTAAATGCACTGAACTTTTTCTCCACAATAACGCGACTCCGCCGTATGGCCTGCCCTTCAGTAAGCCGGCAGACGTGTCAACGGCGGACGTGCCTGTAGCACCGAAGCCGTCGTCTATTGTGCTCAGCAGTGGCAGCTCGTGCGGCAGCAACCACGTCTCCTGCAAGGCTACTACATCAGCTTGCTGACACAGCGCCCTAACACCTTCCATCGATCTCTTGATAGACTTGCAGTTATAGCTAATTAATTTACTATAATTAATTTGATACCGTAGCATATTTTCGAAATATATTGAAAATTTGTTTTTTTTCTTAACTTACTTTTATTCCATATAAACTTCATAATCTTGAACTTTTATAACGTTGATTTAGGCACTATGAAATTGTCTATACCTAATACAGTCTTTATTTCCTAAAGCTAGCTCCAATATCTTGGAAGTTATTGAGGTTTATGTTACCGACCCGCTTTCTTTACGGCCCAGTGTTCAAGTATAAACATTGCCATTTAAACGTCAAAAATTTTCCTTGTTTGTAATGAAAAAGCGACTGTTAAATGTTGATTCGAAATCTTGCATGCTTTGTAGTTATTTTTAATGCAATGAAGAGGTTCCTATGCATCTAGATCCGGTTTTCTGCATAGGTAATATCAAAAATAATGTATGTATTTTGCATGATGTTCTCTAAGATCCCATAATTTTCTATCTTAGTTCTCATACCTATTCATCTATGTAGGCACATACACATATTTATTCGAACGCGTAAACGTGGGTTGCCATCTTTTAGCGAGGCTCATGAAATTGGCAGGGTTGTAAAAATAGCGCTACGCCATTCGTCGGGCCTCAATAAAACTGGAAGGTCCCAACGACCCTCGCTTTATCCCCACACGACCACTTTAATAGTTTTTCATTACTCAAGTAGACGCCTATAAAAAGAGAATAAAGTTTGGCAAGAAAATTGCATGGCTTGCATAATGCTCCTTGCCTATGGTGCGCCTTGCGATCGTAAATTTTATACCAAACAAAATTGGATTTGAAGATTGTTTGTCCGGAATTATTTATGGCTATAACAATGGGGGTATGTGAATGTGCTGCTATAAAATATCTGTAGCTAACACAAAGTATCTACGTCGTGTTAGCTAAGTACAGATATTTTGACTCAAGATTTTTTTTGTTTTTTTTGTTGTGTTTTTTTTTGTGTTTGAATAAGCCAATAACCACAAAAAAAAAACTTGAGACCGGTTTTAAAACGAAAGGTTTTCGGTTTTAAAAGAAAAAAATACTGCTTAATAAAGCAGTATAGTAGTAGTAGTAGGTACTAGGTAATAACCTAGTACCTAAAGTAAAATAAAATTGTAGTAATACAATTGGAGGTTATCGGCACTGTTACTCCTTAATACAGGCTATGTCATAGCCTAGCAAGGAGAGCAGCACGTCACCCAGTTGATTGCCAGAAATTTAATACTACCCACTTTGTTAAAACTGTTACATGTACTACATTTTGTTTTATATAAATAAAGATTATTATAAAAAAAAAATAAAGACCTAAAGGAGAAATTCATTTACATTTAGGTATCTATCTAAATTGGGAGAAGCTCTCTGGGACTTTAGGCAAATGCATTTTGTACATGTACTCGTAGGTAAAGTAACGCCTGATTCAGAATCTATCACTTATCCTTAGTATACCTACTTACCATATTCAGCCTATAATGTTCCCACTGCTGGGACTCAGGCCTCGTGTCAATAACCCTCTCATTGAGACGAGGCCTGTGTGTGCCGTAGTGGGCCGTAATCCACCACGCGGGATAACCAAGTATACTTACTTAGTACAATTAATATAGGTACCTACTTAGGATACCTAAGTTGTAGATTCAGCCGGTCGATTCTGTAACCATCTCACCGTGAAAACTTAGGTGAAGTTCGAGCGTGGAGTGAGCTGTCAATAGTCTCAATTCCTAGCAAAAACTAACTCACATCACCTAAGTTATCACGGTGAGATTTTTACAGAGTCGACTGGCTGCTCACTTTGAGCTCACTTCACCCGAGTTTCGGTGAGATTTTTACAGAATAGCGGCGTTACTTTGGGGAAATCTATGACAGTTTATTTAACCCTTAGTATGCCGGAACGTATATACACGCGAGACACAATGGGTTTTTAATTGTTTCTGTAATTCCGGCATTCAACCGGTTAATGTAGCTAATGTAACAATATTTAGTTTTAACTCTGCATTTAAATAAAGCAAGCCTGGATCTAGTTATTGCGGAATCAAAACTAAAATATTTTTGGTTATTCCATTAATCCTCATTGACGCCTCATAGAGTTCATAATGGGGATTTGTGGAAATATTTTACATAACATTAAGTATAGGTCAATAGCGTAGGTACCCTTTTTTTTTCGGTTGGGCGATTGACTGCTGCGCTGCGTGTCGCGGGTTCGATTCCCGCACGGAACAAATATTTGTATGACCTACAAGTAGTTGTTCCGGGTCTGGCTGTTTGTGCATGTGAGTTTAAATGTTTGTAAACGCACCCACAATACAGGAGAAATTCATAGTGTGGGGCAAGGTTTAAAAAAAAAAAAAAAAACTTAGGTTTTTTCCTCGTACCTCTCGAAAATAATCCTAAGAACCGTGCACGAACTTGAAGCATTATCATAAATTATAAAACTAAACGTTTTTTTTTGTAATTATTTATAACCTAACTTTGATTTCAGATCATGGCGTGAGTTGGAGACAGCGTGCAACAGCGATGTCAACAGTAACATCCTGGCTACAGCCTAGAGATTCTGAAGACTTTGAAGTATAGACGCCGCCAGCAAATCAACGACTATAATCTGTCAAATGTCTTTAATACATTTTCAACTTTATTGCTAAAGCTTATGGTTCAAAGTTGATTGAGAAAATTTGACAGTTTCGGGTAGCTTAATGTGCTGGCGTCGGTACCTACCTACAGCTCTCACTGCTAGACATAGGCCCAGGCTGCGCCACAACACCCTGTCCTCCGCCTTCCGCGTATCGGCAAGCGTTGCGTTTGATTGTAACAAAGACATTAAATATCTTTGGATTGTAAATTCAGTAGGTTTTCTACTGGAAAAACGACGCGCGACGGCAAGAAAGAGGCATGGCATCAGACTGTTGCTAGACCTAATAATAAAAATATCACTACACAACAGAAATTCGTTAAAGCACGATTGTTATCACGATTGCATTAATTAAAAACCTAGTTTTATTGGCATCAATATAATATTATCTGTCACAATGCACCATTGTCACAACAGTACCAAACAAACATGATTTACGCTGTCGTAAATCTTAAATTAGCGGTTTACGTGTCTTTTACGACGTTGGACGTAAACCAGAACTAATCAGTTCACTAGATCGATGTTTTCCCATCACACCAGAGACCCTCTTGCAACTTTTATGTACTATGTAGAATTTATGTAATTCCAGAGTGAAACGAGGGTGCTTTCATCGTTAAAGTTGGAGCACCTAAATGCATTATCTGACAAAGCAAATTTTGTGAGACATAAAGCCAGATGTGATCAAACATAATGGAATCTTACCCTTGCGTACATATTTTTGGAATATAATGGTATTTTCAAATAATTATCTGAAACGTAACAACGAAACGTGTAAACGTCACAATGTTACCTACTTACGTTGAAATAATATGCTGTCCGAATACCTATAGGTTTGCATTGCAACATGTAATAGTGTAATATCTTTATACCTATGTACACGTTAAAACAAATTTGCCTTTGTTGTGTCATATTTCGAATGTGTATTATAAGTAGATACTCACCACTAAGGGTCCTGTGCTATGGTGCATATACGTAGGTAAGTAATCTACCTATATATCTCAGTACCGTAAACCTTTCATATTACATGAAATAGGTATAACCGTCCCAAATTGATATGAAAAGTACTTAGATAATTATAATGGTTGTAAACCACAGCATTTTTCTTTAGACCGAATCAAGTGTTCGTATTTTCGGACATAAGATTAGAGACTCATGGTTTCAAGTTTCGAGTTTAGTCCATAATCTGAGGCATCAAATCTTCATACCAGGCCACTCGGAAAGTATTGCGAAAAAAAGTTTTTATGTATACTGGCCAGTTCAATTTCAAAATTTTCCTTCACATTGTGAGCTAATTTAAATTATCGTGTCTCATTTAAAAATGGATCTGCACCGGAAACATTTTCACGCTATGATTTTTTATGATTTCAAGTGTTGCCTAAAACCGGAGGAATCGTACGATAGACTTCAAATGGCATTTATGGATGAAGGCCCTTCTAAGGCAACCGTGTATATCGTTAAATTGTTATAACGAATTCAAGCGCGGTCGACTAACTTTGGGGGATGAAGAAAGTAGTGCAGCCCTTTGACGGCTGATACGGAAGAAAACGTGCTAGCAGTGAAAAATGTAATCCAAGACAATAGGCGAGTTACATATCAAGAGATTCAGCACGTACTGCAGGTTGGATCGGGAAATCTTCACGAAATTATATACGTGCATCATCGGGTGAGGATAGGTTCACGTTGGATGCCGCACAACCTCACCGAATGGTCAGAAGCAGGCCCGGGTGGAATGGTGCCGTGATATGATAAACAAATTTGAAGCACGCTCGTCTCAGCACGTTTACGACATCATTACAGGTGATGAGTCTTGGATTTATCAATCATCATCATCATCATCTGCCTAGCCTTTTCCCAACTATGTTGGGGTCGGCTTCCAGTCTAACCGGCTGCAGCTGAATACTAGTATTTTACATGGAGCGACTGCCTATCTGACCTCCACAACCCAGTTACGGGGTAATACGATACCCAATAGAGTCTTGGATTTATCAATACGATCCAGAAACGAAGCGCCAGTCGACGGTTTGGGTGTTTCAAAACGAATCAACGCCTACCAAAGTGAAGCGATCTAGACACGGGGGAAGATTTTGTTCAATTTGACTGGCTACTTGGTGTCAATTCCTTTACGGAACCAACGAAACATCAACGCTGAATGGTATACTACCAAATGCTTGGCAGTAGTTTTCTCTGTTGTGAGCAACAAGCGACCAAACACAGGGCTTCGCGGGCTACTGCTCCACCACGACGAAAACGAGGAACTTCCTGGACAGCACACCATCACATGGGCGTAAGGTGAAAAAATTATTCACTGTTCATTACTTTTCTGATATAGGTACAATAGTTCTTGTTGTAGTAACGAAACGGCCAAGCCTCATATTTTGACTAAGGTGTAGAGTTTGTGAAGTTAGGGCGTGTAGAGTTAGAAGCTTGGCTCTACATGAGATCTGATAACTTTTTGGCAGTACGAGCCATATAATGTGGTCTCGTCTTTTTTGGTGGGATATCTTTTTCTTCCATTCTTATTTCATAATCCATTCTTTTTTTTTATTTACGAAATATTAAAACTTTAAAGTGCAAATTTTTGTTCCGGTAGGGCGTCCCCCCCCCCCTCTAAAAGCTAAACTGCTGGCTTGAAAATTTCACGATGATAGTGCATTTCATGAACGTTAAAGAAAAATTATAGCGGTTAAGAAAACTTTATTAGTTTAGCAATAATATTCGTTGAACTTGGGTGTTGGATAATTTTGTACCAAATACAAAATCCTTACCATTAATCCTTTAAAGTGAGTAAAATGAAGTAGTTGCTTGTATATAACGGGTAAAGATTTGCATTGAAAAACTTACTATATTGTGACAACGGGGTACTACGGAATCCGCCAGTTTTACTTTTACATCATTCAACAGGATCATAGAGATCGGTGGCTTACAGAAGTTGATAAACTTGAAGAAGTTGTTCCTCAGTTCCAGCAAGCTGTCGGAGATCATGGTAGGTATACCTATATTAACCGCTTCAGTACATAAACCAGCTATAGTTCCAACTGTTCCAAGTTACGTAAGGTTTAGGCACCTCGAAAAAAGAGAGCTTCAACAGGCTGAATTTATTAAGGCACCTGCAAACAGGCGCGACGTGAATCTGGTGGATTATTAATTTCTATGAAAACATCACGGCCCGGAGTCGCGACACGCCTACTTATCTGGGAGCCTTTAGATCATCAAGGAATAGTTTACTACATTTTTTTAATTTTATAATTATAATTCTTTGGTAGATAGGTAGACAAGAAAAATTCTGCTATTAAAGTTTTATATTAGAAGCGCACTTTTTATGGTGCGTATAAATAATTGAAGTAGAAGGTAGCGGACGGGGCACGTCTGCTATAAAAATAAAAAGGCCATTAAAACAGCCACGATAAAAAGCGGGTCCACATTAAATTCTATGTAGGGGAGTTTTCTTCTTAATCCGGTAGCTACCTACTACTTAGAACTTCGTAAAATACCTATAGTTCCTATCGCACCTAACTCCACCAATTGTAAGAGACTTGAAGAGCCCCTTAAAGTAATTAAACTCCGATAGGATTTCTTTGTTGATAGAACAACGTTACACATTCCCGTGAAAACTGTTACTCTCTTAACTAAACAAAAATACCTAATAAAATATTTGACACTAGCTTGAATGTTCGAATGGAACCCGCGCTAAATTATAGCCAGCCTGCACTGAGTGTACGACTATACGCCGACAGACACTACGCCGACAGACTGAACACCGACAAGACTTTACTTCGACGGGACTCTTCGCCGACAGGACACTTCGCCGACAGGGTCATCAGCGACGCAACTTATCTCCGATAATCAGATACTTTTTATTTTTCTTTTTGCGGATGGGAAATCATCAAATGACCCCTCCCGCTCTGGGTGGAGCGAAGGAAGTGTCTGACTCTTACTGACTAAAACCCACCCGTATTCCTTCCTTAGCCCTTTATGTTCCGGGCCAGCGGTAACCCTTTCGGACAATCCCGCTGACCCGGCAGGCTTCGGCCCTAAGGGGCCCCTTCCTTGATGCTGACATCTCTTTGAGGCGCGCGTGGAACACGTACGCGCCATCCAGTATGGGCCTGGTCCTGATCGGACGTTGAGCTACCCATTACTCCCCGCCCGCAGGCCCGCGCCTATACAAGGAGTGACTGCTTAACTGACCTCCACAGTACCCGTTAGTCGGTACATACAATGTGGAGATAGGTGACAATACGGCAATAAATAAGAACACTGGCAATACTAATGCATAAAATTGAAATGAAATGAAATGAAATGATTTTATTTTTTGTAAGTAGGTTTGTACAAACACTTTTACACGTCAATCATGTTTTTTTAAAACTAGATGAAGTCGGCGTTTCCTATCTGACTACTATTATAATTATTTTAGAACTATCAAATAAATCCTAGCATCGAAATTAAAAAAAAAACAGTCAAACAAAATAATTAGGTACAATACGACCGACGCAACTTGGCGGGCCTGAACTTTGCGCAGAAGGCTGTGCAGTAAGATTTTTTAGGAACTAAATGGTGACATGAGGCGAGTGTGAGTGAGAGAACATGCGCGAAAGTTCTTAGTGCCTATGTTCGCCCGCCAAGTTACGTGTCGGTCGTATTGTAAGTAAATAGTATCTAGTGATGCGCCGAATAAGGGGTTTGCCAATCTTTGACCAGCTCTAAAAAATAAACTATTTGATATATTTGATTAAATTTCCGTATGCAGACTGGGGACGGTATACCTGCGCAGTTTAATTGATTGTCGTATTGTCTCCACCGTGTTTATGACGACTTCCCGTAACGACTGTCAGAGGTCTACGAATGACCATCGAGACCAACCGCGTATCGTGCTTTTCGGGCCGCGGATGTATCTTGGTATGTAATACATGGTCACCCATCCACTGACCGACCTCGGCAAGCGTTGCCTACCTCTTGAAGATCGACCCGTGCGGCTGTTATTTTTTAACACTAGCAGGGCCCCGCAGTTTCATCCGCATAAGTCTTGATCTCGTAAGAATATCGGGATCAGAAGTATCCTATGTGTTAATCCAGGTTATAGACAACTTATCTGTGTGCCAAAATTCATACATGATCCGTTTTTCAGTGATTGAGTAACAATAATCGAAACCAAACTTTTACTTGATTATTATAGTAGTATTCGTTTGTCGATATTCTTATTTATGCCTGTTGCCTAGGTACCTACAAAAACTTATTATTTTGAATTCTTCTTCTTCGTCTCTTGTACACCTATCTACAAGAACAATACCTACCTACATGATTTAATTCTTATAAGGATTCCTGACCTGTGAAACACGCGCACATTATTATACCTAATTACTGTCTGTCTTATCTTTCAGGTAGGTATTATTTAAAACTAAAAATAAACGAAAAATACATAGATACTCATTAAAACGAGTTCTTTTTTTTGTAAGCAACTTGCAACATCTTTTGCAACAAAATAAGCACAACTAAAACCTTTTTAACGGTTATTCCTGCTTACTGGCCATTTTTCTAGAAAATAATCTAAAATGCCATTAAATTTTTTTCTATCATTATTGATGAATGGCCTCTAAATTTTTCCCTCCAGTTACGGCCTTTACTTTTTAATGTAGGTAACCAACAATGACAACCAACCTAAAAAGGCCTAATGCCTTTTTAGGTTGGTTGTCATTGTTGGTTGTTGACAAAAAAAAACATTATTTTTCATGTTTAATTTTCTTCAAAGCACGGAATCGCCGAGCTGACAGTACCGCCGGACGCATCTCCGTGCTTTGCAATTTATCTACTTATCTAAATATTAGTATAAAATATTAATTAGGGAAGTACTTATGACTAGAGAACCTTATTTATATAAAATAAGTACTGGTAGGGACTCGCAGTGCCGCTTTCCTTCAGCAGAATATTAGAACTTAAGTTAGTTATTTTTAATCTATGTACCTACCTATGTTGCACTTAAGTTCTCGAAGAAAATCTTGTAAATATGTTTAAACTATTACCAATAAAGCCAATTAACAAGACTGGCAGTCTGGCTTTGACTATTATCAAGATCGGATCACAAAAATATTTTGCAACTAAAATAATTGTGGGTAATTCAAATAGGTAGGCTATTTAAATGCCCCCAATAATATTGACGTTCTTACAATATTTTGATAACAAAATATTTTGATAACATTTTGAAAACAAACCACAACACAATCAATCAACACTAAGGGAACTAGGTAGGTCCTCATGGGAAAAATCTCTAGTACTTCCTAAGATATCAATTCTGCAAAATCGTTAAATAGGAATTTAAAAGTATATAGGTACCTACCTAAGATCTAAGTCGAGACAAAATCATACTGGTGAAAAAACATAGTCATAAGTAATAAATTATAAGTACTGACTATAATTATGTTTTAACTATTATTAATTCTTATCCTTCGTATATATCTATAATATAGAGCTGCGTCGTATGACAACGAAAAGGCTAATCCCTCGATGCTACGCGCCCCACGCCGCTACGAAAGTACCTCCCTATTAGGTAGAATAAGTATAGGCCTTTTGAATTAAATCATTCTTACAATTTTCTGAGACAGTAGGTACCTTCCAATGCATTATAAGTAGGTACTGATGGCATCAATTTAGATTATTATTCATTCTTCTCCTTCGTATTCGTGAGCAGTGGTGGTCCAGTGGTAACGGTCTTATTATCGGACCTGACAGGAACGGTCCTGACAGGGTCTTTAGTAAAGACCCTGTCCTTTACTTTATTTAAATTATTTCATCACCTCTGCTCTCAAAACGGTGAAGGAAAACATTGTGATTAGAGCATGTCTTAGAACCAAAAATTCAAAGATAAGCGTGACATCTATATACCAACCCGCACTGGGCCTGGGTGGTTGAATAAGGCCCATTTCTTCACACCGAGAGGAGGCCTGAGTCCCAGCAGTGGGAAAATTATAGGCTGATTCTGCTCCGTCGTATAGGTACCTGGGAGTTGCATCTTACGGCAACGAATAGGCCCCCCTCGATGCTACGCGCCGCGCGCCGCTACGAAAGCGGATTAAACATGCGTAGATAAATAAGCCTAAAGTCTATTCAAACTTATGTTTCAAATTTATATTATTTCAAGTTAAACCAATATCAACTTTGTTTTAAGTTGATTTTATAGTGACTAGCACTATTGAAAAAGTTATAAAAATATTTGAAGTTGTATCGTAAACTGAACTGTTTGTTGTAGGATTTAAAGTTATTTTTCCATAAACTCAAATTTGTTTACATTTTTGGCAAATAAATCGTGAATGCAGATTACATAATGCAGCGTACCTTACATAGGTGCCTACGAAGAAGAGTATTGTCTTTGCAAATATTCGTAGCGGCTCGTAGCACTGGCTACGACGCCGGTTACAACGCTGCAGTAGAGTAAACGGTTGGAACTACCTACTTAAGATGTTGAATTTAATTTCCGAATTTTACCCATATAGGTACCCTCTGTATATGGGTAAAATTCGGAAATTAAATGATCAAAGTTGTTGTAATAACAAACTTATGTATTTATAAGTCGGGCTATGTTGGTATAAGCTAATAGATCGATTGATTCTATAAACCTACACATAGCCACCTGCTACGAGTAGGTACCTAGTACCTACCTCGTAGCAGGTATTGGCGTAGCGCAGTGCTAAGCAGTCACCTACTTATTTATTTTTATATTTACTAATAGGTAGATACAGTCCAATTGTTTCGTGTGCACTCATCCGTTCAAACGTGATACCGATCAGATTGCTTACATCTGTTCGTTGTAGATAGGTACCTATTGGTATTCTTAATGAATAATAACTTCTAGTGCGGTTTTCTTTCAAGCTTGTACTTATTTACCTATTTTATTAGGTTAGATATTATTTTCAAATGGTAAATAATTAGAATGAAAGCTAAGAAAATAATAAGTAGGTAGTACCTACTTATTTGGTTATTTTTAAGTACCTAACATAACAAAATCCCAAATGACTAATAAGTATGGCTCTTTCCTATTTAGGTTCCTATAATATGTGAAAAGATTTCCAAAAAAATATCGTACCTACACCAACATGTCTCCGAGAAAAAAGAGGACCAAAATGATCAGAACTAATTTACATAACGAATACTAATTTACATAACGAATAACGATCGATCTGACTCACAGAACACCGATTTCAATAAATTTATTCTTCCAACGCAGCCATGTTCGTAAGCTGAAGCAAACCCTTGCACGTTTCGATCATTAATTTCATCTGAAATGCGTTACGTGACGTGTGTGCCCGCCTTTGCAGCGATGGCCGCTGCGATTCACGCGTCTGATTCGCTGCTCGACCCGCGCTTTCTACGCACATGCGCTTTCGAAAGCACGATCCAATATGGCCGACGAATTTGTTGATTTGTTGTCACCTAAATTACAGTGCTGCCACAATGATGTCATCGATAATGGTAAGATATTTGAGCGTTCCTGGTATGTGATTGGTTGGAATTTGTGGAGATAGTTTGATCGAAATTTATGCAGCAACTTTTTGTTTGCTTTTTAAAAGTTATGATTTGGGATTTGGGATGAATGATGACTTTATTTGGACCAGTGTTTTATAATTATTAGGTAGGTAGGCACTAGTAAGCAGTAAGATAATACTTAGGTATATCAAGGACTCAAACGGTAATTCGATAGGTATCTACTTAGGTATGTAGGTATATTTTTTTTGAGTAGGTAGGTAGGTACCTACTCATGCCTGTGCCTTAATTATAGATACCTACTTAGGTAAGTCTTTCTCGTAGGTATTACCGTAAACCTTATCGTCTGCCTTCTCATTGAATATACCTATATCCTATAGGGTTATTTCAAATTGGCTAGCTAAACTTCGCACACGCGATGGTACCTTTATATCTAAACAAGATAATCATAAAATAAATTAATTTGATGTTTGTTTTATGGGGTCATCGACCTCATTTATTGTAGGTACCTAGTCACTTTAAATACCTACCTACTTATCAGTTTAAAAATCACTGTTTTTTGTATAAACTTCACAGACGTGATAGGTATCGACAACACAAGAAAACAGTTTTACTCAACTCCTTTTAAGTACTTAACACCGCTAACAGCGGTCGCAGACCTCCGAAAAATCACATCACACCTTTAATTTTAGATAATTGTGTTTAGATATCAATATCTACATACCCATCGCATCTGCGGAGTTTAGCTATAGCTAAGTAGGTACTACAAAATCCTAGGTACATTGTACAGACGCCAGCACATCAAGCTACCCGAAACTGTCAAATTTTCCCAGTCAACTTTGAACCTTATGCTTTAGAGATAAAGTTGAAAATCTATTAAAGAAATTTGACAGATTGTAGTAGCTTGATGTGCTGGCGTCTGTACCTATCCTATATATAGGTACCTACTTTAGGTAGGTATAGGTACATTATTAAATAAAGCACTTAGGTACGTTTTCTTCCATGGGTATGGAACGTAGCACATCCTACTCGTTAATCCATACTAATATTATAAATTCTAAAGTAACTCTGTCTGTCTGTCTGTATGTTACCTTTTCACTCCTAAACCACTGAACGGATTTCGATTACCTATATTTGACAGAGAGATAGATTGCATCCCGGGGAAGGACATAGGATAGTTTTTATCGACATAAATCGCGGGCGAAGCCGCGGGCGGAAGCTAGTTGTAAATAAATAAAACTTACCTACCTGCAACAACCCAGCGGCATCAATGCAGGTAAAACTTAGGTCTAGATTTATGCAAACCCTCTTTCATCAAAATGTTCACTTATTAGGTATTCACTTTTGATAGCCTAAGTAGTTACTTCCCTACCTTTTAGCAGGTAGGTACCTGTAAGTAAGTAGTTTCACTTTCAAATTTTTTCACAACACTGGTTTCAGCTGCTGCATATCAGCATGAGGTAGGAGGTATCTCTAGAGCAGCACTACTTGAAAGACTTTCATCCAAAAGCTCTAGCTTTTGGATGAAAGTCTTCAAATACGAAGGGTTAATAGATTAACCCTTCGTATTTGAACGTGGATCCACGCGAGACAAAATGGAAATTAAAAAAGAAGAAGCAGTTAAAAAAATTGCTTCTTTAATTACGGCGCGGCATTCAACCGGTTAAAGAGGTGCCTAGCAAGGGCATGGTCTGTCGAATGACTGGTTGGTTAAAATGACTTACAAACTGCTCATGGAGCATCGTGTAAGTAAATAAAGAGCCTATGTTAAAAAAAAACACAACTTTGTTGGAATTAAGTACTTAAATGTTTAAGTCGAAACGTGTTATGTAGGACCCTTCTGCAGGGCCGAATTTGGATCTTCTTTTAGGGTTTAAACACGAAAAAAAAGAAGAATGATTTTCATTGTAAAATACAAATACTTAAACTATGACCTTTGCTAATTAGGTACCTAGTTAGCAAAATTAATTTAAGACAGGCCAAGACTGTTGAAAAGGACAAAGCAAATTTTGTTGCAATAGAAAATAAACTTTGTGATCAAGATCTAAGGATTATACCTAATTATAATTTCTTTATTTAGAACTAACCTACCAAAGATTTTTTTTGTAAAATATGTTCACCACCAACCAACCACACGGTATGATCGTACCAAGCAACTTAGATTTTATTAACAATATTGATAGGTATTAATATAATTAAATAATCAATATGTTCCGTGCCGTATAGATATACGGCACGGGTAATCATTTAATAACATGTACTTACTTATTAGAGATTGAATTTAATCTCCTTTTTTCAAATAACATGCAAATTACATTTTTAAACTAGCAGCGCCCCGGGGTTTCACCCGTGTAATTAAGTTTCGATCCCGTGGGAATAAAGGGATAAAAACTATCCTAAGTCCTTACCCGGGACTCAAACTACCTCTACCTATATCAAATTTCATCTAAATCGGTTCAGCAATTTATGCGTGAAGAGGTAACAGCCAGACAGACACTCTTTCGCATTTATAATATTAGTATGGATATAAAAATACATTATTATAAAAAAATTAAAAACATTTTTTATTTTTTTATAAGTAGGTAAGTAAGTACCTAGGTATTTAAATTTTATGTCTTGGCGACTCTTCAATTACTACCTACATATTGTGAGTTAGGTTCTTTGGGAACCTACTTATCGTTCTATTAGAATAAAAAATCAAGTTCATCCCTGTACTTACTATCTTTTTGTTTACCCCTTTAGCAGCTTGCCATTGATCATTTATGACCGCGTTTAGTGACAACAAACGAACGATAATCACGTGCATTGTCGTTTAAATTATAACCCAAATAAAGTTTTACAACTCGCCCTTTGAGGATAATGCTAACTTTGCAGCTTTGTTCAATATCTTATGACTGGTGGTAGGCAATATAACTTAAAGGTGGGCACGAAAATAAGTATAAAAAGTTTTGGCAGGACATTATTTGTTACATAAGTATCTATTGAAAAATCATTCTTATTTTGATAGCAGTAGAGTTCATAATTAATGTGTATGTGATTTAATGCAATCATTTGGTTTGTCTCAGAGTTACATATTTTTGAAGAAAATAACTTGTAACTGAACTTACCGACTGATAGAGTTTTTTGTGCAACTATAGGTACTTGCTTTTATCTTGCCATAATGCCCACAATACAAAAGTTTACAAGAATATAGGCAAGACACACGGTTACTTTGTTTTCACTTATATGTTCTTCCTTTTAGAGTTCACAATAGAATAGTAGATTCTACCTTAGAATGGTGTCAGTTCCAATTTTCACCACATCTTGGAATCGCACGGATTTGTCGTCCGCTGCAAAGCTTGATGGTTGAGTTGTTACAAGTTCAGTACTTTATCACTAGATGTCGCTACAACAGAGCTTTCTGTGATCATTGCGAAGGATAAAACTTTAACTTATTTCTCACAGATGGCGCTGAAAAAAGCTCGAAAGCTTTACCGCGAGGTGGCGTTAATAGCAATGTTGTAAACTTGTATATTTCAACAACATCCGGTGCCTGTCCGTAGTTTTAATAATTTACGATCATAATCTGGTGTATTGCTTTTATTTTCACTTAATCAGCCCTTATGTTTGCTGCTGCTGGCACTCGGGCGTCTTTGAGAAAGGGAGAAGGCTGTAATCCATCTACTGGGTCCAGTGAGGGTTGGTGGATGTTACATTTTGGTTTTAGGACCACTTTAAGTTTGCGTTTATCAATAATAATAATTAAGACCAAACAATTTTTATTTTACCAAAAAAAAAACTTGCAATTTTTTCTTTGAGCCTTAGCAAAAAATTATGATGCAATCAAAGTTACCTACCTGAATGCCTTGCATCCATAACGAATCGTAAATGATTTAGGTAGGTATGAAGCTGGGTATCAATGACCTTTTAGTTCCCCTTTTCATAATAGCGGTGTTTGTGGAACGTTCCACACTTTCAAAATGTAATCTGGAGGGTCAGTCAGTGCGTGATTTTAGTTCCATACCAAGCATTAGACGAATAAAGTATTTGACCTCCCCTAATTTAATCACTTCGGAGGGAACAGAGGTCACAGTTGAATGGACATTACAGATAAGGGTGAGGGCTATGGGATTTGGGACCATATTAGGTATAGCAGTCCATTTGATTTAAATAAGAAATTGGATGACTTAAATTATGGTTTCCTATTTACTTATTTAGGTGTGGTGGTGGACGTTGAATATGATTCATGTTATGTTGTCTTTTGTTGACTGTACCTACATACAAACTCATGCCTTCTTACCATGGGGATATTATAGGCAGAAACTACAAAACGCCACCTGATACGATCCTTACCTACTCCTTTTGCCTCGTTAACGTTCATACCTACATCTGGTCATACACGCACGCCGGTTGCGAGTACTACGCACCTGACCTTTTTGAAGATCTTAAGGTGATCATCATATCACCAATAAGGTCACTATAGGTATGTCCTCCTAGGGCGGCCCCTCCCGGCGTTTCCAGTTTCCACTCACATCTGCCTTGTCATGCCTACTTATTACCTTTTGTTAGTCGCCTTTCATTCATTCTCTCAACGACTCAATGACCAAACCATGTAAGCATAGGTACTCTTTTCAATTTATGTTACTACCCACAACTTCAAGAACACGTCAATCTACCTAAAGCAAAATTTCTAATGCCTGTCTTACGGTACCGTAGTCCTCATGTTCAATTCGACCTGTGATTTTGGTTTGGATACCTACCTAATCTATTTTTAGTTAACTAATGGAGTGATATTAGAGAGGCAATTCTCGTAAGTTTAATAAGAACTTATCTCAGTCTCAATCGGTCAAAAATGCCTCTAATTTTCCTACATTTTTGACAAGTGTTTGACATTGTTTATCGCCAAGATGATACTGTGACTAGATTTTGAAAGTTTTAAATTACGAGAAATGGCTTTTAGATACTATAGAGCTTAGCACACTAAATAGTGTTTATAGGAATGACTAAAAATACCTACCTACTTACCCAAATAACTAAAACTTATCAGCGTAGGTACCTATTAAGTTTATCAACTCACCCAATTCTACTGACTTACCTACCTATATAGATACCTGTACCTATTACAGACAACAATAGTTAGGTAGGTACAGATAGCATCACAGAAATTCTCGTCTTAACCAAAAGAAAAACAAAAGTTGATACCAAGTTCCATTTCCATTACGGGCTAACTACCAGGAGGCTATAACTCGGTAGCGGTGGAGAGGTATAATTACATAGCTGAAAGCTATCGTTAAATCCCCTCTAGTGCACGCTAATCAACGGATTAATGGGCGAGGAAATGCGGGCCAGTCCTCTGCGAAGCCGAGATGTGATGCTGTATATCAATAGGTAGGTAGATCTATCTAGGTAAGTTTAGTATTGTGTTGTATGAAGGTATATTTAGTGGTGAGTATAAAAGAAAACAACACGGTTGAATTCGTCAGTAGGTAGGTATGTTTATTTTATGTTGGTTAAAACAGCGTGGAAAGATGGATGTAAAAGTCAAATACCTAGATAATATATTCCTAGTGAAAAAATGGCAATTATTTAAAAGGAATGGCTTTTTCAGCTTTTTTCAGTAAGAGATTTTTAAAGGCTAGGTACCTACTAGTATTTTTGTCTAAGCATTTCAGTACTCTCTCATATTGATTGCTTCCCTCCTGCCCTAAAATCCGATTCATTTCACAGGAACTTTGCAACCCCTACTCACCCTACGGAAACAAATGCCCCCACCCTTGCGTCCCCGCACTCGCAGCATCCGCCATTTTTACGACTAGAACGAGACGGAGCTAATTCTACCTGTAAGAGAGAAAAGGATAAAAGATTTGGGGTGCAAAAGGAATTAGACATGAGTTGGGTTGAATGTATAACAAGGACAAAAGCGAAGGGCGATTTATCTCCGCAGTGAAATCTTAAAAACACTCGTTCCTTTGTTGGGCTGAATGGAATAAACCTGAGAAAAAATAATGAAGTGTTGAATTATTTTATTTTACAGGTAGGTTAAGTATGTATGTGAGTATGAGATGAGCTATTGTTGATATTGTTAATGGTAAATGTATTTCGTGGAATATATTTATTCTACAAGGAGAATTTTTCGAGTGGGCTTGGATGGCCAAATCCGAAACTATGAGGAATAGCGAAAAGTACTCAAAGGAGTCGCGGGCTCGATTTTGGTGAAAACTAAAACTTCATCATTGGATTTTGGAAACAACCAATATTTCTAGCCAGGAATCGAACCCGTTGATTTTGATAAAAAAACACACTGTATTATTACATCACTCGATAGTGTTCACTATCGAGTGATGTTTAAGGAAAATGTTGGATTTTAATAAACTGCTTCTTATTTTAAAGTATTCATACCGACATTACCTGTATTGTACCATGTTCGAAATGATGCTCAATACACCCGCAGCGCAGTCACCTTCACAACATTATGTTCTAAATTAAAATTTTGAATGCAGTACAATCCTTGAGACATCGAATCCAGCTATGTATTGAAAACAATGGTCATCATTTTGAATAATTAATCAGTTAAAGTTTAATAGGTAGGAACATAAGGAAAATAAAAAAAATATTTTGTTCAAAATGAGCTCTTTCCTTTAGTTTCCCGTATGTCATTACTTCCCAGAATTCGATCCTTATCAGCGACACTATCGAATGGTGTAATAGTGTTTTTTTTTTTCAAAATCAACAGGTTCGATTCCTGGCTAGAAATATAGATTTTTCAAAAATCCAATGATGCAGTTTTAGTTTTCATCATAATCGAGTACTTTTCGCTATTCCTCATAGTTTTGGATTTGGATATTCACAACCACTTGGAAAATTCAACCTGTATAGTCCTGCACCTTACCTACTAATAAGTGAGCTATTTGGGACACAGAGGGCAGGATAGGAGGTGGATCATGGTTTGTGACATAGCTCCGCAATCACACCCTTCTGCCGTTGCGTCAAGGTAGCCCCATTTTACTAGGTTGGACTTACATCTTCCCACTTGTGTCCGGAGACGGTTCAGAGATTTCCAAGTGGGCCACGGAAGGTTACACCCTGCAGGGAGATGCTCCTTTGGCGGTAAGTAGTGAGTAGGAGGGGGAAGAGTATCCTGCCACAGTTTGCAACGGGCGTCGGCCGGGTTTCCTGACAGAGACGCTGTCGATTTCAAGAAGCTGTGTCTGCTTTTTAGCCGTTGCGTTGGTAGCTGTGCGCCAGATAGTGGGTGTCTGGTATCAGATTCCTGTTTGAATTTCTCCACTGCGCATGCAACTTCTCTTCGGACTTGTGGTGGAGCTATGCCAGCTGTGGGATAAAGTGTGCTGATCGGGGTCGATTGCAGGCAGCCTGTAATCGTGCGGCAGGTTTCATTTAGAGCAACATCTACTTCCTTGGCGTGGGCGGAACGGTGCCACACTGGGCACGCATGTGTCCCAAAACATGCAGTCAAAGTGACCTCTGCGCTGCCACCGACAACGCCGTGGAAGTGGCAAAGTTTTGGGAAAACAAGATTTAAAATACAGTCGTGCCAGCGACACGAAGAAGAAGAAGAAGTGAGCTATTAGAACATAAAGATCTTAACTAAATCCACTGGATATTGGGCATGTCCATGATGTCATGTCATTAAAAATCAAAACATAAATTATAGATAACAAAATTCAAATTCACTTGTCTGACATCATTCTAAATATTTAGTAGAGCTCAATAAAACAGTTTTAATTTATAGATATGTCATGACTAGACGTTTAGCAGTTTATTCTAAAAATACCCATGCTAAGTTTCTCTTTTTCAGCACAGCCTCAGTGAAAACAGCCAACCGGGTCAACTTAACACAGATAGGTTTAAATATCTTAACCAACTAACTTGAGACTTCCTGTGACCTTTTAAGTAGGCAAGTGCAGGCTTTACTTTGGCCAGAGGCTAACCATTGCCACATAAAATGGCAATGCCGCCAGTCTTTTGGACCCATTTATACCAGTCGATAGCGACGTGGAAGAATTTTTCAACGCCATATTTTAGTTTGTGTCTATTAAATTTTTATTTATTGTGTATAGTTTAAATATTGAATGAAATACCTAGAAGTAAATGTATACCTAAGTAGGTCTCATAATGGCTAAGGGTGCCTGCATAAAAATGCGGGTTTTCGGGTCCGACTCCCGGTACAGATCTCTGCAGGTTGATCTTCTGAAGGAAACGGTTACATTTTTACCTCTTTCTTTATGTGTGAGTCATGACTGCATAGGTTAATGTGGGACTATTTCACCTGCACCGATCGGTACAGACTTGTCTTTCCGGGAACCCGCGTCTTTATGTTAGCACCTTTAGGCAAACATACCTACGAGCTGAGTAGATAGCTACCCATGTCGAATATTCGCATCGCCAGGACTGCCTTCATAAGTTGAAGAAATCTGTTCTATACAAGCTTCTCCACACACCGCTCAATAAAATCTCTAATACGCTATCATTTCCAGTAATGACGTGAGATTTGAGTCAGCACAGGCCCCACTGAACTCAGCCAAGTGAAAACAGCCCGCCAGTCGACTTGACACAAAGTTTATTGCCCTCGTTATCGAGACCGTTACTTTTCGTTATTTGATCGCATTAGAGGGTGCATGCATCCCCCTGCTTGAGGAAACTTGCGAGGTACATATATACTTACCTAAATGTATTAAATTACTTTTATAGGTATTTAAGAATAGGTACTTACCTACAGTAGTACAGTTTTTCAAAGTATGAAATAATTTGCTGTTTTGGTGACATTTTAAGTCTTCCCTACATTCGATTTATTTAGGCATGTTAACTTAGCTCTACTAAGGATAGGTACCAGGTACCTACTAACCTATTGCATTTTTTTACTAATAAGTAAGTAAATTGCCATGTCCAGGGACAGTGGCAGAACCTACCCACTGATGGACGAAATTTTTGAAAAAATTACGTTAGAACCTGAATAAAATGTGCTGTAATGGAGTACCTACCTACCTACTTAAATTTAGTTTTATTTTTAAGTAAAAAGTATAAGTAAATGTACAGCCAGCACATCAAGCTATCCGAAACTGTCAAATTTTCCCAATCAACTTTGAACCTAATGCTTCAGTGATAAAGTTGAAAATCTATTAAAGAAATTTGACATATTGTAGTAGCTTGATGTGTGATGGCGTCTGTACATACCTGCAATTAAAAATCAAAACATAAATTATAGATAACAATTCTAATTCACTTGTCTGACATCATTCTAAATATTTTGTAGAGCTCAATAAAACTGATTTTAATTTACTTAGGTACCTGCTCACATAAAAACAGAGTAATAAAAATGAACCTTTAAAGTCCTTGCAAATTTTAACTTGAAATTAAACAGATATATTTAACTACCCTCCTCTAAAACGGAGAAGTAGTAGTGTCCCCAAAACCAATGAAAGTCGTGAAATCATGCGATAGTCATTTATTTCCGGAACTAGCTGTGCCCGCGACTTTGTTCGCGTGGATATCGGAAAACAATAATGTACTGACAAGCTGCTACAATCTGTCAAATTTCTTTAATAGATTTTCAACTTTATCGCTAAATCATTAGATTCAAGGTTGATTGGGAAAATTTGACAGTTTCGGTCGGGTAACTTAATGTGCTGGCGTTTGTACTTAACACTTTACTAATTCTCTTTATAGAATTAAAGCAGCCTAAGTTACTCCTTATAAAATCAGCTATTTGCCTGTGAAAGTCCCGTCAAAATCAGTCCAACTCCAACCATTTCAGAATCTCTGAAATGGAGCTGAAACAAACAGACAGACAAAAAAAAATGTTTAAGAACCGTATATACTTTCATAAATGCATTTAATAAAAAGCTGTTATTTTGACATTATAAACAGATATTTCAATTTTATTTATTTGTATGTATGTAGGTATAGATGAGGCACTAAATAAGGAGGGTGGTCCCGACGCATTTGCTTGTATTAAAATGCTTAGGCACGTTTTTAATCAATTTCCTCAGATGCAGTCTTCTATTTGACATGCAGTACAGACGTAACATTCATTCCCACTCATAAATATTTAGTAGGGGTTGCCAAAGACGTTACTATTTATTTAAATAAAGAAAAATAGGGTACCAAACAAATTTAAATAGTACATTTTAGCGTTAAGAATCATATAACTTTGAATAATTTAAATTGAGTTTCAAACTATTTATGACTCTTTTGTTAAACAGGTAATTTTATAATCTAATCATAATATACAACACACACATTATTTTAATTAATGACCGGTATTCGAATTACAACTCAATCGATTCGATATAAAACTTTTATAACGGAAGTGCATTAGAGATCGATCATCAGGTGCATTGAGGTTGCTGAGAACCACCACACCATTATATTTCTTTATTTAGAACTAACCTACCAAAGATTTTTTTTGCAAAATAATGATCACCATCAACCAACCAACCACAACACGTTATACCTATAGCCTTTTAAACCTAGGTACTAAATAGTACATTTTAGGTAAAAATTTTTGGTGTAATTATATTTTATGAGTAAGGGTCAGTTCACACCGAGACGCGACGACGCACAGTTTTCAAGATAGAAATACAATAACAGACCTTATCTACTACACAAAAAGGTATACGATTCAGTGAGCTACGCCGCGCGGCGAGGCACGGCGTAGCTCGACGTAGTAGTCACTGAATTGTGTACCTTTTAGTGTAGTAGATAAGGTCTATAATTGTATTTCTGTCTTGAAAACTGCGCGTCGCGTCGTGTCTCGGTGTGAACTGGCCCTAATGGTTAAATAATAAAATACTATAGAACACCCGCCATCTTGACGTCAATATGGCGGGTGTACCTACCTTAATTTCGAAATAATTTCGTTCTGAAGAAGGTACAATTTTTTTAAACCTAGGTACTAAATAGTACAATTTAGGTAATTTTTTTTGGTAAATGGAAGGATTCGATTAGGTAAGATACACCCGCCATTTTGACTCTCAAATTATAAATACTAGTAGTGTTGTTAATAGTCCACTAATAGGTTCTGGCTTATGAAAAAAAAAAATAGGCATTTCTGCACACAACGTGAATGATAAAAGAAAAGACATTTACGCTTATAGGTAATGATAAACTAAAAACGGGGAAGGAAGGGCAGCTTCTGATTGGTAAGTATGGAACCCATCTGGATTGTTTTTCTTTCTCTTTGTCTTAGTCGAAAAATAGCAAATCACATGTAACGATGACCGGAAGCTGCATCTGTAAAATAAAAAATATTGTATTAAGAAAGGTTGCGTTGCGAGCGACTTGTTTCCCCGTAAGTACTGACTGCAGGAACGCTCGCTGTGTAACACGTTACATTACGCCCCGTAACGCCGGTCACTACCCGCCTTTAGGCAAATGTCAACGTCTTAGTAATTCTGTCCACATGGCTCTTAACATGTAATGTAGTACATAATATAAACACGTGGTAATATTATGCATGCAAAGGGGCACTACCCCCCACGTCGAGTAGGGTGTCAGGAAGGTACCTCAACTTTAATTAATTAATGTTTAGATTAATTAATCATTAATAAAGTGACACGTGCGTTTAATTACTTAAGATTATGTTGGGTAACTGGGTGGCTATTATCTTAACTATGAACTTTGACTATAAAACTTATGCGGGCTTGTTTAATCAGTCTATTTGCTTAGGAGAGATTCATTTATTTATGTCATGTACGAGGGGTCAAAGCCTATCTAAGTAATTTATTTCCCTTCGAGGGTACCGAAATTTCCTGTGACCAACAATTTCACGAAATTGGTTTAATTTGCATAGTTTTAACACATCTTAAAATTATAGAACGAGATTCTGAAAATTTCTGGGTTTTACCGGCAAACATTCAAGAATGTCTAAAATGTCATGAAGGATTTTCTGAAGAATTTTTGTTTTAGTACCTATACCTGTAAAATTTCAAAATTTGCTTCTGGATAAAACTAAGTACCTATACAATCTAGATATATTCAGGCAGTTACTTTAACATAATATCCGCTATTGATTTGAAAGCTGAAGAAGTAAGCAACTACCAATATTTACCGACTTTAAAAAATTTGTAAAACTTTATTTATTTACTTTAAATCACATCAGGCATATCAAACGGATAAAGAAAACAGCTTGCCGACGCTAACTCTCTATTTAATCATGAGTTTATTTTAACGACAACAGTTAGCAGAGAAGATAACCGAGCTTTAGGTATAATTACATTCAGATCTATATAAAACATACGTTAACATGACATAATCATAAAAATAAACACCAGCTGTAAACTAAGTACATTTCCATTTAATATCTTACAATCTAAGCGAATGATTAGTTTGTTATTTAAAACATAATTACCTATCTTTAAACGTAAACCGGTAACTTCTAACGTGAAAGCGACCGCAGATCTAATTTTCTAAGTAAAAGTGTTTTAAGAATATACTTAAGTTGGTGTCGGCGTACGAAGAAATGACTGGCCGCTTTACAGGCCGCAAGGAAAACGTTTTATTTTTTTCACTTTTGCGCGTGTAAATGGGCCTATTCTTTATTTTTACGAGCCCGTCGGCTTCTAAGTGTAGAACGTATAGGCTAGTTAGTAGATATGTGAGCATGGTAAGTGTGGAGGTAATGTAATGGCTGTGTCGGGCCACAGGCAGCCGCCTTTTAACGGCGTCGTAATTGCGAGCTGAAATTAAGTGTTATTTTTATGGTGATTTCTCTACTACTACTAAGTTGCTTTAAGTAGGCGTAAAGCGTTTTATTAATTGAAATAATCGTTGCATAATAAATTTTGATGTTTGTGAATAGATAGTGTTTCATAATTTTACACTTGTTTGTGGTGATCAAATGAAAAGGAAAGTTACGCTGAAAAAGAAAATTAAAAGAAGATTAAGTAATTGTTAATTCCTAACACAAGCTTCTCTACCTATATTTCATTCATTACCATTACAATTTTATTGTTCATGATATATATCGTTAGTATCCATTTTGCGATTGCGTAGCGATTTCTTTTATTTATAATGCTGAGGACACAACGTCAAAAAAAATCAGAACTAGTCGGCGAAAAGCAAAACCGCTCGTATTTTACGCATGTAGGTACGTACCTGACCTCATGGAAGGGGTTAGCGGATATTTATGACTTCTATACAAGTTGTGTCGGCGCGGTGCATGTGCGAACTTAGCCCAGGGCCCATAAACCAGCCAGCAATAAATTACTCGCAACTTTGTACGGTGTGCGCCGAGCCTTACCGCCCATACATACTCGTAAGTGCACTGAAAAATAAATTTTATTGGCTCAGGTACACGAGATTTGTAAGAGGAGAATATTAATTCCGTCTCGTTTTGTACATGGAAACCCTTTTAAATAGAAGTTAAAAGGTCTGAGTAGTGGACGATTTTTTTCATGGCAATTATTTTGATAAAATGCAATTCTAAATTTTCAAGAGCACACTGGCTCCAGTAATTTTCAGTTCTCCATTTAACGTTGATGATTTTTTTTCTTTCAGTTGGTTTCACGATGATGAATACGTTAACAGTTTTGAATTATGGTTAGGTAGCCATGATTAAAGCTGTTAACGTGGAACTTACCTATGTTTAGCCAGAACGCGCAAGACTTTATTGTGGTGGACGTGCTTAAACTTGTATAAATGACTAGCTCTTGCCTGTGACTTCGTCTGCGATCCAGGATGAAAAGTAGCCTATGTCCTTCTCTAGCTTATGGTCTACCCATGTGCTAAATTTCATCCAAATCCGTTTAGCCGTTTTAGCGTGAAAGCGTAACAGTCATGTCTGTTACGCTTTCACGCTAAAACGTACAAACAAACCAAAATTCAAATATCTCTTTATAACATTAGTTTAGATAATACTTAAGTTTGTATCTCAGAAAAATTATAAATTGGAAGATGATAGATCTTCCGATTTATAATATAAAAACGAAAAAAAAAAACATGAAGCGGAACAAAGTAGGTCTCTTCCACTTTAACTTTCCTACGTCCTCATTAAAACCCCAATCTTCCACTTTACAAGCTCATCCAAATCTTCATTAGTAAAACTACACAGAGGTGTGATAACACATGTCCTATCAATAGAAGACGCCTACGCGATTTATTGTTAATTTGTACGTGATATATAACGGGCTGAAGATCAATTAAACCATGGCTGCTAATCGGTCGCACTGTTGCGTTAATTCTACAAATTTTACGACTTTTTAGGGTTCCGTACCCAAAGGGTAAAAACGGGACCCTTTTACTAAGACTCCAATGTCCGTCTCTCTGTCACCAGGCTGTATCTCATGAACCGTGATAGCTCGACAATTGAAATTTCCACGGATATTTCTGTTGCCGCTCTAACAACAAATAATAAAAAAAGAATAAAATGAATATTTAAGGGGGCTCCCTTATAACAAACGTGTTTTTTCGGCGTTTTTATCTTGTGGTACGGAACCCTTCGTGTGCGAGTCCGACTCGCACTTGGCCAGTTTTTATTAGAGTCTTGTCACAAGCGCGTGGGCACGGGGGTTGGTTGATATCACGTCTGTGGATGTCTCTAAGTTGTTAGGAGGCCTCGGTATGACTGACTGCGTAGGTAGGTACAATACGACCGATTTATCTTGGCGAGCTCGAACTTTGTGCAGAAGGCTGCGCAGTAAGATTTTTTAGGAACCAAATGGTGACATGAGGCGAGTGCGAGTGAGAGAACATGCGCGAAAGTTCTTAGTGCCTATGGTCAGGCTCGCCAAGTTACGTCAGTCATATTGTACCGATCTTTTATTATAGTCTTTTTCTATTGTTATAGAATGATACAAACATCGGTTATGTGTTTTCCTTTGACCATTGTTGTTGTTACCTATCTATACTAATAATAAAGCTGAAGAGTATGTTTGTTTGAACGCGCTAATCTATGGAACTATCACACTTGATAGTCCAGTTTTTGAGGTAGGCTACAGGCTATTTAACATCACGCTATGACTCTTAGGAGCCAAGCAAAATGAAAAAAAATATATAAGAAAGAACGCAAAGCGAAAACGAAGTTACAGCGCGGGCAGCCGATGCGATGCGACGGGGTGGGTCGACGGAATATGAAATTTCACGCGGACGAAGTCGCGGGTAGAAGTGTGAGAGGTCCAGACGGGACCTCCACAGTTTAATTAAATAATGTAGACTTGGAACTATTATATTTATAAGAAGACTTTACAATTTCATATTATTTCTATCACTGCTTCTATTGAACATAACCACCATATTAAAATATTTGACACTTACTTGAACGTTCGAATGGAACACACCAACAAATATATCCAGCCTGTATTATTAAAGGTAGGACTACACAGCCAGCCTCTACAGAAGCTAGTAACGTATCTATAAAAATAACTAAATAAATAAATTGTTGGTAAACCTTCTTTACCAATGCAAGGTAACAGTCCCATTCCATAGCCCTGAAAATCACACAACAGGATAGATAATGGGTTTTGGTTAGTTGTGTAAGTATACAAAAAGTAAGTAATTATTAACTATTCACCTCCTACAATATTACGTCTAAATCAGAACCAAGAAAACACCAAGACGCAAACGACTTCAAGAAATAAAGCTGAAAAGTTATCTATCTTTACAGCGGTCCCGAAACGCGGCCTACAATTCCATTCCACATCAAGGAAGAACATTATCCTTTCTTCCACTCGCACATAAAACCTTATCTCGGAGAAAGCAAGCGACGCGCAATCTACATAGAGCTGATAATGGCAAGACCACATAGCAAAGACCTCTCAGCCTTCCTCAAAAGCTAACATTATTTGGGACGATAATGAAAACGGGGGGTCTAATTTCCCTGGTCACGATATAAGTAATCTTGGAGGAGCGCAATGGGCGGTTTACGATCGCGGGCGGAGAAGGCTGTTATATTTATTAAGTAAGTTGGGCTTTCGGCTGTATTAATCCACCTTTATGGAGGGGCGTCTAGGCGCCTGCTGACGATGGAAAGCAGGACCGTGTATACCTATAGCGATATTTGTATCTAGGTATAAACTCACTGGTGTTAAAATCGCCACTCTTACTTAGGTTTTGGTTCCAGCATCAAAAGAAAAAAAAAGTATATCGTAAGATTTTACATATTTAAGTAGGGACTTATAAATAATTGGTGGTTGCAGCAATATTTAGCTTACTTCCATTTTGTTACCCAAATCAAAACTAGGCAATTTTCCTACAGAATAAATGCAGGTTCTGAAGGTGGCATGGCGGCCAAATAAAACAATTCCCCAGCAAGATCTGTAAACTATAATTGTGTTCGGTTCAGGTGCCTGCACTCCGGTTGATGCAGGCACCCGGTACTAACGACGCACTAAAAGTGCGGTTTTGATGGTGTCAGATGTCTCCTGCTGGTCATATTCTAAGTCTAATCGTAAGCATGGTTGCGGTAATATAATCCGCAATTCCATTAGTTATCTGGATAGGCGAACTTGGGTTTATGGCTTGCCCTGAGCCACACACGGTCTGTGGCTGAGGTCGAGACAACTACTGTAACCTATTGGTAGTAAAATGGCCTTGGAATTTCACGGTGAGCATAGGATGAATTACTTTAAAGAATTCTAAAAGGTAGATGTAACAGATTGCAGAATGTTTTTCCTGAAAACAATGATTGTGTATCTTTATTCTCTTTTTCAGCTTCAATATGCTACTTAATTCACTTTTCATATCTAAGTATTACCTATGGGGACTACAGGACCTAAACACAAAAACGCAAGTTTTATAATACTTCTAAGCATGTGATCGACTACAGTTAAAAACCAGAAACATATGATATTCTTCAGGATATATGCTAGGTAGATAGTTGGTTGAAATCACGACGATACCTCTAAAAGTTCCTTTTATCGATTAAAAACCATACCTACTAATAAACATGCAGTCATTCTGTTTTTTGGCAGATTAAGTATTCTACAAGCAATATATTAACGTAATAGTGTTTTAATTTTTTGCCTATAGTCAATAGATTTTTTGTAATTAATTAATCGCTTCATAATTTTTGCAATACATTACCAGCGTTGTGTCATCGCGCTTCTTTTTCTTTTCTACGCAGTTCGACAGAGACCGCGCTTTAGGTCATGTAGTCCCCCTATGTAAAGGTTTAGATGTCGGGAACAAAATCAGTCTACGCAGGCTGTATTACAAAACAAAAACCACTACATCAAATCAACTGCCACGTAGAATTCCGTAGGCCACAAAAAATAAATTTTACGAACCCACACAATCTAAATTCTTTGTTTCAAATTGCCTAATTAGTGCAAACGAAAACGTTATTCCAAAGTCGGAATGTGTGAACAGAGTTTCATTAAAAATCGCAGGTTTATGTAGAACAAGTAGGTGCTTGGGTAGGTGGCTCGTACGTGAATGTTATCATATTTTTACGGGGTACGTGAAAACGCGCGCTTTTATTACGGGGAGTTTTATTACGTTCGCTAGATTAGGAGCGAACCGGGCTCGGCTCGGGCGGAGGTCACTCGAATGGAAATAGGAAATTCCTGAGATCGACCAGCGCGTGCTGGTATTGGCAATGCGGGAATAATGTGGACGTGGTCCAATTTCATCGAACGCTATAAGTACTAGATATTCCATACCCACCCTGATATAGAATATTTAGTGCTACGAAAGGGCCTATTTAATATTTATTCACACTTTAGGTATTGATTCTTTAGTTGAGTTAAACCAACTAGGAAGTAATTTTCATGATAAAATAAAAATATCTAAGTATTCTATACGCCAAAATTCGAGGCGGGACAAAGAAAAACAATCTGCGCTATGACGCGTGAAGGAATCGGCTCGTATTTATGGGGGGAAGTTATTGTTTGAAACGTCTAAGTCGTAATTCCGGGACATAAACCAGCCAGGCTTCACTTTGGACCCTCCCTCTTCTTCCCCCCATTTTCCACCATCCCCCCGAGTGGGATGCTGTTTTTCCTGGGCGAAATGGCCCGTTTGAAATTGTTGTTTTATGGAAGTTTTTAGTAGTTGACTTTGCCCGGGAGAAAATATATAGAACGGCAATCTTTATGTGTAGCTATGCATACTTGTAAATTTATGGATGTTATTATTCCTATAGGTACAAGAATAGGTATCTACCTAGTTAAGTAAGGCGTGTCAGAGGAAAATCGTCAAGTTAGGGCTACGCCTACCTACCTACTTAAATTATTATTATTATATATGTTTTTAATTGTTATTATTATTATTTTTTTAAATTATTATACAACTATTTTTATACAACATTAGCTACTAAATTAAAAACTAACTAAATACAAAAATTATGCAAATAAAAACAGAACTTTCTATCAATATAATTTAAAATAGAACAGTTCGTAGCAATCGTAGCACTACGTCCTGCGCTAATTATAAAGATATCTGTTGGAAAACTCAGCCCTAAGTTGATTAAATTAAAATGTTTCAAAACTTCCACAGCAGACTTAGTGGGAAAAACGAAGAACGACCTTTTCCATAAATAAAGTTAAGAAAGTACCACCCTGTAATACCAGCTACCTCTCTAATAGCCGTCACTACCATAAGAACGTAGGAAGAAGAAAACTACAAAAAGTACCAAAAACTTGAACCGAATGTATCGACCAAAGATATCTTCAAGAAATATTGAACCCACGAACCGATAAAAACTCAAAATAACGACCTGTCACAAATAATATACAATGAAATTATCTCCACCATTTTTAAAGTTGGAACGCGCGGCCGATGCTCGCTCGCGATTGGTTGACTCTTGACAGCTGGGTGAAATACGCCGGCATGCCTGCCCCGGCGCAGCGGGTGACAACATGGTGCCACTAAAGTCCCCTAATGAAATTAAATTCCGTACGTTTTAGATTTGCTCGTAAATAATCGGAGTATCTAATCCACTGATTAATGAACACCATGGAATTTTCTTGGAGTTTTTAATCTTGTAGAGTAGTCGTTTTAAATTGATTATGTGTAGTTGGGTATTACGATACTGGGAATATAATGCTCAAGCTCAAGACTTATCCGTATTTTATTATATCGATAAACTTTAATTAGTTGTTACGTGAAATCTTTCTTAATACTTTATGTATGTTTGCGTAAGTTAGTTAGGTACGTGGCCTAACAGCTATATTTAAAAAATAACACCAACGTATAACGGAAGGTAGGTACGTATCTAACAAAAACAACATCAGTAGACAGTCACAAAGCATAACATCAATAAATCGAGCAGACGATCACTAGACACTTTTATGACACTAGATAGATACAGCAAACAAATCACGACAATATATTTATTTAGACAACCCTATCGCTAGCACTCACGCGACGGACCCTAATGTTATAGATAGTAGACATCTTAGCACTTTAAAAGCATTTTAGATAAAACGGCGTGTTGGATAGGCCTGTGGATTTAGTTACAACAAAATTACAAGTTTACGACTAACAATATCGTCGTATACACCACCACTCATGTCGTTTTAGGGTTGGTAAAATGGAAAATTAGATTTTCAGTACGGTATGCATTTTTTTTGGAGAAAAGTTGTCGATTGAAAAAGAAATTGCAGAAAAGTACCTAGTCTTTTGGATGATCGTAGATATTTTCATCTGCCTAACGTTTTCCCAAATAGCCTGAGCTAAGTAGGTAGGTACACAGCAAAATTATATTTTACAGGAGTGATTTATTTGACCACCCAAGATTTCAGTGGAAAGCTGCTGATATTCACACACACACATATACTATCACGCCTTGTTTCCCAGAAGGACTGGGCAGAGATGTTATAGTGCTGATTTTCATGGTTTCAAATACTTAAAAGTTGTAATAGATAGAAGAGAGCAAAACTGAGGAACAGTGTTGAACACCAATCAATTAATTCTAAGGTAACTGTCCTCCTTGCCAGCCCTAAGCATACGGGGCACTAAAGAACTGGTTTAGTGTTCTCCTGATGATTTACTGGGTGCATTCCTGGAGTGCCATCGTCCGACGTGAGTCGCGGGTATATGGCCGGTGTAAATGTACCAGATTAGCGCTCAGCCATCAACTCTATTGCTACTTAGTCGCTCTATACCTACTGTGGAAGGAGTTGATGACAGACCTCTAATTTCTGTTGTCGTTTGTTTTTCTCAAAATTCTTCGACTAAAAGCAAGTACCTATTTTTCCTTTGATCCATTTTAAGTATGAAAGTAAGTAGGTAAGTACTTATAGTTTCTTTGTAGGATTCCCACAGAAAACAAGAAAAAAAGGTATATTTTCTTGTACCTAATGGGAAAATTTCTACTGCCATCTTAGTTTGATACGAATTGATTTTATTAGGTACGATACAAACGCAAGATTCATCTCTTAATACGCAAAGGAACATAAGCAAATATTTATAAACAGTTAAACGTAAAGTGCTCCAATAACGTTCTGCAAAGTTTTGGCCCACCCATGTTTGAAAATAATAAAAAGCGAGCCATATCACGTGGAGTGTAAGGCATAAATTAGTGATGAAAACGATACGTTCCCCGGGCTGTCATAAAATACGAGTAATTTTAATAACAAAGACTAAAACAAAATACATTAACGACTGCCTACAGTTGGTCTCATGATTCGATGCTACAGATTAAGGCGGTGATCTTAATGTGAGTGGGTAATTTATGAAGCAGCCGCATTAATTTACGCAGAGGTTCCTACGTGAGCAACCTGCCTTAGGTGCCTCCACGGGTATTCCATTTCCTTCAAACCAGTTTGCTTCGTATTACCTCGAACTATACATACAAAGAACCGATTTGCATAAGTAGGTAACGTTTGCCTATTTTAGACGCACCACAATCTCGGTAAATTCAGTCGGTTGGTTATATATTTTCTCAGTTTCATCGGTCGCATAAGAGGCAGGTGCACAAATAATATTATTAATACCGAACACCTTTCCATAAAGCATTCATATCTCAATCTTCGCGTCGTATCTGTCTTCATAAAACCTTATTTCAGCATGATTTCAATATTTTTCTTGCGACACATTCGTCCCGATTCTGTGGAACGGCATAGAGTTTACGATCCAATATTTTTATGCAAAGTGCGTCGCCAAATGTGCCACGTCGGTGCCGAAAAAATACACAGCCACGTCCTTTCGCACGTAAAAAAGGATGCGACAAAATAAATATACACGAAGCCACCCTTTTTGTCCATTAAACGAACGAAGGTTTTTTTTCTGCTGCCTCCATAAAATGTGCCCCAATAAATATGTAAATCTACCGAGAAAAAACGCTGCCGAGTGCCGATGCCGCCCGGTTTTGTGAGTTTCACTTTCGTCCGTTCAAGTTAATTGGTACAATTGCATTGAAAAAGCTCCAACGTCTCGAATGCCAACGACCTTTGTCACGACTGATCGTCTTTTATTTGCTCCACAATCTGACATCTGAAATGCAAATTAAGGTTTTGTTGCATGTCGTTTCTTGTTTATATCTTCGCTGCACGTAGTCGCGATGGTGGCCCTACGTATCTAGTGCCTTAGTGATAAAATCTCCGTTTATCTCCCCCAGCATTTCCTCTAGCACCCCTTTCGAAACTAAGCCGTTAGCTAATACTTGAGTGACACATAAAGGCGACATTAACATCAAAATAAAGATAAAATTTTCTTGCCTACTCGCACGTGCCTACCTACTGTTAATAGGTGCTTGTATAAACGACGTAGTGAACCTTAACTGTACCTAATCTAACGTGGCTAGGTAAACTTTTGTATTTCTGGAATTGTTTGCCAGATAACGTAGGGTTAATATAGTAGGGCTGTAGGTATATAAAACACATATGAAGGTAAACGTTAGATTTATCGCGAGATGTATCATAGGAAAACCCGGTAGGAGTTTTAAGATGTTTTCTATAAAAACCGGTATAAAACTAACATGACTTTAAACTGCAATAGAAACCTTCTTGGAACTTTACAAATAAATGATCTACTGCGGACAACCGAGTACGCTAGAGGAGCTGCATCGATCGGCCCGGGTTCCCCTCGAGGGTTCTGACGTCCGCTATCTGCCTTGTACATTTACTTACCTACTAAAAGATAAATGACGTTTCGTTCTCCAGGTTTATTCCGATGAATTTTGTTAACTGTTTGTTTTTTATTAACTTGTTTTGGCGACGATTGAGGTATGTGCAATTTTTGTCATGTTAGACTTTTGTTCTTCTGAAAATTCGATTTGAAACTAGCAGTACCAAAGTATCTTCTTATTTACCTGAACGTCGTATTTTCAGTTTGCTTGTTTTTCCGAAAAAGATTTACAGTTCACGAAGACCAAAAAAAAAAGGCAGATCGTAAAGATAATACCTGCTTAGTAATTATTTATGACCCCGTATTTCTTACATTACGCCAAAAAGCATTTTAAAAACCGCAAACGACCGATACGAGAAACATCGGAACGATACATTTTTCGTTAATGAATGGTATTGATCGGGCTCGGGGCTATAAGCGTATAATTTACGACAACATTCTCGGGTTCGCTTCGCGTGCTGCTACGAAGGTGTGTTATTTATACCCCCCTTTTTTATTTATGCCCCCTTTTTTCGCAGCTCGTAACGGCTGGCAATAAAGGGGACGTAATTTTAATTTCATGATTGGAAAGCTCGATTGGTCGGTTATGTGGCTTAATGAGTTTATGGCAGCAATGAGTGGACTATAACGGTCGACGGATTGAACGATTTCGGGTTTAAGGTCATTCGTGATGGTGGTTGTGGGCTAAGTTTAGGAACGTTACGTCACATCGTTTTCCAGGTGATTGTTGATGTAACTTTTAGGGGAGGTTCTGCACTTGTTTTAGCTAAGTAAAGCGTGTTGTAGCTACGGATTGAGAGCTTTCAGGTTTATAAGGAGGCCTAGATTAGTATTTTAAGGTTCGCATCACAGGAGGTCACTCAAGCGTTAGATACTTAAAACCAGTTTAAAGCCATCTGATTGGTAGACATTTATTTTAAGTCCGTAACGCTTGAGTCTGGAGTGAAGTCCTGTACTATTGGCCTAAGAGAGCCTACCTTATACTTATTTCTCTGGAGAAGGTGGATGGCGTAAAATTCTTGTAGAGTTTTGTAACATACAACGTGTTCTTCTAATTATATTTCAGTAGCATTCAGGTATTAAGGTTGCATTATGTAACAACCTTATTTATTCCCAGTTTCTGAATTACCTACGTTATTTTTACTACGATCTTATCTCTGTGAGAACAGGCATCCTTATAGAACCTATTAACAGACCAGGCTTCAATCATCTAAAAAGCGATCTACATTTTTTTATAAAATATCCCAAGCCTAACACATGTCGGTGGCTGGCTAAAGTTTGAGTTCATTAATTTTTTCACCGCTGTACTTCACTAGATTAAGCGTGTCTTCATAAATAAAAGCCACTTGAACGGTGTTGTGTAAAGCTACGGTCACACGAAGCGAGTTTACAGCCGAGTTTGCTCGGAAGCGAATGAACTCGCTTTCAACTTTTAAATTACCTGCCTGTAGCGAGTAGAAAGAAAAAAAAAAAAGAAAAGAAAGTGCAATTTTTTTTTTTGCGGTAAACATAATGTAAAGAAAAACACAAACGTGAAAAAGAACAAGGGGGTAAATATGCGTAGGCGTTTCCCACACTAAGTTGGTGCTACAAGGATAAGAATGTCGTCCATTGGACCTCATAGTGACTGGTTATTCGCAGTGAGTAGGTATCCTGTCACATGGCTCGCGCGTTCGCAAAATTTATAATATCCTAATATATCCGTCGATTTTCCTTCCAGCAAGCGGCTTTCAGTCGCAGCGTCTTGCGTGTCACTTCAAGCAAGTTTGCTCGAATGCTCGCGCGATTGCTTTGGTAGCAAGTATTCGATATGTGTGACCGGAGCTTAAATGAGCTTGCAACTTCGCAACGGACTCTTGCATTCCCACACCGTATTGGAAAAGATAAATCTTCGCCCCACCCCGCCTTCGACTCCGATCCATTAAGATGGACGCCTTTGTATCCTATGAGGTCTATTCTGCTTTTTTGGTTGGCGAATTAATTATAGACAGCTAACTTAACTTGGCTTTTTAATCTATATTCTGTTATTTATGAGCTCATATTTAAAATTACAGATGTAGGCGATAAAGTGCTACTAACATTAAAATTTTCTTCATTTTCTTTGAATGAATAGGTATAAGCTTACCATACTACATGCATTGAAATGATACACATAATTATACCTACAAGCACTAATGTTCAAGAAACCAAATCGAATTTTTATTTTATAGTTACTCAAACGTATGTAAAGGCAGCTACCTACAACTGACACATACCTAATTAAGTAAGTCTACAAAGTAAACTTCTTACTCACAATACATAACCCTTAAACTCACACTTTTATTAATAAAATGTGATAATAAAATATGAACAGAAAAACCATTTTAAAGCGAAGCAAAAAGGCAGAAACATACTTGATTTATATGAAGCGTCTTTTGAGCGAGAATTATGCGCGCACTTATATTTTTTATTCCCTTTATTATGTGCAACTTTGTTACATACCTACGGAGTCACTTGACAAAAATATGGCGTATTAAATCGCATAAAGAAAACAGTGTTTTCAGAAAATAGTTGGGTACCTATAAAAGGAAAGTTGTAAGGACGTCGTAACTTGGGACATAAAGCTTTTGAATAGAAAGAATCTATCGCGAGTGAATTGTTAATAAAGATATAGAGCAAGGGACATTACTAGGGACATTAGTGAAGTTTTACGAGCCGAATGATAGCCGATGTGATGAATGCACCCGGAGATTCCGCTGACGCGTTATTTTGTTGCAATTTATCAAAATTATGGCATTTCTAGCTATTGTGTGACGAAACTGTTAACAAATGACGTGTCAATAATTTTCTGTGTAATAATGATAGTGTTTTTACTCGGTATTTTGCAAAAAATATATAAATCAGTATATCATATACGTAAAGTCACTTCTGCAGGAAACCTAGGTCACCGTAATATATTATCAAGATACCTAAAATCAAAGGAAAACTAGGTCGGTACGTACTTAGGTGGGCTGAAATTATGTTGGCAAAAGAACTAGGCAATTGATAATTTGATACCGAACCAACCAACATGAACTCATACACAGTTAGGTATCTGATCTATCTATGTTATATAAACTGCAGTGCCTTAAATCGCATAATTATAGACAATTCCTAATGCGGGCAATAAACATCATCATAAAATTACCATCGACGTTTATAATATTAATTAACTTTTAATATGTTCACAGGTAACACACCTATCTAGTATATATACCCTATCTACCTAGCTAGGTAGATAGATTTGAAGGTACTTCGTACAAGGATAGTTAGGTATATAATATCTTTGCAACGTGGTTTCATACTACCAATGAAGGTAGGTAGATATATCTAATATCAAATACATAGGTAGGTGTTCTACATTATATACGTACATTTAAAAATGATTCCACGGTACCTATCTCAAGCTGGGCCATAAATGTCTCGGTCAGGATAATATTTTACGACGGCTTATGCATCGGAGCGAGAGGCGGCCTGAGTCTTATCTCACACCAAACCTCCACATGTGGAATGACAGGCCAAATTTATCGACTTAAAAATACCCACCCAGATTAAAATGAGATACGTCGACGAAAATCCGACCCTACCTACTACCACTTGATAAAATATTATTTTTAGTTCCCGGTCTCATATAAAAAACTACCATTTATGGAGTTTTTGTAAATTATGTGTATTAGATTTTCATCGGAGAACGACATTTGGTTTCCTTTACTTTACTTTTTTATGGTAGACATTAATAGCTATTGGAATACTCAAGGTTTAGTAAAATAGAATAGAAAATAAGTTGTATTTATATTGATCGACATTCGGAGGCACATGGGAAGAATTGTGTCCATGTCAAACAGTCAGATAGACGGAAATTATGTACCTATGTTTTTTCTAAGTTATTTTGTTAGCAAACTGGTTTACTTCGCGCCTGATGGAAAGCGGATACTGTGGGCTATAGACACTCCGACGCTACTCCAGCGGTTGTTCCGACGCTTTTCATGAGGCGCGGGGCGGGTGGTGACGTGATGTGAGAGGTTACTGATTCGTCAACTTGTGACAACTATCACCCCTCCTGCACCACGCAGCTACCTCAGGCAACGTCTCAGTTAAGCGGTCGGCCTATAGAAACAAGGTTGATGTTCTTACTTAGGTATTATGCATCTGCTGTAATTTCGCCGCTTCGTTAGCTCCTATGAAACCGGAATAAATCAATCTGGCTAGCTTTTTCCTAACATGTTGCGATTGGCTTTCAGTTTAACCGGATGTAGCTGACTACCACTGGAGACTACCCATCGAGGTCAGATAGGCAGTCGCCCCATGTTTTATATGGGGCGATACACAACCCAATTACTGGGTAACACGATACCCTTTGGTAAGACTGGTTGCTAGACTTTTGGGCTTCTGACTATCCGGTACGACTGTTAAAGATCTACGAATGACAGCCGAGACCAACGGCTTAATGTGCTTTCCATTTGTAATGGATGGTCACCGATCCAGTGTAGCTGAACCTCAGCTCCGCCAGAGCGGCTGTTATTATTAGGCCACGTACCCTCCAATACGGGAATAAGTAAATATCGTAATATTAAACCACAAATCAGTTCGGCTATTTGGTTCCACCAAAATTGTAAAGTTTAGCCCTTTTACAAGGAACGTTACTTAAATACATATTTTTTTGTGTAAAACAGTTAACTTAGAATAAATTTAGTAGGTACATTTGTCATACGCGTTATAGGTAAGTACCTACTTGTATTTTTATCTCCATCAGCGCCTTCCGTATAAACAGACCACACAGAGGTCTCTATTTCTCTAAAATTCGTGTGAAAACTAACTAGTGTGACACTGGCTACAAGCTACGAATTCACGGGTAAACTGGAAAAACTACGTAAATTAAATATTATGTAATACATATTAATATACAGTTAGGTAAATTCCACAAGGCTTGTTGGTGTGCGATGAAGCGGATGTGGCAGCTAGGCAGGACGGATTTCTTTGACTTTTAATAAAAATAATACTATATTAGTAATCTTGTAGTAAAATTAGTAAAACAGTGTTTAAACTTTTTAGTGTTACCAAACCAACTGATATAAGTAGTTACTCTAAATAAAACAAGAAGGTTGCTCAAGTAAGGATAAAAATCAAATAAGTCCGAGAGTCGGGTAACCCAGCCTTACCAAGGTGCTTTGTCTACCCAGTAGGTACCTACCTACCTAACTGGGTTGTGGAGGTCAGATAGGCAGTCGCTTCATGTAAATAATTAATACTGGTGTTAAGTTGATGATGATAATTTCACTCGATGTTAATGGATGATTTAAAGAGTTCAAGTGCAGTTAGAATTATAATTTTTAAAATATACTACCTACATGTTTGCCATTGAAGCAAGCAAAAACGATCAATTACCTACAATCATTGCATGTTTGAACGATTCAGCTAACTACTTAACACACGACAAAATTATAATTGAAAACTATTAGTAGCTGAAGTTTTATTTATATAAATTGGTCATTCAAAACACCCTGCTGCAGTAATTGTAAATGAAGCTAACATCTATTAAAATGTCAGCTTGGCTTACCTTCATAATAGGTACCTAGAGACAGCTGTTTGGTCTATTAACACTTACCTAACTACTTGCAGTTTTCGTTTATTATATGGGAAATTTTTATCTATAATATTCTAACCAAACTATTAACAAACAAAAAAATATACGCGTTGACACACACTGTCAATCTGACCATGCGTTTACACTTATATACGATCGAGCTACGCCCCACGGTTTCACCCGCGTAAATGTCGATCCCGTGGGAATATCGGGATAAAAAGTAGCCTATATGTTAATCCAGGGTTTCAGCTACCCCCATACAAAATTTTAGCAAAATTGGTCCTGCCGTTTGAGCGTGAAGAAGTAACAAACATAATATAAACACACACACACTCGCAAACTTTCGCATTTATAATATTAGTGTAATTGTGATTTACAAGGTGACAGGGACATCGACGCACAAGTAGCTCTAACTGTGTATTTTTCAGAACTTTGTAGAATCCATGATATCAGGTTGCAGGTTGGGTCCCAGCACCCTAATCACGTAACACACTGTCAATCCCAATCTGAGTCATTTTGAAGGATACTGCTAATCCATTGCTTCATATCTTCGAAAAATGTGTCTGCTCCACAAAGTAAATAACGCAGTGAATGTTGTTGAACTGTCAAAATGAAACCTTATGCTACTGATAGTGTGTTACGCAATTACCTGGTCCCTGCCACCCTGTATACCTGTTTTCAAAGACTCGTCAAAAACATTTGTACAAAACATGAATAATTCGTATAGGTAGGTATTGATGTTGTTTCAGACATGTTTCGTTAACTATTTTGTTCATCTTTTCAAAATGTTTGACAAGTTTTCTTCAAGTTTAGAATATGTCATATGACTTATTATACCTTGATGTAAATGTGGGTTTAGGATACCTATACTCCATTTGAAATAAGATTAGACATTAAATTTACCTCTTTCAACCGATTTTGAATTCTATTGCGTTGTTGGCATGACATATGGCAGCTGCAGTAAAGAGTTGGTATTGTAACCACTTTTTCGCTTTTAATACCATCCTTATGCCTACGGTATAGAAGTCAAAATCGGTTGAACGGACTGTAAAAAAGGTTTATTTAAATGTCTAATCTTATTTCAAATGGAGTATAGCTGCATACAAACGCCTTAATCAAGTATGAAACGTTTGTGAACAGGGCAATTGTAGGTAAAACCTACTTAAGTGCTAATAATTTTATTAGATTCTACTGAGCGTTTATTTTATGGACGTTAATTATTATTGAACCTTTAAATCTAATTAACTCACGGCAATATAATATAATAAGACATATTGTGCTACGACGATATTTATTATAATAGCTAATCGTAATTAAAATAACTAATTTATTAATATTAGGTACTGAGTAATAAGTACTTATTTACTTGTAGCCAAGTATCTATTCTTTAATATTGTTCTCTTTAATAATAATCGCCCTATAATGTTCCCACTGCTGGGACACAGTCCTCCTCTCGATGGGAGGGAGTGGGCCGTAATCCGCCATGCGGGCCCAGTGCGGGTTGCTGGATGTCACGGCTTTGAATGTTTGGTTCTAGGACATGCCGGTGTCCTCACGATGTTTTGTTTCACCGATTAGTCTAATCCCGGGAGCCTCTGTAGATATAGCCATTAAAAGGCATTATGTTACCCATTTATGGAAATTACTGTTTTTTTCCGAATAGGTACCTACCAGTTTTCTTGTAGTAGATACTATCGTGATAACCATAGATATAATATAAAAAGCGGCTCTTTGCCTGTCCCGTACCTACCTACGTCATTAGTAGCTACGATGACCTAGGTACTTGCTACAAAGTGGTACTTTCTCAACTCTTGAAGAAAATCACACCAACATTGTAGCACAGTTGGACGCAAATTGGACAGTTTACTGCGTTGTGGGAATTAGGATGCTTCTGCAGTGACAAAGTTACGAGGGACATCGTAGGAACTAAGATCTTAACTTTCATTATACTGACAGACTATGGATTTTAAATAGTCTGAATTAAACAGCCATTAGGCAGCAGCAGTTGGCAGGGGGACATCGCCAGCAACCTGTTACCCATGGGTTCAGTAGGTACATGATTCTGAAATCCATTGCGTTGAAATTGTTAGTCGGTTATTAACAAAAACAAAATGCTGCTCCACACATTTGGACCGCGTAGATATTGCACTTTTGTAGGAAACAGCAGATTTTTGATAACTGACATAAAATATTACGCTAGGGGGTCAATCATGTGCTGAATTCATGGTTACAGTTTGCACATCGATGTCTGCCACCTTGTAGGTATAGGTATACTGTTTTTTTACAATTATTGACCCTACTTAAACTACAAGGAACATTAGAACAACTTGTATTCCCTATGTTGTCTCTGAAATTTCTGAAAAGGTAAGTAGGAGTAAGCAGTATGCAACTTACAGGGATCTTCTTGCAGACTCCCTTCATTGCAACATTCGAATTAGAAGGATATAACAGATATTTATCATAATAATTATATAGGTAACTACATTTCTAGTTTTGACGCGTAAATTATATACCTACCTCGGTAGGTACTTATATCTATATGTAATCGTAAACTCTATATTGGGTAAAACCGTGGGACTGTGTCGCGCAGTATTCGGTCGTAGATACACGACAACGCACTTAGTGTGTCCTCGATTGCTATTGGACGTGACAGATAATAAATTCTACTTGAAATAGCATATGAAAGCTGCATTTGGATACCAGCCGTAGCACCGCCTCTTTGTACAACGTGCAGATTTTTTTCAGGCTTTTTGTGATAGCTTTATCCTATAACCAGTTTTGTAGTCTCTTAGAAAAAATTGGTAATTTTTTTTACACGAAAAATTAGTTTATTGGTTGCTTAATTGACACGCCTATTTGACAGATTGGTAATCTATAAAGATTTCTACTCATCTTCCACGTGAATGTAGGTACTATTTAATGTAATAAACTTAGGATTTTCATCTAAGTTTGTTTAGCGAAAATCTTGTACTTTTAAATAGGATTGTTAGACTTTTGATTTAACTTAATCTACATAACCATTATTTAGAAATATTCGTCAAAGAAAAGGTACTGCCCTACTATGCTTGTAACAGTTCTCCTGTACAAATAGCTAGCCTAACTGAATTATTGTAAACTCGGATTTTATTTCTAAGAGCTTCAGTAGATTTAATATTCAGTTTAATGTCTTACCTTAGCGATTAAAATTAATCAAACAATTAAAACCAGCCAGTGTGGTCAAACTCGCTATTTAGTAGCAAACATTTTCCATTTTGTTCTTGTTGTATAGCGTGGAAGCCAAACACAGCTGCGCAGCAGTTGTTTAAACGGAATTCTTGAAGTAAACACATCTTATGATGAACTGAAATAGATAATAAACAGTAGTTTTAATAAAAGAACAGTGGGAATAGAAGAAATCAACGTTGTAGTTCATATATAAGACACACATGATTATTTTATCAAACATTTCACAGTAAGGTTAATGTTCAAGATGGAAGCCACTGGAATTGAACATAATTAATTATGAGGAAACTTGAATAAAGGAAATGAAGTCAAGGATATTATATGACTTCTATTTAAAAATAACACGTTTGTAACTGTTGGCCTTAGAATGTAGGAAAAAAACGGGCGAAAAATAGAATTGATAACAGAGTATTGACTTAGGTAATGTCTACGAAATATGAGGAAAAATGGAAAAAACTCACAACAAAACATCACTAACACGATTCAACGCACTCACAACTAAAATATTTTGTTAATTTCACCGTATAACAGTGTCTAGCTTCGGTTGTGTTTCAAATTAGACTAACAGACGACTACGGACTCGCCGACCGAGTTATATGAGCCTCCAATAAACCAAACCTCATCTATTATTCGTATCGGAGACCAGCTGACATGGAATTTTAAACAATCTTTATGGCCCAAGTTGTGCCTATCCCTTGACCTCCTGAATTCCTTACTACTTTTGTAAACGGTAATTTTTAATTAGGCTTAATTAACTCGCGTTTTTTCCGCACCGTCTACACGTAACGCGTAATCATTAACAGCATCGGGTCATGACATCTTGAGTAGGAGGTATTTATTGAAAGAGACACTTTTAGACGCATAGCGCAAACAATTACCGTCAATTCACGATTCACACTTTGTCATTGTATTTGTAAGCTTTACAACGTCGCCGGCGCACAAAAAATGTGAACAATCAACTAATATTTAATATCAAATATCGACCCTAAAGTCTCATATACACTAAACATTAGGACGTGGTGCGTTAAGCCGGCTCAAAGTGATGTAACAGAACGTGCAAACATTCTGTGTGTATCCGACTTATTAACAGATTTTCACTGCATACTAACACAGTTTCAAAATAACACAACTCCTCAATTTAAACTTGTTTAGTATTCAACCTTATGTCGAAACAAATAAAGTATTTTTTATGATCGAACTATTTTTTAAATTGCATTCAGATCATCCGTCCAACGTTTATTGCACCCAAAGGCGATTCGTCCGGAGTTAACGTTTGACTAATTTGTGAAGTTATAGAGGCATCATAAAACGAGAGTGATAGGAATAACGGACTATCAGCTGATTGGTGTTAATACGTGTTACTGATAGTCTCGTCGAAAGGGAATTAAAAGTGTTTGATTAGAAGCTACCGAATTGACGTGTTAATAGTTTGATTGAGTAGAAATGTTCGAAAGCGTTTGAATGTGACTCTTATGAAGAAGTAGGAACTATAGTGATTACAAATCGTTATTTTTTAAATTAGAAGACCTACAGTCGAACGGTATAAGATGGTTATCAGTAGGGTAAATATATAAACTTTTAGTAATAAGTTAGATGATAAGATAAATCAAAACACCCCTACCTTTGTTAAAATGAACCAGATATCTTCAGTCCAATCAACTCGGTTCAAAACACTGTGTCACTGTCTTACTTTCAACAGACACCATCTTGAAATAGACACAGTTATAATATCGACATGTGACGTGCAATGCACAAGAAACCAAAACATCAACTGGCCACCACCCGACGTATTCACCTTGAACCTTGTTTTCACTTTTCGCGTACAAATAAACGCGTGTTTTATTGTTTTGTCCAGTGTTATGCAAATTGGCATCGGCAGTAGCTAAATGATAAAAGGGTTTCCTAAAAACATGAAAGTGAAAGCCAACTGGGAGCATATTGTGGACGTAGTCACGCTTCCTCCGCGCTATTGTCCACATAAATATTTACGTTACGGCATGCAAAAGAAGTTTTTACTGACACGGCTACCGAATTGCCTTTGTTATTTAAAACAACAACCCTTTTGGCAGCTTTCGGCAAGCTTTATTTGTTGAGCTCTATTGACTTGACAAGGATGTTCTGTTTGTTGCCTTTGCTGTATCGGGTGCTAAACGCAAAATAATAAGCTGTGTTTGAATTTAGAACCGAGTGTTTTTAACATAGATGTTGAGGTTTTACTTTCTTCCGAGATGCAATTTTGTGCGATGAATTTTTTAACAACAAAATGAACTTTCGTTTAAATTTTAATTACCACGATGCAGGTTATTGTTGATAATAAATAAATAAATTGCGGGTATTAGTTATAAAGCAGTTGCTAGATGATTTATGAGTCTAACTGCCAGTATTAGGTATTACAAGCACTTAAAGTAACGTGTAGGTCAAACTAAATTAATAATTTTCTGTTGGCGTAAAGTTTTAGATCATAATAAGATTATCAGAATACTTATTGCCTGTGGCATAAATAAATGAAAACGTTGTAAGGTGCTAGAATAATAATGAAACTTGTTTGTAAAATAAATTGATATGAGTCTTAATATCATAATCCTTTGTAATTAATTCATGATGAATATAAAAACTTATAAAAATCTAAGAATTCAACAGACTGCAAAATTATCTTCCTTCAATTATTTAAATCTACTTACCTATGGCGCATTCCACCAAACTTCTATACATAGAATAAGTCATATAGGTACTGAGAATAAATTTTGAATTTTTGACAGTATTTCCATAGTAAAACTGTCGGACGTCAATTTTATTCCACGTTTAAAAGATATCTGACTTTGGTAAAATCAGCTCTTATAGTATAAGATGCAATCTGTTCTTTTGTGAAGTTAATTAACTTACCCAGCCATGGCTTGAAGGTAACCTTAGTGGCAATTATCGTAATTTTAAGAACGTTCACAGTCTGATTTGTCAAAAATACCTCTAATTTCCCTACATTTTGAAAATTTTTTGACATTTGTTTGTCGCTGAGATGAGACTGCGACTAGATTTTGAACGTTTTCAATTACGAGAATTGGCCTTCTAATTCGATTAAATTATTCTTGATTTAATACGACTTACACGTTTTTTTACTGGCTAAATTTTGCATTAGTCTAGGTACGCTATAGGTTCTCAACGTGGGCGATAACGCCCCCTCGTGGGCGTTTGAAAATTTCAGGGGGCGGCAATAGAAGACCTAGAGAAAAATATGTAATAAAAAAAAAATAGTATCCTATCATAAGACTATATAATACCTATTACACGTTTAAATATAATTGTGGCAATAGATACTACTGGAGCTACTGCTACTGCTTACTGGAGTCGCACCGCAACGTCAACTTCAAGGCGTTCGTGGTGCGCCATACCAACATGCTACCTGCACTTCGTGATGGAAGAAAGCTTTTGGCCGCAGGATGTAGTATTCCGCCGCTTAAGCGGACAAGTGCCACCAGAACGCACAAATACCTAGTGCAACTAAGTGATACTAACATAGTTATTAAGTTTTATTTACTAACAAAATTGTTACTTTATTAACATGTACCTATACTTAGGTTAAGGTATGTTTCTATGGCTCTTTGTTACCTGATAATAAATGGTTTATTATTATTATTAATTATTTTCAGATTCGCAACAGATGGTAAGTAAACAAAATTGGGGGGCTCTAGAAAAAAAAACTCAACGCGTGCCAAATAAGGTTGAGAATCTTATGTCCTATGCTAACGTAACCGGAGTTTGAACTGGTATTTTATCAAAAACGCCATCGCTTGACGTTGAATTAAAAATCCCGAGAAGTTGTGAGACCAAGATTATCATAAGCTATACATATAGGTATTGCTGTAGAGTGCGGTAGCCAACCGGTATTAAAGTTTACGACAGGGATGCGAGACGTCATAAAACTCGAGATAAATCCAATCGGGGACCCAAGAAAAACAATCCACTTCGTTCCGAAATTACTTCAGATAGGGACCGCCTCGCAATTCTGCATTACGGTTAATATTAAAAAGTTTGACGTTACCTACCTATTTCTTTTTCGTTAGGTAGCAACCTATTTCCTTGGCTTTGTCGTTTCGTTTGAAACTTATAGGCTTGTGGTTTTTGTTACATACTAGATGGCGTGACCTAAAATAGAATAGAACGCGGTATATAAGGAACAAACACAAAGTTGTTCCTACAACAAGGCTTAAGAAAATAGGTGGCTTCTTTAGATGCCAATGTACACGTTTTTATAATAAACTTCCTAGCCACATTCAAGAACTAAGCCTTAATAAATTCAAATATTTTATGAAGCGAAAGCTATGCCAGAAAGCCTACTATACTGTAAAAGACTATATTGAGGACAAAAAGGCTTGGGATTTAGCTGCTCCAATAGGTTTAGACAGTGAATGTTGTTTTTATTTTGCTATTTTACACTTTAATATATATTTTTTTAAGTGTCTTTTAATTAAACAATGACATGTACATTTACTGTATAAAGTATTATTTATTTTAATTATTAAGAATGTGAGAACTATGTGGGTCATTGTTTCCGTTTTAATCATGGTCTGGCAGTTTGAGTAGTTGATGCGGCCTACCCAAATGTCCTGTCTTTGGTATTGTTCGTCGAATCGTTGAGCTCCTCAAGTTCTGAGTTGAGCTGCACGATTTTTGACAAATGCGTGCACTGATTGGACAGGTCCGCTCAATCTGTGTGGTTCTTTCCTCAAAAGACCATTTCAGACACCACTCTACATTGGTCTTCACACGATCTGACCAAGATTTTGTCTGGACTTTAAAAGAGACTGTGACCTCTGAGTTTGTTTCGGCCTTTCTTCTCAGAATAGTCAGATAGGAAACGCCGACCTCATCTAGTTTAAAAAAACCGTTTCGGCCGTTTCGTTGCTACAAGAACTGTTGTATAACAGAAAAGTAATGAACAGTGAATAAATTTTTCACCTTAGGCCCATGTGATGGTAGCGAAACGGCCAAGCCACATATTTTGACTAAGTTGTAGAGTTAGAAGCTTGGCTCTACATGAGATATAACTTTTTGGCAGTGCGAGCCATATGTGGTCTCGTGTTGGCAACATGTTACATGAAAATGTTTTTGGTGGGATTTCACATCTTTTTGAAAGTTGCTTATGAAATAAAAAATATTTTTTTGGGGGGTTCTTTACTAAAAATCCTGAAATATGTATTTTATTATTTATAACAAGGAGTTCCTATATCAATTTTCAGAACTCTAGCATCAAAATTTGCGGAAGTCTCGTACAAACTTCCATCCCCTAGTTTAAGGCGTTGGAGGGTAACAGTTCCAAGTTTAGAATTTTTTTGTTGTTTGTGTACTATTACTAGCTTACATACAAATTTTCAGCTTTCTAGGACTTCAGAAAGTACACTAAGAATTTTGATGATCACCAGTGAGTCAGTGACGAAATCGGTGTATTTTAGATATCAATAAAATCTAAAGAGAGCTATGCAATTGAAACTTTATAGGTTTAATAAGTCAACCACTGAGATCATATCCCGAAAGTTTTGTTCATCTGGTATAATCCAAACCCAAGTTATGAAGGTTCAAAAATACGACGAAGTGCTCCGAGAAAAGGTAGGTAGTGCCCTTGCGCTTCGCTTGGCTCGTCTTGGCGGGGGCACTCCCGTGCCCCCAGATTCAGGCCTTTTCAACCAAAAGCTTTCGTAGGGAGGTACATACCTACCTCAGTTGCTCTTGCAAGCAAAAGTAGCCAAACCACATGTTTCCAACAAGATTGAAAGCATGCAGGCTCCTACGTATCCCATACGGGTTAGGGTATCTTCGTATACCTTTACTACCTATCTACGTATAGGTATAATATAAAATCAGCTGTGAGGCTGAGGTGCGACGTCTGACCGGCAATTAGCGGCGCACTTTGCAAACAGCCACACAAACCTAAGATCCTAATGTACGGACAGCAGAAAAGATGTTGTACGCGAAATTGCTGTTATTATTATTATTAATTATTATCAGCCATTTCCGTCCCACAGCAGGGCAAAGGCCTTCCTTCCCTCCTTCCACTTATCCCTATCCAGTGCTGTTATCAAAACCAAATTATCCGGTATGGTAAAAACAGTTTGTGGTCATAAAATTATTGACCTCTATCTAAAAATGTTGAACGGGATGTATAAAATTAATCTGTAGAGATATGTAGTATGGGTCATCAAAGTGAAAACGACAAGATATGCACTTGTCAAGAAACTATTAATACATAGACTAGACAAAGGCTCAGCTACTTAGAGCCATCTTTTTTCAAGCCAGATTATTATTTATTATTTTATTTTATTCTTAGCCTATGTTGTCCTACAGACTGCAGGGCAAAGGCCTCGCTTTCAGACACATTTGCCGCATGTCGAACGAGTCATGGGCCAAAACTATCACCATGTAAGTACGTCCGGCGACATCAAGGCAGACCCAGGAGAAGATGGCGGAAAGAGTTTTACGCCTACAGACATGACTGGTACACACTGGCTTAGACAGAGAGGAGTGGAAGGATAAATTAAAACAGGAAAAAGTGTTTTTATGCCACGACTTAAAAATTAAACTGACCAGTTTAATTTTTAAAGTTTAACCTTCTTTTATGACGTCAAGATTTATTAACCTTTTCTGGTTTGACTTGTATCGATGAGGTAATCGAGCAATTAGTCATTTCGCATTACACGTGATTTTTTTACTGTCCCTTTTGATCTCAATTGTTTTGATTGATTGGTATTGTATATATTGGTCTCTCTTGTAACTTTTTTGTAAATCTACCTACAAATTGATCTTTTATGCTCAAAGTGGCATTAAAAGGTTATTAAAAGCACTAATTTAATCAATTTAATTTCTTTAAGTATCTACCTAAAACTGAATGTATGTATTTTAGTTAAAGTTTCCACCAAAAAATTGGCGGAGTCTTTTCAATACTTTTTCTGTCCAATCTAAAATATAGACGCAAAACAAAGTTTGTATGTCTGTCTGTATGTCCGCGGGCTAAGTTACTTTGTGTCGGGCCGAGTCAATACGTCGAGGAATGTGGCACGCGTTCGCCTCACCGAGGCACGCATGCCTACAAATACATTCTGTTTAAATATTGCAAGGCTGCCTCGCAGGATTCGTTACAACGCCTTTATCATAAAACCATTTATGAATGGTGGCAAAGATGGGAAAATTGTGATAGGAGTTTGAATAAAAGACTTAACAGAGGAATAAGAAAAAAAAATAAAAGTAACTTAACAGGGGCTTAACTGTTAAGTTTAGCGAAGCAATATACACCTACTTATAGATACGTATCTATTGGTAAATCATTAGTGAGGCTTTAGATTATGTTTCCATGGGTTCAAGCTAGGGATCAATCTCAGGTACGTATGAGCCTCTCTCTTTTGTTCTCAGCCCAGATAATAATTATTTATATTAGTCAGTTAAGTATTTGATAGGTTAACCTTTTTAAGTAGATGAATTCTTTACATGTAACAGCTAAATCGTCAGCCCTATCTGTACTGTAGGTAAGTATTAATTAATGTACCTCTTGCTAAATAGCCATAGTTTGTAGGTTTCCTACTCTCAATAATTATTTCCATACAATAATTAGAACATATTTAAGTAGAAGTAAGTAATGGGTATCGTATTACTCAGTAACTTGTTTGTGGAGGTCAGATAGGCTGCCGCTCCATGTCAATTACTGGTATTCAGCCGCATCTGGTTAGACTGGAAGCCGACCCCAAAATAGTTGGTAAAAGGCAGATGATGATTTAAGTAGAAGTATAAACTTGTAGAATACAATATTTTTTATTTTAATTAATTAGGTACTCAAACAATAATGATTAATTATGTACAATTAATATTGTACATCATACCGTAAACTGTTTTTGTATCGTACAGGAGGCTTATAATTATAAATAAATAATGATAATTATTTTGACGCAATAAAACTTGTTGCTCGGGATATAATTGTTCCGTTCGAGTAATTTGGGTACGGAGGGCTTTCGTATAATAAATTATTCTCACTTACTTAGTAGTTTCTAGCATTTCTGTTGCTCAGCTACTTCCTTAAAGTTAGTATATTTTGAATACATACTAATATTATAAATGAGAAAGTAACTCTGTCTGTCTGTATGTTACCTTTTCACGCCTAAACCACGGAACAGATTTCGATAAAATTTGGCAGAGAGATAGATTGCATCCCGAGGAAGGTACATAGGATAGTTTTTATCCCGATATTTCCACGGGATCGAAACTTATGCGGGTGAAACCGCGGGCACTACTAGTTTGATTATAAAACATATAATTTTGTTTGATAGCTTGTTGCCATTTCGTAGGTAGTGACATAATGCTGTAGAAATTTTGAGACTCCTGATCAAAAAACTGCGACAAGTGGTTTTGACAGTCCTTTCTTGATGTTAATCTAACACTACCTAAAGAAATCTGAAGATACCGAAACAGGTGGAAATCTGAGGGTGCAAGGTCAGGACTATATATGGTGGATGCATTAACACTTCCCAACCAAGCTCTTTAAATTTTTGCTGAGTAGCTAAATATGTGTGCGGTCTGGCGTTGTCATGATGAAAGACCACACCCTTTCTGTTGATCAATCCTGGCCGTTTTTTCTCAATATCTTGCTTGAGTCTCATCAGCTGTTTTGGCAGTAGAGATTCAAATCGAGTAAAAGCTCATAACGAACGATGCCCTTCCAATCCCACCATACACTCAGCATCACCTTATTGCGAGTTAATCCGGGTTTCGCTACTTATAGTCTGCGGAGCTTGACTGCTCTTTGACCATGATCTGTTACGCACGTTCTTGTCGTAAGTAGGTGATCCACTTTTCATCACCAGTGATCAATATTTTCAAAAATGGTTCGGTTTCATTACGTTTCAATAGAGAATCACAAATGAGTACACGAATCATTAGGTTTCCTTCAGTGAGCTCGTGTGGCACCCAAATATCGAGCTTTTTTGTATACGCAGACCTTTTCAAATGGGTCAAAACTGTTTTGTGTTGTCTTCAGCTATATCGTAACTACTAATCAAAAATTTTCAAAAATGGAATCGACTTTTTCCGTAACGACCAGACCCAGCTGCATCTTTGACATTAAAATTCCCGGATTGAAAACGCTTGAACCAACTTTGTACTACTCTTACTGACACTGCGTTAAGTCCATAAACATCACATATTTTTTTCGTGGCTTGTGTCGCATTTTCCCTTTTTTTGTAATAAAACTTCAAAATGTATCGAATGTTTTCGTTAAATTCACTCATTTTGGCGGAAAGAAAAACAATTGAAAAGTGGCGGGAAATCGTTTTACTTTTTTTTTCTTTTTAAAATGTTAAGTAATGGTGTCAAAAGCAGCCAGATAGATACAAAAAGTACCTACAGCCAAAGAGATATTATTACAACTTTATACTTATAAAATACGAAATAACTTTTTCATTGACCTAATCATTATTTACAGCAGAAACTGTGTATACCTAGGTAATTATAATTTGCACATAATAATAATATTATGCTTTAGTAGGCACATGTTTTTAATAGAAATCTGGAATCTTGGTTTCACTGAAACGAGAGGGTCTCAAATGACCCCCAAAAGTATACCAATTTCAATAATCATAATAAATTAATCGTAAAACCAACGCCAGTTTTATGAAAGGTTAAAAATGTGGGTTCGTGTGGTCGCTGGTTTATTAGCCGCACTTTATAAAACAAACAGTATTGCCCGCTTACTACAAAGCCCGTAGTGGCACCGTATTATGGACCACTAAAGCAATTTTGTTACCTTGCAACACATCTATAAAATAATTAAGCGAACGGTGGCTCCATCATTAAAGCATTATAACAAAAGTTCACAATTAAAAGCGAATAAACACCATCTAAGAAGGCTCGCCGTATACGATAATCATCTTTTTTTAATTTGAACCTCAATTACACATCATAAAATAGTGTATAATGTGCCCAAAACAAAACAAAAAATAGTTTCATCTTTCGGTTCCGCTGTCGCTGATCGTGGAAACAATTGAATTTATTTCACAACGTCATGTACCTACTTGTCACTAATTTGCACAAGCCTACTTCGTTATTATTATGTTACGAATGACATTTACAAGCCGCTTGGGCGAATTCACTGAAGTTCTCGAGAGGAAAATCTCATAGTTTCATCGTGCTTGTTCATAAATGCCGTCGGTTCGAATCGGACTTTGTCGGTAATACTTCGGCACAGCTAGGACGCAATCAGGGCCGTGAGGAAGGAACATGTCAGAGCATAATTTAACATTATATTATGTTCCTATTCTAATATAGTTAGGTATGTTCAAGCAACTGTTGTAGGATTCGTAGTAAAGGGCGACTCCGCTTTAGTTGTGTAGGTTTTTGAGGAATGGAAGTGCATACCAGGCTTTAATCTGTTAAGAATTTAGGTATATCTTAGTATGCCAATTATAACAATTTTATTTCTTGCCTGAATAGTAATAGGTCTTATATTTTTTACTAAAAATCTGGTGTTCCTGCAGCTCTGTTCTGTAACTAAGTAGGTAGGTATTGCAGAAGTATTTTTCATATTAATTTTATTGTAGTTGTAGTAGCTTTCAAACTGTTTTGATAAGACAAAGTGTCAAAGTTTTATTCCACAAAAACTTAAAAAATTACCTTATTCACGTAGATGCACATTTTGAAATAGTTGGTATTTAGCTTAGTGCTTAACACCTGTAGGTAGGGTCAGATGTGTGTATCCGAAAAGTTGTTAGGTTGTGCCTATTAGGTGAAATCGAAATTAAGACATTACTTATTATTTTAATACCTTTGCGACATGTTTAGGTAACTGTCATTCATCACAGATTCACAGCCTACAGCGGAACTTTACGTAAAGGTACAGATAATGATAGAGCACAGTCCACATGACAGGATAAAAGCATTTTTACTACCGTCACTAACCGAGCTTTTCATATTCGAATAATTTCCCAGCTTGATTGAGTGCATGAATAAAGTCCTAGTAACCCATATCCATTAGGTGTTGCTATAGGCCATAGTACTTACGTAGGTACTTGAATGGTGTGAGTATGCGACTCTCAATGTTATGCATTAGTTATACCTATCATAAAGTTTGATGGATTATAAATACTGGCGTACGTAGAAATGTCTGATGTTTGAGTTCTCTGTTTGTAAATGGCAAGTACCAACCTATCGATTGCTTCTTTCTGTCGATATTTATTGACAAATATGTACAAACTATTTTATTAATCCACATTACTGTGAAGTACCTACCTACTTTTATCTTAAACCGAATTTATCCGATATGAATCTTTCTTCTATACTTAGTTCCTTTTTTAATCCCATAGACTAATCTGACAGGTGTAATGTTAAACTTCTATACTAAAAAACTGGCCAAGTGCATGTCGGGCCACGCACAGTGTAGGGTTCCGTAGTAGCCCGCTATCACAATGTAGTACGATTCTGTTGTTCTTTATTCTGATATAAAAAAAAAGTTCATATTTTGTTTTTCAATGCAAGTCTTTACCCGTTATAAACAAGCAACTACTTCATCTTAGTCACTTCACAGGATTAATGCTAAGGATTTTGTATTTGGTACAAAATTATCCAACATCCAAGTTCAACGACTATTACTGCTAAACTAATATAGTTATCTTAACCGCTATAATTTTCCTTTAAAGTTCATGAAATGCACTGTCATCGTGAATTTTTCCTGATTTTTCAAGCCCGCTGTTTAGGTTTTAGAGGGGGGGGGGGGGATGCCCTACTACAATTATGAACTTATAATGTACCTATGTTTTACAATGAATAAATGATTATGATTACTGGAACAAAAATTTGCACTTTAAACTTTAATATTTCGTAAAAGGAGCATTAAATCGAAAAATAATTTAGCAACCCCCAAGTCATTTTAGAAGACCTATTCAACGATACCCCACACGATGGGGTAGACGACGAAAAAAATATTCAACCCCACTGCACATGTAGGGGAGCTACCCTTAAAAAAAATATTTTCCAAAATTTTATTTTACCACTTTGTCGGCGTAATTAATATACACACTCCTACAAAATTACAGCTTTTTAGTACTAACGGTCTCTTCGCAAAACCTCCGACAGACAGACGGACGGACATGACGAAAATATAAGGGTTCCTTGTAGGTACTACGGAACCCTAAAAAACGCAAACATAAAAGACTTAAATGTCAGATTAGTCTCTGGGATAAAAAGACGAACTTTAGTATCGTCATCTACAATTTATCTAACTAATTTATTTACTTCTAGGTACAGTGAATTAATCAACTACTCAGGTGCAATCAGAGGAAGCTTAAAGTGCCAGACAAAATGCTAGGAAAATTCAAGAACGAATAAAATTCAACCTATATCTACTCAAAAAAACAAACTCACAAAACCGACAAAAGCCGTTTAACCGTTTTATTAAAATACCCAAATATTTACTATTTAAATAAAAGCCAAGATAAAAATCGCGGTGCTATTACGATACGCTAAAGGTAAACTATGGCTCCCTTAAATTTTATTACATATAAAATTAATTTGAATAATTACGAGAGCGCTAAGTGTATGGTGAAGCACTTATATAAATAATGGCACAGTTAATTTTAGTAAGAGAAGCAGAACTGATTTTATTGCTTTAATTTCACTGAATTAAAGCTGGCCGTTTACAGACGGCATACTTCTGGAACACATTATTTGTATTCCCATAACTACTCTGTAAATCAAATAAAGAAAAAGAACTAATTTTGAAAAAAAGAATCCAATCCTAAAAAGAACAATGCAAAAATTTGATTTAAAACGACGTGATAAAATTCAATGCGAATTCACAGTGTCAGGAACACTGAATCCAAATGGTGAATTTCGGTAATGAATTCAGATAGATATTCATCCTTAGGTGTTACTTAAATTTCGCTATAGTTTATCCCTCTTCTTGTATTTTTTTTAATTCTAACTAGAATGGACTCTAGTGAGGTACCTACCCAAGACGTCGTGTAGGGTGTTCATTCCCTGTTTTTATGTCCCTGAAAGGATTTCGAAAAATCCTGTCTTAATGGTGGCTTTGGTCATAAAAGGAATGAGCTACTTCAAAGTTCTTAGCTGTATCTATCTAGGATAAATGCTGGCTTTACGATGATATGTCAATTACGTTCAACTTTTATTACTTACAGGACTCGAATGCATCAATTTGATACCAAATTTAAATTCATCATTAAACGTTATAATTGTTCCATAGAACTTTAATTTTCCTTTCAGCACAAAAAATATTTAAAAAGTAATTTCACCAGCTTGTAGATAGGTAGATATATCAACACGAAACCAAACAAACCTCTTAAAAAAATCATTCGTCAGCGAATCCAAAATTCCATAAGACCAAAAAGAAAGGGGACTGAAGGGTCGATAATTTTCCCGGGTTCCGATTACCTAATGTATTAGAGGATAAGGCAAGGGATGTATCGGCGCGCGTCGAGCGGCTGGAGCGAGCGAGCGGCCGGAGCGAGCAGGCCCCGCCCGCCCAGCGCGCCACAGGCCACAACGTCGTACGCCGTCGCCGCGACCGGCCGCACCAACGGCCTCCCGCGCATAAATAGTGCACATCATTAATTTACAACACAGTAAAAGTGATGATACAAGTTTATCGACTATAAATCTGTGCAGTGCTGTGATCGCGTGTCACAGGTAAGTGATAATTGCTCAGTCGTTGCCGCACTGTTTGTGAAGCAAACACGCGCCCGTGTGAATCGCGGTCGGACAACAAACCGTCGGGAACCCTTTGGGTGTCGGGTTGTTGTTAGTCTGTGACAATTCGACACTTTTCGTTGAATGCTGGAGGACCGTTAAGAATTTCTGGTTATGAGTAAACCTCTGTTTTGTTTGATGTTTTATTTTCTAACGTGACGTATGAAGTCGTCATGGTGTATTAACATTATCTATGGATTGGCTACTGACTCTCTTAGCGGAGTTAAGATAAGTTTCACGGGGCAATTTGTTTAATGACACTACAATTAACTTGTGAATAGTTTATCTGATTTCAAATTAATTATAAGTTTATTTGATGGATTATAAATAATTATATAATAATTACTTCACAGCTTCTGTGTTTAAACTACACAGGTAATGTGTTAATTATAAATTGAATAAGCTTGATTACCTATCAAATAACTATTTTACAATCTTCTCCTACATAAAAGTAATTAGTAATTAAGCGAACCTGTAAGTGAAGTTGTTTAGGTACTAATCTCGACGGACAAGGTATAGGTACAATTTGTAATTTCTGTTGAAGGAAAAAACTTTTCATCCAGAAGTTATCACTTACGACTACAACGAGAATGAACTTATTTCTATCTATGTCATACCGCATCTATCTATATTTATATTCTAATAGGTATCATTACACACTACCTATATAAAATGATTAAATTTGTATTCACGACAGAACTACATATAAATAAATCCATTTGTAGTTGATACTTTACCCTATCAAGCGTATGTAGGTAAATGGTTTTATTGCCGTCGCTCTTATAAAAGACTTGAAAATTATTGCTTTATTTAAAACATTCGTGATCAAGTTACTTATTCAATGTATTATCTATTTTAAATGAACTAATTTAAGCAAAGCTATACGTTTTTGTAAATAATTGCGGTACAGAAATTAGAAAAAATCTAGCAATATAAATATAAATACAACTTGTTTTTTTTTTAATTTGGAACCTTAACAATAAAAACTTAAAAAGAAAAACAGGTCTACTCACATAAATAATATTAATAATTTCATTTATTTCAGGTACCACCTAACCCATAACAGAAAACATCTTTAAATTCAATTCAATTACATTAATCAATGTTAAATACAAAAATACATATCAATAAATACAAACGAATAAATACAACATCAACACAATTAGATAAATAAAGTATCTTTTGCTGGTTATAACATTTTTTATATTTGAATCTTTCTTATAGTTTAGAAGAATTAGGTAGAGCAGTGGTGGCCAGTTGTACCGTGATGAAACATGTCCCACCAACCCGCACTGGGCCCGCGCAGTGGCTTACAGCCCATTCCCTGTCACGAGTAAGGTCTGTGTCCCAGCCGTAGGGGCATTATAGGCTGATTATGCTAGGCAAGAAAATGTTTGTACCTAACCGGTAGATATCTATTTACTAAGACCCTACGCCCTTGAGAACATTAAATCATTCTCAAGCCGATGCCGTGAAGTTAATTTGCGTAGATGTTATCATAAAACGTCTGAGGAAGATAATTTATTGTCTAATTAGAAAACCGAGACTGGAAAATGATTATCAAGTCTTTGATAAATATTACTTATTGAATATGTCAGCCTCGTTTATATCTATTCTATTGTTTATTGATGACATAATTGACCTTTGTTGGCGATTTTAATGGCGCAGTGGCTGGGCTATGTCTTAGGTACCTAGGTTCTAAATTTTAGTTTTGCTAACTATGTTTTTTTTTTATTACTAAATGGGCCCGCTCTTGACCCCGATCACGCCTGATGGTAAGCGATAGATGAGGTCTATTATGGAACGAGCGTGGCCAGAAGATGCCTGTTTACTCTTGCTTTGAAGGCAGACGGGTTAAATGTGGGAGGGAACACAGACGCAGAGAGTTCCACACTTTGGCTGTGCGCATAATAAAAGTGGAGGAGAAGCGCTGAGTAGGTACGACTCGTGGGGATATCAACCAAGTGTGGATGGTACGCTGCAGTACGTCTTGTTGTCCGGTGATAAAAGGGCGATGGTGGGATCAGGTCGTGGAGCTCCTGCGCACACTCTCCGAAGTACAGTCTGTAGAAGACCGACAGGCAAGCAACATTACGCCGATGAGCTAGGCTGTGGAGCGTACACAATTTGTACTCCACTTTTGCTGTATAACTGGTTTATACTACGATACTATACTCAAAATCAACCATTTATTTTAATTAGGGACTAAAAGGCACTTTTCACTTTAAAATGTACAAGAAAATAAAATTGATTCTAGTTGCCAGTTGCCCCTTCCTTATATTCCATAATATATGTTGTGTATGTTCCCAAACATTCTTATCTTGGATAATAGAATCTCCTAATTTGTAATTAGGTATGCTTGTTTACAAAGTGTATCTACTTTTTAAACTTTTTATCTAGTTTTAATTATCTTTCATTTATCTACTTAATTGTATTATATTATATCATAACACTCTACAATATACCTTCTCACTTTAAGGCTTTATTTTAACGTTATTATATTGGCCCATACAATGATGAATGTTTCATCAATGCTCTGACGCAACCGTAGGTATATAATATACCTGTATAAGACTTCAACGACCATACACAGACATTCATAGTTAATACAATATCTAATAATAATAAACATTTGGTTTGCCTCAGGGCTATGGACGAACATGGTGGTGTCTGGTCTTGGTTTCGATTCTCAACATTACAGTACCTATTGCAATAAATGTAATCAGTAATTAAACTCCTAATTACAGTTGGTAGGTAGGTACATATTGTACCTTATTACCATGTAATTACAAATTACATTTAAGACCTGTCTACTTAGGTACGGTTTCATTTGTAGAAAGGTAAATTCTGTAGATTTTCTGTTCTAAGTTTCCAAGCACCTACCTATCTATGTCATTTTTACTTTTACCTAACTGTTTTTCCAAACAGTGTTTACCTATGCCTGCTGCACATTGGAATATTTTGATGGTAATGCTTTTTTTAGTTTGAGGGGCCCGTGGCTAAATAATAACAGCCATACGGGTCGATCGAACAGGTTAAGCTACGCTTGCCGTGGTTGGTTTGTGGATGGGTGACCATCTTTACATACCGTGACCCCTCTGTGCCTCGTAAAGCACGTTAAGCCGTTGGTCCCGGCCTGATATCCGTGGTCCCGGCTGTCATTTGTGGATCTTTGACAGTCGTTACGGGTAGTCAGAAGCCCGAAAGTCTGACAACGAGTCTTACCAAGGGGTATCGTATTACCCAGTAATTGGGTTGTGGAGGTCAGATAGGCCGTCGCTCCATGTAAAATACTGGTATTCAGCTACATCCGGTTAGACTGGAAGCCGACCCCAACATAGTTGGGAAAAGGCTAGGCAGATGATGATGATAACGCTTTTTTACCGACTTCACAAAAAGGAGGAGGTACTATGTTCGGGTGTTTGTATGTTTTTTTTTTTTTGTATGTTTGTTCATCGAATACTCCGCCAATTGTCGACGGATTTTCTAAATTCTTTTTTGTTCGAAAGTAGATAGTTCTGAGGTGGTCCCATTGTCACCAAGTTAGGATCTGATGATGGGATCTTAGAGAAATCGAGGGCAACCCTCAAATTTTATAGGCTTACTTATTGTTTTTCGCATATTTTATGAAGTATCTGGTGTATTTGTGTATGGTTGTCACCATCTCAGGTAGCTGGGCTGATGATGGAAGGTACAACTTCTTAACAGTAAGAAGTTACTCGAACAGGCAAGGACTGTTTTAGTAAATTGTTTTGATGTTTGATAGGGCATTTGCCACATTTGGTCTCATGATCATCAAGTCATGCCCTTATGCTGCAGTCAGGATAGTCTGCAGAGTACCTAACTCCTCGACAACTAACAGCAGATATATCGTGTTTAGGCTCATTGAAAAGGGCTCGATTTGTGGATAAACGTACTGTTACTGAGGAACACCGAAGACCTGATGCTGAATCCAGGAGCATCAGAAAAAGTACAAACCTTGAAATTACAGCACCGTAGTCGTGTTTGGGCTCATTTTAAACAGGACTAATTTTAAGTTCAATGCAATGTTGACATAAGTCTGGCCTGATGCTGCAGCCAGGATTATCAGCATCTAATCTAAAAACTAATAAAAGGAGAACTCCTCAACAATTAACGTCCCTGCATCGAGAAAAGGAATATTTTATAAAAAGGCGATGGGCAAGTTGACATTAGGCTATTGTAACTTAGATAAATTATAAATAGACCCACTTAAAAGCGAGAAATAAAAACTTTTTAACAAAAAAAAACCGACTTCCAAAAAAAACACTACAAACTGAAAAAAAACTTTAATTTCGGAAGTCGGTGGCAAAAACTAAAATACTGATCCCTAAGACACCGACTTCCGACATTAAAGTTTTTTTTCAGTTTGTAGTGTTTTTTTTGGAAGCCGTTTTTTTTTAGTTGGTTATGCTATTTTTATTAACACAAAAGTCTTAAAATCAAATCATTCTCTTGCTCTGATTCTAATTTATTTGGTTGGAGTCGACGCAGCATGACTTATTTTCTGCTTATATCTACATAGCATTATCATCCTTCGTTTCCTTTCTTGGTCAAATAGAAGATTTAGGTTTAATTGTTTTTTTTTTAATTTGGTTGCCTGTACCTATTTAAAATAAGAGTAACAATCAATAATGTTACAAAATGAACCACGAAAGATTTTATACCTCAATCCTTAAGGTTCGCGAGAAAATCATCTTGGTTAAATGCATTGTGCATACAACAATACCTGCACAAATAATAGCCATAATATACCGTACGGTACGAGTAAGTTTATTTATCGTGTTCGTACGATGTTTACGTTAGACTTCTCTCTATTGTAAAAGAGAAAGTCTACATGTCTACCTACCAATTACAATCTACACTTAAGATAGACTATCGATTAACTGTATTTTCTTTAAGATCTTACTTCCTACATAAAGTGGTTGTCCGAGCTTGTTCCTATTATGTTTATCGTGGTCCGCACTAGCTTATTAAACGTTTAATTTGTTTCTTCATGAAAGCTCGTCATTAAACTTGCCTGATTTCGTAGATAGATTCCAGCTACTTACCTACGCTTCAGAAATATATTTGGTTATTTTCGTTTTTTTTTTTGCAATTTCTAAAATGGGAATCATCTGAAACTTAGATATTGGGCGACTTTTCCCCAAATGAAAAGATTTTACGAGAAAGGTGTTTATAGACAGAAAAGTTGATTGGAATAAAGTTTGAATGTGACGAGGTGAAGAGGTTGGTTGTTGCCATTTTACATTGAATAGTTTCATGTTCACATGAAAAGTTTTGATATTTTACTTAATACTTACTTCCTAGAACTACTTACTTCCTTTATTTTTCTTATTAGAATCAGTAATACAACTTGTTAAGTTAGTATAGTTTTAATATGTCAAGATTTCATTAAATAGTCATTCAGTGGGATTAGTTACCTACCTACTTGGTCTTAGAGAGTTATGTTGATGACTTTTATGATTATAATTCTGTAAATACATATTTGTCACGACCGCGAATCATATTTTAATCAACGTACAACTTAATACTGACCAGCAAAATTGCAAAAAAACGTAAAAAAAAATGAATTTCGCGGGCTACCCTGGCGATTTCGCCTTAAGGTGGATCATTGTAGGTGGGCTATGGCGGCCGTCGGCGGCTAGATATTCCAAGCAGCCCACCTCCCTCGAGAAGTTGATTACATCTCCTGCGGGGTACCTAATTGCATAACACACTATCAGTAGCAATGGGTTTAATTTTGACAGTTCAACAACATTCATTGCGTTATTTACGTTGTTGAGCAGACACATTTTTTAAACATAGAAGCAATGGATTAGCAATATCCTTCAAAATTATTCAAATTTAGATTGATAGTGTGTTACGCAATTAGGGTGCGGGTTTGTTAAAAACATCTGCGTAAAATTTAGGTGCCCCGAGGGTTTCTGTCCTAATCTGAGTGACGCCTGGGCATTCAAAGGGACATGCGCAACGGTTTCCTCAGCCTCCATGCAAGCCCTGCATTGAGGACTATCCGTTACACCTATTGTGCGGAAGTGTTTGATAAGCAAGCAGTGGTCCCCGTCACCAGGCGCAGGCCGTTCCTGTGCAGGCGTAAGAAACGTCTGGTTAGCCTGCCTTGTAAGAATGGCATAGATCCTACCACTTTTCACCTTATAAGCAATATTTCAACATCAATATTCTGCGCATGCCTCTACCTAAATACTTACAAATAAGGTTTGAATGTGCATAATATTACACTGCATATCCAAAACTACAATTATTTTATGACGTTGGAATAGTTGACTATGTAACCGACTTTAAAATGGGCACTTATACGTTTACGGCTTTTCTGCGATAAATATTTTCTAAGCCTAAAAGTTAAAGGTTATTTTGGTTACTCTTGCATTGGTACGAGCTAAGCAAGAATATGTATCTACCTACGTAGGTAGATCATAATGTGATAAAGAAAATTTCTCAGTAGGTAAGCAAGTTCCTGATCATTCTAAACAAAGTTGTGTTCACGGATCTATGTTTGTGTTGGACACACGAAAAAGAATCTTCTATCAAAAGAGCTTCTTGATTCCTAACATTTTCCATTTACTTAACACTGAATTTCCTTACGTGGAATTTAAAAATTTACTAAGCGTCTTCTTTAGTATGAGACACGTACTGATATAAATTATTTCTATCCATCCATCACGCGCGTTTCGCTAAATGAATGACACCAGCCGTAAACTTATAATAGTATCATGTCGATTCACCCACGTGCTTTTACACACGGAACTAACATGAAACTTTTACCAAACCTTGAAGCTATGGAACTAAGGTTCAAAATCACTTGAAATTTAATTTTAAGACGAAAAAATGTTAGTCTAGTAGATCGAGACGTGTAGTTTATTACACTTTATGCCGCTCGACATAAAACTAGACACCCAAGTAGTGGATTAGAGAACAAGAAATCATGGCATTGCGCAACTTTGACGTTGTAAAGCAGTTTAGAAGGCGGAGGTCAATATTTAACGTCCACTTGAGTAGCTTTTACGATTTGTTGTTATTGTTACAGTTTTACATTTGAATGGGGTTTTAAAGGGTTATCATTTTAGGGCTATTTCATTCGTTTGGTTGAGTAGAAACTATATGGGATCTGCCCCGCTCAGTTTTACCTAGTTCCTTACTATGGTAGGATTCATGTAACATTACTTTAGTAATTTAGTGTAGGTACCTGAAGTTATACTTAAGTATAGCAACCAAAACGCTAAAGCTGACTAAAGCCTATTAAGTATTGGAAGTTATCAGGAGAAAGGATTTAATGCTCAGGGAGTACCTATTAAATCTTATAGTTTCAGTTTCATTAGGTCGTTGCTAATTTAATATCTAAGTTATTTTAATTTGATGATTGGTGTATTCTATTGGCTACCTATTTTATAACTAGGGGTACCAGAAGAACAATAAAATATATCGAAACATCGTTCCAACGCGATACCGTTCGATTTAAAACGATTTTATGGTATGTTTTATTTAATCAAGAGAAGTAATAAACTTTACTGAGGTAATTACAATCCAGTAGTGAGTGTAAATTTGTGGTGGCACGATGTTATTTGAAGAAAAGAATCGCCATTTAAACTAGTGAGACGGTAGCTCTAATCAATATCCAATCAGTGTTCAGTAGTAAAGTTAACTAACCGAGAAATTAACTGCGTCTGCAAGGGAACTGTCTAGCTATAACGCACTACCTACTTATGTAGCTACGTCATGTTTAGGTTATGTAATGTATGATGTTATGTAGGAAAGATGCATCCTGTGTCAGGTATTACCGTCAATCCTGAGATTGTCTACCTTAAGGGGCTTACATGACCTAAACCGCAGTCACTGTCGGACTGCATAAAAAAGAAAGAGAAGCGCGATGACACAACGCTGGTAATTTATTGCAAAATATGAAGCAATTATTTTATTACAAAAATCTATTGTTTGGACTAAAAAATTTAAACAGTAGGTAGTGTTTTAGTATGTTGCTTGTAGAATAATCTGATAAAAAATCAGAATGATTGTATGTACCTATATTAGTATGGTTTTTATTGTAAAAGGAAAGTTTTTAGAGGTATCTTCATGATTTTTTTCTATCGTATCAAATTAGTTAGGTATATTATGTTTTCAACCACTATCTACTTAGTGTATGTACCTATATCCTGAAGAATATCATAGGTATATTTTTCTGATTTTGTTTACTGTAGGCGATCATATAGGTACTACTTTTATTGTTTCTAAAACTTGCGTTTTTTTGCGTTTAGGTCCTGTAAGCCCCTTAAATTACTATCCATAGAGAGTTAAGACTGATAGTAGATACCTACAGTCATTTAAAATTATGTAGGTGTGGTTTAACTCAATCTTTGGTTAATTAACTTCGCCTGTAAGGGAACTGGCTAGCTATATTGTGCTGCCTGATTACGTAAGACCTATATCTAGAACTACAAAGCTCGTGTAGGTACGCCTTGCCTAGGTTATGTAGGTATGGTGTTAGGTAGGAAAGATGGATCTTCTGTCAGGAGTTGATGTGTTTTTGTCTATCCTAATCTTAGCAATGTATTTTAGCGGTAAGATCTTACTTTTAGACGGATAAGATTGTCTACTTAAACCCGCTAGGTATCCATAAGGAGTGAAAACTGACATTACCCACCTACACTAGTCTTTTATAATTTTGGGCCTATAGGTACTTAATATCTATGTTTTATCACAACCCGTAACTTACTTATTGTTTTAAACCGACTTAAAAATAGGAGGTGATTCATATTATGCTTCATTATCCATCGTAGATTAATAACCAACCTACAATTCGTAAATACGAGTATGTAGGTAGGTATAAAAAAATATTTATTTCAGGTTTAAAAATATTCTGTATCTTTTTGTTAGGTCATTTCTAAATTTAATATCAGTGAAGTTTCCTATTTTCGACAACATACCTACTGACAAAGAAACCCGTCTAATTTATTTAAATGAATCTGTTAGTAGGTAATTCTATGTTAATTCGTCATTATCTTTTTGTGTTGTTTTAATTTCAATGTAAAACACTACAGTAAAATATTTATAATAGTTGTGACCGTGGTTCTTCAAAAAAAAATACCTTAGCCACGTCGTAGAATTCTTCAGATTTCAAGAAGCAAAGTGAACTGACTGGTTCTACGCTATATACGTAAGTACCTACCTATCTATTTTGTAGGTGGATCTACCTACAAAATAGATACTATTAAATAGCATAGAACCAGTCAGTTCACTTTGCTTCTTGAAATCTTTACATATAGATAAGTAGGTATACTCACCTACTTACCTATAGGTAGGTTACGTAGCGTGGAAGACAGGGCTTAGCTTTGGTAATTTATACCTATACCTAAGTATAATTTACTTCATAATTTATTTAGACCTGAATACGGGTAGGTAAGTAAAGAGGTTAGTTTGGAAAATAAAAAGTTATTTTCCCACAAGAAAGAAGTAGGTAGGTATGTGTACCTACATAGTACATGTACTATGTAGGTACAAAACCAGAAACAGTTATAAATCGATCCTGTACCTACCTATAGAAGTTGGTCAAACATTTATAAACCTGTCTACCGACCTTACTGGTAACAAAATCATAGTAGATAAGGTTTCCATGAAAAGGGTACAAATGGTGGTCTCATATTCACAAAAAATCAAAGTAGGTCTACAGCGTAGAAAAGTACAGCGCAGCATCGCGTAGCAGTGCGTAGCGGTACGTAGAGTTGCGTAGCATTGCGTAGCTTCGTCGTAGCAACAGAGCTAAAGTAAAGCATAGAAACCGAAGCAATAATCCTAAACATTATGAACTTTTGAGTCAATAAATCGAGCAAACGACTCTAAAGGTTTGTTGTTCCTCATAAACGGTTACAAATGGATAATAAAATTGTAGTTGACGGTTGCTCGTGACGTCGCGATGTACACACAAATTATAGGCTGGATAGGTTAATGGTCCGTTTATCATTAATGTTAGACTGTAACGCGGCAAGTTGAGTGGTAGTCTTCAATTGTAGTTGATTGTAGTTTGTAGTTAGATGATTTTTTTGGTAGGTTAGGTACCTAGTTACTTATAGGTAAAAAAATGACTGGAAAAATATTAAAGTGTGAAGCGTAACGCCTCAAGCACTTTACCAAAAAAGAAAATCAGTGCAACGAACTTTTGCGTAGCATTACGTAGGCTTTTGAACTTAAGGTGCTTTGATTTAACTTAGATACCTACCTATAGGTACCTACCTATTACCTAATAGTAAGGTAACGTAGGTAGGTACCTAAACACATAAGTATGGCAAAATAATTTCTAAGAATATAAGTAGGAACCTTCCTACTCACTTACCTTCATACCTATTAGGTAATTTATTGTGGATATGATAGGTAGGGGAAATAAAATGAATGAACGACCACAGGTAAGTACCAATTTTCGAAGAGGGTACCTACGGCTTTAAACAATGACGTAGGTACAGACGCCAGCACATCAAGTTACTACAATCTGTCAAATTTCTTTAATAGATTTTTAACTTTATCACTAAAACATAAGGTCCAAAGTTGATTGGGAAAATGTGACAGTTTCGTTCGGGTAGCTTGATGTGCTGTATATACCTACTCATCTATCTCAGTTAAGGTTACTTACCCATACCTAAGTATGTAGGTAGGTACCTACGGTAGTGAATGTTGTTCGGTTAGTGACAGAAACATACTAATATAATAATAATACTTGAGTTGTAGTAGGTGAGTAGGTAAGAAATAGGTATACGTACCTACCTATTTTTAAATAATTTATATAACCTGGCAACATTGTAAAATATTTGCTAACTTAGTTTATGCCGTAACATTATGTTACATAGCCACCTATTGCAGAAAGATACAGGACTGTGGCTATAGCAACTAACCAATACCATTCAACAAACTCGACTCCTCCACCATTTCTATTGTAGTCGCCAAAAATGGCGGGAATTTCAATAAGAACATCACCCGGCCATAACAAGTTGTCAACATTTTTACTTCAAAAGTTTTTGAAATTGGAGCATACTTAATTTGACTGGGTTATCATTTAGGCTCCACCCCGAATGGAAATGTGACAGTAGCAAAGATGGCAGAGATACAAAAGGCGGGAGTGTTTCGGTTTCGGCCGGTATTCGTGGGCGGGGCATACAATAGCCCGGCCCTTTGCAAATGGCGCCGAATTCAACCAATACGGTTTGGTAATGGCTCGTGCATTTTTTAAATATTTTTATCTGTTGCCTGGCAACTGGGAGGGCCGGTTGGTACTCTTTTTTTATAAATAAACAAAATTATAATTTGCACCTCATAAGAATTGTTTTACTACGGACGGGGCTTTTTTTTTATATTATTTTGATATATTTTTGATTATGGTTGGTACCTAGTATCCAAAAAACATATCTATGGTACTTACTTACTACCTACTTATCTAATAGTCACAAAAAAAAACATGTTTCGTGTCTATTAAAAATTGATTAGGTACTTACTTCCTTCTTGAAATTAGATAAGATCTGAAATATTAGTTAAACATTTCAACCAACTTGATATAATTGCATAGCATATTTATTGTCAATTGTTGGATCTGGTTAAACTAAAAGTTGATGAAATTGGATTTAGGTTATTTGATTTTTATAGCAAGTTTACCAAATAAATAAAAGAGACATCTATGACCATTCACATTATCAGACTGGTAGCTTTCGAAGCAAGAGAAAGCTCCTGATTAAAACCTTCCTACTGTAGGTACCCTTTAAGCTACGTAGTTCAACGTGACAGTGACAGATGTCGCTGTCGGCATCCTCCAAACTAAGTGAGCACTTAACTCATACCGTGACCAAAAGGTGGCGCTGTACCGAAAGCTTAGTTTGGTAGAGCAGCTAGAAATATGATTCTGTAAGGGTGTTTGGCGGTTTTTGTAGATAATTATATTAGTAGGTACGTAGGTAGTAGGTACTCGGTTTCCAGTTATTATTTTAGCCTTTAATAAAAAAAATGCCCCACTGCACAAGTTTGTAGGCGGTATACAAGTAGTAGGTACCTACCTAAGTAGGTAAGACCACTGTGATGGATCAACGCCTGTCTTCTCATGGATATTTCAAACGGTGGCTTAGGTACCTAGCTTACGTTTGCCTAAGCGCCGAGAGTTTAAAATCCAACGGTGCGCTTTTATTAGGCAGTACCTACATTTAGGCGTCGCGTAGCATTGGTGAAAACGGAAACAAGGGTTGTGCTTGTGTAGGTAGGTAGGTACTCCTGTGTCAATAGGCCGAAAACGTTCCCCTTTTATAAACTCAAAAAAATAGGTACCTTCTAAGTTTTTGTACAAGGAAGAAAATATATTATGGGCGAAGTGGGAAAATTAACAATATCTCCAAAATATTAACAGTATTTTCTAAAATGTTTGTAATAGGTAGATATATAATTTATTACCTAGTACCTAGCTCGCGCAACTCATCAATTTAGCACACTAATTTTGAAGGCTTCGTAAGCCTATTGGCGAGGAGCAAGTTGATGAAACTAATTTTTTATCGTCCCACCACTTAGCATTCATCAACGATTTTCACTGAAAATACTCATTCTGTGAATACTGCAGTGGCAGAACTAATTATAATAGTAGTAGGATCAAAAATATTATTCTGAATTCTTGGTGGTGGTTGGTGGTTGTAGTCAATATGGTTATAAATTACCTACACATAGGTAGGCCAACTGCCACTTAAAGGGGAAGCGCTAAGGTGGCCCGCGAAATTCAAATTTTCTTACGTTTTTTGCAATTTGCTGGTCAGTATTAAGTTGTACGTTGATTAAAATATGATTCGCGGTCGTAACAAATGCCTATGTATTTACAGAATTATAACCATTAGAATCAGTAATACAACTTGTTAAGTTAGTATAATCCCCAAATGTCAAGATTTCATGAAATAGTCCTTCAGTGGGATTACTTGGTCTTAGAGAGTTGTTTGGATGACTTTAATGATTATAATTTGACGCGTTTCGACCCCAAATGGCTCAAAAGTGTAGGTACCGATGAGGCTACAGTATTTGCGCCACTTATACTTGTAGAGGTACTTGGTTAATTGAGTGTTAATCAAACTACCTATACCTACCTGATGTGGTTCTAAATTAATGTCTCAAGAAATGGATCCTCAAGTATTAAGTATCTATTTTTCTCATGTTTATTTTACTTGCTTGTCCAAGATGGAGGGCACCGAATCTGAAATAAAACTAAAGTAATTACCACTCTGACAACCGCTCTACCAAGGGGTATCTTGTTACCCAGTATCTGGGTTGTAGAAGTAGAATATTTAGGCAGTCACTACATGAGAAATACTGGTACAATTATATTCAGCTGCATCGGTTTAGTTTTACCTACATAAATCAGTGAAAACTATTTGAGATACAAAAGTCAAACGAATTAGGTACTTATATAATTATTTAGAGACTTGGGTAGGTAGTTACAAAACCCAACAATCTAAGCGCAGTAAAGTTATGAAGTGACGTTTCTTGTAATTGTAATTAATTTATAAATCCTACTACCTACATAGCTGTGTTGCTTTAACTATTAACTGGTTTTTAATTGCAAATTAGCTTGAGCCATAATCGTAAGGTGTGTTGCTAGGTAGATAGGCTAGGTAACCGCAGGTCGGTAGGTTAATTTACCTGCAACCCATGTACCTAATTGAAAATTATTTTAAATTTTTGTCTTTTTTATTTATTTCTTTTTGGTTGTTTCTAATGTAACTTTGTTAGTTTAAATGTTCCTTTTGTACTATTTGTATTTCCTGTGTGTGTCCCGAATAAAATATTTTAGTTTAGAGACTAATAAGTAGGTAGGGTAAACTTGCCTAATTCGTACTTACGCCAAATTCGTACTCCACTTAAAACTCGGCTTTGGTAACAGCTATCAGCGCATCTAGTGTCAAAACATAGAAATAACAGTCGGCCATTTCACCACCTGACAGTTATCACTCGTGAAGCTGCTCTCGAAAAGAAATATTGAAAAAGTAAGTTTTTTTCAACTATTGTTGTAATATTTTTACACATTTCGTAAGAATTTTATTCAAATAGGGTCGTGTATAACCTATTTTACGATTTGATACGTATTAATGTGTACCTTTGCGATTTCATCTGACGTGTTATCATACTCGTGACTGTTGTCAATTTTTTTGGCGGTAAATTTAAAATTTGTTTGGCTCTTGCTCCTATTTCGTACTCGAGTTAAGTTCTTAAAACGTACTGGTACGATTTAGGAAAAGTATTTTCAACACACTTGCTCGTAAAGTGGCTCTTATTGAACCGCTTTAAGGTCCATAATGGAGTGTATTACGAACGCGTGCTTTTTCTTTACTTTAATCCACATGTTCTGTAATACCACAGATAACTATTTACTAGTCGGAGACGCGCGCTTTTTTAATCTCATCAAACCCTGCGTTCCGAATTGGGAAATAATCGATGTGTTCCGAATTGGGAAATAACCGAATTAGCGTGAGCGCGATAACGATAACGATGTCCCGTGAATCGTCATAGATGACGTCATGACATTCGCCATCTTGCGATAATGCCGACCATGCCCTAGAATAATATCACCGTGAGCGCTGTCAAAAATTACAGTGTGTGTATGAGGTTGTGTCAGTGTGTGTTTTGTTTTGAGGTGCATCATCTTTACATTAAACTAACGTGGCATTTTTGAAATTGAAGAAGAAATGTGGTGTTTATACAAAGAAATACTGTAATAATATAATTTTTACATTGTGTAAGCACTGTCATGTGAGCGCGTTCACGAGTGTTCCGAATTGTTGCCAGCTCTCAGCAGTCATAATAGTAATATCTAAATCGGAACGCATGTGAGCTGATGCATGGACGTAATATTACGTCCATGGAGATGATGTGAGCGATTATAGCTAATTCGAAAAGCGCCCAAAGAGACTTCATGCCGAAAGAAAAAATCCGCGGGCAATTTTTTTTTTTTTTTTTTTAAATAGTCTGTATTGTCCTTGGTCGCAAAATGAACTCGCAGGGGACCACAGACAATTTAAGGTGAATGCGCAGTGGTAGACCGCGAAATTCTTAGGTTTTTTGCAATTTTTTGTTGGGTACGTATTTGAATATCGAAGATTAAAATACCGACTGTTAAAATATCGATGTTCGAAACATCGAAAATGGAAATATCGAACGATCATATAACCGAAAATTAAAATATCGAAAGTTTATATTATCGAATGGTTAAATATCCTACGTCCAATATATCTAAAATCTAAATATCTACAAAAGTTACATCGAAAGATCTAAATATCGAAATACAGATTATCGAACGTCCTAAATATCGATGGGTAATTATTTGAACATCGAAAATTAATATACCTACGTGTAAAAATGAGTTAATTTTCAACATTTAATACATTCATTCATTCACCCTAAAAATACGTACAAGTTAAAATATCGAACAAATTTTGATAAAGTAGTATGAGTGGAAAAAGGTTGCTTCTGCAACGTCTCCGGCGCTACGGGAAGTGCAACCCCTTCGCCCTTGCGTAACAAAGGATAGGCACCCATGTTCACCTCCGCAGCTTCGGCTTGCTGGTCGCCTCCGGCGACCAGCCTCAGCCGCTACGGTTCCCACGGGTGCCTATGCTTTGTTACAGCGGGCGGGGGTTGCCCTCCCTTCGCGCCTCCGGATTTTTATATACACTCTAGGGGTAACAGCCAAAAGACTACGTAAATTCGGGGTGCCCCAATTCGGTTTTGGAACAATTTCGACCTATTTTATCCATGAAAATCAGTGTCCAGTGTACAAGCCTAGGTCAATCGTGAAGGTATTATTTAAATTAAAATATTTTCTTGAAAGTCAATATGTTGTGCAGGTTGTGCTACTAAAGTTAGTGACAGAAACGTATCGCTGCAAAACCGACTCCACGTAGTCTTGTCTGCCCTACCCCTAGAGTGTAATTTAGAATCGCGTAGTCGCGGAGGGGCGAGGCAGCCCGCGAGCTGAGGAGCAGGTGGTTTTAACACCCGCCGCCGCAGGTGAGGCTGGCCGGCGAAGCCGGCCAACAAGCCGAAGCTGCGGTGGTGGGCGTTTAAACCATCTGCGACGTTAAGGTCGCGTGGGACTGCCGGAGCCCTGCAGCGCCGGAGCCGTGACAGAAGCCATGCTTGCTTGCATGTTGCATGATTGCTGCATGTTTGTTTGCTAGATGGAAATCAGGTGGGTTACAAAAAAAAAACAAGGAAAACCTCATGTAATGTAGGTACTTTAATTATTTTTACATAATAAAAACCCAAACGTAACGTAACGTAGATATTAAGAACTTCGATGTATTAAATGTTGATATTTTGAACTTAGGCATAATGTCATTCGATATTTTGAATCATTCGAAATTTTAATCACTCGACATTTCAATCTTCGACGTTTTAAGCGTAGGTATAACAATTTTCGACATTTTGATACAATCGATATTTAAATTTTCGATGTTTTGAACATCGATATTTTAACAGTCGATATTTTAATTTTCGATATTCAAATACGTACCCTTTTTGTTTATTATATTTTTTCTATAGGCTGTATCGGTTTTGTCTGTGCCATAGATTAATATATTTAAAATGAGTCAATGTTGCGCGCGCATAGCTAGTGCTGGCTAGCACGGCGCGCGGGAAAACAAAACCAGCGCGCCATTTTCCATACAAGTTAATATTTAACAATACAAGTCTGTTTTTTTTCCTCGCAAGTGTGTTGAAAAACGTCGTATGAAACGCGTGTGCATTAATCAATATACACTCGGCTTTCTTATCGCTCTCGCCTGCGGCTCGCGCGATAATATCGCCTCGTGCATAATGATCAACATAGCACACATGTATCATAATGTACTATTATGATTGCCGAGAATTGGCGAAGACCATCCGTCGAATTTGTTAAGAATTAGGTACTACTTATTTTAATAACACATTGTTAATTACGATGCTGATTCTCAATCTGTATACCAATGAATAGATCTCAAAGTACGAATTAAGGTTATAGTAAGTACGATTTGGGATGAATGGTCTTAAATCGTACTTTTTTAGTTTTTTTTTAAATTGTTTATTTTTGAGAAGTTTATAAAGTTTATGTTAAATTTGATTATAGAAGCAATAAAACATTTAGCAAACAATAATTACTTTTAATTAAAACTAATTTATCTTTCCTAATTTTCTAAATATGATGGTTTTCTCTTAAGGGGTACGAATTTGGCAAGTTTACCCTACCTACTGGACCAATGCTTAGACCTCTATATTTTTTATTTTCTAATTGTTTCTGCAAGGTATCTAGTAGGTACCTAGCTGAAATGATATTATATAAATTGTGTAGGTATGAAAGAATTTACACTATAAGATTTTTTTTTTAATTTGATAGCCAAGCAGATATTTTAATGAAGTTATTCAAATAAGAATGGCTACTGTAAAATAATAAGAATAGGGTTTGAGTATTTATTAAGATTCTTGGCTGAGTTAAATTAAAAACATTTATCTATGCTAATGATGAAGCTTTTTGCCCATTCTAAAGCGTATTAGGTACCTAAAAGAGCCAGTACCTACTAGTCAGAATTGGATCCAGCCAACCCTGATCAGCAGGTCGATTCTGTAAAAATCTCACCGGAAAAACTTAGGTGAAGTGAGGTTCTTTTTGCTAGGAATTGACCAATATTGACAGCTCACTTCACCTAAGTTTTCACGGTGAGATATTTACAGAATAGCACCGCAGTCGAATTTGCTACCAAACTTGCTGAATGATTACTAAGTATTTTACCAATGGCACGGTTGTTTTTGTTCTGCCCGTAATGCCGTAAGAGAAGAATACTTAACGTGGTTCTACAGCAACTTGTGGCTTAAGCTTTGGTTTCATATGAGAGTGGTGAACCATCACACTATAAGTAACGGCTATCGAAATACGGAACGTTTTTGAGACCTTAGTGTCAAATAGGTACTGGGGAAAATGACAGATGTGCATGACGGTCGTTTAATTAAGAATGCACTGGACTGGACAGGGTATCAATATTAACGGCGAGTACATCTCTGTTTTGCCGATGACATCATCATAATAGCAGCTCAGACACTGAAACCACCTTTTTACACTTATAATATCATTGACTGAAACTGTTAGACCTTAGGGACAGTTCTCGTAATTTTAAGAACGTTCACAGTCTGATCTCAGACTCAATCCGTCCAAAATACCTTTAATTTCCCTACATTTTGACAAGTTTTTGACATTTGTTTGTCGCCGAGATGAGGCTGCGACTAGATTTTGAACGTTTTAAATTACGAGAATTGGCTTTCTGGTGTTGCACAGCTTTAACGGAGTCTGTCATGATGGAACCTCTTTCCTAGAAAACAACATTCGATCTTTCTGCTGTCATTTGCATATGATAAGTAGTTAATTGCTGAATTGACAGTTTTCCTAATATCATTTTCTTTAGCTTTGTAAGGGCGAATTTCACCAATGAAACTGATCGCGATCAGCACATCTAAGTAAACCGCATTTAAGAGCAGTCAAGGCCATAATTATTGTGGAATATTGACACTGACTGCTTTTAAGAGCGTTTACGCTGTACGGCATTTCATACAAACTTTCAAGTCATTATTTTACGAAATGAATGAACCGATTTTAATGAAACTTCATACACATAAGCAGGATAGAAAGGTCTAAAAAGTTAGTCTAGAACATTTTCGAAAAATAGTGTTACAGCCAAGTTAGACCGATTTCACATTTTCCATAGAAACAGAGATTTCCAGTAATCTTTTATAAGACATTTCGAAAATGTTCTCTACTAACTTTTTAGACCTTTGTATCCTGCTTATGCGTTTGAAGTTTCATTACAATCGCTTCATTAATTTCGAAAAATAAGTTTGTATTAAATGCCGTACGGCATAAACGCTCTGAAACCTGGTTTAGGTGTGTTGATCGCGTTCAATTTTATTGGTGAAATTCACCCTTAGTGTATAACAATGGCTTCTCAATCTTACCTAGATCTTCACAGTAGGTACCAACCCAACTATGCCAAAAACTAAACTTAATTAGTCAATTTCTGACCAAAAGATTGGTATTGTGACCTATAAACATCTAGGCATATATGTGTGCGGACAAAGGAAATAGATATACCTATTTGGATTCCTACCTATCTACTAAAACAAACAAAAGATACATCTAAAATTCGTCATTATTATTCAAGGACTTTGCTGCCTTTGGATACGGGTTATTTTGGCTTGTAGATCCTTTTGCAGAAAGTCCTGATGGGGTGAGTTGGGGTGGCTTCCCCATATTGATCGGCAGCCATTTTTGTTCGCGCATGCGCTTTGCATAGTTCCGCTTTATCGCGATGGGAACACAGATGGCGCTGTTGAAATAATGCTTATCTACCTACTTCATTTTGTAGGTATTTTTAATGAGTACTTAGGTGTAACTTTAAGAAAGAGCAGAATAAAAGTTTTTTGCCTTCTGAACTTTTTGGGGTTTTTCTTAGCTAAGCTAACTCCATCGACTCAGCTTGTCTTTAGGTTTTTTTGCATCAGGCTGTTTTCTTACATTGAATTACTTATCTTAGGATGGTTTGGCTAAAAGGTCAGCTGTATTTTTTTTAACAAAAATAAAAATGCCTTATTTAATACTTTATTTGGCAGGATATACATAAATGTAGAGCCTACCTAGGCTCTATATTTAAGTATATCCTGCCAAATAAAATCTCTACCTAGAGAACATAAGATTTAGCTTATAAATGGCAACTGATTAAATTAATGTGGGTAGGTATCTGTGTGTCTAATATTTCCCAAATTTTCTTTCAACTGGAAAAAAGTCTTTTACCTAGTTCTTAAATCTGGAAAAATATTGGTTGAATAGTTGGAAAACCTTGCTTGTTCATAATTCAAAATCTTTTTGTTTCTAATAATAATAATAAAGCCTTTTATTCGGACCATAGATATACAATTACTTTTTCTTACACTACTGCACTGTTACATATATATTTTACATAATCAAAATTCGCGTATTTGGTGCTTCTTTACTTTCTGTAAGTCCGTTTGCCTTCCAACCTACTCCATTCTGATCTCTTTCTGGCTACTCTACTCCATGTTATGCCTGCAACCTGCCTAATATCATCTTCCCATCTTTTTTATTGTCTACCTCTTTCCTTTTACCTTCCCTTGGTTACCATATACCAACTAGTTTTGTTTCTAGTTACTATTTAAATAATGATTCTAGTACTTAGCTTATAGGTACCTACAAAAAGACCCCTTATATAAAAGTTAATAGGTTTTCCAGTGCCCTGAAACGTATTGAAAAGGTATCATCGCCTATTGCGCGCCGCCTGCCGTCGGCAAAGTGCCGTCGGCATTGCAGTGTCCTCATACTTATTATTACTTAGTGTAATTTACACAGGTAGGTACCTATTTCGTTGTGAATTCAATCAAAAATTATTATTAATTATTATTTTTTAAAGTTTTTTTGTGTACCTACCTATATTTACAGGTATTTCGTTAGACAAAATTATTAGTAAAAACTTATTTTGATTTATCCGTTCATGACATGCGGATATTTTCGGTCTAATTAAAAATCACCATAAGCATAGTATAGCATAATCAGCCTATAATGTTCCCACTGCTGGGGCACAGGCCTCCTTTCTGTGAGTGGGAGTGGGCCGTAATCAACTACGCGGGCCCAGTGCGGGATGGTGGATAAGTAGTAAGTAAAAATCACTGCCATAAAATTATAAATCATCTTAGCGGTTTTCACTTTGGAAATCGTATCCCGAGCCCCAAGATACAGACTACCATGTTTGATTTGAAAGGAGGTTGTTTTGATACTGCAAATTGCGTAACACACTAACTGTAGGAATGGCTTTCATTTTGCTTTATTTACGGTGTTGAGCAGACCATTTAAAACTTTCTAGTTTGGGGCAAAGCAATACTATACCTAACGGATATCTATGATACCTAACCTACTTATCTGCTCCTAGGTAAAATTTTAAGTTCCCTACTCATGTTGTCTCATCCTGTGTTAAATTTGAATGAGTTTTGTATGTATTTTAAATATTATTTGATTTATTATGACATGTATTTTAATATTTTAATTTAATTTATTTATTTGATTTGATTTGAATGTCTGAGTGTTATTTTATTGTGTATGTGTTCAATTTTAATTTTATGTTTTTCTAATTGTAATAATGGAATGGACTTTGTCTGAAAAATAAATGAATTATTATTAATCATGGTTATGGTCTTGCTTACCTGGATAATAAACAAATATAAACAAGGGCCTATATTGAAATGAAAATAAACCACATAAAATAATTTGGCTACTAAGCATAGTAGTCAAATTATTTTATTTAGTTTATTTTCGTTTGTTTTTCGTCTGTATATTTTAACTCATATTTACCAGGGACGTTTATCGTTTACCAGGGTCCGCCTTCCTGCTTATTGTCTTCCACATTGCTCGGCATTCAATAACCTCAAAACCTTCCTCATAACATTCCTTCTTCCTTTATATAAAAATTAACCAGTCATATACTAAGAAATTTGTGCTTTTTATTGGAGCGTTTTATGTAAACGAATACAATCTGTCAAATGTCAAGTTTGTCAGTTGAGTTTGAAGTTTGAGACAGAACTATCTCTCTCTCTCTCTGCTAATGGCTGTCGATGTGAAACCTATATATCTGGCTCTCTGAGATTACAATCATATTTAATCTAAGTATTGAGTTTACTTTTCGCTATAAAACCATCAGGTTATGGGCCCAGGGTGTTTGCTGCACCCTGCAAAATAATTATTTCGCGAGAAAAACAAAAATTCAATATAAGTCAGTTTTTTCACGACACGTCATCGTTCGGCACAATGACCATGTCTTCTATGGGACTGCAGATTGAAAAGCTGCGAGGCATTGAAGACTATAATCAGTGGAAATTCATTCTGAAGAACGTTCTTATGCACGAAGATCTATACGATTGCATAGAAACCGAAAAAGGGAACGAAGACCCTAAGAAGAATCAAAAGGCGTTAGCAAAAATTTGCTTATCGGTCGGTCCATCCGCGTTGCCACATATTCGTAACGCGAAGACGGCATATGAAGCGTGGAATAGCTTGCAACGCGCTTATGAGGATAAAGGTTTGTGCAGGAGACTTGGATTGTTAAGAGCGCTGTTTGGTGTGAGGCTGAGCGAGGCGGAGAGCATGCAGAGCTACCTAGCTAAAATAACTGAGCTTGGGCAGCAGCTTACAGATATTGGGAATGCATTTGATGACGAGTTTTAAGCCATATATTGCTTTATTTAGCTTATAAACTTTCTTCTCACATCCTTTTACCACATAACCTACTGGTTGTTCCATGTAGACAGACTCTTCTAGGTCTCCATTGAGAAATGCAGTCTTTACATCAAGATGCTCAACCACCATGTCATACTGAGCAGCCAGGGTCAGTAGTATTCTAATACTTGAGTACCTTACAACTGGAGAGAATGTTTCGTAGTAATCTACTCCATACTTCTGTGTGTATCCTTTCGCCACCAAGCGAGCCTTATACTTGAGTAACTCTCCATTCAATCCTCTCTTTTTGCTAAAAACCCACTTGCATTTTACTGGCTTATGCCCCACAGGTAAGTCAACTAGAGTCCAGCATTTATTTTTTATGAAAGAGTTATACTCATCTTCTATAGCATCACTCCAGTGTTTAGCCTCACTGCTACTCAATGCCTCCTCCAGTTTAGTCGGCAGCTCCTCTACCATTATCTCTGTCAGCCCAGCATACTCTGCTTCTAGTACATCTTGATACGATGACTGCTCACTGTCCTCAGAGTCAAAGCTCGACCTCCCTGGCAAGTAAGTTACATCGGACGAAAAACTATCTGCACTCTCAGAATCCTCTTCACCATCCAAACTAAACATAGTTTGTCTGCGAGGATTTCTTGTGCCATCAGAAAGTAAATTGTCACCTATAGAGGTATTTACTTGTGGAGACTGTTCGCTCTGGACAGTCTGAGTAGGCTCAGATACTACTTTTGGTGATAGTTGTACAGTAGTTGGTTGTACAGTACTATCTTCACTCAATAACACAGATGTATCCAATACTATAACATCAGTATTTTTATTATCATCATGTGACACAATTTTACTACATAAAAACATATTTTCCACGAAAATGACATGCCTTGCTTTATGGATCTTCCTAGGATAAGATGGATCTATGAGCCTGTAGCCTTTACTTTCTTCACAGTATCCTACAAAGATAAATCTTTTACTTCTAGGATCCAGCTTCCTGGCATTTTCATCAACTGCATATGCTATGCATCCAAAAATACGTAAATGTGCAACATTCACCTTTTTAGATGTCCACTTTTCTTCAGGTGTTGTACCCATGACAGCCTTGGTGGGAGAACGGTTTTTTAGGTAAACCGCTGTGTTAGCCGCTTCAGCCCAATACTGTTTTCCCAGTCCAGCATCTTGCAGCATACAACGGGTTTTATCCATAATTGTCCGGTTAGCCCTCTCCGCTACACCATTCTGTTCACTTAAAACAGTCGGCGAAAGCATGGAATAAGAAAATTAATGATGTTTTAACCCAAAAATTGAAGTTTAACAGGTTATCTTCGGAACCATGTGTTTATGTATATAGTCATGATGGTGAAATAATGATTATTGCTCTTTATGTTGATGATATAATGTTGTTTACATTAAAAACATCACAACAAAGGAATATTATAAAGAAGAGACTGATGGATGAATTTGACATGAAAGATTTAGGTATAGCCCATCATGTTTTAGGCATGAAAATAGAAAAAACAGCTGATGGGAGCTTTATCTTGGATCAGTCGAGTTACATAAAGAAAATATTAGATAAATTCAATATGGCGGATTGCAAACCAATGAAAACTCCTATGGAGGTTGGAATAAAGTTACAGAAGGAAAATAGTTCAAAATGTAACTTTGATTATAGAAGCCTTATTGGTTATTTAATGTATTTATCTGTATGTTCCAGGCCTGATATCTCTCACAGTGTGAGTTTCCTTAGCCAGTTCAACAACTGTTATGGTGAAAGTCACTGCAAAGCAGCAAAAAGGGTTTTGAGGTATTTGAAAGGAACAGTTGATTATAGTCTTATTTTTCAGAAAGGTGAAATGAATATTGTTGGTTTCACTGATGCAGACTGGGGGGCCAATCAGTTGGATCGTCGATCTTACACTGGCTACCTATTTCGTATTGGAAAGTCTATAGTTTCATGGGAAAGTCGTAAGCAACGTACAGTGGCACTCTCTAGTACAGAAGCTGAGTACATGGCAATCTCTGATTCTTGTAAAGAAGCTATGTTTTTGAAAACATTTATTTCCGAATGTACTGGCATTGTTTGTAAAGTGTTGATGTTAAATGACAATCAGTCAGCACATAAACTTTGTAATAATCCTGTATTTCATGCGAGGTCTAAGCATATTGATATAAGACATCACTTTGTAAAAGATTTGGTAACAAAGAAACAGGTTGAATTGGAATATCTTTGTACTAATGAAATGTTGGCTGATGTTTTAACAAAACCATTAACTGCCGAAAAACATTTAAAGTTTGTGTCTCAAATATTAAAATGTTAACTTTGTGTATTGACCATACATAATTATGTTTGTTATGTGTATTTTCAGATACAGTTATACTTTTGTTTTGAGGCCTAGTATTTGTTGCATAATATTGTATTAGTTTAAGGCCTAGTATTGGAGCGTTTTATGTAAACGAATACAATCTGTCAAATGTCAAGTTTGTCAGTTGAGTTTGAAGTTTGAGACAGAACTATCTCTCTCTCTCTCTGCTAATGGCTGTCGATGTGAAACCTATATATCTGGCTCTCTGAGATTACAATCATATTTAATCTAAGTATTGAGTTTACTTTTCGCTATAAAACCATCACTTTTTTGGTACGTTTGGCAAGTACTTTTGTTTCTAAGCTGTTAAACATAAAATTGTCTTACATTAATATAAAGTACTTTTGTTTCTAAGCTGTTAAACATAAAATTGTCTTACATTAATATACAGGTGACTTAATGAACCCAATGAATACATACTTTCAAGAAAAACTGAATTGGTATTCGTAGATCACCCTGAATGCTTAATTTTATAAAATCTCCATACATTGTAGGGATAGCACCTATTCATCCTATTATTCCCAGGATCCTCCGAAGTGCGCCGGTCGTAGTCCTTGAAGTAGAATGTGTTCTTATATCATGAGGGTCGGGTTTATGTCCGTATATGAATAACGCGAGGGCTCCTCCGACCTCTCGCTTTGTTATTTTATGCATACCATTACCTTCTAAACACACCGAACGACACACAATGTGGGGGTAAAATTTGAATGTTCTATTATGGTTTTGATATAAAAGGCACCAGGATTAGAACAGTAGTTTACACTAATCTAATACAGAAATCTTAAACTTTGAATATCTTGTATTTTATTCGGAACACTGGGCCTCTTTTCCCCTTCTTCTAGTGGCAGAATTTCATTTACTCTACGCGCAGTATTTGCTATGTTATAATTTTCCATTATTCGTTTAACGCATCATAAAGGACCCATCATCCTCCTATTCATGAAATGCAGGCCCTTTTCTGGTCTCTCCCGAAGATCTTATCTACAAATCTGCAATAGGAGCTATTGCAGATTTGTAGATAAGATCTAGCAAAGCAAAGAAGTAGCTACGGGTGCTTCTATATCTATAAATATTATAAATTAAAATCACTTTTCGTGTCTGTCTGTCGCAACAGATTTTGAAACGGTGATCACAATTATTTAAATAATGATTTTGGAAGGTTACGGTGTCTAAAACATTATTATTAAACTTATATAATTATAATAACTAAATATCGTTGTTTTGTTAAGCCGTAAAGCGTGCCACGCAGGGGCGGGTCGCTGCTTTCTTATAAATTAGTACCAACCTTGTTAACCAGGGGTCGTCGTGGCTGTCTGCGCCGTCAACAAACAAAATGGAAATAAGATGATGTGTAGGAGTTCGTCGCCCCTGTTGTAAAAATATCTCCGGTCGGAGCAGACGCATGCTCGCCTCAGATACTGTAGACGTAACCAACAATATCTATTTTTGTTACAAAAACTTTGCAGCGTTATTATGGCCCAAATCCCTACTAATTTCAAAAGAAATTTCGCTTTTTCTTAGAGATTTGAAGGAAAATAATGTGCAAAGCAATCAATGTAGGTATTTTCTTCATAAAGCTTACATTGCTACTCATAGGGGTGTTAAAATCTGCCTCGCTCTGGAAAAGGCATCTTCTAACATAAAGGAGACACAAAGACGAAACTCGTTCACTGGTTGATAAAATATTGGACGACGCAAATTTTTAGAAAAGGGGTTTTTTTCTTAACCCTTTCTAAACACCTATAAGAACTTTACTACATACTTGCAAATATATAAACTCTCCCTATGACGGGGTTATACTATTCTCTGAGATATTACCTACACAAAGAAACCTTATCCAACGAAATTCAGCACATAGCCAGCTTAATACCTAAGAGAATTCAAAAATGGTTTCCCTGTGCGCGTCACGTGCTTGACGTAATAAAAGCCAGTCGAGCCACCGAAGGAACGCTATCTCAGGGAAGTGACTTTCTTTTATACTTTCTTTTTACATTTATATACTTTTCTTTTACGCCCCCGCCGGGGACGGGACGTGAGGGAGACCTTTTTCTTTGAAAATACAAATGTTTCGGGTAGAACCAGACTATAATTTTCGTTAGATATTTCGGGACGTAAAATATAATTTATTGTTGCTGAAGTTTCTTTCCTTGGACGTGTTTTTCGTTTTCTGTTAAAGTTTTATGTAGGTCCTGATCCTGTAGGTACCTACCTGAAATAAGCGTGAATGTATAATAAGTAAAGTATTTGTTATCACTGTTCTAATCACGGATATCTATGGTTCTAATGCTCGGTTCCTTTAAACAAATACCGAATCGTTTTGCTTATCAATGGTAGCATTTTTTATTGCCAAACTGCTTAAAAATAGTTAAGTATATGCAATTTGGCAGTACCTATTCGGAAGCTAATTTTACCTATGATAACTACTTACATATTGGAGGGTCTACTATGCAAAACTATCATGTCTTTGCTTCATTATTGGTAAAGATACAAGTGTTAATTATTTTAACTAATAACAATTCGTAAATTATAGTAATCGGCCATTAATCCATGTTTGTACGAAAAAATTAAGCCATGATTATGATGACAGAGCAGTCTTAGTCATTCCTGAAAACTGAAGTTAAGATTTTTTACTGAAAAGGTTTATTAACTGCCTCTAAAACTAATCCAACTTGTGTTTTAAATTTAACTTACAGCTTTTCTAGTTTATTGACTAAATATAATTTATATCCTATATTGTAGGTTGTAACTACATACCTACTTATCTGACGTAACCCTTTTACTGGATCACTGCGGTGGGTCGGCTGCGATAATTAAATCTTCCGCATCGCGTGACATTTATGCTGATGCCAGGTACCCTCCTTAATGAGCAAGGCGGTCGCTTTGACCGGCCTACCGACCCCGTTTAATTAACATTTCCAAGATACTATACAATAATAGCCAACTAAAATATGGGTGGTTGTATTTTTCAGCCCATGTCAGCCATCTCGGTTTTAAGGGCTAATCCTCTTACGCCCAAAATTAATGATAAATCTCAATCCCAGTCTTTGACTAAGTACGTACCTACTTCATGTGATTCGCTCTCTCAATGAGTTTGTTTCATTGCATTCACAAAAGAACTGGAAAGAAATCTCAACATATTATAGACGTAAATAAGAGTGATCCAAGATTGTTTATTAATTTCGAGCGATAGCAATGTCTTAAGGAAAATGGTACAATGGTACAATGGTATACATTTTACCATTGTACCATTTTCCCTTTGAACCTCTCACATGGATGTTCATGCGATTTCTATAGAACTAAAAAGAAAAGGATGTGTTTCGTTGGAACGGTAGCTGGGGGCCTAAATGTTAAAAAAATGTTATCCTTTTATGATTTTGCCAAAGTGGCCTTTTAGGCCCCCTGTAGTAACAATATCTCAGAATCTACGACCAATATCTAGATCATCATATTTATGTAAATAGCTAAAAGTGCTCATGTGTCACCATTGAGCACTTTAGGTTATAAGAACGACTTAAAAAAATATTTTACACTAGCTTCCGCCCGCGACTTCGCCCGCAAGGTATGTCGATAAAACTATCCTATGTCCTTCCCCGGGATGCAATCTTTATCTCTGCCAAATTTTATCGAAATCCGTTCAGTAGTTTAGGCGTGAAAAGGTAACACACAGACAGACAGAGTTACTTTCGAATTTATAATATTAAGCATGGATTTGTTGCTGTAAGAACCTTAATCCTTAAGCCAGTCGCGAATTTTTTCGCGATTACGATGCGATGTCCCATGGAGAAAGTTGTTCCGATTGACGGTCTGTACCACATCCTTACCTAAATATGATCACACTTTTCTGATACATGCAACAATCGTTATTACATTTCGATAGTGACGGTATTTGAATGTGATAGTAACAGCAGATAGTATTATAAGGAATCAAACAATGAGCAAAAAAGATAATTAAAACAATAAAAAAATCCATAATTTATTTAAAACTTAGTTCAAGATATACTAGATAGTATCAAATAATTAAAAGAGACTTCACTGAACTTATGTAAGTTGACATACGTATGTCAAACACCAGTCGGGGGTTGCGGAAGGATCGTACGTTCCCGCGACCCCGGCGTAGGTGTGAGAAGAGTCTGACAGACCCCTCCGCCCGCCCCTGGAGGACATGCATGAGGATGTACCACTCCGGAAACAAAAAAAAAGGTATGTCAAACACAATCATCATTCTCCAGGAGCCCTAAGCCCAATTTACTTGAGGCGAAGCAACTTTTTCTTCCTTACATTTCTATTAGTCGTCATCTATATATTTTACTATAATTCTGCCTTCATAACACAATAAAGTATGTAAATACTTAATTTCTGCGACTACCAAGTTGTCACAAATTGCTGGAGATAAACGATTTCGCTTGTCAGAAATGATACTTCCTTTGTACGATGATACGTAGTCATGAGAATGGATAACTCTTACTGTTTGCTGGCAGAAGGGGCTGAACAGGCGCTTAAGAAGGCGCCGCAGATGGTGCTGCAGTCAGTGAAGTGAATACCGCTGCTGGTGGTGCTACAGAAGACGATGCACAAACCGCTATTTAAGGCGTTGCAGGAGGTGCTGCATCAGGTGCTGTAAGTGATGCTACAAAAAGCGTTGCAGGTGGCGTTGCAGACGGTGCTGCAGAAAGCGCTCTAGAAGATGTTGCAACATTTACGTCGCCTTGCTGGAGGTGGCGTTGCATAAGGCAATTTACGTGGCGTTACAGACGGTGATTCAGGCTCTCTATTAGATGCCGCTCCAGAAGATGTTACAGAAGGCGCTTCGGAAGGTGGCTTGGATGGCGCTCTAGAAGGTGCTTCAGAAGGCGGTCTGGAAGGATCTTCAGTAGAAGGTGCTTGAGCAGATGATACAGGTGGCTCTGCAGCAGATGCTCCTTGCGGGGCATAACGCCGCACAAAGACGGCACGTGTAGAACCCTGGATCGCCACAGTTTTATGGAAGTGACTGTTCACTACCACTAAGAAATAAATAAGCACTGAAAAGATAAAAGTATTATGCTTATACATTTTTTTAATGTCTTTTACATATCTCGTGACCCTGGGGACCCGGACCATTGGAAAGCATACCAGGGGCCGATGCCAGCTCGCAGAGGCCTTTTAGACAATTTTAAATGATAAGGAGGCACAAACCGACGATTATCCCTGTATGCACTATGCAAGTGTACCCAAGAACAACCCCCGGTTGGTGCAGGACTATTGCAGAACATGGGAACAAAATATATTGGGCTATGAGTTTCGGTTGGCTATAGTGGATTGGTAACCTTGAACTATGGAAGGACTATGTCCCCTGCCTGAGCAATGATAATATAATATTCACAGATATAAAAAAATGCTTCAATTTATTATTACAGTATTCAATATGGGTACGTTCCCGTTTGCACACCTACACTGGTGGTCCAGTCTGCGTTAAAATGATCGGGACGAAAATATTGCTAATTTGATAGAATACCTACTTATATTTTGGGTGCTTCCTTATTTCTTTATAAAATGCGAGTGAAGCCGCGGACATCATCATAATCATCATTGCAGCCCGGAATTACCTGAATTATCTAGGTACTGGTGATAGGTAATTCCGGTAAGAAAGGGGGCCTCCTTTCTTCTTCCATACTTCCAAATAAAGCGGAAAATATAAATAATAAATATTCTGAATCCACTTACGTATGGCACCAAAAATATAAGATAATATTCCGAATCCACTTACGTATGGCACCAAAAAAGTTCGCTCCTCCGAAAAGGTACGGCCAAGTACAACTTTCTTCTTTAAAGAAATAAAAGAACATCATAAAGCTCATGACCAGGTTAAAGGATAACAGTAACACTGTCGTGTCCATGAAAATAATGAAATATATAGGTAGATCCTGTGAACACAAACGATATTCATTTTATTAGTTTCGATATTGTACGAGTCATCAGCACTTTTCTATCGCCTTGCACAAAGTATAGTTCCAAAAGCCATTTATTCAAACTAGGCTGAGAATTTGCAGTTTTTGATCGTCAAAATTACGTAAGACAGTCTCCCAAAATGCCCGCCCTTCACCACCCCCTAGTGCTTTGCTGGGAGCTGGGAAGAAGAAGTGGCGCATCAAACTCCCTAGCAGCACAGCTATCTGTCCAAAAAGAAGAACTTGTGTAACGCGACCGTACACAATTAGTATTCATAGTCAGCTGTACTCACTCACAAAGCATTCATGTAGCATTAGATACATTGTAGTCTTCTTCTTCGTGTCGCTGGCACGACTGTATTTTAGATCTAACTAGCTGCGCCCCGCGGTTTCACCCGCATAAGTTTTGATCCCGTGGGAATATCGGGATAAAAAGTAGCCTATAATATGTTAATCCAGGGTGTCAGCTACCTCCATATCAAAATTGGTCTAGCCGTTTGAGCGTGAAGAAGTAACAAATATATAAACAAACACACACATACACAGGCACTCACACACTCATAAACTTTCGCCTTTATAATATTAGGTAGTGTGATGGAATGTTTAACCCTTCGTATACCAAACATGAATCCACGCGAGGCACAACGGCTTTTTTACTGTTTCTGTAATTACGGCATTCAACCGGTTAAGCTATTATAAATGAATATGTATATTGATAATAAATAAGTATAGTCGATCCCGTAATTGCTTTGCCATTTTTGATAAAAAGTCCTAGTAAATTGAAACTGCACTAAGGTCGAAACTATCTAACTGCCACATAGACAAATAGACCTTGTCGTTTTATGACGTACAAGTAATTTTTAACCTAAGGGCCCAGTACAGTACTCAGGTGTTTATATGATAGGTTACACCTACATGGAACACTATCATACATAACGAGTAGGTACTATCTACTTATGAAGTAGGAATTAACAATTTGTGTTCTATATTCATGCCACGACCAGGGATGCTTGTCTTATAACTTTAGATGGAAAATAGTTTAGTAATAAACTATTTTGCAATTTAGAATTTTTTGATTTTGAAAAAATTAATTTTTGATTTTGATAAAATATTAGTAATACCATAAATTTTGACCACGTAGGCATAGCACTTTTCAATGAAGGAGTTGTTTTTCTTTTAAAAAAGTTCTACGCTAGGAATGCACGCTCGGATGTGCTGAATTCATGGTTAAAGTTTGCGTGTCGATGTGCCAGCCACCCTGTTTAGCATCTAAAGGTCTACGAAAAACGTCCACGGTCGTGGCAATAAATAGCATAACAGTTTACAAACCGACACAACTCCGTAAATAAATAGACTTGTCGTAATCGTTGTTATACAGCAAAGTGAGAGAGCCGTAACATAAACAATTTGATAGACAATTCCGTTATTGTAGCATTTAGTATAGTCCTTGCTTAGTGCAACTCCCAGCAAGGCTTGAAGCTGAAAGATAGATCATATTTTACTATAATTCGGCCGTTATTAACTGAGTCGTCCGGTCGCAAGTTAGTAACAATAAGAATGTGCCTACGACTTTCAGTAATATTTTTCAAAATTAAATCTGCGTCGCCTATGGACCGATGGTTAGGTACAAAGGTATTTTTCGGGCGCTGTACAGCCTCGTAGATTAATATCGTGCAGGAGTCGTCTGGTGGTTTTTTAAGAAGTTGAAGTTCCCGCTTCTTGTACACTCGGCACTAGGTAGGTACGATCAGACGACTCAGATATTAACAGTCGGGCCAAAAACTACAATGCAACCAACAATCTATAAATATATGTATATCAGTTGGAATCTTCACTGGTCTTTGCAAAATAAAAAGAAAATTGAATATTAAGCTTCCGTAACACAATCTTTCGTTCTTCATTTAGTCCGCCTGATTAACTTAAATTATAGTCAATTAATACATTATCAGTTTTTCCTTTAAATCCGTCTGATTTTACCATTTCTTTTACTGTGTAAGCCTGTTACGGCCTCAAGATGAATCATCTCCGGCGGTCAACATAATAATTAGAAACAATTAGTTGAAACTATACAGGCTATTCACTCGTATATGCTCGCATCTTGTCAGACCGTTTGTCTGTTCAGATGGATCTCATCATGCTCTTAGTCTGTGCTGTTATTATGCACCTCCTCATATCGTAGTTCTCGGGTGTTCCTATCGTCCGTTAACTGACAGATAAGCTAGAGCTTTCACCTGCAGACCAGCTAACCGTCCACGGGGTCGAATCACTTTCTCTTTTCCTTCCTAAAATTAAAATTGTATCGTACTAAAATAGGTAGAAACTTACTATTAACAATAAATATAATCCTCCTATAATTTGGCACCCCGTGTACAGACTGATACAACAAAAGAATTTCTTTACTCGAGGCAAGGTGTTGAAATAGTATAGTTTTTTCATGTTCATGATTTGTGTTGTTAGTACTCATGTCGTGTCGCGTGGCTGGAGAACACAATTGTTTATTCGTACAATAATTTGTGATCTTCAACTTCAACTAGTCAAAATGGCTTTTGTGGAAGGGACGCCTCATATTGTAGTCCAAAGACTACAATATGATGCTGTATGTTGTAGTCTTTGGCCAAGACCACATCATATTGTAGTCTTTGGCCAAGACACCACAATTTTGAATATGGTAGACAGACGCGGTCTACAACCACAGAGTACACAATAAATATATCTACAATCGACTGCTAGAAGTGACAGTGACAGATAGAAATTGGCATAGAAGGCATGGCATTAGTATTTTACCAAGTACAAACCTACTAATATTCTATGTATTTCACAAAGTACTAGTGAAAATGAGCAGACGACAAAGAGTATTTCATAAACTTGGTCATATAAAATAGAGTTGAAACAAACCTTTTCATCACTTTAAAGACCAAAGCCATTCAATTCGTAGGGTATTCTAATGACATTTCGTTTATCATAACTTCGAAGAATAACACTATTAGATCATATACTTAGTCCCTGTTTCGGGACATTTCTCTGTAGTAGCTAGATGTAACTACCAAGAAATACAAAATCACTGAAAAGAAAAATATGATTCTTATGAACATAGAATTTTAGTATTACTAGTAGGTAGCTAATTCGAATAAGAATCATCATCGTCATCATTGGCCGCCTTGTTCCAACCACTGTCGAGTCTAAATGACTCCTTTCCTTTATGCCATGTAACCCTGGTCTATGCCAGGGTATCAAGCATACCTACATATTATTCCCTAGTTATTATTGGTGGAGAGAATTTTGCCATTGACTGGGCACAAATCCAGACTTGGACTACATCTATGATACCTGGGGATTGAACCCATGGTCAGTGGAAGCACTTGCAACCACGAGATTAGACCAGCGACGTTATCTTCGAATCCTTTAGGGCCGAAAAAATGCTACGCAGTGCGGTTTTCATTGCCACATACATAGGTATATATATTCAATACACTTATTGAAAATCGATATAGATCCATTTTAACTACGTATCTCAGTCCGCTTTGGTGCGCTCGGTTAATATGTATATCTACCCAAAACTTGGCAGGGTATGTAAACTTTGCTGCGCTTCGCTTCAGCAGGTGCGTTGCAAGCAACAACTATGATAACAAAGAATACTTTCATATCATACCCATAGAACTGAACAACGTTGCACTTGCTAAGAGGTACGGAGGCGAGCAGTTTCCTTCAGACATCTCCGAGAACAAAATAATGCTGACGGCAATATTATAGATAAGCCAAAATAGTGATACATACATGAAACATAGTACTGCCAGAGGGTATTCCTGTGAACACAAATTTTGAAAGATAAATGATTTTATTTCTGTAAGTACGTTTGTACAAACACTTTTCCAGATCAAAAATTATTTATGTTTTAAAAATAGATGAGTTTCCTACCTGACTACTCTGAGAAGAAAGACTAAAACAGAGTCAAGAGGTCACATAACGAGTGGGCCTGTCTAGATATTCAAGTTCTACATACAGGTAGTTATTTTTTTGTCCTATTATTTTTTAATGGGGCATTAAAATATTTTTTTTTATTCGTACGTTTAAAACGATAAAAGTAGTTAAAAATACAGGCAGACTTACCGTTATTACACCAAATATAAGGAAAATAATGGAAATTAATAATAATATGGCCAATGCAATTCCTAAATAACTTAGGTATATCAAATTTCCTCTAACGTAACATTCACTGAATGCCTCACTACCACCACCGCCAAAAATAGCTTCGCCCTGTAAAGTAGAAGTCAAATCATTTATTTCAGACTAGCTTCCGCTTGTCGATAAAAACTATCCTATGTCCTTCCCCGGGATGCAATCTATCTCTCTGCCCAATTTTATCGAAATCCGTTCAGTGGTTTAGGCGTGAAAAGGTAACATACCTACTGACAGACAGAGTTATTTTCGAATTTATAATATTAGTATGGATAGGCACTTAAAAGGCACTTTTGACCGTAAAAATTTACAAAAAAATAGAATTGATTCTAGTCGGCTCTTTCAAAAGGTAGTTTCGTATGGAGAATAAATGGGCAAGACACTACTTGAATCACACTAATATGATAAAAGCGGAAGTTTGTGAGTGTGTTTGTTACTTCTTCATGCAAAAACTAATACACGGATTTGGATGAAATTTGGCACACAGATAGTTTATAGCCAGGATTAACACATAAAATACTTTTTATCCCTATATTCCTACGGGATCGAAACGTATGCGGGTAAAACCGCGGGGCGCTTCTATTAACACTATATGAGATACTTTCGCTACCTACTTTCGGCAGTGGAATTGGGAAAGTGTGAAATAGCAAAGGGTTAAAAGTTGAAGAGCCTTTAGTTGAATTGCTGGACATAGATCTCAATAGTCGTATCTATATGTTTTAAAACGTCACGAATCTGGTGATTAGTAAAAGAGTTAAGAAGATTACTCTCTTGGTTTACACAACCAGATCGATTCAACATTAGGTCTTAACGTTCCTGTTTCCACTGACCCCAACGGCGTCTCAGGTCCATTGTATGCTTACAAATGTTTGTAATTTTATTTTATATTTGGCCACAGGTAGGCATTAGGTATCACTCAGGCAAGTGTGGGGACCGAGGCTATTAGTAAAAAATCAACCATTCAGTCTCGGTCCACTGCAGGACGTTGCGATAGACTGAGTCGATAGGCCTCTTCCAGGTTGCGCCACAACACCCTGTCCTCCTTCCGCATCCTGCAGTCTATCCCAGCCACCTTTTTAAGGTCTACGGTCCGTCTAGCTAGGGGGCATCCCACACTACGCTTGCCTATAAGTGGACTATTAGTAATTACCTACTTATTAGTTACCTACCACGAAAACTAAATGTATCAAACCAATAATAATACTGCCGAGTCTTAGACCGATACAGAAACAAAATTCGTCCACATTAGGCAAGCAACAGAAAATGTTCAAGTATATCATTATCCTCTCAAAACGTGTTTACTGCATTGCTGTTTATTTGTATTTATTACGAGCACAGAGTACTTGACTCACAGACAAAAATAGATTTGTCATGTATTGTAAAGACCACAGATCAATAATAAGCCTAATTACAAGGTATGGAATTAGTATGTACACTTTAACAAAACTTTAAGAAATGTTTCCAATCTCATGAATACCTTATAACATAGGAAAAAGTTATCATATACCCAAGAGAGTGAAATAAGTGGGGAGGCCAATTTCGTTAAAGGCACACTACACAACAAATTTTAAATATGTCGCTTACTAACATTACATATCCCACCAAAAACATTTTCATGTAAAATGTTGCCAAGACGAGACCACATAGGGCTCGCACTGTCCAAAAGTTATGAGATCTCATGTAAAGCCAAGCTTCTATCTCTACACGCCCTAACTCTACAAGCCCTAACTTCACAAACTTCACAACACCTTAGTCAAAATATGAGGCTTGGCCGTTTACCTTACTCATAGGTACCTTACCTATTAAGTTTCAGTACGAGTTTTTCATTTCTTAAATATAAAGGGATACCTTTTACAATACCTAATAAGAACTAGGGCGAACATTGGTATTCAAATAAAATACCGATTTGTTTATAATTACTGATAGTATATTCCAATTAAAATAACACAACAACTAAATGACAATATAAACATAAAATCATACTATTTCATCCCTATACGAGTTGACGATGAGTATGAAGTAGGCCCACACTGAAATAAAATAAATAAATTAAGAGCAGCAGTAGGACAATACGTTTATCGAAAAAAAAAATACGGTGGAAGTGAAACTATTAAAATCGGTTGCTTCATTTCGAAAAACAAGGGCTTTTAAGTTTGTATGAAATGCCGTACGTCGTAGACGCTCTTAAGATTTTTTCGTTTTAAAACTGAATTAATCACAATCACTGTAATTATTTTGCACCAATAACAACCACATTTTTATGGCCACGCAAGACGAATGGACAGTGAGTCCATTCCAAGGTTTCCTGCAAGAGATCGCAAAAAGCTATAGTGTTACTCGTAAATGTATTTTTTGTATGTACAATCACACTAATATTATGAATGCGAAAGTTTGTGAGTGTGTGGGGGTGTGTGTGTGTGTTTATATGTTTCTTCACGCTCAAACGGCTTTACCAATTTTGATAAAATTTTGTATGTAGGTAGCTGACCCCCTGGATTAACATATAGGCTACTTTTTAACCCGATATTCCCACGGGATCGACACTTACGCGGGTGTAACCACGGGGCGCAGCTAGTAAAGTATATACCTATATAAATAAATAAATGTTGTTACTGTCTTGATTAGGATGATTTAGTAGGTACCTACCACCAAGCTGTGGAAAAATTTAATCTGAAATCTTTATCTATCCAAATGATAAATTATCTAAAGTCATTTTTGTGTCTACGCGTTTTTGTGTGTACGCGTTGTTCTTCTAAACTAACGACAACGGATTTTGATGCGGCTTTCACCATGATTTAGATAATTTATTCCGGAAGGTTTATGTGCACAATGCATTCAAATGAAACTGACATAAGTATATACTATACTTACATGAAGAAATCTCTATGTTGTGTCAAGTCTTGATAAACCTTAACTTAACCCTACCTTTTTCGGGTCGCTAGAAAATAAATAAAGAACTTACGTCCGAAGTACAGAAAGTGAGCAAAACTATCACTTGGGTTGTTGCAGTTGCTATCAAATATTTGTATTAAGTTCATTATTCCATGGACGAACATCCCGAGGGCTGATAAAGTGCTGAGTCCCATGTAAACATCAGCTGTGACCGGGTATATGTGCTGAAAAAAAGGTAAAATTTCTAATTATAAAGAATTCAAACATATAAAAAACAAAAACAAAAAACACAAAGAAAAACAATAAAAAAAACAAAACAAAAAAAAACATAAAAACAAAAAACACAAAGAAAAACAACAAAAAAACAAAACAAAACAAAAAAAAAACATTAAAAAACAAACAAACATGTAAAAAACAACAACAATATGTTTAAAACATATTTTCGGTAGACTATTGACGTCATCGTTTGAGTGTGTCGCTAGACATCCATCAAGGTAATCCATCTGTCACCTCTCTAGACTAGTCAAGAACAAACCCATTTCAAAAAAAAAAAATACATATTATTTAGTTACCTAAACAATTTAAGTATTTTAACTTATTTGTGTACCTAATTACTTTAATTACTTTTAAATTTTAGAAGCGAGTTTGAAAACCTTGTGTATTGATAAAAAAACTGGCCAAGTGCGAGTCGGACTCGCACACGAAGGGTTCCGTACCACAAGGCAAAAACGCCGAAAAAAACACGTTTTTTGTATGGAAGCCCCCCATAAATATTTATTTGATTTTAATTTTATTATTAAAGTAAAAATACAACTGAGTATTTTGTGAATATTTCAAGTGCCTACCTGTTGCCATTATTGATATCAAGCAAAACAGGGCAAAAAAATCGCGTTTGTTGTATGGGAGCCCCCCTTAAATATTTATTTTATTTTGTTTTTAGTATTTGTTGTTATAGCGGCAACAGAAATACATAATTTGTAAAAATTTCAACTGTCTAGCTACCGCGGTTCTTGAGATACAGCCTGGTGACAGACAGACGAACTGACGGACGGACGGACGGACGGACGGACGGACGGACAGATGGACGGACAGACAGCGAAGTCTTAGTAGGTAATAGGGTTCCGTTTTTACCCTTTGGGTACGGAACCCTAAAAATTGTAAAAAAAGAGAAAAAAAAAGCCTGTTGTTTATGTAAACTACTTACCAAAAATAGGCTCAAGAGGTAGGCAAAGCTGCTACACAATGCTCCCACGTTGATGACAAACAGAATCCACATCGTAATAATCAAATCTTCGTAAAGATAGCCACCTTCCTCTGTATACAAATCAACGCAAGTTGGACTAAACAGGATACGCATACTGTGGGTTAATGCCAACTGAAACATTGCACAAAAATATACCTACTTATGTAGATAGATATACTTACACAAATTGCCCCTTACTAATAAACGGGGGATTGTGATTATACATTTCATAGTAGGTTCGATTTTCAATATTTATAACCCCTTATTAATAAACCTATTATATCAGATGAATAGTTACACACAGATTTCTCTCTTTCAGTCCTCAGTAATTTGATATTCGAAGAAGACAAGCCGTAGTGTAACAATACAGACGCTATACAACGTTTATTAGTAAGGGGATTATTCTATACCTATCTGTCTATTGAGTCATCATCATCATCTTTGACATCCTTTTTTCACCCACTGCTATACCTAGGCCTCCTTCCTTCTGCATGCTGCCCTGGTCTGTGCGAGTCTCAACTGGGTCCTACCCGTGACTGTCTATTGAGTGTCCTACAAAAAATCTAGTAAATTTTATTACAGACAGTACGTACAAATATTTGGTCTAAAAGGGACAAAAGTCACTAACATGTTTTCATTAGAATAGTAACGCAAAATATAAGGGGCAAGTAGATATTTCTAAAGAAGCAAAAACATCTAAGGCAAGTCTAAACCATTGCTGTTCTGGTCTAAATTCGACCGACAAAATCTCAAACATAACTGAATAAACCCCACCTCGGCCCCCACCCCCCACTGGGTAAAATAAGGTGTTCAGAATAATTCTGTTTTTTTTCTTACCAAACTCCAAATGGCGATGAGGATACAAGCTACTCTTAACTTCCTCGTACAAAAACAACATCGTTGAAACTTCGGTACCGATTCCGGGAGGAAGCCCCCCATTGTAAGAACTCAGATAGATTTATCTTTATAACTAAATATAAACATGATTGATTATACTTAAAATAATCTCGATAATCTCCAAAATAAATTGGGTTATTGTGCAGGAGAATGATGATGAATCTCCACAATCTCTGTCATTTGATATCAGATTGACAAGAAGTCATTTTTAATAAATCATTGAATTTTTTATTAGTGACGTTTTAAATACTAGTCCTTTTGGTAGAAGGTACCGTGACCAAAAGGTTTGGTACTGCAAGCTGCGCTATTAGTTCCACTTACAAGTTCCAATGTTAGAAAATCACTTGGCACTTGCTGCTAAACTCATATTTAGGCGATAACTTATAACATTTCCTCACTCTCATTTTCTTTTCCATTCTTTTTCTACCCCATTCTTAGAATGGGCGTTCTTTACAAATAGACTACTATGTTTCTAAAATCACCAAAATACCAATAACATCAAAACACAAATAAAGTCGGCACGTTGTTTTATTTAAAATAATACAAATTACAGAAATAGTTACAAATTATTGTTTCGGGCTTATAATAATCAAAGTATTTTTTTACATTCCGCTCGCTTTTGTAGAATTTTCTTCGGAAGGTAAACAATCATAATTTTGCTTGTTCTCATAGTTTCATTTTTAAAATCATGCTCGGGTAGGTGTTTGATGCTCGTCTGTAGCAATCAATTATTATTTTAAAGTAGTTCTACGCTGAAAATAAAAAGAAAAAAGCAATAACTAAATATGTAGATAATAAATAATACTGTACGCATTTATTACTGTTATTTCAATAATGTTCACAAATTATTAAAAGAAAAAATATACTTAGAAGCTAACTAATAGAGATAGTAAAATTATAATAGCTTATTCTGAAAAATCTACAAATTATTAACCAGTTTAACTGAAATGCAAAACATTTCAGTTAATCTGGTTAATAATTGTAGATTTTTAGTACGAATTTTCCCATGGAAGTTATTCAAAGGTGCTCACTATGCCCACCTCCTCCTTTTACTTGGATTTTTATTTTACCGTGTTTAGTTTAGTTTGTGATCTTCCTGTACGAGTCGCAATAAATACTTTATCTTTCCTTCTTTCTTTCCTTTTCTTTCTTTAGTCTTGTCTTATCATCGGTTTTCCTATAGCTGAAGCTTCAAGCTGAAGCTTCATTACTAAAGGTTGCATCGCATGTTAGATGCAACAAACTTACATGTGGTATACCAGTAGTTTCAACTTTATGACCTGTTTTACTACACATGGCTTTTAGGTCCCCCAGGAACGAAGCACGAGGTACCTAGGTAGTTAGGTTGGTACTTTCTCTACATGGTCTATTTGAGATATGTACTTTATGTAGGACTTAGCTTACATTGTGTGTGAGGTGTTAATGGATTATAATAGGGAAAGATAGGCCAAATATACGAAAACAATAACTTGATACTAATTGAATAGCAATGTAAATTTCATACACCTATTGCAATATTCTTACTGCACATTACAAAACATACAAGTCTCTAAAGGATCCCTAGATAATTCCCATTTTGATTTCCTCAAAATATTAATAAACGCTCTAATATAATAATAACTACTGTTTTACTGCTACTATTTTTGTGAGCTTCAAATAATTCTCTTTTTGTCACAACAAATACAAGCTGCAGTAATTTTAAAATTATAAAATGACGGTAGCTTCAGAAAATACAAACTTCAATGTAACCCTCACGGAAAATATACCTAATGTTTTTGAAAATTTTCAAGTTTTTAATACCGCATCAATTAAGTCTGCCACAGTATATATATTACCTATTATGTATAGTTATGAGTTGAGACGAATAGACTGTGTGAACGTTGACTTTGGCTAATTAGACTAAGGATATCTTATGTTGGTGAAATCTGCCCTAAAAATTAAGAAAGAAAATCTCTTAGATGGCGGCTGAGATATATGGAAGAAAAATACGGCCTACGCTTATCCCAAATCAATTTTGATAAGTCTTCTACGTTTGGACACGATGCCCATAGATCCTATGTTTGTTTTGGTATATTGCCCAGAATGAATTAAGTAGGTATTATTAGGGTGTTTTGTCAAGATATTATGGAACAAAATCACCAGGTCTTATCAGGGTTGTCATAGAAAATGCTTTCAGTTAAGATAGATAGTTTTTTAAAGGCAATTAATGCATCGGTGAATTCAGACGTGGTTAATCTACTCAAGACCCAACTCGCACTGGGCCCGCGTGGTAGAGCATAACAGCCCATTCCCTCTCGAAGAGAGGAGACCTGTGTCCCTGGTGGGAATATTATAGAATGACTCGCATACCTACTCAACGCAATATAAAAAAAACACAAAATGATTTCTAAATATCTCAGACTACCAGACACTCGCTAAAGCATGCTTTTAAAACCAGACACTCGCTACGCCGAGGACTGGCAATGATCGCAGCTACAGGTTTCAAATCCGTGACGCACCCGCAATACAAATGGAAAGCAATATTGGCCGATATTGCAGGGATTAAGTTTATAGGCATCCGTATAAATGACAACACAAATAAATCCATAAAAAAAATTAATGAATAAGAAAAGTTTTAAAATAAAACGGAAGGAGCACGTCAGGAGACATTTGCATTTTGCACGTATATGTCGTGAGGAACGTTTTGGGTATGGATGTGGATGGCTATAGGAGTAGAGGAAGGCCAAAGAAATAATGGATGAACTGTGTGAAATATGATGTGGCTAGAAAGGGGGTGATTACTGAAGTCTAGAGAAGCATGGAAGAAAAATACATATTATTATAACGCTGACCTCAAATAAACTGGATTAAAGACAAGAGAATGATGATGATCAAATCAAGAAACGCAAGGATTAGGTAGGTACTTATGACTATTAAAAATTACGGTGTTTTTTTTTTTTTTTTTTTTTTACATACTTTTTTGACATAATCTCTATAGTATATTGATCTCTATAGTGGTTGCAATAGGAATCATATCACTTGGTTTTAGTAGGTTTTTATTTTTTATTTATCCTTTTTATAGATTCTTATTTTGTAAATGTGAGGACTTTGTAGGCCTTGTAGAATTTAGATCTGTAGACCATTTTTTTATTTTATCAAGTACCTGGTAGGTACTTGTTGACAGGCCTACGCTGTCCTCCCATAGGTACCTACTGTAATTTGGAAACATTGTAAAAGCTAATTATTTTTAAAAAGAGTAACCGTGGAGTTTCTTGCCGGTTCTTCTCGATAGGAAACGACCAATAAAATTGGAACCGTGCACCTAGCTTTTGACGTTTCATAAGTGCCCATGTAGGTTTATGTGAAATAAAATATTTTGATTTAGATTTTTATAGTAAAGAGTCGAGCAAGAAGTTTAGTAAACAAATAATCTATACAGGGTGTTTGGTAGAAGGACCGACAATTTTCTTAGGGATAGGAAGTATCATACTATCCTAGTTTTCACCCATAACACCTGTCTTAGTGTCACGGTAGGTAATTGAGATAATAATAATTATGTTTCTTTTCAATCACTCTAAATATCGTCACAACTTTTTTATTTGCGATTGTAATGTAGCGCAATAATGTTTGGTATTATCTGCAATGTACATTTATGTACAATTAGTTCTAGAAAATTACTTGGGTGCTTCCAAAGTCCTAAAATTGTGTTAAGAAACGAAAAGTTTCAATTTCAAAATTCATAATAAAAATGAAAAATAAAACAATTGTGTGCAAGCAAATGACATCCCCAATCCCTCGAAAATATTGTGTCGGTCCTTCTACCAAACGCCCTGTATATTTAAAACTAGCTTCTGCCCGCGACTTCGTCCGCGTGAAATTTCTAGTACCCCCACCCCGTCGCGTCGCAACACTTCGTATTCGCTTACCGTTCACTCTGAGTTTTTTTCTTTTTGCTCGGCTCCTAAGGGTCATAGCGTGATGTTAAATAGCCTATAGCCTTCCTCAAGAATTGGGCTATCAAATGCAAAAAGAATTCAAATCTGACCGGTAGTTAAAGAGATTATCGCGTTCAAACAAACAAACTCTTCAGCCTTATTATTAGTATAGATAAGGTACCAACTCTTAACATCTTACACACGTGATAACTTTTAAACGAAATATCCGATTGAGATGAAACAAAAAGTATTTTACTTCTTCATAAATACTCTTGATAACATAATGCTTAATTTCGATAAAGATTAATATTACGATACATATTTAACGTAGTTTTTTTTTCTTCAGACGATTTAATAATTATTTTGAACACAAAATCGGTTATTGTGATTAAACCATGATAGCTAGACATATATTCTCGCGGACTTTTTTGTAGGTCTTAATGGGCTCTACAAACCCGTAGTACATTATTTTGTTCTATTGTCAATAGTTTTTGCAGCGCACGCAAAAATAGGTTTTCGATTTTACACCTTGTGTTACAAAATAGCAATTTTATTACGGATCCCTAATTTTGAAGAAAAAAAATATAGCCTATAGCCTTTCTCGATAAATGGACTACCCAACACTAAAATAATCATTCAAATCGGACCAGTAGTTCCAGAGATTAGCGCGTTCAAACAAACAAACAAACAAACAAACTCTGCAGCTTTATAATATTAAGTATAGATTCAAAGTCCTGACTGACTGACTGATATACCTATCAACGCACAGCCTAAACCGCTGGTCCTAGAGACATGAAATTTGGAGGGTGTGTTGTTTGAGAAGAGTAGGTATCCACTAAAAACGGGATTTTTCGGAAATCCACCCTTAAGAGGGTGAATTCACGGGGGATTTCACGCGGACGAAGTCGCGGGCAGAAGCTAGTTACTTATATTCTTTTACTACAAAAATCACGTAATTTAAGACTCAAGCCCTTCTATATCTGGTATATGTATGTGTCACGGCTAATAGCCGAAGTGCGGCTACACCTAGATTTAGCCGGCCGAAGTGCGGCTACACCTAGTTTTAGCCGGCCACATACGGTTCGTGTGTATTTCGGGAGGCGACATAGGATGCAAGAGCGAGCGAAGGGCACCCCGAGGTTCGGTTGGGTTAGGTTCCTTTAAACCCCTTACACAGAAATAGGAGCCCCGCGAAGCGGGCCTCCGTCGACGTAGGATGCAAGAGCGAGCGAAGGGCACCCCGAGGTTAGGTTTGGTTAAAACTAGGTGTAGCCGCACTTCGGTCATTAGCCGTAACATATGCATTAACTTAGTAATTGCTGACTGACGTTTATTTATTTATAACACTTTATGCACAAGTAAAAAATACTGTAGGTACAAAGGCGGACTTAATGCTTGAGGCATTTTCTACCAGTCAACCTTAGGGTGATGCAGAGACAAAACATGGCGGCTGCAAGATAAATAGCTAGGAAATGACTATAAAATACAAGAAAAAATACTAATAATAGATAGAGACCTACATACACATCACACGTTACATCTAACTAAAATAGATAGGTGTAAACCATGGAAATGTAAATATATCTATGGTGTAAACAAACACTAATTTTGCTATGGATTTCACGGTAATGCTTGGCTTAGTTTAAGCGTCGAAAACCGGGGGATTTCAGCATTATTGCTTCCCTTCGAGGTGTGGGGTGGGGGGCGAGGGGACTCTTAACAAGATTACATTGGAGATAAAATGGCTGAGATAATAGCGCCCCCGTAAGCTGGCAGCGAAGCCTGGCTCTAAAACGAAATTAAAATTGAACGAAAAGTTCAAATTTTCTTAAATTACGCACCTACTTTATTCCTTCTTCCTTTTGTCTGTAATAAGTTTTATTACAAGAAAAGAAGCCGCAATAGATTGAAGCCAAGAAAATGGTTCGTCAGGATACAAATACAAACTTCTACGTTGAAATATGGTATTTAAATGCATACATTAAATGCGTACATAAAGTCATGAGTTTAGAAAAGATACATTTAATAAAATGTTAATTTTATCATTTTCATTGTAATTTAATTTAATGGAATTTTCTTTCTAGTCACCGCCGCATTAATAGAATTAATTTTAAGACCCGACATAATAAAAATAATGGTTTCCCACATTAGCTCTTGTTTTAATCAACAGGTAGCGTAAAAATAAAAAACGTAATAGGCGAAGAATTAAATAATTCAAAAATATAACGCGAAGCTTTACTTTCTGTCCGCTTTTATAATTTTTTTTATGTATCTAGCTAGACTATAAACAGGTGGGTAATATAAGATTCTTTAATACGAAGCCACTGCTTAAAGCTTCCTCAAATTGTTGAGTTATTAGTAGATAACGTCTTAAATAAAGATATTTCCTAAATAATGACTTGTAGTACCTACTCTGTTCCAGTTGTCTTTATTTGATAGACAGCTGAAAAACATAATACAACTTAGTATACGTAATATAACTATGAAACTATGCAACATAACTATAGGTATGTAATTTTCAAATTTTTTTTCATTTTCCAATTAAATATAAACCTAATAAGTCATGAACAAGTTTTTACAATCTTTAAATTTCCAAGTTGGATAGGTAAAGCGGGCACTCTTCGTCACAGTCTAGTATTGATCCCGCTCGCTTGTTTCAAATTCAATTCGCAGAGTGGGAATAACAATAAAACTTGGACCGTGTACCTATAGCATCACCTGCGCCCGAATACGTGTACTGAATATACAAGGCTTTGTGATCGAATTTTAAACTCGATCTACTATGTACATACATAGTGGGTGTCTTGAAATATTTATACCGCTATACAGAAAATGTTATAACTTTCGTGAGAGAAATTCATGTTTCACGAGTCTCGACCTGCAAGATGAGATCACTAAAAGCTCCGTTCATTCTCAACAACATTTTGCAAATCGAGGATATTCTACACGGAACGAAAAATGTTATCAAGCTTATTTTTGTGATTAAAATGAACAACCACTTACTTTTCTTTTAAAACTTTTCTAATGAGTTAATGTAACTTTAGGAACAGGAAAATAAGCTTTATAATTTGATACTTAATCAACTCTTAAAAAAAGTAACGATATTTCTTTTTTTACGCTAGATTTTCAAAATTCAGAACAGCAATATATTTTATTTTGTTTTAAGCTCTTACTTGCCATGTTAACAAATGTCATGTTAGCATTATTTTACCTATGAGCTTGCCAGTATTATTTCAATAACCCAGTAGGAAATAAATTCGCGGTTAATTATTGTTTTCATGCCAACGTCCTATAAAGAGGTTTCATTATTACAACGTTAAACTCCTTGCATCCGTATTGGGCATATTAATCCACTTCAGGCATCGCGTTATTTAAGCCAATTTATCAAGGTAATTCAACAAGAAACGTATTTACTTCATGAGAATTCCCCATAAAAATTCATGCCTTCAGTTATGATATTCGAAATACTTTAAGACTTGGTTGTGCGTGCTCGTAACTATAATCCCAAAAATATGGTTCATGTGCCCGTCGAATATATTGTGTACGTATATCCACCTAGCATGTGTGTAGATCACATGCGATAAATAACAGGATTGTTTCCACCAAGGAACACCCGCGCGCCACGCTCGTTCCCCGCGTCTCTACCGAGAAATGTCAAAATATTTCATACAAAGGTTTTTGTAAATATGAGAGGCGGACCGCTCTATGACATATATATCTCTATTTTTTTACAACCGAGGTTCTTATCCTCGTAGATACGCGGCAAAAACACGCCTCGGGCTCGAGTCACGAATCGCAATATGGGCCTCGTGATAAATCTTCACGAATTCCAGTTTTATTTATTAAGTTGTATGGTGTTTTTACGATGTAACGCCGCGGGGGCGCTCATTACAACACTGCCTCCGCGGAACGTGATGAAAAAACTTTTCCCGACGATATCTTCTTGCAACATTAATTACGAAACTCGGAAAGTTCCCTGCCTTGGTATAGCGACGCTCGTTTATATTTCTTTGTCCACTTTCTTACGGAGTCGGCAACAATATATTTTTACGATTTTCTTTTTCTAGAATGAAAAGAGCCTAGTTCCCTCGTAGAGCTGATAAGAATATATCGAGTATTACAGGCAGTAAAAATACTGAAGACATCACGTAGCAAAACAGGTCTGGGAGTTTTATGTGAGCAATTTGGAGCGTTCACAAAAGAAATGCTAACGTTGACGCGAACGTGACGCAGCCGGGCGGACCCGGAGCCAAATGTGTCCTCTGAACCGTGCGCCATACGAATTGTAGTTTTACTATCCTGACTTATTTACATTTGGCGTATTTTATTTCTTGCTTCGATACATATATACCTAAGCAAGTGCAATATAGTTTTGGGAATCCAAAACAACACCAAACTTTTTGAATGTTACAGAAATGCGATACCCACAATGTACTGGACGTTTGGCAAAACGTGGGCAGAACCTTTTTAAATATGTCTTGCATACATTAAAATTTAATACGATTTTCATCGATATGCGGTGGTGTTATTACCGTTCAATAAAACCTACTCAGTAACACACGTAAACTTAAAACATGGAACTTACGAGTGTTTCAATAAAATGTACATCTGAATGACCTGCCGGGCTCGCAATCGCCGCCCAAACCGGTAATGAACCGACCCAAGAGATACCATAATCGAATATTTTCGAGGGTAATGGCTTTTATAAGAGATAATTGAAGTTCTGGAACAGGCAAGGGTTCCGTAGGCCAATAACTGCGTAGGGCGTATCTGTGAGTTAATTTATGTTACTATAACTCAGTTGGACAGGTTGTGTTCAATAGGTAATTTAGATGTTGGCAACATTGTCGTAATGAGAACGGAACTGTGGTGGGGTTTATTAGCGCGTTGAGTGACGCACTGCATCTGTAGGTATGGTTGGTTACGTGTACCTAAATTAGGTTTATGTATCTTTCAACACTGTTAAAAATCTGCGCTGCAGCTAAGTAATAACTTAACTATGTAGAAGTATCTGGATCTACCTATGTCTTGAGTTTTTAATAAAGCTCTCCTCTGAAGTTGGGCTTCTTGCTTTTCTTGATATATTTAAGTTCAAAGCTTTAAAAGCATATATAACGCCAGGCTAGAAACTTTAAATTTTTCAATTAGCTATACTTAAATACTATTCGTAGCATAGTAACTACCTACTAATGTGATAGCCCATACCTTTCCAGGCCGTTTTTCTGGGCATAAACACAGTAACAGCAGTTTAGTAATTTTCATATTCAACCCAAAATGTAATACACACGTTTCGTTCTGATAAGGTATTTAACGGTTCAGAAATGATGTCATGTGAAGTCATGTCTTTCCAAAAATGGTGTTCAGTATGTTGTACCTACTAACTATTCAGATATGTTGGTATATACATTCTGAGAGTTCGCGATATAAAAAGTACATAAAAATGTGGATTTCTTAAAATAATACATTTCAAGTCAAGTAAGTCCGCATTTTATATCTACACCTCCGTGTTATTAACAGTTAAGTAAAACATCTAAAGGGCGTTCCTCCTCCTTAATTTTGATAACGAACACACAACATCCAATTATTGCTTAATCAACTTTATTAGTGGTCAGCGAAGGTATCAAATCGATTGTCCGCTGATGTTTCGTACGACCTTTTTGAAGTAAAACAGTGGAGCTTTGACTTAAACGAAAAAGCTCATAATGTACACAAGATATGGCCTCGTGTGGCAGTTTGTTATGAAGTTTATAGTGGAGCCAACACGGTTCTAGTTACATGCTCATTGGGAGACGAAAAAAAGGCGGCGATTTCGAACATTATCTGTAATAATTTAGGAGATTGAATCGCTTCGGTAGAGGTAGAGAAAAAAAGGAGAAATTATGAAAACTGTTTGTCGTGTTATTGGATAGTTATATATTTTAAGTTTTACGATACGTTCGTGGAGGTAGTGTTATGATAAACGCCACGGGTAATGTGGAACATGACGTCGGAATGTTATTAGAGATTTTTATTAAAACTACAGTCGTAAACCAGATCATACGGGAACCGCTCAGCGTTTAACGTTCTGTGTGACATTATATTAATTTGTGATGTGGTGAAAGAGTTAATGTAAATTTAACTGAGCGCGTTTATCTGCATTTAAGTAAATAGACGGGTACCTATAACCTTGTGATAATAGGTGAGGTTCGTCTTTAAATAACGTGCTAGTTTTTCAGATTAACCTTCGTATAACATGGGATCCACGCGAGACACTAAGGTTTATTTATTGTTCCGGTAATTACGGCATTCAACGGGTTAAATTTACCACAATAGATTCGTCATTAAAGTCTTAACATACAAATTTCTTTTAATAATTTTGTCTTTTTGTTCTCCTCTCTTAGAAACTCATAATAATTGTATGATAAAGACTTACGAGATACTTAGTTTACGAATCATAAATAACAAAAAACTAAATAATAGATAACGCTCTACAAATCGCTTTTTTATAATGTAATGCACATAACACAATGCGTGGTTAACATTTTATGAGTGTTAAATCTGTATTAAATTTGTATGTGCTAAATGTAGCGAGAGAAAATATCACTAAACGGTTTTACGATGTGACTTTGCCGCAAACACATCCCCGTTATTATGAAACTTGCACTATCGCCGAGAATACGATGACACCATCTGAAAAAAAAAAGGAAAATAATGTATTAAATAAGCGCTTCGTTATTTATCATAGTGATCTTTTAGGAAACTGTGGGAAACCTATTTTACTGCATTTCCTAGAAAGACTACCCTTTAAGTTAAAAATCACTTTCTAACGATAGCTTTGAATTCCATACGATAAATTTCTTCTTCTATCTTCCAAAATAAACAACTTCAGAAACAAGTAATTTAACAGTTGATAAGTTTTTTTTTATTTTCAAACTTCTATAGGTACCTTTTCTCCTACATACAAATTTCAAACACCAGCTACATCTTCAAATATTTAGTGAAACTTAAAATTTTGGTCAATGTAGGCAGCGGGGAGACGCGGGGGTGTTGTAGGTGTGCTCGTAAACTATACGTTTTATGGAAATATAAGATCCTTGTCGGCGACGGTAGGTACACGCCGCCCTGCCCTCCTCTCGCCTCAGAATGGAATCTCTCGTACCTGACTACGTATCTTTACATGCTATGGATTTTATCTCACGCCTTGTGTAGGCAGAGGTTAGGAAACTTTGATGTTTATAGCCACATAAGGTATTATGAAGAATAAGTCAGCTCGCAGGTTTGAAAGGTGATAATTATTATATTATTTTGTTTTTATATCTTCTCTGCTTTTCTAACTCTGAAACATTTATTCAGGCACATGTAACCAGAACAGTAGTAGTCTGAGTTGAGCTGCACGATTACTGACAAATGCGTGCACTGACTGGGCAGGCCCACTCAATCTGGGTTGCTCTTTCCTTAAAAAAAACCATTTCAGACACCAATCTACATGCTCTTCATATGATTTGACCAAGATTAAGTCTGGCCTTTAAAGGAGATTGTGACCTCTTGAGTTTGTTCGGCCTTTCCTCTCAGAGTAATCAGGTAGGAAACGCCGACCTCATCTAGATTTAAAAATATGATTGACGTTTAAAAGTGTATGTAAGGTTGGTAAGGTAGATTAGAAATGACCAATCAAATGAACGCTTACGTTGTCATGACAAAGTACCGTTACGTATAGGTAAACGTTGATGTCTACGTGTGTAAATACAATGAAGTCTTTGAAATATGAATGCTCTCCACATAATTTATGGTATATGTACCTATTTGGCTTTGTTCGTTTTGTGACGATTTGAATAAATTTTAGCAACAACAACTGCATTTATATGGAAGTTTTATCCGTGGCAATCAAATTTTGATAGCGATCGGATAGGCACGACTAGCAGTCGAAATACTCGAAATAGCGGGCATTACTTCCGAATTCTCGAATGCGGACGAGTCGAATCGATAGTCGATACCAATAAAACAGCGTCGATTCGCGAATACATAAAACGTCGGATTCGAGTCTTACGCTCTTTATATAAAGCTAGAGAGAAGGGTTCCACTTTTATTGCAAGGAATTTGCATATAAAGTAACCATTGAAGAAAGCGATCTCCGTTTGGCTCCGTGTATTTTTTCGTATTCATTGTTGCGAAGGCCGCGGCTCACATTCCGTTTTATGGATCGTGATGCTTTCTTAGCGTTTAAATAAATAATGGTATCAACAGTTTTTTGCTTTTGATTTATTTGATAAAACCTTTTATGTTTTAATCTGAGATGGTTAATTATGTTTATTGTGATCGTTAACGTTCAGTATTAAGATTTATATGTACTCTATTTTTAAAACACCTAAACTGGTATTTCTTTTCTTTGCAGGTTAATGGATTGGCTGTCGATCTGAATAATTATGGATTAATAAAATAGGTAAATATTATACCTACATAAATAATTCATTACCATTATTTGTTACATAACATTGTTGGGGCCATATAAAACCGAAGGCGTCATGTAAAGTTATGATAAAAAACAAAATAAAGTGGTTAGTGACCACGGGGCCTTACCAGGGATTCCTAATAAAAATGATATTTAATTGAAGTCGATAATGTGTCGTGGCGAGAGGCCTAATAAACTGCCTTTATTATTATTGTGTTGCCCCGGCTCTCGATAAACATTACGTATCTATACGACTCACGTTCGGTTCAAATGCTTGTTGGGATTTGGTTGTCTTCACATAAGTATCCCTATATCTTATCGCGTAGACTTTACGGAGGAAAATCTTTTACTATTTTACCGACGGCGATAACTTTCTAGCTGTATTAGCGTCTGGCTTCGAGGGTTTTAGATACTCTATGACTGCAGCCATTTTAATATTTATACCTACTTACGTGAAGTAAAAATGTAGAGATAAAATGGAAATTCTAGTTTTTAAAATAAAGCAGGTTTACTGAGTTGCTAATTTTCCTAATGGAATACCAAGACAGGTTGATATCAATAGCAGATTTATTTAATTAATAATTCATGAAAATTTATATCTAGTCTTCTCTGGTCTAGGTTCACGCCTGTCCAGTGTCAACCGGTCGATAAATTTTCTTTAACGACTTCGATAACTTGAAGAAACAAGTTGTAGCTTCGAATAATTTTTACGTCACAAAGTAAAGGTAAACTCACATTGTTGCTGATGCATTTCGTCAGCATTGAGATAAAAGAAGCCCAACACAATGGCCTTTAAGTGATAGTTATGGCACTTTTTATAGGCAGTTAGATTTATTTTTACTGCACTGTTTGTTTTAATACGCTTTTCGCGAGGAGAGGTCGCGACTACTGCTTTTTCATTCATTTATCGCAGACTATTCGAATCAGTTGGAGCTAATGTTTATGTTAATGATGTGAATGATCGACCTATCTTGTGAGCATTTAATGGTCTTTATCGTTGAAAGCGAGTGCGTCTACGATTGTGTCTACTGAGCAACGTAGTGGGCGTACGATTCTAGCGTCCCATTTGTCATTGATAAAAATATCGCAATATTTTTCAGAGAGCAATCAATTAGCATGACTTATAGATTTATCGTGTAGTTTTATGGCTTACACAGATATAAACAAACAGCGACGGTCTGGTGTCTGGCTGGCAAAGAAATGATTGTGGTGTATTTCAGACACCGAGCGTGGGAATGCAAGTTTACTAAACTGTTTTCTTATTCTTAGAACTTGTACTTCTAGGTGATCAAGTAAATATATTATACTGTGCCTGTAAATGGCACGAGGATGGGTGTATTAAACTTAAACTCAAAGCATTTATTTCAATTAAACCATTTACAGGCACTTTTGAATTGTCAAGAATTTGTCAGTCAAAACAAATGAAGCTAGTTGCCCATTCCAAAGCGTACGTTCCTATGGAGAAGAACGGGCAAGAAACTCCATGGACACTCTTTTAAGTTATATTTTTACAAAAATATTACCCAGTTACATCATTAATGTTGAGTTTATAATTGTATGTGAGAACGATGTAAAAAAGACAGACAGAGTATAGCAAATATTAACGAAACAACAATCCAAATAAAATTATATTTACTTACCTAGATAGGTAGGTATAGAGTATTCTAATCTGTTTTATATGTAAGTAGCTATGTAGTTAACGTTACCTTACGTTTCCAAACGAAAGTACCAACATCATATACTTAAGTTAAAAATGAGAAGATAGCTAAAAGACGCAGTTGCCTTTCTTATAAATTGGCGAATAAACATTGCCAAAAGCTATAAGACGTAAGAAAGTTATTTATGCCAGGAAAAGGGCACTCATTAGGTACAGCTGCTAAATATTAAATAAACCTAACTATACCTCCTACCTACATAAGAGTATTTGCTTTATCTCACAACGAGGGATGATCTCTCATTAGCTGACCACGCGGGCCGCAGTTCGCCCCAACGGTCCTAATAAGGAAATATAGGGCAATAAAACTGGCCAGTGGCGAGCCTTCTTAATCAAATTGTCGAAATGGCCGATGGGAGCGTCGTTGATACCACCGACATCACCATAATTATCTTCTCAGTAACTTTTGTCTAGGTAAAATTGTAGTTGAAGGTAAAATTGTACCTATTTGAAATTATCTTGAGTTCATGAGTTGTGTGTCTAAGCAAGGCTAGGGATAAACCAAAGCGAGAAAATGCGGCTTTTCCAGAGCTATTCCAAAATAAACATACCTATGTATTAAAATAGTAAATAACTAAATCAGATGCCGAAAGATACCTCATTGCGATACATCGCGGAGACTTTTAGGTTTATCTCTATCTGTCTGGCATGTGCGTGCGTGTCCATTAGCATGCATTTGTTTTACATGCATGTGACATCGAGATAAACTCAAACTCAAAGCATTTATTTCAATTAAACCATTTACAGGCACTTTTAAATTGTCGTAGAAGTCGGTCAGTCAGAAAATATGAAGCTAGTTGCCCATTCCAAAGCGTAGGTACCTATGGAGAAGAACGGGCAAGAAACTCCATGGACACTCTTTTAAATTATAATTTTACAAAAATATTAGTTACATCATTAACGAGTTAAACCACGAAAGTGTGCCATCTTTGCATGTTCGGGTTCGTTGGGAAACCCGTTCACCGTTCTAATATAATCTTGAACCGTTATCTTAAAACAAAGATCTCATCAAAAATTCAGCATGTGACTCTCGGGATGTATCCAATAAATCAGTTTTACAGCATTCCCGTGTCATTTCAGTCGTCGAACGGCATAAAATGATAATTTTACTGCGCTCCCCTTCCGTCTCGGGGACTTTACGACAATTGTGAAATGTATCGACAGTTCGGGTGTCACCTAGATAGCCGACCAACATTTGAAGCAAACACCTAAACTTTAAAGCCTCATTTACTCATAGTAATACGACCAAAATTCGCTTGGCAAGGTTAATTTTTCCCGCAAATATCCAGTTAATCCATCAGCAACATATGGTACCTGTCTCCCCTCTCTCCTCTCCTTCAGTTTTCCTCTTGAACTGTTATTTTAAGGCGCGGGCCATCAATCTTTCAGGTGGCTTTGCTGTTTAAATATAATGGTGAATCATAGTTATAGAGCAGAGAACTACTCATCGAGGCATTTTTATTTATTTAAAACTTTCATATGGCCCAGTTTAGATTTGTGTAAAAATACATATAAATGATGCATCAAGTCTTTTTCTGACTGAACTTGCATTTACAAACCTAAGTATTTACAAACTTGGGAAAAATTCCTAAATGTAGTGACTGAATTAAGGGTGGTAGGGGGCATCGAGGTGCAAACTATTCCCATGGATTCAGTATATGATTCTGAATCAACGAAATATAGCTGTCCCATACATTTTGACCGCGGAGGTATTCTAACATAGGCTAAGTAAGTTTGTTACTAACACAATGGAGCTCATAAGTAGTCTGAACAAATAAATTATTATTATTCTATTTAAAGGTACTTTTCTATATAATTTCTCATTTTCTTTTTTTTTTCATTTTCTTTCTATTTTTTTCATTCTTTCTCTCTTTTTTTCTTTCTTTATTTCTTTTTTTACTTTTCTTTTCTGTATAGCCGTAGACATTTCCACGCTGTTTAAAATCATGTGCTGAATTCATGGTCGCAGTTTGTCCCGGCCGGGGCTAATGATAATGATTATGAATAATATCTTTCAAGCTAGATAGTCAGATAGTCTAAAAAAAATTGATTATTCAACCCTATAATAGATTTATACATTTATGAAAAAGTCCCTATCTCTCCGTGTCGTAACAACGGTCTACCCATAGAAAAGGTCGTCCCTAATTTAATTTATGCGCTCTAAATTTTTTCTTAGATACAATATTACCTACATAACAAAAACAGATATAATTTACAACTATTGATATTCTCAGGCGTGAACCCTTTTCGGCATAAACATTCATTATAGCAACATGCAATAAAACCCGAACAATGGTTAATTACCATCTATTTATTGCCCAAAATTAACAACGCAGTAATGATTGAGAACCAGAGCGTTTTGTCAACAAAACCAATTATTTTGTTTGTATAAATTATGCTAATGCCTTTGTAGTGTAAATGTGATTGATTTCGTTTCTTTTGTGAAAAGTTTGTTTGCCCAAACTATGGTTATTTGGAATTAGGAGCCAGTCTTTTGTAGGTAGACCTTCGAATTTGTAGTCCGTCGAAGAGTCATTTATTTTGTTAGCAAACGTATTCTTGTCATCCATCAAAATATTCAAACGAAATTTAAGACTTGCGTGTAGGTTGCAGGTCAACTAAACGTATTGAACCTATTTAGGTACCTTTACATAGAGTAGGTTGAACTACCTCCGACGAAAAAAAAAATATTCGAACCCAATCATCTCAATATTTATCGTACGAAGTAAAATCAGAGTAGCTCAACACTTGGTTGTGTTGTCTAAGCAAAACGTCATGTTTTATCGCTCACCGTCACCTCTTGCTATTGACCCAAGCACTGTTGTGGTACGTAAAGTACGTAATGTGTGGTGCGACAATCGCAAGGTTTACTACATCGTTTCACTTTTAACGCTATTAAACGAACACTATAAAATGTTGAGCGCACCACCATGCATCATCGGCTGTGTTTAAGCACTTATTGATGTTCAGTTAGGGTTTTTATTTGAGAGCTTTAGATTTTTCTCGGTTGCACGAAAGGTTTTATTTTCGTTTTGGAAAATAGTTTTCCAGTTCAGAAAGAATTAACTTTTTATCTGGTCGGAAAACACAATGCATTTTGTAGTTGCTTCAATTTACCTCCTACAGATTGGATAAGTCCTGGTCTGAGAAGATGGATTAAATTATTATTATTATAGTTTTAAGTAGGTACACATGGGCGAAATAAGACAAAACAGATTTTTAGGAACTTATCTATTTGAAGCCAGTAGAGCAACAAGCCAGATTGATTAATTGTTTCTTAGAACCATCCTCCCCAAAAGACATAATTGTTCTTTATAATTACTTCCCACCTTATAACCCCTAACTATAAAATAACGAACAGCACCACTCATCCCTCTGAAACGAACATTTCTATTCAAGCTCATCCGAAACTTCCGAAGTACTTACAATTAAACCTCCAAGTTCCGACAAAGATAGTTAACAAGAGCAGAGAGGCCCTAATGACAAGGATTAAGACGTAAAGATAGGGCGAGATACGTCATTACAGGCCCCAGTCTCATGCATCTACGTCATTACGGCCCCCAGTCTCATGCATCTATGGATGTCGGCTCTCATTAGGGAGATACGCCCCGAGAGTGAGTTAATGATGTTCCCTAATGGATGCCAGATAGGTAAGACATTCTGTATACAGGATAGGTGCTCTTGAAAAGGTTTTTTTGTGGGATAATTATGTCCTGTTTTCTGTCAGAGATTGTATGATTTATGTAATGTGCAGCTTAATTGGTGGGGTCTAATTAACTTTTTTTTTGACATGATATCTACCTATGTAATTGATCGAACATGTTTTTTTTGTTCTATATCAATACAGCTTTAAACTTTTAAGCATTAGCTTTTAAGCATTAAGTACAAACCTTAGTGGTTTAAAAATGCTATTCTGCTGAAACAAATGTACCTATTAATTTTTAAAAGGTAAATAAACATAAAAAAACTATAGTAAGGTACTTAGGTAGGTACTCTAATTAATGCTGATAGTCATATTCTGATAGCCTTGTCAAAATAAGATACCCCACTGCCTTCATTATATTTATCATGTTGGGAGATTTTATGCTTACGAGTAGTAGGTACCTACCTACTTCCTTGGATATCTTCATGGACAAAAAATGTTTTCACAGTAATTTATTTACCTGTGCATGTCAAAAAAACATATCATAGTAAGTAATGAATCTCGTTTTCACATAATTATATTCTGAGTAAAAATATGAGCTGCATTCAGTTTTAAAGTATAATTTTTGGTAACAATGCGTTGTGAAGATTTATCTCCAATTATGTTCATTAAACTAAAAGTGTACAAAAAAAACAATGTAAATACCACCTCAGTAACCTAAATGTCGGACCACCTAGGAGTAAAATCGAAACAATAGTGAGAAATGAGCATCATTATCACAATGCAGTTACCAACATTGCGCTACGAAGCTACGATACCCGTACTGCCAACCGTATACGTCACGCACACAGACGCGGCTGGCTGGTCTGTAGCGAGTATGGATTAGCGCGGGCTGCCGCGCGAGCGAACGTCACAAAATGGCGGCCGTAAAAACAAGTGAAGAGTGAGTTACGGTCGGACGCGGGTCGAGGGGGGCGCGGCTCGAGGGGGGAACACCCGACCAATGGCGCTTCGCTGAGCGAGCAACGCAATTCGCCCGCCAACTCCGCTCTTTCTTTTATGGTCGACGTTGTTTTTCTCTGGCGCGCTTTTTCCTGATTTTTTTTTGCGGGAAATTGTTTTGTTTGCTTTGTACGGAGCGCTACAAAGTATATTAAAGTGTTTTTCCCTTGTTTCGTATTGAAATATACGGCCTTTTCCTTAATGTAGAACACCATTTTCGTTTTAATACGTTACATGTTCTGCTAAAAGGACCAGAAGAAAATTCCATTAGAGTTCGTCTCAGAGGAATTGTTGCTTATTCTGATAAGTCAAATACCTAAAATATCCGGTTGTGCTTAAGTATCTGATGCTTAATGTTTAAATCAACATTTTAATTTCTTGGAGTTTTTAAACTTTAATGATAATATTATGTTGATTTGCGAACATAAATCACCTAAGTTTCTAATAGCTACAAGTTTATTAGACAGATTGACATCTCTACTTCTATGTTCAATGTTATAATAAAATTGTTCCCATTAGGTAGGTAGGTAGGTACCTGCTTAGATAAGTATGGAAATTTATTATCCATTCTTGAGAAGTTGTGATAAATGTTTCTACAGGCGTTTTCCGACGGCAAGTTTAAGTTCCTATTCCTACCTACTTACCTGCCTAGAGAACAACTGAAAGTATTTTTTCTAAAAGAATTTACTTTATTAAACCCCGATCCAAAAGCCTTGTATTAAAAAAAGTAATTAAAAAAAATTAAACCGACTTCAAAAAGAAATGAACTCAAAATTATGAAATAACTTTAATTTCGGAAGTCGGTGTCTTGGGATCTCTATTTTAGTTTTAGTTTTTTGCCACCGACTTCCGAAATTAAAGTTATTTCATAATTTTGAGTTCATTTCTTTTTGAAGTCGGTTTATTTTTTTTTAATTACTTTTTATTTGGTAATTTTTAGTTGTTGCACTAGAATTTGACCAAGGTTTTGAGATGTTTTCGCTTTGACACTACACCCATAGCTCGTATCAATAAGCCAGGCCGTCACACTTTCACGTCTTAGTCCATATCTTGAAAACTACTGAATCGATTTTGATGAAACTTGCACTGTTCCCTAAGTTGAAGTAAATGTAAGCCAATAAAAAAAGAATGGTCACATACATACATACATACATACATACATCTATAAAATTTTGTATATTTGTTTGGAAGCCCTAATAGATTGTCATATGTGAATATAATGCAATTCCAATAATATTACATACATACGTATCGAATTGATAACCTCCTTTTTTTTAAGTCGGTAAAAACAAAACACGATAAGCATTATTAAAACTTTTTTTAAACCTTACCTATATTTTTCATGTTGATAAATAAATTGTTCATGTCCAACAGTTATTTTACATGAACACAAATTTAAATATTCAACACAAACTCTCAGCATCCCAAGACACAACAAAATATAATCTACGTCCCAAAAATAAAATGAGACATCTCCGCTTAATCCTCGGGGCAATAAAAAGTAAAAAGTTATTAGTTGGAGCGAAGAACTCATCGGGAAAGTTGCAGTGTAATAATTTAGTTAAGACAGGCCGCGCCTTAACGTCGTGTAATATCCTACACTGACATATTTATTGTTTTCGAAGGGCGGGGGCTTCCTCGAAGGGGAACACCGAATACCAAATACCGTTCCTTGCTTGCTTTGCAGGGGATGCAATAAAACACAACGCAAGATCAAATATTTTGATCCTCGCCACACAAGATAAATATCTACAACAAAAAATGAACAAGCTAAGAAATTAAAAACGTTTGTTGCAATCAAATAAATTCTAACAAGGCTGACTGACGGTTTCAAGAAATGGTGGAATTTCTACCTGTTTGTAGATTGAGATATACGATTTTTGTGGATTTTAAAATATTTTTAGCTGTTAATTATCTTACCTATAGTTTTTTACGACTGCTATTTGCAAGATATATGTGTTTTCAAGTTCTTTTGTTTATATTTTGAGTCTAGTTACTAACCAATTTACATGATTCCGGCTAACAACAAGTCTTAGATTACAAATTGTAGTAGCGATTCCCTACTGAAGTATTTATTAGGGTAAGTATTGCCAACTAGGTGAAAATCCAATGATAATAAATTATCATTAACTAAGCAATTATTTGTCTTTATCTGTTCAATTCAAAGGAAATAAAAATAATAGTAAAATGTATAAAGTTTTAAACATTATTTAAAATAAAAGTATGCGGGTTTTAAATAATATCTACCTAACAGATATTGAACACGTCGACAATTTTATTAATGTCTCTGCTTGCAAGTGTCAAGAAAACTAAACTACGTAAGGACACCTTTCACCTATCAAGTTTTGATCAACATGCAATTATTTACGTATATACCCACGTAGGTATGTTGGAAGTACAGATGTATACAATAGATATATCTCCACCTGCCTTAAATATTCGCGTCAATTAGTACAAGAGTACACATTAAACACATACATATATGTAGGTACATATGTAATAACCAACGTTATGTTAAAAGGTGTCGGTGAACATACACAAATGTATGTTTAAGGGAGTGTTTATACAGTCGTGTGTCAGCTGCAAAGTAAAATTAAAAAGCGAACGAAGGAGTTGCATTAGGGCCGTCAGTAACCGGTTTTATGGAACGTTATAAAATTCATAATTATTAATGCTTTGATTTCAATGTTGAATAAAATTGTAATTGTAGAAACAGATTTGTGTGTGAAGTTTTAACAATGTGCTACGAATTTCGTAGCAAACTCGTAGCACTTTGTTTGGTTTGGTCTTTTCACAAATATTACACTTTTCTTTGTGTTTATTTTGGTAATTAATTAGTGGGTATTACAATATTGGAATAGAATAACGACAGATGGAAGAAATAAGTAAATCATTAAATTATAAAACTGTGGTGCTACGCCTCGAGGTCTACGAAGCTAGGAACACTTTTACTAAACTGAATTTCAGATGATTTTCTTATGATTACGAAGACTTTTCTCTTATAGCTTATAATATCTGGGTGTCGTTAAAGTAAACTAATTCATCTGGCAACCCTGCTGGTTGAGCGGTGGCGTGGGGCGTCGGGTTCGTTGACCGGCCGCCCGCGCCGCTCTGAAATATCGCCTTGCAATATCTCGCTCGGCTTAATCCGAGCACCGCGCCGCAAGTCTGACCTAACCTTTATAAACGTTTATAATAAGCTAGAACATTTATAAATGTTAATACTAAAGTTATAGCATAACGAAAATGAATAGACAACGTTTGTTTGTGTAATTAAACTCGCTCGTAGCGCCTTGTGAACATGCTAAAGTAAATTCCTCTTTTTTCCTGCCTTTGTTGATAATGAGAGCAATTCTATTTGTGTCTTTTGAAAATTATTAAAGTTGTTTTATGTCACTGATATTTAATAAAAACCATGAATAACCTGATAACACTTCAAAAAGAGCTAAGTTTTATTGAGTCACCTGTGATTCATACTGACATATGTGAATACACTTGGAGAATATAGGTATAACCTCCTTGTTGGGTTAACATTTTCTGGGAGGTTATCCTGTAGTGCTATTCTGTAAAAATCTCACCGTGAAAACTTAGGTGAAGTGAGCTGTCAATAGTGTCAATCCTTAGCATCAGGTGGAATGACAGCTCACTTTAAGGTCACTTCACCTAAGTTATCACGGTGATCTTTTTACAGAATAGCACCGCTGTTGGTAAAAATTAAACTGATGACGTATTCCCAATTTCCAATGTCTTCTTAATCGATTATTGGTTAAATCTTATACTTGTAGGTAGTTCTTCAGTAAATGCCTCCATAAGTGTAGGTATCAATAAATGAGAGGGAAACCGTTCATAGATAGGTAGAAATTACAAATAAAGTATCAGAGGACCAGAAGGAGGAGAAGGACTTTAAAAATTATGGTCGATTAGTAAGTCATTTAAAAATGTTACCACTGTTATACGAAACGACCCTTGAAATCTTACACCTGTAGGTATATTCTTCAGTAATTGCCTTGGTATCTATATCTGATAGAGAAGCCCTTCATGGTTAAGTAAGTTATAGTAGCAATTACAAATAAAGTTTCAGATAGACCAGAAGGATAAAAAAAACAATTTTAAAATTCTGGTAGATTAGCAAGTCATTTAAAAATGATAACACTGATAAACGAAACGACCCATTCGTGAGTTTATTAGAAACCGAGCTTCGGTCGATCATTATCTGCACATATAACTTCTAATTATTATTTAGGCACCTGCGGATTAAAAACAAAAATAATTTACATTTGTCCATTTAAATGTTTTTTTTAATAATAAAAGTTATGCCGGCGGTTACCATCGAATGGGGAAAAATGACCCATATGACAATGAAAACCGCGCCTTAATCCAACTTGTTTGTAATTAGCATAAATATTCACGCAATGCTCACTCAGTTGGTTTTATTTAAAGTATGTAAGTATCTATTAAGGTTGTCATTAATTCTACAGAAATAGAGTGGGTGAAACTATGGGGCCAAATATTTCTGTGATTTGCTGGTGTCATATTTTACTTTGAGAATGTCAAATTGTGGTGACAGCTAATCAGTTAGATATGTATGTAACGGGAAAAATATTTGGAAAATGTATACGTATAAGTATTTAATACAACCAAAAACCTGAAAGTGAGCTGCCTACTTATATACAATTATTTTATTAATATCCTCATAGTTATTTCATAAGTGAGCTCAATATTTTTGCTCAACGCTAGCAAGGAACTGAGTTCCTGTCTAAATAATGAACGAAAATAGGTAAGCGTCAAAGTCGGTGCCTCCATTTTTGTAGTTTTTAATTATGAAAATGCTAATGACAAAACACATTGGTAACTTATTTAATTCCCTATAATTATTAAGAACGTTCCTATTCGAATCTCAATCTCAATCTGTCAAAAATACAGTAGGTAGGTACATTTTTGCCAAGTTTTGACATTGATTGTCAATGAGTAGAGATTTTAAACGTTTTTAACAAGTAATTAATTACGGGAATTGGCCTTCTGGAGCGTTAATAAGAGCTAAACTCAAGTAACCGACACAAAATAATCAATTTTAAAAGCCTTTAACAAAACGGTTTATGGAGCTGTGTGATCACTCCTCATGTCTATTGTTCTATAATTATGTTGTAAAAGATCTTTATACATTGCCACTAGAACCTGAAATGTAATTGCTATCGTAACCGCGCTTGTGAATCGATTTATTTTAATTTGATTTAGTTTCAAAATTGATTCACAATTATTGAGAACGATATTCGAATTGCAGCTCCAAAGCTTGCAATATTATTAACGTTTGTTATCTTTTTGCTTTTCATGTTCGACCAACTTCGTTGATTAATATTCTACCAACCGACCATGAGTCTGTAACTCTGCTGGCAAGTCATTGGAATTTTAGTGAAGGTTACCGACTCACGTATGTATATCTTTACGAGTAGGTTGTAAGAATAATAAAGTAGTCACGTCATCGGGTCCAGGCACAAAGTAGGTTGCGGGAATTGCTACGAGCACGTTCGAATTAAGACGTTTTGCAAACCACAAGAAATGCTGGACCGGACTCGGTCGTTTGTTATTTACATAGCTACTAGCCTATAAATAAATACCGGCCCTCTCACACACACGTGCACAAAATGACGTTGTTTTAACTTTATTTTATTTTTAAACGCGCGAGCGGTGGAGCGCGCGCCGGCTGTAATTTCGCGGTGGTCGCGGCGCGCAGGCGTTTACGCACGCCGGACCAAGATGGCGGCCGACTCGTTCTAAAGTTTAAATTTTTAAATTTCTAATACGGTGTTACAATATTATATCGATAAGCGAATAAAAAATAATTTTTCCATGGGAAGTCATCGTTGTTGCGACTCTTGCGCAGTCTGCCCTCATATAGCTCGTTTCGCTCGGACATTGATTTTCACAGAGTGCTACATGAGTATAGTTGCATGTTTATAACTTCATTACACAGTTATGACTCAGAGTCATTATGTGCCAGAAGAATTAGGAGATTTATGGATTGCTAGTGAGTAATTTTTATGATTATTATGTTACAATTTTTTAAATCAACACGCATGGATTTAGATTGACGGCTTTGATGTTTTAATTTTGAAATGTTTTCCGCGAATTACAATCTTTAAATAATATTTTAGTTTTCTAAAAATATGTGAGAACATGTGGATACATATAATGTGTAATGCAGTAAAAAATTATATATAACTCTAGACAAAATACAGACTGAATATTTAGTCATATTTATTTATAACAGAAAACTAATAGGTAGCTTTGCCTGAAGAACTCCCCAACAACCAATTTGCTCTTAATAGGTATATACCTAGGTGAGTATCTGACAAAATAATTTAAATAAAATATTCGTATGTTTAGCATAACCAATAGATAAACTAAGTGTAGGTATCCAAAAACACATTCGGACTACCGTCTTGATAAAATATCAAATGTCACTTCCACGGCAGGACTCAAGGCTTTGGGAACCTTAGCTTCTTTTTTTTTTAAACCGCATGATGTTGTAAAAAACACGAAGTAACGTTAACTGATTTTTTTAACTTGTAGATCTTTAGCTGTAGTATTCATAAAACTAATATTTTGGGTACATACCTACTAAAATCCCTCTCACAACTAGCTTTTATTAAATGATACCTAAAGAAATATGGAATTCATCCCACAAATCTTCTTGGTACTTTGCGGTGCAGCTTTGTTTTTTGTCTTTGACAAATGGGATTTGAGCATCGTACCAACAGACTAGAACGCGTCTCACGATACCGGGCTATCGGTAAAACTCTCACCATAAAAAGCTAGGTGAAGTGAACTTAGAGTGCTGTCAATAATGTCAATCCCTTCAGGAGGAAAGACAGCTCAGTTCAAGCACACTTCAACTACGTTTTCACTGACAGAATAGACCAGCTGAACGGATGGACTATAATAGTATACAGATAATTAAAAACGGTTCCCTATCCATTTGCATAAAATTTTAAGACCTAAAATAACTTAGCATACTTTTGTTCCTCCTAATTATATTTTCGCATAACATTATTTACGCATAACAGCTTACGCATATTTTTTTTAAGCATATTTTCTCTAATCATAATAATGATTAAGCATAACATTGTAAAGCATAAATTTAGCATAAAAATGTTAAAATAAATGTTTTTCTAACGACGTCAGGTCGACGACTGCTATTTCTGTCTGCAGGGTTTAAAGAAACCTAACCAAACCGAACCTCGGGGTGCCCTTCGCTCGCTCTTGCGTCCACGTCGCCTAGTAGCACAACATATTGAATTTTTAAGACAACACTTTTATTATATTTAAAAGTACTTTAGTTTAGGATAATGCGAATTAAATTTATGCCAAAACAGATTAGCCTTAGGTAACGATAATTATGCCAACCTAAGCAGTATGGCAAAAAAAATATGGTAAAGTATTATTATGGCAAAGCAAATTATACCGAAGAGTTATGCCTAAGTATATTAGGAAAAGAACGTTATGCGAAAAGAAGGGATCCCCTTAAAAACATATTAAGATTTAGAGCTCGTAAGTTAGTTTATTTTTATACTTGTATAATGTATAGCTTACAAGCTCGAGGTTTACCAGCGAGTCATGGAGCGCAGTATCCTGGGGGGTCGTATTTCTGACCGTATAAGGAACACAATACTGCGCGCCAAAACCAAGATAACCGGTGTTACACAGAAATCCGCAAACTTAAGTAGGACTGGGCCCGACATGTTTGCCATATGTCAGATGACAATTGGGCTAAGAAAACCACCGATTGGGTCCCGCTAAACGCACGATGCCATCGCGGCAGGCCAAGACGAAGTTGGCGAGACGAGCTTGACTCCTACCGTACGGACTGGCCGGCACTAGCAAGACAGAATTGTGTGGAAAAGGGAGAGGGAGGTCTTTGCTCTACGGTGGGGCAATATAGGCTAGTTATATAGATTAGACAGCTATAATGCTCATTAATTGTAACATCTGATTTGTAATACCTACATTATTTGAAAATAAATATATTCTATTCTATTTCTAGACTTTGATGGAAAAGGAACATTTGTGCGGAAGACATAGCATATTCGAGTGACAATTTATGTAGGTAAGCGAAGCTATCTTTACTTACTGTTTACTTATTTAATATTTTTTTCACTACGGCACATTTGTATTAGTTCATTTACAGTGAATACAGTATGCTTCATAAAATTTTAAAAGGCTCTTGGTCTTTTTGAGACAATTTCTGGCCTAAAATATACATCAACAGCAACAGAGGGGCAATTCTCGTAGTTTTAAGAACGTTCTTCAGTCTCAATCTGTCAAAAATACCTCTAATTTCTCTACATTTTGACAAGTTTTTGACGTTTGTTTGTCGCCGAGAAGAGACTGCGACTAGATTTTGAATGTTTTAAATTAGGAGAATTGACCTTCTGATATAGGTATTTAAATATGTATGCAGTAAAACGAAACGGCTAAATAATTCCTGTAACAGGTGCATATTATACCTATACGTCTTTGTCTCACAACATATGCGCCTGTTTAACATACAGCGTACGACCATACCTACTCTAGGTACGTGTTGTGACTAAGCTGAAAACAATATCGCTTTATCCGCGCCCGCGCAGCCGACCTCGTGTGTTTGCGGCGGTCTTTCATCTCGTATTTATAGTTTCCAGTCGGGTTTTCTGGTGTTTTGATCGTCTTCCTAGTTATCGCCTATATCCTGAGTGGGTGTTAGCAATTGTAGATAGCGGTGATGCAATGATTTATGTGTTTTAGTGGGATGTCACCTTTGCTTTTGATGGACTGCGTTTGTGTCTAAAGTCCTTTGTACACACACTTTTCTTGCCGTGAAAAACTACGGTTTATTCGTCATGTGTGGGCACGGTCATCAGTGTTGTATGGATCACTATAGAAGTTTGTTGATGACACGGCTGCACTATAGCACGGCGCCGTCACCGTATAGGTACTGTAAAGGTTGTTCGCTAAAGTCAACTTTATGTAGTACAGGCTGGCTGTAATTTAGCGCGGGTTCCATTCGAACATTCAAGCAAGTTTAGAAAAGATAGTGCTAGTTTAGTCGGGAATATGTAAAGACGTTCTGTCATTGTAATTTTAATGAAATCCTATCGTTGTTTAAATTCGTCGAAGGACACATCCAGCCCTGCACAATACCATAGAACCGTGTCATATCTACAAGGCCACACGATTATTCTACGGCGCGGTTTTTACGCCGTACCGTAAAGAAATCGTCCCGTATACAAAGGGCCTAAGTGTACCTAAAAGTACGTACCTGTTAAAGGTACCTATTAAACCAACTTCCACCTGCTTAGATAAGTTAAGAAAATCTGTATACGATTCCATGATGACTTAGTAGGCAGGTTGGTACATGAAAGTAAATAGGTTTTTCATTGAGTTTTCCATCTGATCGAGTGACGGGTCGTTCTTAGAATAAAAAGGCGGGGGGGGGATCTCTGAAGGTAAATATTGAAGTTAAGCATATAGGTACATACCCAATACAGGGTAGCGGGGACATCGGCGCGCAACCAGAAGGTCTATTCCCGTAATTAAGAGGGAATAGGGCGTGCGATTTTCCATACAAATAATATATTCCCCTTTTTTCTTCCTGAATAATGCCTCTAGAGCATTTTTTTTTTCATAAAAGGTAGGTAAACACGCCCCTGTCATTTTCTTTTCTCAGTAACTAATTAGTAAAGAAAATATGACCCTCTAAAAATTACAAAAAGTGCCCTATTTTTAACGCCGTGATTAGAGCACTACCAGACAAATTACAAAAGTTTTTCATATAAAAAAAATGGTAGGAATCTAAACATACTCTTTCTTAAAATGTTAATGTAAAAAATAATGGAATCGGCTCAGTTTTCGATCTCGTCAAAATTTTTGTGAAAATTTCGGTCTGAGCTGCAGCTGTCTCTATCACACACAATGCCCCCTTTGTGTGTGATAGAGACAGCTGCAGACTTGAGGTAAGGCGACGGCAATAGTTTCTTAAAATACCTATTTTTCAAATTCCTCGTAGGTAAGCTCCCCGTCCCTTCTTAAAAACGTTCAAAATCTAGTCGCAATCTCATCTCAGCGACAATCAATGTCAAAAACTTTTAAAAAATGTAGGGAAATTAGAGGTGAAATTTGTGGCTGAGATGACTGTGAACGTTCTTAAAATTACGAGAATTGGCTTCTGCTACCATGAATTCAGAACATGATCCTAAAACCCCCTGAGTTGATAAAAGTCGGTTATAAAATAGTAGATTGGCACTCTACCTATTTTTCATTTCGAATATAAGGCAAGTAAAAAATAGTAGTTTTATAAAATATTTATTGATAGGTAATAATAACATGAATAGTACCTTTATTTCCACTTCATAGAAATACTGTATGTATTTTATATAAGTATTTTTCTTTTGAAATTTTTGGCAAAAGATTTTCGATTACTGTATTTGCCTTATCTTTAACCGAATCTGGGGTCAACATTTCAGAATCGCTTGAACTCATTTTTAACCGACTTCAAAAAGGAGGAGGTTCTCAATTCGTCGGAACCTTTTTTTTTTTTTTTTTTTATTCAAATATTAGTATATAAAACCAAGTTTTTGAATTTCGGTACAGCTTACAGAGTAAGGGTCAGTTCACACCGAGACGCGACGCGACGCGCAGTTTTCTAGATAGAAATACAATTACAGACCTTATCTACTACACTAAAAGGTACACAATTCAGTGTCTACTTACTACGTCGAGCTACGCAGCGCGGCGCAGCCGCCGCGCGGCGTAGCTCACTGAATCGTGTACCTTTTCGTGTAGAAGATAAGGTCTGTAATTGTATTTCTATCTTGAAAACTGCACGTCGCGTCGCGTCTCGGTGTGAACTGACCCTTAGTATCCCGCTAAATTATACTATAGTCTTTTTTAAATTTTAAATATGCATCACACCGCGTCACCCCCGCTGGCCGCTCCGTTTAATAGGTATTTATTTAATTCAAGACCACAGCATTATTCTTAATTATGTAAAAAATGTCGTAGCTGACTACCTAACCAAATTTAGTTCTATTTTTAAAATTCATTCCTGCCCTAGAGAGGGAAGCAATTATTATGAGTCTTTCCCGCCCAAAGGTGGAAAGCACCGGCTTACACCCGCTATTCGGATCAAACAAACACTATACCTACCTTCCGTGTATGATAAATGAAAAATACTGTGTGTTGTATAGGCAACTGCTGTTTTTTTTATAACCCACGAACAATTCCTACAGTTACTGAGTCTAGAATCATGTGCCGAGTTCATGGTTACAGTTTGTGCGTTGATGTCCCAGCTACCCTGTATAGAAACACATCGTGACCGTCGCGTTGCTATCAAGTAACATATTAATTGCCACGACCAAGGCTCGTGAGTTACGGATTCACTGTCGTGTGGCACGTTCGCAAGGTAGGTAAGTAGACCAGGTAGCCATGAAAACATCTAGGTACAAATATATTTCCACGATGTGTTTGGCCTGATTTCGCAATACCTACTTTTGTAAAGCAATATATAAACCATGCGAAGAAAATTCAATTTTCATGATAAATCAACAATTACATTTAAATCCTTGTTTTCTGGTTTAAAGAATTGATTTCTCCAAAAAAACAATGTTCACTTAGGTAGGAAGTAGGTACTTAACATAACATAATACAATCGCCTATAATGTTCCCACTGCTGGGACACAGGCCTACTATCTTCGAGAAGGAATGTCAGGGAGTAACTGGCGTGCTTGGTAGATTATATGCTAGTAGTTACAGGAACATAAATGCTGTTTTGTGTTTAGGTTTCTTGTTAAGTATTATGTATTCTACACGTTATGGATTTTATTATATTCTACTCTCAGTCATTTCATTGTTTGACTTCGATTTTCTTTTGAACTATTCAGAAAATTAATTTTCTTTCTTAAGGGGGAAGCGTATTATAGTTCTGTAAATACATATTTGTTACGGCCGCGTTCAACGTACAACTTAATACTGACCAGCAAATTGCAAAAAACGTAAAAAAAAATAATTTCGCGGGTTACCCTGGCGCTTTCGCCTTAATCGTTTTTATTCTATTCAGTTTATAAGTATGTATGACTGTACCCCACATTTGCACATCCTACGTGCCTTTAACTTTGGTCTAAATTGGTCGTGTGTGAGCTGGAACCTACGTGCTCCTTGGTATGGTAAAATTTTTATCGCAAGCCCGTTATCGTGCCGATCATAAATCTGTTTTCGAATCGTGAGTCGCCATTACTGGCGTAGCGTTGCAAGCCCGTATTGAAAGCTGACACAGAAAATTGGACCGTTTCATGCGAGCAATAAAGTATAATTTAGTAACACCGGCGACCTTTATTTAGCGCATTTGGGATTCCATAAGGTTTATTGTCGCATTGTACGTAAGTATTTGCCAATGCACGTAAAATGCTAGGCGAGGCTCTCAAAACGCCAGACTTATTTACGGTCTAAGAGCGTTGTCGTTCAGTGCGCCCGTATCCGTAACTTGGAAAGATAATGGCCACCCCTGAATTATGTCTCTGAATCTTTTAGAGATGCCACGGAAAATATACGTTGGAAGAAAAACGCGGCTTGAAATTAAATTGGAAAAATCGGTAGCGTTTATCCCAAAAAGTCTATTTTGCTGGATTTTTGTCGTGTTAAGACACTGGAAAACATGATGAAAAATACAAGTAGTTAACTTGGCTCTTACCTTATCTATACCTATATAAAATGCAAAGTCCTGACTGACTGAGATATCAACGCACAGCCTAAACCGCTGGTCCTAGAGACATGAAATTTGGAGGATTTGTTCTTTGTGAAGAGTAGGTATCCACTAAGGAAGGGTTTTTCGAAATTCCACCCCTAGGAGGGTGAAGTTTCACGTGGACGAAATCGCGGGCAGAAGCCGGTATGTACAGTCAACAAAAGAGATAAGTACCTATGCTGGATCGTCGGATATAGGTAGTTGAAGTTTAGTAAGAAACCGATGGATGTTCTCGAATAAAATTTTATGTTATTAATAGAAAACAATCAGCTCATTTATCAAATTAAATTTCAGTCGACAACATCCATCGGTTTCTTACTAAACTTCAACTGTATCCGACGATCCTGCATACTTATCTCTTTTGTTGACTGTACATAAATAACTTAGTTAAATATCATTGCTAAAGTTTATCAGGAATGTGGGCGAACATGTTTGACCTTATTCCTATACAAACGCTTAAGTCAATCAACTTACGACATGTAAAGAGATTTTATTCATACCTCATTCTAAAAAGCAGAAAGGTCACCAGTCTTGTAGGTATTGCCGTTCGATATAATTGAACTGGTTTCAAAAGATTTCCAAATTTAACTTTATCTGTCTCGCAATTACATAACAAGATTTTTTACTTTAAAAAAATCACATTAGGACACCTTCCAACCCACCTGAATATAACTTAGTCAACATTTTGAATGATTTTATCGGGTTAGCAACTATATTATATTTAAAATACCACAAAAAGGTATACTCAATCCGTTAATGACAATCTATATCTTTAGCTTGCAACAATTAAATAAAATTGAAGTGTCAAAATAACAGCTTTTTACTAAATACATTATTTATTTATTTTAGCGTATGTTGTAGGTATCACTGCAACACAAAGACCTCCCTTTCATTTTTCCACTCCTCTCTCTATTGAGATAATGTGAACCAATCCTTGAAAGTGTACACGGTACCAACTTATATCAACTCTTTTTATATTTGGTCGTTCTCCTGTTTGTTCCGGCAAATCTCCGAAACGGCTAGACCGATTTTGGCGGAACTTTCTCTGGCAGGTAGCTGATTTTATAAGGATTAACTTTTATTTTAGAAAAAGAATAAGGGGTACGTACACTAATTCTTTAAAAAAAGACCCATGAAATCAATATCCAAGCGGGCGAAGCCGCGGGCAGAAGCTAGTTATAAAATATAAGTAACCTTACGCCATACAATTATTCGGTGAGCAATCGATAATTCGATAGCATCAAAAGACATACAATTATCTACTTCTAAGTTCTACGAAATAACTTTACTTAGCGGAAACGGTGTCCATTACAGCAGAGGTGGATTTTTACTATACATAGAGATTTATACGAGTACCCGCCGAGGTATTAATTGTGAGGGGTTTATTGGCACAGTCAATAACCATTTATAGCTTTCTCAGCGAGAGTCAATTACGTTGGATTAACTCCACGATGAGTTTGTAGGTGTGAAATAACCACGCAGCCACGTAGCCACGTAGGTATACCTAGTTTCACAACGTTCAAAGGTTTCATCGTTTATTTTTGGAGAAACCGGACATTGCGAATGTATATAGCTAGTTTAATAAGGTAGTGACGGAATTATTGCGTCAACCTAATATGATTTAAGCGGAACTAAAAATCGATTTCTATTGGTCGATAGTCACATTTTATTCGGTATATTTCGGTTCTTCTGAACACAAACGATGGAACCCAAACTACAGTCATGTAGGTACCTATTCTCCACCAACCCCGGTTGTACAAGTATTTGTTTAGTAGAATGGTTACAGTAATTAAACAACGAAATTGGATTGATAGCGAGCGTACCTACGTGTTACAACACAATGTGTCCCGTAATGAAATGTAATCAAGCGTTAAATTAAAATCTTTTGGTTTATCAAAGGTTTGTTGGGAGGTTCAGCCTTGTAGGTATTGTTTTAGCGTTTATAACGTGTTTTGTAATTTTGATTCGACTACGGGTCTGCCTATTTTACTTTGATTTGGGTTGTAGGTACGAAATCCATCAATGATCGATGCATGAAACTATTTACATTGTTTATCGAAAAAAAATTTGGTATACTTTGTAGTTGTAGGTATGGAGTATATTATATCAAAGTTATTTTTATTTAACCTCCACGACTGCAATGATCATGATATAGTAGGTAAATGTCTTATCGTTCTTTAGGTACCTACATGATAAAAGCATTCGTACTTGCGAAAGCACGTTTACAGATTCTAAAAATATTGAAAAAATAAGAACTGTCCATAATTATGTTTAGTAAGTTAAGGAGGTCACATCACAGCCGTTATATGTACCTACCCACCTAAAGATGACAAGGAACCGACCAAGTCGTTTTCCAAATTTATTGTTGAGCCAAGATCTTCAACCACAGTCCAAAAGCCCGAGGTCATTTATTATTACAGTAACCGAAAATAGCTGGATATCACATTACAGAAGGAGTCCAAATTCCTTTAAGAACCGCGTCGTTAATCCGTCAGAAAGTTTCAGCTATGGTTTACGAGGGCCAAAACCAACGACCTATAAAAAAATTGTGCCCGCACACCCAAACTCCCGAAGTCCCGAAAAGTTTGATTTATTACGAGATCTAGCAATTAGATGGTGCGGGCCAACTGAGGGATTGATTTATGATGATTCATAGTAATCATGAGCCTGTGATCCGTCCAGTAATTCTATTTTATGACAATTCCCCTGATGAATGGCTGCGTGCGGTTTCTGACGCCCGCCATCTTGAATTGAGACACTCGTGTTGCGGTGACAATTCTAAGCTTGAGAATATGGTTGTAAGAAATGAAAGTGTGAGTCATTTTGCATTTTTTATGGCCTAGTTGAGAAGAAAATTATGTTGGTCACGTAATATGAAATGTTAGAAACTGAGTATGTCCGTGTGGAAAGCTATCATTAAATTTTCCGAGAAATTGCAATACTCTGATATTATTTCCAGTAAAGAAGCAAAATTACAGTAGGTGAAATTAAATTTTCTAAAAGTCATCGAATCATGATTTAATTTTGTAAAATATGAGACGTTTATTTTCTCTTGACTGTATTTACCTGTCAAAAAGAGTAACCTAGATAAAGTGGATAAGACAGAGATTAAAATAGAAGAACTAGCAGGGGATCGAGGAGGGGGCGGGGTTCAGGGGATCAGACCGGAACAAATCACAACTTTTTACCTCGTATTTGTTGAGGAATACAGCTCCCATTGTTATGTAATTTTATATATATTGTAGTTATGTAATCAACTTGAGCTCTAAGATCTCTCTGGTTGCAATTTAAACGCAATTTAAAAGTTTCAGCCTGGGTTAGGTTAGGCTGGGTTTTTCTATGTACCGCGGAAACTAGATATACCTATACCTATGTACATATATTGTACTCGCAGTAAAGTTAAAAAAAACTCTAATAAAGAGAAACATGGGCGCTTTAAGTAGATTTTTTCTATTTTAAAAAGTACATCCTAATAAAGTTTTTCTATGGTAAATATATTGGTACTTTAATATTGAATATGAGCCTCATACGTTAATAATCTCTACGTGTGTTGATGTTTATTTATTTAATTGAATACCAAACCAGCTTTCGCTCACACACCCAATAAAAATAAATGTATAGGTACAAACATTTTCTCACGGACGGCTTATGAGATTCTAAATACACCTACCCACTTCGGCACCACTAGCTTGACACAACCAAAAAGCTATAAATAGGGCACTAAACTTAACACTTACACATAAAGAGATCGGAGGTACATACAGATTTGATACTGCGTCGCCGCCTGTCGACGCTTCGCTGTTACCGATAAACAAATCGTCGACTTCACTCAACCAGCCCTCTATCGTGACAGTAAAAACTTAACTATCCGGTAACACGAACACACCTGGATATAAATCACGAGCACCAGTAACGGACTTATCGAAATATGTACGACACGATCACTCTTCATGAAAACTTTTAACGCTCACAAGATCGCGGTACCAACGGAAACGCTATCTACCTAAATGATTGAAAATCACGCACGGAACCGATTCCTACGAATGCCAACCTCTAACTATAGGGAATTAGGCAAATGCGTATTCGAGCCAAAAACGAAAGTATAGTTTACCACAAAAGCCAAAATATTTCTCCAGAAAGAGTTATTTCAATATTATGCAAATTTCACCCTTTGGAGTTTAACGACTCGAAGGAAAGATAATGCAGTCGATAATTTGGGTATTTTTTGCTGATTTCGGACTCGTTTTGTCTGGTTTTTCGAGACCTCATATAAAGGCGCACGTAATTTGCCTAATGCGTATCGAGAATTTATGTAAAGGTTACGCAAGACCGCCCTTTGTTAGGCTATAGTTACACTTTCGGTTTCAGCGTACTGATTTGCATAACAGGGTGCGCTCACAATGCTCGGACACCCTTTCTTGTACAATACTTTTTAGTTTCACTTTTAACGTTGCATTGTTGACATTTTGTGCGAGTAATAAATAAATCAGGCGCAAATTTATAAGGTCCGGCGCATGTGCACAGGACTACAATGTTGCCTTATATCGGCTGAGTCCTTGTGAACCTGGCTCGTTTATGTAACGACCGGTATATACAGTGATAAAGGCACTGCTAAGCGTCAACGCTCGGTTTACTCGTGAGAAAATTTTGTTCGGTGAGATTAACTTGAAATATTTCAGCCGGTAGACTTCAGTTAGAATGTGTAAATCCTGAACCTAAACCTTGACTCACGACTTATGATTTTAACGTTTGTTTATGTGTAACTAATTTGTTTTTAATTAAACAATAAACATAAACTTTGAATAAGTGGTCATTGATGGTAAAATGTTTGAAATAAATGCCAATAACACACGTCATTATGGCGTGTAATATCGTTTTACAACTTTAAGGCAATAAATAAATTGACTGCCGTTTGTACATTTTATTACGATTTAAAAGTCGATGACTGTTTGAGACGAATAATTGATTTATGCCGGTTATTATTAATGTTAATTTGATATTATCGTGTTAAGTAACGCTTGTAAATGTTTTGTTGCTAGTTTTTTTTACATTTATGGGGATTGATTATGAAATTATGGTTCTAGGTATAGTTTGAAGTTATGGGAAGAATTTGATGGTGTTCACAGATAAGATACTTACCTACTTATATATTAATGATGTTAAACCTAGGTACATATTCAGTCACGATTAGGTACCTATTATTTCAGGAGTCTAAAAATGAATGGTGTGATTTTTTTTCATATATTTACCTACTTAATAAATTATTATTTTATGTGTTTTGTAAGTAGCATACATCATGTAAATATTATTTTGATTAATTTGCAATATATTCTTAAAATTGTGTACATACTCGTACTTACTGAAAAATGTGTTTGACAAACAAAATGAGGTAATTTGGGAATGTGTAGATACTTACCTAAATTTTCAAACAGACGGTCTTAAGCGTCACCTACCTAAAAATAATTTAAAGGCTTATTATAGGTAAGATATGAAAAACCATATATAGGACTTATCTGCTTTATTACATCTCACTCCGGTCTTAACCCCGGATGACAGAAAGAGATGCATCCACCACATTCTAAGCCCAATATTTATGACGAGAGATTATTTTTACCGTCCTCATATAACCAATCATAATTAGTGGCCAAGAAGAAACGGTAGGCGCCCAACTATATCATACATATGTTAATGACCGGACTTTTCTACAAATGTTTTAGTCTTTTAACCGTTTAACACGTGTTAATAACTAATAAAACGCTTTAATGGTACATAAAAAGTTGAGATTTATAACGTATAGCCAGTACGCCTTATGATTTGCTTGACGCGTGCCTAGTTTACAACGTTATTTAATTCAACGTTAAAGTTTCATTGGCTTTCACTATATGACTAGTTATGATTGCAGCAGCAGTGAAATCTAATAATCTGTGTTATTATTGCGATAAATATTACAGTTATTACCAATTACCTACGTATCTGCGAGGTCGTTCTGTGTTTGTTTGGGTTTTCTAGTATTTATTTTTGAGCGTTTGATCTGCTTTCTACTTGAATGTATGATTAGCTAAACTGTTCTAATTTCAGTGGTGGAACCAGGATTACTGTAATGGTATAAACAGCCTTTAACACATAGCATTGTATTATTATAATATATATGTTAGTCTGTAAGGTATTTGTCTATGGGCCAAAGTAGCCTGAAAATAAAGGTTTTATTATTTATTTATAACGTTATCCCACTGCTGGGACACCTGTGTTTTGATAACTGTAATAGCTTGTGGGTAAATGATGACATAAGTTTAGTTCTACATTTTTAGTACCTAATTATTATCTATCTCACACATCCCTAGTTATAAGAATTTTACTTCATTACCTATATTTTACTACTACTGAGGGGCCCGTGACTAAATAATAATAGCCGCATAGGTCGACCGATCAGGTAAGCTACGCTTGCCGCGGTTGGTCTGTGGATGGGTGACCATCTTTACATACCGTGACCCCTCCGTGCCTTGCAAAGCACGTTAAGCCGTTGGTCCCGGCTGTCATTCGTGGATCTTTGACAGTCGTTACGGGTAGTCAGAAGCCCGAAAGTCTGACAACCAGTCTTACCAAGGGGTATATATCCTATTACCCAGTAACTGGGTTGTGGAGGTCAGATAGGCAGTCGCTCCATGTAAAATACTAGTATTTAACTGCATCCGGTTAGACTGGAAGACTGGTTAGACTGGAAAAGGCTAGGCAGATGTTGATATTTTACTATACTGAAAAGTCGTCGTATCTAAACTAAAATTAATAACTGTAATTTTTCCTTCTAAGCCGTTTCCGTTCCTTTTTATCTCAAGATCAAAATTCTAATAACGTTCCAAAATAAAAAAATACCCCTTTCTACCTACCTGAACATGTTTAACCACTTAAGCATATTCAAAGTGGGTAGGCTGTGTTTTGAAACCCAATCAGAATGTTCCCAAACATTTGTATAGTGGGCAGTATAATATCGATAAATTGTTCACCTCCACCATAATATTCGAGCCTCGTACGGTGTAGGAGGACGCTATACGGGGTAAGGACCTTTCATACGGAGCGGAAAACGTTCGGGTATGGTGACGTAGTCTGGATTGTGTCACGATCGAGTTAATTTTGCTGGGCACAGTTGTAGAAACCAATGCTTAAAGGTGTTTAAATAATTAGAGGAGTTGTGTATAAAATAAGACAAAAATAAACCTAATGGGTGCTCTAATTCATTTAGCAATTTATTTGATGATTATTTTTATCCGGCACTTTTTTAAATGAGGTATAGGTACCAGCTGAATACTACAGCTTGAATTCGGTATCAACACTTAAGAAAATTCACTAAACATTTAATTTCACAAGTTATATATATTTCCTGTAACAAAACACCTAAAAACCTACGCACACTTGGTCAGTTCAACTGTTGCGGCAACAGTTCGTCGCACTGTCGGCCCACGTCCGTGTGAAGGGACACTAGCGGCGTGGGAGCGGCATCTGGAGCGGGTGATCTGGCGATGCTCGTAAAAGAGCCGAATTAGTGCCCCCAGCCCGCTCTGCCTAGCTGGGGAAACAAAAACCAGATTTAAATATAGAATACCGTATAGTTATCTATATGCGATGCTCTCTTGTTTCATACTGTGCTATGATTGTGTGATTGTATGTTGGTTTTGATATGAGTAATCAACTTTAGGGGTCGTTTGTTTATTACACAAAAAATGTCATCTAAGGTTGCAAGTTTATTGCTTGACTTGTGTCTGTAGGTACGTTTTTTTTTCTTGACGTAACTTTTCGTCTCCGACAAAACTGGAAGTAGGACGCGCCGGTTCGCGAAAGATGGAAGGAGTGGAGGGAGGCCTTTGCCCAGGAGTGGGACAGCGCAGGTTAGTAAAAAAAAAACTTTTCGCCAAAGTTTTCCTTCGGAATTTTCTCAACGCAGATTCTGTCACAAGTCCTGTTTTCTTAATTAGGTACCTATTTTAATACATGATATTTATAACTATACCAACTATTATATTATTTACAATAGTACAATATTGGTCGCAACATAAACATAAAAAAACCTTGTTTGTTTACTGAAATATCTTCTAGCAAGTTCTCACACACAATACTTACAATAAAATGTTGATTGAAAAACCAAGCGATGCAACACAAAAAACAAACGAAGTGCTTCGAACCATCCTTACCATTGGGATTTTATTGCTAGATCTAAGATTCTGATTACAGTTGCTAGCTGTTAGAAAATAATGTCTTAGACCAATAGGTACCTACTCAAGAGGATAATTAATTTCATGGTTATTATGTAGGTACCCACACAGGAACAATTTCAACTTTTCCCATCAAATAAAATACTAAATTAAAACATAGGACACCCCTATTCGTCCGTCACAGTTAGATTTTTTAATGGCGCTGACGCTCATTTTAGGGTTAAGTCCAAATTGTATGGGAAAGGGTGGTGGGATCCAGTGCGGGTTATAATTATTGTAATTGTGGAGGTTGGTTTGGGACGGGTATGTGCAGAGAATATCAATTAGGTAAGTACATAACAGGGCAACTAGCTTCAACTTTCTGACTAACTGACAGACTATTTAATTTTGACAATTCAAAGGTGCATGTAGGTACAAGGTTTAATTGAAATAAATGCTTTGAGTTTGAGTTTGAGGGTCCTGCACCTATCCAATTGTCCTTGATATTTACCTACTTGTCGCTGAAGTTCATATTGTAAAAGCTCAACTTCAAATCAACTTACCTTTTGCCTGTTCAAATACATATTCTTGCATATTATGGAAACACACCTGTGCGGGCTAATAGCGTAACACACTATCAGTAGCAATGGGGTTCATTTTGACAGTTCAACAACATTCATTGCGTTATTTACGTTGTTGAGCAGATACATTTTTCGAACATAATTATGAAGCAATGGATTAGCAATATCCTTCAAAATGATCCTGATTGAGATTGATAGTATGTTACGCATTTAGGGTGCTAGCTAAGAAACGGCTAGATCTCTCTATGAACTCTACAGCAAAACTTTCTCTGTCTGCAATAAAAGTACGGTAGGTACAGGGATAGAAGCAGAAAATATAAGACGGAATGTAAGTTTATGTGGAATGAATAATGCATGAAACAAATTTAAATCTCAAAAGAAGCATCACAGACCATTTCCCCGGAACTATGAGTTAGCCGAAATTATATCTATCTCACAGATAGCGGCGACATGATAGGGGAATGCCGGTTTTTTTTATTATTTATGTAATATTTTGCAATTTTTTAAATATGAAGGGTGGATCCCCTCGCTAAAGGGTGGGCCCGGCCTGAATGAGTTTATAGTCCTTTGTAGATAAACATATCAATTTGTTAGTGTTTTGTTAGTGGCATAAATATGTGATACAATTGTTAGCCCGTAGATATTATAGTCAGTCGACTTGATGACTCCGATGGACGCACTCGGAATGAAGAGTGATTTTATATCTGCTGGTGCTCCCATTTTAAATGGACTTTGATTAGTGAAAAGTGTGATTGAAACTGAAGTTATTGTGAAATCAGACTTTTAAATAGACTTCCTAGGTTGAGTAATTAAGGCGAAGGAGAGGTAAGTGATCCAATTACAGTCCCTATTTTTTCTTGTCGTTAAAAGCTTCCACCCTTCCCTTATAACTCTAATTACGTCTCCAGATTGATGTATAGTAAGGCCAAGTAAATAAACGTTGGTTTACAACTGCGTTGTTTACCGCATGCATCTCTTCCGCGTTCAACAGTATCCGCCAACCACTTCCTCGCTCCGGTAAAAAAATCGGAATCCAAACACTAACGTGGTAATATCCGAGCGACTTTACCCGTGAATCGATGGAAAAGCAAGCGAATAAAATCGATTTTCCCCCAAATTGAATAGTCGTAAAACGTAGGTAGCAGCAGTTTTAATGTCCAGATTGTTTACAAGGCGGCGTCACGAGTGTAAACGCTTGTCGATAATTGATGATTTGATTTACAACATCACCAAACAACCGGTGTTTGGGCGATCGCGATACGTTACCCGCGCCTTTGAATGGAACGATATTACGTATCTAATAGCCGTAATCACGGATATCGAGCCGTAATATATGTATTGGTACGTATTTATGGTTGGGAGAAAATACATTGGTTGTAAACTTACGGTGGAGATTGGAAACTCTATTGTCAGTTTCTTTACTGATTTATACCTAATCTAATTTATAATATCACACTTTTTACCTAAATGCAGACTAGACTAGAACGCCGATCTTTTCTTCAACATCAGAACTGAAAGTCTCGAAAATATTCAAAGCCATTCGGAGTCCTAACTCCTTGAGGAAATGTAGAGCTTTCAGTTTCACACTCCTAGTTTGTGGTTAGATTTCCTGAATTTATTTTCAAGCGCCACCGCTTATTAAAAAGGTAAATTTTCCGGATGCGAATTCTGTATTTTTCTCAAAGTTATAGGTACCTATATATGCATAGGTACCCTTTCTTGACTGGACTTCGCTGTCAAACTAGACGACATCAGATAGGTCTGGATCTACCAATCAGTCAATAATTATAAAGTGCCTGTAATTTTAACAGTTAGATGAATTTTCCGAAATAAGAAACCCAACCCAAGACGCTGATGTAGGTACCTATCCAAGTCTCATTTTCTCTGCTACCTACCAAAAACCTTTGAAGCTGTTTTCTGCTGAGTTCACGGAATAAACGTACGTTCGTTGCGTTATTCCAGCCATTAGTTTTATTGCCGTGAGCGGCTACAGGAAAATAAATTCGGTCACGTAAGAAAATCGTAGTCGATTTTCCTTGTTCTAACATAATAAACGTATCTAAGTACCTATGTATAAGGTAGGTATCTGTCTAGCAGAAAATCGACATCTTATAATATAGAGAAAATTCAATTTCTCATACCCAATCAGAGTATGAGGAATTCCATTTTCTCTCAAACTCCATTAGTGAAAGAATTTCACAATCATTTTATATGTGACCAACGTATGACCAACCAAGAGCCGGGCCACGTACCTATATCGCATGGCTCACAAGGGGTGTAGATTACATTAGGCAGGCAGGCACGCCCGAGGCCCTCGAATACAATGCGTCAGCCAACAATGAAATATTAACGAATATTCGCACTCAACCATTAAAAAACCGTAATCAAGCGATTCAAAGTTCAACGGCCATAGCCGTGCTCTCGTAAACGGTAAGCGGCACCTATAAATTTTATACGATAAACAAAGAAACAATCGCGCTGTTGTAATGTCAAACTTTTGCGGTAGGTTATGGAGCATTGTGAGTCCTTCCGTGTGGTTTTATGCATTTTTTATAGTGTCGCCTTACACGGTCGCTATTGGAGCAAATTAAGGCGGCGCCTATTCGTCGCTAGCGGCTCGCACGCCCGCGACCGTCGATCGCCGACCGACGAGCGACGCGCGACAACACCATAGCGCACAACGTTTCGTCACGAGTGCGCAATAAACTTTTATCGCTTGTTCTTTCAAGTATTATTTGACAGTGTTGATGCGTTAAATTGCGATTAATAGATGATTAGCCATTCGGGCGTGCGTTTATAGCGGTCTCGTAATAAATTCACTTTATTGCGTATCAATCACGCGATAGTCGTCGCGGTGGACGCGACTCCACTGAGTTTCGCCTCCAGCGGCCTTTGCAGCCGCCCGTAGTAAATATTTTTTTTTATTGGATGCTATAATTCTTACTGTAACTGGTAGCTTTTCTCTGCAAATGCTCTATGCTAAATAGGTTCCCGATAGATAGTAAAACCTCTTAAACGGATACATGCGTGCGTAACGAGTAAATAGTAAATTTATAGAAAGTCTGTATTGGTTTCATTATTGTATTGGTTGAATGGGATACACAAGCTCTGAAGATATTTTGTGACCAACAGAATACCATAAAAGCTTATGTAGCTTTTCACCAATAGTTAGGTAGGTAGATACCTTTACGTTTTGAGATAGGTAAGTATGTAGGATATGTTAACTGAGACTAATTTGTAATTGCACCTTGTATTCGCTGAATGGTGGTGCCTTTTGTAAGAAAACAAAGGAATATGGGATGCGTAGGTAAGTAGCGAGTTTATAAGTACCTAGGTACCTATAAACCTATTTCCATTTACAAGTCAGGACTCAAGATCATAGTTATAATAGGTATAAATATTTGGGTAGGTAAGAGGTACCTACGGAAGTAGGTAGGCTACCTACCTACCTTTTATAAGCAAATAAATTTTCCATTTTTAAATGGTGTGGAAATGCAGTTTTACTCTTCAGGCGTTTTTACTGTTTACCTACCTGAAAACATTGCCATAGAAATAAAATACTTTTGTATAATAAGACTTTACATAGGTAGGTACCTACCAATTTTTTATTAACTTAGGTAACCATCCATTTTAACAGTTAATTAACCCTTCGTATCGATCTACGCGAGACATAATGGTTTTTGTATTGTGTCTGTAATCACTGCATTCAACTGGTTAAAAAATACATGTTCAGAAAATGAAGAAAACTGCTAAGTATAAAGTCGATAAGTACCTAGGTATTATTAACCGAGGCTACAACTTGCTTATAATCGCACGCAGCATATAAAAGCTGAAACATACAACACGCCCGCTATGTTTAGACACCTAACAAAGTACAGTCGCCAGCAAAAGAGACAGCGAGATCACGGCACCTTTAGTTTAGAGTGTCATAAATTCACCGCCATTAATATTTGCTTAACTTACCATAAAGTGAAGTGGCGAACCGCTCCGGGCTGGCCAGTAAAACGTGCACTTAGTAAAGATTATCTCAGAGGTATGTGGCTGTAAATAATCGATGTTACTGCACTATACCTAGGTAGGTACGTACTGAGTTAATTTATGAGAGTCCGTTGTGTAGCGCTTTAAGTAACCAACTGCTGTGCAACTAAGAAAGGTTTTGTGTCCGCCACTGTTTACTATAAATAAGAGTGATTGGACATATAAATTAGTTTGAGTTGTTAAAGAAATATGTACCTAACGGAAGTTGAACGCTGGATTTTATTGGCTATTATTTATTTATTCATGTAAAGCCAGGGAAATGAGGAATGAGCAAGAAATGAGGAAAAACTTCAAACACTACACTGGTGATACTTAATTATCAATCAAATTTTTTTTATCCCAGGAAGTAAACAGTTTCGCTAAAACTTTTTCTAGTGGATGATTTTTGCTACAACGGCTTATTTTTCTTTTTACAGATCCCAGCAAAATGGTATGAAGCAAGAAAAGTCCGCTTGATTATCTGCAAGACGTTGCCATAAAGGTAAGAATTTCTGCTAATTATTAGATAGGTATTATTTTGCAGAAATAGGTAGGTACCTACTGTTGTTATTTATTTTTTATAATTATTCCGTAAGTAAACACTTTTGATAGCGACTGTCACTGCCTTTGTCTTGAAATATTATATAGGTATAGGTAGGTAGATAATAATTACTCACCTACCTACCTAGGTATAGCGTTTGTGCAGCAAAATTAATACATCCTGCTTATAAGCTCAATCCTATAGGTATTGCACATAAAAAGACGAAGAACCAACAAGACTGAAAAATACAACAAAACAAAAAATTCCAATCAACTTTAAACAAAAAATAAAAATCAAATCTGATACCAGAATTCAAGAGAAAAAATATCCAGTCTCATAAACCTCATTTTTTAGTTTCCGCCATCTTCGAAGCATCTCAAAAATGTCCGCCGGCCGGGGACCGTCCTACCGCGCATCGAACGGTATCGCCATACTTCTTTCTTTTTAATTTTTCATTCCCCTTCTCAAATCGAAAGAACTCACGCTGCGATCACCCAGCACTCCCGTCACTGTGCGAAAGAGATAGCACTACCCGTTTTTTTCTCATCACTCTTTCGACGTATCTCGGGTGAGGAAAAGAGACAACAAATAAAGTAAAATGGCGTCGATAGCAAGGCATGGCAATGGCCCTGCAGCTGAAATTCTTAAGCACACATACAAAGAATGTTGGTGTGTGAGTTTGATTGTATTGCCGATTGGGAGGGCCCAAGATCAGATGTTTTCAACCTTTCTTGAGAGTGCTTCTTAAAATAAGATTTTTTATTGTAAAATTGCAGAAAAATATCAGTTTTTTACTGGAATGCTAATTTGTTTGAATAATTATATTAATAATTAATAGGTAGTATTGACCTAATAATATATATAAAAACTAAATTTCTCACTCACAAAACTGATGTTTTACAGACACTGTTATTTTAATAAATTAATATTCAATAAAAAGACAATAATGACTATTCTGGGACAATGGAAACGAAAAATCCATCATCAGTTGAGTGTTAAGAAAATGTATTATTTTCAATACAATTATTAGGTATTTCGAAGAGACCAAAAACCAAAATAAAATGCGTAAATCACAAAAAAATGTTTGTGACCTCTACTGATGGAAGAATCGATTCATCTGATTTCAGAGAGATGGCGCTGTTCTCAAAATGAGAGTGAAATGTAGTCATGTAGAGCTTTATACAGCTTTGAATTTATTATCTACAGTGATGAATTCATTATTGCGTTACTTAAAACGTTAATCAGCATAATGAATAAGATTTAGTGAGATGAAGAAAAAGGATAATTAGATATTGCAGTAGGTAGACATAGTAAAATACCTAATTTTGGCACAGCTTAGGTACCTACTGCCTGTGCTTTGAAGTGATAGGAGCACTGTTTGGAAAATATTTCATTCGGAGTACTTACCTACCTACTTATATCTGTAGTAGGAAGTTGTAGGTAAAACCACAAAAAATACCCAATGAATTAGGTAGCGTCACTGCTATCTAATTTATTGGGTAGGTAGGTACCTACCTTTTTTTTCTGCTTTATCAGGGTTTAGGTGGATACTTAAAAAAAACAAAAACATTTATAGTACCTAAGTATTATAAAAGTATGAAGTAAAATGTAAGCTATACCTACCTACTCATAATATCTAGTTAAGTATGTTTTTATAGCTTCAATGTAGGTATCCATTCTATTTATTATAAAAAAGTAATGAAAAAGTTCGTAGGTAGGTACCTACCAATAGTAATAGTTTGAGTAATAGGTACATAACTTATAATATTACATGTATTGTAAGGTAAAGGTAATTTCATAGATATCTCATGTCGTCATAGGTACTTCATAGCATTACTTCCATGTTCGTACAATTATTTCTACACAGCTTACTGTAGTATTCTACTGTGTCCTTGTAGAGCCCATCATGACAGCGTGACACTGTGCTTTCAAAGCTTCTAAAAGTTCCATACTATTTTAATAGATGGCGCTAAACTCAATAATAATGGTAGAGCTTCCTGACATTTATTTCCAGGCTCAAAGTTTGATGTAGAGACGGTTTTACAGATTTTTATAGAAATATATTTTGAATCATAATCATAATAGAAATATGTAGGTACTAGTATATTATTTTATGATCTCGAAATATTTGAAAAGACAACACTTTCAATTACTTAGTTCAGACTATACAACAGTAGGTAGGTACCTATAGGTACCTATAGGTACCTACCTACTTATTTGAAAAAGGTTTATGAGCCCTTTAGTTACCTAATACTGGTAAAATGTATTTTTATTATTTCCAAACATAAAATTAAGTAGGATGGTACAACTTAACTGTTTTTTCATTCTTTTTCACATCTTTGCTTAATTCTAAAGGACGAAGAGAAATTGTACAGCAAAAAAAAAGATATTTTGTTTCTGTCAGAATCCTATTAAAATTCTGATGAAAAAACTGTTTATGTTTAAACACACTTGCATCTACTTAAATACAACGCAAGCGCGGGCGCATTCTCTTCCTAGAAAGGCGAGTTGACCCAATTTTCTATTAAAATTCAAATTAGTTTTTTTTCGCGAGCAAAGAGAAAGCTGACATTTAACAGTCAGTATTGCTCCAGATTTTAGACGATTAAGTAGTGTTGTGTACGAAAAATGTGGAAATCGTGTTTGGTTTTAGTTCTAAAAATTAATTTTGATGTAAACACAGGGTGTAAACTCGCGCGCGTTATTTGGCGTCGCGCCAAACAAACCTCGTCGGGCAGACACAGATGGCGACGGAGAAACACGACTAGGTACGTTATTTGTCAGAATTCTCCAACAACTAATTAAAAACTGTCTCTGGATTAGATTATCTATGTATATAACGGAAATTAAATTAGAAACCCATTAACACTGCCAATCTAATTTTTAACTTTACTTTGAATCAATAAGCGGTTTGATCAAAAAGTTTAGGTAGGTATGCGATTTCTTGGAGACGATTCTAATTTCTAACCTTTTTTTTTTCTTTTTTGTTCAATAAATATGTCTGTTAGTCAGAATCAGAAGCGGCCAATCTAGAAATGTGAAACTTGTTTTACCAGGTTTGTTAAACAAATTAAATTATAAATCTAAGAGACCGATACTAAATTCCACGTGGTGTGTGGTCTCTTTAAGTAATATTTTGTCTCGAAAAGCCCCGACTGGTCAACGTTTTAATGATCTTAGGATGCAACTTAATTTACTGCAGATAATTATCTTAAAAGATTATGCACGGATTATTTTAATGTTAAAACGCCGATATTCTTTCTTATTATAATGAGTTCTCTATTATCGTTAACGAGTAAAGCGTACTATACTTCGTTGAACATAAAATTGGATAGACCGTAAGTAGGTATTTTAAATTGTATTTTTGGAACACTGTTTTGGTATAGCATTTCTGTGGCCGGTTGTGTCACCTTTCAAGAATGCGTTAAGAGTTGTTCGTATTCTGTTATAACATTCAAATCTACTCAATATCTACTAGTGTATAAAGTAAAGTTATATTAACAATAAAGTGGTCATGTCTGCTCTTATCTTTGACATTGTTCTGAATAGCTACATAGATAATAAATAAATCAACCTGTGTATAATATATTTAAATATGTTTAAAACGGCAACTTATAGGTACAGCAGGTGATCAAAGTGAAATTTAGAAATCTATTCCGTCTTTAATTAATGTACCACTTATATACCTATCTGTTAATGTTTAGTCAACTTCAGTAAATTAGTAGACATATTTTATTAATTCCCTGTAGCTATACAACACCACTTTTTACCGACTTCACAAAAAGGAGGAGGTAGGTACTATGTTCGGATGTTTTTATGTTTTTTTTTTTGTATGTTTGTTCATCGAATACTCCGCCAATTGTCGACGGATTTTCAAAATTCTTTTTTTGTTCGAAAGTAGATAGTTCAGAGGTGGTCCTACTGTCACCAAGTTAGGATCTGATGATGGGATTTTAGAGAAATCGAGGGCAACCCTCAAAATTTATAGGCAAATCTATAGCGATTTGGGTATTTTTTAAAGTAACTTGAGCATTTGCTCTCGGAAATCATCATTTGGTAAAGTGGAGCTGATGATGAAGACCACAGATGGCCATCGGAACTAAGTACTCAATGACAAATATTTCACGGGTTGCGATTCGATTACTTTAATATGGTTGCCAAGAATGCTAAGCAATTTATCCTCGTCAAGTCGTCACAATGCGTATGGTGAGTGGTTGTTGAGGAGTTCTCCTGGTTCTTACCAGGAGAACCCCTCAACAATTAACGTCCCTGCATCGGGAAAAGCAATATTTTGTAAAAGGTGATCAGCAGTTGACATTAGGCTATTGTAACTTAGATAAATTAAAAACTGACCCACTAAAAAGTAAAAAATAAAAACTTTTTTACAAAAAGTTTGACTTCCAAAAAACACTATAAAGTGAAAAATAACTTTAATTTCGGAAGTCGGTGGCAAAAAATTAAAAAACAAATCCAAAGACACCGACTTCCGAAATTAAAGTTATTTTTCACTTTAGGTACAGTGTTTTTTGGAAGTCGGTTGTTTTTTTGTAAAAAAGTTTTTCCTCTTTGCCTGCTCTAAAACTCATACCTATTAATTTCTACGTCATCATCTGCCTGGCCTTTTCCCAACTATGTTAGGGTCGGCTTTCCGGCCTAACCGGATGCAGGTGAATACCAGTATTTTTTACATGGAGCGACTACCTATCTGACCTCCACAACCCAGTTACTGGGTAATACGATACCCCTTGGTAAGACTGGTTGTTAGACTTTCGGGCTTCTGACTAGGGTGTAACGACTGTAACATTTCCACGAATGACAGCCGGGACGGCTTAACTTGCTTTCCGAGGCACGGAGGAGTCACGGTATGTAAAGATCGTCACCCATCCACAGACCAACCGCGGCAAACGTAGCTTAACCTGATCGATCGACCTGTGCGGCTGTTATTATTTAGCCACGGGCCCCTCACTCATATTTCTACGTACAAGTGTAAAATAAACAGGTTCGATTTGGTTAATTTAATTTATCTACGAAATAGATCAAACCCCAATTTAGTCAAATTAGTTTCCCTTCCCCGTTTTGCCCTTGGTCCAACCTTATCTACCTGGAACTTCCTACTCAAGGAGCGGCCCCTTATTTTATCAATAACGATAAGGCTATTTTGACTTCAATCTTATACTGTTATCTTCATTATTTTCTGATAATAGAATTGATATTATATCTTTACACATCAGCGATGTCGATGGCATGCCATCAGTATTTTCTATTGTGTCCAAATAAGCATAGAAATAGGTTCACTACTTTTTATATTAACTGCAATCTGAAACTTATTTTATTTCATATTTTTCTTCTTAGGTTTTTGTTACTATGTTGTCCTACGCAGTTGTTACAGACTATTGAGGGGGACCGGTCAATTCTTTACTGATAAACATATAGGTATAATCTATAAGTTTAGGACGATATTTTAAATAACCTATCCAATTAATTAGAAGCTTCCCTAAAGAAATCCGTTCCCCTCATTAGTAAAATGTTATTTTAAATCGCTTGAACAATTGCCTACGTGGTACCTACCCTACCTACCATATCTTTTGAAACAAGTGTGGTTCACTAAAAAAAACGAGCTGCCGACGGTAGTCGGTAGTTCACAACGCGGGTGTTCCAGTACGGCTGGTAAGTTATGTGTCCGTTTGTCCGCGAGCTAACGAACGCCATCTTTATGGCCTCGTTACCGCTAATAAGTCTCGGCTATCGCTTACAAGTACTTATAGGTACTATGACTTTCTCGTGTACTACACCTTATCTCTTTGTAGATATCTAATTGATACGATTTCGTTAAAGGAAATTATCTGGCAATTAGAAACGAGATGTTATCAGTTTACAAGTCTATAAACAATTTAATAATTTGATAGTCTGAACTAAAGAAACGTGAGATTTTCCAATGATTTTTCAGCAGTTTTATTTGAACGTAGCATATTTGCTGCGATGAACGCTTAGATCATTTGCAATAACGTCCGATTCACTGAACAGCGTTTTGACTAAGATACCTTTTTAAAAGAATTGCTATCCTGCATAATGCCATAATAGAAAAAAGCTGAGTAGGAATTTAGAAGTCTCAACGCGTACCTAGTCAACGAAGCAATCTGGAAAAATGCCATGTTGGGTCTAAGAATATTTTGCGGTGAACATGTTTTGAAAACACAATCAATTTAATAAAATATTTTCGGCCAGATTTTTACGACTTCTACAAGAGGGGTGTAAGTGAAAACATGTTCGGAAGCGGGGATATCCGCGCAATAACAATAACTCATACAGTTTCGCGCGCCCCCCGCTAGATGGCGCGCCACGGACACAAGTAATCCATTTATTCTCGGGGCGAGCTTTATGTAGCGAACTCTTAAGAGCCAGTGCTATATTGTTTTACGTTATTATTTATAAATATCGGCGGTGCGTGTGCCGACTGGTTCAGAGGGAATTATGAGAAAAAGTTCCCTCGCTCCCACTAATGCACCTCTACTTATCTTAATTAGGTATACATAATCGGGCAATTTAATTTTGGAGAATTTTTATAAATACTTGGCAGATAAGTTACTTTGTAACTTTTGGAAGTGGTCATATAAAATAACGAGTTACCCAATCAATGTGGTAGTGTGTTAACATTAGGTAGGTACCTACACTAGCCGTATCTATAGGGAAATTAGCATAAAATTATATTAAACTTTATCGTGGCGTTAATGTTACAAGAAGTAGGTATCTGTTACTTAATGGCATTAGTTAATCTTGTAATTAATGGATATATGAATAATATAATGACTATATGATACAGTAAGTAGGTACCTACCTAATTTATTGCTCATGTATAGATAATTAGGCCAGCAACTCACTGGAGCGTCCTATCATAAAGCTGTCTCAAATATTAGATATTCTCATAAGTAAATAACTACACATTTCTCTAACAATCACTGGAATAAAGGGTCATATATCTACGTTCATGTCAGTTCACACGTTACGCTTTAGTGGACGGCTGTCTTAAATAATAATTGTTCCTTCAGCGTTGGTAAAGGAGTGACATTCCGTTCGGGAACAAGAACTCGCCTGTAAGACATCCGGGGAATGTGAGGAGCAATTACCCTCCTACAGGGGGAGGCGGGAGGATCTTAGAAGTTTCCGACCCTGTGGAATTTTGCGGATGAAACGTTTTAATTGGAATCTCTCGAGAATATTTTGTAATTGCTGGCTGCTAAGAGCCAAGGAATTCGTTTGATATTCTCAGTTTGAAATTCAAATTAAGATCTTGGTTATGTTTGTCTTTGTTTTGATTTTGTTAGATGACGCATCTAATAGGTAAGTAGGTACGTGTTATGGTGTCTTGGGGTACCAGTAAGTAGGTAGGTACTACCTTCCAAAAATATTTCTTCACCTAATATCACGTTGCTTGGTGCAATCTACCTACCTAAAACTGATAATAAAATGGTTATATTTGGAACAGCGGGGTAATTGCGTAACACACTGACAGTAGCAATGGGCTTTGACAGTTCAACAACATTCATTGTTTTGTTTACGTTATTGAGCAGCAGGCAATTTTTTCGGATATGTATTACCTACCTAAACCTTTATGAAACAATGGATTAGCAATATCCTTCAAAATGTTTCAAATTGTAATTTTAAGTGTGTTACGCAATTAAGAAGGAAAGAAAGAAAGAAAAAAGTTTATTTGGACACAGTTCGTGAAGCACAAAATACAAAATAATGTTCATTAACAATAGTGTGTGCCTCACGGCTGCGTCAAAAGGGTTCATTTCAGCATTAATGCCAGACAGATGCTGTCTGACGTTGGTTTTCAGGTGAACCTAGGTGTAATTTTAAAGACCCCAATCAAAATTACAAAAGATAAAACAAAAACCTCTTGTAAAACATTGCAATTTAGGCACTTACCTAGAACCTTATCAGTTTGATAGCTCCCTTATTCATAAAGCATAAAAAGCTTTCTTATCTCAAAGATTTAAAAAGTTTTTAATAACCCCTGGAAACAATCCCACAGGCCCTTTTGCCCTCAGTCAGAGGTAACGTTACCCAAAGGTATTGAAGCCCTACCTACCTATAGGTACCTACCTAAGTATGTGCAGTCATTTCCCCTCGAATAGAAGAGCGTTAGAACGAATGAAAGAGTTTAGTCGATACTATCTGGGTAACAAAGAAAGTTTTTATTGGCAAAGTTGCCATTTCGACAGGATTTGATCCGTCTCAGCTTTTCCAATTTAAGAAAAGTAGCAGTAAAAGCTAGCACAAAGGTAGGTATTTAGATAGATTAGTTTTGTTCAAGTGAAACATAGTAGTTCTTGATACAGGATTTACTGGACGTCGACTCTATTTTGGTAAGTAGATAGTACATAATAGCCCATAATTTTCTCAGAATATTTGCCCAGGGCGGGTTGGTGGATGTCACACATGTAGCCTAGTAAAAAGCTATATAGGTACCTACCTAATTGTAAAATGTAAAGAGGTTTATGTTCCTATCTGGTTAGAACTGTATGATTTTTTTTTGGACCGGCTAAACGTCGACCTCTAGGTAAATATTATTTACCTACAGGTCGACGTTTTACCAGTCACAGGACAATAATCACAGGAATCACAGTAATATTAGAGGTTGGCCTCTAATATTACTGTGATTGATACTACCCACATTCCCGTCCCATCTGTACAATAGTACCTAGATCTACCTACTCTCAATATAGCACCAGCAGACCGCCTTTATATTTGAATTTAAATTGGTACATTTTTATAATAATGTCTTTGAAGCGACGCCGCTCGGCGAGGCCCCTCCGGTTTTCTTTCTTTTTTTTTTATAATGTAATTTTCTTAAATCACCTCCTCTGCCCTCCCCGTATCTACTATAGGAATCTATTATCGCAACGAAATTATGTTCAGAGGAAAAAATATGTTTTATTTTCTTGTTTGATAAAGTAAGATGTTCTAGTTAATTACTGTTTTTTAACACGCTTTTTTCATACAGTAAAATATACCTACTGAACAACCTGTTTTGAGTAAAGTAGATATATTTACTGACGTGTTCAGGTAAATAAAATAGTCGTTTTATTTGTTTTTGTGTTGCCTATCAGTGTAATGTTTCGAAGTAGGTAGGTACCTAGTTATTAAGCTCTTGAATATGAACGCACCTGCCAGTAAACATGTTAGGAAAAACGCTTTATATCAGATGAATCCACAATATAACGCTAGCAATTACTAAAACACATTGTTCACAATTAAATGCTAAACGCACTTATGCAGTGGTAATAAAGATTGTTATCATGTTGTAACTTTGATGTGCAATTTGTATGTTTTATGGCGTCAAAGATAGCCAGATAAAGCCATTAATACATTGTCAAATTGTGCCATAAAGTAATTAAGACTATTTATGTATAAATCGTCAGGTTAATGTGGACACATTTATTTAATAAATAAATCGTCGACGCGGGTCGTGCGGCGCAAGCGCATCGTTCCTAGTTCGTTCACCCCGAACATCTGTTCTCATATTTCAGTCAGTCTTTATCAACATGCGTACTTGACCGTAAATTTCCAGGGGTTTGTTATCTTCAAATTGTATAATATTTTGTTTGTAAATTATAGTTCAGTGTGTTTATTTGAAAATCCATAAAGTTTTATTGTGTGCTCGTACCTAGGTCAGTTACAAAGGCTATCTCACCAAACGTCGTAAAACACGCTAATACTGATGTTAAACGTTGGATAGTAATTTATTATCTATTTTCACGGTTTTTATTAATATTTTGAGTGAAGTAATTTAAATTACCTAGATTTAAGTATTTAGAAGGTTGACACGTAGTAGGTAGGTACCTACCTATTGGGTACCTACTTCATAAGCAATTGGGAACAAAACGATGACGCATTTTAAAATCAGATGAATATTTACTAACACCAGTATTCAGAAATCATTTAAAATATAAAATTATTGAAACAGTCGTTTTTATCGACTTAATATAATAATTTGTCTGAGTTCCTCACAACCATTCACAGGGTCGTTACAATACGGAATGGCCTTACGCTGTAGGCAGCTACCTGTCCGCCATATTGGATTTTGAGGCAAAACGCTCTGTGATTGGTTCACGCGCCAAGATGGCGGCCTTGTATTTCAAAGAGATTGGTACGTACTTAGTATGAACGCGTTCTTTAGATTTTGAAATATCTATTGATTTTTTTAGGTAGGTGGGTAGATCTTTTAGAAAATAGATTTAACCGAAAGGTTTTACTTTTAACTTAAGATAGGTAGCAGTGGTGGCCCAGTGGTAACGGACACGACTTACGAGTAGTAGGTCGTAGGTTCGAACCCAGACAGGCACTTTACTTTGTGTAAATTATTTAATCACCACTGCTCTCAAAACGGTGAAGGAAAACATCGTGAGGAAACCGGCATGTCCGAGAACCAAAAATTCGAAGACATGTGACATTCACCAACCCGCACTGGGCCCGCGTGGTGGATTACGGCCCACTCCCTCTCACTGAGAGGAGGCCTGTGTCCCAGCAGTGGGAACATTATAGGCTGATTATGATGAGGTACCTACCTCGATTTTATTTTAAAAATAGGTAAGTTTTTAATTTAATATTTTGTTAAAAACTATTATGCACTGAAACATTTTGACAGTAACTTAGGTAGGTAGGTAGGTACCTATTGACGGAGAAGAAAATAACGAGTTCAAAAGAGTTTTGCAACGTAGGTACCTAAATAGAAATCACAGTCTGAAATATATTGGCAGTTGGTGGCACAGTACCTAGGTACCTACCTATTATTACTTTGGCATTTGGCAAAGTCGGCATAAAATAAATTACCTAGGTAGGCACCAAAACATCGTCTGCCGAAGTAAACAGAATGAATTACAGGGTATGTTAAAAAATAGATTTTGGAACGAACATTCTGTTTTGCGACGCGAGTTGGTCTGTGGCACGACTCTGTCGCTTATTTTCATCCAGAGAGAATTCAAGAGATTTACGACCGGCTTCGACGCTCGTCGATTCAGCACATTCGCTCTCAGAGACCATAACTGACAATCTTCTGTCTCGTAATTTTAATGAATTAAGTTGATTTTTTCAGTTTTTAAATTGTGAGGAGATTTCTCGTCCTACATTAACCTCGATTTTTGTTTTTTCAATCTCAGAAACGTGTCTGTATTGTTGACAGCAATTCGGAGAGTTTTACTGCAGATTGTCATGTCCCGGCTGAATAAATATTTCTTAAATGTAGCAATGTGTTTCAGCCAAAACATGACGCCTCATACATCTATATACATTTGCCTACAACATGTAGGTAGGTACCTAACTATAGGTAAATGTGTATCCAACCTAGAAGTTATTTGAATAGTTTCAGCTCTGCGGTAACTGGTTAACTCGTCTGAGAGAGGTTTACTGAGGCAGCATTGCTTTTGTCTTATGTTCTGTAATATCTTTGCTACTTGACTCCCGCATTCAATTTACAGCCCTTTGTTTTGAGCGATAAAATTCAAATTACAATAGAATGTAAGGTCGTTTATGTCGTTTGAGGTCGCGAGGGGTATCGTTCGTTTGGAGTGAGTTGTTTAGTTGAACCGAGATAACGTTTCCGGACCGTAGTCAGCAACGGCAGCGGTGTTCTCATGACTGCGCGCTCAATACCATGAATGTTGAACGTAAATCTAGCAATTTAAGTTATAGTCTTTGCAAAGATTTACAGAGATAATGTTTTAACATAAAGGTATCTTCCAGCTACATTAGTAGGTAGGTAATAGCTATGGTGTATAAAAGGGAAGTGTCAACCAAAAATGGCACCTGGAGTAAATGTAACACATATCTACCTGTAATACATAGATAGGTACCTAGTTAGGCACCTGCCGGAAGAGCTTCAACATTTTTCATAATATTAAAATCATAAATTACATCTACCTACAACATCAACCCCTAATTATTACCTTAATTAAAGTAAATGAACTGGAAAAATAATGAAATAGGTAGGTACAAAGAAAATGTTGGTCTCATTAAAAAGATAATAAAATGCGAGCGTGGCCTATCCGTTATTTTGGCAGGAATATAAACAAAACGGACACATGGCTGTTGTTGTACACACATAGGTAAAATATTAAGCTAGGGCTTTATTAAGAGCACGACCGGGCTTAGCCCACAGACCGGGACGCCCTCCCCGGGTTATTTAATAAATACCGACCGAAACAATTGAGGAAACTCGTTGGGAAAACTGAGGATTCTGACCGCTTAATAGGCGGAGAGTGGGAGAAAGTTTTGTTACTGTCCATCTGCTGTGTTCTCTCATTTATTCGCTCGTATATTTAGGCAGATTTTGGGGTAACTAATAGAGGAAATATCGTCCTAACTAAAAATCTTGTTGTTGAGATATCTTGATCTTATCTGCAAGCGTCACGCAACTCGCTTTCCACAAGAAACGTTAGTTCGATTTCGCGAAAAACCGCTCAGAATATCAATCACAATATTCGCAATGCAGCGGAAACAGAAAACGTAACACAGAAAGTCTGAATATAAAGTGCTCACACTTCCGTTCTGTTAAAACGTTCAGCGTGCATTAAGAAAATAATATTTTTAGCGTACCTAAGTAAAAACAGAATTTTACCATCGCGGTTGTTCGCAGCGAACCGTCGGAAGTCACGAGAAAAAAAGTAGACAAAAGAAATTGCGCTCGGTCGTTGTTTTCGGCCCAGTTTTACCAAACAAGCCATTCATATTCATACCGGGTACCTACCCTTTGTGCCGAGTTACGCAATTCAGCTTTGTTACCACGTTTTCTTTTGTTAATTTATCTTCCTCAAACTTTATTGAAAGGAGCCTTTGTCAGCAACAATAAAATTATCTGACGATCTACATGATAATGTGACTTTTTCTGAAATGCAAATGTATGAACTTAGAAAGTCCTTTTCAGTTAAAAGGCTTTCCTAATGCAATTTCTAATCTTTACATCAGATTTTTATGTGTTCTGACGTCAGGTCGGCCACGCGTGAGTAATGAGGTTATTATATCAACGATTTATGGCAATGAACCTTTATATAACTTATTATTCAAACCGGTTTAATAACATAGTCACGAACTGCAAACTTAGGTACTATCACAGTAAAAAGCGAGCGACTTAATTTAATTTGCATACTTAATTGTGAACGTTCTTTAAATATTTTCTGAAAAATATTAAGTTGAGGGGTTTTTTAAGTAAAAAAAAGAGATCCACTTTACTTATCATACTTAACGAGATGATAAAGGCTTCGCTGAGTCGAGGCTGGGCTGATTTACATACGAATGATTATAACTTGGTCGCGTAGGCTCTCGCCCTTAAACCGGTCCCACAGACTCACTATAATAATATTATATAGGTAGGCAGATAGGTACTTATAATCGCTATGTACTGTGTATTGAAACAGAAAGCAAGTAGATTTTTTTTCGGCTTTTTTTTTTAATTTTAATTATTTTAACGTAGTTTTTTGTTAAAAATATTATTTATTTATTTATTTATATTTATATATACTTTATTGTACACCAGAAAATACATAAAAAAAAAAAAATACGATTAATACAAAACATACAATGGGCGGCCTTATCGCTTTCTGCTTTCTTAATACTTAGGCTTTGTGATATAATATTGATATACCTAATTAGAAATACCTACGAGTAGGTAACAACTAGTTGACATTGACCTTAAATAGATTGTAATAAATATTAATAGATAATATTGGAATTGATTACCTACTTTTATCTGTTCTGTCCTTTATTGTCAGTTATAAATTAAGTTCTTAATTAAAATAAATTAAAACGGTTGGTTCTGTTGATTTCTATGCCTTTTTAACTCTTTGGCAGTAAATACTCAATGGGAAAGTATAGGTAGGTACCCGATTTCAAACAATACAAAAGGAAAAACCGCACTAAGTATAGTATTTTATTTTATTGAAACTTTTCCTTTAGGTGCCAAGTATATTTGTACGGTTGTCTAAAGAATTATGATTGGAGATTCTTATTGTAATTTTATTCAGAACCCTCACTCAAACTTTTAAAATGAACTAAAAAACACAGCATATTTTGCATTTCTTTGAATTACAATAAAGTAGACACAAAGAGAGGAGGATGAACTCGAGAATGGCTTCTTAACGCCCCCGAATAGGGGGAGCCGTCCAGATGCATAATTATGACAATTTATATTTGAGTTTTATGCGAAAATTCATACCATTCTGTAAATGAAAACTTGGTGAATATTCGTAGGCAAATCTGAGTGCTTAATTTTGGGAAACAATGCTTGAAATTGAAGGAGTTTATAATATTTTAACCTAAACGCAGTCATTTAGCAGCACTTGGCTGTTTAGATCTGTGTAGGTAGGTAGGTATAGCTTGAAACTGGCTGGAGTTCAGCAGTTTCTATCAAGTTTTAAAGCTGTATAAATCAAATAAAGTTTTTCAGATTATTATTGACTTTAAATCGCATAATGTAAGTTTTTTTTTAAATTTATTAGTACGTCTTCAAAATACAATTCTTCGTATAAAACGTTCGTACCTACCTATACTTAGTAACAAATCCAGTAACCATGTGTCTGCTACAAATTCAGATTGGTCACACGTTTTCCTAACGTGCTGAGCTTACTAAACGTAAAGCATTTGTAATCTATATGTAGTAGGTACCTACCTACTGCTGGCATGCCGTGGTGAGATCAAGATAACTCGCGTGTTATGTCCGTCACCCAATATAGATGAGAGATGATATTATTACCGGGTGTGGAGTTTCTGGTTATGAAATGTACCTACTTATTCTCACCTTTAAATTAGGCAACTAGGAATGTTGGAAACAGTAAATAATTAAACTGAAAACTTACTAAATACCTAACTGAAAATTACTCCTAAAAAAACTGGCCAAGTGCGAGTCGGACTCGCACACGAAGGGTTTTGTACCACAAGGCTAAAACGCCGAAAAGAACACGTTTTTTGTATCGGAGCCACCTTTAATATTTATTTTATTCTGTTTTTAGTATTTGTTGTTACCTAAAGCGGCTACTGAAATATGTGAAAATTTCAACTGTCTAACTATCACGGTTCATGAGATACAGCCTGGTGACAGACGGACAGCGGAGTCTTAGTAATAGGGTCCCGTTTTACCCTTTGGGTACGGAACCCTAAAAAACACAGACGTAATACATAAGTAGACTTTGGAACAAATTGAATTACTTAAAGTACCTAGATTTTTCCATTGAATAGGCTAGGAAAAAATACCTTTGTAGACAGTTTTATGTGCCAAGAGTAAAGACTCGATTCAACTGATCAGAGAATAAATTCCATTATTATCCATCACAATATTTTGATCATAAGCTACTGGTGGGTATGTTTTGTCACCAGCATAAAAGTTCCTATTTCTGAAGAATCATATCGTCAGGGCCCACAAACTCCATGAATCCCAATGTCCCGGAAAATATAACAAGGCGATTTATATTCGGGGGTGGTTCGGGCCTCGATTTCTATCACAGAAATCTGGGCCTATATATGAGTTCCGGATTATATGAAGGTAACCCTCCGCCATTCAAGTTATTTGTACCATCTGGTCAGGAATTTATTCAACCGAAGCGTTCCTATAATAAGTGTAGTTCCAATAATAAGTTTATTTTTAGTTGAAACGGTTTTATTTTCCCTAACTAATTATAAACTTTTATATTGCATACAGGAATACCATACACCACACAGTTAAAAGTTAGCTAAACCAGTTCCAAAAGGAATCAAAAAAGTTTTTCTACCCGACAAAATACTATCTAAATAGGTACGCCGACAGTTTTAATTTCTTTCTTATCCAAATTGATAATTCAATCACGCGTTACGGTTGCATCCTGCCAACTGCAAGCCACGAATGTCAACTAAGGGAGGGGTGGCAACGAAATAATATCTATTATGGTAGCGGAGCCGCCCCGAAACAAAAGGTTCGCGTAAGGGACGCGTTATTTTTATACGAAACGTCTCCAGAATAACAAAACGACGGCTTTTCTTCGTAAAAATATCTTAATAAAAGCCGGAATTAGGCGATTACATTCTGATCATGTGCCATCTCGCTTCCTTCGTTTGCCTCCAAACTATTGTTTTTGTTGAATTTGATTTATGTTTACTTTTGGAAAGATTTATTGTTATTTAAAAGGATACATTTAAATTTTATTACTTGTATAATATCCTATGTAGTGTGGTTTGATTAATTAGTTTACCTATGTATAATATAGCGCATACTGCCTAACCACTGACACCGTTGACCGATGTCAGTGGTTAGGCAATATGCGCTCGTAATCAAAGCACTCTGCGATGAAAGCAATTGATAGCTTAACGAACAGAAATATAATATAATTCAAATTTAACTTAATAAAATTTATTCATACCGCCACCAAATAAATTCTCGTTCCTTTCGGACATTTTTATATTTCCTTACATTTGTGCATTCACTTCAAACTTAATTAGACTTTATAGAGCGTTCCTTCCCAATTTCGTTTTACTCTCGTCTGACGCACGCTGAGACTTATTCATTGGAGTGAGGGCGTGGGAGGGGTGTGCGGGGCAGGGGAAGAGGGAGGGCTTGGCCCGAAATAGCAAATAAATGAGACGAAAATGTAAATGTTGCGCTTCAAAGATGAAAAGCGCGCCGCTGGCTCGTTCTTGTTAAGCTCATCGCAAATGTACCAAAATTAGGAGCTCGGCTGAAATAATTTTCAGGCCAGATGTAACGAACACCGCCGTTGTGAAACAGGGTGTAAATGAAAATACAAAATACTTTATGTCTACTAATTAAAGGGAATAGAGTTACTCTGTTTTCTTTTGTTGATATGAATTTTCTCAGCACACGTGTTCCTAATCGCTGTAATATGTAAACCGTTTAATATTGTTCAGAATAAATTATGTTAACAGCAAAGCCAAACTGGACCACCAACACGAAAATAAAACGAATATGCCTCCTGCAAAATTGTCTCTTTTAAAAGAGAAGGCAAACAGTTTATACTTATACTTAAAAAAGTAATTTAACGTTACCTTTAACGAAGCTTAATAAAGACGTTTACTCACAACGTCTCAATCCAGTACAATGGGCCGGAGTTCATATTGTTTTCCCAAATAAGTTGGTTTAATAAAAGTCCGCAAAAGTCTTCGACAATATGTTTGGGTAGGATTATATTGAATCATTGCTGTGCAACCCTCGCGATGTTCTCTGCTTTATCTCTGTTATTGCTATAAGTAATTGAATTCATACATTTATATGTAGGTATAGTTTTGTAGTATGTTTGTATGGTTTTTATGTTATCTCTTTAGAGCTGGGTACATGTAGGTGTGGTTTGATATGAAAGACGTGTGCCCCTGAGTTGTGCTCAAAAATATCCGCACGTAGAGGTTTTGAGACGTTGATCTCTATATTTTTTTTGGTTAAAGGCTTTATATCGCCCATTGTGTTATAGTTCTGCTAAAAATATTGTGTTTTCATGAGATTTTTCTGATTAATTCCGGTTTTTATTAATTTTTCTCTACATAATGGGTACGTAATATTGCAATTCATGTGCCTACATATATGCAGTTGGTGTAGTCAAATTAATTTATGTAAATTGTACCTACTTACCTACTAATTATCTTTGACACTAATACTCACACAATATTAATTGAATAATGACTAATAAGGAGATACCTAATGAGTTTATATTTATTACCTACTAACAGAAAATATCTACGTGGTATTCTGATGACTATAACATCAAAGATTTATACAAATGCGAGTCGTAGTAACATAGGTATGTACTTATACAGTCATAGTACCTACCTATTTACTGCGGCGTACATCTAGGAAAATCCTTAGGTACCGAAAAACGTGACAAAAGTACGTACACATACATTCGCAAAATAACATGTAGGTAGGTACTCATCATGTCTTTCTAACTGTTATTATGTTCATAATGATCCTTTGACCATAGCGCGGCACTGAACCTGTATTGTAGGTACCAAAGTACTTACTATAAGTTACCAAGCCGTGGTACCGAGTCACGTTGCGTAGCGACCTCGCCATAAAGCGAGACATAAAGTTGTTGAAACAAAGAGGCGCATTCATCAACCCGCCTTCTCTAAATTATGATAAGACCATAAATGATGCAGTCACATGTGCAAGGAGGTAGGTCACACATCCGCATTTATTTATATATAGTAAATATTGTATCATTGGGCTTAACAACCGAGTGGAGCACTTACAGACAATCAGTTTTTAATAGTTTAAACCACCTTTAATTGTGAATTTATTCCTCTATATTTAACGGCAATAAATATTAATTCTGCTATGGTTTCGTCATTGAAATATATTAATGAGTGCAGTTTATTCGAAGCTCAGAAAGGCAGGTAATAATAGCGTGACAAACTCTGCCGTGACAAAAGTCACTTCATCTAAGTTCTTTTTTCCTTTCCTACATAATTAGACTTCGACATGGAATCGAAGTGACTTAAAAGTATAAGATATAGTTGACTTAAGTTATACCTACGCCTACGCTACGCCGTTACTGCGTAGGGCGAGAATTGTAACTACATATTTGACCAGATAAATCGTTCAGTAAGTGATTTATGTGTTGTGTAATGTAGCCTAAATATGTCTCCGCTTTATTCGTCCAACTTACGTCCTTTACAATTTGAATTCGATCACTACGCTCCCTTGCTTTTCATAGCTTTAATGAAAACTAGACCATGGTAATAAAATATGTTCATCTCAACCGGTTTCATGTTTTTTACACAATTGTTTTGTAATCTTTCAAGTTTTAAGTAGGTACGTAGGTATATATTTCTCCGATTCCATCTAGCAATGAAAGCCTATAGAGGTCTATACAAATCATCATAATATCATAATCAGCCTATATAATGTTCCCACTGCTGGGACACAGGTCTCCTCTCTGTGAGTGGGAGTGGGCCGTATCCACTACGCGTGCCAAGTGTGGGTTGGCGGATGTCACATTTCTTAGAATTTTTGGTTCTAGGACCAAAATAGGCCTCCATACAAATAGATCATTATTTGCCTAGCCTTTTCCCAACAATGTTGGGGTCGGCTTTCAGTCCAACCAGATGCAGCTGAATACTAGTACCTATGTTACATGGAGCGACTGCCTATATGAACTCCATAACCCAGTTACTGGGTAATACGATTCGAACCACTGTCGAATGACAGCCGGGACCAACGGCTTAACGTGCTTTCCGACACACGGAGGGGTCGCGGTATGTTAAAATGGCCAGATGACCCATCCACAGACCAATCGCGGTAAGCGTAGCTTAACCTGATCGATTGACCTGTGCGGCTGTTGTTGTTTAGCCACGGGCCCCTCCTCCATACAAATACCTATTTTAAATTCAATTCAACCAAGAAAAACACAGACGAACAAAATTAAATGTCACCTCCACAATACTTGCAACAAAACTCCCATAATCTCGCAAGCCAAGCCTGTCTCATTACGTACTTAGGTACATAGGTACATAATGTAGCCAGTAAGGTATACAAGTACTACTTATGTGTGCGGTATCTGCGAGTGCATCGTTGCATCCGCGACGCGACGTAACGACTGCCTGCCGACAGAAAGATGGCTGATACTGCAATTCTTAGAAATCGGTGCAATGCACTCCACTTTTTGCATGGCATTTGTTTTAGTATGTTGTTTTGCGGGATAGATGCTTGCAGTTGTAGATCTTTGTGTTTTAGAATATGTAAATAAAAGAGATGTTTTGTGAGGAAAATACAGCATTAACATACAATAAGTACAGAAGCGAACTTTTATTTCTCGACTTGGTTTTAACGTATTTTTTTGTTAAGGTTTTTGTCACAAAAATCCAGAATATTTTTGGAAAATTATTAAATTTACTATGTAATAACAAACTACTAATACTTATACCTAACACAACGAAGCTCTTAAACTCTGACCCAATTTCCTAATATCAATTAAGTATTCCGAGCATCCCCAAAAAATATCTCCGCGATGAATAACGTTGAATATTAATATGTTTGTTCATGAAAATGAATTAATTTGTCCAAGTGGAAGAACGGGGACGGGATCCACTCATGAATTCATCCGGACCCCGTAAATATTTTATTACCAGCGTAGAAAAAAATCCGAGTAAATTATACCTATTACCGGGTAATATCGCGAGCTGTTTTCAATCTTATACCTTAAGTGGTACAAACGATAAAAATAAATTCAGAGCTTGTGGGCATTTATTGCAGAGATTTCTAGAGCTTTGAAGGGTAGACGCACTTCCATTTTCTTGCTAATGGAACCTCCTTGGGGAGCGTTAGCAGCGCAATGAATTAGAAAAAGAAGTTTTCTTTCAAGGAAACCTGTCTGCGCTGAGTGCTGCAGATTTTTTATGCGGCTGCAAACTGTAGGGTAGCATATTTTTATAACTTGGGGTAATATACTTTTAAAAATATGGTGGATTTTACTGGGAATATTAATTTTTAATTTTGATAAATTAAAACTTGATAGGTACTCTAAACCTAATAAATAACTACCTCAAATCAGTTCCCAATTTTTCAACACATATTTACATCATAATATATACACTTTTCGGAAATCATGTTTAAAATATTTTTTATTAATATATAATTTTATTTTTTATTATTTACCTAGGTCTTAAAAAAGTTTGCAAAACCGAACCTCTCATTTAAGGTTAATACCTAATGGAATATAAAGTTATCGGCTATTATAATTGTACCTATTCTTTACTCTACAATGATGGTAAAGAATTTAATCATAAGTAGGTAGGTACTTTGTAGACAACTATGAGAAATCATTTTGTAGGAGATAACAAGATTCGTTAATATTAATTCAAGACCGTTATAGTCTTGAATTAATACTTACGAATCTTTACTTAAAAACGAGTCACAAACCGGAATATTAAATAAAGCTGTAACATGTCCAGATTTTATACCTAATGTTACCGAAATATTATCATATAAATAGCTCACATAAATATAAACGGCCTTCAGGAATCCGACAATTATTTTAAATATGCACGTGAGCTGTTCTTCTTTTATCTTAAATTAAAAGCGTATCATATTATTATATCTTCATAGTTACAACCTGTTCATTACTACTAAGGTAATTGTTTTAATATTTAAATGAAGAAACTTTTATAATTTTGGTTGCGAATATTATAATTATAAGCCAAGAATGGAAAGGATTATTCAGTTAAAAATCACTGAATGCAAAGTCGACGTTATCAGTGGGAAATAAAAATAAATGTTCATAAATTATTTGAAATTTCAACTAAGAAGCTTTTCTTGTTACTTAAAACTAGATAAGTCACCACAAACAGAAAAAAAACACAAATATATTCTTACTAGTTGTTCCCCGCGGTGTCACACTATGCGCGGCTCTTAAAGGTCGTAGCGTGATGTTATATAGCCTATAGCCTTCTTCGATAAATGAACTATCCAAACAAAAAATAATTTTTCAATTCGAACCAGCAGTTCCTGAGATTAGCGCGTTCAAACAAACAAACTCTTCAGCTTTATAATATTAGTATAAGTAGATAAAAATACAATGAATTATGAAGAATTTTGACCTTTATCTGTCTTTAGATAAACTCTCTTTTTAAATAAAAATAAATTAGCAAAATCTTTCCAGCCAGTAATAATATCTAAAACCTTGTTGTCATATAGTATTAAAAAAGCCTGTCGACGGCGACTATTCGGTTTAATTTATAGCTTAATTTACCGAAATACCTAGTGTCTGGGTATGTTATGAATATCTATGAAATACCTACGTTTCCACACAAATGGGATGATGTAAATGTAACTGTTATACCGATTAAATTATCGATTAGACATCGTTGTTTCTTGGTTTCTTGTCGATTTTGTTCCGAAAATATGGGTAAAATATACACCCACAATAAACAAATATGGTAATTTTCAAATCATTTATGTAAATAGGTTTCAAGTTGAAATAGTTTTTAGATACATTTCAATATAAACTTAATGTCTAGACAAACTAATCCGTGGTTCTTATACTTAATCAAATAAACTTCTAATAGGTTTTGAAGTGGCCTGAAATTGAATAAGTAGATTCGTCGACCCCAAGTTACTTCAAGGTAGGTAGATAACTATATTGTTCTGTCCCGATAAATAGAATAAGTCGCGCCCCTTATCACATTACGGCCTAATACTGTCATCAAACCGTGGATGTACGAATGTAGGCAAAGCTTTATCTCATCAGAGTTTGATTTTGTAGCTTTTCAGTGTAGGTACTTAATTAGTTATTTCAGGAGATAATTACTGAGCCATGACCAGACTTCAAATAAATTTAAAGTTAGGGTATGATAGGGCAAAAATGAAACAGTTTTTTATGAAGGTAATGGAAAATTTCGTCATAATAATATTCTCATCCAATATTTTTTCGATTCAGTTTTGATTTGTGTTCAACAAAAATAAATGCTCCACCATTATGATTTTGACCAGTCATTCACACTGTGTAGGTATATAGGAAGTTTGTCTCATCATAAATCATAACAATTCCCCACGGTACCTACATGAAAAACCTTACATTAAAAAGTACCTACCTACTTCCCTTATCCTGAACTCTTACAAAGTAACGAAACAAAGAAACTGTTTGTCACGATAGTATCAGTATGATGAAGTTCGTTCCACTAAATAAAGCCACTTAACGAGTTACATATACGAAGGAGACTGGTTAAGGGCAGCAGAATATGTGCCTTTTTCCAGTTTTACTGCGTAGTAAAAATTCTATAAATGTTTTTAACTAAATTATTGTGGTAATATTATGTGCAAGATTGTTGCATTCAAGAGTGGGTGTGAATGGCACTGCATTGTTTTTGTGCCAATATTTTTATTATATCTGATATGCATCCCAAAGAGCACTATATTCTTCGTTTTATTTGATATAAAACATCTTGTAGGTATGATATTATCACGACTAGAGAGTAATTACAAGGCTGTTGTAATAACTGAAGGTGTTAGTTCATGACTGACCAATTAGATTCGCCTATGCAATGCTGCAATATTATTCCTATAGCAAAGAGCTGTGTTTATAATAAAACAGAATAAAACTGAGTTCTTTACGATCTTCTGAATACAGTTTTCTGGTTTCAGATGAGTGTAATTTGAAAGCTATGTACGATGGAGGGAAATTCCATCCTACAATTTTCTTGACATTGCCTTGACTTACCTTAGTCTGTTTTCTCTATATTACATTTTTACATATTAACGGGTTTTTCCATTTGTTGCAGGCGTGTTGCGGGTAAGGTTCGGGCGCGGTCATCCTCGCGGTCGACCTTACTAACAGGTGAGGCGGCGCCGCCACACAGAACATGATACTAAGGTTTGAATTTCAACTTTATTATACCACTCATAAGGCTTCCTTTCATTCGCACACCGCATCGGCTTACCTTCTGCAATTAACGCTGAGCTTTCATTACTAGGCTGTTTTTATGAAAATAGGGCTTCATTTTCGGTGTGTGGGCGCATTAATTTTTTAAATTATGTTCTAGGAATTGTTTTAATGTAGAATTTTATTAAAATGCTTCCATTTTTATGTGAAAGGTTTTTTACCCAGTTTATAGTTAAAGCTTTGAAATTAAAAGCTTGCGAATTTTTTTCTTGATGTTCACTTCATCGGTTGATTAAAAATAATTGAGTTCTTTTACGTTTCTGTAGGACATTCTTTAATTATACTTAAAAGCTCTTTACATAATAATCTGATTCGTTTAAAAAACATAGTTTAGGCATTATTATTTCTTCAATGTCATTTTCATCTGCCACGCGTGTCATTAAGGCTTCATTACATTTAACAACATAATCGTTTTATGGTCACAAAACGTAGGTAACTACGATGCTAAAAATACCATCTTAAGGCGAAATTTTTAGTAAAAACAGTTCTCACGACGAAAATGGCGTGTAATAAGCATGCTGGTAGCTTTCGGGCCAAACTGCATTATGTGCAACGTGCCTTCGTTGTAATGTGCCCCACCCGCTTGCCGACTCATTTACATTTTTATTACATACTGTATACGTAGGTACATGAATGATATGTACGTGGCAATGAGATGTCATCTTTACAAGAAGAGCTATAGTCAGTTATTATGCTAGTGTTGCAAGATACTTAATTATGTTAATCTAAGTTATCTTTATTCTCCTTATGAGAAGGACTGCGAGAGGTAGGTACCTACTTACAATAGTTAGGATGGTCTTTGGCTCATAGCCCAAGGGTATATATTTTTTCCGAATACTTAGACCAACCTACCTATTTTCGTTTGTTTCTACACTATGCCATTACTTTTTCATCGTCACCGTCTTCAATATTACCTTAGTCTTAACACTGGTTATACACAATATCCATCCACATGCAAACCAATTTATTTTAACGACTGGATACCTCCACAAGTATCTGCATAACTGTTTATAAGCAAGTCTAATTAAAATATACAATTTTGACATCCAATGTTCGTTAAAATACAGGCAAAATACTGCCCGACACCTTGTCATGTTAATTCAGCGACTTAATTTATAGTCGTGCAAATATTAAATGCCGACGAAAATTCGCAACAATGTTGCGTTTTTGCGATAGTGATATTCATGACGACGTTTTAATCTGATCGTTTGAAGTCGGTCTGAGTGTAGAGATATGTTGTGAGTGGGCTGGTATATTAATACCTTTATTTATTTAAATTTTAAATGGAGATTTTGCTCAGACTAAAATTAAAATGCTAATGAAAGCAGATTGTCATGCTTAGGGATTATGACTTACGTAGTCTTTGTATTTGATACCTACTAAAACAAACTACTAAACTTTGTTTCCACGGGGAATGAGCTATAGACAATTTCCAACATGTTGTCATTCAGTACTGTGCCTAAACCGTATCCTTTGAAATATCCAATCACAGTTAAGTGACCGTGTCTCCATCCAATAAAGGCCCGCATATACCTCCCACGCACAATCAAATACATTTCGTTCGGCAGTCTAATAATGTTCCATCGTTTATTTTTGTACGTAAACCAGGGAGCCTCTCAAATGAGCATTTAGCAGGAGGTCGAATAAGTACAACAGTCGATAAATTAACATAGGTATTGCAAACAGTAAAGTTCCCGGCAGGGTTTGGTCGACGCATGAAAACCGTTCCACGCAAACGCAACATAGAGAGCTCATAGATATTTTAAATTCATCGATCGGAGGGTATCGGGCGGGTGATCTATTCCGGGTCGGGTTACGATTACGAATCATATATGTCCTTGACGATAACATCGGCCTGCGAGCGTGTTTAGAGTACTAAGTGAGATGGACCACCGGCTTTTCGACAAGTACACGCGTATGCGTACGGCTATGTTTATGGATGCCCTAATGATTGGGGATCCGGTGTGGAAAATTGTATTGTTCTACGAATTACGTGACGTGGTAGAGAAATAAATAGTTGGTTGGCATTGTTTTACGTTACTTAACAGTTCAATATACTCCGCCTTAGGATCAGAAAAGGATTTGAATCTAATTCGTAGCGCTAAGTGATTTCCTCTAAATCCTAAATGGAAACCCGAGCTCATTCTGTATTCTATTTAGGAGTGTACCTATCTAGAAAACCGCGCGAAAATCAAGCGTTATTTTAACGTCAAATAACATTCATAATACCAAATCACAGACTAGACAGGCGTGTTTTAACGTCGGCGACGCATCGCAGGCGACTCGTATCTCAGGCGCAGTTAGAATTGCAAATGAATCGGCCGTTTACTCTCGAGTCGTAAACCCAGGGATATGATCCAGTCAGTTTTCGCACCATTAACTGTTCGGACCTCCACCTACCTACACCCTCGCGATCCTGTTATTGTAAATATGGCGACACAGATACAAATTATAGCTGTCTCTATCCACCCAAAATGGAACGTGAACCACGCCTATTAAAATCATCTCTTTTGATTCGCAATAAAATTACAACTTTCCACAATATTTCCCGACATTATTTGTCTATTATAAAGACAAAAATAAATCTCCTAAATATCTGTCATCGGAAGTATTTTGTCGGTCTTATTGAGATCGTAGCCGACGACAGTTTTATGATAAAACGCCGCAGTATAAACAGTTCTGTATCACTGGCCTGACCAGCCAACCGTGGGAGAGACATTCCGATAACATATAGGTACTTGTGGCGCAGATAACGTGAACTGACAGCTTGTAATACGCGCCCAAACTCGTCCTGACACTCTGGCCATTGAAATCCTATACCCACCAGTATACGAAGAGCTCTAAACTCACATCCGGGCACCATTCGACCTGCTTCATTACACGGCGACGCGGGGGGAGGGGAAGCGCTAAGTAAGTTGGGAAAATTACACCCCGTTTGGCCAGCCGGCGGCCTATGTTTTGGGATTGAGTCGTAAATGTCAAGTCGAGTGCCCTCCGCCATAGTTCTGCTGCTCTATTTACTCGTACTTGATGAAAAAAGTAAAAAGTCTCGGTTAACTAAACCCTCGGCCGGATTACGCGCACGAAGTTTAGTCAGGGACGGAATGAGTATAAACTTAGATGAACATCGACCAAGTTTCGACGCAGATGGGTCTCAAGTTTTCCAATTAGTATTGGACTTACCGCTAATCTCTGGTAGTTATTTTATGTGTGTGATACGAGTGAATGTCAAACAGCTGCAAGTATTAATTACATCAATAAAATTATATTTAAGTATATACAAGCCGATAAGTTACAATAGTTTTCACTTGTTCGATCTATTCATAGCGGAACGTATGAGAAAATAATATAAAACTGCTAAGTATCAATCATTAAGGCATCCTCCTAATTGTTAGGTAACACAAAACATTTTACGACTCCCACACGTATGCGACGCAATGGTTACCTAAAAAAAAACTTGTAAACATGATTTTTTTCGCTCATAAATATGGGGAGCACCCCCAACGAAAATCAGAAAAAATAACCGTGGCATTCGGCGCAAATCACCTATTTTATGTAAACTTCGTGACTTACCGCCGTATCGAATGACTTAGAAAGGATTTATTTATATTCCTACTGGTTTCGAATGGAGCTAGGAAATAAAATTGTAACCGTAGAAGTTGTCAATGGGATGTTTGTGGGTGGAGGAGTGCTTGACTTAAAAATAAACTGAGTAATGTCGGCGGGCGCGCACTGCACGACGATGATTTAATGCGCAGTTCCACGCGCGCTCATTAGACACGTCGTAATGAAACCTCCTGATACAAACTTTCTACGTAATTGGCCCTTATGTCGCGTATAAATTTTCTTAGTCGTCAGTGTGTAGAGACCGTGAAAAGTGACTGCACATCCTCAATGATTTTATCCTCCTTTGCAAACCTTCGTTTAATCACGTAGGTAAGCAGTCACCAGGAATGCAAAAGAATTAACGTCACCTTTGATACAAAATTCGATAAAATATGACTCCTTAATTTCCAAATAATCGCCCCACCTGACTAAATATCGCCCATTCACGCATTTATAAAGTTCCGGCATTTTTTTGTTTCCAAAAAACGTTTCTAACAACTTCTTTCAGTTACACCGCCTTCGCTCACGACATAGAACAGTTACGCTTAATAACTACAATAAAAAATATACAATCTCATAAATGTCTACATATGTCATTAATAATGGTTTTGGTTGTAACTGACTCGTAGGTCCATAGTAATTAAGGAATTAATAAACACACGCCGCGTAGTGTTATCCAATAAACGTTTTACAATTTACTGATTGGATACACCTGAGAACCGCTTAGTGTGTAATTATGCAGCTGTATACCTACAATGAATGTGTAGGTATAATTTATATTACAGTACCTATACATAATTTTATATCTCTTATTCTTTGTTCACAGGTTACCGTGCCCTTTTACGCAAACGTCGCTAGCGAGTTTACGACAAGGTGAATATTATATTTAAAATTTTTATTATGTAAATTAGAGTGTATATTTGCGGATTATCCCCGTTGCATCGCTGATATTACTCGGAATATAGCTTAGGGTTTGCTTAAGTCTCATTTGACCTGTACCTTTATTTGAGGACTTTACTACATTTTGACTACCTATATATATCATGTCATATATGTATCACGTAGCAAATATTTGTATTTAGTTACCTACTTTATAAATATTTGAACCCAAGAGGGCAATATAGGGACCTAGGTATATTAAAACTTTTTGATCTGAAACTTTTTGTCCTGAAACTGTTTGTGGTCCTTGGAGAAAATATCTGCCCCTCTTTAGATATGAAAATTTAGTAAAACCACAAAAAAGCGGCAAGTAAATTTAATTTATTAGCATTTCTTACGATTATGTCGACACGCGTAATGTCGATACTAAAAATAATTGAGAAAAAAGAATCGGTATTTTCCGCGTAATTTAAAATAGCGTTGCATATTTTTCTGCTCACATTTTTATAGCTATTGTAAAATGATTGATTTACATACTACGTTATTTCTTCATGTTATTATGACGTAATTTTACGAGGAAAACAAAGCCTTGAGAGACCTACCTCATAATCTTATTCTGATTATATTCTCATGGTACGACTGTAGTTATATTTAATTTTAACTTAGGTATATATGTAGGTTTAGTACTGAAACGTGTCCATGATGGTAGGTATACCTACCTACATGTTGCAAACTGGCTGTCATGTCATCGTCCTCTGGCTAACTTCTTGGAAAACTGCATTTGCAATAAGATTCGCATTCAATTATGATCCATACCAGTTTCATGATTATATTTTTAAGACTGTAAGTATGTTATTAATTAAAATTCTTAATCGAACAGTCACTGTTGTAGAAAGTAACCTTTTGCGAGCTTTAATGCGATAATTTGATAAATTAAGATAAAACAAACCGGTTGTATTTACAATTAAATGACTGTCTGGATTATTTACGCGTGGAGATAAATCGAAAATATTTCCAAAATTTTAACGTCCAATTTAATATGGCTGAAGTTTAACAAGCCGAACTCACATGGTTTTAATTTGCTCTGAACGGTAACGTACGGTTCCAGGTTACGTCCAATTTACAGCTTATGTTCAGAGAAAGTCGAGTGCAGACGAGTTTTTCAATTGAAACGAGTATTAAAGCCTTCTTTACAATCTATTTAATGCCTGTGCGATGGGAACGTGGAGCCGCTGGACCGTTAGTCGAGCCGATGTTTTGCAGCACCGTCTGTTGATAACTCGAAAATGTCTGCCTCATTTTGGTTCTGAAAATAATAATGTAAGGCAGTATTTAATTAATGATAAAATTAATTAGGTAAATGTGGCAAGTTTTGTATAATGACCATGCGTAATTGGAGACATTTTCCTCGTAGAACTTAGATAGTCACATGAATTATCTACGTATTCGCAACTTTGGCAAAAAAACCCACAATTTTGATAAAAAAATACCGAATTACCAATCTCTTAAATAGGTACGTTTCCACGTATTTGTCAATGTCATATCTTCTATAAATAATATTATTATAAAACATTCAAGACCGAGTTCAAGTCAAGAATTATTATAAAGATTTATTGTAATTGCATGATTATAGTCTCAAGTCTCAGGCTTAAGCGATAAATTATGTTTATAATGAATACAGACGTTGGATTAATGAGACTGGTTTTTCGTTTCCGATCACCATTGTTGCTATATTCATGGTGAAAAAAATTCAGCTTCGCGTGAGTCTAACCTATGAAAGTACGAACATATTTATATACATAGCCCCGATCCAGCGTTTGCGCAACTCCCGCACACATGTGCCGAGATAAGAAAGCGTACTTTTATTTACGTACTCGATGTATGGCCGACCATTGGCCTGAAGAGTTTCCTAACGTAAATATTTATAGACGGGCTCGGCGCAAGCGCACACTTGTTCCTATGTTTGTTTCTGTCATTCAACGCGAGGCTCAGCCTGTTTGTGCTTCGCTACTGCACTGAGATTATGTTACTTTCGTTTTGTTGCTACATAAAGCTCCTCTATGTTGTAAACCATATCTTTGTTTGTCTACGTTACGCTGGTTTTACTTTTATTTGCGTAAATATGAGCGGCTCTGGCATGTAGAATGTACCTACATAATCCAGTTAAATATCTACGCAGTTGGATATTTTAATACGTCATGCGGACCGTGAGATATGTGGTTATGAATAACTTCGTAGATATCTACTGTACCTAATACCTGCGTGTTAACGTATGGATAGAAGTATGTAACCAGGTATTCAAGTACATAAATCATAAGAAAAAATAGAGATTTATAAAATCTCTCTTTCCAAGGTGGCCATTGTGTGCCATGTTAAATTGCTGACATTACACAATGTAAATACACCAAACAGAAGCCAACGATAGAGGTGTAACTCTGTACTTATAAATCTCTTTTGTGTTGAAATTTTTACATTTGAAAAGCACACGTAATCCTTGTTATTAGTTTTGTTGACACGTCCACAAAGTGTCGCGAATTTATCGTTCTGGCTTTCTTTGTACGTCACCTATTGTAATTACTCATACGCTAAGTGTGGGAAATTAATATACGCTTCTATAGCAACCTTCGGTAGGACTGAGAGCGAGGAGCGGTATAAGCAGATGCTTTAAAGGCCATGTAACTATTAACGTCAATATACTTAATCCTAATATTGCGTGACTCAAATTACTACCTTTTTTTTTTCATTAATAGGATTTTAAATTTTGCTAGTGGAAAATGCAGATCACCTATAATATTATGGTACGTCGATAAAAATGCACCTGTATATTTATCTAAAAGGCAATGCAATCAACATAAATTAAATAATAGGTAATCGCTAAGTTAGATTACCTACCTACCTACCTGATCATACCTGATCTGACCTTTAGTAGAGTCCCCTTCAGTGTTTTAAATAAATTTAATCCTCCTGCAAGATTTAAAATGCATGCACATGTAATACACCTAATAAAAAAACTAACCTACATGCCAAGAAAGTTACCTATACCTAATAAAGGCTCTGTATGAAACAGCAGATTGTTTTGAATTAAATGGCATCTGAGTGAATGCACCTGACACACAGTGGCACATTCACTCAGGTGCTATTTAAGCGGGTGCCCAATGTGGAATAGGTACGTAATTTAAAAAAAAAAAACAGACGGAAAATTTCTACTGGCTCTAGAATCATGTGCTGATTTCGAGGTTACAGTTTGCGCGTCGATGTCCCTGCCACCCTGTATATAAATACCAACAGAAATTTAAGTAAAGTCCAAATAAACGCTAATCAACGTCAACAAAAATCGCTAATCGCTCCCACTCTGAACATCGCTCACCACCTTATTATTTTGACAATTCGGTTATATTAGCAAGACGTGTCGTTCGGTATTATTCGGCAAGTTAACAAGAGCTAACATAACTTCAATGTATGTATGTTTTAGCATTGTTTGCCTGATATATTTTATTGCCGTGTCTTGTGTAAACATTATACATGTGTAAAATATTGCTTGAATTTATTGGTTGTTACTGCTTTGTTCGAAGGGTGGCTCAGGGGGTGTGGCGAATTAGATGGTCTGCTACATGCTCTTTAGACGTGTGGGGACAATTAATTCTGTTTTTTTTATTGTGGAAGTACCTACTTGTTAGTCGAATCGTGACAGAAAGAAAGGAAAAAAAAAATGTAGAGTCAATTAGTAAAAATATTTTTAATTAATTTTATTAATTAGCGTTAGTAGGGAGGCCTTCGCCCTGCAGTGGAACATCATAGGCTAATAATAATAATTAACGTTGTAATTGCTTTTTTATCAGCGGAAGTAGTCAAACAATTTATAAGTAAGAAACTTATAGGTAATGTGTTAACATTACCGACAAAATTGCAATTAAATGCATAACTGTACAAACCGTTAATCAATCTAGACAGATATTGTTAAAACATAAAATTGCTAAGTTTCACAGTCACTGAACCGGCTGAATATAAGGCATTAGTCCGCGGCCTTGCCATTGACAATAGCAATAAAATAAAATTATATAATTTAATCTAGTAGGTGCCTAACATTATTTGTGGTGAAATTAACAGACGATAAAATTAAGTTTATACTCACAATAAAATGTGAGTGAGTTGCCGTCATAAAGTCTCGCGTTTTTTATTGGTGGCAAGTCGACGATGGCCGAGTGATGCTTGCAGTTTGGTTAAACGGCAGTTTATGGCTATTTTGCCTCCATTAATCGCTTTACTACGCACCCGCGCTCGCTTTCGACAACACTTTGAGATACAACGATACAAACTGGCCTCACGCAACTACGGCGAAAGTAGAGTCTTTGGATTTTTTGATTATAAACTTAAGACTTTCAAATAGTATTTTGCAATAATTTAAATTATTAAAAATGTTGAAGTTTCAATAAAAAACTAAAACTCTTGACTCTATTTTTAAGAATAATTTTAAAATAAATATAGGTACTTAGAGGTCGGTTTAAAATATTTTGCTTTTCAAATAAAAACATTACAACGAAAAAACAATACCAAAACTTAAACCCAGGAAAATACCGCGAGGGCATAAAACTGGGCGCCTCGCCAGCCGCCCGCCTACGAGCTGTGTTCGCGTAGCTGACGCGGATTAGTTCTGCTGCCCGCCGCCGGATGGCGCTGACGGCGTGCGCGCGTGTGTGCGCCGCCACACCGGCACACGCCGCCACTCCGCGCTCGACCGCGCCGCCGAACGCGCGCCTCGCGTATACACCGCCGCACCGACCGCACAAACACGACACGCTCGCGACAACAACCTACCGATACGTCCACTCAAATAAATAAGAAAACTGTTGCGTCACCCACAAACTTTATCCAGATAATACAAAACTTTTTTTCTCCAAAAGAAAATTGATGTGTGAATTGTTTACAATAAACTTTACCGCAAAAATAATAGAGACAGTTTCAGACTGCTAAATGGACTTAAATTTTTTTGGAGGTTACGAGAGCTTATCATATCAGTGACTGTTCGATGCACTCTCGAAATAGTTTCTAAAACTTCCAACGAAGCCAAGAGTTATAGTTTTTTGGACAGTAAACGTTGTGGTGAGTCCCGTCCGGCCTGCTAGCTAAATCGGGATCGCCTTTTGATTTTCATGTGCTGCTGCTGTGTGTGGAACGCGTGTGTGCGCGGTGCAATGTGCCCGCGACGCGCGTGAACTGCCTGTGACCGTCCCGATCCCCCGTGGCTTGCCCGGCCGCCACCCTGTACCCTGACAACCATGTCGGGGGCCTCGGCGCGCCCTGCGATGCGGCGGCCGCGTCGCCAGCGCCCCCCTCCGGCCACTCCGCGGGGCCGGCCTGGTGGACCATGATGAACGGCGTCGGCGGCGCGCTGTACGAGGAGCCGCACGCGTCACCGCCCGGAGGCAGCCCGCCGGCTGCTCCCGCCGCCGCGCCGCCGTCCGCCTCCAGCGCCTCGCCTGCATCCGTGGGCTCCAACCCGCCCCAGCCACCGCTGCACATCCCGGCCAAGCGCTACGAGCCGGAGCCTGGCGTCATCCGGCACGCGCAGCAGCCCTGGGGCTACCCGCCTGACGGTCCAGGTTCCTTCGAGCACCAGTACCCGGCAGGGCCAACCTACTACAACCTGCCCGTCGAGCGGGAGCGCAAATCCGCGCTGCCCTTCTGGCCCGCAAGCAGCGGCGAGTACAAGCCGTACGCTGATGGCGGCTGCCACCAGGGTTTCTCGCAGCCCTGCTGGAACTACCCGTATGGAGCGCCGCGCGGCGACCAGCCCCTGCCCTACGTGAGTGGCGAGGAGCGCAGGACGGCGGTCTCCGAGGCGTCCAGCTTCTCGCATGACGCGTACGGGCTCCGGAACTACGCACCCGATTCAGTGTCCAGTGCGCCCTACCCGCCTCCAGGATCCCTGCCCGGTCAGTAACATCTCATTACTCCTACATATTTGTTTATAATCGTTACCAACTCACGTTTTTTGACGTCCGGTTTTAGCATCGCTGTTTGTAATCTTTGGAACTTATCGGTGCCTCGAGACTAGAACCAAACATAGTTCAGCAAAACATTTATCGGAATTTATAAACAAATACAGTTCAATATTACAATACGTGAGTTGTTAGGTGGGTTCGTTGATTTTCAGTACTTTTAAAGTTTGAAGTTTGCAATAATCTAGGAGAGGCTGAAGCTGATAAGTTGATTTGTAAATAATTTATTATGAGTTTGTCAACCTTGACCCACGGTTGGCGTCCGCTGGGCGCCAGAGGGCGCTGCGCGTGGCACACACTGCGGGCGAGGCGTGCCTGTGTGCCGCACGCACACAGACAGCCGCGCCGATGTGCGCGTGCCTCATGTGGAGCGAGCACACTTGCACTCGCGTCTGATACCGCATTCTTTCCTCTAATCGAAGACAGCTGATTGGCACGACTGCACGATACTTCACACTCATGGACTTCATGTGTATGTAATAATGAATGTGAGATGTATGTTCTGGCTATTTGTAACTGAAATGTGTTTAGTTAAAAAATGCTCTGGAACGATAAATTACTTTCTGAGAGTATAAATGGAAAAAATCTAGTTCAAATTTAATTTTGCGTTTTGTAGAGTCAATGTCTATACAAAATCTGCTATTTTAAAAAATGCCTTCCAATAGGAATCAGACATAGAAAGTAGAGTTTTTTTAAGCAACAGGTAAGTTTCTACATATACCTACATAAAGTCTGCTAAATATTCCACATTTGTAGTAGATACTAAACATGTCGATAACGTCGGCTGTTAGCCAAATAAACATTGACCCAACGTTCACTATGGAATCCCTTAGAGCTCCCTCAGAAAGCCACTGAACGCCCAAACCAAAACATTTTCCCACAGACCACCATAAATTTGATGAATGAACGAAACACGTGCTACAAATGTTTAAAAATGAACCGTAAGCACCTTTTTATAGGCAATGTAAAACGGTGCTATACAACCGACAATAAATTAAAGTTTACGTAAAATAAAGCGCCAATAAAAATGTATAACTAATAAATAAACACGATACCTGAGCGTTAAGACAATAAACCGATCTTTGAGTAGTGGCAATAAACCAAATATTGCTACAATAAACACATTACAGGTTGATGAGACGATAAAAAACTAGGAGCTACTGCGACCGGCCGCCCCGCGCCCGGTGCATACTCGCAGCTCTCGTAGATACATATCACTTTTATGAATCGTAAAACCACGGCCACGTCACATACATGCAATAATACTGGTTCCTTCCCCAAATCGAGCTAGTAAGTAGTAATTACTAAACTACAAGCGCCATGTAAATATGAGAGCAATAAAAAGGCTCCATTCATAAACGCTCGCCGCTAGTTCGCTTTCGATCGCCGCCTAACCATAAAGATGGGTTTATCGCGCCTCTGTTACGGCAGAGGTGTAACTTGACATAATTTTGCGTAAAACGCGCATATAATGGGCCATTAAAAGGAAACAATTGTTGAAAAAGTTATACGAGTGTTCACGTCACTTTATGATTGTGTGTTTACGGCCCACCTGAGGTTGACATTGACTTTGATTTGTGCATTTACGGCTTAGTAAACGGTTTGTGGAATGGCTCCGTTAGCGAGACTCGCTCCGCGCGTTCCGCTTTCTCGCGTAGGTACACCAGATGCGTTCATCAATCTTCAGCCATCACTCCATGCGGTTCACATCTTGTTATCGACAACAACTTAGTTTCAATAAACGAAAACAAACCAAATCGGAGAAATTCATTTGTGGTCTCACGGTATGGTACGTCAAAAGAAACATCTTAGCTCTGAAATTCCTTTCAATCATACGTTCACTCGGCCGTTCGGCTACAAAACAAAATACGTTTTTTCAGTACCATTTTGGACTCTATCCCGTTGTAATAACAGAGGGTTCTCCGTAGCGAATTGGCAAAGTAATGTTGGTACACGAAATAGACAAAGCTCGCGGTCGGGTAGGTAAACTTTTATGGTCGAAGAGAACCCGCACTTTTATAGCTCCTGATCGCTACCTATTCCCTCATAATTGACAACTCCACTTGTCATTATGTTCTCTTTAAACAATTGCCGTTTGTTTCACGGAATAAGGAACCCGACTAGAAGGTTTTTTACGCCCACTTGAATATTATTTTGCCTCGGACTGCAATGCATGCGGCCTATTCATTTATTTTATGGATTGTCTTGGTTCTTTTTAAAGAAGTTAAAGAGTAATTTGCATCTGGAATTCGCAGTAGGTTAGAAATATTTTTTTTTTGGTACTTTAGCTTTCTTTTCAATATATAGAAACATGTTTAGGAAATCCCTAAAATTTAAAAGAGCATTTCTTGTTGCATAAATGATATTTCTAGTACGTTTTACTTATTAATACATAAATGCTAAATACTTAAATTATAAATTATTACGACGGCTTTCTTAAGAAAATCAAGATGGTAGAGCGCTTCCAGTGGTTCTCTACATCTGTGTTCCTGTCCTCCATTGATACAGCCCGCGGTACGAGACTTTGTCTCATGTAAATCAGTTTTATAGCCACCTTAAAAAACACAATCATTGATTGGTTACCTTTTGTAGTTCTCACCACCTGCGAAGTAGTTAACCTTTATTGGAGACCAATAAACTCCTTCATTTCGTAACCAAGCATACACTAATAGTTGATTAGGAGTTTTATTAATTTATTTTCATAGTAGCTGACTTCATAAAATCAGACACTAAAAATCAATGGTAATAAATACTTGGTTTATTCAATAAATGATATTTACTCAACATTCGACAGGTAGGTTAATTTATTTAGCATATTCATCTTAGGTCGCATCCAGTTTACAACGGCAACACAATAGAAATTTGCACACTAGAGGCATTTAATCAATATTCAAAGAGTAGTACAAAAGAATTAAATCAAATCGGCTAACGGAACACGCTTGTGGTAGGGCAGTTATGGATAATAGATACTTATGCGATTGTTTCTAGTAGAAGTACTTAGATATGAATTATGGCAGAAAGATTTTTGTGAATGAATGAAGTAATCATTTTATAAGTGTTGTCGCATAAAGCAAACTGAGTAGGAGGGAATCGATAAACGCAGAGTACATTTAAACAGATGAATTCAATTTCAATCCGCTTCTGACCTCAATAAACCATAAAACATAATCAACTTCAGTAACGAGAAATTTCAAAATACAAAAGTATAATATTGGAAATACAATATTTTTCAATTTAAACAGAGTAAAATGTTTTGCAATACATGTGTCAATAGCCATGTTTATACATCTCATACGAAGTCGATAACACGGAATTGTTCCAACTAAATAAATCAGAGATTATTTCAACACGAACAATTTCCATTACCAACACATGTTGCCAGCATGCACAAGTGGTAATTTCTTCGGATTACATCTCATACATCAATATGAAATAGAAAATTGATATACAACCTACATTAAATGTAGCTTGTTTAACGTATATACCAACGTTTCTATACTTACCTGAGTTAATTTGCTTTCCTTTCTAAAGTAAATTGGTGTCTAGTGCTCCGAAAGCTGTAGCATGAGTCATGACTGAGACAAGCGCTCGTGTCGTGTAAGAAACAATATGACGTACTGTTAGTTTCGAGATGCAAGCTAGTCTTACGACACCCGGTCGTACTCATCCGCTAGACAATGAGGCATCTATTTCGCAATGCTCAAACGTGCACCATTTTGTATAATAGGAAATGGTGCAGTGTGTTGCACGCATCGAATATCGAGAAGGTCGCGGATCGCATACAAAGTTTATTGCGGGTGATCTCATCAAAAGGACCGGTCACATAAATCGCTGTGTGTGTTAACTTCTAACGCGCCGTACCGGCCCACAATTGTTTCTATGAACACGGCATGGAAATAGCTAGTTAAAAGCGAAACGTGCAGTCGGCGCAGTTTGTAATGCATTCTGCCCGAGACAATTAACGAATACCGCAACGAATAAGAATGACCGGGCTACTAGAAAGTAATCCAAATCGTTTTGCTGTGGAAATTAAACGTATTCAGCGAAGAAAGCAATTGGAATAAGATTGATAATTTAAAATAATATTTTGTGTACTAATGAGCTTATGCGTATTGGTTATAATTGTACGAATGCAGTCGTGCCAACAGATATTTACGTGTTCGACACCATTTTGATTAGGTTACAACAACTGTTTGTTCAAACTAGAACATGACTTACTGATGTCTAATTTTGTTCAAGCTGCACTCGTTCCAAGTAAAACACGTGGTTTGTTTGTGCAGGTTCCCTGTCGATGTCTGTGGGCGTGGGCGTCGGCTGCCCCTCCTCGAACCCGCTGGACTGGACCGGCCAAGTAACTGTGCGCAAAAAACGCAAACCCTACTCCAAGTTCCAAACCCTCGAACTAGAGAAAGAGTTCCTCTTCAACGCTTACGTGTCGAAGCAGAAGAGGTGGGAGTTGGCGCGAAACCTGAACCTGACAGAGAGGCAGGTGAAGATATGGTTTCAGAACAGACGGATGAAGAACAAGAAGAACTCGCAGCGGCAGGCGGCGCAGGCGGCGCAGAACAACAACAACAACTCGAACGCGAACAACCACAACCACCACGGCGGGCACCACCACGCGCCGCACCACGTGGCGCTGCACCACGCCCCGCCGCCTAAACACCATCAGTGACCCGCGCCCTTCTCTGGGACTTACCCCCTTCACCACGGTATAGCTAGCTAAACAGCCGGGAAGGAAGAGTTCCATAGGACTAAAGTGTGGAATGTGGTCGTACTTAAGGTTGAGGAGGACTATGCTCAGGTTCGTTACCGACAGACGTTTGTTCGCTATCCGTGTCGTACGTAATGTGGACGCTGCGGCGCCGGCGCGCCAGTCCCAGAGAATCTCGCACTAAGATTAAATACTGTGTTGTCGATTTGTGTATAGTATTAATTACGAAATTATGTTCTGTAATTTTAACGAGACTAAGTATATACATGAGTAGATAACGATTCCTGATATTAATAATGTCTAGTAATAGCGCTGATTATGTATTTGAAATTTATTTAAGTACGAATTACGAAATATTAAAGACGTCACCGATGAATTATAGTTTCTAGATAGTTTATTGAAGAGAAATTTTGTAAAATATTTTGTGAGACTGCTTATTGTTGTATTCGTATCGCTGTTTGGAGGGTGGATTAGTCTTTAATCAGTTAACTTTTATTTTCGTTACCAAATTGTTGAACGACTCGGGTTGCTTTGGTGGCAGTTATAGATATATGTTCGCTCGCGACCTGTGTACCTACCCTCACCGACTAACAGACAGACGTACTACGTACCTATCACTACCATCGACGCATCGCATATATATACATAAGCAAATATAGAAATCGCATTATGATCAAATATTTATTACTGTTTAATTTCTTATCTCATAATTCGTAAATTTTGTTATTTAAATTATGGATTTCTGACAAAGCTTTAACTCGGTTCCAGTAGAATTATACATTAAGTTACTGTTATGACTTTTTTAAATATTGAAGTTGATGTTATAATCAATTAATTAGGTAATATGGGCAAGTGCATTAATATTGTCCTCTATTGATCATTGTACTGTTCGCTTTAGCCTGTCTATTACTATTTTTATTTTTGTTTTAGTTAAATATTTTATTATTTATTTATACACGAGTATGACTACAATCTATTATTATAAACGTATCTTGCGCTACATCGAACGAATTGAGTACTCTAGGTACTGTTTTATTTGAATTTATTTGGATTATCATGTAGTGGTTGAAGTGAAATCATCCCAGTCTTTAGAATATCAATCATCTTTGTACTATTTAGCTACCTATTTTATATCTATGTACCTAATAAATGTTTTATTGTAAACTTAGTAGTTTACTCCTCGGATCTAATTCATTAAATCTGTATTGTCCCGTAATGAATAGTGAATTAAAATTAGGTGTTTTTGTACAAAATGGCGACCTCGTCTAGGTGACCGAATTTCTATATAAATGAGGAGCGAGGCATCTCATGAACCTATGCTGAAACTTAGACGAACGGAAAACTAATGTAAGCGAATATGACATTTTAAAGCATTATCTATTGTATGGTACCTATTCGAAATGTCCTCGTATTTGTTTCATCAACTTTATCTGAAAAGCAATCCCTGAACGCTCAATCTTATTCAGTTATTGAAAACGCACTCTCGGTTATCAATTCGGCAAAGTACTTAGTACCACGGTTTAATTAACCATTCAATCGCCCTCAATCTACAATAGCAATTTGCTTTTCAGATAAAAGCCAACAGAACAGCTTGACTGTGTATTATTCAACGATTTCAGTAGATACTACGATTAGAACCATACTTACCTAAACTATATAATTGTAATAATTAAAGGTCTCGTAATTATTATTGTACAGTTAAATTAATGTAGTTAATCACGCCAGAAAATGTGAGGTTTGTTAAGTATAATGTATAATTAAACATGAATGTGCTCTCCACAGTTTTATGACGAATTTAGAAGAGAATGTATGAAAGGGGAAAAAATTAAATACTTCGTCGTGTCTCGGTTATTTTTTCTTTTGTAACCCTCTTAAGTTTTCCTTATGTCTATAACAAAGTTGGGTGAAACAGCTAGTTATTGAACAATTAATAAATATAAAAAAAATAAAACTGCTACGCCGTAGCACCCTGCTACGAGCGTAGCAGATTTTTGTAAATCTTTACAAAATACGAAAAGTCAGTAAAATACCAACATATTGATACAGAATCTGTAGCTACGTCTACAGTTACCTACATAATAATCACATTATAGCAGGCTATAATGAAGACAATTTCAAAATCGATTAGCATGATACTTGATTGGCGACTTCGAATTTGCTGTTTCACTCAACGACAAGTTACGAATCTATAAGAATAATCCAACCACAGGATGATGTAACAAGGATTCCGTCAAAAGAGAGAAAGGGAGATCTTTTGTCTCCTTCAGGAACGGCTATCGTTTCTTCAAGAAGAAACTTTGTTAGATACCCTCATGATTCCTTGATACCTTTCCGAAATATTTGTCATGTAATAAAGTAATGATCTGATATATTACCAGATTTCAGTACCAACGTATTTTTATTTTGGAAATGAGGGGAAGCCTGTTTCTAACCCCTTACCGCTTATCGGTCGGTAAGTACGTAATAAAGACACGTGTCTGACTCTGCAACATCCTATTAGACAACTTAATTGTAGATGAGGCCTGTCAAAATAGGTACTTACCTACTTTTGTAAGTAGCTTAGGTAATTAAAACCACCACTTTCCTTACAGAATACAGGAACAGTAACTTAGGCCCTGGAATATTTAAACAAAAGAAGGTACAAACGCCAGCACCTACAATCTGTCAAATTTCTTTAATAGATTTTCAACTTTGTCGCTAAAGCATAAGGTTCAAAGTTGATTGGGAAAATTTGACAGTTTCGGATAGCTTGATGTACTGGCGTATGTACTTACTAACTTAATCTAGTCAACTAGTATGGTATAGTTCTTTATAACATTTATGAGAAAATAAAATCGAAAAAATAATTATCCCCTTACTAATAAACGTTGTACCTATAGCGTCTGTATAGTTACGCAACGCTTTGTCTTCTTCTTTCGAAAATCAAATTACTGACAACTGAAATAGATAAATCGGTGTGTAACTATTCATCTGATATAATACGTTTATTATTAAGAGGGTTAGAGAATAATAAAATTTAATATGTTTTTTTAAATTTTGAGTCGCTTGCTTACTAGGTAACCATAACCATACAATAATGTGTGAGCTCGGTCTTAGTTTAGTAGTAGGTACCTTCTTGATAGATACCTAGTTTATTTGTATACCAACCTAAGCAAATCAATTGCTACCTATATTGGTACCGCCATAATGTAGGTACCTATTCCAATTTCCAATTAGCATTTTAAAATTAATTGCTATCGGTGTAATTAACCCTCTAAATCGATTGGTATGTGTACCTACCTATATTTAGTTAGTATGTATATAGGTACTTTCTTTATTTGCGTGCTAGGCAGCACTTAATTGAAATTGATAAAATTTCGCATCCTGTCTGTTTAAACAAGAAAGCATGCCTACATTGAATTTAAATTTATTTCGCATTTAAATTCGATCGAAAATCATAAATACCGAACCCTTGTTTTCAACCCAGATAGTGTAAATAGAGAATGTAGCTTCAACCGATTTTGAATTTTAAACTTTAGTATATAGGTCTGATTTTGAAAAGTCATAAAGATATGGCACGTAGCGCCCTCTCAGAGTCAGTCAACTGAAAGGACAAACATGTCGTTTTCCTGAGTATATGAATAATTTATCTAACTTATACCTAAGTATCAACATTCAGTATTATTATTTACCATTTCTTTTCGTTAAAATAAAATATTTTTCGTAGCACTTCGTTAAAGAAAATTAATATCCTTTAAAGGGTAAAAATTGGATTAACGCCATCTAGCGGTGCATAGTTACCAGAGTCTTACGAAGCTAAGAAAACTCTTGTTTTAGGATTCGTTCCTTTTCTTCTTTCTGTTGCACTTATCATCGTTATTATGGATTTTATATAAATAAAAAGAGAGAGAGATAAGCAATATCTACATTTTTCATTTTTTTCAGTGAGTAAGTTATATGTTTATAATGTCACCTTTGTGTGGAGAAACCTATAGGTACCTATCCAGCTCTAGCTATAGAATTCTGTAAAGGTAGGTTCGAATGCTGACTTAGATGTAGGTATCAATTCATTTGTTTACTTTTTTTTTCTAGCCTACGCTGACTCCTGGGCAAAGAACTCCCTCCACTCCTTATAGGTACCTATACGGGCTGGTGTCCGCAACTCCAAGTCAATGCGCGTATTTTGCGTAGGTACCTACTTCTTATTTACATACGATAATTATATTGAAATTAAAATAAGCCAGGAAAACGATTTTAGGCAGTCAAAAAAATAAGTAGGGCAGTGTCATTGTGTGTGGGTAGTTTTCCTGAAGTAGGTACCTACCTAATTAGAAAGAATTTATTTTTCACTGAAATAATTTATCAGTGACAGTTGAAGTAAACTTTTATCTCATAACAATTATTGATATACCTACTTATATAACTATGAAAAAAACACTACAAACTGAAAAATAACTTTAATTTCGGAAGTCGGTGTCTTAGGGATCAGTATTTTAGTTTTTGCCACCGACTTCCGAAATTAAAGTTATTTTTCAGTTTGTAGTGTTTTTTTTGGAAGTCGGTTTTTTTTTGTTAAAAAGTTTTTATTTCTCGCTTTTTAGTGGGTCTATTTATAATTTATCTGTTACAATAGCCTAATGTCAACTTGCCCATCGCCTTTTTATAAAATATTCCTTTTCTCGATGCAGGGACGTTAATTGTTGAGGAGTTCTCCTTTTATTAGTCTTTAGATTAGATGCTGATAATCCTGGCTGCAGCATCAGGCCAGACTTATGTCAACATTGCATTGAACATAAAATTAGTCCTGTTTAAAATGAGCCCAAACACGACTACGGTGCTGTAATTTCAAGGTTTGTGCTTTTTCTGATGCTCCTGGCTTCAGCATCAGGTCTTCGGTGTTCCTCAGTAACAATACGTTTATCCACACATCGAGCCCTTTTCAATGAGCCTAAACACGATATATCTGCTGTTAGTTGTCGAGGAGTTAGGTACTCTGCAGACTATCCTGACTGCAGCATCAGGTCATGACTTGATCATGAGACCAAATGTGGCAAATGCCCTATCAAACATCAAAACAATTTATTAAAACTGTCCTTGCCTGTTCGAGTAACTTCTTACTGTTAAGGAGTTGTACCTTCCATCATCAGCCCAGCTACCTGAGATGGTGACAACCATACACAAGATACTTCATAAAATATGCGAAAAACAATAAGTGAGCCTATAAAATTTGAGGGTTGCCCTCGATTTCTCTAAGATCCCATCATCAGATCCTAACTTGGTGACAATGGGACCACCTCAGAACTATCTACTTTCGAACAAAAAAAGAATTTTGAAAATCCGTCGACAATTGGCGGAGTATTCGATGAACAAACATACAAAAAAAAAAAACATACAAACACCCGAACATAGTACCTCCTCCTTTTTGTGAAGTCGGTAAAAATAGAGACAATCATTTTTATAACAACTTTAACATACCTACTATAAGTATATTGTATGTAATAGGAATCACCTACATATAGGTAAGTAATTTTTAAAGAAGTAGGTAGGTACTTATATACACAATGCTAATTGGACCATTTGATCGCAGATAGTTGGTAATTAACGGCGTATATTAATTGTCTCCATAAACATAGCTTACATTGTATTAATGTAATAAAATCAAGTCTACGCATTTAATCAGGTATTACTCCTTAATTGGTAGATTAAGAGTCGATGTTGAAGCTGTTATCTTACAATGTTGTCAAGTGATCAAAGGCATAGAATGAAAATTAAATAATAGTAGGTAGGTAAAATTAAATCAAGCCTTTATGGTAAATGGTAGAGCAGTGGTGGCCAAGTGGCAACGGCCGCGACTTACAAGTTGTAGGTCGTAGGTTCGAACCCAGACAGGCGCTTTACTTTGTGTAAATTATTTCATCACCACTGCTCTCAAAACGGTGAAGGAAAACATCGTGAGGAAACCGGCATGTCCTAGAACCAAAAATTCGAAGACATGTGACATCTGCCAATCCGCACTGGGCCCGCGTGGTGGATTACGGCCCACTCCCTCTCACCGAGAGGAGGCCAGTGTCCCAGCAGTGGGAACATTATAGGCTGATTATGGGTATGGTTTATGGTAATCGATCGACTATAAAAAGTAGGTACTTAGATACTTATAGGTTTATTACACCACGCGGTATCAAGGCTGTCTCACTGAGACTCATCATCATCATCATTTCAGCCAAAAGACGTCCACTGCTGGACATAGGCCTCCCCCAAGCACTTCCACTTCGACCGGTTCTGTGCTTCTCGCATCCAACGGGTTCCTGCGGCCTTCACAAGGTCGTCGGTCCACCTTGTGGGAGGCCTTCCAACGCTACGTCTTCCGGTACGTGGTCGCCACTCCAGAACCTTTCGGCCCCATCGGCCATCTGTTCTGCGAGCAATGTGCCCTGCCCACTGCCACTTAAGTTTGGCAATTCTGCGGGCTATGTCGGTTACCTTGACTGACACTGAGACTGTCTTAGGGTAAATTACATGCCGAAGATGACTGACTGCGATACCTCGCGATCGCGGTTTAGCTCGCTACCTCGATGTCACCTTTGTGTTAAACAAATGCATGCTAATAGACCATGCATTTGTTTTACATGGAGGTGTCATCGAGGTAGCGAGGTAAACTGCGACCGCGTGGTACCTACCGCAGTAACGCCATCTTCGACTTGTAAACTGAAAACAGAAACTTGCCGTAGCTCTAACAGCTATTGTAAGTTAGACTAAATTGAAAAAAAAAAAATTAAAGTATGGGTAAAATAAAGCAAATACTCCTTTATTTGCTTTTACGGGAAAAATTACCAAATATACAAATACTGAGTGTTTTGGAACCATCCGACTTAAGAAACTACCTTAGAGTAGGAGCTGTTGAGTTTGAATATCTGTTGAGATTAGTTACTCCGTTTGTTCAAAAAGAACGCGCTGACTACTTAAACCACGGAATAGATAAATAAGTTATCTATTCCGTGACTTAAACGGTCATAATCTTACCACAGTCGCCGGCACGTAACTTGGCAAGGATTTGGCGTATTAGGAGTAAGGTCGCGCATGTACAATTAGTGCAACAAAAAATGGTCACTTTTATTTCTTATTTCTTTGTATGGCCATTGCCATAATTTATTTTAAACATTTCTGTTTAGAAGGAAGTTAAAGAAAGGAGAGGAACGACTCTTGCCAAGTTACGTGCGACAGTACACCACGCAAAGTTCAGACAGCTAGACAGTAAGCGTGGCCGAGCGTAGTCTGATGGTCTAACTTAGACCAAATAACAGGTTTAATCTTATTAAACAAATGCTAGTTAACAGACAGTCTTAAAATATACTTGATACCGCGTGGTATAACAGGCCCTTAACTGTGTATTTTTATTGCAATGAGTAGGCACAAATAAGTTACCTATCTATAAGTTTTCTTTTCAGATCTCCAACAAGAAAAATCTTGAATGTAATATGGGTAAGAACGTAGGTACCTATGAGGTATTTTGCTTTCCTAGTTTCGTTATTCCTTTAGTTGTGACTACTACCTCTGTGACTGCAGTTTCACTTACCAAGGTAGGTACTGCGGTGCTATTCTGTAAAAATCTGACCGTGATAACTTAGGTGAAGTGAGCGTGGAGTGAGCTGTCAATAGTGTCAATTCCTAGCAAAAACAAACTCACTCCACCTAAGTTTTCACGGTGGGATTTTTACAGAATGGACCGGCTGAACGATAAGGGCTGTTCAGACATTCTTTCAAATAAGCGAGATCGACTATGAAAACAAATTAATATATTAAACTTGCTCCAAGTTCTAAATAAAAATAGAGGGGGATCAACGCGTAAACTGATACCATGGATACTGATTATTAAAAAAAAACAGCTGTTTCATACATTTTGACAGCAGGTATTGCACTTTTGTATGAATGAAGCTGTTTTTTTTAACTGACAAAAAATTTGGCCTTGAGTGACACCTTGTATCATTGTATGTACATAGGTACTAGGTACCTACCGACTTACATATTTGTGAATCTTTGGGAACTTAATATGTTTTCTACGATAGTATTGATTGGTAACCTATAATATATCGATTGGCCGCAGAAGGCACAGTTTAAAGAAAATTAGGAAAATATGGGCCTTTGTCCAACAGGGGAACAATATAAATAAGTTAACTAAAAAAAAGTGTATAAATTATGTAAGATAACCTATTCATTTTAAAGGCTAAGTAGGTACCTAAGTACCTACTGAGAGATGTCAAGTCTATGCCAGTTAATTACAGTGGATAAAGCTCTACAAGTAGATAGTAGACACTTACTTCTGGACATTTTCGGGCTGATTGTAATGATTCCTACACACTTTTAACCGACATCATAAGGAAAGAAACCGACATGTCCTAGAACCTTTTTTTAACCCGGATTTTATTTTTTTTGTAAAACGGTTTTACTTCTGGTCTGTATTTAGGTACCTACTTCAAAATTGTTTAATTTTTAGTATGGGGGTAAACCCAGACAGGTGCTTTACTTTGTGTAAATAATTTCACCATCACTGCTCTCAGAACGTTGAAGGAAAACATCGTGAGGAATCCGGCATGTCATATAACCAAAAAAATCGAAGACATGTGACATCTACCAACCCGAACTCGGTCGTGGTTTATGGCCCACTCCTTCTACAAGAGTGGAGATCTGTGTCCAAGCAGTGGGAACATTATAGGCTGATTAAATTATTATTATAAGGAAGGGGATCCTCAATTTAATTTTAGTTATTTAGTTGAAAATCACGTGACCAGAGGGCTGGCCTATTTTTAGCCCAAAGAATAAGCATTGCCATCCAACGTGGTAATGCTGCCAGCCTTTTGGGCACTTATGCTATTGACAGCGATGCGGACGAATTTTTTGATGCCCACTGAGCTCCTGTCTTTTTCTTCTCCTTTTTTTATATACTTGTATATACTAAATAACATCCTATATTTTAGTGTTGAAACTTGCCAATGTGATTTTAGTAACATACCTGTAAATATACATAGGTAGGTAGGTATATAGTTTACAGATAAGATCCAATTTATAAATCTATCAAGCGAATTGATTATGGCATTACTTATCTCACGATTGTTCATTGTAGCCGATATTGCAGAATGGTGCAACTGCAAACTCGTATTTCATTTTATAAATCACTATGCAGGTTGTGTACTGAGGAGATATAAACATAAATTCAGTGATTAATGACTATACTTCGACAAACGGACAAGTATCTACCTACCTACGTAAGTAAATGGATTACTACTAAAATATGGAGGTACTACATTCGTATGTACAATATTATTATTTGGAAAGAAAGCATAGGTCCATCTTTACTTAAGGGACTTACAGGACCTAAACGTAAAAAACGCAAGTTTAAGAAACAATAAAAAAAATGATTGACGTGTAAAAGTGTTTGTACAAACCTACTTACAGAAATAAAATCATTTATTTATCATTATCATTTAACATATGATCGACTACAGTAAACAAAATCAGAAAAATATATGATATTCTTCAAGATTTAAGCAGGGTTAGTGTGTTGAAAATGTAATACAACTAAAATTATATGATGAAAAAATCATGAAGACCTCTAAAAACTTTCTTTTACAATAAAAACCATACTATTATACATACAAACATTATGATTTTTTGTCAAATTATTCTACAAGCAACATACTAAAACTCTAGTCTTTTAATTTTCCATTAGTCTAAACCATATCTCTTAGTGTGTCGCGTGTACAGGGTATGTACTGATAACAATAGAATTTCTATTGTGTCTGCTAATTAGATATGCGACGGGATATATATTTTGTAAATAGATAATTGCTTCATATTTTGCAATAAATTACCAGCGTTGTGTCATCGCGCTTCTCTTTCTTTTTTATGCAGTCCGACAAAGACTCCGCTTTAGGTCATGTAATCCCCTTAAATTACATTAAGAGTGTTCTAATAAGGGGCAGCAGCACCTTGGCGGTCACGAATGAGCCATCTGTGATTATTATGTTAGAGAATATCTTAGATATGCCTGGCATTGGAAGGCATGTACAGTCACGAGCACTAATACTCTGACGGCACGGTTGGCGTAGTGGTTAAGCCATTGACTGCTGCGCTGCGTGTCGCGGGTTCGATTCCCGCACGGAACAAATATTTGTATGACCTACAAGTAGTTGTTCCGGGTCTGGGTGTTTGTGTATGTGAGTTTAAATGTTTGTAAACGCACCCACAATACAGGAGAAATTCCTAGTCTGGGGCAACGTTTTATAAAAAAAAAAAAAAATATGTCAACACTTGGCAACTTACAAATGCGATTTTTTCGTGAAATAACGAATGTAACGTTGAAATACGACACTTTACACAGACCCTATGGGTTCGAAAATACTTTGTTCGTAATAACATAAAATTTCATTAAAAACTAAAGGAGAAAATCGTATTTGAATAAAGCCAAGTGTATACATACTTTTGCTCGTGGCTGTACCTATACCAAAACTGCGTTCGCGATTTATTAGCCAAAAATGTAAACAAATATGAATTAATGGAAAAATGACTTTAATTCCTACACAATAAAGTTCAGTTTACGTTACAACCTCAAACATTTTTATAACTTTTTCAATAGTGCTAGTCACTCTAAAAACAACATAATTGTCATTGAAATAAAGTTGATATTTGTCTAACTTAATGTAGGGTGGGGGTGTGCGTGCAGCACTGCGCACTTTTACTATAGGTACCTACAGTTGCCTCCAAAAGTTAATTGACATTATTCCACTTCAGTTGTGACACACCACAAAATTCTAGTTTCAAATGTATATATAACGTTTTTATTGACTAATTCAGCTACATAAGACTTATCATAAAAATAATTAAGTAATATCTTAGGATAGGTTACCTGATATATTTTTTAAATTTTTAATCATAATATGGCATCAGAGCTAAAGTGAAAAAATGACAAATAAATTTTGGAGGCCACTATATGTATGTATTAAAATTAAGTTGAAAAGCTTAGCTCTACCTACTAAAATGCTACCTTTACCTTTTATGATAAGCTCTAACGTACGATCTGGAATTATAAAACTGTTATATTACGAACAAAACAAAAACCCAGAAATCCTCAACCGAGATTTGAATCGATACCCTTATAAATTCTGTGCCTATTCCCGATATAATCGACAAAGTAACCGGAGTGGTATGCACTTACACTGCGCCCGCGGCCCTACCGGTTATTGTGAACACGCCGCCTCCTCGCCGATTAGCATATAAATGAACCGAACCGAGACAACTTCATATTACACCACCAGAGTAACAAGACCTTCCCCCCGCTCCACACAACACCACAAAAACACTAACCAACGAAAATATCACGTCTCTATCTCACTGGACGCATTACAGTTTAAATGTGGAACTCGCTTCCATTGGCCGACGCCAACCCTGCGTCCTCTCGGAGCCCTGTAAATCCGCGTGCGCGCACCTCTGAGACGATAATTTTATGAATAAAATATTGATAGTATTTTATGCTTTCTACTGCATTTTTATTCCGTTCTGATATCTTAAGCAATGATATTATGGCAACAATGTACCTACGTTAGCAGTACAAAGTAAATATGCGGTTGTAATGAAATTAGTGGTTTATTGTTATTGAAGGATCGTGTTATGGGTATGTTAGCCTCAGAAGTATGCACCGACTTGTTAATATTCAATAGTCATCTTGTCCATATCGGACCTACTATACAGAATGATTTTTTTAACGGGTCCAAATTTTTACAGGGTTTTTTAACCAACTTTCACTATGGGACCAACTCTGAAATCACAAAAACAAAAACAGCTGTTTAATACATTTTGGTCAAGTAGGTAAGTATTGATCTTTTGTATGAAACAGATGATTATTTTGTGTGTTTTCAGAGGTGGTCCCATAGAGAAAATTGTTCTTATTCATGAATAGAACAGCCTGTAAAAATTTGAAACCTTAAAAAATCATCCTGTATTGCTAAGCCTGGCATTTAGGTATCCAGCTAGTTGATATTCACAGTTGTGATTTTCTCTTCGTTTTATTAGTGTTTAAACGGGTATAAAATGTTGACAGCCATTGCAGGATAAAAGTAATTTATTGTATTTATAATGCTACCTTTAACGTAAGTGGGTAGCTAAGCAGGTAGGTACGATCGGCTAAAATGAACTTATTTAGGCAGGACATATTTATTTTTAGGCTAATAAAATGTAGAGTTAATAATAGCTAGAAGAACAATCTACCTTAAGAAAATATGATACGATTCTGTATGTAGATACCTACCATAAAAGGTTCTAACGTATTGATTTGTATCAAATATCGTATAAATAAATCTACAAAAGTTTATGTAAACTCTTACAAAAACTTTTTGTTACAAATAATGCTTTCATGTGTGAGTTGTAGGTCGAAGGTTCCAACACAGACAGGCACTATGTGTAAAATATTTCATCGCCACTGCTCTCAAAACGGTGAAGGAAACCAGCACGTCCTAGAACCAAAAATTCAAAGACATTGTTACATCTACCAACCCGCATTCGGCCCGCGTGGTGGATTACGTCCCACTGTCTCTTAACGAGGGGAGGCCTGTGTCCCATGCATGCATTGGGAACATTATAGACTGATTATCGGATTATGATTGCTTTCTTATTGAAAGCAATGCATGACGACATTCTACGAATTAACATTCGTAGAATGTCTGTGACGGGTTTAAACCCTATTGGTTTTTGGTTGCTATTTAATCCAGTATTCTTTTGTTTAAATGATAAAAAAAAATGTGAAAGGTTATGCTTTTAACAGTAAGCAGTAGAATCGATGTTGCTTTGATTGGTTGGTAAGTAGGTACCCAATACAGTAGCTTGTAATGTTAGCACATAATTGACTTTCCTCGTTATTAAAACTGTATGTTAGGATAATTGATTAGTACCTAAGTAGGTAACAAACTTATCAAAATACTTACTTTTGTAATTATAGGAATCAATCAAGAATTAGACATTGGCTATCGTTGATAAAGATGTACTGTACGTGACTAAGTATGTACTTAATACTTACCTAAATACTTTTACTAAAAGGATTTGATCAAAAAAAGAATGTCATTGGCTGTCGTTAATCAACTCTCGCTTGTTAATTAAAGTTTAAACTAAGTAGGTAGGTTTCTCTTACCCTAGGTAACCTAGGTAGCTACCTAAGTTGTAGCAACAATAACAATAACAGTAGTTCACCGGTTGCAACACGCTGTTTAATATGAGAACGTTCATTCGTTGTCATCATCATCATCATTTCAGCCAAAAGACGTCCACTGCTGGACATAGGCCTCCCCCAAGCACTTCCACTTCGACCGGTTCTGTGCTTCTCGCATCCAACGGGTTCCTGCGGCCTTCACAAGGTCGTCGGTCCACCTTGTGGGAGGCCTTCCAACGCTACGTCTTCCGGTACGTGGTCGCCACTCCAGAACCTTTCGGCCCCATCGGCCATCTGTTCTGCGAGCAATGTGCCCTGCCCACTGCCACTTAAGTTTGGCAATTCTGCGGGCTATGTCGGTTACCTTGGTTCTCCTGCGGATCTCCTCATTCCTGATTCGATCACGCAGGGAAACTCCAAGCATAGCCCTCTCCATTGCCCTTTGGGTGACTTTTAGCCTTCTTATAAGGCCCATTGTGAGCGACCACGTTTCAGTGCCATAAGTCATCACTGGCAACACGCACTGGTCAAAGACTTTTGTCTTGAGACACTGCGGTATGTGGGACGAGAAGATATTGCGTAGCTTCCCGAACGCTGCCCAGCCGAGTCGGATTCGACGATTGACCTCTTTCTCGAAGTTAGACCTACCTAACTGGACAGTTTGTCCGAGGTAAACATACTCGTCCACGACTTCGAGTGTAGCGTCTCCGATCTTTATGGGAGTGGGTGTTACATGGGCATTTGACATGACCTTCGTTTTGTCCATGTTCATTTTAAGACCCACTCTTTCGGAGGCTCTACTGAGGTCATCGAGCATTGTACTGAGGTCCTCCATAGTCTCAGCCATGACTACGATATCGTCGGCAAACCGAAGGTGAGTTATGTACTCGCCGTTGATGTTGATGCCAGCCGCTTTCCAGTCCAAAACCTTGAAGACATCCTCCAGTGCAGCGGTGAACAGTTTCGGAGAGATAACGTCTCCCTGTCTTACACCTCGCTGCAGAAGGATAGGTTTCGAGGTCTGATCCTGGAGTCGGACTGACATAGTGGCGTTTTCGTACAAACACTTCAGCACCTCATTCGTTGTAATAATTTAATATTCAATCATTTTTGTCTTAAGCCTTGACCTGACTACAAAAAATAGGGATGTTTTTAAAGCACCAAACGCAAAACAGTTCTGGACATACATAAGTGCCTAAAAAGGAAACTGTGAACAAAAACTACCTACATAATAAAGTACCTAGACATAAGTAAAAAAAGTACTTAACTACATGTAGGTGTGAGTAAAGGTAAAATTGAAATTCTTACATAAAAGTTACAAAAAAGTGAAAAGTTTCAATGTCAGACCTCAAAATCCTAAAAACCGACTCAATATAACGAAAAATTACCACTTTGACCACTTCAGGCTTTTATGGTCACACTTTCGTAATTATCAACTGGAACCCAGGCGAGTACCTACATATAACCCTTATTCGCCGAAAACCGTGCGACAATCCTTTTGGGTCGAAATAACCAAAATTATTTGTTTTCTCAACAACTGCTATCAAGAAAGAACTCTACACGCACTAAGTTTCTTTCTTAATTGCTTGTTTTATGTAAAAAAAAGCGTGCAAATTACAGCGGAATGAGACAAGGAGCACGGTTACTCGGTGTAAACTTTAGCGTTGATTGCTGCTCGCTCCGACGGAAACAGGTCCAATTGCTTTTACAGTTTACTGAGCCAGCTTCTTCAACCTTCTCACATTATGTTGATAAAACCAGACCAGATTATGCTAAAGTTAAAATATAATCAAACCTCGTTTATATAAAACTATTCTACGTAAAGTACATAGTAAAAAAATAAATAGGCTAGAGAGTAAAGCACTTTGATTTCCAAATCAGTGCGTGTTTCAATAAATTTCCCATACCGACGTAAATTCCATTTTATTAGGAAGCTAAAAAAGAAAATTTACACATGTGGGAAATTGGAGCGCTAACCGTTTATCAGATAATGTAATTATGTTCGGGGCGCTTCGGGACACCTCCACTTCGAGTAATTGAGTGTGCCCTCCGTACCTCGCGCCTGCTATTAGGCAAATCGAATCTCCGTCCCTCCAAGGCCTCCCTCCCTCCCCGGCTGGATGAATATGTGAACGAGCTTCCTCTTGGCGTCGAACCAAGGATTCAATTTGCGCAAATGTAAATAAAACGCTTGGCTTGAGTTTCATATATAAAGTCAAAGACAAGTAATATCTTAGTATATACCGACTAAGCCATTTGTACGGTTTTAGTCTTGTCACATTGATTGTGAATTTAGCACCTAATTGAACATGCAAGCATTTTCATTGCTATTTAAATTAAACTAGCAGGATAAACTACAAAACAATCACGTTTAGACGTGAACACGAGAAAGTTGAAAAACTAGTTTTTTTCATTTGGAACCATTGAGTAGGTAAGTACGAGTACTTTTATAATTAGTGACAAAAGAGCTCGTTTTTGTCTTTTTTAAATGCTGAATTTTTCTGAATAATTTTCCAATCAACTTCATTATTACGATAAAGTAAGCAAGTACCTACATCCGCTTTAAACGTAGTCTTGCATGCATTTTACATAAAATGTCTTTCACACCTCCTAAGCTAAAAAAGTCGTGTAAAGAAAAACAGCAAACGATATAAAATCGGATAAAAACTTAATAAATAAGCTATAACTTTATTAAGTAAACCCCGACGCTAAGTGGCGACGTTGACGCACCGCCCACGCCGAGCGCCATCTGAACGTTTACCTAAAAAAGTTGTGACCACACTTTGATCTTAGCAAAACTTGATTTCATTCGCGGAGTTATATTCGATCCGAATGTTTGTTTGTGTTGCGAATAATAAAAGTATTGAAAGTGCAAAAATATGTGCCGTCTCGTTCTGTCGGGTAGTTTCGTCCTCTTTCCGCAGGCAGAGCGGCCGGCACGTCCGGGGGCCATAACGTCGTTTGATGTTCTGCTCTCCAATGCTGGTAGAGGCGATATAAGCAAGATGTACGGCTGCGCTCTCGGTGACGCCTATATTTCCTAAACATCTTTCGGTGTTATAATTCCGAACGACGTAACCTTGTGAAGGCGATATTACCGTTTCTTGGTTGATTCTAATTTTTTTCGTAGTACGTTTTTGTAGCTCGTAGCAAGCGTCTACGAAATTGTGTAGGCTGTGTAGCAAGTTGTGTCATGTGGAGTTGTTCTTAAATGCAGTTAGGTGAGTTTCGTTATTTATTTGGGTTATTCAAATAACTGATCTCATGGTCATCACAGGACCTACTTCGTGTGTGGTAAATACCTACACTTTTGTGAAAACAATTTTTTTTGTGGGTAGCACCTATGTTTCGTTGCACGTATGAAGCTGTTCTTATTAATCTTTAAAGTTAAGCTTATGCAAGCAGGACAAAAGACAAATAACTGACACAGTTATCTATTAGATATTAAATGCATAGTTGTGTTGACATTGTACCTTATACGCTATTGTATGGATATCTTTGATTGTATTATTTAGGGCACAGTGCATGTAGGCGTTCTTGCGTCTAGAGAATTGCGTAAATGTCACACGCACTGTCTGCCGACATAGACTTGGGTATCTCAAGTAACATTATTACCTATATTAAAATAGTTAACTGATTATTCAACAAAGCAAGTGTTGAATGAAGTTATTATTTTGGTGCAGTTTTCATAAAATAGTCTACAACTGCCGCAAAACTTGCCTTTTGGGTTTGCTTTTTAAACCCTCACAGATAGTAATTGTATTTTGCGACTAACTAATGGATATAGTTGGTAACAGATAACAGTTCTGTCCGATATCATGTTCCTCATACTTAATCATATTCCACCGAATTTAGCCGTTTTCCTCTGACAAGAAAAACTTCGCTACCAGTTTTCAACATTTCCGCGCGCACCATTACAAGGTTACATCTTATAAAAATATGCAACACGGTGGCGGTACGTTACCGAGCGGATACCAATTCTATCAACAACCCATAAACCGCAACCTTTCTTTGTCTCGCCTCTTAATGCTATCGTGTTCTCGAGTGAGATAGAAATCTACAAGTTTAATGGGCCGTTACGCGAGAAAAAATCAGTCTGCATTCGCGAGCGTAGATACGCGAGTGATAGTGGCAAGACGGAAGGGTACTGGTGGACTGGTGCAATAGTGCAGTGCTTCCGATGTGTCGGCGATGGCGACTGCGGCGCGACTTGTTGCTATGCGACGGCAACCACCGTGAGTTTTATACCTATACTTAGTACATATCTGTGTACCACAACGTCCTCGACGCGTCATCGTTCTATGCTTAACATAGTAACACTGAGCTTGCGACCATAGCGACCACTGCCGACCGGTTCTGAGTCAAGATAACCTCCTTTAGTCGTATTTTATGTTTATACTTGGTTTCCAGTACGTCATTGCATTACATTATGTCAAGTGTTGTCAATAAAGATTGATAACGCCGACGAATAGCGTTCAGTCACCTTGCCATTGTGTTGATACCTAAGTTTTATGACTGTATGAGTCAAGTTCGATAGCTGGATTGACACAATCATACCTATAAACGAATTATATGTACGATAATTGAATTCAATTTAAATTCTTCATTTATATATCGGTAGGTACATAGATATATACAAAGTGGTTTTAAATTTAAATATTACCGATTGGCACAATGTGGGCGTCTTTATTTGTAGCCACTAAACATAATTATATTACTGACTAAATGAAGTGCAAGATCACGTCTCTTTATGAATAATATAGTTGTTTATTTATTCATTGGAAACTATTCCAACAAACTGATTGGAATCTTGGCAATTAATGCTGTTGTTGAATGCCAAGACCACATGATCTTGAATCACATAAATATTTAGTAACGTGGCTGAACTAACTGGCTAGTCAGACTGAATAATTTACATAACTTTGGTTATTGTCTATGGTATTTTAGATACCTACCCTTTACAGATAATGAACTATTTTATATATAGGTACTGAGTTTCCCACAAAGAGTAAACACATTCTATGTAGTTATTGGCATGAATTGTTCCACATGAATGAGCTGCAGTTTGATCCTTAGTTTTATTAATTATGTGACTAATTATTTACTTCTACTAGGAAAAAGCTGATTGAATACACACGCTCCATAAATAAACAGCAGTCATGCAATTGTTCTATAACTGTAACACACCCTTTGACAAACCCCATTGTTACGCAAATCGACAAAGGGTTTGTTTCAAATCGTCCTTTCATACTTTTCACATCTCAACTTTCACAAAATTACCATAACAACATGCGCCGGAGTCTGTTTGAAAACAAATTCTTTAAAACGATTCGAGAGGGTTATTGTCGATGTTTCCGTGTATTGATGCTTATTTGCATAAAAATGTCATCGAACGCCAGCTTTCGAGCTCGATAATAATCTTAAAAGTTTCGATAAAGATTTTGGAGTTTATACTTTAAATCCAATGGTTTCTCTCGGTACTGTATCTGGTTAATAAGCTTAGTTCTTTATTGGTACAGGTGCTAAGAGTCGGGCGTAGGACCAATTAAGGAACTGGTATAAATATATAAAGGCGTTGATGGGAAAATATACTTACTAAAAGGTTTTAAAGGCAAGAAATATTATGCTGATAATATCATAATGTTTGTACTTACCTTTTTTGTCAAGGGATTACTCATACATGAGCAACATGCATAGATAGAGACCATTAGAGAGGAACTATGAAGGTAATATGCATTCATGATTCTAATTTGTAAGATTCCCAGGAAATAATTTCAGATAAGTAATAATACAAGCAAGGTTCAATCATTTTCAAAATCATTTACTTAAATTCCAACCCACTCAAATTCATCCAATCATAGAACTAAACAGCTATCACGTCCGCTGTCCAGCCTCCATCTATAAGTAGTTTCACCACATTTACATAACAAGGGGCTGTGGTCCTAAGTGGCGCAGTCCCGTACATTTGCCTTGGAGATGTGGACACGAGTGTCTCGAGTGAGTCAGGAATGTGGATGATAGCTTTGGGGTTTTGTAGAGTTATTTTCTTTGATTTGTGTGGTTGAAAAATGCATCTAGGTGTGTACATCTGTTTGAGATTGGGTGTCAGGGTTTTTTATAAAAGACAGAGCATGCCATTTTTTGTCAGGAGACTAAACTATATGATTTCGGAATTACTTCATGTTAATTTAAGACGGTATTCTTATTAGACTAATCACGACCAACGAAATACGTATCTTCTGTACTTTTATTTGGTTAATTATTTTATAAAATAACAATCTCTTTTTGTATAAAAAATAACTGCTTCCGTCTTAATTCAGTCAAAACAATAAAATTCGCGCCATTTTTTTTCCATGTTATGTAAATTTGAATTCCCAGTTCCCGTAAAAAAATATAACAAGTTAGAAAGTGTGTCTCGGAGCTTTACTCGGCACTCAGCAGGGGCGGCTATTTACATGCAAATCATTTATAGATGGGCAAACTTCCAGTCTCTAGTCTCCGTTAACTTTGAAAACACAAACAAAATGCTGTTGACGTTCTTTGAAGATGGAAGTCCCTTGTGATTTAAATAAAACAAAGTTTGTGAGTGACCTCTGGTTTGTATTAATCTGTGGGTGTGTGATGCAACCTCTACTCAGTGGTTACTCTGTGTTAATTGGAAGTGTTAGTATATAATGGCGGCAAATTACTACAGTGGGATGAGGAGATTTGAGGAGAGTGGTAGGTACCTAATTAATAATTGGAGTTTATTTTCACAGCTTTTATATGCGTTAACATAACAGGTAGGTACCTATCATGTACTTATCTCAAAGGTAATTGCAGTTAAACCAGAATTTCAAACAGGTGTTTTATCACTGAATATACAAATGAGTAGGTGGGTGCATAAACTAATACCTGTTCAATACTTATTTGTTCCGATTCCTAAACGTCAAGCGATAAAAACACAAAATGTTTTATATTAGGCATTAGGTATTTATAAAAAAACGGGTTTAGCCTTATTTAGCTAAACTACCTATGTATAAGCATGCTTATGAGCTGATAAGGTCATAAGCATATAGATTGGGAATAAATAATCCCAAAGAAGTTTAAAAGTTAAATCTTAAAGCATTGTTTCACAGATTAATGAGGCAAAGATTATCCTAAAACCTTTGACTGTGTTCATCATGAGTGGTTTAATAAAAGGCACCAATGCAGGTTGCCTACAAAAGTAGAGAACCAGACCTTACATCCCTTTAGCAGAAGATTTATCTTAATGATTTTATAAGAATGGACAAACTTTAGCTTCTATTATTGCAAAAGGAATTTTGCAGGGTACAGTAATCGGTCCATTTTTGATCCGCATCTAGATAGATGGCTTATTACCAATCAAAGAATAAATGTATGTTATGATAACTCTTTCTAGTATCCAAAAGAACCAAAATTAAAGTTTATAGAACCAGTTGTAACATAGGTACTTATAACATAACATTTGCTAGAAAAATTCCTCGTCTGTAACTGGTATCGGAAAATAAATCTAGTTCCAAAACGGCCAGCTTTATTAATTAAGTTATAAATCAACTAAGTATTCAAAACATACATTTTTGGCATAATTAACTTATAATCAAATTCATTTTCATTTAAATAGTTATGAGTGCTACAAAATTTATACGTGTTTAATTAAATTTTCTGATTATATAAAAATTAAAGATTGTCTATTATATGGAAGCGACATAAAAATTATTTATTATATTTATTTGTTTGTTAGAATATCGTCATTATTAGACCATGCCACTTTACCGAACCACGCATTTAAAATCGTAAAGTTTATTAAAATGATTTAAACTAATGTTTTTTGTGTATTTATGCGAAGTAAGATAATTTATAAATGATATTAGATACTTATAAGTGAAAGCTCGAGAACATTATACACAAGAAGTTGGCAGATTCGTCTCAGAATTAAGTTGTTGCAGGTTTTTTGTTTATCTCTCATAACTCTTTTGTTTTATATTTTGTTGTATGTATGATATGTATTTATTCGTATATTCTAGTTATTAATATTTTCTAAGTTGTTTTCTGATATTGCACCTACTGTGTATTGTCTCTGCATCACCATAAGGTAGAAAATGCCCAAGGCATTAAGTCCGCCTTTGTACAGTTTCTTACTTGTGCATAAAGTTTTAATAAATAAATAAAATATTAGCTACCGTGTGATGGAATCCAAGTAATGTTAATGAGCACTATATTTAGCATCAATGTTGCTTATTCAACGTATAAATAAGTTGTGTTGGCCGAAACCACGCATATGTTATATTAAGCAGTATCCACTAGTTTTATGGCAAAATAATGATAATTAATTATTATTTCTTTAAGTATCTTTGTACAAACACTTTTACACGTCAATCATATTTTAAAAAACTAGATGAGGTTGGCGTTTTCTATCTGACTACTCTGAGAAGAAAGGCCGAAACAAACTCAGAGGTCACAGTCTCTTTTAAAGTCCAGACATAATCTTGGTCAGATAATGACTCGTTTTCTTTTTACAAAATATGTTGGTCTCTTCTTATTCGTAGCACTCTTGTCAGAGCGGTCGTGGTTTTCATGTAGTTTCTTGTCTAGGGGTTGATGTGATTCGCCTCACGATTTCTCGCCACCTACTCCGATTTCTGTGTTTTTGTGCACTCATATAAGGGATCACCCACTGCGGATTTAATTTGGTCAGTCCATATCATGGGTGAGCGTCCGCGTGGTCTAGTACCCTCTACTCTACCCTGCACGACAAGGCGCTCAATAGAGTCTCCCTCACGCCTCGAGACATGTCCGAAGTATTCGAGAATGCGCGTCCTAGACCAACATCTGTTATGATCCAAATCATAACAGATGTTGGTCTAGGACGTACATATAAATAACTATAAAACAAAACATAGATCAGTATTACTAGATATTGATTCAGTAATAGGTATTGAAGACAAGAAAATCTCTATTTCACAAACTAACTAGGTAGTCGTGTCGGATTCACATAAATATCGTAAAATATCAAGCAAATATAAAATCAACAGTAACATAGCAACAATGTTTTAAACTAATTAGACGCAAAAATATGTGGCCATAATTGCGTATCGTTTTCCATGGCATGAGGCGCTAAAATAAAACTAAATACAAATAAAAAACTCACGCTATTCTCAATTAAACAGCGCAAAGAAAAAGAAAAAATAAACTTGGAATGTGTTTTAAAGGGCAGCGTCGTCGAAATATAAAGTTGTATGTAAATGCCTTGATATCAGCAGAAGCATAAAATCTATATAGAAGTGAGCAAATGGACGATGCAACGTTGTTGCCGTATCGTCAACAATGTCATCCCTGTCTCTTAAATTGTCGGATAAAACCCGAGCCACGGTATCGTTGGATCGACTTTAGTTTCCTTTATGAATACCAACCAGCCTCTCTTGTACTTATAACACATTTATTTGGAATATATTCTTGTTTATTGTCGGTTGCTTCTTAATGTTGTTTTTTACCTGTTGATCTTATATGGTGGAGATACAGATAGGCTTGTTTGTAAGTAACCTTTATGTAGGTATATTGTATGTAGGTTCTTTAGCGCAGTTGTCTTGTTGAGGTATTTTATTTCAAGTTTATTTGTTGTGGAAGTTTACTGTAAATTTTCATCAAAGTTCTTAAATGCAATGCCCCGTCTTTTTTTATTATAGTGACGAAAATCAGGCCCTTTAGTAGATTATGTGCATTTTTGACCGCAGTAATAGCTGAGGAGGGTTGAGTAAGGCTTCCATCAGTTCCAACTATACGAAGAAATAACTATTATGATCCAAGTAAGCATAGCCATTGTCCAATTTATACATGCTGCAAATCCTATCACCTAAGAACTTAATGAACAAGTTTATTAAAGTCTTCACTTTCTTAATTGTGTTACTTCAACATTGTTTTACAACAATAATTAACTGCTACCCTTCTGAACCCTTAATTAATATTGTCGCCATCAGTAACAGGACAATTGAAACGGGACGCTCTCCTGTCCAATGCAATTGAATAAATTGTAATATATAGACAGATGTAATCAAATAATAGTTATGGATGTCCAGTTCGTTGACCCTCATCAATAGTTCAAGTGTGTGTATGTATTTGTAGGTACATAGCTATATCGTGGCGATCATCAGTAGATAGATAATAAAAGGAAAGTTTTGATTCTTGAATCGATTCTAACTGTTATCTTTATTTTGGATTTCTTTCAAGTTACACATAATGTAAGCGATATATCTTTTATTATGTTAATATATCAACACTTTAGATTTAAAAATAACATTCGCAAAAAAATAAAGTTTGTTCTTACGTGATTTTCAATAAGAAATGAAGGCTTGTTGAAAATTCCTTTGGAGCTTTTTTAACTTTTTTTATTTTAATTAAATTATTGTGTGAAGATATAATCTTAAAATGTTAAAAGGAACTGTTCTCTAGTTACAAAAGTACCTACTAAAATTTATATTAGTAAATTGTGCCACCCACGACCGCCCATTGTCACCCTTTCCTTAATTTTTATATTTATGTTTGTAATTTATATGGTGTGCATATTAAAGAGTATTCTAATTCTATCCTATTCTATTTGTAAACCACAAATCAACTGTTCACAAACATTCTAAAAGTTATACGTAATATTTAACATTCACAACGCCAGTATTCCCCAAATGGTTCGGCAGAGGTGTATGTATAGGTAAGTAGATTTTTTAACAAAAGGTTTCGTTTCTCCAACAACTAACACACTATATAGAAAACATCTATTCTGCCAAACAATACCTTTCCCATATACACAAATAAAAAATCAAAATTACATCTGTCAAACTTCGTAACTGAAACCTAATCTAATAGTATAAAGTTACTACTATATCATCAAGATAGCTCGTAAGTACCTACTCGTATCTATTAAAATTTGTTACGTTGTACAATCAACAAAACAGATTGATGTACAGGCAAGAAATAAAGATCCCGGTACTTGTACCGGATCACAAATATTGCTCACGTATCTTGATACGTGAGCAATATTTGTGAGTGTACGATAGATACTTACACCTCTGCCTAAACCTAATGTAATATCTATAACTATTCTTACTCAGACAAGCAATGTCAAAGATTTGACTAAGGGTGAATTTTACCAAACTTTATATACCTGGAATAAATCTTATCCTGAGAATAACTTTTGATTTTTGACCGTTTTTCCATACTAGAACTGTCAAATGTCAATTTCCTTCCACGGATAAAAGATATCTGACTTTGTTAAAATCAGCTCTAAAGCGTCCATGACCATTTCCATCCATTGAAACTATTGTAAGCCGGAATGTACAGTGGCGATCAATCTAAAAGGGCTGAAACAATGTAGCAGAGTCACTTTCATGAAAACTCAAGTAAGTAAACTGTCTTGAAATGAATGTAGAGTGTGGTTGTAGATATAATAAGTACCTGTCTGTATACCAATCTCTTTTGTAGACTGTACTAGCATCTAATAGTTGTATAGCATCTAAGAGTCAGTTGTACTCCAGGCGATGTCGTTGACCGCTGCGTCGGCGTCGCGTCATTTTTATATGTTGTTGTTACGTCACTGATTTACTGCTTTTGGCTCAGGACCAATTAAAATTGTGTGTTTTGAACTTTAAACACGGTTTACGGTATTAATTATCTACATTGTAGGTATGTGTTATTATTAGAAGGCTTTTCTATTCAGTGAAGACTTGAGATTGTTCTTAACCTTCTTGGTTTTTTCAACCTAACTATTCATAATATGTTGCTCAATTTGTATTTTAAACACTTTATTAACTGGCTATTTATACCTGTGCGTTAATTAACCGGCTAATTAAGTTGTCATCCAACAACTATATACCTACCTAATAAATTCCCATGGACTGGACATTCGTCGATAATCTGATGCAAATACGAGGCTGAGGCTGCAGCGCGCATGAGCACTCCGCATATCCGATCGTAAAACTGTTACAGCCGCGGAGGCTACCCCCATCACACCTACCCCTTAACTTCAGGCCCCCCTTCCCGCCCCGCGGACTGGGGTGCACCCCGCACACCCCCGGCGCCCGTCTGCAAACCTCTTTGTTTTTGGCAATACCTCGGAGGGAACTAAACCCGGACTAGTCTTAAGACCCTTTAATAGCTCTCTCTGTGGCAGGAAATTTCCTCTTTTGTTTTGCCAAAGGGTTGAATTTTCCACTCCAGAGTTAGACCGATGAATTTTAATGAAATGATAATGGTAGTGATGAGCATATTGTGTTGAGAGAACGTTGGGGAATATTATAATTGGTTGGTATTTTCTGTAACGTGCTGCTCTCAACTTTTTTCTTGCTAGAAATTCAATGGAGAACTAAAAAATCTAACGTTTTGAATAGTTAGGTATTACTATATATTTTTTTTACATAAGTATTTTTTACCTTGACAAAAATAATTGTTGCACTATAATTTTGTTAATTCCAATTAAGAGCGATTTTCATTTTAATACCTCGGTACAAACTGAAATTCAGTAGATAGGTAAAGGTACTCAACTATTAAACATGTGTAAATAGTTGAGTATAATGTACTATATAAATGATTTACTAATGTTAATAAATCCTAAACTAACCATACCCTTTATATCAGAGGTCCATAAAAATAAGTAGGTACCTACAAACACATCCGTCCTTTAAAACGTGCGAATAAAGCCGTCCCTTTAAAACAGTTTGTTATTCAGAAGTCGTAGGCAGACGGACGGCAGGTAGCATATACCTAACTACATGTAGGCATGTAGGCTATATGTGAGATGACGTACACTTTGCCGAATTTGCAGGATCCAACCGGCCGAGCATTTATTGTGCAGTGGCGGACAAATTAATTGACGTACCTATCTGCTGAAATTACATTGAAATAAAATGATGCGGGGAAAATCTTACTAAAACTTTTTCAGTTGATTAATACAAAATAAAATATATATTTTTTTATTTTTTACAACTTTGAAAATAATTATCATTTTAAGGAGGTAAAAAAGAATTAATTTCTACATAGTGTGAGTTACAAAGGTTAGATAATGTTTGTTTACTTTGACTTACAGTTGTGGTAACCTTATAACATTATAGCGTAAGTAAGTACCTACCTAATATAGACAAATAATAATAATAATAATTTATTTCATAAAAAAGTGGTACCTACAGTCTGTTACAAAGTAGGTTGACAACTTAGGAATAGTAGACAAATTAAATAGAATGATGTCTCATGAGTAATGACATCAATGAGTTATTGGTAACATATAGGTACAGACGCCAGCACATCAAGCTACTACAATCTGTCAAATTTCTTTAATAGATTTTCAACTTTATCGCTAATATATAAGGTTCAAAGTTGATTGGAAATATTTGACAGTTTCGGGTAGCTTGATGTGCTGGCGTCTGTATATATTTGACATAAACCACTTACTGTAAAGTTAATAAGAAAATGTTAAGTAAAAGTATTTACCTGTAAGTACATAATTAAGCTGTTAGACTGCCAAAATTGGTGCAACTCAGATTGCAGTGTATTTTACATCAAAACACTTCAAGTGTCTCAATCCTACCTAAAATCAATTCTAAACTCACATTTCCACAATGCATTATCCTCTTTTCGTAATATCACCTACTCAAAATAAATCACAAAGGCGTGTAATTTTCCTGTCCGCCAGTGCAGTAGAGGCGTGCGCTGCGAATACAAATGGTGTCAGGTTGATTGTGCCCGAGGTTGCGATCGATCTGATACACGAAGACGTGTCGATGTGTACCTACGTGTGAGTACGTTTGAAAGTGTTGCCAGACGATGGTTCTTTTTTATAATTGGCTGGTAGGGTGTGTTTGTGTGAGTGTCTGGAAGAGGGAAAGTGGGTAGGATTGTGAGTGGGTTTAAAGTGCACTTTTAGTAAGTAATTCAACTGTATGATGGCTTGGTTTCTATGAAGTTTAATTTGGTATAATTATGAATTTTTCTCCTCTTGTCTGTTAAGTCTGTATCTACTTAGTTTTCAATAGTGACATTCCTGCGCAAATTAAAAATCTTTTCAGTTTCCAAGATATTTTATCCACCTATGAATAGTACAATATTGTTTACTTTCAAACATATCACAGACATTCTTCTCATAAAATACAAAAAAAAAATACAACAAAATTGCCAAGGTCCACGATAATTATCAACATGTCTAGACTAAAACACAAGGCTAGACGTTATAAATTCCTAAATAAAGCTTGTATAACTAGGTCTAAAAGAACTGACTTTGTATGTCCATACAGTCATGGTAACGTAATCTACTTATAGAGATAAATTCCAACTCTTGTCACACCAGGGAAGTCATGTGACCATGTAATATGGAGACGGTAGACATTCTAACTAACTATTAGGGTAATAATATCACCCATAAAGATAGAATAACTAATATTAGGTAGGGTTACTATTTTTATTGGAGTAATACTTTTGAATTTTTGACAGTTTTTCCATACAAAAACTGTCAGACGTAAATTTTGGGTAGTTCTTCAAAAAGTATTCTCCGCGTAACTTTCATGGCGATTTTTTTTTTTTTTATAATCTACAAATAGATGTCCAGACATTTAAGACGCTATAAAAATAATACGTAATTTTTTATTTTATGTAAATCGGTGCATAAACTACAGAGATATTCTATTTTGAAATTTCTGTGCCCACGAAAGTTACAAAAGTCTGCACGAAAGTTACAGACGTATTTTCTGCAAGCAAAATAGTTTCAAATACTTATTTTTTCTCAAATTTCCAGTTTATAAAATAAAAGACTTTATTATATATGAATCAACTTGCATTTGAGATCAACAATTATACCTATTGTTTTGAGATCAGCTTATTAGTACTCATTATTAACTTAGGTTGCTAACAATTGCATTGCTCCCGGAAATTAAACTTTAAAATTTGCAACATAAACATAATTATTACTTACTACTATTGCTGGCAGATAACGTGTGCTTTGAAATGCTTGGAATCATAAAACATACCATTTTCTGCCAGCTGCTTTCTTTTAATAAATTTTCAGTCTCGTATCATTTAGAATTTATGAAAAGACATTTCCATGGCTATCACTCGTTTGTGAATTACCACTAAACATAACAAAAATCACAATATTTAAGATACTTATGTAATCAATATAATTAAAAATAATTGCAAATAATTTTTCATTTATTTTTCAGTCTTTCTTCTTTGAAGTTCTTTTAAGTCTATAATCACAAAATGTTTGTCTTAAGTTGTCAATAAATCACGAAAGCCATGCACTTCCCAACATAATTAATAATATTAATATGAACTTAATTTTTATTAAAAAAAAAACTATACGGGATAATTTTTTAAGTAGTTCACTATCGGACCAACTCTGAAATCACGAAAAAAAAATCTGCTGTTTTGGAAGTAGTACAGACGCCAGCACATCAAGTTACTACAATCTGTCAGATTTCTTTAATAGATTTTCGACTTTATTGCTAAATTATAAGGTTCAAGGTTGATTGGGAAAATCTGACAGTTTCGGGTAGGTTGACCTGCTGGCGTCTGTACATTTTGGTGGAGTAGGTATTGACTTTTCAATGAAACCGCTGATTAGTTTTTCGTGAGTTCAGACAATTGGTAAAACAGCCCAGTTTTGGGGTGGGGAAAATTGTTAAATTGGCTACGAGAAAACCTATAAACAGAAACACATACCTACTACGAGTCGTTAAAAGAAAAAATTTGAAACACATACATGCATAAACACTTATACAAATACATGACAGCTTTTTTGAGCTTCGCGATAATCGAGTAAATGCATCTGCAGCGTCACAAGTAATCTAAAGTTATCATTCAATGGAGATATGTAACTTTCGTGGTGCGCTAGCTAACTTTCGTGGACAAACAACCACGAAAGTTGTGCCACGAAAGTTACGAAAAATTCACATTTTTGAGAATTACGATTAAACTTTATAGGTAAATAAACAAAAAAGTACTTGGGAATAATCTCGAAGATCTATCTTATTCCTTAATACAAAATGAGTTGGAAAATTATAAGCATTATCCTTCAAAATATGCGCATGAAAGTTTCTAGACCAAGGCTACTTGAAAATATTCAAAGAATAAACCACCTCGTATTTTTTTTTGTTTAGAAGCGATGAACGTACGTGTCTTCCTCACTGACGCCGGGATACTCTGAGCGTCCGCGCAGCTAAAATGTGTAGCGACAAGTAGGCGCTCTTGGAAGATAGGTGCAGTTTTGTTGCGCGTTCTCGAAACTAACAAAATCGTGTGACAGAGACTTATTGCCTATTAACTATTGTAACTTAAGAGATAAAATTAATGTTCTTTGATAATTATGATGCATAGTTAAATACAATGAATTTGATGTATTACATTATATGCTTATGAATTGAATACAAAAGTTATCAAAGTTTGCCGTGAGCGCGAACAGAGTGTGACGCGTGAAGAACACCGATTTTGCTCCCGTTTTCGACATAACAATTTTTTTTTTATAAACATTATAAATAATTTTAGATGTTTAATGTTAAAATTATGTACACATATAAATAAAGATTAATCTGTATTTGGTCCTAACACTGAATGTTTAATAGGTTACGAATTAAGACCGTGTGACCGCGTTTTGAGGGACCTCGAAGAACTACCCTTTTATTCCACGAATAAAAATTATCTGTCGATTGACAAATCAGCCCATAATAATTATAAGGATTAAGGATTTTGGGGAAGCCTTTGCCGAGCAGTGGGACAGTATAGGCTAAAAAAAATTATTATAATATTATATAGAGAGAATATACTTACTTTATTGTACACCAAAATTATATGAGTACAATGCCGGTTAGGTATTTTAGACTGAATAAGGATATCTACTAGATTTAGGGTGCATTTTTCAATACCTAGTCAGGTAGCGTTTATCTGCAGAATAAAGATGGTGGTTTGACAGCCTTTGTATAGAAAATTTGTCATACTGTCATATTAATTCTTCTGATAAAAGTTATCTGGCTATTGAAAAATGAACCCTAAGTCTAGTACAAACGCTCAGTCTGTTTAAATGGTTAATAAACTAAACTTTAAAGGGAAGGGTTGTACATACCTACACTTAATTGGTTTAGGGCAATTCAATAGTGAGTTGATTTACTGAAAAGTAACTGAAATTATGAAATACCTAGTTCTGCAACTTGTAGGTAAGTAGACAAGGGGGTGATATACAATATTTGTACCAAGATCTGCCTTTTGCCTTAAAATAAAATCGCTTTTGTATTTTATTTATTTATTAGATGTAGGTAACCTAACTTACTAAAAGGTTTCAAAACGTTAAAAAGCTCAAAGTAACTTGAGCAATCATTTAGAAATAACTAAAACTAGGGAATGTTGGTGCTATTGAAATATTTTCTTAACCAACCAGGTTACCTAAAACTCTGCTGAAATATTTAGATTGTAGAAAAAGTTAGGGTTAATACACTTTCAAAACACATAATTTCATACCTACTTACAAAATTAAATAATTCATTCATTTATTTTAACAGTTTCTATCTTAACTTAACTCTAAGTGTTGATCAGCACCCTAAATGCGTATCACACTATCACTCTCAATCTGAATAATTTCTGAGGGTATTGCTAATCCATTGCTTCTTAAGTTCGAAAAAATTGTTTGCTCAACAACGTAAATAACGCAATGAATGTTGTTGAACTGTCAAAATGAAAGCCATTCCTACTGTTAGTGTGTTACGAAATTACTTCACAGGTTACATAAAACTCTGCTGAAACATTTAGAAAAAGTGAATGCTTGTGTGGTAGAAAAATTTAGTGTTACCTACACTTTGAAAACTCATAATTAAATAATTCATCCATTTATTTTAACCGTTTCTATCCTAACTCCAAGTATTGATCAGAAAATCATGTTAAAAAAATCCAATACTATTAAAAACTCCGATCCCAAATCCGGTAACATTTTTTGTGGCAATACTACCTCGTCCGTTTCATGAGTGGACTCTATCAAGAGCTGGGACAATGTCGCATTTCAAGAATGTCTCTACCTAGTAGGCGTATCTCTACATCTATTGTACCTATTCGCGTAGAGATAACATCGTGACTTAACCTCTTGTGTCATATTTACTACGCGTGTTTGATTTACATACTCTACGAGACTCTACGTAGAATATGTAGAGCATGTATTTATACCTAAAGTTGTTAGAGATTAGTTTAGGTATGTAGTCTGTCTTATAATGTAAACAAGTTATGACTTTGTATTTGAGTACGTTTAAGTACCTACTGTTGAAGTCAGTAGGTTTATCTTCTTATTGAAAATTATAATAATAATAGGTAGGTACCCATATTTTATTATTATGATTTTCAATAAGAAAATGTGTGCATTTAAACTATAAATATTTGTAGATAAGGCTGGTTGTTAAATTCTTATCTCTAGTCATGAGTAATTGGGTAGATAGGTGACTAACTAAATACTCTTTCTTATTGGACTTAACATACTTACCTACTTTTATTTAGAACATAATTAATTCACAAAACTATGTTAAAAGCGTGTGGGATTATTTTGAAAACAAAAGTAGCGTCTTTCCATGTAGGTATTTAATTCATTCAAGTATTTTACGACCTCGGCTCTAGATACCTACTTTATAAATAGGTATGCAATTTTGTAGTATCGTAGGCTCGTATAGCGTAGGCAGGGGTAGAAGTAAGCGTGGTATGGTACACCCCGTACAAACACAGCGCCAATTAAGGCGCCTAACACCCAATTGTTGATCATTAGCCACTAATCCGTCTCATATTCAATCAATACCCAAAACTTTACTCGCACACCTCCACCCCCCTCGCCCCTCGTCGCGCGACATTTAATGACACCCGTGCAACGACCAACACACGCCATTATAGCCTCTGCTCTCACCACATAAGGGCCACACTCCCCTGAACCCGCCCACCGCGTTATATAGCACCGAGGATCTATAAAAGTTACGTCTGTAATCTAACATAAAACTCGGGCCGTTTAGATGCGAACGCGGCCACGGACGACACATCTCGGCTCGCTCCGTACTTTTACCGAAATATGAAGGTGTTTTTTGTGTGAATACTTGGGTTTTTCGTGTAAAAACAAGGTTATTTCGTTGGTCGTCGGTGTAGTGGCGCGGACGTGAACGCGCGTCGTCGCGGCGCGCTCGCGTGATGTGATATCACCAACTTTGACGTTTGCACGACGCACAAAAACTATTTGTGAGTACTGAATTTGAATATTTGACGCGGAACGACGCTCTACGAGTGTTCAAAAAAATATTTGTGATAGATGTCGCTTTATTTCGACAGCATGCTATGTTTTAAACGCTTTTGTGTGAAATTTTCAGCCGGTTTTTTTGATTAACACGTGATTTGTGACTAAAAATGACTCATTTCTAACAAAATCTATCCCTAAATAACTGCATCAGGTCATTTATCAGTGGATTATAATATTTAAGAGCAGTTTTAATAAATAAAATCAAAGGAAAACTCCGATTTTGTCGTCAAAATATATTTTCCCGGAAGTGTGCCGCATTTTCCAAGTATTTATGAATTAAACTTTCTCTTCTAAGCATTTGGGATGATTTGTACGTTATTTTAGTCTATGTTTAATAGAAAAGTGTTAAATACTATGCTACATACCTACCTACCCAGGCTGGTACTTAGATGTTAAAAAAATTAACGCATAACGTGAAAAAGAGATTGTAGTTAGTAGGCAGGTAGACTACTGATAAGCCTATAAGTTTCTTTTAATAAATTTTGTCGAATTTCTCGTAGTTTTCGTGAATTTATTGCATTTGTTAGTTTTCAAGAAAAGAGCGCAGAAATGATTTATTTTTCCTATTTTAAGCATGTTTTAGCAAGCTTTAGCATGATTTTCGTTAGAAAATTAACGTAAATATAAAATATTTATATGCTTACCACCGTAAATAAGAAAAATAATTATTTAGTTCCACTAAATCAGTTGAAAAAATATTCGTAGCGCCATCTTTTAAGCGAACTACAAACTACCTAACTGAGAATTTGGATAAAACTTTATTGCAACATGGCCAGTGAATTCCATATATTCTCCATCCTTGTCTAATTTATGCACCCAGACTATACCTCTACTCTTCACGTCGGCCTCCATTCGAATGATACAGTCCGTGCATTCGCGCGAACTAAATACAACCCTCTCACTCAGTGATAAGGTTGCACTTGCAATGCAAATGATTCTTATTTAGTTTCTGTTAAAGATGTTACCTTGCCGTTGCGGCGTGCACCTTGAAATATAGTTATCTCTCTCGCACGATAGCTGTCATCTCTTTTTGTTGCGTGTAGTGTTATATGTAGATATCTCGTTCGGTGGGAGATAAACAGATGTCTGTTACTAGTGACAGTTTGTATGGGATGTTAAGGAGGTAGAAGTACCACCATCATGAAATAGGCGGAGCGTGTGGTTTAGTTCCCCGTTTAGTAGGATCCCAGTGTTAAAGTACGATTATGGCGTTATGGAAGGAAATTGCCGCAGTCTATAGGTATTATTTGAATAAACTCTGGGTTTTAGTGGATGAAGCAGCCAAATTGTTGAATTAGACCAGCTTGTGCTGTAAAATTTGTATGGTAATTCTTGCTTGTAGGTAGGTATTAAGTTTCAGTGCCATATTTTATAGCTATGCAATATTTACATAGGTAATTTTCGTGTGTAGGTAAGAATTTTATAAAGTAGGCAAGCTACTTTTACCGTTAAGTTAAAGCAACATAAATAATACCGACCTATTCTGCGTTTTTCAGACGCCTATTTTCTTTTTTGTTTTACAGAAAATCTTCCAGCACTATTTTAAATTATTTTTATGGGCTTAGTTATTACCTAGCTACTTACCTAGGTTTTAATTGTTTTCGTTTACCGTACCTACCCGTTTATTCCCTTAAGATAAACCATCAAATCAATAGGCAATCAATTACTTGAAGCTAAGTTTTGTCTCAGCTGAAAATTTTATTACTTAACAATGGTAGGTAAAATAGTGTAAAATGTACCCATAGGGCACCTATTTAAGAAACCAACCAAAATTACCTACTTGTTTAGATGTATTATGTGGGTAACATAGTGGTGCTTATTAATAGGTAGGTACCTACCTGTCCTACAAAATATGAGTAGATAGGTACCTAGGTATCTAAGTATTGCTTTGTCATGACAGATTAGAGGAGATAGTGGGTGTTATCAATATAATTAATTCATAAAATCCTGTGCATTGAACAATTCACTGAAGTTAGTATTAAAAGTTGTCACACACAACGCTATTTTTATCTATTAGGTAAGTAGATATCTAAGTAGGTGCCTAGTAAGAAATGAGCAATTTATAGATCTTTTGGTTGTATTGCCTTTTGCTTGCAAAAGTAGCTTAGGTACCACTTTCTAGAGACCTTAAAATAAATTAGTTTTTAGTTAAATCAAAATATTTTATTTCACACAAACTTACCTACCTACATGGGCTCTAATGAAACGTCAGAAGCTAGGGTGACAGTTCCAAGTCGCCGTTTCTTAAGGGCAAGAGCCGGTAAGAAACTCCACGGTAACGGCATCTATTACCTAATCATCCTTGTTATCTGTGACCTTATATAAATCTAATTACGAGGAATATAATTAAGTAAAACAGGCACATTTTTCGCGTTGTTTAAAAATAGCCTGCTATGATAGATGTAAGATTAATTCTTTTGACATAGAAGATATAAAAATACAGTCATATTTTTTATATTTTGTTTAAGTTTGGGCAATGCATGCAAAGCTCTTAGTTGTAGGTAACAGATATAGGTGCCCACAGTAGGTAGGTTTCTAGATAAAAATACTACCTTGCATGCGATAATATGCATGATATGCATAAGTACCTATAAGGTAATTAAAACAGAAGTCATATGTTTTAACACCTTTTTGTACCTTCATCTGCCAAAGACTATTATCTAGTCTTTGGCAGATGACGGGTTTTTATGTAAGTAGGTAGGTATGTCCAGTTGTCCACTGGTGCTTCCTTCAAGATGAGCCCCACTTAAACACATTTATTGAAATTTGTACATTGTATTACATAGATATAATAATTATACATTGGGTAACTGTTTGATAAACTGGTTCGTGGATATTTATGAATTTCAATGATTGACTTCACGTGTTAGTATAATACCTAATATCGATAAATGTAGTTATTTATACAGGATGACGGGCCATTGACGCGCAACAATTTGCTGTTCCATACATTTTGACCGCATAAGTAGGTATCGCAATTTTCTATGAAACAGCTGATTTTTTTTTGATAAGCCGCGAAGAAATTCTACCCTAGGGTGTTTAGAATCATGTACTGAATTAATGCTTATGGAGTCTGTATTAGGTATTATACGTACCTACCTACACAATAAGTAATAACTTATCTTACAATATTCTGGCATCCGCCAACCAAAGAAAATTTTAACCTAGCTAATCAGTATGATATTTAAGTATATCACCATTGGTAGATAGGTAGATACAAACCCTGATAAAAGTTACAAAAGTATAAGTAAATCAATGCAACAACTCATTCATCGATTATTAGAACATCAATTTATGTCCTGAGAACATGCATACAACTGAAATTCATGTCAAACAAGTATTACCAGGGTAGTTTCCACTCCTCTTTCATTCAACGTTATTTTCCCTGAACACATTTCACTTTACCCATGGTATCTAGGTTTTATAAAAATGGTTTGCTTCCACGGAAGCTTGCTAGGTAAGGAAATGAAGCTGATATTTTGCTTAGGTATTGAAAAGGGAGAGGGAGGCCTTGGCCTGCAGTGGGACAGTATGGGCTAGTTAGATTAAATTAGATTAGATTGAATTTGGTAGGGGTTAAAGTTGAAAGGAAATCTTTGAACCTCATAATCAGCCTATAATGTGCCCATTGCTGGGACACAGGCCTCCTCTCCTTTGAGAGGGGAGCAGTGGTGGTAACGGCTGCGACTTACGTACTTTGGTCATTGGATATAACCCAAACAGGTGCTTTACTTTGTGTGAATAATTTCATCACCGCTGCTCTCAAAACGGTGAAGAAAAACATCGGGAGGGAACCGACATGTCCTAAAACCAAAAATTCGAAGACATTCACATGTCTCCACGCGGGCCCAGTGCGGGTTGGTAGATGGTGACATCTCCCGCACTGGTAAATTATGTCTATCGAATGTTACATAATTTTATGATATACAATTATCAGTTTGAAAGCAGTAAAATAATCAGTTACATATACATATAAGTATATTTTGATGCTTTATTAATGGCTGGATATACTTTTTTGTATCTAATAGGGAGCAGAATCATTATTTCGCTGACTGCAATCACTATACCTGCCAGCTTGTCATAGTGGAGTAGTAATCACCAAAGAATGAATTATTTCATCACCACTGCTCTCAAACCGGTGAAGGAAAACATCGTGAGGAAAACAGCATGTCCTAGAACCAAAAATTCGAAGACATGTGACATCCGCCAACCCGAACTGGGCCCGCGTGGTTGATTATGGCCCACTCACAGAGGAGGAGGCTTGGTCCCAGCAGTGGGAATATTATAGGCTGATTATGCTATGAATGCCAAACTATAATTAAAATCGAATTGAAGGAAATCCGTAGATATTTGGCTGTATAATGTTTTATATCATGACTTTCTTTTTGGCATTCTGTTTTTATTGTAGCACCTGTTGATTCATCGTAATAATATCTTCATATCCTCAAGTACAAGTAGGTATGTTCTTCATCCATTGTCTTACTTACCTACCTGAGTTTCAAGTCATCTTAATTAAGTATAACTACTTCACACTCAATTCAACTTTTTTACGTCTATTTTCATGACATGACATGTTTATGGCAGATCATAATCAGCGAGACAAGCTGTTTGTTTCTTATATGAGAGACAGTAAGAAGTTCACACAAAGAAATTTGTATTATGGTGTAAGTTCCTAATCGTTAACCATAAGCACAGACATTGGTGCATTTCCATGACCTGGTTATTCTTATGCTTGAATCACAGGTAAAAATAAATAAGAGCACAAACAGGGTGCCAGAAATAAAATCATAAATATAACTATAAAAAATATGTAAATAGGTACCTATTTACATATTTTTACCCACATACGTAACAACCCACAACCAACCCAGCCCAACATACCTACATATATTTTTTCGGCATTTCTTTGTAATTGTCATCATCTGCCTAGCCGAGTAGGTTGGGTTCCAGTCTAACCGGATGTAGCTGAATACCAGTATTTTACTTGGAGCAACTGTCTATCTGACCTCCACAACCCAGTTACTGGGTAATACGATACCCCTATATCTACCCCTGGTATTTTTTTTATAATTGTTTTTTTTTTTTTTTTTATATTAGCCTGTTCTGTCCCACTGCTGGGCAAAGGCCTCCCCCATTTCCTTCCACATTTCCTTATACTGTGCCTTCTCCGTCCAGTCGGTTAGGAACGAGTCTAAATCGTCACGCCAGCGTTTCTTAGGCCTGCCTCGGTGGCGACGCCCGTCTTCAGGCACCCACTGTGTGACGACTTTGGCCCATCTGTCTGTATGCATCCTATAAGTGTGACCCGCCCAGTCCCACTTCAGCCTCGCAGACTTGCCGCCAACATCGGCGATACCTGTCTTGGAGCGTATTGTGGTGTTGCGAATTTGGTCGGTGAGTTTAATCTTCAAGATACTACGCTCCATCGCTCTTTGGCAAACCTTGAGTTTGGACTTCTGAGCCTCTGTCAAAGACCAAGTCTGGGCGCCATAGGTTAGGATAGGCAGGATACACATGTCGACGAGCTTACGCTTTAGTGAAATAGGAAGGTCGCCCTTCATTAGCGCCTTCATGGACCAGTAGCTCTTCCAGGCATTTTCGACTCGACGGTCGATCTCTTTGTCCTGTCTGTTGTGGAAGGAAACTAGTTGGCCCAGGTAGATATATTCGTCGACATAGTGTATTTCCTGCCCATCGACCTCGACCTTATAGTTAGTGGCATTGGTCATGACTTTAGTCTTTGACTGATTCATCGTCAGTCCAACCTCAAGGCTTGCAGTGCTCAGTTCTTGGAGCATTTTTTGCAGTCGATCTGCTGTAGATGCAAAAAGAACGATATCGTCTGCAAGACGAAGGTTTGACAGCATTTTATCGCCGATTGGAATATTTATAATTGTATCACCTGTTAATTTGCAAATAGGTACGCATATCCCAAAAATATTCATTATTTTTAGCCGACGAAAAAACGGAGGAGGGCCACAAGTCGAGGCGTATATATTTTTAATTTTTTTTATTTATGACCACGCATTAACTTTTTAGAGTAGTCCGATTTTGATCATTCTTTTTTTTCATCAGTACCTAACTTAACATGAGCCTCAAGCCATTATAATTACTACTTCTTTACACTGACTTGATGCACCTTCTTGATAACTGTAGTTAATTTAGGTGTAGACACTCTTGAGTTTCTAATAAGTGCGTCATCATCATCATCATCATCATTATTTCAGCCGAAAGACGTCCACTGCTGGACATAGACCTCCCCCAAGCATCTCCACTTCGAGCGGTTTTGTGCTTCTCGGATGCAACGAGTTCGTGCGGCCTTGGCAAGGTCGTCGGTCCACCTTTTGGGAGGCCTTCCAACGCTACGTCTTCCGGTACGCGGTTGCTACTCCAGAACCTTTCGACCCCATCAGCCATCTGTTCTGCGAGCAATGTGCCTGCCCACTGCCACTTAAGTTTGGCAATTCTTCGGACTATGTCGGTTACCTTGGTTTTCCTGGGGATCTCGAATAAGTGCGTACTAATCACACTATTTAAAAAAAAATGGATTCTTTAAACATAAAATACCATTAGGTAGTTATCGTTGGAGGTTGGGTTTTCTTGCTGGAACCGGTATTTTCAGTGATTCCTAAAAATAAAATAGACCACGTTATACGTATGGGAATCATTAGATAAAACTGACTTTGTATATAGACATAATAGTACCATACAATCTGAAAACTGACCGAACCCGGTAACCCTATATGGTACTTATTCCTTTCATAATAATTTATTATTTCATGACAGTTGCTTATCATATTGCATTGTTGCTTGACAAAAATTCAATCCCAACAGTTGTGGAAAGGTCAGGAGGTTAAATAGGATGCTCGTAGCAGATGCCTACGCCGTAGCAAGTGCTACGCAATATTTAATTTTGACCCCATCTTCAGATGGACCTATTTGAAGTAGTTTTGGGATCTTTCAAGTTTCCCAAATTAGTTTAGCTATTGAGTGCGCAGGTGGTAGTTGAGTTACGTCTACGCACGATGATAGTTATGCCAGCGTGGGCGTAGGAAATTTCGCGCCGGATTGTTTCTATATTCAAAATTTTTATTCGGTATGCGCTCGCTGTTTAAATTTACTGTTAATTTTATTTTTGATACTTTCTGACAGTTGAGTACAGAATGCCCAATATATATTCGCAAAATTATTGGGAGTGATGACATATTAATTCTGTAAATTGGGTTTTCCACATTATCCTAAACAATTTTATAAATGCGAAGTACGCCTGCTTGTTTGTTACACTTTCACGCTAAAACGACTGAAAGGATTTAGATGAAATTTGGCACATGGGTAGACCATGATCTGGAAAAGGACATTGGCTACTTTTCATCCTGGATCGCAGACGAAGTCGCGGGCAGCAGCTAGATAGTAATTGATTTTATTTCTGTAGGTAAGTAGGTCAACAAACACTTTTACACGTTAGTCATATTTAAAAAAAACTAGATGAGGTCTGCGTTACCCATCTGACTAATCTGAAAAGAAATGCTAAAACAAACTCAGAGGCCAAAACAGTAATTTTTAAAGTCCAGGCCTTGTGAAGAATCTTGGTCAGATCATGTGAAGACCATATAGATTTATATCTGAAATGGTCTTTTGAGGAAAGAACCACACAGGTTGAGTGGACCTGTGCAGTCAGTGCACAAATTTATCATTTATCGTGCAGCTCACCTCGGAACTTGAGGAGCTCAACGATTCGACCAACTATACCAAAGAAATTACATTTTTTTATATTTTTTATATTTGAAATGGGTTTGCTCTTGATTCTAGTCTAGGTCCGAGATGACAGAGACAAAGTCGACGATGGAGTGAGCTTACCCAGAAGAAGCCTGTTCACTCTTACTTTGAAGAGATTTGGGTTGTATGCGCTCGGAAACACAGACGCAGGTCGAGAGTTCTACTCTTTTGCTGTGCGCATTATAAAGGACATTTGAAAACGCTTAGTGCGAATTGGTGAAATAGCAACTAGGCAGGGTTGGTAACTTGTAGTGCGTCTGGATGTCCGAAGGTAGAAGGGGGCCGGTGGAATAAGGTCGTGGAGTTCTTGGGCACACTCACCGAAGTACAATCTGTAGAAGACCGACAAGCAGGCAAACTTGCGGCGATGAGCCAAGCTGTGAAGCTTTGGGTAGGCCGCATAAATTACTCAAACTACCCGACCATCATTAAAATAAATGACAGAAAAAAAAAACATTGACCTACATAGTCCTCACATTCAAAATAATTTAAATAATATTATAATTTACTAAGTAAATATTCATGTCATTGAATAAGTAAAATGCTGTAAGAAAATAAATAGCAACAAAAAATCAAGATTCTTTGTTTAAATTTATTGGAGCAGCTCAATCCCAAGCCTTATTGTACTCAATATAGTTATTAACAGTATAAAAGGCTTTCTGGCATAGTTTCCCCTTTAAAAAGGTTGAATTTATTATAATATTTAACTTCCTAGCCAGCTGCAAGAACTAAGCCAGTTCTTGCATTTGGCTTGGGAGTTTATTATAAAAACGTATACATTGACATCTAAACGAGCCACCTATTTTATTGAGCCTGATTGTAGGGCCAACAAATTTGGGTTTGATCCTAGTACTCGTATTTATTGGATATCACTGTATTTTTTAAATAGATTAATATTTTTATGTGCATACAATCTATTCTTATCATTATATTACTGTAAATTTGTGTCTGAGGGAGTGTCTAGAACTTAATTTATAAATTATACGAATTACCCTTTCTTGTTAAACAAAAATTGTCTTATTAGTGGCGGCATTTCCCCACAACAGAATACCGTACGACATTATAATTATTATGAAAATAATTAAAGTACCTATAGTAAACGGGCTGTCTCTAAATTAGTTATATTACATTTAAGACAGAATTTTCCTTCGGCGTAGATATGTTGCATAGTTAAGTTTTTTCGATAATTTATCTATATGGGGACCCCATTGAAGCTTGGCATCTAAAGTTATGTCTAAGACACTATGGTATCTTTGGGATTCAACTCTTCAGCTGTTATGAGCATACTGGTTTTTACTTGTCTAATAAGAGGCATCGTAAACTTAATACATTTCGTTTTTTTCTGTTAGTTGTATGAGCTTGATAGTTTTTTTTTGTGTCAAACCACGCACTGTTATTGGTTGTTATAGTTCTGTTGTGATGAATTTTAACGCTTGCACAATAAATAAATAATAAACAGATACACAGACAGACAGACACACAGACAGATAGTATTCTACTTATTACCTATGCGTACCTACTTGAAACACCGCCATCTTAAAATCCAGAATGATCATCATGTTCGGTAATCAGCATCCCTGAAAACCATGAAAATAACATTCATGACAAAAATGCAAATGACAAATTAAAATAACTGCCATCTTATAAAAATTTAATTTTTGGTATCAGCACCCTACTAACAAAAAAATGCTTTTAAATATCTTCAATTTGTAAACCAACCTGTGTCGTTTAAAACAGTATTTTCATATCAATATCTTAGTTTCAGAGTCAAATGTATCGAATTCAGAAAACGACAGCTATTTAAATTATATCCCAAGCTTCAGTACGTCAGCTTGGGTCATACTCAACCTCTTGCACTCCCCGCACGAATGCTTCGCGAAAGCGCATGACTCACTGTAGGAACACTGAACTGTGCAAATTGACAAAAACTAAGAAGTGTCATTTTTGCAATACAATTTTTTGAAATTTTAGCAAGCTTTAATCTTGTTATTATGTAGGTACTTTATATATGAATAATGGTGAAAGTAAGAATGCAGATAGAATGATGCCACTTTGCAGCAAGAGAAAAGCTTGTTTGCTCACATATTTTCAGGGAATCTAAGTTGCCAACCTGTTGGAAAGGTTTTTGGACCTATAGTAATACCTATTTTACATTACTTTTACCTTACGACCTCAACATAATAATCAAAGATAGTTGCCACAAACTTATTGTATCAAATAACTTCGGTAAGTAACATATTTTTGTTAAGAAATACGAATGCTGAAGGTTGATGTAAAATCGCAACATCCCGTCGAGCCACGCAAGCTCCAACTTTCATCACACGTACAGTCTACCCAGTTGTACTATATCCTAGTAGAGACTTAGATACTAAATCCATGACTAAGGGGCCTAAAAAGGCCACTTTGGCAGATTCATAAAAGGATAACATTATGAATCATAATATGGCGAAGACAGTCCGTGTTTTTCTTTTTTTCTCTACACTACGTAGATACCTATAACCAAAGAGATTGTGATTGAATTTGGATTGGATTGATTGGCATTTTAGCACAGACAAAAAAAAAACTGAAAATCCTTCACCAATGGGATTTGATACGATTGACTTAACAGTTAACTGTCCATTATGATTCGTAACCCCTACCTCCCCCCCCCCTCCTTCCTTCCTTTTATGATTCTGCCAAAGTGGCGTTTTTAGGCCCCCCCTGTATTATTGCTATGACATTTAAAAATAAATGACTCCGCATCATGCTGTGATAGGATCGTTTTGGCCTCCTACACGACTTAAAAAAAAAACTTATTTTTTATTTGTTTTAATTTTTCTATGATTTGGTTAGTCAGTCATTTTACATAATTTAGTTTGGGTTCTCGCTGTCTGAATCCCAGTAAATACTTTTGCTTTCTTTCAATCAGCCTCAAAAAGATGTATAGGTACCTACATCGACAAGATCTCATTTGATTGTCTACAATAAAATTTGTGTTCCTTAATACTGTATCAATATGTATAGGTATGTGGGCAAATTCCGATCGAACCTTATCGAAAACAGATAAGTAGAAGAAATATAGGTAAGTAGATCTATCCAATGTTGAATATGTTTTGTGGTTACACATTGATACTATATTATGGAACAATTCAATGATTGTTGACCATTAAATGAATTCTTGATGTTGTATACTTCTTTCTGAGCCAGACTACTAAACGAGGCTCTGTCAACTGGTTAGATAGCAGTGACTCCAGACTAAAATACTACCTACTGATCAATAATAGGCGTGGATCTGAAAAATTTCATCATCAGTCAAAAATGGGTTAGATCTAATAGTCCATCAGCCCATTTTGGTTCCACTCAAATATTGCTAGCTAAATGGTCAACTCGCTTACGTCCCATTTTTGTATGAAGCCTAAAATAATCAATCATTGCTGGACATAGGCCTGTCTCATAGACAATGATTTACGTGCCAGAAAAAAAAAACAATTACAAATTATTGAATTGTTTATGAATAACATTTTCATTTCAGACGAAAATATGAATACTTTACATTTTTTTGGAAACACTCGTGAGGTATATTTACAATATACCTACTCGTGCGTAATTACAGTTTTGTAAGGTAGGTACCAAAGAGGTTCTTTCTAAGTATCTAAATTCTATATTTTTTATTTTATTGAAATTCACTCACAGGTTTGTTTTGCAATTAGAGGGTAGATAGATAGCTTACCTACTCTAAACCTCGATTTATCAGATATTGGAGCTTGGTACATTAAAATAAACTGCTATAATTTTCCAACTTCCTCTTTTCTAGGTAGGTATAAAACTTAAAGATGATACTGTTGCCCGCGAAATTATTTTTTTGCAATTTGCAGCTTATTTTTCAATAAATTAAATACCTACTCGCCTATAAAATGCATGGAAATAATATAAAAATTGTTGAAATGTAAATCAAGGATTAGGTAGATACTTCTACCTGAACCAGTTTATTACCTACTAATTTAGCTATCAATGTTAAAAGGAATGTCAAAGCCTTTGACATTTTAAGATTTAAAAAGTTATCTACTTTTTAGTGAGAAATCTTAATTCTCATCAAAAACTTTTGGCGCGAAACTTCCAAAGAATCATGAATGTATTCTATTAAGCGTTTACTTGATACCAAATTGCCGTAAGCGACAGTCGCTTGTTATCGCAAAAAGGTCTTTAAAGTTAATAGGTTACGTTTTATAGCTCCGTGGAAGGCGACATCGTTTACGTGATGGCAATCGAAGGGGAACGGTCGTTAGTTCCGGCTCTTGCCGCATTATCGGTGGCAGCACTGTGTATGATTTTCCCGAACCGAAATTATTTTCAGTTCATTTGGTTGTGTAATTTATTATTTTTCTAAAGGAAATATTTTTAACTTGTAAGAGAAACAAACTAAAAAGAGCAAATGTTAATAACTTTAAACATAACTCTGTCTTTGTAGCGATCTCTAGTGGTTTGTGTTTTATTAGATTTGTTAATCAATTAAAAGTATAACTTTGCTTTTAAATTATCAATTACAAACAGAACTTGCAAATTGTTAATCTGTCGATACGCATGAATAAAAGTTTAAGAATTTTTAACTCGTACTTCCATCCACTTACAATTTTCGAACTAACAGCGCCATCTCGTATCGAGTGGCAAAACTTCGTAGCGAGCTCACACACATAGACAGTGTCTCTCTCCCGTGTTTCCATTTAGAGACACACACACACTACCAAACTTGAAAAAACCGGAGGGCCGTGAGGTAAATCGGGATATCTTATGTAAAAGATCACGATACTTATGTAAAACTGATTAACATTTTATATTATTCTGGGTAACATGGGTATTTCTTTGATTTGGATAGGAAATGGATGAATGGTTCGGAAATGTTCGTAAGTACCTAATTGAATATACCTACCTATATGTTTTCTTGTGCTGCCGTGCCGTGGTTAGGTTTTTATTCAAAATTCATGGACTTAAAAAAATACTTGCTTACCTATGTTTGGTAGAATTTCTTCTGACATGAAAGTGTATTTTTTTATATCTAATATTTTGGGACTTTCTTTTTACGGGGGAAATGTGAGCTATGCTAAACAACCACCACCAACCACTTGGTTGGTTTTAATTTTTTATGTAGATATGTAATTAAATCGTTTTTGTTTATGTAAAGGTGACGATGCATTTTTAATAACATAATATTAGAAAAAATTATTGTAAAACAATAGGCTATTAACTTGCAATATAATTAGAAGAAGTTTCAAGAGCAGTAGGTAGGTTACTGTAGGCTTGTGCCTACAGTCTAATCTTGTGATTTTATTTTATTCTATTCGGGAAACTTACAGCTAATTTAAACAGTGCTTATAAACAATATGCATCTGAAGGCCATTTACAAAGTTTCCATGAAGACAGGGCGCTATGGCGCTCATTAGGGGAGGCCTATGTCCAGCAGTGGACTGCTATAGGCTGATGATGATGATGAAATTAGGAAACAAAATAACACGATCGATTAATAGGTACAAACTAGAAACCATTTAGACAAGATTATTTAACTAAGCAATTAGACACATTTACATGGATACGGAAGTAAGAAATAATCAATCAAAGAGATGCAAAAGAGGACAAACGGCGTTTTAAATACCTAAACAATAGACTATAGTAATACAAAAGGATTGAAGCCCTCATTAGTTATAATTGTCCATTGTTTTTGAATGAGAATACAACAACAACATAATTATACTTGACTGCCTATGAATATATTATTTCAGGTAAGCATTTGAATTAGGTAGCCCATAATTTCCATACTATAGGTAGCTGGATATAGGGACTATATCCTAACAAATTGCGGGGAATTTTCCTTCATTAGACAATTAAAAATAAAACAGAGTTTTATATGTAGGTACCTATTAAATACAAATAATCTGATTTAAAAAAATCAAAATTATTTAGGTATTAGTTGAAGTTTTTAAAAAAGGTTTAAAGTTAGAACCAAAAGGGGCAGATCTAACTATAAGATAGATGGTGTGAAAGATAAAATAGTTTAAAAATAAATAAGTATGCACTTAGATGAACGCTGTTAAAGATGTATTGATGAAGGGTGCTGCATTGAGCTCATATAAAATGGCACGACAACAAAAACACTAAATAGTATTAAAGGTGCTTAAGTACTTAATAAAGAAACAAAAATCAAAGTGTCGACTGCAGACTAACTAATTCCCAAACTGTTTTAATATTGATTAAATAATAAAAGAAAAAGTATTTATTGCGACTCGACACGCAGAATCCCTTTGAATGTTTTTTAGGTTTTTATTTGTTACAGTGAAATGAAAAGTTACTTAGGTATTTTTTTTTATTCATAATTCATACCTACATTATAAATGTTCGTTGTTCCAAACGATTTCATTGATGCATACCTACCAGGGTTTTCAAATTGTGAATGCTTCTAAAAACTTGTTGCAAACTTAGGCCTATCTGTGAATTGAACTAGGTATACCAATACCTGACCTTAATGAAATTTGACAGCTTTGCTATGTGCCACTTATCATAAGTAAATGTTAAAAAATAATAATAAATTGCTTATTTATCTAATATTTCGCTGAAGATATTAAAAACCAAATATTTGCCTGTTAACTTACCAAAAAACCAAAGTAATGGCAAATGCACCAAGAAAAAAAAAAATCTAAAGCACAATTTTTTAGCACTCAGGCCCTAAGCGAAGCCTGTTACAATTTTTTACTCGAAACAGCGATGAATACCTTAATTTTTTATAATCTTTATCCTAATAATGACCACCACTTTGTTCCGTAACTGCGGTAACCCGTAAAAAGTAGAGTAAAAACTCATTGTAAAAACGTTACCTTTTTATGTGCAAAGGGTTACGGCACAATACTATAAGGGAAGATCCGTTTATAGGGTAATATAAATACACAATAGTGGTGTGACATTGGTTTTTACTAATGCTCTTATTACAAAAATAACCGAACAACATTACTCGGGAATGCGTCTCAGTACGATCATTTGGCTTGCACAGCGCGTATGTTTGTTAAAATTAATTACCAATCCGTGAGTTCGTAATAAAAGTGAGTGTATGTGTAAATGATAATGTCTGTATAAGTGTCTGTTGTGTATGTGTGCAGTGAGGTGATAACGAAGTGTCAAGGAAAAAGTGGTTTTATCGGTGAGAATAGCGTTAATTAATTACAGAGTAAGAAATGTTATAAACCCATTAATAGCCTAGTTTATGAGCTTGGTATTGAATTGTAAGTATGACTTAATACAAATTAATGACACAGATTTTTTATTTGTCTACACGTGTTAGTAATTTGTGTAAATTAAGATTTAATTGTAGGTAATACCTTACCTACCTTACCTTGTTATGTAGTTGTTATGTTATTAAGCCTTAACCTACCAAGTCTTAGCCTTAAACTATATAAGTTTTCCTCACATTGAGTTAATAATTGGTAAAAATACGTTTTCTCATTTCAATTTAAACAATCGTCTTGTTACTAATACAAAAAGTCATATCAAGCTATATATACCTATATATATTCTGTACCTATCTATAACTTATAGCAATCACTTTTTACCTTTATTTATAAATAATATCATATAATTAGGTATGTAGGTAGGTAGGTTACTAATAGGTTTACAAACAGTACCTATCAGAATCCGTGGTGTTTCCTAATGTACACCAATCAATCATTCACAATTTGAAACGTCAATGACAATATAAATTAAACAAGTCAATATGTATACTTACCTACTGATTTCCATGAATAACATTTTAATATTTAAGATATAAATAAACTTTATTAATGTGTAAGGTTGTCAATGTCCCTCAATAGGAACATTTTTAATCAAATAATGATATCGAATTATTAAATTAAATATAAGCAGCTGCAAAAAACCCGTAAACAAATCAATTATTAATTAATGTTATTGCGTAAGAACATTGATAATGTATTATTGTAAGTACTTAAACGTAAACAACCGCATATATTATTTTTTCTTAACCATACTGAATGGGTACCTATTATTATTATAAACTGATTACTGAACTAGGTAGGTACCTAGGTTAATAAGGTTTTTATTAAACCGTTTTGTTACAAAGTAGAGCTCACTATTGATCATTATTATTCAATGAGGAAACCACAATTACCTATACAAATAATATGGCTAGTTACTAAGATGTTATGGACATAAGTACTTACTTAAAGCTGCGCCTTAAACTATTAAAAATAAATTAATAAAAGTATATTTGAAGACATGTGTCATCTACCAACCTGCACTGGGCCCGCGTTGTGGATTACGGCCCACTACCTCTCACAGAGAGGAGGCGTGTGTCCCAGCAGTGGGAACATTATAGGCTGGTTATGCATATGCTAAAAGTAGATACCTACATTATAAAAGGCAGTATTATCGGTATATAAGGTACTATTATCGTAGGTATGCCATTCCATAATATATTTTTCATTGATTTAAGAATATCAGTAATTTTTCTATTATCAGAGGTTTGTTATTTCATGAAATAAGAGCATAAGAAAGTTAACTGAAATAAACTGAAAAACAATGCTGAAGTCTTCAACTATTTAAAAAAATTACTTTATGCTTCATTTTTGAAATCTCTTTTTTCAAGTCTTTCTTACATAAATACTTAAGTAACTAGTGTAAAATTAATATTTTAGATACAATAAGATCCTTACCTACTTCATAATAGTAAGTTACATTTCATAAATATAATAAACATTAATAATAACCATAACCATACCATAATCACCATACCATACCATAATTACTTTAATTCACTAAATACATATAAATTGTATTTTTAAATATTAGAATATAAAAACATTTAAAAATATATAAATTGTAGCCCACCGGTATCGGGAATAGGGTCCAAACTACCGGTGGTCAGGGCTCCAGAAAGAGGAACCTCCTAACAATGCTCGTCGTGGCCAGAAGTACCGCTTTCTGAATCGAGCCCTTGATCCAGCTGCCCAACGAGAGCCTCCTCAGGTGTTGGTCGAGGCTCTTGGCTATTAACCCATTGGCTGACACGACTATCGCCACAATGATCGCTAAGTTCACATCCCACATGTCGACAACCTCGCGAGCCAATAAATTAAGTATACCTAATTAATTATTATTATAATTAATAGTTTTGGTAGCTCAATTACCCAAGTTATTTCTGATAATTTTATAAGTATCTTAAACAGCCTTGCTTAAAATATCTATTTTAAGCAAGGCTATTTAAGTTACTGCGTATACATATAATATGTATATAATGAAAGCGTAAGTTATAACCTATATAGGTACTATGTATCTACAGCCTATTATATTTTGTATATAGATCCAAAATATCCTTCAACAAAATCGTGACAGGATACAAACCAATTAATACAAATATTTGTATTCAAACAGTAGATCTACAATCATCGGTATCCAATTAACATTCAAGTTGCTATGTTGTGTGTCAGGCCTTATTTTGGCAATCAATTTGGTGGTCGTGTACCTACCTGCATTTATTATTTAGTTTAGGCGTGGCGCCTGCATTGATAGGACGCCTTGTTTAGAATCCAACGAAGCACCCTTGATAAGCTTAATTGTTGCAATACGAATCGACCATGCTTTTTTGCCATTACGCATTTCGTTGATCTTGGCAATACAATATTTGAACTCAGTTTTTATAGGAGCAAAATCACCTTATGAGCGTTTACGCTGTACGACATTTCATACAAACTTTCAAGCCCTTATTTTTCGAAATGAATTAACCGATTTTAATGAAACTTTATACGCATAAGAAGGTTACAAAGTTCTGAAAAATTTGTAGAGAACAATTTTGAAATGTCTTATATAGATAACTGGAAATCTCTGTTTCTGTGGAAAATTTAAAATCGGTCTAATTTGGCGGTAACACAATTTTTTGAAAATGTTCTCTACTAAATTTTTAGACCTTTGTATCCTGCTTATGCGTATGAAGTTTAATTAAAATCGGTTCGAAAAAGGGTTTAAAAAATTGTATGAAATGCCGTACGGCATAAACGTTCTTAAGATGAAAAACATGGATATGGGTAGGGTAGATAACCTAGTCTAAAAATCACCCAGTAGAAATTTAGTATTTCTTTATCAAGTTTAGGTTAGCCTCTTTATTAATTTACAAACACGCTTAAAGCTGTAAAGTAGGTACATTTTATGTTAAGCAAAGTTTTCTGAAAAAAGTAGATAAATAACAACATTTCGAGCACCTAACATTATACTTTATGCTCCCCTAACACACATACCTACTTAGATAACAAAAACGACATACAATTCCCACTTCGTCTTACAAATTATCAGCAAGAAGTATTTAATTAAGCCTATTTACGTACAATGTAACAAAGTATAAACGTTGTCAAGTTACTATAGAACTGAAACACAGGTAGACACAAGCAATTTGGGCGGGCTTTGGAGCACGCAATATTGCGTGCCGTCGGACAGTCACTGCCGACGCAAAACTTGCCTACGCAACGCAAATAACCCATACAAAAAACAATTACCACGCTAAATATAACCTTTGTACCATCAGAATAGAGAACAGAGTCCCCTGACAGTATATTTCTTTAACTACAACCACTAGTTTGGTTTCGGCTAGGCTTTGAGGGAAACGTAAGAAAAGGGAATGGACTTGGCAATTGGTCGATTCACTTGTTTATTGTATTTTGAATTATTTATTTTGATAATGCACGCATGTGTTCTTGCGATTTTCAGCAAGCGTAGGCATAAGGCTAAAATATTTTTATTGCCTACATACGAAGCTACGCATTTTTCGATGGCATTACGCATTTGCAAATTTTTTCATCGATCAGATGCTTATGTATTTAACATTCTAAGTACCTACTGTTTACCAATTTACATATTAATAAGTAGGTATTTGATAAAACATCAAGGTGGTATAAATGTCAGGAATTCGGAGCAGTTTGCTCCGTCGAAGTTTTCATTATTGCGTGTTGAGTTGTCAAAATTGTGATAGGAACGAGTTCAAATGACACGACAGCAGTACTTTCTTACACGGAGACTCTGAAAACAAGTAGGTATTATTAATGAAACGATGACCTTTTCGTGTGTAATATGCATGATGCGAACCCTTAAAGGTATGTAATTTGTACTTAAATAAAAATGAGTTCTTATTTCACATTTACTGTGTTGGTATTTCTGGTATTTACTGGTACATGTTTATATCATCATAAGTCGTTACCTATAATATTGTTTTCCAGATGGATCAAATTTACATTAACTGATCGAGCAAAAATGATTTTTAACATATTCCCATGTTAATATAATGTTTCCCATTTTGCTTGGTTCTTTTGCTAATAAAACGCCTTTTATTTTACCTGAATATTAAACATTAGTAACGAGATAATTTGTGTACAACCATTTAATTATACTAAACAATCCTGGCAATTTAACGAAGAAACACACAAGGAAAACAAATATGTAAATAACAATTTCATTATCGATATCCTATTCGCATTGCATTTCTTAGATTCCTATTAAGCAGCACGGTTCACTTCCATTACACCGAGGCTTATAAACTGGATACGCCACACCTGGTACCTTGCACTTATACCACACATGCCTAGGTAGATAATTAGGTACATACGTAGGTACTTCTAGATCGTATCTAGCCTTACTTCTTCCTGGTATTGACTTCAGTCAGTTTAGAGCGTGCCCTTGTGCAAAACGACTCTTTGAACTAAAGACTTTACTAATGTGTAGATTATGCCTAGATAAGCATCGAAAATGTAATAAAAGGCTTATTTTGCTGAAGTGTGTATCATTAATTGATTGTAATGGTTCGTGTGTTTAAGGACGGATTTCAAGAAGAACATTTCTGTACAAGACTGTATTTTAAACGTTGTTTTTCGTTGATATACCTGTAGAGGTTTCGCTAATAGAGATACTAGACCCAGCATTTAAAATTGAACCGCCTCATCATCACGCTTTTAATTATTAACGTTAAATTTTAAATTATTTGTAGGCAGAAAAAGTTTAGGTTGATAGTTAAATAAAAATATCTACGGACATAATTAAACCTATTTCCATAACTAATCAAGATATTGTTGAACTCACGCTGCGATCAAACGAGACGTGTTAATTTTTGTAAATGATTGCCTTTTCATTAACATTTTTGTTCTTTATAAAGATTTCCTAAAACGAATTCCTACCAATTAGCTTAATGATTACTATAATAAAGCCAAAACACGGACTGATTATTAGTTACATAAAACACAAAAAAATGTTCTCCAACAAAAAAAGTTAGGGCGTTATGTAACACACCTTGAGTTCACCATATTTCAAAGAAAATATACTCAAAATCATTTCAACTCATCGTCAAAATGAAGTGTCACTAATGACATAATTTAAACAGAATCTATTCCCAACGGAAGAATTTAAATGTTTCCAGCTTCGAGTGGTTTAGAAAGGCTAACATTTAAGGCGACCTTTAAATATTTTATCTGGAGTTCGCTTGATTGTCGACCCACGGGTCCCTTTCTCTAGTACCTTTATATTCGCCCAATATATCTTGATATCCCCCGCCTCCGCCCGAGATAGCAAAATAAAGCTGTAATGAGGAAATGCGGCCTCCTTTTATAGGTCCTTCAAAACTGGGTGGTATGTAGGATTGTATAGGTAGTACTTATCTCGAGAACAAACTTGACGTAACTCGAAAATAAGTCGGTTCGTACTTGAGCCCCAACGATTTATTGACGTTGGTAAAAAAAATATCTAATTTGGTTACAAGTGGGCCTAATATTTCTTTATGTAATGTGGCTGTCTGTTTAACAAAGAGATCTCGTGTTTAGATAACGTTAAGAGGTGCGCTTTTGATGGGAAAAATTTAAATATGACTAACAAGCCAAATGTAGGTAATTACAAGCTTTAGCGAGGTGTTGAGATTGTATATCGTGTGTACAAATTGCGACCATATAACACACTTTACAAGGCGATGATATCTTCAGTAGTATAAAGCTATGTGATATCTTTTAAAACTTTATTGCATACAGTACTTAAATATTTTGTAATAAAATATAAAAATCTTGAATACATTATTAAATTAATTATTTATAAAGAAGTTTTGTAAGCTCAAACTATTCACATCAATGAAAAAATTCGTAGGTAGGTAATTTATATCAATATCTACATCATCATTATTTGTAGCGAACAGTACAATTATTCAAATAATCCTGCAAAAATATTCCAACCGGGTCGTATTTTTGCCCCCCTACAAATTTATTATACAAAACCAACATTCACCCCGCACACTATTTCTCCCTCCACTAAAATACACCTCAGTATCATCGTATCTTGCTCGATCAAGTAAACATCCCCATTTGCATTGACCCGGAAAGAATTTTCTCAGTTTATTTCGCAAAAAAAAAATCCACACTCGCGGGGAGTAGTGTTTGTAAATTTTCCCTCTGACCTACTTGTGTATCTGCGAGGCCAGATTACATTGACCTTCTGCGCCCCCCTCTATCGTGAGTGAGCCTTTCAAGAAGGGGATCCGGAATATATTTTGGGAGGTCTTGTTCTTCTGGTGAGGTGCTGTGGTATGGATCGATAGAACCCTGGCAGGTCGCCCAGCTTCGTTCCCGCATTATTGTTATTGCAAGCCGTCAGTATCTATCTGCTTCCGCTATTGGTTCCGAGCCTAGTACCTAATGTCTTGAGACAAAGATATGAGAACGAAGCATCGGAATACGGCAGTAATACTTGATACACGTATACGGGGAACAATTTCGTATTTTATGTCGGTATGATTGGAAAAACTACGGTGTAGGTATAGCAAGCGTGCAGTTCCACGTAGATAAATATAAAAGTATGTATAGGTATGCGTTTATTTTACAACTTTTGCGGAGTCTTTCAAACTGATTAGAGAAATCCCATACAAACTGATTCAAAACATAAAAAAGTTTTTAGAGCGCTGAGAGTACCGTTAGTCAAAATTTTGGGAATCCAATCACGATTTTTACTTTTATACCGATCGTAGATAAAATATTGAATCGCAAATCCGGGTTTTGTATGACTCTGGTTCAGTGTTGTTTTATAATTCTCATTTGTTTTAGACAAATAGACTTTTTCATTTATTTTCAGCTTATGACACAAATTCTTAGCAAGGACAGTCTAATCTTGGGAATTGCAACATACATATTACGGTTTATTTTTAACGCTATGTATTTAATACTACTCATAAACCGTGACTTGTTATAATATGCAATGTAGGATACTTAACTGTACCTTTTACGTTTAATTTTTTTTTGGTTTAAAACAATCTTCTTTAATTATGTAGATATCCTATCGGCCTTTTAGTTAGACTTTTTCATTCTGACTGATTCAGTTACATAATGTTGGTACCTACTTATATATTTTTAAATATCTTATTTTGTATTCAATATTTACAATTATAAAACAGGTTTATTACGGTGGGTTGAACTCTACTTCACGTAAATGGACATAAATATCATTTTATATATAAAATTTGCTTATGTATCGGTTTTATTGTAAAGGGAAGTGTCAAATAATTCAGATTATTCTTTGCAGTTGGCGGGACACCCATCAAGCAGTTTATTTGTATTCGGAATTATTCAAATCAGTCGTACCAACCCGATATTTATATCCACTTCTTACTGTATGTAATAAACGAGAGAGTAATATTGACATGACGTATTATTGATGTAACACAAGACAGGCATAGAGAGCAAGAGAGAAAGATACATTAATTACTGTGATTTACAGAAGGCTGACTACTAAATAATGCTGATGAATAAACAGAGAGAAACAATAAATAGATCTTTCAAATGAAAGCTTTGCATATGTCTATCACTTTTCAAACAACCAGATATATACGATATCATAATTTATAAGCAACATTTGGTTTATAAAGTGAGTTAATTTGTGTTCTACGAGGTCGTATCCATGCTAAGATTACACGTGTATAGGTATAGGGAACATTCGGTAACAGTCATAACATTCACGTAAATTAACCAAAGTATTTAGGTATCGTAACAGTATTCAGAACCCCACACGTTCACACATCTTGTTCTTAGTTGTGCGGGAAATTATAAAAACATTTTACCGAGCAAACCCAATTTACATACTTTATCAACTCGTTTTAAATATGTTTCCTAAACGAGTTCACTCAATGTAATCTACAATGTTGTCGTGATACAGGTAGGTATTACTCGACAAAACAAGTACATTAATTTTAAAAAAATCGATTAACTGGGTATCTCGAGACGTCTGTAAATCGCTTCATTATAGACCGGCAACGGTGAGCCGGCTTTAATTATCTATGTATCGATAACTGATCTGAACTGATCACGCGAGTCGTAATATCGAATGAAATATGACTGCCGACCGGTCCGATAATCGCGGATGATAATAATTCCTTCGGATCCGAAAGATACGAGAATAGAACGGTGAGATGCTTCGGGTGGCTCGATGCCACTCGCCAGCGCCCGCCCAATCGATACTATACTTTGTAGAGGCGGGACCGCGTAATACTGATAAAAAAGAATTATTTATAAATACTCCGACGCTTTCGTCCACGAACAAAAATGGAACACGCGTCTCGAATTCCGGTACTCACATTCGAGTGACAAAATTCATTTGATTGCTTGATCAGAATTTAAAAGTAGACTTTTACTGTGCCTACTGAACGGTTTTAAAATGAGCATAATTATTCTGATCACTTTAACTTATCTCATTGTCTATTGACCCTTCCCGCAGCTTTGTTGTTGTTCTTTTACGTTCCTGATCATTTTATAGTGATGGTAGGTAGGTACAGATCAGCATCACACCTATTTCTTACCTACATTATTTAACATGGCCTATGTAGGTACTTTTTCTGTAAGAAAAACGAATAATTGATTATTAACTTTTATTATAAAATCTGCATCTATTTTAAAAATATATAACATTAGCTGCGCCCCGCGGTTTCACCCGCATAAGTGTCAATCCCGTGGGAATATCGGGATAAAAAGTAGCCTATATGTTAATCCAGGGTGTCAGCTACTTCCATACAAAATTTTATCAAAATTGGTCTAGCCGTTTTAGCGTGAAGAAGTAACAAACATATTTTCACACACACACACACACTCACAACAACTTTCGCCTTTATAATAATAGTGTGATGTTTGTAAAAAATTAAAAATACATAACTAGGTATAGGCTAGGCATACAATAACATACATGATGAAAAGATAAATAATAATGAATGTTCAGGGAAAATTACATAAATAAATGAAAACGTAACCTTTTTCCTGTTGTAGCCGGGTTGGGTCAAATATCACTTTTATTATTCTTGCAGGTACAACAGACGAGCTTGTTCTAAGAAAGAATTCTGGCGTAAATTCGTTGCCCGCGACATGTTTTCATTACTTTCATCTTGGATGTATGAAACTGTACTGGTGAAATATTAAAGATTATTTCGTTTATTCCTACCACAGAAACTCTGTTCTTTGAAGTTGTCTCAAAGTTGTAATATCGTTACACGGTAAACACCGATAAAATTGTCTACTATATTGTGATGAAGTTTTGGAATAAACGTGAGAGGTAATTTATGTATTTAACGTTTTACTGTAGGCTTATATAAACTTCCGACTATGCTCGATTTTGACAGAGATTTGAGGCATTAAAAGCAAAATTTATGTTATTTTTTAACACATGCGTAGATATTTACAAAATAAAATAAAATTAAGTACTTATACAAGATTACAAGCTGACACAACCTGCAGGGTAATTACGTAACACACTATCAGTAGAAATGGCTTTCATTTTGACAGTTCTACAACATTCATTGTGTTATTTACGTTGTTGAGCAGACCGACTTAAACCGGATTCAAAAAGAAATGAACTCAAAATTATGAAATAACTTTAATTTCGGAAGTCGGTGTCTTGGGATCTGTATTTTAGTTTTAGTTTTTTGCGAGCCATTAAAAAAAAATTGTCACGATCCGATTAATAGTTGCGGAGAAATGCGTGGGCAAACAAAGGAGTTAAGTATACAGGAGCGTCGGATATTGTTGAAGTTTACTAAGAAACCGATGGCTATTCTCGAATAAAATTTTAATTTATTAATAGAAAACAAACAGCTCATTTATTAAATTAAATTTCAGTCCAGAACATCCATCGGTTTCTTAGTAAACTTCAACTATATCCGACGCTCCTGTATACTTAACTCCTTTGTTGACTGTACATACATACATCTATAAAAATTTGTATATTTGTTTGGAAGCCCAAATAGATTGTCATATGTGAATATTATGCAGTTCCAATATTACCTACATACAACGTGTCGAATTGATAACCTGCTTTTTTTTGAAGTCGGTTTGATTTTTTTAAATTACTTTTTTTCGAACATACAAGGCAATGGATTAATGGACTGATGGTATGGCATATTTTTCGGAATTTATTTTTTTAGGTAACGGGCTGAATGCCAAAATGTCTCTACAAATTATCTGAATTAGCCACGAGCCTGTTGCGGTTATAATTTCAAGGATTTAGTATTAGACTGTGACAATGTAATTTCATCTTAAAATAGTAACTATCTACCTACTATATTTTTATGCTTTTTAGCATCTAAAATGTCTATACATTCATACTTTAGGAAGGTAGGAACGAAATGATTACTTCTGTTTCAAATGTAATCATTTTAGTCAATTGAAGAGGGGAAAACAACATATTTCACTCACCAGTCTTTAAAACCAGTGTCATTCTCTTTTTATGTTACCACCCCACCTAGGTAAGAGGAGTGTACTGCCTTTGTTTACCCATCAATTTTCCCATCAATTTTTAATAGCTAAACAATAACTCGGAGGCAATTGTCCGCCGCCTCCATTTTCAATTTGCGCTTCAGCAATAAACTTGTGTGCCTACATCTGGCGCCTTCATGAATTGTAATTTTATCGCCCGATGACATTCTCCTGCAGTTCAATTAGTTTTTATGCGATCTTCAGTGCAACCAATAACTAACCTTAGGTAAGTTAGGTATTGGTTGCAGTTAAACCAGAAAACATATGAGCTTCAGTAATCTTCGTGTTTCATAATTAGCACGAACGTTCTGCCACAGGGTTTCTTACTCTGGTTGCAGATCGTCATTTGTTACTCAAAACTTTTGTAAAGAGTGGGTATCTATAACTTTGTAATCATGAAAATACAAAATAGGCTAGTAGGTACTTTCATGGTCTATATTAGATCTAATTAGCGCCAGTTCGTAGATACTTGCGAAGATAGACGATGGTTACCGAAGCACATACTTTTCTCAGGATTTCTGTGCGTTTATTCATTCATTAGGTAAACATTTGCTTATTTACCTCGGTAGCAGGTTTGTGAAACAGAGTTGCGTTGCGTGTTCCCAGGCGGCCGAGTATAATCTGTTGTAAAATATGCACAGCATTAAGCACATTATGCTATTATGAAATGTGAGCTTTTCCCTGTAATCGTACCTATTAGTTGGTAAACTTAATGCACTAATATGTAGGTAGGTATTTAAACTGTGCTTCATTAGTTAGGATTGTGTAGCACACAATTCCTCTGCTTATCTATTTGCTTGATCTTGAGCTAACAATAAATGAAGCATTTTTTTCTAATAAAAAAGAAGAAATAAACTAAACGTTTGTGTGCTAAACACAATTCCTTTATCTATTCTATTTTCTTTTCTTTTTTTTCCATTTTTCCTATTTTTTTTCTTTTTTATTCTATTCTATTTGTTTTATTTTGAGCTAACAATAAATGAAACATTTTTTTATATGAAATGATAAATAAATAAAGACGTTCTAAGAATGAAAAGTTAAAATAATCTTCAGCATCAGAATTTTTGAGAATATGTAAACAAAAATAACTTTTTCAAATTGTATCACGTTCGGTACGCGACAACGGACTCAGTCTTCAGCTTATTTTCTTCTCAAATTAGACAGTCTCATTGACTTCTGTCATCAAATAAACGTATTTCAGTAGCGTTGATTGGATGAAATGTTGGAAGACATTTTAGAAATATTTAATTAACGAAACTGAGAAAATCTGTTTGGACGTTTCAAAATGGAAGCTAGATGATTGAAATTCTTGATTTTATACCACATTACTTTTGTTTGGCTAAACGTAGTTTTCAAATGATTGAATACTTATTTAAATTCATAGTAGCTATTATCTTTACCTTATTAACTTACGCACCCTTTATATTACCGATAAACCTTTTGCTTTTTTTAAACTGAAGTTTTTTTTTTTTTCTTTTGTCTTCGTATTCAATAATTTAATGATCAAAAATGTGTCTCTTTGTTTGGGCTTGACTTTTGGTCAGACATTTATTAATTCTCTTTTTTTCTTACATACTTAGCTGTTATAACATAATTAAATTGAAAATAGATTAGTGAATGGGTACCTAAGTCGATAAAAATCATCATCAGACCTTATCATTTATGTTGCAAAACATGTCGCTCTCCATTACCCGCTTCTCATAGGATTATGCTATCTGGATATCTATTAGGCTCAAATTCACTGAGATAGGCATAACTAGTTATGGCGTTTAATGCCTCACGCAGCGTAAAGTAAAGTGACATTCACCATAAAGGCCTTCATGTTCGACATAACTGCAATGGCTCATGAATATTGATTGTAGGCAGGTACCGACATATGTTTCAGGGCGGGTCACTGACACACAATGCATCCACTTTGCCTTGATTGAATGAAACATGTCGCGTTATGCCCGTCTTGTCTGCACACTCGATCAGTGCCGCTCGCACTCACCCGACCGTTTGTCTCACATTTTTCGTTTTGAATTCCCATTCGGAGTTCAATGGCCACTCATCAGATAATGGACGCGTCCAAAATGTCACCCGATCAAAAATGGAACGAGTTTTCGGTGCGTGCGTTTTGTGCGTTCAACTTAATTTACAGTGACATTGATTTTCCATATTATTTAAAATAGACATCTATATTCTATATGAAACAGCTCGGTATGTTAATCGTATACGTTTGTTGCAGGTACTGTGCCGGGTGTCATGATGAAACTTCGTCCCGTGCAGGTTGGTCGCTCGTTAGAAAGCTTTAAAACTACGCATATTAATGTCTGTCATTATAATAACTATGTAATAGTATGTCGAGAAATCAAGTTTTAATCCCCAAAAAGGTCTTAATTAAGCCGGGAAAAGAGGTCGAGAAGAAAAGTCCGAGACACCTCGCGTTTCATTACCGTGATCCCTCGGCCTCATTAAGCAGTCGGTGTTGTATAAAAAGCGACTTTATATAAGAAGTTAATTCGGCATCACACCTGTCGCGGTCGTAACTTCTCCCTTCAGATGGCTATACAATGAAGCCTGGCCCCATCCAACGCCAGTACTATTATTTTACCTTTACTTCATTCGTCTTGGCGGCATCGTCAAAGAAAACATAAAAATATATAAAGTCTTCATTACATTGACGTTTGACAGTTCGATTTTCGAAATAGTCCGCGACGATTGGTTAGATTATAAACGGCTTGGGAGAATCATAAAAAATAAATTCGATTTTTGTGCGCACGATTATGACGAAATGGGTTCGAAGTAATTTGATTAGTAGATACCTTTCATCTGTTGTTAAGGGAAACTGCAATTATGATAGTTTTTGGCTTTATATATTCAAAGCTGACCGTTGAAAAATAATAACCCAATAGATTGTAGTACAATAGACATAAAGTTTTAACGTTCTCCCTGAAACAACCATTTCGAGTGGATTACATCCAACTTGAATGTTGATAAAGGTTAGAACTTTAGGGAAAGCGTCAAATTTTAGCGCCAGTTAAGCCATAAGGTTTTTAATAGATATTATTATAGTATTTTTTATGTCTCAGTTGAACTTCGGCTTAGTTCTATTACTATTAAACGCCTTTTCATTAAAATTTGGGAATTTCCCTTCTAATATTTTTTTTGTGATATTTTCGTCAAAATACAAATCAAAATTTTTTCAGAAAAACTTAGAACTGGAAACCAGAATAGAGTCTACACGTAGCTACCTACTACAGCACGTAGTTCGATTATTATTTTATATTGAGCAAACGCAAATAGATATCAAATAAAATGTGTAGCGAAAATATTACTTTCCCCGCAAGAAATTCTATTAAATTGTGTAGGTAAAAGTAGCGAAAGTATGATGGCTGCCCTTAGCTAAGTAAAGCGAAGTGAATATTTTCTGGAATTTTCTACGAAATGTTCCAATTCCATTTCGGTAAGAGACTAATAATATACTTTTTTCCTCTTTTTACTTCTTACTTCCACCCTTTACTGTTATATACGAAAATGGAATGGCGTAGAGCCGACCGTTTGCGAAGTTTTTCCAACAATCGTGAAAATGTAGATGGACTTTTACTTTATGAACAATGGCCAGTAGAGGTATATAAAACGCTGTAGGTATCTACAAGGGCGATTCAATTTTGCGGAAAAAACGAGGTCATTGGCATCGAAGTTATTTAAAAAAAAACCCACATAGTTGTTAACAATTGACAACATTGTCAATAAATATATCGACATGAAACAAAATTTTTAGCATCACTTGGTAAATAAAGTGATCTTTTAAATCACGTAAGAGTAGGCGTATGTTTATTATCGGCACGTAATGCGTCGAAGGTCGTCTCCATTCATTCGTTGGTTGAACTAAGGAGTTGCACAGTCGGACGGACAGCGGACGGGTCAATTATTTAGATTGGTGGCGGCGACGCTCGCCCGGAGCGTAACGACTACGTGACGGCTGCGTGACGACCAGCCCTGCAGTCTCGCTCTCTCTCCCGTCATGCTATGTTGCTTTGTTTTTATGTTTAGAGCAAAAATACAAAAGAACGGGGTGGAATTTTCATTAGTAATCATAATAAAGTTGGCTGTGATAAGCTTGTTGTAGAATTTCGCACTGCCATCTTTTTAGTCAGACGGTAGATTTGACGCATTTAAATAGGTATGTAGGTACTGGCTTTGTCACTTTCACATAAACATACTGTTTCTGTTAAATTACATCCACCTTTACGCATAGGTAACTAAATCCATCCATCCATCTATTTTTATGTCTGTAATTTATTTGGTGTACATAATAAAGAGTATTTCTATTCTATTCTATTCTATTCCAAAACCGCCTTTTAACACCTAGGGATATAAATCAGGGTAAAATAAAAGAAGCATTATTTCTCATTGCTACCTTAATTTATAAACTCAACGCCCGGTTTATGTACAGCAGTTTATATTTAAGTTACCGCATCATACCACTTCAATACCTGCCTTCGAAATAAATTTCCTTCGTCGGGAGTAGCATGGGTAGTAGCTTACGTAAAAATTCCACGTATGAGGAGGTCTCACACTGTGGTCCAAGTGATGGAAAATGACGATTGAAAAATTTAGGTATTCCGCAATTTTCGAGTCTTTGGTCAACTGGACCCACTCGGAACTGGACCCGCGGATCCAGTTGACATTTTCCAGAATTAGGATATTTTGATAAAAAAAATTAAAACTTTTGGCATAGAATAAACGATCGATTTATTTGCATTGAACAGATTTGTTTTTTTTCGGACTTGGGTGTTAACACACTGAACACGCATACATATTTGACTTAAATGTCTATAATTGTTGAAATGAGCTTATACCTCTGCTCCCCTTCGTTAGAGAAAACAGGCGTAGGTAATGTAATGATATAGGCAGGGCCGTCTTTACCTATTGTGCAGGGTGTGCGTTGCACACGGGCGCAGCGGTCCTAGGGGGCGCCGAGCGCCGCTCGCTTCGGAGCCCCACTCGGCACGCGCGATGTCCGGCCGCGGCACTTTCAATGACCAACGTAAAAAGAGCTCCGCTTTCCATACATTTTGTATAGCATCTGGAGCTCTTCTTATATATGTCGAATTACACCAAAGCAAGCCGCGCCACGAGCGCGCGAGCGGCTTTTACAATATTAACATTTTTTTCAACATGAAATAAACCTTGTATTACACATTAATAAAGATTATATTTTGAGTGTAGTAGTGAGTGTCGCATCGCTCGGCGGCACCCGTTTCAATGATTCGTTTGAAAACACGCCGACAATCATATTGTGAATAGTGCGAATTCAACTGTTTGAGATAGACAATAAAGTTCAAATTGCCATGCCATGGACGAACGTAAAGCGCGCGGCATTTCTGAAAAGCGTGAGTACGCGTGGCGCGTGCCGCACTGTTCTACCGCTCGCTACACGTAATTTTGCGAAATAAGCCTTGGCGCCATGGATTAAGTTTTTTAATTGAGTAAACATGTAAATATGAAATTTACTTCATATTTGCGGCTTTTCTTTTGATTGAAATTTACCTAATAAGTAATATTTAATTTTGATATTAGCTGAATTAGTCTGCCACAAGCACAACTGTCGCGAATTTCGACGGGGTCGGACCACTCGTCAAAAATTATTTAGCTACGCTACCAAATTTCAGTCTGAAAACTGAAAAAACAAATCATTTTTTGAAAAAAATCCATAAACTTGTGCTTTGTTTTTTCTTTTTTTTTTTTTTTTCTTCTTGTGACTCTTTCCTTCCTAAAAATACTTTTATCCGTGTGTACAGTGGCCCTCACTCGCAGTGAGCTTCCCAAAGTCAAATGTTCCCAATTGATATTTTTTTTTTTATCAAAACGTTGCCCCGCACTAGGAATTTCTCCTGTATTGTGGGTGCGTTTACAAACATTTAAATTCACGTACACAAACAGCCAGACCCGGAACAACTACTTGTAGGTCATACAAATATTTGTTCCGTGCGGGAATCGAACCCGCGACAGGCAGCGCAGCAGTCAATCGCTTAAGCACTGCACTGCGCCAACCGTGTCGTCAATATTGAACTTTGTTTGATATCAGGTCGTAATTAGAATGAAGAAATTTCAAAATTTGGACATTGATATGATGTAAGTGTAACATAACATCTTTTTATACATGTTAACATTACGTTTTGGCTTGTTAGGGTAAACACCAGAACACCCTGTATAATTCTAAATATACAGTCAACAGCACACCATGGTATCCAAAACCGACGAATTTCTTCTTCATCTCCAAACAATAGTTTATTATCCATTGGGGAAATTTGACAATTTGTGGTAACTTGATGTGCTGCTTGAACTTTGTACCCATTCCATTTTGACCGCGCGCTTACTAGGGAACGCTTTTTTTTTTTTACTAAGGGGCGCTTGGGTAATATTTGCACACGGGCGCTACATGGGCTAGAGACGCCTCTGGATATAGGTATGTATTCTTCAAGAGCTCGATGAAATTAAAATGTTAAACTTATGTACAACAGTGGGTTTTTTTATTAGAAACAAATCTACACACCTGCTAAAGCACGTAAATCAAAATTTACCTACCAATATCACAAGTTTGTGATTGTCTAATTTCCGTGCTATCTCGCTATCTCGTGTGTCATTCATTACCTAAGCATGTTTTATGACCTATCCTAACAAGAATATTCAAGCTTATCTCTTAATCAAAATATTGTGAATATTCATCTCTAGGGTGCGCTCGTTCCATCGTAGACCGCATCCATCGCTTTTCACCAAACAACAGTTTTAAAAAAAAGCCCAGTTTGTAAATGAAATAAAATAAATCGCGTCCGCTGCCTCTTCCCGCTGTCGGCTTATATTTTGCACCAATCCCCAAGCGTACAAACCGATAGTTGTGAGTCAGCGCGCGTTTGCTCGCCGTATATCAATCGCTGTCGACGCTCGCTTTTCAACTGTTGCCTTATATGATATACGTACTTACGTTGGACCCTAACGTAATACAGTTCCTCATAAAGTTATGTAGGACACGCTTCAGAGGATCGAATCATTGATTAAAAGGGCGAACATGTTGTTTAAAAGGATTTTGGAAGTTTTTGATTCGATTTGGCATTGCAGTGTAACCTTATGAAACGAAAAGTTATAAAATCTTACCAATTAACCTGAATAAATATATCAACTCTGTAGGTATATGTAGTTATTTGGCTAGAGGTTGAAACTCTTATAATTTCTTGATTTTTCATGAGATACTTAAAGCTGTAAGCTTATGAATTTTAATTACTTATTATTCTAGTTGTGTCTTAATCACTATCAACATATTTAAAAGATATACTGATATTATAAAGAAACATGACACCTACAATTTCTTTCCATGTGTATCCATACACCTAAGTGAGAAAGAGACAAAAGCATACGAACTTTTAAATGCAAGAAAGAGAGGTCTTTCGCCCGGCCCTTTACCTCGTCAATCCAGTTAACGAATTAGGGAGGAGGTACACCACGCATCTGTAGATGCAATTTTACCAATAGCAGAAAGTGCAACGTTATTTGATAAAAACCGGTTTTATTTTCCATCATGAATAAGTATAGTTAAACTGTCTATACAATGATAAGATATGAGGTGGGTGGAACCGGAATGCAAACTTTAAAAGTAAGTAATTACCTACCTACCTAAGTATTTTCCAGACTTAACACCTATTATGCATTTGTAATACCTATTGCATACTAACTTATTGCTGTTTAAAATGATGTCATTGGTTTTAGGTATATTTCCTTGGCCTTAGTAAAATCCGGTTCCGTGATTTGGTATCTTACCTACCAACGCACAAAGTTGTCTCTGAATAAATTAATAAGAAAACAATTGATACCTATCTATCAATCGATTTCGTGATTGGTTTAACAGTAACGAATACTAGTAGCCTTCGTGTGAACAGTAGGTACCTAATATTCAGACACGATTAAACGCATACATACGCCACACACGTACCTACTCTATAGCTTATGACAGAAGATAAAAATAACCAATAAATCTTTGTCATTCCAAGCATGTTGGCTCGTCCTACCCTATGACAGTTTAAGAATATTAAATATTCCAATTGCTGTAGTTGGTTAGGGCTACTGTGCTTAGGTATTACATAACAAGAAACTCTACAAACAGACATTTTAATATACATACCTATATATATAAAGTTGTATGACTGACTAATTGATTGACAGACAACACTGTCTTAACGGGAAAATATGCTTAGCTTCTGCTCAAGGCTTTGCCCGCGTAGGTGTCGGAAATCATACCACGGGAAAGTGGTACCGAGACAAAAAGTAGCCATTGTCCTTCTCCAGGATGACAACTATCTTCTAGCCAAATTTTTTCAAAATCCGTTCAGTTGTTTAGGTGTGAAAAAGTAACATACATACAGAGTTACCTACTTTCGAATCAATAATATCAGTATGGATTAGTCTGGATATTCTGTAGCCAAAACGGTTTTGTTTTTCAAATAATTTTGCGGCTTATTTATATTTTTCATTGTAGGTAACACCTAACTATTTATGCAAATTTGCTGCAGTCAGTTACTAAGTATTAATGTAGCAAAATGTGGGTAGCTACTTATTTACATAAGTGCAGCAAAACAGTTTTATCACAAAAGTTACGTTTGTTCTTTTGCTGCTCCGTTTTACAACTAGGTTTGGAATAAAAAACTTTTCTACGGTCTTACCAATTATTCTTTTACTTGTAGGTTTACTATTTTGTTACAAAAAAAGTATGGTAAATACTACCTCCGTTATCCTTTCGGTGACGAAAAGTACCCTTTGTTGTTGTATAGCCATTAAACTAGCTGGTTACCAAAATTTATCAAAATTGGTTCAGTTTTTAAGACGTAATAACAACACAACCAAAGAGATATGAATTGTAGAATTTTGTCATCAATATTAGAGTCAGAATTTATTTATATTTTTAAGAAAGTAGTTTTGCATAGTAGCCTACTACAACATACCTAAGTTGGTAGTTATACAAATATTATATAAATGTCATTCTTAAATAAGTAGACATTGTTGCGCATAAGACACTGAAAGGCCGAAAATGTTTATTAGAAGGAACTTTAAAAATAAATACTTAAGTATTTTTAAACCAAATCCAATTATCAAATTATTAAGACAAGTAGTGGTTTCACAAATACAGGGACCAATCACCAAGCCCATTGAGGAGTCAGAGTCCCCCTACTAATGTGTATAATCCACAGCACTAATTTGTGAACATTTTCGGTTTCATTTGCATCAAAACTGCGTTTGAATGGAGTCAATTTGATTATGCAAAATAACCAGTAACCAGTGTTGCCAATTTGCAGTAAGTTTTACATTATTGCAACGTTATGTGAAATGAGACATGTCAAATGGTTTTGGAGAACAACCAATGGTTTGCAACCCCGAATTATGGTTGAACGGTGGCTTGACAGTAATTCCTGTCAATAATTTTGGATAAAGTTAATGTTCAACATTTGAAAACATTAAACGTATTCTTACATTCTGATTTATTATATTTATTACTTGAAGCAAGATACTGTTTATTTTTATTCTAAATTCGATTCCGTCTCCGATAAAGTTGGGCGTTTAAATGTCAATAAAAATAAATGTCAGCAATAAATCATCAAGTTATATAGTTACGACTTTATGATGTTGTTGTATTCTACTAATTAATTAATTATCTGCTTTCAGGATTATAGAATAGAATAGAATAGAATACTCTTTATTATGTACACCATAGAAATTACAGACATAATTATAGAAACTGTACAAAGGGATGGTCTGTGATTATCTAACAGCATTAACTTTGTTACAACTCAATGAAGTATTTTAATTTATTTACAAACTGTCGTTATATTGGGTACCGGAAGCTTTGTGGTTTAACAGTTTTAATATGTGCTCATGATTGTTTATAGGTCACATTAACCTTTATGTATAAACATTACCTACTTGGTTAAATGACAACATTGTATATAATTTTCAATATATAAGCAGAAGCGTTTTACAATACTGTTTCCTCAGAAGTTACTACGATGATTGCCTAGTAATGGATTGTAACTCAGAGTTGCATGACTAGATATTTATTTGTATACTAAAGGTAGCTATATACGATATAAAATAACAGTTTAAATAGTAGGTAATATCTTAATCTAAAGGTAAAATAAAATAAATGAGATCGGCTGATTAGATAAGTACAGTCGACAAAAAAAACTTGTCTATTTTTGTGTTTTTATCAGCGTACACTAAGTCAAATAGATACCGCTTTTTGCTCAAATCAACGTCAAAATTATTCAAATAGACCGTGCTAGCTACTAATCCTGTAGTAAAGTGGTATTAAATTAACGTTACGGTACATTGACGCTTTTCCGAACCCTCCCCGTTTCCTTTTAGCCGGAATAGAGCCACCTACCAGCAGCTAATTAGAATTAATTAGAAAGAGCCGTTCTATTTTCGTGATTGCTTTTTTGTGACATCCCGTTACGTGCTTTTTTATAGAAAAATCTTTTTTCTTAATTAGAAACTTTGTTGATGTTCTGTTTTAGGAAATAAGTAGGCGGATGGTATCAGATAGAAGAAAGTAGATTGTACAATTGAGTGAAGAAGTGCTAAAATAAAAACAGTTTATTATCCAGATAATATTTATGCAGGTACACAGGTTAAGCACAAATTAAAATGGCATAACTGGCTTAAAATATTTCCTAGGTGACATTAGTGTTAGTTAAAATAAAGTTTTAGAAAATTTAAGTCAAATTATTATTAATTATCGTGATAAAAATATAATGTCAGGTTCGTGTAGGTATCTATTCTAATGGCCATTTAAATTTAAAACTAAGTTAACTATTTGTGGAAGCATCTATTTAAATAATTAAGATAGAAAACGCTTATGAATGTGCATTCTCCTCAGAAAAACATTTTTTAACGGTCTTCACTAACTAAATTATTCGAACAACTCGAAATTAAGTCGTTTTAGATAAACTTTAGCTCTAATTTGAGTATCAGTCATTAATTATTCGGCTAACATTTAGATTGTATGTGATCAGCCTTCTATAATTCATTAAGGAGGTTGCATCAATACAATAATTGAAAAAATATGTAAAATTAAAATAGTTAATTAGGTGGGTGAAGATTTTGTTATTTGTTGAAACACTTTTAAAATACGTAGGTAGGTGGCTAGACGGAATATACATATACATATTTTATAACTTGGTGGTTTTTTAAAACAGTTAGCAGAAATAAACGTGTCTGCCAACAGATTGATGGCCATCAATCCTGGCGGAAGGAGTAAATCCAGATCTAACTCATGTTCGAGCACTGCAGATCATTCAGTTTAACTGTATCCACCGCTTTCTGCCGCTAACGCCGATGTGTTTATATCCAACTGGTGTATTTCAGGAACCACCTCCTTTACGAGACTGTTATCCTGGTCTTGAGAATTTCTGCCCGACCAACCTGCACGGCCGCAGTAAAACCCCGAGTGCAGTGCATTTTTAAAAGGGAACGCCCCGGTCCGGTGTCCGGGCTTTTCATTATTTTAAATATTCAGTGGTGTGCAGTGTGTCCGAGGTTCAAGTCCCATGTGACGCCAGCGCTTCCACATCGGTGAGTACGCTTTTACCTTAAGTTTATCGCGAACCCTTCCACCGCTTTTAACATTTATCAGTGAAAGCACTTTGTGCGCATCGCTCTGGTCGGACACGAAACGCTCTTCATCGCTCCCATTAAAATTAATCGTCCCCTTGCAAAATTAAAGTTATGCCCTATAAAAATATTCATATAACAAGTCGGGGGACCCAATAGTCTCATTAGTTCCCATCGCCGCTTTTGCAAAACTCGTTACTGAGATAATTTTCGTCCTTGGTCCAGCATTAAGCATAACGCGCAGACCCAGTAAAATGCGCCCTCGACATAGCCTGGCATTAAACACTCCCAGAGGCTCCGCTATATTCGCACAATTATTCCCTGAAGCGAACCCTTCGCTGCGTAGCCTACAATTACCTTCCATTCAGCTAGAGGCGTTTTGCTCTGCGAAAATAAAATAAAATTGAGGAGGAAAATAAAATGAAATATCGAGAGATCCGTTCAAATTACCGTGTGTATCTGCGCTGCGGAGGCTGCGTACCCATTACCCATGTGTGCCTATGTTCTGCAGGTATAATTCGTAGCGCACATAAATTTCGCACAGCAATTAAACTGTTGGCGCGATGTTCGGGCGAATAAAATGCAGCCGAATTTAAAGCTTTAGTATTGAGTCAAAAAGCTGAAAGCAGCGGTAATGCACCGCAAAAACTAAAATACATGTTTTAAATACGTTTTATAATCAACAATATTACGTGGGTACACTCGCGTTCAATCTGTATTCAAACTTTATATATCTACTTTGTTCGTTATAAGTAACACTCCGCATGAATATAACAATATTTTAAATGAGAGAGCTTACCCGTCCGTACATCTCAAGTTTTTCTTCATAAGCTTCTCAAAACGTTAAATTTATTCCGGCCCGGGAGCGTTGAATTAAGAGCCGCCTTAATCCTTTCGGAGCGAACTTAACCTAATATCATAAAGATGGAACAAGGCAACTTGTACAGAGTGAAGTCAAATATTATCCTTTGGGAAGATTAAGGAGTTATTAAATCCACGTAGGCGTGTGATAGGACAACACTGCAGCTATAGGATCCAAATGCTCCCTTATATCTTAATGATACATTTTATTTATGCTCTTAAAATGAAGTTCATACGAAGCCAGAGCTTAAAAATAATTTAGATACGAGAATCATTTTTGAGTTATTTAAATGTCTAAATCTTAATCAATAGGGACTAATTTGGGTGTGGGACTGGCCAATAAGTACCAAATAGACGTGCTGAAAGAGACAAAAAGGTACACCAAAATAAAACCACATTACTTAATCATATACGTCCTACTAACGTTTGATCATTACAACTGTATTTTACTGCAAGATCAGTGAAATGAGCAACTTTGTGGGTGTAATTTGGAACTCATCCAAGTCATACATAACCTACATAATGTGATAAACAAGGAAACAATTTCTTAGCTTGTCGCGTAAACATCGATTCAAATTGGTATAACATAATGTAACAGGCAGAAATCCGTAAATGGATTCTAAAAAAAAAAGAATGAAGGCGACAAAATGGTCGCTATGCTAAAAAAATGTGAGAGAATAGTCAGCTGTGCGGGGCGATGGCGGCCATCTTGAGTTTTGCTGAGAGGGGCGGGCGGTGCGAGTCGCGACCTCTCGCCGCTTGATTTATTTTACTAACGCACGCTGCTGCGAATATGGACTCCGTACATTTTTGTTATTGACTGTACTACTACTATTTTACTATTACTGTAGTACGGAGTGTTTACTCTTTAATATAATAATAGAATGGATCCGTAGATATAGATAGGGATTTGTAAAAAACGGTTAAATTTCAACGTTCATTTGTTTAATTGAAACACTGGATAAAACATGTGTTGCGATAAGAGGTAATTAAATTCAATGTTTATTATGCATCATAGGTAATGTTAGCTAGAAGAAACTAATGATATACGTTACAGGAAATTTAATGTATGAATAGTAGGGCCATTTGAATAAAGCAGCTTATTTTTGTAGTCGGCCATACTGGAGGCGCTGCGGTAGGTCAACGAAAGGGTATTTTAATATGATAATCAAATTAAACTTATCATCACTATAATTACCGATATAATTGCTATGCGTATAAATGATATGAATAACAAGAAATATGCGTAAAAGCTTGCTCCCGGTATTTCGACTTGTCTCAGATACTTACATTGTAAGGAGCAGCTTACACAGAATGAGATCTCCATATCCATAATGAAACGACTCACACGACAATAAAACACATGCCATATTAAACTTTGTCACGCCGTAATAAAGTTTATATTTGTAAAATGAAGTTACGAGTTAAGACGTTCAGCAATAAATTGTTTTGGATTGAGACGCAACATTGTTCCTTCGAGATTAGTTGAGCTGGGTGCACCGTCCTTTTCCAACACAAAATAAAGATATTGAATTTTGATAAGGCCGTCTCTGTCTGCTAAAATGTCTTTGATATTCTCCGGTATAAAATAGCTTTCGTAAAATGTTAAAGATTATGTTAAATTGGATGGAGAAATAACGGTGTAATAGGCTTTATTTATTTAACACAGCTACGTACAGAACTTATCGCAGGTAGGTATTTAATTCAACTACCTTTTTTATTCGTCTTTAGGTACAGATGAATGAAAAAGGTAGCATTGTTTCAGATATAATAAAAAGATCAAAGAATACTTTAATGTTTTCAAAAAAACCACTTTGATTTCTAATAGGGACCCATCCTTCTTTTGTCTATGAATATAAATCATACATTAACCCATTGTGCATTTATCAGAAATAATTTGTCTGCATATTAATGACGCATATTTTCAAACGACATCCTTAATAAATCTGTGAGTTATATACTTGCTTATTGTGTGAGGTAGTGTGGGTGTGAAGTACAATAGGTAATATCTCCCACCCGTACCCTTCACTTAATTAAATTACTTAGCTGGCAGGCGCGAGGTAGCTAAACTTTGTCTCTGACTTAATACTTTTATAAAATAGTATGTTAGGAACATATTTTTGTAGATTTTCTAGTATTTAGTAAAATGTTATGAACCGAACTTATACCTAATACCCACTTTAGAAAGCAAATTTTAACTAAGTATAACTTTGCTAGTGAACGAAAGGATAACGTTAAATAATAAAATCTACGATAATGAAAAAAATGATTATTAAAATAGACGATTAGGAACTGATTAATAAAATTTTACATACCTAAGTATGTAAAATTTTATTAATCCGTTCACAATTTCTACTTTTAGTCTTATTAAGGTCTGATTTTCATACAAGGATTCAACTAATCAATTCTACTTCTTTGCCAAAATTTAATATAAGAAATAATTTAATTAAGACTGGGCACAATAAAATACAAAAGTGAAAAACACAATTTACTCCTACAAAAGCCTGTAGTCTACGCCTATATATTTACCTCCTATATACATTTATTTACGAAAGACATAACACCTTCGTGCCGAGCTGAAGACATTTTCTTTTATCAGAGGACACCGAGCACATTGGATGAGGTCCCGAGCGAAGGCATTAACTCACAGTTTCGCAGAACAACGCTATGTTTGCGTAAGCACAAAATATGCTTTAAACATTTCTAGGAAGTTGCTTTGGGGTGAGGTATGATTTCTTGAATTTAAATGTGTACTTATTTCAATTTGTTGCTAATCCTAAGTAGACTACATTATCTATCCCTACGAATTATTGGAAATGTTGGGAAAATAACAACCTTTTAAATAACGTTTTTTCCACGATATAATCTAAACTAAAACTGATTTTGTTTCAAGTTATAATAATCATTTATGAGGCCTTTATTACTTGAAAAATAATGATCCATTAAAAATGTTCGTAAGTCGAAACAATTTTACCTAATTAGTTGAAAGTATAGTTTGGCTTTAGGCGTCCCGGTAATTTCACAATTTCACGCTGAGGCGGAGATCTCGTTATCCGGCCGGGATTTGGTCCCGGCTCTCCGGCCATCGCTAATGTCCCGGAACGAATCGCTGGCCCACATGTGGAAAATAATTATAAAGTCATCCGCCCAAATCGTACACCTTTTCGTGAGAACTATACGTTTGTTTGACGGAAATCGCTTATTTATCGCACCCAAAATAAGTTTGTAATTTGTTACCTGATAAGGAACGTAAAGGTTCCAGTTCAATGCCAACTAAGATTTCATTGTTATAACTTTTTTATAACACATGAAATGTTGATTACATTTCTAGCATTTTTCACAAATACGGCTGTCATATCGGCGCTAGAGTACACATCAATATTAAAACGGGCACCCACCCAAACCAGTCCAGGAAACGGCTCATTGTTCCTGTTTAAAATTTTAGTCATGAGCAAGCTTGGTCGGGTAAACACAGCCAAGTACCTAAACACCAAAAGGAGCGTGGTGATAATTGTTTTTCTTATCCGTACATTTTCCCCGACATTTCCAGTAAGCGATAATAAAAAGCTTGTTCGTATAACTCGGCCACGAGTTCCACAAAACTCTTGTCAGCGAATGGACGATAATCCACCGCTTAGTCGTCCTTTTTTACGCAAAAAATACTTTTCCTTTTGAATAACCCCCTATTTTTCCGGCAGCCGACCCCTCTTTATTCATAAGCCGCTGACGTAACTTGGAGATCCCTAAATGAATGGTTGTTCGTTGTTTTACGGGTCTATTCACAATGCTTTAGGTTGGAAACTTTAGAGATTTGCCACAAGAAAAAGTAGACAAGATTTTGTCATGAAATTATATGACGCGTGCCAAATTATTATATTATGTCGGAATATCCGCAGTGTAGTGAAGATAGAGATACTTACCTACCAGCTCTATCTGGACACTTATATCTGTAGAGCCTCGTTCAAGATCAAGATTCAAATCATTTTGTGGTCCACTATACTCGATGTTACAAGCGTCTCATTAACGGGGCATGATTAAATTGATAGTTTAAATAACTGTAGCTTATCAATGTAGGGTTCTTGAGTAAATTGTATTTATTTATGAACCTGCATGTCTGTGGGTCGGGACAAAGAAAACAAATATCCATGTAAGTATTTCGACGCGCAGCTATTGAGTTGAGTGCATGCCAGACACGAGTATTTCCAGCTTTAATTAATACGTTAGCCTTCTGTATTAAAATACACAGTCGCATGGTTCATTTTAAATACAATGTAACATTTTAATTAGTCGGCAAGTTGAAAGTGGGTTGCATTTTGTAGGCAACCATGACAGTTTCAGTCGATTGGACCGGTCTCCGTATTTGATAATTTAATATTAAAATGTACCTCTATGTAAATAAGCGCTGATATGGGTACCTTACGATGGCTCTAAAGATATTTTTATGTGATATGAAAGGCAAATGCTCATGTTGCCCACCTGATGGTAAATGGATAGTGAAGCTCCCAGACGTAAGTAACGTCGGAGTTATGTAATGAGTGCTGCCAAACTAGTTACGATAATGGTTCCCTTTCATGCTCCTGGATTGTGTAACACCGCATCTTATTTTATATGAGTAAGATCAAATGGAAGAAATTCTAAGGTAAATATAGGTACCTGGAAAGGTGTAAGCAAAATCGATTTACAGTCGCTGGCATAAAAATAGTGTGAACGTTACGTTATAAAATGAAATTCATCTCGTTTTATGCAGATATGGGGTCGTAAGGTTTTGCCAGAGTTGAGAAGAAAAATTTGAATTTAGATGTCGCAGGGAGTCGCGTGGTAACGGGTTTCGAGATCCTTCGCTTTACGACGCTCGGCTAAAATGCTGTTCTCGACTCTGGCTGAAAACTGTGCACAGTTTATTCGAAACGGAGGCGGAGAAGTAAAGTATCCCAGAGAGCGCGAGCCAAATGGCTACCTCTCGGGACGAATGCTACGGCCGGCCGTTTGTTCCGGAATGGTGAAGGCTCCTATTCTGTATTTTGAAAGCAATAGATTACTTACTTTTTTAACCTTTATTCGGGCGTTTTTCCTCTAGTCTTACATTACATTGTACATTTACAATGAAAATAAGGAAATATTTGAGGTAAAACTGTGTAAATTCTGATCTGTATTTATTTTTTATTTTTTATTAAAAGGTAAAATTCGATTATTCATTTAATAAGCAATATCTTCGTATATTGTTTACATACACTTCCTCCACTGCCATCCGAATAGCAACAGTCGGGCAGAATTCCTATAAAAACACGCAATGGGCACTATTATCGGGCCCCGGAGGAAGCTTGCTCAAGTCCGTTACATACAAATGCCGTTCATTAACTTGTCGATGTTCCGTCCGAAATGCTACAGGGCTATTGTGTTTTAAGCCATCTCCTCTCCTATTACAGCAAATGTATTCCTCGATTAACAGTAAATATACTTTACGACGACAAATAATATACTTAGAATTTGCCAAGAAAATACCCCCACTTTTCTTTTTAATCAGACTCTATTTTTCCAAAACCTATCAAGTAAGAAGGCTGGGATGGAATTGTAGCTGTAAAGAAAATGAGATGTTTCGGCCACAGATGCACGTTTCCTCCCCGCACGCGATCAAACTTATCCGCTCGGAAGACATTCTGATAAGGCATGATATGAATTCAGATTTGGGCCATCTCTCTTTTATGTTATTCGTGATTTTTTCTCAACGTTTACAGATTTTGTTCGCTTTTACTTTATTGATCCATATCAAAATATGTATATTATGAATATAAAAATATACTATGTACATAAATCTGACAATATTATGGCTTACACAATTTTCATAATGTTTACGTTGAAAGCGTCTCCCACGCGACGAAGTAAGCTATTACCGGCATCTAGTAAAAGTAATATTTTGTCATTTCCAATCGGCCAATAAAAAGCAGGAAAGCAATACTCGCGTCTTGTAAACTGACAGACATCGAAAACTCACGCTGAGAGGACTCAAAATGTTTATAAATATAAAATCAAGCGAGTAGAAATCCAATCTACGGACGAACCTCATCAATATTCTGCCGTCTTGTTATTTTCTTTGGGGCTTTAAAACAAAACAAAAGAGGTTTGTTATTTAACTCGTTTCCGATACAGCCTATTCTTTAGTATCGAAGGAAATTTTCTCATCTATCTCTTGTATAGAAGGTGTAATAAAACTAACAGGATCGATTCCGCGCGTTCGTATTTAAACAAAACGAATAAAAAGAATGCGAATTTTCTTGGTTTTATGAGTCTCTATGTATGAGATCCTCCAAGTGGGTAATATTCAGGAGAAAGTGGGAAGGTATATAAGTAATAAAAATAATCTAGAAATACTTTCCTCTGTAGCTACATAGGTGTATTTTTTCTGAAAGTATATTAAATGTTAGTTAATTTAGGATGTCTTTAATTTACTTTTCTTTTATTTTTTTCACAAGCTTTTGGACTACTTTTACATACACAGTAGGTACAGTTGCTTCGTATTAAAAATTACTGCTCTTTTTTCTAAAAATAGAAAGTATCGAACAAAGAAATCTTCAACCAAAGGTGACATGAGAGATCTTGCTTATTGCGGAGAATGGTGGCCGTGCGAGAATAACAATAGGTAAATTTATGTACCTATATGAACATCATTCTACGTAACAAAAAGGAAATGGGCCCACTGTAACTGTAATACATACAACTTGATCGTCGTCGATGCAAACAGGTATTTAGATATATGCCTCTCACGGAACACAGGTATTTAGGTATATGAGCAAAAGTAGGTGAATACTATCAAAAGCTGCAACAAATTCAACGTGCGTACCACAGAACTAAACAGCCACTAATGATACAGAATACAACATGTTCTGTACCGTTCAAAAGGAGTTTGAATTTAAATTAAACATTGTAGCCATTTAGTTTTCTCCACACGTTGGTGTAAAAACCACAGCTCAATTAGTTACAGTGAAGAAACTAGCTGCTACTTTTAACAGTTCATAGTTTGTTATTACGCAACCCAGTATCGACCTGTCTGTCATACCCAGAGATGTATCGTCGTACTTTTATTTATACTCTTTCATCTCAGCAATATCTACAAACTCGGTAAGTTTCTTTATTATTATGCCAGGCTTTATTTCTTTATTGTTTGGAACAAAACATGGAGCGCAAACTTGTTTGTTTGGCTTCTAATATTTTTCGGGAAAAATAAATTCTGGATAGAAAATATTTTTACGAAAACAGCGGGTATAAAGTACGGGGTTTTAATGTTTAGATGTAAATTTCCACAACAATAAAATTCACGTAACTAAAATGAATACAGAATAGCAAAAATAAAATATGAACAATTGATTAATAAATTAAGTTACAAAATACAGAAGCAATCTAGTAGAAAGATCTTATAAAATTATATTACCTACTTCCTGAAGTTTTCTCTTTTATCCAAATACCTACATTGTTTTATCGATATTGTAGGGAAGAAATCCTTGAATTTCGAGAACTATATCTCATGCTTCGACAAACACGACTATTATTCTTTTGCTTTTCTAGGAAAACACACACGTTAATGTTGTTGAATCAATTATAGCTCTTTATACGTTGTACTTAGAAGTGTGGTGAAAGCATTACAACTTGTAGGTAATTACTACATGAAGTTTGTAGCTGCAGAAGGTTAAAATATGTTTAAGAAATGTCATGTCGCAGATGTGTAGGTATACGAGTACTCTGTGTAAAAAATAAAGTAGTGGAAGTTAACTCCACATTGTACTAAGGACGGACATTATTTCATTTTATAAAATACATGTGGTTCAAATTATATTAAATTTATGTTCAGGTGTGGTTGAAAACGGCAGAAGTTCAAACTACTCCCTGCAACATTGAATCAGCGAGAGAACCTTTTTCCGATATTATTTTGCCTTATTTATTTTGTTAGTTCTTTACTGCATACCGATATTTCGTGTGGGTAGGCGAGCTCAGAAAACAGGCAATATATTTTCTACGAAGGATATAACGGAAGGGTTCTCATTCCTTACGTATGTATAAAGGGTACCTAAAGACATTCCGCCTTCTTTTACTTTATTCTGCTCGTGTCGAAAGTGGAAAAACCTCGCAAAACTTTCATTGCTAGCCAAGCTTACCTACACGTGTGTGACACATCACCGAAATATCTGCCAATTTCATTTCTCCTCTCACCTCCCTGGAGCGTAGTAAACACCACCCCCTCCCCCCACCACTTACAGAACTCACCCCCCCCCCCCTCCCGTGTGTTTGTCCAACTGATATTCGTGAAGATACACAACCGGTGTTTGAAGACCTCCCCCAGCTCTCTACATTCGTGTTACTAAATACTGAAAGGACGGAAATGTATTCAGATTGAAAGGTCTTAGCTAAGTGGTGTAGAATTTAAACTCTAGCACTTTGTGCAGTCGCCTTTGAACAAACACGATGATGGGTCTAGAAACTTCTAAAGAATAGATGAATGTAGATAGGTACTAGTTACAATTGTTTTGTTTATTTCACAATAAAGAGATTGGTTGCCCCGACGCGACGCTACAATAGAAGAATGCTTGTGAATTTTCATAAAAGCGTGAAAAATATAACCACAAGCTTTATATTCTGGTGTTTATTTGCAATATTCTCATTTGAATAAATTCGTAATTTATGTTCAAAATCATACACAATGTGTCAAATAGAAAATTGGTTATTTATTTATGATACAAAATAATTGCCTTTGACTGAAGATTGATATTTGCAACTTCAACTTTAAAATGTAGATACTATTCGCAACATAAACCCAATGACCAGATTTGATGCAACTTTTAATTTCAACCTACCTTTTGTAGGTAAGTACCTATCTCCACAATCAATCAAAACAGAATACCAAATATGTATGTAAGTACCAATAGTGACGTAGGTACAAAACAAATACCCACTCAAGAGACACGAAATAGCGTAACCAAACAATCAGGACACGGGTTCGATCGCCCTTATTGGCTACAAGCCTACAAGTACTTGCACTTGGAGTGTTTGCTGGCTCTCATTAACTCTGTTTGTGTGGACTAATTTACGACATGTTTGCCAGAGGACCCCACTAATTGACCGATGACAGATCTAGATGTAAGATTATCGAGGGACTATTCCTGTGTCTACGAGATATGGTCACTTTTTTTCGAAGGATAAAAATTACAAACGCTACAAATATTATAAGAATTTAAAAGCAACGCTGTATAATAAAAGAAAAATACCGCAATCCTCGGTTGCCTTTTTTCTTGGCAGCAACTAGTAGGTATTAGCATAGAGCATGCATTGGCAAATAATACAAAAACAATCAGCAAGGTGGTACTCTTAGTTTGACTGCCCAGGGTGCGTCGGACTTTCAACCATTCCTGGAGGCTATTCTGCACATTACATTACCATAACCCTACACATTCTAACCAAGACCCGACTCCCACGTAATAAGGGTAAAAGAAATCGAATTATAAATAAAAGAGAATTTATCACTTATGTAGCTGCCTCCACGCTACGCGGCAAAATGTCCATGAGTTCTGTTCGTGGCTTCACTACTAACAAGATTCATTAAAGGACGACTTGCATAATATTATGGACAGCTGTATGTAGAGTAGACTTTCAATTGATCAAATGTGGTGTCTTCGTGTAGCAAAAACTGTTACGACATTTTTTCTAGGTATTAAGTAACTACTTCTTTAGATACAAAATGTATTTACAAAGCAGATGTGAGTGGAAACGCCGGAAGGGGACGCCCTCGGACGCCATATAACCATTGGTGATGTTCTTTAGAAAGGTCAGGTGCGTAGTACAGACGCCAGCACATCAAGCTACCCGAAACTGTCAACTTTTCCTGATCAACTTTGAACCTTATGCTTTATCGATAAAGTTGAAAATCTATTAAAGAAATTTGACAGATTGTAGTAGCTTGATGTGCTGGCGTCTGTACTTGCAACCAGCGAGCATGTATGACCAGGGGTTTATACTCTATGACACAATGAACGAAACCACGCGAAATAAACGCGATATTTTCGGGAATAGCTAAAGCATTAACGTGTTACGGAGTAAGGAATCGTTAAGTCATCATCATCTGCCTAGCCTTTTCCCAACTACTTTGGGGTCGGCTTCCAGTCTAACCGGATGCAGCTGAATACCAGTATTTTACATGAAGCGACTGCCTATCTGACCTCCACAACCCAGTTACTGGGTAATACGATACCCCTTGGTAAGGAATCGTTAAGTGGTCATAGTGAATTAGGGCTAAGATGTATGAACGAAAACAAGGCAAAAGGAGTTTGCAGGTGGTTTCTCTAGTTTCTGCCTACCCCTATGGGAAGAAAGCGTGAGTTTATGTATGTGTGCGTGTTCTTTAATAAACGTAAGTGACAGAATCCTTTATTAAGCTATGCTCTCTTTCGAAACAAACACATCGATCGTAGCCTTTTTTGTGCAGAAAGTAGTATTACATTGGAACAAAATAGGAGAGTTTATAAAGTAAATCGTTCGATAGAAAAGGCGGAATGCTTTATAAAACGGAACCACTCAGGGCTCCCGCGGGGCCCACCCACATCGGTGGCTCAAACTTCCGGAGCCATAATATTCATTACAGAACTCCAAAGATAATGACAATCTTAATATTAAGGAACTTAACCAAATTACGATCATTGGACTATTAACAGTTAAATATGTTAACGACAGTTGTAGATAGATGTTTGAGAAAGCATATTAAATAGGATTTACATAGTAATCATATAGCATTAGAAAAATGTTTATAAAAATAGGATTTTTGTATGTGGCATGGTCCTGAAAAAAGAATTAATGCAAGATTGTTTGCCAGAGCATAAAATAAGATACCTAGATATTTAGCTACAAATATTGTTTACCAAAAACTTTAAAGCTCGTATAATATCATGCGGAAATATAAACCAGGAATAAGGTTTCCAGAATATTGTTTGGCACAAGACTCGAGTAGGAAACGCTCTCATTTTGAGAATAGTGCCTGTTTATGCCAGAGTCTTCAAAACAGAAAATACTTGCCATCCACCCTCTTACGCTGCGGTTGTAAAGGGGAAAAGGGGATAAAATGTTTATGGAAATATTTATTCAAAAACATGCATTAATATTTTAATAAAATATACATGAAGTAGCGAATTATTTTCGTGAATTAAAGTTATTTGTTTTCGTAATTATTTCGCTCATTAAAAATAACATAGGGCTTCATAAAGTTTTTATTAAGGCCCGCTATGGCCTACAAACGTTACTTCCTTAAGTATACTATGTATGCGTGTTATTTTCTTCATGTCGTATTGTTTATGTCATCAAACTACCTACGGTTGATATTAAGCAAAGGTGACCCTACTAAACTACCTATTGTTTTATTATACATAATGTAATCGACGTTATTTACTAGCAATCGATTTTGGACAAAATGCTATTAAGATATCCTTAAAGATTACTTTCAGTAAGTTTGTTAGTCAGCACTTATCTAATCAATCCGTCTAGACATCTTGCAATCCTTCTAATTTAACTGGAGACGTCAACGTCTGCATGGATTATTTTGTACTTTCTAACGTATGTATACCTACAAGATTCTACGTTGACTGAAACCCGAATAAAATATAAGAAACTCTTTATTATGTACACAATATAAATTACAGATATAAATGCAGAAATTTTACAAAGGGCGACACAATGGGCGGTCTTATCGCTAAGAGCGATCTTTTGAGAAAACCTGAAACGTGAACTATAGATACGAACATCCCAATACTGTATCGATTGTGATAGGTACGCCGAACGTCCGTCGCCTTCATTCGCACACAGCCGCATTCTCCACTATGTCCCAGAATACATTCCTATCTTTAACCGACGAGCCAGCTAGATAGAGATATAAATAAATAAAGTCTCTCACAGTTACCTATGTTAATAAAATTCAGCTTACGTAATGTAATATGACGTGGAAGAGGGTAATGAGATGCGTCACAAAATTCTTAGATCGTCATTAGCCGATCGGGTCGGCCGGCCCATCCGGCTTACGGCCCGTGTAATGGCGCGGCTATGCCTCGGATAGACCGATCCGGCGTAATGACGGACCGGCCAATATGGAAGAGAGGTGGGTCGTGTACACTGCCTCCTTGCTGTAACGTAAAGGCAGGTCTTATTTTGGGTACTTGCGAAGATTGATTTTTTTTATTTACTGTTACTGTTAGCCTGCATCATCCCACTGCTGGGCAAAAACCTCTCCTCATGACTTCCAACTCTTTCGATCCAGGACTAAAGGATCAAAATTGCTCTATAGAGGACGCATAATAGTTTCGTGCCAGACTGACTGACAGACAACGCAAACTGAACGACTAAAGGACATTGTAAAAAATGGCTTACGAATCAGCACGTATAAAACCTGTAAAATAATTACTAGTTTTTATTATAATTTACATTACAATTATTACATTAGAATGGACACTTCATAATTTCTAAAACATTTTAAAAAGTAATTCAGTTGGGTCTTATTCCCCGGCGTCATTATTTTTTGTTTCAATTTGACGTTTTAGTCTTTAGTCTTTGTGTGCAGCGGAGTGTAATTATAAAATTCAACACCCTCAGCGCTTGATCTATGAATGATTTTTAGTTACAAACAGAATAAAGCGCTTGAAAGCGGTGTATAAAACGAGCAACATCGACACTGACAGTCGATGATTTGATAGATGACACTTTGATATTTGATAGTAATGACGGTCTGTGTGACAGTAGCTATGTGTGACAGTCTCGTCCCTTTATTTTGTCACTGTTCCGATTTTATCTAAAAACTTGGCGTGAACAAAGGACTCTGATTTCTTCTTGAAATATCGACTTCTGGCTGTGATTGGCTGATACGGACCTGAGAACGACGACTTGGCATTGTAATAAACGTTAATTATATATTATAACCTCAAAATCCGAAAGTATTTTGGATTTTTTACAATTCTCAGAAGTGTCCTTGATTTTAATTTAGTTTACATGCATTATAGAACACAGAAAGTATATTAACGTCCCTGCTGGTTCTTAAGAAAACGATGTATGGACGCCAAACAATCTCCTTAGAGCATAGGGTATAGAAGTGTTATAAAAAAGGAATTTTGGAAACTCAATCCCGAATGAATCAAACTGCAGGGGTTGACATAAAGTTGCAGGACAATAGTGTTACAAATTGATCTCTTTTAACTGTAGGACCTGAACACCATCTTATATATTAATTTATTTAACCTTTATGCACATTAGCGGTACATAGGTCGACATTTAAAATACTTTAATCATTTCATAAAGTCTAATTTAACTGTACAGTCTCGTGACACTTGTTGGCAACAATGTCTGCAATATAATAGGGGCCAAGATAATGGATGGGAGCAATTACATAATGTTTTCAGGCAATTGAAGAAGATAAGATTACATGTTTGCACTAAATAAAGATATGCACTGTAGCCGGCAACTTCTTGTTCACTTACAAGTGTATAAGTAATTAGTGCGCTGAAATAATTATAATTGTTCTTAATGGGTGTCACTTCTCGGGCTTTTGTTAAAATATATTTATTTACACAAAATTGTTATAATTCATGTTTTCTAGCCATTTTTAGCATAGGTGGGTAGTTGAATATTGTTATCTCTGTCTAGGAGAATACCTCTTCTCTAATTTTGACATTTAGGGAACCAAGAGAGTCTTTTGTCATGTGAAACGGAAAAGCTATTCGCTGGAAAATATCGTTGTTATTTATTTGAGAGATATCACCGTCGGTTACAGTGTACGTATTCCTGACAAATACACGATGCCAATATTCTGACACTTTGGGTACACGCCTCTGCGTGTATGTGCGTGTTACACCTCACGCCGTCATATGACCCCATTATCCCACCCTTATCACACCCACAACCACAAACATCGACCTTAACTTCGAAGGGCCAAAGTTTAAATTGGATTGCGCCCTCCGAACTAATGTAACAACAAGCGACTTCGCCCGAACACGAATCAGATAATAACTTACGTATTTTGTAAGTTGATTTCGGGCAAATTGTCGAGAGACATGGAGAATTGGAGATTATCGGGTTCCAAAGCTGATCGGTGAATAAATTTGGTTTGGAATACTGTATATATGAGCCTTACCTTCCCACACTGCGACAATATGAGAGAAAAATGTAAAGATTGTGACACCACGTACCACCAAATGCTTCCACTGTAATAAAAGTTGAAGAATTATATGTACAGTCAGCACTCTTAAAGCTAGCAAAACTTTCGTCGTAAAACATTTTAATCAATTTCAACGTTTTTCGCGGTGCACTACTGTGACAATATTTTTTAAGGGTTTTGGCGTTAAAAATTGCTGTTTTTTTGCTCCAAACTTTTTTTATTAAAACTTTTTTACAAAAAAAACAACCGACTTCCAAAAAACACTACCTACTTAAAAAGTGAAAAATAACTTTAATTTCGGAAGTCGGTGTCTTTGGATTTGTATTTTAGTTTTTTGCCACCGACTTCCTAAATTAAAGTTATTTTTCACTTTTTAAGTAGGTAGTGTTTTTTGGAAGTCGGTTGTTTTTTTTGTAAAAAAGTTTTTATTTTTTACTTTTTAGTGGGTCAGTTTGTAATTTATCTTAGTTACAATAGCCTAATGTCAACTGCTGATCACCTTATACAAAATATTGCTTTTCCCGATCCAGTTAATTGTTGAGGATTTCTCCTGGTAAGAACCAGGAGAACTCCTCAACAACCACTCACCATACGCATTGTGACTAGGATAAATTGCTTAGCAACCATATTAAAATGAGCCCAAACACGACTACGGTGCTGTAATTTCAAAGTTTGTACTTTTTCTGATGCTCCTGGCTTGAGCATCAGGTCTCTATGTACTTCGGTATTCCTCATTGACAGTACGTTTATCCACACATCGAGCCCTTTTCAATGAGCCTAAACACGATATATCTGCTGTTAGTTGTCGAGGAGTTAGGTTCTCTGCAGACTATCCTGACTGCAGCATCAGGTCATGACTTGATGATCATGAGACTAAATGTGGCAAATGCCCTATCAAACATCAAAACAATTTACTAAATAAAACAGTCCTTGCCTGTTCGAGTAACTTCTTATTGTTAAGGAGTTGTACCTTCCATCATCAGCCCAGGTACCTGAGATGGTGACAACCATACGCAAATACACGAGATACTTCATAAAATATGCGAAAAACAATAAGTGAGCCTATAAAATTTGAGGTTTGCCCTCGATTTCTCTAAGATCCCATCATCAGATCCTAACTTGGTAACAGTGGGACCACCTCAGAACTATCTACTTTCGAACAAAAAAAGAATTTTGAAAATCCGTCGACAATTGGCGGAGTATTCGATGAACAAACATACAAAAAAAACATACAAACATCCGAACATAGTAGGTCCTCCTTTTTGTGAAGTCGGTAAAAAGGACATCCAACTGAAGTATCTACCAATACTTACCTTATTAATTACAAAATGTTAGAGTAAATAGTATTTTTTCGCTAAGATTTTTTAACAAAAAAATCTTTACTCCAGCTAACTTTACAGCACCTAAGTATCTTTGTTTATTAGATACATAATAAAGTACAACATAAAGGGGTTACTGCTGGCAAACTAGTTTTGTTTACAATTGTTGTTGTACATTTATAGCAGGGCTCCGTAAGTGGCAGCTCTTTAGAGTATCATTCTAGGAGCCGTTTATGTAATTGACCCGTACACTAAAGTACGGTATTAGAATCCATATTTTGTCTAAGTTGTCTTAAAAGATAAGGATTTATTTTAGTAATCTTCTTTGTGCTTGTTAACTTATACTGCAGAAAAAAATCTAGTAGGTAGGTACATTTTCTCTTGTTCTTTTATTTTCAGTGTAATCTCAACAAAACCAGTTTTTGCATAAAAAATATGATTTAATTTTTTTTTCATCCTATCAGAAAATTCTCTCGTTCCCTCAAGATTCATTATTTCAACAAAATTACAGAGCTGACTGTACCATTTAAATATGTATCATTCTTAGGCATATCCTATTTTGATATATGATCTTTAAATGTAAATTATTAAAGTAATCACAACCTGTTTTTGATTGAATCAGCCAGTACGTGCTTGACGATAGCTTTCTTAAAATACCTTTTTCTTGAACGTGCATTAACCTAAGAAATCTGTCCATTAGATTTAATGATAAAGAAAGCTGAACATACTGTGGTTATTCATACACATATGGATAGTACTTATGTATCTAATCGCGACGATACACCCGAAAACATAACTAGCATACGCTATGTGACTCATTCACTCATGTCATTCCAATAGCAAGGCTTAAAAATATAAATCGTGCAGTTAACCATTGACATTTTGACTATATTATATACAAGCCAATGAATTTAAATTTATTTTGACGAGGCATTTGTCTACCTAAATTAAAATTTCGCAGGTCTATTTGTCAATTGGATTTTATAACTGGTTCGTTTCGTGCATGATTGTGCTAAATTATTATTTATAGATGTTCCTTTTAAATATGGCGGTCCTGCTTTTAATTGATCCCAATGACAAAGCTTTAAAATCCAGCAATCCTTTATTTATCTGCAGTATTTCATGCCTTATTGGACAACATTGACTTAGACATTTTCTTCCTGGTGTTCAAGCAGATTATTCAGTTGGAAAAAAAAGTAAAACAGAAGAAGAGTGCCATAAACAAACATTATCAAATCAAGACCTTGTTTGCTATACGAAGAGCGACACAAACTGCCATAACTCGAGATATATTGTTTACCGACAAGCACAGCATAGCGTACACTAAGTATGTTAACAGTTATATCCTTCGCCGTCACTCGGCGTGGGTCATGGCTGCTTAAAGCCCTTGAATGCGATTAGGTTGGGGTTTTATTACACGAGTAAAGCGGAGAAAGTTAGTGACACGTGCAGTTAACGTAAACACCGGTCTTACATTTAAATAAAGTCATGTATTTAAAACTTTTGTTAAGTACACGTCAAATTATTATTGGATAAAGTTTGCTGTTTATTAAGATGTACCGTAGTGAGTGCTCTAGGCGTTGTTTATGACGGTAAAATATGAGTTTTGACTAGCGAATATATTTTAGACAAGCTTGATATTATTTCACACAAGCATATTATTATGGTCTGTCCATATTCGAAACACCACACTGGGCTCCAAAACACAGATTAAGGACGTTGCTCAAAAAGCCGCTAAGCTGAAGTGGGACTAGGCTGGCCACGTCTACCATATGCCCAATGAGCTGTGGGCCAAAATAACCACTACGTGGAGCCCTGACACAGCTAGAAGGCGTTGCGGCAGATCCCGTAGAAGAAGGCAGGACGAGCTGGAAAAAACAAACGACCAGTGTTCCACTTTAGCCCTGGATTGAAAGAACTGGAAGTCATGGGGAGAAGCCTTTGCCAATGGGATGATGCAGGCTTTCAGTAAGTTTTTTTTTACAGTTGTTTCACAGCTGAAAGCAACCTTATTGCAACGTAAATAAAGATCACTGTCACACAAAATCAGAGCTTAAAACTATATAAGAATGGTAGTCTACCTACTGTCTATTAACCTGCCAAAGAATCCCAAAGTGATGAGTGGACATTTAATAAAATTACCAGCAATAATTAAAAAAACCACTTTGAAAACAATTTTCACATTTTTCATGCTATAATGGCAGTTTAATGCCTATTTTTCTGTCACTTTTTAACACGTTCTGTCTCATTTAAACATCAACTGGGCAGTCTATTTGTGTCAATTTACACATGGTTTTATGTCGTGAAAACTACATTTTGTTGCTTTTTGAATCTGCCAGTTTAAAATATGTCTAAAGCTCAATAGGATATTTTAAAATAAAGCAGTTGTGTTTATTTATATATACTATTTAGATTATAATCTTAACGTAATTAGAGATCAAGACGTACAAAATTCAAAACTGGAGAAACGATTGTATAATTCATTTCGTAGCGCGTAGGCCTCGTAGCACTTTTCACAAATATTTTCATAGACACCTTGTTCTTGAATGGTGTTCTAATCAAATCCCCTATGATTGTTGAAACATTTGATTGATGATACCTAAAAATAAAACGTTTGAAGTTTTATGACATTTTATAGCTTTATTATTCTCTAGACAAGCGGTATCACTCTAAACCCTCGCTTAAGCCTATCAGTATGGCTAACCCTAAAATTAAATCTCCAATCGGTGCTACGCTCGAGCTGGCTCGTAAATCGTAACGAGTTCATGATTTATGTTTTCAGACAACAACGCATACATATATTTAGAACGTTACAAAAAACATTGCGGCGACCCACGGCGCCTGAGTGGATCAAGTCGCGACCGATTGTGGCAACATCCTGTAGGTAGGTAAAGGTAAAATCAAGTAGGATTGACTGTCTGAAAAAAATCTAGATGAATAGGTAGGTACTTATTACAATAAGTGCTTACGAAGTTTTATGTTTTAGCTGGCATTTTTTAATCAGAGAAAAAGCCCTACTGAAATATAGCAATCACTGTGTGTTAATAGTTATTGGTATGTAAAAAGAAAATTAAGTCTGGTTTTGGAATATTGCTTCTATACAAAGCTTTGGTCCGTTCTCAATTGGAATTTACAGTACCGGTTTAGAGTCCCATTTATGATGTTTATGAATAAAAAGTAAATACAAAATTAATGGAAATGGTTAAAAAAAAAATTACGTGCTATAGGTATGCACTACAGATGCACTAAGTCTAAATTACCATACACCCAATTATGAATGCGTTCTAAACTTCTAAGCTTGGAGTCAAGACGCAGCCTACTAATGGTCTGTGTAATAACAGGTTCGATTGTCCAGATAATACCAATAATCTATGTTACATTGTACCAAGAACTGTGATGCGTCGAGAGGCGCGTGTGCCCCGGCTGTTCCACACCGCAAGGTGTAGAACTCACGCTGGTGCACGGGCGCCTCTCCGACGCATTGTAGATAGGTAGGTATATCACCCAATATATCGATTTGGATATATTTGCGCTTACACACTTTAAGTTCAAAAAGATGGCTATTGGATCCTTAAAATAGCCATCTTATACCTATTATTCCAAAAATATGAACGAGTACTTCTAAGGACCTGTGCACACCACGTTTTTTAAACGCGCCGTTGACGCGCGTTTATAGCGATACAGACGCGATACGCACGCGAGTCAGACGCAGCCTGTAGACCTGCTACAGGTTAAAAGCGCGGCGTCGACGCGCGTTTTCAAAACTTACATGATACTTACTTATTTTTATTTTACTGATGACTGCAATTTTAGCATATATTATTTCTTTGTCCAATCAATTTTATTACTTAGCTATGACTTTTTTCACCTATTCCTATCATAATAATATCCCTTTACAAGCATTACAAAGTAATTTTAGTTTAAATATTTCCTTTTTTGCCTGACGCGGTACAATTACAGGGTTTTATAGCCAATTATTACAGAATATTGTCCCCTAACAACTACAGTTTCTACCCCAGATAAATAAATATGGACATAATTGGATGTTTTATGACACTTTTTGTTTTATTGTTTGTTTCTCTTTCATTGATGGCTTATTATAGGAATGTCCTTATTGATATTTTATATTTTAAGGATAGGTTTTTTTTTATCATAGGCTAGGTATTCTATTTATGTATGTACCAAGTGCACTGCGGACCTTATTTAGCAAAATATTAAATCTTGAATTTTCCAAATTTTAAGGGCAAATTATTAAAATAATAAATATGTCATAAATAATAATATATTTTATTTTCGAGCCGTTTGGGGTTCAACCCCTCGGGCCGTGGGGTATAGGTAAGTGCTCATGGTCTTTTTATGGAAATTTCGAAACGGCTGGTTGACACTTCCCGTGACCCAAGGGCTGGCTTTTACCTTGGCCAGAGGCTAAGTATTGCCATACAACGTGGCAATGCCGCCAGTCTCTTGGGTACTGTGACCTTTGAGTTTGTTCGGCCTTTCTTCTCAGAATAGTCAGATAGGAAACGCCGACCTAATCTAGTTTAAAAAAATATGATTGACGTGTAAAAGTGTTTGTACAAACCTATACTTACAAAAAATAAATCATTTAGTCGACAGCAATGTGGATGAATTTTTCGACGCTATATTTTTGTTAGTGTAGGTATGCTATGTTTTAGTTAAGTTAGGATTCAATTTTGTTATTTTTATTAGATAATTAGTTATTATTTGCTTAGGTACTTAATAGTCTTGAATTAAATCAAAGTCAGTTCAACATATATAAATAACATCACGCCTGTAATACCTGAAGGGTTAGGCTGAGGTGTAGGTACATACCTATAGTAGGTAGTTATATGTGTTAAGTCCCATGTAATAGGGAATTTATCCCAGTTCAGTAGATGGCATTATTGATTTTAATTTAGCGGAGGAAATTGTAATTTGTGTTCTATGTAGACATGTAACTTGAGGCACAATCTTTATGTTAACACAAGCTGCAATCCTTTCGAAAAACTGTGCCTACGTGCCTATAAAAACTTTGTTTTGCATTTTACGGTTTCAGCCAAACCCAATGCACGTTGCGCATAATATTACCGAACAATAGTTCCCAAAGAAAATTTTTAACAAAACTTTGTCTCCAACGAAAAAAATGAACATTGTCCGTCGAACAAAATCAATAACCCTTTTTTGCATATAATTGCGCAACTTAACGACTTCCTCGACTCGTTTTTAAATGACAATAAACGAAACTGGAGCAAAAAGCTTTTGAAAAACTGCTCTCAATAACGGACTTAAATTTCTTACCTAGAAAGGGTTTAAATATTGCGGTTAACTGTTAAACAATCGGTACAGTTATTGTGGAAGGTTTATGGGTTATAAATCATTTGGGAAAAAAAGCTGTGACGTCATGGCCGTAAAGATTTAACAGCTTGGGCGATCAGCTGATGTGTGAGGTCAGTCACAGTCGTTGTGACCATGCATGTGCTGTCCGATAATATCCTATATCAAACCTGGTGTTAATATAATATTAGGTTCATATGTAGGTGGCGTTAACACTTGAAGATGTATGCCTAATTACCTACAGTTTATAATGAGTGAGTTAAAGTCTGAAGATATATAACTTTAAAGCAAACTCTAGGAATAGGTAGGCCCAGAAAGTAGTAAGACTAGATATATTTTAAAATAATCAAGATGAATAATGTAAGTAGCTATTCCAAGACTGTTATCATGGAAATGTGTAGTTGCTGTTATAGTGAAATTATGTGATCAAAATTTATAATAATAATAATTTATAATTTTTATTTAATTTATCAAATTTTCAAAATGAAACAAGGGAGACGAATACAAACGCTAACGAAAATAAGCATGTAACAGATTTCTTTCTTCTCAGCTATATTTCATACATAGGTATTTGTAGGTAGGTTTAATATAATACCATCGACCGTCCACCCAGCGGCCTTCATCCAACACCCTTCTTATTCAGGAATTTTGTATAAAAAATTGTGCCCAAGGGAATTGTGAAGATACTTATGGTGTCACGAGGGGTTTGCATGTAAGTGACATTTTGTCTGTATGGGTGTGAGTTAGGGTGAGTGTGTGTGAGTGAGTAGGTGACTTAGTAAACAAATTGCTCTTCCCCGTCTTCATTTGGCCAAGGTCACGAAATATCACAAGTGGAATGTTGGGATGTATGCCGCATGCAAATTGCATATCATTTACCTGCGCAGAGTAAATAGCAGTCCTGCAATAAGGAAATAGGTAGATGTAAAGCTAAGATATATATGTTTATGTTGCAAGAAGAAAATATATCTACGCCGTTCAGCACGTTAGGCACGTAATAAACAGATGTTCGTGTTAATGTTATGGTTAAAATTTATTTTTTCAAAATTTATTCGCCATGGAATGGTCTTTACTTTTAACTGTCGTCATCCATATTTTCCTTGGATTGTTTGCCTTCTTTCTCGATTTTCTTTGGGTATCTGCATAAAAAACCTGAAAAACAAAATAAAATAAATATCAATTGACTTTTGTTACTTATTTCCAAATATTTCTAATTCGATTGAAAGAGATTTAAAGAGAAATGTCTGCGCAGATAATCTCTACAAAAAAAAATCAAATATTATGTACCTACAGCTACCAAATACAAATCTGTCTGAAACGTAAAAGTAAATTTCAGTACTACTCTAATCTCCACACACCATATACCTAATACAATAACAGTTTCAGAGCGCAAATCCGCGATAACGAAATGGAACAACCTCCGTTGTTGATAACGAAGCCGACTTTCTACGCATATTAAACCTGATAAACAGTCGAGATAAGAACCTCCTATTGTTGTCCAGAATAGCTAATCAAAAGATCTCGATTGAAAAATCATTCGAGAACACTATCAAGATTGGAATCGATTGAAGGAAATTGAAAATTAGACAATCGTAATAGAATTTTCTTGTACCTATCTGAAAATGATTTATTTTTCCATCTGGTTTTTTTTTGGTTCAATATTGTATTGGTTACCTATATAAATGGTCTTTGATAGGTTATCCTTTCAGATATTCTTACGTATTTAGACAAGTCGTTTTTCTGTATCTATTATCGGTATTAGGATTAAAGATGCTGTCACGATGACTCACAAATTCAAGGTGATCTGACATGACATTATCAAAATGGGGAGAGATTCATATTTTTTGTACTAGAATGCTTACCTTCATATTTGCCTTTTAAAGTGATTTTAATAAATATTAATATATATATATAATATATATATATATATATTTATTTCAATTTATATATATTATAAATTGAAATAAATATATAAGTATTTATTTAATAATCCGTCTAAATATCTGTTATCACAACATTTCTATCTCGTTGGAAAATCTAGTTTTTTAAAAACATCTCATCCTTTTCATGTAGGTTTAGATATCTACCTAAGTACTTGCTTGTCATTTAAAAAACTATTGTACTATTAGGTGGATGCGATAAAATGTGATTAGGTACCTGCGTAGATTACAGTGTTCAATCACGTCTATTGATTGATTGATTTATCAAGGTTTTTTTTTGCTGAATATGTGTACCTACCTAAGTATGAAACGTAAGGTGTATCAGATAACGGCTCTTGTAACCCAATGAACGAAGTGCAAATCTGTTCAACACATCGCCATTAAAATCTGCCTATAAAACCTATTATGACTCCTTTTATCGGTAATGCTTCAATAAAAGTCGCAAGTGTAACCAACCCGTATAAATTGGCAAACTAAACAATGGCCGATGCAGTTTCGCTCCACATTTCTACGCGGTTGGTTTTTTTGCTTTGTGAACAAAAAAAAATTGCCGCAATTTATCACAGTTATGAGAAAACCACGCGTTGGCCAGCACGTCTTTACGGTTTTAATTAAATACATCCAGTGCCCCCGTGTGCCTAAATACGCGGCCCACTACCCACTCGCATGCACGTGCCCCGGCCCGAATATTGTCCAGACGTGTTTACTGAAACGTGTGAAAAACACGCCAGCACCGCCAGCAATATTTTTGGGTGAGTGCTCAAATGTACCTATACCAAGTTTAATACAACGCGTGGCTCCTGGCGCTACACCCAATGCCATCTATCCAGCCAATAGATAACAACTATGGCACACGACCGACAATGGTACAACCTTTTGTACATGGGCCGTAACACAAACACATAAAAACTTCACTACACGCACAAAAGTGAACTCGTTTGGTGCGTGAGTGTGCGTAGAAGCTTCCACGCACACTAACGGCCCCGTAAGTCGTAAAAACAGCAATTGAAAAGCTTCAGCCGTTCGCCGCACGGTGGCGCTGTTCCGATGGTTCCGATCTCGACCGACTGGCGCCAAGTTTACACATTCGGCGCTGCTGTGCCACCAAAGTTTTAAATTAGTTTTCTTATTAGACGGGACTCCTTTTGTTGGCTTGCACTTATTAGACTTAGTCAAGGGGAAAATAGATAAGAACGAGCTGATAATATTGAATAACCTTTTGTATTTTAACAAAAGACAGCTCTACGTAGAGTTTAGTTACTGGTTACAATGTCATATTGTAAATAACGTTTCAAGGTTCAAAATCAAATGAATAAAAATATAATACTTACGAGTAGTACCTACCTATCTTATTAACGATAATAACTAAATAGTTAGGAACACGTAAGCATATCTGAAAACCTTTCTTTTTAGAACAAGAAATAGGTAAGTAAGTAGTACACTCAATAATTCCAACAAGATATATTTTTTTCCATTTACAACTGACCAATATCAATCAATCAACCGACCAATAAAAATAAACGATGATATTGTCTCAGTTACCTAACCTAGAGAAAATATCATGGTTTATTTAAGCCTTTTCAAAACTGCGAGCTCGAACTTTACATATTTTTTTCTAATACTGCGTTTTAAATCATTCCTTTAAAAACATTTACTCTATTCATGAGCAATATGAGCATAGAAACGGTGCGTTTTGTACGGGTTATCAGCAAAACGTGAACCAGACAATTGGCATGGCTAATCACGTAATGCGTAACGTTGATACGTGGAGGCAAAAACTAACTTCGACGTGGTCGAACCTACCTGTACTAAGTGTCGCGTTGTGCTATAAAATATGATTTATTGTTTGAAAATATTCTTTATTTTAATCTTTTTTTCATTAAAGTGACTTTATAATGTAACTTCTTGACTTTTGTGTTATCAATGTCTATGATTGGTGAGTTAATGTAATATACGTAGATATACCTGTGTGTGCAAAATTCTTAATAGACATTTGATAATAACCAGAAGGGTACTCGTAATTTTGAGAACGTTCGCATCCCGATCTCAGTCACAATCTGTCAAAGATACCTCTAGTTTCCCTACATTTTTGACAAGCTTTTGACATTGATTGTCGCTGTGATGAGGTTGCGACTCGATATTGAACGTTTTTAATTACGATTGATTTTTCATAAATAATTTTATTATTTCCAAACACGTTCATTCCTTGAAATACCTAATCAGTTGTATCTAAATTATTATAGAAGTCGGTCTATGTAGGTACAAATACTTTAGTTTTAATAACTTTTCCATTTTATGTCAATATAACTTGTGATCCCGACTAAAAAAAAAAAACCCCGCTCAAAAGTATCTAAAATCTAGACAAATTCAAAGTTTTACGTCAGCGTGCCTCGGAGTGTGACGATCAACTGAGCGTCCCTCCCACCCCCTTTCATCTAACTTGTTCCATTACCGGGGCTGTTCCATTCCTTCGTTCCAATTTCAAATTTGAAGCTGATGGCACATCTATGGTACCGCAGCTTTGGCAAAGCTGGATTCGGAGAGATTGGCCAAAGGGAATGTAAAATAGATTGAAAGAGAAATGTACCTATTTTAAAACATATGTATTTAGGTACTTGGTGTAAAGATTCTGAGCTTTTAAGTTAAATAAAATAAATAGGTAAAGCTTTTGGTTGATTTTTAATAATGTGTATTTTAATAAGTTTCTTTATTGCGAGTTTCTTTACTTATTGAAGGTAGGTATGTCTATGTTATGCGTATTCATAATATACACATTGGTAGCTTTTTACACCTACCTACTTAGTAATCTAGGCACATGAATATGTAGAACCAAAATGTTAGCTAGGTGGATCTTTAAGATATGCACGTGTGATGTTAGAATAGTTAAATACTTGGATACAAAAACATTCCCAGACAGGTGCTAGCAGATGCACCCATAATATGACCATTATCATGCATATTATTTAGGTACTGAATTAGTTTGACATTAACATAATAAATAAAGGTACTACATACCTAAATAGCTTTTTGATATTGTGGGTACAGTTCCTAAATCTCAAAGGTTTTAAGAATATAAAAATATTGGTATTTAATTAGGAATTTAACTATAGTTGATCAATACATTTTATATCGTTTACTAGCAATTGATTTTCAAGAAAATTCAATTCAATTTTCATCAAAGTAATTTTATACAAGTTTTTATTTTAATTAAACCCATTTTGCAAAGTAGGTACAAATTTTAATAAATACCGACTTTTCATGCATTGATTATTATTAATTTATAGGTACCTCATAGGTATATAACTGTATTTTTTAATCAATTATCATTTTAATCCATCACGAGTCATCTTTTATAGGTAGTTCGGTACAAGAAATTTATATTTACTTCAACACATACCCACTTGATTAATTATAATTTATTAGATATCATTATGACTTCATTTATTTTATTTGTTTAATACAACCTTTGGTTTTATTGCTGTTTGAATTGGTAATTAATTAGAAGCCTAAATTGTTATTTACGACTGGTATTTATAAATTGTTGGGCATTAGAACATTTAAGGCTTTTGCGATTGTAAGGGACCAGTTATTGAATAGCAATGAATAAGTATTTAAAGTATTAATCTTATGTTGGTATTGAGAACGTTGGTGGCGCAGTGGTGGCCCTGACCTATTTGTGTATTTAATTACATCATTACTGCTCTCAAAACGGTTAAGTGGCTTACATGACCTAAAGCGCGGTCACTGTCGGACGGCATAGAAAAGAAAGAGAAGCGCAATGACACAACGCTGGTAATTTATTGCAAAAGTTGAGGCAATTATCTATTTACAAAAAATCTATTGTTTGGACTAAAAAAATTGAAACACCAGTGCTTTAGTATGTTGCTTGTAGAATAATCTGACAAATAATCAGAATGATTGTATGTATATTAGTATGGTTTTCATTTAAAAAGTAAGTTTTTAGCGGTACCTTCATGATTTTTTTCTATCGTATCAAATTAGTTGTATTATGTTTTCAACACACTATAAAGCTAGCATATATTTTTCTGATTTTGTTTACTGTAGTCGATGATATACTTTTATTGCTTCTAAAACTTGCGTTTAGGTCCTGTAATACCCTTAAGTAAAAACATCGTGAGGAAACCGGCATGTCTTAGAACCAAAAATTCGAATAGGTACATGTGACATCTACCAACCCGCACTGGGCCCGCGTTGTGGATTTAGGCCCACTCCCTCTTATAGAGAGGAGGCCTGTGTCCCATCAGTGGGAACATTTATAGGCTGATTGTGCTATGTTATAATACTATGTTGGTACTTATATATTCTTGGTACCTATACCTTCTCATGAGTTGAATGAATAGTAAGTAGCTAAGCATGAAAGTTTTTATTATTTCACTGTGCAGCGAGGTTATGCACTCACATTTTCCATGCTTTAAAAGAAAATTCCTGCAGTAGGTAATAAGTTCCAACAACTAAACTAGTTTCAAATATTATAAAAAGAACTAAGTATTATGGTTTCAGTTTTAGACTAAGCTACATTACATCATCCAACATCTACCTACATAGTATTCGACAGAATATAGAGAACTCCACATTTAATTAAAAATCAATTTCCTTTAGCTCCGTAACTAGCTTTCAAACAGCTTCTATCTCCCCTAATTACTTTAATCAACACCTACCAGCTACATTAATCACGAGGGGTAGGCAGAGTATATATATAGATCCATTGAACTGTAGATTTCTTTGAGGAAACAACATTGGCTCTCTGTATACATATTTATACTTAGATGTGGGTCGGAATTACGGATAACCGTCGTTTGACGGACATGCCTACCCATGATTAGGTACTGAACTCGGTAGGTTACTTCTTTATTATTTTCAACTTACAGGTGACTTTTTGCAGGTATATATTATTATTATGTTGCTTGTGTACTCGCGCCGAAGGCTAGCCTCCGTTGAGAATGGCCACCATGGCTGAAATACGGTCTGGAGGACCCGAGGACTATATACATATAAGTTGCAAGTGTTATAATTAATCAGTCTTTTAGCTAAATGACTAATCACTCTGATTAATAAAGGCGAATACTTAGGAACACGTTCCAACAGTTTGCTAGTTTACTGAATAGGTAACAGTGTTCATTAAGCTGTTTACCAAACTTGATAGAAGGGTCGGTGATTTCAGTAAGTTTTTATAAAACATCTAGTAGAAAATCGCTACTTCCTTTTCCCCTTTACTACCCAGGGGTACGACGAATGTCATAGGTAGGTAGGTACCTATATTCCTGGCTGGAAACAACTTGGTACCTACGGTACATCTGCACCCATGTGTATGCAGTATTTTATTTATTCCAACTAGTTCCGACATCTTTGTTTGTGTATTCGCAACAGTGGGCGAACTTAAAAATAATTCCTTACAGTTTCAGAGCACGTCCGTTCGTTATTTTAGTCTGGCCAATTTCAGAGTCCGCTCCGCACCACGGTGAAATCTGAAATCATTCGCTCACATACACAGGGAAAAATAAAACTCCATGTTGCTGAAGAAAGTTTTATTTTTGTTCTAAAAGTTTGGTTTTAACAAAATGTTCTTCTTGCATTTTTCTGGTTTTGTAGAAAGAGATAAGTAGTCAGTTTTAGCTTGTCCTAATTACTGTTCCAAAATGTTTCGTGAATGGTTGCAGTAGAGTGGTAGGCACAATTTGAAACACTTTTACTGTTGTGAATCCGACAATACTATGTTAGTAGGCAGGGAACTTTCCTGTTTTATCATACGTTGGAAAAATAGTAAAGAAAGTACCTACTTAAGTCTATTTATACAAACGCTTGCGGATAAATCTCCTAAGAACTTACTAAAACCATACAAAACCAACAGAAGTATAAACAGATATTGTATATTTTTCTAATAAAGGGAGGCGAAACTAGGGCATAACTTTCCGATAACATGATCAACTTTCTTATATCAAGTGTAACACGTTTTTGTCGCAATACGTCACGGGTAAAGTTTGTTCCGAGGCAAATATCGCCGCTGCCGTGTAAACACACCATGCTGTATACACATGTATACATCGTGTTGGCAAAGTATAGACGCGCATCGAGAGCGTAATATTGGCCAATATGCGAATAGGAGACGGCGACAGGCGCCCAATTTGTAAGGGAATAACAACGACCAATTCAGCGCCATGTTTTTCGCTGTTTGTATTATTTTTGTATATTTTTTTCGCATTCGTCGGATACAAAAATATGTAATCTGGTTTGAATTTTGATTACGGGTTGTGTGTCATATGTTGTAATATTGTGTCGCGAGGTGCCGCGCAGAATTAGCTTGTTTGTGGATTTCACTTTGGTGAATTTCGAATTCTCTCTAGGGACTTGCTTGCTTAAAAAATAAGATACCTACTGTAGGAAAAACAGTTTGGATAAAAAACAAACGCAAAATACGGTCTTAGCTTGTAACGATAAGGAAAATTTTGACAGGAATAAAAACCGTTGAATTTAAAAAGGTACGAAGCCTAATCTTAATTTTATTCAGTAAGCCCTTCCCCAAGATTATTATAACACACTTCTACACCAAAAATGGTAGAAAAACAACCTGAAACCAAGTCACACAGCGTAAACAAATCATCGTGTGTGGTCCCCTAACGTTCCCAAGATGTGCCATGTGAGATATCGAGCCGCACCTCCCCGTTGGCGCGCAGCCGGGCAAGCGTCCCGTGATAACTTGCCCCGAACTAAGGACCGTTGCCAAATGACCCCGCTGTCCCCAAATACCGACATCACTAAGCGACTGTATCAATAAATTTCTTAATTTAATTAAAGTTATTTCTCGTCGTCTCTGAAAGTCGTATCTATAAACAAGATTCAGTTTTGCGCAACTTTGTTTTGTATTTCGTATTGTGTTCAGATACTGCACGAATGCACGATACATCCCGCTGATTGTATCACAAAATTTATTGCTCACTACAAATTATTGTCAATGTAGGTACGTATACGAGTATCATGTATTTTTTGAGATAATTATAAATACATTTCTTTACATGCATTAACTAAGTACCTACAATGAAGATTAAAGGCTCCCAAAAAGGGGAGACGCGACGGTGCGACCGTGCGACGCGATTGTGGTAGAACAATTTCCATAGAAATGGTTTAAACAAGAAACTTGGACTTCTCGACTTGAAGTTGTCCGAGTTCCTACAAGTAAATTAAAATTAATTAGTTCATACATTTGTATATGTAGATGTTCTGAGCAATTAACTAACTTAATAAACCTTTAAAAGTGTTTCTACAAATCTACTGATAGAAAACTTTGATGTAGGAATATCTACATATGTCTGCGATCTCATGTGAAATAATCCCTTACATAAAGTATCTACAGGAAACATGTACCAATTACTATTATAAAGTGTCTGAGAATCCAATTAATTATAGGTAGGCTCTCTCAATTACAGCCAGACTGTAATTGTACCTACAGTCAGGAAAACTTATAAAAGTAAGCAAGTTATGCCCAAGCTAAACTAAGTTCCTAGTAAGTACCTATTACAGGTAGCCATTTCATACAACAGTTATGATTTCAATATAGGCACGGACAATTTATAGTACCTCGAAAATTTGCTTAGCAATCAATTTCCCTGACTTTAACACACACTATATCTGCGTATTTTGAATATCGGAAATAGGTTTCCCGATATTCAAAATACGCAGATAGCAACTAGAAAGCCAGACACAAATAGGGTAAAACCGGGATAGATGCCGCAGTGGAATAGATGCCTCATTTTCAAAAAACCTAACTTCCCAAACTCGCAACTATGAATTAATAGTATAAGTAGGAGCCGCAGTCACCCCGCACCTCAGGTACCCCCTGGCTGTCGTACGGTGAGGATGCGTTTCGCTCGTGTGTGCAATCATCTCCGCGGCAAAATTCACGAACACGTCAAAGATTTAAAGGTTGGTATTTGCCATTGCATAACTTTATAAGTAGTAATACATTCCATTATATTTATTATTACATCAATGGACTGGTTCATTAAGTGTTCATCTGGGTGTTAATAGTTGCACTTTTGTTTTTAATTTATTTAAAAAATACTTGGGCATCTATCCCTATCATAAAGGATAGTTGCCCTGATTTTTCGAGGTATAGGTGCCCTTAGTGGCATCTATCCCTCCATACACTAGAATGGTATCAGTGTAACTATTTTTAGTGTTCTGTTATATTTTTTATGTTTTTCCGTATTTTATATTTGGACTCTACTTGTAGCAGAAATTGCGAAGACGTTATGCTGCTAAAAATACAACGAAGATGTGGAAAACTGAAAGGACTATCCGGCTCAACTTCATTGTAGGATTAGAAATGATCTCTTTTTTGTGTTATTTTAATTAAAAAAAAAAGTATGAATGCATGTTGACACTTAATAATATACTTACTTAATAACAATTAAGAATTAATATTTTTGTTGAACAAATGTTTTTGAAATTTTATTATGTTTGTTTGTATCGTATTTGAATTATCTTATAACGATAAAAATTAAAACATTAAAAAAAAAAATGGTTTTTCGTAATTCGACCTCATATTTGGTTCGGTTTTTCGTTTACAAAGTATAAAGGGCATCTATCCCGCACTGCAGGCATCTATCCTTCTTAGTTTTTTCATGGTGGGGCAACTATCCATACAGGTAGGCATCTATCCTCAAAAAAAGTGTTCCATATAAAGCTAAATACTGCAAAATTTATTATTGATAGGTCAAAAAATAATCATTATAATTAAACATAAATGATTAAACTAGCTACACTCATAGAAGTTATTCATATAAAATTAATATTTTTTAAATAAGGAGGCTATTTCAAAAAGTGGGGCATCTATCCCGGTTTTACCCTATATATCAATTCACGCCATTAACCTGTCAAGATGCCGACAATATCGACGCGAACTTCAATAACAGCAACTATTAAGAAAATGAATAAATAATAGTTTATTGTCACAAAGAAATATAACATTCGTATACACAGAGTAACTAAATATATGTAGCGTGTGTAAACCGCCTTCGAATATTGCAATCTGTTTTGTACACGTTACTGTTACGTATAAATTGTAATCGTGCTGTCTCGATGTTCGGACGGATTTTGATTTCTCGTACCACAAGTCTTGTTGATGAAATACGATATCGGTAGGTACTTATCTTATATTGTTTGAGCTCAAAAGTTTTAGATTTTTGACGGCATATTATCAAATACAGGAAATGTACAGCTTGATGTCGTCGTGCGTACATAGACCATTCGAAAACCTGTTTTCTATAGAGAATATTGGTACATTATAATAAAAAAAAACTCTCTAAATACTTGAATGAATTTCGCATTTCTTCTGCCAGGCGAGATTATGTACAGTCAACAGCAAAAGTAGATGATCAAAATCAGAAATTCAATACTAATGCACGGAGTTCGCGTCAGAACTGTGTGGCGTCGAAGTGATTCAAAAGTATGTAATTGTAAATTATACCAAACATTTACTACTAGTACAGCTGCCATATATTCGTGATCAGTTTTGACTCATATTGAATTTCTGATTTTGATCATCTACTTTTGCTGTTGACTGTACTCACTATAAGTACTTGATTATTGTTAAAATCAGTATCTATCTCAAAAATCAATCACTTTCTATAGTAATGTACCTACAAGACTTACTGATCAGGTCTATCTCTCTAAGGACATGTTCAGGGGGTTGGGCATAGAATAGACGGACGCCTTTTGCCCTTTATTGGACATTGATCTCTAATAGAAATATCCAATCAGCAATGTAACTTACGTGATAGTTCCGCAGGTAGTTACAGTATCCGGTTTCTCTTACCTTCATTATTAAAACTAGAACTTTCGATACTTTTTGTTAGTCTAAAATCTTGCTACGAAATCGTAGCAGTTCCCGGAAAAATTCAATATTTTTGTCTTTCATTTTTCTCTGTAGAATTAATTTGAAAGGATGGGAAGGAGAAGAACACGTTTTATTAGAATCGTGCTTCTGATTAAACGGAACCCAATACTTTGATTAAACCTTTTTTGAACTGTGATTGAATACTCCGATTTTCTTCTACGAAACCTGCCGAATGTTGGCGTGTATTTGTTTTTTTTTTGCATAATTAATACCTGCATACCTATTTATATTGCTAATCAGCTAATAGTGTGTCTTGATTTCATAACGACACTAAAAATGTTTGTCAACAATTTTATGGGTTACAGAAACTAGCATCTGTTCTCACAAGCAGGTGTTTTAATATTAATTACTTATACAAATGACTTCGAAGACTAAAACAAATCGTTCTATTTTTCTCCAAAAGGTCAGCAAGTAACGAAGTAAACATTTACATAATATTTCCCACAAGCTGGAACGTTGTTTGTCAATATTCTTCCCAAATCCTATAATAGATACTTTACCGTGATGAAGATGGAAACAAACAAGTGTAGTCCTACGACCTCTAAGAAAGAATATTTTATTCATACAAAGAACAAAACCTCTTTTGTATAGTTCAATGCGGAAACATTTTTCAACACTCCACATGCCAGTAACACATTAGGATTCCTTAGAATTCCCCATAACGTGGATGACATTACTCACACGTAATTACATACAAAAAATTCAAATTTGGAACTAATATCTGTATGCGGATCGGCGCCTACGCAGCGCCGTTTAGGTTGTCATACATTTCCGACAGTAATGCAATAAATACAACAGTTTTGCATATTTTTTGTGATTTGTGTTACGGTAAAGCTAGCGTTGCTGTGGTAGAATTTGCTAGGATGTTCCATTAGATCATATTTTTTCTAGGATACCTACCTACTTAGTTATTGTGAATATTACATATGTACGGCATAATTTCGGAGATACGTGACTACTGCAGTGCGATTCTTTAACCATCTCACCGTGAAAACTTAGGTGAAGTGAGCGTGGAGTGAGCTGTCAATAGTGTCAATTCCTAGCAAAACAAACTCACATCACCTAAGTTTTCACCGTGATTTTTTACAGAATCGACCGGCTGATGTGCCTTGTCTCACAGTTCACAAGGAAGGTAGTAGTTTTAATTAAATAAAACCGACTTCCAAAAAAAAAACACTACAAAGTGAAAAATTACTTTAATTTCGGAAGTCGGTTTTTTTGGATCTGTATTTTAGTTTTTTGCCACCGAATTCCGAAATTAAAAAGTAATTTTTCACTTTGTAGTGTTTTTTTTTAAAGTCGGTTTTTTTTTTGTTAAAAAGTTTTTATTTCTCGCTTTTTAGTGGGTTTGCTTGTAATCAATCTAAGTTACAATAGCCTAGTATCAACTTGCTCATCGCCTTTTACAAAATATTGCTTTTCTCGATGCAGGGACATTCATTGTTGAGGAGTTCTCCTGGACCACCATCAGCTCCATTTCACCATTCGCATTGTGACGAGCACAAATTGCTTAGCAACCATATTAAAGTAATCGAATCGCAACCCGTGAAATACTATTATTGAGTAGTTCCAGTGGCCATCTGTGGCCTGCATTATCAGTTCCATTTCACCAAATGGTGCTTTCCGAGAGCAAATGCACGATTTACTCTATAAAATACCCAAATCGCTGTAGGTGTGTTTATAATATTTGAAGAGTTCCTTCGATTTTTCCAGGATCCTATCATCAGAACCTGACCTGATGACAATGGGTCTAATCTGAAAGTATATAATTTTAGATAAAAAAAGAATTTTTCCAAATCGGTTTATAAATGACGGCGTAATGAGGTAACAAACATAAAAAAATACAACTGAATTGAGAACCTCCTCTTTTTTTTTAAGTCTGTTAAAATATCAAATGTAATGAATCCTTCAAAATAACAATCAACTCACCTCAGTCCATGGGCATAGCGATCTCATGTTAGACCACAACACATCACCCAAGAAACCGGGTAAACAAGAAAAATATGATATATATCTCACATTTTATCACACTATCACAGTTATTCTAATTCCCACATCCGACAGCGCATTAGAAGTCGCCACAGCACAGCGTAATTAGTAATTCAAGTCAGCTAATGCATCCATCCATTCACAGCTTTGTGCGGCCGCGTCCGACGTACCTATTGTTGTGTAGCCACGTTTTTTTATAAACTCACCTCGTCTAGACCGTTGGGATCCGTTGAGAATTTCTATTAGTCTCGTCCGATGGCGCTACGGAGTTATGTTACTGTTTAGTTTTCAACACGGGATTGTGAAGTAAGGCTTAATTAGGTGTGTGTAGCATATTGGTTCGAGGACTTTTGTTGTTGAGGTATCTGGGTAGATTAAATATTAGATAGAAATAAAACCGATCTGTGGGGTAATTGCGTAATACACTAACAGTAGCAATGGCTTTCATTTTGACAGTTCAACAACATTCATTGCGTTATTTATGTCGTAGAGCATACAAACTTTTTGAACATTATGAAGCAATCGATTAGTAATATCCTTCAAAATGCTTCAGATTGTGATTGAATGTGTGTTACGCAATTAGGTTGCTGGTTGTGATTATGAGTAATCTGCATTCACGATTTATTTGCCAAAATGTAAACAAATATGAGTTTATGGAAAAATAACTTTAAATCCTACACAATAAAGTTCAGTGTACGCTACAACTTCAAACATTTTTATAACTTTTTCAATATTGCTAGTCACTCTGAAATCAACTTACCTAATTACCATTTAAATAAAGTTGATGTCTATTTAACTTAAAATAATATTAATTTGAAACATGTTTGAATGGACTATTAATAGGTAGGTCACCAATATGTACACAAAATCAAAACCTCCTCCAGACATTAGGTTCATAAGAACGAAAAATAGCATTAGATATTTCATGCATTATGTATTTAGCTAAAGTAATATCATAACTTACAAAAAAAGGTATGAGACCACAGTTTAGGTGATAATGAAAATGACCTAGACGCCTTTGATTATCACATCCTGTTGTCTACACCTACACAATACAGTTTCATTCCCAAACATTTACACCTGCCAAATATATAAATACCTAAGCATGTCAACAAAAATAACACTGACAACTCCGAACAAAATGCAAACTTGTTTTATATAAAAATAGTTATAAAAACTCAACTTTGTCCCGAGGACGAATACCAAGTTTTCTTACAGTGCTTCATGCAAAATGTATTGAAGCCGAGCGTTCGTGAAATTTGTATAAGCAGGGGATAGTTTCGCTTCGTTCGTGCCCTCTTTCTCTCCGAGTTTGATATTTTTGTGTTATATTGGTTTTCAACACACTTGCTCGTAAAGTGGCTCTTATTGAACCGCTTTAAGGTCCATAATGGAGTGTATTACGAACGCGTGCTTTTTCTTTACTTTAATCCACATGTTCTGTAATACCACAGATAACTATTTACTAGTCGGAGACGCGCGCTTTTTTAATCTCATCAAACCCTGCGTTCCGAATTGGGAAATAATCGATGTGTTCCGAATTGGGAAATAACCGAATTAGCGTGAGCGCGATAACGATAACGATGTCCCGTGAATCGTCATAGATGACGTCATGACATTCGCCATCTTGCGATAATGCCGACCATGCCCTAGAATAATATCACCGTGAGCGGTGTCAAAAATGACAGTGTGTGTATGAGGTTGTGTCAGTGTGTGTTTTGTTTTGAGTTGCATCATCTTTAAATTAAACTAACGTGGCATTTTTGAAATTGTGCTTCTGGCTGACAGTCGCCACCTAACCAAAGAAGAAGAACTGAAGAAGAAATGTGGTGTTTATACAAAGAAATACTGTAATAATATCTTTTTTACATTGTGTAAGCACTGTCATGTGAGCGCGTTCACGAGTGTTCCGAATTGTTGCCAGCTCTCAGCAGTCATAATAGTAATATCTAAATCGGAACGCATGTGAGATGATGCATGGACGTAATATTACGTCCATGGAGATGATGTGAGCGCTGTGATGTGAGCGATTATAGCTAATTCGGAAAGCGCCCAAAGAGACTTCATGCCGAAAGAAAAAATCCGCGGGCTATATTTCAATTTTTTTTTAAATAGTCTGTATTGTCCTTGGTCGCAAAATGAACTCGCAGGGGACCACAGACAATTTAAGGTGAATGCGCAGTGGTAGACCGCGAAATTCTTAGGTTTTTTGCAATTTTCAGGTTTGTGTTTATTATATTTTTTCTATAGGCTGTATCGGTTTTGTCTGTGCCATAGATTAATATATTTAAAATGAGTCAATGTTGCGCGCGCATAGCTAGTGCTGGCTAGCACGGCGCGCGGGAAAACAAAACCAGCGCGCCATTTTCCATACAAGTTAATATTTAACAATACAAGTCTGTTTTTTTTCCTCGCAAGTGTGTTGAAAAACGTCATATGAAACGCGTGTGCATTAATCAATATACACTCGGCTTTCTTATCGCTCTCGCCTGCGGCTCGCGCGATAATATCGCCTCGTGCATAATGATCAACATAGCACACATGTATCATAATGTACTATTATGTAGATGTATGTGTGTTTTACTATAAGTTTGGACTGGTAGAATGCAAAACATGTATGATCTCATTTTGTATTGTAACACCTTTTTATACCTACCGTGTTTCAAGCAATTTTTTTTTTATGAGAGTAAAATTTAATTTCTTAATTAAATGCTTAGGTACTGGAAGTTTTAGAAACTTGTGGCTTGATTTCTGGTCTTTTAGTTTTGCCTGTCTCTCCTCAAATAGTAGATGGTTTAGGTATCGTTTAAGGCGTATTTTTTCTAACATACCTTAGCCCACGTTCGCAAGGATGTAAAAAAACCGCGGGGATTTTATCGCGCACTGGATTTTCGACTCTCGGTGTTGAGCCTAGCATTCAGAATTCAACAGAACGCATCCCAGCGTGTCAATAAAATCCACTGTTGGATTTTCAACTTTCGGCGCTTTGCAGTGCGTTGAAAATCCAGTACGCGAAAAAAATCGCTATGGAAAAAAACGCCCGTGCTAACTGGGTTTAGACTAATATTCAAAAAATACTTAACGGTTTCATTGTTATACTATAAAAAATAAAATACTTTTATACTAATAAATATCACTTAGAAAAAGTGAAAACTTTGAATGAAAAAACTTACCGAAAATTACTTCATGAAAATTTTCACAAATTAAGTCAGAGACCCTTCCTTTTCCTACATTTATTTGAGCAACAAAAGCAATAAGGAAGTTATATTTTAAAAATGTACACTACATTAGTCATTTAAGTGAGAATCGCGTGAGAATGAACTATAGTAAGAGAAATGGTTGAAAAAATGGTCCGTCGTGTTTTTTGACTGAAACAATATTTCATCTCGAGTTCATGGGACTGGGACACGCCATTGTACTGGTTTATTTTTGACTTATCTTTCCAATAGTTTGCCTGCATAACTTATACCTACTCACGAATATTTTCTGTCGTTTTTTCTATACACTACGAAAAAAAAATGGTGAAGTTTCCTAAGTTAGGTTTCATAGAATTGTTAAAAATTTCGAATACTAAATTCATTTTGAAACCTGTCTCGACCACAAATAGAGTAAAGGAGAATCGGCAAAAATGTATGGAAACTGGTCCTAGCACCAATATCAACCACACACGTCATTAGAAAGGTATTTTATATTATAATACAATAACTACTTATTATGGCGGCTCATTTCAAATCGCAATGTGAAAAAGTTAGGGCAATATTTCGTAGGACTGACCTGGACGCTAAATAACGGAACTCTTGCATAGTTAATCACTTCTATTGGTCTTAGTTTGAATATTTTCAAATGTATGCATTCCGATGATAATACAATAACATGGTACCATCGAATTATGGACCTGAATGGTAGGTAACCGAACAACGAGTCCTGTTAATTTTATCTGATGACGAGGACCTGATGACTGACCTGGATCCTGGGCTTCATCATCAAGTAAAATGAACAGGACACATCTAATGCGCCCTCACTCTAGGGGTTTACTAGGAGCTATTCAAGTATTCCGTCCCGTCCAGGTACGTCCTACGAAACATCGCTTCGCAACATCGCTCATCGCATATCTTTTTTCACACAGCGATCACATATCTTTGGTTGTTATTGGTCGTGGAGACCATTTTGTCCGGTACTCCTTTACCTAACTATCTTTCAAAATCTGCATCTTTTTTGAGTCGGTCTAACAGACTAGGTATCTATTCAATGACTGTGTTTTTTTTCTTTGTGCAACACTAATGAGTCTTTATGTGTTTCCTTTCTGCATTGACGTCTCTGCTTAACTATTATTAGTTATTCGTATCTACATATCTTTCAAAATCTGCATCTTTTTTGAGTTGGTCTAACAGACTGGGTATCTATTCAATTACTGTGTTTTTTTTCTTTGTGCAACACTAATGAGTTTTTATGTGTTTCCTTTCTGCATTGACGTCTCTGCTTAACTATTACAAGTTATTCGTATCTACATAAAGATCATAAATTATCATACACTAAACACTAAGTACATATTTTTACTTTATTTTTTATATTTTTAGTGAAGAACTTTCCGTTACCGGTTATATTCTTGAAGAATTTTTTTTTACAAAAAATCACATCTTTTACCTATGCAGATTTTTTAAAACCTAAATCAAAGTTAAATGGGCGATACATAAGCCCATATCAATCCATTACCTTGTCGTATTTTATAGCGTTATTACAGAGGAAAATATATGAACCATAAAGTTTCTACATAGGAGTCGTATTTGCGTGGCATTTCCTTAACACACTTCTCCTTATCAGAGATCTATGACTGAGTAACGTGTAACCTCGTAAACGGAGTTGCTTTACCTGTGGCCAACCTATTATTTAGGTCGTTTTTAGTTCTTTCTTTAGGTTTGTGGCGGCATCTACATAGTCACATGCGAACTACGCATCACACTGACGTCACGCAAAATTATGCGTCGCGCAAGCAGAGTTTACCTAACGAGATATAATAATAACCTCCCAGACCGATTTCGGTCACGGTGACCAATCTCAATGGAGATTAGCCAGGTACGCAGGAGATATTATAGTACACAAGTGCGTGCGTAAACACAGGTGCACTCTCTGTTCCTTTACTCTCATAGTCCGATGGGACGGCAATCCGACACGACCGGGGAGAGATCAGGCGCAGGACCAACGGCTTTTACGTGCTTTCTGAGGCACGGGGGTATTAAACCGCCAACTTCCAAACTCCGGACTGTTACTAGAAATTCCTAATGGAAAACCGAATAACACTTTGTCCGACCCGGGAATCGAACCCAGGACCCCACGCTCAGCAGTCGCGCTTGCAACCACGAGACCAACGGGGCAGCATATATATTATTATACAACGCCCCAACATCAATCGTTGGGCAAGTAGTCTACCAGACATAACACCCGTCTGGTCGGAGGATCCTCCCTTTTCTATGGAGGATGAGTGACCTTTACTTTTTTTTTCCCCTGTTCCTCATACCTCTATAGGTTCTTGATAAGACGGGAACAAATTTTAATCGGGCCTCAATTTTAAGAGTTTCAGTGACAGCAATAACACCTTTTGATAAATTATATCCATAAATACCTACGTATTAATATTGTTACCTTTTCACGCCGTTACGTCTGAAAGGCGTTGGATGAAATTAAGCACACGGACACACATGACTTGGGTTAGACTATAGTACCTATACTGTTTATTCCAGTAGTGGTAGTTCCCGTAGGATAAATTTCCGACCTCCACGCGGGAGAACCCGCGGCAAAAACTAGTCAAACTAATAAACGCAACATTTATTTATCCCCTACGACTAAATGGACAACGTTTTCTTTTAACTCTATGTAAACAAACATAGCGAACCAACGTATTCCTAAACACGGGTCACATAATGACGTCATCTGGATCTACCTGCACGTTACCATACGTCTGGATGGAGGTCTGAGCCCAGATCATTCTGACCCGAGGGCGAACTTAGCCCGAATGGGCGGTAACTAAAAAACTCTCGCTTTATAGGTACACATCCCGGTACAAACGGCGGTCTGACGTGTGGTCTTGGTGTAGGAGATCAGCGGTTCTGAAAAGAAACAAGAATTATTTTTGTATGAGTATCATTATCATTTGAGCCAATAGACCGGTGGGATATGGCAGTGGATACTGCTGGACAGGCACCGCCACTTCAACCGGTTCTGTGCTTCCCGCATGCAGCGGATTCCTGCGGCCTTCACAAGGTCATCAGTCCACCTTGTATGAGTACAAAATCATTATATTATGTCTCTATTAGTTCTTACTCCAATCTATTGTTACAGTGTTTACAAGCTACAATTAAAGGAAAATAATCATAAAACGACTGAAAATAGATCACAAACATATTATGAGTTATTTACAATAATTCCGGATAATGTATTCTTGTTTGTGTTTATTGAAGCAGTGCTATTGAAAGTAACAGGTATTTTAGTTCAGGGTATAAAATTCTACTGCCGCTATAAATTGTAGCATGACGAAATTAGCCCTTTGAAATAAATTCTTCAGAATGTCATACGTATTTGTGGAATTACAGTTTTGTTTACTTCGGAAGCTAAAAACACAGTCACACCTTTTATAAAAGGTAAATAATACAAATGAATGAAAGAACCAAAACGGTAGCAATTGTCGGCAATAAAAAATGTAACAAAGTGTTTTTTACCTGTATTATGAATTGGTAACATCTTTTTATGAATACAGAAAGTGAAACCTAGTTGAATTCAATTTTAAACTTTTTGTTAAAAGTGAAAGTCAAAGCGGCGACTTTTATTACCTTTTGTAAAATGGTAAACGAGTTTTTTATTCACTTATTTTAATTGTTATGTCTGAGAAGTACTTACCTACTTTTATCTGTCTACGACTTTTATGATATTATTTAAAAAAATAAAACGTCATGGGCTTCATAACTAGTTCGGTTGATATTGTTATAGTCAGGAGAAAATGGCATTACAAACCACTTATTTACGTAATAGATACCGAAACCTTCTTTTATTCGAGGAATAAAATTGACGTTTGACAGTTTCAAAACGATTCCTCGAATAAAGTTATCAGATAAAATAAAGTTATCAGACGAAAGAAGAAGACAAAGCGTTGTGTAACTATACAGACGCTATACAACGTTCATTAGTAAGGGGGTAAATATATAAATAAACTGGCGGCCCGCCCCAAATTCGCACGGGTTTAATATTTTTTTTCGAATTTCCTATATTTTCTTTCATACAAACCTTATCCTGGCAATACCGAACCCAACAAAAAAAGAATTTTCCATTTTGATGCAGTCATTCGGAAGTTATGCTCGTACAGAAATTTTGGCGACTTTGTTTTTTAATAAGGTATCGTCACTTTAAGTCAAAACAGCAGATTATTCTTCACCATGTCTTATAATTTCTTATATATTTCTCTGTAGATTGGTAAAAAAGTGAACATAACATCTCTTATGGTGTTCTGCTGTGGGGATCGGCAGCTGACGTAGATTCAATTTTAATTTTACAAAAGAGAGCAATTTCGCGCAATCTATAAAATGGATCCTCGCGAGTCTCTTAGAAACAAATTGAAAGAAATTAACATACTAACTCTGCCTTCTCTTTATATTTTAGAAAGTATTTTGTATGTTCGCAAAAACTTAGGACTTTTCAAAATAAGAAGCGATTTCGATAATATAAATACACGTAGTAAATTGTGATACCTAAATTTAGATTAACTAAAACTAGCAAGTCATTTCTTGTAAACAGCATCCGTTTTTATAACAAGTTGCCAAAGCCGGTTACAGAACTTAATGATGGAAAGTTCAAAAACCTCTTAGAACATGTCCTTATCAAAAAAGCATATTTTATGATAGAAGACTACATTGAAGACAAGGTAGTTTGGCAATAATTCCTTCTGCAGATGTGGCTTCCCTGGCACCTCATCAACGGCATAACTAAGTAAATGTCTATTAACTGCTCTCAAATTACGACGTTTATTTTTTATTTATTTTATACATACTTCTTTGACATAATCTTTTTATTATTTGACATTATATACAGACAATTCTAATTTTTCACCTGTTTCTTAGTGGTTGTAATGGCAATCATCACTTGGTTTTAGTAGGTTTTTAAATTTTTTTATTTATCCCTTTGATAGATTTTTATTTTGTAAATGTAGACTTTGTAGGCCTTGTAGGCTTTAGATCTGTAGACCATTTTTTATTTTATCAAGTTCCTGGTACTTTTTGACGGGCCTACGCTGTCCTCCCATAGCTACTGTAATTTGAAAACATTGTAAATGCCAATTATTTTTAAAAGAGTAACCGTGGAGTTTCTTGCCGGCTCTTCTTCATAGGAAACGATCAATTGGAACCGTGCACCTAGCTTCTGACGTTTTATAAGTGCCCATGTAGGTTTATGTGAAAAAAAAAATTTTGATTTTGACATAATATCACGCTAGTTTTCGCCGCAGAGCAAAAAAATAACATAAAATATAATCAGCCCGCTACCGCTCATGCTTAGACCACACACATAACCCACACTTCGCTCGAAGTAGTAGCCAAGCATGAAGGTACAGTACAGCCACAATTATTCCCAACACTACTATTCATACTAAAGCCTTCCCAGGATGTGCAGAATGCAAATACTTCCAACTTTTGTTGCTCAGTTCCCTTTGTTTTGTCTGAAACCCTGCGTGATGCTAGACGTAAAACTTTTGAATATTTGTGACTTTTGTTTGTCTATTGGATAGATAAAACTGTATTGACTAAACTTTTGTTTTTGGCTGAGCTGAATTTTGACGGATCTACCTAGGTATTGCTTAGGTGTTTATAATAGTGATTGCAAACATGTTGTAGATGTCTAGCTTTTTTGGAATGAAGAGCCTACCATATGAGCACAAGTTACCATGGCCTACTTGTGAAACATTAAATAGACTTCTTACCCAAGTAGGCCGCAGCAAAGACAGCCTCCACAAGTAGTGGTTCATGGACGGCTTAGATATTCGGTGATTCCTTATGCGGCGTCTCTCCACAGACAATGGCTCACCACCCATCTTACGCCACATGTCTTGCACAGGTGACCTTATGGCTGCGTCAGTGAACGGTATTCGCAGTGCCAAAAAAATTAAAACAATTACCTATATACGAGTATATTTAGTGTTATTTTTGCTATGTACACGAAGAAGAAGAATGAAAAATCGCATTTTAAAATGTAACAGATATCTAACTGTTTCACTACTAATCACGACCATATTTTTCACGCAATTTTAACTTGAACATGAAACTGTTTGAAAATCTTAAGCCCTGTAGAAACTTCTAAACATTTTACGACTACGTCTGATGTTGACCATCATTTTAACACATACATAACGGTCATACTCAAAGAAAACACATCTAATACATCGAGACACTCGTCTCAAACAATACGTGCTCTCGCAGAATACCTACTCATAACAGAGACTTATTCTGGGCGTCGTATTGTCTGTCACATTATGTAAATACATGTTTTAATCTTCACAAAGACAATCCCGTACCCCGGAGCTAATAGTACCCGCTCAATTCAAGTCACGATTGAACCCAATATCAGGAATCAGGATGTAGATTAGAAAAACATGTAAATAGAGGCACGATGTGGGGGCGACTGACGCAGCCTTCGCTTGTACGTCACATCCACGTACCTACTGAAGGAGATTGATTCTATTAACGTTTGTGTAGGGCGGGAACTAGTAGGAACGTAGGACCCACAAAAAAAAACTTAATTAAAGTGTAACGTGAGAATCAGGCAGCAAGAACAACTCTGTCTTCTAATTGTCTTGTTATGGAAATAAACGGACACTATTCCCAAATGTAGTTGTTAAGAGGAAATGGGTCATTTCTCCATAGAAACGCACTCCCCTGTTTTCTTTCTGGTTAATGAACATAAAGCAATTAATGAAAACAGAAAAACATAAGGACACATTAAATATCTTTCTTATTCAGTTTATGAAATATCTTTTAATTTGGTCCGATATTGGAGGAGAAAATAGGCGAGAGCCAAACCTCGAATTATGACTTTTTACTTAGGCTTTTTCAAAAGTCTCTCCGACCGCATTTCTTCTCAATGCCTCGTAGAATTTAACGTAAACAAATTTGAATTAACGTAATATAATAACATATCTAATGAAATTACAATAATGTGGCCAACGGCTAACTTATTGAATATGCTGATAGAGCTGTCAGACTTATCAAGTGAAGATAGTAAATATACAGATTAAAGCGGGCCTGTCAAATATTCACCACGACCGTTAAGCGCGAATAAATAATATATCAATTTCATGAGATATATTTGTATTTATCATTTTATCAGAATAGGGGGGGGGACTTTCCATTAAAGATGTTTTGAATTTCAATACGACCTCTTTGACCTATCGCGGTCTATCGATACCTAGGCCAAGTTTAGAATCAGACACAAAAACACATACAGTTAACATTTCGAAATAAGACAGGAATCAATAAATAAATATGGATAAGAAAACAAGCTCCAATCTCGTCGTTTCGCAACACAACTTTTATGAAATCACGAATACCTCAGAATAAAACCAAAGCATAATTGGATGAGATTATGGGATCGCAACAGCATGGGGTGTTTATCGCGAGCTTTCCTTAATAAAGTTCAATGATATCAACTTACGGCGATTCCTATGCTAATGTTACAACTCTTGATCTTGTAAAATATTATAATATTTTCGTCGTTGGACTAAAAGAAATGAGAAGAATCGCAAGAGTTTTCACCCCTATCTGCATTAATATTTCTGTGTTTTTACAAGTTGAATTGCATTGATCATTTACATTGCAAAGTAGGCTCTATTACTTTTGATTAATGACCCTCATAGCTAGTTATGAGTGAAACTAAATCTAGGGTGACGTCGCTTTCTTATCTGCTGAGTAATTGACTAAGTGGTTGAGCCAACTAAGACAAACTAGGTCAGTTAATTAATATAGTAGATAGCAATTTGTCATTCATTATACATAGACACTGGCAATCTCTACTTGGCAGTAGGTAATTTGAATTGCAAAACATTGTTCGAAATCCAAACGTTTCAAAAGTCTAAGACAGTGCTAGTCTAACAATTAACAAAATTAAATTTTAACTATCAAACTAAATCATACGAAAGGAGGAGTATTCAACCCCCTATTTCTTCTTGATCCCAGCAAGCTTTATCATTTAATACGTACAAGTGTTGTTTAACCCAAAAAGCCGCGAGTGTGAAACTCAATGGTGAGAAAAACTGAAGGCGTGTGGAAACGGTTCTGTAAGAATATAGCGTTTGTATCTTCAAACGAGCGACTAATCGCAAAAATATTACTAACTAAAGAAATATTTGCAAGCATTGTTAAATAAACCTAGGCCCGCTTGCAGCACAAGTCTAATTTTGCGCTAAACATGTTTAAAACACCACTCTGTCTCTTTCATCTTCAAATAAATGACCGAAACAGAACGATTTTTTAAATAAATTGAACACTATTTGGTGATTTTTGATGCAAGCCGTCTAAGTATACCATTCCATTCGTTATACAAACTAAACTGCCTTCAAAACGACGTGATTTTGTTTCTGAATTATTTAAACTTATCATTCAAGCCATCGCTCTTTGCGTTCCGTAATTGTTTTTATTTACATAAAGTGCTGCTAATAGGAAACATAAATAAAAAGTTAAAAGTCTTATTAGTAATAATACTAGAAAATTAGCATCTTATCAAGAGTGGAAGTGTGTCGAAGCCTTCTTAATACTTTTGTGCACGCACTTAAAGGTTCACTATTACATATTAGATTGCCGTTATCATTTAAAAGGCCTTTAGATTGAATAATTTAAGATGTATCAAGATATTATTTGAACAGAAAAATGATACCTTTAACCTGCCATCAGATATAAAAGTTAAGGTAGGTACTTGCACTGGTATATGGTTCTTAAAGAGGTGTCCGTTTATATTTGCGATTTTTCTGCGCACGTCTACAATGTCCCTTCAAGGGTAGACCTAACGTGAAATTAGAAGGGAAAATAGGACGAGATAATTGGGCCTCCTCGTACCCCTCCCCCCGCTGCCCTCGTTACCGAGTTTAATCTGTTTAAACTTTTATTTACTTACGCCAAATTGAAGCGATTAGCAGCCAGGGCCTTTCCATGGAAATGCTCCTGTTTTAATGCTGTTCCAAATTAAAGTTTCTAAACTTATTAGAAGACGAATGGAATATTCAAGGAATTTCATGATCGCTTTAGGCAGTCCCTCTTTGTTTTTCGAAATTGAACACCTTTATTGAACTGTACGAATTCAATCTATTTTGAGAGGTCGCTCGGTGGATATATGTGGGTCGGCGACAGTGTAGATATCGCAAGGACAGGTAGGGAAGCCGGGTACAAATGGCACGACTGCCGTCATGAATGACGGAAAACGTTTCCTATCTAGCTAGATAGCTAGAACATATTTTTAGAAATGTTTCCGTATGTCACATAGGCATGTTTCTAATGCCTTTAACATTTCCAATCTTTTGTTATGCCTACGTACAGTTTACGGTTTTTTTTTAAACAGAAGGTCGATTCCCGTAAATAAGAACGTTCAAAATCTAGTCGCAATCTCATCTCAGCAGTCAATGTCAAAAACTTGTCAAAAATGTAGGTAAATTAGAGGTATTTTTGACAGATCAGACTGAACGTTCTTTAAATTACGAGAATTGCCCTTCAGGTTTTATGTGCTTACTAACAAGAGTTTTCATTCAATAAATCATAGTTATCCAAATGTAAATGCTACAAAAATATGATAATACCGAGCATTTAGAGTTCAATGGTTTATTATCTCTTTAGACATTGAATTTCAAACAACAAGCCTCGAATTGTAGGTACAGACGCCAGCACATCAAGCTACCCGAAACTGTCAAATTTTCCCAATCAACTTTGAGTCTTATGTTTTAGCTATAAAGTCGAATATCTATTAAAGAAATTTGACAGATTTTAGTAGGTTGATGTGCTGGCGTCTGTACCTACCTATTCGACATTGAACTATCTTTAGATCGATATTAAGTAAATCGCTTGTAGAATCATTCACATTCAAATATCTGCATAAATTTATATCAACACATGTTACATATTTTATTGAGGATCGGAATAAAATTAGGATTTCGATTAAAGTTTCTCATAATTATTTAAAAAAATATAAGTTACTGATACGCCATATTTGATATGATTAGGTAGGTAGATACCTAAAAACAGCGCTATAATTTAAATTTTATTTGACTGCTGACAACCTATGTATAGGCGTGTAGGTATTTTGAACATTTCCCGGTGATGCGAGATTCGACCATGCATTTAAAGGTCATCGCACCGTCGTCGACGTCATTATTTTAAACCTGTTTAACAGGAAATTTCCCCTTAAATTTTCTTCCATATAAAACATCACCATTCTTAGCGACTCTGACCCCTTCTCTTTTGCCAATAAAAAAAAACTCCGTTTTTACCGTTAAAATTGCAAATATTTAGCATCATAGTTCCTAAAGATTATTATAAATATTTAAAATTAGAAAGTTAAACGTTCCCACAGGGCCAAACCTTCTGCGTCGAACACAATTCTTTAAAATGCATGCAGATGCAATAGCCGTCGGCCATGTTACCGACCCGTCTCTGACAGCAGTCCCTGTGCACCCCATACCTATCTCCCTCTTTCATATGTAAAATTATATCTTGCCGTCTCTCGCCCACGGGAACCTTACACAGAATTAGGGCAATACGCATGCGCGGCGTGTCAATGTCAAATCAATCCTCGTAGGCTGATGCAATCGGTTACACACAATTTACTAGGATAGTTACAAACGTGTTGGGGTAATTAATTAATATTTACTGTGATTCTCTATTTTTACAGAACAAACCGGTTGGCGGTTGGATGCAACGGAAAATGGATCTATTTGGAGTCTGGACGGTATGTTTGAACCATTGTTTTTACTACTGATGTAAGTAGATAGGTATAAGGAAAAGGCCGTTGTTTTTAATGTCGGTGAGTAAGTAGGTAATGCTTGCCCTGTTGCCCTATTTGCAAACAAAGGTAGACAACCTATTTGTACTCATGCAATAGAGTACTCTTTTGGCCTATTTAACATTGGGGATAAATTAAATTGGTTTTTATGAAGTCGGCTCCAATGTTTGGAGAGAATAAAAGCAGATTTTGAGTTTCAGGAACTCATTTGCATTAATTACCTATATCTATTTTCAGGTATAGTTTTACTTTTGGCTTTATTATTCAATAGAGTCATTGAATATCTATGTAACTAGGCATGCTTAAAAAAGTAACAATACTTATGTAAATAAAAAATTAGGTGGGTAGGTTAATACACACTTTTGGTATCTACTATGACGTAATTAGTCTGAGTATCGAAAAAAAATAAGCATCTTTAATCGATACCCATAATTAGAATGCCTATTGTAAAATCTGTCCCTCAATTTTAATTGATGATTGATTTCATATTAAACACCTATTGTTTTGAATACTCAAGGCTATTCGCTTCAGAATGGGAAGCCGTTAGCTGAAGGTAATTTATTGACATTCTTCGTTATTATTCAGAATTGATTTTAGGCACAGGTTACCCTACCCGTATGATTTTTAATTGGCAATAGGTATTAATAGGAAATCTATAGGTACCTACATACTGAACATCCAAAAATATCGGAAGAATCTTGGTATTAATTACCCTAATTATTTTTAAAGGTACTTTTTAATGTAGATATTAGTTAAGTAGTAACTTTCTAGCTTTCATGCAAAAAAATGCATCCTAAACAAACAACAAAGCCCGCTGACACAGCGTCTATATTTAGGTACACACAGGACACAGCGAGTTAGTTAAATATTTAGTCATAGACCAGTAGCCAACGGCCATATTTTTACGAGTGGCAAGAACGTCTCATTACTATCTTATTACGTAGCGTGTCGGCCGAGCCACGAGCCGCAACACATCCAATTTCCCAGCTTCCCATTTATTGATATTGACTCGACGAGGACGCCTCGTGAATGCTTCGGCTCCAGATATTGTAAGAAATAGAAGTGCTACCTACGCGACTATAAGGTAGCGACCGTATTACGCTGTTAAGTTATGAATTGTAAATTCTGTGAATGACAAATTCTTGGCGTTTAAAATTGGAATGTTTGTTTTGAGAATGTTTCTTTTGTTTTCTTTATGGTAGAACTGTGACATTATGTATACCTACATGCTGATTTTCAAAATCAAAATGGCCGCGTGGAGGAAAAATTATAGGTAAGATGGCATTTTTTTCAAGTACCTATCTAACTTCATATCCGTGTGTGCAATAAGTATCTCAAAATTAATAGTAATAGAGTTTTAACTTGCATTCGCTTATACTATGATCAGAAAACTTTTCCGTATAACTGATAAATATTTTATTCACATTTCTAGTTTCTACACAGTCCTTAGATAATGTACGTAGGTTTCTACAAGCAAGGTTGCATGTAAACTGACCGAACCTACGTCTTACGTGTATTTACGTTTGTAAACAACGACCCTGACCTATGTAAGAAGACATAAAACACATCACAGTACATAGTACACGCCTACCTACCGAGTGTAAATAGGTATGTATGAATACACACGGAAACACTTTGTTTGCTGACTTGTTGTTGATTTATATTAGAAGGAGAGAAAATTGCCGTGAAAACTTTAGGAAATCAACTGGTACCGAACTATAAAGATTTTATTTTCGTTTTAATTAAATATCTAGAAAATAAACAATAGGTAAAAGAATCTAACCTACCTACTACCTATCTATACAGTTTCACTGTCAATCAATCGTGGGAGTTTTTTTTAAACGTAGTTTTCGTATATGGTTTATACTAGCTGGGCCCCGCCGTTTCACCCGCATAAGTGTCGATCCCGTAGAAATACCGGGATAAAAAGTAACCTATATGTTAATCCAGGGTGTCAGCTACCTCCAAGCAAAATTTTATACAAATTGGTCCGGCCGTTTGAGCGTGAAGAAGTAACAAATATATAAACACACACACTGACAAACTTTCGCCTTTATAATATTAGTGTGATTATTAATTGCCGATTCCTATAATTTACGGACCGTTTTTGGTTAAAATTAAGACTTGTTTCTTTACAAGTAATGAAGCAGAGAGCTTGATAATATAATGAAGCAAAGCATTCCATTGTAGACCCGCCCATTGGAGATAGCTATCACAGGTAAAATTGTCATACGAATCTATTATATGCCCAGTTTAGCAATAAAAATTGCTACCATTGGTAAGCAAAACTATTCGTTTTTGTTTAAAAAAAACGAGCATTAGTATTTTTTGGCATAGTATATTTCAGGTTACAAAATACTCTATACGAAATGATAATTTATGTTAAAGTGGTCACTAAAACCACAAAAAAATCATTATGCCGTCTATATTGCAAATATTATCAAATCCAGTCATCTTCTTTACATCCTTGTAAACCATATTTGGCGGTATCACTTATTATCATCAAACCTAACGCCGGATAAGCTTGAACCGATACGTGACTTGCGAAAAATAGACATTTCACCCCCCTTTACCCCCAAAAGTTCTTATTCTTTCACCCCTGGCACACGCATAGAATTGATGGCAACATACTTATCTTACTATGCAATCGTCTAGATAGATGTCGTATATGATTCCTAAATTGATTAAAAGTTTTGATTTGGTAGGAGTTCTTATTTACTGTTAGACAAAAGGATTGCATACATAAAATATCCTACGTAGATTTTTACCTTTACATTTAGCTAGCAAAGTTGGTTTATCTTTTTTGAACACTACCTTGCGTGTGACTCCGTAAAATAAGAAATGTTAAAAAAAAACGTTTTTTTTTAAAGAATTGTTTCCATCGCAATATTTAACAAATACGAAAATTTTAGACTTATTGTATTTTTAAATAACATTATACAAGACTTCATAGTTTTCCATCTTATAAGTAATCTTCCCATATTTCTGCCCCCCTAACCCCAGCGAGCGTAGTCAGTCACCATCGATTTCAAGAATTAAACCACTTACAAGTCGCTTAACTGCCGAACTTCGGCCAGCATTTGGTAATCCGGGTTAAGAACCTCGCCGAATCGTCCGAAAACTTTCCGAGATAAAAGTACCCAACTAATATTATAAGTGAGACCGGGCTAATCTTACACTACGACATTTAAACCGAGTTTCTTTAAAACTGTTGTTATATTTTTCCTGTGTTTAAAAATTGTGGAGTTTGTCCCACTTTTTCCGCATTCAAAAAGAATGCCGTGTTTTCTACTTAATTAGCTAAACGTTTGGTATACGGGTTTGTTGTGGTGACTAATTTATCTTGATTAAAACACATTCGCTGAAAACAACATAACATACCGTACGTATAAATACCTAATTCCTAATTAAGTATATTCGTTATACCAACGCAACGTTTCACCGGGCTAACTTGCAATCCTCATATGCATTCCACCATATTAAAATGTCCCTACTTGCTTATTACATAAATTAGAATATAAATAAACTAAAATTCACGTCTTATTTACTAATTAAAATACTGATCATCTTAACCATAGATTAAAACTCACCTGGCAACTCTACAACACATAAAATGCACAAACGCTCACGCAAGTACATAGTTAATAAAAAGTAATCTACCTATAAATAAAACACGTGTACCGGTATCTGTAAACGGATATTATGTAAGCAGCCAGGCACAATTGATGTCATAAATAACAAAATAATTGTTCTCCATCGAGCAATCATGTTTATTGGACTACAAAGGGACCGAACAATCAAGACTTGGTTCTCGCGACTAATGAGAATGCAGTACTCGTAATACTTTAGATGTTTCTTGATACTTTCTTAATTAAATGTAACCTGTAAGAAGTTACACAAATATTTTTTTTTTATAAAATCTTTTTTTTAATGTGGAATTTTCTGTCGACTGGCTGAAAATTCTCTTTAAAAACAAGGTGCAATGTTTTAAAAAGTCAAAATATTTTTTCTCTTTTCTTAAATATTATGTAAAGGGTCAACCCTTCCACTGCCATGGGGTATCGAGTAGATAACGTAATATTAAAGCAAAAAATCGTGAGATGCGAAGGCGCGTCCATTTACCGATAAACTCCTTCCATTATAATAAAATAAATGCGAAATTATGCTTGTCAATCGCGCCGCGGCTTTCAAAGGGTTATTTATCGCTTATTCGATTCGTAAAGATTGAAATTTACTTATACGGCTGATTGACACGGACGGTATTTCTGTGCAGGGCTTTATCTTCGTCTCCCATCAGCTGGGTTGAAGGTACTGAAGGCAAACCCAGTCTGTTTGTTTACATAATAATACAGTTAAGATTCGTTCCGATTTGATTTGTGGTTTTCATGTAAAATTTTGTATTGGATAATGCTATTGTTGGATTGATGAAGACTGAAGAGAACTCTCTATTTTAGTCTTTATTTTAATTTATTTTTTATTTATCTTTAATTCAGGTTAGAAATTACTCTAACAACTGATATTTTTTCAGTAGACAAACGGGATAGGCAGATTTTTTTTTTTGTGGCTCTTGTCTCTTCACCATTTACTAAGACATAATAAATACCTACTACACAAACGCTCCAAATATGAATTTAAAGAAACTGACATGCATATTCGATATCTAATTAAGTATGTAAACACCGCTCCGGGTTCCGTTCGAAATTGAAACCTGTCTGTCAAAGCGGAATGAAGCGAGCCAATCAGAGATAAATAACCGTTGGGTCCGCGAGCGTGGCCCGTTTCATTTGCATGTCAATGATACGCGGGGGCTAAGGGGGAGGGAATGCGGGGGACTTGCAGGTACAATGCCTTACCTGACATGCCGTGATAGGACTGTGTTTGGTAGGTCGTGTTGCTTACTGACGTATGTTGGGTATAGAATTGATAATGTTGTAGGTGCGGTTTTAATGATAAGTAGAATAATTATGTTGATCTTTTGTTAAACTTTTAATAGAAATGATGCCTTGGAAAAAATAATTGGGCTAAGACAAAAAGTAGTAATAATGAGATTTTACGAACTTTTTTCGCTTAGCTGGCTGGAATTTTGCAAAATTTAGCTGAGCCTTATTTTTGTAACTCAAATAAAGCTGTTGAGTTCTAATACACGTTCGGGGAGCGGGTTCACGACCGCTTAGGTACACTTCAGTGTTGCTGAGTCGTGCCAAAATGTTCTGCACCGCTGCTGGCCACGAGACGGGTATCTGAAAGAGAATTTTAAATTTAAAAAAAGAAAATCTTGAAGATATTTTAAGCATGAGTTACTTTTTGCGCGGGTAGTGTAAAGCGAGCATACGGAGTTATTTGCAACTTTTTTTTTCAGAACAAAATTCTTTAGTATATTTTTCTTTTAACGTAAAAAGCTTACTCTTTTCATGAATTAGCGTTAGATTCTATGTTTATTTATACAACTGAAAAGCTTGCTCGAAAAAATCTAAGACATGTAACATTTTTTCAAGATGTTGCTACCTACTTTTAAGAAAAACCGGTAGTCCGTTATGCTGTAGCTACAAAACAACTCCTAAACTTGAAAAGTAACAACAAACACGATTGTCTGAGCTACGGAGAACAGCTGAATAGTCTGACGTCATTTTATGTCAGGCACGAGTGGCTATGAAAGAGGATTCTAGTGACGTCATGCGCTGGCCGTTAGTGCCCTGCCTCCTCATTGCACCCATAGAATGTGAACGTTTATATAATAATTTATTAATAGATAAGTGGGGACCTCCGGGATTTCTATTGTATGGAAAAATATAGAAATATTATTTTGATAGACATGTAATGATGCCTATGACTTTGTTGAAGTAAATAAAATAATACTAATACTATTTGTAGGAATTTTAGATAATACTTATGTTTATGCACTTGAGTGAGATACCTGAGATACAGGTTTATTCCTAGTTCAGGTAGAATCTAGTTTAAGGCCCTATTTTGTAAATATTCATGTAAATCAATTCTTTCAATAAGAACAACAATATTGTTGTTAAAACAACAATGTGAGAGAAACGTTTCTCCACATGACTATGGAACACGAATCACAATTAAATTTAATACCAGTAGGTAGGTAATAAACACACACACACACACACACACGGTATAAGTACATTAATTAGGCAAGTCAATTCCCGTAACAAAATCTAATCGCAATCTCATCTCAGCGACAGACAATATCAAAAATGTAGGTAAATGAGATGTACCTACGTATGTTTGACCAACGACCAGTATGGTCGTTGTGTTTGACAGATTGAGACCGATATTAATATAAGCACGTTCTTCAAAAAACTGAAATAGCCCCTCTGAAATCATAATTACTTTATTCTCTTCTCTTTTTTTCTTTAAAAAATAATATCTGGGGATAGCATCACTGGTACATCTTGCAAACCAAATCGTATCTCTAGTTTTCACAACAACCGATGAAGCAATTTTCCTCAATTCCCAAACAAACAAAAACTTTCTTCTATACAATATTAGTACGACAGTTACACACAATATTCAGTAGAGGAAAATAGTAGACAAAACCCGGTTCCGCTGACTTGTCACTGACCGTCAGCCATTATTTTCATAAACGTAAGAATATATTTATGGTAATTTTAGTATCTCCTAGCCTTTGTCGGCCTGTTCATCTTCGTAGATATCTATCTACTTAATTCAAGGAAATAGTTACTTGATATTATCTGAACGATAAGGTAGAAAATGGAAAATCTTCAAGTCGACGGATTTTGCGCAAGCTTTGGAAGTACCGCAGAAAAAAATATTTTAAGGCATAATTTGAAATTCATTTCATTAGAGTCGAAGTAATGATTTAAGTACCAATAAATAAAAGGTACTACAAAACCTTTTTCGAATCACACAGAGAGATTGCATCACCAAAGAAACGAAAAATTGCCTTTTACTAATTGAAAAACATACCACAGGAGTCCAAATCGATGTACACCGAAAATATGAATGTATTTCAACATTAGCATCAGATTGTGGACAGTATTACCATACAAAGATAATAAAAACATGACAAGTGTTATATCGAGATAGGTAATCTGGGCCCGCCACAGCGTGTTATTTGGGCCCTTGTATAATATTCCGATCATCAGCGACCAATGCCGAAGTTGTCCGAAGCGCGTCAAAGAATATGGCGGTTGTTATACCTAGACAAGCTTGTTAGTTTTATGATAACAACCAATGTTTATATCGGGACGGTGATTGTACGAAAGTGTGTATTTTATAAGATCTCTCTTCATATAATATGAACGACAATTTCTAGGCACTACTGTGTAATTTCGCTTAGCAAGAGGGTTAGTTATTTGTTAAACGAGGTTCATGAAAGACTGTATTTATTCAGTTGGTACTAACAATGTAGGTAATATTATGAGCTACGCCGTAGCAGCTACGGTAAAGAATTGATCCTTCAGATCGGTTGGTTTCCGTAAATTTGTAAATCAATTAAACGCAACCTTCAAAGCAATAATTGGAGTACATATAGGTAGGTAATAAAGTACCTACCTACTTTTTATGCCCCCTTTTTTTTTTGTTTTTTCGGATTGAAAATCATCAACTGACCCCTCCCGTTCTGGGTGGAGCGGAAGGGAGTGTCAGACTCTTACTGACTAAAACCCACTCGTGTTCCTTCCTTAGTCCTTTACGTTCCGGGCTAGCGGTAACCCTTTCGGACAATCCCGCTGACCCGGCAGGTTTCGGCCCTAAGGGGTTCCTTGATGCTGACATCTCTTTGAGGTACGCGTGGAACACGTACCCTGCGTCCGACATGGTCCTGGTCCTGATCGGACGGTGAGCTACCCATTACTCTTCGTCCGCAGGCCCGCGCCTACGGTGGCCGGGAGTCGTCTCGACGCCCGGAGCGTCTCCCGCAGCGGTTGGGACGGGAGGCTGTCCCCTTATACATCCCGCCACCTCCTTCGCTAGCATGACTGCTTCACAGAAGGAGGCGACTGCCTCCCACTCCCTCTCGCTCCGGACCATGGCTTGCACCAGGGCCGGATGCGAGAGGTCACCGCCGCTGCCAATCACCACTACGAGGACACGGCGGTGCTCCGCCCAAGCGGGGCAGACCCCCACCGTGTGCTCCACCGTGTCCTCTGGGCGATCCTGACAATGGTGACACCCGGGCGTTTCCTTCCGCCTGATGATGTGCAGGAACCTCCCGAAACATCCGTGTCCGGTGAGGACCTGCGTCAGGCGGTAGGTGAGGTGTCTCTCTAGCCACTCCAAAAAGAGGGGTCATATCTCCACTATCGTGGCGTGCCCTGCGCTGGGTTGCGACAGTCGCTCTTTCCATGCGGAGGTCCGTCCGCTCCGCCGTGATTTGCCGCGGAAGCGGAGTTTCCCCCGGCGTAGTGCCTCCGCGCGCCATTTTATGCCCCTTAAATATGATTTACGCTTGTTGATACACGCGCAAAAAAATTAAGAGAATTGAGTAATTTCTACAACACGTGCTATGAAATAACCTGTAATATATCACAATGCGTGATAGCGCAGAAAAAATTGAACATGGTTCAGTAAGCATGAAAATGGTTAATTGAAATAAACTCCTATAAATTAACAAATGAAAAAAGAATTACATATTTATTTTTCATAATTTGGATTTTTACTCAGATATTTTTCTCATTCTTGAAACAGTACTTCCACGATTCAAAGTAACTTAATGTCTCTATCTTTATACATACTAATAAACAAAATTGAAGTGTCTGTTTGTAATGTCAAAATAATAGCTTATTACTAAAGGTTGATTTTTCAATCTACAGATAATTTTTATTCGTGGAATAAAATTGACGTCTGACAGTTTATTTATGGAAGAACTGTCATAAATTAAATAAAAATCCTCTAATAAGATTATCTGGCGTGGGAAAAATCAACCCTAAATGTATATGAAAGTATAGACGGAACTACAAATAACAAAAAAAAACAATTTTCAAAATTTTTGTCTGTCTTACTCTTTGTTCCGGCTAATTTAATCTCCGAAATAACTGGATCGATTTTGACGGGACTTTCACTTGCAGATAGCTAATGTTATAAGAAATAACTTAGTCATAGGTCTTTGACCAGTGCGTGTTGCCAGTGATGACTTATGGCACTGAAACGTGGTCGCTCACAATGGGCCTTATAAGAAGGCTAAAAGTCACCCAAAGGGCAATGGAGAGGGCTATGCTTGGAGTTTCCCTGCGTGATCGAATCAGGAATGAGGAGATCCGCAGGAGAACCAAGGTAACTGACATAGCCCGCAGAATTGCCAAACTTAAGTGGCAGTGGGCAGGGCATATTGCTCGCAGAACAGATGGCCGATGGGGCCGAAAGGTTCTGGAGTGGCGACCACGTACCGGAAGACGTAGCGTTGGAAGGGCTCCCACAAGGTGGACCGACGACCTTGTGAAGGCCGCAGGAACCCGTTGGATGCGAGAAGCACAGAACCGGTCGAAGTGGAAGTGCTTGGGGGAGGCCTATGTCCAGCAGTGGACGTCTTTTGGCTGAAATGATGATGATGATGATGAGGCTTTATAAAAATAATAGGGTTCGCCGCAAATAAAAGCCCCATGAAATACAATTTGTTTTCCGATATCCACGCGAACGTCACGGGCGCGACGTTCGCGGTTGAAAATAAACGTCTTAAGAAATTTGAAGAATTGATCTTTCTGTTTCCCTTCTTACTTAGTCTTTGACAGAGGTTGGTTATTCAAGTTAACAGGGAGCGTCATTCCGACCATGGAGCCATTGGTCGACTACGTGACCTTGTCAGAAATTCTCTTTTCTCCACAAACAATGATTTCCTCATCGATCCTCCTATCGGTAGCTTTCAGGTAATAGATTACATTTTGATTAAATTGATTGAGTATATCTTGAAAGTTACGAAGCAAATTGCTTGTGTTAACATCAATATATGAATGAAATAAAGTAGCTTTTCATGTCGGTCTGTATAAACGCTTAGTTCTTCTAAACTACACAATGGATTTATTTTAATACCTACAGTTTTCATCATCATTTACAGAATTTATTCCGGAAGTGTTTCCATTTATATTTTATTAAATTTAAACATATTTAGCAATTCTCAATGTGTGAAGTCGTAAAAACCATGCGAAAAAGGGGCGGGTCGCTAGTTTTTTGGGTTCCGTACCAAAATGGTAAAATTGGAACCCTTATGGTGAGACTAAGTTTGTCTGTCTGTCACAGCTGGATGTCTCAAGCCCTACTAATGCTATCAACTTGAAATTTGGAACAGTTTTAGATGACGTTTGCCCAACTATTTTGCAAATAAGAAAGCAATAAAAAAATATGTATTTTTCAAGTAGATATTTATATGCAGAAAAGCCTGAAGATTATCTATGTAGTACCTACAGCTAAGTGGTTCGTTGTCCGAATCAACTTGAGCTTCAATATTCCCGCATATTTGATCAAAATGTAAATGCATGTAGTCTTCAGAGTTATGGAGCGAGAGTGTTTAATGTCTCGAGAACGCCAGTAGGTAGCGCTAGCTGTAACGTTTCACTTGAATACTCTCAAGAGACAAACGGGTTGACATTGTGTAGTTTCGTTTTGATAGAGTAATTCTATTTATTTATTTAATACTTCAAGCATAAAATAAAAATAAAAAAACAATTAAACCAAACAAACAAAACAAACAATTTTTTTAGTATTACCTACATAGTTTTTTTTATTATTTTTTATTATTATTTAATTTTCTCTGTGATGATTAAACAAATAACTTTATTAAAAGTACTGGTCAGCTCTATTAATATCATAAACTAAGGTTCTCTACAAAGTTTCTCAAAACAACATTGCTTTGCCTGCAAAGTTTTACTACAGCGTATTTTTCAAAACAGTATTTCAATATTCCCTACGTCACCTGTTCTGCACTATTTTATTTAAAATATTTTAGGCAAACTTTTATTCGAAACGATATTGCACGAACAACTTCGTTCCCTACGTTCGTAGATGGCAGTAGGGTGAACGCTACAAATATAGGAGGGACGGGTATGGGCGCATGTTTTATATTATTGAAGCTCCAACGGCCGACGACAGGACGGTTCACCTTGTTTACACACAGAACCCCGAATAGGTGTGTTTGCTATGTTCCTACCTATGTTGTACAGAATTTTAAATTCACGCACAGGAAATGTGATGCTTCCAACCGCCTTAGGTTATGTTATCAATTTAGATATAGGTACACGATTAATCGCTATATGTATTACAGTTTTATTTTCATTGCAGGTAGCAAACGTTCGATGATTATGAATATAGCGAATTTGATCGATAGTTAGCATTTAAATTAAACAATGTTTTATAGTGTGAAAGGGGCATTTAAATAGGTTTGTAGGTATAATAAGAAATCGTTCCAAACATCATGTATCTACCGTATTAAATTTTACTACAACGGTTATGACATTGACTAAAGAAGTTTCAAAAAAACATTCTTTAAGCTTATAAAATCGTTCCCAAAATACATAATAAGCTATGTGAAAAGTATTATATACCAAAACCCTCAATATTATCACACATCTACCTACTCACACAAATGACAACCCGCCCGATCCAATATCAAGTTAAACATTTGCATTTGCGAGAGCGACGGTCGTGCCCGAATATCCTTTCATATAACATTGAACAAAAACAAAAACATTGTTTGGACAAAAGCGGCATCCCTTGATTATATTTGAACAAAATATTCTCCTTGTAGCGTGTACACAGTATAATAAGTCTCTTGGGCGAACAAATGGAGCCGAAAGGAAAACCATCGTGTCTTAGAATATACTTACGCTTTACGTGATCCGAGTGGATATGTATAGAATGCAATGGACAAAGGGAAAAATCTCTTGAGCTGTATTAAGGTGTAAAAGTGCCGATTCCCGAATGGTTCAGTTATGTTGTCGAATTGTGCGACAGGGACTCGACTGCATGTTACAGAAATTGAATGTCGATGGGTGAATGGAAGCATAAAAAGCGAATGTTGACGGAATAAACCATGCGAGCCTGCGAGGGGAGATACCTCTGATATAGCTTTTAACACTAATCAAATTCTTCCGAAAACGTAGTGGTATTTTTCCTGCTCTGACCCCTATTTACTTAACGCTAACAGCTGACCATGAGTTAGGTATAGTAGATAGGTGGTAGGTATATTATTTATTTGTTTACACGGAAAAGGTTTAGTTTTTATGGTCTTCTTGACTTAAATAACCGGTATTTCTAAAATAAATTATTTATTTGTCGTCGGTAAGTTCATCCAAAAGTTGTTCACGAGAAGTTGTGTGAAATGAATACCTATAGTTTTCATAATTTTCATTGAATTATAGTTGGTAATGCAAAATCATATTAAACGGTTCTTGAAGTAAATTCATTGAACCAGTAGGTACAATTAAAAACACCAAAATTTACATAATAATAACGTCGGCAACACCCACAAAAGCCAGTCTTAAGAAACCTTCTCGTTACAACATGACCTTAATGTCAACTTATTGGGAAACAAAACCATTATGCACGCAAATTTGATTCGTAATTTCCAACAAATGACTTTGGAAATAATTTATTTAATCCATGTTGTTCCAAAAACTGATGCTGCGAGTATACAGTTTCGCGAAGAAATTCCGCTTCAAGTGTCTCCTTGGATCGCGATCGTGTTTAGCGAAAATGGTCCCTGTTCGGGAACACAGAAAGTTGATTATCTTTTATTGTTATTTAAACATGTATTCAGCGAGCTGCTGAAGGAGTTGCAGTCCTAAAACGGGAAACATAAAGTATAAAATTATACGGAGAGGTTTGTTTTGTAAAATTGAGAGTAGCGCACCGCCCGTCGTGATGGGACCGCCGAATATTGCGACCCTTATTTATGTCCACTTGAAGTTTGCTGTAACTACAGCCACATCGAGGCACAACTTTTTTTGCAAAACACGCATCGCTAGGACGCAGGCAATCTGGTTAAATTGGATTGCGTGATCTCCCCGCGCATAATTAAGCATGCATGAATAATTAATTCGGTTACATTTGAGGATTTGTTAATTTTGCCACATGTGCATGGCTTTTTACCGAGCCAGTTTATTTTGCTGGTGAGATGAAAATCAAGAAGGCAATGTAAAATATGTTTAGGTATGTAGGTACTACATTTCTAAAATATGTAGGTGACTACAAGTATGCTATATAACAAGAACTCACCTTGTAGAGATTTAACAAAATCCAAATCAAATAACCGGGTTGCCAATACAGTAGGATAAACACGAAGAAAACCATATTATTACATTCTTGGAAAAGAATAAGAGAAAACAAAATATCTTCCCACAAGCTAAGCCTCCTATTGTCTCGAAGGCATCGGGTGGAAATCCAGCAAAACAATAGGGAACGAAAATTATCTCGGCAAAGCCCAAAGCAATAGAGCCCCCACACTCATACATTTCACATGGATTTCTGAATAACATTACAGTGTATATTTTCCCCTTCTTCTGTGTTTTGTATTCTGTTTTTTCGCTGCTTAAGTTTTGATGAAATTTAGTAGGCTGTGGCAAATAACAGTTTTAAGACGCCTGATACTTCACCTAAATAAAGTCTTTGGAAATACGGACAGAATGTGGCGTTTCTCTAGGATATGTTTATACACAAAAATCATGTATCATCATCATCATCTGCCTAGCCTTTTCCCAATTATGTTGGGATCGGCTTCCAGTCTAACCGGATGCAGCTGAATACCAGTATTTTACATGGAGCGACTGCTTATCTGACCTCCACAACCCAGCAAAATTCATGTATATAGGTATCTAATAATGTATTATTTTATTTGCTTGTTCTTATTGAGTTTCTATCAAAGTATTATTGTATAAACCTATTTACAGATACATTTTGTTTTTATAGGTACATCTTTCGAAAGCCTCTGCAGGGTAGGTAGAACAATCTTAAAGGGTTTTTAGGTAGGACGGGCCGGGATTGCGGTAAACTCCGACTTCCGTCTCGGTTTGATTACCATTCGCCCCTCGAGATGCTTGCCAACCAAAGATGTAAGAAGCTTAACTCATCTTAAGAGATTTGAGACTCAAATAATTTTGAATTTGGGTCTTCAAGCCTTCATGTCTAGGGTTTAATTGCTTTTCTGCTTTGTTCCGTTAGCTTTTTCAGTCTAGAAAGCTGGTTCGCGCAAAACGTATAGATATAGTTTTAAAAGAAATTTTCTCGCGGTTAAATTTTGGAGGCCTTATGATTTAGCATGAAATTGACGTTCCAAATTGATTAGTTACTTATTATTTTATTGTTTCTACATGTAGAGGCACACAACCTACATATTTTTTTTTGGAGTTTTGTCCTCATTTTATTCTTTTTTACTTGGATTTTTTGTGGCATTTCGTTGAAAATACCTAGCTATGTCTTTGAAGGCATCCTACTAGAAAGCTTCCATTTTTCGGGATGCAAGTAACTTATAACCTTTTCCTCTTCGATGAATTTCAGTCAGTTCGATATGTTACATAAGTAGTCGTAGGTAAGGATGAAAATAAAAGATTAACAAACATACGGACAAAGGACTGTAAACTAGAATGAACAGCAAGTTTAGGTAGGTATGTAATCACAAAATATTATTAAGAAGTTGGATATTTATAATATTAGTTTGTTTATACAAACTAACACCGGAACGTTGGGTAGATGATCTTAACAAAAACACAGGCAAAGACTGGATGGTCAAAGCCAAAAATAGGGAAACCTAGAGAAAATTGGAGGAGGCTTGTACCCGAAAAGGGGCCATAACCTTGTAGAAAAAGTGTACCTATGTTATTTTTTAAGTATATATTTTTTAGATAAATGTATTTTTTTTACCACTTGTCTAAATAGTATTTTTTTTTGGATATGGAAATAAAGGCTATATTATTATTATATATCTATGGAAACATACAACATTATTTTTAGTACATGCGAAACCCGAAACACATGTCTAGTATTTTTATGTAAAGAATCTATGTACAACATTTCAAAACTGTATCATGAAAAATCACAAAGTTATAAGCTTGTTAAGTTACCTGTTTGTCCGTACAAAAACATGTTCACCCGCGCCGCCGCGCCGTCTTGCGCTCATTGATAATAGTATCTAGATACCTAACCGTTCGGCGCGGAGATTGGAGTGTCGCTCGTTGTCCAACTAGTAACCTTTTTTAAATACTTTTGGGAAAAAATATAACATGGGGAAAATTTGAATGGAATCGATTCAGTTACTTATTCTGAACAAACTATACCTATTCAGGTTTCGCATATACTAAAAAAAACGTTGTATATATTAGGTGCAAATCAGTTCATCCTAGAAACACGCCCAATTTAATTAAGTATAGCTGACCCTACATTATCTCAGCCGTAGATCTCAGTAGAGATGTTAATTACAGGAAAATCCTCCCCTACATTCGGTTGTCATCTTCTATCCTTCGCACATCCTCACCCTTACAATGAATGTACGTATTATCTAAGCGTGAAGGATTAAAACGTATCTGGCTGATATTTGACGCTTCGTGTGTCGTCGGGGGAACGATATGGGAACGATACGCCCTGCTTTGTTCCTACTTAAATAAACTTCGACAACATTCACGTTTCTTGTCAGAAAGTGATTCATTTGTTTCTGAGGATATTTAGAAAGACTTTTAAAGTGGAATCTTTATTCTTCAAGATTAGGAACCTATTGATTGCTAATTATTTCTAGTTAGGCAAAATGTACAAGTGTAAGACGACAGAGTTAAGGTGAATGCGCAGTTGTAGGGCGCGAAATTCAATTTTATTAGGTTTTTTTGCAATTTTCACGTCAGTGACAAGTTGTATCTTGATAAAAATATGATTCGCGACTATAACAGGTACGTATTTACAGAATTAGTATTAATACATCTTTCTAAGTTAGATTGGTTCCATAAGAACAAATCTCATAAGGAAAAGTGCTTATGGAACAAATCTAACATACAGAGATATATATGAATGATTCTAATGACTAAAATTCTATAAATACATATCTATTATAGTCGCTAATCATATTTTGATCAAGATTTGAATTTCACGGTCTACCACTGCGCATTCACCTTATGTTAAAAAGTTAATAGTATCTAGGTACTTGTCAATAAATAAAAGATGTAGGTATAGGATTTATTCCAAAAGGATGCCTACCCCACGTGAAAAAGTCGTTAGTTTACCTATATATGTAAGAACCTATTGATAGACGCGAAGGTCAAAGATAAGCAGCATTTCATTCGGTGAAGACCATATATCATCAAACGATCAGTCATGGATTATCTCAACAAGTTACAAACCAAAAACAAAATAAATGTCATCCTACCTTAAACCAAACACATTTTCCTTATACAGAAAATTCCATCAAAGTAATTTATAGCTTGTACAATTATTTATCAACGTCGAGTTAGACTTCAAAATTGATTATAAACCGATTTATCGCATTATTTACGAGACAAATGATAGATCATGCGCCCACGCAACTAGTTAAGTAACTGTTCTCTGGTGTGATTCATGCAACGACTTGTAGGAACTACCTACCTACATAAAATGAAATGAAATGATGTCGTTATACAATTTATGTAATGATGACATAGTTTTGACAAGCTGACAAACATTTGGAAACTTCTCTAGCTTTAATAACACCTGTCTGATGCCTGTCTGTAATATTTTTTTAGATAAATGAAAACAAAGTCTTTCATACACCTATGTATGGAGAACTAGTATTTTTTTAACTTAAGTTTTTTACCGCAGTGCGGTTTTTTGGTTTTTTTAATTAAGTAGTACTTTTTGTATTTCCAGATTTTTAGTTTACAAATGTGAAAGATTTCCAGACGATTTAGTTCTTGGTAGGTATGTGTTTTTTATGATTTGTCACTTCGAATTACTTTTAACCATTTAAGTTGTACCTATATATTCATTACTGTAATCGCCTTTTACAACCCTTCATTTTCAAATCCCACTCGGTGGAATTAGATGAAAAAAAAATTCGAACTCCACAATATGGCACCCCAAATCCGCCAATTTAATTTGTTATCGATTATAATGTAATCGCGCTACCGCGCTACCAAGACAAATCTAAAGACGTATAATTTATCCAAATCCGTTAATTCGTTTAGAAGTTACGAGGGAACAAAGAAACGGACATACATACCTACATACAGGTCAAACACATAACCCTCCATTTGGGCTTCGCCGCAATCGGGTAAAAACGCTCTCTAGGAATAGGAAGACACACCAGCTTACTTTCATAAATAACGTTTCAGTGACATCATTCGGCGGTAAATTGCGGACGTTATGTAGCTGCCACCACTGTTCCAGGAAACCATGGCTACCCTGTAGTCATAACTATTACATAAACATGTCGAATGCACCAAATAAATAACGGCCGGGCTACATTGTTCGGTAAGTGCACTCTGCCGTCTATATCTACACTAGATAAATAGGTAAAGGTAATGCATACCGCAGTAAACTTGATACTAGATATCGACAGGGTAGTAAGGTGTGCACTGCGCTTAATTTTAAGGTTAGGTTTCACTGCGCGAGCAGATAATGTAAGGCTTGAAAAAACACTGCTGTCAAGTTTCACTATAACTTGTCAAAAAAAAAAAATTGTTAGTCAGGTATCCTACATAATTATATGTGGAATGAATGGATAACAAAATCAGACAACCAGATACACTTTGCTTTGGCACGTTACCTAACTATAATATTGATAAATATTATGCTATATACCTACAGTCTATAGTCCGACTATAGTCCGACCTATAGTCCGACTTTTAATTAGCTGCAGTAAAATGAAACTTCTTACTGTCAATTCGTTAAAAAATAATAAATAATAAATTTAATAAATAAATAAATAAATTCTTTATTCCACCAAAAGCCAATTCAATACAAAATCCAAGGACAAAAGAGCGTGAAGGCTTATAACTAGGTCACAATAATGATAATACTCTGACTCCTAAACTTGGTGTAGGTGCCTGTGTCTTAGGAGTCAGAAAATTTTGTTGCCACACTACCTATCTCTACTAGTGATGTGATTAAAACGCGATGATAGGTACATCGTTTCATCAATTTAACATTTATCAATTTTGAACTGAATGTTCCTTGAATGGATCGATTATTTTGTCACATCACTATTTAAATTGGTAACACATAAGCTGTCATTTTACTGCAGCTAATTAAAAGGCGGACTATAATTAAACAGCATGTATCAGAAATGTGTGGTCATATTTAAGGGTGTGGTAAAACTACCAAACTGAGGAACTGTCTCCATGGGACCAACATCTTAATCGCGCAAAAAATATCAGCTGTCCTATACATTTTGGGTCGAGTAGGTATTGAAGTTTTGTATGGAACAGCTGGTTATTTTTTCGCTATTAGGAAGATATTTAGAAAATCAGTACAAAGGTAACTTGTCAGAGTAAATATAAAAAGTAACCCTTTGCAGTTCTCAGGAAAGTCTATAGGTACTTTTTGAATTACAGACTAAATTATTTTTCTAAGAGCTTTTTGTGTGCCAGTAGAATCGCACCTAAGGCTGAGGCAACATTAGGCCGCGACGCGACATGCGACACATGAGCGATTAAAACAAGTAAATGAAAGTTCACGTATATGGCTACACCGTACATCAAATATTACTAGCGATCTTTGATTTCTTTATGCGATAGGAACAACATTACTGTAATCACGGCATCGGCTACATCAGCATCAGCGAAATTGAAGCGAATTTATTAGAAAATACGCCGGAATTTCGCTTGTAATGTAGCCATACCATGTTTTTCTCGTTTCGCTCTTCCAGTCGCATCGCAAATCGCTGCCTACTGTAGCCTCAGCCTTAAAGTAAAGATGAGTAAATAAGTGCTTGGCTCTTTACAGGTAGCCCACTATTAAACAGTGGACACTCCATGTAGATATTTATTGACTTATTTTCTCCGTTCAACCTACACATTACTTGTAAATGGTCCGACTAAACGATAACTAGAACTGTATAAATTATGATAAGTATATTCAGTTCTTAAGTGGGTTGAGTAGAAATATTCCGTTTTTTTACCCTAATCTTATAATTTACGAACACTAAACATAAATAATAAAAGTTAATTATTTACCTGATGGTATATATGTATTTGGCACGAAAAAATATTATGAATAACATGCAGTGGACTTGCATCCGGTTTTGATATTTACCTAGGTAGGTATAGATTTGGGTAGGTATCTATCTAAAGTGGGTAAGTATCATTACATCCATACTAATATTATAAATGCGAAAGTGTATCCGTCTGTCTGTTACCTCTTCACGCTTAAACCGCTGAACCGATTTAGATGAAATTTGGTACAAAGATAGTTTGAGTCCCGGGAAAGGACATAGGATAGTTTTTATAATTTACGAACACCAAACATAAACAACAACAGTTAATTATTTACCTGCTGTAGGTACGTATATATGTATTTGAACCCCGCGGTTTCATCCGCATAATTCTCGATCCCATAGGAATATCAGCGTAAATAGTATCCTTTGTCCTAACCCAGGTCATGGTCTACCGTCTATGGTCTACTGACCGACCCCTTGACAATTCAAAAGTGCCTGTAATTGGTTTAATTGAAATAAATGCTTTGAGTTTGAGTTTGAGTTTACCCATGTGCCAAATTTCATCCAAATCCGTTTAGCCGTTTTAACATAAAAGCGCAACAAACAAACACAAACAATTTAATCGTTTTGTTGTCAGTAGGTAAGCAGCAGAAAACTATTTAAAACCATAACACTTTTATTTATGCGCCATCTAAGTAGACACAGTCTGCCGTTGTGCGTCTTTAATAACCTTTTACATTTAACTTCATACGCTAATGATCCCATAAAGGCTTTGCCAAACATCAAGAAATTAGACTTTCTGAATAATAATGCTCACTGAAAGCTACAGTAAACGTTCATTGGTATTTAGAGACTATAAGTCAGGCGTCCCTAGCAATTTATTGTGCGCTCAGCTTCTGGCTAGCTTGTAATGTGCAACATTCTTTATATTGGACTCACTGGCTGGTTAAGCTTTGTTGAAATGCCAGATAAATTATGTTTTGAAAATATGATAATTTGTGTGAAACTCACATCTGTCTCAAGTTCTAAAATGAAATTTTATTTTTAATGAAATAATACTTTTATCCGACATTTTAAATGTCAAAATGTTGATAATTGAATGTAGCAACTTACTTCATTGAATAATGAAGAAGCTGAAATAAGAGACATTCTAGAGAAAAGGAGTTAAAGGTACTTACTGAAAATTACTTCTTTCTTAAATTTTACATTAAGTAGATAGTAAGTAGGTATAGGTTCTGAAGGAGGTTAGTGGTTGGTGGAATGAAATAAAACTAAATAAAACGATTTTAGTGGAAAAAATAAAGATATTAAATAAATCGGAAACACAAATCAAACATTTGACAGATATACAAAACGAAGGAATAAAAAAGAAAAGAATAACGTTCAAATAAAAAATATAAATTTTTTCTAAAAAGATTACCACAGCCAAAGAGTTTTTTTAAAGTGTAGGTACCTACTAAGGACTGATTTCTCCATCGCGAGATAACTTTTATTCGAGGAATGAAATTGACGTTTGACAGTTTTTGTATGGTAGAACTGTCAATAATTCAAAATTATTGACAGTTCTACCATATTTTTAAAACTATCTGGCGTTGGAAAAATCAGCTCTAAGAAGAGTTTAAATCTTATATGTATCTACTGATTTGCCTACTTACCTATATATTATTGCACGTTAAAAGTTATCAGAAGATTACCTATTACTAACCGGTAAATAATAATCTATATATTCAAAATGGTAAACTGACTGACTGACTGTTGATATATCAACACACAGCCCAAACCGCTGGTCCTAGAGACATGAAATTTGGAGGGTGTGTTCTTTGTGAAGAGTAGGTATCCACTAAGAAAGGGTTTTTCGAAATTCCACCCCTAAGAGGGTGAAATTTCACGCGATGAAGTCGCGGGCATAAGCTAGTTAGTCTTCACGGTAAAGACTATTGGAAACATGCCTGTAGCATATGGCATGTCTGCTGCAAGTAATTATGACGGAGCTGGGCAGACATGTATGTAGGTACCTACTTACGTACCTAGCACGTAAGTGCTAAGACAAAGCGGCGGACATTAGGTACTTAGATAGACGGCAGATACCTTATGTGTGATAGACGTTAATATATTAGTGTTTCTACAGCTAAGAGAAACTCCTTAGAATATAAAGTAATAAGTAAAGAGAAACTCCATATAATATAAAGTAGTAAGTAAGTAGGAATATGGAGTTAAGTTAGTAATACCTGATTTAATTTATTATGCATCTACTTAGGTATGACTTGAGTAAGAAACTAAGAACACTCGTCATGTGGATCCGTTTAGTACTTATGTTAATATCTAAGAAACATATAACACGGTAGAAATTTATTATTTATGTGCGGTAAATATGCGGGGTATCGTATTACCCAGTAACTGGGTTGTGGAGGTCAGATAGGCAGTCGCTCCATGTAAAATACTGGTATTTAGCTGCATCCGGTTAGACTGGAAGCCGGACCCAATATAGTTGGGAAAAGGCTAGGCAGATGATGATGTGCGGTAAATATAAATAATTATTATAGTATTTATGAATAAAATATTATGAATGACATGTGGACTTGCAACTGGTTTTGATATTTATCTAGGTAGATATAGATTTAGGTAGTAGGTATCTATCTAATAAAAGTGGGTAGGTAAGTATCATTACATAATACAACTATATAATTATTAATGATGAAGTGAATTGTTTTTTAAAACAACATAGAAAGGTCATGCAGGGGATAGATAATTACAAGATCATGGGATACCTACATAAACATTGATATTTATACGAATATTTATGTATTCCTTTATCTAAATATACTTAATTATGATAATACAATTTTTCAAACGAGTTAGGCGTTGAATATGAAATTAAAAGTAATTATTTTATTCCTAGTAGAGTAGCCGACAGAATGTGTCAATAATCTGTCGACTTTGTAAACAATAAGATATTATGTATCTTATCAATAGAGGTCAATTAGCTTCAAATTGATTTGATAAGGGCACATTACATAGCAATTTTTGTTGCGTATTTTTATTTGACTCGGTACTTACTAAATCTGAACAAGAATTCAACGAAATCACAAAGTATTGGGTTGCAAATAAATTGCAGTCAAAGCTACCTTAATGCATAATAATAAAAGAGGAAAACCACACGCAAAACTGTTCAGCAATTTTCTAGAATCACAAGACAGACGGGACAATGCATACTGATGTAAACAAATCATGAATCTTACCTCATCGCGTGATACCGGTACTAAGTTCGGTTGAATATTAATTACACGCTCAAATTAATTACGTAATGAATTCTTTACCAAATACGACACAGACAGACTGACACGTCAGAACATTTTATAAAGAATTCATATTTAAAAAAAGGGACGCCGGCAAAAAAATCGGGGAAAGTTAACCCTATTGTGCCACCCTCATCTAAAAAGTGGGCCAATAGGGGACGGTTATAGCCCGACAATGGATTTTTTCCTACCAATCGATATGATTTCACAAAATGGCCGCTTCTGGCCGCTTCATTTTTTTTGGGTTCGGATCGACAGCTATGCTCTGACGTCACAGACTGTTAATAACAATGGGGTACGATTTCTTTTTTTGGTTAGTCGCGTTTGGATTCCGTAGACAATTTTCTTTAAAGATTATTGAGTAAGTGAGATAATATTTTTGCTACATTTTTGTTTAAACAAATTGTAGGTTCTAAGTTACTGATACTTACCTATTTTCAGTTACCAGTTCTGCCAAATCTATTTATGATAGTCAGTTATATTATGAACAGTTATCTAATATATTACTTTAAAAATATCTGAACTTTAAATTTAGTCCATAGCGTTTTCATGCAAATGTAGAGTCATGCTTATAAATTCTCCTTGTAAACAAAACTTACAAATTAGTCAAAATATATGATGATATGATATGATATGATTTTATTTTTTGTAAGTAGGTTTGTACAAACACTTTTACACGTCAGTCATGTTTTTTATAACTAGATGAAGTCGGCGTTTCCTATCTGACTACTCTGAGAAGAAAGGCCGAAACAAACTCAGAGGTCACAGTCTCTTTTAAAGTCCAGACATAATCTTGGTCAGGTTATATGAAGACCATGTAGATCGATGTCTGAGGTGGTCTTTTGAGGAAAGAACCACACAGATTGAGAGGACCTGTCCAGTCAGTGCACGCATTTGTCAAAAATCGTGCAGCTCAACTCAAGACTTAAGGAGCTCAACGATTCGACGAACAATACCAAAGAAAGGACATTTGGGTAGGCCACATAAATTACTCAAACTGCCAGACCATGAGAAAAAAAAACAGAACAGAGAGAATAATAAAAAAATATATATATAAGTATGTAAAATGACCCACATCGTCTTCACATTCACAATGAAAAAATAATATAATACTTTACAAAGTAAGCAAATGTCATTGTTAAAAAAAAAAAAAAATATTCATCAATGTCAATGTGTATATAAAAAAGAAAAAAAACATTCAAAATGCAGAAATTGGAAGCAGCTCAATCCCAAGCCTTTTTGTCCTCAATATAATCTTTAACGGTATAAAAGGCTTTCTGGCACAACTTACGTTTAATGAAAGATTTGAATTTATTAAGGCTTAGATCTTGAACGTGGCTTGGTAGTTTATTGTAAAAGCGTATACATTGGCATCTGAACGAGCCACCTATTTTCTTGAGCCTGGTTGTAGGTACAACATATTTGTGTTTGTTTCTAGTATTTATATTATGGATATCACTGTATTTTTTAAACAATTTTATATTTTTATGGGCATATAAAAGATTTTCATAAATGTACTGAGAAGGCACAGTCATTACATTAATCTCTTTGAATTTGTCTCTGAGAGAGTGTCTCGGACTTAATTTATAAATTGATCGAACAGCTCGCTTCTGCAAAACAAAGATAGTCTGAATATCGGCGGCATTTCCCCACAATAGAATACCGTACGACATTACACTATGAAAATAGCTAAAGTACACTAAACGGGCAGTCTCTATATCAGTTAAATTTCGAATTTTTCTAACAGCGTATGCTGCAGAACTTAGCTTTTTTGACAATTTATCTATATGTGGACCCCACTGAAGCTTAGCATCCAAAGTTATGCCCAAGAATACTGTGTTGTCTTCAGGATTCAATTCCTCGCCCTTTATCAACACATTAGTTTTCACCTGCCTTACGTGGGGTAGCGTAAACTTAATGCATTTGGTTTTCTTCTCGTTTAGAAGCAAATTATTAACATTGAACCAGTGGACTACTTTCGAGATCGCGCTATTTACATCGTCAGTAACCAACTGCTGACGTTTAAGTTTAAACAAAAGAGAAGTGTCATCTGCAAACAACACTATATCATGATGATCCTTTATGAGGTACGGCAAGTCATTAATATAAATGAGAAACAAGAAAGGACCAAGAATTGAGCCCTGTGGGACTCCCATTGTTACTATAGATCCGGGTGATCTTTTTCCATTAACGTCAACGCTCTGAATCCTTTTACTCAAGTATGAAATAAGAAGATCCAGAGCAGTGTTTCGGATCCCGTAGTGGCGGAGTTTCCTGATTAACGTTTCGTGAAGAACGCAATCGAATGCCTTGGACAAATCACAAAAGATGCCCAAGGCATCGCATTTATCTTCCCATGCATTATAAATATGTCCTAATAGTTCAACGCCGGCATCAGTAGTTGAACGACCCCTTGTAAAACCAAACTGTTTGCTATGTAATAATTTATGTTTATTAAAAAATCTTTGCATTTGGTCTAAAATTAATTTCTCAAAAATTTTACTAAAGGTAGGTAGTACAGAAATAGGTCTATAATTTGTGGGGTCTGATGTACTACCTGATTTAAACAAAGGTATTATTTTACTATTTTTCATAAGGTCAGGAAACTCCCCATTGTCAATACAACTATTAAAGATAATAGCTAGAGTAGGCGCTACAATGTCAATAATAGACTTGGCTACTTCTACAGAATTACCCCACAGATCTGCAGTCTTTTTTACATTTAAAGTGTGAAAGGTTTTAATTATATCTCTACAGGTAATATATTCAAAATGAAATTCTGAATCGCAACCATTAACATTTTCTTTAAGCAAAGACTCAGCAACAGAAGGTGATGAGTTTAGTGATTTAGTAGTTGAAACGGGAATATCTGAAAAGAAATTTTCAAATGCCTCGGCGACTTGTGTGTCTGATTTTATTATGTTGTCATTAATAGACAGGCTGTAGTCAGTATTTCGGTTACTAGATCTTCCCGTTTCACTATTAATAATATTCCAAGTCGTTTTAATTACATTACTGCTGTTTTTAATCTTTGAACTCAAATAACGTGACTTGGCCATATAACAAACTTTTTTAAATAATTTTGAATAATTTCTAACATACAAATTAAATTCATCAGTGTTAATATAAGTCCTTTCATTGTACAGTTCATAAAGCCGTGTTCTACTTTTATGAATACCAATGGTAGCCCAATCACTGAACGATGCATTACTATTAACCGAAATAGTCTTGGGAATAAAGGTGGAATCAAATTGTTTACAGTATACATTAAAAAAATTATCATAAAGATGATTAGGATCAGCATGAATAGACAAAACTGGTAATTTATCAATGAGTTTAACTTTAAAAGCCTCCAAGCGACTTGCAGTTTTGGGGTTAACAGTGATATCCTTTTTAGCCACTTTTTTGTTTTGATTTTGAATAGTAATCCTTTGCCCGCAATGATCAGAATCTAGTAAAGTTATAATTTCTTTGTGGCTTGGTATAATATCTGTATATATATTATCTAGGCATGTGGCACTAGTAGGGGTTATTCTTGTGGGCTCCAAAAATAGGTTTAGAAGATTGTAGGACTGAAACAGACTTAAAATTTTACTACAAGAACCTGAGTTTTCTAATAAATTGACATTAAAATCACCGCAAATGATAACGGACTTGTTTGAGTTACAAATCCTGTGTAACACTTCATCCATTACCTTTTCAAAGCAGTCATACAATCCTGAAGGGGGTCTATACACACTTAATACAATAGAGTGCTCCAATTCTACACAGGCAATTTCAACCATACGCTCAACTGATAGGCTCACAATATCTATACGATCTTTAAATTTGAGCTGGTTACTTACTAAAATTAATGAGCCACCATGTATAGCATTTGTTCTGCTAAACGAACTACCAACCTGGTGATTATTAAAATTGAACAAGAACTGGTGGCTTTTCAGCCAATGTTCTGTTATACAAAGTATGTCAATACTATTAAAATTCATAAATAATTCTACTTCTAATTCTTTGTTCATAAATCCTTGAATATTTTGATGCACTAGGTTGATATTATTGACTGATTTTAAGCTTTTTTTGCGTACATTATAGCTAGAGGTTGCCTCTATTGTCTTAATTTCTAATTTAAATTATTAGCAATGTCATTAATAGTGACCAAATTATTGGCAGAATTATTTATAATGTCATTGCATTGCTCAAAAGAAGCAAGTTGTTTAGCCAAATTTTTGGCTGTAATAGAAAAAAAATAAGATAGCGACACAGCTATCTGTCTTTTATAATAGTCAGAAAGATAGTACATAACAATGTTATATCTATCTTTTGTCAAATAGAAATTATTACTAACATAATTGTTAATATCAACTAAATGGAACATGTTATTATTAAATGTCAAGTTATGCAATGTCATATTCAATTCAAATCTTAAGCTATTTTCTTCCTGTGGCAAACTGTTACTATAAGGGAATGTGAACAATACAACTTTTCTTAAACTAAGGTTGCATAATGTTCTATGATACTGGAGCAGTTCTCCTTTGTTTACATTTCCCCTATTACCCATAAAAATTAATAAAGTTGTATCCTGGGTAAAGTTACATTTAATAATTTTTTTCATAATATGAAACAAAGAACAACCAGGCATACAGTAATTTATTATTGAGTGTCCCGGATATTCAGCTGTTAACAAGTGTCCTAAGTCCTTACCGATCTCATCACAAAATAACACAATATCATTATTTAAAGTTTGTTTACACTGTTTATACGAACTATTAGTAGAAGGAATTATCAAATCAACACAGGGCTGCACTAAGGTGGTATTGCAAGTTGTCAATGAATGGTCCGGTGTGACATTGGTTGGTGTTTGACAATGCTCACAGTTGTTTTTTTGTGAGTTTACCAGCTCATTCATTGCCAACACATATTCCCTCATTAGGTCTTCAGAGGTATTATATTTGTTGGTCATTGAACTAAGTTTCTCCTGTAGATGGTCAAGTTCAGATTGCAAGGTCTCTGTGTCAATGTTGTACTTCCTAGTACTCTGCTCCAAATTATAAGAATACATGTCTAATTGTTTAATTAAATTCAACCTTTCTCTATTCAATTTAACGTTTTTGATAAAGAACTTTTGTCTTTTTACCATTTTTTGTGTTTTAACAATGTATTTATTAATTTTTATGTATTTTTTAAGTTTATTTTTACTGCTTACTACCCTCACTGAATTATATGATTTCGATTCATCATCAGCTGTCAAATCCAGAGTGTATGTGGGGTTTATGGTAGAAACCATTGACGGGGCAATAGGCATCAACTCATTGTACAGACTTTGGTTCAGCGAGGCGGTGATGTTAAGATTGGTCGTCTCAAGTTGTGTTATTTGACTTTGAGCCTCATGTAGCTGCTGTTGTAATATATGTTTTTGACTAAGAGCTTGTTCATACTCTGTGCTACACTGGCTGAACCCGTCCACAACAAGTTGAAGTCTATCCCGTTCTTCTATGGCATCAGTGTATTGATTATATATCTGAGCCATTTCAATTTTTAACTTCCTATTCTTTTCATGGGCATCAAAGAGCACCTTTTCATTGTCATCTATTTCCTTAATTAGTTGGTCACAGGACTCCTTTGACGCCTTTAAGGCGCTCAAAGCCTCATTGAGTTTGGACTCTCCGAGGCGAGCACGGGCGCTGCGAGTCATAATCATGATTAAAACTAGTAAGGAAGCGACAAGAAATTAGAAGAGAGATGGTAGTTGTGGCAGCAGTAGAGAAGATGATTAGTTTAAAAGGAAAAATGAAATTTAGATGTAATTCTAAGGAGTTCTGTCACCAAACCAATGCAAGGTTATGTTTACGTTCAAAGGTCATTGGCACCAATAAAGTCTTACTAAAAATGAACAAACTAAGTGCTGGTTAAATTGTAGTACGTAAACAAACTAATAGCAAGTAAAATATAGAGTATTGTACCTGATATCAAGATGACAATGCAAAATTCACTTACGCCGGTAACTGTCACCGATTTACATAGAAATATTTACACTTAATTTGCACTAGCTATTTGAATCTAACACAATATACACATTATTATCCTATTTACTTGAGGAGTAGTTGGAAATAGGCCTAAAAAACAACGAAATTAAATATTTAAGATTAAAATTACAAGAACAAATTTGAAATTTTAAATTTTTTATAAATAGACAAAGGTACATATCTATAAGTTGGGCGTGTGTCCTATTTTGCCGTAATAGGGTTATCCCCAACCCCGTGTGTTTTCGTCCTTTCAGCTTACCCTAATATTATACCCTTTCTTATTATAATTTATTTGGGGTTATAGGTGGCTGTTTTTAGCTTTGTAAACAAAACTGTGACAGCAACTATGGCTTTTTATCTCACCCAAGCATTAAATTTTCTATTTTTTGTTTTAAAGATTTTTCTTTATGATTCGATAGATAACGATGATTTTTTTTTTATTTGCCAAGTAGATAAGGGCCTAAGTCTGTAGGTAATATCAAGAAGGTAAAGCGGACAACACAGTAAAAAAATGGTATAGGAAACTATCTATAGGTCAGGTTTGTACTGAAAACTCACATGAGGTTGAGAGGGTTAAATTAGTACCTCACTTGATAGCATTATTAGTTGAATTTGAAAGTAAGTAGGTATGTTGTGATGTTTTTTAAACAAAGAATATCCCACATTACTTACTTAGGTATGTCCTTATCTTTAAAAAAGTTCTTGGTACCAAGTGCATGTGCAAAATGTCAGAACGTGACCTTTCCTATTTACTGACCTTTTTTGACATTATAATCGACAGCACTTTTTGCAAAAACAGCTTGTTTTAAAATTGCAAGCTGAGAATTTCTGGTCGTTAAACTTAGTTTTAGTCTGAGCGCATTTTTGTTGTGGTTTTCCCAATCACTAGTCATGGTTTCAGACTTTCAGTTATGTTCAGAAGCCTAATTGCGCAACACACTATCAATCCTGAAGGATACCCTTACCTATTGCTAATTCATTGCTGCATAAATGTTCAAAAAATTTGTCTGCTCAACCAAATAACGCAATGAATGTTGTTGAACTGTCAAGATGAAAGCCATTGGCTACTGTGTTACGCAATTACCCCACAGGAAGATCATGAAGGTAGGTACTACTTAGGTACATACATACTTAGGTACTTAAATAGATAACAGAATATTTGAATAGGTACAATAGACGAGCGTAATCTGAAAAAAAATGATGAAAAATCCAAATGATTATTAGGTCCTACCTACCTATTTGACATACCTACCTACCTACCTACCAGGAATAGGTATTGCATAATAAAATAAATGATAATAGGTATGTGACAGTACCTTTAGTAATGTCGGTTTGTAGACGTATTTCACATTGGGCACCCGCTAAATGGCACCTGAGTGAATGTGCCGCTGTGTGTCAGCTGCATTCACCCAGGTGCCATTTAAGCGGGTGCCCAATGTGGAATACGTCGGTTTGTAACGTTATACGCGAAAGTTATTGGCACGCTATGGTTGTAATAGAGGTTAATACGTATATTATTTTAAAGCTCACTTGCCTTCTCAAAAAATACCGCGTGGAATGTTAGTTTAACATGATCCTTTACTTTAGGTACCTACTGATTACACCGAATATCGAAAGTATCAAAATCATGCTAAAAACCAGTTTAACTCTGCAAAATATTCTCCTACCAACCGATAAAAAACCATAAAATGCGCGACTGAAATCCACTCAAAAATGTATCTGATATTTATCAAGTGAAAGTAAATCGTTTTAGAAAAGGCAAAGAACTCACTAGCAACCGAGCAATATAATAGGTGTATACCGCAACCGAACAACAATCGATTACACAATGTGAGCTTTGTCTTTACCTACTTCATCGATACCTAATAAAGAAGGTAGGTAACTATTGCACAATTTGTTATTACACCTACCCAACACTAAAAGCACCTTTGCCAAACATTACAACAAAAAAAAAAAACAAAAGAACCTCTGACGTTAAACTTCTAATTACTCCTAATTGGCCATTTCAATGTCAATACCAACAACGACACACAAAATAAGATAACATCTGCCCCGTATTATTGTACTACAACAGAAGTCCCCGAAGTCAAGGTAGGTCGCGCCATCTATCCGAACCGGAGGAATTCTGCAAAGCTTACTGTACATACACTTGCGTCGGTGTGAGTTCTCGTGTTTTGTTACGTAAACACGCTTTCACGCACACCAGTTGACTATAAAGCCGTGTATTTACAAGCGACACGTGCTGTTGTGTGCGTTCGCAACGTAGACACTGCGCATGTGTGCCTCGTCCGTACGCAAGTTTACAGTCGCCATTATATTTGTGTGCGGTTCGTGTAGGAACGAGGAAGTTATCGCACACTAGCAAAAAAACTTTTTCTCGACGAGACTCGCAGCGACATCTGGTTTTCCGCCGCGGAACTAACACGTAACGGAGCTTTTGCAAAAAGCTGGTAGTGACTTTTCTAACTAGACTTTATTAAATAAATATGTAGTTATCTTGAATAATCCCATAGGCACAATTTGCAAGTAAGAGAGGCAAGTTGTCTTGTAAGAATGTAGGTATTTGTTGCTTTATTTCATTAATACGAAAACTTGTCTTTTATAGTTGTTTATGTCCATTGTGTTTCATAATGAAGATTGCATGATTGATGAATAATAATCTGCTTTAAAAGCAGCCAAGATGAAATAGTTTTAAATAGATATCGAGTTTAGCTTTATATTTATAGTAGGTGGAGCCATTATGCAGATTATGTAATCATTATGCTGAACTTATCAGAAGCATAAATACAGATACATATGCCAGTATTTCACAACAATTAACTACTTTATTTTGCATAAAGTTTGTGAATTAGAAATAATCATATTACCTACTTATAACAATTCTTAAGCATTTATGACGGAAACTGGTTTGAATTCTTGATTTCCATATTATCATAGCCACCATTCATGTCGCTATTTGGTCATAAAAAATGATTTATTCATTAATTAATCTTGTTTATAAAAAAATTCTAGTTAAATAAATAAAGATATAATATCAGCAGCAGTATTTTTAAGATCATCTGCGAATATAAAGTTACAAAATTTTCACGAGCGTTCATCTTCACGAGCTGCGTCCATAAGCTTAAAATAGACATCTTTATCAAAGACTTCCTTTACGTACGGCCGGATTGAATTCGATTTGGATAATTATTACAAAAGCGTGTACTAATTTATAATTCAAGGATGGCGGCGGATACGTAATCATTTACAATAAAAATGCATCAACGTAATAGTAGATAGGCAGGCCCCGAAATTAATTAAAACAAAAGATAATTTATTCTCGCGGTATCTTCATTTGTAGTTACGTAACTAATTAAAAGTTTTATATCGTACAAGATTATCGCCTTACAGCTACTCTGGCAAGTAACTACGCGATGGAGCACAATTTATTTACAAATCTATGAAAAGTTTTTCCTCCATATTCGGGCTCGTTTGCTATCGCGTGTTGGTTGACAACACGTCACAGCAGCGGTGCCACGTCATATGGCTATTATGTCATTGCATATCATTACACTCGACGAACTCGGTCAATGGCCTATGAAACATTTGATTCCATCACGCAATTTTCGTAGCAAAACTTCGTGTAAAACATCTCGAAATTACGTTCCAGTCTTAATGAAGTTTAGCTAAGTCCAATCTTAGTTATTTCTAGTGGCGTGCCAAGGATACTGCGTGGAATGAATCCTGAATTAACATTTTTGCTGTGCAAGGACGGGCTCGGACGGCTCCGTCGATTTGTATCGTGCGGAGATTAGTAAAGTTCATTGACGTTTCGCGTAGACGATACGAGGGGTTTGGGGCCCGCGTGCTGGGCCCGCGGTACGTTCGCCGCGTTAGAGTGGGAGCGGGGCCTAGCGAATTGTCGCGATCGTCTCGTGGTAGCAGGTGCCCATAATTGGCATTTAGTCGGCCGCCTGTTTGAACTTTTGAAGGTCGAAAAATAAACATTAGGCGAGACTGACTATTCTGTGTTCTTTTTATGAACACAGATATCAAATTCAGATTTCATTTCGGCAGTTCGAAATTTTGCTATAAATAAATTCATAACACAAAAAAATAAACTTTCTACATTCAAATGGAAAGTGTAACAATAAAAATAAATACATAATGAAGAGTCATGATCGTTTTAGATTTAAATTTTTTATGTTAGACATTTGAATGACTTCGTTAACAAATATTTTTCACTGAAGATTTTTAACATCGCTCTTTCGCAGCACTCTCCCATATGCACGGGTGTGAGAATAGTTCTCAACGGGATTTAAAGTTTCATAAACAACACTTTAGCATTCATGAAGGTACCTATTTTTACACCGAAGTGGTGAGTTCCAGAATGGTATTTTAAAATGAAACCTTTTAAAATATTGTTTGGTGTTCAATGGTTCACCCAGAGAACCATAGCATTCTTTTGTTTTTGTTCAGAAAAATCGTTATTCAAATTAAACGCGTAGGTTTGATGTAAGTAGGTGAATCATCTAGTCGGACAACTAATCTCGAATACTCGGGCAGCCTAAAAAACTTTCGTACATTTCTGCTAAAGAACTGGTTAGTTTGAAGGCTTCCAAGGACCGAGTTGAAAGGCAAAAAAAGTAGTCCAATTAAGTGAAACAGGCCGACTAACGAAACTTACGTAATCCGTCCTTGAAAAAACTAGGATGAATTGTTCGGTACGTCTGGAAAGTAGGGCGTTACGTATCCAGAGCTATATGGGAGGTTGACTGCTCCACATTTGCGTTCGTGGAGAACTTTAGTCAAAACAAATTTACAAAAACAGATACCTACCGCCTGTTCGCCCGATGATAATGAGTTGTTCGCGACACGCTTAGTTTGCCCTCATCTTATTAAAACAATGCCAATTTGTATTCTAGTGGGTAAAAATAAACGACGTCGGCGCTCTGAAAACATATTTTTTTCTTCGCGATTTTTTTGCGGCTGGCAGTATCAATGTCTGTCGGATAATTTTATTTAAAGAATACATAATTTATTCGGAGACGTAAATAGAAAGATACTAATAGCAAAAACGTGGTTGACGTAGTTTTACAAAGCATTTAAAGAGCCAGTTCGAAGTTCTTGTTAATTAAAAATAACATAAATATGTAGGTACCTAGGTACCTAGGTAAGGCGCTAGCTTACAAATTAATGTTTTTGTAATAATATGCCTGGTATTGTGCCACAATAGCGTTACTGTATCAACACTATTGTCTTAGTGCTATTGTTAATACATACCTACGTACCTAATAGTTTAGTCCGCAATGTGAAGTCTGGGTACATAATACAAGCCACACTGAAATTTCAACCTTACTACACTCCAATAAGGTAGAAATTCCAACTACCGAAGAACCAACATCCGAAGATTTTCTTCTCCGTGTGATGTAACCGAAGTAACGGGAAGGCATTAGTCAAGATTCAAACACGGTGATAGACAGTAGAGTAGGTATGTGGACCACGCTTACCGCCCACATCGAACAAAGCGGTTTTAATAATAAAACTCATTTGATTACGACTCACCGCAGGCGGAAATTAAGCACCGTTTCGAATCGACATCCATCCTTATCATTTGTTATGATGATAGAGAGAGATGTAGTATCCAAAATCGAACCGGTCTCATATCCGTTAGTAATGATGTGAAGGAATCGATCGCTTCGCGGTCCTTTTTGAGGTCTGGTCTGGATATCCCAGGGGAATTTTTTAATTTTCCTGGGATAATCTTATGGATATAAAAAGTGTTTTCATAAACAAAATTACAAATACGATCCGTAGAATCTAAATAATTCCGCACTCTAGAAAGTTGGTAGGCTATTCCCAAAAAATTTGAACGTGTTATCATTAAAATTCTCAAAATTTGTATGTACCCAAAAGATTCTCATGCAATAACAAAAACCAGTAATAAGTTAGTCAAAACAACCAGGTCCGACCCGTTCCTAAACCCATTGCCCATGCCCAATAAGTATACCACCTGTTTCAAACGTTGCGCCACAAAAATCCCTTGGGAGATTACGGCCCATACTCTTAGCGATAAGCCCTCATTCGTCTCTTAGCTCACTCGTGGGAAATATCAGAGTGGCACCTACAATTTGGACTCGAGACCAAAAGCTACGTTAAAGTAAAAAAGTACAGACGGCAGCACATCAAGCTACTATAATCTGTCAAATGTCTTTGATAGATTTTCAACTTTATCGCTAAAGCATAAGGTTCAGGGTTGATTGGAAAAATTTGACAGTTTTGGGTAGCTTGATGTGCTGGTGTCTGTACATATTGTCCGTATAGCTAGAAATCTTAAATAACAATTTTAGAGCGTCCAAATTATGATGAATTAAGATGATGATTTTATTTAAGTTTTTTCATCTTCAGATAACTTGAGGAATAAAATTGCGGTTTGACTTTTTGAGCTTTTGGATATAAAATAATATGTCATACTTACATATTTAAATACTGAAAGTCTGACAACCAGTCTTACCAAGGGGTATCCTGTTGCCCAGTAACTGGGTTGTGGATGTCAGATAGTCAGTCGCTCTACGTAAAATACTGATATTGAGCTGCATCCGGTTAGACTGGAAGCCGACCCCAAAACTATTTGGGAAATGACTAGGCATATGATGATGATAGATATTAAAACACTCTTGAGATAAAAGTTAACTGACTAAAAGTGGTCCTTAAGCTACAAAATGCAACGTGTTAAAAATAGACTCAAATTCAAATTAACGAACTTTCACTACGTTACATAATTATCATATTCCATTAATTAAACCATTCCTTTCTCTTTATATACCACTAAGTACGTAGATAGTTATAAATTGTTACCTATCTTACATCAAAGTGTGTCATAATTTTCGGTAACACAAGACTAAGGCTGCGTTTCCACCAGAGATGTGCGAGGATGCGTAGCGAGGGATGTGTGTGAAGTGAAACAAACCAATAACATCGCTTCATTTTCATAGCTTGAACTAAGTAAGCGTTGTTATTGGTTAGTTTTACACACATTCCTCGCTACGCATCCTCGCTCATCTCTGATGGGAACGCAGCCTTATGACGTAACTGAACACCGATTTAATTCCACGCCAGTGGAGCTGCGATAACAACGAATAAATTTTCCATATGTCAGGTTATTTCACATGCACACTACCTAATCTGTATGATACATATGACAGATAGAGCAGACCGCTATCAAAGAGTTAATTACCTTATTGAGAACCACTGCACTGCTTGTATTCTATACATATTCAGTAGATCTCTATATAATAATATAAAAACTCATTAATCTGCAGGAAGTTAACGGCCACACACGCGGTAATGATTGCTATCTCGCTTCTGCATGAAGCAATCGGATATCGGGAAAAAGAGATAGATAGAAAGTAGGCTTGCGCGTCCTTCGAAAGGCTTCGCCGGGGAAACAGGTTTCAATTAAATGCTTCGGGACGTTGCTTTGATATCGGAAAATTCTATTTGTTTTTAGATCTTGTACATTTACGCGACCCATAAGAAAAAAAGTTTTTTAAAATACTATCTACATAATCTAACAATTTCAAGATAGTGAGTGTGTTCCTTTACTTTTACAAAAAAAATCATGTCACTCAATAGAACTTGGAGCAAGCGATTGAAATTAAGATGTCATCGCACAAAACTGTCGTTCAGAAACTGAACATAATTCAATGTTTCGTTATTACGCTGTAAAAGATATATAAGGCAGATAATTCATTTCATCCTCATTAACTTCAACGATCAAAAAATAATTTCTTGTTTTCACTAAAATATAAATTGGTTCCCATTGTAATTGTGACATTGTTAAATTTGATTTAAATTCTCCTAAAAGTAATTTTTGGGAGACCACCAAATCTTTCATCAACAAAATAATTATAACAACGAAAAACATACAGAATCACTTGAGCCAGATGAATAATAATGTTTGACAGATAAACCTATCAAAAAACAAACTTTGCACGCAATCTGACGCCTACGGAACAAAATAATTCGCTAAGAAATACAGCGCTACGAAAATATTCCGCTACGTCCCGCAGCATTCGGTGCAGTTTGGAAAAGCCTCCGAGGATTTTGGATAGATGGCGTTAGGCTCCGCGTAATGGCTTCCTTCCTTTCTTTCCCGCCAACTATACCTGCCCTTTCATATTTTGTTTATTTTCATTTTCCCAGAGAAAAACTACAAATATTTAACGTTTTTCTTGCCAAAAAAAATGCAAATTGCAAGTATCGAATGAGCTCTCCAACAAGAATTCGGTTTGAATAAATTTGAATACTTATTTTCATACATGGTGTTCGGACGAAGCTTATCTCAGCGCTTGTTATTTATTAGTATAGCAAAGTCAAAATAAATGCTGGACAATTTAAAATTTAAATTTTATCAAAGATAAGGAAATGCAATTTGGAGTTAAAAGAATTTCAACCTTCATTCCTTCAGACTTCCTTGTAGACATTTCGGTCTTCTGTGGGTATTTCCACTATTATAATAATTATTATTTCTTACCAGTATTCTCCTAAATAGCTTATTAGAATACGTGTATATTCTAATAATGTTTCCTAGATGTTTATAGGTCTACAAATAATCTCAAGAAAAAGATAACATCGGTCCAGTAAGATCGCTTTTAAGCGGTTCTATTTCAAAATGGCGGCACCAGCGTCGGCTTTATAAATTTTCTTAATGGCTTGTTATTTCTATTAAAAACTTTTTCTAATGATCGGGAAGATTTATGGGGATGTTTCTGGATCAAACAGTGTTGCATAACGGAGGAAGGGCGGGCGTTCAGTCGCCATATTTATAGCAACGCACACCGCCGCCGACGGCTCGCGCATGCGCGGGAACTAACCCTCTTATTTGTTGGTAAACATGGCCCCTTGTGTGGTCGATAATGTTTTGTGCACCTCATGGAAAATAATTCAGAGCCTATTTAAGGGAAATGTGCAGAGGGCGTTGATTTCGCGATGTAGAGCTTCCCTTATGAAATCATTTCGGGACATTAAGTTTAAATTACCGCACCATAGACATTTAGATTTAATGAGAAATGGGGCGAGGAGAGTACCTACCTAATTAGTAAGGATTTCTGTATAAGCCTGTGTTTAAAATCAAAATATTCATAGAAAACTCGCTGAATGATAAACGAATTTTTTTTCTAATATAACTGACATAACATTTGTCGTATGTTCAATGCGGGCGTCAGCTGCTACTAATATATAAAACAGCGACGAAAACCACGTAAATAATCATAAAAATCATACCCATTAACATATACGCATTATGAACGACCATTTACGTGGAAAAAACCACTTCGCTTACACCCTGAACTAGCGTTGATTGAACGTGTCAATACTTCAAATACTTACTACAACAAACTTATTTTTGCTGCTCCTGAAATACCTAACCACTCCTAGCTGTAAGAAAAAGCTATTGAAAACTGTTTAGTCTAACTGCAAAGGTAAGTTTGCCGCTGAACACACAGGTTATCTACAATCAGTAGTTTGTTAATAGCGCTTAGGGGCACGTGCACATACTAAATGGGTCTATATCACGATTATAATATAATGTATCTATCACAATCAAGTCAATCATTTATGTGTGTGATTGGGATTAGGAATCCATTTGACTGGTTTGAAGTGGATGTAATTTTTTTGGAAATTGTTTTGATAAAATATTGAATTACCTATATATGAATAGTTTAATATATGTAAATATTGCTCTAACATAACTACTTTAATCGATACTAAATATTCTGTTTTTATTTAATATACCACTTGTACAGTCACGAGCACTAATATGTCAACACTTGGCAACTTTCAATGTCGATTTTTTCGTGAAATAACGAGTGCAACGTTGAAATACGACACTTTACACAAACCTATGGGTTCGAAAATACTTTGTTCGTAATAACATAAAATTTCATTCAAAACTGAAGGAGAAAATCGTCTTTGAATAAAGCCTAGTCTATACATACTTATGCTCGTGACTGTACTAGACCATCTACATAATTCTTTTATCTTACAAAACGTAAATATTAATGAGGCATGTTGATATTAATGATAAACCTATGTACTGTATATTAAGGTGATATATTGAAAAAAAAATGTGGTTTTTCTATTTCGTATAACTTGTTATGTATGTAGAATAGGGATTTAAAAATTTTCACGGCGTAACGCTTAAGAGTTATTTAATTAAATTTACTTTAAAACAGAGAATTATCTTAATATCAAAGTTTACTCAAAGTATTTTTAAATTTAAGTCATTTATTTTGATAAAAAAGGAGTAAATTCGTTTTGGCACTTAAGTCGTTTAGTTCCGAGCGCACGCACATTATAGCCATCTCTCTTCTTTTGCGTTTCAAAAGTCACTTTCACTCGCTTAGTAGATCAGTGGCTAAGATTTATTTTCGAGGTAGCGCCTTAATTAAAAAAGCCTTATCAAAAGCTTCCCCTCTCATTTAAAATTCCATATATACATAAACATAATAATGTCTACTTATCTATGATAGGTCAATAAATCATTTCAAGATACTATTATTAATATATTAGTATGAGTGACTCATTTAGTCTGTTTTGTATTTTCTATAATAATAGCATTAACAGCCTATAATGTTTCCACTGCTGGGACACAGGCCTCCGCTCAGTGAGAGGGATTAGGCTGTAATTCACCACACGGGTCCAGTGCGGGTTGATATATTTCACATTTCTATACGTACCTACTTTGTAAAGTTTTGGTTGACACATTATAATAAATACGAACTTATTCTACCTACTATAATCTAGCGTTCTCCTTCCGTCTCTGGTGCCGTCATTTGGGGTCTCCTCACTTTTCCACGCCAACTTACTCTGTCTTGGGTGGTCGGTTCTGGCAATTGGACTTTTTTGAGGTCTCTTTTAGAATCATCTATAAATATAGTTAAAGTAGGTATTAAAAATAAAAGAAAATTATAACTATTCAGTTAATACCCACAAATGGGTAGATACCTACACTTGAACCAAAAATACACCCACTTATTTCAGTACCTACACCTCTTCAATGCGCAAGCGCATTCTATAATTCGAAGAGTGCTATATGGAGCATATAAAACTATACTCTCCATATAGCACTCTACGTAGGTCCTACCTACGCACATGCTATTTACGTTTACAAAATAAACTTAACATTTAACGGCTGATGATAACACTTCCAAATACATATTTCAATTAGATAGCGAACCGGCGCCAGTGATGTTCACCCTTCTATCGCAATGTTATCCACACCTCTATATAAACTCGATGAAATGTATGTCGGTATGTGTAGGTATGTTTGGCTGTGAAATTTCTGGACTGAAACGAATGATTTTGTTGTGTTTAAATGGTGGGTAAGGTTTATAAAAAAAATACTTAAAGTTCATCATCATCATTGTTTCAAAACTTTATGGCTCTCGGCGATATCTAACATTCTAACAGATCTTTATCGACCAGAAAAGTGGCTTATTGTTTCTGGAACAGACACATTTTCGTCCGTAGCTACCGCAAGTATAGGATGGGTCTGGGGCTGTTGATCCTGTAGCTCTGAACTTTGCTACCTAAGACTAAATAAGGTTGATCGATAGCCATCACGTAATCGACGAACATCGTAACGATTACTAAGTCGAGGACGTGTTTCAGTAAGCGAAAATGCATTTGAAATGTACGCGATGGCAAAAGCGCGGTGCACTCCACACCACCGCTCCATGGCAGCTAAAAAATCCACAGAGCTTTCAAAGACGCCCCCCGCGTCACTCTAACGTGTTGCGTTCAGAAATTACGTTTGTTCAAACTTTGAAATCTGCTAGGTACTGGACATCCTGTTTTAGTTCAAATGACCTGTGAAAAACTCTCTTGATAAAATTTAAATTCTGTGCAAAAGGCACATGTACCTAAGCATGCGACTTTGATACCTAAACTATTACCTATAGAAATATTATGTCTCAATTTTCAAAAACAAAAGTATTCTGATGTCATTGCCATGTGTCATTCAAAATACTGCGTATTGAAATCGGAAAATCTATTAAAGTTTTTTATAAACCACATAAGAATAGTACCTACAAGTCGCTTTCATTTACAGGCAACACCAAAGCAGGAGCTAGTTCACCGATAAAATAAAATAAAGCTTCCATTGATACAAACTAATGGAGCCCCAACACGCATTAACGTGCTCGTTTTAAGTTGTTACTTAAACTTTTTCCAACGAAAACTCTACTTAAAGCATTATCTTTTGGAAACTAAAAAGTGTCAAAGTTGTACTGTTTAAACTTGAAAAGTTATCTTTAAATGTACGCTTTGGTCTTTATGTAAACCTTATCTGTTGTATGTTGAGACGTTTCGTGTGACTAAATAGAGGGTTTGTCACCGATGAGTGTGTTACAAACCTACTAGGTGTCTAAATAATGAACATATTTTGTAATAACACCGAACACGTGCTTAATTTAAAGAAAGTACTTAATAACCTACTTTAGTTGAAGTTATAATAATAAGCAGTCATATATTTTTCTTCAATATTAATATGTATACCTACAAGCTTATAAGCATCTTCTCTTCTTGCAATTTGTTTAGAAGAATACGTAAAATGAAATGCGAAAAAGTGGATAAATAATGTAAAAGTTCAGGCAAAACGCGGTATAAAAAATGAACGAAAACATAACGAAGTAAGGGGACAAACTTCCTTAACTAAGCTACATAAAAACAATAGGTACCTACCTACCGACTTATCTACCCACCAAATTAACCTTCTCACACAAGTTTCGCTTCCCGAGGCATTCTGAAACAAACAAACATCGCGCCGACGTCCCCTTTCTCCCCCGACGAGGGGTGAAGTAGAGTAAAACTCCCTTAGCCAAGCGTAGGTACACAGTATTTCTTGATTACCACAGGTCCTACGCTGCACCAAGCTAAAGATCTGCATGCGAATTTCCAAATTTACTAAATCTCGATTCGATATTCGAAAATGATATCGATTCTAGGAACGAGTGCTCCAAACGAGACGACAGTTTGATGGTACCGGAGACGTTCGCCGTTCGATTTACGTTATCGTTTTCCAAATGCATTTAGTGAGAGACGTGATCTGTTTGTGTTTAGTTTGTTTAATTTATTTTGTTCTTTGTTCTTGGGAATTAAGAAAATTGGAGGCAACGGTAGCGCGGGAAATGGAATGCAAATGTATGTTGAGCCGGTAACACGGCCCCATACATTCAAATCATATTATCTGTGGCGCCGCTGCTGCCGACAATATACGAAATGTCATCATATATCGCGATGGAAAAAAGATTGGATGGATATTTATAAAACGAATTGGTTATCCAGTTGAGACAGAAAACAATGTTTTTGTTTATACCTTCGTCGATGATTTTGATACTTAGATGAAAATGAAACTTCAGTAAAAAATATCAGAATAATTACATATTAGAGAGTCTAAACTATCCCTTTTTGAAACATAATTAAATTAGTAAATTGAGAAGTTTATAAGGCCATTGATGCATAAACGTTGGCACCTTGAATTATGTTAATCCGAGGGAGGATACTGAGGCAGGTTATAATATTTAACGTTCCAACATAAATTGTAATTATGATTCAATTTCATATCCACGGACCTGTCTAGCACTCCACTATTTTAATAAAGATTCTTAATTAGCGAGCTCAAACGAGTATGCAAAATAATTTGCTATCTTTACTTATATTATATATAACAACATGTACTGAAGAAATTATTATTCTTACTTGTAACTATAATGTAAGACTCGTCTCGCGGCGGGTTGTCGAGCAATCAACATGTAAATCGATGATGGTTTAATTAAAATTTGCATAAATATTTAACTAATTTGAGAATGTTTTAATCACGAGAATATAATCAACGCTGATGGAGCATAAATTACGTTATTGATTACCTTAAATCGACGCTCCGCCCTTTCTTTACCTACCGACCTTCAGATAGGTAGATACCCAAAAGTGCCTAATTATTCAAATGAAGCACTGAAATTAACTTAGCTTGTCTGTGTTTGGTATTTATCTTCGTGTAACTAACTGCCTATAGGTATTATCTACTTGGCACATCTCTAGAGATAACCTTAATTAAAATTAACTCAATTCATAAGCTATTCTTTCGCCAATCTTTTAGTGAAGGCTTCGTTAAATACCTACCGTGTATAAAATAATAATCTACTTGTAATAAAATTATTTCGTAGCACGTAGCAAAAGCTACGACATTGTGATGACTTGTCAAATACATTGCTACGCTTTTCGTAGACTTGAATTGTTCGCATGCAATTTTGTAACCATTATCGCGAATAGTCTTCACATGTAGGCTAAAGTCGTTGAGGTATAAGTACATGTATTATAATTAGGTATTTGTTACACACAGTCACTCTGCAACACCAAACGCAACTCCCGGAAATTATAACTTAACTTAACAGAATATTCACTACCTAACCACATAATGCCCAATTTAAATGTAACATTATTTGCATACAGCCTTTTTCTCGATCTTGTCTTGTATCTCGAATTACGTGGGAACCATCAACTCTTTACTTTATGTATTTAAGTAGGTACAGGAGTATAATATTTTGCGTAAATTCCGACTTATTTGACACCCGCTGTGTGGGTGGATAACCTTCCATAAATAATTTTCAGCGGGATATGCGGTCGAATTAATAATATTTTATGAGTCGTGCCTATATAAAGATCTTGCATATAAGTAAGTAGGTAGGTATCGATGACGTGGTTTTTATGCCGTTCTAACAGAATGTAAGTAAACAAAGAATAATTGATTCATGCAATGAATCTATTTTAAACTTGGCGCACTGAAATGGAGTCGAAGATAGAACCTACTAGTTTATAATTTTCCAAGTGTATACCTACTATATACATAATCTGAGTATTGTTTTCCGTTAGGTTACAGGTGCATAATTTTACTTAAATTTTCTAAACAAGGGCTCAAAAGTAAAACGGATCATAAAACGCAATATATTATCAAAAAACTCAAATTAAAACATTGAAATAATCTTTTAATCTCTAGCCGCGCGTTGAAAATCGATACAACGACTTTTCAACTACAAAAGTGTTCCTTATTGATTAGGCCATAAATTATTGTAAAGATAATTGCGTATATAATAAGCAGAAAATATTAAAAAGAGCCTCCATAGAGAAACGAGTGTGTTTTTTTTACGGGAGTCGGTGAGAAAGACTGTCTATACTTACGCACATATATTTATGGATCTATTCCAAGTTATTGACGTTTTAATTCCGAAGCCTCGTAAGTCAAAAACAGTGTCTAATATATTCGAGTTAATCGTAGGCCTCATTGAAGTAACTTAAAATTTGAATTTTAAAAGAGTGAGGAGGGAACTCGGAAATCCTAACGTATTTTTTAAAAAAGCCGAGTTCTCATGATTAAGCAATTTTAAATTAATTAAATTCTGATTCCTTTGATTAAATCGAACATCGAATCTTCACCAATACGAGCAGGTGTTAAAAGTAGTGCATTTGAAACAGCCGCTTTCAGCGTTTTTTGACAGAACCAACTGGGAAAAACCAAGAAAAACTAATAATCGATTTTTTTTGTACCTACATTTACTTTTTTCTATGTTGCTGGCCAAATTTGAGCGAATAACTAAGGTTGCTAAATAAAATGAAGAGTTTACAAAATATTTACAAGAATAACATTCAAACAAATGAACACAAAACAAGAAAACAAGGAGGAAATTCTGCAAATTATTCTCTACGTACCTAAAAAGTTAAACATTTGTCTGGAACTTAAACAGCAGTCCTTATAAAGTATATATTATACCCCGGACGTAAAGCCCCATCCACACAGAATGTGGCGGGTATTAAGTGCGTCCAGACGGCACGGGCGGCTGCGTCAGCATCGGAACCCTTACGAATTTCAACCCTTAGACGGCGGAACCGCTAAACAAGTCTGAGTGGCTTTCCAGTTTGTTATGAGAGGTATAAGCTATGAGAGGGTTGCGATTTTGCGAAAAGAGCGTGCGTGAAGCAATTTAGCGTGCGGTATTTCATTTTGTCTATTTATTTGGACCTAATTATTTATGTAGGGCTTTCTTCAATATTAGGAAACAGCTGATTAAACCTTCATTTGAATTCCTATGTGCTTTTAAAAGTTGCAGATATGGTTTGGTAAATCTTTTCGGGTTTATTGAGTTTCAAGTAACCCAATAAGTATTATCATTAGTACATTATTGATATGTAGATTTGATGTAGGTATGGACAATGTCTTCGACCAAGTCTTAAATAAAAAGTTAAAGAGTTTTCCAGACACTCGAAAGATAAGATTGTAACGTTTTTAAGACTTTATTACCCAAAATTGCTTGATAAGAAAACATGACTGTGATCGATAAAATATTGATACATATTTTACCTGTGGTTGTGATTGTCTGTTATTTATATAGGTACTACCTACAAGGCTTCGAGGAATTTGAATAATTTTAGCATCAGAAAATATTTTCTAAAATGAAAAGTTTATACCGTTTTGAAGTTTTCATAGAAGCTTATAACTTTACGTCCGTCAGTCTACTATTCCGTATAAAGGAGCTTTATTCCGCAACAGGGAAGGGGCCCGCGTTGTTAGGTACCTACCCAACTAAAGTACGGAAAACGTCGGTCAAAACGTTGAACTTTAGAGGAAATTGTCCAAACTACGCGTTTAGCATTTGAGGGACCAACACTTTTGTGAGATAACCTTTTGTTGAAATGTCTGTTACTCGTTTCGACTGTTATTAAGTATCTCTGCCCTGTTTTTTCTGTAGTTTCTGTACTGTGAACATTTATGATACTGTACTTTTTAAATGTAAGAAGGTAAAAATTGTAACTTAGTAGACTGTTATTATTAGATCTCGAATGAAAGTGAAAATTATAACGATGAAGGTATTTCATGTTTTAAGACCGAGAAAGGAATAAAAGAACTTCAATTGTCTCAAAACAAACTCAACACGGAAAACAACAAATCAACTTAATTGAATTATTGTTGTAAATATCTATAAACCCCATTATTTACAGGCGTTCTCTTAACAGAGTGAGTTAATTTAACAAACAGCTACCGAACAAATTAGATTGGAGGCCCGAAATGCAGTTAACGTATCCGAGCGTCAATTACTGGGTGTATTAACAAAATAATTAGTCAACAATTATTTCAGCATCGTAACGTTTTGATAACGCTCACAGACCCGTTCGGGGCATCTGTTGCCTGCCCACAGTAGGATACTCGATCTTTGCACCTACACAAACTTACCACTTACACCCGAGAATCGGAACACCATCTCCTATCTCCAAAGACTAAAGCGGAAAATTCCTTGCGCTGAATTTTCGGGACCGCAAATTTTAAGGCGGTGTATGGTAGAATGTTGTTCTGTTCTTAAAATTAATTTTGGCCTCTTGAGACTCTACTTGGCTTTCGGACGAGATTAAATCAATCCCCAGTTAATGAATTTCGGTATGTAGGTATCTAAAAATGACTGGGAAAACATCGGCGTCGAAAGTAGCATTCTAAATTAAAAGATTAAATTCATATTTCAAAGGAGAAATGAGAGAGTCGCCCCTTGATAAGTTGTAAAGTGGTGCGTAGATAGTGTGATTTACATTGGTTTATTACTTATTTAATGTAGATGTAAATCTAATAATGACGTCACTTGAGTATCTAATTAAACCTCTAGAAAATCTTTCAGGCAAAGCGAAAATGGCGAAAAGCTAGTGCATTTTTCGGACGTCAAAATACTAACTTAACTGTCTATTTTACTTAGAGAATACCTATGCTCTAAGTAAAATAGACAATTCTCAGTGCTGCCTAAGACTGAGATGTAATGCAAAACCTTATCTTTGTAGATAATTAATGTTGTAGGTAGCTCATCCATAAGAATCACCTTCTACCTTCAAAACATTTGAATATTCAAGGGATCTAAACGAGCTAAGAAAAGATCTTCTCATATTTCGCCCTTATCACACTTGATTCTTATTATTCGCATCATACAATGTAACTTAACACGTTACATCAGGATGTGTGCACAGAAAATCGATTCACGGCCTTTCCCGCGTTATCCGGGCTGTTTTCCCCGTTATAAGTTGGGACTACGATTACCAAATAGGGGCAGGTAATACCTAACATAGTACTACCTACGTATATTTTAGTTGACCCTTTTCAGCGGTTTTTTGTAACCATGCGTTCTTACAGAATATGTTCTCATAAAACAATAAGACGATTTCCCTGACATTAATAAGATTCGTGGATGTAAATAATCGTAAATAAATAAAGCAAGCCATAAAGTCCTTGTTTGTCGTCATTTATCAGTTTAACACTCATTAATAGGTATTTTTATAGCAGGTGCTTTGTAACTTAATTATTTTATTCATACATAAATCAGTTTGCTCGATAAAAATATGTTTATCACGACTATATAACAACGGACGTTCACCTAACCGTATATTTTAATTAAAATCGTTTGTTACATGTCTAAAACCTTATTTATCCGAGAAAAAGACGATGTCATTGCTTTCGTGTGTTTACGACACGTATGTCGATACATTAATTCGATACGTAATATAAAAACTGTGAATTTATTCGCGAGTCACAGGCTAAACCTTACATAAAGTAAACGTTCGTATGTCCATGTGTCAGGCAGGTGGCCCTGAAACAAGCTTGTAAGATGCTATCTGATCATTTTCGTTTCACGCTGAGAGGCTTTTAACAGAATTCCGATTTCGCAATGCATTTAAATCCAAGATTATCTGATGTGTTTCGATTTCTTACCTAATAAGTTCAATTTATTTAAAGAAGATATTACAGATAGGACCGATTCATAAAGGTTCTTAAATTCCACTCTTCCCCTACTTGAGGAAATTAAAACTAAATTGAAACATGATATGATATGGGGCCGTGAAATCACAGCTTAAATTCAAAATCTTACAAAAAAAAGTTCAAAAACCGTCGGCCATTTTTAAATCATGTTCCATCGGCATTCGATTTTTAAATATGATGCGGAGTGCACCGAACCCCAATTCGATAGTCTGATACAATCGTCCAAATTAGAGAGAGCTCGTGAGTTGCCCTTTTTGCCTTTTCGAGATCTGTGGGTCAAAGGCCTGCGCGAGGGGTAGTAGGTCTGGTATCGTTGGTCGTCTGGCGGCCCGGCTCAGCCCTTGGGAGTGGGGACGGAACGGTACTGGCAACACGCGAGGGCTTGTCGATGTCAACATCTATCATACGTTTTATGGTTGAGAGGCTTGGAAGCGGACCGCTTACATGCGAGTCTATTCACTATTTGCCTTGTTTTAGTATTACAATTCTAAGGTCTTACAGTATTGAATTTAGTTTAGTTTAATTTTAGCAGTTCTACAGAATATCAATTTAATGCACGCTATTTTATTACAAAGTAAGGAATGGAGCAAATTATTCAGAATTTAGGATCGTGTAAAATTCAGAGTATAACGTGCACGTTGCATATTTCATCTGGGATTATTTTGAAACAAGTTTATATTAGTTTTAATGTTATTATTTGACGTTCTTTTAAAATAAATTCAGTTCCAAAAGATCTTGGATCTGATGATCTAATTCTGTCTGACGAACGACATCGACTTTTACAAGCCAGCTGCCTTAGTCCTGATCTGTGAAATTTGTTTATAAACTTCCTCTCGTATCTGGATTAGTCACGTTCGGGGGCTTAACTGCCTTATCAAAACTTCAATACTTAACGTCGAAACTGTTCCGGGGAAACTGGAATATGTAATCTTGACTTCATATCCAATTCGCATATTATCACAAATCCTACCTATCGGTGGTTGGATCGTGAATACTCGAACGCTGCCGTGCATGTCAAACCCGCAAATACTGTCATATTTTACAAGACTTTTATTGCGAAAAAATGACTCAACACGTAACAAGCTTCAAGAAAAATCTACTTCAATTCCGTTCCAAAAAGAGTCATATTCGTTTGAAGTTTCAGCAGTCGATGCAGCATTTTGTGTCTCAGTACACAGATCAGCGAATTCGGTAGGTAGGTAAAACTTTGAATCCCCGTCCAATTTTGAGAGAGTCCATTTGCATCTCTCCTTGCATTAACTAACGGACCCAAGTTGAAGTTCCCTCTTCGCGGAACTTCTTTTGTGCTTCAACTGTTTTGGTAATGTGGCAATTTCACGGAACGAGGATTAAACAAATTTCATAATATAAACTTCTTTTTTAATAAAACTCTTTGGAACAAACCTGAATTTGTGCGCTTGGCAATAACAAAAAAGGCGCGAGTTAATAGAGGATTGCGTTAAATATTTCTTGTTATTTTTTATTTCAGCTTAGAAACCATTTTCATGATAACGTAGGTAGATATTTCTTTCCAAATAAGTACAGGAAATCTTGAACGCTCGCCTATCTATTTGATGTCGGCAGGTATCTTCCATTTCCATTTTACGACTTCTCATTATTTAACCATAAAATAAAATTAACTCGCATCGATTTAGTGGTATTTTGAATACAGTATGTTATGTATATCTTTGTGTTTTTAGCGTGGTGTAATAAACATGGCTATCATTAAAACGCTCCTAACACGAGTTGTATTTGCCCGCTGTAAGTAACTGCGTCAATTGCCTTATCGGCACCCCCACAGTCCTAGTTTGTGACCAATTGCTGCCGTCTTGGTGTAATCAACGCTTTATTGCACCAAAAAAGAAAAGCCAACGAGATAATAACAGTAGAACATGTGTAATAACTGAAAATGTTTGTCGCTACGTGTCACGCCTAGATAATATGTGATGTTTGACACAATGGTTAGCACGTTCCACAAATATTGTGTTACAGACAGGGCAAATACGAGGCAAATGTGTGTACCTTAGTATGGCACAAACATTGGGGCATAATGCCACGGTAAATTGTGCACGTCGATATAAAATTACGGGTCGTTACGGCGATTGTCTCTGGCGGCACGAGCGCGGCACGTTCGCGACTTATCGCTTGTTCAGTTTTTCGCACAATCGAACCGTTTTCTGTTATTGGTATGTATTTTTATCGGGATTTTGGGCGATGCTGAGCTCCTATTCCAAATTTTATGTAACATAAGCAAAAGAAAAACTTGGAAATTTCAGATACAATCATGAAAATTCCGTTCAGCATTTTGAGCTTTGTTTTCAGGCAAATTGTTAGCACCCATTGTGTACTTATTTCAAGAGGAACGACCTATTTGAAAAATGAACAGAACAATGTACTGTTTGTTACAGACAATCACGGTTAAATAGAGCACATCTGCAAATCACAATTGCAATTGCAAAGACAATTGGTTCTATGGTTATAAGTTATGACATTGTTTCTTTGAACTTACGCCAATAGGCATTTGATTATGACGCGATGCGTACATTGCATCAAGTTATTGCCTATTGCCTATAATATTGTAGATGCGAAAGTTAATTTGTTTGGTTTTTTTTCACGCTTTCACGCTAAAACGGTTTAATAATAGATGTTCTTCTAACTTTGAATGTGGGTCCAGTAAACCAATAAAAATACAGAAAATAAATGATGTGGTCAACTGAAACCGCGGGTCCAGTTCGAGTGGGTCTAGTTGACCAAAGACTCGAATGGATTTGGACAAAATTTGGCACACGGATAGGAAATAGGCTACGTTTTATCCTGGATCGCAGACAAAGTCGCGGGTAACAGCTAGTTAGATACAAGATATATTTACATGCTTAATCGACTACAACATTTGAAGACTGGCGTTTGAAGATTTTTAAGGAAAGCACAAAAGAAAATTGATGAAAAGAAATAGTAATTTGAAGGTTGCACCTCACCTCGTATTGTACCACTCTCACTGACCACAGCAATAAATCAATGATTGTATAAAAGAAAGCAATTAAAAAGGCTTTCTTAGACAAAGACGCACATTATCACAACGAGGAAGACCACCTTCACTATATCACCTGTAATTTTAAACTGATCTGTACCTCACCAGTAACGCATTGTTGCAACGCGGAAGGGTTTTTCGCTTTTTGTTTATGCTCTAAATTTTTATGGAACCCACTAAAACACCAACAAAAAGAGACAATGCACTTTCAGTTTCTTTATAAAAATAGAACAATGACCATCGAAAGGACGGGGTAAGGTGTTTTTTGATTGTAGAAACAATGGTTTGTTACGCAACTTTTGTTCAGATGAATGTCCAATTTTTTCGTAGTTGTAGGTTATAGAATATTGTCAGTCATTCTCAGAACATAACTGGTGTGTTGCAGTGCAAAAAGTGTAGCAATGTGAAGTTTTTTGATAAACATAAAAACTTTTAAAATAACCAAATGTGTCTCTGAGACGTTATAGTAGAATATAAGTAAAGTAGAGCTAGTCGTAAAACTAAGTGGATTTCTATACGCAGTTACGACTGCGAAACGTGACGGACCATCGCATTCAGAGGTAAAAGGATATAACATTAATGCAATAAACGATTCCTAGTACAGAACAAATGGATATAATATCCGATGATTTATTAAACAATATTCGGTATTCTTCCGCTGCAAAGAATAAAAATTGGAATAAATAAGGATTTTCGGAATGTTAACACGAAAATTATGTTGAGGAAGACATTTTAGGAATCTAGTGAGAATCAATGTTATTTGTTCATGTTGTGTTTGTTTGTGGCTGTGAGTTTCAAGGTTGTGATCGGAACCGGGGCACAATCGACTGTCGTATAAATTACACATTTCACTGACATACGAGCTCGCTGTCGATTTCTATAATATTATGGTTCTGAGTTGGCGGGTTCCGTCTATGATCTCGGGTTCTATGTTTCTTTCAGATAAAACACAATTTCTACGTAAGTTTAAATATTCATTCCTTATAAGATATGTAGGTACCTAATTTTTTACTTAATCAACTTATCTTTTAAACATACCTGTTTACTATCCTGTTATTGACTAAATCACGAGTATGAATTATAAAATAAAATTATAGGTTTTAACCTACCAGAATTTTATCATCCAAATTAGACCAGAATTTATTAATGCGTTTATCTAATGTACTTTATCCCGTTCCTACTAATGCTATATAATATATATTGCCTATTTAAATACCTTATTTGTAAGCATATTTGTATATTATTTACCAATAAATTCGTAAGTTTATTAGCGGCCTAAGTGTAAACCGTTATAAATTATATAAATGAAGCCATTTAATGTGACCTGCAACTCTGATGATAGGAAAGTTTATCGATATCAAGTGCTTCTAATAAATTGATCAAAGTACCTACCAACACTAGCTACTTATGTACTACCTATTTAGTTAAGTAAACAGTCTAATGAATAAAGTTGTATGCATGCAAAGTTGTGGCCTAATTACTTAAGTATTTTAACACCGTACTCACTACGCATTGTCATTTCCCAATTCAATTCTATTTGCATACTTAAAGTAATTTTCTCCAATTTCAATTCATGGTTGTACTAAGCCTAATGAAGAGTTTTAGTGTAATTGTTGGGGCTCAATCATACTTAGAAGTTCTGCTCATTTCTGTTTAGTAAATAAATGTGATTCGTTCCCCTAATTCTGTTATTTGCAGAGGAATCTGTTATCCATTTCTTTTTGAATTTCCGCGTTCATTTTATGTTACGGATGTAAGAAAAATATCTGCTGATTTTATTTCTTGTTTTCCATCGTGTTGATAAAATGTAGATATTCATACCATTAACGTACCTACCAATTTTTTTACCAATTAGGAAAACTTATAGACGTTATTAACTACCTACAACCTACATCCATATCCATGTTATGTCACGAATGTGACACCCGAGGGGCTCATCCGGTCTTACCTAAACTGTTCGCGAATGACGATATTAGGTCCCTTGTGATACAGACCGACCTTATTGCCATTTATCGGGCACTATTTGAACATTTGAACTCTTTTACCATTTTAAAACCCAAATATGCACCAACAATTCAGAAACAATTGAAGATTTGCCAATCTCTTACGGAAATACAGTGTACCCATATAACCATATAGGGACGAAACAATAGTAATAGAGCGCAACCCAGGTTGCCGACTGTGTAACTAAACCTTTAGGTATCAAACCCCGAACAAATTAGGATTGCCCTCATGTCCGTGTGAGCGCGACATTTTCCTTATTTCGATGAGAACCGGGTTTAATTTGTCGTTTATACGTAAGTGGTTGCACGGTTTGGGTACCTGCCTAATTTGTGATACCCAATAGGGCTTAAGAGCTGCTACATAAATATGATTTTAGTGTAGGTCTTGTAATTACAATTAAGCTGAATACGATTTGTGGTAAGGATCTCGAATGTTTGTTTTCGTCGCAAAATGAATTGATATGGGATTTTTAGTGTAGGTTTATTGAGATACGGTTCTGTTTGTGTTTTGCCTATATACATACCTACTTATATAGGTGTAGGTAGGTGGGCAGGTCCTTTACCTTATACAAAAATTTAATCACAAATTTATGACAACCTGTACCTACACTAAATAATATCGAACATAGGTGCAAATGGAGGAATCGATTCAAAAATGAAGAAATCGTTATTTTTGTATCAAATATCGGTTAACTTGGTAGATACCTAATATTGAATCGGATTCAGCAAAAAAGGAAATAGTTAAATACTTTGGTGGATCGATTTCGACGGTATAACAAAGAATTTGTTTCAATGTCAAAACTATAAAAAACGACTCGGCAGCTTAAAAAATCCAATATGGCCGTTCATTCTTATTTTTTTTTAAAGTTATTGTATCTTTAAAACAATTCGTAACAGGTGGAGAGGCCTTTCTTGAGGAGCTGGGGTGGATCGAATAATCGATTTTCCTACCCGTACCTACGCAAAATACGCGCATTCACGTGGAGTTGCGGAAACCAGCCCGTATTACCTACCTATTACCTACCTAACAGGTGGAGATGGATGAAATAGTATCTAAAAATAGTTTGAAAACACTGACTTTATTAAAGCTACCACTTATGCAAATACTTTCTATTTTCTGTGCATTGACCACTAACGTTTATCTACCTTTTTATCTTACTTATATTCATTTAAGAATTATCCCGGCAATGCACAATCTTTTAATAGACCAGGACCGAGTTATTATACAACAACATTAAAATAGAATCCGATGAGACTGGCTCTTAGCAATCATAGCTAAATCACATTTTTATAATTAAACTTGATATAAAAACAGGGATAAAAATATGCTAAGAAGAAGTCGGGAGCCAATTTTATATACTTACAACGTTATATTAACGGAAATATGAATGCCCGTTTACTACACTCGTGGCCTGTCTTTTACATAGTTGATGAATTGGTGTACCCAAAGTGTTGGTAATAAATTCAAGCCAAAATGTTTGTTCCAATGTTTGTAAACCACATCACAAAGTCCACTGAACTAATTTTAATAAGCGTTACGTTTGCAGAATTTCAACTACATTATATTCAGTCTATATACCAGACTTATGTAAGTCTTTTTGTGTATTCGTGGTACGATGGTCAAACAATTTATTATTCTGAACCCATTTGGGATTTGGTTTTATAATATAATTTGAAGGTGAGTAGGTTAAGTTCATGTTAACAATTTTACTTTTTAAGCTTAACGCTTACCTACTTAACCGTCACTTAAGTGTTAGGTATACTTAACGACTTTGATATTAAGTTCATGTATAGAGCTGAAAATACATAATATATATTTATTTGTTTACACAGACCTATGTTGTGAAACGGCATGCGCATGCGCAGCGTATGGGCCTATTAAGAAGGCTAAAAGTCACCCTGCGTGATCGAATCAGGAATGTGGAGATCCACAGGAGAACCAAGATAATCGATATAGCCCGAAGAATTGCCGAACAATGAGTGGCAGTGGGCAGGACACATTGCTCGCAGAACAGATGGCCGGTAGGGCCGAAAGGTTCTGGAGTGGCGACCGCGTACCGGAAGACGTAGCGTTGGAAAGCCTCCCACAAGGCCGCAGAAACCAGTTGGATGCGAGAAGCACAGAACCGGTCGAAGTGGAGGTGCTTGGGAGAGGCCTGCATCATTTCATGCATATTTAAATGAGCTTCATCCTTCACAACCAATGCATAGTAAACAAATACTTACTTTACAAAATATGTTCAAATATACGAGGAGCAACGAAGTATCATCCGAGTAGCTTCGATCAAAGCAGCGTGCAAAATTGGATAACTGCCAATATGAATATCAGTAGGAAAGCGAAGAGCATCATACCATTCGTTCACTTCCGCCTCGTAATAAAAAAGTGCAGTATTTTCCAAGTCACAAATTGGTTTGAATCTAATCTTGATGTAACTTTTACTGTTAATTAGGTCACAGCGCTTGTTACTGGGGAGGTGCGCTTAAAATTAGAAAAAGAGATGTTATGATTTACATAATTTACATACCTACGAAAAATTAACAATTTCAATAAATTGACGAAAAAGAATCTTTGTTATTATGCATAAGGTTTAAAATATATTTTCCTGAACACAGAGATTGATCATCTGCCTAGCCTTTTCCCAACTGTGTTGGGGTCGGCTTCCAGTCTAACCGTTTGCAGCTGGATACCAGTATTATACATGGAGCAACTGCCTATATGACCTCCACAACCTAGTTGCTGGGTAATACGATACCCCTAGGTAAGACTGATTGTCAGACTTTCGGACTTCTGACAACCCGTAACGACTGTCAAAGATCCACGAATGACAGCCGCGACCAACGGCTTAGCGTGCTTTCCGAGGCACGAAAATACAGAGATTGATTACTACAAAAAAAGGATAGCTAATACTACAAAATTCTGAAAACATAATTGAAACGTGTACCGAATTTCATCATCCAAGATTAATATGAACATAATCTGATTTACAAACGGTTATAGCATGAAGTGGTTATGAGTTTGGCGTACAAATACCTACAAAATAATGTTATTAGGCTCATGTGATGTGTATGCAATAAGTTGTATTAGCTAAGACTGGCGATTATCTTCCGATTAGATAGTTGCTCACGAGTACAAATCCGTATGGATCTATTTAACTACTGCGACTGTGGACGACGGAAGTCTGAATCAATGAATATTTATGATGTGTTTGGTATTTATTAAGTTGTGATATCTAATATTTGTTGACCAATTTTGTTAATTGGTTGGCAGTCTGAAAATAAAGTGACCTATTTAAAAATAATATCCACTTGCATCAATATAATTTGTGTAATAAAAATAAAATATAAATACAGGTCACTAGATAATTCAGTTATCTTCCTACTTACTGACCTTGTTCAGAAAATATAATAAAGTCATCATGTTAAACGCAAATTACATCACCAAACTTTCATGAATTTAACTCCAATGAAAGTGGTAGGGTAAGACTACACTAGTTAAGTACCGAACTTTTTTAAAGGAAAATAATTAATAGTTAAGACACATAGGTTAGGTAACCACTGAATGGCACAAAGTCAAACACTCAATGGATCACAAGTAAATTACTTTGACTTAATTTTCCCTGCTTAAAGTGATATAAATCTTCTACAAAAAGCCATAGTTACCAGAAAAAAAAATCAACACTATTTTTCCAATAATAAATAAACTTAAAATTTATCGTTTTTTAGGTCAAAGCTCAACTCCGAAGCATACGAAGCCACATAATGATAATGATACCCCATAACTAATTGGCCCATAGCCAACACTGAGCTGTTCTTCTAAGTTTTAATATAGAAACAACTGGTATTAACAAGGTGGCTTGTTACTCTATTTTCATGCTGAAAGCCCCTTTGTTTTCAGTTTCTAACAAGCCCGGCTTTCAGGATTGGATCTTGTTAGCGTTACAGGGTTAGTTATTTATGACTAGATGCTATTTAACCGACTGTGGATGTTCTTTGTGTAGTTATGACGTTTATGAGTTTGGATTTTAACGAAGATTGGTTGGTTCTGTATTTTTAAGTGTGAGAGTTTTTTGAAGCTGATTTTTGTAGGCTTATCGGTAATAGACATAAAATAGAATAGAATACTCTTTATTATGTACACCATATAAATGACATGACATGTTCGTAATTGAAATATCTTTGTTGATCTGTTTTAGAAAAGTCATGTTATTAAAAGAAATCATGAATAGGTAAAAGTGGTAGGATTCTAGAGGAGGGTTATAGTATACCTACTTACATACGATAAATAATAACTAAAATTCAGATTAAAAACGAATTAAATAACTTTAAAAAAACCAGAATTTAATCTTTGACAGACCAATAAAATTTGTAAAGAATTAAACAGTTATCTAGCACATATTAATTCTAGATTGTGAGATAAATATTGTTATAAGGTACCTACATAATAAGCCAAATGGATACTGGCATGTCTGAGTATTATTTATATGTCTACAACTCTGCATATCGGGTTTGTATGCCAACAAGAATAAATGAAAATCCGTTCATAACTTTCTCCTTTATTTTGACCGATAAGTTGAATCACGGATACAGTTATATTTGCAAATCTGTCTCGTATATTCAAATAAATTCCTTAAATGTTCCTCGTAAAGATAAATTCAAAATTTAGCATGCATTTCTCGTTAGTAATGGTGGAAATATTTTCTCTGAAGTGAAGACTACTATTGTACATTATTACAATTTATTATGTTCCTGTGACAGATATTGGCCGAATAAACAAGTAACTAAGTACCTACACTTACTTAGTTTCCTAAATTATTTTCAGAAGTAGTAGGTCAAAATAAAACTGATGATTTCATAAAGAAGCTTGTTTTGCATTCCTTTTTTCAATCAGGGCCCTCATTAATATAACTGTCAATACGCCATAATTTTCAGAAATATACAAAAGTTATCACAACTTCACAACAAGTGCAGCTGCTGAATAAAGCATAAAATGTATGAAAAAAGCTTGTAAAATTGTCGGATTGCCAAATTGCCGCCTGTCACCTCTCGCCTGTAAGTTTTATATCTACTTATCAAACAGCTCATTGTAAACATTAGCCATGAACTTTCTACCATAGATATAACTGGTAAAGTTACTTTACGTCACAACTTACTTCGCCACCCTCAAAAATCTAACAAAACACCACAAAACATCAAAGAATAAGTAACACAACATGAATCTAACAATTTATTCAGGTGAATATCCTTGGTATCGTAACAATAATTGGAAAAAGCTTTCACCCCGGGCACCCTATCGCAGGGGATGTGTGTAGCATGCGAATGTCGTAGCAGCAGTACCGATGCTGATCCCACTTGCATTTCCTGCACTTTTTTAAAGTAGGGACTGCAAAAAAGAAAATAAAGTAAAATTTAACTATTTAATTTCTTTTGTTATTTAAATAATAAAGGGATTTTATGTCTCTCTCATAGGTTACCTACTCATCTGTAGTTTTTTACACAAGCTTGACATCAAGCGACCAATACCTACCGATCGTTTGCCTGCTATTACGACCATAAAAAGTTTTTACTAGAAACCATTAATGATGAACGTTTTATTGGGTTTAAATAAAGAAATTGTGAGAACTGAAACATGTGTTACTTATAAATTCTGTTCATTCAACAGCAATCTGCATGACCTCTGCTAAAAATATGGCAGGTAATATGGTCAACATAATGCAATTATGCATGATCAACATGCAAGTCCCGTGGATCAAATTGTAGTCTGTCTAGTGCTAACCGTTGCTTGAGGCCACTTAGTGCCAGCTGTAAATAGCAACCACACTTGCAATTTTCCTACTTGCTAAAACAATCGTGCATATAATTCATAATTAAGTACAAGGAAGCTCTTATACGTAGCAATATGCAAATAAAATTGCGAATCACGTTCGAACCGCACAGAGCAGCTTAAAACGCGACGACCTGGGAGGTAGTGTAATCAAGATAATATGCTAACAATATCCAAGGCAACCGATTATCTACCTACAAGAAACAAGTTCACCCTTTTCCATATACCTATTTACATAAAAGTGCCACAAAATGATTCCAAACTAAAAATAAGATAAAAATGTTCGTCACTTCTCTAAGTGTCTGAAAACGAGACAAGAAAAGCTGTCAGAGTAAATAAATGTCGCGTAGGCGTGGACTATGTCCAATCACGAGATTACAAAATAACACGTCTCGCATCCATGTGGATAATCTAATCCACCGATTAAACTGTGAACGTCTTTGTGAGTGTGGGCTTTAGTCATTAGATACTAGTTTTATTTACCAAATCTGACGTTTAGTAAAAACGTCAATTCCTGGCAGGCGTACTAACTGTCGAAGTTCCTGCCGCGGCTATAAACATTTGAATTGAGTTTTTTTTATCAAGATAGACCTACTCTGTACGGGAACGTAAACGTTGTTTTATTCCAATTATTCGAGTGGATAGAGGCATTTTTTTAATGAGTTGATGCGAATGATCCAGCTGTTTATATCTTTAGCTATCCACATAGTTTTACTTCTTATAATAAGTGAGATGTATGAATTAAAGTTATGGACCGTCGCATCGCATCGCCTGCCGGCTCTATTACTTAGCTTTCTTTCCGACTTTTTGCTCGGCTGTCTAGGATCCTAGTGTGATGTTAAATAGCCCACAGCCTTCCTTAAGAATTAGGCTATCAAATGCAAAAAAACTTTTTTAAATCCGACTGGCAGTTCCAGAGATGAGCGCGTTCAAACAAACAAACTCTTCAGCTTTATTATTTGTATCGACATAGATTTTAAACTTTATTGCCTGTTCAGATTGTGCAAGTATTTGTGATGACTATAATAGGTACCTAAGCTGTACAATACGACCGACGAAACTTGGCGGGCCTGAACATACTAAGAACTTTCGCGCATATTCTCTCACTCGCACTCGCCTCATGTCACCATTTGGTTCCTAAAAAATCTTACTGCGCAGCCTTCTGCGCAAAGTTCAGGGCTGCCAAGTTACGTTGGTCGTATTGTACACAATGATAAAAATTACTAGCTGATCATTTTCACGGATGTAAAACATTATTGTGTTTCCAAATACTTAACAAGGAATTGTAAGACTGTTAAGTATAACAATAAATAATCCGATGAAGACTCTTAAACATTTATTTATTGAGGTGCAACCAAAAGAAGTGGCAATTTGCTTTTTATAAGAGTGTTAGTTATGGTGCCTAAATTGGTTTCATTATGTAAATATAGATTGCCTATCTATCAAAGAACCGATTAGCCTCCAATTTACAAGTAGCGATACCATAAAATTAATTTGGAAATAATCCGTTGATTTGTTTGTTTTTGCTAGCGCTACCAAAGCCACTCTCGGGGCGCAATCTCAACGCCCCATCTTGCGAGATAACATTATACCTACTCAGCTTAAATATAAGATACAACAAACTAAAAAAACGCCTAATGAACGGCGAATTTTATTCACCATTCCTGTTTTGAAAATTCAAAAAGACTCGAAAGTATTGCGGTGTCACGCTGTGCCATAATGTTGAATATTTTATTCGAACATTTGCAGGTTTTTGGCGTTACATGTAATGCACAAATGGTGTTAATATTACATTTTATGCCTTTAGAGAGTCGGTTGTGGTTGATTAAAAATTTGTCGTGCAATTTTTTTTTTTTTCGATTTTATTTTCGGCCGTGAGAAGGCTCCACGGCCTTTGGCGAGTAAATGAACTTTGGTTAAGCGCCTTAACTCCACGCTTATTTGTTTTTTTCTCCCTTTATTACTTTGAGATCTTTTAATCTTGATAAAATTGCCTAAAAGAATATTACATTACAGATTCGTATTTGGGCGATAAACAAGAGCTTTACTTTAGGTAGGTGGGTTATATTTAAACCTACTCCTTCCAAATAGGTTTTACCTGAACTGGAACTCCTAATCCACAAAGAGCACTATGTCAATAGCGAAGGCAAACTTCCACTATCAATAATGCACGGGCCACTTACACAATATTCTATCGGGAACACAAGACGAAGATCGAAAAACACCAGTCCCCGCTCCGACGGAAAGCATAACGCACAAACAAAAATATTTACCAAAGCTCCAAGCGAATAAAAAGATGTCCCTTAATGCGACCCCAGATGCACTCCACCTATTATTTGTTTCCCCAGAAAAGGTTACCTCCAAAGGAATATGAATATAGGTAATGTAATGCAAATACCGACTGCGGGTCGCAAGTCCTGACACTATTTCCTTTTCTTCTATTTATCCGAGGGCACCTCGGGGAACAATGTTATTAAAGAAAGATAAGTGAGGCGAGAAGGATCCTATCTTATCGACCTTTCGTATTTTGATCTGAAGAATTTGTGTGTATCCTAAATAGGTAAATAAGGGTGGCCCTTACATAAGGAAACTTTTCTCCGAGTCGGTGATCCTTCCACATCGAGTTAACGATATACCGAAGATAGTTACTCGATATCGAAGAAGAATAATATCTTCAGCGATTAAGCAATAAAATTTGGTAGAGCTCGTTTTTCGTTTCGAGTGTCGGTTAATCGAAAAGCGCTGACGTTTAAACGGCATATCTAATTCCCTACACTAATTCAACCGCAGCGATTACTCGCGTGGATCAATCAGACCCGACTGGTTCAATTAAAAATTTAAAACAGTCTCGTGCAATGTTAATATACATAGAAACTGAAAGTTAGCGCATTCGTATGAGTCATGAGATCGTAGTACGCATCACAGTTATAACCATCGCGTCACAGATTACGACACGCTCGTAAAATTCGTCCGTCCATTGAGTAAAACAATAAAACGCGATTTGGATCAAACGGTGTCACTAGCCCGGCGAAGTTCAAGTGCGCTATTAAGTTGCACAACAAGCAATAAACATTTGAAATAAAAACGTAAATATTCGCGTCGTAAAGTGTGTATCATTTGTAATAATAGCGTTTGCGAGATGGGTATTTTTATCCGGGTATCGGTCGGGTCGTAAATGCCGTAGACTAGAAGCAGACGGGTTTTACGGTGCGGCCCGAGACTGGCGGTGAACAGGTGATGAGGTGTCTTTGGTTTACGGTCTGCAAGAGCGCTGCATCTTTCACAAGCTATTGCATTATGGCAGCTCAACTAGAACGATAAATACTTACACTGAGTTTTTGGTACCTATCCGGCTAAGTAAACTCGTAGCAAACTAAACAGGTGCATACAAAGTGAGTAATATAAACAATAAGTATAATGCTGTGCATGAGTAGGCAATGAGTGCGCAACAACGGCCTAGCACATACTAAACTTGAACTAAATAGATTATGCGTTCAGAATGTATATAAGGAGGTGCCTGAAAATAAAATAACATATTTCAATAGGGGGGCGGTACTTCTGCAGGTTACCTACCTGGCCTTAGGTATTAAGTGTTAGTCGCCGATCGATTGTTAACTTTTATTTTACCTTGTTTCAGATAAACAAGGAATTTGGATGACACATAAAAGGATCCCTTCAACTTGAGTCAACAGAAAAAAATATGAGGTAAGTTATTTTTACTGCTATACGTACTTACTACGACCTTTAAAGTCTACAGGAATATAGGTACCTACTTATACCTAAGATGAACAATATACCTACATAACTACTCGTTATACAGTCAGGGAAATCAATTGTTAAGTAGATTGACTAGATTGACTCACTACGTTAAATTGGCGAGTTCTAGCCGTTTCGTACGACAGTCAGAAAATGACAGTTGTGACTTGTGGCAAGAAAGACAATTTGCAACAGTCATCATGTTCTCTGACTTTACCTCCTTTATAACATAAGTAATTCACTTGCTTTCCCCTTTAAATCATAATTTCCATTCATTCACCAAAGAAAATTATACCAACTGCTTCCACAAAATTGTCAGGTAATTTTCCTCACCCATTCCACCATAAGTCCCGATTTAATTTGATTCAAAGAGAACAGACAGGAGAGTTACATCGTCAGCATAAAGTTAATAAGATAGGGGTCAACCGCCCGGAGGCTGGCAGCTGTTCGACCATAATGGACAAATAGGACAATGTACGCCAACCCAGTGTCTACCACGAGATTCTTTTCGAAAATTACTTGAAAGTTTGGGCCTAATATCTACTTAGAGGAAAGAGCATTTCTTTTGGCTTTTTTCCCTTATGTAATAAATACAGATTTTTATTTTCATAATTAAAAGAAAACTGTACCTAAATCTAAATAAAAACGTGAAAGAAAATGTTTAATGCCTAATCCAAAATAAAACAAAAACTTGAGCACTTCAAAATTTGAATAAACACACTAGGAATGTTGTAATAACTTTTATCAAAGGCAGCCGTTCCCAAAATTAACCTTGTACAAAAAGGCCCTTCACAACATCAGGGCGAAAGTAGGAAGAATTTCCAACAATATCTGCAAAGGATTATGGGGGTCTATCCCAACATTACGTGCCTAAATTGAAGAGGTAGGCCATTGTAGAAACTAAGGCAGCTCGGTAAAGGGAATGTGCTTAGTTAGGAAAATGTTGGGGCCTACCTAATTTGGGTAGGTTATGTTGCACGTTAAGTACTATACTACCCTCTAGCCGGTTAGTAGTTTGAGTTAACTTACGGAACGGGAAAACGCGTATACAGTCGTCAACACAATGGTAATGGGAGTTTAGTTTGGCAGGCCGTTTTATTAAAAGTTTTGTCCGTAGGTAAAGTCTGAAAAAAAAACAACTCTTTTAGGTTTGTTAAAATACAAAAAGTAACTAAATTGTTGCAGGTTAATGAGCAATTGTTTAAACCAGATTGAGTCGAAAAAGATGAAAACCATTAACCATAAAAACAATAAAAGATTTTTATTAGTGTCTCTACAAGAGCATTTTGTTAAAACACATAATTTATGTGTTTTTATGATAATAAATCGGATAATGACCAAGTAATAGCACAATAAATGCATGACGATTAACGATAAACACGTGTTGGTATCGTAAAACTGTTACGAATTCAATTGCGCCCGTCTAGAATCTGTCTAGGCACGGACCGAATGACTATTTTATTGGCGATTCAAAGCTACGTCATCTCATTTTACGGTGGCGCCTACTTATACGAAATCACATAAAACCAAACACGTCATTGAGACTACTATAATGTTCTATTAGGGGCAATTTAAACAGCTCCTTACAATTTTACGATTTCGACGGCGGTTTATGGCGTGGCACGCGCTTGAGTTTGCTCGTAAAAACCTACGGTCACCTGTTGTGTGTTATCCTTCCTACAATGTGTCAATAAAATTTTGTCAATGGTCGACGTTTTAATGTGCCAATTATGGTTCGATGTTTCATTCACAAGTTCCAGTTTTACGACTCGGTTTGTGGCGCTACGCTCCATTCCCGTAGGAAAGTTCCCATCGCACTACGGGCTTTCAAGCGTGAATTGATAAAGTCTCGCCTAAATTTTACCAAAATTATTATTTTCTTTTTGACAAACACTTCCTCAATAGATTATTTTTTTTCTTTTCATCTTGCCGCCTGTTGGAATGACTTTGATCAAGGAAATAATTTCGGAGCGTAACGATATTCGTTAGCGACTGTACAAGAATGAATGTTTATGAGCGGCTCCTTCACATAAGTAGGTATTTTACGGGACCATATTTTGGACGCAACTGTACACAAGTGGGTTTACGGATTCATTCATTACATAGTTATTACATTGGAATTTCTTGCAATTTTAACTTTATTACTATTATTTCTTGTTTCACGTGTTTTTTTTTCTTAGTGCTCTGACGCTTTCGAACAACATTGGATAAATGTACCTACCTATGCTAATACATTATGTATAAAACCCTGTTTGCATGTGATTTTATTATAGAGGATAGTTTTCGTAAAATATAAGTCATAGTGATATGTTTATGATCAAAACCGCTGTCTGGTTGGATGGGAATCCATTTTTTTCAGGTTTTTATTGTGATGGAAGAGCATGTTTATTTTGTAACATAATTTAGTACAACAAAAAGAATAATAGGTTTTCCATTTTTACTACTTATGTGTAATATGATTTATTGCGATGCCGTCGGCATACCAATTGGTATAGAATAGGTATACCTACGGATACTATAACAACAATCACACAGCTCAGCATTATTTCCTGAAAAAAATATAACAGAGAAAAGGAATATTCAGCAGTTTTCTTATACATACACGTAGTCCTACGCCATCGCCCATAACTCAAATGACTGCATACGTCGGGAATATAAAGGAGGAACTTTAGCCAAGCCCCACCTAAAATAGCATGGCCGTTCGTTCGGCGAATAGCCGCCACGCGCCGATTGGCGGAAACTCAAATAAACCAGTTTACCCGCTCTTGCTCTGACCAATCAGCGCGACCAATATTTAAAAGGCAATTTAGAAGACATCTTGGGAGGTATCCTTATCTCTGTCATTACGTATGCGAGTGAACGTGACGGGGCACACGTCAATGTAGTGGTGAGTTGTTGAGATGCCTCGCGTTTCGCATAGATGGCGTTAGTTGTTACGTAGTTCGACTCTTTCACGTTAGATGGCGTGGCGATCCGGTGTAATCTTATGGGAGTCAGCTGTTGGTAATGGGATTGTGATGGAATCCGGGCTTGGAAGAAGTTTTCTAGAAATAGATACAAATTTCCAATATTTATAGGTTTATAGTATAACATACTTATCGTTCGTCTTTAATTGATGAACATTGTAGGTATTTGAAATGTAGAGTTTTTAGATAGACCTTTAGGAAAACTTTTTAGAGGAGCGTTGAGACAGACCTTTGCTCAGTTTTGAAGTGTTAACTGTTTTTAACAGTGATTGAAATTAAGAAAACAATAAGGAATAAGTACCTTACCTACCTTACAGTCAGGTAGAGCTAACTCTACCTACCTTACAGTTTCCTAAATATCTTGTGCAGTCAGTAAAACGGATTGTTTGATATTGACTATCAACTTAAATTGACCAAGTTACCGATTAGTGTTTACGACTTACCTCATTAATTTGACGTGTTATAGGTACCTACCTATAACACATCAAATTAATGAGGTGTGGCAATCTGCTCAAAAATATATTTCCTTAAGTGAACAAAAAAAATAATGTGCTGTATTTCATACAATACATTTTATAAAATTTAACAATATCAATATTCAATAATTACGTAAGTATAATACTTAATAGGTATGACTTTAATTCGATAAATAACGTCATACATTTATAATCAAATTAACTACAATCAAACCTGTAGTTAGGTACCTACTAATTTCCAGCAAATGGTAATTCAGACAAAATCTCATAAATCTGTCTAAGTGCAAGAATTTGAATTCATAAATTTGAATTAATAACTAATTAAGTGTTGTTATCTAAGCTTTAATGTTCTATCAATATATACTTCTAAAAGTTTAAGTGGAAATTTTGTAATCTTTTAAATTATTATAGAATGATAATTTATAAGACTTGGAGAAACCTGTTTGTAAGATTTTTTGTCTGAGCAGGTTTTTATATAGAATTCTTCTAGTAGGTAGGTAACCCAATAGTAGGCAAGTAGGTAGGTATAGAATTTGAAGTAGGTAGGTAGGTACGTAGGCAGGAGCCTACATACCTAAGTATATTTTGTCGTTTGACTCTGCTTATTTACCTGACCTAAGTGATTTTCTTACTTAATAAGGTACTATTCCTAAACGAAATCTCTTAAGGGGTCATTGTATTCATCATTAAGAACAACTTTTACTATGGGACCAAACCTGAAATCGCGAAAAAAAACAGCTGGTCCCTACATTATGTTCGCATAACTTGTCAAAATCATGGAAGAGCAGTTTTTTTTTGCGATTTCACGTGTTGTCCCATAATAAAAGTGGTGCATAATGATGAGTACAATGACCCCTTCAGATATTGCGTGTAGGTACGAATAGACACACCTTATATAATTATGTTTTGTGGAATCATGGACTGTAGGTACCTAGTAGGTAGGTACTGTCTCAAATAAAAAACCTTCTTATTATTTATTTATTTCTCCATTTCCTGTATTTTTTTTTAATAAAATAAATAAATAAATAAATCCTTTTATTTCAGGTAAGTTTTTACACATACACCCATAGTATTAAAAAAATAAATAAGAAGTAGATAGATATTAAATTACTATTATATATTTATATATATATATATTATATTAAATTAAAATACATATATTATTATTATTATTATTTTTTTATATTATTTAATTTTATTATTATTATTTATTTATTATTATTTGTTTGCATAGGAAGTAAAATCCCTGAAAATTTTAATTTTTAGAATAAATAAAGTAAGTAATGTGTAGGTGCTTAAGTCTAGTGGAATTTGATTTATGAGTTAACACTCAAGGCTAAGTAGGTACCTAGTGATCAAAAAGTAAGTTTCTTGTTTTATTACTACCTAGGTATTTAAATGAACAAACTATCTACCTACATTCATTTAACATAACTAACGTTTTCACACAAAATAATTCAGATTACAACTTTTATTACAATAAATTTTAAATAAATCAACAAAATACACATTAAGCATGTTGGAAAGTTATTTTCTCAACTAAGAATTTCGACAACTTTAAAAATTTCAGCAAAAAACTTACTTTTGATTTCTCAACTTTTTACATTAATGTTGTTACACTATTTACAATATTTAAAACTAAGTAACAAGACTATATGGGAGTTTTACTTATATTATTACAACCAATCTTATAGGTATTTCTTTATTGAGCATAATTTGTTTCCACTAGTGCGTAGGTTAGGTACATAACTCTCTCGCTCTTATCTACTTACCAAAACAAAAGAAAAACAAGTTCTAATTTTAATTTCACTTGACGTTGACGCTGTGCATCCGAGCTCATAGATTCTGCAGTCACCACCTACTGGGTAAATTTGTTCTGTGTTCTCGTTAATTTTACTCTTTCACACATTTAGATTGACGAAGTCTGTGTTGGTTATAAAGCTGGTCAATGACCTTAGATTGTAATAACTACCTATTTGTTACTAACCTATTTATAACTTCACTATAGAACAATAATTTTTAAGTAAGTTATCATAATTTCATTGTGGTAGTACCACTAGTGATTGTAATCATTTTAATTATGGGTTTTTTCATCAGGAATTCTCAGTAGCAGCCCGGAGTCTTAATTTGTGCCAGGTTTATGGCAATAGGCTCGCCCCTTATTACATGGGACTTAAACATAGGCACCTACCTAACTGGCCAAATGTTGGTGTACTAAAGGTACACCTCTGCCTAACACTTTGAGTTATACGCGTGATGTTACGTCATCATCTGCCTAGCTTTTTCCCAACTATGTTGAGGTCGGCTTCCAGTCTAACCGGATGCAGCTGAGTACCAGTATTTTACACGGAGCGACTGCCTATCTGACCTGCACAACTCAGTTACTGGGTAATACGAAATCCCTTGATAACTGGTTGTCAGACTTTCGGGCTTCTGACGACCCGTAAGGCAGTCAAAGATCCACGAATAACAGTCGGGGACCAACGGCTTAACGAGGTTTGCTTTCCGAGGCACAGAGGGGTCTTGGTATGTAAAGATGGTCACCCATCACGGACCAACCGCGGCAAGCGTAGCTTAACCTGATCGATCGACCTGTGCGGCTGTTATTACTAATCCACAAGCCCGTGATGTTACGTGTTAGGTACGTTAATAATAAAGAAGTTGGAATCTCTCGATATTATTCTGAAATGTAAAAATGTTTGTTCAATATCATCCACAGCCCGACTTCACCCTGCACTCCTGGGTCCGCCTCTCTTTTCTTGCTCTGTGCTAATCACCACGCTCCTGTCCACGACGCGCCTTATCCAGGTTATGCCCGCGATTGCAACAATGTCGTCTGCCCAAAAGATCAAAATAAAATTGCTGTTAGAAAACTTTAATTTTTTTCATGATCATTTAACACCTTAAATATTGCCTAGCAATGTTTATAATTATAACAAATTGGTAAAAATTTATGAAGTCATTTAAAAAAAACTGGCCGAGTGCGAGTCGGACTCGCACACGAAGGGTTCCGTACCACAAGGCAAAAACGCCGAAAAAAAACACGTTAGTTGTATGGGAGCCCCCCTTAAATATTTATTTTATTCTGTTTTTAGTAGGTATTCGTTGTTACGTCATCTGTGAAAATTTCAACTGTCTAGCTATCGCGGTTCTTGGGATACAGCGTGGTGACAGACAGACGGACGGACAGACAGCGAAGTCTTAGTAATAGGGTCCCGTTTTTACCCTTGGGGTACGGAACCCTAAAAAATTAGGTACCTAATATTTATGGTGAACCTGTTAATGGTAGGCCAACCTTGAGTTGTACATAGGGCCACGAGTAAAATGCTTGTTTGATTCTAACGATCGATTTTGGGGTATCGTTGTCCTACTGGTAGGTAAACATTCTCTTCTGCGGCGTATTTTGTGTCGCAGGTAGGTATTAAAGTTTCTAATGAAAAAAAGCTCTAGCGTCTTTTGAGCCTAAGTATTCAAGAATATGAATTGAAATTAAAGCTCCATTTGCTTTTAAAAGTCTTCGTCCGACCATCAGATCCCACCATTCGTATTATTTTCAAGTTTTTTAATCATGTATTAATAAATTAATATTATACTTAATTTGTCTCTAATTAAGTAAATTAAGAACTAAGTAGATACCTAGGTAAGTAACTGAAGATCTCATCTCAATCATGAATACTTACCTACCTATCTTCTTAGAGTTAATATAAAATTATTATTATACCTACCTAATCATTCAAATTAGGTACCTTTATACCTTTATGTATTTTGTACCTTTTATAGTTCGAGGCTTTTAGCTACTTTGTAGGTATGTGTGTTGTGCATTGTATGTAATTTTTTTTTGTAATGTGTCTTTTTTTTGTTCAGAATAAACAATTTTTTGTTTCTTTTTTTTCAATAGAATAATAGTATACTGGTGAACCTATAACTGAATAAAATTGGCATCTACCTACCTACAAATCTAACAGAATAGGTATTATCTGTATTAATAAGTAGGTTTCCTTTTAACTTATTATATTGAAACGATACAAATCAAATCAAATCAAAATATTTTATTTCACATAAACCTACATGGGCACTTATGAAACGTCAGAAGCTAGGTGCACGGTTCCAATTGGTCGTTTCCTATGGAGAAGAACCGGCAAGAAACTCCACGGTACAATGCAACTTACCAAGTGTCCGATTGTTGACCAGGACAACCCGTTCTCATTAATGCATCCCACAGGCATCGAAGTCTATTCATAATCCTGCCATAGTTAGGCAGGTACTTACCATATTTAGTGTGGCAACTCAAAAAATAAAAATCAATACACAATCATCAATATGGTAGTCAATCGGCAATAAAAACGATTCTATATCCGATTATACTCACTTCTAGTCCGGTAAATCGATTTTTTACATCTCGAATGACGAAATCGATTGCTTATAGCAACATTGTATGGGTCTTGTACCATTGAGCGGGGCTATTACTGTAGGTATAAAAAATCAAGTTCATGGTCGTATTATTTTATTGCATATCTATTAAGAAATGTGTTACCTACTTCAGTTTTAGGTGGAATCATAAAAATCTTGTTGCGCAGGCTCTCCCTAAAACATTTTGTTAGAAGTTTGTGAAAGTATGTATCTTTTTCTAAGAAAATTTCTGTTTTTATGCCTTCCGTCTATTTAAATCAATGACTGATTCAATAGTTTTTGAAAGTAGGTTAGCATTTATTTCTCTCAAGGAGAAACTATTCTGTTTTCTATGTAACTTCATTTTATGAAACATTTATGGTTCTGTACCAACACATGAGCAAAATTCTTATCTAGTTTATAGGTACCTATTCTATTTTACATAGATCAGGATAGATATAATGTGTACTTACTGACCTAGATACCTACCTAAATTAGAGCAAGAATTTAACAAAAATCTTCTAATTAAATCAACTATTTCCCAATGTCTAAAGTTATAAGTATTAACCCTCCTAATTTTAATTTATTATCTCCAAGCGTAGGCTCAAATCCTCGCCCAAAAATTAAAGAAGTTTGTTCGATACTTCAGACTTCCTAACCTAGAAATTTATACCATCTCATCAAAAGTTCTGTAACGAATTTTTTCCTTAAAGTTCCCTACAGAAATACCTACGTAGCCTGCGTACCTACATATTATATCTTTCGTGTTTCTGTTTCACGATTTTTTCGTTGTCATGTAAACAATAACAAAATGTTGGGGCTTATCACGGAGGGCATAACACGAGATGTTTTGTATCTATGGACATAAACTCACCAATATAAGCACTATGCACAACATCAGCTGAATTGTCAATATTGCTCTTAAAATATTACTGACTGTACTATCGTGTAAACTCGGCCCTACGTATGTAATAAGTGTGTTTTTAATGTTGATTTTTTCAACTGAAATTCTACTTTATCCTTCAGAAATTAAGGTGGGTTCTTGCTTGGGGAAATAGTCATGTCGTGGCTCGCGTGTATATCCCAAAGTCGCAAATTTGTATTCAAAAGATACCTACCATCGAAGTACGCAATAATCGTAAAACGAACAATTTAAACTCAGATTTTGTCGAGTTTCGAATATTGCTCTACCATTGAAACAGTAAATAAGTTTGTATATAGCCACTGATCTACTTATTATCGTGTACCTATGTACTTGCTTAACTATTACTTATTTACTTTATCTGAGTGTTTTGACACCTTATGTGTGTCCCTACTTTGATATTACCTACCTACATACAAGATAGGCAATACTGTAAATGCCTAATGTAAACTTACAGACTTTTATGAATGCGTGTTGTTGGTACTTAGGTACCTACATGCTGTAATTATGTCAGTCTCAGGTGCTAATAATATCGAACTATAAGAACATTAAAGTTTTAAGTTTTTATTGCCTGAATAAGAGGTGAATTAAGTTTTTAAAAACATCGTGTTTCATTACAGGAACAAGTCGTAGCAATAATAATGAAACAACCGGAAAGAACAAACTTTATTTACCACAAAAAACATTTTATTTTTCATATACAAGCTGTAACATTAAGAAGTAACATTACACTTACAAAAATGTTTTGTATTATACATCAAAGCTGACTAGATATTTACTAATAGTCTTTTAATTGTTTAACCACCTTACAACGCCGTGCGAACTCAAAATTATCTCCCTCACTCTGTAGTGTTGCCAACAATAATAAATAAATTGAGACAAGTCCCCGAAAATGAGGCGAAACTCTATACATTACAAGTGACACGATTTAAACAGACGTTTTTGTGTTTTATTCTTGAATACAGTTATAATAAGGAATTTATTAGGATTAAATTCTTAGAATATTAGTGGTTAATGACCTGACACAGGAAGCGATGCAATCGTTATGGCTCCGTGTTTCCTTACATACATTTACATTAAATTAGCTCGAGTGAAAATGTGCAATTTGTAGCCTAACTACCTTTTCATGGTACGGACTAAAATATTAAACAGACTTTTCACTACACACTGTATAGGTAGTAGTGTACCTATGAATGTAGCTGTATTGGTTCATTCTATTCATATTGTCTATTTATTTATTTACCCATTTATGTACAGTCAACAAAAGAGATAAGTATGCAAGATCGTCGGATATAGGTAGTTGAATTTTAGTAAGAAACCCATAGATGTTCTCGAATAAAATTTAATTTTATTAATAGAAAACAAACAGCTCATTTATCAAATTAAATTTCAGTCGACAACATCCATCGGTTTCTTACTAAACTTCAACTATATCCGACGATCCTGCACACTTATCTCTTTTGTTGACTGTACCTACACACATTTACAAAGACAAGAATTTATTTTATTTATTTATTAGGGTAAACCAACAGCTTCTGTGTATAACATAAGTAGGTACTATAGGTGACAATAGCCTCGAACTTACACAGTCGCCAATTACAGGATAACCAGTAATCTTAGAAATTGGTATTAACAAGAAGAAAGAAACAGAAAAATACGTACAAAGGTGATTCTTATTTCTAAAGTAATCTCTTCCAGCACACTTGTGATAGGAGAGTAGACAAAAAGAGATGTAGACAACTTGTGTAAGCGTGGAATAAAAAACAAAATCACACTAATATTATAAAGGCGAAAGTTTGTGAGTGTGTGGGGGTGTGTGTGTTTATATGTTTGTTACTTCTTCACGCTCAAACGGCTGGACCAATTTTGATAAAATTTTGTATGGAGGTAGCTGACACCCTGGATTAACATATAGGCTACTTTTTATTCCGATATTCCCACGGGATCGGCATTTACGCGGGTGAAACCGCGGGGCGCAGCTAGTATTTACATAAAATCAAAAACAATTCTTATATTTTACTACAATCTGTAATTTTTTTATTGTCATACAATGCTTTTTTTATCTAGGCAGAATGCCAGTTTCTCTTATTTTTGTCTAACCTATAAAATCCATGACAGATTTCCCTATTTTCTGACAAAACCGTCCCTAAAAGCGTTAGTGGTTAACCGGACTACGCCACTATGTCAATGCGGCAAATTTTGGATGTCCCACGAAATTAGGGACGGATGGCGACTCTTCGCCCACTCTACATAATTTTATGAGGCTCGATAGCGGCTGGGTTTTAGGAGCGAGATAACTATGAGTTGGCATGGTCTCAAGTCTACTATAAAATTATGAAAATATTATGGATTCGTAGTACATTTGCAATGAAATAAAAGAGAATTTATTGTATTGCAGTCCGGAGCAGGCTTAGCAGGTCTTGTAGACTTGTGTGTCTTCCTAAAAAAAAGGAAAATGATATTATTAAAGAGGAAATCTCAGGCTTAATTTCATTCGCAGACAGTAAATTCAGAAATATCTAAGCCAATATTCAGTTTGTAAACTTGATAAATATTAATGGAAATCTATTGAATTAGTTTCTATTCAGTGGCTAGACAGTTTCATAAAATGCATTTTTAATGGCAGAAAAAAACAAACACCTGTCTTATTCGGTTACGATGAAGATAATATCGTATATAACATGCTATTATCAACATTAATGCGTAAGCTTAAAGGCCATTGTTTCTACATACAATAACCTTATAAAGATACAGGAATGTACAGAAAGCGTCACTATCTCCTAACCCCTCAAGTTTTAAAATGTTACACTGCTACAACATTGAATTCCTTACGAATAATCTAAAGAATACTTCAAAAAGAGTCCATTGTGTTGACTCGGATTCGAACCATCGCATCACCGAACGTCGTCATACTCATACCGGCAGTTTGACGAACTAGCCAGCGAGCCCATACGAATTGCGATGAAATTGTTATCTACTATCGGCTGAGTCATTATATCTTTAGGTCCCTGTCTAATCGAAAGATGTTATAATTTGAGGGTATCCATTAATTTTACTTACTTACGTTGTCTTTATAAAATTAATCCATACCTTCAAGTTATAACTTTGTATACGTTCACTTAAAACGGCGAAGAGTAAACGACTACTAATTTTATCAATTATTTTTTTAAATGATTTCTGATTTTATGAGAACTAAAATAGTTGTTCTGTTTGTTGTAAAATAAGATCATAGTTTTGTTAAATAATAGCAATAATAAATATTAATAAATGATTAATAAAGTATTTTATTTTTCTTGATTTTTTAATTCTTTATAAATAATTACTACTTAAAACAAAATAGAAAAATAAATCAAAATAATATAATGAACAAAAAGCACATTTCGTGCCTATATAGGATTTGAACTTCCAATCTTATGCACGGTAAGCGGTCTTGAAACCTCCAGTCTATTTAGACGATGAATAAGTTGTCGTAAATGTTAACCCTATTATTGTTGCTTGTCGTCGCAAAAGTATTGTTTTATTGAAAAAAACAATAATAAAAACAGAATTAAAAAAAAAAAACTTACTTAAACTTATTTATTCACTAAAACAATACATTATTTAAAATAAAATGTTTTTGCAAAATACAAAAACCAACTTGGGCCTATCACGGATTTGAACGCACATGTCTTTTGGTGGGGTAACTACTTAATGCAGCTGTGTGTACATAAGAGTATTATGTTTATATTATTCATCGATTAAGTGTAATAATTAAGTTTTAATTGAATAGTCTGTGGGCGTAATTTATGCCACGTTATCGTTTTCTAAAAAAACGCGCCGGCGACGTCTGACAATGACAGTAAAGTCAGAAGTTTACAGATAATGTAACTTGACCTCAACGCACACGCTTACACTGCCTATATGTACCTAAGTCTTTTAATTATTCCTGAATTCATTACTTGATAAATCCAACATTAAGCCGTAAAAAACATTATACCTACGCCACCGTAATTAAACGTATTATTTTATTTTTAAACTCAAACGTGTGCAATGTTCGTCCGGAGTGCGGCGCAATTAAATTTCTTATTTATTTTATTAAACAACACCTTGCTGTTGTTTTAAACAAGTGTTTCAGCTATATAAACAGTGCTTATTATATCCTTCCTTTTAAAATATTTGACAACACTCGGATAGCTCGGGCGGTTGAAAACTAGATCCAATAAGGTATAATCTATGTAAATAAGCATTTTCTGTGCTTGTTTTGAAGCGAATGAGGACTGTATGTTTTCTAAAATACATATTTAATGATTAGGAATTTCAATTTATTCTACGTTCTCTAATGGGTTTTATGATATGTTTATGGGGTAACACACATAGGTAGCTACATATCTACTAACTCATGCCATTCGATAAGGTAATTCTTAATAATTGTTTTCAGATAATTCAATGACGTTTTTGATATAAAAATCCAATATGTGTTTTCAGCTATGGTTGTTATAATTGGTTTTGTGGGTAGAGCTATTATTAACACTTGTTTATTATTAACACAAACACTAACTGCCTGCCAACAGTTATTGTTTTGCATTTTTTTAACAAATATCCTTTTTCGGAATTAATCAGGCATAAACAAAAAAAAAACAAATAGCTTTTTTGAAAAATATATTGTGTGTTGTTTTTTCGTTTTTTCTGTCCTTTGAAACCAAATAAACTGTTTTTCGATTCTTGATCAATTTAGAGTTATCAAACCACTTTATTTGTTACTTCGAAGTTCAATAGGGTCACCTTCAGATACCTACCTATAGGTAGTATCAATGCAAACACTGCTCTACAAATACAAAGGTAGAAACTGTGGGTAGGTATCCAAACCCGTATCAACTATTTACCCAACTTAAATGAGGGTCTTATCAACGTCGATCTTGACCACACAAGCCTCCGACTAACCTCATCAAATTCCCATAGGTGGCAACCCAATTTGAGGAATCAAAAGGAAATATCTACGAAAACTACGTAGATAGGGGGCTTTATCTATAGAAATTGTGAATGTACTTATTTCAGTCGAACTATATTATGTTTATTTTCAGTCTACTCAACCCTTATAAGTACCTACTTATTAAATACTCTACCTTATTTAAAAGTCGTATTAAGTGTCTTAACTCTGACTTTTAATTTGCTAGACCAAAATGACAGCTGCAATCATTACATTAATGTCATGTTGACAAAAAATAAATATAAATAAATGAATTAATAATAATAATATAATTATAATAAATATTGTATTGTATGTGTTTATATGGGTAATGAAATAAATGGATAAATAAATAAATAAAAAAAGATCGACCGCAGCTGTCATTTTAGTCTAGCAAAGAAAAAATCTAGGTTTAGGCAGGTAGGTAGGTATTTTTTTACTTACTATTTTTTACACATAGATGAACTCACGCCTTCTACAAAACCACAACCTACAACAACCTCAACAATAACACAAAACATCCACAATAACAACGATCAACTTTTTTATCCTTTCTACTTTTCTCTGCTTTCCCAATCAACTACATTTGCCATAGGTTTCATAAAAGGCAAATTTAATCCATACTAATAGTAACTCTGTCTGTCTGTATGTTACCTTTTCACGCCTAAACCACTGAACGGATTTCGATAAAATTTGGCAGAGAGATAGACTGCATCCCGGGGAAGACATAGGATAGTTTTTATTGACATACCTCGAGGGCGAAGCCGCGGGCGGAAGCAAGTATGTTAAGGCTCTCCTTTAAAGTACTTCGACAATGACTAATTAATAGGATAGGTGTTAAATTGACTCACCAGTCACAACTAAACTTTGTTGTCACAGCTTGTTAGAAACCGTATCTTTGAAAAGAAACAACCTTCTATCTAACTTGTACAACCTAAGAAAAATTCTTCTAAAACATAAGTTACGTGTCGTGAATGAGAGTAGGTGCGTGCTATATTGACGTGTATAGCTTTCTATACATTGTACCTATACATGTATACTTGTGTGTACGTCGGTTCAGGAACTGAAGTGCAGTTAGGGAATACCGCACGGACTGATACCACATAAAGTAGGTGCGTGGTACACGAGAAGGGAACAACGGATGTGTCGCGAGATACATCGGTTTTTACGTCGTGTTTTATTTCTCGTTGATTGATGTATGATGTCATGAAATGATTGATGAACCGTTTTGGTTGTGTTTTCTTTTGAAGTATGTATGTTGAATTTTTATGAGGAACGTTGAGTGGTGTGTGGTTTGTTGTTATAATTTATTTTTGTAATGGCTGTCATTGGTTTTTGAAATAAGGTCAGCAGCCGTTTAAGTTTCACACTTGCCTACATTTCGTTGAGTTTCATAGATACTTGACACAATGTTAAAAATCATTTGCTCTTTTAAAGTAAATGTAGAATAAAGTTTAATTGAGCTTCCAAAAAAGAAAATTTCAAGTGCACACATCATTTTAACATGAGTAGTAGGTAGATTCAAACCCTGATTACTAGATTTTAAATAAATCAAAGATCACGCAATGACTCGAGATAAGCATTACAAAGTCAAAGATCCATTATAATTTATGCGTCCAATTAAAACATAATAACAGTCCATCAGCTACATTATTAACCCACTTACATTACCTAATAAGTTATCTATCTCCGGATCTATCTCGCAGCGTCCTTGCGTGTGTCCCATTCGTGTCAATAAAATATGTAAGAGACGCGACGTACTCGCCCTCTCTCGCCTTTCCTATAACAAGAAAGAATTTTTCTATGCATTTATTTTCCCACTGAAAATTCTTTTGAGTTTTTTATTCTTTTTACCGATAACAAGACTAAAACATAGTCCTTTTTGTACGACATTGTACCCGAACAAGACATTGTAGGTGTATTTTACTTAGTCGATGACATTATATTGAATTTATTGTTTGTTTTGCCTGTACATGTCTCGTGGTACCTCCGTTATGGGCCATACAATATATTAAGACAGGACCTTGTACCTTTGTGTCTGTATATCCGTATAAGCAACCCTGTTTTGTGGAGGTACACTTAAGTGGCTAACAAGAGAAACTTCTGAACTCGTTACCACAGAATGGTTGTAGGTAGACATTAAATAGATTCCAGTGGAATAGGCATCTCTTCTCAGAATGGACGCCATTTTCTATTGAACAAACATAGATTGGTAAGTAGGTACAAATATGTATAAAATTAATATCGAGTTTATATTTATTCCATTAGATACACAGTGTGTAATCGAATATTTATACTCAAAACATTCATATACCAGTCAGAGATATGAGAAAGCGTCAGTAATTCAATGTATACAAAATAAATGTTATGACATTTCTCCAGTACCTAGGTAATATTTATGACATCAACGGTATAATTTCTTATTGTCGGGCGCCGTTTCAAATTATCGTTTAATAACACTGAAATGTTTCAATTGATTTAAGGCAATAATACCTACGGTACGTAATGCTATATAGATTCTATTTATTTCAAGTGTAGCGCGGTTCACGAATTAGAGAGCCGTTCATTAGGTAGCATGGATAGTTTGGGCGTTCATTTTAGTACTTCAACTTACAAATAAATAAATCTGTCGATCTGTTTCTGCGAAATGTATTTCGTAGAATTGTTATTTTATGTGGTCAGTGAAATTGTAGTTTTATTGAGAAGCTATTTACTTACTATTTTTCCGTAAACCATAGAGTTATCTAGTCAATCTTTAAGTTCATTATTACTATACTTAATACAAACATCTGAATATTATCAACAAAGCAAAAAAATGTCAATAAAAGTCTTTCAGCATCCGAAAATTATTCGAATTTATCGCAGCATAAAGTCACACAAAGGCAATGCAAAGAAATTATTTTCATCCAGTCATCACCCTTATTCATTTCCTTCATCAATACTCCATTATATCTTTTATACGGTACCTTTATTCCCGTACCGCGTAATGTTTGACACTAAAACGATGCTGTCTCATTAACCGAGAGGCAGTGCCCGTTGTGGTAAGTTAGTGTCGGCTTGTAGCAGTAAAATACGACACTTGATTGGCGGACAAACATTGGCCTCGCCGGCATAACTTACCTACACGCCGCCGCCCAGGGTAGGTTAGGGAGCAATGCGTATTGATTTCGCAGACGCGATATTATCTTTAATGTACCTACACGTCCCGTTAGCCGCAATAAGCATTCGGGATAATGCTCCGGTAGCCACCAATTACTTCATTGGATTAAGTGCTATGCTTTTTGAATGAGTTGTCGATTTCGAAACTAAATGATCTTGCAACGATGGAGTGATTCAGTAACTCTTTACTTAATTCCGCTGCGTGTTTTCGTTGAGACTTCTTTAGTCCGCTAACAGATAGTTTATGCTCTGTTATTATGTTTTATTCTACGGAATTGGTCTCGTTTCGAAAATAACTAGAGAAGTATTATAAAGTTGTGTTTAGGATTCGCCAAAACATTCAAGAGATTAATGCTTGTTTGTTTAATATATTTGTTTTCTTATTGGCTTCCGACGCGTCCATACAACCACTAGAAATAAGTTTCTCTTATTAAACTGGTCCTTTTAAATCAAACAAATACGCGGTACTTAAATGAGGTTTTTGCTCCACCCGGGCAAATTAAAAAAATAATTAAGTTACTGGTTTCACAGCACAGATATCTTATTTAAACGGTTAATATTTTAATTTGAGCAGAAAATGTTTAAATTAAAATAATCCGATAGGGGGAACCGAATGAACCGACGCAGAAATTATCACGACGATATTTTACGAAAAAGGAGGAGGTTTATTTGCATCAGAGTATTTTTAACTTCACTGATAACGTGTCAAATGTAATCTTAATCTGCTAAAATACCTACGCGCTTCATGTGAGTTCGGTTCGCCTCAAAACAGGTCTGATAATACGCAAAGCAGTTAGATACTAATTTTATGAGACATCCCAAGTAAATGCCTTTCGGCTTTCACAGGTAGATACGCCGACAAAATTTACATCGGCCTTCCGCCTCGAAACATATTTTTTATCTGAATCGTGAAGGACCTATCGAGAATATGCTATATCTGTATTTATCTAGGTGCATCGATTCGAAAGGTACATGTAATCTTGTATGTGATGAAACCCGACCTTCATACCGAGGCTTTCACGAACAATAACAGGTAGGTACTTAACTTTTACAATCGAAATTAAGATCGTTAAAGAATTAAAGAAGACTCTCATGTTAACATATGATCACATTATAAAAACCGTTTCGAAAAACCTAAAAAATAAACCGTGAAACCGCTTTTTATTTCTCAAGCGTAGTATGACGAAATGGACTGCACGCGAACTCAAGATTAAGCTACTGGCGAAGTAGCATTTTCACACCCGTTAAGGCGAAACTCAATTTTGCATCTCGATATTCCGGTGCTAAATCTTTAATTGTACGACGTATATGAAAGATTTACAGCACAGAATGAATATGAATTTTTAATTTGCCACGAGGGAAACTCGAAAAGGCGTTCTTTCACTTGAAATTATTAACACATAATAATGTAATTTTATGGTTTCTTTTAATGGAACGTGGGGCTATCGGAGTGGCTCGGGGTTCGAGATACGGCCTCAATAACGCTTGATGTTAATGGACTCGCCCGATGGAGGTGTGTTATATACCCTGGTCAGTATACTAACGTCGTAATGAACCTCTTCGCTAAGACAACCGACCGTACTCACTCGACCGTACGATCTACAGATAAAGAGTATTAAATATAATATTTATCTAATTAGTCAACTATATGTAATATCTTGCTTTTTTTCTACTTTGTTTTCTGTTTTACGTTTTGGTGTTTTTCCTACTGATAACACGACCGTGAACTGTGCAGTGTCGGGTTATAATTCAACTGCATGTGTATCAACATACCTAATTAATTAACTAGTCTCTTTGAATTACCAAATTATGTAGTTAGCCATCAAAACAATTACCATGTGCATAAATGAGTTTTGTGCGCATTTGGTTAGCATTACAAAACTCATATCTAGTAGTGTACCTTTATTATTTCGTAAGTAGATGCCAGTTCGGGGCTGGTTTAATATTACTATTAACACTTTATCTAACGCAACTAAAATATCGACATGTTTTGTTGTTCTTTTACATCTATAATTCAGAGCTAGTGTGGGGCACCACACAAATGGATCTTGAAAAACAACCAGTTATTTTGACAACCACCGTTTCAAAATAGGTCGTAAGCCGCTTCATCGTACGAGCGAAACTTCTTTTAAACGCACCGCCTTAAAGTGTATTTCACATTGCAATGTTTTGATAAAATATAAGATTCTTCTCTTTAGTTACGCTAGACCTTAATTTTAATTTGGAATGAGCTTTTTATAGAGGACTCTCTGAAGAGAAACGATTTTTCATAAGTGATGAGGCGGCACTGATTGTGTATATTGGATAAATATTTTTAAGAAAAATCTCCGGGGTCGGGAAAAATTTGGGGTGTAATAAATATTAAGCAAAATCAACGTCGACACGTGTAACTAATCTTTCGATTATACTTGTCCGTAATGAATTAGCCCCCTCGAGAGTTTAATCAGTGTGGAGGCTCGGATTTACATGAAATATTGGTGTGTTTGGCAGGTAAATATAAAATATCCTCCATGTAGGTATACGGAATTAAAAACGGGGATAAAGAGAGGGCGGGCAATATAATCCGTGCGTACCTATTGGCACCGTTTGGGCACTTAGCTCCAGGAACGCAGATGTTTCTAATGATTTAATTTCGCCTGAATCCGTCCCTTCGTCGGGACATTGTTCCTCGAATACTTACCTAAATTCTGTGAGCCTAATCTACATTTTTGCTGTTGTAATCTTCAATAAGGAAACGCTCATATTTTCCCTGTCATTATGGCTGATTTCCTTGCGATTACCGCGGATGTTGTTTTGTTTATGAATACAAAGTAGGGTCTAGTGTTTATTTTGGACTCTTCACAAGACTACACAGAACTATTTATGCATTAAGCTTCGAACAACGCGCTATAGAATTCGCTTTTCAGTTGCTTATTATTAGTTTTATTGAATACTTACTTCTATTTCTTTAATTATTTTTAGTCTTCATTATTGTAAAGTATCCTGAAGTTATATTCCTTTCAATCTTAAGTACTCAAAGTCGTATACAGCAATGCTTATGAACGGATTATAGCGTGGTCATGGTATATCAATTACCTCATGCGGTCAAAGCCTACGGTCATCATTATTATACATAATAATATAGTAAATTTAACTTCCAATTTGCATTTTAATAGCTTCGGATTCTTCACACACATATTTTGCTAGAATTTACACGGATCGGATTGTCAACGGAAAGCAATTGGAAAAACATAAAAATGCTATAAAATCCGATCGTAAAATAATTGTAAGTCCCGTGCATATTTTTTTCCACATGGTATCGAATCAAATTGGTCTCTACTTCTGATACCGCATCGTTTAGTTAATTATTATTATAGTGGAAACTTTTAACAGTAAAAAATCCCTCAGATGTGGTCATAAACAATATTGCATCAACATATAAGCGCTTGGTGATTTTTATGATCTTTTAAGTGTACCTAAGGCACTAAAATTGAGATCTTCTGTTTAAAGTGATATATTCTAAATTGACGTATTTAGTTAACTCTATGTCAATGATAATGTATGTGCATAATAATGGATTTATTGCGTTATTAAATGACACACTCCAGTTTTACGAGCAGTAGGTACCTACTTACTTATCAAATGTGTATCAAAACTTTTGGATTATGTAAAAAAGATAAAAGGCAGAGTACCAGTATTTTATATTGAAAAGACAAACTCCGCTATCGGATCTCCTTGAATCTTTTTACATTTTTCTCACAAAGCATCGTGGAACGGCGAATGTAATAGAAGTTCCGCCTCGGAATAGGTGCGTTATCAAAGTAAAAGATAAAAGTTTTAAGATTTTATTTAAGAGACGGTACCCGTTCGTTCGAAGTTTGGTCGTAACGACCCCGGTTTCAAGGCAGCGGTATTTCAACTGAACACGTAGATACATACCTAAAGTACTTATATTACGCAGAGTAAATCTAATCTAATTTGAAACTATCAAACTTAATATTTTTTATATTTATTAATTTATTCTTGGCATCGTTATGTCTTTGTGATTTGATTTTTATTTACCTATATCGAAGATTAGGAAGCATGTATAGCCATGAGCTGTCATTTTATAATTTATTGAATTACTTTATCCAATTACCGACTGAAGTAAATTCCGTGTTAATCAACAAAGTTAAACAAATCCAATGACAATGCTTAAATTACATGAAAAGGGGAGATAGAACCTAATATTTTCCGTCCAGTGCCTTCAAGGAAAATGAGTTGCCAAGGCTTACCTGTATAAGGTAAATTTGTAGATATATTTGCCCGGAACTACGTCGTTTAGACGTATCAACAGCCCTCGCCTCAGTGAGCGCAAACATTCAGTAGGTAATACAAAGAAGGAAAGCAAAGATTGCCAACATATTGTTCATTCCCTCAGCCGAAGATATCCAACAGATATAACGGGATAAGATTTAGTTCGTGTCTTTTATGACGTCATTACGAAGGACTTAGCTCTGACAGCTGTGAGCGAAAATTTCGGTTATTTCACTGAGAAAGTTACTTAGACTGAAACATCTAAGGGATCAATGTGAGGCACAATCTTAACCTATCTAAAATACACTTGTTATATTTCTACACTTTTTTAATTTAATAAATTTTCCAGTAGCTCAACATTATTAGGCAACAAAAAAGAATGTCCTATCAAAATCATACATTAACGGTATAACAGTTAATTTTGTTCGGAACAAAACTACCTCCATCTTCCATTAAACCCGATAAAGAATGCACTATAACTAAAGAAATTACTTACTGACTCTTAAACCTGGCAATTTCCATTAGTTTGATTAAGAAAAGATCCAACAACATGAAAACATGTTGGTATTTAACTTTTAACTATCCATCCACACACTTATCTATAGTTATGTGTGTGTTTCCGTCTATAACATATTGTGTAGGTATGAGGCAAATACGAGGAAAATCTTCAGTGGAAAATGTGCCTTAGTTTTTCTCTCCCAAGGTTTATTTTCGGGTGGAAAACGGAGGGATTTATGACGTAATATCGCAACGATATCACGTATCGATTGGTAGCGGCTCAAAGCCGATACAACCGCTTCTATTTACGCTCTTTACCTATTTATAAACCAAGCTATCTGACTCCCTACCTGCTCGCTGCTCCGATGTTAGCTCTCAATATATTCGATACACACACGGATATTATATTCGGTAGAAAAATTCGATTCGCTGCGTACATACGAGAAGATTTCGGAAATAGGCTAGAGAGTGGTTCTGCTGATTGTCGAGAATCGATTCTGTGATCATACACAAGTGCATGAGCAAACACTCGTTCTATTTTTAAAAATCTTGGGTTGGAAACCTTTCGCATCATCCTATAGAGGTATTTTAAACCCTCTATCTGCGCAAACGATTCCATTCCCGTTTAAGTAGATTTTAATGAAAAATAACTGCGCCTACAATTAACGCTCCCGATGCTCGTAACTGTCAGACCGATTCTAATGAAATTAGACTTCAAAATAAGATTGCGTAGCGAAGATATGAAATAAATCGTCTTGAATAAATTAAAAGAGGCAGAATTTAAGGAATTATGAAATAATGAATGGCTACCTACCAATCTGCCTAGTTTAGGTTTGTTTTTAAGATTTTCATCGAGGTTTGCAAATGGCTTCAGTGAAATATGACTAAATGTATTGTAGCGGAGTGCTCTGCCGTGCGGTCACTGACACGATGCATCGATAGGATTGTTACACTCAGCTCGCTACAACGTGCTCCCAAACGGTCTTTAACCTCGCATATTTTACATGACTAATCTGAATTTAGACCATGCTCTTTATAAATATTTTTTTATTAAACTTTATCCTCTTAAATTTCATTGATATATTTACACTAGGTAATAGGAATAGGTACGACACGCAACACAATCTCTACATCTACATTTCATACTTAAATCTAATTATAAACAAGTAAAAAACCACATTCATTCTGAGCTTTCTAATTTCTACCGCCACCTGCTCAAGGAGGTAATTTATTTCTAGGGCCCAGCGATCACGATCACTGATTTCTTTCGCAGCTTAACTACGGTTAAACTAAATTTATCAAGTAGCAAATGTCGTGCAAACACACGCGTGCCGACGACTTTATTGTCCATAAACTGAAGTGTTAGAGCTCATCTTTCTTGTTAACGAGCGTTCGGAATTGTTTATAGTGTAAAAAAATGCCAAATCGCGTCCGAACAGTCTTCGGATTAACGAGCAAAAATATTTACGTTTAGTGTCGTACAACACTCGTTTAATGAGAGTGAACGTTAACGTCGGTGGCGCCTGCGTTTAGCACTATTCTTATTTACGGATGTGCGCTACTATAACAATATTGGTTATCGCGTCCGAGACCACGCCCAAAGCCAATATTTGCACTAACATTCGCATAAGGCGAAACTAAAGGAAAATTACGCAACGCCCCATATATTATTTAAGTCGGCCATAAAATGCTTGAGTTACCGATTCCATCGACGTTTAGTGTCGAACAATCGGCCGCAGTCGGTGAGTCAGTTGGCGCCCGAGGACGGACGTCGAACTACGCCTACAAATCGGAAAATATCCCTTACCATGTGTTACTAAATAAACATGGTGCTCGTTGCCTACATAAGCAACGCCCGTCTCGCTCGTTCCCTGCACGTACGAGCCCATTATCTTTTGAAGTCACGCTCGAATCGAATTCATTATTAAACTTTGTACTCATAGTAATCATAGCTTCTCGACTATGACTACGCGGAACACACAATATCTGAATTTTGATTAGAATGATTTTATGCGAGCCGCGATTCCTTCAAAGAAATGCTGCATTGTTGAATCCTCGAACAGATGGGACATGCCGCGAAGCCAGTTTCGCTCGAACCCTAATTAAATATTTTAATATATTCTCTCCATCCGTTCTGGGTATTATTTCGTCTATATGTATGGCACATTATATGGTAAGTTAAATTAAAATGCATTGGTTAATTTTCCTCAATAACATAATTTGGTAGGCATCTACCCATTTACGGTCGCTACGCGAGCTTATGGAACGTTTCGTATTTCTCGTTGTAAAGATGGCCATGCACGGAAACTTTATAGCATACCATTAACATAATCGGCGAAAAAATAGTACGGATAAAGTTCCGCAACTTGATCTGTCACAAATAGTCGCGTGAGAAACACCTAAAAATCGAGTAAAACAATTAAAATGCCATAAAAGCGTTGGTTTCCCACCATAATCATTGAATAATTCTGTATCGTTACTACGGGATGATAAACACGCCTCTCGTGCCGAACGTAAAAACAACTTTTGTTACCATTTTATGACAACAATTACGACCTATAAAACGTGTAGCGATTATTCTTCGTACCGATTGTTGTGGTCGCGCTGTCATCAGCCCGTGCTGCGGACTGGCTACTTACTAACACGCGTCCACTTACAAAAAACTTAACTGTAACAATATCACATCGTAAATTAAACTTTATTTTATTAGTAATAAAGTTTAATTTTTATCGCCGCTGTAGGTGATATGTTCATCGCCTCTCTCGCTGCAGATACTGAGCCTACGAGCCTTGACTTTGTCAGCTGTGTATTTATAATTCGTCAATCCGTTCATATGCTGTGCCATGTGTAACTTTTACGACTTTTGTGGGCTATTTGGACGTTAATGTTCATTTAAAAGAGAATCTCCGCTTCACAGATGACATTTTATCGTTTTCTTCTTCAATAAAGTTATGCAAATGAGATTTTTCTTTAGGAATATGTGGAAATCTTGACGAAAATTATTAGGTGTTTTGTTTTCATTTCGTATGTGTTTTAGTACGGGGTTATTTGCTCTTTATTTTACAGTCGAGGAACAAAATGGCAGAGCACATGCTAACACAATGGGGCTGGCTGTGGTATCGTGTTAAAATTTCGCGTGGAAATGTACCCAATTTGGCGAATGGAACAAGGGGTTACAATTTGTGTTGATAGTTGTTATCTGTACCACCCATCGCAGAGTGTATTGTACTGCCTACAAAAAAGATTCCTACTAAAAATATTGATACGTTTTTTAAAAAGTGCATATACCTATATTTTAGATCGTCATTTATAAACGAAGATGTATCTTGGTTTACACAATAAGATTGTCCAACCACAATGTTGTCCGGTATATACCTAAATAGATTTGTTCGATCGTTCAATGGATTTTGTAAGATTAACATTATAGGGATTATATCAGGTAGGTATATGGACAGCAACCCGCAACAAATGAATAACATTATAGGATCGCTAATACACCAGCAGAGCATGAGCAAACTGTAAATCATAGGAAACTTAAGGAGGGAAATATAAGATAATATCTAGTGGTGCGAAGAGTCTCACTTTTAAAATAACATGGTTATTTTATTATAATTATGATAAGTCTTACTGTGAAGTTAACAGCCTGTAACTAATGAACATTATTACAACCCCAATTTAAAAAAAGGTGATTTAGGAAAAAAAATTTTAAAGCGCCTTGGAAGGTGCTTTCGTTGTACTTTTAATAAATCAAGTTAATATGTTTCTATGTTTGTAAGGTAACAGAAAAGGTGTAGGTACATTAAATCCTTCCAATAAACAATGTTTTTAGTGGAAATCTAGTGTACTTACATGAAAATAAACCTTATGTATAATGTAAGCACATAATTCACATAATTCAACCCACGTAGTATCTACTTTTATTCAAATTCTAACTAACTAGTCTATGTAGGCGTCCAAACTTGTCTTAACATTCAAGTTTTTGTAAACTCTACTCTGTCTAAACTAGCGTCTGTCACGACTCTGTAAACAGAGATTTCTGCCATTTTATTACGACTGGAAACATGGACAATATATGTGACAGAAATAATACAATATTTTACATGCCTGCTACGCCGTAGCAGTTTAAGCAACTCAGAATTTTCTTGCGACATCGCTACTTTTAAAAATATAATTTCGTAAATTTTGTACAAACAAAAAAAGCTAAAGCCCTTTCGAAACTTACTGCGTGATAGCTACGAAATAATGTCTTAAGAGCTCAACTAAAACTACGTAAAATACGAACAATGTCGCCCATTTTCGTGGCGTCGACGGGCGATTGCACCGGCTTGAGGCGTTCCCAACGACAGAATATCGAACACGTCTGCCCTTTCACAAACACCGTCTGCAACGTATGACATTTAATTTAATATTCATTGCCTTTATACCGCCGTATTGCGAGGCGGATTTTAAAGGGCAAATTATCACCATAAATATAAATATAGATATGAATAACGTAACATGTCGGATAAGGCAGATATACGCCTAATTAAATTTTCTGTAAACGCTTTAGCTAATATGCATTTTACATTGTAGTGTCGTATAAAACGTTTTATGGCAAATAAACAAAAGTTGCATTGACGCTTATTTACTTCTATACATTTGCGTAATATCCAATTTCGTGGCAATCTGCGCAAATGATAAGATTATAAGTTTATTTCTAAACAGACCGTGAGAGGCAACATGTTTATTTTCTAACGCTACCTTGTTTCATATTCGGCTCGCGCTCCCCAGCTATATTTTGAATGAGACAGTCTCCAGACCTACGTCCGACTATTCTATAGACACATGTTCCGTTCTGTTGAACGCCAACTTTCATATACAACACACGTATACATATGCGGTATCCAATTCAGTTTCCACATTTTTCCATTTTTAAAACGGCGCCGAATGACAAATTTTCTTTGGAATAATTTGATGTTAAGATATAAATTCATAACAATATCTGTCTCAGCATTTCAAAAGCTCGCTAACAAAGTTTTCAACACTGAAGGCGGGAATTGGGGTTCTCGACCAATTTATTAAAGCGAAGTACGATTTACGCTCCAATTTTAAAAGAAATACCTCGTGTTAGTATCGGTTTTATACGAGAAATCCGTGTATTCTACGCACATACTTAAGTACGCGGGTGAAATAAATTAATTTCCTACCTACCTACCTACATGTTCACACTTTAAGTGTTTGTAATTTTTGGAACGTGATTCAAGCATCTCGTGGGTGAATTAAATATTCGATGAGTTGGTTCCGTTCGTTCACGCCGTGTATTTTACTGGAAAACGTGTTGTTAATAACCACTTGATTGAACAGAATCACAGCTTAGTGCTGCATAGCGGGTGAATTCATGCAGTTCAGATTAACCTATAATAATGTTGTAGATTAATGGTAAAATAAATAAACTGTTAATGGTTCCCTTGCGTTTTGTGGGTTTGGCTTTTCTAAGTGGCTATAATACCTAATTGCTTTGATATAATTATATGAACCATATTTTAATGCACACGCGATTGGCAGAAAATACATAAGTATTGCATTTTAGAAGCCCGTAGTGCAAGTATGTAGGTAAAAGTATCGAAAAGGCTAAGAATATTGGTAGGTAACTACACGATTTTCATTATTCATATTTGACAGAAGCACTTCGACCCTTGAATTCAGACTTCCCAAGGGAATCTCGCAACGAAACAAACGAATTTCTCATAGGTTTTTTACAGATAGGCAGAAAATAAGAAAAACTTACTTTGAGAAAATTGCCTAGGTAGATAAGTTATCCGACTCTTTGAGATACAGATCAAAATTTAGACTCGCTCAGCAATTTCAGATTGAATACAAATTAAGGTGGGGTTCGTGTGCTCATGGTCTTTTTAAAGAAATTTCGAAACGGCTGGTGGACACTTCCCGTGACCCAAGGGCTGGCTGTTACCTTGGCCATAGGCTACCTAAGCATCGCCATAAAACGTGGTAATGCCGCCTGTCTCTTGGGTACATTACCAGTCGACAGCAATGAGGATGAATTTATCGACGCGATTTTTTTAGTTTCTGTATGGTTTTAGTTAAATTAGGATTTAATTTTGTTATTTTTAGATTTGGTTAAAGTAAAGTTGTATATATCTTATAATATAAGCCAATACCTATAGGTAAGCAAAAAAAAAATGTATATAAAGGTTGGGTTCGCATTGTGTAGTTTTTGTCGTGACTCAGACCTACGAACAAATGTATAACTTGTAGATGCATGAGCCAAAAAAACGCCTTGAAATTCGAAAGCTGTTTTTCTGTGTAAGAGCAAAAATGGACAAAGCACGAACAAAAACATTAAGGAAAAACTCTTTCACAATGAGCTCTAAATATGCGATCCGAAAAGGTCCGTACTAATAAAGTTTCCATACATATTAAGAAAAAAGAAAAACCCATTCTAACTGGTTAAATTAAATCAATAGAAGTGTGTTTTGGTACAAAAGTTTTTACCTACAACTTCCTACGTTTTCATCTCTTATTCCCCTTCCAAGGAGTGTCCGCCCCGTTTTTTCCCATGAGTGTCGTAGTAGGCGACTATCGGATCATATTAGGTAGGTGGACAGCTACATCTACCTACCTTCACATATGTTGAACATCAGGTGGTACTCGCTATTGGTAGAACTATCGTGTTGTCATTTTATTTGTACTATAGGGTTTGACCGCGATTTCGTCCACTTTTGGAAATGTTAAATACATTCTTACCTCTAGATACCTACTCTATAACTGCGTTATTTTATCCAAATACATTTACTCGTTTCTGCTTGATTGAGTTACAAAAAGGATTTTGTATTTGCTAATAAGTAGGTCATCATCAGCCTAACCTTTTCCCAATTATGTTGGGGTCGGCTTCCAGTCTAACTGGATGCAGCTGAATATCAGTATTTTCATGGAGCGACTGCCTATCTGACCTCCACAACCCAGTTACTGGGTATTAAAAACTTTTCCCCTCTTGAGTGTACAAAAGCGACGAATCGACGAAAACTGGCAAATACTGGAAACTGTCGAGTTAACGCAACTGTCTAATCGGCAAAACTGACGAATCAGTGAAACTGACTAATCAACGAAATTGGCGAATTAAATAAACTGACGACTGAGGGAAACTGACCAGTGATACGCGGACTCGATACCCCTTGGTAAGACTGGTTGTCAGATTTTCGGTCTTCTGACTGCCCGTAACGACTGTCAAAGATCCACGAAGCCGGGACTAACGGCTTAACGTGCTTTCCGAGCTTTGCTTTTCGATGGTCACCCATCCACAGACCAACCGCGGCAAGCGAAGCTTAACCTAATCGATCGACATGTGCGGCTGTTTTTATTTAGCCACGGGCCCTTACTTTTATAAGTAGGTATTTATATTTCGTAAATATGATAAATATTTGCTAATAAGTAGGTATTTATCATATTTACGAAATATACAGAATCTAGTAAGCCTTGAAAAAACTTCAAAATTTTAAAACCTACTCACATATTATACCCATGTAATGGACCTGTAGATGTTAAACTAAGATAAAGACAACAGCTGATTTTATCTCCCCAAAAAGCTGGGAGCGAAATTAAACGCCTGAAGGGAGGCAGGGAGAATTCGGTCCTACCAATATAAAAAGGACCAAGTTTTCTATAATATGTAAGTAAGTATAGAGAATCAATACCTGGTAAATGGAAGTAACTTCATACCTATTATGGATGCATAGTTTATGACAGTTGCTGCTTAACTGGAAAGCTAATTAAATGCAAGAACCTTAGGTAGGTACCTAAGTCTAATCTGAAGTCGTTATAATAAATAAGGCTTAATACTGATAATGCTAATGAAAAGCTATTATTTATGTGTTTATTTAGGTATTTACTTATTCGTAACTGCGTGTTATTAGCAAGTTATTGGCGGATTTAATCGTTTGCACATGCCTTTAAGTTGTATTTATTCATTATAAATCCCTGAATTATGATGTTTTGTGTCAATACCATAGATTCTACATGTGTATATTGGTGATATTTTGTTATTCTTTAGTATTGAGGGAAGACGAGATAAGAATTAATTAACGGACAATTTACATAAACTAAGTATTTATTTGTGCATGTAAGTATTTAAGTAGCGCCATTGAAGTAGCGCCACTGAAATTAATGATTTGACTTTGACATTTAAAGTCAATTCGCAAACTTAAAGACTTTTGTAAAAAAATCCGTTTTACTACTCCTTCTACCCTAGATCCCATAAGGATCAAAGGTCCCATAAGGATCAAAGGTCCCATAAGGATCAAAGGTCCCATAAGGATCAAAGGTCCCATAAGGATCAAAATTTGAAAACACCTACATTTCTCATCTTAAACCCCTAGAATTCTAATTTTATTCAAACCTACCAAATAACACAAAACAAACCATTAACCCAATTAGTGAAACCATTCCTTACAATTAATTTTAAACGGCCAACAGAAACACGTACAAACAGCGCCTTACCCTTAAAAATAATTTGTTTGTATAAGCAACACACGGGAAATAGGCACGGCTGAGCAGAAGTGCCAAAACAGGGACGGACAGGGATCATCCCTTACAAGTGTGGTGGCATAACTTTATTTTGTAATTAACATAATTAGAGAATGTAAACTCAGGGATACAGAACCGTGCTTATTATGTTAAGGCGTACTTACTGATGTTATTGCGGAATTGGAGGAAAACAGGTGTTAAATGTCAAGGATAAGCTGGTTCATTGTTCTGTTCGTTCCGGGGACTTGGTCTTTTGGTCCGAATTTTTAAAAGAAGTTATATTTTTGAGTATTTTTTTTAGTCATAGAATGAGGCAGGGTCTACGCTTGCGTAGCACGTGCTACGAAAAAAAAATTATTTGTCTAAGCTGGTTATAATTTAATCATTCTGGAATTTAAACCATTTAAAATTCCAGACAGTTCACACCTAAACATTGGCACGGATTTTGTTTTGTCTAAGTGACCCATATTTATAACCCTCTACTACCATATCTTACGCGCGTCTTTTGTTTTCCGGTCTCGTAGAAGATCAAAGTGCGTAATTTACGAGAAGCCGTCGAATTTTTTAAAAATAATTCTGTGGGACGTATATTTTATATAAATGGTTTTTGTTATTCATTAATGAAGTACCTACAGCCGGCAGTAATAAAATAGAATAATTTAATTAGGGGTTTTAGGGACACTTCCATCTTGAAGGGGACGGAACGGTCCATTCCGGCGATGCAAGGAAATCTATTGGTTTAATATCGATGGTATTATAAATTTAAGAAAATCCCTTGACGTCCCCCGAAAAAGGTGGCGTTGTGGGTATCAGGTGTCCCAAACTGATCCCTAAGAATGGTATTATCCGGAACATATTTTCCAAGCTGGGGTCGTGCAGACCAGTCGGAGGGCCCACTCTGAATAAATTACTTATCTACATTGATTTTTTGATCGTATTTACATAGGGAAAAGTTTTGAGTGCCAATACTCAGACTCTGCTTTATCTCAGCCTCATAGTGTTATCATACTGGTATATTTTGCAGGCTGCGAGTCTCGTCTTAACACTTAGGTCGAGATAAACTGAAGACTTTTAAGTTCAGCTTAACTAATACATTCGCTTTAGAACTTTAAATGTGTAATTTTACGACCGAGATAGTTGTGCTAACTGGGCGGGCCAGGAAAATTATACAATGTAGGTAAGTATCTAGAAGTTCGTGCGATACTTACCTACAAGACATTTTTTTAAGATGAATTAAATTGACTAGGTTTTTGTAATATGTTTCAAGTGTGACTTCAGGATATAACAAATGTGTATATAGCTACCTAATTAATAAGCAGGAATAAAAATGTTTCATAGAAAATTATTAGGTATCTTCACATACCTACCTACATAAACAAAAGAAGCTAACAAAACCTTTTCGGACAAATCCTAATGGGTATAAGAATGTATATCTATGACGCGAGTCCCAACCCTGTCTATTATCTCCTACAGTTCTATTCTAAGTAAAGATTAGGTAGGTACCCGTACTTTGGCCTTCAGTGAAGGTCAAAGGTCAAAGTCTTCCAGTCCTCTTGTCCTTTTAAACAGAACTAGGATCCCGGCAATGAAAATTACCAGTAATTCGTAGACTTCAAAGTACTTAGGACCGTTTATAGAGCAAAAACATCGCTTCTCTTCTATTATAAATTCAAATGTATACTATTAAAATTTTACAACTAAAAATTGAATTAATTGTGAATTAAAAAGTAATAAAACCGATCCGGATTCGTATGCAGTATCTATTCAATAATACGCAGTGAAATCGCCATGGGTTTGAGCCTGCATTGGTACAGTCACGAGCACTAATATGTCAACACTTGGCAACTTACAATTGCGATTTTTTCGTGAAATAACGAATATAACGTTGAAATACGACACTTTACACATACCTAATAGGTTCGTAAATACTTTGTTCGTAATAACATAAAATTTCATTCAAAACTAAAGGAGAAAATCGTATTTGAATAAAGGCAAGTGTATACATACTTTTGCTCGTGACTGTACTTAGATAGAATAGGATTGTCATATCTGTATTTATAGTCAGTTATAGCCGACCATACTCGTATAACCATACGTAGATGTATGGAAAAAAGAAGTGCAATATTTTTATTATTTAGTAGTAGATAATACCTATTTAGTTGTAGCAGGCGAAATATAGGTGTAGGTGTACTCTGCCTAACCCGTCGGGAAATGTGTACAGGCGTGATGTTTTGATGTGTTAGGTTATGTAGGTATTTAGTTTTTTTTAGTACCTACCTATTACTGTATTTATTACTTATATAATGTAACTACTTTGAAATGATCAAATTGTTTACTCAATTTTCGTGAGAGTTATGCACACTCCTTAGCGCATTTTAGGTTTTTGTTTGGTTTTCGTCAATCGAATTTCAAAACCTTTACGTAGGTACCTACCTACCTATTCACGTATTCATACGTGCACGAATACCTGTACCTATCGCCCGAGGACGCATGGAACAGGTTATTCTACCGCGTTATCGTGATCCATACATACATATGTACAATACTTGTACGCACCTACCTACTCACTTTAACAAGTGATATTTTTCAAGCTCCAATGACACTCCACAGAGCATTGAAGGGTGAAAATATTCGAATTCTATTCCAAAATCTCTTGAAGCCGCTTAAACCCCTTAAATAAAGCAATTCTATTTCGAAATTTTCAAGATAAATACATTCTTACATGAATAAATAAAAGATAGCTCTAATTCACCAGACAAATAAGCAATAACGTTTAGGCCTTCAATTACACTTGGCCCGCCAATGAAATCAAAATGTCACGGCATTTCAAGGGTATTTTCTTTTCAATTTCGCGGTGACCTTTCGTCCGGACATCGAACCAAGAACCCCCGTCTAGACATCATAGTGCTGCGCTACAGTCAGCTGATAAACGAAAACGAGATAATAAATAGATGCCTTGCCAAACATACCTAATATGAATACAGGCTAAAGAGATTTGGCACCAGTACTAGGTGTAGGATTTACACTTCGCTCTGGCCAGGTATTGACGTCTTTACGTCAGTGTGTCGCTCGCTTTACTCAACCCTCTCGCTGCAGCCGCTCCCTGCATTTCCCTACCACTCGTTCTTTTATTTTACGACATGTTGTCTACGCGAGATACCCTTAAATGTGCTATGTAATATGTTTAAATTGGACGGAACTCACAAGTACTTTCACACAGTGTTTGTAAAAGGGTTGATGACAGATATGGAATATTTCAAATGGGCACTTTAAGTCCATAGATAGGCTGTGACTAAACTGACAAATGCTATTTAAATGGGTAGATAACTTATTTTTGTTTTTCTTTGTTTCAGGTACCTATGGCCCTACAATTATGGTTTTAAAATCACTATTCTGATCTAATGGAGTATTTTAGTAGGTAGGTATTGAATTTTAAAGCCTTCTTATTAAGCATACCTATACTGTTCTAAACTACTAATTTTTTTTTAATATTTGAACACACAGAGTTCCTCACATTTCAAGCTCAAATAATAAAATCATTCAACAAAATGTCCTTCATTAAGAATCCAAATTCGCGAACACACTATTACAGAAATCTTTATCCCCAAATGTCTGGTAAAGCACGTAGCATACCTACCTACCTAAAATTTTTCATCTGAAATACTGAAGGGCAGGTAGAGAATATCGCTTAATCGTGGCGGGAGGCTCCAACGGAGGAGGGACATTAATCGGAGGCTTTACGACGGGAATCCGAGCCGCAGACGACGTCAGCCTCTTAGCGTATTGAGCGCGTATAGCGGAACATTGCAGATAAAATATATTGAAGCTGAATAAAAATATAATATATAAAGGCGTGGGAAAAAATATGGTTCTAAGTATTATTCGTCTCACCAAAATATGATACCTACTTATAAATATTTTGTTAACAATAGTAATAAAATGTTAATTGCAAATAGATATTTTAATGTGGTAGAAACAATTTTAAATAGTTTTAAGTGCATGTTAATACGCCAACGATTTTATTTGTTGAGTATACCTACTTCATTCAATTCAAATACCTGCATAATTTTATACCGGTTAAATGTTAATTTCAGTAATAACAATTAATAAATTGGTTAAACAATGTATTTTTAAATCGTTTACTGAATCCGGAATTTCCTCTACACGAGTTCACACGATTAAAATTCTCATAGCATAACCCAATTCTGCATATTCTACACCACCGCGCTTCTATATAGAGAGAAAAAGTAGGGCTGGAATCGAAGGAGTTCGTCCAAACTGGAAATATAATTTTAAAGATGGCTGCCGCTCTCGACCTACCCCCGCCCCGCGCGCTCCCCAACCCGCACCCTGACGCAGCCTAAAATATTATGCACCCAAAAACCATTGTCTGTTGCCATGACAACGGGCCGCTCGATACCGGGGACTCGCAGTCGCACAATCAAAGTTACAGTCATCTCGCTTACTCTTTAAGTAGTCAGATGCTGGGTCCGGATTTGGACGATCGTCGTATTCGCACGGCGATGGCTGGATGCCAGTGTTCGTAGGGTTAGCATAAAATGTTCTCTGCGCTGTCGGTTAAGCGAGCCAGCGGTCTTGTTGGAAAGCTTCGGTCGAACAAGAATGTAAATGATATAAGTAGGTACATTGAACCGATCTGACCTACATCGTACCTACTATGGATTATATACCTATAGATTATATCAAATATGAGATCTTAGAGCAAATATCTCGTACTTAATTTACAACAAAATAGGCCGATCTGATCGTATTTTGGTTAGGTCTATGATTGTATAGATATACTCACTTGTAGTTAGATAGGATATTCTTATTGTAGGATCCTAATAAATTCGTCGTCTCATTTCTGGCTACGATCATCTTTGCCTTGATATCTGGGTGTATAGAGTTTTTTGACGCATGGTTGACGTCAATTATTAGCAAACCACACATGAACGTACTTATTTAAAACTCACTTCACTGAAAACTTTTGCAAAATCACCAACTAACTTACCACTTGATTATTGATCTAGCTAAATATAAACACTAGATTCACTTTACAGCAAAATATGATATAATAATAATAACCACAACTTTATCACATCTCATCTCCCAAAGCTACCGTGCAAATGACTCAAAACTTGGGGCAATTTCAAAAACAAATTAGAAAGTTCTATTTTCGGCGCCCCTATTGGTCGATTGCACAAATGTTATATTTTTTTGTCTCACCTTAGGAGTAACTTTCTCTTTTTTGTTACAGTTCTCATTCTTCCTGGTTGCGTACCTATAAACGCGGAAGGGTTTTTAAAAACTTTCACCACTGAAACAATAGCTTATTGCGTTCGATCCTTTTTGGAACTTTAGACAATAACAACTGGCTTTTTTTGGTAAAAAACTGTTCTTTATGTGTAAGACACGTTATTATTTTTAAAATATAACTTTTGTGTCATCGATAAAGTTTCATTTTCATATTCTTAAAGACATATTTATGCCCATTTTGCCATGTTTACCTTCCTACGTTATTTCATCGATGATACCTACCTACATTAATATCTTTTTCGAATAGATACCTACCTATTCATTGGTTTGTATAAAAATAAAAACCAATAAATAATTCAATAAAGTTTTGCACACAAAAATATTTCCAGGAAATCCAAAATAAAATAACTTTTATTTAAACGTCAGAACTTTCAAAGTACCCAATTTCCTAAATGATTAACAGATACTTAATATTTACCTATGTAGAGCAATTCAATATTTCAAATAATCTTACAACAAACTAAACTATAACTACAACTTAACTTTCAATATTTATAAACTTCAAATCTACCAAACACAAAAAAAGTAAAGTTCATCATGACATCTTGTATGTCTACACCATAGAAGCTCTACTATGTTCTACGGTTTCGAAAAAGTTCGGCCTTGATTGCATAGATGGCGCTTTTGGCGACTCGTAAAAAATATCTTAAGACCGGCGAAATTCGAAGGGTTATCTTGGTAAGATTGTAGTATTAGGTCGTTTTCCACGAGGTTAGCTACTTAGGTCACACATGTGACCCCAAATAGATTTTTTCAGGTAAAAACCTAAGTTCTATGAATCTATGATGTCAACTTAGAAAATATCTGGAAAGCAGAATTTATATTTTCATACCTATTTCCTAAATAAAAATAGCAGTAGCATTTATTTATTTATTAAGTGCACTAAAAAGATGGAAAGCATTAATTGATTTTTACGACAAAAAAACTATTTGCGTTTCTAGGTTCTTATCCTAGGTATTAGGTAGTGTATATAATTATATTTTTTATTTAACTACAAGCAATATAAGCTTCCAAAAATACCCCTGTGTAAATAAACGTTTTCTTACCTCGTTTACCTTCAAAATATAGAGGTCAGCTTCGAAGACTGAAGTACCTACTTATAAAGCCTTCGATAACTTTTATAACTACCTTCATCTACAAAGAATAAATCTGCATAGTTTTCTTTAAGGCTTAATTATTTTAGGTACCTAAAAATTTATTTATATTTTCCATCTATTCCAATTATGTCATTATTATCTCAAAAACTTGGTTATTTAGGTCTTTCTATTCATACCTACCTACTAAACAAAGAGCTGCTCCTCTTTAAGTGGAAGGTTCAATACTTACGCAAAGTTTCAGCCAGTCTTTTTTTTTTCAGGAAATCAGCACATATAAAAACAAACTTACTTCCTATTTCAGCATTTATGTATTTTAGTTTTTTCATAAGCAACTAATTAAAAGTTATTTTTATTAGTTGATTGGTAGGTAGATATTTTGTAAAAAGCCATACACTGCTCTGTTAAACATTATTTAGGTACCTATGCTCGTGTTTAATACTTACTTATAATTAGTTTACTTACCAAAATGTTGGCTACCCCGTCACAGCATTTTCCAGCAGTTTTATTTAACAACAGGATCCAACCCTGGTATCATCATGATTTATTTTAGATAATGTCTAGTTATAAGAAGTTAGTTTCTATAGGTCCTAATAATAGTTCCCACTCCCTCTCACAGAGAGGATTTTCCTACTGCTGGAACGCACAGGGCGTTCCAGCAGTAGGAAAATTATACCCAAATTATGATATCCTAGTTTCTGTAATAGCAAAGGCAACTGAGGTATTAACTGAATATCTTAAATCATATAGGGAGGTAGGGACTAAAATAACTATTTTATTTATAAATTAGATAGGTACTAGTTATGGCAATAATTTCTTTGACTGCTCACACAAGTATATTGGGGAAACGGCAAAAAAATACCCAGACTGAAGTCATAAAAAATGACTTCCCTAGGATTTTCCAAACAAAAATGTAAGTAGAAGAAAATTCATTTTCCATCATAATTTTCCAGTAACATAAATTATCGTCATACCTACTTATATCACCTGAAGAAAATTTTCTCTCTGTCCGAAATAGATAGGTAACGGAAAATCTGCTCAACCAATTTCTATCAGCCGTTTACTTATAGACAGCTTAGGTACATAGTCTAGATATCTGCATAACATCCCGGAACTGTACATCCGTACTCGCAAGTTGCTAATATGATAGTTAAAATGAGTAACAACCTACTACTGCATACTTAGCTTGTGTATTATGGTACCTGTGTGAATCTGACTACTCATTGTAAGCGTAATGCTTGAAGATACTTTTACGGAAGAGGAAATGATACCGGGTACCTATATTTGGAATTTGTATTTGACTTTATATTTTTGTTCTTGTGATTTGTCATTTTGTATGTAATCTAAGTTAATGTGATAGGTTTTTATCTTTATTGTTTCAAGTGTGTAATTTGGCTGAATAGTAAGTTTAAGTTACTTAATTGGGTAGGTAATTAACTTTTGTTTAGCTCTACCAAAGTCAAAAGTAGCCATTTTGCAATAAAATTGTAATGTTATAATATTACCTAGGTATACAGATTGAATGCCTAACAATAGATTATGAAATTAAACCAAAACATGTTTAAATGATGTATTTATTTATTAATAAGTTTATAGATAACCTGTAAAACATTGTATACAAAGAAAGACATTAATATAGACCATTTAGGTAGCTACAGTTTTAATAGGTAGGTACTAATAATAAAAGTGTCATTTATTGCATAATGATTATATAAACAGTAATTGAAATGTTAAGACACGTGAGTGATATAAACGAAGACCATCACAACATTGACCCAATTAATTGCATTCTTTGATAACTATAGTTAATTAATGTTACAAAAACTAAATAACGTGCAAATCGCGTGATGTCTGTATGTTACATGTGATGTGCATCAAGATTACTGTAATACAATTATGAAACTGTTGTCTATACAAACAATTGACTTTATACAGTATCTATAAAAGAGATCTATTTTATTGTGGAGTCGTTCTGCAGCTGCCCAAGTGATCTGTGAACATGAAAACACACAAAAACATATGAAATGTAATGTCAATGACAAAATAGATGTAAGTTCTTCAAGCATCTTCATGTCTTCGTCTTCTCAGCGGTCGACCAGTGTCATCTTCTGTTACGTATACTGAAGGTATACCGGAAAGAATGAGGCACTCAGGATACATTCAGTATACGTACAGAAGGCGACGCGTACTCTTCTCTTCTCTTCTGGGCTTCGAAGAACGCTGTGGAACATGGTAAGAATGGTCTAAAAGTAATTCTAAGATTGACTGTACTTTAATATTAATTTGACTCTCACACCACCCCAATGTTAACCCTACTAGCTCACTATTTAAATGTGACGGTTCACACGTAGCCCCTTCAATATCTTAAAAGCTCACCGAGCGGAGCAACTCCACACCGGACCCCCACCTCTCCTCAGGGAACACCATCTATAAAATAAAGCAACCGATTTACAACACGCCTGGGTCTTCAAACCGAAAAGGGAAACACTGATAGCACATGAATTCCGCTATCGCAACTGCCCGGGTGAAATGAAAAAAATATGCGCTATCGTAAATATCCAATGCGAAATTGTTTTAAAACTTTAAGCCGCGTTAGACTCGCGAAACAATCTATTGTACTCCACCACCAATGAAAACACAGAGACTTGCGAAAACACGCGATTGGCTTGCAAAAATTATTTTCGCAAACCTACGCACCGGTAGCGAGGCGTCTCTTTGTTTTTTAATACCTATCCACCGAGGCAACAACGACTGACGCCGAAGGCCTTTTGTCCATCGGCCTTTGTTAAATATAAAAGATAAATTACAAAAGACAAGTTTCGACCACCACTCGTAAAGATAACTAAAGAATTCCAAGTCTCTATGTGTGTGTCAGCCGGGGGATTGAATAGAAAAACATCAAAGGGCGTAAGGGTGTATTATATTCGTAATTTACGACGCAAGCCAACATAACACCGGGCCTGCATTATTGATTGTAATGCACAAACGAAAGGTTCTCTCTATGCACCGATATAAAAATCACAAAATGCAGCAAATAGCACTGGAGCGATGTTGGGGGCGAAAGGGATACGCGAGTTGTGGCGGGCGCGGAGAAGAATGATATAGCACGTGACTTACCGGTCCGGTCGGTCAGCTGTTCGCGTCGTCCGATAAGTAAACATTGAAGGATGACGGATGGGGTGGCGCGCGGTTGGAAGGAGCGTGTGTTCAGGGACGGCGTCGCCGGGCGTCTGCCGGTCTGGGCGTCGGGGCGCGCGTCCCGGCCCGCCATCGATTGCCGCCCTCGCCGAGTCGCCGCTCGGCGCGCGCCGAACCTCACCACGACTAATGCCGATGCAAGATTTTCATTACATACGCCATGATCGTTGTTATTTGCACCCCGTAATGTTTTTTGATAGTTTGCTTAGGCTTCGCGACCGTTTACATTACGAATATCTATTTACGTTTACTTGTTATTTAGATAAAGGCTCGTCGGCGGGCTTATTATAATATTACGTATGTAGGAGGGCTGATAAAAAGTCGATATTAAACAGTAGACAGGCTGCGCCACCTGTTCTTGTTCTCCCGGTGATTACCGTTCCGCCCTGCGAGCTGCGGCACCGCTCGGGATTTTTAATACTAACATAGGTCGGCTTTATGTCGCAGCGTAATAAGTGGGTAATGTAGATTTTGGCAATTTTATAAATAGAAAATATAAAACGAGATTGCGTATTGTTGTGTATTAACTTACGCGCCTTTTTTTCTGTATTGCCTCCACTTAGGTTGGTAATGAAAAAATAGTAAAACGTCATGTCGCGAGGTATTCAAGTAATCGTTTAGTCGTAATTTATGAAGGAAATTTTTATGGCAGTACGTTTGCGATTTTGCGTTGGAATCTTTTGTTATTCATGTTTTTACCTAGGTAGAGTTAAAGTCCATTGTTTTACGTATTATGAGGGAATAAATAATCTTTGGTAAGTGTATATTATCCTGTGTACCTACCTATGACTTTTTACATGGTGGGTGAGAGAGAAAACCATATTCATCTACCCGCATGCATGTCCTGTGAGACTTCTAAAAATGGTTGTTCCATTTTGTTCTTCACAGAACTATTTTGTATGATTAACATTTAAATAACACCTGCAATTAAAACGCTTCAGCCTGTAACTATACACAGCGGTTTGCTCCTTAGTAAATAGCCATCTACAATTTCAGGTAACCGCTATACCTACCTACGAACGTTTCCAAATTCTGTAATCTCATGGAAATTAGGTAACTTAGAGAGACGAGAATTTCAGGAAACTTCTATTATATTACAAGTTGTTGTACCTAACTTGTATGTACTTGTAAACTATCGTTTATGTTTCTGATATGTATTATAACGTAACTTAATATACCATCAAGCCTGTTTATGCAGGGGTACACCTGCACGTACCTACATACCTAATACTTAGGTTTAAAGATATTTTATTAGGTACTCATAAGAACTTAAATAACACAGTTCACTTAAAATGAGATACAAAGTGCTTAGGTACAGTCAACAGTACTGACTGTACCTACATCTCATAATCAGCCTATAATGTTCCCACTGCTAGGACACAGGCCTCCTCTCTGTGAGAGGGAGTGGGCCGTAATCCACCACGCGGCGCGGGCCCAGTGCGGGTTGGTGGATGTCACATGTGTTCGAATTTATGATTCTAGGACAAGCCGGTTTCCTCACGATGTTTTTCTTTACAGTTTTGAGAGCAGTGGTGATGAAATAATTTACACAAAGTAAAACGTCTATCTGGGTTCGAACCTACGACCTACAACTCGTAAGTCGCGGTCGTTACCACTGGGCCACCACTGCTAATCTAAATAATAAATAATATCATATTTTCCTCTGGGGCGTTGGCGACGTTACAGGTTAGGTACATAGATGTTTCTTAAGTTTTGTCTTAAATATGTTTATACTATCACACCTCTATAAATCCTCCGGTACTTTTCTGATAGGTACCTATTATGTACCTAAGTGATAAAGCAGAAACGTCTTTCACGTGTAGGTGATGATTCATGAACTGCAAGTAGGTAAAGGACCTAGGACTGATAGGTATACGTACCTAGGTAATAACTAACCTATTTAATATTTGTACGCTGTTAACGGCAAAACATAGAGATCACTGTAACTATTTTATTTACAACACCTAAGTATGTTTAACAAAAAACAACTTTGACTTCTACATAACTATAGAGTCATTTAGTCCCTTTTATTAACATATCAATTTTAAATATACCTTCCTGTCTAAATAGATACTAAGAAGGTACGTACGCATCAATAGATACTAAAAACCTACGTCTGCATCAATTAGCACATAAAACAATTTTCTATAAAAAAACCACAACAGTCACCTGTAAAAAAGCATATTTTTCATATTCAACTTGCAGATATCTAATAGTATAGTATTTTACACTTAATAAAATAAAAATCTTCAAAACGAACGAGATAGATCACTGCAATGACCTAATTTCATACATTTACGATGTCTTTTTAAAAGCGGAAATACGGTTCCATAAAATAAAACTTTATAGCTTTTAAAGTTTTTCATAAATATTATTTGACATTTACAGCATTTTTTTGTAATTTTTAATGATTTCCGTCATCATCATTGATAATAAAAAAAAAACTCTTGCTACTAGCCGCCAAATCATGCATCAAGGAGTTTAGATGATTAAAATAAGGCTTGAGACTTGTTTTTAAACGTCATCATCATCCTATTTTTTTTTTCTATTTTTTTCTTGCCCGTTTTTCTCCATAGGTACCTACCTACCTACCTACTACGCTTTGAAATGGGCAACTAGCATCATCTTTCTGACAAACCAACCCCTGAACAAATCAAAAATGCCTGTAATTGGTTTATTTGAAATAAACACTTTGATTTTGAGTTTTGGGATCGCCGTGACTGGCATATCACGTCTTATCTTCCATTCACCGCTATCAGCCTCATCTAACACTAACGTCACATCAGTGTCTACTTCCTTTTTAGCAATTTCATCACTTTCACACATCACCTATTTATTTTTTTATAAATTTAATCAAAATGAAGTATCTACTTATTTACTTTTACCAACTCCATTCACAAATAAAGACTCGATTCCATAAGACATTAAATTATTAATTCTAAAGTGTTACCTATCAGTGTGGCAATACTTCCCTATCCAACGTATTTCATTCAGCCATTTTGGGAATGGCGTTCTAGATATTCAATCAGCCGTTACCCATAAAATATTGCTGTCGAAGCGAGGAGGTGGGTAGCTAAATGACCTTTCTAGATCTTGTAGCCAGGTCAACGGAAATTAGTGTTCCGGAACGATTAAATGGGTGTACCTATTATTATTTAATTGGAGGACTATTAGGTAGGTACGTAGGCTTTAGGTAATGATCGTGTCTTGTGCAAAAAGTGTATCTACCTACGTAAGTACTTAGATAAGTGCATAGATTTTCAATATCTAGGTACACTGCGTAAAGATAGAAAAACTCAAAGTTTGACAGGCATAGGATGATAAAGAAACATTATTGTGCCATTAATTCCGTCTCATGTGTGAACATTGAAGTCACCTACTTATAAATAGGTAAACAAACAATTTAAAACTAACCACCAAGTTTTTGCTACTATTTTATTTTTATTTGATCAGGTTAAGCCACGGATCATCAGGCCACGAATGGCTACCTCCTAAATACGTAATCCTCCACAGTGTTCAGAAAGCACGTTACGCTTGGTTCCGACTGATCGTACCAGGTGGCGCTTGCGGTTGCTACGCGCGCGTAGCACTTGTTACCACGGAATTGTTTTTTTTTTATATAAGATTGACACTGTTGTTGGATGGACAAAAGTTTTTTTTCTAGAATCTAGATAGTGATGAAGAACATATTTGTCTTTCTACCTAAGTAGAACACAAGTAACAAATTAAAGTTTATAGCATTTCTCTTCCAATAGGAAGGTTGACCGTCTATCTAATAGCTTGGTCCTTATAATTAGTTCAGCCTTTGCAGACAAAAGGTCTATCATCTAAATCTCTAGAACTCTGACCCCATTAAGTTGCCTAAAATACTTATCAGGGTCGCACAGGCCCCTTTTCGTCCTAACGACTATTTAGGTACCTAAATTGTAGGTAGGTATAGGTCACAACAACCTATTGTAGGTATCTATAGATAGGTAGGTACTACGTTGAGATGGGCGTAGACTATCGTTACACCAATAATTAAAACTTACTCGAAGATTCTTGTAGGTTCCTAGATGAATTTGATTGGAGACCTGGAATACCTACACCTAAACCTATCCTACAAAATGGATGTCAACCAATTGCACAAAATTGCAAAGGTTTCACACTAGAAACTGTCTCAGTTTTAGCTAAAAACTAGCTTGACAAAGTAACCTTGGTTAATGATAGACAGATAGACACAACCACCTACTCGTAAACATGGTGATAATTGTTTTCAATTCCTGTGTTTTAATTGAACAGTTATCTTTAAAAATAGAAGACACAAAATACAACCCCTCTGGAACCTTATTTTAACAAAGAAACGTACCTACTCACCTTCACGGCCCCAGCAAATCTCTCCTCCAAAGATCCCGATAACTTACCTCTAAAGGATCATCCCGACATCATCATGAAACATAAGAAGTTCAATTTTACCATTTTTTCCAGTTGAAAGTGTGCTCTTCCGCGGTCGATGGTCAAATGAATGAATAAACGGCCTGAACCCCAAGGCCCAGGGGGTGGGGTCGAAAATGGAAAAAAAATGGGGTGGGACCAGACACCAGACGACCCCTGTAACAAAAAATGAAGATTTATTTGCGAATACCAGGTTTTGTAATAGTAATAATGGCTTTATTATTGTATTCGGATGCACGGTAGTGCAGGCTAAGTTCCACAAACAAACAGCTAACATTTTTGTATTGATTGGTCTTTGTTCAGTTGCTCAGATTGAGTGCAATTAAAATTCTATAAAATGTTCTTAAAAATGTACCGCTGTGTGTACCTACCTATAGGTACAAAAGCTTTCTAATTAACAAGAGTCAACTTATTGCAGCTATGTAGGTAGGTATTGCCCACGGCTATAGAAATCAGCAAAAATGTACCTTTTCAACCATAGGTAATTAAACCGGTATGTAGGCACCTGTTCAGTTAGGTAAGTAAATTACAAATCAGCTGTTTGTACAACTTAATCTAATGCCAATTACTATACCAGTGCCCCAGAAAAGGCTCTATCATTAATTATCAGATAACTGGTTTGAAATTTAACCATTTATAAACAGAGATACGTTAATTGCCAATACATAACAATTACTAGGTCGCCAGAGCACAGTTCTTGTACCGTGACTCACACTTCGTTGCATCTAATTCGCGAGATATTTCTAATTGTATCGCTGTGGATATAGCTCGTTTATTCAGCCTGCTCATATTCCCTAAAACCAATGCCCTTTTCACGCCATATGCGATGAATAAACACAGCAACTCCTAATCAAGTTTGTATGAGTATTAACAGCATTAAAAAAAGGGATGTCTTTGATCCCCACGTTGTTTCGTGAGTCGGCACGGAACGAGATAAATTCACAATATTTAATTGTCATGTTCTCTGCTCAATAATTTTGCAATACGACTTGCATATGAACACTCATCGGCGATATATTTATGAGTCTTTAGCGATATAATTATGATCGAATGTAGTCTGCGATTGAAATAAATGGCGTCCGTATGATATAAATTAGCGTTTAAAATAACAGCTAGTGGTATAATTTTAATACCTATTAATAACCTACCTCTTGATTAATATCGTCTCTAGTTTAAGAAATAGAAAATAAATAAACATAAAAGTCAAGGTTATTAGATAACAATAATTACCAAAACAAACAGTTATATGGAGTAGGCACTAATATTAATGCATTTAAATTAAGCAGGAGTAATTTTAATCTAAAAAAAAAAAGGAATATATAACGATAAAATTAAAACAATTCCAATAAGACAAAATCTGGTTAGATAGGATTACCTACCGTTGAAATTAAGACAAATGGTACGGGGCGAAGCCAACATAATTTTATTGCAAAGGTAAGAAACAATTTATAAATATTTGGTTGAAAAAACACAAAGGAAAATTGAAAAAAATAAATAAAACGCTTACCTGCGTAACAAAACATCACAGAATTTACACTATTTGCTCTACAAAAATGACTGGTTTCACGAATTGAATAGAAGCTAGACATTTTAAAATATTTTTTTAGATCATTTCGACACGTCTTTGTCTACGAATTCTGTATTATTTTGAATTTTCTTTCCATGGTTAGGCCTAAACACAACAAAAGCGGCGGCGGCCGGCCGACGGCGGCCATCTTGTGGCGCTGCTGTCGCGTCGCTCTGCACGCTCATTGGCTGAGTGACGTCAACCGCGCCATGACACTCCACCATTACTACACACTAACAAATATCTCTTGGCTATTCGCACACTGAATACTAAGCACTATGCGGCGGACACACACGTCACACTACCCGCACTACAAACTTTGTAGCTTGGTACACGCGCCTATCCTTGTCGGCTCGCATTCTTGCGTTGTGAATTATCGCTTTAGAAGCTTTTAGGATGCACCCTAATCGGGCAAAGGGGAACATTTAAAATTCAAGTGACTCGGCACTGATAGGTTGAGAGATTTTAATTGGCTGCTGATTTTTGTTGTCCCGACTCGACTAGTGTTAAATTACGAGATGTTTTCTAAATTAATGTAGAATTGACATCAACGTATTAGGATAGGCTTTCAACGTGAAATTTCTCTATTTAACAGCTATTCGTGAGCACAAGTAGCTATAGAAAATATAAAAGGAATTCTTAATAAACTTGCAGACAAAGGCAGTCGTAATACAGTCTTGGTAAATATAAATAAATGAAAGATGCATCCTGCATAAGTATCCAGATTTTTTCTATTTAAAAAAGGTCATATGCGTAAGCAGTACTTCTTGCCTTTTTATAGCTTGGTTACCAGATGCAGGTAAGTTCTCCTCAGCCTACGTAAAGAGCTTAAAATGTAACGATGCCTAAGCATAGGTAATGAATGAACAACATTGTGGCCCGACTTCATCTAACATAGAAAGGGTTTCCAGTGAAAGGAATTTATGTACCTAGGTACTCTTGCAAACTGCCTATATTACGGTGTTTAAATTATACCTACCTATTACTTGTAGGTAATATTTCGGTGTTGGCTATAAGTAAGTAATAGTGGGGAGGCAGAAATGAAAGTTCATTTCTGGTTACAACCTACTTATAGGTAGGTACTTTACATAGAAATTGTATTTTTAATGAGTAGGTACCTATGTGGTGAATATAATTAAAATGTTAGTAATATTAATATCTCAAGAAACTTGTGAATTTTATTATTTAAAGACACTCATGTGCATCCCATTTATTATAAATAGAATGCTTTGAGTCTTTTACACACTTTTATTTTTCATTTATGCACCACAAATTATAAAAAGAACAAAAAATTAAACTTGCTTAAATACTGCTACGACTAGGTGTCTGTGCTACGCCGTAGACCCAATTTTCGTAGACCCGAAATAAGGTCAAAACATAACAAAGGTGCACTTCATTAACAACTTGACTAAATAGGTAAATATTAAAACAGTCAATTTACGCAATTATTAACCATTACACCAAAACAAATAGGTATAACTATTACATAATATAATTTTATACTATCTCTACGAATTAATTTATCGTAGAACACTGACGTAGCTACCATAAGTCATCGTAGCGCTCGTTATAAAGCGTCACTGGATATTATTTATTGTAAAAAAAATCATCCGAACAAAGTTAATGAAGTACTATCATATTTTTATCTTAAATAATTAAGGACCACCTGACCACTTGGACTTAACAACTATATCGCCTCTTTGTGATGCCGACGGTTGTTTCTCTCTTTTTTATTCTCTTTTCTAAAATTTATTGTTGTAAAATATGAAATTTCCAATAAAAATGTAGGTGGGGCTGCGACGTGGGGCACACCATCTGTTGTTCTCCCATATTTATGTGATTAGTTCATGGATTGGTCCGGTGTACGTATAATTTTTATTTAAAATCGCCAATTTATGATTATAATCAGGTTCTGCCTCACAGGCTGTCAAAAGTTTTAATCGATTTATGTATGGCTGCGTTGTTTTGTGTTGCTGCCTTCCACTAACTTACCTACCCTTTTTTATTAGTAGGTACCTAACTTTTAAATTTTATCGCATGACTGCTTCTGAATGCACAGACAATTTTCTAACCCATTTAAAATTGTTATTTATGCAATTAAAATAGTGTTTTGCCATTTCAATTAGTGTTATCAAATTCGAGTGCATTACCTACTTAGTAAATTGGTAATTACTTCATCAATTTATATATAGGTACTCGTCTAGATAATCAGCTTTTACAAAACTGGTTCACATGCGTATGTGTCAGCAGAATCATTTTTGTGTCTTTATATGAAGGTACCGCATGCAAAAAACCTACTTGGTAAAACATAGACACAACATTGAGATAGAAACAAGATTGACAAAAAAAAATTGGTCAGCAAAAAAAGTTTATCCTCGCTCCCGGATCGCCAGGTTAAATAAGTAAGTATATTCACTCTTTTCGGTATAATATAACGGTAGGTTACACAAAGAAGCGATGTCCCCACATTAAGGGGGATCTGAGCCATCTGTGAGATCGAACCAGTCGACAACTTGTATGGGATGCCGTTACGGGGAGTCAAGTGGGTGAATCAACACCCGCCATGTGTACCGTGAACGTAGGTAGGTATTCTGTATTGATTAAATGACTCGGTGGTTACTAGTTACTAAGCAGCAAGCGTACTATTTAAACTATCTAAAATTACAATATTTTTATCTGTTAACACAAAAAATCACAATGTTATCATGTGTGAAACGTTTTCAAGCGTGAAAGAATGCGATAACCTACTTTTTCATGAGTCTACGTAATATATGATAACTAGTGCTAAATATAACCCCATTTGCTTTAACAACTACCTACGTGTTTTGATACTTATCTAACAGTTCCGTGAAGCCAAACCTACTTTCCGTTTTCCACGGTCAAGCTCAAGAACGCACTAAACAAAAACATTACGTAATTTTACAAAAAAATATAACAAACAAACAACTACATAACCTCACCTAAGTTTATCAACATCTAAAATACCAACGAAAGTAACATCTTGAAGCCATACAGTGAGGCGGGGTCGATGCACTGGACTACATAAGCCTTAACACGGTGGAATAAAGTCCTCATTCGCACTGTAATGCATCACTGGATCCGAGTATCAATGTAGACGATCACAGATGCAGATATTCGTGTGACGTGTGACATGAGGCGACGTGACCTTGACCCACGAATGACGGATTCCGGCCTTGCGGGGTCGCCGAACTGTTCATGTAGGTTGCTACACTATCTAGTCAACATCTACACGTTGTAGCGTTTAACCTAGTATTTCGCTTGTAAAAAATATTACCGCGACTTTTTGTAGCACTCTATTAGTGCTTGCGTAAATTATTACACAGAATAAAAAAAACTAGAAGATAAGGTTTGTTTTCTATTTGAGAATTCATTTTGAAAGCAGATTAGTGACAGCGCGTTACTCGAGCTTATCAAAAACTTATTTGACAAGAAGAAAATTATCGCCTAACTAATAGAAAAGATAAGTTTCCGATAGAAAAAAATAAAAAGATAACGTACATGGTATAATGTTTTACACATAAAGCTAATCAGATCGTTATCGACCGACTTTACAACAATTGTATAGTAAAAAGATAGTTTAGTTCTTGTGTTTACAACGATAGGTGTGTGTTCTGAATAAAAAGCAGTTTGTACGACAATGCAGATAGCGTTACGTGGATGCAAATCGTGGGAGGCGGGCGAGATGTTTGCTCTTTCACGAAAATATATGTTAAAACACACTCTTTGTCCGTAATTGAATGTGCCTTTACATTGAATTTTAAATGTAATACACTCTTTGTTTTCTTAAACTACCAACATAAAGGTAAATAAATAATACATCGAGCTGATAATAATCTTGCTGGATTATTTCATTTGCGGTTTATCCTTTTATTGTGTGCGATGTGCGAGCAACTTCATACATAGGTACTTACATGCATGTATTGATGAACTTTTAAACAAGATAAGATGTTATGTTTATTTCAACAATGGTCATGTATTTATACGGAACGTTAATCGTGATTTTGATGTCACTACCCGCTTAAAAATCGCTTCATAAATAATATCGGATGCACAATCGTGTTCCTACTGCAAATGAAAATTTACAGGAGTTCAACAGAGCATGAATTCATGGATCGTCCGCCCGACCACTAAATTATTTATTAGCCTCAACAAAGGAACCATTTCGGGCGAACAAATCGCCCCCGAATACATTGCATTTGATTTAAAACACAGGTATTTGACCGAGTCGCCGCCCGCTACGAGTAATGAGTTTATTTACGACAATAGAGGCGGCGGACAAGCCTCTTTATTGTCATGATTAGTGGCGATACCCGACAATTGATCGAGCGAATTTTAAGTGCATAACAAACGAGACTGTTATTTATATAGACGTTACTGTTATGGGGGCAATACTTTTTATTAATTTGACCATTTGTTGGCCGTTATTGTTTCAGAACTGGGTGAGCGATCGTAGCAATACCTACTCAGTGGCATCCCAGAGCTAAATAAATCAGTGTACACTCAAAATACTCGTGTTGGTTATTTTTGTCGAGCGATCACTGACGCTGATGCCTTGCATAATGTACGTCGTTAATCGTGTTATAAATCCATGGAGCGTCAACAGGCGGCCGGGTGACGATGCACTGCTGAGCCGCCCAAATGTCGTCTCGACCGACCGCAGGATTTGTCCCCTTGCCAAATATCCCAGCTGTGGACACATGCGCGCTCTGAATACTGATTAAATGTACGTTATTGTTTTCGTTTTTTTTTCACTTTCGTTCTTCGGCTATCGACCTATTGAATTTTTCATGGTGTTCTTTATTGGAATTTCGTATGAGCTTCGCTGATAACCGGCCGTGTTAGCGTCTATCTATATGATCGACCGATACCGCGGGAGGAAGTTTCGTCAATTATACCAACTCGGCGGAGGCATTAGCATACATTTCGCATCCAATTCAACAAGCCTTTATCGACGTTTGAATTGCTTTTATTTGCTAAATAAAAATAAATGTGACTATATTTAGAGAATAATCGACTCCAAGCCGGAAAGAAACTGACGACGAGAATAAAATAGTATTTAATCTAGTTAGATAATGTAACAAACCGCTGGATGCCGCCACTAACATCTGTGTACGATTAGCTCTACGAAAACAAATCGTTACTTTGAAGTAGATTTTCGTCGTTCACAAATATAAATGTGTCATAACAATGTCTCATAAACTTGTACTTACATGACAATACAGATACGAAATCACGTTAACCCATAGAATGGCATCGACAAAAAGCACTAAAAATGCCAATTAATAGAAAATTTCAAGCGGCGTGACTGTTGTCGTAGCGCGTTTAAAATATGCGACAGTGTAGAAACATCGAGTTCACAAAATAGGTTCATCTCTGTCCCGCACGAACAGTGAGTACACGAAACGAATGAACACAGTACGTGCAGTTGCCTTTATCTACAAAACGCATTCGTAATAGTAAAGTGGATCACTTTACGATAGCACAATGCACATTTTTATGAAGGGCGAAAAGGGCGAATATCAATATCGATGCTATTCAAATGTTATACGAGTCTCACATATTATACCTATCAGTTTCGGAAAATCCACATCGTATAAGCAAGTAGGTATTGTAAATTTTGTAATGTTTACTCGTTCTGAAACCCGTACATGCTACGAAAATAAGTCTGCATTAGAAAATTGAAAGTGAAGAACGATTAAAAAATAAACATCCTTATCTGAAGCAGTAAACAAAGGAAAATATTTATATTGAACGGTATTAACCGCTTAATCCTTTTAACTTTTAATTGACGTAACATGTACCACCTGGGCTTAAAACAATAAAATGCATAAAACTCACCCCGGGTACTCGATTTTAAAGAATGTACATTGGCAGCGTTTTTAAATCACGATTTTAGGAAAAAAATTGCTCACGATTGGGATCCGAATTTACTGATACAGGGGAATGTAAGTTCAACTTGCTGAAAGTTTTAAATATCATTATCGAATGAGGTGTTACGTTGGAAAATCGGTCGTATATCTTTCCTTGTGAGATTTATTTTTGTATATCGCTCTACGCGCGTTTAAGTCAGTTTTCCAGGTTAAGGGTGCTGATGTAGGACGTGCAAATAAACACGGTATTTTTATCGCCGCAAACCTTTATATAGTTGCGGTCGATTTCTCCTCTTTATCTGCTCAGAGCGGTGTTTGCTTTATCTTGAATAAAAAGAAAGATACGTGTCGACTGTCAAAGGATTTCACATCAAGTGATTGCATTGGCTATGAGTTCGAAAAACATAGGGCGGCTGTAGTTGCAATATCGCTTTGAAATTCCATACTACAGTGTTTACTTAATTATCCTTTGATTACGGTCGTCTTCACACAAGTTTATATGGAACATGAAAATTTAACGACCGTCAAGAATAAAGATAAGCGAACATTATTACCAATGTAAATATCTACAAAGTTCACACGTAATTATAATTATTAACGATAAGTTTATGACATTAATAAAACAATAAGGCCTTTTGGTTAACAAAAACAAACGAAAATGTGAGCGAGTGATCCTATCGTGCTGGCGGTTGTAATTCAAATTAGGCCTTTATAGAAGTTACACGTTTGTTTGTCCTGGAGAAAATTTTTGATTCGATAAGAGATCGTAAAACACTGCCCCCCGTGTCATAAAATCGAATCGAGTCTGTCATGCAAATATGGCCTTAAATGCCAGGTGTTATATAACCTGGAATATTTTTTTCCGCATGGCCCGTGTTGCCTGCATTGTTTTATGACTATGGAAGGGTTACCAAGTTACGTAATGTTACAATAAACGTTTTGAGGGCAATAAATTTTAATAGAGCAGAAATTTATGGTCAATTTGTGGAGACATTTACAGCTGATGAACAAAAAGTTTATTTATCATGCCCTTGTTTGTCAGGGCATAAATCTTGTATCGGTATCGGCTTTCAGCTGTCATAAGTATTTGTGTCACGACGAGTATGAACGTAACGCAATCTACCTAATAACAATAAAAACCGAACTTGAAAAGTAATCTGAGCGCTGAAAACATATTGGAAATTGTTATTAACTGAAGGAAAATGTTCTAGAAAGACGTCACAAATTGCTGTTTTAAAACAACTGTCGTTTTCGGTACCCACATTGGCGGGTTTACCTTGATATGAATCGGAAAAATAAGGGCATTCATATCTGGAACTTTCATTTTAAAAGCGTGCCAAAACGTTTTGCCAATTTGTTACATTTTATTTGACATAATCATGAAATTTGGGCCCTGTATACCTAAGTACATAATTATATAAAGTAAAGTTTGTATTTTTGTTGATATGCGTCATAACAAGAAGGCACGTCTAACCTACATACATTAGAGTCGTCTGTATCTATTCCCAAACATTCTGTTTTTATGTCAAAACTATATCCGAAAAGAAAAAACAGCTACGGAATACGTGGCGAATCGAACGCTGCTAAGCCAATATATTGAAATTGCAATACAGACGAGGCAAGTTCTTTCATTAGGGTTGGAAAATAAAAACAATACAAGTGAAAAGGGTATCGGATACTGTGCGCATATTCGCCAGAGAAAATTTCCTATTATGATCCCTTCCCTAAAGTCAACTACGTATACCTATAGGTAGGAACTTATATAACAATTGTCTACCGTCCGCTATAGGGATGTGCCTATATTTATATCGTAATAAAGTAATAATGAAATCCGTATGCTAATGTCTCCGATACATTCATAATTATTAGAAACCTTTGAATATTTTATCCGTATATAATTGAAGATTCATGGAATTCAGATACCGGTAGCGTCCATAAAAGTAACATAAAGTATCAATTTATAGCTTTCCAATTATCCGATAATTGTCATAGTGGGTATGATAAGGATTAATTAAGAACAGTATCGACAATTACTGGTAGCAAGCCTGTGGAAGTGTAGAGCATCCCTACGTCCCCCGCACTTACACGCCCGGGAGCGGTACGAGCACGGAGCCACACAGACGTGCAACAAACACGCTTATACAAAGCTTAAGGTACGTATTTAGAGACATAGTTTCATCCGCGACCAAGAGTGGAAATTTCAATAAAAATGCAAATTTTTCCCGGGCAATTTCCTTCTCACTACCGCTGCCTCCGTTATTGGGTCCTACCGCATTATGTTTGGGTTTACAGTGTTATACAGAGGTGAATTATATATATATATGTATGTACCTACAGTGCTTCAATTTACTTGTTAATGTACGCCATCGAATTACGGTTATCTTTCGCGCGCAACAATGGAGTGTAATCCCCCTTAAATCGACACTTAGTTAAGTTAAACGGAATGGTAAATAGTATTTACACAGCACGGAGTTGCCATTGACGTTATTAGCCGTATTTACTTTTTTAAAGCACAGCACAAAAGGTGTTGACTAATAAATGTTGAAAGGTAAACTCTGAGTGTCGGTTACAGCTTGTTTAAACAAGGTGGAAAATTTAAACGTCGTGTAGTTGTGCTAACATAACCTTTCAATTGCTTTATTGAAGCTTGCAACAGTGTTAGACTAACTGCACGAAGCTAATAATATAAAACTTAATTTAGTTCTATGTCGCTGTACGACACACGATGTTTCTAGCTACGTACCATTTTCATTTAGTAAATAGTTGCATACACGCCATTCATTTTAGCTTTTAATTAAAGAGCCGTACCTACTTCAATGACATCGTTATCATGCAATCTACCTAATTCGCACAATAAAAACAAGTGCGTAAAATCTGCATAAATACTGTGTTTTAAAACTTTCCGCTTAGTTGGGGCGCGGCGCCGGGGGGTTGAAAAGGGGTGGGGGGCAAACGGCAAACAGGCCAGATTAAGGACGCTGGAAGCGAGGAAAGAATACACAATTAGCTTTCTGCTACCTGCTGCAGATAACGTATCCAGTTTAATATGATCCCGTTTGACACTTATCCGGCGTAGTCTTTCGTTACGTTTTTATGTTGGCCGCCGGGGGCGGAGGTCCTAGGATACGCTGGTCGGTTTTGAGTCAGGGATTTTAAAAACGTTCGGCGAGTTTTAGCTTCGACCGGAACCAAGGGGGCCGGATCGATCAGCGGAACGCGGATCCTCGTTGGCTTTGTTGAAAAATCAAAATTAGATACTTAGTATTCACGTGGGTAGTGGATGAAGTAGATAGCCTTCTTGTGTTAGGGGAAGGTCAATGGTGCCCTTGTAGATAGGTAGCTACAGCGGTTTTAAATTGGGTAGGCTGTGAGTTGTCGTCCCATGTTTATTGCTGTACACTGCAATGTCTTTCAAACGACTCTACTAACGAGATCACCTGAAAACGCCTCCCACCGAAGAAAAGTCACCGTTTTCGTAAATTTGTAACGTTTTCTGAACATATTAAAATAAGGCCATATCTGGACCGAAAAGGAATGTCAGAATTTAATTCTAAAACGTCAATGAATAAACGGCAGGACATTGCCTGTGTAAAGGAGCTTTTTCTTCTTACGAGAATTCTAGAGAAGCTTTTGCGTGTATTAATATAACAACACATAAAACAAGAAAAAACCTACTGCTTCATAGGTTACGAGTTCACTGTATACCAAAGGCTTTTGTTAAGAAAAGGCAATAATCGGTTAGACTAAGAAAAAGAATCAACAAAACACGTCCCTTGCTACAAAACGCGGCAAGCAGCGTTTGCACATAAAACCTGCTCACACACAACATTACACAGTACGGAACCCTATGTTTGCCAGTAATACTTTACAGCATGTGTACGAAAACAAACACGACACACTACGTCATAATCATTATGTACTAAACAATAAAGTCGAAAATCGAACACGAAACCGTTTAAGCGAATGCAAATAGCATGTAAATATTTTGCGTTTATTTTCAGCGTTGAGGCAACGAGATAAAATTCGCGGCCGTAAAATAATATAGCGAGGCGAAAGAGCATATTGTTCGTGGTATCATTATGCTTGTTCACATACTACTTAGAGCCTGTGTTGCTATTATAAACGCTCTTTGTTGTGCATTTATGAGTGATTAAAGTTGATGAGGAATAAATATCCATTGGGCAAAGTAAAGTTTATGTCTCTAAATTGGGTTTTATGGAAGTGCTAGGTAATATTGCGTAGTTACTTACCTTTATGTTAAAGATTGTCTGTAAATGTTTTGCATTTATGAGTGACTAAAGTTGATGAGGAACGAATATCCATTGGGCAAAGTAAAGTTTATGTCTCTAAATTGGGTTTTATGGAAGTGCTAGGTGATATTGCGTAGTTACTTACCTTTATGTTAAAGATTGTCTGTAAATGTTTTGCATTTATGAGTGACTAAAGTTGATGAGGAACGAATATCCATTGGGCAAAGTAAAGTTTATGTCTCTAAATTGGGTTTTATGGAAGTGCTAGGTGATATTGCGTAGTTACTTACCTTTATGTTAAAGATTGTCTGTAAATGTTTTGCATTTATGAGTGACTAAAGTTGATGAGGAACGAATATCCATTGGGCAAAGTAAAGTTTATGTCTCTAAATTGGGTTTTATGGAAGTGCTAGGTGATATTGCGTAGTTACTTACCTTTATGTTAAAGATTGTCTGTAAATGTTTTGCATTTATGAGTGACTAAAGTTGATGAGGAACGAATATCCATTGGGCAAAGTAAAGTTTATGTTCTTAAATTAGGTTTTATGGAAGTGCTAGGTGATATTGCGTAGTTAGGTACTTACTTCTAAGTTAAAGAAAGTCTGTCAATGTAAGATAATTGCTATGCTTCTATTGGTTTAGCTATGCTATGAGCAAACTCTTTAATTTTATTGGTTAAAGTAAAAAACTCATAAACATTAAAATGGTTACCTAATTCAGCTACCTAATGTATTAGGTAAAACGTAAAAGCTACATAACTAACAACATCATCATCTGCGTAGCTTTTTCCCAACTATGTTGGGGTTGGCTTCCAGTCTAACCGGATGCAGCTGAATACCAGTAGGTATTTTACATGGAGCGACTGCTTATCTGACCTCCACAACCCAATTACTGGGTAATACGATACCCCTTGGTAGGACTGGTTGTCAGACCTTCGGGCTTTTGACTACCCGTAACGACTGTCAAAGATCACAGAATGACAGCCGGAACCAACGGCTAAACGTGCTTTCCGAAGCACGGACATAACTAACAACAATGAAACAGAAATATAAATAAAAGAATGTTACTAGAAAATTAACCACCCCAAAAGTAGCTTAATATACCTGCACATTGAGTACGGTAAGTACCTATATATAACCCAAAAGCTAAAATTTCTTAATACCTCCTGCCATTCCAGAGCCACCCTCGGTAATAAGCCAGCCGAGGTCCACCGGGAGGATCCACAAGTGATTTAAAGAGATTGTCAGTTAATGAGCCCCCGTCCGCCACAAATTCAGCCCTTTTCCGTTAAATTCTGAGCTAATCACCCTTTCAAATGAGCCCCATCTTAGGCCTAGGGGCTACGTAGCTAAGAGTGAATGTAGACACTAAATTATGAATGGACGCTCAGCAGGATAATTAGGACGTCTTTTTTTCAGTTCTGTTGCGTAGACCCCGTTCCACATCTTTTTATCCTCATTTATATTCTCAGAAAGAACGTCGGCATACCTATATAATACTTGTCATGACGAAAGTATGTGCAGCGCGCGAGAATCAAACAAATAAAATATCAAATAAATATATGAACATTTTAAAAGCATTTAGCGATTTTAGTAGCAGCTGACAATCGTTCATTTAGCCACGTGACACGCCGTTAAGTTTACCCAATATACGTTTAGAATGTCCCACGGAACTCAGACATTCAATTCCTTTTAATATTGCCTTTAAAAGAAAAATAAAAATAAACGCCATCCCTATGGATTGTCGTATAGTATTACCAGCGTAAAGGTAAAAGCATACTGTAAAAAATTACTATGATAATCTTCGAGCTGACTGCAAATTAAACCACAAAAATAATTGCCCATCCAATATAGAATGTTCAAAGGTTTAAATGTTGAACTTGTAGCACATGCATCTACATAACGGGTTCGATTACGGTCTTAGGACTGGGGAACTACGTTCCTATGTGTCTTCGGGTAAGCGATATGTGTGCGCCCGATCCATGTGTTCCATACAATTTATCTGTGTTCGGCCGAGTGTGCACGACCGCCTTATTCGGCAATCGTCCCACACCTTTACCTGTTTCCAATATAAACAAGACTAAAAAATATATCACCCGAATACGCTTTCGTTCACTAGGATAAAGTTATTCGATTCTAACATTCTATATGAACATTGATGGCTCTTATGAACTGAATTAATGTCATAATTGCGGCAGTTTCGGATAAAATGAATCGATATGGCCTACTTACATAATACCGCCCGCAGTTCGTCTGTAGAATGAATGCCAATAACCATTATAACTTGGCCTCTATGAATTCATGGAATTTCATGTATTTTTGATATTTTAGTGCAGCATTGAGCAGCCATGAGAGGTCACTATTATAAAATGGATGAGTTTACAAGACGGTTTTGAGTAGAATGTCTTGTCTAAGCCGTTGATATACGAGGGCCTATTGTAATCTATTATCTAGGTAGGTCCAACGTTTTAAGATGTTAAAGTGTTGGTCACATCATTACTGAAATTAGTTTTTTGTGTACCGATGAGGTTTATCTTTGGCCTTTATATTTATGTGCATTTTAATTATATACGGACCTTTTTACTAAGAAATTTTAAACAAGTTGAAAATGGTTTGATATGTAACAAAAGGGTTGCGTAGGATCGTAGATGATCAATGATTAAGGCATCTTATGAGCATTTCATTAGAGATTGGACCGGCAAAATGGGAGGACCAAAGTCAGTTAAAAAGAATATGCCAATATTGTACTCTACACATAGCTAATACGCACTCTAGGATCTACAAAGTACCTACCTCATATTCCTACACAACTTGGAAAACAATTTAAGATAAAACAGTTGAAAAGCAAAACATACGTAGTTTTAACTTCAAGACATATTAAATTAGCGGAAGCTTAAAGCTCTAGAGAATATTCTAATTTAGTTTCTGTCTGTCTAGTTATTTCCGTCTAACCTAACTTGACCATTGAAATGTGATCCTCTGCCGCCGCTGTAATCCTCTGTATCTTCAAGGGATGGTAGCTCATTTTAAACTGGACAGTAATATAGAGATGTAGTGAGTAGGTATATTATATAGGGGTGTATCGCATTTTGTGAAATTGCGAAGAAGCTTGGAGTATGCCCGACGTGCCCAAGGGAAAGCGTCTGGACTAAACACCTCGTTTTTGTTTTATCTTTGTTGTAGTACCTAGGTTGTACCGTACTTTGATCTGGCCTGGGTATATTTGGAAAGTCCATTTAAAAGGAAACTCTTGAACTATCCTTTTTATTACATTTTAGATTGGTATTGGTACCCAATATTTATCGGGTACCAATACCAATCTAAAATGTAATAAAAGCATAATTCTGAAGGGCTATCACACGATCAAACTAAAAAAAATTACTTAAGTGTGAGTATTATGTCCAAACCTACCTATCTGTTGCGATGCCCAATATTCAAGTATTCAAGTCATACATTGTCACTTGAACAATTAATTACCTAACAGAAAATTCGTAAAAGTGACACACTCATGAATATTAATTTTTAATCCCACTCTTGTAACCACAATAAATTCTAGTAAAGTATTTTTATTCAACACCATAACCACCCTATATTTTTCATTGAAACACGTATTTACAAACCACAATTAAATTCCACGCCATTCGGAGAACCAGTATTCAATAGAAAACAACACATCTGCACGTACATGGGCGTACATTTATATTAAAATATTTTATAGAAGCCAGCACTAAGCCGCATCTAATTCACGCTTATAAAGGAGATAAAGTGTCCAGATGGACACAAAAGAAAACTTTTCAGGTGTCCGCAAATGATATTCAAAGGATGGAAGGTAGGTAAGTACTGGTTTCAATCGCTTATTATACCTGATAAATAATTAATTGTGACACCACTATTTATTTATTCGATCGGATTATATTATGTGAATATCTACTAACAAATCCAGCTGAATTATTGTGTACATAGTGACTTAAGGCGTATCTCATGATTATTTTGACTAATATCTTTAATGACATGTAAATATTCAGTGGTAACGTTATAAGGCAGTACTTAAAACACACTTTAAACCGTCATTTTTATTTAAATTTGTTAAAAATGGCTTCTTTTTTTACAAGCTTTTATTTAGCCTGTTTTAATTGGCTATTCAAAAGACATTAAATGAGATTTTTTATCTGCAATCAATTAGTTTATTTCCGAAATAAATCTTTTTAGTTTTAATTAATATACCTGCCAAACCTGAAATTAATTAACTGTAACATAATTCCATGGAAAATACAAATTAATTATTCATATAAATATACATAACAGAGCTCGCAGCATCATCAAAGGACACTCGTTAACAAAATCGCAAGACATTATACCCGCATCGTTACGATGCTTAACGCAATGCATTACCCTTAATTATTGTCCACACAATTGCTACGCCATTCCTACGCTACGTACTACCACATTAGCAACTCTCATAACACTATATCTGCTATGAAATATGCTTGTGACTGTCCATTGATGGTGTCCCAAAGAATTTTATTCCTTATACGTCATAATTACGGGCGAGTATTGTGTGCCGTGTGGTAGAAAACTACAACTGTGGGGACGATTTTGTTTTAAAAGGGAGGGTTCTAATGTCTGGTCATCGGTCGACTCTCGCTTGACCGTAGGGGTAATTTGGAGGCAGACAGCGGACACATTTGCATTACAATGAGAGTCGGATCCCGAAGGGTGCGGGGAGGGGGTTTCCGCCGACGGATAAGCCCGCGTTTTGTATGTATAAAAGTGTGTAAGTTTGTCTGGAAGCTCGCTGAATACTTGAATATTAACTGTTCCCAGTAATTTTATTTATATTTGTCTAAAAAATCAATTTGTTTATAGATTATGGTTATATGATATGGGTATTGATTTTTAATACTGATGTTTATATTACTCGTAGAGACATTATTAGAAGACTTACGTCTTTCAGGATAATTGGAATCTGTTGGTAAGTAGGATACGCAATCCGAAAGTCATCAAAACAAATATTTAATTCACGATTTAACGTAATAAAAACAATGAGAAAACCAACTTTAAAGTGACTTAAAAATGAGGTCAGCAGCCATATAATAAAGGAAAGGAAACAAAGGAACCCTTGTTGTTTCTATCCGTTTGTACCCATTCTATGTTACATCTTGACACGGCAGCAGGAACTTTGGACATAAAAAGGTACATCTGATAAGTGGACACAGGCAGACCTAGGTACAGCAGACTCAGCACACACCTCTTTTAAAATTATGTTAATTTATTTGTATACAATATGGAAACCAAACCGAGGCGGCTACGTAGTAACAGCCACACGGGTCGATTGATCAGGTTAAGCTACGTTTGCCGCGGTCCGTGCAATGGATGGGTGACTATTTTTAAATACCAAGACCTCCCCTGTACCTCAGAAAGCACGTTAATTTGTTGGTCCCGGCTCTCATTCGTGGATCTTTTACAGTCGTTACGGGTCATCAGAACACCGAAAGTCTGACAGCCAGTCTTACCAAAGGGTATCGAATTACTTAGTAACTAGGTTGTGGAGGTCAAATAGGCAGTCGCTCGTATTAAGAAGTCAACCTCAACATAGTTGGGAAAAGACTTGAGATTGATTGACCAGGAAACCAACAACTGCAACTGGTCCTTAACAGCTTGAAAGAGAGACAAGTGGAAAGAGAGTGGAGTGGAGAGAAAAGAGACTGAGGCCTTTGCCCTGCAGTGGCATGGCTGGTTGGCATGGTAGCTTTTATTAATAATAAAAATATGAAAACAACCTGTACCCTAATTGCGTGACACACTATCAATCACAATAGGCTATTTGACTGGTTTCTGATAAACATCTCAGATTATTTAATGGTGTCTAACGAGCCCACAAAAACCTATTACTTCAAATTGCATAATGTATTTCTTTTAAAAAATAGTAAATAAAAATGTACTGTTTAAATAAGCCGCCAAAACGCTATCTTTAACAATATGGCGTCGTGACGTCACGATTGACGTAAACAAACGTTGAAAGGGTCGAGATACTAGACAAAAGTCATCTGTTCTGTCAACGATAGACAGAAATTTACTAAATCATGACGTCATCTTAAGTTCAGCCAATCCAGACCGTTTTCGATTACGTGGCGCCAGATTTAAAAAGATGAAGTTTTTTCGGGTTTTTTCGGTTTTTTTTTTATAAATAATACATTGTTTTGTAGTAAAATTAATGCAAATCGATTTTAAAAGTTAATCAAGTCAATAATTATGACCTTATTTTTTACATTGTCAAATGGTAGCCTATTTTAATCATTTTGAAGGATATTGCTAATCCATTGCATGCCATGCTCGAAAAATTTGTCTGGTCAACAACGTAAATAACGCAATGAATGTTGTTCAACGGTCAATATGAAAGCGATTGCTACTGATAGTGTGTTACGCAATTACCCTGCTGAATTTAATGAACCGAAATCGGGAAAAAAGGTTGCAACCAAAACTTTCCTTTGTATAAGAAGACGCCTTGGCCCATTATTGATGCGACATTGCAATGTCGATAATTAAGTTTTATAAAACCAAATACAATTTAAATCCAGTCTTACTTTTTCCAATGACAAGTTACCAAACCACTTAGTAGATAGACTGGAAATAAATATTGTGTAATGGTGATTGTTGAACCAATCCTCTCTCACTGGAGCAAGTTGTTAAAGCTATTGCAATAACTAATAACTCGTAAATAAATATAATATTTAAATAACGACTATCGAATCTTTGCCAACTAATAATTTCAGATCTAAGCACTTCAAGACTGATTCATTTTCGTCTACTACTTTGTCTAGACCCGTTTCTAATCAATGAATTTTGGCAGTCAATTGCTCATATTCTCTAATAAATTAACTAGTACTTACGCTTGACTGAAAAATAGATTCTGACTCACGATTTTTTTTGTTTTTTTTTTTTACTTTTTATTTTCGTGCTGTTATTTATGTTTAAGAGGAAATGCGGTCTGAGAGACTTGAAAAAGCCTAAGAAAAGTCATAATTCGAGTTTAGCTCTCGCCTATTTCCTCCTCGAATATTGGACCAATTTAAAAGATATTTCATAAACTGTATAAGAAGGATATATACTGTGTCCCTATGTTTTTATTTTTTCATTAATAGTTGTCAAATTTGTACACTAGGCCTCTGTTGACAGCGGTTTAAATCGGCATTTTTTGAGGGTTCTAGTGCTTATAAAAATAATGTATCATCAAAAAGGAAAACATAGGGACAAACAAGTACAGAATAATTTATTATTCTGTACTTACAAAAATCATTGCTATATGGTCATTAACCAGAAAGAAAATAGGCGAGAGCGTTTCTATGGAGAAAATACCACCCGCATTTCCTCATATGCATAGAAATACATTTCGAAGATTTGAAAGAAACAATTGAAGGAAGAAACACGGATATAATTTCGATTAACCATTTTATTCCGGCTGTTTGTAATGGCAGGAAATGATTTCTATACGTAGTTGCACCTACAGCCTTTCTTTATTTGGAACATTAGAAGACAATAGAGCTATTTTTCAATGACCGTAACATGAAGTAACAAAATGAGCACCAATTGCTTTCATGTATAGAAACATCAATACAAGCAAGCAAATCATATTTAAGACCAACACAATATAAGAACGTGTTCCAATAAAGTTAGCGAACGCTCTGTGAGAACTTGATCCAGTGCATTAATAAAATATATCGCGTAGGGGCGATTACGTCAAAATAGATGCTTCCCAAAGGCGCCAACGCACCGAGTGCGGGACAAATACCAATATGTTGCAGTAAAGTGCAGTACGACGTGACGTGAATGTACTACAAAAAGGACAAGTAGGGTATCCATGCGAAAAAGCCAAGAAATATCTGTTATATTTATTGTTTTCTTGTCGAGTCAGAAAAGTTATGCTTGGTTTCAATATCCAAATGACAGTTCTACAGCTATTGGGCTTTAATTAACATGACATGAATCTGACAAAAACTGACACTATGAGATATTGAATTGACCATTGGTTTAAGTAGGTAAGGACGTGATATGGTTTAGATATAACATATCTAAATTATGTCTTCAGCGTAACGCAAGAACACAATGTCTTAAGCGTGGAAGGTTTAAAAAGTAGTGCTATCCATAAATACATCCGATCAATCCGATCAGCATCCTAGTTGCGTAACACACTATCAATCAAAATCTAAATCATCTTGAGGGATATAGCTAATCCATTGCTTCATATGTTCGAAAAATTTGTCTGTAAATAACGCAATGAATGTTGTTGAACTGTCAAAATTAAAGCCGTTCCTACTGCAGCACGCTGCAGCTGCTAGTGTGTTACGCAATTACCTCGCTGGAAATAAGAAACACTAGGTAGGTACCATACTGACTCGATACAGAGATTTAAAAAAATACTCGGGTTTCTGTATTACAAGGAAATATCAGCTTAATTGAGGCACCAAAGCAAAAAACAAAATGCCTGATATCACGAAACCCATTAAGGCAGTTAGTCTTAATTGATATGCTAATTATTGGCAATTTCACTAAGTAGTTATTATCAATATAAAATATAACAACAAATAATTTCAATTTCACAAAGTGGCTGGCTGAGATAACGTGAAAAATATATCAGTAATTTTAATGGTTGAATAATCTACATCATTTTTTTTTCATGCCTGTAGTATTCCAGAGAGAGGCAGAGGCCCAGGTGTACCTGTACCTGTAGATACACATATTTCCAGTTATGTTTAAGTCCCATGTCATGGAGGGCGAGAATATTGCCATGGGCTCGAACCCAGACTTCGGGCTGCTACTGAGAAATTTCAGATGGAAAAACCCAATAGCGAAACTAGAAATTCAAATCAGCGTTTAGTGCTTGGCCAGACTGGCAGCGCGGGGTGGGGAGCGGCGCGGATGCGGGAACGCGCGCGATCTGCCTGTGCGCTGCCGAGCTGAGCGCGGCTGCGTTTTGCGTGTTGTCGTGTTCAGTGTTTGTCAAAATATATTTTACTTGAAAAAATATCGAACTAGTTTGAGAACCCAGGTCCCCACGCAGCCCGCCCGCGCGCTTCCCGCGACGAGCAGCCCGCCCCGCTCACCGCGCCCGCGTGCTTACTATGGACACTCAAATGAAGTTCTTATGTTTTAGTATGCCGCGCCGCGCCTGCGCCGCGCCCGCCCCATGCCCGCACTGCCAGTCTGGCCAAGCACGTGTACGTCACAATTTTTTTATTCCACAGGCTCCTTTTGGTGAGAGGGAGTGGGCCGTAATCCACCACGCGGGCCCAGTGCGGGTTGGTAGATGTCACATGTCTTCGATTTTTTTGTTCTAGGACCTGTCGGTTTCCGCACGATATTTTCCTTCACCGTTACGAGAACAGTGGTGATGAAATAATTTATACAAAATAAGCGCCAGTATAATTATGGTCGACGCTACGACCTACAACTTGTGAGTCGCGTTTTAGTTTTTTTTTTCAAACCTGGTACTGAAGAAATCATGGAGTCTCTACCATCAGATTAAGTACGCAATATAATTATAGTACTGCATATAATCGCATGTACTAATGTAAACTACCTTTACCTATATGTAATGCCACAGGTGTTCTGCAGCCATCAAATGTCCACTTGATGGATCTTTGCAGAGCGGTGATAGATTTATTTATTTACCACTTTACATTTTAGAAACATACATAAGGGCTTTGAATGGAGTTATTGCTTTGTTATTGTTTCTCGAAGTAAATACATTGGTATATAACAAACAAATAGTTTTTATGCCGTTCGCTTTGGGACCATTGGGATCGTTGATCGTATATTATTCGATCTAATGGGTAGGTTGTCCTAGTTCTGTATTTTTTTTCACAGGGGAAACTGTTGGTGTTGTTTGGAAAATGACTTCCTTTATTTACGGTTTACCTAAAGTTAGTTAGTTTGTAGTTTGATTGTCTTTGTTTATTTGGCCATTGAATTACTATCTAAATAATATATTGTATGGCTCAAGAATCGTACGATTATGGTCGTAATTGAACAAGAAATCTGTCAGAAAATTATCAGTTACAATGAAATAAGCAATTTCAAGTGTTTGAGTATGACACAAATTATAGTAGGTAATATTAGATAGGTACTTACGTTAAGTGCACAAGTAAGTAACGATACTACTACTTTTGTATGTGTTAGTTACGAGCAGAATTGTTTACCTACCTATGGAAATAGATTCGATTGGTTTGACAAAGGAATCAATAGGAATATAAGAGCTGCAAGTCGTTTAGGTACTAGCCAGGTGTTTTTATCAAACTTATCTACTGTCAAATCATATTAATTTATTTATTTGTGAAACATCTTTGTACTCTCTTGGCCTAACCTTGGCCACCATTAGGTCACAGCTTTACTCCATCGGCTAACATTATAGAGCGGTAAAAGGGAGTTAAAAAAAAGGGAGAAGAGGAGGGGGGGATAAAGTGTGTTTTATCTTATTAGGATAAATCAAAAGAGGTTCCAGAAGAACCTTATAAAGGCTCCTACAAACAGGCGCGACACGCGACGCGAATCGCACGCGACACAAAGGCACCGCAACCGAAACCGACTGAGAAAGCCTCATCCTCACGCTATACCTAACTATAAATTGCAATATAATATGCATATTCTCAGAACATTTCCAACAAAACTAGTTAGGTAGATACCTAACTAGTTTTGTTGGAAATGTATGTGAATAGATAGGTAGGTACCTATCTTAGCTAAACCCACTCAAACCACGAACTTCCCTACCGCATATCAAAACCAATCTAGACGCCAGATTCCCGCTGAACCAAGTTCAATTTATCATACAACAATGTAAGCTCATACGGCCTTCTTAATCAATGCAGGCAACGTGCACAATCACCCGTAATGGACTGATGTATGGCCTGAATGCGGTATATTAGCGTTGTATGGAACTGGACGTGCAATGCGGATGCACTGATGTCCCTTGCCAATGAACGTGGGCTCGTCTGTGTTGATACCTACTATCTGCATAGTTATAGGTAGGTAGTTATGTATTGTGTCTGATTGGAGGCAAGGTTCTTGTTTGTTGTTAGGTTTAAAGATAATGTTGATTCCTCGTTTTTGAGATGCAGAGTTCAGTTGCTGTTGTTTTAATACCTTTAGGTAGGTATGAATGGAAATAGATCTGGAAGTTTTGGAAGGAGGCTCGCACGGAAATTAAGACCAGCAGCTTAGCTCAGTCGTTAAATAGATAGCTGTTTCTTCAGCAACATACTTAAGGGGCTTACAGGACCGAAACATAAAAAAACGCAAGTTTTAGAGAAAATAAAAGTATATGATCGACTACAGTAAACTAAATCAGAAGAATATATGATATTCTTTGGGATATACGTATGCTAGGTAGATAGTGTTTTGAAAACATAATACAACTAATTTGGTACGATAGAAAAAAATCATGATGACACGTCTAAAAACTTTATTTTTACAAACTAAACCATAATAATACACATTCTGATTTTTTGTCAGATTATTTGACAAGCAACTTACTAAAACAATAGTGTTTTAATTTTTTAGTCCAAACAATAGATTTTTTGTAATGAAATAATTGCTTCATATTTTGCAATAAATTACCAGGGTTGTATCTTCGCGCTTTTCTTTCTTTTCTATACAGTCCGACAGTGACCGCGCTTTAGGTAATGTAAGCCCCTTAATACATGAATTTTATTTATAGTTACTGTAGAATTTAGGTACATAACACTGTAAGAAGTAAATATAGTTGTACCTACAGTCTACTGGGGCTATCCATTTTTATCGGAAACGATTTCTCAGGCTGTAAAAGAGATTTTCTTTACAAACCTTGTACCAACCAATACGAGACAGAATTGACTTGCCTTTATCCTGGAGTATGAAACTACGAACCAAAAAATGAGGTTACTACACTACAAGGTGACATTGTAAATATATCTATATTTCTGGATGCCATAGTTGTCAGTGTTGTCACAGAAAAAGGGCAGCGAGTATGAAAATTGAGCCGTTATCTACATACTCCATTAAATATCCAATTTACCTGAAAGTGTTATTATATGTGCGGGAAATTACTTAGCCTTGGCCAATTTGTTACCTGCCAGTAATAAATTTAAACTGGTTCACGACGTCTTCGGACTAATTATTTCTAGTTATACCTATTGATAATAATGTGCCTCTCTGTTGACGCCTTATTGCTGGTATTGGTTACAAGTTTCGATTTTTTGGTGTTTTTCACATTGGTAAGTAGCACGAATCTATGGTAAGTAGGTATATAGTCCCTTAATTTCGGCGAATAATAGGTAGTGAAAATTAACCTATACAGTATATTATGGGTAATTTTGTTTACTTGGAGGTGGCCTACGATTAGCAAGAGACCCCACAGCAAACATATTTAAAATAGATAAACCCGACTGAATATAAAATGCTTATAAAAACGAAGCATTCCAAAACACATTTCGTCTTTCAAACACAGGACACAACACAAAAAGTACTTCAGAATTATAAAAACAAATAATAAAACTTCTAAAACAGAAACAATAGTCAAATAACAATAAGACACGGACGTAAACGTTAAAAGAGTAGACAAAAGTAAAAAAGCAACAAAAACACACAATATACCATTCAACCCTTTCGTCAAAATATGACTAGAATTGACACTTCCTTATTGCGTCGTAAATTTAACAAGCGACACACAAATCTTTGGAGACAATAACATATTTTTTATTAGAAATATTCGTTACCAGTCTTTAAAGAACCAGTGTACTGTGTACGTGTTGGAAATAAAATTTTAGTTCATTTAAATAGTTTGCGTAGTAAAACACGTCTGGACTACCATGTCTCATTCAAAGAAAATACCTCAGTACGTGTTAAAAATGTCAAGTCACATAAGATCTGAGAAAAATCATGGTCCCACAACGAAAATACTTCCAGAGAAAAAGGCTCACGAATTCCATTAAGGAAACTATTAAAAGGAGAGGTCATTACCAAGTAAGTGAGTTTTTGGTTTATACCTAACACATGTTGAAGAAACCTTTGCGCTAGCTAAAATTTTACTGACCGAGGAAATTTCACGGAACCACTGGTCTTATCAAAGGGAACGAAAAGGCATTTTCAGTCATTCACCTTTCAATTTATTGCTTACAATATCGCTAAGAAATCTTTTTCCTAACAGAAAATATCGTTACTTACTTTCAGCAATTTTTCCTGACAAAAAGCCACGGAATCGTAACAATAAATTGGAAGGTGTATGGTAAGCATTAATGTAGTCCATTACAGATATTTATTTGTTTTTCCTCCAAATTCTTAGTTATTCATTCATTCTTACTTTACTAGAGTAATAAAAGTACTGATAAACTCTAAGAACAGAAGCATTTGCATGAGTATTACCCTCCAAGATTTCCATATTCTCTATAAGTTGTACCAATATTTAATCTTTAGTATTCATAAAGTTACACTAAAGTATGTCATGTATTTGAAAATGTATTTCTCTTTTGTAATGGAATTAGTTTCAAGTGGTATTGAAACAAAGTGTTTTGAAGACAATAAGCTTTAGAGTATTGTGTCTCAAATATTATACAATATAATTTTACAGAAAGGTTTCTGTAACTACTAAATATATTATATAGTTAGGTATCCTTGGGTATCGAATGCGTGCACGAGTACAGTCGACCACACGTTGGTGGGAACACTTTGACCTTGGACTGGTCCAACGTAGTACGGAGTGTTAATAGAATAGAAGGCCAGCTTATACTGGTTTAGTTGCTACTGTTGTGCAGCCTACTGTACCTAGTAAAGAGTACTGCCGGTACTTATACAGTTTTTATTCCTGATAAAACTAGGGATCGTGAGCATTTTTTTTTTTGAGTTTTTGAAGCCATCCTTTGAACTAAATCAAATGTTTTTTTTTTGTTTTATGAATGCGCAATTAAAATCAAATTCACACGTCATGCCTTTTAAAGAAAAATATTAGATGGAGTCGACATTTCCTATCTGAGAACCCCTGAGAAGAAAATGGCGAAACCAATTCAGGGGCCCGCTGATACTGGTTTATTTTCCACTGTACCTTATAAAGACACTGTCGGTAACTAGGTACTGTATTTTTTTTCTGTATAAACTAGGGATCGTTAGCGATTTTTTGGACTTTTCGAATCAATACTAAGGACTATATTTTATGAAATACAATTATTTTTTGTATCGTAAATAGAATATCGAAATCACTATTAGATACACATCATCATCATCATCATCATTTCAGCCAAAAGACGTCCACTGCTGGACATAGGCCTCCCCCAAGCACTTCCACTTCAACCGGTTCTTTGCTTCTCGCATCCAACGGGTTCCTGCGGCCTTCACAAGGTCGTCGGTCCACCTTGTGGGAGGCCTTCCAACGCTACGTCTTCCGGTACGTGATCGCCACTCCAGAACCTTTCGGCCCCATCGGCCATCTGTTCTGCGAGCAATGTGCCCTGCCCACTGCCACTTAAGTTTGGCAACTCTTCGGGCTATGTCGGTTACCTTGGTTCTCCTACGGATCTCCTCATTCCTGATTCGATCACGCAGGGAAACTCCAAGCATAGCCCTCTCGATTGCCCTTTGGGTGACTTTTAGCCTTCTTATAAGGCCCATTGTGAGCGACCACGTTTCAGTGCCATAAGTCATCACTGGCAACACGCACTGGTCAAAGACTTTCGTCTTGAGACACTGCGGTATGTGGGACGAGAAGATATTGCGTAGCGTAGCGTATTAGATACACGTCATTTTTTAAAAATTAAGCCAGATGAAGTCTAGTGGAGCGAAATATTTCCTATCTGATTAGCCGAGAATAAAATTGCGAAACAAACTCAGGGGTCAAGGTCTATGCAATGGTCTTGCCATAAAAATTAGGCCTGCTAATAAATAATAGGTATGTCATGTGTTCTAAGTGTGTCCCACCCATAACCTAAGCCTATTATTAGAATGACTAAACCGTAACTTTAAATAGCCCGTGCTAAACCCACGATTGAGTTTGAAACGCACGGACCCACAACCTCGTAACATTTAGTAATAATGTTGCTCATAATAGTAATTACTCCGAGTAATTAATTTTCATACAGAACTGTTAAATGTGAAGGCTCTCGTAATAGGTGTAGTAAATATTTATTATTTGAAGGGACATCATACTTTCAAATCTGAAATACCTAATGCTTGAACTTTGTGAGTTGTGTAAGAGCTTTCGTTGCTGAAAATGGAAGGCTAACCCCCGCGTTTCAGGCGGAGATTTCTTGAAAACGGTCAAAAAGTTATTTTTTAGGGTTCCGTACCTTCTGACTGACTGACTTCGCTGTCTGTCCGTCTGTCTGTCACCAGGCTGTATCTCAAGAACCGCGATAACCAGACGGTTGAAATTTTCACAGATGATGTATTTCGGTTGCCGCTATAACAACAAATACTAAAAACAGAATAAAATAAATATTTAAGGGGGCTTTCATACAACAAACGTTTTTTTTAGGCGTTTTTGCCTTGTGGTACGGAACCCTTCGTGTGCGAGTCCGACTCGCACTTGGCCAGTTCTTTTTAAAGCATTGTATCTCTTAAACCGTAAATAACTTTGACCAAAAAAAAAAAGTTTCTTTTCAAGTCTTATTTTAGTACAGTGATGGAACTCAAATCATAATTAAACATAATGTACCTCAAAAAAAATCTTCAAATACACCACTTAATTGTCTTTAAAAGCAGTTTATCCCTAACAATTTTAATCATAATTAAAAATATACCATTAATTTCTAATACCAAACTGCATTCAGTGATGGATTATACTATTAAATAGTTTTTGTAAATAGATAATTGCTTCATATTATTATTTTGCAATAAATTACCAGCGTTGTATCATCGCGCTTCTCTTTCTTTTCTATGCAGTCCGACAGTGACCGCGCTTTTGGTCATGTAGTCGCCATTTAATATAGCGTTCAAAATCTAGTCAGTCTCTCACCTCAGTGACAATCAATGTAAACAACTTTTTAAGACTGTAATAGGTAATAAGTAGGTACTACGGGCAGGTGTCCGCAACTCTACGTCAATGCGCGTATTTTGAGTACTTTAAGACTGTAAGTAAATTGTAGAAAGGCACTTACGGTGGTTATTGGTAGTTACTATTATTATGTTATTCGTGCAGAATAATACATTTTTCTTTCTTTATTTATTTATTTTTGACAGATTGAGACATACTTATTTTTTAAGAATGCGACCGTTCCTCAAAATACGGGATTTGCCCCTCTCTGACTTAGATGTCTCATATAGGTTGTTAGTTGTAAATGAAGTTTCTTGGTCTTATAAGTAGGCTAGATAATTTTTAATTGTCTTCAAAATTATAAAGTTTGCCTAATGCTGCCGATAGAATGGAATGTCCTTTTTTTTTTGAAAACATTGCCCCACACTAGGAATTTCTCCTGCATTGTGGGTGCGTTTACAAACATTTAAACTCACATACACAAACAGCCAGATCCGGAACAACTACTTGTAGGTCATACAAATATTTGTTCCGTGCGGGAATCGAACCCGCGACACGTAGCGCAGCAGTAAATCGCTTAACCACTGCGCCAACCGTGCCGTCAATTATTAATTTATTCCATAAATATTACAGATAGAGTGATAGACATTTTACAAGGGGTGACACAATGGGCGGTCTTATCGCTAAACGCGATCTTTTAAAGACAACCTATGGATCGATACCCACTATCGAATCGATACATGAACAAAAATCGGTCGTGAAGGCGACAGGTGCAACATTGGACTTGACAGGTTCACATATTGAGGTGCTCTTATTTTCACACTTCACTTTTTCTTCGCAGATAAGATACGCATTGGAATTTAACAAAATATATCCAGACTATTAATTTATAAAAAATTTAAAGTTGAATGATAAAAAATGGGTTTTGTGCTTTTTATTAATCGACCAGCTGTAGACCTGTATCCACCATACGAATATTCATTGTATTGTATATTAATTGAAATACTCAACCTTATTTAAATAACCACAGTTTATTATGTATGTAAGCGCAGTACATTTATATTGGCGTATATTTTTCATATTTTATGAAAAGTCTAACGATAATTTATAAAAACTTATGGCCGTTGGTCTACAATGTTGCAATTGTAACTAAGGCTTTATGTAGCAATGGCCGCAATCGAATGGTCGTGTACTACTTGAATTATTCGATTTTATTACTACCTACTTTGTTTGTTGGAATCCCAATAACTTTCTATATTAATGGGTTCGGTAGTTCCTTGATCGTAGGTAGGTGAGATATATTTCACTCTTACTTTATGCTGACCATTTTTAAAACGGTAGTTTTAACAAATAATTGTTTTAATATTTCACTCCGCCAAGAACATTAAATAAATTAAATTCGAGTATCAATAAATACACTCAAAGATAACCTGTATAATTTAGCGAAAAAACATTTAGGTATCGTTAAAATAATTAAAATCACGCTAATACTATGAATTAGCAATAAAAGGCATGCTTAGATACAGTATCAAATATCAGATTCGAATGGAAATTGACATATTTATTGAAATGACGGTCATCATAGTAGGCAGCTGAATAGGTATAATTTTATTAATGTTTTATAGAACTTAATGTTTGTAGTACGAGGAAATTGGCTAATTTTATTGATTAATAATTTACGAATAGTTAAAATAAAATATAAGATTAAAAAGTTTTATTTAAATTAAAATTTAGGCAAATTTACGGTTCAATTTGATTAATAAGGGCTGATTTTTCCATCGCCATATCTGGCGATCACTTTTATTAGACGAATGAAATTGACGTTTGACAGTTTTTGTATGACATAACTGTCCAAACTTCAAAATTATTCCTCGAATAAAGTTATCAGATGATTGAAAAATCAGGGCTAAGTCGTTTACTGTCTGTTCAGGCAGGTAAGCAAAAAATAAGAAGGTGGAATTGGGTAGGTTATTACAAAAAGGGGTACTATTTTGTAAAAATCACACCGTGAAAACTCAGATGAAGTGAGCTGGCATCCATCCCACCTGATGGTACGGATTTACACTTGTTATGTTATGAGCCTGTGTTGTCACACTGCAGGGCAAAGGCCTCCCTTCCTATTATTTATTATTACGGATTTACACTATTGCAAAAAAATGCTTACATTACAAGCACAACTTTATAATAAAATAGCCTCTCGAATAAGAACTCAGCTCAGCCAGTATGTTAGACTTCTGGAGAAATAATAGATGCGTTGGGTGGGTCGGGTTTCGGATATGTTGATTAGTCTGTAACTGGTGATGTCGAACTTTTTGTACCTAAATTATGATTAGTATTGTTCTCAAATAAGTGACATGTTATGTTTTCATTGAGAATAAAGTTTCTTTAAACCTAAACCCATTGACAGCTCACTTCATGCTCACTTCACCTAAGTTTTCACGTTGAGATTTTTTCAGAATAGATCAGCTATAATGCCAAACTGAACGGTTAAACAAGTAGGTATTTTTTTTTCAAGTTTACAAACTTCTAAAACTGATGCTATTATTTTCACAATGACCCCATCCCTATTAGTTGTCGTGACCATATTTTAAATGCCGTCAGAACAACATGGCGCCAGGCAGTTCCAAACTTAGTCGAAGTTAAATTGGGGGTGAGTCGCCTTATGTGTGTTCACTCCAACTATTGTGTGAGGCTATAATTAAACTGTTTTGATAATAACGTAGGCGTTCACTGAACTTGTTAGTGTGTTTTATCGTTATTTTGTTGTAACATTAGCTGTTTTTTAATTACGGAAAAGGTTAGCAAAAAAAGTGTCCCCTAAAAAATCTACGTGTTAATTTAAAGTGATTTGATGAGGCTATAGCAACAAAAATTTGAACGTGATTTTTTTTTTCTTAAAAGTGATTTCTAATATCGTCGTTATTTCCTATCCATACCTACATATCTAGAATATCATAGGGCCTTGATGTACTCTCAGCTTATAGCTACTTTGTTCATGAATAATTTCTCAATTGTAAAGAAAATCACTTCGCCTCAACAATCAACCGGTTAAAAAGACGTTCCGTAGCACGTATCGATCAGAACGGATCGTTACTTATAAAGAAATGGGCTCAACAAATCGACGATCGTCCGTAATAGAAATCAATTGATACAAACGACATAGTTGGGTGTGAAAAACAAACCATAACTGATAGTTTTCAAGTAGGTAAATGTTCTATTAAAATGTTGAGAATTCATATAAGTAGGTAGATATGTTGCGTCACTTCTATAAAAGCTCTTTAATTACTTACATTAATATTATAATTAGATTTTTTATAATTAATAAAAAGTCTAATTACAATATTAATTAGAGACGTTTTAGTATTTAGCATACGCCCTAGCGAAATAGAGCAGTGGTAGCCCAGTGGTAACGGCCCCGAATTACGTGTCGAATTACATTACTTTGTGCAATTTATTTCATTACCACTACTCTCAAACGGTATAGGAAAATATTGTGAAGAAACCGGCATGTCCTAGAACCTAAAATTCGAAGACATGCGACATCTACCAACCCGCACTAGCTCCGCGTGGTAGATTACGGCCCACTTCCTATCGAAGAGAGAGGAGTGTCCCAGCAGTGGGAACGGTATAGGCTGATTATGCTATTATTTTTATGCCTAGCAAAATATGCATATATTAACCTTAATAAATAAACTCTTACCTACCTATTTAATTCTCGAACATTATCATAAACAGTTTTCACCAAAGAAAGTCAGACGTATCGTAATTAACTAATCTATTAATAGTGCGGAAAATTGATCGGGTATTGCCATAAAGGAATCTATTTAGTCCCTAACGACGGCCGCCAGAGGTCGTCAACATGTCTACTGTAATACTGAATCATATATGGCAGACGCCATGACTACCCGAATAAACCCCGCATTTTCACGTTACATAAACTCATAGGTATTGATACCTTAATTAAACCTTGAGCTCATACGCACGTTTTTTGGCTTATAGACACCGCTTTTTATGTCGATTACACACGTAATTAAGCAATAAATTGCATGAAAAATTGCTTAATCATATTTTTATTACTTTCTGGCTTCTACGGATGACATTGGCTGTTGTCAACATACGTTTTTATTTACTTATCCTTGTACTTTATCTCTTTTGCTGAGTTATATAAAATTATAAAACGAATGATAATACTTATGCTCATTTTAAGCATGCCTTATTACGTCATTTTAGTAGGTAGGTACCTAAAGGTTTACATATTCATATGTTGGTGATAGTTTCTTTATAGTTTTCTAATAATATATTTCTATTTGACAAATATTTGTAGAGAAATCATGTACCTATGTTCTTTAGATTATTTGACGTCAATGTATGAGTGACGTCAACTTTCAGTTTTATAGTCACTATAGCGTTAATTTCTTAGAAATTAGATTATCGATTATATACATGAATAATTCGATCTGTCTACTAACTAAACTGACAGTGTTTTAATGTCATATAATTTCACATACCTACAAGTTGGATGTCTCAACAAACAAATTGATTACTTTTCATCTAAATCAAAAACCTGTTTGATTAATTTTAATGAAGCCTAGTAGTGAATGAGTTTATTGACTTTGATCCACTTACGTCGTCTATAAAATTGTGCCAAATAGAATAGTTCTTCTAATGTTTAGACAAATTATACCTACCTACATCGAATGGCCCGATATATTTTTTTAATGATACATAGGTACTAATAAATCCTAATACGCAAGTGATTTAATTTCTATACGAAAAAGAGAAGAAATCATGAGATTTTTTTAAAGCATTCGAATTAGGAGAGACATTTCAGAGACAAAAGAAAGAAAACCTCCCAAAAAACTGGAAGAAGATACAAAAACATTTGAAGGCCCAAAAAGTCTAGAAAAAACAACAAAACAATATCCCACTTTATAATTAACATTCCAATCTAAAGCGGGCATTCCACGATGCTTGTTCGTGCTGGATCCGACTTACAAAAATGTCTGCGATCCCGTAAACGTTCAAAGTTTAGCAATTTAATAGTGTCGAAGCCAGTCGTCTAACGCGACACTTAATTACATCCAATGTAATTGAAAGTTGGAAGCTTATCGTGTCTAGGAGTTGTATCTTTGTAACTATGTACTGTAGGGTGGGAGGGTTCGTAGGGGCAAACTTAAGGTGGATTATATTATTAATGTTGGAAGTAACTTATATTTTTATGGATTATGTTTAAAGTTTTCTGTCTGTGTTTATTTGGGAAAGAGAAAAGGTATAATATACATACAATATATACATTTCGATAATGTATATTTATTTCAAGGCATGTACAGGTATACAGACAATTTCCAGACAAAAATAAAGTCTCATCTTATAAAATTTGAGGGTTACCCTCGATTTCCATAGGAACCCTTCATCAAATTCTGCCTTGGTGACAATGGAACCACCTCGAGAGCATACGCTTTCAAATGAAAAAATAATTATCAAAATCGGTCCACAATTGACGGAGTAATCGGTGTACATACATAATATATATATATATATACGCGACATATATATGTAACCTCCACCTTTTTTTTGAAGTCGGTTAAAAAGGAGCCTAATGGCAGTAGTATACCTAGTGTAATTTTCAAAAATAATGTCAGTAAGTATAAACAATAGTCTACTATACATACCTAATTTTAAGCATTGCTATTATACCTACATCCTAAGTTGAGCAAGTTTCAAAGTCTCCGGATCCTACATTTGCATGATATTGAAACACAAACCTATAGGGTACAAGTTTACTAACTTCCTTAATAACAAAGAAAGTAATCCGCACGTGTTACGAATAGTAATACCTATTAAGTTTCTTAGTGTCTCCAATTCCTTTAACTTCCTAGTATTTACCTTATGTACTTATTGATACTCTTTCAAAGCTTAAAAATCATTATAAAGGTTTTCCCTACTAAAAAACTGCAATCATGATTTCTTTCGAGGGAATACCTGCGGTCCTAATAATCGAGCAAGGCCTGAAAATTAACGACTCATTACAGGCCTGAAAATTGTCGGGGTTATTGCCATAACCATCACTCTACGCAATCAGTTTGGTGACTTTAGGATGATGCTGCAATAGATTTGACTTTCAGCCACTAAGCGATTGTTATGGGCACAAGGTGAGACGAGAGGGAGAGTGGTTAAAACCAGGCCTTTTTTAACGGTATTAAGCACTCTTTGGGTCCAGGTCATGTACCTAGGAAGGGGTTTCACACGCTCCAAAAACAACTCCTAAATATCTTAACAGTTCAGAACCCATTGTAACTCGAGCAAAATGTGTTGAAAGTTGTTGCTTTCATTAATTTGGGGTCCGTAAAGTAATGATTGCTCTTGGGAAGCGCGGGCCGCGTCTAAACTTGCTTATTAACATTATTCGGTAGCCCATGGCTTCTATACAATGGTGTGTCCTAATTATAAACTTTCCTAATTTTCTTTAATCACGTTGATATTCTATGTATTTCTTGTCCTTAGCGTGGATGGCGAATACTTAAGCGGAATTTAAATTTTTTACTCGGTCGTCTTTTGTTTTTTGTCTGGTGGAAACCGTTTCTGGAGGAACAGAGGATTCCTTCTAATATACAGTGGCCCCCAATAGTTAGTTGACAATTTTTCATTTCAGCTGTGACGCACCACATTATGATTTAAAATTCTAGTGATCCAAATGTTTGAACTGCTATAACGTTTGTATTGGCTCATTCCTACTATCTTTGACTTATCATTCCTTAGAAGTACCTGATTATCTTTTAATTTTAAATCATAATGTGGCATCACAGCTGAAGTGGAAAAATGTCAACTAACTTTTGGAAGCCACTGTATTACTCTAATTTTTTTAACCCTCTCTTACCACATTAATGTGACAATGACGGAACTGGCTGATCACTCCAGTCTTCATGGCTTCTACGCCACGCCTATCTATTTTTTTTTCTTTATCCAAAGAAAGTCTCACGAAGGTTGATGAGCCCTACGATTTGAGGTTGAAAACTATCAAGTCCATCTTTACACCAGCATCCAATACTAGAAGGCTGCATGGTGGTAGACAAAGAGAATTCGACACTAAAAATCTGACGGCGGAAAAAATGGTTATGTTTTACTAAGGGCAGAATCTAGCGGAACAAAAACCCAGAGACCAAGACCTTTCTTAGCTTAACTTATCTCAGTACCAACTTACATCTATATTTAGTGCAGAAAGCAAAAGATTATCTCCTGTCTCTGAATAAGAAATCTGCGCAAAGACGTTTCATTTAACGGGGGATGTAGCATACCTACATACTTAATTAAGGAAACCCGTGCGAATGCAATATCTAAGAATAGTTAATGAGTAGGTACCCATTTCTTCCGCCCCTCTCTTATAATTAGATACCTACCTATCTACAAAGTACAACCGAGTCTTCTATACCGCATTCAAATAATTTATGCTACCTTCATTTATAGAGAACCAAATTATGTACCTGGCTATATTTACGAAGGAACTAACATAACTACTTAGGTAATGCTGTCTTTAGCAGAGTTTTACGATTCTTTACTATTTATGTAATGAGATAAACAGTCAAAGTACTAAATTAACTGCAGTTAACTATAAACATAGCTAAGGTTCGCCAAACGTGCGTAAAGTATAGTCGGCCGCATAACACAATTACTGTTACATGTTATACTTTTGTTTATGAGTTCGGTAACCTCACTTTGTGTAATTAATAATTATACATACTTAATTAATGTCAGCTTAGGCGTTTTTTAATGTAATTATAGAGCAATAATATTTTTCATTGCCACTTTATTCTTGGGAGCTATTGCGCATGGAAAGTATTTTTTCCGCGATAAAAGCTCATTACAATATAAGAAACATCATTTAATTACTATTAAGGAGCTGCTTTTACGAGTTTTTAAGTACTTACCTATGGTTATTGCATAAAATTGACCAATTAAAACTTATGACCGCAGCAAAAAATCTGTCTAACAGCCATTTCTGCTCATCAAACACTTTACATAATGGCAAACGCAACAAAAAAAATTCTAACCTAACCAAATATGATTGCCAACTGTACCAAGCGTTTCGCATGATGGCGGACGGTCGTAAAGGGCCGGAGTTGTAAAATAAGTAAAAATAAAGGGCTCGCCGGCGGCACGCCGGGTAAAGTTCAAAAGGAACTTTTGCTTTTTAACCAGTCGGTCGACAAGTTTAAATTGGTTTCCACCATCACCTACCCTCCGCAGAGAGAATGGGAAAACTAGTAACGAGAAAATTTTGCTACGTAGGTACCTATAGGTATTAAGCTATTTATTAAGTAAAAGTTGGATGCCAAGTAGAGGTTACGTTATGGCCTCTGCCACTCTGATAGCCGAGAATGGCGCTAAAGCATCATTTATTACAGCAACAAATCAATCAACCAGTTACATATATCTTCCTGTATCAATTTCGTATGTTGTGGATGGTCGGACGTACCATTATCAAGGTAATTATTTACATGCGTCTAAAATTAAATCATGTTTCGAGCTTGTAAATAATTGCCTGATAATTAAAATAAATGGCGTCAAAATACTATTTATCATCAACTATTTATCATAAACAATTACTGTCAGTTTTTGTAACTTTATTATAATTTTGGTAGAATTTTCCAGTCAGTCAGTTGTTTTTCAACGTTTTTATGCAATGTTTTGCTTGGAAGGATTGGAAAAAAACTTATAGGTCATCGCAAATCTAAAATTAAATCACTTTTAAGTTATTTTTCGTTCCAGTTACGTCACACGGAGCGCTGTTGCCAATAATTTTGCTCCGTCCTGTCCTTACGCCCGATCGGCGATTCAAGTGGACTATTAATACCTACTGCTATCAATTTTATGTTATATCGAATTAATTTAAATCTGATACAGGATTAGATAATAAGTAACTACATTAAATACACGTTTATATAACGTTATTACTATGTGAAAATGCTCAAAAGAATGTTACCGATATCTTATTTGTAATCGTTTCCCGTAGAAGCGCGTTATTTTTAGGAATTTTATACTTAGAAAATGACGTAATTATGGCAGTTAGCGCTCTTTTACATTTATATCTGCTTAGGAGCAGACGTCATATTTATTCACAATCAGTCGTCCGTTACAGGACGATTTATTGCTCTGATTTGATAAGCAACAATGTAAAGATGATTTAAACAATATAGGATACCTAAATCACTTGCCATGGTTTGATTCATTGTGGCTATAAAGTTTACGTGATACAATTTCAAGGTTGTAAAATGTCATAAAATTATTTACTCAGCAAAACCCTTGCCGCGTTTGTTTAAAGTGTACATTAATAATGATTTATTGTAATACACATATCTGTTTAATGTGTGTATGTATGGGTAATAAAACGTTTTATTGGGCAGTTTAGTGTTGCAACCTCAGAAAATGCTTTTATTGGTATCTAAACGCCATACAGAATTGATAGAGGCTGAGGTAAGGGAAGTGGTTCGGTGTGAGATGTATCGGTTGTTCCGATGGCTATTAACTTGATAACTATTACTTTCTAACGTTTGAACGAATGGCTGCGGCGATGGGAAGTTATGACATTGTGACCGCCTAACGACACGCGTTATCGGAGTTATTGTGTGGTCCAGATATGAATGAATAATTGAAATATGGGAGAGATAAAAACAAACAGTTTAAAGTCAACAAAAATATTAAGAACAATAATTAGGTAGGTACTTAGTATTATAAACTTTTTTCAATGACGTGTAGCCGCGTAGCACTTAGACGCATTTGATTCGCAATTTTTTTTTAAATAGCTGCTGTCATATTATTATGAGTGAGTAGTGATAAGTAGGTACCTACTAAATTTATTTTATTATTTTGAGTAAATATTTTGAATAATTTATAAATATTTCAACGCTTTAAAGATCATCCATAAGCCATTTCACTAATATTTTCGCCTACCTGTAATCATTAGAATAACAATTTATTATCTACTTATGTATTTTTACACTGCACAGAAATTACTTGGCTACCACACTTTCAACACGATTTACACGTACTGGCACAAATATTTGATTAAAAACACGATCCCACCTTTATTTTTACGAATGCTACGAGCAAAATGCTTTGCGACCAAACTTGCACTGGAGAGATTCACCTTTCCCAACCCTCTAATGCCTGTGATTATTACCTTTACCACACCTTTGTCAAGTAATTACCTTCACAGTTATGTTTTTACAATGTTCTAACCTAAAAATGCAACAACGCCACTTATATTGAACCTTATTAGAAGTGAATAGGATTCCGAACAAGCTGGATTTTCTTGAACATAGAAAGGCATTGACAGAAATATTTATTACACCTCAAAGGGTTGGGTAATGGCGTGATGGTTTTATGGTTCTACGTTGTGCAATTTTCCTGCATTGTACAACTAAACTGATGTATTGTTAAATACTACGTTGCGTAATTTTGATACTTGAATCGAATATTTGCGTTTACGAAAAGCTGAATTTAATAATAGGTACCTACTAACAATTTATTGTTCATACGTTTTAGTAGTAGTTCATTTCATGGTTAGAAATTTCCGGAATTACATTACCTATTATAAAATGCCTTAACTACAGTGTCAGTTATAAAGGAAAGTCCTCCATACTTATTCATAATTCAACTCATAGGTACCTAATTACCAAAATTTTATGGGAAACATACAGAAAACTTATAAATAACAAGCTGTTTTTAAAAGTGATCTAAAAGTAATGAAAAATTGTGATTAGTTAATGGAAATGCAGCAGTATATTAGTACAATTTAGTATAATATTAAAATTAATTAAAAATTATAGTGCCAGCAAGAAAATCATGGAATTGTATGGCTCTAAAATTTTATTATCTATTGACGTAATAAAACGTAAAGTTATTCGCATCATAAAATATCAATATTAACCTATTGCATCGGCTTGCATTGAAGCATTATATTAGTTAACACATAAAATACCTATTAGGAATAATAATGAGAAATCGCAGATTACAATGTAATACACCACTCGGTATAGATGACGCCATCTTTTATAATAACAATGACAACTATATTACAATATTGACATTTATTTACGTACTAAAACAAAAAGCTTATAAAATGTCAAAGGCACTCTTTTTATTATCATAGTACAAGGATGTTTATAGTTTAGTTATAATTTATGCCATCCATAAAAGGTATTTATTTACGATTAGGCCCTTGCTAGCGACGAAAGCTCATTAATTAAGTGTCATTGTTTCTGATTGAAAATTATTTATTAAACACCTTTCTTTGTAAAATATGACTTGGCAATTTTCTTGTGAAAATTAATAGAGCCTGAGATTTAGTGTAATACTGAAATTAGCCGGCAAAGCGGCCATTCAAGTTACCTACTTTCTTTGTAATAGTTTTCTTTTTAACTGTTTTTTATTATTTTATATATAAATTTTGGTGAATATTATAAAAGTAGGTAATTGCCTGCTGTCCTATTGTTTGAATAATTTAATTAAACACATTACTAAAACACAGTTTTCTTTTTCGTTTTGGCAAGTATCAAACCGACTCAGTTGCACTATATGTTTGTTTTAGCAATTAACCACTGGCCCATCAACAAAGCGTGCTGGCAAGGCGGCCATCGACAATGGGACCATTGTAACCCTTTCTTCACGACAGGAACAGTTATAACACCTAGCCCGCCAATAAATACGAAACAACGGAATCCTTCACTCTGACATTCTTTTACGAACCGTGATTTAGGTTCAGATATTACGGTGCATTTTACCTGTTGCGTTTGAACGGTTATGAATTCTCAAGGTTGACTAATTTATTTTGGGAGTAGGTAGGTATGGAGATGATTTGTTGTCAAAAATAGAATTTCTTAAAGCGTGAATATTTGAACTCTATCGGGTTATTGGAGAAATAAATACTTCGATCAGATTTTAATGTTTTGTAATCTAACTTTGCCTTATCTTTCTTTAAATATTAGTAGCATCACACTTTTTTATAATTTGCAAAAGATAGTCCTAAAGATTGAATTCGTTCTTATAATTTATTTATTTAAACCACAATTTTATCACCTTTAGGTACAGAATATTCCATGGCGATGTTATAAGTCAGAATGTCTATTCCCTTACAAAAATAAAATAAAATCACCTGCCAGTAAGCAAAATTACAACAACGTATACCAACCTATTATATCTTCTACATAAGAGCCTATCAATGTTACGTACATTTTGTAAATAAATAGCCAATAGCATAATTAAAGGTCCACAGATGCAGATTTAATACCAGTAGCCTCAATCATAAACAAATAAAGATGGGCGCCTATCCACATGACTACATAATTACCAATTAACGATTCACATAAATTATGTAAGAAATTTAATTATAAATAACCCTTATTTAATTATTCATTCGATATTTACTTGTACAAGATAGCAAAGCAACGATATGTGGTGATTAATAAAGTTCTATAAATTCTAAGTTTTTTGTTAACAAAAAGCTAGACTCAAAGGACCAAAGACACTAGGACCAAAATGTAGAGAAGCACCATCTGTGTATCAAAAGACGAACTAGCTTGTCTAGTGCAAAATAACAGTAGCACCATCTTTGGGGACAGACGGTGTTTGCAATAATGCGCCACCCCCTGCAACCCTCGTCTGCAGGCAGGGGTGACAAACATACGGCTGCATTACGTATCGCAGTCGCCTTCGACCCGGCGGCGAGGCGACCCGACTCTATCGCCAACCCCGAATGAACTCGAACAACTAATAAGTACCCACCCTCATATTGTATTTAGATTTACGGCACGTAAACATTTTTTATCTTGATTATTTGTCTGAACTGCATACGAATATCCTAATTGTTATCGCAACGATGACGGAAAAGCGTCGCGAACAATAAAGCTCAAGTTTATCCAGACGAAACAGTTCGGCCATGACGCGGAAATGAATTGTTACTTACCATATTTTCTGGGACAAATTTCATTGACGTCACGCTTCGATGGTTCTGTCTTAACAAATCTGGGTCGCCGTTGTATACGATATGTGCTGATAAGTTCAGAGACAGTTGATAGCACGTCGTAAGAGATAAATTTTCACTTTATGGAGAAAAAAAGTTGTCCATCATTTTTTATGCGGCAACTTTGGTCTTAAATGTTACAAGTAAAAGTAAAATTTCCTAAAATGTTTTTGTAGCACATGTGGACGCTAGTACCTAATTATATGAGGTATTATGTAAATGTAGGTACCCTTAAGTCCCTGTAAAGTACACCGTTTACGAGGCCAGGAAAGCGGTTGCAACTCTGTTGTCCTCATGTAGAATGTTATGCTGAATTATTTATTTTGTTTACACCCACCTATCTCATTTTATGCAAATATTTAATTAAACTATTTTAAAATATTTTTTTTTTACCTATTTCAAAAGGCAAGTTCTTATCTATAGTTATTAAGGGTACGATTATAAGTATCCCTAGGTATCAAATTCAAGGTGATCTAACACGTAATAGTGGCCGTTGCTACTACTAATCCATTAGCTTATCAATATCTGTATCAACGGAGTTCTACGTAAAAATAGGTAAATTGCTTAACACAATAACTGAAAATATTACCTACTTGCCTACATTCTTCTCTGACTTTCTATAAGAGAACAGTACCTACCGACTAAAGCCTTGATGCTCTTTTATCTTTTTTGATCCAAAGAGACGATAAACACGAGACACTCTACTATCGATAACGCTACAATAAAATCCGTAAATGATCTTCCTTACAACGATAAGGTATCAAAACCGATACCTGTACTAGGTACTCAAAAACATTACTTAAGTTTTATTTACTAACAAAATTGTTACTATATTATTATGTATACTTGGGTTAAGGTATGTAACTATGGGTCTTTGTTACCTGAAAATAAATGGTTTATTATTATTATTATTTATTCACCAGTGACATATCGATCGTGAAACATTCAATTTGCAGTTTTTCAAAGGATTATGATAATCCGAATGATTCATTAATTGTCTTGTTCATCGAGGCTGTAATATTTTTTATTGTATACAATTCAAATCAATACGATGCACCTGATACAATGTAGGTACGTTACACACCTCTAGTAAAGTATGAAAATTAATTCAGAAGATTTGTTTATTAAACCCGTTATTACTGCATTCCATGATTATTAGTTTAAGCCTAGATCAACCGCATAGATATAGAACTAGAAATACCTTCTTGGTGACATGTATCTATTTAAATCTTAGATGAATCTAGTATAATATAATCTGGATTATTCAATAAAGCTTTAGATTCGTATTCAAGAATGCTGGCCTGACCGCATTTTCTTCTACTTAACCGTATTAAGAAGCGGATACAGTCCTTGAATCTAGTCTAGTTAATCCTAATAAATGTAAAGAAAATAATAAATAAAGCTCTTACACTTTGTTGTATAAATATCACATGCGTGAACGAAAGATGTGTACGGTTTGCCGAAATGGTAAGAAAGGTCCCATGAAAAAGGTCGCCCAATCGAACGAAGGTACCAGACCGCAATTTATTCTTCCAAATCAGTACACCAAACACCAGTAGACACGGAAATTAGAATACTATTTTAGTATAATCCAGGAATATAATAGTATAAGCAGGAACCCGTTGGATGCGAGAAGCACAGAACCGGTCGAAGTGGAAGTGCTTGGGGGAGGCCTATGTCCAGCAGTGGACGTCTTTTGGCTGAAATGATGATGATGATGATGATAATCCAGTATCATCCGTTAGCCAAACGATATTGGCCATTTTGAAAACAAAGTAAACTACAGCTACCATAACACAATCACTTTATACACGCCTCCTCGCTCCTGCCTACTCGCTGTTACATTAAAAGTAATTCAATGTTTCCAAACTCCTTTTAACGTGCCATTGTCCAATAAATTCCATTTTAATCGACTCAGTATCGACTCGTATCATTCCCACAAGAACAAAGAACGCCGAACTACGAAAATTCAAAATTCAAGAAATTGCGTGACAGAAATAAATACTTTCCCTATATACAAGCAATATATAAATATATTCAAACACGTGTTCGTAAGGAAACGAGCCATGCGTACAGAATGACAATAAGGATTTCCCTTTCAAGCGGAAAATTTACGTGATAAAAATTCTAAATAGTCGCGTGTGAAAAAAATTGTATAAGGTCCAAAAATAAGTGGCTGCGGTAGGTGTCATTATGTAGTCTTATAGCGGTTTTGAGTGGGGCCGTAAATCAGAGAAGAACGTGAGAATGGATTCATTATTTAGACAATATACGATACGTGGCTGGCGTTTACGTAGATGAGCTTCGTATACCGTTTGCAGGGTTGCCTTTATACGTGTTTGCACAGATTTCAGGGAACTTTGACGGTATACGGAAGCTATGGCGTGAGATTGAAACTTACCCTTTGGACTTAGTAACAACTTGTATTTAGGTACTGAAGCTTGGTTATCTGTTCTTGAGTACGAGATTATTTCAGACAATATCTGAGTTATTAATCAAGAAAGAATCCACTCCAAAATCAATAAATAACTCAAAAAATCTTTCATCTATCCACTAGATCTCTTACGACTTGTCGAAAGAAAGACACATACTCTAAATATATCTACATTTTTGAACTAATGACATTCACCACTCAAGTTGTCAGCATATAACCCCGTGTTATCAAACGCAACCCTGCGCTATCTACCTAGTTACGGGCTTCGAGCCGTTGGCTCGATGATTCCCGACAGATACGGATCTCCTCGAGTTTTGCGTAAACTTGTTCGGTTATGTAAACGTGTATTAGATTCTGATTAAGCGATTGACTAAAAACGGTTGGAATGTTGATGTTTTTTATGCTCATACGTCACTCTGACGTTGTATTACGGTTGTTGGGTGATTATTTTGAGTCGTTGTCAGTAAGATGACGATAATGTTGATATTTTGACAAATTATTAACTAAATTAGATTACAGCTCTAGTCATAATAATATGACCTTAACAACTGATAAACTAGTGTCTACGAAAACTTCAATTTGAATTAATTTAGCAAAATAATTCCTTTTTGTTTTTGTAGGTGTAAAAGTCTGGAATATTTTGGTTCTAGAGTTTCAGGTAGGTATCGAAGAACCAAGATAATCTAGACAAAAACTCCACCGTAACCAAATAGTTTGCACAAGCCACCGTTTTATCTCAGAGGGCGCACAATGCACCCTCCGCTGCAATCTCAACCCTTCCACACAAACAGTTCTTTAACCCTCCCACAGATGGCGCCACTTTCTTTGCACTCAAAATATTACAAATCTATTCATATTAAACGTGTTGTTACATAAAATCAACGTATAACGTTATACACATCGAATAATAATAGTCTAATAAAATAATAAAAGAGTCATCGTTCCACAGTTCAGAGTTCGTATGTTGACCTTGCTAAATAGTTGTCAAGCAAAATCACAGATGTCACTATCCTTGCGAAATTCGGCAACGGTTCGCAAAAGTTTATGATCTTTAAAATATGGATTATAATAAATATTTTATTACCGTCTTACGAACGTGAATAGTAATCGTGACGTGCATAATAATTAGTAGAAAATATTAATCACATTTTAATGAATGCAAATCCGAAGTAGGATTTAAAACGATTGTATTAGGTTTACAAATACGGGAAGTAGGTATAATTTGTATGTAGGAATTATTGTTGATAATTAACGTTTACGTTATCGTGACTTAAAAGGTCATCGCTGTGCACGATACTTAAGATGCGATTAGAAGCCCATAAAACAACACGCTTCGAACTATAAGAGGGTAAGTAGGTAAACATATTAGGTAGCCGACTTCATCTAGTTTAAAAAAAAAAAAAAAACATGATTGACGTGTAAAAGTGTTTCATTTCATATTTTTAAGACGTTATTACTGAAAAACAGTACCCACGTAGCACAAAATAATGCAGCAGTTCCATTGAATGCGCTGAAAACCTTCACGAAGGTTTTTTTGGATAAATACAAACATCTCACAGCCTCGACCTACATTGGAACTCGGAAAAGAATGCCTTAATAATCACAAATGAAAAAAAAAATGCGTGGTGATACAAAAAAAAAATTGTACGCGTCGACTTCAGACAGAACCTGCTCCGTTTTTTCGTCGGTTAAAAATGGAGTTGATTCTTTGGTGTCTGGTTTTCTTACAACTATTCCCAGCAAGAAAATCAAACTAGAACCCACCTAAAAATAGATATAACTTCTATTATTTTATCATCATACAATTGTTTCAGTCACAAGAGTTACAATAATACAAAGCGGTTGGAAACAATCACGAAAACAAAAATTACCCTTGTTATTAGCTACTCGATTAGATTTCGTAGAGGGTCTACGCCCTACGGCCTACGCGCTACGAAACTTTTTTTTTTGCCAATTACGACTTGCTTAACTATTGCCATAGTGTTTTACTAGTCATTTCAAGGTAGGTAGGTATTTGCCTGAATTATTTTCCTACATAAATAATTTCCGATAAGGATCCGGTCTTGACATAATGTTCAAATACTATACATTAGTTAACTACTACAATTAGTAATATTAGTGACCCGGATTTATAGTCGTGTTAGCTCTGTTAAACCTTTTGCTATTTTTCATTAGGAACCTACTTAAGGTACCTGGAAGTTTACTGTTTGTACTTACCTATTAGTGGTTGGTGAAATGAAATAAAACTAAAGTTCAGTGTGATAAAAGGATTTTAGTGGGAAAAAACCGGTCAAGTGCGAGTCGTACTCGCGCACCGAGGACTCCGTACAAATTTGTAGGTAGGTATGTAAATAGTTTTAAAATAAAAATAAAATATTTTAAAACTTTTACATACAAATTTGCGGTTTTCGGATTTTTTGCTTTACTTGTACTACATGAAATTGCTTGTTGTCAAATTTCATGATTCTAGGTCAACGGTAAGTTCCTACTTACCTAGGTTAGGTAAGTTAGGTTTTGATTTCGGAACATAAACGCCCGTGTAGCGGTATCTACAACGCCACATGCGAACAACGCGTCATACTACGTCACGCAAATCCTACATCGCGCATAACACCCGTCTGGTCGGAGGATCCTCCCTTTTCTATGGAGGTTGAGTGAACTATACACCCTGTTCCTCATACCTCTATACTGGTGACCCCGAACATGAACGTCAGCGCAGCCTTCGTGCACCTACTCCAGCGTGACGTCATCATCATCACTCCCGCAAGCTTTAGCGGCGAGTCACCCAGCCAGCCAGCATCCACGGCTTCAACGGGTATCCTGACCACCAGCATGCAGCGACCGCGCATTCCTGGTCATCACCCTCAGCCTCATCAGCAACCTCGGCACAGCACACTGCACTTTCGGCCGGTCCACAAGCAGAGCCCTTGAAATACGCTCTCCTGGTCGACGCCAGCAGTCAGCCTCAACCCGGCGCTGTACCACATCCGACGCACTGGAGCATAACGCAGCGCCACCCCGACTCACTGGGGACATCTCCGCAGACAGTTCCGACTCACCGTGAACTATGCGGCAACCGGTTCCGACTCACTGGAACCTCAGCTGGCCTGGCAAGCATCGCAAGATACAAGACTCAGCCCACTATCGACCTCCGGTCTCCGGGGGGGAGTGATGTAGCGGTATCTACAACGCCACATGCGAACAACGCGTCATACTACGTCACGCAAATACTACATCGCGCAAGCAGAGTTTACCGCGCAATTAACATAGATACAACGGCCCGACATGAATCATTGGGCAGTTGCCCGCCAGACATAACACCCGTCTGGTCGGAGGATCCTCCCTTTTCTATGGAGGTTGAGTGAACTTTACACCCTGTTCCTCATACCTCTATACCCGTATCTTTTGATTACGCTGACTTAGACGTTTGGTTTTTTCATTGCTTTAAGGGATTGCAGCCCTGAGTATTTTATATTAATTTCAACTTGATAACTCCATGCATTCCTGAGAAAACAAGTCTTGATTGACGCACAGATAGTCGGACAACGAAATGATCTAATATTTGAGGTACGGAACCCTAAAAATTAAGAATATAACATAAATTGGAAACACATATCAAACATTTTGACAGATACAAGGAGACAGACAGTAGTAGGTACTGTCTGTCTATCCATAGAAAAACTTAAGTATTGTAGTAGCCGTAGCTAAGCATCTAAAGTAATATCAGATCTAAAATTATTTGGACCTTTAACTTTTCTAATTGTGTTTCCATTAAGAATATTTAATCTGAGTTAAAACGCCCCATTACTAAGTAAACTCCCAATACAAAGTAGAATCTAAGTGCGTCGGTATTTCTCAAAGGCACATGTAACATTTAAGTGCTGGATCAAAGATCACAGTTAAATTGTGTTACAAAACTGACAGGTTGCTCGAATATCGACTACGAAGCCTACGGTTAACCATCAACTTCAATTTTCCAAACAACCATGTGGTGGTGGTCTCGTGGGACGAAAACCAGCTGCTACTATCCTGCATGTTTGCATTAATTCAGAGAAAAATAAGATAACGCTTTAATTTAATAATAACAAGAATAAACCGTAAAATATATTACTTATTGAACCATAAAATCGACGTCTAGGTGCTCGAGACGTCCATGGATCGCAACGACACTTTTATAAGCGCACATACGACCACCTTATAGCATATTTCGCTAAATAAGAAATACCTCTATCATCGTCTTCCCTTTTACACCCCCAAATGACACTACCGAACGTTCGGAACGCGCGTCTATCAAAAACTATATTTCTTACCTCCCGAACACAAAGAGAAAAATGACGTACATACTCAGCGTAAGCCTCTAAATGTCCCGTAAAAGTATTGAGAGCGAAAAGTCGCTAAATTTGAGGCGTTCTTTGAGGCTTTTTGAGGAAAGCCCCGATGCTGGTGTTATAGGCTATGAGAGGGCGAGGCGGGAGGCTCTATAGGCACTTTACACGCTCTACCGCAGCTAACCTCCGCCCAAATGTAATAACGCGCCGCCAGCTCTCTGTTTCAATTTGGGAACAAATTGAAATTGTTTTTATTTGAATAATATTACTATACAGTCGCTGTAGTATCCACGAATGGCCAGTTACAATATTACATTATTTTATAACGATATGTTGTTGTTGAAGACGATACTGATCGTAATCTTTATTCGTGGGAGAATTTCGTGTTTCGTAGATAAGCGGATCTTTTATTAAACAGGTAATAATATATTAGCATAGGTGTTGGAAATCTGATCTTTATTCAAATAAGTGGTGCAACATAGTTGTCTGCCAGTCATCATCTGCCTAGCCTTTTCCCAACTATGTTGGGGTCGGCTTCAAGTCTAACCGGATGCAGCTGAATACCAGTATTTTACATAGAGCGACTGCCTATCTGACCTCCACAACCCAGTTACTGGGTAATACGATACCGCTTGGTAAGACTTTCGGAATTCTGACTACCCGTAACGACTGTCAAAGATCCACGAATGACAGCCGGGACCAACGGCTTCACGTGCTTTACGAGGTCTGCCAGTGTCTGATCAATATTATCTTTCCTGGAGATTGTCACTTGCCTGTTACAAAACATAAAGGTACCACGAACAGTGGCCATTTCAAAAACTGCAACATTACGGACTAGACAAAAGACACATGAGAATTCTTTTAAACATCATAAATTATTTGTTTAAAACAACTGAAGTAAATATTCGCTATTGGTTTAAATATCCCATTGTTTCTCCTCTCAAGTCTTTTGCAACAGTCGGTAGCATTATTGGTTGAGGTACCCATTTTACTCCGAAATAATTACCGAAACAAAAAGGAATAGGACTACACTATTTATTACTATACGCAGGAGCAGGGGTTCAAAGCCCTTTAGCGAACTCCCCCCTAGGTACACTTAATTAGAATGAGCCGGTTTTACTTAGAAATTATCTCACGAACAAAATTTTCAGTTGAAGATAGCTAAGCTTTTCGCATCGATAACTTATCCACTTTCAGAAAAAAACCTTGAAAATATAGGTGCTTTTAAATTTACGTTTATTTCAGAGCTTCAGACCCTTTCTGATTCAAATTCGGCGTGTTTTCGTATTCAAGTCTTGTACAAAATAATTCCTATTAATAAAATTATTATAAACGGTGTTCATTGTTACGCAATTCCGGGTGCTTCAGTGGGGATGCGGGGCGCGCGTTGCATCCTTTATCACGGCGCGGGGGGGTGAGGCAGCCGCGGGGCGAGGGGGGCCGCTGGAAAAATTGCACATAAATATTGAAGCTGCCACTTACACGTGCGCCCACCGAATGCCGCTCGCTTAGTGTGGATAAGGCTTGATTTTTTTGACATTTTCTAAGGCTTTTTAGAGCTTTTGATATTTGATTTTCACGAAAACGCATGAAAAGTGGTGATGCTTTGGGTAGTTGGATTTAGAAAAGCATGGTTGTAACTTGAATCACTGCTATCACCTTCATCATCATCATCATGATGATGATGAAGCTAGCTATCACCTTAAAGTAGGACTAATAGGCTGTACCTCTTTAAAAGCCAACGTCTAGGGTACCTACTATTTTATTTTAAAATATATGACCTCTGCCATTCTCTGTCAGTCTCTGTCAGTCAGCGAACATATCAACTATTTTGAACATTACAACTGTCCTAAGAAAAGAATTTCCAGATAAGAATTGAACGACTACTTTTTGTTGAACGCCTTGTAAGAGGCCTTTCAAAGCTAAGTTTAATCATTAATGTACCTATGAGGTAAATGGAAAAGCGTAATAAAATTATTTCTGACTAGCTGCGCCACGATTTTACCCGCGTAAATGTCGATCCCGTGGGAATATCGGGATAAAAAGTAGCCTATATGTTAATCCAGGGTGTCAGCTACCTCCATACCAAATTTTATCAAAATTGGTCCAGCCGTTTGAGCGTGAAGAAGTAAAAAAGCATATAAACAAACACACATACACACTCACAAACTTTCGCCTTTAGGTATATAGTGTGATATCTTGCCAAAAATATCAAGCAGATTCATTTTTAGGGTTCCGTACCAAAATGGTAAAAACGGAACCCATATGGTGAAACTAAGTCTGTCTGTCAGAGCTGGATGTCTCAAGAACTACTAATGCTATCAACTTGAAATTTGAAACAGTTTTAGATGACGTTTGCCCAACTCTTTTGCAAATAAGAAAGAAATAAAAATATATGTATATTTTTTGCAAGGGGGTTTGAAAAATTTGAAGTGGGGCTACTAGGGCATATGGGGTATCATATGAAAGAGCGTAGTTTGCACATTCTCAAACATTTTTTCTTTTTTTAATAGGCCGCATAGTTTTCTACTTTTGATGAAAAATGTAAAAAAATACCGTTCCCCCTTATCTCCGAAATTTGCAAAGAGAAAAATCTGAAATTATTTTATGTGATAGAAGTTTACGTAAAAATCACAGGAAAATAAAATGAAGTCTCTAAATAGCACACTTTTTCAGAAATCATCAACAACAGTTACATTAGTTCCACTATCGGTCAAGAGATGGCGCTGACACAAATCGTCAATATTCTACACCGCAGTGCACAGTGTTAAAATTCTCTGATGAATATAGGCCTCGCCGATGAAAATTTAAAAACATATGATAGTAGTGGTACGGAACCCTCGGTGCGCGAGTCCGACTCGCTCTTGCCCGGTTATTTTTTTTATGTTATTTCAGTAGGGACTACTTAATAGAGAATCATTTTGGATTTACCGTCTTCTTAATCTATATATATAAAAGGAGAAACTGACTGACTGACTGACTGACTGACTGACATATCAACGCACAGCCGAAACTACTGGGTCTAGGAATGTGGAATTTTGCACACGGCTTACTTTTATAATGTAGGGGAGCACTAAGAAGGGGTTTTTGGAAATTCAACCTTTAAGGGGGTGAAAAGGGGGGATTTCGTTTGTATGAAAATTTTTATTCCTTGAGTTAATAAACTTGAAACTTGGCACTAATACTTATCTAAGTAAATGATTCAGTTTGGCATTTTTTGTTTTTCTTAACTACCCCCTAAAGGGGGATTGGGGGGTGTCAAAGTTTGTATGGAAGAATTTTAACGGGCTGTCCGATTAACTTGAAACTCAGTATTTATACTTAAGACTAAAAATAGATAATAACGTGTATCAGGGTTTTTCGAAAATGTACCCTTAACAGGGTAAAAAGGGGTAGTTAATTTTACAGGGGAGGATTTTACTGCGTTGCTTGATTAACTCAAAAATTGGTATAAATAATCTTTGAGTCAAGTCATGAGCACATACCAAAGGATTTTTCGAAATTCCACCCCTGTGGGGGTGAAAAGCGGGGATACAGTTTATATGAAAAATCTTATTCAATTGGTTAATAAACTTGAAACTTGGCAGGAATATTTATCTAAGTAAATTATGAAGTTTGGCAATTTTTGTTTTTCTAAACTACCCCCTAAAGAGGGATTGGGGGGTGTCAAAATTGGTATGGAACAATTTTAACGGGCTGTCCGATTAACTCGAAACTCAGTATTTATACTTAAGACTAAAAATAGAGAATAACGTGTATTAGGGTTTTTCGAAAATGTACCCCTAACGGGGTGAAAAGGGGTAGGTAATTTTACAGGGGAGGATTTTATTGCGTGGCTTGATTTACTCGAAAATTGGTAAAATAATCTTTGAGTCAAGTAATGATCACGTCACAAACTATTTTTCAAAATTCCACCCCTGTGGGGGTGAAAAGCGGGGATACAGTTTATATGAAAAATCTTATTCATTTGGTTAATAAACTTGAAACTTGGCACGAATACTTATCTAAGTAAATTATGAAGATTGGCACTTTTTGTTTTTTTAAACTACCCCCTAAAAGGGGGGGATTGGGGGTGTCAAAATTTGTATGGAAGAATTTTAACGCGCGGTCCGACTAATTCGAAACTCGGTATTTATACTTAAGACCAAAAATAAAGAATAACATGTACTTATCAGGGTTTTTCGAAAATCTACCCCTAACGGGCTACAAAGGTGTAGTTAATATTACGGGGAGGATTTTACTGCGTGGCTTGATTAAGTCGAAAACTGGTATCAATAAATCTTCGAGTCAAGGAATAAACACATCCTTAACGATTTTTCGAAATTCCACCCCTGTGTGGGGGTGGGGGGGTAAGCAAGGATACAGTTTATATGAAAACCTTATTCATTTGGTTAATGAATTTAAAACTAAAGGGAGATTGGGGGTGTAAAATTTTGCAAGTAGCCGAGTCCATTTAGGATTGCTATCGACACGCTAAGAAGAAGAATGGGTTGATTTTACTGCTTGCTTTCATTAACTCGAAAATGAGTAGGTATCGGTCTTTGAGTCAAGTTATGGACACGTCATCCCAAACGATTTTTCAAAAATCCACCCTTGTGGGAGTGAAAAGCGGGGATCCTGTTTATTTGAAAAATCTGATTCCGTTGATCTACAAACTTAAAAATTGGCCCGAATACTTATTAATCTAAATAAATGATAAAGATCATAAACATACATACCTATTCGAAATTTTGAGAGGAAAGTACGAAATACACGCGGACGAAGTCGCGGGCAAAGTGCTAGTTTATTTATGATTACACAGTAGAAGTTTAACGATCCTCTGCCTTACCTAGGCAGTGCACTGATAGGTAATTGGAAGTTTTCCCATGCACAACCAATCAAAGGCAAGCGAGTGATAACTATTCTATTCTCTTTTCTATTTATTAGTAACTTGTAAATGCAGGCAAGTAGCAAAAACAGCTTAAACCAACTCTGTAAGGTAACGAAGAAAGTTTTAATGAGATTTTTATTGTCTTTTGTCTCATAAGTGGTCATTAAAATCAGACAGCACCGCCTTCTGCGGTATTGTCACACTTACGTCTTCTGTGTCGGCTTTCAGAAAAAAACACTATTAATGTTCTAAGCATTTCTTAACTTAATGTATTTTTAGTGGTATCAATAATTTTTTTTTCATGTTGCTGTATTTTAAACTGAGTTTACTAATTGTTTTCTGATAATTGCTTGGTTTTTAACCAAGAAATCAAGCAATTAAACCAGTCAGCAAAGTGCCAATTCCAAAGAGAATTGACATCTTGCAAATTTTTTCTTTTTTTCTTTTGATGTAATCCGCGATCAGTTTTACTTTTAGCGGATGAGTTGGGGGTAAACATTGACGGGAAGACCGTGACTACAGCGAGCCATCTACTCCTACGTGTTCGTGCTTAGGTCCACACAGGTGTGGGTAACTACACGGTGTCTTTCCTTTTAAGTCTTTTCCTGTAACTTCTTGTTTTCAGTGCGGCAGCCAGATCATTGGGGTGCCTTTGCAGTTTTTCCTGATACCTTTTTGTGATGTTCTTGATCTCGTCCATGACATAATTCATAGATAACTCCTTGTGTATTTCAGCGTTCGTGACAAGCCAAGGAACGCCACTAATTGACCCCAAAATAGAGTTCTACATTCTCTGTATGATGCTAATGCTTGAGTTACAGGCGCTGCCCCAAAGTTGAATTCCATAAAGCCACACTGGCTTCAAGATCACTTTATATATTAAAAGTTTGTTGTCGGTGATCTTGTAAAATAGCTTAAAATTTTACCACCACAATGCATTACTCGGTCGATTCGAGAAAAAAACAAGACCTTCCAAATAATTCTCAGCATCTCGCGGCACATCCACACTATCTCAACGTCGCGGCGCTGCGATGGGAGCCCTCGTTCTTTTTCTTGTAGCAAATTTCGCAACAATCTCACTTATTATGCCACACAAATTTCCGCTCCCCGCCCAACTCCAGACGTGAAATTAAAATTTCCTACTTACCCCCCTTTTTGTATACGATACGAGCCGAATAGCTAAATAAATATTGCTACTTAAGAACCTTTAGTACGCGGGCTACGTTATCTTTTTATGGGGATTTGTACTTATTAGTTTTCAAGCTAAGAAATTGGGGTATTCCTTCTTGATCCGGTGAAGAATTTTAAGGCAATCTACTTTGTCGTATTAGAAATTGTGAATTTATACTCTTACAGTTTACTTGCCAGTCTCATTTATCTTAGTGCGGTTAAGCTAATAGTCTCTTCTCCCGTCTCCGGATATCTACCAAACAAAGGCAAAAATAAAACATGACTTGTGTGAAATTAGTTGAAAACTTGAACCAGTTCATATAACCAAAAGGTCTATTAAATTAATGTTCAAAACTAGTCTAATAAAAAACAGTTGAAACTTGTGGATGAAATCATGAGGTCTGCCTTGCTGACCAACTACCACCTACCACCACCTACCACCACCTTTAGATATTGTTTGTGGTATTATCACTGCTCAAGTCTCCCCTACAAATTGAATAAGGGATCTTGGATGGATGGTGCTACACACACACTGACACCTCACTTAACAGGGCGTTAGATGAATTACCACAATATTATATTGAAATAAGTGCCCAGATGCTGCTCTCTTTCCTTTTATCATATCATAATTTTCCTTCTTATCTTCCACGACCATGTTGAGAAGTTATTGGGATGATTGGTAATGGGAATTTGGGTATCTATACCCAAGGTCCAGCTACCTACTTATATGAAAAGGAAATTGATCCTGGAACGAATAGTTTCTTATCAGTGTACCTAAATGAATCTAAGTAGGTACCAGTTTTCAGTGAAGTCTGAAAAGTTTCCTATAATTTTGAAATAAAAGTACTTTCATCTTCATCATTGTGGACCCGTTTCATTGCTTAACAGTGCCTTTTGTACATCCTTATGATATTGTTCTTGATTCAACTGCCTGTTTTCGATGGAGATTATAGCAAATGGCTCGAATTCCGAGACACTTTTAAATCGTTGATACATGATAATACAAAAATAAGTGGTATTAATAAATTTCATTATTTACGTTCATCATTGCAGGGTAGTGCTTCGGTTGTTATCAAATCTTTGGAAATTTCTAATGATAATTATGATGTTGCTTGGCAACTTATATGTGAGAGATTTGATAACAAAGGTCAACTTATTACTAATCATTTTCAGGATGTATTAAGTATTGAAGCATTGCCTAAAGAATCCGATGAATTACTTAGAAACTTAGTAGATCACATCACAAAGCATTTACGAGCTCTTAACACATTGGGGGAGCCCACTGATAATTGGGATTCATTAATCGTTCATATGTTTTAAAATTTGGCTCTCAAGGGCTTCCAATGGTCGATAAGTCTAATAGAAGGTTTTCTGTTTCAGGTGACGATGACGGCTTCTGGGGTGAGTACAAAATTGATAGACCTTTAAGACCAAGCTTACTAAAGTCTAACAATTATTGGCTTGAAACAGGATTTTTTCTAGTGTCAGTCCACTTCAAAACTGTGTTTCTGACAACTCTTTGGAGGTTTTGTACCTAAACTACTATATCGTGGGCGGAATCTTAATATTTAGTGTGTATAAAAGACATGTTGCGGTTTAATACATTCCGACGTTGAGTTACTGACGTGTTTTTCGTAGACCAAACTGACTGCTTTTAAATTGATGAAGGTCAGGTTTTTGCGGATATGTTTAAAGTCTTGCTTAATGTAAATAAGATCTTTTTAATAAGGATGGTTTATGCAAATAAAAGATACTGAAGAAAATATTATTTAATTCGAGCAGGGGAGCTTGGTTTTTTTCATTTAATAACAATGATTTACGAAAAACAGTGAAAATTGGCATGAAGACAGCAAAAAATGCTGAAAATGATCCAGCAAGAATTACTGAACTGGAGTGCAGTAAAAAACTGATAGCTGTTTAACATAAAACATTGGCCCACAATTACATTACTATAGAACACAAGTGGTACATTTGTCACATTGATGGCTGTTTCATTGAGACAAAGCAAGTTTATATCGAATTTAAAAGCGTTGGATCTATAAACTGGTCGTTAAATCTCACAAGCGATAGTTGTAAATTTTCCAAAGACTTCGGAACACTTTTACGATGGTCGTCGCTCCGCCCACCGGCGACTTTGCGGCTTGCAATAAAGAGGTTCCCGTACACCGATACATCTATAAAATAAGGGTGATTGCACCAACACTCGTGTTCTTTCTAAGGAACGTGCCTTTTTGGTACATGTTCCATATAAGTGCAAACTCTTGAACTAGTTCTTAACAAAGTAGGTACTCTGTGTAAGACGTTTTGACTTTGTTAGCAGAGTCATTTGAAGGCAACAAAGTTGCTTGTTCGAATTTCGGTGGATTTTTCTTGCTGTCACATTGTTTGGTGTTTGTAAACAAGACTATAAGTTGAATAATACGAATTGGAATTTGATTAACATTATAATCATCTATGCAATTTTTTTTTTTAATCTTGGAACAATTTCGCGTCACCCTAAATTGTTAAATACTAAAATAAAAATATAATATACCTAAATGTCTAATATTAGATATTTTTTAAATATTTTTTTTAAATGAGTGTTTATTTCCTGGAGATAACGTATCTAGTCTTTATTGTATGACGAGGACACATTATTTTCCCCGCAACAACTTTTTCAGTAAGTGCTTATTTGAATCCACCTTTGGGTAGTTAGATACTTACCTACCTAAGTAGCATTTCTTATAAGTAAGCTTCCTAAAAGTTACTCTTATTAGTTTCCTAAACGTCCCAATCAGGAACAAAATGATCAGCCCACAGGTTAGTGATCGGTTCTTATACTAACAATCTATCTGGAATCGTGGTCAGAAGTGCTAATCGGTTTCGTTTAATTACCAATCGTCAATAGTTACTGCACAATTGTTTTATGAGAAGGTGACTAACTTGGTAAGTACCTACTAATAAACCCAGGTAGGTATTGATGACGCAAATGGTATTCTTATTAGATATTATGAGGAATACTTGCAAAATAGCATAAGCATGCAGCCTATAATGTCCCCACTGCAACACAGGCCTCCTCTCTATGAGAGGTAGTCGGCCATAAACCACCACGCGGGCCCAATGCAAAACTCAAACTCAAAGCATTTATTTCAATTACTTAAACCGTTTACAGGCACTTTTGAATTGTCAAGAAGTCGGTCATTCAGAAAATATGAAGCTAGTTGCCCATTCCAAAGCATAGGTTCCTATGGAGAAGAACGGGCAAGAAACTCCATGGATGCTCTTGTGGCTAATGCGGGTTGGTGGATGCCACATGTCTTGGAATTTTTGGTTCCTTTCGTTTCCTCACGATGTTTTCCTTAACCGTTTTGAGAGCAGTGGTGATGAAATTAAATACACACTGTAAAGTGCCTGCCTGGGTTCAAACACGACCTACAACTCATAAGTAGAGGCCGATTAAATAGTACCACTTGGCCAGTAGGTAGGTATAGCTTGAAAAGTAGAATAATCTGAAAATCAATTTGTGAGGTTTGAAACACACGATCTTTATTATGTACACCATATAAATTACAGACATAAATATGGAAACTGAACTGACACAATGGGCGGTCTTTACCACCAATTTTATTCCTTTGTCGCTCTACCAACTAATGAAAGAAGTATAAGCAAGTAACTAATGAAAGTACACTTATACACTGCTATAGCAGTGTTATTGACACAAAACCTTCGATTGTGTGTAGAAGCCCTTCTAAAATAACATCACCATCACCACAGGCCTTGGGGGCCAAGTGCTCATGATTTGTTCAACGAAATTTCCGAACGGCTGGTTGACACTGCCCGTGACCCAACGGCTGGCTTTTACCTTGACCAGAAGCTAAGCATTGCCATACAACGTGGCAATGCCGCCAGTCTCTTGGGTACATTACCAGTCGAAAGCGATGCAGATGAATTTTTCGACACCATATTTTAGTTAGGTTAGGTAATTATATTTTTATGTTAATAATTTGTAACTTAAATATTTAATTTAGTTTATGAAGTTTATCCAGTAATATATGTTTTTATCCTCTTTATATTTTGTACAAAGATGTTTTATAATAATATAAATACAACATTCAAAAATGTATTGTTGTAGAGATGATAATGGAGACTATTACGTCATATCCTTTATTTTCTATTTGTATTTTCTGAGTAAATTGGAAAATTTAAATAAAGATTTTATGTTGTTACTAATTATACTTCTTTGCTTATCCATTTTCAATAAAGTAGGTATGTACTTATAAAGAAACAATAATCAAACGAGTAGTGGTTTTTTTTTATTCACTCATCAGAGAGTATTAAGCCGTCTATAATTTTTATTTATTGTCTTTTTTCCAATATTTATATGCTTTATGCACAGTCTTCTAATTTCAAGAATAGGTATCCGCGGTCTTAAAAAAATATTGCATGATGAAATATTATTGATGGTAATTTACCAACTTGATATTTTTATCTTAAAATATAACGCAATACAAAGGCGATATCTACTTGTCAAAACAATTTATCTTCGCAAAATGCAAAATGTAACGGTCTAAAGAGTTTCCTCCAACGGAGCGATACATTAAACTGTCATTAACCTCATTAAAAATCAATAAAAAAATTGCTCATATCGCGAAGTAAACGGCTTTAACTGGCCATATCATGCATTCCATACGTTTACGGCGAAAACATCACAATAACAACATAAAACCTATACTTATGCAATGTTCTACTGCCTCACAGTCGTACCACCGACCTGATAAAGCTGAAAAGGCAACTTAAGCCTATAAAAACCATGCACTAAACACGTTTAACAATCAAAACTGTAACAAATAAATAAACTTCTCAGGCAATAAACGGTTTTATTTTAACAGTCGTAAAGTTTGTTATTGCACATGTGCTCGGTGTAGTTACGACCAATACGTATGAATGAAACGTGCGACAGAGTAAGGAACATTCAAAGAAACGAGATGGATAGTACCCGTCCGTCCACGTGGCCGGCGTAACGCAATTTAGAGCAATTCATGTTTTGAATTTAATATTTTTACCTTTTTTTTATTTTTATTTTTGTAATTGGTGATTTAACAAAATAATCGTTGTGTCAAGAAAACACACTTTGAAGATAATAAAAAAAATCTGTTCTTGCTTCGCTTCGTTTAAGTATATTAAAAACTCAGTACAAATATAATTTGATTACCTACCTTTTTTAATTATTCATGTAGGTAAGTTATAAAATGAAAAGAATAATTTAGCAACATGTAGCAAATTCAGACTGTAAAACAATTAAAAAAATAACACTTCTATTTTTTTTTTATTCTCAAACAAATAGGTACTGAAACTTAAATACCACCAAACAATAGCAATACTATGTGTGTAGTAGGTATCTCTATTGGATTAAACTATGGCTTATTTTGAAGTCATTCAGGAAGTTAATTTTACACATTCAAAAAAAAAAATTTTTTTAAAAACAAACAAAAATTTACAGGTTTGCGAAGTAATTGTACACTATAAAATTTTATTCAGTACCAGATAATTACAAAAAAATTACATTTAATATTAAAAGTAATGTTGCAATTCTGTTTAAAGCCATTCAATTTGACAGCTAGAAGTGCCGGAATGGTTTGTGATTGGCGGTGAATGTTCTGCACCGGATCACTATTGGTGTAGACGAGGTCGGTGCGGAGGTGCGGGGCGCCCGGCGCCATTACGAACAATGGCCGTCGGAATGGTCGTTAGCGAATAGCTTTTATCTCTTTCTAATATAAGCCACGCAGGTAGGAATTAATGAGACGGAGAGGGTTCTGGCGGGTCGCCCCCGATCATCGTTGCGTCTCGCTCGCACGCACGTGGCGTGTTTCGCTGTCTCGAGCGCGGCGCGCGGCAGCGGTAACGCTCGCCACGACGGGGAATTCGGAGTCGTAGAGCCTCATACGCGGGTCATAAACGATCCGCGGCCATAGTAGAGGTGCACGCGCGAGAATCGATCCGAATCGCCGGCGATAAACGCATCTCCCGCGAGGCGATCGTCGCGCGCCGCGTCGCCGCCGAGCGATGAGTTCCAAGTTCATCATCGATAGCATGCTCCCGAAGTACCACCAGCAGTTCCACCACCAGAATTTGTTCGCGGGTGCTGGGGCGTCGCCTATAGAGGCGTCGCTGTCATCTTCGCTGTCGTCGTCTCTGTCGACGTCGCTGTCAAGTTCGCTGTCTGGCGGGCTGGGAGCGGCAGCGCTGGGGGCAGGCTCGCCGGGCGCCGGCAGCCCGCAGCGGTCCTCGTCCTCGTCATCAGCATCGCCGGGCGCTTCGTCGAGGATGTATCCTTACGTGGCGCATCACCAGCAGTTCGGAGGTTCTGTGCCGTTTTCTGCTGGTGGCGGTTTATCTGCTGCGGATGACAAGAGTTGTCAGTACCGGACGGCTGTGGGAGGAGACCCGATGGTGAACTACGCGCTGGGTCAGCACAACGGCGGGGCGGCGGTGTCGGCGGCGTCAGCCAGCATGGCGGCCGCTGCACAGTTCTATCATCAAGCAGCGGCTTCTGCGGCATCGGCAGCGTCCGCCGCCACCGTGGATGCCATGGGAGCGGCGTGCTCGCAGCCAGGCTCTGCCCAGCCCCTGCCAGACATACCGCGGTACCCCTGGATGTCCATCACTGGTAAATGTTTTACTCCTTCACTGCATGACAGTTTGCGCCCTTGGCGTTCCTGCAACAATTGTTACGAATTAGTTATTGTGTTGCTTTTAAAGCCGAAGATGAGTTTCATTATTTAAAGAAAGTCTTATCAGGCCGTTGTGTACTTAGCAATTAGATTGGCTTTAATGTTTTCGTTTAGTACCTATTTAGGTGTTGTTTCTAGACTAGAATTGTTAATTTATTGTTGATTTTGTGCTCTCTTTACTGAAGCATTTTTTCATTTCGCTTTTACCGTTTTAAGTAGCTCCTGAATTAAAATATTTCTTTTTTTGATGTGCTTTTAGTTAGCCGATTATTATTATGATTTATTGATATTAACGCTACATAAACAAACATCGGTAATATATGCATTAAAAAGGAATTAATAATACTTAATTTATTTGTTATTCCAATTAGAAGTAGTCATTTACCTATTTTTGTAAATTTATACCCATTCTAATACGATTTTGAACACTTATTTATCAACAAAATAATTCAAACAGTGCAATAAAAAGGCAGTAAAATTGACCATTATTATTTTTATTGTCAATGAATCACATTATGTAACCTTTATGGGTACCTACATAATAATTTGGGTAAAACTTTAGCAGCTGTTTTATTCTAAATAGCATACCTAAAGTTAATTCTGACACGGAATAACTATTAGTAGGTACCTACCTACTTATTCGGATCACAATAATTATGTAATTTGTTTTGTTGAATATCAATGGTAATTATAGCAAGTATAAGGGTGTTTTGGTATAAACAGGCTATAAAACAATGAGTAAAGGTCGTAAATGTTGCGCGGGCGCTTCGGTTCGGTTGGTTCTCTCTCGGCTCGGCCGTCGGTCGCCGTCGCTCGCACCGCCCATTCCGCCGTCGGCAATGGGCGGGTCCTTATTATGCTTACAAACTTTACATAGAACTTCATTTAATACCTAAAACTTATTTTTAACTGCAAAATATTTTTATTAGCGTTTTAATTACTGTTTATGTAATTAAAATAATGTTTATTATTAAGTACCTATACCTAATAAATTAATTATTTTAATCAAATTCGCAATCACTATAAAATGTTTAATGACCAATTGCTTTAAAACGGGTTAGTACTTAAAACATTTAATGAAATATTTCAAATAACTTCTTATTTACCGAGTAGATTCGTTTTAGTTAAAAATTTACCAATTAAAATTGTCTGAGCATTGGTAAAATATCAATAAAGATTAATTTAAGTAACTGCCTATTCTATAAAGATAACAAGCTAATAGGAAAATTTACATTGAAAAGCACATCCTACCTACCTTTCTGAAAGCAAATGCATTAAAACATTTAACGGATACCTATGTAGCCAAATACATTTTCAAATTTAGTGATGTAATTTAGTAATAAGTAGCTGATTTTAAAAATACAACCGGGAAATAGAATAGAGGTGAGAATGGTCAGTACCAAGTTACCTATGAATTTAGAGTGTAGGTATAGCATTTAACTCTTGTGAGGTCTACTTAGTACTCAAAAAAGGCGAACGATTACAGACTCAAAGTGCCTGTACGTTTTGCATACAATAGTGCTATTATTTTTATTCGAAGTTTTATTAGCTGGCAATCAATCTTCCGCGGACATTACAGGGTTAAATATCGAATTATATTGAATTGAACTATTTAAATGATGTAGGTACCTAAACGATTTATTGTAATCACGGATATCGATTGTAATGGTGCTGAAGATGACGAAAAATTATTGTTATACCTAGTAGTAGGTACCTAGGTACCTAAGCATAAGTTTACATAAGTACTATTAAAATAAAAATATTGTAGAATAATAAATTAATTACATAATAAAAGATAGTAAACAGTTTACACAATTATTTTTATATTATTAAATCAATGTTATGAAACGATGAAACTCAACTTTCTGACTAACTGACTGACTATTTAATTTTGACAATTCAAAAGTGCCTGTACCTACATGGTTTAATTGAATTACTTAAATGCTTTCATTTTGAGTTTGACGCGAAACATGATTGAGAATCCTACCTTCCTTAATAAAACAAATAAAAAAAAACATAAAGAAAATTAACTAAGTAACTTAGGTAAACGGTTACCTACCTATAAAATTATATTTTGATATAGGTAGGTACCTTTCAGCTATGTAGAGAGCTATAATATTAAATTATATTAGCTCTACTTTGGTATGTAGAGCTCTATTTTTGCGGTATTTTAACGAAACAAACCTGCAATTAGTACTTAACAAAAAAATAATTAAAAAGCACGATGTAGGTATAGGTATAACATAATGCCTGTTCTGAACATAATTACAGTCAAATCTAAATTATATCACTATGAAAATGTATAACACAAATGTTGGTCAAGTGCGAAACGTATATTATTCGTACAGGTTTTGTTGATTATTTGGTTTTATTCAATACCTACTAGCTGAACTTCGTACCACCTCAGAATCAAAACACAAAACGTATGAGAAAATGAATTATCTTCATTATTTTTTTTTTCATGATTTTTTCCTATATTAAGTATATGTATATTTTTCCTATATTATATACTATATCCTATATTTGCTATTCGGGGCGGAGACAAATCCAACAAATCAAAGATCATGAAAATCGGTCCAGCCGTTTTTGAGTTATAGGTATAGGTAAATGGTGTAACTAACCCGACTTTGTTTTATATACACCGTGTTTTTCACGTTATCCATAAACTTTGTCAAACGCTTCTATAGCTTTTACAAAATAAATTTAACAAAAGAAGTAGTACCTACTTAAAAAGGCTTCGTTACAAAGATATGTATTTGTAATTTCATTTAATGAAATATAATTGAGCTATGCAGTAAGAAAGGGTCTTATTTTTATTTTTTTTTAATCTTTATTGGTTATTTGGGGTTTTTATGCCAATGGACACGCCAACCCCATCATGCCTTATACAAACTACTACGATACAATGCCACATCCTATGAATGAAAATACGTCGTTGCCAATTCGGATAAAGAGGCATGCATATCGGGTGATTTACGTCAATATATTTAGTTTGTATGAAAATTAACAAAAAATAAGAATTCATTAATGGGTCCATAATGAAAAATGCTTAATTTCCATGATCTGAACATCTGGTCGAAGTTTATGCATATCGTCCAGAACACGGTGTAGGTATATACCTAGACTAGCAGCACCCCGCGGTTTCACCCACATAAATATCAATCCCGTGGGAATATCGGAATAAAAACTAGCGTATGCCCTTTCCCAGGACTCAAACTGTCTCTATACCAAATTTCATCTAAATCGGTTGAGCGGTTTAAGCGTGAAGAGGTAACAGACAGACAGACAGACACACTTTCGCATTTAAAAATAAATTTTGGAAAACCTATAATATCCACGCACGGTCTCACAGACTGAAAGTTCGGAACCCAATTTCAGTACATTTTTAGAAAAAAATTATATGTTGAAACTATGTTTACAGAAACTTAAATTTTATCAAAATTGGTCCAGCCGTTTGAGCGTGAAGAAGTACATATAAACACACACACACTCACAAACTTTCGCCTTTATAATATTAGTGTGATATGTTTTCTTCTAACATACAAAAGCAAACTTACAAATCCGAAAGTGAACCTTATAGGGAACTTTAAAAATACAACACATTTAAGGCAGAAGTGTCATCGTACTTTGCGCCCTAGAATAAACGTAGCAACGAATCAGGCAGCTTACAGGAAAAACAAAATGGGAGCATTTATGAAAAAAGAAAAAATCACGAAAGAGTCGGTCGGTCTTACAGACCAATGCGCGGGTATAGGATAACAACGCTAGAAAATAATATTATTTCAAAGGGCCGCTGTTATCGAAATCGATTAGGGGGAATATAAGTATATTTATATACATGTCTAACAGAATAAACGCAAGCCCTGGAAGTAGTTTGTTCATAGTTGACTACTGAATCGATTTCAGTAACTTTTAATATACCTAGGTATTTTTTCAAAAATTATGTAGGTATTTTGCTAGGTATACTGACCGCCGATTGAGCCAAAGAAAATGAAATCTTATTCCAAGGCAACAAGACTCAATTTTAAATGCGTAAAGTAATGGTAGAGTCAACACAATTTTCTTAATATTAATACATAGTTTAAAAAAAAAGTTTTGGTGATTGTATTATACTTTTAACTCAATACTCTAATTGGGGTGTATGAGGTCTTGCGTTAATTATGTTACACGTTGTATAAATAATTAATTTCGGTACCGAAACCTAGGTATAGTATTTCACATTTAAACAATTTACTGACAAAGCACACACCTACCTAATACCTAACCATATCGGTATCTTAAAATATTAAAACATATTTATGTGGGTAGATACGGAAACCAGAAATTAACAAATACCTAAATCACTTAAAAGTAAACCAGCAAAAATGGACCAAAATTAAAATCATACTAATTACCAAATTATGGATCAATAAATCATTTTTATTGCTTTATCGTTTAGAAATAAAAATTAAACAAACCTACGGACTGCCAAACAGATAAAAAAATTGCTTTAATTATAATTAAAAATAGTAGTTTATAATATGTAGGTACCTAAACATTTTTTAATGAATGTCACATTGAAAATACATAATTATGTAGAGTTTTGAAAAATGTACCTACCTATACGATTTATATGTACCTAGGTACCTACTAATTTTGATTTATATTCTTTTTTCAATCTATTATAATATATTATTTCCATCCTACCGTTTCCAATTGTCGATATATTGCCCAATTTATATTGATAAGCCTATAAATATTTATATGGCGGCTTTATCTATAATACCGAATTATGACCTTCATTTAACAATACCTATATTTATGGTCTCTACATAAATCAATTACGGCCATTACATACATATTTTTTATATGCCTTTGTACCCATTTACATACCAAATCAGGCAAGTAGCAAGGTAGATACTTTTTAGAGTTCTGTAGACCAGGAAATGAAAACCAATTTGATGTGGGATAATGAAAAAAGCAAATCGTATTGTAGAAAAATAATTTGAATGCCCAACAACAAAAACTAAGAAAAGAGAATAAAATAAATAAAAACTACCATTAGAATTTTTTTAATATCTAATGTTTAAAAAATATTTATTAAGAATTGATCAACATTTATACAAAAATAAAGTTCAAAAATTCCAACAAACCTTGTGTTAAACTAAAAAAATTAGGCAGAGTACCTACATATCTGGTACTAGCAATTATATTAGGTAGGTAGGTACTACTTGTTTAAAAACACACGGGTTCTACATTCCATTTCACACATACTTACAACGCACTAACAAAAAACAACATTGGCGCATTACTTAATTTGTTAAACTGAATCATAATTATGCCAAAAAAATCGCATGTAGGTAGGTATAAATAACTTGGACCGCGACACAGATAAGATATGTGTGAAACTAACTTTTTTGTATCTAGCACCGAATTGACGTTCTTGGCACTGACTGACGCATACAGTTGTCATGCGAAAAAAAAACTTATCAAAGCCAATGGAACGTCATAACAGCCTCGTACATCACTGTAATTATATAAAATGGCCTATAATCATCTTGTTTTTGTTTAGCAATGGACTATTTTCGTGATTTGTCGGCATATAAAAATGTCCGGGCTGATGTAGGTGAAAATTCGTCTCGGGAAGACAAAAATAACGTGGCAGGTGCTTGCGCGCGCGCACACGAAATGAAAATGGCGGACTTGTCAGTAGCCGACAGTTATAAGTCGTAACGCGCTACATTCTACAACAATTTGACAGTATAAGAGTTTATTATATAGAGACTAAAGTTCATTCAAACTAAAACACTACGCGGTTTTAGTTTGAATGAACTTTAGTGAGATTCAATGTTTTTTGTTTTTCTGCATTCTAGCAACGTTGAATGGAAAAACTAAACATGAGCGGCTAGAATTGTTTACTTCTTTCTCAATTTTTTTTATGTGTTAATAACAATTGGCTTAGTAAAAAAAAAATACGTCGGTATAATCCTATCCTACTATAATATAATACCTACTATAAGTATAATATCCTACTAATATAATATTATAAACGCGAAAGTTTGTAAGGATGGATGGATGGATGTTTGTTACTCTTTCACACTAAAACTACTGAACGGATTTGGATAAAATTTGGCACACTGATAGTTTATAACCAGGATTAACACGTAGGATAATTTTTATTCCTATATTCCCACGGGATCGAAACTGATGCGGGTGAAACCACGGGGCACTGCTAGTTACAAAATAAAAACAATTCTCAACCTACATAGTATGTACAATTGTACATAAAATATTTCAATATTTAGGTATAACAAAACAATAGGTATCTTTTCAAGTATCAATAAAATAAATCAAAATAACCTCCTTTTTTTGAAGTCGGTAATTAAATAAAGCTACGAGTCATTTTATTTTAAACTTAGAACGCAACTCGCACTTGACAGTAAACATTGTGTACCGCGGAAAAGAAGAGCGCCAGTCACATGTGTGTGCGGCGCGTAGAGCGCATGCGCCGAACAAATATGGCCGTCATTTGCAGCCAATCGGAGCGCGCTGTGAGCAATCGGAACCCACATGCCATCAAAAGCCCTTTATACTATTGATTGCTATTTGTAGCACGTTATTAATTAAATTGTTAATGCCGTATTGTTCATACAAACTATTAGCTATTTCATTACGTACTTACCTACTAGGTATATTTGTTTACTAATCAAAATAATTTACGTTGATTTTAATGTTTCAAGGAATCCTGATTTACTTGCGCATATTTACGACCTTCTACTCTGTTGCAGCGTTTCCAAAAAACAATAAAAACCGGCCAAGTGCGAGTCGGACTCGCACACGAAGGGTTCCGTACCACGAGGCATAAAACGCCGAAAAAAACGTTTATTTTGAACCCCTTTTAATTTTAACTTTATTTTATTTTTATTATTTGTTGTCATAGCGGCAACAGAAATAGGTACATCATCTGTGAAAATTTCAACTGTCTAGCTATCACGGTTCATGAGATACGGCCTGGTGACAGACAGACGGACAGTGGAGTCTTAGTAATAGGGTCCCGTTTTTACCCTTTGGATACGGAACCCTAAAAACTTTCAACTTGAAAAATAACATCATTATCTTTACACCCATGAAATATGGGACTGATATAGGTAGGTACAGAACCTTAACCTTTTCCATTTTAGGGTTACACCGCCTTTCGAAAGCTTCGACAGTCGATTTTTTTAATTCTCGATTGGAGACCGAAAGCCTGTTGTTATCTCGGAATGAGTTGTGAATTTTCGAATATCGATATACGGCGTTCGATTCGTATAATCGAATTTTTTATGCATTCGCGGTGTAATTAACGGCTGCACTCAATCGAGACAATTTAAATGTTTCCGATAGGTAAAACTCGTTAAATTTAAACGTTGCTAAAACCGGAGTAGCTCTACGTGCGTGCATAATTGGACGTAAATTTATTTGTGAGTCATTTTATTTGTGATGTTGATAACTAAGACAATTTTTAATAGGTACCTATAATGTTTTTTGTCTACAGTAATTTTATTAGCTTCTCAGTCAGCTATAACTTTTGTATTTTGATGAAATGCCAGAACTTTTTATAGCATTGTAATCCAGTGGCAGATGATGTCACTATTTATAAAAATGTATTTTATTTACCAATAAACAATCATTCTAATTTTATCATGTTCTTAGACGAAATAATTTCACGGGTGAAATTGTTGCCAATATTCTGAATTTAAGATACATAAGAGCTAATTAATAACCCGTGCAAATAAATAAAGAAGTCAATAAGCATTGCAGCTTGCTTCCGAATTTCGTAACGTTTTTATTTTAATTAAAAATGTCGCTTTCCTCATTTCACAGGCCAATTTAGCATGATGGTTATAAAATATTTCAATACATCATGAAGAAAGTTATTTACGTAGGTACCTACCTATACTATCAGATTAAACTCAACTTGACCTGTATTTATGTATTGTTTTAGAGCTAGTTAAAAGTTTTTGTAACCTATTATTTAAGGCTCCTGCAGGCAGGCGCGTCGTGACAGGGCGACGCGACTCTAGTAGAACAATAATAGTAATACAATACATACCAATATTAGTACATGCAGTAGTGTAGTATAGTAATTTATATAAAAACTCCATGGAAATTGTTCTACCAAAAATCGCGCCGGCGCACTGTCGAGTCGCACTTGTGTGTGGGAGCCTTTAAATAGGTATCTACATCATCTGGAGTACCTATAGCTCGTATATATTTATAGAAATCAACAGACATGATTCATTGTAGAAGATTCTTAAATTAGAGTAACTCCACAATACTATTTTGCAATTAGCTCTCGACGCAGCGGAATCAACATTGTTAAACGTAGTGCTCAATTAAAACTAAATAATAGTTTTAATTGATAAAGCGTAATTAAAAATGTTTTACTCGTAATTTAGATTCACGATAAATGTAATTAACAGTCAATTGTTCTAGCCGTTGATGCTCGCTCCAAATGAGCAATGTCGCTGTGAAAATCTACTATGTGGTGAACTATAAAAAATTTACGACCACTTTATCCATTGAACTGTGCAATTAAACCTGTTTTTTTCTCATTTAAGTTCAGTGTAAGGTTTCAGGATTGTTCTAGTTTTATGATTGCCACAAATCACCCTGTACAGTCACGAGCAAAAGTATGTATACACTTGGCTTTATTCAAAGTCGATTTTCTCCTTTATTTTTGAATGAAATTTGATATTAGTAGGAACATAGTATTTTCGAACCCATAGGTAGGTATATGAAAAGTGTCGTATTTCAACGTTGCATTCGTTATTTAGTGAAAAAATCGAAATAAAAAAAATCCAAGTGTTGACATATTGGTGCTCGTGACGGTACACACTATAGGTACTCACAGGGTGACAGGTAGGTATGCGGAAATCATTTCAAAATACAGTGAGCTTGGAGACGTCGATTTCGCTTCACACTAAAAGCCACAATAATAAAAATTGAGACTTTTAAGGATCGTCATTTGTTTTTTTTTTTTTTCTAAAATATTTTCAGCAGAATTTCTAAAGTAGGTTTTCCAGTTATTAATTGATCTTTTATCGACTATATTATAGACTTCTGCAGATCTATACTGTATACCTATCTCCGTAGACCTAGTATTTTATTAGCATTTGTTTTTTGTTTCGCAAAAATTGTATGAAGATTTTTCGCTTAAACTGTGTTGCAAAAAGGTACTGTGAAACCAAATTACATTTATCTTTATTTCATTAAAATTCAAGAGACACACTGTATACTATTTTAGCGACTTGTTTTATATGTTTTTTTTTGTGTAATATAATAAATAGGCTTTACTCGTTGTGCATGCGACTTGGCCGAAACAAAGATCTTTCAATACGATTGATAATAGATTTTCCATTTCCAGATTGGATGAGCCCCTTCGATCGGGTCGTCTGCGGTGAGTTCAATGGTATTTATCGTTTCAAATTTATTTTCTTTTAGTTTTAAGTACCTTTATTTAGTTTAGGTGTAGGAATCTTAACACACATTCGACTAAACAAAGCTTTTAATGGGTTATCGCCACCCAAACTCTTTGGAATTCTCAATTTTGGGACTGACAAGAGAAATATTTATAATCCTTAATGGTAGAACTTTTAAAACCACTTGTGATAGTGACACAATTAAATGGTGGCTGTTAGAAATCGTCTAGTAAATCGTTTTGAGTAAAACAATGGCTTATAGTTGAGCTGATTAATGACTCTGTGGAAAAAGTAATTTGTGGTTTTTCTAATGGGATTTTTTTTTTGTTCGAAACTGGGTCGCGTGATAGACAAAACATTATGGTCTTTAGTCACAACATTGGTCTCTGATATTTTAAACTTATTTTAGTTCCTATTGAGTATAGAGTTTCTAATACCGACTGACAAAAAGTCATCATAGTCATGTAGCAGCATTTTTGTCGAATGTGTGCTATGATTCACATTATAAATCCTTTGAAGGCTGTCGTAAAATTATGTTGCAATTATTCATTTGATATGGCTTTGTGGAATTATTGCAATCAAACCTTTTTTAATTGACAAAGAACTTTTTGTCATAAATTTTTGTTTCTATTTAAGGTTTTAAAGTTAACGAACTATTTATTATTTAAATGACTGAATTTTTCTGCAAATTTTACACTGCAGAGTTACTTTACATCAAAGGTGCAACAAATAACCCTAAAACGCTACCTGTCTTTTGCATCATGTATCACGTATCTTTATTACCGACTTCAAAAAAAAAAGGAGGTTATTCGGTTCTTTTTGCGAAAAATTCTCTCCATTATTGTATTTTTTACTATTGACAACTTTAACAATTGCAAATCTATTGTTCTATCGCAAAAAAGTGATGAAAAAGGGTTCAAAAGGTTCGCAATAAACACAAACTTTCTCCAAGAACAAAAGCTTTAATAGTGGGTCAATATTGTACAACCGGCCATTAAGGTACAAAAATTGTCATGGACCTTCAATTCTGAGCGACACTGTTCCGTACAGATAAGCCGCACAATTATTTCCCTTAGCAGTTTTCCTTTCATATTTATAATGCGGGCGTATTTTCCTCCCAAAAGTAATGTAAATAAGCAAGCCGGGAGCACCCGAGTAGCATTTAAATCCCCCATCTTTAATAACTACAACAATAAATTTTTAGTTGATGGCAACATCCCGGTCCTTCAAACGCAATCTTATAACGGAGCGTGTGTTGTAAACGATTTACCATTTTTGCCTACGGAGTACACTTTGTTCTTGTTTATAAAATATTCTGTTATCTTATATCAGTATTGCACTGACGCATTGCACGGTTTTGGTTTTACATACAATGCGGCTCACGGAACCATAAAAATGAGGACCGACAGACAAGCTACTTTCACCATTTTTTGCAAATTTATAGAAAAATCTAAACAAAGGGTTCACGGCAATAGGGTTGTGCAAATTCTCGTTTTTGTTGTAAACAGCGATCCTTTGTGCTTACAAGATGTTTACAAATAAGGTATAAGTCAAAGGGTTTTAAATCACGGTGTCGAAAGCTTTTAAAACAAGCTTAGAAAGGGGTCCATTGTTTTGTTGGCACGCCCGCAAATTGCTTTATTACGGACGCTTTGCGGCTGTTGTGAGAAAGTCGATATCGCCAAAATCGTAGTCAAAACATCGTTTGTTATCACACGGTGTTCACAGGCCAGAAGTAAGGGCCGAACCCGTACTTGCCACAATAAACATAACTGTGACGTTTGCGCGCGTTTATCTTGCATGCTTGAAAGAGTCGTGAACATTATGTACATCTGCAAACATAAATCTATCACTTTTGAAGTTCATTTTACATACGTTTATGTGATTGAGAAAGTGCGCTCTCAACACAATTTTATCATCAGTAGGTAGTATAAAAATACAAACAGTGTATCAATGTGAAAAATGGGTAATCATAACACTTACAGAGTATATAAAAAAGAGTTTTATAGCGTCATAACAATTAAGGCTTAATCACTGTCAATCGTAACTCTACCGTTATAAAGTGATTGACGCTAGTGTTGTAAAAAAAGTTTGTCCGCGAACAATAACTGTTGAGAATTGACCATAAAGTGGCGACCTTGTGGCAATAAAAATTTAACGAGCCAAGCCCGTGGCGTAGTGTAGTACAAACACATTGTCAGATTCGTGAACGTGACTGTCATAGAAACAGCTGGGCCCACATCTGGGTATCGCCTCAGTGACAGACGCAGTCATTAAAAAAATAAAGAGTTGGGAAACAACGATTGATTTATTCACGCTATTTAATATCTTCTTCACGTAAACTCGTTTGGTAAAACCAATCGATGATTTATTGTTTTAGTTTTTCTAATATTTGATTTGCAATCGACTATTGTAGTTGTATTCTCGATATTTTAACGTCTCAGCACTTAACAGTATAATAACTTCGTCTAAAGTAATTCGATGCGATCGTTTTAGATGAGTAGTTTAATATGAGCAGCGGACGTTAATGGTTTGTAGGCGCCAAAGTATTTTAGACGGAAATTAATTTCCATAATGGTCTATTTGACCACCAAGTCGCGTTGTCGTGTTGCGCATTGCGAATGCGTGAATGCACGAGCACGACTCACCGTCGCGTCGCCAAATAAGTTAACTCTGTAAGTCTGTACATGCATAATATTGTAGATACCGATGCCTTATTCTGTTATCTCTTGGCTGACTCTACTGTGTTGATATTTTAAGGCATGCTTTTTAACGTTAAGATGTCTTATTTTGTACTTGTTCTCGGTGAGAAGATAGAGGGCGTCAAGTTATTAAGTAATGTAAGAGATATAATGTTTTCTTGTTTGCTTTATTCGTCGTTTAACCACTTTTTGGACTACATAATTCAGCGTTCTTAAGGTCAGCAGGTTTTATATTAATTAAAAACTATAAATAGCTGCATACAATCTTGTCGTTCCAACGATCTGTTTTTATCATAGTATTCATGTGATCCGCATCAGAAAACGCTTTAATTAAAAATTAAATATCATTGAGATAATTTCAGAGTGAAAAAAAATATAATTTACTCGATAGCTTTGCTACCATAAATTCTGAAACAAAAAAAATATCAAAGAATCGACTTTTAATATTTTTATCAGACTAAAGATGTTCGAGACAAGTTTGTATTGGCATTATCAATAAATTTAATTTCAAGTTCGTCCAATAAATAATGTCAATGTCATACTTATATCTTGAACATGGTTCGCGTCGTGCTCGCTTACTCACACAGTATCAAATGCCTATTCATTAGACGAACAAGACAATTGAGCGCTTGCGCCTACTTTACAACCCAAGGTTGTTTTTGTTGATGCTGCTACACATTGCGTAACATACTATTTTTGGTATAGAAAACTTAGAGTTCTTTGACCTCTCGTACTCCAGCGCAAACTGTCATATCTCTTGATTAGCAAACATGTTTCGCTGTAACCAAATTATATACTGATATAGCTTTAATTCTATTAATTTATGAGTTTAGTAACTTGGTCATTAGTATTTATATTTACCTATAAATATTAATGTTTTGGTTACTCAATTTGTTCCCAAGGACAGATGTAGGGAGTTGATAGATGATTTGAAACTTGATTTACGAAAATTGATTTCGATGCTGTCTACCTATATATTTCTTATATTTTATTGCCTAAACGTCAATTCTAATAAATCATTTACACATTTTGTATGTACACATACAGTGTGAGTCTTCATAATGTGCACATATCGAAATGAGGGAAACTTAGCTTAATTTTATCGACGGAAAAAATATTTTAAAAAATCAAAAAAAAAAATAGCATTTTTTAAATTATTTTTCGCTGCTGTACCCCTGTATAAACAATCGCTCCTCGATTGAGAATTATGGTTTTTTTTTAACAAAAATCTGATATTTTTTCATAAATTACAATAATTGTAAAATTACTCAATAAAAGCCCCGATTACCTACCCTTTTTGATTACTTTAAATTATTCTCCATCGTATCAGATTTCTAAACGTAAAAATACCATGTTTATAACTCAATCACAACATTTCCTTTCAACTGTTAAAGAAAGGCCTTGCAATCACCATACTTTAGCAGGTAAATATCTTTTAATTTTTTTTTTTTTTTTTATATATTTTTTCCGGCGATAAAATTAAGCTATGTTTACCTTATTTCGTTATGTGCACATTATGAAGACTCACACTGTATATTCTAAGACAGAACCGTCATGTTCAATGTCCAATAGATTTAATACGAGTAGGTGTAGATCTAAATAAGGTATAAATATAAAGGTATAATAAGTAGGTACTAACATTTAAACCAGCTAATACTAGCTGTCCTCACTAGTACATTTACTCGTAGATAAATAATTGACACTGTATTATATTTTAGACTTGGAACCGTGTAGATTATGAATATTCATATTCATAGATTAAAATTATGGCATACACGACCGAACACGGCCCCTGAACGGATTAAATATTGTAAATCCACTGGCAGCCTACAAAGTAGGTTTGGATATTTTTAATTAGCGCACACCTCAAAGATTTTATTCATACTTTGTTGATATTAGATAATATTATTAGAAATACCTTCCTGTCATGAATATTCATTTTTGTAACGTGTGAATCTTAAATCTTTTATCAAAGAGAAGACCAAATTATATCGAGGTCATTAAACACTCTTACGCTATATAAAAGCAGTAAAAACATCTTACACTTCAACACCACCCGTATAAAAAACAGTTCCCCAGCGCGTCTGTCTGTCAGTACGTATGTTCAGGATAATCTCGAAAATTACTCGATCGATTTTGGTACGATTTCAATCACCACTTAGACCGCTCTGAGGGAGGTTTTGATAATATTAATTGTACGCGTGCCGTCTGCCGGCTAGTTACAGATATCCCAAAAAATTTATAGTCTGATCTAACTATGAAAACAAACAAAGCGTTCGATTCATTTTTTATTACACTTTATGAATGAAACTGGTTCTTTAAATTAGATAAACACTGCTGAATGTACTTGAGCCTCATATTTCATTGGGTTCGCGGAAATGGGGCGGGCTAATGATTTTATTAATACTGCAAACGGACCACGTACGACGTCGACACTTTTTGGATGTTACAAGTTTCTTGGAATTTTTTGGTGGAAGAGGAAATCACGACAGAACATGCCTCCGTCTTGAATTTTAGCTGTCGATTAAGGGATAAGAACACGGCACAATTTCAGCACACGTTTTGAATTCGCGCAATTTTTTCGAACAACACTATGTTAATTTATAGAATTAAATAAAATTCTTAGAATGCGAATTAAACCCATACAAAGGCATTTGGCTGACCTTGCCTTCTTCCTCGATACGTTGTAGGTACTAACAGCTTGCTTCCTTATAAACGCCTCGTATTCAACATTTAAAACATTCAATAGATAGGCACGTGATAAGGTTTTACACGAAAGTTCAAACCTTCAGTTTATTTTATACGATAATGTGTATATTTAAAGGTGTCACTTTGCAATTTTAATTTGCATCCTGTTGGCATAAAACTAATATTTTATTAGCTGATGCCAGCCTATCGATCAACGTGTTTTGTTTAAATTCGCTAAATAATACATTTCGCACTCGAAGCTAGTGGAAGCAATGCATTCAAAGATTGAGTGTGAAGTACCTACAGTCGCATGCACTGAATGAATTTACTATTTTATTTGGTAGGTACTTATCGTAATTCCTAGTATGTGAATACAGGGTTTTCTAAAGAGAATAGCTAGATTTTCTTCTGCAATTTATCTTACCACCACTGATTTTATTATTGATTTTTCTAAGTTTTGTTAGTGAGGGAAAATTTAATATTTGGTGAAAAGGGCCAGCAACTATAACGCATTTTAATGCTCAAATCTTATGGTACATATTATTTACCTCTTATTTGGTACATGTAGATGACACACAGCAGCTAACTAAGGATTTGATACTTAAGTGGCAAAAAGTTGTTTGTTTAGTAGAAATAAATCGTTGATCAAAGTGTAAGATGTTCCCTGATTTACTATGTACAAGCATTGCCAACTACACCTCGCATGTAAACCTATCCATCTCACTGTTAACATCATGAATGCTGGCACAGTCACATAATACGAAATTATGCTATAAATAGAATACACTATAACTCCCACCCATACAAATAAACGCATTGTCATGTAATTCGCCCATTCAACAAACATTTTCTAGCGATAGATTAATTGGAAATTGCTTTAATTAATATGTATTGACTGAAACAAATGAATAATGAATGCAGGTGTTCTTCTGTCTTGATCATTGCCAAGTTTTCGTAAATGTATGGACTCGAAGAAACGAGTAGGTATAATAATATTATTAGTATGTAATAGACGTGATGGGAATCATTATCGATATTTTTTTTCGAACAAAAGGTGTCTTAGTTTCTCAGAATGTCGAAAGGATTTGCAAAAAGGTTAGGTAAATCAGCAAGGTGAAAAAAGTATAGATACCTAGTGTTATAAATAGTGTTTGCAGTTTTGAACATAAATATTTAACAGTCAACACGTTTACCTGGAGCTCAAAATAAATAAATATCATAAATGTACAATACATTACTCTGCTGAATTAATGATACGTGTATTCTGTATGACTGATTTATACAACATGAGATCAGATAACGTATTCCATATTTATTTATATGTACCTATAAAACAGCTAATTTCATTCGAAATCATGGAGTGAACAACAATGTTTTGCGCAGTTATAGGTACGGAGGGCTATGTGCTTTACAGCGTGTTATTAGTACATAACACATAACGCTCACAGACGTGACTCAATAGCTACAAGAATGTGAACGGAGGCATTGTTCAACAGTCCGTCGAACTTTCTGAAAGCTAAGGTTTGCTCCGTTTATGCCAACTACGTTATGCTAATATAGATACGATGTCGTCTGCCAGTTCGCTACTACGAATTTATTTTATTCGTCTGCTATGACTTGAAATTTAGGTACCAACTAATGCTAATGTTACGTTCTAGACAGTTTATTGGTTATTTCAATATTGACGCTATATCATTACTTAGAACGTATGGCGCTACAAATAAATCGCGCGCTTTATCCTCGTTACTATGAGCGAGTTGTTAGTTTAGGATCGCTTGGAGTACCCGGGACAGTTTGATCTAACGTTTGTTACACATAAGCGCGGCCTAAAGTCGGAAAGTCCACATGTAGGCGACGAAACATCGTAACAACACGTCTGTTCCGTCCGATAACGCGTCGTTTCGTAACGCTAAGACGTCGATTGCTCTCAAAGGGATTAAATGGAATGCGTGCAATTTATATCTCTATTAACGTAGAGTATTGTTTACACACGTCTGACCGCGGCCTCGGAGGCCAAACGCAGCCGCTTGTGAAAACATTCGCGTCGAGATTAAAGGTGGACCTGGCCGCAAGAGCCGGGTCGTACTGACCCGCATGGTTCCGCCCAATTGGTAACGCGTCGTAGTTCCTCAGGGGTCAGTGTATATTAGTCGCGTTTAAGTTTGTTTACAGCGGGCTCAGCGTTTCCGACCAGTTTGCATAACTCGAGGGTAGTCTCAATAAAAACAAATTGGCTCGCTGACCAGAGTTGCGCATTACACACGTACGAGGAAGCCGGGCGACATGCCCGGAGGTGATTTACTGACATTTCATGCCACTAAGCTCGAACGGTTATGGAAAATAGATGTAAACTACGATTATGTTCTAAGCTCCCGAACATTCCTATAAGTATAATGCGATCTCGAAGGTTTATAGGTTCACATTCTCTGCCCAATAATTTTAGGCGTACAATGTTGAGGAAAATTTAATTCCTCATTGAATGCTAAATAAGGAAAACGTGTTAAACTCAACCGCCACAAAGCTCACACGCATATATTTCGTTCATCATCTAAACATCTACTTGTCTATTTAAAAAGCCATATCCATTCAAAACCTATAGGTACCTACATACATAACTAATACCTAGTTAATGAAATAATTTCTACATTAACAGATAGTTGGTAGATAACAGTTAATAGGCAGTTAACCACGCCGTGTTATCAGTAATCATCAAAAATGTTGTACTAACAACAAGTAGAATTAAATCAGTAAATAAGGTGTAGAAAGAAACGGCAGGTAGGTAATGTTACCTACAGGCAGTTAGGGCTGTACGACACTCTTGCGCATTAATCTAAAAGATACAATCGCGGTCACAGCGAGCTTCGTAAATCTCAGATAGGAATCTTAATATATGGTGGGGAGAGCGGGGGTACGTTTCACCTTTGTAAGGCCTTTTGCAGGGCGACACCTCGGCCTCGATACGGGCTCGGCATTGTTCGGATCGTATCGTGTGAGGTTGTTTTGTTTCTTTACGATACGATGGTGGACCATGGAGTGGCATCGATCTTTTGATCTTGGTCGTTTTTGTTTCAAAGTCGATCTTTTTGTATTATGATAATGGATATACTGCTTTAGCTGTAGGGTACATGGGTAGCTATGTAGATAAGGTTTCCGCTATTAGATAGTGTTTCAGATCCTTGCCTACTCAAAACATAAACAAATGCAATACCATAAATAAAAAAAAACCAGAAGTTATTGTAATCGCTTAAAAGTTCAGTAAATCTTTTACAGCATAAAGCTCGATAGTCATAGACATTCATACTTTTATAAAATATAATACGGCTGTCTCACACATTATTTTTTCTTCGCCGTACAGACTATAAATAAACGACTTTTTTTTGTATCTTGTTCCGTCCTACTAGAGGTTAATAAAAATTAATGCGAACATTTCGGTCAGATTTATGTCAAAAGTTTTGTAAACTCAAACAGATGCCTCGAGTATTATGAAACTATACACAAAAACTTTTATGAAGTTTTCACACAATCAAAGAGTCCACTTGCTGATTAGGTACTCATTACAACTAATGACGTCATAATTAACCAAATTTCGTGACCCAAAAATGTACAGTCCCGTCCACAAAGTACAAAAGGAATACCAACGACATTTTTTGTTGTTTATTTACAAGAAAAATCACTTCGCCTCGTCCTGTCTGGAATAAGCAACTTTGGCTCGCTGCGGCCAATTACGGCGACGTTTAAAGTAATTTAATCGCCACTAATAAGAAATTAAAACGTGATTTTATTGTAGAGAAGCTTAATTGTACGATACGGAGATTTTTGACGCGCCTGCCTTTTGAGGTCAGCCGCCTGTACTCAGTCCTTTAGTGCGTTCCATTCGAATTAATAATTAAAACAATTTAATGACTTTATCTAGGTATATGGCATCTGCGATGTCATTCTCATGTTGCTTTCATGTTGCGAACATGAATTATGGATTTAATCTAGGCCTCGCTCGTATTGCCTACGGTTTATGGAAATGAGGCTTGGAAAACTGTAATCAAGAATTGTTAATTACAAGCGGTAACCACCCACGACTTGTTACTTATTCGTAATTCTTATTATTTATGTAAAGGAAATTTTATTTGGTCCGGATGGAGGTACGCGATATACTTTACATCTTTACTTTTTTATATCTATGGGATCCATTATATAAGTTGCATTACATAAGTTTATGTTGACAGTTAACATAAGTTTCCGGTAGACTTAACTTGGTTACTTTAAGAGATTAGTTTATTCTGTTTTTTTTCTTGCAAAGAAAGAGTTTCGTTTACTCTGTTGAATGTAGGGGTAGAAGTCTTTCTGTTTCTTGAAGCCATCATAACTTATTGGGAAAACTCTTAGGTATACTATTTACTTAAGGGGATTACAGGACCTAAGCGCAAAAAACGCAAGTTTTAGAAGCAACAAAGTAAATTAATGACTACAGTAAACAAAATCAGAAAAATATATGATATTCTTCAGGATATATGCTAGGTAGATAGAGTGTTGAAAACATAATACAACTAATTTGATACGATAGAAAAAAAATCATAAAGATACCTTTAAAAACTTCCTTTGTACAATAAAAACCATTCTAATATACATACAATCATTCTGATTTTTTGTCAGATTATTCTACAAGCAACATACTAAAGCACTAGTGTTTTAATTTTTTTGTCCACACAATAGATTTTTTGTAAATAGATAATTGCTTCATATTTTGCAATAAATTACCAGCGTTGTGTCATTGCACTTCTCTTTCTTTTCTATGCAGTCCGACAGTGACCGCGCTTTAGGTCATGTAAGCCCCTTAAGTAGAGATTAAAATTGCGCCAATGTATACTCAGAAAAGTGAAGAAAATTCTATTACACGTTTTGGTATAGTGGTACTAGTGTACACACATAAACACAACGTATTTTCATCAGTAGCAGTCAAACATGATACGCGTGTTGCAGCTCAATCGTTCGATATAAATAGTAATGCTTACATCTGTAATCTTAAAATACGCTCTGTTTGATAATCGATAATGTAAACGATTTTATACATCAATGAAGCATGCCTGCGGGTATGAGTGGCCAGCCCTTTAACGTAATTAAGGCGATATATCTATATTTTTTCAATAATACCGGTTATTTAGCATGTTTCTTAGTACCTATCCACCGACCGGATACTGAGTCGCGATAAATTCCATGTTTACATTACGATATGTATCTCAGTTATGGACGACAAGATTTCAATGAGTCGGTAAATGCTACTTTGTAGTTGGGGGAAACAGTTGAGGGGGACTAGAATAACCCTTTCGCTGCAAATGATGAACGAGGTGCCGAATCTGAAATTGTAATTTGACAATAAAATCCATGCAATTGATATAATTTTATACAGCCGTTAGTATTCGAGTGGTGTTGTGTAATGTATGTTGGAGGGATAGGAAGGGGCATCCGTGGGGTTTAGGGGATCAGGGGACAGGCGCAGGGTGCGTCTGACATTGAAGAAGTGCCAATAACAGAGGTATAAATAGCGGGGGCCGGCGGCTGAGGGCGTTACTTCGCTACGAGATCAGAATATTTTGTTAGTTCGCTCCGCATACTGTCCTAAACAACGCATTACAATGCGGGAAGGCGACTACTGAACGATACCGATCTGTATCTACTTGATAAATTGTAAAGCTGATACAAATTTATGGGTTTTACGTGTCGCTTGACACTTAATGTAAAACATTTACGTATGAGTACTTAACATTTACTTAAACATTTAAGTGTAATAATTGTTTTTGTTTCACACGAAGGCGACTTGTTTAACCTCGGATAATGATACCTAATTTTGTTTTACAAATCCTTGTACAAAAGGTTTTTGTCAGAGTTTTGAACGACTTCGTCACATTGTAAGTCAGCTTGTTAACTGATTAACTTTGGGAGGTGACCCGTAAAGTTAACCCATTTGAACGATTCAATAACTTCCAGTTCACAATGAGTGGAGCAGGTTTCAGTAAACATCATTTGTGCGTTCGAAAGCTGGACACATGACTCTAGTTCCAAGGTGGTATTAGTTTGAAAAAAAGCATAATAAAACTCGTAAATTCTCCCCTAAAAATTGGTCACCCTCGAAGTAGACAAAAATGACCAGAATAAATTGGGATGGTAGTGGCAGCCGATAAAACATTCAGTTTATGGGGTGTCATATTTACATTCGGGAAGATATCGACGTGGGAATACAGATAAGTACTTATTTTGGTGTACGTGGTAAGCACAATATGTTCCTATTCTAATCTTTATATATTTGGTATAAATCTACAGATACAAAACATGAGATAAAGTGCACTTGGGGATAAAATGACCACATTACGTACGCGCTGGTTGAATTTTTCCGCCTGAAATCTTTGTGGATACATTTACCTTTTTGGTTCATTACTTAAGGAAGTAATAGGGGCATGCCATTGAGCCTGTTAATCCAATCACGGCAGCACTCCAATTAAACAAAGCCCTCTGGCTGGTGCTAATCGATTGCCAATAAATTGGGATTCGAGCGAACTCTGAACGCATAATTTCTTGCACCCTGCGGCTGTGTAATGTGATGTAGCCTTGGGGTGCAAACGCATGTAAATCTATGGATTAAGTGCCTACCCTAGCTGTGAAGATACTGATAATATTCAGATGGGGCTCATAGCTATTCGAATGGGGTACTAATATTAACAGTTGAAAGTAGCTAGCTAAATAGCACGTTATCATTTCCATATTTCTGACTAAATTCGCATGTTATTCTTAAATGTTTCTACCAAAATGTGCGTTATGCACGCAAGGTGCTCCTACGAAAAATAAAGCGTATAATTTTATGTTACACACTCTCGTTAAAGCCCCATGCGAACGCATGTAATCTCCAGACATATTTATTCGAAAAACGCGCGAATACACCCCTAAATGGTGGCTCAAGATTAGTCGGAGCCATTCCGACACGTTACGTGAATAGCGATGCTACCAAATAAAATGTTTAGGGTCATTTTGGCCGACAACGAGCGCGCCTAGCTCACCCAAATGCCAATAGGTCTATTTTACCCCCACACCCCGAGGGGTGTATACGGCCATCATAAATTGTCCGCCGCAAATTTGCAATCCTATCTTTTTGGCCCGGTGAGGGAGGTCCGACATTAACATAACTGTATGTTGGGCAATCCCACGTGTAGCTTTATGAACATAACAGCTTACCCAAGCGCGTATTTGTGTGCTTGAAACCCTGCGTTAAGGGTCTTATATCACGACCCCGTAACGTAAGTAAAGGTGCGCCTTAAACAACTCCTGAAATTTGAATTTCTCTATCATTTTTGCATATTTTGGGCATCAAATAAATAGAAGAGATAAGCCAAAGAAAATGAGAGCAGTCTTTCAGAAGTGGGTTGTGTACTTTCAAGACTTTACATAACAAACAGACCCTAAAACACATTTTCATTCATATTAATGCCTTGATTTAGAACCCAAAAATTTACAAAGAAGAATTTTAATGAAACTTCATGAATCTGGATTAATTTTTAATTATAATTGCGGCATTGCAAATGGCGGACGGCGTGGCTGGAACGCGTGAGAGGCGCGATTTAATCACTCGTCTTATAACAAGGGTGGGGGGGACTAGGGGGGAAAATATTAAGAGCGTTCTTGAGTTATTAAATCCCCTTAATTGCGCTTAGATATTTTCTGGTTCATTAAATACTTAAGATTTATAAGGAGGTACTTGAATGAACGAGATAAGTAGCGTGACGGGAACGAGGTATCTTATGGGGTGATTAATATCAACGATGGAATTCCTTCTGTATTATCTGCGCTTTCCATCGAAATGAATATTAGATGAGAAAAAAAACTGGACCGTGTGCTGCGTTATTTATTCACTAGGAGAGCTATATTTTCACTTCAAAGCCGTCACATATCCGGCGTCCATTAAAAATGTATGACACACAGAGTTATTTTATACGATGAACTAAATACACATAGGTACCTACCCACTAATAAACAGATAAGTGATAGCCTCTTATAATTAACTGGGCAAACACTGTGACTGTTTAACACAGTAATACAAACATGAAACTGGGCCTTTTAAGCGGGAACACGCGTGGAACGTGGCCCTATCATAGTTTACAAGCACATAAGGGAGCTCCGTCGTCGGGCGGTTAAGGGCGCATTACACCCTTGGAATAGCGCCTCCGTAATTAAAACGCTTTAAAGTGACAATTACGAAGTACCTATGAAAATAACGCTGGTCTCCTATGAGCCTTTCAACAGCTTAGATGCTGGAGAAATTGCTATGAAATTTCATAGCAAGGGAAACCGCAATGCAATAGACACCCATAGCCATTTGATTGCTCATTCTTAGATACCAATTGTTCATTAGTTTGCAAATTACAACTGAAACGTCTTTTATGTTAAATTGTATTATACATTCGAAGCACGTTAACGATATAAACTTGTGTGAACTTTAAAACATATCTTTCGTGCTAAAAGATTTTCGACTCTATCTTTTGTAGATATAGAGTATCAAATAGAACTTGCAGCTTTGTATACGAGATCGGTATTCTTTGTTTGTCTAGATTTCAGCGATCATAGAAAGTTGGTTTAGTACAATGTTTTTTTATTTACTGTTTGATCTCTATAATATTTCGAAACATTTTGTACTGAGAATTAGTTGGTAATATTTCTTCTGCCTTTACTTGTTTGTAGCATTTGTTGCATTTTACTTGTTTACTAATTAAGATACTGTGAACCTTATCCTTAATTAAATAAGAGATATCCAGTATTAAGGATATCTCTCCACTATATCTCCGCCCGCATTAACTTTCAATTAAAACAATTTATGCACCCAACGCACAGTGTTCCGACGTTGAAAATTGTATCGCCATAAATTATACAGTTGAATTAATAAGTGTACAATAGACGAGCTAACGAGCTCAGTCGGCGGCGACCGCCTGGGTGCATGCGAGCAAATTAAATTTGCATGTTTGCAACCCCATAACACCCCTTCGCTACGCCCTGTCCGAACGGGAGTTATTAGTAGCAGCCGCCATTTTTGGCCAGTCTGACCGTGGGGTGAACCACTGGGGGATAATGTGGTCGGCAAGCAATTTGTTTTCGGATTTAGTTTTGTAATTGGGAGCGTTTCACACGCGGCAGCCGTTGCCTACCTACCGTGAAATAGGCTCTGAAATGTTACGCACTTCCCCTAAACTTACGATTACTTACGAGTTAAAGTGCTAAGTCGATAGTACAGACGGGCCCATTTCTGATCAACTAGATGGGTACTTGAGACCTAGGCAGAAAGAATGATGCTCTCCTCTTCCAAAGAGTGGAGCTATTAAATAGTCGTATTCCGCAACACTATCAAACGAAAAAAAAATTCTCCGCAGATAAAAGCAGTAATTTTTGTGCGAAAGCTCTCTACCTAGACATTCGGTACATTAGGGGGGTCTATTCTAAAAAACATTTTTGCTTCTCGACAGGTTCGAAATTATAAAATATAACAGCAATGCGCCCTTTGTTTTTTAAAGGTATCATACCTATGTGATGGGGCGCGAGCATCCATGCGGTATTCAAATTTGGGAGCTCTGCAGGGGTAAACTAATTCGTTTTAAATTACGTTACGATATTGCGTTTCGACTTAAAATATAGCTGATATAAACAAGCGGGAGGAGAGGGTTCGAATAATATATTAGAAGGCACTCAGGTTCGTGGCGTAATTAGATTACCTATTAGATACGCACACGTATTGCAATTCGAGCCGGAGTATATGATTCTGAATTCTTTGAATATATTCACATGGACTTCAGTTACTACGAGTTATTTTTCATTTATTGAAGAAACCTTTGTTAATACAAGGCTAGGTGAAACCATAGTTTTATCTGGGTATTCAAATTAGTAGAAATAATTTTAATGGTTGCTAAAAGGGTTATATTTATTCGTAATAAAGAGATTGTTATTGTTAGTTGATAACGTCCAAAGGAACCGCCTTAGCAACATTATGTAAACAAACTAAACCGATGCTAATAGATAACAAACTTCTTCGAACTGATTTATTTATCTATATAATATATACCTAACATTCAAAGTCCTGACTGACTGATAAGTCAACGCACAGCGCACAGCCCAAACCGCTGGTCCTAGAGACACTAAATTTGGAGGGTGAGTTATTTGTGAAGAGTAGGTATCCACTAAGAAAAGGTTTTTCAAAATTCCACCCCTAAGAGGGTGAAATTTCACGCGGATGAAGTCGCGGGCAGCTAGTTTATTTATATTTTCTTTCACACGTTGTTTGACATTGGTCACACGTTCGTTTCGTAACATCTAACCTTAAAAATATGCATATATTTTAAAACTGACACTGAATCATTCCGAAATTCGGACTTAAAATTCAAGTTATCCACCCACTGACATAATTTATAACTGCGAGAGTGTAGCCCTGTTATCGCAACACGTTCGCACCGATATTTATTAGACAGGTGCATATTTTATTAGCTTTCGAACATAAAACAACACATAAAAACTATCACTCTGACGCTCACCGAACGAGTCCGGAACACAAATCTTATTCGCAATAAACGAGACGAAACGAAACGCGAACGTTAATAAAGATATAATAATAAATATTCGGAGGAAAACCTTTCGGGATTCGAATTAAACTAAGGGTAGGAAAATTGCGAGAGTCCCCAAGGAGGTAGGCGAGCGACAGCTGCGATCCTAATGTCCTTTCCATTTATCTGTGATCGGGGAAACGCGGCATATCTATATACTACGTCATAACAGTAAAGTATATCACATTCCCGATACGACGCACCACGCGACAGATGTGTCGATATAAAATAAACGCGATTAATAACATAATCGACGCCCTTCTGTATGACACTCGAAGACTCGTCTCTTAGAAATCGTGCCAATTTCAACGAACTCCACTATTATTCATAAAAACATATCCGGTGTATATGATTTATTGCTAATAAAAACTATTCAGCAAACAAAACGAATTAATAGGACATGATCGTCTATTCGCACTGATATTGCGTAAGTCGTGATGACAATCTCTGTTTTATGGCGTAGACCTCGTAAATGTCTATTAATATGAATGGGCTCCAATTACTTTTACGATTCGCGTTTTGTCGAGAGACGTTCTAAAAAACTTTACGATCTTCCGCGCCCCTGGTCTGTTTGACTTTACGTCTAGCTGGGGGGTGTGAGCCATTCAGGACGGATCGAAGCGTGGACAATCGGCCCGCTGGCAGATGTCGCACGGAAAGCTGTCACCTGTCCAAAACTGCCTTGATTACGAGAATTGGACCTGCAGCTGATCTGTTAATACCCTGAAACTGTCGACCATAAGACCACTTACTTCAAGTTCGGCGTGAACATTTTTGGCATAGACATTGACATTAACATTGGGAAAACTTCAAAGAGGCTCCGGTATTTTGGGACTCCACCAACATACACGTACACACCTCCTCATACTTACCAACTAAATGAACGGATATCAGATGATATTCAGAGCATATGAATGGTTCATTTATGTATGTTTCTCAAACGCGACGATGAAGCAATTACGATGCAACATGCGCCCTGTGAAGTGGCGAACGATTTTATTACAATTTAAATTTCATGTTTATTTACTCCACTGAATTATTTTATAAGCTCAGTAATTTGCTTTTAATGTTCGGCTTCTTTCTTCACCAAAGCCCTTCAGAAATCGAACCATATCTGTGAGCCCTTCAGGTAGCAAATGTTTTGCGAACATTATCCCGCAACTTATGAGTCATGGCGATTGAGAATATAGCTTTCAAGCACATATAACAAAATCTGCATCTAGACATGTGAAATGTACAATAATTCCCATTCAGTGAATCAGAAAGCGTCGAAGTGAATGACTATGGTCCAATAATGTAGTGCCAACTTCCTCTCGTGTGTGCCAGCGTGCCGGTCCGGGGCGTCTATCACATCATATGACCCGCTGAATGCGTCTTATTACACTTTTATCGGTCGTATCAGTCATAAAATGCTAATGAACGAGCGTTTCGGACCAAACATCCGAGCGAGAGATTCAAATGACGGTATAAAACGTAACCCGAAGTCGACACTTCGTTGGAAACGTAATCGTAATCGGTCTATGCGCTTTCAAAACAACGCGTAACACGAGCGTCTGTATGGCCGCAGAGATACCACACGATGTTTTTAAAAGCTCTTTTATTGTGCGACCGATATACCTAATACAATAATGTGCGCTCGGGCGGCTCTGTGTTGTTGTATTCTGTGCTCAATTACGTGAGACGTAAAAACGATGTTTGCTCGGAAAAATGTCACTGCGAACAAACGGAGGCTACGTACATCGAGCGTCACTGTGATTCATAACTTCTTTCGGATTTTTACAACGTACAATGGCATTTAAGTGCTAATATTTCTTAATATATGCGGCGATAATATTTTTAATTACAATAAACCACTGTTGTAAAAACTGTAATTGGTTATAACACATTTGTTTATTGTGTACGGTCCTCGTTTTTGTTTTTCCTTATTGCTCCCGTATAAGAGTTCTATTCATGTTATTTTTATGTTAATAATTCTCTTTTTCTTTTTGTGTTTGCCATGTTATTTATTGGTCTGATTTCAGCAAGTCTGGAACTGGTTTAAAATCAATTAATTATGAAGTTGTTAATCATATTTTTTGCCAAAGTACAATATATTTTATGAATGCAATAATAATTTGATGTCAAATATATAATCTTGTTCTATTAAAATGGAGGAAAAAAATGAAGTCTAACGAGGGGTGTTGACTGTTTTATTTTGTGAAATCTCATAGAATTGTATTATTATGAAGCGCGATGGTTTTCTAGTGCCGCTAGTTCATAAATCAATTACGACTCGCTCATTTAAATAACAATAACGTCACAAAAATATCCAGAGAAGTGAACTGAACAATATTTAGTTACTTCAGGACCGTACGTGACACTTAATACGGATCATTAAAGTTTTTTTTGTGACGCCTCTGGAACGTTATCTGTGACTGATGGAGTCATATTCAAAAATAAAACGGCCCTCTTCTCTTGCGATGAGAATATACGACCACTTCACATTAATATATTATCAAAATAACGCTTTCTGAGCTGAGCCACGAGTGTGCTTACGAGCAAGCGGCTTATCTAAAAACACGAATACTCACAAATAATATCTAATAGGAAATGAAGTATGTACTTAGCGAAGCAATTTGGTGTTTCAAACATCCTGTTATAGTGTTAACACGTGGGCTCCTAATATAAATAATGACGTTGAAAAAATTAAAGCAGTGTAAGTCAATTGTTTCCGGGACTTGAATTTCAAACATTCGGGGCTTAGGATTAAATAAAACAATTCGTTTGAACACATGAACTGTTTAGAGCCTTTGCACATAGGTATAGAAGCAGAGACACGGTCGCCTGAGTCAGTAGTGGAAGAATGCAAAAAGTTCTTAATTAAAACATCAGAAGCAGAGCGAATTAATCCCTACATTGCGGTGGGCGGTAGACTGCACCTATTTTATTTGTGTCGCTAACGTATATTTCAGACGTAGCTTAAAAGGGGGAAATCCTTGCTGAAAATTCCCCTATTACTTTTTACGAAGCTGAAATGATCCTTATGTGTTTCGAGATAGGGGCTGGAATTGTTTGTGTGTCGGTTGGAGTTTTGACTTTTGTCAGGTGGGGGTCGAACTGTGCAGACTTTGTATAATTACGTTCTGCGGGATTTGGCGTTTGGAAGCAATGTAATTATAACTTGCACTCACATGCACCGACGCGGTGTTTTTTGTCTAGAGCGAGGCATCGTTGGAGCAATTAGTGAGTTGCTTGAATTATGTAAACTTGCGTTCGAAAGCAATTTAATGGAGTTTGTGTTAGTGTTCCTAAGAGATTAGTGCGTTAACTAAATTAAATATACGTACGTTCATCTTCAATTACGCCGTTTAGTTTTATTATATCTTATAGTTTTTTAACGTAACTGAGTATGTGGATTTATAAGTGATCAAGGTATAATGTACAAACCTTGTGTGGATCTTGCATCCTTTTCGTCTTGTATTAAGAGAAGTGTAGGTATCTAAATCCAAAACAAAGCGAAAAATAAATTAAATTAAGATTAATTGCTTTATTTTTGACACCGAAAACTCAATAAATAAAATATTATGACGGTTTCTTTTATCATTTGGATGAAATCTAAATTAAAAACAGATTTTCGCGAAATAAAATTAAAAAAGAAACCACATGATTTTCATCATTAAACCACCGGACGCAATCAAAATGATCGTTTGACGTAAACAGCTGTACAACTAGTTCACAAAAAAACTACAAACACTAAAATTCGTGAGTCACAAAAACCTCAAAAAGTCGTGCGCATGAGTTCCCCAGAAGCGTTCTCCATTGACCATTCCGCAAACGTTACGAGTGACTTCTTTGCATACAAACTTGTTTGGAAGGCTACTGAGAACACTTCTTGACATGACAATGATCTATGCCTCAGAGATAACTTTCTGTCAAAAGTATGCGCTTGCGCTCCCCTCGCTCTTAAATAGGAAGTTTGTTAAGCTGTGACTCGCTGATACAAATTGTGTACTGACAACAAAAGAAGCATGCAACCAGCTGACAACATTATGTGTTGCTAGAAACATGTTTTCTATTCCACAACACAAAAATATATTGTTAAAACAATGTTTTGCGAGTTTTTTTCCTAATACCGACGAGGCTTCTCTATCTATAAATCATTTTAACTCATGTTGTAGGTATGCACTGATTAGTAAAATCTCAGACATAGTTCGTCTGTGTGTATCTTATATTTAAAAAGATCTCAGACATAGTTCGCCAGTGTGTATCTTTTTAAAAAGTTATTACGCACGTTACGCTACGTTAATTTTATGTGCATAGTGTAAAGATGTTTATATTTCTGGCCTGCATACCGATTTATTTTGTTGGCTGTACAATGTAGGTACGTTGCATATTATGGAGATTTTATCCAAGACCGAGTCTAGACTACTATTTGAGTAGTTTTATTATAAGAGTAGGTCAGTGATGATACAGTTTCTATTTTTGAGTATCCTTTTTTTTTCAAAGACATTTCGTTTTCTGTGTGGTCCAGTTTTTAATAACTTTTTCTTTCTGACCAGTACTTTCAATTTTTAAATCCGTTGTCGGGATAAGCGTTCCAATTCTATTTATACACAGCGTGTTCACCATTTTAATTCATTAGACATCTCCGTGTTACAAAATATTGTGTTTGAATAACATAAATATTTTTATTTCTGTGACAATAAATCGAGACGTATGCAGCTGTCCCTCTGTTTACCCTTTTAATCCTTGAGTTAAAGTTAAATAATTATTCCCACAGTTAGTTTACTTATAAGAAAATTAATATCAGTATTAACTATCTTTAGGTACATAAATACTTGAACGTTTATGTTGACTTTTCCTTTTTGTTAAGCAGATGTCCGCGACATACTTATTTACAACTTTTCAATTCATATTAAGAAGGTTAACGCACTAGGCGGTTTAACTGTAGCGACTATGTTGACGCATGGTATACAGGTGGGATTGACCAAATGTGGGGACTGGTTTTCTAACACGTTTTACTGCGGCAATCTTCCCACTGAGTGCGTTTTCGCTCTTCAAATATAACATTATTTATTAAATACATAACTGTCGAAAACTCAATCACATGTAAGTATAACAGCGAGTGGCTACTATAAACTAGTTTTACGATAGAAATATATCTAATAGGACATAAAACTTTATGTAATCGTTGCTAAATGCGGTATCTAGTAACATAAACTAATGTTTTAGTTCCAATAGTTATCATTTCCTAAAGTACAGAGTGTAATTTGTTATTGATTTTGAAGGTAATGGCGTAGCAGAATCCGTAGCGCCCTCTACGACTTCCGTAGCAGATCGGCGTAGCAGGTGTCGTTTGACCTACGCAAAACAAACTTCCAAAAAAAATGAGAACTGAGTACCTACGTACTGGCAGTCTATGATTAAAAGAGAAAAGCAGAAATCACACTAATATTATTATTATGAAAGCAAAAGAGTGTGAGGGGGTGTGTGTGTCTGTTTATATGTTTGTTACTTCTTCACGCTCAAACGGCTCAACCAATTTTGATACAATTTTGTATGGAGGTAGCTAACACCCTGGATTAACATATAGGCTACTTTTTATCCCGATATTCCCACGGTATCAACATTTACGCAAGTGAAACCGCGGGGCACAGCTAGTATAAGTCTAAATAAGTACTAGTGTTGCAAAGTGCAATACTAAATCGTAGATACGAGTTTCTTCCGTAGTAACAACTACGCATACAGTTGACTCTATCTGCTCCTAACCAGAGACCACACTCCGCGTCATAACTATAATACTAACCAACTTATATAGGGTGACTGGTAATTAGTGACCGATACTTAAACACGTGATTTTACTCATCATTATGAACAACTTTTACTATGGGACCAAACCTAAAATCGTGAAAAAAAACAGCTGTTCCCTACATTTTGACGAGTTAGAGGAACATAAATGTAGGGAACAGCTGATTTTTTTTTCGCGATTTCAGGTTTGGTCCCATAGTAAAAGTTGTTCATAATGATGAGTAAAATCACGTGTTTAAGTATCGGTCACTAATTACCAGTCACCCTATATATAACGCACATAGAACTATCTATTGGACCTTCATCGTCGTCCCCTGCAACCCACACGGAATACAAACAGCTGATAGAATCAACATTACCTTTAATACCTCGCTTAGATATTACTGTAGGTACAATTATGTATAGGTGACTCGATAATGGAAACATTCAGGCTAATTAAATCGAACATTATATGTCTATTGCGATACCGCTTGACCTATTTATCTCGAATAAAGTCATCCATTTCAATAACGACTGTCATAACGTTCACAATGTACGGCCGAAGTATAATAAATAGCGTTTTATAACTATTATGTATTAACAATCTGCAGAACTCTTCTGTATCCACTGTTCATTATTATGTATAAAATTGAGTCATTGACGATTATAGTTTGCGGAGTTTTTAATGTTTATGTTTACGCCATGTTTTATTGAGTTTTAATTACTAAGTTGCTACTCTGCTCTGGCAAGAATAAAACTTTGTAATTGCGCCTTTTTATGTGTTTAATACGACCTGCATGTAATGAGGGAAACTGCAAGGAAATTTAAATTACCTAATTGTCGTTTACCGACAAAGGAAAACGCGAAAATGTAATTACTTACTGGTTAATTACAATTTACCTTAATTGCTATGACCTACCGTATTTCGTATTTATAACTATGAAATATTGTAATTTAAGTCTGTGTAATTATTTATGCGTTGGGTAAATTATTGCTGAAGAAATAGCATTCGAATAAGTTTAATGGAAGACGCTATGTACAGACGCCAGTACATCAAGCTACTACAATCTGTCAAATGTCTTTAATAGATTTTCAACTTTATCGCTAAAACATAAGGTTCAAAGTTGATTGGGAAAATTTGACAGTTTCGGGTAGCTTGATGTGCTGGCGTGTGTACTTAACACAACGCTTTTAAATCGTTCTTCTGCCGGTCGATTCTGTAAAAATCTCACGGTGAAAACTTAGGTGATGTGAGTTTGTTTTTGCTAGGAATTGACACTATTGACAGCTCACTCCACGCTCACTTCACCTAAGTTTTCACGGTGAGATTTTTACAGAATAGCACCGCAGTTGTCTTTTTAACACATTGCCCCACTTTCGAACGGTTTTCATTTGAGGCCTACCTATATTAGAAGGTAATAATGCAGTTTTTTAGTGTATTCGAACATTTCATTGCTTCAAACTACAAAGAATTTTCAAAAACTTCGCAAAATTATGTCATATAATAAAGTGTTTCGAATTTAATGTTGTAGGATCTTAAAACATGAAATAAATTACTATAAAATATAATAGAGCAAGTACTGAATATGAAAAAAACGTTTATTTAGTAAAAACACACCTTCCAATATAAATAAATACAGAAAAGGATAATAACGTGTTACTGAAATCCCTAAAACGGCCTTTCCTTTGGTGCTTTTAACCCTAACAATGTATTAGGACGGAATCTTAAAACCGTGAAAAACATACAAAATAACGTGAACACGATGCTAATGTTCAAGCAGACAAATTATTAAGAAAGGGAACGCAATCATAGTATACCATAACAGCAGGTAATTATCACTTGCTTATTATGCTAATCAACTACTAATTAACGTGTATATACCTACAGTTAAAATAGTTATTTCTATAAAGTTTATACTAACTTACCGTAATATCCGCAAGGTAAACGAACGATAAAGAAAATTTATGATGAAGTGAACTGTATAATTTTGCTTGGCTAGGATTTGAAATACAAGCGAACGCAAATCTTTGAGTTATAGAAAAACATTGTATTTTGAGCTTAAGTTCTTAGGTGGCTTTTAAAAGACGACTGAAAAAAGTAATTGCAAAATGCAGAAAACACTTCTTTTTCTTATCATTTTATTTCAAATCCAATTATTTCAGTAATCAATAAAAAATATATAAATATATGTTTTTGTTTAGGTAGGTGCATAAAGGTATAATATATTTTTTTTAATCACTTTTGTTTCTACTTTCCAAACTTGGGTTGGGTTGATCAAGTTAGCGATTCATATTCATAATTTTATGTCATGATTTTTATTTTGTTAAGCAAAAAAAATTAAGTTGTACAATTTGCTTAGCAATTAATCTTCCAGACATTACATTTCAGTACTTTACTCTTTATTTAAGACCATCTACAACCTACCTAGTATCAATATAAGCACGCCATTACTTAATGTTTCACATACCCTATAATGTGACATCTACCTACACATTTTACCTTCCAAGATGTATGTTGAAAGATATTGCATATACCTAATACATATCGTCATTACTTATGTAACACCTAGGTGAAGGAAAGCGAGTCGGAAGCCTTCTTATTCAATTACGTAAGAAGTAAAAACTATCCAATAGATCTCTCTGAATTCTAGCACACGGAGAGAACTGGGAATAATATATAAGATCGGTAATAAGTAGCTACTTTCATTTCGACCAAAGTACCTATAAAAAACGTATAAAATAACTTCGATTGATAGATAAATCATTTTCATTGATAAATTGTCCAATGCCTACTATTTTAAAACCTAGGTAGGTACTCGTATACAAGTGGGAACTACCATTCCAGGTGTTTTTGGGGGAAAAAAATTATACCCCCAAGTTCAGTTTACACTCCAACCTCAAATTTTTTATTGCCTTTTCAATAGTACTAAATATTCTGAAATTAACTTAATTAACACTAGCGTAAAGTTGATTTTTGTCATGGAGGAAATGACAGCAATTGGAAATAAGGTAATGATTAAACATTCGCTTTTAAAATCATCAAACCCATGCCAAATGTGACTCATCATCTGCCTAGCCTTTTCCAAACTATGTTGGGATCGGCTTCCAGTCTAACCGGATGCCGCTGAATACCAGTATTTTACATGGAGTGACTGCCTATCTGACCTCCACAACCCAGTTAGGTACTGGGTAATACGATACCCCTTGGTGAGACTGATTGTCGGACTTTCGGGCTTCTGACTACCCGTAACGACTATCAAAGATTCACGAATGACAGCCGGGACCAACTGCTTAACGTGCTTTCCGAGGCACGGAGTCACGGTATATAAAGATCCCACCCAAACCAAACCACCAAACCCATCCAAAGAACAACCGCGGCAAGCGTAGCTTAACCTGATCGATCGACCTGTGCGGCTGTTATTATTTAGCAAATCAATAAAACCCATTCACACAACTGAAACAAGCTGCCATTCCAAACTCAACGACCAATTACAATAAATCGCTCCACGTCTATTGCCTTCAATTAGATAACTGCACAGCATAATCTACAAATCACTAACAGTCCCATTACTTCAAGCATATTTGACAAACTGGCTTGATCGTGAGGACTGAAGGTCCTTAAGTGGAGAGAGCAAGGGGCGTCGACCTGCTTTAAATCAGGTTGTCTGTGGCTGTTAGTTCGTTTGTGCGTTTGCAAGATGCAGCTGCACTTAACTCGGGCATACAATATAATAGTGTGAATGTACTGACCGTACCTATACGAACTGTTGTTGAGACGAACAAGGATTATGTTGATTGTTGAGTTCCTTTCGCGGTCGAAGTTGTTGAGGGAATTAGCGAGGACTGATCTAAATCTGGTGTTTGTGTTTGAGGACTGTGTACTAGAACAATACTCAAGCAAAAATGACTGATTTCATAATTACTAGATCAAACTTAAACTCGTACTTATTCGTACCTATACACGTAGTCAGGAGGTCGGATACTCCTTAGAACTCGTGTGTTGTAAAAACTAGTTTCCTACCAAACGTCTGAGCAGACTCCGAGAAACTTTTTTCAATCAAAAGGCTTGCCGTAATCGTAAAATTTAATCCGTAAGAAGATAGAATACAATGCTTCTTACCTTTTTCAATCGACAAGCAATTTTGAACTCTGTACAAACGTTATAGAGTCGGTTATTCCTTAAAGCCGAGTTCAAAAAGTGTGCCTTAGTAAGCTATGTATAAAATTACGTTCATGCCGTTGCCAACCCTTGGTTATATTTTGTGATGGCGCTCAAGGGACAACTCAATACATAAGGAACCGGTCATGTGCGAATCGGGATTACGATAGGTCCCAAACGTTGTAAATATTTTTGAGATCACCGTTTACTACGTAGTGAAAAGGAGATGTTATCAAGAAGTTAAAGCTTCATAGATATCTGAAGCAAAAATTTTAAAGTCCAGCAAAAATATCACATTTTATTATATTCTGTAGAGCAGTGGTGGCTAAGTGGTAACGGCCGCGACTTACGAGTTGTAGGTCGTAGGTTCGAACCCAGACAGACGCATTACTTTGTGTAAATTATTTCATCACCACTGCTCTCAAAACGGTGAAGGAAAACATCGTGAGGAAACCGGCATGTCCTAGAACCATAAATTCGAAGACATGTGACATCTACCAACCCGCACTGGGCCCGCGTGGTGGATTACGGCCCACTCCCTCTCACCGAGAGGAGGCCTGTGTTCCAGCAGTGGGAACATTATAGGCTGATTATGATGATTCTATTCTGTTGCAGTATTGTGAAATTTTATTTTATATAATACTAGCTTCCGCCCGTGGCTTCCCCCGCGAGGTATGTCGATAAAAATTATACTATGTCCTTCCCCGGAATGCAATCTACCTTTCTGGCAAATTTTATCGAAATTTCAGTGGTTTAGGCGTGAAAAGGTAACATACAGACAGACAGTTACTTTCGAATTTATAATATTAAGTAGGTATGGATGGGTTTTGCCTGAATAAAACGAATTTTATTTTATTTTTATTAAGGTGGCAATTGACTCATTTAAATCCAAACAGTTTGACAACTCATGATAAATGCCAGACTGACGGCACCGAAAGCAATGCGTCATGCATTATTATAAACGATTCGTCTATAAACTCTTCGATAGATTTCACGTCAGGCAAAGCAGCTATTTTCGAGTCAATCTCTTACAGACAAACAGACATAGACATTCACAGACACTCTCCAGTGCCTTCTGGAATAACTTAACACGACCTACAGCGACAATTCTAAGAAGAAAATAAATTATTCAACAACATACGCATAGTCGCATACAAAGTGCATACAGCTTTATTATAAACCCAAGAATTTACTTTTATAATTTCATAATGACGAGTACGCACATAATAAAATACTAATTTCATTGTGTTGTTTTTGTTTTATCTCTAGATTGTTAGATATATGTAAATAAGGAACATGAATTTACTTATGCAATTAATGCATTTGACTTCAGTGCAGAATCATTTTATACGGTAAACTTGTGAAAAATTTACGTTTTCTCTTGCTCGAGTGCGAGTATTCAAAAAGTAATACGAAACTGTTACTGTACCTTCTAACGGATACAATTGTAACCGACAGCGGTCAGTAGTTTAAAGGAACGGAATTAATCCATTAGTACCTACTGAGTATTCAAGTTCAAGCAAGACAATTGCGATCTCTGTATTTAAGCCCTGTTTGGCTATTAAGAAAATACTTCTAGGTTCTTGCTTAATTTTTTTTGTTTAAGTCTTTTCCGAATTTCATGACTTATTGTGTTTCGTAAACTAACTGGTTTTGAATCTAATAGAATTACATTCCTGTATTTCTAAGACACTGCAATACTTAAGTTACCTACTTCTTTTCTATTAAAGCGTCTGCCATCTTATTCACATTTTTCGAAATTAATGGAACTACGTAGTTCACACGTACGTACGTAACTAGGGTAGTCATCTGAATAAATGAAGTAATTTTCAGTAAAACAGTCGTCAAAGTCAGGTCGTAAATAACCCCAACAACAAACATATGACGTGATTTCTATTTTAATTTTAAATGTGTATGTATGAGTAAGTCCTTCTACTAAGATAAGGTTTCAGGCACACAGTGGATTTCATTGAATGCGGTTTGCGCCGCTTCTTTAGATTTTTCTTAAACTGCTATTAATTTTTTTATTGGTCTCACACTGAAATAAATACCTAAGCAGTAAATAAAAATGAAAAAACGTTGATCTGAACTGCTTTAAACAGTTCCTGAAGAGCCTAACGTTCAAAACAATATTTTTTACTGATCCGAAAACAGTTCAAGCTTGAGGTAAAATGTTACCATCATGACAATAAACTTTAACTTTATAAGTAGCTAAATGGCCTAAAAGGTCACAAAATTAACTGTTATATTCATTTGGTGATATCGTTCAAACCATAGAAATTACTTACATTACAGTAATGGTGGTTTTTTGGTTGTTGTTGTTTTTTTCAGTAAATAGTATATTCAATCATTACATTAGAAGTCATCATTTCATTACGTTACTGTTTTGTCTTTTACTGTTTTACAAACATTTCTTCTTACTGTATAAAGTTAGTAAGTCATAATGTAATCGCTCTAATGTGCTGTAGTAAGAAATTATTTTTTCAGTGCAGGCTATCATTATTATTGTTACTTGATGCCAGGAATTATCACCCCTTACAATTATTAAAGAAGTGAAATTCTATCTGGGTTCGTGGTACAAAACTTTAACAAGTTGACATTCTGATTTCTGGCATTATGGCGTAACAAAAGAGTTGAATAGATAACGTCACAAAAGAGTTGTTGTTTTAATAAATCAACAAATATCTCTAAACCACTAACTTTAAACAATACACTTACAAATTCTATAATATTCTCCTTTCATCTTAAGCTTGCCAAATAAACTAGTTTTAATGCACAACTTCTCACAATATTAGCCAGAAACGCATATATCTCACGACATCAAAGACTGGAACAAGAACATAGGGAAAGCGTTATACCGCGTCCTATATTTTATTGGTATCTGCATCCTTAGTTCCTTACATTGTTGCAAATGAATACATTATCTAAGTAATTCAACCTTTATAATTATGCAAATACGTGCCTACCTGCCTGACAGGTACCTGATCAGTTGCAACATAACAAATATTATATCTACACAGCTCTTAGTGTATAAGTATTTATTTTATTTGCTTACATGCATACCTTCAAGCTCATTCCAAAGTGTTGATCGCTTGTCTTAGCTACTTCTTCCAGTCGTTTTACCAGTAATTTTATAATACAGATCTCGCGAGATTTTCCTCTCACGTTGGTAATACCAATGACAAGTTTCAATATACTTGACATAGACCATACGACATTTCGTTCTCGCATGCAATCTAAGTAGGTATTTGTGACTAAGTTCAACAGAAATATTTAGAACACAATTATATTGAGAGTACTTTGTACCAATTTTTTTAATTAATTCACTGATAAACAGTAAATAACTGACAACACCACGCTCACAAAAAGAATAAAACTTGCAATAGGAGAAAACAGAGAGAAAACGAAAAAGCCACCATGCTTTGAACTGACCACTTTGACCAGCGCATGTGTTTTGTGGTCAAAGCGGTCAGTTTCCTATAATGGTCTGTACTGTACGTAGGCATGCATGACAGACTGTGGTCTATCTATCGTAATGTTTACACAATGTTGTCAGTTTGTTGCAAGCAGGTGAGCTCCAAGACGTAGAACTTGTTCCACTCATCGATCCCACGTCAAACATGACGACAGGTTAAGTTACCATGTTTAATTGATGTTCTAAGAATCCTAATTTGTTTCTCATTTGAATTTAATTAGTAATTGATTAATTATGGAGTATCCTTACACATATCCTTTGGCAAAAATGTTTTACGTCGTTAGGTAAATACTTACCTACTTACTTTCTAAGACTTCAAATCAGCCTATTGCAGTCCACTGCTGGACATAGGTCTCTCCCAGGCTGCACCACAACTTCCTGTCCTCCGCCTTCCGCATCCAGTTTGTCCCAGCCACCTTCTTTAGGTCGTCCGTCCATCTAGCTAGGGAACGTCCCACACTACGCTTACCGATACGCGATCTCCACTCCAGGACTCGCCGCTCCACCGGCCATCGGTCCACCGACAAACATGGCCAGCCCTCTGCGACTTGACTTTGCTTACTCTGTAACTCCGGTTCTTTTCCGGATATTTTTATTTCTGATTTTATCGTTCTAAGACTTAAAACACAACAAAATAGTGCCTTAATGATTTGCCACTGAAGATTTTCTTGCAACATTTTTCCTGTCAATTGATCTTGCAAGAATTATCTTCTTACAAATAAAACAGTTATAAAATTGTAGGTACTCGGTAATTGTAAAACTGTACCGTAATTATTCAATCACATGTCATGGTGATTGAGCGCCTAATGAAATGAACAATGATTAGCTTCTGTTTGTTTATTAACTGATCGCCTTTGTAATCAACAATCTCTCGGTTTCTATTGATCTTCATTGATTCAGATGGAGATACTTTTGTAAAGACTTATGACGGATTTTACAAATGAAACTGAACGCACGCGCAACTTACTGGACTGAGAGCGATTTACTACTATTACTTTATCCACAGTGATAACAAAGCTACAACCCACTAGTAAAATTATGTACTACTTTTCGCTAACTGCGCTAAAGTGTCAATTTGACCAATGAAACTGAACACGTCTAAACTACGTTCAAGAGCTGTCAGTGTCAATATTCTATAACAACGATGACACTGACAGCTTTTAAACGCGGTCCTAATATAACTCTAACGTTAGGCATTCGATAAACGGCTAATAATTCTATACTTAATGGTCATTTATCGAATGCCCAAAACCGTAACAAATATTAGTTTAAAGCTCCAAATTGTCCAATTCCACGTATTGTGTTCTTATCAAATGATCAGATCTCCCCTACATACATAACACATCCACATAATGCATGTTTTTTAGTACTTAGTTAACAGTCAGTTAGTCGGGATGAATAAAAGTGACGTCAGAGAAGGCGCGCCGCCCCTGGATCAAAGATCGTTTCGCTTGAACACACCAGTGTGCGTGTGCGCAACTGGCGTAGGGCTGTCGCTAAACAAAAAATTTCGAATACGTAATTAAGAGTGAAACATAGAATGGAATTATAATTACTTCCTGCATCGAAATTTTCAGAATTTTGGGTCATCGGTAAAATAAATTAACGATACAGATACCGACGAATTTCGATTTTGATAAGAAAACTTGAATTAGCAAGAAAAGAGGTGTAGAGTGAAATATTTTGTTTAAAATAAAATATAAGATAGTGTTACGATAAAAATAATTTATTTCAATTTCTCATCATTACCTGCCTTTTCCCCTGTCTAACCGGATGCAGCGGAATACCAGTATTTTACATGGAGCGACTGCCTATCTGACCTCCACAACCCAGTTACTGATAATACGATACCCATATGGTAAGACTGGTTGTCAGGCTTTTTTTTTCTTTTCAATTTCTATGCCTACTAACGTTTTGACGTGACAACGTCTTAAATTAGGTTGCGACTGGGAGTCACTTATGAAAAAGTGTAACGCTCGGTAACGTTACGATGAGTCACCGAACGAGAGAGAGGCCTGCCGAATGCCTTGCGTCTCTCTCCCACTCAACTATGATCGGATGATCGGTCGTTGTCACGTAAAATCTTCGCCCGTAAAACCGACTTTACAGGCAACCATTTTTTTTTGTAAGCCACGTTGTTCTTACAAACGGTTCAAGTAGAATGCTACCTCAAAGTTTTCCCCAACATTTTGTAACGCAACTGTCTCCACAGTTTTGGGCTTTATCTTAGCCACCGAAAACTTATGATATTTTGTCACAGACAAAGTTTCACGAAGTCGAAGATAGGGAAAATATGTTTGCGACTTCCCCTCCGTTGTTTTCCTGACTTCAATGACATGCTACACAACTTTCCTAAACACTTAAGTAGGTATAATTTTACCTCTATACAGGGTTTATTTTCAAAGACCAAGCCAAAGTGCCAAAGTTAAGGATGTGGTACAGATCATCAAACTGCACAACTTTCTCGATGGGACCAACATCGTAATCGCGAAAAATATCGACTGTCCCATAGTAAACTTCAATACCTACTCGACCTAAACGTATGTGACGGCTGAATTTTTATTCGCGACTAGCTTCTGCCCGCGACTTCGTCCGCGTGAAATGTATATTATGCCCGCGCTGTCACTTCGTTTTCGGTTAACGATCTCGTTTTCGGTTAACGATCTTTCTGACTTTTTTTCTGTTTACTCAGCTCTTAAGGGTCATAGCGTGATGTTAAGGAGCGTAAAGCCTTCCTCAAAAATTGGGCTATCAAATGCAAAAATCATTTTTCATATCCGTTGGGCAGTTCCAGAGATTAGCGCGTTCAAACAAACTCTTCAGCTGTATTAAGTATTAGTAATAAATAGATAGATTACGATGTTGGTCCCATGGAGACAGTTGTTCAGTTTGATGGTCTATACCACAACGTTAAATTTAGCTGGTCTTTCAAGACTAACCCTGACTACATCATCATCATTTGCCTAGCCTTTTCCCAACTATGTTGGGGTCGGCTTCCAGTCTAACCGGATGCAGCTGAATACCAGTATTTTACATGGAGCGACTGCCTATCTGCCCTCCACAACCCAGTTACTGGGTTATACGATACCCCTTGGTAAGACTGGTTGTCAGACTTTCGGGCTTCTGACTACTTACCCGTAACGACTGTCAAAGATCCACGAATGACAGCCGGGATCAACGGCTTAACGTGCTTTCCGAGGCACGGAGGGGTCTCGGTATGTAAAGATGGTCACCCATCCACAGACCAACCGCGGCAAGCGTCGCTTAACCTGATGGATCGAGCTGTGCGGCTGTTATAACCCTGTCTAACTACATTTACATAAAATTATTTTTATCGTAATCAACGGTTTTTTGTTCAACATTGACTATGGGGAATTTACTCGAAAACTCAGTTAGGTGCCAGGGCAAAGGGCACAGTTTCTCATCTCGTTTAGAAGATAAATACACAGATACTGGTCACGATAACCGGTCCACGATTCTGTGAGGCATGCGACGCATAACATAGCATTTGTATTCACATAATTTAAATCAGTTAGAAACTAAAGAATCAACGATTATTACTACTAGCTTCTACCCGTGACTTCGTCTGCGTGAAATATCTTGTTTCTCCCTCCCACCCCGTCGCATCGCATCGGCTGTCTGCGCTATTACTTCGTATTCACGTACCATTTTTCTGAGTTTTTTGTTTTTGCTCGGGTTAAAGTTCCTAGCGATAGCCTATAGCCTTTCTCAAATATTGGGCTATCAAATACAAAAATAATTTTTCAAATCCGACTAGGTAGTTCCAGAGATTGGCGCGTTCAAACAAACAAACTCTTCAGCAGCTTTATTATTAGTACAATACTAAAAAGATTAAAAAAAAAAATATAGATAAAAATTTAAGTTCGACGAATTAAAATTCTGGTCACGATATTTAGCGACGTTTTTCGGATGCCTTATTATGGAGTCGGCCAGCCCTACGGTTAAGGCAATGTCCTACGCGAGGCACAGAACGACATTGTGATGAGTTAGCAGTCACTCACAATGAGTGAAAATAGTTCTTTCCGACACGACCAAGTGTGATATGTACTTGCACTCAACATTCGCATTACTTAGGTTATAAATCACTTAGAGCTTTGTTGTAGCTACTTCATTTCATTACACAAAACATCCAGTAAATACTTCATTATTCAAATCAAAGTCTATAAATTACGTACTTACCTAATTAAGCGAAAATAGTATCAATAGCCGCCTGTTAACACAAATGAAACGCTCCTATTCTAATTTAAAACGAGCCACGTTAAATTAATTGCCTGTATAGTAACGGAACTATACGACCTCTTACAATGGACTTCTAAAATATTATACCGAAACAAAACTCTAACTACGATAGTGCGTGCTGTCTAATCATTTCGTCATAGGATCGATTTAATTTCTTATTGTAAGAAAAGCATCGATAATATCGTTACTCAGATACGATATCGATAATAACAATATGTGCAAGAAAATCGATTGTCACGCGTTGTTATTTAAAATATTTTTTATTACGATATGAAAACGTTGTTTTAATATGGTCGTTACACTTTAGGTAAACATGTTTTTAATGATACTTTAGTGAAAACCATATGATAATGGGCTTTAATAATACCTACCTATTTAAAGTCGTAATGAAATAAGACCGCAAGACTTCCTCAGCTACAATTAGATCAAAGGAAGATTTAGCATTGTATTCAAAACAGCACTCCGCATCTAGAACTGAAGCGCTTAAAGCGCAGGAAACTGCACATCACAACACTACAAAACGTCAAACATCGATCCAGTAACAATAGGAGAGAGTCTACATTTGAATTTCGAACACGAACTATTTTAAGATGGCGTCCCGAACGCACACGAGAGTTTACGACGATTCGCGAATTACGAGCCAATAAAGTGCGGTGTCGCCGACACGCCGCTACAGCCCTTAAAGCTTTTAATGTTCGTTTAATTGATATAAGCTATACTTAATAATGCTATCGATTTCTTTTACAGCCGGCTTTATGGCCAGCTTTTAATTATATGATCCAGTCATCTTGCATCACTCAAACGCGCTATAAACATAATTTCGTCTCGCATTAACGCATCAAGCACCTCAGTAACATAACTCGTCTCGCAGACTATATTTTCTCTGGCTCAGTTAACTGCATGACTTCCACAAATCTGAGACACTGACCAAGGCTTACTCGTTCCATAAATAACCTTCTTACTGGACAAAAATTCTGTTATAATTCACAATCAGACCTTTAATATCCCGATCCGACGGGTGGGCATTAATCAAATACATGGAACGGGTTTGTACAAAGGCGGGCAAGTTAAATAAAATAATAAATAAGCTGCATTCCGTGAGATTTATTTCGAAGAAAAAAGGCAGGGTAAGAGCCGGGTCATGTCGCAGTATGTTTATTGTCCGCGTCGGTGTCGGCCCACAATGTACGGCTCTAATTAATGCTATACCTCGCTCTCAGAGATATATCGTGTCCATGCCAGTGTCTTTTTAACTCACAATCCTCTTTTTCTAATCTCAAGATTAGGTAACAACAATTTATTATCAAGAGCCACCAAGAAAACATTAAAAATGTCCTTTTTTATTCCAAAACTAGAGTTCAGACGCCAATTACAGAAAAACAATGCAAATGAGGCTTATGTAGGTAGGTACTACTTATAATTCCGTGAAGTAATCTTTGGGTTTTTATCTCCAATCATGGGAACATTCGGTGGTTCCCAAGTTCCCGTTAAAAAAGATGAGCTCTTACAGGTATAATACGATGCGATAGTCAAACCTCTTCCCGACTACAATACTGTACAGAATAATGGAAGCCAGCTGACGGGAGGTGCCTTAACGTCCGTTGTCATGGCGACCGTACGAAGGGTGAACCTGCCTAACATATCACCGACCCCGACAAAAAACGGTCACACTCACCCTCCTTATATCTGATTTTGGACTCTACCCCATAAAGCAGAAGGATCTTTTGACGCGTCATCGGACACCACTTACGACCTTTCGCTGTAATCGCATTATTGGGATACGTGTATTGTGTTTTGGGTTCCATCTTTGCTTTTTAAAATTAGAATGTCTATCGCTTTCTCGCTCTATCATATGAGCATTATCTATTCTTGCTCGTCTAACCACACTTGTATAATTATTCCATTGTCTGTTTATGACATTTTAAACAGTTTTTAAGTTTTTGTTGAAATAAGCACGAACCATAAATGTTATTGCGGCAGTAAAAATGCAGTTTCGGTAATTTATAGCTCATGTAAAGTGGTATCAGACTTTCGAGCGAGTCGCTTGATTTATTTTGTTGCTGCATATTTTTACTTTGTAATGAGCAAAGTGAAAAAGTAGAATAATATTTTATTTTTTTATCATTGAACATAAATTCACATTGTTACATAAAATATTGGGTTACTTCGTGCCTTCGTAAGGTATTAAATATTTAAAAGGCGATTACTTTCCTTTTAGCTTAGGTACTACGAATCAATTCGAAATTTACATTATAATTAAACGGTTCGTTTGTGTGTTGATTAAGAAAATACTGATATTATCGTCATTGGAATTAAAGAACGACAACAAACTTAATCGTATGCATTTTTAATATGTAGGTTATGGAATGCATTTTACAGAAATTATAATGTGAGAACGGAACAATGTGAGGGAAATAAATAAATGAATCCATTTTCTTATTTGTAATTAAAATTATACAATTATCTTAGCACATTAAAACAACGTCTAGGAATGCTAATTCTAGAATAATTACTTAATTAAGTTACATTTTAGGTCGCCTTACTCTATACAACGCGCAACAATATAAAGTGTTTGTACACCAATTAAAATAACCCATTAGCTATATCGTATCTGTATTCTTTTAAAACGATCAGGTAACTCAGGCCAGCCTACACGGCCGAGAATTCCGAGACACTGTTGGTCCGCTATCAATTTTATACACGGTGGGAAGGCTATTTATCTTACCTTATTTATTGGCTGACTCGAAAACCAGTCTTGGGACCCGATCGCTTTGTGGGACTCGGTATTTACCTGTCTATGTATACTCGACTTTACGACGCGTATGCTGGATGAGAATTCGCCGTTCGTGAATTTCGTAGGTATTATAATTAAAGTTAAATGAACCGTTAAAGTCGTCAAAAGTGTTACGTACGAGATTTTTACAACGCTAAAAGGGCAAACTTTCTCAATTTCTAAGAAAACGTCTTCTACAGGAACAAAATAAAAGGACACCTTACAAAGCATTAGAAAGTTGCGCAACCCTTCTTTACGCATCCCTGACTTTTTTGTAGCGATTTCTTTTTAGAAAGGACACTATTGTTCGCGGACCGTTTGCTTCTAACCCTTTCCGTTACTTTTTTGCTTCTTGGCGATATTGTTTTTACTTATTTTTATTGTAAGCACAACTTTACGGGACGTCAGAACCCGTATCCATCGATACCCGTGAGGGTTGCGCTCTGTGATTAATTTCCATTGAGGTTGGTCTCAGTAGCGGATAACTCTAAAATTAACTTTACTGCGCTATAAAATATTAATGAGCCATTAAAATCTAAAATGGTATAAAAGTGAAATTTAATGGTTTCTCTCGAAGCCTTTTGCGAATCGAAGCTGTTGGAACGTGATATATGATGCTATAAATCGATTTTAAAAACTCCAATTTAACCGTTACATATAATTTATTTCAGATTAACGTTGTTTTTATACCGCAATATATCATTACTTTGTTAAACAGAATGTCTAATAATACTTTTCTCTTTATTTCCAGGACCAAACGGATGTCCACGAAGGCGGGGCCGACAGACCTACACGAGGTTCCAAACGCTAGAACTAGAAAAGGAATTCCACTTCAACCATTATCTGACACGCCGACGCAGGATAGAGATCGCACACGCGCTCTGCCTCACAGAGAGACAGATCAAAATATGGTTCCAGAATCGACGCATGAAGTTAAAGAAGGAGCTACGAGCCGTGAAGGAGATCAACGAGCAGGCTCGCAGAGACAGAGAGGAGCAGGAGAGAATGAAGCAGCAGCAGCAAGAGAAGCAAGCCAAGCTGGAGAGCCAGCACCACGGCCACCACGTGACCCACCATCACGACCCGATGAAGATGCCCATCGACAAGGGCTCCAACGACCTACTCAAAGTGAACAAGGTCCCTACGTAAGGTGTCCGCGACGCCGTATAGGAAATCTTGACTGATTCTGTATCATATAGTGTGAGAGGAAGTGTTACGTCCATACGGACCTGCGGGCGTTAGTCGATTCGTATCCACTAGTTTTATGTTTTCGCGTCGGAGTCGCCCTCGTTGTGGAGAGCGGCTCCCGGTTTATGTAATAATGTTCCTTTAGTGCGAAGGACTTGCCTCGGTGTCGTTCGCTGGGTGGACAGGCTGGTGATGTGCTTTAAGCATTTATTTTGTTGCCATAACCACACCTTGTATTGCAATAATATTTTACTAAAATATACAAAAACGTGTTAGAATCGCTCTAAGGTTTAAATAGGAACCCGAGTGAACTTCGGTATTGTTAGTTAAGATTTTAAATCTGTGAATCTCATAGTATTTATTGCTACCACTTACTCTTAATCCATTATGTTATATTTTTTATTAATAGATATTATATTATGTACATTTTGATGTATATTTTATTATTTGTCCGCTGTTAGCGGACTGGTTATGTTTTGATGGTCACATTTTTTTATGATTGTAAAATTTGTTGTATTTTATCAATTGATTTTGAAAGAGTTACTTTTTTATTTTTCTTTTTGACCAGATTGTGATTCAATTCAGTAATTTAAGTCAACAAATTGTTGTTTGGTTTGATCCATTGATTTCGATAGTATAATAATATCGACAAATATTAAAATACCTGCATATAGTTAATTCCATAAGAACTTAAAATGTATATTTATAACAAAATACGTATGGAAGTACAATTGCAAATAGGTCTTCGTCGTGACGAGCGTTGTGTTTTATATTTTTCGTCTTCAATAATTATGAATATTTAAATGTAGACGGTATTTTTTGATAATTCTAGTTGAAAATACCATGTCCATGAAATAAATAGCAAACGAACAAAACGAACAAGATTATGGAGCGGTACTGCATACGGTGTGTTGTCCATACATCCCGAGTCATCTGATGTTCAAAATTATATACGTAACAATGATACATATAATAAATTACAATAATGTGACTAAATATAAATTTTACACGTAATATTAAAAGTTGAGTAGTTTAAGTGTATTATACATAGGTAAATAGGTTCGACTTTGTATGAAGTATTGCTAAGACTAGGTACCTACAACATAAACCAATGTACGGCAGAATAGACGGTGGTCGCACTTTGGCAGGCAAAGAGTCGATGTCATTAAGTTCCTTTTTTTCAACGAAAGTTAAAAGACACCGTATTTCGAGTAAGAAACGGTGGCGAAATTATGTTTCCTGCAATTTTACGTAGCCATATGCATATTTGAATTTTCCAGCTCAGTAATTTCATACATAAAATGCCTACAAACGGTATTACTAAATGTAGCTCAGATGAAACTCAAAATATACACGGTTTTTTCGCGAAAACGCGAGCTTGTTAAACATGGCCGATTTGAAATTATTACACACACCATATTCGCTTTCAATTCCACGTTGTGCCAAAATATATAATTAAAATAATTTATTAACACGTACTTTGAAATATTTGTTCCGCGTCCAAAACCAGTCTTTTAAATTCTTCGTTCTTTCAACTATACGTAATAACTGAGCAAAAAATTAGAATTTTAAAAACTTAGTCTTGATAGTCACCATTATACGTAAATTAATGTCAGGGTAGAATTAAAAAGATAAATTAATAGATAACTGTATTAAAATTGGAGTCTTCGCTTAATTTTTATATAAATCACCCTCTCAAATATCTGTCCACTGTGTTATTCGGAAAATATGTATATCTGTAGGCTCTGTCTAAAAGCAACATGAAATTTTATGTCGTGATATCATTAGGAAAGATTTAAGTCGTCGGTAGATATAAAAACATGAAAACTCGTATAGTCTTTTCACGTTTCATAAATTAATTTAAATTAATTTACAGGTCACAATTTTAAAACGAATGTCATTAAGACAAAAACGAGTTTACTCAATTAATTTGCAACTTGTGTCAACATGGATAGTTGAAACATTAAAGTGTTGGTGATAAAAAGTCATAAATTAAAACACAAAAAAAAAACATCCAAACATACAAATTTTCTACATGCTAGGTGACGCTAAAATAAAATAAAACATTTGGATTATAAAATATCGGGCAATAAATCTGAAATAATGTTCACTATACCTCCTGTTTTGGTTACAAAAATGTTATAGTAAATTAGCAAAATAGCCACCAGAATTCTACAAAATAAATATTGCCTCTATTTGATCCATTCTCGGCGACTTCTATACATTGATTGTTGGTAACTGCTAAAACTTTTGAATGTCGTGCACGTAAAGCAATGGATACGTAGTTAGAATATGAGATTTTATATTGATTTCCATTAAATATACCCTAGTACGAGTGCAATAACTTCAACCCACATTATTTCATTCAATCCGTAGTCCCCTTAAGATTACGTACATAATAAGGTTGTCGTTAGTAATATAACTTTATCCCATCTTATTTTTAAATATATATAAAAAATCGAGAATAAAAAATCGAACAAAATGTACTTAAGTAACTTCGAGTTAAGTAGGCTTTATAAATTATAAAACGCATAGTTATTAAAATATCGTAGACACTTGTAAAAGTTAAGCGTAAATCCGATGGTTAGTAATTGAATTTAAAAAAAAAAACGCTTAAAAATTATTTAGTATTGTTCGTAGATGGTCATTTGGAAGGTGAATGGAAAAAGCTTCTTTGTAAAGGGACGTACACACTGCAAACTGAAACGAGGTTGAACTTACATAATTACACGATGTGTGTATACGAGTTAAATTGTTATTACTGCATTTGTGAACTAAGAAAGTTGTTTTATCTGTTTTCGATTATTGTTTTGGGACTGTGCATATAGACGACAGATTTCGAAGTGTCAAGCATCTTCCTCTTAACTATCCATTAAGTTTCGTGTATAACAATAGGTAAATCTTGTAACATAGTAAAAATATTCGTGTGTAGGTATGTACGTCCGATGATTTATGTTAGGCACACTTTATTGTTTCTGCCTCGTAAAGAACTGTAATCCACAGTGAAACAATGAGCAATTTGCTAAATAGATTATATATGTCCTCCATCCATAATGCTGTCTTGCCATATTGCTAGTGTTTTGTAGACTGTAGGTATTAATATACCTAACCGAACATTATATATCAATATTAATATTAATTAAAATAACTTTTCACATTAGGTTATCACGTCATTTCCCAGTCGTATTCCAAATTTGTCACCTTTACTTCGTTTTGTTAGTTTTAATCTTTGTTGCGTTGTCCATGTTATAGTATTTCCATTTTCTATGTTCTTTTAACTTTATGATAACAAGACTTCCGTTTATTAGTTATTATCCTAAAAAAACGATCAATTTTTATCTTTAATATAAATGTAGCTATGTATCTATGTACCTATATCTATATTTTTGAATATAGTTATTAAATCGTCTTAAAGTTAAGTAACTGTAAATAGTCGTGAAAGTTTTATGTGGCGCATTATTTTTTGTTTATATTTTTTTGTTTTATGTTATGTATTTATGTATTGAGATGTGTCGTATGCCTGTGCAATTTGACCATGTTATGGGACATCGGATACCTTTTAAGCACCATTGTGTGTGACGTTCAAGATTCTTTGGTCTTTTCGACATGGTTGTGATTCGTACGCGACTGTTACGAAAAGGTCTGATTAAATTGGCTTGTGTGGAAATTGTTTCATGTCTATTATAACTTGAACTATCATTAAGTACTCTGGTGGTCTAAGTTAACGTGGTCAAGTATGAGCTGATGGTACGATACAACGTGACTGTGTCGTGTTATATAAGCAAATAGTTGGGTGATTGTATATGAAGCCCGCATTCAATATTGTAATATTAATTTCAAAAATTCAAGAGAATAAAGAGTTAATAAAAGTATGGCTTTTTGATTTTTGTTGTTTAGATACCCTTCAATTAGGCTTTTGATACTTATGAATTATGAAATTAAATTACAAACATGAAATACGTAAAAACATTTTAAAGTAGACATGTAATTCTATGACCGATATTTATAAATAATATAAATATTACAAAATGTAAAATACTCTTTTTATTCCCAAAAAATACCTATCCCGCTTTATGATATTTTAAATTTTAAATAACAAAAAGAAACATTACTTGCGGCTTTTAATGAAGTCTTGCAATGGTAATTACAACGCTATATAGATAATGGCATTCAATACAAGGTAATATAATGCAGGCTTAGGGAAATATTATAAAAGAATAAATATAAATATATTAGCAAGCTTATTATTTAGCTTATTAGCCTATAGGCTAAGGATAAAGGCCTTTAAGATCTATAGATCCGTAACTGACAATAGGCCTTGGAAATCCAATCCTTCTTGATTAGCCTCAATACTTCTCATTTATATGCTGCAACTGGATTCATGCTATGCTGATTTAAACTTGAACATTTAGGTATTAATCAACGAACAGCATGAAGTAAATTATGTAATAAGTTTATCAAACTTAGAAAAGCAACGAGATTTTCCAAATTATCCTTTTTATATTGCAAATCTGAGCACGATATAGGCTACTCATCTTATCCAAACCTCTGAAAAGGAAATGTTACTTAAGATAATATTTGATGTCGTAAATTCACAGTAGCTAGCTACTACACTACAAATCAGTACAAATACTTAATTGGTAAAATCGAATAGTTCCGAGAGCTTTTTTGAGCTTGGTCAGTCAAAATAAGGTCATAAAGATTTCATCCGTGATGGAACTGAGTTTCATCAGTGACGGTCGTGCAACAATGCACTTCAAGATTAGGTGTTTACGCTCGATACCCGAATGACAAGGTATTACCTACTAAGTTTACTTATGCTTGTTTTAACCAACACTTTAGGTGACACCGTAGTGAAAGCCTAAATAAAAGCGCGCTGTTTTAGTTTCGGCGCAGAGCCGAGTGTTGGAAATCTAACAGTGTGCTTTAATTTAGGCATTCATTTAGATGCCGCCTACAGTAAGTGAAAATGGGCTTAGTTTTTGGGAATCCAAGTTAACGATAAAAGAAAATTCTAAAACATACTTAAACCCCCTAAAAACCTGCCTGAAAATTAATAATTCAGTATCTGAAAGACCAGACCAAAAAACCCAATCAGGATGTTTGTGTCCGTTTTCCAATAACTGAAACTATCAATTGTGTGTTAAATATTTCTATGCAATCGAATGCATACGTCATCCGATTGTCGAAATGGCCATATCGTAATCTGCCTGGCCATTTCACGGTACCTACACCGTCATTTCATGATTTGACGTTCAACTCTCAGCGTTTGACGCTTTGCCCAGCGATGCTTGGAGATGTCGAGTATGTCGACCCAGATACGCGTAAAAAACACCACACACAGAGTCGGGTAGTAATTCAAATTCGACGTATTCCTACTCGAATAATTCCTATTTTAGGGTCCTAAAAATACTAAATAGCCAAGTACCTAACTGCGATCAACTTGGCAGTAGCGCTCGCCGGCCGCTGCCACAAGACCGCTCGCTTTGCTTTCTCTCGGGGTGCCACTAGCGGCGTGAAATGAAACTACTTTGTGATGATATGCCCAGTAGTCAGATGGGAATATCGACAAATAGGTTTCCGGACAAATCATGAAATGGCAGCGTATCGTGGCCAGGCTGCACGATATGGCCATTTCTACGACCGGACCACGACACATACAAGTAGACCAATTTAAGACGATATCATACGTCAGTAAACTTCAATTTACTCAAAGAACAAGATCCTTTTGAACTAGTTTGAGTTAAAAAGACAAGAAGAAAAGTTTTACAGAAACTTTCTTAGATTCAGACCAGGCTTTTGACAATGTGTGCAATTTTATAAGCCCATTTAATTATTTTTATAAATCAAAAAGATCCATAATTACCTACGTTACATCGTTCTGATAGACTGCATTTTTATTTAATGTTTTTTATATGTGTTTTTTTTTTTATTTCCACAAAGATCCATTTTGTGGCCAGACATGTTCCCGTATGTGTAAGTTATGACTTGTCGCATATTCATCTTAATTCTCAGAGATGACGAGATATGATGGTTGGTGCGCTGATGCCAAATCGATCGTGATTTTTGGCTACAGAAAGAAAAAAAATGCATAGGTGCGTTTATTTCCCACGCATACCTAAGTTAAGCTAGTATATGTAAAAGTAAGGTTTGGCTTTCACTAGATGCAGTTTATCTATACTTTCACTAGATGAAGTATAACAATACTTATATGCACATGGATCTGCATGCTACCCATACTGTAAAAAAATTTTGAAGAAGAATAATTCTTGATCATCGCAGATAAATTATATTTTCTTATTTTCAAATTCTTCCTAGTCTTAGCGAGTTTGAGTTATGAAGTAAGATACTGTAGATTTTAGTTTCGTACAATTCCCAATATCAACAGAATCTAAAAGATTGTCTGTTACAAACTAACTTTTCTTATTTTCTAAATTCCTTTGCCAATTCTCACGAATAGCTGCGGTATGGATCAAAACCAAGCTGCATCATGAGAATTCCGCAGCATTTTGTAGATTTATAGATAAATCTTTGTAACCGCAAAAATATCTTAGTCATAGGTAAAACCAGTAATGAAATGGAATCCCCGTTAGTGTCTATCAAAATAATATGTACTACCTAACTAAAAAACCCTAGATTTAAAAGCATTTTTTTCTTCTAATCTGTTATAGAAACCAAAGCTTCATTTCTGAGTTTCTTCGTAGTCTTATCTCTTGTCGCACAACTTAAAAGAATATTAATTTCCCACCGTAACCAACAAGCCCACTGTGGGCTACAACACTTTCTGTCTCATATATTATCAATAGGGACGAAAAAACATTACCCCTAATAGTTAAATGGCCCTAAATACCAATAACGTTTGTCGGATCCCCGCCAAAAACAAACCATGAGTTATGTCCATAATGTATTCTGCCATTCCGCCATTTTCCATTCTCCACAGACACTGGGGCTGTCAAATAAATTTCAGACCTACGGAATTCACAATAGGTGGGACCGATCTACGCTGAACCGAAAATCGCTTAGCACGCCACTCTTATTTTAATACAAAAAAGTACTGGAAAGCGCACCGAATTGCAAGCGATTGTAGACTTAACATACTAAACAATTTTTTACACGGACCTTTCATCTGATACTTCGCCTTTATAGTTTTTGTTGATAGTTTTTTTTCGAGTGCTATCTTTGACATTAGCTTTATGGCGCCTGATATCTGTTAGAGCAATCGTAGCAAATTCTAATGGCTATTAAAGCTCGCTAAAATAGCAAGTTACTACCAAAACAAATTCAGTTGCTATTAGATTAACTTTTATGGGAATTTAGATCCCTTATACGCAATAGAACGATCGATAGAGAATTGTTGAGTGAAGTAGTTACCTACATTGTAATACATTGTAGGGAGTGAGCTCGTTCGAAGGTATCTAAAGTATAACAAGGGGAACCGGTACTAATAAACGTTCATATAAAGTAATCCTAAGTTTTGTGTTTATGAATACAATATTATTAGTCAAATACTGAATGATTTGTTCTTGATGTAAATATGACTGTTTTACAATAAGACGAAAAAGACAGGTAGGAGATTTCATTATCACTCTGTAACATGATTATGTAAATATGTAAGTACATATTAAGCCAGAACTTCATGTTTTAAAGTAACAGTCTGAAAATATCACAAAACATTTTGATATTTTAATTTAAACTTTAAAGAGACGTAGTTACAGTATATACCTACATATTAAATTCGGTTATATATGGAAATAGCTGAAATCCCATCCACTGGTCGGCGATTAAACACCGATGCGTTGCTCTGATGGCATAGACTGGGCCAATTTCATGGTCTAACGCGTCCATCCTGCATCATAGTCACTCACTACGTATCACCATTTCACCTTTGTATTCCTATAAATTGCTATCACATAGCCTTTGTAGCTGCCAAAAAACCATATCAGCTACAAAAAATTATTGCCTCCTAACTCAATATTTATTGCAATCGGATACAGCTCCTTCATAAACGTTAATTAGTGCTTTCGACAATCGATTAGTAATCATTTTAAAGGTTGTATATTTCGTAAAATCAAATTAAAATTTATGACGTATCGTAAAATAAAATGATGTTTTGATTGCAAAATGTTTCATTCAACTACATATGATACGTAGTGGGTGCCCATCTGAATTGAACATGGCGACTGCGATCCGCTTGCAAACTATTCCGGATGCGATAGAAAACTCCATCCTTTTATTTTATTCCCTTTTCTGTTTTTATTCTATTGACAAAATTGTTTCGTTTCACTATAGGTACTTATAAAGTTTTTTTGAATTCTTTAGTTTGGTTTAGATTTATCTTCTACCACAGTGAAAAGAAAACTTTAGTTTTCATTTTAGTAAAACAAAACGAAAATTCGCAGTGAAAATTAAGGTGTACATAAGGTATAGTAAAAACTGACCAAGTGCGAGTCGGACTCGCACACGAAGGGTTCCGTAGGTACCACGAGGCAAAAACGCCGAAAAAATCACGTTTGTTGTATGGGAGCCTCCTTTAAATATTTATTTTAGTCTGTTTTTAGTATTTGTTGTTATAGCGACCACAGAAATACATGATCTGTGAAATTTTCAACTGTCTAGCTATCATCGTTCATGAGATACAGCCCGGTGACAGACAGACAGACGGACAGCGGAGTCTTAGTAATAGGGTCCCGTTTTACCCTTTGGGTACGGAACCCTAAAGGCCCTAAAAGGGCACTTATTCACCAAGCATATTATTCCGAGTAACTTTGAACATTTAGAAAAAATATATTTTGTGTTAGTGTTGAAAGATGAAAGAACAAACTGCTAGGTACTTCATTTACTAAAACTGAACAAGCATCAGTATCTGAACCAAAAGTCAGAAAACTTAAAGATGAAAGATATAAGTGCCACAAATACTCTCAGAAATTGCAAGAGAAAAGAATCTGGTTGTATGAAAATCAAAACAGTTAAGTATAGCGTTTAGCGTAGACTCCTAAGAAACTAGCTACTTACTGGATTTTTCATCTGCTGACAACAATGTACAATTAATAAACAAATTAATACATACAAGAAGTACGGTTACGTTTGCATCTGAACTCTTTCTGTTTGGTTTTTGTCATAACAACCCAAAAACTTTCACTGCTGAAAATAGGCTACAGTTTTCCTCACAGAAATCGAAGTCACGAGAAAATTAGGAGCAAAAAGAGAGATACTACTAACATAAGACAAACCATCTCACAATATAGGACACATAGAATTACTTATTATGCACAATTGGACACGAGCTCAACACATTTCCGTTCTTCCTTCCTTACATTGTGTTGCACAAATTCTCAACATTATCTTTAACGTTCCTTATTAGATAATCCACATTCTACCCGGAACGCTGCCATTATTTTTATTTCCCGTTAATAACGTTAACCCCCGGCAATTTTGTTAATGAGAAAATTTCCTCCTTTCTTCTGTCTTAATTTCTTTGTATATACTTAGTTTTATTATTGGAAGTGACACAATAATTTCACAGATGACTGCTGGAAAGGTCTTTTGAATTGATATTGCTAACATTATACGAGACGTTTGAAGGATAAAATTAAAATGGTTTAGAGAGAAGCGTTGTCTCGTTGTTGAACTTGAAAACATCGATCGCGCTGAACGCTTTCTTCTCATGTTTTTAAACTACGTACGGAGTACGTTTGTTGAATAAAAAATCTATTTTCGCAGCTTGTTTGACGCTTGAATATAGCTCAGGTCATTTTGTACCTATACCTACCTCTGCGGAATTAATTTCAGAATGAATCTCTCCGGATAGAAGAATGAACGGCCACAATGACGATTGTAATACACCCTGTATTACAATCGTCATTGTGGCCGTTCAGAGGGGATCGACGCGCAACTGGTTACCATGGATTCAGTAGGTAAATGATTTTGAACCCCCCTGCGTTGAAATTTATCGTAGATTAGGTACTTTAAAAAGAATTTGCTTCTAAGAAATAGCAATTTTTTTTTAATAATCTACGATAAATTTGGTTATGGAACCATTTTAACCTCTTTGGTACGTAATGTATTGCACTTTTCTATGAAACCGCAGATTTTGTTTTGATACATTTCTACACTAGGGGGTCTAGAATCATGTGCTGAATTCATGGTTCCAATTTGCGCGTCAATGTGAATGCTACTCTGTATAGAAACTCTCTAAACAGGTAGCTATTACCACCCACGGTCCTCAAAAAACCTATCCCGTTTTAAACAGTTACGGTGTGACCCCATTCTAAACTGCCTTGGTTTAGAATGGGGTCACACCGTAACTGTTTAAATTGACACCGAAATAATTATGTTCTGTCCCTATCTAGATATTTTTCAGTCAAGTTTCTTATACTTATCCTCATGAAAAATGATCCAACTTTCAACATTGTACTTAGTGGTACTAAAATTGGGATATTTTTTGCTACCGTTCGGTAGTCGTTTAGTTAGGAGAAATGCAAGTCACTTGAGTGAAAAAGAGAGATAATTTTAATGAAGAATCTGGTTTAGTGGAATGTCTGGCTTTTGGTCTCAGAGTAGCGGGGTTGACGGTTGTTCATTGCATTAAGACCTAATAAGCTATTTTACAAGCTTTATATTAACTTGCTTCGTTCGTATGTGTTTCCGGATACTAACACTCTTTGTCATCCATTTTTATAGAATAGAATACTCTTTATTATTATTATTATTTTTTATCAACTTTGAAAGCAAACCGTTTGTGTGATTTTGAAGTTGGTGCATATCATATACTTACCTACCTTAAGAAAGACAAGTGAAGATCGCAATGTAAGGCAAGGTTTGTGATTGAATGTGACTGTAGTTCAGGGAAGCGAGTGTTCTCGAAATAAGAGTTTTTGTGGCCACATAGGTACTGGCAAACCTCTATTTCTCCAATCAAATATAAGGTAAGTACCATGCTCTATGTTTTTAAAATTACAGGTAAAGTGTCCATTGTTAATTATAATTTATTTTTTACTATGTATAGATTTGGACAATATTGCTATTTTATAAAATCTATTGTATAATGTGACGAGCATGTGTAATATTTTAAGTCATAATTGAATTCTAAGAAAATTAATCGTATGAGCGTTTTGGATGTCAAATCTGTTAGCTCGTAAGACCAATTGAATAAATAAATAAATAAATTAACCAAAGCACCTGGTTCTAAGTCCAACACAAAAAGCTTTAGGTACATTTTTTATTGCCACAGTGTTGCATTTCCTTATGTGAATTCAGCTGCATCCGCTTAGACTGGAAGTTGGGAAAAGGCTAGGCAGATGATTACGAAACTTATCTAATCGGTGTCCAAAAACAGGTTTTTTTGATTCAGGGTAGCCGCTTCAAGACAAGTCTGTGACAAGGATGTGATGATGATGATGAAATTATAAATCCAGCCTCATGTGTCTCAAATCGTACGGAAAACATAATACACCTTCGAAACACGAAAAATTAAGCGCTAAACTCAAAAGAAGTGCGAACACACCTAAGTAAAGCGTCAAACAGCGTCGTGCAATATCGATTGAGGCATCGTTCATCGCTTCATATCCCTCGCCTTAAGCACGAAGAAACTCCCTTACGAACGTATACTAACTATAAAAATATACTCAGTTCTTTAAAACACGTTTGTGACGTATAAATGAGAAAGTTTTGGTGAGTAGACGTGGTGAAGCTGTTAGGGGATTCAAGGACTATGTCATTAAAAAAAAATGTTTTTATAACATATAAGGTACCTAGGTTTATTTAGTTAGTAAATAGAAATGTTGTTATTGTTGTGTTTTTATTGATATTGTATAGGTACATATTATTATTAGAGTAGGTATAAAATGTCCATAGTATATAAGTGTTTTGTATTGTTTATTATTAGAGTTTTTAGTAGTCTAAAAGTTAGGTGTTATACCTACCCACGTGTACATTAGGTTCACATTGTAAATATTCGTATATTAGCGGCGGATGTGTTGAACTGATCCATTTGAACCAACCAACTTTGTAACTACCATATCCAACGAATGTCTTTGTCTTTGTCTTATAAGTATTCATATCAATTTTAAAAGAACATAGGTACGTGAGTGACTCTTTTCGCTTATTTAAGAACACTTTGAATATACGTCTCAACAAATTGATCTAGATATATACATCTAACTGTGTACAATGCTTGAGATAAGCTTTTGTCAAGTCAAGTTATGAACACATTCCAAACGATTTTTCGATTTTTTTTGTGCGGGTGAAAAGCGGTGGGATACAGTTTATTTGAAAAATCTGATTCCTTTGATCTACAAATTTAAAAATTGACCCGAATACTTATATAACTAAATACATGATAATAAGATTACATTTTCGAAAATTTTAGAGGAAAGTACGAAATACACGCGGACGAAGTCGCGGGCAAATTGCTAGTGTGTTGATAAAATAAGTAATAAATAAACTTTATATGAATATTCCGGTTTGGTAGTACTTAGTTAGTACTTCAAACAATAAATCGGTTTACTGTCAAAATTAAAACGTGTAGGAATGTTAACTGGTAAATATAAAAAGATCTTACAATTACAACATGGTTTAGGTTCTTACGAAGAACCTATATGAAACTAAGTAGATGAAGGTTAAACAATTAAAACCAATACAAATGAGCTTTCACTTGAGCGCAGAAGCTTTAAGCTTTAACTTAATTTGATTCTTGACAGATTTCAATTAGCTTTTAATTATTATATTCTACTGTTCTGTAAATGGTAGTTAGATATCAAACTTTTGTTTCAAACAGAGACAAATCAGAGATGATCTAGAAATTCAACATAATTACGAAATAAGATTGATCACCCGCTTTCTGAAAAGTGTATTAAATCCAAAATTGTATATAAAGCCACTTTCTCACTTTATAAATAAATGGTATTATCTAAACCTCGAAATACGTTAAGAATTGCATAATAATTATAAGCTATTGAAAAGTTATGTGTTGGCTCAAAAGTAACATAGGTACTTAAGAAGAACAAAGCATTATATCAATGAATATACACAGGAAGTCTCATTAGTCTTCAGTGGCATATTCTTATACTTATCTTAATCTATGAATTTTGTACTAAGTAGCTAGTATGAATTCTAAGTGTTACGTTACCTCACAGAACACAAGGAAGAAAATTGCACTGTAAGTTACATAAATAATGCAGTAAAATGAACTACACAATACATTCAAGTGCTCAGACAGAAGGAAACAAACTTTCCACATATTTTTGGAAACAAATAACAGAGATTCCTATACTCTGTTGTAGGTATCAGTATTAGCATTTTTATCGTCGAACACGTCGTCTCGTGCGTAGCAGGTACGTTATTATTATTGGTATCATCATAGTATGCAAAATTTGGTTGGTGCCACATTTAAACCAATAAAATTGACTAATAACACTTCTCATTAATTCAAATCAATATCTAAATAAAAGAAGAAATGTTTCGTTTTATAAAAAAAGTTCGTCTATTCGTCGTTTTAAAACAGTAGCATCTGCATAGAAAGTCGGTCCGAGTGGCTGTAACTTCTGACCGGTAGCGTTCCGTGAACGTTTTGCGACTGCGCGAAAACTTGCTAATGGCCACATTGATTTTGCAGATAGAAGCCAGGTCGGAGTGTACAATCCTACCTCTCGTTCCCCGAATGGAGCGCCCATTCACCGCATAGCTGCAATTGCCATCTATTGAACTCACAGTACGCAGTTTAATCGCGTCTGCCCCTTGTACGCACGCAATGGAAGTCGTAAAACTCGAAACGGTTGATATGACTGCACGGAATCGGTTCTCGTGATACGAGGCTTAGGTTAAGGGAAGGTATAACAATAACTATATTATTATTACCTATGTTCGTTTTGACTGAAGCTACCGTTCGTTCTTACTTTACGTCCAATAACGACGAATTGCCATTGGGAAGGAAAATCGTTATTATATAACAAAATGTAATATTACTGCCCTCGGTCGATTACGTTTTCCGAGTAAAAATACAGGAATATTGAAAGAAACGGTCGAATTGTCCTTTTCCTATTGAGATGGTTGTAATAATTTGAGGACTCCTAGCAATTTTATGCATTGTCGGCTAGAGTCAGTTCATTGAAATAAAGAGGAAATATGAAAGGTTATGTGCGTGGGTTTTCTTTTATATCGCTTCTACATACTTTGTCATAATGGAAATAAATCGGCAACGAAAAGATACTCTACAAAAATTTCAATTTACAATCGAGTTCAATAGGCTTTTAAATCATTGGCACCTCCACCACCAAAATGAAAATATTCCGAGACACAATCCCATTTTATAAATCCGGCGTTGAACAACTCCGTCCCAATCTGTAACCATTCGAGACAGCATTGTATCGATTATAAAACGTTCCTACCTCGCATTACTTCGTCGTTTATTAAAACAAACGAAACTAAGGACACCTCAGGGCGCGTAGTGTACACACATAAATTCGTAGCTATTTAATTGGATCGTATTACGTGGTGTATGGCGGTACGGAGCCGCGGGCGCAATATAGGACGTTATTCGTACACTTAACTATCCAACGCGAGTTACGACTAACCAGCTCGTTTTTGTTGTGCCACTCGCTTTGTGAGGGCCCGACAGCGTTTGGAGCATTCCAGTATTTCCAGTGTCCGGGCGAGTCGCTAGACGTCACGAGAATTTCAAATAAGAAATGATATAAAAAAATCACTCGATCTATCGGTAATGATCGAGTAAGTTGTAAACTGGCAAGTTAAAATCAGTTAAGTGCAGAATTAAGTCCGATATTAAATCTACTTGGAGCCGAATTTATATGTTTAGAATGTAGCTTGTAGCCATAAACTAACAAGACATGAATTACTGTTAGCAATTTATACTGTTGTTTAATCCCATCTAAGCTTTCAAATTAACCAGCGATTTACACTAAGAAGTATTGCCGTCTCGTACAATATTCAAATTGTAACAAATCATCAAGTTACCGATATTGTTCCTATCGTTATTCCTTTATTTTATTGTACTGAAATAATTTTGTATGACTCAGTTCAAATTGGGTGTCAAGTCCGTGCACAATGCGATGGATTGCAAAATAAAGGACTGTGACTAACACTTGCTCTCAATTCAATAACTGAGTTGTGGAATTCCCGATATTGCATAAGACATTCTCAGTAAGTTTCGTTCTACTAGCGCGAGTTACTGGAAGCCAGTTAAAATGAGATCATCGTGAATAAGAAATTAATTTGGTGTTTAGCTTTATTCAAATAATGTATTTGGTACCTTGTAGGTATTTGAAAGTTACAGGATTTTGAAAAGAGGAGCTGCATTATAGATTACTATTTTTTTTTCTTTCCTGAGCAAAGAGGCGGATCTCATAAAGTGCTTTCCTAAGCCAATTTGTTAATCATTTCAGCTTCTAGTAATCCAGAAACAAGCTTAAAAACTGTAATAGAATCACAGAACCTAACCAAAAAAACAATTGCCGAGCCGAGTTCGACTTTGCATCAAATTAGAAACTTGTTTCGGATTCTGGTTATAGTGACTCAAATTACAACTGTAAGCCTTCGTCATTATTTGAACCAGTTCCTATAGCAACGGAAAGTGTTAAGTCTCTTACAAGGCATAAAGAAAGTCACTGTCACAACTCTCACGAGAATGCATTACAGGCAAGTAACTTGTATCAGTAAATGCTCCTTTTAGCAACCACCTCCCGTCTATCCCAGTTGAACAGACCTCTGACAGAATGCCTTCATTCCCCCTTGTCGTCTGTTTTGTTGTAGTATCAGGGGGCGGGGAGGGGTCATGCTATGCTGGCTGTAGTAGCTAGTTAGTTCTATGTGTGTGTGGGGTGCAAGTGTATAAACAGGTGGGGTTGTAATTGTGGGGGTTCGGTGCATCGCTTTACATCTGTGTAAACGGAACAATAGGACAGTTCATAGGAAAATCATTACGGCTACTATTTTCTTTTCCTGTTAAACATGGTCTTCCTGAAAAACTTGCTTGATAACAAACATTATCTATTTTTCTTAACTCGCGCTTCAAAATAAAATAAAATATAGAAAATTGTCTTATAATTATAAGATAATACAGAATTAAAAACAACTGTAGGTAGGTACGCTTGCCAGGCAAAAATAATACCAACATTTAAAAAAAAATGTGAAAAATAAAAGTTATGAAGTAAAATAGACGATAGGTATATAGTTATACGTACGTTTCTTCAATCAATAGTAGGATAATAAAGCGGTGCAAGGTTATTTTGTCAGTTTATGTTAAAATGTTTCCTTAAGCTTAAGAAAAGCTTCAAGAAAATTTAGAAACAACATCGTTATGTCCCTATTTCTTAACAAAACGATTTTACTTTCAAACAAACACAAACTTGCAAGAAAATAACTCAACTACGTATATGTCACCTGCTTTATTTTATTTTCCGATTTTTCCAACTCGAAAGTTATCGCTGCGGAATACAATATGTGATACTTCTCGATACGATTGTACTAGACGAGGGTCCGTTCATCGAACGAGTTCACCACTCAGCAACGAAACGTCGTATAACAATCCTAAATACACCAAACAAACGCCATTTCACCCTCCTTTAATACAACCAATTCTTCTTCGTAACAAATGTTTCAACTCCCTTCAAATTTTCTGTCGCTTACGCCATTCTTATTCTATCTTCCCACGAAACGTCTCGCGCAAAACCGAAATGTATTAAGTTACGGCATTCCCCGAACTCATACGACATTTGTAAATAGAATGTGTAGTCTTATCTGGCCCATAGCAAGGTGATTTACTATAATTAGAAAGATAGCGGTAGATGCCTTTTGTTATAATTTTCCAGGCTGGCTCACGAGCGTTTTCCCGCGCAAACTCATGAAAATGGCGGCCATTTTGTAATGTGCCTTGTTTTTTGATAAGGGTATTAAAATAATGGCGCTTTCGGACGGTTCTTTAGTCTGCTGTGGAAGGTATTTGTGTAGGCACCTAGGTACGTGATCGCACATTTTAAATGCAAATTGGAAGAGTTGCTAATGAAATTTAGGGAAATTAATTGTTTGAGATACCTCCTTTCTCTTGTTAGTTAAACATGAATACCTAATAGGATTAGCTATTGATAAATACAAAGTTATATCTATAATCAAAGAGCATCTTCACTTACATGTTAATTGAAGAAACTCTTAAATGAATGGCTTTACTAAATATGTTGCGTAGGTATTAACTAAACGACCATAGTTTTGTAGTGCCACTTTTAATGTAGGTGGTACTTTTGCTAAAGGTTAATTTCAAATTAGTAACAAAATTCTAATTATTTTAGAGCGTAAAACATAACTTGTAGTAGACAAAAACAATTCTATCTTATTACTCTTTTTACTTAAACATATTAGAAATGTGTAGGTCTTATAAAAGCGGCTATCAGCGCCTAATTCGATTCCTCTTTACAAAGGATCTCTCTAATTGGAAAAAAATATCAGTAAGGGTTTTTCCGCTGAATTAAATCGCTTGAAAATTCCGAGGCTAGCTTTCTTTGTCTGGCCGAAGCTATTGTTGGGCTGATCGACTTAAATGGACTGAATGGATAAGCTCCGGAATACAGTATGAAGCCGTAAGATATTGATACTTTCCGTTCCGTATTATGTTTAAGTAAGAGGGACCACTTACTTATTTATGATTTTCAGCAGTCTTAAAGTGATAATAAAAAGGTTTCCTCATAACTATTGATGCCTTAGCTTGTGCATTTGAATTTATATCTTATGTAAGAATAGTTTTAAACGATTTTCAGAATTACTTTAAAAACTTTAATTTATCTCCTAGCCAAGGCATTACGTAGTCATCCATTGTTCCACCAGGATAACAGCAGCAGTAAAAACATTCCGTGAGGCATTTGAGACGCAATTTTTGTTAAACTGAAGACTTCCCCATACAGTTAAGGAAATAATCTAACCTTCCGCTTGCTTATGTTTAGCACATGACCATTTCACTACACATGGAATTTGTATTAATAATAATAATAGTAAAATGGACTTGGACACTGAAAATGCTTAGAAAATAGCTCATAACTTACTTTAACGTTTCTTTTATTAAGCTCATAAGAGCGTTTACTTCGTACGGCATTTCATACAAACTTTCAAGCCCTTGTTTTTCGAAATTAATGAACCGATTTTGATGAAACTTCATACGCATAGGCAGGATACAAAGGTCTAAAAAGTTACTTAAGAATATTTTCGAAAAATAGTGTTACAGCCAAATTAGATTTTAAATTTTCCATAGAAACATAGATTTCTATGTTATATTTTTTAAATAAGACATTTCGATTATCTTTACTTGCCAATAAATCCAAATCACAGCACTCTTTGGTAATCCACGGAAGTTTTGTAAAAGATTTAACGCACAACTACTCCTGTGTTGGAATCGTAATCGAATAAGTTGCAGATAAAACTTCTAACTGTTATAAGCCAGATAGAAATTATACAACACTACTTACATCTCGCTTAGGTGTTGTCTTTTGTTTTGTATTCTCGGCTACCTTTTACGAAAGGAAAAAGAAAGTAAAATACCAGCCTGATGCTCCCACTGCAGGACAAAGGCCTCTTCTACAGAGAATGCAAGAGCATTGATCATCATGGCACACTTGTTCAAGACTTGTTGGCGATTTCAAACTTATATTCACTATAAGTCCAGGCTGTCATTCGTGGATCTGTGACAGTCGTTGCGGGTCGTCAGAAGTTTAGGCTTCAATCTGACAACCGGTCCTACCAAGGGGTATCGTATTACCGAGTAGCTGGGTTGTGGAGGTCAGATAGGCAGTCGCTCCATGTAAAGTACTGGTATTCAGCTTCATTCGGTTAGACTGGAAGCCGACCCCAATATAGTTGGGAAAAGGCTAGGCGGATGATGATGATGATGATTCCTATAAGTCGAGGTGTCCTCACGATGTTTTCCTTCAACGATGTCAATCCCCGGTTCCTTTTACGTACAGGTACAGTGTAAAAATTCATGGATTAAAGCAGTGACACTGTACCATGGTGCCTGTGACTGCTTACAAATTATAAAAATACAGATTATCCATTCGAAAAATTACAGTTCCAGCGGTCAGTTATTATTCTGGCTCGTACAACAATGTAGTAATGGCATCTGCTTCCTCGCACATTTAGCAGTCAGTATTAATGGAAATTCATAAAACTTCCAACAGCACCAGACAGTGACACCATTGATTGTAGTTCCAATTCTTAATACTTTAAGACACATACCTACCGGAAAAGTCGCTATAACAACTAAAATTATGAGTTTTATTAATGCCATTACTGATTATGTGGATAGTGTTATCAATTGTCATGACATAATAAGTTGGTAGGACATAACAACGTTAAGAAGAATTCTTAACCTAATGGGATGTATTTTCTGAAAAATCTTTACCGTTGCTATGTCCTACCAACTTATTCTGTCATGACAATTGACTGACAAAAAGATACTTACACGGAAATTTATATTAACCCCATGAAAACGTCTCTTACGATAATTCCCCATCACACCATAATTTCATCCTCAAATATATTCCCATATCAATAACCACAACAAAAACTCCATGGTGTTACATACACCGGGTATTAATACCGCGATAATGCAAATACCGCCAGTGAACGACGGCGAAGGGCGTTTCGGCGGCCATTACTGAAAATTTCGCTACGTCTACCTCCCGTGAGCTTCAGCTAACACACTCTCAAATGCTTTTTGTTTTAATTTTAATAAAATTTTACGATATGTGTGTGCGAAAACATGGATACAGTTTGAAATTTAACAACTCGACGGAATTGTTGTGTGTGTATTTGTCCTATTTATGTTCGTTTTTGTGTGTGTGTGTGTGTTCATTTTATAGAACAAAAATGGTATGGTTATTAAGTTCTTCGGTTAGTTACTTCCACGTACATAGTTGGAGTAATGTTAGTAGGTATACTGAAGTATTTTCATGAACATTTTCCTTTATCTCCGTAGTAGAATTCCTCTTCAAGCTAAAATGGGATCCACCAGCCTTAAAGATAAGTTTGAGACTATTGTAGGGTTAAATAGTATTACTATGTAACGTTTTGAACTAAGTCTAATACCTACATATTTTCCCGTAAGCCAGCATATAATGTAGCGGTCTCTAGCGTGCATTTGCAGAAATGACTGTCGAATTCTCGATGTGTCCTATGCAACTGTAAACTGTTGGAATTAACAGAAGAGAAAATAGTGGAAATGTTGCAGGAATTATCAAGGTATTTACTCAAGATATTTTTAAACTTTTTTGTAGTATAGCTTAAGTAGATAATAATATTTAAATAATATTTTGTAATAATGGTTTGATTTAAAAGAGTGTCGTTGGAGCTTCTTGCCCGTTGTTCCTACTATATACGCTTTGGAATGAGTACCTAACTAGCATCATCTTTCTGACTGACCGACCCTTTGACAATTCAAAAGTGCCTGTAATTGGTTTATTTGTGAGTGAGGCATTGTCTTGAAGAATTCGAAGACATGTAATAAACAGCAACCCACACTGGGCCCGCGTGATGGATGCACACACCCTCTCACAAAGAGCCAGGTCTGTGTTCGAGAAGTAAGAATGTTTATGCTAAGGTTATTTTAATATTTAGCAAGATATGTAAAACCTAAATACTAAAGGGAAAAGAAATACACTTCAAAATCTCAACGGAAAAAGATCTACGGAGCTTTGGCGGCCTTAGCCTTTATTTCTTTTTAATTAAATATATTTTCATACAAGGTCTTGATTTAATCTAGTCTGCGTTTTGTTTTATAAGGTACAACTTAAAAGTTGTTTCAGTAAAGGAAAATGGAAAAGTAGGTACCTACAAAGAAAATGGAAAGTTTTAATAATACAGTAACGTACATATCAGTTCCTGAAGCAGTAGTCGCATAAGATGATAATGTAAATGACCACCAAAGAGGAAGTCCAAGAATCAGCTAGACTACATCGGGCCCCACATAATAAAAGATCCTGAACACCGACGTCAGAACACACACTTTGTATCGAAATAAACTTCAGAAAATATATGTTTACATCGAAAAACTAACTCGCGTAAAGTGCATAGAAACTTTCAGTTAGATATGTTATGAATTTTAAACTTGCCACCACTCGATCGAATGAATCGAGTCAGACATCGAACTCGGATTACATTTGATTCGATATATCGATAAAAATCCTACCGTAACGTCGACACACCATAGCGTCTTTTATTCAATTGCATGGAAAATCGGAGGGATTCTGTGTACCACCCTACTAGTTACATCTTTCTCTTTTTCCTTGTGTTTGACAGAGAGGTCCGATAGTAAAGGTAATTGAGGGTACTAGAGAAATAGTTTTAGTCTAGACGGTAAGTTGTATGTCAGAGTGATAGGCGTGAGTTTCAAGAGAATGTATTGTAATAGCACTTGTGCTGAGCAGTCATCGAGAGGATCTGCATAAAGTTGCGTTCAGACTACGATACATTGATCCACAGTTGGATGCTGAACCAGAATAAAGGATGGATTTTCTTTCAATGATCTATTAATTCGTGGCTGTACATTGTCTTCGCATTTTTTTTTTTACATTTAAGCGATGCAAAGTTACATAGCTCACAGAATAAGCAAGCTAAAGTTAGTGGCAATTGGCCGGCCACATTAGCCGTAGTTCCGATGACCATTGGGGTAGACGTGTTCTTGAGTGGAGACCGTGAATCGGTAAACGTAAGGTTGACGCCCTCAGGCTATGTGGAGCGACGATCTTCGCAGGATGGCTGGTAGCAGCTGGATGAGAATTTGCCGAAAATCAAGTTGAATGGCGTGCAATAGGAGAAGCCTATGTCCAGCAGTGGACTGCTACCATGCTGATGATGAAGCGATGCAAAGGGTACATTTTTGTAAGAGGTAAGCCGGAGAAGATATCTTTAATATGATTATATTATTTGTCTATAGAATACTGACTGTGCCATTTTTTAAAGGGAAGCCGGTAGGAATCGAGTTGTATGGAACCTCCGCCACTGCGATGTAGGTATGTTTTTGTCAGTCGACAATTCCTTTTAGAAGTCTAAATGCTACACTAAACGTAGGTCTCTCGAGAATCTATTATTTATATGTACCAGGCAGTTTACGAAAACATTTGCGGCAGCTTCAGAATAGCAGAATAGAAATCACCAATTACTTCCTAAGTCCCAGTTAAACAAAAATATTGGGTGACCAAAACGTTTCTACTTTACACGGAGTAAAAGAAAATGGTCGTTGGCTATCGTTAAGAGGTCTGAAATCGTTAAGTAGCAATGAGCAAACTTGGTTAGCTATATTTTATTTTACTTCTCTTTACAAGAACATGTTATTGTCCTGAAGTGATAGTATTATAGGCCCTATTACCTACAGGCTGACAGGTTTTGCATGATGTAAAAAAAAAATACAAAAAACATTTAGGGAACAGGAAATTATTTGATACTCATAGAAATTAAATACTTATTCGAATCATCCAACTGTGAAAGAATTTACTGCTATGGATAGGAAATCTGTGAATTTTAAATTACTTAGTTTAATAAATAAATGGGACTGCCATGTATGCCGTATGCCCAATGAGCTTTGGGCCAAAATAACCAATCCGTGGAACCTTTTTTTTTTCCGGATGGGAATTCATTAAATGACCCCTCCGGCTCTGGGTGGAGCGGAAGGGAGTGTCAGACTCTTCCTGACTAAAACCCACCAGTGTTCCTTCCTTAGCCCTTTATGTTCCGAGCCAGCTCCATGAAACCCTGACACAGCCAGAAGGCGTCGCGGCAGACCCCATAGAAGATCGGGATGAGTTAGTGTTGTCAATAAAAATTACAGAAAAATCCTTCACCAATGGGATTTGATACGATTAACTTAACTGTTCACTGTCCATTATAATTCATAATGTTATCCTTTTAAGATTCTGCCAAGGTTTTTTTTTTATTTGAAATGGGTTTGCTCTTGACTCTAGTCTAGGTCAGAGGTGACAGAGACAAAGTCGACGATGGAGTGAGCTCACCCAGAAGAAGCCTGTTCACTCTTACTTTGAAGAGATTCGGGTTGTATGAGCTTGGAAACACAGACGCAGGTAAAGAGTTCCACTCTTTTGTTGTGCGCAAAGTGGCCATTTTAGGCCCCCAGTGGTCCACTTTAGCCCTGGATCGAAAGAGCTGGAAGTCATTAGAGAGGCCTTTGCCCAGCAGTGGGATGATGCAGGCTAACAGTTACAGTAACAACAGGGTAGGTACGATGGGTAAAAGAAAAACTAAATCGTTCCTTCCATTCCTTGCTTCCCCTAACATTTTTGAGATACTTTGGTAGATAGGTACCTAAGTAGTTAGGTAGGTATAGCTATGGTACGCCTTGTCTAGATGTTCAACAGTCCATAAAGCGGTTTCGCACTACATCCGATCCGAAACCGAATTATGGGGCTTGCAGGACCTAAACGCAAAAAACGCAAGTTTTAGAAACAATAAAAGTAAGTACATATTCTATGATCGACTAGAGTAAACAAAATCAGAAAAATATATGAAATTCTTCAGGATATATGCTAGGTAGATAGTGTGTTGAAAACATAATACAACTAATTTGATACGATAGAAAAAATCATGAACATACCTCTAAAACTTTCTTTTTACAATAAAAACCATATTATTATACATACAATGATTTTTTGTCAGATTATTCTACAAGCAACATACTAAAACACTAGTGTTTTAATGTTTTAGTCCAAACAATAGATTTTTTGAAATTTAATAATTGCTTTGCAATAAATTATTATCAGCGTTGTGTCATCGCATCGCGCTTCTCTTTTTTTTCTACGCAGTCCGACAGAGACCGCGCTTTAAGTCCCAATCCGAATCGGGAATGTTCTACATTCTGACGGATAGAGTTCGGTTCTAGTGCGCAACACCTCATACAAATACGAATACGGTCACTTCAGACTGGCATTTCTGGGATTCGGATCGGACGTAGGTAGTGCGAAACCGCCCTTAGAAGTTAGAGCTTATGTTTATTTTAGTTAGTAGGTACGCAGTTGCCTTGGGACATTGTCCTTTTCAACTACCTAAGTATTTGCGAAATTGTTATAATTAAGTATACAACATAGTGTTTAAACTGCGAATTGCTACATTTGCCTAGAGAGTCTCTCCAGCCTATTTGCTACGAACATGGGTGTAGGTAAGGAAAATTTTCATCCCTTAATTTTCTTTTGTACGAAACTTTACAGTTCATGTAACAATTTTCAAAATTGTGTAAGACTTTCCAGAGGATACCTAAGTACGAAAGTTGAACACTGCAAAAGAAAATAGGTAACAAATACCTATATAAGTAAATTCCTATCGAATAGTTTCGAAACATACAACACTTCTTGTGCAAAATGTGGACATAAAAACGTGCTCAAGGTGCCACAAAAGTATACACTATTATCTAAACACAAGTCTTGTTCGTTTTTATAATGCCACAAAGTTATAAATGCCATCAAACGATAGCACAACACACCTGCGGTCAACTTAAAACAAATACTTTGGGTACTACATTCACCTGCCCGGACTTTATGCCCCTATAAAGCTCACAAGCACCCATAAAAGCATTATTACCTATTAATTTCACACCACATTAGCGAAACACACAATAAAACTTTAACATTTGGTTCGGTGACAGTGATTTGGAGTTTTGTGTTTAGCGCCATCTATCAGCAGAGGGCGGAGCCTCGCGGAAAAAGATTATAGGCATTATACGGCCGAGTTTACGACGTCGTAAAAGTATGTCGTAAAAGCGAAGGGCACGCACGCCCTCTGTTAATCGTTCAGAAACCGATATTGCGGTGAGGCCTCGAGATAGATTACTTTTAGGAACGTTAGGAATAACTTCTTGGCGTTTGTCTATTTATGGGCGCGTGCCGAATTGTGTAACTACCATAACTCACTCGAGGGTAGTAAAATGTGTAATAGGTTGTTTATGTAACCAGTCAAATGAGGTCACGAGATTACAATACTTACGTGAAAAATAAGGTACCTACCTACCTACCTAAGTATCAGGAAGCAAAGAGCTCGAAGAACAAACATAACTTGGCAAGATCCTCGAACGATTCCGTAAAAGCGAATAAACTGCCAAAACATTTTATTGAATGAAGGAACAAGTTTCTAAACTCAAAGTGGCTTGTTTATTACCTCCAGTAATTAACTATGCGCGCAAATAAGACAAAAAATAGCCACAAACTACTGTACGATGCGTAACAATTTTATTCGTGCACCCTCGTAGTCGTTAAATTTTTATTGACTCCAAACTGCGTGACTTTAAAAATACACAAATTTATGGTCACTCAAACTGGAAACGATTATTCAACACGTCGTAACTATTTTATTGCATCAATGTAAACAAAGCATCAATTGTGTTATCTATTGGGAGACTTTTTTGTAGACGATTGGTGTGACAATACGGTAGGTACTTACCAGTTTTATTTGTTTTTAATTGTTGATCTTTTTGGAAGTATCCTTCAAGTAGGTAAGTACCTATCTATGTAGGTACCTAACGCTTAAGGTTTTGGAGGAAGTCGATACCTATAAAATCTAAAGTTTTCATCATAAAAGTTAGACTGCTTAGGTACTCGACTCTCAACTTTTTCTTCTACTTCAGACACTTTAATTACCTACCTACCTACTTACTTACCTATTCTTATTTAACCTATAGGTAGCTGAAGGTAGGTACCTTTCAAGGAAAATAATCTTTGTTTAAGAGTAAATTTTATACCTACAACAACTGATACTGAATAAGACAGTCAAATGAACGTCCGCCATGTTATAAAAGTCTACCATGAAACTTGTAAAAGTAAATACCGCAGTAGTACATTCAGCATTGCAACACTATCAGCCTCTAGCGAATTCTCGCGATACTAAACACGCAGCGAGTGCACCGAGGTAGCTCCATGTGCAAATAATGCGCGCGCATGACCATAGATGGCAGGCATTTAAAATTTTTTGGACGAGTAGTTAGCATGTGGTCAATGTAAATTTTACTGTTGCCAATAGATGGTGCTGTTTTATATTTTTAAGTTGCATTATTTTTTTTTCAGTTTCAGGCCAAAATAAATGACATTAAAATTTGTAAATAGTATAAAATGAATGAATTGTCTTACCTAAAAAATAAGAACTTGTTCTTCAATCGTCTTAATGAAGTTTACGCTCTGGTTTTTTTTTATTGCACTGGTGTACACTATTTGGCACTTGCACATTATTTGCGGAAAAGAATAGGTAGCAGATTGATTATAAATCACAGTGATAATGCTATAATATTTATTTATCCGTGATTCACATCAAAAACTTCCAAAACTGGCACTCACTTACAAAGTCAAAAGTTAACTAAATAAATAAAAATTGGTAGTTAGAAATATCTTTCTGACAAATTAAAACGGTACCTGTGGGACAGTTGAAATCGGAAGGGTTTTATGACTAACGCAATTGTTTTTACAGCTTTCAGCATTCAAAGAAGCCGCCAGAAGACAAAAAAGTCCAACTATTTTCGAACTTTTGTTCGGCAAACATTTTTTGTAAAATAAATTGTTGGTAATTTAGTTGTTAAATAAAACAACACGTGTACCTACCTATTGTTATTATTTATTGTTTCAGATTTTTGCGTCAGCCGTTGTCAAGATACAAAGGATAACTGCACATTAAGGTAGGTAATCAAAAATGTATTTTTCTTTTAACTAGGTACGTAGTAATGTTATCATTACAAAACCAAAGGACGTATTTTTTTCTTAGAACCAAAACAGTGCAGGAATGTTAGGATATGAAATCTCATGATTGCACAGTTTTTCATTATTGCACTCTTTTTTATTTTGTATTTGGACATAAATTTACCAAAGAGGTTTAATGTCTCCCATTAAATATAATATAATAGTACATTATGATACATGTGTGCTAAGTTGATTATTATGCACGAGGCGATATTATTCGCGCGAGCCGCAGGCGAGAGCGATAAGAAAGCCGAGTGTATATTGATTAATGCACACGCGTTTCATACGACATTTTTCAACACACTTGCGAGGAAAAAAAAACAGACTTGTATTGTTAAATATTAACTTGTATGGAAAATGGCGCGCTGGTTTTGTTTTCCCGCGCGCCGTGCTAGCCAGCACTAGCGATGCGCGCGCAACATTGACTCATTTTAAATATATTAATCTATAGCACAAACAAAACCGCTAAACAGCCTATAGAAAAAATATAATAAACACAAACTAGCTAATGTTTAGACTGATTGTAGTGTTGTACGTCAAATTGTAGTTTTATTTATGGAATTAGAAAGTACTATAAATTGGCATAGAGAAATATACATTCGTTCAGTAAGAATCCGCAATAATAGAACGCCAGTCAGGGTCTTTTCCGTTTGGTTTCGGAAGGAACCCCGGTCAATTTAAGGTATTCACCTTATTATATATCAGGTTGTATCTTGATCAAATATGATTCGCGACTACCTATAATGTATATGTATTTACAGAATTATAGCCATTAGAATGTAATCCTTAAGTTAGATTTGTTCCTTAAGAACTTTTCCTTAAGAGATTTTTACATAAGGAACAAATCTAACTTAGAAAGATGTATTAATGTTTCTAATGATTATAATCCTGTAAAGAGGTACCTGTTATAGCCGCAAATCATATTTTGATCAAGATACAACCTGACACCGACCTGAAAATTGCAAAAAACCTAAGAATTTCGCGGTCTACCACTGCGCATTCACCTTAAATTGTCTGTGGTCCCCTGCGAGTTCATTTTGCGACCAAGGAAAATACAGACTATTTAAAAAAAAATTGAAATATAGCCCGCGGATTTTTTCTTTTGGCATGAAGTCTCTTTGGGCGCTTTCCGAATTAGCTATAATCGCTCACATCACAGCGCTCACATCATCTCCATGGACGTAATATTACGTCCATGCATCATCTCACATGCGTTCCGATTTAGATATTACTATTATGACTGCTGAGAGCTGGCAACAATTCGGAACACTCGTGAACGCGCTCACATGACAGTGCTTACACAATTTAAAAAAGATATTATTACAGTATTTCTTTGTATAAACACCACATTTCTTCTTCAGTTCTTCTTCCGCGACTGTCAGCCAGAAGCACAATTTCAAAAATGCCACGTATGTTTAATTTAAAGATGATGCAACTCAAAACAAAACATACACTGACACAACCTCATACACACACTGTCATTTTTGACAGCGCTCACGGTGATATTATTCTAGGGCATGGTCGGCATTATCGCAAGATACAGAAGACATCGTTATCGTTATCGCGCTCACGCTAATTCGGTTATTTCCCAATTCGGAACACATCGATTATTTCCCAATTCGGAACGCAGGGTTTGATGAGATTAAAAAAGCGCGCGTCTCCGACTAGTAAATAGTTATCTGTGGTATTACAGCACATGTGGATTAAAGTAAAGAAAAAGCACGCGTTCGTAATACACTCCATTATGGACCTTAAAGCGGTTCAATAAGAGCCACTTTACGAGCAAGTGTGTTGAAATAGTACATTATGATACACGTGTGCTAAGTTGATCATTATGCACGAGGCGATATTATCGCGCGAGCCGCAGGCGAGAGCGATAAGAAAGCCGAGTGTATATTGATTAATGCACACGCGTTTCATACGACGTTTTTCAACACACTTGCGAGGAAAAAAAACAGACTTGTATTGTTAAATATTAACTTGTATGGAAAATGGCACGCTGGTTTTGTTTTCCCGCGCGCCGTGCTAGCCAGCACTAGCGATGCGCGCGCAACATTGACTCATTTTAATATATTAATCTATGGCACAGACAAAACGCCTAAACAGCCTATAGAAAAAATATAATAAACACAAACCTGAAAATTGCAAAAAACCTAAGAATTTCGCGGTCTACCACTGCGCATTCACCTTAAATTGTCTGTGGTTCCCTGCGAGTTCATTTTGCGACCAAGGACAATACAGACTATTTAAAAAAAAATTGAAATATAGCCCGCGGATTTTTTCTTTCGGCATGAAGTCTCTTTGGGCGCTTTCCGAATTAGCTATAATCGCTCACATCATCTCCATGGACGTAATATTACGTCCATGCATCATCTCACATGCGTTCCGATTTAGATATTACTATTATGACTGCTGAGAGCTGGCAACAATTCGGAACACTCGTGAACGCGCTCACATGACAGTGCTTACACAATGTAAAAAAGATATTATTACAGTATTTCTTTGTATAAACACCACATTTCTTCTTCTTTGGTTAGGTGGCGACTGTCAGCCAGAAGCACAATTTCAAAAATGCCACGTTAGTTTAATTTAAAGATGATGCAACTCAAAACAAAACACACACTGACACAACCTCATACACACACTGTAATTTTTGACAGCGCTCACGGTGATATTATTCTAGGGCATGGTCGGCATTATCGCAAGATGGCGAATGTCATGACGTCATCTATGACGATTCACGGGACATCGTTTTCGTTATCGCGCTCACGCTAATTCGGTTATTTCCCAATTCGGAACACATCGATTATTTCCCAATTCGGAACGCAGGGTTTGATGAGATTAAAAAAGCGCGCGTCTCCGACTAGTAAATAGTTATCTGTGGTATTACAGAACATGTGGATTAAAGTAAAGAAAAAGCACGCGTTCGTAATACACTCCATTATGGACCTAAAAGCGGTTCAATAAGAGCCACTTCACGAGCAAGTGTGTTGAAAAATGTATTATGCATTAGATCAAAAAGGTATTACTTATCTAAAAATAAAAATCGGCTGAATAAAACCGACCTGGAAAAAAAAAACAAATCGCCCGCATTGTGTACCTAGGCACCATTGTAAAACTTTGATGCTTTATATTTTGCAAGAAAAGTATAAAAAAATGGAAATAGCAATAGCGATATGAATTCAACTCCAGAAAGTAGGATAAAAACAGCTGCAAATGAAATTGTTAATAACCTTTTGCCGCAAAAGTCGCGCAATAAATATTTAAAAGCTTATGAAAACCTTTGTTTTCAATAAGTTGAGGTTTTATTTTGAGTAGGTATATTTTATCACGGTAGGTAAATTGGTAGTTGAAAGAAAAGTAGATTACGCACCTTGTTATAGTGAGTAATTAATGAACTCGTGTTAATTTAGTGCCCTCGCTTGCGCTCGGGCACCAACATGACACTTCGTGCATTAATAACTCACTTTGCGCTCGATGCAGCAATCTACTAATAACACCTATTTATTTCCTTAAGTGTGGTTTTATATTTATTTTATCTAAATATCCTATCAAAAGATCTATATAAATACTTTTAGACAATAATTATCTATTTAAATTGTGTTATCACTAAGCTTCTGTTTTTTTAGTTTTAAATGGCAGTTTTAAAGTGAAAACTAAATCGAATTATTTTAATGAAGCTATGTAAGAGTGTAATAAAATGTAATTAAGCCATGTGTTCTATTACCAAGATGGAGGAAATTGTCAATAAACGTAGTTACCCCCATCATTACCCACATCATCAGCCATTAGAATCTAGTTAACTTGATATAGATGCGTTTTTACTTAGTTTACCTACCTGATGGTTTTTTATCTGGAGATAATCATGGAGTGGCGAAACAGGTCCTTAAGATTTGTAAATCTGTCGTTCAAATACGGATAAAATCTTTTCCCCTTGAGAAGTAAACGGACGACGGGAAATCGGATTTTTTATAGTAAGTACCTACTAAATCAAGTATTTTTTAGCCCTTATCGACAGTTGTCCACGCCTTAATTTTTTGCCTCAGTTTTTATTGTTGGCAGGTGCTCAACTAATGGGGTAGGTTATCTAGATAGCAAAAGTAATGTGTGTGTAGATGAGCAGGTGATACAATTAGGTATGTGGTTTATTTCTTCTGAAGACAGTTTCATTGGTCAACTAAATTAAAAAGCAAACTAGGTTCTGAGGTAAATACTAAGCTAGCTAGGTACCTACTTAGTTAGGTACTTAAAAATTGCCTGAGAGAAAGACAGATGCAGAATGATTTACTTAATTATTTGAATGATTAGGTACGTTAACTCAAATCAATCCCTTTTATATACTGTCTTCGGTCTTAGGTACCTACCGACGCTTTGCTCACTGCATATCATGGCATCGTTGGCTCAATATTAAGATATGGGGTTATTTTTTGGGGCAACTCGTGTAATAGAGAACTAATCTTTAAGTTACAGAAAAGGTGTCTCAGAGCAATGTTTGGACTAATATGTACTGATACGTGTAAGCCATATTTCATCAAAAATAAAATATTAACACTCCCGTCATTATACATTTATGAGGTTGCGGTCTTCGTTAAAACAAACCCAAATCTTTTCAAGAAGCTATCAGATACTAATACCCGAAGTCGACGGGACTATAGTACATTATGTGTAAGACAGTCCAAAACAGCACTGATGCATAAAAGTGTCTTCTGCATGGCGCCAAATATATTCAATCACATTCCGCCACACATTAAAGAATTGAATGTTAACTTATTTAAGAAAAAATTAAAGAACTTTCTAATTAAAAAGCCTACTATAATATTTCCGAGTTTTTAACAGACAAAGTATTGATATAGTTATTTACATTCTGTGTTAACATTGTTTTTTTATTTATATTTTTTTATTCATTATTATTGATGATATGTTATGTTATATTCAAGTAAATTGATCTGACTTGTGTGAAATAATAATTATGTAGATTTTTATTCCTAATTACTTTGACTTTCTGACTGATTAATTGTATTCTATTATACATTTCGATGACGAGTTGATGACACTATTCTGTGGTATATTTGTTATAATTTGATTGTTTACTTTTGTTTTTTAATTGATTTGTTAATTTTATTGCTTTGAATAATGGGCAAACCCACAAGTAAAAATGACCTACCTGTTTATATTTGTACGCCGTTAAGGCAAAACATGACTGTGCTATAATAATAATAATAATAATAATATTCCACAACTATCACACAACGCCGTCTAGTCTCAAGCTAAGCAGTGCTTGGACAAATAAATGATCTATCTATCTATCTATACCGATTTATTGAAAAGACAAGAGATTTTCCTTATTGTACAAAATAGTACCTACCTACTGTTAGTTGTTAATTATAAGCCATTGCTGAAAACTTACATGATCATAATCACCTCGCTTTTATGACGTACTAGCAGCGCCCCACGGTTTCACCCGCGTGAGTTTCGATCGCGTGAGAATATCAGGATAAAAACTCCTGTCGTTTCCCGGAACACAATCTCACTAAATCAGTTCAGCGGTTTAAGCGTGAAGAAATAACAGACAGACAGACTCACTTTCGCAATTATAATATTAGTATGGATTGATGATCGAGTAGTAGGAGTGATGAAATGAATTAAATATTTGCATGCCAACATATTTAACATGCCGTAATGTATCATTGCACTAAAATTGTATGCAACATCTTTTGTACCTACCACATTGAATGCAAATAAACGTTTGTAATAGGTATTTTGATTTGAAGTTAATTTTCATTAAATTTCATGTAGGTAGATCTTTTATAGAGAAGCTACGAGAGCTTAGTAGAAACCTTTCTGCATGATGTTAATTAAATATGTTATAATATAAACTTGCCCAAAGAACACCTTGATTCCTTGTGTTGACTATGTACCTACCTTTATTACTGCTTTAACAATTTAAATACTAAATTCCAGTAAGATGCTGGTAGGGATCTTCACCGTACTTCCGGGATTGTCCTGATAGCCGTGGAATACGCGCCACTCCTCATAAGCACCTCAGGAAATTTTGCCCCCTTGTCGCTACGTGGACCCCGAAACTAGCACGGTTTCCGGGGGCCTATTATTGAGTGTGCAAGTTACCCCCTGCCATTATATCTGTGAATATTATATTATCATTGGTCAGGCAGGGGACATAGTCCTTCCATATTTCAAAGTTACCAATCCACTATAGCCAACCCAAACCCATAGCCCAATCAATATATTTTGTTCCCATGTTCTGCAATAGTCCTGCACCAACCAGGGGTTGTCCTTGGCTGCACTTGCATAGTGCGTACAGGGATAATCGTCGGTTGGTCTTATCATTTAAAATTGTCTAAGAGGCATCTGCGAGTTGGCTTCGGCCCCTGGTATGCCTTCCAAAGGTCCGGGTCCCCAGGGTCCCGAGATATGTAAAAGACATAATTTATTTGGACATTCTGCCTGATTCTGCACAAAGTTACATGCTATGACTAGGCTAAAACTTAAGACCAACCAAGATAACCAAGATTTATCACTTAAAAAATCATCATCAAACAACATTTCTGATCTTTTTTCTATCTCGTAGTTTATCTCATCGTAAGATAATTATGTAGATACGCCATTTATATGGAGATAACGCTGTCAGTGCCTACAATGCGTATAATATTTTACCTACATATAAAAAAAATATATGCACAAGATTTATACATCCTCAAATAGGAGCCAGCTTTTATCTTACCCCGCCATCTAGCGGAGTCTCTCGACAATTTTTATCGGTTGATTAAATCGTTCGTAGCTACCCCTTTATGGGCGAGGCGTGTATATACTCACTTGTTTTGTTTTTGGACGAGCAGGGAGATACAATCTGTAGGTGTTTTGTTGCATATCAGGACATTAAATCAGAGAAATGTTCTGTTCCTTGTCAAAATATTGAGGAAATAAAGTTTTTGATAGGAGTCACAGTGAATTGATAATGGAAAGTTCTAATATTTATTATTTCTTTCCGTCGAGATTGTAAATGTGAAGTTGACATTGAATTGGTAGCAATCTATCATCGCAGATAAGGCTATTATATTAATTTAGGGCAGAACTTTAGAGCGCTCTACGCTTTTCTCAAATGAGTTTCTAACAGACATAACAACATAATCAGCCTATAATATTTCCACTGCTGGGACACAGACCTCCTCTCGGTGAGAGGGAGTGGGCCGTAATCCACCACGCGGGTCATGTGGGCTGGCGAAAGTCACAAGTCTTCGAATTTTTGGTTCTTGGACATGCCGGTTTCCTCACAATGTTTTCCTTCACAGTTTTGAGAGCAGCGGTGGCCCAGTGAGCTTAGTTGCTTTAGAATTATTATTTTTACGATGACAAGCCTATAGGTAGGTACCTATGTAGCACTATGCAGTTTCCGTCTCTCCTAAACACCTACATTTAAAGTTTTAGAGTGTAATAAAAAAAAATCCACGATAGGCAGGTAGGTAAGTAGGTACCTATGCCCTCCTATGTACCTTACCACCAAGTTAAAGCTGCAGAAGCAGTCTATCTTGCATGACCCTACTAACTAGAGGGTAGGTAAGTATAACTTAAAAAAACATTACGGAAAACACCTTTTGACCTTTTGCTATCCGCAACCTGTTTGCTGCATGTGGTGATTGCAGTTTTTTGTTCAGCAGCTGAAAGGTTAAACTGCGAGGTAATTGTGTAACACACCTTCAGTAGGAATGGCTTTCATTTTGACAATTCAACAAGATTCATTGCGTTATTTACGGTTTTTCGTACATATGAAGCAATGTATCAGAAATATCCTACAAAATTATTCAGATTGTGATTGACAGTATGCTACACAATTAGGGTGTGCTAAACGCCACGAACGCGGACCAACGAGGTCCGTTAACTTTTCAAACAAGAACCAATAGACTTTTTAATCTTAACAGAATTATAACGGTCTTATTAGATAGGTAAATGGTATTTAACGAAACGTGTACAAATCTTTACAGCATCAGTCTTCTTCTTTTTATAGCGTGTCAATGGCAAAAATAACACGAAAATATATATAGTTTTTAGGGTTCCGTACCCAAAGGGTAAAAACGGGACCCTAGCTGTCTGTCCGTCTGTCTGTCACCAGGCTGTATCTCAAGAACCGCGGTAGCTAGACAGTTGAAATTTTCACAAGTTATGTATTTCTGTTGCCGCTATAACAACAAATACTAAAAACAAAATAAAATATTTCAGGGGGTCTCCCGTACAACGTGTTTCTTTTTTGGTGTTTTTTGCCTTGTGGTACGGAACCCTTCGTGTGGAGTTAAACTCGCACTTGACCAGTTTTTTTTTAGATTTTGTGTGGCTCAAAATTCAGCAATGCGAAGTGACAGGACATGCGGCGTAAGATGGGAGGTGTCTGTGGAGAGACGCCGCATACACACTGGAGGTGTGAGCGGTCCATGAACCCCCACTTGTGGAAGTTGTCCTTGTTGCGGCCTGTCCTGGCAATACCTATAGATACCTATTGTTCTGTAAGATGACTTCATCAACTTACAATTTTTCTTACCCAAATGACAGTTCAACTCAAACGTAAAAACAATCTGGAATTTCCATGTCAATATACCTTATTTCCTCGAAACAAATTCGCCACCACCTTTAAGATAAATAAGCCATTAGTTATGTACCTTAGGTACTCCTCATTAGTTACTACCTTTGATACATTGTAGGTATGAATCAAGCTAAGGTCCTTATACAAAACAGAAGTCGCAAATGAGGTATATAAATAAACATTGTACGACGAATATAACATCATTATCCAATGAAATACTTACCTGATAAGTCCATTAAAGCAATGGAAGACGTATGCACGAGATAGCAGCTCCTGCGTCCGCCATATATCTGCTGGATGTGGAAAAATCTTTGCTTTAGAGATGCTGTACACTTGTGGCTGTTTTTCGAAATGTTTTTGTCCGATCCTGTCAAATGTAGGTGGTATTTTGGAAATGTGGTTGTAGATTCAACTAAAACCCAGGAAAAGTATTTAAGATGCATAAACCCAATGCATTAATAGGAGCATGCAAGGTAAAAGTAAATAGTTGTAGTTATTTAATGAATGTAAAAATGACGACGAAATAAATCAAAAGTGTAATCAAACTCCACACATTGGATTTAACAGTTTAAGTTACATAAAGATTAGCAAGTTACAGTAAATTGGAAGATGCGTGTAGGTTCCTAAGCAACAGCATCTCTAATGCAATCTAAACAAACTAAATAAAATAAGAGCTTATTTCAGTAAGACTTCAAACTTATATCGAATACAAGACTGCACTTAATGAAACTATAAACTTCACTAGACTTCAAATTAATTTCTAAGGCATAGAGCTAACTAACAGTTAATCGAAAATTTAGTCACCACCGACTTAGAAAGACACAATTCAGTCTGGAACACATGAGTATTGGCACGCTACGACGTGTTGCAATACTTGCAACACACCATAAGTGTACACACAGCTTAAGGCCAAAGATTTGTGCGGCGCACGTACAAACAGTGGCTATTAAGGGGCGGTCCGCGATTTACGACCAATTAAAATCTATATCGTGGGGCCAATTAAACCTCAAGTGGTTTATTAGTATTGAATGCTGTGTTTATCGACTCTGTGGCATTTCAACCGGTCCCGTACTTACCTAGTACTGCCCTGTTCAAAGTTATTGGATTATCTTTACTTAATTAAGCCTCGCCTACTGAAAATGTACGTGTTTTCTTTTTCTTTGGCTTTATTACCTTTGTATCTAATATGCTGGCGTGGCTTGCGAATTAATGGGTCTTGTATCAGGAGTTACTTTTGCGTATCCTAGTTGTGTGCTGTGTAATTACAGGGTATTTATTTGTTCGGTTGTTTAGACGACTTTAATTAAGTCATCTAGATAGATGAGTAATAGAAACATTGGAATTGTATATTGAGCCTGATTATAAAGAAGTGGATTACAAGGTTCCGATTTTACACTTACCAGACAAGCTTAGGTAGGTCCTATGCATGGTAGTAGGTTGCATTAGTACAAAAATGAAGTTTCTGAAAATCCGAAATCTTCAAGAGAAACTAGCGAATGATATTAACCGAATAACTTGTTTTCTTATTGAAGATTTTAAAACTTGCAATTTATACAAATTGCCTCTCCAAACTAATCTAACTTTACCTATTTTGATATAAAAATAAACAAAATTAAGTAGCTATACGAGTAATATGAGAAAGTTAATAAACATACGAAGGAAAATATGATAAACTAAACTACTTAAAAATAACACTGTTCCCAGATAACCAGGAAGTAATAATTATCTATAAAATCATATTAACGTATTAAAATGGACAGATTGATACTTATCAATATTCATAATTAGAAAACAGAGCCTTTATTAATGACAATTTTATTTACCTTATCGTTTAATTATCACATTTTCGGATGTTGTAGATACTTAATTGGATTATAATTTTTAAAATCTAGTTATTAATACTACGATTTATCATTATAATTCGGCCCATAGTCCAATGCTGATCATGGGTATCAACATAAAAGGCTTTATTGAATGCCTGAATTTTTAAGGCAATTTAAAACCGCCATCACAAATGGCGATAAGTACCTACGTACACCTTGCGTTGGTATCTTAAAAATAATTAATTTCACCTGGATATTGTAGATGCGATTTATGCTTTTCATCATCATCTGCCTAGCCTTTTCCCAACTATGTTGGGGTCGGCTTCCAGTCTAACGGTATGCAGCTGAATACCAGTATTTTACTTAGAGCGACTGCCTATCTGACCTCCATAACCCAATTTCTGGGTAATACGATACCCCTTGTACCCTTTGTAAGACTGCATATCAGAGTTATGCTTCACAATACAATTTAGTCTTTAAAAGTTCTAAAATAGTGGAGTTCGAAATCTTACAAGAAAGGTAGGAACTACTCAGTCAATCGTATTGGAAGACCTGGCAAAACTATTCTAATTCAAGAATAAATAAAAGTCCAACAAAATCTATTTCACCTTTCATAAACCTTTATTTCTATAAAATAAAATACCCCATTGAAGTCTCACACAGAAACAAAAAAGTCCCTGAAAATAATGGGGGGAAGTCACAAAACTAATCACTTTACTTTCCAATCCCATCGTAGGCCATGCAGGGTCAATACTACAAATTTTCAATTACCCCCAATGGTAGCAAATTCAGCTGAAATGTAAATTATTTCAGCGTGTGCATTATAAATATAATTGTAGGTGTTTCTGGGCGGGGAATGGCGGGCCAATGGCAGTGCTCGGATAGGTTTGGGCGCCGCCCGCCGTAAGACTGATGTTTTGCCCGCGAAGCCTTCGCCGAGGACGCTACGCTCGCACGGAACGGAAAGGCTACAATGTTGCATGTTTTTGTATTTTAAATGTAAGGAATAGAAATACGTTAGGTATTTTCCATGCTTTACTTCTGTTGTTTGAAAGCCTTAAAATCTTTTAAATGAGGGGTTTAACAGTTGAACTTTTTGTTCTTAGAAAATAATGGGCGTTGGAAATATAATTCCGACGGAGACCATTAGCTGTCAATTTAATGTTATAAAGAATGGCTATTTAATAACTTTATGATAACTTCATCAAAATCATCATAAATTACTGCTAGTTCATACATCTACAATTGCGTAGATGCGCACTTACTTATCTAACTATAGCTGGCTACTCCAAAAACAAATAAAAAAAAAACTATATGTAGTCTATTCCAATTTGTTTGTGTTTTAAAAAGTTGGTAATTGTATGCTCCACAAATTCGTAACCTAAATTACACGTTATCATCATCTGCCTAGCCTTTTCCTAACTATGTTGGGGTCGGCTGCTAACCGGATGCAGCTGAATACCAGTATTTTACATGGAGCGACTGCCTATCTGACCTCCACAACCTAGAAACTGGGTAATACGATACCCCTTGGTAAAGACTGGTTGTCAGACTTTCGGGCTTCTGACTACCCTTAACGACTGTCAAAGATCCACGAATGACAGCCGGGACCAACGATTTTACGTGCTTTCCGAGGCACAGAGGGGTCACGGTATGTAAAGATGGTCACCCATCCACAGCCCAACCGCGGCAAGCGTAGCTTAACCTGATCGATCGACCTGTGCGGCTGTTATTTAGCCACGGGCCCCTCGTTCATATTACATGTTAATTAATAGGAAAATTATATTAAATAGGCCCTAAGTTTGAGTTATAAGGGTGGTTATTGTAAGTAAGAAAGGTACTTACATTTTTACTTCAAAAAACTTAGGTCATTTCTGAAATACTGTTTTAATTATCCACTTGCAATTTACCTACATACATTTTTGCATGTAATTAATTGACACATGAAACAAAGTAAAAGACAAACGTTTTTATGTAACTTTCCAAACGTTACAACAAAAGTTATTTACTTGTGACAATCAAATACTTAGAAGTAGTAGAATAACAGTTAGTTCGAAACAAGTTATTTTATTTTGCCTAAAAGCAATTCAAACTTGAATTAATTAGATACAATTTATTGGGAATTCAAGTTAAAATCACAGCATGACGCACTTCCTTAAGTAGAATAAAAATAAAATAAATATAGCTTTGGCAGTTGTTTTACGTTGTATCAATAATAAAATCAATGTTAATTGCGGCGGTAAGTACATTAAGTTTAGGCTCAAGACCTCGAAATGACCTCTAAATGCTCATAAAACCATTTTAATTCTATAAAATCTCAAAAAGGTCCCCAAAATGATTTCTAAATTCAGTAGCAGTTCACCTCAAGCAACTTAACACTTTATACAACATATCATGGACATTTAGTATCACCAAATGACTCATAAAATTGCCCAAATATCCCACAACACCGTAAATTTATCGATGAACACGTCATTCAACTCGTAAAAGCGTCGAGGAGAATTATTCTCGGCGCAGAACAAACTCTCATGTCAATCATTAACGTCAAACAAAATATAAAAATCAATTTACGCGACATTCAAACCATTATGTGGTAGTGGAAACCGCTTCATTACCACTCATGGTACCCATAAAAGTGCTCATGTTCGCTCACACAATGGCCGACATGATTTACCACGCGAATATATCTCAATATGTAATAATAGTTTGTTCATTGTTAATTCGTAGCACTCCGTGCCCCAGAACAATAAATTTGCGATTAGATATAAAGTTGAAATGTGTCTAGGATGATTTAAATGTGAAGGGAAGACCCGACGACTATTTACCTGAAGTGTATTGAGCTCGATGTGATATAATGTGAACCACAATGTAGCGAAAATAGCTATCTTTTTTTGTGTGTGAAATGCGATTCTGTACGTTCATTATGGATTCGCATTTCTTTTGTTACAGCCGACAAAATGGATTGGAATTTCGTTTCTTTTTTTGTTGCAGAGAAATGGTTCACTTTCAAGTAAAAGGTGAACAAAAACGTTTAAAAAGTCATGCTGTTTTATGAGTTTTTTGAGCTCAGTGCGTATAAACACACAAGTAAATAAACTTATATGAGTGTAATGGGAGAAATTGCAACGAAAATTTTATGCCTGAAAATATAATTTGTTAACCTGATAAAAGATTAAAATTGCCTTGAAAACAATTGCGTGATGGCTTGGTGTATATTTTAAATGAGTACATAAATCCGTGATTCTCATCGTCTTCAAATATAATTATTTTCACGCAAACCTTTTTAGCTCATCGTGTCCATTTTCTTCACTAATGACTTTATTAAATCATCTTATTTTCACATACTGACTATAATTACTTCATCACACAAATTCCAACGATGATTCAATCGGCAAAATATTGAAACAACTTGCCTGACAACTTTACAATATATCGTACAAAAAAGGGCACATTTCCAAAAACTTCATTTTTCAAACAGTCTTCGGCAGAAACAAAGCGTTTGAAGGAATCCATCGGATTTATTACAAATAATCGGCCATAGAGGGCATACTTGAATTTCAACATAATCTTTATGCCGCCATTAATATATTCCTGGAATTATTTATTGAGTCCCAAAGGTAGGACCAGGCAGGTGGTCCATACTTAATCAAGACGTTACCGAAAATAAAAAACGTGTAGTCATATTTTGTTTTTTGTCTAAATTATTGTTCGGCCCAACGTAAGTTATTCCAAGAGGACTAGACCCCGTTTTCTTTAGTTATTTATATAATGCCTTTTAATACGATGGGAAAGACATACGTTATAATGAATATATTAGCAGTAAAGTAAGGAATACACTTGGGAAACCAGTTGTGTGCAATAAAATAACGTTACGACATGTTAATAACGTGAACAAATGCACGTTTAATAGTTGGGCACCGGTTTTGATGGACGCCGCAGATAATGCGGGTGAAAGGTGTCTATTCTAACGCTATTGCTTTAAGTACACAAACTGTAAGGTATTTGAATCTTTTAAGGTGTGTAGAAAATAAATACACGATTCAACATTTAAATATCACGATGATGTTAAAGTATGGATTTGTACAGCAACTTTATCTTACTATTTCGCTAATAAGGCAATCATTTAAAGTATTATCTGCCTACCGTTTAGTCAGCAGCAGAGATTTTTAGAATATTTATGTACCAGAAAGGTTAAAAACATAACCTCTAATATGTCAGTAGTTAATTTGACGACTTTAGTCAAAGAATAACGATCTATTCCAACCACAATTTCCTACCAATTTGAGAAGCTCACAAAGTCACCAAAACACAATAATACACCCTTAAAATAGTCCACAGCTAAAAACAAAAGAGATAAGGCGAATCAAGACAGTTGTAGGTACGGGCAAGACGGCACAATAAAACAGCATCCTACAGAGATCCGAGCCGAGATACCGAGTTGATTTAGCCATCTTACAGCTAAGATTTATTTAGTTGTGGGATTAGCTTTATGTCGACGTTCGGCTGTTATGTACGGCGGACACCGTGGTATATGATGACTGTTTCGGTGTTAAAATAGTTAGAATGTATGGGTGTGTTCGTTAAGTTATTGGGTTCTTGTTAGAATGTCTTGTTTTGTACAATGTGGTGGGATAAATTATAATCGGCTTAATTATTTTTGAATTTTATATTCGGATTTTTATTTTTCGTCAGCAAATTTTTTTTGTGAGGTCTTAGTGGCTACGGTTAAAAATTATATCGGTTTGCAAAAAAATCGTGATCTAACATTCTTTAATATGGGTTTATTCCTTTAAAATACATTTTAGCATATTTTCTACTTCTTGAAAACAGAAAACAAAAACAGCTTGACAGCAAAGTTCCCACAATCATCGTTCCCATCATTTTACAACTACAATCTAATCCGGACACTGTCCACAGTCCACTGTATTACACCCCGTTTAAAAAAACACTCCCTTTTGGAAACTTATCCTCAGAGGGCGAGGGTCGAGCCAACAAAAGATAAAAGAGATATATAAGTGGTCCTCACAGTACCATCGAGTCGTTACAACAGCAGTAAAATATTTCAAATTGTACCCAATGCCGCGGAAAACGGAACTTACGCGTTTTCACCCCCCTTTCTCCCCTCCTGAACACTATGTGTTTTTAATTTCGTTTTCGATTTTGTTACGCTATTGGAAATGTTCGTAATTAGTCTTTGATACATTTTGTTTGGGTTAATGCCTGCTAATGGACTTTTAAGTTTTTGAAATGGCAATAATGGTCCTTTGATACAGACTTGTAATGTGCCTAATCATCACTTTGGTTCTAATGGCAACATTATGGTCAAATACTTTTCTGATATCGAATTGACATTTAGCCACTAAATGTGGCTATGTGATTATAGGATTAGCACTTCTAATGACATAAATATCAAGTTTGTTAGAACAGCTGTAGTCCTTTCTATTGCTAAATTACACAAGCCTTGATCACGTTTCCAAGACTTAATTTACATCATCAATTTCATGTATAAACCACACTATCAATATTCAGCCTACAAAACAAGCTTAGGTACCCACAATTTCATATCAACTCAAATATTATAATTTCAAACGCTGTTCATACCGGACAGTCATAACCAAACTTTACATGACATTTCAATATTCCCAACTATAAACCAATTACAACCCACGCTGTAATATTCATCTGTTCTATGTATTGACCATTGTATACATACATAACAGACCATTCACCATATACGTCCATTCCCATGATACAACAATGGCTTACAATTAGATGCAAATATTATTTGAATGGTTGTATTAACGGGCATAGGGTCAGTCATGCAAATGTTGGAAGCTGTTGGATTTCCCCAGTGGATATCCCTTCGCTATGAAGTAATAACTTTTGCACTGTAGCCAGTTTATTTGTTATACGGTCCAGTGAAGGGGTGGTCAGGGTGTTTGATGGGTGAACGCATTGTAGAATTTAAAAGGATCGGATGATTCCCATATTTGCTCCTTAGTTCACCATCGATGAGGTCCTTGGAAAAACTATCACGTTTGCCCTTATTGTGTAAAAACTATCATGTTTTGCGACGGTAAGAGTTTGTTTAACATTATAAATAACGGTTGAGAACAATACAAAGTATTCATCCATGTGCTTCCAGTATATCAAACTCAAAGCATTTATTTCAATTAAACCATTTAAAGGCACTTTTGATTTGTCAAGAAGTTGGTCTAAATGACCAACTTCTTGACAAATCAAAAGTGCCTTTGTGTGTGTCACAAAGATGAAGCTTGAAGTTGCCCATTCCAAAGTAGATCTAGTGAAGAATTAAATGTCATGAAGATCATCGTGATATATGTCATCAGAATTTTTAGAATGGAGCCTTACTGCAATTAGTTAATTTTTAATTAGCAAAAAAAAAGAGCGTCAACTTTAAACAGAAACTACCTTCCACTCATCATCATCATCATCATCAGCCTACAGCAGTCCACTGCTGGACATGCGCCTCTCCTATTGCACGCCATTCAACTCGATTTTCGGCAACTCTCATGCAGCTGCTACCAGCCATCCTGCGAAGATCATCGTCCACCTAGCCTGAGGGCGTCTTAACTTACGTTTGCCGATTCGCGGTTTCCAAGAACTCGTCTACCGCAACGGTCATCGGTTCTATTGATAATATGGCTGGCCAATTGGAACTTCATCTTGATTATTCTGTGAGCTATGTCGACAACTTTGGTTCTCTGGAATTCAAAACTTAGATCTTGGAAACAAGTGACAAACGCTAACCCTTACGACGGTTTTCAAGGCTTTACATATTTTCCTAACCTCCGTTCTTAAACAGGAACACATCACACACTAGGTATAGTCCAGTATACCAACATCTCTACATAAACTAGGTGGGTATAGGAGTGTATAGAGATGTCCGTGTTCAACGGAGCGCGGGTAGTTTCACGCATGGATGCCGCTTGCGACCGTACTGTTTGTTTTGTTGTTGTTATGTTTTAACTATGTAGGTACCGAGTTAGAGTGTAGGTGGGTTAGAGAAGGGTCGTTTGGTAGTAGGTCGTGAAATTGGAAAATGTTTTTTTTTTTCTAAAAATATAGTTTATTCAATAATTTTGTTCATGTGCATTAGAAGTAAGCAAAATCATGATTTTCAACGCAATCTCTTTGCATGGTTTTAGGTAAAAGGGTAGGTATACTTAAGTGTATAAGGTTTAGTCATCGCTATGAATAAAGATAAGTATAGTATATTTTGTGGAACAGGATTTCAAAGGCTGATCAGTTTTTATAGCCTTTTCCAACATGTTGTGGTCGGCTTCCAGTCTAACCGGATGCAGTTGAATACCAGCATTTTACGTGAAGCGACTGCCTATCTGACTTCCACAACCCAATTACTAGGTAATACGATACCCCTTGGTAAGAGTCGTTGTCAGAATTTTGGGCTTCTGACGACTATATTATATTTAAAACTAATATAATTATAAGTAAATATTAATTTATTAATTTACTAATATTTTTTACTTTAATCTATCTTTTCTCTTTTCTTTTCCAGCTATAATCAAATACCTCTTCTCATACATAGAAGGCGAGCATTGATCGCCACGCTTTCTCAAGACGGGCTGGCGATTTCAGACTGCGCCCCGCGGTTTCACCAGCATAACTCTTGATCCCGTGCGAATATTTTAATAATGCGTATCCTCTGTGTTAATCCTGGTTATAAACTATCTGTATGCCAAATTTCATTCAAATCCGTTCAGTAGTTTTTGCGTGAAAGAGTAACAAACATCAATCCATCCATCCTCACAAACGTTCGTGTTTATTTTTTTACTAATAATACTGATATTAGCAGGATAAGTCAGGTTTCCTCAAAATGTTCTTTTTCTTCAACGATGTCAATATTGTCCGTGATAAACTCAGAAAGTACTTACGTATGAATAATTCATTGAAAAGTCACATCCAAACATCCTTTATCTATTTTCTAAAGGCTTCCACATTGCTTTTACATATATGTACATGTATTTTAACAAACCATGTTTTCGTACCAATTATTATTACGAACCAAAACAATCCATTACACATAACAGCAACAATATAGTAATCAAAACAACTTTAATTATATCCTTCATACATAACATTCAGTATAATAGCCAAACAAAGAGCATAGCGTGCGAAGAGTTCGTAAAACCACCCCTAGTTTATGTAACCTCCTAAAAGATGGCGTTACGTGTTTCAACAGAAGATCGATACACGGGACAAGGGAATAAAAATGCCTACAGTAGCATGCTTTTGAATTGATTGTACCCTCATTGCTGAGTGGTCTATTTTTGAATTTTCTATCGTTTTTTTTTGTTTCAGCTAACAACAAAACACAAAAGAGTTCTTGACTTTCGGCGACACGATACGAAGATTAAGGAAAAAGTACTAAAGAAAACGTGTCGCTAGTAAAATATCGAGCAAATCTGTATTTAGACTTTACGTTAGTGATACATATATACACATTTAATTTACAGAGTAAAATAACACTAATCAAAACGAATGTTTCTATCAATTTGTAAACTTACTTTTTGTTCCACCTAACTACAGCTATTGTGTAAAAAACTGGATTTACTATATCTAACTACTTTCGTTCAACGGGTCAAGATTTGAACTTTTAACCTTTGAATCCAAATTCAATAAGTACTATATTCCCATTGTCAACTCAAAGCAAATTATACCTACTTACCATCTTACATAACGAAATCTATGACCTCCATGTATTTTTCTTCAAGCAGTATGTTTATCTTTTCAAACACACTTTCTTCTTCTCGGCTAATCCATGTTAACTTTGAACTCGTTACTATAAATCTTATATACGACACATGTAAATGTTTTTACTTGAACACTGTAAAATTATTCCGAGTAGGCATTCATTTGACTTTTATAGCCGTGTTGAATAATGTTATATTTTTATGTTTGTTTCATGAAAATGTTGGGTTAAGGGTGTAAGGTGAGAATGTGACGAGTCGTAACGTGTTTGAAGTTCAGTTTTTATGCGGTTTTTGAAGTGTGTAAGGGCCTTTAAAATAGGGCAACTTTCGCTTCATAATTATCCATGATTTAAAGCTGTTTTTATTTTATTTTATGTGCAAAGTTTACTCGAGACTACCTCCATTAAATTACTAAATACAATTTAATACAGTGAAGTGAGGAGAAATGTATCAGTGACACTATTCTGTAAAAAAATCACCTTGAAAACTTAGTTGAAGTGAGCTTTGAGCAAACTGTCAATAACTAGTGTCGGGTTTTCTCTCTCTGGAATACAGAAGAGACCAGCAGTTCTCACGTGCATTTTACGGCACCTAAGTGACTACATGAAGAGATAAACTGAATTATAGTAACTCTACAGATAGCGACATTCACGAAGACGCGCCGCACTCTTCTTCCTAATCGCTTACAGTACAAGTGTGCAACATTCCGCTAGTGTTTTAGTTTTGTCGATACACAGTAATTACTTATTACCTAGTGGTAATTAGTGTGTATCAAAAAACTGAACCATTAGCGATTAGAAAGAAAGGTGGGGCGCGTCATTGTGGATGGCACTATCTATAACAAACATTGTAAAAAATACACAACATAGGTACTCGTATCTACTTAATGGTGGCAATAATAATTTATCTCATCTATTTATCATTACCGTCCAAAAACTAAAAGCCCAAAACTTGTCATTTTTATACTAAACTTTATATTCTAACACAGACGCACCGAAACTTACCTTCAAGTAACCAATATCCGTAGTAAAGGTACCTACGTGCTAAAATAAATATATTATGCATATGGTCCCTTTGTGAACAGTCGTTGTTATTGAAATAAGGTGTCGCTGCATCCGACCGCGGTTATCGATATAGCTTTATACATAATCCGCGCGCCTTCCCGTCTTGTTTACTTCCTTTAAGATATCGCGTTGTAAAACCTTCCCATGTTTGTTTTGTACATTCCTGAAGGATTTTGTTAAGAAATTGGCCATGGATTTTGCAAGGAAATTGCTGATTTTGTGTTGAAAACGGCGAGGAATAGAGATGTTTTAAGTTATTCATCTGTTTGATGATGAGGGCCCGTGGCTAAATAGTAACAGCCGCACAGGTCGATCGATCAGGTTAAGCTACGCTTGCCGCGGTTGGTCTGTGGATGGGTGACCATCTTTACATATCGTGACCCCTCCGTGCCTCGGAAAGCACGTTGAGCCGTTTGTCCCGGCTGTCATTCGCGGACCTTTGACAGTCGTTACGGGTAGTCAGAAGCCCGAAAATCTGACAACCAGTCAAGGGGTTTCGTATTACCCAGTAACTGGGTTGTGGGGGTCGGATAGGCAGTCGCTCCACGTAAAATACTGGTATTCAGCTGCATCCGGTTAGACTGGAAGCCGACCCTAACATAGTTGGGAAAAGGCTAGGCAGATGATGACCTGTTTGATGATCCTTTTTTAATATTTTCTTTACAAAATAAAACCAGACGCTTTGATTTTCAATGTTTTATTATGAGGTACTTCCAAAAGACACAACCTTATAAAGTACATTTTAAAATGCCTATTACCAGTTTATAACTTAAGTCATATTAATTGCTTAGAAACTACCTTCTCATGTACATCATCAACACATATGGGGTTCATACCAACCAATAACGCCCATAAAATATGAAACTTTACTACAGCCAGACGTAGGAAAAAATAAATAAAGTCATATATCTTCAAAGTATTTTAATGAATATAATTTCAAAAGTGTAGCACGCATACTACGATTTACGTACCAGTGTCACGCGACGCGAAATAATCTGCTAATGAACCGAAAGCTTTTAGCTCATTTAATGAGTTTTATTCTCTTTTTTTGGAGTTGTGAACATTGCAGATGTTCACAAAGATGGCCACAGGTGAATCTGAAAACAAATGGAATTTTATTAAAAACAATTTTTGTGTTATCTATATATCTATCTATATAAAATGGTAAACTGACTGACTGACTGATTGTTGATATATCAACACACAGCCCAAACCGCTGGTCCTAGATACATGAAATTTGGAGGGTGTGTTCTTTGTGAAGAGTAGGTATCCACTAAGAAAGGGTTTTTCGAAATTCCACCCCTAAGAGGGTGAAATTTCACGCGAACGAAGTCGCGGGCATAAGCTAGTTTTACAGATATGAGATTATCTTTACCTGACCTTCGACTAATTTAATTTGTTGATGATAGTTAACGATAACGCTGTATTAATTTAATAATTAATATTTATATTGTATACCTACAGTCATTGTGGCAACTTTGAATGACACAAAGAACTTAGTAGAAAGATATTTTTGCTAAGTAAAAAAAAAAAATATACGCGTCGACTTGAGAACCTCCTCCGTTTTTTCGTCGGTTAAAACGCAAAATTGCTGACCCCTTTCATCTGACTGGTTTTCCATAACCTTTGTTTAAGCAATACATTTTCACCTAAATTGACTATGACCCTTATTCACTCTATATAATGAGAAAAAGCATAGGTTTACGATACTTCGAAACGGTTTCAACCCAATTTTTAGCGGCTCCATTTCTCACAACCCAATAGCCAATACAAAGCAATTGGCATCAAATCATAACCCAAAACTAACAACAATAACGGCGAAACAGCTCAACAACTCACGCCCACAACTTGCAATACGTAGCGAAATACGTTTTCGGCAATAACTGGGCAACATTTCAACAATTTAATACGACATAAACAATAGAAATGCCGGTTGTACGCGGCCCGGCGCGTATGTAAGTGTGCAGCGCGTACGCGGCGTATGTTAGTACGCGGCGTATTTATTGCGTATGGTATTGTGGTACGCTCGTTACCGTATATCTGTGAGTGGGGGCGTATGGGAGCGCCCTATCATGAATCCTGATACACGACGACCGCTTTATTGGGAGCCGCGAGCTTTTTAACGATCGCTGCTACGAGGATGGACTTTCTATTCTGTATTAGGTGAGGTATATGTTGGTGAAATAGGGCTCCGACCCCAGAGGACTTTATTAGGATTCTCTAAAAGAGGCACGAAAGTAATAAAAACAAAAACATAATTTTAAAATTATTCATTTTATTATCCCATTACAAAAGATGAGGTACGATTTAATCACTAGGTGATTAAAGCAATTTCGAATCAATCGAACTAGGTAAGTATAAACTCTACTACTGTAATAGCAGCACTCACGGCTCAAAACTACCAAACCTTTTTCAGTAGCTTTGAAAAACAAACAACCAGGACCAAGCTACAGTGGCGGTAGCGTGAAAGGGTTTGTTGATTGGACGATCCTCCCGGGTCCCCGTGACCCGTGCACCATGTTAATGGGCTTAATCGTCTGTATAGTCCGTCTGAACAATTTATGTATCATTTTCGATCCCGTTATGCTCTCCGGATTATGCGTACGTGCGACCCTCCCGTTTCGAATTCGTAATGGTGATGGCTCGAGATATCTGAATTTATAATGTTATATTAACACTGATAATGGTAGTAAGGACCAAGGAATAAGGACCAACATAACTTATGTATTGGTTGCTTAAATAAGTACCTACCTACCTAAGTAAGCTAGAGCAGAGTAAAGGAAGTTAGAGGAATAATTCAGAGGCTCGGAAACTGTTTGTGTCTTTGCGATGCGAAGGCATTTGCTAATGGTCCTTTCGGCCGTTTCGTTCGAAATATTTTAGTGATTACTTCAAACGACTTTTTGGGTGATAACAAATAGGTACAATTTGTTACGGGTTTTCAATGTTTGCGACAAATCTAAACTAAACTAAAAGTAATCATGAACTAAATAATAAGTATAATCAGCGTATAATGTTCCCACTGCTGGGACACAGGGCTCCTCTCTGTATGATAGCGGGCCGTAATCCACCACGCGAGCCTAGTGCGGGTTGGTGGATGTCACAAAGTCCAATATTTAAAAAAAAAAATAACATGATAAATATATTATCCTACCTTTGTAATTTAAATACTTATTCACTGGCCCTTATAAGTACGAAATTGACTGAGAAAATGCCTATATCACCACCAACCCTTGATAGTGGTGCTCACACAAAATCTTTGTAAGTCCACAAAGAGGATCACTTTCATACTAATTTACATAATTATTCAGCATTAGATGCCCAAAAACACCTACATATTTATACTCCGACTATACCCACAAAAATAGCTCTAAATCCAGCAATACCTACATTAAAGTGTCTACGAATAACAGGTGCGGCTTTTATCAGAATTTAAAATAGGGATTAACACCGGCCGGTTTGGTCGCAGCGTATCGCAGGCGCCACGCCCGGTAACCGGATCCGGGCGTATTTACCCGGATTTAAACGGATTAATCCGCTTCGACGCTGCTGCCAGCTTTGTAGATATCACATTGTTTATTTTACGTTTAAAATTGCAAACGGATTATTTTAATTATATGGGTGTATAGTGGTGTGATAAGTCCAGTAGATATAATGTAATTTTTTATAGTGGGTGAAACATGGTAGTAGATTTATTAAATACTGATTTAAGTAGAACCTTTTATTGTAAACACTATCCAACCATAAACACTTTGTTATACACATTAAAAACTTTCCCCAATTTGTATGGTCATTTAAATTGACCTAATGTAACATAAACCATCACTAGACTAACCTATACACACTAAACTATAACGTAATATAATAAATGAAACCAATATACATATATAAAACTTCGGCATACAATCTCCTGAATCCGGCCCCCGCTGCGACGTAGACCCGCTACGCCGTAGCACTAACATATAATCCTTTTCGCTACAATAGCAATTTCAAACTTCCTTAGGGGCTTCGGATAATCTTTCTTTATATCGAGCTACGAGTCGCAAGCGGGCTTATTTTTCATCTCTTTCTTACACCTAATTCAGTCATAAGCGCAACAAAGATGGGTGACACAAAAGCCTGAAGAAAGCGGTAGACTTCTCAATAAAGAGGGGAGAACAGTAATGTGTATTTAAATTTTGGTTCAAGTGTAATAATTTTGTTTTTTAATTTAATTTCTAATGGCGTTATAAATCTAGGGTGAGAGTGAGAACCATAAATCGTTTTGGTGATCTTTATATTTAATCTGAAGACGGCGGGGAACTTTTCTCTACCTTCCTTAAGTTGATGTGATATTTCTACACTGTTATAATTAACGCTATATCTTACATTAACTACTTATGGGTGCTTATAACTTTTAAAGAAATTTATTATTAATCATAATTATTAAAAGGGAATCTTACAAAATTTGGTGACGTCACAGTCAGTTGTAAATGTCGTTGTTTGGAAACCATTTACAGAACTACTACTGCCCACTATTAATGTATGTAGAACAAGGCAGTATTTGTTAATCATACCGGTATTTAATATTTGATGTAAGTTTAATTAATAAACCACAATCCACAAGTATTCATAAAATAACAAAGTAAACAGTAGGTTAATATGTCAACATTATCGACTTTTGTCTTGTCTTGGACATTTTTTTATAAAATTCAGATATTTTTAAACAAAGAAACGAACAAGCAATTTCAACTTAAAATATTTCACGCAAAACAATGAGTATCGATCGTCTCGAGTACGAGCACCAAATGCGACCTAAAAATAATCTATATCAATTTCCTTATTAATTTCGGGAGTGGCAAAAGCGTTACTTTCATAGCCACTTTAATGGGTAATTTTCATAAACAAAGTTGAGGATCCCTGAAGATGGGGCGAAGGGGTGTAAGGGAGGCGCGGGGCGGGTGGCACGGGTTCCTTTCTGAGATAGAAAACAGCTCTGGTGCTCGTATAATGGGTTTTTGGAATGGCGTCGTCCGTCTTGCCACTCCCCCCGACCCCCCCTTTCCACCCGGGGCGAGAAAGGATGAATTCTTATTTCCTCATCTCGAGCCGTCCGGTACGAACCCTCCATGTAGATTGCCTTTTTCTCGTAGAACCTCCGTATAACATAACAATGGCTTGTTTTCAATTTTGTTGGTGTTATTTCTTCTGGTTTTTTGTTTATTTGGACATTGAACACGCATTGGTCTGGTTTGGAAATAGAGATGTACTTTCAAATTACAACTTATTGTTGTTGGGGTAAACTGAAAGGTATATAGTAGACGTCTCTTGTTTTTCTTCTGTGATACTCATTGAAGGAATCTGTAACAAAACAAAACACAATCAATTTTAGAAGAAAAACTGACAATTCGTTGAAGCTTACATTACACCGATTTCAATACGACCTTTAGGGATTGATCAAAATTTCACTTACAAACTACAGTAGTAACACAACTTGGTCATTTTTTAGAATCTTAACAATACTATCTAGGTCCTGAAATCGGTTCTTACTCTGAAAGAGAACATTTTTGAAATGTGTTCAATAATCTTTACCTATGTGTGTGTATTCTATAGTACTGAACAGATTTAAAGTAATGAAACCGGATAAATGTACCTAAGTACGGGAAACCCTTCTAACAAAAAACATTTCCTACATTACAATATAATTCGAATTACATAACAAAATAAGGATACATTTTTGCGAAAATGTTCATAATCGTAATATATATCGGATGGCAATAGCAACTGCATTCATGAAGTGTTCCGCGAGCCAAAAATACTTTGATACGTTGCCAGAACATGCAAACACACACATAAAGTAAGACTCGGCCACTGCTTGTTATGACGTGTTTTTTAATTTACTCTGACAGTGTCGCTTGCACCATGATTTAGTTTGTTATTGTCTAGGAGACATTGTTGATCTAAAAGTAGGTGTTTTATTTTGAGGGTTCTGGAATGTGGTATTTGTGTTTTAAAGTGGGATTGAGTATTTTAAATTATCTTGACGTTAAAGTTGTTTACTGTAACTTGGTTGGTTTTGTTAATAAAACTATGCTTTTTGGACAAAAATGTATGTGTGGGTAAGTGAAACATGAAAAAAACGACAAGGAATATCTTTAGTTAAAATCTACTAAATCGAAAAACGGCAGATATAAGATACCGGTTCTACACGTCGTCAAGATATCGTATCAATACACCCAATAAAGCTATAATCAAACAACAAAACTACACAAACAAGCTATAAACAAACTGGTAAACATAACAAAACGTATTAGCACTCATAATCAGTTGCCGAAAATCTGCTTTCATTCGTGCGACGCCATTATGAAAACGCCTAACGTTGCAACCATTCTAACATGACCCCTTGTTTTCTTTTTCTTGGTACTTTTTCTTGCGGATGAAGGGGGTGGAGTATGTCAGGGTATGGTGGTGATTATATAGCAATCATAGCAGTTGTGTGAAATGAGAAGTCTCCCTTAAAAGGATAAACAAGTCGCGTGTGTACGAAACAGCCGAGACGCGCTGAATTCATATTTTACTACAGCCTCCCTTTGGAAGAGCGTGTTGCTAGAAGAGGTGGTATGGTTAGAAAGATGCTCTGTTTAAATGTAGGCTAACAAATTACATTAGTTTTTAACGTGTGGAAATCGGTTGAAGTTAAAAAAAAATGCAATATGAAGTGAATGATTCAATAAACTCAGGTTATAATGAGATTTTTTCTCAGTCTGATTCGAATCGAAGGACCAAAAAATGTTTTATAATAAGACAGAATTAAAGTAACTAATTTACCGGTTGAATGCAGTAAAGAAACAATTAAAAAGCCATTGTGTCTCGCGTGGATCCACGCTCCGGCGAAGGGACTAATCTCTTTTCTTGGATGATGACTATGGCCATTTTGTTCCATAGATAAATAAATACATGTCAAGAAAAGCAGGAAAATGATGAAATAGAAAAGCAATCCTAACCAATAATCGATCATTGAAACCATCCCAAACTCGATACTGAATCTGAAATCAGCAATACAAAAGCTTGCCAGAAATTCTAAGCATCTCCCACAAATAAAAATACAGTACATAGAGCATCTATCCACCCGCATCTTAAAAGTAATGTACCAAAACGTTACAGTTGTACCATTCCACCATCAAAATTGCTTTCCTTATATCTTCAATAAATGTTTAAAACATCCCTGCAAGCATGTGTTTTATAGGTTTTAGGGCTTGTTATATTAATTTCACTGGTTTCTGTACTTATACCGCGGTTGAGGGATGAATAAATATTTCGGATCGAAAAATATACACGTTCCCCAAAGTAATTTTTATTCCGAAACATTTACCGACTACTGTTGACTTATCTCTGACGTCAGTACTTCATAGTTTATGTAGGCTTCATATATGACTTGTATACATATAGTTGAAAATTATGAAAAAGCTTTATCAAGAAAATTTCATATTACTTTCATGCGAGGCCGTTATTATAAATAATATGAAAAAGTGTTTATTATTGCATTTTTTCCAACTTCTCATAATAAAATGCTTTTGTCTTAAAGCGAATAGAGAAAAGACATGTGAGACACATGCAGGGAATAACGATATACGACGATAGGGATTATCTTTATTCATGATTTCTTGGCCTTCCTTTATACTTTTCTTAAAACGGCTATAATTTTTTAACAGAGCTAACGACTGGAAGTTGTCATTCATAAGTTTTTAAGTAGTTGGTAAAAGACAGTTTTTGACATCAAAATATTTATAACTTTTTTATTTTGATTTCATATCTCACAATTGTGGGCCCTTTGAAGAACGCTGTGATGGAAAGTTGTCATCACTGCGAACTGCTTAAGAGATAGAAATTATCATGTTACCTACCCTCTTGACTTTATAATTAACTTATCAAACACTCTTTTCTCGAAAACATCGTGAGGAAACCGGCATGTCCTAGAACCAAAAATTCGAAGACATGTGACATCTACCAACCCGCACTGGGTCCGCGTGGCGGATTACAGCCCACTCCCTCTCACTGAAAGGAGGCCTGTATCCCAGCAGTGGGAACGTTACAGGCTGATTATGTAAACACTCTTTTGTGTGGTCCTCCAAATTATGCATCATCATCATCATGATCATCTGCCTAGCCTTTTCCCAACTATTTTTGGGGTCGGCTTCCAGTCTGAACGGAAGCGGCTGAATACCAGAATTTTACATGGAGCGACTGCCTATCTGACCTCCACAACCCAGTTACTGGGTAACACGATACCCCTTGGTAAGACTGGTTGTCAGACTTTCGGGCTTCTGACGACTCATGTACTCCAAATCATATAATTATGAGTAGTTTATTTAGAACCCACCAGAAATTTCCAGAAAAAAGTAATAGAAAACAAAAGAGAGCGAAATATTTAGTATCGAATTATTTATTTATTTAGTCTTCCATAAATAAAATGTGCGTATAACAATAAATTGGGTCTGGGTAGGTACACGTCCTCCCGAGATTTATGCTTATCTCACGGACATAAAGCGGTATTAATGCATATAAATATGTCAGAAGCTAGGGTGGACATTGTTTTTCTTGAAGTTGACCTTAGAGTTAGTAGAGTTGATATTTATGTAAGAAAGTGTATAGTAGTATGTAGGTTAGCTGTAGATATTATTGTTCGTGAAGGTCATAACAACTGTCTCTAACGTGGATCCGTAAGTGTCTTTGAGATTTGGTATGTCAGTCAAAATTCATACCTATAGGTGTGCTCATGAGACAACAAACTAATCTTATTACATAATAAACGTTTAATCACATTTTCAGCTAGTTGTTGATTGATGGCAAATACATTTTGAAAGATTGCCCAAAAGAAAGTACCTACCAATAATCTCTCAAAATCTTATTTCATTCAAATTATGTAGGTATACCAAATTAGTTCTAAATGTCAACCACGCCAATACAATAAAACGATTACTTCAACATACAACACTTGGAATTATCTAAAAAAAAATCGTCCTTTGCACCCACCCCAAAATACACAGTTACCCCATCAGGACAGGATGCCCGGTCTCCCTTTCGCCGGTTGCGCGGGAAAGTTCGCCAGATCCGTTTCCTCTGTTTGCCATTTCCCCCAGAGCACCCGCTACCCCTGACAGACTGCTTCCACAAATAAAAATACGACTACCCTCCGAAAATAAATCTGTTGTAACGAAAAGTAACGTTTAAGGTAGTTTTTATGGTGGAAAGAAAATTGTTTTTACTTGGCTTTTGACTCTTGGCAAAAACGAACAGAGGTATTGTTAACATATCGATTCTATTTCTTCATCTGCAACCTAATGCGTAACACACTTTCAATAACAATCTGAATGATTTCGAAGGATATTGCTGATCCATTGCTTTATATGTTCGAAGAATTTGTTTGTTCAACAATGTAAATAACGTAATGAATGTTGATGAAATGTCAAAATTAAAGCCATTACTAGTGTTAGTGTGATACGCACTTACCCCGCTGGTTTTACCAGGTATTATGAGAGTGGGGCTTGTGGCTAAGTAATTACAGCCACAAGGGTCGATCGATCAGGTTAAGCTACGCCGGTCACCCATCCACCGTCCGTGTCCGTCGTCCGTGGATGGGTGACCACTTTTAAGACCTTCGTGTCCCGGAAAGCACGTTAAGCTGTTGATCCCGGCTGTCATTCGTGGATCTTTGAGAGTCGTTACGGGTCGTCAGAAGCCCGAAAGTCTAACAAGTCTTACCAAGGGGTATCGTTTTACCCAGTTAAAGGGTCAGACAGGCAGTCGCTCCATGTAAAATACTGGAGTTCAGCTGCATCCGGTTAGACTGGAAGTCGACCCCAACATAGTTGGGAAAAGGCTAGGCAGATGATATGAGAGTGGCGTGGGGTGGTAAAATGACGCGGCTATTTTGCCAGATGTTTAAGCTTCTAAAACAAATGAACGGTGCATAAACCAATCAAAAGTTGGCATATTAGTCAGTGGCGAATGGCACAGGCATGAGGCAGTCCGATCAAAACAGTGACCAATTACGTCTCATTTTTAATCCTCTACCACGTTTAAAACAAAAATATCTAAAAATACACATGCAAAACAAAGAAATCCTTAATTCTGCAACTATATATCTATTCTGTAAAAAAACAGTCAGTATCAATCTCACTCGCTCACTCACATGTATGTGCATGATGATGAGAGACTTGCCAATGTCAAAGCTTTGTTTTTACTTCAGAATTAAGAATTGAGCTCGATAGTGGCTTTTTTTGCAGAATACGACTGCTGTACAAATATTTTAATCCTTCTTATCTCTCGTAATTGTCGGCTTGCAATTGAAAAAACAAAAGTAATTGCCTATAAAGTCTTTATTCGTATTCATTATTTCAGTTGCAGCGATACCGCGGTTTTCAAGAAACATTCATTAAAATAATGCTGATCATTAAGAGCTCACTATAAAATATGTACTTTTTGTGCCAATTCTACGTATTGCCATTGTCTTATATAAAAGAAGATTTTTTTCTTTGTTTGTCTGAATGTTCAAAATGACTGGAACGATTTGTGTATCATTGTCATACCTATAGTATTTTTATCCTACGAAGCGACGTGCGCTTTACTTATGGTAACAAAGTGTATAAACACGCTGTGGATGTGTGCGTAAGGACGAGTAGCGTCAGCTGATAACACACACATGCACACGGACACTCACAGTCACAGTGCCGACTTCACCGTAGTCTCAGACGGTACCGAGAGCTCCTGCACTTACACACGCATTCACATTGTGTTTGTATAGTTGGCAACCACAGGTAAAACGCGCGAAGCTTCGTGATAAAAATACTGTAGCGTTATAAAAAATGAAATATGCGGCACTTAACAGGTAGCTATTCGGTACATATTTTGTAGCATTATACTGTGTATACTAGAGTTAATTAATTCACATAAGCCTTCCATTCTTTAGTCAGTAATCATATTTATCACTTAATTTTAACACTACATACATACCGACATTTGAATATTATCAGTCTACAATCGTATATATCATCCCTAGGAAACAGTCAAAATATGTAACAGTGTACACATTTGCATAGAAAGTGTTTCTTAAATTAGAAGTGTTAAGTTTGGAATATACAATTTTTATCTGTTTGATAATTTTCTTATAAAGCATTTCAAATATCATATAAGAGATCAAAGGATGTGGTAGGATATAAAAATTAATGGTTACAAACACTCCATTTTAGATACATAACTTGGAGGCAAATCTCGACTAGAGTCAAATACCAAGATGTATGGAATTGTAGATACCTACTAGATGAGCTTACAGATTTGGTACAAAAGTGTTACCTTGACAGTAGGTAGAACTGGAACATTACATTTTTGGAACAGACGTAAATTTTTTATTGTCATTTCAAAAACACTAACTCAATGCTAGAAAAATATTACTATACCTACTGTAATTTACGTACAGGTGGAATGTACTACGCTTAAAATAATATGTTGAAATTAATGAAGTAATTTTATAAACCAAATTTTCTTCATTAGCGTTATGTTTTCCCTCCTGCGTTGAAAGCGTGTTGCACGATTATATCAAGGTCATAAATCAACATAAAACGTCAAATTCCATAGCGCAGTCACGTTATTAAGTAATTAAGCATTTCATGACACACCATATAAATTAAATTAATTGACAGGAGAGAAGTATTCACAAATAAAATCATGCTCAAGATTTAACAGTTTTCAGAAATTTTGAAAAAACTTTCAATGCGTATTTTAACCTGATTAAAATTCGCTTTTGCTCAACAAGGGCAAAAAAGATCGATAGTCAATCATTGGGATTTTATAATAATAATTTAAATAAATAAATAATAATAATTAATATTTAAATAAATAGGTACTAATCCCCACCGTCGTATCTCTACGTTGACGTTGTGGTGGGGCTTGCGCGCTCCGAAATCTAGGCCTATGCCGGAAGAGTTTACTTTGCCGGAACAGGTCTAAGGTGAGGAGGTCTCCTAGGAGAAGTCTTGTTTCTCACCTCTGGCTTGCTTTTATTGGCCAGCTGGAGTGAACAATGACGAGGAACGGAGCTCCCACCTCATTCTTGCATTTATTTGCCGGCTTGAGTGGAGATTCGCAAGAGCAAACGTGCTCGAAGGAAGGAAGTATTCCAGTAAGGTGCTGGTAGGGATCTTGACCGTACTTCCTTGGATTGTCCTGATAGCCGTGGAATACCTCTCCACTCCTCATAAACACCTCAGGACATGTTGCCCTCTTGTTGTTACGTCACTATGTGCTAGCGACAGTTTCCGGGAGCCCATTATTGAGTGTGCAAGTCACCCCCCTGCGATTTTATCCGTGTTTATATAAAATATTGATCAGGCAGGGGTCATAGTTCTGCCATAGCTCTTCGTAACCAGTCCACTTTAGCCACCTAAACCCATAGTCCAACTTTTTATTTTTCCAGCAATAGTCCTACACCAACCGGGAGCTATACTTGGGTGCACTTGCATAGTGCATACAGGGATGTTGGTGCCGCATTTCGTTAAAATTTCCTAAGAGGCCTCTGCGAGTTGGCTTCGGCCTCTCGTACGCCTTCCAAAGGTTCGGGACGCCATGGTCCGATAAATAAAAAAACAAATAAATAAATAATAATAATTAGATTTATTGCAGACTAATTACATGTCCATAGGTGTTAGTAATAAAGGTCTTAAAACTATGTATCTAACTATCTATGTATGCATATTGCAAATGGTTTTATTATGGTAACAGTTTGCTTCTTACCTTAAACTACCTCCCAATTACAACCCATAAAACCCTAACATTTGCATACAAACACTCCTAACTACGAGTATGATAAATGATTTTATTTCTGTAATTAGGTTTGTACAAACCCTTTTAAACGTCAATCATATTTTATAAACTATCTGACTATGCTGAGAACATAAGCTAAAACAAACTCAGAGGTCACAGTCTCTTTTAAAGTCCAGACTATAATCTTGGTCAGATCATGTGAAGACCATGTAGATTGATGTCTGAAATGGACTTTTGAGGAAAGATCCACACATATTGAGTGGATCTGTCCAGTCACTACACGCATTTGTCTGTAATCGTGCAGCTCAACTCAAAACTTAAGATCAATTACATACCACCATCTTCCAAGTCACTTCTGCTCCATCTACATCTTGGTATCCATCGCTACGTTGCAGTCAACAATGGCGCCCGATAGTGGCACAATAAACCGCCTCAAATGGCCCGGAACTTTTTCTCTAATGGTTTATTTAAAAAATCTCACAATTTTCATTCGGAGTTTCCTTTGGGGGAGGCAGATAAATCTCTTTTATTCGCCTCCTGAGACATTCAGCTTTTGATCGGAATAGCTTTTATGTGATGTTTGTGCTCTTCTTAGTATCTTTGTAATTTAATGTTATGGTCTAGCCGACGTGTCCTTCTTTCATAGACACGACTCCTTAGAAACTAGTAGGCTTGTGTCGCTATAGAATACGTAAGGAATCCTTTTCTTATCGCCTTGTATTTCTTATTAATGGAGTCTGAAATCGGCGGGGATTCGGGTCAGGTGAAATTATTAAAATATTTATTTTGAGCGTAGATATATTTGGCATTATCGTACTATGTATCTAAATTGTTTTTTTTTATAGACATACACCTTATTCCGTTTGGCTTGAGACAAAACGTAAACAATTTTTGCCTATTCCTAATAAAAAGATATTCTGTAAAATATATCAAAACATTAATTTCTAACAAAAAAATGCGTGATCTTCTTGTGTAAATTTTTTTTTTTTTTTTTTTAGAAATTAATATTTTGATATATTTTACAGAATATATTTTTATTAAGAGGTCAAATGTTGTTTACGTTTTGTCTCAAGCAAAACTGAATAGGGTATAGTAGCCTCTATCAACCACTTAAAATGTCATTAAATAAACAATCTCGTGTAAAAAACATCAACTATTTAATAGTTGTCTCTACATAAAACATTTTCATCTCAACTAATATTTCCGGTGTTTACATTCCTGAGATCCTCCGTACACATCAGAGAACCCCTCAAAAGCCGCGGTATCGAAATCGTCAGGGTCAGGCAATCGCGTTTACGACGCATAAAAGTTAGTCTTTATAGGCTCTCCGTGTATAAAAGTGGCGTTTATGCCTTTTTAATTAATTGTCGTGCCGTTAAAAGCCATATCAGCTTTGTCGCTGATGGCTGCTGCCCGGGAAATTGTTAACGAATAGTGATTTAATAATAAAACGTATTTGATGGTCGGACAGTTCATAAAAGTCTCGTAAAATGTTCGTTGTAAATCGTTAAGTTCGTAAATTTTCCCACAGCTGTGATTTATACTTCTCGTTACGTCGACTGATATGTTTTAGTGAAAGGGTTTTTATGATCCCAAATCGGTAGTTTTATAAAACTCCATTTTAAAAGCGTTCGACTAATTTATAATTATTACGGCTCCGGTCTAAAAATGAAAGAAATAATATCTTTATTAACATGTAAAGTTCATCGAAATGTATAATAACAATAAATTATTTGATCAGTATATTCCGAACACCGAAGGTTGTATAAGATAAAACACCCAATTATTCGGTTTCGGTGGGCGGAGTTGAGATATCTTCATTGTGCGATAAATTCAAACTAATGTTAACTTATACAAGATTGTATGAACGCAGCATCCATTAGTCACAGCTTGAAGCCCCATCTATTCTTGCTTAGCGGCCGTTCTATCCGTGCAATAAATAAAAAGATTCTCCAAATAATTTTCCAATACTAACTTACATTTGCCTATCGGTTGGACCCTGTTGGCTGAAAAATAGATACTAAATTCCCATGACGTGTAATGTGGCATTTAAAATTTATTAAGAATACATTATAGGTACAGCCTCATATGGAAAGTTATTAATAATACCGAAGTGACATTCACAGTACGTATGGTTGGTACAGTCACGAGCAAAAGTATGTATACACTTGGCTTTATTCAAAGGCGATTTCTCCTTTATTTTTGAATGAAATTTTATATTAGTAGGAACATAGTATTTTCGTTCCCATAGGTATATGTAAAGTGTCGTATTTCAACGTTGCAGTCGTTATTTCCTGAAAAAATCGCAGTTTAAAGTTGCCAAGTGTTTACATATTGGTGCTCGTGACTGTACACGTGTCTCCTTAAGAAAATAAATTCACCGAGATTGTGTTTTTCTTATTCATCGTAATTTCAGACATACTTTTTACATTAGAATCCCTTCGTTCGATCTTACCCTACAATGGAGTCAAGTTTAGAATGAAGTGTTAGATGTGTTTACTACGGACAGGGTTATGGTAATCTATAGTCCCATAACGCCGTCCCCTAAACTAACATGGAGTAACTGTCGTAAGCCATTAACCTTTCATGATTGTTTATCGTAGATACTGTAGTGTTCTATGACGTCATCAGCTCTTCTACCCGATATTGGTAAGCGGTACGCTTCTATCTTCAGTTATATAGACTGAAGAAAAAACTACCAAAGACATGCACATAAAAGTTATTAAAACATTCAATTATCAAACAAAAGTCAACCCCACGCCACCGCTGACGGTATTTACGACTCGCGCCAATTAATTTTTCCCTTCTTTTTTATTCCGTCAACAGTAAAGAGTACAAAATGGCCATAGACACAAATACAAGTGGCTATAAAATGAATGTAGCTGAGTCAGTGGCAGTGGGTGTCTCGAACGCGCATGTGCGGCTCATTCCGGTACTTTTATTGATTTCAGTAGCACTAACGGTCCATAAAGCCGACGTGCCGGACCGAAGTCTCAACTCTATGCCCCTTATTAGGTACTCACGATTTTAACTGAGTTCTACTTGTTAACTTTTTAAATAGGTAATTACTTCTTGAAGTTTTTTTCGCATTTAAGGATCTTTAGCAATTTGGAGTTGATTAAGCAAGTAGCGTTAGGATTAAGATCTTTTAGGGCGATTAGAATTTGTGATTACCTTCTGTTAAACTTTAAGGAAGAGGTAGGTACTGAAATAGATCTTAGCACAGCTTCTTTACGCACGTATATTGCAGATATGTCCCATGCTTATGAAACAGGGTTAAAGCAACATAAATAAAAATAATGCGCGTTTAATGCGTAGGGGCTACCTTGCGTTGCTATTTTCATTGTCTAAACAGTATGAACCCTCATTTTTCTCTTCAAAACAAACCAACCTGCAAATGCCGACGGCAGTCAATAAACACCCAGGGCACGTATTTTCGGATTAACTACGTAGGAAGTCGCCAATCTTAATTGCCATTCTCTACGGGCACAACACGCGGTGGTCATTGAGACCTACGGACCTGCACTACATTATTTTGTTTGTACGCCTCATTTACGAGGGTTGACTCCATGTTTCGGTATGTGCGGTTGCAGTTAATGTTGTTACCGTTATGGCTTTGAAAGGTCTTAATTAAGTAAAATTTCATACCACTAAGAAAGTAGCTGTAAGAACCGAATAAAGTACGAAAATTTAAACGTAACAAAATCATTGAAGCTCAAATACGGTGCAGAGAAGAAAGATACGAAAAATCCTAAATGTTTAAACAAGCGAAAGTATTCTACTCAACCATAATTCCTTACTTTGATCTCAGACACGACATAAGCCTGAGATTGTCAACCCTAAGCACATAATAATGCTTCAGCGTAATATGAAAAGAGGACATTAGTGGGTGTTCGTCGTCTGTAATATCAACGTTGCGACGGCTGTGGTGGTCGCAATAGGGCCTTTATTAAAACAAAATTTCTACCCGCAAAATGTCCACAAGCTCTGTCGGAACATTTCCACTTTGCGACTCGGAATATTCGAATTTAAATTATTAAAAAGCTTTCTGATGCACACTTTTGCACTTTTATAATGTCCGCCTTGCGTTCTTAGGTGTGCAATGTCTTTTGCATAACTTAGATATTATATTTAAGTGTTAGTAACAATGGTCTTTGTTGTAGAAATAGAACTAAGTTATTTGATGTCGTGTAAGAACTGAAACTTTCAGTTCTGTGGTACACTATATTATGAACTTAGAACTACTACGATGACACAAATAAAGTTCACCAACAAACTAGAAATAACGAAACGCAAACATATTTCCTTTGGAGCTAACAAAAAGAATTCGCACAAAATCAACCCCGGCGTCGTACAAACATCCCGTACAAGTTACTCAGTGATTTCATTCCGGAACCGAAAGTCCAAATTGAATCAAATATACCCTACTATCTACTGATTACAATATCTACTAGGTTAGGTAGGTAGGTACAATATGTCCGTACGCCGCACCGACCGACGTTCGGCAGTGAAGCGATGATTTCGGTACATTTGCCGAGACCGTAACGATGCTTGGAATCGTCTTGATGGACGCTATGAATGAGCTCTCACAACATAAAGAAATCCCCTTAAAAAGGGTAGCGTTGGGGTGGAATAAAAGAAGCCAGCGACGCTCAAAAATGTTCTTACAAAGAAAATTAAATAAGGAACGTTCCTTACGAGGAATGAACGACTCGGAATTTAATTTTATATTAGAATAGTAACAATAGATGTTGTTTCAGATTTTGTACCTCTGTTTTGTTACGTAAGTTGGGTGTTTTTATTCTGGAATATGTTGGGAACCGGTGCAAGGAAGATAGCATTGGAGACGCAAGCCGGAGTTTGGATCGGCTGAGGGTGCTATTTTATCTCACGGTGCCGCCTAGCAATGTTCTGTAACGCTGAATACTTCAGGATTTACCTCGAGAACTCGAAAAGATTGAACAAAATTCTTTGCTCTTTTATTCTTTGAATATAAACTTTAAAATCAATCCACTAAATAACTCGCACCACTTTTTAAATATCACTACGGTCGAACATTCAAATGTCTATCAGACTACTGAACCCATTCTAACAGCTCCCTAAAGCAACTTCCTAAAATGATGTCGGTACTAAAACATAAATCGAGTTTTCGTTTCCTTCAGGGCAACTGAAATAGTTCCACAAATACCCGATAAATATCTGTTCCAGCTAAAATATTATTCTTTCAGCATTTTCATTCTTAGTATAAAAGTAGAGATAACAACGTGAGTTAAATCCATGTTTACCGACGGGAACTCAACCCATTAAATGTCCACAAGTAAAATAAACAACACAACTATTTAATATTTATTTTTATTCATAGTTTCACCGCTAACCATACGTGTTATGCCTGTATATGGACTAGTAATTAACACAATTAATTTCATCATGACTCTCAATAAAACTGTATGAGTTGGCACTTTAATACAATTGTTACCTCGTTACGTTATAGTAGTTTTGAATATTTTAAACCAATTTACCAAACAAACTCGGGTAATCAAAACGGTTACAACATTAGGTACGCTTCATTGGTCACAATAGCACAATAGGATTAAATTTTTCTTCACATAACATTTTGTTTCTCTCAAAATATGGAAAGCGAAGAACAAAGTTTCGCGAACTAGGCACAGTTTCATTACCTCGTTAGATTTATAGTAAGAAAACAAGCAAAAATATCTCCTTGTGTTACATAATAAATCGGCAAACTTGCTTTTGGTGCGTATATCTGACCTCCCCCGCGGAATGGGGGAGTAAACAAAACAACATTTTTTTCCAACTCGGATGAATAAATAAGACGGGGGTCGCAGTTCGTAGGGGCCATCCCCAACGTCGGAATAGGTACTTGTTTGATTTGCATGTTTTAATCCTTTCCAAATCTTCCTCTCAGGCGGAATGGCGCAGAATTGTTTTAATGCTGATCTGGAGCTTCACGAAAGTTATTGTTAATTTATGAAAATGTCCATTCATTCATTTTGTTGTTTGCAAAATTTGCTTTAATTGCGAAACTCTGTTAGGAAAGACGACAGACTCACTACCACACGTAAGCTCTATTTCAGAAATTTACATTATACCACATGTTCCTTACATCTGAGTGACAAAATCCCGCGATACCGGGGCTCAGCCCGTGAACCCCGGGCGATGAAACTAACGGCCCTGGGTATCAACAAAAGAGCAATAAGATATGCTTGGAAAAACTAGTGTATGCGTCCCGCGGGTACAGTCCGGGGCCTGGCAGGCCCGCATTGCCGGGGGGTTAAGAGCCCGTGCGTACGGAAAGACGATCCGGGAAATAAACGACTATCGGTATTGCCCTGAAGACATTTGTGGGCGAGAATAGATTGATTTTCATTCGGTTTCGGTATAATCTAATAACACGCTGAATTGTTCTACGTAAATCTGAAAAAGAAAATTGTGAACGAAAAGGTCAACTGTGAAAATTTTATTTCTGATCTTTTTTTTGTAAAATTTTACATAAATGTATAAATAAATATAAAAAGGCATGGAGTCGAAGTTATGCATTTAAATTGGTAATAGTTGAAAGATTAAAATGGCAATCTGGGTTCATTTAAAGCAATGAATTTAAAATAATTATTCTCGATTCGGAAAACTGACTTTAAATCAAGATTAGATTAGTAACTTATCTATCGCTATGACAGGCATCGTTATTCATACAATTATATCATATTTAAATGTATCTATGAATAGGTATAACTCACGTTTTATCCTTGTTTTGTAGCCTTGTCAGATATTGTACAACTTTTCCTTATAAAATAAATAATAAACTGCATAATATTTCTTGGCTCGATAGAAAAGTTTGCTGGAAAAATAAAATGCCAAGCAACCTTACGCCATAATCAGCTTATAATGTTCCCACTGCTGGGATACAGGCCTCCTCTCGTCGAGATAGAGTGAGCCGTAATCTACCACGCGGACCCGCTTGCGGGTTGGTACTTAGATGTCACTTGTCTTCGAATTTTTGGTTCTATAAGACATGCCGGTTTCCTCACAATGTTTTCCTTCACCGTTTTGATAGCAGTGGTGATGTAGGTAATAATTTACACAAAGTAAAGCACATGTCTGGGTTCGAGCCTACGACCTAAAACTCTAGGTAAGTCACGACCGTTACAACTGGGCCACCACTGCTCAATCCTACGTAACAGTCAGAAAAGCAGTCAGAAGAGCATTTTGACAGGCTAACAAAACTTCAAAAAAATTGCTACATCTATTTCACTGGCAATGCTTAAATAAAACCACCATCTACTAATAAAAACAAATCCATAGTTTTTCGAGTCGTGCCACGTTTGCGATATATTGGAACGGGGTCGGCAATGCTGGCAATACCTATGTATAATTGCTGGGCCGTACCCGGGACTAGGCCACACGTCACCGGGATTGCCGCGTATATCCCGGTAATTGGAGAGCAACCCGGGATTCCACTTTCTTTATTGCGAATAAACTAGTCCCGCACTGGTGCTGTTCTTGCATCTTGGTGCAAAGGTTAAACGACAAGCGATTGTTGAAGATGTCTTAATCAAAATATTTGCATAGAGTTTAATAAGAACTCTTAGGTCCAATTGAAAACCAGCGTCAGGCACTACACTACAGACACTAGTTGTCTGGCATTTTTGCTGAACTGGGCCTTTTTGGCGCAGCCGTGAGGCACACTTTCCTGCTAATTTCTTACATCGGACTTTACACTTTTTCATTTGTTTTTATCTGATGTATGTTTCTGGTGTACCTACTGCGTGTCTTTTAGTTTATGCTAAATAAATGTATTTTCTTTCTTTCATTAAGATGGGTACATTTTTTACCATTCGATCATTTAGTTGAGGATTATTTTCTCTAATCATGAATGGCTGGAAAACTTTTGTTCATCCAATATGTGGCATACGTTAATATCTACACTATAAATAGGCCTAGTCATCAATCAATTGGTTTAATTTGATAGCAGCAGTGTCCCAGTGGCGCAGGTGCTTTATTTTGTGTAAATAATTTCATCACCACTCCTCTCAAAACGGTGAAGGAAAATATCGTGAGGAAATCAAAAAAAACGAAGACATGCTACTTCTACCAACCCGCACTGGGCCCGCGTGATAGATTACGGCCCAGTCCATCTCACATAGAGGAGGCCTGTGACCCAGCAGTGGGAATATTATAGGCTAATTATGCTGCATAAGTTATCAAAATTTATGGATTTACAACCACAGCAACAGTCAACTTGAAGATCAGTTTACAATTTACCTACACAATTTTTTTTTATTCGAATACAAATCACTGTCTGCCAAACATAAGAAATGATTTTCATAAGTATAATTATATTTGATGAAAAAATAGTAAACATATATCAAAAGTTTTATAATTTACTAAAGATATTTTCGCCAAAACTACTATCTGCAATATTTCCAGCCAGGCGGCCCGCACCAACGTAGAGGACACATTATCCTCTAAGTCTCGCCCTTTGCACCAAACAATCGGAGATAGCATTTGTGTAATTTACTGGTTGAACTTACGATCGTTCTCATTACCGAAAGTGTTTTGGAAACGATTTGTAATGGCCCGTTTTATTTCTGAACCAAGTAGGCGTACGCCATTTGAAATAGACTCCAAACCCGTTTGTACTCGTAGCGATAATAAAAACCTTGTTACACCTACACTTCACATTTTTTATTATGTCAATAGTTACCGAAATGCGCATATAGGTACTAATAATATGGTATATTTCATTCGTTTATAGAATAGAATCGTCTCAATGTTTGATTTGATGGCTTGTTTATTACGTGTTAATTTAAGATTGGAGTTAAAGATAACGTTTTATGAACTATAACGTTGGTGGTTGAGAACGAACTGCTACTTTCTTTGACATTTGAAACGTCTTGTTGATGATCATTTTGTAAGACGATTTCTTTTTTTATTCTTTCTTTTTTTTTCTGCTAAATGAAGTGTTATTATGATTTATTTTGTTTCATTAGGTTGATAATATTGAGTTTTTAATTACAGAAACGAATAATTAACATAATGTTAATTAAATCAGGAAATAACTTACAAGTGTGTTACTTTACCTAGAAAATGTTCATATTACTTTATGTCCATGTGAGTTATATTAAAATAATAAATTCATCATGACATTTACTTGGCTTACCATGAAGCTCTAACTTGCATTGAATAGACTAAATTCATGCAGGACAATAATTTCCAACATTTTTTTTACCCTTTTGGTACGCGTCTGGGTCGTCTTGCCACCTCTTTCTGGGCCAGCCTCGGTCTTTTTACATTTCCATATCCATTTTTTTTTTCCATATCTAAAATTAATTAACAAGCCTTGAACATTTCAAAATATTTTTAACACATAAAAGGGCTAGGTACTTTCAATTCTACAAATTCTCCATTCAATTCACATGCTGCTGTGACAAAGTTATTCTGTAGGTGCATTCGATCGTTTCCCGTCGGCTTTTGAGCAGGCATTAGACGCCTCACTTTTACTCTCATTTTTGTCTTTCATGTAGCGTCTTTCACTCGAAGTGAAACGTCTGAACACAAAATGAAACAAAATTGAAAAATTAATTAATTTGTGAACCGATCGATGTTGGATTTTGACACTCGGCTGCAGAATGATCGAAAAATTAAATAAAGATTTCTTCTTTTGGAATTGCATCTCGTAGTTGTGCATAAGAGGTCGTGACTACTTAATCGGACTATCCTGTGGTTGCATTAAGTAATCTCAAAGCCTCCAGCCAGGGGCGAATATCTAATAGACTAAGCGACTGCACGCTAAGGGCACCCACTGAGAGGTACGAACCTCTGCTTAGGACGTCGCTCCAAGAGAACAGATGAATGTTCATTCCTATATAATTTTGTAGGTGTCGTGTGAATGTAGAAAGAAACAAAAAAAAATAACATAACATGATTAAAGAGTCTCTATATATCAGCCGATCTTTCTGTTAAATTCTCACCGTGCTAACTTAGATGAAGTAGCTTGATGTAAGCTGTGTATCAATCCGTAGCATCAGATGGAAATATTGCTCACTTCAAGCTCAAATAACCCACGTTTTCGTGGTGAGATTTTTACAGAATAGGACAGCTTTGCTACATTGCACAACCTCATAATATTACAGACTTTCTTTTGTTTTTTCTATCCGCAAAGTCCCTCTGCGTTTACAACTGGTCTTTATTGTGTTTTTAATATTTTTAGAGCATTATAGTGGATTAATTAATTAATTAATTTATTTTATTTTAGGAAAGCTTACAGACTAATAACATTATAGTAACAAAAATATATAACTAAATTGCTAATGACAAGCCTCCACAGATAGATACAAAAAAATATATATATATATAGGTAGTTCCCTAGTACAGAATAATCTAATAAATTAAACAAACGAACTACGAGCAAATTATTAATATCTTAAGTTCATTAATTTTATTTAATTGTTTATATTTTATCCACTATAATGTTCTAAAAATATCAGGTATTCAGGTTCAGGTATTGTTGATAGATCTAGTTATTTAGCATGAAGTTAATTGGCAATTATTTAGGAAGATTATGTGTATGATTTTGAATTTAGACAATAGTAATCCAGGTTTATTTAATAACTCTGGTTTGTGTGTCAAGGAGTTTGCTGAATCTAACTCTGTGATAATAATTCAAATCTAAATTCTTCATAATGCTTATGAAATTAGAATTAGTATTGAGTTGAAATCTTGTGAGTAACTTATCTATTTTATAGCAGTTACCACTTTTAAAATATTTAAACTTTGATAGATTTTACGACACAAAAATTTCGTATTTACAAATAAAATAATACATATTATTTTTTTTGTTATAAGCTATCTTGCCATAACATTTTTCATTACATATGGTTTTTGCAAAGTGTAATAGCATATATTATATCACAATAATCACACTAATATTATAAAGGCGAAAGTTTGTGAGTATGTGGGGGTGTGTTTATATGTTTGTTACTTCTTCACGCTCAAACGGCTTTACCAATTTTGATAAAATTTAGAATGAAGTTAGCTGACGCCCTGGATTAACATATAGACTAATTTTTATCCCAATATTCCGACGGGATCGACATTTACGCGGGTGAAACTGCGGGGCGCAGCTAGTTATTTATATTTGCAATGGGTTGCCGTGAAACGTCTTTAATTTGGCCAGTATCCCTACTGACCGAAATGAAAAACGTTTCACGTCAACCTATTTCTTATTGAAAACAAAAACGTCACTAAATCGTTCCAATGAATATTCCGCCCTATAATTATCTAAACAATAGATAGTATACAAGCATACTACATAGTGGAGCTCAATGGCCGGCAATGAATACTAATTTATACGCGTTTAATGTGCCAAGCAATTAAACTGCTACTGTCGAGCGCTCTGCCTGACCTAGCATATATATTGGTTTATATTACCTATAGTATATTGTAGGTATATTAAAGGCTTACAAAAGTATAATTTTATGTTTATACTTTTTGAAAAATAATCAATTAAACGTTATTCAAAAGTGTACCATGACTTTGAATTTTTTGAAAAGCATGTCAAATCAACTCTTGATAGGCTACTTACTGATTTTTAGTTTAAAAGAACTAAGACATGCTAGAACGGCATAAGTATGTAATATCCTAATGTAGATTTATGATACTCATAAGTTGAAAGGATTTGGACAGATGCCTGGTCCATGTAACAGAAAGCATAAAATTAAGAATTCAATATTTATACCTACATTAAAAAAAACAAGTTGTTTATAGGTAAAAATTAAAAAAGTGGGCTGGTCTTAAAGGCTATATATAATAGTAACTATTAGTTAGTTAATAATTTTAGTTAGGTTAGGTTATAATATATTTATCTACCATGTTATTTTATTATTTAAATATAACAATGATTACTTTTGTAAACCACACATAGGTAATTATACTTTAATAATATAAAATAATAGGTAATAGCATCACAAACCATCTACAAGTTCGTAAGGAGATGCCCAATGCTAGGCCGGCCTTTGCCGGAAAACTGATTTTTTTTCCATTATATTCCATAGCCATTTTCATCTTCCTATTTATTATCCCCATCTTCTTCATCTTGTTATCTTTTTTCTTGATTCTACTTCACTCCGATTCTGTAGACGGATTTGATATTTCAGGCATGTTGTCATCAGAAAACCAGGAATAGCCTGAAAAAAATCAAATTAAAACTTAGTTGGTAACTAGGTACGCACGACGCTATACATTTCCAGTAAATGCTTTTTTTTTTTTTTTGCGGATGGGAAATCATCAAATGACCCCTCCCGCTCTGGGTGGAGCGGAAGGGAGTGTCAGACTCTTACTGACTAAAACCCACCCGTGTTCCTTCCTTAGCCCTTTATGTTCCGGGCCAACGGTAACCCTTTCGGACAATCCCGCTGACCCGGCAGGCTTCGGCCCTATGGGGCCCCTCCTCGATGCTGACATCTCTTTGAGGCGCGCGTGGAACACGTACGCGCCGTCCGGCACGGGCCTGGTCCTGATCGGACGGTGAGCTACCCATTACTCACCGCCCGCAGGTCCAGTAACGCACGCACGACGCTATACATTTCCAGTAAATGCTGACCAAAAAGCCTATACAATGCATGGTCTGCTCAAACTGGAAATGTATAGCTTGATATGTCGTCGTGTGTACCTAGATAAGAACTATTGAAGGCAGGTGCCTAAAGGTCAGTCAAGTACTAGAAAAAATCATTTACGGGCCTTATTTCATAAAAATCCAAAAAAAAAAAAGATTGAAACATGTAGGTCGTCGTCCGATAAAAAACATTTCTTATTTATTATAGAAACAAACAAGTCACGAACATCGAAATTCAATAGAAAAGCAAATGTAGATAACTACTTCGTTAATTAAAATTCACAACGTGTATAGCTAATATACAATTTCTAACAATAAAACGCGACGAAACAACATCGAATCTGTGTTAAATAATAAAGGTATGGAGAAATTTATTTGTAATGGCCGCCATACGAGCGAGTTGATATTACAAGAAAATACACTCGACAATCTAAAAGTCCGTGAGCGCTTTTTCAAACAATCCTTTCTACAACCGGCAAGGGACTTTTAGACCAGCACGGTCTAAAAGTACCTGGTCGGGTTCGTTCGTGGGTTTCAAGGGGCGGCGATACGGGTCTTTCGGACCGCGGCATTCTCATATAGAGTTGTCAAGGGCGGGGTCTCGTGATGAATTGGAAACATTCTAAGCGGGCGAGGGGAGAGAGGGGGCTTTTTTTAGGGGATCTCAGTTCGGAGGAGCTGGGGGGGTGCGGGTGCAAGGGGGTTGATGAATGGCCCCCGCTAGAGGGAGCCATGTTCATTATACCGTCGGAACGATGTGTTACTTGCCTACTAATATATTTTGCTTTAGCCCGAAAGCTTTGGGTATGTTATTAGTTCATTATTTTTGGACGTTTTTATCTCTTCCGGAGATAAAAAACGACGTCTCACTGATTACGTATCTTTTAAAAATATGTTATTTTTAGTTGTTTTCAAAACAATAATTTTAGACGGGCGGCGTTGTGTTATATTTAAAGAAGGTAGATAATTAAAAATAAATAAGAGCTCAATTTATAATGACATAACAGTGACTAACGACGATAGTCTTGACTACAATAGCTTGATTAGTTTCAACAACGAACAAACACCTCATTATCTTTCGTTGAATTAACGAGAATTTTCTTTTTCGCGTCAATAATATTTTTGGTTTGAATCAGCGAAAGTAAGGCTTAGTGCACACAGTCACATTTGCAGCGCACCTGCGTCACAGAGCACGCGCGCCCTCTCCGTCGGAAAGCGAATTATAAGTGAAATACTGAGCTAATATTGGGGCTTATAATGTGGTGTAAAAAGGCAGCGCGCGTGGAATCGCGAGATAGGCACCATTGAGCCCGCGCTTAGCTTTCATATTAATGACATTTATGAGTATAAGACGTAGTTGTAACTTTTTGTTCTGTAATATGATATTTTTGTAGGATTGTGTATTAAACTTAGACAATATGCTGACACGTAGTTCAACCTTAAATGGATATTTAGACTTAGACTTTGAAGACTTTTGTGACTCCACTTTCTATTTTTGATGATGTGGTTGGAATAGACCAGAATTAAAAGAATCTGCGAAAATATTAATTTAACCAAATGGTTAAAGGAAATATAAAACTTTTATTTTCTGGTTAGCTTACCATTTGGATAATTTTTTCGTCTACTTTGTAATACAAGGGCCAATTCCAGGAAAGGTACCTACTTGATTTTTTAAATTTAAAACAACATGCAACTTCTGGGCTTACACAATTTTCCAGACGTCTTCAGGACAATATTCAAAAACTGCAGGTTTTTACACACAAATGTAACCTCGAGGCGTCTCAAACTTAAGTATTCCATTCGCACGCCACGTTTAAAATAGAAACAATGGCGCCATTAAAAATCCGCTCTCGGATATTTTCCGAGCGTATCCCGTAACACAAATAAATCGCTAGCTTTCCACCGAAGCTATTTCCAAACGAGCATTTTCTATTCTGAACCGTGCACCCGTTTTTCTTAGACGCCCATTATAAGGCGAGGGAGGGTTTTACCCCGGGGTGGTCCCCAACCCCCCCGAATCCCGAAAGTAGAGGTTAAGTCGACGTATAGGCCGTTATGAAAGTTTATAAGTAGAATGGATGATAATTATACAGGCTTTATGTATAGGGCGTGCTTTTTAAACGATATCACCTTAAAGAGTTTTCGGTGAATTGCCAATTTTGGATCACCCTGTATGTTGAGTGGAAGGGACAGATTTATTCGCATATGAATGTAATGTAGGCATGAATATTTTAAGGTTTAACGACGGTTACATTTGAAATACAGTTTAGAGATTCACGAGGATCCTGGATTACAGTTTTATGACATTTTCACGACAGTCTGAAAATAAAACAAATGCGAATCGATCTTCCACGCCACTCAATCGGCAATTCCACGCACCATTGAGAGCATTCAAAAGCGAATTAATCTGCAATCACGCGTTAATTCTCAACATACGTAGAGCCAACACAACAGACTCGGAAGCGCCATACAACACCGCAAACTTCGAAACATCAGCTCTATTTACATGTAAATACTTTGAAAAAGTAATTTGCGCCGAGCGTCTCTCGCGCCGCCCTCGAGATTGCGAAAACGCACATTAAGCTTCCTCCAGGTGATGCATGATAACTGTTATGGCCGAATATAATTTTCTCAGGGCCGCATCGCTCCCTTAATCCCCGCAAAGAGCCTTCGGAATTATTCCTACAGATATTTACGGTTTCGTGAATAAATAAAATTATGAACGGTGTGTACGGGGATCTAACTAAGTCGGTGCGGCTTGGCTTCGTCTTGTTTATTATTATACCTATATTAAGTTGTTTATCTTTTTAATGGTCGCAGAGAGTTATACGGGTCGATGCGATTTATGTCGTGTAGGATAAGAAACTCGGGAGGATAAAAAGAAGGAATGTCGGGACTCGAGTCTGATTCCACGGTGAGATTGGATTTTTAAATTTAGATGTGATGATATTGTTCCGTTTGCTTTATGTATATGGATTTTTGTTTGAAATTGTTTAAGAGAAAATTGTGATCAAATGACGTGCCTGAGTACCTACTTAAGTGGTTTACAATTTCAGATGGCTTTACGAGTGTCTTATAATTTCAAAAATACAATTATAGGTAAATACGTTAGCGTTACCTGAGAGTGCCTGGGATTACAGTAGCACATTCTATGAAATCACTTTAAGAAGAGTTGCACTTTCACATGCCAACAGATACCACGTAAGCTTCAATCGAAAGAAAACACCACTGTTATTTTAAAAGCAGCATTTTAAATTCAGTTATTTTAAAAACCCAACTAAAACACAATTCACAATTTTAAAACACAGAGTCACGTCAGACGAATATAGCGTTCGATATTACACTCGTAGCAATCTCAATATTCACCGAAAGGGGTTCTTCTAGTCCCACAACAAAAGTAAGCTTTTTTAAAACTCTTTCTAAAGACTCATGGTCGACACCGGACAAAGGAGCCAAGGAAATTCAAACAATCTTGCGCAAAACGGCACTTTGTGCAATATATCGTCATAAAAAGAACAATAAACAAAGAAAGGGTAACAAAGTCACTCCTCAAACCCTTTAATTGCTTTCGAAAGAAAAACAACCCTTCCATTGAAAACACAAAGAACTTTTGTTTCGGCTCACCCGTTATTTTGACGCAAACGCTTTTAAAATTTCTAGGAAAGTACTCTTTAGGAATGTAAACAATGCATATTCTGTACATTTTTTATACACCTAGCAGGTAATATATTGGTCTTTCAAGTAAAAAAGTTAACGGATTGCCATTAAAGAAGGTAAAAAATTGTTAGTCCTTACATTGAAAATTAAGTGTTTCGAATAGCCGTCTTCAAACGGGACGTTGGCAATAAATTCGTTTACAGCTTGCCCACTGGGTGTTACATGAAATATATGTATTCCGATTTTTCATGCACTCAAGAACCTATATTGGTATGCAGACGCATTTTATCTGGAAGACGATGTTTAAAAACTTCAGCGGCGTGAACGCTATACATCAAATTGTCTAAAACTTCACCAAATGGCACCATGCGTAACGCAATTAAACGCCAACTGTGTACAAATAAACGTACCTATGTATGATAAACGTACCATTAATAGACGTGACTAACACATTGTTACCAACAACGCCAACAATTCGTCCCCACCTAATCATAACCAAATACCGGGGACCAAAATAGCGGTAAAGCTGAGTGCAACGACCTCATTGCAGACCCTACCCAAGGTCGGGCTAGTAAAATGTTTATGGACTATAAAACCTCGTCTGCACTGTGTCTCTATGTCAAGGACTCCAGACAATTTTATTGACCATTCTGACGATTCGACGAGACAGAATTTACAACCGACTGTCAAATGTCAACCCTTTATTGTTTTTAAAAACAGATGTTGGGCACAAGTGTCGTACCAGGATGCCTATTGACTAAAGAATAAGGATGGGAATGCCATTGATGAATTTTGTTTTTTCGTTGATTGTATTTGTTTGAATGTTTGAATTTTCGAAATACCTATCGGTTTTGTTTTTCTGTGTCTATACTGCCTATTTATATTTTTTACATAAAGCAGAATCCAGACTTAATTATGTGAAATAAAATGCGTTGAACAAATATTAGATAGATAACATTTAATCAAACTATTTTATTCTGGTCCTTGCGAGCACAAAATACTTACTATTTGCTGAAAAGTTGTCTGAAACTGAAATATTTTTTGTAAGTAGAAATCACAGTGTGAAACTTTGTCAAGCACATAACAACATTAAAGTTGAACAAGACAATGAAAGCTAACCTGCAGCATGTCACGGCTCGAATCAGTTTCAGTTTCAGTCATGTACGCACATAAAACTTGCACAAGACGAAGGGTCGGAATTAAATATTCCATAAAATCGCAGCACTTCTAAAAGAAAAGCAATATCGGATACGCAAGTGGCTAATGACAATTTGATGCCGACGGTATGGCGCAGTCGTAAAAAATCACTAGAAATGATCCCATTTTGATTAAAAAATCACGAGTACCCACCCTCAGGCGCTCACAAAAGGAAACTTCCGAATGATTTAAAAGTTTTAATAACGGAATTCTAGTGAAATGACATTATACTTTCAAATTAGGAGTGAAAATTTAATTTAAAGGAGAGACAACTCGCCGTTGTAGGGGCGAATGAGATTCACCATCGTAAAAATGTACAAGCTCTTCTTTCACAGAGTTTCTTTTCAGTGTGCAAAATTTATGCAGCTTAAATCTCTCCGAGGAAAATTAGAAGGGGCCTGTATTTATTAAACTGGATGGTTCTCACTCGTTAGAGGAATTTTAATAGGCGAAGTTTTCCTTATGAATGCGGCTTTCGCTATGACTTTCGAGTTATCTTTTATTAGATTTCAGTCCTAATTAGGGTTGTCAAGTGTTCTGGAACGAAATCTTTAATGACCACTTATTACACCCAGTTTCGGTCACGAAGCAATTTTTTTCTGAAACTTGGGTATCAAAAATGGCCAGACATTTTACAATGTAGGCTAACAATTTTATTCCAGCTTTAAAGCAGAGTAGAATATCCAACATTAGCAACTTTTCGCTCCACACAATACACGAACAAGCTTTTTAACTTTTAATTTCTAATTAGCGAGGAGCATTATTAACAAAACAAACATTGTGTGTAAACTAATATGGCGAACGTAGGAGTGTGATATTGCCATTATAATTTTGGTCTAAACGGGGCCCTCACACGGGCCGTCTCCGTTTCAAAGCATTTTCATGTATAGCTAATTAAAATACGCTGTCGCACATGTAAACGGCGCGAGCGGTCTCTTTACACGTTCCCAAATTATTTTGTGCTTTATAAAAATTATTTTTATGTACTTGCATTGTTTGTGAATGGAACTGATGCATTTTTGTTTGTTTACTTACACCACAAAAAGTTTATATTTAATACGAGTATAAATAATTGAAAGATAATTTAGTTAATTAATACAATTTTGTTACTAGGTATTTATATCTTCATAAAGCTGTAGGTACTAGTCGAAGACATCATAGGTATCTACATATGCTGTCTTCGACTATTGCTTGCTTGTTACGTATTTGTAAGTTTTCTGGAAGGTACCGATTCTATAGCTAAAAAAATAATTGCGTATTTTTTAGGTAGTTATGTGGTTTCGCCTGCCACTTATATAAACTACCTACAATTTTTTTTTTACATTTTTAAATAGTTAATAATAATATAATGGTCTTTTTACATTAGATACTTAATCGTTACCTAAAACTCACCGCTTATCTACATCAGATTTCACAATAATTTGCATACCAATCTTAAGTACTTTTATTCATAAATCAGATTATGAACAAAAATCATGTCCAAGCCATTTTAGATTTGAATCATTACAATAAATAAATACCTAATAATTTAGAAAATATAATTTAACGTCTGGAAAGTTTTTAACAGAGTCGTTTTAAAAGATATCTATTATGTCAATATTTCTTTAAAATCTACGTTTATTGTAATTTTGAACTTTATAAAGATATTCTAAAAGCTGTTTAGCAACTTTCACTACATTTTTATTTGATAGATATTATTGTTATTATTTTTGTTAGGTTAGATATTGCTTGAGTAGGTGGATAATATGTTTGATGATTTATTAATAGCTGCCTCTATTGTAAAATTATTAAAATATGCATAAGGTAATATTGCACGCAGCTGAAATGAGAATACCAGAAGAGAGCAAAAGAGACCTGTGGTGATAGAATAAGAAGTGAGTATACAAGAAGAAGTCTGAAAGGGCACCGGTGACTGAAATGTTGTGTGGAAATCTGTTGACATGTGATGTTGAGGAATGAAAGAAAGAAAGAAAATACGTACAAAACAAAACGGAACGGAATCAGGAAACTGTCATGAGGAATGTTTTGAGTATGAATATGTATGGTTATACGAGTAGAAGAAGACCAAAGAAACGATGGGTGGACTCTGTAAAAGATGTTATGGCTAGAAAGGGACTACCGAGGTAGCGACGAAAATAAAGACATGTTGCGCCAATCCCAAATAAATTGTCATAAGGGCAAGAAGCTAATGATGATTACAATTTACAAAATTAGATAACACAGGGTTAATAAATTACGACAGCATAGGTAAGTGTCAGTATCTTCATAATAATTATGCCCCGTTGGTCTCGTGGTCGCAAGCGCGACTGTTGAGCGTGGGGTCCCCGGTTCGATTCCCGGGTCGGGCAAAGTGTTACTGAGTATTTCCATTAGGAATTTCTTAGTAGCACCCCGGAGTTTGGAAGTTGGCGGTGTGATACCCCCGTGCCTCGGAAAGCACGTTAAGCCGTTGGTCCTGCGCCTGATCTCTTTCCGGTCGTGTCGGATTGCCGTCCCATCGGACAATGAGAGTGAGGGAAGAGGGAGTGCACCTGTGTCTGCGCGCACACTTGTGCACTATAATATCTCCCGCGCTGGAGGCTAGTCTCCGTTGAGATTGGCCGCCGTGGCCGAAATACGGTCTGGAGGACTTTATTTAATAATTATGAATTCAAAAACTTATTGGTATTCCAAATGCATGAGGCAAATTATCATCTTTCAGTGTCCCTTAAATACCTTTTCTTACAGCATTTTGTGACTTTTCCTTTCATCTAAAGAGCAACGGTTCATGAAAACATTTCACCATAATTTGTCAAACAAATAAAAACACCTTAATAAGCTATAGGTAAAAAAGTATCTCATTTCCATACTCGTTTCCTAATTTTCTCACAGAGAAGTAACAATAAAATAAACAACATTGCATCGTTTGGTGGCCATTTTAAAAAACGTTAACAGCCGCACTAGAGGAGCGTCTACGTTCGGTTTATAAGCCATTAACCAACCGTTTGGCCGTAAAGTTGACAAGTCTAGTCGTTAAGATTAGCTGCAGTACACCTCTATTAGCTCGAGATTGCTTGATGTTATAGTGATGACTAAAATGTAGGTGAAGTGGGTTGGAGACTAAGATTTTCTTCCCGCTGCAGTCTGTAGCTGAAATATACTTAAAAGCAGTAAGTTGATTTGAGTGGTTTTTCTGTATCGTTTGATAACTTTCCGACTTTCATTTGGTTTTCTATCATTTTTGTATCGTCATCATGCTTACATTTTGAGAAAGACTTCACCGTCTGTCGGACATTCTGCCTCTCTGCTTGTGCCAATCCCCACGCTCCGCACTTCTGTGCCAGCCTCAACCAGAATGCTTTGAATAGTTATATCTGTTTCTCTAAGTCCTTTTATTGAACTGGAATAACCTACCACGGTACAAAATAGACAAAACTGTGTAACTGTGCCTCTGCAAAAGGAAAGCAGTCATTTGTATGGTGAAAGCTATAATGTACCTAGTAGACCTACTTAACTAGTCATTGTATTTAATCAGGTACACATCTTAAGTATTTACTAACGGTATCAAATTCCTTTTAATTTTACCGCCCATAATTAAAAACACAAGGAGAACGTAAGTACCCAAGTAGTTAAAAGCAATAACGTTTTTTTTCTAGCCTCATAGACTTACAATTCGTTTTTTTTTTAATGTTCTGCGGTTTCGTGAAAATAAACTTCAAAGAATGTTTGTATAATATGTGTTATATTATTCTCATTACAACCATTTTTATGATGATTAAGTGTGTAAAATAGCGGCTCTGTTGAAGAATAGAATATTAAGTTGTATGAATTTCTTAATGAGCCCGTTGATTTCGCATACTTACCGTATGTTTGTACGAGTTATGTTAACTTTTTCGTTCATAATTTAAGACGTGAAATCAAATTATTAATTTCATGAATTTTACTACCTAAATGAAGAATGCTTAATAATGCTATTTTTGTTTATTATGTTCCCCACAGTTATCAAAGTTAATGACTGTGTACATTTTTCGGTAGCCGAATACATTTTTGTGGTTACAAATTATAAAGTTTAGAAAAATATCCGTAGCACTGCTACGAAAAATTCGTAGCAACATTCTTCTAAAATGTTAGGCACTTGAACCGTCATAGTCTGTAGCCTGCCGAGTTCAAAACCTTCTCAGCAAAAGGTCTTAGTTTCTACCATTGAGTGTTTTATAACGAACTAATTTCTACCCGAGACTTCGTCCGCGTGAAATTTCACCATCCCCCATTCACCCTTTTAGGGGTGGAATTTCGAAAAACCTTTGTTTTGCAGACAAATGTTTCGAACATATGAAGCGATGGATTAGCAAAATCCTTCAACATGATTCAGATAGTGATTGATAGTCTACGCAATTAGGGTCTAGCCTTCCCGACTCAATTGTATTGCAAAAGGGTCTCACCAAGAGTAGATAATGGCGTGCAGCGTCTTTCAGTCTGTTTATTTATAAACAAGCCGATTATCAAGAGTGATGATTAAGACGACTACATGACCTAAAGCGCGGTCTTTGTCGCACTGCACAGAAAAGAAAGAGAAGCGCGATGACACAACCCTGGTAATTTATTGCAAAATATGAAATAATTATCTTACAAAAAATCTATTGTTTGGACTAAAAAAATAAAACACTAGTGCTTTAGTATGTTGATTAGGTAGAGGTATCTTCATGATTTTTTTTTATCGTATCAATTTATGTGTATTATATTTTCAACACACTATCTAATCTACCTAGCACATATCCTGAAGAATAATTGATCGAAGACTACAGTAAACAAAATCAGAAAAATATGTGATATTCTTCCTTCGATCAATAATAGTACTAGATGCCCGATAAGCGCTTCAAAAACGGCCCGAAAAATACAAGCACGAATACTTTTGTGCTCTTATTTCAAATTAGTATGGTCCAATCATAGCCAATGTTAAGACGTAAAAATGCCTCAGTGCACGTTCAAAAGTTGTGTAAATAACCACCGTAACACCAAGATTTTAAAAGGAATATCTTTTTTTCGGTAAGTTTTTATCATTAAATGTTTTTCATAAAATAGTAACACAATTAAATAGTAAATATAAATCAATTAGCAAATATTATGATTGTTTGGCCAATGTTTGCGATAACGCGCCAACTATTCCAACAAACATTGAAGCATTGGAATGTAATTCCAAGAACTACGTCTAGTTCCAAATTCGAGTAAGTACGAAATTGTCAACAAAATGTTTTTAACCTTATTGCTTAGAAGTTAAGTTTCATTTTAGAATAAATATTTTTGTACTTATTATAAATATTTATTTTCAAGTGACATTTTAAATTTATTGCTTCGATGACAGAAGGACTTAAATATTAATCATTTGCAAACGTAATTAAACTTTATGTGAGTGTGTTAAGGTTTATAATAATCTGAAGTTGTTAATATTATTAAACTTTTTTCTATAGTTCGTAGTAAGAAATACAATGTTTATGTGTGTGCAAACGTGGCCACTTTAGCGACTTATTTTTGTTCCTAATCATTCATCTAGTACTATTATTGATCGAAGACTGTAGTCGATCATATACTTTTATTGTTTCTAAAACTTTCGTTTTGGCTAAGGAAGGAACACGGGTGGGTTTTAGTCAGTAAGTGTGACTCTCCCTTCTGCTCCGCCCAGAGCGGGAGGGGTCATTTGATGATTTCCCATCCACAAAAAAAAAAGCTTCTTAAGACAATATCCCGTAGTTTCATCCATTGTAGCGGTTACAGGAAGACGTGAATTCAGCAGAGTTTACATTTTCGAATGAGATGATGATGAGATCAAGGGTAAGGTTTACAAATGTGTAACCTACCAATGCTTATTCAGTCATCTATATTTATACTAATATAGGTATAATACAGCTATATTATATTACAGCTTACGGCTTATAATACAGCTGAACAGATTGTTTGTTTTTAATGTATGTGCCCGCTAATCTCTGAAACTACCAGAAGGATTCTAAAAAATCTTTTTGCATTTTATAGCCCAATTCTTGGGGTACAGGCTATTTATTTAACATCACGCCAGGACCTTTACGAGTCGAGCAAAAAGAAAAAAGTCAGAATGGATGCTAAGCCAGTACGATAACAAAACTCATTGCAGTTTTTGCTCAAAACAACAAAATAAAGGAATTTAAATAAAAAATGGACCAGAGATAACAATAAATTCACGAGGTCTTTTGAATTCATACAAACATACATAAATGTCACATTTTATGTGATTTAATTGTTCTTTTAATACATTAACAGTTTTTAATTTGTTTTTTTTTTTATTTAAATTAGCTGTTGGGAATATCTTTTTAATTTATATGAGAGCTTTAATATGAGACATTTTATAATATAATTCATAACTATAAATTTTTAGATTGCTATTTTTATTGAGTTAATCGAATTGTGTCGTTGATAAACCGTACCTAATAATAAATATGCAACAATGTTGTGAACGCAAATTTTTTCTCATTTCTTATTTTTACTAGATACCTACTTTTATATTAACTTGTTAATTTTGTTTTAGAATAAACTTTGTGACATTGTTTTCAAGCAAATTTAACTGATTCAACAGTTGTTACATTTATTTATTTATTTAACCATTTATGTACACACATATATAAACAGACAAGAAAAAACAGAACAGAAAAATAGACATACACACATTACATTGTCGTTGTTGTTACATGTCTGATTTGAACACACTTGATGTCACACTTGTCTTTCTTCTTTTTAACATTTTCTAGGCCAATTTAAACTAAATTCCTAATATTGGCAAATAAGGATTTAAAAAAATTAAATTGGAACTGATGGACGCTACTGAAGGTGACCAACTCGTGGCCAAACTCTGGGGTGACTCAATTTTGATTGCCTGTGACACACTCAGAGGAATATGGATTGAACCAAAACGATTTCATGTTTATTGTGCATTTTAACAGTAGGTAGAAGCCCAAGCAGCCCCATCATCATTCAGCACTACAACAGCCTTGTTTGAGTCTCCACGCCAAAGCCACCTAACACACAAAATGTTTTATTAAAATCGTTTTCTGAATCTAATACGTTTGCTTCTCGAAATACGGTCCGACGGTACCCCATAACGAATGGGAATGACCCCATTAAGGGCACCTTTTAACGTATTAAATCGAAACTTATCGGGAGTCCTGTCCACGGTCTAACCCAAGGGTGAGCCTTATCGGGCATACCACTTACTTAGGGATACTATGATAGTGGATGTGGGATATACGATTCTCATTTGCGGTTTATACCGGGGACATCTCTATAAATTAGTAGGTATCCCAAGTTCCTATTTATGCATTCGCAAAGTAATGAATAGATTTTGTGTGTCTTCCCCTTTGTTGAGTTTAATTTATTCTGATTGTGTGGTGGCGGAAGTTGGTACATGGTTGATTGAGTTTGCGTGTTTCTTAATAGTTTTAAGATATGACATTACAACTTGTGTGCATAATACGGAAAGACGAGGTCTTCATTCTTCCCCTTTAACTGATACAGAACAGAAACAAAATAAATAAGTACTAACCTAACCTAACAATCCTAAAATACAACAGTATAAACAACAGTATATAGATTTCAATTGACCTTATTAATAACAAAGTATTGGCCTACACTGAAATAAAGAACTAACCTTCCTTATTTTTCTTCGTTAGATACCTAATGTAGGCCGATACCTTGCATGTAATTTTTGTTTTTATCTGGTAGTTTTATCTGTGAACTGACCATATTTAGGTTATAAAAGGTGACTACTATATAACAGGAGTTATCTCATGATAACCTAAGCAAATGAACCCTAAACATTTAAATAATCGTAGAGAAAAATAAAACCGCATTCGACTTTCAATACAATTTTTGCAAAAAATCTTTTTAACTTCAAAAGCTCAACACAGCTTTCAGCGCCACAGGCATCAAAGGTTCGTGTTTCCAATCACTTTGATAGCGTAGAAGCCTTCGCCTCTACGTAGTTCCTATAAACACTACGAGATGGCAGCACACGTACGAAACTGTAACATTGTCCTAAAATTAACTTCAGTGGTTATGCAATCACTTTCATGTCGTTTTAAGTGTTTTAGTATGAAATTTAAATGAATAGAATATGATTTTACATGATTTTGGTCCCATTGTTTGTATTTCAATGTCATGGTTGTGATTTATGCGCTAATTTGATGTTTATTGAGTATCAAACTACCTTCGTTTCCTATTAGGTAGTGATTGCTAGAACATGATAGAAATTTGTAAAAAATGTTAGGTAGATAAGAGGCCCAGTTTTTTGATAGTAGGTACCTTCAAGGTATGTCCTAAATTATTTTTTATCCACCTTGAATACTTATTGCCAACTGCAAATTACTTATTATTGACTTGACATGACAGTCAAATAGATACCTACCAAGGTACGTAATTATGTTAATTCAGTCTTCCTATTATCATCATTTTAATCATAGCTTTAAATAATAAAACTAGATAAACAACCCGCTTCTATTATAATCAGTTTTTTTCACACAAAACATTATTCATTAACAAGATTAATATTTATCGTTTATCTAATTAAAAAATCCATCCCCTTTATACAAAAATTACTACTAAAACTGTTAGAAACAGGGCCATTAGCACTCATATACCACTTAACTTGTACACAACGCCCCTATACGATCGCCATTTCATATCATTGCTAAATTGGTGACCACATAAATCCTACAGTTTAATTTAATCAACACTGCTGTTCTTCACTTATAAGTACACTTTATGCCCACTCCATCCTGACCTCTGAATCATAACCAATTCACCCCTTTTACTGAAATAAAAATACTCGAGGAGAGGGGAAGGGTAGGTCTCCTTATGTCGGTCAGTAGGTTATCCATAATTTCATTTATGTGGGAGCTTACCCACGCTTGTTGTCTTTGACTATACTAAGATTAATTTCAATAGGATAAGGGCTTAAAAAGGATGTTTTTTTGCTACTATCTACTTAGTGCATTTGTTGTTTATAACTTGGGATTGATCAATATTACTAATATTCTGTGTTTAAAAAAAGAAACTTTGGGTATCACTAGACCTAGTAACGTTTACATTCTAACTTTTTTATAATTTTACTTTTAATTTGTTGTAATAATTTAATTACAGAAAGAAAGGTAAGTTTCTCTCAATAAACAAACAAGCTTTTCTACAACTGGTAGCAGAATTCCCAACGATAACAAAACTAATAAAAATAACAAATCACATATTTCCCACAAAAAAAACAACACTTATTAAGCAATAGTATGTGTAAACAAACTCAAAGTTACGATAAACATCAATATTTTGGTACTCCAAAGAGACATTACGGATCATTGTTTATCATCTCTCTATAACAATAATGACATTTCAAATTCAAATGTAAAATGGCGGCGCGGGCGCGTCGGGTGGGGTTCCTCCCTACCGGATGCGAAGCGCACCGTCGGAAACGAAGGGAATTATTTATGATACTGTCATATATTATTTATTTCTTTCCCAACTTTCGATGACATACTAATGTTCGGTACGACACATTACATTACCATTTCAATAATCAACGACCGCCACCATAATTTTTCTCGTCGCTAAAACTGAGTCTATGAAAATAATTTTAAAAAACACCAACGTTGTAACTAATACTGGTCGTACATAATAAAGATAATGAATTTATGATTATAATCTTCAATTTGGTTTTTTGTTTATCATCTTATCTACGCACCTACCCGCATGATGACGAAATGATATCCAACTAAACACAGTAGGAATTTATAAAAAATAGGCATCTAAAATGTTTATGTAAATATTACTACATATTTAAAGTAATTTATTTTGATTTATTTATTAGCTATTATGTAAAACAGCCGCAAAAATGGCTGTAATTTATGAGTTTAGATAAACAGCAGGAAAAAGAACAGGTTTCCGTCATTGGCTAATCTTTGAATGGCTGTGTTAGCGTAGGAGAGCCGAAAGACGACCGTACACTCACGGGGAGTAAATAAAGCAACTTAAACCAACAAAGAAGCATTTGGAATGGCAGATAATGAGTGTGACCAGCGAGAAGGAACGAAATGTCTGGCTGGGAGAGGTTACGATATTTCCGGGCCATTTGACACTTTGTTGTTACCCTACACAGTGTCATGGGCACGCGGCGGGGGAAGAGAAAGATGGTACCAATAAAACTGTTTTATGTATATATATGCACAGTCTTATAGTTATTTTAATGTTTGGTTATGACAGTATAAAAAGAATGTATTTGTTTTCATAATAAATATTTGATTTTGCTTAATTCTTTGCCTAAATTTCAACAGTTGATAACAGTTTCAGATAATGGTAGGTAAATATATTTACTAAAGATATTTTAGAGTCCCATTTTGCGCAGACATTCTTTGCATCTTTGGAACTTGCTTGTTGTATTACCTACTCATCTACATGTTAAAATTTGAGGGAATTATCTACTTTTACAATATTTACCTATATGAGCATCATGTATCTATCACATAATTAATTTACCTGTCATTGCTTTTAGTATTTTTTTAAACACATAATACCTACCTAAATTATGTAAAAATAACATTTTAAAATAGTAACGGTGGAGTTTCTTGCCCATTCTTCTTATTCGAAACTACCTTTTGAAAGCAGCAACTAGAATCTTTTTGTAAATTTTGACGTTCAAAAGTGCCTTTTATGTGCCTATTTGAAATAAATGATTTGACTTTATCGTCCTAAGGGGAAGCGCTCCATGCAAAATTGAGGGTAAGTATTTGTTTTGGTATTCAGTCGACGATCCATTTACATGGCGTTTCGAGTTATTTTGGTCAATATAAAACGTCTGAAATACATTTAAGATATCTAAACCTTTATACAAACGGAATGCAGAACATTGTAAAATGCAATAGTATTACAAATAGTCTATTAATTTACTTGTGAGTCACATAGGACCACACAACACAAACTTACATAAAATATGTTAAATCCTAAACGAATAGCGTATCTATTACACCACGCATATTTGACGACACCAAATAAATTCTAAAGAATAAATAATATAGTGTGGAAGAATACATGTTTTTCGGGTTCCGCTTGCCTTTAATACATCGTGTGCAATTTGGTATCTATAAATCGTTATTTTAAGCCTGAAAGTTGTGCAATAAAAATACGTCGATAGTATGGGAAATCCTCAAACTTGACCGAAATTATAGGAAAACACACATGCTTGTCGAAAATACCTATTTTCAACAAGCACGTGTCTAGTTTCTTATAATTCTGTAAAAGTTCAGCATTTTTTCTTAAGGAATGGCAGGATGCAGGTAATTGACCTACTTGATTAAATTATGCCTTAGTGCCAATTAGAAACTATTTTTATCCGCTTTACGTAAAAAAAGAAATAAATTATACGATGCATGTAAAATAAGCTGAAGGTCATTTGAATAATTTATATCTTCGCCAAGTGCTCACTTTAGCTTCCATGTAGGTATATTAAAATAGGTGGTACCTACTTTGGATTTCAAGGTCATAGTTTTTAATTGTAATACTTAATATTAGTATTCGATGTACACATGACAGATTTATGAAGTCGAACGTGTCCTACAGATATGTGATCCACAGAACTTAAGAATATTTTTTATGCTGAACTATTGAAGTTGATGAACCGGTGTAAAATACTTACACCACATACCAATTTAGGTTCCTATTTATCTTAATTGTGACGTCACCTATTAATGAATTTTTGGCCACTAGGCTAATTTGATAAAAAGAAGTCAGTCTGCTAAAAAGAAGGACTGACATGTTTATAAAAACTTCTGACAAATCTTAAGCTAGGTAAGTATACTGTCCCTTTCTTAAAATGAGAGAGCACCTTTTATGAGTAAGATAAAGATGAGTAGCTCTTCATAAATGAGTGGTAGGTACTTAAACGTTCATGTTTTTCCATTAAAGTTTTCTCGACATGGAATGACTACGGGATTATGATAGGTAGAGAGCTTTCTCGATATGAAACGACTACGGGATTATGATAGGTAGAGAGCTTTCTCGACATGAAATGACTACGGGATTATGATAGGCAGAGAGTTTTCTCGACATGAAATGACTACGGGGTTATGATAGGTAGAGAGCTTTCTCGACATGAAACGAGTACGGGATTATGATATGTAGAGAGCTTTCTCGAAATGAAATGACTACGGGGTTATGATAGGTAGAGAGCTTTCTCGACATGAAACGAGTACGGGATTATGATAGGTAGAGAGCTTTCTCGAAATGAAATGACTACAGGATTATGATAGGTAGAGAGCTTTCTCGACATGACATGACTACAGGATTATCATAGCCAGAGGAGTTCCTCTGTAACAACGGGACTAGTCGTAGTTTTAAAAGTATTTAGGTAACTTGTATTCGCTGATAAGTAGCTCACTCATTTGTACTTTTTGGTAATATTTAGTTATTCTTATATTATCTATCATTCTTTCATTCATTACTTACTCTCTACCAAACATACCATGATGATTAACAGTTACCTCAAGTTGATTGGCAATAATAATATTTTTTTTGATAATTAGCTTTTAGACATGTAAATATACGAGACTTCAAGCAATGCCGATTGAATTAAAAATAAATAATAGGCAAACTATCCAATAATTCATCTCTACGAAGAATGACGGAAGCATAAATTCAACGTATGCGCAATCAAGATCATTAATTGAGCCGTAGCCAGTTCTTTGCCATAATTATGCGCTTACATAAATTAATAACACAGCACTTGTAAGATAACTAGATATTATTTTTTAAATGACGCACTGCCGCAATGCTTGTTGTTTTTTTTTTATTTAATTTAATTTGAATGACGTTGTGCCAAGTCCGCCATTGTGGATCACAGTTTCCGTATCCATATCACTAACTTTATTGACATTAATATTAATCAACACAGTCCTCGCTCCTTAGTTAGTTGTAGGAATGAATGACAACACGATTTGACAGTTGTCCCTACGCCCGAAGTGTTTTTTCCCGTTCCAAAAATTGAATTTGAACCTTATTTTGGCGGATCAACAACTTTCGGACGGGTCCGTGTCTTTGTTGATGGACTTCGAGAGTAGACCCCGACATTTGAAGAACCACGACTCGATTTCTCTCTAACACACGATAGACGTACCAACTTATAAACCTACACCTTAGTCCAGGAGCTTAGGTACACATGAATAAACAAACCGATTATTCAAATGTTAATTAAGACACGACTATTTCAAAGAAAGTGAAGTCCTAGGCCGGGAAAGCAATACGATGAACAAGTGACAATTACTGTGACTCATAGGAACCACACAATGGGGCGCTAAGTGGGTAATCAATTCAAGGAATGGCTAATAGCTTGGATTATTTAAATTCATACGTGTTACTACTTACCTATACGATATATAATCAATCAAATAAAATATGCGGGTTCGATTTTACCCTGTAAAGTCTATTCTAAGTATTAAAGTCGCTTTTCGTGCCTGTTTGTGTGAACGCTTACTACACAATAGATTTTGAGGCAGTTTCACAATCATTTCAAGCATTTATTGCGGAAGGTTTGTGTATATAATTTCAATCAGGTACATACGGACAACAGCCCGTACTACCTAGGGTCCTAGGTAGATACATACAGGTTTCTATAATTTGTAAGGTTGTGAATGTGTACACTTAAAAAAATAAATTTCACCATTGCACCCATGCGAAGCAGGGGCTGGTCTATAGTTTAAAATAAAATAGGTCCGATTGTTTCAGGATCAACACAGGCGATATACAAAAAAGCCAATTTAGTTTTACATCAATAACGTTCATGAAAATGCATGAAGCTCTGATGAGATCGAACTACGAACGCGGAACGCTGTCGAACGGAACGCGCGTATCCCCAGTCCGACTATTTACGGCCCGCGATAGCTCTCGCCGTAAAAACGTCAACGTGCGCCCGATCCTATCGCTGCCCTATCGCCGTCATAGATCCCCAGCTATCTATAAGCCACGACTTTTGATATACGACCAAGAAACCATTGGTTACTGCGCTAGTCTGCACCGGCCTGTGCCGGGGTCTGCCTAACCGTGATAAATGCACGGATTAGCAAGCTACGCCATTATTACGGAGCTATCGTCCATCGGGACAGTTTCAAAAGGATATAAGAGCAATAGATTTATTAACGTCGACAATTTTCCTGTTTTAGGTTGTCAGTTGAACACAGTAAATTGGTCCACAGTTTATTTATTAACGCTCTTAATCAATTGCTCCCACATTCACTCACTACTTTGGCCTTGTCAACCATAATGATATATTTTCCTAGAAAAACATACCTACCTATGAGTCCTACGACGTCCTCATGAAAATTGTTTATTTGTAGAGTTATGTGTTTAGTATCAATAAATTGTACATTTTATTATGTATAATTTTTAGTAGGTATAATTTAGCAGAATTTATCTTCAATTTATTCTACCAATTAATTATCATCAATTTATTCTACCTTCATTCATAGCAGATAAAACAAAAATCCACTATCCAAATCAAAATCATTTCAAGTGCCACGCAAAAATAACTTTTATGGCAGGCGCCGCTTCCTTCACATTTACCCAATTTACTAAACCAAATAACTGTAGACACTAAAGACTCAATTAATAGTAAAACATAAAGCGTAGGGAAGCTGAAAGAACATTATATCAACTCTAATATAACGCGTGTTGATCAAATCTCAGGCCGTGGCATGCTAAATAAATAAATAAATAAATTCTTTTACAAGTAACTATGAGACTCATACAGTGTCTAATTGTGCGGTCTGTTTGTCTGTTTGTCTGGAACTTGTAACTTATAAAATAAAAAAATACCTATTCTCAAATAACGAAAACACTTTAAAAAAAATCTTGTTACACCTCTGTTGGAAATGACATGAAAAATGGTTGCAATTAATCGTAAAATACAAAACGAAATCATATCGATACGAAGTTACGTTACCACAGAAATATAATAACTGCTTACGTCCCAATGTTTACATGCTTGAGAACATTTCAATAATCCACATAATTCTTATGCAGTAAGTAATTAGGTGCCGAGGTTCGTGTGAAAATGCAAATAATCGATTATAGCATCGAGTGAATGGTCGATTATATGTAGCGAACAAATTGCGATAACGAGCGGCTTTGTTTCGCTTAACGAAGTTGAAAACTCGTAGGTTATCGTAGCAAAAACAAATGAGGTATTGAGCTAGTTTAAATGCAACATTATCAATGGTTTTCTTCTACGAGACAAACGCCAAAAAACCAGTAAGTACTCTTTCAGAAAATTCTGTTTTTTTTTTGTAGGCTGAAAATAACATATTATTTTTACCAGCATCGATACTAATATTATAAATTCGAAAGTAACTCGGTCTGTCTATCTATCTGTCTGTCTGTATGTTACCTTTTCACGCCTAGACCACTGTGCGGATTTCGATAAAATTTGGCAGAGAGATAGATTGCATCCCGGGGAAGGACATAGGATAGTTGTTATCGACATAACTCGCGGGTGAAGCCGCGGGTGAAAGCTAGTCTCATATAAATGTGTTCAAGTACGAAATAAATCACGCTGAAGGTTACGCCAGTGCGGTAGGAAAAAAGAATTGGCAGATTTTATCATTTATATTTATTGTTTGCACATACACGTACCAACATGGAGTAATTCCATATTTACTCGTTTTTTACTTGTTTTATCTTGAACGATAAACGATACAGCCATTTAAAAGTTTACATAAATACCTATATTTTGTAAGCATTTCAATTTCACACAACATTAAAGATTCACTGCCCACATTACCAAACTACCCTTTACTTAATCATTTAACGCCTACAAGATCGCATTTGAATTAAAATTCATGAACTAATTACTATAGGGCGTGTGCGAAATGAAATAAACTAATTAAAGGGCAACACTGGCCAGCCAATTACAGCAGTTGATTTATCAGTGTTGCCTGATCAAATAATTAAAAATACACCGGCCGGTAGATGGCGGCACGGTCGTAAATCGGCAACGTTCGCGCATTCAATTTGCGGAATGAAACTGCACGGCCTCAATATGTTCGTTGTATGAGAATTGACGATTTACTGCCCTTTGAACTAAGCATTCTTCGAATAAACAAATTATTATAAATAAAACGAAGGCGAGTGTTTATGTCGCTACGTCGCTAGCGACAATGTCTCTCCACATTCTTTGTCCCTGGTATTTTTATTTCGCATTCCTGGTTCTGTTGTAGTGTTTTTGCGTTGCTAGGTTACGCCTACGTATTATAATGATTAGAGGAGCGTATACACATCTGAGATCCACTCAGGTCTCGGAGGTGTATCTGCAATATTCACAGAGGCCAAGACACTGTGTGACCTTTGCTTTAATCAGCTGTTATTTCTTTAGTTCAGACTGGGGTCAATTGGGTTCTAAAACATTTGTTTTAAAATATAGCACTCTCAAAAGATTGAAGAAAGAAACGTGATCCGAAGAATTTTATTGATTTTACTTATATAACTGTAACCCGAGCTAACTTGTGTTTTTGTAAGCATGTGATTGTGACAATAAATATTTTTCTTTCTTTCTTCATTAAAATACACTTAATTACAATAAAGTGAGATAAGGTAGGTACCTACCTACTATAAATTTACGCTCTTACTAATAAATGGTTTATGGGATCTGCGCGACACAACCCTTTGTCTTCTTCTTTCGAAAGTCAAATTACTGACGACTGAAAGAGAGAAATCGGTGTGTAACTATTTACGTTTATTAGTAGATAAAGGGGTTAATATGTAATGAAGGAATAAAGTTTCAATTAATTTTACCTTATAGCTTTAATTACATTTTTACACAATTATAATTTTACCTACATAATATATTTTGAATTGGGTTTAAATGATATTCATAGCCGCGGCAGACCGATGGTCACTTTGCTTTTCAAGGCAAAGAAGTATCTTATCTTATTTATTGCATTGATACCAAGGCAGTTTTAAGTACATAAATACATCAGGCCAACGTATAAACAGATAAAATGCCTTAAATCATGTAAATATGTTAAATAAATTACCCATATCTTTCTTAATATATAAAAAAATCTGTGAACCTTGAGAAATAATTTTCTCTTAGGTATATAATTACGCTAATGATGCCGTTGGTTACATAACAAGAATTATTATTGAAGTAGGTATAATTAATTGTGAAAGTTCAATGACACTGGCCCGTCTACGTATTAAACATACCTACACATACATGGCCAGTTAATACTCATAACTACTCAAATCCATTAGAACAGAAGTTTATCAGCTTTTATTTTGATCTATCTACATTATAAACCGCATAGATTCTCATCTCTCATCATAGATCTCTCTAATAAAGTGTGTAGTGCCAGTAGAATTAAGAAATTAATAATAACTTATCCAAAATTATTTGTCACAGAAACACACGCTTACAAAAAGATACTTAGGGTGATATATTGAAAAAAATGTGGTTGTTCTATTTCGTTTAACTTGATTTAACATTTTGGTATATGTTTGTGTACATGATACTAGACCAAAGAGTCAACTCTTTGGTCTAGTATCATGTGAAAGGAATACACGATTCTATGATTTTTTTTCGATACAAAAGAATTGGAAAGTTATATCTACTTTTTACTTTTTTCGACGTCACGGCGTAACGCTTAAGAGTTATTCAATGGAATTTACTTTAAAACATAGAGAATTATCATAACAAAGTTTACTCAGAGTAGTTTTAAATTTTATTTATTTATTTTGATAAAAAAGGAGACAATTCGTTTTAGCACACATACGTCACTCGTTTTATTCCGAGCGCACGCACACTAGAGCCATCTCTCTTCTTTTACGTTTCAAAAGTAATTGCATCACTTTCGGTCGCGTAGTAGATCAGTTACTACGATTTATTTTCGAAGTAGCGCCTTAACTATGAATAAAGAAAAATAAAAACCAAATAGACCTGTATCCCTATAATAGAACCTATCACGAGCACAGAACAGAAATAGTCGACAGCTGCACGTCGTGACTTTGACAAGGAGACTCACCATGATGCAGCTCATTCTGATAATGATGCGATGCTCAGTCAGTCCTGAATTCCTGACCTCCCTACAACTCTCGATCCTCCGCATCCAATTACCAAAACAAGTAAATCGCATTTACTCATCACAACTAACTGCCAAAACTAGTGACGTACTATCACACTGGCGACCAAATAAATGCCTCAAATAAATAATACTACGTTTGTTTACAGCCAGGCTGCTAATTGACGTCACAGACGTTGATGCGTTCTGCACGCAACGCGTTCCAAACTGTTTACGAGTGTTGCATTCTATATATTTTTCCTGAAGGCATTAAAGCGTGATGCGCGAATTGAAATATGGGACGGGAATCGGGCTGCGGTGGTGCCCCGTTTGATCGAGCGAGTAGGCATGGACACAGAATGCGTCTACCTACCTGTAGTGTTAATATATTTATGGGTCGTAGCCGATGACGTTTGAAATGGGTAAGCTAGTGTGTCGTTTTGTCATCCTAGTTTTGAAATGTATTTTTTATGAAACTGTTTTCAATTTATCGCAAGTCAAACCAAAGCATACCATTGTGAAACTTGCACACATGTCACTTTTATTCGTTATTTATGAATAACTTACAATAAATAAGAAATTCATAGGACTAACATGATCTACTTCAGCTCCTACAAACGAGTATTTCCCAATTCCACAGCCACAACAATCGTATTTCACTCCAGTATCGACAGCAAGATAATTGTCTCAAACTAAATCCTCAAGCCATAACTCTACTCGCCTACAATTGTAAATAAATCGCGAGCTAACCTAGTGGTGTGTAACGAGCTTAAACGGGGCTCCGATGCGATAACTCCACAGTCCAATGTTATATTGCTCAGTCGCCAGTTAAAGTACGAGTTTTTGATCAGTCTCGCCTTGAGGCCGATGAACTGGCTTGATTAATCATACTGCACTCTTTGTCTCTTTGAAGTATCGTCCAGAAATATATTGTATCCGCAAGGGTTATGTTGGTACACCTGTTTGTAAATAGTGTATAATATTTACGTTAATATTTTTTATTGTTGGACATTACTGTAAATTCATACAATTACATTCTTAAACAAAAGTTGTTTACACTTTATTTGTACTGTTTCAGTTGTATAGTAAATTATTGTTGGTATTCAAATATTTTTCCGCGCAAGCTTCATAAAAATCATTTTTTTGCTTTTCCGATAACATTTTCCGGTTCACTTTGAGTTTATGTTTGTGTGTATTATGTACTGAATTACTTACATATTTTCTGAAAATTCAATACAGAATTAAAGTGGACAAAGTTTTAAATAAAAAGCGATACTCCCATTAAAAGCCTCGCAATGTATTTTTAGTCACTCAATAAATTATTATCGGTTGAAAAATACATGAGTCTATGGACACCGACGTAAATATCAATTCGATTTATAAGGAGAACTATAAATTACACATACGTGGTACAAAGAAAAACTAGTAGGTAAGTAAATTTAATAGACAGAAGTGCGACAAGAACTCTAGACTCTTCAGAAGTGTTATAATAACTCATCTGTTGTAAAGTTGACCTTACATAGAGAGATAAGCGAGTAATGAGCGAGAACGAAGCTGAATAAGACACATTTTAAGGCATATTATCAAGTTTTTTACTCGTCTTTGGATTAGCTTCACATAAAAAACTGTTCATGCTTCACGTTCAGTACAACAATGCATTCAAGATGCTGTTGGGGCTGCCACGCTTTTGTAGTGCCTCGGGAATGTTCGCGGACGCGCAAATTAATGGCTTCGCTGCGATCAGACTGGCTTGGCTGCAGCATCCACTGGCTGGTGTCAGCCACTCACAGCACAGCGTGGCATAGATGGTTGCGTGGCAGCTTTCTCCTGATGACATTATGATGTCAGAAAAGCTGCTGTCGCTCTGCGTCCACGACAAAGCGGTATAGATAGATGCACACTGATATATTCCAGCATAAATTGATGATCAGCATCAATATCATCAGGATTGAACCACTAATACTATGACCACTAACTACTACTGACTATTTTAAAAAAATACTAAAACTTCTTGTCCTATATTTTAGAAAGGAAAATACTATTCGTAGCACGAAAGTTGCTTTACCACACCTTCGTCTACTACAAGCTACCTAGTTGACCAAGTTCTATGATTCGAAATGACTGTCCGGCTTTACAACTGTCACAAATGCAGAAAATATTGGTAACTAAGTCCCACAGAACATATTCTATATGATTGTACCCGCAGTAATTTTTCTAGGTATGTAGGTCTTTCGCGGTTGTCATCTATCTATAAGAACTATGCGAACACTGCTATGCAGCGAGACATTCTAAGAATTGTATACTGGTTATTATTGCATGCTTTGAATGTAAAAAAATGTGTGCTATGTGCTTTAAACATTGAAGGTACTTATACCCACTTGATACAGAACAATTTCTTTATAAATACGCATTCCCCACATTTTATGAACTACAAATCGGTAAACGTAAGGTAGGTACGTAGGACCCCAGAGTGGCCCTCAGACTAGATGGAGTGACGTTCTTCGCAAGGTAACTTGTAACAGCTAGATGAGACTTGCAAATAATCGAGTTTAATGGCGTCCAATAGGAGAGGCCTATGTTCAGCAGTAGACTGCTGTAAGCTGATGGTGAGGAAATATAGGTACCTACATTTTAAACAGGTGCATAATAATATCCTCTAATAGCTCTCAAAAGTGAATAGCTTTCACTGTGTTCCATCTCATATGATAGTCCTTCGAACGATTAATTAATAAAAATTAATGACGTTGACATTTCGAAAGGGTGCTATTAATTTTAACTGTAGGTATTCGCGTCACATCTCATGATCGTAATTATAAAGGATAAGGTGCGAGGACCTGTCAGGATCATAACTTCAAGTTTTTGTTAAGAAATATTTCATACATTTTTATCACGCCATTAATGAATGGAAGTGTTGAGAATTTCTACGAAGTAAAGTAATTCATTGAACGACATCTTATGTACCTGCATACAATTAAAGTAACGTTGAGAACGTTTTAGAAGTTCGTAATTAACTATATAAGCCAGTATATACAAATATTGCGACAAAACAACTTTCCATGATTTAGATATGAAACCTTAGTACTTGTCAAGTCTGAAAACTTTGCAACCAAAACTCCAAACAGCGGCTGGGGAACTTGGGAAGCTTCTGTGTTGCGGTTAAACTTACGGGACATCCGCAATAAGTTACAACAAGTTTGTGGGGAGCCCAAAATCGGTACCTTTTCAACACACAACCCCGCAAAATGACACCGTGTCAACGTGTGCGTTACCACCCACTTAAAAGTCAAAGGATTTCGACATTGTGTGCCCAGCTGAAACACGCCCATTGGTCGCAGTGGCCAGTATAAACATCGGGGTGTTACAAACTTATTTGCATTTACACGGGCCGAGTAATTGCGTTGCGCTACAGGGAGAACTTTAATTAAACTTAAGAGTCTTAAACTTAAGTAGATATAGCTTAAGTACGTAATAAGAAAAGTTTTGTTAATTACCTAGGTTGATACTAGGATTACCTACGTATGTACTTGGCCGGAGTTTGTTGCCAAAAGCGGAATCAGCAAATTGGATATTAGATATATTTTAGCGAAATTCATATGAATGTAGGGGAAACGGAGAATTTTCTTGGAGCAATTTGATATCATATGTATTGTGACATAAATACCTATCGCCAGGATATGCGGGGTCTATTTCTATATTTCACTCAGTAATCGGTAAAGGGGGCAGTGCACCAATGTAAGAATAAATTCTTTCTCTTTATCTTCTGGTAAATAATAATGCTGTGACACTAATATGGCAGAAGAGGAAAAATAGGTTACTTTATGAAATTATACAAGTACAGTCACGAGCACTAATATGTCAACACTTGGCAACTTTTAATTGCGATTTTTTCACAAAATAACGAATGCAACGTTGAAATACGACACTTTACATAAACCTATGGGTTCGAAAATACTATGTTCCTAATAATATAAAATTTCATTCAAAAATAAAGGAGAAAATCGCCTTTGAATAAAGCCAAGTGTATACATACTTATGCTCGTGACTGTACATACATCTAAAGAAAGGGTTAGTTTTCTAAATTAACAGAGAGGAGACCGGCCTTGGTGCACGGTTGGTTCAGAATCATTCAACATAAACTTAAAAAAAATATACTACCTATGTTTTATAACAAAAAAAACTAGGTATTTAGTTTGGCACGACTTTCGTGGTTGATAAGCTATTGGAATGTTAAAAATATTTATGAAACAATACTTTTTAGTCATTTAGATTTATGTTACGAAGCTATACTTAGCCATTAGCTAATTGGACAGACAATACCTACTAAAATAACAATTAACATAACCCCCGACCACACAACAAAAGCTATTTTTGTAACAAAAGATTAGCATATGAAATAAATAAAACTTCGTTATTTATTACACTTTAGCGCTCATTTTCGCGCTATTAAAACTATAAAAACCAGAAAACTATTAGTGATCATTAAAAACCCATAGCATAATCCCGTTATCTATAACCAATTGTATAAAAACGAACGGAGAAATCTAAAAACATATAAAATCGTTAGTTCAGTGTAACTACGCTTTCGAATCAGCTGTGAAATCAATCAATTGATTAGTGACGGTTAAATTAATAAAACACAGTTGGTACATAAATTGGAATTGATGGTATCAATAGTAAGTTATAATTTAACAAGTTGTAAGGCGGTGGGCACACTGGTGGTGCGACTGCGCGGCGCCCGCGCCGTTGGACAGAGGTTGATTAGTTTTCTGTATCTGATTTTCGCTGTAGGTAGCAAAACTGGTGTTAATCTTTATGTGTATACTTTGGAGGGGTTCGTTAACCGGTTTAATAATAAATATAATAATTATGTTCTTTATTTCGGACTACAAGTACTCACAGTCCAGTATTAGTAACAATGACTTAAAAACTATTTTAGTAAACTTTTACAAACTAAAACAACTAAAAATGACGTGACCCAACACACGTTGGCACGCTCCTTCGTACCCGATGTCTTCCTTATAAAAGGACTGTCCACGTTGTCTAATAAAGTTTTCAGAATGTTTTGATATTATGTAACGAGAGGCATAACTCAAACGTTGCTTTATTTTTTCCTATTCGGTGAGAAAGCGCCTTCCATTAGGCACTCAACATAAAGGCGTGTATCTACCATACGTTTTCTTTGAACAAGATTCACTGAGCAACGAATATTAATCAAGTCAACAGCACACCCAATAATTATTACCAAATTAAAACTATTTCATCGAGTACACCTGTGTGATACAAACGTTACATAAATAACCACAGTTATCGCCTTCGAACCGATCAAATAAAAAATTCGAACTCTCTTGGGAGATAAAAAATAATAGAAAACAAGTCAAATCTTTCGGTTTGGCGTTTGTGACCATTATATTTGTATACAGCGGGATATAACAGTTACCATAACCGTTAGTCATTCGCTAGTGTGAACTAGGTATTACCTAGCGCTAGCGTTTATTTTTACTACCCTCTGTATGCTTCTAGTGGCAGCCATTAGAACACAAAAATTGCATTTTTAATATGAAATTAATAGATTTCAACTCACTGGAATTTCTCTTTTTTGCATACATTACTTTTAATTGAGTTTCTGCAGTTGCGGCAAATATTAAAAAAACTTTTTCTATAAAAACGATTTCTATTGCTATTTTTAGAAACCAATTTAAGATAGGTGTGAAATTGTGAATATGTGGAGGCAATGAATACTGTAGAAATACAGAAGTTCTCATTTTTTTATCGACCAGAGTAAGAGCATGAAGCTTCTGGTAGCTTCAGATCAAGTGTCTTAGCTTAGATCCTGATACGGATAGTCCAACAACTACACTACAGAAAGAATAAGGACTGCCTGATTTTTGCCTTTTGATAATCCGGAATGAGGTGATCCAGCAGAGAACCAAAGTAGTCGACATAGCTCACAGAATTGAATAAGCAAGTTGAAGTGGCAATAGGCCGGCCATATTAGCCATAGATCCGATGACCGTTCGGGTAGACGTGTTCTTGAACGGAGACCGCGAATCCGCAAACGTAAGGTGGGACGCCCTCAGGCTAGGTAGAGCGACGGTCTTCGCAGGGTGGGTGATAGCTGCATGGAGCTGGTTAAGAGTTACCGAGAATCGAGCTAAGTTCCGTGCAATTGGAGAAGCCTTTGTCCAGCAGTGGACTGCTTTAGGCTGATGATGACTTTTGATAAAAATATTCGTTACAGTTATTACAAGAGAGGCACGTGCCAAAGTAACGGTCGCAGAAATCGATCAAGGTTAAATCTCGCTTGCTGCGGTCGGTCCGTGTATGGGTGACCATCCCTTTCACACCGAGACCCTTCCGCGCCTCGGCCTTTTGTGTGTAGTGGGAATGGCTTTCATTTTGACAGTCCAAAAACAGTCATTGCGTTATTTATGTTGTTGAGCAGACAAATTTTTGACATGTAAAGCAACGGACTAGCAATATCCTTCAAAATGGTTAAGATTATGATTGATAGTGGGTTACGCAATTCAGCTACATTCAGTTAGACTGGAAGCCAAGCCATCCCAAAAGGCAAGGTAGATGACTCGTTACAGTTATTATACCTTCAATAGCTGTACTATTACTTTCTCCAATATGCATATCATTAAAATTACATGTACTGATCTCATAATGGGGACTCGTACTAGGTACCTTACAATTAAGAATATAAACCAACCCATATTGTTCACATTACTAATCCATGACAGTTAATAACTACTTATATTCACTCGTAAATCATTATTTTGTACATTAACTTCACGGTCCAATAATTTGGGTGCCTTTGCTTCTTGCTCTGTTGAGCCCATCCATAATGAAACCTTTCTGTTTTAATAATGGTCACTAACGACACTAACAAATAATGTGCATGCACATTTGTCAGTCTTCTGATATGACATAGTTCATAACACCTCTTCTATTTTCGCCTTCTTCATTTAAGTACTGAAGGATGGTAATATTTGTCTACAACTCCTGTCTCGGTGATTTCTAATCTACAATTTCTAGCATTTCTTCCATTGTCTTCATGTTGTCCTATTCTTTGCTTGCCTTATTTATTCTTATCTATTTATGACCATCTATGTCACCATCTGCAAAATTCGTCATGGCTTCATTTAGGCTAGGGTTAGAATTCATGCTTATAACACTGCAACCAACATGATTAGATACTCCGCTAAAACACTAGTCCAAACTTATGATCAAAGATGTTATTTAGATAGAAAGTGCCTCATCTACGCAAATGCATGACACAAAGTGATGTAACATCTAGTTAAAGTCATAGCTAGCTATAAACTGATTCTGATGCACATCGCACATATTTAAGGGGGCCGCGGACACAAATTGAAAATTATGGGTTGTCGCGTCAGAGTAACGAGTCCGTTAAATTATATTATGAAGCATGTTTATGTATAGTTTGGGCTGTTTTAGATTGGACAGCACTTAAATTGGTGTTGTGACCCTTTTTATAATTACCAGTTGTGACTATTTAGGAGTTATTTGTGAGATGTTTGTTGAAAAGTTAGTCTGGATACACATACTTTTCTGTTTTATTAGGGAAAATAAAAATTTTTATTTCATGAATATTTTAAAGAAAATTATACCTAGGGAAATGAATTCACTTATTTTTCAAAACATGACACAGCAGTAGGCGTAAAGCGTAGGCAACAACTTCATAAAATAAAATACTTTTAACAAGATAACGCAGCAAATGAAACAATAATTCTTTGCTACGACTAAAATAACGCTCACTAATCAATTTCTAAAGAAATAAATACTAGTATCACTCCAATAACAAGTACAATGATACGGCTAGAAAGGCGTTTGTCCTCAATAACTCAAAATGATTAATTACACCTCTATTTGTTATAATAAGCCGTTTTATTACAGCAGATCACTGTTGGCCTATGCGCAAATTAGAAATTATTGGGCTCTGTCCTTTAATTTATGTTTTTATGTGTTATAAGTTTATGTGAATTGATATATGTTTATAGAGTCCTTGAAAAATCTATTTGGCTGAGACCGATTTCGAGCGAAATCGGTGTATTTACGGTGTAGGTATATTTACGTACTTATTACTACCTGATCAAAATTAAAAAGATATAGAATTATGTGAGTTATGGAACAGCGCGGTTATTGCGTACCACACTATCAGTAGCAACGACTTTCATTTTGACAGTTCAACAACATTCATTGTGTTATTTATGTTGTCGAAAAGGCCAATTTTTCGAACATTTTAGGTAAGCAATGGATTTGGAATATCCTTCAAAATCCTTCAGATTGTGTTTGTAAGTGTGTTACGCGATTAGGGTGCAGGTGTTACTTTTCGGAAATCCATTACTAAAAAATGTTATGTTATTTTAATATTCAGGTTATTTTTTGCAAAATTTACATATTATTAATGTGATTTTTTCTACGTATACATGTGGTTAAAGGTAGTTTGAGTAAGAAAAACATGGCTCTAGTCATGCCACCACAAAGTAATGCAAAAATAGAAACGTAACAAGTTACACATTTGAAACCTCCACGCACATTTGAAACCTCCACGCAAGATTTTACGCAATCTAACTTATACTTAATAACTTTATTTTTACCGTGATTACACTAGAAAATTTTATCACAATAACTCATAGTTCCAACTCCAATCAAAACTGAACCCTATTTAACATTCATACAGTTAAAATTTACATAAAAATAACAACAGAAAAATCTAAGAATTTTCTCACGTTCGCACTGTGCTACCATCTTCAAGGTTAGATGTGACAGATAAAGCCAGAACACATAGGCCGATGGTAGTTAAAATGGTCATTTTCCACATCAGTTGACCACATGGGTCATGTCCCGGTACGTGATATCCATTCTAACTAGTGTAACTATGCAAACGTAGCCTTAGCCTGACTTACCTGCAGGTACGTTTGAAATAATAGGGTCAATTTTGGTGGCTGTTGTTGTGTTGGTATGTGTGTAATAAAGGTGTAATATTAATATTAATGCCACTGCTGAAATACCAACTATAGATTCTGAAATAGTGTCTGTGACGACCTTTGCAGAGTGGCTCGTAGGAAATGGATGAGTTGCCGAGAATCAAGCTGTATGGCTTGCAATTAAAGAGGCCTATATCCAGCATTGAACTGCTGTATGCTGATCATGATGATGATGGCCATCTAATGTTTGAGGGTTTTTTTTTTTGCGGATGGGAAATCTTCAAATGACACCTCCCGCTCTGGGAGGAGTGTTTTAAGGGTCAAACTTCCTTTTTTATCAGAACATAGGTACTAATCTAAAAGAAAAAAAAAACAACAAAACACTGCATCCGTTTAGACTGGAAGCCGACCCCAGCATAGTTCGGAAAAGGCTAGGCAGATGATGATGATAGGTACTAATCTCGATAGTCAATGTGTTTATCTTATTTTAGAAATTACAAAAAAAAAATGATATAAAATGCAAGGTTCCCAATGCTTTCAGTTATTCATTGAAATGCTTCTTCGACTGTCTAGAATCAATATGAAATATAAATTACGTAAAATTAGGCCATTATGTTAAGATAACTCCTATAATATGACTAAATAGTAAGTATGTCACACAGCTGTTTCGCTCAATATAATGCCTACATGCACTAATTCCAGTCTGGCACTGTCAAGCACACAAGATGCATCGACAACTGACTCACTAAGATGATCGACCTCCAGACTACCTACATTATACACTGCATTTAGGTGCATCAAGTAAAAATATAAAATCTTAGTGGGTATCTCTGATTGGCACAAGAAATCTTGGCGCCGCGTGGTTTTAGAAAAGAGAAGAAAGGCGCAAAATGGATTTTGCAAAAAAAAACAAAAAACCTTGACCACTTTCTGACCCTCCCCCTACGTAAGAAAAAATAAGACTTGGATGAACCACCTCCCCCCTTTCAATCTTACCAAAATTGCAAACTAAAAACATCAAAAAAATTAAAAACTTTAAATTTTTGCTGACTTTTGTGACCTTACGGAAGAATAATCTAGACCCCTCCTAATAAGAAAAAAATTGACTTGTTCGGACCCCCTTCCCTCAAATCTTCTTACGTAATAAATGAACGGCCCCAATCAGTCACTTTATAGTTTATAGGGAAGCCTTAGCTAGCGAATTTCATCTTACAGTGAATTACCAAGTATCCTTCAACAGGCAACAGTCACCCTTAACGTCTTTATTGTTTGAAGAAAGAGCACCAAAACGTTGTGCATAAAACTGTTTTAATAACCCCCACAACATAAACTTATCAAAGCCATAACTAAAACCTCAGTTATCAAAGGATGTATGAAAATCAGAGGCACATAAAGGTAAAGGAAGGCAAATAACAGTCGTACTTATTCATTGGTGTGTGGACTAATTGTAAGTGGAACGTTGCTCGCGAGGAAACGTCAAAATAAACGCAAAACACGTGCCCGTACAGAACTCATATAAATTCCACAAGTTTCATTTGCGAGGAGATTGTGGTGCATGATGAAAGAGTTAGCGGGAACTTTGATGAAGAAAAGATAGTTAGACATACGCAAGCAAACAAGCAGTGATTACATCACCCTAGTAATGAAGACAAGCATAGATACGGAACGACCTACGTAGATGATGTTATCATCATCTGCCCTTACAGAAGTCATCTCAGTGTATGTGGAATCTAAAAAAGCGGAAATAAGTTGTTCTCTTTCGGTATAGTCTCCCTATATAGGCCTTACTCAAAATAGTCCAGATTATTACCCGCTTTATGCCGACTATCAAGCTTAGCAAGTTGGTTAGATTCGAGATAGTCATTATTAAGTACTTACACGAAAAATAACTAAGGGGAGAGAACATTAAGTGCCTTTTTGAACTACCTTTAATCATTAACATAGTCATATTTTTATTCGTCGTGGGCGTTTCATGTTTTTAATAATTCGTTCTTTTAAGTTTAATTTGATCCATGATCATCAATTAAAATTATAAAACACACTTACGCTACCGTTCTTCAAACCAGTTTTACAGGATACCAATTTCACACATCATAAACCGCATTCAGATACAATTAGGTATGCAATGCCCAGCAGATCTTGGCATACGTCGGAATTGGGAACTAGCTCTCAATGTACCGAAAAGAGCATACTTTTGACGTTTACCTTCACAAGCAGCACCACTACCAAAGGCCAAGTTAAACTGGACGCTATACTAATCCCGCTTTCGACCATACCTCACGCCGCAGTTTCAAGAGGGGCATGTTGAACGCATGAGCGTCATACATTCGTGAACATTTAAGGTGTCCGGATCAAAGGGCTTCTCTGACGTTAATTACAGAATTATCTCATTTCTGTTCCTTTGGCAAACGAACCGCTGATAGACACTTCAATGGAGCATGAATATTCGCCATTTCAAGTTTACAAAGATACCTACAACGTATTATGGCCGACAATCGGTGGTTGATTTATGTTGGTGATATTATGAACATCTTGTGACCTACAAAAGTTCTGATTGAATTTTGAATCTTGTTTTCTAGAACGCAAAAGCATACCATAACCACAACCATAATCAGCCCATATGTTCCCACTGCTGGGGTCTCAATGGGCCATAACCCACCACGCGGGCCTAGTCATAGATGAAATATGATGATGATGTAACATGTCTTCGAATTTTTGGTTCTAACACATACAGGTTTCCTCACGATATGTTTCAATCGCCGTTTTGAGAGCAGCGATGATGAAATAATTTACATTTTTTTTTATGTCAGAAAGGTCTTATCAAACTGATTACTACTTACAAAAAAATTAAGACACTTGATAATTTGAAATATAATATTATAAAATACAAGAAAATTGGTTGGTTGAAACAGACGTAAAAAAACTGTTCGTTTGCCGTCTCCCTTATACCACAATATACCCCTCATTAATGTTTCTACTGAAGGACGAGTATAAACGTAGTTTTCAGTCATTTCCCTCTGAAGTGCGTCGTTAGAATGATTTGCTTTCATTATTATGGTTCTGAAATGTTCAGTTAGCGTTTCATGGTCATAATGCCTTTGATTTTGGTGACGACAACGTGTTTATTATACGAACTTGTTTTTCTATCTTTAAGTGAATTAAATTAAACTGTGTGTCATTTACCTTGATGTATTTTCAGGCACAGGATACCTACCTACTTGTGTAGGTATGTCTTTTTTTCGGTAGTCGGCCACAAAGAGGAATCTCTCTTTTTTTATATCCACAATCGAGTTGATAAATCAGTTGGGTCAAATACTTCAGTTGCAAACTTGAAACCCATCGATGAGTTAACATGGCGGTATAAAAAAAATCGACACAATAGTGTACGGAGAGTCTTCTTTCACATTATCATACAATTCCTTTTTTAAACCTTATCAGGTATAACCGGACTATTGATTTAATCAGTAAGATACTTCAATGTTGTGTAAGTCAACGGGGTCAATACGATTCGATGACACAACTTTCGATTTTGCTGCACCAATACATTGTAAAAAGCGTTAAAATGTCAGGGTATGTGAAATATACGAAGCGGTTCGCGTAATGAGCTTTGGCTGCCAAAAGCAATGATTCATATTCTTAATGGCGTCAATCTCGCGTTAGTTGCCAAATGAAGGAGTATAGTAAGTAGATAGTGTAGTGCTCAATGCATGTGTGACAATTTGGCATTCGGGTTTGGATAATTTAGAGCATTGGTGTAGGTCGTGCATATTAAAAAGATAGAGGTATAATTAAGGGACACACGGACCGGCAATTAATTCTGAGATGATAATGAATGTAGGTGGTTATACAATCACTGTGTTAGGCGTTATTATACAGGGAGGAAGGGACAACGACGTGCAAACTGTAACCATGAATTCAGCACATGATTCCAGACTATCGTAGAAATTAAAAAAAAAATTGCTTGTGACATTTTGACCGCGTAGGTAGGTATCAGTGACAAAGGTTCCATACAACTCGATTCCTACCGGCTTCTCTTTAAAAATGGCACAGTCAGTATTTTAAAGACAAATAATATAACCTTAATAAAGATATCTACTCCGGCTTACCTCTTACAAAAATAGACCCTTCGATTTTCTATGAAACAGCAGATTTATTTTTAGATAACCGATGAAAATTGAGATGGGTAAAGATCGTCACGCACTGAACGCCTGAGGCAGGACATCGCCGTCGAGGTAGACCAAGGCGAAGGCGGTGTGACGATCTAATATCATTCGCAGGGCCAACCATGGCCAGAGATTGCACAAGACAGTGAGGTTTGGAAGAAAAAAGGGAGGCCTTTGCGCAGTGGGTCACAAAACAGACTAACAAAAAAAAAACTGACAAAAAATTTCAACACACGAGTTTCAGAATCATGTACTGAATCCACCGCGCGTCGATGTCCCTGTTACCCTGTATAGCTTGTTTGTTGACTGCATTACACTCGAAAAACTGGTACCCATATATCTAGCGACAACAAGACTACAATGTTCTATTTTCTCACACAAAAGCAAATAGCCACACCTCTACAATACAGAGTGCACACCCACTTTACTTGTCTACCCATAGTAGCCTAGATAGGTATTACAGCCACATCTAAGATTAGCTGGGTACTGGGCAGTACACAATAGCTGGCTTCTATTCGTGCGCGTGGGCAAACATGAAAGCAATACTTCATAGGTTCTACTAACAAACCCTTTTGTACTCCCAGAGTAACGGCCGACGCGACTCTAAAGCATGTCAGTGTATATTTATAACACTAGGAGTTATATCCATGAGTAATGGGACTTATGTACCCCGCCGCATTATACTGTTGTAAATCCAACGTAGTGTCGCGTTTACTATTTAAATGTATTCATCCCAGAGTTTATCCGGCGTCATGGAGAGAGGCTTTCGCGGCTGCAGACACCCATGAATAATTTTCGTATAAGCCTCATCGTGTCGTTTGGATCCCTACCTTAGCTGTGATTGCCTCGTTATATCAAAATATTTTTCCGGAAATTCTTACGGTGGTATTCGTAAACTATTTCCAAGCTACCAGTTTCTATTAAAGTATGCCATCGTATCTGTGCTAAACATGCATCATTGACTGCTTTACTTTGAAAAGTAGCTGTATTTGAATATATTACCGTAACAACTACTTACCTACCTCCTACGCTTCGAAAATGGATTAGGTTGATCAATCACATTTGGGTCTAAACAGCACTGAGCAATTTGTTGCCCATGTTCTTGATAAGTCTTCAATTAGGAGACATAGCCTTAGCTGCCTCCTAATTGCTTATCTGTACCATAATCATCCTATAATGTTCCCTCTTGGAGAGGGGTTTTTTTTTTTTTATTTTTTTTTTTTTGCGGATGGGAAATCATCAAATGACCCCTCCCGCTCTGGGTGGAGCGGAAGGGAGTGTCAGACTCTTACTGACTAAAACCCACCCGTGTTCCTTCCTTAGCCCTTTATGTTCCGGGCCAGCGGTAACCCTTTCGGACAATCCCGCTGACCCGGCAGGCTTCGGCCCTATGGGGCCCCTCCTCGATGCTGACATCTCTTTGAGGCGCGCGTGGAACACGTACGCGCCGTCCGGCACGGGCCTGGTCCTGATCGGACGGTGAGCTACCCATTACTCTCCGCCCGCAGGCCCGCGCCTACGGTGGCCGGGAGTCGTCGCGCGGCTCCCGACGCCCGGAGCGTCTCCCGCGGCGGCTGGGACGGGAGGCTCTCTCCCTGAGCCGTCCCGCCACCTCCTTCGCTAGCATGACTGCTTCGCAGAAGGAGGTGACTGCCTCCCACTCCCTCTCGCCCCGGACCATGGCTTGCACCAGGGCCGGGCGCGAGAGGTCGCCGCCGCTGCCGATCGCCTCTACGAGGACACGGCGGTGCTCCGCCCAAGCGGGGCAGACCTCCACCGTGTGCTCCACCGTGTCCTCTGGGCGATCCTGGCAATGGTGACACCCGGGCGTTTCCTCCCGCCTGATGATGTGCAGGAACCTCCCGAAGCTTCCGTGTCCGGTGAGGACCTGCGTCAGGCGGTAGGTGAGGGCGCCGTGGCGCCTCTCTAGCCACTCCTCAAAGAGGGGTCTTATCGCCGCTATCGCGGCGTGCCCTGCGCTGGGTTGCGACAGTCGTTCCTTCCATGTCGCCATGAGATCGCGCCGGAGCTCAGTCCGCTCCGCAGCGATTTGCCGCGGAAGCGGAACTTCCCCCCGGCTTAGTGCCTCCGCGCGCCACTCATAGACGCGCGCGAGGACCATCGCCTCCAGATCCCATGGCGGCAGTCCGGCAATGAGGCTTGCCGCCTCGCCAGAGATCGTGCGGTAGCCCCGGATAAGCCTTATGGCTACCACCTTCTGGGGCGCGTTAATTTAAGATTTTTTGGTTCTAGGATATACCGGTTTCTTCACGTTGTTTTTCTTCACCGTTTTGAAAGGAGAAGTGATAAAATAATTTATACAAAGTGCCTGTCTTGGTTCGAACCTACGACGTACAACTATATGGTAAGTCACGGCCGTTACCACTGGGCCACCACACTGCTTTCCTGAGGGGCGATTTTCGTAATTTTAAGAACGTTCACAGTCTTGTCTCTGTAGTCTTAATAGAATAGTTCTATATTTGCACATATAGTAGGTACAAGTTACATATGTTAAGTTTAAAATGATCTTAGACTACCTACCTTACGAGTAACTAAAAACAACAAAAAAATCCAAAATTTTGCAATATCTTTTTTTACAATCTGTCAAAAGTACCTCTAAAATCCCTACATTTTTTACAAGTTTTTGACGTAGATTGTCGCTGAGATGAGATTGCGACTAGAACATTTTTAATTATGGGAATTGGCTTTCTGTTGTCTTTATAATTTCTTAACAATTCCACATTCATAAAGTGAAATGCGTAAGTAGTAGAGGTAATTTCCGCAGTTATTTCAATAGAATCAGATGTTTATCTTCGAATACAAATTGCAAGTGTCATCCGAAGGAAATTGTAATTTAATAGCACTGAAGGCGATTACTTACTCTCTATCGGGATATTTTAATCGATAACAAATTGCTTTTAGTGGCTATAATAATGGCGATAATGATAGTCTTCTTTTACTTGCATATGCTTATATTTGATCAATAAGACCGTCCATTGTACTTTTCTATTCCTTGGTTTTATCCATCTTTCAAGGAAATACTGTACCTAGTTGCCTTGGAAAAATGAAATGAATTCGATGGTCTGAAAATGGTCACAATGAGAGGTAATTGGTGGTCCGATGTCCTTGTGAAGGCTGCAGGAACCCGTTGGATGCGAGAAGCGCAGAACCGGTCGAAGTGGAGGTGCTTGGGGGAGGCCTATGTCCAGCAGTGGACGTCTTTCGATGATGATGATGAATATGAGAGGTACTTTATACCAGTCTATTCTACGTGAAGCATATGAGAGTGATTCCCGCTTCTCAACATGCTAGAGGAAAGTATAGGTACGGTTGTAGGTTTTTTAGATCGGTAAGAGTTCGAAACAGCCTTCCATTCTTCACGGTTGGATGGATTCTGTAATTTTCTGGTTTAACCGACTTAACAGTGAATAATTTCACTCGATATCTTCTCTACCTTGGAATGCTGTTCTATCCGTTTTCTAAGACGGACAATATCTCGGTTCATTAGGTAGTTACCTATGGTCTGTATGGTATGATCCGATGAAAGTGTAAACAAGCCTTGTTCAGGCTAACTTCTTACGCAATCACTTACTAATGGGAAATAGTACCTAAAATATTCATCTGTATTTTGCAGGTCTCAACTTTAAGGATATCTAATAACTTTTTTCAACAATGTATTGTTTATATGACATTCATCATCATCATCATCAGTGAAGCCGAAAGACCGCACGCCGCACGCAAAGCACCGCCACTTCGACCCGTTCTTTGCTTCTCGCATCCAACGGGTTCCTGACAAAATGACATTATTCAATTGCAATTGAAAAATCATCGATGAAAATTGAGTTTATAAAATTAACCTCAATTGTCAAATGGAAAACATCTTTATGGTTATTAAAATTTAATTTCGGGTTTAAGTAGTCGATTAATCAAATCAACGCAGTCAATCTGTAAGTGGCACAACAAATAGACGTCCACATGTACTTACGTTTTCTGAGTAATTTGTTTACATTTTCGACATATAGTTTTGAAACAGACCATACCTACTTGTAGTTTGAACTAACATGTTCTATATACGTAAGTCTAAGTATAAGAATTTCATTTCCGATAATCATTACACTTTTATGGATTCAATTGGTATGTAAATAAAAGTGAAAACGATTTAATTATGAATGCTGATGTGGACCGATTGTATCATTGATGAGTGTTAAATTATCCGTCCATTAGATAATGAGGTTATAAAACCCTGATTTTATGATGGATGATTATATCAAACGTAGTTTAATTGTTTTATGGTACCGTTAATGGTAGAATAGTAATAAATGTAAGTTATATGACATTGATGTTTTACTGATTTTAAGTTTTTGTTTGTGACGTTCAAGTTTCAAAGTACTTACGTAATTTTTTTTCGCGTAAGTTTTTTTTGTCTCAGAAAAGTATACATTTTTAAACCAGAAAACTGTACATAGCTAAGTATTTTTTTCAATTATAAAATCATTGTTTTTTATCGTTAAGTATCTCCCCTAAGTTCATAGGTTCATAGATACCGTAGCAACCAATCAGAAAATAATTCAATTTAAAACAAGCCACACCACTCACGATCGTAACCTTAGGTATGTGTTTAATTAATTAGTTAATTGACTACTAAAAGCACCTTAATTACATGCAGTGTTAATTGTCACTATGTCATGTTACTAGTTACCTACCTATTGTATTAATTTGCGTAATGAAGCAAGCGCAGTCACTGCATAATGTAGGTAAGCGTATGTTACGATACATACATGTATGAAGGAGTATGTTTGTTAAGTTACAGACTGGGTTTTAATTGCTTTATTATTTCACTAGCTGCGCCCAGCGGTTTTACCTACATAAGTGTCGATCCCATGGGAATATCGGGATAAAAAGTCTATATGTTAATCCAGGGTGACAGCTACCTCCATACAAAATTTTATCAAAATTGGTTTAGCCGTTTTAGCGTGAAAAAGCAACAAACACATAAACACACACACCCACAACCTAACTTTCGCCTTTATAATATTAGTGTGATTAGTTCTAACTAAAAACATATCTATATTTTGTTTTGTTTGTCGGATCTCCCTTATGAGTAATTTCAACAACACAACACAGGTATGTTGTGTTATTTAACTGCATATATTGATGATAATTATAAATGATTATAATTTAGTAATTATTATATAATTATTGCTGTGTAATGAATTTAGATCAACATACAACGTAAAACGGTGCCCGAATTTGCAAAAAACCGTAATTTTTTTTGAATTTTGCGGGTTACATTGATAGAATGAAAGGAGGAAGGACCCTATTGACCTATATATGACTCTATTGACCGTCTTTATGTAGGTACCTAAATACCTATTTATATGATGAGCTCAGAACATAGAAAGAAATTTCTTGTTCAACTTTTGAGTTGTTGGTGAACTTTCTAGTTCTTTTTGTATTGAAAGATGATGAGTACCTACCTATAGGCCAAAGATGAGTTGACATTACTCATAATCTCCAAGGACTACCTGACCCATTAGAAGGCATGTCTTGTACCTATATGTAGCACAATGACTAAGTAGTCCTACTGAATCATTGTGGTTTTTACAAGAAATGGTAGTTTTAGTTCCCAGCAGGCTCTACATGATGTAGAATAACATTAAATAAAATAAAAATAGCCTTTATTTCTTATTACTATTCGCGTTTAACATAAAAAATCAGGTTTATAATATTACAGGTTTTTATGGTTACTTAGAAGTATATGTAATTAACTTTAATTAGTAGCAGTCGCCTCAGCAACATAGGCCTCTCCTGAACCTTTCCACACAACTCTTTCCCGCGCCTTTTGCATCCATAAGGGTCCACATCTTTCTTTGAAGATGTCTCTCCATCTTTTATTTGGTCTCCCCTTTTCCTGTCTCTTGGTATCCATTCCGTTAAACGTTTTGTCCATTTGTCATTGTTCATTCTACATATGTAGAATAACATTAGGAAACTAATCACTAAATAGAAATGTTATCTACTCGTAAACTAAAGTCAGAGAAATTAAATTCCTAAGCAAAGTGACATCCTACAGCAATATGCGGTGTTATAGCCATTGATTTAAACATACGGACAATTCAAGTTGGTAGTCAATTTGGTTCCCAAACTTTACATCTGGTAAACATCCAAGAAGACTGATATGATAACTCATACTGTTGCCTAATCGTTATCATAAAATTACCTACTAAGTAAAACTTATTTTCGAAAGCGAAAATGCCCACGGCATTAAGTTCGCCTTTGTGCATAAAGTTTTAATAAATACACATCAAGCTACTTCAATCTGTCAAATTTCTTTAATAAATTTTCAACTTTATCGCTAAAGCTTAAGGTTCAAAGTTGATTGGGAAAATTTGACAGGTTCGGGTAGCTTGATGTGCAGGCGTCTGTACCTACAACTTATTTATATAATGAACCAGTTAGAAAACAATAAATTAGGTACAGTCACGAGCACTAATATGTCAACACATGGCAACTTTAAATTGCGATTTTTTCACGAAATAACGAATGCAACGTTGAAATACGACACTTTACATAAACCTGTGGGTTCCAAAATACTATGTTCCTAATAATATCAAATTTAATTAAAAAACAAAGGAGAAAATCGCCTTTCAATAAAGCCAAGTGTATACATACTTATGCTCGTGACTGTACTTAGTTATTACTTTCTGCGGGTACTCGTGTAGGAGTACCTACTCATATTAATTAGGGTCATTATATAAAACTATAAATAATATACGATTCGTAAAAAGTACAAATTAATTGCTATATTAAAATAATTACTTAATTAAACACAATAATATTTACAACACAGCAATCAAAAACACAACCGGATTTTAACTCAAAATTCTTCTAAACATTTCGTAACGAATTCAACCCATCACTACCGTACCCTGATCGCTTCATGCCTTTAAAATATAATCAGTAGTGCGGGACTTATGATAACCACCATTTCAAGTAGGCTCTCATACGATAAAAGGTATTAAGGCTCCTGCAAACAAGCGCGACACGCGATATAATCGCGCGCGACACAAAGGCACCGCTCGTTGCGCGACTTGCGCTGCCTTCGTGTCGCGCCTGTTTGAAGGAGCCTTTAAAATCACTGATAAATACCGAGAAATTATAATCGTCTACGCTCAATCATAATCCAATCTGCCGAGCCTTTCCCCAACTGTGTTGGGGTCGAATTCCAGTCCAGCCGGATGCATCTGAATACCAGTATTTTACATGGAGCGACTGCCTATCTGACCTCCACAACCCAGTGACTGGGTTACACGATACCCTTTGATAGGACATGTTGTCAGACTCTTTGGGCTTCTGACAACCCGTGACAACGTAAGCCGAGACCAGACCAACGCACGGCTTTCCAAGGCACGGAGGGGTCTCGACATGTCATGTATGGTCACCTATCCACGAGCGTAGTTTAACTTTCGATCGACCCTTCGTCTGTTATTATATAGCCACGAGCCTCTCAAAACGAGCTCAATCAAAGCATAGTTAACCTTTAATTGACGACGCTGTATTTTCACGAGAACTGTGACCCAGCTAAGGCCTACTTAAACAGTCGCAGGCGCCTTATCAGGCTCGAAAATTGTCGTTGGAGCTTTCGAAATAATAAATCTCCCGACGGAGCTATGGAACGGGCGATGAGCAGCACGTTTAAGGAACAATAGCTCAGGAGTGGGCGGTATAGTCCTACTGTTTGATGTAGCTCTCGAAAGCTGTATCGATAGCAGTGAGATTGTATCACACAGTACAGTTAGCTGCCAATGTAATCCGATTCGATCTGATAAATCTTAATGGGCAATTGTTGACACCCACGTTAAGATTGTGGTTGCTTAATCGTCGTTTGGAAGTAATTAAATGTTTGTGGGTGTTATTCTCTGCTGTGGTGTGAGAAACGGTGTTAACAAGGCATTATATGCTTGAAAACCATTAGAGAAGAATATCATAGAAAAAAAATATGAACTTATCAATTACACACTAAGAGCTCTTGTGAGAAAAATAAAATATCCGTCCAGTGCATGTCAAAGTGATTAGCGATGTTAAATCGATTGTTTTGAAAAATCGATAACAACGTATGACGAACTAATTAACAATGTCCAATCAATAAACCCCACTTAAACAATATAGAAATAGCCAATCAGTCACGCTGATTTCTTGGCTCCGTACTTGAAAAAGTTTGTAAAAAGCGGGACCAGTTTCCCGTTAAGTAAGATAAAGTTGAAACTTGAAGCGGCCGTTTCAAAAGAAGTGGAAACATTCGAGAAATGCCGATAGCGTGTCTGCGCCCATTGATTCACTGGTTAACCAAACCTTATGGACCGAGAACGTAAAGGCTTTACGCTGGCTGAAATTAAAATTACAATGAAATTTTTATAGTACCTAGGGAAGAGTAGGGAAAGACCGGAATACAATGGATAATCTGTGTAGAAATGGTATTGCTAGAAAGGCGGTAACTACTGACATAACGACTAATAGAGAAGAAGAAAGAAGAAAACATATTGCGGAAATCACAAATAAATTAGGACAAGGGCAGGCAACGATGCTGGTACCATGGTCTACCTCCATACGAAAGACAAATTCAGAAGAAAATAATTTTTCATCATATTGAAAACATTGATAAGGGCCCGTGGCTAAATAATAACAGCAGCACAGGTCGATCGATCAGGTTAAGCTATGCTTGCCGCGGTTGGTCTGTGGATGGGTGACCATTTTTACATACCGAGACCCCTCCGTGCCTCTGAAAGCACGTTAAGCCGTGGGTCCCGGCTGTCATTCGTGGATCTTTGTCAGTCACGGGTAGTCAGAAGCCCGGAAGTCTGACAATCAGTCATACCAAGGGGTATCGTATTGCCCAGTCACTGGGTTGTGGAGGTCAGATAGGCAGTCGCTTCATGTAAAATACTGGTATTCAGTTGCATCCGGTTAGACTGGAAGCCGACCCCAACATAGTTGGGAAAAGGCTAGGCAGATGATGATTGAAAACATTGATAAGTTACCACCTACAAAATACAAAGAGCTACTAAATCGAGTGATGAGTACCTAGATAAGTTTTAGTAATCTGTGGCATAGTTTTACTGTACATAGACTGATCTACTTTTGCTAATATCTACCGCAATTTTTTAGCTCTCTTGGGTGCTAATCTGGAATTTACACCAAAGAAAACAGACACTGTCGTAAAAGATTGGGCTAATAGCTTTTCTTTACGTATCACTTCATATCTTAATTGAAAAACAAAGTGCCCCAGTACCTCTTAGCTTAGTTAGTGGAATCCTAATCGCTAGGTACAGTAAGCTTTGTAAAATAGTAGCATAGAATGAAAAACAAGACATAATTTATGAGTATAGCCGTATAGCATTTCTAAGTATCAAATTCTGGAGTCGAATTTTGGAGAAATTCTTCGTATAAGTTCCGGCTATCATTCGTGGATCTTTCACAGTGGTCGTCAGAAGCCGAACACCACACAACTAACCATTCAACAACCCGTCTTACCAAGAGGTAACTTTTTACCCAGTAACTGGGTTGGGGAGTTCAAATAGGCCGTCGCTTTTATCATTTATCACGTGCTACCTTTATGGATAATATAACGATTTATACAATCACCAAATGCTCAAACCCCATAATACTCTACGTGCCAAAAAAATGGGTCACGTATTTTTAGGGAAAAATCAAAAAAAATCAGTTACGTACTATCGCACATTACGTACAAACGTACAAAGCATCAGTTTACCTATAGTATTTAGTCACCTTGGACAAAAAGACAACTGCTTATAATTACTTAAGCACATCCCTACATGGGCTCCCGACTTGTTGGTATCCCGATGATTTGTACATAAATTCATTATTGTCACTATATTTTATTACCAAACCCATAATTACTTATTGTCCATTGTTTTAGCTATTATAAAATGCCACGCTTGACAGTTTGTCTATGTGAGTCGAAAGTACAAATGCCGATGAGTTTTTGTTTACGAAATATACAAGTACCTTCTAGGTATACGTACCTATATCGTGAAATTCACTTTCTGCTTTGGTCGTGATTAATAATTTACTTAAGTGGCTGATTTATTAAGGCTGCTATCAATAGATTTCCCGATTCGGCGTCTAAACTTTATTGGTTGACGTTCAAGAATTAAGGCTACGGTTTCCAGGTCAAATGGTTTGCTGCAGTACAAAATAACATGGATTGTTAGAAATTTAAATAAATTAATGTTTGCTGTTCGTAATTTGTTTGCTTACCTTGTTTTTATTTTATTCACAGGTAAAGCGAGTAAGGACATCTGCAGAAGTTATTGACATAAGGTACTTATGTTTTTTTATAGATTTTTTTCTTATGTACATACTTTGTTTGATCTAACAAAGTGGGTAGGTACATAAGTTATAAGTTGCATAGCGATAGACATTACTGAACAAAACACAAATGAGAAAACATAGATTCTACTTAAAGAAACTCAGCACACACTGTCGATATGCATGTAAGGTTAGATGTTGTCTTATTTATCATGATTACTTTAGTTATCGTGAAACGTTGCTCCTTTTAAATTTACTATGTAGCAAAAAAAACGGTACTTAACAGTACCTAAAGGAGTCATCCTTGTCTGCAAAGTTCAATATCAACAAGACAATAAATTCTGGAATACGTCTGGATATTTCGAAAGCTTTTTATTTACTGTCATCGGAAGTCACGTCCGACATATTAATTGGCTAATTTTCCAGCAGCTGGAAAAGAAGTCCTGTAAATTGTTGCAAAAACATAGAATTTATGTGGCCTGCAGTGTAAGCGTGCAATGTATGGCGTAGAATATGTAGTTTTTTGGGATATCGTATCGGCCTATAGACTTTGTAAAGTAGGTATTTTATGTACCTTTTGTGAAGCTAATTGTTTCTTATCTGACGTATTATTTTGATATTATCTACGAAATGTGCATTTTATTTTCGCAATTGCTGCAGATATGGTTACTAATTTTACCCTTGAAAATAATACTTTTCTTGCACAAAAACAGACACCTTTTGTAACTTTTACAACTTGAAAAAATGGGACAAGCTTTTGGAAAACTATTTAATTCTATAGCTTTTAGAATTAAATAGTTTTCCAAAAAAAAAACCTGTACTAAAAATTGAAAGCCAAGGAAACCTCTTCTTACCTGCAGATCCTTAATTGTATGCTTTTTAAATGACCTGATTCCATCCTTAAGCACCTTATCATGTTAACTTAACCATAAACTAAAGTTTAATCCTCTCATGGGAGCATCGAGCCCAGTAGGTGTATAATAAGAGAAAGTCTGTTCGGAATAATGGCTACTTATCTTGTTACAGCTGATTGGACATACATTAACGAAGCACCCACTTGTCTGTACATCGGTAATCTGAGCTAAAGTTCAAGGCATTCGAGCTACTTACCATTAATTTTCTTTGTATGGTAAAACTATTGGTAGCCTGCGGCTTTACGTGAAGGCATTGTTTTACAGAATCCTTGGGGAAAATTATTTTAACCTACATCAATAATTTTTTGGAGTCAGTGGTACCGACCCGGCTGCTACTTACGAGTTTCACAAAAAGGGGCGAAACGGAAAACTTATTTAGAAAACTTTTCAACAAAAAAAAAAACTACCGACTTCCTAAAACACACTACGAAGTAAAAAATAACTCTAATTTCGGTAGACAGTGTCTTTTTCGTTTTCTCTTTCAAACTCTACACCTTAGTCATAATGTGGCTTGGCCGTTTCGCTACCATCACATGGGTGTAAGGTGAAACATTTATTCACTGTTCATTACTTTTCTGTTATACAATAGTTCTTGTAGTAACTTTATTTCTTTCTTCGCTTTCCATCAGACGTGATGGAGGTCAAGAGCGGGCCCCATTCAACAATAAAAATAAAAAAACGAAACGGCCAAGCCTCATATTTTGACTAAAGTGTGGAGTTTGTGAAGTAAGTGCTTGTAGAGTTAGGGCGTGTAGAGTTAGAAGCTTGGCTCTACATGAGATCTGATAACTTTTTGACAGTCCGAGCCATATTTGGTCTCGTTTTAGCAACATTTTACATGAAAATGTTTTTGGTAGGATGGTATTTACAAAATCAATATAATGACGAAAATATCGATAAACATACTAAAAAAAATAATTACAGACGAACTTAAAACCTCCTTTTTGGAAGTCGGTTAAAAAAGAAGGTATCAATTTAAGATCTCAACACAATCTACACTAAAAACACAGTTTAAAAACCCCAAAAAAACAAGCTCATTCCACAGCTTTTTAATTCAAAACTGTAGCACCGTAGGCGTTTATTAAAAAGCTCTAATTTGTTCGGAGCGCTCGCGCGGGCTAACTTTTGAACGATTGTAAATCGCACTTGCGTCTGCTTTATAGCACCAAGTAGCCGCCTGATGGCACGCTATGCTCCAACAGCCACGCCAACTCCATTATTTTAAAACTTTACCAACCAACTGTTTAATCTTCGTCGCTTTTAAAGTTAAGCATAGTTCGCTCTACGGGTTTTGAGACGGGTGCAGCAGTTTTAAGAACATGCTTCAGAGATAAAAGAATTAGAAGACATGTGACATCTGCCAACCCACACTGGGCCCGGGTGGTGGATGACGGCCTGTGTCGCAGCAGTTGGAACATTATAGTACAGTAAAGGTATGAACAGTACGGAAACTACGTAGTAACGTTAGAAACGGCACACTCACACAGAGTAGGTACACACTTATACAGGGTTATTGGTAAAACATCAACAACCTCTTAAGAGGTCATTGTGCTCATTGTACATTTTGACGAGTTATACGAACATAAATGTAGGGAACAGCTGACTTATTTTCGCGATTTCAGATTAGGTCCCATAGTAAAAGTTGTTCATAATTATGAGTACAATGACCTCTTAAGAGGTTGTTAATGTTTTACCAATAACCCTGTATATATAAAACAATAGCCTAGTACTTTAGGACACGACTGTACCCGTGCGCAGACCTCCTCCACTGTCGCTCAGCGTTCTTTTTACGTCACGACAGGTAGGTATATTTGCAAACAGCGGAAAATTAATACCACCAAAATGAGTACCACCAAAATGAGTACCACCAAAACTAGTACCACCAAAATGTGTACTTGACATCACTCCGTAATTTTGTAGAATGAAAAATCACCGCTAATAATACTATTATCAAGCAGGTAATTCTTATAAGTAGGTATGAAACCGAACCGCATAAATTCCGGGTCCTCAAAATTCGAAGAACACAATAAGCGCAGCCATCGACGCCTACCACGTTCGCAAAAAACGACAATTTCGGATCCCGATGATAAACTGGTTTCCGAACGGGTAATTCGTCTTGTCTTCCGTCCCTTTCGCACTCACACAAAAAGTGTATGGTAAAAAAGAGATGCAAGCACCAGGTAAGTTTAAACCGGCGATTCCAGTTTTATTTATTTCTTAACTTGTTGCTGGCACATAAAACATTTTTCGATTTACGGGCCAAAGCTTGGGTAATTGCTTTAGCATCGGACTTGACTAATTTGCATGGTATGAATTTTAAATATGGCGGCTGTTAGGAACATAAATAAATTATCTGTTGGGCGCTGCCTGTCTTTATATTTGCGAGTCGATATGGACCCCGTAGTTGGAAAGGAGAAATATAGAGTGCGCGTGAGTTTAGGGCAAGTATTTTTACAATCTATAGATATGACTATTCTAAATTTTTATTATTTATTAAGATTTATTTACCATAGACAGAAACTCTCAAGAAAACGTTATTTTTATGCTGCACACATACCTAATTATCTTATTTATTTTTAATAAAAATTCGCAGACATATTGACATCTACCAACCCGCACTGGGCCGCATAGTGGATCCCGGCCTACTATCTCTCACCAAGAGGGGAGGCCTGTGTCCCAGCAGTGGGAACATTATATATAGACTGATTATGTTTATTATTTTTGATGCAAGTACCTAAGCATGTCCTAGCAAGGTAGGAAATGGAACGAATTCTGTATTTATGGTGAAGGTACAATGTAGAACGTATCTACGTAGCTACTAGAAACCATTATGTTTTGCATTAGCTGCATTCTGTTTAGGTATAAATTACTGATGCAAGAGCTCGTATACATGTATCGTCTTGTATACACAGAAGTTATTTACGAACCGATAATAATAACGATAAATCAAGTTCATTGTTTTAGATTAGAAATTATATTACTTACAAATGTATTTCATGCTGTATACCTCAATTTACTGATACTATCATACATTACAGGCAGTTAATCAATCGGCAAATGATTAATATAGGCGGCAAAAGCTCAACAAATCAAAGACTCCCGGTACACATACGTCATCATTGCATTAAGCGTAGTAAATAAAGCTTAGTACAGAATGTACACCACGGTCCGCAAATAAATCGCGAATCGAATTCCAAAGACGCTTTTAAATCATGACAATACCAGATACAGTGCGCGTTATCAATTAGAACTACTTTGCCAGTTTAATTTTGCGCTCCCGAATTTAGCTCCTGTTGCTAGTTGCAAAGGATTAAGATTGGAAATAGCTTGGCAATTAGTTGGCAGATAGTAAAAATGTGTTGGTATAAGGATCGCTCGCTTCGGGCACGTAGCGCGTAATAAATAAAGGAGAGGAGAGTTAAGACTCGCCGTGAGCGAGACTTGTTCCTTATCTGTCCAACTGTGTGTACTAGCCTGGGTAACCCTACACCGAGTTAGATACTTAGGTATCGGAAAGTATATTGTTGTGTCTGTTTACTGAAGATAAGTGTTCCATCTTTAGGGAAAGTACTTGTGAAGAATTGAAGAAAGTTTTCAATTGAATGAGTGTCGACTTCTGAGTGGATAAGCTTTTTTTTGTGATCTGGATCTTTTTAAATGTTAGTTATGTTAGTCTGCGAGCTTTCAGAATTGATGTGGGCTTTTCCTGTAGAAATCAAAACGTGTACACTTTCCCTTTCGCTAAAATAGTGAGTTATTCCGGTCTGAACTCCTGAACCCCCCCCCCCACCCCTCCCCCTCATCGATCCCCTGCTTGTTCGTCTTCTGTTTTAATCTCTGTCTTATCCACTATAAACTTTCTCATTCCGGTTTTAAAACAACATCAAGTAGGTAATTTATTTCCCCGTTATGTACTTCGTTGGTTTTTCATAAAGTAAATGATTTAATTTTATATCAAGAAGCATTCTCCCTAATAGTAGATAAACCACAAAATTGCTCCCATTGTAGGCTTTGCGTATGAAATATTATTTTTGGGAGACCTGACCTGATTCTCGTAATTTTTAGAACGTTCCCAGTCTGATCTGAGTCTCAATCTGTCAAAAATACCTCTAATTTCCCTAAATTTTTGGCAAGTTTTTGACATTAATTTTAGCTGAGATAAGGTTGTGACTAGATTTTGAACGTTTTAAATTACGGGAATTGGTCTTCAAATTTATTTTGCATTTGTTTTTCTTTTGTTCGTCTGTTTTGTCTATTGTAACGTGACTTGAAAGAGAGAAGGACAGTACCACATGGATACTTTATTATGAGTCAGAGATCACACGCTCAATTACATATTTATAAATTGCAAAAAAATAAGCACAAGCCTTTAACAAGACAGACCACACCATTTTTAAGACTGTAACGTCGATATTTACGACGTATGAAACGCAGACAACGAAAATGCAATAAATACTCCTTGGAAGCGAGTGGTTATCAATAACAAGATGCAGCTGGAAAACCAGCATTAGCAGATGTTGCGGTTTCTTATTTATCTCGTTTGTACCAACAACCACGCGGTTTGCAGAGAAAAACTCATTACAGTTTTTAAATAACTGTCCATGAATTTCAGCGTACCCTCATACCGTCTTACACGTAGGTGTTATAAACCAAAATCCCAATAAATATCCATACAAAATGTCAAAGAAGACTTATGGCTAACATTATTTCGAATAGATTCGCGACCATTCTTGGAAAAAAAGACGTTCAAGATTGAGTCTTTGCCACAAGAAATAAAACTTGAATTTGAATAGACACAAGTTTGGCAAGCAACGGGGTGCCGGGCAGAGGGGCTGATTTATATTGGAGCAATGCAGCAGTGGAGTAGTGTGCAGTTAGTATTGATTTCCATTCGTAACGCCCATCCCCCTCCCGCATGCATCTCACCTCACGCACCGTCACAATGGCAAAAGGCCAAGTATCCAACACTGGCGACATTAAAAAAATATATAGCCAAATAAAGAATATGGAATGTCTTCGTTTAAATTGTGACACGCGATGTATGCCCGCACACACGGTAACCTCTACGCTTCATTAATAAGCAATTCTTCGTTCAAGCAATAACTATCTTTATTTCTAATCGGGTAACGTTTAAAATTGGCTCAGCGGGATAATACATTCAGCTCGCGTGTAAGAGCGAGTCTAGTAGAGCCGTGAATTGCCTCAGTGAGTCAAAACTGTTTACCAAAGCAAACGTTCCCACTGATTGAAATCGGAGGAAAATTCGTGCACTAAGCAGTTGAACACTATTGAGTGAACGTTTGTTTGCGTTCTGATGGTCTTATTGATCGCATGAATGAAAATTTGCACGGAATGAACTGCTTAAGGAATGTGGTGGTGTTTTTGATAGTTTTTTACTTGAATTAATTTACATATTTATGCTAATGCCTTACTGAAAAATGGATAAAGTTAAAACTGGATTGTTTCTCCATTGCATTTCATAACATTAAACACAAAATAAATGCTCGGAATATTTGTTGCGTTAAGTTTCAGGAAGTAATCATTAAAATAATTTCAGCTACTTTGAACATTTAATCAAGTAAAGGACTATTCTAAGTTAATCAGGCAAGCGAAACGGCTTATTCTCCAAATAAATTAACAATACCAACAACTCACTTCCAAAAAAAATCTTTATCTGAAGATATCTTCGGCTCGTAGTGATGTCAACAACAAATAATAAGTTTTATGAACTATATCGCTATGATAAACGCTCTCAGTGGCCTCGACCAACCGACACACTCCCCGGTTGGGGTCGTTGAACGCCATTTCGGTTATGAAACAGAGTACACTCGACAACACACGGCTTACGTAATACGGATATTCGAAATTAGAATTTCGAGTCGATTTTTCAAGTATAAATTATGTGTTTTTAAATAATAAGTACTGGCTGCATATTATTATTTTGATATTTTATGATATCGGTCCGAAGGCCAATCTCGCACCAACCTACTTAAAAAAAAAATCAAATTCTAGTTGCAATCTCATTTCAGCGACAATCAATGTCAGAAACTTGACAAAAATATAGGTAGGCAAATAAATTAATTGTATTTTTGACAGATTGAGACTAAGATTTGAACGTAACACACGCTTAGCGTTTAACGTGTTAAAAATACGAGAATTGCCTCTCAGGTATTTATTTAGTACCTATATAAAAAGATCTTAGAAAGGTTGGTAACCAAGGAATTAAAAAAAAATTAGACTAAGAATTCCTATTGCAGATGTTATGCAAAAAGCTAATCAAAGAATATCAATCCCAAAGAAAATAGCGCAAGTCTATAAAAACGATTTATATGAGGTTATATTACAGAAGTATTATTTATAATTCAGGCACAAGCCATCGTTTCTATTGCATGTTGCAAATAGTAAACTGCAATGGCAATTTATTGGGACTTGTCAGTAAATGAAAAAATATGTTCCACAATTCATTTCTGAACAAATTTCCCTAAAGCACGTTTAAAATGATTAAATTGCCGTTTTATTTATAAACGTTTCCATGTTAAAAGAACAGGTCATTTATTGATATTTCGTAATTTTTTTGTTGGGAAATGTTCGTAAATAATATTCGTAGTATTGTCTTAAATCATGTATGGTGGGTATAAATCAAAAGTCGCGGGTAAAAATAGACCACTTAAACGTGAGGGCACGGGCAGTGTAGAATGACGTCACTGAGTGCTGTTTCTCGATTGGTCGATATTTTCGTTGTACATACCCCCCATTCTTCAATACCTAATGGATAGTGTGTATTCTCTAACACCTTATAATAAATTTGTTTATGTCAATCCTGGTTGTAGTAATCAAATGTCAATGTGTAAATTAAAGATTACTTCACCCAATTTTTTTTTATCAAATACCTACTGCTTGTATCTTGGTCTGTCTCGCTCGCACACGAACTGTCACTTCACATAATTTATTAACCTACTCCTCTTCCATACTAAAGTTTTGTATTTTTATCTCTTTCTTTTATCAATCTGATGTTTCATACCTAGTTCCTTTAGTCGATTGTTTTATTTTATATTGTACTATTGACATTGACATAGAATTAGTTATCATAATCAAAACATACATAATTTAGAATTTTAAGGTCTCCATTATTACTTTAGGGGTCACGGCAAAATATTACCCTAGTTTTTAATATTATATTTTTCTAATTTCTTTACAATTTACCTTTAGGTAAATAAAATATTTTGAAAACTTTTGTCCACTTCTCTATTACGATCCCTTGTAGTAGTTCCGGTTTCCACGGGTTTATCGCCGAATGTTGAGTTTGTAATGTTCAGTGGGACATATAACGTTTTTGTGGCTAAGTACGGACGCCACCAGCACATCAAGCTGTCAAATTTTCCCAATCAACTTTGAACCTTATAATTCAGCGATAAAGTTGAAAATCTATTAAAGAAATTTGACAGATTGTAGTAGCTTGATGTGCTGGCGTCTGTACCTACCACATTTTAATACAATACTGATTCTTAAAATTAGCGACTATTTTTAAATATTTTTTACCTATACATAAATAAAATTATTCATGTAGTGATCAATTTCAGAATAAAATCTGTATGGAATATTTATTTTCTTTTCAAACTCAAAGCATTTATTTCAATTACCTAAACCATTTACAGGCACTTTTGAACTGTCAAGAAGTCGGTCAGTCAGAAAATATGAAGCAAGTTGTGTCACTATCTGGGAGCCAGCCTATTTGGGAATCAGGACCATGTGTCACTATTTGGGATTCACCAGGATTCCCCATCTATATTATTTTATTAAATTATTATTATTATAGATCAATCAATTATTATGAATGATTACTAAAACTATTTTGTAAGCTCGTAATTGTACTAACAAATATCAAAATCAAAAATCAAAAATGTTTATTGCAATTACATACAAATTATAACACACAATGAGTTGGAGATCACCTTTTAAGAAGATGCTTGTGTTAGGTGAACTCCGCTCTTCCACTATCATAAATAACAGGTAAATATGGATGTAATTAATCTGATAAATAAATAAATAATAATTATTATTAAATTTAGACCTAAGTATGTACCCCTTTATTTATAAACGTCAAGTAGGCAATGGTAGTGACGGTTAAACCTGCCTACATCAAATAAGTATGTAATGTGTGAAACAGTCGCTAATCATTACTTAACTGTAAGCAACGTTTATAAATAAGCCTCATTGTGTTTAAGGCACATTACTTAATTATTTTTAAGATTTTATAGTTATATGTTTTTGTAATAATTCTCCGAATAAAATGTGATGTAGGTACTTGGTTAACTAAATCTTCAATCTAATTAACTGCTATGGAAATAGAATTTCATTAGTTTCATTCTGAAATCAACTAACCCAATCGCCGGTGTTAAACTACACTGCTCAAAAGACGTTTTATTTCAGTGCTTCCGCTGTTTTTTTTTCACCAACATTTGTCGCCAACTTAAACCAAGTTCTCGCATAAAATATACAAGAAACAAAAGTCGGTTAAAGTAACAAACTACTTCCTCGGATTAGATCGAGGAACAAAGAAACAAACACATAAACTGTCTTTATAGCCCATATTAGTCTAGATTATGGGCTCTCACTCAAATATATTTTGATCTAGTCCATTATTTTGGAGGTAAATAATTTTGGATATATTATAATAGTTTTGATGAAAGAAAATATTATGAGGAGCATTATCTATTCAGCGTGGTCAAGAAAATCTTTCTACTTTTCAGCAGAATTCAGCAAGAGATTAAAGTAAAAAAAGCGTCAAGTGCGAGTCGGACTCGCGCACCGATGGTTTCGTATACATTTGTAGGTATGTAACTACAAATTTACGATTTTCGGATTTTTTCCTTTTCTTGTGCTACATGACATTGCTTCTTGCCAAATTCCATGATTCTAGGTCAACGGGAAGTACCCTATAGGTTATGATTCCGGAACGTATACGCCCATAACTTTTGATTGCGTTGACTTAGAAGCTTGATTTTTTCACTGCTTCAAGGGATTGCAGCCCTGAGTATTTTATATTCATTTCACCTTGGTAACTCCACGCGTTCCTGAGAAAAGGGTCTTGACAGACGGACAACGAAGAGAATTTATAAGGGTTCCATTTTTCCTTTTGAGGTACGGACACTAAAAAAACTAAAATTTCAAGAAAATTAGATATTTTATTATTTAAGTTTTCCTTGAGGTAGGTATTGTCTTTTTACACAATGTATCTACGTTTCTCATCCAACTTTCCTATCGCAGGTCGGCTGGGAGAGATTTCTGTTGTAATAAGTAGAAAAGTACCGTTGGCTCTTCTATCATTATATATTTTTCTTTGTGCTTTGTGTGCTCATGAATAAATAAATACATATAGAATTGGTTAATAGGTACCTACTAGCATACTCTTCGGCTGAATTAGGTGTATCTACCTAAATAATAACCTAAATAATAAAATAAATAATAACTAAATAATAGCCATACAACGTGGTAATGCCGCCAGTCTCTTGGGTACATTACCAGTCGACAGCGATGCGGATGAGTTTTTCGACGCTATTTTCTATTTTAATTTTGTTATTTTTACCATACTAATTAAATAATAGCTCATAATATGAAAGCCAGGCAGCGGGGCTAACTACCTAAGAAAAGCTGAAGGTACATTTGGGTGCCAAAGTCACTAGTGAGTGGATGCTTATTCCTCCCCTTCTATCTAAGTTTTTGAAACCACCAAAACGTCTTTCAAGCATATTATGGTGACTATGGCCTCCCGATCAGTCATTGTCACGGTCATAAGCAACCTATTGTTTTCCCATAATATTATTATTTTATCTACACACTGAAAAGAAATAAGCAGTAAATAAAAATGAAAAAGCATTAATCTGAACTGCTTTAAACATTTAAACAGTTCCATATTACCCTAACGTTCAAAACAGTATTTTTTACTGATCCGAAAACACTTAAAGCTTGAGCAAAATGTTACCGTCATGACAGTAAACTTTAACGTTTTAAGTAGCTAAAAGGTCACAAAATTAACTGTTTTATTCAATGATGATATCGTTCAAACCATTGAAATTCTCTTTCATTATAGTAATGCTGGTTTTACTTTTCTTTTTGTTGTTTTTTTCAGTAAATAGTATGTTCAATCATTACTGTTTTGCCTTTTACTGTTTTACAAACATTTCTTCTTACTGTATAAAGTCAGTAAGTCTTAATGAAATCGCTATAATGTGTGTAGTAAGAAATTATTTTTTTCAGTGCAGAGTCACACGCATAAGACTAAAATAGGTCACTCTACATCTAGATATGTACTACGTGTCAACGCTGTTAGAGTTATAATTAGTACTTTAGCAACACCTGGACCCAGGCTTGACATCAATTAAACACGTGGGTTGAAACTGACATTAATGTCTCCTGTATGTAGTGTCATGTTATACTGTGTCTGTGGCCTGCCTGTGGCATGATTTCCGTGTATATTTTAAATCATGTATTTATATAAAAGCATACGGAACGACGGTATTTTTTGCAATATTGCAAATCAATGTGAAAAAAATAATTTTTATTAAATTTTAAACTAACTGTATTTCTCTTAGTAAAATAAGCCATGGAGTATTACAAAATGTTGTGTATTCTCGTAAATTCTTCGATAAATATCTCAGTGACAAACGTTCTTATACCGATACGATTGCGCAGATTACTCGTACATAATTTCATGGCTACTATATTTTCGTCTTGAACCTCTGAGGGAGGACATTTCGCGTTTTATATGTGGACTCGCCGTAAGTCACGTCGGCCGTAGTTAAGATAAATCACGATAAATCAGATTTACGCATATGTAAAACTGAAGCGATAATTTTCACGTCCAATAAATAAGTGGTCTTACCTCCGTCCGTTTTCACTGATGCCGTCACGAAATCGATGGAGCATTCAATATTCGAGAATCGAGAATCTCGATTCTCTTCATAATCGGAAGAAGCTGGGGGCGCCTCGATTTATTTTTGAAAAGAGAAAGCACCGAAAATATCGAGTTCGTCGACATTCACTCTTCCGGGTTCCGTATTATATGCTAAGGTTTAAATAAATAAATACGTTGCGTGAGACATTGATTCTTATCGCGTACCAATGAGATTTATTCGGGGCTTTGGCTTTCGACCGGATTTATCGTGTTACAAGGAACCCGTTCCGTGCCTACTTAGCTCAGTAAATAATGCCCAACCGAAATTAATGGTGTTCTTTCTTTAAATAGATGACTAAATACCGTGCCTCACGTTATCTTGGTAACCAAGCCTTGTTTATATTGGGTTCCTTACGTAATCTAAGCTTTGGGTTCCATTAAGACAGCGACCCCTACTATTGCATTATCGTGTTTCGGTGTGCTCAAGTACTCTTGTTTATTTACTGACCGATAGTTTACGGAAGGACGACTTACCTATGTCTTCAATGTTGGTATAATATATTAGATAGTATGGTTGCTGTTACTATACATTTATGTTATATCTAAAGCGTAAATGTAGTCGATAGTGTAGATATTTATGTCCTAGTCAGTCAAAAAGAAACAGAAGTAGACATAGATACATAAAAATCAAATCCTTGATCCATACATAATTCCACATCAATCAATGGGAATGACATTGCCATCGTAGCTCGAATGACCATTTCAGACACCAATCTACGTGGTCTTCACATGATTTGACCAAGATTATGTCTGGACTTTAAAATAGACTGTGAACTCTGAGTTTGATTCGGGCTTTCTTCTCAGAATAGTCAATAAGGAAAACGCCGAACTCATCTAGTTTTTAAAATATGATTGACGTTTAACTTGTAAGTGTTTGTACAAACTTACTGAAATAAAATAATTTATTATGTAACTTTCAAACACATAGCATTGGGTTGAAGAAGCAGTCTAATAATTCTACCTTTACAGCGCGAAAACAATAGAAATATATACAGAAGTACATACCTTTATCTAAGTTACCTGTGGTGTGATCTTTCAGTTTGGCAGAAATGGTGACAGCTGTGCTGTCACTTCCAAGTGTCATTCATAGCGTCTAAAAATTTTGCCGCCAACGTACGGGAAAAATTTTCTCTCGTTAATTTTCATAGAAAATTTGTAAAGTTTCAAGTAAAACTTTATAGAAAGTAAATAATAGTGATTGTGGTAAGTGATATATAGTGGTGCGCTGATCGTTAGTCACCGAAATGACAAAAGGGAGATCGGAAGTTCAAATTAGATTCTCCTAAGCGCATTAGCGGGGAAAAACCCTCTTCATCCTCGGAGGATTGAGGCACCCCTTTTTCCTACCGCCGAACGACAGGGCAAAGAGATCGAGACGATTTCCTGTAAGTCGGACCTACGCATTTATAATTGAATGAGTAGCCAATAAGCCAAGTAAGTGCTGAATATCTGTTATTATGACATTATATCACTAACCTTACTCAAAAATACTATCAACAAATTTCTGTTTCTTGCTAGTATCACTTCAGACAGAAGTGCAGTGTTGTTTTACAAACAACCCTTTCGTGTTTAAAGAATATTACAACTTATGGAAAGGTATTTCAGTGTAAATATATGATGATTAGGTAGTAATTCCTAAAACAAATACTGAATGTCTTGAGCTAAAATTACTCAAGCAGGTTCTTTTCTATGACACCCCGTCATGAAAAGCAATCCATTATAAGTACATGTATGCTCACCTATCCCATGTGTTTCACACACTGAATTGCAAGTAGAGTGAGTACTTATGCCACTAAACAAAACTAAAGACTTTAGCCCCCGCGGAGGGAGGTGTGGCTTGGATCTCTAATGGGAGTCGAGAGCAAAAAGTGCTAACTGCTAAAGTAGGTCTATAGACACTTGTTATTTGAGCAGCAACATACCCACTAAGATTTTACCCTACGGTCCCTTTTGGAAGTAGTCTGAACACTCCTATCCAGGAATGTAATTACAATAGTTCATTGCTCTCATGTGTTGTTACTTACATTAAAGAAGTTCAACACCTCTAAGTCTAATTTGCAATTAGAACATTAAGATGAATAATAATAAATTACATAAGTTTTTTATCTAATAAGAAATGTTAAATATTTAAACAACATTATAACTTATTATGCTATACTGTACAGTTTTTGCTGTTTTGCAATAATTAAGTAAATTTTATAGTTATGGTCAGGCAGGACCATCAGGATCTTCTTGGCATTCATCAGAGGGTCATATAGATATTTATTATATTTGCAGTGGAGCAAATAAAAGCTGTTTAATATAAGAAAATAGTTATTTTTTTTTTAAAACATGATAAATGAGGATCATACCAAAAATAACTAGGCCAAGATTCATACTAGAGACAAGATTCAGGCTGTCTAAATAACCATTTAAAAGCTTGGGAATGAAAGACGGCAAACATGTTTCTGTTTCATACTGAAAATCATAACAGGAAGTTAAATCTGGCAAAGATTTATATTCAAAACAATTATATTTTGAGATAAGTATCTTTAGTTAAGATAATTTCTAAGATTATGATATTATAATCAAATAGCCTATTGTTTACACTCCGGTATTACTAAAAAGTCAAACGGAAGTAATTATGTATTAATGGAGGGTAGCTGTTCATGCTGATTACACTAACAACTCCGGAGAGTCTTTTAGAACCAAGAAAATATGGGAATTGACAGCACACTCATTTAGCTTTTCTTCAGTTCCCTAGACAATTGCAGCATTAGCCAAGTGGCAGAGAATTTGCAAACCTGTGGTATTTGCATGTAATAATGTAAACTGCAATATTTTGTTTATTTGGTTTGGATAATTTTATCAGATCATATTACCCAGTAATTGGGTTGTGGAGGTCAGATAGGCAGTCGCTCCATGTAAAATACTGGTATTCAGCTGCATCCGGTTAGACTGGAAGCCGACACCAACATGGTTGGGAAAAGGCTAGACAGATGATGATGAGTTTAGATAATTTTTTGCTGGCCCACTAGCAAAAGCTGTCTCGGAGACGGTGGGTCTTAACAAAGCTTGGGTGACAAATGAATTTCCAAAGTCAATTCTAAATCTCAATCAGGTGTTAGAATATGTAGGCCTAATCACAAGGCCCTGCCTGCAGGCCAGGTAGAAAGGAAGATAATAATATCAATGCTTCTAATAAAGAGATTTTGTTCTCTGAGACAAGTTCAAAGCTTATTAACACCCAAATTTTACTATCCTTGTAAGGGAATGCTTGTCGTCAAAAAAAAAAAAAAAAAAAAAGAGCAGACCAAGGCAAATGAAAAAATGGTTGCTCCACTGGTTTGTCAAGAGTTAATGTGGTGGCCAGAGGCTATTGATAGACCACAACTCAGTTCCTTTATATACGGGTAACCCACTTCCTGTCCAAACATGCCGTCTGCCGGTCTTTAAAATATCGCTTTTAGTGAGAAGACCGCCCATTGGGTTACCCTATGTATAATATTCTACACTTATGTCTGTAGTTCGTATGGTGTACATAACAAAGAATATTCTGTTCTACCCTACTCTTGCCAGGAACTTGACCAAACCAGGAAAAAAAATGGCACTCTAAGTTGAGAGATGTTTGCCATATACGCAGTAATAAGCAAGCCAAAGAGCCAGTCTTCAGAGTGCACATATTCTAGCTCAATCCGACAAATTTGTCGCAAACTTAGGATGTACAAGAGTACATACATCCCTAGTGATCCTGAACCTAACCTACAAAATGACGAAGTTAGCAGATTAGCTGAACACTAGAATCACTCTGTCAGCGGTTTATCTCCCGGGGAGTTTAAAGGTGTTATAACGGCTTAGCCGACCGCTTATCCAAGAACAGACCAGCCGGATTGGCTCCTGTTGCTCCAGGCCCCAGGCCTCGGAGGCCATGTTTCAAAGTGGGGCGTCCCCGATGTAGACCTTTTCGCGTCAAATAAGTCAGCCGCTGTGCGACAGTACATCACAGGGGACTCAAATTATGGCTTGGCAAGCTTCTGCGATGCCTTCAGTTAAGAAGTGACAACATTGAGAACCTGTATGTTTCTCTTCACCCAATTTAAAACCGAGTGCTCAGTCATCTGAACTCGAAAATGGGACAGGGACGTACTATTTAGAAATCGCCCCATACTGGACCCAGTGTGCCTGGCTCTCGTATTTGGAGACGAGAGGTCTCAGAAAGCCAGTACCCTTACAACATCTAAGTAAAAACCTCTTAGACCTGACAAGTTGCAACTCCTAGCTTGGAAAGTTTAGGGGGGGGAGAGCAGTCAGGTTGGGAGGGGCAGTGGTTGGTAGAAGAGCGAGGAACTTGCTAATATGTAGTGGAGATCCACAATAACCATTTATAAAGCTTGTATTCAGAGGTGAATGTCATAGTGTAGATTGCATGACATCTAGACAGTTTTTTGTCCATTTAGAAAGTCTAAAAAATCATTGTTCTTAGCTAAACCACTGCTTACCCCTTGATTAGCAGAGATTTACATACCCTAATATTGTAAGATAATCATTGATTTGCTCAAACACGAGTACAATACGTACAACACAAATTGTCAGCATGCAAGAGATGTTAAAAGTAGGGTAAGTAATAACAGTGCGCCCAAGGTTTGGCTCAAAGACACAAAGAGTTTACCTAAAAGCTACCATAATCTTTGTTGATTTTGGTTTACAATAACAGGTGTGTCTATAAAGCTTGCTCAAAAGATTTATAAACAAACTAAGATAAAGGAGCCTCATGAAGTTAGAAGAAGAGGTCTGTAGTAGCCTTCGGGAGGCTGACTGGTGATTAGTTCATCAGATAAAATTAAACTGAAAGAACCACTAGGCTTACAGAATGATTACTTCTGTAAAGTAGTAAAAGAGAGGGCTATCTCTCAAGAGTATTTAGAATGATCAGCCTATAATGTTCCCACTGATGGAACAAAGGTCTCCTCCCTGTGAAGGGGGATGAGGGTTTATCATAATTATGAGAATTTTTAATTCCCATTGAAAATATTTAAATATGTTTGGGTAAATGAATCATATGTTAAGTCAATTTAATTGATAAATAAAGAGATTCATTTACATGCGAGGGTTAATCTATTAACCATAGTAATATAAAAGGTCCTAAATAAATTTCAGTTTCAATGGAATTTTAACTTTATTATGTAAGACATTGAGTTGGTTTTCCCACATCTTTATAAAAGTTGAGGTTCAAAAATATTGGTACTTTTGATTAATTAAGGAAATGAGTGATTCAATTATCCTTTAGTAATGAGATTATTATTTTAATTCAGTTTAAATCTCATTGATTTAAATTATCATTATGGCCTTATATTTCATGTTCACCCTTGGAAAGCAAGGCAAATACATTTGTTAATAATCTATAACATTTTATAGATTTGTTAATTTTAGAATTTTTTGGAATAATAGATTGAAAGATCTTAATTTTTGGTTTGAACATTTAATGAATACATCCAGAAATATTCATTAATGTTATTTTAATATATAATTCACATAGCGTCTACATCCTTCGGGTATTCTTTCACCAGCAGATATCAAACAGGTCTTCAACCCAATGCTATGTGTTTGAAAGTTACATAATAGAGCTGTTTTGCATTAAAACAAAACAGTTATTATGTTATGGAAAACACATAGCATTGGAGCAATGTGCTTGCTGTTGAGTTTTGAAGACTTCTATGAATGACACTTGGAAGTGACAGCACAGCTGTCACCATTTCTGCCAAACTGAAAGATCACACCACAGGTAACTTAGATAAAGGTATGTACTTCTGTATATATTTCTATTGTTTTCGCGCTGTAAAGGTAGAATTATTAGACTGCTTCTTCAACCCAATGCTATGTGTTTTCCATAACATAATAACTGTTTTGTTTTAATGCAAAACAGCTCTATTATTAGGATCGTAGCATTGCATCATCATCGCGAGGGCTGGTTTGGCCAAAGAAAATGCAGAGTCATCAACCACGACCACTCTGTCAAGAGTGAACGACTAAGGAAGAGGAGCATTGCATCGTATTATTTCTGCTAAAACAATATTATGTAGCTAAAGTAAAAGGAACCCTAAACATTAGTAAAGCCATGCTCACACTAAGTACACTCACAGAAGATGAACAGAGTCAATGTCAAAACATTGAACACGGAATACCGGCAGCAAATGGAAGACGAATATAAACACCAACCAGCCTTGAACAACACTTTGTTTCTCAACGTTTTAAGGTAAGTCAGCACAGTGTGCGTTATCGCAGTTATTTGTGGCCTACGATATTAAATACGACGCACAAAATCATAATTCACTTTAATGTATGGACAGCAAAATGTTGGAATGGATAAGCTTTTTCGGAGGCGAAATGCTGTTTAAGTCAAGTTGTCGATGTAGTATGCTGTTGGTAATTAATTTAATGTGTTTTTTTATGATGTTGTGTTTTATTTTCTTTTTGCTACCTCTACATACTCGCGTACATTATACTGCGAGTATCCAAAAGTTGACATTTTTCCACTTCAGCTGTAATGCCACATTATGATTTAAAATATAAAAAATAATCAGGTACTCGTAAGGGTTTACTTGATTACTTTTTATGGTAAGTAAAAGGTATTAGTCAATAAAAACGTTATAGTAGTTCAAACGTTTGGATCACTAGAATTTTAAATCTTAATGTGTTGTGTTACAGCTGAAGTGGAAAAATGTCAACTAAGTTTTGGACGCCACTGTAGCTGTAGCGCCATATTAGGTATCTACACTTCAAATGAGTACTGTTTCCCCCGAAACGCTGTTTTAATGCGTGCATGCATTATATATTTTCGGTTTCCGGCTGTCATTCGTGGATTTTTGACAGTCGTTACGGGTAGCCAGAATTCCGAACATCTGACAACCAGTCTTACCAAGGGGTATCGTATTACCCAGTAACTGGGTTGTGGAGGTCAGATAGGCAGTCCCCATGTAAAATACTGGTATTCAGCTGCATCCGGTTAGACTGGAAGCCGACCCCAACATAGTTGGGAAAAGGCTAGGCAGATTGATGTCCACATGCTACACATTCTTCAACATCCCCACACCAATATTTTACAAGCCAAACCTTCCGTACCCATTAAACATTATTCTAAAACATAAACCGATTAAAAACCCTTATCAACACAACATCAGATATATTTATGATTGTTTAATAAATTATTTGACTAAATTGAACAACCGCTTTACGCACGAGCGGGCTCGTTTTCCCCGCAGTTCATTCCTTTACGTGACTTATTAGTTAGTTTCCCTCCAATAGTGCACGCACTATGCCCAAACATGAATAGATTTATACCCAAGCCCAACATACAACAACGGCTTTGTAACCACGCAGCATTATTTACCATTTATTTTACAATTCATTGAACTTTCTCATCGATGCTCGGCAAAAGAAGCGATCTCGCTCAGAAGATATAGCGCAATGTATATCGGAATAAAACTCGAAATTTCGTACCAAACAATTTCGCAGAGCCCACATTATGTACACACATAGTACATACAGATTCGGTACAACACAGAAATCCACTTACCCCGTACAGTGGGGCCCTTAAGAGTATCACGTTGGCTGTTTACAAGAAGGGCTCAATTTATTTATTCGTTCATTAAGCAGCGAGGCGGGGGATCTCTGCGAGAGACGAATTTTAGGATAATGGCTGTATGGTGTGCTTATGAGCATAGATTATTAAGGCGTATGCGGTTGATAGTGGAAAAGCCGTCGAACAAATAAAATTATACCAACGGCTCTCATTAACTTTTATCGTTATTTCGCAGCTTATAATTTTTTGTTCACAGATTTCTTTTCAAGTAGCAATTCCAAATTTTGCCCCGAAACTGTGGAATAAAACGTGCACGACGTATTAAAAGTAAGATTTTTCTAGACTCATTTGAATAGTTAAGAAATATTCACAAAAATTTAAAAATCCATAATGTGCATAGTGTGCAGTTATAAAAACTATTACAGATAATAAATCAATTACACGATAGGTTAACGAAACAAAAACGTGAGAAACAACAAATCGATTCATCGCAATCGAATGGCTAGTTAAAATCGAATCGTCGCATAAACGGTATTAAACAAATCGTACCAGAGATTCCCATTCCGAAGAAGGTGAGAGACAAAAAAATATTGACATTTAAATTGAGATTCTCGCAGTAGGTTGAATTGAGTTAAGCGTTTATGGTTAGTCTGTGGCTGTGTATCAATTCGAAGGCTATAAAACTGTACGCAGTTTTATAATTCTACTTTACAAAGGCGTTAGATTGAATTTGGCGTGTAATTCAATAATAGTGTCGGAATACCGGCGGCACTCACAGTCTGGCCCCGACTATTATGTGCAATCAACGATTTGATTCAGAGAGATTGACCTTTGGCTATGAAATCGCGATGCAACACCACTAGGATATCGTTAGGAAGTGTTAAAGTGAATCGATAAACATTTAATTCGGGACTTTCAAAATCATAAAACTTTACAAAAAAATTGTTTTCTGAAAAAACCTCGTCACGAAGAGGAAAGTTAATTGAAACTTATTTCAAAGTCGTGATGAATTTATAATAAGATTTGTGCAATTTGTTGTTTTATGGGTGTTTCATTGTTTTCGATAAAATCGAGACAGTTATAAAAACCATAATTATTTTCAAAATTTCTAACAGAACTTTTCTTTAGTGCTCCAAGCCGTTGTTTCAAAACATCGTCGACAACTTAATCGTCTAACGACACCTAACAGTGAAATTAATAGTGTCGTCATGTCGTACGGTAGTGTGTGCGTAGCATTATAATCCTCTTACCGCCCGTACTTAACTACTACATACTGTACAAGATACACTTCCAAAGAATTTGTTAGCAAAGACATCTCCTTTACGATAATGTTCGATTTTCTATTAAACTTGAAAGCGTTCCACGTCCCACATTCTTATCTCGAATGTTCTACGACATATTTTTCCAAAGTTTCCCGGCGCGAGCTTTCAGGCGGCCGCGTATAAAGCTCTATTCACACATGGCGGGAGATAAGGTAGCTTTCACACCATTAAGCCGCGCGCTGGAGCCCGGGGCTTTTCCAGATTAGATTATACACTCGATTTATGACGTCATTAAAGCTTTGATAATTACTCGGGACAGGCTGCGTAGGCGAGACGCGGGAGGGGCGCGGTGGGGGACGCAGGGGGGATTCAGGGTGCGCCAGGGGGGCGGGGGTGCTTGTACTGTTTGATTGGATTCCTGGTACTGCGAGGGTTAAAGGATTAAAGTTATGGAGATTAGTTCGCCGCCCGCGGCCGCGCTTCGTTTATGTTAAAAGGCCTATAGAGATATGTACGGATAAGAGATTGGTTATTGCCAATTGTGATACCGTGGCAGGTTTTAATTTCGCCTCGGTTTGCGCTCGTACTTTTGTAAATAAACTCCCGATTGGTTTTAGTAACAAAACAATAGCTTACAGTGTGAACGCCGATACATCGTGTGATACGATTCGTGAACACGCAAACGATATTATTTACCAAACGCTATCTGCGTATGGCTGATTAACAGAGCGAGCTTCTACGAAATTATCAATATTAATTACTAAGTAACTCCTAGCACGGAATTAATATGTATTGTTCCTACACTCGTGCCTGTTAAGATTGTAGGAATTTACCATATTCTGTGTTCTTGGTAGTAATTGCACCTAACGAATAAAGTCAAGCTTGTTAAGAAGGCCGGTCTAAAGTGGTAGTGGGCTGGTCAAGTGGACTGCACTCGAATGCACCTTGAATGATAGGGAAGGACGTGATGTGACTGACTGGACACCTGACAAGGGTATATTCGTCAAGGTGTGACGGTTTAATTAGTTAATGGTCAGAAAATGGCCAGAATTTTTCTGAAAAAAGAAGGCATTATCCGAGCGCAGCGGTAAGAGTCCATTGCATGTGACAAAACGCGGTTTCACCCGCATAAGTTTCAATCCCGTGAAAATATCGGTATAAAAAGTAGCCTATATGTTAATCCAGGGTGTCAGCTACTTCCATATCAAATTTTATCAAATTTGGTTGAGCCGTTTGAGCGTGAAGAAGTAACAAACATATAATCACACAAATACACACTCACAAACTTTCGCCTTTAAAATATTAGTGTGATTAGTAGGATAGTAGGATTATTATTGGTCTAGTGGTCGCAAACGCGACTGCTGAGCGTCCCATCGGACTATGAGAGTGAGGGAAGAGGGAGTGCACCTGTGTCTGCGCACACACTTGTGCACTAATAGATATCTCCCGCGCCAAAGGCTAGTCTCCGTGGAGATTGGCCGTCGTGCCGAAATACGGTCTGGAGGGCTTTTATTTTTATTTATGTGACAAAACAAAACACGAATAAAATAATAAGACATCCTATAACTGTTGATTATCATTTTGATCCTAAAACGTAGGTTTGATCATGGAGAATATCCGTTACCTAACAGTGCTGACACTGTCAGGTGACGGATATTCCCCATAATCAATTCTACTTATAAGCAGGTACATTGTGTTGTGACTAATTGGATAAAACTGGTTGCGTGTCGTCATTAAAGAACTGCACTTCGCTTAGCAGAAACCCTTAGGCTGTGGGCACGCGATGTACAGTCAACAAAGGAGTTAAGTATACAGGAGCGTCGGATATAGTTGAAGTTTACTAAGAAACCGATGGATGTTCTGGACTGAAATTTAATTTAATAAATAACTGTTTGTTTTCTATTAATAAACTAAAATTTTATTCGAGAATATCCATCGGTTTCTTAGTAAACTTCAACAATATCCGACGCTTCTGTATACTTAACTCCTTTGTTGACTGTACCTAAGTGGACGATCAAGAGTTTAGTCGCCTGATTTATTAAGTCTTTGCTTGAAATAAAAAATTGCTTTCGTAGTAGCAAATTGCAATTAATGTAGAGTTGAACATGAACATTGTAGAATCAGCCTATAATGTCCCCACTGCCGGGACACAGGCCTCATCTCGGTGAGAGGGAGTGGGCCGTAATCCACCACGCAGACCCAGTGCGGGTTGGTGGATGTCACATGTCTTCGATTTTTTGGTTCTAGGACATGTCGGTTTCCTCAAGATGTTGATGTGAACATTGCAATGGTAGCAAATCCAGAACCTTTCAAATTAAAATAGCAACCTTCTTGGTATTTGCGATAAATTAATATCAAATGCGCTTCATAGTTTTAAAGGTACCTACGATTTGGAATGGGCAACTAGTTTCATATTTTTCTGACTGATCGACTTCTTGACAATTCAAAAGTGCCTGTAAATGGTTTAATTATAATAAATGCTTTGAGTTTGAGTTTGAAAGTCCCTAAAAGCCGGACCCGCCCCCCCCCCCCTGTACTCCTGCAGAACTCTAATCATCATCCTAACAAATAAACGGGTCCAACGGGAACCCATCACAACACAGATATCTTATAAATTGTTGTAAATTGCTTTAAAAGGGATCAATTTTCCCCGCACGTGCGCTGTTCAGTCTTTAATATTGTAATTCAAACAATTATGACCGTTGTATCTTATGTATTACAGGCAATTTTCCATCACACCGCCTCGGGCGTTTATGAAAAATGTATATTTTCTCGGAAACAAAAGCTGTTAAGGCGACTTACTGTACCTAAGGCTTATCTATTATGCCTGCACATACTTCCCTAGTCACTTGAACGCAAAGTAAGCGAGAAATTGTTTTCCTTTTAAAGTGTAGGTATAAGTTGAAATATTTATGAACCATTGTTTGGAAGTGTGAACTACGTAATAGGTACCTACTGAAAATATATGTGTGGTTTGATATAAAAAGAAAATGTGTTTTTTTGGAATTGCTTGGGTAATGCATGGTCCTCTATTTCAACTTTTATACTTCGCCCCTTTTTAGGACAGTATTCAGCCACTTTATACAAGAAATACAGCCCATTATAAACACAAAAATTACTTAAAACCATCCTAACACTAACACGAATCCTAATTGTTATTTAACCACCCACTTCGCCTATCCGACCTAGTAAAAGGGTGTTTTAATTTTTTACTCACTAAATACTTCCTAACCGGTACCTAACTTTTTGCCCGGGCATTAGTGCAGCTATTTTGGCCTGGGACCACCCATCAGGGCTTAATGGGCGTCCGCGAATGACCCTACAATTAAGTGTAATGAGCCGACCCGAAATGCCGAAGCGTATATTTGAATATCTACGGATAGGTAGATATGTTTTGTATCTTCTAAGTGCTGTAGTGGCCGGAATTGGATTTGAATTAAATTGATGTAACATGTTTTAATATCTTTAAATAGTTCCTTAACTGAGCAATCGACCTAAAATAGACGTAATCGATTTTTTTTTTATCTAAAACATTTTTGTCACATAGGTATTTACCTAGTAAAAATGTTTTTCAAAGTAACAATATTTACAGGCATTATGAAAAAATCTTTAAAAAAATAGAGTCTTTTGTTGTATCTACATGCTGCACAAGTTGTTGAAAAATGTTTGTCATAGTTACAATTAACAGGCATTAAAAAAAAAAAATGTTATTTTTGTATCCAAATAGGTAAATCATCGACGACGTTTCCTTTAAATACACATTTACTAAGCTTAAGGAAACAAAATAACGTGAAAATCAACGTTGATGACGTTGATTTTCACTTGTTTTTATACAATCACTTCAATTTTAAATGCCTAAGTACTTTGGGACTACCTACATCTTCTCTGAATCCTATGACAAAGGCAGATCAAACCATCAACTATTAGTACCGTCAGTAACAAAAGTTGATTAACACTTTAGTTTTTTAATCTCAGCTATTGAGCAAAAGAGCAAAAAGCTAGAGAGCAGTGGTGGCCAAGTGGTGACGGCCGCGACTTACGAGTTGTAGGTCGTAGATTCGAACCAGCAGCAGTGGGAACATTATAGGCTGATTATGTATTGAGCAAAATATTTGTTCAAAATTGCATTGTACTTCTGCTGCAATTTTTGCTCAATAACTGAGATTAAAAAAACTGAAGTGTTAATCGAATTTTGTTGCTGTCCGTACCACAGCAACCCGGAAATCTATAGTCCAATCCATATTTCAGCAACGTAACCCATTAAGTCTACTAGCGTCAGTAAATGGTGCATTAAAAGTGTCCTATCATAAGTCCGGTCGCATTTGGCAGCGGCATTGTGATCCTGATACGTCGAACAAACGCGCGATAATGATGGTCGGTGATGTTCCAAGTGCTGTAGGAGCATTTGATGCTTTTGATCTGTTCCGATTCAAAATTATACGAAGCTATGGTCAATCGCACGTTAGTAGCATCACTAATTGAAATACGAAAACAGCCCTTAGAAACGAAACGCGCTTTAAGAGACAAATTGTTACCATGGACGTGTTTATTGGTTAACTTTGTTAAGTTATATACAAAGTTTTTGTGCCATTTAATTAAGCACTAAAAATACAGGTATCTGTGAGGTAGGTAGAAGTGTAATAATTACCTAACAGCCCAAAAAGGAAATGACTGAAAAATAGTTTTATAAGAATCCATACTAATATTATAAATTCGAAAGCAACTCTGTCTGTCTGTCTGTATGTTACCTTTTCACGCTTAAACCACTGAACGGATTTCGATAAATTTGGCAGAGAGATAGATTGCATCCCGGGGAAGAAGATAGGATAGTTTTTATCCCGATGTTCTCACGGGATTGATACTTATACGGGTGAAACCGCGGGGCACTGCTAGTGTCTTCATAAATTTCGTAAACCTGATTTCCGTCCACCTCCTTTTTGTAAAGCAAAAAACCAAAAAAAAAAGTTTCAGGCCATGATTTATTGTAATAGTATCTAAGGTTAAAGTTTTCCGCGGAATCAAATAAATTTTTTATGAGTAAAGAAAATTAAGAAAACCAACATTTCTAGTAAATACCTATGACAATCGCAATCTAAATAAATACGAGTATACGACCGTCATTCTAACAGTAACGGACAGTAACAGTATCGAATCTACCGTCCGTAGTACAAGCGGCCCTGTAAGCTTCCGATATTGTCCAGTCAAAATAGGCGATAATTATGAAATGTGGCGCCGATTGTCGCTCCATTAGTCGGCTTTGTGGCTTCGACCAGTACGTGCCCGCTCCTAGATATGCAAATGTACCTACTATCTATATATTGCCAGTGATTTATGTACTGGCAGCACTGTGGTAGTTAAGACTTAAACGTCCGCCTAAATAATGCGTCGTTTGAATATTAATATTGATGGTTAAAAAAAACTTACCAATGTTGAAATGATGACAAAAAAAATTGTTAATTCACTGATACGGACTTTTTATTTTATTACTGGCAAACTAGAATAACGAAATCATGCACTGTATACAGCCAAGGTTAGAAACAAACTGAAATATGTAGGTAACACAAAAATTCAAAATTCTTTGTTGAATAAAGAAATGTCGTTATTGTCCTCATCACCTGCTAAATTGCGCGTGACAAAACATTCATAACAATTAATAATTTTGCACAATTTTTCACAATGGGAGAAAGACTTTCTTTTAAAAAAGCTCCGAAGGTGTAATTATCTAGATACCTTTGTTTCGTAACAAGCTTAATGGTCCGGAACACCTTCGGACATTGTCAATGTTACTCTAACAAGGTACTTTTTAGTGGTTTACGGTGCAATAAAATCGGTGCGGACAAGGCCAAACATTGCGGGATTCTTATGGATATTATTCGCAACATATTAAAGAAAGGTGCTCTCAGTATTTTTTTCAGAATATAATTTTTTATAACACTTCCTTTCAAAGTTGCGTCACACAGTTAACCCATTTTGAGGCCCAAAAAATGGTTCTTTGTCGATGTAAGGGTTACATTTTTTAACAAAAACGTTGTTTTATTTTTTATTTTTTCGTAACAACAGGGTTCCGCGAACGCATTCTCTACAAAAGGCTAAACCGTTTTGTTAGCTAAGTTTTTGTTTTGTTTTATCGAAGTTAAATATACGTTTGAGGCTATTGTGTTAGGGCGAGTTTGTTGTTAGCAGTTTAGTCTTGAAAAAATCCTTCTTGTGCACGCTTGCCTTGAGATATCTATGAGAGATAATCAAATATAATAGTTCTAAAAGATCAGTGAGAGTTTATAGTTAAGTTACGGTTTAACCAGGATTATGTAAATTAGTGTTAATCAGTGCCCGGATACACGATCATCGTTAAAGGTAAGTAACAGAAACTCCATCTATTAACAAATGTAGGCATTTATCTTTCCCATGTCGTTCCTATTTTAATTTTTACCGCATGTTTCTGCCTTCTTTCTTATATCTATGGTTTTTGCAGTCGTGAAGTCTTGTATTATGTTTCCTTTGTAAAACTGAGCTCCTATATTTTCTTAGAAAGGTACCTACATTCAGTAACAGCAACTGTACTGTTATTTATTAGGTTCTAAGTGCAGTTCAAATGGTCGCGACTAGTCGTGAGAACAATTCCTACCTTAATGTCACAGTGATCTACCGTATAAGGAAAGGTATGAGTTACCTTAAATGCTACCTATGTGCCTATATAATAATGACCCATTCACGTCTTTTGTCAAAAAATCATTTATAATTTTATAAACCTACTAACCTTAAATGCACAAACACCTAAGTACCTACCTGAAGCAAATAAAATAGGAAAAAATATAGCTTTTAAAACAAAATTTTCCTTACTTCCATATATTTTGTATAATCTATTGAAATATTAACAGATGCAATATTTATGTCTGTATCAAATCAGGCGGCTGCCAACAAAACAAGATTTTTTCTGCCTATTGATAATCGAGATTCTAATTAATTACACATTAACGAGTCGATAGAAAAAAAAACTTAAAATATATTTCCTCGTTTTTACAGGTTTTTCAAGCAATGATTTATGTCTGTGTTATGTGTCGGGTATCCTAAGTGGTCGAATTTATTTATACCTATTTATACAACTGTTATTCAAATTCTATCAAGGCTTTAATAATTAATTGTATTGCGTAAGGCTCTTAAAACACGCCTGAATCAGTTGGAAGTGGCACTCTATCTCTGAGATATCGTGATCTGATTAATCAATTGTGTTATCATTCTAATCAATCATTACCTACTGTAGTTCTAGTCACTAACCACACACACTCACTATCACACTAGTCACTATCTTAGAACTTAGTTTACTTAGGTATACCTATTTGAACATTTAATAAATAATGGTAGCAATGGGCTACGCGGGCTACGCGTATAAATCTAAGAACTACCATCGCAGGTACCTACTATAAGTCTTCAATTTTGTCACAGGTAAAATGACAGACGTGTGATTGTGATAAGCATTTGCCACTTCCGTTACTTACTAACTGCTAAACTCTGATTTTGAATTTGCTAGACCTAAGTGACAGCTAATTATAATATTTATACTAAATAATGTCATGTGGATAAACAAAGGTCGAACGCAACTGTCATTTTAGTCTAGCAAATTAAAAATCAGACTTTACAATAAATAAATAGAAAACAAAAAATATAGGTACAGAAATCGATCGATTATACACTTGCGGCAATATTTTATTTCAGCACCGTATTTGCAAGTTCTATCATAAATATAACCAAGATCCTAATGGTGCACACATAAATATTGTCAGGTTGTAAGTAAGCCTGCCACCTTCCAACACCCCTATTAAATAACCCTTTACCATCTGCTGCGGTTTGGGCAACATGACGGAAACCCGGGCAAAGCGAAAGCCTTAACATGTAGAGCGGCCTGAAAAGCAATATAGGGAGCAATAAAATCGTGTCATCAATTTTCATTTATTGAAAAAAAAAAACAATTTGTATTAGTCTAGTATCTTTAAATAATAAAACTGAAATACCCACATAAAATTAACATAATTTTGATATCGGTGGCGCATCTTCTTGTTAAAAAATGCGAAAAACCACAGAGAATTCGTCTCGCAGAATCAAAAAAGAGCATACAAAAACTTATTTTTAAGAAGCTCATAAAAAAGACCAAAAAAGAGTCCGTAATTGAAGCCAAAGCCCGAAGCTATAAGTGCTCAATTACATTGCAAAACAAAATTGAATCGGCTCTCGAACAAAAATACTACCCACTTATATTGAACGCCTATTACTAAATGAACGTTTAATGTATTTAATATGTATCTATCTACTGAAACATAAATACTGAGGCAACTAGTATTGCCTCTGCCTTTGCTTGAGTTTTTTCAGGAAAAATTCTTTTTCGGGAAAAAGATATTTTCCTAATATTTTGTATTTATCACAATAGGTACTATATACTTGCCTACTGTAAGGCCATTTACGAGTCTCCGAAAATCTCTGAAACAAATTGCTATGAAATAATAACTATAATATTATCAAAATCAAAGAAGTCGTTATGTAGGGAGGAAGTTACCTTCTACAATAAATACTTGGTCCTTAAAAATGATGTATTTCATTTTTGCGTTGACTTTTTGCCACGTCTTATCTTACAAACATACTACCAAAGATGGTCCCCTGAAAACTAAAAGTTCATGTTCGTTACTTAAATTCCTTACTGCTTTTAAAATATAAACATAAAACAAACCTAACACAGTCTTTATATAATATCTCCCTTTTGTCGTGCAATAAGTCTGTCTTTCTTTAGTAGTTGTGCATCGTGGCATTTGGTTGGCTCGGGGTGCGACGCCGGGTGGCAGCAGCGGTTTCCAAAGATGCAAGACAATACTTAATATTGTATGTGTCTTGTTGGTACCTATATTTGTCCTTGTTTCATAATTTTCTTTTAGCAAAAACGTGAACTTCGTACAAAAGATGCTGAAGGCACCTGAAAAAAAAAAAGAAAATTTATTTGAAAGTAACGAATTTTGTGATATTGTTTGGTGTATTTTTAATAACTTTATCATTCCGGGTTTTGATCTAAGTGTATAACTCGATTTCGTAAATTACGAAATAGAAATTTATTGCTTATGATTATATAAACTACAATTGTATTTTCCGTATCACCAATCTCAAAATTACCTATTTTTTTCATAGCATAACCTGGTCAACAACCCTTTATTGGATCCCTTTTGCTTCCTAACTAAATATGCTTACCACAACACTGATAAACGGTTACAACCACTATATATTACTTTCATCCTTCAACAATAATTCAATCAAAGCAAGAAATTAATTTTCTTACCACAGAGTAAAAAATAACAGTCTCACCTACAAATTCACACAGTTTTTACAACCGTTTTTGTACCTCGCAGCATGTTCATTTATTCATTGGGCATGAATTATCCAACAAGCGAAGTGGAAAAGCTAAATCAAAGAAGCGAACATCTGCATTCCAACGAAAGTTTGAGAATCAGCCGCGTTCAGCAACTGTGTTACTATGGTAACACGAAGAATTGTCATTCTTTTGTTTTACAGTGGGATTTTAAGGTTGGGGAAATATATTTTTAAATGATTATGGTATTGTCTGTAGCCTGTATTTTTCATCGATATTTTCATGACTTGTTTTCAGAATTTTTCAAATTAAGAGGGAGACGATAAGGTAGCCCGCGAAATTCAAATTTTCTTACGTTTTTTGCTGGTCAGTATTAAGTTGTAGGTACGTTGATTAAAATATGATTCGTGACCGTAACACATACCTACTTAATCATTTCAGTGACAGAACAGGATGTCATCGTATTTCTCAGTTCGGACGAAAGCTAGATAGTTGCTTCAAGGGTCTTACCTTACAGCAACCACCTAGGTATGTAGTTTTTGTTTTAACAATGCCACAGATGCCTATAATTTCAATTCAGCAACGAAAACACATTTCATCCTCAATGGTACCACAAAACCGGTACCTACTTCCAATCATATCACAGCTTGATCCTAAATAACATCCAATATAAATCCTCGGGCAACCCTTAGTAGAGGTCTTTAGTCAGTCCCTCCATAAGTCAGGTCCTCGTGTCTGCCAGCAGATAGCGGCCCCCGCACCCCGCACCCCTCCGCCCACATAAACTTAATACTACATAACTCACACTTGAATAAATTATTGCCAACTTATACTTGTTTGCAGAGCCCCTTTTTGCCTAGTCTTGTTTATTCTGCGGCGCGAATATCTGATCGTGTGCGTGCATGACTGATGGTGGTGTAAGAATAGTTAGCGTTATTGGGTGCGATAATTGCCTGTATAGTTTGTATCAGGTGTATGTTTCTACCAAGCAACTTGGTGGAGTGTAGTATCTGATTTTGGACCTAATGCCTAATGTATGAATAATCTTGAGGAGTCAAAGGTCTTTTTTTGCCTTGTCTATCTGCTGATATTTAGGAGGTACCTACCTATTAGAGTTTTAAGCTGTTAATGCAAAAATGATGTCCTGGCCGCCATTTACATCAATAGGTCAACTTTAAAAAGGACGTTCTAAGGTTAATATATTAGGTTTTTTTGTACAATTTTCTCTATTCTACAAACTAAAAACTCAAGGGCCTCCATACTTCATTATGAAACCAGTTAAACCAGTACATTGACAACCTCCATTTAATTTGATTTTCCAACTACCAGTATCTTTCATTGTATTTTAACACAGAACTCACATGTTTTACATTAGCATTATTCATGAATATTGAATGGCCAAAGATTTATAGGATTTCCAAAGAAAAAACACACATTCCGTGACGAGTTTTAAATCGATATGTAAATAATTACAAATAGGTATACCTACATTCGTAATATATGCTGTCTCAACATACCTACGTGTATGTTTACCATATAATTTGTGTAGAACTTTTTCATCTTGGCAGCTTTTTTACTCACTGAACAACTGGCAATCAATGAAGCAGCTACATCGGTCACAACATTGCATTATACCTCATTACGCCTTCTGACCGCTTTGCATGGTAACAACGTATAATTTTGCGGTCTTAAAAATTACCAATGCATATAGTGTTCGTTCACTCACTGAGTGGTAATGAGTAGTTTTCATTTTACTTTTATAATATTACAGAAGCCCTTTGGTTTTGAGACTAGTTTTCAACAAGGCAACCTAAGTAGGTACATACCTACTGTGTTTTCGAAATTGTCACTTCAAGATGTGTTCTTTCACGATCAGATTTTATAAGTCTATTGGATATGCTTGCAAGGAGGTCAAAAAATTTAGAACCCATTAAAGACAACAAAGAAATAGGTAAGTCAAATAACCAAAACCATATCATGGGCATGCAATAACTTTGATTCATGAATCTTGCTTTGTATTTCTCTTTTTGCTACACTAGGTCTTAATGCAGCCCTGTGCAGCTAGTGTCTTTATTTTCCAACAACAATAGAAAATCCAAGAGCTAGAGAACAACGAAACACAGTACTGAATCACGCTAAGTGCTAAAGAGCATATTCTCCGTTTTTTTTTCCAAAGCAGCACCGTGAGTGGGCACAGGCAACGATACGAAGGGCCTTTATCTCACCGTGATGTATACTCTGTCACGACTGGCTTCGGACGTGACCGAAATGCGAGCCGATTTATTCTGTTACTTAAATAACCGCTTGGACTTTGTTTTGATTCGTCATTCGAATTTTTCGTATGTTGTACATATATCTCTTTTTTTATTTATATGAGAACCTCAAAATGGGGAGCGTCCGTTTATCGAATTAAGTGCTTAGATATGGTAACGCGTGTTGTTTTGAATTATTCAGTGGCGCATATCCTTTCGTTATTCTCTTGTTTTTAATGTAAGTAAATAACTTAAATTTTCGTCGTGGAATTGTCTACGCGAACCTTCAAATAGTGAACCGATAAACAAGTCCCTTTACGTTCCAATTTATCTGCCAATAAATAACAAGGCGGATATACCGAACAAAGATAAAATTACCCACAAAATACATAACAATCTGCACCAAATACCTACCATCCTGAAACACAAAACCAGACAATTAGCAGTGTATAAATCAGAATGCGAACATTCCTTTATCCTGCTCCATCTACAATATGGTGTTGCTGGTGGTGAGCAGTAGGCTCGGTTGTTAGGCTGTGCCAGCAACTTATGGGCACTGTAAAAGGATGTTCCTTCACGACAAGGTACGATAAAGCTACAAGGCCCAAGGGTATTGCGACACGGAAACTGGAGCTTTTCCCTTGTACTTGTAGCTCGCATCTATGTAGGAACTATAGTTTAAGAGTGGATGTTTTGTTTAGAACACCTTGCGCTGGCGCATGGCGGGAGTTATGGGGTTTGATAGTGGCGTAGACTTCCTAGGTACCTAAGAGTTTTAGGAATATTTTCATAGAAAAACAAGAAAGTTTACCTACAGTTGGATTAAGGCTGTATGCCACAATGTTCAGTTTTGTTAGTATTGTGAATTTGTTTCTGTATTTATTGAAGTGAAAACTTCTTTAGCGCGTTGAGCATTTTTTGAGATGGGAAAAACCATTGAACTTGCGACACTGTTACCGACACCGCGCTACATTCGGATGTGTTCATCCGTTAAATCCGATATGTCAGTGAGTGATGGCAAAGTATTCCGTTTGTGTTTTGTTTTCACTTCTTTCGGCACCACCGGAGTGCCACTGTTTTTTTGTTCAGTACCTATATTTTGTATATGTCATCATAAAATAATAAGGAATTAAAGCCTCTTCAAAAGATTGCTAACATAATACCTAGTAGGTAATACCTAGAAGGCTTTTAACCGCAGTAGCCTATCAATATTCATTAACTGCACCTAGAACAACATACAGAATAAGTAAACATTTATTCAGTAAATTGACCGCATTAAAATTATAATCATAATCTTGATGGATAAATGTATTGATTAGCAAAACCATTAAGATAAGTCATATTCCGTTTATGGCAAAATTAACCACTCATTGCCAATCCTAATTAAATGCCTAGTCAATTTATTTCTCATTTATAATCGAATTTGCGTCCATTTAACTTTGTAGTAGGTACTTATAAGGGCCAGATAAAATTGCCGATCTATAAACGGCTTTTAAATTTTCATGAAGTTCTTAACTCATAAAATTGGTTGATATCTTAATAATTTACACTATAAGTTAAAAACTTCGAATTAATAGCTCTGAGTCTCGACAAATGATAACCAACTACAGGTGAAAATATCTAAACGAGACAGGTGTAACATTTAGTTAAGCAGGTAAGTATTACTTCCAAGAAAAAAATATAGCGTGTCTAGATAGTTTTCTCGGCCCGTCAATTAGCAAAACAATTCAAGATATACATACCGCTTTAAAAAAAGACAGTAAAATATTAAACACGTCCCTAATCAAAAAATATAAACGTACTATCAATAAGTCACTCTCCCTTCGAGAAATAACAACGCAAATTGCGATGCAATCAAATGCGTCCGCGCAGTTAATTCAACGACATTTAAAACATTGTTCGAACACATTCATAAATGTTTTAAAAGATACTCCAGGAATTGATACCTTTTATGGAGAAAATAAGGTTCAGATTACATTGGGATGGACTGTGTTGTAGGCTGTTATATGTGTTGGAGCATAGGTAGATTTATAAGACACTGAACGATGTGTAGAATATTGTCTGAGGTCCTGACACCCGTGTTTAATGTCTCTGTTCCAATGAGATTCCACTGCGCAAATTATGGGAACAATGTTGGTTGATTTCTGCCACCTCTGTCACTTAATAAAATTGCCCATAGTTACAGCGTTTTAGTGCGATTAGGTATCCTATCTTAGATGCTGTGTTAGTGCAAGGTTCAATACCTCCATGCCTTACTTACTTACCTACATTAAATATTCACAGCACATTTGAACCGTATTGTTAATTATTTTCTGATTTCATAATAATTGATTTTAATACATACGTATATATCTAATAAATATAACAGGCCCTAAACGGCTATTTTTATATAGCACAGATAGTCAGCTGTTTCTAACTCACGCTTGTTAAATTCAATGGAATGCGTGTGGTGAAGGACGGGATGGCAGACTTTCCTTTACCCAATTATTACAAAACTTACAAATTAATTAGCATCTTATACTTATGTGTACAAGTGATAGGTACTTAATAAGTAGCGTAGGTCCCTAGTAATTTATACAGCAAGTAATCTTTTTAAATAGAGCTACGTGAGACTACGCACGTAAAAAAACATTGACATGTAGATTCCTACCTACATATACCTACTGTACAGTTATTTAGTCGTCTATCGTATGCTTGTCACGAAAATTAATAGATATTTCCTCCTTTCTAAATCAAACATTGCGTAGTGCGTAGCCGAAAAACCCATTGCAAAAAAATTTGCGTGACAATCCACATCCTTTTCTATAAGTCAATTGAATAAAAGTGCGGCCAGCATTATCATAACCGTAACAACATTTGCATGCTTAATTTAATCCAAGAGCAACGTAAACGAGTATGAATCATAGCGAACTCGCTACTCAGGCTCGCGATAAATTCCTCTAGGCGTTTAAAAATAGCTGGCACCGAATAAATATGTACAGTAAAATGTAGAGTAATCTCTTCAAGAATCAAGATTACGGGGTATAAAACCAGCCATACACGAACCTCAAGTGCTAAGTGATTAACGATTAAATAATAAGCCGCCGCACACTCGTAAAACAAAGATTAACATACAGTTACGGGTGTAAATAGCCTATAACTTTGATTTTTACGACTAAATAATCGTAAAGGAACCCTGGTAAAGCGGCTATATTAAAGAGGCGAGTTTGAATGCGGTGGCCGAGTGAAACTACACAGTTTTGGAGTCGGGCGGTTTTTAATCGCGTACAATGCAAACGGGAGGCCCGTTGATGCACTTTTATTTTACGACGCACTCATAACATAAAACGCTGAATGTCTCAACAAGGGTTATCAGCCGTTTGAGGGACGGGAATAGAGTTATAACAGTTATGTCTGGTATTTAGGTAAGTAGAGTCTCGAATTTATTTGAAGTTCTCTAAACAAAGATGTCGCGAGAACATCAGCTGATCTTCGCATGCTCTTAATAAGCGCATTTTATATATAAATGTGGGTGTCTATCTGTCTATCCGGGTTGGGAAGCGGATACCAACAATATAACTCGTCCTAAACACAGAATGATATACCCTGTTGGTCTGACCACCTAATTTCGCTGCGTCCGCACACTGCGCCCATTACGGTTTCCCTGGGCCAAAATTCCGTGTAATTAAACAACTGAAATTTTAACAGTATCCAGTATAAATTTAATAAGGATGGGCTATTAAGAGTGTAAATGGACCAAATGTTTGGCTTTCGCCAAAAACCAAAATGGGGTCTGCGGAACGGGCCGCTGTGTAAGTTTCGATCGTAATGCGGTGCCAGTGGGGGACAACGTGTGTAAAATACACTTTGGACACATCAATTTTGTTGTTTTTATTTTTATTAACAGAATTTAAGTTGAAATGTAAAATATGTAGAATAACGGTAAGCTCGGATTTGAATTACAGATTGAAGTTACAGTAACACTTAATTTATCATACGCATTTGGGCAATTTTAGCACCAAATCCAGCAAAAATATAACAAAAACTGTCAAACTCCCACGCGTACATGCAAAAGCAACCAAAAAATAAAACACAATACCTACATAAAAAACGGAAACAATCAAAATAACAATCGCCTAGATTTTAATTGAACAACGGAACAGAGATTCTCGGCGAGTGCCGGGTAAACGCCGTGAATCGCCCAATAATAATGAAAGTGATGGCTGTGACGCCGTCGCTGTATGAAGCGGCAGTTTTGGCTACATAAACAGCCCGTATACTACCCTATCTTGTACAAACAGACACCTAATATAACCCTTACTATGTAACAATACGGGCCATTTTCGTACGTCGCGTGTATCAAGTTATAGGAAGTCTTTGTATAGCGCCCCCCTCCAGTGTGGCGGGAGGGGCCGGGTCGGCTCACACGTAGACAAAATGGCCGACTTTTTTGTCGCGAGCGATTGGGAACGCGCGCATTGTGTGTAGGCCATACGGAGCGGAGTTTAGAAATTAAAAATATGGTGTTCAAATATTGGTTGTGGTTTAGATTTCTTATCTATTGGAAGTTTCATTGGTAGATTAATGTCTGTGTCGTGTGGATCTGTGTGGTAGGTTTAGGATATTCTAGATGGTCTTAGGCTTTAATTTGTTTAACTAATGTTTTAATATTTTAATGTAGGTAGGTATGTATTTTAATGTAGGTATTTGGAAACTTATGGTGTCTGCAAACAAATAATTACATACCTACATACATTTTTACTGTTGAAATTGCACCAGGCAAATAAAAAAATAAGCAGGATTTTATTATTATTAAATTAGAAACTTAAGCAACATAGGTAAATTTTTTTTGTTTTACACTGCCTTTAAAAAGTCGGGATTAATTTTTGTTCCAAATAAAAGACCATTAAATTATTAGGTATTGAATGTTTTATTCTCCTACGGGCCGATTTTTCCAACGCCAGATAATTTTATCCGAGGAATAAGTTTGAATTTTTGACAGTTCTTCTATAGGTACAACAGCTGTCAGACGTAAATTTTATTCCCGAAAAAAGAAATATCTGTCGTTTGAAAAATCAGCCCTAAATAAAATCATTCAATATGTCTTCTGATTTCACTTAGGTATCCCCTACCTACAATGTAGGTACCTAGGTAATAACCTAGTAGGTAAGTAGGTACTAGTCGGTACTTACCTATCATTTATTTTGTAGGTAGGTACGTAATCCTACTGAAAAACAAAAATAACTAGTTACAGGCAAATAAGAAAATATTTTCACCGTCATGTAAACCAGTCTCATGAAGGGTGGGTATTTTCAGCCGACGCGACCGGCGCCGACTGCCGCGTCCCGACAGTCTTTTTTGTTCCTATACCTCCACCTTCTACATACTTTCTAGAGACAAGTCTGTAGGTACTTATATCTATTGCAACAAAGAATAGTGCTATTCTTTTTGGGAATTTTGAATCATAGATACCTAAGATAAATAAATCCTATCGACAAATCACGCCTAAAGTTTTGAATGTCAGTACCTTTGGTTTTTGGTTCCCGTCGGTGTGTTATAAAGAGCCTACTTAGTATTTTATAAGATTTATTCCGGTCTGATCCCCTGAACCACCCCTCCCCCCTCCTCGATCCCCTGCACGTTCGTCTTCTGTTTTAATCTCTGTCTTATCTACACTATGAGGTAAGCCTATCTACCGACCTACCATTTGCTTCATCAAGATTGTGCTTCAATTCATTGTTTCACAAAAAAAAAAAAAAAAACTCTACCTTGATTGCATTTAACTACCTACTTAGATTGTCTGGCTAGAAAATATGACAATACAATAAAAATAATAGGTAAACGAATGTTTGCATAAACATTAAAAAAAAATTGGTAGGTAGGTTTGATGATTGTACAGCCGTTTAGCGGGTATTCAGAAGCCCAAAACTCTGCTGACGACCAGTGTTACCGAGTACCTAACTGGGTCGTGGAGGTCACGACATAGGCAGTCGGTCCTTGTAAAATACCTACTGGTATTCAGCTGCAACCGGTTAGACTGGAAGCTGACCCCAACATAGTTATAAAAAGCCTAGACAGATTGATTGATGATAATTTTAAAGAATTTTAGGTACCAACCTAACTAGGTAGAGTTTGTACCAATATTTATAACTTAGGTACCTATATGTAACTAATTAACTAGCTTCTGCCCGCGACTTCATTCGCGTGAAATTTCTTGTTCCCTCGACCCATCTCGTTGCATTGCATCACCTGCCTGAATCTCCTGTCCCATCACTTTGTTTTCGCATAGCGTTTTTGCTCGGCTCCTGAGGATCAGAGCGTGACGTTAAATAGCCTCTAGCCTTCCTGAAGAATTAGGCTATCAAATGCAAAAAGATCAAAACCGACTGGTTTAAAGAGATTACCCCTATATACAAACTTACAAACATAGGTACAAATTTTACCTCTTTATAATATTAGTATCTATACATATAGGTTTATAATATTAGTATAACCTACCTATGTTCCATTCTCACCCAAATTAGTAGGTAGGTATTCTAAAACCACCGATATCATTCTTTACAACCTAACTTTAATAAGAGACAGTTACTATAATGATCTGCAGTTGTTTTTCTGAAGAATGCTACCATAAAGCCAATAAATATCTCGACTAGGTACATTATGGATAAAGTTTATCCGGGAAAAGTTTTTGAGTAACTGCAGCAGTCGAGTCATTATTTACTTTTATATGCAGGAATGTGTGAGTTGGGAAATTCTATCGAGGCCCGTTCAACCGCAAGGATTTAATGTCAACGTACATCAACAATTCTATACACGAACTGAAATTAATTTATCTACAACAACAATAAGATAAACAATCAAAAACCAAACAATTGAATGTCGAGAAAACAAGCCAACAAACAATGGTCTAACACAATCAATTCGAATAAATCTACTTATTCATTCAAGCCAAATAAATTGTAGGCGCGATACGAATAAATCTCGGAAATTAGAATAAGGAAACTGATATTAATTTTCATGGTGTACAAAGGCATGTAACCTATAGAATACTAAGGCTATAAACTATGGTGGTCCTATATAGGAAATTATCTCTGAGCCTACGTCCCATTGTACTGGGCCTGAAGACACCTACTTTATTCCTGTTCCATTGGTTTTCCTGATACCGTCCTAGTGTATGTAAAACACATTCAAATAAGAGTGGGATGGTACAAGTTTCTATGTAAGTACCTCAATGGTGTTAGCAAGGAAAACCCTGTATGTTAATCAAGGGTGTCAGCTACCTCCATACAAAAATTTATCAAAATTGGTCCAGCCGTTTGAGCGTGAAGAAGTAACAAACATATAAACCCACACCCACACTCACAAACTTTCGCCTTTATAATATTAAGTGTGATGTTTCCTATTTCTTGGTAGGTATAATTTTCTGCCTGAATTGGTATTGGAATGCTTATTCCTATGATATCTGTTAAGGTAAAAACACCGGTCAATGCGTGTTTTCTGGACTTATCGAGGGCATTTGACCTGGTGCCATACGATATCTTGTGGGATAAGCTACGAAAGGAAAGCAGCGTTGACTGTGCTGTTATTTCTTTATTTAAGTTTTGGTACGAGAATCAGACGAACTATGTCAGGTGGGGTGGAACTCTGTCTGATGTGTATGGGTTGAAGTGCGGGGTGAGGCAGGGGGGTATTACCTCGCCTCGTCTTTTTAACCTTTATATTAATCAGCTTATTGTTGAACTCAGCAGCACCCGTATAGGCTGTCACATAGACGGAGTTTGCGTTAACAATATAAGTTACGCTGACGACATGGTGCTGCTGAGTCCATCAATAAGTGCACTCAGGCGTCTTGTTAAGATCTGTGAAGACTATGCGGTCAGTCAGGGACTCAGGTACAATGCAAAAAAATGTGAATTATTGGTATTCAAGGCTGGCACCAAATGTTACTCTAACGTGCCAGTTGTGACCATAAATAATACTCCGTTAACTAGAGTAACAAAATTTAAGTACCTGGGTCACTGGGTCACTCATGACCTGAATGATGACCTGGACATAGAGAGGGAGCGCAGGGCGATGGCTGTCCGAGGTAATATGCTGATCCGCAGATTTGCACGTTGTACGACGCAAGTCAAAATAACCCTTTTCAGAGCATACTGCCAGTCTTTTTACACGTGCAGTCTGTGGGTCAGGTATACGCTGAGGGCATACAACGCCCTGCGTGTCCAGTATAACAATGTGTTCAGGATGCTGTTGGGGCTACCACGATTTTGTAGCGCTTCCGGGATGTTCACCGAGGCCAGGGTTGATGGTTTTCATGCCATTATACGGAAACGGTGCGCTTCTACACTCGGTAGAATGCGAGCTAGCTCCCACAGCATTCTGAGTGTGTTGTGTGATAGGTGGGACAGCCCCATGCTGGCTCACTGGATTCGGCTGCACACGTAAGTGTCAGTCATTTCAATTTTGTGTTTTACTAACATTAGGTTAAGATTTTTTACTAACAGCTTATTATTATTATTATTGTTATTATGGATTTTTAATCTGAAATAAATTTATTATTATTATTATAAGGTGGGTTCAGACAGTTTTTGTTCTCATTCCAATGCTTTAGAATACATGGCATTCCCGCATGATGGGACTCTTAGATATTTGCAAAGCCAGAGCAGGATTAACGACATTCAACTGTCACATCTTTGGAGATGTTGGGAAGCAACCAATATGGCAGAAAGTAAGGACGTCTGTGAATGTCATCCTAAGACCTGTAAACGGTTGAAAAAAATCCACTGCACAATTAAAATGGGTAGGTTATGTAGATATGCCAAAAACCAAAATATAATTTAGTCAACTGCCACTGACGACTTTAGTGCGTAAGTGCTTTCTTCAAGACAAAGAATCTCTACTTACCAACCTACTGACTCAGTTCTGACTCGTATCTACATTCCCAGCATAAAGAAATTGACATTGAACCTTCGTCACAATTGCCATGTAACTCACGCATTTGCAAACAATTACATCAGCTGATCGATGAATGTATTATTGGCCAACAGCAGCATGCCTTCTATCTCCAGGAACAAGTCAATTTGCAACCTGTAAACGGTGGAAAACTATTCATTGCATGCATCCTCACTTAAGCTAATAAAGTGATGTATTCCAAACAGCCTTGAGAATCGGTTACATCACAAACGACATTCCATCATAGGTATCACTCAATAAAACGCTCACGCGATCCAGCAAGCTATCGAGTGTGAAAACAAACAATGCGCAGGAGTTGAATGTTAAACTACAGCGGCGCTGGAGCACGTGCTGCCGATATCCGTCGAAATATTTATATTTTTTATTTACGTTTTATGTCCGGGGTTGCGTCGGCGACGACGAACGAACGGCGCGAGCCGATACGATGACACCCGAATAGAGCCGAGCTTTTTTGGGGTTCCATTACATTGTATGCTGATTGATTTCGGATTGTGAGGTCCGTTTGGTTGAGTAGCTTTGGCTATTTTCAGTGCAAATTTTGAGGAGAGAAGAAAGTGGTCTATTTTTTTGAGGCTTCTAAAAGCGGTCTTACCTATAGATCTACTAGCTTCAGCATTTTAGGCTTCTACCATAGCTGAAAAAAGTTTAAACTTCAAGTCAAAACGATTCTTATGCACTTGGATATTTTTATTTCAAAACGAAAGACTTTACTGTTCAGCATCTGTTGTGAAATGCAATTAAACCGTAATAAATTGACGTTGGGATTACCTATATGGCCCTGAGCATAGATATTTTACATTTCTATGGCCCTGAATCACAAGACTTTCAAATGCCAAGGTAGACACTTCAAGATGTGTTAACCATTAGCTGCAGCTTCATAGGATAGCACATTACCTAATTGTAGGTACATTTGAACCTGTACGAACTACTGCAGATGGATTTGTTATGGACCCTTTTTTTTTTGTGTTGTGAAAACATCAAACCCCTCCCGCTCTGGGTGGAGCGGAAGGGAGTGTCAGACTCTTACTGACTAAAACCCACCCGTGTGCCTTCCTTAGCTCTATGTTCCGCGCCAGCGGTAACCCTTTCGGATAATCCCGCTGACCCGGCAGGCTTTGGCCCTAGGGAGCCCCTTCTCTGCTGCTGACATCTCTTTGAGGCGCGCGTGGAACACGTACGCGCCGTTCGGCATGGGCTAGTTATGGACCTCAATCAGCATCGTCAAATAGTTTTAATCTTTTTCAAGATTCTAATTGTAGAGCTGCTGACCAGCTTGTCTCTATAATTAGAATTGCATTACATTTACAATTATTAATTAAAGAAAACAGGATTGATCCATCATGTATACTTAGACTCGGATTCAAATGTGGTAATTGACCATCTGACCTGCGTTAACCTGAGGCAAATTGGCACAGTTTCAGTTCATGTCAAAATCAAAGTAAAATAGGCACTTTTAAACGTCAAACTTAGAATTCAACATGAAACAGAATTAACATAAAATTAGAAAACAAAAAAAAATAGAATTGATTCTAGTGGAGGGACCACTAGAATCAATTCTATTTTTTGTTGAATTCTCTTCCAAAAGGTTTCTTATGGAGAAGAATAGGCAAGAAACTACACCGTTGCTCTTTTAAATGATGTTGATCATAACTTTGACAAACCATAAGTATAGAAAAAAAGCAGCTTTAGGTATATTCTGTAAAACACATGCTCATCGTAATAAAGTAACAATGTTATAATATTATCTGTATAGAAACATACTCTGTAGGTTGGTAATAAGATCACCAATATAACTCACATCCACTCGATATAAAAGCCATTATAATAATTCTATTACAGACGCGTGGGCAAGTTTTTTTAATCTGGAGCCACTTAGGTAATCCAACGCCCGTATTGGTCGCACTATTTATAGAATCTGACGAATACCTTTAACAAGTATACCTACATCTTCAAGACAACCAGGAAAAATTATGGAGACACATACGCTTTCAACAAATCTACTGCAATTTGTTCAGCAAAAGAGGTCTTTATAAAATGGTTACGTGTAACGGCAAAATTATCTTTCCGACGGGACAGGCGTGATTACGAATTTAAATTGCCCAATCAATTTTTAATTTGGTTGCAGTGTACCCGAATATGTTTGGTTTGTCCTGTTTTAACTTAGAAATCATTTGGGAAATGTGTTTTCTTTGCGGAATATTAATTTATGGCTAATGTTTTTCGTTGGCAAGTTCGATTATGGATTTGGATTGTCGCCAAGATTGCCCTTGATTGGCTAAATAAGCATCCAGTGTTGGTATATAGATATAGCTGAATACTTAGTAGATAGGTACCTACACTGCATATATCTATGGAACCTAGGTATAGATACTTATTATGGTGGTGTTGTGGTATTAATTTGGTGGCCAGCTGATACAGTTTATAGTTTATTTTAGGTCAAGGTAGAGTCATTTATAAAAAGACTACCAGCGCCCCACGGTTTCACCCGCATACCTAAGTGTCGAATATCGGTATAAAAACTATACTACCCTACTTATGTCCTTTCCCGGGACTCAAACTATCTCTATACTAAATTTCATCTAAATCGGTTTAGCGGTTTAAGCGTGAAGAGGTGACAGATAGACACTTTCGCATTATTTTATAATAGGTATATTAGTATGGATTCTGTTGTCTTTTCAGTGATACCTATCTACTTAATTGGTTGGTTAGGTATCAGCAATCATTTCAATCAATCAATCAATCATTTCATTTACTTAATTGGTTGGTTAGGTATCAGCAACTTCTCCTGACACATAGGTACCTATGTACCTACTTACCTAAAAATGGTAGGTAAGTTCGGTACCTTCGTATATACCTACTTAGATAAGAATACCTACATCATCATTCTCCTGCCCTTACATATAGGTACCTAAGTACCAATTTATTTGGAGCGGCATAACATGTCTTTTTCTTTCATACTTAAGGTCCGACGTTTCTGAATTTGCCAAAGATGTTAACAACAATGGCCGCTCGAAATTGAATAAAATCGTTATACAAGACCATTTATTTTAAGTAGGTAGGTCATGTTTGTTTTCGTCTAGTTAGCCGAAAATAATAAAAGAGATAAAAGTTATTTGCTTATATAGGTAGGTAGATAACCTATCAGTAAATAAAATAGGTACCTATTTGGTCTTTTAAAACTTAGGTGAATACAGGGTTATCTACCTACTTACCTAAAGTAGGTAGGTAGGTATGTAGGTCAGTGTTGATAACTATTGGCACATGAGTAGACAAACGGAATTCTTTAAGTGGCTACCTACCTAAGTACCTACTACTTAGGTAGGTAGCCTTTTGGTAAGATGTAGATAGGTACCTTACTGAGAGACCGCTTTTCTTTATACCTACCTACCTGGATACCTACTTTTCAATTTAGAAAAAAAAACATTTATGTAAGTAAAATAAAAATTAATCGTTAACAAAAGATTTACTTCGGTACAAAACAAATTAACGACGCCATTATAACCCAAATAAAAGCAGCAGTCAAGTACCTAAGGTGTGAAAAAGGTTGTTACAATTTTATTACAGTTACCAGACATTAAAAGAATATTTCGTGCTTTTCATCAAAATTGTATCCAGTTACTCCTTTAAAACCGATTAAAAATTAATTTTAAATTATTTTATAGCAGTCACAAAACTCGAATCGCTTCGCACTTACATTTTATTACCGTAAGAGTGACAGAGACAGATATAGGGCTATCGATCTCTACGAACGGCGACGCGTCGCCAACGAGCGTAATGGCGGACGATACAAACACATTCGATATTTAAACGATTTAATTGATTATTTGTATTAATACCACTTAACAATTAAACACAGTTATCGTAGCACTATATTTTACCACTATACACTAGTTTCCTAACGATTAAACTGCGAAATAACACATTTCAAAGTAGATACAATCACATTGGTCGTTCGTCGTACAGCGCATCAGTCGCCATATCCAAATTCCTATATCCAGGGACGAATTTGAGTGACCTTGAAGAGATTTATTTTTTATGTATGTTATCACAGAGTTTTGTGAATGTCTCGTTGTGGTAGAGTATTTTTTATAATCATTTTATTTTAAAAGTAACTGTATAGCAATTAATTATTATCGATTGTTATAGATAGGTAGGTATTTAGGTATCCACGATTACAGATTTTCACTTGTATTTCTTTTTTTTTATTTGATTGCGATTTTCTAATATTACCTATACGATAAAAAATAAACCCATAAGTACATTGACCGTGTTTCGTAATTATTTCATTTGTCTGTGTCTATCTGACCGTTTAACGCGTTATTAGTGTGCTCTATTTTATTATTATTTTAATATTAAAGAAAAAATCTAACTAATACTATCAATATTTTTGATGAAACAATCGGCTGTTCCATAAATTTAATGGAACAACTGATTGTTTTTTTTTATATATTTCAGAGTTGGTCCCATAGTGAAAATTGTTTATTTTCATGAGTACCTATAGTGCTCCCTTAAAGTATGTGTCTTCTTTTACCTGTCATATTGTACAAGTACTTACATAAGTAGGTATGTGAAATAACTAGGTACTATCACCTTATGAGAACTTAAAACTAAAACATTTTGCACTGACTCTTATGAGACCGAGACAGATGTGTAATAGTGTCGCACTTAGAACGAATTGAGAATTATTTCAGTTATAATTATTTGTAAATCGATTGCGCAGATCAAGTTACTTGACGAAGTGGTTACTTACCTAACCGGTTTTTCAAGTAGTCGTTGCTCGTTACCAAAGTACCTACCTACGTATTAATATTATACAATCTTGAAAAAAGCTTTTAAAATTTGTTCGTCTGTTTTGCCATACCTAATTATTAACGATTAGGTATTTATCTAAGTAAGACCACTGCTGACTTACCTGCCTTTCTGGACCCTACGGCAGCCTAAGATCATTATGCGCCCTCTGGAGCACGGTAGTTCACGGTACGTCTGATGCGAACAGGAAGATAGTGTATATCCGCTGCTCCCTTTTGGCCACCTCTTTTGCGACCATCACTTCATCACAATGGGAGGCTACGGCGTCGTCCCACGGGCTCTCGGCCTTCTAATCATGGACTGAACCACAGCTGGAAGCGAGAGGTTATCCGGAACATCGACAACCGCCTATTGGTCTGCTCTCATTTTACCACTAGGACCTAACGCTGCTTAGCAGATAAATAGAGACAGCCGCTTGATTCTAGATCTAATGGACTTTTTTCGGTCAAATGACTCGCCACCTTGAAATAGAACGTACGTAACGTACGTATGTACGGTATCCTCTTATCACCCTAACGGCTATCGCTCTTTGCAGTTATCACACAATTACAGGAGGTATCGGGTCCCTCCAGATTAGGCAGCAGTCAGCACCCGCGAGATGGCGTTCGCGGTGCCCATTAAACGTCCCAGCCAATTGCTGCACCGCTGCTTTTCTGAATTACCGTGAATACTAAGATGATAATTTAAATATAGGTAGATTATGTATCTAAGTACATACTTCCTATAAAATACCTAAGTATTTATTAAATAAAAATAGGAATATACCTATAAAAATATTTAGAAAAAATATGGTCAAAACTAAAAATACCATCAGACATCTCTGATTTATAAAGGTTTATTAGTTTTATTTTTTAAGGATATTATAACGAGACCTAAAAATGAAAAAACTTTAGACAATATCAATAGGTACTTAGGTATTTTTTAACAACATTAAATATTCTCACCTGAATCATAAAAAACCAAACAATTTTATCGGTATATAATAACAACGTTTTTATATATGTTTTTTTTATATAAACAACGTTTTCTAACAGAATTTAAAAAATGTCATCACTCGCCAAGAAGATGAGTCAACTGAATGCGTCCCTGTGCATGCACGCTCCGCCCATTACAGCAACAAAAGTTGGCGGCGTTCCTTCAAAATATCTCGTTTGGAGGCCATTTTGACGATCGCGTGCGACAGAGATAGCATCATCGTCGCGCCGTTACGATTGCACGTGCGTGAATGAGACAATTATGCAAAGTTAGTTTAGTTTTAATGTGGCTGGGAAAGTGCGTGGGGACATTTGTGTGTGTGCATTGGATTTCATTCGGATGGTGTCGGGTGTAGGAACTAGTGTTCTAGCGTAACAAAATGTAGGCCGATTTTTATTACTTCCGTAATTAAGTACTAATTATTATAACTATTATTATTTATTTGTTTAAAGTAAACGTATGTGAATTTTCAGATATCACACACCTTAGCTGGTTTTTACAGCAGTTTGCATTTGTAACCTTCAATTTATATTAATTTTATTACTATAAAATAAATCTACTTTAAATTCAAATTGTTTGTGTTCCGTTCGGTAAGTCATAAAAATGATAAGCATATTTTAATGATAAGGTTATGCTATTTTTGTATCCATGAGTTATGCCGTACCTAAGCGAGAAAAGCAGACAGCCACCAAATTCAACGTTAACATCAGTAGGAAAGGTCGGTAGATAATCAGCTCAAAATATCCACCGAACATTACCATAGAATCCACCGCATTTTAGTAGGGTTACACCACCCACGTAGTGTAGTATAGAAGTGACTACAAGATCGTACTTAAACAAACCGCCAAATCCACATTTACGACACCTCCATTCATTGAAGAATTGTATGTATCGTAAAAGCTCTCACCATGAAGTGACGTCAGCTAAGTGTCGTGACGACGCAGTCCCAGCACTTACAGCTAGATGGCGCTAAACACAACCGCACTAGCCCACCGCTCGTAAAAATAAATTTTATTGTTATGACGAAAATAAAACGCTTGTCGTCAATTTAAACATCATTTTACTGTGTAATAAGATTTATTTTACGATTAACAAGTGTCTTGATGAATTTATATAGCTGAATGATGAATAAAGCAATAAAATTCGCTTTTATGTTCATGTTATCGCTTTTCTATTGGCATTTATGTCGCTTTTTCATACTTATGGAGATGAGTATTATGTAACATTATAGCGCAACATAAAACTAAATCATTACGTTATAAATAGCTGCTAGACGGGTGTTTGTTTAATTAAATTGATTCATTTTGTTTGATAAGATTTTAATGAGTATTTATAGTCCGATATGCATCTTATAATTTCGTAACTTTATTGTTTTCATAGTTTGAATATGATTTCACTTTTATTTGCCTAATAAAGTTATTTTAGTCAATTCAGTGTTCACTGACCTTTCATAATATCCTACGGAGTGGTTCTAAAGCTCCCCGAGCTTTTGTAGAGGTCGCGCAAGGGTGACAATAGATGGCACTTTATCAACGAAGAGTGAAACCTTTTTATTCAAAATTATTACATAATAAAAAATGAATTAATTGCTTAGAATACTTTAAATAAATTGTATTCTTCACTTATATATTCACTGGGTGTAAGTTAGATTGAATGTTATTTGAACTCAGCGTTCCACTTTTTATGATAGATGGCGTGACTATCGCGCGAGCGACCTCCCATACTTGTCTTTAAAGAGTCCACAGTCAATCTTGATTATTGGCATTGTATTATTGATTCTTATAGATTTCTTATTCAAATCTGATCTCGAATCGGTGCCTAAATTTAATATTATGCATCGAGGTAATAAATGTTAAATGTTGTAGGTATTCAAAACAGCTATTTTATCGTCCATATTATCGCTACCGGTATTTAATTATTGGACCACAAATATATTGATAATAAACAAATATCGTAACTATAAATTATAAATCCATTATACAAAATCGATTGTTATCAATCCTATGATCATCAATAACTTGCGAGTCAATAAAAAGGAAAATTACAGTCATAAAACGCCCGCAATCGAGTCAAACCAGACATCGAGACGCTGAGGAAGCGAGCAAATCGACGGTCGTCGTTATATCCTCACACGATGAAGACATAAACTATCAACGACTCCTTTATCTCTATTAAACGGGTGATACTTTAAACAAGTCAATAATGGTTCAATAAACGTCTAAAGAACGGCATAATAACAATCCACGTGCGTTCACTGGCTGCGTCAATAAAGTTACCAATTTATATCGAGGTTTAGCCCCGGAGGCGTATACGAAATAATCTGAACGGTGTTTACTGGGAGTTCTACAAACGGCGCAATTCACGTGACGTTTACGAGCATTCGAGTGGTTGTAAAAATGGTGTTTACGATGCGCGCGGGCACGCGTGCGCTGCGCCCGCGCCGCCCGCCATGCGAATATCATCACATCTGTCGCTGAATGTGAATGAGATGTGTTTTTTTTGTCGTTTGTTGTGATAACGTGAACTACTGTAGTCTGTAGTAGTGGTTTCCCCAAATGGGTCTTTTATTATTTTTAGACTGCTTCCTGGCTTTTTCGAGTTGGTGGATTTTTTTGTTCGTTTAAGAGGATGTGGATGAGGTTGAGGATTATCGAGTGGGTAATAAAGTGGTTGGTGACGACACGTCGCCTATTTCAAGGGGATAAAAGAACTAATAAATGACTTTCTTTCTAATAATATGCGTTTGTTTCACCTGTCTTTATGAATTTTTAAAGTCTCAGAAACTTTATGTAGGTACCTACTTATGTACTGAAGCTTTTAAGAATTTTAGTATCCTACCCGCATTTGTTGTAAAAGATGCAAGGATAGGTAATTTGTCAATCAGCAGCAGCGCCCACCTTTAAACATCGTATGTAGGTAAGTAGGTAGGTAGGTACTATGATTACCAATCGGGCCTCAAAGAGTTGTACTTATTATGGTAGGATATCGTTCATGATTGCGATCTATGTATAAATGATAGCTAAGATTTCCATGATAAGTTTACAACCTAGGTACATCAATCATGTTCTACTTTATTTATTTATTTAACCATATAAATACACACCGGAAAGCACGTCCCGGCTGTCATTCGTGGATCTTTGACAGTCGTTACATCATACGGGTCGTCAGTAGCCCAAAAGTCTGACAACCAGTCTTACCAAGGGGTATCGTATTACCCAGTAACTGGATTGTGGAGGTCAGATAGGCAGTCGCTCCATGTAAAATACTGGTATTAAGCTGCATCCGGTTAGACCGGAAGCCGACCCCAACGTAGTTGGGGAAAGTCATATTAACAGATCAGAAGATGGGAACAGAAAAATACAAAGTACAAAAGTGAAGTTTAGTTCTCTTCCAGCATAAGTACTTAACTTATCTGCGATAGGTGAGTAGATAAAAAGAGATGTAAGTATAGACAACGTGTGTAAGAGTAGAAGGGAAAACAATATAGGTACTTATAAAAGAAATCTGAAAACAATCCTCTAACTAATTTAACCTTTTAACCTCCTAGTACGTAGAACATATTTATGCATTTTTGGGATGCATGAAGAAGCCTCCTCGTGTAGCGCAGTTTGTTCCGCCAGTTCCTCAACTGAACCGAGCGCTCGGCGCATCCTGGACAGTCACACCCAACACCTTATAGCAGCCTGCTGTGTTTCGTCGATGCGTAGGAGTTCCAATGCCTTAGACATCTTCTAGGCACGCTCGTTCCATTATAGACTTCATCCATAGCTTTCCATCAGGCGTGATCAAAATCAAGAGCAGGCCCATTCAGCAATAAAAAAATACAGAAAAAAAAACGCATTAGCATGCCAGTTTTATCCTTTCTCTTGAGGGAATACCTACAGGAATCCAAGTAGGTATATTCGACCCTATAGATCACCACACCTTAAGTCTTCGCCATAAAAACTGCCTTAAGCAAACACTTAATAGAAATAAACAACACGTTAACTAAGTTATACTTAGGTAACTTAAAAGTGCATAAGTTACAAGAACACTATAGATTATCACGTAGGTAAGTACTGCAATATTCAATATTGCAAGCGGTGCCGGTGAAGAAACAGCCTTTAACTGCAAATGTACAGCCAACAAAAGAGATAGGTGCCTATGTATATTGTATTGTGGTGAAGAAAAAGATGGCGAGGAATCCTGAGGGATAATTGCGTAACACACTTAGGTACCTACTATGGTAATTCATTTTGACAGTTCAACAAATTCATTACATTATTTAGGTATGTTGCTGAGGAGACGATTTTTTCAATTCATAAAGATGAAGCAACGGTTTAGCAATTTTCTTAATAACCTCCTTTTTTTGAAGTCGGTAAAAATGCTCCGGATTGCGATTGAAAGTGTGTTACTCCATTCATTCTTTCCATTCCTGCAGTAGAAAAATAAAATATATTCATGCTCAATTAAGAGTGATCTCTGAATTTGTTTTTATATTTCATCTCACATAATACCTACCTAATAAGTCAGCTAGGAAATGACAGCGCTATCTAGTTTTACGAATCCTGCAAAATCAGTGTCAAAGTGAAAATAATAATAGAAAACAATATTTTCACTACAAATCACCGTTTTAGTCCATGATGTGAATACTGCTCAGCTGCTGCTACTGGTGCTGATGTGTAGCAGTCGAATCTTGTGTTGCGTTACCTACCTGCATTTAAAAAGTTGTACATTTAAAGTTCCACTTGCAGTTACGCTGAATATCTTCAGCATGGTACAAGAAACAATGAACATTTCCAGCATGGAACCGATTCGAGGTATTGTTTCCTGCATAACAAACTCTTTTGTAGTCTGTACCTACATTGTTGAAGCTTCATGGGTTTTTGTTCCGCCCATTTGGCCGTAGAGAGGTAATTACAGAGTATTAAATACTACTAAAGCTCCTGAAAGGTAATAAATTCGTACCAGTTTATGAGATTGATCGCTTGTTGGAAATATTTGTGGTCTTATTGGATGGGAGTCTATGGGCAATATTATTGGATGTATGGATTATACGGGGGGTGGTGAAATGTGACGAAATTTATAAGTTAACAAGACATCACATGAAGAAGTTCGTTTAGTAGACAAGTCATCATCATGATCATCTGCCTAGCCTTTTCCCAACTATGTTGGGGTCGGCTTCCAGTCCAACCGGATGCAGTTAAAGTACATGGAGTAACTTGCTATCTGACCTCCACAATCCAGTAACTGGGTAATTCGAAACCCTGGGTAAGACTGGATGTCAGACTTTCGGGATTCTGACGACCCGTAACGACTGTTAAAGATCCATGAATGACAGCCGGGACCAACGGTTTAACGTACTTTCCGAGGCAAGTTCGTTTAGTAAGTATTTAAAATAAATACAAAATGATACCTATACTTTTCAACTAAAACTACGAGTGATTATAATTTTTTTTTTTGTGTTGGATAGTCCATTTATCGAGGAAGGCTATATAACATCACGCTACGACCCCTAGGAGCCACGCAGCGTGTGACACCGCGGGGAACAGCTAGTTTTAAAAGTCTACAGAGTCAACCAGAATTTCGTTAAAACTTGTAAGCAGTCAGCTCTTACCTATACTAACGTCGTCGCTGACTGGCTTTTAGTAGGTTGGCAAGTAAGTAGCTTAGGGAAGCAGTGGTGGCCCAGTGGTAGGTACCGACCGTGACTTACGAGTGCACGCCGTAGGTTCGAACCCAGACAGGCGGCTTACTTTGAGTAAATTATTTCATCACCACTGCTCTCAAAACGGTGAAGAAAAACATCATAAGGAAACCCGCATGTCCTAGAACCAAACATTCGAAGACATGGGACATCTGCCAACCCGCACTGGGCTTGCGTGGTGGATTACAGCCCACTCCCTCTACCGGAGAGGAGGCCTGTGTCCCAGCAGTGGGAACATTATAGGCTGATTACCTATGCTAAGTAATAGCAACTGCCAAACTGGAGAATCAACTACAGTTGAAAAAGAAAGGTCTTCGAATGATAAAGCCTGGAATACACATGCTACTTGAAAAGCAGTATTGTTTGCTACTAGGTACTTAGTATGCTCATTTACAGCATGCTCTCCGAATGTGTACATTTGCTCATGAAAGCACAGAACTCATAAGCATACTTATTACGAGCATACTTCTTTCTAGCACGTCTAAGATACACATGCTCATTAGTTATTTAGCATTCAAAATGGACGATTCTTTGCGGAATGAATGAATTTGATGATGAATGAATTAAATTTGTTTTTGTATTGTGGTGAGCGTGTATTCCATTCATAATTTCGGTATAGAAATATGTATAAAATTTAAAGTTTTGTCATCGCCCCATCAAGCCATCGTGACTACGCAAACAAATCAAGTAGCATCTCGCATAGAGCACGTTCAAACTTGCTTTGGAGCCACTGTCTCACCCACGCCTTACACCGTGTGCTAGTCAGCACGAAAAAATAGACCGGCTTGCGATTACGTGCTTATTCACAAGCATGCTATTTTCGTATACACGTGTAGCGGTATCTACAACGCCACATACGAACAACGCGTCATACTGACGTCACGCAAAATTCTGCATCTCGCAAGCAGAGTTTACCGCGCAACTAGCATAGATACAACGGCCCGACATGAATCATCGGGTAGTTGCCCGTCAGACACAACACCCGTCTGGTCGGAGGATCCCAACGTGGTTCTCTTTGGAGGATCCTCTCTTTTCTATAGAATATGAGTGAACTTTACACCCTGTTCCTCACACCTCTATACACGTGCTAATTGTTTGCTACTAAGTAGCATCTGCTCGGAACTGATAGCATGCTTATGTGCTACTACGTAGCATGTGTAGGTATTCCAGACTGTTGACTATTAGCGTAAAATATCCGTTTACAAATACGGTGACCTCTAAAAGTTAGTTGACATTTTTCCCCACTTTGGCTTTGACACACCACATTATGATTTAAAATTCTAGTGATCCAAATGTTTGAACTGCTACTTAAAGGTAGGTACCGTTTTTATTGTCTAAGGGCTGATTTTTCAATCGACAGATAACTTTTAACTTTTGATTAAAATTGATGTCTGACAGTTTATGTCAAAAATTCAAAACTATTCCTCGGATAAAATTATCTGGCGTTGGAAAAATCAGCCCTAATTCAACTACCTTTGGTTTTCATAAAAAAATATCAAGTACCTAGGTAATCCCATAGAAGTACCAGTTTTTTTTTAATTCCAAATCATAAAGGCCACATCACAGTTGAAGTGGAAAAATGTCAATTAACTTTTGAAGGCCACTGTAGATGGCTGTGGACAGATGATCTGATAAAATTAAATAAGACTGTACATACTTAAAACCTAGGTAGAGGTAGAGCTACACAACAAGTGGCCTAAAAAGGCCCCTTTGGAGAATCATAAAAGGATAACATTATGAATTATAATATGGCGAAGACAGTCCGTGTTTTGCTGCATTACGTAGGTAGGTACAATCAAAGAGATTGTGAATAGAGTTGGATTGGACTGATTGGTATTTTAGCACAGACAAAACAAATACCTGAAAAATGCTTCACCAATGGGATTTGATACGATTAACTTAAAAGTTAACTGTCCATTATGTTATCCTTTTATGATTCTGCCAAAGTGGCCTTTTTAGGCTCCCAGGACGCTCCTAGGTATAGGTACCTATAGGTAGAATAGATAGTAAGAAGGTTAAGCACCTATTCTTAATAAAAAAAAAAATGCTATATTGCAGTCAAGATGTCCCGAGACGGTAAACTCGAACCGTACATTCAGTTGGTAAGTCACCGTTTGCGGTCTAAAGCTACTTTGGTGGAAGACCTCTGTGTTGGAGGGCTTTGTCTAAGTGTAAAACTTTCTAAACTCTCAAGAGATTCATTTGGTTACATAAACCTCCTCTTCTTCATCTTCTTCCTGTCCTTTTCCCATTTTAAATGGGGTTGGGCCTCCTTGTGCATTTGCGTCAGGAACGTCGGTCCTGGGTTGTCTCAGGTGATAAGTTTTTAGTTTTTGGGTCCTTCACGACAATTGAACATCGCGCGGCCGGGCGGTGGTCTTCCTCTACCTCTTAGCTATGTGTCGAACGAACAATGAATGAAAACGCTACAATGAAGAAAACTAGCCAAGTGCGAGACGGACTCGCACACGAAGAGTTCCGTACCACAAGGCAAAAACACGTTTGTTGTATGGGAGCCCCCCTTAAATATTTATTTTATTCCATTTTTTGTTACAGCGGCAACAGAAATACATCATTTGCGAAAATTTCAACTGTCTAGCTATCACGGTTCATGAGATACGGCCTGGCGATAGACGGACAGTAGAGTCTTAGTAATAGGGTTCCGTTTTTACTCTTTTGGTACGGAACCCTAAAAAAGCTATGTGTCGAAAGAAAAATTAACGTACGAACAGTCTTCACGGAGTACTTAGTTGTCATCCCGATTCTTAGTTACATAGAATTTTTTTTAAAATAACATTTCTTAAAAAGTACTACGTAACACAAGTTTAGTGCTATTCGTAGCATTTTCTGAGCCTTCTTGCTGGTAGCCCAGAAAAATATTTTACTTACCTACTTTACTACTGGGGAATTTGTCTGCTGAGGAGTTTGTTGCGCCACTTCTTCTTCACAGCGAAAGTACTAGGAAGTGGTGAAGGGCAGTCGTTTTGGGGGAATGTCTTATGTAATTTTGACGTTCGAAAAATGCTGAGTATCAGCCTAATTTGAATAAATGACTTTTTGATTTTGATTTGATTTTTGCTTAAAAAATATTACTATTAAGTTAAAGTAATGCTCATCAGTAACTGTACACCTTACCTTTCTACATGGTTCATCTTAGTTCCTAACTAATCATGATCTTACGGCGTCGCAGACCGCTAGGTAAGTAGGTACGATGGTGATTCTGAACGAAAATATACATAGATAACCCATGCTGATTTCTATTTAGTTATATTCCATCACTTATCGTGACAACACTAGTTCAACTCCTACGTTACCCAGTGAAGGTGCTACGGTGGTCGATGTTTTCGTAGCACTCTATGCTACTACGAGCTACGAATCTACGAGATTTTATTTTGTTGGGATTTTAAACGTAGTCATTGGTTCTTGTATTATGTAGGTAGGTACTGTAAGTATGTTGTTATAGGGATTAATCTAAATTGCCTTATTTGTGTATTTCAAAAGCCTGGATATTATAAATAATTAAAGGACAGTTAAAGCCCGAATTTCGTAGACGAACGCTACGAGATTTGCATAATTTTAATGAGAGATTCCTACTTGATTATTTTAACATTGCGAAACCTATCTAGTTATTAAATTGCGAAACGTAAGTAATAGCCAATAGGTTGCGACCTTTCTGTAGAGCATCTACTCTATAGGAGGCCTAATAAGGCGAAGTATAACAATCATAATGACCTATTGTAAGCTCAAAGCTATATATTGAAAGTTCTGAGTTCTAAATGTCATTATATGTCCGTTCTATAGTCTAAATAAGGTTCAGAACTTGAAGGCTATATTAAGAGGGATGCAGTAAGGACGCCAGTGAAATTAAATTTTTCTTACGTTTTTTGCAATTGGCAGTTCAGTGTCAGGTTATATGTTGATTAAAATATATGATTATTGTAACCCTTTTCTGTCGGTTTCGCATAAGATTACAGCTTCCATTCCAGTAACTCTTTATTCTAATAATGTGAAACTTAAGATTATCTAAATGTAGACGAGGTACTTCATAAATTACCTAAAGTGCTTTCTAATTTTCAATGCAACTGGTTATGACAAACCTAAACTTTCAAGTCTCATGATACCTACTATCAAAACTCCTACAGGTTGTTCCTACTGTAGGTAAGGTTAGTAAGTATAATGCCTTAGCTTCAGTGTTTACCTACCTTAAGTCGAAAGGTAACACTGAAGCCAAGGCACTATTAGGCTGCCTTTCCACCAGAGACTTGCGAGGTAGCTAAACGGTGAAGCCAAGCTACGAAACTAGCTATGTGTTTATTTTTTGTTGTTTTGGTATATTGACGTGACATAGCTAATTATATGGCAATTAATTTAATGTTTCGTGTTTTGTTTACTTACTATTGTATAGAATCAAGTTCTATACTAACTGAACAGACAGCTGTGCTGCTGGGGAGTTTGTTGCGCCACTTTTTCTTCTTAGCTAAAGCACTATAGTGGTGAATGGCGGGCGTTTTGGGAGACTGTCTTATGTTATTTTTGACGTTCAAAAACTGCTGATTCTCAGCCTAGATTGACTTAGATTTTGATGCAAATCTAAATGGTGTAGCGGAGCAGGTAAGCGATGCACATCTTTACTGGATAAAGATGTGCCGTGCACGTTTCTTAAAAATACGGAATTACGTCGTTGAACCCTTTTGCTTCAGAGCTAAGTCAAGCTTCGCTATGAAAGACAAACTATTCTATTGATATCATACACATGCTTCTCTGCGTAAATCTGTGCAAAGCAGCCCAATTCTGTTGGCCATTACTACCGCACTAGGACGAATCTGCAGACCAAAGTTTGGTGAATGTGCCCCAAGGGTGTTGAGACCATGGCATGGGTAGAAAGCGAATTAGTTAGAGCAATAGCAAGGCCTTTTTGACTTTCCCTTCGGAATCATATTCTGTTTATTTACTGCGAACTAGATGACGACTAAAAGTCATAAGTTTTCTTCCTGGTAACACATTTTTGCTCTTGTAGGTAGTCTTTGGAACTAAGAAAAGTCTTTAATCGACTAGTTAAAATAATGCAGGTATTTGCATTGGTCTCTTATAGAAAGTAAATTATTTAAATGTGTCAATATATCAGATTGGCTAAGTAAACAAGATTCAACAGGCTGGTGTTTTCTCTATGTTTGTGTAGTTACCTTAGTACTTTTTTCTGAATGTCTTCTAACAAATTCGGGATAGCAGTGCAGTGACTTGTACGATCACATGCACGTCTCGGTCCTGCCTGCATAGGAGAGGCCTATGTCCAGCAGTGGACTGCTGTAGGATAATGATGATGATAATGCACGTCGGTAACAACACTTGAACTATATAAACCAAGGGTGGTCGAAAAAAATGGGCTGACAAAGTCATAAGCCGTCATAGTACAGAAAGAGCTCTCTTAAGCTTGAGCTTAAACCTTCGAGACAGCTGACCTATTCCTTAAAAATCTCACCCTGAAAACATAGGTGAAATGAGCTGTCAATAGTGTCAATCTTTAGCATCAGATGGAGTGCCGTCTCATAATAGAGATTTGATAGCTCACTTCACCTAAGTTTTTAACGCAAGAATTTTACAGAATAGCACTACAGCCGGTCTATTCTGTAGAAATCTCACCATGAAAACTTAGGGGAATTGAGCTTGAAGTGAGCTGTCATTTCACCTAAAACTACTAGGGATTGACACTATTGACAGCATACTTTAAGTTGACTTCACCTAAGTTTTCACGGTGAAATTTTTACAGAATAGACCGCCGAGTTTTTGTATTTCGAACTACATTCGACGAGATGAAGTTCTTAATGTTCAAAACTGACAACTTAGAACCGGATTATGAAGTCGGTCTTTTTTATTTATAAAGAACAATCAGTACGTTGTTTAAACCACTTTATAAAGAAAAACCTTGTTTTGTAAGAAGACCGCAGTTTCCTTGGAGGGGCGGTACTCTACGATCTACTCGATATTTTTCAGTAAAGCTTTGCTTTTAACAGAAGCATGATTCGTCAAGGGTTATCCAAATTATGCAATGGTTACTCAAGAGAGTAATGGGCTTTTAAGTATTCCGAAATGAGAGGATTTGTTAAAGGGCCATTTGTTCTTCCCAATACAGGGATATACCCTTTTTTTGCACTGGAGCTTTTCAACAGGACGGTAGCTTTTGGTCCTCTGTATTTTTTTTACTGTTACCTAATTAGTAATTTTGATCGATAAGTATCTACTTTGTCTTAACTTTTTTAAGAGTTCGTTGTGTAAAAGAAAAACTTTGAACTAAGTTGGAAGTTAACATTTTCTCTTCTGAATACTTAAGTAGAGTTTTGGTTTGTGTGTTGAGTTTTTTTCTATGAAGATATATGAGAGTAAGCGAAAGTGCAGGTAAGTAGGTACTTTTCTTAGTAGGTATTTTAGGAATTTAAACATCAACGGTCTTTTTTTATTCCTGTCTTAAACTCACTTAATTAGATGCCAAAAATAAAATGCTGCTCGAGTCGATTGTCAATAACCTCTCCTCAAGCTATCTTTGAGGATCTAGAAGATTTTTCACCGGCCTATTTATTGCATAGAGAAGTTCCAGATGAAAAACTGCAGATTTCCAAGAATTATGATATTTTTATCTCTTTATTAGTTCATCTTGATACAAAAACATTAATGTTACTTGTAATCTAGTTCTATATAAAACTACGTCGCCTAGGACGTGTTGGTATCTTGGGTCCTAAATTGACCAATTACACGCACTCACAAAAAATCGCCACACAGAGCCAGTTCCCGTCCTTTTTATCGATAAATATTTGTTTAAAGAGGTGAGTGCAATAAAAATGCGAGCGTGTCTCTGGGTAGGCCGCACTACCACAGCCATTCATTCGTTTGATGACTTCATTTGGACGCGCGAACTGAGTGCTTGCGATAATGCGCTATTGTTTACCCTTCGATAGTGCGCCTTCCACTGGCACTGCACGCGCCACACTGCGCCAGAAAGAGACAGACATACTATTTAGAGCTCCGACGCCGCGATAAGCGTTCCGCTCTTAACCTCCCGTCACTTTCCCCCCTATGCAACTCGCGTAGGCGCGAGCGTAACAGCAACATCACTCGTAAAAACAGGTAGTAGAAGAAATAATAATCATCTTTACGACTTCTCACTCTATTCAGCACCTTGTTACGATACTGCGCGCTCATTGTGGCACGGTCGAGGAGTGGTTGTAAAATCTTTTCTTTACTCGCCCGTTTCACTAATTGTACGTTTATGAGTTTACGACTTTTGCGGCTTAACTTTTCAGTTATAGTCATTATTGGGGTTTTGTTGATGCTTTTTTTTATTTGTTGTATTGCGTGGGCCGACAAGTTTAGTCGTACCGTTGCACTAACTACTGTCAAAGGATGACACTTTATGATTTATGCTTTTTAGCTGATTAACGCCGGTTTGAGCATTTGTTTACTTACAAACTTTGGTCGTAGAGCATACTCACATGTTCTAATGTAGTCGGTAGAGTCGCCTGAAAATATGGGCTAGTATGAATAATCGCAATAGGTATGCACCACGTGCTTCAGGAGGAGTGATAAGAAAGGGAAAAGAGAGCGTAACTGATAATATTTATAGTCATTAGCGAAAAGGGGACGGAACAATCGTCGGTGTTGCGATCGCAGGCAGCGCGCGGGGCGGCGCGCGTGGCTCGCTCTCAGTAGATTGCGTGAGCCGAGCCGCGCCGGTCGCACACGGCACATAGTCGCGCGCTCCCGCCACACGCGACCAACAAACTTCGCTCGCGACACACGCGTTTGCGTCTCACACATCGCGAACTGAAAATTTTAAGAATAAAAATCACAACACCCGCCACTTGTGCGAGTACTGTGAGACGAGCCGGCGCCGCATACAACCGCTTAAAAAGTCGTAAAACCCGCGGCACGCGCTCCCAAGTCGTAAAATAATCGTAAAAAGTAAACACACGTCAACTGGCCTTTATCGCCAACGAAGCCCATTATGACGCTCGAGTGACGTTTAAGAGGCAATAAAATTAATAAAATTAAATTACATTGTCCGTATTTGGAGTGACATTGGCGGAGGTCGCGTTATCACGGCGCGTGGGGCCGCGATGACATAAGTGTTCCCTAACTGAGTGACGTTAGTGTCGGTGACTGATCAGAATGAACTCCTATTTCGAGCAGGGTGGTTTTTACGGGGCCCACGGGGTGCACCAGGGCGGTGGCGGCGGTGACCAGTACCGCGGGTTCCCACTGGGCCTGACATATGCCCAGCCGCATGCCTTGCACCAGCCGAGACCCCAGGACTCGCCGTACGATGCATCAGTAGCAGCCGCTTGTAAGCTATACGCGGGGGAGCAGCAATATGCTAAGGCAGACTGTTCCAAGCCAGGAGGAGAACAACAGAATGGCTATGGAGGCAAAGAGGCTTGGGGCTCTGGTCTAGGGGCCCTGGTGAGGCCGGCAGCTTGCACCCCGGAGGCGCGGTACAGCGAGTCTTCGAGTCCGGGACGAGCGCTACCCTGGGGACAGCAGTGCGCGCTGCCAGGCGCCGCCACCTCAGCCACACAGCCTGTACAACACCAGCCCACCAATCACACCTTCTACCCTTGGATGGCCATAGCAGGTTAGTTATCTTCCAATTATAATTTATTTAGAAACCATAACAGCAATAGATCCGATCCAGTCGTTAATTTACAAAAACTTTAAAGCTCAAACAGCACCAAAACAACTATTTAGTTCCTCAATAATATGTAATAAAAATTTGAAACACCCATAAGCTGTTATTCTCTTAGTATAAGTCCTAAAATGCCGCTATCCGATTGGAGTGTGGCCCGAAATCGGAAATTCCCATTCAAGTCTCGTAGGAAACCAATAAGAAGAGCGGTGGCAGGTAGAGCCGACAACTCCACTCAAGTGTCAATAAAACGCACATAAAACGAACGACCCTCGTTAGCACTTTATTAGTCAAGACAAATTTGAGTGCCATTCATAACTTTATTGTTGCCATCAACTCTTGGAATCTTCATTAAAATACTAATTTGTGACAATAAAAAATAAATAAATGTAGCGGTAGAGTTAATTTGAGCAGAGTTTTATGGCTGGTTTTATTTTATTTACTGCCTTAAATTTCAATTATTTGATAGATATTGTAGTTTAATGTGCCATTTTATGGCGTTTATGTGATTTAACTTTTTGTGACATATATTATAGAGCCATTAGTGGTTGTAAAAATCATAAAAATATTTAAATCTTTTATAAAACTGAAATCACCAAGTATGAGTTACACATCATAATTTATTTCTTAGATTTAAAAGTAATTCATGACGTGGTGAATAAAATGAGTTCGCACGCACAAATAAAATCCTATTAATTAGGAGAGTAGTAAGTAGATAGTTACAAATAAAATGATTATTTATATATTATTTATTTTGTAATATTATTATATTATTTTATAATCCTACAAAACCGATAAATAATTTTATCAACCATTATATCTTAAAAGTTCGAAAGTTAAAAAGCCCTATTTTGCCTACAAAAATTGCAAATATACAACAATACTACGTTAATGGATCATGAATGGATCATGAATGGATCACTAAAAGGTTGTTAACATTGGGCGTTTAACCTGTGAATGTTTATAATCAAGTACAAGGCTCTTGTTCTAGTTCTAGCACACTCAAACTAGCTACCGATTTGATTTTCTTTTCTAAGGGTACTTATTAGAATCGTGATTTTATTTAAGGATAAAAAAATGTTAATGATTACAAAAATTATTTCAGCATAATCATTAATTAACAGAATTCATCAACCTTTCAAAACATAGTCTTTATTACTGAGAATAATAAATCTTTCGCATTTTATTCAAAATTTTATTTTTAAGAACGCCATTTTGAACTAGCATCATATTTTATATGATATCGATAAAAGTGCTACTGATAAAGCTCACGATCTCGGTAAAACGTCTTCAGTAGCATTTTAGCGCTCCGAATTATGGCGGGAGTGCACGGCGCGCCCGCGCCGGGCGCCCGGGTCAATGCCCCGATCTAGTTTGGGCGCATTATTATTAACTTGAGGAGTGCCACTGACCACTCGACAAATGACCACTAGATTACACGTCCGATTCTTAAGATGAAAGCCCTACACTAGATAATTTGATGTGACTAATAGCAGTTATAGCCCGCTGACGAAAACTTTACTGATGTGATAGACACCGCAAAGAATCCACGCGCTTAATGTAAGTATTTATTACCACCAATAACTAACACTGAATAAAATTCCTGTTATATATTAGAATCTTTTTTGTAACTACTAATTGGAGGTATGATTTAAAATAGAGACGTTCCAATTCGAAATTCAATTTGGAATGCTGCATTTAATAACTGGTTAAAAGCAGGGCTCGTATCTGAATTTTGTCTTTAAATCAATCATGGCCGCAGCGTGGAGCGAGTCACCTGTACATTACTAACGCGTAATTAACGCAACGCGTGTGGTCCCGCCTCTCATAACTCATGCGACTTGATAAAATTAAGTAACACGGGCTAAAAAAATAAAACAAAAATAAGTAGTCGAACTGTCGGCCATATTTCACTGGGTGTTCACGCAACACGGCCCGCGAAACAATACAAGGACGCTTGTTGGACGTGGGTTGTATGAAAAGTTCGGGCTTGTCGGGCCTGTCCGGCCTGTCCGCTGTCCGGCGAACACGATCTGCCAACCTGTGTTGGCTTCGTGAAAAAATGTCACGTGTCTATGCTGAATACAAAAGCTTTCCTGTAAAAAAAAACTTTTTAATTTAAATTACTCAGCATAAAATTTGAATAATTATGTTCTATCTAATTTATTTTTATATCTCTATTCTAGAGACTTCAACGACGATGATATTAATGTGGACTTTTACTTAAAATATCCTAAATCATTTTATATCAAACTTCATCAGAATCAGTCGGTTTATATCACAAATTGCTCAAGTGTAACCTGCATTAACATCTAACTGCAGGTAACTAAGTAAATAAGTATACATTACCAAGTACTACTCAGACATAACAAGCAGTTCTTTGACTGATATCAAATAACTGAGTGCACATTGACTGGCAAATAAGCAAATAAAATTATAAACAACCAGTTACAAAGTAATAGTTTCAATGATAAGTTGTCGTATTGCCCCAATAAATGCTTGTTTTATTTACCGGTTATCTAATAACCTTACATTTAATGTAAAATTATTTACAGTTAATATCATACCTACACTTATAGAAACAGTTTTACTAATTGATAATCTGTGCTAATAGTCGCAAATAATTATCTTTAATGTTAGCTTAGATACCTAATAATCTCATACAGTAGTTTATTTTGCTACAGGTAATTAGAAACTGAATTACCATTAAAAAAAATAAAGTCATATGTGCGTCAATTGCCGTAATTTAAAACGGCCAAAATCTAGTCGCAGTCTCGTCTCGGCGACAAACAAATGTCAAAAATTTAGGGAAATTAGAGGTATTTTTGACAGATTGAGACTGAGATCAAATTGTGAACGTTCTTAAAATTACGAGAATTGCACCTCTGTTATTCTCATGGTGTACTTAATAAAGAGTGTCTATTCTACATAATTTCTGTACAGAACCCACCCTTTTAACAAACGTATAATATCGCCAGCTTTATTTGTATTCTGAGCTGCTTATTTTTCAGTACATCGACGTTTTAAACTCAACCTAACCTGATACTGAGAGTTGAACCTATAATTTCTAAACAAGTTCCCAAATTGGCGACTGTATATTGCCGTGGGCACCGAATGATTTTAAATGCACCTTTATTAAAGGGAAATGAGGTATTGTAATCACAAGTTACATACTTGCAAAGTATTCTGTTGTTACACGCTTGATTTTGATTTTAAACTTGTTTGTAAATTAATTTAAACTGTTCGGAAATCTTCATAAAAAGTGGCTGGGTTTTTTTTATTCAAGTAGGTATTTTGCCTTAAAAAAACGAACGAAAAAAGGAATTATAAAAAAAAAGGAAATCGTGTCCTCATTATTCTTTACGCAAAAAAACAATTGCCTACTCGATAGAACCAAAAGCAAAACAATGAATGTCAATAACATGAGTAATTATTCAAAACAATAGCGAATATTTAAATATTCTTAGAAAAGTCGATGAAATTAATTGGAATTCGATGCACAAGGTACATAACTACATAACATTATAAGTTTGTATCGTATTCGTAGTGATGGGAACTCGTGAGTGTGCATCCGATCTGCGAGACGCTACGAAAGTGGCTCTACTTCGCTCTACGGGTTTTTTAAATTATAGTTTGTATTGAATATTAAATTACATATAAATTTATATGTATGTTTTTAACGCGCTTACTAAATTAATTATGAATAGGTAAGTAAAATTAAATTATTTTTTAACCGAAATAAATACCTACTTACCTACTTCTAATCAATCAATCAGGTCGTATATTACCATTAATTTGAAATATGGCAATGCTCAGTTTGATCTAACTTTACACTATAATTTTCTAGTTTTATATTGATGACTTCGGTGTGAAATTTGTGATTATTTGTAGGTAGGTACTTAATAAAAACTTGTTTCATAATTTATTTAGTTAAACAAGGTCCGATAATAACAGTCAAGGAATATTTCGAAACGGAACACAAAAACTTTAGAACAAGAATGATAATAGAGTCACTTAAAAACGGATAACAGGCACCTACTCAATAGATACATTCTGTAATGGTACCCCACATTGGTAACCCAGACCGCTGCATACAGCCAAAACAAACACCAATACACAGAAAAATAACAGCATAATAGGCCCGTAACAGTCGCAAGCCATAAACTAATAATGGGGGAGATATGTTTTATGGGTTTCAAGTTTTGAATACGTTAAAACAGTTTTTTGTTAATTTAGTGCAACGCAAACCGTCCGCGAGTCAGCACGTATTTTGCGTTTGAATCATTATAAAGAAGAATACAGTGTTCTAATTTCAAATGTGTCGGAAGATTGACGGGTCCGTTATGGCGGAGGAGGTGTGCATGCGCTTGTTTCCCGCCTGTTCGCGCGGCGCGCCGGCCGCCATCTTGGATAAGATCGATCATAGGTGCGCAGCTGTGAAGTGATAAATATGAATCCCAACTGCTTCGTGGTGTGGACTTTCTTTTTGTGGAATCGCCGGAGCGAACTCACGGACATCTTCTTGGAAGCTCTGCAAGACAAAATTAGATAATTAGTCAATCTGATGCTAAAATAAACGTGTCTCGAACTCTTGAACAGTGTCCCTATGTGTCGTAAAGTGTAAAAATATCACATGTATGTATTTGTAACTGAAAATTGTAAAATTAGAACTACGTATTCCAATTTAAAATTAGGGTAAAAACCCTCGTTACCGACTCTTGACAATAACCTAACAAATCTACTTCGGCACCTAATTTTAATGTTATTCTTGAGCTACAGGAAACGCTACCAAATTATAATGATGCTTATTTCTGTACCTCACGTAATTGATGTGGTAAAAAACCACCGGCCTATAAGCGAAGGCAATCAAAAAAATAAGTAGGGCCCAGTGTTTCCATTGCCGAATACGTGGTCCTACATAATGTCGGCCAAACTTGTTTAACACAGTACGTAGGCACCAAAAAGTGGTTAGAGGTAGTTATAAAGTATCCCCAGTCCGCTAGTGTTCATAAACGGCGTGACCTGACATAGGTTATTGTGCATTACATTGAAAATCACGGGGCTGCATCCTATAGTTGCCGTTTTGTACCGCAATCTTTACAATTGCCCCCATAGTTAGGCATTTATTCCTATACACAACACCTCTTTGTCTACTGAAAACTTTTATGTCTTATCTTATTTTTACCCGTAAAGTCGTAAAAAGTCTAAGCTTTGTAATTTTAAGTATGAGAACGATGAGTTCATATTTTAATCAGTTTAAAATTCTTTGTAATTGTATGCTGTAATAGTATTTTAAACTCTTATCAAAGTAGATAATCTTTTACAGTAAGAAGCAATGAAACAGGCTGGAAAAATGTTATAATTTACTGCATACCATTTTTATTATTCTTTTGTTCTCATGCAAAGGCTTGTTAGGATGGTCAGAACTTTTTTCCCGACGTCAAATTGTCATATAATGCCAACATGAGTTTTGAGCGTACGTGTGTAATTTATTTTCTTTGCTCGTAGTATGTAAAAATGTATTATTACACGTTGATCGGGCGGTCGATCGCTTGCTGGGAACGTTATATTACTCCTGTCTTCCACAGAAAGTCGGATGCGTTGCTTAGCTATGCGATTAAGCCAAACGAAACTATAAAATGTGCCCAACAGCAAAGCTTTTGTTAAATATTTACATCCATATAGATTACTAGCTTCCGCCCGCGGCTTTGAAAACTATCCTATGTCATTTTCCGGGATGCAATCTATCTATCTGCCAAATTTTATCGAAATCCGTTCAGTGGTTTAGGCGTGAAAAGGTAACATACAGACAGACAGAAAGAGTTACTTTTGAATTCATAATATTACCAGCTTCCGCCCGCGGCTTCGCTCGCCCGCGAGGTATGTCGATAAAAACTATCCTATGTCCTTCCCCGGGATGCAATCTATCTCTCTGCCAAATTTTATCGAAATCCGTTCAGTGGTTTAGGCGTGAAAAGGTAACAGACAGACAGACAGAGTTACTTTCGAATTTATAATATTAGTATGTATAGTATGGATTCTGTTTGATTTTCTCTTCAATTATTTAATTTAATGTTTCACACCAAGTTCATGTGCAATATTATCTAGTCAATAGCGTAATTCAAACTACATTCAGAAAGATCTTATAAATATAATTACCTATTTTAAAATGGCCGTATCTATAATGGAGCAATAATTTAGATACCAAGTTAACGCGTAAATAATTCAGAAGCTACCGCGAACAGTCGTGTTTTATTTTAATCCTTTACCGATAAATGAAACCTAGAAATACGTCTAGAATAATTTGAAACAAAAACTTCCAACATTTCTTTTACATCGTGACTACCGTTTATGATTTTAATCTTTAGATGGACTTTCTGCACTATTAGAAGTGTTAATCATTTCTCTTTAGCGAAAACACTTACTAACTTGTGATTGGATTAAATAGCGCAAGCAATTACATTATCTGTTAAGCGATTTGCGTCGTTTAGCAGTAAAAAAATGCTGTGGTATCTGGTGATTATTCATGAGTATTATCGCTTCGCTTCGCATGGATGGCGGTCCGAAAGGAGTTGATGTCTGGTCGGCAATTAATTGTTGCACGATATACAACACTGAGGTGCCCTACCACGCGGTATTTGAATATTAAGACACATGCAGAAATATATCGATTTCGTTGTAAATCGAAATGATATGAGTAATGCAATCGATTTGTGCGAATATGAGTCAGAGATCTAATTCTGTGTCACCGCATTTATAAGAGTGACATACAGATTGATGGCAAGTTGAGTTATATTCGATTTAAAATAAAAATGACAAGTAATACTCATTTTAAATTTAACTTGCTTCGAAGTACCCCAGTATCAATATTGACTATACAAGCACACCACATCCGGCTAAGCGAAACTGCATCGTTTAATTTTTGCAACACTAACCCGTTCTTAGTAAACTATTAAACCATATTTAATTTCACATAAACAGTGCACGGTAACATATACTCGGTATAAATAACTGAGCTGCATTCGCCTTTCATTCGATACTAAAAATCTCTATAAACATTCAAATTTAATTTTTATTACCTTATCCTAAAAGTACATTTTTCATAAGCAAGGGCTCTCGTTTCCTTTCGACCTCAAACCTTCCGTAAACCTTAAGTCTGTGGGATAAAGTTCCATTTAGGATATCAGGGACCGTGTTTGATATTTTAAACTTATTTCCCTGACATAGAGGGCTTCGTGCCGAAACTAGCGTTTTACAGAACAATGTGTCTTCTTTTTAAACTAAGTCGGTTAATCGTGCTTCCATTATGATTCTCACATAAAACAGCCATTTTGTGTTATCAGACAATTGTTTGTGTAACTTACGCTAACTGCAATGATTGACAGTAATTGACTATTTATAAAGATTAATAAGAATAGGCAATCATTATTTCATATCAATCGGGTAAACGACTTTAAAGTTACACATCGGTAACGGAAGACTTCTAAATCGACAATAATATCAATATGTATCAATTGATTTGAAAACACGGTATTCTGGTGATTGCTTAGTCTAAGAACACTAAAATTTAAATGTTACATTATGTGGGACGTGAATAGGTGCGCTCACCTCACATTTATTGCACTCTCGCTACTTTTTAATTATCGTTGGTCAATCACAAGTTATATTACTGTCCGTAACAAATCTACGCGATTCGTCTTGCCTCTCACGGATTAGTTTCGGCTCTCATTCTAACGACCAATAAAGTTTATCACACCATTTCAGTAGGAATCTCAATAATTATTCAACTATAAAACTTTATAGAAGTGACTGTTGTTAGTGTTTTATCACCTAAAACCGGTGAAAGTCGGTAACCTTTTAATATTTTTAATACTATAGCAAATGTTTTACGACAATTTAATTATCGACGAATTAATATCAAATTAAAGTTGTTAACATTTAAAAAAGAATAGCATTGAAGTCGTTATGATATAAAATTGAAATATTCACGGCGGGAATCGAACGGAAAGCTTGCGCCGGCGCCGTTCCCCATGATGTATGGGCCCCACCACATACTTAACTAATAAACCCTTCCAGTCTAAGGACACACGCGGTGAAATATATCCGTCTCGGTCTGTTACTCCAATTTTATTGTTTTCTACGGAGCGTTGTTGATTTTAAACTTTAATTAGCAAAATATCTAGCTGTTAGAGAGAGTTATTTCTTGTGCAGTCAGAGTAGCGGTGAACCAAAAAAATCATGTAGGTACCTACAACCTATTTCGTTAAATTATCTATATTATAGTCATTTCTCTGAATTTTTAATTAGTAGACGCTTGCATTCACACACTTTCGAATATCATTGTTTTAAAAATAATTATGTTATCTTCAGCTTCATAAAATATTATTTCATATAAAATTTAATTTGAAGAAAGAGATAACGATATTTATCACAGCTCTTCCTCATACCAAAATGGCCAGTCCAAGGTCCGATACCGATCGAAAGCTCAACTTCGGTTAAACGTTACATGCGGGTGAAAAAAAAACGACGTTTCTATTATAGGAGGCCGCTTTTTTACCGTAGTCACCGTCCAAAAACACAATCGTAAATTATAATTTATTAACTTGAAGGACTAGGAAATTAAGATATCCACCTTTCCGTATCTATGGCGGTATTCTTTTGATTATTAGTTTTAGTGCAACGTTGTTTTTCGAGTGCGGCAGACGTTACGAAGAGTGGTTGCGTTACAGTGGCTGTGAGACGTTGTAGTGACCGATATGCAATCTGAATTGTAAATTACCGTGACCTACCACAGCTCAATTTGTCGGCGGAGTTACGTCAAAGTGTATTGAGCATGCGATTCGATGCGACACACGTATCGGTAATTTACGTATCGCACATCGGCAGTTGTCATCGTTCGAGGATCATGTACCGCTGCCCCTGAACCAGCTATGCACTTCCGACACAGACTACGTGGGCCAGTGATTGTTCTCGGTTATTACCCCAGTGATATTTCCAAGTCTAGTGTTCTGATATCGTTCAATTTGCTTTTACTTTTTCACACGCATGAGACGCGAGATGTATTTTACTGTCAACGCACGAATGTTGGAATCATCGGCGCTCGCGCAGAATTTAGATGAGAATTTCCTTCTGCACTCGAGATACATAAACATTATACGGCTCGCCGTCATGTTTACAACGGAAAATGAAATCGCGTACTGTTTGCTAAACGGACTTTTTTAATGCGTTTAAAATTACGAAAATATTTTCTGCGACCTTATTGTTTAGTTTATAAGAAGACGTGGCGTGGTGAATAATTTATGGTCGATTGTGTGAGTACTGCAGTATTTATGGTGCCTAAAATGTGTCAGTAAGTAATTTTAAGAGGTCAAACAACGATATTATGAATGCGAGCGCACGGAGCCGCCGCGAAAATATGTACTCACAAACAAGTAAAACCAAACACGGTCTTAGCGCTCCTTGAATAAGTGGCCTAAACAAAAACCTGTACTTGCATAAATGCAAAACTGTGGTGTTCCCCTCGCTATGCTCTTATAATAATAGTACAAATTAATTTTCAATTAAGTCAGCGGTAATTGTTCTATGAATAATTTAAAGTTTGATGCCGGCAATTTTCTTCCTTATGACGTGTTATGTTGTAAGTCACGACAGTGTTTTCTGTAATTATTTTAACATCTTGCCTGCATTACTGATAAAGGCCTTAAACATTAATTAAAACAGCACTCCATAAAACTTGCCATTAAATTCAATTCTGTTGTATTTTTCTTGCCAATATATTGGAATTATATGTTAAGGTGTTTGTCCAATACTTAAGGCGTGACTGATGTCCATAAATGAATGTATTTCTTGCTAGAATAGTAAAGTTGACTATTTCTTAGGTGTAACATTACAAACCAGACCTAAATTCCTTATTAATTAGAGTTAAAAATGTTACTCACAAAGTCTTATGTAGAATACTTCACATGAGAACTTGCATTACAAAAAAACTTCCGAGCTAAAAATGGTGAATACTAAAATTTTTACACAAATTCATAGTTTCTTATTAAATTATTAGTCCTAATTCTGATCTGATGTATAACTTAGTATCAACCACATCATGGCTGAGTACTATTTCAAAATCAGTTTTAAGTCTAAACTTTTTTTACAGTTTAAAGATTTTTTCATAGTCTTTTTTTCTTTTCGTTACCAAACCTTTCTACTAAACTCCAGGGCCCCAAAAAATCACTACAAATATCTACAAAAATTTCCACCAGTTGATTTAAGTACAACAAATGTCAAAAACACAATTCAACCATCTAAGTGTTCAAGTTCTTCTTAAATAATTAGATAATTAGTCATGTATCTGATCTATAACTTTGTATCAACCACATTAGCACAAAATCAGTTAAAAAAAAAAACAAAATCAAGTGTAAACTTCTTTATTTTCCTTACAAAACCTCTTTATCTAAATAGTGTAAAAAAAAATCACTTCACCTGCAAAATTTTCCTCCAGCAGATTTACAACAATTTATCTGAAAAACACAATTCTACCATCTTTTAGTGTTCAGTATCCAGGGCACAGGGGGCGGTGACCTCCGCCCTTCCGCCTGGCCCCGTGACCCTGCTGAAACTGAAACTAACTCGCAGACAACTCACTAATTTTCACTCTAACTTTACTTCTACGTTCGGACAATTAGGTGTTACATTAGTCTTGTTTGGTGGTTTAAAAGAAAGTAAGGCTGTATTTTTTTATTTAGTGTAGGTAGAGTCTGAAACGAGTATTGGCTAGGACAAGTAAGTCTGCTATAGGTAGGTACTATAAAAAAAAGTAGATAAGTATGTAATGTTTGTAAAAAAAAAATGGTTGCCTGTAAAGTCGGTTTTACGGGCGAAGATTTTACGTGACAACGACCGATCATCCGATCATAGTTGAGTGGGAGAGAGACGCAAGGCATTCGGCGGGCCTCTCTCTCGTTCGGTGACTCATCGTAACGTTACCGAGCGTTACACTTTTTCATAAGTGACTCCCAGTCGCAACCTAATTTAAGACGTTGTCACGTCAATAAGAATTATGTATGTACATAGTAAAAATTAAATATTTTTTTTCATCTATCTACTAAAAATATTGCAAATTTTTCGGTGTTTCAAATATTGAGTAAAGTGAGTCCTGTTATTTACTAGACTGCAAGTGCTAGCTCAAGTGCTTTTTCTGTTGCTAACAACAACATTTTCAGAAACTATTATAACTAAACTATTTACCACAAATACTTATTAAAAGTAAAGTTTTAAGAGTTAAAACTCAAATTGGGTAGTGTTGTTACGCTCTGAAAGTAGCTCTACTTTATTGCGAATTAAATCACTTTAAGTGGGTTTACTTTTGTTGAATTTTGGATCATATCAGTGATATAAAAAATCCAACCAATACGTATTATATTTAGAAGATAAGTATCTTTACGGTTTATTTCCTGTATGATCTCATTATGCTAATCGTTAATGATTCGGTATTAATTATTACGAATATATTTTTTAATTTCAATTTTGGCAAAGATTGGCCGATAGGACGTTTTAGGATATTGTTAATTTGGTACAAGTAATCGGAAAATTATAGTAACTTGTTTATATTAATATTCAGCTGCCTATAATTGGTTACTGAAAGATCAAAAATTTAAATAAAATATTGATCAAACCACTTTTTTCCTAATCCAAAGCCAAACTAAGTTCATAAGAATTAATTATCCTTTCCCAAAACAGGAATTGGGCTTTGAGCAATGCAAACACTACAATTTCAATTAAAAGTGAAATTGATTTCACTAATTTAAATAAATTAACAATATATTCTTGATACTCAGCCCATTAAGGGGTTCATATCTGTCTACTTCACAGGTTTAGATAAGGCCTTTATGGGAACATAAGTTACGTTAAAAGTTTACAACGTAAATTAAATAGACACGTGCTAGAAGAGAAATCGTAATATTTTTTGCAACTTTTTTTACCTAGGTACCTTAAATAGTAAGCGCACGCAAATACAAATAAGTATACATACTTATATACACTGCTAAAAAGAAGAGTTATTTAGATAAGTATAGGTAACTTATTAAAACGTAATAAACACAAAAGTATCTTTGATGTAAACTGTTGTATTTTTTCTTTTTGCATACCAACAACAAAAACGAATGTTACAAATTACACTGTATGCAAATTTCCATGTTCCCAGGCACAAATTTCCTTAAAAATCTCGCAAAATATCGGTTCGTTTTAAAAAAATCTTCCTTTCAATTTGGTACGTTAAGTTCGGAGCACACCTCGATCGGTTCGGTAGCACTTGAATTAAGATAATGTTCACACCTGCCCGAGTCTGTATTAAACGTCACATTGTGAGCCGAACGCAGTAACCAAGAGAATTTTATGGGTTAGCTTTAGCTCCACCGGCCATCGCGGCATCGAAGCGAAGCGATATCGCGACTTGAACCGATTTTTTTTTACGTTTCGACAAATTGTTACGGTTTTTTTAATTGAAATGCCAATTTAGAATTAAGGTGCGTTCATGACGGAATATTAAAGAAAGATGGAAAGAAAAAAATTCAGACATTACCTAGATGTCTTAAAAAATGATGTAGGGTATCCACGGTCAGTAACAGAGCCGATTCTATAAATAGAACCTACTTTGTACGTTATTCCGTATTTTGTTCTGCCATAAAAGATTTATATCGTGTCATAAATCATTTTATGATGAATTATTCACACGCGAATCGCTGTGTTATATTTTGTTTGTGGCTGTTACTGAGCCTGCTTCTTGTAGCTAGTAAACCTAATGAAACTCTTTGCTATTAATAATTGTTTAATAACTTCTACGGTACACTTACAATAAAAAAAACTAGGTCTTCCTTGTTTAAATAAAAATTACCATGTTCGAAATATAAAAAAAATATATATAAGTACCTACGGTAGGTTCAGTGTGCGTTAGTTGCTCCGTGCGTGTGTCGCCGTCTCTCGGTCCCTTTTTATTGCGGTTCTGTTTACAACGTATTTTATAGCATCAGCTGTTTGATTACGTCACTACAGCTGGTCGGATTAGGGCTTCAAGCAATCCTCTATAGTAAACTCGCTAGGTGAGAAAATTTGGGGTGGAAAAATTTATCATTAAGACGTAAACAGGATAATATCGCTCGCAATTAAGTGTAAGGGAAACTTAAGTTAAGTTATTGGACGATTTACATTGAGATAAGTAATTATTTTTCGTAAAACATCTGCTCCTGTATCTTTTTTTCTTAAAAATCTTTTTTTCTTTTCTTTTAGACCTTGTGCAATAGAGTTGTTAAAGTATTATAAATTCTTGAACTCTAAAACGGTTCAGCAGGTACAGAACTATTGTTTCGTTTACCGTTGAATTACAACTGTTTTATGACTTTTATGGTTCAAAAAACGTTGCATAATTTTTATGGTCACAGGTGATTGTTGTTAATGAATGGGATCCTTTAAAACTATTATTTTGTTAAGGTTAACAATAAAACTGTTCGTGGAATCGTGTAACCGTTACATTTTTTAAATGACAAGACGTCTTGTAGCTTGTAGCTTTGTGGTTCTTATTTTTTGAGTCAAAATGGAATCAACAGTGAATGAAACCGTACGGCACAGATTTCCGTTTGTTTTCTACAACTGTCTCGATCAATTTTCGCCACCCTAAGAAGTTTTCTCATCATTTGAGGAAAATAAACTACTTACTAACTTATAGAGCTTAGTCATTTTCACTTCTACTGATCCCAGTTTGAATGCTTTTAAATTACGATCATCTACTTACTCCGATAAATTCCCTGATATCACTTTTCCTCATCGTTTTGCCAACTTGTCCAAAGAAACATCTATTAGGCGTCTCATAAAATAGCACACTTGTAAACCACTGTATACAGGGTGTGTAAATCTCTCGCCATCCTCTCTGTATTGTGTTACGTTTCCGCCGAGCTTCCTCCACTGACCCCTGTTATTTTGTTGTGTCCTCACACTTTTAATAGATTGTAGGTAAACACTGTAGTAAAAACTGAAACCAAATTATTTTTTTATTCTGTTTTTTTTATTAAAAAATTATATAAACGAATCGGTTTTATCTAAGACCTATGTTATTTATTGAATCACGTAGCAATATTTTAGTAGGTACCAAAAATAAATAACGAACGCGCTCAAAAACGCGCCGCAAAAAAAATAAACAAGTTCGTCTAATTATTTAATTACAAGCAACCAAGTTTGTTTGCGAAAACTAAAAAAAAAATGTAATGAAGCTCTTAGATTTTTAATTTAAACATAAATCAGATTAATTACAGGGTGTTTAAATGGTTGTGTGTACAGTAATAAAGAAACAAACTGTTTGGGCTTGGATGGCGGCGACATTGTAACGACTCTCACGATGAAACCGGAAAACATTAAGGCGCTGACTGTATGTCCTATTAGTTAATTTTTATATCTTAACATCATAAAAGCAAAATAATAGAGCAACCACTTAAATGACAAATATTGTTAGACATCCTGTTTGTAGATACTCGTCTCTAGATACCATCTGAGACAATTAAACCTCTAATTGGATGTCGCATGTCGGGAAAAATCTCAGAGCTAAACAGTTACCGAGTTACCTACATCTATGAAATGCAATTACGGGAATCGTATTCTATTACATATGTACTTAATTAGCGTTTGTGTTGCGTCACTTTTTATGATGCGTAGGTAATTTTTTTATACGTGTGGAAACTATGAACAGACGAGGTGCTGAAGGTTTTATAATCATGTTCCGGGAAATATGTTATCATAACTCACGAAATTAGTACGGTAGGTCGCACTTCAGTAACAAAGCCAGTATAAGTTGGCCTCTTATTCTATTGAAAATCCGCACTAGGCTAGGTCAGTTCAAGGTCAAAGTGTGACACTAACGTGCAACTCACTGTACAAAAAAATTGGAGCAAAATTTTCTTCATAACCCAGCTTAGCTCACTTAATTCTTTAATCACCGTATCAGGCCGAGGTCTTTTCCATCTCGTCGAGGTAATCAAAGCAATTTCTCGACCTTGATCTTCAAAACCCTAGCTAAACTTAAACTGCTAGTAATTTTAGCCGACCAACCTGTATTTAACCCGCATGTAAATTATAATAAATTACCCGTACATTACTTGGTACGTCACATGATCGTGGGCCGCGCGGTGCGTGCGCGCAAGATTATTGAATCTGCGACAGTCCCGCCACGTCATAAATCGGTTGCGTCTCCCATTGTTCCTGCCGATGTCAAAGATCAGTAATTTGCCATTGTGGAGGCAGAGGCAGGTTTTACCGTACCTATACTCGAACGAAAATTATTTGGAGAATTTCTGTCGAAATTGACAACACCCTTTATGTAGGAAAATTATCGTGATAGCTGATTAGGTTTTTGATTGATCCTATAAATGCAGAGTTAAATTGACTATGAAGAAGCTTGTTCGCTAACAACCTGTCAGGTACCTCCTACAATATTTTTTCCGAGTTACCAGGCGTTCATAGACTCGAAGAGATTTCCGCAGAATATTCCTAAGAGATAAAATCGTGAGGATTGAGGAAGTTAGATACACAGTACACACATTAATAAATTTTTGATATTAAATTTCAAACCGCAAGCAATGTCGGTTGGCAAAAACATTGATTTATGTGTCTGACTCGGCAGTAGTTTTTTGAAGGTTAAAAAATCCATACCTTTCTGTTCTACGGCTGTGAGCTATTAAATTCCTGCTTAAGGACGTAATAAGTTTTTACTATTGTAGAAACTTGTACGGTGTCACGCATGGGTTTTATAGCCCCTTGTTACCATGTAGATACACACAGCGTTATTACGTCATAGATATTATCTTTAATCATATCATTTTTAGGAATAGTTACCAAATTTTATTACACTCATTCCATTCGCACGGAAGCACTATTTTTTTTAAATTTGATAGTTTTATAATCAACTTCTTAAAACTTTATTGGTGTAATAACATTTGTAATTACGTATGTAAATGGAACAGATTATACTAGCAGTTTATTGTTTTTGTTTTGAACGGATCTGATAATGTGAGTGAATAAATAATAGTTTGTCAGTCGAGTATAGCTAAGCTGTGAGAAAGCTTGAAGCCTGCGCCCGTTAGGTCCCGAGGGCCTCGATACCGTACTGCTTGCACAACAGCTGATTATCCGTCATTACATTGTTACACGAAAATCCAATCATTCCCTTTACGAAAGAAATAAGAATCTTACCTTAAAAATCAAAAGAAAAAAGTCTGCTTAAGTGACGGCTTCGCACAAAAGGTAGCAATGCAGTTTTTCTTAATGAATTATTCAAAATTCCGCCTTTCCGCTCTATTACACAGTAATTAAGCAGTTATTGTCACTGATATACATATCTGCCTGTTGAATTATGAATTTATGTGCAGTCAACAATTTTAACATTCTCAGGCGTATTTTAAGACTATAATTGCTCAACACAGAGTTGCTTTAACAAGTAGAATCAGGTAACTAAGGTAGCATGACAACTTGCAGATTATTCTTAACAGTATTTTACTAAAACCAAAACATTACAGCCATATGAAAGTGAATTTAATAAACGATTCTAATACATCTTTCAAAACAACCCATTACCATGTGAATCCGCAAAAATCTCCTCTTAATCCGTACGAGTACCTATATCATTTAATAGTGCCACTATAGGAATGATATCACTCCATATAAATGTAACTAGAACGACTCATCTCCGCGGTGGCAAAGCCGACCGTGTCTGTAATATCGACCGTCCAAATTGTGTACAAGTTCAAGGCCCCAATAAAAATTACCCACGTGAGCAGCAGACTACGGGATATGACGAATTATTGCGCGTTATTTTATCATAAAACACCTTGATACTGGCTGTTTATAAACAAATATAAACATGGTTTAAGAAAAAAATCTAGATTAGAACACGAACAATAAGAACAGTGTGTTGTGAAGAAAAAGTGGTTTCATGTTTCTAGTAATTGCGTTGTTTTTCATCGTGTGACAACAGTTTCAATTAGGTGGTTTGTTTGATTGAAAATTATACAGTGTTGTCACGATTTTCTTGCGTCTATGATACTAGCTAGCATAAAACTACAATGTGCTCAGTTTAATATTCTGTTGTACACACAAGTTTTTCCACTTTTAAGTAAAATTTTGGTGGCTCTCTATATCATGAACATAATAAAAGTTTGGTGTCGTAATAATTTTGAATTATAGCTCCGAGATTGCCATCTTAATTTCTTAATGCGTGGAACTTAAATTACAATTAAACAAAATAACTGGTCTTAATTAACTAGTAACTACTCTGCTCTAGGTAGCAGTACTTGTTTTATAAAATACTTACGTCAAGTATAAAATTAGACGCCGACATTGAATTAAAAACTTTTTGTAAGCAGACTGTATTGTTACGTATAATTTTAAGATCGGATCCTACTGATTCCACAGCATTCGTAGCTCGGTTACCGCACTTTAGGGATGTGAAAGTTGCTCTACATTGACTTGATTTTCAATATTCAATTTGACAACAAACATTAAAAAAATGTTTTTAATAACAAAAAAAATGTTTTATTTATAATCTGATTTGTAATAAAAAAAAACACATTGTTTAATGTTGTAATTTTTGCTGAATGGGATTCGATAACTTGTAAATTCAAGCTGCTGGCAAGAAAAAAAAAATGAATTTTAATGATTTTTCTCGCTCGGTTTTTCTCCGACTCGCGCGACGACCCTAGCGTTCATGAGTAATAGCGGGCTGGCTACATTCTGTTTACAACTCTCCTACTGCTCACAGCATAGCGTCCGGGTGCATTCGGCCACTATGTTAAAACTATTGTTTATTGTCACCATAGTGTCGACTGCCGCATGATTGATTATGACAATTTAAGCGATATAAACGCATTTGAAATTTAAATTTAAACTTCTGATTATCATCTGTAAGTTGTACATTTAGATACTAATTTAGAATGTTTTCTTGTACTGTTCTTTGATTAGATTTCTTGTTTCTATTTTTATTTTTTTGTTATTTTTGAATTTTGTCATCTGTAATAAATTATTCACTAAACATGACTTACGTAGATATTGAATTATAAATAACACTTTGACACTAATTACACTTATTGTTTGTAATAATTACTCTTACACGGTACAATGGGGATCTTTGTAAGGAAAAAGTCAATTGTTTAAACGAACCGGATTATTGTAACATTTCCGGTTCGAGGGCGACACTAATACTCAATATTAAATGTGTCTAGACGGTGAAAGATAATATGAAACATGTTTCACGGCAGTTGTTGAGTTTCCCACAGGCCACGAGACACTGCCTCGCTTATTGTGTGATGTTAAAATACAAACATTGTGAAAAATTCATCCGATGTTCTTTAACAAAAGGTAACAAAAGACTATAATGCTTCTTGATTTCTTACATATACTGTATTTTACCTGACATGAGATTAAATTGGTACATTGTAAATGAGTCAAATGTTGTCTAAGTGATACCTTAGTATCTATACATACAAATAAATAAAATTGAATTGTATGTTTGTTGTCTGTTTGTTCCGGCTAATCTCCGAAATGCTTGGACCAATTTTGATAAAATTTGGTATGGGGATACATTGAGCCCTGGGGAAGGAAAGGACATAGGCTATCAACATACCACGCGAGCGAAGTCGCGGGCGGAAGCTAGTATTAAATAATTTCAGATATAAAAAGTAGAACAATAAAAATAACCGGTTCAAGTCCTAGGTTAACAACTCAAAGTAATTACTTATAATTTTTATGTCCTAACTGAAAACTAAGTTGTAAGTAATCCAATGTACCTATACCTACGTGTAATGTATAATACATGCTAGTTCAGAGATATATTTTTAGATTTAGAAATACCATTATAATGTGTTGCTTACGTTATAAGTTTATAACTAAGACTGTGTTTATGTTACTATGTCTAAATATTATTCAATAAAAATTTTAGTGTTCTTGTGTTTTATTTAGATCTATTTAGACTAAAAAACCTTTATTGAATTTACCTAGTATTATAAAACTGGAGAAATAAATTCTTGGTTAGCTTTTATTTTTCACGATTCAATTTATTAGCTAATACTTACATCATCCATACTAATATTATAAATTCGAAAGTAACTCTCTCTGTCTGTCTGTCTTTGTGTATCAGTGGCAAAGGTTCCATACAACTCAATTCCTACACTAGCTAGTATAAAATAAAGTCGCTTTTCGTGCCTGAGTGGCTGCGTTGTTCTTCAAAATTACGCTTTCAGATACGATTTTCATTATTTATTCCGGAAGTTTTATGTGTACCTATAGGTATAATTATTTTCAATTAAAATATTATTTTTATTAATTTATTAAAATATTTATTTAAAATAATTAAGAAATCTCCATGTTTTGTTATGTCGTTATTCTGTTTTCACTGGTCAACTTATATTTTGATCTAACACTGTTAATAAAAATCCATTTTATGATCATCTTAAGTCTTGACGGTTAACAAATAAAGAGGGATTGACATTTATGCAATACAAGCAAGTCTTGAATTATAATCAATTAAACGAGTCATGATTGCGAACAAGCAATTAATTCATAATGTTGATTGTAGATCTTTTACAAAAAATAAACCAGTAGCTCTCTAAGAATAAAACCTTTTTTAAGTCTGATTATTTGTAATATCAGTTGTTACAACAAATAGGACGTGATTCGAATGATTACTTAGTCGAAGTCAAATTACTTTTTTCTATTGCCAGCTAAGTTTTTGCATGCAAATAATAATTGAATATTCTTATTCACCTGTTTCCTTTTATATATTCAAGTTTCTTATAGGGTTGTCAAAAGATACCTCCCTTACGCGATTATTGCACACCTGTAGTCACAAAATTGTTGTAATTATAAAGACATTTCAGGTTCTTAAAACTTTGTCTGCAGAAGGCTTCATTTACGTGTTTCATTGTTTTATGTAAATTGACACATAATTTAATGGCCACTGAACTAAACTGCACATGTTGCTTGCAAATCAACGTCCATTTTATGTATTGAATACTCAATCAATAGAAAAAAGAAAAATGTGTACTCATCTAAATATTGTCAACGAATAAAACCATCATGGCGGCTTACAGTTTGCCGCCGTCACCCAGGCAAAGGAAGTAAAGTCATTCAGCCTGGGTCATAGAAGAGGATGAATATTTTACCAAATTTTACGTTCACTTAGATAGTGTGGGTCGATGTTTATGTCTCTTTATAGGGTGCGTGTGTAATAGCAGTACCGTCCAACATGTCATGCGTCACCGGTGTAATACCTCGTAAGTAGTTTTATAAATTAAGATTGTTTTTTAAGCTTGAAAATGTTCTCTTTAGTTCTGAAAATGTAAATTCAGACGTAGAATAACTGATGAATAAGAGTAAAGCTACTGAAATTATTTTCTAAATAGATACAGACAACAAAGTTGCATTTATTGAAAATAGAATTTTCTCAAAATGATTTAGGGTTCAGATACAAATTTTGAGCTTTAAATGCAATTTGCAAACTGATGCCTTGACCATTTACTGACTCTACTCTTTGATCTTAAATCGCAAAACCTATTTCTGTCCAGCAAATGGACTTCCATTATTATTTTGATGGTAATGTATCAAATAGATAGAGTTATCACTCACGTAGCGTGTATCGGGACTATACCACCGAGCGAGGTGCCCAAAACGGCTAATATAGCGTCGGTTAAAGGGTTATTATCGTGAGTTATTATATTTTATCTTCAAGTATCGAGGTTTATTTAGTAGAAAATGGTGGCAGACAAAGGATGTTAGCAAAAAATCGAGGTAAATTTTAGGAATAACGCTTTTTTAATCAACTAGCGACCCTTCCTTGCTTCGCATGGTTTTTACGAATTGACAAAATATTGTATTTTATTTATTAAATGTTAGTTTAATATTAGTGTATAATACACATAGACCTTCCGGAATAAATTCTCTAAATGATAGCCGAAAATCCGCATCAAAATTCGTTGTGCAGTCAAGAAGAAAAACGTAGTCCACAGACTCAAACCGACTTTAATTTATATTATGTATAGATGAGTAGGTATACCTAAGTATGTACGTCTGTACAACCGCCGCCGTCTGGCGTCTGCCAGCACATCAAACTACCCCAAAACTGTCAAATTTTTCCAATCAACTTTGAACCTTATGGTTTAGCGATAAAGTTGAAGATCTATTAAAGAAATTTGACAGATTGTAGTAGCTTGATGTGCTAGCGTCTGTACCTAGACCTTCCGGAATAAATTGTCTAAATTTTAATGATAGAGGAACCGCATCAAAAGTCAAAATCCTTTATGTAGGTACTTTAGAAGAACAACGCGGTTACACTGCAGACATGAAAAAACCGGTCAAGTGCGAGTCGGACTCGCACACACAAAGAGCTCCGTACCACAAGGCAAAAAACGCCGAAAAAACCACGTTTGTTGTATGGGAGCCCCCCTTAAATATTTATTAAATTCAGTTTTTAGTATTTGTTGTTAAAGCGGCAACAGAAATACATCATCTGTGATAATTTCAACTGTCTAGCTATCACGGTTCATGAGATATAACCTGGTGACAGACGGACAGTGGAGTCTTCGAAATAGGGTCCCGTTTTTACCCCTTGGGTACGGAACCCTAAAACGACTTTAATTTATAACATGAGCAGGCACCTAAATATCGTAGATTCCTTGTACATAATTAAATGCAACAAAAACAATCACAACAGAAATGCCAAAGGAATTCTATTTTTCCATTCACAAACACGAGAATCTAACAGGCGATCGATCAGTAATTGCTATGGCATTTCCCGTGCTTGATTTACAACCACCATTATAATTGTAGCTTACATAGACTGCAAACTGGTATCTTTAGTGGGACATTTTTACTAGCTATAGACAGGTGTACCTACGGTTTAAGTTTTTTTGAGGGGCTTGTGGCTAAGTAATAACAGCCGCACGGGTCGATTGATCAGGTTAAACTACGCTCGCCGCGGTCGGTCCGTGGATGGGTGATCATCTTTACACACCAAAACCACTCCGTGCCTCGGAAAGCACGTTTTAAATCATTGATCCAGGCTCATTTGTGGATTTTTGATATTCGTTACGGGTCGTCAGAAGCCCGAAAGTCTGACAACCATCTTACCAAGAGTTAAGTATCGTATTACCTAGTAACTGGGTTGTGGAGGTAAGATAGGCAGTCGCTCTATGTAAAATACTGGTATTCAGCTGCATCCGGTTAAACTGCAAGCCGACCCTGACTTCGTTGGGAAAAGGCTAGGCAGATGAAGACAGGTGTACGGTTTAAAATTCATGACGAGTAGGAACCAAGCTGGTTGATAATTGATGAGGGCTGATTACATGTGGAAAGATTAACGAGACTTTTCATAAGGTAATTATGTCAGGCGATGAAGTATAGTGAAGCTATTGAAGTTACTAACACTTTGGTTGTAGCTAGGAGTTAATTTAGCACTACATGTAATTTTATAATTAAATTTATTTAAACATTTTTGTCGTTTGTCAGCCCTGTAGAAAATATTTAGTATCGTTTTGATGCACATTTATGACATAAGTAGTTTTCACAAGACAGAATTCCGTAAACCTAACCTATAGGTGGTCTTAGGTTTATATTCCGCGAGGCCGTATTACACAGCTGGCCAAATTAATATGGCTAATCGAAATTACTTTTAAACGTAGCATTGAACGAGCCTTAAAACTCAGCGGAAGGCCTTGGGCACTACATGTACTTACCTACCGTTGCTAAGTCCGACCTTGTCATCACAATAAATTTAACAGTTGCGACACGCAAATATCCACTAACAGAACATGATTTATTACCGACCTATGTAGATCGAACAATTTGCTACCAATTCCAACATTCGGTCCTTGATTCGTCAATACTAGCACACGGTAATAGATTTGATCCGGTGCTAGGGAACCCAAATTGTTTACGTCGTTTTTGGCAATCGAGTTTTGTGAATCACATTTGGGTATGCAATTTTCAAATTGAATCTTTCTTTCATGACTACCATAACCCGTATCTAGGCCAGCCGATAAAAGCCATTTATGTTAGCACCTATTTACGCTAGCAGATACCTATGCTGTTTGATCACGTATTTTTTTAAATGCCTACTTACCTTGCTGAGATGATCTGATAAGCAAAAATAAGCAAATTATTTCCTCGTACAATATTTCTTATGTTGTTTGAACTGTAAAGCTCAGCGGGCGATCATGCGCAGGCGCCGCATTACAACGTTCCCATTGGCCCCCGAGCGACAGGGCTGCCAATCTACAAATAACGTATGCCCAACACAGCCCGCTATTATAATTTAATTGAGGACTTACAATAATTACTGAGTCATGCCCCAGCGGATGTAACACAGCGATTATCCTCATCCATTCTTGAGGCGGTGCTGAATAAGTGCACGAAACCTAATTTTATTCAAATTAGTCTAGCAAGGGGAACCGCGTATCACCTGTTAAATTAAATGAAAATCCGAATGCACTACGGTGCTACGGTGTACGGCTCATAAAGTTATCAAAGCCAATTCTTTGTTTATTTTCTTTATCAAATTGTGATACCTAGATTATTTTAAGCAACACTTAGAATATAGGTGACTGCACTAAAAATAGAGCATTCATCAATACAACGAGCGCAAGGCGAGTAGTTTATTCGCATTAAATCATACCAGCAATAAATCTCGCAAACCCGTTCTGCAGCTTATCAAAACAATGCGCAGACACACTTCCAACTATGCGTTGAAAAATGTCTTCTTCGCAACATCGCACAAACTAGTTTTTAATGTATTCTATGAAACACAAGGTCTCATTTCCGTTGTCATTGAAGCGCGGATCATATCCTTTAGCATCGCGAGGAGATCATTTCAAAATTAAGCCTCAAGTGTATGATAAATTTTCATAAATCAGAACGTTATTTATTGAAGTATGGACTTTAAGGTGTTAGGGAATCGGTTTAGTTTGGTATTTAGGGATTTGACGTGATAAGGCCTTTCTTAACCGGGGAATTTGCGGAATAATCGGATATCGGATCCTCATCTCCCCGATATTTCGCTATATGGATGCAAGAATAAAATTGGCGGTTGTTATTACCGGGAAGATGAATGTGTGTAGAATATTTTGAGGTTACGTTGTTCTTAAACGTTTTTAGTATAAGAAAACCAATAAGCGATGATATGTAAGATTAGTATTGTAAAGTTGAATTGTTTTCATTGCAGGCACGCTGCAAGGCTATTATTCTCCACGTGGTAGGTTCGATAGAGAGATAGTTCGCGTGGTGTTTTCACACAATTAATTTTCAATAAATAACAATGTAATATGAGTTACAAGCCCGCGGACGCCCTGTGAGGCAGGCATCGCGCGTCCCATCGGACCACCGCCACGATACTCAAGGCGTTTTTATGAAAATTCTCGACAACTTTGAATTACGCTGTATCTTTTAAACAATAGAGTTTAATATTAAATAAATTGAGGTTATTAAGTGTCGATTATCTCTATTTAATCGGGTAGTACAAGCATTGACGGGTTATTGTGGCAAAAAGTGTAAAATGAGAATGGACTGACCTAAATGTGGCAGCGTAAACTAATGTATCGGTAATTTTATTTGCTACAATAAAATCGAAATCTAGGTAAAATTACTACTTTACACTAGAACCTATTAAACTACAAGGTAACGTGGGGCTAATCAAAGCCCATATGTGGCGATAAAGCCCATTATGCAAGCTCACACCCATTTCCCTTTAATGTGTAAGAAAATGTTCTAATACAGAGTAAATTATAGAGCGCGTTTTATTAAACTAACGTTTCATTAACTAAGTATTAAATGAACACCTTATAAGTATAGTGGTGGGAATTGCAAACCGTGAGGTTTTGAATTCGATTCCTGAGCAAAGCGATCTTCAGTGGCTTAGCAAGGAATTGACAATACGCTGGTCTCCTATTAGGTAAATGGATGGCTAATACCGCCTTAGGCGATATTGGCAACAAGAGCCTGCTTACCCTTTCAATGTAAGTAGGTATACAAGCACAAATGATTTGCATTGCATAAATGTTGTAAGTACAAACATTAAAGGAGGTTAACCATTGCTTCATTTGGGTCCTCAACCTACACCCTAATCATGTAAACTCAATGGTAATCAGAAACGGTTACATTGAACATTTGAGACAGGGAAATCGACTGACGATTGATAAAGGTACATTGTTATATAAATAGCACTCTAATTGCGTAAAATAAGTACCTACTATCAGTCAAAATCTGAATCATTTTGAAGGATATAACTAATCCATTGCTTCATATGTTCGAAAAAGTTGTCTGCTCAACAACGTAAATAACGCAATGAATGTTATTGAACTGTCAAAATGAAAGCCATTGCTACTGTTAGTGTGTTACGCAATTACCCCGCAGCAAAATGTTGTGAATAGGTTTATGAACTAAAAAACATAACCTCCTTTTTCAACGAAAGTAATCGCTTTGTACAACACACTTGCGTGCGAAAAGATTGGTTTATTACCCATTTACATACTTTGATCGCTATCTTAACTGACTTAATTCATTAATTGTCCCTGCTAATGTTGCTACAACTCCTAGCACTAATCATCTTCAAACACATGAATTATGAAAATTCCATAATAATGCGTTGATGCGTTATGCCTGCTTAACAAAGGAGACGAAGCGGGAAAATATAACCACTCAATGAAAACGATGCTCTTTTAAATCATCACATAAGTACGTAACTGACTGCGTAGGTACTAAGTTAGGGCATGCTTCATATCTGTTCCAGATCGTAATCTTGATAATTGTGCAAAATTTCATTGTCTGTCTGTCTGTCTGTTCGCGTGTAGATACCACAGATATGGGCCGTTGTTATTCAGAATTTTTAACGTTAGCCTTTTAATTTTCTTTTTATCTTTAAACGGATTAAATACTTTATCCTGGTGTGGTGTGTAAAAATGCACTGACGTGTACGAAGTAGTCATTACGCGAAATAAAAAAGTGTACTTTGAACGCGAATTTGTGGTAGATTTTTGATACCGCTAAGTTAGTACCTATCTACTTTATTTAGTTTAGATAATAATAAACCCTGAAAGGTCTTATAAAACAGCCCTATATAAAATAACTAAAGATCATCTGCCTAGCCTTTTCCCAACTATGTTGGGGTCGGCTTCCTGTCTAACTGGATGCAGCTGAATACCAGTATTTTACATGGAGCGACTGCCTATCTGACCTCCACAACCCAGTTACCTACTGGGTAATACGATACCCCTTGGTAAGACTGGTTGTCAGACTTTTGGGCTTCTGACTACCCGTAACGACTGTCAAAGATCCACAAATGACAGCCGGGACCAACGGCTTAATGTGCTTAAAGATCTTAATTAAATTAACAACACCTGACATGTTATTAAGTATGTGCTTATTTCGTTTTATTTATTAAGTTCAACAAAGTTAAACTTGAAAGCGTAAACTGCACGAGATCAAACACCAAACTGCATTTTAAAGATGGCGGCTAATTGAACTCATTAAGTTATTTATAACCGCTGCATATGGTTCGGTGAGCGATCGAATTGCCATAATTTACTTGTACCTAATTTATTTTATAACTAGCGACCCTCCCTTGCTTCGCACGGTTTTTACGACTTGACAAAATTTCTAGATTTCATTAATAAATGTAAGTTTAATATTATTGTATTATACAGCTAAACCTTTTGGAATAAATTCTCTAAATGATGGTGAAAACTGCATTAAAATCCGTTGCGTAGTTTAGAAGAACAACGCGGTCACACACACAGACATGAAAAGCGACATTTATAAAAGGCCGCATTTGCACATGGCACGTTGTTTTACCGAATTTTCTGAAGTGATAAATTAATATTAGGCACGTCTTATGCTCTTAGGTATATATATAACTAGCTTTCGCCCGCGGCTTTGCCCGCAAAGTATGTCGATAAAAACTGTCCTGTCCTTCCCCAGGATGCAATCTCTCTGCCAAATTTTATCGAAATTCGTTCAGTGGTTTAGGCGTGAAAAGGTAACATACAGACCAGACAGACATAGTTACTTTTGAATTTATAATATTATAGTAAGTATGGATTATAATAGGTCATGTACAGTCACCAAAACAGATAAGTAACCAGGTCGTCGGATATAGTTGAAGATTAGTAAGAAACCGATGGATGTTTTCGAATGAAATTTAATTTTATAAACGGACTGATTGTTTTCTTTTAACTAAATTTAATTTAATTCGAAAACACCCATTGGTTTCTTACAAAATTTTAACTATATCCGACGACCTTGGTTACTTATTTATTTTGGTGACTGTACCTAACTCGGTTTTGTTTAAGATTTATTAACCATCTGTATTTAGGGTTGAGACTTCATGAGTTAGTAAATAAAAATAATTCCACGTAAACAAAATAAATAATTGGTTTTCATACCTAATACCCCTTATCAGGGACATCGACACGCGAACTGTAGGTACCTACCATGAATTCAGCACATGATTATAAAAGAATCATGTGCGTAGAATTTTTTCGCCGGTTATCAACAAAAAAAAAACAACTGAACTGTTTCCTACAAAAGTGCAATATCTACACGGTCAGAATGTATGGAACAAAAGATTTTTCTTTTGTTTTACCTATACTGTCCCACTGCTGGGCAAAGGCCTCCCCTAAGTCCTTCCAGGAACTCTTTTCCCGCGCCACCTCACACCAGCCCTCGCGGTACGCGTCCAGGTCATCTCGCCACCGCTTTTTGGGTCGACCTCGGCGGCGCAGTCCATCTTCAGGCACCCATTATTGGAAACTTTTGCCCAGCGGTTATCCTGCATGCGGTTGATGTGACGCGACCAATCCCACTTGAGCCTGGCAGCCTTCTTGCCTACGTCTATTATACCCGTTTTGGAACGCAGCGCAGTAATAAACAAAGAAAAATGTCTACGCTCTGGGGGGTTTATAATCATGTGCGGAAGTCATGGTAACAGTTTGCGCGTCTATGTCCCGACACCCTTTATAAAAGAAAGAGAAGTCACATAATACGTAATTTCTCGGTACTTTTTAACCGACTTTAAAAAAGGAGGAAGTTCTCAATTCGGTTGTATTTTTTTTATCTGTTCAGAAGTTCAGTAGAAGCTCCCTACAACATTGAGTTTGTTGCCCAAAGATTTCCAAATTCTAGGTTGATATAAAGTCAAATTTGGTACCCCCCGGGACCCTCATTATAATTGTAAAATTAATAATTTGTCGAACAAGGCCTGGGGGAGTTTATTTTAAATATGAACATCTTGTCAGTTCGGAAATTCTTCAGCCGACGTTAAAGATTTATTATGTTAGTTAAAACTCACAGCTTAGTCCGTATCAAACTAAATAAATTCAACCTCTAAAGGAAATTATGAAAGAAAAGGGAAAGATCAAAAAAGTTCACTTCTAAGAGACGTCACTCACTAGACCTAGTAGATTTCAAAGTATCAAACCAGTAATTAAATGACCTAATTTTTTGTGCAGGGAAAATTTGATTCATTCACTTTTCTTTTAGAGATGATTTATATCAGTCTATTTCCTTGTTCACAAACTAAACTAAATTTAGGTTCAGTGCATATTTTTCTTTCTATTTTACTAAGAAAAAGACAGAAGATAAATTTTAGTTTAGTCCTGTCAAATTAATCAGCGCTTGACACTACTCCATACAAGCTTAGACGTGATTAAAAACTTGCCTATTAAAATTACGTCAATTTACGTCAGGCGCTGATTAATCTGACAGGACTAAACTAAAATTTATCTTCTGTCCTTTTCCTAATTAGGTAAGTAGAAAGAAAAAGATGCATTAAACTTCAATTTAGTTTAGTTTGTGAACAACAGGAACGGCACCATTATGTAATAATGATTCTAACGCCTGTAATTCCCGAAGAGTTAGGCAGGTGTGTACCTACCTATACCAGTAGCGAAGGGTCAATTTTTGTAAGAGGTAAACCGGAGTAGATATCTTTAATATGATATCTACTCCGGTAATATTTAATATATTATTTGTCTATAGAATACTGACTGTGCCATTTTTCAAAGAGAAGCCGGTAGGAATCGAGTTGTATGGAACCTTCGCCACTGACCTATACTCCTATAGTACCTACACCCACATTTTGCCAGTAACTATTTCTCCGGTCAATGTCCACAATGCCAGTTCCACATTAGGCATAGTTCACATAACCGAAATATTCGGACGAAAAGACAGAACGTTTAGTGTTAGTTGGTATAACATAAAACATACCAAGGAACCTGTTTTAGACTGTACCGTTCGCATAAAGAATTATGATCATCTATACTTGTGTATGTAATAATATAATAAAAGGTAGAGTTTGTTTGTTTGAAAGCGCTAATCTCTGTAAGTACCAGTCGTATTTGAAAAATAACTTTTGCATTTGATAGTCCAATTCTTGAGGAAGGTTATAAGGTATTTAAAATCACGCTACGACTCATAGGAGCCGAGCAGAGATGAAAATTAATTACGAGTGAAACCACGGGGCACATCTAGTAGAGTAATATTTATGCACAAATTGGCAGACGTGTCAATACTATTGCTCAACAAACAATCATAAATTGCTCTTTTAGAATATTTATTTTGTCATTATCATTGTATCTTTTATTAATATGAGAATTAGCTATCTGAATTGTTGTTGACTAGTTTGTTAATCGAAATTACCGTATACGGTTTATAGTGATCGATTATTATTGTTATTAATATTCTGTAATAAATCTTTTGTTGACTACAACAACATTTTATAGAAATGTGTGTAATTTATAGTGTACCTAAGTTGTTAAAGTAAGTGGCTATTATTGTTGCCATAAACGCGTATGATGGTTGCAATAAACAGTTTATAAAGAAATGATAAATAAATAATGAATGTCAATTAATTGTTGTTTTATTTTCTTGCATGGCGATATACTACTATGTAATTCAGCAAACTTTAGATCAAATGCGTTTCGATGTTTCCCAAATAATAGAGTTTCTTAAAAAAACGTCTATCGTTTATCCAAACAAATTTATTCTAATGATTTAATTTCGTATTGGTTTATTAATAAATATATTTTATATACCTACCTATTAAAAATATATATTTTATTTGTAATTTAGTTTTTAGTAGTCAATGTTGCCGACTCTACCGTTTCCCTTTCGCGGTCCCAAGATGATGTTATTTAAGATGAGATCAATTTTATTGAGATTTATTTTGTGAACAATGTTGTTGATTTTCTTCTTTGTCTATAAATTAACGGTTTTAGAATCCCGCTGTTGATTAATGTTTAAATCATACGCCCTTGTATAAACTTATAGCTAAACAAATTAAAGAGGAAAAAAACAAAATGAAAATGGTAATTTATTGCTATAACTAATAATACTAATACTTAGTAATAGTTAAGTATAACGTTAGCAAGCTTTCTGTTATTTACTTACCTTTCTCCCATACCTATATAAAAAAAAAATACCTAATATAATGACCTAAAAATGTTTCCTTACCATCAGGAAGTGTGAGGCACTGCTTAGGCAAAAAGTTAAAAAAATATATTTTCACCCTATAATTTTGTTACACTTAGGGCCAGCCCAAGGTATACCACTTAGGGCCATGCTGCGTTTACCTCGTTTCCTAATAAAATTGTAATAGAATATCTGACTACAATTTTCCAGCTAATATCAGCTTTAACTAGAGAAATGCCACGCAGGGTCTTGATAGCTAAAATTATCTTTCACTTAACATTGTACTCATGTATAGTATGGGTGTTATTTGGCGCCATTTTCTCCTCGTTCTAGTCCATAGTTTAGGAACGTTTAGCAGTCTGCGCCATGAATTCCCTGACGTGCTTCGTTGCACATCACTTATAATTTATGTTATGAAAAAACACAATAAGGGCGTCATCTAATGAGACCACCGACGTGAATGATAGGGGTGTCATACGGAGAATTTATCAAGTAACAAGCGTGTATTGCGGAAACTACAGTAACTCAGTTCAAAAGGTTATTCTGAAAAACATTACACTTCTGAAGTCTAGAATTAACAGATGGATATAAAGTTCAAAAGAAATCCTTTAAAGAACTTATGCCAAACGTTTTTATTTGCGGAAAGGTAACGAAATTTTCGCGAACATCGTCTAAAAAGGTTAATACGACAGTTTTTATGAACGTCGGCAACCCTATTACGGGCCCGGCGGGCGTAATGCGCGTGAAACCGTTCATCACACGAAGTGCGTCCGCGCTCTTCGAAATTCAAACCTTCGAGGTAAAGCCTCGTGTTGCTTACCTACTGTGACGTCATCGCGACTATAAGTGACATTTATGAGTAATTAATTACCTATGTAATGTTGGAATAATTTAGCCATTATCTTTAGGCACCTGTTCAGCCACTATTTTTATAGTTTCCAGTTATTTTCACACATGATTTTGTTGCTGTAAGAAAACACTCAATGTCGCGGAAAAATGTAGTCAATTTAATTAACGGCAACTGTTCTAAAAGTGTTATTTTTATTTAGTTTCATTGCTATTATAAGAAACATCCGCGCCAACCAACCGTACACCTCCGTGCCGTTTATAAAACTTGATATAAAAAATCGCTTCACGCTTGACCCATTCTGTTACCGGCGAACTTCAGCATAATCCCGTGGAAGGGAGACGACGCGCCTTGTCTCGCTCGCCCGCCGACCTTAAACGCTTAAAAAGCTCCATAGATGGCAGTAAAATCGTTGCAACTGTTTCAAGCGGCCACTAGTGTCGCCATCTAGCGTCGAATAACCGAACTTTTATGGCACGTTTATTGAAGAGGGTTCTTCGGCAGCTCGTAAACGATTTTATGGGCACTAACGAAGTCTACTCTCGTGCTCGATATTACCCGACCGAGTACGGTTGGGAATGCAATATTTGGATGCTCCTGTTGAGCAGCGTTGTATTCAATTCTACCGGTGTTCATGGGCTTTTATGTGCGATTCAAGGTGCGATTGGATGGCGTGCTCGAGCGTTTATTTGGCTTTATTGTTGGGGTTTGTTTATGCGATTGCTGTTTAACCAAGTACGGTGTTTGTACATGCTTTTGTTATGATTATTATGTTGTTGCGAATAATGAAAACGATACCGTGGGAAAATTTTGATTTTAGGAATTTTTCTTTCTAACAAATTGGTTTCATTTTTTTTCTGATAAGATACAACAACAACAGGTAATTATAAATATAAATTGTTTGTGTATTGGAGTACGGTAGGCGGTAACAAAGTTCGAATTAGGTACGAAACCCAATATCCATTTATCAGTGATTTATATTCGAGTTTTCCCCAAAACGTAGCCGTGAAAAAGGCAAATCATAAATAAGATCCGATTCAAATTTGTAGAAGATGGTATCTGTATGATTTGTAGGCTCGCACCCGAGAGCGCTTTGTCTAGTGATGTGCTAATTGCTACGTCACGTATCGATAAACCGAATAAATGGCCGAACTATTGTATGCTTTACGATATATACAATATCGCTAGTAATATACTACGATCTCGTAGAGAATAAGTAATAGGGAACTAGAAGTTGAAATTTAGTGAGATGGTAAAGAGAATGGGATTGTTGGAGGCTTTTGGTGATATCACTGGCCCACGGCTATCGAAGATATCGTGCAAGATGTAAGTAAAAATCTGTCTTTGGGTTTTCGTTTAAAAACAAAGCGACATTTATATGAATCGGCAAAATCTTTGCAAGTATAGCAAAGATCCCCGCGTTTTGCTGTCACAAGTTCCCTACATCAGCATCTTTCGGTCAGATCTGTCGGTGAAATATCGCTCGGGGCCAGTTCTTTTTATTCACCTCTTATTTCTTATTGCGTTAGCATGACGCCTCTCGCGTATGTAGGCGAAACTTACGACGTGGGTCGCCGAGACCGCGGGAAGTCGCATCACTAATTATTATTTTTATTATTTTGCCGGATCGTTTCTGTTGTTTTATAAACTAGTCTCGCAATCTGTAGCGTTGACTGCTGCTCTCAGGAATTTCATTAATTCAATACTTTCGTGCGCACGGGTGAACGCCTTTGAATAATAAGACTTAGTAAAATTTAAATATTATGGATAGTAAGTAGGTATATTTATCTTTAAATCTACGGATTTTGTTGTAACGTAGTTCGCTGTTAAGCTCGTCATGCATATAAATTAGTTGGATAAACGTGGCTATAGAATAGATACCCGGAAACTGCCGAAAATGGCCCTATGGCCCGACCCGACACGATCCGTGCGGACGCCACGTATCGATGTCCGAAACATGGCCGATAAATAATCATTCATTTAAATTCGACACTCGCCCACGCACTGGCGATATCATTATGATTTAAGACGGTAGAATTTGTCACAAACCCATATAAAACAGTGATTTAATAAATACATTTAATTCCAAGGGTTTGTTTAAAATATTTTCGGGATCAATATTTGGTACCTGTTTAATGTATTCCGAGCCGTGTACCACATAATATATGAGAGGACCTATGATGTAAATGCCACCCTGAAGGCAACAAATCTCAGTCGTGTCGGCCGACAAACATTTTTTTCTAAACCACATACACCAAACAATGTGTTATCTGTCCCGATGTGATTTAACAGGTAATTTTTAAAATAGATTACCATTAAACAGAGCCAGATTTATGTTTGGGCACAATGTAAATAGGCAAGCAGCAGAATGAGGAACTACATTTATTTTCATTTACCTCCATTTATATCGCGGCTCCACGTGGAGATTACGTGATTTAACAAAGGGAGTGCTATAAATCTGTGAGTCCTGTCTTAGTAGGCTTTTGTGGGCATTTTTGATATGTGCCTTTAAAAGCTTTTTTCTGTATTTAGATGAGAGTTCATTGTGTAATTCATTAGAGCGGGGGGGTAGGTCGCGTGGAGCGAAGTGCGGCCCGCGGTCGATATCGAGAGATAACGCCATATTTATTGCCGCCCAATGAGATGTCCAACAAGGCCGCGATACTTTTAACGGCCGACAAATTAGTCGATACAAATAAGAACAACAATAAAGGCGATGTACACACGATCGGCAGGAGAGGTGTCATCCTGAGATACAGTGGGAATCTGGCATTCACATGTTCTCACTTGGAACAGTTAACCAATTTGAAAATAAAACTTTCATTTCATTTTGAAATCTCATTCCATTTTACTGGACGTTTAATGTAGTCTGGGACATGCTTTAACAAGTTACCACGTATTTCATCGAACAATGGAATATCTATCTTGTGTTATAATACAAAGTGTAGATATGTAACAATGTGAAATTATTGTTTAAGCGCATCACTAGCATTCTGATCACGTATTAGCCTGGACAACACAAATCTATTGCAGAGATCTGCCGTGATGTATGGGTGAGATGTGTAGGCATAATAAATCTTATTGGCACAAAATCTATCTAATGCTACTAGATTCTCACTACCTATTAAGTAACAAAGCAATGGTTTTTACAATTCAAAATATTCCCAGACAACTAAAACAACATTATTCCAAGTTCCAACGTCTACAATACAATTCTAACGAAGTAATTTCTATTTTCATATTTTTCCTATAAATTGGAATCGTGCTACATATCAAACGCATGCATTGCAGATGTGTGGGTGGTCCTATAAACTTCTGGTCGCATTGTCTATTCTAGAATCGAACTTGCGATTTGCATTGGAACCTACTCGGCATACATTATAATGTGGCGTGGTTTGTAAGTAATTAGCGCTCATGTCGATATCGATATTCCTATCGGGTACTTCATTAGTCGATGTTTCCGCCCTCTAGGAGTGTGCAATAAAATATCATTAAATATTAATTACATTCATTTTTTTTATATAATGTGGCATAAAGCACAAAATTAAGCAATTAAACTTAACGTTACTAACTAACGACTGACCCGAACGACCGCCAGCCGAGTAATACGTCACGACTAGACATCTGCCCCCTCCCCTGGACCCCTCGAAGCTCCTGCTTGATGCCAGAACAGGATAGCGATATAAAGAACTTTTGTAGAGCGAAAGAGAAGGATGGGGCTCGTGAAACATGGCGTATAACGCCCCTTGATTTATGGTAGTGTGCCAAAGTTCGAACTTTATGTGTGCGTGACGCTCACATACCTACTACAATATAAATGTGTAATGTTATTGTTATTCACAGTTACAATACTGTTTTTAATAAAAAACTCTTTTCTACAGACTAAAAAGTATTTCTTTTTTAACGCCATTGTCGTTAACTGCTCATATTTAAGTAGAATGAATCTCTTTTTAGCTCTCCTTGACCCCATTTCGTAAGTCCACGACAGAATTCCGCTAATGACGTATAGCACGCATTCAAACTGTCATAACCATTAGCTGTCTATAGCTGAGAATTAAGTGTCCTAATGCAATTATAACATTTAGTGTTCGTATGTTCGTGTGTATGGTCGTTCAGACTCATTGAAATACATAATAACAATGTTCTAGTGTTGTCTATACACCGATAACTATCTAGATTGTATTCAAATGAGCTATTACGGACAGTTCTTGAGTTTTGTGAATGGAGTGGCCGAGTCGCGTGCTCTTGCTTGAATTAATTTGCGTTACATTATTTAAATGTGATAATTATCTACTATTATATTATTAAAGGGGCGTCTTCTATTAGGTAGGTTTGTAAGACGATGATTCGTTTAATTCATGTCAAGTAATCGGTGGCAGAGCATGTTATAATGTGCCTTTAATATGACGTATGATGAAATAGTAATTTGCGTTTTTGCGTTTCTACTAGATTATTAAATTTATTGCTGTTTTATGACGTATTCGCTTTTTTTGTTGCAGGTAATACACACTACTAAATAATACGCTGTCATAGAATAAAATAGTAAGTAAGTAAGTAATGCAGGATGTGTGTGCTACGGCCGGCATGAATAAAAAAAACTTTGAATTATTTTGTGTAGGAAAGAGGCATTCTATCACGTATATAAATTTTTACTTTATCAATTTTGGTCACGCTGTATACGCCTAATCAGTTCCTATATACAATTTCCGGAGAATGCACAGGAGTTTTTAGAGCTTAAGCTGACAAAGCTGACATACCTAATAGTTACTTTAATAGTTACCTTACTTAAAACTCAAACTCAAAGCATGTATTTCAAGTACCTAAACCATTTACAGGCACCTATCAGCTGTTGTCAAGGAGTCAGACAGTTAGTCAGAAAGTTAAGCCTAACCAAGAGCCTGTTGACAGAAGCTACACAGAAAATTTACGGCTTTTCATAGAAACTTTCAAGCCCTTTTTTTTTCGAAATGAATGAACCGATTTTAATGAAACTTCATACGCATAAGCAGAATACAAAGGTCTAAAAAGTTACTTAAGAATATTGTCTAAAAATAAATATTGTTGCAGCCAAATTAGACCGATTTTAAATTTTCCACATAAACAGAGATTTCCAGTTACATTTTTATAAATAAAACATTTAGACCTTTGTATCCTGCTTATGCGTATGAAGTTTAATTAAAATCGGTTCATTAATTTCGAAAAACAAGGGCTTGAAAGTTTGTATGAAATGCCGTTCGGCGTAAACGCTCTTAAGAAATTGATAAAACACACAGCCACTAACCATGCAAATACCCAACTTAGCCTTAAAACTCCCACCCACAACTCCTCAACTTACAAACCAGCAATTACCTCCAGCAAAAATCTCCCTAATAAAGCAGAAACAACATTAAACATCAGAGCTCTTCCTTCATTAAAGGGTTATTAGACACCCTGAGCGAAGCGAGTAATTTGCTAAGCAAAATATATAGCGTAGGTGGCCACAATACTGGTGGGGTAGTGCCGTAAACAAGCTCAGTTTCCTCGCTAGGTGGTCTTAACTCACAGTGTTATTATTTATTGGGTTCCGTCGGGGTACAGTAGCTCTTGGTAAGTGTAACATCTGTCAGCTGATATAAACTATGCTGCGTTTATAAAGCGTTTTTCGTTTTACATTTTAGAGGTAGTATGGTGGTAGATAGGTACCTAATATTTGGGTTAAAGTGTATGGTCGAATATAAAAGGTGTATGCTAGGACATAAGGTGTTTGATACAAATAGTCTCTGTAGGCACTTGCCTACTTATTCAATCCCACTGATCTTTTGAAAAAAAAAAACCCATTAGTACTTAAATTAATCCTTAACTAATTTAGATTTTCTGTAGCGAAGGTATTATTTATTAGATACCTTTTTAGTCCAGATCCACTCTTGGTTTTGTGCGACGCTATGCTTTTTTTGTAACAGTTGATAAGATATAAGATTCTGGCATTAATAAACGTACTTACATCAATAATTATTTGGTATTCTATTTAAAGCACTTTCACAGCATGAAACATTGTTGCGAACAATTAACAAACAATCCGAATAAAACCAGTTACATTCGAATCCATCATTTTTATTTCACCACCTCAACATTATTGACTCCACAATAAAGTACGGCCAGTCGGCCTTAATGAACTTTTTCGCACACCATTATTATAATTGTTGACAAATTGTTACAAGATAGCTGATAGGTATGTTCCGAGCTCGCATTGTTCACCCAGTGACAAATAATAGCAGATAATACCACACTATCGGATGTCGGCCCGCGAATTTAGCACTGTGTTTCCAGCCAATATTCGCTGTTGATAATAAACGTACATCATATACATACCTAACTATTTACTATTTGTATGCGTTAGTCTGTTTGGGACTGTATCAAGGAAATTTTTGGTGTGGTTTTAATTTTTAGGTTATCTTCACCCTGTATAATGTTTTGGTACTTACCTAGGTTTAAGCCTTTTGTAACATCTTTTATACAATATGGAATGCAATAAATGAATGTGAATAAGGATGTTTGAGAGCCTCAGTAAACACAAGCTTACATTACATTTGCTTACATTTGCCATTTGCCATTTCTCTGTATGTGGAACAGCCCGTTGTCCTATGTATCTAGGTATACTTATGTATATGTAATAAAGGTGATAACTCAACGGTTCCACTTCATGAAGTATGGTGAAGTAATAAATTAAATAGATATCAGATAATATATTAGATAGAGGGTAACATACCGACTCTATCTAACGTTTGCAATAGTTAGATAATATAGGACTTTGTTGGATAGGTCATTTTATTATGTTTGTTTATGATTTGATTTAGGTACCTACTGACTGAGATACCTAAGGATTTCTTTTACTTGAGTTTTTTTTAGGGAAACTTACAATTAGATATACTTGCACAATTTTATTGATGTCTAGAATACCATGATAAAAGAGGTTTTATTTAACGAAATTTGTTTACCCTAAGGTTAAAATATCGCCCTATTAAAAACAGCTCCATTTCGCCTTTCATAAAGACGTGTTACAAAAGCTCTCGTGATGTCAGATTGGAGCTCAGTCACGAGAGTCACGATTTACCGTGTACACCCGGCCTAAAAGAACACGCCACTCAAACTTCGCTATCTCGAGATATGTGCAAATACCTCGTTAGTCCAATGAGGTAGCAGGATTTATTATACATTTTAATTATTATTCATTTAGTTCGAACGACTCATGAAGTCGTGACCAAACAAGATGATACTGTAAATGAATCTTCGTGAAGTAATAACGTATTAGATGAGGAACTTGCGTTATCACTTATCTGTCCGCGGATAGGTACATAATTTGCAGTTAATGTAGGTCATAGAGCGAAGCCTTGACGTCGGGACAGTATCTCAATTTGTGAGATAGTAAGCCCCAATTTAATGATAGTAAACAAACCATCAGCTGAAAGAAGTCCACTATTGGATATAGGCCTCTCCCAAAGACCGCCACTTCGACCGATTCTGTGCTGTCATGCAGTCCATGCAGTAAACAAATATCTACTTAATCCTACTAATATCCTACTATAATATTATAAACGCGAAACTTTTTGAGGATGGATGGATCTTTGTTACTCTTTCACGCAAAAACTACTGAACAGATTTGGATGAAATTTGATACATAGATGGTTTATAACCAGGATTAACACATAGGATACTTTTTATCCCGATATTCCCGCGGGATCGAAACTTATGCGGCTGAATCCGCGGGACGCAGCTAGTCTAATTTAAATAATAAGAGAACATTAAAGAGGGGCCCGTGACTATATAATAACAGCCGCACAGGTCGATCCATCAGGTTAATCTACGCTTGCCGTGGTTGGTCTGTGGATGGGTGACCATCTTTACATTCCGAGACCTCTCCGTGCCTCGAAAAGCACATTAAGCCGTTGGTTGGCTGCCTTTCGTGGTTCTTTGACAGTCGATACGGGTGGTCACAAGCCCGAATGTCTGACAACCAGTCTTGCCAAGGGGTATCGTATTACCCAGTAACTGGGTTGTGGAGGTCAGATAGATGCTGAGCGATAGTCGTTTTGCGTGGATGTGACGCATGTTTCCCCCAACCCTTTCTTATTTTTTTTTTGTTTATGTTCTTTATTGCGTCATGTTTAGGTACCGCAAATAAACGTATTTTCTTTCTTTCTTTCTTTCTAGATAGGCGCTCCATGTAAAATAGGTAGGTACTGGTATTCAGCTGCATCCGGTTACAATGGAGGCTGACCCCAACATAGTTGGGAAAAGGCTAGGCAGATGATGATTACTTAAGTATTTTATAGCCAAAACATGTAATAAAAATATCACTAAACATCAAAATAAACCAGCTAATATACACCAAAACAAAGTTAAAATAACACGCATCAATCTCTTATATTAGCTCCGAGAGCGGAGGAACAACATAAAAACTTCCCGAAGTTTCTATACTGGACCGTAAATCTCGCGTTTTTTAATAGATAAATAGGCCCTCGCACAAACGAGCAATATCGCATTATTTGGCCCTCCCTCAGGAAAGGCCCTCCTGATAAAGCCTCCTTGCCTCACACTCTTCATGCTAATGTACTACGCCAGACGGTGACAACCATTTTTTGGCCCACTTGGCTACATTATGGGAGTTATAAAGAGTATTTCAAATTATATTTTCCGTGTCCATTAAAAGGGCGATGTGGCTTTCTCTGGCTTATTATTCAAACTTTTGTCACAGGTTGTACAAACTTGCTTTTGTGTTAAAGCTTCACGTAACGTAACGGTGATATTAACCTATGCTTTTGTATTACCGCTACAGGTAGCGGGTCCAGTTTTTTAAGAAAGATAGTTTACAAAACAACAATTGTTCTACCGTTGGCGGCCTTTTAAAAGGTACACAGTACGAGTTCACGGTAGAACGTAATAAAATGTTCAAAACTTCAAAAAAATATGCCGTCATAAACAAAGCGGTTCGGATGTAAAGTTAGATAAAGAACATCTCACACACCTGAGCTAGAAAATTGCTTTTTTCTAAGCGCCTCCAGTTTTTTACGCAACTTTCTCCGAGAATAAAAGAAGTTTTGTGGAAGAACTTTCTTTTTTTTTTCTTGTTCAAGTTCGTAAATCATATCCATATTCCAGCGCGGCAGCGGCAGCGGCATGACGCAAACGCGCGAGATATGCTAACAATAAAAATATTGTGACATGTCAAAACAATTGCTTGGGATGCTTTTGTTTTGACGACAGTTTTTGAGTTACTTAAACATTTCTACGTGACATTGTTTTTTTTTTTGACCGCAGCTGTTACGAATTTAATTCATCCCAGAAATCCGAGCATTAGTTTAAACTTATTACAGAGGGCGCATAAAGCACCGCGGACCCTTATCACAACTAGTTAAAAACTAATTACCGGGGTGACACCACCTTTCCATAAATCCCGGGACTCCTCCGAATTACTCTGACAAAAGTTATTTTTAAGAAAAAAGCCCTTGAGGCTGTGCCGCCCCTCCCCGACCCCCTCCGTCTTGCGAGGAATTTATCACGATTTATATTCATGGCATAACAACAAGAGCTCCGTTTAGGGTGATCCCATTCAAACTGTAGTGTGCTAAATAAAACCTGTTGTTTTGCGCTATCTGCGTTGATATAAAATACTATTAATTATGTTGATATAACGTTGCATGTGATAACGCAACGTGCCTAACTTAATACATCGAATGTGTATTTATTTCGTCGTAAATATTTTTTTTGTGTCATTGGAAAGTGTCTATGGGATAAATTATTCTAAATTTAACAAGTTCGGGTGAACCCGTAGCATATGGTGGCTTAGAGTGTTTCTAACATCGGTAGCTAGTAACTCTTGGGCGGACGGAACAACAAATCAAGTGTGGTTTCGGAACGGAAGCATTTGGTGTCGGTACAACAACTGTCTAAGGGCCATTAGTTATTGCAAGGGTTGGCTTTTACTTCGATGAAATTATACTAATAAATTAAACTATGGAAATAATGTATTAACTTAGCTTTTTACTTTGTAATAATGGTTGCAGTTGTTTTACGTAGGTAGTTACATGGCTACCTACATGATAATGAATTACCTAGGTAGGTACTTTGCCAACCACAAGTTGGGAGCACCTACATAAATCGATATTTCTGGAAAATTAATTCATAATTAATCTGCAATAAATAAACTATCAGCTTGTTTGCAAAACAACACTAGGTAGGTACCTACTTTAACCCATACCTATTAAATCTCGGACATTGTAACAGATCATACCATAGACGGAACATCACCTAAGTACCCACAACTGTTAAGCATCTAAACACCTTATTACTTACCACAGTGTGAAACCTAGAACGATTCCCGTAGTGACTAGATCACGAAGGGGTGCACAACCTTCAGGCCACGGGGGTGGCTTCGCCATAATTGATGAGGATCTTAACGCAGCGGGGCGGGGAATTATCATCGCCCCGCGACACCCTGCTACAAGCTCTCATTAATTTGTGATTAGCCCTCAGTTAGGAGACTCTTGCAGAGGCTTTCTTCTAATTAGATAATCAGTTTTTCCACCAGAAGTGGGATTTAAACGTCTTGAGCAGATGTTATTAATGTTACGCACAAGGGGAGATAGCAATTCCGAACATTTTAAATGTTAAAACCCCATTTTGCATCAGGAATAAACAAATTGTTCTAAGCCCCTTAATCACTGCTGGTGTTTCTTTATTCAAACTAATTTCAGTATTTACTGCAACTTGGATATATTCAGCTGCAAGTCACGGAGTCTCGTTCTTCCCAGCCATATTAAATGTGGCCTGTCTATTTGCAAGATAGAAAAGTTAATAAATATTTCAGAAAAAAAAATGCTGACACAACTATTTCAATCTTCGGAATGAACAGACCAATCGTGGATTTATTTATTTTGCGCACAAGTGACATAAAAATTCTATGCAACATCTAAAAACTCAATTCATCCCCTAATAAATATCTTAAGCATCGTTTACTCAGAATGAGACAAAACGTTATTTCCCCCATATTGTTTATTTAAAGGTGGATTTGTTGAATATTTATTCACATACTTACCTACACACATGTTAAGGGGCGATACAGATGTATTTTATTCAACAAAAAGTTTACTGAAGTGAATTTTTAAGTGAAATAAAGTACACGACACAAAAAGATACCATGATACCGTTGTCGCGTTGTTACGAAAATGGTCAAAGAACGTCAATATATTCTTCCCCCATTCCTTCCATACGTATATTTGGCATGAATTCATTAGGTACTATTTTTTGCTTGGTCTCGCAAATGTACAATAAATAATACAATTCGCATCAGCTTCTATTCCCTCTTGCTGTCCTCTATATTTCTCCATCTAAGTGGTTTTGTCTAAGAAAACCGTACCAGATTAATTCGGTTAGCGAGGGGTTTGGATGGAGCCAATTTGTCTGATTGCCGCCGATGTCAATTTATGTAACTTGCCTACCTATGTATGCCACTGCTTGGTTTTCAATAAATTCTGACCCTATCTTGTTACGTCCCTATCGATAAATATTTGCGCATGATCAATTCAATAAACTTGCTGCGCCGTTGAATTATAATTTGATTTATTTTTTCACTTATATTTCCTTGGGCAATCTCATGTAATTTAATAAATGAAACTTATGTCTAGCTATTATTGTTTTGTAAAGTTAATATTGCTTTATTTTTTCGCAATTCTTTTAAGTATTAATAAAATACCAGGAGTCGGCATCCAAGCTACAATAAAAGTAATTAATCCACTCAAGTGCTAACGAAAATACAACGAAGAGAATGGAAGGAGGGAAGGAAAAAGCGGAACTCGTAAAATAATCAACTCTCACCTCATAGAGTGTAGGGCGTATTGTTAATTATAAAGGTTATGTATCCACGACCCTACCGGCCATTACCATCGCAGTACACGCCTCTTTTGGATAAACGTCCCAAATCTCGACACGAGGGGAAAAATCAAACAGTAAATATCGGAAAGCAATCGGAGGTGATTCTATTAGATTGAGTTAAGCGGGGTTTACTTTGCTTTGAGGTCTTCGGGCCTTATAAAATGGGCAATAAGATTTATGTTTGTTAAAGTGTAACAAGTCTTTTCAATACCTATATAGTCTGGTATATTCTCTGTTTATATTATGCCACATTTGGCTACTAAGAATTACTTAACTTCGCGTGCAAGTCGAGATACATCAGCCTCGGTTCAGTTGGACCGACCGGCCAGCTATCTGGATTTCGACTTTCAAAGGGGCTACACTTCTTAATTGGCATTTCTTGATTATTCGAGCTTACTTTAAAAGCGTATCTTGCTCCGATTTCGCACTTAATTAATCAAATGTATCAGCACAAAGGGTTTCTTCTGCTTTAAAATATGTCTTCAGATTGTGGTTTTTAAGTGTTGAACATTTCAATATTGAATTCGTTGAAGAATTTTCCTCGTACAAAAGCGAAAAGCGACCCGCCAAGTTTTTATTTAAAAGGTTTAAATTTTTACACAAACGTCAATAGCAGTGCTGCAGTGAGCACGGGTTAACTCCTGCGATCGAGATAAGCCATCACATTTAAGATATTTAAATCGATTTTCCCCAATTTTCCGCGGGCGGGCGCGAGGTAAGGCCCGAGTCAATTTATCCAGTGTCGCTGCGGGCTCGTGGGACGGGGCCTCTCCATTGTTCACCAAATGAAGTACGCGGCAAGCTTACAGGGCCGTTACACTGCTTCCGTCATCGTTTTATGGTCGGGAACATCGACTGTTCTCTGTCTAATAGTGGATGTTTGTCTTCTAATTATGATTCAGGTAGCAGGTTACATTCGTTTCTTGATTGGATTCGACATATGTTTTTCATTTAATTTTATTTGATGCTTAGTAATTTTTTTAAAATAAAAACTGATTCTATTTTCCCCAATTCACTTTTACTGATTTTTACTTTTTTGAAAATCACTTTTCGTACCTACATTTTATTTCCAAACAGTGGCAACCCTTCAGATATTCTTTCATTAAGGAGTTTTGCTTATTTCGCTCAACCGGAACCTATTTGTTGGGTTGCTATTTAAAACATTCGCCCCGACTGCTTACATAGATCAGATACGTTCAACAAAGGCTTTTGTAATTAAGAAAGATATTTTAAGTCGGCGGCAGCTTGACTTTATATACGCAAAATGAATTTACTGAATTTAAGGGTGTTTCGAATTTTGTAAGACGAAATTGTTGATTGCTTGCAGTTAGCAAACATATAGGTACCAGTTTAGGTATCTAGTTAAATAAGATTGATCAAAAGCGACTATTTCGAGAACTGTATCCGTATTTCAAACTGCCTATCTAGCGTATATTTTTCCCGAGCCCCATTCATTTGGTCGAAAAAGTTTACCAGGCTGAAAGCAAAGCTGGTAAAACTCCAATGTCCAAAAATCGGTATCAAAGTAAAACACGCGAAGCAATACTTCGGTGGGCTAACAAAAATAAATTTCCGAATTCCAACCCCAATTTAGGAGTGCATTATTTTCGCTTTCACAGACATCCGATACAATTAAAATCTTCTTTAATTAAGGGACGAACATGAATCATTCGCACGTGGCGCACTGAGTTTTCCACTTGTATACGCAGGAACCTTAACACGGAGTGGCTTAGGGCTGTAATTCTTCGATCAAATTTGAGCTTTCCATCATGGTACTTAAAGGTCATATTGGCTAACCCCATTTAAGCAGTTAAGGCGTAGCTCTCCGTACTTTTTGGGTATCTCTTTTCACTTTATCGCAGTGTCTCCGTTATTTACTCGTACGTGAGGGATGCTCGCAATAAATAGGTGCGCACAAACATATTTGACATTTACAAATACCTCCCAAATTGGTTTCCTTGGCGTGACTGGCCGTTATTACGAGTTTTGTTTACTTATTGCTCCCGCACGGTGGCAACTTCTAATAAGCTTCAGAAAATTTTGTTGGGGATCATTTTTCAAGATTGTGTCGTATTAAGCCTAGCCACCAAAGGCGGTGGTCACTCCAATCTTGTTTTATTAGTTTTATAAGAAATCTAATAGGGTCTTATACAACATCAAATTAAATCAATGTACCTAAATATTGATGAATATAGTATAGTACCTACGTATTTGGTCATAAAATTTCAGATTATTTTATATTTGTCAGGAAGTTTATTTGACTACTAAAAATGTATCGCATTTGAAATAGGATGTATCATCGACCGTTAGTACCGCTAGCACGTGGATCGCATTACTCAACGAGTGATTGAACCGACGCTTTACTCGAGAGTCACTGGCCGAAATCCCGTGGAAAAAAATAGATCATTCAACCAACGAGGTGCGAGTATAGTCCCACAGTCGCACCATTCTGGGTGTCCGCTGGGAGTTGTAATTCAAGTGACAAATATCGAAAGCTACAATTCATATTTTTCTGCTATCTCCGCGTCCATGTCGCCATCTGTGCCGGAGGGACACTCGCTATTGGTTCTCCATCAAGCGGTCGTGTGATGTATTTTTGTTACGAATAAAACATTGTATTTTTTTTCCATCGGGAAATGTTTTATAAGTATTTTTATGGCTGCTACGTGACGTGTTATATTAGGGTAAGGTATGTTTGGGGAGCTGTGGTTTGCTGTAAATGGAAAAATGCATAAAGAATGCAACCCTCCTAATGCATCACACGTACCATCTAATAACTATCTACTTTACCCAGAGTCTAAGTTATTGTAAGAAGCACTAAGCAAAATTGTGCTGCACCAAATGCAATTTTTAATAAATTAAACTGATCGATGTAAGTGGTCGGCAATTTAAAAATCGCGTTCATTGTATCGACCGAAAATAGTGTTGGCGGTACACTGGCCATGCATTATCGAGATCGAAAATTTCACGTGCCCATATAATTTTAAGCTCGTAAAGCCCGGACAATAATTCACCGGGAGCATTTGCGGAAAATGCATTTTATTGTTAAAACGTGAATTTTATTTATCGTCGACAGCCCGCGGTGGGGGGGTGTAGTGGGGGTTGATTTGCAGTAGCATCGCATCGAAGCCACCCTTTGGCACGGATTATTTATACTAAAGGTAATATCGCCGGTTCATTATTGGGGAATGCAACATTTGCGTATTTCACTGACTATCGTTTGCAGTTCATTAAAAATAAACTACGAGTGCATTTCGGTTGTTGATTGATGTTTATGTTGTGCTGTTATCAAATATTGTGGAAATACATTTCATGCTTAGGTACTGTTTTTTCGCTCAAAAGCTTACCGACATCTGCCGGCACCCATCACTTGCTCAAAGCGGAGACCTTTAACGAGTAGGTGCCTACCAGTAATTGCACCCTTTCTGCATACTCTACCTTGTATTTAAAAAAACTTTTCCATTTTCACACGACGCGCTTAATTCGTACAACGCCATATTTCAACTCACAACACGGTCTGACATCGCGACCACTCCCCTCTTCACTGCAATCTGCAACCAAATAACATCCTTCATTAGCACCGTTCAGCGTATAAAATTACCAGTACGATTTTGAACAAGCACTTCGCACAATATAACTCATACAATTTCGCTGTAATACTTTATCTGGTGGTCTAGCACGCGTTAAGGCGGCCCTTTCCGGGCCGATACGAATCGCGAGGCGTTGCCGCTACCAGCGATCTTGGCCAACCTTCACATTACACCGCGTTTAATTGCAAATCGCCTTTATTTAGTGCGTTTTTGTTACGTAACTTGTTTTATTTTATGTGGGAAAATCTTTTGGAGTACTTAGCTGCTTAATAAATCTCTGCAACGTGTCCAAAGAAAGAAGTTCAACTGCGAAAAGGAACATAAAAATCAATTCATAAATTCAGGATGAGCTTGTAAAACAGACAAGCAAATTTCCTGAAAGAAGAGTTGAACGACAGATGTTGGCGTTCATTCGATGCTCGAAAGGAAAATGCAAACTCTTTTAAAAGCTATTTAGCTGCAGTCCCTAGATAGCGTCTACCGCAGTGGCTGGCTCGGACCGTTTTTTCCCCGCTGAAAAGCCAATTTGGAATGAATCACTGTAACAGTGGCGAGCATCTGTGCTAATTTACCTACGGGCGGACAGTCTAATGCGACTCGTTCGATCGTAAATATCGAATCGCGACCGAGCGCCGAATATCGAAAGCCGGCATTAGTCGGATACAGCTAATACACACGGGGGTTGCTCCGATAAATTATCGTGCGTTCATTTGGGCTCCGATGTTTAATCTATCTGTAGCGATACAGTTTCGCTTCGGGCTATTGTGAGTTTTGAATCGTGAGAGAATTATTAGCTGGCGATAATCTATCCTTTGGATCTCTGAACGGGCTGGGAAGGACTAGAACGTGTTAGCAAGGAGCTCGATGTTGAAAGCTTATACCCTACTTGCAATTCTATAATTTCAAAGTAGAAAGATATAAAATACGTCACGTTTGCAAAAGTTATTTTCATACAATAAACTTCATGCACTATCTCGATTTATATAAGTCTGTAAAAGACAAATTCGAATCACGAAAACTTCAGTTCGACTGACTTTGCGATATCCGAGGGAATCTGAGAGCGTACGTTGTTAAATTGAACTGTGACAATAGTATCTATTGCCGCTATCGATACGTATCTATCGATATCGTATCGATGTTATATCCCCGCCGCTATGTTTGCGTCTACGTGCTAGTGATGTAGAGCTGAGTTTGCAATTCGTTCTCTGCGTGGTTTATGCGTGTGTGTGTACCATGTGATACTTCATTTACGAATTCCCGTACAGTACATTATTTATCGTAATCAAATTTTCGTGTGAAATGCGTATTTTTTTTGTTGTTTTATGAGGTGATGGCTGGATGACTTTTCATCAGATTGGTACTTTGAACGAGTTATTATTTCCGCATTGTTGCAATTGTCCAATGATATATTATGAATAATGGATAGAGCCGAATCAAGTTTATGATTTTCACCAATACATATTATTCCATAAGTAATAATATCTTTTGGTGATCCGTAGAGTACTGATAGAAAAATTACAGATAAAGATCGAACAGAAGCTTTTCCTTAAGGCGACTACATGGCCTAAAGCGCGGTCTTTGTCGGACTGCATAGAAAAGAAACAGAAGCGCGAGATGACACAACGCTGGTAATTTATTACAAAATATGAAGCAATTATCTATTCACAAAAAATCTATTGTTTGGACTAAAAAAAATAAAACACTAGTACTGTTTTAGTATGTTGCTTGTAGACAAAAAATCTGAATGATTGTATGTACCTATATTAGTATGGTTTTATTGTAAAAAGAAAGTTTTTAGAGGCATCTTCATGATTTTTGTCTATCGTATCAAATTAGTTGTATTATATTTTCAACACACTATCTACCTAGCGTATTATATCCTGAAGAATATCATATATTTTTCTGATTTTGTTTACTGTAGTCGATCATATCCTTTTATTGTTTCTAAAACTTGCTTTTTTTGTGTTTTGGTCCTGTAAGCCTTACAAATCTCCTCTTTTTGTTTCAGGTATGAATCTAAAGTAGAATCGATAGCGGCTTTTCACGGTGCGTTATCTAAACTATGTAGATCAAGAACCCCAATAAAAAACCTCTGACTTTATCATCGCCACAATTTTATCAGAGCCCTTTGATATGCAATAATGGGGGCAATGTATCAAACTAGCTATCTAAGTTAAACGCAATTTGAAGTATGGCCGCCTCTTAAGTCTGCCACCCCCCAAAAAGCGGGGAATGAGGCGGGAGGCGGGGTTGCCTTATCGCGGAACTGCAGGCACTTCGCCCGTTTACCTTAAGATCTTTAATATTAAATAATATACTACAGTTAAAGCCTTAAATGTAATGCTCGGCGATGCTTTATAGCCTTTGAACCATTCTAAATCTTCCGAGATTTGAATATAAATTTTAATCAGTCTAACGAAATTATCAGATTTTCATTAATTTCGGCTAGTTTATCACTCTGGTCCTTAATAACTGACTTTATAACTGAGTCTATAATAATTATTGAATTAATCACTCTAACAGGCTTTTCAATGGCCCTTGGCTAAGGCATTTAAATGGTTTGATGTGACCTTCCTATCCTAATATTGCGGTTATAGTCCGAGTTCTGGACCCCATTCGACAAGGTCAACAAATCGTTTACGGAAGTCCCTCTGAGGACCTCCTTGTAGAAAGATTAACGTTAGGAACTATTTGACGTAGGCCCTTCGATCAATAATTGATCGAAGCGTAGGCCTATGTTTTTTTAAAACCCCTTTTGTTTTGTGTTTCAAAATGGAAACTATTTTAAATCGACTTCGAAAATGAGGAGGTCCTCAATTCGACTGTATGTTGTTTCTTTTTAAACATACAGAATTTTGAACACTACCGACCAGTATTCTTTACAGCTTTGTAGTACGTCGTCAGTAGTCGTTAAAAACGTGCCTACAACAGTTTTGTTGAAATCCTGTTTCGTAGACGACATTAAATCCACTGACAGCTGGCTGTGCGCCATTTTTCCCCGATTACGATGAATTCAAAAGACCGAAGGAGTTATTGCGCATACGAGTAAATGTTTGTACGGAAAGCGATGAGGAAAAATTGTCGATTGTAAAATTGTTACTTTCTTTGGTAAAATAAGGTTTCATATAAACCAATCTGCCTAGCCTTTTCCCAACTATGTTGGGGTCAGCTTCTAGTCTAACCGGATGCAGCTGAATACTAGTAGATAATTTACCTCCACAACCCAGTTACTGGCATGTGGTGTGATAAAATAAGGTTTACAATAGGGCTCAAAATTGAAATCAATTCGATTAATAACACAACCAGCAGAATAAACCTATTCAAGGAGTTTATATAGATTAGGTAGCCTACACGCTAAGTCCATGTATCTTAACATCCGCGTGCCGGCATGCAACCTGCGTGCACCACAGGGGAATAAAGACGTTAAATAATTTAATCGGATGCCTGGATGGTTTATGCACGCATGCTCCAAGAAAACACGTTCCTCACTCGACTCCGCCTAAAGTGTAGGTGCGTATAACACAAGTACTTACTGTTCACTGTATGCTGTGGCGTCCGTTATCTTCCGCATAATGAACTGTCACATTTCATCATACCATCCAACATAGTTCTTTGCCCGCCCCTTGGCTTGCTGCTCTATTTTCAACTTTGACTGAACGAGTTTTGGTCTCATTTTTCTGTGCACCGCAATAGTTATTTCATCCATTATTTCGGTTGTTACTTCATTGTTCTGCCCACATCGCCGTCTTTAATAGAAGTATCTCCATGTTAAGCTGTAATGTAATGTAAACAAGTTAGACATGTAATGTAAACAAGTTAGACAAATATAAACAAGCGAAGATGTTTACGTTTTATAAGAATTATTCGACTGATCTTATAGGATATACAGTAACTGTGGTTATTGACCATGTTAATCCATGTTTTCTAGGCTATACCCAAGAAGTTACATAGAATATTTATTTGGGTAAGTAGTTTGTTTTCGCTTCATATTTTTAAGTCTTGGCTGGGGGCCTTAATTTATTGAGGCAACCATAGGCAAGTCCGGTAAAGCGCACGACAACCTCCTAGGTTGAAATGATAACCCTAAAAAAGCCGCTTCATATTGTTTAGGTATAAATATTATAAGTGTAAGGTGGGATCCTGCCGTTTTGCCGAAAAGATTTTGCCAAAATTTCACTACCCAAACAAATTTTCGCAACCTTTTATTATACCAATGCAATGTTTGGAATAATTTTAGTATGCACATTTTCATTTGGTCAAATTTTTACTTGGCAGAATATTATTAAGGATAATGTCATTTAGGCATTTGGTCTTTAATCAAATGATTTATTACGGCAAACAATCTTTAGACAATAAACGTTTGGTCAAACGATTTGTTATGACAAAAAATATAAAGGCATAAATAAGTTTTTTTTTTTTTTGAGAATTAAATAATTAAAAAATGCAATTTTATTTTAAAATAATCATTTATTTAATACAAAATATTTGTAACTTACTATTTTAATTTTTTTGCAATGGACATTATCGAGAACCGAATTAGTTACGAGGTTAATAATTTAAAAAAAAATGCTTAGGTTAGGTTAAAACTATGACCTCCTACGCACGAGCCGAGCGAGCGAAGCGAGCGGTGCCGCGGCAGCGGCCGGCGAGTGCCAGAAACGACTTAATTATATAGAAAAAAAATATGGAAAAAAGAGACTATTTTTAACAGGCTATCGAGAACCGAATTAGTTAGACGAGGTTAATTATTTTAAAAAAATGCTTAGGTTAGGTTAGGTTAAAACTGTGACCTCCTACGCGCGAGCCGAGCGAGCGAAGCGAGCGGTGCCGCGGCAGCGGCCGGCGAGTGCCAGAAACGACTAAATTATATAGAAAAAAAATATGGAAAAAAGAGATTATTTTTAACAGGCTATCGAGAACCGAATTAGTTAGACGAGGTTAATTATTTAAAAAAAGGCTTAGGTTAGGTTAGGTTAAAACTGTGACCTCCTACGCACGAGCCGAGCGAGCGAAGCGAGCGGTGCCGCGGCAGCGGCCGGCGAGTGCCAGAAACGACTAGATTATATAGAAAAAAAAAATGGAAAAAAAGTCTACCCGAAACTGAAGTAGTTAGACGAGATTAATTATTTTAAAAAATACTACCAGAATACTTAATATTATTATTACCTGTTTAGAATTTGTCCCAAGTGGAAAAAACACCCTTGTAATAAAACGTCTTCAAAGTTAGATCTTATGCTTGAAATGGCTGCCTTAAAACTGCGAAAACTGACGATACTAAATATTTGGCAAATGTAATTTTGCGTAAAATGAGTTATTCCAACTGAAATATTTGACTAAATAAAAATGGGTAAAAGTACTAGTTGGTAAACAAGTTATTGTTTAAACGTTCACTTGCCAAACATTAGGTTTGGGTTACAATTATTTGTGAAGAGATTTTTTGCTAAGTAATAATTTGGCAAATGAAATTATGCGGAAAATTGTTTGGGAAGTGATGATTTGGCAAAATCTTTTCGGCAAAACAAGGGAGACCCGGTCTACACCGACGGACTGCATTTCAGGTGTAACATCGCAGTTTGGATGCATTTGACTTAACTGCTTCGAAACCTAGTTAAGGCAACTGCGTCCAAACTGCGAAGTTGCAGCTAGCATGCAGCTCAAATGCAGTCCGTCTGTTTAGACCCTTAGATGCAGGTACCTTTTGCAATGTTTTTTTAAATAATTTATCTACTTACATTAAAGATAAATATTATTATATGTATATACCTATATCTCAAGTCTTTAAAGGTAACATCTCCATAAAAATATGTTATTACTTATGTTAATTTTAAGTTTATCAATGTCGGTACTTAAAATTAGCCTTAAATGCAGCCTTTTAACCATTGAGGTTTGCCTTGTCACAGAAACAATGCACTTACTACCAGAAATTCATATTGTGAAGCACTTATAAAATTATTTATGGTCTGTCAAAAATAATTGGAGCTGATAAGTACATACAAAATACTTGAGAACATAATAAATATTCATTGTCTTATCGTTTCAAAAACATAATTTTAAAATAAATTATATTATATATAGGGGTGGGTACACGTTGTAGTAAAATATTAATAGGTAGGTACATAACTATTATACTGTTATGTATGTTTTGCATTCCTAGTTTTCCTATTATGTACCTTCACAGGTCAGGAAAAAAAATTGCCTCAAAATTATTCTAAAAATCATACATTGTATATTTCCTCATTTAAAAATTATTTTTACTATAGGTACCGGTCAAATTTGCCTCAAAATTATTCTAAAAAAATCATACATTGTATATTTCCTCATTTAAAAATTATTTTTACTATAGGTACCGGTCTACTAGCATAAAAGCAAGGCAAATGGTATCAAGAATTGTCATTTCCCTTCTCATCAATTTCACCACAGATGATACACAGCCATCTTGTGTTCCAATCTACCTCCACACCATCACAAACCATTATCAGTATTATTTTGTGCTGTGTAGGGTCGCCATAAACTAACTAGGGCTCGTGGTGACTGCGCGTGGGCAGTGATCTATAGTGCTTAGGCTATATTGTTTTCTAATGACTCAATAGTACCTACAACTACAAACTTAGCATTTAACTATATCTACGATATTAGCAGTTATTAGATATTGGACAGTGATAGGACTTTGCCTTAATTAGGGATTTGGGCAGTGGTTTCGTTCTTATTTTGGGAGAGAAAAAAAAAACTTTTTGGATTTTCGAATAAAATCGTTATCAACTTAGTTTATTCCAATCCACTCGTCGATTTAAGGCCTTCCCTCAAAGGTAACGCCCTAACGAACAATAACGATCGGGAACCAACACCTACTTCACAGCCAAAGTAGGTATCTACTTAGGTACCCATACATATATTGTTACTCGACTAAACACCTATGCTAAATCTAATTATTTCTGACTTAAATTCATACCAGAATTACGTGCAAAGTCTCTATACTTTATCAAGCCCATCACAAATCATTACACGTATTTCTAATTCGATTAAACGCAGCTCAATTACTCCTAACGTCATGCACATTAGCAAAATTAAGATTTATCTACAGTACAAAATTAAATGCCTTAACCACAATGTATTGCAACGCGAGTCCCTAATGTAGATACACACATGATAAATAACTTACCAAGATAGGGTGAGAAATCTTACTTAATTTAACTAATGGACTAATATAATACTGCGTCTAATATGTGGCGCCCATTGTGTGCCGAGAAAGTTACTTCGAACAAGTTTACTAACACAACAAAATTACTGAAACTTCATAATTGTTTCAAAGTTTTTTATATAGCGGTTGTATTCGTAAATGTATTTTCTGAATTCTGCACAGAAATGAAAACAGTAGGTACCTACTGAAGTTCATTTATCATTCTATTTATATTCACTCCCAAAAATTAGGTAGGACTCGTATAGCCTCATAAAGTGTACACATCAATTTACATTTGTCAGCCAATATTTTCCAACGCCCCTAATTTTTTCCAGCGTTATTGGATGTCGGCTCACTGTGCACCTAACTCAATATTGAAGAACACGTGACCACAGTAGATTGACGACACTCCTGTGTCGCTGTAATTAAGTTTTACCACACTGTGCAATACCGTGCGTAGTTATAGCTACTACATATTTGTTGTGTAGGTATTAGAACGGTGAAGATACCTTCTATCTAATATGCCTATTTATTTAGGGTAGTATGTACCTTTTTTGCACTAAAATATGTAGAATAGATGTACTTAAACGCATGTAATTTTGTTGTTCACGTAAATCGTTTTTTACCATTTTAATCCAGATCATGGTCTACTCATGTGCCAAATTTTATCCAAATCCGTTCAGCCGTTTTAGCGTGAAAGCGTAACAAACAAACATACAAAAAATCGAATCTTTTATCTTTATAAATCTTATAATATTAGTTTTAATTTTTTTCGTTCATTTGTTTCATTTGTTGTTTTTAATTCATTTGTTTTAATCGCAAATTATCTCAAAAATCTTCCATATTTGAAAATGTTTACAGAAAGGAAATGACAGCTGACTCGAAAGATTCTATCGACAAAATATATCTACCCGTTAGAAGCTGTTGAGTGCAGATAAACAAACCGGCTTTCAATGGAATGTTCTTTATAGTAGCCAAGTAAATAGAACAAGCTTAGGTATAAAGTTTTTTTTTAATAGTAATAAGTAATATTTTTATGATAATGTACGAATTCGATATAACAACAAACAGTAAAAATGAATAATGCATATGGCGCATGTTAGTACAACACTAGTGACGCGCTAAATTACAACTGAACTACCGTACAACGTTGTACCTACACCTTGTATATTCAGCTGTTTGCAACGTCCGTCACCACAGTCACATTCATCCCATATTCACCTTATAAAACACATTTTTAACATAATTTATTGTTTTCCGATATTAAAAAAGCTTGTCATAAATCATGATGGTTAATAATATTGGACATTCCAATATCTTTATAGATACTTAAGCTTATTATAGGCAATCCGATAAAAAGGTATACGCCTTTATAGCCAGTTAATGCAATAAAGGCTAATATGCACTAACCCTACAATTGCGACTGCGGGCCATTCGGACCAAGTGTTTAAGAAAATCATTCTCGGCCGAACGTGCCAATTCAAAACACTTATCCACTCGGTTAAGTTGACTGACATCATTAAGTTTTTACACTTATTATACGCCAATAAACAAAACCTTGGTATTGTGAGGATCGGTCGGTTCACTCGCTACAGGGGGAGTGGAGGAGGTACCACCCTCTACAAAATTATGTACGACGAACTGGGACTAATATATCAAGGGGAGGACGTGCCAGACTAAGGAGACTGGGTATTATAGGGTGGGCCGGTGGAATACTTAAGAACCCTGGTGACACCCCATTAAAACACACGTCCCGCATTTTTGGCCAGACGTTTTAATTTCGGCCCAAACGCGAATTGGATTAGGTCCGGAGTTTGTACTGTACATTTTAAAATTGGGTGTGCGGTGTGAGGGTTATTAACATCAAGACTCGTAATTTAAATATTTTTTATCAAGTAGGTAGATAGTATGTTGTATTGACGAAGTGGGGCATTGTATGTCAAGGTTTGATGAGAACAACATTTACTTCACACTTGTAACGTTTAAAAATGTCAATTAAAACCTGCATACGGAATGTTTATTCTTGGACATCATGTGGTGTCCTGTGAATAGATTTTATTTCAGCATCATTGAGTCATAGACACAGCTTTGCCCGCAAATATGTTATTGCGTCCAAATGCAACGTAAACGGTTGCAACCGGCAGATATTACACGAAACGAGGCGTGAAACACGCGGCGCTCGCAGGACGCATCCGGAATCATAATTCCAAAATAACTTCCATCCGTTCCCCTTCCAACCCCCCTTCTCGCCCTCTCCCCGCACTTTTTTTGGATAAACTGGAATCCCCGTCCCACCGTTAATTCCCAAGATAGACATAATTTGGAATTGGATCCATCTATCGCGCGTACCTACGAACAAAAATAAGTTAGCGCGTGGTACACGTCGGATTTATGTGGGTGAAAACAAAGTGGCTAGTGTATGTAAGTACATTATTTGTGAGTATAGAGCGGGACTTGTCAATGATTTTAAACTGATACACTGGAACGTTCTGTTCTCTAGTCAATAATTTTGCATTTCATGTAGATCTCAAATTAGAGTTTAGGTGCACTAGAAAGCTTTTAATACCTACTTAAACTTTTTTAGTAAAAGAAAAATAATTCGAAAGGTTTCTCTGAATAAAGACGTAAAACAAACATTTTTTAAAAGCTAACTCATCAAGGGATTTGTTCAATTTCTTGGAGGTTTAATTTAATGAAAAAACAGCAACTAAAAGATAAAAATGACTAGAGAGTAGCCATCAAACAATTTATTTTACGAGAGATCCTTACGCTTAACAGGTCATAAAACGACTCATAAACACGGGCTCGTCCATTCACAAAATACTCTGCTTACTTACCGTTTTAAATGCAAATACGATTACGGCCAGTGGTGTGACATTTACAGATGTAAAAAAATATTTAATACACTATTTTCAACCGTATTGTTAAATATTTACATGAAATAAAATACGATTTTCGCATATCCAATATTCCGTGAGCACACTCGAGACCGCTGACGTTGCACAGACATGGCGGAAGATAAAGTATATGCGCGTTTTTTATTTCATCTTTGACACTTTAATCCAATTTGTTTCCTTATATCCCGCCCAAGGGATAGGGGAAGAATATTGTCCTTATAATTGTTATTTTGAATTTAAAATTTCCTTTTTTGTTTATCGGCAGCTACGTCCCTTAAGGACAAAAGCATTTTCATACATTTTTGCGCGTTTTAATTTTTGCTACGTAAAAACAGACGTTAATTTACATATTTATAAGGACGTGATTACTCATCACGACAGTTAGGATAAGTTTATTTACGGTTGAAAACAAAAATTTGTCTTTTTTCCGTGTTATGACATAAGAGGCGCCATATTTCATAAGTTAGAAGCGTCACGAATTTGTTTTCAAATTGCATGATTTATAATTTTGAATACACTAAGTCACCGTCATTTTCAACATTATTTATTACTTTCATATATTAATCCTAGTAACTAATAACTCACGGTCAGTTATATTTTTTACATTTGCAAAAGAATGCATAGTTCACGTTGCCCAAAGTTAACCCGTAAGTGGTCGTGATGGCTTTCGAGGTCGGCCTACCGATTCTTTTTATAGCCAACTAAGAAAATTGGCTCATTAATCTTAAAGATAAATGTCCAGCCACTATTCGGCCCATCTTATCAGCGAACAGAATGAATGGAAGTGTGGTATGGTATACCTACCTACGAATTTTGATAGCATTTGGAAACTTTTTGGCTGTTTTTCTCGTAGCTTTTATGGTTTTATGGGTGCTTAAAGCAGTTGTTCCTGAATCATAATGACCCTATACGTCGATTAAATGTAATGTATTGCAGAAAGATATGCGATAGGTACCTGTTCATTGGGGAATTTAGTAGAGATGCATGTGGCTTAGTATGTAGGTAGGTACCGATCCCTATGTAAAGCAGGCCCACAATAAAGAATTCTATTACTTAACAGATGGTGGTCGTACATAAATATGAGAGTGGTGTCGTGGCTCACGACCGTGCCCTGCCTCGTCAGATGTCGCGTAGCTAATTGTCAGCTCGCTGACACAAGTGTCCGACACTCGCAGTCGACACTAGACACGTATAAGTAACTTAACACTGCTGCACTGGACATAAATAAAGGAGCAACAAAGTTGTGTTGTGCGGTATTTTAGACCTCCGACAACATTTACCTTTTCGCACAAGAATTCGGTATCAACTCATGTTTTATTTTTGTTAATTTGGAACATGTTTTTAACGAAGTCTGGTTTATCTAGTGATGTAGCCATGATGCTCAATAAATCCCCAACAAATTATTACATGCCAGCTATTTTCGAAATAATCACCACGTAAATGTGTAAATTAAAGTGTTAATTTCTGACTAGTTACGATTAAAGATCAAGTCTAACATAAGTAAACTGTGAAAATTCTGTTAAGACGGCCGTTTTTTCTAAGAAATATAGATTTAGACTGCAGATGTGATATAAATATAACGTTTTATTAAGTCATAAAATGGGTGTTTTATGACAATAACATATTTAAAAATAACCATTTCAACGTGTAATGTTTCGAAGCAGTAATACAGTTTTTTCAAGCCGTAGGTATGTAAAGAGCAAGTTTATACTTCATCAAAATTTAGCGTGTGTATTAAGAGCCGTTAGAGTAGTAAAAAGCCATATTTATTTAATGTAACACAAAAATATTTCGCCGTTTTACGTGGGCGTGATGAAGTGAAAACCTACTGTTGATTTTTATTTTGCCTTTTCTGGCATTCCTTTCAACTGATTAAACACGAACATTTTTAAACAATTTATTGTAACTAAGCAATCTTTGCATGTCAGATTATTAATTTGTTTGTTTAGATATTTTATTTATTAACGCAATAAGTATTTTAATTAGACTTGCTGTTTATTTTTCTAGCCTTCAATAATAAACACAAACAGGTCAGGTATATTTAAAACTAAATATTTGTAACATGAAAGGATTGCTGACTGAATGCAAAGTATCTGCATCCTAATTAACTAACATACTATCAATCTCAATCTGAATCATTTTGAAGGATATTGATAATCCATTGCTTCATATGTTCGAAAAAGTGGTCTGCTAAACAACGTAAATAACGCAATGAATGTTGCTGAATTGTAAAAACTGTTACTTTGTTACGCAATTACCCCGCCGGAGTTAGCAACCAAACCTATCTTCTTATGTACCTACATTGCAAACTATACGGTTAATAAGTTGCATAAAAATTACCGCTCTACATCCTTCCCAAAAACAAGACCCACACCCCATTCCACCCTTCCCGCCAAATAAACTTTCCACCAGGTATACCAACTGAAGCATAATTAAAAAGAAAGAAAATTCTTTGAAAAGAAACAATCGCGTTTGGAAAGGAAGCAAGTGTCGCGAAGGAGTCGTGAGCTGAAAGTTCTCCACATAAATCGGTGGCAACGAGTTAACCCTGCACTAGCCGGAGTTGAACAAACTCGGCCAACACACACTGATGCACTTTTGTTTATTTTAAAGAATTAGGTACAGGCCCGGCAGTTTAGGGTTAAGATTTTTATGGGACATTCGTTTGTTTTGCAGTGATGTATTGTGGGACTTTAGTTTATAGTGTTAGTCTAGGTGTGATGACGGCTTTTAAATTCAAGCCACGATGTCTAATTTGAAGAGTAGAATTGATTGATTGGAATAGTTCAAGATTAAATCAACAGAAAAATTATCTTAAGTTCTGGGACATCCCTATTAATGAAATAAAATTGATAGGTATATAATATTTACAAATGATTGAATAAGCTTCAGGAAAACATAACACCAATTATCAATGTTGCACGCATTGATATTGTGTTGTATGAAATAATAAATATTCAATAATTAAATAAAGATAACATAATTATTATCAGGTAGGTATACATAATTACTTAAGCTGCTGATAGTAGGTATTAAAAAAAATAGGTAGAATACCTTTCTCTAGATAACTTAGTGCATACGCAGCATACACTAGTGATGTAGCGGCACGCGTAAACCTTTCAGTCGACGTCTTCATTCAGTCAGAGATAAACCATATCTTACTTGTTATCACACAGGAAAGAAACAGTGACATATTTGGACTGAAGAAAGAATTATTTGGACAGACCCCAATAGATAAGTTTAAAAAAACAGTAACTTTTACTTGATTGTAGAATATAATGCTCTAAAATGGGGAAAATAATTTACCAGAGACCTCGGGTCTCCAGTGATGTGCCAACATGACAAATAAGGACGGTTTTGGTCACCCAGCTGTTAAGGAAAGCGGGTGTTAGAGACATAAATCGTATAAGACAAATCCATACTTCGAATAGCTGTCATAAAACCTCGAATGGCTTGCGAGATCTAGATTCGCTGATTCAGCAGTGCACTTGCTCTGGTTCGCATAAGTCACGGTGACCGCCGCAAACAACGGCCAGCAGACAAAAGTCGAAGCGCTTCGTGTTCAATCATTTCGGTTGTTTATTCGAAATTTATTCTGTCGGGGAAATACGAATGAGTAGTGGGCTAGTGAGGCGATAAATCGTGTCGATGTCGCGACGTGTCGCGCGTCGGGTTAAAAGCTCGATAACCGAGACGGGCACACACCTACCCGCGCCAACAATAACCTCTCGCTTTGTTTTATTTCTGAACGTTCCCAACGCGGCCCGACCAGATATCCGCCAAGTATTTTATGCATAAAAATATCGATATATAATTGCTTCATTACGTCCCTGTGTTGGTGAGTAAAATATGTGGGAGTCACACACAGGTGGCTCTTTTCGTGGGCTTTTTCGGACCCTCAATAAAGCTCTTATCGTACTAATTAAAACTTTATTATCATTTTCCGTGACGCGTTAAAGATTATATTCACAAAAATATACGCCGCTGTAATTAGGTACCTCGCGATAACCACTGCACAGTTATATTTTATTTTATACAGTTGTAGAAATATAATCACAAAAAGTTTCGCGCCGCGCCGTTGTAATTTAGACATTCATTCGTACATAAAACGAGACTTTTTGAATTGATTATGTGAAAACTGGTAGCCGCAACTTGCATAGTTGCCAAAGCAGTTATTTTTGTCTATTAAATATTTTACGTGCCATTGTCTTCTTTAATTAGAGTATAACTTGGAACTTTTTTGTAGTATTTGGTGTAATTGTTTTGAGTTGTCGAGTGGGTGTAAGTATGTAATTAAATAGTGGTGTTAAGTGCAAGGCAACACCCTGTAGCGTTCAGAAAGGCGAGTTCTGTGTCTGTCGGTTCTCGCAGTGTCGCTATCGTTGTATCGCCTCTGCCACGCCGTTTGCTTTATGGTGCCAGCTTGGGTGTAATATTTCTTAGGGATCGCACGCCATGATTCATTCCGTGTCACTTTTTAACTTTTCGAACGTACCTGTGTCCTGTAATGAAGGTAGAAGGCCGATAATAGAATTTAAAAATGGAATAAGGAGTTTTGTTTTGATTTTTGTTTTTCAACAAATTAATGGTTGTTAAACTGTAAACAGGACGCTTGAAATCAGTCAGCAATATAGCATTTATTAATTGGAATCGGATTTGTAATATTTATTTCACGATTTCGTTGAAACGTTCGTTAAAATAGTAATTGAATTGATGTATCCTCTTTGTTTCAGCAATAATAATAGCAACTAAAACATGTATCGTAGGGAAATACGATACATGTATCATATACGATGTATGTGGCTTGAAAGCTTGAAATTGAGCGAGCGGCCGCGCCTGCGCCGCTTGTCAGTTATAATTGGCTGAACTTGTCGACCGAGTCGTAGCGATTTTTTTACTTTTTCTCCCTACACTGACATTACTCTTCGTCTCCCGGGAGAGACGTAAATTGCGAACATACAGCCCGTGGAAACAAGCATTGATGTGACGTATGAATACACGGCCATTGTTATGTATTATTAAAATTCAAATTTCAGATGAAATTTCTAAACGCTGGGGGTTCGAATGTTCATATTAATTGGTTTTATGAAAACATCGTGCTGTACATCTCATTTGTAGGTTCTATATTTGAATATTAGCAGCCATATTGTGAACCAGGGTCTAGAATATCTGGTGCATTAAAATGAGATACCATTTTAGTCTTAATCGAATGTTAAGGCGAGGTACACAAAAGGGCGGCACTCGGGCACGTTGTGGTACATCGTTCAGTGTTCATTGTGCTAGTACCAGTGGCAGCTGGATCCTGGGATCCTGGCACTTTACATAATTCATACATAATCGCTTTGCATATCGACAACATGTGACATGTGTTGCATTCTGTACGCTGAACAGGGATTTGTTTTTGTTGACGTAGATACTGATAAAACTGCGGTACTGAATAATGATGTGTTTGTTAATGTACTCCAGTGTGTGACGTAAAGAGGTTTAAAGTGGAACTGATTCTGTTACAAATAACTATGAGAAAGATTGTGTAGATGATGAAACAAGGAAAATACTGAAGGGAGTTTATAGGCATATACATACTCAAACTCAAAAGCATTTATTTAAATTTAACCAATTCCATTTTTTTTTAATTGTCAAGGATAATAGGTCGTAGATAGATTAACAGCAACAAAAAATTAAGCAAAGTGGTCTGATGATGAAGACAAAAAGGAAACTCTAAAAGGGCTCTGTAAGTATTAAGCTAGTAGCCAAACAGTCGTAGAAGACATGACCACTATAAATACCAAATTTAACACTAGTAGAAAATCTAGTTTTAAAGCTGATAAACCAGTTTGTTTATTCGATAGTGAAACCAGTATCAATTTAGATACTCATTCCATATTACCTACTAGATTATTTATTGCCAAACACCTTTAAAGCAGATGTAAACAAAAAAGCGCTTTATCAAGCGAAAAATCCAGCGTCCCAAGCAGTTTCCAGAATAATATTCCCCTGATTTTAAATGCAACTATCTGGTGCTAGCATCATTAGTTTTCTTAAAGCGTAACAGCTTAACTTAAGCCAAAGTAAATAGCATCCCGGCGAGACTCCAAAAATGCATTCGGTTCGTAATAAATAATACATGAACCTATTTATGGGGGCCTCATTAAGTTGCTGAATTTTCGGATGACTTCCTCTCTTTGGTTTTTCGAGTTCATTGTGGTATTGTTGGGGAGATCAAGATCAAGAAGTGGCTTGAATAACTTCAAGCGACTTCTTAGTTAGTCAGGAGTTAGTGCTTTAAAGAAAAAGTGATGTGATCATTGGAATTAACATTGACTGTTAATTAATTAACACTCTTAGCAAAATTATTGTGGGTGTTAGTAGTGACAAAACTATCAAAAACTCTGGTTTCAAATTTAAGCAGGTGTATCGTGATACCCAGTAACTGGGTGGTGGAGGTTAGATAGGCAGTCGCTCCATGTAACATACTGGTATCCAGCTGCATCCGGTTAGACTGAAAGTCGACCCCATTATAGTTGGGAAAAGGCTAGGTAGATATACTAGAAATAAACTTTGATTTTGCATCTAAGTTAAGTTACTGATCATCTTAAACTGAATATAAAACTTTGTTACATACTAAACCAAACCAATTCAGCTGATATTGTTTTTTTTTTTTTTGCATGACTTAACCATTTCTGGTTTTACTCTAGAATACTTTTAAAATTTAATTCCCACGGCATATCCATCTATTCTAGTCAGTTCATTATCAAGTTAAAAGTTAAGTTTCAGTTAGTTGTTCGCAATTAGTTAGCCGCTACCGTGCTTTTAATGAGCATTTCATTGTTCTCAGAGCAATTGTTTAACTCTTTTGTTGTTATTCTTTAATTAATCCTTGTTTTTTCGATGCGTTCATTACAAACTTAACAACAGTTAATTGCGGTGGCAATTTCTTTAATTGGAAATCAATAATATATCGTGTGTACTTTTTGACTGTATATGTTGACTTTTGTTTTTATTAAAGTTTGTTGGGAATGTATCGCGAAGGAAAACATCTTGAAGAATTCTAGAAATAATGAATATTGTCTGAAATCAACACGTAGTTAGCAAGTGTGGTTTTTGATATGCTCGTCTTCAAGTTTTTCGTTGTAGGTATTACTAAATGGCAAAGAGATCTTTCCGTGCCGTATTTTGCCGTGTAAGTAGATAATAGGAGACATGAAATACCAATATGATAAACGGTCATGTTTCTTCCGAGCTATAGGATAATTTTCCGGCGAATTAAGACTCCTACTGTAATATCATTATTTCCTTCTTTATCAATTTTCCGCAGGTCGCTTGGGAAATCAAAAATTATATTCATAATCTAATACTAAACTAAGTACAGTATTGTACTCAGAGACGGTGTAGGTAATATTTCACAGATAGATGATTACAATCTGTTGTTTATTAAGTAATAAATCGTTAGTTTAATTATGTATGCGTCTACAAGAATGATTACGTTATAAATTAGTCGATGTAATGAGCGGTGAGAATACAATCGATCTTTCAATCTATTTTACTATCACGTTATCTTTTTATTTAATTAAATGCAGTTGAGTTTTTCGTTGATTATAATCTGGAGAAATGTGATTAGAGCTTTTTAATTAACAAAATCAACATTTAAAAATTGTAAGTCCATTTGATCAAATCTTAGATAGGTAAATAGATAGGTTGTTATAACACACTGGCCGTAACACAGTTACTTAGTAGTATATAAGTATTTAAAAAAATGTTTACGTTGAAGCCTTTGTAAGTCTTATTAAAGCTGTTGTGAGAAAACATAGACATGTCATGTTTCTCACATGGAAATGGGTAGGTTGTGCTAAATGATTTTACATGTAGGTATGTAAAATCATTTAGCACAACAACCCACACATTTAGGTACCTAGTTACAAACACAATCAGGCATCGTTTCTTTTTTCCAGTCTTTAATCCAAACGTTATCATCCAAAATGTTAAAGCTTACCCCACTTATTTATCAAAATGGAAACAGTGGACGCATTCAGGAACAGTTTGCGCAATCGTTTCTACTCGGATACAGCAGCAATTAAGAACAATTCATACAACAACATTGCGTTGTCAACGCATTCCCTATCAGACTGACCTTAGGCCACCTTTGACTGATTTGCACTGAGATACAACGACCGACGCATAATGATCTCCCAACCCCCCCTTTACTCCTTTATACGTCTTGGGTAACTGAGGAGTGTGTGGGTGTCTCAAAGGCCAGATAAGATTGGTCTCAAGTTTATAACGAGTCTTTAGAAATTGTGACAGATCGAAAGCAACGACGGGCGCAATCTTGAATTGACTGACGTTTAATTGTTAAATTAATTGTCGTGATATAAGAGCTCGTGTTTACCGGGTGAATTAATTATAGAAATTGATGTTATGTAAGGAAGTGAGTTTGCTAGGACGATGCCCTAGAGTTGAGTAATGTTTTTTAGCTTTCTATCGTTTCTTGGGATATAAATATAATTAGATTTCTAGGTACTGTAAATAATAAACGAGTTTGTTGATAGAATAGGAAGATCCTTCCATTTGGTATACAATTAAAATCACAGAAAATACCGATAATCTTACACAGCGTTTTATAAAATTCGCTCAACGTGGTGTTGGCGGCCTTCTAACCTGTGGCCAAAACCTAAAAATGATATTTACATAACATCAATTTCGGACTCTTAGTCCTCTAAGCTTTCCTAGTTGTAGGTACCTGAACTGGCAATAGCTGACATAGTTTAGTGATTTGATACTTGGGTAAACATAATGCAACTAATACCAAATCAGTTATATCATTCATGATGTTATTATTATACCTACTTCCTATATATGTAGTGAATTTCTGCTAGGGTAAATAGGTACTTAAAGTCTATTCAAACTTACATAATAATGTTTCAAATTAATATTATTTCAAGTTAAACAAATACCAACTATAATTTAATGGTAATTAAGTTGATTTCAGAGTGACTACCACTATTGAAAAAGTTATAAAAATGTTTGAAGTTGTAGCGTAAACTGAACTTTATGGTGTAGGATTTAAAGTTATTTTTCCATAAACTCATATTTGTTTACATTTTTGGCAAATAAATCGCGAATGCAGATTACCTTTAAGATTAGATAAGAAGCTAGAACTTAACCTGCTACCATGTGTAGTGGTTCTGCAACCCCATGCGCTGAAATTTTTCGTTTAGCTATTCCCTACATTTCGATCGCGGAGGTGCCCATTGCACTTTTCTATGAAACAGCTGTTTTTTTTTTTATTACTGACGAAAAATTTTTACGCTAGGGGTTCTAAAATCATGTGCTCTATTCATGGTTACAGTTTGCTCGTTGATGTCCCTGCCTGTAGGTATACTAAGGGCCGGTTTTATGATCCGTAGTTAACCAATTGTTAACAATAGTAAGTAATGGTGAAATTTTGCCAAAATGTGTTTTTTGATCAATTGTTTCTCTTTGAATTGTCAAATAATTAACTATTAGTTGACCCAGTTGACCATTTTAGTTATCTACTATTTTTAACAATTGGTTCAGTTAACCACGGATCAAAAAACCAAATAATCAAAAAATCTGACATCAACACACAGGAAAACCAAATCAAACCTGCCACTTCAAACAAGAAACTACCGACATTGCTGATAAGATACGCTTATACGCTTAACGATAACTAAAATATCGTTAGCCATACTAGTCCACTAGAATCTAACTAACAATTTCAATTTCAAATTCAGAATATAAATACATAATTTTGATTGAATTAACTTCATTGATTCTTAGGCGGTCCATAGAAGTTATCTAGAATGTTATTCTACCAATTTCTGAAGTTGAAAATAAATAGGTAATAATTAACCGGGGGTAATTGCCATGGAATACCTCTGATACAGTTAAGATAGTAGATTTTATTTCTATGATAAGGTTATTTTTAATTAAGTCATGAACCTGATACAGGAGAATTATGTAGATGCCCATTTACTTGCGCTTTTGTGCTTTGAAGAATATGATTTGTTTGATACGGTGTTTGATGTTCATTTGTTAAGTTGAATGTAGCTTTTTATGAACATGTTATAATACTTACCTACCAGTGTTATATTAGCGGCCAACTCTAGTTCTAGTCCAGTCTTGCATTAGCCGGATATTCAAAATAAAATTCGGTCTGGCAAGTCATAACACAGTAGTTAGTCATGTTACATAGTCACACGCTAGGAAATAATAATTTCAAAGGGTCGCTGTTATCGAAATCGATAAGGAGGACTATATAAATAAAAATAAAAAATCGATCCACCCCATGCTCTTCGATTTGAAACAATATAAGTAATTCAACAAGTTTTACTAACAATAACCTAATATAGGTATTGTGTATTAAAACCTTTCTGAAAGTAAGTGAAAGAATTATAAAAACTGATTCATTAGTTGTTGAGAAAATCGCGAACTTACAAATACCTAAGTATGGGTGTTGAATAAAGAACCTCCTACTTTTTTGAAGTCCGTTAATAAAATCAAGTTCAATTTTGAATAAACAAAATTTACCTACCTTCACACAATATAAAATAATAAATTATATTCATTACGATTTTTGAGATAGGTACCGTGTCTCAAATGGAGAGCATGGGGTGGGCCAATTTTTTTGCACACAACTGTATACAGGGTGGTAGGGACATCGACACGCAACCTGTCACCATGGGTTCTCTTCATGATCCTGAAGCCCCTACGTTGAAATTTTTCATCAGATATTAAAAAAAATAAGCTGTTCCATACATTTTACCGCAAAGGTATCGCACCTTTCTATGAAACAACAGATTTGTTTTTGATAACCGACGAAAAATTTCTACTTTAGTTCAGAATTTGGGTTCAAAATAATGTAAGTACCTACTGAATCCATGTTAACAAACCACCACTCTGTAAAGGAGGATTATAGTACCAGCTTTATATCAGTGGCTTAGAAAATAACCGCTGTATTTAATCATACGGTTGTTAAAACCAAAGAAGCTATTATGTCAACTACATAAATTGATAACCTCCCGTAGTTAAAAGACAGACGTTCTGTGTGCAACCGCAGGCTCTTAATATCACAGATGAAAGGAACTAGTTGGCGGCTTGTTAATGAGCACATGAGTTCCCTTGACCAAAGCGAACCTTGGCAGACGGCCAAGAAAACGCTAAAGAAGATGCCACTAAAGCTGAATAAGGGACAAAAGAGAATTTACTCAATACACACTGAACTTGCAACTACATTTAACGCAACAAAACTAAATCGCTTATGCATTTATGTCTGAAGTCAAGTTACTTACCTACTATTTAATAATTTATAAGTAAGACAGTCCTCCGGACTTTTTCAGCGGCAGTTTTCTTTTTGTGTGAAGTTTTATCGCATTTTCATGTAGACATAACGAGTTAGGCGCGGCCTTATCGAAAAAGTATACAAATACGTAAAGGAGCCAATTTAAATTCAGCCAAAACGTATTCGTTGGAAGTTGTTCGATCCGTCACGCTTCCCCTCAATAAATCTCTTATACAGATACCCGCCCTAGTACCTACAGCATAAATAAGGTGGATCTTGTTAAAAACTTGTGGGGGTAAAAAAAACGGAATATTTTCCGCCATTTTTAAAACGAGACGCTCCCCTTAAGGAGGCTTCCGTGGTTTCATAAATATGCAGATATGCCTTCACCTGGGCTAAAGCCACAAAATTTAGCTGAACAATTTATCGTAATAGAAATATTGTAAATACGTATACATCGTGCGAGCTTAAATAGATTTGTGTTGTGGCGTGCTTTTGCATAAGTAGCGCTGGTATCTCTCTCGTTTCGCGCTGTGTGCGTAGGTCCTTAGTAAACGATTCGTTATTATCTGATAATGACTTTGTCCCCGACCAACTAAAACACATTTTGAATTATGGTTCTAATTACTCGATTAAAAATAGCTGGCATAGGTACATAAAAGGTTACGTGCAGGTATAACCCATTATAAATAACCCACATGCTATAAAAGACTTTGAAAATACTGAATGAAATAGTAGCTCAGTAGTAGTGAATAGTAGTACTTCAGATTTATTTACTAAAACTTAGTCTACATATGAAAAAAGTCTTGTTATGAAATCCGCATAGGTAAATCATTCAAAGCACTAGTTTTTGACTTTTATTAAAAGAAAATAAAAACGTTACCGCAACTATCAAATAACACACAAAAGTCATCGTGAAATCTGTAACTTAGTTATAATGAAAGAAAGTATGTACCTACTGTAAGTTTACAACAAGCAAAAATAAACTTAATTTTAGTTCCTGAAGATTCAAAATCGAATGATTTTGAAGAAAGAAGAAGTCTGGAAAATGAAGTTTTATTCGTAAACGTTGATTGAGTAGAAGATATTAGTAACATTCTGTGATAAACACTTTGTTGGTTCTAGTACCTACTAACATAACTATAGGATTAGATGTTTGCGTAGGTAATGGACCGTTCAAGCTATTAATCGCCGTCAGTCAATCTTGATCGTGTTTTGTTTAAGATGAATGTTTATAGACAGGCATTTTCTAATTTCTCTCTATACCTACTGTTTTCTTCGACGATTTCCGTTCAATCAGTTATCTATTTCTTACTATTGGATTGTTTTTCAAAGAGAAACTAAGAAACGTAGAAATGGTAAGCAAATATGATCCTTATTATAAATGGTTTAGGATACATACTTAATAATTTAAATTATTATTTCCTAAACTAATTTTTGGAAACTTTCATAACGCTGTTCATTAAGTACAACCTGTACATACAACATTTGAAAGAAAACTCTGTAACCCATTTAGAAAATTTCCAAAAGTCTATACTTACATTGATATCAAAGTTAACGTCTCTACCATAAATTATCTTACTCATAAATATGTATCCAGTTGATATGCTGCTAAATAATTTCTAAGTCAATAAATTAGCCGAGATCTTATCAAGACATTTGCGGTATAAGATAAGGTATCTGTAGGTACGTAGGAAGCTAGATAGATGTATAATTAAAAGCAGAAACAGATATGCAATTATCTAATTAGTCATTAATTACTCAACGGGAACATGGGACATATTGAGAACATGTGCCATTCCTATTTATAAACAGCTGTGAGCAGCTAGTGGCACTTAGGTACCGGTCTATATATCTATGATTTATATTCGTTCTGACGCAGACTAAAATTGTATTGTCTTGATTACCTATGTATTGCCAATTAATAATAGGTATGTAATTAATGTTATAAGTATATTTACTTAGGATATGTCTTTACACTGATAGATCTAGTGGCTTTATAGAAAAGCTTGACAAATAATATTACTAAAATGAAAGACAAGAAAAAATTAAATAAAGAAAATACGGTTATACCTACCTATACCTACATGTTTGAACAAGACGCAGAGAAAGAACACAAACACAAAAAAAAAATTAGCCAAATGCGAGTCGGACTCGCACACGAAGGGTTCCGTACCATAAGGCAAAAACGCCGAAAAAACATGTTTGTTGTATGGGAGCCGCCCCCCCCCCCCTTTAATATTTATTTTATTCTGTTTTTAGTATTTGTTGTTATAGCTTTAACAGAAATACATCGTCTGTGAAAATTTCAACTGTCTAGCTAACACAGTTCATGAGATACAGCCTAGTGACAGACAGACAGACAGTGGAGTCTTAGTAGGTAATAAGGTCCCGTTTTTACCATTTAGGTATGGAACCCTAAAAAGAACAAATTGGGGGAAAATATGCGTTACATCCACGCAAAATGGCCACTAGAACTAAAAGCCAAAATATTGAGGAATTTAAAAACCAATAAGTATTAATTTAGAACGGATCAATTTGTAAATCAAAGCACCTATTGAAAACGAAAAGTTGTTTTCATCCAACAAAAAGCTAAACATATTCATAAAACCGGTTTAGTCCTAAAATAAGTACCTATATTGCGAAGAGCGAGATTTTTCGATGCGTCAATGGGCATCAGTCAATCAGCGCTGACTGTGCTACGCCCACCGACGCCGACCTAATGGCCACATTTCATTCACCACTCCATACAAAAGCTACATTATCTCATACAAACATTACATAACTCCGAAAACGCAGGTGTTAAAAGCGTATTAGAGCCAACAAACAGGGCGCTAAGCTTCGGGATTCGGCAGACCATAGCTCGGTTAAAATGGCCGAAGATTAGCCGAGTGCGGGGCCCCAGATATTAATGTTACAGTCAAAATATCAAAGGTTGGAACATAATTATGTTATAATTGGACCTCTGATAACCCTACGATTTACATAAGCGTATATCAAATAAACGGAAATCTCCATAACGTTGAAAAACTCAAATGCCATACGGCCATGTTGTGAATAAACAAAAGTCACTAAAATTAATGTAATTAATCGTCGTTTGAATTAATTAAAATATTTGTGTCTAATTTGCATACAATTTTGTTCAAAACAATGCACTAAACGAGCGAGCTTTCGTGACAAAAGTCGTGGCTCGATACGTAGGGTTATTCTCATAATGGTCCCGTAATACCCACTCATACGTTTCCTACCTTCATGCGTTTTGTCGTACAGGCGTGCCAAGTTTTTCTCAGAAACTAATCAATAATGTGAAGAGGTATTGAAAAGCGCACAAGTGTTATATAGCGTTTACACACGCTACTCCTTTGTTCATTTTCGATTTAGAATGAATTATAGAACGCCTCTGCTGCATTTAATTAGACAGCATTGTTTATTGTTTCAATGTGGACTCATAAATTCATTTCTTAGTCGTTCTTCATTTGAATTTTAAGAGGATTCTGTTCAAAAATCGTCCGTTTTCGGTTGTTTATTTCTCTTAATTTTTAAGTGCTAAAAATAAATATGGTTTAATGAACGTCTCTGGATTTGGCCGGAGTCTCTCATATTACCTTGTTTATCCCCCCCGTTAATGTTACTTGCAAACTTTGACAATTTGGGTGACGTACGTATCCCGGTCCGGTTTCGTTAATGCTGCGTACGCCGGGGCCCGGTTGAATTTGCATTTTGCACGCGTGATAAGTGGGCCGGATTACATGGGATTCCCACCAACAGCCTCTGTTTGTTCTGAAATAAAGGGCTGTTAAACTTTTTTCATGGTAATTTGGGTCACCTTCAGAAGAAACGATCGTTGTAAATTTGTTTAAGTAGGCTTAGATCTGGTCGTTCGTTTAAATTAGAAGGAACATGCGTAAAGCTAATTTGGATCACTTGTGCACTCGTTTTAAGCCTCCCAAAACTCAAACTCAAAGCATATATTTCAATTAAACCGTTTACAGGCACTTTTGAATTGTCAAAGGGTCGGTCAGTTAGTCAGAAAGTTAAACCTAGTTTACCATTCCAAAACGTAGATATCTATGGAGAAGAATGGACAAGAAACTCCAAGGCCACTCTTTTAAATCAAGGTATTACAAAATTCTGGGTACCTACACTATTCTTATTGCTTCTATATGTTAGAACAATGTAAAAAAAAATATCCTTATAAAGAAACTTGTGGAATGAAACTGCAGAGAAAGTTTTGGACCGTACCTAAATAAGTGACGTCCAGCGCGGGAGTTAGTCGGAAGTGGAGGGTATTTTTCCATCGAGTGATTAATGAAAGCCACCACATAACAGTCCCGGCTGACTTCCAAAATTTCCACAGTAAATCTCTCCTTTCGTTTCGCTTCTTTTGGCCGGGGAAGACTTGGCACCGTATTTTATCTGTGTAATGCAACCGTTGCACTGTAGCTAGGTAAATAGACCTTGTATATATTTAATGTATTGCGAGCGACATTTCATTTTTATAGCCCTCTTATTATTCGCGCCGTCCATAATCCGAAAAGGCACTGCATATCTCTGAAAACGGCGCTGAAATAGCGCTTTGTGGAGCTAAAGATTTGTCTTTTAAAACCCGTAATAATGGCTCATATAAAATATCTACTTATCATTTTTTTCCACATTTATTACTTTGCACATTAGGTATATTACTACTAGCTTCTGCCCGCGACTTCGTCCGCGTGAAATTTCTTGTTCCCTCGACCCACCCCGTCGCATCGCATCGCCGGTCCGCGCTTTTACCTGCTTCATGTTCGCTTAGCGATCTTTCAAGCTTTTTTTTTCTTTTTGCTCGCCTTCATTGGGCTTTAGAGTGATGTTAGTAGTTCCTCAAGAATTGGGCTATAAAATGCTAAAGTATTTGATCAAATCCGACTGGTAGTTCCAGAGATTAACGCGTTCAAACAAACTGTTCAGCTTTATTATTAAACTAGCTGCGCCCGGCGGTTTTACCCGGTAAATGTCGATCCCGTGGGAATATCGGGATAAAAAATAGCCTATATGTTAATCCAGGGTGTCAGCTACCTCCACACAAAATTTTAGCAAAATTGGTCCCGCCGTTTGAGCGTGAAGAAGTAACAAACATATAAACACACACACTCACAAACTTTCGCCTTTATAATATTAGTGTGATTAATAAAGAAAATAAGATAATCCGATAAAATTCGTTAACAACAATACATAAAGCAGAAGCTTATTAGATATGTTTCAAAAGGGACGAATAAGAATATAAACATACCTAGCCATCGCCATCGTTTCAAGTTTTTATATGCAAGGCTAATACGTCAGTGGCCCATTTAGGATTCAGAGTACGCTCAACTTTCACAATATCCCACTGCAACTCCCATTTTATCTCCTTCCTTGTCTTCAATGAGCCAAAGAAATAGACTGAAACTTTAGTCAAATGAACTTAATGTAAGCTTTTGGGTTTTTATTGTTAGGTGTTTGAAATTCAGTGTTCATTTTCATCTCACATGCATTGATAGCACTTGCTTTACCTATTTATTTGTTTGTAACCACACAAATGTACAGAGAGACTTAATGCCATAGGCATTTTCTACCAGTCAACCTTTGGGTGATGCAGAGACAAACCTCAATGAAACTTGTTTTTATCATATATAATGTTTAAAAATATAGTACCTATTGGTAGGTATAAAAAATGATAATGTTATACGATTTTATTTCTGTAGGTAAGTAGGTTTGTAAGAACGCTTTTACACATCAATCATACCTATTTAAAAAAAACTAGATGAGTTCAAAGTTTCCTATCTGACTATCTCTGAGAAGAAAGGACGAAACAAACTCAGAGGTCACACGACATCGGTAATCTTGGTCAGATCATGTGAAGGCCATGTAGATTGGGTGTCTGAAATGGTCTTTTGAGGACAGAACCATACATACCGAGACTATCTAGTGGACCAGTCCAATAAATATTTAAATATGTAGGTAAAGAAGCTAAAGTAAGAATTATAAAGTTCAGAATGACCCTTTAAGACTTTCCGATACTAATTAAATTTTTCAAAAGCGATCCTGCCTACTATATTGGTTAAATATTATTATTAAAAGATTTTAAGGCATAGATATTATGCCTAAACTAAATAAATACCTACTAAATCTTTCATGTAACTACTCTAAATACCTACTGAATGTTGAAAGCTTCTGAGTTCCTTTCTTACATAATGTTCACTGAAAAGTTCATCCAATAACTAACTAACAATAATATAATTAATAATATATTTAATAATGATTAAATACAATACCTTAATCTCTTTTTATTATATTTACCTATCTTTTATCAAGAAGCCTACAAAGTTAACGCATGCGCCGTCGGCACATTGCTTGTCTTGTCCGTCGGTGTTCCAATTTATGTATTTTATAATAAAATAAACAAATCCGTGATTAAATAAATGAAAAACATTAAGATAAATACTATTAGAATCAGTTAATTCAATTTCAGTTAAAAAATTCTGTTTAATTTGCAAGTTATTCATTATCACAGTCAAAACTTTGAGGTTAGGAAAGAATACTCATTTTACTACAAATTCTAGATATTTTCCCTGGGATTTGGTTCTATTATTGAATAAAACTGTTAATAAATAGCTTTTGTGTACATATTAAACTGAAAAACTCATTTGTTTGTGTGAATAGGCAAGTATTTTGTAAGAAGCTTGGGCAAACAAAACAAAGCTGTTGAGTTCCCAAAATTCCTGTTATTTTGTATTAATTCATAATAGATGGGTATTTAGGTAAACTGTTTAACTGATTTGTCATTTAACTATCTATTTTTAGCTATCTTTAGTACCTACTCATTAATTGTTTGTAGGTATTGATTCCAAAGTATGAAAAGTTAGGTTATGTAGTATTTCCTCACTAGTTTCTAATTGGATAGCATTTTTGGCATATTTTCAAATAATTTCTTTAAGACTATGACTAACTACTAAAATTTACTTATTTTGATATGAATAAATCGAAATATATTGAGAAACAAACCCTCGCGTGAACTGAACATAGCTTTAGGTATACGTCGTGGCGTCCTTTTGACATTACTACGTTGTATTCACGCAAAATCATCATTTAAACGTGTAACCGGTAGCCAACAAAACCATAACACACAATAATTCACTGATTATATAAAAAATAAACCAAGAAAAACATTTTAAACCAAGAAAAACACACAAAAACAGCGAGGAAAACACAAGGTACGTTTCGCATTAGTTGAGGCAGAGGGCATTGCGATCGGTGGATTCAATATGGCGATGGTTTGTCGAGCGCTGATTGGTCGGCGCGCGCATTGCCGTGAAGTTGGCTCGAGTGAGCGAGCGAGTTAGATTTATGTGATGTTTTGGCGCCGATGAAAGACGGAGAATGTGTCGGAACGAGAGTACATTTGTATGCCGGCGGCGTGTCAGACCGGTTTTGTCAGGGCGTTTACGGAGTGTGCGTATGTGCCGGCTATGTGCCGAGGGCAGGTAGAGCCCGCGGTACCTACTTATAATGATGAATTGTGCAGTTTCGCGTACATGAATTAAAATAATTTTTTTTAATATTCAATTTTTATTGTTGCAGGTAAGGTTTCACTCCGAAGGCAACGACGAAAATCCTCCACTGTTACACACACTGGTATACCTATGTAGGTATAGATACCTACGGTAAGGAAACATAAACACGATTGGTAGCAATTAATCAAGGCGAAATTTGCCTGCTTCCTGAGCAGATTCATGTGCCTATTAATTTCCATAATAAAAATAAAACGTTCATCACCTCAATTTTATGAACTTATTAGGCAAATCTACTTAAATTAAATTTGAAGAGAATTTTGTCTACATTCTGGCAAAAAGACCTACAAAACTGGTTTCCAAGATCCACTTTAAGAAGACTTTTGGCCGGTTTCACTAACCTGCGAATGATATCTGTAAATGAGTCTTTTTGAGGCTGTTATAATATCTAATTACCTATTTGATAATGACTATCATATATGGTCTTAACGATTAATTAAAACAATATTAACTTATTGACCTACTTATTAGGGCGACTAGAATCAATTCTATTTAGTTGTAATTTTTGACGTTCAAAAGTGCCTTTAATGTGCCTATTTGAAATAAATGATTTGACTTTGAGTTTGAAAACTGACCTATTAGGGAAAAGTGATCGGGATTGTACAAACCTACTTACAGAAAATAAATAATTTATCATTTATCAAATACACACATCAACAGAATCTAGGGATATTTTATATTTCATCAAATATCTAAAAATCTATCAAGAATTTTATGAAATAGTAAAAAGAAGAATGATAGGTTATTTTAAGGTCTTTATTAAAAAATAAAAACATTTCGTGATTTTTTCGTTTTAAATAAAAATGTTAATTTCTTTAATCGCCGGCGCCGCCGCCGTTGATAATTAGTATGATAAAAAAACTTAATTTCTTCTTATTTATTAATACTATTAATTTTAATTAAAATTTAAAACTTCTTTTAAAATCTATTTATTAGATAATAATCACCTACATTAATTACACATCGACATCGATTGTTTATTACTTGAAATTAAATTGTCAATGTCTTTCTGCGGTATGAGGTCCCATGTTCTTTGCAAGTGTTCGTAAAGTTGTTGTTCCGTCGTCAAATTTGACGGGAAATCTCTCAAAGCTTTTCATTGTAACAATGTCTCAGGTATGCTCGATAAGATTTAAGTCGGGCGACTGTGCAGGCCAATCCAAAACTTGAATAACGTGGTCTCGGAGAGCGGCCGATACCTACCAGCCGCGACGTATGGGAAGGAGCATTATCGTGCATGAGTAGAAATTCCTGGCCCATTTGGATTCTGTGTGGGACAATAACAGGCTCTACTACCTCCTCGTGGTATTTTTGTGCAGTCATGCTGCCTTGGATCCAGACGAGCTGGGTTCGTCCACCAACATGAATTCCTTTCCACACCATCATTGTCCCGCCTTGGTATGTGTGACCTCCTGAGGGTGCCGTAGACGGCTAACTCTCCCTGGATTTCTCCAAACGCGTGTTCTTCGTAAATCCAGATGAAACCCAAACCGGGGCTCATCGGTGAACAGCACCATAGACCATTGTTCGTCACTCCATGGTAAATGCTTTCGAGCCCACAAAAGCCGCCGACCGCGATTGCCACGTCGCAATGCTGGAACACGTAGCGGTCTTTGAGCATGAAGACCGACTTCATGCAACCTCCTTCGCACGGTTTGGTCGCTTACCAGCAGCTGGTAGTCCTCCTGGAGCCTTTGTACTAGTTGTATCGCTGTGATATTGGGTTGTCTTCTGGCGGTCATTTGGAGAAATCAATCCTGTCTCTGGGTAGTAACACGATATCTACCCGTGTGCCGTTCAGCCACATCCCCAGTACTGCGATAACGTGACCACAACCTTGATATCACGTTTTGGCTGGTGTGTAGGGCCTCAGTAACGACGCATTGAATAGCCCCATTTTCTAACATGCCCACGGCTCGTAACATTTCATCTCGACTCAAATGACGACGTGACATGACTCTTAAAGCTCACACGGCACGATAAATTAAAAAAGAAAAACAATCTAATCCCTTTTCATTAATTAATATTATTAAAACAATTTTAATCTTCCATAACGTAACGAATTACTAACAATTTTGCCGCCGTATTTAGTTTTTCGTTTGTTTTTTTTATTTACATTTGTACATTTTGAAAATAGAATAAAAGAGATTTCAATCTGTATAGAGCCTTTTTATGGAAACTAAAAAGATTTAAAACTATAAATTCGTAAATAATTTATGATTAAGGTATCCCTAGATTCCCGATCCCTAGATTGGTTTTTGCTACATTTTGTATTATGACTATGAGTCACACAGTAGATACTAACCCTAATTGCGTAAAACGCACACTATCAATCACAATCTGAATCATTTTGAAGTAGGTATTATATTGCTAATCCAGTGCTTCATAATGTTCGAAAAATTTGTCAAATCAACAACGTAAATAACGCAATGAATGTTGTTGAACTGTCAAAATGAAAGCCATTCCTATTGTTAGTGTGTTATGCAATTAGCTACCCCACTGTTCGAAACGGAACCTACCTGCTATCTTACTACTCATATGGTCTCCGGATTGAAATCAAATCCCATCTGAGGATTTTTGTTTAAAATTCTGTTCAAGATGGGATTTCATGTTCCAGCATGAGATTAGAAATTGTGATAAATGATAATAAACTCGTCCCCTATTATATTCGAATCCAAGACCGCCAAGGGCGAACCAAAGCAAGGGAGCCAAAGCGAATCTGCACCTCTTTAGAAGCTTGATAATAATTATGACGAATATCTTGGCAGTAAAGATTGTTTTACGAAAAAGATAATAAACATCGCAGATATAACAGACCCCCACCAGCCACACCCAGCATATCCGAGCGGAAGCTAGAATATGTGAAGGAAAGAAAAAAGCAAATATGGCCCAGGCCCAATGGCCTAAGATAAATTTATTTCGTCGTGTAACTACCAATAAATATGCTAATTCAACACTATAACGTCCGTATGTCGCCTACCAACTCCGCCATTGAAAGAGTGAAAAAGATATCACAAAATTGCACTGCGCATTGCTCTTTTCAGTCATACAACCTTCGAGTGGCATCACGCAAAACTTTACTCTGTTTCTTTCTCTCTTAGGTCGTATTTTTTTCTTTCCGATTTATTGAGATACGCCGTTCTGTTGTCGGTCTGTAGTTTTATCGACCTACGGCAACTACTAACCCAATAAATTTTGGTGTTTCGCTCAGTGAATCCGTTCGTTGAACGAATGCATCGTCCCAGATACGAACGTTCGGGATTTGACTGCGACGATTTATTGGCGCGCTATATAACTTACTGACCAAAATTTATAAGAGATGACCTTCGATTCGATTCGCGACGCTCTCGTTTGTCGATTCGATACCCTCTAAATTAGAAACTTGAACCTATCAACTTATTTAGGTAGGTACATAATATGTGCCTACGTATATTTTATCAGGGATGCTTTTAGCATTGCAAATAGCCTGACTCAACCAGTTCACGGACCCGCAGTGAATCTCTTAATTAAGAAACAATTAATGTATAAATCAAGAGCACAACTTAATCTGCAAAATGAAAACAATCAAAACCAATATTTAATTGATGGGCAAACCTTAATTAACTTGTAGTTCGGCGAGTCCGGAGCCCCTTGGATAAAAGAAGCCATCTGCATTTCGGTATTCAAATTATTCTCCAAACGTGTTCTCCGTTCTAACCAAGCAGCTATTAACGGAATCGTTGCATCACGCTCACTCCTGCGCATCCAAAACTGGCGCGAACAGTTCAACCCTTTGGTTCGGGACTCACAGCTTTGAAACGACAATATAACGTACTCATATGGACCCGAATAAAACGGAACAAAAAATCACATCACAAAAGTTTGCCTAAACTAACCTCGTTAAGAGATTTCTGGATAAAAGAATACCGTTTTTTCAGTATCATCACGATTGTGCCGTGGATCGGATAGCTCGATCGAAGACGCGACAAATACTGACTGTAAAATCAGTTTAAAGTGAATCTTGTTCCTTTTTCTATTTGTAAAGTAACTGTTTGTTGCGCAAATGCAAAGAGAAAGTTGGTTTTGTCGCATCGGGAGAACAAAAAGTATAGTTTTTTTGAGTTATTGTTCGAGAGAAAGTCGCCATTGTTAAGGTAAAAAAGCTTTTGTACCTGCTAAAGAACGGAGCTATGAACGGCTTGAAGTTTTTGTAGTATTCGAATAACTTCGTTGTAGGACGTGCGTGTTTTGAGTTTGTTTGAGAATGTGATTGGAAGCTGTGTCGCGGGGAAAAATTGGAGTCCTAGCTTTTAAACAGGTATATGTTCAAACATTTTCCTTCTAACCGATGTTCTCCCAGATTAAACAACAGGTTACTTCGTACGGACATGATGAAAAATTTTCCGGTGGAAAAATTAATTGAGGGCACCATGTTTGAAAATTTAATCTCACAGTCATGTGGTGCACAGTTTGTCAGTACAAATTAACGTTGCTTTTTTGACACATTCTGTGTTAGGCAATTTACGTTACGCAATTATGTGGAAAGCTTGTGCTGGCTTATACATAAGGGTTCGTTATGTATAGAGGTTCCATGTCGTAACTTACATGCTTACATAAATTTTATAAACTGCTTATAAATATTCGTGAGGTAATTAGTAATGTCTACATATAAGTCTGACTTATTGTTGACTTTGTTTGCGCTCATAATATATTTTATAAGCCTTCGCGATGGAAAGAAATCACACTAATATTATAAAGGCGAAAGTTTGTGAGTGTGTGGGGGTGTGTTTATATGTTTGTTACTTCTTCACGCTCAAACGGCTTTACCAATTTTGATAAAATTTTGTATGGAGGTAGCTGACACCCTGGATTAACATATAGGCTACTTTTTATCCCGATATTCCCACGGGATCGACATTTACGCCGGTGAAACCGCGGGGCGCAGCTAGTGTTGAATATATAACTTTGATGTAAAAAAAATACAGTTTTGCTAGGCCCACTAGGAATTTTAAGTCTGCTTTCAGTCCCTGGCAACTATTGCCAAACAAAACAAAAAAGTTTCATCAACCGAACCCTTTATGGAACGCTATCTCTCCCTACCAAAAGCAACGGTTGGAATTTAAATTCAAACCGACTCGAGGTAGCTATAGGTCGATAGAATGGGACAATGCGTCTCCAGTGGTCTCTAAGAACAACAGAGAACATGTTGAATGTGTACGCACATGCAGACACAAAGGAGGAGACGCTTAATTAAACTAGCGAAGCGGGGCAAGCGAAACGTAAGCATTTAATTTATATCCCTGCAGTAAACTCCGCGGCCTCTCCCTGATTGGGCCGAGCTCACAAGCGGAGCGGGAATAACGAACCTGCGTGTGCACGCACGCTTTTTCAAGACTGTTTTCCATGCATACGTAAAGCACGGAATTTTATAATTTGTCATAGGTAGGTACATAAACTATGTTTAAGGGAGTTAAAAGCTTCGTAATTCTATTAACTTCTTTTTTTATACTTTTTTTTTTATTAACGGTTTTTAATTTTCCTTCTAGGTATGTGCATTTGCATCTGTAGTTTGTTTGTTTTGATAATTCCACCTCGATGCTCTTCTTCTCAAAACGGTGAAGGAAAACATCGAGAGGCATGTCCAGAATTAGAACCAAAAATTCGAAGACATGTGACATCTACCAACCCGGGATTGGGCCCGCATGGTAGATTACAGCCCACTCTCTCTCGAAGAGAGGAGGCCTGTGTCCCTTTAGTGGGAACTTTATAGGCTGATTAGTGATTATGCTATATTCCTCTTTGAGTGATGATGGCAAGTTTGGTTTAAGCCCTTCACGAGTAGAACTTAGTATGTTTTTCCGAATCAGCTGTCATTCAAAATTCAATCGCTCATCGCTTTTACCAAAACCCGCACCATATTCGCTGTACAGTCGTGGAAAAACTCGCCTTAGTTGAATACTGGATTAGAATAAACTATTTTAATTACGAGTTACGCTTGCCATTGACTCGCTAACACAATTATGTGTACCTACTTAATTGATTGCATTAAGGGAACCGCGGCTTCCTTTCTGCTTCATTTGTTCTGCTGAATTATTTATTGACTTTGAAAGGTAAAGTGAAACCGGAGTTATCGATTTATTTGAATTGAATACAAATAAGTGGCCGTTTTTCTTTTGTTTCTGTATTAGCTTGAATGTGTTGATTGAAAAAATGAAGAAGTTGTCTAGATACACCAATACAAACACTAAATTCCATACCATATTCAAGAATTAATATATTCCTACTGTCTATAAAGTCTTGCCTTTATATTTACTAGCAGTAATTAACAAAGAGTAAGTGCGCTCGACCACACAGCATCTCAAACTAACGTTCGAAATATTGTTTGTTATCCCCCGAGGTCTGAACGGCGACCACTACAAGTACTGCAAGTTTACCATCTTGATTTCCCAACAGCCGAATTTGAAAGCGAATAAACGTTGAGACGGCAAACATTAATATTATTGCTTTGAACGCAGACGTTAGGATCAATGTGGACAGACAGTCATGCTGGAATATAGTGAAGTTTCCCCAACAGAATATTGGGAGTCAAATTGTCCATAAAGGACGTAGATAAATATTCTTTCTCTGAAACTACAGAATCCTTGTTATTTCCTTGCACTTTTAACTTACTATTTCTTTATCATTATTCAAACAAGATACTATATCTTCCAAGTTGGCAATCAACACCTCGGGAACTTCAATAACCAGGCTATTATAAGCACTTATTTGGTTGGCTTTACCACTAGTGACCATCCTCTAAATTCCAGTAGATCTTTCCACCTATTCTACCCCTGCTTAATTAAGTCCATACTGGGTAGCGACAACAATGGCCGGCGACCGATGCGCGCCAAGATATTCAAATACGTCTAAGGCCACTATTATATTGCCAACATTTATCGAGATACTATTTCTGTTATATACTAGATAATAGCAAAATAACTTTATTCTAGTGAATGATTAATTTTGTAATTTAGTTTTGCTGTGTTATTTAACAACTGTTTTATAGGTAGTTTCTAAACGTTGTTCGAATATTCCGTTTTAAAAGAATGGGGATGACATCAACTCGTGCCTTTCTCATCACAAGAAAATATAAAACATGTTTAAAATAATAAGCTCCTATGTTTCTCTTTCCTATAGTACATTTGTTCGCGCACAAAATTAATGTTTCCGCAATCAAGACTTCAAAAATCGTCACAAGCAATTTCTTCCTATTTATACTGCCAATAAATCTGGAAAGTTCCATTACTATTTTGTAACAGTCTTTAAAACAAGATGTATGGAATAAATTCTAAAGCCGGGACAGTTTTTCCGTCGTCACCCCGTCCAAGTTGGATCCCAATTGGGACATCGATCCCCCCCTACTTTAGCGCCTGTCTGGCGCTACACGCAACTATATTTTTCCACACTGTCCTGCTCAAAAAGCACGATTAAAATAAATATTTAAAAATGGATAAGTTTCGACTATTTAAACCGGACCTGATTTTGTAATCACAAGCAGGATTCTTAATACTACCTACAACCTGTCAAAAAAAACTTAAATTATATCCAAAAGCTTGGGAATTTCAAAACGAATGATAATAATAATATAATTGAAATGTATTCTACTCTTACAATAAAATCACGAAGGGTCAGTCTCCATACTAAACGATCCGGTAAACGTATGGGAGCAAAATAACAGCAAAATTGGAACCCCTAGCCGACTCGTGTTCCAGAACTAACTGTACATAACAACGTGACTAGATAAAGTCGTTTTGTAAGCGATACCATCTGCTATGTGCCTTACTACACTGACGTAATGAAATGTGACGGTAGATTCTTACATGCAAGTTTTGATATTTTGGGGCCTAGGTCGCACCCTTGTGGCACACTTTTTATTTATCTAGATCTTTTTATATTTCTGTACCATTTGTAGAATATTCGTTACACTAAAATAATATGGTATTTTGCTTTCCTAATTAGAGTAAATATAAATTAAACTTAATTTCTATGAAGACATTATAAATATTCCAATGTAGGTAGGTACAATAAGTCAAACGCATTAGTAAAAGTCAAGAATGTTGATAATTACTAAGAGTGATGAATGGAATGAAGTCGATGATAGCATTAATAGGAACCGCTAGTAAATATATTATTATAAAGGTTATATTATAAAACTTATGACTATATACAGAGGGCAGATGCACTTGCAAAATAAAAAAGGAAAGGTAAAACGCGACATGCCTCTTGATTAATACTTTAAAGGAAACTTGTGCAGAGACCCAACTAGGCAGTCGGTAGTCTGCCAGTACATACCTGCTTTTTACATACTATAAAGCTTAATGTAAGCGGTCACCTGGATTTAATTCAACGTATAAAATTATAGGTGGGTTTTAATGAAATTGATAACAATGTGACACGCTAGGTGCATTTTCAATTTCTGTTTTTTACTGTTACTTGAGAGGTAGGATTAAAATAAAAGTCATGAAAGGTGTTGTTAAGAAATAATAAATATTCCTGAGTCCACCAGGTGACGATCTGATCGCGCAAAGAAACACTCCAGTTTTACATATGGCCGAGGTAAAAGTAACGGCCGATCTCAATACTCTACAGGGAGTTAAACTCGGTTAGCTACCAGAGCTTTACTGTTACTTCTGATCTATCAATAACTGCCGTCTCAATAACAAAATTTCCGTAACGATACCTACAGTTAAAGACAGATAGGTCCTTTCCCTCACAAAAAATGCGTTACGTTTTGTTTCTCGTGAAAAATATTATTTTTGCTTAAACGATAGTAGCTTCAGTAAAAATGTACTTTTAAAAAACCTGCTTTTATAATTTATACGAAAACGGTGGACTTTTATACTAAAATAATGATGAAATGCTTTCTAACATGATGCAATAAAACGCATTTTTGACATTTGCCAGCAAACGACGCGACGCTGTCAACCTTCGTACTCCCGCGCTCGCTCGCATCTGTTTTGAAGTGTTTCGACTTGTGATTTGTTTGGAAATTAATAACTTATTTGTATTTATATAAAGTATTGTGCAACGATTTCATAAAATGGCTGAACAACAAAATGTAAGTATTGCCTGCGTACCCATTGATTATATTTTGTTTTAAACACTTTATTATATCTGGAACAGATATAAACAAAAGGCTTCCCATGCCACCAATTCGCGCCTAAATTATAATTTACTTTCAGATTAAGGCTAAGCCGCTTGTAAAGGACAGCATAATTCTTCTTCTCGACATGATTAATAAACATCCAGTAATAACAACCAAAGCGACGAACGCAACAAACAATAAACTTAAAGAAGAAGCTTGGAAATCCATTGCACAGGAGTTCAGTGCTGTTACGGGAAATATGCGGCGTCCTGAGCAAATTCGACTCAAGTGGGAGAATTTAAAGAAGTCTGCAAGGAAGCGTAGTGCTTTAATAAGACAAAATAACCTTAAGGTCAGTATTTAAGGAATATATAATAATATTTAGTCATGCATTTTATTGTGGTTGCTCTAAACTTTGTTTTTAATTTACAGACTGGAGGGGGGAAGTCTTACATCCCTCCTGATGAAGTTTTGGACCGAGTAGCATCTATTTTAGGTGCTACATGCAATGGTTTAACTGCAGAGTTTGGTGGTGATGGGGCAGATGAAGCTATTGCTAGCGAAGCCAGCTCTGAAGCAATTGTAGAAGTTTTAGACTTCCAACCATTGCCAGAATTAGCTCAGGGCAGTAGCGTTGTGGTATTGGGTGGTGATTGTGGTGGTAATGGTGGTGGTGGTGGTGGTAGTTACACACCAAAGAACTTTATTTTTAACACTCCAAAAAGTGCCTGTAAGTTACATATTTTTAACTTTAGTCGCTAGAATTAATTTACAATGTTAGCCACATAGTTCAGTAGTATGGGTTACCGTTTTGAGACAAATATTATTTACAGTACTGGTTAATGGTTGTAAGGTGTAAAAATTGGATTAATTAGTATAAGCAGTGGTAAAGTAATTTTGTGCAAATACTGTTTAAATTAAATAAAACTCTTTTATTTTTACAGTGAATAAACGGAGGAAGCTCTCTGAAGAAGTACAGAGAGCTCAGAGAGACAAGGATCTGGGGTTGGCAGCTTACTTTCAAGCTAAGGCACAAAAAGTTGTGTTAGAAAATAAAAAAATAGAATTAGAAAATAAAAAAATAGAATTAGAGAATGTAAAACTAGAATTAGAAATAAAATTAATGAAACAGAAAATTAACTGTAATGAATAGTTTAAGTTCCCAATATTTATACCTAAGTTAGTCTTGATTTATTACATGTATTGATTAATAATTAAGTTTTGTCATATGGTGTATAGTTAAGGGGTGTGTAATTGTGTATTGTGTTGTTTAATTAAAAATATTGTGTCAGTATATTCTCTTTGTTTTTCTTAATTATATTTTATAAAAAAGAAACTAAAGGTTAAGGATATAAAAATTAAACATTTGAATATTGTTTATCATTTAGATATAATCAGAATTAATGATATTTTTTTTACAATATTCCTTTGTTGAATCTAGCCACAAATATTCTGTGTAGAAATCTGAAACAAAAAAACATTTATACCCTTGATTATTTTCTAGAACCATAAGACTGACGTCAAATTGTATGATGTAGGTACATACCAACTAAAATAATTATCTATTAGGTGTTGTCTAACATGATGATGTTGGTGACCCACTCCCTCAACTAGGATAATATCAGCTTGCTCAAGCGGTATCTCAACTTCAGGTTCTACATCACTTATATTATTCAACCTGCAAATGTTGTGTAACACAGATGTGGCAATAATAACTGCTTGTGTTGTTTGTAATGCAAGACGGATTTTCAACGAAAGCACTGGAAAGCGTCTTTTCCATACACCAAAACACCTGAAAAATGTATAAAATTATTAACAATATTTGAGTTACCTACACAACCTATACATATTCATATGAAAACAAATAGGCAAGTGATCAATGATAATAGCTATCAACCTTTCTATGGTGTTTCTGGTCTTAATATGTGATTCATTGTAGCGAATTTCTGCAAGAGATACCGGGTTGAGCAATGGCGTCAATAGGTATGAATTACAAGGATATGCACTGTCACCAATGAGCCATCTATTTTCAATGATCCCATCTTCACATTGCACTGAAAATAATTATAAGAATGTTAATTTATGTAGGTGATGTTATCAGATAGGTATGCTTGAAAAGTTTAATAAATAATAGAAAATGTTAGGGTTATACTCACTTTTAATAATGGAATTGTTAAATATAGTAGCATCATGAGCAGACCCTGGCCACCGAGCAACTACATTCATAAATAGCAAGTCTGCATTACAGACTCCTTGGACATTCATTGAAAATATTCCTTTCCTATTTCTGTACTCTTCTCCTATATTAGAATCTAAAAATAAAAATCTCTTATTTATTACTTTAGATTTGAGTAAGTACTAACTTTGTAAAAGGAATGAAAGCATGACTTTTACCAAAAACATTTTAACAGTAAAAATGCCAACTCACTAGGTGATTGTATGGGTATATGTGTACAGTCAATTGCCCCAAGTACTTTAGGGAATCCTGCAATGGCATGGAAGGCATGCTGGGTGTTTTCCAAAACTTTAACGTATTCAGGATACAGTCCAGCTATTGCACGAGATACATCAGACACAATTCTGCTAGCTGTTGCTTTTGAAACTCCAACGAAGTCCGCAACAGATACAAGCATTGTGCCCAATGCATAAAATCTAAGTGTGAGCAACAACTGGTGTAGTGGAGATACACCATAGTTCCTGAAATAAAATGTTTAATTAGTTGTAGTCATAAATAAATAAAAATATCTCATGTTTAGCTACACTAGTTGGTCCATTACTTTTGTTGGTTCTACTTGATAGTACTAGAAATAACTTACTCACCGGGAGGATTTTACTCTCAAATTTGGTAACATTTTTACTAATAATTCATTTACACTAGTTTTATTTAATCTAAATCTAAATGTAAATTCCGAGTCAGAAAATTCACTTTCGTAGTTAATGCGACTGTACACTCTGCGTTCACCTGATTCTGTAGTTGTCGCAGAATCAAATACACCGGCCTCATACATCTCATTATCACTTTCATCACTGAACAAATCCATTTTATTATGAAATAAGTTGTAATTAATATGTAAACCAGCAGTAAATCGCCCGATTTCGGGAGATAGCAAATTTTGGACTGACAGTAACGAAAACAAACTAAAGTTAACTGTCAAAATGTTATTGAGACGCTCTATGTTTTTTTTCTATTGATCTACATAGCTATGGTAGCGGTAAGCCCTCCCAAAGATAGATCGAAAGTAAAGGTAGATATTCCTATCTATCTTTAGTTTATTGAAACGCACAAATGCGGCTTTAGCTACAAAAGATAGGTAATTTAACAGATTGTTAAAGGTAAGTGCGTTATTGAGACCGGCCGTAAGATACTCTCAGGAGTTGCCGCATAAATTGGCCCGTTCGTGATGCAGTGCCTCGTTGAATATGTATAGGTGCGCTCCCTTCCGTACTTCTCATTTTACTAATAGATTTCTCTTTGATTAAATTTGTATACGTTTTATTCATACGACCGAGACCACTATTGTTAGCTAGCCGGCCACTTAAATCACCGGTTACCGCATCGAATATACATACCTCCCGTTTATTTTTTATTGGAAAGTTGGCGACCTAAAAATATGCAAACATTAATTCAAAAATATTCAAATCAAGTCGTGTAGTTACTGTCTTATAAATTCGATCTATCATGCTTATTATCGCGTGTGTACACTCGTCGTTAAGGTAAAAATGGTTTAATTGAAACGGAACGGAAAGGGCGCAAAAAATTTAGGCAATCTTTTCTGAAATGCAAATACGCTAACGAAAGGACTTCGTAACCATAACAGGCGTAGCACACGACTGCACGCTCGTTCTATGAATGTATCACGACGGTTTCATGCCCGAAACTAAAGCAAGTTTAAAATCGATATAATTATATTTGAACAGAAAGTTAAATATGCCTTCGACTTGGACTCTACAGGTAGTATAATATTACATGTCAAAATACGTATGGGTGTCGATAAGTAAGACGATATGAACGTCTCATTTAAATTATCCTTGTCTCGTAAAATATACGACCGGTAACCCTTTGGCATTTGGCGTCGAACGGCTGGACGTACACCGAGGAATCAGATATTTATAATGGCTTTATTAAGACGAGCCATCGGCTGAGCTCACGCCCGCTTATTATTATAATTTAGACGACTGCCTAAAGCTTCGTTGAATGAATGAAGTCATCACTGTATACTGTTTTGCATTCGCTAGTTTTTATTTCATTCACGTGACTACTATGTTATGTAGACTTTTCATTTGCTGAAGTAAACTGAAATTCTTGTACTATAAAGAAAGTCGAAGTCTTGGCCTGGGTAAATAATTACTTTTTTAACAAAGTGTTTCGAAGTTAAGTCGATGTGATAAAACGCAGTCAACAAATCATAGCTGGGTTTGTTATGCAAAAATGCAAGCGAAGATTCCGTGACGCAAAGCCATGGCGGTGGGCCGTTCATGTTTATAATGTGTTTATACTTTTTGCTGGCCCCAGGTACACGTGAGCATGGCTCTTCAAACTGTATAATGAGGGGGAAATTAAAATATAAATAGACAGTCCCTTGTGGCACGACATCATTTCAAATATGCTGGCCTAATGAGCGTCTGAAAATTATAAGAAATCTTTTTCCTACTTAATTAACAGCACTCACAGTTGGTTGCATTACTCAACTTCCTGTAAGTGCTACTAATCTCACGAATGGGAATATTTATGGTAGCTTTACCTCATTGGAGACATTAAAAGTTTCCCAAGCCATAACGGCGGCAACTCTTACCTCTCATTGTTCATTCCGGGTGCGTATATTGTTGGAGTTGAAATTTGTAGGCACCACTGAAAAAGTGTCAATTCATCATCGCAAAGCCCCGGGCTCGAGACCGAAGTCCCCCACATAAATCTCACTTCCATACTTTCGCGTGGGGAAAACGACTGCTTTATGAGATCCTTAAGGCTGTATGGATTTGGGAAAATATTTCCTCTGCGTGCTGGCCCCCGACAAATGAAGGAGCATTGGGCACATTAGAATGTGTGAAAGGGCCTATACGCGTTTTTATTGTTATGCGAAGCAATTCGTTTAAAAGCCAGTGCGTTACGGTAGTACATACGAAGTGCCTATTTGCTAATATTTATTAACCTAAAGCACCTCTCCGGGTTTCGGGATCGAGAAAAAAGCGAATTAATGTTTATGTGAATACTTAAATTACTCGCGCTCCTCAACCGGCACCCGTTACTAACTAGGTAGGTAGGTACTGAAATCACTTAAGTATAAATGGCAGAGATGTCATTAAGCAACTATTTCTGGCGGTCATGTATCACAGCTGTTTGGAAATCCTCACTAATCTTGATTTATGTCGGTCGGTCGTGTTTATTTAAATGTGATTTTGCTTGCGGCGGAGAACACAAACTTGTAATTTTTACTGTAATTCATACTTAGCTACTATATTGCGTAATTGAAATGGGCGTAGGTATTCATTTAAATTCATACCTAAGTACATAAATCGCTGGCGTGCGTGCGTGAGTGCAGCGCCCGCGCACACTGGGCGCGCCTCATTAGAACACGCTCCCGCCCCCCGCTCCCCCGCCGCTCTCCTGCGCCCGCACACCCGTTTATCCAGGCCCGACGACATTTCCATTGCCCGTGCGGAAAATAGACGTTTTAGGAGAGCGGCTACAAACACAGCAGATTCTTCTTAGATAAGTTTATTGTGTGCTAATACACTGCCACTATCTAGTTACGTACGATTCGTACGATATGCACTACCGTTTATATTACTTATGCTTAAATAGGGGGCAAAGGTAATATGGAATACAGTATATATAGCTATAGTGTGAGAAATCTCAGAGAGTACAATCGTGCTCCGTATAAGGTGCACCAGATAAATTGGAAGACTCGTGGGCGATGTGATTTGAATTGAATTAATTATGAGAAGCGCATGACTCGCTCACGAACTCCTGCAGGAAATGCAAACGAGCGGGAAAAATTACGAGAATATGGGATATTTTCACCGCTACTACGTGGAAGGCGCGCCTTATCGGGATACAGAGTTCAATAAACCAGGGGACGCGACCGCCTCGCGACTGAATTGACGACAATTTATGCGACAAAATAACGCATACAGGTGTCGCCTGGCCGGGCGCCCTTCCAATAGCCGCCGATATGGGAACTAAATAGGCAAGGGGCTCCTTAAGCCCGCGTACCCAAGCGTTAGACACGACCGATGCCGCGATAGCGCTCGCTACACATCCCCAATTACGATTTATACAGTCTGTAAAAGGTAACCAGTAATGACGGGTACCCCGCGAATGCCTTTTTCTCGCACAATCGAAATCCAATTATTTTCGAAAGTAACTAAGATACCGGTCGCGACAGAAGCGCAGAGGCGGCCCGTAAATCGGCTCTGGATGTTTGCAGCGCGCTCGGAATATGAATTATTCTCGGTGATTGTTCTTGCGACCGCGTCATGGTTCATACATGAAGCGCGAACTAGTTTTTTCGAGGTTCCTCTCGTCCTCGGCTCGTAAATAAAATCGTATTCGTGAAAAGTTGAATTTCTGCGTCGTCGTTACAGTTTTTTATGTCTCCAAATTCGTCAGCGCTTCCGAGAGACTTATCAACTTACAATTTTCTCTGGCTTATAATTATTAACATTATCGACAGTTAAGTTTCGGTGGTCGAAATTGGTCTTTGGGAAAGTAACTTCACTCAGTGCCTGCGGTTCCCCTTCACAGATAACCCAAATTTGTTTGGGCGAATTTTTTGAAACTCTTTTTTATCAATCGGTGGGCTGGTTGGTAATTGGCTGAGCGGGCTGCGAGGCGGCCAGCCATAATTGACGGTGCTATCATTCTGAACTTTTCGCTCGGACATTCGGGGAAACTCTTAATTGGTCCACCTTTTGTGACGTTCAATAATGCCGCCTCGATAATAACACCGTCAATTATTAGCAGATCGTTGTTTTTAATTAGCTGTTTGATGACTGTGAGACGTTTTTCTCGTTTTCGATTTTTGTTCAGCAATGCTTTATTAGTTCATAAACGCGTACCTAGTTCGGGCAGGCCTGCTCTGAATTCTTGCAGCTCCATAAATATTGTCCTCCATCGAAGCTGCGTTCGCTACTTTTTGTTAAATATTGAATTCGATTGTTTTATTAAAGGTTCAACCTTGGCGAATATTTAATTTACACTTGCCTGTATTTGTCTTCCGAAGATTCGCAACATCAATATTGTATATCGAAATTAGCGAAGGGCTTTATTCAGTCCAGACTCCAGCCGCTTTAGAACTTCGGATAGCATTTTTTATATTTCCAATGCGAATAGCCATTAATAAGGCATTGTCAGTGGAGTGGAGCATCTCGAGTCTATAAAAGAAATACGTTTCTTATTGGTTCACAATTAAAGCGTCCTGAAGGTGACCGTGCCATCCTTAAAGAGGATAAAAACCTCGCATTCGTCGAATACTAAGCGAGAGAAGCTCCGCTGAAATTCTGCGCGTAAAAAGTTCCCGAACGATACTTATCAAGTGTTTGAAATGACACAACCGGATTCCGGCCCTTCGACATATAGGTTTTTCCATACGGGTATAAAACTGACGAATTTCTCAATAAAAGAGAGATGACCGGCATGTCGTCACGTACTAGGGGCTCAGTGGGTATTTAGAGCGGTGCAGCAAAAACTATTCAGGGGCCATTATTATGGCATTTTTGTCGTCTGACGGGGCTGGAGTGGTCGCGGCCATTACTGCGCGCGGTGGGGGCGGTGCGTCCCCCGGCCCCCGCGCGCCCCTCCCGCCCGCGCCTTGCCGCAGCGCACACTGCGCCATCCATCTTCGATATGCACATAAAGCGAACCGGGCCCGTAACGGCAGACCCACATTCCCGCTGCTCTTAAATTTATTTATCTCTTTATTAATTCTCCACTTGAATTTTAATGTTTTGCACGAAATTTAGTTGAGAAAAACTCGAATTAGTCGCAGGTTGATCAATTGAATTTTAAATTATTGGATTAGATACTGTGGAAAAACCGTTAATTAAAACTGCTATCGCCTTTAATAAGGTTGCTGTAAAATAAACACTCTTAACTTATTAAGTTCTTAAATAGGGGAGACCGAGGGGTTTTGACACAGAGGTGATTTGAAACAACACTGATTTCGCGGAATTTAAAACTGTTAGCGAGCTAGCACCGACACAAATCAGCCGCTCTCCACCACCCGCCGGGCCCTGCAGTTCGTGTGCGTGCCTCTGACGTGCGGTTGTGTAGTTGTGGCTGCCACGTAGCAAAAATCGTGAAAAGTAAGTTTTAAACGTTTTTTTAAGATACCTGTATTTTGATAATGCGTTTATATTTTAGCTTGGGTTTTATATGTTTCGAAAGCTCATTAACTAACGATTGAAACCATGGCGTTGGTAAAACTAATTTCTTTGTGTTTTGCTTCTGGATTTTTGTTTGTTTATAGATTGGGAGGATTTTTCACACTGAGGGGATTTGAAACAGACTGTTTCAACTCACCTCGCTTAAGATTTGTATGGGTGATTGCTAATACGGTGTGGTTTATGTTTTTTTTTTTTGCCAATTTTGTTTCAGTATGCCTACTGATTATAAAAGGAAGACTAATGGAGGTATGGCGAGTCGCGAAATTTACGATCTCGCCGTAGAAGAAGTTCCATTGCGTCAGAAAAGTCTGCGTGATGCTGCTTCGAGCTACAACCTCAACCACACTGACCGACAAATCCGCTATCTTAACTGACACTCCTGTAAAGGATGAATTAGCTGCAATTGAAGCAGCTAGGACTACTAAGAAAAAAGTTTAAAAACCTGATTACGAAGAAAAGAAATCACATAAAAGATCCAAGCCAGAAACTAAAACTAAAAAGACCAAGATATCCAAGAAAAAAAAGACAGCGAAATAATAAATATGTTAGAATGTTTTATTTCAATAAATACCTTCAAATTATATCGTCGTTTCTACTTTACAACCCTTAATTCTACTCATATATCAAGTGTTTCAACTCACCTCGACCCCTGTTTCAACATACCTCGGTATGAGGGGAGTTGAAACAAAATGTCTTGTTACATTAAAGTTCATTTTTCACCACCAAATTCATACTTACACGTTATTTGTGACAGGTAATTTGAAGTGTAAGAAATGAACTATCGATTGGCACTACACTCATACGATTAGTGTGTATAGAATTTTATATATGAATTAAAATGTCAAAATTGTTTCAACTCCCCTCGGTCTCCCCTACTATCTTGATCAAATACTTGAGTTACTTATATAATAAACGAGGCATAGGTACTTCACCAGAATTACAAAAAATATTAACTTCTTAATTCATCGTTAATTGAGAGTCAGTAGTCGTAATCTTATTATAGGGAACTCAATTAAAATCACCTGTTGGTCGACTTAACAATGGGATAGATAGCCATGAGCCCCATAAAGCTTGGACGAGGGCTCGCTAGGAATGATCGCTTTAATGACGTGCGAGCAACGGAGGTAATATTTAGCGCGATAATTTCTGTTCTCTTGAAATTGTCACTATTGTAACCGGCGATTACTTCGAGGATGGAATCTATCTCAGAACGTATACTATGAATTTATTTTCATAGTACAATATTACTTTAGAATTCCCAATAGCAGAAGCAGCTATAGTATTATTTCAAGTAGATGGACACTTGGACAATAGCATCACTAGCATCCAATTCAACACTAATGACATTTTGCTGTGTTCGCCAATTTGTCTGTTAGAGCTATTAATTGTTTAACTTCCCAAGATCTGAAACGTCCCATGTACAACTTTTGGTAATAAACATTTGGATGACAAATTTGGATGACACCAACATTAATAAGAGTCCTACTAAATACAGCGACTGAAATTGCGAACACACAAATATGTTGTAAATGAATACCAACTTTTTCAGAGTAATATTCCTTGGACAAATTAACATAGTCCGCCTGTCCGTCATGCTTAAAAGAACTGGTCGCGAGGTCATTAGCAAATACAAGACCAGTCCCTCCTTCCATTTTAAAGCAAGGTTCTGGTTTTCTGTGAAGCGACTGCATTTGACCTCCACAACCCTCACAGAAACCAGCTTTTCATAGTATGATGCTATCAGTGTAAGTACAGGTGGACGCTGTTGCTTATTCTATCTGATAAAAAGATTGCATCTAAACATTCCCAATAAAAACATTCAATAACACTAAGCTGACCATATAAAACTGTTTGGAAGCCCTTGGGAGCGCAGTGGTGACTCTGACTGGCGGATTTACGAGGCTCGAGCGTCCTGGGATGGACTTAGATAGATTGCCCACTTCTTCGGGCTCGCCTCTAAATATATTAACCAATTACAACACGTGTTTTAGGCCAACCTTCTATAAAATAATAACAAATTGTTCAGATCTGTGAAAATCTCATTCTCAAGTATTTGTCCAAGGCGTGTTCGCCCATTCAAAATTGTCGTTTAACCGAAATTGTCATGCTCCAAGGTGTGTTCTATTACTCATAGATAAAATGGAATTGTTTGTTCATTAACTAACACAAATCATTTGTTAGTATTAATTATTAATTAAAATAGATTACTGAATCGATGAAAATCACTATCTGCAGATCTATGCTATAAATCGCTGTGGTAGTTGGAGCGCAATCATGAATATCTAATACCGGTAGGTGTCTAGATAGGTGTCCAGTTAGTCTAATTTGCAATAGCGCCTTTGTGTTAATTGATCCCGGGGCGGCGTTGGTTACCGTAATTGTCTATAAATTGTTCCGCGCATTAATCTGCACATCAAATTGCTTCTTGTATTAACGACGCATTCAGTGCGAGATTGCATGAGTTTATAACAACTTTATCTTCTAAAGACCATAAAATACTCAACGGTTTGTGATTTGAAGTAGGATTTAATATGTTTTGCCGCACCTTTTTTAATTCTACCGAGACATAATCTCGCGAACATACATCCATACAGGCTTGAGACCGTGAGGAACGCACTAATTAACGTTCAACGTGAAACTTCGTCGTACACCTCCACCAATCAAGCGTGATCCGCCGCCCTTCACATATTTCCCCTGTCTTTGTTCCTATCGTCAACTGCACGAAGGGAGAAGAAGGCCTTATTAAACTGGGTACTTCGTAATTGCGTGTCTTACGTTCCCTACACGTAACATGGCCTTTATTAGGTGGAAATTCTGTATACGGCACTACACTCGAGCATCGGGTAGACACTTATAAACTCCATATGTTTATAACTCACCACATGCAAATGCACAAATCTGAAGAACATACATTTATGTGTTTAAAAATGACTATAAAATTACCATCGATGAATAAAAATCACATTTTCTTGAACAGTGATGTTTAAAATTGTGAATCTATTCGATTTTTTATTCGATACGATTCGATTGATTTCTTAATCTGAATCGTCGATTCATGGAGCGTGTTTAGTTCAATGAGGCTTGATACAGTTGATGTGTTATTGTCGTGTTGGTAGACAGCCGTAAACGTCTACATTAGTCGAATATTATTGTTTATGGTCTATTAACACGTATTTACTTGTACATTAGTCACAGTGCGCGGCTTCTTTATATATTGTTTGGTGTTATTTACTGACCACTTGAAAGACACAACAAGTGTTGTTTATTTGGACCATGTCCCTACCATTTGTATAAATGTAGGTATCTATCTACTTTTTCATCGAGCATTATTGTAAATGGAACTCATTGTGATGCACTTTGGCCAAAAGAAAAAAAAAATACATTTATTGTATATTAAATAATTTAAAAAAAATGTGTGACAAATCTTGGCCATAACATTATTCCAAATATTCCATTAACAACGCGCAGTTCTCGCAATAACTAACAAGTCACATAAGAAACTTAAAGAAACTATCTAGCTCGACATTTTCCCTACAATTCTTTCCACCGCAACCAATGCAATGCAAATGTCTGCAACTGGAGGCTTTTTCTTCATCCGTACAGGTCTCAATACATATCTAGATATGCACAAACGTGCATATAGCATTGTTCGCTAACAAGCGACTGTAACCGCGCCCCGGCACGACACTGAACCCGCACTTATAACTACTTAAAAGTATAAACTTAAGTACATGCCGTGCACGGTATTTATAACAGTTTATAGGATTTATTGTCTCTCTTATTTTGGTAATTGTAGATTTAGAATAGTTAATGGAAGCTGACATATCTGATTAAGATTTGTGAGATCTATATCAACTTCAAAAATAACTATATCCTTTATGTCTGTTGTAGATATGTTCAGGTACATATTAAGTTCCATAATTTCATTGACGTCATTAAATCCATAAATTGATGAAGAGATGTGACCACCATCGATAATTGTGTTCAAACCATTCGAAGTGAACATAGGTCCGTATTTTGGCACAAGTCTGGACGGGACTCGAACTCCATAGCAGTTTCTCAAACAGCAAACTTTCTTTCAACCAGAAACAGTTTTATACTGAACAATAGACAAACAATATCGAATTTTAGAAAGCTGACCGTTGTGCAACTTTCTCCCTTTATCTACAGTACAAAGGTAACTGTAAAGTTTAAATGTATTGTTCAGTTTTTTTACTGTATTCCCGTAATAATGTATCGGTTGGACTTTTATGATCATCCTGACTTTCTAAAGTTCCTTTTTTAAGTGTGTTTTGGGTCCTCAAATTGGTGCGACTAAATAGTTTTACGGTGTCATCGAGTTTCGTTCCAAGGTCTGTTAATTGTTGGTTATTGTTTTAAGTAGCGACTAATGAACTTGGTTCAGTTCATTCATGTTTCGCTAACAAAGGTTTTGTGGTTTCTGCATCTGTTATGTGAATTGTGTGATTCTTTTGATTCCCGATTTGTTAAGTTATATACATATTATAACTTTGAGCTGTTCTGATCTTTGAGATCAAGAATAGCCAATAAACAAGGAGTTTGTGTTCATATAAAAAGTATGGCTTAAGAATAGCAGTTAAAACTGGACACCATTAGCAACTAAAATCACACCAATCACCACGTTCATCAGCCAACCGAACCAATTTGCTTACAATCTGACGCACAATTTATACGTTCAAAATTGTAATTACGTGACTAAGAATATTTTATAGTGGTCCTGAATAATCATCGTATATCCAGTGAGATAGACATCTAGATACATAGTTAGGTATTAAATTGTCGTGGTGCGACGTTTACGAGCATATTGGCGGTGCAGGGTGCAACATGCTAACGCTATCATTTACCCCCGTCCGTGGCTAATTCACTGTGACAAATTAACAGCGGCTAAATTCTGGACCTACTGGTAGTCGTGCTGTCTGTGCGAGTTGGCTGTGAGGAGTTCCTAAGTGGTGTTTGTTTTAATTTCCTTAAGGATGCGTTCTTATGGCAATAAGCTATATCAAATTACCTGTATTTTCAATGGGTTCTGTTTTTAGATCTTGTTATTAGTTTTCTACTTCCAAGTTGAGCTTTTTATCTATTTTCATCATTTCGTCATCAATGTCCTCTAATTTATTAACTGTTTCTTTTTAAATATCTCTATTTGCTACCTTTTCTTGTATCTAGGAGACCATAATTTCTAACTTTCAAGACGGTAAAAATGTTTCTCTCATATTCCTTTTTTATGTCAACTTCTTACATATACTGTGTCATCGTACATCAGTGGACTCCTCGTGGCGAGCGCATTGTTGCTGTCCTAAGAACTAAGCGAACTATACGGAGCTAGACAGACGGGAAGACGGGGAATAGGTACACTGGGAGAGGTACTCGCAAGTCCGTTGTCTAAACCGGATGTGTAAACTGAAACTTTGTAGTTTAAGTGAGGGCTTGAAAGATGAGGAGATGGTTACTCATGTTTGGCTAATTGTTAGTTTCTTGGCATGGCATTGATGTTTTGGTCGTATTTCAATGATAGTTTGACATGAGTTTAGATATTATTTTGCGAAGAATGGGTATAATTTACCTACTGAAACCATCAAGTTTAATTTTATGTTCTTGGCTGGTCGAGATTTTGAACTGAAGTTTTCTTAGGTGTAGGTCAATGTATTTACTCCCAGTCATGGGTGGTATTTAAATTAAGTCTAGATATTCTTTTGGTAAGTAACACTGACGTGCCATGGGATCTGGAGGCGATGGTCCTCGCGCGCGTCTATGAGTGGCGCGCGGAGGCACTAAGCCGGGGGGAAGTTCCGCTTCCGCGGCAAATCGCTGCGGAGCGGACCGAGCTCCGGCGCGATCTCATGGCGACATGGAAGGAACGACTGTCGCAACCCAGCGCAGGGCACGCCGCGATAGCGGCGATAAGACCCCTCTTTGAGGAGTGGCTAGGGAGGCGCCACGGCGCCCTCACCTACCGCCTGACGCAGGTCCTCACCGGACACGGAAGTTTCGGGAGGTTCCTGCACATCATCAGGCGGGAGGAAACGCCCGGGTGTCACCATTGCCAGGATCGCCCAGAGGACACGGTGGAGCACACGGTGGAGGTCTGCCCCGCTTGGGCGGAGCACCGCCGTGTCCTCGTAGAGGCGATCGGCAGCGGCGGCGACCTCTCGCGCCCGGCCCTGGTGCAAGCCATGGTCCGGGGCGAGAGGGAGTGGGAGGCAGTCACCTCCTTCTGCGAAGCAGTCATGCTAGCGAAGGAGGTGGCGGGACGGCTCAGGGAGAGAGCCTCCCGTCCCAGCCGCCGCGGGAGACGCTCCGGGCGTCGGGAGCCGCGCGACGACTCCCGGCCACCGTAGGCGCGGGCCTGCGGGCGGAGAGTAATGGGTAGCTCACCGTCCGATCAGGACCAGGCCCGTGCCGGACGGCGCGTACGTGTTCCACGCGCGCCTCAAAGAGATGTCAGCATCGAGGAGGGGCCCCATAGGGCCGAAGCCTGCCGGGTCAGCGGGATTGTCCGAAAGGGTTACCGCTGGCCCGGAACATAAAGGGCTAAGGAAGGAACACGGGTGGGTTTTAGTCAGTAAGAGTCTGACACTCCCTTCCGCTCCACCCAGAGCGGGAGGGGTCATTTGATGATTTCCCATCCGCAAAAAAAAAAAAAAAAAAAAAAAAAAAAAACACTGACGTATGCCACTGAAAGATTAATTTTGACAACTAAGCAGGTATTAATTCGCTACTAGAGATTTGTACTAAAGTTTATTCAGTATTGGTTTGCTATAAAATACCTTAGCACTATGGGCCCTCATTACTCACATTACGCATCTCATTTTGTATTACCTATTTCACATAATCGTTTCATATACCAAACAGAAAACAAACCCTATTTAATATTCAATTTTCGCAATACAAAACTTGGTTTCCGTATGTTACATACACATATAAATACTAAAGTTAGCAAGGTTAATAACAAGCGGACTAGATGTATGGCTCGGTTGAAACTAATATTTCATATCAGCATTGTTTACAGGCCGCCCGTGGCCGCGGGGACTGCAGATAAACCCAATAAATTCTATACTGTATTAGTATTTAAAATTAAACGGGAAGCTATTTTATTTTAGCGTTTAATTATGAATGTAATTACAAGTGTAAATTGGCTGTATTTTCTCTGGAGAATTCGCTCGAGTAGTTGAATAGAATTTTGATTTAAGTTTCCAGAACATAAGGAGGTATTTTACATTGCTCTAGGTACACAATTATAAATTTCTGAAAAAAAAAACATTAAAATATTTATAAAATTGACATTAATAAAAACAGGTAGAGGTTTTATATAAAATATGTAAATAGGTCCTAAAGCCCTAACTATAAAAAGACTCCTACACAAAACACTTGAAACATTTTATCTCTACATTTTAAATCTAAAAATATAATTCTGCACATCAAAATTCTCAGGCAGACGGATGAGGCGAGCAGTAGGTAGTGCCCCCTATTGTGAGGTTCTTTTAGCTGTCCTGTAAGATAAACCACGGCAGCCAGCCATAAACATGCTCAGAAAAACGATCTCTAACCGCGCTGCTATTATTTGCCAAATTAGGGCAAATTGCCAAATCAACTTCAGATTATGATAGGCGAATTTATAAAGAAGAAGGTGCATTTTTGGATGCATGAATTTTTGTGGTGGAGTTGGCTTTTAATGGTGGATTCATCAGAGAAACGCGTATTTTCATTTTCAAAGTACCTAATAGCTTGTCAGGAAAAATCGGGAAGTTACAGATCGAAATAAATACTTAAGTATTTTAATTGGTAACTACCTGTCAAGTATCAGAATATTTTTTAAATAGGTAGGTACCTAAAGATAGAGTTCAGATCGAGTTCAAAATTTTGGGAGTTCGACTGCAAAACAAATATTAGATTTTTTTATGAACAGAGAAGATACCTATTACAGGAGAAAATAACCTTTCACTTTAGTTATTCTTCGTATCTACTTGCAGTTTTCCTCCACGTTTAACAAAACAACATTTCGGTTAAACCCAACAAAACTCAGTACACAAATAAATCTGAATCCTAGAAACGAAACGTAACCCTACCGCGACAGTGCACACCCAATTCGTTGGTCGTCGTTGGCGGGCGAACTATCGCTTCAATCGCTTGTCCAATAAACCTCTGACGTACAGACAGACAGGCCTTAACAAACGTAACTGATCTGCGGAGTATTGTTCACGAGCACATATGTTAGCAGAGCTGGTATTGTAATGACAATGCTTTATGTGATGATTGGACCGTTAAAACTGTGGTTGGTGAAAAGTTGTGGGAGGGTTGAATATGTGTGGCAAGATTTCAGTACGACGAAAAAGGTTTGGTAACTTCTAAAACTAAATACCTACAATAAAAAATGGAGGTGTTAACATAGCAATAGTTTGGATTTATAGGTGAAAAGTTTTCATGGCAATAGATAAACGCAAAATGTTTTCAGCAAACTGTAACTCTGCTCTACATTCATTCCTTTTATATTTTTTTAAATCGCGCACCGTGTAAAACATCCTGCTCTTTACTAATGTAAATAAAAGTTCAACCAAAAAAATAGCTCTGTTTCAACAACAAATTCCGCTTGTTTGTCCGCTATCCGCGGGGCGCTGATATTCGCATAAATCGAGCGAAAACGCCAAATTGCAGGCCACGGTTCACGCACAGCACTCAACTAAAAATTGCGATGTTTCACAAACAAATATTGCGTGTGCACACGTTGTTTAGCCATTCCTTTTATTGTTTTATGACCCCTTTTTTAACGAACGTATAATTGCTTAATAGTCGTATTCTAGAACGGTACTGTACTCGGAAAAGCTTGCATGTGCAACTTCACTAAACTTGGGCTTATGCCAGACAAAGTAGCAGCCTAATAATGCATTATGGATTAGGAATTTAGTGCTTATCTAAATTCAGTAGCAAAACATGATGACATCGCTCCAGTACGATACAATGCGAAGTTTTTCACGAGTTTAAAGTAACAGTTCCATTCCGCACCACGCCGCTAGATTAATCCCTCAAAGCTTTGCAGCAGCGAGAACGCGCTGATAAACGGCAAAACTAATGCCACACGATTGCATTACGATGCAAACTTTTTCAGTAACTGGCGCACCGAGCGTAAATCGAATAAAAAAGAATCGAATAAATCGGTGAGTTTTTTCAGCGGCTCCATTCGATATTCGACGATTGGATAATGAATCCGAATGTAGTTACCTACAACGTTATTAGTTCCTGAAAGTTTTGGTATTACAAATATAAAATTATACGAAGCCTTTGTTTTGTGAGGGATGTGGGAATAAATCGCGCTCTCATAGTGGTGTATAGTAAATTTCGCTGTATAAGCGATGTTGCCAAACCGAATCAGCAATATGTGTAGTTTGTGTAGTACACGCGTATAGAGCTGGATTCTCTTATGATGATTTAGTGTTGTACGCGACACTGTTGGATGGATTTACCGCCGTATGAACGGATTATGTGGGCGAGAGCAAACACGGGGCAGCGGACGCCGTATTGTGATTTACTGCCAACTTTTGATTCGCGGCTTTATTGCCTCTATGTTACAGAGGGATGAATTAAAATTGCAATGTGGAAATTCACCTGCGTTTTGTTTCGACTTTAGCTACAATAAATTCTAATAAAAATTGTTATGAAATACGAACTTTAGGTGGCGGTAGAGCTTGATAAAACAAATGAAAACTTATGTTAACATTTTACATCGGATACCAATCACTTTTGTTTTAACCCGGAATGAATATGAACAATACGTAATTTACATCCAATCCCATATGGTAAAACTAACTGTAGGTTATCACTGAGAGAGCATACAGCTCGAATAAATTGCAATTACGCCACCGCAATCTCGTCAGTACATTTGTTAATAAACCTGGCAATACTTCCAATGTTACCCCTCAAATAATTTTTCTCCGCGTCCGAGATAAATAAGACAAACGATATATCATAGCCGCCCATTTCCTCACGAGATACAAAACAACGGGCAGGGCGGGGAGGCCGGGGAATTATGACAAATCATGCATTAAACATAGGGAATAAATGTTTTCTTATCACGTACCTATTCTTGTTTTGATATTAGTTTTCCTTTATCTTTATTGACACAGGTTTCGGGAGGGAACATTTTATTGGTGGTGTATCGTGACGCGCTGACTAAACAACGTCGACTCTGTTATTTACAGACTATACTTCGGATTGTTCATGGAGGTCATATTTTTCTTGAAGGACCAATATTTTTATGCGCGAAGTTGGGAATATTTTTGACAGTACGAGATACATTGTATGACGTATCTCTACATTGTATTGTCGAGACAGAATCACATAAATAATTCTCGTTTATTCATCCCTTGAACGAAGTAACTCCCAACTTCATGTTCCTCGAAGTGCATTCGGTTGTATAAATCTGGTAGGTAGTCTTTGTTTCCTAAGAATTAAGTTGTGAATGAAACAGTAACGTCTCGACATAAAACTCTAGACTGCAAATCTGGTATATTTATTTCAAATGCCGGTAAAATCTCGGCGCATCCTCGGCTCAGCGGCGAAATTTGCATTTAAGTACAATACACACTGAAGCAGAACTTTGTTAAGTTAAAGTAAGATAAAAGGCTGGCTTTGTCTTCATTTGTGATGGTTTTATTCATTTCATTCTATAAGCTGTTCTATGTAGCTAGATAAGTAGATGCTCAAGGCTCAACTCTCAAGTTTGTAGAAACAGAAATTAATATTTTAAAGTAACCAATTGCCGCTGGAACTTGCTAAAACAGACCCAAACTTAAAAAAGTAAGCTCTGCTCAGCATTTCATTTCAGTTTATTCAATCTAAATAAAATCCAGTTCAAAAGTCTCAATCCTTTCATATATTGTACCCAAGACCTAACATCGTCTGAGATTTAAGTCGGTCTTCAGACAACGCGGCGCTGTGGTTTCTTTACTTAAGTCTAACCTAAGTTACGCGGCTACGCCCAACTTGGGTAACCCAACCTCCTGAATACCAACTCCTTTTCAGGTGACTTTGTTGTCTTTCAGCCGTTTAAAATTTTCGCAACAGGATTTCGGCGAACTCGCGGATTTAAAGTTTCGTTTCGAATGTGAATTCGGAATAAGATACGTATATTTTGAATAAATTTATGTGTGTTTGTTAGTCGTTATTCCGTTTTGTTGTTTCGAAGTCGTATTCAAATTTTGGATGATATAACGAATTTAATAAAGAATTTGAATTCCGGTAGTGATTTGTATATTCCTAACATAGACCATTAGCAACATTCATAATCTGTTCCTTTTGTACGAATGGAATCAGTATAAGATCATGAAAACATAAATCATAGTACAATGCAAGCAGAATACCAACTTAAATAAATTAATCCATCTCAACAACCGCCTCAAAGGAGGACCAGTAAACGTAAGTGCAGAAAAATTACACCAATTTGCAGAAGCACATTACTTCCATCTCAAAGAATCATAACAGAAACGTGGGACATTACAGTGTAATGCCTAGTTTTATAAGCGGGTACAATGATGGGCTGTGTCAACAGTTGTTTTATATCTCGTAATGGATCGGGGTACGGGCCTATCAATTTAATAAACCTCACAGCGACTCCACGATTTTATTTCAAGTGCTAGTTTATTGCGCTCATTGAATGGCGTACTGTTTGCAGATGAATCTGGAGTGGACGTTCTAGATTCGATTTTGTATTGAGAATAAGAGCAATGTGAATGGTTTTATTGTTAAATTGTATATTTTAAAGCAAATGTTGTTGAATCTTCTACTATCTATTAAATACTATATTAGATTATTCTCTTACTGCGATTAACAGTAAAACTGTGTCATAGATTTTTGTTGCATCTACGTAATATGAAAGTATTAAATTGAACAGTAACATTATGACTAATACAATTAGGAAGGAACATTAAACTAATATAAACTCCTGAAAAGTACCTTAAAACAAGATGTCGGGGTATTTCACCCAATATCGAGTCTGTAGAATAAACAACGCCATCTATCAAGTATGTACCATCTCCAAGTTTTCATCTTACTTCTTTATTGGCATTGACTTGTCTGTCCCTACAATTGAGAATCACTATAATAACATGATATCTGCTAGATTACTATCAGTATGAGTATGATTCGCTTTTATGCACGATAAATGGCAAATTGTCGGTTCGTTTCATCAGACACTTTAAAACTACCATCTGAGAAAGTTTTCTCAACTTTAATGCCTCAAGTTAAAGTCTGAATTACGATGGCTGTTATGCTACAACTCTTTGCTAATCTAATGATGTGCGTATCTTGTGGTCTACCAGCAAAGTTGTTCGTACATCTATAAAGTTTTGCGGCAAACCGCCAAACGCGACACTTTTTTGCAGGCAAAGTATTCGCCTATTATGGGGATTGACTATTAAATGCGGTGTCTTAAGTAAATAATGTTGATCTCAACTCCAATTAACGAAGTTTTTCTACTTAAAAGGACGTGGGTAGGGTAGGTGTCATTTACATGGTTCTTATGTGGAAATACGAAGAACTACGTAGGTATAAATAAACCTAAATGCGATCTTGATACTTTAACATTAATATCTGTCGTTTTTATTGTAGCAATAAATTAAGTTTACAACAAAAACACGAATGTTTTGGCTTAAAATGTCAAAATATAAATCAAATTCTTTATCTCTCAGTAGTCGGTGCTCGCTATAATTTTACACCTCGGGAACAAAACGTCAATTTCTCAAAACGTCCCGTAAAATCAAAAGATTGGTCTTTTTTCTACGTTTTTTTATTTCTAACACAAAGGGAATGATGTTTTTCAAAGCTGTGAAATCACTGGAAATATTAGTTTGCAATTCTTCATAAGAAAATGATTCTTCATTTAATCTGTGATCAATGTGATCATAAGACAAGGCGCACACTAGAGAAAGCCAGCTGCAATATATCAAAGTTTGACAGCTACAAGCTCTGAGCAATATGGCGACCACGCCACCCAATGAGGCGCTGCCCCGTCACGCAGCGCGCTCCGCTCCTAACTTGGATACATTCATCACGACTGATTTATCGGGGAAGGAGTGACACATTTTATATTCTATTTTCGAAAACTCTAACGAGTTTTTCAAAATGGTCTCCGTTTGAGAGATCGCAACAGCTGCATCTTGTTAGCGTTGGTTTCAGAGGTTCGCTTTGTGTTAAAATTATTTGCGTCAATGGCTTCGTGTAGTTTCGGCTTGTACAAGTGGCTAGCTACATGCCCCCTTGTTAAATAATATAGATAGAGACATTATTGATGTTCACGTATTGTGCAAATTATACGCTGCATGACCTCGTATTTAATAACAGTCTTGATTGATTTATTGAGTCATTTATTTTGAGTAACAGCTGATGTATTCATCATCTTAATGCACGTCGCGTCGTCCGCCCATTCAAAACGTCACATAAATGTCTTTGAAGCACATCAGTGTTTTAAGTGCTCTCTAAAATTGATTTTTAAATAACAAACGCGGGCCTCCCCTTAGAAAAGAAATAGTCTGAGGCTTTCACATGTCACATATGTCAGGGTTTGGCCTAATCCTCTCGGGACGTCCAATTTTTATTGCGTTCAACCCTGATGTATGGCCTAATATCGGCACGATATATCGGAAAGTGATATGGAAAGGGGTCAAACATTGTTCATGGGTAGTTCTACATGGGGCTTTAGAGTTTATGATTGGAATTTTAATGTTCTGAAAGGAGAAAATTGTATGAAGCATTTTCGTGCGTACGTCTTCTGAGAACAAAATTAAAGGGCAGTAGGTATAATTAGGTACAAGGCTCGTTTTTAAACGGGTTCCGTGATTTCGACACGACTATCGTGATTTCGATCTTGAACACCATCGTTGATAATTTACGTTTGCAGGGGCATTTCGAAATTATCATCTAGGGGCACGGAAAAAAATCAGGTTGGCGACGCCATTTTGGTTTGCAAATTGTTAATTTTCTCCGTAAACGCCTTGAGAGCGTCATGTCTTGAGTGCCATGTAGGTACTCCTTCGCAATTACTTTAATAGCTATCTTCGATATTAAATACACACGAGTACCGGCTTGCCTCTGCTCCTTTTATTAATACCTACCTGTACAATATGTATATGAGGTATTAACCGATAATGTGCAGCCCTGAATATTTAGCAAGCTCTTACATAAAAAGGTTTCAATTTACATATAAGGCTCGTACAAAGTAGGTATGTACGAGTATTTTTACCTAACTCAAAACTCAAACTCAAACTTAATGCATTTATTTTAATGAAACCATCCACAGGCACTTTTGAATTGTCAAGGAGTCAGTCCGTCAAAAACATGAAGCTTTTTTACCCATTCCAAAGCGTAGTAGAGCGCGCTTGGGGGAGGTCTATGTCCAGCAGTGGACGTCTTTCGGCTGAAATGATGATGATAAAAGTATCGATAGCTCTAAACCAATGTAAGAATGGCATTTAAAAAGTTTTCTACCCCCTTTTCGCTGCAACTGAAACTTATACAAGACAGCACAAGAATCCGTAGCTACCTGATTAAGGCTTATAGCTCCACCGCCCCTTTCCGCGCCGCTGCTTAATCACATAGAATTTGCTCAGCGCATTGAAAACTAAATGATATTAGCCTTTAATTAAATATAGCTGAGTTAAGGCAAATAGGAACCGTAGATAACCTGTTACTAGTACTGCAATTATTATAAGTTTCATTGCATTATGTTGTTTTGGTTTTAAGTCTGTAGCTTGTTAAAGGGTAATTTGTTTGTAGTATTAATGAGATGAAAAATCGATTTTCATTGCCGTGTGTGGTCTCTTAAAAGGGTCCAGTAACTCCTCTTTTGGATTTTTTTATTGACATCTTCTATGTGCATGCATAAAAAGAAATAAAGAAAAATATGTTATTATTTAAAACTAACAAAATTACATTAAAAAAATAACAATAAACAAGAAAAAACATTACCTGGAATAATTATATTAGAACGATACACAGTGGCATTTGTATTTACGAGTATGTAGGTACCTAATATATAAAGAAAAAATATCTTGGTCGTTACAGGCGTGGAGATTTCCCAAGCAAAATCAAAAAGTTTCCACATAAAATTAGTGAAACGTTTGTATTTAATGAAGTTGACTTATCATACAAACAGGAAATGGTCAAGCTTTTAACCAAAGCGGTCTGGCTTAGGGCCTGTCAACGTTATGTAAATACATGAGGCACTGCTATAACCCAGCGGTCATCAACCCGCAAGCCCAACGTGGTGAAATGTTGACTCTAGCACAGTCATAATGCCTTTGCAATACATTACACATATGCCTGTTTGAAAGAGGAGGAGGATATGCTGAAATAGCTTAAATAACAGGTTTTTTTATACAGGGTGGCAGGGACATCGACGCGCAAACTGTAACATTCAGCACATGATTAAACACCCTAGAATAGAAATTTTTCGTCGGTTATCAAAAAAAAATCTGCGTTTTCATAGAAAAGTACAACTCCTACGCGGTCAAAAGGCACTGAAAAGCTATTTTTTTTTAATAGCCGACGAAAAATTTCAACGCGCGTGTGTTCAGAATCATGTACCTACTGAATGGTAACAGGTTGTGCCACCCTGTATACTTAATAACTGGTAGGTATGTGTGAGTCATAGTCATAAATAGTAGTGTGTTCAAGCACCATTTAATTCTGCCAAAAAAAACAAAAGAAGACCCTCAAATGCTCGATCATCACTGGCAAAAAAACACATCCTCATTGCAATAACTGATAAAAATCTCAGTCCGTAGTTTCCCCACAATTAATAATAATTTAATTTTTATTAACTAATTGGTTTCGCTGACCTTACCAACCCTTATACGCAATCTCACATAACCGATTTAAATTGATTCCGTTATGCGGTCCGCCGAGTACTGATTACATAAAAAGTTGCAGTATTGCCGGTACTCTCAGCCTCAGTTCGTTTCATTTTCAACCTTTGAGTCAATTAAACTTTGCCAATTTAAGAGTGCGCGTACTCTTACACCGGCCACTAATGTATTATTCATATTGTGTTTTTGAGATAACAAGCAAGCTCTCAAGTCGATACACATCTAGTGAGCTGATTGGAAGGCGGCACCGCAGATGGCGGGAAAGCAGCGGCATCTTGGAAAGTACATTAAAATTACCCGACTATGTTGGCATCGTTAGGATCTGTATATTATTCCGCCTTTACGGGGAATTTAAGGCAATGATTCAGCGAATTAATTCTTCAGACGTACCTGTCTAGGAATCGAGCCAATGTGATTTAAACCTTCTATGCACCTACGAAGTTTCGTTAAATAAATCGCACTCATGTGAGTTTTATTTCTTCTCAGTTTCAGTACCTACTTAAGATCTTAGTAACTTAATAATGTTGGCTATTAAAGCTACAAATCAGTGTTATAAAACACTCTAACTAAATGACCATTCCACATTAAATTGCCTTGCGGACCCTACAGCAGTACTTTAATTACAGCGCGTATTGATACAGTAATTCATGTAAGCTTTTATTTTAACCAATAATTCACTGGTTATAGATATAAAGGAGTACGGCAGCCAATGTGTTGTAGCTCGGTGTTTATATACTTCGTAATCGGTCAGTTGATTCTGAGACCACCCAGGTGGGAGCGTCCTCTACCGTACTACATACGCAAATGAAGACACACACACATGTAGGTACAGTTAAGATCTCCTCAAACTCCCCACCGTTGCCAAAACATTTTTCTCGTATCAATTTTGTAATTTGTGTTTCAAGTTACCAATTTGAGTGATTATGTTTTGTCGAGCCCGTTGGCTGGGAATATGTAATAAGGAAATTCGCTAAAATAAGCGGTCGCGATTATTTAAAATCGCTCGGATCGCAGGTAATGAGATGATAATGTATTAAAAAAGTGCATTGAACACGTTTTTGGGTTATGCATTCCATTATGGCGTCATGTTGTTCTGAAATATGTGTAAGTTATAACAGAAAATGTATAGACAGGTATAATCGGATGCGTTTATAAAATTATTGAAAAATTATAGTGATAGGTTCTTTTTATTATAAAGCTGTTTAAGTGGGATATGTAAAGATAATGGCTGTATAGTACCTTATATGCAAATAAAGCCTATATGCAGAACTTTAACAACAATACACATGTATAAGTAGATAAGTACTTCCACCGATTTTCAGCGCTTTATTGCTGCGGTCTTAAACTTTGAGCACATCGCATGTCTATTATTAAAACTTAATATAGCAGCAATTATGCGACTTAGACAGACCGTAATAAAGTAAAAATTATATAGGTTCTGTTTATGTAATAGGGCCAGAGTGTCTCAGGCAAACCCAGCCTCGTCTCGACAAGTCCTAGACACATTTATTGACTTGTAGAACATGTTATGTGCAGTCGAACATACCGTGTTATCTTAATTTGACTCATTAGACTTCGAGCGCAAATATCTACTTTACATAATTTTATCGAAGAAAATTGTGCGCGTGGGCATACTAGTCGACGTGATCCGTTTTAATGTCGCCCTTCCATTGAAATATGCTAAACAATGGTCCCGTTCCATCATGAACCCATCCGTCTTAGCTGAAACTATAAAACAGCCTTTACAGTTAGTTCAAAGCTAAATAAAAAAAGGTTGAAAGCTATTGTTTTTGTCATTAAACCGTTTACGATCCCACAAGTGTAAATAACCGCTTCCCGCGTTGTCAACCGCGCGCCACATGTTCGCCGGTATCGGAAAAAATACTCAAAAGCGACCGATCTGCTACAACAACACTAGTAAATCCCCGCTGAAAAGTTTTACGAATTAGGAACAATTAAAACATCGACGCAAACAACAGTTGTTGCGAATGTCCTCCGCAACTGCGGGGCCATTGTGAGTTACGAGCGGTTTACAACCTTACAGATCTTAGCCAGAAATTCTTTACGACTAATATAACTTGCGCAATCCTTTTGTCGCCCGATGGGGAGAGAGGGCAACTTGGACAAGTTTCTTTTGTTTGCGACACGTGTTGCAAAACGGGTTGTGCCCGACACTTGTAAGGGAATCTTGGGAACGGTTACGAGTCGATTTCCTTGGAAGCGTTCATTGTCTTTTTGCTTTTGAACTTGAATTTTTGGGAGTCAGATTATATTGTAATTTTCTCTGGTTGTTTTTCAACGAAAAATTTTGCGTTTTTAATGCGGTGCGCCTTTCCGAACACAAATTCGCTTAACCTGTTTTGGATCGACCGCCCCGGGCCACTCTCGAATGCAATCAAGATGGGATTGAGATCACACACTTATAGCTTTATTATTGTCGTTTGCACATTCATTTTGTGCCTTCAGTGTTGGTTATTTTTCTTGAAACCTCAAATTTCTTCACTCTTTTTATGGTTACCGAGCTTTAATTGGCAGTTTCGGATAACGGTGCTTAAATATGCTACATAATGAGTAAAATTCTGGTAGGTCCATGTTTTCTTTACCTCGAGCAGAAGCATAACCTTTGGGGTCCGTTGTGTCCCGCCCTGCGTTCCGGAACAAGTAATGCGTCTGCGCAGATGATATTTTTCAGATTTGTGCATAACGGAAACGTGCCGTCATTATATACCTATTAAGGCTTGTGTGTGACACTACACTTATTTTTTGCTAGGCCACAAACTCCGCCTTTTGCCTTAATGAAGCCATTTGTGTCATGTTTATTGCTTTTACGGCGTACTCCGGATTTTGAAGAGAATTTACAAGGCGAAAATTGACACTGAAATTATGGTAGCCCCTAATTAGTTGGCACACGTGCGTTGTTGCTGTTGTTTTCGTGTTTTTTATTCGAGGGGGAAAGTAAAACAACATAGATTTCCGCAGATTATGTCTTGTTTATTTACTTAGGTGACGTATTTATGGCCGTAAATAACATTCTTTTTGGAAAGGGCTTTTCTCACTGGATTATTTACGATCATACTGTGCGTTCGTTCTCGAACGAACTGACCTATTTATTCAAATTATTTATTTTAAAATGATAACTCTTTCATGTTACTTCCACATTGCCAGATAACGTCTGCAAATAATCTTCATCATTTAATCAAGTCATGGCTTCCAAATTGACCTTCATTCGAAACATTGACGTGGGTTCCTATATGCAATATATATAATTCATATATTTGCAGAGAGAAAGCTCCGAATTAACATGCAAGCGTGATCTGCTTGGAGTAATGAGTCTTAATACTCTTAATGCATTCTCTTATCAGAGCTCTGGTGCATTCGTCTTGTTGAACATTTTTTTGGGATAATCAATACAGTATAATACAGGATAATCAATACAGAGGGGCCCGTGGATAAATAATAACAGCCGCACAGGTCGATCGATCAGTTTAAGCTACGCTTGCCGCGGTTGGTCTATGGATGGGTGACAATCTTTACATACCGTGACCCCTCCGTGCCTCGTTGGTCCCGGCTGTCATTCATGGATCTTTGACAGTCAGAAGCCTGAATGTCTTACAACCAGTCTTACCAAGGGGTATCGGATTACCCAGTAACTGGGTTGTGGAGATCAGATAGGCAGTCGCTCCATGTAAAATACTGGTATTCAGCTGCATCTGGTTAGACTGGAAGCTGACCCCAAGGGAAAAGGCTAGGCAGATGATCAATCAATACAGTAAATATAGGTACAGTTAAATTTATTTACGAGTATTTACCTACCATAAAAATATTGCTTGAAGGTTGTGTTATGTTTGATGCACCCTATATTATTAAATAGGTAGTGGTAGCAGAAAATTTTCAAGGAGTGTTTTTTAGTTATCATAAAATAATCTTTTGTTCTGCAACGTTTGATAATAACAAATTGAACTGTAACTTGTATTTTTTTTTTAAACTTTGCTATAAACGATGATAGTCACTTTAGACTAAAGTTTTAGTTGTTAGTAGGGTTAGGGCTTTATTTAATTCTTTTTATTTTTTGGCGTAAAAAAGTGCCTAATTTAAATATACTATTTGACTTAGAGCTGATTTTTCCAACGCCAGCTAACTTTATCGAAGGAATAATTTTGAATTTTTGACAGTTCTTCCATACAAAATCTGTCAAACGTCAATTTTATTCCACGAATAATAAATATCTGTCGATTGAAAAATCAATCCTTAGAGTAAGTAAATGGATTTATGTAAAATCTTAGAGAAATTTTCAAACTACTCCAGTAGGTATATTTCCTGAAATAGCACACTGTACCTACAGCATAAATAAATAAAGATAAAAGCAAAATAAAGCTTAAAGCAGTATCGTTCTAAGCAATCATGTACCTAGTGGTTAGGTAGCCACAGAAAAGATGCTGAGATTGTCTGCTTAGCAAACACTACACAGAATCTCTGCTTATATCTTTCATTCTACAGATAGCCGGTCCATTGTGTTCAAGGAATTTTGCATTTAACTTAGTTCACCTTAGACTTTACATAGGAAGATATGGGCCGAATTCTGAAACATTACTCCATTTCAATTTCTCGCCATTAATTCTCACTTTGTTCTGTCACTCACTATCACTCTTCATCATCAGCTGCATTTAATATATAATAAATAAATAAAAATCATTTTATTTCGGACAACTAAAAGGTTCATAAATTGTTAGTACACTGCACTTAAAATATTATTTTTAGTAATTTAAACTGAGCCCAACAACTAGACACAAGTCTTCGAACAAATGGCCTTAATAAGGGCGGAGGAAGTATCTGTTGCCACAGCCTTCAGGATTGAGAGAGAGGCGACAGAGGTGGCGACTGACATGAGCATTTGCTCGATGTGAATATTCGCATCAAGAATTGGTTCGTTGTGAGCAAACGTTCATTACCCCTGAATTTTCGCGACGAATATATGCTTGACTGTGCTTCATCCACAGCATTAGTAATCAAAATGGCGCAGTGCTCGCGCTAGCGACTGACTTGTAATGTAACATTCAAAGGGATTCGCCAAAAAACCGACAGCCGGGTGGAGCTTGCTCGTGTGCTCGGCGCTCGTCATTGAGCTGCTCGGCTCGCTGTACTGACATGCCAAATATTCGACTTGTAACGTGCTCACATCGAGCGAATATTCATGTCAGTCGCCACCTTACGTAAATGCGCAGTGGTAGACCGCGAAATTCAAATTTTCTTACGTTTTTTGCAATTTGCAGGTTAGTGTCAGGCACGTATTTACAGAATTATAGTAATTAGGCTCATTAATATATCTCTTTAAGTTAGATTTGTTCCAGCACTTTTCCATAAGAGATTCGTTCTTATGCAGGAACAAATCTAACTTAAAGAGATCTGAAAGAGACCTGAAAATCCCAAAAAACGTAAGAAAAATTGAAATTCGCGGGCTACAACTGCGCAATCACCTTAAGAGACTGATTTCTGAAAATCATGTGTTGTTTGAGAATTTGGGGATCTGACTCGCAACACTGCTTCATCATCATCGTCCACAGCCCGACTTCACCCACAGCTGGGCAAAGGTCTGTCGTTTCTTATCCCCACGCTCCTGTGTCCGCGATGGCAAAAATGTCGTCTGCCCATCTCGCCGGATCATGTGTTCCAGTCCTTGTTCATCCATCCATCCAACACTGCTAAGTCAGTGCGTATACATTGTAGCGTTTTTGTAATTGTTTTATATATAATCCATTTATTTTCAGGTAACAAAGACCCATAGATACATACCTTAACCTATAGTATACATAATAATATGGTAACTATTGTGTTGGTAATTAAAACTTAATAACTATGTTACTATCACTATAGTTGCACTTAGTCTTTGTGCGTTCCGGTGGCACTTGTCCGCGAAAGCGGCGGAATACCACATCGTCCACATCCTGCGGCCAAAAGCTTTCTTCCATCACCAGGTGCAGGTAGCATGTTGGTATGCGCACCACAAACACCTTAAAGTTGACGTTGCGAAATAAAGGATTACTTCTTTAATGAAGTAATCCTTTATTTACCTCTAATAAAACCTAATGGCATAATAATTTTTTCTCTAACATTTCACAAAACCCTGAAAAAATATATTTCTCATTCAATTAATTGCAATTGTAGGAAATAAACAACGATTTACAGTTAATCCTGTAAATAACTCGTACATAAGGAATGGCCCCACAATTCACGTGGTACCCCCAGAAGGCTTTTACGGGTTAGGTAATTAGCGTCACTCAGTTAACCACTATACAGCGGCCGCAAGAATTTTTGTTAATTATTAAAAAGGTTGCACTCAACTCGGTAAGGGGGAAATTGGAGAAAAGGAAGGTTTTGGTCTTATGTAGTTGCTTGTACTGTTCTTTCCTGTAGTAACTTAACACCCAAGTGCAGCTTGATGTGCATTGTTTGAGTACCTATAGGTTTAGTCAGATTATTTTAGAAGTCTTCATCATCTGCCTAGTCTTTTCCTAGCTATGTGGAAGTCGGCTTTCAGTTTAATCGTACCAATCTCGTGTCTATCTGACCTCCACAACCCAGTTACTAGGTAATACGATACCCCTTGGCAAGACTGATTTATCAACTTTCGGGCTTCGGACGACCCGTAATGACTGTCAAAGATCCACGAATGACAGCCGGGACCAACGGCTTAATTTGCTTTCGGAGTTCTGTCTTGGTACATAAAGATGATTGGTCACCCATGCAAGGACCAACCGCGGCAATCGTAGCTTAACGTGATCGATCGACTCGTGCGGCTTTTAGAAGACGTAACTTAATCTTCTATCTTCTATATATATAAAAGGAGAAACTGACTGACTGACTGACTGACATATCAACGCACAGCCGAAACTACTGGGTCTAGGAATGTGGAATTTTGCACACGGCTTCCTTTTATAATGTAGGGGAGCACTAAGAAGGGGTTTTTGGAAATTCAACCTTTAAGGGGGTGAAAAGGGGGGATTTCGTTTGTATGAAAAATCTTATTCCTTCAGTTAATAAACTTGAAACTTTGCACGAATACTTATGTAAGTAAATTATGAAGTTTGGCATTTTTTGTTTTTCTAAACTACCCCCTAAAGGGGGATTGGGGGGTGTCAAAATTTGTATGGAATAATTTTAACGCGCGGTCCGATTAACTCGAAACTCAGTATTTATACTTAAGATCAAAAATAAAGAATGACGTGTATCAGGGTTTTTCGAAAATCTACCCTTAACGGGGTGAAAAGGGGTAAAGTCAAAGTCAAAGTCAAATCATTTATTTCAAATAGGCACATTAAAGGCACTTTTGAACGTCAAAAAAAAAACTAAATAGAAATGATTCTAGTCGCCCATTCGAAAAGGTAGTTTTCGTATGGAGAAGAATGGGCAAGAAACTCCACCGTTACTCTTTTAAAAATGTTTTACAAGGTCTTGTATACATAATAAAAATTATATGGAACACGATGCACCCATAATAAAATTAGTCTACCACAAAAGGTAAAAATAATTAAAAATTAAGCAATGACAGGTAAATCAAATAAGTGATAGATACATGGTGCTCACATATTTACAAGTTATTTATAAAAAAAAAAAAAAAAAATGCAAAAGTAGTTGAACTTTAACAAGTGTGTGAGCCACTGTAGTCGCAGATTGTAAAAATGAGTTAGAATAAGATGTCATAAAAAATATATATATAAATTAAATTAGGAACAAGTTTGATTTTGTCTAGACTTTTAGATTGTCCTATGGAGCAGGACCAGCATGTTTCCAAACATTCTTATCTTGGATATAATCCTCTAATTTGTAATATCCTTGTTTACAAAGTGTACTTTTAATATGAGTTTTAAATTTTCTTTCATTTAATTGCAATATGTCACAAGGTATTTTGTTGTAGCATTTAACACAGTACCCCATAAAAGATGTATGTACTTTAGATAATCTAAAAAAAGGTTGATCTAATTTATCTTTATTTCTAGTATTAAAATTATGCCTATCACTTATTTTATTAAAAAGATGTTGATTTTTTCTTACATACATAATATTTTCATAAATGAATTGGCAAGGTACCGTCATGATATTAACCTTTTTAAATAGTTCCCTAAGAGATTCGCGACGACGTAGATTGTAAATGGCTCTGACAGCTCTCTTTTGTAAAATAAAAATGGATTCAATGTCAGCAGCCCGACCCCATAGTAAAATGCCATATGACATAATACTGTGGAAGTAACTAAAATAGACCAAACGCGCGGTTTCTACATCTGTTAACTGTCTTATCTTTCTAACAGCATAAGCGGCGGAGCTTAGCCGCCCCGCAATAGATGTTATATGAGGTCCCCATTGTAATTTCTCGTCTAGCGTGATTCCTAGGAAAACTGTCTGATCAATAAATTCTAGTTTTTGGCCATTCAATATGATTTCACATTCGCTACTTCTAACATTCGGTAATTTAAATCTAATGCATTTGGTTTTTTTTTCATTAAGTACTAAATTATTTACCGTAAACCAATCTTGGACCTGAAGAATAGAGTTATTCACGTCGTCAAGATTTTGTGACCGTCGGTCTATTTTAAAGATTAACGATGTGTCATCTGCAAATAACACCATCTTCGGTTGATTTTGAAGTAATTGGGGTAAATCATTAATGTAAACTAAAAAGAGGAATGGACCCAATATCGAACCTTGAGGAACACCCATTGTCATTTCAGACCCTAATGAGTTTACGCCGTTTACTTGAACTTTAACCTTTCTATCTTTCAGGTATGATCTTAGCAAGTCAAGTGCTGCTTTTCTAATTCCATAGTGCTCCAGTTTCATCAGAAGTGTCTCGTGGTTTACGCAATCGAACGCCTTAGAGAGGTCGCAAAAGATTCCAATGGCATCTTGTGCTTCTTCCCAGGCGTTAAAAATGTTCTTTATTAGGGTAACACCGGCGTCAGTAGTGCAACGCCCTTTGGTGAAACCGTACTGGTGTTCATGAAAGATGGAATTTTTATTAAAGTGACGTAACATTTGATTGAGCATCAACTTTTCAAACACCTTACTGAGAACTGGTAGAATTGACACAGGTCTATAATTGTTAGGATCTTTACTATCACCGGATTTGAACAATGGTACTACTTTACTATGTTTCATAAGATCCGGAAAGACTCCTTGGTCAACACTGGTGTTAAATATGAAAGCTAAATAGGGCGCAATAGTTTCGATAAAAGATCTACATACTTTTACAGACATTCCCCAGAGATCTTCTGTTGATTTAATGTTAAGATCTCTAAAAGCTTTTATAACAGCCTGGGGGCTTGTATGCTGAAACCTAAACTCCAAAGGGCATGCCTTTACATTCTTTTTAAGTAAGGCAGCAGAAAGCGTGGGGGATGAATTTAAAGCTTCAGTAGTTTTAAGGGGAATATTAGAAAAAAAGTTTTCAAATTCCTGAGCTATTTCTACATCTGAGTTGATGGGGCCATGTGCAGTCTCTAAATTAAATTCAGTGTTAGGCTGTTTTTTCCTACCTGTTTCATTATTTATTATTTGCCAGGTAGTTTTTATTTTATCATCAGCTGATTTTATTTTATTGCTAATATAAAGAGCTTTAGCTTTTTGGCACACACTTTTAAAAGTTTTTGAATATTTTGCAACATACTGATGAAAGTTTGTATTATTCATATGTTGCTTTAAGCCATAGAGTTCAAAAAGTTTTTCCCTGCTTTTACGAATACCTGGAGTCGCCCAGTCACTAAATAAAAACTTTGTGTAAATATTTTTAGTTTTTAGTGGAAAAGTGTCATTAAACTGCGCGTTTAATATTGAAAAGAACTCGGCGTAGAATTCATTTGGGTCACCTATATTATTAAAATTCTGATCACATAACTTACTGGCCAAAGAATTATTTAATTTCTCTAACTTTTTACATGTAATTGTCCTAAACCTTATTTGAATTTTTTGTAAAGGCATGTAGGAGCTAAATGTTATTTTTTGTCCACTGTGATCAGATGGCAACTTATTTACAATTTCTTTGTGTAAGTAATCACAATTACAAAAAACATTATCAATACAAGTGGCAGAAGAAGCTGTCACTCGGGTTGGTTCAATAAAAACATTTGACAAATCAAATGACCTAAAAAGACTTAACAATCTGACAGTATTCGAGTTATTTTCCAATAAATTAATATTAAAATCTCCACATACTATTATTGATTTACTACTAGTACTAAGTTTCTTTAACACATCTTCCATTACAGAATCAAACACCGATAGATTCTGGTTACTTGGAGGTCTGTATACACATACTATAACATGCTTATCAAGCTCAACACAGGACAATTCAATGGTGTGTTCAACAGACAGTCCGATTATGTCTTTTCGTTCTTTTGATTTAATAGAATTTTTAATTAATATTAATGATCCGCCATGTATCATACGTTTTCGGCTGAAATGGCTAACTACACAATAATTTTCATAATTAATTGACTTTACTTGATGATCTTTCAACCAATGCTCTGTTAAACAAATGACATCAAACTTGGTGTTTTCCAAAAACAATTCTATTTCCAATAATTTGGAAGCGCAACCTTGGATATTCTGATTAAATAATTTTAAAATATGTTGCACTCCCTTTGGTTTTTTATTATTATTAATTATATTGCCAGAAGATACCTTTTTATTATTCTGTAATAATAATTTGGTATTTGAAGGGGTAACTTCTGTTGTCTCACTGACTAGTTTAAATAGTTATCCGGAGTGACCTCCACAACTACAACTGGAGAGTCTGGATTGCCCGAGTACGTTCCAGCGGGAGGAGAATATCCTATCTGACTGGTAGTAGTCTCCAAGGATGTTGGTATTATAGGTGGTGGTGGTGGTGGTGGTGGTGGAGGTGGATCCTCCTTCGTACAACATGACGATCCATAATTAATCACCATGTTGTTAGTATAACTAGGCAACACGGACTCGTCACTAATACTAGAACTCGTTATATTAGCTATAACCTCGTTAATATTATATGCTATCAACATAGCAATCATATGTCTACATTCCCCAGACAGAGATATAGTTCTCTGAGTTAACTTAATACCACTAACAAACTTGTTAGTGTCAAAAAACAATAATTTGTCTCTATGACAACATGTCAGATTGTGAATAGTATTATTCAACTTATAAATATAATTATTTTCATTGTATGATAAAGTATCTGAGTAAGGAAAAGCACACAACATTAGCTTACCTATGTTTAACTTTAATAAGGTGTTTACACCATCCACTATGTCCTTTCTGGTAATACCAGTGCTATTACCTAATAGCAAAACCATAGTACAATAATTATCAAGGTTTGCATTGGCAATTCTTTTTATCATTTGTTTAAAACTTATGTTATGGTAACTATGATTGGTAAAACTATGGCTTAGGTAATTGAGTAGAATTTTTCCAAAGCCAGAACCTAACTCGTCACAAAAAAATATTGATTTGTTTATCTGTGTGGTCTCTGCTGGAAGAGCTAACACCGGAAGGGGTAAGTCAGACTGAGGTTGAAGAGGTGGTGGTTGGTTGGCACCGCTGCATGAAAGATCATTTGTCAGAGACTCATACCTCTCAGCATTGTACTTCACCAAATCCAGGAGTTCTCCAGCCTCAAACAAGCGGTCACTTAGTTGTCGTTGTGAACTTTCATATTTTTCAAAAATATCCTTCAGCAAATGCTCCTTGTGTAGTATATCATTATAGAGGAGCTGGATATCAGTGTCATACTTTTCCCTACATTTATCTAACTCAATAGTACAAGTATTTAAACTTTTCGATAAGACAACACGTTCCTTTCTAAGCGAAAGATTTAATTTTAAGAGTTTTTGTTTTTTTATTACTCTCTGTGACCGTTTAATTAATTTCTTGATTTTAATATATTTCTTTAATTTGTTGTGACTCATAACAATAGGACACAATGGTATGGTATCATCACCAGTCAAATCTATAGTTTCAGCTGGCTCACACACTGATTTTGGTTTACTACCTACCAACTCATCAAAAAGATTACTAGTGCGAACAACCTGGTTATTGACCTTGATACACTCGGAGATGGATAGTGCTTCTTGGGCTTCAGACAATCTCTGTTCAAGCTCTGTGATACGATTCAGTGCCAATTCGTGGGTATCACTGCACTCTTGAAATGTTGACACTGCGTGTTGTAATTGACTGTGCTGGTCAGTTAAGTCCATGTGTTGGATGTGTAGCTGAGACAGTTCATTCTTGAGGGAGGTGTTCTTTAAAATAATGTTTTCCACTTCTACTTCGCTGTCTTCCCTTTCGCGGAGCAGTTGTTTACACATCGCTTCAGAATTCTGTAGCTCCTTCAAGGTGGCTCTTAGTTTAGCTTCCATCTCCTTGATTGTAGCACTGCGGGTCATCATTTTCTTTGAAGTATCAGTCACCTGGAATGTGTGAAGTTATGCAGCTAAATAACAGTGTGATAAAAAAGATGTTCCAATATTTAGATTAGTAGGAGGTAGAAGGGAAAAATAAAATAAAATTAAGTTAAAAATAAGTAATTAAATGTTAACAAATAGATTTTAAAGTTAGGTCAAGTTATTAAGAAATTAGATGGGAATGTTAAATAGAAGTGAAGTTACAAGGAATACTGCTATTATTGTAAAAAACAAAAAGAAACTTGATTGACAATAACAAGTTTATAACACATGACAGGTTTTATATTAAGTATGAATCATTTAATCAATAGGGTACATAAAAAGAGCCTATTTTTGTGTAGTAAATTATGTAGTGTTTATTGTCTGGGCGAATGTTTTCGTCGTCGATTTTGCTTCCACTAGTTGTCAAGCAAAAGGAGACATAAACCGTGCCAGTGTGTGATGGACGTAGCTCAGAGACCTGAGCAGTACTCTGTGATGTTCTGTGTTCTGTAAATATTAACTACAAGCACATAAATAAAACAAAATACTCCCCGGGATCGATGATAATTTGAAATCCGTCACCGTTGGTACGTTGAGTTGACAGCCGGTTTTGAATCCTTTGTTTTTACGAAGTTTTTGCGACAAAAAACACTTTGTAATCACTGTTTAGAATACTTAATATCTAGGTTTGACTATATTACACTAATTTAATACATTTAAAACACTTTTATTAATTTATTTAAAATAATTAACCTAGAGATCAGTTTTTGACGACCGGCTACCAGTGTTGCCAGCGCAAAAAAAAACCGTAGTTAATTATACAGGCGAGGATTTTACTGCGTGGCTTGCTTAACTCGAAAATTGGTATATATAATCTTTGAGTCAAGTAATGAACACATCCCAAACGATTTTTGGAAATTCCACCCCTGTGGGGGTGAAAAGCGGGAATACAGTTTATGTGAAAAATCCTAATCATTTGTTTTTTGGTTAATAAACTTGAAAATTGACCCGAATCCTTATTTATCTAAATAAATGATAATTAGATTACATTTTCGAAATTTTTAGAGGAAAATCTATATATATATATATATAAATAAAAAGAAAAGTCCTGACTGACTGATTGACTGACTCATCAACGCCCAGCCCAAACCCTTGGACCTAGAAAGCTGAAATTTTGCACAGAGGTTCCTTTTATAATGTAGACAAGGAATAAAGAAGGATTTTTCGAAATTCAACCCCTAAGAGGGTGAACGCGGGGAAGATGAAATTTCACGCGGACGAAGTCGCGGGCAAAAGCTAGTTGGTTATATACGTCACTTTTGTCTAGGAACTTCCTCTCCAAATCTTTGTCTGAATCAGGCTTAAACTAATAAAGCAATAAATGAAGCTCATACGAATTCTAATCATACATTATTCTTTTTAACCTTCATCAATACACAAAAGGTTTAAATTTAACTTATCTTGAGGGATTATTATCGCTAAATCGTCACTTTTGTAGATCATCTTTCGTGATACCTCCCTGAATCAGGAAATCTCTGTCTGAATCAGGCTGAAAATACTAAAGCAATACCTGCAGCTCATCAAAATTCTAATCATACATTAATATCCATCATCAAAACACATTACAGTTACAATTCAGAATCCTCCTTTCACATCGTGACTTAAAAATCAATTGACATTATCAGCGCCCAATATCCCAATACGCAAGCTTTAACAGAACCATCGCCCTTTACTTGGCTTTATATCAACAATAGGCATGATTTTCTCGCTTTCTCACGATTCCGATTAAACCATACTCCATACAACTTCAGAGGATAGATAAGGATGTATGAAAAGAGCCGCTTGGTCCTTACGCAGCCTCCGATCTCACTACTTGAGATAATTAAGCCATTAAATTGGTTCGCGTACCCTTTTATGCTGTGAGAAGTACGGACGGATCTTGGTTTTATTTTGGATGTAACAGTAACGAAGGCAATGTGCTTGTTCAAGTGCTTTATCGGTTATGTAGCTTGATTATGACATGTATTTAGTATGATTCATGTGTGTTGGTCTGTCTTTTGAGCGTGTCTATTGGTTCGGTGGTGATTAAGTGAGAGACCTTAGTTAATTAAATGCCTAATAATAGCTCGGCTCAGATAATTTGTGTCTAAAAATTGCTGATAAATCCAATATTAGTTAGCTGCCTAAGAACGCTTCTTTGGTGTACGTATGAAGCTCGCAAACACACGACAAAATTAAATCAATTTTGTAGCCCCCAGCTGCTACAGAAATGTCAAAAGAAATCTTAACATAATCCACTTGAAAATTACTGCATAAGCCCTCCAATTTCAATAAAACCGAAGACCGTCATTCGAATCGAAATTTCGATCTTTTCGCGCGTCACCGATCACTTGAACGCTCATTTCTCAGAGATGATAACATCAACTAGGTCGAGTTCAATGCAAAAGTTCCAAATTAAATTCAGATACTTTCTGATTGGTCTTAATCTGATATATTATATACCTACTGAGAAAGTTGGACACCGAAAAAGAAAGAAATAAGGCGATCGCAGCGTGCGTTCGGCCCTATACATAATGTTTGGGAGCACGCAACGACCGGCATGCAATGAAAGCCTTCGAATAACCGCCTTCAACAGGGCTGGCATTTTAATATTAATATATATTTGTAATAAATCGCGATGTTATTAATATTTCTAGATCCTGCCGGTGTTAAAGTAGGATTTTGTAGAATGTAATTACTCAATATTGAGTTGTAATGAAAATATCTGGTGAACTTGGCGGGGTGATCCTGATAAATGTTTCTGTGTAAGCTTTATATCGAATGAAATTGAGAACTGTCTTTCTGAATGGCAGCAGTAATATCATTATTTTCATCAATCAAGTTATTCGTAGCCAATTTTATGTTTATTTATCTTCTGGCGGGATGAGCTGGATTCCTTTAATAAAGATTGGTCCTTGGCAGTTCTGGACAGAGAGAAGTGGAAAGAGAGGCCTTTGTCCAGCAGTGGGACATTAATGACTAATTAAAAAAATCTTATGTAGTGTAAGAAGAGGAAGAATGCCCTAAATTAAGCCAAGTTCGTTTTAAAAATAGGTAGAGCAGCCCTGAAATCAGTCGAATTTTCTCAAGACACGGCTATTGGCCCCTTGTTCAGTTATTCTGTCGCGAATCGAGTTTTTGGTACGCAGTTGTAAGACATTCCGATTCGCCGCGATTGAAGTTCACTATTGATTTATCACGTTGTATTTCCAATCTGTACACCCTACTGAATCAAAGCTAGAAAACGGACGCTTTAGTATGTTTCTCGAATTTCTTGTTCTTATTTATGTACAGTCAACAAAGGAGATAAGTATACAGGAGCGTCGGTTATAGTTGAAGTTTACTAAAAAACCGATGGATGTTCTGGACTGAAATTTAATTTAGTGAATGAGCTGTTTGTTTTCTATCAATAAAATTACATTTTATTCGAGAACATCCATTGGTTTCTTAGTAAACTTCAACTATATCCGACGCTCCTGTACACTTATCTCCTTTGTTGACTGTACCTGCATCTGCATTTATATTGCATCTGAAACTCAACAATTTTACATCTTCGCCCACACGTGTTTATGTTTCTTAATCAAGTTTGCAACCAGTCTTAATTCCCGGTCGGTAGCTCTCAAAGGCTGCCCTTGCGCATATATCAATATCGACGTTTAAACGAAATGAAGCTGTCGTCATCGCCAATTGTAACGTCATTTGAACTAAGCTGCGTGAGACAACCAATCCCATTCAACATTCAAACGCTTCGCTGAAAGCAGATCCGCCGGTTCAATGCACAAACTTTTTTCCAAACAACCATTACGTATAAGGTCCTTGATTTAAAAGATTATTGATCATTAATGAAACCTTTTCTATTTTGTTACAGGAGCAAACGGCCTGAGAAGACGAGGAAGACAAACGTACACTAGATATCAAACACTAGAGTTAGAGAAAGAGTTCCACACGAATCACTACCTCACGCGGAGGAGACGCATAGAAATGGCGCACGCACTCTGTTTGACGGAGAGACAAATCAAAATATGGTTCCAGAATCGAAGGATGAAGTTAAAGAAAGAGATCCAGGCTATAAAGGAGTTGAATGAGCAGGAGAAGCAGGCGCAAGCACAGAAAGCGGCAGCGGCAGCGGCGGCGGCCGCGGCCGCTGCGCAAGGCCATCCCGAACACTAAGCATGCGCGCGGGCAAAGCCTTGTCCAGTGATACTATCGCAGTCCGCCGAACACTCCATAGCTTTGTTTTTTTTTTTTGTAAATTGTTTGTAATTATTTTCTCGTTATTTAAGTGTTGTTCGGTTGTTGTGATTATTTTTAAATTAATTTTTAATTAGACAATGTTTTCTCAAAACGAATGATGGAACAATAAACTGTTGAATGCTAGACTAGAAACGGGTCGTATTATTTTGTGTTTCGGGTTTTGTTTTTGTTGATTTATTGATTTTTATATACATTTATATTTTAATCCGCGTAATCGTCGAAGATGTTCGCGTTTGGAAACCAGTGCAATTTGTAGAAATCTCTTCCGTGTAACATAGTGTAGGTGTATCGTAGTGCGTTTTACTTTATGTGCGATCGTAGCGCTCCCTGCTCGGCAGCGTCGGCGTCACGAACTATATTACATTGTACAAATTTAATATGCCTACCAAAGAGACCCGGTCTCGTACCCTTAAAGCTAAGTAAATAAAGAGTCGTAAGTTAAATTAATTATCCGCTATCGTAATACGGACAGTGTGAACAGAACAACCTTCCGCGCCATCTAATCCTTCAATACTCTCGCATAAGTATAGTGTAAACGTGATCGTGTTCCTGCAGTTTTAATAGTCGGTGAAGTTAAACAAATTGCCATAAATATAAGTAGTTATTATTTAGCCAGTAGCGGTGTAAATAGTTAGGGTAACGTCTGTAATGATGGAAGTGAGCGGTTCGCGATTGCGCCGGCGCCGTGGAATGGGCAGAAAAAGCTTCGGGGCGAGTGCGGGGCGAGGACACGGTGTGAGCGGGGCGAGCGGGGCAGCTGTGGGGCAAGCGCGGGGAGCGCGCGCCGCCGGCCACCGAACAGGACTAGGTGAGTTTTTGTCAAAGTCACCGCCATTATTTATCGAGTGGAGACGGTCGCGAAAAACTTACTGGCCGTCACCAGTCGACGCGCGATGCCATTTTTGAAGTCGCCCAAGCGCGACTTCTACGGTATAGCTGTTTTGCAATGTTTTAATTTACTAAGTCCGTTGCACCTTTTGATGTACCCGACTGTCTCCACGCCGAGCATGTGGAATGTCGTAATAACACCCGCTTTAAGTAGGTATACCAACGATCGAAACAATTAAAGATAATTTACTGGTCCCTGTAATGAATTTAATGGCATCCTACACGTTGACCGATTGTTAACGGCCGCTTCCCGTCATAATTAACACTAAAATAAAGACTCCAATATTCAATAATTATTTGTCAAAAAAATTAATAAAGGCTATCTTGGCTTGCCGAGGTCTTAATATTAATTTCGTAAGCATGCATAATGACTTCATCGGCTTTACGGACGGTGAGCGGTGGGAACTATTAATTAAATTGACTATACTCCGTTTCATCTCGAACGCCGAATATGGCGACTGAAGAGTCAAGCGGACGCTAAAAACTGAATTCCAAAGCTCGCTCCACGTACAGTCTGCAAAAGAAAAACTCACGAATATCTTTCTACCTATTTGGATGTGCTATTCATGTTGAAAAATGCTGAATAGCATTATACGTACGTGTCAACTCGTTAAATCAGGATTTAAATCTCATTTCTTAAGACTCCAAGTGGGAAAAAACTAGATCACGTAGGTACAAAGTTGCGCTTTAAACTCCCTGCGATACCTATGGTGAAAGATTATAAGGCATTTTACAAACTAACAACTTTGTCGTTGCGTGTTTGTATTATATAAAGAGGTGGAGCTGTGTGGAAGTATTTGTCGCAAAAACTTCAGGAATTAATCTTTATAGGTTTCAAACATTATTCTTGTTTGTATTGAATAATGGAAACGTGTTTTAAATCATGATTCAAAAAATCTATCCACAAAGTAAAATGGTTTTTTCCCTGATATATTATGTTGCTGTCGTTGCTCGGGTCGGCCACGTTTGCGGTCCTCGACCTGGCCTGCCAAATCGACGATAACAGATAATTATTTAGCCGATACGAAAAATTATTGGACATCGACGTATCGCGGCCCGAATTTTGAACATCTCAATTTTACTGGAGCATACCGCTCGGGACTTTGTTTTATGGAACAATAATTTGATAATATAATATCTTACTTATACTTTTTAAGAGCCAGTAATGTTCGAGTTAGTATAATATGGGTTTATGAATATTTATGGACACGTAAAGCTGTATTTTAACATCGTCTGAACGTTTTCACTTTTAAGTCGGGTGGATTGTATTTTTTCCGAGTCTTCGTGTAGCCCGGAGCGAAATAGGAGTTCCTTCGACAAGCTAAATAGCAGTGTACGTTTTCAATTAAGAATAATGACTACTTCAATGCAATGTTTCTCACTTAATTAAAACATACCTTGGTAAATTATAAACTTCATAAATGGCAGATGTATCGATAAAAACTGAATGTATTTGTCGATAATTCGCCCATTTCAGCACATGGGCATGCCCGCTGGGCCCTTAACGAAGTCATGTATATTTTTTCTAAGCGTTTACTTAAGTATAATATGTAAGTTTTTCAGTCTTTTGCAGGCCGTAAGTCAATTTAATCAGTCAATAACTCGACAAGATGTTTTTATTGGCTGCTAAATCAACTTACTGCTTGTTTTTTTTATGTGGTCGGCCATTAAATTATAGATTGAGGTATAGGTATATTTTAAGGTATATAATAATTGTTATATCTTTTCTGTGATTATTGACTGTCGAAAACTTGAAATAGTAAGGTAGGTACCTACTGCATTAACACGATAAAAAGGTTATGTAGAGTCACGTCATCTGTTTAGGTTTGGATACCTAGGTACACCTATAGAAATAATCATGCACACACCTACTTAACTTATATCTAGGTACTTTTGAAATAAAACATATACTTAAAGTAAATAACATAATTATTATGTATTATAACTTTATAAAGTATGTACCTAAATAAATAAAGCAGCAATATGTACCTACATAAAATTAAAATAAGCCCTAAGCGTATAAACGCTGAGGGCTTATTTGTGTTTAATTTTCATTATTTATAGGTAATAAGAGTTATTAAATAAAAATAATTATAAATAATGAAATATTCACTAAGTAAACAACGAAAACTACCCGAACAATTTATACAAATTAATCAATCATTAATACTGACGTTTTTATATATTTTTTTAAATAATTATATACACTGAAGGTACCTTATTAAAATGTTGCAATTTTTATGGGTAGACCCGTTTGTCATGCGAAGGCTAGAGGGCCGGTGTTCCTATAAATACATACTTATCTGAAGATACAGTCAAACAAATATATTGTATTATACCTACAGGTTGACTGGGACCGCGACGCGCAAACTGTAACCATGAATTCAGCACATGATTCTAGACTGTATATTCTAACGTAGAAATTCGCCGGTTATCGCGAAATAAAAATCAGCTGTTTCATAGAGAAAGTGCAATACCTACACGGTCAAAATGTATGGAACAGCAATTTTTTTTTTATATCCGACGATATAATATTTCAACGTAAATCTATGGTAACGGGTTGTGCGGCGATGTCTCTGCCACCATGTATGTAGGTGTACAGCAGTTTTCAATACCTAATCTTCTCAGTGTGCTAAGTAGTCAAGATTTTCATATTTCACTTATCGACACCCGCTAAGTATACGTATGTATCTGCCAGATACACGAATCGGTTTTTATTGCATTTTTGGCATCTAAAAACCTTTATTTACCACATACATTTTTATTTTATTTTTTCAATTTAACCCAACCTACTTTTTTCTCAAACATATAATTGTTTATCTGCATAAGCTGACAAATAAACACAGCGTACATTAAAATTTGCACTTTTCAGTTACTTAGTTGTACTTAGGAGGTGTCGTTATCTAATCAGTCTAATGTAGGTATAAATCTATACTTATAATAAATCTGTAGAAGTGAAAATTCTGTACATTGAAAATATCAAAAAAATAAATGGCAGGGGGTGTTACTAGACCGACACCGAACTCAAAAATGTGATTAAAAAAATGTTTGTCTGTCTGTCTGACTGTTTGTTTGTTCAGGCATCACGCAAAAACTACCGGTTCGATTACGATGAAACTTGATATAATTATTCTTTAATATCCTGGGCACCACACTGGATACTTTTTATCCCGGAAAAAATCTATCTATAATATATATTTAAATTCAAAGTCCTGACTGACGGACTGATATATCAACGCACAGCCTAAACCGTGGGTCCTAGAGACATGAAATTTGGAGGGTGTGTTATTTGTGAAGAGTAGGTATCCACTAAGAAAGGGTTTTTCGAAATTCCACCCCTAAGAGGGTGAAATTTCACGCAGACGAAGTCCCGGGCAGAAGCTAGTAAATAAATAAAATCGTTTATTTCGACCAACTAGGATCATAGGCACAAAAATGACAGAATTTAAAAAATAAAATTAAAAATTAAATTAAAAATTTAAAAAACCCCCGACAAAAATAAAATTAAGGAATCCCTACAAAAAGCATGAAATAAAAAAATAAATTTAAAAAAATCTTATGGAAGTCGGGGGACCTCAGAATAGGTGTTCCACAGAACGGTCCCCGACTTCCATAAGATTTTTTTAAATTTATTTTTTTATTTCATGCTTTTTGTAGGGATTCCTTAATTTTATTTTTGTCGGGGGTTTTTTAAATTTTTAATTTAATTTTTTATTTCATGCTTTTTGTAGGGACTCCTTAATTTTTGTATTTCATTTCTTTTATTTTCTTCCGTTTTAAGATTCTGGTAATTTGGTGTTTAATCAGGTTTTTATCCGGCAAAAAATATTGATTAATTTATATTTGAAGAATAATTTTTAAGACTAAACAGATTTTTTTCTTCTATTATATTTTTCAAGTTTTTAGTTTTCATTTCGTTAGGTAGTTAATATTCCTCATTCCCTTTCAATATAGTGTACATGATTCTACTTGTCAAGCCCTTGCATTTGATACCTATATTGAAGGAGTTGTGAAAAAAAATGTGATTCGCCATTTTGTGGTGGCGGCCATCTTGGATTTGAAATTTTTAATAGTGTATAGTATTCTACTAGTCAAGCCCTTTCATTTGATATCCATATTGAGGGAGTTGAGAAAAAAAAATGTAATTCGCTACTTTGTTGTGGCGGCCATCTTGGATTTGAAATTTGTTATAGTGTATAGTATTCTACTATTGAAGCCCTTTCATTTGATACCCATATTGAGGGAATTGTGAAAAAATATGTTATCCGCCATTTTGTAGCGGCGGCCATCTTGGACCGATTTTCATCAAACATAGCTAAGAACACTCCCGACTAATACACCTTTCAAACAAAAAAAACTAAATCAAAATCGGTTCATCCGTTTGGGAGCTACGATGCCACAGACAGACACACACACACAGACACGTCAAACTTATAACACCCCGTCGTTTTTGCGTCGGGGGTTAATAAGAACACAAACAATATTAAAAACACCATAAACATATTACATACGTCGATTGCCCAGTATGTGAACCACACAGCAATGGTTCAGGTAGGTACTGGCAACCGAACCTCTGCGCGAAAAAAAGCACGCAGACAATAAATGACAATTTATCAGACGCTTCACTCGATTGAAGTTACATTCCACGTTCACACGACACCGGCAAAAATACATACGAATGAACGTTCAATTGCTCCTTACATTAAATTTTTTCATCATCCGCTAAGCGAGTGAAAGGTGCCGAAATCCAACATCGGTGGATCGATTCTTCACTTTTTGATTCATTATGTGTTCAGATGTTTCACTGCGAGTGAAATATACCGAATCATCAGCCTAGCCTTTTCCCAACTATGTTGGGGTCGGCTACTAGTCTAACCGGATGCAGTTGAATACCATTATTTTATATTGAGCGACTGCCTATCTGACCTCCACAACCCAATTAGTATCTAATACAATACTGCGTACTGTTTGTCAGACTGTCAAAAATCCACGAATGACAGCCGGGACCAACAGTTTAACGTGCTATCCGAGGCACGGAGAGGTCGTAATATGTAAAGATGGTCACCCATCCACGGACCAACCGCGCCAAGCGTAGCTTAACCTGATTAATCGACCCGTGCGGCTGTTATTACTTAGCCACAAGCCTCTCGAGTGAATGATGCCGAATGAAAGACAAAAATTAACAAGGAATTTCTTTTTTTCACTTTTTCATTTTGTGTTCAAACAATCCAATTCGAGTGAAAGAATGAAAGACAAAAATGAACAAAAAGTTAAGGGTCTGATATCTTCTGCTTAATAAAAATGAATATCTTCAGGGTTGTATAAAGTGTAAATAATGAATGATTTACTTGTATACCAATCTATTTTGCTTACTGTACATTGTATGTATCCTTTGGTAACTTGGTACTTATGTGGGCAGCTGATGTGATCTTTTATCTGGCTAGTCGGTACTGGTAGCTACTTCATCAGCTTCAGTCAAGCAGGTTTTCCTAAGGATGGAATATTTATATGAGAGATTAAAGACTTAAAACCTTAAATTGATTTTAGTTGTAGAGGTGTATCTTTTGTTTGATTGAGATTATCTTTAAAGTGGAAATGAGAATGAAGAATGAATTTTAGTTACTATTAGGTTTACGTAGGTACCTATAAGTATTTAAGTTAGTTAAGGCATGATTTTTCAATAGTCAGATAGCTTTTATCTGTAGAATAAACATGATAGTTAGACATAATTTCTATACAAAAGCTGTCAAACCGCAATTTATATTCCTAAGATAAAATTTATCTGACTACTTATTGAAAAATCTTACCTTAGGTTATAGTAAATAGTAAATTTATTTAATAAAACACATGTATACGATGGATAGTTTTGTAAGCTTAGTTTTAGGTACCATCTGCTTGTAATTTTAAAATTTTCTTAAATAAATAAACAATTTCATAATATTTTCTGCATATATTTTTCCAAGTTCCTCAAAATAGGTATACCTACCTACACATCTTTAATTAATGTAATTTATAGTACCAATGAATATATCTACCAAGGTATAAAATTAGGTATTTACATAACTAGTACTTACCTACTTAAATAAAAAGACCAGCCGGTCGATTCTGTAAAAATCTCACCGTGAAAACTGAGGTGATGTAAGTTTGTTTTGCTAGGAAATGACACTATTGACAGCTCACTCCACGCTCACTTCACCTAAGTTTTCACGGTGAGATTTTTACAGAATAGCACCACAGTACCTAGATTGTAAAGGACTTACAGTAAAACGAAGAACCTATTATTGGTGTCCCTTGATTTCCTTAAATGTCGTATCCACTATGCATACAGACGTATGTGTAGCAACATCTATCTAGGACTTAGGGTTGTCGACTTTAGAAAGAGTTTCTATGCTCTAAGTATTCAAATCGGAATCGACTTGTTGTGATTTTGCACATAGAGAACACTTTACCAATTTGTCTCTACTTAGAATAATAAATTGCTCTTCTTAAGTGGACCAACCACATACACTAAAGATCATTTACTAAGGGACATTCTAACAGACTGAAATCCTGAATATTTCAGGGTATTCTGCACTGGGTGCACTTATCGATCACTACCTGGGGATATTAATCTCGACCTTCACGACTTCCTGTGATCCAATCATCATCATAATAATATTTCGTCACGAAATACGACAACCGCTAGACATAGGCCTCCAGGGACCAAGCGTCGTCCAATATTAGAACTTATTTTCTAGAACAGTGGTGAAGAAATTAATCAATTCCAGAATCATACCATCAATTCAAACCTCAAAGCATTTTCTACTGTCAGTGAGTCGGTTAGGCAAAGAATTTTAAGCTATTTGTGCATTCCAAAGCTAGTGAGGTTCATAAGGAAGAACGGGCAAGAAAATCCTTGGAAACTCTTTTTCTTTAGAGGCGTTGGGCATTTTTTGAGGAGGAAAAAACCATTGAAATCGCGCCGCTGTTACCGTAAGCGACACCGCGCGTGTTTTGTTTATAAGACGATTAAAAGAATACGCGCTTCGGATGTATTCGGCTGTCTTTGGGATGTACACGGTTTTAATATATATCGGATATGTCAGTGAGGGATGTCAAAGTAGGGATGTCACTTCTGTCGACACAACCGGAGTGCCACTGTTTTATTTTTTTATTTGCCGTTAGGTATATGTGCACTGCTTGACAAAGGCCTCCCTACTCTCTTTCCACCTTTCTTTGTCTAGAGCTGCCAAGGACCAATCTTTATGAAAGGAGTCCAGTTGTCCATGGACACTCTTTTAAATCATCTCAAACGCAAACTAAACAAAACAAAATAAGTTCTACTACCTCTCGGTCGGGACATTCCTTCCTGAGTCCCGTTCAACCCTATCCGGGGAAGGTTCGTGATTCGATAGTATCGTTCACCCGACCTGGCCTGTCCTCTACACGACTCCTTTAACTGTGCGACTAACCTCACTGTTTCGTTCCTGGGAACATGCCTGCACCTACCTCGTATAGATTTAGGTATTAGGTTTGTTTTGGTTGAGCTGTAGGTAACCATTTTGCATGTTGGTGTTGGTTATTTTAACGGAAGCTGAGTTGTGTTATATGGAAGGAAATCTGCACTGCTTCATTAAGTTCTGAAAAGCGTTTTAATGCTGGGGAAAATTTAATAGGAAAAGCTAAATAAAGAAGGATAAGGATTATTTTATAAACCATAACAGTATTTATTTATTTATTTGGGGCAAACAAACAGTAACACATTATATCTGCGCAAATAATATAAACAAAGATATTATATAAATGTGAAACTCACACCGTTATTCACAGCATATACAATTCATATAACTTTACTAATGAACAATCCATGCGAATAAGACTACAAGACTGTTTAAATAACTATAGGTACATCGGAATCCTTAAGTTTCTTTAACAAAGCAGAACGAAATCTAAATATACAGTAAGTAAAACAATATAAGATGAAATTCAACGCAAAGAAATGGTCCAAAAGATATTCAAGCCTTGGTGGGCCACTTTTGTGTTAGTAATGCAGTAAATAAACGACTACAGCTTATGTATGCCACCTTATTGGTCAATTTCAATAGAATTTAAATAAAAGTGAACCCTTCTAAGTAAAGCTTTATGTAGTCAATCACAGCTGTCTAATATGGATCTGTTGGAACTTTGAATCCGGTTTCAGGCCTGTAAAGAGCACAGAATAGTTTTACTGAAAAGGGTCCTTTTGCTTGGTGGTGTACTTAGTACAGTCAACAGCAAAAGTAGATGATCAAAATCAGAAATTCAATACTAATTAACGGAGTTCGCGTCAGAACTGTGTGGCAGAGCTGTTGCTGTTGTTGTTGTTGAGCTATGTGCAGAGACTGTGTGACTGTGTGGCAGAGTTCTGACGCAAACTCCGTTCATTAGTAGGTATTGAATTTCTGATTTTGATCATCTACTTTTGCTGTTGACTGTACTTATATAGACATTGTTTACAGAGCTCACTTGTCTAGAAAATGCCTTCTGCGTGTAATTCCCTTAATAAGCTAACTAACACCATGCTAGTATTTCGACGATGCTCCATACCATGTCTCAACGCTAAGCCTCCTAAGACACAGGCAGCCGTACGCCCAGACAATAACATGTATGTCCGTATGTAACAGCGATAATCTCCGCTACATACAATAAACCTACCCCACCCGTTAATCGAGTTTAACCCCTATAAAATAACGAGACCAATTCAAAATTTACGACATATACGAAATGTTCGCTTACCACAACAGTTATTAATTGCTGCGGATGTAGCTATAAAGCTAGGAACACACTAGACGCAATAAACATGCCGCTATCTGTACCCAGGGCCTATTTAATAGACAGTTTACAATAATTGGTGCAATCGATAGTTACAAGTGTGTTACATGAATTATAATTGGTGGCCCCACGTTTTTATAGTCGTGCATCATGGCATTGTTGATAAGTAGAGATGTGCCGAGTATAAGTTTTATCGAGTAACCGAATAACAAGTATTTGCTATTGGTAACGTACGAAATACTTACTACAAATATTATAGAAGAATGCCATTCAAATTTTGAGCATTGCTACGAGGTACCTTGTACCATGTTCTACAGCGCACCAACAACTTGAAGATTCGAAAAGTGCCATCGCTACTTATAGATCAAAATAATATTTCAATGTCTAAGATTACCACGAGATTACTTAATTATTTAATTAAATATTATGTTCGTTTTTTCACATGATGTTTTTGACATACACTAATTTACATTATTATTGTAAAGAGGTTAGGATAAAAGTTTATGAGTTACTTCGGCAGTCAAACCAAGTTATTCAATATTCGTCGATAACGTGTACTACCAAAATAGGCCGAGTATGGAAGTACAGTACCGAGTAATAATCGAGTAGGTAGGTACTCGGCGCATCCCTATTGATTAGTGATGTGTTGAGTGGCATTTTAACAAAAACTATCGACCTTATCCAATCGCTGATGTAAAAAAGAAATATAGGTGCAGTTCTCATCGCGTGCTGCACAGGTTCGAACGTTAAATTCTAATTAACCTACTGTTTACTTAATGTAAACACCTTCAATGAGTCATTGCTCCCACTCATTTTCGCACTTACCAATCAGAGTTTTGTTAACAACGAACAATAGAACGACCGGCCCAGTATGGAGGGGCGGCGGCGTGTAAGTACGTTACTGTTACCCTGTTACGCCGGCTAGCGACACATTTATTCAGTTTACAATCACTCGGGGAGAGCTGTAAAACTGACCAATAAAAGTTCATTATCTATTGGTTTGTTCGCGCTTCCAACTTTTATTTTATTAGTTTACGACGGAACCCGGACTCCTCATAAAAACTACATAGTTGTAACTAGCTCTGATTGTGAGCTTCTACGGCCAAATTATTTGTACGTAATTTAGTTTGATGACTGAATTATGTGTTGTTATGGTATTTTTATTGGATCGTTTATTGGTAGCTATTCGTTTGGAACACGTTTTATGTCCAACACATAATTAAGTCTTTGGCATTAATGTAGAAGGCAACTATTTGTTGTGATTCCCCTTTTAGTATGTTTGGCTTTTGTAAAATATTACACAGTTCATTATACGCGTGCCGAGTGGAGGAATGCCTAACAATTACTTATACCTAAGTATTTTTATCTTAATGCGTTTTTGAGTTATTTTCGTAGATCGTGTAATTGGTTGTTCATCACTGCGTTCAGTTGGCTATCTTTATTAAGGCCGGGTATATAATTAATTTCGATACTTGAGCGTAATTATATAGCTACCCTTTCTCACGGTATAGCGTGCCGGCAAATAAATTTAATATTCATACACTCCGCGAACAGATAATATGAAGGACGTCGGGGGCTATATTTTAAAAATTACCATTTATTAAAAGCTCGCTGAAAACGTTATTTACTGGGTACAAGTGACATTTGATGGGCGTGGCGGTGTTTATGCAAAGTGCAGTAAGACGTGCCCAGCGTTTTGCGTATCGGCCGGTTCGTTCGGAGCGTTTTCCAATAAGTGGCAGCTACTTACCTAATTGCTTTGACACATAATGATTATGATTGGTCAGCGGGGCCTTGGATACGGCTAGCCGTTATGTACCAGTTTGTATATAACCCCTTATTTATATATTATCTTTAGTTTAATTATGTATTGAGTAGGTATTGAAAGCTCTAGATGCTGGGAGATAACCTAATTGCGGCTGCACCGTATTATTTATTAGGTATTGAAGCTGGTGAAGTTATTACTTAATTATTCACATATAAATTAAGCTTAGGTATACTTAAAGCAAGTAATACGTATCTAATATAAATTGTGTGATAGTGTTCTATATTCCTAAGTTGTGATTTAAAACTCTTCAATGTATCTTATAATTATTGCCTTTATTGTTTTAGCCTCAAACTATAAGCTTTGCATGCCCATTGGTAAAATTTGGCTGAACCTATCTGTTATCAATTTATCACCATGTACCCATATTTGCAAAATAAATGACTTACTTAAATTAGGTGCTTACTTAGGTACTTACAAGGAAGAGATATAGGTAAGGTTAAAATGAAACAAAAACAATGAGTTAGGTGTCTTTATAATTTTTACGTGTTACATTAATCTGATATAATATGTCAATAAAATCTCTTTATATATTTTTTTTTATGAAAATAAATTAGCATCTAGCCAATTTACACCCACCACTCAATAACTGGGCAAAGTTCGTCCTAACAAAAGTGTAGGTACCTAAATAAATTAGAAACGTCGTAAATTCAGTAAGGCGTTTTAATTGAAATCCCGGCTCTTAATTGAGTGGCTAGTGCGTTCTGCGCATGCGCTCCCACTGATTTATACCAATAGCAATTATTTACACAAACGCACGTACCTACTACTTATACAGGGTATTTTTAATTTCATTGGCAAAACTTCACGTGGTGGTTATCTTTATCAAACCAAATACAATGAAAACAAAAACAAAAACATTTTAAAATCGTACTTTAATGTAATGACCCGTCAAACTAACTTTTGTATGATATGACCTTCATACCCACACATAAAATATAACAGCACGCCTCTTTTTTCTCAAAGATGTACTAGACCTAGTAGGTACCTACACAATAAAAAAAATCAATCAATTCAAATTTTAATAGTTATGGGTATCCCTTTAACTATTATTATAGGTATATTTATATTTTACATTTACTTAGGTACTTTAAACGATGATCTTTTTAAATCTTTTATTTTGTGTTCATTGCTATATATATTAGATATAACCATACCCTTTACACAGCTGTAAAGTTTCGCTGATTAATTTAATTTAACCCTGTAGGTAGGTATCTATATATACCAATCGCACAGATTTATCGAGCACCTCACGTTTGCCACTTACCTACACCTACATTTCTAGCATGTAAATAGGGGATGAATTAGTACGCAAAGGGTGGTGAATAAAATTAGCTGTAACCTCTAGTTTCCTGGCATTTGCATTGCAGCTACTATGCAGTTAAATTGCTAATAACTTTGGTCTTTTTGGAACTGAGTTGTGGTCCTTTGTTGGAGTTGCCTGTAATTTAGAACTCAAAGAACTAACAGTCGACAGTCGTTCGGCTGACAATACGACAGCTGGCTCAAGCAACAGAAAAGAGAGCATCCGACCACGGTACGCTGTCAAGTTACTTCCCCTCTCTATAGACCCAAAGTATGCGCGCATGACAACATTTTCTTTGACAGTTTGTGTCCACCTCACACTGCTACTGGGAGCGGGGGTCCTATCGGAGGCCGGTGGGCCTCGGAGTCCTAAGCTGGCCGGTAAACTCACATTCCAAAACTCAAAAATCATACTCACAGCATTTATTTTAAATAAACAAATTTCAGACACTTTTGATTGTCATGGGGTCGGTCAGTCAGATGAAGCTAGTTAGTTGCCCATTTCAAAGCGGAGTAGGTTCCTATGGAGAAGAACGGGCAAGAACTCCACGGTAACTCTTTTAAATTAGAATTTTGTTGTTGCAGCTGCTCATGAGGTTTCCGGCAAGGGAATGAATAGGATGTGACGACAGTAAAAAGATGTCACTTTAGCAGCATCAATGAAGAGTAGCGTCCATCTGTTTTCTTCACCGAATTTTCTTTAGATTCAAACCATATTGGAATACTTACTTAAAGGCTAGAGAATGATCATGGTAGGTACCGTAATTTTTTACCCTTGGCAAGATCATCAGTGGATGTTCTTCTATGTTCTATGTTATGGGTTTGGTTTCCGCACTTAGTCCTTCAGTGGATCATTATGGATGATCTTGCCAAGGATAGTAATTTCGGTACTTATAGTTCATAGTTGCAAGCGCTTTTTTTACACATTCCCCCTTACTAATTCGTTTTATAGCGTCTGTATAGTTACACAACGGTTTGTCTTCTTCTTTCGAAAGTCAAATTACTGAAGAGAGAAATCGGTGTGTAACTATTTATCTGATGTAAGAAGTTTATTAGTAAGGGGGGTTGTACCTATATAAACGGACGAGATGAAAGGAACAGAAAAATACGTAGGTACAAAGGTGAGTAATCTCTTCCAGCATAATTTTGTAGTAGTGTAGGTAGCCTATGTTGGGAAAGGTAGGTTAAAAGCATGATACGAAATCCTTCACAAACATATACTAACACGAATGATGTCGTGATCAAAATACTAAACGATCAAATTAAACAGCTCAACAGAATTTATACTTGTTTATTTTTTATACCTACATAAACAAAATTAAAGAACGATTTAATTTATAGCTTCATTAGCGACTACCATTGACCTTAATAATAAGGCTGTGAGCGCTTAAATTAGTCGTGACTTTCGCAATCGTAAAAATATTGAGCAACGTCATTTGTTCCTTGAACACATCTTGTATGTTCAAAAACACTTAACTTTAGTAAGTACTAAAATTCACCCATCTATTGGTCACATTTCACACCTTTCGACCTAGCATCTAGTTACCAATCACACTAATATTATATAGGCGAAAGTTTGTGAGTGTGTGTGTGTGGGGGTGTGTTTATATGTTTGTTACTTCTTCACGCTCAAACGGGTAGACCAATTTTGATGAAATTTTGTATGGAGGTAGCTGACATCCTGGATTAACATATAGGCTACTTTTTATCCCGATATTCCCACGGGATCGACATTTAAGCGGGTAAAACCGCGGGGCGCAGCTAGTAAACACTATAAGGAAAGAACACAGACAGGCCGTAAAATATGAATAAAACAATGGCGCCGATTCTGTTGTTCACGAACTAAACTAAATTTAAGTTCACGCATCTTTTTCTTTCTATTTCATTAAGAAAAGGACAGAAGATAAATATTAGTTTAGTCCTGTCAAATTAAGATACTCCATAGACAACTTAGACGAGATTAAAATATTGGCTATTAAAAATACGTCAATTTACGTCAGGCGCTGACTAATTTGACAGGACTAAACTAATATTTATCTTCTGTCCTTTTCTTAATGAAATAGAAAGAAAAAGATGCCTGAACTTAAGTTTAGTTTAGTTTGTGAACAACAGAATTGGCGCCAATGTCTTCCAATTTAAATAATTCACACATCAATTTAATGACGTATATCTTTCGACATTTAGATAAAAGTCTTAATTGGAAATTTATGCCAGTTTCTTTAACGTGCCTAAGTAGGTATATAGATATACCTGATAATATACATAGATCTAAATATAGGTATCGACATTAAAACATTCACCTCTAGTGGCGATACTTACCTTCATTTGAATATTGGATTTTGATGGAATTTAAACTGCGCTCAAGAACTGTCAACGTCAACTGTCAATATTCCACAACAATGATGACCTCTTGAACTCAGTTTAATGCGCTGATCGCGTTCAGCTTCATTGGTGAAATCCGCCCTAAAAGTGACTGACCTCTGAGTTTCAGTCTTTCTTCTCAGGCTTCATCTAGTTTTAAAACATAATTTATTTTTGACGTGTTAAAGTTATTTTTGCAAAAATATAGAAATAAAGCAGTAATAGAGCAGTGGTAGCTGATTATGCTACAGAAATATATAATTTACATAATTAAATGAACTTCCAGTGCACCCTGGGTAGTCGGTCATCCCCACGACCACCTTACTAACTATAAGCAATTCTAGTTGCTGTCGATACAAAAGAAAGAAACAAAAGACGATCTAGATTTATAAGGTATAAACAATATGATCGTCTTTTGTTTCTTCTTTAGCTGTCGATACAAAAGCAAGAAACAAAAGACGATCTAGATTTATAAGGTATAAACAAAAACTCTATCAAAATGTAGCGACACAGGGCGTTGGGAGTAAATAAACAGGGAAGGGTTGAACCCCTCAACTTTTTCCTTAGCCGGGGCCTCTCCGACCCCCATCAGTCTTCTCCAGAGATACGCTAATTTATTTTTATCCGAGTTTCTTTATAGCGCTCGAGATTCGTTCCTCGTGGTATTGTTTAAGGGTCTGATTAAAGTCGGGGGCGTTTGCACCGGTTTGCCATTATTTAATAGTGTTATTGTACTGTTAGATTAGGTAATTGTCTTTTGGTGATGCGAAGTGCAGTTATCTTAATTAGAATGTAGATTATTTTGACGAATGTTCATCTTAAACTTTAGTATATAGGGTCAAATTAAATTAGCTAGAGAAACTCTACAGATGGGATGGGTATCGGTACACGACAAAATTAAAATCGGCGGTGGATGACCCAAAAAAAAAACATCATCAAATTAAATTATTTTTTATTTTATCATGTTTAGACTTCGATACTTATCACGTCTGCGAAGTTTCGCCAGCTAATTTAATTTGACCTCGTATTTCATTCAATAATTATCAAAATTTAAAACAGAGTCGCATCGGAATGTCGATTGTGTGTTAAACTGTCAACAAGCCTATTACATTCTTATTGGATTCTAAGTATTTATATTTCAATAATCCAATATATTAACGGCTACTTTATGTTCAAAGAATAATATTTATTTACATAATTAAGTATTCTTCACAACAGTCGGGTAAACTACGGTTTATTTTAAGTTTGGCCCCACGTAAGACGTGACAATGTTTTAATGAAAGGAATAACGGGATCGCATACTTACTGTAACCCTTGTCTAGGGCTGCCGCCGCCGCCCCGCTTACTGGAAATTCCTAAGAGCTGTTAAGATAGGGATGAAGCGAGTTTAAACTATGCTTTGGAATTTTCATTGCGACTGAATTCATGATGGAAATTACCTCTTGACGGTGTCCTTATTGCGGAGTTCATCAAAATGTCCAAGCATCCACGACTGGTTCAAGGGTCCAAGAGCAAAATCGGGATTATGAGCTGTCAGTGTCAATATTCCACAGCAGTGATGACACTGACAGTTTTGATTTTAGATGTGCTGATCGCGTTCAGTTTCCATGGTGGATTTCACCCTTCATCTACTAAGTACCAATCGCCAATAATATAATTTCTACTTTCTTTTTGTTCACATCACACATCTTGAATTGCAAAACTGATGGGCTTTTGTTTTTGATGAAGTTATTCTGGCATAAAGTACCGAAGCGTATCGAATTTGGTGGAATGAAGTTATCAAAGGGGACTGTCTTCTCAGTAATTGATACCATCCCGGAAATCTCAACCATCGAAGCGTATCGTTCGACCGATTTTCTGTAGTCGTGTACTCTTTTTTTGGTTTGGCCCCCTTAGTAGGTACCCCACTAATTATTACTTAAACTCAATTCAAAAGTTACATAAAGAAGCGGGACTTAGTTGAACAGTTAAAATTTTCTGCATTAACAAAATTTTCCAATTTCAGTCCACAACCATCTAAAAAAGAAAACCCACCACACAAATAATTCAACGGAATTCGAAACGGCAAATGGGCCCATATCTAATTTATGAGAGTTAAAAATGATAAGTATCCTTGTTTTGGATCTCTTTGGGGTAACATTGTTTTTGCGATCGGCAACCCTGTCATTACCGTAAGGTTGACCATCCCTGTGAGAGCTCTGACATATCGTTGGAACACTCCTGGAGTGCCAATAACATTAGTGTTCAGGAAATGTGCGGTAGTTCTCTTAATAGTGGTTGGATTCGAGTGTGAATCGTACTAAGGGTTGGAAACTCATTGGTCTAATTTGAATTTCATTCTGTTATCACTCGTTTGGTTCTAACTTGACACACAAAAACATTTTACTAGGAGAAGGAGCACTGTTACTTTGTTCTTATCATAGTGTGAAAGAAACCAATAAAAATGTTACTGCACTCTGAAGCAGCATTTACGTGAAAACCTTGTTTCCGTATATGGAGGCTTCTATCTTCTATAATCGTGTTAGGTCTATTTAAAAGTGACAAAACATTTATTAAAAGAAGATAGGTACCTACATAATAAAATATCTTGTAAATAAAGCTACCGTGTTCGGTTGAAAACCAGTAGGTAAAATAACGAGACAAAGTTTAAATCCTGAAGGGGTATTGAACTTTCTATTAGGTACTCTTAAGAAATTCCTAATAATGTACCTAGTACCTATGGGTCTATGTTCCATGTTGCTGCAAACGGTTAAATCTTATAAAATTCTACCATACAATACATAAATTGATTCCAACAAGATGTAAGTCGGTTCCTATTACGTAGGCATAGTTAGTTCGAGGTGTTTGGCCTTTCGAGTGATAACCATTCGACTTGCCGGGACCCCTAGTAGAACCCAGGAGTACCAACTCAACCAAATAATTGCTATTCTATTCACACTGAGAGGACGATTTATGCCCGGAATTATTTCCTTGTTGTTTTATTCGGGGATTTGTCACTCACCCCCCTCTTTTATAATTACCCTAGATATCGAGTAAGTTTTTAAATCGAATTTATGTTGTTTCAGGGTAACTTTTGGCTCGGATTAGTTTGTATTGAATGTAATTATGGGATTTTAGAAAGTTTTGCTAAATAACTGCTTTGTTCATAAGCTGGGCTTAATACGGTCTTGAGATCTGCCGTTGGAGTTGGATTTGAATAAACTAGGTCTAAACTGATAGTAAATAAAGTGGATTTGGAAGTTTTTAGTTTCGTTTCTCATTCTGTTTTCTGATAGGGAGGCAGTTTTTCTTATTTTCTTCTAGACCGTTGTTGTCAATGTTATCTACCATGGTAGGTAAACCTTAAGTCACTTTTATTAACTGACTTCAAAAAAAGGAGGAGGTTCTCAATTCGGTTGAATATTTTTTCGCCTTATAAAATAATAGACTTTGTTTTGACACAATCCATTTTACAGGCTGTGACAAAAAAAAAGTGCCATCATCCATAGTAACTTTCACAATATGGCAACATTATAACCTAAATATTTTATTCATATACTTATCTGCCCACATACCTACCTACTTGTCTCAAGCTATTCCAAGATTAATCTTGGCACAGCTTCCAAAACAATCCAATTGCTTAGTTGGAAAAATCGTGATTTAAAAATATTAATTGTAACTCTAATAGTAGAATGTAACACGATATTGCCAAAAAGCTAAATAAGTATTTTTCGGGTTTTATTAGACTGTAAATAAAACAAAACTTCGTTGAAAAATTTGATTAACCAACAGACGCTATAGTAGCGCCATCTAGTGTCGTTGTAAAACTTTCATCTTCATTTTCAAGTTACAATTTACGTAAATCTGTGTACAATCGTTGTTGTATCGACTAATAATTGGCTTGTAAGTGCACGTTGTATTTTTAATCATTGTATTTTGGACGAAAACTTATTTCAAAGTATCGTAAACGAGGCACCTTAGTCATGGTCTAAGAAGTTCTACCGTTCGCCGCTAGATGGCGCGCAACTCAATATTGTCAAGCCACCACTCGGGTGCGGACGTTCAGTGTACTAAACGGTGAGAGCGAGGGAAAATCCGCCGGCGGGACACGAGCGGATGTTTATGATGCAATTTACAGTTCGTATATTGCCAGGCACTTCATATAACACGACAATACACTTCTGAATTCTCTTTCAAGTTGTTTGGGTTTCATGAAACCTGCACTAAGAAAATTCTTTCTCAGTTTTTACGTTTACTATGAACTACCGGTCTAGATATTGTGTTAAGAATAACTATGAATGACACCACGTGGCTTAGTTATTATTTTGTTTTATTTTAAACTAAGTAGGTAGGTAATAAAATTTGGATCATAAATAAGGTTAGTTTGGGCAATTGTTTACAGCATAGATTACAAAACTTACGTAAGAAGTCATTGAACCACAAACATTGTCGTTGAACTTGTGTCTTACGAATCTGCCACAAACGTATAGGTATTAGAATATATTCATGCAATTCCTACTGCATGAAATACGCATAATTTTTAAATTCAAAATTAGCCAAATGAAACTAAATGCATAGTAAAACATTTGAAATCCATGTAATACGGCAATGTAATTCGTCCGCAGTGCTACACTAGCGGCATCAATCGAACCCATAAAACATCAACTTTACGACGTGACGACCTCAAATGGCTCATAAAAAGCTTCACGAAGTCACTCACAGATGGCGGTACGGTCGTTGAGCGATGAGCGCCATCTACAATCGGCAACTGTGAGTTATATATAAGTCGCTAACTTGGAGGACCGAGGTTATGGTTTTATTGGGTTATAAAAGTTACGAGTTACGACGTTCGGCCGTCGAATATGGAGATATCGGAGGGCGAATGGGCGTGTAAGACAAGAGAACGACTTTTATTGTTTGTAAATTGGCTGTAAAATTATGAGTTCGCTCGTATTGTGCGTAATCACGGCGATCAGCTGTTATTTTATGGGATAAATCACTTTATTACCGCAAGTGGTGGTTTATGAGGCTATAAAGCTTCATTCAAATGGGCGTCAGGTTGTCTACCGCGTCGATGTGCTAATGTACATATTAACTAATGATTTTATAGCTTTACTAGGTAATTTATTGGTTTCACTCTTTGAATAACTTGAAAAAAATATTGCTCATCAATAGCTACGTGTAGGTAACGGTGTAAATGCCTTCCTTCTGTTTATAAACATTTTGATGCGATCATTTTGTGCGGCACTCATGTTTCTCGGTTTTCAAATTACCTACCTACCTTGCTCATTGGTTTATTTTTAGGTTAATATTTTAGTGGAAAGTAGGTACTTACAAGTATTTTATTTTAGGCCGTGAACAAAATACCTATGTAGGTACTTAATTTTTGAGAACGTGTTTTTCACACGTTCATATAAAATTTTGTCGTGATCTTGAATAAAACATACTACTTAGTATGTTTAAAAAATTAATAGCATGAAACATAATTAAGTACTTAAATTCATTTTAAATTGAATGTAATAAATAAATAAAACGAGAAAAAATTCGTATCGATTACTGTTTAATGATTCCGCTATTCGGTAATAGATGGCGCCACATTGGAATACACTAGGACTGCTCAAACATCTTGATGGTGGTAAATGACCATTAGGTAATTGCTTAATACAGAAGAACCTTCTATTTAGTTGGATAGATCACAAAAAGAATATTAATCCTTTTTTTATTCCTTGTATGTAACTATCTATTTATGAGACATTTAGACATAAACTTGATTAGTATGCTGTATGCAGCATCTAACATAATTTATATCTAATTGTAAATTGTTATACTTACCTACAAAACCTATGTACCTAGGTAGAAATCTGAAAAAATCCCTATACTTAAATATTCAAATAAAAACCACCCATACCTACATGACTAAAAAAATCGATATCAATACGAGTCGTTTTTTCCCCACTTACCTAAGTGTTTTTTTATCTCGTCAGCCAGTAGCGTCGAAGTTAACAGCGGCTAATTATTTGTTTTACGACACGTTTACGATCATCGTCATCGTTAACTTGACGTTTACGATCAGTTAACACCTCGGCCCGTGATTGTTTAGCACGTGGCAGTTATTGCCACTTTATATTAATATTGTAAACATACTCTTTTATTGATCGCAAGCGGCTCCATTGAAGTAGGTATCGCTTAAATTAAAGTGGATTATTTTTTGGTCAATTTGTCGGATTTATTTGTGCGTTATTTTTCATCAGAATAATGCTTTATTCTCACAATAAGAACGACGACATTCATTTTATTTTTCTTTATTACAAACGGTACGGCGGGCCACAAAAAGCATTGCCAACAAATTCCTAATACACTTTTTGATGTACAATATAATAGATACAAGACCCAAGTGAATTGAGCTAGCCAGTTAATAAACGGAGGGAGAGAACAAGACAAAAAATAAATCAAGACAGAGAAAGAAATACTGAAGGAGAGACGTTATTTATGAGATGCACATTTGGGCTGAACAGCATGAAATAAAAAGTTATTTCCTGGTATGGTTACGATATTAATGTTTTGCTTTTATTTTGTTATTAAATAAGTACTTTTTTTGGTGGCTTACTCTGATTACGCTACATTTTCGCCTGTTCGTGGTTTAGCAGACATTTATTTAAAGTAGTTCACAGCATTGTTCTAAGTAAGAATAATGAAAATTCTGACTATAAATCTTAAATCCCAATTCAGTGATAAAGTTTAATATTTAACGCTAGAAAAGTCTCAAGCTTCAAATAAAAAATAAGCCTAAAATATGTAACGAAAAAGAAATTAAAAATAAGAATAATGTAGACATGTTTTTCGCGACCGTACCGCCTATCGCTATGAGTAAGTTATGGCCGCTGTAGGGTGAGTTACACCCTGCTTAGGTCACGTGGCCCGAGAGGGATGCCACCACCAAAAATCCGCGGGGTAAAAAAGGACAAAACAAGTTGGGGCGGCAAGTTATCTTCGTTTCATTCAACTCACACTCGCGCCGCCCGAACGTCCGTATAGATCAATAAAACTACTTTATCTCTTTTTGGCACATCCCCATCCCGTCGGCGACTTCCTCGAACGATACTTTGCTGTCGTTGCATCAAGCTTTCTCTATTGAAACAAATACACTCGTCAAACAAAAGTTGTTTTTTTTTCGTTAGTCTTTTGTTTTCTTTTCTTAATTTCAAAAGTCGATTGTCATCTTTCAGAAAAAAATAAAACGTGAAAGCAGAGAGACGAATTTAAAGAAAGGAATACTATATTCAAAAACAGACCGTTTGTTCACGCTCTTTTGTCTTTTTTTTCGGAAAAAAAAGGAATCCCGCTAACGCAATTGTCGCCCGTTTTTTACGCGGTGAGGTCGCGTAAGAACGTTTTATCCGTGTTTACAAAGGTAATGGCCATAAAATATTATTACCGGGCTATTAGGAGCGAGCCACAGGTAGGTCCGGGTGGCAGTCGCTAGTTCATTGCCGTTGCGATAGCGCACCGGTAGTTGTAAGTAATTGAAGCTGTTAATTTGTCGTTAAGTGCTCCTGTGTCTTGTTTGAGCGGCCGCACGTGATTTAGGTAGGTCGGCTTTTTGTTTTAATACTTTTTATTTGACCAAAAGTAAGTACCTATACCTACTCAGTTTATACATATGTTTTTATGGAGCAGTGGTGGGCCAATGATAACGGCCGCGACTTACGAGTTGTAGGGTTGAACTCCGACAGGCGCTTTACTTTGTGTAAATTATTTCTTCGCCACTGCTTTCACAAAACGGTGAAGGAAAACATCGTGAGTAAACCGGCAGGAAACCGGCATGTCCTAGAACCAAAAATTTGAAGACATGTGACGTCTACCAGCCCGCAATGGGCCCGCGTGGTGGATTACGGCCCACTCCCTCTCACAGAGGCCTATGTCCCAGCAGTGGGAACATTATAGGCTGATTATGTTATGTATGTAGCTTAGCTACTCTACTTGTAGCTTACCTTTCAACCACTTCATTTACTGTGCATAGAATTCAACCATTTTCAGTTATTCAGCATACAAAATCCTCGAAATTTTTCCCTTAAATATTTCAAAAACCTCTTTGATACTTACCGTTTAGAAAAGTGGCTGTTTCTCGGTAGGCTGTCACACTGGCATATTTCGCGGCCGGCCGTCTTCCGGTATCACTTAATAAAGTAATTACTAGGGTAAAGTCGGGTAGCTCTCCGCCTTCCCGCTCCACTGCGACGTCACAAGTAGGGACGACACAAACGATTTGTGTCTGAATTTAAAATTGAGCAATTTGGCAATGTAATGACACCCCTGTTGTTCTGAGTTCATTTGGAAATTAAGTTGCAAGGGATAAATGCAGTGCAATCTACATTAGTTTAAAATTAAGAGGAAACTTAAAGAGAGAGACATTTACGTCCGCAGCAATCTGGAAAGTCTCAAGACATAACACGAAGTTCGCTATTTTCTTTGACAAATTTTACTTGTAAAATCACTAACTTATTAAACCGAGCCATAATAATATTGTATGACCATCTATTTATCCTTCTTTATTTTATATTGTTTTGGACTTACTTATATTTAAACTATACTTATCATTTACTTACTCGTCTGCTGCAAAAACCCTTCAAACCCTTCACATAAGCAAAGAAAATAACTTTTCTATTCATCAAACCACCAATCACCACTCACAAACGGTAACCTTCTACAAGAAAGTCATTCATAAGCGGTAGAAGCGGAAAGAAAATGTGATGAAGCGAAGAATATCGCCTTTATAATCTTGTTACTACTATCCTAATACAATAAAATCGTTCTTGTATAAAGCGATGCTGCGTTAGGGGCAATCTACACTTTTCCCCACTTTCTTCGATCGTGGGAACTTACGAAACATATTTATGTATGGGGATGTTTCCAGTTTTGTCACGAATAGTGATTTTTGGGACTATATGAGGGGTTCGGATCTTTCATCTTCTATCACTTTTGGTACATTGGTTTTATCTAACATCATCTTTAATGTAAGTAATTCATTAATTACCACCCAGTTATATTTAAAGTAGGTATAATGTATAGCAAAAGGGCTTCCATTAATTATATGATTTATTGCTTTAATTAACAACAGAACTTCTTTAAATATGTCGCACATGTGTCCCAAATATGACGTCACTATAGTGTCAGAGCTTTTAGTAGATAGATACTGCTATTGTATATTTTACGTCAATGATCAAGAAAGAAGGATTGTGGATGCATAGAAAATTAAAATTAACTAGAAACAATTTTTTTGTGAGGGGTGACTTGTTGTTTAATCCTTGTTTGATTCTTCGTGACATGTGCTGCTATATAAACAAACAAGTACTGTATCAATAAAAGGTTAACGTGAGACTCACGATATTAGGAATATGCATCGGTAAAATATATCGATGTTTTGATTGAAACAGTCTATCTTATGGAAATAACTGATAGATCTAAGCTAAGCCATCATTTCACACGCAGACAGAGTCTATATTCTATCTATAGGTATGCTTCATTTAAACTCTGAGTTTTCTAGTTCTGTAACTATATTATCAAAGACGATGCACTTTATTGCAGGATGAAGATTTCCGACTGTTTCTATTCAATGATCACTAGACTTCTATTCCATATGAGTTATGACTCAAGTGTCTAATCTCAAGACTTTAAAATATGAACTTCAAGAAAATTTTGAACGTAAGTCTAAGGCAGATACAGCAATGCGCTCATACTTATATTGTCCGTATCAAACAAAAGTTTGGTCACGCTTAATGCCTTTACGACTGTCGAGGGTGACATAAAGAAAATGAAAAACATTTTGTATTATTCTTGTTGCGCTGTTACGCGAGTAACTTCAACGACCCTCCTTAAGAAGGCTGCACACTCGCGTATTACACCTGCGTTTGTCGCTAAGCTTGTGGGGATGTGAGAATTAGTTTTGGGTTTCAAATTAGAGAGAAAAATTTGCTCATGATTTGTTAATCCTTTATAAATTATATCTATCGTAAGATGTCATTACTTTACTAAGTGGCATGAAAAAGTGTCCATACAGAGAAGAGTGAGCTTACACTATAGTAATAGCATGACAATCAAGTCAAGCCGACACTGTATGTGTCAGAGGTGTCAAAACGAAACTGAAACGCAACCATCTTTTGACGCTATAATTCTATTGTTGGTATAATTCAATTGGCTATGATGCATAAATGAACAGTATAATACCCACTTAACTATCAAAAAATTGTCAAAAAAAATTAAAAGATCTATGACTGAATGAGTACATCAGATACATAAATAGGAATGACTAAACTCTGATTTTTAAATTGCAAGACCAGAATGACAGCCGTGATCGGCCTTTTTTGTCAACACGACATTATTTAGTATTTATTAGCCGTCATTTTAGTCTAGTAAATTAAAAAAAAATCTGTGTTTACTGAGCAACACGTTATTAGATATAGAATCGCTTGAAGAACCCAAAACAGGTTCGCAATAATAAGTGTCAACATAATTGATTGGTATTTAAAAGGGGATATTAAAATAAAATAAAATGCTACAGCTTATTCAACCACAAATTAAATACTCTAAATCTACCCACATATCTAGTAATTAAACTCTGTCTATTGTCACTGGATTTTTGTAATTGCTCTTACAATACAATGCCATGATTAACTACAATTAATACTAATAACTCGTGTCGTACCTGTATATTCAAAGAAACATCGTTGACTGTTTTTACGTCAACAAACTTAAGACTTTTGGTTTCTGCCAGTCTGGCAAATGGCAAAAAATATGTAGATTTTGTTAAAAAATGAATATGCATGAGCTACATTTTAACTCTTTATCTCTATTAGTTTGACATAACATATATCACATATTGATTCAAACGGATAGAATTATAGGATACCTACGCTAAAAAGTCGTAAATTTTTAAAAATAAATCGTGGTGTCTCCAGCTTGCCTTAGCGCTTCCCTCCGTATTCAACGGTTTTTGCTTCGACAAATATCCGCAGAAACTAGTTACGTGTTTGGACTTGTTTATGTCGACTTTTTAATATTTATTACCTGTCTTGATCCATCTTAGAGTAGCAAGTTATTTGGGATTGTAAGACATAGTCTTTTTTGTTTAATTAGAATAATATTAGGCCGTATCACCATGATTCATGCTCTTCAGACATTATCTACTACTTCATTCTTCATTCCTTTCTGAAATGGATATATGTATCTCTATATCGTCTTCCAGACTTTTTGCTCGTAGCTAATTTGTTGTTGTAGTTTATACATTGTTAAATACTTTACTGCTGGAAGGGAAACCGATTAGTAAGAAAACGAGATATCTTTAGGTTCCTAGTGAGTACTAGTATACTGTTCATCTTTTGTATTATACTTAATTGCATCGACTGAGTAAACTCTTTATAAAATCCGCTTTTAACATTTACCTCAAATATCTGTACAATATTAAAACAAAACCACACATCGTAACCTACTAGTACAAATAAACTATGTGCGTCATTGAGCTATCAACAAAACGCAAACACAGCGATACAAATACAATGTAAATCAGTAAGGAAGCGAGCGGAAAAGCCCGGGTGTTGGGTGTTGAATAAAATTCCTTCACTGTTAGTATAATTTCGTAACATAGTCTCGGTCGGGACGAGGCGGCTATAAACTTGTCAACTCAAACTATTTCTGGGCTGTTTGTTTTCCTTTTGACAAATCGTGTCGCGACGCCATCTTAGCTGCATAGCTGACGGTTTGATACCGCCTTCGAATTAAACTTTAGTTTAGGATGTAGTCTATTAAGAGTAGGAACCTAATGAAGAAATACCACTATTCAGTAATGCGAATTGTGATCTTGTATAATCTTCCGTTTGGTAGAATCTGATACACATGATGATGATTGTGGATGTTGATAACGCAAGAGTCTAAATATCATATTCGAACCATTCAGTTTTCATAACCTGTATCAAATTACAGAAAAGTAATTAAGGCTAAACTGCTCGAAAACATCGAACTGTTCCTGTAAGGTAAAGTTGATCAATATCAAAACAAGCTCCAATATCGGCAATGTAGATGAAAAATATTAAAATTAACTCACTTAAACTGTCGAAAAACATTAAAATTTATATGCACTTACTCACAGGAACTCGATAACTCTACGATGATCTATAGACGGTGTACGTAATGAAAGGGAGACAGTTATGTGTAATATTTACCCAAAAATACCTGTAATAAATTAACAAGTGTGGGTTGTATCGCGGAATGAAACAACATCAGAACTTCAGAAGAATGAACCTTTATTCGCGTAGGTAAAGAACATCTTTGGTGGGATGGCCGAAACTACGTCAAAGAAAACAGAAATAGCATCAAAGAATAGATATATATGTTAGTCTTTCAGTCACGATGTTTTTAAAACTAAAATATTACGTTTGTATAACTAACGAATGATATATTTTTGTAAAACTTGCCAATAACAAGCAGGAAGATTTGTTAATGAATGTTTTGGTGAAGGTGACGATGAGCTGGTCATTAATATTATTTAGGTCCTTCGTTTTCAGAAAATCTAGATATGGTTTTTGTTATTAAAAGCACAGAGGTGTTCATTTATATGGAGTTTCAAGGCATATACATATTTCATCAAAACCCATGATGTTACAGTAAACCTTCATCAAAGTAACTACATAATTTTAAAGTGGCTTCACGTCGCTTAGTGGTCGGTAGTAAAATCTTAGATAAATTGGACAAAAAACAATAAGTCATACATCACCTGATAGTGTCTACATTTAAGTAGTCCCACCTCTAAAACTAACTAGGTTTTACCAAGTATAAAACATAATTCATAAATATTATATACCGCGGTCACATAACTCAGCTCGCGTCCCGGGTTCGCTCGTAATTCGTCGTGTGTGGCTCGCGACTCTTCTCCGCATCGCCTTCGGAAATATCGCTCTTATACCTGATAGATGACAAACAAAAATGAAATCTATTTTCCACGAAAATGAGTTCTTAATTGAATGAGTAAAAATGGTGGTTATGTTCATGGACGTGGTGAAGAAAACTAAAACCTTAGACAAGAGATCTATGATAAACGTGATTTCGGTAACGAGCACCGTCATCGTTGATGAATGGTCACGACTCTTATTTTTCCGTGAAAAAGGGGAGAAAAAACGAAAGTGTGAAGGGATGGCCTCACTAAATAATATTGTGAAAAATAGTTTATTGTTAGATCTCGTGATTAGATGTAATAAAGGACGGCCGGGATGTAATCTTTTCGAGGGAAAATTGTTTTCATCTACGGGCCGTTTGTTGTGCAAGAAGGATTATAATTTGCCGAAGCTCTGGGAGAGGGCACCACAAATCAACTTGATAGTAAACATACATGTATAGGTTATATTATTATATTCGGATGGATCATACGAGTCGACAAATTAATGTCTGATTGAGAGTGGCACGCAACTTTGACAGTATTTTCAAAATAAAGCCGACTTGATGTAACATAATAAATATAGTTCTAAGTTGTGCCAGTAAATCTTTAGGAAAACTACTGAAATAAATGACGGGGACGGATGTGCTTACAAATTGGAGATGTCTATGAAAAATATTTCAGTTGATATAGGTTGAAAGAAAAGAAAGTCAATACAACTTTTTCAATAAATTATTTATCCAAGAATACAGACTGTGTCGATGACGGCTATAATGGTATATTTAGAAATACCTATGAAAATTTAGCAGAAGGAGTTTAGTTCTTAAATTACTTGTGGCTTTTACAAAGAATTAGGTGCCATAACAGTCACTTGTCTCTACAAAATGGTACCTACTTTACTATAGTTTAAACAAGTGAACTTTAATTTAAGCGACATAAATATCACGATTTGGCACTATGACTGACACCCGATTACCCTTTGCTCACCTCACGAATATAAGAGAGAGAAATTGCTGTACCTATTTATTGCAGCAAAAAGACGAGAAAAACATCTACATAGGTACTTAATAAACGTCAGATACTCTACAAAGACGTTCGGTAAAGTGGCGAGGTTTTATTACAAATCATACAGAGATTTATAGTGTGTGTCCTCGACCACTAAGCACTCACAACTGAAATATGGGGTTTCAATACCATGAGTTCGCACTTAAATAATTCTGTTGAAGGTGGTAGTGGAGGCGAACATAGATATTCTCTAAGAAATGGGGCGTATTAAAATTTTGGCAGTAAACTTCAAGTTCGTTCTATATTTCAAGAACGTATCAAATGAGAAAACAAAATAAATGTTTTCTACAATAATTACCTTTTTTGAGATCTAATACCTACTAACGAATTTACTGATACAAAAATATATTAAATTGGGTGTTTAGTCACTTTAGTTATACAAAAATCGTCAAACATCAGCATGTCGTCAAAATAAACCAAATAGCTTTTTGGTAATAAGCCTCAGCTGAATCTTATTTTGAATAATAATTTTCTTCACCTCCATTGCTGTGTAGATTCTCGCTTCGTACTCACGCCTCACGTCTCACACTCTCTCCATAACAATGGCAGCTCATCGCCAGTACACCAGTACTGTGCACCGTCTCCGCGATGTTGCCAACTCGATATCATCTTATTTCCTTGGCATCGACGCCAGCGACGACCGCTTGATTTATTCCCTACTACCAACCTACAAAACTTTACGGATTAAATAGTTTTTTCTCGTTACAATATTTGCCAACTTATTTTTTCTCGAATTTTTTGGTCTCCTCTTTAATTTACATCGTGCGTAGGTTGCCTTTGCATATATTTGCATGGAGTATTTATTTTGTAGCAATAAAGTGGTTTGCGAACGTTTTGTAAATATTATATGACGCTGTCTACTGAGGTGTATGGACACATAAAGCTAAAGACGCATTGTTTTTTTTTTGGCAACGAAACACGAGTACACGCGAGTGATGATTCGTTTCGAAGGAATTTAGCATATGTAAACAAAACCGAATTTACGTACAAACACGAATGACAATAAAGGCGTAACTAAAGTGAGAACCTAAAATAACTATTGCTTGCAACCATAGATATCCGACTTGCAACCCTCAAATGCCCGACCTAATGGTGGCACATAACAAACTGTTACAGAAATAAATTGCAAGAAAAAAGAAATATTAATCTGAGCACGTCGACCGCATTAGCCGTGCCCAAAAATAAAATTAATATAAATATCGTGTAGTGTGAAAGTTCACAACGACGACAAACGATTGCGCATGCGCCTAGTAACGGTCGCCTTTTTAAAACTTCCGTATAATTGGTCGTGTCTTGAGAGATGAGAATTTATGTGAAGGTTAGAATACCGTTGATATTTTGAATAATGAATTTTAAATCTCAAAGTCACGTCGTCAGACGGTAAAGAGTTACTGACCGTATTTTGTTTGAATAAACATGGATCTTTTAACGAACAGTTAAAAGATTTAAAATAAAGAATGTGTGAATCAAATTATGCGGATAACTATTGCCACATTGTCGGACCTGGTTTTTAATTGTAGGTAATGAATACTTATGGAATCAGAAAACTTTCATTTTCATTAAAACTGGATACACAAGCAAACGCTTCGAGTTACTTTTCGGTCGCTTTTTTTTCACGCGGTCGTGTCATGTTTTGTGAAATTTACGTCCAGCTTAAAGCGTCCAAAATTTTAGCTTGTGCCGTCCAAAATCCTGATAAATGTCCCGGGCGGGGGGCGGATCGCTGCGGGAAAAAAAACACAGTACCTACCCCTTTTAATATTAATATTGCTTGCGAGGCAAATTTCGTTAGATACTAACGTAATTTACATATGAGTTTTTTGGAAGAAATATTTTGATGTTGAAGATATATTACGGTTTCGACAAACAAACGAATGATGACTCTTTCTAACACCTTTTTAAACCTCATACATTTTCACTAGCACTTTTTGGTAGCCATACCAAGTCTAAGGAAGAAATACTTCTAACAATAGACGATACAGTAACGGCGTACATGGACGGAATACGTCACGGAGGGCCCGCACACGTCGGGTGGGGATGTAGATAAATTGATGGCCACTCCGCGCAGGTATAACGCGGGGAGGGGCGAGCTTGGGCGAGCTCCTTTTAAAACGAACCCTTATTCCAATTTTTGAATTCGAATATAATTGGTTGTTCCAATATTTTGGCGTCAAAATGGTGGTGATTTTCAAAATGGGACCCGAATCAGTTTAATTCTCGAGTTTTACTGATGCCTCATTTTATTAAACACATGCTTTCATTGTTATTTCAAATTGTTCAAGATCCAGGGTTAAATAAAAACTGCTATAACAATATAATTCAGTAAAATGGTAATAACTTTTCTTGAACTTACACTTGTGAAATAGCTTGCGGTTATAATTTTTAAACCCTTTGTTGAAACCCTCTGTAATCCTTATAGAATTTACATACAAATGTAAAGTATTTTCACATTAATCTTATATGCGTTAACGAATGTAATAAAATCCTTACAGGCTGGGGTGGAATCTGAGACAATTTGCCAGTCTCGCCCCTTCGTAAGCCCACCTATGCGTCTTTCTTATTGCCGCCTAAATCTTGAATATACAACTAAGATTAATCCCGTTGAAAGAAAGGGTGTTGCAACCCTTTTGAGGGATGTTTGCGTTAAAAAAAGAGGTTTAAAAAGATTTGCTATGCAGAAAGAAAATTTTCTGCCACCATCCTCCGGACACTATCGGCTAATAGATAGGTACCTATAGATCAAGTACCTAGATATAATTTCAAGATGTAAAAATTTTCAGTTTTATCGAATGTCATGGTAGCTTATTTGGATATACAGCTGACAGTTCTAAACGCCTTGTTAAACAAAACATCTGCATCTAAGCTACATAATCACCACCAGATTAGTGAGAATTCGTCAAAAATGCTCAGGACAGCACTGAACTAAACTAAAATGTCGTAACCCGTGTAAACGCGGTCTTCACGCGTGAAGTTTCATTTCGTGTCGGTTATTGAGGTTTAATTACTTTTTTTATTGTCGTGAGAAATACCTAGGTCGAGTTAATAACGGCTTCTAGGTGATAATTGCTCGGTTAATTACCAAACCAGATACGAGACTGTGTTTGTTTGTGTTTAAGGTGTTGACTTTATAAAGTGCTTCTATTCAAATGGCTGTTCATTAAGTATGATTGATGTTTTATAGTTAGTTAATAGAGCTTCCGAATTGTCGTTAAGTGCGAATGTAGATTTTTGAATATATAACCACCTAGCCGAAGAATTTAGAAGTGCCACAGATTTAGAATTTAATAGAAAGCTATATAGGTAACTGGTTGTGTGAGAGATGTTTTTATTCCATCAATGAATATTTTGAATGTAAAATGTAAAACTTATTTATTATAATTAATGTAAAACTTATTTATTATAATTACTATGACATCTACATATTTACATTACTTAAATAATATTGAAACATTTTCATTAGTCTTGCAATTTTTCATTGACATGACATTATTATTATTAATCGCTATTTTTAATATAAATTATTATTATAAAGGATTATATAATTTAATAATTGCATTTTAATCCAAATTTAAATTATGAAATTATTATTAGTATTTTAATGTTATTGCTAATTACTAAATGTGTACTGCATGCTATAGTTTATCCAAGATGTAAAATCTAAATATTTGCACGGCTGAAATTCCGAATATAGTGAAACCCAGAGATCTTAAGAACTTATGTTAGCTATATTCTTGCAATTAGATATATCATTAATTTGTTTGGGGATCTGTATAATAGGAGCTCTACCAAAAATTGGGTCCAAAATTGTTAGTGCTCAAGTAAAGAAACATGGAGACTAATATTGGTGATTGTTGCCTTCAACGAGTACGTACTTCAGCGGTCGATATTCATTATTTCCACGGTAGAATACTCGCAACCCTTATCAAGGGAAGATGCCCGTTTTTTCTCGGTTTTCCCAAATAATTTATTTAGCGGCCCGCCGTCAATTTATCTCTGTGGGAGCTAATTTCGCGTCGGCCCGGTGGCTGGATGGCGCATGCTGTAATTCAACAAATTGCGCGTCCTATTGGATTTATGGGCTCTCGCACTTGACGGAGCGCCCGGCGCCCTTCTTCCATTGTTCTTGATGCTGTGTGCATACTGGTCAACATCTGGAAATAGAATAGAAATCGTGTTAGTCGCATTTGGGGTCGTCGTCCGTGGCGGCATCCCGAGCATTCGTTTTACTTTTGTGCCGACTTAAGTTATGTCTGGATGCGTTACGTAACGATTTGCAATAAAAACATGTGCCATCATTTGGAATTAGCATTTATTCTGAACGTGAACGCGATTTAGCGTCAAGTCAGCGCGTTGTATTTCTTTATAAGTTCTTCTATTTTCCTTTCCTATCTTTCTTTATATTGTGCACAGTATGCTGCCGCCCTTATCTCCTTTACAGTAGTAACACATAATCGTATCAATTATTCGGTTCGCGTCCCTCTTCTTTATTACTTTCCTTGACCGGGATGGTAGGTGAACCTTTTTGTACAACTTTGACTTTTTGTGAGAATTCCTTGGAGAAACGTAGGTGTATTTTTGTTTATAACGATAAATTACGTGCCTACTGATTGCATGGGTGTTTAATCAAAAGTTTGACCTACATTCGTTGAAAAAACCTACTTCACATAAATTGTAATCGTGTTGTTTGTCACCGCATAAATAAAATAAGAATGTACTTGAACAAGAAAACTTAATGCCAACGACTAGTTTAAATCGATTTTTTTATTTTTTTTACAAAAACATGTATAAAAATGAAGTAATTAAATTCCCGGAAAAAATAATAAAATAAGATATTGTGCAAGTGAGTGGTGAGGCGAGCTCGAACGTTTCTGTTATGTGTTTCTTTCTGCTGACTGCGGATCGCCAGACAGTCCTCCCTCGCGCTGCTTCGCGAATGGGCCACATCAGCAGCACTGTAACTTTATAGAGATGATAAAACCATTTATTTTCATTTATTTAAAGCTAATTTTAAGAAGACATAAATTGTTTCAGTTTTAATTTGGTAAAAAACTAATATTTTTTTAGAATGTTAATTAACACTGCGGGAAACTACACGCCCCAGACTTAATAACTTTAAAACTTCTACTGTGTCTCGTTCAACGTCTTTCAATGGGATAACTTCTAAACTAAAAACTAGAGAATAAAAAATAGGTAGGTATATTACTTTAATACCTACTTCTAAAACCATCTGCTTTTTTTTACACAACTCTATCGCTCTACACAGCGAAAGCTTTGTTTGAATTTAAACTCTTCCGCATACTTGCCTAATTATGTTACACCCAAATATCAGCCTTATTACAATCCACAGTTTGCCTAATTTAGTTACGTGCCTACAACTTTATACTACACTGCGCCTGAAAACCGTTCCATTTGCTCAAATATACTCGGAAATATCGTTCCACAGAAAAATAAATAACAACAACTCAAACAAAGTGACTTCCATGACATTATGTCGACATTTATTTAAATAACACACTTAAATGATAACTGTCACACACGCAACCACTCTATATATATCCACCGTCTTTGTAAATCAGCATATGCAAAGTGGTATAGCAATAAATCTAGCTGCTCTTGCTCGTTCGCGCATCATGTTACATCTTAATTTCAGAGCCGGCTCGACGGAGCCTGCCTGCCAGAGATACAGCCTTTTATCAAATACGCATTACGCTAGAAATTAACTTTAACTGAAAAAAAAAATTCTCCGTTCCGTGAGCGTAAGCGATAAATAATGAAAAGCTGTTAGAATGCTGAGTTTGTTTTAACATGCCCATGGGGCTTGCGCGAAATTATTTGCATTTTAAGTCCGCCCTTGTTTATGAGAACGTATTCCGATCTGATGAAATATCGTCGTACGCTTTAGATTTTAAATTGTTACCGACTAGTGCCAAGCGCGTACAAATAGAAAATACTGCTGAAAATCGTCACATTTATCTCCTCAGCATTAAGCTGAAATTATGCTTCCAATTATCCTAAACCAACAGCGACGATAACGAATTTTTCATACATTGTTTAGCTAACCCCGCTTAAATTATTTATCACGAAAACGAAAAAGCTATTTGCATTTATTTTTTTTATGATTGGCGTTTTAATTAATTTCGCTTTCCTTTTGTTTCAGGTGGTCGTCGCGTGTAAACGTTGTCGATGCTTTGGTAGGTCTTAGGGCCGACTAGTGTGTAAGTTAGCGCGCTCCATTTACACGCAGCTAGTGATGTATGAGTTCCGATTGTCATATTGTCGCTCGGCTCCGCACGCCTCGACGCGGTTTGACGTCGCGAGATCAAGATATCAAAATCGACTGTCGAATAAGTTTTTACGCCAGCCCACACGAACGCTTAGGCAATCGACTGCCAGAGATTTATTGTCAAAATTTCCCGTTAGTAACGCTTACCGAGCACACTCCGCGTATCACTATTTCACAAATAAAAGAACCAGTCGCGATATCATCGTCGACTATAAATTATATGAAGCTCGGATGAAAAATACGCAATTCGGTCTTCGCTTATTTATCGCTTAGCTTGACTTACATACGAATACATTATGTTAATAAGGCGTTGATATTAAATAGTCACATCGATTAATATTAATCGATTCGCATCGATATGTTGCGTAACTGTGGCGGAGTGAGACGTGAGCTCGCCGTATATTCTGGATAGAACCATTAGAAAGCGCACAGTTGTTGTCCAGGCGACATGGCGTTAGTTGTGAGGCTGTCGCTATCTGTCGGGGTGATCTGCTATCATGTTCCATCGGGACGGTGGCTGCTCCACGCTAGGAATAGGTCGAGTTCCCGCGTACTGTTCCGTGATATATTGTTCCGCATCTCCGTGTATAAATCTTGAACGCCTGCTGAGGTACACGGGACACGGCCGCCGCGCCGCAACTCCGAGCTTCAAATGGAATTGTGTTTTTATTTATCGTGCGAATCGTGCCCCACTATCGCTCACTTGAAATCGCACTTTATCTGCCAAAACGCGGTGTCGAACCGAGGTGGGTTTTACAGCTCTTTATAGTTACTATTTTTGTTTATATTAAAGCGATGCTGTTCTTACGATTAGGAACATACAGTATGGGTTTATTTCTGATGGAGCGCTTGCCAATAGTTCGTATCAAGATGAGTTAATTTCCTTTCAAATTGTTTGGTAGCGAGCTGTAATTCGAAATGCACTAGGAGTGTGAATACGTCCACTGCGACTACGGGAATGTCATCTTTTTCATATTTCTCTAGTTGGTAGGTATCATAGATTGTGATGTGGAGTTTGTAATACTCAATGTTTTGACCAGAAATAATGTTATACGAATATCGAATTTGATTAGTATCGAATTCGTTCTCATTAATCTCATCATCCTACGTCGCAGTGCATGTGTCGAAACAAATTATTGTAATGTAAATATTAAGACTTAGTAATTATGTACTTGTAACCGAAATCTGATGTACAACGTCTGTATACGTCTTTGAAACGCATAATAGTGATACATTTACAGACTTTTACTTACAATATATTTTACTGGCGCGACGCATATGACAAATGTATTACCTACTTACCATAATTTTTATGTAGATATATTTGTGAACTGTGACTAAAACGATTAAAATTAAAGACGATGTTTCGTGCCTACCAATTTTTTCTATAAATGTATTATGTATTTAAACATGTAAGTCCACTGCGTCTCGCCAGAAATCCTATATACGTAACTACAAAAGCTTTAGAATGAAAAAAAAAATTCCATTTATTAGTCGATAGCTTAACTTATTCTTAGTAAAATAGATTACCTATAGTCACTTAAAAATGACATGAATCAAAACTAGTTGTGCCCAGTATACGAATAGCTAATTAAATTTAAGTAATAGATAATGTAATTTATTTTAAGATACAGTAGTGGTAATATTTTTGGATTCCTATAAACATATACGTAACTTTTTCTTCTGTATAGTACATACGAATGGTCGTGCAAGATTTGATCGAGATTCTTTCGGCACATTTATTTTTAATTAACGCCCTTCGAAGTGCCAAATTCATTTTTTTATTAATCATCGATTCATCTAATTACCTCTTTATAGTTCCTTTTTAACGTAATAATGATTTTATTGTGTTAATTTAAACAACGATCGTATTTTATACCTTAACTGAAAGAATCTTGATGCAAGTTTTAATGATGAACTTTTGTTACATATTGTAAATATTAAAAATACTTATTTATAAAGCTTCTTAATGTGAGCAAAGCTGTTGTATACTATCCACGGAATTCGAAATTCGTACACTTGTTTTTAATATTTCACATATATATTTTGCGGCATTTTGAAAATGATAAGTTTACAGTTGAACGAAATCGTTAATTTATTTTAATTCGAAACGTGCTCACGAATGAAATACGTACATTTTGTCCTTTTACGAAGCATTTGTCATACGTAAATAGGTAGGCCCAATTTTATTGTAATGTAAAATAATTATAATATAGTAATAAATGAAGAGAAATACTTAAAACTTGAGGGATTCTAGTGTAGAGAATGATTTAAATGTTTGTGTTTCATGATTGTAACTGTGTGAAAAGTTGTGTAATATTACTTATATTACCTATCATTACCTATTATTATGAACGGAACGATATTATAATTTTTTGTACGATATCGGCTATAGTGCGAGATGGATCTGCATTAAATAAAATTCTGTTACTGTACAAGTTGCTTTTATTTATATTCAGAGAAATAATTACCTCCTTCATACCCTAAATGGACATTGCTCTGATCCTTTTGGACGTTAGGCCGAATTAAATGAGGATCGCCGCTGAAAAAAGGAAAAAGAAAATTCTTTATTTTTCTGAAAGAAATACTTTAATACTCTCCTCTTACACACAATACACAAACACATACAAAACACACTGAGTCAGCAGACTTGAGTAGGTCTTAAAGTTATTTGTAATATTAAAAATTACTAAGTATTTCATTAAAATCTTGCCTTATTAGGACTTATCATCTTGACAACATTTAGATCAAAAATCCATCTGCCTAGCCTTTTTCCCTACTATGGTGGGGTCGGCTTCCAGTCTAACTGCATGCAGCTGGATACCAGTATTTTACATGGAGCGACTGCCTACCTGACCTAAACAACCCAGTAACTGGGGAACACTATACCCCTTGGTACATCATGACAACATTATTATGAATTTTTATTACATTCATACTTTTTAAGATGGATTCCAAAATCAAGGTCAATACTTACGTCCAGTTTCGACCAGTATAAGACACCCGCAGATAGGCGCGATGCGACGCGATTCTAACAGAACTATTTCTATGAAAACTTCATGGAAATTGCACCGTCGCGCGTCGCGTCGCGTCTGCTTGCGGGGAGCCTATACACAAAAATTTTCTACGTCGCTTAAACACGGACACTTTAGGCTTTGAAGCTGAATATGAATAATGTCAGTTTAAATTCCTTATTGGTCACTAACCGAACGAGTACCATCTGGTTATTAGCCAATGAAGATAATTTATGACACTTGATAAAACATGAGGTGCGCTACGCTCATAAATTCATAACTGTTACGTCTCTGCCTATCCTGTTAAGAGGAAGTGTTGGGAATGAAGATTTGAAAAGTCGGTTAGATTTCGTGGTCTGTTGCTGATAGATTTTTTTTTTCGTTGTAATTACCTACTTAGTTTTCATCACGTAGAGCGATGTCGGAAAGTATGTCCGAAGGTTGAAGTTTGGTCTGGGCATGGTCTGGACTACATAATCAGCAATGTTCCTACTCCGGGGAGACTGGCCTCCTCTCTGTGAGTGGGAGTGGGCCATAATCCACCACGAAGGCCCAGTGCGAGTACACGTCACATCTCTACGAGTTTTTGGTTCTAAGGCATGCGGGTTTCCTCACAAAGTTTTCTTTCACCATTTTGAAAGCAGTAGTGATGAAATAATTTACACGAAGTAAAGCAACGATCTGTGTTCGTGAAAAACTACGGTTCATTCGCCGTGTGTAGGCACGATCGTCAGTGTTGTGTGGACCACTATGGAATTATGTTGACGACACTTCAGCACTACGGCACCGGTGCGCGCCGTCGTCGTATACCATAGAACCCTGTCATATACAAGGTTACACGATTTTTATAAGAAACCGTGCACAAAGGGCCCTTACTTGCCTGAAATTCATCTTGGAACAGTCTTTTTCTCGGCCCCGTATTTCCAAAATTCACCAACAAGATCCGAAATAATAATATTGAACGACTGCGTGGAAAAACCTAATGCATAATACATACACACAGACGAACGGTGAAAATAAAGTAGTGTTCACATTGAGAAAAGTAGCCATGGTGTCGTGCCAAACAGGAAGCGTGCTTGCGAGGCCGCCGGGATATGGGGTTCGATTCTTTTGCTACGGGATTTCAGCCTTTATTTATTTACTACATACACCTACATGTATTAAAAATGTTGTGCACATATTTTAAGTATCTGGGGATTATTTTGAGATAGTATATTCTTGTTGAGAGTATTTGATTTAAGTTCCAAGTTAGTTATAAACAAGGCGTTAGAATAATGTTTACATATTTTGCAACACCATAATACATGGTTTATAGGATGTAGGTATTTACATAAATGTGTAGACATCATCATTAACCTGTCTTATTATGTAGGTAGATGTAATGTAAATGATGCTAACTTGGTTGTCATGTGCACCTAAAGCTTATTTTCTGAAAGATAGATTAGATTCTATATATTATAAAGTGTTTCTGTAACTATCTTGAACATCAGAAGGCCAATTTCCGTAATTAAAAACGTTCAAAATCTAGTCGCAATGACAATCAATGTCAAAAACTTGTCAGAAATGTAGGGATTTTAGAGTTATTTTTGACAGATAGAGGCCGAGATCAGACTGAACGTTCTTAAAATTACAAGAATTGTCCCTCAGCTGTTTCACACTTACATACCTGCCTGCTTCTTACCATATCTCATAGCTTCTTCTGCCTATTTCTATTATATTCAACATCTTCATAAAAAAAACATTAACATGTTTACATTGTTGAGAAAATTCGAGTCTCTACTACAATTAGTTCTTTACACAAGTAATATATTCAGAGAACCTAAAGTTCTAAATATACAAGAAGATATTGCAACTCACATAAAGCCATCTATAATTTTAGTCACCCATAAATACACGAAACTATTTTGAAAGAAACATATCGCGTCGCACACTTACGAAACCCTGTTCCCGTTAGGGATTTCTAACATTATTTATAACTCGAGAAACTAAGCTCCATTTTTTATAAAACACCTAAATTTGGTGGTCCGTCTGCGGTACCCTATAAATCAGGGTGTATTCGGCGGATTACCGCAAGAGTAATGACTCCAGTCCACCTGCTGAGGGACTTCTATTATTTAGCTATTTGCTCAACCGTACTCTGCGTCCTCTTAGGTTATTACTTGTACCTTCCGAACTAGACTTTGTAAGTATTTACGCCCCTTTCGGAGTCAATTATCTGTGCCTTATTAGAACTTTCGTCAGCAATCTTAGGATCGTCTTACTATGTACTAAATTAAGCTTGAATTTGTTTAATAATAGATTTATACGAAGCATATAAACGTAAATCATATTGATGTAGGATATGAGCGATAATTTATTGGACATCGCAGACACGTGGTTTGATGGATAGTTTTGAGCAACTGCAAAATTTGTGCAATGAATTCCTAAGCAGATACTTGTAATGTTCAAGTCCAAAACACTTCCTGACTTGATTTGAGAATCTAGTCACTTATTGAACAATACCTATTCAAAATTATTGGAAAATTAAATTCGGCTCCAAACAAAGACCTCGTCGTACATACTTACCTATTTTTTTTTTGTTAAGGTAGCTGTTTTGCATACCAGTCAATCATCCATTTAGGCGCCATGCTGAATCACTATTCAATTTTAGCATAACATAGCATAATCAGCCTATAATGTTTTCACTGCTGGGACACAGACCTCCGGAGTGGGCCGTAATTCACCACGCGAGACCGAGCGAGACCAATGGGGGTTGGTATATGTCACATGTCTTCGAATTTTTGGTTCTAGGACATGCCGGTTTCCTCACGATGTTTTCCTTCACCGTTTTGAGAGCAGTGATGATGAAATAATTTACAGAAAGTAAATCGCCTGACTCGGTTCGAACCTACGACCTACATCTCATAAGTCGCGACCCTTACCACTGAACCACCACTGCTCTACAATTTTAGACATGAGGGTAAAATGCTAACATCAAAAAAAGGTGCGTTGCCTCCCAAAATTTCCACTAGGTCATCTTAACCAACAAAACCCCAAAAAGTAAATAAACAAAGCAAACGGATATAAGTAACCGAATCCCTTCAAAAATTAAGGGCGCCTTCGGATAGTGTTTTATGCAGAAATTAAGGCTCCCGTGAAAGGCTTATAATTAACGGGCTAATTAGCAACGTGAGACTACTCACTTTATTAGCTGGGTCGGCTCTTGGAAGCCTGATATCGGATTTTGGTACTGGTTTAATTAGGCATTTTCTTGCAGCTTTTGTTTAGGTTATATGACCCTAGCCTGACTTGATTCTAGTCTTAAGGGAGATATATTTAGGTGAGTATGTTTTGTGTAAGAGGATATTGCAGGAGGCTACTTATATAGTATATATATACTTATATAGTACTAAATATATAGTAGGGTTTGAGGTTTGACTAGTTCTGAATAAGGTGGCTTTTTAGGTAGGTACCTAGGTACCAACCGTTAGTATGAAGCTGTCTATTGAGAAGATAGTTTGCAAAATATCAACGATAGTACGATGAAATGGTTTTTAGAAAATTCAAACTAGTTAGGCAGGTACAGCTATAGTTTCCCACGGAAGACAAAACGATATAACAGCAAAAATTCATAGGTCAGACATATTTTTGACTTCTGGAAGGACGTTACATAGTTCAGGTGTTTGCTGTGGTGTCAGAATGCTTTCAAAAATTAATTCTTTGAACACCTCGACCACCAGTTGTTACGGGTCGTCACAAGCCCGAAAGTTGACAACCAGTCTTACACGAGTACACGAGGTCAGATAGGCAGTCGCTCCATGTAAAATATTGGTATTCAGCTGCACACGGTTAGATTGGAAGCCGACCCTAGGCAAATGATGAACACCTAAGCGTATAAGTAATCGGTTCGTTATAAATTTACCGAACACAGTATTGTTTAAAACAAAACAACAATGGCACGGAGTAGAACTAGCCAAGACCTGAACAAATCTCCACAAACATCTCAACCCGAGTCGAATGAAGATTACGACATTATCCTTCAGCACATAACTCTTATTATTCATACATCCAGTGCATGTCATACAACAATTTGCCGCGCAAAATCTGCGCACTATCTGCGTGCGCGCCGCCATATTTCGCGGTCAGTGGACATATTGAGTTATCTTAATTAGCTGGAGGCAACCCGCCACCCGCGATCCGAGCGATACCTAGCGAGCTATGTACGCTGTTATCTAGGTGGTATCTGGTAACCTAAGTCTTGTGCGTGGGTTCCGTTTAGGTTTTATAAGTGTTTATAAGGTATTTGTAAAAGTCATGGTGGTTGCTTAGGGATGTTTATGAAGCCAGTTTTAAGGGACTTTATTTAATAGGTGTTTAAATAAAGCCCCTAAAACTGGCTTCATAAACATCCCTAAGCAACCACCATGGCAAAGCTGGGTAACAATTGGTAATATACCTCTTTTATTCATAAACGTTGCTTTATAAGTTAAGAAGTGATTAGCGACTGTCTAACCATAAATGGTTGACGTTTAAATGTCAGTTAACTTTGATCATCGTTTATAAATAAACCCCATGATGTTTTCAGCAAAATTTAAAGTGAAAATGAAAGAAAATTTGTTTGGAAGTGTGCCTCCCAATTAATAATAATCAAATAAAACTAGTTATAATTTAAATGAGCATAATTATTCAAAACAAATCTCCACTCCGTAGTAAACCGACAGTGTGATTCAAATACGTAAGTATGTACACTAAAAATATTATTATAATAATATTCAGGTACGTGTAGTAGGGACATAAATCTTTCTGTCTACAATATCAGGCACGGCAACTCCTGCGCAGTTGGGGCTCGATCACGAGGAAATAAAGACAATATGGAAGAGATTATTAATATTTATATTCGAAAATATTGATGCAAAAGAGCAAAGTTTCAAAGGCTGCAACCTCTTTTTTTAAAAACCTTTTGCATGAACTATCAATTAAATTATGTCTTGATAAATTGCTTGTGCATTTTGCTACTGTGAGCTTTCGATAAGTTATGTAGGAAGCGGCTTGTTTCTACCAAGGAAACCGATTTCAAATCTGATGTCTGTCCTTCCATATTCAGCTGGAAAATGTTCACAAACATGTACTTCTGTTAGATACAGTTACACGCATCTTGGAAGATTTTCTGTGATAACTTCACTTAGTTTATCGTTTAATTAGTCAAAGAGTATTTAGATAAGGCTTTATGCACGAACAACTTTTTTAATCAGCGCAATATTAGACACTGATATCAATAAAACAACAGTGATACCCAGTGTAGATACTGATATCAATAAAACAACAGGGATACTCAATACGTAGGTGTGTCCTTTCCAAAAACCATGTCATTTTACACGCAACACAAGTATGCAAAATATTCAAACTAAATCACCAACACTGGTCAACGTAATCAATGTACCAGCACTTAAGTACCTAACTACATAGATTTAATTCCACAAAACCATTCTGTCATACAAACGCAAACAAACAATTCACTTCCACTCTACCATTAGGCAACACAATATAAATGGCCGACGACTAAGGCCTAGGCGCCATACGGCCATAGGTACCCCCGTATTTTCATAAACAGGGTTCGTTGTCGTTCGAATCGTGCGCAGTCGAGATAAGATAGCCGCGCGTGCGCAGTGCCCCGCCGCGACCGCTAATTAAGTCTTTAGTTTCGATATGATTTTATGGTTTATTTGTTAATAGATTGTTACAAGTTGAACTGGATCTATGGCTCTGACGTTTTGTACTGATATAGGAAGTTCTCTTGTATTATGTTTTATTGTAGAGATTTGTCGTTTTTCAGGCTGTGTTGGCGATTAAAAAACGTTGATTCTAATGTGATCTGACAGGTGAAAACACCGGTTCAAGCTAAAAGTCAAGGGCAAAGCTGCGATAGCTCAATTAAACGTAAATTACCCTAGTTGGAGATCCAGTATAGGTTAGCAATAGTTTTGGCCATTTGCATTTTTTTATTTCAATAGAACACTAACCTTAGGCCAAACTTAAAAACATAAATGCACAATGCATTTGAAACCGGTCCAATAATAATTGTAACGGCGCATGGTTTCAAAAAACTAACCTACCGCTAATTTGGAAAGAAACAAAATCTAGGTAAGTAAATTCTTTAACTTCACACTAAAACTGAAAAGGTGTACTTTTTACATTTAATTTTCAAACAATGCGCCTAACTCTTGTTTACGTTAGTGACAATAAAACTCCTTGGTCCTACGGGTATGAGGGTAGACAAAGCCGTTTGTGGCCGCCTGTCATAAATGCATGATTTACGCAATTACCTTGCAAAGACGACGATAAATTACTGTTCATTTCACTACAATAACACACAAATATAATTTTACACCTCCAAAACCCTTGCTCTACATAATTTACACCCTGTTTCTGAAACCATAAAGTTGAAGATTCTGAGATTGGAATTAGTTGAGTGCAAAGCTAAAGTTGTTAAGATGTAAGACCTGATTATTCACAGATATTGTATCGGTATTACCACCCGCTAACTTAAGGTGACGCGAAAGAAATTCTTCATAATTTTCCATTATATTTCAAAGGTACAATAAACGTTTAAGTATTAACGATGCATTTTAAAAATTAAAGGTACTCGTAATATTGCATAAAGTGCGGTTTTTTGAAACGGAAACAATAATAAATGGTCTTTTTGTGCAAATTTTAAAGGACCGAGTGACCGAGGACCGGAGTGGTAGAGTCACCAGCACATCAAGCTACTACAATCTGTCAAATTTCTTTAATACATTTTCAACTTTATCCCTAAAGCATAAGTTTCAATGTTGATTGGGGCAATTTGACAGTTTCGGGTAGCTTGATGTGGTGGTGTCTGTACAATAAGTCTAAGGTTTCTTACCTTTTTTTTGACATAATCAGCCTATAATATCCCATTGCTGGGAACACAGGCCTTCTCTGTTCTAGAGGGAGTGAGAGAGTGTCTACCACGCAGGCCCAGTGCGGCTTCGAATTTTTGGTTTCCTCACAATGTATTCCTTCACCGTTTTTGAGAGCCATACCATACCATAATCAGCCTATAATGTTCCCACTGCTGGGACACAGGCCTCCTCTCGGTGAGAGGGTGTGGGCCGTAATCCACTACGCGGGCCCAGTGCGGATTGGCAAATGTCACATGTCTCCGATTTTTTGGTTCTAGGACATGCCGGTTTCCTCACGATGTTTTCCTTCACCGTTTTGAGAGCAGTGGTGATGAAATAATTTACACAAATTAAAGCGCCTGTCTGGGTTCGAACCTACGACCTACAACTCGTAAGTCGCGGCCGTTACCACTTGTCCACCACTGCTCTTTTTTTGAGAGCAGTGGTGATGAAATAAATTACACAAAGTAAAGCGCCTGCCCGGGTTCGAACCCACGTTCTGCTATTCGTAAGTCAGGGCCGTTACCACTGGGCCACCAATGCTCTGTTTTTTTGACAGAAGAGGCGATTTTAAATGAAAATGACACTGAAAATAGTTTCAAGTTTCATTTTCACCCTAAGTGCAAAGAAGGCTTTACATTTTGTAGGTAACGCCTACCATTTTAAGCAGACCCTGGCAACCGTGCCTGAAAAAAAAAAAAAACCCAGAAGCTAATTTTAAAACGAACAAATTACATCTGACACAGCCACATTAAAACTTTATAGTTAAGCGTTGCCAAATCACGTCGTGTCGGCAACACTTTAAGTTCTGGTCAACACGTAAGCGCAAACCGCTTAACACATACAAAATAGTTTTTAAGTTAAACATGACCTTGGGACCGCCTTGAGATTCTACACCGTTTATCTTTTGGTGAAGAACAGTAGTTCTGAATAATTTGGTGACCGAGCTTAGTCCTGCCGAAAGGACTGGCCCATATTACCAAAGAGCAGAAGTATACTTTTAATGGTTCCGTACCAAAGGGTAAAAACGGGATTATTACTAAGACTCCACTGTCCGTCTGTCTGTCTGTCTGTCACCAGGCTGTATCTCATGAACCGTGGTAGCTAGACACAGATATTATAGTGCACACTCGTGCACTATAATATCTCCCGCGCCGAAGGCTAGTCTCCGTTGAGATTGGCCGCCGTGGCCGAAATACGGTCTGAAGGACTTTATTTATTATTGCACTTTAATATGAAACACCAGATTTTTTTTTTTATATCCGACGAAAAATTTCTACCTTATGGGGTCTAGAATTATGTGCGGAGTTCATGGTTACAGTTTGCGCGCCGATCTCCCTCTGTATATGTGGAAAAAGGAGAAGCGAGCCCTTTCCCTTGGTCAATATAGGCTAGAAAGATAGATAGCATTTGATCAAGACATTTTTACTTATTAGCTGCCTCAAGGATAAAACGTTTAACTTGTGCTTTACAAAAAAAAAACAATGCCTCATGATTCTCCAAATTCTTAATTATTCCTAATCCTAAATTAAGAATGATGCGGCCGCAAACTATGTCCGACCATGAATGCAAATGTAAGTCCGTTTATAGTGAATTATCCTTGTGAACAGGCCTGTTAAACTCGGAAAACCGCAGTCTAAACATCTAAACATGTGTTTATCGGTCCAAAAACACAGTACGATCCATCAATATCCAGTACCTACATAATAATTATTCCTCAAACGAACAAATCAACATGACAAGCAAACTGATCTGCTTAGCAAGTACGAAGCTCAAACCTTCCTAATGTGTTGTCAATCATTCTCCTTCTAACCGTGCATGGATTGAATAACAACAAGTTTTTTGTATGGACACTTGCCGTTGAATATCAATTTGTCGATGTGTCATGTCCTCATCATGTGCTAGGTGGAATTCCTTAATAATAGTGCGATAAACTCACGTATGAACAGGAGTGCGGAGGATGAGGGGTTTGAGGTGAATGTCTTGGTGATGTAAAACTTTGTTGGGTTATTTGTTTGGAGCTTGTGATGTGCAAGACACCAGCACATCAAGCTACCCGAAACTGTCAAATTTTCCCAATCAACCTTGAACCTAATGCTTAAGCGATAAAGTTGAAAATCTATTAAAGAAATTTGACAGATTTTAGTAGCTTGATGTGCTGGCGTCTGTACAACAGTGTTGCAGCAGGATGAAACATTTACAGAGATGTAAATGTATTTGTAAAAATGGGAGTGTAATGTTTAACGGGGAATTTGTTGCGCCACTTTTTCTTTCCAGCTAAAGCACGTGGAGAGCGGGCATTTTGGGGGACTGACTTACCTAAAATGCCGATTCTCAGGCTTATTTGAATAAATAATTTTTGAACATATTTTGAAAGGAATTCTTGTTGAATCCTTTCTGAACTGTCTAATGAACCAAGAAATCATAATATTTATTTCCTCGAGTGCTTCCCATGGATAAAACTCCAGTCGTTTGGGCTATAAATCACATCAAAAGGTGCGCGAAGACAATTCAATCAAACGACAGCGTAGGTTTCAAAAGTGATGTAAGGCAAAACAACTAGCAATTTATTATTAAAACAACAGCCGATCGGCTAATTCACACCACAAATCACCGCACAAAATGCAAACCTTGTCGACTATTACGCGCATAATTTGTCAAATAACTATTTATTGACTCATAACCTTACCATAGTTACTGCTTATCCACCAATCAGAGATGGTTATCAAACGCCAACACTTCCCTAGTCTGCGGTAGGTATAGTATGTTAGATTTAGATTTCCGATTGATATTGATAGGCGATCGGTCACGTCTCTGGCGGTTTGCCTCGCGACTGCTAATTAACAGGACTTTACTCAAGCGCCTTCGGTGACGTCAGGCTATTGTACACCGATACGCTTAAAATAAACTGCGCGTTTAGGATCACCGTGTGCTGTTAATCTGATATCCGGTACTGCAATAAATGAAGTGGGAATTATGTGAAAATCTACAGCTTTGAGGTACGAGGTACCTCGTACGTTTGCACCCTGTTTTCAGGCATTATCTCACTTTGTTTTTGGAAGAGCCCTATGGTTATTGTAGATTCATAGATATTTCGATTTGTTGGCCATTTCTTATTTTGTTAATAACCTGCTACTTCTACCAACCCGCACCAGGCCCGCGTGGTGGATTACGGCCCGCTCCCTCTCACGAAGGGGAGGCCTGTGTCTTGTTAATGACAACCTTCTCTCATACCTATTAATACTGTAATTTGAAAACATTGTAAAAACCAATTATTTTTAAAAGAGTAACCATGGAGTTTCTTACCAGTGATTCTCCAGAAACAACCAATTGGAACCGTGCACCTAGCTTCTGACGTTTCATAAGTGCTCGATTCAGGTTTATGTGAAATAAAATAAAAAAAGTAAATGCAATTGGGTCAAATTGCTTCCTTCTTCTTAATCTTTTTCGTACCCTTATTCCATGTGAGTAACATCTTTAGATGGACTGCAGAATCATGATATTATGATTAGAAAGGGGGTGACTAACGAGATGACGATTAATAGAATTATAGTATTGAAGAAAAAGACAAGTTGTGCCGACCCCAAATAAATCGGGATAAGGATAGGAGAATGCTGTTTTCATGTCATTCTCAAATGTCAAATGTGTTACCGATTCTTTTCTCTTACATTCTTAAATAAGATATTGGTAGGGCAATGAAAAAGATGATGTATCCAGTAAATAAATTATCAATACTGAAGGTTAGTAAGAAATCATTTTTAAAATATTGCCATATCAATTACACACTGAGCAAAACACAGTAATTTATAGCAGTGTGGTACTGGCCATTAATAGTGTCAGATATAAATAGTCAATATCCTTAATAAGGCATTATCCTTTCTAGAATGTCTTAGTCACCTTTTATGACAGTTGCAGGAAGGAATGTGGCGGTCTGTACTTACTGATGTTGGAATTGTATATATTTCTACATTGATCGCTTGGAATAATAGGTGATAGGTAGTTAGAGTAGGTGAAGATGTATTTTACTAAGCTAAGTCGATTTGAAAGAAGAAGTATAAGAGTCAACGAAAGGTTGCGGCTTTGACACCATCGCAGATTTTTTTAAAGAAGTCCTATTGCACTGAGTATTTCAACGGAAATAAGGTAAAAAGCAGGTTATGTTATTGTTGTTTTATTTTTATCGATCAACTAGTTTTTTTTCTTCTATATGTTCCTACTGGTTAGGTACCCCAAAGGACAGTGGGCCAGTTTGTATTTGGGTTGGTCCAAGAGCGGTCACGACTACGACGACGACACTCCATCCGAGTGTTTTTGAGTAATAGTCGAATGATGATATATTATTTCTTATTGTGCAGCCATAAATCGTTTCCTTTATTTATAACCTACATTCTTCAAATCTTCTGCACAATATAGAGATAATAAAACGGTGATGGTCCGATTGTACCAATAGGGCCTAATTGAGGTACTGTATCATCTCTAAATTGTTCAGAAGATTTAAAAATACAGAAAATCAAGGAAACGATTTATGACAGCACAGGCCAGGTGCGTAGTTCTCGGAACCAGCGTGCGTGTATCATTACGAAACAAAAGGAGCATGCCAACATCGTAGTAGGTGACGTTTTGTAGTTTCTGCCTAACCCCATGGGAAGAACATGGAAAGGTCATACACGCACGCCGGATGTGAGTACTTCAGAAAGGCCAGGTGCGTACCTGGCCTTTCTGAAGAACATCACCAACGAGGTCATATGTCCTTACCTGTTTGTTAGTTGCCTATAAGAAAGCACACAAGTAGCTTCAGTCGCGATCCAATAAAGCATGTTCGTATGTTAAGGTTTTAAGCGACAGGAATCAGTTTTTTTTAAACTGAAATACAATCCTTACCTACATCAAACCTGATCTAAAAAGAATAGCTGCTGGATTTATTTTTTACTAGCTGCGCCCCGCGGTTTCACCCGCGTAAATATCGATGCCGTGGGAACATCGGGAAAAAAAGTAGCCTATATGTTAATCCAGCGTGTCAGCTACCTCCATACAAAATTTTATCAAAATTTGTCAAGCAGTTTGAGCGTGAAGAAGTAACAAACATATAAACACACACACTCACAAACTTTCGCCTTTATAATATTAGTGTGATTTAATCATCACCTAATTTTGAATTCAACACCAACATCCAATTACTTACTCAGAACTAAACAATGGCCTTACCGTAGAATTCTTCCACTTTATCTAGGTAACACAAAGCTAAGTGCCCCAAGATGCACATCTTGTTAACATCAGTAGGTCGTATTTACACAACATTCACTTATGCTAACACAGTGTTCTTACCTGTTACTAAGCGCTTTACTAATTATTCTGACGCATACAAGGAATGTTAGAGCTCTCCCTACTTATCTACATAAGACCTACTTAGTAATTCTGCGAAATAAAAAGCACCTATTCACGGCTTCTAGGAAAAACATCGTGAGGAAACCGGCATGTCCTAGAACTACAAATTCGAAGACATATGACATCTACCAACGGGTCCGCGTGGGGGATTATAGACAAGTCACTCTCATTGAGAGGAGGCCTGTTTTCCAGCAGTGGAAACATTATAGGCTGATTATGGTATGTAGGTATGAGTCAACACAAGAAGACTAAAGACGGAAAGACCTGGATCTAAAAAGGCCATGCTTTGGCAGAATCATAAAACGATAACATTATGAATCAAATCCGGGTAAAACCAATGTGACGTTTCAATTCATATGTAGGTACTTTCAACAAAACATTGGAGAAAAACATTGTGAAGAAGCCTGTACTTCTAGTTAACATAAGTCTGAAATCGCCAACCGCGCTTGAGCAAGCGTTGTTACTAACGCTTGTGTCTTCTCTGTTTAAGAAAGAAAGAAAAGGTATTTATTGCGACTCGTACAGGAAGATCACAATCTAAATTAAACACAGTCATAAATACATTTTTTTTTAAAAGTAGCAAAAAGAAAAAAAAAACAGAATGTCCTATACGAGGCCAAAAGACTCCTGTCTCAGCATGATGCTGCGACATTTGAAAATTATGGAAGAGTCATTTGCCCTGCAGTGGGGGCAGTAATAGGCTGGTATTATATTATTAAGTAGGTAGGTACTTCCTCGTCTTAACCACACAAATCCGCGCCACACCCAATAACTCAAAACATAGTGTATAATTGAAATTTGAAAATCCCAGAACTACTCAATAACAATACCCAAATATGGCATTACGGTCGGGACCGCCGCATAAGCCTTAATTAAATAAAATTGAAATGAAAACGCCAAATGGATTTTGCGTGCTCCCATTAATGGTGCGTTCCGTATTATTTTCGAACATTTATTATTGTGTTGTAATGCGCATGAGTATGATCGTTATTCATGTCTCGCTTATTAAGCTGCTTCAAAAACAACATGTTTTCATTAACGACTGTGTGCAACGCTAATATTGTTTTGTGCTGTTTTAGTTTATGATTAAAATCTGTTGTTTAATGGAACTGTGTTGTGGGTATCCATTTGCTGTTTAATGTGATTACTTTAATGTGTTACGTGATGGAGTATAGGGATGGACACTTAATTTAAAGGAGCAGCGATATTTTCAGGGAGTACCTACTAGTTTGACACTTGGTGTAGCTGTCCTGCAAAGTACAAAAACAAATGCAATGTTATGCGTCTTTCGGTCGATCCTCATTGCTGAAGAGATGGGTCATCAAATCAAAACCTTTTTTTTATTACTTAATGGGCTCGCTCTTGACCCCGATCACGCCTGATGGAAAGCTATAGATGAGGTCTATGATGGATCGAGCGTGCCCAGAAGATGCATGTTCTCTCTTGCTTTGAAGGCAGACAGGTTAAATGTGAGAGTTAATAAAGTTACTGTTAGCCTGCTTCATCCTCATTGCCCAGGGCAAAGCTGGAAGTCATGGCCTCTCCCCATGACTTCCAGCTTTTTTGATCCAGGGCTTAATTGGACTGGTTGTTTGTTTTCTCCAGCCCGTCCCGCCATCTTCTACGAGGCGTGCCGCGACGCCTTCTGGCTTAAAGTAGAGTATTGAAATCCACAACGTCTTGTAAGATGCTTAAACACTCAGTGCTGATTCTGTTCGACAAAGTAGACGAGCCAGCAGAAATCCGCGTCAGTTTCCTGAATGCACTGTGCAGTTGTAAGAACCAACTCCATACAAATTAATTTCACGCTTAACTAGAAAACTGTTTCAAAGAAAATCTCCCTCCATGTGAATATTTGACAATCTACACATGTTGGTAAACAAGAATACTTGAATAACAGTGTAATTTAACCATCCTCGGGCACCGTTCGTGTTTATCATTCTAAATGACGTAGGAAAAACACTGGGACGCTACTGCCTAGTCACGGACCGTATGACGACTAAAAATAAGTAAATGTGCAGAATTGTTAATGTGACCGGTATATTTAAATTCACCTCAACGGTTCGCCCAGTTGCAGTGGACGGGTTACCGGCAGGCTTGACATGAGTTTTCTCTCTTGCAATGTGTCTTCATGTAGATGTTTGGATTAATGTTACTTGTTAGGTGTTTCTCTATATTATGTTGCTACTGTGTCATTTTTTTTTTCAATCGCTAAGAAGTGAAAGTATTTTTTGAGTACTGTCTGCGCTTTTTCAGTGTCTGCAAAACAGAAGGCCAATTCCAAATCTAGTCGCAATCTCACATGAGAGTGACAGATGCGACAATCAATGTCAAAAATGTTGAGAAATTCGAGGAATTTTTGACAGATTGAAACTGAGATCAGACTGTGAATGTTCTCTAAAATTACGAGAACTGCCTCCCACATACTGTAGAAGTTATGTAAGTAGATAGTGCAATGGGTATCACTTTTCTTGAAGGATCAAGAATGAAATCACTTAGCCGTAATATTCTAGTGACAATGCACTTTTTCATTTGATGACCAATGAGAACAATGTGTAGTTATGAAAAAAAGGAAACATCTATGTTTTTTTTCTCTCAGTCATTATTTATTTGTAGCAAAAATACCCAATGCTGCCAGAACAAAAACACAATTTTAAAACGAAAACAAAAATAAATGTTTTCTTTTCTCTTATTTATATGATAAAAACACACAACAGTCACACAAAGATCTATTTATTACATTTTAAGTTGTTTACCGGCCACTGTTTGCTAGACAATGTCCCCGAAACATTTGTTAGGGAGAGGCGCGTAATTTTTTACGCGAAAAACACAGCAATGCGGTACGTTTTACAAAAAAAAAGAGATGAGAATAAACAGACGAGGAATGGCGCGAGAGAGCGCTCGAATTTTGAATACAAATGTAAATTAGTATCTCCACTAATTACCTTGGTAGACACGTTCAGGGCTATGCGTCTTGCCGGCTTACTGGGGACGTGGATTTTTTTTTCAGGAGCAAAATCTTCGGCCATTTTTCACGTTAGTATCAAAGCGTAATTTAGCGCAGTGTGTGGAAATCGAGGGTAATTAACGAATTAGTTATAGCTATTTTCACGGGTCTTAGCAGCAATTCGGGTAAAAGATTTATTGGAGTACAGAAAGTCAACGGTTTTACAATGGAATTTAGGTTTTTTCTTTTGACCATGCTTAGTAGGGACCTATATAATTCTAGATGTTTTATTATATGATTCTAATGGGTTACATGGTTGAATTTTGTCAGACCTAGTAATATTTTTTCCACGTTATATACCAACTCCTCACAATTTTTTTCGGCGGGGTCATTACCCTGCCGAAAAAAAATTGTGAAGAGTTGGTCAATAATGGTCTAATGATAATTTGCGTAACACTATCATTAGCAATGGGTTTCTGAAATTTAATATTTTTGAAACGTGCTAACATTTCAAAAATATAATATATTACTGAAATAAGCCCCAAAATAATTAAATAAAAAATAAGTTTAAAAACTAAAATCCGACTACTGAAAAGGATGAAACAAGAAAGTACCGTGGTCTTTAAATTAAATTAAAGTAGGTAAAAAGAGTAAGTGAGTAAAAATAAGTATCTACCGTACTCCTTTTTATCATGTTGGTATAAAAAAATTAAGAGTTTCATAATCAACACTTAATCAAGTCATAAAAAAATTCCAGAACCACAACTTGATATTCCACCGGCGCCCAGCCCTCAAGTGACGCTCTTCACATTTAACGCATTATTTATCATCATCTCTGCCACCCTTTTCATCGCCGCTTCTTCGTTGGACGTTGATGTTCATATTTTGAATTACATTTACAACACACGATGTAGGTTAAAATTATTTCATCGTACTTAGATTGTGGAGATCAGACTCCGTTTTTAACCAACTTCAAAAAAGGAGGTTTCTCATTGAATTGAGAATTTGAAGTTGAAGTTGTCAAACTATGCTTTACCATTATAAAGCCTGCGAATTTTCAATTTAGTTTCACTCACCAAGTATACGCTGGCTACTTTGAAGTAAGTAAGTCAGTCAGTTTAAAAAAGTAATGGTGTTTTTTTCTTTAGGGTGCACCTTCCAGAAGATAAAGCTAAGTCAAAAACTGGAAGAAGTCCGAAAATTTTGGAGTTTTTCGAGAACCACGCAGTTAGCACAGGTCTTTCAAAGCTGCAAACTTGATATTTTACTATATTGGTTAGTATCTATCCTAACAAAATCCCAAATAATTAATAGAGTACAATTTTATGCGACTTAATGCGATTTTAGTGTCTACTACGGTGACTGGCCTATTTAACAAGTTCTCGACTTCAAATTCTTAATTTAGAAACCGGGGGATAGACAAAATAATTAAGCGTAGGCATTACTTTTTGATTGCTTTTCTCTGCTCCATTTCCATTGTTGTTGTTTAAAGCAACTAGCGTCGTCACAAGTTTCGTCCAGCCACGCTGTTGAGGTCAACTATTGAGTAAGTATATTTCGCATCCTTTTAAGTCATTTCTTCATTTTTTTTTAATTTGTTTTAATCAAGCCTTTAGATATTTGAAATCACAAGCAGAACTGCTTGCGCACAGCTTAGATATTTTCTAGGTTTGCGAAAATAAGTCCTACAAAAACTTATTCAGGAAAGAAAAATCATAAAAATAACCCTCAGCGAAGAGACATATTTTCATAAAGAAAAACAGTGTAGGTACCGTTTAATACAAAAATCGTACTGTATAAATGTCACAAACGCACAACGGCCGTCCCTCGTCCGTCGGAACTTTATAAAAACGTTATGATCTTTTATTTTTCACGTTCTCAATTTGCATGTCCCGCTTCAGAGATGATACTCTATTATAAAATTATGCTCTAAAAGTTATTTATTGTGTCTGCGCGCATAAGTTAATGAACGAGCTTTAATTAAGTGAATTCATATTTATTTTATTCGAGTAAGTGTTAATGAGGTAATAGCCGTTTAGTATATAGCCATTAAGGAAATACATATTCATGTGTGTGTATGTGTGTTGACCTCATTTTATTTTTAATTTGAAACCTGTTACTGAATTTGGCTATTTTATTGGTAGCATGGTCCATCCATTAACAACCATTAATTAATTATTTATTAGTCTTTACATACCAAGACCCCTCCGTGTCTCGGAAAGCACGTTAACTTGTTGGTCACGGCTGTCATTCGTAGATCTTTGACAGTCGTTACGGGTCATCAGAAATCCGAAAGTATAACAACAAGTCTTACAAAGGGGTATCGTATTACCCAGTAACTGGTTTGTGGAGGTCAGATAGGCAGTAGCTCCATGTAAAATACTGGTTTTCAGCTGCATCCGGTTAGACTGGAAGCCGACCCCAACTTCGTTGGGAAGAGACTAAGCAGATGATGATGAGTCTTTATGGTCCTAGAGTAAATGTGAGGTTAATTAATAATGCACCATAATAAATAAAACAAAAGATGCTGCCATTTCTATTTTACCTTAATCTCGTAGATTTAGAATAGGTCTAAAGAGAATTGAAACCTTTTCGGTGCACTAAATAAAGCAGTTATTTGCATTTTGACAACTGTCCTTTTTTGACATACTTTCGACTTCCTTTGCGATTGTGTTGTAATGTCCCTTAAAATTGGAACTTCCATATCAATAATTAGCTCCACTTACAAAGGCCCACTTGCAACACAAAACACAAATAAAAAGTAATTAAAAAAAATTAAACCGACTTCAAAAAGAAATTAACTCAAAATTATGAAATAACTTTAATTTCGGAAGTCGGTGTTTTGGGATCTGTATTTTAGTTTTATGCCACCGACTTCCGAAATTAAAGTTATTTCATAATTTTGAGTTAATTTCTTTTTGAAGTCGGTTTATTTTTTTTTAATTACTTTTTATTTCGTAATTTTTAGTTTTTGCACTAGTATTTGACCAAGGTTTTGAGATGTTTTCCCTTTGACACTACACCCGTAGCTCTTATCAATAAGCCAGGCCGTCACACTTACACGTATTAGTCCATATCTTGAAAATTACTGAATCGATCTTGATGAAACTTGCACTGTTCCCTAAGTTGAAGAAAATGTAAGCCAATAAAAAAAATGGTCACGATCCGATTAATAGTTCCGGAGATACGCGTGGACAAACATACATACATCCTACATACGTCTATGAAATTTTGTATATTTGTTTGGAAGCCCTAATAGATCATCATATGTGAATACAATGCAATTCCAATAATATTACATACATGAAATTTGAAGTCGGTAAAGAAAAAAAATTCATCATTCTGTCATCTTCAGAGGATTGACAGAAACAGAACGATGTTTAAAATTCGTTTATCGCTCAACGTATTTAGTGATTTGTGCTGAAGTGGGCAATAAGTAAATAGTTAAAAAAATCAGTACCTATAAAATAAAGCTTGCTTGCATAAATACTAGGTATTTATGCATCAAGCTCTATTTTAAACCAACCCACTCCAAGCATGAAAAATACTTTACAATCAAATTAAAACAAAACTTAAATCAAACCTGACACATTCCTCCAAGCATTTAATCATAGTTACAAACCTTTTGTTCTCTGTGTCCCAAATAAGAGATACAATTACAATTTTACAAACGCGTACCCGGGATGACGTCATAAATTTTGGGGTGAAATTTAAAATTTATTTAGAAGCAAATGCGGAGTTAATTTTTTAGTGAATCACCGGTGGCCCATTTCGGTGATTAACTTTTTTGGAACAGCTGATACATTTTACAGTTTAATGGAAAATTTAATTTCTGCTTATCTTTTTGGGATTTAAGTTTAATAGCTAGAGAGATGGCTACATTTACTTACATATAGCCTACATGTATCAGATGCTTGGTTCTTCGGGAAACCAGGATCAGTTACGAATGTTACGGAACACTTTTCAAAATTTTCAGTAAGTAAAGAACAACAATGTGGTGTAAAAAAATGCCCTTGCCTGCCTTCTGTAATACTAGACAATTTTTTCAGCCTACATTTCGTAATTTTCGAAGCAATGACTTAATTTTTTTGCAAATTAATGCAAATAGGCCAATTTGTTACCTGCTTACTGTGTTTCAGAACTTTAATAAAACACCTGCTTTAAATTAAATTCCTTTCAAACTTTTCCACTACAATGTAATTGAAAGGAAACCACACTAATTGCAATAAACACTCCACCAACTTAAACCCAAGTCACGCGTCACTTACGACAGTTTTACAACTCATCTATTTTTAGAAGCGCCTCAAAAACATACGGATATTTAAATATCTACACTTAACATTCCTCTTAGAGCCTAAAGCTGACTTGAACAATGAACACTGATTGCCTTACAATAATAACGAATTTTACAGAATTTCTACTAGTATTAGTAAGACGGACTGATGTCCGCGTCTCCACGGTTTTGTGTATAACGGGAGTTTCTACTGACATAGAATTTGAATAAGGAAATGCGTCTAATTAAGGCTTATGGTTATGACCCACTTACATTATTCTTTGAGTTGAGGCTGTGATCTACACAAAATAGAATTTGAATAAGGAAATACGTCTAAATAAGGCTTATGACCTACATGCAACATATTTTACGTAATGGTAGTGATCTGGTAGATGGTAACTACTGGTATACCATATGATCAATTTGTAGTGATGATAAAAGGCATAGGTACTGCATACAGTTGAAATTATATTACGCAGTACGCACATGAAATTATAATTTTCGTCTCTAAACACCTAACCATGTTTTAGAGGTTTCAGCTGGTCGTAAACACTTCCAATTAGGTTTCCTTTTTGATTGGCAACATTAATAAACATAAAGGTAGAACGAACCATTACCCCGGCCTAGACTTCAACATAGCTTGACAGTTGTACTTTTAACCACAAGACTAATGATGATGAACTCAAAACACCTGGCAAACAATTGATGGTCTACATCACCTAACTACTCTTCGTCAATAACTTTTAACTTCGTTGTTTATATGCAACATAATGGACGCAAGAACTCATCCATTTACCATAGAATGGGTTTATTTTCTATAGCTCATAAATTAGCAGCGTCGTGCATTTGAAAATGTTTTGCAAAAGAAATTTTGCCGACGGGAATGGGTGTTAAATGAAGTTTTTCTTTTATTTATTTACTTCGATGTCCATTGAATGTCTTTCTCTATTAAGGTAGATGGGAAGGAAGGCACCTAGGTACTTATGGTAGGTATTTGTACCCAATGTACTAATAATGATAAATGATGATAGGTAAATAATGTTTGTTGCTCTCAAAACGGTGTAGGAAACATCGTGAGGAAGGCATGTCCTAGAACCAAAAATTCGAAGACATGTGACATCTGCCAATCCGCACTGGGCCCGCGTGGTGGATTACGGCCCACTCCCTCTCACCGAGAGGAGGCCTGTGTCCCAGCAGTGAAAACATTATAGGCTGAATAAGGTAAGGTAAGATAAATAATGTTTATTTCTCTAAGTAAGTTTACGCAAACACTTTTAAACATCAACAATATTTAAAAAAAAACCTAAAATGTTGAAAAAAAATGCAAATGTTCCACCAACCAGCACCTATTAGTACTACAATATTAATTGGTCCTTTTCTCTGAGACATCAAACATTTTGCATAGCTTAAGCAAACTATTAAAACTATCAACAAAATCCTCCCAAATGTTCTTTAATTCAATATTTTTTTTAATTGATTCTCAACGTCACTTTAGATCTGCACTTACACCAGATGTTAAAGGTCAGCATTATTTACCATCAGGTAAAAAAACTAGGCTATTAGCAACAATTTACCATAAAAAATAATCGTCGTCGAGTTGGCCCGGGCGCAAAGCACAATAAATTATTATGCTGGTACTAAGAATCTTAATAAAGCTCTCCAGCTATTTGTAATAAATGACGAAACAAAAATAAGGACTGGAATACTTAATGCGCGTAAAGGGGTCCCAATAATGTGTTGGCTATGTCAGTGGAAGGCAATTCTGAGCTACATGCGGATTTTACTTTAGAAATATTGCGAAGCGCTTCTGTTAAATATTGGCAATTACATTTTAGCGATACGCGAAAATCCTAACGTTGTAATTTATTCTCCCAAATGTTTATAAATTTCTAGATTACTTATGGGGGTTTCGTTGTAGGTAACTAGAAGGTTTTTTGTTTAATGCTGGTAAAAATGTTAATTATGAGAGTAGTGTGTGTTTTTGTACGTAGTGATCAAGTTAAAAAGATGGTGAGTTACCTGGTGTTGCTTGGAACCCCATCTCTTTTCCAGTAGCGGCATCTTTTTGTTACTGATACTGATAAAATCAAATTGCGAAATATCAGGTTTTCTTTTAACCGCAATCATTCCGTGTGAGATATAGAGGTCATCGTGTCACAGGTGACACTAATCTTAATACAACGAAAAGTAGGTCCAGGATCAACTTAACTTATCTACATGTTTCAGCTTACTCCGTTTTGAAAGAAAAGAAAAAAAGAAAGAAAATACATTTATTTAGCACATACTAAGAGGCACACAACACAACATATTATAAGTAAAATAGTTATTTGTGCAACAAGAGAGCAAAGTCGTTTTTTGCTGCGAGTGCTGATTTTGAATCCTGAGCAAGCGAAGGATTCAAAGATTGAATCACGAGCGTAGCGAGTGATTCTAAAGTTGAATCTTGAGTGTGGCGAGGGATTCAAAGGCACGAGATGCAAAAAAATTTGCTCTCGTGTAACACACATAACTTTTCACTTCAGCAGCGAGAACACTTTGTAAGGCGTGTTCGGAAATAGCACCCATGATATTTTATTATTCAAAATATATTACGTAACATTATTGAAACTAGAAATAAATATTTACAGGTTAAATATCAGTTTTATTTGCAGTAAATACTTATTTTCGTTTAAATACAACAATAAGTTAAAAATTCAATAAATTACATTAAAAGACATAATTATCTTTTTGCTAAATTTCTTTAGTTAGTACGAAATAACGAACGTGTTTGTCTTTGAGGTCGAATTTAAAATCGGAACTTCGAAAGGGCTGGCCTTTGTCTCTCTCTCTTTCTAATTGCGGGAAAGACGTAGAGTGTGAATGTTTCGAATTGTATGATTAACCCAAGGCTGATGATAGGTATACGCGGCTTTCTGAAAAAAATAATTCAAAAGTTACTTTGTCTCACTCAGTGAGCAAAATCGCATTTTGCTCACTGATTTCAGGCAGCAAAATCTACATGTTTGAGCTACTGAAGTGAAAAATATATAAAAAACTAGCCAAGTGCGAGTCGGACTCGCACACGAAGGGTTCCGTACCACAAGGAAAAACGTCGAAAAAAACACGTTTGTTGTATGGGAGCCCCCCTTATATATTTATTTTATTCTGTTGTGTTGTGTTGTGTGTGTGTATTTGTTGTTATAGCGGCCACGGAAATACTTATATCATCTGTGAAAATTTCAACTGTCTAGCTATCACGGTTCATGTGATACAGCCTGGTGACAGACAGACAGACAGATGGACAGTGGAGTCTTAGTAATAGCACAGTAGGGTCCCGTTTTTACCCTTTGGGTACGGAACCCTAAAAAGAAAACAAATAAAAAGTGTAGTGTGCAGTTTTCCATAAGTCACTTTTGCCTTAAACGATAAAAGATATTTATTTATGTACTTAAATTGTTTCAATATCTTCAAAGCTATGCTTACCTATTGATGTAACGTATGATTATGCTTGTTCTGCAATTGAAACCTGAAGTAAATATCGATGAGTTGTTAGAGATGTCCGTCAATTTTAATCCTAAAATTGACCAAGATTATGTCTGGTCTTCAAAAGAGACTGTGACCTCTGTGTTTGTTTCGGCTTTTCTAGTCTTGAGTTGAGCTGCACGATTTCTGACTAATGCGTGCACTGACTGGACAGGTCCTCTCAATCTGTGTGGTTCTTTCCTCAAAAGACCATCTCAGATATCGATCTACCTACATTGTCTTCATATAACCTGGCCAAGATTATGTCTGGACTTTTAAAAAAGACCACTCTCTCTGAGTTTGTTTCGGCTTTTCTTCTCAGAGTAGTCAGATATGAAAAGCCGATCTCATGAAGTTTTAAAAATATGATTGACGTGTAAGTGTTTGTGCAAACCTACTTACAGAAATAAAGTCTAATTATATAATTTAAGTTTAAGGTTGTACCTTAAATCTTCCAAAAAACATCAGCTTACTAGTTTCCAAATTCTCTTACATATGGTAAACTGCACCACCAAGTTCACCAAACACCAAACTAAGACGATTTCCAGTAATAGCAATGATGTTGGGACCGCAGGCTAGGTGGTCAGGGCAAGACATTAAAGTGCAATAAAGAAACCACCTCGTCTTGAAACTAAGTGCTAGACTTATTTGCCAAGTTACCGAAATACTGCGGTCGGGAGGACCAAGTATTGTGGGTAATTGTTTAATGATGCGCTTAGGCAGATGTTTGGTTGTTGGTCTTGTTACAAACAAATGTTTTGGGCATTTTATTGATTGTGGATGCAGTAGTGATTTATACAATATATACAATTTCTTATTTTTACAGCGAGTGGGATAATATTTACATAATGTAAGACTACTTGATGCCCTAACCAATCCACGCCTGTAGGCCCTCCTATCCACTAGTCGCCTCGTATTTTTTCAAGACATCGACGAGCGATTTAGAAAGATTGGCGCACATCTCTCGCTAGAGTGACTTTTGGGTCTTGTTATATCTTGCTGATAAACAGCCTTGCCTTTCATGTCCTAGCAAATTTAATACTGTTTTGGTGCGGTTTCTGCCTCATGGGGCACCCCGAGACGTGATGCCCTAAGCAATTGCTTAATTTGCATTTGGGCTAATCCGACACTGCATAATGTATAAGCAAAGTATTAAAATAATAATAATATGTACAGACGAGACGCCAGCACATCAAGCTACTACAATCTGTCAAATTTCTTTAATAGATTTTTAGCTTTATCGCTAAAGCCTAAGTTCAAAGTTGATTGGGAAAATTTTACAGTTTCGGGGTAGGTTGATGTGCCGACGTCTGTACATGTTTATAAAAAAGGATTCTTTCCCCAATAGGGCTTCAAAAAATTCGTCCGCATCACTGACAGTAGAAAAAGTGCCCAAAAGGCTGGTAGCATTGCCAGTTTGTACCTAATAGCATTGCTGATTCTTCATAGCACGTAGTGTATGTCTGTGTATCAAGGTTTTTTTTTTAATAGGGTTTTTATAGTAATTACTTTCATACTAATAACTTAGAAAGGCCTTACAAAAGAAAATTAAAACGGTAATTTGGTATGGTCAGCGATATTGTGATGACATCGAATATAAAAAACAAAAATCAAATAGCGTTCTCTTTCTACATAACTGACCTTATTTTTCGCCCAAAATATCAGAACCAATTCTTTATCCATTTCCATACCAAAGCAAATAATTATACTAAAAACAAAGGAAGACCCACACTTATCAAGCTATAGATTCACGGCTATTTATTCGAAACACAGTTGAAGCAAATATAATTCGCGTTAAACCCCCATAAAAATCCGTCGCCGGGGCCACAGGATGAATAGACCAGGCTACATTCAGTGAGCTCATGAAAAGAGCGACCAAAAACGAATATATTCCCGGAGAGAAACTGCTGAAATACGTCGACCGGTCGCTACTCGTGCGCCGTACAGATCTACTGGATGCGGTAAGGGTGGAGTTGGGTTATGTAATTGAGCGTGGTTTGGGTGATGAAAATTAAAATTTCGAGAAATAATTACATCCATTTTATAGCCTAAATAAAAAGGTGTGGAATATGTTTAGAAAATTGAGTGAGGCGTGTAGAACGATGCAATTATGTAGATGTTGAAACATCATAACTATTGTCTTTGAAACACATGAATGACAGATGTAATTTTTTTTCGAATTATTATTATTAGTAATGTTCACGAAAAATGTAAGTTTTGAAAAACATTCCCATTGTATTTACATTATTTTATAATCATTATTTTATATTTTTATTTTAAATTGAAAGTATTGTCTTCTGCTACCTTTTTACATTCCAGTCATAAGGTACTGAGGGGCCCGTGGCTAAATAATAACAGCCGCACAGGTCGATAGATCAGGTTAAGCTACGCTTGTCGCGCTTGGTCTGTGGATGGGTGACCATCTTTACATACAGTGATCCCGGCTGTCATTCGTGGATCTTTGACAGTCGTTACGGGTAGTCAGAAGCCCGAAACTCTGACAACCAGTCTTATCAAGGGGTATCGTATTACCCAGTAATTGGGTTGTGGAGGTCAGATAGGCAGTCGCTCCATGTAAAATACTGGTATTCAGCTGCATCCGGTTAGACGAAGCCGACCCCAAAATAGTTGGGAAAAGGCTAGGCAGATGATGACTTACGGTACTGGTACTGCTTCTGAAAGTAGCACATCCAGTAATTTTACACATCATCATGCTGGCTAAGCTACATAGCAGCGAGAATACCTCGACGGGAAAATAAAAATATAGCCAGAATTTAGAACGTAAACATGTTTACCGAATCCATGGTCCGATTAAAAACTGACGATTAGGTAAACATTCATTATTCACAGAAATAACTACTACATACATCTTTCTTAAAAGGATTGTGATGCAGAAATACACTTTATTACGTGGATACCGACTTGGATACTTTTAATAATTTTTTTTTGTACTAAGGGAAGACTATGGCCACGACTTACTTGTTGTATTAATAATAATTAATTTACACAAAGTGCCTGCTTGGGTTCGAACCCACAGTTCGAACCCAAGCAGGCACTTTGTGTAAATTATTTCATCACCATTGCTCTCAAAACGGTGAAGGAAAACATTGTGAGGAAACCGGCATGTCCTACATTCGAACTCATGTGACATCTGCCAACCCGCGCTGGGCCCGCCTGGTGAATTATGGCCTACTGCCTCTCGAAGAGAGAAGGCCTGTGTCCCAGCAGTGGGAACATTATAGGCTGATTATGCTACCTATATCCCAGCAGTAGGGACAATATAGGTTATGTATCTTTTTGTATCAATTTTAATACCAAAATTAAAGGCCGAGATTTAGGTAAAGCCGGTCTTACCTAAAGCTGGGTTAGATTATGAAGATGAATGTGTTTTTACTGAAATACTTCTCCATATAATTTAATATGGCCATTCACTGTAAGTAAGTACAGTCACGAGCAAAAGTATTGAATGTATTTTGTATGTGAACACTTGACTTTATTCAAAGGCGAGTTTTTTCTTTATTTTTGAATTAAATTTTATATTAGTAGGAACATAGTATTTTCGAACCCATAGGTATATGTAAAGTGTCGTTATTTCAACGTTGCATTCGTTATTTCGTGAAAAAATCGCAATCTAAAGTTGCCAAGTGTTCACATATTGGTGCTCGTGACTGTACCTACTATGGCGGAGCAGTGGTGGCCCAGAGGTAAGGGCCCCTATTTACGAGTTCTAGGTCGTGGGTTCGATCAAACCTAGGCAGGCGCTTTACTTTGTGTAATTTATTTCATCACCACTGCTCTCAAAAACGGTGAACAAAAACATCGAAAATTCATCAAAAATTTAAAAGATATGTGACGTCTACCAACCCACGCTGGGCCCGTGTGGTAGATTATAGCCCACTCCCTCTCGAAGAGAGGAGGTCAGTGTCCCAGCAGTGAGAACAATATGCATCAATGATTGTTTTAGAAACGAGTATTTTAGCAACATCTACGTACAAATAAAGATATACGTATAAGTGCAGAAAAATATTAGATACCTAACTATAGAAATGAGAATACCCTTATTTCATCCTTCTATTAAAAATATAAATTGTCCTGATACTTCTCTATATCAATATCAAATATCCTGAAAGTGGTTTGAACACTGCAACAGTGTATATTTCAGGGGAGATATACGGGCGAGGCACTTAAATCGACAAATAGCTACGTTGCAATTGACAGTGTATTAAACAGCTGCCTGCATGCCAGAATACGACCAAGACTACGTGTGGAGGGGGCTTTACACTATCCTTCTTATTTTTTTAAGCTAAACTATATCCGTCTTATTACAAAACGAAATCAAATTTTATTTCTAGCCTAAACTTTAGAGCCAGTATTTGTATATATTTCGAACTTTATTTTGATTTGGGCAAAGTTCTTAATGTTTACTAAAATCACAACTTAGCACCGAACTAAGCTGTCATTTTTGTACAAAGAATTGTATTTCTATAACAGTTATGTTCCTAATTCAATAACTCACTCGGTGGTTTTTAAACCTGTTCTAAAGAAAAACCTTGTTTTGTAATAAGATGGTATCTGTTTGGTTACCATTTTTTTGTCGTGTACGGACCGCCATTGAAGAACTGGTGCTGTGAAATTCTGGCTTATCATTGATGATTTATATTTGTAGAGTTACCTACTTTTCTAGGCTCTTTTGCTGAAGCTATCAGCTTCAGTTCACATTTAGTTTTGATTTTACACGTGATACCACTTCTTATCTCTTAAAAACTCTCAAACACATCACGAGGAAAAACGAAGACAAAGTTTTTCTTGAAAACACTACGTGACTATAAGCATAATATGAAACAATTAATGACATCATAATTTTACGACGATCAACAATAAGGCGCCACAGTGCTGATTTGGTTTCTGAGTAACAAGTACTCAAGTACGTAAAAGTACAGAGGAAAGCCCCAATCTCGTCTACCATGATAAGGAAGGACATGAAATAAGTACTTACCTATGTTTCCGACACTATTGGTACCCATTTTTTTTAAATTATTATTTGTGGCATCGGATTGCCGGCCCATCGGATTATGAGAGTAAAGGAGCAGAGAGTGCATCTGTGTCGACGCACACACTTATGCACTTTATTATCTCCTGCGCAATTGGCTAGTCTCCGATGAAATGGACCGCCGTGACCGAAATTCGGTCGGGAGGATATTATTATTATTTTTCGCGACATTTTCGCACTACTTAAATCATCGTGGGTGTGCCTCCAATATGTAAGCTCCCTTACTCTCGGAGGGGGATGTCACGGCGCCTAGCGGGTTGCCAGGGAGCTACAACTTTTTCTTTGATAGAGTTCGAATTTCGAATAAATCCAAGCCAGGAACGGCAATGCAGACGTCAGCGGACGACTAGAATATCGGATATGCACTTTCCAAACGAATCATTTGTTACAAATAACAAACATTCAATCTTACCTAAGTATTTGCGTTAGTAAGCACAGATTTATTTTCTTCTTCTTCGTATCGATGACTCCAAATTATATGAGTTTTGACCAGAATCCAGACACGTCTACAACTTTAGCATTGGCGGATTCATCTTGAGGAATGTATTTTAATTGTTCATAAAGACAAAAGGGGTAGTTTTTACACAGGTGTGGGACATGACAAGCCAGTGTCGACAGTCGATAAAATAAATTAATTAATCATTTTCAAGAAACTCGGCAATCGATAATATTCCAATATGAATAGGGCAGATCTTTTTCTGAGACCTGTATTATTATAATCAACATGCCAAGTGCGGTGATATTGTATGTTTCTAAAATATTTCATTACCTAGGGCCTTTTTCAGCAGAAGAGTAAGGTGCCTCAGCAGTGGCATTTGCTGAGGCACCTTACCCTTCTACAAACAAAGTCCATGTAGATGTAGTTGCCATCACAGGGACTATAACCAGCTCCGAACGCTACCTCTCCTGTTTTGTGAATTCTTTCGGCAACACTACAAATACCAAAACGAGACTATTAATATCGTTAAGGACAACAATTTAATCCAAACTTCAAGAATCTCTCATTTAGTCAGTTGGCAAAGCTTAAAGATAGCGGTCATCGCATAAAGGAAATTCCTGCATTAAATTACTATTAAGCCATGCAATTTGAGTTGCAGCCACCACCGGTACTGCACTTGATATCTACATCTGACCACGTGAATACTTAAGAGATCATGACTGCCAGATTCCTGTAGATATTATTTCGTTTTACTGATGGATTGACTCAGAAGGCACTTTACTTTGTGTAATATAGTTTATTACCGCTGCTCTCAAAATGAAAAAAGTCGCGAACCAGCATTGCCTAAAACCAAAAATTTCAGAGCTATGTGGTATCCACCAACCCGCACTCGCACTGCCCGCGTGGTGGATTATGGTCCACACCCGCTCACAGAGAAGACAGATCCTTCTGCCCAGCTTCTGTCCCAGCAGTGGGAACATTATACGCTTATAGTGCTTACCAAAAGTTTGACAGTTGAATCCTGTCAAAATCATGACGGCTGTGTTTGAAAAGCCCAGTCACACTTGGACTTGGACATATCAACAGAGGTATAGAAAAAGGGCAGCAGCTGCTGATTGGTGAACTAGAAGAATATTTCTAAGACCCCAAAAAGGTACCTACAACTTCGATTCAGAGTATGGTGTCATACATAGAAATTATATGCATTTCAAAAAGGGACAGGGGAATTTGTGACAGTCTATGCAATGTTTTGGTTAAAGGTCAGATGAAGTTCCATACGGATAAATTAGAGCTTCTATAGAACTAATCGTAAGTTTGCCCGTGAATGAGAGACTAGTTCCTATGACCCTTTGGCACAGCAAAGTCTGGCAATGGACCAGAAGGGTGCTCAGATTTAGATAAGAAATAGGTTTTCTTTTCTATCAAGAATAATTTGTTTACCCACAATAAAAAACCTTGTAATTTTAAAAATGTATATGGAGTGTTCATTTTAAAGATAAATTATGTTTTCTCTTTGGCAGCCTTTGATCTAGGGCAGTTGGCAAAAGAGGTATCTTTTCATTGCCTATGGTTTAGCTTATTCGAAGATCTGAAAAAGAAAAATTCGGATTCTTCATACTGAATGAAAGTTTGTTTTGTGTCGCAGTATTTTATATCAGTGAATATTATAGTTCCAACAAATCAAATCTACCATAATACTTCGCCTCTAATACGAGTCCCCTAAATACAATATTTATGTATTTTCAGACAGTTTCATACTTTGTTCGCGATGTCCGCTCGAGTTGTATCCTCGACCAAATTAGTTTGAGCCGCGACTTTCCCTCGAATTGGGTCTTTTCGTTTGTATTCTTGTTTTGAAGGGAGAATATGGGGATCTTCGTATACTGGTCATGTGTTACGCGGAGTGGCGAGTATGAATAATGCATTTTTGTTTTGGATTTTTATGAGTAAAGTTTTGATTATTTTCAGTTCGGCACCGTATAGGTAGGTATACGAGTTAGGCAAGACTCTTTCGGTAGACAAAATAATTGTTGGGATGTTCTCTGTTACAGAGGTACAGTCTGTTTGTTTGGCGAAAGTTTATTTGTGGTTTATATATTATTGGCTGAAAATTTTCTGCGGAAATCAGGGAACATGAATAAATCTGCACTTGATCATATTACCGTAAAATATTATGTTTACCTTGGATGACCCCGACAAAGTTGGAAAAAAACCATCAGCACCTGATGTTGATGATGACCATGTTTATCTTGGTCCTGATATAAAAAGTATTTGAAAGAACTAAAAATATAGTTATCGAAAGGAACTAAGGAGGTAGTATCTACGACGATTCTTCTAATTTTAAGTTATGTGTTTGGTATGGTGGCCCATCCATTATCATCGTCATCATTTCAGCCGAAAGACATCCATTGCTGGACATAGGCCTCCCCCAAGCACTGCCACATCGGCCGGTTCTGTGCTTACCGCATGAGGGCTTATTGCGTTTAACAAAAATGAAACCCTCGAATCTGTAACAGAAACAACTTTCATTAATAACTCCGAAAACAGCAACACTGCTGATACCAACCAGACAGTAAAAAGGAAGTAAGCGACATTTTGGTCAAAAATAAGTTATTTATAAGCCATCCTACGTAAAATTTTCCGCTCTTTCGAATGCGCTTACTCCCATGACTCTACGATGACTTTTTGGCGTTTAAAAATCATTTTCACGTCAGTTTTTCTAAAATTTTACACTTTGAACGGCTCTCCTGAACATTTAATTTTTTGTCACTTATTTCCTCTTAACCGCCAAAACAGTTAAACAAACTTACCAAAAACAAACAATAATTGCACCAGCGACGTTCATACAAATTGCGTTTGAAGTAAATCTCGGCGCAGGCACGGGGCGACTTGCAATAAAACTACAAATATGAGCAATAAATCGATCCAGCTACATTTATCATGTGTTATTGTTTATGTGCAAACTACTTTTGTCATAGTTCGGATGTGTTCTTAGATAAATTTAGTCGTACGGTGAATTTGGCAAAAGTTACCTGAATATGATTTAATGTTTTAGGTCCAGGGTAATGTATTTATATTAGCGAATAATATGAAATCCGAACATGGAAAAGTTTGCGAAGTAACTTTTAGTATCGTGAACCTTTTGAAGATGAACGTAAAAAGTATATTTACAGATGTTTAAATAGTCAAATGCGGGAAAAGAACCCCTATGAGGTTAATAGTAGGTAAATGACGAAGTAATAATAGTAGGGGAGGATAATCCAGTTTTTGTAAATATTAAATACTAGCAGCGCCCCGCGGTTTCATCCGCATAACGATCCCGTGGGAATATCGGGATAAAAACTAGCCTATGTCATTTCCCGGGACTCAAACGATCTCTATACCTACTTAGGTAAATGGGTTCAGCGGTTTAAGCGTGAAGAGGTAACAGACAGACACACTTTTTCATTTATATTATTAGTACGGATATTAGTATGGATGTAATTTCTGCGTGCATATATGACCAGATGTATGAACATACGCGAGGCAAAAGGAGTATGTACGCCATGTACGGTTCGTAGCAGGAGCCATAGTTACTGCCTACCCCCATGGGAAGATTGACGTAACTGATGGCGTGATTTTAGGTATGTATGTTATTTCTATCGAAGGAAACCCAATTATCATCTGCCTTGCCTTTTCCCAACTATGTATGTTGGGGTCGGCTTCCAGTCTAACCGGATGCAGCTGAGTACCAGTATTTTACATGGAGCGACTGCCTATCTGACCTCCACAACCCAGCTACAGGGTAAAATGAAACCCGTTGGTATGACTGGGTTGTCAGACTTTCGGGCTTCTGACGACCCGTAACGTCCTTCAAAAATCCACGAATGACAGCCAGGACCAAAGGCTTAACGTGCTTTCCGAGGCACGGAGGGGTCTTTTTATGTAAAGATGGTCACCCATCCACGGACCAACCGCAGCAAATGTAGCTTAACCTGATCGATCGACCCGTGCGATTGTTATTACTTAGCCACACGCCTCAAGGAAACCCAATATTCGGTCTAAATCAACACGAATTCTAATAAACTTATATTTGTCAATGTTTTGCTTTTACTCCATCCCATAACTCACAAAATGATTCCGTATACCCAATTGGAACTCCACAAAAAGCTTACTCATCCCACATACACGCACTTCCAATACCTACCCAGTAAATCAAACGCCCTGGATAAAGTGTGTGTTTATTTGTAACACAGTAGTCTTGTTACATGTTTGTACAAATCTGATAAACGTCGCAAACGCACTCTCACGCGATTTCGTGGTTCGGAAAAACATGGAACTGAAGTAGAAGACCCGATTTTATCTGTATTACTATTTTTAAATGTTAAATGTAGTGGAGTTGTTACTGAAAAGGGTTTTCGGGTTTTAAATATTGTTACTGGTTCAGATTTTAATGAAGAGTGCAGTTTAGCAAAGTGAGACTAGAAGTTCAAAAATTAGCACAAAATTTTCGCGTAAATTTTCTTACAATGTAATAGAAACTGTTTGATAGAGGTTGTGCGAACAATGTGCGAATTATTTTGATGTCTTTGGGAATTAATTTTTTTTTACCGCCGCCCGTTTTTTTTAAACATGTGTTGAAAAATAAAATGCTTGCATTACTAACTACAAACATTATTTTTATTTTAGGGTTGGCAGCCCTGTAGCAAATGACGTGACAATGACAATTGACTTCGCCTCGTGGACTTGTACTTGAATTATATCGGTGCTCTAAGTACCAGTGGAAGGTGTTTTTTTATTTCAACATCATTCTAACATTTACAGATTTGACCTTTTTTCAACACGATTTGATTTGCATTGTCATGATAATCAATAATTTTTGTCTCATTTTCATGTAGTTGCAGCTAAAATTATAATAAAATCTCAAAGTATTTAATTGAAACCGAAACTTTAGCCACATACATATAAAATAATGATATTGCATAGAAATTAATAAATAAAGGCTATGTGCGTTTTGTTTGTACCTACTAAAACATTTTAACTTTTTTACAAAAACAGGCACCTGAAAAAATCATATTTAACTATAATCGAGTAGCTTAACAAATAAGCTTTCTACTAAAGTAAGTACATCACATTAGCGTTTAAAAATCTTCGGAATATTAATACCACTTTTGACCTCTCCTTTTAATCATCATCAACAATAATGTTGTTGATTTAAAATTATCAACTTAATGCTGAGTAAAAGTCCTTTTTTGTTTACTAAACTTTTGAAAATAAAGCGCTTTATATATTTTAAGTGGTATCACTTGAGCTGACTACTGGTGTAGGCACAGTAAGTACTGAGCATGTGACAGTGAACAGCGCTGGAACGCTGCTTGAACCGAATTTATGCTAGGGCTGCCAATGTATAGAAATTAATGGTATTTTACGAAGATACCTAACTAAAAGAAAGTCCAAAGTCTATCAAGGCTTTATAGCTTTTTCTTGGAAAAGCACATAAATACTTAGAATGATCTTCTTATCTTTAGGTCCTTTGTGGTCTATGGTATCTAACACTTTCTTTGGAGTAAGAATTAGAATACTTCTCATCTCCAGCTTAGCAATTGTTTTTTAATACAAATAATATCTAGATTTCCAGAACCAATATCTTATCTCAACCGGCATTTATTCTAACCTTCAACAACGAAAACGGACTACTTTCAATTCCAACCTACATATTTCCTTCCAAATATCAACATGTGCCATCCCCCAACACACACCCACCATCCAGATTGAACGATTAAAGAAGTAATTAAGTATCGACGCTCATTCTGTCGTGGCGACTCTCAAATTTGCATGTTAAACGAAGTTTAACTTTAGTTTTTGTTTTTTTCACTTATTGAGATGCTGGTTGTTCGCGTGCGTCGCCTCTGGGACATTTGAGCTGCAAATTTATAATTGCATCTCCTGTATCTCCTATTTCATCCACGTTAAAGTTGATATTGGTTTGTGCCTGTGTCTTTGGATGTCGTGTAGTATTGATGGACTTTTTAATTGTATTGTTAATGTCAGTGTAAAGGCGTAGAGATCGCTTGCTTCGATTGTGTGCGGTCGATGCGGTCTTGTATTTGTCTTTGATTGCTTTTACCTGAAAACTGCATAGATTATTGTGTTAACTGATTTGACTATGCCTGATTTAGTTTCTGCAGTAATTATTTAGATGTAATGCTTTTAATTTGTCTGTGCTTTCATGTACCTAATATATGGCATTAGGTATACTAAAACTGATTACGAATCAATTTTAGGAATCGATTCTTTTTGGAAAGTATGTAGTTTTACAATGATAGATTTTAAAAGCTTAATACCACCATAGCCTAGAAACTTCTGCTGAAATTACAGATATTGAATATAATAGGTTGAAGCAGGTTCCGCCAGGGATGTTGTATAAATTTTCAATCCTGGAACAAACAGAAAAAAAAATAAGACACAGTGTGTAATAATCTTATGACATTAAAAAATTAACTCCCAACATTCACAACCTCCTACACAATTTAATTCCCACATACACAAACAAGTATCCAGGAGTTCAAATTACAATCACACCTTTATATAAAGTACATTTATAATACACCTACAGCACATAACTCTTAACCGAGAAGGAAATAAATTATGTACTTACGTCGGTAAGCCATATTAAGCGACCCCAATTAGGCTAGATGAGATATATTGTTATAAAATATATATTTTGTTTCGGAGGGTGCGCGGATCGATTCCCCGTTAGCGGACGGTGGTCAGGCATTAAAATATTAAGGGGACTCTAATCTGCCATGATTGAATTTTGCGTTACCGATGGCCGAGTGTGCGCCTGCCCTAACTCGGGAGCTATGTATCATGTGTGGCTACTATCGGTTATCGATTAAGGTCAAGTTTCATTAAAGCAAGGATCTCTGTAATGAAGAAGCTTATAAAGTTGAGTTGTTAGAACCGAGAGTTTGTAAATGCAACTAAAAGTGTATGAACTTTTAGTTGCACTTACAAACTTTCAGTTCTCAACTCAAAACCTACATTTATTAGTAGGTTTTTTTTTACCTCTACTTTACCACCTCCCCCAATTACTTTTGGATTACGTTAGACAAACCTTTCAGGATCATAAAAATATAGAACACAAAGTCATCGTCATGTCGGCTAAGAATTTTACTCTCCCATACTAGTTTTCTCTACAAGTACCTACTCCGTTCTAGCTGTTGGTTTTAAAGAAATCATGTTCATATTCTACTACTCCTCCTTTCTCTCTCAGACGAGTTTTATCACCTTAAGAACTCAGAAACGGATCGAGTACCACTAGTTTCCCTCAACCGTATGGCATAAATCTGGAGGTGGCACACAAAGCGTGCGCAGAACCGATAGCGAAGTATCTAAAGCCGCGGAGGAGAGCCCAAATTAGCATTTTAATAAATACACACCCTTTGAACACTCACCACTCGTAAATTTATACCTACGGATCTCTATAATCAAATACAAACATATAACTCTTGTTTTGAATTGAAAGTCGGGAAAAGTTTGCCGTTGGGTAATTTTTAATTTGTATTGATGCCATACGATATCTGGGGTATCGATATTTATGAGTTTCAGGTTTCCTTCTGGTTTGATTCATAAGGTGTATAGACATTTACGATTTTACATCTAATAAAACTAAGGGCGAATTTCACCAATGAAAATGAACGCGAACAGATCCTCTGGACCGCATTCAAGAGCTGTCAATGTCATGATTGTTGGGGTATTGACACTGATAGCACTTGAACGCGGTTCAGATGTGCTGTTTGCGTTTAGTTATTAAACACTCGATTAATACAGAACTGTCTTCGGGCGAATTTCACCAATGAAACTGAACACGATCAACCAAGACATCCAAACCGCATTCAAGTTTCATTGGTGAAATTCGCCCTAAGACAGTTCTGTGTGAATAGAATTTTGTAGGTCAATTCACTCACTCTTTCTGATGGTAAATCCCTCCATCATAAGAACGCTCAAATCTTTCTCTAAAAAAAAAGAAAATCAAATAGCACCAATGTTTGTCAAGCAACTACACGTTTTATCGACAAGCCAATGGTGGTATAGTCACTTCTACATTCAACACCAGCCTCAAACCTTAAGAGTAATTCTTGTATAACTTAAATCCTCTCTAAATCCTAACGAATAACTCTTGCATTGTTCCCATGACACACGCACTCCACTTAATTACGAACACTGATGTTGCGAGTCTAAAGCTAAACAAGTGGATCGCGGTCATCGTAATCTTGGATAAGGGTTGGTGCATAAATCACGCGGGGCGACGTTGCCCCGGGCCTTTACTTTATCTACTGTGTGCGGGTGACGCTACTGGGGCGAAGAGGTTTGAAAACTGGAAGGGATATGGCTGTATGGACATAATATTCCGCCTTGTTATTAAAAACCGACGTAGACGTAGCATTGGAAGGCCTCCCACAAGGTGGTCCGACGACCTTGTGAAGGCCGCAGGAACCCATTGGATGCGAGAAGCACAGAACCGGTCGAAGTGGAGGTGCTTGGGGGAGGCCTATGTCCAGCAGTGGACTTCTTTCGGCTGAAATTATGATGATGATGATGATTAAAAACCGAACGGTTAGGTTAGGCCGAGGTGAACATATGGCACCCACATTTCGGCAGTCATGTTTAAGTACCATGTAGTTGTTGTAGGTTGCTAGCTTATTGCCATCAATCGGACACAAATCCAGACTTAAAATTTTAATGACGACTTAAGAGGTAGGTAATTTAACGATGATTTAAATATCCAACAAGTGGCTGGCAATACAAGTATAGAATTGGATGGTGTTGATAAAAGCGTTAAGAATGATCGTGCTTAAAATATTAATAGTGTCAAGGTTTTTGTTGTTAAATAATAACCTTTAAAGGATTATTGATACCTTAACAACCAGAAATGTTCAAATAATATTCTCCTTTTTTACCAATTGTCTATACTCCTAGAGCCCGACCTCTGATAAATGATAAATGATGTATTTTCTGGAAGTAGGTACAAACACTTTTACACGTCAGTTATATTTTTTTTCTGCAGATTCACACAGATCTGAGGGTCAATTCTCGTAATTTTAAACACGTTCTTAGTCTGAACTCAGTCTCAATCTGTCAAAAATACCTCTCAGTTCCCTACATTTTTTACAAGTTTTTGACATTGATTGTCGCTGAAATGAGATTGCGACTAGATTTTGAATGTTTTTAATTACCGGAATTGGCTTTCTGATATTTAATATAATCCAAAACTTACCTACTTTTCTGAATTATAAGGTGCATTCCAGATCTAAACCTCTTTCCTCACATGTCTCTTCCAGGCGCTCTATACATTTGTCCCCGATAATTGCCGGCCGCCCCGCTCCCCGCCCTGAGCACCTCTGACCCTCTGAAACTTGCAGCCGATCACAATAATTTATTGTACGTGCCACCCAGTACCGGAATTTCGCGAAAACTAGTACGTTTAGTATGTGTAATTAGAAAAAAAAACGTGGGTAAATTAAGTTTGCAGTTGGTGTGTTTTGTAGACGGTGGAGTTATAGATAAATAACTTGTATAGTTGATCATGATGATGATTCCTTCTATAGTTCGTTTTTTAATCCCAGATACTAATCTGACATATGTCTTTTGTGTTTGCGTTTTTTTAGTATAGAAGTTTGACATTACATCTGTCAAATTGGTATCTGGGTTTAAAAAACGAACTTTAGCCAATTTTGGCCGCAGCGACAGCATTCGTTGACCTTAGATGTACTGATGGTGGTTGAGACCTTAGATGTGCTCCTCTTACTTGCATAGTTGAATTAAATGATTACGATTGTTGATGGATTTTAATGAATTATATTAGACAACAAGCGGTAACACTGATGTCCGGATGACTGTACAATAATACAGGGTGGCATTGACATCGATGCACAGCCTGTTACCATGGATTTAGTAAGTATATGATACTGAACCTGAATAATAAAACAAAAATTGCTGTTCTGGCATTTTGGCAGCGTAGGTGTCGCACTTTTCTATGAAACAGCAGTTTTTTTTTAATAACCGCCGGAAAGTGTCTACGCTATTTTTATTTATTTATTTTTTGAATCATGAGCTGAATTCATGGTTATAGTTTGTGCGTCCATGTACCTGCCACCTATATGTTTTAACCATTTCCTGAAAAAAATATTCACTGCGAACAATACAGTAAAGTATGCAAAAACTACACCTCCGCTCTGTGCATACACGCTCACACGCACACATTTACAAGCATTTACAATCAAACTGCACCTCACTATGTTGCACACATGTTAACGAAACCGGCCTCACTTTACTGTTGACAGCCCTCTGTCTTGGTTTTTTGTTTGGTCTGTGTTGGTGCCTATAAAAACACAGAGAGGTGATAAAACCAATTGAATGACTCAAATTAACTAACCCAGTTCATGTAAACTTCATCTATAATGAGAAGTGCAATGAACTATTAGCTAAATCTTACCAAACAACTCACAAGTCACACCATAATTATCTTCCATGCATCATGCTTTAATTAAATCAAATTAATTACCTAAAAAGACAATAAAACAAATGAAGTCTCCAATAATTTATGTCCTGGACTAGTGTTTGCCGCGCATGCGTCAACATTGCCTGATTTACACACAAAACACTACCCCGATCTTATCCTGCGACAGGGCGGTCGCATAAATAAATGAACTAATTCTGAGATACAAACACTTTGTATACTGCCTATGGTAGACCAAAGTCTTTTAGATAAAAAAAAATCTCATCAGAGAAGCAAAATATATGGAAAATATGGCCGAAAGTCTCTTTATTGCAGCGAAACTTTTAGTCGGTATATTAAGAAGTAAGTTTTGGTTTGTTGTTAAATTTTCCTCACTCAGAAAGCCTCTAAGCGGATTGCTTTCATAAGTGAGAATGTAATAGAATATATTAATTTGCTTTAAAACATGGTATACATTAAGGTCTTTTAAATATAATTATGATCTTTCATGTTTCACCTTGCCAAGATCATAATTATATTCAGCATACAAATATTTAAAATTATGTTAAATGTAAAAATTGTATCTTATGTATTTTTATTATTTTCCTATTATTATTATAAAATTGAAACTTTATACGTTTGGGTGTTTGTTAGACAATCACGCAAAAACGGCTCAACGGATTTGGATGAAATTTGGCGCACGGGTAGACCATGATGTGGACTGACTTTTAATCCTGGTAGTACGTTCCCATGGGATAATCTGAACTTCACGCGGGCGAAGCTGCTGGTTAAAGCTTATACTTTTATAAAACGCCATGAAAATTACAAACGTTGTTATATCAAATCACTAAAAATTGTGTTTGTTATTCTAGATACATAAAGCTGACCAAAACTCAGCCTAGCGCTTCAGAATGCCTTCATTACCTTCAATCTAATCCTGAACTAAATAATTTTCCGATTTATATGTGCCTAGCATCACTATGGACTAGTTAAAGGCCCAAAATTAAATATTATACCAATAAAAACGATAATAATGGCATCCCCGACATCCGACCGCTGCGATAATTCCTGCTCCCGACCAATAAATATACCTTCGACGTTTTCAAGTTAACTTGGTATATTTCAAAATAACCTCAGGCAAGACAGGAACCTTCCTTACGCGATACGGCAATAAAGGGAATCCCTTTAAACGTATCCTTGGCCGTTCGACTTATAAATATCAATTTATCCGGGATGTCAAATACGGCGAACCCTGGCCATTTTCACATTACGAATTGTCTGCGATCCGTCTTGCCCGGGAACGGTTTATCTCAATTTTTCTTGAAATTTTTATACAGAACAGACTTTGGCTGTGGTACTGAAAAACTCGACGTATATTGCGGTTATTAATGGTGTTTGTTTTTAATTATTTTGTGCGAAATATATAACGCATACAATTTTTAGGTTCTTTTTAATAGGCAAAATATTTACAGGTATTACGTCACTCGTTGAATGTTTGATGTAAATAATATTTTGGGAACAATATAATTTAAAAGAGTGTCCATGGAGTTTCTTGCCCGTTTTTCTCCATAGGTACCTACTCCGGTTTGGAATGTGCAACTAGCTTCTTATTTTCTGACTGACCGACTCCTTGATAATTCAAAAGCAGGCAGTTTTAAATTGTTTTTAAATGGTTTAATTGAAATAAATACTTTGAGTTTAAATTTACAAAAATTGAGTATTCTACCGAACGATGTTACCTACTAAGATCAAAGGTCCACCCACCTCTACTTTACATTCCTTTTTTTTAAACACCTTTTTCTAAAAACCATATAAATCTCGTGCTAGCCTATTTCCAACACGTAAAACAGTCCGAAACAAAACACGAGCGTTACAATTGTGAATGCAACTTGACATTAACATTCATTAAATAGCTGCGTCCCCTTAAATTTAAGTGTACCAACAAAAATAGAGCAATATATTATGAGGATTTACGGTACAAATATATGTAAAGTTTGCTGGATATATTATATTTTGGGGTTGGGACGAGACGAGAGGGGGTATACGTGAAAACATTCGAGTACGTGCTTTAGCATAATTCCTTAAGGGCGCTAGGCTGGTAAGCTTCCGCAATTCGTCTTGGAGGAATCCCTAATTTGAAATGTGGATGAGTTTCGAAATTCCTCGAGTAAAAGGAAAAGCCTGAACATGTTGAGAGGTTCCTACCTTATGTTGGGTTACTATCCGGTAGTGTAGTTACAATGCAGTTAGCTTAGTTAATATGTAATCAGTCGCCAAAACGTCATAATTGACAGAGACTAGGTACAGAAAAGTACTAAGGACTACGGGTATGAAATGTAGGTGGGCAGGACACTTGGCTAGACGTGGTGACGGTAGGTGAAGCAGAGCATAGTTACCGAGAAGCGCTAGAAAGAGCGTTGGCAGAACAATAGCCAGATAGGTGGACGAGCTACAGAAGATTGCAGGGAAGACCTGAATGAGACTCACACCGAAGCATGGCACATAGGGAGGAGGCTTACTTAGCAGTGGGTAAACTAGGCTGCCAATGATGATGATGAAGTACCTACTGAAAATTTCATAATTGACGGCCTAAAGGAACTCTACTGACTTTTAATCACTATCTTAGAAGGTAAGTTTGAATCCAACGTCAAACTTGCCATGAAACGGTCAATAATTAAATAAACATTCACGTTGATAATAATTTATATGCTAACATTGTTGTCTGATTTGACTATCGATTAAAGCCTTGTATGTTCTACTGAAACACATTAATTCAAAGTACTTACATAAATAAAATTCTGTTTTAAAAGTCATCTATGTCGTAACATCTTATTGCTTAACGGACGCACATATCTGATCACTTTACAAACGTAGGTAATTATTTTTCTACATAAAAAACTCTTACAAAAAATATTCCAAAACAAAATTATTTTATACTAAATACTCATAAGTTCCTACAATATTAAAAGTGCAAAAACTAAAAACAAACATTTCTCACAGAACTGAAAATCTCTTTTCCAGCACCCTGCCGTTTTTCTTCATAACCCCCAAAACGCTGGATTTAAATTTTTCGTTACAAACTTGTTAGCAGATTAGCAACAAAGCAAGCGCGATATCTTAAATGTGGATCTGTTGTAAACAGATTCGCGAGCACAACCGCTATTTATGAGTTTATTTATCATTAACAAATTATATTAAAGCTCACGGGAACACAGTTTTTTGTTGTTCCACACTTTTAGCTTGTAATTTAAACGCGGTAACGTAATATGCGTTTTGATTCTTATCGTAATTGTTAAAGATTGGTGGTGTTAGTGGATAATTTGTGGCGTTTGTTTCATGACTGATTTCTGGATTTATTTCAATTTCAGATCGGAATTTAGTTAGAAGATCTTTATCATCGTTACCTTAGTAACGAGTAGCTTGGTGTTAACTTAACCATCAGTAGCTTTATGCTATCCATCAGTATAACTATCACAACCTTGTTCTTTTTTTTCTTGGGCTTGGTTTTAACTACAAGTAACTTGGTCTTCACTATGTTAGTTTGGCCTTTTCTATCAGTTCTTATTCTTGATCATCGGAAGCTTATATTTCTTCCGTATCTTCACAATCATCTAATGTTTCATCAACGTCAGAATTTCTAAAGACTTTCATAATCATGCCTTTCATGTTTTCGTACCTGTAGTATTTTTATGTAGATTTTAAGGCTTATAACTTTTAATACATGTCGTAAATTATTTACGGTTATGCTCAACATTATGAGAGCGTACAACAAAAACTATATCTATAAAAAGTTTACGTTTCTTTCGCACATTTTGTTACAGAATATACAAATGTTGTTGGTCCTCTTTAAAAAATAAACCCAAAACACTTTACAGGCCAATATTGCCCATTTATTTAAAGCAAAACTCACCATCAAAGGTGTTTGATTAACCGAACAAAAGCGTTTCTAGCCATAAAATCCTTCAAAACAATATCTTCCTAAAGAATTCTTCCTGTAACAAACCGTTAAAAAAAGGTAGGTAAAGGCCTTGTGGGGATGATATTTCCGAGGTCGACGATACAGAACGGAGGTAACAGAAGCCTCGGAACAATGCGACCCATCTGCACCCACTTCCGTCGTTCAATTAAATTTTTACTGGAGATTATCACGCAGACGTACAGTCAACAGCAAAAGTAGATGATCAAAATCAGAAATTCAATACTAATGAACGGAGTTCGCGTCAGAACTGTGTGGCGTCGAAGTACTACTACTAAGAATACTTACTACGTAGAATACTTTTGAATCACTTCCACGCCACACAGTTCTAACGCGAACTCCGTTAATTAGTATTGAATTTCTGACTTTGATCATCTACTTTTGCTGTTGACTGTACGAACGGCCCGATTATGGATGTTTAAAATGTTAGAACCTGGTACGAGATTGGATTACGTGGGTTTTACTTTTCAAATTAGGATGACGAACATTATTTGAACGTTTATTTAAGTTTATAAGGGGCGAATCCATACTGCAGGATTGTGTGTGTGTGTCTTTCTTTGCTTTAATGATTTTTGTGGGAGATCTTGAGTCATGGGAAATCTTGATTCAAGAGTTTGAGTAATTTTCTTAATTAAAAATCTTTATGAGAAGACGCTGCTGCGGACAGAGCTACCTACTTATATAATACAAATGTTAATGTTGTTATAAGAAGGCTTATCTTTCAATCACGAGAGCTTAATTTAGTGCTTTTTAAAAGTACGGTTTGAAGTGCTTTTGAGTCTTGAGTTAGAAGCTTCTATTTTCGGGCACACCGATCTCAAAAGGGCTGTCAGTTTAAGATTGTTGTGTATGAGTTGTGCCAAGAAATCTATTCTTCTTTTCAGGTGGTCAATGTTAAAAATATAAAAAATAAGTACTTAGGTAATTTAAATTCAGGTCCAAAAAATATGGTTTTAAATATTAGCATAAATTATGTAATTAACAAGCAGTAGCTTTCCCGGGATGCGGGCAAAGTCGCGCATATTAGCTATTGCAAAGAACAAACACACTGCAAAGAGATCAACCTACCATTTTACTCCCCTTTTTCTATCAACCACATTTCCTATCTACCACTCAACACCTTCCCCCATTTTTATCATACCTTCCTCACACGGAAGCAATAGACTTTGTTCTTGTATAGCGACACGTAATAACTCCGTAGCTGTTTGCAGTACTCGCTCGTAAATGAAAAATAAACATGCGTGAGCTTTATGTGACTATGTTATACTTATTAACGTTGTTTGTCGTTGTTTCATACTTAAATATTGTAAATCTTGTTGTTTTGTTTTAAACTTTGTAGGATTTAAGTTTTGAAAGGATTTTTCAGGTTAAGAAGTACTTACCTACGTGTCAATATGCTTTGTTCGCACTAGTGTACAAGTTGTGAATCTTACTGTGTGACATTGGTGTTGTATCTGAAACAGATTTTAGAGGATATCAGCACGAAATACGGAATTCGAAGTGCATATGTTAAAAAAATTCACTGGCCTATATCACAATAATTATGTATAATGGTGGACGAAATATTTAATATCCTAAAATTGCCTACAATATTAGGTAGGACCACCACCCGACATATTTTGATGACATTAAATAATTGACGGAAATAATGTAAAGATATTGTAATACATACAATATACCACCTTATTATGTCGAATAAAGTACAACAAACACTAATATCTTTATAAGCGCACCCAAAACAAATTACCATAGGAAAGAGATTCAAAAAAACTTTCCCTACACTCATACCCATTATAAGTTTCCAAAGAAAAACACTTTTCGTGCACACGTCGGTCGCTCCCGGTTTTTTCTCGGCGCACTTTTCTAAGTGCTATAAATCTTTCACGTAAATAATTGAAGCTATATTTTATGCCAAAACATTCCGCGGGTGGGGATGTCGCACCACCTGCCTCCCAACTTGTACCACTTTCCACTTTAATTTGGTTGCGTAATGTATTTTCAATTACTTCCAAGGAACAGTGATTTGTGGTCGGTCTGGAAGAGATTGGAGAATAATTCTTCCTGCCTAATTTAAAGTTGCCTAGGTTACGGTGCGGTGCGGTAACTTTATAAGGTCTTAAAGGCTTTTAAATCAATCACGTTATACTGGTAGTTGTGAGTTACACCTGATTATTGAGATTCGTCGTTTTAAACTATTACTTTTATCCTTCATATGCAATGGTCGCTGTAGTACCAAGAACATGAGGCTACAGGAGCTTGGGGTTCATTCGATTAATCGGGTCTGCTTCAACCACGCTAGGGTCGGTGCAATTCATTCATTCATTAACAATATCTAAAATTTGGAAACTTACTCAATGTTTTTTATCAATCAGATTTGATATGTCATTAAGGCAAGTAACAGAGACTCCAGTAGCTAAAAACCGATCGAGATTGTTAGGCCAACATGAAATATGTCTAAGCAAGATTCATTTTTGCGTCATAAATCGTGCGAAAACTAGAGTTTAGGACAAACTATTACGTCACTTCTAAGCGATAAAACCATCAAAAACCTCCTCAAAGTGCGCTCCATTCACCTCTTCACTGAATTTATGACCGCAAAGGAGAATCGTCCGTCAAAGCGCAACCAAACGTGCATTTTAAATGCATGGCCCAACAAGATCTGATAACGACCTTTGTCGAGGCCACAATACACTGGCGTGTCATAAATAAAACCTCACTTTTTCACTTCCAAAGGGAAATTTATCATTTGGTACGACTTTTTTTCCCCTTTTCCTAACTTTTTGTACATCTTGGATCACACTTTTAAATGCCATTTATTTCTTCGCTCGCTCCGTACCGTTCTATACTGATGAAGGTATCGTAATGCGGTATCTGATAATAAAATGCTTGAGTTGCTTGATTCGATTTGCATGTTTTAGGGCTGGCTTTTTTGTAAGTGGTTTATATAAGTGTTTGATAGTTTTGCTTTTGATGTTTTGTTAAGATATTTTGTTTGGTGCATTGGTGAATTATGACTGCTCCGTTTTCGTTTCAGAAATGGTAAGTGAATTTAATCTACTGGAGTCAATAATGGTTCATGGGGTCAATGTGCTTATAATGTAAGGTTTTTTTTTTTTAATTTAGCCGTTAGTATAGTAACCCCAACGGCTTAAAGATACTATACTAGATACTTGAAGAGTTACGATTGTGGTGGCACAGTAAAAAGTTAGCAACACAATAATGGGAGAAAGGTATAATTTAACGCAGCTGAACCCTTCTAAATAGCCTGCGTACAGGATAATGAAATATCATTGTTTAACGGCTGTCTAATACGTTATGTTTATGGCTTTTTATTCACGCTCTATTACACTTAAAAAGTATATCCAAACTGTCGATTAATACAACGTTAATTTTTTGTGTCGTCGGTCCTCGCTGGAGCCGAAACGTGACTAATGAAGCGCGCCAACTCCTTTGTTCAACACAAGTTGTTTTTATAAATCCTTAACATCCATTGAGGAGACTCGATTCCATCTCTTTGTGTTCTCTATATAAGTGCATTATAAATTTCTGCCTCTCGCGGCCATAAGTCATACGTGTAATGAATAAGGGCGATTTGTTTTGAATCCGTCCAAATTTATGGATGATATCGGCGCTTTTTTACAGGCGTTCCTCGCCTCATTCCACCATTGTGATCGCCTTTTTCTGCCCCTTTTTATCCCCGCCAAAGTTTTTTTTATTGTCCTCAACACTGACACTTTACGAGTTATTAATTGGTTGTCACGAGTTTATTTATTTCTCTATTTTGACATCGGAACGTTTTTCGTCGTATATTATGGAGGCCGGATTGAAAATCTATCATATTCAGGTTGTCGTAAATTTTACGTGATATAGTGCGTTACACGGTAATAATTCTGCGAAACCGTCGCGTAGTGTGGACGGATGTGACGCGGTTTAAATAACGACTTTGGATATTAAAATGGCCGCCGAATATGCGTTTTTATCATAAATTATATATTAATTTACAATGCGAAAAAAAGCCATTACGTTGTCATCGGCGAAAGAGTATGAATGCGCTTTTAAATTTAATATTATTCCCGTGAAATATTTTCTTTCGTGTAAATTAGGTTTGGAAGTGTCTGTAAACATAACTATAGTTTATGCAGCTGCACTTAACAACCGATATCAAAAACACATCAATCGTGAATGTAAAAGTTTCGTTATTTATTCAAGTAAACAACGTATATATTCCGCCCTTAACATGTCGGTTGGATCTATATTTTACTCACTGCCAAAACAAATCTAATGGCAAAAGATTGACAGTTCAGAGTTTTAATGGGCCGAATATACACATCGTTCTTCAACATAATAAATATAATTGGGTTATAATGGAAATTGGGTGAATGGAAAACATTCATAGATCACTTTAACAATTTTTCTCTAACATCCAAACATTTCCCCATCCCCTTTATCAATCTTTCATACTCATTTCTAAACCATTATCCCAACGATATTAGCGGAACTTCTTGAAAGTACCAGGAGTCCATGAGCGCGCAACAACGCACCTAACCAGAGGTACATTACGAAACTTGAAGCTTTCTCTTACGCAACACTAACATTCATAATGTATGTACGAAGCCCTGTATGCTATTTTCCGTCTTATGTAGGTTCTTTTTTTCGCCCATAAAGCATTGTTGGCTGCTTTATTCCTTGATTTATAAGAAACGTTGGAAAGACAAATAGCCGGATTGTGTTCCAAATTTTTAAAGCCACATTTCGTTTCGCGCTCGCACCCCCCGTAGTAATACCTTCGGCGTAGTCTTGGTGCTTAGAGGATTGCTAGATTTAGACTAGATTTGCTGGAACTAGTTTTGTATGCATGAAAAGTGTGATGATTTTTTGATCTAGTTTACAAATATACTTTTTAACCTACAAAGCGATAAGACCAAGCGATAAGGCCGCCCATTGTATATTTTTAGTATTCGATAATTTTTTTTTGTTTGTATTTTTGTGGTGTACAATAGAGTATAAATAAATAAATACCTTCGTTCCTACAGTATTTGAAATATCGGGCATTGATGAGCCAATAACAGCTAGCTACATTCATTTCCGTCACTTTGAAAGATGACCATTAATCAATCAACTCTGAGTTTCACCGCCCACTGCAAAACAAAGAGTGGTTCAGTTTGTCACTCTAAAATTGAAATACAACAGTCAATCATTGGTCACCTACAGCACCACTCAGTCAAGATTTATTAAGTCAATTTTCTACAAAATTCACCAAGAAAACGTATCAAAACGTGTCGCAACTCGCAAGGCTGCACCAAAGTCCCACTAAGGTACACCCATATTAAAATGTGTTTTCCCAACGCTTTTCCACTGCTTAGCTGAAGCGCCATCTATCGGCCTGTTAGAGAGATTTAATGGGAATTCTCTCATTTCTATCGGGTCTTACCGCGGAATTTATAACGACATCGCGGATCTTTTTTCCATACGAATGTACTTCGACGGATTTATTGGCGTTAGAAGGTATTTTGAATTTGGGAAATTACTTCAATGTGATTTTTCTTTTGTTTTACGCCGTGAGGTTAGTAGGCTGGATTGATGTCGAATTGGGTTATTTGTGTCTTTTTTTAATGACCATTCACAGCCTGGTTGTACAAACTTGACAATGTAAGAATGAATGATATTTGAAGAACTTCTATACCTTGATTAGTTTTACCTACCTACGTTAAAACTTTTCACGGACATCTCAATATGATTTTTAAAGTTTATCATGGAAACTAAAACCTAATTTGGCGCTCAGGAAAACATAAAATATTCACAGACCTAAAGTTCATAGAGCAACGGCACTTAACTTAGTTCATTGTTTCAGCATGTTTCGCCACCGTAACTACGAGTAAACGCGGGCCAATCTAAAAACAATTGAATAAATACCTTAAAACAATGTCCAATTCGACCGTTCGAACTATCCAATTGAAAATCAACACGTAACCGTTCGCCGACTTAATTTTTACCCCATAAACGCACCCCACGAATCGCGATACGATATGGAAATTCGCCGCCCGTCGTCGGTAATATTCGGCAATATTCGGGCGGACGTGAGCCCCGAACTAAATTGCCTATTTATTCTTAACTTCATATATTACTTTGCGCGTGTTGTCTGCGCGAAACGATATTTATTGTTTGACCGTTATTGCGTCAAATGACGTATTGGTTGTACGTATTAACGGATAGGTTAAGGATGGTAGGCGCGTGACGTAGCCAACATTTGTTGCTATAAAAACATTGGACTTAAAAAAAAACTGACTTCTTTATTTCCATTATACTCACTACTCGCCCAAATACAGTAGGTACCTAATAGGTATACTTAACAGCTTTTTGTCTTAAGAAAATCCAAAGTGGTTTTTCCGGAGCTCTCTTTTAATTGTCCTAAATAACAAAGACACCAGTCAATTATCACTGTTACTGCCTAAAAACAATCCCACAAATTAAACTTTCAACTACAACAACGTGATGACAAACCCAGCTGTTGGACCCACGTGTTTCAACACGTGTACCTATAACTTACATATATCCAGACACATGCCGAACACATATTGAACTTCAGTTGTCTTTTTTCTTCGATGTTCTTTTTTTTAGCTTCGACGTTCTAAGCTATGACGTCGTCTGTGGTGTTCCAAAACTTGCAACTGGCACGTGCCAAGTCAATATGCCCATGTTTCGTAATCTCATGGATGAAGGAAACCCTGCTTCCCTAGATGCCAAAGTCTAAATACCATTTGGGGTTTGCTTGGTATATTGGGGTTGATCTTTGTAAATGCTATTATCAGACATTTGTTTAAAAATAAAATGCAGGGTGGCCTAAATATGTCAGTAGGGTACATTCTCAAAGTAGACAACGTCCCAAGTACCTAGATAAACAAATTAAAAATAAATAAATTAGAGAAAAAATAATAATTGTATAAAATATACTTATTTAAAATGGCAACATTCAGTTGCGCCACCATCGACGCAAGCGCAGAGGCACAACATTTAAACAATTTTGTTATTTGTGCGTACAGCAGCGGACACAGAGACGAGACTTTTTGAGTTTGACATTTATAAGTTATTAACACAACCAAGTTAAGTATTACATGTCTGCACCCTAATTGCGTAACACACTGTCAATCTAAATCTGACTCATTTTGAAGGATATTGCTAATCCATTGCTTCATATGTTCGAAGAATATGTCTGCTCAACAACGTAAATAACGCAATGAATGTTGTTATACTGTCAAAGGGAAACCCATTGCTACTGATAGTGTGTTACGCAATTACCCCGCCTGGTCAGTGTTACGCAATTAATTTTTTGTTTGTAAATGGATGAATTATTTAGAGTTGTGGTTGTGGTAACTGTTTGTGTGTTCTGATGTCGTCGAGCATACGTTTTTATACGGAACCCTCCGGTGCGCTAGTCCAACTCGCACTTGACCAGTTTTTTAAGAACTCTGGATCATCATCATCTGCCTAGCCTTTTCCCAACTATGTTGGGGTCGGCTTCCAGTCTAACCGGATGCAGCTGAGTACCAGTATTTTACATGGAGCGACTGCCTATCTGACCTCCACAACCCAGTTATTGGGTGTAATATGATACCACTTGGTATGACTGGTTGTCAGACTTTAAGGCTTCCGACTACGTAACGACTGTCAAAGATCTAGGAATGACCGCCGGGACCAACGGCTTTCCGAGGCACGGAGAGGTCACGTATATAAAGATGGTCACCCATCCACAGACCAACCGCGGCAAGCGTAGCTTAACCTGATCGATCGACCTGTGCGGCTGTTATTATTTAGCCACGGGCCCCTTAAGAACTCTGGATATATTTAGATATATTTATATGTACAGACACCAGCACATCAAGCTACTACAATCTTTAATAGATTTTCAACTTTATCGCTAAAGCATAAGGTTCAAAGTTGATTGGGAAAATTTTACAGTTTCGGGTAGTTTGATGTGCTTGGCGTCTGTACCTATCTCTAAGAATAATATATCAGCTAGCTAAGCTAAAAACGTACCACTTTCAGGCCACAAAAGAAGTCCCTCCATTTAATTGCAAGTTAATAGCTCTTTCCTATCTTCTTCGCCACTAAATATTTTCTAACACACACTCAATGGGGGAGTAATGAATTCGTTTTATTTACGAGGCGCAGACTGGTAGACGACCGATAACGTCCTACCCAATATCATATCGCCATTACATTCGGTTACTGACTGAAATATGCCTCGGTCTAAGTTTTTGTTGAGCAAAGTATGGTTTGTTTGTATTTTTGGGTGGCACATGTGGGTAGAAGATATGGGGTATTGTGTTTCAGTGGTTTTTTTTAAAAAGGGATATATTTTGGGTAAAGGGGCTTACAGGACCCTAACACAAAAAACGCAAGTTTTAGAAACAATAAAAGTATATGATCGACTACAGTAAACAAAATAAAAAATATATATATTATATTCTTCAGGATTTAAGCTAGGTAGATAGTGTGTTGAAAACTTAATACAAATAATTTGATGTGATAGAAAAAAATCATGAAAATACCTCTAAAAAGTTTCTTTTTACAATAAAAACCATACAAATATACATACAATCACTATATTTTTTGTCAGATTATTCTACAAGCAATATATAAAGCACTAGTGTTTTAATTTTTTAGTTCAAACAATAGATTTTTTGTAAATAGATAATTGCTTCATGTTTTTCTTTCAATAAATTACCAGCGTTGTGTCATCGCGCTTCTCTTTCTTTTCTATGCAGTCCGAAAAAGACCGCACTTTAGGCCATGTAGTCGCCTTAAAATGAAAATGCCTTAACATAGTTGGAAAAAGGCTAGGCAAGAACGGAATAACTAGCAGATTGATTATTATTATTTATTTATTATTAAAAGCCTGTGATGTCCCACTGCAGGGCAAAAGCCTACCTACTCTCTTTCCATTTCTCTCTGTTTAAAGCTGCTAAGGACCAGTTCTTGTTGAAGGCCTGCCGCTATGTCGCTTGCTATTAGATAATATAGATTGATTGATCTAATAAAAATACAGTAAACAAAGTATAGCTGTGTGCCTATACTAACCCCTTACTTATAACCGTTGTATAGTGTCTGTATAGTTACACAACGCTTTGTCTTCTTCTTTCAAATGTCAAATTACTGACGACTGAAAGAGAGAATTCGGTGTGTAACTATTCAACTGATCGTAATACGATTATTAGTAAGGGGTAAGGTGTGGATGTTTTATTTTAGAGCTCTTCGCAGAACACTGCATCAATAAAATAGGCAATAACATTAAAATTAAAACTACCCTCCTTTCACGCACCTTACGTTCAACATCATAAATAACAGCACAGATCAACTTAAAGCCGACCTTATTTAACTTACACAAACTATCTACGTAGAGTAAGTATATCTAAAGTATAAAAAGTAAAACATACCCATTTTACGCTTAGGCGAAAGAATAGGAATAAGTTGACAGAGACTTCGCCCCTGAATTATGTTTCTCAAGATAAACGACGCGGGCGAAATGAAGTCGCACCCCCCACGCCTTGCACCCCCCCTCTTCGTCCCCCCAGCGCCCTCTAGAGGCAACGCGGGGACATAAATTTTGAAAGAAAAATCCACCACGGTTTCGCTCGGAATGTGTGATTTGGATTTTTAATTGAATTGGTTTCTGTTATCTGTTTTATGGATTTATTTGGTCTAATTTCTAGGTCGAGAGGTAGGTTAGTTGGTTTTTGGTAAACTGTAAGGATGTGCTAAATAAAAGTGTGTCAAATAAACAACAGTAGGTAACTATGTATTTTTGTCATCGATATTTATTTAGTTAAAGAAAATCAGTACACTGTAAAAGTTAACATCAATTTTCAATTCCAAAAATAGCTCAAGTCCTTTTTTAATTCTAATGTGTTTATTGACTTTAAACACTAGGCAGGAGTTAGACGTTTGTCATATACATATCTACAGTATGATATGACCTGAAAGAAGGTCATATAGTTTGGGAGTAGGTACTCTTCATTCCTATAATGGCTCTATAAGACCGTGGGTAAGATCACTAAAACTCGACTTTGCCCTCATTTTATACCATCAAGTGTAACTAAATTTTTATCCCCCTCATCAGATATGATTTGCTCATACGAGTACACGATAATGAAAAAGTTGCACAAACTCTACCCTTAAACACTATCATTTCACTATAAGCATGAAAACTCCTTAGAAACTTCGTCGATATCCACCATTATTTTATCTCATAGCGATCAATCGTCTTTTTTTCCTGTGTTTTTGTTACATTAATAATGCGTTACTATCTACAAAGACATCTATTGCTGACCTGTATTATTGTCATAGAGATATTTACAGCGCTCATTTATTTCTCGATGTCCCCTCTTATTTTCCGTTCGGGGCCAATCGGATAGAGGCGACTGTTGAAAATTTTTCGTAAGCAGTAATACATCTTGTCGCGACTCCTATCTCTCGGTGAACATTCGACGGCCACCCCTATACTGTGGGCAAAGATCAGAGAGGTTTGCAGATTCGTTTGGCAGACAGGATGTATAAAAACACGTGTCTAAATATTATTTCCTTCGATTACATCATTTGCAGGTTTTAAGACACCTTTTGGAATTATACTTTGAGACCCAAAGGACAATTCATAATAAAGTCAAAGCATTTAGGTACTCCAAATAGGCACATCAAAGGCACCTTTGAACGTCAAAAGTATACCGACTACTAAATAAATACTGTAAGTATGTAAAATTAAATTTGGTTTATTGGGGCTAATTAGGGACCTCGGTATGAATTTTTGCATGCTGTTTCACTGATCATTCACACAAACACACACACACACACCCCCCCTCCACACAAACCCACACACACTAATCAACTTATTAAGTAAGGGTGTATTATTCACACCTTCTTCACAAGAGAGCAGGCAGACACTACAGAACGGTACCGGCTACTATTCTGAAATACTCCTTTTGCTTCGATAACCTGGTGTTACACGCACACCGCTACCAATATTAGGTTTTTGTAGACTTGTTTTACCTGGCGTGTAGTTTTAAATTGTATTTGATAACACCGGTACCTAGCCAAAAAACTGATATATATAATGTTAAACCTGATTCAATGACGGAAAATAGTATTTTCATATAAAAACCTCCATTCATTTTAATAGTGAAGGTTCGACTGTAAACTTAGTCCACAATCTACATTAGCACAAACTCGTTTAAACGCAAAAATAAATGTAAGTACATAATAACCTCACAGAGGCTTCCATAAACCACAGTCAGACTGTCCCATCTCCACATAGTTTGATCTTAGATCGTGCCCCGCGGCGCGCCGCCCGCCCCAGCTAAAACCACTTGTGCCAATTTTCTCGGGGACGCTTTCCACTTTACTTGAGCTACCACCAACACAACACCTAACGACCTAACTACACCTCCATCCCATTCAAAAATCACTTCTACGACCCACGATTTAATGCCCATTTTCGGTCGCCGAATGACCCATACATTACTTTGTTGTTTACGTACCCTTCATGTTTCGGGGTACATTTGTAGGCCTAGGCATTTCTTTTCCCGCCCTTTACTAATGTCTTTTGGTTGTAATGAGAAGATTTTAGTGGTGGCTCTCATTTTAATTTGATTCTTGGCAGCTTTAGATTAGTGGTTCCGGGGATTGATATTAAAACGTTAGAGGGTGTTTTCCTGAAAAGAAACTGGGGCAAAGTATAAGCAGATTTTTTTAACGTAATGGGTACTTAAGTGCCTTTTGAAATAATGTCATTAAGCATGGACATTTTAATTTAAAAACATTATGTTTTTTGTTGTGCCCGAGTCGGCTAAAATAGAGAATATTTTACCGCCGGAACTTGTACTTACAAATTGCCAAATATGCAAATAAAAAACCGCGCAAAACCACAAAGAGATGAATAGCAATTTTAATAAAACATGAAATGAAGAATCCGAGAAATGAAAAAAACCGACTCATCCATGCACGATCATTATCCCAGAAACTACTTTTATTTCTCGTCACATGTGGCTAGGGGGACTACATGGCACGAAGCGGTACAGGACAATTCCTGAATTCCGAAACCGTCGACAAAACAAAGAAGTAGGAAGTAATTGACTTAATATGGTATCTGTTCATTAGAAGCATTTTGTATGTTGATTTAGGTGTGTGTTTAGTATTGTGTATTTTTTATTTAGTGGTTCTTGATTTTGCTTTTCCAGTTCCATCAAAACATTGTTAACTCTCACTACGTAACTGTTAAGTAGGTAATACTTTAAAGTAATTATTGCAGGTAATCTAGGAGCTCGCCCCCTATACATGGGACTTAAACATAGAAATGTAAAAGATAACCAACTAGCGAAATGTGAGTGTACTAGCTAATCTTAAATTTAATTAATTTTTCAAGACCTTAAAAATCACGTATGAGTAACCACAAATCTACTCTGTCCTCCACCACTTCTCGATCTCGAATCCCGACAATCCCGCTCCGCTCAAGTCCATGGCCAGCGCACCTAGGTAAATTATTACAGAGCGTCATAACTCGGGCTCGACCTTAGCCCGCGGCCACACTGAGCGCGATAAATCCCGCCTGTCTGGATCAGGTGACACCACCTTCTTTATGTTTTTTCCCAAGCCATTTTACGGGAAAGATAAAAATCTTTACATATTTTGACGCTGCCTCGCCAAGGCTTATTCTCAAATTACGCGCGTCCATTACGTAATACTGAGAATGAACCATTTTAAAGAGGTGAGTCTGTTAGTAACTTGAGTAGGATTTTAAATAAAATATTAAGTTTTGTCTAGCTTGGATGTAGTAGGCGTATTAGTTAAATGCGGTTTTGTTTTTCGTGAGAGTTTTTTGATCTATGTTCTGATTAGGGGAAGGCTTAAGATTAAGGACCAAAGGTCGTGGTAAGATGGACTTCACAAAGAGAAATGGTATGAGCAATTGAGCAATCTACTTACTCTATAAGACAAACATACTTTCCCAACCTGTAGAAGTTTCATTAAAAGGTTCATAGTGAAGCAATGCAAAGAAACTTTAGGTAAGTATATTGTACAGTGTTGTAGTTCAAGGGTTATGGTCCAGTCAATCATTTTCTCTTTCCCAGTGAAGCCAGCCTAACACACAAATACTTACGACAGATCATTTATATCGAAACAATGAAGTATTGTCAACTATATGAATCACCAATCTTAATATCCCTCACAGTCATCCACATTTGCAAGTTCGTCTACTACACACACCAATATTGTTAGACCAGCTAACAAAGCCATAAAGTCTATAAGCGATATAATGTCGTAAGAAAAACAAACCCTATGTTTCTGTTATGAAGGCTAGGTTTCCATTGCAAGGCTCTCAGATAAAGAACCAAACGATATGAATACACACGATTCCCACAATTGGAATGTTCGCGCGAAACAGTCGTAAACGAAACAACATAGGTTTTAGAAAATACGATCTAAGCAATGAAAAATTTACGACGATTTTCCACTGCCCCCGATACAGCAACTAAAGCATAAAAGCTCGAAGCAAAACTGGCAATGTATAAAACATTAGTAGATACAGAAAAGTAGCGGAGCATAGTGACTGGGCGTCTGTGTATGTACCCCACACCGCACTGGGCAAAACGAAAATATATTACTTTTCCGAAGATTTAGGAGTGTTTGGACCGAACAATAATGTCCGGCTTTTGTGGAAAAAGATAGATGGCAATGCATAGGTTACATGGAGCGGAGTTTTTCTTTTGTGACCGAATGAAACTTCAGTATGGGACACTGTTATTAATAATATTTATGTTTGCAATTTAATACGAGACCTATTGTTAGTGAGGAGAAAAGATTTTTCCGTAATTTTGTCTGAGAAAACTCTGAAAGCACTTACCACTTAGCCGTACCTTCATTACCTACGGCTATGATAGATGACTTAACGTGCTACTATTTCGTGTTCAGCGACTTGTATATTGTCTATACAAGTATATTTAAGTTCAATACTAGTGTGACTATTATGAGAAGTTTTCAAAAGTATCTCTTTTCACTTTTTTATACATGAACTGGTTTCGAACCCAGCCAGGTAGGCAGGGTCTTTGTGTAAATAATGTCATGACCACATTCACCACTGCTCTCAAAACGGTGAAGCAAAACATCGTGAGGAAACCGGCATGTCCTAGAACCAAGAAATCGAAGACATGTGACATCTACCAACAGCCGCGTGGGCCCGCGTGGTGGATTAAGGGCCACTCCCTCTCACCGGGAAGAGGCCTGTGTCCCAGCAGTGGGAAAATTTTAAGCTGATTATGAATACTTGATCTTAGTACCTAGGTACAACGACAATCATAGTCATTTCTTTCGAGTCTCCACTTGCATACTGTGGTCATTGTGATAACATGTTTCTGCCCTGTAAGTAACTTAAAACAATTTCTTGTAGGTAATCAATCCAAGTTGGAGAGAGGTTTTATTCTGAAACCAATCTGGTCGTATGAAAATTTCACAAGGAATATTTAAAGAACAATATACAATTAAGCCATTTATAATTTTCTTTGTTTTGGTTGGTTAACGTTTAGTTACGGTACCAATATATTTCTATACTCAATGGGCCTTATTAGAAAACAAAGTTTATCTTTTGAGACAGGCGTAAACCATCGAGCCATTTTGGAATTTCGAACTTTATTCCGACAATGTTAAAGTTCTTATTACAAAAACTGATGTTAAACCAGAGTCTAAGTTGTCTATTTTGCATTAGGAACTTTAAGTTTGTCGGAATAAAGTTTAAAATACAGTAACTGTCTCGCAGGTTTGGGTTAGATCTGAAGCCATCAAATTATCAACTCGTATCAATTCAAATGTTATCCACCTCATTTGAATTTGGTTGCGCAAGTTCACTTCATGTTAGAAGTGGGGTACAATGATTACGGATATCCTAATTCAATAAATCCATGATTTATTGATTACATATTCTAATATAGATTATTATTTAAATGTGGTTTCGGTTTTAATTAGTGTGTTCTAGTTTTGCCATGTTTTTTCCGTTATGTTGTGTGGTCCACTCATGTAGACCTTTCTTTTTTCTTTCTATGTTTTTTTCTTTTTTTATCTTTCTCAAGGCTTATTAAGGTTATTGGGGACAGCTGCATAACCCGTCGTCTGTTAGGCAAACTTATTAAGTTTGGTAACAATAGAAAAAGTAATTGTGTCTCATTAGCGCCAGTTGAGCTTCTAAAGTACTTATTGATTACCTACTTATCTATTTATATAGGGTAGCAGGAACATTGACGAGCAACCTGTAACCACCATCAGACGTAGCGTAGAAATGTTTCGTCGGTTATTAAAAAAATCAGCTGTTTCATAGAAAAGTGAAACACCTACTTACGGTGTCAAAATGTAATGTCGACCGTAGGTTCAATTGAGGTAAGGGACAAAAAAGGATTTTTCAGGAGGGGCCGACAAAGTTTTTTTCGGACTAAATCGCCTATAACTTTTTTTGTTATTAACCTTTTTCGGATCTGATTTCACACATAATCTTGTATTTTAGTGCTCTATCTACCTGTGCATAACATTTATTTAAATAAGTTAGCTATTTAAGAAAATAGACGTCCCTTAGGTACACCAACGTATTTTGTTAGTAATGTCCCTTACTGACCAAGTATCTTGGAGTCCTGTCCCTTACATTAAATTGATCTCTACGTTGGATCCAATCTGTACTGAAAAAATAGTGTAAAGGTCTTGTTGAAAAAATGTATTAAGAATAATTCGTTGATTGGGAAGACCCTTACCTTATGTGAAGTGGATTGGCGGCGGTAATTACACCATTTCAAGTTGCTATATTGCATAGTTTTTCATAGGTATACATTGTTATTATGGGGCTGATTCGAAATTTTAATCCAAAAATCAGTAGGGTAAGGAACATTTCTTTTAAGCTAGAATTTTTTCATATACACCATTCGAAAGAGCGCAAAATTCTGAACAAAACTGTATACTCAACTCATTATGAGGGTATGTAACTGCAATTTTTTTTTTAATAACGGTCGATATATTTCAGCGCTGTGGGGTTGAGATTCAGGAACTGAATCCTAATAAAAGGTTGCGCGTCAATGTTCCTTCTACACTGTATATGACTCTTCATAGATATAAATTTAATTAAACATTAAATCTTGGATTCAGAAGATGTTTGTGTAAATGACTATTTCCATTGACTTTAAAAATATCCTCTTCACTTTTTCATTCATCCACTCTCTTGGCCGTTCAATGACATGTAATAAGGCTTCCTATTACAATCAGCGTTTATACAGCTATATATTCACTAATAGAGTACGTTAGACGTCAAGTAATTCTCCATTGAAACTATAGCAAATCATGAAGTTTAAAATTTTCAGCACGAATACAAAACGGACACATTGACACCGGAATCGAAATGGTCAACTACTAAAAATAGTCACGAAAAATAAATATAACCCAGTTACACGAGTCGTGTTGTACCTACTCGTACGCACCTATAGCGCACTTTGGCGTGCCTTTCAATATGATATAGTTGAATTCAAAAGGTCGACTACAAACAAAGCGTTTGAAACAACCCGCGCACACATTGAAAAGAGTCGCTACTGCAGTATTTCTTCTAGAGTCTTCTGCGTTACTCATCTATACTGTCATATCTATTTCCATGTGTGTGTTGTTCTATAGTGTGTGTAGGTATAGGTCACGGTGGGTCTTCTGCTCCTATATTTTCTATGGTCCCAGTGAAACTGCGCCGGCGCACCGTGACTTGCAGAGGAATCACCAATCATTGTAGCGCGCGGTGCCTCTTCTATATTAATCTGAATATTAACTTCATTCCCCTCGTCACGTATGCAAGTATTTTTATGGTTTTCCTACCTTTGTTTATATTTATGGTAATGTAATTTTTTTTATTTATGTTACGCAGAGTTTAAATATCGATTTCGATAACTGGTTGCGTATTGATTGAATTTAAATCGGGCTTCCGTTTTGGGTGATTTATTTTTATTACTTTTGGTTCTTGTTTAAGTGCTTGTTAGTCGCTGCGTTACATCACGTTTTCGACCCCTAACGGTAATGGTGTTATTATAATAATTAGTGTTGTCATTAAAAACATGGGTCTATGAAAGACCAGAGAAGAATTTTAACAAGTAACAATGGGAGTATTATGGGTCCCTTTTTTCAAGCACTTTAACAATAGTTCTGAAGAAGAATTCGTTATAGAAGAAAGAGAAGGAAAAAGAATTATATAGGTAGGAAAAAACCAAGAACTTTGGCAATACTAGGTATGTTTTATACGTTTAAGGGCTGATTTTACCAAAGTCAGATATCTTTAATTCGTGGAATATACAACCCGATGACAGCCGAACACTTCTGAAGCGGGTATTTTTTAAATCGTCATAGAAACAAAACACGCGCGGTGCACTTACGCTAACGACGATATAACCACTGGTTATATTCTCTTTGACTTACGCTAACACTGGCGCGAGTTCAATGGTTTTTTCCCATCCCAAAAATTGCTTAACGCGCCTAAAGAAGTTTTCACTTCCAAAAGGCTCGTATTGTTATCATCTAACTCAAGGATACTTTTCATCCCAAGACATTTTAAAAGCAAGGGTTATGGGAACTACATGACCTAAAGCGCGGTCACTGTCGGACTGCATAGAAAAGAAAGAGAAGCGCGATGACACAACGCTGGTAATTTATTGCAAAATATGAAGTCCAAAATTTATGAAATCTAATGTTTGGACTGAAAATGAAAACACTAGTGCCTTAAAGTTGCTCGTAGAATAATCTGACAAAAAAATCAGAATGATTGTATGTAGGTATATTGGTATGGTTTTTATTGTAAAAAGAAAGTTTTTAGAGGTATCTTCATGATTTTTTTCTATCGTATCAAATTAGTTATATTACGTTTTCAACACACTATCTAACTACCTAGCATATATCCTGAAGAATATCATATATCTATTTATTTGTTTACTGTAGTCGATCATAAACTTTTATTGCCTCTAAATCTTGCTTTTTTTGCGTTTAAAAGTGTTTTAGCCTTTGACTTTCATTTGATTGTTAAATGGTTACCCGTTCGCCAGCGCAGAGAGTGGTACCTACTGTAATTCCCATAAGGTGAAAGCGTCTGGGTAGCCCGCGAGATTTAAATTTTCATCTTACATTTGTTGCTACTGTAAGCATCAGGTTGTATATTGATCTAAATATGATTCGCCGCAGTAACAAATACATAGATTAGGTATATATTTAAATAATTATAATCATTAAAATCATCAATATACAATTACTCTCGAAGTTCATATTGAATGACTATTTCTTTTCAATGGCCAATTCTAACTCAATGAGTTGTATTGCTGATTCGAATGATTATAATTCTGTCTATAGTCATATTTTTTACAATTAGCGAATCATATTTTAATCAACATAATTACCTACAACCTGACACTGACCTGCAAATGGCAAATAATCGTAAGAAAATTTGAATTTCGCGGGCTACCTTAGCGCATCCCCCTTAATCCTGGCTTTTAGAATGTCTTGGGAAGTACTTACATACCCAGCCTATAACGTTCCCATTGCTGGGAAACAGGCCTCATCTCTGTGAGAGGGGGGTTAGCGGAATTTACCACGCGGGCCCAGTGCGGGTTGGTAGCTGTCACATGTCTTCGAATTTTTGGTTCTAGGACAATGCCGGTTTTCTCACGAAGTTTTCCGAATGTCTTGGGAAGTACTTACATACCCAGCATAAAATGTTCCCACTGCTGGGACACAGGCCTTATCTCTGTGCACCCCTCTGGGAGCTAGGCCGCAATCTACCACACGGGCCCAGTGCGGGTTGGTAGATGTTACATGTCTTCGAATTTTTGGTTCTAGGAAAATGCCGGTTTCCTCACGATGTTTTCCTTCACCGTTTTGAGAGCAGTGGTGATGATATAAATTTGCACAAAGCAAAGCGCCTGATTGGGTTCGAACCTACGACCTAGGTACCTACCTACAACTCGTAGGTAAGTCGCGGCCGGCGGGAAGTAATTAATGGGATAAAATTATCCTTAAGTTAGATGATAATAATACCAGCCTATTTTTGCTCCATTTTAGAGTAAAAGCCTCTTCATAAAGGTACAGAGAAGTCATAAGCATTGATCGACATAGTTGCTCAAGGGTTACCTAAACGCATCCCCCTTAAACCAGGCTAAACCTAGTTTCAAAACATTCATATGACGTTCAGATAATAGGTAACACCAGCCTATTGTTGCCCCATTTTAGAGTAAAAACCTCTTCTTATACAGAGAAGTCATGAGCAGTGATCGACATGGTTGCTCAAGGGTTACCTTAAACCAGGCTAAACCTAGTTTCAAAATATTCAAATAATTAATCCTTTTAAATCGCAAAGCTTAGTCAACAAATAGGAATCCATTGTGGGGGGCATACAGCTCTAATTTATTGAGCGCAGGGCTACTCTCATTAAGGGCTGGGTTACACCTTGCCACCTGTAGAATGATCCGTTCTATTAGATTTATCGTTTTTTACCACTTTCGCTTTCCTTGTTTTGATGTCGTCCAATTAATTCGTGGTTTTAATTAGATTTTGGCGAGATTATTCTGATTTTCTTGTAAAACTTTGGAAAAATATCGGATTTTTTTGTGGAATTTATGGCGTTTGATTTATTTAAGTAGATATAAGAAGTGTAAAGTTATTTTTAAAGCTTCTGTTTGATATACAAGCTACTTAATTAGCATCAAAAATTGGGAAAACGCGTACAAAACTTTTTCTGTGTTTTTGAAGGTTGAAAAAAAAATGCGTCTTTATGTTACATTTCAAATTGTTGTTTTTGCAAGATTGGTAACGTTCCCCTAAAAATAGTAACTGTTGTTTTAATTTAGTTTCAAATATGTTTTTCGTTCTAAATATTTTTTACCTATTTTATTCTGTGAATACCATCCGTAACTGCATGCTATCATTAATTTCTCGAATAAAAAACTTATGGAATTTCAAAAATTCCCTTCTAATATTTTATTAAAAATGCTTGGTTCTACGTCGACGCCATGCTCTCGACTGCCGTGGCTCCCACTCTTTGCATCGCACGCGGCATCGCACCCCGCCCATAAACATGTCACTCCGGACGGCACGCCGCGATTTACGACCTCTCGCTCTAACACACCCATAACTCAGACAAACAAAAGGGAAAGCTATAACGTTCATCGGTCCCATGCGGATAGTTTAATTTACACACACAGATGTAACAAAATGAGCTAGTATGCGATTTGAGGTGATAGTATTAAGGTGATATTGAGATAAATTGCGATGATTTGAAGGGTGTTGTATTGAAGAGTGCTTTAGGACTATGATAGAGGAAAAGAAGACATGGCATACCAAATGTTATATTTACTTATTTATAGATTCTCATACTGAATGGTTATAACGCATCTCAGGATTTACCATATACTGCACGAGTCTTGTTCTCGGAGCATGAACGAGCCGGCTACGTTCGAGTTCGCCGTCGGCCGAGAGTTTAATGGTTTTATCTCACTCTAACACACAATTCCCAGATCGTAAATCTCGAAATGGCCGCATGTAGGTTACGCACGCCGTCCGCGCTGTACCAGCGGGAGCGCATAAACTATAGTTTTCTCTGTTTTATTACGTGTTTTAGTGTGCGATAAAGGAGATGAGAGTATAGAGGGGAAATCAGCTGTTTAGGGCATGCTTTAAACGTGCTGAGGAATGTGGCGAACGAAATGTGCTGTTGTAACGTTAAGCAAGTGGCTCTACTTCGACTTTTTATTTGTTATTTTAAAGTGACTGTTTTCTTTGATTTTGATAAAAAGTGAATGTATTGGCGATGAAGACTCATGGTTAGCTTCATTAGTCATATGGCTTATGTGACCTCGAATTCTAATTAACATAACGAACTAGATAAACTTGTCAGTTGATGACATCACAATTTCGTGCATCATTTCCATTTAGATAGTCGTTAAGTTGGATGTGCCAAATTATGTGAAAAAATTTAATTGGGCACCGAAGCATTCACGCATACTTCAGACGTAAAAACAACATAAGGTACTTAACCTATTATTAACAGCTATGACAACAGTTCTGAGTCCTTAACATTTCAGCTATGACAACAGCTTCTGAGATTAAGACATCTCATTAATAGGTATGTATAAAGTTGAAAAAAAATTGCTTCTTGTCATTTAATTTTGTAAAATAGCATGTTCAGAATCACCTTCAATGATTATTCGAAAGTTAAATATCACGATTTGGCAAGAGCTGGATTTTTTTTAACCATTTTATTAAAGGAAAGATGGCCATTATAAATATATATTATTTATTATTATTATGAGCCTTTTATGTCCCACCACTGCAGGGCAAAGGCCTCCCTTCCGTCTTTCCATTTTTTTTTTTTATAATGTACTTGATACTTATATATTTTTTAATTATGACATATTATTTTATTTCATTTTTACAATCTGCGACTACAGTGGCTCACACACTTGTTAAAATTCTAGAAAAATCAACTATTGTTGCATTTTTTTAAATTATTTGTAAATAGTGAGCACCATGTAGGTACCTATCTATCACTTATTTGATTTACCTGTCAATGCTTAACTTTTAATTATTTTTACCTTTTGTGGTAGACTAATTTTATTAGGGGTGCATCGTGTTCACATATAATTATATTATGTATACAAGACCTTGTAAAACATTTTAAAAGAGTAACGGTGGAGTTTCTTGCCCATTCTTCTCCATACGAAAACTACCTTTTGGAATGGGCGACTAGAATCATTTCTATTTAGTTTTTTTTTGACGTTCAAAAGTGCCTTTAATGTGCCTATTTGAAATAAATGATTTGACTTTGACTTTGGAGCCCTGACCGTAGGTTGGATCCTGTTCCTAACACCGGTCGGCTACCTAGGTACAACTTTTTATATTTTTAAAAGTTAAAATCTTCATATTTGACAATATAAATATTATGAAAATAATGGAAAATAAATAAATAATGTGTAAATTACCACGTATTTTGTCGGTAATACATAAATGATTTTTTCCCGTGTAACAATATTGATTAGCAGCCTTTCTGCTCACTCTTTGTACACTCTTTTGTGTGAGAGTGCATGTGTCCAACAGAGTGGAGGACAGCGTTGTGTTGCGCGGTATTAGGGTTCTGTGCACTATGCAGGGGTTAATGTGCTGTGCCTGCGCAGATGGGAGTTTACGTTCAGTAAGGGTTGCTTGTGGAGCTCTATTGTCATTGTCAAGTAGGATTTACACTTTTATTTCACTTTGGATCAGCATTTTTAATTTGTGTCATCTCCGCTAGAAATTGAGCCAAGCCCGCAGTGTAGGCACTATGTAGGAGCATGATGTGGTAGGTACCTATTATTTGAACACAAACCAATGGTGACCGAACATCCGGGTTAAACAATCTTGATATAGATTCTTTATTGTGGCCTAACTAACTTCACGGGCACGGAACAGACACGACCTGAAAACTACAGCGGGAGGGACATGGAGGAGAAAAACTCACGATCATGAGCTATGGAAAAGCCTGGGGGAGGCCTATGCTAAAGAGCAAAGCAGTCTGGAGATTTCTGATGTCTAAACCCTTTAGTGTTAAACAAATTTTTAAGATTGCTAATATAAGTTATTTGAAATTTGAAATTCGTCGGACACTTTCGCACCCCTTTCGTGTGTTAATTTAGATGAAATCAAAAACCGAGCTGCTCAAGAGCAAGACTCCCTAAATTAAAATATTAAGTTTACTAAAATTATTTACATGGTGAAATAAATAAATGCTCAATCATTTTTAACAAATGCACATTAAACTTACATACCTATAAGTACGTATGAGTGTAATATATCCTGAATTCCAACAAAAACTAATCTTACCTAGGTATATCACAAAGAACCAATGAAAACTTAATTTAAATAAACAGTCTAATTCTATTTAGGTTTGTACCTACTTATTACGGTAGGTCCAGCATCTTGACGTTGACAGATGCGACTGGCGTTACCTCTCATCTCGATTCGACGCGACTGGTGGGGGGAACAAGATGGCGGACCAATCGACGCTTCCGATTGGCTAGAACGCTATCCCTTTGTAGTTCATCCATATTGTTCAATATTTTGTATGTGAACGGTTGCTTTTGTTCCGATTGGGGAGTAGAATCAGAAAACAATATTTTCTTAACGTTTTTTGCTCTTTGAATTTTTGAAAAAAAGGTGCATTGACTTCATAGTAGTTGAGAGTATATTATAACGTCTTCGTTTGTTAGACGTTAGTTTTGTGAGATTGTGACGAACTGAGTAAGTGAATTTTATGTCTCCGCGTCTTAAATATTTTGCAATAGCAGAAGTGACGTACCTACTATTACATTTAGGTTCCTAAATATTTTGGATTTGGATTTCATCGTAGGCAGTAGTATGTACCTAATAGTAGGTACTCTTAGGTACCTACTACTGCCTATGCCTGCCTACCATAAAAAAATTATAGTAGGTACCTACCTATATATACCTACCTACTATTAATTTTGGTATGTCAGAGAAAACTATCACAACCTTAAAACAGATTTTATATAGGTATTTTAGATCATAGATGTCAAATGCCTATTTAACGAAACTGTTTCAATTAATCACTCATCATCATTCTCCTGCCATTATCCCAATTTATTTGGGGGGGGGGGGGGGGTTCTCAAGGTATTAGTGCCAGTCCACACGGTGCGTTGCGTTGACGCAACGCATGAATTTTAACTGCATGGCCGGCTAAACGATGTTATTTGTAGGTATGTAAAACAACGCAACAGCAGCGCTCGCGTCGGCGTCGGCGCAACGCTGACGCAACGCGCCGTGTGGACTGACTCTTAGTCGTCATCTCGGTAGTCACCCCCTTTCTAACCATATCATCATTCACACATTCCATCCACCGTTTCTTTGGTCTTCTTTCTTATAGCCATTGACACTCTACTCACGACATTGTCCTCATTCCTCCGTATCACATAGGTAGGTACAGTCAACAAAGGAGTTAAGTATACAGGAGCGTCGGATATAGTTGAAGTTTACTAAGAAACCGGATGTCCTGGACTGAAATTTTATTTAATAAATGAGCTGTTTGTTTTCTATTAATAAACTAAAATTTTATTCGAAAATATCCATCGGTTTCTTAGTAAACTTCAACAATATCCGACGCTCCTGTATACCTAACTCCTTTGTTGACTGTACCTACCATGACAACCGATTTCCACACAACTTTTCGGTGCCACTTTCAGACTTCCTCTTCTTCCTTCTTCTTTCGATTAATTACTATTTGCCATAATTAGTAATATTGATTGTCGTTTCTTCTAGGTGGATCCTACATTTCAAAAAAACTTAAGTGAATCAAAATCAGTGATAGTTCATACACAAAACTATGAAAAACTCCTTGGACTAGTTTTGCTCTTTTGCATTTACACGTAAAGAATACAAAATGAATCCAGCCATTATAGAAATCAGTGCAAATCAAGAAAAAGAAACGGACATACATACCTACAGGTCAAACACATAACCCTCCTTTTGGGCTTCGCCGCAGTCGGGTAAAAAACAATGACAGAGTTGTTGATAAGAGCTGAGTTAAAAAACTCTATGTGCTAAATTATGCACTTTATAAAAAATTAAAGAAGTTAAACAGAAGGAACTCGCAATCAGCATTTTTAAAAGCTGACTACAAGTAGGTAGTCTAGTAACAATATTGGATTGTAAAATAAACATTTTCACCTTTAAATCTTCATTACTGGTGGCTTGTTACAGCAATTAGTATGCATTCCATACTAATTGCTGTCTAGATTAGGTCTATTATTTCTACATACTGGGCCACTACTGCTCACTTGAGCAGTAGTGGGCCAGTGATAACGGCCGCGACTTACGAGTCCACGACCAGGTCATGGGTTCGAACCCTGATAGGCACTTTACTTTGTGTAAATTATTTCATCACCACTGCTTTCAAAACGGTGAAGGAAAACATCGTGAAGAAACCGGCATGTGTTAGAACAAAACATGTGACATCGAAGACATGGTGATTGGTGACATCTACCAACCCACACTGGGCCCCTGTGGTGGATTATGGCCCAATCCCTCTCACATATAGGAAGCTTGTGTCCCGTTCCCCATTCTACATACCAGTTTTCATTCAAATTATTGGGGAAGTCTTTACGGGTAGGCAGAAATCTCACAATCATCAGAACTGTATTTGGTTTGATACTATTGTAGGTACCTAATTAGCTTACAGAGTAAGCAAACTGAGGTGGCAATGGACTATCAAGTCTATCGGAGGGCCGATAGCCGTTGAACTAGACGAGTCTTCGAGTGGATGCCACGTATCAGCAAGCATACTATAGGTACTTATAAACCATCATCATCTGCCTAGCCTTTTCCCAACTATGTAGGGATCGGCTTCCAGTCTAACCGGATGCAGCTGAATACCAGTATTTTACATGGAGCGACTGCCGATCTGACCTCCACAACCCAGTTACTGAGTAGTACGATACCCCTTGGTAAGACTGGTTGTCAGACTTTCGGGCATCTCACTACCCGTCACGACTGTAAAAAATCCACAAATGACAGCCGGGACCAACGGCTTAACGCGATTTCCGAGGCACGGAGGAGTCTCGGTATGTAAAGATGGTCACCCATCCACAGACCAACAGCGGCAAGCGTAGCTTAACCTGATCGAGCGACCTGTGCGGCTGATATTGTTTAGTCACGGGCCCCTCCAAGTACTTATGGACCGACCACTTTAAAACGGTGGCTAGGTCAGTCTGGATGAGGGATGCGGAGATCCGAGTGTTATGGCACAACTTGGGAGAGGTCTATATCCAGCAGAGCACCGCTATAGAATTAGTTTTTCGAGTTTTTCGGAGGTTTTTTGGTGGTTTATGAACCTACGATAGTCTAACATCAATAGTGATGTCAAAGTTCTGGTTGACGAACCTTCGATGGTCTGACTATGAGTCAGAACATCGAAGGTTCGTCAACCAGAACTTTGGAATGTCGTTATGCTTTAATTAATTTTGCAGCCCCTTATAGATCTTGCTGTGCTTTTTCATTATTGAGTATAGTATACTGTAGTCAGATCGACTGTAACCATTGCACTGCTTTAGCTGGTTTGTTCTTGCAAATATATTTAGGTACGGTCAGCGATAAAATTCGATTAACATGGTTATTTTAACACATCATCTTTTACACAAAATTATTGGATACATTGTATTTCAGAATTTCATATACCTAACAGTTTGTTGAGTTAATACAATTTAATTAAACTAATTCATTTACAGACAACGCATAGCCTAAACTGCTGGGTCTATAAGCCTGAAACTTTGCCTAAAAGTTCCATAAGTAACGAAAGTGAGATTAAGGAAGGATTTTTGAAAAGGATAGGCGATAGAAGTTTGTATGGAAGTTCCTCATTTTTTTATTTTAGAAACGTAAAAGTTTGTAATTAGACTTCTGTTTGTACGTAAAAAATAGAATTATGTCATCGTTTTTTGGAAAGTTATCCCTCTATGGGGTTAAATAGGGAATGAAAGTTCGTAATTTTTTAAAGTTGGAAATGTGGTAGGTAATTGGCCTTTGCGCTTTATGTAAAAGTAAATTCATCGTTTTTTGGTAACTCAAAAGCATAAAACTTAGAACAGAACTTGCCGATGGGGAAAAACATACTTCTGTTCCAACTAAATATTTAGCTCAAAAAAATTAAGATTAAAAAAAAACTGAAATTTTATTAAAATCCTCTTTTGTCACTAACTAGCAATAACTTCCCAACAATAAAATACGAAGTCCCTAAATTGGTTAAGATTTCGAAAACTACGAAAGAATGTTATGTCCGTTATTTGTATAAGGTGGAATTGTACGAGAATTTTATTATTTGCGATACAAATCGTGTTGCGTAACGTCTGCGTCACGCACGAGTAACAGTTCAGAGCGTAATAAGCCATTGGCCTGCGCGCACGCATTCATCCTGCTGACCTAAAGTAAAACGAATAAAAAGTAAAACTACGTCTTATCCATATTCATTTGCTTGGAACGAATTTAAAATTGTAACGTATTGTGTATTTGTGTTTTAGCCCTAGATTGCAGATGACTCATTAAGTACCTAATCGTGCAGCATCAAGATACTATGACGATTTTAATGAATAGACTCTACTTTTCAACTTAGCAACTGTATTCAGCCAGTAAAACTATCGATATATCCTAATTAGCTTTGCTGATTAGCTGATGACTTGGAAAACGTAGTAGAGCATCTTTCCGACCGTGCGAACTGGCATCAACGTCTGGTGCATCGAACGATACACGAAGAAACTTTACGACGCCGCACTTGCTCGGATCGGCCGTGGTACGGCCAACCGCCGATACAATTCTATCGCGAGTCGAGACCGGACCGTTCAATTAATCGCTCCGATTAACGTTGTCTCTCGGACATCAATGGTGTTGGATTAACGGAGGGTGGTGGTGTCCTTTTCTGTTGGTCGCAGATTTAGTGCGGCGCCGCGGCGTTCGGCGTCGCTTGGCGGGGGGTGCGCCGTCGCTCGTAAAGCATCGGTCGCCACATTCTACTGACGCGCGCCTCGGCGACTACGCGTTGCGTAACAAACCGCGCCATAAACAACACGACGTGCTTGCCTCCGCACCTGACGGCTGTCGGCTACTTACCCACGTGCGCCCGACACATTACGTATTGCGCTCATGCCGCATCTAAAACGCTGACACGTGACTTGACGGAGTGAAACTCTCGGAACTCTTTTTATTCGGTAGAACTGTGAGTTTTGTGAAGAAGTTTTTAGCGAGCGGGATGGCGCTAGCGCGTTTGCCGACGGCGAGCGCCCGCCCGGCTTAAGGTAAGTTTATTGCCAATTTATGGCTCCCAACTTTACAGGTTCGCGGCATAAGGGTTCGACTATGTTCCGATCGTCAAACTAAGTTTAGCGAAGGGTCTACAAAGTGTTAGATGGATGTTTAGAAACAATTTAGAGCAATGATTGAATAGATTGTTTAGGGTATCAATAGCCTAAACAAATTGTAGAGCAGGTTTTTTATTTCTGAATCGGCAGAATTTATTGTTTTTAAACATAGAAAAAGTAAGTATTGAAAAAAGTGAAAAATATCTACACATGACAAAAAGAAATATAAACAAAATAAGTATGGATTTTAATTTTATCACACATAAAGTTACAAACAGAGTGGACCAAAAGACACAAAATTCAAATCACTTTAGAGTAAAAAACTGGGTTAAAACTCCCACTAATGGTCAGCAAATAGGAGGAATCCAAAGAAAATTGTTGACTTGTAATAAAAATCACTTTAATCCATAGAACAATCTTATTCAAGTACTATCAGAATCTAAACTAACAGTAAAATAAAAGATTAGTAGTAGTATGATCCAGTTATCCACTATGAGCAGTAAGTAGTAACTCCGCTTACGCATTTTTGTGTCCAAATTTGAGCCTTCACGTCGTAAAATTAGGGTCGAAAATTGTGTGTTTGGAGGCGAACATGGTAGAAAAACACACCATTTATGAAATACAGTTTGAGTAAAGATAACAGCTTCCTTAGACAACAGTAGATTTAAATTAATTTAGAAACGGACCTACATTTATCGTGGGTAATTGTAGGGTCAAGTAAGTTTAATTGAACTTAAGTGTAAGTAATAGCTGATAATTACTCTGATTGATAAGTATGTAAAGTTTATATAAAATTGTAGGATGTGATTTAATTCTGATAATTGTTCATTTTAATGTTTAATACTGTTTGATCTAATTGCGATTGTAGGTACCAAAAATTATAAGAGTGGATAGGTACAGTAAAAAAATATTATTAAGAAACATAAAATGTAGTAGTGTTCATTTAATTAAAGCAATCATAATATATTATTTAAAGCCATGTTATGTAATGTAAGTACTATCTACTCATAAATATAAAAAAATGGAAGCACATAGAAATGTTAATAATAAATATTGGTACCTACTGATTTGTCTGTAGAGACTGCTAAATTTACTGTCTCTTTAATAATATATTTAATTCGAAAATTATTTAAAAAATAAATTTTCTTCTAAGCAAAGTCAAAGTCAAATCATTTATTTCAAATAGGCACATTAAAGGCACTTTTGAACGTCAAAAAAAAACTAAATAGAAATGATTCTAGTCGCCCATTCGAAAAGGTAATTTTCGTATGGAGAAGAATGGGCAAGAAACTCCACCGTTACTCTTTTAAAAATGTTTTACAAGGTCTTGTATACATAATAAAAATTATATGTGAACACGATGCACCCATAATAAAATTAGTCTACCACAAAAGGTAAAAATAATTAAAAATTAAGCAATGACAGGTAAATCAAATAAGTGATAGATACATGGTGCTCACATATTTACAAGTTATTTAAAAAAAAAAAATGCAAAAGTAGTTGAACTTTAACAAGTGTGTGAGCCACTGTAGTCGCAGATTGTAAAAATGAATTAGAATAAGATGTCATAATCAAAAATATATATATAAATTAAATTAGGAACAAGTTTGATTTTGTCTAGACTTTTAGATTGTCCTATGGAGCAGGACCAGCATGTTTCCAAACATTCTTATCTTGGATATAATCCTCTAATTTGTAATATCCTTGTTTACAAAGTGTACTTTTAATATGAGTTTTAAATTTTCTTTCATTTAATTGCAATATGTCACAAGGTATTTTGTTGTAGCATTTAACACAGTACCCCATAAAAGATGTATGTACTTTAGATAATCTAAAAAAAGGTTGATCTAATTTATCTTTATTTCTAGTATTAAAATTATGCCTATCACTTATTTTATTAAAAAGATGTTGATTTTTTCTTACATACATAATATTTTCATAAATGAATTGGCAAGGTACCGTCATGATATTAACCTTTTTAAATAGTTCCCTAAGAGATTCGCGACGACGTAGATTGTAAATGGCTCTGACAGCTCTCTTTTGTAAAATAAAAATGGATTCAATGTCAGCAGCCCGACCCCATAGTAAAATGCCATATGACATAATACTGTGGAAGTAACTAAAATAGACCAAACGCGCGGTTTCTACATCTGTTAACTGTCTTATCTTTCTAACAGCATAAGCGGCGGAGCTTAGCCGCCCCGCAATAGATGTTATATGAGGTCCCCATTGTAATTTCTCGTCTAGCGTGATTCCTAGGAAAACTGTCTGATCAATAAATTCTAGTTTTTGGCCATTCAATATGATTTCAAGCATTACAAATGATACTTAACGGAGTTAATAAAATAGATATTTAGTTGTGTCTTCTGAAAAAAAAAACAATCCTGTAGGTATATAATGTCTCCCTGGTAATAATGATGGATCCAATAAAATAACAAATAATATTATTTTGAACGTTGATTTACCTACTACCTACACAGAAAGACAATAAGTACCTACCTACCTACAAAAAAAAACCGTATTGAAAATACTTATTTAAAAAAAAATTATACACTACAGATAAAAATGAGTATGAGATATCTCATACATACATACGTATATACCCAGATTTACTTGATTTCAAAATTCAGCTCTAATCTTTTATAGATTAGAGCTGAATTTTGATAATAAGTATAATAAAAATGAAATGCTGTTCATTTGTAAGCGCATCATTTCAGAACGGCTGGACCGATTTGACTATTTTTTGTTTTAAAATGTTCGGAATAGTTCAAATTAGGTTTTTATGGAAAGAAAAAAAGAGAAAATTTCCCGGAAAATTTTCAAATTCGGGAAGAACTTGACCTCTTTTTATCTATGGGAGTTTTGCATGAACTCAAGACCATCAGGACAGGACAAAGTCTGTTGGGTCAGCTAGTTGTTGTTATCAACATAAAATTCATATAATTTGCATAAAATATGAACTGTTAACAAAATAAAACTCATATAATCGGTGACTGAAAAGATAAATTCTTTGTGTCCCTAAGATAATAAAATGTCAAGCCGAGGTAACTTTCTATTAACTAAGTGTGCTTTTGGCACAAGGACTTGTTTACATTTTTACTAACGCGTTTACATCATTTACATACAACAAAATAAATAAAATACCTGTAGGTACAAACATTTCAAGAACTGATTCTCATTAAACGCAAATACAAAGTAAGACCGAAGTAAAAACTAAAATACCAAAGTTACTTGAAACAGTTGAAGAACAAACTGTCTTATGAGTCAAAAATGGAACCGGCACCACTTGAATTTCCAACACTTGTAGTTTTTTCCGCAAATAGAGCAAAAACTTGTATTACACACTCAATTTAAAAACCTTATCAGTCCTTGATCAAAGAAAACGAACTTCCTTAAAGTCCAGAAAAATAAGAAGTAGTTCAAGGAGTGTTTGCGCGGGCGCTGTGTTTGTGATTCCGCTCATGCGCGCCGCCATATTTGTCTTATTTCACATCACCCTGTTAGATCTCAATCTCTACTTATTATTCAGTGATGCTGCTGGTTGCTTTTTGTAATATTTAGCTTTCCTTGTATGCTGCTGTGACTCAATTCCTTGGATATCATCTATCTAGTTCTTAGTTGAATATGGAAATTGCTTACTACGGCTTGAATATATTCCAATTTATAACATAATATTCTCTGAAGCACAGACTTCTGAAGAAAACAATGAAATAACAATCGCCAATATAGACTCTGATCAAGTAATTATTATTGATATTATTGATAAAGAAAATCTGTAAAAACTGTACAAACTATTGATGAAAAAAGATTATCATTAAAATTCCCAATCATTTTGTTAATTGTACCTTCCCAAAGGAAACTGAACACAAAGTTGCAATGTTTAAGTTAAACATGTCTTGTGTGGTGTTAGTGGCCTTAAAATACCTTGTGCTAACCAATTACAGGATCCCCTAACTTCAAAAACAAAGAGATTGGTTAATATAAGGATAATAAGTGACAATTTAAAGGGCAAATGTTCTACACATATTAGCTTTAAATGCTTTTTCGATCAAATATTTCGGAGTTTGTGGCTGGCTCTAAATACTTTGATGAGATTTCAAAACTCTAGTGCATATCTACATCTTTATGTACTTAACTGTCTTTCTCTCCAAAGTGTCTTTAATTATTCTTTTACTTTTAGTGTTACTGACCTTGCAGGCACATTAAAATACAATTTATAAAAAAGTACCATTATAACTGCTTCGTTTAAAATTGCATTCAATTAATTGAAATTACAAGTAACATAAACAACTATGACATTAATAACTTTTGAGGTGTTTTGTATGTTTTCTTTCTTTATTTCTTTCTAGAGTTACAATGGAGTTTCTAGAGTAGATGGAGATATTTTGGATTGAAACAGTCGGTAACTATAATCACACTTGTGTTTTCAGGAAGAGGTCTAGGGTGACTTCACTCTACCTCTTAAAGACCTAACGCAACAGTAAAGATTTATTAAGAGGGAAGCGTCTTGGTAGCCCCCGAAATTCAATCTGAATTATGATAAGTAAGAGCTAGAAATATAAGAAGTAAGAGCTACTTTAACAGACTCACAAAGGCGATGCAAATATTGTACATTTATTTACTGTACACAAATTAATTAACAAAATAAGATTTGGCCAGTGTTGTTAAGAGGGTAGCCCGCGAAATTCAAATTTTCTTACGTTTTTTGCAATTTGCAGGTGCTCTTACTTATTATAATTCAGCTTGATCCGTTATAGAGCAAAAATAGAGACACAATCATCAAGTGTTGACATCATAAACAAAGGCTTAGAAAATACTTGGCAATGCAAATCTCAATAAAATTTCCATAAAATCATTGTTCAGATTATAAAGTCCCATAAATTGACGCTTTGATGGATGGATTTATTCCACTTCTACTTCCCGTAATTATTATGTTAATGGATCGAACAAAACCTATGACGCTTGGGTGGGCATCCGATGCCCCTGGACAAATTGAATACACCTAAACGAGGCGAGAAGTTTCCGCGCCTTTTTTGTTTCATGCAAACGTTTGATGAGACCTTCTCAAACAAAAAAATGAGGGGCACATTCAAGTGTGTTAGTACAGCATGAAATTGTCTTACTCGCGGTCATAAATTATCATCTTAATAAGTTAATGAGTGATTCCAGCAATACTTTTGTTTTTGTTACGCACCACGCAAGTGCCAACGCTACCGGTCGCCGCGCACCCGTTATTGCCATAAAAGACGCGCGCGCCGCGCATCTGCCTTTATCGAATTTGATTAAACTTCATGTTTATTTATCGCGTATTTATTTATACAAGTAGGCCTGCGCAACGACGCCATTTAGAGACAATAAGACTTGAAATGACAAAAATATTACTAGCTTTTTGTCCGACTATTTAATTCCTCAGGTCACTCCCATTTGAACGTTAACGGCTCGCATGGGAAAAGTCCCGACTCAACAACTAGTTTGGTTCGGAATTTACGTACCTAATGATGAGATTTCCAGTGAAATCAAATGTTTATAATGCAGCTAGCTAAATGTATTTTCCACATGATGCGTTCGCACATGTTGGAGATGACGTTGACGTGAGTTGTGCGTATGCTGGATCGATTCGCGGCACGTACCGCCGATCAGACGCTATCGAACTTTTAATTTCAGCAAAAAATCGTTTGCGAAGCGTCAAACATTACCCAGTAACAGGTGAGTCGGTTACCTCCCGCGCGCAACAAGCAAAAAACAACATCTGTTAGTGAGAAATTTATGCAAGCATCGGTCGTACACACGATCATATCTACTTGAAATACGTCGCTGGAGACAAATTGCAGTCACTTCAAACGTGGCGAGCGAGTCCCACTGCCGCAACGGAATAAGCAAATAGCCGATTGTTTCGCTCCCGGCCGGGTATGGCGGCCCGAATAGATCTTAACCCCAGAGTAACAAAATACAAAGTCGTGTAATACTCGCACGCCGTAAAGTACCGTAAACCTGAACGTAAAGCACCGCACTTCAGCTTTGAATCCGCATAATTATCGAATAGGCAATAAATCGTGCGGTGTGCGGCCGCGTGCTTCGTATTGTCTGCTTTGACGACATTATTGTCTTTAGTCTACGGCAGTCGCGCGTTGCACGTCCAAGCCGTCATATCCACCACCTTGTGTAAAAAAGTAGCCGTGCGTTATCAATATATTTATACTGCCTGACGCGCACAGATAAAAACTTGATGTCGATTAATTACTCTTTAGTAAACGCAAATAATTTATGGCACTGCACTAAAGATTCGCATGTTCTTTTTAATTAAATACTGTTAATTTGATTAAGTGTTAAGCAATACAAAAATCATGTCTGCCAAGTTTTGTTATGGAAAAGTCGTGAAATAATTATTCAATGATAATAAATTCATTCATGAAGAGAGAGGTCGAAATTGTCCAATGTTTGCTTATCCATAATTTCATCTATGATTTACAGTGATGTTCCGACCTCATCGGTTCGATAATGAATGAGGTGGTCGTGAACGGCGAAGTCAAGAGAACATTAATGTCAATAAAAAAGCCATAAACCCTATTAGCCGTCATAAACTTCACCACATCTGGTCAATAACTCGTTTTGCGTACAAATAGTACTAATTGAATAATTAAAGTTTTGTATGGTAACGATATTGGTATTAGATAGGTATAATATTTTGATTAGAAAAGGTTTAAAAGTTTAATTACTTAGTTATTGGACATTTTTATTTACGTTTTCAACACTCCTTGGCTTCACCGAGCTCGTAAAATTCAAAGCAAAAATACGTATTTAAATGTGACGTTTCCTTTTCTACTAAATTCCCATAACTATCTACATACATACATTGATATGATAATGCAGTGCAATATAACAAAAGGGCGACGATCATTTCTTTAGGTATACATTTCCGTAAAAAGCCGTAAATTTTCGTGTCAAAGATAGCCCGGAGCGGAGTCGATAGAGAACACGGAAACGAACTTTTTGTTATAAACGCCACAGAACAGAACAATAAATTACGTCAAGGTGTTACGTGTTTTTGGCCACAATCCTCCAAAACACAGCACTAAGAACAAGTACATTGTTACTCGAATTACCATAATAATCGGTTACCTGCTTATTTGCAGGTGAATTGTCACTTTTGTCTATGGATTTAATAGTTTGCGCAACTTTTATTGCAGTTTCTCATTGTCAAATTGCCTTTCTTTGTTTTTTTTTTGCAGCTAACGGTAACAACAAAGGAATTTTGTAAACATAACGGTGCAAATTTGCATCTTTTCTCTATTTAACATCACAATACCATAGGCCCGTTTTGTGTTTTTGCGTATAACGTTGCGATTTTTAGGAATTCTCTCCTCTTAATATTTATGTTTTAATTTATCACATGTTCTTGTTTTGACTACTGTTATTCCTTGAAACAAAATGTTTGTCTTTGTTCTATTGTCCCGTTTTGCTACCGTTAAGTTGTTTGCCGTTTTTTACTTACTTAAATGTGTTTCTCTTTTCAATAAAACTTGTAGTTTACAATCATGGGAGAACTTGTAATAATTGTTATTATTTCCTTTCAATATGATATTGTGCAATCTACATGAGGTAGAAGGTGGAATCGCGTTACCCAACAAATAAATGGGTAATGAATTTGTTGTTATGAATTATGTTATGAATTAGTTGTGAAACTTTAGTACTTATTGGATACCTGGAGATATACAGACGCTAAATGTTTGTATGTCCAACATATTAAATCTTAGAAAACCAAAGAAATATGTAAACATTCAGGGAAATTACAGAGAAATTGATAGTTCAGAAGATTTACTATCAATATGACTATTTCGGTTGAAAGACAATTTGATACGCGATCAATTTCTTTGGGTTTAAATACAACAACAAAACCAAAGAAGAGGCAAAGGTCTTATTAACAAAAAGAATATATTCTTAAGCAAAACTTATCTCACCACAACTCCCAGCACACAATTTTTCCTCCACCACCACAACAGAACTTCAAAACCGCAAAAGTCAACTATCCAAAGTATAAACGAAGTTGCGAGTCCGTCGAAGAGCAGGGAGGCAGCGTGCTTCGAAAATTGTAATATTTCAAAATTACTCAAGAGTCGCGTTCGCTTGAATAATGCGATAACTTTGAGCCGGGGGTGGGAACCCCCCGCGTGCGTGCCACACCCCCCCCCGCCACTTGTTTTTGAACTTCTGCTCCTGAGTTAGATCAAAATATACTTGCGCCCGCCCGCTTCATTTGAGCTCGTTTATTTGACCAGGACATTACAGACTGTTGAGTTGTTTTGAATTTAATAAACACTGCCTTAATTATAAATACATTAAGAATAATCAAAGACATTCTACCTAGGTATAATTTTTACGTTAATATGTTCCTAACATAAGATCACGCATGTAATCCATGAAGGTTCAGGCAGAGAGGTGTAATGTATACCTTTAGGTATAGTACCTATACAGGGTTATTGGTAAAACATTAACAACCTCTTAAGAGGTCATTGTACTCATCATTATGAACAACTTTTACTATGGGACCAAACAGAAATCGCGAAAAAAAATCAGTTGTTCCCTTCATTTATGTTCGTATAACTCGTCCAAATGTAGGGAACAGCTGATTTTTTTTCGCGATTTCAGGGTTGTGCCCGTAGTAAAAGTTGTTCATAATGATGAGTACAATGATCTCTTAAGAGATTGTTAATGTTTTACCAATAGCCCTGTATATTCCGTTTGTCTACTCATGTGGTATATACAAGGTGTAACAGAATAAACGCAAGTCCTGAAAGTAGTTTGTTCATAATTGATTACTGAATCAATTTCGGTAACATTTAAGATTACTTAATAAAAATAGGTAGCTTTAAAAAAAAATTGTTTTGATCATTGTATTATGCTTTTAACTCAATACTCTAATTGGGGTGTATGAGGTCTTGCGTTCATTATGTTACGCATTGTATAGGTACCCACATTTCGCCAGTTATTTAAAGTCCCATGTAACCCATCCCTATTGCTAGAGCCAGAGAGCTATTGTGAGCCTACTGCCATCAACAAATTCCGGCCTGCTACTGAGAAATTCCTGATAGAAAAATTCAATAACACTTTGCCCGAACTGGGAATCGTACCCAGGACCTCTTGCTGAGCAGAAGCGTTTGACTAGACCAATGAGGTAGTCGAGGTACTATCATGTTCGTCTTACTTTTTCTCAACGTCAAAGTTTAGATTTGAGTCAATCTAATGAGGTGCAGCTAAATATATAAGTATTTTACTAGAAACGACCGAAGATAATGAGTAGGTTGTATCATAATTGTTAAAAATATAAATATCTACATGCATACAAAATTGAAAGCCGATGGAATTCGTGTTGCTAGGGGGAGCCCTATGTGGAGCAGTGGACGTCTTTCGGCTGAAATAATGATGATGATGATTATACAAAATTGTTATCCAAACCCGTATCAGAAACATTTTTTACACTATTTATTTATTGCATAATCAGCCTATAATGTTCCCACTGCTGGGACACAGGCCACCTCTCTTCGAGAGGGAGTGGGCTGTAATCTACCATGCAGGCCCAGTACGGGTTGATAGATGTCACATGTCTTCGAATTTTTGGTTCTAGTACATGCCGGTTTCCTCACGATGTTTTCCTTCACCGTTTTGAGAGTAGTGGTGATGAAATTATTTAGACAAAGTAAAGCCCCTGCCTGGGTTGGAACCCATGACCTTCAACTCGTAAGTCAGAACCGTTACACCTGGGCCACCACTGCTCTCATTTATTTATCTCCGCGGTTTCACCCGCGTAAGTTTCGATCACGTGGGTGGGAATATCGGGATAAAAAGTATCCTATGTTTTAATCCAGGAAAAGGTTTATCTATGTACAAATTTTCATCCAAATCTGTTCAACGGTTACCGCGTGAATGTGTAACAAACATGCAAACATCTTAAGAAACTTACGCCTTTATAATATTAGTGTGACAGTAGGATTAGCCATTCAGGCTGGGCAAAGGAGTCTCTTTCCACCTTTCTCTGTCCAGAGCTGCCAAGGACCAATTTTTATTAAAGGATTCCAGCTCAGCCCGCCATCTCCGTCTGAGCCTGCCTCTCTGAATTTTTACAGTAGGTACAGTCAACAGCAAAAGTAGATGATCAAAATCAGAAATTCAATACGAATGAACGGAGTTCGCGTCAGAACTCTGCCACACAGCCACACAGTCTCTGCACACAGCTCAACAACAGCAACAACAACAGCAACAGCTCTGCCATACAGTTCTGACGCGAACTCCGTTGATTAGTATTGAATTTCTGATTTTGATCATCTGCTTTTGCTGTTGACTGTACCACCTAAATATCCGGATACTAAGCAATTTCAATATTCTCAGGTTCATACGGAAACACGAGAAAATACCTTCTTCGAGACTTATGAAGAACCGAAAACAGAATATTCAGGCATCTAACAGAATTTATCTCTTTTCTATGCTAAACAGGATTCGGACTACACTGAGAATAAAAATTGAGCAATCTTGAAGAACTTGGCAGGCGTAGGTACTTAGATTTGTAGAATAATACTCATAGGTAAAGCTTTTTTAAGGCGCTGCCGAACGGTAGACACCGTAAAATGCTCGTAAACTGAAACTGCAAAATTACTTTTATTTTGTTGGTCATTCGATTCAACTAACATCAAACGCAGCGCTGTTTTTGTCAATAACCTAAAAATTTGCTCCTTGCCCCGCCTTATATGAATTGAACATCAACTTAAATTGTCCGTATATAACATAACAATAATTGTCAGTCTTTTATAACGCGGTAAATTGACGTAGGGAGTCAATTTTCTTAAGAATTAATTCCATGATTGTACAACACTAGTCGGTAGTATACTTGTCCAATTAGTTTATTAATGAACCTCTGTAGACCCGTTTGACCTAAGGTCAGCTGGTCAGCTAATAGATTTCTTAAACAATATCCAAGCTTGTACAAAACGGGCTTACAAAAGGCAGGTGTGTTCAAACTCAATAGAGTTTAATTGATAGACTCTGTTAATTAAAGGAACTGCTAACAGCCAACGGCTTCTGGTAGTAAATATTCTATATTGTTTGTTACCTACTGTTTCTGCCTAGATGAATTATGATCAATTGAATTTGTAACCTATAGAGCTATAAGGCAGTGAAAACAATTTAGATTTTCAAGAAATCATTGCTGCTGTTGATAGTTTTAATTATAATCATTTAATAATTTAGGAAGACACGTAGAAGACATATTATGACATCTACCAACCTGCCCTGGGTCCTGGTGGTAGATTAGGTACAGCCTACTCTATCTCGAAGAAAGGAGGCCTGTTTCAGTAGTGAGATCATTATAGGCTGATTATGCTTTATGCTTAATAATATAAGAAGACTTACACAGTACACTGTGTAATCCACACAATACATTGTGTGGATCCAGAGATTTATTAAACAAATAAATTACAATAAATATTACCACCCCATCAAACCAAATCTGTGAAAACCTTGCAAGTTTATATGACAATAGCCACAACATGATTTAAAATGGGAAACAGAAGACAATAGAAACAAAAGCAAAGTTTGGGTAATAGCATTAACGGCCGGTCTCAATAACGCACTTACCTTTAACAATCTGTTAAATTACCTATCTTTTGTAGCTAAAGCCGCATTTGTGCGTTTCAATAAACTAAAGATAGATAGGAATATCTACCTTTACTTTCGATCTATCTTTGGGAGGGCTTACCGCTACCATAGCTATGTAGATCAATAGAAAAAAAACATAGAGCGTCTCAATAACATTTTGACAGTTAACTTTAGTTTGTTTTCGTTACTGTCAGTCCAAAATTTGCTATCTCCCGAAATCGGGCGATTTACTGCTGGTTTACATATTAATTACAACTTATTTCATAATAAAATGGATTTGTTCAGTGATGAAAGTGATAATGAGATGTATGAGGCCGGTGTATTTGATTCTGCGACAACTACAGAATCAGGTGAACGCAGAGTGTACAGTCGCATTAACTACGAAAGTGAATTTTCTGACTCGGAATTTACATTTAGATTTAGATTAAATAAAACTAGTGTAAATGAATTATTAGTAAAAATGTTACCAAATTTGAGAGTAAAATCCTCCCGGTGAGTAAGTTATTTCTAGTACTATCAAGTAGAACCAACAAAAGTAATGGACCAACTAGTGTAGCTAAACATGAGATATTTTTATTTATTTATGACTACAACTAATTAAACATTTTATTTCAGGAACTATGGTGTATCTCCACTACACCAGTTGTTGCTCACACTTAGATTTTATGCATTGGGCACAATGCTTGTATCTGTTGCGGACTTCGTTGGAGTTTCAAAAGCAACAGCTAGCAGAATTGTGTCTGATGTATCTCGTGCAATAGCTGGACTGTATCCTGAATACGTTAAAGTTTTGGAAAACACCCAGCATGCCTTCCATGCCATTGCAGGATTCCCTAAAGTACTTGGGGCAATTGACTGTACACATATACCCATACAATCACCTAGTGAGTTGGCATTTTTACTGTTAAAATGTTTTTGGTAAAAGTCATGCTTTCATTCCTTTTACAAAGTTAGTACTTACTCAAATCTAAAGTAATAAATAAGAGATTTTTATTTTTAGATTCTAATATAGGAGAAGAGTACAGAAATAGGAAAGGAATATTTTCAATGAATGTCCAAGGAGTCTGTAATGCAGACTTGCTATTTATGAATGTAGTTGCTCGGTGGCCAGGGTCTGCTCATGATGCTACTATATTTAACAATTCCATTATTAAAAGTGAGTATAACCCTAACATTTTCTATTATTTATTAAACTTTTCAAGCATACCTATCTGATAACATCACCTACATAAATTAACATTCTTATAATTATTTTCAGTGCAATGTGAAGATGGGATCATTGAAAATAGATGGCTCATTGGTGACAGTGCATATCCTTGTAATTCATACCTATTGACGCCATTGCTCAACCCGGTATCTCTTGCAGAAATTCGCTACAATGAATCACATATTAAGACCAGAAACACCATAGAAAGGTTGATAGCTATTATCATTGATCACTTGCCTATTTGTTTTCATATGAATATGTATAGGTTGTGTAGGTAACTCAAATATTGTTAATAATTTTATACATTTTTCAGGTGTTTTGGTGTATGGAAAAGACGCTTTCCAGTGCTTTCGTTGAAAATCCGTCTTGCATTACAAACAACACAAGCAGTTATTATTGCCACATCTGTGTTACACAACATTTGCAGGTTGAATAATATAAGTGATGTAGAACCTGAAGTTGAGATACCGCTTGAGCAAGCTGATATTATCCTAGTTGAGGGAGTGGGTCACCAACATCATCATGTTAGACAACACCTAATAGATAATTATTTTAGTTGGTATGTACCTACATCATACAATTTGACGTCAGTCTTATGGTTCTAGAAAATAATCAAGGGTATAAATGTTTTTTTGTTTCAGATTTCTACACAGAATATTTGTGGCTAGATTCAACAAAGGAATATTGTAAAAAAAATATCATTAATTCTGATTATATCTAAATGATAAACAATATTCAAATGTTTAATTTTTATATCCTTAACCTTTAGTTTCTTTTTTATAAAATATAATTAAGAAAAACAAAGAGAATATACTGACACAATATTTTTAATTAAACAACACAATACACAATTACACACCCCTTAACTATACACCATATGACAAAACTTAATTATTAATCAATACATGTAATAAATCAAGACTAACTTAGGTATAAATATTGGGAACTTAAACTATTCATTACAGTTAATTTTCTGTTTCATTAATTTTATTTCTAATTCTAGTTTTACATTCTCTAATTCTATTTTTTTATTTTCTAATTCTATTTTTTTATTTTCTAACACAACTTTTTGTGCCTTAGCTTGAAAGTAAGCTGCCAACCCCAGATCCTTGTCTCTCTGAGCTCTCTGTACTTCTTCAGAGAGCTTCCTCCGTTTATTCACTGTAAAAATAAAAGAGTTTTATTTAATTTAAACAGTATTTGCACAAAATTACTTTACCACTGCTTATACTAATTAATCCAATTTTTACACCTTACAACCATTAACCAGTACTGTAAATAATATTTGTCTCAAAACGGTAACCCATACTACTGAACTATGTGGCTAACATTGTAAATTAATTCTAGCGACTAAAGTTAAAAATATGTAACTTACAGGCACTTTTTGGAGTGTTAAAAATAAAGTTCTTTGGTGTGTAACTACCACCACCACCACCACCATTACCACCACAATCACCACCCAATACCACAACGCTACTGCCCTGAGCTAATTCTGGCAATGGTTGGAAGTCTAAAACTTCTACAATTGCTTCAGAGCTGGCTTCGCTAGCAATAGCTTCATCTGCCCCATCACCACCAAACTCTGCAGTTAAACCATTGCATGTAGCACCTAAAATAGATGCTACTCGGTCCAAAACTTCATCAGGAGGGATGTAAGACTTCCCCCCTCCAGTCTGTAAATTAAAAACAAAGTTTAGAGCAACCACAATAAAATGCATGACTAAATATTATTATATATTCCTTAAATACTGACCTTAAGGTTATTTTGTCTTATTAAAGCACTACGCTTCCTTGCAGACTTCTTTAAATTCTCCCACTTGAGTCGAATTTGCTCAGGACGCCGCATATTTCCCGTAACAGCACTGAACTCCTGTGCAATGGATTTCCAAGCTTCTTCTTTAAGTTTATTGTTTGTTGCGTTCGTCGCTTTGGTTGTTATTACTGGATGTTTATTAATCATGTCGAGAAGAAGAATTATGCTGTCCTTTACAAGCGGCTTAGCCTTAATCTGAAAGTAAATTATAATTTAGGCGCGAATTGGTGGCATGGGAAGCCTTTTGTTTATATCTGTTCCAGATATAATAAAGTGTTTAAAACAAAATATAATCAATGGGTACGCAGGCAATACTTACATTTTGTTGTTCAGCCATTTTATGAAATCGTTGCACAATACTTTATATAAATACAAATAAGTTATTAATTTCCAAACAAATCACAAGTCGAAACACTTCAAAACAGATGCGAGCGAGCGCGGGAGTACGAAGGTTGACAGCGTCGCGTCGTTTGCTGGCAAATGTCAAAAATGCGTTTTATTGCATCATGTTAGAAAGCATTTCATCATTATTTTAGTATAAAAGTCCACCGTTTTCGTATAAATTATAAAAGCAGGTTTTTTAAAAGTACATTTTTACTGAAGCTACTATCGTTTAAGCAAAAATAATATTTTTCACGAGAAACAAAACGTAACGCATTTTTTGTGAGGGAAAGGACCTATCTGTCTTTAACTGTAGGTATCGTTACGGAAATTTTGTTATTGAGACGGCAGTTATTGATAGATCAGAAGTAACAGTAAAGCTCTGGTAGCTAACCGAGTTTAACTCCCTGTAGAGTATTGAGATCGGCCGTAAAAGAGTGCAGTTAGTATAACCATAGTATCGGGAAAAGACAAGAAAGTGGTAGTAGACGATGATGTCCGCACATAGCAAGAGGCTTTAATAGCTACGAAATTTAATATCAGTAACAGTACAAAACTTACTGATGTTTTGTCACATTGTGGTGATCCATACAAAAATGAATCTATTGGCATTACCTGACCCAAAAAACTGATTGCAGCAGAGTTTGAATGTTCAGGTAGAAGTGATAATAACTACAAACATTATAAGAAAGAACAAGATGAAGTATGTGGCGACAAATTGTTGACTAATTGAATGTATCATGGCTAATAAATTCTCAAGCAAATAGAGACAGTTAATCAGATCTCAGGCGCAATAGCAAATGCTTGCCTAACACGCCAAATCGGTGGGTTGTCGAAATATAGTAGAAATACTATTAATTCTCTTATAGATGTAACAAATTATAGAGAGGACGCACTTTATAGAGAGGAAGCAGGTGAATTTGAACAAAAAATCAACAACGGCTGAAGATTAAAATGTGATTAACACACCTAAATCTAATCAATACAACGTTACAAATGTTGTGCTTATAGATGTGTACAGAGATAAAACAAAGTTATATAATAATAATAATAAGACCTTTATTTTCAGGCTACTTTGGCCCATAGATAAATACCTTACAGACTAATATATATATACACAACACAACATACACACATACAGACATATATACATATATGCTAAGTGTCGCCTACAACAGGGGAAGAGCGCTGATTCTGAAATACCTACAGATATTTTATATCTAGTACCTACAGAAACAGATGTTCAAAATCTGTTCATAAACAAGTGTAAAGTGTATCACCATACTTTTAAATTGTTGTTTATTTTTAAATAAATTATACTTAAATAACATCAAGGTATATTTTTAATAACTACCTACTTTTTTGTAACAGACACGGACACATCCACAGAGAAGTAGGTAGTAGTGAGTTTAACCTTAAATTCAAAAACCACTGATGATCAATATACTATACTATAAACTATACTTAGGGTCCCGTGGCTAAATAAAAACAGCCGCACAGGTCAATCGATCAGGTTAAGCTACGCATGCCGCGGTTGGTCTGTGGATGGGTGACCACCTTTACATACCGAGACCCCTCCGTGCCTCGGAAAGCACGTCATGCCGTTGGTCCCGGCTGTCATTTGTGGATCTTTGACGGTCGTTACGGGTAGTCAGAAGCCCGAAAATCTGACAGCCAGTCTTACCAAGGGGTATCGTATTACCCAATAACTGGGTTGTGGAGGTCAGACAGGCAGTCGATCCATGTAAAATACTGGTATTCAGCTGCATCCGGTTAGACTGGAAGCCGACCCCAACATAGTTGGGAAAAGGTTAGGCAGATGATGATGATCAACATACTATTATAACAACAAAATTGTAGCTACAACTACCTTGCCTTTACAAAATCTATAAAGAGGAAGCAGGCGAGTTTAATCAATATTAAACAACTGCTGGTAATCAAGCAAGATTTGATAGGCCTAATAATATTGCTTTAACATCACTGGCTGCCTTAACAGAACCAAATCTGCGTTCTTCTAATACAATGGAATGGACTTTACCATACGGTTATTGACTATGTAACTATGATATCTATGTACATTTATGATTTATGCGTCATGTAAATCAATTTCACATCCTTATCGACATCAGATGGCAACCGCATCCTGTACTTCAAGTTTTCATAGCAGGAGATAGCAATCTCCATAGATTTTACATTTCAATGATACTAAGTTATAAAATATCTTCAAACAAAATCTTGATGATATCAAAGTAAAAAATCATTTTAGTAATTGATACCACCTTTTTATTAATAAGTGTACCTAACCTAACCTGCTACTTCATTTCTTTTTCTTTTTACTTATTTTTAGTTCCCACTATAATTATTACCATTAAAGTATTTTTATACTCTTATTGAGTAACTAGGTAGGTAATCTTTGTCTTTCTGGGTTAAACTAGCAGAAATAATATTAAAAGAGGTTTGTTTGGACCTCCCAAATAGGTGGAAACATGTCCCATATTGCAAAATGTCGTTGAAGAGTAGGTACTCTGCGAATTAAAAATGTTGCATTTCATCATCCATCCATCGACCCAGTGTAGATATCGGAATAAAAAGTATCCTATGTCCTAATCCAGGTTATTTTCTACCCATGTGCCAAATCTCATCCAAATCCGTTCAGCTGTTTTAGCTAGTGAAAGCGTAAAAAAACAAACATACAAAAAAAATATTTTCTCTTTAGAAAAAGGACTGTAAATATGAACTGAGAACACGAGTCGAACTTTCAACAACAGAATCCCGAACATAAACGAGGCATTTAAAAACTCATAAAATAACATCCACCATAAACTTACTAACAATGCGTTGCGTCCTCGCCTCTACATATACACATATATGGCAGGTTACATTTACATTCATATATACCTATATATAAATGTATAAGTGTATTCTGGAGGCCGCACGTGGTCCATGCCATGTGATAAACCGGTCTTGGGCAAGCCTAGTAACCTCTAAACGACACCGTACGTGAACACTCTTGAAGGATGCCATAGCCACACTTTTATTTTTCATTTATACACCGTGAGATATATTTTGTGAGAAACAAAATAAGTCGCACAGGCATACTTTTTAAACACGTCTACATTTTTTGCGATCTTCGTGTCGTATGGAATCGACATAGTTGTAACTAAGTTTCTCACAACTTTGTCGTTTTTCTGTTTAATATTTTTGTATCCAACAAGCCTAGTGGTTACTTCTTTCATGAATTATTTATGAAATCTAATCTTGGAGGCCGATAAATCCGCAGTTATCAGTACATATCTCGGGGTGACAGCTATGCAAATCACTTCGACTGGTAAAGAAGATATCCATGTACTCTCAAAAAGGCGTTATTACGTTCTGTATTAGGAAAAGACCATTCTTTATTCCGTTCTTAGGAATAAACAGAAGCTGTCTAACACCAAATTACGGAGCTAGGTATTTATCTTGTTCATGAATTAAAACAATATTAATAATAAATAGTGTTTAGTTTTTTTTTTTTTTCGTGGATGTGACTCATGTTTAGTTTTTTTTTTTTCGTGGATGTGACTCATGTTTCCCCCAACCCTTTCTTATTTTTTTTGTGTTTATGTTCTTCATTGCGTCATGTATACCGGAAATAAACTTATTTTCTTTCTTTTGAACTTAATTAACACGTGCAAAAAGCACCAAATAAGTGCTTTCCTATGTATTATTTTTAGAAAGAAATAATGTTATCTGTGTAAAAAGTACACCATCTCAATATAAAATTGTTTGCTATTAATCTAGAACGAAACAAAAACTGCCTTTTAATTTACACCTTTACTGTAAAGTAGAACAATGTAAGTACATGACTGAAATAAATAATTGTTTTTCTTGTTTTATACTGTTTAGATTTACAAGACTTGTTGCTTTTGAATTAATTGGTATGATATAAGTACTGTTTTCTGTACCTTCGGTGATCAAATTGTCATGTCGATTAAAAAGTTATTTTACGAAAAAAAATAGTTTATTATCTTTTTCTGTTCCACCAAGGTATAATAGGTAAACGGGTCTTTAATTTACACCTTCATTATAAGCTAGAACTAAGTATACAACCGAAGCCAATAATTGTTTAAATTGAAAACGCCCGCTCCCCGGGAGTCGGTGGATGTAACCGCACCTGCGAAACTTGGAGCCCCGGGCAACTTGAAGAATTCTCAACTCTTAGAATTCCCGGCTAGGAACTTGCTTCGTCTCGTTAGCTGCTTGCCGCAAAACCTCCTCTTATTTATGCCCCTACTTTATTCCATTTGCGGTTGGCTTTTACTATTTTAGCGCTATTTTTCATTTTGCGTAATAAAATTTTCAAGATGTGCTGCGAGTGAAAGACTGTCATACTTGTGCATCTGCTTTGTGCTTTTGTTCCTGAAGGAATGAGGTTCTAGTAAGTTCTAGGGGTTCTTTCAAAGACACCAAACTTCTAACTAATATTCCAAGAACAACGTAGATAATATTTTTTATAGTATCTATACGTAGCATTGCATCATGTCCCATAGTTGAATCATACCTTCAAGCTTTATTACTTCATATAAAAGATCAATAAATAATTCCTGCACATTATATAAATTGCTTAATTTACTTATTAAATTGTCACTCATCAATTTTACTAATGTCTACAGCAACGCCATCTATCAAACGTAAAATATTATGTCGACAATATATCAAAGTGAAAAAACTTGACTAACGATACATTGCTAATGGAGATCTTTAGTTTTGGTAATTCTTGTTAGATAAATTATTCGTTGAGGTAATAATTTCTCGAGGTCGTAGATTTTCCATTAGCTTTCGAGCTACGATTACTTAATAATAATAATGACGGCTATTAATAGTTAATGATCAGAAATTAATGACAGACGCATGTTCTCTCAGCTTTGAGTAAAGATATTCCTCTAAGAAATGATGCGCCCAAGAATTCAATACTTGCATAGGTACCTAATCCTCGAATTTCTTATGAAGTCATAGTTTTTAAAGGCCAGGAACTTGTCTTTTATACTTTACTTATTGCATTAAGCACAGCATACCGCAATTATATCATATCAATTTTTTATCTAACATTTAATAGTAATAAGATCTGTCATTAAAACCGTTCAGTCCGATATAGCTTTCTAGAATTCGAGTCATGCAATTGTAAGGTGTTGGAAAAACGCTGGCAATTCCATGAAAATGCATCGGCGCAAAGAAACCCGCCGAGGAATGCCACATGCTGTCTTTTAACCGATATCAGTCATAATACGAAGCAATTTAATCTTTGTGAATGATGGATTAATGTTAAAAATTTATTGGCGTCCATTTGGTTGTTACGACGTTTTCTCGCATAAGTATAATTGTTTCGAGTTTTTATTTGAGCAAGGTGCAGATATAAAATGCGAACAGCGACTAAACGTTGCGATTATAGCATAGATAGTGGTATACAGTTATTGTTTGTATAATGTATTTAACGTACCTGGCAATAAATTATGTGAAATTATTTTATAAAAAAACACAGCGTTTTTAGATGAAAGTAAAAACGGTATGGAAACTGCGCTGTCATGTTGTAAAATAGTTGTTTTTGTTGTAATAAAAATGCTTATTTTATTATTTAAATGCTAAGAAAGAAAAAGTAGGTATTTATTGCGACTCGTAGGTCACAAACTAAACAGTCAAAGTTAAAAAATCTAATTATAGGTATTTAAAAAATGAAACAGAAAGAAAAATGACACAGAAAGTCCTATACGAGACAAAAAAGCTCCTATCTCAGCGTCAAATTTTGCCAATCAACTTTGAACCTTATGCTTTAGCGATAAAGTTGAAAATCTATTAAAGAAATTTGACATATTGCAGTAGCTTGATGTGCTGGCGTCTGTACCTATTCGTGCTAAGCAAATGATGTAAGCTAAATATTTAGACTATGTATGACTTATCATAGTCGATCTACTACATATTATCGACGGTTGAAAAGCTAATTGGTCTAAGCGACATTTTTTTTGCAATATTAGTTACATACATATTCGGAATCAGCAAATTTTACTGATTCCGAATATGTATATAGCAGTGGTGGCCAAGTGGTAACGACCGCGACTTACGAGTTGTAGGTCGTAGGTTCGAACCCAGACAGGCGCTTTACTTTGTGTAAATTATTTCATCACCACTGCTCTCAAAACGGTGAAGGAAAACATCGTGAGGAAACCGGCATGTCCTAGAACCAAATGAATATGTATATAACTCAATATTGCAAAAAAAATGTCGCTTAGACCAATCAGCCTTTCAACCGTCGATATAATACATCTTCCTACATGCCTTAGGAAACGACATTCACTATTCATAGTATAAGCATAATCAGCCTATAACGTTCCCACTGCTGGGACACAGGCATCCTCTCTGTGAGATGGAGTGGGCTGTTATCCATCACGCGGGCCTAGTGCGTAGGTATTGGTAGATGTCACATGATGATGGGCCCAGTGCGGGTTGGTAGATCAGATGTCACATGAAATGAAATGAAATGATTGAAATGATTTTATTTTTTGTAAGTAGGTTTGTACAAACACTTTTACACGTCAATCATGTTTTTTTAAAACTAGATGAAGTCGGCGATTCCTATCTGACTACTCTGAGAAGAAAGGCCGAAACAAACTCAGAGGTCACAGTCTCTTTTAAAGTCCAGACATAATCTTGGTCAGGTTATATGAAGACCATGTAGATCGCTGTCTGAGGTAGTCTTTTGAGGAAAGAACCACACAGATTGAGAGGACCTGTCCAGTCAGTGCACGCATTTGTCAAAAATCGTGCAGCTCAACTCAAGACTTAAGGAGCTCAACGATTCGACGAACAATACCAAAGAAAGGACATTTGGGTGGGTCACACACACATGATGTGGGTCTTCGAATTTTTGGTTCTTGGACATGCCGGTTTCCTCACGATGTTTTCCTTCACCGTTTTGAGAGCAGTGGTGATGAAATAAATTACACAAAACCGCCTCACATAATCAGCTTATAATGTTCCCAGTGCTGGGACACAGGCCTACTCTCGGTGAGAGGGAGTGGGCCATAATCTAACACGCGGGCCCGGTGCGGGTTGGCAAATGTCACATGTCTTCGAATTTTTGGTTCTAGGACATGCCGGTTTCCTCACAATGTTTTCCTTCGCCGTTTTGAGAGCAGTGGTGATGAAATAATTTACACAAAGTAAAGCGCCTGTCTGGGTTCGAACCTGCGACCTACAAGTCGTAAGTCGCGGGCGTTACCACTTGGCCACCACTGCTCTCCTTCATTATTCAGAATGATATTTAAATGAGATTATGTATTTTCAGGCATTCGCTTCATGAATCAATCAAACATTCAAGGTAATTACATAAATAAGACATAAATCTTTTAAAGAACAATCTTGCAAAATTATCACAATAATAACGTCAAAATAATCTAATCGTGTTAACGGGTCATTATGACCCTGGTAATTATTGCAATTCATTATAAGCTCCTTTTAATAAACAAAGTAACCCTCCAACCCCTATATCATTAGACGTTTCAAAGACGGTTATTAATACCCCTTACTTTAGTTTATTATCCGTAAATTGTTACTAATTTGCCGGCTTCGAACGTGTTAGCACGACAGGGTGTTCGCGAAATATTCGGGAAATTTCAACTTTGTCTGGTATAGTTCGTTCGAAATAGATGAATCAAAAGTGTAAACAACTATCTAGTGTTACTTATTTTGATTGAAAAATGAATTACGGAAAGTAACTAAATACCTACTCCATTTAAAAATCATCTGCCTAGACGTTTCCCAACTAAGTTGGGTTCGGCTTCCAGTCTAACCGGATGCAGCTGAATACCAGTATTTTACATGGAGCGACTGCCTATCTGACCTCCACAACCAAGTTACTGGGTAATACGATACCCCTTGGTAAGACTGGTTGTCAGACTTTCGGGCTTCTGACTACCCGTAACGACTGTCAAAGATCCACGAATGACAGCCGGTTGTATATGGGGTAGGTTTTAATATTTTTTTGGTATACGAAGTAGAGATATAAATAAATAGCACAAAAGAATTTTATTACACTCGTCATGGCGTCAAGACGACATTATTCAAGTTTTTATTACGTTAAAATATTAATTGTCATAGCTTACTGTACTTTAATTAAACAAACACTTCACACTATTGTCCGTTAGTGTATTTATTAAGATATATTATTGTGAAAGTTCGCGTACTTACATTCTAGCTTAAAAAGTAAATGATACCAACAAAATACTATTTTTGATTCCGTTTATTTAACATTTTTCTTCATTCAATTTGGTTACAGTATTTTTATTTATTTATTAAAACTTTATGCACAAGTAAAAAAACTGTACAAAGGCGGACTTATTGCCTTGGGCATTTTCTATTTTTATTTTTATTCAGTTTCTTTTTTTATCGAAAAACATGGACTAACTGATACTTATCGTTCATATTAGAGAATCATTATAAAGTAGGTATGTCACTTTGCTGAGAGAAAGAAAGAAAAATAGTGTATACTGAATACTGCACACACTAGAATAGATAGAATAGAATATTTTATATAATGTAGGTAGGTACACCATATTACAGAATATAAATGTAGAAATTTTACAAGGCATGACACAATGAGCGGTCTTATCGCTTTATGCGATCTTATAAAGACAACCTTCAGATGGATTTAGAGAGAAAGGAGACAATACTGCAGGTACTTAGTCTGTGGGGTACCGTTTACATATACACACTACTACACTACATACGCTACGCTACACGTATAGCGCATACTGACCGAAAACTTTTTAGATCATCATTGCCATCACCACCATTTCAGCCAAAAGACGTCCACTGCTGGCCATAGGCCAGGGCTCCCCCAAGCACCACCACTTTGACCGGTTCTGTGCCTTCACAAGGTCATCGGTCCACCTGGTGGGAGGCCTTCCAACGCTACGTCGCCACTCCAGAACTTTCGGTCCCATCGGCCTGCATCTGGTCTGCGAGCTATGTCGGTAACTTTGGTTCTCCTACATGATCGAATCAGAAATGAACAGATCCGTAGGAGACCCAAGGTTACCGACATAGCCCGAAGAATCGTCAAACTCTAAGTATAGCCCTCTCCATTGCCCTTTCTTAGATACTTTATGCTAACTAGGTAGGTATCTAGTAGGTAGGTTTACACATCTCAAAAACTACATAAGTACCTAATTTTTTTCAACGTTACTTATGGCTAATTCTACAAAACGATGAATCATGGATTGTAGTTGTTGTTTTGTCTTTTTCCAAGGTTGATCTAAGTACAAACACACATAAGTTAAGTGTAACATAAGTTACGTGATTCAAGTTAGTGTGCCCGCATATGCAGGCTGTCTCAAGGACCAATAAAGATTGTCGAACAACAGTACCGACGTACAGTAACGAGCATAAAAAGGTTACAGTTACGCAAAATTAATTGTTTTTTTTTCTCGTGGAATAAGTATTGCAAAATTTCTGTGCATTAGGTTCTGGGTTCGATTCCTTGGCCATAGGTAGCGTAATTGGGTCAAAATGTAATTGGGTTTTTCCATCAGGAATTTCTCAGTAGCAGCTTGGAGTCTGCATTTGTGGCCGGTTGATAGCAATAGGCTCGCCTCCTATTACTTACATGGGACTTGAACTTAGTTGTTGAAGTGGGTGTACACCTCTCCCTTTGGGGATTACAGGCGTGATGTTATGTTATGTAAAATTGCAAATCTAAGAAAAAACCAATTTCGTAACAGTATAGTTCGATAATACTATGTTCGTGACCTCATAAAATTTCTACCAATACTTTAGAACAAAATCGCTTTTGAATCTTTCGTAAGCGTAAGATATTTATGCTCGTGACTGTACATCACCGACGCCATTTAGACCATACTTGAGTATCTATAGATCTACATCTTATTGCCATGAGCTTTGGTTTTTGAATCACTATTTGTTAGTTAAATTTTTGAAAAGAATTAGATAAGCAGCATATTACCTAAGCTCAAGTTTTTTGTTTGGTAGACCAGAATGGCAGCTAATAAATGAATATTATCATGTTGACAAAAAAGGTCGATCGCAGTTGTCATTTTAGTCTAGCAAATTAAAAATCAGAATTTACTTATTTATAAGTAAACTGTAGGCACAAAACACATCCACATCATACACATTGGTTTTGCTCGGCGTTTGAAATTAGTCCGATTCAAGTCCTAAACAAATATACACTTACGGTCTTATTCATAAAAAAAGCTTATAGAAGGTTTAAAGCACACATTAGTTAAAATGCTCATTAAGCCTTTAAAACGTTCGATAAAATTTTGTATTCATAAACGCTTCATAAACGTTCGATAACTAAAACGTCCTATAACTTCAATATAAATATAAATGTTGCCATTTTATTGAAGTCATCCAACAAACTGGCCAACATATTGAGTCGTCAAACGAGAATATCTGTCTACGCACCGAATAATTGTGACCATAGACATTATGACGTACGGAAAACTAATTTATTGTCTACGGTTTCGACAGTTTTGCCGCGTTAACGTCATAACATAGTTTTTGACAATGAATTTGTTAATGTAATTTTATTGTCAGGCGAGCGAAAACCTTTGAATATTTTTTTGTATTTAAAAGAAATGGAATTAAGACCGGAGACTAGTTCCAAGAAAGGGCAAAGAAGTGAATACTCGTTTTGGTTGGAGGACGATAAGGTTTGTACTGTTACAACTAAAATGTGTTCAAAGTAAGTTTTGTTTTGTAAACAATCTTTATTTCTTATACTTATTCTTGCTTTTGCTTTTCCTTAGATCTTTGGAAAATCCGCCCCTAAGACGACCCACTGACCAAGAATTGGTCAGGGAGAGAGTTTCCATAATAGAAAATGAAGGTGGACGCTGGTGATGGCGCCAAACAAGTAGCTGAATTCTGGGCACAATAAGAAGATAGAAAATAAAAACACATACTGACTGACACCAACGCGAAAAAGGGGAAAAAGGCGGCCTGGCATGATTTACGAATTAGGTGCCTATCCAATTTACTTATAAGTTACAAAGTTCCTGAGTAAGCATGTCAAGAACTTCGTTTGATGAAGAGAAAGATATATAACATTAATTTTGTATTTCAGGACAATAGGAAGAATGGTGCTTCACTACAAATAATAAACAGAAGAGGTGGCATAGACGGCAAATGAAAAGAAACATTTTAAAAATGTTGTTCTGCTGGCACAAGTTCTAGAAGTCAAATTAAAGTTTAGAGTATTTTAAAAATAAATAAATTAAACTGATATCTGTATATGTATAAGCTTTTTATTAATGCACTACTTGCTAAAATGTTTCCTCTTTATCTTCTTTGTGTCGCGGGGACGACTGTATTTTAGATCTTGTTGGCCCAAAACTTTGCCACTTCCACAATGTTGTCAGTGGCAGCGCAGAGGTCACTTTGACTGCATGTTTTGGGACACATAGGGTAGGACAGGAGGCGGAGCATGGTTTGCGACATAGCTTCACAACCACTCCCTACTGGAGCATCTCCCTGCAGGGTGTAAACCTACATGATCCACACGGAAGTCCCTGAACCGTCTCCGGACACAAGTGGGAAGATGTACCTCTAACCTGGTAAAGTGAGGCTACCTCGGTGGAATGTTTCCTGAAAAGTTTGTAAAATAGCATTTGCATTTCCCCTTGCAACTTCTTGGGGTGACTGTATGATATTCATTGATATTGCTACCTACCCTCTAACTGAATGTCTCCATGGTCAACTGCAATATTGTAAAGGACTGCTCTAGCCACTATGGTTGTTGCATGTAAAAGACATTGAAAGCGTTGTTTTCACAGCCCAAAGCAGCAGCGTCCCACAGTAATTCTTTCTTGTTGCTATTCCTCATATCCAAGACAAACTTACGAATCTGCAGAAAATGCATTACATTAAATTGCAGTAACAGGTACCTATACCTAGGTATATAGGTACATAGGTACCGTGGTACATTTGGTTTTAAAAATACTACTTTTTTAAGATTAAATCTTACCAAACAAACCAAACCAAATGTACCACGGTACTTAGCTGTTACTAAAAAAAACTTAACATTCCCTGTAAAATGCATTTTCTGAAGATTCGTAAGTTTGCCGTGGATGTGACGAATTATGTCCTTCGTTATATTTTCCTCGCTTCTATTTTGCATTGTAGTTATATAATAACTAACTAAATTGGATAAATAGAAGTGCAACATAAATTATATACAACTGCACATGTTACATTTGTAGGTCAAACGTCATTTTCTATCAGCTGGTATAGAGTCGGCCATTTTTTTTTCCTTATAGTACTGTTATAGTAGGCTTCTGGGTTTCATAACTTTATAGTAGGTTTATAGAACGTTTTAGGGCTAAAATGCGTTTATGAATAACAATTTTTGACAACGAGACATTAGCAAGACTTTAGATGTGCTATAACTTATTATGAATAAGACCGTTAATGTTTGTGTAAATTAAGTTGGTTTCAGAATGACTAATGCCAGTGTAAATAAATGTCATAAACAATTTTTGAAGTTGTAATGCAATCTGAACCTTATTTGTTGGTAATGAAGATATGTTTTCAAAAACCCATATCTGTTTATATTATTGGAAACTCAACGCAGGATAAGTTTTCTCAGGCTGGCTGGACATTGGCTGTTTTCGGTTTCCTGTCAAAATAAATCTTAGAAAAGGTTTAGGTTTCTATCTAAATACATACCTACTGTCGAATTCTAGTACAACTATTTTATTTAGGGAATAGAAACGTGATACAAAATATCTACATTATGTAGGTCTCATTTAAATGCCATTGAGAATATTTTTCTTGTCAAACCAAAGGACAAGGTGAAGACCTGTTAAAGCTCGCAGCTAATGATAACTAACTACCCAACAGCTGTTTTAAAAGCCAAGATATAATAAATAATTATTTATGAATTATGTCGACAAGATAAGTTTTTATTTAACACTATATTTTTGAAGATTAATAGCTACTCGTATTAATGCAAACGTTAACTAGACTAAACATTGTCGTTTTGATAGAGACGACAAAACGCGTCATTTTTAATTTTTAAAGTCAAATCTACTGTCTCCAGAACATTTGCATATTTATCTTCTTATTAATAATGTCATACAGATTCCTTGTTTATATTGTATAAAATATTATTAAATGACATCTAATGGATCGAGTATACGGAAATAAATCTTTTATACGTAACAACAAAAAACACAGGAAATACTCATGAAATGTTTAACTATAAAATATTTTTTTTGACATTGGTGCCCATTCCGTTGTTCACAAACTAAACTAAATTTAAGTTCAGTACATCTTTTTCTTTATATTTCATTAATAAAAGGACAGAAGATAAATGTTATTTCATTCCTGTCAAATTAATCAGCGCCTGACGTAAATTGACGTAATTTCAGTAGGCAAGTTTTTAATCACGTCTAAACTTGTATGGAGTAGTCTCAGGCGCTAATTAATTTAGTATAGGTAGTAGGTAGTGGTAGTACGTAGGTAACTAGGTACCTTCCTGTCTACTTTTCAATGTCATCAAAATTTTAGTCAGCGCCCCAAAAATACATCCTTTCACCGTTTCCTGGTCCTTTTCAATGTAACCTTGCCTCTTAGATTTTGTCACTGCGTTTTCAAAAAAGGAAATCTGTTGTAATAAAAAATAAGTCTTTGCTATTAGCGACTTATTTTACCTTACTAGTTGATCCTCATCTTCTGTCACCCACCATTTACCAAAAGCGTGATGATACACACAAAATATAAAGTCGTTTTACTGACAACCATTAAGCGGACCCTTAAAGCTAAAAGCATTGTACCTCGATACATTGTGGCTTATCAACAATCTCTACGGATAGGAATTTTAACTAATAGTAAGTAGTTATCTACCGTCGAGTATCAGTATTACAGCATCACGGAGCTCTTTGTGCTGACACGTCATCATCATGATTGGGATGCTTTACCGGTTTCTGTCCGGGAGCAATGGTATTGGGTCACTTCTTGGGATCTTAGTTTTCTTTCTTTGGTCAATATTTGAGCTTTTTATTAAATAAAAGAGAATGCTTCATAGTTTTGGCCGAATTTTGCATGTCTGTAATATCCAGCACCCTTATTCCGTAACACACTACTTATCAAACAAGTATTATTATATTGCTAATCCATTGCTTCATCATCATCATCATCTGCCTAGCCTTTCCCAAATTTGTTGGAGTGGGCTTCCAGTCTAACTGGATGCAGCTAAATACCATTATAAATAATAATAAATATAAATAATAATACCAAATCCATTGCTTCATATATGTTCCAAAAATTTATCATAACGTAAATACCGCAATGAATGTTGTTGAACTGTCAAAATTAAAGCTATTCCTACTGTTAGTGTGTAACGCAATTACTCCCCTAATTTTAGTATTTCGAACCAAATGGAAGAATTAGGACATTTTGACAGAATTGACAGCATATTTTTCCCGAGCATCTTTGGCTCCTACATTATTACGCATTCAATCCTTAAGATAAAGTTCAGAGGTCCACAATCAAACCGATCCCGCACAGAAACGAATCGCATGTGGGAAACCGGTTCCAATGGTCACAATAAACTTTATTACTAGCAACTAAACGATCAAGTCTTAGAATTAACCGCATTGGAAGAATCCTATGAAGCAATGCTATCTTTGTGGTAGCTACAATCACGGTAGCGGTCTCGCAATGAACCTGATCGGGCTACACACTTGATTGATGGATAAAAGGACGCCGAGCACAAATTAAAGAACAATCCAAAGCCAACATGGCGATGGAAAAGTAAAATCAACAATTAAACTCGTTATAATATAAGTGGGTGTGCAGACTGTGGTACGGATTTGTTGGTGGAGAGTTCCTTTTACAAAGTTGTTTATCAGAGCCTTCTTATTTTTATTGTTGGCCATACAATATTATGTATTCAACTTACCTAATTTAGAGTCTGTTCAATCTAACTAGCCTGTATTGTCCCAATGTTAGGGAAAAGCCTTCCTCTCTCTATTCCCCATAATTCTATCTTTTGCTAGTTCCATGCCACTCCTTTCGGTAGGAGTCAAGCTCGTCCTGCCATCTTCTGAAACTCAATCGGTGGTTCTTTTAGCCCATATCTTATCTGCCATGCGGCAAACTACTCTTCTTCTTAGCGTGTCGATAGCAATCCAAATGTTTTTTATATAAAGTCATCTGGATTTTACTTTCCATTCGTCAGCTACATTTTGTGGCGACATCTGGAATCACCTTTACATAGTATGCAGTTACAAAGTCTCTCCATAGATACAATCTCATCCAACTTTATGAACCACTAATGTACCAGTACACCGGTTTTAAACTCAAATCATAGCACCGTGAACATTTTTGACAGACAGTGTAATTAAATTTCATATATGCGACCATGTACAGACGCAGCACATCAAGCTACCCGAAACTGAAAAATTTTCTAATCTACTTTATACCTTATGGTTTAACGATAAAGTCCAAAATCTATTAAAGAAATTTGATAAATTGTAGTAGCTTGATGTGCTTTCGTCTGTACCTATGTAATTATGAACGGTAAAAAAATTTTAAAAATGAAAATGTATCGTAAGAATTTGGCTAACATTTTTTCAGGTATAACCACCTATTATTAACATAGTTAGTTCCTAATTAAAATGTTTTATGATTAACTCGAAGAACAAGTAGGTAGACGTATTATAAATTTGTGTAATTAGGTATTTTATGTGTGTACAATTTGGAGTTAAGGTTCACGCATATTGTAACATGAAGGAGATAACAGTTTAGTTAGTAGTTTTATGTTATGCGGTGAGAATCACATAGAAGCACACATTTGATTGTTAAATACAGATAAAGCATGCACAGTAGCGCAGTCGTTTTCCGAGAAATTAAATTTAATCTTTGAAAGTACATAAATGTCACAATAAATTTTTAATCACTGTTTCTTAATTAAATTCTGGAATAGAAACTTCTTTTATAATTATGTTCTAACATTTATAAATTCAAAAATATACAGTTTAATTAAATATCCAAGTAAGATTAATGCAGGGTTTCAATATATTCTCTATTTAATGTTATTTCCTGAGCGTTGCGTGGTCAAGGCGCCTGCGCATGTCTACGCTCACTCGTCAATCGCTTCGATCGAAGATGTCCTTAGCTTCAGCGACATACTTGAAAGTTTATTTACGGTGTACATTTAAGTTCTGAGTTTAATTTTAAAATGAATTAAAGGATTTTACTATTTTGCTCCAGATAATCACTATAGAGCTGAAATACGTCCCATGTTTTATAGGGTTCACCAATGATATTAGAAAGGAAAGATACGCTACGTTCATACTCATACTGAGCGACGTTCTGTATTGCTGCGTTGTTATTACAAAGTACTTACTGAGATGGATAATACGGAACGTATGACACAGAAAGAGATAGCTATCTGTAGTGTGTTGCTCGCTGCTATTAGCGGACTAAATGAAACTACAACAATTGTCTGAATTTGTCTGCAACAATTTACGCGCGCTAGTGCCATATCTACCTCTTTAATATAATATCATTGGGTTTCACTATATTAAGTACCTACTAGCTTCTGCCCGCGACTTCCTCCGCGTGACATTTCTTGCTCCCCGACCCACCCCGTCGCATCGCATCGCTGGCCCGCGCTAATCTAATACTATAAGTATACGTTTTCGCTTAGCGTTCTTTCTTACTTCTTTTTAATTGGCTCTGCTCCTTAGGCATCTGGCGTCATGTTAAAAAGCCTATATACAACATAAGTTTTTATTTATACTAAACCCGAAAAGAGGTCATTGTACTCATCATTTTGAACAACTTTTTCTATGGGAATCACCTTGAAATCGCGAAAAAAAATCAGCTGTTCCATACATTTGTGTTCACTTAAATCGACAAAATGTATGGAACAGCTGATTTTTTTTCGCGATTTCAAGGTTGGTCCCATAGAAAAAGTTGTTCAAAATGATGAGTACAATGACCCCTTTTCGAGTTTAGTATAAACAAAAACTAATATTGTATGGCCATCCTTAAGAATTGGGCTATCAAATGCAAAAAATAATTTTTCAAAACCAACTGGTGGTTTCAAAAATTCAAACAAACCCTTCAGCTTAATATTAGTATAGATTATAATCTATACTAATATTAAGTACTTATTTAGGTCAGAATATCTATATATGTACTAATAATATTATTAGTACAGTAATGCTATTCTGTAAAAATCTCACCGTGAAAACTTAGGTGATGCGAGTTTGTTTTTGCTAGGAATTGACACTATTGACAGCTCACTCCACGCTCACTTCACCTTAGTTTTCACGGTGAGATTTTTACAGAATAGCACTGCAGATATAGATATTATGACCTAAATAAGTCTGAAAAATAATGTTTCTCTCGTCTTGATCTTACCTTACTATAGAAGTTTCAAATTAGTTTGAACAGACTACAAAAATATTTATTTCAACTTAAACATTGTGTCAAACATAAATTGAGGCACACTATAACTGGGTAGGTATATCATCCAAAAAGCTCCTTAAATTAACGAAAGCTCTTGTAAATTTTAACTTTGATCACAGCGCGTAGATAAATATTCATTTCACGCCTCACCAGTTGAAAGGGGCGTAAAATGAAGACCAGAATATTTCACAATAAATAAGAAGGTGGCGACGAGACGTTCGTCCTCTCCTGTGGCCTCGCAATGACTGACGTCAAGTCAGTGATGATTTATGCATCGCGGGCGCAGTCTAATTAGGCCCAGGCGCATCTCATTCTATGTAAATTTGAGCCAGCCCACAGAATGAATGATATTCTCATCGGTACGATCTCAAACTTCGTGTAGGTTTAAACAAATAAACTTACAAATAAGCCAGTCATGATACGAATAAGTAATTAAATTAGGATCCTAATATTCATTATTTTAGTACTGTTTGTTTATATTTTTAAGAAAGTGCCTCGTGAGAAATAAATTTGACAACACCGTTGATCAACTACAGTTGTACGTGAGTGAATGTATTTTCACACGCCAGAAAATTAATTCAGAGTAATTTTAGTACACTCTCAAACCAAATAAATAGCACGTTCCCAGCGAAAGACTGCTCTTGAAAGCTCTGTACTAAGATCCCGTTGCGTTTGGGGACGTCGCGTCAAATCCACTGGAGCGTAGTTTGGCATCCAAAATCTGTGGAGACTACACAGTGGCGTGGTACGGGGACCCGAGGACGAGTAATGTTATGAGCAAGCCATTATTGTCTCGCCCCATACCGTAAAACATTACGCAGTCGTGCCGGGACCGACGAATGCATTTAGAGCTGTCAAATACCCCTAAACACAATTTGTACTTTATAAATCACGTGGTTCTTGAACAAACAATTTGAGTGTTTTCTTCAGAATTTCTAAAATGGAAGATAATGTAAACGAACTCTTAAAATTCACGCACGTTTTTTTTGTTTCCAATGTGTTTGATTTAGATTCAGAGGTATGTGCAAGCAAAAAGGCCGAAAGGATCAAATTATAAATACGTTAAGTGGAATTTCTTGGGTCAGTACAAGGCTAATTATCGTGCCTACACCGGTGCACGCCATTAATCTGAACGCGTTAAGTTCTTCCTGGGATCGTTAATTTGTGTGCTAACCTAATAAATTAATTGAATAACAGGAAGCGACAACAAAGTGTGTAATAAATAAGCACATCTCAGGACATGTGTTAACTGTCAGATACGTATAATTTTATTTTTGAAAATTGTATTAACAGCTCTATATAGCGTTGCAGTGAAACCGCTTAGGACCATCTAGTGAATGTTTGTACGTATAGTAAAAGATGCTACGATCCCTTGGGAATAAAAGAGTTATCAATAAGTTTTATTCAATTGGAATAATTTAGTTTGGGATGAAGTGGTCGATGGTGGATTTCGGACAGCTGTTGATTCAGGACTTGTTGTAAAAGTTTCTGATACGATTTTCTTGATCTTTCCTTGAAGTTTTCGTGACATAATACCAATTTGCTGAAGACTTAATTTATGCTTTAGTAACGTTTTCAATTTATTTAATGTGCTGCATGGCTTTATTCTATAGACTGTCCGGGCTATATAAAATCAGTAAAATACAAACTGTGATAAAGTTCAGTTTCAAAATAAAAGGCAAACTCCACGCACTTTACCAGCAGTGACAAACAACACAGTTTGCATGCACCAGATAGATGGAACTGAACAAATAAGATATAAAATTTTGTCAAGCAATAGCTTGACAAGCACGAAATCGCGAAACACAAAACGAGCGTCAACATAAACTAACATCCGGCAAACACTGATGTATTGCAGCCGCAGAACTATGGAAACAAATCTCTCGCAGTAATAATTTACGGGCGCAATATGGCTCCGCAGTTTGAAAACAAACAAACAGAACAAAAACAGAAGCGCGACCCGCGATAAAAGATGTCGCCACACTCGCTGGCCTCACTTTAAAGATAGACTAGCTAGAGCTTAGATAGCGGCAAATAAAGGACATGGACTTGCGCCTGCGACTGCACAGAGGCCCATAGCCAATCAGCGGCCGCCGCGTAATTATAGGTTGCGTTCGAATTAGGAACGACTGCCGTGGCTCGTGCTAATTGAAAATAGAATTCGCTGATTTATATCGTTTTGAGTCGGAAGCCTTTGCTGATTGTTTTTAACATGATTAACGAGCTCTCAAACTATATTTGAATTTAGATAGACTCCTAGTTTCGAGACAATTTATAAGCTTTACTTGTTGCCGCTACTGTGTTGAAAATGTTAATTGATAAATCGGCAGCAGATTATTGAATTCTATTTTACAATAACTACTTCGATGCAACTTATTAAACAATTTGTATTAACCATGCAGGTAGGTACCTAGTACCTACTATTCATTAGCATACTAACACGCTATAAATTAATCTCTAATGAATCTAATCTATTACATCGAAATTACAGAAGGCTTGTTGATATAATCTTTTGCAGTTTGACTTTGAAGTAGGTACCTAACGGGTAATAAGATGTTTGATTTATTGTACTGTAGAGTATACTTACATAATAAAGCATTTCAGTGTTGCCTAATTCTTTTCGAAAACGGCTTCTTTGTCTTCAAAAAAACCGTTGTTTTTGAATTATCTCAATAAAGTAAAAGGTGATTACAAGCTGGACAATTAATAAACACAGATAAAATTCCAATAACAGTTATTCGATTTATAATACAAACATGACTCACGAGGAAACAAATTAAATGCCCACTGTCCGCGCTAGGGTTGCCAGCTCGATAAAATGCTTCGAATTGTCGGGTGCCTATCGTCATTCCTGACTCAATTATTTAAAAAACGAACGCCCGTTGCGTGTGGTTCCGTCCTTGTCCCGCGTGATTTTTGACGATATATCCGACTCTTTCACTCAAATGCGCCCGCGTCGTCGATAACCGCGGAATGTGCCGGCTGACTTCAGTCGGGCGGCGCTCATAGACAATTTAAATTGGAGAAATTGGTAGCCAAGTACTTGGAGGAACTGGTAATAACGGACAAACGTCAGCGTATGTAGATAGTGCGGGCACATCATCTATTACCAATGACATATTATTACAAGGAAACGAGGAACCCGTTCGTACTGTTATTTATTTACTTACTTAAATGGAATAAAGTCTTGTAGAAACGCACTAAGCTTTATTAAAAAGCTTCGGAATTGGTTAAAAACATGATAGAAAAGAAAACTTCGTGGAGTGCAATTATTTTTAATGCTCAGCTTATCATTCACGATTCGCGACAACAAAGTAAAAGCAAAAGCTGAGCAAAAAGTTTCCGATCGGCTCGGTGTCACTGCGCAACAAGAATTCTGAACAAATTCGAAATCGAAACTCGATAAGTGCAAGTATCGATAAGATATGCTATCGATATAACTGCAATAAAATCAATAAGGCAGCTAATCAATCCAGCACACGTAATGTGTCGCGAGTTTCAATTAAGACTTGGCTCGCCAACTAGTTATTCGCGATTAAGATAGGAGATAAAAACCCTAGGCCATCATAATAGGGATAATTGTATTCAGGTATATCATAACGTGTTGCAAGTTTTAATTGGCGTCCTAATACGAGCACCGTTTAAATAACGAGTTTGCGATCAATTCATTAAGATGCAGTTAGCGTGACGAACTTAATCCCCGAGGGAGAAAATCGTGCGGCCTGTCAGAAAGCATAAAAACTCGGCGACGACTGTCGAAAAGGAAAAAAGTAAAATCCCCAAACTAAACCGTTTACTTCCCGAGAAAATTTTCAAGTAGTCTTGAGCGCTGTATTAAGGGTAGCATAATAAGGCTTTCTGGATTAGGTGTAGCGCTCTTGAGTGAGAATAAACCCAAGGGAAATCCTGGCGCGCAGCTTTCCTTCTAATTTATTGCTCCTCCAACGGCCAGCGGCCTTTGTATCGGATCTGCCGGGAATGAGAAATATATTTCTAGATGGATTAACATGTTTGCCACTTAGAGGTTAGTAATTAGTGTACTCAGGTACTTTCGGCTTTCTTGAGGCAGGTTTTAATGCTGTCGAGTTGAATACAACTGAATGACATGAGCTTAGACCTCTGTGATTGGAAAATGTTTCTTCCATACTTATAATATATTATCATATTCATAAATGATTTCTAAGGTAGAAATATATATCCCCGTAGAGTTTGAATTGCTAGGAGTCTGCAGATACATTTTGCCACCTGTACGAAAGCTATAATTAAATATGATTATGCCATCCAAAATGTTTAGATGTAACGTTACCTAGTTAGTGAAAGCAGAGCGCATACCCGCAACCATACCTAGTAAATTACCCCACAGTGCGATATTTTACCTATTTGATAAACTCACGTTGAATAAAAGCTATATATCTCTCACACGAAATCCCCGCATCAGCTTAAAAGCAGACTTAAAACTGCAAGCCTTTTTAGTCACCACGATTTCGCAAGCTCACCAAAATAACAAATAGCTTGGATTGCAGCCATCGAAAACAAAGAAATGAGGATAACTATATGTTACTGTCTGCTAAACAAATTGATTTAATGACTTCTTAAACTAATTGGATTTACCGGTCCACTTGTATTTCGTCTTTGCGTCGAGATTAACGCCCCGTTCACATCTTAACTTACTCGAATGTGTGGACAGCGTTGTTTGGCTATAAATTAAGAATTATATGCCTTTGAAGATAAAACATTTCACTTAAGATGTACAACCCACTTAAGAGTATAAAGCAGTTTTGTAAAACGATCAAAAGTATAAACAAGAGCTCATTTTGAGTTGTGCACTGAGTCTCCCAGATCCTAAATTAAAGAAAGAGCAGAGCTAGGTTGCGTTGTATCGCGAGTGCTTCCTACTATTAATCCGTAGTAGTGAATTAGTGCGATGCACACACGTTTGTAGTGTGGAGACACTTCATTACGGGGGCAGGGCATAAATCAGGACTTCTAATATTAAACGTGCCTTGGTGGGGCAAATTGCGGCCCTGTCTGCGACTGTGCGGTCGATGGCAGCGACCTGATGAGCCGGGTTTAACCTTACTATTAATTACCCTTAGTAATTATGTGCGCCGTGGCTCGACAGGCCAGCATATCATAGTCTAAAATTGACTTCTAAAATCCAAAATGCACTCTCCTACACTTCAAGTAAATCAAAGCCCATAGAGTAACAATGTGCAGTGAACATAAAAAATAGAATAAAAAAATTTAATCAACTTTATCTCTACTTCCATACAATTTACTTTTTTAGCTGTCATCACCCAAATGAGATATGAAATGTCTAAAGTATTTTTTATTAATTTATTTTTTCCCAGTGCGCGAGATAATTTCGCGGGCCCCACCGAGATCTTCTACTAATGTGATTTTAATGTACTTAAATGTCTTCTCACCTATATTTGTATAATCTGTTTTGTGATTTTATTGTTATCTGAATTTTATTTGGCTTTATTTACGTACTTAGCTGAATGTAATTCATGTTTAAGTATTTTTATCATGCTCGTGGTTTCATAATGCAGCTTATTTAAGAGGTTGGTTTAAAAATACGGTCGTTGAATTTCGAAAACGTGCATGACTTAATGTTCTTCAATGATTTCAAGCACAGATTTCTGGATAAAACATGCTTTTATCTCTGCATCTAGGTATACACTGCAGTTCTTGGGAATTCTAGGTTATAATACAAGTTAAGTATGACTAAGTATTTAATGGGCATTGACTTCCTCAAAGTCATGTACGTATCTGAACATACGTATATGTATAAGGTAATTTAAATAACGACTTAAATATAACACTTAGAACGCCATCTTCACCCATAGATAAATAAAAATAAGTAATGGGGGGAGAATTTGAGAAAAAGCGCAGTTTATAATATTTTTATCTTTTTTTGACACTATCGGTCCCTCCCTGTTCTGCGTGTTCGAGACAGGGGCGTATCGAGAGTCATTTAGGTTCTGGTCCCCTATCTGACCCCTTAAGAAATATGGAGTTGGAATGGGGACGAGACTACCACTCTTAAGTGTGAAACATCGATTTAAAATTATAGGATTCATTTGGTTTACAATAAGCTTCACTTTAGAAGCAAAAGAATTTGTCGAACTTTAGTTAAAAAAACACTTTAAACTGAACATTTTAAGATTCTGAATCATAAACAGATTGTAATTAAATTTTATGTTGACTAATTGTCAATTACAAATCAAAATTGGAACTATGCCCGAAAATAAAAACAGACTCGCCAAATTGGTATCTAAACGACTATGATAGACTTCTGCCTTCTCTTGCTAGTTGTACAGTCAACAGCAAAAGTAGATGATCAAAGTCAGAAACTCAATACTAATGAACGGAGTTCGCGTCAGAACTGTGTGGCGTCGAAGTGATTCAAAAGTATTCTACGTAGTAAGTATTCTAAGTAGTAGTACTTCGACACCACACAGTTCTGACGCAAACTCCGTTCATTAGTATTAAATTTCTGATTTTGATCATCTACTTTTGCTGTTGACTGTACCTTCTATGTAGAAGTAGGTAGGTACTGGCCTAGATTCAAATTCCATGATACATTTTTGCTTGCGAAAGGTGTCAATTATATTAATTGTTGTTGCATACCTCCATTTATTATTGAGAACATCGCTGTTATTGCCGACATGACGTCACGAAGTCTTGTTTTAGACCTCATTTGAGCAATTGATCGCCTGAACGTGGCTCAAATGGATCGGAAAATGCTCGGGATGTTTGAAATTATTTTTGTCGCGTCGGCTCCCGTGGCGCAGACGTTTATTCGCCAGTGTATCAACGCCCTACTGATGTATGGTGCGTTCTAACATGTACTGTATTAACTTTTTCGTTCTATTGTTTCGGTGTATTTGTTTATTCGAGCGTTTTTGTGGAAGTTCTGGGCATTTTGTTTTTTGTATGATGAACGCTGTTGTTTTGTTTTAATGTTACGTGACATTTAACACGGTACACTATAAGCTTATACAAATTAGTTTAGGTTAGGTGAATAAAAATAAGTTTCTATAAACTTAAAAAATCCGCACTGCAGCTTTGTTTATGAACTATTTATTTATAAATAACTTACTGAAATAAGGAATTCACCTTAAAATGATATGGTTGTCACCCCGTGCTTTGTCAACATTCTTAAATTTCTACATATCACCCAATAATAAACTCTTACTAAGTACATAAAACCAAACAGCTATCTCATAATTAACAGATAAACCACAAACAGGACTGTGTCAGCCAAACCCCGACAATTAGCACATCTTTTACCCAACTCGAGCTGCCTAAACATCTTAGCCCCAACTTTACTCTAACAAACAATTCAGTTCCCACATTCATGTCAATGGCTCGTTTGCTATGAACTTTAGAAAGGCGGCCGGGCCCTCGAGTATCAACCTACCTACGAACTCGCACATTAAAACTTTGCCCCAAGTACAGCCCTGGCGAGTGCGTTGTACAGAAAAATGTACTTAATTAATTAACATTATTTATGATGAGTCGTAAATTTATTTATTAAGATAGAAAAGTTCTGAACGTGTCTAATTTTTTCGGTGGGTATTTAAAAGCGTTGTTACATTGTTAACAAGTCATTTTTGTGTGTGGTGGTTGGATGAAGTTCTGTTAAGTTATTTCTAAATGTTATTTCATTCTTTTAAAATGTTCTAGTAATTTCGTATAATCGCAGTTTAGCAGCTAAGTAGGTAGATATTTGGTATCCATTTGCCAATCAAGGTACATTAAAAAAAATCAAAATCAAATAATTATAGTTACTAAACTCTGATTTTCAATTTGCTAGACTAAAATGACAGCTGCGATCGAAGTTTTTTTGTCAACATGACATTATTTAGTATATTTATATTGTTATAGGCCGACCGCTTAACTGAGACGTTGCCTGAGGTAGCAGCGCGGTGCGGGAGGGTGTGGTGACGTGATACGTGTGAGCTCAGTGATTCGTCAACTTGTGACGACTATCACCCGCCCCGCACCGCACAGGCAGGCAACGCCTCAGTTAAGCGGTCGGCCTATAGCTGTCATTTTGGTCTACTAAATTAAAAATCAGAGGTAACTAGGGGGTAGGTCGTCTTAGTATTTTATGGAAATGTTTGTTACTCAGTTCTGCCAACTTTTTATAGAAAATCCAAAAACAAACAACTATAATTTGTATGAACAGGTGTATAACTATTGTCGCCATGATTGATGGCAGTCTCCTAGGTGGTGTTTGTACCATTATTCAGTGCGTAACTTAAAACAGTGTCTACCATAACACATGGTGCAGACACATAGTTGTAGAAAGCAATAACTTATCCCCCTCATCCCAACTATTCCCTTGGCTCAAACATACATCTATGTGTAACCTTACTGACAAAGATACAGCGCTTTCTGGAAATGGTAGCACTGTGTGAGGAGGACGGGGTTGGTGGCGAATATTGTAGGTTATATGTAATTTGTTAAAAGGGCCTTGTGGCTAAGTAATAACAGCCACACGGGTCGATCAATCAAGTTAAGCTGCGTTTCCGCGTTTTGGTCCGTAGATGGGTGACCATCTTTACATACCAAGACCCCTCCATGCTTCAGGAAGCACGTTAAGCCGTTGGTCCCAGCTGTCATTCGTGGATTTTTGACAGTCGTTACGGGTCGTCAGAAGCCCGAAAATCTGACAAGGGGTGTCGTATTACCCAGTAACTGGGTTGTGGAGGTCAGATAGGCCGTCGCTCCATCTAAAATACTGGTATTCAGCTGCCTCCGGTTAGACTGGAAGCCGACCCCAACATAGTTGGGAAAAGGCTAGGCAGATGATGATGTGATTTATGGAAACGGAATTTTCAATAACGATGCATTTTTTTATGTCTGAAAAACGATACGATAAAGCGTAGTTTTTTTTTTTGTTTTACTTTAACCTTTGACAGAGTTTTACAAAAGCATCAATGCAATAAAAAAAATACAAAACATCTATTTAACAAACTAAAAAAAACTTTGTTAATGTTTAATTAAATGTCATGAAAACCTAACTTAAAGCAAGATAATTAAAGCCCTAGGCTCTAGCCGCGTACTAATATTGTACTGAATTCCATTATAACCCGCTGGTCAATAATGTGATTTGAATTTGAAACCTCAACTAAAAAAATTTATTAAAACTCATACTAAACATAAAATTAACTTATTTTATATTAAAGTAGGTACAGCAAGATAATTAAAGCCCTAGGCTCTAGCCGCGTACTAATATTGTACTGAATTCCATTATAACCCGCTGGTCAATAATGTGATTTGAATTTGAAACCTCAACTAAAAAAAATTATTAAAACTTATACTAAACATAAAATTAACTTATTTTATATTAAAGTAGGTACAGCTCGACCAAAGAGTTCTCACTTTATAGGTTTTAGTTGCCATCGATGAACAAAATAATAAAATCCGCAATTTACATAAATAGGTAAAACTAAAATAATTACCTACAACAATTAAATAAATTGTTTTCTGAATATGGTCAAATTATTGAATATTGGGCATATTGACTCTCCCAATCGCTGTTTCAAAAGCTGATCGGTTGTTGTGGCACAATTATTATGTTTTGTATTTGTACATAAAACAACATTGGCAAATGTTTTCTAATATAAATGCGCGTTAACATTTAATTCCACATTCCTCTTACCTTCTTCCTCGCTTTTTCACGATGGCGTTCCTTGCCCATTCTTCTCCATACGAAACAACCTTTTCGACTAGAATCAATCCTATTTTTTGTAAATTTTAACAGTCAATTCATTTTTTTTGTAATTTTTGACGTTTAAGTGCCTATTTGAAATAAATGATTTGAGTTTGACTTTGACTTATCCATACAACATTCCTAAATTCTACCCCATCTAGCTCAAACGCATCCATAACCCTACCAAATATGAAAGTTACTCGCGAACAACGCGTGTTGTTCAATATATCACATTTTGATTCGGTCGCGCCATAAACAATACAATATATCAATATAAAGCAGACGGTGGCGAAATTTGAACGGAGCGAGTGCGTTATATTTATGTGCGAGCGACTGTACGCATTTATGTACTGGCAGTGTTTTGTGATGTTTTAAACACATATTCAGCCAGTCTTGTTGTGTTTTGTATAGTGGGAATGGTATTGCGTGAAATAGACGCTATTAACGACGTTTTTTAAATAATTCTCACATATACCTACTTGTAAATATAATATAACCTTCATGATGTGACTAATATTTTTTTGCAAACAAAATTTTAAAGAGTGTCCATGGAGTTTTTTGCCCGTTCTTCTTCATAGTACCGTACTTTGAAATGGGCACCTAGCTTCATATTTCTGACTGACCGACTTCTTGATAATTTAGAAGTGCCCGTAAAGTACAGTGGCATTTGGTAAGACTAGAAGCTAACCTCAACATAAAAACTGGAAAAAGGCTAAGTAGCTGGATGATGAGTTATTTAGTAATCTGCCGCCAGAACAGACACGTAAGAGTTGGGATTGCTTATTAGTTAGTCATTATTAAGCAGATTATCATAATAACTTCACTTTAACCTAACGACTTAATCAGCATCTAGATAGGTCATCTAGATAGTCCCTGTATTATAATGACAAAATTTTGTACCTACCGTAACTAGTGTCTGCCCGCGACTTCGTCCGCGTGAAATTTCACCCTCCCCCCATTTTTCCCCAACTCTTAGGGGTGGAAATTCGAAAAACTCTTTCTTAGTGGACACCTAAGTACTCTTCACAAAGAACACCCTCCAAATTTCATGTCTCTAGGACCAGCGGTTTAGGCTGTGCGTTGATATATCAGTCAGTCAGGACTTTCTAAATAGGTACAACGAGTTTTTTTTTTATAATATCCCATAACTCTAGGAGGTCATTGTACTCATCATTATGAACAACTTTTACTATGGGACCAAAACCGAAATCGCGAAAAAAACATCTGGTGTGAACAGCTTATTCAAAGTATTATTGGGTTTTTCTATCTGGAATTTATCAGTACCAGCCCGGAGTCTGTATTAGTGTCCGGTTGATCATAATTAGGCATGCCCTCTAAATTACATAGGACTTAAACATGACTGGCGAAATGAGGGATACAAGGCGTGATGTTATAACTAGGAAGTTTCTGAATACGAACACAAAACAATCTCACTCCCACCCACACCTCATAGGAAAACAAAATCTCCAGCAAATTTAAGTTTTCCATCATCTACCTAGCCTTTTCTCAGCTATGTTGGGGTCGGCTTCCAGTCTAACCAGATGCAACTGAATACCAGTATTTTACATGAAGCGACTGCCTATCTGACCTCCACAACCCAGTTGCTGGGTAATACGAAACGCCTTGGTAAGATTGGTTGTCAGACTTTCGGGCTTCTGAATACCCGTAACGACCGTCAAAGATCCACGAATGACAGCCGGGACTAACGGCTTGACTTGCTTTCCGAGGCACGGAGGGTCTCGGTATGTAAAGATGGTCACCCATCCACAGACTAACCGCGGCAAGCGTAGCTTAACCTGATCAATCGACCTGTGCGGCTGTTATCATAAAGCCACGGACCTCTCTTTTAGCCACGGACCCCTCTTTGCTCCACGGAGCAAATTAAAGTTGTCCATAAACCCAAAATGTTGGTCATCCCTTGAGAGAAAACTTGTACTGTCCCAAAAAAAGCTTTTAAAACCACATGTAAGCGTGCATTACAGTACATAATGAATGTTCTGTCGTCTACTGTGTTACGTTTTGTTCGATTTTAAACGCATTAAGTGAGTCAATAGGATTGTTTGAGTCAACTGACTTCGCTGGGAGGTGATCGGGCGTTGATCTTGTTTACTTCTGGCTGCTTATAAATCAAATAACAAGCTTCGATTTATACTCGTATGCTTAGGTTTTGACATTAGTAATTGGAAGGAGCAAGGAATGCATAATGTTCTTTTTCAAAATTAGTTATACCTACCCTACATACTGCATTGGGACAGAGTGCAAACACAAGAGTGTTGGCATAATCAGCCTATAATGTTCCAATTGCTGGGAAATAGGCCTCCTCTCTTCCATACAGTCACCAAGCCACCACGCTGGGCCAGTGCGGGTTAGTAGATGTCACATGTCTTCGTTTTTTTTATACATAAAGTAGGCATGCCTAGATTCGAACAAACGACCTGCAACTGGTAAGTCGGGGCCGTTGCCACGGGCCACCGCTGCAAGTGTGTTAGTCACTGTCCAAATGCAGAGTAACCTTTGATTGGTTCCTTTATCAACTTTGATTTCTATGCTTGCTCTCTGCGTAGGTAATTTAGTCCTGACTGACTGATATACCTATCAACGCACAGCCTAAACCGCTGGTCCTAGAAACATGGAATTTAGAGGGTGTGTTCCTTGTGAAGAGTAGGTATCCACTAAGACTGGGTTTAAAAATTTGGGAAATGGCACGGTTAAATTACTTACAGATTGTACCAACCGATCTAGGTGACAAGTAATAATTATAGAACGATGTTAGAACGTGGCGACTATAAATCACGTTTACCTACCCTGCAATTAAGTACTTAACCTCATGTTTACACCATGCAATTTCAACGTACCTAGGTAGTTAGTAGCCTGTAAACTTTTGATTCATCAACACTATAAGTAACTTATTAAAAACAAGTTTTTTTATTCTGCTTCATAGGAATAATGTGATCTTTTCCAGAGTGCATGATAGTTTTCATAGTGAACGAAAAAAACAAAAAAATATTTCGAAGGTTGCCACAAAATAAAACAACACAAATCTTCTCAGTAAGTCCAGAACAGTTTTCATTTCGAAGGAAGAACTCCAATCTCTATCAAAATACAATTCAAACGCATTTTGGCTATCGAGAAAAGTAAATCCAGAGCAGCGTTATTATCAAATGAAGAACTCAAAATCTCTATCGAAATGCAGTTCTAGCGAGCGATTATTCATAACACCTTAAGGCCAACTCGGCCATTCATAAGGGCTCTAAGAACTGCGGCATAAAGACTATATTACTGGCAGTCACATAGACGCTTGATAAAGTTGTAACTACGAACATTGTTCCAACCTACGCGCCTATATTTTGATTTGCATAAGCAAGCCTGGTTTTGAGGTACTGCGTTTAAGTTTTTTGTAGTGAGATTTTCTTTTTGGTTTCCTGAAAATAAAACTTTGAAGGCGTTATTTTATACTATCTAACCCAAAGCAAGCAAATAAGTATGCTATAGGTTACTTAACGAAAGACTGCAATAGCAAAACATAAGTATTTCCTCTTTTATATCTTTAAAAAAAAAAAAAAAACTATCTTTGTAGAATCATTCTAAGTTGAAGTTTAATTTATTTTCGAGAATGATTTATTACATAGGTAACCTAAGACCTTTTTATTATTTACTTAAATTGAGTACAACTCTACTCCGCCATTCAATTCTAGGTTACGAAGTAGGTATGTTTTGATTCTCAGAACCTCTGTATGAGTTAATCACACAAGTAATTGATTTAATTACGCCCTGTTTGGACGTGTATGTTGCACGGACTCCAGACATGTTCTACGTTGTGTTAGCGAAGACCGCCTCTTGTTTAGCCCTGTTCTGACTTACAATGACTTCATTGTCACCTTCCAAAACCACTACTACTACTTCAAACTCTATTAAACAGAAACTAAGTTGTTTTAAAAATTCAATTTTGAGAAAATTTATTTTCATCGATTTCTTGACTGCAGTTTTATAATTTATTTAACTTGCCTACTTTAACTTTATTAATTTTGAACTTATTCAAACAAAGTCAAATATTAATTTCAAAATTTGCGCACAATAATAGAAAATCACAAGAACGATTTAATTACTAAGCGTGCCTTGTTCGATCGTGGCTTGCGCGTAACCAACATGTCAGACACAACAAGTTGGGCGCACAAAACATGTTCAAAGCGTTGTGTTGCGCACGATTTCTCTTATTTGGCTTGCTTCAGCGAAGAATTGCTGTTTTTTTTCTATGGAGACGAAACAAAAATCACAACTTTCCAGTAGTCTTTCTAGTTTACTAATTTACTTATGATGATAGCTCTTGATTTTAATGAAGAAACTTTACTGTACATTTTAGAAATTGTCATATAGGTACCTAGGTACCTCAAGTATTGAAATCTTATCACTCGGCAATAAAACAAAAAGGTTAAATTGCAAAGTCTAACGTATATGCGCCTTCAAATTGCATCCTATCTTATTCCATCCCTAAGTATATTCAAACGCGTTTGTTACGCACAAACACACAACATGTTGGGCGCACTAAACATGTTCGCATGTTCGTACGTTGCGGTGTGTTCGCACTCGCGCAGCCCGTCTTGTCTCGCCCCGCCCCGCCCGCTACATGGAATTGTTTTAAACTTTGATTAATTCCTTGCCAGCGCGGTGATGTTGCTTGTTTTCAGTTGATGAATACTGTGTCGAATAGTTGTTTACTGATTAATTTTCGTGGATTCGTATGTTTGTTTTTCTGACTAAGTTTGTGTTGTTTTTGCTTTTCTATAAATGTGAACCTGCACACGCAACACTCGATCAATTGCCAGCTGAATTATATTGAAGGATATTGCTAATCCATTTCTTCTGATCGGTGAATTCTGAAAAGACTTTTGATTAAATGTATTAGATCACAATGTTAGAAAATGTTTGTAAACATTTTATAATAGCAGTGTGGTAGCACCTGTAGTTTACGTAATTGTGTGATGATAGGTTTACCTTTTACTGCTAGACTTCTCTGAAATTTAACAGTTTACACCTGCATTTATCATTGTGTAAAAGTAACTGACGATTTGACCTGTCGACAACCGCACAACGAAAGCCACCGAGCTTGACACATTCAAAAGGCACAGCGGTTATCTCGAGAATTACATTAATTAGAGGTGTGGCTATAATTAATATTAATTAAAGTCACCTTTTAGCTCGCGACACTGAATGCGTATCGCAGTTAATAAATTTAACGGCATTGGCGGACCACTGGCTAACGCAGATAAAGATGCACCAGAAACTACGCAATTTTATCAACAATTCAATCCCAATAAAATACACCTTAATCCTTTACGCACAAGGTCCAAAACGATCGCATCAAACACTTGGCAATTACGTTCGCTCGTTGTAAATTTTGCAAAAAGTGTTTATCGTCCCCGCAAAGAATTGTAGGCTTTGCGACATCGAGATAAGATAGTTGACAAATGAATGAATTTACTTTGTTTTATGTCCGCTGAAAGTTTACGATCGTAAAATGCAGGAGTGTAACGGGCGAAGAAATTATAAGTGAGAATATTTTTGATCCATACAACAATCCAATTATGAGGTATTCCTATTTTTGTCTCAATCATGATAAGGTGTGTAGTTCCTTAATGAGCGGAACGTGGAATGTTTAAAATAGACCTGTAGGAGTTGTCAAACTTAATATTCGTGACATAAATGTCAGTATTAAGAGAATGTATGCGACCTTTTGTAATGGCACGTGTTTTAGTTACATTATTATTGGGACTAAAGGTTTCGGGGCCTGAGATATGGACATTTATTTCTGTATTGATCGATTTGATAAGTTCACTTTCACCTTCATCGCGTGAATGTTGATCGAGTTCGAAAATAAATAACTTTGTGAGAATTCTTGTGTTATTTCTGATAAAATATACAGAAGTACACAACTAATAAATAGAATATTAACCATTGCCTTTACGACACTGGCACTGTTATAATACTCAGCACATTCAGCTGCAAAATTTCACGCATTCATGCAGAACTTCTCAGAACATTTAAAAGCAAAACTTTATGTTTCAATCTAAATAAGAAATAATATATTATTTATAATGGCCGCACATTTGCATCACATAAACAATAGCACCTAATCATTCCTCGTAACCATTCCTGACTAACCGAAGTCTACATTAACCCGTAGCTATTGTGTAGCGTTACTGCATACATTGCTGGCTTTGTGAACAAAATGCAAATGTATCATAATGTTAGTATTGCATAAATCATCGCGCCCGGCCGCGCGGATGCCCCGCGCTGATTATCTAGCTATGGATTTCAAGATAAAAGCTTTATTTGTTTATTGCTTAAGCTGGAGAAAGAAATAAAAAACAAAAGAGGAGCTACTTTTATCTTGGAAGAAGTAGAGTTGTACAAGGATCGCGTGGTCAAAATCGGAACTAACGCCGACATCTTGTTTTTACAATGCAATTTGACAAAATTGTTTCCCACAACGCCCTCATGTCAATGTCATTTAAGCGCCAAAGATCCTTGTAGCACTATAAGATGGCAGAATTATTACAATTTTGAAAATGGAAGCTAATACATTAAGTGACGATCTTAGTTTTAATAATTTTGAAAATAAGAGTGGCTTTTCAGATTGCCATTGTGGTTTTGAAGCAAGGGGCGTAAGCGACCCTAGATTTCTACAATAACACTGTTCATTACTCCCTACATAGTCCGTACATAGGTATAGGTCCAACTAATAATAAATTAAACGGTTGAACAACCGAAGCCAATTTTGAAATAGAAAAGGGTTAGGTTATTATTCGACCGCAGACGTATTAAAACCGTTCTCATTTTATGAAAATTAAATACAGGACCCATTCGACCCTTTGTATATGACCACATGTGCTTGGGTTATGCAAATTACGTATTGGATGTCGGGGTACAATACATACTTGATTAGAGATAGTTTTGTACATTAATTATTATCAAAGCTTGTAGAAAATTAACATAGTGGAAGCAAATTTTGGAAAACTGTTAAGAAAATTGAATACAAGGAACGATAAAGATAAAACTGAAAGCTATACAGGTATTATACAGGCTATGAGAAGGCATTTTGGTCGTCTGTATAAAGTATCATTTTACAAATAAACACTCCTTTTAAAACCACTTAAAATTCCTACCGAATTTTAGAAACAAAACTGTTACATTCCACATTCAAACTACATATTTCGTACACTTCTTTCTTTTTCGCTCCCAGCCTATGGTGGACACGGTGGAATATCAAACATTTTGTCATTAGGGAAGCATGCAAAACATATTTATGTCGCGGAAATATCTCATTCTGTCAACTAAATGCGTTTTGGTTTAGCTAAAATTGCATGATAATTTTGATTTTAGGATTCAGCTCGACCGCTGTGATGACGGATATAAATTCTATGCCGCTATATATTTCACATGACTACGTTTCGTGATTACTAACGCTATTTATGTAGCATGAATGGTCGAAAATACACGAGTAATTTACTATTTTTGTGGTAGATATAAAAAGTTTTCGTTGGGATATAAATATTGTTCTACATAATGCTCGTTAGTTTCCTACATTGTTGTTGCTTGAAGAAATGTTGGCAGAGATATGGGCTTGATGACGAAACTTGAGTGTGTGCAGTTGTAGGTATATTACTTGGATATGGTATGTGTGACTGTATGTTTACGATTGTGAGTTTTGAAAGCGAAAGCTTCATTTGAAAGATCATCATCATCATCATTGGCAGCCTTGTTCCATCCAATGTTGAGTATCTTTTCACTCCCTTTTGTGCCATGCTTACCTGATCTATGAAAGTCTCATCCAGGACTTCCCTTTGAAAAATAATAAATATGAACTAACCCGCACTGGGCCCGCATGGATTACGGCCCACTCCCTCTCACAGAGAGGACGCCTGTGTCCCAGCAATGGGAACATTATAGGCTGAGTAAGTAATTAAGTGTTTAAGATATTTTAAAATCATCATAATCAGCCTATGCTGTTCCCACTACTGGGACACAGGCCTCCTCTCTGTGAGAGGGAAGGGAGTATTTAAAAATGGTACTTATTATGTTTTCATAATATAACTTTCCTGATACAATTTCATGTTCGTTAATATTTAGTGTTACTCTTGTGATTGTTTTGGGACTGCCTGACTAGTTTCATGCCCGAATGGAGCTTATAATCATGACTAAATTAACGCGGTAACTTAATAATACCATTCCTCAAAATTTCATGAAGTATTTTCTTTTATAGATAAAGAAAGGTTACTATAACGCCTTCTTTCTTCTTAATCCTATATTTTCTTTAGACTTACGACGTTGGATGATTCTTAACAACGTCTTCCGCATTCCTTCAGTACAGGGTCAGCATTAGCTATTTTGATTAGGTCGTTAGCCCTTTTGACCTATATTACATAGGGCCATGAGAGATTACTCATTTGCCTGAGTAAAGTACTTGAGTAAATCTAATTACGCATGTGAAAATAGGATTTTATTTATACAATGAAAAAAAAAGTAATGTTTTTGTTGCTGGCTGCAAATTACATACATTTCTCTTCAGGAAGTTTATTTTACACAGAGTGATATTAATTTGATTCTACATTTAATTATTTTAATACAAAATTTGTTGTTAATCTTTTACAAGTCCTTATTGTTTACTTAATAAAAACCTTTACAATTCCTCATAACATCAATTTCCGCCTAACTTTCAACCGTTGTTTGACATTTCATTTCACTTGTACCTAAGCTCACAGTACAATAGCTACGTACATCATATTATGCTATTGTGTAGTTTTAAATGGAACACGACACGAGCCTGTTCGACGGGCTGACATGTAGGTATCATAATAAGTACTGACAGCCTGTGGGTAGATGTTTCAAGCACGATATTAGAAGTTGACAGCAGTGGGTGTTCGAGCCCCGTGCGTGACCATTCATGAACTGCTTGGAATGGTTCATAATTTTTGAAAGGTTTTATTGCTTGGCTGTTTTACAGGCGATTTTGAGGTGTTTTTGTAATTAATAAGGTTCATTTTTAATTGGAGGCGACAGATTCCTAATTGTGTGTCTGTACTATGGGAAGTGGGAACGTTTCATTATATGCCTTTGTTAATTTCATGTGAACTTCAATATGTTCATAATAATTAACGACAAGGTAGAATCACTTAAAAGGTTAGAATAAAATAATATCTATTTAAAAACAAAATAATATAAAAACTTTTTTACAAAAAAAAAACAACCGACTTCCAAAAAACTAAAATACTAATCCAAAGACACCGACTTCCGAAATCAAAGTTATTTTTCACTTTATAGTGTTTTTGGAAGTCGGTTGTTTTTTTTTTTTGTAAAAAGTTTTTATTTTTCACTTTTTAGTGGGTCAGTTTGTAATTTATCTAAGTTACAATAGCCTAATGTCAACTGCTCATCACCTTTTACAAAATATTGCTTTTCCCGATGCAGGGACGTTAACCACTTACCACTTACAACCCGTGAAATATTTGTCATTGAGTAGTTCCGATGGCCATCTGTGGTCTTCATCATCAGCTCCACTTTACCAAATGATGATTTCCGAGAACAAATGCTCAAGTTACTTTAAAAAATACCCAAATCGCTATAGCTTTGCCTATAAAATTTGAGGGTTTCCCTCGATTTCCATGGGATCCTCTCATCAGATTCCAACTTGATGATAATGGGACCACCTCGAGAGTATACCCTTTCGAACAAAAAAAGAATTTTGAAAATCGGTCCACAATTGGCGGAGTAGTCGCGTAACAAACACACAAAAAAAAAATACTGTCGAATAGGAGGTTCTCTATTCGACAGTATTTTTTTTTTGAAGTCGGTTAAAAATTCTGAATATTTTTGAAGTCATTCACAATTTCAATCACCGAACATAGCATCACATTGACCTATCTGCAACAGTATAAAATATATGAATAGAAGAACACTCTCATACATTTTGCAGTAGGTACATCTCTTAGTTGAGTGACCTGAATCTAGGTAAATTGATCGACAGGCGACGAGCGCCGTCATTTTCAACGTCAATGCGTACAAATTGAGGAACCCACATATCAAGTCTCGTTGGCAAATCTGTGATGAAGATCTAGCTCTGAACGATAACCCGGAGTAAGTAGCCACTTGCGTCATTGATATGAATACGAGAATTGAGTGATCTAACTAACTCAGACAGCAGTCACACAGATTAATTTAAATGTGGAGAGGATGATGTAAACAGTGGAGTGTGTGAAAATGTGGGCGATGTCTGGAGATGGTCGTTAGAGAGCAATTGAATTTATGAGGTTTAGAATTTTATTAATTAGATGATAATAAATCATCTGAGATACGTACCCAGACCAAAACATACAAACTTTTTTTCAAAGGGTCTCTCCATCCATAGTGACGTGGAAACCATTTTTCTTCTTTGATTAATGAATTCGAGTAATGACTAAGTAGGTACCTACTATTAGTTATTCTGTGGTAATGGAAATGCAGCTTTATTTAATACTAATAATCTTTTACTGGCTTGCGGGATCAGGGCAGAAATACAAACTGACATATGGACGCACCGCTACATAACGCCAACAAAAGAATTAATTATAGAATAATGTTTTATCTAATGTTAACAGCAACGGGTCACTACGCGGAGGGAAAAGTACATATTGAAAAAAATAATGACAATGTGGCATCAAAAACTTTTATCCACGATCCCGAATTGTCTTAACCCTTCAACCCTTTCTATTCGGCTCATAAAGTTGGCGAAACGTACAAAAATACCGTCATAATGCCATTTGCATAATGTTTCGAGCTTTGTTTTTTCATAGAACGGTGGGTTTGAAATGTCACCGCAGACTGGGGGTGCGAAAACACCCATTATGGGGTGCCGAGTGTATTAAAAATCGTTCGCGTCCTTTGCATTCTTGAGGTTATGGGTTTTCGTGCGTGGATCCCTTGAATGTGAAGAATGGACGGGAGTAGTACTGTGTACAGATAAATATCTATTTAGACGTTTATTACATTAAAAAGGTTGAATTATGGGGGATTGATAGCATGTCTTCGCGATGGTAATAATTTGAAGGATTCGTTGGTGTGTAGGTCATTAGCAGTTGGATAATGACTTCCTTTTCTATTTTATTTTAACTACTTATAAGACTTCAACATTTTCTTTTCAACGATTTCATATTTTTTATATCTTTATTTGCATTTCATAATGTATATATAATAAGATGTTCCAAGGTACAGTTACGGTCGCTGTATGGCACAACAAAAAAATATATAAATATACATTGTCCTAGTTACTACATACCTACGATGTTAAGATTCAATTTTCCAGCCGCAATAGAAATAAAGCACTTTCTCCGGAAAATCCCAAGTAAAAGTAAACTTGATATTTTCCACAACCTGACTTAAATACAAATACCTAGATAGTGTTGCCAGCAAGCATTTATAACTCTTGTTCTCTTGGAGAATAACTTAATTCTTGGTGTTTAAAATAGTTGCCATAAATTAGAGCTTTCACTGGAATGAAATACTTGGAATTAAAATCTTTATTCTTGGGCATTTCTTAAGACATTAATGGACTAATATGTTTCTCAGTACCTGTTTCTGAAATACCAACTGTAGGAAGCGTGCATTTTTGATCTTTGATTTCATTTGGAACTCTTTCAAGACTTTCACCAAGAACAAACAAATTAACTCCGATCATACAAACACCATCTTCCATATAACTGTTGCATTATCCCGATTCACAGTCCACGAAGGTACTCTCAAAAATGGCAAAGACAGTTATCGTCACCGGCGTAGACTTGAAGTCTACACGACCGGATGTAGTAGTCGTTCCGGCAATAACATTTCCGGTACCGACACTCGGCTTACTTCCGTCGTCTGCGAGGGTACTGTTTCCTTCCAATTGTTTATGCCTTCGACAAATACTAAACGACAAGTGCGAATGCATCATAAACTTAAATGGTACAGCAAAGGTACCGTGGTACTTCGAAATATTCTTATAGATAGTGGTGGACAGAAAAAAGCTTGAATAAAGCAGAGGGCATAACCTAATACTACTGATAATATTACAACAGATCCTAAACTGGTTGAATTAGATGAAGGTACTACTTTCGTTTAACTAGTGCTTAAGCATGATGCACTCACTACATTGTTAGTATTGTTACAAAATGCACCCTTTGAGGACTTTAAATGACAGGATATATTCAATTTCTTATTCAGTACTTTCTAGTATCTAGCAAGGTTTTAGCTGAAGGGATTCGTAGTATAAACTCTCCTATTATTCTAATATTTTTATGTTTTAGTTATTGAACGATTGTCAATTAATTGTTCCTAACTTTCCAATCTTGTGCTTTTCCTAGACTTTCCCCTCGTTGCTCCTGTAGTTCACATCATACTTGCCAAATCGATTTAAGAGTTCCCTATAAACTCCCCTCATTATTATGTACGAAATCATAAAACTGCACTAAAATTCCAGCTATGAATCAGCCATCTGATGGCAATGACAATTTATTGCTATTAGAATATGGAAATGGCCGCTGCGGCGGACTGGGCTGTTTTTAATTTGGCGCCAAATTAATGAAGATTCTGTTGTTTAATTTACCTACAGTCGTGGTATTTGCTTGTTTTGGCCAGTAATTTGGTTTCGCTCTTGTTTTGTTTAACTCCTATTCCGCTATGTAACTTTATTTGGCAAAGAGATTGTATATTTTTGATATATGGTTTACGTCATTCTCAACCCAAATTGGGTTAACTTTTAATCTAGTTCTGCTATGTGGGTTTAGTTCTCTCCCGTCTACATTGTCCTTAGTGAAGGATACTTCGGGATTAGCAGAGCTTTAAACTGTTCTAAGTTGGTCTGCATAGTTTCTTACAGTACTTACTGTGATTTATGTTTTGAGATTTCTATGGGCCTTAATAAACTGTTGTACCTTAATTTTGGGATCTTCTAACGATTTCTGCTTCATTCTATTCAGCAGTGGTATCCGACTCTTCTATTAAATAATTGAGTTTTGCTGTTGTTTTGTTTATTATTTTTCCATTCTCGGTTTGGAGTTACTGTTTTAGTTACTATATGTAGTTGGAAAAATTTAATGAAAGGATATTTAAAGAATGGCCCTTCTAGTACTTGTAACTAACATGTTTGACTAGTCTCATCATTGTTGGAAACTTCGAAATGGATATTGGAGTAGGAAGGTAATTAATGGCGCAGTGTTACAAGTCATGGAAACGTTTTCATTGAAAATTGTTATAAAAAAATCACATTTGAAGTGTTTTCAAAAGTGATATTGAAATCTTAGACGAACTAAGACTGGAGTCTTGTCATAATATTGGTGGACAATAACAGATCGAATAGGCTCGTCCCGTAAAGTTGGTATCGGGAGAGCTGTCCAATCAAAATACAACACAAAGCCATAACGAAATACTATTACTTGCCACCCCTTAGAAAACCAATAAGAACAATAATAAATAACTCTTATCATATTTCGAGTATGCTCCTGGTCGCATCGCGAGAGATCCGAACCTATATATCACTAGGAATTTACGAGGCAAGATACGACAGGAAAATTGCAAGAATGGTGGCGCAATCTATCTTAGTTGGGTTGCTTGGGGAGGCTGGGGTAGCAAGGGAGTCCCAGGGGCGCGGGGGCGGGGGCGGCGAGGGGGAAACTTCGAGAGGTTATTAGTCCAAGCATCTGTTGTTGAGCGGGGGCGTGATGAAACTCTTCGGGTAGGTACAAGCTAACAAATCTAATTGCTCAGTAGGCGCTCGTGTATACCAGCCCTGACAAAACGGCCCCCCTCATGCGGTCGCCGCGCAAGACTATTTGTTAAGCGCCCAGGTGACCGTGGAAGATTTAGGATTTTTCCTAGCATACATGTTTTATACTTACTTTTATTACGAGTGAATTTTGTGCGTCGTTTGTAAAGTTTACGTCGCATGAAACACTTGGATGTTTTTTATAACAGACGCCTTTTCTACTTAACCGGTTTTATTTTAAAACGTAACTTTTGATATATCACTGAGAATTTAGTAAAATATGCGCAGTCATTCCTTTGCGTAGCGACAATAATTATTCGCATAGTCGCTAGCCACCGCTTTAGTCTCGACTAAAAAATAGAATAAGAATTATTATGATGGAATTTGAGATAAGAAAATCTAAGTTGTAACAAAAATTGCGTGATACTTAACACTTACTGAGAAATTTTGTATAGCTATGTACCTATATAAGTTTGCTTTAATCTGTCGGCGTGACTAATCTGCCTGGTCAGTTATATAAGGACTTGGCTTTCGGTCTATTACCTAAGTGGTTTCGGGGAAAGGTGTAGGCGTACATTTTTTGTAGGCCCCGCTTGACGCGAGATAACAAAATACGAAAAGTTTAGTTCTACCGTGTACCCACCTCATACAATCTTTTTATGCTTATCTTTCTGTGATTTATGAGTTGTTCGGCGTCCAACAACGGGAAAGAAAGGAGGTATACAAAAGTAATTTATTTTTTACGTTTGTTTTTCTTGTCTTACCATCGGTGCGTGCGGTACTGGCCACGGGGCGAGCATGTTTTTGAAGTTGGCATTTTTGAGATGTCGCAATATGATTTATGCTTGACCCCGCGCGTAGGCGGTGCTTACTGCTTAGTCCGATCGGTATTTTCGGCTCTATATACTATAAATCATAATACATAAATAAATCATACATTAAACGTCACCTCTTTATTATTGAGATTTATTTATGGCGCGATTTTCCCCGAATATGTTGTCACAGAATAAATATGAAAAGTAAACAGTCGTGCAGGATAAAATTTATTGTCTGCTGCAGGTAGGGTATTTTTAATTTCGAGGTGTGATTTTTACAGTGCATTTAATCATTTAAGAGATCCACTTCTTATGTTGTATGGATTTTTTAATATTGTGCTCAATAATATTTTTATTCATCGCAGCGTCGAGGTTCAATCTTGTCAGGTACTAAGTGGTCACTCCAGTAAAAACTTCACGTCATAAATCCAAAACTGTCCGTTTACGAAACGAGGTTATTAAGATTCAGAAAAAAGTTCACACGCTTTTATTCGACAAACACGTTGTTCTCTCAATTAAGCGTCTTTACTGGCCGGACAAGGCCCGGACACGGCCTGGACACGGCTGTATGGAATTATTCATGACGCGACCGACCGACATGTCATTCGACCAAATTAGAGGCTTGTCATAATGAAGTACACGGTACGAAGCTGAGGGTAGTTGCACGTATGTGGCTCAGCAAAAATGGTAATTAGTTCATTAGGCTCTTGCAGCATGAACTGGATGTAGAATTTGAGGGATTCTGGACTCGAGAAATGTTGACTCTCGAATCTCGATGTTTGTAATTTTCGTTCGTAAAGCCGTTTGTCCACCCGCCACCGTCAACTGGACGTCAACCACATCGATTATTCGACCCGAGCGTGACGTCCCGGCGACATGAGGCCAAAGTAAATGTATGTATCGGCGCCGGCATGTCGTTCTCGTCTACGTCCCGTTGACGTGCTGTTCACGTGGCGGTGGACAGACACCTTTAATGCTTACGTTATTTTAAATATCAATAAACTAGAACTTGATTTCCAATGAAAAGTCTTGTCATCAATGTTCCCAAGGTAATAATTTCCCGAACTTTCTTATCGCCCAATCAGCAACAAACCAGCTCATAATTAATTCTTTCTTTTTATTGTTGACAGGTATGTGTGTTACTTCTGGTTACTACTACTTTTTACGAGTCCGACAACGTTACGTGAGTATCAGTAAAACCGCTGGATTTAATATGACCGTAATAATGTCATAAACTTTCTACGCACTCCGAAACCGCTTTATTTCCAAGAACGTCACTCGCGCCTTTCTCCGGTTTTTATATTTTCCATGAAAAACCGTTGCTCATAAAAGTAAAGAAACATCAACCACAATTCATACAACTTCATATATAAAGATTGTAGTAGCTATATATTTGTAGGCCATAGAGTATAGACCACCCAGTCATCGAATTCCTCAAGCATTAGGTTGATTGCAAACTTATCAATAGACTAATACATTTTCCATAGATAAGTCGTCCTACTTCCTAATCGTAGAAAACAGGATCGCTACCTAGTCAAACACTCGATACGTTCTAAGATCAAATACAATCATGTACTCTCGAACCGCTATTTACAACAATATAACTTGAGATAACAGTACCAAATGCACTGGGCGAACCACTCTAGTGTTTACGTCACTAGCCACGTCAAACCGCCTCCAGCGGTATCATACAAAAGTGCATGCATTATGAAGATTGCATGCACATCTAGCTGAGCCAAGTACCGGGCTAAAGCTTTGTTGCCAAAAATCACACAATAAATAACACAAGGGGGCAAACTGCATGCATTATAGTCGTACCTTATCTTACTGAATTTGAAGCCAAGAATTGCCCATTAAATATGCATTAAAATTACCTGTCTCGGATGAAAAATAACGGGAAGTTTTAAGCTTTATTATTGGTTTGAGGACGCATTGACGCGTTTAATTAAGTAATTTGTGAGGTTGAACTTAATGTCTGTATTTGTGGTGTGTTTGGCTTTAATGTGGGAATACTGATTGTTGCTGGTGTCCTGGGGAATCCGTCATAATTACAGACTCCCCATATTGTAGAAAGGTTGTAGCTAAGATAAGTTGATCGAACAGGCTTTCGTACATAGGTACTGCATATTACGTAAAGAATCAGTAAGACTATTCGATATTTAAAGCTTTCGATTACGGCATCTGTCAAACAAAACACGTGCTCTTAACTTATTCTTACAAGTAGTAAGGTATTCACAATAAATAATTCCATTCCGATCCATCACAGCTTTCTTCATAAAGTTATTGTTCGAACAACAATAAAGAAATCATAAATCCTGTTCCCTTCACGACATCGATTAAAGAAATGATTGTGCAAACACGCAGACAAACAGGCGCTGCATTTTATATAAGGCAGAGATTAGTAAATTTCATCATGTAGCCACCGGTGACACGATGAATCACAATAATCGCATTCTGTATACACCACGGTCCCATCAATTAGACGAGTCGCAGGCAGATTGTATAAACAGATATTAGACCAACTCACCGTAAACGCATTATATAATTTGGGTTTTTTACTCAGAGTCCAAGGAATTCTAAGCAGGAGAGTGGCGATATCGGATCATGCAATTCTATTTTAGAAACCATTTCGTAACCTGGGAAAACGGCCGAATTAGAATGTTACGAGTGCATCTTCAGAAGTGTAGATATATTTCTTTTAGTTGGAAGTATTACGGAAACTGGAGCAGTGTTTGATAGTGTTCCACAGCGATATATTGCCAATTGCAAAGTCCTAGAGGCTGCCAAATATTTTGTAACGGAAAAAATCTTCAAACGATCTATTGCATACAAATTGGCTGCAATATTATTGGCGTTGTAGACATACACGTAACAATTGATCTGAAGATTTCGACGCCGTCACGATATCGTGACGATAGATTGGAAAGTGTATGTGGCTTAAGGTCATCGCTTTGAGCGATTTATTGTTACCACAATGACCTGCACATTCAGTAACTCATCTCTGAAAGAATAATGTTCTATAAAACATTCGCTTCTGTCAGTTTAATCAAACTTAGCTAGGTATTAAGAGGAAGTCCTTTCCTCGTAATCTTTTCAACTGATCTTATTGTTCTCTGTAATTTAGTGATTAATTTATGATTTTTAAATAAGATTAAAAAACCATAAATTAATCACTAAATTGTCTAAATTTTTTGCAATATTCAGGATCGTAATCCTCGTCGTCCCAACTTTAAACAACTACGACGCCAAAAAATATTTCATGTTTTTGAGCAAACTCTGTCCATCAATCAGAGGTTGGTACAGGTGACATGTAACAATAAATAAATTTAATATCATCGCGCATATTCCCAGGGTCGGTACCGGACACGGCTCTCCAAGTGTCCAGCTCCGTTGTCCGTTCATTGCCAACATCACTGTCTTCGATACTCTTGTTTCCAAGATTGCGACTACATGACGCCGGTACTACTGGTTCTTGATATACTTTATTTATTTCTCGCTTTGTTTATTCATTATGACTTTAGATTATACATTATGGTTTTTTTTATTAAAGGACATTATATTTTAAGATTGAATTCCGATCGAATGACAAATTGGTAGACAATTGAAGATATTATTAACATGATGAAGGATGAATGCAAATAAATATGAAATGTTCATCGAAGGAGCCAACAATAACACTCTATATAACAAATCTAATGCTACACAAGTTAAATTCGAATAAAATAAACACTAAACACTCCTAAAACAATCTCCAAGGAACTGTTGGCGCTACCAACTTTTGCTTTAACAGTTTCCAAAATCTCACTTAGCAACTTGACTAATCTCGCTCGCCGAGTCCGTGGTAGGGCCCATCTCATCACAGGCTCACTGCCAACTGCTCGTTTGTTATTCACTAGCACACCTCCACTTGACATCGCACGCATATAGAGAATACTCAATGTGGGGAATTTTCGCATACGATCAGGACCATGCGTTTCGATGGAGTACCGACGGTTGCCGTCTTTATTTTGGCTTTGATCGATGGCTATATAAATAAAGGAAGGTCTCGTTTGTCTTGTTGATACGGTAAACTAAGATTAACAGTCGATTTGTGGCAAATTTATTGTAGAAACACAATACTCAGTCAACTGGAGTACGCTGACGGAATCCGGATCCCTGTAGACAATTAGGTCAGAAAAACAAGTGAATATCATAATATGATGTTTGGAAATTGGCAGACTTTAGAATTGGATTTAATTACGTACAAAATAACCGGTCATATATTTTACGCAATTTCGTTGGAAAGCCCTAGTTGGCGACACTTAGCGGACTTAACTCGGTTCGTAAAGTTCTCGCGGCTGTTCAGCTACATGCGTTCTGGTCACGTTTTTATCCATTATGGATTATTGCAGGGCACCTAGCAACTTGTACCATTATGCCTGTTAAAGCCACATGCAGAGGAAACATGTAGTTTCACTATACAAAGTTAAGTAAATATTATAACGGCCTGCAGTAGATTAATGGACATTCAATTTGAAATTCCGAAAAATCATTGAACTCTACAACTTTATAATTTAATATTTAATTAAAATCTTTCAGAGCACCGAAATCATGTCATGCTTGTGGTTTTAGTTGGGTAATTAGTGTTATGCCGGAAACGATAGTATCAGAGTTTTCGTCTGCTTTATTTAACCTTAAAAAAACGTACCAGTTTATTTAATTAGCTATAGAGAACATAGATTCGATCTATAGAAACCTGTCTCATTGCTACTCTTCGCTGTACATTTGAGCAACAACATATTATTCACTTTCAAATTCTAAATACCTAAACGGTATTTCTATTTTTGTTTAGGTATTCTGAATTTAGTGCTAAAATGCAAATGTCAAGTTTTTAATTAAAACAGTCACATAGTTGATTAAGATATAGCTGAAAGCTTAGGAAGTAAGAATGATATCACTCACATCCACAGACACATATTAGAAATCGTGGGACTGAATCTTTCTTTGATTTACATCTTATTCAATAAGTCATTATGTATGCTATTCATAGTATATACCTACCTACAAGGTGTTTTTTTACATCCCACAACTCTAGGGTATGAATGAGACCATATGAAAGAATCAACTGGCATATGAATTATTTTTCAATTATCATTATTTTTGTTGTTTTCATTTTTCACGATTATCGATACTGAAATTATGACAACGTCGCATTTCACTCAATTATGAGTGATTTGTTTGAATGAAAATGAATTACTCGTATTTATCAAAGAAACTATGCATTTTCGAACCTCATATTCTAGGACTTTTTGTATAATTTTTCTTATAACCCTAGAGATAAGGGATATAAAAAAACACGTTCTTGAGGTAATTGGTGTAATTTTTCTTGCAATTCTAGCTGACCCGACATACTTTGTCCAGTCCAAATTTTAATAAATTTGCCAAAAAATCCTCTAGGAAAAAGGACATTCAGTTTTTCCAAAATTGGAAATTATTCCGGGAAACTTTTCCATCTTTTCTTTCCATCATTCCTAATTTTGACTATTATGAACATTTTAAAACTATATTAACCTTTTGACCGCCACACGTCATAAAATAAAAAACGTGCCCTCAGCGTCAAAGTCTGTCATGTACCTACCTAGTCGAACCGTGGCGTGCTGGGCACATTTTGGTTTGTCATCTATACAAGACTGTGGCGGTAAAACAGATAGCCAAATCGGCCCAGTCGTTCTCAAGTGATACGCATAACAAGAAACAGCATTTCATTTCGAATTATATTGGTGTTAAGTTAAATCGATAAGCTGTGCCTTCCATCCTGCACCGCATGTCACCAGGGGCCCAAGTCTGCTATTTTTATAAATACGTCATTCCAACACGATCCCATTGTCATTTTGGTAAAAGTTTGTAATCTGCTAAATTCATAATGGTCGATCATTGGTCGGAGAACATATACGATACTCGAAACGAATTAGAAACAATGACTGCACAATGAAGTTCTAATGTTATGTCACTGATCAAAGGAACTGTCAAAATTTTAGCAGATTACCGTCTATGTCAGTTAATCATTTGTCATTATGTACGAGATTACCATTCTATACCATTTCTTTCAATGGAGTGTTTTGTGGTTGACCATTGGAAAGTCATAATAACGCCATTATATTAGTAGATTACCAAACTTGTCAAAATCAACAATTATGAAACCAATGATAGTCCATTCTGACACAATTGTAATAGCAGACTTGAGGCCCTGTGCACTTGATGGTATTATGATTGCGTCAGTGAACGGAGTTCGCGCAACTGAATTTTGGGCCAAAGATCTTTTTGCCATCGCTACGCTAAGAAGAAAAATATAGTATCAATAGTAATCGGTATAGCTTAGGTACGAAATGTTCAATAATCTTAAATAGAAGTAGGTAACTTTGACCCAAAGGTTAAGTCTCAGTAAATGGCGGTCCTTAAGTGCAGCTTAGTCAAAGAGCTGGTGTGCGTATAATTTTATCACTGTTAAAATATTAGCAGTGAATAGGTTCCTGTTTTATCAGATTTTTAGGTAATAAATAGGAATAATTCTTTAGTGAGAAATAAACTGAGTTGACGTATTTATTAGTTTTTATTATAAGCGGATTAAAATTATATATTCAGCTATAGTTGTATCTATTGGCTATGAGAAAATACATACTTACTTATACTTGCTTGGTATATGTAGTGCACTTTAATCGCCAACGACTTGCTGGCGATTTCAAAATCTTACACAGATTTTGAAATTGTTAGCGGCAGATCCCTAATTGTTAGCGGCAGATCCCTAATTGCGTAACACACTATCAATCACAATCTGAATCGTTTTGAAGGATATTGCTAATCTTTTGCTTCATATGTTCCAAAAATTTGTCTGCTTAACAACGTAAATAACGCAGTGAATGTTGTTCTACTGTCAAAATGAAAGCGATTGCTACTGATAGGTGTTACGCAATCACCGCCCTGTAGTCAAAATCTGTATGTGGACGTGAAATTTTGAAATCGCCAGCGAGTCGCCAACGACTAAAGTGGCTGCATGTGTACCGAGCATAAGAAAACCGCGCCAAGCAAGTGAAGTTTTTAATCACTTCAAGTTTCTAATAATAAATTGGAATAATAAGAATCGTGACATATTCAGTTATCTATTACATGCATTGAAACTATGTTTTTATTAGTGGCAACGCAAGATTAGAATTAAAACGAATTAACATAACCGGAAACGACTTCATTAGAAACCCTTTTTTTTTCTATTTAAGTACTTTTCTATTACATTAAAAACTGATAAAATCGATGGATTTACGTTCGCCATTCGTATCGATAAAATTTATAAACGATAAATTGAATAGAAAATTCCCAATCATCACCAAAACATTCTCATTCATTTAAAATCGAGAAGTTTTGATTCAAAACCGGTTTTCGAGATGTCGTTGAAAATGCCGATTCGCGATAAAAGGTATACCGTATATAGAAAAAAAAAACATCTTCCGATGTCATTGTCCGAATAATGACGATAGAATTCAAAGTAGTGTGTGGTAAAAAGTTACGTGTAGTCTATGCCTTATGTAGGAGCGGAGTCACACAATTTTATGTTATTTATCTGACCTGTCACCTATATTTTGTTTTAAATGCATTTTCTTTTTTAAAAACCCAATGAATAAAGATGATTTGTATGATGTTGTTGGTTCCGAAACTAGTATTTCATGAATTCTAGCCAAATATTGCGGGAAAAACCTTCAACCCACTCTAAATTCAACCAGTTTTGCTAAAATTTTCCTCTAGGATTATTGTCTTAAAAGAATGCATTTGTATTTCGGCTAAGTTATTTGTAATTCTAAGAAAGATTCCATTGAAAGTCTATGTGCATTAATAGTTATTCTAAAAGCATCATGATCAAAAATAGCACTACACACACACCTTGAAAGTTAAGTAGCTGCTGGTAAAATTAAACTGTGCCTAAGTAGGTACCTACACAACACAGGTAGCAAGTTTTTTTTTTTTACTATCAATCGCCTGATTTTGTTTTTGGTATCCGATGGAAAAAAATCTACGCTAGTTGGTCTAGTCTAGAATCATGTGCTGAATTCATGCTTACAGTTGTCGCGACGATGTCTCTGCTACCCTGTACAGTCAACAGCAAAAGTAGATGATCAAAATCAGAAATTCAATACTAATGAACGGAGTTCGCGTCAGAACTGTGTGGAGTCGAAGTGATTCAAAAGTATGTGATTGTAAATTATACCAAACATTTACTACTAGTACAGCTGCCATATATTCGTGATCAGTTTTGAGTCCTAATAAATTTCTGATTTTGATCATCTACTTTTGCTGTTGACTGTACATCGTTTTGAGGCTGACTGTACATACATACAACTTTTCCTCCATAGACCTCCAAGACTGTGCGCAATAACAATATTTTCGTAACAAACCTGTTTAAATGAATAAAGTCCGGTAACAAAACATTTAAATTATGAACAGTAGGCTCAAGGAAAAACACGGTTTTACCATTATTTTCCACTCTAAACTTCCTGTCCTTAACACGAAAAGCGTAAATACAGAAGCCTTACAAAGATTTCCACAAAACTAGTATCTACTTAATTAATATCGCACTCCCAGCTATTCGTTCTCAAGTAAATTGCATTCGATTAATTGCCGTGACAGTCTATTAATAACTAACACTGTGAAACATCTTTCATTACATCGCGGAGACTCAGTACTTGTAGGTAAACTAGAATCTAACTTAGTTATGACCATAAATCAGGCTTAGAATATACGCTTGGTTTATTGAAAAATATGGCATCATGCTGTTGACAAATTGAAGGGAAGCTAAGTAAATCATAGTGCAAACTGGAGCCTGTATTAAAAGCAATTTGCTTAGATTTTCGCAGGGAGGTGAAATTTTGCATAAGGTGTTACGGCCATAAGTAACCCAACTCCTGTAGATCAGATAAGTAATAGACCTATCAACAGGTTTTCTAAAGTTTAGGTTATGTGGTAATTCTATGTAACTAGAAACTCGTTGAATGGAAAGGATATGATAATCAAAGGAGGAGGAATGATAATTATGATAAGGTAACGTTGCGGTCTAAAAGAAGAGGTAGGTATAAAAATTGATAAGAGTATGCTTCGATGGTTTCATTATGTTGAGAGGATAAATGAAAGGCGATTAACAAAAGTTATTTTCAAGGCACATGTGAGTGGAAACTCCAGGAAGCGTACGCCCTACGAGGACATAATTATATAGTGAACTTCTTGGTGATGTCCTTGAAGAAAGGTCGGCTGCGTAGTACTCGCAACTAGCGTGCGTGTATGACCAGGGGGCCTAAAAAGGCCACTTTGGAGAATCATAAAAGGATAACATTATGAATTATAAAATGGCGAAGACAGTCCGTGTACGACAGTACGTAGGTACAATCAAAGAGATTGGGATTGGATTTGGATTGGATTGATTGGTATTTCAGCACAGACAAAAAAAAGTAACGGAAAAATGCTTCACCAACCGGATTTGACACGATTAACTTAACAGTTAACTGTCCATTATGTTATCCTTTTATGATTCTGCCAAAGTGGCCTTTTTAAGTCCCCAGATGTATGAACGTAAACTAGGCAAATGAATGGTATGTAAGGATCGTAGCAGGTGGCGTACTGTAGTTCCTGCCTACCCCCATTGGCAGAAGGCGTGACTTTATGTATAAATAACTAAAGTAACAGCTAACCCTTAAGAGCGTTTACGCCGTACGGCATTTCAAGCCCTTATTTTTCGAAATGAACGAACTGATTTTAATGAAACTTCAAACACATAAGCAGGATACAAATGTCTAAAAAGTTAGTAAGAGAATATTAAATTTAATGCTAATAAAGAAAACGAAGAAAACACCCATAAACTTGAACATCAATCAGATCAAGATCAAACAATCGAAACAGATGCTAAATTAAAACTTGGTAAGCAACAAAATCATTCCCCTCAACTCAACAACGTAATAGCGTCCAATAACCGCAACGATTAACAAACCGATTCGGTGCTTAATAACAAACAATTCAGCGTATACTAACCTGCACAATAAACCAACCAGTTGGTAGGAAGTCAATAAAATAATAGCGGATCCAGCCCACAATAGTACGGAGAGCAGAGCAAACAATGATGCTCGTAAACAATCTTACTGTGGGTGCAGACTGGCGATTTTGCGACTAAACTTAAGGGTCACATTTTGTTTAGATGAGGACATTAAATGAAATATATAGATTAGGAGACGCTGTGTGATGACTTAGATGCGTTTACGGGAGATTGGCCGGAGAAGGCAACACACAAAGAATAGTGGAAAGTTATGACCCTTGCCCATCAGTGGGACAAAAAAGTTTAAAGAAAAAAAACTGGAAGAAATCAGGGTTTCTAATTTTTATAGAAGGAGACTGTAAATAGAAAGATGATTATTAATTAATTAATTTATTGACAGCTACACATCATGTCGGTCATGGGTGACAGCTATTTAATAAAAGAGGTGCAAAGCCGCGCCCGTGCAGGTGTTCTACGCTTTCATTAGTATGCTTAAAAAAAAACAGGACTTAAGCATTTGTGTGATTAATCAATGTAATTTAAGCAAAATAGATATCCAGTTTCGGTTTTCACTTTGTTTTTAAAATGCAACAAACTTGTTTTTTACCTACTGTTGATTTTATAGAGTTGTTTTGCTCTAATGAATTGCTATCAGCATAGATCATAGATATTTAGAGATAGGTATTAGATTAAAGTATGATAGTGCCATCTACTAGATTGTTTCATTATTTTGTCTCAAAAGATACCTACTATTGTCTTACGACTAATCGCAATCACAAAAGTCGTTTTCGAACTTAGTCGCAAGTCTGCGTGATTTGTAGTATGAATTGCGAACTTAATACCTTAGGTATACTTTGTGGAAGCTCATTGAAAATCAATGAAGTTTTACGATTATCAATATTATTGTCGGATCATGCAATTATTGTGTACTCCTTCGGTTGGTTATTGGTTTATGATGAATATAATTCCTGATGATTTATGGTTTTCTAGATTTAGAAAATCTTTTACATCAGTTTTGATTTTTCTCAAGTTACATTAATTTTCTACGTACGTCGTTACTTTTAAAGGATCAAGAACCCTATCCAGACTTCAAACAATTCTTGTAAAGATATCGGTTTTTTTTATAAACGACGATTAAAATTAAGGAGCTTTTTCTTTTAAACGTCAAAAATGTATGGCTAAATAGCTACCTATTTAGCCATAAATTTTTGACGTTTAAAAGAAATGAAAAGAATGCTAATCACTACTGAACTTACATTTATGAATAAAGGGGTATATGTGCTGCATCATTTACTGAAGGCTCTCCGTACACTATTTGGCTTTATTCAAGGCATTATAAACAGTTGAAATTCAACCCTTCTTCGCTATTTTTTTAGTCGTGTATTTTTTGGCATGAATTCCTGTTTAATAAACTTAATACATCACATACCCACTTCAACAAAGAGACAATTTAAAAAACATGAATTGGATTTCATATAATATTGTATTCAAAATGCAGACCCAGAACGAATAACCTTGAGAATATCCAACTGCGGTTACGAGGGATCGTGAAATATAGTGAGCAAATAATAAAATCATCAAACATCCATATCGACATTTTAAAATTACAGTCGTGACTTTCATTCTAAGACGTTGAAAGCTTACGGCGATGTATTATTTAAAGCCGAGGCGCGAGTTCCATAAATCATTCCACTGTCTCTCACTACAATCGTATCGATTATATTTTAAAGAATAAAACGTTACAGAATAAGGACCTAATTGCGTGCAGTACTGACAAAAAATAATGTAGGACGACACGTGAAGGGTTCAGCCAATTTCATGAAGTGTTTCACTAATTATAATCGCGCCGAAACGGTGTATAATTAATCTTATATGCTCGTGCTTCGCGCAATTAACATCGGAATTAGGCTGAACTGGTTGTCGCCATCATGAAGTTGTAAGAAATGGGGGTTTTAAAAATCCTGTTCTCATTACTGATTCAGCGAAGTGCAAAAGCTGACGCGAAAACAATCGTTTATTAATAAAGGCGACAGCAAAACATCGGTTGGAGTCGGAATAAATCGGAAATGAAAATGCCGATTGTCCTTATAGTGCATTAGGGGCACGTACGGGTCTGAACGGACCTCGTCAGAGTGAACAGTTCTTTCTCCGGTGCCAGTAGGGTTGACGACGCGACGCTCCGGAATATGTTTGCCACTCGGTTTCTTACACAATGCTTTAGCAATTCTAAGTGAAACTTACTGTTTTTCCTAAATCTATAAGCAAGTTGTAAAGGCTGAGAAAAGTATAATACTTTGATTTCAATATCGTGGCTCAGTTGCGATTAACGCAACGTTGGATGTTTAAAAATAATTATTATTACCTAATCTTTAATTAAATCAATGTAACTTAGGTATTACGATTACCTACCTACATTTTAAGCACTCCAAAAATAACCAATTTTTAGTTTGTGGTTTTATAAAATATAATGTATATAAAAAACTTGGGTAATACCTGTTCTAGATGTGAGATTGCTTGACATGATATGTAAGCTCTAAATATGTTACCAACATCCGGAAAGCGTAGGTACCTACTAATCTTGATATAAACTTATTTGCGTTCCACAGGTTTCTATAGTAAAACCACAGATTCAGATCTCAAATCTGCGCGCTTAAATTCCTTAAAAACATTTATTTTGTACAACAGTTTTTTTTTTTACTTTTAGAGGTTAAAAATTGTAAAGTTAACGATTTGTAAAAATATTTTAAAATAATTTTTTCTTGGAACATTCAAATATGTAATTAATTTGCGTATCCTTTACCAGCCTCTCATTACAGCGTAACGAATTTCCGCTCAACCCTGCGCCTGCAACCCGAAATCCGATATTCAATAATTGTTGTACGGGGTACGTAAGCTTAATGTCTTCATCAATAACTGATAATTTATGTACAGCACGATCGGTACAAGACGAAATTGCGGCCGCCGGCTCCCCTTTGTAATCAGTGCAGAATTATAAAGCCATTGCAACACCGCAGGGCCAGTTCCCCGTGTTATTATAAAAGTTATATCTCAATGAATGTACTGAATGATTGTGTTTTTAATCGAACGGAAACATGGATGGCGAAGGAACTCAAACATAATGTATGTTCAGTAGCAAGGACCAGTTCGTTTAAAGATATGATTAGGGAAACTTGTTGAAAGATCGATTGAATTTGCAGAGATAAACAGAAACAATTTGATGAAGCAATTTTGCCAAGCTGTGGGAACTTTATTATAAGCTTGACACTCAGGATCAACAGAAAAAAAATGTGACTCAATCAAACATAGAAAAACTCTTAAAACATGTCAAGACTAAGTAGGATAAGCAGCACTCTAATTGCGTAACACACTATCAATCGGAATCTGAATCATTTTGAAGCAAATTGCTAATTCATTGCTTCATAAGTTCGAAAAATTTGTTTGCTCTACACGCAAATAACGCAATGAATGTTGTTGAACTGTCAAAATGAAAACGATTCCGATTGATAATGTGTTACGCAATTACTCCGCAGGTTATAATGTCAGTGGACCGTATTGTCCACATTGTCATTTTCCAGGAGTACGACTTAACGCGAGAAATTTTGCAATAAATCTCTCCAAAAAAATACGCCCAGCAAGTTCTTCACAACAGCTTATTGTAGAAGACATTGATAAACCATAACAAAACGCGAACGAAACGCCTTAAAATAAACGCATTTGCCTCCAAAGTATTTACACTGACGAACTTGATTGATGTCTATCATTAGCCAGTTGGTGCATGGCTCTTGTTTACCGAAGATAAGCGTATTCGAGCTCTTGAAAATTTTCGGTGGCTATTTCGAACGAGCTCTTTTATTAGTTTTAAAAAAGGTCGTTTAGATTACAGCGGCGTCCGAGGGTTGGGTGGCTTATTGGCTTCTGAAATATTAGGTGGTGGGATTAATGGGACTCCCGAGAAATATTGTAGTTATTATGAAGTATCGCTCGCTATATATTTTCTTTGAGAAAAGTCGCGTTTACTTTTTTTGTGTGCTGTTTGACACAGTGGGAAAGCTTGAAGTAAAAGCTTTTATGAAGAATCAAGATGACTATCCTCGACCAGATTTATTTCGGTGTTTTATTAAACTGTTTTGGTAAACTTAATTGTCGTTTATTAAGTTACACACATTATTATACATGTGTTATTACTTAATATATAGGTATATTAAAACAAGGCTATTTACAAAAAAATTGCCAAGTGCTACGCCATTAGTCCAATATAGGCTGTAGGTACTTAAATTCAATTCCCTATCTCACAAATGGACATTGCAAATAACTAATTATAAACCTCAAAGGAACGACTAAATAAACATACTAATACCGAGCTCTTACCCGTGACCTAACAATACCGGCAGTACCTCGCTGTACCTCGCTGTACCTACAGGTAGGCATCTAAATGTGTAGGTTATGCATACCGGTCCAGAAATAAAGCTAAACCGGGCCCGCCGTAATATCTTCATCAAGAGGTGTGTTCAATCGATTATACCGCTGTGCTTTATAAACCTTATGTATACTTCAGTATACAACCTACTGAGAGATATTGTGCGTTGTTTGATTTTTATTTGCCAGGCTTGTAAAAGTGGTTACATTTTTTCGTATCTCAATTGAGAGGATCTGGATAATGGAGATCCTTTTGCCGAATTAAGTACAGACTCAATTTCGTCGCCATTCATAATATTTAATGTAAACGTTGCTGTTCTCTCTCATGGGTACGATAAAGATGTCGCAATCGCATACAAGCATTAATTAATTCTCGGGTGTAAATCAAAGTTCTGTTTTTATTATGACTTAATAATATGTTACCAACGTTAAATCTTGGTTCAATCAACTTTATTAAATTACTTTTTTAATGAAGTCAGCATGAAAGTAATTGGAAGTAAGATGATCTTTAATTTCTCATTACTAAAATAAATGCGGAACAAATAGTAATCAGAAACAGTAGTTTTGTTTGGATGACCACAAATTACATGTTTCAGTTGTATCTGGTAGCGTACTAACATGTTGTTAGATTTAATTTCGCGAGCTAATAATTCATTATGTAAAATTTCACCAAATTATAATATAAGTATCAAAATTAATATACAAAACGGTGCAAGCATTAATTTGAAAAAAGATCCAGCAAACATTCAGAGCGTGTATAGCGAAAGCCTTTAATCAATGCGCTACGCGCAACCGCGAAGCGAATCGCCGACTTATGCGTCTTTTACTTTAGTATGTAGATGAGCTTAATTCGCTCGCATCCACTCTGAGTATGTTAAACACTCATCGGTGGTATTTTTAATGTGAAATCTCCTTCCAGATCCCGAGATAAACAGTAAAAATTACACCGTTTTAAAGCATTTCTCTCTCGGCCGCAGTTTGTCATTTAGCACACCCTTAATATCGATGCCAGTGCCAGATAGCCTCGTGTTTATGTCGCTTAAATTAAATTGCTTGTGTTGATTATTGTGACACTGCTTTTTGTATGTGTTGAAATTTATTTCACTCCATATTTTATGTAGTGCGGGCTTAGCTTTTATTTTCTGGCCTTAACTTTGACGACAAGGTTCGAGTAATATTGGCGGTTGGATAACATTTATTCCGGCACGACACAGAGCTGGGACGAACAAGCGCCACCTTCATAAAATGATGTTGTCATAAAAATCAATATAAACACAATAACATTCTATAAGAGCGGCCACGATTTAGCTTAACGTCTTCATTAGGGCGCGCACGACCTCCCGATCGCAGACTTGCAGCGCAATTTTCGACTCGGCTCGATTCACAGTCGCGTCCATAATTTGCGTTGTTCGGGTCCCGATTTGTCGGTCGGCTCCGCAATTCTGAAAGCGCTTGCCCGACAATTTCCAAGAGGTCTTGTCGAGCAATTTTCGAACGCGAGCGATTGGTGCACTCGCGATATTCGAGGTGCCCGAGTCCCACGTCGTAATTGATGCTTGAGGCAGGTCGCAATTTTAAAATTTACCATGATTGAGTGTTCACCTTTTATTGCAGCAAAACTTAAAAGCTTTTAAATTTACGCACGATGCCAGTAATTTTGGTGAGAGATTCATTAAATTGTGGTTTAAAACAATGAATTGATCGGATACGGCCTCGGTTTTGTAATTCATTTTTTAAACGTAGCATGTTGGTTCCTCCTATCGATTATCAGGTGAAATCATATCAGATTTACAAAGGTAGAGGGAACAAAAACTTATTTGAGGATGTGGTTAATCCAAATATTGTAGCTCCAGGGTGCGCATCAGGGCCTACTCAAAAAGTTTTTTTCCCGCGCCAAATTGCGTTTTCTTTTCAGACCCGGTTGCGGTTAATGCTCTAATTATCTGTTCTATTCACTTACCCGACTAAAAAACTCCGCCATTAGCGTCACCTTTCCTTTTTTCTGTAAAGGCATATATAATTGTACAACCTGAGCGTGCGCATGGATCAGTACAACAAAATGATTTATGATCTCTGGCTAGTTAATTGTATTTTTCTCCCAAAAAACATCGGGCATTATCTCCCGGCGGTCGACAGGTAACAAATCTTGCTTTTTAAATATTATTACTCATCGTATTCGATTTGGGAACGAGCTCGCTACGAATGCTTTATCACCACCTACTCGGCATCCCGCGGCTCACGATTCTTTGGTCCCCCTAAACTTTATTCAAATGCGACACACATTCATCTATCTATCTCAGTCGCACGCGCCGCGATTAGTTGCCCTCAAAATATACCCGTCTCGCACCTCACTAAAATAGACTGTGCCCAAGCGCAAAGTGTTCGTGTCAAAACTTTTGTATAGAGTCGGATAATGGCTTACGAAATTTTTCCCCTACCTCGTGACTTTTTTTTACAGTCGAGCGTGTATGCTGGGGTCGTGAAGTTGTGTAAAAATATTCTGGATCGGTTGATGCGGTGTTTTATCGTAGCATAAGGTTCGTGTAATGTCGGGCAGATGCCTTCTCCGTTCTATGTGAGCAAAGAACACGACTCTGTTATAGTATGGACAACAGTGTCAGTTGTAAATAAGGATTTGTATAGTCCATACGTATCGAAGTAGTGGTATGCGTTCCACTACGCGCCAAATAATTTAATACAAACTTCATCGGCCCAAGTTCAAGATACTAACAATAATTAATTATTGTTTATTTTTTTATTTATTGTGGTCCAACAAGAAACTTTGATGAATTTAATTCGTCTTGGTGTTTTTGATAGTGATATTGAAGATTGTTCATTGGTGTGCTAGTGTCATCGTTATTGCAATTGAGTGATTCGATCCAGATTTTATAAGGATTTATGTTGATTGTAAGTATCAATCAAGTTTTTAAACTTTTCTGATTTACTTCCTTTTGACTTTATAAAGTTTGCAAACTTAACTTATTCTGAAGTTTTATATTTTTATGTTTGAGCTTTTATATTAACTGCTTGGTAGGTACTTCCCACTTTTAGGTTGTGTTCGCATATTTTCTAAACAATGTTATTTTACACTGTTCCAATTAGATAGATCTTCAGGAACATCATGATATTAATCAGTTTACGTATTCTTTAAAACTACTTAACTTCGATTAGGTAGTAATGGCAACAAAAATATTAAACCTGTTAGAAATACAAACATAGCGGCTTAACACAAACTCTTTAAAGACCGTCGAGCGGAATGCATCGCGATAAAAGATGTCATCCCGATCCTCAGACCTAAAAGCGAAATCAAACCATATTGATATCATCCCATTAATCGATAACCACCCTTATCTCAACAAGTCAAAGTTCAATATAGCTCACCGACATCGGAGGGTCGAATTACTTTTTTTTATCAAAGGACCGAAACAAAAGTTCAGACCTAGCTTTGGGAATTCATAAAATCAAACCTCCATCCGAACCGTTTTGTTATTCCCCGAAATCGTGCTCTTTTGTTTTTATCGAACATTTTTCATTATCATTTTAGTAAATTCTGGTTGTGTGCGGTGGAGTCACGCTCCACGCTTTCGCTGAAAGCTTGTACGAGAGTACTCTGTGTATGAACACTTATGTGCTTCGCTCTAACCTTAACAACAAAATAAAAGGCGCTCATGATATTGCCAACACCTGTACTGAATTCAGCTTTTATCACTTAGGTATTTTTGTCAGCGACTTCCTTAGATAGCGAAGCGAAGCTCTTACAGCCTTGAGGAAATGAAATTCTTATCGTGCTTCTGTTGAAAGAAGCTCACTCCTCTTATCCGTACAGGAAATATATCGAGGGGAAGAGAACCGCTTGCAATATCCAACATCTGATTGCCAAAAGGAATCACCGGGAAATCTCGGGATTCAGCAAAAATAGATCGTACTAAATATTAGGGGTGAAATTGAATACCTAGATGAAAATGATTGAGGCGGTTTAGTTGTTCTAGATACATTGGAAGCCAGACTATTTACTTGCGTCATGTTATTGCCCTAATCAATAGAAAGTTGGGCTAGTAAGTAATTAAAGTATTCGCGATAAAAATTTTAATTGATTAACAGAAAATTTAAAAGTAGTTCAAATTAATGGAATATGTTATCATGTAGACTAAATAAATGACGTGAAAACGCGAACACAAACAAGCAACGCGTTTATTATTGTCATGCAAAGCGACTCGATTACATACGAAATCACAGAATGCGTTCGAAAATTTTCAACAATGATGTCCCCTTTTTCATTCTGACGCTACAGAAAATTTACGATCGGTCCTCGCAACCGAGCATTTCGTGCCTGATGTTTCTAAAAATGTGTCAAACTTTTTTACAAACTTCTTTCATTTAGCGTCGTCCGGCCTTCCTCTTTAGCCCTGCAAGTTTTTATTTCTATTGTTTATTTTTTAGTCTCTCTATTGAAATGTCGCCAGGGCAAAGGATTCTGAGCAACACCGTAAAAACTGGGCACCCCGTGAGTAAATGAAATTTCTCTTCTTAAATGCTCTTTTGTACAAATGCCTTTGGGATGTCACTTGTCTTTGTTGATTTTTTGAGATGAAACAATAAAGAATTCTTGGGGAACATTAGAATAAAAATTGTCTCTGCAGAATACTTTATTTTAAATTAAAATTGTGACACCACCACCGATATAATTATGTAGACAGAATCAAGTTATTCAAAACAAAAATACTTGTCTACATCAAGAGATCTATATTCAGAAGTCGACTAATGTTCCTATTTCGAAGCGATGATTCTTCACGTGCAAACCTCATTTCCAGTGTTTCCCCAAACAGGAAGTTACCCAAATCGCTTCGGGGTTCGATCACAAGCCCTTATTATTTGTTCCTTGTTTTATCAATGTTCGCATAGCGCTTTGCATAATCGGTTTATTCAGAATTTATAAAGTGTCCCCGATGATTTCTTTGGGCTCGGCGGTCGCAAAACCGGTCTCCGTGTTAGATGTTTTGGTCGTATCTTCAGGCAAACGTGTAATGCTTGATTCTAATTCGAATATTATAAACTAAAGTGTCACATTTATGTATATGCACAGTTAATTTTGTTAAGATACGTGTTGCTGTGTTATTAACATAATTGTTTTTGGGATTTGGTTTTAATTCCATGTACGATTTATGTGCAATCTTTAATCTTTTTCCTACAAAGTTTTAAATATGATATAGGTAGGTACGAACATATGTAGGTATATCTAGGAATAAAAACAAGAAGTACATCGGTTATCTTCCCGCGCAAATTGTAAGAGTCAATTGAGAGGAACGAGACAGTTTGTGAACGTGGGCGATGGGCTAGAGAACTGTCACAACTTAAGCTCTATATTGAAATCTTCCATAACTGTTTTGTAGACATAGTTATCACTACACTATAATCCACTTTTATTAAACTTTGAAAATTAAACTGACACCATTGAAGAACTGGAGGTACCTATTTCTATCACCATAGAAAAAAAAAATAAGATGTGAATTAAAAAGTTGCTCACACATGTCCGGAGTATCAATTTTGTCATTCCATTGAAAGAGACTATGATTAAACTCTCTCTCTCTATTAGTCTATAATAACTGTCCAATTGTACTTAACTCGTAAGTGTTGATAGGCTGAGTGGATGCCTAGAATTTTGAAACAGGTTTATACGTTAGGCATAAAAAAAAACAAAGAATAACTAAAGACTTACCAGTATGAATGTGAATGTACTCCTACGTAATAAATTATTCTTAACCTTGCAATTTGACTTGTTAATCTAATATTCAATGAGTTTTCTAGGTATAGACAAGTAGCAAAGTTTATATGACGGAAATCGGAAAGCTCCAAAGAACATAATTTAATTACAGCATCCAATTTATATGATAATGTTCCAATATATTTAAAAAAATTAAATAATAATAATCTAATTGATTATTAGGTATAACTCAAGAAGTTTTCGTTTTTTTTTATGTTTTGACTCATGAGTAATAAACTTAACGTTTGATTACTTCGTTGAATCATACTGAATAATAATGAATTTATCAATAGATTCATTAGATAATATAATAGATTGATCCGACGGTATAATTTATTTCCTAACGTAGTTATACAACGACTATTTCGATAAACATCGCGTTGCATTTTTTAAATTTCAAAGTGGTTTTTTTTTTAAAGCGAGTTAATACCAATTTCGTTATTTCTTACGTTTTTAATATCATTTTCACTGTAACATACATCACTTACAAATATTAAGACCAGTAACCGAGAGTCGAACGTTATTATCCCGTCAGGAGTAAAGGAAATGGATAATAAACAATACAGCCCAGCCCTCCTTCATATGGCCAGGCCATGCCTGGGGCTAAGCTGGTTATAGAAAACAGATACCATAAGGTGAACACTAGGGCCACCACTTTCTAAAGGTCACATTTTAATGGATTTTGCAACACGTTTTATACTCACTTTAGTTTGATGTTCACTTAAAATTCCATTAAGCATCTATTTTCGACTTACTAAGTTAAATTTGAAGCTAAATAATTGTTAGTAGGTAAAATCATTGATTTCTAATCATAATATTTATAGGCAATGCCAATTTTTTTATATCTATTCTCTTCGTCGAAAAATTTAAGCTACTGTTTTAATGACCTTGATTAAGTTATACCTACAATTAATTTGCGGAAAGCAGCTGAAAATTATACCACCCTTACAATATTCAACAGGCTTTTATAATTCTAGTTTCATTAAACACTTAACTAACTAAGCTATTGAAAGAATTCTTAGCTACATTTTAACTAGTGGCCTTTTTTTTACCTGCGTACACGCGTCTTTGTGTACATAGCTTAAATTTATTTAGTAAAGTATCGTCCCTTTCTTACTACACACCTGTTGAATATTTTATAGATAAGATATATACTGGGAACTTTTTAATTATCTATTATTTTAAGCCCTAATTAGGAAACAACGCCCACTTCCCATAAAAACTTGAATGTTCGAAATAAATGCCTCTGTGGATAAAAGAAATTGTTTTCTTTTAGATTCTTTGACGAGATAGCATTTTGTCTTTTTATTACGAAATAGTTCTGTTTTATTTACTTGAATGTCTATTTTAGGAAGACTCGTTTTAAGTTCTTGATTGTCGAATGTTTTGATGTCAACTTTAATATTCAGCTAGGTACTAAAAAAAACAAATATTTTTGGTAGAACAATCTGTGAGCAGAGGATAGAATAAAATAGTTATCAGTTATTCATAAATTGTCTGATCAAGTGGACGAATAAAACTTAATTTACATACGTATTGATTATATCAGAAACAAATGTTTAACATTATTCGTGGATATGATAAAAGATTGAGCCACAGGTATCTTATGTATTAGATATCCGTTAAACCGCGGTTAAATAATAATGTAAGTTACACTAAATTGCCTCATTTAATTTAATTTAACGCTTATAAAAGGTCTGTTTAAATAAGTATCTCGTTAGACATCAGACACCGATAGAGGCGTGCCAGCCAAGTTTATATGTGTATCTAGTAATAAAGTGTATTGAGTTATGGTCAACACAATACCGGACACACGAAAATACATATCATAAAATAGACATGTCAAATTAGTGTCCCCCACAAATGGAAAAACCGATTCCATACTAACAAACTTATGCTAATTACGAAACTTCTACATTCAACTTTATTCCACATTCAAATTTAAAGACACAGCAAACCAAGGTGTTCATATTTCGGCGTTCGAGTTCAGAGATGCGTAGGCGCACAAGAATTAGCCGGTGTGTAAAAAGATTTTAATCTGTCCCGAATGTGGGCAGTGACTTTTTTTTCTTTGACTTTTTTTTTTTTTAGTTTTTTTCTATTATAAATTTTGCTTTCTAAGTCGAATATATCAAATAATGAGGTTGGGACACCGGCTGTCCAGGGAAACTCAGTTTTCTTAGGTGCCTACATAACCCGGAACGTAAATCAATGTGACACGGTGCGTTAGTTAATTAATGGGATTTCACGCTTTGAGCGCAGGGTTTAATTTAATAGGTAAGTTATATAGGTACGTCTCTGTCAATTAAAATTTCATGGAATACATAGTTATTATATACAAAACAGTGGCACTCCGGGAGTGCCGACAGAAGACACGTAATTGTTCAAGTTTTCTACTTGAACAATTACGTGTGTAATTTTAAACGTCTTATATACAAAACACAAACATAATACTTTGCCATCACTCACTGACATATCGGATATACATTAAAACCGAGTACATCCCGAGGACAGCCGAACACATCCGAATTTAGCGCGGTGTCGGTTACGGTAACAGTGTCGCGAGTTCAATGGTTTTTTCCCATCTCAAAAAATGGCCAACGCGCCTAAAGCAGTTTTCACTTTAATATCGTTTTGAGACGTTGTTTCATAGATTTGATACTTGATAGTAGTGGACGTCGGGCGTACCTACATCATGCATGCTACCTGGATAGAACAGCATGTATGGAATATAAGGAAGGGTGCACACAGGCGCGCCGCGGCCACAGCTGCCTGCCGCGTTAACTGACAGCTTTTAGATTAGGGCTCCCACCTCCCCGCGCTTGGCCCCTGAGCCCCTCCCAAATTGAGAGCTCCATGCCGCGCCGCCTAAATTAGTAACGGTTACCAAATTGCTTTTTAATTTCGTGTCCGTTATTAAGTAGATATTTTTGGAGTAACTACGCTTTTTTGCTCCTGTGGCGTAATGATGAAATCGTTGGAGATTCCTTTCCAAATTTTTTAATTATTTTGCACGAAGCAGCCGAGCTTTCGGCTTACGTTTTAACAAATTTATTATTATAATTGTATGTTCATTATATTCGTACAAACATTATGAAGCAATAAAACAAAACGGGCTGAGTTCAATATTGAGTTACAAGTAACAAGAACAACGGGCGGACATTGAGAAATCTTTCATCTCATCTGTATCGATGCCCGGCAGTTATTCATTGTATGTGTGTTTTTTGGTTCGTTTTTTTTCGTTGAACCGAGCCCCAGGGCGCGCCGGCCCCGGCCCTGCCCTAGTCGCGGGTTTCGTGGCCCAACCCTAATTTTAATGGCTGCTTACTTCGTCACATCCGGGTAACTAAATATGGAATAGGTTTTTATTTCTTAGCATACATTTGAGACACGTTAGGAATGTTCGGAAGTAATTCTAAACTAATTAATTGGATTTAGTAGGCATGCGTAATTTTGCGTTTAATAACACATAGCTCTGCATATTATGCAGGGTTAACGCAACCCACTGCGCTTATCTGCGTGTTGATTAGGAGGCGTATCTAATTGCGATAATTAAACTGCTATAAATCAATTACTTCTTAGTAATTTTGTAGAATTTATGGGTCTAAGGCAGCTCAACGAGCATTCTGTTTCTATGGGTTTTGTATTCTTGGAATAACACCTATAAAATATACCTACATTTGCGGCAAGAATTTTTTGTGAAAGCCGTACCTACCCTACATAGCAAATTCATTAATTTATTAAGATAAATGAGAGTACCTACTCAACGCAATTTTTCAACAGCTTACATAACTTTTCGCTTCTTGTAAAAAATTGCTAGTTTAACTAATTAGGCATACCTTTATAGTTTCAAGGTGCCTACATCGTCCTTCAGGGTAATTACTCTTCATCTTTTAAATTGCATACTATGCTTTCTGTGTGTATTAAATCAGTAGCCTTATAAATAATGCATTAGTCAGGTAGATCTATAACAAAATTATTGTTTAAATTATCCATTCAATACATTACAAACTTCCAATCCACATATTATACGTATCAAGTCTAATTCTATTATTGAATAATCTAATACCTTTTCCCGCATAAATTAATTAATCCGAGTCAGATTGGATTCCTGTGTTCGAAGCGTATTAATACAAACTATAAGTCATCGGCGCTGCACTCGTGGCCAACCCTATCCCGCAAGCTGATGCATGAATTACGAGTGCGTCGGACGGGCCTCACCGACCCCGCCGTGTCGGATCGACCGACGCTTTTTGTTATATTCAACCCGTAATTGCTGAAAAGTTTTCACGCCGTTGCGCTGGTCACGCGTATTTTATTACTATGAAATTGAATTATTTATGACGCAATGTCCGACAGAGCGACCATTGTGCGTTGTACACGTCGGCTGCTGAATTTTAATATTCGAATTATTATATTTTCACCGCTATAAAACGAAATTGGACGCGATTAGTATTATCCAAATCTGGGTAATACTCGTCACAAAATGACATATCAGCGCGGAGGCTTAATTGCGTCGCCCCTAAAGCCTTGTCCGAGATTTATGTATATCCAATCCCGGCCGCCTAATCCCGCTCCTGGCCGGGTCAATCCGACCCCGGAAAAGGTTTTCCCGGTTATTTTCCGTGGAACTTTTAATCCTGCAGAATACCGACATACATCATAGAGGATTAAGAGGTTTAAATTGGAAGTTACCGACGTCCGAAATAAATTTAAATCGGCTGGCAGTCGGTATTGTGATATCGGTGCCGATGCTAAATGGGAGCCAATTTTATCCCACAAGTAAATCTTCTAAAGAACGGGCGTTTAGAAAAGTTGATATTAATATATGTGTGTAGGTACTTATGTAATGAATGTTCATTCATACAAATGGGATAATATCGGTTGCTGTACATAAAGAAAAGGGTAAACTGTGGATTCATATTTTGTTTAATTGTTTTTTGAATTTGGTACAGTTAACGTCACTCTTTCTTTCATCAAGTAGGGACGTTGGTGTTTTGTTTTTGTACCTACTTAGATTCTTGAACTGCTTTTCTGCATTAACTTCGGCAATTATTAACTAACAGCATGTTAGCAAACCAATCGATATTTCCTTTTCTAATATGCAGCATAAAGGTACCTCGCTACATACTTACATGTTCAAATGGGACCAAATTAAAATGGGTATCAATAAGGGCCCCATAAATCATGTGAAAGCGTCTAGCTGGCAGAGGGCCCCTCTAGAGTGGACCTTTAGGGGACACCTGACCTGCCACAGTTGGGCCCTGGGTCGCATATGGTAGATGTATAGTAGGTACAGCAACGTAATATATCTACCTAGTATTAATTTTTGGCTTGCGTTGATTTTTTTTATATTTTTCAGAATCGGTAAAGTTGAGTTTACATGACATGTATTTTTACATGTTCGGAATTATCCAGAATCTTATTCATTTGTTGCCATGTTTGTTTACAAATCAGTAAATTTTGTATGAATAGGAAACCCCAGGTAATAGAATTACCTACATTCAACAACAACTTTTTACTTTACTAAAAAAACTATGATTGAAAGCTTTTATAAAAACAGTTTGCAGTAAAGCCAAAATCAAGTCACTTATGAAATGCAATGATGCTTCATTAGTTAACATCCAATTAACCCTTAGAAATGTAACAGTTGCATAGGTAACTCGGTCCCTAACAAGTACATACATCATAGGTACATATTACATTGTATACCCTCAGCCATATACCCTCGTGGACAACACGGAATTGGGTACGTAAATCATTAATCAGCCGCGTCATTTGTTCGCGCCAAAATTATTAATGTCCGCACTGGCGCTGCGCTTACGTCGCACTGCCTCTTTAAAACGCAGTTATTGCCTTATGTGCTGCTAACATTGCAGTGCTGAATAAATACGAATAAAATTATAATTTTTTTAGGGTTAAAATAGTTGCTTGTGAGGGTTATTGAACTTTTTGTTTGAAAAAATAAATACCTATCTACTTGGTAATTTAGCTAAAATTTTCGTGTTGTTTATTACCTATTTTGTGAAATCTTAAATTAAATTTTCTAAAAATATATTGTTTTGAACAAGTGGACGGCATTAAAATAAAATCAGATTGACCGATAAGAATGATTCAATGAGTTTAGTTGTTCCGATTTTTAATAAGCCATTGTTATGCCACTTTATCTAAAGTTCTAAACAAAAAGACTGAATTAATATTATAGGAATTATTACACAAATTTTATTATTATTATTAATTCTGTACACTCTACTCTTAAAATATACCTAAGTGAATATTTTACAGCAATTAGGTAGGTCTGACATTTTATTAAGCATTGTGTGAAATTGAATTTTATTGTTATGTGAGAATCTTGCGGATTTTTCCGCATACCTACCGATCATTTGTTGTAGAAGTGTTTATGTTTCACTTGCTAAGCGTCAAAAGTAAATAAAAACAAGTTTCTCCCTTCCGCCCTGCGCATCTATCAAATCCTTACCAGCTGCTTTTCAAGGCCTACGTCGGCCTAAAAAACGTCCATTCTATTAATACATTCGGCAGGTGTTAAACAAAAAATAAACACATAGATAATAATTTCAAGCATATGGTATTCCATAATAAGAATTCACAGCTAATGCTTTAAAACTCCGTAAGCTAATAATTAATAACCAAATCTAGAATTTAAACCATAAATTATCATACATTGTCAAAAGAACAGCAGATACACAGAGCCGACTTTCCCGAAGTCGCCGTGGCTAATCAAGTGTAAACTTGGTACAAAGTCGGGTGGCTGTTGGAAAAGGGCGTAATTCAAGTTGGAAGGGTTGTAACCGCTGGAAGGCTGAGGGCCGGAGGCGCAATAAACTGTCGGAGGACTCCCTTGATTAATGGATGTGTAATTGTTCCCACATAATGTACAATAACTCGCATAGATAAACGCTGCGTCGCTGTGTCATTATGGATACGGCATCACAAATTCAGGCAAGTTTCCAGTAAGAAGTTTGCTTGTTCCAATTTTCCATCAGTTAAAAAGACCTTCACTTAGACTTTTCAAGCTGACCAGCTAGAAGTTAAAGTAAAAAAAGCTTTTAAAAGTCATTAATTGAATTATTGTCAACTAGAGCTAGACTGACGACAATAAATTGACCTTAAAAATTTAAACCAATTTAACGATGTGCTAGTAAAGTCATACCCACAGCAAAAAGGTCGGTATGCACCAACATAACGAAACTGTAATACAAGGCTGCATAGTATACAAATTGGAAACATTAATTTTTAGTCCCCTCTACTTAATAGTCAACATTCCTCAACAGGACCCAAAGACCAATCCGAGGGTTGTGCGGACCCGATGCTTTATAATGAACCCGGAGAATGTTTCACTAACTAATGTCTTTGTAATTGTCCTTGTATAGTAATGTATCCCTAGATTGCCAAGCATAAGAAATTCACTAACTGTGGCTGTAACGTGCTGGACGGATATTGCTTAATTTAATGGCGAGGAGATCACATTTAAGTTAGAATGTAGACCATCGTCAGTTTGCCTAATAAGGAATTAGTTAATAACTGGTCTATTTCAAGATTTAGTACCTACTTATTAGTTATTAATAGAATCTGATTTATGACAACACCGTCGACAGCTCTTTAATAAAACCCATTAATGCTACATTTACAACAAAATAATCGACACCGAAATGGAAATGATTATAATAATTGAATACATAATCCAAATTCTTATTAGAATCAGTTCCGTTCCGCATAAAACACTCTTCTCTCAGCGTATTAAATTAAATTTGTTATCAGACGAATTAATCTCAGGGCTAGGTCACGCATCTATTGTCTTGGTTCCGTTTAACGCACACTTAATTACACGTGGTCCAACGTGAACACCTTAGCTAAAGGTGAAGATTGCACTTATCTTCCTTTCCTAATTTAGCTAAAGATAAATAATTCAATTACCACACGGTGGGGCGGAATTACTGGGTGGGCGAGTAATTGAACTAATTACGTCAGTGCCTCTGTGTTATTAGTAATGAATTATTGATGTGCCGTAGCGTGTGATAAATGATCTTCGCTTGTTAACTAGACAACAATAATTATTTTTTTCTGGCATTCGTTCGATGAATTGAATTTTTATTGTTATCTCGTACTCGTTCGAGGAATAGCTCATTTTAATAAATGTAAAGACAATTCTCCCTACATGTAAGCCGGCCATTTGAATTTGGAGTATTAATTTGAGGAATTAATTCATCTATTCGACGGCAGATGTCGCTGTTTCGAGTTGTTGCGTTTTCACGGCCAAACGCAGGAGAGCGCCACTTCCCGGCACAATAACTGTCGTGTTTTATTATTATTTTATTGCCGCGTTCAGTTATCAACGTTGTTTATTGACATTCTATTACAAAGCAGTAAATAAACAAGCGTGTAACCGCAATAAAAGTGCTCGTTCATCATCCGAGCGAGATTGAGACGATAGTGAAGCGACAAACGTCCCGTAGTTCAACAGTGTGGCGTTAGAGGGCGTGATTTATGTCAACATTGATGTTCGTTTATGGTTCAATTTGTTCTAATCGACGACGATTATGAGCGCATTAGTTTTTACGACGTATTAAAACTTGATTTTAATGGGCCACTCTTCAAATATTTACGTACTGCGGAGCTTTAAACTGAACTAATAAACAAATAGGGATTTATTGAAGTGTGGTTGTAGGATCAACTTCTTAATTTTAGTGTTGTAAGTAACACAATAAGTCGGGTGTGTGCCAAGTTGTACTTCAATGAGATTTAAAATTTGTTTATGATTATTATTTCAGATGACTTTGTTATTACTTCGGGTTCTTTATTTTATGAGGGGCTTGGCTTTAGGAGCTAAAAAATCATAGAAAAGCTCACACTGTTTCTAATAACTCAAGTGGGCCGACTGGCCGTAGGTACCAACAATAAAACAAAAGCTTTTTCATATCTTTGCACCTGCTGACTGAGCCGACTCTACCTAATTGCTTTAGAAAAACTACCCTTTTTTATCTACATAGAATGTGCCTTTAACTAGGTACCTACTAATTGAATTAATGTTTTATCTATAGTATTTCTAACTCTAATGTAGATAACATACACTTATCTTTCCAATTTTGGACAAGCAACTATTATTTTAATACCACCACTAAAATAAAAACAAAAAACTACCTCCTCACTAACACTCATTAAAAATACCTACTATCCATATTCGTCATGTTATCACTACTGCGCACACTTAATAATAATACTGGCAAGGGTGAGTGCGAGGTACCCCTAAAAATTAAAAATGGCGGCTGTCGGGTGCGGCTCGATTGGTGGCCATAACTCATTCGGGCAGCAGGGGCGCTAGTCATTTGTCTGTGTCCCACCCCCCGCCCGAGAAATGCGCGCAAGATGGGGGATGCGAGTGTCATATTGTTTTATTGTGTTTAGGAAACTGTTTTAATGTATTTTTTTTTGGAAAATATTGTTTTTCGGGAGTTTGATGGCAGTTGTTAAAAGTTATAAGTAAAGTTCCACTACCTACTTATCTACCTATAATTCCGTAAATACACGCTGCTTTAAAAAAAATCTCGAACGAACCATTCGCCCTGTAGGTATTTATGAAAATGTAGTGAGCCTACATCATAGGTACTTTCAGCACAAAAACTGTCCATAAGGTAGTTTCGATAAAGTTTTCCATGCTGATAGATTCAAATTGTCATTTTCTTTGGACATAATAAGTTAAGGGGGAAACGCAGTACCTCGCGAAATACAAGTTTTCTTATTATTGATATTTCATGAAATAGTAATTCAATAGGATTATGAACTTAGAGGGTTATATTGATGATTTTAATCATTATAATTCTGTAAATACAAACGTGTTACGGTCTCGAATCATACTTTGTCCAACATAGAAACTGACACGGACCTGCAAATTGCAAAAAACGTACGAAAATTGGAATTACGGCTACCCTCGCGCATCCCCCTTAAGGTACTTATAGACAAAGAATAATTCCAAATACAGCCGAAAGTACCTAAGTTAGGAACGTAATGTAGTTTCGCTTTCACCGACAGCCTAATCTTTCAGAATACAGCCTTAATCTATTCTACTCACACAAATAAATAATAAAATACCAACACAACTTATAAACGAAATTAAAAACTATCGACGAGCAACTCAATGTGGGAGCCATCAGATAATACAAACTTAATTAGTTTCTTCGTGTTGCTTAAACGTAATTCTTATCTAACTATGTTTATGAATATATAAAGCTATAAGTAACTTAGAGGGACAGGTCTCACTGATTAGGTCTCCATAATACTGGCAACTCACAAACTTATTTCGTCTTTTAAAAAGGAAAATTTTCGGTGAAGGTTGATTAATGCCGAATTAAGTAGCACCGAAATAAGTTACCTTTGATTTCGTCAACGGTAAAGATAAGTTTGTGGGTGAGGTTGCGTGTTCGAAGGCAGTATCGGAACCCACCTCACGCACTCTTCTGAAATTATTTTAATAAAACCAGGTTAGGTGAATGTTTTGATATTTTTTCCTCAAAAAAATAGGGAAGGGAAATAAACTTGGAAATTATTAATGACGTAGCTTGCTTTGTTTTCGTGGAAATCGTTGGTATTTCTGAGCTATTTCTAGTAGTTTGTTATCTGAATAATATTTTACTTACATTTCTAGAATTTTCTGTAAGAAATCCTCAAGCTTCTGTACTGAAAAACATGCTTTATTGAGCTTAGTTTAATGGAGCTTTCTATCAAACTATTGAATTGTCGACAGATCTTCAAACTTTTGCTTAGGCTAGTAAAGTACATAATTATCGAGACATCTAGAAGTGAACTAAATCTTAATTGCATCACTAGGATGTAGGTACTTATATAGTTACATTGAGTAATACCTAGTTATAGATCAGGCTAATAAAAACATGTTTTAATTAATCGATCAGATAATTCAATTTCAAAGCGCGTTAGCAAATTTATTTTAAAACAGGCAGAAATTAAATGCGTCATACTGAATAACTAAAATTATAATTAAGCAGTCACCGCGCTAGGTAGTGTACAGGCGAGTACAACGTTACTAGCACAATATAATAATTGAATATTTACAACCCTTATTAAGTCCAACAATGGTTGACCAAAAATAAATCAACAACAACAACTCTATCTTTGAAACAACAAAGCACTTGCATTCGCAACGATTATTATCTCTAAAACAAACTTAATGCATTTAAGGCTAGTAGCGACACGGTCTAGAGACATTTTACCACTTAGCAAACATAATTTCGCAATCAATTTGACCTTTAACTGCATTTAAATAGAGCCTATTTTCGGATGGTCTAATCGCAAATTTCTTAATCGTAACCAGCCAATATCCTTTTGCGGTTGGATTAGACTTTAGCGTTGAAGATATAGCGTCTATTTTGGGTTGAGGAGGTAATACAAATGAATAGTAGAAGGACCAGTCGTGATCGAGGATCGTGATTGCGACACCGTACTGCGTGCCCTTTGAACACGGGTTCCGTAGCCGTGAAAAATCACTTGAACATATGCAAGCTGCCGGCCTGTCCCTTGGCGACATTCTAATCCAGCGTAATGGTAGCAGCGACATTTATTACGAGTTTATTCTTGTAAATCTTAATTTTATAGTCACTTTGGAGTAAGGTGGACTTACGTTAGTTATTGTGTAAGACCGGTAAATATCCATGTTTGGGGAATTAAAGAAAAATATGGACCATCATCTGCTTTGGAAGTAACAGTGTTAACTGCATCTAAAGCTTTATTATTATCCATGGGTAAAGGCAATAGGCTCTTTAGCTGTCACTTTTATAATCTTTAACTGCTTTTCAAAACAAAATAGTCCATATCACTGTCACTTCTTGAAACTATCATAGTTTGAATGTAAAATAAAATAAAGTTTCTAGTTTCTTAAAAACACTAATTTCAGTACCCACGCTCCAACTTTTTGTTCGCACTGTACTCCACAAATGATCGTTTGGTTGAACACGCGAACATGCTGGCACCGTAAGCTGTGTCGAAAGAATTATTGCCCTATCTATATCGATATCAGTATCATGATACCTGCACACTGTTAAGACAAATATCAGGCACGATTAAGTGCTTTTAAAAGTTAGAACTCTGTTAAAAGTTTAGCTATTTAAAGAGACAGCTTGTAGGGCAATTTCTCTTTTGTTAATATTTTTAGAAAACGACTACGTATTTTAATGTTGGTACTCCTAAATAATTAGGGTAGGTGGACACGATAAAAAATAAGTGTTCTAAGAATTGATAACACATACACATATCTACATAATCTCACGCCCTCTTCCCATGGGGGACAAGGCAGAAACTACAGAACGCTATCCATCTTAGGTAAAGTGAGTTGTCTATAGTTTCGATCTCTTTTTTTTTTTGCGGATGGGAAATCATCAAATGACTTCTCCTGCTCTGGGTGGAGCGGAAGGGAGTGTCAGACTCTTACTGACTAAAACTCACCCGTGTTCTTTCCTTAGCCCTTTATGTTCCGGGCCAGCGGTAACCCTTTCGGACAATTCCGCTGACCCGGCAGGCTTCGGCCCTACGGGGGCCCCTCCTCGATGCTGACATCTATTTGAGGCGCGCGTACGCGCCGTCCAGGCAAGGGCCTGGTCCTGATCGGACGGTGAGCTACCCATTACTCTCCGCCCGCAGGCCAGGCAGGCAGGGTTTCAATCTCTAGCATCAGGTGGAACGACAGCTTACTTCACCACGATGAGTTTCTTACAGAATTGATCGGCTGCTACGATTCCTACATACCTACTCCAGTTGCGACAAAAAAAATATTATCTACACGTGCGTTACCTACGTAGTATGATCCATAATGCTAGTACTATAATAACAATTATTATTTCATAATATTAATAGCCAATAAAAAAATCGACTAATTATTTATCGACTCATCGATATAATCGATACATGCGCGCGCGCGTTTTGTTTAAAATTCGAACATCGACGCCGCCCGGTATGGCGCACAAGGGATCATAAAATATTATGGGTCTATTCTTTTCGATACGTGATAACTCCTGGATCAAGTGTTGAGTGAATGTTAATGTAGGGCTGTACCTAATGTGACACCGATATGCTTCCGGGATGTATCGATATGGTGTTTCCCAGGTTTGTTTTTGAAGTTTTCAGAACACTTGCGGTGACGAATTTGAGGAGTCTAATTAATGGTCGTAGCGCGCCTGCTACGCAGCCTTTAATTTGCTACGAGAGCGTTTGTAGCATTTGTGTTCTGTGTTTGTTAAACTTCCAAGTTATACGCAATCATCGTAAAGCAAAGTCATCAAGTAGTTATGTTTTTGTATTAAGAACTCTTTCTTAGTCGGAATAAAGTTCGAAATACAAAATCTTGCTCGAAGGTTTAGTCAGGCTTGGCCTAAAATTAAATCTCGTTTTGTTAAGTCGGAATGCCTTCAACATCAGATCCTGAAACTCAAAGATCCAGAAATTATTTCGTTGTAGTGCGTGCTATAATTTTCTTTAATGATAAATGAAGAGAAGTTAAAATATTAACTTCGCTCATAAAATACTTTTATTACATATATTTCAATCATCTATATCGAATTTTAATTGCTAACATGTCATAAACAGTTATGCTTTACTATAGTTTAATTAATAGACTATCGACCTGTTATAACGGGTCATAAATAATTCAACTATAAAATCTTTTATTTAATTAAACAAATCATAACGCCGCATACACGTGCGTGTCGAAAATATATAATTTTTGGAGCACGTGTCGTTTTTTAAAAGTATTTTGGCATAGTAATGATGATCGATAAAAAACTATTAAACTTCGCATTAGTATTCCGGTACAGCCTATTTCTATTTAAGACAATTTGGACACGTGGAGAGCTTTTTTGTTATGTTGAGATTTCGTTCAAACGGAACCTTAAAAATGTTGAAGACAGCTTTGAAACTTAATAAAATCATCTAACTGTTAGATGATTTAGATGATTTTATTACCTGTTAGATTCTAACAGGTGATTCAAAATTTAAGTAAGGAACATTCGTTCGTTTCGAAGAGGTGCTCATCGAAGACTGATTTAACGTAAAAAGATAAATATTTCGTTCCACATTTGTTTTCTATTATTTTTTTCTGGAAATGTCTAGTGGGTTCAAAATAAACTGCTCATGTATAATTTGGAGGACATGGGTCGTCAGTAGCCCGCCAGTCTGACAATCAGTCTTACCAAGGGATATCGTGTTACCCAGTAACTGGGTTGTGGAGGTCAGATAGTTACACGTATAAATAATATCATTGGCATTTTTTAAAGACTTAATTTTATTCATGTGATAAAGCACGCGAGCTTTTACGAAACGTCATAATGCTGAAAACTGTTTATGCACCTTTAAAATTATCAGGTTCCGCTCCATTACGGACAATGACGTGGCATCATTTATGAAACATGGACTTATTTGGGTTATACATAGTGAAAATTTCCCAATAAATCACTATATTTTATTGGATAGTTTGAGCTTTCAGCGGTAGGCGTCGCAAATCATTGAAACGCATCGCCCGCCCAAACTGACGTCAAATGGCGCAGAAACTTTATGTATTGTGCGCACCTAGTTTTGATGTGTGGTGACGTTTGTTTTACATACTATTGTAGTTTTAAAAACTAGGAAAAGACTGGGTAGATTGATGATAGTTTTAAAAACTTTATACATCATGTCGGTCAAACTATCTGTTTGAGAATATTTTTGTTTGTCTCCAATGGACCTGGATGAAAGAAAGGTTGTAATATAAAACAAACAAACAACATTAAAATTTAGTGCATCTAAGATATAGTTCGAAAAACTGAAAACAAATATTAAACTAAGCATCCTAAGCGCGTTGTGTCCTAAGCACCAAATTATAAATAGCACCTTAGTTTGACGTGTTGCTTTAAATGTCATTTACTTCTAATCAACTCTCATGTTTATACTTATTGAAACTACACTAGCCCCTTCTTAGTTATTTTTCATCATTGTCAGAATCACAGTGACCTTTATTCCCGCCACATGCGTTGCTGTCGGGTTGCTGCTTCTTCTTCTTCGTGTCGCTAGCACAGCCGTGCCAGCGAAACGACAGAATTTAAGATCTTCTTGACCCAAAACTTCGCCACTTCCACGGAGTCGTCGGTGGTAGCGCACAGGTCACTTTGACTGCATGATTTGGGACACAGAGGACAGGATGGGACGTGAAGGATTGTTTGTGACATAGCTCCACAACCATACCTTACTGCCGTTTCGTCGAGGTAGCCCCACTTTACCAGGTTGGAGTTACATCTTCGCACTTGTGTCCGGACGGTCAGTAGACGGTTCAGGGACTTCCAAGTGGACCACGAAGGGTTTGCTGCTGTCAGAAGTAATAGGTATAACTGTGAAAGAACTGTAGATGACATGCACAATGACTTCGATAACTTCCCAGTTTACTTCAATGGTGTTTTTTATTGCACGATAGTTATTAGCGAAAGACGCAGTTTTACAAAATAAAAACAAGTACACGATAAAGATCACTTAACTACAAAAGCAATCAAAACATGATTTATATACCAAAACAGGTCCTGTTAGCTAACAGCTATCTAGAACCATATATAATTATTATAATGTTTATTAAAATGCCAGCAGCCTATTCCAATGGACCACGATAAATGCCAATTAAATCGTAGATTAGATTAAATTCAACCGTAATGTCTGTCTCCAGACAATCAAATGCAATGCCTCGTTTGACAGCGGGGGCAAGATTAATCAAGTACTGGAGGCTAGTAATGACGTGAAATGTCCTTAATTTAATGTGGCAAATAATATGTGCTACAACGATTAATATTGTTTATCTTAATTAAAATAGTGCAACCAGTTGTATCAGTAGCAGACATGAATGACAGTGACATGTCACGGATACCTACATCAAGTTTTGTATGAGAGAATTGATTAGATTTGTGAGTTATGTAACGAAACTAGAGTAGATTTACGAGTTTCTCAATTATTGTGATAAACTAATAACCTAAATTGTATTGTATCTATTTTTGTATGTATCATTCATTGATCATTAAGTACTAAGAGATCTACCACAGTGTAATTAATCTCTGGATTAGATCTTCTTCTTGTTTTTGAGTCGATGTCAATGGTAAAAATAATAAACAGGGTGGCAAGGACATTGACGCGCAACCTTGGATACCAACCTGTATAATGTTAGATGAGTTGGGCCCGGTAGGTGGCCACATCAATAGGCTATTTGACAATGTAAAAAATAAGTTCATAATTATTGACACTCGTATAGATTATCGTTTTTAAAATCGATTTGCATTAATTTTACTACAAAAAAAAACCCGAAAAAACTTCATCTTTTTAAATCTGGCACCACGTAATCGAAAACGGTGCATGTGGTCTGGATTGGCTGAACTTAAGATGACGTCATGATTTAGTAAATTTCTGTCTATCGTTGACAGAACAGATGACTTTTGTCTAGTATCTCGACCGTTTCAACGTTTGTTTACGTGAATCGTGACGTCACGACGCCATATTGTTAAAGATAGCGTTTTGGCGGCTTATTTAAACAGTACATTTTTATTTACTATTTTTTAAAAGAAATACATTATGTAATTTGAAGTAATAGGTTTTTGTGGGCTCGTTAGACACCATTAAATAATCTGAGATGTTTATCAGAAACCAGTCAAATAGCCTATTGTGGTATCAGTGGCGTTCTAGGTTCTCCGAAGTGCAGGTGTATGGACAATTTGAGCCCTCCAAAATATGGGACATGGTTTGGTCAGGAGCACCACATTCGCAATAGTTATAGATTCTATAACTTTCGGTGACGATGTGTCTGTACCGCGACAGATAATTTTATTTTTCTTGTGTTTAAATAATGTTTGTCCAGTACAAATCGGGTAAGAAATGAAGATGATGCTAATTTCAAGTGCCCATTGGTGGTGGAAAGATTTTAATACATAGAGACCAATTCAAGCGAGTTAATTGGAAATCGTACACCATTGCTACAAGAACGTTACTCCTTACTGTGTACTCTTAAATCCTCCACTAAACTTCCACCTTTTGTTCTGTAGTCATTTCTTTCAATTTTTTTCTTAAATTTTTGTCTCCATTTAGCATAATGTTCCCACTGCTGTAACACACACAACCCTCCTCTCAGTGAGAGGGACTGGACCGTCATCCACGACGCGGGCCCTGTGCGGGTTGGCTTTTCTCCATTTAAGTTTCAGTTTTACGGTTTTCTGATTAGTTGACTGCACTATAGATATATACGGAATCCATTCTTATTACTACTGGTCGGGGTTATTGCGTATCACATTAACAGTAGCAATGACTTTCATTTTAACAGTTGAACAACATTCATTGCGTTATTTACGTTGTTGAGCACATACAATTGTTAAACATATAAAGCAATGAATTAGCAATATCCTTCAAATGATTCAGGTTGTGATTGATCGTGTGTTTACGCGACTAGAATGCAGGATAAAAATGCATTATTAATAAATTCGATCATTGCTATAGGTATCCTAAAGGCAGAAGATAAGAAATTGGTATTTATAAAACAGAAGCACATCGAATTTCCAATTAATGAATACCTAAGCGGCTGAGTAAACCCATTATTCAATAATACCGTAAAATTAATTAGCTATAATTATTCCGGATCGAGCGTAAAAATTAAAAAGAGATAAAAAAGTAGTGTGTCTAACGTCCAATTATAGCTTGAGGCATTTTTGACGCCTTATCTGTTTTACAAGCGGACTTATACGTATATGATGAGTGTGTTTTAATTACAAATAAATTACATACATAATGTCCAGTAAAAGACCTTATTAATAATTTTCGCACTCGGCAGTGTTAATTTAGCATTTAAAGTGTACGTTTTACGAAAGTTACCGACTTCTTGCCTTAGTTGTTGATACAATGAATCGATCTTCTCCGGCCGTTGTGCACCTTGGCTTGCCATTGCTTGTGCGAAAGCGTCAGGGTAGCCCGCGGAACTCATTTTTCTTTACGTTTTTTGCAATTTGCTGGTCAGTATTAAGTTGTACGTTGAATAAAATATGATTCGCGACCGTAACAAATATGTAGGTATTTACAGAATTATAATCACTAAAGTCATCAACACAAGTTACTCTCTAAGACCAAGTAATCCTACTGAATGACTATTTCATGAAATCTTGACATTTTAGGATTATACTAACTTATCAAGTAGTATTACTGAGTCAAATGATTAAAGAGAGATATCCCCAATTGCGCCATATAGTGATGATCCTGGTCCATGGAGTGTGAGTGGTATGATGATACCTTTATTTACAAATCAACGTCTTCCGTAAGCACTTTTAGTTAAAACAAGAATTAAATCAACGTGACCGAAAATAAAAGTACCTTTTTTAAAAAATAATCCAAAATTATGAAACTTGACTTTTTTTGTATTTTTTTTATCCATGTCTTTGAACAGGCCAGTATTTAATAAGGTCGTAATGTCCAATATAACACAGTGTTCAGGATTTTTTTTTACTTCACGTCGTGGACAATAGTTTGGGTTATACGTTTTTTCGACTGTAATATAACTACTTTTTGTAAATGCTGTAATGTATAACTGTTTTTTGCCCAAATAAATAAAATAAAATAGATATATTATTTTTAACTTGTGTGATTTGGTATAAAAGATATTTGGATTTCTTTAGGCACTTTATAAGTGTCTTTTTTATATTGCTCGTCAGTGTGGGTGGATATATAATTTATTGAAAGAAAACAAAAGACTGACAGAAATTCTAAAAGCTGTTTGTTACTCATCAATGTTTCGCAGATCTATACTTCTTCAAATATTTTCGAGGCTGTGATGGTAGAGGCACCAATTTTAAATTTCAATCCCATGATACTTCCACAAATTTTACATACCTGAAGTAAAAAAGATCGTGTCAGGCATAAACATTTCCAAATTACATGAAAAGCAATCAATTTCACCAGCACACTGCCCATCAATCCAAACATGGCATAAAATCTAAATCTGCGCGTGCACATGCATAGTTAATCATTCGTTAGCATAGCAATCTGCATGCGTAACGTACCCGCGTTGTACAGAGTAATTAATAATTTCGACACTCGCCGATTAACATTTAAATCAGAGTCGCATTCGGTCGGGATTGGTCGGGTTCGGTCGGGAGCCGTCGTGCCCGATCGACCGTGGTCGGGGGTGAACAGTGAAGTCTGACGGATTGATTTATATTTTGTTTATTCGGCAAACAAATGGCTTTGCCGCGTGTACGGGTATCGTCAGTGTTCAGTGCTGACTCCTGAGTCGGTTTTAGCTGGTAATATGAGATCAATAAATAATTAGGCTTTCAGTTTTAAACAAATGTTTTTACTTTACCGCTTGTTTTACGAAAGTAGCGAGAAACTGCGAAATAGTTCATTATCACCGTGAGGTGTAACAATACTGTGCATAATTCATACTTTACTGTTTCGTATTGCTAACTTTTCCTAGAACGAACTTAACTGTTTTTGCGCCAACTAAAAACGGAGAAAGAAATATAATTTACTAAACTCCAGACTATTTTTTGCTCTCAAGATCTACATTATTCTCATTCTCAGTAACTAAACTTGATGCTCGAGGCATTGACAGTTAACAGTCAATTACCGACATGTGGGGTAAATGTACCGGTTGTAGTCTGCATTCTAAGCTTCTTTAAGAAATGCCTATGTAAATCTTATTGCGGTTAACAGCGTGTAAATGTGGTGGCTAATCTATCACCATACAATTAGCCTGCGTCTAGACGCACACGTACCTTCGACTGGTTGAAAGATAAATAGTGCCTGACAGCTAACTGGCCAAGCGCCTGCTTGATACTGATAACAGTATCTGACAAATTACAGTTTACATTTGTAGATACATTGCACACCGTATTTCGTACTTGTAATTTACCTAACGAAGGAGCCGTAGTTTCTTTCTCACTGAACAAGTTTTATTTCTTAATAACAGCCAGTTAATCAGTTCGTTGAAAGTGTGAAGTTACAGAATAAAAACTAGAACACTTTGCCAAAATTCCATTCATATTAAGGCAATTACTTAGGTACTAATCCATAATTTTCCACTTAACAACTTGGTAATGACATAAATAATTGCAGTTCTCGTACCATCTAGTACAGGTGACCTTCTAGGAGTTCAACCCTTAATTGCGCGATAAAGGTATCGAAGCATGTCCTATAAATTACTGTAGGTAATTATGTTAATATTGTCACTATGGACGTGGTTTTGTGGGCCGTCAATCGTGGGTCACGCTCGAGTGCCCGACACTTGGCCGACGTTTGCCCGAAGCTGCCCGTCATTGGGTGGCACGGCTCATAAACGAGACACCTTCTATTACCGTATGTATTAAGACTAGAAATGTATTAGTGCTAATAGGAAATTATTGACTGTAGTTCTGATTGTGATGGTGATTAAGTTGAGACTAATAAAGCCATTGGATTGATTGATTTTCTGCGTCGATAGAAATACTTCCTGTTTTCTTACTGACATACAGTTCGATCTTTGGCAGGAATCGAATTGATCAATCGAGTTGTCTCTATTCATCTGTATGTCGGACCAGAATCCATAGTCGACCATAAAGCTCTTCCTCTTTCCGGTGATTTCAGGCTTCAGCTAGTTATCCTTGCCAAGAGCCTCATCTTGCCTATGTTGAATCAAATAGGAGTTCAATACAAACTAAATATTCATACTATGAGGGTCAAAAATGAAGTTCTTTACCTCTGGACGCTGAAATTTCAGGATTTTGCTCTTCATCTTTGACCAGAACCTACTCCCTCAAAACCTAGTTACTTACTAGGTACAATACTTAGGTACTGTAGAGGTTATCTATGTAGCCCTACCTTTAGAAGTACAGGCTGGTTATAGTTGCCGGTGTGTTCCATTCGAACGTTCAAGCAAGTGTCAAATATTCTAATAAGGTATTTTTGTTAGTAGAGGGGAAGTGCTAGAAATAACACGATATTGTAAAGTCGTAAATATATTTTACATAGCTGCGCCCCGCGGTTTCACCCGCGTAAATTTCGATCCCGTGGGAATATCGGGATAAAAAGTAGCCTATATGTTAACCCAGGGTGTCAGCTACCTCCATACAAAATTTTATCAAAATTGGACCAGCAGTTTGAGCGTGAAGAAGTAATAAACATATAAACACACACACACTCACAAACTTTCGCCTGTATAATATTAGTGTGATTCAAGTCAAAGCTTTTAATTATATTGTGAAGGTCCCATCTGGAGTTTCACAGTACCTACTAAGGTAATTCGGGCAGGTGTCCGCAACTCCACGTCAAAACTCGTATTTTGCGTATTTTTATTAATTACAGATTATTGTTTAAATGACCTTCAGTAACATTATCACTTATTATCTATTGTTGCCATATTACCAAATTCGCAGCAGCTTTACAAATTTTCCTTATCCAACTCAAAAAATCGCACACAAAATTTCGCGAGTTCAATTTCGCAATGTTTTCGAGACTATTTATTCCTGTCACCCGATGGGCGCACGTGTCTTGAGGCACGTATGCCATTACTTCAAGTTTAGCCACTACACGGGTGGGCCATCCCACTAGAATACTTACCTACAAGGAAATGTAAATTCGCTTTCTGATTTCGTACTACTACTAAACTCTATACCTGTAAATCACTGCTTTGGTCATATTTTTAAGGATAAAATTATGAGATCAAATCAAAATTATAGCATTGTCAACATAAATACTAAACAGTTCCTGAAAATAGTTTTAGCATGAATTTTGCGAGTTATTTGCCTGTTAATTTGTTCAATTAGATGGCCTAATTACAGTATTAACAACAACTTTTACCCTCCTACGTAGTTTACGTTTACATCTCATACGACCTGAAAAGAAGCGATCACTACCACTTCAGGATTTTTTTTTTAGCTCATTTTCTACCAAGTTATTATCAAGACATTCCAAATCAGGCATCAAAACATAAAATGACGTCTACCAAACACACGTAATACAACAATTATTTCAAAATCGCGCAGAGGGCACACATCACTCGTGTTCGACACGCGCTGCCCAACGTTTTTTCATCAATTTGTCCACCGCATTGATATGCGAAATGTAGTCGCGAATCGCACGTCGCATACATACGATTAAAAAATCGCCGCGGTAGGTGACCGGTGCGTACTTAGTTTTAATTTAATAGATTTAGCATCACAACCCGACTCTTAATTGTCTAATTTCAAGCGAAAACAAGGTATGGTTGGCGGACGAATATATTACAGTGGTATGCAGAAGGACTTTCTTTTGGTGCGATATAAACAGTGGCCGGGAATAACAAACAGTAACGCTATAGGACTTCTTGACATTGATATTGATTATGCAAGATTTGATGAATTAGGTCTTGGCATACTTAGTTGTAACCCTGGCCCAAGACTTCAAACTCATGTTCGGTCACGCACCACCTAGTCGGTTTTACAGGCATCCGTCATCTTCACCGTGAAAAATTGGGTGAAGTGAGATCCTTAGCATCAAGTGAAATAACCGCTCACTTCAACTAAGTTTACACGGTGAGATTTTTACAGATTAAACCCACTGATATCCAACTATCCAAACAACTCATCAATAAGTATGAAAAACAATTAGGTACTATCCCATACTGGAGAACAAATATTTCAGTTTATAAACATTATGTGCTGAAAGAAGCGCAGTTATCGAGTTGTTGTTTTTTTTTCAGCCTGCAGGCTTCTCCCTTTCAGGGCTTTTAGTCAGTGACATTTCCATTCACATCTGCGTTTCACAAACATTGCGTCATTTCAAAAAATAGCACCATACATTGTCAACATTTTTAATTATTCAAAACACTTAAGGGCAAAAAGTAATCAAGACACTATTGTTCAGCCGGCCTTGTGTCTAGGTGCAGCATTATTATTCGTAGACCGGTGACCATAAACCTGAAGGTATGTAGGCAAGGCATGTGGGTGGCCTATGCTAAACCGTCGATACTGCCAAACGTCGTCGGACGGTTGCGGAATACCTATGAACAGCGGACAGCTCGGTCCACTGGAGGTCTCGGAAAGAAAAGTTTTGATGCGGATGTATTGTTTTGGTTTGAAAGAATTGGGGCGGGATAACGGTAGGTCGGTGCGTTTGATTTTCCTCGCAGCTGCGCCGGCGGCGGCGCCGCCTTTCTATTTTCGATGATTTATTAGTGTCAACTGACAGATTAGTTCATCACGTTTATACTTACAAATATTAACAGCTATCTAAGCATAAATCAGTTTTGATGCCGATGTCATAATTTTTAAACTGTCAGTATGCTACGAGGTCCCCCACGCCACCTGCATAACAAACGCAAGCCTCTAATTAGTTTTACGAGCCCTGTAAACAACTCAAGATATCAATCAGCAAACTTAACCACACGTACTAAAATTTATGACTTTGTGAATAACTTGATTGATAACTCATCTTCAACTTTATAAGAAATCATTTTTCACGGCGCAACTTAGGAAAAGCGCCCAAATTTTTTCACAATTTATCATGACGAGCAATTCAAATACGCAAATAAAACTAAAACAAAGCATGTTCTCGCGGCACTAAAATAAAGACAAAAGACGACACCAATAAATTGTCGCTGAAAAGTAACCAAAGCATTATACAGTTGCATAACAGTACAGTAACAGTAAATAAAAAGAGGAAAAAGGAGCAAAACTGTGCACGAAACTGTGCGCTTTTAAATACGGACGACGTTGAGCGCGGGTAAGGCAAAGACATTTATGTTCACTAAACAAGTAGTAAAAGTCACTACTTGAGCGTTTTTATGGCACTCATAAATGTCAGATTGTGCGCCGGGGGTTTAGCAGGCCCAGGCCGGCCCGTGCGCGGGACGGTGCCCGACCTACTGAATAAGGCATCCGATTTTACGAACGCGAGCACCGATACTTAATTGATTCTGTTCATTTCTCAATTTGTGTGTTTTTTTAATGTTTTCGTTTACACTCGCTTGACGTTTACGACTGTCATCCGTTGTATAATAAAGCGATTTCTTTTCCTTTTTCAGGTAACCATTTCTGCTGCTTAACAGTCCATAAACAATAAGGCGTCATTAAATGGTAAGTTGACGGCTGCGCAGAATGTTTAGCCGGTGAATGACGAGCGAGCTCAACGAAATCGCGCCGTCTCGCGATATTTAGCACAAAAGTTCACATAACAAGAGTTGCTACTGTAAAAGGAAACTTTATAGCCGAAGACAGACGTGAGAATAGGTCGCGTTTCTCAGCAACGGGCCCCTATGCAAATTATTGCATCATTAAACACCTCGTTGCGTTCGTGTTAGATTGACATTTGCTACACCAACCAGCCAGTTGTCTCAAGTTTGAACACGATTTGTAAGACCGGATGCGTTTGACTGGCGTTAGTTTGTTCAATTATTGTAAAGAAAACGCGTTGTTCTTGCTGCGATTGACGGGTCCAGATAACGCTTTATATATGTTTGGATATTTTGCCAGCCATATGTGAGCGAGCATGCAAATTAAATCGCCGTAATATTATTATGAGGAAGGAGACACACCCATCTTGTTGGGCCTTAATCATCCGTTACTAAGGAACTATAAATTGTCAGCTTTATTGCGACAACACGTTGACTCATTTGCAGCAAAATTATTTTAAAGAGCTGTTTAAAATTAAAACGGTTGAGATAAAACGCTAAATGGCCAGTGTTTCAATATTCTGGTATGAAAATGTTGACAGCATCCGTCTACGAGCCGCGTATTTGCATAGTACGTGTTTACGACCAACTAGGGTTATCACTGTACTAAAGAACTTTTTTACTGTAAACCATTTTGCTACTGGTGAACTCGTAAAATGTATATCGCGATGAAGGCATAAGTGCGGTAGCGCAAATAAAATCTTTGAGTTACTGGGTTGTTTCAGTAACGAATTTTCGTGTTTTGCCTTTGGACTTTTCTGGACTTCGTGGGTCCAGAATAACACGGATATAAAATTGAAGTACATATTGGAAATAAAGAACCTTTAGTTATCACATCAATGACTCTAAAACAAATATGACAAGGGTGGTACAAAAATTATGCGCAGAGCGCGACGTAGTTCATACATTTTCAGCGATTAACGTAGTTCCGTTTGCTTTTATCATTTTCGTCAGCAGTCATACAATGTTTTGAAAAATAAATAGGTACTAGTTTTCGTATTAATGTCATGTATTGAATTTTCAGTTGTATCAAATGATTGATGACAGCTTATCACTTGCTCTTTCAAAATTCTTGGAACATAGAACGAAATCGAATCTGTAACGAAAACATGACAGCAATTTTAATGGTTTTACAAATTAGGAACACAATTTTCCCGTCACTTAAGAATGCAATTTATTATAACTCCTCACCATTAGCAGGCAGCCCTACTGCCATATCCTAGGCAGTACACCTGCTAGCGGGCAGTAGACATGTGTATGGTGGGACGCTGACTTTTATTGACGCGGCCGTGTTTATTACTCGCTCCTGCCTTCTTCGGGCGAGGCTGGCGACAGTTTTGCCTTTCGGTGTACTGGGGTTGAAGGATAACAACGGCGCGAGTGATTTTACATCATATTTTTCTAAATGTTGCCAGTTCTATGTATCGTTTTGATAATAAGGCGCGTATTTTGGAATGCATATCCTGATTGAAAGCATCGTTTTAGAACTCGGACTTCAGAATTGATATATAAGATAGGTGTCTAGAACAGCATAGGAAACATCAAAATATTAATGATTGGTTTCGATCATACTCACGTTCAATTTAATTTAATAAAAACAAGGACCAATTTACTATTCCATATTAAGTCGATCAGCAAAATAAATAATAATAAAGTTTCAGTTGAATGAACTCTTTACTGTTTAAAAATGCGCATAATAAATAAGAAAATGCAAGCAAAAACATTAATATAACTTAATAAGAATAAAATAAAAAGCGTTGACCAATCAATTTAGGTTTCCGCTTCCGCCTATAACTTGGCTCATTTTACAAACTTCGTTTTATGGCTTTTGAATTACGTATGTTAAATAGAAAATGAGGCATGGGAATATTCTACTTAGTCGCTTAGCGGTGCCGATGCAAAGGAATTTGATTGGAATTGAATTCAATTTGTTTTGCATGAATTTCACTGTGCGGTCTTAGTTTACCTACTTTATCAATAAAATATTTTATCTTATTTCTTTTCTCTATTTTTTATGTCGAAATCGTAAAACCTATTTTATTACTATCTAATTAAGAGCAGTCGTGTAAGTAAAATTCGACTTTATAGATGCTTAATGGCACATCAGCAAATCAAGATTACGAGTTGTTTCTTTCATTTTTACTTTCATTCGGTACTAAAATGTATGGCTTATCTGTATAGTTTTCTCCTTTTATGGAAAGGACGTAAAAGTTTTGTTAGTCCAGGCTTTTTATTGATGTTCATAGTGATAACTTCTGAATAACGTCAACAGACCTTCCGTTGTTGCTTAGCTAGAAATGTCTATGCTATAATCGGCGCAGTAATTTTCTTTAGGTGGGTGGTAACGTTTGTAAACGCACCCATAATATAGGAGAAATTCCTAGAGTGAGGCAACGTATTTTAAAAAAAAAAGAATAGATACTCTAGGCTTTACTATCTCCAAGTGTTGTCTCTAATATATTCTGTGTTACAGTCTTTTGTCTTACCCGTTCTGCTCTGTCTTCTAATTTATACTTTGGAAAACCTTTATGAAACCGGTCCAATGAAAGTGAAACCGGTCCACCGATAGCGTCTCCCGATTTTTTATGTTCCAGAAATTCCAAAAAAAGGATCGTTTAAAAATCTGTCGATTTTGAACGCAACCCTTTCATAAAGCTAATCATTCTACCATAAAATAGGTGCGTATAGGTTGAAAGCACCAATCGTAATGGCGCGAGAGGGCATGTCCGCGATCGTAGCGCCACGATAGCATTGTGCGGTGTGGTGCGCAAGAGTCGATCGCGACGCCGATTGTGAACGCCTGTCGCTTACGTGTCGCCTCCCGCCCGTATCTCAGACCGCATCGCACGCAAATTATAATCGATACCATTATTGTAATATCCGAGTGTAACATTCACACCACTATTGTTCCTTTTCTTTGGCGTAGTCTTAGCTCTTTGTTCGCGGCCGTCTGATGCTGTTACAGATCTATCTAAAAACTCGAGTAACAGATACATTGTTCAATTATAGCTTTCAACTGTGTAATAGTAGCTAATTAACAAGTGATTTATTAACACCTCTAAAACGTATTAATATTAAGATACTTGGAAGAGTTTCTCGTTTGAGCTTTTTGTCTGTGTCGGTATGTCAAAATTTTCTTTTAATTTGGCTGTGGAATGCAAAGTTATTCATAATTTTCATACACGTGATAATTAAAAGCAAAAATTGTAGTGTTTTGTCGTCTTTTCGTGTAGTTTTTTTTATGTTTATTATCTTGTTTAATGATTTCGTGTGATCATTAACAAGGAGTTCTGACAGACCGCGTGCCTTATCGGCCGAGACGTCCAATTTAAGTGCCGACAAGGGGACACGTAGTCAACAACTGACATCAATGGTAAAAAGTTCATTTTGCTCCAGCAGTATTTATTTCGTTTCCAACTGTCCTTTCTGGTTTCACACTCCGACCCAAATGTACCGAATGTTCGTTTAATCGGAACATTTTCTCGTTCCGCACGAATTATGACTGACGATAATTATTTTTTTTAATAGTAATGAGCCGTCAACTCTTATAGTCATTACGACTTTTCGATTGTGTAATTGGATAATTTATTCGATCTTTATCTTTTCAATTAGCGTCGTGTCCAATGATGTGAAGTTTAATATTCATCTGACAAATTGTTGCCATTAATTTTTAATCAGTTTTTTTGTTATTTATTTGCTTCAACATTGTATGCATCGTGAGCAAGCGTGTCTAGTGCATGACTTTATTATTTTGTGCAATATAATTTATAGGTGTTCATTGTTATATCTTGTTTTAGATATTCTTATTGATTATTGCGAATTTTATTGAGTTGAATCATGTCTCATTACATCGCTCTACCACACCTGGTAAGGATAGTACAAAAACAATAGAAGGGTCCACTGCAATAGTGATAAATGTACAAAAATGTTAAAATTCAAACTAATACCGTCATTCGGTTACAGTTTATGATCACGTTTACAAACTCGAGATAATTACTTAAGTTTTTAATATTTGGCTACACGGTTAGAGCGCTCAACGTCACAAGTGTTCACGCAAAGACTACCTACAATATAATACGGCAATAATGTTTTTTTTTTTATTATTTAAAGTTACTTAAGAATGATTATTTTCCAAAGAACTATTACTATAATACATGCCCTATATCATAAATAAAAACTATTTTCCTATAGAATCTCTAACACTGTGTTTTTTTTTTCACAGTTTATAACCTTAAAACCCGATTATCTCAGAACGATAAACGAAGGACATTTATCACTATTGCAGATGACCCTTCAATTGTTAAAAATATTTCTATCGAAGCAAATTAAATTTTTAATCAATATCTATAAAAATATCATTGTTAACTTTAATCACTTTGTCAAGCTTCCATGCAATGGGGATTATGATCCAATCGTACTTTTCAAAACCCTGCTTGAGTTGCCCTTACACCAACCGTTAAGAGCTACGTAATCATTAGTAAAGCCATATAAAACAATTTAATATTAAAACATTACCTTCAAATAGTAAAGTTATTTTTACAATTTTAAAAGAAAAGAACGTGTAAAATTTTGAATCACTAAAACCGCTGCGCTGCATTGAAATTGAAACAAACTGGATAGAAGCTCTAAAACTTCGCTAAACAAAAACCTCTTTCCCAACTCATTCGCGATCAAACTGCAATCCAGCCAGCAACAACCATGCATTAATAAAAACAGATAAAATCCTCCTTTTTTATCCAGACACGGGCTTTGGGCGTGTCCATGGTGGCACTGTCCTCATAAATCACAGCACTTACGAACATTGTTTCATCTCATAAATGCAATACAGTGCTGTCTTTATTTGCAGCCTGTCCGATAACAGGGAAGATCTCAATTCACTTGGATCCAATCTTGAGTGAGGTGTATTGTGCGATATGGAGATGAAAGGTTTTGTTCTTGAGTTCGTACCCGGTTCTTTCTGACTGGAGTTTTATAATGCATTGATGATCTCAGGGTCTAATAATAGAGTTCACTTTAAACAGCCTCGTTGGTCTAGTGGTGACAAGCGCTGCAGCTGACCATTAGGTCCTGGGTTGGATTCTCGGGTCAGGCAAAGTGTTTTTGGGTTTTTCCATCTAGAATTTCTCGGCAGCAGCAGTCCAGAATTTGGATTTGTGCCCGTATATTACAAGGAACTTTAAACATACCTGGTAAAATGACCCACATTTCGCCAGGTATATTTATGAACTACAAGCAGCGCCCCACGGTTTCACCCGCATAAGTATCGATCCTGTGGGAATATCGGGATAAAAACTATCCTATATCCTTTCCTGGGACTCAAACTATCTCTATAGCAAATTTCATCTAAATCGGTTCAGCGGTTTAAGCAAGAGGTAACAGACAGACACACTTTCGCATTTATAATATTATATAGTATGGATTATAATATGGATAGGTACACCTCTGCCTAACCCTTCAAAGAACACAGGCGTGATGTCATGTTGTGTTTGCTTAAAACAATTTTTTGTTGATATCTGAATGTGATTGCTTCAAAAGCTTTTTAGACAACAGAGAAATGTTCAATTTTATGACCACACTTATTTACTTCAGTATTATTTTTTTATTTACGTTCGAGTCAAAATAAGACAGCACGATATTTAATCTAGTTTTCATAAATATGTATTAGTAATTCCGTTACCTGTCATTTTCTGCGGAACATTGCGACTTTCGCCAAAGTTCATGAAATTCAATAGGTAATTAATTATCAATGTTTATGAGATAACATTAGGAAACTGCCCTTTCGTAAGTGCCGCTTCGCATTCGGTCAAGAAACTCATTAATAGTTAGTTAACTTTCCAACTGCTGAAGAAACAGGTGAAAGTCCTATGCAAAACAGGGTCACTATGCTAAGGCACTATGCTAAGGCACCACGCGAGACACAACAGCTGTTACGTAAAACAGCGTATAACGGCTCTAAAGCTATAAATTGACGCAATATAAGGTCAGGGTCCCCATATAAACGTTCAGTGTTCGACGTTGGATGCACTACTCCGCAAAGTGGTCATTCGTTTCAAATAAATTACCATGTAATGGCGCGTTAATTTGCATACTCTACTCGACGATACAATTGTCTCTGCAAACTAAACACAACCTTATCCCAAAGAACGAAGTCACTTTTTCCTTCGCTCAGACGTTTTCATTCAAAAGCTTCAGCGACGGTGCTGCCACAGCGGCAAAGCTCAGAACTACGAGCTTTCACGAAAGTTCATGCGCCATCCCAGAGATGGCGCTACATTCGTGGGGTAAAATGGTTCCAGTTTTAGCCGTGTTCGGGTAGCTACGGGGGTTGAAATTGTTCGCGTTTGAAGCTAGAGGGTGGTTTTGTCGCTCCTAAATGTTACGGGGTGGAACGAATAGATGGCGCTACACCGGGTTGCGGGAACTTGGTGAACTTTTTGGAGCTTTCGTTACCACGTGCGAACAAGTTAGCAAGATGGATGAATAAATGAATGGTTATACGAACACTTCGGTACGTATTTGGTTTGCAACGGTCATTCAATAAATACTTGATCCATTCAATTATAAAATCTGAGTTTTGAGCTTTTAACTTATTTTCATTAATACATAGGTACATAGGTAGAACAAGTTTTTTTACAATATTAGAGAATAGCTTAACAAAATAATACTACTTATTAAGATTACATTTAACTAATAGGCTGAAATATCTAAGCCTATCTAAGTATTAGTGAAAACTTAAAAGACCTTTGAATATTATAATCCTATTAATTTCAAAGAGTTTTGTTTACAAACAACCATTGTCCTGCCTTTGAATGGAGACACTACAAAACTTGAGGAAGCAAAAATGTTTTTCATTCAAAACCCTCTTTATTTCAATTTCTGACAATGAAAAGGGAAAGTGCAAATCTTCATGCAAATTATATTTCGCACAAATATACCTGCTTCTGTGTATTGTCCTCAATTGCATAAGTAAAGTTGACAATTAAAGTCGTAAATCTAATGTTTTTGACCCAATTCAAGAATTCTTTAGTCGACATTTGTATTTCTTCAATTGTTTTGACTTACCTGTTGTTGGGAACTGTCGAGGTCTTTGAATCTTTTGTGCAATTGACAAGGTTTGCGAAGGTGGTTGTGTCAATGTTGAGTTACCTGAGGATTTTAATATTATTAAACGTTATCAGAGGAGCAATTCTCGTAATTTTAAGAACGTCTTCTCAGTCTCAATCTGTTAATCATCATCCGCCTAGCCTTTTCCCAACTATGTTGGGGTCGGCTTCCAGTCTAACCGGATGCAGCTGAATTCCAGTATTTTACATGGAGCGACTGCCTATCTGACCTCCACAACCCAGTAACTGGGTAATACGATACCCCTTGGTAAGACTGGTTGTCAGACTTTCGGGATTCTGACTACCCGTAACGACTGTCAAAGATCCATGAATGACAGCCGGAACCAACGGCTTAACGTGCTTTCCGAGGCACGGAGGGATCTCGGTATGTAAAGATGGTCACCTATCCACAGACCAACCGCAGGAAGCGTAGCTTAACCTGATCGATCGACCTGTGCGGCTGTTATTATTCAGCCACGGGCCCCTCTAACTGTCAATTATATCTCTAAAATCCCTACATTTTTGACAATTCTTTGACATTGATTGTCGCTGAGATGAGATTGCGACAAAATTTTTAAGGTTTTTAATTACGGAACCTTTAGATCATTTTGAGATTCTGGCTGATCTAGCAAAACATGTTTTGTGACCATCATCTTTTGTCATGGTGGTGAGATTTTGGCAGCTTATGGTCCTAAGTCAGTTAGAAAAAACTTTCAGTTTAAAAAAGGAATTAGAGCGGTTCTTCTTCTTCTTCCTTTGATGCACTGGAAGGTGGTTGCCAGCTCTATCCTCTGCCAGGTAGAATAAATGTTCAGCACTGCAACTATTGATACAAGACTTACGTTAGTTAAAACTTTATTCCAACTCGAATTTCCGGCCAGGGCAGGGGCTCTAATTAACTGAAAATTATTCTAAAATCTTACACCCTCCGAAACAGGAACGCAGCCGAGAAATTTAGATGTCTCATGCACTAAGCAAACACATATGATTTATATCCAAACACGGGGTCCGATGACGTTTCCACGCCATAAATCGCAACCCTCAAGGCGAGCGGACATATCGGGTGCTTTATGAAGAGCACAGACTCGACGACAGCACGGATACGACCAGCGTACCTAGCCGGGTATAAATTGGTACACGCGCCGGTCACAGGCCGGTACACCCGGGTGCGCCAGGGTATAAATCTGGCACATCCGGCCGGCTACCGCGCCGGTAGTGGCGACGATTATTCACCCAATATCGAGTTTTGGCTTCACTAGCTAGCTTTCTAATCTTCGCTTTCGTCGAACTGGATTTATGTCGGACGCTATAAACGTTTTCTGTATTTTAAAAGCTCACCCAAACCCAGATTTCGTTTTCAGTTTCTGCTGTTAAACCTCGTGAAATACGACCGAATCATTTTCACGTGACAGCATCCCTAATTCACTGTGTCCATCCATTAATTTCCATTACGAAACAAGAGAAAAAGTTAGTTTAATTTCTCATACTTATCCTCTCGTGACTTTGATAATATTTCGCTTAGTTACATTTATAACAAAGAAAATGCTGAACAACTTTCGTAGCTGAGAGAACCTACCAAATTATGACGTAACTACTAAAAGCTTTGGCATCGACTTCTAGAGCGGAGCCCTAAATCAACGTCCATACTCATTAGGGCGCGTTCGGGAATCCTCGGAGTAAACAACACACTGCCCTTCGACTGTCGCTCGTCTAGACGTGACCCAGCTCACCCAGCTCACCTAGCATTGCCTTTTTTTCTACCGGCCAAATCCCCGAATCACACACGGCTAATACGCGACCGTTCGCAATAAATCAACTCGCCATTTTTGTTTTCAACGCACCGATAACTCTTTTGTCATAGGGTGATGTAGTAGTACGAGTAGGTAGGGTTCCAATGGAGTTATTTATATTGTCGTATTTTCCTTGGTGGAAGAAAATTTCCTTTCTGTTTGCTTCATGGGTCAGTGATCAGATTCGTTCGGCGGTGCCTGCCGCTGATGGCTGCGGCTAACAAGCATAGGGATGTAAGTGAAACATCACGTAATTGTTGGAGCAATTAAATGAACACATGCATGTTATCTTAAAACCTATCACGGCTTGAACAAAGCACCGTAAAATTACTTACCTGCTCATAATCTCCTTTACAACCAGTTATTATAAACGGTATGGTATTATCGAAGTTAAAAACTGCAATTAGTCTATTAAATCATTATTAAATTGTTGCAAGGAGGTAGGTACTTATTGGAAATTACTGTATCATTAAGTTGGAGCGCAATTTAAATTATATTTGCACAGGCGATCGAATGCCTACTTATTATTAATGCTAAGATTGATTGACTATGTAGTTCTATTGACTGCATTCCATTTAAGATCGACTTGGTTAAAGAGGAGATAAAATCGGTTTATTCCGAACCTGACCCGAAATCCTAACCCGGTCGCGGGTTAGGTTAGGAACTTGAAAAAAATTAAAATATTTGTTCCGAACGTAACCCTCTTCCTAACCAGACCCGACATATCGTTCCTATCATAACCCGAATTGCGATATAGATAGGTTTTCCCCTCTAGTAAAGCATTTTTAATCATAAGAATTGCTTAGTTATTTTAAAACAGTCCTCTCAATCATCTTGAAGCAACCGTAGCTCCTGAAAAGAAAAAAATAACAGAGGATTAAAACTATCATTTTCAAACCAATGAATTTGAGACTGAACTAAAAATGCTTGTTAGCAATTTTGAAGTGTCTCCCTTCTTCGCCGGGAGCGTTTGCACCCCACGACTCCTAGTTTGCAGACTCGCTCCCTATAAGGGAAATAATTGTTTATTTTCGACAGCCACGCACTTAAGTCCACTGTGAACTAACGACCATGTACCTACAGCGGTCACCCCAAAATCGTGATAAACTTGATTAGGGAATTTCATGAATTTTGTTATGTTTAAAATGTTCACGTAAAGTTAACATCGTGATAGCTATTTTCGGATATACGAGTATGTAACGGAAATGTGGTAGTTGGTCTAGTGGCCGCAAACGCTACGGCTGAGCATGAGGTCCTGGATTCGATTCCCAGGTAGGGCAAAGTGTAATTGGGTTTGTCTATCTGGAATTTCTCAGTATCAGCTCGAAGTCTGGATTTGTGCCCGGTTGATGACAATAGTGGTAGAGCAGTGGTGGTCCAGTGATAACGGCCTCGAATCACGAGGTGTAGGTCGTGGGTTCGAACCCAGTCAGGCGTCTTAATTTGTGTAAATAATTCATCACCACTGCTCTCAAAACTGTGAAGGAAAACATCGTGAGAAAACCGGCATCTCCCAGAATCAAAAATTCTAAGACATGTGACATCTACCAACCCCCACTAGGCCCGCGTGGTGGATTACGGCCCTCTCACAGAGAGGAGGCTTGCGTCCCAGCAGTGGGAACGTTATAGGCTGATTATGTATCTAAGTATTATGTATGATGGCAATAGGCTCGCCCGCTATTACATAGACCTTAAACAGACCTGGCGAAATGTGGGTGTACCTACTATAGGATACCGCTGCCCAACACTTCGGGGAACCAAGGCGTGATGTTTAAGTAGGTATCGAAAAACTTAAGCAGTACCTTAAAACTGAAATTAGTGTTTAATGTAAGCCTGGCTTCTTGTGTGTTCTATTTGGCTACTTTTCTGGGTTTTCCCTTCTAATTCCATCACCAATCGGATTCAGTAATCTACATAAAGCAATTTAAAAAAAAATATGGTTACCTACACATAAGCTTTTAAATATTTGCTATCCTAGTGTGGATTGGTCGTTTCGCACATCCTCTTGCATTGCATTCTACACCCCACTTTAATTCCAAACATTCCAGATTTAAAACAATCTTCCCGCTCAAATAAAATGCGTTTACATGCCGAAAGCAATCAACGGCAATACTAAACTTTTTTTTGCACCCATAGATAGTAGCGACATAAATAACAGGGACATAGCGGGAAGCATAGACTATACAATGGCAAATGTCGGTGCTCACTCGCGACCATTGTAGCGTGGCGCGGAGGCGTTACGAATCAATGGAGGGAATTATCGGCACTACGACTGGCGTGGAGATGACGTACGTGGAAAAATATGGGAGTAATCATCTTGTTAGCGGGTTAGAATGGTCCTGTAGGTTGCATCTTGGGTCTGTTATAATTTGAGTCCTCTCAGCCTGGTTTTCCACCAGAGATGAGCGAGGATGCGTGTAAAACTAACCAATACTAATGCTAACTGGTTCAAGCTATGAAAATGAAGCGATGTTATTGGTTGGTTTCACAAATATGCCTCGCTACGAATCCTCGCTCATCTCTGGTAGAAAACCAATAGCAATATTTTCTTGGGTACTACAGCAGATCCTGCTCACCACATCCATTCAGTTACAGTTAATGGACAGTATTGGATCTTGATTTAAATTAAACTAGAGTTCATACAACTTTAGATTTGACGAAGATTGTGACGTTCTGGACATATTTCAAGAGAGGCCTAACAGCGGATATTGCGGGTTATGGAACTTGTGGATTCCTGATGTTATCTCCCACCACGGTAGCGCCGACAGTTCCTGTGAATCGACGTCTTCTAAATCCACCTAGATCTTACCTTGCTATTCCTTTTCTAGATTTTACAGTTTAATTAATATGCGACAGCGAGCGAAGTTTCAAAAATGAATTGAGCAGTATCTCAAAAGTAAAAGTCACAAAAAGATAAAATTGTTGAAAAAATCAAACTGCCCTATTTAAAATTGCTGCTTCTGACCTCTACATTAAGACAAACATATTTATATACACAAAGTCCCATTTTATTCATGACGTCATCTCCATAGACAATCTTGTGCCAGATTAGTTCGTCCCACGCAGCGTATCGGTTGAAGAGGTAAATGAAATGCTATCCGGAGGGGAAAAGTTAAATTACTGAATTTGAGGGTCAAAGAAATAAGTCTTCCGTAGACAGACACGCCTATTGAGTTGTCTATTGATTTAAAATGTGTTGTTTTGTTTATGGCAGCGTGTACATAGTGCGTTATGTGCATGGACATTGAAACTGAAAGGGGGCACAAAGTTGAAAGGGAAGTGAGCAAAGTGTAAAATGTATGATGATGTCATCATTATCATCATTTCAGCAAAGATGTCCACTGCTGGACCAAGTCTCTGTAGGCGTTGCTGCAACGACCGGTCTCCTGTAAAAGAAAATAATAGCATTCTGCAAAATCTGTGAAGAATTTTACTTTTTTAGCTTTCAAGTTTTCTAATAACCAATATGAAACTTAAGAATAAGTTTAACTTCGTTTAATTAAAATACACATTATTTCATCTTGCTCCTCTTATTCTCTGTCAAATGCTTTAAAATTTCACTTTATTTTTTTTAGATACAGACCATACAGATAATAACAACATACAGCGTGTTTGGTAGAAGGACCGACACAATTTTCTTAGGGATAGGAAGTGTCATATTATCCTAGTTTTCACCCATAACCTGTCTTAAGTGTCACGGTATGTAATTGAGATAATATTCTCCGAAATGTCGTTACAACTTTTTTATGTGGTTGTAATAGAGCGCAATAATTTTTGGTGTTATCTGCAAAACATCCAATTCATCTTTTAGAACCAATTGTACATAAATGTAATGTACAATTGGTTCTAAAAAATGACTTCGATGTTTCCAAAGTCGTAAATTGTGTTAAGGCGTCTACATGACCTAAAGCGCGGTCTTTGTCGGACTGCATAGAAAAGAAAGAGAAGCGCGATGACACAACGCTGGTAATTTATTGCAAAATATGAAGCAATTATATATTTACAAAATATCTATTGTTTTGACTAAAAAATCAAAACCCGATTTTAATGAAACTTCATACGCATGCAGGATACAAAGGTCTAAAATGTAACTTAAGAACATTTTCGAAAAATAGTGTTACAGCCAAATTAGACCGATTTTTTTTAAATAAGATATTTCAAAAATGTTCTTAAGTACCTTTTTAGACCTTTGTATCCTGCTTAAGCGTATGAAGTTTCATTAAAATCGGTTGATTCAATTCGAAAAACAAGGGCTTGAAAGTTTGTATGAAATGCCGTATGTCGTAAACGCTCTATAAAGGATAGAATTGAAGTTGCTGTGTTCTAGAAAAATGCTTTGCTTACCTAATATTGAAGCATAGCATTCGCATAATATAATAAAGCTTGGTTATTGACATTGTACAATTTCTTTACTTCCCCTTGCATTTTCGATGAGGAGTCAAAACATACACAGAATGAAAATCAAATACCATGCAATGAAAACTAATCTTTACTGCTATTATGTTAAAATACATTTTCATATTTTGCTTCCCTTTTTTGGGTTTTTCCACGCATAAGTGGTCAATTCTTAATTTATGGGAATCGAGCTTACTAATCTCCTGGGGTTTCCCTGCTCTATGTATTTCTAAATTGTACTATAGTGTTGTAGTAAGGGCGGAGTCAAAATAATTCTTTCCCCATCTCATTACACTAAGTAGGACATAAACCAACTGTTTTGTTTATAAAATGAAGTTATTAAGTAATTGAAGCAATAAAATTCATGATATGAACGTTCAAAATGAGACGTTTGACAAATATACTGCATTTACCCAAAACCTCGAAATTGGGGTAGGGTCGTAGTAATGACCCCGATTACTGTTATCTATGCCGATCACTACCACAGACCCTAAATTGCCGCCAAATTTTAAATTCGAACATCATAATCTAACTTCTTGAGGACGAATTACAAAAAGGCCAGGAAACTTTTTATTGTGTGTGTCCGTTTGATTGCATGTTTTATTTATAAGTGATTATAGTTCAAAATTGTTTGTGTTGTGACTCTGGGAATTGGAACATCTGCCGGGTGTCTGGAAGCGGCTCGCGCGCATTTGAAATTTTGAAAAAGGCTCGACGCCAGAGCAACAGATGCGACATGGATTCCAAAAAGCAGATGTTTATTAAATACCCTCATAGATTAAAGTGGGGAGTGCTTTTGTTTTTTTATTTCTTACATTGGACAATATTGTGCCTTAACTGGTTTGACCCTTTGTGTTGATATGCGGGTAAGATAACATGATAATTGGTTTCGTCGTCTTTTGTACTGATGTACGATATGAAAATTGCTAATAATTGAGCTTATTACTTTGTATTGCGCGTTAAATTATGGATTCGTTTTTTGTCTAATCGATTATTACAAATAAGGTGTTCAATATCTTGACCGAAGTCAAACAAAAAGTTGTTGTAACTGAAGTCAAACAAAAAGTTGTTGTAACTGGATACAAAGAGTATTTGTAGAATTGCAATAAAAAGTGGAATGGCAGAATAAATACTCGATATCTCATTGCCCGTGAGGAAACTTGCATGTCCTAGAACCAAAAATTCGAATACAATGTGACATCTACCAACCCGCACTGGGCCCGCGTGGTGGACTACGGCCCACTTCCTCTCACAGAGAGGAGGCCTGTGACCCAGCAGTGGGAACATTATATGCTGATTATGATATCTCACTGCCCAACTAAAATTGTTTATACAGCTACTTTAACCTAATATTATTATTGCGATTAGTTAATTATTGTAAAAACCGGGATAGGTACTCGTATATAATATAATAATATTTAAAAAAAATATATAGGTACTCTTCGCTTTTCAATTAAAAGTTAACTCCTTTAAATACCTACAGAAATTTCTCAGAAAAACACAGTTAACCTCAATTTTTATCTCACGATGCGACGCGCGCTTTACTTGTGTTTACCAAGTGCACAAACACACTGTGAATGAGTGTGTAAGCGCAGGAGCTCTTGGTACCGTCTGAGACAATAGTCAAGTCGGATGTGTGCGTTTGTGTGTGCGGGGGTGTGTGTGTGTGTGTGATTGTACACTTGGTTATCACAAATAAACCGCGCGTCGCTTCATGAAAAAACAGTACTATACTAGTTAATAAAGCCCAGTTGATACTTATAATTAAAATCAATGTTTACAAGACTTACTGTTGGTATATGCAGTAGTTACAAATCGATATTAACTCGTGTATCTACAGGTAAGCTGTATATTACGCTTTCAACTACAATCACAACAACACATTCAAAGTGCTTAATATTCAATGGAAACTTAACTGCGTCCAACATACCATTAATTTATACACACAATCACGACCTTTTTAATCAAAAATGTTCGTTCAGAATTAACACAAAAACACAACGATCTTTTTAGAACGTTATTCCCGTAGCGAAGGTGAAATTTCACGGCCAATTTTTATATGATTCGTGGAGTTGGCACTGGTTTAATCTAAACTACGTTTAAACTGCTGCTTGACATGCAACTGCGTGGAAGGGAATTAGATAAAAGTTTCGAAACTATTTCATAGAAACATTTACGGAATGGGGAAGGCAAGATAAAATAAATAATAAAATAAATAAATAAAATAAGAAAATAGACGGATTCAAATATTTTTCGTGAATTATAATGCGTGGGGATGAATAATTTTGGGTGGTTTTGTAATGTCATAAAAGTTTCACCCTTTAGTTTTAGGAGACATTGTAGTAGGCGAAGACCTAAGAAACGATGGATGGACTTTGTGAAAAATGATATGACCAGAAAAAGGGTGATTAATTACCGAGATGAGGACTAATAGAGAAGTATGGTGGAAAAAGATCGACTCCAAATATGCGTTTCAGAAGTCCCCATTAGGTTTATGTGAAATAAAATATTTTAATTATGATTTAAATTGGGCAAGATGGCAAGAGAATGAAGAGAATGATGTGAATGATGTCTGAAAGAAAAGATAAATTAATTCATTAGGTACTAAAGATACAGAATATGAATTTTACCGCCGAAGTGCCATAAGAGAGCTTTTAACCACTTGAACATCGTTCATTAATCACATAAAAGTGATGCCACACAAGGTATGTATTTTCTAAATCCACATTTATTTTACAGACTGAAAAGAAACATTAGTGGTTTTCCCCTCTTATTTCCATTTTCACCATAAATGGGTCTAACTTGGTCAAACTCAAAGCAGTCTTTTTATGGCGGGACTTCAGTGTCTGGCTGTATATTATGTCTGTGAAGTTTTTTCAGTTACTACTGATCTGAAACTTAGCATAGATGTAGAAATATTTTTTCCCGAGTCCTGTCCGCCAAAAAAAGATTTTTTAATTGTTAGTTTATTTTTGTTGTGGGCTTATTATAACAAAAACCTTACAAGCCTTCCCAAAGCTTCTGCTGGTATCTCTGACATACTTAACCCACTTCCAAAGCTCCCACTGCGCATTTTTCGTCTGCTATGACGTCATCTAACATGGCACGGTACACTCCAGTCCACACAAAAGAGGCCACGGGCGATTCCGGCCTCGCCCCACTACCTCGGATATAATATTTATGAGGGGTACATTTTCGCTCTATAATTACATATCGATTCGTCCGTCCGAGTGACGCCCAAATATTATTCATACGACCTCTTCAATTACTAATACGTAGGTGGACGGGCAAGTCGTTATTTTTGTTTAGAATTTTTCGTAGTTTTTTTTTTTGTTTCTGGCAGTTGTGACGGGTTAAGTACGACTATTATGTAATTGTAACGTTATTTTCTTTGACCCATTTTTTTTCCTTGAAAAAGAAAAAATACACGTGTACGCTTCACGGTCGATGATTCCACCACACTGAAATTCACAATTATACTATGACAGATCGGTTTTTAAGTTAATATTTCAACCTAATACTAATTTATTATTCAATTAACCCTTGCAAACTACCCTCGGTCTAGTCTGCCTCTATTTCGTGACATTCCGCTTACGTCATAAGTTTTTATACTACCTGATTAATTAATTACAACATAATTATATAAATTGCTATAGGTCATTGTTTTGACATACAACAACAGTGATACATGGAGATAGCCTTTTCATACTCAAGTAAAATCCTTAAAAAAGTAATCAGAATAAGTGGCTACTATTAATTACAGCCTTTATTAATTAAATGGCCGTCAGGAATTTGCGTGTGACATGCCGCGACCTAGTACGGGCATTTTTTAATAAAGTTAAATTTTCACGCACAAGAGGTTGTAGGGTAAAAAGTACTACCAATAAAAGATCAATTCACAAAGATAATAAGCAAAAGTGAAAGCGTACACGTGATTGTGGAGTCCCGTTGGCATGGTACCTGTTGCAGTCTTATTTACGACCCAAAACAAACGCTTTATCTCGCCCCGTCCATATAATGCGACCATAAAACGCTCCACACCGATCCATTTACGACTTCTTGCATAACACCCTTTTGTTTATAAACAAAAAGATTTCAAGGTCCGCGCTACCTTGCGATTTTAAAGTCGCAATTGAATTTAGTGACCGTTTTTCGGCCGTCCGGTGAACTTGCTCGTCCTCGACGAACTGCAATTTCGTTTTAAAATGATATAGCCGACGATTAAAATTCAGTGGACACGCGCGTCATTACCAGCTGATCGATATATTGCGGTATTTAAATTGTGGTAGTGGAGTGATCATAAACGCGGAGTGGTTGTAAATAAACAATAAATTATGTAACGTATCGCTTAGGGCCGATAACCCGCGATTCCTTTTCACATCTATCTGGAGTTTACAAGCCTTATTATGTTTACGATCTGCCAAGTGATAAACGAACATGAATTAATTTGATGTATTAATAATTAATTATTATTCTGTGAGTTTTATGAGTGGTGTTGACGGATACATTGTGAAACTGCGTTGTAGTGAGGATTAATGGGCACAAAGGTAACAATTAAAATTTCTTGTATCTTTAAATCTAATTTATTAATGTTATCCTTCAGACAAATTGCTCACACCTAACATTATTAATTGAAAGTTAGTGCCAATTCTAACCAATTAATTCACCAGCAATTAGTCTTGATTTTACCCATATTCATAAACGCAAAATCTTCTTTCACAAACACGGCAGCATCCAATCGCGTACTAAGCGCGGAGTATAAGTAAAAAAAATAGACAAAAAAGTGATTCTAATGTGGGGGAATGGCGGCTGAAACGCACCGGGAGGGGCGAGCGGGGCGGAGCGGGCACAAAAAACTAATAATAACAGTGTGTGTCACCCCATCACTGTGGAGTGTGGTGTCCCATTCCTGCGTCACCCGACGTCACTCGTGTGAACTTTGTATGCCATTTTGGATCGAGACGCTTTTGGGAGCGAGTTTAATAATAGCGCAATATAGTATTTGTATGTATTTAGATCGTGGGTAGGTATTGCGAACCGTCTGTCTCTCGAACGTCTGCTAATTAAATATTTTAGTTTTGCAAGAGATAATTGTGTTTATTCTGTCTCTGGGAAGCTGTTTAATTGGATAAGTTGTGTTCGCACTTCGACTTTGCATAGACTTAAAATGTTTTGTACAATGCAAATTCGGTCACAATGTCGTAACACTTTTTAAGACTGCTCAGATTTCTTTACAAACAGCGTACCTATATACACCGTGGTAGGTATTCAAGATGAACGAATTTTAAAAAGGAATTTCAATCACTGTAATAAAGTAACGGTTCCAGATCTCAAGACCACCGTCATTGCCAAACAAACGGTCCACGTTCTATTAATCTCACAAATACACGTGAGCATTTTTCTCAGCGGATTTAAATCTCCGTTCACCTATCATTACGAGGGCGAAACTAATCCAGCGTGTAATCTTACGTAATTATAACATGGCGGGGTTAGTGTAAGTCACGAATCCTGCTATCTAGGCATGAGGCGAGACTTTTAAAACTTTCCTCCTATGTATATGTTCAGATATGTATATAGATACCGTGGCCGGAATCTGATTATCATCGCGGACGGAGTAAAGTTGCGGGCACATTGTGGACTTGTGCGATAAAGTTTTTGACAGTGGAGACTTTAGAACGTTGCGGCACATTCTTGTGGTCGAGAACGCGTCGCTTTAGATTTTAAATATTACTATTTGTCAAAGTAGAGTAACTTAGCATTAGAGCAACTATAACTTTATTGAACAGCCTGCACTCTAATTGCGTCACACACTTTCAATCACAATCTGAATAATTTGAAGGATATTGTTACTCCAAATACAAAAACAATCATATAGACTACTAGCTGACCCGACAGACGCTGTCCTGTTTTTGGTTCGAAAGACACATGGCGCCATCTATTATCATAATAACGTTATTGTTGTTTTCCTCGGGAACAGCACTTTTTTCGGGATGAGAGGTCCGTTTCTGTACACCTGACAACGTATATGCAAAATTTTAGGATGATCAGTTCAGTGGTTTAGGCGCGAAAAGGTAACAAAAAAACAAATTTACTTTCGCAGTTATAAAATTAGTTAGGATTTACTAAAACAAAACCTCAACGTCAAAAACTCCGTAGCACACCTCGTAGCTCGTCGTAGCACCATTGTGCCCCCTGCCTAACATTAAGACCGTGAGTTTAACCGGCTGATAATCCGGGATGTAAACACGCGAAACACGATCGCCTCCCGAAGCCCGCCACCGTCGCTAGCTACGTCAAATAATACACTAATATTTATTTATTTATCTACATGGAATTTTGCCCTAATAGGGACACAGGCATCTTTAACTAGATCCTACTTGGTGCTACGTATATTATTGTTGATATGTCAGGGATGCCAAACATTTCGGGGTTTATTTATAACGACGATTAAAGTTAAGTGACGTTTAAACGTCAAAAATGTATCGTTAATCATTCGCTAATCACAGCTTAACTTTAAGCAACGTTTACGAATAAAGGAATAAAGGGGCTGATTCTTAGAATATTACATTATCAAAGAGAGCAAATTACATCCGCTTACCCTCACTGGACCCGCGCGGTGGATGATGGCCCAATCCATCTCACAGACAGGGAGGCCTGTGTCCCAGCAGTGGGAACATTATAGGCTGATAATGCTAAGAAAGCAAACTACTAAGAACACTATAGTAAAAATCGGATTCTTCAGTCTGCTAAATCTGGTTGAATAATTAAGTAAAATCCATTCTTCAAATGACTCAATGTTACCATTTTGATTTTACAACATTTTTATGCTCATGTATCATAGTAATACCTATTATTCCACATCCATATTTGGGGCTGATTAAAAATAACTGTTAAAAAAAGATACAGGTCTATTTATAACTGCCAATATCTGAAAGCAATAAATTAAAAAGCGATTACTGAAATTAAGATGCAAAACTTTATCGGACCGTTTATTGGCATTTCATCAACGTCAAGCTGTGATGTGTGATGGCCGACAATATACGAATTATGATCAATTTTCCTGACGTTGTGGGATATTTAAGTGCTTTATCATCTTATCTGGGCATGCAGATTCAGAGCAAAAAAGTTGATATTTTAAATGAAGGTGTAATGATGGTGTATGTGGTATAAACATAATCTTATCCTAGGAAAACTACGGTAGAAACATTGAGCAATTTGGTAATGTTGGCAAAACAAACCAAAAGGATCGATTGAAGGTAAAGCTTCGCTTGCCACGGTCGGTTTCGTAGATGGGTGACCATCCATTATGTATCGAGATCCCTCCGTGCCTCAGAAGCCATTGGTCCCGGCTGTCATTCGTAGATCTAGAAGCCCAAAAGTCTGATAACCAGTCTTACCAAATGGCTGTCGTTACACCCAATAGGTAACTGGGTTGTGGAGGTCAGATAAGCAGTCTCTCGAGTATCACAAATACAGGTATTCAGCTACATCCAATTAGACTGGGATCTTACTCCAATATAGTTGACAAAAGGCTAGGCGGATTGATTTCTAACCGAATAAAACAAATGCTAGTTCAACTATCCAACTTTCCAACACGATTTATGAATTTTGAATTCAGTTCGATGCATAAAAAAAGTGTTCCATTTAAAAAACCGTTCGATTTGACAAAAGAAACAATGCAAAACGCTAAATTAAATTCAAATATCGAAAGAGGAAGTCGCCGCGCCGCCCCCGCGTCTCTGCGAGATTTATTATATTTGTCCTGCGCTTATTTCATTATTGCCAGTCGCGCGATTCCGAACAGGCCCGTTGAAATTTTAGGAATAGTTTACAATGTCAACGATCTCTGATAGTCACGAATATGCGGTAATTTGGCGTTGTTTTGTATTAATGATAAGTACTTATTGGTATGTTTCCAAAAACTGTTTCGTTAATAAAATTTTTCTTTTTGTTCCAGGTAAATTCAGCAAATATCAGACGAGTTGAGAACGATTATTCATAACAGCAGTTTTATTTAGGTACTAGCTTCCGCCCGTGGCTTTGCTCGCGTGCTATGTCCATAAAATATATATATAGTGCATGTCCTTCCCCAGGATTCAAAGTATCCACAAACCAAACATTAAAATCGGTCCTACCGTTTCGAAGATTAGGCGGAACACACAGACTGATTTTTTTTTAATAAGTACCGTACTTATACCTATTTTCGTATGCATAATAAAAAAGCTGTTATTTTGACATTCCAAACAAATAGGTACTTCAATTTTATTTCTATTATTTATGCTGCAGTGAAAATATATATTAGGTATATTTTCAATGCAGCATATTTTTGAACTTTCAATATCAAGCCAAACCATTAAGTTAGAACAGTGGTAAGGGCACGAGGAGTTAATGGATTGAACATTTCAAAACAAGAATAACTTGAGAGGGTTAAAACGTTATGTAAATAGAATGAAAATCGTTTTCTAACTGAACTGTAAAAGCGCGCAAAAACTTTTTGATGGACTCCCACTGAGCTTACAGTATATTGAAAATTTTCCCATAAATTAATTAAATTTTGTATTAAAAACAGAAAATGTTATTTTAAAACTCCTTTTTGTTTAATATAAAAACTCAAGTTTAATAACACCTTTTTAAAGTTTAAAAAATCTGTACTTAAATGTTCCTCAAATTTCGCGTATACAAACACTTATAAATAGAAAGCGTCCAATGAATATCTGTCTCGTTCACACTTGGGAATAACCTTATCAATCTAACACGAATCGAACAATAGCTTCGCATGTTTGATTTATACAGTCGCTTAGTAGGAACATTACGGATAATTATAGTGCGACTAACTGATTTTAACGCTTGAAAATAATGAATTTATTTAAAATCGTGAAGTGCTTTTGATTGAAACAATAAATTTAACCGTTTAAAACCGTTAAAGGCTCCTTCAAAAAGGAGCGACACGCGATAAAATCGCACGCGACACAAAAGCACCGCAAGTCGCGCAACGAGCGGTGTCTTTGTGTCGCGCACGAGAAAAAAACATTTTCTTGCAACTTTTTCCTATCTTTATTTTAACCGTTAAAGAACGGAAAATTCGTCACTTTGAGAAAGGCCAAGGCCTCTATCCAGATACTCTAAATTTGGTTCATCGCACTAATTCCAAGCCACGTCGACCTTTAAAAAGGCAATTTCAAATTGCGAACTGTCAATTGGAGCGTTCACGACAAATCCCAAGAGGTCTCGTTCGAAGTACACCTCCACAAAAGCCGAACAGAAGTAGGAGCTCAGCTCACGAGGTTTTCAAGGGTGGTGGCTGCTTTCGGCGGGAAAGCAGCGGCTTGAAGCGGCCGGAGGGTGGGGGAGGGTGGCAGGGGGGCGTGATGGCTCGTATTGATTTAGTGCCGTCGTCGACGGAGCTATGTACTGCTAGGTAGGCAAGTATCGCTCGATGTCGCTTGATGCGCTTTCTTTGAGCTGTGAATGGATGAGTAGCGGGCGCGAACATAAATGATGGCCTGAAGTTGGTATTCTGTGTTGTGTGGTGAATAAAATTGAGATACTTAGGTCCCTTTTATTCTTTTGCATTATAATGGAACATCAGTCATTCATTTTATAAAGTACCGTGAGACTTCTGTTTGTAAATGTTTTAAATTCAATGACTGGACCATGCCTTTAATTAGGTTATTGTTTAGTGTGAAATTTGGATTATGACGTCTAACAAGAATCATAAGATATTATACCTACACGGAAACTGATTGACTGATTTACTTCAACAAGATCATATTTTTAACGTAGTACTGTTTCTCATGGAGACCGATCTTAGTCGTCTAGTATTTTCCAAGTTATTTTCACACCTATCCAAAAAATATTTTCAACAAAATCAAAAACGTATAAAAGCAAACCCACACAAAAATCCTAGTTTAACACAATCTAGCAATTTTCCGGTGCAGTCAATGTAAAAGCGCTTTTCGCTGCTGCAGCGCTGTATGCCCCTGAGACCTCCAGCGTCGAAGATTTAAATGGATATTTAACTTTATTCTCAAGGAACCTAAAGTCTATTGCCTTCGTCCTCCGAGTCTGTAGGTTTTTTTTGCTTAGAGAAAAACTTGCGAAGCTCCTAGCAAATGGTTTTAAATAGTCCAGATACAGCGTTTTAAAACTTTTATAATGGTCTGTTTATTTAAGTTTGTACGTCTTGTCTTTCTCTTGGAGAGGACAGGGGATGGTTTATTGTTACTTTAGTTTAGCAAGCCTGGATAGAAAACGGTTTAGATGACCTTTAACGGAACGATTGTAGGTTAAGCTATGGTTGCCGCGGTCGGTTCGTCGATGGGTGACCGTCTATTGTCCCCGTCCGTGCCTCGGAAAGCACATTATAGACTCCTTCAAACAGGTGCGACACGCGATAAAATCGCGCGCGACACAAAGGCACCGCAAGTCGCGCAATGAGCGGTGCCTTTGTGTCGCGCGCGATTATATCGCGTGTCGCGCCTGTTTGTTGGAGCCTTAAGCCGTTAGTCGCAGCTGTCATTCTTAGATCTTTATCAGTCGTTACGGTACGAGCCCGAAAGTCTGTGAATTAGTCAGGGTATCGTGTTACCCAGTAACTGGGTTGTGAAGGTCACATAGGCAGTCGCTCCATGTAAAATACTGGTATTCAGCTGTATCTAGTTAGACTGGAAGCTGACCCCAACATAGTTGGGAAAAGGCTGGGCAGATTAATTCACACATTGGTAGAACAAAAGTTGAACGAGTTATCTATCTAATAGACTTCGACTGTATTTTTGATTGAAATTGTGTCCGATACATTGCGATAGGTTCGCTTCCGATGACTGAAACCGATAGCGTCATCGCTGAACGGTTGTGATAACAAATGTGCTAAGTTGGACGAAATATTTGGAGGTTTTCAGCTATGGTTTTAGATACAGAACCCAAGTTAATACCTATCACCAACCCTAATAATTAAGTAATGTTTACTTTTATTTTGTTTATTTTTATATCGTTCTTTCTAACAACTAGGAGATCTGTTTAGTAATATGTGGATAACGTTGTGAGTAGTCTATTTGTTACCTTTAATATTAATTTCTAACCCATGTTTACCTACTTATTATTACATTACTGTTTGTGGTCCTAAATGCTAGTCCTACTACGGAACCCTACACTGTGCGTGACCCGACACGCACTTGGCCGGTTTCTTTCTGAAATGTCAACGAAACTGAACGTTGACGTTCGGGTCGGTGACGCTGATTCGGGTATACTCGGCTCCAGTCGGTCGGTGACGCTGAATCGCGTATAGTCGGTTGCAGTCGTAAGTTTTCACGTCTAAACTATGGTGATAGGCACACACCCACTTTTTAGGTTTCCGTACCCAAAGGGTAAAAACGTGACCGTATTACTAAGACTTCGCTGTCTGTCCGTCCGTCCGTCTGTCTGTCACCAGGCTGTATCTCAAGAACCGCGATAGCTAGACAGTTGAAATTTTCACAAATTATGTATTTCTGTTGCCGCTATAACAACAAATACTAAAAACAAAATAAAATAAATATTTAAGGGGGGCTCCCATACAACAAACGTGTTTTTTTTTCGGCGTTTTTGCCCTGTGGTACGGAACCCTTCGTGTGCAAGTCCGACTCGCACTTGGCCAGTTTTTATAAAAATAACTGACTATTGCTCAAAAGTAATACAGCAGTCTCTATCTCCATGATTAATATCCATTTTTCTTAACAGAATAAAATCATAATATTTTTATTGAGAACCGAGGCGGGTTTTGAATCTTATTAATAAAAGAGAATGACTGTCTAATACAATTGGGGCTATCACCGCTCCTTCCTCTTTTAGCAATTCAATTATAAAAAACTCGATCACCTAAATGGATTGTTGATACCGCTGCTAACATAAAAACCGCTTCACGAATCCGTCACAGAGTAGAATACAGGCAGAAACAAAACAACAGTAAAATACTCTGTTCTTTGCTTTAACTCGATAATAAACAGGGTTATTGGTAAAACATTAACAACCTCTTAAGAGGTCATTGTACTCATCATTATGAACAACTTTTACTATGGGACCAATTCTGAAAAGGGGAAAAAAAAAAAAAACAGCTGTTCCCTACATTTTGATGAGAAATGTAGGGAACAGCTGATTTTTTTTCGCGATTTGTTGATGTCAGTTATCGATTTATATAGGTTTCATGCGTGGCTGCCATTTAGAAAAAATCAAATAAAATGGCGGACAGTAGTTGTAAACCCTGCCATTTTGAGAAAAAAAAAAACAAAATGGTGGACAGTAGTTGTGCACGCTTTCCGTGCACTTTTCTTCTGTTCTGGGCTGAAAGAAAATCAAATCACTTAAGGCGGAGATTCCTTGAAAACGGTCAAAAAGTTGGTTTTTAAAGCAGTGTATCTTAAACCGTTAATAATTTTGACCAAAAAAAAAAGTATGATATTTTCAAGTCTTATTTTAATACAGTGATGGAACTCAAATCATAATTAAACATACATTAATGCATCAAAAAAATCTTCAAATAAACCTCTTGATTGTCTTTAAAAGCAGTTTATGCCTTCATTAACAATTTTAATTATAATAAAAAATATGCCATTAAATTTCTAATGCCAAACTGCATCCAGTGATGGATTAGTTATTATTAAATAGTTTTTGTAAATAGATAATTTCTTCATATTTTACAATAAATTACCAGTTTTGTGTCATCGCTCTTCTCTTTCTTTTCTATGCAGTCCGACAGTGACCGCGCTTTAGGTCATGTAAGCCCCTTAACTCACTTGCACTCTCTGTCTGCTAACCTGATCTGTGTCAACATAAAACATTTTATGGTTGTTGCGGCGATGCCCGCGCCTACACTTTACACCAGGTTTTGGGTACGCTTCCTATTTATTTTAATTAACATTTTAATTGCTATACAACCGCCGATAACGATCGTTTCGTTTCGGCACTATTGTTTGGATTTGTTCGCACAACAAAAAAAATATACGTTTCTAAAATATATACCTATGTTAAAAAGTGAGAAAAAAATATAAAGCGAATAGTAACAAAGTTTTGACGCCTAAACGTGATGTTATTCAAAAGATAGAACTTTATATACGCTTACTTTAGACAGTTGGTATTTGCAATTCACAGACAGAAGTCGCTCGGCAGGTAGGACTTTAGAGTTATCTTTTATTTATAACTACGCAAAGAATCCCTCTCTAACGACCTAACTATGGGATGTCGGTTCGCTCTCTCCAATGGATTTGGAAGCGAGAATCAGATGAGTCTTTCAATAATGTTGGCTAACGCAATCCATGGTAAATTAAAACATTCAGAGGCAATCCATATAAAACTGGCACACTGGCACTGACACGAGGGGTTCCGTACCAAAGGGCAAAAACGTCGGGAAAAACAAGATTGTTGTATGGGAGCCCCCCTTAAATATTGATTTTATTATTGTTTAGTATTTGTTGTTATAGCCGCAACAGAAATACATCATCTGTGAAAATTTTAACTGTCTAGCTATCACGGTTCATGAGATACAGTCTGATGACAGACAGACCGACGGACAGTGGAGTCTAGTAATAGGGTCCCGTTTTTACCCTTTGGGTACGGAACCCTAAAAATTAATTAATAAAATCAAGATAATCATTAAATTATTTATGGAGTTAGAGACGGAACGAAAGAAATAAACAAAGATGAGTTTCAAAGCCAAACCAACTCGAAAGAAAATAATTTGAGCAAACATGACGACAGCTGCTCCATCCTTCCAAAAGAACAAATGATTAAACGTATAGGAGCCTCAAAGACTTCGAATCATCAAATAGGTTTTATTTAAAACAGTATTCGAGGAAACACTATCAACACCTTTGCCTTAACCCAAGTATAAAGACAGTTACACATAAATAGTAGGGGGTCCAGAACTCCGGAAACCAGCGGGTGTTCACTCTCATAATTATATTCACGTGTGATATTTTTGAACTTTCACGTGAGCGCTTTATTTCGGCGCTTTTTTTTTCTAAACTCCGTGATTTACGTCAGTTGGAGTCGGATTCTGTGAATGTCGAGTGTCGAAAGCTTTATGTGGAACGAAAAATTATTTTGTTTTAAACGATCCCTAAGCATTGTCTCTATAATTTAAGTTGTAGTGAAAAATAATGTGTTGAAAGTATTAATGAAGATTCTCTAGGGAAACAGGATAGGTAGGAAATATGGCCGATATAAATTACTCAGGACAGCGTTTAATCATTACACATTCAGTAGGTACATCATCTGGAAAAGTATTTCGCAACCTACTCACACTATAAATTGTAGCAAAACGTATATTTTATGACACGTTGACACGAAAATTAATATATATTTAAAACATCACACAAGTCTACAAAATTATTTTATACTATGACTAGCTGTGCCCGCGACTTTGCTCGCGTAAATGTCTGAAAACAATAATGTGTCTCTTTACTAATTATTTTTCTAAAATATAAGTACTCCTTATAACATCTGCAGTAAAAGTCCTGTCAAAATCGGTCTAGCCGTTTCGGAGATTAGCCGGAACAAACAGACATAGACAGAGTACCGAATACAACGTCATTTTTAGTACGAGTATATGCGAAACCTGAATATAGTTTGTTCAGAATAAGTAACTGAATCGATTCCAATAATTTTTACCCCATGTTATATTTTGTCCCAAAAATATTTAAAAAAGGTTAAAAGTTGGACACCGAGCGACACTAAGTAGGTTTTCCAATCTCCACGCCGAACGGTTATGTACGGACGCCAGCAGGTCAACCTACCCGAAACTGTCAGATTTTCCCAATCAACCTTGAACCTTATGATTTAGCAATAAAGTCGAAAATCTATTAAAGAAATCTGACAGATTGTAGTAACTTGATGTGCTGGCGTCTGTGCCCAAGACGGCGCGGCGCGAGCGGCGCGGGTGAGCATGTTTTTGTATGGACAACTTTGTAGCTTTGTAAGCTTATAACATTGTGATTTTTCATAATACAGTTTTGAAATTTTGTACATAGATTCTTTATATAAAAACACTAGACATGTGTTTCGGGTTTAGCATATCCAAAAAATAATTTTGACATTACAAACAGACATAACTTAATTTTATTTATTTGTCTAAGTGACATCAGAATTCGAACGCAAGGACCAACAGCAAACCCTCAAAAAAAAAATTGCTACATTAATAAAATCAAAACACTTAAAGCAGCTATACAAAGTAAAAACAATTAGTTACCACAAAGTGTTACAATAAAAGCGCGCCCACTCCTTTTTCCTGTTAGTTTTCGCTCCCTTGCACTTTTCCGGACCAAAAGGAACAAAAGATTTACGTTGGCCACGTCTGGGCCTTTCTCTAAGACTACTTTTGTTTGTAGGTAGGTATCTACTTTAAGCACTTTAATGCGCAAGGTGAAATGCTTAAGATGTATTTTTGTGTTAATAAATCTTGTTTGGTGTTGCTTCATTTAGATAAATTGTTAATTCTTTGGAGAATTTAAAATAATTGGGAGGTGATAAAATTTATGACATTTTCTGGTATTTAAAAAAATAGTTTATTTTCAAAAACTTAAGTACCCCATATTTTACATAGAGCGACTGCCTATCTGACCTCCACGAACCAGCATACTTTTGTACTTAGCTGCATCCGGTTAGATTGGAAGCCGAACCTTACATAGTTAGGTAAAGGCTAGGCAGGTGATGATTTTCGAAAACTTTTAACTTGTCCTATTGCAACATAGAAGGAGATAAAGCTTTAGTAATCGAACCAATAATCATACAAACTCCCGTCAATTTAGTACTAACAATAACTACCTATAGCTCGTTTGTTACGGAAATTAACACTTAACAATCGGTCTACATCGAAAGTCAAAGAGTAGTGGGATCACCTGTTAAAGCTTTCTCGAAATCATAATTCAAATAACGAAAGTAATTCATCTTCCCAAATTTTCTTCCAACTGAAAACAGAGTTAATTATGATTTATGAAATCTATTTCCATTTCTACAAAGCTGAATCACACCCAACAATGAGTTAATAATCCAATTAAATTTCCTTCGACTTCTGTGTCCTGGGCCATGTTTCAAATTCAAATAAATCACCAACTTGAACTCGTCCGACGGAAATAGCACTCCGTCCGTTCATAAATCCAAGTCTATTTAAGCAATCTCAAACGAAAAATCTGAAATAAGCCGCATAACATGTCACCTAGCACATAACTTTTTAAATTCCAAAAAGAATAAACAAAAGACTGGGTTTTTTTAGGAATGTATGGCGGTCGCTCGAATATAAATATCCTAACTATATATCTGCAGAAGAGACCTATGTCTTTTAACATATTACACTAAGAAACATGGCAGAGATTGATATCAAAGCCTAAATATATTGAAAAAGTCCAGGCGGTATGTAAATGTCTTAATCACAAAAAAAATCCAACTGTCAGTTAAACGTCAACTTAGCGTTCCGTTAATCGATGCTGCCAATCCAAATTAGCTAAATTAACGTAATAACAGGTTACAAAATAGACGTTTTACAGCAACAATAATTAATTTTTCGTGATTATCGTGCACACAATCAATGCGAACGTTCGCGCGCGATACGCATCGAGTTAAAATAATTAATGCAAATTTATGAAACGCGCGGGATTCGGAACGCACCGGCGCCAACAGCTAGACTTGTTGCTATGTTCTAGTTATTTTAAGAAGGTGGTTTCGAGTTTTGGCAATAAGGTAGGGAGCACTGTTATCGATCCTATGTTTATTTTTAAGTGGCTTAGACATTTTGGCCATGATAACGAGGTGGAGCTGAATGAGTTACCTAGAAGCAATGCCCAGAAGTGTTTTATTTGTATTGTCTGTAAAACTATAATTAACCAATGTTTGGTTCCGCTAGCTTTAGCAGCGATCTAAAAAATACATGTGACTATAGTAGGTATGTGTCATCTTGCTTAGCCTTGTCTATTAAAAGAACTCAAGGATGCAAAATACTACAAAGCAAACAGAATCTTTTTGATATGTTTTTATTTTAAATATATACGTGTCACGCCAAGGCAGTCAACAACAGTCCATGTGACCGTAGTTTTTTTTTGTTAGCTTATTTTGTGTCCCACTGCTGGGCAAATGCCTCCCCTTTTTATCTTCCACACCTCCCTGTCTTGTGCTATCTCTGGCCATGTTGGCCCTGCAAATGATATTAGATGTATATGTTACTGTAAAAGCCCGAACTGCGGTAAATCTTAGGATTTACCGGTAAATCCTAAGATTTACCAAGTCTCACTGGTAAAAGTCCGAATTGTTCTATAATAATCTTTAATTTCAAACTTTTACCGGCCGATTCAGTCGGTAAATTTTAGGTTTTACCGCAAACACCGGTAAAAGTCAGAAATTGATGATTATTATAGGGAACTAAATTTTTGAGCTGTTATTTAAATTATTTAAATTCGTGATGTTATTATGATCAGTTGAAATTCGGTTTGGTTAGGTTACTTTAAACCCTTTACACAGAAATAGGGGCACCGCGAACCGGGGCTCCGTCGACATAGGATGCAAGAGCGAACTTACCAAAACCGCTATTTACAACTGCCTCTTTAAATCAGTGCCATTATTATAGAACAATTCGGACTTTTACCGGTGCGACATGCTAAATCTTAGGATTTACCGGTAAATCCTAAGATTTACCGCAGTTCGGGCTTTTACAGTAACATATATAATCCATAAAAAATATTTTCGTAAATATTATTAATAGCGTAGTATCAAGCGTGGGAACTGCTTAATTAATTGCAATATTAAAAATTCTAATGAAGCAAACTAGTTTTTTTTTATTATCCCACAAATCTATGAATTGAATTTCAAGGCTTTCTTATTATGTTATTTAAACGTCCTGAAGTTGTTTGTATATTTTCTATCGCAACTAATTGGTTATCGGTTTATAAATTATGATTGTGAATGAGCACGAAATGATTACTTAAATTGTCTGTTGATTGGGCACTTGAAATTGTATAATGCCTACATTTAGAACCTTTTTTGAGAGTCATAGGAATTGTAAAAGGCTGAATAAATTAAGTCTTGATTGGACTACATTAAAAATACTACATGAAGTTTTATTTATGGAATAGCCTTCGGGGTAAGAGCATAGACTAGAGTCTACCCATGCAATAATAATTCAATGTTATTTTCATTTTTTAAAAATTACAATGAAACTGGTTTTTTTCGAAGTTATAGTAACTCGAACCGACGTTATCACTTGAAGCAAGTATCAATTCGTCTTCAGTTATCTTAAACTTGAGTGTTGCTGATCCACCGAAGTAATTAGTTTCCATAAAACCTTTGATACATATTCATTTATATCCCGTCAATCCGGTTGTAATACATACAGTCTAAAATAAACTGGTAGCTGAATATTGATATACTGATGTTAACGCTGTAGCAATGAAGTCGATATCGTTACACTGTGGTCAACTGACGTCACTCGTGTGTTGCTATAATAGTGCTGTATAAGAGTTTTTTTTTTTAACGGTAGTCTCGTTTTATATGACTTTGACGTGTCACTTTTATCGGTTTATTAATTTAATATTTAGTGATTGTTACTTTTTGACACTTTTCCGTCAAGTTATAATTTTATTAATAGCGTCTTTACCTACGTTCCGATACCAGGTTTATACTACCACCGGATCTGTAATCATTCATTTAAAAACGGCTGATGTTATTAAATGTAAATAATGATGTAATTAGTACGAATAAATTTAAAAACGAGGATTAGCACCATGATGAATTTATTAAGCTTAATACGAGTATTTATAAGAACCCCGCAAGGTTGAATTCATAGTAAGACCGCTATTAAGTAATTTATCACGATCACTAAATAAGCTGTTTTGGACACAATATTTGCGAATATAAATTAAATTCCAGAAGCAAACGCCTACATAAACGATTATGGAACTTTAAACGAACGAGGTAAACCCTAATAACACGCACTTTCATTTCATTATAAAAGTGTAAGACCACCTTGTATCGATTAAAGTATTCATTATCGATAAAGAATCGAGCACGTACCTGCTCCGATAAAGTATCGATGTTCGGTATAAAAATCGTTGGCGGCACCTATTTAATCATGTCGGCTGGCTGGGTGTGCACCTGCTTGCATACATATTCATTAGCTCGATATCGGTACGCAGTCACTATCAATGACGGTTTTCGCAACACTACGCTGTGATAAAAAATACGTTTTGGAAATCGAATTCGATTGTTTAATTTTAAAACACGTGTTCGAATGTCGTGTTATGTATTTGAATCGTCTGGCTGAATACACGAGAAGTAAAGCTACGTTCAGACTGTAACACGGTTGGCGACACAAGTATTGGGACCTCATTTCGTGTTGTTCACATTTGTGAGAGTTTTAGTGTTATATAAGCTGCTTTTTCTCAAGACTTTCACACCTTATATTTTAAGTCATTTACAACCAGTCTTACCAAGAGGTATCATATTACCCAGTAACTGGGTTGTGGAGGTCAGATAGGCAGTCGCTCCATGTAAGATACTGGTGTTCAGCTGCATCTGATTAGACTGGAAGCCGTCCCCAACATAGTTAGGAAAAGGCTAGGCAGATGATGATGATGATTTTAAGTCATTCACGTTGTTTCCTGATCTTGATTTAATGGTATACCAACATTTTAATTAACACAATAACAGAATATGGGCCACATATCAATGTTTTTTGAACTGCATATCTAAAACAGTAAATGTATGCGGAAGAAAACCCGTAACACAATTTGGTCGTGTAACAGTACTGTAAATATAGACGTCTGCAAATAATTAGTTATTTCTGCACTATTAACAGCGCATAGAGCGGTTATTATGTCGATTTAATTTAATTATTATTTACTCATAAATTACTGTGTGGTGTTGAATTACATACTATAACACACTTAGATCTCCGACGGTGTAATGACGTGGAGTTGGAGATATCACGGGTATATTAAATATTCATGTAGGTGCGATATCGTCTTATATACCTACGTCGACTTGTTGGGTCGAAGAAAACCTAACGTTTTTTCAGATGTGTTTATGTGGCCGATGGTATATAAGAAAGTCAGGAGCAGTAATTAATTCGGCACTTAAGGTGTGACATATTAACCGAATACGTCGGAACGTAAACTCAGCCGCGGAACTTCGGTCGCATACCTTCGGTAAGTATAGTGTGTTTAGAAACTAAAATCGATGTGTCTTAACTTTGGTTAGACTTTCAAATGGGAAGTTTATTTTCTGTTTGTTTCTATGCTCCACCAAAGTTTCTGAATCTGCGCCGTAAGTGGTGAAGATTGCATTAAATTTTCAACTGCACAAAATCAGGGCAGTAAAATCCCAATCCATAGTATCGCATTACGGGTAACCAACCGTACCTCCTCGGCCCCTCAGCGGAAGGAAAAAATTCTAATTTGCAAAAAGCTTTTCAGCTACTCAAAGACGACGTTATCACGCGATGATATCGATCAGTTTCGCCGTCCGTATTTTTCCCGGTTTAACGAGCGTTTTCTAATCAAAACGAACGAACAATGCTATCATGCAAACAACACCAATTAGAATTGTTACATAGGAACGCCAAAGAAAAATGCAAAGAGGAGACGAATTCAATTTAAAATGAGATCCGTCTGCGTTCCGCTTGGTCCCGCGTCGATCGGGGCGAAATTGAAAAAGAGAAAAAAATCCGAGAGTGGAATAAATAAAAATAGAGATCCCGCTACAGCGCAAGTCTCCGTTGAAATGAAAATAAAACAGCAAAAAGCTTTTTGTGGACGAAATAAATTAAAAAGTGTGTCGCGATTTTGTGAGAGCACCGTCCGCCATGCTCGCCCTGACTGTCTATGACTATCATACTCGTTCCGCGAGTGTTTAATGTGTTTTCGATTCCGTTTTGAGGTTTTTAGTTTTTACGAATATTCTTTTTCACACTTTTTGATGTAAACTTTAATAACATCTTAGTGAATATAATCTCAAAGTCATCCACTGGTGAATGATGTAAAACTCTATCCAAAATCAGACAATAAATGATCTTCAAAAGATTGGCGCTTTTGACAAGATTATTGGAAATCTACGAGTTTGCAGATTTTTGAGTAGATGCTGCAGGTCAAATCTTCTCTCTTCAAATTCAACTCAATCTCGACGAACACCTGAAAAGTTAACTAGGTTAACTATTATTTCAAGTCAAGATTTCCAATATTTTGTTATAAATCCCATCTTAACATTCATCACACTAGCAAATTATTTTTACAGGTGTAGTCGATAACTTTGCCCAACATTTTAACGACTACTCGACATTAGTTTTCACAATCGACGTGACGTCACTATTTCAGTCGCCGCTTACATTGTGAGCCGCGGTTCGATGACGGATGCTTGTCAAACGAGATGCGGACGAGCGGGTGACGTCACTGACCAGTAAATACAGCCAAGATATTGGTTATTTATGGGTTTGATTGATTGCTGAAACAGGCGTCGTGCCATGTTCGTTAGGCGCAGACAGAAAGGGATCGTCACACATTTCTTTATGTTGTCGTAGTTTCTGTATTTAGAATTCTTTCGGCGATTTTTGAATTGTGTTGATTGCAATTACTTGTCAACTAAAAACTGTCTGTCATTTCACTCTCCTCGCCAGTCCATCCAAGGTTTGTCGGCTTGCTTTTAGTGATAAAGTGACCCTTGTAACCTTCAAACTACTGTATAGGTACTTTCCATTGCACATTAGAACTACAGTTATTTAGGAGAATTTTGTCTACTTATGTTGCATTAACCTATCAATAGAAATGTCTGATATTATACCAATCATTATCGCAATTTTTCATCATGATCCACAAGAATTTTGTATGGCCTTCTCTTAAAAAATAATTTCGCGAATAATTCACTTCCACCAAAATTACAACCAAATTACTCAAGTCATTAATCAAATACATTTTCCAAAGCATTAGCAACCCCAAATATCTTAAAATTTTAATTCATCACATCCCTATAAAAGTACGTCACCTATTTAATGCACCCAAGCTCGGCATAACCATCAGGGGAAAGTTTTACCTAAAATTATATTTGTGGGTCGTCACGCTTTTCCGGGGGGTGAAGTGAGGGGGAGAGCCGGGGGGCGATTAGAGGGGTCTTTTGTGAGCTCGCCGTAGGTGGCGCGCCATGGCGGTATCTATAGGAAAGCATTGATTGATGTTCGATTTATTAAATCGCGTTTTTTGGATGAAAATGTTAGTAGGTATGTATATTCTAGCTGATAGAATTTTACCTAGGTGAAAAAACATAAAAAAAAATATGTATTACTTGGACTTACCTTGTGAAGTGTCCCAAATAAGGTCAGTTGGCCTTCTTTCAGTGTTTGAATCCAGCTGTCGATGTCGTCTCAAATTCGCTAGTCGATTTTGCCGATGAGACAGCTGGAGAAATAAACACCCTTAATCAAGATACACCTCCATTGATAGAACGATGCTTTAAGAACAACAGTTTACAAATTAGGAATAACTGCAAGTAAGTAGGTAATAGGTAATACGGGCTGGTGTCCGCAACTCCACGTCAATGCGCGTATTTTGCGTACGCGCATTGACGTAGAGTTGCGGACCAGTTTACAAATTAGGAATAACTGAAAATAAGTAGGATTTTAGACGTCTACGGCGTAGCCTACTGCTACGGCGTAGAACTACGTAGACCTCTAATTCTTTTTTGACCTTTCAGTTCAAAGCTTTCAATGCCTACATTCTCTTATTTTTTTTATTGCTTTGCGGCTTTGTATGAGCTTTATCATTGACCACAAGACATGGCAGTTACGACTTCGCATGGCATGTTTGATCGCTGGGTAGGTACGTACCTATATCTTTTCCATGAGTTATTACTATGAACCAGACTACAGATACGGCACATTTCTAATCCGGCCGGCACTTAAGTTGCGGGGGCAATCGGGTGTAATGCGCGTTTACAGCGTTTCTGTAGTTTTCTGTTATAAACTAAATGTAAACGTTACGTTACGTGCCAACAAAGCTATCGACCACCTTCTCCACGAGCCTCGTAAATGTTTTACAAAATTGTAATAAAGTTAATGGCGCCCGACAAATACCTTATACCCGGTATTTATGTACGCAAATACATAAAACACGTAGTTTACTAACATATGCATATTATAGGTTGCTAGCTTTGTACTAATGAAACTTTCTATAGAAAGTATTCGTGTTCTTACACCACTGTAATTTAATTTAACTGCTGCAATTACCGAAATTGTAGCATTTCTATTACACACATAGTGTTTAGCTACCGTATGTATCGTACGGTAGTAGGAAATTAAGTTTTAATTTTAGCCAAGACTTTCGAGCTACCGTTTGAAACGGCATTCCTTGACGCGCCAACTTCCCAACTTTAAATAGGGATCCCGTCAAGGTGGAAGAAAGTGGCTTACAAAGAAACCATTTATGGGAAGTTGGGGGCTATCCCGAGAAGAAAGTTTGGTAAGAATTTTTAATCAGCGGTGCGTGGGGTGCGGGGTGGTGTGGGGCGGCGTCGCGGCGGCGGCGGCAGTGCGCCGCGCGCGGCCGACGCGCCGCCCGCCCACAGTCGCCAGTCGCCCGCCGCCATGCCGCCCCGCGCGACTCCACGCGACCACGCGACCACGCGCGCGCTATAAACTCGCGCGACCTCACGCACGAAACTGAATAAGTTCGACAAATCCTCCTCCTACCTGGACCACTACATAGACAAACGAGTGTCACAGTGATAGTTACTTTCTTTTTTCTAGTACAAAATTGTATATCTTCTGTAGAGAGAAATATTAGTATTTTTTATTGTTAAAGTACAAAATAATGTAATATAGCGGCACCGTAGCGTCTATAGTTTACATACGAATAAAATACAGGGTCAGTTTTTGTATGAATTCAATGTGATTGTAGTTTAAGTCGCTGAGTCGAGATCGCTACTGTTCATACCGCTTTAGATTACCTACCGTGAGTAATTCTAGGTAAGTAACTAACGGTAATGATACGTCTACTGCTCGTCTACATCTCATTAAGAGTCATCGCCACTATCGCGATACGATCACTGTTACACTTTCCACTCGGACTATAAATATTAATTTTGGCTTTATTACACGGCTTAAGCCTTTTATCTCAAGTTGTGGTACATAAATTCAAGTAATACACATTTACGTTTATAATTACAGCATAAAAAACATATTAATAACAAATGATTGACCAACTACTTACAAACATGTAAGAATGAATTACACCGGCTAACATCTTCGGATACGGAACGTCTAAACAGAACCAAAACAAACCATATTTCTCGAGCGATGTGGCAACTGATGGCCGGTGCAACGGTGGCTACATTCAAGCTTTGTAAATGCAAAAAGCATACGTATTCCGGTCTCGAAGACGACACCGCTATGATTTAAGCGCGAGGCAAACTCCTAAATCACGCTAGGTGGCAGAGGCGAGTGCCGACCGACACCACTCCGTTGCTCGCAATCCGCAAATTGTTTGTCCCAAGCCTAACAATTTAAATTTAGCACGAACAAATGCCGATCGTAAATCGAACGGTTCGCAATTGTTTTGAATATAGCCTCGAAACTTAGTAGCGAACAATTGAGATGCAGCGGAGTCGCGTCGAAAGTTTGATTAATCGTTCGCACACAGCCACCGGCCCGCGTTTTGTGTTTCACCTAATGTGTTGTGAGTTCATAAATTGTTTTAGGCTCCGTAATACGCATTAAGGTTGAGTTTACCGCAAGGCATATACATGACAACTTTATGAAATGTAGCTATTTAGTGGCGATAAATAACTCTAGAAACACTTTTTAACAATAAAGCTTGGATGTCAAATGGCTATATGATTTCGAAAAAAAACTTATTCAAATTTGAATTCACACATACAGATTACCTCATTTGCAGCTTAATGTTGTATAAGCGGTGTTCTAAGCCCATGGGAATTATGTCCGTCAGAGAAAAAGAATAAAAATTACCGCTTCTATCTTTGCTACAAAATAAACAATGATGTTAAACTCAAAACAATTTGAGATAAAGTAAAAAATATTCACATTTAACTTGGAACGTATTGCATGTTAATGAAAGAGTGGCAGTTGGTACTAAGATAATTTACGATTGGCATGGAATTCAATGAATGTGTCTCTATTTTTTATCGTTCACATCTCAATAAACGTGTCGCAGAGCTGTCCACAAGAAAAATATCTTTTTAAAAACTACATTTTGTCACAAAGGCGCAAACGCAACAGCTTAAAACAAAAACCTCTTTTAAAAAAAAGTGTTTTTTATCAAATTCTTAAAGAACGGGACAACCACTAAATCATATTTGCCCTTTTGTTATATCACAAAAGAAAAGAAACTAGACTAAAATAGTTTTTATCTTTCGGACGCGTGTCCCTAACGGTACACTACGATATTACGAAAGCTTCCAAAAATGTTTGTAACAATGGTTCACGTGAATGCGTTTGCGCAAGACATTGCTATGTTTTTGTACACGATTTTTCGTGGATAGAGCAAAATGTAACGTGTTGGCATTTAAGAGCTATTGTTATGGGGGTGGTCGGTGAAAGCGAGCGTCATTGATGCTTTGTTATTTATCAGTTTACAATATGCCTTTGTTATTCTACTTACCTTTAAATTGAACCGAGACCTGATGTAGCCTTTCGGCAGCCATCGCTGAAGTACAAAGCATAGTTTCTATATTGATTGTACAATAAATTTCACATAGAATAAATCATGACGTGTTACATTAAGAATAAAGATCTTAAATAGTAAATGTTATAATAATACCTTATTTTATTATTATAACCTAGGTCATCCACGCAAAATGCCACAAGGCACTATTCTAGGACCCTTGCAATTGCGCTTTTTTCTACATTTGTCTTTTATGTAAATTCAAGAATGTTCCAGCATGAAACATATGTATTTAGGTACGTAGGTACTTACATATGTAACGTATCAAACGTTAAGCAACTGATGCTGATGCCATGAGAACCTGCGGGCCGTGACCCCGTTACAAACAGTTTTATTTTTATTTTCTAGTCCAATTTCCTTTCCGACCGTGTCTAAACTTCATAAATATAACGACTTCCATATTTCGAAACACTTTCGAAATGGACACGGATTTTGTACGTTTTTACGAAATTTCGTAAATCTGTGTTTCGTATGGTACGTTAATGCTCTAGTTACCGGTTACCGGTATCGGTAGATACTTCATAATTCATGTAATTGAAATGGATACTTTGAATGTCCGCTTATCTGAAATCTTTTATGTTTATTTTGAGAACTTAATAACACTTAGATTTATTTCTTGGACTACTGGCTAGTGCAAACTAAAACATTTTTGTGCTCTCAAAAATAAAATCATCACCACTACAAAGTCTAGTGCCATTCGCGTCTGTGTTGTGATATAAATCATTCTCGAACCGAGTAATTAAAATACTGGTGTACGCCAGAATCAGGCATTTCGAATTTACGCGGCCAGCCTGTGTACGATGTAAAAACACGAAACAGATATTGTACGAGTGTCTGGATATGTGAAAATGGCGACTGAATTGCAATTGAAAATCGCTATCATTTTTTAAACCAGGTCTGAAAAAAACAATAATAGCCACGGTTAGCTTTTATCCGTGGCTGTTTTTTAAAACGGTTACAATTTGTAAGCTTTGGTCAAGCTTTTATTACATTCCTTCACGTTCACCAGTGTAAGTTCAAGTGTGAAGGAAATGGTACTTCCAATTATAAGCACCCATGTTAATACCCAATAAAAACTTTTTCATATCACATACTAAAAAAAAACTACACACATTCTTGTTTTAAATACATTCCACAACTGTTTTGTTTAACGGCTTCATTTGTTCGCGTAATGAGCCATTTACGTATGTAAACAAAAACAAAAACATTCTTGCAAATCAATAGGCTGTTGAAAACGACTGTTATCTACTATACAAGCATAAAACAACCAATTACAAGGCTATAATCTCAATATGCCAATTAAGGTTAGTATTACGAGTGCATAAACGGTCGCCGGTTGAGCGCGGTAAGTGCGTCGTAAAGTAGGATTTAATAGCCCAGCTGACTACCGAGGGAATCCCGACGCTGGTACAGCTTGTTTCAAGGACTTGGAACAGTTTGTGGGACATTATCAATCAGTTTGGGGTTGGTTTATGTTATTGGAGTATTTAGTGGAAGTTTTAAATGATGTCAGTCAATGATGAATCATTTCGGAAGTTGCCAAGTTTTTCTTTTGGGAGCTTTATCTTTCCTTGGAAAATCGCACAGGAGCTTTTAAAAAATAATCATCTTTTTGTAAAATAAACATATTTCTAGATATTCTTTGTATACTTAGTGGTAAGACATTATTCATCGAAAATATTTCCTGTCTCAAAATTGGAAGCTCCAAACTACAAAGTAATTAACAACGCCTACAAAATACATAAGACATAAAATAATGAGCTTATAAAGTTTGTGTAAACGGCAAGTTTGTCTAGTAATGATGTTATTTCTATGTAGACAACTTGGAATCCATCGCGTGACTGCAAACAGAAATTCTTATAGTGGGACACGCCAACTATTTTATGTATGTTATTTAGGATTCAAATGTATGTATGTTAGTAACTATCAAGACATTTATGAACATATTCATAAATGCTTAACCGTTTATTGTCGCAATAAATTCAGGTATTATGCTTTTATTTTGTGAAATTGGTATTTTGACTAATTTTATTGTGACATTACTTTTATTCACAGCATATATAACAAATGTTTTGAGTCAGCTGTAAAGGAGAATTAAGTTATATAAATGTAAACTGGGTACTGAGTAAACACAAACTGACACAAATTCTTCATAAGAAACCGTTTATAGAGCAAAAGAGAATTTGTCATTATAAACTATAATAGAGTAACGGTTGATCTATAAACACACTGCTGAATATTAATTAAATTTAAAACTATTGACTAAGTAAGTAGTCATAAGCACAAACAAATACATGATTAACATAATAATGTAATACACGATAATGATTAAGAACACATCAAATCCGCTTTAATACAAAGAACAAAACAGACCTTTATTCTGGATTAACACGATCCCGAGGGACATCAAGCCAACTAGAGCCGTCCGAAAACCTACATTTACATAGACACTTACTGCGACCCCAAATTGTACGTAAATTAGAAACTCCTTCGGAAGTTGGTAAAACAGATCTGAAGTCTGACGGCCACAGCCATTCTATTGAGGAAACTGATAATTCAGATAATATTGAATACTCACAAGACGATTGCAAACGATTTCTTCCAACCGCACAGTCAATTAAAATGTTACAGCGTGTGGATAGTCTCAGTAAAGAACACTTCGCAAAGCTATACGATAATCATAACGATTTCATCGCACAAAATGATCATTTACACTCCATTGAATAGTAGGAAAGAGATTGCAATCGATTTCTCTTAACCGCACAGTCAATGGAAATATAAGAGTGTGTAGATAGTCTGAGTGAGGAACATGGTGGGTTACTTCGGCCTGTTTGCTATGCAGGGCAGCATGGTTCGCCCTGATTTTTGGCCGATGCCGACAGTGAGCCCAAATGTATTAGAGGATTTAACTCCTACGGAATAAGAGGCACCGATCCAGAAATGTGACGGGAATACGATATTAGAATACGGAGGTTCTAATGCTTGGGCTAACGAAGTTGGATTAGATTTTCTTTTAGCTGATTTATTTGTTTATTGGGGAATGCAAAACAAAGTTAATCTACAAATGTTAGAAAATTATTTCAGTGATTTTCAGACTTGTTTTAATTGCCACAGATGTTACCTGAATCTGTCTTTTTAAATGATCCCATTCAAAAATAATCAGTTCCCTATTATTATTAGGAAAAAAAAGGAAACTAGAAAGGGATAGATAAATACAAATTTTATATTTCTTCGAAAACACAAAAACTCATTTGTTTATGTACTCAATTTACGCACATGATTGCGTGTTTGATCGACGGACGAAACTACATTAAAATAGATTGGGTCTCTAATCAGTAGGGGACCTAATGCAATTTCCTTTATTGTTTTCATCCAATAAGACAGGTGGGGTGGTACACACGGACAGAATATTTAGGTAAACGATATATGATTAGCTTTAAGTGGAAATTGGGGAAAAAATATGTCATGTTCTGTTTTGATGTTTTACAAACTACTGTATACCTATCTATCTTAGTACTTACTCTTATATTATTAGAGATTAAGCACAACAATATTATGATGAAATGTAAAATAAAAGATCATCCGTTATGACCAAACTTATTTCATCCCCGTTAAGGGAAGAGGGTTTCCTCTAAAAGTAAAGAAACTTCAAATTCCTGGCATTTGTTTGATTTCTTTTCATATATTATTTTATAAGTTTCAAGCTAGTCCACAATCTACCAAACAAATTATTTAAATCAAATGCACAAAGCAACACTATAGTATTCATTATATCCAATTATTCCCACGAACTTTCTAAAAAAAGCGAAAGAAAACTTCATCAAAAACACGGACCAATGACCACCTGCTTTGCCATATTGTATCCCAATGAAAAATATGAGTAGGATGTGGGCGGTCCCAGGCTTAACGGTCAAAACGATCTATGTTCTGAACAGCTATTAAATTCACACGAAATTAGCAATTATATTGTACGAAGAAAAAGTTGCTTTAGTACTCGTACCTACATTGGTTTCGTGACCAATTTCATGTTCATTTGCAATTAATAGCTGTTGTTAAGTAAAAGCTTTTGAATTAGATACCTACAGGTGCAAAGTTGACTATGTTTCAGATATTGTTAAAGTTATTATCACCTATTACGGCAACAATGACTTATTATTAACACCTTTGTCGTTGTAACCATGAGTCTTATATCTAAAAAGCGCTGCAAGCTGTCCCTTACATTAATTTAGATGGCGCTTGAAGCGATGCAAGACTTGTCTCTAAAAAGGTTAGGCCTTAAAGCGGTCTTATAAAATGCCCATAAACTTTCTTTTAAACTTCATGAACTGAATTCATAATTATATTCTCCACCGTTTCTTAATACAGTAGCCTGTTGTAGAAAATTACTATTTAAACACTTGAACAAACTTTTTTTTAATAATTATGAGTTGTAAATTCCTCTGAATCGAATCCATAAAAAGTTGAACATGTTGATAGTTTTTTACTATGTGATAAGCAACATACATTACCTACATTTATATTACATACATATTATTATTTACTTTTTCAAAATAGTCGAGTCACATGTAAATAACAAAACACATATAAAGGTTAATGCAGACGTGCGTACATAAGGTGTCGTGCACACTCGCATCTCATTTCCCGCCCACGCCACTTCCGGTGACGTCACTCGATAGGTGCTCGCTAGGGGCTCGGCTTACAATGCTATACACTAGAATAGAGCTATAGAGCTGCCGAAAAGGTTAATACAATATTGTATGGCTTCATCTAGTCATGTGATGTCAACAGGACGGGAAGCAGCATTCTTCCAAAAGTCAATCAAAGTCAAAAGGGCTATTATGATCACTGATACCATTGCACAGCTTGGTAATCTAATGAGTAGAGGGGCCCATGGCTTAACAATAACAGCCACACAGGTCGATCAATCAGGTTAAGCTACACTTGCCGCGGTTGGTCTGTGAATGGGTGACCATCTTTACATACCGAGACCTCTCTGTGCCTCGGAAAGCATGTTAAGCGGTTGGTCCCGGCTGTCATTCGTGCATCTTTGACAGTCGTTACGGGTAGTCAGAAGCCCGAAAGTCTGACAACCAGTCTTACCAAGGGGTATTACCCAGTAACTGGGTTGTGGAGGTCAGATAGGCCGTCGCTCCATCTAAAATACTGGTATTCAGCTGCCTCCGGTTAGACTGAAAGCTGACCCCAAAATAGTTGTGAAAAGGCTAGGCAAATGATGATGGTAATCTAATGGGTGCTCTATAACTAGGATACATTCCAAAGGCTGATGGTAACAAGCTTATATCAACGGATATCTGTATTGATGATAATCTTCTATATTAATTTTATGACACACATGAGCACAGGCATATCAATGTAACAGTAGAAGCCATAAAACCCAGGCGTTTATTAAATACTAATAAACAGGTCCTGCAATAATGTTTCAAAGGTAATATACAATTCCGATCATTGTCCTTCCAGGAGGCTCTTACCAAGATTCTGCGAAGACATAAATTTATCCATCAAAGTGTGAACAAGAATTCCTTTGTCAGTTGAGACTTGTGAGTAAGGAACATAAAAATAGAATGTTTTGAAACACGTCCAGGGATTCCACTACTTATTCCGGATTCAAAGCTAATTGACGTAAAAAATCGCCTGAGTAAATCGTTGAAGCGTTCGCGTTTGTTTCGTACGAAGCGTGTTTGATTCCAGGATGTGATAGTGGAGTTATCGCCTTCGCGATGTAATCATTCTTTATTTCGCCGTGAACCGGCCAGGTTCTGTCCTTCACTCAATCGCGCACGCAAGAAACGTTCCCAAAAAAGAGGTGTGGATACTTCCTGACGTTTCTGTTCGTGATTGCCTCTTTTAAACTCTGCTCTAATTTATTGTTTTAAGACAAATGGGTAGGCTTTAACTAACTCATCATTACTTACTGAATAAATTTCGTAAACTTGTTCTACTGTATTGGTGTTAATTCCTTCTTTATCAATCACGTCATAAGGTGATAAATAAAGGACTTCGCATTCGAATACTATTATTTCTTCTCCGCAATTAATATTAATTCAGTCATTAGTCAGTTTAAAACTGAATAGCTTGGCTTCTGACCAGAAGACTTTAAAAGGCAATTCTTTTAAATTGGTTCCCATTCCTCATGCTATGGGACGAACGAATCAGAAGTCATTAATTGAATATATGGTAGAAGTCATTAATGATTCGGAATTGATTTTAGTGGTTTGCCGGTTTGATCGATGTCTAGAAATTTTGGAATCCTATCGGACTTGGTCATCGGTCACAAAATGTTGTTAACATTTTAAACATTAATAACATACATTTTTATGTTGACTGATGGATCCTTATGTTTTATGATAATTATCATCATGAAATCAATTTGAACTAAACTTTTTCAATACAGCCTATTATGTAAATGCTTCATTGTTTCTAGACCCTTAAAAAAAGCTTTCTAATTCTAATACATATCTACATTGATATGACAAAAACCAGTAGCATTCGGTTACTTTGCGCCCTAATACGATCTTATCGGCGGAAGGGCCCGAGTCGGCGCGCTTTGCCACTTAAAGCTACGCTATTTATATCTTGGACCCTTAGACAGATTGGGTGACCGAACATCTGTCTGGCAGAGTAGACTGTAAAAAGTTTTGATGCCAGAACTTAGGCTGGTATTTGACAGCTTGTAAATACTTGACTAGAGGTATACTATACAGAACCATAGATAATGTATAAAGCTAATCAGCAAAGAGTTACAAGATATGAAGAGAATAGTTTTATTTTAATCAAGTTCGCTGATTGACCTACATTATTATTTATTTATTAAAACTTTATGCACAAGTAAGAGAAATACTGTACAAAGGCGGACTTAATGCTTGAGGCATTTTCTACCAGTCAACCTTAGGGTGATGCAGAGACAAAACATGGCGGCTGCAACATACGGGATAAATAGATAGGAAATGACTATAAAATACATAGATGGATACATACATCCATACATATAAACAAAATGACTGTGAGGACAAAAAAAACACACACACACACACACATTACGTGTCTGATATACTTCTTTGTTAATATAATCACCATTGAATTGCTCAAAGACTTCTCAAATTATTCTTAATGAGATCTTTAGTGGTAGATAACTGTCTAAAAGCCCATTACAAACATCTCAAAGTTTAAGTAATAAGATAAGATACATTAATACCGCACATAGTCCCTTTTTAACTCCACCATAAATTAATTTCATGTGAGAACATTTTGACACTGACACCGTCCTATTTATTACGTACCAAAATTGACTCGGATCATAGACTACCATTCATTAGAAACAGATGCCTAATAACCAATTAAATGCAGTGCGTTAAATGCGTTACTTGATATCTTATCTACAGTAGTGTGTCGCGTACAGTGGTCGACATGCCTATGTGTGTTTGACATAATGTTGTATGTTAGTTGCTTTAGTCTGTGGCAAACGTCATGTGAACTTGGCATTATTTTATTTTTCAAAAACAATAAAAACGGAAATAAAATTCGTGTTATGAGACATGTACCCACGATAAATACCTTAGATGGTTTCCTTCTTAATGAATGGACAGGCAGACGTTTCATTAATTGTATACAACAATTGTAGGAGCTAGTCTTATTATTATTTTCTAATATTGTTGTGTTTCTTTTTCAGGTATGTATCCAGACACGACAAATCTACATAAATAACAACGATGGAATTTATACAGTGGTCAGTATTTATGTTCTAAGAATATATTACACAATATAATTACTAAAGAAAATGAGTAAATATGTAGATACCTACATATAAAAATACATAGAATTCAATACCATTGAAAACAGTCTAGCAATTCTCAACAATGTTCATAACAATACGATGCATGAAGGTAAACTCGACTTTTGTGCTGAACCGTCAATAAGGAACGGAAATATCAAAAACTTATTCTATAAACAGGACAATCAGAACTCACCTTGAGGTGTCAGAAAATAATAGAAAAATTTCATAATACGTGATCGCGAAATCCCAGTACAAACGCTTCTCACAAAATCTTTTTACATATAAACTGCATAGAAGCGTTGAACTTTTACAAAAGCACTCAGGTAAGTATAGCGATAGGTAGTGCCGTTTATAGAATAGGATAGAGTCTTATCCACCGTGTGAAATAGAAATACGCAAATAGGTTGAGAGAGAGGGGGACGGCGGTATGCAACTCTGTTGCGTCCCTGCAAAGCTTAGAGCTCAGCTGTCTGCCCCGAGCGGTGATGTTTGAAACACGGGACAGGCGGAGCTTAGCTACAAATCACTCAATGTCACATTTTGACATTTGAGATATTAGGTCTTTTTTTTCTATAACACCGCCATTTCTTATTTCTCCGTGAGCTTTTAGGTATACATTGACAATGTGTCTAATTAACGCGGAATTTGCGACTTTGTAAAACATGTTTTAATAAACAATTCGTTTAGAAGGGACTTCTAAAATTCTCGTAAGTGATCATTAAACATTCACACCGCTCATCAGTACAGCTATAAAGTTTACGACGTCAAAGTAATTTCTGGCTTTAAATTTTGAACACAACGGCACGGAACAAAGTAGGCACGGTCTTTTAGTGGTACCAAGTTAAAAAACTTAAGAGCCAGTCTACTGTGGCCCCTTAGTTGTTTGGTGATTACACTGAAATGGGAGCTTTAAGAGGTTTTGCGTTAGTTGGTCGGTCATGGTTCAAGGAAGCGCCCTCAAATAGTCCAAATGAGGCCATAAAAGTCCCGCTGAGCGACGTCTCAATACAAGACGTGTTCAGTCGCGCTAATCATATTTTTACTGCCCACATAAATTATTTAAGTAACAAAAGCCACTGGCAACAGTAAATTGGACTGCACGCACAGATGACCGCACCACTATTTGTAGAAATTCAAACGTATTTAAAGCCTATTACTAAGTACCTAATTAAGAAAATATTATTAGACGATCGTGTTTTGTTACTTCAGAGACTCTAATTATATCTCATAAGAAGAGTATTCCGTATAAAACAGTGTAATACTAATCGAATTTTCATTCGGATCCTGTCAATCGGCGTTACCCGCGACTTTTCCTATTACGAAGCTGGAACGGCTCCAATACGGCTTTACCTCGAACTTTAGCGTAGCACTTGACGATATTAATTTTCTTTCCCTAAATATCACAACCCTGAACAATTTTGTACCAAGAATATAATATAATAGAAGAACACATGCAACGTCTTAATTTTGGACTTTGTCTTAAAACAATTGTAAAATAAAGACCCATTATTGCTTGAAAAAATTGAAGCATATGACATAGCTGTTTTGTCCGCAAATTACGCAAAACGTCCAAACAGCTTTGTGAGAAGAAACAATAACCCGAGCTTTTGTTTGCATAATTAATTCTTCGTCCAAAACTCAGTTCGACCGCGATCGCATACCGTTATACTCGTAAACGCAGCAGGCTACAGAATACGGATCCACAACTTTACCTAAACACTTAACTTAGTCCTTAACACAATCAAATAAGGGTCATTTTCTTTTACTGTAAATGCATTGACAACTTTGTCTAAATACAGAATCTTTGTTTCACGCATTCTAATTCTTACACATTTTTTCCGCACATACAAAACAATGCTTATAATGCATAGAATTATTAAGTATAATTACTATTCCCCGCCTTTACTCGGTTCACGTTTTGTTCACGAAGATAATTCGCTTTAAAATTATTAATAGCGTTGTAAAGATAATCTTTAATAACGAAATTAAGCTATATTTTTATACACAGAATACATAATTAAGAATTCGTGTTTTTGAACTTGAATGAGAAACGAGCATTTCAAATACCGTCTTCGATACAAGACAGAGCAGAGAGAATATTCACAATCAGCACATACCGTTCCCACTACTAGGATACAAGCCGCCTCTCTGTGAGAGGGAGTGGGCCATAATCCACCACGCGGGACCAGTGCGGTTTGGTGGGTGCCACATATCTTCGAATTTTTGTTTGTAGGATATGCCGCCGGTTTCCTCACGATGTTTTCCTTCACCATTTTGAGAGCAGTGGTGATGAAATTAAATACACAAAGAGAATATTACTAGCCTATTATTGTCCAACTGCAGGGCAAAGGCCTCGTCTTATATCCTACTAATATTATAAACGCGAAAGTTCGTGAGGATGGATAGATAGGTGTTTTTTACTCATTCACGCAAAAAATACTGAACGAATTTTGATGAAACTTTACAGTAATATAGCTTACTAGCAGCGCCCCGCGGTTTCACTCACGGAAGTTTCGATCCCGTGGGAATATCGGGATAAAAACTATCCTATGTCCTTTCCCGGGACTCAACCTATCTCTATACCAAATTTCATCTAAATCGGTTCAGCGGTTTAAGCGTGAAGAGGTAACATACAAACAGACAGACAGACACACTTTCGCATTTATAATATTATTAGTATGGATACATTAGAATAACACATAGGATACTTTTTATCCAGATATTCCCACGGGATCGACACTTATGCGGGTGAAACCGTGGCGCGCTGCTAGTAGGTACTTGCTTAAAAGGAACAAGCATTGATTACCAAGCTTACTCAAGATGGGTTGGCGATTTCAGAGTCCAGTAAGGATCTATAAATATAATTATGTATATCTTTCCCAGTTTTTTTATCCGTAGGTATAAACTCCCGTCACTTCTAAAGTCTAAGTTATCTTTAAAGTTTACAAGTTTTTGCGTAAAATAAAAACAAAAGACAGAAATATACAATTACCACCTTGAGAAACGTAAAAGACATCCCTAATTACATACATCATTAATTCGATAATATTTACCAATTAGACTCATTTTTATAACCAACAAAGCTCATAAAATATCATCACGCTATAAAACTTAGTACTTGAAGTAAGTAGTAAATAAGGTGAAACCTTTGCGTTGCGGGCAATGAGCTAGTTAGCTCTTGGAATAGCACACTCAACTTTTATGGCACCCATAAAAAATTTTTTAGCAGCTCAGTTGGTTAATTAAACAATTATCATTGTTACTATCTGATGCGAAGTATAATCCAGTTACATGTTCTAGCTTGTAGCAGTGTAACTGAATATATTAGATAATATCCGCACTGACCGGGCAATGTCGACAGTTCTCGCTAACTATAACGGGTGCAACGTTACTATTATTCATTTCGCACGCAGAAATATTTACCCCGTTCCGCAATGAAAAATAACACTTTTTTCTTTATTTGTAAGAATCTAAACTTACATTTTAATAACTTAATTAGTGCTTAATCGCGGAAAAAAAGAAGTACTAATTTATTACAAGCGGCTTTATTTTTATAGTCATTTATTATGGAAAAAGAAAATGGACGATTCCACTGTTATTCGGTTATTGACCGGTCACTTACGACAATTGCCGTTTGTGTAATGCTTCCGTGGCATCTGTTCATGTGTATGTAGGTACAAGTAAACCAGAAAAGGTATGAGCTTCGTTAATCTAAGAAATCTTCGTGTTTCCGAATTAGCACAAACATCGACCTACAGAGCCCCCACAGAGGCAAAGGTTCTAAGTTCTGAACTGCCACGCTTTGTAAACCGATCATTGAGCATTGTATGACATTTTCTCTCTCTCCGGTGGCAGATCGTCATCTGTCACTTAAAAGTTTGGTTTTTTTTTTGAATTGCATAGAGTTGTTAATCTATAATTTTGTAATCATGCCATTCGAATACAACAAAGTTAGTACGTATTCCGATGGTTGTAACAGCTCTTTATTTTAGATTTCATCATCTCGCGTTCGTATTTCGGAAAATAGACGATGATTCCCGAAGCGCACACTTTTATTGGTATATCTGTAACCACCTACAAACGTATATTTTGTATCGGAAAGGTGTAGACATCAGCTGACAAAGGTTTTCTAATATAGTCGCCCCCTGTGGTGCTAAGACGGCTTGATGGATGGTCAGTATATTGAAAACCAATGCCTAGCAGCTTCATTTGTGTCTTACACATTGGGGTTGGTCACGCAAGTCTTAGTGGGATTACTATGAGGCCTCAATTTGATCAGTATTATTGGATTAGGTGGGTTATTGAAAAGCTTGCGTGGTGCCTAATATTATTATAAGGTAATTTCAAAATGGTTCTTTGGATATCAGAAAACTGCTGCTGTTACTATAGTAGTGTTAATAACGGGAAACTCTGCTTGCGCGATGCAGGATTTGCGTGACGTCAGTAGGACGCGTTGCTTGCATGTGGGTTTGTAGATACCGCTGCAATCTCAGATATAATTTACAATACATCGCCACTTAATCAGTTATCTACTTTAGTGAAATGTATTTTAAGTTGATTTTTGAGTGACCAATTTTGTAACATAAAGGTCCTAATAAGTTTTTGGTTACAATGGAATTTGAACTTTGTTAAGTATGACATTTAGTTTGTTGTGCCATAACTTGAAAATTATCTCAAATTCTTAACTGAAATATAGGATATATTTTAATTTCTATCAGAAAACTCAGTAGGGAAGGTATTTAGGTATGAAGGCTCTACCCAAATCATCTGGTGGGTATAGGTACAATTTCGTGGGTTACAATATATAGTTCTGTTGGATTTCTATTCTATCTAACCCTACTTTTAATTATATCACTATCATGTTCAATGTAATCAAACCATTTATAATAAAACAGTTACTGAGTAATGAGTAAAACCTAACCTTTTCTCTGACGACTTCAGCTAACATGCAACGTTTTTCCTATACTGAATCACCATGCAACAATACACTAAGAAATATTTCCTGTTTCAGAAAAACTGACTATAAACTATATTTATATTTGTAAACAAAACAGACATTTATAGTTTCCACCTTAAATACAGGAATAATTTATATAGTAGACTCCACCTTAAATACAGGTATTGAAGTAAATGGTTAAGGGAGATATTTATTCAGCCTGTTAATTTATACTAGTTGTAGTGACAACTGAGGCAGAATGCCGCCATCATAAATTGCATGTAACTCATATATTTCATTTGATATTCAAATATGTAGGTGTTTGCAAAACGAATACTGATAGATGCATAATGTTTCCAGCTAACTAAATGTAGGTACAATTTATTCGTATTAATAGTAGGTACTTCCATGAATATTTCTATCTAACGACTACAAATGCCATTAGTTTAACATTCTTGAAAAATTACTTTTAAGTGTATAAAACGCAGTGAAATAACAAAAAGCTTTTTATCGATACAATACGTTCTCAATTACAAATATACGGAGTACGCGCGCAGATGTTTAATAAAACCAATTTTATTTAAAAGCTGGAGTGTGGAAAACATGCCGATAATCGCGCGCTGCGACGTTCTTAGAAAAACAAAAGAGATTACTCATCCCGATGCTCGAACTCTATCTGAGAATTCTTCGAAGCGCACCACCGCACTGGGGCCTGTAGCGTCAGCACCGACATTCTACGATAAAATAACTTATAAACTAAACACACTCAATAAAAATGCATATACCTAAACTAAATAAAAGCTCCCATTGAACGAGTACATAGGAAATCATGATAGAGCATTTTTCTACAATTACCTATGCCAAAAAGAAACGATTCGAAAACTCAACAACATTCTGTGATGTAAAAAAATACAATTCAACCCGTCATCGCGACGTGACCGCGTGAAATAAAAAATGTACGTGTGAGGGTCTGTCCGTACCCACCCCTAGACCGAGACGAGAGAACGTAAGACGGAGTACAGAGAAAGTTTGAGTGACGTACCCCCTCCACCGCCCCGTCTCCCCCAGCGAGGATTTACGGCGCCATATTGGATTGGGACAAGATGACACGAGGCCCGGATAATTTGGGCAACGGTATCACGTGACAGGACCCGAACTCTGAAACGGCACTTTAATTATGATATTCTCGAGTTTATTCCACTTTGAGTTTGCGAATGTTTAGTACAGATGTAGTTAAGTTTTGTTTTGTACTCAATACTGTTAGATGAGTATGTATTTACTTATTAAATCTCATATTCGTTAATATGTTTATAAGTACATATTTACTTAAAATAAACGGCCATATAAAAAACTAATTAGTAATTGGACTTTTATAGTTACCTACTTTAAGAATAAGTCAATCAAGTTTTATAACTTCGGTTAGCACGAATAATTAAATTATTTCACTGATACGAATTGCGGTCTAATAAAATGTAAATTAAAACAATAAAAAGGTAATAAGATATTCATTGGCGTTTTAAAAGTCAACCCTCAAATGAAAAGGTGATATATAAACAAAACTAATTCATCAGTAAGGTAATAAATAACCCGAAGCGGTTGCACGCACTCGCGCGCAGCGTCTGATGTCTTGACACGCATGCGCCGTTTGGCGTGCCAAAGCACATACTCGTACTGTATCTACAACTCAGATAGACGAAGAAAATAATTGAGTGCAGAAGTTTTAATAAATCTCCGTTGTAACTTTTGTATACATTTTCACACATCGATGATAAATACTGTATTAACAATGTATGAAATCAACTAATGAACGATGATTAATTGTCCGAGTATTCGCGAATTATGATGTAGCGATCGTTATGCTCCGGCCAGAGTCGTTTAACAAAAGCCGCTGACGTAACAATCCGTGCAATACGAAACAAGGACGTCACCAAACTGCTAGTATCCGAACACTCGAGGGTGCGAATACTGCAAAAACAGAAATCTCGTTAAGATGACAATTTATGGGTTGTTTTTGCTAAATGAAAATAGTCGCAGGCTGTGAACTGAACAGACCTTTTTTGATTTTCTTAATGGAATCTTTCCGCTTGGGATTTGTGTCGAGCGATGCTTTAAGCTCTTCCGTTTACTCACAATACCCTATAGTGGCAGATTTGTACAAGCCTATTTTATTTTTCGTGAATATTTTCTCCGAATATTGGCATTCACTCGTATAATTGACACCGTTACTAAAACGAGCTTTGCCATGTTAAGGGTGAAAATGTTGACATAAAAATGTTTTAAACAAACAACGTACTAGGCACCTATACAATTAGCGGCCTTTTCATTTCCTCGTGGACAATAAAAGCTTCGTAACATTGATACAAACTTTCTTTGTAATAAAGCAACCAGCCGGAAGCATTTCATGATTTATGACAAAGCAAATTTTTATTTCCATTTCTCTTCGTTCAATGTTTTTTTATTATTATTTTGCCACAATTCCTCGCAGCTTTTCAGTGGAAAAAAGTCACCGTGGAAAGTCGCTTTCGTTTTAGTGGAAATGGAAAATGGAAGACAAATAAAAGAAATGGCCGCATATGTGCTGCGAGCGAGAAACTTTGGCGTTATGATCGCCGGTCGAGTGGACTTGCCACGGCATGTACGGGTTAAAATTTTCTTTAAAATTTTTAAAACGGCAATAAATTCAGTTACAAATAAAATCCGTTGCATAATAAAAATGGAATCGTTTATTAAAAAAATTACAATAGACGTATCAATTTACTCCAGCCAACGGTGTGTCATGTAACACTTGAACAACATGGAATAAATAAAATGGGTGATAAAATAATATTTATAACGTTTGCATAATAATCTATTCGTGTAAAATAATATTGCTTGGCATAACTATTGGTCTGGCTACACGCAATGAACTTTAATCGCTGGTTATTTTTTACGAACGTTTTGAGGCAAAGATGGTTTTATCTAAGCTTAATGTAAAAGTACATGCATACGACGAAAACCTGATTTACCGTGATAATTGTCTACGTATTTGCTACGTACGGCGTGAGTTCTGCCAAGTCCCCAGAGGTTTCACACAGTGCTGCCGAGGCGAGTACATGCCACTCTTTTTGCCTCGTTTTCCTGTCACGCTTTCCTTTTCAGATATTACTGTCTCGCTCACACTTTATGCAGGAACTATGGACCTGTAGACGCGTTAAATTAGAAATTAGTTTTGTGTCTCTTCGCAACAACATTCCTTAATTATTCAAGGCTTTTTTTTTAGTCCCAATAAATAATTACTAATATGTACATAAAAGGTTATTATTCCTCCCATTATTGAAAACACGGTACCCAAAAAATTAAAAAAAAAAAACTAAAAGTATTCACACGAAGGCTACTCCACGGCTCCTCTGTTCCAACACGCGTCATTCTATTTTCTTTATTCCACTCTGTTTTGTTGCGTCCTGCTGCTTCCGTACCGTGGACACTTTTGGTTAGTTTGTTCTGTTTTCCGTATAATAAATAATAAAGCCCATACCACTGGACTATGTAGAAAACATTCTGCGCTAACTGTGTCTTGACTCTTGTATCGTTAAGGACAAACGAGTCCTGTCGCACTTGGAAGGTTAGGAATGTAAAAGTTTGGGTAGCGGCTGCATAGCGTCTTGATGCTGATGTAGGTACGTATAAGACGATTTAGGAGGTAGAGGTGAACGACCTTTTCTTTTCTTTATAAAAAAATCTCGGACATAAATCAATCTTTTTTTATTAGATATCTTGTGATTTATACTTAAATAATTGTTAGCTAGTTTTGTTCTGTTGTATATCGATGTGGCTACAATCGATTTAAATCGGACAATGAGCATCCAAAAAAAGATAAATTATTTCATCGAATCTTAAAACGAGCGTAAAACCGATAACCACAGTTATTATGTATGCAGATGTAATGCAGACAAAGTCGTGATTTGATCTATGGCGCTTTAATATTCTATTAACCGGTATTCAGACGTTTATTAGCATCAATGCATTATTTATATCTGATAGTAATATATCATTATTGAAAATAAGGGATATATTGTCAATGATACGATTTTTCATTGATCAATGGTGGGCACGCGTGCACTTTTATGTACAACTGATAAATAGCCCGTTTTATGGGGCGACACCATTGATATCGAATGTGTACCATTGATTTATCGTTTCGGCGTATAATTCGCAATTTCAAAAACAAGTTTTTTAAGTCAGCGTTTTTTCACAAGATATTTGATGATCCGGTGATGAAATATAGCTAGTTTATGTCACAATGCCGTCCAACCGTATAACAGAATCGAATTTAATTTGGACCACTTTGAACTTGATTAATTAACTTTTAATATCGAATGTAACGGTTGCCAGAATCGTGCTCATCATTCTTCGTGTCTACAGAAACTTAAGCCAAGCTAGCTTAAAACTTAAATTCAATTAGGAATCCGTAGAACGCTCAGACTGATCATTGTTTTCTTTGGGCTAACGAAAATAAAAGAATATACTAGAAAACACAAACGCAAATTACGCCTACTATCTATCAACGTCATCGCTGAAAAAATAAAGAGAAGAAAAAGATCTAAATTCAAAAATATAAAATTCGAACAGTTTACGTTCGTTCGGCTCGCGATTCGGGAAAGAATCAATTTTATTGGTAAAACAAGCGGCGTCGGTGATTTATGTCGTACGAACGTGGCCGATACCATGTCACCGGCCGGCGTGTTCGCGCCTCGCTCTAGAATTTGCTAGAATATTCTTTTGTGTTTACAAGTACAATGACTTTTTGTTGAATCGAGTTTCTGTTAAGCACACCTTTTAGATACTGAAATTCAGAAAGACTGAATTTCATAGAAGAATTTTCCTAGCATAGAGATAGAGAAGAAGTCTGAGTCCCAGGAGTGGAAACATGATACCTAAGGCTAACTATGTATTTTTAAAAGTAGGTAAATACTATAATAGTTTTTTACATTAATAAAAATAAAAATATGAAGATTTTAAACAAGGCACAGCTTAAATGTGCACCATTAAACCAAATATTTAGTTTTTTAAATAAAAGCTGAAATTGGCGACAGTTAAACTAGTTAGCCTCTTCGAGACTGCAAAACTAAAAATTCCAAAATAAACCAATTAAGGGAGGATATCGGAAAGCACGTTAAACCGTTGGTCCCGGCTGTCATTCGTGGATCTTTGACAGTCGATACGGGTCGTCAGTAGCCCGAAAGTCTAACAACCAGTCTTACTAAGGGGTATCGTATTACTATTAGTAACTGAGTTGTGGAGGTCAGATAGGCAGTCGCTTCATGTAAAATACTTTTATTCAGCTACATCCGGTTAGACTGGAAGCCGACACCAACATAGATGGGAAAAGCTATGATGATGACTAAACCTAACTAACTTTTAGTAATTTTCCTCGACTAATTGTTTATTGCATTTATGACACACTCAGTGACGCAGATCCTAATTTGTCAATTCATGCCAACAAGAAAATAAAATAATTGGATTTAATATAAGTAACTGCATAGAAAATATCCAATTTAAATACAAATGTCATTATGATGCATAATTCTAATGCATTTAAAATCTCCTCGACATTTCAAAAGTTGAAGGTTCAGTGAAACAAAGAAACGCATTGACCTTTATGCAAGGTGTCCCGATTAGAATCTAAGCAAATGTAAAAATATAGAAAACAAACAACCTTTTGCACATTATTTGTCGTTTCGACGACAAAATTGTGCATGTATCAATATAGGGTACGAAAGAAAGAAGAAATGTTGTGCTAGAAACAGAGCCGGGCACTATAAACAATGTAGACGGTTGATTCTTTGGATACTGCATGGACGAAAACTCACACTTCAAAAGGAGTGACCAATTTTGCCCAGGCAAAATGATGTCACGATTGCTTTTTTCAGTAAATAATGTACGTTATTTCCTAACAAGGTCAATCGCGAGCACATTTCATTGAAGAAGTGATAAACTGATTCGTTTTAAACAAAGTGTTGTCTATGTTTAGAGTATAATCCCAATCAAAAATGTATGGAGGGACTATCGGAACATCCACCTTAATTTTAATTAAGTCAATTTGTATATTTTAAATCGAATCTTCTACATTCATGTAACTTGCTTCTCCATCATCAAATATTGAACTTAAAAATATTCCTGAAAAAATGCAGAATGCATGCATGTTTTTGCAAGAACAAAACGATGAATAATACTTCTTTATTGATCCAATACACGAACGAACGCGAGGAAAACCGCGAACAAAAGCCAGTTCCCAATAAGCAGGTGCTACATTATCATATGGCAGTACAAAACCGACTACAGACGCTAATCTACCCGTCAAACATTTGTTCGCGGGCTATATATCATTATCGATCGCTATTACTATTAATTCGCACGTTTACCCATCAATTACCAAGAGTTTTTTAATCATTTGTCATTTATAACGAGTGCAGCATAAGTTTAAATTAAGTGCTTATTGTTTGGAATGGTTTTAGGAAACATTAAACTGTCATTGGCAACATGGTTGCCACCGTCCAGCGATATTCCTTAATAGTTCAATTTACATTGCCGGTCCCTCATATATTTTGTTTTTGCTCGCCCAATGATGTACATTTACGATTATACCATTCTATTCGATCGTTATCATAAAGAAGGAGTAATGGGAGTGTTTGCAAAGGTTAGAGAAACGTTTAACAACTTCTTGTAGTTAATTTAACACAAAAGTAGAAGTGTTAGTGAGTTGTATATCAATATTTAAGACTTACATTATGGCCCGGCCCTATTCAGCTAATTGTCTCAGTTTATTACAGATACATCTTGAATTACTGTCATTATTAACTTGCTAACGCATCAAAGTTATGGGCTTGAACGTATTAGAAACAACGTATTACAAAGAACCAGCTTTCCATACTTTTTAATATTCTGTAGGAACATGCGAGAAAGTCAGTTACAGGAAAATTACGACGCATTATTTACATTGATATACCTAGTTAATCAGCAAAACACCTGTGCAGGTGAGGACTGAAGCTAGAAATTATTAGACTAGATAAACCTGAAATGAATACAAAAAGCTTTTTTGTAATCAATAGCAAACATGAAGATGATGATAATATAATACGAAGCAATATAAGAATGAGGGGGAAGAGATTATACTCGGCAAAGCTGATCATAAAAAAAAGAAGACCAAGCCATCGATGATAACGAAAATAAAATAGGATTATCGACCATATTCACGACGATATATAAAGCTTCTCAGTTCTATATTGCGATGCTAAACGTTTTATATCTACTTAACGGATCATTAAGATTATTTCGTAGCGGCAGTGGTGACTAACGTTGCGAAAGGTCCAAATTCGGAAGGATTGGGGTCACGTTCGTCGGATGATATTAAGTGGACTCAGATATGTGGTTTTCGTGACTTAGGTACAATGGAGTCATTTTGTGATCAGTTATCTGGTTTACAGTTCGGTATACGTTAAACCGATTGGTACAGCTTCAGTGTAATTACATTATTCGTTGATTGGTTAGTCAGTACTTCGTTTATAGTCTTTAGCTTTACAGATGGCACTGTTTTTGCAAATCTGGGAGTTTCCAAGCGGTCTAGACTAAAATAAAGTGTCGATTCTTTGTTGTAATACATGTGCGATAAATTTTCATAACAGCCAATGTGAGAATCCATACTATATATAATATATATATTTGTATATATCAATACTAATATTACAAATGCGAAAGTGTGTCTGTCTGTTACCTCTTCACGCTTAAACCGCTGAACAGATTTAGATGAAATTTGGTATAGAGATAGGTTGAGTCCCGGTAAAGGACATAGGAGGAGGAGTTTTTATCCCGATATTCCCACGGGATCGAAACTTACTCGGGTAATACCGCGGGGCACTGCTAGTTTATAAATAATATCAACACATTCAAGGGAAACAAGTATCTATAGAAGGCGTAACAAGTTTGTGGAAGAACATAAACACCGGAATCCAAGCGATGACTAAGTGTCTACCGATCTACTATTTTGGGTAAAGCCTGATCAGCCAGCTCGACAGGTAGTCGCAGAATAAATAATTACTCGAAATTCAACTGATATGTAACTTCCTGCGGTTAGGTTAATGGAATAGGCTAATGAAATAATGAAATATGGACCATTATTTTAATAAATTCTAGAAAGCTTGGAAAGAACAACATAAATTTTAAACTGGAGCATCTTAAAATCAATTACTGTAGCAGATGACAAATGGGGACTACAAAACTGTGATAAATGTTTTCACATGCAAATTTGGCGACCACCAATGTTGAGCCTTGAGCCTATATGATTATCATATTATAATTGGCTTAACGAATGACACTAAAGCGTAGGGTTTCACTTCCTTCATAATACTTCTTCGTTCGGTTTTAGTTTCTAACGGCAGAACACGGGGAACTGTTTAAATCACGCGCATACGCCTAAAATAAACTGCGCGCGATCACTCCTCCGCCTGGCCGTAAATTCACTGCTAATTTACAGCCCCTCAATGTTATAAATAAATAAATATTCGTCGTAGAGCGCCACATCCACTCCTGACACATTGTGCCACCACTTGGATACTACTGTCATAACAGATCCTTCGTTGCACGCTTAATGGATCGCTTCGGCTACTGTTATGAAACTTCTTGTATTTTGGTGCACTTCTTTTATAGGGTTTTCTGCTGTTTTGTTATCACAAAGACTGTTCGCATTGTGGAATACTAAGATTACTATATCGCTTGGGTTTTTTACTTTTGAAATTATGTTGTTAACAAGTCTGACAATATTCTGATTTGTCACTTAGTAACAAGCAGTAATTGGTTATTCAGCAGCTTTGACGGAAACATAATCTCGTTCGCCATTTAACATAAAATCTTTCAGCAACAAGATCTAATCAATTATCAACATAGTAGTGGCGAACTCACAAATTATTCTGCCACTCGCGACGCTGGTACCCAACGAAAGTTATTGAGTGCCAAGTAGACTGAAGCAAAGGAACAGCCGCGTTAGCTCCGTGCCAGCGATCATTGGTGGGATTGTGGCGGCCATTGTAATACAAATTCCCCGCCGCTGTTACCATCTGTCTTGGAGCCGAAATTCGAAAAACAATAATAGAAGGAGAACTCCACTGCGATGATTAAAATTTTGCGTATCGTGTCTGAGGTGCATAGTGACGTGTGCTACTTTTGTCGATTCACTCGTGTCAGCGCAACAGCAGTCACTAGAAAGCCGTCATATATCTATCATACGTAACCGTAACTTGAATACATTACTATGTCACTAACTTAATTTATAGTTGATTTGCACCTGCAGCGAATTATCAATGCATGCTTCTGTTTAATGGCATTCTTTCACTTCATCAACTACCATTAATTATTGTTGCTTACATTCTTAAGCCGCGAGGACAATTAATCTGATTCTTCGACCAACAGTAATGTTCTTGGTTTCTTTTCGAATCACTCCCCACTGTCATTGCGCGAGAAACACCTTGGTTTACTAGCGTGGAACTTTTTGATTTGTGTCGGCTTGTAGCGTGTCACAGTACATTTAACGGATTGAGTTATTAATCATTTCAGCACTTGTCGTGACGATGATTGATTTTTCGTTTTACAATTAGTTTGCAACAAGAAAAAAGTTGTCTACTAATTGCAGGAATGTCGATTTTATTGACAAGAATGCTGTTTTCAAAGTTGTTGAAAGGCTATTGATTAAGTTGTTGTGTTTTATCGACAGATATGATGTGTGATATGCATCACTATTGACAACTTTGTGATGCGCTCTGGTTGCCAGCGGGCGGAGTTTGCATGGTGCCAACTATGGCGAGCGCGTTAATGTAGCGGCGATGCGTGCGCATGTTTTTATTGTCGTCTGCGCAAGAGTCGTCTAGCTATTAGCCGATCTATGCGTTAATGCCACACACGGTGTTGCCTGGAAAACCACAGGGCTTTGATGTTTCAAAACCTGTTATTATGCATCATCAATCGACCGATGATTTAGAGTTTTTGATTCAGTACCAGCTCTTATTGTAACAATATTTTACAAGAGACTGTTCTGTTAATCTTTATTGTCAAATAGTGGGTGCTTGACTGTTGTGGCTCACAATAAATGTCAAACTATTAAACAGTCGTAAAGTGAAAACTCTGTCTGCATTGAAGCGTTTGTTATTTACTTTTATCGTTTTCGCTAGCACTTCGTTTACGACTTTTTGTGAGACAATCTTTTATATTCGTCTTACGAAACGATGACTTCAAATGTTCCAATTAAACGTGCTAAGAATTCAGATTCGGAGACGCACCCTGTTTACATTCGGGCGTTTAGATTTTCATGCCTATAGCCTCGTTAAAGAAAATAATTGCGCCAGTTATCCGAAGATTTCCAAAGCTCGCGGTGAAAGCGTCTCAAATCACATACGCCGAATCAAGATCAGTTAACATCCGCAACACATACATAAACAATATGTACATATGTGTACGTGAGAAGGGCCCGTCATGTTTTATTTATTCGCGGCCGACTCGTAATAGAGTCGTGCCGTGAGAGCCACCGCCAAGTTTTTTGCCGACCGTAAGCCTCGTCGAGTATTGAGACGTCTGGATGCTGATGTCTTGTTGCCTGTCCATACTATACTTTCGACATGACGGCGACATTTATTTTTCCAATGTTTTTTTAAACATCCGATACAACATGTTAGCACAGCACTCGATGTAAAACAGTGATAGATAACAAAATGTTCCATTTGCTAACATTTTTCATCAAAGAACCACTGAGTCTGGGACAGCTGCAAGTGGATATTAAAAATCCATTCATCACTGTAACGGCAAAAAATAAGAATTCAGATTCACACTGGAACACGGCGACTGCGAAATCTGGTGAGACGAGGAGGTATTTTCCCTCCCCCTGCGTCCCCCGATCTGTCGAGGGTGGGCGCACGCCTCCCTTTTGACAGGAAATGATTGTCTAATATTAGCTTTGTTATAAGGTCCCTCTTTTGGGATTTGAGCGAGTTTTTGGAGTAGCGCTTCGGATGAATCTTCGTAATGCTTGTTGTCTTAGCCATTTGTTTTGAAGTTCTACGTATTGCAGCGATTCCTGTTTACATTTTGAATCTGGCAAACGTAGAACGATTCGACATTGAGAACTTGTTTACCAATACTACAATTTTGTAGATCGGATTAATATTATGATCACGTGTTTCAAACAGAATTAACCAGCTGTAAATGTTTGTAATAATTTAGCTGACAATGAACACTAACTTACTCTACACTACAGCTACTCGTTCTCATTAAAACGAATTTATAGTGTGGGTGCTTATCTACGTGCGTTAGTAAAAATACACGACAAAAACTAGGTAAAATTAGAGTGTTGGACAAAAAATCTAATTCGTAACGTTGACTCACTGCAATAATTTAAATTAAACATCCAATGAACCGTAGGAAAATTTTTGGGTCGTTGACCATCGCGGCTGAGAAGTGAGAAGACATTTTTTGAACATCCCTGATAATCACAATAAAAAATCGTCGCGGCTCCACAGAAATAAAACTGGAGCTTTATTTTCTAATTTATTGGTGTTATATCTATTTCGGTTCGGTTTTCGTCAACGGTCCGCTGGGGAGTGACTGGCGTCGCCTATGAATAGTCGCGCCTACAGCAACCGACTACCACCGACTCCAGTGACAGATTTGTGTTTTACAAATGAATTCTGAGCTGGTCCGGAACACTATTTTTTGGTATAGTGATAGATTTAGTTTTGTTTTCTACGTAATTTATTCATATCACCATTAGTATGTCTGCCTATTACGAATACAGGTTTATTTATGTCTGTGAATGTCGCTGTGGAACAACTATCCCTGAAATTCTGGAATGACGTTAGTCTGTGCCATGTGCAACAATAATGTAGAACTTTATCGTTGAAATTGTACAAAATAAATTGACTCTTTATTTATTGAACACAAACTTTGTTAACCAATCGTCTGCGGTTTGCACACTGCAGTTCCGAATCCGTACACATTAAAACAAAGGGTTAATACAAAATTAAATTACCAATATCGGTGGAGCGCGTTGCCACAAAATATTTTTGTCGAAACGGCAATAATGCGAAACTCGCATATTGTGCGATTCGCGCGTAGATAACAGAAATAATGGGGTTCAAAAATGAAATTAATTCCAGGTTGATGATTTCAAATTGAAAAGTCACATCGGCTCGCGCCATAATTCATGATCCTGAAACGTGTCCGGGCCGCCGGTGTTGGACGCCCGCGCCAACGAGCGCAGGGCTGTGCAAAACAACCTTCCTATTATTTACCAAAACTCCTGCATAACGTTTTGATTCCAAATTAAATATCGCAAAATTATGTCCCGTAATTTTGGCTACACGTTTTTTAATCGTGCATTATTAATAGCAGCATAAATACACAACATAATAATTTCTATTCACGTTTGTCATATTAATAAAAAGACACGGCTAAGCCCGTGTCACATAATTTTGCCTCGTATTGAATAGAACAAAAAGCAAATGCAAATATTGGCATTATTATGTGCTATCAGCCCTATGGCGGCCGGGCTCATTGTCACAGTCCTTTGTCGGAGGTCTCTTCCGCTTCACCACGCGCGGTATCTCGCAGAGGTGGCGCCCTCAACCGAATATTCATGAACACACCGAGTTGTGGGATAAGTTTTATTTATATACACAACTGTGTAATACATAAACGGTACATAATGGTCATAGTTGAGACGATGAGAGGAGTGAATGATTTCTGAACGCTTAGTGTTGAGTAAAGAAATAATTATTTTGATTATCATTATTTATATTCTTGGAGTTTCCAGTTTGGTTTTCTGTGAACGTAAATGAACACAGATCTGAAGGCGCTGAAGATCTGAGAAAAAAAAGTAGGTTCTTGTTAAAATAATAAATTAATTTAAAATAGCTAAGGGTCCATGTCGTTAGGATTAGAAAACTGTTTACTGTATTAAAAATATTAAGAAATTGTGCACTGACTATGAAATTAATAGTAGGTACCACGAATGATACAAAAAAAACAAACACGTCGCCGTGCCAGCCCTGAAAGGCGTAAATACTCGTCGTGTAAATACAAAAATAAATGTAGTTGGCTATACCAATATTTTATTCTTATTAAATGCACATTAAACTTTTTATTTCTTTACGTAATTTGAAGGGATCCTCTTGAGGCATTAGCAATTCATATTTTAATACAACTCATTTTTATCAAACAAGTAAATTATCTCTTGTAATATATAGGTAAGCAAAAACATTGAGTAATTTATAAAAAAGAAAGATTTTTTTGAAATCCTGCGAGCAATCCTAAAAATTTCGAAGCAATTTATATAAACTAAGTTCATTCTAAAAACTTTTTCGTTTACAATAAAAGTAGTGATCAATTTCATGTGACATTGGTTACTCATAATCGTTTCTAATGAGTTAACGGTCTCAGAACCGGTCATTGAATGTTTTATATTTATAGCATTCACTGTAGAAATGTGGAAAGTAAGTTTTTTATATGTAAATATAGCTCGGTGGCAGGTCTCATGTTTAATGCAACCGCTATGTCATGAACATTTGTCGGTTGCACCATTTCAGACGGCTGTAGGTACTTTTGTTAGCTTAGTTTCTACTAAACATTTGCACAAAATGTTGAATTTCATTTCGAAATAATTCATCGTTCATGTTTCGTGTTTAGTTGCACATGTTCCATACTAAATAAATTGTCTAATTCTAATAATAGTTTAGGAACGAAATACTCACCAGCGTTTAATGAAGACATAGCCTTTTTTATTTGGAAACAGCTTCCGTAATAGCAAGCATTTTTAATTAATATTTCGAAGTTTTAATAAGCTCGGTGACGTTGAAAAATATCCGTGCTGAACATGTTAATCCAACTAATTATTGTACAGGGTAAATTAGAAATGGCATCGTAAATCATTCCATCCACAGGTCTCAGCCATGGAACGCCGCAAGGCTTTCAAGGAAACACAATAGCTGTCATGGTGTCCCTGTCTGATGCTCCAAGAACCGTAGTAGTAGAAAGAGACAGAGTCATTCACGAAAAACGAGCCCGTAATTTGCCTGCACGAAAATTTGATAATAAATCATAATAGTTTTAGACAGAGCAGAGGTAAAAAAATAAACCAATTTGGAAAGTGAATTGTAAGGCACGGCGAGCACCGCCGTACGGTCTGTTATTAGAGCAATTATGTTATTATGTTCGCCGTATCTAATCCGAAAAACTAAATTGGAGTCGGCCGCTGCCGGCGAATGCCTGATAGGTTCAATCATTTCGACTTTTGGGTCGCACGAAATTCGTTGCGGAAGCAATAAGAAACACGAAAATTCCGAACGAAATAGTTCCAAATTATCCAATAATACATAGTTGTTGAGCAAAATATCGATCGATGCACAAAAAACAGGCCCAACAGATTTTTGAGACCCCATTTCGCTACGGTTCATAGTTTAGTACAAATTAAAAAAGGGTGCATTATTGCAGTACATATTTCAAAGTTCACATTTCATAAACAGCCTCGCGTCGCCCTTTGATATCCCTCACTTAACTCATATTTCATTCAATATGACCATAATTGAAGTGATCGCTGGGAATTCATTAGAATAGGACGCTTATTGCTTCAGCGGGAGAGTCCACAGTGGGCCGGTGACGTTTCTGTAGATAAAGAAACATCGTATGAACGATTGCCTCTTTCACAATTTGTATCTTTAGCATAGTCTGTTGGTAAAACAGGTTTTTCTCGTGTATTTTCGTTTCAAAATGCGTGGTCCCTTTGTATTTTCAAAGTATCAAATATGAATACCAAATAAGGGTTGGGACAAAAGAAAAAGTGACAACTTTTTTAATTTATGCGCAAACGAGTACATGAAAACGTAATAATAGGAGCGTGTTTGGTAAATATATTAATGTAATAATTCTCTGAGGGCGTTCCTAAAGTTGACGGGAGTTATTTTTCTAAAATTTCACGGTAGATACATCATGTAGGGCTCGTGAAAATTTTAACGTCTTCATTATAGTGGAGTGCTTGTGTTTTGTTGGCACTTCATGTCAGTTTCCACGATTTGTGTGACAATAGAGGTGTGGTGAAAGCTAATGAAGTGGTTCAGTTTGACCAGTTCTAGTTGTTTATTCAGAAATCAGGACTATACTGGAGTAAGTTACAATGATCATAATTAATATGGTTATTATAACCAGAATTATTTCCATGTTCAGTGTAATGACATAACAACTTGGACTGTAAGATAGTCTGTGACATTTCAGTTTGTTTCGGTCTTTCTTCTCAGAGAGTCAATTGGGAAACACCGTCTCTCTAGTTTTAAAATCTCATCTAGTTTTAAAACTTAAACTTTTATTTTTACCACACTTATTCACAATCAGCCTATAATGTTCCCACTGCTGGGACACAGGCCTGTGGAGTGGGCTGTAACCTACCGGCGGGCCCATTGCGGGTTGGTTGATATTTTTAACCTATTTACGGAAATAATATAATTAACCTATCATTTATCAAAACATTGGAGATTATCATTTCTAGATGAAAGCTTTGTCCCTCGGGAAATGCTATGTTTCCACACGAAGGTCGCGTTATCTAAAACGTCAGTAGGCTATTAAAAAAAAGGTGCGTAAAATACGTTCTACGTAATTTCATCAGGTAAACAATTTCGTCTCACATAAATTCCGGAGAAATCGTTCACCTCAGTGTTTACAGACTTTATCTAAGTGTTTATTTTTAAACTCACTCATACGCAGGGGAAATGCAATAATATATTTTTTATAATAATTTATTCTCTCCGACTTTTGTTTACGAATTGCACACAACTAATTTATTCTATACATTTAGGTATCGTTTTAATTAACTTTAGACCGGTAATAATTTATAATGTGTGTATGTATTTTTTCAATAATTTATTGCAAATAATATCTCGGCCAGTGTTAAAGGTTTGTAATTTAGATTCAAAGTAATTAATTATTTTTTTGCTATTTGATAAAAGTAAGTGAAATAAATAGCGTGTTGTGTTTGTTTGTAGCAATAATGTTTGGCTTTTTGAACGCTAATCGTCAAACAAGGCTTACAAGACATTTTATCAGGGATTAATTAAATGCTCTATTAAAACGTAGATAACTTCAAGAAAAAAAATACAAGAGTAAATGTATAAGTAATAAATTAAAAATATGTAACAGTACGTAATTTAATAAAAAATAAATTCATTTAGACATCATGTAGATCACCAAATCAAAAAGGTCATCCAGATAATATTAAATAAAACACAATACATAGTTAAGATATAATAATTATATGTAATTAAAAAAAATGGCATCCACCTAATTTTAAACAAGATAAAACTATGTACAACCATACTTAAGATTGTTTTCTAAGCAAAATATAACGTTGGTAATTCAGATAAAACTGAACTTGACCACAATACCAAATCTTTATAAACTTAGCACTGTTGTACTGACCCACTTATCTGCCTACTCTACTCCTGACCCTGTCGTCATATCGCAGTCGCAATGATAATATATTGACATAGGTCAACGATAAGAAAAGCCAACGACTTTTTGAAAATATTTTTCCTTGATTCCTGATAAGAATGCACTATGAATGACGTTATTGTGCTATATTTGAATAAACAGTTCTTTCCTACTTGATTGGACTAATAATAAATTATAATAATAATTGGTTTAATGGATTAATAATAAATTATTATTAATTAATTTATTGTTATTATCGTTAGTTATGATTACAGCTTTTAGCACTTCATTAGTATGTGGAAAACGAGGTTGATTTTGAAGTGAAAATGATTTGCATTTTTAAGTGTGTAATATTAAAATCTAGAGCTCTTTAAAATGCAAATTTTATCTATTTTATTTAATGGCTTTATAAACTGTAGATATCTACATAATAATAATTGATGGTTTTGGTCAACATTTTGAAGTGAAAATTATTTGCATTTTTAAGACGTGTGTAATATTAAAATCTAGAGCTCTTTAAGATGCAAATTTTATCTGTTTTATTTAATGGCTTTATAAACTGTAGATATCTACATAATAATAATTGATGGTTTTGGTCAACATATTAAATTGGTTATTGAACTATAGATATTTGCATTGATCAGTGATCAGATCACAGTAATCAAGTTTTGCCCACATCATTTTGAGTGTTTTTTTGCACTTATTTTAAGATTTATTGATCAAAATCAAAATTGCAAGAGCAAACTTTTAGTTAATTCTCAGACCATGATTGGATTGGTACAGTACCTACTTTTTATATTTCAAAATATTATGTGAAACAGTTTGTTACTACTTATGGTTGATAGAGACACAGTTTCGCAAATAATGTAGAATGCTTTTAAAATACCTGATTGTAGAGTTCTTCATAAAAAAGTAAAACTTTCTACGAAGCTCAATATCGTTTATATCACGTTCATTAAGTCAAATTATTCAAAAACAGAACAAGATAAACGAATAACGTTCCATTTTTAACTGACCGTTTTCTTTTTGTTGCAGGTAAGAAAGAATTCCTGGCCGCATGGAACCTAAGGAAATATGTACGAAATTCAAATTGCGAATTATGTGCGCGCGTGTGTGAAGTGATCGTTTGTTTTGTCACGTGTTCTCCATGCGATTATCAGTTCAATGGTAATTAACATAAAGTCGTAATTCAATTTTGCGCGAAGACGTGAACTGTGTATTTGAGCGTGTGTGGGTACGACAGCTGAAAATCAAAGGGAAGTTTTCTGTCTCGCTTGGTCTGAGGTGACTTTACAATAAATGAAATCAATTGAATTGATGTTGGTATGTATTATATCTTCTTATGATTTAAACACGTTTTAGGACCTGTTATTGCTGAATAAGAACTTTTGTGAATAAAGTTTTGGTGGTACAAAAATTACAATAGCAGTTCAAGTAGATAGGTAGATACAAGACTGACATTAATAAAATAGCCGTTATTATATCGCCTATTAGAAAACGAAGTAGGAAACTGGTATAAAACATCAAATCCAACATTAAAAGTTTGCATACGAAACTAGTAAAGAACTGTTGCATAATAAAAATTGCAACTGTTTGCTGTGCAAATTAGGGTGACCGTGTGATATTTAATTTTTGGACACTTCATTTCCATAAGTACTTACCTATACTTTTTTGTCAATTATACCTATAAATAAAAGAAGAAAGCTCTATGTACAAAAAGAACTGTGACAAGCCAACTGTGCGCAACATTGAACACAATTTAAAGAGTCAAACAGAAATGATTTGCTCGATTCCAATCATAGCGACAGCGGCACATCTCTTCATAGCGTTTCCCGCCCATACGAACCGCTGCGCTACATGCATTCGCACGCATTCGGCTAATCTCACATGTGATCGGCCACATAGACGCGCATAACCAGCCATTTTATAAAACCGATACAGTCCCAACTCCGTTCTGCAGTTAGGCATCATTTCGTCTGGCCGCGTTAAAAGCACGCTGCATGTTCGCACTCCCACCCGCCACAACACAGACGCGACTCATGTATGAATCACGAGCTGCGTATGTGCGCGTGCCCGTACGTTTGCGCTCCGCTGGAGGCTGTCAGTGTGTTGGTGACCATCGACACACGTGCACGCGTCCATGTGTGCGGGCCCACTCATGGCAGCGGACTATGACGGCTCGTAGATTTGACAGCTAGCTCAATGCGGGTTCAGACGTTCATTATACGCCGACCGATGTAATTTTCGTGAAATACTTGACAGTTTTATTTATATGCGATAAAGACATTAGTGTTGTGACGCCGCTTCTACATGTGACAGTGTTTAACGTTGAACTTAAATTTTGCGCGAACTTGAACTTCAGTGTTTCTCCCCGGTATTGGAGTCAGCCCAATTTGACGATTGATTTGTGACATGCCCGGCCTCAAGGAGCGTTTATGATGGTCACAATTAGATACGGCTCGTTGGAAATCTGTTCGAGGGGTAACGGAATGAATAAAAAATCATTGGACGTTTTGCAGTACAAACTAGATGGAACGAAAATACATTCCATGACTGGAAGATGTAAATAAAATAAACTTTACCTAAAGTGCCTAGAAGACAATAAAACTAATGAAATATGATAAAAAAGAGGTGATATTTTTATTTTCCATTCTTTTCGCATTTAATTTTGTACGTTAGTAGTGTTAATCAAATGTATTTTTATAATCAGTGAATATGACTAGGAGTTAGCAAACGGATTGAGTGTTTCATTTATGGATTGTTTGGGAAGTTACTCTGGAATCGTTTTTTGCCGCGCAAACATTATCGGTGAGTTTAGAAAACTGTTATTTTCTCAATTAATTGTATTTTTAAACAATTTAATGCGGACGAATTTTTTGATGCCCAATGAGCTCCTGTCTTTTTCTTTTCCTTTTTTTTATATACTTGTATAAACTATATAATATGCATAATTTAATGATACTAGATTCAATTTTTTTGTTTTAAATTCGGTGTTTTTTGCTCTATCGCACTCCCATATAAAATCTATGCAACAAAATAACTAATAAGAATAACCCAAAACAAGATATTCTGCGTTTGAAATGGACTTATTTTTTATTCATGATCTACAGTAGCTACCTAATTTTTTATGAAACATAGTGAAAACAGTACAAATTAATATACGTAGGTACAAACCTCTAAATAAATTCGTTTATTATAAAGCTATTACTGAAATGTTTAAAACCTGGCTTGAATTTTATTTAGCTTGTTGTTATAAACATAAAGCAAATTTTGAGCACACAATACCACACAACACTAATTAATTAAATAAACTATAATAAAATGTCAAGAAAAATTACACTTTAGAAAATAAAATATAAAAAATATGTTAAACGGAAATATAAAAATGCAAATGAAACAAAACAGCTGTGGCGGTAAAACCAAAATGAACTTTATTAAAAAAAAAATAAGGTGCACATGTCACTAAGATTAATAGAGACATTAACGCAAATAAGCATAAATTTTATTGTTTTCTTTTATATAATAATGGTAAACCCTGGTCACCTTTTTGTAGGAGTCGCCGACAAGCAGGTAGGTACCAAAAAGGTTTGGTGATCATTAATCAAAATCGTAGTTTTATCCTTTTAAAATGAGTCGACGAACGGCGAAATAGAGATGTAGACGCAAATGGGGATGAAGTTTGGCACCGCCCTAAGAACGGCCATTAATCAGTGTTATTTTCTTTATCTATGTATCTTTTATATTTCTACATATTCTGTTCAAGTCTTATTATTTGATGAAAACATAATTATTACTTCGTAGACTTGTTTATTTTTTAAATAAATTATTTTGGTCCATCACTAAATGATAAGTATCAATTCACATTTTATAATTTAAGTGTTATTCTGCCATAAACGTCAATTTTGGTGTTAAACTTCGGTCGTTCACTTGATTTATATCTTGACCATATTGCACCTAATAAAAATATTTGGATTAAGATGATTAGCGTATTTGATTAGCAAGTAATACATTATTAATGTTATTTATCATATAGAAAGTTAATTAATCAGCTTTTTTACGAACGATTTCTTAATTATTTGCTATATTTATTCTAAAACCGTATAGTTTTTCTAATGAACTTATAAATAAATGCAGTAGTTCTACCATCTTTAATCGTGTATCGTGACATCACGCCCAAATTCGGCTCTATTGTACGTTTTAATTGTCTCATTAAACGAATAGGAATAAATGTATTCCACATGTTTTAATCTATTTAATGAATGCGTGTTATGTGGGTAACTCTATTTCAAAGCGTTGCTAATATAACAGGCTTCACTAAATCAATATTTAGCTCCAAGCTCCAAGACTCCAAATATTCATTACGCAATTCAATTACTACATTGCGTTACAAATGTATTTAAATACTTAATCATTTAGCCAATTAAACAGTGCAATGGTATAAATCAACTGAAAGGTCAATGGCAATAAAATGGAGCCGTCAAAACTGGTACCATAAAATTGATCCAGATACATAGCCACAGCAATGAAACTAGGTGGAGATTTCCTAGCGGCTATTATTCTAACGGTCCCTTTCACCGCTATCTTCTGACCATCTGATGAACTGCTTTTTTCAAGTGCCTTAATAAAGCGAGCAGCATGTAAGATCGTAATGTTCAGTAGACCCGTAGATTTGGTCGGTGCGATAATACGCCGTGACTGTGCGCTCACGACTTTCTATGAGTGGACTGTTAGAGATCGAGCTGTAATTTTTTTTGGTTCAAAATTGTTGTGCCCTTTCGCGAAGTAACGATTTGAAAGTCGCTTACATGATGTTATCGTGTAGGTACGAACAACAACCCAATAGGTAATTGTAGATACTGATAATGATGGATATTGCCACAGTAGTCAACGCCGAAATTATACATTCTATCTATTAAATCATTTTATAAATCTCCTTAAGTAGATGTCAATTTATTAAAAAAAATTCGCCATCACCAAAACATCGGAACAAAAATGATTACGCCCACCTTTGTGTGTCGTTAATTTAATATCATTCGTTTATGTCATCGGCTCCCACTAACAGAGCGAGCTTCTCATTAAATATTTTAATTAACTTTCGACGGTCATGTAAATGTCAAAAATATATAAATGTCCTGTCGGATGTGTGGTCACATGAGTAATATTTTGACATAGGCTTTAGAGACGACCTTTAGTTTAGACAATTACTTATGGCTCCTAGTAAATTAAATTAGAAATGGAGATTAACATTATCATCATAGAACAGGTTTTGTCGTATATTGGAACTAGTTCGCCTGTTCACAGACTATTCTATTAAAGTTGTAGCAGAGACAAATGTGTTACCCATTATTAAATGAATGATTGCTTATGGAATTAACGGGAGAGTTTTTACAAAAATATGTAACCCTATGGACGTTTGTGCAGTACAAGGAATTTTACCGTCCGGCAGTCCGATTTTTTAACTAAGTGCACAAACTAGTTTATGGCGTGCCATATGGGACCGTAAAAAACCGGACTGCCGGACAGAAAAATTCCTTGTAGTGCACAAACGCCCTATCAATGTGCAAATTAACCTAAAGTTGTATTGAACTTTAAGTTAATTTAGGTACCTACTCATTTAATTTATTTTATATGTAGGTACTATTTTACCTATAAAATTAATTCGATTCAATTCATTATTTTCTAACACTTCCATATGACACATCTAATTAAACCCGACGCAAACAAACGAGACGACATAAGCCTGACGTTGAAAAATTTCCTCAAAATCCACTTTCTGCTTACAAATTAGTACAAAATAAAGATAATAACAAGTGAATTGGCGGTTTGACATGTGAAGTCGGCGATATTAATGTGTATTATAGGCCCACACCCGATCGTTGAGGCGAATTTGTAAAATTATCGGCCGAACGATTTGAATATTAATCTTGGGATGCGCCCGCGCCGACCGAGCTCGTTAGATTACGAACTTTTTGTCCGCCGATCGTTTTTGATAGCTTACAAGATCGATCATTAATCATTCAATATCCCTAGTAGTACATGCAATTTTGTAGCAATTTATATTGTTTTACTTGAACTCATAGTTTAATTTTAATCTTAAAATATAAATTAAACAACAAGAAGCTCACTATTATTAGCTTGTTTCGTGTAAGCTGATAAGTAATTGTTTAGATAACAAAACTCCGGTAGTAATATGTTAAATGTTTTGGGCAATTTGATATCGTATGATTACCATAATTATATTTAAAAGTTCAAATCGGTTAATAATTAAAAACATGCTTGATAAACGCGTTAACAGTTTGTACAAAGTAATAATATTATCACACTATTAAAAATACTTATACCGACGCTGCTAAATACTTCAGCTTTGGTTTTTTTATTTAGTTAAAATGAGCTGTATGTAGTGCCTAATAGCAGCTAAGATTCATACATAATATTACTGTGCAAGAGAATACAACTAAATAATTAGGTATATAAATAAAAGACAGAACCGTTTTTGTTATCAAAATTATTCTGACTAGAGTTTTTAAATTCTTGAACGCTTCTCCTGTCATATTTGGGGTCATATTTAGGGACTGAAATAGTAATAAAATAAATATGCGTAATCTTTATTTTATTTATTCTGGAAAATAAACAGTATAAATACATTAAAATCTTACACTAAGTTATAAATATACAAGGTTTATAAATGTATAACCTACGACATTTTCCACAACATATTATTATTAAAAGTTATATCAAACAGTGCGTTATTCTGAGATTTTTAAACAGAAAAGTAGTTAAAACTGAAAAAAAATACTGTCTAACTAAGAGTTTTAATGAATTTAAAGTATTGTTCTTTTGGCGAGTTGTGAAAAACTTTATACAAGAGAGTACTGTTTTTTTTTGCTTGAATTTTTGTATCTGAATTAAAATTATAATATCATTTAAAGAGCATTTGTAGTGATTAAAATAATAGAGATCTGTGTCAGAATATAATACGGCACTTTTAAGTTTATTTGACGTTTATATTGTTAAGAATCATGATAATGTGAGTTGGTTTAGTTTATTTTCATTAGGGAAAACAAACAGTAGGTACCTACCTAATATACAAAAAATACAGAAATGTCTTATCTTAAGACATTGTTGTCAAAAAACTATTAAATAGCAATTATAGTCCTTAATTCATAGTCGTTATTTCAACAAAATTGTTATTTTTCAGTAAAGTTCTGCCGATTTGATAGAACTTACTGTAGTTAGTGCATGCATGAGAACCCACATATTTTTACAAAAGTTCAAAAAAGTTCTCTTTCTTTTGATATTTTGTGAAATCAGAATCATAAGACTTTTCAGTTACAGTTCTTATTTGAAAACAGCGCTCAGCTTAAAGTTTCCTTTCACATATTATTCTTCTGAAAACTTGTCGTGAACCTGAAATTCGTTGCAAGCCTGTCGTTCCTATGTGATGTAAAACTTTACTTTGATTTGTCTTTCCTGTAAAAAGCATTTTCATTTTCAAAGAAAAGCTCGGTCATTTATGTTGAGTGAATAAGACAGCTTAATAATAAAAGCACAGGTTATCTTTAGGTACTGAGAAAGATTTTTAAAAGTAGATACATAAGGATGTCAAAACCAATTAGTAAAAATAATATATTTTTTTAAAGATCACAATAAATCTAATAACATTTGAAAATTCGGAAAATACGCCTACTTATACGACATCAATCTTTCATAACAAAGCTATTAATCATTCTGAAGGTATTCTAAATCCTGCCTGGGTATTTTCCATGTACCTAGAATAGACCATCATCACATGTTGTGGTCGACTTCCAGTCTAACTGGATGCAGCTGAATACCATTATGTTACATGTAGCGACTGCATATCTGACCTCCACAACCCAGTGACTGATCATCATCATTTCAGCCGAAAGACGTCCACTGCTGGACATAGGCCTTCCCCAAGCACCTCCACTTCGACCGGTTTTGTGTTTCTGGCATCCAACGGGTTCCTGCCTTCCAACGCTACGTCTTCCGGTACGCGGTCGCCACTCCAGACCCTTTCGGCCCCATCGCAGGCAGGCACACTTGCTCGAAGAACCCAGTGACTGGGTAATTAAAAATTAATACCGCTTGAAAAGACTCGAGGTTTCATAGAATATACTCATCATCTGCCTAGCTTTTTCCCAACTATGTTGGGGTCGGCTTCCAGTCTAACCGGATGCAGCTGAATACCAGTATTTTACATGGAGCAACTGCTTATCTGACCTCCACAACCCAGTTACTGGGTAATACGATACCCCTTGGTAAGACTGGTTGTCAGACTTTTGGGCTTCAGACTACCCGTGTGACGACTGTCAAAGATCCACGAATCACCCGGGACCAACGGAGGTACGGTATGTAAATATGGTCACCCATCCATAGATCAACCGCGGCAAGCGTAGCTTAACCTGATCGATCGACCTGTGCGGCTGTTATTATTTAGCCACGGACTCATTTTCAGTTTCATAGAATATACTGTTACATAATATTTTAGGGGATAGACTTCCCCGAAAACGGGCCAAACGGTCTACTCTCTAATTCCATCATCGAAGATATGGGCCGGTCCGAAGGTAGTTCGATACATCGGTATGAACCCTACTCTCTGTTAATTAACTTTGTCGGATGGGCAAAAACACATCGGGAGTAAGGACAACTGTCAAATCGTGTTGTCATTCGTTCTTAGTTCAGGTACCAAAGTAATCTCATGTCCGTAGGTGATACGAAATAGGAATTGCCCGTAACTTCGACGAAAAAAAACGGAGTTTTTGCTTGGAAAGTAGAACCCCAGAAGTGGATCCATAATCCATGATCAGCCTATAATGTTCCCACTGCTGGGCCAAGGGCCTCCTCTCGGTAAGAGGAAGTGGACCGTATCCACCACGCGGGCCCAGTGCGGGTCGGTGGATGTCATATGACTTCGAATTTTGCTTCTAAAAATGATACTGATGACAAAATATTTAGATTACTCCTTATTAGTATATGAAAATATATCAAAGTGCAGGGCTACTGGGATACTGAGATGTCTAACAAAACTAATTATACTTATGTAAGCATTGCCTAATTAGATACAGCGTCTGCGTCTCAAACGTTTGAGTTGGGTTAGACAAGACCGTTTTGAGGGTGACCGGACACTATAGCCGACCTGTTTATTTATATACATATACTGCACAAGTATATTGTGTTGTAGTGGCTAAACCAATGTTATCTCGACCTAAATAGGCAGGAAATCAAAATTGTAACCCTAAAAATGCTCCGTTTTTAACCATAATATATCAAGGAAGTACAAAAATTTACTTGAAAAATATATTACTAGTCTATTGGTCGCATTATCAGATGACTGCAATGCATACTTTAATGTATATGTGCTTTTGATATAGCTTTGATTTTATAAACCCTTCGCTAGCTAACCTAGCTTTTAGAAACTGGATTCTGGAAGTCAGATAGGGAGTCGCTCCATGTAAAATACTGGTATTCAGCTGCATCCGGTTAGTCTGGAAATCAACACCAACATAGTTCGGAAAAGGCTAGGCGAGATAATGATGAGGTAGCTTTTGTAATAGGTATCTATTACCAAGATATATCTACTTCTGTTAGTGTAAACAAGAGGAGTAAAGAGCGGTTTCTCACTACATCAAATCCGAATCCGACTTCAATCCGAAATGGGAATGTTCTAAATTCGGATAGATAAAGTTCGGATCTAGTGCGCAAACCCTCATACAAATAGGTCTATGGTCACTTCGGACCGGCATTTCTTGGATTCTGATCAGATTCAGTGCAAAACTGCTCTAAATGTAGAGGAAACGCGTGTGGCTAAAAGAGTGATGAATATAAATGTTGATGGATGGAGAGGGAGAGGAACGTCAAAGAAAATATGGATGAATTGTGTGAGGAATGATACGAAAGACAAGGAAGTGAATGATAGCGTGACGGTTGTCAGGGGAGAGTGGAAGAAGAAAACGTGTTGCGCCGACCCCAAGTAACATGGGACAAGGACAGGAAGATGATGGTGACTTCTATTCCTCTTCGTAGCACTCTTGTCATACCAGTCGTGGACCTGATGTAGTTCACATGAACTACAAACACAAAAAAAAGTACATACTTTTCGCCATACTACGTGGCAATGTTGCCAACCTTTTGGGCACTGTTCCTGTTGACAGCGATGCGGACGAATTTTTTGATGCCCTATGATTCTTTTGCTTATTTTAAATGTTAGCTTATTTTATGTAAATATTATCTTGATTTTGTGTAATTTATTCAAATAATTTTCATGTACTTTTAATATGTGTACTTATTTATATCATATCCTGTTACTATTAGAGCATTAGGTCGATAACTTGCTTCATCAAAGTTCACAATTCTAAATTCACACGACCACAATGTTTGCTAACTTTAAAACGTATACAAAACATTGAACTCAACAATTAGGTTTACCTAATCATCACATAGGTAGATAAAACCCACGTATTCAGTTCCTAAAAAACGGCTGATTTATTACTTTTCGAATAATAATCTACGTACAGTTGTTGTTTAGCACTCCCAGTGAGCACTTTGTTTAAAACTATCGCATCAATGAAAAACAATTGTTTTTAAACTATTTATTTTGTATAGTTATTGTTTATGCCTGTAGGTGGCAATTGTTTTATTGTTATAATGTTCAGTTGGGAGATTTGGTCTGATATTGTTTGAATGAAATTCCTTGCGTGCATTACAGTATTTATTAAACTTCCTATTTGTTTTAGCATTATGTTATGTTATGTTATATAATTTATTTAAATATTTACAAACTTTTAGGTAATTGAATAGAATAATAGTTTTCTGATTTTACAAAATTGCTTTCAGCATCTAGCTTGGTAGGTATGTTTCAATTCAGTCAATTCAATAAATCATTTATTTAAAGTGTTTACATAATTTTAAAAGCTAACAGTCTTAAAATAATAATAAGAATATGTACAAGTATATAAAAAGGAGGGGAAATAATCATAGGGCATCAAAAAATTCGTCCGCATCGCTGTCAACAGGAAACGTGCCCAAAAGGCTGGCAGCATTGCCACGTTGTATGGCAATGCTGATTCTTTGGCCAAAAAATAGGCCAGCCCTCTGGGGGCCTAAAAAGGCCACTTTGGCAGAATCATAACAGGATGACATAATGGACAGTTAACTGTTAAGTAAATCGTATCAAATCCCATTGGTGAAGCATTTTGCAGTTATTTTTTTTTGTCTGTGCTAAAATACCAATCAATCCAGTCCAAATCCAATCCCAATCTCTTTGATTATACCTACGTAAAGCAGCGAAAGAAGGAAAAACACGGACTGTTTCGCCATATTATAATTCATAATGTTATCCTTTTATGATTCTCCAAAGTGGCCTTTTTAGGCCCCCTGGTCACGTGAAGAGTCGACTAACTGCTTGACGATGTCTCGAAATACTAAGTGGGCACTTGAGCCCCATGGCCCTAGTGTTTCAACCCCAAACGGCTCAAATATATAAGTTCCAAAGAGATTGGAGTATTTGCGCCGTTTGAAGTTTTCCGCACCTGCAGCAGCCGCCCCAGCACAGCTCACCGTGCTTGGAAGATGGGATGGCGCAAGAGTGTCGACACACGTTGCATCCCACACCAAAGGCCTACCAACCTTCCCATCGTCGCGCGCCAAGTCATTGTGTTCTAAAACAGCTGGTACCCCGGCAGTCAGTGTGAGAAATAAAGTAGGTACTAAACGATGCCATCGCGATTTAGAATCATTCATAATTATTTATTTAACTCATAATAAAAACAAGCATAGTCGTCAGAATCAGACTAACATAGAATCAAATATTTTTTTTATTTATTTATTTCAAAAAAAGTTACATAGATGTATTTCACAAATCTTCTGCCAAACTGCAGGACAGTTTGTCAATTTGGTTAATTATTCGTTTTATTACAAAGATAAGCAACTTTTCAATAGGTATTCAATACAATTAACTATTTACACTATGTACTAAATTAAATGGCTAACTAATTATACAAATAAATACAGAAAACAAAAAGAATATATTTGGTTCATCATCTGGATAGGTCAACTCCAACCTGTGTGGTCCTTTCCTCAAAAGACCAGTTCAGAGACAAATCTTTAAGGTCCTTACATGATCTGACCAAGATTATGCCTATACTTTAAAAGAGACTGTGACCTCGTGAGTTTGTTTCGGCCTTTCTCCTCAGAGTAGTCGGATATGAAACGACAAACACAATTAGTTTTTAAAATAAGAGTGATGTATAAAATTGTTTGTACAAACCTATGTACAGAAATAAAATCATTTATAATTTTTCGTCTATAAATTACTAGGTAAGTAACTACTTACCTATAAACTCGAGATAACTAGTACGAAACAAAGAACAAGTTCATAAACTCTTCTAAAATTCTGTACCAATTGCCCACTTTACAACCGCAAAAGTGGTCGCTAGTTAAATGTGGTCACTTTTGAATGATCCGGCCTTGAAAGCGAAACGATTCGAAAAGCGGTACCACCGGAGTCCGGACAATGATTGCTTGATTCCGATTCCGACAGTCGAACGAGACAGACACTGGTGCATTTGAATAAAATTCACTCCCACTGATTTCAATCAGTTTGTATTCTTGTATTCTAGAAACAAAATTGATTGACGATTGATGAATTTGCGGACGTAGTTTGTATGTTTACGGAATTCCTTTTACATGGTGATGAAAGATAGGATAATATACCTAAACAATTTTTTCAACGCCCGTCTACGTCTGGGCGCCATTTTTATTCTTTATCAAAACTTCAAATTATTGACTTGCAGTCTAATATTCTTTTAAAACTTTCTCAAGTATTTTAAAGGAAATAATAAATAGTAAATATGATATCGATGACGTTTCTCGCGATTTGGTAATTGAAAAACAAGTTTAATTAGCATTTGACATCTATTAAATTGATTTACTAACGCGTTTTATAACTACGTCCGATCCAAATCTGTAATAATTTGTTTTATAGAACGGTAATAAAAATAGTAATAAACTTAGAATTAACAACTATACAGAGGAACTTGAATGGCGAAACTTCATTTTGTCATGATTTTATATCGATGCTCGTCGGTTCTGTGAATTTTCACTAGTACCTACCTAAAAACTTGTACCTGTATTCCAGGGCAGCTGAATTTAATTTTAAGTTAAATCAGGTATCTATACTTACATAAAATTATTATTTATTTTTATTTTACATATCTCGGGACCATGGGTTTCCGGTCCTTTGGAAGGCGTAGGCCGAAGCCAACTCGCAGAGGCCCCTTAGGAAATTTTAATGAAATGCGGTACCAACCGACGATTATCCCCGTATGCACTATGCAAGTGCACCCAAGGATAACCCCCGGTTGGTGTAGGACTATTGCAGGATATGGAAAAAAAAAAGTTGGACTATGGGTTTGGTTGGCTAAAGTGGACTGGTTACCAAGAACTATGAAAGAACTATGACCCCTGCCTGATCAATGTTTTATATATACACGGATAAAATAGCAGGGGGTGACTTGCACACTCAATAGTGGGCCCCAGGAAACGGTCGCTAGCACATAGTGACGTAGCGACAAGGGGGCAACATGTCCTGAGGTGCTTATGAGGAGTGGAGAGGTATTCCACGGCTATCAGGACAATCCCAGAAGTACGGTCAAGATCCCTACCAGCATCTTACTGGAATATCTACTTCCTTCCTCCGAGCACGTTTGCTCTTGCGAATCTCTACTTAAGCCGGCCAATAAAAGGCAAGAATGAGGTAGGAGCTCTGTTCCTCGTCATTGTTCACTCCAGCCGGCCAATGAAGGCAAGCCAGAGGTGAGGAACAAGACTTCTCCCGGGAGATAGGGTCCGTGGGGTCGCTACTGCCCAACAGCTCGCCACATGCTGCCCTGCGGGTTTCTGTATCCCTCTTGGTCTGGCTCCTCACCTTAGACCTGTTCCGGCAAAGTAAACTCTTCCAGCATAGGCTTAGTTGCGGGCACAGCTAGTCTAATCTAAAAATAAATAAAATAATAATGTGCTTGACAGAAGTCCGTTATTTATTTTAAACTAGGAATGCCTCTTCTCGAACAAGATTGTACTTATTTTAAAAACATGTGCATTTTCAATCTATCTCGGTCTTCAAATGGCGAAAGAAAACATTGTGAGGTAATCGCGCTGACACCTAATAAATTTTAAACATGTGTTACTGAGGAGACCTGTCTGCTGCCTATGGGAGCTTTGCTTCCCTACAGATTTATTGATGCTGAGCTTAATAAAAGATTTCTCACTGACCCTGCTTAATCCTTAAGGGGCTTACAGGACCTAAACACAAAAAACGCAAGTTTTGGAAACAATAAAAGTATAATTATGATCGATTACAGTAAACCAAATCAGAAAAATATATGATATTCTTCAGGATTATGCTAGGTAGGTAGTGTGTTGAAAACATAATACAACTAATTTGACACGATAGAAAAAATCATGAATATACGTGTAAAAACTTTATTTTTACAATAAAAACCATAGGTACATACAATCATACTGATTTTTTGTTAGATTATTCTACAAGCAACATACTAAAATACGTTTTAATTTTTTCGTCCAAACAATAGATTTTTTGTAATTAAATAATTGCTTCATATTTTGCAATAAATTACTAGCGTTGTGTCATCGCGCTTCTCTTTCTTTTCTATGCAGTCCGACAGTGACCGCGCTTTAGGTCATGTAAGCCCCTTAATAAAAAATTTCTCACTTGACCCTGCTTAATCCTTAAGTTAGTCTTCTGTTTGTTGTCATTTATACTTCTGCTTTAGATAACTTTAGCATCAATAAATGGTTAATAGTCTGTGAATATTAACTAGGTTTGTTATAACTGTGCTCAACCAGTCTTATCAAGGGGTATCGTATTACCCAGTAACTGGGTTGTTGAGGTCAGATAGGCAGTCGCTCCATGTAAAATACTGGTATTCAGCTGCATCCCGTTAGACTGGAAGCAGTTGGAAAAAGGCTGGGCAGATGCTGATGTGCTCTGATTATAAACAGGTTTGAGAGTCATCTAGATTTGGATGAGAGTCCTATTCCTAATTAGAATAAGTTAATGATCACTCCAAGTATTTCTGAAAACGCTCATTAGTTAGATAACGTTGATCTTACGGTAGCATCCTCTAAAATATGATCTAATATTTTAGAGGAATTTTAGAAATCCTGGAAACTGAATGTTTTTTTTATAGGTACTCACTTCTTTTTCTAATCCAAACGAATGCACGATTCTCCGCTTCCCCCACGACGTTAGAGATAGAACCATTCCCATTCTCTGTCAAAATATTCTTGACTGAGCAGCGGGATAATAGCAATGGCTTTCATTTGACAGTTCAATAAAATTCATTGCGTTATTTCCTTTTTGAGCAGACTAACTTTTGGAACATGTGAAGCAATGGATTAGCAATATCCTTCAAAATGATTTAGATTGTGATTGATGGTGTGTTCTGTTCTGAGCATTGTAAAGACAAGAATGCTCGGCCTCTAGTCACATCAAAACCTTTAGACCCTCAATGCTCTTCATATTAACAATACCTAATAAGTTCCTAATTTATGTTATGAATAAGTTTACTTCTTATGGCTCCTACAAAGAGGCGCGACACGCGATATAATCGCGCGCGACACAAAGGCACCGCTCGTTGCGCGACTTGCGGTGCCTTTGTGTCGCGCGCGATTTTATCGCGCCTATTTGGAGGAGCTTTCACTTGAATCTTCTAATAAATGAAAATTGACGCTCTAAAATAAATCCGCTTGACTCTTAACTGGTTTTGTTACTAGCGACTCAATACACAGAATTATCTAGATCAGCAGGTAGGTACAGTTTAAGAGTCTAACATATTTTGCATGTAAAATACGTACTCGAACATTTTATCTCATAACGGTGGTTTCACTGGCATCGGGGTTTTGGATGGTGTTCAACTAGAGAATAAGATAAATAAAAAATAGAATAAATATTAATCATTAGGTAATAATTAATGTGAATTAAGCTACATAGTATTTTCTTTTTTTTAAGGAATTCTTGTTGAGGTAGCATTACTCACTTACACGTGTAGATTAGTATCAGCATGTATTAATTAATTTTGGTCTCCAATTAAAATAAAAACTAAACAAGGAAATTATTAAGGAAAACACGACCTAAGAATACAAAGTCAAATATTTACTCATACCTACACTACACCTTCAACATAACATTAGGCTGGCAACATAATCGTAGCTTAATTAACCTTTTGACCGCCACAGTCATAATAATAGGTATAAAGATGACAAACTAAAATGTGCCCAGCACACCACGGTTCGACTAGTACATGACAGACTTTGACGCCGAGGGCACGTTTTTGATTTTTTGACGTGTGGCGGTCAAAAGGTTAATAACAACTTAAACAATTCGCAATGACCACAAAAATATACATGGTATGGTATAGGGAGGTACCTAACCTACCTTCAATATTCCGAAGGTTCTGAATACATAACATAGAATAGGGTACATAACAACACATACTATACATCAAAGTTACACAAGCTAGGCACGACCGCCGGCGGCCACGATCATTGCTCTCGCATCTATAATTTCGGCCTTTACTTTTTTTAATCGGCCCGATCTCCGATTGCCGCATATTCGGCGTGGATCCTTGGAATTTTATCCAACCAGTGATGTGATGATTTATAACCGAACATTAAATTAGGAACCGGCTTTGCACGTTAATTAAAACATAGAAGTTTACGGTTTTTTTTTGTGACGTGTTTTGTATTAGTATCGGTTTTGTGACATTCTAATTTTATTGTTATGTCTAATAATATTTTGCAATGACCGTTAGCACATGTCGTGTTGGCTAAAGAAAAAGTGTAATGAATATCATAAATTCAAACGTTTAAAATGTTAAAGTAATTTAACTAGACAAAAATACGATGTGTCAGTTTAAATAAATGGGTTAGTTTGAATAAATTAAGTTGTTGTAGACATTGTTATAAAATAACCTTTGTTTATTTGCAGAAATTGGGTTCTGTTGTGTTTAATATTTTCTGAAAAATAGGACTTATTAATCATATCAAGTACTAGTGACCAGACCCTGCTTCGTACGGTTTTTATGACTTGAAAAATCATCGAGATTTCCTTATTTTAAGTAATTTAAATATTAATTTATTATAAACATAAATCTTCTGGAATAAATTCTCTAAATAATGGTGAAAACTGCATTAAAATCCGTTGCGTAGTTTAGGAGAACAGCGCGGTCACACAAACACCCACTAAAAGTGACTTTAATTTATAATTATAGGTAGATGTCCCACTGCAGGGCAAAAGCCTCCACTGGGACATCACAGGCTAATAATTTTTTTTTTTTTATTATTATTATTTATTTAATCAAAAGTCAACACGGACCAATTATAAAACAAACTAATACAATGAAAATTAAATTAAATACAATAAAATAAAATACAATTGAAATACAATAAAATAAAATACAATTTAAATACAAAAATACAATACCATACAAATACAAGTCAAAACAATTAAAACAATATTACCACATTAGCCCGTACATGTACCATGTCACAGTGATACATGTACTGGCAGTCGAATCGCTGGGCGAAGGCGCTCAGGATACTGTTCGGGCTGCCCCGCACCCTGCGCACCAGGGATGTGCACCGCTTGCGCATGGTTGTATAAAAACAATCCACGCGCGCTTCGGCGAACATCCCCGAAGCGCTACAGAAGCGAGGCAGCCCCAACAGCACCCTGAATGCATTATTGTATTGGACGCGTAGAGCGCTGTACTGCTTTTGCGTATAATTCACCCACAGACTGCTCGTGTAGAAGGACGTGCAAAATGCCCTGAACAGGGTGATCTTGACGTCTCTTGAACAGCGAGCAAACCTGCGTGCTATCATATTTGCACGAACAGACAGCGCTCTACGCTCCCTTTCTATGTCATTATCGTCTTTCAGATCCGGAGTTAGCAAGTGCCCAAGGTATTTAAATTGTTCTACTCTACTAAGGGGGCAGCCATTCAATCTCACTTTAGGTGTTTGACTTAGGGACCTTCCCCGAGCCTGAAAGACCATCCACTCACTTTTCTTTGTGTTGTACACCAACCCGTGTTGCCCAGCATATTTTTCACAAATGTCAAGCAGCTGCGACAGTCCACCCACAGACGCACTCAGCAGCACCATGTCGTCCGCGTAACTAATATTATTAAGGCAGACTTCATCAATATGGCATCCTACATGTGTGCTGCTGAGCTCCTCCACAAGCGCGTTCACATAAAGGTTAAAAAGTTTCGGCGATGTCAGCCCCCCCTGCCTCACGCCGCACTCCAACCTGTATGGCGTCGAATACGCCCCTGACCACCGAACAACGTTGATCTGGTTCCCATACCAATACTTAAAAGTACGGATTAGTACCTCGGGCATCGTTGTTTGGTGTAACTTTTGCCATAGAATATCGTAAGAAACCAGATCAAACGCCTTCGATAAATCAAGAAAACATCCGAAAATGGGCGTATTTTTATCCGTGTAATACTTGACAGTTTGCTTCAGACACAGTATAGCCGTTTCAGTAGACAGCCCTGACTTGAAACCAAATTGGTTGTCGTGTATCTGTAGATGTTTATCAAGCTGAGTGTTCAGCAAACTGTCAAGCACCTTTGCGACTATAGTGGCTAAGGAAATCGGTCGATAATTACATTTGTCACCAATATCACCAGTTTTGTTTTTGACAATAGGCACCACCACAGTCCTTATCATCGGCGCAGGTAAGTATGAATGTCCTACACACAAGGAGTAGAACAACGCCAGCACTCTGGGCATATGATATCCCGCGTACCTTAGGTGTTCAATGCTCAGGTCGTCATGGCCCGGAGACTTGCCCCCTGACATAGAATTAATGGCCCGCCGTACGTCTTTGGCCGTAAACCGGACGCTGAGTTCCCGACCACTACAACCATCATCGCTCGTGGACTGTGTCGACGCCAAAGGTGACTTAACGGTAAAATGGTCCCTAAATAAGTCTGCTATTCCCGACAGGTTACAGGTACCATTGACACTCACAGGTAGACCCGGTTTACTATTCAGTTTGTTTGTAGACTTCCAGAAACTGCGGAAGTCGCTCCTGGAATGATGCGACGCAAGGATGTCCATTTTTATTTGGTCAGTATGATTCTGACACCAGCGTAAACGTGATTTAAAAATCTTACGAGTCGTCTGCATGTCATTCCACACGCGACCTTCCGCTGGCTTGCCGTACAAAACCCACAACTCAAACTTTTCCCTGGCCGCCCTGTGAGCATCACTTACGTGCCTGTTCCAACCGAGAACCGGCTTCTTGTGTCTGGAAACACTTGACGAACGACTATCGGAAGCTGCCCGGCATAATATTTGAATTATTTTATCGTACATATTGTCAATAACAAGTCTGTGATCCACATTATTACATACATAATCACAACATTCGGTCATTTCAACGGGAAAGTCAACTAATTTTAAATGATTATTACATAAATTACTATACATGTCACATTGTTCAGAGTTTCTATCACCCCAGCGTACATCGTTATATTGCATACAATTATTATGAATTTTAGGTTTGATTTTATCTAACAAAATTACAATCTCGAGAGGAAAGTGATCGGACCACAGGACGTCTTCCTTAACCTGTACACTTACAATAGTCTCCCGAGCTGATTTAGTGACTATACAATGATCAAGCCAGCGCTTCGATCCGTTCGCCTCGCTTATAAATGTACAAGTTGCAGAATCCAACCCTAGTAGCTCGATGTCCGCACATAACCACTGTGATTCTACACAAAAACTCTGTAACTCGCCGTAAAATCGTTCATGCGGATGAGCGTTAAAATCCCCGAGTATGTATACCGATTCTATACTACTATTGTTTATGACCGCACTCACCAGACCGAGACACTCCGTAAACTCCGTCAAATTCACATCTTTATCCGTCGGCATGTACACACTGAACACCAAGAACGACCTTTGACCCGCGTTTACCTTCACAGCACACACTCGCGGGTTATCGCACTGCACAACCGATACGTCGGTAAACACACTCTTTCGCCACAGCAGCGCGACTCCGCCGTAGGGGCGACCGCGCAGCATGCCGGCGCCAGCGTCTACCGCCGACGTCCCGGTACAGCCGTACTCCATGTCGATCTCGCTCAGGAACGGAATATCTCCAGGCAGCAACCATGTCTCCTGTAAGGCTATTATGTCAGATGTGCGACATAACTGCCTTACACTCTCCACGGAGCGCTTCACACTCTTGCAGTTGTAACTAATAAGTTTGTAATTAGACTTTATATCCATTGCGCTAGTTACAATGAGCCGGTCACGGTGCCAATGTTTACACCGTTCACGTTCGAATTTCTTAATTTGAAATTCACAAATCGTCTGAAAATAATTCCTTCAGGCCATAATCCGCTATTCAGAAACAAGGATAATTTAGATTCCGCCACAAAGAATTTAAATGCATTATAGGGTTTCGGATATTTTAACAATATTCGTTCAAGAGTTATAACCTCTCCCGTGTTTTGATAAACGTAGTCGACTATATCTTGCTCTGTCGTATCTTTGTGCACCTTCGTAATAAATATAGGCACATTTTTCACAGCAGCCTTGAACTTCCCTGCATTGTCTCTGGCACTGCCAGCCGAGCCATGATAACGGTAATTCATATGTCTCCTACGATATGAAACCCTTTGCCATCCTTCAACGTCATCCCCGCCAGCCGACTCGGGTTGATAGGCTGTCATAATTTTACTCGTTCCCTGTTTGTTCACGTAGTTAGTATTATTCGTAATGTCAGCTGATCTAGCTTGCTGCAGTATCGACGGCTGCGCGGGCGCAGCTGTAACGGTACCGCAGTGTCGCCGCGATGACGTCAAGGCGGCGGCGGTCGGGAGATCGGTCTCGCTCGGGCTGGCGACGGCCGCCACGCCGGGTGGGGGGCTCTCGCTCGCACCTCGCGCTCGTTGCCTCGCCGAAGCCGTTATATTTTCGTCAGAAATTTCCCCGTCTACCCTCCTTATGTTTCGAAATCGCGGTATATTGTTGTCAGGCCCACTTAGCGATGATTCATCGACTGTGTTTATGCATTCATCCAATGACGAATTTTGAACGTGTGATAATCCAATAGGCCCACTATCCATTAACCATCCGCCTCGCTTCATTGTATTAATTTTACACGCAGATAGAGGTATTAGTGAGTCATTCTGCATTTTTAAAATATCCGCCTTAACTTCATCCAACTGCGCCTTTGTGACATACGTTTCCGTCACTTCTTTAAGTTCGGTCTGCATTCGAAGGAGGTCTTTGAGTAGCTTCGTGCAATCGAGGTGATCAAAAAGAATCGGCGGTAACCGTTCCAGATTTTTCGCAACGAAGATAGGAAATAAATCCGGTTCCACAGTTTTAAACACGCTCACTATGTCCACAAGATCTCTTCGCTCCTTACCCTTATTTTTCCGCTTTATTTTGGCCTTTTCCACAGGAACCGATTCGAACAATAACTCCTTCGATTTCTCAATCTCTTCGCTGGTGAACGCAGAGGAACATATTCTCACTAGTGTATCTTCATCAATCACCGATAACTTGTTCTGAACATACGATAACATTTCGTCAATAACAATGTTGCAGGAAACACATTTCACTGCTTTCGACATTTTTAAACTCTTAAACGTTCGTTAGAAACACGCCCGCAGGGTGGGGATGCGCGCGCAAGACTGGAATAATAATAATAGCGAAGAGCCTTGACCAACACCTAAGGAGGCTCTCGTTGGGCAGCTGGATCAAGGGCTTGATTCAGATAGCGGTACTTCTGGACACGGCCCGCATTGTTAGGAGGTTCCTCTCTCTGGAGCCCTGACCGCCGGTAGCTTGGACCCTGTTCCCGATATCGATGGGCTACAATTTTTATATTTCTAAATGTTTTTATATTTTTTATATTCTAATAATTTTAAAAATATAATTTATATGTATATAATGAAATAAAGGAAATAATAATAGGTAGATATAGATAGAACAAACCTTATAATCATTTTATAGGTCGCTTTGTACCTAAGCTGTTTTACTTTCTACTTACCCGTCAATGTCATATACCAACTGAACAAACAGTAGCACATAATAAGTCTCATACTTTTGTAATTTTATTTACATAGTTCAATATGGGACTACATCTGTTACCAATCGATTAGGTGATTTCGAATAGCATCTAAGTGTTGCCATACCTACTTATTTTCTACGGTAATTTAATTTTAATTTTGGTAGATTACCTGTCTGTGATTTAAGAATCTCCCATCAATTGTAAGGGCCCTATCTCACTAAGACACCAATGGCGGCGCAACGATGGTCGCACTGCCAAAAATCGTGTGGTTGGTTGCGAATCAATTGGACGCCTGGTGAGATACCCACCACAAGGCTTATATCTCACTGGGACACCATGGTGGCGCAACTATGGTTGCCCTGCCAGCAAAATATATACAGTTTTGTGGTGGGTATCTCACCAGGCGTCCAATCGGATGCGCAACCAACCACACATTTTTTGGCAGAGCGACAGCGACCATGGTTGCGCCGCCATTGGTGTCCTAGTGAGATAGGACCCCTAAAACTGTGTAATTATATTTTGCTGGCAGGGCAACCATGATTGCACCACCATGGTATCCCAGTGAGATATATTATAAGCCTAAGTTGGATTTGATCAATGAAGGTCTTATTTTATTCATGTAAGGTTAAAGAAAAAAAAGGTCATTCATTTGTTTTTAATTTCGGTTTTTGATTGACGGTTATCTTGCATGAGATTGGTTGTAAAATAAAAACAAAAGCTACCCATCATTACTGTCTGATTGCTACCTAAGCATTACCTTTGTTTGTGTTTAATTCAGATATCATTTAATTTGGTGGAAGCTCCGTGACGTGCCTGATTTGATGCATTATTTTTTACTTCAAAATTACTTATTATTAACCAATTTTTCACTGTCTTAAGGGTCATGTCCATGTCATTGGCGGCAGTACTGAAACACTTCTTGCATGTTCTTCTTCATCTTCCTAAAGCCTAATCTCGTTTTGTGGACAGTGGGATTTTTCCACAAATATATTCGCTCAAGACACAAGAAGATGAATAAGGGTGATCAGATACCAATGACAAATTCTTCTCCGCTTTGTTGCTTTGCCAATACCTATGGGTAAATACCTACCTACCTATGTAGTTCCCTTTCACAAGCAAACAGACGTTACTAAACTTTACGTTGGTAACGTTTTGAAACGCAACCGCGACCAACCGCCAACAACCGGCGGGCAATAGGCGTTGCTAGTGATGTGCCACGCGCGAGGTGTTCCCGCGCTAACTGTGCACCGTCACGCAAACATCGCTCCGCCCATCCTCACGCACGCTAATGCTTGATTTTTGAAACGCCAACTCCATTTTTTACCTTACTTAATTATGCTTGTAATTCAGTCGATACACGGTCTGATGAAATCACACTCGATTAAGCCACTCACGAGTTTCAGGTCATGTTTTGATATAAAACTGACTTCCAAGTGCAACAAATAATGTTTGTTAATTGTTCTATTTTTGTTTTGTTGTTTGTTTGAAAACAGTATTATTTATAAGTAACGGTGCTTTCTGCTTTCTGTCTACTTATTTATAGCGAAATGCTGAGCAATACCTACGTACAATGCTGCAGCCGAAAGAAGATAAATACCTTCGCAAATAAACATTAAACATGTATGCATTTGCTGGCCAATATTAATAAAATAACTTTTCAATTTCAATAGCACGTGAATTGTGATTTCAATTTAATCAAAACACAATATTCCTCACTACTTAGATCAATCATTCTTATAATTATCGCAACGTAGTAACAGTCACAATGAAATAGTCCAAGTGCAGGGAACTAACACTCGTTCTTGATAAACGGCGGCCATCACTGCACGCCACGGCCTATTATGAGAGCATGACGTCACCGCCCCGCCCCCCACCTCCTCGCTTCAATCAAACCGGGGAACCCTCGTCATGCCCCCACCCCACGTTCCGCTTTACTGACTCCGCATTTTTTCTCATAATAATAACGTCGAAAAAATCGCACAAAAAATCTCGACAGACGCGGCGTTGCTCATCCCATCCCTATCGCCGCCGTCCTTTTTCGAATCGAGTCTCGGAATTCAAAATTTGAATTTTGATAAAATGGAATCTTTGTTTTTATTTTTTTTAAATTAGGAACACGGTATTGGTTACAGTAACTACCAATCTTGGTATGAACCATAGTGAAAATAAATATTTAAAAAAGAAGATACCTACTATTATTTATTATTAGCTAGGTAAGGATAGGGAATCAAACCACAAAAAATAGATGGGTATGTCATTGATCTTCTAATTACTTAATACTAATTAAATAGTAGGTAGGTAACATTGTGTTTTTTGCATGGCTAATAGAGTATTTATAGCTCACAATGTTCCAGTTGTGCGAAACTCGCCGAAAATAATCATAAAACATTTAAGAGAAACAAAAGTTTTTATAATTTCGCCTTCTTCTAGTAGATAACTATTTACAGGCATTGTGCACAAATGCTCAAACAGTTGTTACAAATTAACAATAACATAAGGTCACGCCAGTGGTCACAGGTGTTCCTTTATAAAAGTAAAGTAAATAGTCTTATTGGATAATATTATTACCCACCTATTTAGACAAATGTGTTTGTATTGGACTACCTATTAATCATTCTGTTTCTCTAGTTGGTAAAAGAAAATTTCTTATAGGAATTAATTTGAAACTTACCAATAGGTGTAAAAGTCCAATTAGGCGCAGTATTTTTGTCTAAAGTACCATTACTATATTAAAAAAGTTTATTATAATATTACTGCGTTATTTAAATTAATTCATCATTATCAAAAATGGAAAATAGGTATAAAAATATTTTCTTCAAACTATCCAATAATGCCATCTGTCATCGAGTCGAATTCGTTCAAAGTTGAAGTCAAGGACTCCACGTAATGCAACTACTCTCCGGTAGAGGTCAGCAGTGTGCGAGTTTTTAAAAGTTTAGTTAACTATCTCTTTATTTAGTTCGAACCAACTTTCACAGATGGTGTTGTTGTCAAAATGTATGTTGTGTTTATTTTATTGAAGTACAATTTAGTGAATAATGATTTAAAAATGTGTTTAAATATATTAATAAGAGTTGTATGTTTGAAGTTAAAGAAACTTTATGAGTATTAGGTGTAATTTTTGGCAAAAAGAGAGTAAAAGATGATATTATTTGGAAGTGTTTATTCTGAAAAACTAAACAAAAATAATGGTAGGTTGACCCGTAAACTCAGTTAGTATTTCTATAATATTGAAAGTACATTCAGGTTGGCATGGGAGAATTTAAATTCCATAATCGTAAAGCTTAACCCTTGTCAATGTTGACAGCGTCTAAATTAATAGTGCGTGAAGGTATTTAGCAAAATATAGACTTAATTTATGTATGCAAAGATTTATGACTACATAAGATTATTGCCAACAATATGACGTGTGTTTATTGTAAAAATAAGTTTCCTTAATATTAAACTGCTAGTAATATAAAATGCGTAGGTACCTACCTACTTAATACAGTAGCAATTTAAGGTAATAATTACTTATATTTAATAGGTATTAAAATACCTACCAGTCGGCAACCAAGGGTACTTTTTAAATCATATTTTATCGTTATTATGATTATGAGGGCTTATACCACAACACCTTAGATTAATATACTAAGTACAGAATTTTCTAACTTAAAAAAGTAGTACCAACTTTAACATTTTCTTTGATTTCCTAGTCTCTGTGTTTAGTAGGTAGTAACTACAGTTGAGAGTAATTATCATGATATCAATTATCAACCTACTTATTATTTTATTTACAAGTAGACCGTAACTTAAAGTAAAACAAAATAATTATGAAATAAAAACTCTATGATTCGTCATTTACTTTAAAAAACTTACTATTTACTCACACGCATTCATTCTTCAAACTAACAAGGAATGAAAACTCAATTCCAAAGCGGTATTACCCCATAGATCTCACAAAGGAACGTTATTGAGAGGAGCGTGCTGCGACCGAAGCTTGATGAATGATTTTCATCGCTACCGGCGCCAGGGCGGAAACTCTCAGATACCGCCCGCCCAGGGCAGCCGCTGCGCGTAAATTAACCCGCCCGCCATGCCACGTTTCCGTTTACATTTCTGTTACATTTAATGTAAAGCCGCGATTTACTGTTCCGATGACATGGTTATGATAAATGTTTTTTGGAATTCGTGTAAAATATTTTTTGTACTCACGTCACTTTCAGGGTAGGCTGAAAAATATATTTAAAGTTTCTGTAAATTATATTTGAATTTACTGCCCATTAATAAATGGAAACAATATATTATTCTATAAAAATATACGATAGGTACCTACCTAGCCTACCTAACTAATAAATTATTAGCATGTTACACTTTTATCATTGTTAATTAATATCTATTTTTAAAGTGCTAAATGACTCAATGTTTATAACACGTGTAACCTTTTAACACAGTTTCCTCCGATAGGTAAACTTAGAGAAAGGGAAACGCTGATTATTCAGAATGCGTCTCGAATTATTCAATGTAGCGGGAAAACGACCGTGACAGGAATTTTAATAGAGTTTATAGACAGTCGCTTTCCCATTTAAACCATTGCTGTTGCTCAATTCAAACTTTATTTTTAGTTCTACTTATGTCATCTTGTCTTCAAAAGATTTCCGACAAGGATCTCTGGATGACTGTACCTTCTGAACTTGGAAGTAGTTTACTGCCATTGATGGTAGTTCATTACAAAAAATATAGATGGCGTTGAGTTAAAAATGTTTCGAAACAGATGGTGTTGTTAAAAGTTTATTCAACGTAACAAAGTAACGTTTCAAGTAGGTATTTGTTTCGAGACAAAACCGACTTATAAAACCGTTTTGTATACTAATGTAACAAGCTGCAAGCTATAATTACAATGATTGCGATAAATTGAAAATCAGTACCGCCTATTTATTGTCATAACATCTCACCCCCGCTCCTATTGTTCGTACGTATGCATGCAATGTTTGAATCACGTGTGGCAATTACAAAGGTGTCGGCGTTTGTATCTCGCCATAAATCAGCTTTGCGCGATATAACAATTAGCCGGTATGATAGCAATGTTAATTAAACGGGTATAACTCGGCGACCGCAGCGCCGCAGCGGCCGAATTCGGAACTACAATGAAACATTGCCGATTTCGATTCAACTCTGTCCCGTATTTACCGATGACTTGTGTTACGGTAATAATTTTTTAAACCAGTAATTAGAGTGCAAATTAAATTGGGTGTAATTAATGTAAATAGTAATTCAATTAACATTTCCATTGAAATACCTATGTATACCTATATCAACTTGATAAATATTTAGCAGTAATTATGTGGGAATTGCAGCTAGACATTCACTGAATTTTAACTTAACTAAGTGTCAAGTTGTCCCTCAAACACGTTTAAAAAATTCCATGACTTTTCAATAGGTAAATATGTACCTACCTAAACTAGAGTTTGACGTCCTTGAATTCCATTTCCTGTTAGGTATTTGTTTAGAGGCAAGCTTACATAGTTACATAAACTTCATAGTACCTACCTAAGTATTTAAGTAGGTACCTAAATATTCTGTATAAAAAAGCAATTGAAAATCTCAGGATATTTTACCTAATTACATATAAATTAATTAAACCTCATTCATTTGTTTTTAAATGACTGTTTGCAACCTCAGCTCCTACACATCGATATCGACTCTACCAACAAATTTTATCGATATAATCTCCACTTAATCGACACCACGACCACTCAACATCCAGACGTTTGATGCTGCCCCCGAACCCAGCGGAATGCCAGACATTTTGATTGCGATGCCAGTAATTGATAGCGTTCACTTTGATTAACAGATTCCAGCTTACTGTACCCCGTAATCGGTGATGTGGGACCATTTGCATCGTTTTGTAGGTGTATTGGTAGGTAGATGTAATTAAATGTGGGTAGGTGGTAAATATTTGACTACAGTAGGTACCTACCTACTAAATAGGTACCTACAGTAATAGATTTCAGAAATTTCAGGTGCGTATGCCTCGCAACAGGTGTGCGTGACTTGAGGGGCTTGTCGCGATGAGCATGAGATTGTGACTAGATTTTGAACGTTTTTAATTAGGTACGGGATTGGCCTTGTTTTTTTTTTGGGGATGGGGAATCATCAAATGACCCTCCCGCTCTGGGTGGAGCGGAAGGGAATGTCAGACTCTTACTGACTAAAACCCACCCGTGTTCCTTCCTTAGCCCTTTATGTTCCGGGCCAGCGGTAACCCTTTTGGACAATCCTGCTGACCCGGCAGGCTTCGGCCCAAGGGGCCGCTTCCTTGATGCTGACATCTCATTGAGGAGCGCGTGGAACACGTACGCATGCTATAAGTATATCTAACCAAGATTTAAATATTTGCACGGCTGAAATGCTGAATATAGTGAAACCCAGAGATCTTAAGAACTTATGTTAGTTAGCTACCTATATTCTTGCAAATAAATATATCATTCATTCAATTCATTCATACGCGCCGTCCGGCACGGGCCTGGTCCTGATCGGACGGTGAGCTAACGGGAATTTTATTGGCCTTTAACGAAGCAAAGGGAATAAGGTTGGTATGTAAGTTCTAAGGATCGTTGCAAGTGGCGTTATGTAGTTTTTGCCTACCCCCATGGGAAGAAGGTGTGAGTGATGTATGTGTATATTCCTAGATTTTTTCATGAAACCAAGAATGATTTAGTGTTTAATCCATTAAATGGCAAACTAGTTAAAAATACAGTAACATTCCTTTGATACAGAAAAAGACACCTTTTACTGCAGTTAATCTTCTAGATTTTGCAATTAGGAGTAAGTAGATAGTTTCATTATTTTCAGGCTCTATTAAGCCTTAGTTTCATTCACTTTGAATCTATAAACAGGATGTTAAAATTGCCTAACACCCAAAAAATTGCAAAATTCTCTAAAAAACAGCATCGATATATCACCTCACCGATTTGTTAACGTTTACACAAAATGTCGTTGTGTTTATTTATGAATTACTTGTGACATTTGTATAGCAATACATCAGATTCATATCTATCCATACAATTTATAAAGCACTGACATTACAAAGGTTAAGTGGTGTTTCGTTATTTACTTATTTATTTATTTTAATACACCACAAGTCAAAACTTTCGTTGTCAAACATAGTACAGGTGAAATATAATTTGCATTAGGCTTGAAAGATTGATTATTTCGTTTGGATAGGTAGATGACAGACGATTTGTTTAGAGCTACAGTAGGTATTTACGCCTACAGTCATTTTTGTTAAAATTGCAGCAAGTCTCTAATTTCTGATGCAATTTGATATTTGGGTTCGGACACCAAACTTAGAAATTTTAACACAATCGAACGAGAGAAAAAAAAGATTTTTGATGTCATCTTTTTCGGCTCTGAGACAGAAAATGAGAACTTGAATGTTCCTGAAAATCCTGGTAGGAGGAGGTAAAAAAACAGGAAATATGGATAAAAAATTAGTTTTCTAGTCCCCTAAACTACCTAGCCATTTATCAACTCCATGCAAAAACTGCGTAGCACTGATGCTGACGCGAAACACAGCTTTTATGCGCGGCCACGGCACGACGTGACATAAATTGAATGACATGATACTACTAGTGCGAAACAGTAGCCACAGATAGCAATCTACTAACACAGCACAGATTATACAGCCAGATAATTGCATAAATGCTTCGTGTGCAAGTAAGCAAGGCGTTTCTAATTGAACTAGGGTAGAAACGTAATGATTATGAACACATTATCAATTGAGGTGATTATTACTTCATTATTTGATTAGACCTTCGCGCTTTAGTTAGGTAGATTTCTTATTTCTTTCTACAAGAATTTTCTTCATGTTTTACTGTTCTATTAGACCTCTAAAAATTGTACCTACTCTAGAAACAAAACTTTTGTGTCTCTCCGAGCGAAAGTCTCCAAATGCAAATTCGCTCATTGTTTTTCGCAAAGGCCCTGTCAGTTTCATTGTTCACTTTTGGGAGAACAAGTTTCTATTCTAGACTTTGACTCCATTAAAGTTTCATACAATACATAATAAGGCGTAATTAAGCCGCTTTTCACTTTTCCTGCTATTCAACCCTCCACACGTCAGGGTAAACAGTGACATACTAACGCTGTAATCACAACACCTCTCATCCCGACGGTGTCATGAAAAATTATGGACCCACCGTGAAAATTACACAAGTTGTCTGATTAAATTTAAAAGTTGGTTGGCATAATTAGCAGGAACATAGCTATTCACTCAGGGTACGCTTAGTGGCCCGGATTTACGCCAGGGGGGAGTTGGGAGGAGTTTTCGTGGAAAAATGCGCCCGTTTTTCAATACAGAGAGGACTCGTAATGTCACGTCGGGGAATATGACGTGTTTAAGGGTTAATAATGGAGCGGGTTGATGATTTTTTTTGGTTGAATTTAATGAAATGTCAGGTATTTTCCAGTATTTTTACGTTCGTGTACAGTCACGAGCACCAATATGTCAACACTTGGCAACTTTAAATTGCGATTTTTTCACGAAATAACGAATGCAACGTTGAAATACGACACTTTACATATACCTATGGGTTCGAAAATACTATATTCCTACTAATATAAAATTTCATTCAAAAATAAAGGAGAAAATCGACTTTGAATAAAGCCAAGTGTATACATACTTTTGCTCGTGACTGTACATACCTAAAGGATAATTGTTCAGGAGAATTTACTCTGTCATTCAGAAGCAAGACAACCTAGTGATTTTAAGAAAATTTGTGTAATGAGAAAATAAAGTTTCCACATTAGGGGGCTTACATGACCTAAAGCGCGGTCACTGTCGGACTGCATAGAAAAGAAAGAGAAGCGCGATGACACAACGCTGGTAATTTATTGCAAAATATGAAGCAATTATCTATTTACAAAAAAAATATTTTTTGGACTTTAAAATTAAAACTAGTTCTTTAGTATATTGCTTGTAGAATAATCTGACAAAAAATTAGAATGATTGTATGTATGGTTTTTATTGTAAAAATAAAGCTTTTAGAGGTATCTTCATGATTTTTTTTTATGGAATCAAATTAGTTGTATTATGTTTTCAACACACTTTCTACCTAGCATAATATCCTGAAGAATATCATATATTTTTCTGATTTTGTTTACTGTAGTCGATCATAATACTTTTATTGTTTCTAAAACTTGCGTTTTTTTGCGTTTAGGTCCTGTAAGCCCCTTAAGTTACCTATACCTAAGTACCCATACCTATAAGGTCTAAGATTATTTGTTCGTAGTTTTAGTAGTTTCTATAGTAATTATAGTAAAATATATAAAAATATAATTAGGGGAAGCCCGGGCAAGACGAATATGTTAAGCGGTTAGTGTAAATAAAACCACAATCTATCTAATAATCAATAGAACTCTTTGTACTTTTAATTTGTTCTATGTTTAATCATCTTTGGAAAATAATCATTAAAATTCAAAAACTTAAACAATATGTATAATAATTTTGAGCATTAACAAAAGGTATCAATTATCCGTTTTGCCCGGTGGGGTCGGGCAAAAAGGATAAGTAGAATTAGTTTAGATCAGTCTTCGCAATCATCACACAAGTAGCTGCCAACTCCTACATAAGAAAGTGGAGTCTTCATGCGCCCAAATGCACTGATTACACTGAATCCAATCTTCCGTTGGTGGTTCACTGTATTTGTCAGCGCACACTAAACCGTAAAAATTTGGTTTCTGATTTTTGTTTTGATAGTTGACTGAGGATATTTTAGTTTTAGTTTTGCTGGGGCCTGCTAACTCAGAAATGGTATATGTAATGGTAGTGGTAACTAATACTAATAAAATGCTTGCTCTGAGCAAAACGGAATGCCTTAGATCCGTTTTGCCCATATCCATTTTGCCCAACACTCTAATTTTAGAAAGAAGTCAAGACTTGAAATGTTTTTAGTAGGTAAACAAAAAGTAACAATCACAAATAATACATAAATAAACGTACAATTGAAAATACAAAACATATATTAAAGCAACTGATGACTAATACAAAAAGTTTGTGTACAAACCTTTACAAAAATCGTAACAAAACAAAGAAAATCCTTTTTTTCCTATTCTACAACAGATGCACTCGCGTATTGTTTGGGTTGAACTGTCATGGCGTTGCCGATCGTACGTGTCACGACTTGAGAAAGTGTTAACAGCGCTATCTAATAGATATTTATGGAAAAATCAGTTATTCTTCTTACCCGCCCTATGCTTCTTGCCCGGGCTTCCCCTATATAAAAATATAATTTAATTTAAAAATATAATAATATAATTTTCATTCGGACATTTCAGAACACCCACTTTGCCACTCAGTAATCAATTAAAAAACAACAACATCTTGTCCAATTTCCTTTACAATTTCGATTGCAAAACAAGGTGTCTATCTAATTAAAGGATTAATTTAACACAACACAATAATAAGAACATCAGAGGGAGCCACCGGCAGATTAATGGTCAGCCATGTTTAATAAATGGTGCGACCACTGCTCTCCTTAGAAAGTGGCGCTGCAACTAATATGCATATGACGTGTAATTAATTAAACTACCTGTGTTTACAAACGAGATTTAGTATTTCGTAATAAAAAGTATGCTGTGGTAAAAAATGGTGAGGTATTGCTGATCTTTACTTACCTTTGTAAAAATAAAGAAATACATCAATCATAATAGGTAATGAAAAACACAATGATGAAAAAAACAATAATCATAATAATAATGAGGGGCCCGTGGCTAAATAATAACAGCCGCACAGGTCGATTGATCAGGTTAAGCTACGCTTGCCGCGGTTGGTCTGTGGATTTGTTACCATCTTTACATACCGTGACCCCTCCATGCCTCCGAAAGGACTTTAAGCCGTTGGTCCCGGCTGTCATTCGTGGATCATGACAGTCGTTACGGGTAGTCAGAAGCCCGAAAGTCTGACAACCAGTCTTACCAAGGAATATCGTATTACTCAGTAACTGGGTTGTGGAGGTCAGATAGGCAGTCGCTCCATGTAAAATACTGGTATTCAGCTGCATCCGGTTAGACTGGAAGCCGACCCTAACATAGTTGGAAAAGGCTAGGCAGATGATGACGTCAATCATAATAATAATATCAGCGGGCAATTGCATAACACACTATCAGTAGCAATAGCTTTCATTTTGACGGTTCAACAACATTCATTGCGTTATTTATGTTGTGGAGCAGACAATTTTTATTAACTTATTAAGCAATATTCTTCAAAATCATTCAGATTGAGATTAGAAATGATTTAGTGTTATGCAATTAGGGTGCAGCTTGAAGCTTGAAAACAGAAGTTTTCAGTCTGAAAGACCTGGAAATTATGTTGTGCTATAGAAAAGTAGTAGGTAGGTACAGACGCCAGCACACCAAGCTACCTACCATCTGTCAAAATTCTTTAATAGATTTTCAACTTTATCGCTAAAGCATAAGGTTCGAACTTGATTGGGAAAATCTGACAATTTCGGGTAGCTTTATGTGCTGGCGTGTCTGTACTTATAGAAAGATTGGTAATCTAGCAGGAAGATGCTGCCTCGACATAATTTATTATGCATTATTATTAAACAATAATACCTAAAATAAAAACAACACTAAAACAATAAAAAAGCATTGGTTGGCGGCTAAAGATACTTACATCTTCACTTAATATAAAACTCGTCTTACTTACAAGACTATTGATACAAGATATACCAATCTAAAAACATTGCAATTATGACTCAAACGGTACCAATATCTCGCGTTGGTATCGTCTGGCGTTGCAAAGCCATCAGAGGCGTGAACAAAACGAACACACATGAACCAACACAATTCATTTATCTACAATCTTTAATGTTCTTATACTTATACAGCAATCTTAGTATTAATTAATAATAAGCATTCCTAAAAGGACGTTTGCAGATTCTGTCTTTGAGAGTCAAAAATAACTTCAAAAGCTGTGTTGACCTTAAAAAGAGAAGTTTTTGTGGCAGAAATTAAACTGATATCCATAATGATTCAAATAAACGGGTTATGAAAAATCTCTTCTTGAGCCCTCATACCCACAATAGAATGTGCTCTACTTCGTTACATTTTCCTGAAAAAAAGAGGGGCACGTAAATTTTACTAAATAAATAATAAAATAAGTTGTAAATAAAAAATAGCTTCAGCATTTACGACGACAACACATCGTGTTTGTTTCAACGTTTTTTCACGAAGTTTATCACACACCTTTAAGAGTACAAAGGTCTAAAAAGTTACTTAAGAACATTTTAGAAATGTCTTATTTAAAAAAAGAAAAAATAACTGGAAATCCCTGTTTCAATGGAAAATTTAAAATCGGTCTAATTTGGTTGTTTAACACTATTTATCGAAAATGTTCTTAAGCCACTTTTTAGACCTTTGTATCCTGCTTATGCGTATGAGGTTTCATTAAAATCGATTCATCCATTTCGAAAAAAATGGTTTGAAAGTTTGTATGAAATGCCGTACGCGTAAACGCTCATAACAATTCCACTGCATTATTTGTGAGTGTTATCCTACACAATGACACGAATTTTGTTTAAATCACTTTAATTACTTAATGAACAACGATTAATGTCATCAGGCATGTCATTTAACGTTGTTATATTTTAAATTAAAAGTACCATAAAATAGCAAAAAAAAAAAAACTCGCGAACGATTCTATGTAAATCTACGTCAACAATGAGAGATTTTATTGAGACAGATGGGAGCGATTTCCCCGGAACTAAAAACAGTGCAATAAAACAAGGTGGAGCAACTTTTCTTGCGTACTGTCGCATTAAGCCGATACAGGGTGTATAAATCAAAGTAGGTACGTTGTTCCCACAATAGCTCTCTAATTGACAAATAGTAGAAATGATAAATACACGCGTTGGGAATTTTCCCAAAATACGCATCCTTTGATCGCGTCTTGATTAACAGCTGCCGACTTGTGGTCGCGAAATGTTATTAATTTTCTTTTTAATTTGGTCTCTAGTCTATTAGATGATGTATTTTTTATGATTTATTGTATAACTCTAATAAAACAAGACGCGAGATGGCCCATAGGATATTTCGCAGTTTATTTAACGTATGATTAAAACATTTCCGAGTGATTTACACGTTAAGTAGTTCTTTAATGAAATTGTTTAATAAATATTGTTTTGAACGTATTTCGGATATTAATTCAATACAAGAAACAGTATTTTCGTAGAAAAATTTGTTTATAGATCGCTGAAAGAGGTTTTAAATCATTTTTTTATATAGAGTGTTATCTGTCGTAAAATATCTCGGGTGCTTTTATTATAGTTAATACAGCACCTAATCATGATGAATTTTCTGAGCTATGTATAATGTATATTTTGTTGTTGTTGAGTTACTTGACGTCAGCTAGCTCTTCTGCTATAATATGATCTGATGTGGCAGTATGGAATGCGCCTAACATTCCTAATGTTTGTCGCTGCTTCGCTGTACCTTTTCACATCTGAAACAATTACAACGAATGTTGCTACAAAAGAACGAGTTGTTCTAAGTAATGACATTTACGAAGTTGGAGGTTATCTCACGACTTCTGTTTTAATACAGAGTCTCTAAATCTCCGAAACAACAGTAAACCGGTCTCAAATCTGAAGGCTTAAGGAAACCTCTTCAGCCCAACGTCTATCTTTAATAGAATTTTCCAAGAATTTACCTAGAACCAACTCATAAACATTTTGACACACACCTAATTACATATCCAGCTTTACTTAGAAGCAAGGGGCATGAGAACGAACCTCGGCTGACTCACAAACCAGTTATTTGAGAAATAAATCAAACCGTAGACGTCCGTTATCAAATTATCAAAAGCACGTGAGGCTTAATTTCGACGTCGGTCAGTTAAAAGATATATATTCCTTGAACGTTCAGGGTTGAAGATTTTTATCTTGATCGTAATTGTCGGCTAGAGCATTAGCCGTACGTGCACTACAGATCGAGACATGACTATGAGATACTGTTATAATTATTACACATGTAATTTTAAAAGTTATTTCGCCGAATTATGTTAAAACTTACTTTAAAGTAATTTACTTAATTAATTTAGCATGTTTTGCCGACATTCGTTGATTGCACGAGCTTAGCCTTTATAAGAGCTGTTTTAAGTCAAAATAAGTGAAGCAATTAAAGTAGAATTACTGTTTCGAGAGCTTAACACACTCTATGTGGACGTAATTGTTCGTTCTCAACTAGCATAATTATTGGTTCTCCACAACAGGCGAGATAATAACCGGCTAACTTGAGGTTCTAAGTACTATTCGAAATAAGACCTTAGCGAATAAAACCTCATAAATCAGTTCTCATCTACATGTATTTACATCTATAGGGCGAGAGTTAGTTGTTGGAATGCAAATGAAAATTGAAAATTAAAAAAAAAGCGAGGGTCGCGCCGCTGGGGGGCGGCGAAATCGTAAATTTAAATTGTCCAGCCCTGTACATGCAAATTTTCCGAGTAGGCATGCCTTTCAATTGTTGTACCTACGCTCAGTTCACGCTCGCTTCAAAATTAATTAACGCTGTTGTGTATTATCCTTAGAATTTTCACGATTTCATGTGTCATCAACAGAGAGATTGAACCCGAATCTGAACTAGAATGGATGCTATTTTGTACTGATGGAAGTCGTTAAGGACATGAAATACTGTTTTGGTTTGTCTGGATGGTTCAGCTGATAATTTTAGCAGCAGATAATAATATTACATGTTCCCATGCCAATGTTTGTTACACAACAAAACAGTAGCATCTGCGACTAGCATATTGTCTCGGAGTCGCCGCCATCATTAACTGTCGCTAATGAGGCTTGAGCTTTTGGTTTTAAATAACTTGCGCCGGCCCTTAGGGGCGGCACTTCTACTGCAAGGATTTTTTATTCAGTATATGATGCTAACAAAGCATATCGAAAATATTACGACGTGACTTTGTAACGTTGTTAAGTATTCCGAATTTAAAGTTGTAGGCAGTAGCTACTTTTACAATTACAATAGCTTACCATAAATTTAGAAAAATATGACGCAAGCCCACGCTTAAAGTCGTCTTTACTGTAAAATTATTCTCGTTTTTTATTTGCTTAATTGAATTTTTTTGTTCCATCATGGTGGCTACTTGGTCAATTCTAGTAGCTGTCGTATTAAGTACGCAATAAATTCTCTACGTTACACCAGTAGAGCGAGATTCGGCGATAACGCGGTGTTTTCTGTGACACTTGTCCCTCGGCGCACAAATTAACGTCCGTGTAAAGTTACATCGTCGGGAAGCGGCGCGGCTGTCACTCATGCTCCATCAACTGCTGGGAAATGTCGAGGGTATGACGGCGGGTCAGCCACATGTCGATCTCGAGACGACACTATTCCATCTGCCGTCTCGCTTCTCAGGATCCTCTTCCTTCAGCCAGACAAAGACAGATTCCAAATATGATTCGCGTTTAAGAATGTGCCGCTTAGTTATCTCCGGCGAACGGGGGCCCGTATCGCAGACAGGTTGTCGCTAATAGGCGTTTTACTCGGAACATGAGGTTTTATGACTTCGTGTGTGTCCCAGCTTTAGGACACGTGTCAGTCTGTCAGTCAGGTCGGCGGTGGCGCGCCATGACTCTGGCGCAGCTAACTGTGAGCTCGCCAACACAAACACGATCGACCGATAGTCGTTTTCTTACACCTGACCATTGGCAATTTAATTATAGATTTATTAAGTGCATCAACCTCTCTTTTCAGATTCGAGGAAGAATCAGATGAGGAGACACCGTCCGTCAACACCGAGCAGCCCATCAGTGACACCGATAGCTGTCGTGTAGTGAATGGAATCCGAAGTGTTTGTGTAGTGACTAAACTGTGATAGCTAGTGTCGGCCCGAGGGGCCGAGAATCTGCAACGGAAGATACGGACGCGAGCCGCGCGGGCTGCGGGCCCGCGATGAGCGCCAACAACTGCGATAGCATGACCTACTTCTCCAACGCTTACATGCCCGACATGAGGAACGGCGGCGGCCATGAGCACCAGCAGGCGCACGCGCACTACGGCGCAGTGCCACAACAAGGCCACGAACTGGAGGGCTGTGACCAGCAGCTCAGGCCGGCGCAGCACCATTACCCAGCGCAGCCGGCACCCGGAATGCCCTACCCCAGGTTTCCGCCTTACGACAGGCTGGGGTATTACCAACAGATGGAACAAAATGGCTACCGGCCGGACAGTCCATCACAGATGGGGCACATGGGTCCAAAGGCGGCGGACGGATACGGGCCTAACGGTCACCAGCCTCCAGCGCCAGCGGTGTACACGTCGTGTAAACTGCAGGCGGCGGCGGCGACGGCGGGGGGCGTGCCGGGCAGCCCGCCGCTGGAGCAGGCGCAGCAGATGCCGCACCACATGCATCCCCAGCAGCACATGGTGCAGCACGGTGTGCCGCACCAGCAGCACCTCATGTACCCCGTGGACGACATGCAGCACCAGACGCAGATGCCGCCCATGCACCAACAGTCCATGCACGCGCAACAACCGCCCCCTCAACAGCCCCCGCCAAACACCAACGCCTCGCTGCCCAGCCCACTATACCCCTGGATGCGAAGTCAATTTGGTAAGTGTAACTTCTTCTTTTATAGTTATCAAACCTGCCTATCTGGTAGAGATACAATGGCAGATTCGACTAATTGCTTATCAAACCTTTAACAAATTCTGTTGGGATTTGTAAACATTAGTGTAGCACTTTTTCAACATGGAAATCAAAGTCAGTAGGACTTCGTAATACCGGTTTTCAGCTGCATCCAGTTAGACTGGAAGCCGACCTCAACATAGTTGGGAAAAGGCTAGGCAGGTTGATATTCAAAACTTCATAATACCGGACAATCACTTTTGTAAAGACTATTTACCTACCTTCTACTTCTTTAATATAAAAATCACAACAATAGGCTCGTACTATCCAGAACCCTGTTTATTGATTTATAATGCGTCGAAAGCGAGAGCAAATTCCTGTGTCAACGTAGAATTTGCACAATATACATTACGTGAACTCAGGTAGCTAAAATAGATTCGACAATTTGCAAAAACACTTTTGCTCCACGTGCGCATTGATGAGAAACAATAAGTGCCAGAAACAATACCCAGCCTACTGTTCGGGGATTATTTATGAGTCGAAGAGGCATTCAAAAGGAATTTCACTTTTCATAAAATTTACAACTGCCGACACAAAAGCGCTCACCTTCTGTTTAGCTGACGCCGATCCCGAACAAAGACCCTCAAGTTGTGCTACCATCTCCTACTGTTTTTGAATTTGTTGGAAATCTAATTTATGGTGGAACCGCCTGATTTAGGGTCCCTATTGTAATTGGCGATATCATTCGCAATAGAGATGCTGTTTAGAGTTTCGAGTTTAGTTTTGTGTGCATATTTGTGCGGGATAGTTTGGCTACTGTCCGGGTCCGAGTTCTAATTATTCGCGAAAGTTTTGAGTCAGTTTAAATAATTTTACCTTCCAGTGATATAATAGTGTATACCTATATACATATATATATTTATGAATACCGAAGCGGCGCTAAAGTAACAATTCTCTGAGTCCAAACTAACTTTTTAAGCGTTAGTTCGTGGTTGGGCGTCCCTCCTCTCAGTACCTATTGGTAAGCTTCCTGATGTCTATTTTCAACCTATTGGCTAAGCACACAGTATAGTCGTATGACTAGAGACGTTCTTTATTCATTAAATGCAGCCGCAGATTGCGGAAATTCCAATGAAGTGAAGGCTTGGTAACGTCAATAACTACGACATTCTATGCATATAGACTCTTGTATACTCCTTATGTTTATTTCATCTAGCTGAAAAAACATCATAATTCATTTAAATCTTGTTAAAGATGATCTTTTAGAAATCTTTCCCGAAGTTAGGATTGGCAAGCACCTTCCTCTTCATCAGCCAAAATCTTAACGTTATGTGTCTAATAACAAGATAGAGAGAGACTAGAACATTTATAAGACTAGAGATACGTGATAGAATTGATGGTGATAATGCTAATCTTTGAATGTAGCACCTAATATATTTTACGGTAAATAAACCTAGAACTAGGACTCCTCAGTCAGTCTTAAAGAGAAATGCATTGAAATAGTTGCGCATGCCAAAACCGAGGCTTAATTTAACAGCACAGCAATTAACAACACAACTCACAAAGCATTTTAATTCGTATAAATCAAGTAATCATAAATCAAATCTGATGGTATCTGTGTGTTCGCCAACTTTTACTGTCCCTACGTAGCGTAGGATGTGGACCGATTTACGTCCAACTTCGAACTTGCTAGAGATGAGGAATTAGATAGTCGATTCTAATTTATACAACTAATAATCGGTGAATAATAATCGACTAAAGACTTGAATCGATTAAACATTGTTGTTGATTGGAAGATCAGAACGTGAATGGTTTATGAGCAATAACAATGCAATGCATTTGACATGCAAGTATTTTTAACGTTTTATCCCATTGTTTTAACTGCTTCGGTAATTGAATTTATATTGATCTAATTAATTTTATGTTAAATTTTCTTCTTTCGCGTTTTGTGCGACCCCATTCGATTATGCAGCATCGAGTTACTCATCTATTCGACTACCAAGCTTGTCCCTAAACCAGTTGATACTAAGTGTTTCTAACCCATGTCATAACCAATATACCAGCTAGATGCCAGATAAGTCGTGCCAATTTTGACTTAGTTTCTGTTTGCCAGACGGTCTGAGTTGGCCGTCGTAGTTAATTAATTCCCAACTTCGATGTGATTTGATGAGGCAGAGATAGATTGTTACAAAGTGGGATGCAAGAAGATGATGCAAGTGGTTACGCCTCTTGTATGATGATTGTGTGATAATGCGCACTTACAGTTGTAAGTAGGCAGTTGGTCAACGGATTCTGGGAATCTCGTCTTTTAATTGCTTACTGGTGTTTGTCAGGCAATTTCTCGTCTCTAATTTTATTTATTTTATTCTTCTTAGAGTTAGCATTCTGGTCTTTTATTTTGTTGGTTGAATGATGTATCGATGTAAGTAATGTGGTGCAATTAAGATAGGGCTGACATCGGTTCAGATGTTAATTTTCAATTAGTACAATTAGGTGTACATATATCTCTCATCACTCATCATCAGTCATATCTTTTAAACCATAAACCTAAACCCAACTAAAGTAAATACCTGCGTCAATTCTACTTACATGTCTGTAGCAGCAATTAGCGTCATAAATATTAATTGCACAACTGCAGATACGAAGAAAAATGGGTAGACTTTACCAAAACCAGTTCAGTAAAAAACAAATCTCGGATATTATCTCTTAAACACCAGACGTGCCTATTTAGCATATGAAAAATACTCGGTGCTTAAAGCACACGGTAGCAAATAGTCGCACTCAACCAGAAATCTCGTTAAAGCTCTTATGTTATCTACTTGAGAACGTTCCTTCATTAATTATCTTCAAATATCGGCTGCCATTTTGAAATAGAAAAAAACCGACCAATAGGAACACCCCGTGCGTTTGTTTGAAAATAGAACGCCGTTCCGTTTGAAGCTTACGAATCATTAATCATTGGCCAACTGTAGCAACGTGTACGCAATGATTATATACTAATACAATCAGTTGGTATGTCTGTACCTAATGAGCTACATGAAAGGATAGGCAGGAACATGCTGATTAGATCAATGTAATAAAAATAATCGATAGTGGCGTTAAAATTTTGAAAGTAATTCCGCAGGATGACATTAGTGTAGAATGACAAAGACAAACATTAAAGTCTGATTATACAGCTGATGTAGCCTAATGAGATTTCGTGTTAAAACATATCACAAGCTTTGCTGATAGAATTATGTGAGTCATTAGTTTTAAAAGACAAATGATAAATCTGCAAACATTTTTCATTACACATCAAGAGGATGCTGATGAATATACAAAATGGGGAATTTCGGATGACGTCAAAAGGTGGTCAGTTATTGCAAGATAATTAATCGAATCACGGGAAGAACATTTATTAGGAACTGTAGTTTTTCGTTCTGATGTGACACATTGGCGGTAACAAAGAGGAACAGGATATACCAGCCATCCAGCTGGTTATCATTAGCGAAGGGTATAATAAATGAAACAAGAAGGAGTAAGCTTTAGTTGTATTAATGCACAGATAATGTGTCCAACGACTACGATATTGTTCAAGCTATCTTTCCATTTGGGACTGCGTAACATAATATCACGCTTGTATTTCCTGAAGGGAATAGGCACAGGTGTACTCCCTGTAATACACCCTCTTGTCGACAGTTCTGAACTTTGTTCGACCGGAGCGTCAAGTTTCTGAAATATTATCTTGAAAGCAGTAAACAAAGCCTCTAATTTCCTAAGCAGTTGGGCGTTTCACTTCCCAAAATCCCTTTATCAACGCCACTTGACTTATTTTCTCCAGAATTCACACAAAAACACCTTTATTTCGCCACAATTTGACGTATAGCCGCACTGACTAACGGCATAGAAAGATAGACTTACCTAGTCCGAGAGGTAGGCCGCGATAAGTCGCGGGGAATCGAGGTGGAAATGGAAATATAATGGAAACCCCCCCTACGCGCCGCCTCGCCCCCCTTCGCATACAATGCCGGATAGACGACTTGTTACATTTCATTGTTCAGTTATCAGCCCCGAGGCCTTTGTGAAAGCCAGATGATTGAATACAAGTATTTGTTCTCGTGCCTGCTTCTGATTTTCCCCGCTTGCCTCTGAAAGCTCGAATCGTTTCGTATTAAACATAGAAATGTATAATACAATTACAAATGTGTTGCGGTTGGCTGTATGTTTTTTCTTACAAACATCGAGCGGGAATTTGGGTGTTGACAGGTTGTGAAAGAAAAAATAATGAGAAATCAACAGACATGCTATGGGCCTGTTTTTGAACTGAGGAAAACCAAATATTTGATCGTACAAATTAGTTTTTAATAATGATAATTTTCATTTATATCATGCGAGTGCGCTGCACATAAAAGTTTTAAACAAGATCAAATTAGTACAAAGTGCTTCAAGTAGGTCAAAGCTGAAAATTAAAACACACATTTTCTTCATATTCAACGGTATCTTTTCTTCACATACACAAATTCTTTTCTCAATACATAATTCAAAGTTTTTCAGTAATTTTGTAGCCATCTGTGACAAAACCTAGTGATTTTCAAAGTAAAGTGCGCGATAAGTCCCATTGTCGGTACGTTTGACTTGATCGATTGTCGATTGTCGTGCAGTAACAATGACGATAAATGCCTCACTAGATTGGAGTTCAGTTTCTTTTTATACCCAGCTTTCTACTTTTCCTTTGATTTTTATGCTTTCTGAAACTTTTTCACTGTTTGTGATAGCTCTTTCTTGTTGTTTAAAGTTCTACGTCTCAATTGTTCACGATATTTTTCCGATTTTAACCGATTTTTTTTTTGTTTGTGTAAATTATTTCATCACCACTGCTCTCAAACATCGTGAGGAAATCAGCATGTCCGAGAACCAAAAATTCGATGTGATATCTACGATTCTGCACTACGCTGGAGTGGTGGACTACGGTCCACTCCCTCTCGAAGATAGGAGACCTGTGTCCCAGCAGTGGCAACATTAAAGGCTGATTATGCTAACCGATTTAATAATATGTAGGTACTTCCAATGTTTTAAAGTTGTCATCATCTGCCTAGCCTTTTCCCAACTATGCTGGGGTCGGCTTCCAGTCTAACCGGATGCAGCTGAATACCAGTATTTTACATGGAGCGACAGCCTATCTGATCTCCACAACCCAGTTACTGGGTAATACGATACCCCTTGGTAAAACTGGTTGTCAGACTTTCAGGCTTCTGACTACCCGTAACGACTGTCAAACATCCAAGAATGACAGCCGGGACCAACGGCTTAACGTGCTTTCCAAGGTCAGGGTATGTAAACATGGTCACCCATCCACAGACCAACTGCGGCAAGCGTAGCTTAACCTGATCGATCGACCTGTGCGGCTGTTTCACGGGCCCCAAAAAACAGCTGAAAGTTAAAGTTGTATATCTCAAATAATTATATTGTCTTAATAAATAGCCTCATTATGCTAATCAAACTAATTTGTCGAAGGAAATTGTATTTTAAATTTCTTGCATCATTCAATTTAAATCAATCACTGAAACATAATCATCAACCACTTAATTTGCTCAATTACGGATTGCTTTATTGCAGAAGGTAATAAACGTCACTTGAATTACCCATTAATTTGTCGTACAGATTCTGCATCATTACCTTTCCTACCCTTCGAACTAAAAATATGAAGTTAAAAATTTCCGCAAATGTTATTATTTATTTAACACAGGAGATGGCCCGCATTTCCCCAACTTCCCCTTCTATTTACACGTGCTATTATTTGCATAAAGATTTTTTACACAGTAGGGTAGAGTGGGGTAGAGGGATAAAAATATATTTCTAATTCTGTTCGGTGGTGACTTTCCGGTTCGGCCCGGTGGCGGGACGTTGACGAATGGCGTTTATACTGTTTTTTGATATTATTTTTTCGATGTCGGCTTAGGAGTTTTGTTGGTTTTCTAAGTGTGAAAAAAAATATTGAATAGACGATGTTCCAATACCTTGCTACTGCATTTAGGAAACTTTATTTGGGTTTTTAAAATTGATTTAGTTCATAATTAAGAAGTCCTTCCTACCAGCCAGCAATAATGGTTGAAAAATATATTGAAAATGCAATGATACCTACATTATAAAGTGAACGAGAAAAGTTTTTAAAATTCCGTTCGCATTTAGCTTACTTAGGTACTTGACGATCAACATCTCATCCGTGCCTTGGAAATCACGTTAAGCCGTTGGTCCCGGCTGTCATTCGTGGATCTTTGACAGTCGTTACGGGTCATCAGAAGCCCGAAAGTCTGACAACCAGTCTTACCAAGGGATTTCGTATAACCCAGTAACTGGGTTGTGGAGGTCAGATAGGCAGTCGCTCCATATAAAATACTGGTACTCAGCTGCATCCGGTTAGACTGGAAGCCGACCCCAAGTTAGTTGGGAAAAGGCTAGGCAGATGATGACTTGGCGATCAACATCTAACTTATGATTAAACTTGTCTCTATCAAACTTCGTAAATGTATCGTTTAAAAACCGCTTCAAAATGACTAGATGAAAAGATTATCTACCTACAGTAACTTAGCATTGGGGAACTTGAAAGAGCTAAGTGTGCTTGTTAGTTCTTAAGTTACCTGCAAGATGGCGTTGAATCAAACTTATTCGACTTGTAAGTTTTGATGCTGAAAAGTTAAGTTTTTAAGACAACTTTCCCAATTGGTTATGAATAAAATAAAAATAATTAATGCTCTTGTATAAGTAGAAAAAAAAAATGGTTGCCTGTAAAGTCGGTTTTACGGGCGAAGATTTTACGTGACAACGACCGATCATCCGATCATAGTTGAGTGGGAGAGAGACGCAAGGCATTCGGCGGGCCTCTCTCTCGTTCGGTGACTCATCGTAACGTTACCGAGCGTTACACTTTTTCATAAGTGACTCCCAGTCGCAACCTAATTTAAGACGTTGTCACGTCAAAAAGTTGTGTTCATTTATTTAAAAGGATTATTTTGTTCATAAATAATTGTGCTTTACTTAGGATATATCTAATTATGGATATTAGAAATTATATGTAATTATGTCCAATGATATAGGTAACTCATTTCAATATGTAAATATTCATCATTGATAATGTTTATTTTTATTTAATTTTAAACAACAGATACCTAACTAAATTCATTCATAACCACGTTGATTCATAGATAGCTACATGTATATACTTAGATGAAATATGAATATGATTACTACACAAAACAAAAAAATATAAAAAGGCAAAAAGTTGGGAGCTTATTAAAAAACCATTACGGTCCTATAATTACATACACCCACATCGAAATACACCAATCCCATTAATATATGTCTAACGCACACATAGAAAACCGAATACTCACGAAGACACACGAATATTCACGATTACCTTCTCACGAATAGGACGGCACTCACACATTGACGTGACGAATGCTGCATGACGTGAGCTGTCAATGTGTGAGTCATGGAGTTGCCAGTTGTTTCTGATACCCTTTATCGTTGGTAAAATTTTGTTCCAAATTTTTTAAAGTAGGTAATTACATTGTTCACGTTATTGTTGCCGTAAAAGTTTACGTGGAACTTTTTGCAAACTTTTTTATGTTTTCATACATACTTGCTTGTTTGTTGAAAAGTATTGTGGTTTTTTCTATATTTTTTAATAAAATAATACAGAAAAACTTGATTTGACGTTACAATTTGTTCATAGATACAAGCACAAGTTACAAATGTAACAATGAAGATGAATGTAAAGATACTTTCCCGATATAAAACGAACATAATAATTTCTCGCTTCCAAGCTTAAATGAATGGGCTTGGTGAGTGATTTTATCTTTAAATTACAATGACTAAACGTAGGCGGAGCCAAGCATTACATAATTCATAATTAATGCATAATTACATAAATCTTTTAAAAACTGTTCAATAGCGAATGAACTCACAGTATTGTATAAAAATTCCCATCATTTGCATTTGTGTTGGTAGAAGATAAATCTTAATTATTTTAGAGCTATCTTCCTTATCGTTTAACAACTTAATTCAACTTTTGTTGAAAATATGACAGAGATGCATAGCTAGTCAGTTCGAAGAGTAAGTAAAGAAAAACGAATCACTTATTTGAATAATTTTGTTACTGAACTAGCAGGCACGAAATGTCAAGTCTTAGATCAGTAAGTAATTAATCAAGTGGGTCCCACAATACATTCCGTCAGTTTCCAACTTGAGTTAAAGTTCACTAAATAACTAAGGTGCCTTTCTTGTACCCTCTTTCAAGTTACTGAGTTCAGACCAATAATTTCCCCGAACTACGTCCTTTTACTTCAGAAGTAAGTTGTGTCCAATTAACTGGCAACATTGTCAGAAATTTCCTTTCTCTCTTCGGCCCGGTCTCGCCGTCCTTGTCTCACTCGAGGTTAGGATAGCTTGGCCCACATTAATTAAACGTCGGGATAGAACGCCAATCAAACTTTGACCGCCGCTAAGCCGATGAAGCCGAACTTATTATGTGGTATTAAAATTCCATTTTCGAACACCAACCGCTCGAAATTGAAATGAGTCCATAACATTATGGAATTATAGCCACTAATTCAATAAATACTAGTGTACCGGCCATTAACTGTTGGAAAGTCGGACGTATTGCTCTTTCCGGTCACAATTACCGACATAGCAAATTACTGAACTAATAGGTGGCATGTTAGATATCGAAATTAAATTCTATCATCGCTCGATACTCATTAATGTGATATTAAGTCTGTTCGTATCATTAGTTGCGTACAAAAAGCGGCGTCACATGATGCGTGCACATGTGCGAGTCGACGGTGCCACATAAATCATAAACCGTATCTTTGTACTTGCGCCGGTAGGTAGGGAGTAGCCACGTCGATGGAGGAGCGGAAAAAAGCCCCCCCGTTTCCTGCCCGGGGATCACACATGACCGGCCTGTCTATCTGCCAGACCCGTGTCAAATATTCTCTGGAGCGGAGATCGCCCCCCACCCGGCTTACGGGGGCAGGGGCAGCCCCCTGGGGCACGCTGTCCCGCGGCGAAGCTCATCTTGGAGCCCTAATGCGTTTCGCGCTCGGCATTATGTTGAGATGAATTTTTAGGCAGACTACTGTTTTTGTTACGTTCGCATATTACCCAAACAAAGCCCGAATAACATCACTAGAACCATATCGACGCCAGAGTAAAATTATTGAATATTTTCTTTTTCATTAAGATTTTCGCTTTCACAGGGCGGGTGTTGAAAAATCACCACCCCGCACCTTTCATAACTTTTCACTTCGTGATCCAACGCAATTACTCACTTTCTATCGCCTTCTCAAATATTCATTCGTGCTTTTCCTGCTGCAAATTATAGTAATGGCCCGAACAAAACTGGTAATTAGCCCCCTACGTGTAAGGGGGGCACTCATTTTTATAAAAGCTTCAGGTCATTACATTTCACTTTTTCATGTTTTTCAAAACATAATCCTAATACCTAATTGATGGGTTTAATTTATTAATGGAATGATTAGTATTTTGATCCTCTATCGCGGTTCGTGCGCTATCCTGATATGGTTTGATTGTATTGTATGTCTATGATTAGGCGTAGCGTAGGTACACGATCCGTGGGTGTGTTGGTACAGAGGTCGGGTAGGATGTCGCGTCGACAGGCGGAGCCGGGCACAGAACAAAGCTGTGCGAGCCTAACAAAGACGTCACCGGCCGTGGCTGCGACGCGGAGTTATGGCATCCATTGTGCGCAACAATACCCAACAAACGAGTTTGTATAAGCTATTAGGTACGCGCATTAATATATATTTTTTGTTCGCCCGAAAATTTAGCATTCCATTACGAGGGAGAGAAATGAAACGCCCGCCGCATGAATTATATTAAAATATATTTGAATATTTCATTTGACACCTTTTTTGCGGGCGGTATTTCGTTCAATCCCGGGCGGGGAGCGCGTAATTTTTAGCATACACCAAAGCTAAATTTTCGGTGAATAACATTCCATTTCGGATGCGAAACACGACGGGTATCAGCGTCAACACAACACTGACTGATGGCTGTGTGTTCACGTTATAAATTCTTTTTGAGATCCGCTCGGATTTGTGATGAAGCCTTTCCTCTGTATGTAGATATACGAATGTACCTTTATCTGTTATGTACGTATTAATAATGACCATAAACATTCGTTAATGGTCATTATTAATTCGTTTCGTATATAACATCCTTTTAGGATTGTCAGCTAGAGATTAGATCGCGGATTCACTCGCCTTATTCCCCACATTAAATTCTGTTAGAATTCCATAAAACTCAAGTAGGTAGATTCTCAAACCACGAAACTAACTCAACTAAAGAACAATTGCACCAAACATGGTTTACCATATCAGATATCTACACAAATGGTTCGAAACAAAAGTCATTAGGGCAGCATACCTACATAAGCCACTGGCAATCTTCACTACATAATCTAGCGGCCGCCCAAACCTCGGCAATGATTAATGATTATCAAAACTAAGTCAGCCATGTTGGTTTTTTTGTCATGCGTCACTCCACTCTATATGTAAGATTCTTTAACGATTTTCCTATTGGCATAATTGAAATACTACATGCATACGATCGTGTACTTAACTTCCAAAGTAAAGATGCAGTATATGGAAAAACAAAAGAAAGAGTGGCCATTAAGGTGAAATAATGGTGTCTTAGCCAAGAAAGTTGAGATAATTGGATGCTCAAATAGCAATAGGACTGAAAAGCTAAATCCTGAGAAAATACACATAGAGACCTCCCAAAAATTATATATATCTAAATTTTAGTAACTCGCATGTAGGGTTAAATATGTACGCACACGACACATTAATCATGCATGAGGTACTCGTAATTATTATGTCGCGTGTTTTGTCATCCATCGCATTTTGGCCGTGGATTTTATCAATGTACAACAAATTGTGTTCATGTCATTAGTATACCAATGTCGCTTTTACAATGCCATTGCCGTTTTAATGCTAAGCGATATTATTTACGATATTTACCACCTGTTTAGTAGTCGATCCTTTTTATGGGTTGTTGCGGTAAAAATTCATGAAGCACTAGGTAATAAATAAACGAGATGTCAAGATTGCTAGGAAGGAAAACATACCATTCGATGCTATGTTTACTGATAAGTATAAAGAACATTCGTAGAACCTCTTGCAATGTCCAGTAGGATTTACAAAGATGAGGCTAACTGCAAAGACACTGCTATCATTTTTACTTCTCCATCTTGATGCTCAATGCGAACATACAATGTTCACTAAGGAGGTCCGACAATTGTAAGGTCACACGTAAATTTTTAGGGTCACTCAACTTTATTCCAATCTCCACTGAGAGATCTTGCTTGACCTTATCAGATTGCAGGGTAAGAAATGGACCTTAAGTGCATTACAATGTATTTTATTATGTGTAGGTAACTGCACAAGTTTGATTGATTTCGTTATCAAGTATAGTCTTCAAGCTTCCTATAAGGGCTGGAAGATTTATTTTCCCTGAGTAGTCCTTAATTCTTCATCGGCGACTTTAAAGCTGAACAATCGTCACTACGACATTTATTTATTTTTTTACGATTGCTATATCAATTAAACACTATAAACATGGATCGACCTTCGCTATAGTCGTTGGAAACCAGCAATTTTATTTACGACGTGTAAGCGTTTAAGAGAAATTGCATTAATCTGAATACCCGTTTGATATCATGTACGATGTTGCAATACACCGAGTGATTTCAGTATAGCTATAGGTCATAACAAACAAACGTTCATAAAGCATTTTGAGTTCAGTCACGTTGAATATAAAGTCAGGATTCGATTGGGTTTCGTCGCCCAAATATAGCGCTGACGTGGAGTCGAAATGTATGAAATTGTAGGACATGAATTATGGATTGTCGATATCGCTTCAAGCTGTTGCTGTATTTTTTTCGTGTTCCTGTGGCGATACCGCAACGAATTAAATTAAAAGCTCTTTTCACTTGTCATCCCTTGATGAATTTGGTATTTAGGCTCGCACGCTTTGCCCGTTATTATTTTTTTACTCGCGGTTGCGGAAAATGTTTGGGGACTATTACATTACACAACTGACATTGGAAGAGTTTGGTAATGTTCTGTTTTATTACCCAATTATTTTGCCACTGGTATTTCAACAGTTTACTTCATATTTTTTGCTGTAGAGATTTCTTTCTTTCCGATTCCTGTAATCCAACCATTCGTTATCGGAAATCGTTTAGGTCGTTTATCATTTTCAGTCCAACATTGACGACATCGTTTGCTCTTAGTAAATCTTGATCTGTACCAACCAAAATTTCTTGTAAGTAACGATCACGATACTGCAATTTGGCATTGTTTTCCATAACTTTCTTCCTCGTATCGAAATAACAGTGTTTACGAGTTAAACGCTGTCCCCATAGTTGTTATAACACCTGCCTGAACCGCAGAATCTATTGTACTTAATTGCTGCAGTTGCTAAAGTTTACCATGCTATTTTCATAATGTTATCTGTTACAATATTTTTAGTTTTTCGGTTAGATAATTCTAATGCATTTGTTGCTTTGTTAAACTATTGTGACTATTACGCTGCAAATACGATAAAACGTTCTACAAAGAACTTCATACTGCAAATAAAGCTGAAAATTGAAAAAATTCAATAGATGTAGATATAACATTGCAACGGTTTTATACTATAATAATAATGCCATTTATCATCAATTCCATATACAAAAGAGTATACATCTCAATTCAGTTTAGTCTGGTTACAACCGGTTTGCGGCAGCTGACCGCATTTTTCGACCCTTTACCTTTGTACACGCAACGCTGTAATCAGTACAAATGCGATGTGAGATAGCGCACGCCTTTCAATATTTTAGCACGCACTTTATCCAGATAAATGTGAACCAACCTTTACTTCTCAGGGGATTAGTAACGTATGGATTCTGTTGCAATCGCACTGGAAAACGCATTCGTGAACTTAGTATTACTAACGATAATCTCTTCGGCTCGATACATCAGATCTGTAACGATTCCATCGATTCTGTATTTCTGGCTATAAAAAATTACAACTACTTCTTTTCTCCTATGGATGAACTGATTGTATTTACTGAGACTTGCTTTAGTTTAGGAAATAGAACGTGAATCTGTTCCAAGGCATCATACCTAGAATTGATATGATCTAGTACTTATCTACTTACATGTCGTTCAGACATAAAGTGGGCATGAGGTATCTACGAACGTAGGTGTTGCTAACATAGTACTACAATACCAACATCTTACAATATACTCATATAGTTAACACACGGAAATACAATTCCAGATTTCAAAATCGTATTTCTATTCAGAATCTCTTACATCATTACCAATCACTTTCCCCGGTCCATCGTAGCCAATTTTCAACAATGCCCGGTGTTTGTCCACATCGTCGTGAAAGTAAGCCCCTTCCCCTGCCCGAGATGATTTATAGTCGACCGACGACACATGCAGCGCTGCGCCCGAAGCTCCTAAAGCTGCGATTTCGTTTAGGAGGGTTATACGAGCGTGTTGAACGCTGCGGTTTAGACGCTCGTTTGTTGGGTAGAGCAAACATCCTTTTTATGGCAATGTTTTGTAGGGTAAAAGCAAGAGAAGTTGTCTGTTTATAAGTTGAAAGTTTCTCGTCGACTTCATCATCAAGAGGAAGACTCTTTCCTCGTTGATTTTTACTCAGTTGGTAGACATTAGAACAAAACGTATCAAATTACTCTATTCATAACTGTTCCAATATTCCGTAGTATATCATATATCTATAATATTCTTTCTCTAGGAGTCTCCTACTAAGATTTCTACATATTATATCTAAACACTCATCAAAATCATATCAATGAACTTCATATCAATCCCAAATATTCTTTACGACCCGTTAAAATTAAGAACTACCATTGTCTAGCCGCTAAAATCTCGCTTGTCTCGTGTCCTCTTTAATGCTCTTATTACGGACGGTTTAAATCTGACGGGGGGATCATGTTTTATGCATCTGAGTGTGCGATGAAACCGCTGCTGTAATATATAAAGCCCGCTAGGAAGGGGATTTCATGAGCTATATCGCTATACGACATTGTTTTGGCATTTTCGGCTCGACATGACCGATGAGATCGTGTGTTGTCTTGATGAAATGTAAGGTCTAGAGACGTGGTGAAAACTAAAGACCGTGGTAGATTGTGACTTGGATTGTTAGTTGTAATGTTAAGAATGAATCACTGTGTGATGAATGAAAGGTGTATGTTTTTTAGTTCTACCAATAGACACAGTTCTGGGGGCTAACGTTCATGTTGAGTACCTACTGCTGATACTTGAGACATGAAAATGCTAATAATGTTATAGACATCCAGAAAGAGAAAAATAATATATGAGAGCACAAATAAAAGTTTTCAGTGGACGTCAAGCTTACTGCACCATAACGCTCAATTTGGAAAGAATGGTTTTATAATATGACGGCTTTTACGACTTTACAAAACATCAAGATTTCTTTATTACTATGTAAGTTTAATATTCAACATATTCACTTTCCGAAATAAAAATAAATATGGTGAAAACCGCAGGAAAATCGGTTGTGTAGTTTAGAAGAATAACGCGGTCACACAGACAGAGACGAAAATCATCATATTATAATAAGTAGATTTAGATGAGCTCTAATGTTTTGTCTCAAACATCTCAAAATCTTCAAGACTATTAACGTCAACGTGACTGTACTTGAATGCGTCCCAAAATCCGGCCAGGACGATGAGGTTGTTATCAATTTCCCGAGCAACAAGTGGGCAATAATTTTGAATCCGTTGCACCAACCCTAACACTGCCTGACTCTTTTACATCACTCTGTTAAATTCCTGTAGAAATCTTAAGATTTATGTTACCCGGTCAGAGGTTATCTATATTGATGACGTTGTAGTCCTCAGTACCTCATTTGTCAACTCGTAACTAACGCTCGTGTCTGTCATCAGCTTCTTTCTTTTTACCAACGTTATGAATATTGCTGTTCTTGGAAGTCGTCGGTAGTGTGATTCGCAATGTAATCCGCGATTCGTGTCTGCGAATTTCTTCGAAGTTAGCGTGTTTATCTTGTATGGCAAGCCGTTTCGCGTGTTACCGTTGAACTGAAAATAATCAGCTAACTTTTGCTTTGTTTCAACTCCAACTTCAGCCGTTTCTATTTCAATTTTGAATGTATTTTGTGGTTTGTGGATATTTTGTGCGGATTTTAGATTTATAACATTTCGCTTAAATTCTTTTGCTAACTTCTTTTATCTACAGAGGTCAGAGTTTGTAAACAGTATATTCAACTAATATAAATTCGGTTTTATCAACGCGCAACGATCAGCCCTAAAGTTGGCTATTTACTGTACTGTATTTGTATTCTACTCTATCAATTACTAAATCTTTTGTCTTATCCATTTCTTTAATATCATAATCACGTTTGTTACGTGCAGTTTCATCCACAGATTTGTCTTTTTTCACTTCAAATAAATTACAGTTCAGTGCATCATCTAAACCGTGTATAATAGGCTTCGCATCTTCCTCGAAGAATAATGATTACAAAATGAAAAAGCCCTGCGGCGTCTTAAATTATTTTAATTGGCTTCGGTAGCGGTTCGGAACTTCGGACCGAGTGTTCACTCACAAACACACGTACACCTCATTTTAAGTAATACACGTATATTATCACGCACACTTATACAAAGTTGGTAATATATCAGAATTATTAAATATCTGTAAATTTATTACAGGCGTCTACTTACGTCTCACTAATAGCCGTATGTAATTATAGAACTAAGACCACGGTAGGAACATTGTCGGTAGTAAGAAGGACTACTTTGAATGATGCCGAGTTTGTTTTGCTAAAAATATATCCTGATTTGAAATGCGAATTCACTGTACATAGATCCATTTTCAAGATTAAAGTTGTCCATGTTGCACTACGATGTCTACACACAGTTTAATGCTAATTAAACTTTGTTATTAATTGAAAAGGCTGGTGAATTGATTAGTTTGCATTTAAACGAGCATGTTTTTAAAAGATAACTTAACTGATAACTTGATGATAAAAAATGTCTAATGTCTCCAGCGAATACGAAGAAATGTGTAATATCTTGGGTTACCTACACAATTTCTTGACTTGGTCGATTACGAGTTAATGTTTCTAAAATTAGATTACTATTTCCCAGCGCACTGATTTCTGTAAGACTCCAAAACTCCCGACAGTCGAGAGATGCCCAACAAGCAAAAACAATTAACAAATTGATAAGCTCAAAACAATTTTCAATTAACTCGGCGCGGGAGTGTTCGCCGTTTACAAATAACCCAACATTTATCAGAAATGCCTATGCAGTTTTTAACGTCTGCCGTCTGTCAGGGTTGCCCCGTGTTTTAAAATTAATCTCCTGTATTTTTTTCTCGTTTCGTATTAACGTGTGCCGTTATCTAATTTCAGAAAGGAAGCGGGGTCGGCAAACCTACACCCGGTACCAGACGCTCGAGCTGGAGAAGGAGTTCCACTTCAACCGGTACCTGACGCGGAGGAGACGGATCGAGATCGCACACGCGCTTTGCCTCACGGAGCGCCAGATCAAGATCTGGTTCCAGAACCGCCGCATGAAGTGGAAGAAGGAGAACAAGACCAAAGGCGAGCCCGGCTCCGGGGACGAGCCGGACAACATGAGTCCGCCCACCTCGCCACAGTAAAGGCCTCTAGCTTAGTTCGCGCGGTCCAAGCTAGGGGTGACTTGTTTCAGATTTCCTCGCCCGAATCACAAACTCCGTTCTCCGCGTTTTATTTTGTGTATACGATTATGTTTGACTGCTTCGAACACAAATCTGAAACAATACGCCCCGAGACCGAAGTTACTAGAACAGTTTAATTTGTATAAATTGTATGTTGGACTTTTCATGATAATATTACATTATAACTAATACGTAACCTAGTGATTTCGAGTAATGATAGTGTGATGAAGAGATTTTTACAGTTGTTAAGTATAAATTAATTTATAGAAACAATCTCAATACCAATAATTACCAAAAACGCAGTGTATATGATTAGTAAACTGCATCATTTATGTGATTATATAGTTGATTAATTGTCATTTTCTCGGTATTAACTACTGATTTGCAATCGGTCATTACGTTTGTATAAATTCTTGACAAAGTGCTTGATACTACATGTCTCATAATATTTATTTCATAGCTACTAAGTACAAGTTGGCATCAATAGTATTTTGAAATTAAAAAAAAAAAACGAAAATGTGACGTCCATAATTTATTGTTGAATTCTGTATCGAGCACTATGTCAGAAGTTATGTAAAGAAAAACAAAATTCTCTAATAATTTTGAATCACAAAACCATAAGGACCTCTTATAATTAACCATTGATAAGAAGGCAATTAGTATCCATATTGTTATTATTTAATATATTTGATGTTTTATTTCTTAATTAAGCTATCTAAATACTATTCTGTACATACATACATAATAATTTTTAGATTAAATGATGTACAATTGTTTTAGTGTGAATAATTAATTATTGAGATTAATTTGGGAAACAACGATATTATTCGTGGTTTGAGTTTTTTGCGGTACGAGTGTTTTTGATTTTTGGATCGTCTCTTTTTTTCTATTTGCGTAACCGTAGTGCGGAAAGGCCAGTTTACAAGTGCAATGTATACGATTTTTGATGACACATATACGTAATTAATACTGATAATAAACGTCATAGGAAATCTATTATTATTGTAAAATGTTACGAGATTGAAGCTTATAATTTAGAAAATACTTAATGAGAACATAAAAGAGATATTCTTTGAACTTCTATTGTGGAAAGGTGTGTGTCACGTGAAGATATCTTGGATACGGTGAAAGTAAATGAAATGAATGAGGAAAATCACTTTATTTATAATGAAACAAAAGTTACCTTCAATATCGTAGGTGCAGAACTTGATACTTTGATTTATAAATCTCTTGTGGAATGTAGGTATGAGGTTACATGTTCACAGTATACCAAAGTTAGGAAATAAACTGGTGTTTATACGAACGAATATACGTAGATACGGAGACGCTTGACGTTTCAGGTATAACCGTAATACATCATTTTGAAAAGGTATTTTTATAAAATCATTGATTAAGAAACCCGATATACGTAAAAAAATATCTAATATAATATATATACTCGTAACACGTTAGTTTTACGAATATTATTATTAAAAAATTGGCGAGTGATAGAAAGTTTGATCTTGTCAGGATTCAAGTTATACGTTTTTTCGTAATAATGTATAAAAAAGTACTATTTGTAAATTATTTTTCACATAGATTGTAATTAGTAAATGTTTTTAATAAGAACTCAGTGAGCCGGTTCTATATTTTTTTTTCTTTTTTTTTTAATTTTGTGCTGTGTTCGTTAAGTGAAATGTAAATTGTAATAATTGTATATTGTCGATATATTCAATATTTATTTATTGATTCGCTAATTAGGTTCGCTTACGTTTTCTTCTATTGCAATTGGGTGGAATATTCGATAGCTGTCTGGCTGGGATGCATTTTGTTGAATTATTTTTAATTGCTCAAATTGCACATATTTGTGTTGTAAGTTTATTGCTAGAGTTAAGCAGTATTTTAATTTGTTGTTACTTTTAAAAAGTGTACTACAATAAGTATGGTGTATTAACGACATTGTCAGTTGTAAATGCTCTTAGATGGTAATATATTTTCAGTGCAATGTTCCACAAAATTTTCAGATCCCTTGCCAGATGGAAACTATGGGTTTGAAATGTAAAATTTTAAAATTAGTTTTACTTATAAAATTAAGTTCTGATTCTTAAGTCTGTTGAGAACTGTCCTCGAAACTCAAAAATTAGGTCTGTAGAGAGACATTGGAACCTAATTTCAACGATTTTATTTACCATTTATGTCCTATCGATTCAAAATTTATGAAATATAACTATAATTAGTAACATAATAAGGTTAGGCGAGACGATATTGTCATAAATATATAAATACATGAAATTAATAAAGCATAATGATTGTACTTTGAGATTTTTATTGTTAACTACCTTACATTAAGACACACTGATAGAAAAGTTTCTTTTAGGCATTTAAGACTATATAGCTATGATATTATGAACCAATATCGAAAAATAATACTGATTTATTAATGATTAAAAATCTAGGTCTAAGAAAATACCTAATTCATGACTGGCTGCTATCTTGTTACTCAAACATTGTGAATTTAGAACATAACATTAAATCATAGATCTATGCGGAGGAATCATAGATCTATACCTTTGCTGAAAACATTTTTAAAACTATATTTTGTTGAAAATATAGTAAAAATTTGATATCATATATAAACAGATTTGTTTTTACACTCTTCTGAAGTTCAAGATTCCCCACCATTTTTCTGAAGTAAAAAAAGGTCAAGGTTTCACACATCTGTGCCTAATGCTGCACATATCTCAACTTGGGCTATAAAATAAAGGCTTTCTTCCAGATCGTGGCTCTAGATACCGTCATTATAATACGTCAGCTTAACGACAAAATAATGATTTTGCGTGATACGACCGTACCTCGTACCTTCCGTGTCGGTTACGGCTGATTGGTACCTCCCCCTCACAAATCTCGAAATTACGTTTTTTTCTGTTTCACGAAAGCTATTTATACGACTAGGTGTGGCTTCTCTAATGCGTTTTTAATAATCCCTACGTCCAATGAACGCTGAAGGCGAAACATTATTCTCGTGCGCGATCTCTACTAATGCGATTTTGACAAGTTTGAAATTGAGGCAATTATGGTTTTGCAGGGTTTTAAATGGCGTGTATTTGTCTGGGTGATTTCAGCGATCGCCGGAAGTTATTATAACAATTTTTTGTAATTAGTCCAGTGTCGTTTTGCCTGTTGTTTCCCGTTCTTTGCCAGATTGATCTGATTGTCGACCTTCGTCCTACAAGGTTCTTTATGTCCAACACTAGAACCATGCATCTTTCCAATTATTAAGATCACTGCTTGTTGTATACCTAATGCCATTATAATATTAAATACGCAATTATCAATTTTTCATTATCGTTACCTACACTTCTATTTTTTCTATTTCTGTTGACTGTTTATGTATCATCTATATTCCATGCACCATGTGTGGCTTTTGGCAAGATTGTATTTACTTACAAAACATTGATATTGGCACCAATGTACATATTTACTATTTTTATCATTCACCAACGGATGTAAACAATCCAATTTCTTTCAATTCCACTACCAACGAAGCTAGATCCTTCATAGTGATGAGATATAGGTTCAATTTGTTTTGTGTTAGGGGTCATAGTAAAATGGTGGGTGTCTCCTCTCAGGGAGCGATGATAAGTGTTATTTATGAGCTTCGTCAATGTGCCATTGCACTTGCCACAGATTGGGTTCACGGTCGTGCTCAGATAACACAATCATCTACGTATGCCAAGCAATTGGAGCAATCACTCTGATTCTGTCTCTTAGTGTGCTTTTTATAAAAATAGTTCTAGTGTCAGTAGTTGTAGTTTGATTAACCAGTGTCAATGTCATTGTTAAGATACATTTTGTATTACAATGTATTCTTACTTGAATTTGTATTTCTAATGGGCATTCGGTTGAAGTTGCGCCTTAGGTCTGTCTAACTAGCTTCTGATAACATTCTAATTGAAATTTCTCGAAACCAGGTCTGAGTTTTCTTACAGTTGTAAGGTTCTTATTTCAACCAGTACCTACATAGAACTTGATGGCTCGTCATATTGTTAGAAATACTTCTTTCTTGTCAGTATGCTGGTTTTGGTTATACATCATGAAACGGTCTGATAATTCTACTACGTTAAATTCAGTGTGGTTTGTATTGATTCCATGAAGTACAAACAACTTTCAAAATGTCCTGTTTTCATTGGTTTTCAGATTTCAAATGACTTATTCGCAACCATTCATGCATCCTATCAAGCATTTCTGATCAAGCATTTAGTAGTTCTAAAATATACCAAAAGTCAAACAACATCAAACTTTAACTTACTGTCCCAAGATGAAGACATAAATCATTGACGATTTTTCACTTACGACCTTGCCTCATAACGTTCAATTTTATTGACTGCAATAAACCAAAGCAATGGTTAAATCAACGCCGCTGTATCGATATAAACACCTCATAAATATTCCCTGTCCCTTTCCAGCTCATTAGAATTTAGGCATGTTCGAGCGAGATAGAAAAGTCGCCTCTTCATTTAGCTGTTACTGAAAATAGTTTATGAGAGCTAAGGAGTCGTTTTTAAACAAATGATTGTAGACTCTATCGCTTGTTACATAGAGCTGGTTTTATAGTGTGTTGTGAAATTTATAGCTTTTAAATGGGTCCTTAAATCGCAATAACGATTTGTTTATAGATACTCGCGTTGTCGGCGATCCTTTGTAGGAATAAGTTTAATTTATGGGCTCGTGTTAAGATACAAGTCAACTCTGTAATTGATTTTATTGGCTTTTTGACACGTTTGATAACTTTTCTGACATTCTGTTATTAATTGATTCGTCATCGTTGGTAGTTCATGGTGGGAGTTTTATGAGACACCTAAATGACCATAAATCATAAGTTAGGTATTTGTTACTTTGACATTTAGATTAGGTATTAGTATAAATACTAATTATATCACAAGATTTCTCTTTCTAAAAAGATGTTTAGTAGATAGAGATACACAAAGTAAAATTAATACTTTGTTTTTCTCAAAACATTTGTTATATTAAAACTATTCTTACTACAAATGCACATTTGTATCTAAATTGTTAAAATTCTATTTCTATTGCCATATTTCATTTATTTTTAATTCTTTGAATATGTCATACTATTCAAAACTTTGTATGTCTACCTACAGATTTTAATTGTTTTTTAATCAATTTGTCCAACAATTATATAATTTTCCTTGATTTTCATTACATAATCCTTTTTAAGTCGTTTTACAAATCCAAATTGAAATTCAAAATTGGCGCCCGCGCGGCCGCCATTTTGTTTGGGGCGGTGTCCCCGCTTGCTCCGCCCCGCGGCGCCACTCCCACGCGTCAGCCACTCGGACGCAGCCCAACTCATTTGTTATAGTGTACAGTCCACCCAACAGGTTTCTACGGCGTTAGGAATATATTTAATTCTATGATTTGTAAAGTAAATCAAAATTAACGCTTTCGTAGACTAGAGAAAACCAATAAGTAGGAGGAAAATAGAAAATAACACGTATGCTTAATTTATAAATTATAATACCTAACTATAAACTGAGTGCAAAAGCAAATGAGAGAATAGGTATTGGATGAAGAAACATGTGCAAAAGTAATTACATAATATGTATAAATTGGCTCAAATACCTACCTGGATAGATTAGAGGTTAATATGGCAAAACAATTCAATTGTTTCTTTAAATTAACGGTAGAAATTTACAATCAAATTGGCCTAATAGGACTTGACTGTCACAATACTTATGAGCTTTCTTAGGACAGATTTTTTATTGCCACTATAGCCTATAACTCAATTATTTTCCCAACATAATTTAACACTAAAAGAATAGTCTCTGAAATACTTATAAAACACAAGCACGAAATAAATATATTTTATTTCCACTAAGTTAGCGGAGAAACTTGTTACCGCTAGATACACGTCAGGCGTTGCATTGGAAGATGACACCGATAGAGATGCTACCGTCCTATTCCCATATATGGTAAGTTATATATTTCTGTCCTTTTTAATTAGCACTTTTACTCAGTTCAGCTTGAAGCACAACAGACGCGGGGGAGCAGTTACGTCACTTAAGGGAAGCACGTATCAACTATACGTAGGTATATGAATAGGTATGTATATCTAACTATATTGTGTTGCGATCTCTTGAATTTTTTAACTCGAGCACAAATGGAATAGGTATACCAGCTTTAAAGGATAATACAAAAATAGATACGAATTTATAAACAACAAGAATACCAAAAATCTAAGAAATACTTAAATCGCACTTAGCGTGAGGCATTCTTTGTGAATCACGAGAACTTGAAAGAGTATACTTACCTACGTTTTGAAATAATAGACAGAACGAAAGCCTGGCTAGCAAAAAAGGCCCTAATGAAAAAATAATACAAATAGGTAGCTTCACATATGTAGATAGATGAAATAAAGCAATCAACTAAGTAAGTAATAAGTTATATGAAACAAACAATGAGTTACTCCTTCGCTACTGTTTAGTTGTTTACTCCTTGATACCTGATACCACTAATGATATTTTTTTCCACATTGGATATATTATTTTCCGTCTTGATTGCATCTCTAAATGGTCCTTCTTTTGATGTTGGCAATAAATAAAGTAATATTATTATAGTGTCATCAGCAGCTCCGTTATTATAAAGCAATTTGTTGAATATATCTTAAGAAGATATACCTAACATTTTCCGTAATATCATCATGGTTCTGTCAGTAGGTACATTCCATCTATTGACATGTTTCTTTAATTATAAACATATTTAATACAAAAATTGGCAAACATTGCATAATACATTGTAATTTTTTTTTTGTAAAAATTTAAAATTACTACCCCATTTCTATTGTTCTTAAAATAGTTCAGGTGCGTAGTACCTACTCGCTACCGGCGTGCGTGTATGACCAGCTAAGAACGTAAACGAGGCCTAAGGAGTGCCTATGTAAGGATCGTAGCAGGTGGCGTTCTGTAGTTTCTGCCTACCACCATGGGAAGAAGGCGTGAGTTTATGTATGTATATGTTTTATTGAATTTATCAATGCACTCGTTTCTTCAACACCAAATGACCCGCAGCATTGAAAAGCTTTTCTTCCATATTATATTTTTCAAAATCTACAGATCTTTAAAGAGATGATCTTCCTAAAACGACAAGCATATCATTTAACTGCTTCACACGCAAGTCATTAATCTCATCACCTAGCTCTCACAAGCGATCATTATAACTGCTGGCAGACACCTCGGCTATTCTCAGCCTCTTACATTGTAGAATAATTACTTAATTATATCAACCAATAAATAGTTCAACGTGGGAATTCAAAAAAGAATTCGTTGACTGCTTGGCTGTCAATGTTGCGTTCAGCAATCTTAATTAATGTAGGTAGATGACCTGTCTTCATAGATCAGTCTCCAATAGACATGTGTATTTGACATTAGGACACCCTAGATTTCATCTTCTACTTTGTTACCTTCGTCGGTTTCTATCTGGATAATCCTAAAATAAAATAAATAAATAAAGTCTGACCAATGTGTATTTTTTTTTAATCAAATCAAATTAGACCTGATATTTTCACATCAGTCAGTTCTTCCATAGCAAAATATAAAGACCACGTTAGGTGATCTCATATTACTTGGTAATAACGCAATTTACAAACCTTTAATTATTCCACTCCCTTCACTTAACAGGTGCTTCTACTGATGAACTGATGTCCTCCGTAATTTCATAATCTTCTTTAATATCAATCCAATCTTTAGGTTATTTTACGTAGAAATTTCATGTAGAATACATAATTTAAGTTCTTTCCTTGATTTAATCATAGTTTTAACTGTTGTTAAGAATAAAAATTCTCTGCAACTTTATGAGCAGAAATTGTTTTCAAATGTTTCATTAATCGTTATGGTATTAAATTAATTATTCTTGACGTAGTGTGGACAACAGCTACCTACTTACTTACCTGCTAATTAAAAACGAAGGACATGTTATACGTACAATGTAATAATAAATTCCATTAAAGCTAATATACGTTTTTAACTCGTATACCTACTGATCGACATCGAGCAATTAATTTCGCCGTTACTCATTACTTACATGAATTATTAATTAATTAACATAAATTGTACTGTTCACAATATTATGTTCGAACACTTTAAAAAATAGTTAGGCCCTAATGAAAGCTTTGACCTTATTATATTGATTGGTAATTAGATTATTTTTATCTGACTCCAATTTGTTGGTATTTATATAGGATTGTTAATGTCACTTCCGATGTGCATGTCAATTTGTCTGTCAGTGTGCCAAGTTTTCGTGTTTTATCACCTGTTTGATATTTTATACTGCTAAACGACTTCTCGGTATAAATAAGTGAGAGAATATATCTGGAGGGACGAAAAAGTTTAACTTTTTGGTGCAGGTAGTGTTACGGCCGACGGTTCGTCCCGAAATAGAGAACTGCCGACGGCCGCTGGGATTATTTTTGGGGCTTTCTCTTCTATTTATAATTTTTGTTGGTTTTCCAAAAGGTTGAGAAGATCAAAATTTGTATCTATCGAATTAAAAGGAACATACTTCTTGTAGCCCTTATAATATTCTCGCCTTTTGCGAATGCAGATGCTAAAACATCAAAGTTCTTCCATATTAGGTACCTACGTACATACCTACATGCTGCAAGTAATGATTTTTAACACAATATATTCTTACCACCAGATAATATAATGACTACCTACCAACTCCAATTGCTAAAGCTACGAACTGCAGAACAGCTTATTATAACCTTTAGGTATCGCGTATTTCTTCTAAATTTAACGCTCAATAAATTCAATAATTAGCTATTTTCTGCAGATATCCAGTACTTTTCAGTCCAATAGTCTTGTTTGGTAATCAAAGAAAACAAATGTCTCATTTTATAAATACTTTTATTTTACTAATTACTGTCTCAGAGAGTCTTTATTCTAAGCACTTTTACTTCGGCTAAACAAATTTACGAATCTAAGGAGGCAAAATAATTATAAATCATTCGATCAAATTTTAAAGACGTAAAGGCATTGACTGATTGAACCAAGAAATAATACCTATATTTACTAGTAAAGAATTGCATGTGTTATTAGGTTAATCCAAAACAAGTTTTTGTGCTAATACGCAAAATACACACACGAATTTAATAAACTGTATAATCTCACAATATGTCATTCGTTGCCGATTTACAAATACAAATAATCTTTAAATGTAATGTGATGTTATTTAACGGTATTCATATAATGATTGATGACACACCTCAAGAAACGACACAGTGTTCTACTGTGTCAACCTGTCTTATATTCTGTTCGTACATTTCTGAAGAGTGTCGTTTTCTTGTGTTGTTGGAAAACAATGGTCGCTGTCGGTTGAGGCCGCTTTGTCGGTCCAAGGTTGGTTCACATAATTTGCATAGGCAGCTCGTGATGCCAAGTGTACAGTCACGATCTCTTAATGCCATTTTTATGTTGAGCAAAATGTTGCACTTTCTAATTTTATGATGTTGTTTTTGTAGTAGGTAACAACCTACTGGGGTAATCTAGTTTGTGTCGGATATAAACGTATATTTCATGGTATGTAACATAACCATATGGTGGCACTATAATTAGGTAATCATCCTCATCTACAGTCCGACTCTGGGCATAGACCTCTGTTTTCTTGTGGCAATCCCCAAGCTCCTGTGGCAATCCCAAGTTTAGCCCGTGATGGCAACAATGTCGTCCGCCCATCTCACTGCCAGACGATCGACTATAGGTAGATAGGTACTCTCGTGTAATCTACGGAGTTGAGTTCGATCAAAATCGATTATTAGGTATCAATTTATCATACACTGCTATTAAGCATTATATCTCACGTGAATTCGTGAATTCAACACACATTTTAACTTCATCATCATCATCACTTCAGCTGAAAGGTTTTCACTGCTGGACATAGCCAAGCGTCACCACATCGATCGATTCTGTGCTTCTTGCAGCCAGCGGATGAATTTCATCTAAAATTATTTTATAAAAAAAAAATATTTTTTAAATTATTTGCATAATAGAAATAGAAAATAAATAGGTACAGTATTTATACTGAATTTATTTTCAACAATATAACACTGTACAAAATCTCTTAATAGTCTCCGTGTTGTGCATTTCCTAAAAGCACACACTCAATAAGATTAGATAGGTAGTTCTTTCAGTGGTAGATAGCCAGTTTCCCATATATGGACGCGTCCCATTAATTTCTTCCTAGAGGAAAGTACGAAGGTGTCTAAAAAATCCCGGAAATTCTTACACGAAAATGAATGATTAGTTATTTGTTTCTAATGGAAGTAAAGTAATCTATTTGCATTCTACATAATATATTTCCTATTTTTTAATTGAAAACCCTTGACTTTACTACTTGGCGTAGTTATAGTTAACACATAACATCTCGCCTGAAAGGTTAGACAGGGGTGCACCTATATTACATCCACATTTCACCAGTTATGTTTAAGTCCCATGTAATAGGGGGCGGGCCTATGGCCATCAACCGGGCACAACCCAGACACCGGCTTACTACTGAGAATTTCCAGGTGTAAGAACCCAATAATACTTTACGCAACCCGAGAATCGAACCCAGGACCTCAAGCTCGGCTACTGCCGCGCTTGTGCCGAGCTTGCTTGAGCCTGTTTTCTGCTGCGCTTGCGACCACTAGACTCTTTTTTTGTGTTTTATCTATAAATGACTCCAAATCTTCATTAATAACTTCATCGCATCGCATTGCATCTTTATTAATAACTTTAATGATACCGTAGGTATACTTACTTCTTCTTACGTACACGGGATAATATTACAGATTTTATTCTTAACAAAGCATCTCAGTACTCCGGCAGTCTGTCGAACATCCTCCAGCCAAGTTAATATCCGCCTGGGATCTCCTCATTCCGTTCCTCGTTTCATCTGGACCTACCTACGCTCTTACTCAGATCAAACAGGCATTCATTGATAACACAGATTACTGAATAATAGAGAATCAGATACTAACTACTTGATAGTGTAACGACTAAATAATCGTTGTTATGCAGTAGGTTTTATTGGACTAGATTTGATAGCTCTTAAGCAATTGAGTCCTTAGAATTTTTTAGCGGCCAATCGGATTTGATTCATCATCATTACAATTAGCTGTGAATATAACTGTTATTATTTTTATTCTAAGCCTATGTTGTTCCACTGCAGAACAAAGGCCTCTCTTTTTCCTTGTCACACTACATACCAACTAACCAACCCAACCAACCAACCAACCTTGTATGTAAGTGTCAAGCTCATCCAGCCATCTTCTCCTGGGTCTGAATCAGTATTGTCTGTTAGAAAAAGATTTTTTGACACGATATAGCTTATTTAGATTCACTACTATTTTATCGAAGATTTTCAGCTTTTTCACACAATAATTGCCAGACCACCTTCATTTCTCCTTCAAAATACCTCTAAGTTATTGGCAATTTTCTTACCTCTCAAAAACTTACCAACAAAAATGCTAGTTAGACAAAAATAACGAGATAAAGCCCTTATTGCACGGTCCGTAGTCTGCAGTAAGTTATGTTGGGCGGCGTGCTGTGAGCAGCGTGTGGCATTCAATAAAGATAATCCGCAGATACCAGCTGGTAAGCGTGTAATCATAGCGAAGATATAATCAGATCTAGTTTTAGGTGTGCAGGAATCTGGGGTGGTTGGGTTTTTGGAAGGATTTAATGTAGAAAGGGATAATGTTAAAGTCTCAGATCATATAGAAACGATTGTTGATATGTTTAAGAAGGAATTGTTTAGTAATGAAATATTATTTATACCTAGAAAGTAAAAAGAAAAAGTCCTCCAGACCGTATTTCGGCCACGGCGGCCAATCTCAACGGAGACTAGCCTTCGGCGCGGGACATATTATAGTGCACAAGTATGCGCGCAGACACAGGTGCACTCCCTCTTCCCTCACTCTCATAGTCCGATGGGACGGCAATCCGACACGACCGGAGAGAGATCAGGCGCAGGACCAACGGCTGCTGAGCGTGGGGTCCCGGGTTCGATTCCCGGGTCGGGCAAAGTGTTATTGAGTTTTTTCATTAGGAATTTCTTAGTAACAGCCCGGAGTTTGGAAGTTGGCGGTGAGACCTAGAAAGTAGACAGGCTGGGGAGACATGAAGAACGAAGTTTGTAACTTTTTCTTAAAACGTGGTTTGACTATCGATCCAGTTTTTGTAATGAACCCAACTATAATCACAAATACAGTTTTGTATGCAAAACTGACAACTTAATCCGGTACTAAGTCACAGGTTTTGTATTAAGAACTTTAACATGGTCAAAATAAAGTTCGATTTACAAAAACTGGCTCGAAAATTTAAGCTACGGCTAAAGTTAGGTCTAGTTTGGAAAGAAGATGGTAAGGCAGTGGCTGATCAAACTGTACGTAAAATTACTAAACTCTTAAAACAAGTATCAGACATAGATTCACCTACAGGTAGATAAGTAGGTAATGCAGTGATAAAAAACTATTATTTATTTTACTAAGATTACTGAAGAATCCATCGTCACAGCACCGTTCATACAAATTGGTGACCTCAGACCCAGTCTCTCGCATCGGTGACACTAACACCTCATATTGATGAAACTTCTCGTGATAAATTCAATCAACGCAACGTAACACGTTGCGTTAATACTTACGACATTATTTAAGTAGGTGTTGAAGAGATTAATGAGTGAGATTATGTTCGTAGGATTCGTAAACTTTATTACGAAGTTACTAATGCACACTCACCTATGGATGCCACCTTCTTGCTCATGTTACAAGGTATTTAGAGGTGGAAAATATTGTGTTAAGGCTAGTGAATTATTTAGGGTGAGATAAGAATCTACAGGTTTAGTAAGTTTCAACAGGATTACGTCATGGAACACAAGTTGATGAGTCAAGTTGATGAGGAAGGTTTCACGAAAGTAGAAAGGAAGAAGAAGAAGCCCAGAAGGCCAATTCTCGTAATTTAAAACGTTAAAAATCTAGTCGCAGTCTCATCTCGGCGACAAACAAATGTCAAAATGTAGGGAAATTAGAAGTATTTTTTGACAGATTGAGACTGAGATCAGACTGTGAACGGTCTTAAAATTACGAGAATTGCCCCCCTGTTCTCGTAACCTGTGTGGCACCGGACCGAGTGAACCCAACATGCTGCTGCGCCCTGCTGTGCCTACGACGCAGCTGTACCTTTCGCGTCTGCATCACTCTACGACAACTGAGGAAGTCGTGCAGTATTTGAAGGTGAAGACCAACTGGACTCTAAGGGTCGAAAGGTTGGAATCGCGCCACAACATCAACTTTAAGTCATTCGTGGTACGAGTTCCAACCCAACATCTACAGACCTGTCTGAAAGAGGACTTTTGGCCAAAAGGTGTCGAATATCGACGTTTCCGAGGACGGTTACGCGACACCACGCGAAACACGACGCCGACAATGTTACGTGTATAATAGTCATAGTTTTAAGGATTTTCAATATGTATTAGTTTATAAGTACAGATGCCAGCACATCAACCTACTACAAGCTGTCAAATTTCTTTAATACATTTTCAACTTTATCGCTAAAGCAAAAGATTCAAATTTGATTGGCAAAATTTTACAGTTTCGGGTAGCTTGATGTGCTGGCGTCTGTAAATACAGTTTTCTGAAAACAGCCGGTCGATTCTGTAAACTCTCACCGTGAAAACTTAGGTGAAGTGAGTTTGTTTTTGTTATTCCTAACAGCGTGGAATGAGCTCATTCCAGGCTCACTTCACTTAAGTTTTCACTGTGAGATTTTTACAGAATAGCACCGCCTAAGATTTCACAGTGAGATTTATACAGAATAGCACCGCAGAAACTCTTTTGTGAGTTAGTTCGGCACGTAAGTGCTTACCCACTAACTTCAGGATGATTTCCACCAAACGGCTCGCACCGCATCGGATCGGATCGGAACGGATTTTCAAATCTTTAAATCGTGTATACAGTATTTAAAGTCTATATTACCAAGCCGCGCACAGCACAACAGCGCGACCGCGGGCGTCTTCCGCGACACGCGATCGTAGCTGAAAGTATTGCTGAGACGCGCGTACGGCTCCGTACACCTGTCGTCGTATCCGATCGAATCCTTTCGGCTGTCTTCCAAATTTTTCTTTTCCTCTTATGTTTTATGATTATTTTCTTCTTCTTCTATTGCAGTAGCCAACAATACTACGTCAACTTGAACCATTTTCAAAAATTAGAACACGATAGGAATGAAACCATTTGACTAGGCGCAGAAACAGATATGTTCGCAAGCGATGCGGGTCGTTTGGTGGAAATCATCCTTTACGGTTATAAATAATAAAATTCAACAGGAAAAAGAGACTTCATGGTGGGAAAGGGACTGTATTTTTTTCCTTCCTCGACGACAAACTCTACATTTCCTTCCTACCGCTTAGTACAGCATTTCTCCGCTCCGCTCCACCGCTTACCGCTGTCATCGTATACAATAATGCGGTGTTCCGATTTCTCTAATATCATTGCGTGTCTACGGATAAGCTCAGCGGGGTTCCTTCATATTTTTGTTGCCCCACTTTTTGTTTATTTCCTTGCCCACATTTTTAAACTTTAGCCCGAGAGCAAAAAGAAATGAAACGAGAATTTAAATAATATAATTGAGTTTAAGACTTCCTGCTTGGATTTTGGTATGAGCTGGTGGTCATATTAAACCAACTTTGTTTTGTTTATATTCAATTCGTCTTTAGGTCATGAATTTCAATTCCAGATTTTTTTTCTTCTTTTATTTAATAAAATCTTACGGGTTTTAATTAAAATCTGGTGGAATAAAGTTACATATCTTTATGACGTTCATATACTTACGATATATCATCAGATTCCTGGTGCAGCCTCACAAAGGCCTCTATCAGAGTGTCGCGGGTAGCAATCTCGTCGCTCTACGACACAATAGCAAGTATTTCGTGTGTCACTTGTTTTCTTGCTTTTCTCAGCCTCGATCGTAGTTTTGAACTTGGTTTTACTAAGGAGTCTCGAAACTGAATAGACGATCTTCGTTATTGCAATCGCTTTAAAGCTATGATACTAAACAGGCGTGCTACATGTGTAATACTCATCGATCGATCGGAATGACTTTGATTTTTACAGTTCAGCCACGTTCATTGCGTTATTTACGTTGCGTTGTTGAGTAGACGAATTTTTCAAACATAAGAAGCGATGGATGTCAAAATGAAAGGCAATCGACCGCAAGGTCGATTGCCATTTTACGTGTTTAACGCAATTACCGCGTAATCTTTATGGAGAGAAGACTAACTAAAGGTCAACGACATTCGATATTGATTAACAACTTTATTAACGTAGTTTGTTTTGGACTTAATAAAATTATTAAAAGCATCAGTAGCCCAAGGGCAAAGGCGTTGACTGGCGATTGAGAGGTAATGACTCAATCTTCTTCAACGATGAATGAACTCATTTAGCAAACAAGTTTAATTTTAATTCAGGTGTTCACTGAACCAAATGGTTCAAAATAATATTGGTAATATACTTATGTCCGTACCCAATATAGAATTTGCATAATAATGTTCCCACTTCTGGGACACAGGCCTCCTCTCGGTGAGAGGGAGTGGGCCTTAACCCACCACGTGGGCTCAGTGCGGGTTGGTAGGTGTCACATGTCTTCCAATTTTCGGTGTCTCATGTCTTCGAGTTTCCTCACGATGTTTTCCTTCAGCGTTTTGAGAGCAGTGGTGATGAAATAACTTACATAAAATAAAGCGCCTCGGTCTGGGTTCGAACCTACGACCTGCAACTCGTACCTAAGTCGCGGTATTTACCACTAGGCCACCACTGCTCCCATAAACAGAATTTGAATCTCTAGACATTAATCAAAAATCTTCAAGACATAATTTCACGACGGTTTTTTTCTGAAAGGGTATGCAAAGGTTTAAGGTATGCGGGAATTCTTGAAGAAGTAGCGAAATGTGTGTGTCCTATCCACGCACACATTTCGCTTCTTCTTCAAGAATCCCCGAAAGCATTATAACTCGACACTCTCGAGAAACCAAAGTAAATCTCTTGGCAATGTATAAGGGAAGAAGTGACAAGCGTACACAAAGGGGCCAGATATATGATGAACGCTAACTTTCCGCGAATTCAGTAATACCTATACGTACCACATATCTACTAATGAAATTATCTGTCCTCGTTGAAGGAACCCTCGTGATTAACGAGCCGAGTGAAATGGCGGGGAATGAATGCGCGTGTCGTTAGGGATTTGATTTTGCATATCCCAAATTAATTTTGGTTTCAGTTCGGGCTGCGGTTTGCAGTTCCTGGTTTTCGGTGTTGGTCAGGAATATGTTGTGGAGTGCACATAAAGATAATTTAGTTAACATGTGTCCAAATTGACAAAATAATATTTTCATCTACCTACAGCAATAATGACTGGAAAATATTTCGTCTGAAACAACAATGACTGGAAACGAAAATTGTCACTTGCTTTTTAACATCTTTAATCAGACTTTGACATTGTTTATTTGCCTTGCTTCAGTGAATTTTTCATATTATTTACTTATACACTTTATTCATCGTTATGGTAAATAATAATTTCATGAAGGTCCTCGGTAGCACACCATGTCTTATTATCGCATACATAAGTTATAAATATTTCTTAAAAATCAAAAATTTTATTTACGTAAAACCCAACATCCGGTACATAAGCATTTATATCTTGAGCTTCCAATAACCACGTGGGTAGAATCGAATTGTCGTCACAATAACCGTTATCTAGTGCTGTGTTGTTGCCCACATTATGTAGATGTATTCACTTGATTCCATCAACCGGCTTGTCTTGATCCACTAGAGTTCTCAAGTCTAGTACTTCATAGAAAGGAGCAGGGTTCATGGTATATTGGTGAGATGAGTTCAGTTTGAGGTGAGCGGTACTATTGTTGTTCTCCATTGATTAATGTCATAGTTTATCCACGATATGACAACAATGGCGTCTTGCCCGAATACCTTAATGCGTTCTGCCTATAGGTTTTATTTACCCTTCCCTTGTTTTCACTTATATGGTGTTTCTTTATTGCGTTGAATATTGATTTGTTTTTTTTTTCTTGCAGGAGATGCTGTGACGTCGGTCCCATGATCTGAAAAGACGAATTGATTATGTGAATTATTCGCAACAATGAATTTAAGAGTTATTACAACTCATTTATTTATTTTTGTTCCGATGCATAATGAAGATGTAATAAAAGGTAATTTCTTTGATGGGAAAAAAGTGCTTTATATATAGGTAATTATAATGATGGTGCCATTAGATGCAGTATAATTATTATTGTAGTCAATTTATGGGAAAAATATTTGAGGTGATAACAAGAACATTTTTGTTATTCATAACTTACAGCAACATAATGTATAATTCAACGATCTAAAGAAAGTAATGAGATCATGGAAATAACAAAACTATTTCACCTTACAAAAAGGTTAAATCAATAGGGAGGCGTCAAGTAAACTCTAGCTACACGTATGTAAAATCTACCTATAAGTATCTATAAGGGTAAGTTTCAAATCAACTATACCTAAAGGAGGTGCCTGAACGTGTTAAAATTAGACAGCAGGTTAAGTTTTAGTAAGTATCGCTTTCAAATAAAATCAGTACCTAAGCACTTTTTGAAGAATTGTTTTGTTTCCAAAAATCGGAACACCCCGTACAAAGTTGGTGTCACTCACACAATTTGACGAATGACATCGCATCGTACCATTATATGCAAATGTTCACCAGCGTGTACCAACACTTGGTACGATCGCGATAATACACTGATCACCATCTAAGTAGCACGCCACTGGGTTTGATGATGAATGACGTGACACTTGTGGGAAGTATCGGCGATTGGTGACGATGGAACGAAGGCTTTTTTTGGTAAACTAAGCCAGAACTTCAGCCCAAAAAGGAAAGAAGAACTCGGTTGACATCTGACGGGCTATTCTCCTAATTTGAAGAACGTTCACAGTCTCTCTGCCACTCACAGAGAGGAGGCCTGTGTTCTAGCAGTGGGAACATTATAGGCTGATTATGATAAGCACAGTCTGATCTCAGTCTCAATCTGTCAAAAATACCTCTAACTTCCCTAAATGTTTGACAAGTTTGTGACATTGATTGACGGTGAAATGGATTGCGACTAGATTTTGAACGTTTTTAATTACGGGGGAATTGGCATCCTGCTCAGCTTCTAAAAACTTTAAGACTTACATGGTGCGATTTAATTGCCTGTAGCATAAAAATAGTTGGAGCAACAATAAAAGTTGCACCGTTTAAACCATGCTTCGACAGTGCGAGTCATTTGTTGTTTAAATTTTATTGTATGTCACAGGCAAGAACCTTGCAGCGCTTAAAGTCTTAAACGATTGCAAGACCTTGATCAGACTTACAAAGACTAGGGAAGCATGACACAAAAGAGGGCCTATACTCAGCAATGGGTAAAATAAGGATGATGATAACCCCACAACCAGCGGGGTAATTGCATAACACACTATCAGTAGCAATGGGTTTCATTTTGACAGTTCAACAACATTCATTGCTTTGTTTACGTTGTTGAGTAGACACATTTTTCGAACATATGAAGCAATGGATTAGCAATATCCTTCAAAATGATTAAGATTGAGACTGATAGTTTGGTACGCAATTCGGCTGCAGAACCCGATAAAAGCAAAAGGTACCTCGAGGTATCTGAGTTAAATTTTTAACATGATAAGTTAAAAATTTCAAAAAAAGTTAAAAAATTCATGATAAGAATCCGTGAATTGCGTAGGCGCGCATCTCAAAGGTTTTGTAACAGTGAGTGCTGGGTTTAAAGATCATATCAATACGAAGACAGTGACACTTACCGCCTACAGTTATTGTAACCTTTTTTCTCAGCATTTGCGCAATTTTAAAAGCTACTTAATAGATTTTATCTTGTCGCTTTGGATAAAATTTACAAAGAAAAGTGCAGTAAAAAGACTTTAATTCTTATGTATTTATTGTACTCAAAACATATATGTCGCATCACTGGGTGGCCGAGATGCGAAACATAACTTTAATAAACTAGAGATCACCAATCGAAACGCACACGTGTGCGGAAACAAACACGTGGGTTGGTATTGAACGTTTACCAAGACTATCCGAGCTCGACTGTCGAAGTGTCGACTGTAGTCTAGACTGTCACAACACTCGGTCTCTCCACCAGTCCTCGCTGCATCCCCTCCACCGACGATCGTGTCCAAGCGGTAGGGCTCGCTTGCGTTTCCGATCACATGATTCTTCGTTTACCAATCAAATTGTTAGATGGCGCTGGTCGCTGTACTGTGGCGCCATCTATCGACGACATATATTTTATACAGTGCTAAACTTAATGATTCCATAATATACAAAAGCGATAAACTAAGACTGTCTTATCATGAACCCCTTATGGTTGAGAAGGATTTTAAAACTGTGTCATAGTTTTTCCTAATTCAGGACATTGTGGAGAAGGGATGATCATTTTGTGAACCATTAAATATCATATTTAGAATCATTAAAATGCTGCAAAAGTAGCTACATTATTTTTATTCGTCGAGTTACAACACGAGTTATTTAAAAATATATCATTGTAAAAAAGACGCTTCTTATATTGCTTTCAAGATCAATAAAATAAATAAAATTAATACTATTTGAAAACCAATCCATCCATTTTCATCTACTAGGCATAAAACATCTGCTAAACATAATTACCCACCAAAATGCCAACTTCATACGACAAAATGAAATACCAAGTTCCCGCGATCTTTAAGAAGAAACAGGTATGTGTCACGGCCGCTGGGCGATGACGTACGCACTTCAGCAAGGAGAGGGAGACCGGTGACATGTAACATGTGGATGTGAAGAAGCTGCAGGCACTGTGTTGATAAGTGATTAGTTTGTTTATTCTAAGAAATAATAAATAGAATGATTATGTTTGTTGGGAGTTTGGGAATTATTCCGTTAATGAACCACAGAAAAATGAATATGGAAATTAAATTTTTAGAAGGCGGTTTTTTGATGAGAGCTGTGACAGCGGTGTATTACTGATCTCGACTCTGTATATGAAAGTTCTTAGGCAAGGATTATTTGTACCTACACTTTACTATGGTTATCCTAACTCAGCGTATCTTCTCTGCGGTCCGTCAAAGTGCAAAAGATTGCACGTTTGATTTGGCACTAATCCTAAAGATACAAACTTATTTCCTCGTAGAATATTTATAGTTTCTGAATCATCAATAAAATATTAATTGGATGCGATTAATACGTTGCAGATTAGAAAGCTTACACGATATCGATAATGTTGTGGTCATAGGGTCAAAGGTTAAGGCCATAGATATATTTTTACATTTCTATGGTTAAGGCAGTAGTAGAATTCTGTTTATTTATACGATAACAAGTTTTTAAGTTTGTGCTGTCAATGGTAATGATACGCACCTAGTTTCTCAAGTTTGCGACTAGTGCGACAAAGTAGAAGTAAGAAATAGTAGGATATATCTCAGCATTATATTTACTTACGTTCGTGAAAACAAAAGTGTAAAAGTAATCTATCTACTTAATTGAGTTGTCTAAAAACCTTTTACTATCAAGGAAATGGTGAAACTAATGATTACGAGATAATGCGTAAGAAATGGACGAAGGCAAGAACGGTTTCCTACGTCTATTCTGAAAAAGCGAAAAAAGGATCAGTGATGGAGAGACGAAAAAAAAGACCGAATTTCGTCTCAGGAGAGTAAGACTGCAGAACCTGAGTGTGATCATCCAAAGAAAAAGGTAATAAGTAGCAAAATAATACACTTGAAATAAGAACTAACGTTAAAACAATTAGGGATTGTTTTCCTCTGATGAGATTAACGTTTTAGAAAGATACTTGGCAACAAATAAAAACGAGATATCCGTGACTAGTGAGAGAGGAACGGAAGTACAAAAAGAGTGAGACAAAAATATGGCATTTTGATTAATACGTAGCCATTGCTCAGAGCGGGCTGTGTACCATTGCTAAGTAATGACCACTCCATAAAGACATGGTTAAGGTTAAAAGAAAATTACTTTATCAACGCCTTGTTTTAAATAAATATCCTGTTTCAGGAAATATTATTGTTGTTTCCAATACAAGAAATTGAGATGTTAGTGAGATGTTAAGATTCGGCCGCTTTATTGATAGCTACACAAATGATGTATTATGAGTATCGTTTATTTTGTTAGGAAGTTTTGTTTCGACCGTTTTATTTGAAACATGGCGGGTTAATTTTATTGCTGCTATTAATTACGCGATTGTGAATAGATAACGTTAATTAAAATGTGTTTATTGATGTAATAAATAATATTATTGCTTGTTTTTTTTTATTAGGTAATTGGTGTCGCGTTTCATGTTTGCTGTTATTTAGATAATGTTGTGTTCATGCAGTTTAATGATTTTACACGTGTTCTTTGTTAAATTGTGTAGCACATAATAAACGATTTGAAAAATTAAGTATTAAATTGTTTATTAAAATGTCTTCTTCGGTGGTACGAAGGTTACAATTCCAAGTTTCATAAAAAGTTCAAGGAAATTTAGCGACTAATACTTTACTATGAATAACAAATCCATAGGAACGAATCAGTTAGGTATAGCTATGATTGACCATACAAAATAATATGGTACAATTTTCCCTGTCTACTTTCAAAGAAACAGCCTGACTCACAGTCGTCCCCACGATTTCAAGTCACCTAACAAAATAATTAAATCCCTTCCTCATAAACAGAAACAAAAAACAACAAGGATATTAAAACGCAATAAAAAAGCACTTAATATACTAAGCTGGGACGTAAAAAAAAACGCCTCAATGTAAATCGTGCGCCTATGACATTCTCATTGGTTAAAAAGGGTTAAGACAGCTGTCAGATTGGTCCTCCACCAAAGGAAATGAATAATGACTTGAGATAATCTGTGACAGATTCGTCTTAGTAAAAAAAAACGTCGTTTGACACAGATAAATAAGATTATTCAGCCATATTCCAACCTTGAATTTTTATTCCTGATTTAATTACCTGGATTCTCACAATGTTATGTGTGTCATGTCCTGGGGCTTTGTTTAATTTTTTTCTGATCAGATGTTTCAATATGATGATTTTGGGGGTGATTTCTTCTTACGTTTCTTTGAGCTTGGGTGAGCAATAATCTGCTGCAAAAAGCATTTTTTGAAGTTAATGGATAATAAACCCTTAGAAAAACTAAACTGTCTTTTGTATTAGTGCTTGGGTAGGATACCACGGCCGGAACTCGGCGTAAGCTTATGCTTCGATCTGTCAAAATCAAGTCAAAACGCACTAATTTTGAAAGATCGAAGGGTAGGTTTACGTCAAGTTTCATCTCTTTCCCTATACCTACTATCTTCCTGCATAATTTAGCCGAGTCCTTTTCTGCTACCCTCTACTGCAAGTACTGCAACACGTGGTTCCAGCAAATGCCAACGCGACTTTCTTGGATTCCCCTGGGAGGAGTGTTTGCAGTAAGTTTCCTCTTACGGAGAACACGAAGGTAATTATGTAAAACATTGTTGAAGATGCAAGTAAGTATACACATCGTGCTCGAAATTAGTGTCAAAGAGTGTCCTTGTCACTGGCTGACTGTGTCATTGTAGCATCGAAGAGAACGTATAGAATCCTATTTTTATAATAAAAAATATTTGTGTAAGTATAATTCTGCCGATTATTAATACTAAAGAATCATTTGCTAAGATTTTTTTGATAGAAAGAAAAGAAAGAATAGAAGTTTATTTGTGGTAAACGTGACGCAGAGAAATAATTCAAACACAAAAAAGATGTTGGGGAAAATATGCGTCACATCCACGCAAAACGGCCATCACTCAGCATAATGCAAGAGCCTATGCGAGACAGAGCTACAGCGCTGGTTTTCAGCGATAGACGTAATGACGTAAACCAGTGCAGCATACGATAAGATAAAAAAAAAAAACAAAATAAGAAATAAGTAATATAAATATAGGTACAATACCTAGTCCAAAATGTTTGACAAAAACTAATCACCAAAGTTCAAGATAACGATCAGAAAACGTTTTTAAAAGAAACAAGGGTGCTCATGACACTCAGAATTTTGCTTGATTCACGCATACTAAATACTTTACGACTCACACGCAAAATATTCAAACAATTCCTCAAAAACCTTCTAAAACCAAACTGCCACAGAAGGGTTCAGTGGGATAATCAATTATGTATGTCTAGGTGAGCCACCAGGCAGTTAGGTACAATGGTCTCGCCATTACCAACTAATTCCTTGTCATTTGCCTGTGGCGGGCGCCGCGCGACGGTCAACCGATTGTGTACTCGCTATGTACTGCGATTTTACTTTGATGACTTCACTGAAGCTTGGTTATGTAATGTTTGTGGTTTTCAGGTAGTAGAATGGAAAATTTTAGGTTTAAAAATGAGAAAGTCAAAATTACGTTTCAGGTCCCTACAGGTTTTCGTAACTGTTTGGTACCGAACATGCTACATGCATAAACATGATACTTGAAAATTTGTCAGGAAACCATTTCAGGAAAATTATTTTTATTTTCATACGTGGTTCTGCTACTTCTGGATGACTTGATACATATCACCATATCTACATATCTACCTACGAATGAATGAATGAATGTGTCACCTGTGGGTATGGATGTGGTATGCCACATTGTAAAGGTATTTTCAGCACTGCTTAAGTTATTTTTCTTCTGTCTAAAATCTTTACCCGGTAAGTAGTCATGTTTATATCACATAGGTAAGTAAGGGTGCTAATGACTTTATACGTCGACCGACGATATAATCTACTACCACTTTACAAGGTGACAGGTGGCTAGTGGCTACCTTACAGCAGAGAGTTGTAGGCACTATGTAGCACAAACTAACTTGAGCCTACTCAAGTTTGTTTCTGCTACATAGTGGTAATCGTGAGTCCTAACTCACGATTGATTGAGGTATTACCAAATACTTGTTCCTATGAATGTTGATAAATTAATATTATTCTATGCAGTGCTAAAATGGTTATTGCACAGACATGATAACTTATAGCCTGGTTCACCACCTTAGAATAAGTTCCTAACCACATAAAATAGGTCAGATAATTTAACTATCTGCGTATTGTGTATACCTATGTGTATATTATGTGGGAAAAAGCAACCGCTTTAGCTATAATGAGGGTTAACAGCTCACTACTAAGTAATCAGCTTTTACGAACGAAATCCCAACACGGTCCCCTCAAAAAGTACTTAACAACGACCTAAATAATATGCAATTTTCAAATGAAATCCTTAATCTGAGTAAATCCACTCAGCATAAGCGGTTGTATTACGGCAGCAAGACAATCGATTATGTACGGTGGGCCGTAGCTGCGCCGCACTTAGATGGAATGGTCGCGCCATTATTGGATAATCCTGTCCATTTGCGTACGAGTGCAAGACATTCCAGTAAGGGTCAAGGTTTGTGGCAACTGTGATAAGTAATTGAGATTATAATCGCTGATGTAAGGAATAGAAAATGACAAAAAGAACTTGAATAGTTCCTTCTTAATTATTTTTTCTAGATGATTGACAATGTACGGTGGCTAAGGTGCACCGACTTAGACGGAATGGTCACGCCAATATTGGATAATCCTGTCCATTTGCGTGTGAGTGCAGAACATTTCACTGAACTTTGAGAGTTTGTAAAGTACCTAATTGAGATTGTATGACTAATTTGTTTTAAGAAGTTATATTATATAAGAAAATATTTGTAGTTTTTGGGCAATGTATGGTGGCAGTACCAACGTCGCACTTAAACGGAATGGTCGCATCATTATTGGATAAACCTGTCCATTTGCATGTGACTGCAAAACATTTAATTGAAATTTGAGAGTTTTTAAAGTAATTGAGATTGTATGACTAAATTGTTATAAGAAGTTGTAATAATTAGGTTAGGTGGGCTTTAGTGGGCAGAACGAAGAAATTAGCACTCAAGATATCTTGGTTGCAATACGAATCCGAATGCTACATATTTATTAAATACAAGTTATATCGCCCAGAGATACCGACTATTTGTTTAAAAATAAAACACAGAAAAATACTAAATATTAATTTTGTTGAGCTCGTCTGATACTTTGTCTCCTTCATTCTACTACAATCCATCAAACTCATTGGAATTTGCGTACAAGAAAAACAAAAGAACAAAGCAAAGAAATGGCAGATCCACGGAGGCGTCTCGCCTCTATCAATCACACAAAATATTTGCTATTGGTCGTAATCTGTGTGCCCAAACTCCTCACTCAGGGGACACACACACACTATGGGACAAAAATCGACTCTCACGGAAATTATATTGATATTCAATACACAATAAATGGGCCCTGTCAAAAACTTGCTGTTCGCTCCTACGGTCATCCCTAAGCTATCTGTGTCATTTGCTATTGGAAACGCAGCATCTATCCGTCCCTTTTCTCCCTCATACAACTCGTAAGTTAGAGTGAGATAACCATGTATAGTGGGTTTAGCTCGCCTTTGTCACGAGGACTGAACTAATTTTTCATCATAGGGCCCGCGACAGTTACAAATGCGGCCCGAACTGTCTCCTTCTTTAATAATACTTTTTATTTTTTTTCAAGGGTAGTTCGCCCTCCGTCGATGGAAGATTTTCATCTGTACGCCGAGGAAAATTTAAGAAGCTTAAAATGCAATTTGTTTGTATAAACTCTTTAATGCCGCTTTAATTAGAAAAAAAAACAGCCAATTACTCGGATGTTTGAATTTGACAATCCTGGTCCCGGTGGAGGTACAGAGAGAATTTGTAAACTTAGGAAGTCCTACAGATAAATGCGAAGAAACAAATGGTGATCATAAATAAAATAACTAGATTTTATATAACTGAAATATAAGCAAAATAGAGTATCAAATTTTATCAAACATCCAAAAAATTAAAGTGTAATTTACACCATAAATTGCTTGTTAAGTAACTAGATAATACCGTTTCTACATGACTTTTTTCAGTAGTTATCTCGTACGATATTCACGTATTCGAAAGTTGTAAGATCCTACAATAACACACATAGGCACGACTCTCAAACATCAAAATAATAGAAATCACAGATGTTTTTCTAAATCCTATCGATGAGCACAAACGTCTTGGGGTACAAAAGACCCTTCGCATTATAATTCGGCACCCCATCAGATGAACTGCGCTCGCTCGATCAATCTCTGACGAATCTGTCATGTTCGGTTTATGAGAAAAATTGTTAGGATGCGTCCGAAGATCCCCCTTCCCCTCTAGCAGAGTGTTGGTTTATATAAAGGGTATTGGCATGCTAAATAAATAATGTACAGATATTCAATATTTAGATTGCGTTTATGAAAAAATATTGGTTCGTTTTTTGCATTTGAATGGAAATTTATATTGGCCAGTGTGAAAATTTTGTTTTACCGAAACCAACCCTTAATGTTATGAAAATAGTAGTCAAGATTATTTTAGTAGAAAATTGTGACTACCTATTTAAAATTGAGTTACATACTTAATATGTTCCACCTTTGTTCAAAGAACTCGTGGGTGGAAAGCTCCTAGTTCTATATTTTTAAAGGATCTTTAAATATAAAGATGTAATAAATAGATTTAAACCGAATCGCCCGCGGACTTCACGACGAAATCCCGAATAACATCGAAACGCAAAAACATTTGAAGAAAATACGTGGTTGGAAATCATTTGTCTAAGCATCGAGGGGTCAATGCGACGCGCCCGTTCCCACGCTGAACCTACGTCTAAAAACCACGCTATATTTCCACTTAATGAAGCTGTCCACATCTTGAAAATCATCCTTAAAATGTAGGGGGGAGAGTAGCGTGAGTTGGAAAGAAAATTTTCGAGACTGAAAATGTAAGTTGGTTTCAGTGTAGGTATTTCGAGAGAGTTTCCGCTAATCGTCTAGAAAAAATATTTGCCGATTCAGCTACGGTTCTTTTTCCACTGATAAATGTGCTCGGAATATGTATCTAGCAATTTGTGTGTAGTTCGGATCCTTTTGTTTCATTAAGTGCTTTAGTGGTGGAGGTTTTTTTTGGTTTTTCTTGGGAAATCTGCCATGTGACGGCGACGATGTAAGAAAAAACACAAAAAACATTTGTCTTGTTTTTTTTTTTTTTAATGTAAACAGCGTTTGTGGATGAGTATACTCTGTGTATATAAATTTTAGTCGATAATAATTGACAAATAGGTAAATAGTAGCATAGATCTGATAGATTTATGCATAGTAGTAACGTCTTGTATTTATATAAATGAACAAGCATAAATAAATATTATTTCGATGATAATCTAATTTATCATTAATTTTTTTTTTTACAAACACAATGTTCCTAAACTAATTTTAACCAAACACGCCACCTATTAAAAACTCGATACACACACACAGGAAATCAGCCATTTCCCTATTACAAAACAGTTTGACCTTGTCCCAAAATAGTCATAATTGCTCTAACAAAAAAATATCAAGGTTTTTTTTACTACAACTATGTGTACAAACTTGCCTATACTACTGATGTTATTTACTTTAATAATATAATAAATAATATAATAATAATATATAGGTATATAATTTAATATACATATATAGAAAATAGAGCCGAATCAAAAACACACAAACATTAGGGCAGCGGGCACACCGAGCGGATAGATATTGAAATTCAAATGGCCGCCCGTGATTTAGTATTCATTTGACGTGATGGAGGCTTTACTTCGGTTTAGGTTTCGCCAGGCGTCGTCTTCTCGTACATCATAGCGCTACGCTTCAGATCATTCGGATGGGGCTACACTGAGCGGCTGATATTTTTGTTTTGTGTAAAGATTGTTTTACAATTTGGTGTGGCATTTTAGTCGTTGAGACCACTTCTATAATAATTGCTTTGATTGATAATGTTTTTAAAGCGACCATTTTTGAAGATCTTTCGAAAAAATAATAATTTAGTTTTATCTATGAAAATGCATGAGCTTTGTTAAATTTTGGTGTACAATAAATAAAGCATATTCTATCCTTTTTTATTTCCAAAATTACTTTAGAATACAATAAAACTTGCTACGAACTGAAATATGTTTTTTTTTTTAAGTTTATAAACGTCAATTTTAAGCCGACCCCCACATAGTTGGGAAAAGGCTAGGCAGATGAGAAACTCCAATTTTTAACATAGATCTTGTAAGCGTAGATGCTTCAGCCTTATCTGAACTCTACCACATACAAGAACAGCCTGAAAGGTGAGGAATGCCAAGGATGGGAAGGAGGAAAAACTAGATGAGATCGGCGTTTCCATACTGACTTCTCTGAGAAGAAAGGCCGAAACAAACTCAGAGGTCTCTTTTAAAGTCCAGACATAATCTTGGTCAGATCATGTGAAGACTATGTAGATTGATGTCTAAAATGGTCTTCTGAGGAAAGAACCAAACAGATTGAGTGGACCTGTCCAATCTGTGCAATCTATTCTAACCTTCAAAAGTTTATCCCTAAACGACCATAGCACCTACAAATTCCATAAAAGAACACCTCGTAAAAAAGGTCCCAGTACATACTCACCCTCGTCCGGTTGACGGCGGCGTAATCCCAAAAGATTTCCACTTGAAGCGAGCATCAAGTCGCGTCCCCCACCGCTACACATTCTAAATAATAAACAGCTTCTCTACCTACGCTCTACCAGACTCTACACCTACTGTATATGCTGATACCTATGTATTGAATTATTGGTACTGTCATGGAGGAATTATGTTTTGGACACAGGAAAAGAGTTTTGTAATTGGTAGACTGCCTAAGTAGTTCTATCTAATTATGTAAAAAAAAAAGTCCTCCAGACCCTATTACCGCCACGGCGGCCAGTCTCAACGGAGACTAGCCTTCGGCGCGGGAAATATAATAGTGCACAAGTGTGCGCGCAGACACAGGTGCACTCCCTCTTCCCTCACTCTCATAGTTTGATGAGACGGCAATCCGAGACGACCGGAGAGAGATCAGGCGCAGGATTAACATGCTTTCCGAGTCACGGGGGTATCTCACCGCCAACTTCCGAACTCCGGGCTGTTACTATGGAATTCCTAATGGAAAAACTCAATAACACTTTGCCCGACCCGGGAATCGAACCCAGGACCCCACGCTCAGTAGTCGCGCTTGCGACCACGAAATCAAATCATCGCATCGAAATCATAGCATCTAATTACCTATGTACGAAGGATGTATAAATACTATATTCCGACGGATCATAAGAATAAATCTTGATTTATCTCAACATCTTATTTAAAGCACTGATCAATATAATGCACAATCTTAGATAGAGTAAGGTGTCCGTGATTTTTTTAAATGTATTTAAGTGTATTTTTTTGTAATTTGTACCTAACGTGTCTTGCCAATTCTTGTAATACAAAAGGCAATTTTCATTAAGTTTTTCATCGACTACCAAGTGCTTAGCGCTAGCCTGAGTGTGTCTACTCGAATTACAGATTTTTTTCTTCCCCAAAGTCTTTTCCATATTAAGGCGCAGATACACAATTTCTAATGATTTTAAATTCATCATCACGTCTAAACGACTGGCCTGATTTCTTTGAAAATAAAATATGTTATACTAGACAATTGTCTTCGTAATTTGATCTGTGAATATTTGCAAATATATTTTTTTAACATAGTGTAATTAATTTGTAAAGTAATGTCTACCGCGGACAAAAAAACGACAATCACGCAAAGACTATCGGGTGTATTTTCATAAAACTTTCACCATCTAAAAGGTAATTTAATTTCCTAAATTTTAGTATACGGTTTTTATTTGTTTTGTGTTTGATAATTCAACTAGGGTTCGTTTTTCGAATAAACTTGGTACGCGTTGACGCGGGGTCTCTGCCGGGCGACGGGCGGCAGTGCATCGCTGACCACTGTCACGGGTAGACGCTAACGCTCGGAGCAATAAGAAAATAATTTTATTCGCTTTTGAGTTTCGTGCTGAAAATGTCTGGTAAGTCCAAATTACTAAAAAAGAAACGCCTTATATTGGCAAAAAATAGATTATTGAGGTAAGTAACGTAAGTAATTATTGTAATGTAGTATATCCATACCGCATTCTTGTAGGGACAGTCCGGATCAGAGTTTCAAAAAATACTTGAATGCTAATATTGACATAGTTGTGGGGGTAATTATTTTTGATAACCACTCACGCCTACATTGCCGAAAATAGACAGCTCCCGAAAATCCTAAACTGTCCGGCCGCCAAAATCGAGATCGAACGAAAACCACAGCATGTCCAGGCGCACTTTCGGACGTTTTATTTTTAGTAATTTTGTCTATGGGAGTATTGCTTGCGTTCCAGGTTCTTTAGTAGGGTGGTTAGATGTAGTACAGACGCCAGCAAATCATGCTACTACAATCTGTCAAATTTCTTTAAAAGATTTTCAACTTTATCGCTATAGCATAAGGTTCAAAATTGATTGGGAAAATTTGACAGTTTCGGGTAGCTTGATGTGCTGGCGTCTGTACATTTGTACCAAAGACAGTGTGGTTGTATCGGCATTACGAAATAAGTTATCTGTACTTGAAAATCTTAAAAAAAAAAAAATGGTTGCCTGTAAAGTCGGTTTTACGGGCGAAGATTTTACGTGACAACGACCGATCATCCGATCATAGTTGAGTGGGAGAGAGACGCAAGGCATTCGGCGGGCCTCTCTCTCGTTCGGTGACTCATCGTAACGTTACCGAGCGTTACACTTTTTCATAAGTGACTCCCAGTCGCAACCTAATTTAAGACGTTGTCACGTCAAAAAAAATGACCGCGATGACGCATACGCAATTCGACATTCGCGTGATGTTATTGTTATTGTTGATCATAACTTTGGAAGAACAATGGTATGTATTATTATGTCATTCGATTCATTATGAATGGGGCTATTTTTAACCGACTTCAAAAAAGGAGGAGGTTCTCAATTCGACGGTATGTTTTTTTTTTTTGTGTTTGTTACGCGATTACTCCGCCAATTGTGGACCGATTTTCAAAATTCTTTTGTTGTTTGAAAGGGTGGGAAGGGTGGGAAGGGTGGGGGAAGGGTGGTCCCATTGTCACCAACTCGGAATCTGATGAGGGAATCCCATGGAAATCCCATGGAAATCCCACTAAAAAGTGAAAAATAAAAACTTTTTTACAAAAAAAAACAACCGACTTCCAAAAAACACTACAAAGTGAAAAATAACTTTAATTTCGGAAGTCGGTGGCAAAAAAACTAAAATACAGATCCAAAGACACCGACTTCCGAAATTAAAGTTATTTTTCACTTTGTAGTGTTTTTTGGAAGTCGGTTGTTTTTTTTTGTAAAAAAGTTTTTATTTTGGTAAATAAAAAAATAGGGTCATCGCTTTCGATTTTGAAATAATATTACTAAATTTTTTTACTGTCGTAATATAAACAAACAGTAAAAATAAATTATTGAAAAAAATCAGTCTCTAAGTGGCGACGCACAGTGGTTCGAAATCGACGCCTAGTGGACATTGAAAATCAAAATGGCTTTAGGCAAGAAATAAAAATTGGTACAGCTTTATTTCAGTAATATTTATAATATTTAGTAATATGAAAGCCACAGACAGCACCATCTCCGAAAAAATTTTTTTTTTTTTTTGTATGAAGAAAAACACAAAAGTCGTTTTTTCTCACAGCTTAATAAAACTTAAAGCCTGCGGCTTACATGGGGTGTAGTCCTACATGAGGCAATCCCGAAATGCTATAACACGCACACCCATGCGCGCCGCTTCACTCACAGCAGAGTGTTGAATTTCGAGAAATTCAGTAAGTGATTTTTTCGTTGATTTAGGTGTGATCTTGAAAATATACAAAGTTATTGACTTTAGTATGCTAATTTTATTAATTATAATGAGAAATATATATACTATGTAAAAATAAAAAACTCTCAAATAGATACTCATTTACAATATAAATAGATTTTGCAATATTTCTTATGATAATTTAATTCGTTGTTAGTAGATACAAAGTTTGATTTCATAATTTACATTAAAAAAAATAGTACAAGAACTTATAACTAATAGATACAGAAAAATACTAAGAATAGGCAATTGTATAATTGAGAAAAAATATAAAATTTGCACAAAAACATCAAAAATTAAAATCTAGTCTACTGAGTTTCGTCATCGCTATCAAAGAATTCAAAATCAGAATCCATCACACTTGGCACCTCAACAAATTCAATGTTTTCCTTATCCATGGTATCCAGGTCAATTAAAAGAAGAGACATCATTTCTTCAGTTAAATCATTTCTACTTTTATTTGTCAGTTTAGGTCGAATGCTTGACAAATATGGGTCTGAGGACACGAGGAAACCATTAAAGATGTCTAGGTTTGTCGCTCTGCGACAAAATTTCCGCGTATGATGTTCCCTGAGTTTTCTAAAATCTTTGTTTCGGGCTTCAGATGCCTCTTCTGATAGCTTTCCTATAGGCAAAATGTTGAAATGTTTTATTATTTCGGCTCCATGTAGCAGAAGTTTGTGGATACTGGAAGGCATGAAATACCAGCCATACAGTTCCACATACAGCTGCGCAGTTTCGTCGAGATAATTGGCAAACAAATCAATATCAATAGACTGTCCTGATGATACAACACGGAGAATAGTTGCGAATTTTTGGAGCAGCTCCTGACTCAATCCAGTGATATTTAAAACTGAATAATATGTTGGGTACAAATCTACTCCACGTTCGTTCGCAGTTTCCCTTAAAGTTAGATACTGCCACTTCGACAATTTCAAAGAAATCCATATACCCAACGCTTCTTCTGCTGTATACTTGTTAGTAGTTGCCTTGCCATTCAAAAAATTCTTGATCTCTGCTGCTTGTTCAGGATGCTCAGTAATATATTTTATTAAGTCTTCCACGTCCTCATTCTCCTCACTACAACTCGCTGCAGCAGCATATGCAAGTTCCTGAGGGTCGTGCGTTAAAAGTTCTTCTATTCTTCTGTTTTTGGCATAATTCTGAGAAAGGTTTTCTTGGGCTCCTTTTCAGTGTTGTAGTGCTAACAGTACATGTAGTTGCTTTGGACGTGAATGCACCTTCATTTATACCACTAGCACTTGAGGTTGAAGGTTCAACAGTATCAGTAACAGAGTCGATTGATACTACGAATCGTGAGATTACGAATAGCTTACAAGAAACAATCATTACTATGTAATTATCTTTTCCAGTTGGTATGTGTACCTTTCCCAAAGATAGAGGTATCTATTTGAGTTTTTTTTTTTATATAGTATATTCCATTATTTCTCATTATAATTTATAAAATTAGGATACTAAAGTCAATTACTTTGTATATTTTCAAGATCACACCTAAATCAACGTAAAAATCACTTACTGAATTTCTCGAAATTCAACACTCTGCTGTGAGTGAAGCGGCGCGCATGGGTGTGCGTGTTATAGCATTTCGGGATCGCCTCATGTAGAACTACACCCCATGTATGCCGCAGGCTTTAAGTTTTATTAAGCTGTGAGAAAAAACGACTTTTGTGTTTTTCGTCATACACAAAAAAAAAAAAAAAATTCGGAGATGGTGCTGTCTGAGGCTTTCATATTACTAAATATTATAAATATTACTAAAATAAAGCTGTACCAATTTTTATTTCTCGCCTAGAGCCATTTTGATTTTCAATGACCACTAGGCGTCGATTTCGAACCACTGTGCGACGGCGCGGCGCCCCGCGGCCCGTCGAAAAAAAATTTCCGGGACAGTTTATATGACGTAAACGCGTAACGTGCGCGTTCGGGGCGTGTGAGTGGGTATGTAATGTAGTACGACTTCGACTGCGGCGATGTAACTTTTACGTCTGTAGACTTACAGTACCTATGTCGGTATGTCGTGCACAACTATCTTCCTACTTTCGCCTATACTTCCATGCAGATGCTTAAAAATCCATTTATTTTGTAGCTCTGGCTGTATAGAACACGAGAAAAGGCAACTCCGCAGGAAAAAATTCCTGTGAAAATAGAAATTATTTTCAAGGATGACATATTTTGGGACACTAAAATTAAAAATAAATTGGTTAAATTCTACACAGATTGCTTGCTTCCGGAACTGGTCGATCCAATACATACAAGGGACATGGCAATAAGGGACCCCTCTTACATAGTTACTATACAGGGACGCAAAAGAAAAACGGAAGAGGTTAAAGAGAATAAAAAAAAACCGGCCAAGTGCGAGTCGGACTCGCACACGAAGGGTTCCGTACCACAAGGCAAAAACGAAGAAAAAAACACGTTTGTTGTATGGGAGCCCCCTTAAATATTTATTTTATTTTTAGTATTTGTTGTTAGAGCGGCAACAGAAATACATAATTTGTGAAAATTTCAAATGTCTAGCTACCGCGGATCTTGAGATACAGCCTGGTGACAGACAGACGGACGGACGGACGGACGGACAGCGAAGTCTTAGTAATAGGGTTCCGTTTTTACCCTTTGGGTACGGAACGTTCCGTTTTTACCCTTTGGGTACGGAACCCTAAAAAGCAAAGCAAAAAACGAGCAATGATGGTGGAAGACAATAGCCAAGACAATACAAACAACCAAGAGACACTTTGTGATTCGCGTTGAAAATGCCGAAAATAACAATTTGTTTTTTTCCACGAAAAAAAAAACAAATTGTGTTTTTTCCGTTTTTTTCGCATGTCACATAGAAAAATTAACAGAAGGAATCCTTTGGAAAGAAACAGGATTCTTTCGAATGTTTCGGTTAATGATTTGAAAAGTGGAAAAAAACAAGTTTTATTGAAATTGAAATATATTTTAATAGGTGAATAATAATAATAATATTATTGTTGCCCTAGTCGAAAACCATGAGGACTACCTGATGTAAAAAACCCGCGAAATATTTTTTTCAAATTTTTTGTCGGTCGAAATTTTTTTTTTTCTTAATTCATGTTGGGATACTGCTTGCACGGGGGTTACACAGGGGGGGTTAAATTTTGGTTATTTTTTGCCTAGGACGCACCGTTTTCGAGATATTTGAATTTAATTATTTTTTATTTGATTCAACAATTATTTATGGAATTTTATTCAAACAGTTGTTTTATATTTTAGTCCGTGCTCAAATGTTGTACAGACGCCAGCAGGTCAACCTACCCGAAACTGTCAGATTTTCTCAATCAACCTTAAACCTTATGCTTTAGCAATAAAGTCGAAAATCTATTAAAGAAATCTGACAGATTGTAGTAACTTGATGTGCTGGCGTCTGTACCTTACCTACTCGCAATCCTGTCGTTAATATTCAAAACAAAAACAGGAAATGAATTCGATAGTTGTTTTACTTTATTAATTTTAGTTGTAATTAAGTAATGTGTTGAAACCCGGGACATTAGTCCCAAAAAATATTTTGTCGTAAGGCGTCTCCACTTTGACTCTGTTCTTTTTCGAACTTTAGGTATTTTAGCTCACCTTTTTCCGATCACTGGTAATAATACAGTGTGTATTATTTTAATCAAAATCAACCGGTTCGATTCCTGGCTAGAGATATTGATTTTTCAAAAACCCATTGATGCAGTTTTATTTTTCATCAAAATCGAGCCCGCGACTCCTTTGAGTACTTTTCGCTATTCCTCATAGTTTCGGATTTGGCCATCCACGCCCACTTGAAAAATTCAAACACTGAAATCGTGAAAAAAAAAACAGCTGTTCCCGACATTTATGTTCTCATAACTCGTCAAAATGTAGGGAACAGCTGTTTTTTTTTCGCGATTTCAGGTTTGAATCCATAGTAAAAGTAGTTCGTAATGATGAGTACAATGACACTTTATGAGATTTCGTGTATGAATAGATAGACCTTAAATAAACCAAATTATTCAATGCATAATATTGGTAATAAAATAATATTATTACAATCTTAATATAATATCAAAATATTACCTTATTTTTATTAACACTACATTGAAATAAATATGGATGGTGATCAAAAATCAGACAGGATTATCCTCACCATCTGAAACGTATGGTTACGTGCAGCGTCACGCCCCGCGACCCCGCACCTGCAGGTGCGGGGTCGCGGGGCGTGACGCTCGCTCCTCCCACTCGCTCGAGGTCGCTGTCATTTAATGTCGCCTTAAACTTCAGATACTTAATACAGACATTTTAGTAAGTAGGTAATATCTCCTTCATAGGCGGCATCTTTCATCCACTTGGCGGGATAAGCAAACTGATATTGCTAATGAGTTACTTGGTTAAGCAGACAGGCAGCTGAGAAACACCGAAGACGCCAAAAAAAAAAAAATGATGAAGTGGAGGGCTAGAGACGTTAAGGAAATCATTAGGTATAATTATTCTGAAAACTACAACAGTTAAATAAAATAAAATTATATAATTGAAATGACTTATAATTTGTCCATTTGTTTTTGCACAACTAACTTTGTTAATCAATACTAAAATCAAAATCAAATAATCATTCGTAAAATTTAAAGCTTGACTGTTTTGATTTTTTGGTATATAAATAAGCAGATTTTACGGCGACAAAATTCAGTATAACATTAAAAGTAAAATGTTATACTGAATTGAAAATTTATTAAACATAAATACCTACATTATTATTATTCTTACATTTTTTTAAATTTTATATTGCTATTTTAATATTCAAGCTCTTATTTTTTGCCCTTCAGAAATAAAACGACAAAAAATATTATTAGCACCACTTATTCTGCTTTTACCAAAATTATACTCAGTTTTCAAGCACCTATAAATAAACGTACATGAAGTACCAATAGGTATAGGTATATTATATTAGTAAAGTAAGTATATAAGTACATAGTTTAAGTACTCCAAGACATTTTGCGGTCTAACCTGTCGGCTGCGGCTCGGTCGTATTGACCCCGAGGTAATTCTTAAGGCGAAGTAACATTACAAGTAAATTGTTGTGCTAAACAAGTAATTTTCTATATAGGTTTGGTTATTATTGTATAGCAGGTATTGGTAAATAAGCCTTCATTACTTACTTAGGCCGTAGTTAAGGTTAAAAATAACGATAAATTTTGTAAGTAATCATGACTGCAAAACCATACTAAGAAATTAAAGTTTAAGTTATGTTTTGTATAGGAAGGTTTGTCTTTTTTGTAAGTATAATAAAATGAAAGGAATCTAAAGGTTCTAATGAAATTACCATAGCACAAAATGCAGATGAATCATGAAATCTCGAACATTGAATAACTTTGACTTTCATTAATAACACAACGCGACGGTGAGATTTTTCGCAGCCAGGAGTCGCCGTCAGGTATAAATGGCCGAAGAAGGACAGAAAACTACACTTCTTTCGTTGACCTAAGGAAACAAATATCCTTCTCACATCCCTGTCTACGATAATATCGCCCCTTTGCGATCCATTGCCGACTCTCTCCATTTTCAAAACTTAAAATTCCGAACTAAAAGAGCAATGTATGGTGAAGGCTACTGGAGAGTCGTGAAACATAGGAGTGTCAGATTACGCAGCATTGCTACAGTAGTCCATTGATGCATTTCCTCAGGGCCACTGTGCATTCGATTGATGCACCGCCGACGGTGGACGTATTGCAATCGTTATGTACCTAATGTCAATGCGATCGTGTCCGACTACTGTTAGTCTGTGTCCGCGTTTAAGGAGTTTTATTTTAGTGTTAGATTGTAATGCTCTGTCTGCAACCGGGGGAATATCCGAATATACGAATGTCAGAAAAGGTGTTCCTGCTTTGAATTCGGATTTACAAAATATATTTTGGAAAAACCACTTTTATGAAAATATTATTGCGACTGTCAGATTGGAGTATACTACAGTTTGGTCTAAACCAATAGAGATGTACAAACATAAAAAAATGATAAGAAGCCTCCTGGTTTCGTTCTTAGCCGGAGAAGGGAAAACGTAAAGAGACCCGGAAAAATATGGCGGAGACCTTTGCCCAGCAGTGGGACAACATAGATTAACTAAAACACTCGATTGGTCTCCTTGATTTGCAGGACTTTAAAAAAGAATCACCACAAGCACAACACAATACATCAACCAAAACATATGACAATTTCAATGCTAAAATACAATGCAAAACCAATTCAAACAGAAACAACAAAGAAATATCGTTTACAAAAGCTGATTCATTGTTTATAAAGAGTCAATTTCAGCAAAAGCAATCTAAAACAGTTAGCAAGGGAACAGCGAGTAGTGACCAACAAGTTGTTCGTTTGGGCAGGGAAACAAAAACTAAGTTATCGTAGGTAACTGTGTAATAGGAAACTGGAAAGCGAAGAATTAAAATCATAAAAGGTTTTGGGTTAGCTGAAAATAATATATATTTTGAAGACGTGGAAATTCATTTTGAGATAGAAATAGACTGTCTCATCACCTTCTTTGGTTTTAAAAAGAGGTTCATTATGAGGAGATGTCAGAGAGAGAACCAAATGTAAATCTATGTTCTTTAGAATATTTCAGAATCCAGGATCTATGTTGGAAGTTAGGGGTATATAATGTTACGGCTAATGTTTTAAGTTCTAGCCGGCCGAAGTGCGGCTACACCTAGTTTTAACCAAACCTAACCTCGGGGTGCCCTTCGCTCGCTCTTTCATCCTATGTCGCCTCCCGAAATACACACGAACCGCATGTGGCTGGCTAAAACTAGGTGTAGCCGCACTTCGGCCGGCTAAAACTAGGTGTAGCCGCACTTCGGCTATTAGCCGTGACATATACATAAAATATACAAGTATAGGTACACTAACAAAACATGATTTCTTATTGTTCTTCAGGACGTGGTTGAATATATTCATTCTATAGAATAATTAGTATACTCCATAATATATTTACCAAATGCTTGGCCTGCTAGTATGAATCGTTGGTAAATAAATACCTCGATATAAACGCCCTGTCTCCATAGTTGTAATACCATATAAATAAATCGACACTGCCACTTTACAATCTTGAGACATTGTAATCACTTGAATAAGTTTAATATATATTCGCAATATAGACGTTTTGTGTAGAACTATTTATTTCTGTAAGGCTTTTGAACTATAGCCACTATAGGCTTACCTTGGTTCGTAATCATTCAAAACAGGCCAAAGAGAATTAAATTAAAATATGTGACATACTCTCTTGACCTGCGACCATTAGTAACTTTACCTACTTTGTTAGAAGTATCAACTAAAATTAAAGCTTAGCTGACTTGTCTTCAATTATGACCGATTTGCGAAATAATTATACCAAACGTTTACTTTGATCATTATAAAATCCTGCCAGTTGCTACGTCTTAATTCAAAACTAAGAAGATTTAGTAACATTTTGTCTATGCAAGAATTTTCAAACCCTGTCTGGATGACAGGAAACCAAATTAGGTCCCAGACCCTTTAATACCACAAAAAGGTTATCCTATCCCTTCCAGCCAGCTCATAGAGCAGTTAGAACAACGTAGGAAGCATTCACAAGACTGGTTGAAACATAAATCTGGCTCGGCGGCTCGGTCGCGCGGAAACTTTTTGAATTATTAGTTTTAATTTCCGCCTAAGATCCGCCGCGCGTCCCCGTATCTGTCAGCGGACATATACAATCCGCGGATATATTATGTTTGTGTGAACTACGCCTTACATGTGGGTTATGAAGCGAAGAATTTAATTACGTGTGGATTTTGTTAGTGATCGTTCTGGTGTAAAATTTGGTTTTGGAGGGAATGTCGGTTTTAGAAGGTGTGGTTTAACAAACTTAATTCTTAAAATGTGAATTTATCTGTCTAGTGGGCCGATCGACACGAATTGGCCTCTTCCTTATTAGGAGGTTTTAATAAAATACTAAGTAAGCAGGTTATTGACCGTAGACCGTTTCAGACGATTGGACTATGACTATTAATTATTCTCGTTTCCGTAAGAACATCTTAATGAAATCTGAAATACTATAGAGTTTGATATATGTATTTAAGTACCGCTACACGAAACAGTTTGTCCGAGACAACCTCTCCCATACATCACAATCGCTGCACAAACCGACTCCTTCCCAACACTGCAGCATTATATCAGACATCAGCAACATTCTTAGCACTCTATTAAGATACCAGTTTGTTATTGAATGGTAGCGTAATTACAGAGTATGGAACGCCACCGGCTGGGGCGCTGTTGATTTTATACTACTGCAGATCGAATGCAAGATACGTGGGCAAATAATGTGCATGTGTTAATACGTGGTGCTTGGATAGCGATCGTCTGACTCGAAGTAGGGTTTATCATCGAAATGATACCTTCTGGAATAACGAGATGCGAGAATACAGACTTTGGGGCAATGATATGTGATTTGCTTTGATTTGGTGTTACGTGCGGCAATTTGTGAGATTATGTTCGATTGGTTGCTAGCTAATATTGCTGTTTTACATACTAATTTCAGTTGATTTGTTAATCAGAAGGCGGTTTATTAGATTACAGGTTTAACAAGGTATCATGGGTAAGAAAAAGGTAGTATTATCACTGCTGAAAATTCACAAACTTCCAAGTTCGATAGTAAAACAGAAACTGTTTAGCGACACTAAAAGGTGCAGAAATAAAAAGCTGATACAACACACAAATAAAAGCGGCCGGCCGATAGGATTAATAAATTTGTCTAGTGGAAACGCCACGCTTTCACCGTTCTCCCTTTTTGCGTGTGTTTCCACATTTTTCACGCTATAAATCATATTTTTTCACCGGTAGCGCTTTTTGCGCTGGCGTCCTTTCGGTTTGCCCGAGCGTACTGTCATTTTTTTCACTCGGACATGGGAGTTTGCACTTGCTCATTTCGCTTTTGTTTTGTACGAAGGATTTATGATTAATTTGTACCACCGATGACGCACAGTTGAATGGCCTCGACATTGAACCGCAGTTTTTACATGTGTGTAAATAAACTATAGGCTGTAATAATAACGCGGTCGTTAATTAAAATGTTTAATTATCGATAAACATAAACACAGTGAAGCAAATTCCCTTAACGCCGACATGACAAATATATATTCAGTCGACAGCGGGGGCGATGGCGCACCGCTTAAAATCTCTCATCGCTGTAAATTTTAATTTAGCTACCACAACGAGAACAATTTAATTTAATTGCCAAATCATTAAGTTAAGCACGAAAATATTAGTCGGCACTAGTGCGACGGAATTAATAAACTCGACAGTACAAATAAAGAAATCAATGACGTATCTATCTTCGGAAAAAATGGCGGAGACTGTACATTAATACGTGGCCATAAATTAAAGCGTGGCTTAAAATTAAGACAACAAGCCTCTTTAATCTACAATAAATGGTGGTCGTCGCTCGGAGACCGGTTTCGAGATGGAGGCGCAAAAGAAAAAAAGAATAATCCGGTCCGGAGCGGGTCCAAAATATGATAGGCATCCATAATACAACATGGCCGCTAAGCTCCTATATCTGTCTCTGTCGCACGCGGGGACCTTGTGTATGGCTATCACACTTTATTAAGGTTGACCACATGTGGAGTGTTCCGCTAAGCCTAACCTTGATATCATACTCTCGGCTGTACGGGGTGTCCATAAGTCGATTACATCTCGCGTTTTTACAATTTATTGCACTATATCATTTCCTCAAAGGCTATTTACTATATATCAATGAGTTCAAGTGAGTCATATTTTATACGGGAACTTTATTCGTATTGCGTTCGAATGTCAATAAACTTTAGATAAACTTGTTCTTGCAAATGACTCGAAAGAAATAACGCAAAAACTAAAGATATAATAAGTTCCTACATCTAATTTCAAAGCTAATAAACAACAAACCCATCTATTAATCGTTCATTTGTAACCTACATATTTACCTACAGTATTTATAGCGACTCTCATTTCATATCCAGTCACATAAATGTCCCCTATGTCCTACAGAACACCCTATAGAGTCGGCCCCCCTCCCGCGTCGTCCAACCGTCGGCGACCACAGCATTCCACATTACCAACACCACCTTATAAATAAAACCGCTTATGTGAGCCTACCTGCCGAAGCTTCTCTCAGAAAAACATAATGTAAGTAGGCATCCCGTGTTGACATCAATAATGTTACGAACCTGCATGTCTTGCGGTATATTTTAATGTATGACTTTTCCGCCCGCCGTTGAGTTTGAATTTTTTAGAACTCTTTAAACTTACGGATATTCGGATCTTTTTGCACTGCGTGTAACTGGGCTTAATAATTGCATCTATGTGTGGCAAAATTACATTCTAAGAAAACCGCCAGCCGTTATAATAATAATAATAATAATCATTTTATTTCAGGTATAAAATGATTATGTTTGAACTTTTTTAGAACATTTAAAACTTTCGGACATTCGGATATTTTTACACTGTCTGTAGCTGGGCTTAATAATTGCGTCTATTTATAGCAAAATTACATTAGTAAGTAGGAAAACTCGCTGGTCGTTAAGTTTGAACTTTTTTAGAACATTATTTTAACTTTCGGATATTCGGATCTTTTTGCACTGTGTTTGGGCTTAATAATTGCGTCCATGTCAAAAGTGTGGCAAAATTACATTATTGAAATAGGCAACGCTTTAAAGCAATATGTAGTGCCACTTACTTCGTTTTATTGACGCCATTTACGCACTGAAAATGACTTTTAATTATAACTTTTTTATTAGAACAAAACGCACAGGAGCACTCTATTTAAGCATTAGGTACAACACAAAATATGAACTGATTTACCCAAAGCATAGAAACAAACTGAGCCGGTCAAGTGAAAACGAAACGGCATTCCTGTCATGTCAGTGCGAATAATATGCAAATTGTCACGATCAGCAGGTGGTCATTGTGACAAAACACTTTTGTCTAGAACTACCCTATTCTTCAAGAACAGGATCACTTTCGCTCGCATTCCTGCGAATAGGCTACACCTTTACTTTCAATTCTTTTCTAAACAAATGTTTTGTAGTATTTGTTGGATGTTCAATGTTTACAGCCACAGTGCCCTTAATGCGGTTGTAAATCAGTAAACACTTTCTTTTGCTAAAACGTGAAAAGAAAGTACCTGTTACAATTTTGCACAGTTTTGTCGCAATAAATAATAGTGAAGTTTTTTTTTTGTGTTGGCACCCTTTGGTTACCTTAAGTGATATTGCAATTAATTGTTGTAAGTAAAGCGGAAAGCAGCCTCTTTGTCCGACTGCTGTGAAAAAAGGGTGTAAAGTTTTTTGTGAAAAAGTGCAGGCTAATTGTTGGTCCTAATGGGGAAGCCTTTTACAGGAATTATTAGAGGTGAGATGAAATTGCTCAGAGAGCAGTTCTTTCCAAGCTGAAAGGAAAATGTGAAGATACATAAATTATTATATTAAAAAAAAAACAACGTAACATCACGCTTGCAAACCCCGAATGGTTAGGCAAAGCTGGACCTTTAGTAATTTTAAACAAATGACTAACGATATCAAGTTAACAGTCAACGTAGTTATCATGAAAATAAAAAAAAATGATTACTTTAGGAACTCAACCTAAGTTGGTTAACAAAAACGCTACCGCAAAATATTTTTTATTAATAGGTATTTTTTATGAAGATTGCTATTACTGAATGAATTCACTGTTTAGCACTATTATAATTTTCCTTCCGGTAACAACAATATCTCTTTCATATTAGTCACATCTGTTGATTGTGCTGCTACCGTATTGATAGCTAAGCGATATGAAGCGGTTTCTTAGCATAGTATTTTCTACAAGCGACCTTATTATCACCGGAATTTTCCGTATCCAAACAAAACGTTATATCCGGCTAACAACAAAATCATGATTTTCTTTATTTTATTTATTATACAATTATTTATTATACAATTACAAACATATTTAATAACTGTAGAAAAAATTTAATGAACATTGAACCAGTAAAAATACAAACATGAACTGCCAATGTTCATAATTATATACCTACTACCTTTTGTCCGCGGCTTCGCTTGAGTGGATGTCAGCGTGGATGATAAGAGTAGGTAGGTATTATATGTGTTAATCCAGGTTATAAACAATCCGTTCGCCAAATTTGAACCACATCCATTCAGCCAATTTTGCCTGATTAAGAAATAAATAAACAAACTTTCACAATCATTTTTAATATTAGTAACATATCTATTTATTGCAGTTTAATTTGTATTTTAGTTCACACAATGCTATACATTTTAATGCTATTTAATGATTCTTTCCACAAGAAGTTCTACAATATAAAATGTTATAGTATCGCTTATCTACACGAGTGTATCGCGTGCCTTATTCAACTCATTATCGCCGCCTGCAATAACAGATGTTTCGCCGTTATTAATACTGTACGAATTAACTATTTGTTAACACACTATTTTGTTTTATTGTACAACTTCATACTTTGAGAAGACGAAACTTTGTCGAGTTCAAATTGTTTGAGAAAATATTCATGCAATGTAAGATTTGGAGAATGGCTTTTTATAAACGATGGTTAATGTTAGGTGACGTTTAAACGTCGCACATGTTTGGTTAAACAGTCGCTTATCACAATTATCTTTAAGCAACTTTTATGAATAAAGGGGTATATTGTTTACGTACTCTACGTAAAGTTAATAAAGATTAGGTGCACCTAAACTTTGAACTTACGCATTTGACAGTTAAATGGCTACGTTTATGATGAGTAATTTTAAAAAATCATTTCAATATCCACTATTGGTAAGTAATGCTACAATCTCACCTTTATAAAGCTAAAAAAGGACTTCAATGCGTAACCCTGCCCACCGTACATAAAATACGACACCATCTTAACCGTCTATTTTCGAAGCCACGCTCAACTTAACACCGTTCGTATATTCCGTCATTTTATAAATACACCATCCATACCAGTGCCGTTACCTTCGGACAGTCGAAAGATGTATCTGCGCTTGACCCGAACCAAGGGCACAAAGAACAAAGCTCCTAATTCTATTGAAACACCATTATCTAATAAGTTCGTGGACTATCGATCATCGTGAAACGTCCCCTCTTCACTTCCATATCATTAATCAGTATCTATAAACGTTACGCCGACACTTGTGTATCGAATTCTTGGGTTTTTGGGGCTGATTCCCGCTAGCATGGTTGTACGTTGATGTGTGGTAGAAATTGGGTGTGTTTCGTACTTTAATTATGCAGTTGCATGTAGGGTTCTTTGAATGGCATTAGCGTAGGTACTGAGCTGTGTAATGTTGGAGGGATGTTTTGGTTTGTTTTTGCGTAAGATTTTCACGTAAGTCAACAAAAAAGAAGTTTAGGAATCAACACCAAAAAAAATGGAGTTATAAATAAAGTCAATATGTGTACAAAGTTATGCTAACTAACGTTTTGAATCCAAGAAGGAGAGTTCTGAAGAGTAGATAGATACCTAATCAATTTTCCAAAGGTAAATGGGCTTCATTCTATGTTTAATTATTTTAATTACCTACGTCTTTTGTTAAAATTACCGCCATTCGTTAACCGATATGTTATTAAAGAATCTTCTTGCTAGTATAATTTTCAAACAGCATTACGACCATTGAAAAAAAATATAAAAAAGGAGAAGTGGCGCAATATTCAATCCAATTCATTGACACGCAACGTTTCACTCCTAACAAGGTTAATAAGTAACGATTAAATAATCGATTTGCGTCAATTTAAATGATCATTTAACAGCCTAATCGAATAACAATTTGCTCATCACTAAACGAACGAGCAATGACTAAATCGACATGCTAACTAATGCTGTGCATTTCTGAAAGCATTAATAGTAAGTGCCTGAACATAAAACTGATAGGTATGCGATATATCCGAGCGGCCATCAATCTGGGACTGATTCGAATAACATCTCGATATTTAGTATCGATAAAAAAGAGCATCGAGTGCGGTGCCTTTGTTCTTGTCTAAGCTCGTGGTGATTCTTTAGTGTTGTGAGTTGTTGGCTTGCTGCAACGGATATTGTAAATTGTTAAGCTTTATTATTTCATCAGATTTTTTATTAAGAGCAACTAGGACTAGTATGCAAAAGATTTACTCATATAAACGTTTTACGTAATCCTGTTAACACAATTTTATATAATGACAAAATAATGTCCAAAATTGAGAACTAACATTTAATAGCTCTACTGCCCCCATTAAAAATACATTGAAACAGTAGTCATATAAACTTTTAAGCAAAACAAAAGTACAATGTCCAAATCATAGGCAGGAAGTTAGATTAAAATCGGGCGTCACACAGCGTCATGACTTGAATAATTCCGTCCAATAATAGGGTGGGGCCCTACGGCATGCGGGTATTTGACTCATGTACTACGGCACGGCATCGTATCGCGTTTCGTTACTACTGCATGCCGCATACCGATCGCGTGTACAACAGGCTTTATGTACGCGGACGATTTAACTGACACTTCGTTTTAAAATTGGAAAGATTGAAACTGTTGAAGTTTTTTTTTTTTAATTTTTATAGTACTTAATGAAGATGACTGCGTGAGGTTTTCATAACTGAAAAGGGCTGAGAAAACAATGTTATTGATGACTAGCTTCTGCCCGCGACTTTGTTCGCGTTAAAGTCGTAAGACACCACATTATACTAAAATAACAGCCACATTTTTATAAAACTTTCCTGCGGTGCTATTCTGTATAAATCTCACCGTGAAAACTTAGGTGAAGTGAGCGTGGAGTGAGCTGTCAATAGTGTCAATTCCTAGCAAAAACAAACTCGCTTTACCTAAGTTTTCACGGTGAGATTTTTAAAGAATCGACCGGCTGTATACTACGTTTGTAGTTTGGGTGGCAGCAGCCAAAATATGAATTGAATCAGGCAACAACAACAATTGACAATTGTATGTCGCAAGCGACGTACAATTGTCTATGTAAGAAGCAGCTCGTTATTGATAAAGAGAGTAACTTCCAACAATATCTTAGAAAGTTAACGGTGTCTTCCTCAAGTTGATATGTGTACATATTTATTACTTAGAACCACTTTTACGTATTAATGTTTAAAGAAAATACTTGCAGAGTTTTCACTTCACTAACTCAACCATCGATTAACCAATCAATCGTCTCCCTAAATCCCATTAGCGCCACTATTTTTATCTATCACGACATTTTTGTCTGAAACGTGCGCGCGGCCGTATTCTTGTGTGTCGACATCCATTTGTCACCATCGATCGCATTCACCATCAGTCTACCTCCCAGACACGCCGATTGCCTTTACTATGTGTAATACGTAATTGTTTTATTTGTTCGAAGTTCAAAAGTTTGATATATCGTCAATTGAAGACTATTAAAAGATCGCCGTGGAACGTTAATAGCCCATTAATGTTGGACGAATTGTAAACTTCGAGAAATTATTATGTGGGATCGGATTAAGAGATTTTGTGGTTTTAGAATAGACCTTTTGGATTAGACAGTGGTGGGAAGGATTTTTGTTGTCGAATAATGATTATTTCTGGGGACGTTCTATCTCTAGGTTAACTCGTAGACAAAAAAATATTTGACACAACGGAACTCTTACTCTTACTCACAATTATTTTTAGGGTTCCGAGCTCAAAGAGTAAAAACGGGACCCTATTACTAAGACTCCACTGTCCGTCTGTCTGTCACTAGGCTGTATCTCACGAACCGTGATAGCTAGTTGAAATTTTCTTTATTTCTGTTGCCGCTATAACAACAAATACTAAAAACAGAATAAAATAAATATTTAAGGGGGCTCCCAACGCACAGCCTAAACCGCTAGTCCTAGAGACATGACATTTAGAGGGTGTGTTCTTTATGAAACAAACCAAAGAACACACCCTCCAAATTTCATGTCTCTAGGACTAGCGGTTTAGGCTGTGCGTTGATATATCAGTCAGTAAGGACTTTGAATTTTATATAAGAACTAGCTTCCGCCCGCGGCTTCGCCCGCGAGGTATATCGATAAATCCTATGTCCTTCCCCGGGATGCAATCTATCCCTCTGCCAAATTTTATCGAAATCCGTTCAGTGGTTTAGCCGTGAAAAGATAACATACAAACAGACAAACACAGAGTTACTTTCGAATTTATAATATTAGTACCTATGGATATATTAAATAGTACCTACACTCACATTTCGCCAGTTAAGTATGTTTAAGTCCCATGTAATAGGTGGCGAGCCTACTAAATATACTATACATAATCAGCCTATAATGTTCCCACTGCTGGGACACTGGCCTCCTCTCGGTTAGTGGGCGTGGGCCGCGATCCACCACGCGGGCCCAGTGCGGGTTGGTATATGTCACATGTCTTCGAATTTTTTGGTTCTAGGACATGCTGGTTTCTTCACGATGTTTTCCTCAACCGTTTTGAGAAAAGTGGTGATGAAATAATTTACACAAAGTAAAACGCCTGTCTGGGTCCGAACCTACGACCTGCAACTCGTGAGTCGCATCCGTTACCACTTGGCCACCACTGCTCAAAACACTATGCATCATCATCATCATCATTTTAGCCGAAATACGTCCACTGCTGGACATAGGCCTGACCAAGAACCTCCACTTCGACCGGTTCTGTGCTTCTCGCATCCAACGGGTTCCTGCGGCCTAAAACCAAAAACTAAGCCAAATACTATGCATTAATCAATTACAAAATAATACACAATCCACCAGTTTATTATTAAATCATCGTTTTTGCACTAGTATTACTATCGAAGTGTAAATTATTCCCTCGTAGATTGTTTCGCGAGACCAGTTTAAATCGTACAATTATAACGTAATATCTTGATTGCCGTCTTCGTCACGAATATTGCATCCCTTTCTTACATACTAAATAAAGAAGAGAAGCAAACAACACGTACGATGGGTCGTACGTGATTGAGGAAAGTGGGCGTGTTTGGTACATTTATTGAGTGGAAATTATAGATTGATAACACCAATCATTTACTTCACTACTGATTCACGATGGATATAAATTGAAAACACTTAATTAAGCGATCAATTAATATGCTTTTTATTACGGTCTAAGTAACTTGTGCCTACCTGGTTTAATAATTATTCGAACTGTTTCTTGCTGTTTTGCAAACGAGAACTGATATTTTATCTTAGGCTTGCAAAATGTTGAAAGGGAGATTAACATGTAGGTTATTAATACTCTTTAATTTAACTACGATCAGTGTCCAAAAATTAATACCCCAACAAACAAATAAAATATATTTTTAAATTAATATAACGTGCTTGAACTGGACACGTTTACAGGCTTTGTCAGACTGCTATCAATAATCAAACATTAGGTAAATATTATTGTCAAACCTGCACTAAACAAGAACTAAAATTTTAGTGTAACTTCAGATATACTTTCATGCATAAACTTGACAAAATACTTAAGAATAACTCTACACCAACTTCAACCGACTTCCTATAATCACACTACTTAGTTTACGTAATAAGTCTTTCAAAAACACGTAGCGTGGGCGGTAAAAACTCCCTTTGTTGCCGCTCGAGCGAGCTGATTTCTTAAATAATGTCGGTTTGTGTAGGTAGAGGGCTGGCGAACCACATAGCAGGCAGGCATAGGCAAGCCCCGGTGCAATCAGTCTTATTCCACGCGGACGCGCCGCGATTAGTCAACGCCTGGTGCAGAGACAACCGTTCCCTTTCCCCCCGACCTCCTCTCGGGACGCGAATATCGATTGTTGGTAATCGATTTTGGTTTGGGCGTGTATCGATTGTTTTGATGTTTTAATTGAATGTTTTTTTGTCGATTTTGTTACATTCATATTATTACAACTTTGAGTCTGACAGTTGGGATTTAAAACTGGATAAGGAAGGCGTACAATCGAGTCATGTTACGGAATTTGGTTGTAGATTGGCAATTTATTTCTTACAAGCTTCTGCCCACGACTTCGTCCGTTTGAAATTTCTTGTTTTAACTTCCCATTAATTTAAGAATTTTCGGAATCGGATCTGTAGTCCCAAAGATTACCCCCTACATACAAACTCAAAAATTATACCTCTTTATCTCTTTATAACAATAATATAGATATCTGTCTTCGTCAAGAACTGAACCGTGATCATCTGAGGTAACTGATTGCAGGATTTCACTAAATTGTTACCGGACACTATAATACTCGAATGTATATACGTAAACCGGGCAAAAGGAGTATATAAGGATCGTAGCAGTTTATGTGTATGTATGTTATGTACTAAAATACTCGACATTTCACAAAAATCCACGTAGAAAATACGAAAATCGAACCCACACTTCCGTCTTTCTAAAACTCCAGGATGTACAGGCAGATAAGTACACGCTATTAAAGACCAACCACCGCGCAACATAGGTCACGTCAACCATAGCTATACAACCTAAACGTTCTCCGCATAAGAAAGGGGTAAACAGCATTATCGAAGTCGTGCCCTAATCAAGGACTGCCCGGCCTTTGGCTCTTCCAGCAAATTACTGTTGTTGAGCGTACGTCTTCGTTATTATGTGAGGTATGAGGTTAGATATGTGTGGGGCGTGTGTCGGGAAACTCTCCAATGAATAAGTCCTTTTTGGTTACGAAATTTATTTGAAAGTTCACAAATTTCACATTAAAATAATAAAATAGATTTCTTAGTAGCTAGGTTTAATATATCAGTGTCCGTTCCCACCGAAGTTAGGTAAAGAAAGACGATGACAATACTCGTTGACGTGGGAAGCGCGGTGTCGTAATGCGATCGGTCCCTTTATCGGTACGATGTGCTGAGCTTGCAGGTTGGCCTCGTAACACCTCCCCTGCCAAATGAGCGACTATTTGGTGACCTTGACGCCAAAAGTTGCGGCTCTTTTTTCATCTTCTGTCAGCTCGGTATTGGCTGTTTGAGTTGTAATATTTACTTTCGCAGCTCGACGGCGGCGACGAATGATATATAAGATGCTCAGTGCGCCTGCACCGAATAGTATGAATGTATAAAATGGAATTGTGGTATGGTACATTCCAGTCGTGTCTAATGATTCAACTTGTATTTCGTCTTGCATGGTAATTTGGTTCTGAATTTTGCGAAGACTGCTTAGATCTGTAGTCTGCAAATGAAAACTGCGTGTCTTTGCTAACAATTCATAGTGTGGTACAGCCATGAGTTCTACTGGTTGTCCGACTAATTTGTTATCCAAATTGATTATACTGATCTCTGGGGTTTTTATCTTGCAACCTTGAGGAACGGTGACCAAAAAACTTCCTTGTAACATCTGATGTCGTTCTTTGCCACAGGATAGTTTAACTTTTGTACTGTTGGGGAAAGCAATTATGTAATGATAGCTGTCTAGCTCAATCAGAGCTTCCTTGGTCAGAGAGATAGGCGTGGTTCTGCACGTTACATCTATCTCCTGAGATTGTATGAGTTTTTGAATACAGTCTATTTTTGACATAATTTGATGGACGATCTTCTGCTCGCATAGGTGCCAGGAGTTGACCTTCGGGCATTCAGCCTCTATGTACACAAATTCCTGAGAATTGGATGCTATATAGGGTGCAGGTGGTACTATAATTACGTTATTCTTATTTGGAACGGGGCATAATTCATATAACTGATACTCAGTAGTAAATGTAATAGGAAACTTTATGACTACTACAACCGTGGACTCGGTAAAAAATGAAGCTAAGTTAAGAATCTCGTAATAATTTCTAATATTTAAATCAATTATTTCGTCGGAACTATAGATACGTTTTAATTGGCTTATCATATTTTTAAGATCTTTTACGGAAAGTATAGAATGATGAACTGATTTATCTCGGCTAAAAGCTAATATATTTTCTATTCTATTAATTTCACTCAGTAGTTCTTGTACATTTTCGGTCAGAATCGCGAAAAGTTGCACAAGATGAGCGTAATGTATTATTCGCTCATTATCATTATTAGTCATATTCATGACATAAGAAAGAGCTTCTTCCAATTTTCTCTGATTAATCGAAAGATTGCGGATTACCTGGTTTTGCTGAATCGTCATTTCTTTATATAAAGTAATATGTTTATTAAATGATTGTGACAAAGTTTGATCATTTTTATTTAAGATATGTAATGCATTTTCAAATTTCAGAGCATCATCGTTGTCTAAATTTCCCGAAATACTTTTGATGATCGTGCCTAATGGATTGATCAGGCCTCTCTTAACTCTGGTTGGCCTAAATGTATCTAACTGCACCGAAACTCTATTTAACTTTTTGTATAAATGTTTAATTTGAAGGTTGAAGAGAGCGCTGTCCCTATGTGATAGTTTATGTGTAGCGACAGCGAGTTGGGATTTGATAGTGTTAACATGTGACTCAATTTTTTCAAGGTCAATGTCTTGTAAGAATGTGTGGAAGTGAGATATAATTTTGGTAGCGCCGAGATTAAATGGTAGTATGCCGGGTCCATTGTCTAGGCTGTCAAAACGTATGTCTTGAGCACCAGCTAGGAAAACCGGCAGCAATAATAAGTACCTGTAACAATGATATGAAGAATCATTTCTTCGGTGGCCTTTTTAACCTTGATTTTGCGACCAGACCACGACTTTTTGCAGTGTATATATGAACAGGTAAGTTCTTAACTACTTTATCTTGAATAAACCGAGGTGCCAATTTTTGTCTACTTGCCATTGGATTTCGTACATGTATGATTTGATTTTGTTCACAATCTAAAACGGGTTCCCTGTCAGCGTTCCGCCGCGTCATTATACCTATACGATCTGTTAATGCAGAATCATGAATAATTTTATACACCGTTTCCATTCGACTACGATGTTCTTGAATATAACTTTGAAGATAACGGTCTGTTATGTTTAAATCAATAGGATTCCGAGGATCGAAATGTCCAGAAATGACATCAAATGGTCTACACTTAGTTAAACTGTGGATAGAGCTATTATAGGCGATTAGCGCGTATGGTATAAGATTTCGAATGGGTTCGTTTTTATGCTGAATTTTAAATAATCGTAAGTGTTCCAAGAGCGTGCTGTGGAAACGTTCTATGATGCCATTTTCGTTTGGTGCATAGGCACTAGTCATATGGTGTTCTATTTTGTGCAAACGGAGAAATTCTGACAGTACTTGATTTTTAAATTCGGTACCTTGATCTGTAGTTATATTTAAAGGAAAACCGTGGTGAGTGCTATAAGTTAAAAGGGCTTTTAATATATTGGGTGCAGTACAATCGGGTAAAAGATACGCCTGAGCGTATTTAGAGAATGAGTCTATGATAGTTAAGTATTTGTCATGGTCAATAGTCAGAACGTCTGCGTGTGCTAATTCAAATGGTTGAGATGGTGGAGGTACAACTCTGAACTGCGAGCGTATTGGATTTCGATCATATTTCGCACATCTGCATATATTGCATTCATTTATAAATTTAGTAATATCTATTTTAATTTTTGGCCAAAAGTAACGTTCTGACAGCGAAAGATAGGTTTCGTTAATTCCTCGATGATTGGTCTTGCCTTCGTGGTATTTTTTTATTACATCTAATTGGTTTGACTGATCATTAACGTTAAGTACTTCATATTTGACTAAAACTAAGTTCATGGATGAATTTTCGAAAGTTTGCTGTAAAATCGGTATGATACTCAACATTTTTTCGATAGGGTTTACAAGAATCGCTGTCCGGAGTTTTGGATCGACATGAGACTTTATAACGTTAATAAGACTTCTTTCAATGCTATGTTCGCTAATGTCTACAGTAGTTTTCTGAAAGGACTGAAAAGGTTGAGTTGTCGCTGGTCTACTGTTAGGGTTACCATTTATTATATTAATGACTAACTGCCTCTTATATTTATTTAAAGGTTCGTCCGATATTGGAATTTCTAGAACAGGGTTTTCTAAACTAGTGTGTATGGTTTCAATATGTGGGGAAGCAGTACCTTCTTGATGTTGTGGGTCATTTGATCCTCCATCAGTAAGTGAGTGAGCCGTGAGGGTTGATGACGTATGTATCGGACTAGCAGTGAGAGTGGATGATGATTGCCTTGGGATATTACCTTCAGCAGTTAATGTAGAAGATGTATCAGAGTTTGTCGTTTCAGACTGATTAACGAACAAGGACAAAGTTTCATTATGGTTGATTTGAATACGTGACAGAGCATCCGCATTAGTATTAATTTTACCTTTTTTATGAACAATAGTATAATCATATTCTGCTAACCTCAGTCTCCATCTCGTGAGGCGAGAACCTGGTTCTTTAAGATTCATAAGCCAGATTAAGGGTTTGTGATCAGTTATTATTTTAAATTCTCTGCCAAAGAGGTAAGGTCTGAAATATTTTGTAGCCCAGACTATTGCGAGTAGCTCTTTCTCGATCGTGGAGTAATTAATTTCGCTATCGTTTAAAGTTCTAGACGCGTAGGCTATAGGTTTGTCAGAACCTATAGGTCCCTGCGAAAGTATTGCTCCCAAGGCCACGTTTGAGGCGTCTGTGGTTAACATAAATTCTTTGCTAAAATCTGGATATGTTAGAATAGGGTCATTTGTAAGAAGAGTTTTACAGTGTTCAAAGCAGGTCAGGTACTCTGGAGTCAAATTAATTTTAGCGCCTTTTTTAAGACATGACGTAAAGGGTTTAGTCACACGTGCGAAATTCGGTATAAAACGTCTGTAATAACCAAGTAAACCTAAGAATGCTTTAATCTGCTTAGGAGTTTTCGGAACCGGATAATTTACAACAGCTGATATTTTATCCGGGTTTGGTTTCACACCGTCTGTAGTAATTATATGACCAAGATAGGGCGTTTCATGTTTGAGAAATTCCGACTTATCCATCTGAATTTTTAAATTTGAATTTCTAAGACGTTCAAATATGGCGCGTAAATTAACTATATGTTCTTGTAAGGACGTCGAAAATACCAAAATATCGTCCATGTATGTGGTACAATTTGGTAATCCGCGGAGGACATTGTCCATCACGCGTTGAAACGTGGCCGGAGAATTTTTTAATCCCATGGGCATTCTAACGTATTCAAAATGGCCTTGCTCTACACTAAATGCCGTTTTCGGAATATCGGACGGATTTAGCTGAATTTGTAGAAATCCAGATTTTAAATCCAATGTCGAAAAGTATAAACATCTGCCTAATTTGTCTAAAATATCATTAATGTTCGGGATCGGATATTTATCATTAATCGTTTTTGCATTGAGTTGGCGAAAGTCAATGACTAAGCGCCACTTAACTTTGCCAGACGCGTCACTTTTTTTTGGTACTATCCATATTGGGGCGTTCCAAGGTGATGAAGATGGTTGAATAATACCTTGGTGTAGCATCGATTCTATTTGGTTTTGTACTTCTTTCTTATGTACGTAAGGGTATCTGTAGCTTTTACTGTATACCGGCCTATCGTCTATGGTTCTGATATGATGTTTGATTTCGTTAGTAAAGGTTAATGGTTCATTTTCGAGATAAAATACGTCGGCATATTCTTTGCAAAGATTAATTAAATTAGCTGTCTCTTCTGCGTTTAAATGTTCTACGCGCAAGTGCGATAAGACTTGCTGAGTTCGCATATTGGTATTCACGGTCGTGTCTAATGCTCGAGTTACCGGCATTGTTTGTTCGTTATAAATATGAGCGAAGATAGGTTTTGTTATAGAAATGACAATGTCTTTATCTGTCGGATTCGAAATTTGTACATGAGTATGATTATTTTCAGCGGATGAAAAGCATTCGCTGATGTAGCAATCAGAAATTGATTGTTCTTCAATGTAAATGTCTCCTTGCGCAATATTAGTAGGCACCTTGATTAATTGAGTAGTTTGTGCAGGTATAGTAATTTGATATGAGTTTATACATCCAGGATTATATAAAATTATAGGAATTTTAGTGAATTTAGTCTCTAATGTGTGCGTGGCAAGGTCGATTTTTGCGTTCCATTTTTTTAATTGTTCGCAACCTATCAACCCATCAAAGAAATTATGAAATTTATATAGGTATAATTTAATCGGTATTTTATCTTTAACTTCATCGAAACAGGGCACAGTTAACGAGTAATAATTTTGGGTTGTCACGTGGGTATTTGTGACCAAAAAAGGTTCATAGTTAAGTTGGACATGCGGGTAAAATTTTTCGTATGCTTCCGGGCTTATAAAGGATTCATTTGCTCCGGTATCGATTAAAAGTTTTACTGGTGGATCATTTATTTGAATATAAGGTAAATGGCGTTTGCTATGCAAATTTAGTTCTATTCGGGGGCAGTTTTCTCCAAGATTGGGTGAAAATTTGTACTCTGATGGTTTTGGACATCAAAAATTTGATTATCAACGACAAGGTCGGTCAAAAAATCGTTAGGGTAATTTATATTTGTATCAGTAACATCAGTGGTCTGGATATTGCAATCATAGTAGCAATAATTATCGTTAAGAGATTCGTTGAAGTTCGCCTCTTTAACCGGTGGAATATTAATCGGCGCCAAACTGCGTCTGCCATCGTAATTCGTGGGTGGCAGAGTACGCGCGACGGGGTGACTAATGCCACTCATAGGTTTTGGATAATTATTCTGAGGTGCTTGGCGTAGTGGGATTCGAAATCCAGTTGACATGTTGGTAGGAGGTGCTCTGAACATTTGTTGAGTCTTTGTAGGTCTCGGATAGGCGGGATAGGGTTGTCTGAACGGATCTGGTCGTGTATGATATTGTGGTGGATTTTGAAATACCAAAGGCTGGATTTGAGGTCTCGAGTATGTTTGAAATGTTGAATTTTGATTTTCTGGCCTAACCGGACGAAAATTAGGGTGTGACCAAGAAGTAGAAGGATTACTCTGCTCAAAATTTTGGGGTTTTTCTTTTGATTGTACAATTTTATTTCTTTTCTGTAGATATAGTATATTTAATTCGTCTTGAGCGTATTCAAGAGCGCTTTCAAGGGTTGAAGGTCTCATACACCTTATTCTAGAACCCAGTGGTTCTTCTAAACCTTTCAAAAAACTCTGTAAAGCTAGTTTTTTATAAAGAGTTCGTTTGGATTCTATGGTAGTTTTTATAGATTCGTGTAATTCAATGTACGTCATAATTGTGCATAATAAGTGTTGAACTTTTTCGTAAAATAATTGTATCGTATCGGTTCCCTGAACTAAGAGAGAAAGATCAGTATACAACGACGATTCATCTCTGTGATCTGAAAATGTATTAATTAAGGTTGATCTTATACCATTCCAGTCACTTGGAATTCCATTAGTTGCCAAAGTACGTGCAGCATTACCAGTAATCTTGTTTAAAATCCCATTGATCAAAGATAAGTTCGAAAGCTGACGCCCTGGTTCTGGACTGATATAAGTGAGCACTAACTGATCGCACAAGTTCAAAAATCTAGTTAAAACATTAGGATTTCCGTCAAATTCCGGAACTAGTCTAAGTGATTTATAAATCTTATCTGATAAATCTATCTGATTCATGTCGAATGTAGAACTACTATTCGATTCCGTCATGGTTTCAAAATTTTCTGTTATAACTTCTAAATTACGAAAGGCGTCACTTCGCGCGATGCGGAGTTGATTGCGCCTACTAAGACTAAGGTCCCTATTACTACGTGGGTGAAAAATTTTGGAAAATTATAGTACCCTGCGTTAAAAATATAGCAACCAATAATAGGACTTATGTACTTACATGAGTAGCATTGCTTGCGAGAGTTGTTTCATCGATTTTTGGATGTCCTAATCTCCGTAGCAACAGCTTCCTCGACAGGCCTCCAATAGGTTCTTCGTCTAGACGGTTGATGCGGCGTTTTCCTGATTTTTAGGTATTTCACATCACCACACCATAAGTCTGTGACGAGCTACCGACTGCGCCAGATATGTGTGGGGCGTGTGTCGGGAAACTCTCCAATGAATAAGTCCTTTTTGGTTACGAAATTTATTTGAAAGTTCACAAATTTCACATTAAAATAATAAAATAGATTTCTTAGTAGCTAGGTTTAATATATCAGTGTCCGTTCCCACCGAAGTTAGGTAAAGAAAGACGATGACAATACTCGTTGACGTGGGAAGCGCGGTGTCGTAATGCGATCGGTCCCTTTATCGGTACGATGTGCTGAGCTTGCAGGTTGGCCTCGTAACAGGTTTCAAAATGTTTGGGCGTGTGTTTTGATGGAATGGCGTGTTATTGTGTTTAGTTGCGAATATTAAGATGTTGGTCACGCATGACCAAAATATTGTCGATGAGTGTGCTGTCGATTTAACAAGCCAATTATTATTTAAAACAGTAGATACCTTCATGTTTATCACATCACACTAATATTATAAAGGCGAAAGTTTGTGAGTGTGTGTGTTTATAAATGTTTGTTACTTCTTCAAGCTCAAACGGCTGGACCAATTTTTATAAAATTTTGTATGGAGGTAGCTGATACCCCGGATTAACATATACGCTACTTTTTATCCTGATATTCCCACGGGATCGACATTTATGCGAGTGAAATCGCGGGCGCAGCTAGTATATAATAATTGGCGAAATGTGGGTGTAGGTACTATAGGTATACCTTTGGATAACACTTCGGGGGTTACAGGCGGTGATGTTATGGTGGATATGATAAGTGTAAATATTCTAAATGAATATAGGGTAAAAATCCACATTTTATCTACACATTCGCCTGATTATTTACAAAAAAGAAAAACATATTGATAGGTTTGTTTGTTTTCCGGAAATATTCATTGAAATTTCTGGCAGTAAAATCCAAGAGTTTACATGTTTTCTTTTGTTTGAATTTTTTTTGCTAACAACGTTAAAGTCCCATGCTTTGCTAAAACTAACCTTATGTATCATGCATTCTTAAGTAAAAAACCAGCTATATTACGTATCCATATCTCGATCGCGTTTCCCGTAAACAACTTAACACGCCACATTATCTATCCACGAGCCTTCCTTTATCAGAATTCATTACCTATATTTTATTCACGTGGCCGTCGGTTATCGCGACTTTTCTCACTGCGGCATTATAATGAAGAGTTTAAATTTAGGAGTAATGGTTGACCAATAAGATAAAAGCGAGAGGGCTGCGCTTACAAACATAACCAGACACTTCACTGAACCCTAAAACTAAAGTCTTAAAGATGAGTATTGTGTGTTTCAGGTGGGTTTTAACTTGGTATTTTGGTAATGACGGACGCTTGGACGGCCGCATACAAAGCAGCCGGCTACCAGAATAAAGTTATCTCGCGATACATCCCCGTATTAATGGGCAACTCGTTACTTGGGTATTGAGACGTTTCGGATCACTAAAACTGATGATTTTAAGGCATCGAACTTTTTAAAAAATCAACATGGACGTTCGTTTTATTTAACAGGTTGGTAGGTTGGTGCTCCTCGTTTAAAGCGTGCTAAAAGTATGGGCAGAGTCAATCGAGATTATTTCTGATGGCTCTGTAATAAAATTAGCGGGTGCAGTGAATTCACATAAGGATTTTTGGTGGTTTTGCCAGAGGTTAAAATAATAGTAAGTGTATTGATTTTTTGAGTCAGTAATAAGCCCTTCACCAAGGTAAATATTTTACGCAACATGGCGTCTCGCCACAAGTTTTTATATCTTTTTAAACGTATGTATTCTACACCCCAGGATTTTTCTGATAGGAAGAGTAAACAAGCCAACATTTCGAGGAATACTTATATTCCAGCGTAGCGTTTAGTTAAGTCACCATAATGGTCGGCTCACAATAGTCGAGCACGCAATCACCGCGATCTCTATCGCCCACCATGACCACGGCCAATGTCTGCGGTCCCAGACTATAATTTGCCAGTTTTCGCCGCCTAGCTGCCTGTAATTTTATAACAACGTCCAGCAACTTGAAGACTTCATTTTGATATTTTAAACTTTACCTTTTTTGCTGCGGACAGGCCCGTAATCATTGGCTTTCGGTTACGTAACGACGGAGAAAGTCCGCCATAATGCCACAGGGACTAACATCATTTTATCATACAAATGAGCAGTAGGTATCCTCACTTATTGAGATGTAAAGTGACCATTGTTTTGTCCAAGAATAACACATTAGGAATATAAGTTAATGAGTCAATGTGACTCGTTGTTTACACACGTATAGTCTCGCCTCATAGAGAACTAATCTGGTAACCAAATGTTCATTCAAATGCTAAGGACTTGTGGACGTATTGCGCAGTTCCATTGGAAAAAATCACTATGGGCGAGCGTTAAAATGTGCAAAGCACAAGACGACGTATTTAAATGAGGCATGTGCCATAAACATCAAAGACACGTCACATAAATCATAAAAGGTCTTGCAGACAAAGGCTCCTGGCGTCTCCAGTAGTCCCTTAATAGGATTTCGTGAAATCAGGTCAGGATAACATGTGCTTCTAGTTCATTGTTCCGTATTGTGCAATCTTCCGGGTTCTGCGGGGATCCATTGTCGGCTATCGGTATGCAAATTTTTTGTTTCATTTTCGAAAGTGTCTTCGCTTTTTGATTTTTTTGCATTGTTCAGTTTTTGTTAGTCTTTTTTGAATATCACAACCTTCAAAATGTTGTCTGTCTTTGTTGCGTAACAGCCCAAAAATCTTGACTCAATGTAGCAAAATTATAGATCCAAATATTCGGGTTGCATGTCTGATATCTATTTATATTGTAGTGCCTAAACCTAAAGTACAGGCAATTTTAGGCACTTATATGATAATATCACGTGTTTCGCAGGTTCACTGAAGTCACATTACCATTTCTATAACGTACGTACACACAAGGAGCGAGAATCAAATCCGTGGGAAGTCTGAGGCGTCGGACAAAACAAATCACCGTGTCATTCCATCCATTTACTTGCAAATTTCGCGCAAAAGTATCGAAAAAACCCCAAGATAAAGGTACAAAAGTGTTCTATTCTAGTCGCCAAATGAATAATTACCTTTCACGTCTCTCCTTTCAATCTGCGCTCGGCGATCGATCAGCGTCGAAGAACTCTTTCAGTGGCATCACCCTTGCCGCGCCTCAGGTAAGGCGCAATTAATCTGAAACATCCCAAATCAGTATTACATTAAAAACTAAATAAAAAGCCCGCAGTCCGCCGTTTTTTCGCTGCCGCGTTTTCTTTTCCATTCAGATTTTTTTGACAGCACGAAAAATGAGACTCATTTATTTGACTCGTACACAATGTAGGACTGTTTGGAGTATTTGCTATAAATACGCATTTTTCTCTACATCTCCTTCCTCCGTGGGGTGAGCATTGGCCTCGGATGCGAAGGGAGTCTCACGTGTTCCCTTTGTTCGATTTCGAGATTTTAGGGGAGTGCTGATGCTTGTATTCTCATGGAATCCATCAAAATAATCGCACACTCATGTATAATGGATTCGTGGTGTCAACAAAGTTTCTCATGATTAACTGCTGTCGTATTGGAAAGATGTGAAATATTGGTTGCTTATGCGTATCAAGGACAAAAATAATACTTTATAAGGAGTCTCATAATTTCCAAAGTTCATAACAAAGTACAAAAATATTCAGAAGTTTTTTATATGCTTAGCTACTGTAAAATTAATGTAAAAATAAGCTGAAGTTGATGTATATACTTTTATAATAATGTATGCGTCAACTACAAAGTCGTGACCTGCTCCTCAATTACTCAAACATCAAGACACAACTAATCAGGAAGCATAGTCTTTAATTTCAACTGCCTTTAATTGAAACGGCGTCGAACCCCGGACCGTGCCATACAAGTATACACGCGTGCTTCAAATCGCTCTCATTAGCACACACATAAAAGGCAATTGTTTCTTTAAACTTTTTAAATGCTGTCTTTTGTTTTATTGAACACCGTGCACTGGCAATGTCATATTTCGACGTTCATACATTTGTTAAATGCTAATAGTTTTTCTAAGCTCAATTTTAAGGTTCTCGTGCGTTCAATGTTCGTCGGTCGGCCGAAACATTGGCTCATTGTTTGATAAATTAGTGAACATAAATAGTGTTTTGTCTTAAGCCATTCAGCTATAATTAGGTAGCACAATTTGCTCTGTTGAATCGTTAATGAGACTGACTGACTGGTGGACAATAAGCGGTAAATCAATTACACAATGCGTTCACTGATTTTTACGCTTTTGACAGTTGTACGTTATGAATATGTAACGTTTGGGAGGCTAATGAGTTTCGAGATGATGCCCATATTGTGCAGGTATTTCAACTATTTTATCATTTAAAGCATGTGTTCCATTTTCATGATTATTCTCTTGTTTATCAACATTTTTGGTTAGGTATGTCGCTAAATTATTTTGACTGTCTGACTGCACTGAGTCTTCTGAAAGATTTTCCACTTTCCAGTTGTGTTCTTGAAATATGTACCTACCTACCTGCTAAACACTGGATTGTATTTTTTTTTTTGTAATGTCTAGTAACATTTGTAAACTTACCTTAGATTTACTAACAGAATAATAATGGCCGATTGTGGATGTGATAAATATTTTCCCAAACTTGTACTTTTTTGTGTTTGCTTATCGCAAATAATAGTAGATTGTACAACTAGGGCATAAAATAAGCCATTTCACCACAAGACGTTTATATCCGCCCTTGCCGCAGGCGAGGATGGATATTTAAGTCGAGGGGTAAAATGGCTCGTTTATGCCTGAGTTATACATTCTGTTTTTCACTTCGATTGCGAGAAAATGAAACAGTATTTTCACTGTTCAAAAATGTTGCAAAATTTTAGAAGAGAATAGCTAATTCCCGCCATGAAACTTTTTAAAAGTTTTTATTTTAATTTTCACCTTTTATTTTAATTTACTTCATACTGCCAAGTCATAAAAACGTTTCTTTGCGGTTATAAATAATAAATTATAACTATGTTATCTAGTTATAGTATATTAACGATAGGAAACACGGCAGTGATATAAATTAAAGAAAATGAAATAAAATAACGACTTTAATCTGTGACATTTTATTGTGCATGTGCGTTCTGTTGGGCCTGATTTATCTTAGTCTTAGAAAAAAAAATACTTTATGCACTAGAGCATAAAAAGCGATTTTATGTCGCCTACGCACAATATAAAGTCGAGTTTTTAGAGCATGAGAAGTGAACAAATTCCCAACAAAAGTTTTCAAGGAAATTTTTTACATTAATTTAACAATTTTCTTATCGCAAACTCAAGATATCAATCACAAACAAATAAGTTTGAACAAACCACTCGGTGATTTGTCCAAATGAAAAATTAATTTTGCCGATGATTAATATAATGACTTACAATAAAACGTAATTGCTGTTTGGAAGTTTTTACATCTTCCTCTTGTCTAAATTAATTTGTTTCAACAGAACGGTGGCAGAATTTAACATTGTTTAACAGCCTGTAAAAATACCGACGTTATATTTTTCTTTTCTTGGATTTAATTTCGACCTTCTTCTAATGGTCTTTATAGGTCGAATTTCGTGTTTTTTTTTTTCAAATACATTGTACCTATATTTTAACTGTTTACTTTTTGGTTACCCAACTGAGCATGAAGTTATTTTTTAAATAAATTTAATATTTCTCTTCTTATAATGATTTGAAAAACATATTAATTATCGTGATTACCTTTTTCAACGAGTTCCATTTGATTTAGGACAGTCACAAAACTCCCATGTATCATAAATCTGAATCCGCATTCTCCAAATTCATTCAATTCCATGCATAAACTAGAAGACACCTCCTATTGAAACCTGAACCAAAACAATCAGGTGACAGCATGAGATATGACATTTCGTAAAACAATGAGCGGGATCTCGCCATCATAATAGGATGAAATATCTGTGGTAACAATTTATATTCTAACGCTGGATTCAACTTGACAATTTATTAATCAAACCGATTACCTCCCCTGCAAAACCGGGGCCTATTGTGAAAATATTGTCGCCCAAACAATCCTATGAATAATTAAGGATTTAAATTTTAACACAACAAAGGCATAAAACAATACACGCCCTTAAAAGTGGACAAAGGCATTTTCTGTGAGTGGCATTTTAGATGCCCCTCGTAAAAATTTTAATGTGTGGGGTGGTCAGTTGGTTGTTAGCACGTAGTTAGTCACCGCATTCTTTACTACATAGGTACCTAGTTTTAGTATTGCCAAACTAAAATAATTTAGCTAAACTTTTGCCCGCGGCTTCCTTTGCGTGACTTTCAAAATTGGCGAAATTGAAATTGGTGTATTCAGAATGGTGATCATGTTTTACGGTTATGTGATATTTTGCAGGTATTTGAGTCAAAAGCCACCTACGACTTCTTCAAAAGTATCAATTTATTTAGATTTGTATAATCTGTGCCTGGTTTATTAATATAACGATCTACCTACGACCATTTATTATTTTTCTTGAACAAATGATGTTCATTATTTAACTGTACCTACATATTATATAATATTAGGTATTCATATAGCCTAATTAATAACAAAAATGTTGGATTAATCCAGAAATCAATTAAGGCCACCATCGGTTCGGTATACGTCTCCGACACATGTCGGTCCCCACTTCCCTCAGCTTTTTCCATAACGACCTGTGAGCCCCTCCCTTCTTTAGAGAGAAAAGCATAATCCATCACTGTACGTCACCCCTATTTTGGTGCTTGCTGTTTCATTCGCACGCTTTATCGGAAAGTATGTCTCTCCTTGTCTCGCCCGCTAGGGGTAGTTTCTCTCAGTCGCCGCTTGACGGGTGATCATTTTTCTTGTGGCGCGTTCAATCATCGCGTCACTATCGCCTTCCCTTTCGTCCGAGGGCTTGTTTTATGTCCATCTCGCTCGCACGGGCCCTTCCTGTCTTTCTGTTTGTCCCTTATTTTCTGTTAGCGGTGCGTGTTCCACTACGTGCCCGTCGACCAAATATGGCGTCTTTTGTGTTTGATTTTGACGTTTTAATTTTTCTTAATAAAGTAGTCAGTTTTTTAATTACTATTCTTTTGTTGTATATTATTATTAACACGTAGAAGGACGGGTTGGGTAAGCAATAATTTTGAAAGACGTTTTTTTTAAAGATACCTACTCTGGTATGGTATATCAGGTTTTTGATTCGATTAACCCATTATAGTAAAATACAAACGCACTAACATTAATTAATCATAAGTATTACCTATAGTTGTTGATATAACACATGTTTAATTAATTTCGCTATTAATTTATATCGCATAGTAGCTTATTGTTAAGATTCAGATTACAGAGTATTAATTCAGCAGTCATAGGTACTCCGTGTAGAAACGTATGCAAATGCACTGAATGTGTTTAATGGATGTAGAATATGCAAGGAATTTAGATAGTTTTATTTTTTATTTGCCGGTAAACAAACTGTCGTTGGAGCGTTTCCAGCTCTTTGTTAAAGTTAATTGCAATGTGAAACGTAAATAATATACTTAGGTACTTTATAATAATGAACTTTGATTAATCGATATTATTTATTATTCCTCAGTTTAAACTTACCACACACTTACAGATTGAAAAGACCACATTATACCGCAGAAAGTATGCGTACTGAGCTGCAGATCCAGCTGGTTAACTCACTCGTATTATCTAATATAAACATGGTGCATATGCCCTCGATTACTGGCAAGAACTGATCGACTGGTCTAGAAGGTGTAAACACCTACCCGCTTGTTTCTAAATCCTACCAGGAAGTCACGTAACGCCATTTTAAAATAAGCACTCAACCCTCAAGATGAAGTTACGTCATAAGTTGCACTTAGTATAACATGCTACACTACTATTTGGGGTTATAAAGTAGGTACTACCTACAAGCAGCCGACCAATCTATACAATAAACTGAGCTGGTTCGCTAGTAGAACATATTGCGCAAGTAGACAGCGCTCGCAGCAACTCTCCACTCAATCGCACAAGGGGAAGTTGCCAAATGCTGGAACAATATTCCGCAGCCGATTAGAAATCTTAAATGTCTCGGTACCTTCAGGATTCGACGGCTGCAATTTCTTATCGCCTCACAAAATAATTTAAGTAGGTACTAATAACTGTTTCGAACACGTCCATAATATAACTGGCTGTCTTGTTCTTCCCGATTCAATCTGTCTTTTTGGCTTAACTAGTGGTCACAAATCTGTAAACAAAAGGTATACTCTTAATTTTCTACTCCAGATCTTTTATAGATAATAATTATAATACACAATGACATGTTTATTTACCTATTTTTATTTATTGCAAACTTATTTTAATGTACTCAAACCTTTTATTTTATTCACACCTACGCCACTATAATTATAACAAGAGTAGTAAGTAATAATTTCGACCTACATTTTTAAATAATCAAGTAATGAAATAAAAAAAAGTTTTTTTTTATATAAACTACCTGCAGTTTCTGGAAGCTTAATCAATTGTATCTGTCAAGTGATTTAAATGTCTGTAAATGTAAATGTCTGTAAATACATGGCGATCTGACTTTCAAGAGTCAGGGTTAAATCATACAATAAAAAAAAGTATCTTCCCAATTTGCGTATACTATGCAGTGTGCATGACGCTCCGCTGTCCGCTCCCGGGACCGCCCGGGAGCTCCGTAGATTGACTTGTCAGAATATTTGAATTTTAATCCCAGCCAAACGTTACATAAACACCACTTTATTTATTCATGAGCCTACCACTGCACTGGCTACGTTTGTTGCCAAGTGAATCTGAGATTTAGGGAAGAATTGGAATCTTTAAACAGTTTAGCAATTACTGTAAACTAGAATTAGTTCAATAATTATAATAATAAACAAAGAATACAAAAATAAATGTAGGTATCTAACGAATGCACGAAGATGATAATTTTACCATTAATAAATTATCATCTTCGTAAATTCATTTGAAAGTTTATCTCGCTTTACATTTTGAATATTTTCATCAACTTAAAATGGTTGGTAGTTTCCAAATAAGTTCAAAGCCAAACAAAACAGTATTAGTGCTGCACGAAATTAACCATATTGACATTTTTATCGATATTAGCGATATTTTTTTTACTCAAAGCTATATTTTATCCGCAGGTCCCCCACATTAACGCACGCTTCATGTGAGACGCGCTACAGTAACTTATAGCAATGTACTTCTGTCGTAGTATCTACCTTCAGCATTTTCTTTAATATGTGAGTTTTATTTTTATTCTGTTTATTATGTTATTACTTCTAGATTCCTTACTTAGCATAATCAGCCTATAATGTTCCCACTGCTGGGACAAAGGCCTCCTCTCTTTGAGAGGGGGTGGGCTGTAATCTACCACGTGGGCCCAGTGCACTTTGGTAGATGTCACATGTTTTAGATTTTTTGGTTCTAGGAAATGCCGGTTTCCTTACATTACTTACTTACCTTTGATAAGTTAAGGGTGATTTTCACTCGTGTTCATTTAAATCACATTTAAGAGCTGTCAGTGTCAATAATTATTCCCTATAAACGATGACAGTGACAGCTCCTGAACGAGGTTTAGAGCTGCTGATCGCGTTCAGTTTCATTGGCGAAATTCGCCATAAGAAATAAGGCTTTAGTTATGCTCCAATGAACGTGTACCAAAAACTCAATTATTATTTACAGCTTCTTACATATTTATTATTATTTTGTTTTATAATAAAAGGTTACACGAGCGTGCTGATTGCAAAATTCGCCTCTAGCCTCGAGTAAGGCGGGATGCGTGCAACTCTTCGGCGTGGGACAATTGGTGTGTTCCTCTTAGCACCATCACATCTTAATAAAAGGTTAGGTACATACCTTTTTTTTCGTATAATATTGTTTTTTGTCTTTATTTAGTTACAAATGATCTTATTCTATTTGTACACAAATCTTGATTAATAGGTAGTACTATAATCTCGTAGAATATTTCTGACTATTATATAGAGAGCAGAGAATACAAACAGCCATTAGCTTTTTTTTTTCTTTCTAGTAATTATTTGGATTTGAAGAAACCTCTCTATCATTTGCAACTATAACTTAATCACGCAATACAATCTGTTATATATTCTTCATTAGCCCTCGAGGAATCATTATTCACATTCATTATTATTACACTATAAGTCATATAAAAATATTTTAGTTGACTATTTACTACCAACGGTGTCTCATATCTGGTGTGGCTAGGTGTGGGTTTAGTTGTTTCACAGCCAATTTAGTAAGTGGTGTTTAAAATTAATTGGTCTAGTCACAGTATCTCATACTAAATAATAACGGTACCTACTTATTTCTGCCTACGCTCCTAATAAAAATTATTAGTATTCAAAATCTCCATTATAATGAATCGGTAGTAAATATGGCTCTCTGGTAGACTTTTAATTACAAAATGTCCAATAAGTTACCGTCATCCGTATCAGTATTTTAACGTCATAATCATTCCGATCAGAATTTTATTAATGGGTCCAAGTGGAACATACCACAGGCCTTTAAGGCCAAGAAACCTTTAGGCGGTAAACGATTTGATGGCTTTTTAATAAGTTGCCTTACGCGGCCGGCATGAAATTTAATTGAATGACCATAACGGACAGGTCGATGTGGCCAACTGGCCAATCAGGAAGGCGAGTCTATAGTGTTAATTATAAGGATTTTATATAAAATTAGCAGCGCCCCGCGGTTTCACCCAAGTGTCGATCCCATGGGAATATCGGGATACAAACTATCCGTTGTCCTTCTCCGGGATGCAATCTATCTCTCTGCCAAATTTTATCGAAATCCGTTTCATGAGTAGTTTAGGCGTGAAAAGGTAACATACAAACAGACAGACAGACAGAGTTACTTTCAAATTTATAATATTTGTATGGATTAATGAACTGGTTTGCAGAAAAGGTGGATATTTTCAAGTAGATAGTCAATTCTGTCTATATTAATTGGAAGCTAATTGCAACACATTTTTATAATAAAAATTGTTATACCCGCGGCTTCGCCCGCGTGGAGGTCGCAAATATCAACGAGAACGTATGTACTACACGGATAGATAGTATCCTGTTTCCTCAGGTCTGCAGGTTTCCGAATTTCATAAAGAAAAGAGTAACAACCAGAGAGACAGACTTACTATCGCATTGCGAATATTATATTAAAGTATGAAAGTTTATTCCTAGCTAAAATTTGTAGGCGTATTTTTTAATTTGTAGCGTGATGGATTACGGCCCATTCCCTCTCGCCGAGAGATGGCCTGAGTCCCAGCAGTGGGAACATTTTAGGCTGATTATGCAGCGCTTTTTTGCTAGACAATGGAGCTCGTTCCTGGGTTACTCTCATCCATTCTAAATGTAGCTTGGTATCTAAAAAAAAACATTTCAGTTTATCTCCACCCTTCTTTACTTGAAGGTCGCTCGATCTTTTATCTTAGTAAAAATAAAAGCAAAGGCTCTTACTAACTTCGTAGTATATAGGCACCTATTTATTACTTTATGTAAATACAACTCAGAGTGTCTCGCTGTAGAGTTTTGAAAATGGAGTACATTTTTATCACTTGTTTTCTTCTTTTCCTCAGATGGCCAGTTGTTTTTCTTATTGTAATTAGATACGGAGAGAGCCACAAAGGTAGGCCGCTAATCCAATTTTTTGTTTTTGTTTTGACGCGTACAGGGGAAAGATAGTGGCGTCCATTAGGGCTACAAGCCTGAGTAAAGAGCCGACACCAGTTGTCGTGGAGTATCCTACATAATATAAATATTCAATAGGGGTTTGAATATGTTAATACAACGTCTCCTCATTGGGTTGTAGATTGCGTCGTCGTTTTTATCTTATACGACATTTAACTCCGGTAATTCAATTTACTTTATTTGCATAATGTCGCCTGCTTTCTAAAGTAGGTAGGTGAGTATGGAAATCTCACTGAATGGGAACGCAATTCGTTTGTCCTTTGAAGTGTATAAATAGATTGTTCATGTTGATTTTCCGTTTGATAAAGTAGTGTTTTAATTGGATGCAATGTACTTTTAGTTGTACAAATTTCAAATAGAATTGATTACAAAAAGTTTGTAGTGATATTTTACGCTTGTTTCAACCTACGCTGTCGTTGTTAACACCGACCGAATCAAAAAGGTTTCATCACGCTATTACGTATAGGCGAATGGAGATATCTAGAATTAATCGGCCTCTGAAGGCATACAAAGCCGTGAAATATTGCTCGCTCGTTGTTCACAATGGCTACGTCTTCATCACGACCCTATTGTTTTTTTTCTTTGGGCACCACACGCGGGATTGTTTTCTGTTACAGCTATGGAGTTGGGAAACGTGTTCTGCTGTCTCTGTGCCCATTTATCAGGGACTAGGCACATCGAAGGCTTAGCTTGCCGAGATAAAAATATCTCTGTACTTAAATATAAGATTCTTACATACTTGTTAATAATATTTATGGACGGTGACCCGCGATAGTGGCCTGAGGTGTGGGGTGTACGTACCATAATTTATTTTATTACAGATCTGTGTGTTTGTAGCTGTAGGATATACAGGTATTTAGAATCCACATTTGCTACATAAAGGTACCCAAAAGTACCACATATTTGGGAATCAATATTCCAAAGAGTCTAATAAACCTAATTCAAATTGTCGATCCCAAAAAAAATATCATACAAAGCGTAATTAATCAGGACTAATCAATCAGTCACACTTCCACACAAATTCTTAATACAAATCCAACATATGGAAAGGAAATAAGTTTTTACCACAAAATACCTATCTACCTGCAGATAGGTAGGTAGGTACTACATATACAAAGCCACAATAGAACGGTGCTCTTCATTCCCCGTTATCAATCTACCATGATGCCATCTGTGACGCCGCCATTACTCAATTTCCTTTGCCGCCAAAAAAGAGCGCGTAAAAAGAATTCAAAGAAAGAATTCAAACAACCGTTTAGAACACGGAATAGAGACGCGACGCTTCAATGTAGGTTTGGTGTTACTCTATGATTTATGGCTGAATAAAAAGGTATTGGAATATGATTTTGAACGGGTCTACTCTAGGGTTTGTTTACTTAGGTGTTGCTTAGTGGGATGCTGGCTGGAAAGGTTTCATTTTCAGAAATTATGAGGAAATACCATAAGTAATATTTGATAGAGCTGTGGATTTTACATATAGGTAAGGTGTCTTTTTTATTATTGAGCCAGAATAATAGATATCCACGAGAATATTCAAAACGACAGGCGACAAAGTTCTTTGCTTTTATGTCATGCCACTAAGTTATTTTCAAATTAATATCGATGTTGAAAACAAACCAAACAACTATGGACCAATCGCAATAAGTAAACAAACGCCTTGTCGGAAATAGATAGATTCTTATCAGATTTGCATATAAATTTTCGGTTTCTAAGCGGAATGTGGTGGTGCACCCACACAGAACCGAATTTGGACTCTTGCACTGTGTGTTGGTACCACTGAATGATAATTTAAATTCATTCTCTCCGCCGCCCGCGCCATCATTTGGACAAATGCTGCGTCATTTGTCTAAGGGACTGCGCTGAGGTACGGGGCGGGAAAACCACCTCACAATATCAAGGAAAATCAACCTTGTATTCGTAACTTTAATGTTAGTTTTCCAATAACACCAACCGATCAGATTCCGAAATTTTCTGTTGATGTAAAGCTACGCAAAATTGATATTTACGTGCAAAAATATAGAGTTCATTCGGGTCCGTGCCACCGAAATCTCATTTTGTAAGCTTCCGAAAACATTTTCACAATGAAAAATGAAACTTATAAAGAATGTTCGTCGGTTGATTTTTGATCGGCAAACTTTACTTTCAATGGGCATTGAATTAAAACTTACCGTATTTGTGCTACGTTACTAATTAATTTAATTATTTATCTCATTGTGCGCATGTTTATTCAATACAAATAATTTTAATGAATAGGTGCTTCTATAGGAAGCTTCTGTATCTCTGTAATCGTTTGACTACTTTTTGGAAACAAACATTTTCTTCAATCAATCAATCAATCTTTATTTGTGAACATAGGTAGATATACATAAAAGGTCTTAAATATACATATTATTGTAGTCGAGCTCTATGTTCTACCAATAAAATTGGTGTACAAATAGTAAATTTTTGTGTCATATCATAAAAAAAATATCGGTTTAAAGATATTTTTTTATTCTCACAAAGAACACACAGAAAAAATATTCCAGATTAAACCGTAATTAAAAAGTAAGTTAAGTTAAATAAATGTCAATTAAATGAATAAATGTCAATTAAATTAAATTTTACATGCATGTCAAAGAAAGATAATATTACTTATAGGAATTGTATCATAGTTTGTCATTTAAAAAACCTTCAATAGAATAATACGTCTTGTCAATTAAAAACAAAAACAAATTACTTTTAAATTTGTGGACATTTTCTTCACTTCTTAAACATTTTGGTATCTTATTATTTTTAGATAGAAACGTAGTTTATTTTGCAAAGATCGCTTTCAAAGATAGGAGAGTCGATATCAAATCAAAATAATATTACTTATTATTAATATTATCTATTTAAACCCGTTTTCATTATCAGCAATGAAATATTTTACTTAAAAAAAAAATATCCATACATTTTCACATACAACACCAATTTTCACGTTGATCTCGACTCGGGTGTCTTACGTTCAAAAGCTATTTATCTCGTGCAGTATCGAAGAAAACTAGGTCAGTAAGGCAAAGATGTTTTGGTATATTGACTTAGTCAACCTTCTCTTGACACTATGTATCTTGCAGGATCTGTGACCTGACATATCCAGGTACAATCAAGTTTTATATAATTTTCATCGTCAGTTGTCAAATTATTTCTTTTATCAAGTTAGGACGCATTATACCTTTTGAAGTTACGGCACTAAGCAGACAATCAATCAACTCATCCTATCGCAGTCCACTGCTGGACATAGGACTCTCCCAGGCTGCTCCACAATACCCTGTCCTCTGCCTTCCGCATCCAGTCTGTCCCAGCCACTTTCTTCAGGTCATCGGTCCATCTAGCGAGGGGGAGTTCCACACTACGCTAGCCGATACGCGGTCTCCACTCCAGGACTCGTCTGCTCCACTGGCCATCGGTCCTTCGACAAATATGGCCAACCCACAGCCACTTCAGTTTGCTTACTCTGCAAGCTAAATAATTGCATAGAAAACTATGTACATTGAAAAATTTGAAAAAAAAAGATCCAAGTAGCATACGCCTTTGACCAATATCGAGTTGTCATCAACCTAAAACCTTTATAATGGCCTGGTCACTTAAAAAAAAATCTTATTGTCAGTGTCACATTTTTAATTCGGTCTGACATATAAAGAAGATGACTGAACGTTATTTTGCGATATTTACACCGCGCAATATAGGAATAATTCTGAGTCGGTGAAGCAGTTTATATCGTGTAATGATCAGACAAAAGTAGCCCTTAGGGTAAAAAACATATTTTGGCTGTGACTGACTTTGACCTATAAGATCGTGGGGCAATATTGAATAATAGGTTCTAACTCAAATTCAAAAAGCTAGCATAAGAAGATCAAGATGGCAAAAGTTACTAGATGTAAAACATATGAGCTAAGTATAAAATCCTTAGTGACACGTGACTCTGGGATTTTGTCACCTAACACTGCTGGACAAAGGAAATTTATTATTTATTTTATCCAGCTCGTCTCGCCATTTCCGTCGTGGTCTGCCTCGACACCTAGATAAATAATTATAATCGTATTTGTTTTGTCTTTTGCTCTTTGTCGTGTCTCACGACTAGTTCAATCGTGATCGAATCACTGGTTAACATCCTGATTCAGATCTAATATAACAACATGTATAGGCCATACTAATTTAAATGTTTGACTCGATGCGGAAATCACTCTGGGGCGGCTCGACGCTCAAAAGGCGGATGGTACATATAACCATTTCAGACAACTCCGTCTATAATAATCCAGAGCTCTTCATGACAAATTTTCTTCTCGATTTCAAATGCTTATTATCAATCAAAATCCCATAACAAACGTTCCGTAGTTTAAAATAAAATTATTATTACTTTGATGTATTTTGTATACGCTACGAGAAGGAAATGAAAGGCATCAATTTCCGTAGAAAACCTTAATGTACTACATACAGGCAATCATGTAAAAAAGTATATAGGTAGGTACATAAGTACATTACTGAGGCTCATTTGTATCGGGGTAGGCAGTCAGTGTAAAATAATCGGATCCCGTAAATGTTATATTAATGATCGTCCATTTGTAAGAGTGAAATAAATTTGATGAAATTAAAAGGAAAAAAAAATCAGTATGAATAATTGGCGTTCGCTTGTTGTATGTCCGCCTTCTGTTATTAAATTCCACGTAGGTTTTATGTGAAATATGGAAAAAAATCTTCCGTACAAGTCGTCATAAGCAACGGATTCTACGGTTTTTTTTTATTAATTTGCTACATTTTGCTATTAGTAATGTGATTATTCACACGATGAATAACGATAGAGAAAAATGTGAAGAAAAAGATAAAAAAAATCTTTCAATTACCTACATTATTTCTTAATAAGACGCAGTGGTTAGATTTAATATATTGTTCTGGGTATATTGCAAAAGAAGAGACCAAATTCCAGACCTTAATAGAGGATAACGTCGCTTATAAGCTAATTCCGCGAATTAGATTTTTATCACAGCTTTTTTTGATCCACCAACCCTACAGTCCCGAAAGCAATCTAGTTGGGCCAAGGATTACTCGTTTCTTTTTTTTATTTTATCTAATTGTGCCCGCGGTATGCCCCAGAGATGGGGCGATGTGTCGCGGAGTATCTACTCCGCTGCCCTGCGCGGAAACCAATTTCAAAAGACCCAGAAACTGTACAGAGTCGGATGGATTTGCGATTTTTTTGGGATAAACTAGGGGAGTTGAATTGAAGACTTTTAAAGTGAAATTTCTTTAGGCGCGTTGGGCAGTTTTTGAGATGGGAAAAAACGAAAAAACCATTGAACTCACGACACTGTTACCGTAACCGACACCGCGCTACATTCGGATGTGTTTGGCTGTCCTCGGGACGTACTCGGTTTTAATGTATATCCGATATGTCAGTGAGTGATGGCAAAATATTCTGTTTGTATTTTTTTTTGTTTATAAGACGATTAAAAAATACACACGTAATTGTTCAAGTTATTTCTGGTACCAATAAACAACTTTTTTTTCTTTTTTTTTTTTTCAAGTTTTCACTTCTGTCGGCGCTCCCGGAGTGCCACTGTTTTTTTTATTATTTTTAATTAACAGTGTGTACTGGAATGCACTGGAGAAATGTCTGCCTACAGTGGGAATGTAAATGACGTCTTGCAACGTAACATTATTGTTATCTGATGAAAAGGAAGGCTTAGTATAATCGTGTCGTAAGTATAGCAGAAATGCAGAGTTCTTGTCAAAGAAAGATTTACGGCTCCAATGTTTAGTAAACTCGAGCCTATTTGCTTCGGAAATATTTGAGATATCGATCAAAAACCAAACCTTCGACCCTTTACAAGCACGTAAAATCCATATTAACATACAGATGTATATCAGAAATCGTAGGGTAAATATTGTTCGGAAAGGATAGCATACTCCGGCCCTGTCGAGAGTGGCGCCCCCTTCAGCCCGCGAGTGACACTGACGGATCGCGGGACATTAGTCATAGTCGAGACCTCCCGCCCTCCCTTCCCGCACCCCGCACTACCCCCGCACATACCCTGTTTATTTACTTTTTGTAACGCTATTGATGTTTAATTATAGAGCACCCTAATGTATCTCGCCTAATTTTGACGCGTAATGTTTTGCTTGTAATATTTCATTGCATCACGAATATATTTTGTTAGTACTATGTCGTTTGTTGAGTGCTATTTTGAAGCGATTTTCTGTCTACAGTCGATATTTCTTAGGCAAATGTAGGAGCGTTTGACCAAGATGCTTACCTACTATCTACAAAATTTGGTCGTTGTCTGGGTGAAACTGAACTTTAAAACTATTGTCAACGTAGACATGACGTAGGCGTACAGGACCTGGCAAGACCTAACTGGCAAACGTAATGCAGGTTAGTACCTACTGTGTAAATAAAAAGGCTTTTCTCAACATCTGTCTAGTATACTCATTACAAATATTGTGTATGACCCGAACGACCACGAAATCATTAGTCACGAATTACCACTATACCAGATTTTTACTCTGAAAATATTTTGCAAGCAACGCCGAATGACCACAACTTACTCATACACATCGAAGTATCCATTGCCGACAAGCTACACGCAAATAAAACGGTACATCCACCTCTCAGTCGAAGTGGTAAAACAAGAGAAATACTGCATAGTTCTGACCGGAATGATAGTTTGTCTTACCACTATGATAGTTGTTCATTAATACTTGAACAGCTGTGTCATTTCGAGCTATCAACACTTCGTTCTGTTTTGTTGGTGGAGTTAGCCTATTCATTCATAGATGAAGGATTAAAATAGGTTTTATGTGAGTTAGAACATTCATCATTGAAATTGATTAGCGTGACATAATTGCCTCCTCAATGGATGAATTCAGATCATGGGTGGAAGTTTCTTAATTAACCTACATTTTGACTAGAGCATCCTAGTGATCCATAATATCTTCTATTGCATCTAGCAGTTTTTTTCTTTTATGATGGACTCTATTTTAGTGTTTGGACTCTATTTTAGCTATTATTTTTATTTCTACGTAGCTCTTTATTTCTAGTCAATTATTTAGTTCTCAAGCTCGATTTAATTTCTGTAAATATGTAGATAAAAAATGGTAATGACGCGAATGTCCCCTCATATACCTACATAATTATGGTAATACGACATGTACCTACATACCTACGAGTCATTTCCACGACATAAGAAAGATAATCTTAGTTTAAGTAAATACGCAAACAAATCCCTCCTCTCCCTCCAAAACAAACACCCATCTTCAACAGTAGCAAGAGTAACATAATCATTAACAAATCGAATTTTCCATCAATCTCGTGACGTCATCGCTTACGATATCTTTACCTGAGAGGTGGCGCCCTCTGCCTTATCACATAGCGACATGATAAATGACTTGCGCCTATCTGTTAATTAAGATTTTCGCGGCTCTCACGTGTAGACAGACGGATGGCGGTAATTTAACTTAGATGTTGTTGGATGTTGGATGACGAAAAATATTGAATTTATAGTGATTGTTGATGTGATAGTGGATGTTCCCGAGTTTACATTTTCTCGTAGTTACTTATGTAGGTATAATGTGACTGGTGTTAACTAGCTCCGAGAATAGTTTTTGGTAAGGGATGTGGTATGAAAAAATTGAAAAAAAGGAAAAGAAAATACGTTTATTTGCGGTAAATATGACGCAGAGAAATTTGATGTTCACTTTCTGTTTTTTAAGACTGAGAGATTCTATTGATAATTTATACGACTTCTGAATTTATGGAAAATATTCGTCCGCAAATCTTTCACCAACCTGAAAAATCACATACACATATACATTCATAAGGGAAAATTGTCTTAGAGCTGATTTTTCAATCATCTGTTAACACTTTATTCGAGGAATAATTTTGAAATTTTGACAGTTATTTCATACAAAATCTGTCAAACGTCAGATTTATTTCTCGAATAAAATTTATATGGCGATGGAAAAATCAGCCCTTAATGTAATTTTACATTTGCAACGAGGACGTTAAAACCGTACACAAACATTCTACATCTAAAAAACCTGTCTGCAAGTGCAAAGTGTATCAAGACATAGTCGAGATAGTTCGCTGATCGTCGATAGAGGGCGTGCCCGAACACCCATTTGTCAGCGAGAGGCTCATTAGGGTCGAATCTGGTTGAATCTCCAGGGATTAAGGGTCTCAATACGAGGTAGTCGTCAAGAGTGTACGGTAATGGATATTGAAGGAAAATTGTTAGATTTAAGTCTTCTGGGTTATGTTAGTCTGATATGATTTATGTGTAGACGCAATTTTTAGTTCGGTCAATACTTAGATTTTTAATAGGTACCATTGAGCACTATTGTCTCGGCTATCTATATACAAAATTTAAAGTCCTGACTGACTGATATATCAACGCACAGTCTAAACCGCTGGTCCTAGAGACATGAAATTTGGAGGGTGTGTTCTTTGTGAAGAGTAGGTATCCACTAAGAAAGGGTTTTTCAAAATTCCACCCCTAAGAGTAGAGAATTTTATTGTCTGAAGAAAAATTTTATTCGATGATACACATTTGTGTATTTTTTTTTGGTTTGTTTTGATTTTGATGGTCTCATCATAATCATCCACAGCCCGACTTCAGCCACTACCTACTGTGTATGGCTGATGGGTCTCTCTTTTCATACTCCAATCCTAGCCCCTGTGCCAGTCTCCTTCAGGTCTTTCACTGCTGGGACATAGGCCTCCTCTCGGTGAGAGGGAGTGGGCCGTAATCCACCACACGAGCCCAGTGCAGGTTGGTAGATGTCACATGTCTTCGAATTTTTGGTTCTAGGTCATCATGCCGGTTTCCTCACGATGTTTTTCTGCACCGTTTTGAGAGCAGTAAATAAATAATTTACACAAAGTAAAGCGCCTGTCTGGGTTCGAACGTATAACTTACAACTCGTAAGTCGCGGCCGTTATCACTGGGCCACCACTGCTAACAAATAGGTAGGGTATATTTAGTAATATTACAATACTGATTTGCAAAACATAGGTTTGATGATCTGTCTCGTCATTTTATGAACGTTCACAGTCTGATCTCAGTCTCAATCTGTCAAAAACACCTCTAATTTTCCTACATTTTGACAAGTTTTTGACATTTGTTTGTCGCCGAGATGAGACTGCGACTAGATTTTGAACGTTTTAAATTACGAGAATTGGCCTTCTGTTAGGACAGAATTTTCGGTAGAAGTAGGTATCTAGACAAGTATCTGTACCTAATTGACATAAATCTGCGTCCATTACTGCAGTAGCACTCAAATGATGTTCAACTATTAAACCTACCTCCCTTAATCAATTAAATTCTTATAAATTTTATTTTTAAATATTAGTATAAAGAAATATAAAAACATTTAAAAATATAAAAAATAGTAGCCCACCGGTATCGGGAACAGGGTCCAAGCTAGGTCAGGGCTCCAGAGAGAGGAACCTCCTAACTATTCGGGCCGTGTCCAGAAGTACCGCTTTCTGAATCAAGCCCTTGATCCAGCTGCCCAACGAGAGCCTCCTCAGGTGTTGGTCGAGGCTCTTGGCTATTAGACCATTGGCTGTCACGACTATCGGCACAATGATCGCTGAGTCCACATCCCACATGTCGACAACCTCGTGAGCCAAGTCAAGATACTTGATTTGTTTATCTTTCTCGGCTTTCACGAAAAACCTACCTTATTATTATGTTATTATTTGCTTTTATTTCAACTCTTATTCGCAATCACATCAGATCTGTAATGTCAAGTACAGACGTCAGCACATCAAGCTACTACAATCTGTCAAATTTCTTTAATAGATTTTCAACTTTATCGCTAAAGCATAAGGTTCAAAGTTGATTGGGAAAATTTGACAGTTTCGGGTAGCTTGATGTGCTGGCGTCTGTACATTACACTAATAGGCTTTTCAAGCAAAAACCCAATCCCCAGAAAACGCTAGTTAACTCAGCTATAATTTACTATATACGATGTAAATCTGTGTACGACGATTATAAAAACATTACACGATAGATATAAACTTATCGCGACCGCCAATCAGAAACGAGAAGTCGAAATAAATCGATGTTACATCCAATCATTACTCTACGTCAGGATCGACTCAATTAAAATATCGTTAATGTGCTACAATTAAACAAAAAGCAACCCTATTCTGTAAACTTTAGAGTTGTTTTTTACGCTGTCAATATTTTTACCTTGCAATGGTCATTATGGTAAATGTTGTATACTATAAAACCACGAAATCGGCGTGTCGGAATCGGAATAAAGGTAAAATAAACAGTCGGTAGAGGTGCGCTGGACACGAGGTAGTAAGTTTTAAATTATAAAAAAAAGCGGCCATTATAAAAATATCAACCTGTAACTATCATTGGAATGATGTTTATTCTCATACATTAGGTAGATGAAAGAAAGAACTTGACGAGAGAGGTAATCTTTTGTTCCAATAATTTCTAAATCTGATGATTTCATATTTATAGGAAATGGATTCCAGAATTAGTCACTTCAAATTATTTATACGATACCACTATCTTATTCAATTAATCTTGAAGGCCGTCTCCTGAAACTTCAGTTTTAAAGTCGAACAGTCAATTAAAAAGTATGAATTCATATTGCATTTCATTACTTTACTGCAATACAAATTAATAAGTCCTTCAATAAACTAAATGTTTCATACATTCAATTCAATTAATAACGTCAGCTTACTATTACTATCACATTACTATAACACTCTATAAAATTTAAATGATCGCCATTTAAATGTTCAAAATCCATATCTATCTCATTTGTATCCAGTACTCTATCAAATAAAATTATAATACAGTACATTACTGAACTCAAATGATTGCGTAGATTATCTATTTTTCATGATCAACGTAAAGTCGGTTGTAATTTATCAAAGTGTTTACCTAAAACAAATACGGAGCTAAGTACTGTAATCTGTATCTTGTGTAGTTTATCTATATCTAGGCCCATGGTAATTTGCTTTAGCTTCAGAATTTTGTTGATAGTAACTGCATTACTGCAATATACACAATCTAATTGTATATTGTAGTATCTACCTCTTTATTTTGGACATTTCTCATTCATTACTGTAGCTCAGCTTGGACATGAATTACGTAGCTTGTCGTCCGCTAAATTCATCGACCATTTCATTCTTTGAATTTACCTTTCCTACCTTTTATTTTCACTTGGTCTATACTTTGATCAAACAGTTCATCGTTAAATTAATTTGATCGCTCTTGTAGTCATTTCACCAATGAATATTTTGCTACCAGTATTTGTAAACCCTGCAGCATCATCGATCATCTCTTCCCAGAATACCCTAAAACATTTCGACAATCTACATGAGTACTTTTTAAAAGAAAATATTTACAGTCTCCAGCGGTGTTATCCTCGTGTGCGAACGATAAATTACTTGTAATTTCGTACTCGGGTGATACCTGAGCTCAGTGAAAAAACACGAGACATAGACGTCTTGGTGCGTCGCAAATTACGGTCATCATCTTCTCATCAGGAGCGTGGGTACGCGTTGATGTATCGCTGTTCGGCTGGAGGGTACCGGAGCGTACCCATATAGGGACTTGAATGTGCAGAAGGGATTTTTGGGAGGTTGTTTAAAGTTTCGAGAAATTAAGGAAATGGGTTTTAGTGTTGTCAAACGATGAATGATTAAAAAACGTATGTTCTATTTGGAATATGGTATTTTGAATGTAGTATGGAATAGAGATCTTACAAAAGCCACCAAGATCCGGCTTGTTCAATCACTGATTTTTCATATCTTCCTTTACGCTGCTTAGACGTGGACACTGCGAGACATCAAGAAGAAAACGATAGACGTTCTGGAAATGTGGTGCTGGAGAAGAATACTTGGGGTATCGTGGACTGAGTTCCGCACCAACACCTCTATACGCTAAGAACTCAAAATCAAAAACCGTCTATTTGTTATGGTCCAAAAGCGCGTCCTCAATTACTTCGGACATGTCTCGAGGCGTGAGGGAGACTCTATTGAGCGCCTTGTCATGCAAGGTAGAGTGGAGGGTACTAGACCACGCGGACGCTCACCCATGAGATGGACTGACCAAATTAAATCCGCAGTGGGTGATCCCTTGTATGAGTGCACAAAAAACACCCGAAATTGGAGTAGGTGGCAAGAAATCGTAAGGCGAATCACATCAGCCCCTAAACAAGAAACTACATGAGGACCACGACTGCTCTGACAAGAGTGCTACGAAGAAGAAGAAGAAGATGTTCTATTTCACCTGAAGAATTTTTAGTTTTAATTTAGTTCATAAAAAAACTAGGTACTGTCTCTCTTCCCTACTGGTTATCCCAAACGGTGGTGAGTTCAGCCTTCCATAGTATTCTCCACTTCTTCTCTCTTTCCTTGACATCCATTGCACAACGTCATGTTTCTTTGCATTATGCTTTAGCAGGAACCCGTTGGATGCGAGAAGCGCAGAACCGGTCGAAGTGAAGGTGCTTAGGGGAGGCCTATGTCCAGCAGTGGACGTCTTTCGGCTGAAATGATGATGATGATGCTTTAGCCTCCTGTTTACAAGAACAGGCAGTTTCAGTGCAGGATGGCCAAAAAATAATATTATGATACAATTCTGTATGATTTGAAACTGCATTGTTTATTTTGTTTCAATCAATACAACTAGGAGCTTACCACGCATTGGTTTCAAATAATCCTTGCCACGTCTAGACACTTCTAAACTCTGTGATGTAAATATGAGCACTTCAACATCAGAGAGAGTTGGCTTAAAGAGTAAATGGGCGTTCAGCGTTAGGTTTTAAACTCTACTAAAGTTTGTGCCTCACAAGAAACAAATTACGAGGAAACGAAATCACCGCAGTAATATCCCGTTACTTTACATTATGTTGCGTATTGCCACCTGCGAATATTGCTTTTGTGAACGTAAGATAGATAGTTTTGTAAATGATCGTCATAGATTCCCATGGAGTATGTAGGCTCCGCTAGTATTCTCCAGGAGAAACTATCGAATATGACGAGTAAATAATATGTTCATGAATTCGTGGTTTAGAAAACACGAGAAGAAAATTATTTAAGAATACCAGTTTCTTTGCTTCCGATTTGAATTTGACTTCCTGTTTATTTTAAGCGTCTCATACGCAGATTCTTAAACAGTTTCTGTAAATAACATTGATAAGTTAGCTTGATGAGTGAACGAGATTTTTCATCGTAAATATTTTTTATAAAAATGCACTTAGGTTCCAAATATAACATAATGAATATTTCTTCTAAAAGTCCTGCTAAGTTTCAGCATTATTTAAGAACATTTCCACTGCCATAGCCAAAAGGTTGAAAATGCTCGTGTTCACGACGACAAATAAAAATGTGGCAGCTGACACTGCGCATCCTAGTAATACCATATCGAAACCAGCTTCCAAATGCCATCATACTTAGCCCATTTATCCAAAACAGAAAGGCAGACAAGCATTACTTGATATAATATTTCAACTGAAGGTATTAGAAAGGCAGTAGTAAGCGTACGACGGTAACTAATCGTCGCGCATGCGTGTCCAATCGGAATGACTGTGGAACAATTGCTGGCAATGCTTTAGGTAGCCATAGGTGCTTGATTCGATGTGGGTAATGTATTTACAGAAATAGAGACTAAAATGTCAAATTCTTCGTTGAGAGCTTTTACTGCGGTAGCTCTAACATTGTTCTGTTTGTCATTGCTTTGCTGCGTATGCGCTGTGTTCTTTGCCCTCTTTGAAGTTAAGATCATGAAGGTTCATTTAAATTGGATATGAAAACAAATTTTATATATTAGTGTTCTAAATCATGGTGCTTATAGCTCTTATTTTCGTGATTTACTACTTTTTTGGTCTCGTCTTGATTAAGGAAGGAATATATGTTATAGGTACACTTTTAAATGAATGAATTAATAATTAAATGAGTTCAGAAATTAGAGACAGAAGAGGTAATTATGAAAAATTAAGCGTAAAATTAACCTAACTCTCCCCGGCTATTTATAGAAACCTTCACAGCAAATTCAAAGCCGTCCGACCCGGGAAAGGGCATACATTTTCCTATTTTTTCAACGTCCACCCACACCTAATAGTTTTTACGCATCAAGCGGTAGTCGTGTAAAAACGTAAATTACCAAAACGGATCGCCGGTAAAAAGTGGGCTGGCCGTCAGATCATTAGTAAGAGCCAATGGTCGTTACCTAAAAGTCATTAGCGTCAACTTTTACTGTAATTTGAGGTTGTATACCAACCTACATAAGTGTACTATGTGATGGGCATTTTCATTATAATAATTTATGTAAAAGAACCAATTTTGTGTTATTAGTTACGACATTCGATGATGATGACTTGATGGGTGAACTTGATTGCGAAATTGTACCAAACTTGTTTTGTGACTTTCGATAGAGCTTTTTGCATATTTTGCCTTCTTTTGCTCATCGAATTATAATCGAAGTTGTAAGGTTTTACATGTAATAACTTAATTTGTCGCTGCAGCCTTATCTTGTAAGATGTATGCCATACCTTAGCGATGATTAGGATCACCCAATGACTCAATTTCCATACTGGTGTACATTTCATTATCGATGTCTGTGTGAAGGGAAACTTAAATACTTACTTACTCTTTTTTCAGCAGTCTTATGTCCAGAATTAGCATATATATGGTACCATGACAATGCATAATTAGCTTATAATGGTCCCACTGCTGGGACACTGGCCTCTTCTCGGAGAGAGGGAGTGGGCCGTAATCCACCACGGGGACCCAGTGCGGGTTGGTAGAGATTAGGTACTAACTGTAATGTCTTTGAATTTTTGGTTCTAGGACATGCCTGTATTCTCACGATGTTTTTCTTTACCGTTTTTGAGAGCAGTGGTGATGAAATAATTTACACAAAGTAAAGCACCTGTCTGGGTTCGAGCCTACGACCTACACTTTGCAAGTCGCGACCGTTACCTAGTGGATATGGCGCGCGAGTGCTGCCCTAGTGGTCACCACTGCATATTTCACAATGTTAAGAAGAAAATAATCATGAACAAAACCATTTTTTTCAAACGATGTTGGCATCGAAATCAATAATTTCAATAGGCATTTATATCAATGAATTTCCATAACCATCGGACCGTGAAAATAAAAACCTAGATTTTCCGCCATTGCTTTACGATTACGAATCATACAAAAAGCCGGCTCCATTTCCATTAATTTGTCGCCCAACTTTTACAATGGCATAAGTTTTTGCACGAGCCAGTGCAGTCGATTGTTCTAATTGCGCGGTTCCATTACAATAATGTCTTATAATCACAGGGCTATTTGTAAACGCCGCGTCGGGCTGCAATGAGGTGTGGAAACGGACCGTTTTGCGGTGCGCGCTTTCAGTGGAGCGGCTGTGGTGCAAGTTAGAGGCGGAGTAAGCAATAGCGAAGCATTAGCGAAAAAGTTCATATGCTTAAGGTAAATTGGGAGTTATTCCGGTCTGATCCCCGGAACCCCCCCTCTACCCTCCTCCTCGATCCCCTGCCTGTTCGTCTTCTGTTTTAATCTCTGTCTTATCCACTATAAACTTTCTCATTCCAGTTTGATCCGCTTTTTCTTTTGTTTTTGATCCTGAAGGATCGTCAGCAACAAAAATTGGTGAGTTGTTCAAATAAAAAATTTCGTTCTAAGTACACATATCTAACTATCATCATCTGCCTAGCCTTTTCCCAACTATATTGGGGTCGGCTTCCATGGGGCGACTGCCTATCTGACCTCCAAACCCCAGTAACTGGGTAGTACTATACCCCTTGGAAAGGACTGATTGTCAGACTTTCGGGCTTCTGACGACCCGTAACTACTGTCAGAGATCACGCATGTGGATCACACAACGTGCTTTCCGAAAAACGGAGGAGTCTTGGTATATAAAGATTGTCAGGTCCACGGACCAACCGCGGCAAGCGTAGCCGTTCGAACCATGCGGCTGTTATTACTTAGCCACAGGTCCCTCAATTTACATCTATCATCATAACTTGATAAGCGGTTTTTGAGTATTTTTCAATAAATTATTAGATAGCGGTGCCGATTCCCTTATTCACAAACTAAACTAAATTTAAGTGCAGTGCATCTTTTTCTTTCTATTTAATTAAGAAAAGGACAGAAGATAAATTTTAGTTTAGTCCTGTCAAATTAATCACCGCCTGAGACTACTCCATACAAGTTTAGACGTGATTAAAAACTTGCTTACTAAAATAACGTCAATTTACGTCAGGCGCTGATTAATTATAAGTAGGTTCAGTGTACTAGCAGGAGTTTATCAAGAGAATAGTCGCAGAAAGGGGACAGTTTTCTATCGTAAAGCACTCTCTAATTACTCCGCATTATGAGTGATGAATGATTTTATTTTTGTAAGTAGGTTTGTACAAACACTTTTACACGTCAATCATATTTTTTTTAAACTAGATGAAGACGGCGTTTCCTATCTGACTACTCTGAGAAGAAAGGCCGAAACAAACTCGGAGGTCACAGTATCTTTTAAAGTCCAGACATAATCTTGGTCAGGTTATTTGAAGACCATGTAGATCGATGTCTGAGATGGTCTTTTGAGAGTCGTACAATATAGCGTCGAATGAACTAACTTTTACCTGTTACAAGTCTCGCTAGTCTCTCACAGCTTGAACCACGCAAGTTCTCTGCATTACTGTAACATTGTCGGTCGCTGATGGCCAGTAGCCGTGCGGTTTAGAAATCGATTCAGCTATTCATTAATTTAATACATTTCCTGTTAGTGAGCCTTGTAATTGATATCTAGTTTAATAACGTACAATAATGTTTAATGTACCACAAATTTTGAAATGCTATTTTATTAGTAAAAGCATTTCCTGTGTGACAATAGATAACAGCTGCCAGTTACATTAATAAGTACGTTATGTATTCACCTATTCATAATGCTATTAATAATGCGTTATTGAATAATTATTTAAGAATTTAGTTTTAACCACCCATGTAGATTACTCTACCACATGGGTGGTTCTAGGACATGCTGGTTTCCTCACAATGTTTTCCTTCACCGTTATTAGATCAGCGGGGATGAAATCTGAATCGTATGTCATTTTATATACGACCAACTTGATAAACCTAAGCTCATCCAATTCCACAATTCCGTTTAGAAAAATCATCGCTTTTCGATCCGAAAACTTTGAAAAATTCAGGAATAATTATTGTACCTATTTATACTGAACTTCACATTCCTAACATATTCAAGACAGTTTAATAATTTATAATACAAACATCAAAATGTGAAAAACATAAATGATGAGCTAGAAGTGTGACCTGCATGGTGTCGGGTGTTGGAAGTGAGACGTTCACTCGTCACATATAATAATTAGTCAGTAAGACAAACGGGTCACAAACGGAGCTGTCGCGAAATTAGCACGAAGGAGTTGAATAAACTCGTCTTTCAGGAGAAGAAATTAAGAAAATATTTTAACTAATAAAACTGATGTGGACACGTGATTATAGTTTTTTTATGTCAGCTGATTAGTTTTTTCTTTGATTTTGATGACTCAGATTTGAGAGAGTACCCAGTTAAAAGTCATCAAGTTTGGCAGCTTGACCGATGGCCGGTAGAGCAGACGAGCTCTAGAGTGAAGACCGCGTACCAGCAAGCGTAGTGTTAAGCGCCCCCAGCTAGATGGACCGACGACCTTATGAAGGTAGCTGGGTCAGACTGGATGCGGACAGCGGAGGACAGGGTGGTGCGGCGCAGCCTGGGAGAGGCCTATGTCCAGCAGTGGATTGCGATAGGCTGAGTGCCTTTGCAGTGATACTAACTGTCTACGGCGCTCTGGACGTACATTAGTTAGTATTACCACTGGTGAAGGCTCATTTAATGCATCCTTAAGGCATTTCAATAATTATCAGATTCTATCGTGGTCCTCTGCTATCTGAAAAGCACACTTTAGACCATATTAGTCCAGTCATACATTAGTCTTTACATGCCATCCACAATTACGGGTGGTCTTTGCAGGAAACCACACAATTCTAAGTTAAAAGAATCCCACTAAGTTCATTAATAAAAATAAACATGATCAAAGAGCTGCATGCCAAAAATGAAACAATACGCCATTACTCATTGAAACATCTTGATGCTATATGCAAATTTTTGACGCGTTAATCTTGCACCTTTTATGTTAATTGAAGACATGTAGAGGGGGCTTAGAAGTCCCCTCGAGAGCCAGTCTAGGATTGTGATTAAACTTTAACTTTGAATAAAGACAACAATGACAGAATAGAAACTATTTGTGAATACGTATGGCAGTCAAAAATGATGATAGATGATAGGGAAATGTGCATTCGATGCGTTTTGAAAGCCGATGTATTTAATTGTAGTTAAATATTTAGGTACTTATATAAAAGGTGAGACTATAATAATCTTCTTTTCAGCAAGACCTTATAAGGCTTTTGAACTTTTGCATTTCGCACTATAATTCTAGGTAATATTCAAATAGATTTTGTTATTTTAGGACCCAAATATGTCAAAATATTTTTGATGAAATATTGCTTGGATAAATCCAAACAATCTACTAGTTTGATTTGATAGGCAGCCAGGTGCCTAGACATCGGATTTGCTGTCGCTAGATAGGAATTCTGTCCCGAAAAAAAAGAAAAATATCTATAGTTTCATCTCTAAATAAGTACCTAATGTTATTTATACATTATCCTGGAATACTCAGAACAGCCCTGTCCAGTATGGCATGTGACGTCACTAACGAGTCGACAGTGCTCGGACGTTAGCAAAAGGCAAACTGACCCGAAATTCCACTCAGCATTGCAAAGAGCAAAACTTGTATAAATGTACTTGGTGGAGTTGCTATTACGTGTAGACTATGTACTTACTTAGTCTACAGTTACTTAGTATATATACACACCTACATACGTGTGTAGATATACTAAGAACCTAAGATGAGACCGGTAGGGTCAGGTATTTACAAATATTGTCATGAAGAGCTGAAGTCACATCCAATTTTGTTGCAATAAACCTATTTTTCTTTTTATCTTTTTTTCAGTATCTAAAGTTGCGATGTCTCAAAGTGCCTTCACCAATCCAAGTTCCATTTTTCTGTTTTTGAATGCCTGTAATTTTAAACTCTCTATAAAAACGAATTAATAATAAAAGAAAGAAAGAATAAAATTTATTTGGCAACATTACGGGAAACACAAAATACAAATTTAAAAAAGTAAACATCAGAACCCGCTGAACCTACCTGTCAAAAACGGTTGAAAAGGTTGATCATAATAATTATCATTAATTTCAGTTCTGCAATACTGTAGGCAAATGTAGATAACGATTTGAAAGTGCAGAGCCGTTATCCAAATGCGGGACGACCCGAAAATCCACTTAGCCTTCCCGGAAAACTTGGTAAAGGGTTGTGAGGGTTGCACGTAAGAGCTTAAAAACAAGGGGTGTTTATTAAATTATTTCGTTGTGCATAGGGATTTAATCAGAGCCACTGATAATCATTTGGGATTGGGATTAATGGGTGAAATGGTGTGAGGGTTTGCTTTATTTTCGGAAAAGACACTCGCTGTTTGAGTTGGTCATATGTTTTGGTTGTTACTTTGCCACTGCAGGGAATCAGGAAAGGTTTGGTCCTCTTTTGTGGGTTTTCGTCGTAGTTAAGCTCACGTATTACAGTCCAGAAGTCAGTCATCCTCATCAACCTAGCAGTACACTGTTAGAATAAAGCCTTCATGACACGCTATTCAATTCGATTCTTAACCATTTGGCTCCACCTAACCGAGTAGCTCAGTATTTCCACCTCCTTCTTCGCACAATGACAATCAACCCTCAAATGGGAACATATTACATATATTTGTCGCAAGCCTAACATTCCACCATACAGCACAGGATCTAAGCGGACTCCACCATGTCTAATTAGACACAATGAGAACACTTCCCAACCGTTGTTTCTTGTATAATGGCTTGTTATTAAAACTTTATATTTGTGTCAGGTGCCTTAACAGAGTGCTAAGTTGCCTGCCAAATGACACTTGTTTTGAATTACTGAAGACTTTATGAAGAATTGTGGAACTAGGGATGTTGGTTAATTTCCCTTTTACTTTCAAGGAGTTGATTCCTTGTTTAAGCCTAGTTTAGAATAGATAGGTGAAGAAATTATTAAGCCTTAACCACGGTACATCAATACATGATGCATGAAACTCATCATTTTAAATAGTTTTCTTTTTTCCAATTTTGTGTCAGTAAGAATCATATTTGCAGATCATCTTTCAAAGCATTGGCTGTTTAAAACCTCAGCTTCCTATCCAAACTTTTGAGTTTCCACTCCACTTATAATCACACTAGGTCCTGCCATCCCAACTCCACCATCAATAAAACATCGATAAACAAATCCCAGTCGTCACACGATCAGCTAGACGCGACATCAAAATGCTAATACCAAAACTACGAGCGCACTCGAATAAACTACATTATGCTGGGATGTTCAGCTGTTCAGTTTTACAGCTCAACCCGCGTAACAATCCTCCGTGGAGCAGCCGCGCAAACTTTTAATTGGCGTGCCATTAGGACGGGCGGAGGCACTAAGCGATTTGTGGTGTACCGGCCCTCTCTCTCGAGGTTTTAATTTCTCTCGCACCTCTTGTGGGGGGCTTGTTGATTACGTATTCTGGATTCGGATTACGAGTGCCTTAGATGTGGTGGATGTAATTGTCGGTTAGTGTAGATGCAGGTGCTAGGTACGTCAGGAAATCAAACGGTTTTTTTAAGCAAGTTATGGGACTTGGCCAAAATATTTTGTAAAAGTTGCATTTGCTCCATTTTGACGTCATCATCGTCTTTCAGGTTTTTGTCAGACGGGCCACTTTAAAGTAGTTATGTGGTTATGCTGGTGATACTGGTTAATCACCTTTAGTACGTTCCCACATGGACTTCTATCAGATTTGACAATACTTCACATCACACTGTGTTTGTATATATGTTTGTTACTTCTTCACACTCAAATGGCTGGACCAATTTTGATAAAATGTTGTATGGAGATAGCTGACACCCTTGGTTAACACATAAGCTACTTTTATTTCGATATTCGCACGGGATCGACATTTACGCGGGTGAAACCGCGGGGCGCAGCTAGTTTATTAATCATTTTACAGTTTCAGCTTACCAACTAAGCAACAAATAAAACGAAAAATAAAAACATCCATCTTTTTAAATATGGACGTGTCTTTAAGACAGATTTGAACGTAGTTCCAGACAGATAGAGGATAACATAAAGGCACGATCTTGTAAAAAAGTTTGCAGCAAAAAGTTCTCTCAGAAACTGTGGGAGCTGTTATACCTAATTTCAAGTGATTTTCTTGGACGCTTTCTGGAGCAAAAAATTACGTTACGTAAGAAGACATTGGTATGTCATAAGTGACAACTAAAGTAGAAGAAGAAAATATCACGAAAATAGATCTTTTGTTAGAATCAAACAATGCAACTCTCGATTTTTTAATTAGTCAATTATAACTTGTGGGTTTTGGCGTGGCTCTGTTGTAGCAGGACGGTCATGTCTTCAGCTAATGACACATCGTTACCGCCACAAATCTCCGACATTACAACGTATTAAAACTCTAAAACTTTACTCGGCTCGCCGTTTGGCTTCAACAAAAACTTTCTTACATCACAAGATTTAAATTCAAGTCTCGAACCGCGCGGAGTCATGAAAATATATTGCGCAAGGTTGTCTGGCTTACGAAAGATTATAGTTGTAGTGTGCTCTTTGATTATCATGATTCTTGTTTTGAAACCCATCAATGTAGTTTCTAGGATTAAAGTTATGTCTTATTCGATGTCGCAAGTACTTAATGTTAGTACCTAGTAGAATCGAATCTTACTAGAGTTAAGTAAGTACTCTTATTAAATTAAAACTATTAAGAAAAATTTGCTAATAGTTTACGGTTTTTGTTATTCTTATTTGCATTTCTTAGCAGTCAACATTTCTTCTTAATTTTTTACAGAGATTTATCAAAAAAACTTTTATAATCCAAATGTACTGCTTACCCAAAAAACACCAGTTACTTTAACAAAAAGGTTATAAAAATGTAACAAAATTACAGTGTTTATTGAAACTTGTAATAAAAATAACGGTTTCCGGAAAACCTTGTTCATACTTGGCGCCATTTTCCACTTCAATAATATTCGCTAGTGGCGCCGTTTCGCAGATTTTCATTCGCAACTTCGCAACCCTTACCCACGAGGGGATGGTTATCGTTCGTCATACCTTGGATAGATGGCGCACGGACCATTGTATTTCACGAAAGCCAGAACAGATGGCGCTGACAGAACTTCTGGATAATTATTTTGAAATGTAATCAAATTCGTATTAAAATATTTCGTAGGTAAATTTAAATACATTATTAATCATAAGTACTCAATTTCTGTTTTGGACAGACAGAAGAATATCAGAGTAGAAAAAACAAAAGACTATGGTTCTTTAATAAATTTTGTATTCGTAAACACAATAATGAGCATCAGATATAACCAAATGACAAACGAATTTCAATTGTTTTATGATTCTAAAATTCAAATCTACCATACATCTAAGGTTCAAGCGGCCGAGCGCCGCCGCCGGCTGTCGACGATTAGCCACGCTAGCCGGAACAATTTTTTAATATCCCCAAACAAGGAAGGCAAGTCTATCGAGTGTTTGAAATGTGTGGATAAGGCAATCTATTATGCCTTTTTCTTGGCCTCTTCTCTGCAATACTTCATTTATCCCGCTGCCAATGTCCTGCAAAATCCTTTGGTACCTCCTACTTTGTTTTGTTTAAAGGGTTTTTAAAGCAGAGTCATAATTGTATATTCTGTACATGGACGTAATTCTCTATCACTGCAAAATCTGTAACTATGTATAGCTGATAAAGGATCCGATTTAACCCTGTAGATGATTACCTACTATCAAATAACAATTTACCAATTGAAACTGTTTTTAAGTGCTAAGTAACTAAAATTATTCATTTGGTTTCTACAAAATCATATTAAGTATCTACCACGTACCTATTTGTTTGCATGTTTAACGCTTGTCTTAGATTTTGCATGCATTAATTTTCCAAATGGCCCTGATCCACAATGCCTAGTCCAACTAACATAATATCTACGAATAGACCTTTAACAGCAATTCAAATCTGTACTCCAATTCCCAGTAAATTGTCATGTCTACACTAAGACAGCACGAAAGGAACATTAACAGTTCGCCAGCGAGTTTGACAGCTACAATACGTGTCGTGGTTGGAATTAGCATACACACTTGTCGCATGCACTTGGCGACCGACTATGTCCATCTCATTCATATACGGTAGTTTGTTCATGTGTGAGAGGGAAGGGACGATGTTATGGTAGCTGACTTGTAAGACATTGATGTAACATAGTAGGTGTGTTTTTCTTCGTGATGGAATACGCATTGTTTGAGGTATGAAAGGAAAATATAATATCTTGTTGCGAAAGTTGTAAGGTCAACGCGGTAGGCCAATGGGTTACCGATTCATACAGACCGTACAGACTTCACATGTAGTTAGGACGACGTTATCAATTTGGCACATGTGTAAAAGCACTGCCGCTCTTGGCCACTTGAGGTCCACTTAACGTCACTCTTCCTTAAGGCAAATAAAATCGTATAAGGATATACTTATCTGGCTTGTTACTGACAAACTGCCAGTCGTTCTTTGAGTAATTTGTTTGAATTTAATTGAGATACCAAAACGAAAAATCGCTAAATATACTTTGATGCAGAAAGGGTATAGGTATGCCGTAATAGACTTGGTTTTACAGAAATGTTTAGCTAAATATTCGAAAATACGATAGATTCAGACGATAAGAACTGATTGAGTGAAAATAATGAATAGTGATAATAATTAAAAGCCTTCAAGCAATATAAAGTGGATTAGAAAGCTGAACCGCAATTTTAAAGACTAATTAAGATTTTGTAATTAGCAGGCAACAAACGTAAAGCTAATACTACCAATAATTATATCAGTAATTCTAATTCCAATACTGTTCTCAATACTAAATAAATGACTATTATTCAAATAACCATAGAACGTTTAATTTTTAGCAACAAAGGCTGACGGGGAGTGGCTCCACAAACACGGATTTCCAATTAAGTTAGGGCCTGATTGGCAGGTCGTTAGTCAACGCTGCAGCGTGAATGTGGGCGCACGTCTCGGCCCGGCCCGCGAAACATCGCGATTATTGATGGCTGATACACAACAAGATGTTTTAGAAGCGTATTTTGTAAAACAAGGTTAAAGTAATGATAAAAATGTTGAATTTGAAGTAAATAATAATTATAAAGAGTATCTTAATAGTAAAATTCATAAAGGAAGATTTTTTATGACTATTTTTAAACAAATTAGGGGTAACTCAGTTCAGCTATGAAAGCTACTTCATACACATAAAATCCTAATTCCAAACAATACTAAAAAAAAAGCAAATAAAAGTATAATTTTACGAAAAACCACAATTTGACCACATTCTCTAGCGTTTCAATTAAATCCATCTAAGTAACATTTTTACACTATAGAGTAAAATACTATATTATTTACAGGCATTAATACAAAACGAACTAACAACGAATTTAGTTCACACCATGAAAACTTCATATTACCAATTATTTGCAGACATACTTAGTACAAAGACACATCAGCACACCTTTTATCGGTTCTCTTAGTTTATTAGCTTTCCATGTAAGGACTAAGGTATTCGTAAGTGATACACAATACAAAAGTAATAGCATCGATTTCTAAGGTACGATCATGTCTATTAACTTTACATACTCCTAGAAAAAGTACATGTATGTCGGCAGATATGTCTGCACCGTGTTTTTCTTCAATGTCATTATTGATTGAAATGTTAATAAAATGAACTGGGGCCAATAAGGTTTTATCTTTGATGGGATCTTTATCACTTTAGAGTGCTTCATCTTGATCAGTATGCTCGCAGCTGTTTTAAGTTGCATGTTTAATACAAATTGTAATAACTAAGTATTTTTCAAGAAAACTAGCGTTATTGATATCGGTAGGTAATATAGAACCGCTTTTGTACAAATATTTAATGTTATATTCAATTTACTCAACACTTTTATTGCATTCCACATGTAGGTATTCTTAGGTGGAAAACTTATAGGTAATTAGATCATATGGACCCTGTCGGACACAGCAAAATAAGTGAGTTAGGAAGAGGAAGCATTTGTTAATTATATTACTCTAACAGTCATGTTTTTATTTCAGCGATTTAACATGTAAAAATCAATTACCTGCTAATCATTGATTAATTTGTTTAAAAGCACCACTACCTTCCACTTCTCTTTCCCAATTAGTGGGTATTTGCAAAGTCGAAAATGTGACCATGAGATATTAAATTTAACGGATGAGAACATATCTGCCATTAAATTGTATTTAATTATTTATGCCTACTATTAACAAAGAACTGTTATCTTCAATCCGTCTATGATAGTTTTTAAAGGCCATAGGAAATCTTTGAGGTTTCTGAAGTAAGAATGTTTGCAAAAATAAAAACGGCAACCAATATTCCAGAAACACATCGCAATTTGAATTTTCTTTCAGTACCGCGAAAAGCAACCAAGTCACGCATCACTACACAGTCGTTAATTATCGTCGACTGTCTCCGTATAAACATGATCGATTGACTGGCATGTACGAAAAGTGAAGATATCGGAGGGAAAGGAACATTAAGTGTATTCCTATGTCGGCAGTGATATCATTTTCATAGGCTGCCGAGGTTCCTGCAGCCCCTTGGAACTATTGCGAACAGGACAGGTGCGGAGATGTCAAAGAGTATCTTTATTTTTTCTCTAACTAAACTGCATTGAAGGCAGACAAACAAAGGGGCTTTAACTGACATCGATACTGTACCTACATAGAGGAATGATATCTTTCGATGTAAATAACTTCGCTGTTTGCATCCCAGAGTTTGATTAGTAGACTACTTTGAAAAATCGGATTGAAAAATTATATTGCGGAGTCCATACAAATTACCTACAGACCGGAAAAGGATTGATTTGTACCGATATGAAAGGAAGCTGCCGTTGTTGTAGTCGTGCAGAGAAATCTAGAATTTTTTGAAAATTACCATAGACGGATTGCATTGCATTTGATTTGCATTTCCAGTAACGAATTAGAAAGGCAATGATATGACCATGGACACTAGTAGGTATATTTAAAAAGGAACCAAGATACGGCGACTATCAAATATTGAGAAATGAACAAAATAGATGGCATAATAATGATATCTTTGGAATAGACGGGATACGAGCAAAGTCAATTTTTTTTTAATGGAGTTAAGAGTGATGCAATGAACTGACAAGGCTTTTAAAATCAGGCATCTTTTGGGAACGATGACTTCTTCTTCTTACATAATAAATTGCTTTCTATCAGGCCGAATGGAGGTGAAAAGAAAGCCTAAAACCGCAATTAAAAAAATCTTAATTTTTGTTTGCTAATGACACTTGAAAGGTTAAGAAAATAGCGACTCCACTGGAACCTTATTCTGGACTTACGAAAAAGCAACTGAATAGTAAGGCGTTGAGAAAAAAACAGAATGATTCAATCGGCCACTCTCGAATCTCGATCAGTCTTCGTCAATGTTTCATGTGTTTAGTTGGATATCGATTTATTGTCGACACTTATGGAAAAACTGACAGTTTAGACGGCTAAAGTTTCACAGCGCCTTTCAAGATTTAGAGACTATGCTGCAACACAGCTGATGATATTGAAATTGGTTTCTTAATAATAGTAGCATCTAAGATTTAACCGGTTTATATGTACCTTACATAAAGGTACAGTTTCAACAAGTTTTCAAGTCAAGTTTTTGCATATTAGTTAATATTTTTCTAATATCGTATCCTGTCTTTTGCAACCCAACTAGGTAGGTACTGAAGGCTCCGTTTTCGTTTTGTCATATCATTTATTACGAAACATAGTCTTCCTCACCCTCAGACTGTTGCAATGAGGATCGTGAGGTCATGATTGTTTTCAACGCTAATTTGAAAAATAAATATTTCATGTTTCAGAGCAGCTTGTAATTTATTTACACAAAACTATTTTCCAAAGTTCCACTAACGTGTTTTCTTATGCAAATCTATGTTAATCTGGCATTTTCACGTTTAATTTTATTTCTGGCCACATTTCTCGAATGATATTGTCTCGTAAATCAGTCGTCGGGTGTTTTTCTTGGAGCGGCCGAGCCACCATGTTTTGTTTAGAATCACGCACACCCCGTCTGGGTTGCTTCTGCGATTGTGATTTACAACTCCAGGATTGTTTTATCACTAGTTTTACACGTAATTTCAATGTGTTTTAAAATAAATTTTGATATTATTGTCGTGTCGAAATATTTATAGCTGGCTACAAACTTGGCTTGTGTCATCCGTTTGCAGTGAAGAATATCGGAGCCTTCGAAAAACAAAATTAAACAATTGAAGATCAAATTCGGATTGAATGTTCCTTCTGTTGATGAGTCTACACCAAGACGTCAACAATCAAAATACATAATAAACAACACTGTTTTCCAGCTGTGCCTTAGCATATTGTACTCGAACAACTAGTGGTCGCCAATTATCAGTGTTTAATAATATCTCATCATCGAGATCCATAAATATAAAATATTAGTGTTAACTTAATTTCGTCCCTCAAAATTATTGTAACTTTAGCAAAAGCTCAACTTGTTTACCAATTTATATCAAACTACATGATCTAACTGTATGAGTCACACTGTTTAAAACAGGCAAACATATCAAATGACTTCACACTTTTGATTCGTTTAAGACGTTCCCAGCCGGTAGAAAAGAAATTTCAGAAACCAAAATCAAACAATTAAAGATTAAATTTCAATACAATGTTTTTTCTATTGATGAGTCTCCACCAAGATGTCCACAGTCAAATTAATAACAAACAACACTGTTTGTTCAGCTTTGCTTTAGCATATTGTGGTCGAACAATTGTGGTCGCAACTTATCAGTCTTCATAATATCATCATCGCGATCCAAATCTGCATCAAATTCGTCTTATTCGTCTATACTCGTATCTACTATTAATTTTAAAATATTAGTGTCAACTTCATTTCATCCCTCAAAATTATCCTAATCGATACTGACAAGTATTGTAAAAGCTCAACGTGTTTTTAGGATTCCACAGTTCAAAAGGAAAAACGGAACCCTTATACACCACTTCGTTGTCCGTCTATCAAGACCATTTTTCTCAAGAATGCGTGGAAGTTATATATTGAAATTAATATGAAATACTCAGGGCTGCGATCCCTTGAAACAGTGAAAAAATCAAACATCTAAATCAACGCAATCAAAAGATACAGGCGTTTATGTTCCATTTATGCCGCATATTTTGACACTCGCAAGGGAATCGAAACCAATAGGGTACTTCCGCTTGACCTAGAATCATGAAATTTGGCAAGAAGCAATGTCATGTAGCACAAGTAAAGGAAAAAATCCGTAAACCGTAAATTTGTAGTTACATACCTACAAATTTGTACGGAACCCTCGGTGCGCGAGTCCGACTGGCCCTTGACCGGTATTTTATTTATTTATATCAATACAGTATGAGTCACACGATTTAAAACAGGCAAACATATCAAATGACCGGTCACTTTACACTTTTGATTCGTTTTCGACAAAGAGAATTATATAGTCTTTGGTTTTCGACCAGCTATGACGTACCCATGCCGGTAGAAGAGTAATTATTGTTATTCTAATGGATCGTACGGGCATTCTGAACATTCCCCATTGTAAGGAGTCCAGGATCGAAGCTCTGATTAATGATTGTGCAGTGAGGGACGACTTAGGGGCGACTTATAGTGCGAAATGTATAAAAAAATAACTTGTTTTATAAAACCAAAGGCTGCTACAGAAATCCCAGACATTTTTTTCGAAGGTTAAGTTGAGCGGGTATTCAAATTTCTTATGCAATAGCTTTGTTAACACCTGCTCTTTTTTTTGTTTTATGTACTGTTTAGTTACTAAATAGTACTTTAAATAATTAAGTAGGTACTAACACTTTTAGCGTGATAAACAATAGTTAATCTATGACTTGTAAAACTACATAAATTAGACTGCTAATGTAGAAATTACCTTAGTAGAAAACGTTTGCTGGCCATTGAAATTAATGGTTAATAAATTACTTACTTCAGGTACTGAAATTATTCACCATAATTTCTTACACAATTTCTTAACTTACTTTGAGCAGATGCGAAATAGTAATTAATTATTGAACGTGTACCTTCACTCTTGTCACTACTCACAAGGTATGTATGGTAGGTAGTACAAATAAAAAGCCTTTAAAGTTTTCATAAAGTGTAGGTAACAATTTTTTTTATGTTTTAACACTTTCAGGTTTAGGACTAAGTAGGTACTATTAGTTATTCTGTTGTTCAGGTAGAAAACTTCGCTTCGTTTTCATCTACTTTCTCAGTTACTCGTCTTTTGCATGATAGTGTATTAAATATGACCTTGTAATGATGTGATTATTTATGGGAATATTATTTTCTATAGTTCCGACGACTTTGCATCAGATTTAGTCCAGACGAAGTAATTTGACCTATGCTAAATTCACGGTTATCTACATGTTCAAAACTCAACAACAAAATGAATAGCCAACCGAAGCCGGTAGCAAAAGCTAGTATAACAACGTGTATATGAACGCAGTGTACGGTCGTCCTTAAAGATGGTATCAGGGCATAATGCCGCACCAAGAGATTATGCCACACAGTTGACCGACCGGTGTTTGTTTGCTGAAATCGACAAGCATGGGGCACCGGCACCCATGGCAGAGCCGATGGGAATTCTATCGCCAGATAAGTAACTATGATTTTGTGTTTGCAAAGATATTTAGTAAGTTTTTGAGGGAAGATAAGTATTAGTCAAGAATATGTCAATGTTTTCGGTAAGAGACGAAGATGAAAACAGAAAAATCAAAAGAAATATTTGAAAGTTGCCACTTGTTGTGTTATAAAAGACGTCGCTTTATCATGAGAACCAATTGTTACCCAGTTCAAAGAACTTTAAATCTTAATAGATCGATCATCTTCTGGTTAAAAAAGCTCATAAATAAAACAACAAAGCGATCATCGTATATCTGTTTCAAAAACATCGATTCGCTTCAAAAAACACAACTATTTTAATACCCAAGACTACGCACATTACATGACGGACTTTGCAATCGTGCGTGTAACTCAGTGACAAATGCCCCTTAAAACAACACAATACGACAAAAAGATGAAGAAACAACTCATTTTGTCTTTTTGTCTCATAAAAAAATCTTTTCTTTAAACCACTTTGTGAAACGCCGAAGCGTTTTCAATGTTTTTTCACTTGCTTAGGAAGTCATAATTGTGTTTATAAATGTGTATTGTCGTATTCTTTAAATGTTTATTGTTAAATTGGTCAAGGGTACACAAAACAATGACGTCGCAAAGTTTCGCGAAAAAGAACCGTGTCGTAAAAATGGGGTTTTGACTTTCGGCAAATTGTGACTGGTTATCACTTCAGTAGGTTAGACAAATTTTTGAAGGATCGTTGAAAAATTTAAAATACCTGTCAACGTCTTTTGCAAAATTAAATATTCTTGTATTAAGAAAATGCTTGAAATCCGCCCCAGATATTAAGGATACTTAGCGGGTAAATATTTACAATGTCCCATGTTACGGATTCAGCAGAAACGGCTGGGGAACTTGAGAGTCAAGATCCCAAGAATAACTGTCACTTCGCATTGCATTGAAAACTGTAGCTACCTTCCGCGAAAAACGGGTTACTCTTCTTCCACATTTTGCCTGTATTAGGTTATAAACAATGGGACTTCCGAAACGGAACGTCAATGAGTCCCGTTCCCCGTACGTTGGTCATAAATCTTCAAATTTACCACTTTAACCGTTCAGTCGGCGTGTTGACAAAATAATGGTGTTAGACAATGTCCTGATAATTGTCCAATTGTCAGCTTGAAGCGAGACTAAATCCATCTTTGTTTACATGTTACTTTGTAATGAGATTGAAAGGTTAGTTTTCGATTTGGAACTAAAGAATTCGTTGTTTAAAATAATAAAGATAACAATGTCAGTATGTGACACTAGTAGGGAGATCTGGCAAACACTACCTACATCGCAGTATAGAGATGTCGTTGAAAGGTTTTCGAAGAAACAAAATTCGAAGAAATTCCCATAAAACAAAATATAATTGGTCAAAAGTAGCCACCTTATACCGACCACCGTACCATCTCATAACTAGTGCAAAATATTGTGTAAGATATAAGGAAGCTTATGAAATTTTAGAAACAGCCAAATACTTTAAACGCACATTTTCAGCAAAACAAACCCTTCGCATCTGACTTTAGGAACCGGAAAAAATTCGCAAAACATGAAAGCAGGTAGAAGTCCCAGTTTTATGACAGGCGGCGCGCTTTATCAAAGAGCCAGAACCAACTAGAAAGTATTTTATTGTTTTAGGGCCCTAATAAAAGTAACATGTTTGTATTCAAGGAGCCGCCAACGCCTCCTATTTCGACGTGCCGACGAAAAACAATGCTTTGGAGTACCTACGTAGGCTACGGTTCAAAGGCAAATTCAGCTGTTAGGCTTTGTTTGAGTTCTCCCGGTCTATGGGAATGGAGGTCGGTCTTCTTTAGTAGCAGATTGGTAAAAGATAAGCCAGTGTATAATACAATTGTAAAAAAATGTGTTTTGTTTTCGGCGTTATCGACAAAAATTTACAGAAATACACATGGCGTAGATGCTGGTAAAATTGGATGGATTGTGGTGCGAATATTATCTAAAAGGAACATGTTAGCCAACAATTTATCTCAAATAATGATTTTTTGATGTTGTACATGCTAACTTGTGGTGCCATTGCTTGCGCAAACCTTTTGCAAAGAATTCTTAGTCTTGCACTGTTCAGTATTATCTTCCTTTCAGGTGTCTTTCTAAATGTCCTTTTGTATTTTTATCGACACTGTACTACAAATATCAGTAAAGCGACAGATGTCAAATTTTTTCGCGCAAACCATAAATTAGAGAAAAAGATCCAAAGTAAATATAAACCGAAAAGCCCCGCGGCAAAACCAAATACAATATTCTGAATAAGCCATCGATTGATTTCGTAAGATTAATGGTTGCACATTGTCAGCGCCACAGTATGACGAGAAGGCTGGCCGAATTTGCGCAACCAAAATGTGTTTTATAACCTTATGTATAAGGGCTAACAAATTTCATTTTTGAAATCTTTTTGAACTGACAGAGCAATGAATGGTGTTCACTGTTTTTATTTCCCACGTAATTCAAATTCAACTTTATTTTCTCGGCGACAAAATTCAAACTTCAACTCTTCAGTATTTCGTAGTTTAGACTTTTTGGCATAGGAGTCTGAAACTTGGGGTTCGATAGAAATTGATTTTGGAATTCAGTGTGAAATTGAAATAAAAGTTTTTTATTTGAAAGCACAGTCGACACAAAGTAATAAGATTGGCTCTCCGGTTAATCTGACGATTAAATATTTATTTGTTCGGTTTTAAAAACCAATAGTGGTGCTTGCCCCGATTTAAATGTTCGACCACATTAGAGTGTAATGGGTTGAAGTCAATATTTTTTTGATTTATGATCGCTTACTCCGTCTGGCGCCCAAGTTACTTTTATGTTTTACTAATAATGTTACTAATGTTGGCATCGAGAGTAAAAGCTCTTTTCATTTCGACTGGTTTCTACATGGCTATTGGAATACATTTTTCATTGGGCTTTCGATATCCGTGGGCTTATTCCTTGAATTTTAGTTTTTGGTTAGAAAATAAATTAAAGATTTACTTATAAATAATCAAACTGCCTCGCCTTTTCCCAACTAAGTTTGGATCGGATTCCAGTCTAACCGGATGTAGCTGAATACCAGTATTTTACATAGAGCGACTGCCTATCTGACCTTCACAAACCAGTTAGTGTGTAATACGATACCCCTTGGTAAGAGTGGTTGATGGTCGAGCTTCTGACAACCCGTAACGACTGTCAAAAATCCAGGAATGACAGCCGGGACCAACGGCTTAACGTGATTTTCGAGGCACGGAGGGCTTTTGGTATGCAAAGATAGTCACCCATCCACGGGCCAACCGGAGCCAGAAACTCAAGATTTTGCATGAATAGTGCTTAAATCAATTCAGTGAAAATTCCTTTCAATGACCAACCAAAGTTTTCCAAGAACTGCCTGCCACAAATCGATCGATATCCCGCATCAAATGCAAGGCGGAGAACACAATGCACTCGGTTGGTGGGTGTACGCATGTAACAGATGTGAATCGCTCCGGACAGGAGGTGTATACTGTGACAAAGAATGCATATGTCGCTCTCACTGCCGATCGCGTGTACCGATGCTTACTATTGGGCGTTCAATAATGCGGACGTTGCATGAGTAAGCAGTTTTAGTATTTGTAGGTATAAAAGCTACGGTCTATGTACTATTTGTAGGTACAGCCCTAATACTTAAAGCAGTACCTAACCTAGAACGCAGTTTGAAATCAAGTTTGACTATGGATTAGCATGAAACCTGGTAGTCTCGGTGGCTTTTCAATAGTTTTGATACTTTCGTTCTATAAGTTTTAATTGAGTCTTCATTTGATTTTGTGATCTATTCATATGGAAATAAGGTTTAAAATAATTTAAGCGATAACAGAGTTTGAATTTATTTATGTATGAATATCACTAATATTTTAAAGGCGAAAGTTTGTGGGGGTGTGTTTATATGTTTGTTACTTCTCCACGCTCAAACGGCTGGACCAATTTTGATAAAATTTTGTATAGAGGTAGCTGACACCCTTGATTAACATAATAGGCTACTTTTTATCCCGATATTCCCACGGGATCGACATTTACGTGGGTGAAACCGCGGGGCGCAGCTAGTATTATATAAATGTGTAATAAATATGATGTAGTTTATTCATATTTAATCATGTTTGCGTAGGCAGGTACATAATTTTTATGCTTGTAAAAATATTTATAGAAATACTTAAGTTACTTCCATTTTCAGTGAAGTAAACGTAAAATTATAGGGAGTAGCTAAGGTCATTCGTTTTTTTTTTAGGAAGGCAAAGTCCATTTGAAATGTACTTAGACTTAGTAGGATTAACTTATTTTTTAATAAAAACAATACGGATATCTTTTAATTTTAAACTGGCGCTAATAAAAGTCAAACCCTTCAACTTTTTCTTTAATCATCATTTATTTTAAGCCAGACGTTTCTCCAATTAAACAATCGTATTTAAAGCTCCAATAAATTAATTACTTTCAAACATCAACGACATTAAAATCGCAAAGTCGTGTCGCATACGTCGCACGCGCACAGTCGCATGCTGCGCCATTGTCGCGACCCCCGATTGAACTGTTACACGTCGAGATGAGTTATGTTCTAAACCAGGCCTGCGTTTAATACAGGGTGCGTTGGGTTTGAGTTTCTTTTGAGGAAGGAAAGAGTAAAGTACTATTTTAGTTTTGGTTAAAGTTGTCATTTTTTTGGTTCTTATTCTTAGACATGCGAAAAGACTGGGTCTTTCCTTAGCACAAGTACGCACCAGCGTGTTTTCCCGCGGCGTTTTTTTTTTCGCGCACTGGACTTTCAACGCACTGTTAAACGCCGAGAATTGAAAATCGTACAGTGTGTTATTTTGACGCGTTAGGATGCGCTCTGTGGAAATCCCAATGCTCGGCTCACCACTGAGAGTTAAAAGAGATATTCCTCAATACGCACCAACTTTGAAACGCACCAAATGAAACGTCTATCGATATCATTTATTACGAATCCTTCATGATCTTCTCTATGTTTCATCGTTGATGCATTTCGAGGAATAAAATTATATTTTTTTTTTTTTTTTTTTTCGAGGAATACTTTTGTTGCGTTTTTAAAGTTGGTGCGTTTCGAGGAATACCCCAGTTGAAAATCAAGTGCGCGAAAAAACCCCATGCGATAATTTTACGTGCGAAAGTGTGCAAAGACATACCAGGATTATCTTACTTGAGTTACCAGTTTGCTGCTCAGCTATATTAGTATAGAAGCTAGAACACGGGAACATATTATTATGTCCTAACCCAGGTCAGACAGTCTATGTGTGCCAATCATCGAAATCCGTTTAGCCGTTGAGGCGTCAAAAAGTAAAAGACAGACCAGACGGAGTTAGGTACTTTCTCATTTAGAACATTAACTCCTAAAACCACGTCAATGTCTGATGCTAAAAGAGTGTTGCGGCAAAATCCAATCATTTATTGCTCAAAAATTACTTACCCGAAGAACCACCATTTAATTACTGGTGCCTAAACATTGTTATTACAAGTGGTTGTTATAAAAATTATTTAAGGTGATATAATTGATTATAGATATTGATGTCATAGAATTATCATTCTGTAAATTGTGCTATGAAAGCATTTTTTTTATGACGATATGATACCTCATTTAGAATATAATACAACCTTTTTTACCTAAATCCATAACTTCCAAAATAATTAATTCAAGTGATTAAACTTAAACATCCTGTATAAAATGCAATCGCCAATGCAGCACAGTGACACACATACGCGGCTTTACACTAAACCAATAATAGAAATCAATCCATACTCCCTCTCTCACTCACACAGTCACAGCGCAATCAATGATCTACCCATGCCTACGCGCACACACACATACCAAGTATTAGAAATATTGGCTTTGTAAACATTTACGGGGTATTTGCAAAATGTTCCGCCAATCGGACAGTGTATACCTTTCCCTTTCTTTTTGAATAGATGAACTAACAAAAGAGTGGGACAGCGCACTCGGGTTTACAACTTCGCAGAGGGACAATGGTGACGCTTTTGTTGTAAGTACCCCAAACTTTTTTTAGGTCATAAAAGTATTACATTTGTTAGGGTCGTGCCGCCTGTATGCACTTACACCATTCGTTTCGCAGACAACTACGGAGACGGGTCGCCGTCTCCTACGCTGTCCAGTTTTAGTGCTAATTACTTGAAATCAGTGCAAGTAAATCAGTGTCAGTGACGGATATTTAAATAACATTATGTCTTTAGCAGCTACTACTAATCGTGCTAGTGAAATGTGGAACAATCATGCAGATGTGAACGCTCAGAGTGCGAGACAACCTAAACATAACGGATATAAACAATATCCAACGATGCCATCCGATTATTATAACTATCAGAACAATTATTATCCTCAAAACGGTGAATATTCTAATGTGTTAAGTGCTGGTTACGGGAAAATGTACGAACAGAATCAAAGTGAAGAAGTTGTGAAATCGGAGCCTACACCTCGGCAAAGTTACCATGCAAACTACATCAATGGGAATCATGCTAATATGGAAATGATTAACCGGTGGAGGGAAATGAGCTACTACGCACAGCAGCAACAAGACAGCTACGGGTATGAACAGAGAATGAATGCAATGAATCAGAATAATGTAGAAAAACCTGAAGATATCAGATTAATCAATTCACCCGGTGAGTGTAGTATTCCTGATACTAATTACGGATCACCGCAAAGTGCATCAAGTAATTTTAAATCACCCACACCTGAAGCAGAAGATTCACCAAACTTGAGAGCTATACTAACAAAACCAAAGGCCAAAAACCCATCACCTTACTTCGTGAAATGTGACAAATCGTATGCGCAGGAAATGCTACAGCGGATTATGTTTAACACAGAAGAGGTGAGCGGTTGGGAAAAAAACAATGAGAGTGCGGAGAAGGAACGCAATTTGTCGCAATTTCATGGTGGATTCGAAAGCGTTGAGGGTCAAACGTCAATCAAGAAAGATGCAGTGGGTGGAGCGGCGGAAGGCGCACAGTCATCACAGGACTCCGCGGAACCCTGTCAGGACGTGACGAGGGTCGAAGCAGGCGGGGACAATGCGGATTACGCAGATAACAAAATGGCGGCTGCGCAAGATGTGCAAGCATTTTACCCGTGGATGAAGAGTGTCGGTGGTGGTAAGTTCAATTTATGATCAACTTTCATTCCACTAAATTATAATCAGTGTATTTATGACAATATTGCATTGTATTGTTTATGTTTTTAAACATGATTCTAAAAATGATTTGCTCTAATTACAGGTGATGACAAAAAGGAAGGCTCAAAGCGAACGCGGCAAACCTACACTAGATTCCAAACACTTGAATTGGAGAAGGAGTTCCATTTCAACAAATACCTATCCAGAAGGAGAAGAATAGAAGTCTCACATGCTTTGGGACTTACAGAGAGGCAGATCAAAATCTGGTTCCAGAACAGAAGAATGAAGGCTAAAAAAGATGGTAAGTTGACTACATCACCCGATCCTTATGGTGTTGATGACCCAAGTGCGACTAAGTTAAGTGGTATGTCAGAGTATATGGACACGAGGCAGCAGATGCCTGGTATAAGGGAGTATCCCAACTATCACATGAATGCTGCACAAACAAATATGCCACCTCATATAGCAGGCCCACCTATGCCACATAATTATATGATGCCTCCATATGAAGGGATCAAAATGTGACCGTAACAATAACTTTATGTTTATAATGTGAACTAAAATAACATAAAGGTGCTTCTAAACGGGCTATACTTTCACGGCAATGTGTGACTGTACTATTATTGTACAACTATCACAAATCAAATCCAGGCTTTCGTCAATTTTACAATTTGTTTCTTTACAATTAAAAAAAACACAGATTTCTTGAATATCTACTCACTTAAATATCTACTTACATAAATATACCTAGTAAAATTTTACCTTAAAAATGTAGAACACGTCACAGAATAATTCTAAAATCTATAAATTAACAATCAACAGATGCAAATGTTATAATTACAATATACATAATATTAATATTCGTATTTTAAAAACAAATCAATAAATAACAAAAATCAACAACTTTGAGTAAAAATAACTAAATAATTATATTTTGGTCTGCATCATTGAGCCAATTTCTTGCAGGAATATTTGTTAATCAAAATTGGTTCCTAAAAATAATATTTCGGCGGTTGCACTTCCTCGCTTCACTGTCCTTAATTTTTAAATTGCAGGGGGAATCGAGAATCTAATTAAACGATATTTTTATTATAAATTTCGGGGGAAACCAGAACGGGGGGAATTAGCACTAACCCGAAAATGGGAAAATACATTGGCCATACCCAGCCATACCAAACATGTCTGTCTATATGGCCGATACTACTATTACTACAATATTACATAGTCTGGCTAATATTGCTGGCAATGTTGCCGGCCACTGTGTTGCAGCCACATATTGCAGTAAAATATTGCTCGTTTAGAAGGACCTTTAATGAACGATCCATAATGTTTCAAGATTCCATTATTCAGGATTTTGTGATGTCTTCATTTGCGTTGATATTAAAAACCAAAGTATCATTTCATAAATTATTCAAATGTTGTTTGCTTGTCACGGCTATTTGCTATTAGACTGATGTTATCATAGTATTGATAGACATGATTTTTATGTTAGCTGCAGGCTCTTAAATCATTAATTCCTTTTTTTGATCTTTATGTCAAAATGTCTAGTAAAACTCATTAAACTACTGTTGATTATTTGCACTTGAGAATATTTTGAGTTTCTAAATTATGTCCATACCGAATCGATCAATAGCTGATTTATTTTCGATCGATTCTGATTATCATTTACTATAATTTTGTTTTTGTTTATTACAACCTTTATATGTGTCTACCGACGATCTATAAAGTTCTTGCATCCATTTTGAGAGCTAAAATTAACAAACATTTGTAGACACCAACTCCATCATGTCTCTCTCAAAATGGATGTAAGACCGGGTCCCGCGGTAAGAAGCTGCTCCTCATTGATGGCCATTGTGTCATTTTAGTCTTAGGTGTAGTTATGATGTAAATATGTTTTAAGCTTAGTGTAATAAAAATGTTCCTATTTAGACTAGATATATTAATATAAAATTAAAGTAACTGATTAGGTATATTAATTATTGTAAGATTGATTACATATGGATAAAAATATGTTTGTACTTCTCTAGTCAATTGTAAAGGCGCTAATAATAAAGAGGAGTGGTGATTCCTGATTATTGAATGTTTGTTTTTTTAATTAATCCAGCTTTCCTTAAGTACAGTTCGCGTCAAATAACTTTGCCGCTCTGAAGTAGGCAACAAATCACTGCGCAGTAGTTAATCCTATGAATAAAACAGCAGCGCGCATGGCGCGGCTAGCGAAAAGCTTCAGAGCGGCAAAGTTATTTGACGCGAACTGTACTTTGATTCAAGAGTATACCTACCTAGTTACTTCTTTAATCTTTATCTGTTTAGTACAGACAATTTTATTATTATAACAATAATAAAACTGTTAATTGGCTAATAAAGTGTCAACAAGATGGACGCCTTTCTGACGAACTTCACTTCATGGATTGGTAGATTATTTGTTTATGGAGCAATGCATAATTATCTAGACTAACAAGTCTGAACAGGCTAAACTTTGCATAAGCTTATATTTAAAAATATATCCATTTTTAATGAACAGAATATGAAATTGGAAAAAACTATCTAAAAAGAAGTATTATTAGATAGTTAATCCTTTAAAAATAATAGAAAAAAATCAGTGTTTGTCATCCTAAAACAAGAAGCTTAAACGGTCGCACCAAACATCAAACCCAGGAGCAGATCCGTTTAAAATTAACGTTTAACAACAATGGGATAATCGCTAACAATGTACCCCTTTCACATAGTTTAAAGGGTCCAAAAGTGTAAACACAAGTCTCCAGGGATCGTGCAAATGTTGTCAGCAAGTTTGACATGTTTTGACTGACTATCGGATTTAGAAAAAAATTGCTGAGTAATCCTGTTATGTTCGGCTACCTGTGTTGATTACTTTAAGGGTTTTTAGGTTATGAGTAAGTGTGTTGATTATAACTGTTGTTGAGTGTTGATGACTTTTATATTCAATTTTTTTGGTGATAATCTAAGGAAAGCTCCATTGATCAGTAGCTTTTAACCCCTAGCTTCTACGTTGAAGAAACAAACTACTAGAAACTCTTTCACCCAGTACTTGACCTCTATAAGGTTTGAAGAGTAAACACAGGTCTCTGGGGATAAGTTGCGAATGTGCAAATATTGTCACTAAGTTCGACATGTTTTGACTGACTATCGGATTTGGAGGAGGTCTTATAAAAATTCTGCTGAGTAATACTCTTACGTTCAGCTACCTGCGTTGATCGGTAGGGTTGAACTTCTGCAGTTGTTTTAAGTAATTAATTATTGTTTAGATAACAGTGCGCTGATTTTGTTTAGTGGTGATAATCTCAAGATAGCTTGATTGTCATTGTGGTTGAGCCAAAATGGCCTCTGCAATAAAGGTTATGCGCAGGATCTTCGTTCACACATCGAGATTACAGGGGTTAAAGTGTAAACACACGTCTTCAGGGATCATTAGTAAATGTGCAAATGTTGTCAGTAAGTTTTTCTACTGAGTAATCCTGTTATGTTCAGCTACCTGTGTTCATCGGTTTCTGCTTTTTGTTTTTAGTAATATTTAAATTGTTTTGAGTTTTTTGCTTGTTGGTGATAATCACCAAAAAAGATAATTTTGCAGGATCGTCGGATATAGTTGAAGTTTAGTAAGAAACCGATGGATGTTCTCGAATAAAATTTTATTTTACTAGTAGAAAACAAACAGCACATTTATCAAATTGAATTTCAGTCAACAATATCCATCGGTTTCTTACTAAACTTCAACTATATCCGACGATCCTGCATAGTGATCTCTTTTGTTGACTGCACTTATTACTTGCAGCACATTTGCCGCAGCAGGTCAGTAACAAATATTTTTTATGATATACCTACTGGTTTTGCATATTGATGATCAGGGTTTAGTTATTCATTTTGTCTGCTTGATATTGATAGTTTCATAGAGGTATCTATAAATTAAAAAACTGGCCTACCGAATTTCAGTAACATGTTAGGTAAGGTACCCACGGAGATTTTGAGGATGTTCAGGTGGGTTGCAGTTGCAGTGGGAGGCGGATGGCAGTTTATTGTATACAATAAAAATACTAAGAGTATTCTCTAATGAATTTCGATAGTTAGTACAGAGAAATTCTATCGAATGTTGGTTACAATTTCATGGTCTTTCTCCGAAAATGCGTGGGTCAGACGGCAGCTGCTCTTCGATCATGGAACTCACTTTAAACGACAATGAGTTATGAAATAAGATTTTTTGTTACATTATTTGTCAGTAGGTAGGTATTAGGATAAGGTACGTATTAGGTAACCCCATAATTCAATATAACTTAAAACCAAAACTCAAAATTAGCAAAGTATGATCAGATTAAAATGTGTATCCTTTACCGAGTTCCATTTGTATCTAACTTCAACATATTCATCGCCCCAGCATTAGAAAGTCGACCCTCCTGCCTTTTGAATAAAGAATAACAAAAGATTCCGCGTAAAAGAGACAACAATGCATACCTGACTCCCATGTGAGAAAGAGAAACACACCCATTCATCCCTCTATAGAGGGGTAAGTTGGGACTACGCATGTGCGGACATTCCACCAAGATGGCTGCCTGTGTTTAGTTCATCTTTCTTTGGTTTTTCCTTTAAAAATACGGTTTTGTTTGAGTAAAAGTCACGGAAAAGTATTAGGAAATATAGTATTGACGCATATTTTATGCAGGCAGTTATATTTCACACTGTATCTGGCTGTGAATACAAGTTAACCTTAAATCCTGGTAAGTCTACGTCATTTTACCTCATAACAAAAAGTAAACAAGCTCCAGAAGTTTTGTTCTGTTTAAATTCAAGTTAATTGTAATATTATTCAAGTAGGTAGGCACCTACTGAATTTTTACTGTAAAACAATTTTGTCTGACCTGCTGCCGTGAGTCTCGATTATGTTAAATTAAACCCTATAATTGAGTGTGATGTATTGACTATTAAAGAATTCCTTAGAGCCTTCAGCAGTTTCATACAAATTATTAAAAATATAATTGATTTAATAATAACAATATTTTAATATATCCTTATCGGAAATTATATTTTCGAGCCGTTTGGGGTTGAAACCCTCGGGCCGTGGGGTCCGAGTGCTCATGGTCTTTTCAAAGAAATTTCGAAACGGCTGGTTGACACTTCCCGTGACCCAAGGGCTTTTACCTGGGCCAGAGGCTAAGCATCGCCATACAACGTGGTAATGCAGCTTGCAGCCAGTCTCTTGGGTACATTACCAGTCGACAGCGATGCGGATGAATTTTTCGACGCTATTTTTTAGTTTCTGTATAGTTTTAGTTAAGTTAGGATTTAATTTATTTAAATAAATTTATAACTGGTAAAGATCCAAAAATATATGCCTACTCAAAAACATTTGATTTGGTAGGTACTCTCTTGCTTTAAACTTGCGTACAAAGTATTCTATAATTATTGGTACTTCACATTAGAGACCTCATTAGTATATTATCCTGACTTATGCGTCTCTTATTTTTTTGTAAGTACCTATGGTAATTATCGAAAGACGTGGGATTTTTTTTAAATCTCCGCTTTATTCCACTTTTGATCGATAAAAAACCCTTTATTACCAATCAAATGAAAACAAGACCATTTTGGTTTAGTAACAAATACACCTTGGCGTTACAAACCAAAATTTTAATGCAGTTCTGAAACTGATCGCTGTTCGAAATTACCATTAATATTAGCGCCCTAATGATCTTCAGGCTTCAAAATTCGGTTCGCCAACTGCAAATCTAAGTTGGTCCGTCCGCATTGAATACGTTGCTTGAATGACGGGTCTAATTAATCCTAACGCCGAACGAGCCAGCTCTCATTGAAGGTGGATCAAAAGAAACCTCCTAATGGGTATTTGAATGCCACTATAGTATTTACCTTTAGTACGAATCGGTTAAGTAAGGTTTGGAAAATAGTGAGTCATATAATAGAAAAAAAGTATGAGGCCGAAGTCGGGTGCGGGCCACATTATGAGCCCGTCAAAATCAATCATAACATCTGTTTCTCACAAAGTAGCTAGAGGTAGAATGTATTCAGATAGCCGAACAAGGATGTGTGTGGGTATGTATACTATGTATGATATCTACAATAGGCTATTTGACTGGTTTCTGATAAACATCTCAGATTATTTAATGGTGTCTAACGAGCCCACAAAAACCTATTACTTCAAATTGCATAATGTATTTCTTTTAAAAAATAGTAAATAAAAAATGGTTGCCTGTAAAGTCGGTTTTACGGGCGAAGATTTTACGTGACAACGACCGATCATCCGATCATAGTTGAGTGGGAGAGAGACGCAAGGCATTCGGCGGGCCTCTCTCTCGTTCGGTGACTCATCGTAACGTTACCGAGCGTTACACTTTTTCATAAGTGACTCCCAGTCGCAACCTAATTTAAGACGTTGTCACGTCAAAAATGTACTGTTTAAATAAGCCGCCAAAACGCTATCTTTAACAATATGGCGTCGTGACGTCAAGATTCGCGTAAACAAACGTTGAAACGGTCGAGATACTAGACAAAAGTCATCTGTTCTGTCAACGATAGACAGAAATTTACTAAATCATGACGTCATCTTAAGTTCAGCCAATCCAGACCGTTTTCGATTACGTGGCGCCAGATTTAAAAAAGATGAAGTTTTTTGGGATTTTTTTTATAAATAATACATTGTTTTGTAGTAAAATTAATGCAAATCGATTTAAAAGCGATAATCTATACGAGTGTCAATAATTATTACCTTATTTTTTACATTGTCAAATAGCCTATTATACGTAGGTACATATTACGCAGGATCAAATTAAATTAACTAGGGAAACTCCGCGAACGTGATGGGTATCGATATCTAAACATGATAAAACATGAAAACTACATTGGATGACTTTTTTGGGGTCAACGACCACATATACAGGGTTATTAGTTAACATCAACCACCTCTTAAGAGGTAATTGTACTCATCGACTAGAATCAATTCTATTTTGTTGTCATTTTTGACGTTCAAAAGTGCCTTTTATGTGCCTATTTGAAATAAATGCTTTGACTTTGACTTCATTATGAATAACTTTTACTATGGGACCAAAGCTGTTCCCTACATTTATGTTCGTATAACTCGCCAAAATGTAGGGAACAGCTGTTTTTTTTTTCGCCTGTTCAGGTTTGGTCCCATAGTAAAAGTTGTTCATAATGATGAGTACAATGACCTTTTAAGAGGTTATTAATGTTTTACCAATAAGCCTGTATTGTAGTTTAATGAAATATCCGTTTAAAAATCAATAGTTTTTGTGTAAACTTCACAGATGTTATTGACGATAAAAAAGGATTTTCTCAACTCACACTACAAATTAATTACAAAAAAAAGGAGCATCAATTTTTTTGTTTACATATCGATAACCCATCACGTCTGCGGAGTTTCACTAGCTAATTTAATTTGACCTTGTATTGTATTTATGCATAAACACTGCCATGTTAGACAGGAGTTATTTTTAAGCTTACAGGGTATTGTTTGCTCTGTGATAATCACTGGGAAGACGTTCAGTAGGAAGTTATTCAAATAATAATTATTCAAGTTCAAATTATTTATTAATCACAATTTGTACAAGAATAGAATAGACACCCCCAAACTAGGCATTTGCCTGTATCTTGGGAGTCAGTGTTGCGACATTTTCAAAGTGGTACATAGTGCTTATTGATTATTGCAAGACAGGAAAAGATAAATTAAAATTTAACTAATTTAAAATCATATAAAAAAAAACTTAGTATATACTTTGCCATCAGCGTGAGAGATCAAACTAAGCCAAATAAATCTTCAGTGGTTTTGATACTACTTACTATTAATTCCTTTTGCTCCATTTTAAGTAAGTAGGTATCATTATAATTATCCATATATTTCAATGATAATTTGATAAACTATGCTTGCATGACTTGTCTTTAATTAGTTATTTTTATGGAGCAGCTATTAATTCATGAAATACATAATTCTTAATTTATTTCCGTCCAAACTCGGTCTTATCGACACTCACTTACACATGTACTTTGATCACTTTGAACGATCAAAGTGAGGACTTATCAACACCCATAAATTACAATTTATAATTAAACATTACGACCAATTAGTATTAAAGAGGGAGCTGGATTTATTGCTCATGACAAATCACTGTGATAGGAATTTTGTTTGATGTTTCTCCATGTTATGTCGATAGCATTTTATTGCTTTTAAAACACCTTTTAAAATAATTTTAGATTTGTTGTGTAAGAATTTTTATTTTGACATTCAAGATTCGCAAAAACGGCTCTCTCTCTATGAAAAAAAAAATCTTCAATGTGCAAAAATTTATAACTTTAACAGTAACGATTGTCGTTGATACCTCTGCACTGATTTGAGTAAGGTTTTCAGGTTTCAGGTCAACAAGTACAGTGCTATGTTGCACTAAGGAAAATAGTGATATTCCCCACCCTAAGGGTGTAACAGTTCGCAAACAGTGCCTTGATTTAACTGTTTGGGTAAAGCCAGACATCAGATCCTATATCACGTATGGAAACAGATTTCAATCATGTTGATAAACCGTATTTTTAGACATAAAGTAAAAACATACGGTACTTCAGCTATTGGACTATTTCGGTATTAATTTTTATACTTTGTAACAGCAAAATTCAAATCAAAGTAGTTCCAGCAAATTGGTTCAAGACAGCTCTTTTGTTAGATCTCGATTTTATCGTTGTCATAGCAACTGATGCAATCCCCTTGTTACTTAGCAGAAAAAAGGTAACAAAATAAAATACTGTTGTTTCTATATTTCTAACTTTGTCGATAATATTACAGAAAATAATTATTTTCGGTTTTTCCCAAACATTTGATAAAGCTACAGTTTTTAACATTACACCACCGAGCAGGACACAAATCGATACAGCATAACACGTAAACATCACGTTTGGTCACATCACAGTAACATCAGTGGACACAAAAAGTGTGGGATCAACAAAAGAATCTACACGGCGCATTGTCCCAGCCGTTTGGATCATTTATCAACAACGCTCCACTGCCATCGTTCGAGAGCAGATCGTGGATCAATGGAACCAGCTTCGACCGCGATTAAAATTTTTGCATCGTTATTACATGTTTAGGTAGATCGTTGGTGGTAAGTACCTACATTAGAGTTTAGAAATGCTCTGTAAATAGTATTGGGAATTTTAAAGAAATGTTAGTTAATCGATAAATAACGCTATCGTGTCGTCGACAATAGTGGTCAAGTTAAAATTAGGAGTCTTTTGTCTCAAATTTTTTTTTGCAGTATCCTAACTTTTTCTCATCTAAATGAGGTGTTAGTTGTTACTGACTATTCAGTCCCATCATGTCAGCGAGTTAGTTCGGTTATATTATCAAAATGCGATTGGCGTTACAGTTTGCAAAACCAAATGTCCTATTCACCAACATAGATTTACATAATGAATTTACATAAAGGTTAGTTAGTGAATTGAGCGGTTAAAAAAAAAAAATTATGCAAAGTTAAAATACTCAACCGGTGTTACAATAGGTATTATAATCGCATAATGTATTTATGTTGAAAAAGGCTATTTATAGACATAAACAGTAGTAATCAAGTCTTACATGAACAAGTATGAAACGGTGATCGTTTGCCCCGCCACCGTATAATAGCCATTATTATAATTTTGCAATTTAACGCCTTTTTGCGAAATTTATAATGACTCAATTTATGAACTCCACATTTTTTCTTCAACAAAACAACGATAGACTCTTGTTGAGAGGCTCATTATATAAATTTGATTTTGAATATCGAATCAGCATTTTCTTTTTCTTTTTTCAGAATTGAAAATTAAATAGAGTGGCATGAACCAAGAAGGTTGAATTTATAAGAAGTTTTTAATAGGAGACATATGCTTTTTGACTCAATAATGCCCAAGAAAATACCGTGGCGACCTCTTTGACATTTTGTTATGCTTTTGTACATAATAATGGCGGTAATACTTATGTGCTGCCAAGTAATGAGTATAATTATATAAATGGATGTAAAGAAGGCCTTGTTATTTCCCACTTAGTGCCCACTAATGTGTGTTACAATCACAAAAGTGAAATAAAATACAGTAATAACATTATTACCTATGTATTATGTATATATATATATATAACACCATTAAAATGGAGACTTACCATTTTTCATTTGGAGTTTTACCTAGGAATAGGTACACCCAAACTATCAATTAACAAATCTATTCCAAAAAACAAAACTGAAATCTGAAATCGTTTCGTGGATTCGGGGCAGCAATCTCTTGTACAATGTTCCTTTGGATTCCATATTTAGGTCGTCCGAAATTCCATTTCTGTACCAAACTTTTCCTTCACCTAATTTTATACCCGTCAAAACTACAATTGTTAGTCTCCGTTCAAATCAAAATCGTAACGTCATTTACCTGACCGTAACATGGCATGACGTTCCCGCAAAAATGTCCATTGGCGTCCAATTTTATTTGATCCCTACAGTAGAGGAATAAACGTTTAATTTGTTTTAGGATGAGAGCTCAAGTTTGGCTGGTTGGTTCGGCGTCAATGTCACTTATGTGCTTAACCCGGCGAGTGGATGGAGGAAATGATGGATGGTAGCAACCCGGCCGTTGCTGTAACGTCAACTATTTGGAATTGTATAGAGCTGATAAACCAAAAGTAGGTTGATATTCTTATTTTGTTAGGTTAACTTTTCAATTGCAAAATGAATAGTTTTTATAACCATAGCCTATTAATTTTAATGGAAAAATTGTTACACCAATATGGTTTAAAAAAAACTTTTTAACAAAAAAAAAACCGACTTCCAAAAAAAGCACTACAAACTGAAAAATAACTTTAATTTCGGAAGTCGGTGTCTTAGGGATCAGTATTTTAGTTTTTGCCACCGACTTCCGAAATTAAAGTTATTTTTCAGTTTGTAGTGTTTTTTTTGGAAGTCGGTTTTTTTTTTGTTAAAAAGTTTTTATTTCTCGCTTTTTAGTGGGTCTATTTATAATTTATCTAAGTTACAATAGCCTAATGTCAACTTGCCCATCGCCTTTTTATAAAATATTCCTTTTTCGATGCAGGGACGTTAATTGTGGAGGAGTTCTGCTTTTATTAGTTTTTAGATTAGATGCTGATAATCCTGGCTGCAGCATCAGGCCAGACTTATGTCAACATTGCATTGAACTTAAAATTAGTCCTGTTTAAAATGAGCCCAAACACGACTACGGTGCTGTAATTTCAAGGTTTGTACTTTTTCTGATGCTCCTGGCTTCAGCATCAGGTCTACGGTGTTCCTCAGTAGCAGTACGTTTATCCACACATCGAACCCTTTTCAATGAGCCTAAACACGATATATCTGCTGTTAGTTGTCGAGGAGTTAGGTACTCTGCAGACTATCCTGACTGCAGCATCAGGTCATGACTTGATGATCATGAGACCAAATGTGGCAAATGCCCTATCAAACATCAAAACAATTTACTAAAACAGTCCTTGCCTGTTCGAGTAACTTCTTACTGTTAAGGAGTTGTACCTTCCATCATCAGCCCAGCTACCTGAGATGGTGACAAACATACACAAATACACAAGATACTTCATAAAATATGCGAAACACAATAATAATATAATATATAATATAATATTCCACAACTATCACACAACGCCGTCTAGTCTCAAGCTAAGCAGAGCTTGTGTTATGAGTACTAGACAACTGATAAACATACTTATATATTTCTAAATACATACATATATAGATAAATTACACCCAGACACAGAACAAATGATCATGCTCATCACACAAACATATGTCCTGGGTGGGAATCGAACCCACGACCTCCGGCATAGCAGTCATAGTCACTGACCACTAGACCAACAGGCCAGCAATAAGTGGGCCTATAAAATTTGAGGGTTGCCCTCGATTTCTCTAAGATCCCATCATCAGATCCTAACTTGGTGACAATGGGACCACCTCAGAACTATCTACTTTCGAACAAAAAAAGAATTTTGAAAATCCGTCAAAAATTGACGGCGACAAACATACAAAAAAAAAACATACAAACACCCGAACATAGTACCTCCTCCTTTTTGTAAAGTCGGTAAAAATGCAATCTCATGGGCATTCATTGGATAGATTTACTATTATTTTTACTGCAGCCGGTCGATTCTGTAAAAATCTCACCGTGAAAACATAGGTGAAGTGACTTTGTTTTTGATAGGAATTGACACTATTGACAGGTCACTCCACGCTCACTTCACCGAAGTTTTCACGGTGAGATTTTTACAGAATAGCACCGCAGTAACTATAATTATATGATTGTTCAAGTAATTTAGAATGACAATGATAAAGTACGAACTTCTTACCACATAAACGATCGAAAAATTATGCCCTTTCTCAGATTCAGATCATGTTGCAACTTATTTCTAAACCAAGTCGCATTAACAGCTCTATGAGTATACAATTTTCCCAGCGCGCCGCCCGGCCCGGACCCTCCGCGCGCACAAATTCCAAATTGTTTTTGACTGACAGCTAAATGTAAGTTAGCATTGTTTGAGCGACGCACCGCACTTCGAAGTCGGCTCTTTCTCTAATTATTTCTCCTCTGCCGGTTGTAATAACACTGTTTGTTGCTAGTTTTCAGACGTATTGAGGTTACGGGGGATGGTTTTAAAGGGTTAGATTTGGTGATATAGATTTTCAAGAAGGCATTGAAAATGGTATTGTGATGTCAGATTGGCACATAAGTCTTTATAGGCAGATTATTGAGGAAAAATAATAAGCTAGTAGGTACTATTTATTATGTATCTATTCAGGAGGGCAGGGACATTAACGCACAAACTGTAGGTAACCATGAATTCAACACATAATTCTATACCCTCTAGTGTAGGAAATTTAGGTCAGTTATCAAAAAAAAAATGCTGTTTCATAGAAAAGAGCAATACCTACGAGGTCAAAATGTATGGAACAGCAAATATTTTGTTTAATAACCGACTAAAAATTTCAACGCAGCGGGTTTCAGAATCATGTATCTACTGAATCCACGGTAATAGGTTGGTCGTCGATGTTCCTGCCAGTACCACCCTGTATATGTAAAAAATAATCTATTGAATATTGATTAGCTAGTAATAAATGCCTATTATTAAATTATGATTTTTTTTTTTCCGGATATCAAAGCTGACCCACGTCGGAATGCAAAAGATATTGCAAAATATATTGCAAAATATATTTGAAGTTACTACAAAAAACTTAATAAATAGAAGTAGTCATAGATTTATCAGCATATATTAAAAACACATTCAGTAGTTTTTTTACATGTCCAAATAAATTGAGACGTCTCAAAAAATTATTGAATAAAATTCACATGGTTCTACATAGAGAAATATATATCAAGCTAACTAATAAATGACAAAGTTAAAAGCTAAAATTAATTAAGTAAAAGTCCACTCGCCGAATTGTTGAACCGACCCGCCATGCCACGAAGGATTGACGGGCAAACAAACAAAACTCCTAACGGAAATTCTCAAAGTTTCCAGCCATTTTTATTTACCCAAGAAATCTCATTAAAGTGAACACTTGGTCGGTTATTTTTGTTCTGGAAGTGCGGCATAGTTTTTGTTGGCGTTTTTATCTGTTACAGGGAAAGGATTAATGCTAATGGATTTATGAAATACCTAAGGGTTTGTGGCTATGTAATAACAGCCACACGGATCGATCGATCAGGTTAAGCTACGCTTGCCGTTGGTCTGTGGATGGGAGACCATCTTTACATACCAAGACCCCTCCTTGCCTCGGAAAGCATGTTAAGCCGTTGTTCCCGGCTGTCATTTGTTAATACATATTTGAAAGTCATTACGTGTACCTAGTCATAAGCCCAAAAGTATGACTACTAGCTACCAGTCCTACCAAGGGGTATCGTATTACCCAGAAACTGGGTTGTGGAGGTCAGATAGGATAAAATACTGGTATTTATAGCTGCCTCCAGTTAAACTGGAAGACGACTCCAACATAGTTGGGAAAAGGCTAGGCAGAATAATTGGATTTCTGACATAATTATTAGGAATGATGGTAGTAAGGAGAGGCTGAATTCAGGCCGCACGGTTTTGATATTATGACCGCAGGTATGTGTTAAAAGCACTTTAGTTAAATATATGGGTGGACTATATTCAGCATTTCACTGATAATATTGATTTTGTTACCGAAATAAGCAAACCATATCCTGAGAGGCAATTCCCGTAGGTATTTTTAAGAACGTTCGCATTCTAATCTGTCCCAATAATCTGTCAAAAATTTAGGGAAATGAGAAGTATTTTTTCAGAATACTTCTCATTTCCCTAAATTTTTTACAAGTTTTTGACATTAATTGTCGCTGAGATAAGATTGAGACTAGATTTTGAACGTTTTTTATTAGGGGAATTACCCTTCGGGTCCATCTATAATTTTTTTAAAGTTCGTCTCTTAGGTAAAGTATGCTAACACTAACTGATGTGTCACTAATTATAAAAAAAAACTGGTTAGCATATCATGTTTTATATTTAGACTTAAAAAAATAATTGTTACCGTCTTCTTATTTTATCTATTCTCTTGTAAGTGAATAAAAAAAGGTTTAATTACCATTATTTTACTTTTCTTATTGCAATTAAGTTGTACAGCGATGTTTTAGTGCTATAGTGCTTGCTCCTTTTATTCATTTTTTAAAAATGTTACTCTACTAAAATGCTCTTAATAATTTTTAAAACATTGAAATTAATTCTTTATTCTTTGTTGCAGGTATTGGCACCACGCAATATATACGAAATAAAATATTATACAAATATTATAATAATTATACCTTTTGTTTTATTTCTGTTGTATACAAGTAACCCAAAGGAATTACATCAAAGTTAGTGTTAATTAATATTAATAAAGATTATCACACAATATTATAAAAGCGAAAGTTGGGGTGTGTGTGTGTTTATATCTTTGTTACTTCTTCACGCTCAAACGGCTGGACCAATTTATATAAAATTGTGTATGGAGGTAGCTGACACCCTGGATTAACATATATATAAGCTACTTTTTATCCCGATATTCTCACGGGATGGACATTTACGCGGGTGAAACCGCGGAGCGCAGCTATTTCTAAATAAAGATTAGTTTAGTCTATACATATTCATACAGTGAGGCCTCAAAAATAAGAATCTAAGATACCAGAAGTGCAATTCCCATATTTTTAAGAACGTTTACTTTTCAAGCTCAGTCTCAACTGTCAAAAATACAATCTATTTCCATACATTTTTGACAACTTTTCGACATTGATTGTCGCTGAGATGAGATTGCGACTTGAACTTGAAGAAAATCTTTCCACCTGGTGCTAGGGATTGACACTATTGAGAGTTCACTTCAAGCTCACTTCACCCAAGCTTTCAAGGTGAGATTTTTACAGAATAGATCTGCTGGTCTCCATTTCATCTAATATCAAACTTTCTCAGTATATCTGTCTCTCAGTTAGGCATCAATAAGATGGAGATTGATGCTGTAAGCCATGGAATGATTTCCAAACACGGCATACCTCTTTCGGGGCTCCAGTATGGGGTATATAGAAAGAATGTCATTAAACATGAGCACTTAATAACATCACACGCTGTCACTGAGTGTCTAGCGGCGGTATTGGCAAAATCGGCATGAGGTGGCTCTGTACCCTTGTCTAGTCATAGTCTTGAAGAAACTGCTAATAATAAAAAGGACCCCTTATTTTATTATCATATTAAATTATCACAGAAATTACTTGAAATAAAACTGATCTAAGTAGCGCAAGCTTTCAAAACCGGAAAGCGCAAATAATAATAAATGGTGGAGGAGGATGACTTTGGAAAGGATGCAGCAGTATCCGTCAACCTTCTACTCCTTTCGGGGCTCCAGTATGGGGTATATAGAAAGAATGTCATTAAACATGAGCACTTAATAACATCACACGCTGTCACTGAGTGTCTAGCGGCGGTATTGGTAAGGTTGGCATGAAGTGGCTCTGTATTCTTGTCAGTTATAGTCTTGAAGAAACTTCTAATAATTTAGAGCCCATTATTTTATTCTCATAATAAATTATCACTGTATTTAAGTAACATTTACCAAACAATCAACACACACAATGATAATTTTACAAAATATCATCATCTGCCTGCCTTTTCCCAACTATGTTGGGGTCGGCTTCCAGTCTAACCGGATGCAGCTGAATAGCAGTATTTTACATGGAGCGACTGCCTATCTGACCAGCTTTCAAGACCAGAAAGGGCAATAATATGGTGGAGGAGGATGACTTTAGAATGGATGGGGTAGTACCCGTCAACCTTCTACTCCTTTCGGGGCTTCAGTATGGGGTATACCTATAGAAAGAATGTCATTAAACATGAGCACTTAATAACATCACACGCTGTCACTGGGTGTTTAGCGGCGGTATTAGTAAGGTCGGCGTCGGGAGCGAGTTCGAACGTTTGACAAGGGGCGACACTTTGACTAATGGTGTTTCACGTCACTCTCTTACTTTCGCCGAGATGGTGACTGTGGAGAGTTTGGAGTTGGGCCTTTTGGAGTAGATAAGTATGCAACAGTGTGGTGAAGTGTGGGTTGGTAATGGCAAGTTCTGGTTCTGAAAAACCCATGAAAAGGTGCTGTCACTACGACGTGGAAATTTGGAGTAGTCATTACTTTAAAATTGTGAGCTCTCACCGAGTCAGACACCTACCTATGCTGTTGTCCGAATTTCGAATTCAAACTCGAACCGAAGCTCAAACGAGTCAAGCTCAACTAGTCCTGCGTAAGGCAGGACAAGCTTTTTTACGTAGTACACAATATTCTACGTAATAAATAGGTACCTACAATATCATTGAATAAGCATAATGATTGAATAGATATAGGTACGCACGACGACATCAAGCTGTACATTTCCTGTATAAGCTGACTTCTCATTGTACGAAAAGCCTATACAATGCGAGGTCAGCTAAAACTGGAAATGTATAGCTTGATATGCCTCGTGTGTACAGTCAACAGCAAAAGTAGATGATCAAAATCAGAAATTCAATACTAATGAACGGAGTTCGCGTCAGAACTGTGTGGCGTCGAAGTGATTCAAAAGTATGTGATTGTAAATTATACCAAACATTTACTACCTACTAGTGCAGCTGCCATAATATATATTCGTGATCAGTTTTGACTCCTATTGAATTTCTGATTTTGATCATCTACTTTTGCTGTTGACTGTACGAACGAGCTTTCGGAAAAACTTTCCAAATGTCCCAAGTTTATTTATTTATTTTATTTAACCATTTATATACACACATATATAAAGAGAACAGAAAAATAGGTACAATGGTTTTGCTTATTTCATAAGAAATCTCTTCCAGCATACCTGCGATTGGACAATAAATAGAGAGATGTAGACAGCGTATGAAAAAGTAAAGGAGACAAAAAAATAATACATTAAATCTAAAAAAAAAAATATATTAATTCAATTAATAAAACTTAACAAGTATTATGAGAATATACCTACTTACATAAATACAAATAAACAAACATATTTCTAAAATAAATATCACTAGAATGTTAATAAATATAACGAACCTAATCGAAATAATAAATACATACACAACTATGATAAAGTGGAAAGATAGTGTTCTTTTACTCTTCTTTTAAAAACTGCAACAGTTTGGCAGTCCCTAATTTCAGGCGGTAGTGAATTCCACAGCCGCACCGCGTGCACTGTGAAGGAGTAGAGAAGTCGGATTTATTTAGGTAATTTTTCAAGCACATAAATGTACAGAGGCGGACTTAATGCCATATGCATTTTTTTACCAGTCAACCTTCGTAGTCAAGTTCGTAGCTTAACCAGTCTCCCCGTAGCACCGACTTCTTTCGGCGGTACCACTCGGGTAGCAGAACACATTTATTGGACTGAACCGAACGTGAGTGAACGCTATTGTTTTTGAACTCTCAAGTTTACATAATGTATTGATAGCTAAAGTTTAGACTGTGGTTAATAGGTTGGTATTACATATTCTTCGGCTTCAACAAATCATATAGATAACCCAATCTGCTGTCGCGGAGTCGGGTAAACAGAAGACATGCTTGACCTCAAAAAAATGGGCTAAGGACAAGAAAATTTTGATGATGATGATGCCTCAACTGAAGTAGATGCCTCAACTGAATTTTGATGATGATGATGCCTCAACTGAAGTAGATGCCTCAACTGAATTTTGATGATGATGATGCCTCAACTGAAGTAGATGCCTCAACTAAATTTTGATGATGATGATGCCTCAACTGAAGTAGATGCCTCATCTGAGGAAAACAAGGGTTGCAGCTTATTTTCAGTTTAAAAGTTAGGGTAGGTAAAGCCTTCACCAATAACATTAAAATAAACAATCTGAGAAAAATCCTGCTATCCTCTTTTAACTTGATACCGTCCTACTTTCCACAGAAGAAATGAGGAAGCCAGCTATATTTAATAACAGTTAAAGCGGGTAGCAAAGTGATACAATCATCGCTTTCCTTGTCAACAACATGAAAACGCGTAATTCAAATAAATTTATTAACATAATAAAACTTGAAACTACTATGTCTTCATTATAACGTAACAAATTAATACCGCGTTTAGCACCATTAAAATAATTTAATTAAGATGTTTTGTATGATACTTACTTATTATTTATAGTAATATAATTATGAATAATCACATCGCATTTAACTGGGCAGTGGCGTTTAGAGGATGCTTTTCGTAAAAATTTTGCTTTATTGATTGCATTTAGCTTCAATGTATACATATCAAGTTATTATTTCATGACATGACATACCTGTATCCATATATATATATAAATAGTAGTCAATTTTAATAGGTAGTAGGTAGGTAGTACTCATAAGAAATTATGGTCTCTAAAGTTAGTCATTATAATCGACATTTAATTAGCTGCAGTAAAATGACAGCTTACCTATGTGTTACCACTTTTTAACGAAATTTAAGTAGTGATGTGAATATATAATCGATTAAATAATTAATTAATTAACTAAATAATAAATTCAAGTAACATTCAGTTCAAAATCGATCCATGTTAAATTGATTTTATAAAAGAGGGTAATATTATTAGGGGATGATATTTAATCAAAATAATGATATTCAGGATAATATAATTTTACCTACAATAAAATCATTGAACAATGCTTAATTACTGTTTTGTTATCCCATCAGTGTTCGGATTGGATTTATAAAAAGCATTATTCTAATCACAAACATAATTATCTTTTTAAATATTCTTATTTTTGAGGTTTTTGGTGTTTTGCAAATAATCCTGTACAGTAAACGTTATTCCTAATGAAAACTTTGATTTATTTAAAAAAAATGTTTTCTTAGAACTTCGATCGATTTATTAGGAGTTTTAGAGTAAAAATTGAAACAAAATTATCTTTAGTAGACTATGTATTTACGCTGATTTGAAACTACAACATATACTAATATATCCGATTAATACAAAGAATATTTGATTATTTAAGGTTTAATCAAAATTGGTCAATTTCGAATATCTAAATAAAACGTTGTTTCATTGCGTTTTAATCACATCACTAGTAGAGATAGTGTGGTAATATTTTTTAACGAAATGACAGTAAGAAGTGTCATTTTACTGCAGCTAATTAAAAGTCGGACTATAGTCATTGGAATAGATGCTACCTACACTATTTCTCACACGTAGTTTTTTAGTACCTACCTAAATAAAGTAATTTTTATTGACACTTGTAAAATATGGCACCTGTCAAATAAATGGTTCCATAATTGAATTTACCTTCATTAAAAACACCACACATTATGAACCTATGTATTTGTTTTTACCTAAAGTAAAGAACGAATGTGGAACAATTAAATCTACAACAACGCCATCTATATTGCTGGAGGACACAATAGTTTACTGCTGAAACATCGATGGTGGCGCCTCTGTAGGCAAAATATTGCTTCCCTCACGTTTCTCTTTCAGGAACTTACAGCCACGGAGTAACATTATTTTTATACCAAAACTACCGTAAATAAACAATACTTGAAATAATAAAAGGAAATGATGTGTAGGTACCTAAGTAAGTATGTTGGTTTGATAAAGGTTTGGTAAGTAATAAAATGACTGTCTGAGAAAAGGTTCAACTGTAGTCTAATTCAAACATCTTCAGTGAATGCTATAGACGACAGTTTTCAACTACATCATTATCTGCGTAGCCTTTTCCCAGATATGATACCTAGTGTCAGCTTCCAGTTTAACCGGATAGATACCTACCTATAGTTTTTAACAACATGGTTGTGAAAAAATAGTGCTTTTAAATTAATTGCATCCTTGAATACAGAGACATGTGAGTGAAAAACTGCAGTTTCGAGTTATTGTTCTTTTAAAACTTATACTCACATAGAATAGAATAGAATAGAATAGAATACTCTTTATTATGTACACCATATAAATTACAAACATAATTATAGAAACTGTACAGAGGGTGACACAATGGGCGGTCTTATCGCTAAAAGCGATCTTTTAAAGACAACCTTTGGATGGATTAAAAAGGAGAAGGACAGACAAATACTGTAGGTAGTCTGTGATGTACCATTTATATAATACAATAAATACATACATAAAGTATATTATACTAATCTAAATAAATATATACATACAATAATAAACATGAAACAGGAGCAAAGAAAATATAATGATGATGTTTAAGGAGAGAGGAAGTGCTTTTTAACCATAATTTTAAAAGTGGACAAAGATTGAGCACGCCTTACGGACACGGGCAAGGCATTCCATAACCGTACTGCTTGAACAGTAAAAGATTTGTCATAGAAACTGGTGGAATGCATCGGCATCTCACATACACATTTGAAACTCAAGTAGAGTTTCAGCTTTACAACGATTCTGATCATACGTTTACAGCTTGAAATTAAATCATTTTGCAAGCTATTATAGTAGCCTTAAAGTTTAAAATCAATTTAATAGTGTGCAAATATTTCTTTTGCAAAATATTGAAATGAACATTCCACTTAGTGCAGATTCTGTTAGGAATCCAATTCACTTGAAATCTCCGGTAGCCCTAAGATAGGAACCTATATGCCGAATCTTTCCTTATTTAATTAAAATCAATGGGTTAGCTCTAGGTAAGTTAAATTCTTATTTAAATCATCAGATAAAGCGAGCTTCAGGTGTCTGTTTTGTCAAAAAACAAGCAAAATTTTTCCTTACAAAACATGCTAATAAGGTACAGTTCCGATAGAGAAAATACAACAGTAGGTACTACCATCATGCCTTATCAGGACCCTGATTCACTGTGACTACTTAACGATTCCTTACTTCGAAACCACGTCAATTCCTTAGTTAGTCACGACATCTGGGGGGGCCATTTTCGTAATTTTAAGAAAGAAAGAAATAAAATACATTTATTTGCGGCAAACATGACGCATAAAAATAAAAACACAAGCGAAAAATAAAACAAAAAAAGAAAGAAAAACAAAAAAAAGAAAGTTCACAGTCTGATGTCAGTCTCAATCTGTCAAAAATACCTCTAATTTTCCTCATTTTTGACAAATTTTTGGTATTATTTGTCGCTGAGCTGAGATTGCAACTAGATTATGAACGTTTCTAATTACGAGAATTGACCTTCTGCTATTAACGTATTCTCTGACACAATGGCGTGGTTGAACTGTCAAAAGACATGTTGTCCACGTACGGTTGACATTTCGATTCCTTGCCGAAAATAAGACACGATGTTGATGTGATTTTTGCACGTGGTAAGATTTCGCGGGAATAATACATAATTGGGGCCCTGCTGTCAAAGAACTTCAGAAGCTTCAGTGAAATGACATGTAAGTATGAGACTTTTGCACTTGGTTTCATAGGAGTCAGTGTAGTAGGTACCACTGGTATTGCTGATCTAGTAGGCGAAAGTTGTTGTTTTAAATTGGGTGGATCATCTGTTAGTTTCGTCCCTCAATCACTCTCGTAAAATTGAGAATTATGGAAGAAAAAGACATGTTGCTCCAACCCCAAATACTTACATTATGATCCTTATCCCCTGTGCAAGAGAACGATGTTGAATCACACAAATTAGTAATAAAAATAATAATAGTGTCCCTCTGTCAAATAATATGTAGATAGGTATTTATAGGTATTATGTCAAGAATGTAAGTAGGTAACTAATTCTAGTAAGAAAAGCAATTGCATACTTACCTGTAGGAATATGTATTAGATACATTGACATATAAGTATACCTAAGTTAGAATTGCCTTGATAGGAAGGTATCTTATTAGGTTTTTATTATAAAAGCTTACACCTGTGTTTTGGTTGCTACGAGAAGATCTAATACCTACTTAGGTAGGTACTACCTTAATTTACCTAGGTACAATAAGCTGTTATAATGTAACTTAAAATTATTTCAGATGTATTACTTAGTACCTACTTACTACCTTAATTTACTTGTCTACCCTACAATAAGCTATTAAAATGTAACTTAAAATAATATTTCAGACGTATTACTTATTTAAGCTGATATTAGGTAAGTATACAAAAGCAGGGTTGGAAACAATGCCATAAATAAAGTTGATTACCTATAGATTGTAGTGTGTGTGGTAGGTATAGAATGTTTACCTGTAAGTGATCATAAGGTGGTCTAGGTTCGTATCAACTAAATAAATACTTTCGTTATAAATTACTCAATTAATTTTTTTGATTGTCGTTTTAATTTAAGCGAAATACTAATAAAAATTAACTAGAGTAGGTACTACTTACCTAATAAACTCCTCTTTTGGTATGGCTCTATATTTTTCATTAATTCATAAACAATTTGTACCAGTTCAAAAGATGATACCTAAACATTTTGTCTGTAGGTCATGTAAAATTAAGTCTTAGCCCTCTAGTAGGTAGGTACTAGGTTTGTTTTTTTTTACTGGTATCTGTCAGTGAAAACCAACAACAAGCTATCTGTAGCAAGACTCTTACAAAAATATAAGATTATCACTTACCCTTTACTCGCACACGACAAACCATTATCTAATAACTTCCACATTCCAATCACGTCGCCAAAAAACGATAGAAAGTAGGAATTTTTAGTATAATTTCATAAAGTTTTCAACTATAAAACTGTTTGAAGTTTCTTCATTTACACCCCACTTCAGCAACGGTCGCGGCCAATCGGGAGCCGTCGGATCACGCAGGAAGCCGCGCCCACGGCCGCTGCAATACGCATGCTTCCACGACTGAGGAGCGCTCACTCAACCAACGTCTCGCTCCCGCCCGTACTAAACGACCCAGTGCGATAGAGACAGCAGCACATTTGCCATTATGATTACATGCAAATTTTTTATTCATTTGCAAATTAAGTGTTGCATTAAGTAATTATGTGTTATTATGTGGGTATCACGGTTAAGTTGGTCGCTTAGTTGAAGAAATGCGTGACGTTCTAGTTACAGCCAAGGGTTGTGCAATTGCTGCCATTATGTCTACAATTATAGACAATGAACTTCAAAGAATCGAGGAATACACATTAGTTTTGTTTCTAATTATACCTACATGTATTAAGGGTGGATAAAAAGTAAATAGAAATAAGAATAGAAAAGAAATTAATAGCAAAACACAATCTTACGATGATAAGAAAAATTGCTATAATTACAAACATTATTTTATTACACTTATAGATCATGGTAATAGGTATTTACTTTCTATTAAAGTTTTTCTGTCAATATAAATACCAAAGAAGTAATTGACCATCTAGAAAAGAAGATAGTGATAAATACCTTTAGGTGAGACAAATGTTCCACTGACCTTTGTAAAATACCTACGTAGTACGAGTAGCTACACCTTTTTCAGTGTCCATACTACAGACTAAAAAGAATGTAATGGTTTTAATTGATTCCTTAATTAACGTTAAACATAACACCAAGTTAATAAACACAAGATGTATCAAACCATGGTATTGCTTATTCATTCAACTAAGGCTGATAAACCTACAAAAAATTTTATTGTCAAAAATCTCCTAAGATTCCAACAGTTTATGATACCAAGATACACCTACATATAAGGAAAATACTACATATAAGGAAAATATATACATACCTTCAAACTCAGGCAAATATACAAACTTTTTTTGAGTCAAAATCTCCGAAAGTCCGAAGATTCCTGCAGTTTATTATATCTAGGTACACCTATAAAGATAATATAATCATACCTCCATCTTAGGAAATTCCGATCCTATTTCCAAAAATCCAGTAAGACATAAGAGTCCTGTCAGAACGCCAATCTGATACAACTCTTCAAATTCTCCACATTCCTGCACCAAGAAAATAAATTATTTAAAACCCAAAACCAGCTTCCATTAAATACCAATAAATGATTTTTAAATAAACATATTAATGGGACATCCTTTTCTTTCGTTTCACAAAGAACAGAGACAGGTATAGAGTAACCCTTAAGTCGTAAATTATTTCGAGGTTGTTGGCACACATGTGCATTTGTCGCGTGACTAGCTGATTATTAAGTTGTAATAAATTCTGTGGCCCACGGGACGTAGGGTAGGTGTCTTTTGGGACTCCGGACAGACCTTCTAATTTTTTGTGTGATTAACAAAGTATTATGGAAATACCTGAACCAGTAGGAGTTGGTGATACATAACTTTATGTTAATGTAGGAGCTGATCGTAGAATTTACGATAAATTAAATGGTAGCAAATAAGGACAGAATGCCATTGTTGTTCGTAGGTGATAAAAGTTTGGGTATGGCCAGCTGCTCTAGTCTGCTTCTTACTTTAAGCCGAGATTATGTGTCTTCTGTTTGGTACTTGAATTCCTGCCAACTGATTTGGAAAAGGTTTAAGGTCATGAACAAACTTTGTATCTACGCTGAGCAGCTTTAGATTGGTTTCGTTGAACTGTAGCAAGATGTAGATTAAGTAAATCTACATAATCTTGTCATGCGAGATATGACAACTAAATATAGCAACCAAAAATGGCAATCCCTTGAATTCTTAGAATTGGTAGATGATAAAACACTTTGGACATAGTGGTACGATATAGACAACATCCCGATAGCAAAGACACTACGAAAAATTATTTTCTGTAAACTGTGCAAGGAAAATACAGACGAACCAGGGATTGTGCCAAGGAATCTTGGACAAGAGTTGGGTCTTGACTGAAATAACCTTTGCAGTTAATAATATTGTGGCTACCTACATTTTGGACCTGATTTCATTATAGCCCAAGCTACAATCAAAACCAATGAAGTTCTAACTGAAGCTTCTACGCATCATATTTTGACAAGTAAGTAGACATCGAGCCATTTTATTGGTTTGATTGAATCATTTGCTTTGTTGTTAGACCCCCTATTACATATTATCTAGCAGCATCAGCAAAACGACGTGTTGTGATGATATGATAGATAATGATTATTATGAATGCTTCAAAGTCAGACAATAATTTTCATATCTATTTTACGTTAAATTTGAAACTGAATAAATTGACCCACATCTCTTTAGATTCTCTAATCCTTATGACCTTGCTAGAATCTTGTCCCTGAAGATATATACATATTTCCATAGTTTTGTTTATGTTACCAAATAACGTGTCCCAAGTCTTGAAAAGTTTAGTTTGTACTCTGGCGCTATGGACCTCTGAATCTGACATATTATTATAGGTAGGTAAGAATCATCATCTTCATCATTTCAGCCGAAAGACGTCCACTGCTGGACATAGGCCTCCCCCAAGCACCTACACTTCGACCGGTTCAGGTAAGGAGTATTAAATTCTTTAAAAAAATTTTTATAATTAACTAAGTTCTACTTTTACTCAAACCAATACTTTTTCAACTATTTGCTTAGGTAGGTAAGTCTTTGTTTTCAAATGACTTTTCCTCATTAGTAAAAACAATAACGTCTAACACAGCTTTCTAGTAAAGTACACACAGTTCAACATAATAAGCAGCCATGACGAAAGCCATAGTTAAAATTTAAAAGCCTTACATTAAACCATGAACTTCATTTGCATTATATACCAAAACACATACTTACGAAGAGTATTTGGTTGAGAATCGTGTGAAAAAGCAGTAAATCCAGCTGTAACATCACGCTATTAGTCAGTGGGGTCGTCAGCAAGTGGCGTACTATCGTCATAATTAGCAGTTAATTATAATTAAGCCAGTGTACAAGACGAATGTGAGTCGTTAGAGAATCGTGGCGACTTTACAAACTGTTTGTGATACATTGAGTTTGAGGAATGCCATTTGAATTGATGTCGCGATTTTTCCTGTAGTTAGTTGGCAATGGTTGGCGTTTTTGGCGAAATAGTTTTGTGGAGCATTGTTTGAAGTTTCTAAATCCTAATAAATACGTAGTTTTTTGGCGTGTGTAATCTACACCATTGTTGTTATTAATTTTTCCAAACATATTAGGACAAAAAACTGAATTTTATCAAAGTCGAATTTGCCTTAAGTTCCTAGTGGACCAAGACAAGTATATAAGACCCCTAATAAGTATATAGGTAGGTATACATACTTTGTTTTTGTCGTTTATTATTTTCATGAATGAAAATCACCTACAGGAATTTCCAATATTTATTTTATATCTTTATATTTATTTTATATCTTTTATTTATCCATTGCAAATACTCATTATCTGAACTATCTTCTGTTTTCAAACACTCCTCCAGTGAATAAATGACACAACAGTAAACAAGGACTCACTTTCGTCTCATTTGTTCGCCCTGGAAAATTTGATTAAATTTACAGTAAACAAAAAAATAATAAAAAACTTACCAACACAGCCTATCGCAGTCCACTGCTGGACATAGGCCTCTCCCAGACTGCGCCACAGCACCCTGTCCTCCGCCTTCCGCATCCATCTACCCCAGCCACCTTTAGGTCGTCCGTCCATCTAGCTGGGGGGCGTCCCACACTACGCTTGCCGATTAAAGATAAGATTAAATTGAACCTATCTAATAAAAACCTGAAGGATTGAAAAGCACAGAGTTAAAATCTGGCCACTTTACTAACTACTAGAATTAATTTACAAAGCGTTCCTACTTATTTTAAAATTCCCATAGCTAAGCGGCTAAGCTACGGCCATACATCTGCATGTGATTATGAAAATATAGGCTGGTGATACATTTATGCGGTGTGTGTGGTAATTTTTACTCCTCAGCAAGACGGCGTGCGTCAAGAGTGATGCATGGCCCTTGTCCGCTCATCTAGACTAGGACTAAGCACTTTGCTTGACGAGTTATGTTACCGCTTTTCGTATGTGTGTGTGTTTGTGGTATTGTGATAATTATTATGATGTTACAGACAACAAAACTACGGAATTATACAGTCGGTGTAAGATTTTTTTTTTGTAATTTTTTTATTAATTACCTAATGTTGGCCAGAAAATAAAATTTTACTTATTTTCCAGCAAAGGTTTAGAAGTGATAAGTATTGTAAATTTATAAAGACTCAGTTATCCGTCACCATTACTATATAACAAAGAAATAACTAAATACCCACCACAATAATACTACAAGACCATGCTACGACACGCCTACATCCCAAATAAAAATAGGCGGAGAAACCCTTGAAACTGAAAGTCATTCAATAAAATTTTCAACGTAGAAAAGCAAACAAAAATGGTAAAAAGATTGCAGTTCACGGCTACCGACAATCGTTCACCATTTACCATCCATAATCATCAATCGGTCCATTGAAATCGGATACGTGGTGTTGCGACGGTGTACCCTAATTACGCTAATCGAAGGAGCGGGCGCGGGAGCGGGAGCGGTGCGAGTGGAGAGAGAGCGGAGCGGGCCAGCACGTGGCGGGCTCAGGTGCGCCCCGCCCCGCTCGCCCCGCCCGCCGCTAGTTTGACGCCGCGTCAACTCAGCCGCTCACCTCGTCGTCAGACGCGCGCTGCACTCGACGCTCGAACGCCGGGAAAACACGAGTCGTTTTTCGCCGCGACGACACGCACCGAAGTTTTCCGAATTTTGAAGTTCGATTCTTGAATAGGCTTTAACGGTCGTATTTGATTTTAGTAGATTTTGTTGTTATTCTCATTATTTTGGTAAAATATTTTTTTATGTGAAAAGTGTTTGCAAATAAACTTGTGGGATGTTTTGTGATTTTATCAACGATTGGTTGTGATTGGTCGTAAAGTTGGCTGTTGCCGCTGTTGGTCACTCTAAACTTTGAATTGGAGTGAGTATATAAAATTATCTTTTTTGGTCTTCATATTTTTTTTCTGTAGGTATAGAAAATTATCGTCAATTGATACAGTTAAAATTGAAAAGGCGCGCGTCGAAAAATCAAAGCGTGTCGCAGTAAATCTCCCAGGACGCAGTGGATTCGAACTGTCCACTTGACACGGAACATTAAAAGTTATTATATCCCGAGAGCTTTTTGGCATTAGTGGATATTAAAATAATTTTATAGCTCGATTTATATTTATTTGAGCAACTTTGTAAGATCTGTTTAACTTTTGTTGACTTTATTGTGAGCAATACCTTGCTCACAATAAAGTCACAAGTCACAATAAAGTATTATTTTATGGACACAACATCTCATAGGAGTTAGGTTCATTCCTACTCTGATTAATTTGATTAGGCGCTCTGTCCACGATAGGACAAAAATCAAGTAGTGATGTTTATGCACATAAAGAAGATAAAAAAACAATCATAACTCTTCTTTCAGATCCATGATCATATCTTTAAAAAAACTCATCAAAAAGCTAGAAAACTAGATAACCTTCTGAAGTCCGATCAAATAACCACGACATAAAACAGCTAGCAAGTTACCGTTAATACCAAATGACACAATAAAAGCTATCAAAGTGCCGAATTAAAATTAAAACAGACATCCGAGGCATGCTCATCAAAGGATGTCTGGGAATAAACAACTGCTGTAAGAAAAAAAAGTTTAAAAGAAAAAAAACAAAAGCAATGAAATCGTTCGGCCCATTTAATGCGGACCGGACGGGAGTGACAAAAATTCTAAACTGAAATAAACTGAACACATGTGTCTGTATGTCACACGATGTAGGATAGAAAACAATGAGATGGAATACTGAACAGTAAATGGGGAAAATAGTTAATATTTATTGTTTAAATGCTACATTGGTCGCAGAAGATAAAGAGTTGGTAAATAATCATTAGTTAGAGTAGAAAAAGAACCAAAATAGTATTTTAGTATGAAGCAAAAGATAAAGAAGTACTAAATCTAATAACTAAGTATACCAGTGTCATCAGATTTAATTCTTAATTCTTATGAAGCCTGTTTGAGGCCAGAAAGAAGCCAGTAAGGAAGTCTTTCAAACAAGCATTACAGAAGCTGCTCCTACTAATTTCTCATACATTGGATTAAACAATTTTGAAGCTTATCTTTTTAACTCTAGGTTATTAGAATTTATTCGTTCTATGAATTCTCCTTTATCTGCAGATTCGTCAAGAAGCTGCATATTCGTTCAGACTTCTTTTAAGTCAATGGGATGCGTGTTGCTTGTGACAGTTTTCTTTGTTATTCAGTACTTTTGATTGAACTGCTTTGCTTGAAGAAACAGAAGCAATCTATTTCTGATACATAAACCATACCGGTTCATCATCAACTACAGCCAAACTTCACCAACTGCTGAGCCTCTCTTTTCTTGTGCCAATCCCCATGGTTGACTTTATCATATGTTATATATCTTAGGGTTTAATATAAAAATACTGGTTTACAGCTGCATCCGGTTAAAATTGAAGCCGACCCCAACATAGTTGGAAAAAGGCTAGGCATATACATCATCGGCATCTTCTGGGCACGTTCGTTCCATCATAGACCTCATCCATCGCTTTCCATCAGGCGTGATCGAGGTCAAGAGCGGCCCATACAGCGATACAAAAAAAAAAAATATTATTCTATAGGTAGGTTCTCTCTTAGGTAGATTTTCTCTTATTCTGTTCTAACCAAATGGATTATATTGAACTTGAATGTTCTGCGATCATATTATTTAGTATTTTTACAAATCCTGATATTATAAATAACATTATTATGATAATGATCTATTTAATGTTTGATAAATTTTGTTAACTGCTTAGTTTTATTATTTAATTATGAAGATTAGCCATTAGGCATATATTATGAAGCGGCGCAAAAATCCATTAAAACTTGATATATTGAATGTTATTCAAAATGTCCTTATATTTAAGGTAAACCTATAAAAAAACTATTTTAGCACAATCATTATGATTAATGATAAACGAATAATATTCTTAAAACAATTTTTTTTTGTAAAATAATTTAGAAAAATCTTAAAATAAGAGCCCAAACATCTGATAATATCCAACATATCACATAATTTCTTAACACAAGAGCGTAATACGCTAAAATCGTTATTTATGCACATAAAATTTATGATTACGGCGATGTCTGGCCGAAATTCACACATATATCATTCGGCAAGCAAATGCGACAAATAAATCGGGTGCACAATGACTGCTAATTTGCTCATAAAGATGTATGCACCGAGCGGAGTACATAAATCGGGAGAAGTCACATTCGGCCTACCGCTTACACCCATAAACCTCTGCGGACACTTTTATAGCCCTACCACGTGGCTGAGCCACAGTTTTTTCCGCACTTGACTTGACATGTGTACTGCGCTTTAGGAAGTCACATCCCTATATTAATTTATTGTTTCAGAATAGACCCCCAGTGTGACGCAACTGGTACACGTGTTTAGTGATTTATGCAACTACTACTGAGTAGGTACCATAAAAACAAAAGTGACCGTAAAATGAACCACGTTGCGAACTTTGTTATCGAAAATGATTATGGGCCACCCTGGCGAATACTTGATAAGGGCACATAAAAAGAAGAGTTTTTTAAAGGGTTTTGAAAATGTATTAACCCATTTCACTCCTCAAACCATAATTACTCATATTATACTTACACATCTTCAAAGTTTTTGTGTTCAGAAGTTTGTTTTATTTTTAGATTTTTTGACATTCAGACTTATAAGAAGCTCAGTAAATGTAATAAATATGTGGGAAGGTTAAATAGACATCACTAACTATACATATACCTAATACAATGAAATATTATCGTTAGGTCATAGTATAAAACATTTGTATTGGAACCATATTTCAAATCGGACAAAACACAATACATATTTAAATCAAACACTCAAGATACGATCTGTATTACAACATTTATCACGTATAACGAGACGACGCACTTGACCGACTAATGTGTCTCATTTTATCACAGGTCCATCAATCAAGCTCCACTCTACGGGGACAATTGAAACGGACCGCGAACATCAGTAGCACTTAACATGTCCAACTAGACTATTCAGTGCTCGTCCAAACGATGACAACTGCCGAGTGATCTTGAGAAGAAGGATAAACACACGCTGTTATCGATGAACGAATTAAATTATAACGCAGGGATGAGCTCCTACCAGTTCGTCAACTCGCTCGCTTCCTGCTATGGGAACCAAGCGCCCGGGCGTACTGGGACGCCCGTCGAGCAAGCTGGTCATCCCGGTCTGCCAACACCAGGAGCTGATTACTACAATCCAAATGCGGGAGCTTCAGCGTACCCAAATACTTGCTATTCGCCGCCGCAAGTTGGACATCACTACCCACAACATCCATATGGGACGCCTGCTACCGGAGCTCACATGCAACCGCAAACGATGATAGACTACACACAGTTACATCCTCAAAGACTGGGTAGCACAGCGAGCCATATGCATCAGCACTCGAACCCGAGTCCAGGAGCCTTGTCGCCCAACCTGATGTCCACACCGCCCAGCCAAGCAGCTGGAGCTAGTTGTAAATTCGCGGATTCGACCTCTACAACCGGAGTAGCGTCCCCTCAAGACCTATCCACATCTTCTGGACCAGGTCGAACGTCTCCTGGATTCGGTGGCGTCGGTGGACAAACTTCTAGTGGAACTACAAGTACTAAACTAGGCCTAACTACTCCCATCGCTTCTCCTGTAGAACACAAGGCTAATGTGAATCAGAATATATCAAGTCCTGCCTCCAGCACATCAAGCAACGAGAGCAATGAGGCTAATAATTCTAGCTCAAACACCAAGAATTCTAAGTCTTCAGCGTCGAACTCTTCGGCCAATCCTCCGCAGATATATCCATGGATGAAGCGAGTACATCTAGGAACAAGTAAGTGGAAACATTTTTTTAAATGATTTTGTAGATTTAAGATGATAACGGTAAAATATTTTGTCTTATTAATGATTTTTCTACCGCGAGAATAATCAACATTATGAACGGCTCGATTCACACTTTTTTATCGCTAGCGTGAAATCATAAATGATTTAGCTTCGTCGGCTGAACTAATAACGGCAGCAACGGCCACGCCTCTATCAAAAACCAACAGTTTGATGTAATAGAAATAAAACAATCCATCAATTGGATGCCGAGGTGGAGACAAAACAAATTATATATCTATTTATAAAGCATTAGCATGCATTAATGTTGGATCGATATGGCTGGCTGATGGATGGTGTCCATAATAAGGCATAATGGCTTTGTTGGCGGGCGCTTACAACTGAACATCCGAAGCCTTTTTTCTTCTCGTATCCTAATGATGGGGAAAGTGTGTAGTCACCGTGATGTTTCATTTGACGGATCCTAACCTTTAAGCGTGAATTGGGTTATTCAAGGGTTAATCTGCTTTAAATTAGAATTCGGGGGCATCCAGTAAACTATTTGTTCTTTTTCTTCACGGCACATTATTTGAAATTCTGGCTTTGTGTAACAATTTCGTCTATTTCAAATAGGAAAGAGTGATAAAAAAGTCAGCGCTGAATTGCTTCTGGTGGACAGTGTCTAGTAAAAATGTGAAAAACATAGAATTCGAAATCAAAAAGTGATATATTAGGGAGATACAAGACGCAGGATGCCACAGCGCCTGTCACGTAGATGTTCCGCGATATAAAGACAAGAGCAGATGTCAGTGGCCCAGCGGCCCACCGTTTCGTCGAAATTATTCAAAATTCGTATTGTTGTAGGTATTATGTAGCACAAATCTGTTTCAACCTTGTCAAGGCTTACGATGTTCTCTTAATTGGTTTATTTTTGCATTTCTTACGCATGTGGTTACTTGTCAACCTCATGATAGTGACCGACTTTTTACTATTTATTTTAAGATACTTAGAAACTTCAGTTTTTAAGCCCAGAACGGATGATCGGGAGGTTATACACAAACATTCAGGTTTTTAAAGATGTTTGATGTTAAAGATGAGTATGAGTATATCGCAGGATATATACTCGTCATCTTTTACATCATCATCAAAAGCTCAGCTTTGATTAAAACATCTTTAGTTATTAGAAAGGTACTCAGGAGTCGAAGCCGAGATTTACATTTAACAGATTTTGAGTTTACTAGATTTTCGTTTAAATCTTGATAACTGATCCTATCAATGACTTGCTGCTATACCTACGCAAAAAGATAGACTACTGCTATTGAGACTATTGCTGAGTCAAATATACTTAGCGCAGTATAATACCGCCTTAGCATTCTTTTTGTAGCCTTTTCCTATAAAGCACCTTATGTTATGATACACAATTACGTTCATTCTAATGTTCCTCTGCCTTCATTCAACAATAATATAGCGATAACTAGCGTCAGTATTCAGCTCAATGAAAGAGTAAAAAACTAGACGACTCGATAATAAAAAATATTGGCAAAGCGCACGACACATCATTTCAAAACAAGAAAAACTTCCAAAGCAAATAATACGAGAAATAAATATCTCAGTATAAATCATACCACTGTCATCAGGGATGATTGCAGAGTTGCAGACACCAAGTGGGTACATGACACTATTATAAATTGCCAAAGACCTGTTTAAGAAAATAAATAGTTCTCTTACAAGCATACGGCAAAACCCCCTGTTATTATACACAACAAGTCTGTAGGTTTGACAAAGCCTTATTAAAATGTACATTTCAACCGATAGGCCTATTGCAGACGGGCTACTGTCGCAGAATCGCAAGACATTGTAGCGTCTATAGATTCGCTAAATATAACCTCACCTATACATACACAGTTGCATTATTGCATTGAGAAGAATTTTAATCGAAGCTTCTGCATTGATCAATGCATTTGAAGCTTGTGCCAATAGTCTTCATCGTAACCTATTACACATAGATATAAACACACAACTTCTTCTCATAGTTAAGTCACAATTCCATAACATCGACTCTTTTGAATCAACTTCTTTATATTCCCGATTTATTCGTTGACACATGAATAGCATATCGATTGATTTAGTGCCTCTATTAAACAATGCTGCAGCAGATCATAATATGATAATTCATTATGATACTTACAGCTCTATTAGACAGCAATATTTTTTTTAATGATGCATGTTAGGCACACATGCGTATCGGGGTATCTTTGTTTCCATTCAAGAGTCTATCTTGCTATTCCAGTAAACATCTGGTAAAATAATGTTTAGCTGTTTATTGATCTACTATGAAGTTTTATTCGCTTTGTATTCTAGAAGAATTAGTATTCTTATTCTACAACAAATTTTCTTTTACTGTTAAAGAAAATTAGTTGTAGAATAAGAATACTAATTCTTCTAGAATGGCTATGTTTGTTGCCTCATTAACACCATTTAGCCAAAATGACTTTCATTCTTGGACATGTGACTTCCTTTTCATTTTTGTCTACGACATGAACCTTCTACTTCTTCATTCTTGTTAGAACAGTCATTTTCTTGGGTAAGCCTATTTCTAACTTTGGTCTCTGATAGATACCTAATTCACTTATCAAGCGTAATACGAGCACCGTCTAAACGAAAGACAATTTGTAGAAAGAGTTCTACAGCGTGATGTCAAAAATTAACAAATGACGCTCACTTAACAAGAGATTCTTCGTAGAGAATATATGGAAGTAGTCAAGATACGCGTGCGATTCATAGGTTTTCGAACAAATTTTAGTCGCACCAATCGACAGTCGCCCGACTGCTACAAAGCCGAAGTATGCAAATAGAGTTGGCAGGCGGCTAGGTCGTGTTACATGTTTGGTGGTCATAACTCAAGGAGAGGTGGAAGCCACCGCCCCTCGTGCGTGCCGTCTGACGACTTATAAGAATTCAATACACCGTTATTTAGCACTAGTTACATACCCCAACTGTGTGTATTAACACATGAAAATTAAGTCGTTTGGAAAAATCGTGTGAAAATTGTTTGAAATAACCCTTTGGTGAAGAGAGAAAATAATTATATTTATGAGGGGTAGGCACTGAATGATCAAAGGATTTTTAAAGCTGATAGTTAATATGCGAATTAAGAAGGTATCCATACTATCATTGTGAATTATTAATGTTCAATAGCCTTTAGAGGAAACCGATATAATAGGAATAACGTTGGGTTGATTAGTGAACCAATAGGTTAACACCCCAATTGCGCACCCTTTCAATCTAAATCCAAGGATTTTGAAGGAAATTCCTAATCCGTTGCTTCATAGATTTGAAAAATTCGTCAACTCAAAAACATAAATAACGCAATGAACGTGGCGGAACTGTCAAATTGAAAGAAATTGCGATCAATTGTAATTTTATGTGTGTTATGCAGTTACCCCCAGGTTTAAAAGTTTCTAAACCATTTTATAAGCAAAATAAAAGGGAATACACAGTCATTGGGAACACCCATTGGAAAGCTGACCCTTAAGTGTTGTATCTTGTCGGGTCATCGTGAAAGCTCATTGGGTTAATTAAGGACAAGAAAGTCAATTAATCTTAACGGATTATTAAAAATTTTGCAGTAATTCATTTCTTTAAAATTAAAAGCACGAAACACAATCTGTGGCCGAAAGTTAAAACAGGCCAATTTTAATCAATATTTTTTTTAAGAGGAGCACCTCAACCATTATTTTGGGCCTCGTAAAATCAATTTAAAAGCTATAAAATTATCCGTGATTCCATATAATTATTTATGTGTAGGCACTGTTAGCCATAAGCAGTTAAATATCGCATTATACGAACGTAATCTGATATAAATTATTGAGTCCTAGTAGCTAAGGTTTTCAATTATCTTGAAATGGACATTGAAAATACATTAGCGAAACCTAGACTCGTTAGATTTTAGCTAATCTTGTCAGTCTAGGTTTTGTGTAATATATTTGAGCTTGTGTTTGGTCATGACTGGTTATTTCGGTCTTTAGAGTAAACAATACTTACATTTGCAATAGGATTAAGTATTGCAATTGCGCATAATACTGTTATGTAACTAATTGAAAGGACGCACAATGGTCCATTGAAGGACTAAGTGCGGAAACCAAACCCAAAACATAAAACACAGAACTAATTGAAAGAGGGGCTTGTGGCTAAGTAATAACAGCCGCACGCTGTTATTACTTAGCCACAAGCCGCGGTTCTGTCATAGAATCCAAGTTGAGTTTTAAGTTTTAGAACCTTAGGTTTTCCTAGGCAAAAGATTGTAACAACCAGATAAAGACCAACTAACAAGCTACTTAACCCCCCAAATTCCTTAAAACGATAAGGCGGTCCACACGCGAATTATTTCGATCGTTTACAAAAACTTAACTACAAAACGGATTAAGTTAATCTAGAGCAATTATTAAAATGTTATTCGTAAGAAACAGATTATTATTTTCCACTTGATTCTAATAGCTGTTTAATTATATCCGTTTAGTTGAATTAAATTAATATTTATTATTTTGTATTAAATGTCAATGGGAACAAGAAAAAACATGGATTTTAGCTATAATAAATAAAATAAGGAAAACTAGTAACACGTTATTTAAATATGAAAGGACAACTTGTGTAATAAATAATAGATACCTACTAAATAATATTGCGTCCTTTGACTACGGGTAACAGAGCAACTACAAATGAAACAAAGAAAAATGTATAGGTTTTTCCATAGAAAAACTTATACATTTTCTTTGCCATACCCAGATGACGTAAAAACTACTTAACATACCAGTGGCGAAGGATTCATACAACTCGATTCCTACCGGCTTCCCTTTGAAAAATGGCACAGTCAGTATTCTATAGACAAATAATATAATCATATTAAAGATATCTACTCCGGCTTACTTCTTACAAAAATTGACCCTTCGCTACTGTAATATACAAACATACATAATCAACCTTTAATGTTCCCACTGGTGGAACTCAAGCCTCCTCTCTTCGAGAAGCTAGTAATCTACTATGCAGGCCCAGTACAAGTTGGTAGAGTTCACTTCATGTCTTCAAATTTTTGGTTCTAGAACAGGCCCGTTCCCTCACGATGTTTCCCTTCACCGTCTTGAGAGCAGTGGTGATGAAATTATTTACACAAAGTAAAGCGTCTGTCTGGGTTCGAACCCACGACCACTGGGCCACCATCACTGCTCTCACGTAAACTAACATACACCTAATAATTCTAATACTGTTCATCTAAGTAGGAAGATACTAGAAAATTTTCAGTTCTTTAATTTTTGTAGAATTTCCCGAAAAGTAGGGATCAAGAAAATCTATCACTAATCCGCTAATAATCTTCTTGTAAACTCTCTATTTATGTTTTGGTTCATCGCTGCATCTTATCAATATATACTTATAGGTATTATTTACTATAGAGGTACAAATTGTGAGTTTTCATTTAAGGGGTAATTTTCGGAACAACTGATCCGATTCTTTAACTGATGGGAAGCTTGAATTCTTTCACAGTATTTCCGGCTGTCATAGGATATATTATTTTTATGTTAAAACAAGAAATGTGACGCGGATGAAGTCGTGGACAGAAGCTAGATAAAAATAAAGAAAGATTTTTCGACAAAATTTTGTCGAAATAAAGACTTGAATAAACTTTCCTTACTACCTATTTCAATTCCCTTAACTTCCGACTTTCCTACAGAACCCACACATCCCAAAAATAGCCTCCCCTTAAACCAAGCATCTTTAATGACATGCATAACCCTACCTGTTCTACAGTTACTAGCGGCGATTAGTAAATAAATAACAAATTAAATTCCACTAAAGATTAGTGGCGTAGTCAGTATGGGCTCATAAATAAATCAAGCGTTTGGTCCCGGAGACCGCTGTAAATTATGACTCAAATAATATTATGCTAAAGGTATGCCAGTGTAGTCGCCACTTAAAGCTGTTCGTGCTTATAAAGCCTTTTTTGTGCTTTTGTAATTAGCTGTTCGATACCTATAGATTATAGTGTATGCACTGCTTTAGCGTGTATTGAATACCTACACCTGACTACTCGTAATTTGTGATACTGAAATCTGTCAATCATATCATGTTTTTTTTTATCGTAATATCAATGATATCTGTAGCGTTTTGTTTTTTTTTTGCATTAACTGTTTCTTGTTCTGCCACCTGCTATGATTCGGCATAAATTATTCATTCTTGTCGAGGAGGTGTAATTTATTTGACTGTGACATTCAAATGTAGGGTCACAGTGCTATAGTCAAAGTACAGTTAGCCTCAAAAAGATTAGACATGGAGTAGGTATACCTCAACAAGAATTAATTTGATTATCTACGATTTGTGTCCCGTAAAGACCGTAAAACTGTTTCTATGTGTTGTGTTTCAATTATTTTACTACGTAGAATAGAAATGTGTAACATATTTTGGGGCTACACATTGATACAATAATATAGACTGTCGACCATTTTATGAATTATTTTAAATTGTGATGTACCTATAGGAGATCTTTTTCTTCAAAATACAATACATCCAATCATAGTACCTACCTACCTATAGATACTTATATATTTGTATGTATTTCTAACTGCACTATGCTCTCCCTGCATGCACTATTTCTACCTGTGTAGCAAAACCTAAGAACAATGCTCAAATACAACATCAAACATTTACTATATCTACCAATACGATAAAACCACTATACCGTAACTCAAACCCCACAAAAAGCTAGCATACCTACCTACTTTCAAAACAGTAACAAGGAACCGGTCTTAAAGAATTCCTCCACACATACTATAACTTACAAAAGACTTATATACTACATACTACTTAGTCCGAACCAGATCACTTGGTAACATCTCTCGGATCTCCCCGCCTGTAAGTCGCGACCTGCGTTAAATATGCATAAAGGGTACACAAAAATAAAACTTCTAAAACTCGAATGGTTGAAAAAGAAATAAATATATTTCGTGAAGGGATTAGCAGTCGTGGGTTGGTCCGTGCTTGCAATGGCGGCACGATGATATGGCAGAATTCTTGCTAAAGTGTTGCTATACATAGATGTATACATGTATACTACCGTTGCAAGTTGCTCATTGCCGCGTGCGCAAGTTTTGTATGCAGTGTGCGTCGTGTTTTATTAAATGGCACTTTTGTATTGGTTGGCTCAGGATAAGGCTTCTCGCGTATACCTTCGAAGCTTTTATAGTGAAGCAGGTTCTTGCTTGCAAACGAGTTTATTTTAGATCTCTGAACGTTTACAGTAGATTTTCAGTGCTTACTTAAGTAACTTCACGGTCCAAAAGTTAAAATAGATTTTCAACTCCACACACCCCACTAATAATTCCTACTTAATTACAAAACTCAGATTTTTGTTTCTGAAGTAACTTCTGAACTAAAGCCACGTACACACCGCCAATATTAACTGACCCGCCAACTATAAGTACCCACACGTCAGGAATACTGGTAAGCCCTTCTCCCCAGAGACACAACTTCAATTATTGATGGCAACTTTTAGCCGCTATAAAATATAGGGGAAGAAAAAAACTATTTTTCATCTGGTTTAGCTTTAAATAACTTGTAGCATGTTCTTGTTTTATTTTATTTTTTTCATTTGCGGATAACTTATGTGTTGTATTTTTAAAATAGGGTTTCACACGTAATATTAGTCGGAGTATTAATAGTGTACGTTGAACGAATGTCAGGCATGCCGCAGGTGTGTACTGAGCTGTAATCAATCGTTTCTGTTTTTATGTGTTAATGTTTTAATATCTGCGTTAATTTATATAGGTAGCTATCCTGTTTTTATGATAGAAGTGTACACGTAGAGCAGAAATACAGAAACTTTTTTTTTACTTTCTTCTGTTCTGCAGTTTTTCTAATGATCGTTTCTACAAATTCAAGCTGGGTGGTTTATTTTTTTATGGATCAATTATGAGTTTACAGTAAAGGCCAGTAGTTTTTTTCCTCTGACCATCTATACGAGCCTTCAGTCCAGGCGTTTATTTCCATCCAAGCCAAGTCATATTTCTCATAATCTTTTCTTCAGTTTGCATATTTTGTTATTGTCATCTAACTTTAAACTTCATTCTGGAAATTCTTTCTGGTACAGTCAACAGTACACTAGTGGTGACAATTTGACATTGACAGCGCCTTAAGGGGGAAACGCTAAGGTAGCCCGCGAAATTCAAATTTTCTTACGTTTTTTGCACATTACTGGTCAGTATTAAGTTGTACGTTGATTAAAATATGATTCGCGACCGTAACAAATATGTAGGTATTTACAGAATTATAATCATTAGGATCAGTAATACAACTTGATAAGTTAGTATAATTGTAAAATGTCAAGATTTCATGAAATAGTCATTTAGTAGGATTACTTGGTTCTTACAGAGTTGTGTTGATGACTTTAATGATTATAATTCTGTTCTGCTGAACCTATTGTACTTTTCATTCCTGTAATTCCTCTGATTTGGTTCCTTGGGTAACTATTATCTACCTACATATAGGCATAAAGTGTTTCCCATCTTAATGCAGTACGAACAATAATAATATCAAAGCAATCCATCATAGATTTTATCCGCAGAGGACGTTGACAATCATCGATGCAAATTGTCTCATTATAATTTTTAATTACATCATATTATTCATTCTACCCTAGTACATAAATTGCACATTATTAAAGTGTTGTTCGTATGTTGCTAGTTTTATATGGATATTGTTATTATTATACAAAAGATCTTATCTAAGACGTCTGAAAAATTGAATAAAGATGTTCCGAAAGACGATGGATTCGTTGAAGATAAAATAAAAACAGTCATTACAAGTTTTAATTATTGTTGCAAATATTACAGTGACTAAGAAAAAATGTTTATTTTTTATTTTTGACGTTTGTAACTACCGTCAACTTGTTAATTAAAACATATAGAGTATCTACTCTATTCTTTATTTTATTTCTTGACGATAGCTTTGGTCAATAAAAAAGGTAAAAATAACGTTTTGGTTAAGTTAGTTAGGTAAAGTTATTACAAAACATTTTCAAAATAACTTTTTATTGACCAAAGCTAATATAAAACAAATACAATAGCATGATCCTAGTTAGGTATCATGGTATTTTTGCAAATTGACGCTTAACTTGATATATATTATAATATATATTTTTCGAATCTCTCATAGGATTCGATTGTAAAAGCAAGCAATAAGCAAGTAAAAATCTATCCTACAAAACCTTAATATGCCCCAAATGTCGTGGCAAAACCTGAAGAATATTGGTAAAAGATAAATCTCAAAACTCAGACAAATATTTACTCCAAACGTATGATTTAGAAGGGATTTATAACTAAACAAGGCAACAAGTTTCCGCAGTTGTTTTCAATCTAACATGTTCTGACAGCCTTTGTAGGGACCTCGCCATATTTAGTTATAATAGTCCAATTACGTTCAAAGGCCCTTCACTCCCAGTGGTTTTGCCTAGTTTAAGGTGTCTTGGCGTGTTGCCAATTTAATTATACTGTAAGTAACTGGATTTCTGTATGAGTCAAGTTTGTAATTTAGATCCGTAGATTTCTTTTGACTTTCTACGAAATGTGTACGATTCTCGTCTTCTAATACATTCATACTAATCCATACTAATATTGTAAATTCGAAAGTAACTCTGTATGTCTGTCTGTATGTTACATTTTGACGCCTAAACCACTGAACGGATTTCGATAAAATATGACAGAGAGATAGATTGCATCCCAGGGAAGGACATAGGATAGTTTTTATCGACATACCTCGCGGGCGGAAGCTAGTACTTTTATAAAGTCACTAGCTTCAGCCCGCGACTTCTTCGTGAAGTATCTTGTTCCCCCGACCCACCCCGTCGCATCGCATCGCTGTTAGGTACTAAGATTTTCATACTAATTTGCAGTGTGCAAATTCCCGAAAATTTATAATTACATAACAGCACAAGGCAAAGTTTCTAAAAATGAAATCGGTACGTCAACTTAGTCAGAATATAAATTACACATTAGGTACACACGGCTATAAATCAAGCTATACATGATAACCAGTATAAACTGACTTCTGATTCTACGAAAAACCTTTACAATGCGAGGTCAGCTCAAACTGGAAAAGTAGGTATAGCTTGATGTGTAGCCGTGTAGCAGACGCGAGCACATTTCAAATTTTCTCAATCAACTTTGAACCTTATAATTTAACGATAAAGTTGTAAATGTATTAAAGAAATTTGACAGATTGTAGTAGCTTGATGTGCTGGCGTCTACATCAAAATTACGGTGCGATCAAAAAATCTGCGATAAACGAGAGCTCTAATTGTTCACATGACTTTATGATCCACGTAGGTAATAAGGTAGGTATAAAGGGCTGAATTGATCCAAAAAAAGAGGCCAAGTGCGAGTCGGACACGAAGGGAGCCGTACCACCATAAAATTTTTAACACAAGGTACTTATTCGTTCTTTTTTTAAACGCTAAAAGAAAAAGTTTCTTATATGAGGACCACCTTTACTTTTTAATTGTTATTATTAGTAACGGCTTTAGTAGTACACACTGTGTGAAAATTTCAATTGTCTACTTATTACTGTTCAAAAGATACAATCCTGTGACAGACGGACGATTCCGTAATATCATAGAGGCCTTTGGGTACGGCAACCTAATAAAAATAGCACAATTCTTCTGTAATTATTTCAGGTTGAAGTAAAATCCAATTTTCCCCACAGATGGCGCTACTGTGCAGGCTTATAATAACAAAATGAAGATTATCTGAACAAAAAACCAAACATTTAATGACGTTTATCATTATTTCCATACAGCGGCCTTTTACTGAAGTTTTTGCAGTAATCACCTACCTACCTACCACAATGACTGTTATTACGTCATTATTGCATTTAATTACTAATAAATATACCTTGTATTGTGTATTTCAATGCATTTTCCCTGTTTTTACATTATGGAAACGTTTATTGATCGTTTATACAGCGTTTTGTGTGGCCTTTTCCTTTTTTAAACAACATTGCCATGAAATCACTTTTTTAACATTAACTAACGAAAACCGGCCAAGTGCGTGTCGGGCCACGCACAGTGTAGGATTCCGTAGTAGCCTGTTATGTTATATTTTGTTTTTCAATGCAAGTCTTTACCCGTTATAAACAAGCAACTACTTCATCTTAGTCACTTTAAAGGATTAATCTTAAGGATTTTGTATTTGTACAAAATTATCCAACACCCAAGTTCAACGACTATTACTGCTAAACTAATAAAGTTATCTTAACCGCTATAATTTTCTAATGCACTATCATCGTGAATTTTTCCAGATTTTTCTAGCCCACAGTTTAGCTTTTAGAGGGGGGGGGGGGGGGGGCAAATGAAGCATTAAATCGCAAAATAATTTTAGCAACCCCGAAGTCATTTTAGAAGACCTATTCAACGATACCCCACACGATGGGGTAGACGACGAAAAAAAATATTTTCTAAAATTTTATTTTACCACTTTGTCGGCGTAATTAATATACACACTCCTACAAGTTTACATCTTTCTAGTACTAACGGTCTCATAAGGGTTCCTTGTCAGAGCTACGGAACCCCTTAAAACTTTCCTATTGCATATTATGTATAAACATGATTTTTTTTTATGGTTCTGGCAACATTAAGGGCGATTTTCATCAATGATACTGAACGCGATCAGTAGATACACCTAAAACGCGTTCAAGAGCTGCCACTGTCATTATCGTCATGGTGTATTAACGAGGGGCCCGTGGCTAAATAATAAAAGCCGCACAGGTCGATCGATCCTTTTAAGCTACGCTTGCCGCGGTTGGTCTGTGGATGGGTGACCATCTTTACATACCGGCGTGACCCCTCCGTGCCTCGGAGTGCATCCAAGAATGACAGTCGGGACCAACGGCTGTTGGTCCCGTCTGTCATTCTTGGATCTTTGACAGTCGTTACGCGTAGTCAGAAGCCCAAAAGTCTGACAACCAGTCTTAACAAGGGGTATCATACTACCCAGTAACTGGGTTGTGGAAGTCAGATAGGCAGTCGCACCTTGTAAAATACTGGTATTCAGCTGGATCCGGTTAGACTGGAAGCCGACCCCAAATGTTGGGGTCGGCTTCCAGTCTAACCGGATGACAGATGATGATGATGATGATGTTAGACAGATGATGATTAACACTGACAGCTCCTAAATGCGGTGTAAATGTGCTGATCGGGTTCAGTATCAGTGGTGAAATTAGCCATTAGTTTATCTAAGATATTATACTGAATCTCAATACTACATTTTAGTATTATCACATTAATTAATATTATGAAGGCGAAAATTTGTGTGTGTGTTTATTAATTGTTTGTTACTTCTTCACGCTCAAACGGCGGGACCAATTTTCATAAAATTTTGTATGGAGGTAGCTGACACTCTGGATTAACATATATACAGCCACGAGCACCAATATGTCAACACTTGGCAACTTTAAATTGCGTTTTTTTCACAAAATAACGAACGCAACGTTGAAATACGACACTTTACTTATACCTATGGGTTCTAAAATACTATGTTCCTACTAATATAAAATTTCATTAAAAAATAAAGGAGAAAATCGCCTTTGAATAAAGCCAAGTGTATACATACTTTTGCTCGTGACTGTACATTCTATCCCGATATTCCCAAGGGATCGTCATTTACGTGGGTGAAACCGCGGGCGCAGCTAGTTGCCACATAAAATTCTCATAAAAAAGAAAATCCAATCACCATTTCCACTACTTCCTTTTTGCACTACCTACACAATCTTTCGCTCAGCCTAATTTCTTATCTATATTCCCTTTGATGAAACGACTGCCGCATACACAGGGCCTATTTCATTTTAATTAAAATACATACCTAACACGACTATTAAAACCATGGAGCCAGTGTTTTAATTTCGATTCAATAACCCGTGTCTGCGCAAGACACTGATTAAGCTTCCCATAAGAGACGTACAGTCGCCCGCAAATGCGCTGGCGCTGAATTAGCATACGCAGCTTATGTTGTACACTGAACGGTGGTATTAGTATTTAGTATATTCACTTCTTGGTAGAAGCTTTCTTTCTTTACTGCCAGTCTCCACAATTTATCTGCGTCACTCCTCCAGCACACTAATTTTTTAATTTTTAATAATATTTTTATTCAAATCAACTATCAATCACTATCTGAATAGAATAAAGAATAGATATTGTTAATCCATTGCTTCATATATTGGGAAAATTTGTCTGCTCTACAATGTAAATAACGCAATGAATGTTGTTGAACTGTCAATGAAAGTCTTTGCTACTGTTAGTATATTAAGTAGTTACCCTGCAGAGGCCGAAGTCTACTTATTTACAAACTTTGCAATCCCGCTATTGTGAGTTTTGACAGTTTTCAGACGACCTGACCTGCTGTTGCTTTTAAATATTTTGACTTTTTTCTCGGCCGATACGACGAAAGCTCCTGTCATGATGAAGATAATGCGAACCAGCGGGGCTAGAGTCAGTGTATTAGAGTTACGAACTTACAATAGTTTCCGAAACATTTTCTCTGCCAAATTCGTAATTAACTTTTTTGCCGGTTTTTCTACGCTTTATAGCAGATGCTGGTTTTAAGCTGTACAGCCGAATACAAATGCTTTTGTACACGTGCAATATTCTTAGAATTATTAGCATAGGAATCTCGGCCCGTTTATCAAACAGGACAACTTTAAGTGTGAGATTAGTACCGGTATCCTATAATAAGTAATTATTTGTTTACTACATTATATGCCTACCTACTTTTATAGAACCTATGATATTTAAATGTGAACGTGGACCTAAGGTCACTTGTTGAGGATTGTACCTGATTTAAATATCTATAGGAAGTGCTGGGATTATTCCTATAAGATAAAATTAATTAAATTCTATCGTAAATGGTTAATCATTTTCGCATACAATCGATTTCTAAAAGTGTGATTGGATTACACATTAACAACCTAAGTATTATATTTCTATTTTATGTCCCAGTACCCATTAGGTACTTGAAGTTGGTACCTATTTCACAATTTCTAACTTGTAGATAAGACCTTTCTTGGTCTACCTTCATCGATTTAATGTTCAACAGCGAATTTATACAGTGTCACAATCAAAATTGTATTAAATTCTACCAACATTTCAATTGAAATCGTTATCCGTGAATTCGAGATACAAAAAATTATAACGAACTTTATTAAATTTAGAAAAAACCTCAAGCCTCGACATAAAAACAGTAAAGTCAATATAAAGTGAATCACACCACTTCACGCACTATAATATACTATTGTTGTATCGTCCACAGTGAACCAAACGTCTTCATTTTGGGGACAAAAAAATAATACAGTTATTGCTGTCAAATGTGATATAATGGGTAACACTACAATTGTTTTCGAGATCATAAATAACTTTTTACAAAAGATTCGCGGTTTCCTTAAAAGCTAAACGGGCTGATAAACATTTTTTTTTCTTCCGTCTCGAGCCGTCTTTCCTGCGGCGGTACGAAGCCTATAAATATTAATACAATCAAATGTTTTGACGTGGGCCTTTTTTAAACTTTTATCTTGTACCTTCGCTTATTTTTTGTTGGTTCGATTCCGCTTTTATTTCGTGTTAATTTGGACAGCGAATTCGGTCTTTTAACAGATCGTAAAGTATGTGGAATGAGGCGAAGAGCGAGAAGTGGCGCCAGGTGCATTTAACATTTTGGGGGAAACTGTTAGAAAACAAAAACATTTATTGCTTTAAAAAAATGTAAATTGACTTTACTGGCACTTAGTGGCTAGATAAGACATAGGTAGGTACTTCATTAAATATTTAAAATAACTATATGTACTTAGTAATATACGATATAATATTTTGACGGGCTATAAATAAGCCAAACTCATAAAGCTTATGATTACGCACTTGTCTCCATAGATACGTCTTCAGATCTTATCAGATTTACGATTAGTAAATAACGAAAATGACTCTGGAAGTGAGAACATTATAATGATTATGAGAATTTATGGTGCTCGTATAAAATATGCGAAACAAACTTTTTATTCATAATCAGATATCATTAATGCATAAAATTAAAATAACGGCGATTACTCACACTATACCATTAATTATTAAATAAAAACATAAATCTTTACTCTGACTCTAAAAACTGTTGAACAAACACCCACTAAAACATCATAAAATTAATAAAATTCATCTTTATTGCTTTGAAAATAAAGTTTAAATGAGTTTGTCGCTGCTAATACAAGTTGGGTTTCGACAAGATCTGATCAAAGTATCTAAAATGGTCACAGTTAGTGGGTTAACCACTTTAAATTGTCATCTGTCTGATTTATTTCTGTATCTTTTGCGGCCAACACATTTTTGTCTCAGTTTCATTCTGATACAACATTTTTTACATCTATTTGGAAAGTTTTATTTCCTGAATCACGTAATAAAAATAATTTATTTGTGTCAAAATTCACCTGTGGTACAGAGCATGGCATTAAGCGAGTTTAATTGTTTCATTAAAATAATATTTTCGTTTTGCATAAATAAAAAATATTTTTTTCACCAACAAAAAGAACGCATCCTCCTCCTTTTTGATAATCAGCATCATTCAAAACAAAGTATTCAACAAAATAATATCGTAAAGAACAAGGTTTTGAGGTCTGAAGTCTGATCCTAGAACTACCCAGACAGACGATGCCCGGACGGTTTTGCAAATAATAATTTACCATGTCTGAGATCTGTTACGGAACCTAAAAACAAAATTAATATTATCCAAAGTGTCCCGAATCACGGCCCACTGTGTACGCCAGAGGCTGACCTATCAAATGCTCGTAAACTATAATCATTCGCGGACCACATAAATAATTGCGCGGACCGACCCCGGTTTTTGTCGGTCGCGATGCGCTGGCGCAGGTAATATAGTCATAAATTTCCATAACCGCCACTCGATCTTATCAAACATGATTTTAATTTGATTTCGGAGCCACACGTGTTGTGGGTCGTTTGGAGTCGAGTTATGATCTTAGGTATAATGTTTCGGACTCAACACTTTAGAGTGTTGAGTGCTGTAGTAGAGAATATTGTGTTTGTACGAGTAGCTACGATGGTCTTCGGGGAAATGGACTTTTACGATGTAATTTACAAGCATGTTAATGGTGGAAAAGATTTTTTCATTGACTGTATTTTATAACCATGATCAGCTGATTAAAGCAGTGTTCACAGTTTTAAAGTTAACGAACTGAAAATTGAGATTGTTAACGTTACCTGCAATGTGATAGGAAATACGAGTAGATATAAAAGATTCAAAGTCAGAAAGAAGAAGAGATGTCAGAGATTTCAGTCTTATGAAGGGGTATCGTATTACCCAGTTACTGGGTTGTGAAAGTCTGATAAGCAGTCGCTTCACGTAAAATACAGGTATTCAGCTGCATCCGATTAGACTGGAAGCCGATCCCAACATAGTTGGGAAAAGGCAAGGCAGATGACAAAAGATTCAAAGTGTGCATAAAGCTCCTCTATAGGTCAACTCTAATCTCTGCAATTGCAACCTACAAGCTATTGATCGCTTTCTCAGGTAATTTACAACCCTATCAGCTCCCAGACAACAGCATTACATCACTCAGTGAAAGTAACACTCGGTAAACGTAGAATATTAATACTTGTCCTAATTCCCACAATCAAACGTTACACCGATTATTGTCAAACGTAATCAATAACAGCAAAAAGGTAAATCGACTTCTAATGATAGGCTTTAACAAAACGTGTGACGCCTCCAATGTATCAACGTATATTTGACAGTTAATATGTCATTGAAATCAAAACGGTATGATATAAGACTGGCTGACTTTTACACCGTATCGTAAGGTTGAGACAAAAAGCGCCGAACGTCGATAATGGTCTTTCATGTTTTAGCTGTTATGCCATTAATATTATAAGGCATTGTTTAGTTTTCTTTAAGATAATCATTCAAATTGTTTTCTCACAGTTCTTTGATCTGCTGAACACTTACTTTTTTATCTTACTTCTTTAAGTCATCATAGCCAGTTCATCCCCAACACTATCTCTCATTTAAGTAAGTACTTCCGAGTTGATATAGACCAACACTTTTTAGATATTGACGTGACAACGTCTTAAATTAGGTTGCGACTGGGAGTCACTTATGAAAAAGTGTAACGCTCGGTAACGTTACGATGAGTCACCGAACGAGAGAGAGGCCCGCCGAATGCCTTGCGTCTCTCTCCCACTCAACTATGATCGGATGATCGGTCGTTGTCACGTAAAATCTTCGCCCGTAAAACCGACTTTACAGGCAACCATTTTTTGCAACATTTTTACTGCTTGAGTTTTAATATAATCAACCAAAACAAAATATCTATTCAATTCAGATAGAGTTCATTTTAAATTTCTAACTTCATTAAGTCCGTATTGCATTTGGTGATGATTTAAACCATCGACAGATGTCTTAAGCGTGAACACATCTATCATCCCAAAATAAAGTAGAGTGTGATACACGGCTGTATGACAGACGACCGCTATAAAAATCTAAAAAGTGACCACCGCTTACGAAACCACGATTTACAACCCACAGTTCTTATTATCTAGTATCAGACTTTAATCCATTTATCACCGCTTTTGTTTACGATCCTCGCGTATCATCGACTATTAATTATAATGCGTTCCTCACTTCGAACTTTGACGTTCTCGCTGTGTGACAGACCAGAGATAAGAATTTTAATGTTACTCGATACCACTGTACTTCATTTGTTACATTGTGCTACACGAAAACGAACTTTAACGTCAGGAAAATAAGATTCAACAGCCATTTCTCGCAATCCTTCTCAACCGTCGATACAGTTTGAACTCTTTCGAACATGATTATAGGGTTGCTTATTCATTCTAATGGTTAAAGAATTCAAACGCTTCTGATGCAAAGCTGAGTTTAGAATTTTGATGGATGTGGTTATAATTGTTTCTGTATCGATTATGCCATTGATAAATATTTCGACTATTGCTCATTTTATTAATGACGTGGAAGCGGAAGACCGTTCTGGGCGATGGATGCCCTAACGACAGCGTAATGTCACAATTAATAATATTGGAGTTGTCAAAACATCTGTCAGCGGGCACTCACAGAACGTCTGCTATTCATTTGTGACGCAATTAAATTTATTAATATCTAGACTCCTAACATACCTACAGCTAATTGAAGATGATGTTCCAGCATATTTTAAAAGTTCTTGTTTTTCTACATGAACTGGAAACTAGAATTTTCCAATTAATATATCCGTCGTCGATACCTCACCGCGAACTGAAAGTTTGAAATGGTCTGCTCCAAACACAAGATATTTTATTCTTGTGTTGCTAAAAATAATTATTACGAACTCCGAGCACTGCGGACCAATTTTATTATTGGACCGTATTTGGTGAATAAAAATAAATTTTCGCTCTGCATTGCAGTGTCAGTTTGTGTACCAAGATTCATTTTTCATTGAATAAACGAATACAAAGTGTTTTGACATATTACTGAGCAATTTTATATGTATCATTATGTCATTTATATCAACCGTTCAAGTCTTTTGCAAGCTTTTGCGTGATTCATGTAGGTAGTAGGTAGGTACAATCATTTACTTAAGTATCATCATCTGCCAGAATCATTGCTTGCAGCTTGTATCAAATGGTTCTCAGAACTCTTTCGTACTATCAGCAGATCTCTTTAATATTCAAAATTACCATAAATTTTATATAACCATTGACCTTTGATCCATCAGGGCTTGCCGGTAGTAAAGATACCATCATCTGACATCTACAGTTTGCCGATGGCGGTACTAGATCCCAATGTAATAGGGCAACCTTATCACTTTGTATAGGGTAAATATCCGGTACAGAACTGAGTTTTACAACAGAAAAGCTCAATTATATGGTTGCACGATCTGGAGCATGAAGTCAGAACTAAGAGATTAGAAATCAGGTCTGTTGAAGCAGCCTTGTTACCATTACTCCAATGAGATCGTTATATTAGGTACAGGGTGTATGTTTGATTTTAGAAAACTTTCTGCGTGTCGTGTGCCCTGGACCTAAGTGATACCGATTCAAGTATATAATTCTTTGATAGGGTTTTTTTTTTTCCGGAAAAGCTCGAAGTCAGGATACATCCACATAATTAAGGTGCTAAATATTCTTTAAACCTCTTGGTTCGATACACACGTAACTTCATGTGCACGTGTGCAGTTTTTGGTTGGAATTTTGTTACGTTTCTCACATTGTTTTTCAATTTGAGAATCGGATAATTCTTACAAATGCAACAACAACCTTGGGCATGACCGTTATTGTTTTTAAATTCAGAATGTGCTACACAACCTAGTAGTTACATGAACTCATGACCGTTCAGGTTCAAATACCCAACCTGTATAATACACGTTAGAGTATATATATAAACTAGCTTCTGCCCGCGACTTCGTACGCGGATCCTGTTGCTTATGCCAGCGAAAACGGGGTAGTCAAAATCGAAGATCTGAAACTTCTGATGTCGTATTCTAAGAACCCGGGGACTGGATAACAACGGGATCCGCGAGACGATTCGAGACGTCATTTTCAGGCAATAATGAACCAATAGGGTGGTAAACTTGGCCTTGCACTTTGAATGTTGGCATAAATGGGCCTTCTGAAATCTGTTTCGCAACAAAAGATGTCATTTAAAAAGGCATTAGGTATTGTACGAACGTATGTTGTCCAAGAAATGTTTTGACTGTGATGGTCACCGATTAGCAGTGATCTTAATATTTCTGGAGGATTTTGTAATATTTCAATATGTACTTTCCCACCTGAGCAACACATACCGTTTGTTTCATTTTGCTATTTAACAGCTTCACAAAAAGTAAAATTTTTAACCATACCTCCGATGGCGGAATATAATAATAATAAGATATAAGAATTTTTATATCGATAATAATTTATAAGAATTGAATTGAATAAAGGAGATAATAATAATTTATTTATTTAATTTTTTTACCACAAATTACAGATAGTAAATAATAGTCTACAGACACAAATTCATAATGAATTTGTGGAAGACTGGTGCCTAAACTAAGTTTTTTACAAAACCTGTATGTCAGGTCACCAGGCCCCCTAAACAAAGTTTTACATTAATATGTGGCGTAGTCAATCATAGGAGTATACGTAAATGCACTCCGTTCCTTATCAACCCAAGGAAGGTCGCCATGCCCTACGGCTATATCTTGAGACACATCCGATTCTTCAGATGATATCGACATTCTGTTCAGAGAATGTCGAAGTCGATCAGAATTCAAACGTTCGTTGCGCTCTTCTTAATCTGTCTCTTCATGCCGTACTCCAGCAATTCTTTCTTTCTCACTTTCTGATTATGAATATTTTGTTGTGTGCGTGTTCGGAACAATGTATGATAATCTCATCGTATCAGCGGTCAGTCGCGCATCATATTCTTCACTGATCGCTAGAGATCTGGATGTAGATGCGTAAATACGCTGAGAACGCAGGCGTGCTTCGCGATCCGAAGAGGTTTCCACGGAGCGAGTTGCAGCCTGATGTTCTCAAACAGCATCAAGTCTCTCCTGACGCTCTTCGGCACATTCTTGGGATCTTATGATCCTCAATCTTTTAGCTCCTTTGGAACATTGGGAAAGATTTGACCTCTTTCTAGGCATGGTTATAGTTTTATTATGAAGATACCTGATCAATTAAAATCTAAGTGACTGCTCCCCTACCAAGGGTGCCCAGACACGGGATCGTCTGGCGCCCATGTGCTGGTTTGGTCACTGGGGTGGTCACGGCGTGCTATGTGTTCTGGTGCGCCGGTGATGGGGAGTACTCTCCAGCGGAGGGTCCGATGACGGACAGCCGCGGCGGGTTCACGGATGAGTGCTAACGCGTGCCCATGTTCCCGCCGTAAGCGGCAGAGGAGGACACAGTGGAGTTTTAGTGGGTTAGAGTCCCACATAACTGCACTATTTCCCCGTGGTAGTGCAGAATGCATGAGCATTTCTTCACGTTAAAAAAAAATAAATGGGAGTTTTGGCCAGTAGAGTCAAATTTTCAATGATATCCACATCAGATGTTTCTGATCTTCGATTTTTATAAGTCAACAGGAAATGCCCATCAGACCGAATAACTTTTACTAAGACGTCATTCCTTTAAGTGTTATGGTGTACCTGGGCTCTTGGAGTTCCCCATCAGGTGTTCCAGATCTTCAAATTTATTCTCTCAGCAGAAAATCCTCATCACGTGGAACAATTTTTGCTATGGTACCATTTTTGTATCTCTTATAGTTAAGCTGGTCTGTTTCGGTTCTGCATCAGGTGTTCAAGTTTCCAAGAAAAATTATAGCCCGAATGTTGTCCAGACATATAATAACTATACAACAAAAAAAAAATCATTCAAATCCGTCCAGTAGTTCCGAAGATCGGACGCGCAGGCCCGAGGCGTGTACGTACTCTGATAGAATACCTTAACAAATGTTCGCCGTGATTCTTTAAATTGACATAACTTTTTTATTTATAAACCGATTGACATGAAATAAACACTAAATGTTAAGTTAAGCCTACTACAATATATCAGTGAAAACCGCATCTAAATCGAATAAGCCGTTTCTGATATTAGCGTGCACAAACAAACAGACAAACAGACAAAAAAATAATTAATTACAATTTCGGGTTCGGCATCGATATAATAACAACCCCTGCTACTTTTTTTTTATATATTTCCATTGTACAGACACCACTTTTCTACAAATTTATTATATGTATATAGATCAATGCAGTGGTTGGCCGGTCTACCATTGTTCTAAGCATCTTTGTAGGTCCATCGATATTCCATAAGCTCTCGTCTTTACCTTTCTTAAACGTGTAGTAGCTAACGTAGCTATAGGATTCCTGGAACCGGTCAGGTTACAGTAGTGTAGGTCCGGTACTCTCATAGGGTCATGATCTTTGGAATACGCCCTCTTACGCCTGTAGACCTCATTATAGACATCGCGAATGATTCATTATGTGTTCGTTGAGTATTTTACACGTACATAGTTGGTTATGGAAAATTTGGTGAAAAGGAACCCGTTGGATGCGAGAAGCACAGAACCGGTCGAAGTGGAGGTGTTTGGGGGAGGCCTATGTCCAGGATTGGATGACTTTCGGCTGAAATAATGATAATGAAAAGGTGGTAGAATGTTTAAGGAACTTGCAATCAAAAGGGTTCTGTAAGACTTCAACTAAGTAGTAAATTGAAAAGACAATCCTAAGATGAAATACATTGCGAGTCTGTGCGAAGCTGTCTGTTTTCCTAGAGGACGAAAATAGTGATAATAATGATTCCTATCATATGGTTTCAACATCAATACTCTTCGTCCCAAAAAGTCGAATAGCTGCTTTCTTGATCACTTTTGCAAAAATTTGTCATTATAGTACAGCAAAGTTCTTAACTCGTGATCAATAATGTCCCCTAGTTCAATTTCTACTAAAATTAACGACACCGTATAAACCAGAGACGCAACGAACCGTAACGGAATTTAAATAGTCTAAAGACGCCTTTAATACCGCGGACTCGAACACCCGGAATCTATCGATACATAAATGATGTATCTCTATAACCTAACGTTGCAATATAATACTTTACTCCATCAAGATAAAGTCTATTTTCGTCTGACCAAGTTACAGACAGAGTTTTCCAATATTGCTCTAGAAAAATCATTAATAAGTTTAGCGAACTCTTGTCTACTGAAATTATTATTAAAATTCTATTAAGTTGACGAATAGTTTAGTGGGAAACTTTTCAATTTTACTGTTTTGGCGATTGTGTCAATCGATTAAAATGTTTCATATCTTTTCATCTATGACGGTAACGGGTTCGTGTTCCGATTCATTGAAAATCTATTTCATAACGTATAATTTGATATACCAATTGATTGGCCTGTAGAATAAAAAACTCTATCGGCAATTTGCTAGTACAAGTTGATTTTAAAAAGGTTTACTTCGATTCTGGTAAACGCCTTGAGCAAACTACTTTGCACGCTGTAGAAGTTTTATCTAACTATGAGGTACTAACAGCCAGTAGTGTATATTTACAGGCTAAAGCTATAAAAGATCGGTAATTGTTTACGTATTACTTTTAATATGTAAGCCTATAAACAGCCACATTTCCATCTAATTTACCATCACCATTCTTGTCTATACCACTTCACACTTAAGCATAATCAGCCCACAATGTTCCCACTGCTGGGACACAGGTAAGAGGGAGTGGGCCGGTATCCAACACGCGGGCCCAGTGCAGGTTGGTAGATGTCACATGTCTTCGAATTGTTGGTTCTATTACATGTCGCTTTCACACTTTGGTATCAAAAATGTCTTTGATATAGGTACCTCTATTGGAAGGCTTAGTTCTCGGTAAGGTAAGAATTAAAAATTAACAAGTCGGTTAGTCTAGCCATTGCAGTGCTTTGACCTTTGTACTTTAAGTAGGTTTTCTGTACTGTTTGAAAGTATGTTTATACAATGTTTACCGTTTTTATAATTCTAGTTTCATTTGTAAAGGAATAAGATGCTTATCGTAATGTTATGTTAGAAAACACTAATGAGGAAAAATAGCTAATAAAGTTTTCCTTAGTTGTTGTTAATTACTCGTTAATTACGAGTAATCGGATTTTAACCGTTTAGTTTTTATTATTGTAGGTATTGTTTTAATGCAGTTTCATGTCTACATAGCCGATGTCTTCGATTATCTAACTTGTGAAAGAGAATGTCAAGTTATTATTTTAATAGTACACTAGAAATTTAATATTATTTAACCTTGGCTAGTATTTAATTAGCAACGTATCTTTTGAAATAAAAGGTAACATTTCCAATTACATTGCAGAAATGATATCGATAGGATATACAAGTAATCGTATTGCTTATGATGTAACTAACGGTAGCGAGTGTTACAGACTAATGCTTGGTAATTGCTGACTAGTCGTTATGATTGAACTACCTACCTGACAGATGGAATCGTTCAGCAGAAGTGTGTCGCAACCATTTTTGTGTGAAATGATATTTCTTCTGTCTGTCTGAATGTTCCCGAATAATCGTCTCATGTAGAAAATTGTTTTGTTCATGCAAATCATTAAGCTTTGTGAATTTCACTGATTTTGTCATATAGCAAGTGTATTTCTTTAAGTATTTTTCAATTATACCTTTCGATCATTATTGGATGGTAATTTATTATGAATTTATGATTTTCCAAATCAATCTCTTTAAATAGCTGAACGATGCTACTGGTCTCTTTTATAATATATTTTTCACACTCACTGCTCATCTTTCAGTTACGACGATACACAATCTGAGATAAATCATGACCGAATTAAAGCATCAGGTACCTAATTGATCAATAAAAGCAAATCAAATAAAAAGCACTTAAACATTAAAACGTGTTGACATTCTAATATCGTCAAACAACAAACGTTCGTGTTCTCACTTAAAAATATACGTAAGAATTCGTACAATATTCAGTGTATGAAGAATCTCACGTTTGTGTTCGGTGTTGGTGTTTCTGTAAGGCGATCGGTCGTCGATATTAAATTTACAACGTAAACTAGGACGTAATAGAGCTACATTTTCTAACGAGTATTATTAACTTTGTTGGGAAACTGTTTGTTTTTATTGCACTTCTGTATTGTAAACGTGTTCTTAGTGGATTCATACTTGTATATTTTATTCCATTTTTCTTTTTACATTTCTGTTGTTTCACATCATTCAATTTCATTATTACAGTTTGTCAGTATTTCTTCTTCTTGATTATTTTTCACAAAACACAGGCACAGTAATATGCTCGGAGTGCACTGCTGTTCTTCTTAAATGGTTCTTCAAGGTTCTATTTCAAAGTCGAAAATATCAAGTCCACATAATATATTTTAATATAGTCTTGAAAGATGCAGAGCTTCCTGAATCATTGTCCCCCCCTCACGACCTTTCTCAATCACAGTCTTATGATTGAGAATGAAAACTGAATATTTGCGTCATGTGCTTGGAGTATTTGAGACTCTTTAACCCGTAATATTGTATAACATTTATTCACATTCATGTGGTTTCAGTTTTCATTCTCCCACGCCGATCTGGAAGTAAAAGAAAAACATGTACCTATCAGCTGTTTTTTATCATGCTCAAGTCATAAAGTTCAAATACGACAGGCAGGCTAGATTCTCTTAAACTTTATTATACACAAAAGCATTCGACTACCATATTATCAGGTAGGAAACTACTAAGCTTTAAAAAAAATTGTAGGCAACTACAGTTTTATCGAAGTTTGATTTTAGTAGTTTTATTGAACACTTAGGTGCCTTTCAGCAAGGAGTTATGTAGACACTTGTGTTATTCTGTCGAATGTCAGATAAGCTATAGCCTTGTAGTGAAACGGCCACCCAGAAACTAAGAGACCTATTTTTGGACAGCACTTAGGTATAAGCAGCATCTATTTGCTCAGCCTTGTCCCAATTATGTTGATGGGCTTAAATCTAACCGAATGTACTGTAATACCAGTATTTTAAATGGAGCCACTGCCTATCTGAACTCCAGAACCCAGTTACTGGGTTACACGATACAAGATATACCTAAGTATCAGAATTATAATTAGCACAGAGGAACTGGATTTAGTCTATTTTTGGGTTTGACTTTAGACAAAAGGAGACCAAAAATAGTATTAATTCAGCAAATAGTTGTGACACGTAGTGTATCGACATTCCGACAGAGGGTCCCGACATGTCCCAGAGTTCAGAGGCTCGACAGAAACTGACAGGGGTCGACGTGCTCACTTCATTAATTCTTGAACAACGCTGTTCAATGGACGCGAAGGACATGCTATGTGACGTAATAAGTGAAATTGTTTCTATTGGAAGGCGAGGGGGCGAATACAGACTAGAATCTGGTGTACGTTGGAAAGCTACAGTAACAATCGTAAAAGTAGGTAGCTAAAAGTAGGTGGCTATTAGGTCGCTTTCGATGAGAATGTACGTCTGGGCGGTGTTAGGTATTTTGTAAAATATTTATTTTAATGTAAACTAGTCTGAATCGAAGCTATTAAGTCGTAGGTGAATGATTAAATGAACTATACATACATAATCAGCCTATTATGTTCCCACTGCTGGGACACAGGCCTTCTCTCTGTGAGATCCCGAGGGTTAAATGAACCACTAGGAAAAAAATACTTGATGATAATTTGATTGTCGAAAACTTAAATTCACCAAAAAAACAACTTTTCAATATAAAAAAAATGTCAGGAAAATTATGGATTTTAAAACTGAAAGTAAACTGTCTATCCATATTATAATAAACAGGTCATACACAAAAAGAATCGACGTAACAATTGTTAGTCAGTGTACAACTGCCCCACCACACAGTGGGGCGAGTTGCCTCCGCCGAGGAAACAAAACCGACAGATATTAATGGTTATATGGAAAAAATATTGTGTTGCGTTTTCGTTTCCCCAGCTTTTAAAGCGCAATAAACATCGTGCAATTAAAACGCCAATACCAGATTAATATATTGATTAATTGGATTGACAGGCAATTTTTTTTGTTTTATCATTGATTGGAGTCTACCTCTACTAGAGCTATAAATTTACGTTACAGAAAATTTTAAACGCATAAACAATTCAGTTTCAATTACCAAGTGCTAATTGGAGTTTCTAGTATTTTTTTATATTTATTAAAGTTTCATTCAATTATTTGCTCCTATATATATTTATTTCATAATTATGCATAATTTCTTTAATTTCACGATCAACAGATGTCCAAAACCTGAATCCCGGGTTTCTACGAGCGACATGCAATAAAAAAACTTGACCATCAAGTTCTTTATCAGGACAAGAGAATACATAATCACATATATCCGAGCATATACCTAAAGAATAACCAATAAAATTGCAAAACAAAAACAAAGCAACTTTAGCTACCTGTTACGAACTCCAATTAAAAGATACGACGTTGCACAGTGCTACAACTCGATCGCCATAATTAACAGATTTATGAACCAATGCATAGGAATCGCGAACCAATTAAAATGGCGGCGATGGGTTGTCATTCCGTAATTGGTTAATTATTATCAGCGTGTCTGGGCGTGGTTGCACGTGCAACATTGCATTCGTGTAAAATGCAATCACGGATAGGTTCCTGTTAAATTTTCGTGTACCTAAACTATTACAGACTTACTTGCAAAATGTACCTACACCATATATTGAATTATTAACTAGCGACGGCACTCGTGTTTCGCACGGTTTTTACAACTTGACATAGTATCATAGTTAGTTAATATTAATGTATTAACACATAAACCTTCCGGAATTAATTCTCTAAATCATGGTGAAAACTACATCAAAATCCATTGCATAGTTTAGAAGAACAACACTGTCACACAGAAAATCACGAAAAGCGACTTTAATTTATAGGTAGGTACCTAATACCTATGTATAGATATAGATATTTCATCATCGCGGTGATCGGATTTATAGGAAAAAAGTTACTCTTTTATACTTCCTTTAGAGGTATTAATATCTCCAAGCGATACCGATACTCTTTAATTACAGATATTGCCGTGGAAATTGCAGTAGCGCACTTTAGACCTGTTCCTGGTGTATCACCTGCGAGCACTTAGCACCGTTCAGAACTCTGAACGTCTGAATGTCTTTAAGTTCTTCAATAATTGAAAATTTATGGATTTTGCGGTTATAAAGAATTGCGTTATTTGCTTGTTTTTTCTATTTATTTATTTTTATTCTACTGGCCACCCAAGATCTTGCTAATTCAACAGATAGGTACAAGGCTGTCAATAAACATAAATAAAAATTAAATAATCGTCACAAACAATACGCTTTCATAACTTCACGTCAGGATCTAAACACGTCATTAGGTATATGATTAATTATGGCTGGCCCACGGCCCAAGGGAGTCTAGGCGTCAGTGTTAATGTTCATTCAATTCATAATCATGCTTTTTATAGCATAAGTAATAGAGTTGACCACCCCTGTCAGCTGTTTTACCGGAAAATGTAAAAAACTAAGTGTGAATTTATTTGAATAAAATTCATCAGTCTTAATAAGGCTTGTAGAAAATTAAGTTTTTGCAAGTTAATAATGATTGACGGTTTCCTTATTTGTAGTTATTTAATATACCTATGTTACGGAAATATAATAGGTATAGGTACTTATGCTAAAAAAACTTTTTTATTTAGAACTAACTTACATTCACGGTTTGTTCCACAAATCCACACATGGAAGTTATCGGTCAATACTAGAATTTTAATTACAATTAAACGTAAAAATAAAACCCACCTACAACATAATAATTAAAATCTTAATATTTTGTTCGATAAAGTCTAAGGACTAGAGTGCAGACCATTCGTCTCACTGGGCGAAATTCTCTACGTAAACTAGCAATTTTATTTGAAACGTGAGATGTTCATATTTTTTTTATTTATGTTTCATAAAGCAGTGGTTAATTCATCGATTTAACCAGTCAAAATATGTACAAACAGTATCAAGATGGCGTCGGGAACACGCGTCGAGGTACTGACGTTGTACTGCGAAGAAAGATCGGTTTGTTTTGAAATGTCGTGAGCCGTGCCGAGCCACTCGTTTCATGTCACGACGTACGTTTACGTGTATTTTACTAAATTATCAGGCGGTTATATTTGCAATTAAAATAATTAAAAGCTATTTCGTGTTCGACTTGGGTGTGTATGGAAGGGACAAGGTTTTGACTTGGAATTTTATTTGATGCGTATGTGTACCAATACAGATTTCGATTGAATAGGTGCTGTAGTATTTATAATAGTAACACAGACATAACATTTACCGGTTATTTTTATTTTTCCTTACTTATTTTTGCAAAATAAATCCGTTTCAAACGTTAGTTTAAATAAAATAATTCAGAGCTCAACTCGAAATATTTACAAACATCAAAATAGTTTGGTCCACATATTACAAAATTTAAATTCTGAATGACGATGTCCAATTTAATATAAAGTTAACTTTAACATATCTTCACGTGCCTACTGTCCGGCGATGTGAAGAGAGACGCGCGTGCGCACACCGCGCTGTCACTCGGCGACAGCGTCTGCGCCGGTTCTACGCAGAAACGCGGATTAAATAAATCCACTCACTAAGATCAAAATCCCGCATAAACTGGATAAGATCCACAGTTATTACTCCATTAAACCATGTTATTAATAAATAATTTTCTATGAAGACGTTTAATATCGATCGCCATACTGTAATTGCAAAAGCTGCGCTGTTATAACAAATTAAAATTACTTTCGGAATTAACATCCTACCTCGCCAGCGGATATCTTAATTCAACCTTACCTACATACATAATATATTGCTCTAGTTTATATATTTTACTGTGGAATAATCTGCTCCGCGTTTAGAGTTAATATAGTAAAACATAAACAATCTCTTTCCCCGCAGTTGGCTCATCAGTCGGCCAACAAATTAGTCGGTGTCACTACAATAATATACAATAAGGAGTACACAGTGGTACGCAGGCCTCAGGCCGTCGCATAAATCGCTCAACACAGCCGAGTAATGTTTTGTATGGAGATTTCTTTCGACAATACCGCACTAGCCGTGTGGTGGCCTTTATCTAGTCTTGGATTAATGTTTGAAATTGATAAACGTTACTTCTTTCTTTAATAGCCGACGTACTGTGCATTTTCACACTTATTTTAATACTCAAGTAGTTTTTTGTTACAGCTATTGTTGCGTTTGTATCATTGAGCTGTTTATCTCGACATCGAAACCTACGCTATTGATAGAATCATAGCCAAATTGCTTACTAGATATTATGATATCATGATCTATTCCTGGCTCGGTGTAGCGCACATTTCCATCCGCGCCAACATCGAGGTCTTTATACTCTACGTCTACGTCATCTTTGTTTGTAGATACAATGCAAACGACCGGGTACTTAATACATTCATTATGTTTTCCTTAGTCGCTTAGTGCCCATATGATTCTTTTAAAGTTTTGCTATAAGGACACCGCAAGTGGTCTTATTTAAAACAACTCGGTTTTACAACAAAGCACGTCTTTGAGACAACATAAATCACGAGTCTGTGCGAAAATTACCAAATGTTGCAAAACGGCGAGGTGGCGTGCATTTTGCAAGGTCAACTTGCATTCAAAATTGTAACCTTTTTTTTTACGTTTCGAACCATTGTGCATTCAAAGAAAGTCTGAAAGACTTTCTTTCGAAAATGTCACAGTAATTAATTTACTAACGCGACTATTGACGACTGTGTGCTGTACTAATACTTTTGCTTTCTTTAAAAGCGTATGATGATAATTGGTTCAAAAGAAAAAAAAGGCTTTGAAAATTTGCATGGCTCAGACCCACCGCGGGCAGGTAGTGTCTCGTAATCGGACGATTTGTCTTATTGTCGGAGATGTCGTGTGTTTGTGTGCATCGACCGCGACTGTGCTCGAGATAAAAGTAATAAATTAAGTGAAACGGAAGGTGTTTATAATGGTCGCCGCGAAGGTGTGGCTCCAAACATTAGGCTTTGACTAATTCAAACAAAAAAACTTTTGACAATTAAACTTTTTAATATTTGTGACAACAATAAATCGTTGACCATTTAAATCTATTAAAATTGGTATTGCCGTAGTCGGAGTTAAGTTATAAATAAGAGAGGTATAGGCGAAGACTCGTCCGACCAGATTTATTATTAAATTAATATTCAATTAGCTTTCCGCACATGATGCTGTTGTGTTGGGCGTACGTATTATTAAATTTAATTTATGGCATCATTTACTGGGCGATATTTTTTAAATTATTAACGGTCCCACGGCGTCTTCAGTAATTGTGCTGCCAGCGATTTAGGAAGCGATCGAATCGATACTCGACATTTATTTTATTTGTATTTTCGTGTCTGTTTGACTTTACCTACTTAGTTCTAGATTTTATCTAGCCTGCTAGCGATTCGTGTAGTTTATATATCTGTGTGTTGGTAATTGCACGCGAATAAATAAATATTCAACTCGCTTAGCACTCCTTCGAATTGTTTGTCGGTTTAGTGTTGGGGAATTATACTGATATTATCATGCACTCATCGGTTAGCATTCAATACGTGTTTGTAAATGAGCCAATAACTGTTCTAAATTTAATAATTGCATGAGCGCTGTAGATTTTTTTAACTACAAAAGTCAAGACATGATTTATTGTCAAAATTCAGCATTTTTCATCGACATTTTAACAATACCTACGTACTCCTGTACATTTAAATACTGCAATAAAAAAAACGCAATACATCAGAAATAAAAAAGATGCACAGTGTTCCAAAGCGCATGACGGTAGAAAAAATAAACATTTATTTACGATTATAATTATGACAAATGTTCCAAAGGACGTTTGGTTATAAATCACAATAAAATCGTACATACCGTTTGCCATTCCAAGGTTTTATACTTAACTTCCTATAAATAACCTGGCGCAGTTACCGGTTTCGTCCGTTAAGCTACTAAGTAAACGCAGATAGATAGGCAATTAGTCTTCTAGATAAGCGATCTGAACCTAAGTCACATAATAATGTACTAGGTTTGTACATAAAGGTATTTACTTCTGTGATAAATCGTCCAGGGCGTCCGTATTTTGCATGATTGCTGTGTTCAAGTAAATTGATTTGAATGACAGTTTATCAATAATAGGTGGGTGGTAGGTGAATTATGTTTTTAAGTGTGATTAGTTTGTGTTAATTTGCATAGCTATATTATCAAAGTATGTACTTATCTTGATTATTTGTGATAAATAGAAGCAGTAGGATACGTTAGTAGATCTATTAAAATAAATTACTAGAAGTAACTACTGGAACGGTAACAGTAGTACAAAGAGAACAAATATCATAGCCACCGCATCGAAATAGTCCATCGAAAAAGCTCCAATAAGAATTTATCAACGGCGCCGTCTGCAACGCGCCGCTGCGCCCGCACATAGAGATTTATTGCGTGTTATGTAAATGTGTACAAGATATTAGTGTCCTTAATATTTCTACGTCGTGATTAGTGCTCACCACGAACGTGAGAAATCCACTCTTAATGCGAAGCTTCGTGCCCGGCTCGGGATCCAATCGGGCAATCTTCGGATTCTCTTTTATGGATCGACGATTACGTAGCCGCGCTTGCGCCGCGCAACTGGTTCGACTCTATTTGTAATTCCACATTTCTCTGCTATAAATCTCGACTATTATTATCTTTTACTGTGTTAACTAGTTTTCTCTGTATGTTAAACTTAATAATCGCAAGGCAACGAGCCAAATAATAACTAGCGCCGACTAAGAGCCAGTGACATTTGGGTAACGTAACACGATCTAGTGGGTTGGCTGACGACATAATTTGAAACATGCGTGCGAGTGGACATCATCGCTATAACTCATTACGTTAGGAACACTACCAATACTCTCAGTCGTGTGGCGTCTTTATAAATGTACAGTAAATAGATTACAGTAAGAAACTTTAACAGATTGTTACGCTACTTCACTTTATTAAAACGCTAAATTTTAGCACGACAAATTACTCGAACATAAATTAAAAGCAATTTACCAATAAAAAGAATCCGCAAACATTTATTTTAACGTACACATTGAGTGGAAACTAAAAATCTTACCTTTATTAGTCTAAAGTTATCAATCAACACAAACTACCCTGCAAAAAGTATTCCAGCAAAAATCTAACGCTCAAGGGATACAAGAAAAATAAAAACCCGAAACTTGTTAGTTAAGTAAATCAAAAGTTTCGTAAAGTGGCACCGCGGGACAGACTGACACATTGCAGCGATACCTCGCCTCAGATAGTGCGGCCAAAAAAGTCGAATCTTCAAATAAAACCTTTACACGAAGCGCGGGTTAGCTTTAAAAAGCAAAGGTTCGATAGGTAGGCGACATATAATAATTACTTACCAGCAGGCTTCGTGTGATTGTAAATAAGCCCTGCACTGGTTAAGGACATTTTCTGTTTAAAATGCAACTGTTTGTAGGTTTCATTTGTTTTGTTTGCATTTGTTTTTTGAGCAACCTGTTTCGAAAGAATAAAGTTTTATATAACTTTACTTAACATCACAATCACATCTATATGCCCCGAAGGATTAGGCACAAGCGTACCTATAGTATACCCATATTTAGCCAGATAAGTATGTTTAGTTCCCATGTAATAGAGGCGAGCCTTTTACCACCAGACTCCGGGCTGCTACTAAGAAATTCCAGACAAAAAACCTTATAACACTCTACCCAAATAATCTAAATATGCTCAACATATACCAACTTTATTCATTCCAAAAATAATATCACCGTAATTCATTGCCAAAAACCCGCGTCACGTATGTAAGTCTACAACGAATGATAAATCTGAAATGAATGACATTATAACATGACTAATTCATCAAAATAATAAAAGACATATTTGCAGCAGCTTACGCCATAAGAATTATGCGGCTCAGAAAAGGCTATAAACTATATGGCGGTGAAGAAAAAAGTGTTCATAAAGTAGCAAATGTAAGTTTGTAAGTAGTTAAGAACAGGAAGGCTATATGAGAGTATGCCTAAGGCCACCTTGCGCACGTCACGTCAGTCATACGTCAAATATGCGCGTGCGTCGAAGCGCTTTGTTTCAAAACGCAGGTGAATTTGCTCCGGTTACAGTCTTATGGTAATATCCCCACCAAAATGTCACGCTTTCAAAACTATTAAAATAAACGGATAATCATTTTTTGTAGTGTCAAACGGATATAAATTTTCCTGTCACTATCAGAATGTCATTTTAATAATTAAAGTTATTTAGCTTTTGGATGGCGTTTTAGTACTCTGTTATAAGTAGCACATTCCAGAAAATAATCCTCAAAGGGAAATATACTAAATCGCATTTTGATTTTCCACTAAAATAAATAATGCATACCCTAACTGCACGTGTTTGTTCTTAGAATCTGGCCAAGGTTACTTTACAGTGTTTTTTTATTTCTGTGGTAAAATGTCAATCAATATACCTACATGAGATAATGTAGATAATTCACTTCCGTCACATCAGCTGCAGTGGAAGCCAAATTACTTGCTCATTCAGTGTTTTATAAGTTCATAGTATTACCTACCTGCTACAATATAATTTATATTATAGATACCTAATATAAAAAGCGCAAAACCAGAAATCTGAACACCAGCTTAAAAAAAATCAGTCATCATCATTTGCATAGGCTTTTCCCAACAATGTTGGGGTCAGCCTCCAGTCTAACCGGATGCAACTAAATACTAGTATTTTACATGGAGAGACTGCCTATCTAACTTCCCCAACCCTTGGTAAGACTGGTTGTCAGACTTTCGGCTTCTGACGACCCGTAGCGACTGTCAAAGATCTACCAATGACATTGGCCAGTAGATTGCCATTTTGTCCTGATGCAAATGAAAACACGTTAAGCCGCGGCTTAATGTGCTCTCATTTGCATACATATTGGTCACATTTAAAAAAAAAAAAAACATTACACAAAAACGTTTAAAAATATAAAAAATAGTGGCCCATTGGCATCAGGGTTCAAGCTGCTAGTGATCAGTGCTCTAGAGAAAGGAACCTCCTCACAATGCGTGCCGTGTCCAGAAGTTCAGCTTTCTGAATCAAGCCTATGGACCCAACCGCGCAATGAGAGCTTCCTGAAGTGGTGTTGTGTCGAGGCTTTCCGCTAATAGGCTATTTGCTGTGACGATTATCGGTGCAATTATTGCAGAGGCCATGTCACATATAAAGAAGCGCAAAACCAGAAAATCCGAACACCAGGATAAAAAACCAGTCTAAGTACGAAATTCAAAATTCACCACCCACAATTCATGATTGATCTGTCTAGTTGTGTGTGTTAAGTCGGATGACCTGCTTGTCGATGCACCGACTACTAGTAATGGGCAGATGTTATTCATTCAGCTCAAACGCCATGGCAACTGATTTAATTGTCTATCTTGATATTTATATCTAGATATCTGACGTTTTTTTTGAATAATGTTTTACGCTCAATGAACTTCGCTTCCGCTGCAGCTGATGTTACAGAAGTGAATTATTTGAATTATTTTGAATTTACTTCGATGACATCAGTATTTTGCGAATTCGTCTACCTAGTCTACCTACTAGATTGCATTTTGATGAACGCTTATAAATTCAAGATTTTAGGGGTAAACTTTAAAACAAAATTGACTTCACAAATTCTGAATTTTACTGGCGTCCGTGATGGTGCATCTAACCGTCAAGTCCAGAACCAATAAATATGTAAATGGGAAGATTATAATTTGAATTATATTATTATTCTAACAACCAATGCAAGCTTAAAGCTGCCACGCTTAAATGAAATTGGGCTGGACATATTTGCCGATGTCAGACGATCAATGGGCCAACCTTACGACCCAGTGGGTCCGACTTAATGGCAAACGACATCGCGACAGGCTCAGACTGAGATGGCGGAATGACCTGGACTCCTTTCATAAAGATTGGTCCTTGGCAGCTTTGGGCAGAGAGAGGTGGAAAGAGTGTAAGGAGGCCTTTGCCCAGCAGTGGGACATTAACGGGTAATAAAAAAAAAAAAAACAATCAGTTCTATTCAGATGGTAGTAGTTACTAAACAGAAAGTTCCTAGAAGGCTCAAACTACAGCTGGTTGGTTGGGAGTCTGTTGGTTTCCTTTAAGAGATGCCTTTGTTTGTAAAGGTAACTTTATTATTCTTGACACAATTTGAAGTCAAAAAAATAAGCCAGCAAGTTTTCAAGGCGAAAGACTATGTCTGTATTAACTCAATGCATACCTATTTTGAATCTAGTTATTCTATAGATAGCAAACAAGTACTCAATACAAGAAGATGTATTGCTCCGTTTGATCTTTGAAGATATCCCTACATTGTAAGCCAGACAGATACCTACAGAGAGTCCAGAGTTCCACCAGACTATAGACACGTTAAATATAACTGAAATAACATACACGGGTATATAACATCGAGTAACAAATTACGAAAAAAGACTAATTAGGTACATATATTTACAATGGTTGAAGCAAGATAAACATTGTAACACATAAATAACGCTTGTATAGAAGTTGATTAATAGAGCAAAGAAAAGTTTATTGGAATAGTTATCTGTATGAAAATTTTGCACAAGCATTTAATTGATTAGGAGGAAATACACAGGAATGACAATACTGAAATTAATGTTCAGCTCTATTTATACGAGTAAGTAACGGATGAACACTATATTTTTACGAAAATTTAACAGGTTAAAATTTGTCACTAAGTTTCTAAAATAAACTATTTAAAGGTACACTTAACTTTCAAATAATGCGGTCAGAAATCCAAAGATAAGATTACAACGAAAAATATAATTTTACGGTTTTCAAAATATGAAGCTAATATATTATTAGCACAAGGCATTCGACTCAATTAGCGACTGCAAAGCTGTTCTCCAATAATTAATTATAACAAAACAGTGTGAATACACAAACGATACAATCGACAATTATACGGCCTATGTAGACCACAGATAAAAATATATTTGTGACATTTTTATTGCACACTCTGTTCACATCTAGATATCATTAGTCATTGCTTTGATCTTAAATCTCGGAACGTTTTTATGTCGGGCACACATATAGTAGAGTGCTGTGCTGATTGAAGAATCCTAGCGTTTGATACAATAAATGTTTTAGTTGTTAATGCTGATTATATTTCATGTCCAGATTATTTTTGATGTTGAATAATAAATCATAATAGGATGGGGTGAATTTTCTAACAGATAGAAGTGGAATTTTAGAGATGAAAGATTCTGGAGAAATGAAAAATGTAGAAATACGAATGATGTCACCTGAATTTGATAATATTGTTAATCAAAATTTTGAATCTCAAATAATTCTGAAGCAGGTACCTATATAAGACCAACAAACAAAGAATAGAAATAAAGCTATCATTTTTATGAGTAGGTAAGGCAGAAAAAAAGCATTTGCAATAAAGAAACTAAATCTATTAAATTATATGCAAGAAGTCAAGTCAAAGGAATTAGCAATTCATTAGCAGTCATTAAATAAGTTCCAAGGTGATACAGTAGCAGAGAAATGTAATAAATTCATGATAATAATAATGCTAAATTATGAATACGTATAAAATTAATTGCAAACAAAAAAAAATACAGCTTCATTTTGATTACAAATGCAATTGAACCGTTCAATGCATTCCCAAATTAAACATTGTTCACATCTGAATATCACGTTTTATCAAATAATGCCTCCAGAGACGTTACCTATTTTAGATTTCAAATTTTCAAGTCTCATCCATTGGTAATGCGATGTCCGTTCAATGCATTCCCAAATTAAACATTTATCACATCTGAATATCAAGTTTTATCAAATAATGCCTCCAGAGACGTTACCTATTTTAGATTTCAAATTTTCAAGTCTCATCCATTGGTAATGCGATGTCATTCGTTTAAAATTCGACCATGCAATACGTCTAGACTATGGTAGACGGAATATCAATGGTCTGTGACCTAGAATTATCTGGTTTTAAAGATGACTACCGTTTTCATATATCTTACTGCAAGTATTGGATCACTTGGAGATAAGTTTTTGTCTTGCACAATATTGCGTCAGCGCAAATAATTGTTGGAGATGAAAGCGTTGCTTTACCTATTTGTGATCTTAAGTGTTGGTATGTGATTTCTAATTATATTTCAGAAGACGCTTCTTGCAATGGATATTGTCTGGAGTCTTGATACAATAAAAATGTTTGACCTTTGCGAATTATCGAATCAGTCAACTTTTTCAATTATCAAAAAAATATAACTAATTCGAAAGAATCTTTATGGAATCTTCTTCAAAAATAAAAATCAATAAGATAGATTTCGTGTCACCAGTTGCAACCACTTACATGCATAGTGATGAGTGTGATGACTCTCAGTTGCCATTTATCAAAATATCATGTTTCGTCGCGGTTGAGGTAGAAGAATATACTACTGATTTATCAACTGCTACTAACGGTTATAGACGATATTCATTCGTAAATTAATTAATTGTAAAGATAAAACAATATTCATCAAATACACCCGTTTGAATCATCAGTATTTTTAAGTAAATCGCTCTATACAATTTTGCATGAGCGACTAATACTTTGTCTATTCTAATTGTTACGGACGACGTAGCTTAAGTTTGATAATTGTAAAGTAGATTCATAGATGTTAAGTTTTAAGTATGAAATAAAGACCATTTTCTAGTAGGGCTAGTAAGTAAGATATGTAGTCGATTAGGTTTAGAAAGTTAAGTATGATTTAGAAAGCTAAGATTGTAACAAAGACAATAAGCACTTAACGGTTACATTTAGAACAATAAGGTACCTAACGGTTGGTATAACCGTTATGTACCTAACGGTTACATTTTAGAAAGTATGATTGTGAGGGAGGCGGCGTAGAGCGCGGTCCCAGACAAAGGACAAAGGAACGCTCCGGAATAACGGGCCGCGCACCCCGCCGCCTCCTGCTACCTGTGCTAGAGTACGGCTAGCGCAAGTTGTATAAAAAGGGTGGTTTGCTGCACTTTTTTGGTCATTCAACGGACACTCGCCAGTCACACAACAAGCAGCAAGCCGCCCTGGGAAATAAGTCAAGAAAATAAATCAAGAACCTATGGAAACAAGACACCCCGAAGTTTAACTCAACATCAACAAATATACAGTCCACCCCGACATTCTGGTCCTTCGCTCCGGATCGAAATTAAGAAGATCGCCGGTTGAAGATTTATTCAAGACATTCTGGTCCTTCGCTCCGGATCGAAATTAAGAAGATCGCCGGTTGAAGATTTATTCAAGACATTCTGGTCCTTCGCTCCGGATCGAAATTAAGAAGATCGCCGGTTGAAGATTTGCGAAGATTGAAGATTTATTCAAGACATCAAGTATGAATAAATCAAGCATGAAGACTAGAAGCATCAGTGCCAAGGAGAACGAGTCGGAATCGGGCTACGACAGTCGACGCCAACGCACGTTCGAAGATCCACTTAGGTCGCCGTCGACAATCGCGTCCGCGCTCCAGCGCTCTCCGTACAGTGCGCCCGTGGCTGGGGCCGACCCCGCCGCCCCCGCGCTCGCGACCGCACCCCCCGTCACCGCCGCGACGGGGAGAGTTGCGCCGACGACGACAGGTAGCGCGTCCGCCGCGCCGGCTCCTCCGGAAAGTAGAGCCACCGCGACCGCGTTCGACTATGGCAACACAATCGCCACGCCATCCGCGTCGTACTACACGGTGACGTCTCCCGCACTACGAACCCAGGACTCGGCAAGAACTATGACAGCTGCACGCGACACTTCTGTGAGGAAAACAGGAAGTACGATACGTTCCAGAAGGTCGTATAGCAGTGACGTAGCACGAGTAAAAAAGGCAGAGTACGAGGCACAGAAAAGGATCGCCGCGATAAGGAACGAGCAGCTAGAACTGGAAAAGGCGCTCGTCAACAAGCGATTGGAATACGAAGTGTCAGCGATTGAGGCAGAGGCCGACGCCCGCAAAGAGGGCTCGGTGCGCATGAGCGAAGATAGGGTGGACGAATGGCTTCAAAATGTTGACCGAAGTCATCCTCCAGGCGCGGACCGGCTACAGGAAGAGCAGCCACCGCATCCCGCCGCCACGCACACCGCCCCGGAAGCCGCCGCCTACGTCAAACCCACTACGTGCATTAATGCCGCCACACCTGCCAGGAATGACCACCGAAGACAACGATCGGCCTCGCGCTCACCCACCAGAGGGGAACGACGAGGAATTGAACTATTGGCCGACACGTTGGAAAGGATGATTCAAGTACGCCCGCCGCCACGTCAAGCGACCGAGCTGCCTACGTTTACCGGAGCGGCTATTGAGTGGCTGCCATTCAAAGCAGCGTACGACGACTCATCGAAGCTATGCAAGTTTACTACGGTTGAAAACTTAGCAAGACTGCGCAACTGTATCAAAGGTGAAGCAAGGGAAGCAGTGTCAGCACTCTTATACACAGCGTCTGATCCTCAAACGATCATAAACACACTGGAGCAGTACTACGGGCGGCCGGAGATACTTATAGATCGAGCAATGGAAGACTTAAAGAAGCTACCTCGACTCACAAGTGCGGCCAGTGATTTAAATTCGTTCGCAGTGAAGCTTCAAAACATAGTGTGTGTGCTGTCTAAGATGGACGTCCGCGGATACCTAAGGAACCCGATGTTAGTGCGTGAAGTGGTTGAGAAGTTGAGCCCGCACGTAAAATCAAGATGGTGCGACTACGCTTCGGAAAATATGGAACCGTCACGTGAACCGGAAGTGATACTGTTATCAAAGTTCCTGATGCGGGAGGCTGACCGAGCTATGAAATACGCCTTCACGAATACGACGCTCACGCCCGCCTCGAAGAAAGAAATAAAAAGTGCCACACCAGTGAACTCAAGGAAGAAACCGGGTCGTGAAGTAGTGTACGCAACGTCTGACAAACAGGAAGAAATAAAACAAGAGTGTTTGTGTTATGACGGTGACCACGAGGTACCTAAATGTGCAAAGTTCCTGAAGATGAACGTCGACGAAAGATGGGATTGGGCGCGCACTAACAAGGTATGTTTCAAGTGTGTAACTAAACGTCATCGACGTGAGCATTGCCGAGCTAAACGTTGTGGAAAAGGGACCTGTAGCCGCCCGCATCACGCGCTGCTACATAAGGAGCCGGCAAAGAGAGAGGCGTCGCCGAGCGAAGATACAAACAAAGCGACCGACGCCGAGAACACAAAGCCACAGGAAGCAGTAATGACCGTCTCCGCGTCGAGCAACGTGCCACAGCGTGTATTGTTAAAAATATGTCCGGTGATATTAAAAGGGCCCGGCGGGCAGGTAGCGACGTTCGCCCTGTTAGATGAAGGCTCAACGGTATCGCTCGTCGACGAAGAAATAACACGCCGTCTACAGGTAAGCGGGCCGGTCTCGACTCTCAGCATTCAAGGTGTGACCTCACAACAACGTGAAGAATACAGCCAAGCGGTCAAGCTACAGATACGCGGCCAAGACGGTGAACTCCAGGAGCTGCGCGCGCGAACTATGAAAGATCTGAAACTTCATAGTCAGGCAGTGGATAGGTCGACATTAATTAACTATCCACACCTCCGGGACATAGAAAGAGACGCGTTCTACGGAGAAGCCGTACCGAAGGTACTGATAGGTGCTGACAATTGGCACCTGATAGTTACACGTGAACTACGCATGGGCGGGAAGGATGAACCCGCGGCCTCCTACACTCAACTGGGATGGGTAATCCACGGGACCGCGCCGCGCGCCACGCTGAAGAAACAAGCCGGACAAGTTGTGCTACACTTATACGACGTGTCTGCAGCGAAGCAGACAGATGATGTACGTCGTGTGGAAGATTTAATGAAGTCGCACTTCAAGATTGATGCACTGGGAGTTTCATTGGCGAAGAAGATCAAACCAGAAGATCAGAAGGCGATCGACGTAGTTCACAGCACCATGAAAAAAGTCGGTGATCATTTCGAAGTCGGGTTACCATGGCGTGATGAAAATGCTGCGATGCCCAACAATTACAGCTGCGCCTTGAGAAGATTGAAGACTATCGAGAAGAAGATGGATTCATCACCGAGCTTCGCGGAACAATACAGCGCAATGGTCAAGAATCTACTTGACAAAGGATACGCCCAGGAATGCGACGGGACAGAAGATACAAGTAAGAAGGCGTGGTACCTGCCGCACTTTCCCGTCGTGAACCCAAATAAGCCGGGCAAGATGCGCCTAGTATTCGACGCCGCACATCAATACAGTGGAGTGTGCCTAAACGACTGCCTACTGGAAGGACCTGACCTTCTGAACTCATTACCCGGGATCCTGTTCCGGTTCAGAGAGCGCCCAGTAGCCATCACGGCGGACATTCAAGAAATGTTTCTCCAGGTCAAGATAAGAAACCAGGACCAAGCTGCGCAGATGTTTCTCTGGCGGGGGGAGGAACGAAATAAACCCCCGAAGAAGTATAAGATGACTTCAATGATCTTCGGAGCATCGTGTTCGCCTTTCATCGCGCATTCAGTCCGAGACGCCAACGCAAGACTGTACGCAGCACAGTACCCTAACGCCGTGCGAGCTATAACGTCAAGCCACTACATGGACGACTACATGGACAGCGTCGCGACTGAGGAGGAAGCGATCGATACGGCACGTGAAATTATGAAGATACATCAGAACGCGCACTTTAATTTGAGAGGTTGGTGCTCCAACAAGCCCAACGTGTTGAGGAACATTACACCGGAGGAGCGGGCACACAACACTGAAGTACGATTCGGACAAAAGGAACAAAAGACAGACAAAACATTAGGCTTACTGTGGCAGACCGGCTCAGACGAGCTAGGCTTCAACACGGGACTAAGTCGGCTGTCACCTGAAATAAGGACTAGGGACAGAGCGCCGACGAAACGGAAAGCCCTAGGAGTGGACGCCGAACTACGAGCGGCGTACAAAGAGTGGACAAAGGACTTCGGTCACTTTGGGCTAGAACATCGAATGAAGTGGAAATTCATCCCGCCAGGAGCGCCGCATATGGGGGGAGCGTGGGAGCGATTAGTGCGCTCTGTTAAGACGGCGTTGGGGGCGACTCTGCGGCAGAAGGCGCTGAAGGAAGAAGTGCTGCTGACGCTGCTGACAGAGGCCGAGCACTCCATAAACTCTCGGCCTCTGACCCATGTCTCTGTCGATCCTAAGGATCCGGAGGCCCTCACACCTAACCACTTCCTCATCAGAACTTCCTCAGGCCTTCCCCACACTGGGCCTTGTGAGGAGGCGAGCCGCAAGCAGTGGAGAACCGCCCAAGCGCTCGCCGACCATTTCTGGCGGCGCTGGATGGACGAGTACCTGCCTACGCTGGTACCCCGAGGGGCGTTAGATGACCAACGACGTCCCCTTAAAGTCGGCAGCCTGGTCGTCATCGTCGACTCATCACTTCCGAGGGGCACATGGCCTCGAGGCGTCGTGGAAGCAGTCTACAGCGGCCCAGACGGCAAGGTGCGGTCAGCCGACGTGAGAACAACAGCGGGCATCCTGCGACGTCCAGTTACGAAGCTCGCCGTCCTCTGCGTGGAAGATTAGGCGACGGTAGCCCTGCGCCGGGGGGAGGATGTTACGGACGACGTAGCTTAAGTTTGATAATTGTAAAGTAGATTCATAGATGTTAAGTTTTAAGTATGAAATAAAGACCATTTTCTAGTAGGGCTAGTAAGTAAGATATGTAGTCGATTAGGTTTAGAAAGTTAAGTATGATTTAGAAAGCTAAGATTGTAACAAAGACAATAAGCACTTAACGGTTACATTTAGAACAATAAGGTACCTAACGGTTGGTATAACCGTTATGTACCTAACGGTTACATTTTAGAAAGTATGATTGTGAGGGAGGCGGCGTAGAGCGCGGTCCCAGACAAAGGACAAAGGAACGCTCCGGAATAACGGGCCGCGCACCCCGCCGCCTCCTGCTACCTGTGCTAGAGTACGGCTAGCGCAAGTTGTATAAAAAGGGTGGTTTGCTGCACTTTTTTGGTCATTCAACGGACACTCGCCAGTCACACAACAAGCAGCAAGCCGCCCTGGGAAATAAGTCAAGAAAATAAATCAAGAACCTATGGAAACAAGACACCCCGAAGTTTAACTCAACATCAACAAATATACAGTCCACCCCGACACTAATAATATAATTTTTTTAAATACATTTTACCGTCACAGTTCTACGCATATCATCAGCATCAAATGATTGCATTTCTTATGAAGGAAATACCTGTCAATATTTCCATACACATAGCTTATCACTTGAACTTAAACACATTTAAATTATAATCTTGATGTGACCGTTTAATCAACATTTTGTATTCGTGTATTCATATTGAAATTCAAATGCTCCCGTATTGTATCCATTCGTTTCGTAGAAGGATTATTTATGTTAAAATAATGCTGTACGTCTGTTGTCTGTGCATCGGCCTGTCACTAACATTTCAATCGACTCGGTTTTTTCTGCAGCTTCACTCGTACGCTTTAAAACTCGTACGAAATCGAATATTTATACTCGTTTAAACATCTTTATTGACGCGGGTCTGACAATTGAAGGAATAAGGGAAAGGACAAGGCCTTACTGAATCTATTTCTGAATTTATTATGCCAAACAATTGGTTTATAATTACTCACTGCATCTGCTCTGGTTTATTTCCAATAGTAATTCACTGGGGCAAGGCGAGTATACAATCACAATAGCATGATTCAATAGGTTAATAATAATGATGTGGCTCACTCATTAGTGGACCAATCTCCTTAGAGAAATATAATAAATGGCGCAGTTTAATTTGGTAGACACACCCGAGACGGGCCGCGTATCTATCACAGGAACACTGGCGGCCGTCCAAGCCGGACCAAGTGGTGGGCCGGCCGCCGACATGCCGTGACAGGTGCGGCATGCAACCCATGACTCGCGCGCCGCCGCCATACCACTCACTCGCTACTCCCCCTTTGATATTCATTTACTAACTGCACTTCATACTCTAGATGCATTCTAAATAAACACTCCTCAGTCATGCCCGATATGCCAGCAATAACAAAAAATAATCATTTTGATCGCACCCAACATGTGTAATATCATCAGAACCATCTCTCTCACATGATGAACCCAACTAAAAGTTTATCTTGGCTGCGGTTTGTACCCGCAAACAGGAACAAGCATGTGCCAAAACAATCATTAGAGAAGGTGTCATAGTGCGTCGCGAAACAAGATATAAATTAAGAAAAATGTGACAGCCCAGGCGAATAAATTAAAATTAATTACACAATAGTGTTTATATTTCTGAATAGAAATCTTGTTCTTAGCGGAGCATGTTGCCGCGAGCTGTACATCACAATCGAGCAAGCGTGGCAAGACACGAAGTCGATTGAGCCAACTATTCATTGGCGCTCAAACGAACATTCAGTTCTAAATATTAACGTGCCTCGCGTTTTGTGACCAGAATAATACTTAACGAATACAACGAATGTGGACTAAATCGTGGGTCGTTTGAGTCATTCTAATCGATTCACTTAACTGTTTCAGGTACGGTTAACGCCAACGGAGAGACGAAACGTCAGAGGACGTCCTACACCCGGTACCAGACGCTCGAGCTGGAGAAGGAGTTCCACTTCAACCGGTACTTGACGCGGAGGAGACGGATCGAGATCGCGCACGCGCTGTGCCTCACCGAGCGCCAGATCAAGATCTGGTTCCAGAACCGCCGCATGAAGTGGAAGAAGGAGCACAAGATGGCGTCCATGAACATAGTGCCGTACCATATGAATCCGTACGGCCACCCCTACCAGTTCGACCTTCACCCCAGCCAGTTCGCGCATCTCTCCGCATAGGATCAGTGGAATTTTTCGAACAGCGGATAACTGATTTATTAATGTAGACAGTCGTCCGCACTGCGGGGTTGCGTGTAATATCGTGGTGCACACTGATGTTACAGCAACCAGACTGGGTCAGTTATTCGCTGTTTGAAAAATTTATCTTGTGTAGTCTAATTTTGTTATTGTTATTGTGACGTTACTAGTGACGAAGACAGTGTTTGTGCTGCAAGATACCGTGGAACCGAACAGGAGTGACGAGCATAGAGTGGTTATTGTGAGAAATATGAATAAGAAACATAACGTTTTAAAGTTTATTCCAGTTTCCCATACCTGTACTAATGCATGAAATGAAATCAACAAAATTTCTTGTCACAAAATGTTAAATGTAAACATTAACTAAAACGGTGTTAAAATTTAAAGTAGAGTTGAATTTTACCTAGTCATAAGCTGTATCGATTTGCATTATTCGTAAAACTGTAAGATATAAACAACTGAATACCTACCGATTTATGTACATTGTGGTGACTAGAAAGTGTCTAAAATTAAACAACGTGACAGGAAAATTCTAGTATCGTTTACATTTCATTGATTTTTTTCAACAGATCGATGATTGATGATGTTGGAAAACCACTCAATGAACTGTTAAGCATTGCAAGAAAATTCGTGTAACATGTTTTCATCGTAGACACTTGATAGAATTAAGATAGACGTTATTCCCAGCATATTGTAGTCATCACAAAGATAAAACAAATTCGGAATTGTACAGGGATAGAGTAACGGCGTACGAACCACATTATTGTTAAAGACAAAATGTATCAGAAAATACTATACATATTTAGGTCTTTTCATAATCTAGTAACGAATATTAGAGAGGGCTTGTAAAAGCGCTGTGAAACTTAACGAAGTAAGCTCAGTAATAGATTGTGAATAGGTAATTCCTTCCTATTAATGTAAATAACTTGTCACGTAGTAGGTACGGTGAAAAATTAATATATATCAGTATGTCTCCCGAACTGTTTTATGTTCCTGTCCTTAGTTTGTAAATAACAAAGTATTTATCACATTATAAATACATACTATAGTTATAGTAATTAAGTAATCATTATTAGGATTTTTTTAAAGTTTCCACAAACAATACCATTTAAAAATTTCATGTGGCTCTATTGCGTACTTTAAAGTCTTTAATGTCGTATATGTAAAATGTACTTAAAATAATGCTAGTGATTAAAAATCTTTTCTTTTTCATGATTGTCTTCAGTTGTTTTGAAATTGTTTTCTTTTTCATTGAAGTTTTGTGAAATTATCAGTTGTTTGTTAGCACATTTATTAATATCAAAAATATTTTAGACCTAAAGTTCTGATTCAGACGCCTTCACAAGGTTAATACACCTCTCGATCTCGATGTCATACAACTCACATGTTGCAGCATTACCTAACCTTGTGAGAACGTCCAATGATAAATTAATGATGTTCGATAATTTGACCTTATGATTTATAAATCGTCGCTTGAAGTTTGTTGTCACATTTTTTATTAGAAAACGTCGTGGTCAACTGTGATATTTTGTTAAATTTTAATTCTTAAGTGAAAACAGCGCGATTTGTGTTCGTATATTTGATTTTATTTCAAGGAGTATGTCTGTAATGCTTATTTTCTTCGATTGACACATTTGTTGCTTTATTTATTGTTTGTAAATATTAGATAACATAGTGTAAACTAAAAAATGTTCAAATTCTTAAGAAAATAACTTGTCTCATTATTTCTTTTGTAAAAATTCTGTGCAATAGGACGTGGCCTGACTTTTTATGTCTTCTATCATTTTGTAAAATATTTTCCACCTAATTTAATTATGTTATTTCTTTATTAACTAATAAAATAACGTTTATCGTTCATTCCAGTTTAAATGAGGACTCTAGTAAAGTATGCTACTGATCATTTAAATTATTGTATTGTATTAATAAAGTGTATTAAATTTGAAAAATTGGTGAAGATGATAAAATAAATTATGATGATAAGAATGCGTTTTATTATGGTTATAGAAACTGCTAAGCTCAGTTATATATAAAAGAAAATGATGCTATTATGAATTCCTCTCCAGCTAAGAATTTTATTGAATAGATTGATTGAACCTACAGACAGACCTATTGCAGAAATAAAACTTAAGAGAAATCTCGACAAAAGAAAACAACAAGCAAACATTCAAATCAAAACGAGATCAAAAGCCTTTCAACAATCCAACTCTATAAAACAAATGATGACAAATACATCCAAACATTTAAAACACAATATTATCGTTACGATAGAAAGTATCGAACTATTCGTTCACAAGCGCCAGAGAGACGCCCGAACAGTTGATGGCAGTATTGACTTGAGCGATGATAAATGAGCATCGCAATGACATGACAGCCGAAACCTGCGAGGGCGCCAGCAGCTTACCACGTGCCAACAAAAGAGTGTTGAAAATGTGAAGGTTGCCTTAGTTTGTAGGTCGGAGGCTGGTCCTATAAATCATTCTGTCGGAATATTTCGCTCTATACAATGTTTTGATATGGTAACTGGTGCTGAAAGGTTTAAACGATCAAATTGGTTGTGGTGGGTGAGGCGATTGTTCTGTTGATGTTGTGTGGAGCTCTAGCACACAGACCTCTACGTCTGTGTGTATTATAGATACAGCTAGTATTAGTAAGTAACTTATTAGGAAGTTGTGTCGTTTCAAAATCATCTTCTTTGTGAACATTATCGGAGGCCTGTATATATGATCCCATTTTTTTGTCCCAAAATTCTGTAATCATCCGTCAATTAAAAGGTGAGTAATCGTCCCAAAAGGTATCGCTAATATAGGAAACCTAATCTCTGCTATACAGGAAAGAGCGTAAACCATACTTGCTCCCTGTGTTCCAGACCATTAAATCCAGACTTTATTAGAATGTTTTCCTTGACCGCAATTAATTAATTTCTAAGAATTACAAATAAATATATACAACTTCCAACTTTCCATAGCTAAGCCCGGCTCGGCTGCTAATCACAAACGCATTAGTCCATCACATTTATTAGACCAAACAACTTTTTAAACCAGTTTACCTCCTACAAAACTCAAAACATCCAAGTAATTTCCAAAGAATTTTAAAGATACAAGCATTAAGGTTATTCCTGAGATGTGTATCAGCCGTGTCGCGTTACAATGAGTAAGATTATTAATGTTCTGCTGTCCCCAATGTGGACAGTCCGTGATACACCTCACATTAGGTGTGTCGAAGTCGCGAATCATATTTCATACTGCGATGTACCCGCGACACTGTTTTGACAGAAATGATAAGATTTTACGTTACATAAGAGTTATTGAAAGGAATTCTTGAATGAATGTTGAGGGATGTTGATTTGAGATTATTTTAACCAGTAGGTAGAATTCGTTGATCCTTTCACCTTAAACTGATAGGTATTTAAAGTCGACCTCGTGATTGATTTACCTACTGCTTTTAACAACTGACAATTCTCAGTGAAATGACGTGAAATAAAATGAAATTGTATAACTGTAAATAACATATCAGAATAACTTTAACACGTCATATTATTAAAGATTATGCCAGATGGATTCGACATTTCCTATCTGACTTCTGAGAAGAAATGGCGAAACAAACTCAAGGGTCAAAGTCTCTTTTATAGTCCAGATATAATCTTGGTCAGATTATGTGAAGACAATGTGGATTAGTGCCTGAAATGGTCTTTTGATGTACCTAAGTACCACACAGATTTGAGTAGACCAGTCCAGTCTGTGCTAGCAGAACTTGAGGAGGTCAGTAAATTGAAGCTTATAAGTAGACCTTGTCCTTTTATGACGTGCAAGTGATAGTCAACCCTAATGGCAAAGCAATTAAACTCGTCGGACTCGGTCGACTAAACAGGAAAAGAAATCAATCAAGGTAAGTATAAATACATAAATCGATGTTTTGACAATTTAGTCAGCTAAGATAAAACAATAGTGGAAGAAGTAAAGTTCTTTTGAATAATTTCATCTATATGTAAAAGATGAACGGTCCAATACAAGAATTTTCATCTTTAACAAAACCTTGAAAAGTAGTAGTACTTAAATGTTCACCAAAAGCTCCTTGAACTGAGCAATTTACTCCAAAACATTCCAGGTACAGTTTCAAGAATCGAGAGGAAATACAAAACGATAAGAGACCACTTTGAACGCAGCACAGTGGCTATTGAAACATGGCAACTACTTGATTGAACTTTTGTGTACGAATTGAGACATGAATGTTGATCTGAATCAAATCTGGGTCACTATGTTTATGAGCTAGAAGGACTAGCCCAGCCTGATAAAATTGTAATTTGTAAATAATAAATAACGTTAAGCAAATACTTCTACACGTCAAAATATTAAAAAAAAATTGATGAGGTCGGTGTTTCCTATTCAACTACTCTGAGAAAAAACACCGAAACAAACTCAGAGGTCCGAGTCGTTTATAGTCCAGATATTATTCTGGTTAGATCACGTGAGGACCACGTAGATTAGTGTCTGAGATGGTCTTTTGAGGAAAGAACCATGTGGTTAATCTATGTAGATTGGAGTGGAAATGTCTAGTGAGTGCATGCATGTGTCAGTAATCGTGTAGCCTAGACTTCTAACTTGAGGAGCTTAACGTTCAACTGTAGGTACTCTTTGATCGGGTAGGCACAAGTATCTTTCACATCTCGCCAGACTCACCTCTCAATGTTATAAGACACATGACTACAAAGCTCTAGGATCTTCCTCAGTAAGTAAAAAAAGAAAATATGTTGATTTGCGCTTTGAAGTAGGTAAATGTATTAAAAAAAACGACTACCGTTTGATATCATATGGTACTGCGGAAATATGTACAGATAACACGTCATGTAGAACGTATTGTACTTATCATAGCATTCTGCTATAGTCCTTACACATAGATAAAGTCTCAAGTGCCTGTAGTTTACCTGTCACCCATTCCTTGAGAACACAAGAATACTTCTTGATGACAAAAAGAGGCAGATTGACCGGATGAAATCTTCTATAGGAGATATTCAATTATGACCACTAGGACTGATGCATAGCCTTGCATCCTGATAACCAGAGTCTCAATACACGTAAAATCAGTCACCAAAACAAGACATCATAACACGCATAGTATCACAACTGTGTTCCTCAAAGGGTTCGGCAGAGGTGATAGATAGATAGTACTATAGTTACACCTCTAGCTCTGGGACATAATAACCAGCAAGCTATGTAGGTAAGTCCCATGTACCTAATAGGGGCGAGCCTATTCCCAACAACGGGGCACAAATCCGCGCTGCTACTGAGAATTCCTAACAGAAAACCCTATAACGCATCGGGGGTTCAATTCCCAGGTCAAGCGATACGCTAAGTGATGATGTCAGCAGTAAAAAATTATAAGTTTTTTTTTTTTAATAATCATGTCAATAGTAAGTAGGCTGTTGGTGCCAATAAGGCTAACTATAATGTACGCTATTCAATACAAACCTGAACAGCTTCCTCGAATATCAATTTCCAAAACTGTCGAAGTAAAACGTACTATACGAACAAATTCATTCCAAATGGACTGAGAAAATATTATCAGAGAAGAATACAATCGAGCGAGCTGTTCATCAATCATTGCCTCATACTGTTGGACTCAGCACGGAGGTAACACAAAAGTGTTTTTTATTGAACGTGGTACATTATGTTTAATGATTGAATCACCTTTATAGGACACAGGAGATAATAGTTGTGATGCTAAGTAAAAAATTAGTTGGTAAAATAAAACAAAAGACCTCAAATGGTCTGGTTTTTTTACATGTGGAAATCCTAATGTGATATTAGACTTTTTTGTCTGGACAAGGCAGCAAGAGTATGTTGGGCTCACGATCTGACTGTCATCAGATCATGAGGAAGGAGTTCCAGGATCTCTAGTACCTAGAACTTGCAAGTGCTGGACTAGGTACGTTTTAAGTTTAAAATTCAGGCGTGAATGAAAATTGTTCTATTCTTGTCTATCTAAGAATGGTATTTTACTCTATATCGAATCCAATAATATTTGCATACTAACATCTCAACACTGCCCAGTGTCCACTGCTGGATACTATTTCCTAGTTTGATGTCTGAGCAATTAGTCAGAGACAGAAGACTGACAGCAAAGTCCTGATCTTTCACTCATTTTATCATTTTCATTATGTACAAATAATCAAATAAAATTAGCAACCCATCACTTACAAGTTATCGTTAAATCATCGGGAAAAACTATCGCTTTCCATGAAAAATCCATACTAATATTATAAATGCGAAAGTGTATCTGTCTGTCTGTTACCTCTACACGCTTAAACCGCTGAACCGATTTAGATGTAATTCGGTATAGAGATAGTTTGAGTCCCGGGAAAGGACATAGGACAGTTTTTATACCGATATTCCCACGGGATTGAAACTATGCGGGTGAAACTGCGGGGCGCTGCTAGTAAATAATAATTAAATTAATGTAGTGCAAAACTCAAAATTGCGACATCTTTTCAAAATCCTTGGAAATACTAAAGCAGCTTACTGGCCAAAGCTCTGCCAACTGGCGTCATCTTACGGAAAAAAATTGAACTAAAACGAACCCGCAGTGTGACGTCTGAGAGTGGTTCTTAATTTTTCCGTAGATGTCGCCTTGTGCATTCATTAAGAAAATTCTAAGTAGAATCCGCATCCGTGAGTTTCTGTTATAAATCATTATAAGTTTCCCAGTGAGAATTTTATGTTTTCCGTTTCATATTCTAGTTGCCAATAGATTATTTCGTATTGACAAATGAAGGCAATAAGTTTTATTTGATATTTTGGGAGGTGCCCTTTAGACACGCATTCTGCACTGCGGATAAAGGTAAGCCCATTATTTTATTCCTTTTGTTGTAGGTAAATGTCTTGTCATCTTTTCAGGAATGCTTGGTTGTTGTTAATAAAAGTGATATTTATTTATTCCAACTTCTGCAAGAAATCCTAAAAGATTATTGATATTTTATTCTAACAAGCCCCACTTAATTGCTAAGTGGCATAGTTACTCTACTCGCCACTAGATGGCGCTGTTCGACAAACTCGAAGATGGTAAAACAGTTCGGTCTTACTGTCAAGCTCTAGGGAGCTTTCATTCAAAAAGCTTTCATATTAGCGTACGGTCGAGAGTTTCAGAACAGTTTTTAGAAACATTTCCTAGATTTTCTTTTAAATTAACGTCAGTTGCTGTACTAGTTGGCTTCGTTCTGGTAAGTATTTAATCATATTTTTTTAATATTACATTTAAGTTCATCAGTAGATCATACAGTGATTAAGCATTTTATGTTTTAAAATATACCTCTAATAACAACATTTTTGTGAGTTAGTAGGTATTTAAAGTTAACAAGAAAAAAACAATTTTTATTATTCATCTGGTAAGTTAAGACTAAAAAAACATTTTTTACCTACAAGTACGTATACTTATAGGTAAGTACTTAACTACTACTTAACTTCTTGCAAAGTTTTGGAATTAAGTTAAGGAGTGCATGGTTTTCCCTATTTTAACAGACTTCATTCTTGAATAATTTGTTAGCGTTTCTACCACAAACACCTACTAAATTTGAAAAAAAACAGTGTTGTTTACAACTTTCCTTAATCCAACTTATTTCGGAAAATCCACTTTTTCATATTTTCAACTTTTTGGCAGATATTTTATTGAAATCAAGTAGCTTAATAAATTAAGCATAAAATTATGCAGGTGCACATGCACATCTAATCATCTATAGTTATATTTTCCTTGATTTTCAATAACTCAATACCTACAAGCAATGGAATTACCAGTAGGAAAAAATCAATTATGTAAAAACCTAGGCCTACAGTAGGTTTTTATTTGCTTCTTAGCTTGGTGGTAACAATTTATAACTAACTAGCAACGCCCCGCGGTTTCACCCGCATAAGTGTCGATCCCGTGGGAATATCGGGATAAGAACTTATCCTATGTCCTTTCTCGGGACTCAAACCATCTCTATACCACATCTAAATCGGTTCAGCGGTTTTAACGAGAAGCGATAACAGACAGACAGACACACTTTCGCATTTATAATATTAGTATGGATTAGATTAGGTATTATTAAAGGATGTAAGTACCTAATTATGTTGTTACATGTTACATAATATTTCATTTATTTTGGGTGTAAGTAGTATTTACAATAGAACTAGGTACTCTAATTATGTAGGTATATTTATTTTAAATACCTTCAGTTCAGCTAAATATAAAAACATCAAGGTAAAATACGTTCACCATTAGTTTGCAAAACGTGGCATTTACGCCAAACATATTTAACAGACCGGATAAATCCTTTTGTAGAGTGATTGGATGATCGATCATCTTTAACATGCCTTTCATCGTTATTTATTTCTCATCGAAATCAATTTTGTCAGCATTGTCAACCATAGAAATGAAATTATACTTAGTAATGAACATGGTAGACATAATTATATAATGCATGATGATGATCTTGCCTGCACATCTTAAATTCCTTTGTCTTAGGTACCCGAAAGACGCATGCGTCACTACCTCTAACCAAGATTTCTTGAACAAAGCAAAACATGTTCAGTATTTAAAAAGAAAAAACGTATTCCCGCTAATAAGCTCCCGCCATTAATACATAGATAATCCAATTTCATAAAGCTTTATTTTGAAAACAATCTTTGTCTACCAAACTAGATCTTGTCAAAACCCCTCCTAATCCCGTCTGGCGAAGGAACCGAACGGTTGCATTCTAAAAGTCAAACAAAAACATTTTTATACCTGACTTCTATGAATGGATATTTTTGTTCGTCCCGAAAAAGGGGCAATAAAATATGGCCGCCACAAAGGCACCTTTGCGCCTGCGCCGATCTCGGACTTGCGCATTTGGGTAACGGCCGTACTTACTAAGGGTCCTCGATCATAACTCGCACTGCCATCCTTTGTCTTTTTCACGAATAAATCATGATTTCATGAATTCAGTTACCTACAAAATGACTAGGGAAGTAAAAACTTTATTTAAGTTAAAATTGACTACTTAAATAATTGACTTCTTAAATTGATTACTTACCTACTTCATAATAATACTTACTTAATTTACTATTATCTACTTTTTAATAAACTACGGTCGAAAACGAATAAAGTACCTCCAAATTTTATTAATCATATTCAGCCTAATGCATAGTATGAAAGAACTTTACATTTCTGTTTTTCTGCTTATTACATTTCTATGGCCTAATGTAAATAAGGTGTTGCAACTTTTCATCATCTACCTAGCCTTATCCCAATATGTTGGGGTCGGCTTCCAGTCTAACCGGATACAGCTGAATACCAGTATTTTACATGGAGCGACTGCCTATCTGACCTCCTCAACCTAGTTACTGGGTAATTCGATACCCCTTGGTAAGACTGGTTGTCAGATTTTCGGGCTTCTGACTGTAATGATTCTCAAAGATCCCCGAATGACAGCCGGGACCAACGGCTTAAATAACTTCCGAGGCACGGAGGGGTCTCGGTATGTAAAAATGGTCAACCATCCACATACCAACCGCGACAAGCGTAGCTTAACCTGATCGATCGACTTGTGCGGCTGTTTTTATTTAGCCACATGCCCCTCTAAGGTGTTGCAACTTTTGATAAACAGTAAACGTTGAACATATTAAAAACTTTTATTAAAAATTGTGTACGTTTATTAACAAAAACAAAGTTCGTGTAAATATGTCTAACGGTCTCACGGTCATAATTCGTTCTATAAAAATTATTAAGTCATTGAAATTCCGAAATAAAATTATGAAACAGTCCTAGATTCCTACACGAGAAATGCCTAATCATTATGAAATAGCTTTGTTTCTTTGTTTTTTATTATGCCAGGGTTATAGCTGTACTTTATGGCTACAACTGTATTTAAAGCTAAGTATAAAATGAACTAGGTAATTTTAATGTTAACTAAATCGTAGCTATCATAATAAATTATAATTCAAAAGTAATTTAAACCGTGTTTATATAGTGGATAGGATCGATCTTGATTAAAATATAGTTATCTACTTAAATGAAGGCCCAGTCTTACATTCCCACAACTTCAAAAATTATATTGCTACCAATCTAATTAAACAATTAATTAAACAATAGGTTTTCACCAAGATATGCCTGTCTTAAAATGAGCACAGAAAACGTTTTCAAAATGTTATTCTCTACATTTCTTTGTTTCTGTAGTCTGGTAAACCTATCAATCATTTTGTTTATAGAAACTTATTAAATTTATAAAATGTTTGAAAACAAAGTCATTGATTTTCTCTCCCATCTCAAGATGTGCGACTTCCATTCTTCGTGAGACAATGGTAGGGACACTTTCCGACAAATCCTGTTAGCTACAGGCTGGGTTGCGTTTCGTTAATATTTTATTAAGTAGGAACGTAGGAAACAGTATTTTTGTTCTTTTTATTAAAATGGAAATTAGGTCGGGAACGAGAAAGGCATGAACAAATAATTTTGTACAGAATTTTATATTATATCTACACTTGGGTTATATCTATATTTTTATATGCCTGTGGACAGTTTGTTTTATTGCCGGCATGTACTGATGTAAAAACCCACAAGTCATTAAGTATTAAAATAATAATAATAATATAATAAAAAAATTATAAATAATATCATTTCACATATTTATTAGATTTATTAGAGGAAAGTAACCAAATATGGAATAGTATCCCTAAAATGGAATACCGCCATTTCTCGGAAACTAATACTCCTAGTTGCAAAAGACAGTGATCTTCTGTCTCTTTCCATCATTATACTCGCGTAGAGGTTTCGACTTGTAATTCGGGCGAACGTTGTGGCCGCGGTGAGAGTGTTTTGTTTTGGCGCTTTGAGAAAAGTTTTTAAGGTACGTAAAAACTAAGTATTTCTCTCAAAACGTGATTGGAAATAATATTGTATATTATGACTATGCAATGATTACATGTTTATTTGTTTGTTTTAGAGGTTTTTTCTTGTCTGATTGTATTTAGTAAAACAATCTGTTATACGTTTTGATTAGTTTGAAATTTCCGAATATGGACAGTCCGTGGGGTCTAAATATGGACTATGAAGAAGAAATACGTTTTGACACAGACAGTGAGCATGATGCCGTCATAGGACTGGAAGTTCCTGACTCAGAAGATGCAGAGTGTATATTCTGCAACAGCCTGTTTTCTCAAGATACTCGAGGAGAGACATGGATCAAATGCCTCATGTGCGGGCTCTGGGCACATGGTGATTGCGCAGGTGCAGAGTTCGATGCATGGTTAAGTGATTTTTGCAAGTAACTTAAGTACCTTTTTAAAATTGACCAAAGTTCCTGTAGATCTCATAAAAGTAAAGGTTTATTATTCATAGTTTTATAGTAGTCCATATTTGGGTACCTATTCCATAATTAGGTGCCTTTATGTTGATTTTGCTTTTGAGAAAATTTTATATGTTGTATTAATATATGTAAAACAAAACTGTCAATAAGTTAAGCGCAACTGTATGACTGATAATAAATAAGAATAAAAGTTTTTGATTTACAGTATTTTTTTTTCTATAACACAAAAACAAAATGGTATTCCATATTTGGTTACTTTCCTCTAGGATTTGTGGCCAAGTAGTAACAGCCGCACAAGTCGGGTTAAGCTACGCTTGCTACAGCTTTATATACCAAGACCCCCGTTCCTCGGAAAGCACGTTAAGCCGTTGGTCCCGGCAGTCATTCATGGGTCTTTGACAGTCATTACCCAGTTACTGGGTAATACGATACCCCTTGGTAAGACTGGTTGTCAGACTTTCGGACTTCTGACGACCCGTAACGACTGTCAAAGATCCAAGAATGACACCCGGGACAAACGGCTTAACGTGCTTTCCGAGGCACGGAGGGGTCTTGGTATATGAAGATGGTCACCCATCCACGGGTCAACCTTGGCTAGCGTAGCTTAACCTGGTGGATCGACCCGTGCCGCGTGCAGCTGTTATTACTTAGCCATAAGCCTCTCTTGATAACTAACTGGTACTTAACTATACCTAAGTAATTTCTTTATTTAGATCGTAACTCTTATGAAGCGTGTGTATTCTAACAACAAAAGAGCAGACAGAGACAACAAATGGAACAGAAAATCATCATCTATAAGTATAATTATATCTAAAGACACAAAACTGTATAGAACCCAAAAATATAATGAAGAAACTAATAATAAATTTTGTAACAGCTGCTTAGACAAGTTAACTATGAATACTTACATTAACTAACAGATGTTCTAACACAATCGTGATCTCGTTTACTCCTGAGATGGAAGCAAGTAGCAACGGTTTTGACATGTTTATGTGATGACTCATGCGCATATAAAAAATGTAGGTACCTACCTATTAGGATGATGTATTGAGATATTACATAACTTGGTCTGTAAGTACAGTCACCAAAAGACATAAGTAACCAGAGTCGTCGGATATAAAGGGCAATTTTAAATAAGCTAGCAAAACTCCGCACACGTAATGGGTATCGATACCTGAAATCGCGAAAAAATAATCAGCAGTTTCCTACATTTTGACGAGTTATGCGAACATAAATGTATAGAGCAGCCGTTTTTTTTCCCGATTTCATGTTTGGTCCCGTAGTAAAGTTGTTCATAATAATAAGTACAATGACCCCTTAAGAGGTTATCCATTAATTACCGGACAGCCTGTATAAACACGACAAATAAAAAAAAAAAACTTAATTTTGTTTTATTTTTTGAGTCAACTATTTTATATATTGCTATTATTGCTATCACGTGTGCGGAGTTTCACTAGCTAATGTAATTTGACCCTGTAGTTGAAGTTTACCAAGAAACCTGCAATAGATAATTTCGAATGAATTTGTTAAATTAACTGCTTGTTTTCTATTAATTAAATGTAATTATATTCGAAAACATCCATCGATTTCTTACTAAACTTCAACTATATCTGATGATCCTGGTCACTTATCTCCTTTGGTACTATATATATACATAACTAAAAGTTGGTATACGATTTGTGAAATATTTCACTGATCATGTGAAAATTTTGCTGGAATTATCTGATTTATTGAGTCATTGTGAAAGGGTAATTTCGTAATCTATTGAAATTATCAGGCATTTTTTTAACGTATTGTAGTGTGAACATGGGAAATGTGCCTATTTTAAGATTAGACAATTCCTGAAGAAATATTAGATCTTTTTTGACATCCATCCAAAAATAATAAAAAAATATAACTAACTAGCTTATGCCCGCGGCTGCACCCGCGTAGATGTTTTCATATAACTATTGGTTTACGCGGCGCACGCCAATAACGCTTCCTCATCGTCATATTTCAGCAAATTTACACAAAACCTTTATTGAATTATACGCCTAAACCTTCCTCTTGAATCACTCCGTCCGTTGGTAAAAACTGTATGAAAATCCGTTCGGGAGTTTTTGAGTTTATCGACGTGACAGCCCCGACTTTGTTTTATAATGCTAAGGATACACATGCCAGTAGCTGGCACATAAGTGTGCAAGTAGCCTGCACGTCATCATGGCATTTACCAATCAGCTTGCATGCCGTGTGCCATAACAACTTCTGATTGGTGAATACCATACTGGCATGCCAGCTACTTGCATATTTTTGTGCAAGCCACAGGCATGTGTGTGGGCCCTTTGGATTACTATAATAATGTCCAAATCATAATAAAAAAAAAATGGATACTCTTTCCTAAGATACAGACAGGTTTTTTCTGCCTAGTTTAGGAAAAGGGAGTCCTATGACCCCTGTTATTGTTGTACTGGACTCGCTTTGTAACATTTTAGTTTATAAGACAACTCTGTATGCCATGTACAAACTACTTATAAAATAAAAATTTATTATTATTTTATTATAATAATAAAATAATAATTATTATGTAGTAAAAGCCATGCAACCAATGCTCAACTATACTATTTACAAAATTAAAAACCGAAAACTATCAAAAAGAGAACACTCAATAATCTGTTCGACTACGACACTTGGCAAAGCGCCGCCTGTCAGCTATATTCGAGGGGAGCGGATTAAATTGAAATTCCTTTTTTAAATTCACCAATAAGGGGAGGGGTGACGTCGGATTGGCTGCGAGCGTCCGAGCAAAATAATCCTTCGGTTGAGTGACATGGGGTATTGCAGTGTTTGCAACTCATAATTTTTGAGTTATTTCAACTTGTTTTAACGCAACATGATGAAATTATTTACACAAAGTAAAGGCAGGGGGCCTAAAACGGACACTTTGGCAGAATCATAAAAGGATAACATTATGAATCATAATGGACAGTTCACTGTTAAGTTAATCGTATGAAATCCTATTGGTGAAGGATTTTTCAGTAATTGTTTTTTGTCTGTGCTAAAATACCAATCAATCCAATCCAAATCCAATCCCAATCTCTTTGATTACACTTGCAGCTACGTAGTGCAGCGAAAAAAGAAAAACACGGACTGTCTTCGCCTTAACATGATTTATAATGTTATCCTTTTATGATTCTGCCAAAGTGGCCTTTTTAGGCCCCCTGGTTAATTCTCATTCAGTTTTATTTACTTTTTAAATTAGCAAGCTTTTTAAATTGGCGTCTGTATCTACGCCTACCTACAGCAATACCTTGTTAAATAGTTCGTTTTATTATCACAATAGGTACATGCTCTCAATTCTCACGACATGTGTTGGTTCACGGAATGTCGAAGGTTCCCGGAGTGACGAATTTTTCGTAACGTTTTAAGCAAACAAATTAAAACGTCAAACCAATTAGCACTTTATGAAAAAAATTGCGTAGATATTAAATTAAAAGGAATGCTAGCATGGCGTTGCTTATTATTACGTAATTACTGCTGGTTTTGGCCGTTCGGGTTTACGCCACATCTGTGAAGAAATCGCTCATTACACGTAGAACAAATCTCTTAGCGCAGTCTATCTGATAACTTTAATACAATATATTTTTTTTAGGTACAGAAAGGTAGTACATGAGTACAGTCACGAGCAAAAGTATGTATGCACTTGGCTTTATTCGAAGGCGATTTTCTCCGTTATTTTTTAATGAAATTTTATATTAGTAGGAACATAGTATTTTCGAACCCATAGGTATATGTGAAGTGTCGTATTTCAACGTTGCAATCGTTTTTTCGTGAAAAAATCGCAATTTAAGGTTGCCAAGTGTTGACATATTGGTGCTCGTGACTGTACAATACGACCGACGTAACTTGGCGGGCCTGAACTTTGCGCAGAAGGCTGCGCAGTAAAATTTTTTAGGAACCAAATGGTGACATGAGGCTAGTGCGAGTGAGAGAACATGCGCGAAAGTTCTTAGTGGGTATGTTCAGGCCCGCCAAGTTACGTCGCGTCGGTCGTATTGTACATGAGGGACTTACAAAGTATGCAAGTTACGTCGCGTCGGTCGTATTGTACATGAGGGACTTACAAAGTATGCAAGTTACGTCGCGTCGGTCGTATTGTACATGAGGGACTTACAAAGTATGCATTATTAATTACATGGTGTAGGTACGACGAATCGTTGGGTGAATCGATGCTCTCATAACCTTCAAAATGAAAAGATAGTTATGGCATCAAAAACTATGGTAGATTATTCTGTCATCTATTTATTTATTTATAGATCGAAGTGCTTTTTATAAAATAACTAGTGACGCGACCCTGCTTCGGACGGTTTTTTAAACTTTTTTTTTTTTTGCGGATGGGTAATCATCAAATGACGCCTCCTGTAAAGAGATGTCAGCATCGAGGAAGGGGCCCACTCTTAGGGCCGAAGCCTGCCGGGTCAGCGGGATTGTCCGAAAGGGTTACCGCTGGCCCGGAACATAAAGGGCTAAGGAAGGAACACGGGTGGGTCAGTAAGATTGACACTCCCTTCCGTTCCACCCAGAGCGAGAGGGGTCATTTGATGATTTCCCACACCAAAAAAATGTATGAAGACATGTATTGTGGACGAGCCGGCTGTACCTAAGTGTAGAAAGTTCAAAAGCTGTAGCAATGCCTGCTGTCATTGAGAAGGAAGAGAACTCTTCACAGCAGGTATGGCATCATCGTCTGGCACACCTCGAACATCAAGCATGGTTCGTGGTACACAAGCGTTAGGCTGCTTTTCCATCAGAGATGTGCTCTGCTACGTTGCAATGGATGCGTTTGATATCCACCAATCATTTTCATTGGTCCACATAGCATAGCACTGGTGGAAACGGGTTCAACTTTAAGCTATGTTTTTTATACGGAAGGATGCGTGCCATGGATGGGAGCTATGGATGCGCGAGTGGTGTAGTTATGTGCAGAACAGAGTACACCCCGTGCCTTCCCTACAGTCGATGCATCGCATAGCTCGAGTTGCGAAACTTCCTCGCACAGCTACCCCACGGCGCGCTGCGGCGCATCTTTATAGCAAATCTTTCTTGCTCTGCTGCTACACAGCTTAGCATTAGGCGCGAAACACACGGCGGGCGGGGCGGGCCGGGCCGGTCAATTTGACCGCGAACGATAGTGCAAAGGGAATCCTATACTACCAACGCACATAGAGGGCAAAAAGACTGCGCCGCCGATGTTTGTCGGATGATGTCTCTCGCGGTCATCCGCGGACAAAATGACCGCCGTCTGCGGAGCGCCTTAGTGGGAACGGTCGCATAGTTTCGCAGCTTAGCTTTCACATCCTTGCAGCATAGCTACATAGCACATCTCTGGTGGAAAAGCAGCCTTATGCACCCTCCATGCTACTTTTTTTAAAGTTTAATATTGATGTTTTTACACACATACCTTCCGAAATAAATTCTCTAAATGATGGTGAAAACCACATCAAAATCCGTTGAGCAGTTTAGAAGAATAACGCGGTCACACAGTCGGACACGAAAAGCGACTTTAATCTATTAATATAGAATAAAAGTCGGGTATAATTATGTATAAATGGTGTAACTAACACCATTTACTTATAACTCAAGATCGGCTGGACCGATTATAATGATCTTTGAGTTGTTGGATTTTTCTCCGCCCTTAATAGCAGAATAAATATTAAAACATGGGGAAAATCCACAAAGAAAAAAAAATTACCCATACGTTTGTATGGATCGGCTTTTTTTTATTCTGAGGCGGTACGAAATTCTCCGGGTCAGCTAGTAGGTGTTATTATAAACTACTGCCCCGCCAGCCAATATTCATTTATATAAATAATAATAATATATAGCCTATGACACTCACAAATAATGTGGCTTTCTATTGGTAAAAGAATTTTCAAAATCGGGTTTTATGTAAGTATAATATTATTAGTATTAGTATAGATATAAAGATAATTAGAGACCCCAATAGTCTAATAAATTGACGATCGACCTCCCATACATCAAGGTTCTCAAAAATAATCGCCTCTCGAATCAAAATTTAAAATTAGAACCAGCCGCCATGTCGAAACCCGCAACCCATATCCAAGAATTAAGGGCAAGTCGTACCATAAGTAATAAATCTATCATACATTACCTAATCGAAATGATATAAACGCATAAAATCGCACGCACCAACGGTTACAAAGAGTTACATACAAAAATGTATTGAGTCACTCGCCCGTGAACGCCATATGGCGTCTTGTTAGTTGGACATAGACACCGGACGGACGTGTCACGATGGATAAGCGCCGTTTAGAATGCAAATTCTCGTGCTGCGACAGTTTTGTCGCACGCACTTTGCCGACAAAAACGGTAATTAGATTGTATATTCAAAAAGACAAAGGATTTGCATGGAATGCATTTCACTTGAAAAATATTTTATTAATGTGACATTGAGATGTCATGGGATGACGCCATTGTTGGATAAAGGCACCGACTAAGCGTCGCTCGAGAATTGACATTCTCATTTGAAATTGTGTGAATAATCGACCCTTGGGAGTCTTTTACTTTTTATGACATTAAGTTTTGGTAGAAACATTTATATTATAAAAAATCGATACATGTAGTTAAAGCTCAAATAAGGTGATTGACAATGTCTAAAACTAAAAAGGAAACAAAAAGTCGGCAGTTAACAAGTAAAGCAAAACTAACAGAAATGTGCAAAATCTGATACCTTAGGCTTTTATAGGCAACTAAGAATACTACAACTTAAGAATTTGTAAAAGCCTATCTACTTGTCACCATACTCACAATATCTAAATGTCAATTTTTCTTTTTTGAACTGTTACCGTAACCGACACCGCGCTTCATTCAGATGTGTTCGGCTGTCCTCGGGATGTACTCGGTTTTTATGTATATATATTATATCCAATATGTCAGTGAGTGATGGCAAAGTATTCTGTTTGTGTTTTGTTTATAAGACGGTTTAAAAAATACACGCGTAATTTTTCAAGTTTTCACTTCGTTTTTTTTGAAGTGAAAACTTCTTTAGGTGCATTGTGCATTTTTTGAGAATGAAAAAAACCATTGAAATCGCGAAACTGTTACCGACACCGCGCTACATTCGGATGTGTTCGGCTGTCCTCGGGATTTACTCGGTTTTAAATCCGATATGTCAGTGAGTGATGGCAAAGTATTCTGTTTGTGTTTTGTTTTCACTTCTGTCGGCACTCCCGGAGTGTCACTGTTTTTTTTTTATAACAACCACTTCTTGCACGACTCATAAAGCAAAGCATTAAAGTGCTTTTCGATCGAAAAAATATGTTTGCCTCCTTTCTGCAACTATTTCTATTGTTGTAGTATACAGAACCTACTAAGGGCGAATTTCACCAAACTTTTAAACTTGGAATAAATCTCCTCCTGAGAATAAATTTTGAATTTTTCACAGTTTTTCTATACTAGAACTGCCAGACGTCAAGTTTATTCCACGGATAAAATATAAATATCTATCTGACTTTGGTCAAATCAGCCCTTAATTTATGTATGTTATATAGATTATAATTTAATGGAGATTAAGTAGAAACGAAAAAACATCAAAATAGTTCCCATCAATCAAGTGTGAAACCTGAAAACATTGTAGCTTGCGAAAAAATCAATTAATGGAGTTTTTTTTTTAATAGATTTGTTTCACTCATAAGAGGAACCCTATTGAAAATGACTCTTTTATTTAAAGTAGTTTAATTATGATTAACATAAAACTAACTAATATAGATAGTAAAAATCTATATAGATCTATGTTTTTTATACGACCAAATGAGCATTATAGGTCGTGCACTTTTGGATTTTCCAAATTTTTTATTCTACCTTTGCGATTTACGCACAAATATTTCCCGAAAAGCTAAAAAATCATACTGTGTCGGTAAACTGAATTTTCTACCGTTAATAATACTTAATCTTTCGACAAGCCAGACCTTTATTGTAGCAAATAAGTTAAAAAGACCCCAAACCGACAGACACTGTTTAAAATAATAATAATCGTTCGTTAAACGTTAGGCCATGTGAACCCGTCCTCCGGAACCGGCAGGCTTGGTTACGTCACTACACGCGTCCAACATTAACGGTTTCACTGTCAATAGGTAAGCACGCATTTTACTTTTGTTTGTACATCTCTGTACATACTCGCACACGCTTTTAAGTTACGTAATTTTTCCGTCACACCTAACGTTTTGTTTTGCAACCTTTAACTTTTAAAAAGGTTTTGTAGAAAAAGGTTTTTTTTATTATTATTAGGACTAGTTTCGCCATTTCGGAGTGACTTCTCTTTAAATTACTTGGCAGGTATTTTCATACAAATTCTGTTCCATTTTTGGATTGTTTAGGACATAGTTGGTATAAAACAGGTCCTTAGATACCTTATCATTTTTTTTTTCGTTACCTATGTTGTTACTAACTGCCGAAAAATTGACACAACAAGCCTAATAAAAGGTAATTAATAGGTATTATTAGATCTAGAGCCTGTTAACTCCGGTAGCGAGGGGTTGAGTAGACAAATCTGTGAGGAATAAGGAGTAGGGCGGGGCCGCGGGAGGGAGGGGTGACGTAGTAGGCTTGTGTCGCTGCTCGCACTTCGCGCCGCGCAGCTGCCCCACGCGCCTCCCTACGGTAGGTAAGCGAAATTTTGAATTTTTCTATACCAACCTCGCGATATCGCCGCTCGATTTTCGAATTATTATTTGTAGGGTAATAAATATGAATTACATGGCTGTTTGATTTAATTCCTTCGCGTGATTAGGGTTATAAATTTTGAAGTTGTTTTAAAATGGCCGCGAATTTATTTTTATTTTGTTTGGTGGTTGAATTAATTTTGTCGTCATTTTATTTAACATTTCCAATGCTTTACTATTAACGTTATATTTTAATATTAATTGGAGAAAGGACGAAACATAAAGCAGGGATAATGTCGTTTCTTTGACATTTAACCCTTCCGCTGCACTGTACGGTCAAATGGTTCGAAACGCATCTGTTTCGAAGTTCGTGGAACAAAATGCATTTCTTTAGGGCGCTCTAAAACGGTTCCAAAAAAAAAGTACTGCTTGCGTTAATATTTAATTCCATACCTATCTAGTAGGTAATTCCGTAACATAAAATAGTCCTGTATGATATATATAGAATTTACCTATCTACGAGGACCGATCTGGTTTGGATTTGAAGTCTATCCTTTTTGGTCTACATCGTTTTAATTATAATAGTCGCTTCGGTACCTCCTTAATTATAAAAGCTCCCTGTGAAAGTAAATAAGACTAGGTACTTACTTAATTTGTTTATCAATTGGAATTTAGCCAATTTCCTCTTGCAGTTGTCAGTCTTTAAATCATTACTTTACTCGCTCAAATCCCAATCTAGTAAATTGTCCCTTGTCAATATTGAAACAAACACCCGTTTTCTGTCGCGACGAGGTCAGTCCATCAATTAAACTGTCGTCGTAAAAAAGTCTTATAGTCGCAACAAAATCTCGTATCGAGGGCTGCTATAACAGTCCATCACGCTGACTCTGTACCTACAGAGAGCAGAAGACATTCAAATCGAGTGGGATTGTATTATTTTTATTGTATTATTTACGTTATCGGGGTTGGGGAGTCTGCGCGCGACGCCTGACGCTCGTCGATACCGGCGCGCGATGTACGCATGTGCGGAATTGGCGGTACACTGATAATATTCTGATTTCTTCTTTTATGCATGTTAATGCGTGATATCAAAAAGGTTTGACCTTTCTCTCCTGCGCCCATTGTCATGGCATTTGATAAATACGTTTTATTAATCGGTTTCTTGTTCTGTATAAACGGCGTTGTCATGTGAAAAGTTCACTGCTTTTTCGGAATTTACCGGAAATATCCCTTACGTTTACCTATGTAAGGATAATTTTCAATTGATTGGAGAAAGATTTCATGTAAATAATATGGAAATTAGGCTCGTACTGACATACCTACCTACAAGCTACTACACTATAGGCAGTACTTTATTTACTCTTACTGATAAAAACTAAATAAATAGGTACTATAGATATTATGCACATAAACAATAACCATAAATATTACAATTATTTAATAAATGTTGAAATTTTACATAGGGTAATATAAGTTTATTTTACATGGATATTTTGTAATAAAGCTAATTAAATCGTGAAACACCTTCCACCAGCTTCAGCAAATAAATTAAACCACTCCGGCAGGTAGACGGTTCTATGTGTAACTAGATAACAAGTCGATAAACGGACAAAGGCTTCCGAGGCTCCTCGGGCTTTAATCACTGAGACTACTTAACTATTTGCTAAAACAACTTATGTTTCACCTTTCTTGAAGCTTTATACCCACTTAATAGCCCCACAAATGCCTGGTTATTTCTTTCCTTATTTCACAAGTAATATTACAGTCTGAAATGTAAAAATGCCACTAAATTTAAATCATGCCATATTTTCCCGTTCCCGTGAATTATTATGCAATCATTAAAAACACCACGTTTTTGTTAACGTGGAAAATAACAAATAAAAATTAGCTCTGTGTTGCTTGCATGTAATCAGAGTATTTTTTCATAGAGTTTGATACCTTTTTATTATTAGTTATGGGTTTAGAATATGAATGCGACGTTTAACAAATAATAAAACGTTTCCGTTCTGTTTTATTAAGATTTCTTCAGTATTTTTTCCACAATTTTATTAATAACGAGCTAGGTTGTTTGTTCTATTATTAAAATGATCCACTACAGTGCGAGGATTAACCGATAAAGTTTTTCCAAGCTTGAGTTAATAATAATAATAATAATATTCCACAACTATCACACAACGCCGTCTAGTCTCAAGCTAAGCAGAGCTTGTGTTATGAGTACTAGACAACTGATAAACATACTTATATATTTCTAAATACATACATATATAGATAAATTACACCCAGACACAGAACAAATGATCATGCTCATCACACAAACATTTGTCCTGGGTGGGAATCGAACCCACGACCTCCGGCATAGCAGTCATAGTCACTGACCACTAGACCAACAGGCCAGTTATAAAACTAAAGTCTTATAATATTCATGTATTTAATAAATAGTGTTGGGCCAAGTATACTTCCCTGCGGGACTCCAAAGCGGATTTCCTGTTCAATGCATCATATTTTCTTTCTCAGTTTGTTACTTTTGAGCTCCTTCATATAAACAGCTTCAATAGCTTGTTGGCATATCAAAATACTAAGTTGACTGATAAACTGTCACCGGAACAACCATGAGTAAATGGTCGAATAGATAACTAAGAACAATGCAGAATACTAAAAGATAAACGAAGTTCCTACTTTAAAACTATGTTCTCAATAGGCAAACACGCGAATAAAAATTCAATCGTTCACACTTAGGTCTACGTGACTCGAATCGTTAAGGTATATGACTAGGTGTCATGCAATGGAAGACAACGTGTACGTACATTTTGTCTGTAACCTGTGTCTGTATTTACATAAAAATAATAGCAGCAATAAAAGTTACGTCAGGTTCAAATTCAATATCCTCTTAAGGATAGTCGTAAAGTTTAAACGACTGTTCCTTGAAATTATATATACCGATACGAATGTAACTTCCTACGTTGAAAAAAATATTCCGACACTGATGTAGGTCCTTACTTTAAAATATAATAATATAATAATAATAATATTCCACAACTATCACACAACGCCGTCTAGTCTCAAGCTAAGCAGAGCTTGTGTTATGAGTACTAGACAACTGATAAACATACTTATATATTTCTAAATACATACATATATAGATAAATTACACCCAGACACAGAACAAATGATCATGCTCATCACACAAACATTTGTCCTGGGTGGGAATCGAACCCACGACCACTAGACCAACAGGCCACTATGAGCATAATTTGAAAATATATAGGTACTGATACTACCGAACTTTGAAATATATACTGATATTAGCGTATTTTGAAAATGTATAGCACACTTTGGAAATATACCGCACCGACATACCCACTTTTGATTAAAAACGTTTTCGTTAAAACTCGCTGTAGCAGTAGTACTTCCTTTGTCTTTATCACTTTTATATCATATTTTTTTCAAAGCAACATCTGCGTTCTAACTTGCACCTGCAAAGTTTCCAAGCACTTCTAAAGGAAACTCAACGGTCTTCGCGGGAAAAGTCGCGTGACAAACTTGTATAAGAATTAATGTATTTTTATTACCAACGTAAGTTATTTTCATTGTCATTAAAAGTTCCCAAGTTCATAAACAGCCCTGTGTATAAATAATAATGTTCTCAAGGATTGCGTGTCTACGAGGATATTTTCTGTTTGACTTATCATGGCCAGGTTTTACAGTCCCTAAATATTTTATTATAAAAAATCGTCAGTTTATCGTTGGCTCCATGCAGCTTTTATTTAGGGTTGGAGCTGGTTAGCTTTTGAAAGGGATAATGGAATTGCGTGATGAATTTGTAATGACTTCCTTTTATTACTTTAAAGTATTCTTGTCAGAGTGAACTCTTCACTTTTAACTTAAAATCTGCCTGAATTTAGGTTTAGATCACTGTTTCACATAATTACTCATCGTTAGATTTTGAAATCGAATGCTAGCTATAAGCTGAATCACCTTTATTAAAACCTATCAAAATTCCATCCATACATACCTGCAAACAAAATTCTGACTCACAATTTCGCATTTCGTTTCGTCCTAATAAAATATTTCAATACGAACCCAAAACATTTCCACAGCATGTACCAGTACATTCCAATTCGATCTCAAAATCTCATCTACATTCGCGCAAAATTCGAAGCTTGCGGGCAATGCAAGGTGCTTCGACGATGTCAATCGATAAAATCGGCACGCCTCGTGGTTGTCATCGATGTCAAAATATGTTTTTGTCGATAAAACAAACTGATGGTAGAAATAAATGCATGGCATTAGATACGTACGATCGATATCGATGTAATTACTGACGACCAGTAATGACGCTGGAATTTACTGGACACATTTCTGTTCTATATAAGTACGGCATCTTTCGTGCTTTTGGAGCGGTTATTAATATCAGATAATTGTCGTTCCAATGGTATTCAGGAATCGTTTAGAAGATTGGATATTTTTTCTATCATTTCGTCGACCCAAAATCATGTTATTTTCCAAAAACGATGCTGAAACGGGATGACATAAAATATGCAGGCATTTAAGCCTCGTTTACCGGTAACCGGAAAAGGAAGATAATGTTTATTTCGATTATCTTAAGGTGCAATCTGGAACATCTGAACTTAATTACAAAATGGAGTTAAAATTAGGGGTTCAAAAAAATTTCCGTGCCGGTCTCTGTCATGTGCTTTCATTTACGGGTTAAAAATCTTGTGGTCTCATATCTTTGCGTGTAAAATGTACCTACCTATTTAAAGTAGTATTTCACGCTGGGTCCTTATCTTAGTTAAATAAAGATTTATCAGCTACCTACCGGCTACAGGTGACATACTATACAACCTTAATCTCAGTTGATACGATATTATATTGTAAATGCAAACACAGTGTGCCGCAGCTTCCGTTGCCTTAATCTCTTATCTATGATATTAAGTTTAACGTAAACCAGGTTAACAAAATAATCGTTAATCTTATCGTTTCTTAGAAGCCAGGTAATTTTATTAGACGAAAATTTTATATGAAATATGCTAGGAATATTTTCATCGTACCAAATACAAATATACCAAAGCATAAACATAATATTTTTGTAGTTGATGTAAAATTCGTCAGTATGAAAACTGTAATATTCAAGAGAGACTATGCATAGAACTTGAAGTATAGATGAACGTAGTACAACTTCACACAGGGCAGATGCTCTTGAAAGCACGACTGCGCAAGTGCACAAGTGCGTCGACCAATCCGGTGGCCTGATGAAAACTGTATCAACCAATCGGAGGTGTCGGGGATTCGGTCTTGCAGGTTGGATAAAACGTCGTGACTTGTCTGCCTTACACGTTATCTGGCCTAAGGAAACACTTCATAGGTAGCAGATGTTTCCTTTCTGCTCAAAGATATACTTCTGGCGCCAACCGATGGAGATAAACTTGTAAGTGATAAATAAAATCACTGCACTGCCGATTATTTATTTATATAAGGCATTTAATTAATACTCAAACGATTATCGATCAATTATACAGCATATAGATAAGGCCTAATACATATGGATCGATCGATAGCTAAGCTCGTGTAACCAACTCGTTCGATTGCAAAAACGTGCATCGATTTCTTAAAGTGTAAATGGTTAAATGAAACCAGTTTACGAAGTGCGATTCGAATTATTATTGTACTAGAAGAAATTACAGGTATCTAATATAGTAATTACGGGTTTTTGTCTTTTTAACGATACACAGCAATTTGTAAAGGTGCCAGAGTTGAATGCGATTATTAAAGCCAGTTTGCCGATTGTCATTACGGAATTTGCCAATGAGGCCTTTCGCTTGTAATATGTCTTATTAAAGTCGTCATAATGACAGGAATATGGGTACCACTCATTATTATTGTTCCATAAAGATAAGTGTACCTATTAGTTTCGCTACTACTAGTATTTAAGATAGCATTTAACTCATCTTGATAAATATCAAGATGAGTTAAATGGTATCTTAAATACGACGATAGGTACTTGATCATAAGTTCAGAAGTATAAATATACTTCTGAACTTATGATCAAGTACCTACGTCGTATATAACTGTTTATGCTTTTGCGTTTTCTATAATTATTTAATTCCTTGCGCTGGTCTAAATATTAGCCTGACTTAAATCTGAAAACCTGTCATGGTTCTCACACTTTATAGAAAACCAACTCTTGGCAAGCGAAACCGCCAAGTTATATTTAATGCTCATACCTTAGCAGTGCTATAAAAGTCTTCGTCAAGAGACAGATTGAGAGCTATTAATCAAAATACTTCGACTTGATTGAAATATTTCATCTATAACAGTAATTGAATGCTGGAATGCTTCAATGGATATGATTGCTAAATATGTAATTCCAATACATTCCTTGAAGTTAATGTAAAATGAAATATGTTTTAATATGCCATAACCGATCATATTCATTTGGTTAGTAACATATTTGCTATTAATAGCACTAAATTCAATTAATTGCGAACATGCAAGATTCAATAAATTGAAATCAGTATCTGATTTTCAATCATTAGCTTTTTCTTCAGATTCTGTTCCTGCAATGTCAGATTCTTCATTGTCTTAGATACTGTTGTGCTATGGATTATCATGTAGATACTTCATGGTCATGTTATTGTGTGTCTAAGTGAAATTGAGATAAGCAGGACTATTGCTTTTAAAAAATTGGTTAATCTGATGTATTTTACTTCTGTAGATTAGTCAAAGGCATTTGTTCTTCAAGTATGCTGTCAACTAGACCCAAAAATTACTCATGGGTGCCTCTAAAGGTTCTACTTCTACTGATCCTATAAGGAAAAGTCGTGACCGTTGTATACGGCCATACATCACGGTTAAAAATAAAATACTTCGATACAGTGAAGGTGATAACCATACTCCCGATGCAATCTCAATAACATTTGCCCGTACGCGTAGTTCTTGATGTCAAAGTCCAAGGAACTGTCGACTTTTGACTTGGAATTAAAGTTTATAATAATAACGAGACGTCTTTAACCAAAAATAATGTAACTGATCGTGCATAACGTCCATAAAACCACTCATAGCATTTTTCGCCTAAAATAGAACAACAATGATAGTCCGAACAAATAGAAAGCGGAAGACACATTTGGTCGGCGAACCCGCGTTTAGGAAAAATATGAAGTTTAATAAAACGGCAGGAAACCAACAATAAATCCCGAGTCAGTGACCCCGTGACTTGAATACAGCTAATTCTGTTATGCGAAACGTGTTTTGTTAGAACAAACATATACACATGATTATCATACTAGAAAAGAATTCCGGTATCACACTAATATTATAAAGGCGAAAGTTTGTGAGTGTGTGTGTGTGTTTATATGTTTGTTACTTCTTCACGCTCAAACGGCTTTGTACGGAGGTAGCTGACACCCTGGATTAACATATAGGCTACTTTTTATCCCGAGATTCCCACGGGATCAACATTTACGCGGGTGAAACCGCGTGGCGCAGCTAGTAATATAATAAAAATACTAAATGAGGAAAATTGGACTGACTTAAAAAACTAATGAGTTTGTTAATTCCTCATATTAAATAATTAAGGTTCAACATTACATTATTTTAGCTAAAATTGTACCTAACAATAATAATGTCGGGATCGGGACTAAACGTTCTGTTCATTCCCGAGACGATGGACGGCCTCGCAGCAATGTGGCAAAAATGTCGTTCAATTTATGCCCAAATTTTAGTCCCGAGACTGGTCCCTTTTTGTTACCATCTGCGCGTCTCGCCGATCCGAAAGTCCAGACAGCTCCACCCTAAAAACCGTTTAGATGAGATTCTTATCCTTTCGCACTCCTGTCAAATCGCATATCGTTATCTCTTTCTAAAAGTTCGAACAGCCAGGACCTGTCGCCCGTCTCTTTTTTGCACGCGCGCACAGATTGTTCTATCCTTTCTGGCTCGTAGTAATTCGTGTATTTCCGCTTCCCACACGAGCGGCAGCCATGTTTGGCGGGACTGTCAAGTCAACGCCAGTTTGGCGCGTATCAAGCAGGATGAACAAGGTCGGTTTCCAATCAGTGGAAGCTTTTTGTAATTCCTGCTACATTGAATTCCACTGCAGTGCTTTCATCTTTTGACATAATATTTTTAATAAATATTAATGTTTTATGTGGAAATCATTTCAGATGGCGCCAAACGAGGAGAGCTGGGAGAAAAATCACTTCTTAAAAATGTAAGTACTTAATGTGGTATCTCTTTAATTACTCACCGTGGATGAGTTTTGATAAAATTGTTTCGGGCAATGTTTAAGTTTGCAGACGTTCTGGCATCGTGCCAAAGGACATGTTTAACCAGCTATACATTTTATGGGCAATTGTCTGCTTCCGTTATTAGATGTGGTGAAAACTGTGATGATATTTTTGTGATTTAATGTATTGTTGTTAGTATGGCTTTCATTTCCATAAGTGCTAGATTTTCATAGACATTGGATTAATTCCAGTAGGCATACGAGCATATTATGTTTTATATGAATGGACCAACAAAAAAATATATCATCATTATCATAATTAATTAGATAACATCCATTAGATACCTTTAAAACATAATTATTGTTTGATTTTCACTCATATGAATAGTCTCCAAAATGTTTTGTACAGTTACAGATATTTTACCAACTAAGAGAACCAAAATTAAGATCAATGTAGCAATATTGGCACCAATAAAATCGGTACCTGCCTTTGATGTTCCACCTCAGGTACCTAAAACAAACAAAGATGTTTCAAATAAACTCATAAAGCCTATAAAAGGTGACGATGTTCAAACAATAGATCCAATGTGTTCGGCTCTAAAAGATGTAACAAAGCGTTCCCGTTAATTGTTTGCGCTCGAACAAACTTTCTGGGTCGGTATTTATTAGCACTATAACTACGCTGCATTAGTCTTTGCCTCTGGTATTTTTGGACGTGATATAGAAAAATGTTCTACAATTTTGGAATATATCGTTCTTGACACAAATCCTGTTGTCTCGTCTAAAGAGTCTTGTAAATCAAAAATGTTGAAACTGGCTTCCCAAGACTTATCATTATAGAGATGATTAGCGTCATCAGGGTCTTTGACTTTATATGAATTTAAATGTTTGTCAGCGTCTATGTACGCGTCTCCCATGTCAATTGAATCTGCTGACAAATCCTCGATCAAAAGATATGTTTGTATATCACATTGATTTATATTTCTGCATCTATGATTGCTAAATTTGAATGCTACCAGACGCTTTTGTCTGTCACCAAGCCCCCCAACTCATACACTATTGCGAATAAATTATTATCTAACTGCCTCTTCATTGTCTTCTCTTAAACATATTCAACGGTAGATATGCTAATGATCAACCGATCACCCACATTGTACGAATGTGTTATTAAATTAATATTTGTTACTGTTAATGTTTGACCGTGGTTCATGGTTTTTCCGATTATTTAAGTACCATCTTGTACTTATTTACATAATTACTCAATAAATTAGTATTGGTACTCTCTAGCAATTGTTGCTAGGACTGATTCGCAATATATTAGTTGAATAGTGTCTTTATCGTAGAAAACGCATAGCTCTTATCTGGGGAGGAAATGGAGAAAGTCAATGAAAAACTTATTGAAACTAAGTCCAATGTCTTTCACAATGTATGGACACCGAGAATGTTTGGAAGGTAGGTATCATAGGTGTTAATGAGCAAATTAGAACAATTTCTAATTTGCCCATTACCACCTTGGATACATGGCCCTGCAATCGTTTGGAGTGCCTTGATATTTTTTCACCGTTCGTGGTTGCCACATTCGTATCATCTCCCATTCCCATGTAAACAGGCAACAATTATACACGCCGGACTAACGAAATGTGTAAATGGGCCAATTACCGCCGCATATGTAGGCTGCCGTACAATTAGTGGCTTACTAATAGTTTTCATCACCAATAGTTTCAAGCGCTGCGTTGGACAGCACATCATACCGAGATCGTCTCTCGTTGTGCTCACATCGTGTTTTGTTGTGTTTTTCTCTAACATCAGTTTTCATAATTATATAGTCTCGAAAATATTCTATCGTCAATTCAGTTCTTGTCTGCTTTTGGATTTCAACGGTGAGTCTTCCATTTTCTCGTTTAATTATTTCAGCAATTCGGTTCATAAATTCAACTATAGAGTTAAGCGTTCGCTAAGTTAGATTTATTTGACAGAACTAGGTCGCCAGTGCAGGCTTCTAGGGTTGAAATATATTATACAGCTTCGCATTTAGAGCGCAAGAAATTTATGTTAACGACTACAAAATGTAGTTGAATCCGTTGTATAAATCTTTGCCTTTTTTCATTTATTTCACAGACGTCCTTTCCAATTTTATTGTTCTCCACAACAAAATAATAAAGAGTATTCTATTCTATTCTATTCTATTCTGTCTCATTTCATCCAATTCGAACATAAACTTTTTGTCTAAATAATGTTATACTTGACTCAGGCTGTCTCATAACTTTCAATACATGTAGTCAACTAATATAACTAACGTTAACACACAAAGAGGTTGTATTTTGAGTTTTACTTTTCAATAATATGCCTAACATAATTATAGGTATCCCAGAAGTAAGTACAATATAAGTACATATAATTCCATCAAAATCCCAGACTTGTTATAAATCAGAAGACTTGATAGATTTTTTGGGACCTTTGTTGCAAAACTCTTCTTACTTTTAAATTCGCTAGCACCGTCAAAATCTTCCAAGAACACAAATAAAAATGTGTCCACGTAAAGGGTTTCTTTCATAGAAATGTAGTAGGTAGCTTTATGTAATACGATTCTAGAATACAAGAGAATAATATGGAAATAACGCACATAAAAGATCTGAGAAAAGTTTGCTGCCTTCATAAATTATTCTTATGTTGAGAGCTATGAAACGAAACAAGATTGTGTTTGTTCAAAGGAAAACGTGATTATTGGAAATGAAAATGTAGAGAGAAATGAAATTACCTACATTTACAATAGTTAGGGAGTCTCTCTTTGGGTTGGTCCTTTGTTACAAACGCAAGACAAGACAAGCGATAGGTAGCTCTCGCACATTATGAACAATGAGCAATAGAATGAGTTCATAATGTAGACTGAATTTGCATTCACGCTTAACTGATTTTATCTGATGGGCAATCATACTATTGAATATCCTTACATTGAATAATTCACACGGGATAAAACATCAATCTTAACCTTTCATGTTTATCAGTAGGCGTTATATTGTTAATGAAATGCCTACACAGACAATAGACAAAATCAAACATCCCAAGATTCGCTTAGCAACTAGTGGGCTGAGCGCTCAACAGATTTGTACAACAGCTGCTAGGACTAAAGACCAGGCTAGTCGGAGCTCTTCCAGCCTTTGAGCCACCCCAAATCATGCTGTCATCGTAAATAGGATCCTAGGAAGGGGAGGTCGGGTTATGTTGGCTGGTGGGTTTAAAGTGGGGGTCCGGGCCATTCATTCGAGGGCGGAGGCGGCGCTCATTGCTCGTGTCCGGAGCGCATGCGCGTCCCCTGACCCACTTGCCACCGCCACCGCCGCGCCGCCGCCGCCGCCGGGCGTATAGCGACCTCGTTATGCCAAGGTTGGCGAATCAACCGACGAATTCGCGGCCCGCAGACGTAGTGACGCGCTGATTACTTAAAGTTCGATGAACAGTGATTAAATATAGAATCGATGTCGATGTTGACATTATCGACGTCCTGGATCGTGATTACGAGCGGATATTAATCGAGCAATAAAAATATTACATCAAACTCGTAGTTAGGCGCTTTTATATAAAAAGACTTGTTCGACTACGATTTTAATTTAAATAATAAAAGTTACCGTCATAACTGGATTACCAGTTCAGGTATTCCATAAAACCGGTTGATATTTTATCTTAGTGATTCACAAATGTTACTACAAGTTTTTGTGAGTCAGCGTGATGCAACATTCGCAAAATGATATTACGTGTGTGTAAAAACAAACCGATCTCTTTTTATTGATTAACATGCACGGTCTAAAATGAGTCCCTGTTACAAGTTCCTTCCGTGGATGTGTAAAATTCCTACGTAATAGAAGTTTTTAACACAACTTTCCCTCACTTGCATACTTTCAGCCTTGTGTAAATGCGATCACTAAGCCATTATTCATCTGCGGACAGTATAAGGCTGTTCAAACACTAATGTCCTTACCTGTCTCTGGTGTTTACCTTACTCTTGTCTACAGATAAACAGCGCAATTACGATGATCGATTACGACACTCGGCTTCTGTTACACGCTTAATATGGAATCCGATTGTGTACGCGCCGCTACCATACGGTGATATTGTAATCGATAAAATCTATCGCGCGTTGACAACACTATTAATTTTGATGGATGTATGTTTTGACGTTAAGTTCCAAATGTTGCGTTTTTTAAATGATTTATTCGTTGTTAAAGTCAATTTAAAATTGTAATGTATGATTCCAAGTATTTGAAGATTATTTTATTTTTATTTCAGGTGGAATGAAATCGGGCGGCGGCGGCGGCGCGCGGTGCTGACTTCGGGTGCCTCGGCAGATTCAACCTCGATGGATATAGAGAAGTTTTTTTTTTGTTTCTCTTACTTTTAGCATCAAATTAGCCATCTCTGGTAAAAGTAGTCCAATATTCTAAGATGGCAACAAAAATGATCCACTCATCTGAAAATAGGAAGTCATTTTCAGTTTTTCCCTGTTTTAATTCATCTAGTATCTTCAAAAATAAATTAATTTGGTACTTTCAAATTAAATTACAGTAAAAGTAGACGTTAAAGTGTGTTAAAAAATATGAATTCATATGCAGAGTTACCACAACTTTTTAGTGCTCATTGTGCAATTTAGATAGGCTTCCTTTTCAATACTTATAACAAGCTTAAATTACTTTGCATACAAATTAAATTTATATTCTATAGAATCAAGTTATAACTGAACAGACAACTGTGCTGCTGGGGAGTTTGTTGCGCCACTGCTTCCCAGCGAAAGTACTAGGAAGTGGTGGAGGGCGGGCGTTTTGGGGGATTGTCTTGTGTAATTTTGACGTTCGAAAAGTGCTCATTTTCAACCTAATATTGAATAAATGACTTTCAATTTTAAGCAGAAAACTTCAACATTAGGTACAGGCTAAGTAATTAGTCTGCAGCTTATTCATATAGGTTTTCGCCGATTTCTTTTTCATATCACTAAAAAGGCTATCTCTTTATGTAAACGTCTGTAAAATACACAGCAAAAGCAAACAATCTCGCGATTTTTGCTTACATAATATTTCTCATAGGTATGTAGCAAGATCAGAAGCCATGTTGTTTTTTAGGGTTCGTACCCAAAGGGTGAAACGGGACCCTATTACTAAGACTCTGTTGTCCGTCTGTCACCAGGCTGAATCTCATGAACCGTGATAGTTAGACAGTTGAAATTTTCACAGATGATGTATTTCTGTTGCCGCTATAACAACAAATACTAAAAACAGAATCAAATAAATATTTAAGGGGGGCACACCAAAAAACACGTTTGTTGTATATGTTACCAGAAATGTATGAAACCTTCCTAGGTTTAGGAATTGTGTAAAGTTCCTACTTTACACAATTCCTAGGAAATATATGCAATTCTGAGCCTACTTAGGAAACGTATATCTTTCAATAATCTTTCAAGGATTCTTTAATACACACATTTCCTGTGAAATGTATGTATTTCCTTGGAATTGTATGCAATTCCAAGATGATACTAGGAAATATATAAAAAGTAATGCTTTCCGTGACTAAAAGAAATAAAACACGTTTGTAAACTGCAATCAGATTAAACATAAATTTAGCATATTTCTGTCTGCAGGGTTTAAAGGAACCTAACTAAACCGAACCTCGGAATGCCCGTCGCTCGCTCTTGCATCCACGTCGTCTAGTAGCACAACATATAGAATTTTTAAGATTTCCGATTGCTATTTAGGAAATGTATAGATTTCCTAGAAAAAGTGCATATTAAAAATATATCATAGATTTCCTATCTATTTTAGGAATTGTACACATTTCCTAGGAATTGTATAGAATGACGGATTGCACACTTTTCCGTTAACATATACAACAAACGTGTTTTTTTGGCGTTTTTGCCTTGTGGTACGGAACCCTTCGTGTGCGAGTCCGACTCACACTTGGCCGGTTTTTTTTTTTTTAATAAGCTGCTTACCCTGCTTAAGTTGCATGAGAAGTAACACAAGTAATGGATGTAACTTGTGAAGATTTATGGACAAGTAGTAAAAATATAATAATGTAGATACATTTATTTATTTACGATTCTGTCGCTTATGACTATAAAATTTACAACTACTACTGCTAAGCAGAAATACATAAGTAAGATAAATGTTTCTTCTTCAAAAAATATCTGCTTTATGGCTTCACACCTCTCGAGTATGATAATCACATGCAAATTATATTTCATTATTTTTGAGTCGACACTGTTCCACTGCTTCATCATCATCATCATTTCAGCCGAAAGACGTCCACTGCTGGACATAGGCCTCCCCCAAGCACCTCCACTTCGGCCGGTTCTGTGCTTCTCGCATCCAACGGGTTCCTGCGGCCTTCACAAGGTCGTCGGACCACCTTGTGGGAGGCCTCCCACTGCTTGTCTCCCCCAAATTCTAAATCAAAATACATATAAAATAAACTCACACCATTTTCTTACATACATAAAACAAGATAACGCCAACTGCTACGATCCTCGCCTTAAACTCATGAAAAAAGAGTGCAAACAAATTTCTTCTGTTTCCAGAATGTTCTACAAAGAACACACTTTCAAGAGGACATCTTTGGGGCCCATCGGCATCAATATTAGTGCCCTACATCTACCCTGTAGATCCGAATTTGTTTGAAGTGAGGCGACAAATTCGGTTCTAGAGAGGTTTGTGTGGTGCATGCACTGCGACGTTTCAAGACCATGATGACATCACTATCAAAATATTCTTGTTTACTTGATTTTTGTATGTGTTAGTCGCAGTAACGTAACTGATATGAACAGTAAGTTGTTTGTCAATCCCAGGTCAAAGTTTTGAAAAATAACAATTCTTATTTATTCCTCTATAAGTAAACTCACACCCCCTTGCTAATAAACGTATTATATCAGATGAATATAGTTACACACCGATTTCTCTCTTTCAGTCGTCCTTATTTTGACTTTCGAAAGAATACAAAGCGTTGTGTAACTATATGTACAGACGCTATTATAACGTTTGATAATAGGGGGGTTAGTAAGTTTAAGTTAAAAAGTGCAAGTTAAGCTAAATCAATGTGTATCTGGGCTATGTTACTGTGACTCATTAGGTATTGTGCTGTCTGTTTCTCCATTAAGGTACCTACTTAATATTGTCGTCTCTTCTTCCTTCTTATTCTTAGCATTTTGTCAGCCAGATCTAAGAAGGTAATTTTCTAATATAATATTTCGGTAACTAGTATCATAAAATTAGGCTTGACCTAACCTTATGAACCTAGAGATTTCTAATGTATACTTGTTAGAAATCTCTAGAAGGCTAATACTAAATAATTTTCCACATAAATAGGTACATTTTGGGAAAGGGATTTTAGTTTCACATAGACTATACTACCGTATCCAATTTCCAGCTAGAAAATCCTTTAAAGCACAAGTGAAAATATTCCATTTAGCAGCTCAGAAGTCATGAAAAAACCTAAGCACGTATTGTATAAAATAAAACTAAATTTATCTAGAAATATGAAATTCAGAGCACGTTTTAGGAAAAATTTTATTCCCGACACTCATATGAAATGAGAGTTCCTTATTGTTAGCAAATGGGCTTAGGAGGGAATCTTGTTTTGTACATATGAATATTTTCATGAATGAAATAAACAACGGATATTGAATATGATTATGTTACTATGCTACATTAGATGTAGACGTGTTTGCATAATCAGCCTATAATTTTCCCACTGCTGGGACACAGGCCTCTTCTCTTGGAGAGGGAGTGGGCTGGAATCTACCACACAGGCCCAGTGCGGGTAGGTAGATCTACATGTCTTCGAATTGTTGGTTCTAGGACATGCCGGTTTCCTCACGATTTTAAATTATTATAGAATGTCTAATTATATATTTGGAAATGCTTAGTACCGAATAGCTTTGTTTATTACTTGAATATAGAAATTTTAGTTCTAATAATACGAGTATTTGAAACTTACGAAACTTAAAAAAACCTTTCTAATTAAAAAAAAAACAAATTGCTGCAGTCCTGATTATTGTTAGGTCCCTTTGAAATCAATAACGTAAAGGAAAGCCTTGAAACAATAGATACGCAAGTACATGGGGACATACCTACATAATATCAATGTAACAATCAATATGTTGTAGAAACATTATTCTAATAAAGAGCAGTTAATATTTATGCACATCATGTCGTAATTTTCCTAATACGATGATTAAGTACAAAGGTAGCATCATAATTAATTTATATAATTGTAACAATGGCTACTAAGGTATGTTGTACGCAGTATAAAGTGATTCATAATTCGTTGTGTGCAAAAACTATTTATTTATGTAGGTTCTCTACTGTGTCGTAGGTGCTTAGTGTTCTTAAAACACTGTCGATTCTCAAGATACACCCACCTAGGTTACATTATACAAATAGGTATCTATAGTTCGCAGTGCGACTTAACAAGGTAACTATAACGTACATATAATTAAGTTGCACGTTAAGCCGTTGGTCCTGCGCCTGATCTCTCTCCGGTCGGGTCGGATTGCCGTCCCATCGAACTATGATAGTGCGGGAGGAGAGAGTGTATCTGTGTCTGCGTACATACTTGTGCACTATAATATCTCCCGCGTAGAAGGCTAATCTCCGTTGAAATTGGTTGCCATGGCCATGGAATTTCGGCCTGGAGACCTATTAGAAATGGCTGGGAAAATGATAAGATGAAAAGATTTTAAGAAATAGGTTTAAATATATTTTATTTCTCTTACGAACTTAAATACTATACTTAAATAATGTTGAATACGTTCAAGAGATATTCTTGAAAACATCATTCTTGGTTTGCGACATCCATACAAATTAAGGTTCGCTTGGCCCACAAATCCTTATAGACATTGAGCGCTAAACTAGTTTAGAACATTGTTCTATTTCTATCAATCGTTTGAAGTAGACATGGTGATGTTTCAAAAACGTTTAGCGCTAAATATATTTAGTAGTTTATGGTGCAGGCCGGCCCTAATTTGTGTAAATTTCTGGTTTTTTCAATGTATTTCTGTGCAATTGTTTGGTCATCACTGGTATCCTTGCAAACGATGTGTTTCTTCTACCACATACTTAGTGCAAGTGCATCGGTTTACACATAGTTCGTTGTACTTGCATACTTTTGTGTAATCAAACTGATTGGAACTGCATTTTCTGCATTGGATACTACTTATTTTGTATTATATTAATAGTGTTTATTTTTAAATTACCCATGTATTCACCATTTTTTTTTTGTATAGGTATTTGTACATATTGTGTTAAGAACTTATTTTAACAGAAATCGAATCTTCCAGCTATAGTCAAATTATAATGAATAAATTATATTATCTTTCATTCTAAGTATGAGATGAAACCTTTGCCTCATGGCTTGATTGAATAAATATTTAGGTTTGATATTTCAACAACTGCTAAGTAGCTATGTATATATCCATATGTTATGAAAATAGTAAGTCGATATTATCCTGGAATACTAATTGTAAATCTTCAGTGCCATGTACGGTTGGTTACATATATATCTAAAATAACCAGTAACCATACTGTAAAGGTAGTAGATAGGTACCTACTAATAGTTATTTTTTGTTTACAGCTCGTGTTAGGTGTTCCTTTCCATAAAACTTAATTGATGTTAATTACCATTTAACGCGTTGGTATCTACGTAGGTAACAACTCGTAAACTCGCTAAATACCCATAAACCTGTGAAATAGAGGCGAGAGATGTCGAGAACTATGTTCGAATTTGTTTTAATTAAGACTAGTCATGGTGGATATTTTGTCTGTTTCATGATATTTCTGTGTACTTAGTTTTAAAAATCCTCTCTCCAAATGATATAGCGACTGAATTTTAAATTAACCATGTCTGTATTTTTAAACCAATGCTTTTGTATTACCTATTGTTTGAATGAAAATGTTTCTGTAAGGATTTGAATTAGATACCGTTTTTGTACTGAGATGTTCCTTTATATATTTTGTTACAGTTTGTGTGCACAATAAATTAAATGACATTTTTTTGTTTGTTTATTTTTTTATCCTGCCTACAAACTAACACTGAATACAAAATGAAATGCTTCATGAGAACTTCAGAAAGAAAACAGAATGCCTGAAGTATAACACCTATTACAGAAAGCGATTTAATAATCAATCCGCAGGCATCTTGTACTTACTGAAATCCTACTACCTGGGCTTCTGAAAGACTACTGAAATTATTAACTAGCCACCACAATTGGCAACTTGAGAGTGGCGATAGCGGTAGGTTGTACCTATGCTGTTGATGGAGGACTTTTGAATTCTCATGTCTGATAGTTGTACCTAATACCTACATCCTTTCTTAGGCTACGGTTTCCTAAAAAACATACGTCTTTTTTATCTTCCTGCGGAAAAATAATCACGGATACTTGGATATTTTATGATGTATGAACTGCTGGTAACCAGATGAAGCTACGAGTAGACCTGAAAATGTGGAATAACGAAAAGTACGAGTACCTACCTACTGTAATAAAAAACGACGTTTTTAATCAAATTATCTACGAAGAATAGATATATTTTTCAACATCACAGTACTTAATGTTATAAAAAGTTCAGAAGCTTTACAAAAGCTTACTTTATGTTTAGCGATATCACTAGATATGACCATACAACGCAATATATCAAGCAATCGATAAATTGTACAAAAAAAAAATTCACAGTGCAGCAATAAATTAACAGACAGAGGGGTAGGGAACGCACTAATGTATTCAAAGTTCTAAAAAATCAATACTAATACTGCAGGTTTTAGTTACTCTACTCCCCAGTAGATGTCGCTGGTTTTAGGTAAAACAGTTCAACGAAGCTTCTTTTTTGGATTGTTTATTCTATCCGATAATAGATGGCGCTAAAATCGTTTTCAGGGTGGAGCTTTTAATTGTGTACTCTACTGAGATTTGATGTTAACGTAATTCCCATAACGTATAGTTGTTACTGGCTTAACGCATTAAATAAAACGTTTAAAACAATCTTTTTTGTCCGCTTACGTCTTTTACAGACAGCCATAGCATAGCCATAACCAGAATCCATAGCTAGAATTTGTTGACAGCGTCTTTAATAGCTACTACCTACTAATCTACCGTTGTACCAGTAAGGGCGGTTTTCGTAGTTTAAGTGTTACAGACGTGACTGACGTGGACTGTACCTCCTTATTTATTAATTGAAACTCACTCTTCATTTTATACCAGTGAGTAACGGTAAGGTACGTAAGGTTATATGCCTATGAGTTTCAATCGGTTTCAATAGTAGGTACCTATATGTTGATAAAAAAATAATTAGATTTGACATTGTATCGACCAATGAAAATTGGCATGTCTTATTTTTGTAATTAACAAAATAATGTGGAAAATTGTTTCAAAATGCAACCTACCTTCCATTCTAGAGGATGGCAAAAACAAATAAAAGTTTAGGATTTCTGCAATGACCTTTAAACTTAGATGGGTAGGTACCTACCTAAAGATTGTAAATACGAAATTCATAAGCCACAGAAACTCTAGAAAATTTTAATTACAGTCCTAACTACTCGCCGTTATAGGGGGTAGGTACCTACCTACTGTTTTAATTGAACTTTTCCATTACTAAATTACTGAATAAAAACTGCCATCGCTTGAAAGGTCGTGTACTAATGCGCTTTCAAGAACATTAGCAGATACCTAGGTACATCTGCATAATACATAATTATGATACTTACTAGGTACTTGTAAGTACCTAGGTCAAAAACTAAATATCTTATTTCACATACTTAAGGTAAATGGAGACCGCAAAATTCTAATTCTCTTACGTTTTTTGCAATTTGCTTCATTAGGGCCTGTACACACCACGTTTCTAAAACGCGCGTCAACGGCGCGTTTAAAAAACGTAGTGTGCACAGGCCCTTAGATTCATTAATACATCTTTCTAAGTTAGATTTCTACCATTAACACTTTTCCATAAGAGAATGGTGGTTGGTGGTAGAAATCTGAATTTCGCGGTCTACCACTATCCATTCACCTTAAACCTACACGGGCACTTATGAAACGTCAGAAGCTCGGTTCCAATTGGTCGAATCCTATGTAGAAGAGCCGGCAAGAAACTCCACGGTTACTCTTTTAAACCCGGTAAGTACCTACCTACCTTTTAACTAACCAGCTCACAAGAAAACTGAAAATATTGTGACATTCATTTCAAAATTTCAGTACTCAATTTATTTGAGACCAATTTACATGATGCAAGTTTTTTACCTGTCAAAATACAATAAAATTGAAGCAACATATAACTGGAAACGTCTAAACAGTGTTTACGCGCGAATTTTTTATTGCTGCTGCAACTTAAGGTAAAGCCTCAGGCAATTAAATAGCACCATTTAAATCAGGCTGAAAAGCATCTATTCAGTTTCTTACAGCAGTCAGCAGACGTACTTTTGATTCGGAACTTGAAGGTTTAATAATATTTTTATTTCGAGCAACAAGACTCATAGTGTTAGTAACAATATACTTACAAACTATGATAGTAATACCCTTACAAAGACAAAAACAGAACCAAAAACAGAAAATAAATTGTGACATCACTGCTGCACGGTGACAGGCCCAGCCGAAACCTTGCAGCAATAATGCTTACCTAAAAAAATAAGCAAATCAATGTTTATACCTATTTGATGCCTTGATTTTGAATGAATTATAAAAATATTTTAAAACCATCTAAGCATTAATCTTTTCGGGTGTACTTTAAAAAACTCAATCATTTTAACAAAAACTGTAGGTACACTTTTTTTTTATTAATACCAAAAAATCCTTTAAAACATCTAAATAAAACCTTCTATTTGTGTCTCACAATTTCATAGAGCGGAGAGCCGGTACCGAGGTACCAAGAATGTATAAGGAAAGAAAAGATTAATGACTATCGCGGGACGGCAGACAAGCGCGGCCACGTTTGACAGGCGCAGGTGCGCTATTTTCATAATTGGCCCGACCCGAGACCTTTCAGCTTTCAGGAACTACAGTGAGTGTGGTCATGTGAGTTCATGTATGGTGATGCTTCTTTGTTTCAGAGCGGGCGGTGCTGTGGGGTAATTATGTTGATTAGTCGTGCCTTATTTATAACAACCTTTTTCTTTTCTTAGTGGCCTGGTACTCGTAGATATACTTGTAGGTAAGAACCGCGCGTGTAATTTGTTTTGGTACCGAGGTATCTATTTACAAGAAAGGTACCTAGGTACCTATGTCAGTCTATACTGAAAATATACCTACCACGGGTATAGGTCATACCATGCATCATCATATTCAATCCAACAATAGATATGATATTGCTCTATTATCCTAGAACCACGGCACAAAGCACGGTTGGCGCAGTGGTTAAGCGATTGACTGCTGCGCTCCGTGTCGCGGGTTCGATTCCCGCACGGAACAAATATTTGTATGACCTACAAGTAGTTGTTCCGGGTCTGGCTGTTTGTATATGTAAACGCACCCACAATACAGGAGAAATTCCTAGTGTGGGGCAATGTTTTTTTTTAACTAAACAAAAAAAAACCCGCTTTATCAATCGCTTCTAAAGCCTTTATTCTGCTTTAGATGTTTCACTAAGAACAGCAAAATCTTCGATGTAATACAAAAATTATCTCTCCAGCATACCGTCTAATTTCACTTCTATCTCAGGTAACCATAACTCTAAACAAAGTGGATTACGTCACTAATCCCGCACCGGACAGGCCTGCCACGTGTGCTAACATGAAAATCTGACACACAGGGGCTCGCCTTTCTCCGTAATGAGTACTATTAATCACGCGAAGACCCTACGTTGTTCGCTAAACTTAAGCACTACTTGACATGGATCTTCGTCCTGCATCTGTGTCAAAACTAAAGATAAGATAAGATTATTTATTTGTCCAAAACATAAGTATACACACGTGGCATGCAAGATGTTACAATAAAAATTATCACAGTCATGTTTTGCCTTAGCGGCGTACAAATATAAATATTTAGGTAGGTTATTACATAAACATCAAATAATTATAAATTTATCCATTATTCAAATAATTAACAATCCAAATTATTTTTTTTTAATTAAAATAAACAGTGACAGTGTGTAACATAGATATCCGGATGGATTAGACAAAATGCTTAAGACCTCTAAGTATTGTAGTTGTGAAGGTAGACTTTTTCGTGTGCGACTTTTGAACTATCGAGTTTTGAGCTCAAACATTATTCTTTTTTTTTTTTTTTCAATTGTGCTGTAGGATTTATTAAGGAAATTAATCACCAAATTATCTACGTACCTACTTCATAAAAATCTTAGATTCACTGACAATGTACAGCCTAAACGCTGGGTCTAGGTGCATAAACAAGAACAAGAGTTTCTTATATAACAAAACTTAGGAAGGATTTTTGAAAATTCATCCCCTCTAAAGGGTACAAAACTTTTTAAGAAAGTTTTTCAGATAAGATGTCCCATCGAGCACACGGCTTGTACTGTAGAAATTAACAATCTGAAAAAACTAAATCTTGCCACTTATGACAATGCTGTAAAAAATGTTATAATTTTCGTACCACATAGCATGCAATATACTAATTTATTTCCATTTTCCACAGACATCTTACTCATATACCTCTATCGCCAATCGACCGCTCCCAAATTCAAACCTATCTACCATAGAAAAATTGTGTAACCGAGCGATAGCATTGCAAGCAGGAAGGGCCACGTCAAAAATTACTATTATACCCTCCGACATAATTAATGAACTGCTTATTCAAATACATTTAAAACTATTATTCATGCCGTTTACGTTTGAAACGTTCCGACCTTTTCTTTGAAAGGACTCCTTTATACTATTAATTAAAAAAAAAACGTTACCTTATGCGATTTTTAAATAGTCCCATCTAGAGCCGTAACGAATTTTAAGGATAAATATTTTTTGTCGACAATAGTTCGTTATTAGATTATTATGTAGGTAAGTAGTTAATGATCATTGCACAATTAAATGTACTTTGAATAGTAATGGATAGCAGTTGAAAGTAATCATTTACGCCTTGTTATGCGCATGTTTGTTACCTGCATAAATATATTAAAAGAACTGCGACATAGTCATTAGGTACGAGTTTATCCTTAGTTTTCCTTCGCAGCTTCGTGAGCTCAACCATCCTCGAGATTTTTTTAAACTGGCCAATACCATAATCGGCCTATAATGTTCCCACTGCTGGGACACAGGCCTCCTCTCAATGAGAGGGAGTGGGCCTTAATCCACCACGCGGGCCCAGTGCGGGTTGGTGGATGTCACATGTCTTCGAATTTTTGGTACTAGGATATGCCGGTTTCCTCACGATGTTTTCCTTCACCGTTTTGAGAGCAGTGGTGATGAAATAACTTACACAAAGTAAAGCACCTGTCTGGGTTCGAACCTACGACCTACAACTCGTAAGTCGTGTCCGTGACCACTGGGCCACCACTGCTCTCTCTCTGGCATATTATTATTATATTCAGGCAAAAATATTAACAATTCCATTGAATCGTAGATATTGATACAGAAAATCGCGTACGGGTGGTACTTTATTATTAATTATATCCAAAGAAATAAGACAATTTTCTACCTATTATAGCTAGTCAAGAAAATAATCAGTACTAAGCTAATGAAATAACAATACACATACAATGGTCACAAAAAAGACAATAGAAAAAACTTCAGCAAAGTAACGAGAAAATGTTTTCTACAAAAACAGAGTTTGCTTCATACCTACGTACCTACAACTTTCCAGATTACTGTGACCTGTACCCCCCACTTCTGTACTAAAAGAAAAGTGTTTGGAAAAGTGGTGCGCGGATAAGCTCGTGGGCTCATTTTATGGTGGTCTGAAGAGATTTCCCGAATATTTTTTTCCTTTTGATATTTTCGCTATTCGTCGGCTTAGTAGACACCTTCTCATTATTATTACTGGGGCGAATCCCTGGGAAAAGCGACTGGTGTTTCTGATATTCGACGTAACGCTTGCATAGTCGCACGCTTTCGATTAGCAGTTTGCTTTGTGTGTCTGCCCTTATATTGGCACTTATTTTGTTGATTGTTACAAAAGGGAGATTTGAGAAATTGGTTGTTGATAAAATTAATAACTTTATTTGGCTCTTAGCTGTAGATACCTACTGAGCTTTATTAAACTGGGACGGTTTAGAGAAAATCTTGTACTAGGAAGACCTCTTGAAAAGCATTTAATTATTAATGTATTTAAGAATTTTATGGATAATTATCTACTTATGTCGAGCCTTTTTGGCCAGGTATTTTTTCCTTGTTTATTTATTTTGTTTTTTAATGTAATTTTGTTAGTTTTAAATGCTCATTTTTTTACTGTTTGTATTTCCAGTCAACATCTGCCTAGCCTTTTCCCAACTATGTTGGGGTCGACTTCCAGTCTAACCGGATGCAGCTGAATACTATTATTTTACATAGAACGACTGTCTATATGACCTCCACAACCCAGTTACTGGGTAATACGATACCCCTTGGTAAGACTGGTGGTGGACTTGGTGAGTCTTTCGGGCTTGTGACTACCCGTAACGACTGTTTGTATTTCCAGTGCGTGTCCCAAATAAAATATTTTTCTTTCTTTTAGTATTTATGAAAACAATGTAGCTACCGAAATGTACCTATCTATTAGTTCAGCATCAAAACCGCTTCCCTGACTATTTATTAAACACGTATCTCAAATTCAAGAAAAAAAATGTTCACTGCACTTTCATCGTCAGGTTAGCGTTCAAGTTGTCGATAAAATATAAATATGTTTGTACAAAATAAATTATTTTTCGCGTCCAGAGACTTATAATATTGCAGTTTCCATATCGAAATCCCATTGCAACATTGCACAGCGAACTTTTAATCAAGTCCTGGAGAAACGATTTACTACGAACAAAGAGTAACCTCGAAATACGTAGAGTCGACATTTTGAAAATACACACATCAAACGCAATCCGCATAAAAATGCTTGATCCCTAGACATAGGGATCAAGCATTTTTATGCGGATTTCTTGAGATTGAGATGTGGCTTTGTAATAAATTTATGATTTTATAAATTTATATGGATCCTTTTTGGTGCATTTCATAATTTGAATCAGGAACTGTGAATCAAATTCGAGTAAAAGATGAAAATCAGCTGTCAATATTTTCCCTATAAAAACATACAACGCATTGAAGACATTATTAGTGCTACTGTTTCCCTACTACTGATTAAAACCAACGTTATTATGGAGCGGCGACGTCATTTAAGCAGGGAAGAAATGCTCAGAGCCGTGGGAATGATAGAAGCTGGTTCCCGGCAACGTACTGTGGCTTTAGCTCTGAATGCAAGTCAGAGTGTTATCAGTCGACTTTGGACACGTTACCGAAGCACTGGTACCGTGGCTGAGCGCCATGGAGGACGGTATCGCTGCACCACACGGAGACAAGACCGATACATTCAAATCTTAACTCGAAGAGCTCCAACAATAACCGCCATGATGTTAGCCGTGAGGCTTCATCACTCTTCAGGGAACTTAATTAGCGACCAAACAGTCAGAAACCGCTTGCATGAAGTGAACCTTCATTCCCGAAGACCGCTACGGGTACCACCTATAGCAATGCACAATCGTAGGATTCGACATCAATGGGCTCTTGAACACAGAAATTGGGCAGAAGAACAATGGCGTTTCGTGTGCTTTTCTGATGAGTCTCGTTTTGGTATGAGACCGGATACAAGACGTATACGACACTGGAGAACCCCTGGACGCCAACAGCGATTAAAATCCTGCCAGGAAGTCCATCCTTATAGTGGTGGAACCATCATGGTATGGGCGGGTATTTGGATCGGCGGAAGAACTGAGTTGATTTGGATCAGAGGCAACCTCAACGCTAAAATTTATGCTGAGACGATTGTATCAGACGTCATCGTTCCTCTACAAGTGCAAATCGGTCCCTTATTTCAGTTAATGCATGATAATGCACGACCGCACACCGCAAGAGTTGTAAGACAGACTCTCGCCGCAGCTAACATCAATGTCCTGCCCTGGCCTGCTCAGTCACCAGACTTGAACCCGATTGAGCATGCATGGGATATGCTACAGAGAAGAGCTCTGCCGAATATGGAGGGTATCCAGTCGCAAGAAGACCTTTTTTTGTTGTTGCAACGAACATGGGCGGTCATTCCACAGCGTGATTTGGATGAACTCATTTTGAGTATGCCAAACCGATGTTCTTGTGTTGTTAGTGTTCGCGGTAGAAACACGGATTATTAATTGTTTAAGTTACCCAATAAAATTTTAAAGAAAACTGTTATTTCAGTCTTTTTTTCGAACTTTTGTGTTAGTGGTTCAAATGTCAAAAATCCCTTTATTAGGAAAATGGCAAATTTCTTTATTAATGCAAAGGTGACTTGGTTTATCGTTACTGTGACAAACGAAAACACTTTATTTGATGAATCCTTAAAGAAAATTTTAATTAATATCAATCAGGAGAAAAGTTATTGCAAAAATATATGTTGATCCCTAGACACTTTTGATGTGTGTATTATTGTGGCGATGTTGTGATTATAGATAATGTATCTTATACTCATAGTAAAATATCTCGAAGAATACTGCCGTCTTTCCAGACATCAACTGCAGAAGTTTTATTAAATGAATTTCAAGTTTTTTTTTACTAGCCATTAATGTCCCACTGCTGGACAAAGGCCTCCCTACTTTCCTTCCACATATCTCTGTCCAGAGCTGCTAAGGACCAATGTTTATCAAAGGAGTCCAGCTCTGCCGCAATGTCGTTTGCCATGCGATATCCATTGGGTCTTAAATTTGGCCCATTGATCGTTCGAAATTCGGCAGATGTGTCCAGCAATTCAATTTAATTTCAAGATTAGATACAGGTTTCATAAAACACTAAAATTCAGCAACATTCATTTATTTATTGCGTTTACATATAGAACCCGACGGGTTAGAAAGGGGCACGAAACATGGATTTAATTTACGCCTCACAGGTCTCACAGAAGTGAAAGGTAAAAATATAGCTGTGACAGTAGAAATTTTTTTTTCTTCTATCACTACTATATTTTTTCATACCTGCAAAAACAAAGGGGCAAATTCTGTACTTTCAAGAAATTTCGCATTAATCTCGGTCCCAATCTGACAAAAAAACCTCTAATTAATCCCTACATTTTTGACAAGTATTTTACATTGAAAGTCGCTCAGATAACGTCACGACTTGAATCAGAACGTTTTTAAATATGAGAATTGGTCTTCTAAAGAAATCGACAGATGATTCCTGCACTAGCCAGAATTTCTTTTATAACCCTATAACTCGACTACTGAAATCGTTTTTATCGTCCAAAAACATCCGTGTAGGTAGGAACCTCATCTAACTTTCCCATCTTCACGTCACCTGGTCTGGCCCGCCCGCAGCCGCAGTCGCCGGCGGACGGCGCCCGCGGCGGGCGTCCACCATTAATCACTAGTTTTAGCTCACGTTGAACGCTGACTAGCCGTACCTACTGCACTGCAATGCTTGCGGTACTGCGGAAAATTGCTTTTCTGTTATTTGCAGTGTAGTTTTTAAAATTACTTCAGGATTTATGTACATTTGTCGGCAGATATTGCCTAAAATATTTCTGGTTTATCTTTTTCTGGGTGTATGAAAGGAAGATTATGAAACTAGGTATATATATTCAATGACAGGACAACAAGGCAATTTTGAAGTCATCATCAGGATCTGCGGTCCAGTACTCGATGATTCAGAAAATGTCCTGCATCAGAGCTAGATAAATATGGACGACAAGATTTTTTACTATATTTTTTGAAGAAATACGTACCTTCTGAACTTAAACATACCTACTGATAATAAAATTGCCAGATACTATAAAGTTATGAAGGATTTATCTTTCATATTTATTTATTTTAATAGTATTTTGTATTCTCCTTTTTCGAAGGAAACCCGACTGCTTTATACGCTTACACATGTGGATAATAAGAAAAGATCAATTTAATTTAAACCACTGTACGGTTTGCATAATTATGATGAAACCTGTATATATTTCAATATTGTTTGTTACTGGGGACACATGTTAAATGAACAAACTTCCTATAGCAAATAAAGATTAAAATAAAAAGTATTTTCGTACACCCAAATATTGCAATGTACAGACGCCAGCACATCAAGCTACTACAATCTGTCAAATTTCTTTAACAGATTTTCAACTTTATCGCTAAAGCATAAGGTTCAAAATTGATTCGGAAAATTTGACAGTTTCGGTTAGCTTGATGTGCTGCGTCTGTACATAAATAGAGATACTTTAATCGAATGTCAGTAAATCTGTACACGCTACGCCAGCAGTTACCACTGACAGGTAGCTACAAATCACTGCAGAAAAGCTAGATTTGTATGCTATCGTAGGTTAAGAAATGACAACAATTTATAACGTTGTATCACAGATGAAGAAACATAGTCCTGCAGTGTGGGAAATAATCTTACTAATGAGGGCTAGACTAGATCTCACGAGTAAATTCAAACTGGAATAGACTCGAAAACTATCGGTATAAGGATTCCTTAATTTTTTTACTTCGGATGTTTATGAAACGTTGTGTTTTGGTATCCGAATGGAGAAACGCTTTCGATTTTCTTAGTGTTAAAGTAGGTGTCTCACATGAGTCCGATTTACAAGTGTGGAGATTCAGACACTTTTCATTATCTACTTCTTCAAGTTTCAGTGTTTACGTAAGCTATTGTATTTGCGAACTTGTGTACCTCAGTTGCTTTAGTGTCCATTATATCTTGCAACTCCGATCTTTACTCCAAAACAGTCAAATTCAATCAATTCAAAATTACATGTACAAACTCCCACTACCTAAATCGGCAGTTGCTACCAATATAACAGCAATCTCTATCAACTTACAACCGATCGGTATGTCTGTCTGTACACCGAACATTGTTAGCAGTTGCCGAGTCATCTAGGGAGCCAGTATCGAACAGTAGTTAGCGTTGATCAGCGCCATATGGGGTTCCAGTCTTTGTACCAACGAATTAGATATGCCTTTGTTGCTCACGAAAGTTTGGGAAAAATAATGAATTAATTTATGGATTGTGCTTGTAAGCATAACATTGTTAATAGTTGTGTTGATACGGGGATTACAGCTTGCAGGAACTTTATGAAGTAGTGTAGTTGTTTTATGGTTTCAAATTATAGGTACTTGAAACATACCAAAGCATAATATTGCATGATGATGACCGAATGTAACGAATAACGATGTAAATGGTCTATCAGTTTGCAGGTTGTAAGTTGTGGAACTCTTACTTGCACCTTGTCTCAAGTTGACTGGTAGAATCAGTAAAGCACTGACAATCACTTCTTTCTATTTAGTGGGTGATTTAGGAAAAATACATTAAGGAGAGCGCATTGTGTTTCCTGGTATCCTCTGAAGGTCTTATTAATTGTTGCATATGATCATTAAGCTCTTTCAGTAAGTTGCATCCGCATACAACGCCATGTTTTTTTGCATCTGCATTTAACCATTTAACCTCTCCAAAAAAACTGTCATTGTGCCCATTCGCAGATGTCTCAACAGCATTATATCCAAAACTTTGCATATCACAAAGAACAGTAGCACAAAATGATTTACTGTTTCTTGAACAAAATGTTTATTGTCACAATTTGCAACAATAACAACCCTTTTCTTGGCATTTTCGCAAACTACCGTTTTTGTAACTGTTACAATTTTTGTCTGTTTAGAAATAATTTATGGTGTCGTAAAGGTGGTCTGTGACAATCGAAGGTTTTTGCAAGTCACTACCCTTTTGTAGGTCAGTTACTGTTTTCCTGTATCGATACTGTACTGTATTGGGGAGGCAGCGATGCTCACTGTTAGGGGTTGAAAAGATAAGTTAACCTCAGTATTTCTTTGTTGGTGATGCCTTTCTGTGCTTGCCTTTCTTGCTGCTTCAATTCTGCTATTTCAATAGGTTCATCATTAGCAATTTGATCGAGTCTTACCAAGGGGTATCGTATTACCCAGTAACTGGGTTGTGGACGTCAGATAGGCAGTCGCTCCATTTAAAATACTGGTATTCAGCTGTATCCGGTAATACTGGAAGCCGACCCCAACATGATTGGGAAAAGGCTAGGCAGATGATGATAATTACGGATTTCATTCACGCCAACTGACTGAGGGATATATTACCAATTATAAACTAGTTCAGCTGTCATTCTAGAAAGGCGCTCTGCTACTAATTGAAGTCTTATACGCGACAAGAAGACTTGACGTGGTTTGAACACCCACATATTAAAAGCATGTACAGAATTAACACGTGCAAACGGTCGCAAACAATACACTCATGCAATATGTTTTACCATACCAACACTATAACACCTACATACATAAGAAAAACATTTTCCTCCATTACCGTCACACATAAAATAAATGATTTATTTTAATTGAATTCAATAACCTCGCGGATAATAGTAAAATTAACCCTGGAGTACAAACGGCGGCATTCATGGCATACAATGAGAGTTTGAGAATCGCCGACAACCGACATATCGTGGCACAATGCTATCGCTAATGATCTTCTTAACATTCAAGTCGCCCACGATCGTCTTTTGTCTCCAAAAACTCCTAAGTTTTTCATTCGCACGTCTATTTTTCAAGCAGCATGATACTAAATAAAAATTGCCAGTGATTGAAAGATGTGGGTCAACGGGTTAAATCTGAATGGACGTCCGGTGTGTTGCGACAGAAAAAACTTTTAAAAAGGAGGTTGATTGGTTCACGGGCATTCGTTGTTTTGCTACCGAGTGTTAATTAAATTGCCATAGAGGCATAGACGAACTTTAATAGATTCGTGTATGGAAAGCTGATGTAGTGTATGCGAGGTGTAATGAGCACTAGTGTGGTTACAATGTTGGTGCAAATAAGGAACGTAATCATTTATTTGCAATTGTGTATCCTTACGTAAGCTTTGCAAGTGTAGATATGCAAATAACTTATGACTTCAAAATGTTATATATTAATCATGTAATAAAAATAATAATAAAAATGGTGTTCACAAATGCAAAAAAATTACAAGTTGGGGGAAAATATGCGTCACATCCACGCAAAACGGCCACCGCTCAGCATAATGCTACGACCTTTTGCGAGAAAAAATGCGATGACGATAATATTTAGAATAATAAAGTCATAGGAATCGGAACAAACTAGAGTGTTTTCCATAGTGTGGTAATTAACATTAGTTCAAACAGCAATGATTGAACTAAAGTACTTTACTAATAACTTATTGTAGCCAATAACTCAACAGTTCTTAGTATTAATGTCAAGGCTGCGGCACATAGGTGCTTCCCCAGTAATGTCTTTTGAAATACGATTTGCTGTTTTAAAATAGGTAAACAACTGACTCTATTATTATTTCCAAGATAATCATGTAAATTGAAGGCCATCTAAATTAGTTTCACTTTACGCTATGTATGGAGAATGTTGATTTGAGCATCATTTTATAACTGAGCACTAGAATCTTAGAGGTCTTACTTATTGCAATAACTGTAACAAAGTCGGCTGAATGTTAATGAATTTAGATACTTAAAATATGTCTTAGGTATTTATTTATTTATGTACACAAAATAAAACGTATACAGATACTCGTACATCATATATAAGTATTGAGTAAAAAGGTACTGTTTATTTCTTAAGAAATTTCTTCCTGCAGACCTGCGAAAGGAGAAATGAAAAAGAAATGTAAACAGTAGTGTGTGACAACAAGAAGAGAAGAATATGATTTGAAAACAGTAACTATGCCTACACATTTAATGCAAAAAATTAACAAGTCTTTTTGTTTAGCCGAATATCAAGGAGTTCAAAATCAACGAAATAATGTAAGGTCCTACGACTCCTGGTATGTGCACGTTACAGGAACTGATTACACCACATATACATAGACAATAACACGGGATATCTAAACGAGCACTCTAATTGCTTCATAATTATGTTCGGAATTTTTTTCTGCTTAGCAACGTAATTATAATACGTATAAGGAACATAATACTGCGCGCCAAAACTAAGATAACCGACGTTACCCAAAAAGTCGCTAAGCTTAAGTGGGACTGGGCCGGACATGTTTGCCGCATGTCAGATGACAATTGGGCTAAGAGAACCACCGATTGGGTCCCACTAAACGCACGACGCCATCGCGGCAGGCCAAGACGAAGATGGCGGGACGAGCTTGACTCCTACCGTAAGGACTGGCCGGCACTAGCAAAAGACAGAATTGTGTGGAAAAGGGAGAGGGAGGCCTTTGCCCTGCAGTGGGACAGTTCAGGCTAGTTAGAACGTAATTAACGCGATGAATGTTGTTAAATGTCAAAATGACATGACACATGATGATGATTTTGATGTCATTGCTACTGTTAGTAAAAATAAAATAAGTTTATTAACACAAAAGCCTTAATATAAAAAGCTCATACAATACACATAGGACCGTTAAACTTTGGGAAATAAAGGTTGCATAAATAGTAAAAACCCTGCCTCCTAAACTACGGGGACCCTGTGACTTAGGAGTATTCTACTGTAACTTCGTGTACAAAAAATCCTTTATTTATGTGTGATAACATTATTTTAGTGTGTAACGCAATTACCCCGCTGAATCGCCATTACCTGTTCCAGAGCTGTAGCTACAAGAATTGCCTTCCTCTCATCTCTTTGTTACGTTTGTCTAAGAATAACATGCAACAGCAACTACAAAAAGTTTTTCAAGCACATTCCTCCAGAGCTGGTATGTCAAGCGGTTCCCTTGCTCTCTTGAAATAATAAGCAATGCGTGCCGAGGATGATCCGTGACGTCACTGCCATGTGACATCGCAGTCTATTAATCATGAACAAACCGCCGCTCGCGATCGGGGATGTAAAATCGCTTACAAACATCCGTAGCTTGAAATATCTGGCGGAGTTTATTTTTGTTGGATTTCAAAGTAATTTTATTTTACGTTTCTTCGACTTCACCTGCAATGGAACACAAATATCTTAAGCCTAGTAACAAAAATCTAAGCATGACACAAAAGGGAAGCAACTCATTGAAAACTCTTCTACCATTTTCCTATAGGTCCTATTGAACACCAGCTGCTTCAATTTAGGCAGTAATTTTTTTTTTATAAAAAAATAACAACACATTACACAGTTTACACAATTTTTAACATCATAGAGCTAAAAATATAAAAATCCCATATTATATCTCTTTTCAAAACAATTACCTGCCTGTCAATTTTGACATTTTATCATTATTAACATTATTGCAAAAATCGTGAGAATAACTTCAACACAATCACTACCAAAACACGTCTAAAACCGAATTGTATTGTACCTATCGGTGAAAATGGAAAACCCGTCGATATGTGCAAGAATTCATACAATGCAACAATTTCATGCGCCATAAAACATCTCTACAGCATCCGAATTCGACGCGAGATGAAAACGAAACGAGTGGCGTCCGTATCGAATAAAATAAATCGATTTATTTTCAAAAACGATTTCGTTATTTTCTTGACATGGGATTGAGGGGCGCCGATGACAGCGTTTGTTATTTACCAAAAAATCTAAGATCGATGATCATGTTTTCAACAATTGTCGTTTTTAACAGGAATTCAAAAGATATTTATTGGTCTAGGAGTTGGATAAAAAAAAACCTTTAAAATCATGAAAAATCTTGAAAAGTAAAAACACACCCAAAAAAGTATGATGAACTAAAACATCTGTTTAATATCGTGACAATAGTATTGACATGGTTTTAGTAAACTATTTCAGATCATCAAAAATATCAAAAGGCGACCATCTTATATATTACTAGCTGCGCCCCGCGGTTTCACCCGCGTAAATGTCGATCCCGTGGGAATATCGGAATAAAAAGTAGCCTTTATGTTAATCCAGCGTGTCAGCTACCTCCATACAATTTTATCAAAATTGGTCCAGCCGTTTGAGCGTGAAGAAGTAACAAACATATAAACACACCCCCACACACATACTCACAAACTTTCGCCTTTATAATATTAGTGTGATTTGCACCACGTAAACAAAGTCCAGTCCCCGTTACACTGCACTGGTGTTAATTCCCCAATTCCCAAATGGCGAGTGGTCATCACAGTGCCCTCTGTAATCCACTAGAGCTGTGCCAATCAGCACTGTAAAGGGACGTGTAGCCCGTAGGGATGCAGGGACACAGGACCAAGGGAGGAATAAGGACCATGGGGTCGAAAGGGGAGAGGGAGGAATGAACGATGAATGCGAGGGGCGCAAAAGAGGGAAGTTTTTAAAATCACTCGTATGGAATGGGAAAATTGTTGAAGTGTAAATTTGTCGTTGACGCAAAAAGCTGGCGAGGACTTTTTGTTTACATTTTAGGGGTTTTGCTTGTTAGAATTTTTTTTCTGCAGAAGTAATGCTTCGGCGTTTATTTCATAATTTTGTATTCACTTGCTTAAAAACACATGACATTGGTTTTTAACCGCATTCAATAGCTGTCAGTGTCAATCCCACCAAAAACATTCTGTAAAAAACTAGCCAAGTCTCAATGGAGCTGCTTGTTTATCTCTAAAAAGTAATGAAATCTAGACAAAGTCGTACCAAGTCTAAGGATCCTTACTGCGATTTATTTATTATTATAGTTAATGTTGTGTGACTTGGCCGTTGAACATTCTTTATACGTTAGTGGGTACAAGTCAATTTTGTTTACACGTAATGTTATATCTGTTGTAACTACCTATGTTTGTTAAGCGAGATAATAGCCCATACCGGTATTGGTAATTGGACGCTAGTGTCTCATTTTAGGCTGTTGTTGATTGTGCAACACATGCATTCAGCATTGACAATGCTTACTTCTGCTCTCTTCTTTTTGGAGCGTCAAATCGACCACCGATCTAACATACAATAGACGTACAGACGGACTTCTAATCAATGATTATAAGTCCGTCTGTACTGGAAATAATTTTTGATACTGTTTGTTTCAGGCTCGCTTAAACATAAGTATTATTGAAATACGCAGCTTTATCAAGCCTACAATTGACTAGTTATTAAATCAACGTTTTCCAAGTGGCAATTTTCCATCGTCAATGGGTAGTGGTTATGGCGACAGATTGGTGAAATGGTGTCATGGAGCACCTGGGTGTGTACCCTTGTGTACCCTTCAACGGCCAAGTCACACAAGATTAACTATAATAATAAATAAATCGCAGTAAGGATCCTTAGACTTGGTACGACTTTGTCTAGATTTCATTACTTTTTAGAGATAAACAAGCAGCTCCATTGAGACTTGGCTAGTTTTTTACAGAATGTTTTTGGTGGGATTTCACTTCTTTTTGTAGAAACGTATACGTACGGACGTAATCTTTTTGTATTGCATTATATTTTCACCAAATTTTGAGCGAAATTAATATTTTAGTGTAAGGAGGATGGGCGTTTTGGTACCCGAAAACTAATTACATCCAAACAAAATAATTTATATACAGATTGAAAGGCCTAATTATGTAGAACAATAGTTGATATGGGGGATAGTCCCAGTTCGCTGTCCGTTCAGAGATATACAACCTTTAACACTATACATTTATGTTAGGTTTAGGTTAGGTTAGTTCGTTTTGGTAGCGGAAAACTAATTACATCCAATCAAAATAATTTATATACAGATTGAAAGGTCTAATTATGCAGAACAATAGTTGTTATGGAGGATAGTCCCAGTTCGCTGTCCGTTCAGAGATATACAACCTTTAACACTATACATTTATGTTAGGTTTAGGTTAGGTTAGGTTAGGGCGTTTTGATACCGGAAAACTAATTACATCCAATCAAAATAATTTATATACAGATTGAAAGGTCTAATTATGTAGAACAATAGTTCTTAAGGAGGATAGTCACAGTTCGCTGTCCGTTCAGAGATATACAACCTTTAACATTATGTAGGTTAGGTTAAGGTTAGGTTAGGGCGTTGCGGAAGGATTGTACGTTCCCGCGTCCCCCAGCGTAGTGTAAATGGAAAAACGGGGTAAAAAAAAGGTAGATAAAATTCAGTCACGTCACTATAAAGCAAGAGTCTATTATTGTTACTTATGACCTAACCTAACGATAACCTAACCTAACCTTTAAAGGTTGTATATCTCTGAACGGACAGCGAACTGAGACTATCTCCCCTAACGACTATTGCTCTATCTAATTAGACCTTTAAAACTGTATATAAATTATTTTGTTTGGTTGCCATGTTTTTCGGGTACCAGCTTCCATAAATTTTTGCCCATCCTCCTTTGTTTATTTAAATTGTGTAATGTTCGACATCAAATGAAGCGGCCCACCAAGTTAAATATTTTTTGTAAAGGCGGTATGTCGATCTCTAATAGTTTGGTTGGGCTCTTGTGTTTTCTAATCAGGGTCACCCACCAGGTACTTTAGATCTTCGATTATCCTAATTTTTATAGTTTTCCCTTTATGTGGCCATTAAACCCTAACTCTGTACCAAATTTCAGCACTCTGAGTTTATGGAAAGTACTAGTTCTATTTTGATGATTAGTGAGTGAGTGAGTGTCGGAAATGCGAAATCCCACCAAAAACATTCTGTAAAAAACTAGCCAAGTCTCAATGGAGCTGCTTGTTTATCTCTAAAAAGTAATGAAATCTAGACAAAGTCGTACCAAGTCTAAGGATCCTTACTGCGATTTATTTATTATTATAGTTAATGTTGTGTGACTTGGCCGTTGAACATTCTTTATACGTTAGTGGGTACAAGTCAATTTTGTTTACACGTAATGTTATATCTGTTGTAACTACCTATGTTTGTTAAGCGAGATAATAGCCCATACCGGTATTGGTAATTGGACGCTAGTGTCTCATTTTAGGCTGTTGTTGATTGTGCAACACATGCATTCAGCATTGACAATGCTTACTTCTGCTCTCTTCTTTTTGGAGCGTCAAATCGACCACCGATCTAACATACAATAGACGTACAGACGGACTTCTAATCAATGATTATAAGTCCGTCTGTACTGGAAATAATTTTTGATACTGTTTGTTTCAGGCTCGCTTAAACATAAGTATTATTGAAATACGCAGCTTTATCAAGCCTACAATTGACTAGTTATTAAATCAACGTTTTCCAAGTGGCAATTTTCCATCGTCAATGGGTAGTGGTTATGGCGACAGATTGGTGAAATGGTGTCATGGAGCACCTGGGTGTGTACCCTTGTGTACCCTTCAACGGCCAAGTCACACAAGATTAACTATAATAATAAATAAATCGCAGTAAGGATCCTTAGACTTGGTACGACTTTGTCTAGATTTCATTACTTTTTAGAGATAAACAAGCAGCTCCATTGAGACTTGGCTAGTTTTTTACAGAATGTTTTTGGTGGGATTTCACTTCTTTTTGTAGAAACGTATACGTACGGACGTAATCTTTTTGTATTGCATTATATTTTCACCAAATTTTGAGCGAAATTAATATTTTAGTGTAAGGAGGATGGGCGTTTTGGTACCCGAAAACTAATTACATCCAAACAAAATAATTTATATACAGATTGAAAGGCCTAATTATGTAGAACAATAGTTGATATGGGGGATAGTCCCAGTTCGCTGTCCGTTCAGAGATATACAACCTTTAACACTATACATTTATGTTAGGTTTAGGTTAGGTTAGTTCGTTTTGGTACCGGAAAACTAATTACATCCAATCAAAATAATTTATATACAGATTGAAAGGTCTAATTATGCAGAACAATAGTTGTTATGGAGGATAGTCCCAGTTCGCTGTCCGTTCAGAGATATACAACCTTTAACACTATACATTTATGTTAGGTTTAGGTTAGGTTAGGTTAGGGCGTTTTGATACCGGAAAACTAATTACATCCAATCAAAATAATTTATATACAGATTGAAAGGTCTAATTATGTAGAACAATAGTTCTTAAGGAGGATAGTCACAGTTCGCTGTCCGTTCAGAGATATACAACCTTTAACATTATGTAGGTTAGGTTAAGGTTAGGTTAGGGCGTTGCGGAAGGATTGTACGTTCCCGCGTCCCCCAGCGTAGTGTAAATGGAAAAACGGGGTAAAAAAAAGGTAGATAAAATTCAGTCACGTCACTATAAAGCAAGAGTCTATTATTGTTACTTATGACCTAACCTAACGATAACCTAACCTAACCTTTAAAGGTTGTATATCTCTGAACGGACAGCGAACTGAGACTATCTCCCCTAACGACTATTGCTCTATCTAATTAGACCTTTAAAACTGTATATAAATTATTTTGTTTGGTTGCCATGTTTTTCGGGTACCAGCTTCCATAAATTTTTGCCCATCCTCCTTTGTTTATTTAAATTGTGTAATGTTCGACATCAAATGAAGCGGCCCACCAAGTTAAATATTTTTTGTAAAGGCGGTATGTCGATCTCTAATAGTTTGGTTGGGCTCTTGTGTTTTCTAATCAGGGTCACCCACCAGGTACTTTAGATCTTCGATTATCCTAATTTTTATAGTTTTCCCTTTATGTGGCCATTAAACCCTAACTCTGTACCAAATTTCAGCACTCTGAGTTTATGGAAAGTACTAGTTCTATTTTGATGATTAGTGAGTGAGTGAGTGTCGGAAATGCGAAATTTTGCTTTCACTTAACTTCGGAACTAAATAACCTACAGACTTGAAATTTTGGATTATATGTATGTGATTATAGCTTACTGGATGACGAAAATTTCTGCGTTCTGGTCTTATCCAGAGGTTCTCAAATAGGGGCCTGAAAATGCGGCGAAATGGTTCCTGTAAAGGATGGTACGGCAGTGTTTGCTTCGCGCTCGACTTGGCGGGGGCACTGCCGTGCCCCCAGATATACAGATTGAAAGGTCTAATTATGTAGAACAATAGTTGTTATGGAGGATAGTCCCAGTTCGCTGTCCGTTCAGAGATATACAACCTTTAACACTATACATTTATGTTAGGTTTAGGTTAGGTTAGGTTAGGGCGTTTTGATACCGGAAAACTAATTACATCCAATCAAAATAATTTATATACAGATTGAAAGGTCTAATTATGTAGAACAATAGTTCTTAAGGAGGATAGTCACAGTTCGCTGTCCGTTCAGAGATATACAACCTTTAACATTATGTAGGTTAGGTTAAGGTTAGGTTAGGGCGTTGCGGAAGGATTGTACGTTCCCGCGTCCCCCAGCGTAGTGTAAATGGAAAAACGGGGTAAAAAAAAGGTAGATAAAATTCAGTCACGTCACTATAAAGCAAGAGTCTATTATTGTTACTTATGACCTAACCTAACGATAACCTAACCTAACCTTTAAAGGTTGTATATCTCTGAACGGACAGCGAACTGAGACTATCTCCCCTAACGACTATTGCTCTATCTAATTAGACCTTTAAAACTGTATATAAATTATTTTGTTTGGTTGCCATGTTTTTCGGGTACCAGCTTCCATAAATTTTTGCCCATCCTCCTTTGTTTATTTAAATTGTGTAATGTTCGACATCAAATGAAGCGGCCCACCAAGTTAAATATTTTTTGTAAAGGCGGTATGTCGATCTCTAATAGTTTGGTTGGGCTCTTGTGTTTTCTAATCAGGGTCACCCACCAGGTACTTCAGATCTTCGATTATCCTAATTTTTATAGTTTTCCCTTTATGTGGCCATTAAACCCTAACTCTGTACCAAATTTCAGCACTCTGAGTTTATGGGAAGTACTAGTTCTATTTTGATGATTAGTGAGTGAGTGAGTGTCGGAAATGCGAAACTTTGCTTTCGCTTAACTTCGGAACTAAATAACCTACAGACTTGAAATTTTGGATTATATGTATGTGATTATAGCTTACTGGATGACGAAAATTTCTGCGTTCTGGTCTTATCCAGAGGTTCTCAAATAGGGGCCTGAAAATGCGGCGAAATGGTTCCTGTAAAGGATGGTACGGCAGTGTTTGCTTCGCGCTCGACTTGGCGGGGGCACTGCCGTGCCCCCAGATTTTGCTTTCACTTAACTTCGGAACTAAATAACCTACAGACTTGAAATTTTGGATTATATGTATGTGATTATAGCTTACTGGATGACGAAAATTTCTGCGTTCTGGTCTTATCCAGAGGTTCTCAAATAGGGGCCTGAAAATGCGGCGAAATGGTTCCTGTAAAGGATGGTACGGCAGTGTTTGCTTCGCGCTCGACTTGGCGGGGGCACTGCCGTGCCCCCAGATATACAGATTGAAAGGTCTAATTATGTAGAACAATAGTTGTTATGGAGGATAGTCCCAGTTCGCTGTCCGTTCAGAGATATACAACCTTTAACACTATACATTTATGTTAGGTTTAGGTTAGGTTAGGTTAGGGCGTTTTGATACCGGAAAACTAATTACATCCAATCAAAATAATTTATATACAGATTGAAAGGTCTAATTATGTAGAACAATAGTTCTTAAGGAGGATAGTCACAGTTCGCTGTCCGTTCAGAGATATACAACCTTTAACATTATGTAGGTTAGGTTAAGGTTAGGTTAGGGCGTTGCGGAAGGATTGTACGTTCCCGCGTCCCCCAGCGTAGTGTAAATGGAAAAACGGGGTAAAAAAAAGGTAGATAAAATTCAGTCACGTCACTATAAAGCAAGAGTCTATTATTGTTACTTATGACCTAACCTAACGATAACCTAACCTAACCTTTAAAGGTTGTATATCTCTGAACGGACAGCGAACTGAGACTATCTCCCCTAACGACTATTGCTCTATCTAATTAGACCTTTAAAACTGTATATAAATTATTTTGTTTGGTTGCCATGTTTTTCGGGTACCAGCTTCCATAAATTTTTGCCCATCCTCCTTTGTTTATTTAAATTGTGTAATGTTCGACATCAAATGAAGCGGCCCACCAAGTTAAATATTTTTTGTAAAGGCGGTATGTCGATCTCTAATAGTTTGGTTGGGCTCTTGTGTTTTCTAATCAGGGTCACCCACCAGGTACTTCAGATCTTCGATTATCCTAATTTTTATAGTTTTCCCTTTATGTGGCCATTAAACCCTAACTCTGTACCAAATTTCAGCACTCTGAGTTTATGGGAAGTACTAGTTCTATTTTGATGATTAGTGAGTGAGTGAGTGTCGGAAATGCGAAACTTTGCTTTCGCTTAACTTCGGAACTAAATAACCTACAGACTTGAAATTTTGGATTATATGTATGTGATTATAGCTTACTGGATGACGAAAATTTCTGCGTTCTGGTCTTATCCAGAGGTTCTCAAATAGGGGCCTGAAAATGCGGCGAAATGGTTCCTGTAAAGGATGGTACGGCAGTGTTTGCTTCGCGCTCGACTTGGCGGGGGCACTGCCGTGCCCCCAGATATTCCATAACAATGATGTAATGGTGATTTAAATGTACTTATCGCAGTCAGTTTTATTGGTGAAACTTTACTTTACTTTAGTTTACTAAAAGTTAAACTAACTCTATATTTACTTCAAATAACAAATAATTATTTTTACTTACGAGTTTATTCGTTATTAGATACTAGCTGCGCCCCGTGGTTTCACTCGCGTAAATGTCGATCCCGTAGGAATATCGGGATAAAAAGCCTATATGTTAATCCAGGGTGTCAGCTACAAAATTGTATCAAAATTGGTCCCGCCGTTTGAGCGTGAAGAAGTAACACACATATAAACACACATATACTCACACACTCACAAACTGTCGCCTTTATAATATTAGTAACCAAAACAGAGCAGATTTTTTTGCTATAAATAAACAAGTCGCTAAAATTACTTTTCAGCAAAACTCCTGAAAGGGTTTGGACAAAGAAGGTTGGGTAACCTTCTGTCAGAGTTGCCTACCACAATAATGTTTCACCAAAAATCAAAAGTTTGCGCACCCTAATTTACAATATAACCACTGGCCACTCACCCAATTTTAAAACTATTTAGAAAACTTTTAACGTTAATCCAAAAACAAAACAAAACCGCCAACTTTGCTTTCAATGTATTCCAACTTTTAACCACATTCAAGTAAGTTAGCCCTTTGGAGGTGCTAATTAATTGTGAAAGTACCCGGAGACTATCCCACATTCCCACATAGTCCATTAAGCATAAAGCACTAGCTTAACAGTTGCTGTTGTTTTTCCATGACCCTCGGAGTGAAATCCCCAAAGTCCAGTCGAGTGACCAGGGGAAATGACCCTCCCCGCCTCTCTGGCAGTTCCAAAAATATGACGTATCAGGTGTACTGTGGTGTAGGTTAGGGGTCTTGGGAATCTGGCTGGTGAGAGGTGGCTTTTAATTGGATTAAAGATTGTTGATAAAAGGGCTTTTAATGTAAGCACTCTGAGGCGGTCGGTGGCCGTTGACATTTCATTAAGGGATGGCTATTGATTTTAACTTCTCGCACGCTATTGGTTGGTTTTGTACGCCTTTATGATGTAAAAGAAAGAATGGAATTCGTATCGATTAGTGTGTTAGGTCTAGGCTGTGAGCTAGGGGCCAGATATTTATTTCACCACAATATTTTTTTGGGGTATAGACTTATATGAGAAACAGGGTGTAAAGTTCACTCATACTCTATAGAAAAGGGAGGATCCTCCGACCAGACGGGTGTTATGTCTGGCGGGCAACTGCCCAATGATTCATGTCGGGCCGTTGTATCTATGCTAATTGCACGGTAAACTCTGCTTGCGCGATGTAGGATTTGCGTGACGTAGTATGACGCGTTGTTTCCATGTGGCGCTGTAGATACCGCTACATCACTCCCCCCCGGAGACCGGAGGTCGATAGTGGGCTGAGTCTTGTATCTTGCGATGCTTGCCAGTCCAGCTGAGGTTCCAGTGAGTCGGAACCGGTTGCCGCATAGTTCACGGTGAGTCGGAACTGTCTGCGAAGATGTCCCCAGTGAGTCGGGGTGGCGCTGCGTTATGTTCCAGTGCGTCGGATGTGGTACAGCGCCGGGTTGAGGCTGACTGCTGGCGTCGACCAGGAGAGCGTATTTCAAGGGCTCTGCTTGTGGACCGGCCGAAAGTGCAGTGTGCTGTGCCGAGTTGCTGATGAGGCTGTGGGTGATGACCAGGAATGCGCGGTCGCTGCATGCTGGTGGTCAGGATACCCGTTGAAGCCGTGGAAGCTGGCTGGCTGGGTGACTCGCCGCTCTAAAGCTTGCGGGAGTGATGATGATGACGTCACGCTGTAGTATTTGCACGAAGGCTGCGCTGACGTCCATGTTCGGGGTCACCAGTATAGAGGTATGAGGAACAGGGTGTAAAGTTCACTCATACTCTATAGAAAAGGGAGGATCCTCCGACCAGACGGGTGTTATGTCTGGCGGGCAACTGCCCAATGATTCATGTCGGGCCGTTGTATCTATGCTAATTGCATGGTAAACTCTGCTTGCGCGATGTAGGATTTGCGTGACGTAGTATGACGCGTTGTTTCCATGTGGCGCTGTAGATACCGCTACAGACTTGATGTACCTATGGTTCAATTTCTTTTACATATTTCCAATAAAATAAACCAACTTACTTCTTAATAATATCTCTATAAACAACGTTATTTTTAGTATAAGCGAAACCTGAATATAGTTGGTTCAGAATAAGTAGGTAACTGAATCGATTCCAATAATTTTTACCCCGTGTTATATTTTGTCCCAAAAATATTTAAAAAAGGTTAAAAGTTGGACACCGAGCGACACTAAGTAGGTTATCTAATCTCCGCGCCGAACAGTTAGGTACCTAGGTACTATTATCAATGAGCGCAAGACGGCGCGGCGCGAGCGGCGTGGGTGAGCATTTTTTTGTACGGACAAACAGGTAACTTAACAAGCCTAAAACTTTGTGATTATTCATGATACAGTTTTGAAATTTTGTACATAAAAATACTAGACACGTGTTTCGGGTTTCGCATAGGTATACTAAAAATAATTTTGCATAATCTTCTTAATATATAAAAATCACGTGTCACCCAATCGTTTCCAATAAAATTTTGTGAATGTGTATCATTGGTTCTAACTTGAAAGATAGGATAGTTTTGGATCCAACAGGTGCCGGGTGCGAAGCAGGGGCAGGTCGCTAGTTTTCAATAAAATTAAGTGCAAACTTGGGTATTTATATTTATAATTCAATCTAATAAATTACGCACATTACATGCAATCTCTATAACACGTAAAACAGAATGTTGTAAACAAAGTAATGTATAGTCAGCAGCGTGCAGCGGTAGATATCACTTGCATAGCATAGCGAGTGTTGTTGATTAAAAGTAGTCAAAATATAAACTATCAATCTGCTATAACTTATACATTCATGTATATGTAAGTATGTAAATTGTGTGATTTCAAATAGATGGTTCATAGTTTTATAAATGAATGTTAAAGTACGCGAAACAAATCACTTTTATGATATGTGAAGCTACTTGTTGTATACATCATGAATATTTTGGGGATCGTGATGTGACACTTCAGGGGTCCGTCCACACAGCCTTTACGATGTTTTTAAAAAAAGAATAAAGAATGTTATAAAGAATCCTACGTACAAAAATACATACGCGTGAAAAACATAACCCTGACTTTACTGTAGAAATAGAAAAGTAGCAGCTAAACTAAAAGCAGACATAGCTTGCAGAGTAAGCAAACTAAAGTGGCAGTGGGCTGGCCATGTTTGTCGAAGGACCGATGGCCGGTGGAGCAGGCGAGTCCTAGAGTGGAGATCGCGTATCGGCAAGCGTAGTGTGGCCCCCAGCTAGATGGAATGACGACCTTAACAAGGTAGCTGGGACAAACTGGATGTGGAAGGCGGAGGACAGGGTGTTGCGGCGCAGCCTGGTAGAAGTCTATGTCCAGCAATGGACTGCGATAGGCTGTTGATGAAACTAAAAGTATACGATGTGATACAGAACCATATTGGTATTTGGAATATACGTGCCTTTCACCATGACATGAACCCTTGACTTCGACATTTAAAATCTTACGAGCAACCCTTTCCTAACACAGCTATGAAAGTAAAGAGTCCTGCGGGGTAATCGCACTATTAGTAGCAATGGCTTTCATTTTGACAGCTCAACAACATTCATTGCGTTCAAAAAAATTGTCTGATCAACAACGTAAAGTTGTTGATCAGACAATTTTTTTGAATACCTATATGAAGCAATGGATTTGCAATATACTTCAAAATGATTCACATTGTGGTTGGTCCTAAGATGTAATAGAAAATATTGTGTACCTTAGGACGATGTCTATAATTGTCACTGACCTGAGTCTTAGCTAACAAAAACTTTTCCTGAAAAAATTGTGCATCAACCTCAGCTGTTGTCAAACTTTCCGCATGAAAAGCCCCAAGAAAAATCCCAATGTTTATTTGAAACGGAAATCTTGACAAAGTATAAATAGAAGCGCGTGTTTCAAAATAGACTTCGTGGAATGCGTGAGTCAATATATTGGGCGTCGTTGACGGTGGGCGTCCACGAACGATTTCAGCTAATTATTACACATTGTCATGCGTATGCTGTGTCATGTGTGGTCCATGGTTAAGAATAGACTTTGACATTTACAGGCTAGTAAAACACGTTGGTTTAACTTTGCTTCTCTTCTACTGCCTGGTGTACCTTCCGCCTTACCTCTGCCTGTTTTCGTTCACGTATTAACCCCCTCGCACACTATATGACATGCAACTGCAGCTCGACGACAAGACGCTGACCTGTCGTATGTGACTGTCACCGTACGCATGCATCATGCGTCTAAACGCTGCGATAAGTAGCGACAGCGACTCGATACCAAGAGCGCAGAGCTTTGAACAACTGTTACTGTTAGCCTACATCATCCCATTGCTGGGCAGTGGCTCCACTTTGAACAAAGTGTATGAAAATTGTGGCCATGCAGCCTGTCGTTGCGTCTAGTTGCCAAGCTGTCGTAATTGCGCGTTGTGTGCGCCATGTTTTTTTTCGATTTATTCCGGTCTGATCAACCCGACGCCGATTCTACCCAATCAAAACTTTTTTGGGCAGCTGCGAATTTTAAAGTTTCTGAAAAAGAAGAAAGTTAGTGGCACCTAATAAATTTCCAATCTATGTTAGGATACTGCAACTTTATTAAGTCGTTCAAAGCAGCAATCTTAGTGTATATTTCTTACCTGATTATAGTTACCCTTTGATCAGTTATACCTAAAAGTCCGACTGATAGATCCGCCATAATATAATAACTCACAGGTATTTCCACTAGATCCATGCATCTTAAATCTTTGTAGGTAGGTATACCTTCCATTTATAAATAGCCAAGTTTTTTTTATCAAAACCTCACTTCATCCCAACCAATACCGCCTCTAAAAAACAAAGCCGTCCCAAACTTTATTAATACCTATATACAAATGAAAACGGAAATAAATCCACACGATACATCAAGCCGTGGGCCCGGGCCGCGGAAGGCCCGCCGCGCGGCATGTCAAACAGCAGGATACCTCCGGTTAAATTGAAAAACAATCTCTAACCATTTTCGCTCGCCGAACGTAATAAATCTATGTACAAAAATTGTACACGTTATTTATGAAATGTATCAGACGGGGCGCCGAACTATGCGTTTGTTGCGGCGGCCAACGTCTGGGATTTAGATAGTGATGTTGCTTTTGACGGGCTGGGAAAATTTGAATGTCGCTGAATAAATAATATTATTATTACGGGAATACATATAATAATGTGCAGCGGTGCTATTCTGTTAAAATCTCACAGTGAAAACTTAGGTGAAGTGAGCGTGGAGTGAGCTGTCAACAATAGTGTCAATTCCTAGTAAAAACAAACTCACTTCACCTAAGTTTTCACGGTGAGATTTTTACAGACAAATGCTTAACTGCTCCTAAAGCGAATAACAAACCTTCTGTTACATGCATGTTTCCAAAATAATTATCGTTTCGTCGTATAATTTTTTGGCCTTTGATATAAATTCTGCACCTGAAAGAGAAAGGGAGAAATATAAAAAAAAAAATGGTTGCCTGTAAAGTCGGTTTTACGGGCGAAGATTTTACGTGACAACGACCGATCATCCGATCATAGTTGAGTGGGAGAGAGACGCAAGGCATTCGGCGGGCCTCTCTCTCGTTCGGTGACTCATCGTAACGTTACCGAGCGTTACACTTTTTCATAAGTGACTCCCAGTCGCAACCTAATTTAAGACGTTGTCACGTCAAAAACTTTCTTCTGTGAGCGAAAATATGTTAAATTTTTCTAATTTCTAGAAGTAAAACTTATAAACATTTGTTCACAAAGTTTCAGAGCTGTATAAGGAAATGTTATTTGGTATTTTTGTTTCCTTTTACAGTCCATTCCAACAACTAACGAATAAAAACAAAAGCTTTTAAAATTGAAACGCTACACATTCAAAAGCAGCCAGTGTACTGCGATGCGGCCATTGTGGGATTAATTGCATTAATCATGCCCACTGACAGCTATTACATTTTTGGTGGCCGACTTTTGGCTCCAACGCGACAGACCGAGTTTCACTAAACAATACAACAATGTAACGTTTTCGTTTTGAAACAATTATGAATATATTTCGATTGTCTGTCAAAGGTCTGAAATTGATTGAGATACGTTTACGCTGTACCGCGTCAGAGTTTGAACGAATGGTACACGATATGAAACTTACTTGTATCGCATAGGTGCGATACCTATTCCACCTACCTACTTGTATCTGGTTCTTTTGTTTCGCTCCGCCCTCAGCGCTAGAACTAAGATGAATACAATGGACAGGACAATAGAAAAAAGTTTATTGCATACTTATTTCAATTTAAAAACTACGAAAGTTATGAATAAGTTTGTTGTTATTACTAGGTATTGTTAGTGTTTTGATAGAAAATTTCTAATCATTGTAAATGTAATAACAATTTGTAAACAAACGTTTCTATGGAAAACTCAGAATTCAACATTTTTTAATTCAACATTTTTTATTTGACGGTGCAGTGGTGTATAGTTTTGTTACGAATTTTCTGGAATCACCGAAAAGGTCGGATAAGAGTGACACTGGCTGGTGACAGTCACTCTAGCTCATAGAGTATTATATTAATAATAATCGTTTATTTATAATAAGGGATACATTTACAATGAATACGAGTAGCTTAACAATTAAAATAAAATAGCGCACAGTTGCTAATTTGTCTGAACTAGGTTGAACCTGTGCTTCAGGCTAAAAAGTGCATATAAGTACTTAATGTAATAAATTAACAATCAGTATAACGTTAAAACTAAATTAAAAATTAAAATATTATCTGTGCTATTATTTATTATATTAGCAGAGCGTCACATCGATGGTTGCACGGCGGTTGTCTTCTGATCACAGATGATGTCAGAGGAGCCGCTTTCGTACCACACCCACGACCAACTGTCGCACAATCCAGCTGCTGAACCACTTATACGATGACCACTTCTGGTAAAGGCTATCCTGCGCCGTTATATTTAGAAGTCGGGCGCAAATTATACGAAAGGTAAGTAGGTACATAAAACAACACTTACATACAAAACACCATTTACGCAACAACCTAAAAACTGAACACCTAAATAATTTCCATAAGCCCCACTTATAATATACCGCTTACCTTTTCGCATAAACTTAGAAGTTAAAGTCTATAATTTTAAATTGCAACACGGCTCAAAAACATGAAGATCGATTAAGATTTAAGAGCTTTTAACCATTAGGTTGATGACTTCGGGATGTAATGACTTCATTAAGAGCAATTTTCCATGCGGTAATCGTCGCGACGGTCATCTAAAGAGGATTGAAAATTAATATACCTTGCACATAAATATGCACCACGCTGCAATTACGGTTTTACATATTGATTCTGTTCATGTTATAAGTACGGTATTAAAAGTATATTATGAGGCGCTGTTTTTGTCTAGATGCTCAGTTAGTTTTCGAAATCAGCTTCGATGTTGTTTTTTGTGTGATAAATTGTAGATTCACCGTTTTGGATAACATCGTTAGGAAACCGGTATGTCCTAGAACCAAAAAAATCGAAACATGTGACATCTGCCAACCCGCACTCGGCCCGCGTTGTGGATTATGGCCCACTCGCTCTCACGAGAGTAAAGAGGAGGCCTGTGTGCCCAGCAGTGGGAACGTTATAAGCTGATTATGTTATGTATGGAAATTGAAGATTTTGTGCAGAGATTTAAGTGGGAGAAAATCGCTAATTTAAGTCATAAACCGTAAAGTCACGAGTCTAAATACCTTACACTTACGCAAGATTCAAAAGCGACTTTCTCCTAAAGTATTGATTGATATTTTATGGTGTTACGAATAATAATTTAATATTATCAAAACCAGACATACCTACTATTAAGGTGCAGATCCACACCAAAATTACTTTTGCAACGTGAAAACATTAAGGGGCTTACCATGACCTAAAGCGCGGTCACTGTCGAACTGCATAGAAAAGAAAGAGAAGCACGATGACACAACCCTGGTAATTTATTGCAAAATATGAAGCAATTATTATTTAATTACAAAAAATCTATTGTTTGGACTAAAAAAATAAAACACTTGTGTTTTCGTATGTTGCTTATAGAATAATCTGACAAAAAATCAGAATGATTGTATGCATATTATTAAGGTTTTTATTGTTAAAAGAAAGTTTTTAGAGCTATCTTCATGATTCTATCGTATCAAATCAGTTGTATGTATTATGTTTTCAACACACTATCTGAAGAACATCAAGAAGAAAAAGAGAAGAATACCATAAGTAAAAAAAAGGAGAATAAGAAAGAATAAGAAAAAGATTTTGGTTAATTCAGTAGGTACCTATCCTAGAATGTGCAAGGCTGTAGAGGACTAAGTAATACAAAAGTATTCTAATAAAATAAGCATAATATGTAAGGTTCACGTACGCAGGTAGCGTTTCATAAAAAGTTTTCTTCACCATCGTATTTCGTAGCGCGTAGTACAGGCATGCGCTAGCGCACGGCTCGGCGTGACAGCGGCGCGCGCGTTCGATTGGTCTCGCATCATCTACGGAGTAGCTAACAAATGGAGTTATGAGAAAATATCTTTAAGTAGTAAACAGGAGCTTCGATATTTATATTTTTAGCTATTAGGAAAATAAGCGATAATGAGCAAAAAGAAGTTTTTGCTGTGTGGTTCCTGGCTATTCAGTTGTGTCCTTAAGGCTTAAATATAATAAATGAGTGCTCTGCTCAAACTATCTGTGATAGGCACTTCTACATTTTATAAGGCGTGCCGCTTTAATGACATTAATTTAACATACGTATACATTTACGCGTTTTATGAACATATTTTAATTTCATTAAACCTTATATATTTACAATTATCTAAAATAGCATCTTAGAGCAACCTTTACTTATAGAGCTATAGCGCAAGGGTCATTTGGCGGGGTCGCGGATCATAACATCGCATCAATGAAATAAAAACGAATACCGTGCAAAGCGTGCTTTTTGCCTAGCTTTCACTCTATATTAGCGAGCGGTAGTTTTTAAATGACTAATAATTTTATCTAGTTATAATTTTTATGATTACTGGCCACTAGCCCTTCCCGTGTGTTAAATTAATGTCACCATCGTAGCAGCATGTTGTAGGACACACAGACACCATACAATCTTTCCACACCTGATGTTTTAATTCAAATACTATCATCCAAACTCTCCCTGCATCCCTAGGTATTGATCCGTTGTCTCTATAGTTTCACTACTCCGTGTTCCCACTATATAAGGAGTTGGCGCGCAATCATCAATTACGTCCGATTGTAACGGAGATCAAAGCGACCGACCACTCATGCGCAACCAGAATGTAAATTATGATATACATTGCTAAGAAGGATCGCATGAAAATTTCTTGTGTTGTAAACAAATCAATAGAGCATGCCTAATGTAGAAAATGTAGGTATGTTCTGGAAATATTTATGGATCAAAATCATTGACTATCTGTCAACGGTATAGTTTCAAACTCAAATATTTTTGAATCAATAATATAATCTTTTTTCTTCTTTGATGTACAGACGCCAGCACATCAAGCTACTACAATCTGTCAATTTTTTTTAATAGATTTTCAACTTTATCGCTAAAGCATAAGGTATAAAGTTGAATTCGAAAATTTGAAAGTTTCGGGTTGCTTGATGTGCTGGCGTCTGTACCTACAGTGACTCTATTCAATGGAATTGTAGCATGCTGGCTGTCAAAGTAGATATTGAAAAGAGTAAGAAGTAGAAAGAAGCTAATGATTGACGATTGCAATCACTAAGATAGTTTTCTGAATTTAGTACACAATCTATACATAATTAAGAAATCTGTAGACGAGGCGTTTCTGTACTTTGAAAATATTTCCAAAAAAAATAGTAGGTACTGTGGAATACGGGGGCGCAAATACAAATAAGACGACTTTAGGACTCTCAATTAGATATTATAATATAAAAAAGGCAACGATACAACTTCGCGGTTAAGATATGAATCACTGCTTCTAGAATCAAAACGCCATAATAATCATATTTGACATATGTTTAAACCAACGAATCGAATCATATTTCTAGCCAGTGCTTATTGCTAAAGGCTAGCACACACAGGCACTACACGAGCTACGCCCCACTTTGAATTAAAGTATTGGCCTAGCTCGCATCAAAATACAAGACTTTAATTCTAACGATTCGAAAATTTAAGCGTTCCTACCTATTACTAATCCTATAAGGAAAAAACTACCTAACGCCCGAAGTTAACACTGTGAGGTCCAGCACTTTCTAAGTGCAGGGCTCAAGTCAGGACAAACGAAACATTTAACTAACACTTCCTCAAGTGCCAGGTAAATCTACATTTAAGAGTGCTAAAATGCATCAACACAAACTAACGTTGCCTTGCTTGAACCTCGTCAAAACAAAACGAGCGGAAAAGAAACGACTTGGCCTCCTTCGATAACAAATGATGTGAAAGTTCACATCGGCCTGGATGAGGCTTACCGTGTTAACTGATCTTAACTTCAGATCCTTTTACCCCATCGGACGGTATCAGCCAGAGGGAGCGAAAAGTTATGAGGCCAGTGTTCAAAAATCTAATAAGTGGCTGAACTCCATTATATTCAAAAGATACTCCGCGTTTATAATAACCATACCATTTACAAAAAACTGTGGGTGCTTCAACCCAAGCTGAACCAGTTGTGTCAACTCAACACACTTTGCAAAGGCTATGCCCCGTTAGCAAAGTTGGTTTCAACTTAAGCTGATCACTCCCCCCTCTAGAGAGTGACAACAGTTTTTATACAACCCTCTTCCTCCTATAACGCGCATTACTATTTTCTGGAGTTCACTCACACTTAACATGGCCTATGTAATTTAGAAAACGAAGATTCGGTCCCTCAAGCCTCATGGAGCCGTGAGACCTTAAGCCTCACGCTCCCAGCTGCGTCCGAAGTATCTTCCCAGCATATGAAACACACATACAAACACATGTTCATAACTTTATCACAATATTCACTAAAATAATGTTCTATTGATGTTTACAATAACTAAATGACACACCAAAAGTCAAAGTCTGTCACAGTCTATCTAACATCACAGCCTATCAAATGTTACAGTCTATCGAATGTCGTAGACTAACAAATATCACAGACTAACAAATATCATAGCATAACAAATATTACAGACTAACAAATGTTACAGTCCAACAAAATTACTCTGTGACCTGACGCGTATCAAACATAAATGGAAAAACAAAGGTTTATTTAAATTTTAACATGGAAAGTTTTTATCTTTATTCTTCCATTTCCATTTAAAATGTATATGTTTTAAAAATGAAAAATCCTTAGACAAATGATCATTATTTTTAACCGACTGCGTCAGAAGGAAAGTTATATTTTTAGCAAATGTTTTTAAGAATTTATATCTATTTGTAAAACATTTTAAAATTGAACATTTTGTTCTAGCATTTCTAGTATATTGGAATCCTTTTCTCTTGCATGCTTTTTTAATATTAGATGTTGTATAACGAGAATTATTTTCATTACACTTAGGGATAACTACATGATGAATGCTTGGGAACGTTTTAACATTATTAATGACCAGATTAATACAATTATCTTCTGCGTCTGCATCTGTAGAAGAACTAAAAGTGCTTTTAAAATGCACAGAAATGTCTTTCACCTCTACGTCTTCATCTCCACTTACATCCAACTTAAAAACATCTTCATCTAATCCAAATTCATCATCCACTTTACTATTCTCAACTGACAACATGATCATTTGAGCATCACCCTTTTCATTTGTAAAATGGTCATTTTCCTTTGTTTCGGAAATATTTATTGACAAATTATTTTCATTAAAATGATCATCATCGATGTTAATTATATCGGTTTGCACATCGTGATCGAATTGCTCTTCCTTCGGTTCTGAAACATAGCTAGATACATTAGTTATAACTGGAATGGACTGACCCGATTCCTCGATTTCTTCCTCGTGTTCGCACTCGAACACTTCCATCAGCTCCTCAGCCTCTGCGGGGCTGCATACTTGGCTGCTGCGCTCATCTACATCTTCTTCAACATCTGCTTCTTCACTGCATTCTTGGCTGCTGCGCTCGACTTCATCTTCTTCAATATCTGCTTCTACATTGCACTCTTGGCTGCTGCGCTCGACTTCAACTTCTTCAATATCTGCTTCTACACTACATAACACAGAAGCATCATCATCTACATTTAAAACATTTATTTGTCCGCATTCTTCAGACGGAACCTTTAACATCTCTTCTTTCCTCGCTTTATAAAATGCTTCGTGACATCTGCACGGAAATGGATAATCCTCACGAAAGGTATCGCATATCTCATCAAATGACATACCCTCGCGGTATATCATCTTATAATAAACCAGAGCTGCTTCTTGGAGATAAGCCTGCATTATCAATGCCCAATCACTTTCACGCCATCCATGATATGTGGCAATTGCTCTGTATTGTTCAAAAAATTTTTCCAGGCACATATTAGATCCTGAGAAAAGCGCATACATCTTGCTTTCTTTATAAAAATAATATTTTAACCACTTAGCTTTTATTTACCCGGCGCCTCCACCAAATGTGGAATACGGGGGCGCAAATACAAATAAGACGACTTTAGGACTCTCAATTAGATATTATAATATAAAAAAGGCAACGATACAACTTCGCGGTTAAGATATGAATCACTGCTTCTAGAATCAAAACGCCATAATAATCATATTTGACATATGTTTAAACCAACGAATCGAATCATATTTCTAGCCAGTGCTTATTGCTAAAGGCTAGCACACACAGGCACTACAGTACCTACCTATGTTTGATAAAGACAGATGCCATTTCTACCGTTGTTGGATTTTTGGTAGTTTTCGTAGCACTGTTAATTGCCTCTAGTGGTTTGAAGCCCGTAGGTACAGACATCAAGCTACTACAATCTTTCAAATTTCTTTAATAGATTTTTAACTTTATCGCTACATCATAAGGTTAAAAGTTGATTGGGAAAATTTTACAGTTTCCGGCAGCTTGATGTGCTGGTGTCTGTGCCTACACGTTATTTAAACTCGTTACTGAACCCTACCCATAAATGAAATAACATCGAAATCAAAGTTTAACACCTTCCAGACAAGTCATTAAAGTATAGGATCAAACGGTTTGAACTTTATAATTAAGTACTTCGCAGTTTAAAACGTTCCGTTTATCACACAATTGGAAACTAGGTTAGCAGAAATGAAATCACTCTTCGAAACAAAACAAAAGCTAGTGATCGTGAGGCACCAAGCTGATTTGATACATTCAGCGCTGCAGAATCGTGCGCACGAGTGCGTAGCTTGATTTATTACCCGTCAATCCTGCGCACACGCATACAAACATACAACCATCCTCATTTTCAAACCTACTGATAAATAATAACCGTTTTTTCGGAAATATCAAATATAAAGTACTTAATAATTGATTAGAAGAACCACAGTACCTAATGACAGGTAATAAATATTTTCTTTTGGACACCTGATGTTCCGAATGATTGATCATGTAGTTTTTCTGTAACCGTACGTAATGCGCTTCTGGCTAGACTAAACTATATTTAATGTTTATTTTAGTGTGATATATTACGGGTCAGAGGTTAAAATGTTATTGATCTTTGCAAATTCAAATTAATCGATGTTAGTTTTGTGTTAATTTAATTTTAGTTGGTAGCCCTAGGAAGCTCTTGGTAAAATAACCGTTAATTTTGTATAAATTATTTAAAAGTACTTAATCATTAAATACCGTGTACGTTTTTCAATTTTACTTTTTAATCTATTTAGATTAAAAAGTATGGTGATGCAGAGAAAAAACATGGCAGGTGCGATATAAGGGATGGATAGATCGGAAATAACAATATGATATACAAAAATAAATACTAATACATACAGTCAACAAAGGAGTTAAGTATACAGGAGCGTCGGATATAGCTGAAGTTTACTAAGAAACCGATGGATGTTCTGGACTGAAATTTAATTTAATAAATGAGCTGTTTGTTTTCTATTAATAAACTAAAATTTTATTCGAGAATATCCATCGGTTTCTTAGTAAACTTCAACAATATCCGACACTCCTGTATACTTAACTCCTTTGTTGACTGTACATGAAGTCTAAAGCTGTGAGTTCGGAACTTCATGATTTGGTGTACTTTTGTACGGGTAAGGTTTTGTAGGCTCTACAGTTGCATTGGTCACTTCCAATGTCAGTTCATCATCAGCGTAGCCTTTTCCCACCTATGTTGGGGTCAGCTTCTAGTCTAACCGGATACAGCTGAATACCAGTATTTTACATGGAGCGACTGCCTATCTGACCTCCACAACCCAGTTACTGGGTAGGTAATACGAATACCCCTTGGTAAGACTGGTTGTCAGACTTCCAATCCAATCCAATGTCACTCCAAACTTCCAATGTCAGTTGATGAATAATATATTAAGTTATCTGATACAATTTATAATACCTACTAGGTACTGAAAGCAGTGACAGTGTGCCCGACAGTTCCTTCACATTTTATAAAAGGCAACAACCCTCTTGAGTCTGTCCGTTAGTGCAGTGTGTAAAAAACACTTGATTGTTTGCTTAAATTACTAATAGGTTCACTGGCTTTGTTTTCAGTACGTTTGTATTGCTTTTGAAAACACGTGAGCGAAGCCAGCTAGTAAGAAAATATTACGATAAATCTAGAAAAAAAAGTCTGAACACTAAAATTGACCCATCAAATTCAACACTTACAATTTTTCAAGTGACCCAATTACACGGGATATGACCATTGAATGGAGGCTATGTTTACAAACATCCTAACCTAGGCTAATGATGAACGACAGGGCAAGGTAATCAGCGGGCCGTTGACCCCGATAATGACTGCCCGATGACGTTGCATGTACGGAGCACGTGCTCAACGCTCTACACAATGGGGAATGAGACAGATGTAAGCTTTTTATGCCCTTTCTGATTGGGTGTTATTGATTGGTTTTTGTTTTTTTAGGGTTATTGATTAAATTTGCGAATTTTTTAATTTGGAAATTCGGTTGTGTTTTCCTTTTCTCTCGTGCTACGAATTAAGAGGTCCTAGACAAAGCCAATCGGTGATGGAAAAATAAAAAAATGTAATGGATTCACATGTGCTACCGAAAAGATTATGTCAATCCTGTTGAAAGTCGTTGTGGAAATACGCAACGCTTTAAAACGATTGCCGTCTAGGGCCCATAAGTCGGATTTAAGTTGCCCAAAATTAGTTGTTCACTGACAGTTTCACGTGTAAATAATTATCTATGTACATGTGAAACTATCAATGAAAAAACTACGTTTGCGCACCTTGTTTTATAATGTTCAGCTAAAGCTGTAGTAAAATAGTTGGCAGTAGAGCATAGTTACTAAAGGACTTGGTTCGCCGGTCGTGTTTTGACTTCATCATTCGCTGTGTCAGTCTACATAACAAATTCTATACCTACCTACTCATTTTCACAAAATAATTTGACCCTTGCTGGCACCGACATGCAGAATTGTACTTTATACTATGGTCGTTATGTCCGCTGACGAGTGCAGCGTTATCGCGATCAGTGCATTCCATGCACAATACAGGCGAACCATTGTCATTTATTACTGGGCACAATCTAAATCACGACTGATTACTGAGAATCTTTATACCAAAATAACACAACAATTAACACAAACCATGAGACAATCAGTGCATAATATGTTATATGTTAGTTCTTCTTGTACTTAATTTAAATGAACCCAAACTAAAACATGTGATTTCCGCCAACCCACACTGGGACCGCCTGTGTAGATTACGACCCACTCCCTCTCACCGAGAGGAGGCCTGTGTCCCAGCAGTGGGAACATTATAGGTTTATTATGCTATGCTAAACCAAAACTATATTTTCAAAACAACCAATTGTTATCGTACACTCGAACAGTGCCAGTCACAACCATGACAATATTTGTTTGTTTCTCTTCCAAACTCCACCAGATTAGCATGATAAGAGACTTTTCACCAAGCCATTTGTCTCAATAAAAACTGACAGTTGCCACAGTTTTTATCATTTTTAATTCACACCATTGTCTCACTGGCTGTGTGTCAATTCTGTCAGATTTCTGGTCATAGCGTCCAGCATTGAGCCGTCAGTCGAATGAAGACAAATATGTTGGCATGACTTTCAAAAAGAAAGTGTTTTCGCAAATTGAATAGAGTGCAGTTATGGTGGTCGAACGTCTGTATTAGTTTTTCGGGGCCATTTTAATAGACGAACTAGTTTTATAATGTTTGTATGTGACGAGATATGTCATTGTGCCTCTTACTGAATAATTGCTTTGCTAGATTTTCATTGAATTGAAACTTTTGCAAGCTTATAGTTGTCGATACAAGTCGTCGAATCGTAGTTTCTCACATACTACGTAAAAACTTGTTTCCTTTTAGAACAAAATTTTTTGTGGGTTATTTAGATAATCGAAAAGGCGTAGCCAGCTGTTATTTCGTTAACACATGTGATGCAGGTAACAAAAACTTAAATATTCATCTATATTATGTTGGAAATCTAGCGTAAAAGATCTACGAATGTTTAATAATAGAATTCATATTTTCTGATTTATATTGGTGCGAAAAATATCAAATTAATGGGAATAGGATGACACAGCTCCGAAAATTGATAGTTAAATTTGGAAAAAACGTGAGAAAATTCCTTTTATGTTCGTCATATTCTTTCACCTACATTGAATATTTCAACCTACCTTTACGAAACCCTTCGACGACACATTCCTCATGGGCACACTATACCACTTATTTATCGTGTTATATTGTAGCTGGCTGGTGGCCATTGAGTTAGTTATTGGCTCAAATTGACATGTCCGTCTTCATAACGGAAGCCGTCGGATTACGTTCAAGCCGAATGTTGTCAGTTGTTTGTTTTATATTCTTTCAGGTTTTAAAATATTTCGTTGTTTTATTCAGTGTTATTGCTGGATTATTTTAGCATTAGCAAAAGAGTTCTGTTGCACTTAATGTATATTGCTACATAGCGCTGTGATCGCTCATGAATTAATAACAATAAGTTTATTATAGAGGGGGGCCCGTGACTAAATAATAACAGCCGCACAGGTCGATCGATCAGGTTAAGCTACGCTTGCCGCGGTTGGTTTGTGGATGGGTGACCATCTTTACATAACGAGACCCCTCCGTGCCTCGGAAAGCACGTTAAGCCGTTGGTCCCGGCTGTCATTCGTGGATCTTTAACAGTCTTTACGGGTAGTCAGAAGCCCGAAAGTCTGACCACCAGACTTACCAAGGAGTATCGTATTACCCAGTGACTGGGTTGTGGAGGTCAGATAGGCAGTCGCTCCATGTAAAATACTGGTATTCAGCTGCATCCGGTTAGACTGGAAGCGGCACCCCAACATAGTTGGGAAAAGGCTAGGCAGATGATGAAGTTTATTATATTTTCTCTCACAATGTTTTTGTAGCACTTTACAGTTTTGAACTATATAAATTCACACTGTGAGAGCTGGTGCCTGAAGTAGGTTTTTAGAAAAAACCTGTATTACAGGTATCAAATAATCTCTGGTCTGGAAACCAGAGATTGTTTGAAGACGATACTGTTGCAATGTCTGTAATTTTTTTTTTTTTTTTTTTTTATATTCCACAACTATCACACAACGCCGTCTAGTCTCAAGCTAAGCAGAGCTTGTGATATGAGTACTAGACAACTGATAAACATACTTATATATTTCTAAATACATACATATATAGATAAATTACACCCAAACACAGAACAAATGATCATGCTCATCACACAAACATTTGTCCTGTGTGGGAATCGAACCCACGACCTCCGGCATAGCAGTCATAGTCACTGACCACTAGACCAACAGGCCAGTCAAATTTGCGAATAGACTGAGTTTTATGCAGCTAATATTGCGATTGTTACTATCTGAAATGCACATTATTTGTTATAAGTATGTCATTATTATTATCTCATCAATGTAATTTGTGTCGTTTTGGATGAATAAACAAATAAATAAATTAGAAATATTGTTGATAAAAGCGTGCACACCCAGCACGTTAAGTAGAGGCAATACAATTTTTCAAATACGGGTTTTCTTTTTATTGCACTGGACAAAGAAGCAACGAATATAACATTAATATATCACATCGATTTAAAGACTGTTCACACCTCATTAAACAGATTCATTATCTTTTCTTGTCAGCGAAAATGATCAAATTTATTTGGCTAGGCAAGAAATATCAGACATAAACTAAGTTTACAGCTAAGTTACGTTCGTTAAAGTTTTTCTGTAGCTACAACGGTTACTGTACCTACCCAAAAGCTACGGTTTTCTAGGAAAGTGATTCCATTATAACGGCTGTCATAAAAATCTGTCATTTTCACCAGTATTTAGAAGAATGAAAGTTTTTTTTTTTTTTGGGACACTCAATGAAACACAAAAAGTAAAAATAGAGCATTTAAAACTAATAAAGTTACACTAAAAACTACCAGAAAAAAAAATTAAATGCGAGGCCAAAAAGACTTATCTCAGCATAATGCTGCGATATTTAAAAAATTAAATGCCGCTGCGCTGATATTCTGGTAGATTATACGTAGGTAAGTATTAGTAGTATATAGTATTTGACATTAAGGTGTCAAAAACGCCTTGTGTTTGGACTATTGTATATGTGTGACTATTGTCCGCTTTCTTAGGAAACTAAAGCTTCATTGATCTCGTCTTAAAAATCTACCGTTGTATAGGTATTTTTACGAGCTACATTGTAGGTTTTTCACATTCCTCATAAAATTATTTTTGTTTAAGAAAAACTGTTGAATTTTACTGAATTATCGTTTTGCCAACTTGTAGGCGTTGCTTCCCAGCCTTTGCTTTGGAAATATTTACTCTTCTATGAAAGCTGAAGTTGTAGGTAGATTTTGAAAAAAAATATCTGTGATACGCTTTTGCACAGCATTCTGTAGTCGCCCCTAAACCTGTTATGTGAAGGGTTACTTAGGTATCCTGTGTCCACAATTTAGTTTCCGAAAATGTAAACAAATACTTACTTACGTGTTTTGAAAAAATAACTTTTAATACTACATATTAACTCCAGTTTGCGCTACAACTTCAAATTATGGGTTTTTCAAAATTATTAAATTCATCATCATCTGCCTAGCCTTTTCCCAACTAGGTTGGGGTCGGCTTCCAGTCAAAGTTATTAAATTATTATTTTGAAATTTTGCACTGTTTTAAAGTTGTTTTTTTTTTAAGTTGAAATAAAATCAATTTTAAACATGGATTTAAATATCTGTGACCTACCACGGATGGGTACCTATGTATCGGGGTAATCCTGTAGCTAGGGATGACACGGCCCAAAGGAATAACCACAAGATCTATATTACCCACATCCAAACATCCTTATCAACCATCCCGTCACCTATAATACCACCAAAATCCGCATCACCATAATCGTATTCCGATACCGATACCAATACCAGAATGACTAGCATAGTCTATAGTAACAATCGGATATCAAGCGGCGCGACTGACATGTAAATTGTGATCGACCGGGATCTGAACCCGCTACCACGGACTACCGGTGCCACTGCGCTGACTCAGCACTTATTGCACACCTGCTTTAGTAACCCATAGAAGGCGAAGTAGAATAGTTGATAGATAGGAGTTTGGGCCGTATGACGAAGGTGATAAAGGGTATTCTGCTGTAAAGTAATTTGAGCATAGTTTCTGCAGCCTAAGTGAGATTTAAGCGATAGATACGGGTTGTTAATTAAAGTATTTACAAGGTTATGTAGTTGTTTTTGGATTTCATTAGTAAGTATTCCCGAACTATTTGCTCTGATGCACGTCGAATATCATCGTGTTCGTGACACGTGGAGTTTATGTTCTGTGGTTTTGATAATAGGTATGGCTATTAAAAAACCACAGAACATAAACCGCGTAACTTATAACTATGTATCAAAACTATACGGTCGGAAAATGCCCAAAACCAGCAGCTAACACACGATAGTTCTTGAAAATAGAGTTTTCAACTATGAAGACAAAAACAATATTTTAATACTTAAAAGATGTGGAGTTTTTCAAACACAAGCATCTGTCGATTCCGTCCAACAAACGAAGCCAAGTGACCGTCCTGTCCTGTAGGTTCACATAAAGGGAGCATTCGTGCGGAACAAAAATAAATCTACAGAAAAGACGCACCAACAATACCACATATTCCTTAATATCAAAAGTAAAGAAAAACGTATACCTGCTCTTTATATACAACAATAAACAGCATACATAACCAGAGATTCTCACCGACCTTCGTCAAAACTTTATCTAACGCCTCATAATCATACAGCCCAAGATTTTTTTCCAACATAATTCCTTGATCCCCTTAATGCTAAAAAAAGCAAAGATGATGTTTTTAATCTAACGTTTGAAAGATTGACAGGTCGGTCGGATGCCCGCGGCCTACCAGGTAGGCAGAGATACCTATAACGTTTGATTAAAAATATTTCAGCAAAAGATTGCTGGCGATGTTATCGGGTTTTACCTTTTATCTCAAAAATATTATTATTTTTCGTTCAGCTGTTCGAATTTTGAATATTTTTTTTAGTTTTTGTGTTGGCTGGAAAGCTGCCAGGATGTTTTAATGGTTTGTGGTAAAGATGTCTATAATTTAGGTTTGTATTTTGAAATGTTGGTAGGTTGTTTTTCTTGAAAAATCTACTGTAATTGGTCGGTCGATATAAAACAGTTTGTAACTGAATACCCAAATATTTGAAGACAGATTGACAGCTTTATTTCAATTTCTCTACTTTATAAAGTAATTTCATTAAACGTAAAATTCCATCAAAACTTTAGGGCAATCGATAAACAAAACAAAAAAGCCTAAGTAATAAAATAAAAATAAGCTAAAGGCTGGTATGTATTCAACAAACGTCTTTATATCTACACACAGTTGAACTATTTCAAATAAACAGCGTTACAGGGACACGCACATAGAACTCAAATGTGCGTAAAAGATATATCACAGTTGCAAACATCTCAACCACTAGTAAATGCACCCTACAGAAGCAGCCATTTCTCAAAGTGTACGAACGCATTCAACGACCCTTCGTAAAAAAATATTGAACTACAACCATCCCCTAAAATTATTTTAGTGAAAAGAAAGGAACTTAATACAGTCCCCACCATGCCACGGGGCGCACCCCTAGTGTGTGTGTATGTGTGTAAGTGCCAACTGTATTAGATTGTGGGTGTGTGAGTGCCCTCGGAACGAGCGGCTGACAGCTGAGCATGGGGAGTGGAAAGTACTGAAATGAGAAAAAAAAGGTATTTTTTTATTTTATTTTACACCTACTGGGATATTGATGATATTGTGAATAAAAGTTGCCAATTGATTTTAATGTTCGTGCCCCTTTTTAATAAACGATCAAATAATTTATTGAATCATTGAAAATAATTATAATTAGAGCGTTCCATGAAACACACTGCAAGCAGACATAAATCTGGAAGAAAATAAAACTCGTGTTTTAATTATATTTAACAGAGAAAGTCGCAGTGCATAGCACATTATTTATTTATTTATATAATTATTCTTTAATCAAAACGTTTTACAACCAATTACAGAAATTAAAGACACTTTACAAATACACATAAAACATTGAATATAAAATCAAGTAAAAAGTTAACAACACTTTCATACATCCCTCTCACAGTACCTACTCCTGACATGCCGACAAAATCTTCGTATTGATTATGAGCCAAGAGAAAGGATGATGGTTTGCAGGGCAACATTATCAATATTAGGTAAACAAGCATGCGATATTTTCATGAAGTAACTGCAAAAACTACTAATAAACAAAAAGAAACTTAAAAACTTTACACATATTATTAAATCCGCTTTGATAAACCAATTTAATTCAATAACCTCAGTACTTTCTTCCAACCGTACCTCAGAACCATACCGAGCGGGCGCGGCGGGCGTCGCGTTGTGTCGGGAAATCAACGCACACACACACAACTCACCCCCACATACACACATATCGTACGTCGCCCCACAGAAGGGCACAAAAGCTTGGCCGACTGACTACCGAGATATGTGCTATATATACAGCCGTGATATATTGTATGTCTTTATAATAATCTATGTAGTATATGGAGCGTCTGGAAACGCGTTTGAGAGCAAAACAAAGTGCGAGTGTGCTTCGTTGATTTTCAATGAAGTGCGAATTAAGAAAGTGTTTGTGATGCTGGCTTGACTTGACTTTTCTTTTAATTTAACTTTGAGAAGCGTCTTTACAAACAACAAATCTTTACAAACTGTGTTCCATAAGTTTCAAATATCCACAAAACACATTGTTAACCATTCAGCAATAAAACAGTAATAAATAATAATTTACTTTGGTTTTAAAAGATATAAAGATGATTGAATAAATTTATAAGGACTGCTATAATCTTATCTCACGTAGGTACTCACACCCAAATGTGTTGTTATTTACTTAAAAGGTAAAGTAAGAAAAAAAACTGGCCAAGTGCGAGTCGGACTCGCACACGAAGGGTTCCGTACCACAAGGCAAAAACGCCGAAAATAACTTGTTTGTTGTATAGGAGTTAAATATTAATTAATTAAATATTCATTTTATTCTGTTTTTAGTATTTATTCTTATAGCGGCAACAGCAATACATCTTCTGTGAAAATTTCAACTGTCTAGCTACCACGGTTCATGAGATACAGCCTGGTGACAGACGGACAGACGGACAGTGGAGCCGTAGTAATAGGGTCCCGTTTTTACCCTTTGGGTACGGAACCCTAAAAAGGAAAAACAAAAATGCGTATATACTGGTACTATATCTACTGATCATCAACGTAAGTACAGAAAGCGTCACTATGTCCTAACCCCTCAAGTTTTAAAATGTTACACTGCTACAACATTGAATTCCTTACGAATAATCTAAAGAATACTTCAAAAAGAGTCCATTGTGTTGACTCGGATTCGAACCATCGCATCACCGAACGTCGTCATACTCATACCGGCAGTTTGACGAACTAGCCAGCGAGCCCATATGAATTGCGATGAAATTGTTATCTACTATCGGCTGAGTCATTATATCTTTAGGTCCCTGTCTAATCGAAAGATGTTATAATTTGAGGGTATCCATTAACTTTACTTACTTACGTGGTCTTTATAAAATTAATCCATACCTTCAAGTTAGAACTTTGTATACGTTCACTTAAAACGGCGAAGAGTAAACGACTACTATTTATCCATTATTTTTTTAAATGATTTCTGATTTTATAAGAACTAAAATAGTTGTTCTGTTTGTTGTAAAATAAGATCATAGTTTTTTTAGATAATAGCAATAATAAATATTATTAAATGATTATTAAAGTATTTTATTTTTCTTGATTTTTTAATTCTTTATAAATAATTACTACTTAAAACAAAATAGAAAAATATATCAAAATAATATAATGAACAAAAAGCACATTTCGTGCCTATATAGAATTTGAACTTCCAATCTTATGCACGGTAAGCGGTCTTGAAACCTCCAGTCTATTTAGACGCTGAATAAGTTGTCGTAAATGTTAACCCTATTATTGTTGCTTGTCGTCGCAAAAGTATTGTTTTATTGAAAGAAACAAAAATAAAAACAGAATTAAAAAAAAAAAACTTACTTAAACTTATTTATTCACAAAAACAATACATTATTTAAAATAAAATGTTTTTGCAAAATACAAAAACCAACTTGGGCCTATCACGGATTTGAACGCACATGTCTTTTGGTGGGGTAACTACTTAAAGGAGCTGTGTGTACATATTAAATCTTATATCATAAATGTTGATGTATATTTACCACCTTGTAAAGGTTGTCTGTAAGAATACGTCCTCACGAGAAGAAAGTGACTCTTCAGTATGGACTATATCTTTTATATTTTTTCTCTTTATATTTAGGTACATAATTTATTTTCATAATCTGTTAACTAACTACCTATTTACACTAGGTAATACATTAAAAGACTAACTATATAAATAAATACAAAAAGATATTTAGGCGTAGATATTTTTGATATTTATATTTCAAACTGGAGTATGTAAATACAACAACAAAACTAGAAAGTCAACATTATGTCTAGTGATGAATCGAACTCTATTTCCTTGGGAATAATTCTGTAATTAATGTTAAACTGCCTAAAAGATATTTTACAAATTCAAATCTTGATAGTAAAGTTTTCATTCACTAACAAACTTTAAAGCTTATTTGAACTTCTCAAAACTAAACTGAAAATTTTTGTATATCATACTCCACAAACATAGAAATCCAATATCTTGAGCGACCCCTCCGCATATGTCGGCTTCTCACGCACATTTCTGCAGCTCTCAAATCGACTCGAGTATGGATTACATACAGCCGACGACTTGAGCCACCCTATACTATGATGTACAGGCACAATTTATAAGAAAATGCGTGCAAAAGAAAAATGAAAGACGTTTTAAATTTCAATTAAGCTTTTAGTAGGTTGATATGCAGTGTACGGCTTTGAAAAGTATTTTCTCGTCTACTTTAACGAAGAAACCTGAAGTGGCGGTAAAAAAAGAACCTAGGTTATAACAAATTTTATTGTTTTTTGCAGAAAATGGGGTTGTAACCTTACAACTCAGCTTGGAGAGTCATTTGGAAGCTTTTTAGGCTCATTTTTGTTTATATTAATTAATCCTGTGAAAGGAATGTTATAGGATATGTAGAAAATTACATATCCTATAACATTCCTTTCGTATTAAAGACAAAATCTTATACATAATATTAACTTTATATACTTGTACCACACGAAAACCATCCGCCATATTCAGTTGGGTGGCGCCCCTACGCAACAAGACGATGTATTGAAATTTGTCGCGTCGTACAGCCCTTTGAGTTCACTTCGCGCCGCCAAAGTTGCTGACTGTGGCTGAAGCGTATACGTCTACCAAGTTTGGCTTAAATTTAAGACGTCCATTGTTCTGTATGACGTGTATTGCTAATTATATAAGTTTGTTTTCAGCTTGCGTTGCTTTAGTTATGTTTTGATCATCATCTTTGTAGTTTAAAATTGATAGTAGTGAATTAATGCATCTGAAATCGAAAGAATCATAATTTTGGCTGGTATCTCAACTTAATCTTGCATGATTATTCTAAATTCTGAGTGTGGATACCTCACACTAACAAATCTGAAGAACCAAAAGGAGTTCTACTAACTCTTCTTTCGTTTTTGCATCAAATCGCAAAGTTATCAATAACTAATTTGTTCTTATAATGCATGAGAATATAAGAAATATAAATCTTCACTTGCCACTCTTCACCTCGTTTGTAGACTACTTACAGACGTATCTGAATACTTACCGATGTTTTCACAATATGGCAAGTCACTCCACGGAGTAAGGCTAAAGTCATCCACGAAAAGGTAACCGCACTCCATGTTACGAGTATCTGTCCCAGGAGAGTTAAAGGTCCTATCAAATTGTTTCCAGTTTGAGGACATTTTAAGATTATTGTTTTTATATGATTCGTAAGTACTTAAATAAATAATTTTACTGGTTAACTCCAAACTGTACACAAGTAAACTACTTTCTAGATGATTCCACGCGTAATCATAAATTTTGAAAGTTCCATTGTTTGAAACCACTATATTGATGAGGTCTTCCTGATTTTCTTACTGACCGTTTACTATTTGTAAATATCTCACCTAACTTCTTACCCTTTTATTCCAGCAAGTCACGGTCTCGGCGGCACTTTTACTTCACTTCCTCAACTAGTCCCATGGGACTCACCTGCCGAAGCCTCCTCTCTCTAAGACCTTTTACTTTACCGCCCTTTGTTTCCTAAATGTTAGAAGGTTGCAAAATAATGCCCCAATCCCAGTGGAGTGATCTGTAATTTCAGGAAAAAAACTTTAATGTTTAAAGCTTTTTTCCTCGCGATATTAGTTCCAAAGTTTTTAAAGTTAAATCGCCTAAAATAAAAGGTGGAATGGCTTAAAGTTCAATTACTTCACCTTTTATTTAAGGCGACTTAACTTTACGTAGTAACTGCATTATCTCAGTAAAAGAACCAGGTTCCTGGAAACCTGTTATTTTATATGGTTTGAGAGTGAAAAGATTAAAGTTAAAACTAATTATATCTAATTGAAATAGGTGCGATACCAAAATTAAGATTCCTCTTTCAGTGTCAGTAGTTCACTGGCTTTTGGATTAGGTCTTAATCCTATAGTTTTAATTTTAATCATTTCACTCTCAAACTAAAACTGAACAATACCTAACCTCACCAAACAACCGATTCTATGAAATTATAATTAACTGCGCGGAACAACAGCAACGTCTAGGTACCGTTTTCGTTTCGAAATTCGGATGTATGTAACTCAGGGTAAGAAATTAAATAACAGTAAAACAGCTACCGTCTGCTCAAAACAAAAGGGTCTCAAGGGACACGAAAAACACTAAACATTTTACAAGCGGCAAAGCACAATATATCCTTCAAACCGCGACGGTAGCATAATCTTGTTATTTGCATACAAATCTCAACAACAATAACATCTTTTGTCTACACCAAGAAGATCTGCAAAAATTATAACTCTTTAACGCGCCGTGCAAAAAAGGGTTATTGTGAAGAAACCTTGCCAGTCTTTTGCGAATGAATAAGAAAATGTTTCGGCTAATTTGGGAGTTTTTGCAATATTTTTTGCACATCATCTGGGTCTAGGACAAAAAGCAACAATCTTTTCGTAATATACTGTTCCAAAAATTCTGTTGGCGTCTTGCCAACATCTTTACGTTTGATCCCTACTTGGACATCAGAACTAAAACTTCAAATCAATTTCAATGTCCATTTCTTTAGGCTCCCATTTGCTTTGTAATTTCGTGTAAGATTAGCGGTCACTTACTGTACAAATGAGGCACGCGATTTTTTGTTGATCGGCAATTTGGTTAATGGCTTTTAATATCTATAATTGGTGCCCAAGAATTGATTTATGTAAATGATAGGAAAATCAATATGGGACTGAATTTCAACGTTAGGCGTTGCAACAAATTTCTTATTCTATTTTAAGACCATTTTAAACAATTGGATATAATTAAATAAGATTGTTAAGTGCCATTTTGGTGATACAAATATGTCAACGTATGATATATGTATTTCAATTGGGTAGTCCAAGTATCCAATTTCACCCAACTACAAAATCGTGACTGGTACATTTAAATTCCAAAACTTCAAATCCAACAAAAGTAACCTAAAACTACAACGACAATGAATAATATCCAAGTGTGAAAAATCCTACAAGCGATATTAAAACTGTGAACACAAGTACAATTTATATCAGAGTTGATAAAACCGTAGTCGTCAGGCTCGCAGGAGATGTTGCGTGCCGGCCACACAAAGAGCCAGCGACTTTGATTAATGACCTTACATTCAACGAATACATTACGATTTTTGCTTTCATTTCGTTCGATACGAATGTCACAAGGTTATGATATCGATGCCAGAGGAACGAACAATGCGTAGGAGTGACTTGTGATGCATGCCGATATGCTTGGATGCAATTTTGGTTGAATGTAAATTGGGTGCTTGCTTAACGATATGGCTTCGGGCAAGGTAATGTTCATGATGGTTGTAATTTATTGAATTTGGATTCAAGCATTCATTAATCTATTCACTTACTATTGATTTTCTATCTGTTAAGAATAATTGTTAAGTGAATAATGAAACTGTTGACGCTTAATTTAAAAAAGCAATGGGTATCTAATGTACGGCAATCCTTTTCTTGATAACTTTGTGATTCTGGATGTGTTCGAATAGTACATAATAACTGCAGCGGCAAGCAAAAGAGGCATTGATGGACGAACGTGTAAGTCCATCAATGCCTAGTTGTGGCCAAGGCTTGTATAGTACTTTTTTCAAATAATGCGCGAAAATTCAAACTGAGTAAATTAATTATGAATTCCAGAATCAACAATAATTGTTCACGCGCCAATATGTTCATTCGTTTCTTGATTACTTTAAACAGGTTTAATTTTTGGTAAGTTAACTCCTTGGTTGCCATGTTTCGGAGTAAAAGATCGATCCATTTTTAAATTACACGACAGATATAAGTTTACTATGTAATTTATTTGGCCGCTAAACCACGACATGATATGGATTTTCATACAACTTTTGCCGCGGCCGCTGCTCGCATGTATTTGGCCAGTACAGCAATTTCGATTTATCTCAAAGAAGGTTGTCAAAATAATGCTCAAACCAAGCATGTTTGAGAAAATGTTATTACAACCTTTTCGACGAGTCTACAGACTTTGACAGATGTTGGAGGTAGCTATAAGTAAACTATTCAGAGCATAAATAAAAAGCAGTACAAGTATTTTTCATTACTATATTTATTGGTTTTGTATTCACATTTTTCTATTTCAGTTACAAAACAATTTCTCGTTAAAAATTAAATCCACATTTTGTACCTAAGCCTAAGTCATTGTCTACATCACATAAGTCGTGAACATTATGAACGACATTTTTATCAATATGATTATTTTTACATACACAATACATCTACCCACCTGTAGCGTTATTTAGGAACAGTATATTAAATAATTCAACTGAATATATTATTTTTTACATAAAAGCTTTCAGCGAATCACCAAAGCATTAAAAAATATTTAAGTTTTGTTAAGGAAAACTTATAATCCTCGGTTCATCAAAGTGAATGATAGATTCCTATACTGCTAACACAAGCTAGAATTTATAAAAGTGATATTTCAATACCTATACACAAGATAAAAACAGTTTGGTAGATGTCTCGAAAATAACGAAATACATCAGTTGAAATGGTAACTAAAAGTAAGTAGACAGTTCAGCGCACATTGATGACAATATTATTATCCTTGCAAAGTATATGTATAAAAAGTTAGTTATTAATTTAATAAATACAATTATTACTACTGACAATGACTTAAAATAAAATGTACAAATTCAACACTCAGAAGATGTTTACCTACCCTAAAATAATAATAATCACACTTTTGACATTGTAAAGTTTTCCACCTAACTATCCAAACATCCAATTATGACTGGTTACTCTAAAATACTTATACAACTTAAAAATAAACCTTAAATTAATTTAATCACTTTATTACACCTTAGACACAAAGGAATGGTAAGAATTACAGTTCGATAATGAAAAATAGAGTTTTCTTCTTTACACATCTAAAGATTATAAGGCGGTTAGACCGTAGTCTGATTTGATGACTGGTTGGTTTGATGGGATGCCGGTGCCGCAGCCTGCCGAGCCGACGGGAGAGCCGTGGGCTGCAAGGTTGGCAAGTAAAGCAGGGTCCATGCCTCCATGCATGCTCATCATGTGGAGGTGATGTGGTGTCATGGGATGCCCCGCATTCATCTGGCTCCCTGGGTGAGACATCGGACTGATCGCTGGATCGTGTGACAAATTTTGCTGTGCGCCAACACAATGCAAATCATTCATTATGTTATCAGTAACATTTTCTATACTGTCTGGTCGGCCATTGTTGTTTGATTTCTTCTTATCATTGTTATTTGTATTCTTATTCGATCTACTCTTTGGTGTACCCTTAGTCGAGGTTGTGGTGACGCCGGCCGGATTTGTTTTTCTCCTTACGTTTTTGGTGTTGGGCAGCTTATTGTCCTTTTTCCACTTCATCCGTCTATTCTGGAACCAGATTTTGATTTGCCTTTCAGATAAGACTAAAGTGTGAGCTATCTCTATCCTTCTTCTTCGCGTTAGGTATCTGTTGTAGTGGAATTCTTTCTCAAGTTCTAGTATTTGGTGTCTCGTGTAGGCTGTGCGTTGGCGCTTCGGTTCCATCCCAGGTTGATATTGGCCGTTTGCTGTGAAAGAAAATAAAATATTTTAAATGTCGTGTGTTGGTGATGTTGAAGGTCGGGAGAAGTCGGATTTTGTTTTAACTATGTAACATTTGGGTTCGTTAGTGAACTACAGTTTTCGTAGTACGCTAACTGCAATCGATAAACAAAAGTCTGCTTAAAATTAAATTGTTTTGTAAAATTATCATCATATTCCTCATACTCTATGTTGATCTGAAAATATTAAACTTTGTATTAACTCCAATATTATGTATACTCTCAAACACCGCACCTCTAATAAAACTGTACCTACTAACAAAATATAAATAAGGCTGTACCTACTCTACCTACATCAGTAGCGTTGCGTGCTCGACACAATAATTTATGTACCGGCCCGTTGTGTTAATTAATGTGCATAATAATTACACATGCATGCGCCTGAGCTTCCTTTTTGTTTTGATTAATTGCGCCTAGTAAATTAGTTGTACAGACACCGTAGACATTGATACGATTTCGTACACCTTGTATGGCATGTTACAATTTTGCATGTAATATACGTACGCACATATTAGGAAGTTCATTTGGTACATTCGTAGGTATATACGTGTTGTTGAGTATGTGTAAAGGTTGTTTAAAGATTTCAATTTCGTTTGTTGTCAATTTTGATTGATCATTTTTGTAAGACACTTTTACTTTTTTAGATTAGTGAGTCAAATTGCTTGTCTAACACAGTAGTTTTTTATTAATTCGCGTCAGTAAGTAGCAATGGTAGCTAAAGTTCAATCTTAACCATGATTGGTTTCATATTATAATTTGTTTTAATTACCAAAATGCCACCAGTAGGCATTTGTGCACATTTATATAACTAGTTCAATATTTATAAGCGCTTGCGTGACTGAACACTATTATTTTACTACTAGGTTCTGCCCGCGACTTCGCAATCCTATGGCACTCGGCTATAGTGTAGCTTTCAGCCAAAGAAAGAATTTTCGAAATCTGACCACTATATCCAGGGATTACCTCATACAATCAAACTTTTAGGAGGAGGAAACCTCTATACATATATAGGGGGAAAAAATAACTAGTACGCAAACTGTAACCAAATTCAGCATTATGATTCTAGTCCTAGAGTGAAAATTTTTCGTCGGTTATCAAAAAAAAAATCTACTGTTTCATAAAAAAGAGCGCGGTCTAAATGTATGGACAACTAATATTATTTTTATATAACCAACGAAATTCTTTTACACTAGTCTAGATATGCATAATGCTCATATAGGGGAAGGTTGCGATCATTGGACTAGCTCTTTCATTGGACCACCAAGGTATTTCCAAAACTGTGCAAGCTAGCAATACCCAAACTAGTCGAAATGAGTCCGTGACGACTCAGTTGCACCCCCCTCTTACCTCAGTGACGCTGCGGCACGTGGCGAGGAGAGACGTGTGACGTTGTCTTTGCGGCGGTCAAAATCTAATTATTACACTCAGGACAATTTGACGTCAGTATCATTGCATTCATATTTGTCTGCGTGCACTGTTATGAACTATTAGACAATTTAATTGTGATTCCATGAGTGTTATTCAATTTTGTCTAATCATGACCATGTATATTTTATTTTATTTTTTTCTTAACGAATACCTTGTTGCCATCAATGGACCCCAAGAGAGTTCCACCGTTGGACCGGTCCAATCATAGAAACTTTTTGCTGTATTTTTCTGGTTTGGGAATAGGTCCCGAGTATTTCACTAATTATGGAAAAACCATAGAAAAATCATTATAAATTTTAAATTCCAGAATGTCGCCAAAAAAAAGGAAGTACTTTGCATGGAATGAAACAAGTATGAACCTTGTTTTAGAATCAGTAAGGAAACAAAGAGTTGGTTTAAGTGAAGCAAGCAGAATATAATTATGGAGTCCCGAAAGCAACAATTGCTATTCCTACAAGCAACCTTAGCTTCCTTTAGACTGTATCTTAATTTAGATGACTTGTTGGTCTCACTAGATGTGCCAAATGTAAAATTTTATTAGATCCTACTAATTATGTAGCCTATAACTATAGTTTGTTTGCTTGTCGTATGTGTATGAGTAATGTTTGTCTCTCCTCGTATGTCACAATTTTGTAATATTGATAATTATAATTAGTTGCCTCGATTGGTCCTCTAGAACAAATTTCTCGAAGTCCATTGATGGCAACCTGGTGGTTCATTGAAGGTGCCCATGGTCCAAAGAAGGCAACAGCCTAAGATTTTGTTTTCTTCGTTTATAGCAAAAAGTGTAAGCCCGAATTGTTTGTGCGTTTGATTATTATACATAAAAGTCCTACGAAATAGAAATAATAAACTGCTTTCATTTTAACACTTACACTTTTTGAGGTATGAGGTAGTAAAGTTATGTGGTCCATTCATAGCAACCTTCCCCTACATAAATATATGCGCACTGGTTATTTTTTTTCCTTTACATAATATAGAATAGTTTGACCTGTACTATCATTTACAATCAAAGCATATTTAAAACTCATATCATAACTACCTAACTGGTTAAAATAAGTTTCTTTCTAGGCTTTCGCAAATCAATAATTCTAAGCCCTTGCAAAACAAGGCGAGGTATAAGGTTGCTACCTCACGTCATCCTCGCCCTCTTCAACTCCATAAATCAAGTTTCATATAATTCAGGTTTAATCAACGAATTCTATAGAGCGACCCTTTCAATTTGTTTAATACACAGTCCTAGGTTATAGTCGATTAATATTAGTATTTCAGTGCTGAAAGATTTAATGCCTATCAGGGTCGAAGGCCTTACTTCAAAAGCCTAGTATTAAAGCTAACTTGAATGTTCATTGGGGCTAATACTCCTGACAGAATAGTTTCATTGTCACCCAAGTCCTCGTAATTTTGTAATTTCCTTTTGAGGAAATTGCCTTTATATTTGATGTCAAAGGGGCTTTGTCAATGTAACGTCTTTTTTTATTTATGGAATAGAATGGAAAATGTTGGAATTCATTAGCTTTTTTATATATTTTTCAAAGTTCAATGACATGGCAGAATCCGATAAAATAAACCCGATAACATCGCAATTTCAAAATAACTATGACTTTTTGATATAATATGTTATTTACCTTTAAAAAAATGGCGCAATTTACATCCTTTCTTACGTAGAACATACTTATTTTAAATTTTTTCGACTACTAAAACATTTAAAATTTTGAATAGCAAAAAGTAATCTAGATTCTCAGTATAATTATCTCAATTAACATTTTCTCACTAACGGACAAGTTATAATTTTATTTTTTGTAGCTGGAATATTTAATTTACAATTTGCTACGCTACCTTTTTCAGCATTACCTACACCTACCCACTTGTATCAGAAAATCTTTTAAACTATTCATCTTTATCATATAACAATACAATAACCTCGTAGTGATGAAATCGATAACAAGAAACTCCATCCGTAGAAATGACACAATAGTTATAACATAACGCACACACATCCAACCGAACTTCCTTTTATTTATTTCGATAAAACAAAAAGATAATCTGGAACGAGATCACAAATCACTAATCTACACATAAGAACCTTAGCGAGAGAGGGATAGAAACATTTCTGTGGGGTTCGTAGTGGTATTTCTTTGAATCTCCGCGGTCCTGGTATGTGCGGTCGCCGGGTTGAGCCGAGATTCCCGCTGACCACTGACAAGTCTACATTGAGCAGGGTCCAGGGATCGCACCAAATAAATATGGAGATATAGTCGGCTAGTTTTCGGTATGTTTCGTTCCCGATACAAGGAAAACGAGAGAAATAGGAGGCGTGTCTTTTTTTGTCATATATGCTGTGTGTAGATGTTCTGTAATCATACTTTTTGTTTCGGATTTTGCTTTCACTGATTCAGTATTAGTGAAAGCAATTTCATCTATTGGTGAAGTTGTAATGGCTAATTTAGGGTCATTCTATCAACAGATTTTTTATACCAAGGAGCATAACATGTATAGTTAGTGATACAATCTTCTATGCTCATATTTTTGTGTTGAATGAGTAAGTGCGAACAATTTAATATGGTGAGAATTTTTTCAATCTCACCGTATTGATAAAACAAAACATAGCGATGAGCTGTAAGTAACACCTGAAGATGAGGTTTTAAAAAATCCGAGTTCATAACAAGTTTCCCTTAAGACAATTTGAGAGTGATTCATCATCATCTGCCTAGCCTTTTGCCAACTATGTTAGGGCCGGCTTCCAGTCTAAACGGATGCAACCGTATACCAGTATTTTATACGAAGCGACTGCCAATCTGACCTCCACAACGTAGGTACTGGGCAATACGATACCCCTTGGTAAGACTGGTTGTCAGATTTTCGGGCTTCTGACTATCATCATTGGTTATCATCTCTAAAGAAATGATCATGAATCTTTTAAACTGCCAACGTTTGTAATTCTTGTTTATTTCAAACAAACAGATCTTAATTTTAGAAGACCAGTAGCCAATTCAAACACGTTACTAAAGGTTACTGTTTGTCCACGAAGCCGTAGGTAATCAATTACCGACAAATTATTTAAACGTCCGTGGCGACAAACAGACTTTGTTGACTGATTAGCCGTGAAAACTATTAGAGTGTGTATTGTTTGTCCTATTGTAACGCAAACGTAAATTTGAACTAATTAATCAGAGCTTTAAAAATATATGTACAAATATTGGTCGATCAAATACCTAGTACTCCTACACAGAATAAACGACTGTAACCTAATTCCAATTAAGTAAATGTTCAGGTTGTAAAGTATCAGTTTGGCATGTTTAAAAACAATATTATATTAACATTACTCGCATAATCAGCCTATAATGTTCCCACAACTGGGACTCAGGCCTCCTCTCTGTGAGTGTGTCGTAATTCACCACGCGGGCCCGGTGCGGGTTGGTAGATGTCAAATATCTTCTATTCTAGGACATTCCGGTTTCCTCACGATGTTTTCCTTCACCGTTTTGAGAGCAGTGGTGATGAAATAATTTACACAAAGTAAAGCGCCTGAATGGGGGATTTGGACCTACGACCTACAACTCGTAAGTCGCGGAGAGCAATGGTGGCCCAGTGGTAACATTATCTAGCATGTTGAACAAAAAAAAAAATGAAGTGTGTATTAAAAATAAGATAGATTAATATATTCAATCACAAAGTAACTCGATCTTAGAGATGACAACGCATCCCAAGACAGTGATCAATGTTACAACATAATAAAACTTTACAGCGATATCATTTTAATATCCTTTTAAAAGCTTGTATCACCTGCCAGAGAGAACCAACAACTCATTATTTTAATCATCATCGCGAACCGCTACTCGCTACCGGTGCTCGATCTTCGCTTCGTTAGCCACTATCACGTCATCGAGACGATGACAATCTCAATTGAATTACGAGCTACCTGCGACCAACGTGTGGTCCATCTGTTAATCTCGAGTCGATCTTACGACGCATGCGCTATCGGCCCCTCGAGGTGGTCCCGCCTCATTACGTCCAACTTACGATGGATCTAAAGCCTCTTTGTCCCACTATTGTGTACCATGAAAAATGTTAGTCCAATGACAGGTGTCGATAAGCCAAGTCTCTCTTTTAAAATTCGGAATATAATGCGCGAATGTGAGACTAGCAATTCCTTTGGCGATTAATCAATGAGACCGGTTCATTAATGATGTTACAATGGATGAGGATTCCTTTGATGTTTGTCATTTTAATCGTGAAGGATTTCAATTTTGATGTACCTAACTTTGTTTGGCGGTTTATCGAGGTTGTTTGTTTTTAGAGATGATATCCAATTATTTTATGACAAGAATGGTTCTACGAGTATATTAACAAGTAATGAAAAGCCATGCCATGCAAGTTTACACACGAAGGGTTCCGTCCCTCTTGTTCTTGCAATAGGTATAATTAACACTAAGTACATACTTATTTAAAACTTTCCTTGTATGGGGACCCCCTTTATTTTATTATTTGATGTTATAGCGGCTGTAATAATGCACACTCTGTGAAAATTTCAAGTGTCTACCTAACACGGTTCAAAAGACACAGCCCTGTGACAGACAGACGAACTGACAGCAATGCCTTAAATAATAGGGTCCTATTGGCACCCTATTGGTACGGATCGCAAAAGTTGAGTAACTACCCATATCGTCACGCTTTTATTCTCCGAAGGGTTAGACAGAGATGTAACTATAGTACACGAAACTTTTCGCCAGTTATGCTTTTTAAAGGCTCCTTCAAACAGGCGCGACACGCGATAAAATCGCGCGCGACAGAAAGGCACCGCAAGTCGCGTAACGAGCGGTGCCTTTGAGTTGCGCGCGATTATACGAGAACAAGAGACGAGCCTGTACCATTGTCAGGGTGCGAGAGGGAAAGAGAGAAGAGTGATTATTGGTTTTGCTATCAAAAATGGCTTTTAATAACACTCTAATAAGAACTAAGCAAAATTGAATTAAGTATCAGAGTAAGATTCATTCAGACGCATGAATCCGAAGTTCATTTTATTTTTGACAATCATGCGACCAAGAATTGCTTTTGATCCGGCCGTTATTGAAACAGTCTCTAAAAGGCTGGCGACGAGAAATATAAAATTCACATCATCACGCACCCTGTCTTTTCTCGACGTAAGGGATGAGTTTCAACAAATTTGCTGCATCATCGTCGAGGGAACCTAGCTGTGCATTTGCTAATAGTATCTCCAAATATTTCTTTAGAAAATGAAGGAGCAAAAATGCCTTTTTATCTAATTATTTCAGGATTCTTTGACCCACTACAATGATTTTTTCTTAACCTTTTTTTAGATAATATAAATTATAATAATATACCAAAGTAACAAAATGGACATGCTGATGGAAATAATATCCTGCAAATAAATATAAAGAAAATTTTACAAAGGATAAAAGAAATGGTTACTTGAATTTATGAGAAAATCACTTTTATTTTGTTTTAATGCCACTGTGTGTTTTACATGCCCCAATCATCGTGGCCACCTACAGGGGGCCTAAAAAGGCCACTTTGAAGAATCATAAAAGGATAACATTATGAATCGTAATATGGCTAAGACAGTCCGTGTTATTCTTTTTTTCGCTGCAGGGATAATCAAAGAGATTGGGATTGGATTTGGATCGGATTGATTGGTATTTTAGTACAGACAAAAAAAATTACTGAAAAATGCTTCACCAATGGGATTTGATACGATTAACTTAACGGTTAACTGTCTATTATGTTATCCTTTTATGATTCTGCGAAAGTGGCCATTTTAGCTGGGTTGGGCTCAAACAATATGAACAAAACAAATAATAGTACCATGCAACATTGTCAGCCTGTATCTAACGTTCCCACTGCTGGGACACAGGCGTCTCTGTCAGAGGGGTAAGAGTGGGTACCATCGACACGAAAAGAAGAAGAATATACGATACTTCATGTCGGAACGGTACGGAACCCAAAGACTGACGCTATAGCAGTGTTCATAATCTCGGATAATTTACATTCCATTGCCACTTAATCAGATATCTACCATAATGAAATGTATTCTAAGTTGATTTTTAAGTAACCATTTGTATCAAAAAGGTCCTAATAAGTTTTTGATTGCAATGGAATTTGAACTTTTTTAAGTATGACATTCGGTTTGTGGTTCCTTAACTTGAAAATTATCTCAAATTCTTAATTCAAATACAGTCAAAAATATCAACATACACATCCAAGTTTTTGCTGCAAGTGAATACAATATGCATAATTTTATGTCATGCATAGAAAAAGGTGTCGACAGCGGGTTCATGAGACAACAAGTAAAGGTCGCTAGTGTTATAATGACTTATGGTTAAGTTACGGGCGGGGCAGAATAAAGTACTTAAGTAGATATCTAAACATATTTTCAAATAGCTTTTGCCCACGGCTTAGCCCTCGTTGAACTCGGAAAATATCCCACGGAAACGGAAACAGACGCCGCGCCAGCACATCAAGCTACTACAACCTGTCAAATTTATTTAATAGATTTTCAACTTTATCGCTAAAGCATAAGGTTCAAAGTTGATTGGTAAAATTTGACAGTTTCGGGTAGCGTGATGTGCTGGCGTCTGTACCACCGGGATTAAAAGTACGCTATGTCTATCTAGCCAGATGTTTCGTTACTATTTTATTATATGTAACACTAGCAGCGCCTCGCGGTTTCACCCACATACCTAAGTGTCGATCGCGTGGGAAAATCGGGATAAAAGTATTCTATTTGTTAATTCTGAAGCGTGAAGAAGTAACAAACATACGAACACACTCACAAACTTTCGCCTTTATAATATTATTGTGATAGACAGATATGAAAAGTGACTTTAATTTATGTATATAGATTCTGTCTGTTTGTGTGACCGCGTTGTCCTTCTTAACTACGCAACGGATTTAAATGCAGTTTTCACCATCATCCAGAGAATTTGTTCCTGAAGGCTTGTTTGTATTTAATACAAAAACTTACATATAATCTTCTTATATATAAAAATCTCGTGTCACAGTGTTTGTTATCGAACTCCTCCGAAACGGCTTGACCGATTTTTATGATTTTTTTTTGTGTATATTTGGTAGGTCTGCGAATAGATCGTAGGCTATTTTTTATACCCCTAGGTGATAAGGGGTATAAAAAATAGCCTCTCCAATTTTTTTTTGAAATCGAAACTTACGCGTTTGAAACCGCGGGGCACAGCAAGCAATATGTATAATAATAATGAAATCTCGATTTTGTGTCAAATCGTTATAACCGTGCGAAGCAGGGTCGGAACGCTAGTAAGTATTATACAAGCTGGCATATCGACGCGCAAACTGAAACCATGAATTCAGCACATGATTCTAGTCCCCATAGCGTGCACAGCGTACAAAAAAGCATTTTTTGTATATACGGGGCTTACAGGACCTAAACGCAAAAAACGCAAGTTTTAGAAACAATAAAAGTATATTATGATCGACTACAGTAAACAAAATCAGAAAAATATATGATATTCTTTAAGATAGATAGTATAGGTAGATAGAGTGTTGAAAACATAATACAACTAATTTGATACGATAGAAAAAATCATGAAGATACCTCTAAAAACTTTCTTTTTACAATAAAAACCATACTAATATACATACAATCATTCTGATTTTTCTCAGATTATTCTACAAGCAACATACTATATATAGTACTAGTGTTTTAATTTTTTAGTCCAAACTATAGATTTTTTGTAAATAGATAATTGCTTCATACTTCTGCAATAAATTACCAGCGTTGTGTCATCGCTCTTCTCTTTTATTTCTATGCAGTCCACAAAGACCGCGCTTTAGGTCATGGCGACGCGATCAAACGCCGACCGCGCAGTGGCGCCCTCATCGTGTGTTTGGTTATTTCTTTTATTTTAGAACGAAAATGCAGAAAATAAGCGGAAAATAGTGGCCACTATTATCCGTTTTAGTGATTATAATAAAACTAAACAATGTTAAACTACCGTTTATAACAATATTAACGTATAATCTTGTGGATCACAACTTAACGTGCTTATTTTCTGCATTTTCATTCTAAAATAAAAGAAATAACCAAACAAACGATGAGGGCGCCACTAGCCGTAGCCTTAAACGTCGAAAAATTTCTACCCTAGCGTAGAAATTTTTCGACGTTTAAGGCTAGGGGTTCATCATGTGCTGAATTCATGGTTTTAGTTTGGGCGTCGGAGGCCCTGCCATCCTGTATAGAAATATTATTAACGTTTGATTGTAAACAATGCAAGCTTGGACAACTACCTAAGCAATGATCATGATCTATGATAATGTTCTGATGTTCGCACTAGAATAATTAGATAGTGTAGTTTGTTCGGTGTGTATGGCAGGCATACAATTTACTTATTCTATGATATGAATATGAATTCATATCTATTCTATGATAAAAAAATAAATATAATAAAAAATGATTATTTATAAGATCATTACACCACTTCAGCCTTTTCATGTAAAATATTTTCTTGCTTCTTTGCATACCTACACATTTTTTAAACTTTTAGTTCACTTCACTTTTTCAATTTAATTACATATTTGATAGAATTCTTTGAATTTGGTTCGTACCTACAATTTTAAGGTAAATCCTACCTACTTTCCTACATTTTTTCGTCGCAGTTATCTTATGAAAATGTCTACGGCATAAAACCATACAGCTATTACAACCTAACGGTATAATTTTGCCTGTGATGTGTTTGAAAGAAATTTATAATATCAAATTTAATGCATCTGTCATTTTACTCATTTTGATAAGCGGTTTTTTTTTTTGTAAAAAAAACACTAGGTACTTTCCATAGGATAATTTGTCTAGTCAATGGAATAGTCGAAAGCCAAGACATGTACGGTGCTCAGATTCATATTCAAAGATTTAGTATACAAAAGAACAACTCAACGGTTCTACTCAATCATTTGAAAAGACTTTCAGAAATTATATTAGAGAAATAAATTGCAAAAAACAATATTTAAACACACATTCATTTTTTCAAGTAAAAAATAAAAGAAACTTCGAACATGATACCTAACTACCTACTCATTTCAAAAATTGACATCAAATAATCATACCTACATTAACCGTGATTGATTTATAAAAAAGTTTAAAATTTATATTTTAATTGACCTACAGTATATTATAGGAAACACACGTGGGAAGGTACTTACTAAAATTTAAATAAAACTTGCAAAAAGCCTAATCAAACTTTCAATTATAATTACATTGCAGAAAAACATTTACAACGGCAGCAGATTAGGCTTTGCTCAATGCAAATTTTTACTTTGGTAGCAGAATATTTTGCTCTGCTGTGTAAGATAAAAGAATTGCGAAGACCCAGTCTTTTACCAATCTCCAGAGCCTAACCCAGAGCCAAACTAGAGAAAAGAGCTAGATGATGTGAACGTGGCAGAATTTCTTATTTTTCAGAACTCCGTAGACTTAAGAATAACCTTATATATCTACCATGTGGGGACAATAAATTAAAACACTGGCTATACTATATATTATGTATTATACAACCATAGGTATGTTGCAACCGTGAAATATAAACCTGAATCCAAACCATTTTTTTAAACAATCTAAATAGTACCTATCTAATGATGGGCCGAATAGTAGTTTGTTTGTACCTAGATTGGGAACGTCAGTAGTATAGATATACGAAGTTTCATTTACGCGACGTCCCACCTAGTATATTATCCATATATCCAGAATATTACCCAGTTTCTTACGCGTTATTAAGCATTAAAAAACTAATTACTTGCCCGACTTCCCTTAAGTGACAAATTGCAAAGGTTAAGGTACCTATCGTATAAAATTAAGAACACCTGAACCAAACCACAACAAAGCTAAAGATGATAAAAGGGAGGCAACACGCAAAAAACTAGATATCGATAATCTCCAAGCCAAATGTAGAACCACAAACAGCTATTTAAAAGCTATAAAAATAAATGACACTCATTAACATGAGTGTTTGGTCCTTTGTAGCGCAACAATGATCCTGGCGTCTTACAGAACCACTTTAATGACATCGCATTAGTAAAATGTCAAAACAGAAAGGACACACTCGAAGACGAGTGGTTGAAGTAAACATTTGAGGGTTATTAATTGGAGGTGATTTGTTAATTCTTTCATGTACGCACCGCGAACGTTTAATATATTTAAAAGTTTTCGCATTGATTGTACACAATGGTAGAATTAATGTGTGGGTATTAATCTTGGAGAAATGTATATTTTATATTCATTTGTAAGCCATTAGGCGGCTTTAACTTGTGATTTGGGTGCATTGTGGTTTTTTTCTTAGTCTTCAATATTTGAAATGGTTTTAGGCTTTTTTTATTTTTAAGCACACTCACGTGCATGTTATTTTCGTGTTAACTTGATTTATTTTGGTTGCATTCAAGAAATGAGAAACTCCCGACAGATTGCTCAAGTGACGAATTGCAAAGGTTCAAAAGGTAGCATCAAAACAATATTTGGAAACGGAATATATATCTATTGCGGAATATATTTAAGGTATATATATTGCTGAATTTATTTTTAGGAATGTTGTACTTAATTTCATCTTGTTTCTTTTAAAAATTCAAATAATTAGAAATGTTATTGATAGAACCCGATTCAGAACTACTTATAGGTCTTATAGTCATAAGAGAAGCTTAACTTTGAACAAATCCAAACTCAAACCAAAATTGGAAGCATTAAATGGTGATGATAATGAAGAGTACGTAATGCTCACCTGTAAAGCTACAGTTTCCTAAAAAAGCGGTGACCGTCACATGCGGCCGTAATGTCCAAACACAGAACGTTTGTTGACACCTTAATGTCAAATACTGATGAAAATGGCAGATTTTCAAGACGTCTGTTATAAACATGACGGAAACGCTAGTCTAGGAAACCGTACCTTTAGTGGCACAGGGTGAAGGTTTACAAAAAGCAAGAGAACAGAACAACAAACGCAACACAGAACAACAACAGACAAACACACACACACAACACACAGTCAGAACACAACAACAGTCACACACAACAGAACAGTCCTCCTGAACAGTCTTCCTTTATGGTCTAAGTGCTATGGAAAAAAGGCTCAACAAGAATGGAAGAATACGTGTAAAATAGACCGTTTGCTATCTGCAAACTGTCTTTATCTTTCAACAATGTCTCAATTTCCGTTCTGTGTAATTTAATTTCATGCTTTTCTTTGCTTGTATTCTTTCTGTTGAAATGTGATATATATTTCAACACTCTGTGGCATGCACGGTGGCATGAGTAAGTAAACATTGAATCATGTTTCAAACATCATGTTGGAAACTTGGCAAACGATACTGAGTGTGCAATATATTAACTATGTACAGTTACTGTCCATAGTAATTTACCATATATATTTTTATTTCTTCTTTTCTGCAAGTGTATTTTGTAAACGTAGTTTGCAAAGTAGGTAACTGAGCAACGTTTGCAGTCAACTTTATGTTTGAGCTTGCTAGTATTGATGAAAATCACTATGTATATTATTATTTTTTATTTAGACTACATTATTATGTTTTCCTGCAAAAGTATTTATCTATCAGCTAGTTTGATTACATTTGCTTGAAGCGACTTGCATATTGCTAGCATAACATGTGGTATGTTTACTACAAATGTAGGTATATAAATACAGGAAGATGTAATTAATTATCTCAAAATAACCTAGCTATTTATATATTTTTCACAGCAATGACCGAACTTATGAATTTTAAAATAAATCTATGAATTAGCGAAGCGATTTTACCTGCCTAGGAATTATGTTCTAACATTTATTATCGTTTTCCGGCTGTCAAGAACACGACGCTACTCTTTTATCTCAGTAGGTCTTAGGAATACCCACGTTTTCCTTACTAGCAAGACCAGCACTGCAAATCTTATATTTAGATTCCTTAAATGCTAATTATTATTGTATGTGTCTTTATGGGCCTTCGAGTCTATATTATTTCTCAAAATAGTGTGAAGATCCTCAACTTCCTGATTTCCAGATCAACACCTATGTTGATCACCTTAGTGAAGAATTAATCGCAACTTTCCTCTATTCTTTATGTTACTAAAATATCAAACATAGTCAAAGATCGCTTGATTGGGTTTGAACTCGCCTTTTATATATGTATCTTAGTATTGTATCCGTTGGGATAAACCACATGTAAACAGTAGTTTGGGTAGCATTTCTTTGGCTTTAGTGAAAAACATACAAACAAAATCATACTTACAGACACCAGCAACATGTATCTTCTTCATCCATGGATAAATTACCCTGTCAGTATTGTCTGAACATATCGATGAATCATCGTCTTCTACTGGCGGAGAATCTAGCAGAAGCCTTTCGTCATCTAGCTCTGATCCTGGGGAGCCTTCTCGTCCTAGTGCATGGAGCTTTCTTCCTGCTGGCGCTGCCTCTTCAATATGTCTCTCTAGCCTTAAACCAAGTTCTGCTAAACCTGGGGCAGTCTCAGGATTGTGAGAAGGATATCCGTGGTCTGCATCGGATGGATGAGAAGGCTCAGGAGGCCTTGGTGGCGGGGCGACAGGTGGGTGCTGCGGCAAAGGATGATAATACCCCCCATACCCATAACCTGTACCAATCTGAACGGGAGCATATTGGTGCTGGTAACCATACTGTAAATGTTGGTGTTGATAGTACTCCCCTGGTGGTATGTAGTCTGCTTGGCTGTATTCCTCTGAGGGCGGGAATTTGGGGTCTGGCTGCGGTTGGTACCCACCGTTGGTGAGGAATGAGCTCATGGTGGGCGTGGTCCTCTCCGCGCATCACCTCGCACACAACACGCCTGCTAATATGGCCGCCATTCAATTTAACGACTGTTTTTTTTCAAAGTTTTTTTTTGTTATAAGGGCTATCTATGGTCATTGGTAGGTACAAATGTGAAATATCCCCTTTCTAGGAACTCTTTTGCAAAAGCAAAGGTAGAGTACAATTCTCACCTCTATTGTGTGTTCAGTGAGATTATTGAAAAAGGATGTGGATCCGAATATCCCAATATTAAAACTGCATAAGAAGTTTAACACCAAATATTGATTCTTCTCAAGTCAATCTAGTAATCATCACAGAAAGTACATCAAGGCTCTTCTTCAATAACTGATGTACATTTTCAATGACTTAACTACTGCACACTAGATATTTTACAAATTTATGTGTAGGTACAAAATGCTTGTTCACAGCTTTTCATCCACCTTGAAATGTAAAATGAGTAGGTAGTCCAAAATATTATTAACTCGTTTGAAACGTCCACAAACCTTACAGTCAATAGTCAGTTTATCTAATCATCTGTTGTTAAAATTATCACATTTATTAACACTATTATCTTCACAATCTACAGCGTTTGTCCACTAAACACTATCACAAACCAGTCAGTTCATTTCACAGTTTTGATCGCAAAAGTTTTAGAACAGCATTATTGCAAAGTCATTTGATTTATCACTTTTTGATAATAAACAATGGTGCTGGAGGCGCGCTGTCCTGCAACATTTTGAGACAATATACACTGCCCAACACGCCAGCACACTCTGTCACTTTAAGGACTCCTATACATGTTCATCAATTTTTACATACCACCTTCCATTTTTAAGGCGGAGCTGTTCTTCTTGCTACTTGCTCAGTAGCCATCAATGAACTTTCAACCCTCAGCCTGTACAATAAGCACTCATTTTGTTTACAGCCTTAGTTCAAAGCAATAAGCTGCAACCACGCTTTTCCCCTTCCCGCTTGTAAACATACGAATGCGTGCGAAAGAAATAGACGCATAAATCGTTCGTCGACGCAGTAACCAACCTCATCGTGCTGTCTCATTCTATCAGGTAAAGTTTTAGATTAGAGCAAATGAGAACAAAGTTTCGAGCGGGCTTTACTATAGAAGAGATTAAGAAGCTGTTTAATAATAATACAGAACGAACATGGTCTCTGTTCGTAGCGACACTGCGGCGGGTTTTAAATATTTAATATGCAATTTCCTTTATTTTTCATTGTTAAACTGTTCATTATTTTAATGGACGACAAGTGAGATATAATTAGGTAAAAATTAATAGTTTTGATACAAACCGTGTAGGTACGGCCATCATACGGTCATTTGCATTTTAGTATCCGTCACTCATGGTCAACGCAATATTAATGATTTGTAGTTTCGGTTTACTTATCACTCATTAATTACGTTTACATTATGTTTTGTGATAAAACTTGCGTAAAGCTTTATTTAGTTAAGTACCTAGGTACTCCTAGGTGGTTCCTAGGTACCTTTTTAATTTGCATGGCACAAACAGAATAATGTCTTTGTATTAGATTATTTTAACCAAATTCAATTAATGACTATCCATCGACCATGACATTTTCTTAAAGATTTTACTAAATGTATGTTAAATTATATTTATTTTAGTCATAGTACAAGAATAAATGCCTCATTATGATCGTTTAAACATTCCTGCCTATGAGCTGATAGGTAAGCACAAAACTTTATAGAATCCATATCATCATCTGCCTAGCCTTTTCCAACTATGTTGGGGTCGGTTTCCAGTCTAACCGGATGCAGCTGAATACCAGTATTTTACATGGAGCGACTGCCTATCTGACCTCCACAACCCAGTTACTGGGTAATACGATACCCCTTGGTAAGACTGGTTGTCAGACTTTCGGGCTTCTGACTACCAGTAACGACTGTCAAAGATCCACGAATGGCAGCCGGGACCAACGGCTTGACGTGCTTTCCGAGAATGATGAGAATAAAGATGGTCCATCCATACACCAACCGCGGCAAGCGTAGCTTAACCTGATCGATCGACCTGTGCGGCTGTTAATATTGAGCCACGGGCCAAAAATCCAAATTCATATATAAAAATATATTAACACTATGAAGATGAATAGAGCAAACTGCCCATTTCATAATCGTGACTCGGATCTTAAGACTAAAATAAGTCAAACCAAAGAATAATTTAAAAAAACAATACAGAGACACAAGACAATAACAAAACACATCACGGTAACCAAGATATCTATCACAAAAATCACACGACAAATCCGATCAGTCCTTACTCTCCAACAAAAACAAAAGCAATCACTAGTCACGGTACTATGATACCGTCTAAGCCGCTAATACTACACTAAGACCCGACAAGAGAGCCGACTTGGACACCAAATAAACAAAAATGGTGATTTTATTGAATTAGATGATCACAATGGACCACGGTGAAGTTCTGCTGAGTCACCTCAGCTCCCGAGCCGACCACAAAAGGTGGTAACACCCGATCAATGGATGTTTGATCAATAAATAGACGTGTATCTAGTCCGGCACGGCCTTTTTTGATACTGATTCTGTTGTGTGTTGCTGGGATAAAGGTTCAGCTGCTTCGTGTGCCTCCCGCGGGAGTTTGTAGTCAAACGGAGTAAGTTCTTAAATAATTTTAGTTCTAGAACGAGGATATGATCTTCGTTATTACGTTTTGTTTTGTTTGTCTTGTATTATTATATTTAATTCCTATGCTAAAAATACTTCAGGAGTGTCATTTCTTCAATTCAGATCAACTCTCTTTTGAGTCTCATCTTTATTTTCTTTAGAATAAATCCTAGGTTTTGGCCAAGAAGAACCTGACTGATGTCTGAGAATACCTTTTGATAATTTTGTTTAAAATCAGAACATGTTTCTATAGACTACATTACTAAAAATTATGAATTATGTAGATACAATTTTACTCTTCTTCAAAAGTTTGAAACTTTGGACGTTATAAAAGGCAGCTGACTAATATTTTGTAAGAAAGCTTCTGCTGCTCTTAAGATATAATAACTGACTTTTCTTAAGTAGGTATCGCGAAAAACAAAATAAGGTTTGCTACAAGATGCTAAAGAACAATATGGAATAATAACTACCTATATTTATTAATAACAATATAGTGAACCTGCAAAGTGTTTTATGTCATTATAGTCGACGATAGACTTTGGAACCGTAGGGTTTTAAAGTCCATCACCAAGCATGACGATAATGATTTGTTGTTGTCCCCATGACCGTAAATTACAATTATCTACGGGGGATCCCCGATGATTTGTTGTTACCTTTGCATAAACAAGCTGATGATGACAATGCTAATTACATAGCTACTACAAGTAGCGAACTGGTACATGTATTACATAATACAAGGAAACCGTCAAGCGTTGAAACATACTCCTCTACTCTAGATCGTGTATAATCACTGCGCAATGTGTCGATATGTCTGTCAGTCTGTGCTATCGCTGATCTTGACAAGCAATAAATTGTTTTAATCACATACGAATGCCTTATTTCTTTATTTTTTGGTTTGCTTATGCTCAACCCTGGCCATGCTGGTATATATTTTAATTCTAATAATAATAATAATATAGTAAGCTATGCTATGCTAGCAAAACAAAAACAAAATGATACCAAGTTAATGCTCAACAGCAAGAAGCCATAATTCCAATAGCATTTTGATAGACTCCCAAACTTTTAAATTAAAATATTTGCTTATGAGAGATAGGTAAATGTCCCCCATTGAAGACATCCTTATCGGAGCAAAGTTTCTTCAACAAACTTGCTCACTCCCGTTGTGTTTTTTCCCGTGACGCTAACTGCCTGCCAGCTCGTTCTATCCAGCGCAAACTTAATCCAAGTTTAATGAACAATACGACAGGCCCTTAATCAAACTTTGGACTTCCTAACTTTGCCTTCAGACGATTTCCAACTTTAAAAAGTGCAGCCTCGAGTTTAAATTCTTCTGTGCGCTTCAATGAAGATAGGTTGTTTTACCTTTCAAATTCCCAGCTGGAGAAAAACCTATTTAGCTGACTTTGATCGTATTATTTGTTTCTTATTTTGCCTTTTAGATACAGTGTCGGAATAATGAGAGTTTATTTGAACTGGATCTTATTAAGATTTCAACAAGGTCATTTATAATATTCAGATTTGATACAAATACAGTTTAATTCTGATAGGATTTAGAAAATATTTTGTTTTCGTTTTCGGGCCATTTAAATGGGACTGTATCATTAAAGTTGAGAGCAAAAAATACAATTTAAAATTTCGCAGTCCTGTTCCCAATCACATGTTGTGAAGGGGATCGTATAGCCAATTTTCTGTAATGGCGGGTTGCGTTTCCTATCTTTGTTGGGCCGAGTGCCGACGTTTTTTGCAAAGTCTCGCCCCTCCCATGCCGAGGGCTGGCTTCGATGAATTTTATGGGGTACACATGTACGAACCTATATACTTTTTAGTTTTTTGTTGGCATTTCTACTAATTATGTGGAATCTAAGACAGTCTCTTAAAGCTCATCAATGTCATTTACAGTCTTATGATTTTTACATAAACAATCATCTAGATACATTCTCATGTCACGCCTATAGAATTTTATATTAACAATGTCAATACACACCTACATACATTGTGTACGCATCTACTTCGGAGCGAGCTCTTCAAAGCCACGCACAAGTTTCTGACGCGGGTACGTCATCGTATGTCAGACGTTTGACAGCCGACACCACTCTTGCCTCCCTGCCACCTCCCGCGCCCCCCTAAATGACGTCACCCATCAAAGGGAACCTAGATCATCTGGATATCTTTGTCTAGAAAGATTTGGAATCTGAAGTTTGAACAACTTTTTATAGAGACGGACGACTGCTCCATCCACAAACTTCATCATATTCAATTAATAATGAATTTTGTATCCCAGCTAGATGGACCGACGACCTTAAGAGGTGGCTGGGACAGACTGGATGCAGAAGGCGGAGGACAGGGTATTGTGGCGAAGCCTGGGAGAGGCATATGTCCAGCAATGAACTGCGATAGACTGAGTTGAGTTTTGAATTTTTTAGTTCGAACTCCAAATTACTGGATCAAAGCAGAAATGCGCTATCGTTATTATCTCCTCTATCAGTTTACCAGATACGATAGGCATCTATGTGATTCTATGAGATAGGTGCAAGATTAGGATTAATATCTTAACTAACGAAGCATTTGTCAATGAGAATTAAATTAATATCTCAACCAAAATTCTTGTCCCAATATTTTCGTTGGAACGTGTATTCCCAAGATTTATATGGCATTTTCTACCACAGCCAAAGTTCATATTTTGCCATTTTATGTGTATGTATGCCTCACAAAAACGTCAAATGTTACAGCGTCGAGGGGGAACGTTTGGTATTCCTGACAAGACCGAGCCCTACACCATAACTTCTTACTTCCTACAGTCGACTTACAACCTTACCTACTGTTGGATAAATACCACTTTACTCTGTTTCTTCTCTGGCGTTTGCGATGTTTTCCAGCTGAGTGAGCAGATGTTTCATTAATCAGCGAACAGTCGCGACAGTGCAGCAGCGCTGGCGTCGCGGTTCAATTTTTTTCCTCTTGCGCCCTTAGATTGGATATTGGACACGATTTCCTGGGAAACTTGGCAGAGACTGGGTGGTCGCTTATCAATAGTATATGTATCTATACTCCATTTACAATAGCATTAGACAGAAGTTAAAAAAGACTCTTTAGGGGCACACTTTGTAATAAAAGTACAACAAACATTATTACAGTCAAGATTGATGTGGAGTTAAATATAATAAATTTAAGTAACAGCTGTCACACTTATTTGTACTTATTTAACCTATCTACCTTCTGAAATTACAAGGCTTTCAATTAATATTATTTAGTTTTTACATAAAATATTGTCGTGTCAAGGTTTAAAATCTAAAAGAAGCAGGGGAGGACAGGACCCGGAACGTTTTTCATGTCACTATAACTCTACCAAATCTAAAATGTTACATAATCCCTTCTAAGTGGTGGCAGCACGTGTTTTTTTATTTTGTCGGTTTATGATATCATCCGTACCGTACATACGTCAAATTGCGGTCAAACGGGGTGAATAGGGATGCAGGGGTGAATCGGGACGAAACTTTAAAATGGATTTTAGCATTGAAATAATACAGTTTGTTGCCGAAAAGGACACTTAATCGTTAATTATAATACAATAAACACATTAGACACCTTTTTGGCAACAAACTATATTATTTCAATGTTAAAATCGCTTTTAAAGTTTCGTCCCGATTCACCCCTGCATCCCTATTCACCCCGTTTGACTGTAAATAATCTGCAGTTGTCAAATTGTCATTCACTCACTTGTGGATACTTGTTATTGCTGAATTTTCGTGGTTTAGTTGTTATTTGTTACTGTTATTGTTTTGTTATCGTTATTAGTGTTAGTTTTGTGTTTTTTTTTCGCATTTATTTGGTTTGTTAAAAACATAATAAGGACATGCCATTGTGATAAAGTTGTTTTTAATAAACTGATTGTTACTAAAAATTGTTTCATTTTATGTACCTATCCAAGCATTGTGACGAGTAGATGGATGGAATATGCTTTATTGTATGCCATACATTGTTACTTCCAAAAAAGCACATACATTATTTATTAAAATCGTTTGAACTTAACTTGAAAATAAAAGGTGTCGTACTCCTGCTTCTGCGAGCCTCTTTTTTCTAATGCTATAATAAATGGAGTATAGTACTTATTATATTATGTGCTAAGACAGATAATAATTCATAATTTCCTTCCTCTTGTTTTTGTTTGCTCGTAGCATATTTCGTCTAGTCTTAGGGCGCCGGTTGTCGATAGGGTCTTGCAGTTAAACATAGCTAAAATATGACAAGTTTTGTTTATTCGCTTGAGCATTTGTCTAAAAGAAAACATCAAAAACATTAATTTCATGTTCAAAATTATTGATGCCATCGAACCTTACCAAACAACGAAACATCAATCAGCACACCAACAGAACAATACAACCGGCCACTACACACATCTTCTCAAATTAAACATCTCATCTCAACTCAACGAGATCCTAAGCCCGAATCTTTTAACCCTCTTCAACTTTATCTAAAAGCAAAAGCAATTTGCATTTCAATGCATAAATTTATCCGACACACGCTCACCCTGTATAAGTAGGTATTGCTATCTCCTCCCCTCTGGGTGCACTCTCGGAATTATTCCTCCGTGAATAGGGGTGCTGCTTTTGTTACTGCATTTTGATGTTATGTATGGGTGCTATGTGGATCTCGGTAAGCACATAAGACATTTGATTGTTGGAAATTATTTTAACTTGAGCACTCAGCTTAAATTGATGGCAAACTCCTTTTGAAAAAAAAAACAAATTGTATTTTCTTCTTCAGTAGAAGTAAGACCAGTACTACAGGACGTTCGGCTTTTGACAATTGAGGCATTGCCAGAGGGCCTGTAACGTTAACAATACTGACTTCTCATCAGCGCCTATAGGTATTCGGTTCTGGCAAATTGGTTGATTAACTCGCTGTCTTTCTTTCGTCAAGACTGCGTTGGCCAATTAGCTGGATGCAACCTGCAAAAACAAGATTAGCTTTTGAAGTCAAGGATGAAAACAAGGATAGGACAAGTAATATAAGAATGCTGAAGACAATGCTATCCTTTAGTCATTTTGGAGGAATAAAGACAGTAATTTTTACAATCAGAGACTTCTGCACAAGAGAAAGTCGGTTTTCTAAAGACTGTTCTAGTAAATCAAATATAATAATGGAACCAACAATGCAATATCACAGAATCATGACACTATAAATATTCATAACAAGCAAATATCAAAAACGAATCTGCCTGTAATACCGATCGATCAAACACTGACTGTTACATTAAACTTAAATAAACTAAAATTTCACGCGTACATCTTACTTTCTAATGATCGATCGCCCGGAAAATCGTACTGATTCGACGTAAATATTTTGACATCGAAGAATCGTATGACGAAACAATCGCTTTCGTATCTGAGGGGAATGTTAGAAAACTTAATATCTGTAGACGTTTGATAGATCGGTCTCAGGGGTGTTGGACGGAGCGCTCGGAGTCCGAACAGTAGCGATTCGCTTGTGCTATACAATGGTGAGTTTAGAGACAACTCGTCGCTTGGGAGTTCGATAAGATTGGCAGCGGGAAGGTTAAAAGCTATACGGGCTCCTTGTATTGAGGAATACCTCTAAGTAATAACTTAGAGCTAGAGACTACTATTGTTTAGAGATCCCAAGTGCATTGTAAAGGCATTTTTTTAGCAGTTTACGAAATTCAAGTTCTTTTCAAAGATACACCAAGATATAGTTGGAATTTATTCTTGCCTTAAATTTTGCTCAATTTCTTTCAATAATTTCTTTTTAATCTCTGCATAGGTTGGAAACGTATAAAAAAAAATATATCAATAATTTGGTATCTTGCGAGATAGAGAACGGATTTACAAAAATACGTTACACTATATACGTTACGTAATACGTTACTGAGCAGTGGTGGCCAAGTGGTAACGGCCGCGACTTACGAGTTGTAGGTCGCAGGTTCGAACCCAGACAGGCGCTTTACTTTGTGTAAATTATTTCATCACCACTGCTCTCAAAACGGTGAAGGAAAACATCGTGAGGAAACCGGCATGTCCTAGAACCAAAAATTCGAAGACATGTGACATCTGCCAACCCGCACTGGGCCCGCGTGGTGGATTACGGCCCACTCCCTCTCACTGAGAGGAGGCCAGTGTCCCAGCAGTGGGAACATTATAGGCTGATTATGGTATGGTATGGTTATGGTTACACTACCGTGGTTTTAGTTAAACCATTTCAACATAAGAATGTATTTCAATCTCGTCTGCTGCCAGCAAATGATTCCACCGAATATCTGAAATCTTAGCAGTATCCAAACGCTCTCTCTCTCACGTTGTTTCGTTGCATCAGTCCCTACTATACAATATGTTAAATCTTATTCACTACCATAAAAGAACCTGGAGGCTACTTTCTCTTAGACGTATCCACTTAAACCAAACTGTCGAACAAAACCCTGTCTCCCCAATGCACGTTGTTTCGTTGCATCAGTATACATCCGCAAAAAGCGTCTCTCGCCACTACCTCAGAATGACTAATGATGCTGTGGACTGTGCAGTGCGGATTCCGAAAAATACCTCGCACTCGTACCGTAGACAATGACGATTGAAATACGTATAATTGGGTAAAATGTTCAAAGGTGCCGCGGATTTTTCGAAAAACTGTTATTTTTTTTTTTTAATAAAGTTAGAGTTAGAAGTTGCTTTGGAGTTTAGAGTCATTGTTTCAAACAGGAACACTGTAAGATCTCTATGAGATCAAACTGTTATAATAATAAGTACAAGATATGTGAGTATAGATAGATATATAGATATGAGTATAGATAGAGATAGAGCCTTCTTATTCCTCGTTGATTGTTCCTTTTAATGATCCTCAGGGCATGTTGCCAATTACTTTTAGTAGCTAGATTATAGTAGATGTCTTTATCTAATACCTATCAGACAACTCTTGAATACGAGATGTTAAAGAAAATTATAGCCCGAACACCGAGTTAATGTACAGTTATGCAAGTATCTAAAATTTTATTCAAATATTAATCATTGTTACATCATCATCGTCAGCCTGCAGCAGTTCACTGCTGGACATAGTCCTATGCTATTGCAAGCCATGCAAGTCGATTTTTGGCAACTCTCATCCAACTGCTACCAGCAACTCTGCGAAGATCATTGGTCCACCTAGCCTGAGGCCTGAGGGCGTCCCACCTTTGGTTTGCCGATTCGCGGTCTCCACTGAAGAACACGTCATCGGTTCTACGGCTAATATGACCGGCTCATTACCACTTCAGAATAAGCTAGTTCAGTAAGCAATGTCGACAACTTTGCAGGTTCTCTGCCGGATCACCTCGTTGATAAATTGTTGTTGTTACTATTGTTTTATTCATCTATGTTCACCACCTGTCAACAAAATCTCAAAGGCGACAAACCAGTCACATCAACAATCAAGTCATCACACAACAACAGCAACAGTTGAAACCTGAACAAAAATCCAGCTCCAAATCAAATTCACACAATGACTAGTACGGTAGGTAGGTAGGTATAAGCCGATCCTTTTGCACCAGCCAAGAAAAATAGTAGAAAAACCATTAATAACTGTCACAGTTGCCTTGTTAAATGCATACAATACTTGGAGCTTTTTAAAAGGCTCACAATGGGGACTTGGCTAAATTAAAAGTTTTTCGATACAGCCGCTCGCGACATTGCACGGAACTGGAGTCGGTAATTATTGTACGTTACTGGTACGGTTGGCAAATTAAAATTAAGGGCTGTTTATTAAATATTTTATAAGGTTTCATTTAATTAATACAGTAAGTTTAATAATTGTTTACTTGTAGCAACGTACAAATACTCTTCTTTATTTTAGATATTTTTTTTGGAATTACACATATAGCTGATTTACGTTCCTGTTGTTTGCTTTAACATTCAAGCAAATAATGTTATAAAAAAACAACTATACATGGAATTAAAAAACTTTGAAAGTGACCTCTGCGCTGCCACTGACGACGCCACTGTGAAAGTGGCGAAGTTTTGGGCCAACAAGATTTGAAATACAGTCGTGCCAGCGGCGACACGAAGAAGAAAAACTGGCCAAGTGCGAGTCGGACTCGCAAACGAAGGGTTCCATACCACATGGTAAAAACGCCGAAAAAAATACGTTTGTTGTATGGGAGCCCCCCTTAAATATTTATTTTATTTTGTTTTTAGTATTTGTTGTTATAGCGGCAACAGAAATACATAATTTGTGAAAATGTCAACTGTCTAGCTATCGCGGTTCTTGAGATACAGCCTGGTGACAGACAGACGGACGGACAGACAGCGAAGTCTTAGTAATAGGGTCCCTTTTTTACCCTTTGGCTACGGAACCCTGAAAACTTGCGATGAATTTTAAATAATATAGACTTTAATAGGTACTAAGAAGATACAAATTAACTTGTCATTAGAATAAAATATTTACCACATTCTGAGAAACCTTATAATATAATAGACTTATAGTTATAACCGACAGACAATTTACTTGTCATCAATATTTAGATACCGTGGCAAATTAAAAGGTAGGTAAATAACCAAGTTCTCTGAAACGGAAAATTGTTGATAGATGATCTCACATTCCTATATACGAGTAAGTACAATGTAATATGTGGACATCTATACTAATACTAATTACTAATTACTAATATTACTAATAATATTATAAAGCTGCAGAGTTTGTTTGTTTGTTTGTTTGAACGCGCTAATCTCTGGAACTACTGGTCCGATTTGAATGATTCTTTTAGTGTTGGGTAGTCCATTTATCGAGGAAGGCTATAGGCTATATAACATCACGCTACGATCCTTAGGAGCCGCGCAGCGTGTGACACCGCGGGGAACAGCTAGTTAATAATTAAGTACAGTCCGCATATTGACAACCTACGTCGATGACAGTTGTGATTTGAACATACGGACAATTTAAGTTAGTAGTCACTTTGCTTAACTATGAGTTTTCCTAACTTTACATTATGCCTAATGTATGTATAGCATATATACATAATTAATGTTATTCTTGCTTCGGACTTTACACCATAAATAACACAAAGGTTTTTACTTGCGGTGTAAAGTTCTATATTCCTTTAGTTAGTTTAAGTAACAAAGGAATAGATATCGAACTACCACCGCAATTAGTAAACGGTACGGTAGTAACGACACGGTTTAGTTTGAAATCAGCGCCTGTCAAGTAAAAATTCAAATTTTCTTACGTTTTTTGCAATTTGCAGGTCAGTGTCAGATTATATCTTGATCAAAATATGATTTGTGACAATAACAGGTACATAGAGAATTATAATCATTAGGATCATTAATATATCGTTCTATGTTAGATTTCTACCGCCAACCACCAATATTTTATGGAAAAGTGTTAATAGAAAAAAAAAAAAAAACATAAAAAATAATCAAGTAATCCCTTATGATAACTTGATTTTTTTTTTTTTTTTAAATCATAATGTGGCATCACATCAGCGTGGTGAAGTGGAAAAGTGTCAACTTAATTTTGAAGGCCACTGTAGGTGCCTACGTACCCAAAGTCAAAGTAATGTATTTGCTTTAAATGCGTAGTACAAAAGATTTACTAATTTAAGTTACAAACCAACTTACAGCAATCGTAAAGCGACTGCTTTTGCGGACCTTACACCCCAGGTTGGTACGTCAACTGACACTGGGTTGTAAAGACACATTTAAGCGGGAAAAAATCAAAATTAATGATATCGGTGGCAGCTACTAGGGCACAGTTGAATACTCTTCCATAGTTCCACCTCAGTACGTGCGATTTGTTAGTTTCCTTGTCCTAGCCATTTCTGTTCAGACGGGGTAATTGACAGAAAAACTGTTCGTATCTATTCAAGAAGAGTTTTGGTAGACAATAGAGACAAAAACGAAGGATATGTCGTAATTTTTAACCGACTTCAAAAAAGGAGGAGGTTTCTCAATTCGACCGTATATTTTTTTTGTTTAACGGAAGGTGGAAGAGGTTATAATGATTTTTCAAATGTATAATTTTTGAATTCTCGTAATTTAAACAGGCATTTCACTATAGAATAGGACTGGAAAAGAGCTTTATTTCAGTGTGAAGTTACTTGAAAGTTCTTGTAGTAGAAAAGCTTTTCCTTCATCTCGTTTGTAGGTAGGTATGATTTTCTTTTTTAATCCTAATAATAAACTGACATACTCACATCTCCAAACAGTCGGTGTGACGTCGAGACAGGCCAATTCTAAAACCTAGTCGCAATCTCATCTCAGTGATAATCAATGTCAAAAACTTGTCAAAAATATAGGGATTTTAGAGGTATTTTTGACAGATTGAGACTGAGCAGACTGTGAACGTTCTTAAGATTACGAGAATTACCCCTCTGATCTCCTGTCAATCTTTTGACGTGTGATACAGTACCTAAGTATAGGTACCACAGTATGTAGGTACCTTTAAAATCTTAATTGAAACATAGGTAGTTTTGTTTATCAAGATATTAAAAAAAAAATATGTCTTTAGAATAGAATACCTACCTACTTTGTTTTTCTAGTATGTTTTAATTTTCAAGCTTACACATAAGTAAATGTGTACACGCACTCGTTTTCTCCAACCATTCACCTCAATCAGCATGCATACAATTCATGAAACACCGACTATCCCACCACACGACCTGGATAGCCCCTTGATTGACTTATCATTTCAATCTCACTGACTACCACGAGAACACGAAATTATATCACTCGCAACAACAGCGAAACAAACTCTTTATAAACCATCCATTGCGTTGTTTGTTAAAAGTCGTAAATCGGACTACTGTTGTATGTGCGCAATGTATAACGAACGATTTAAGATGTCGAAGTATTGGAAGGTTTCGAGGTAGGTTAGTTAACGCGGGGGCGCTTGCCTCCGCATCATCAGATGATAACATCTCCAGACAGCCGGTGTGACGTCGAGACCTGATCTCCCGTCAATGTTTTGACGTGGGATTCAGTACCTAAGTATAGGTACCACAGTATGTAGGTACCTTTAGGTAGGTGTTCTTTATGGAGAAACGGGTATGTGATGTTTTAGTCTTATTTTGCGAGTTACCTAAGTTTTTGGTTGTTTGATTTCTTTTAGAAAATCCCTAATTAAACTGATGTGTAAGACAAATACTTCAGGTAATTATTAATAAGTACCTAATTACAACTTTAAATTACGTAATACCAGGTACACCAGAATCAGCTTTTTAAGAGTTGATTGTCCAATACAGTGTTATTATATTAAATAGTGCAAATACTAGGTACATTTAAGAACGCCATTCACAAAATGGGCACATCCAGCTCCCATAATAAAACAAAACACTGCCAAAGAAAGCACAATCCAATTCCACCCCCAATTCCATCAAACGGACCCAAAGAAATTGCATATCGATCTTGAAATTTTAATTACTCTAACAGTGAGGCAATCAGGCGAAACCCTGTGACCCATTTTAAAAGTTTTATACGTACCGAAGCAACGAGGGGAGTGATAAATGAATAACATCAATCAGAAGAATAAGTGTTGCAAATTTTCACCCGGCAACTTATCGTGGAGTAAGACTCGACTTGTTTTAAACGATAAAAATGATCGAGTGCGTTGTATTCTGTATTATCTGTGGTTGAAGAAGGCTACAATTTTGGCGGGATGCAGTGTGTATTTACGAAAAGAGGTTTTTTTTGTTTTATGTTTATCGTTTTAACGGGATTTAATTATGCAATGGCCCGTGGCTAAATAATAACAGCCGCACAGGTCGATCGATCAGGTTAAGCTACGCTTGTCGCGGTTGGTCTGTGGATGGGTGACCATCTTTACATACCGTGACCCCTCCGTGCCTCGGAAAGCCGTTGGTCCCGGCTGTCATTCGTGGATCTTTGACAGTCGTTACGGGTCGTCAGTAGCCCGTAAGTGTGACAACCAATTTTACCAAGGGGTATCGTATTACCCAGAAACTGGTTTGTATAGGTCAGATAGGCAGTGGCTCCATGTAAAATACTGGTATTCAGCTGCATCCGGTTATACTGGAAGCCGACCCCAACATAGTTGGGAAAAGGCTAGGCAGATGATGATGGTAACTTTTAAGTCAAATATTTGAGGTTCAGGTATGATGATTTTAAGTTTTTTTAAATGTGTCCTTTATTAACTTTGAGCCGAAATAACTGGAAGTCGGGGGAGAGGTATTTGTCCAGCAGTGGCATGATGTAGAGTGACAATAATGTAAGTAGGTATACGTATTATTATCATACGACACGACGATGGATGCCTTACTTATGTGTTTAAGGTATTTGATCGCTAAATTAAGAACTTAACCTTAAGAGTTAACCCAGGCACTCATGTTTAAGACTACTAAGATTTGCTTATGGCATAAATAACCTCGATATATCAATCAAGCGAATAAAGCAATCAGAATAATATATATTTTCCCAACTCCCCACCCTGATTTGATATTGTTTCTTCAGTAGGTACATTTCGCAGAAACTTTTAAGTGAAACGTTGATTCCAAAGTGGATCGAAGATCCGAGCTGACGGCAGGGCGATTGTTTTGAAGAGGGGTGAAACTAGTTAAGAAGATAAAATTGCATTCATGTGGAGGAAATAAAATTAATGGTAGGAATATCGATTCTGTCTATCCATTGTTTCCATTTCAACCTTATTATAATTTAGATTAAAAATAATAATTAACGCTTTGAAAATAAATATCATACATACCAAAAGTTACAAGTTCTTGGTTTAAGGGGGATGCGCTAAGGTAACCCGTGAAATTAAAATTTTCTTATTTTTCTTTGCAATTGCAGGTCAGTGTCAGGTTTTATGTCAAACAAAGTATGATTCGCGTCCGTAACAAGTATGTATTTACAGAATTTTAATAATCAACACAACCCTCTAAGTTAATATACTACTACTATTGACTGATATCTCATGAATAGAATAATATTAACTAGGTATGTTAAAAAATAATAATTTCGCGGCCTACCCTGGCGCTTCCCCCCTTAAATTTTATTTATTTTATTCGGGGGAAACCGACCTAGACAATAATTTCGACATAGGAAAAACGAAAAGCTAATCAGCCTAAGGTAATTTCAAAACAGTCACGTGTCGTAGACCGACTTAGCGGTATGGCTTCTCCGAACGAGTAATTTCGGCTCCTTAAATACTTTAACAAAACTTACGGCCCAAGATTTTATTCCTCGGCCGAAAATCCATATAAAATTAGATAAATATTCAAAACCTTTCCTCAATGTGTAGGTACTAATCAAACACGTAAGATAAGACGAATTAGGCGTGATACCCATCTTGTGTCCACGAGGGTTACGGAAGGTGTCCTCATCAATAATGTGTTATCTGCCGGACGACTGACGACGGGCTACTGTGGACACGATGGCAGTGGACACTTCTGCAGGAATCTATAGAGATGTTTGTAGCGTTGCTGTGAATTTAAAGCTGTTGGATGCTTCTGGGCAGTTATAGAAAAGTTGTATTATTTGAGTGTCGAAGATTAATTTATTTATTAAAACTTTGTGCATATGTAAAAACGTACCGTACAAAGGCGAACTTAATGCCTGAGACGAAGATCTTCCAGAGATTCAAAAATATTTATTTATTTATTTCTCCACTTACATATATCCTTACAGGGAAACCTATTGCGATAGTGTACATTTATCTTATCTTATCCTAACTTATTACTAACTTCTTAATATAATTTTATTAAATTTTGTAACTTATTACAAACAATATATTGATCCGAATGACCAGGATCTAAAGAGACCTTTGATTGTTTGTGACTACAATGTGCAAAAACGTATTTATAATGGTTAGAATGAGCTTATGGTTGTGCTACATATGTCTCTGCCCTGTTACGAATTAAGCCTTAAACCTATCTGAAGTCTACGAGAGTTGCAGAAGGTATTCTCATCAATAATGTGTTATCTGCTGGACGACCGACTGACTGACTACTGTGGACACCGGGGCAGTAGACACTTCCGACAATCTATAGACATGTTTGTTTTGTGCCAATGGATTTAAAGTTGTTGGATACTAGTGGATGGAACTATCATACTTTAATGGAACCTGAACTACATAATCGGTAAGACCTCCAGAGATCTTAGTGCATAGTCTACTAATTAGTTTAAAATATAAACAAATTGACTACCCAGAATTTATTTTTATAATCTCTTAACTATTTACACTAGGTAATAAATTAAAAGATTAACTAACTATATAAATAAATACAAAAACAAAAAGATATTTGGCCAAAGAACGACTCGACCCTCCGGTCACATGAAATATCGATCAGAAAGCGAGAAATTTCCTTAAAAAGGAAACACGCACTCGGACTTCATGACCCGAGCGTTTCGACCCCAAACGGCTCAAAGTTGTAGTTACCCATAAGGTTACAGTATTTGCGCCGCTTGAGGGTCTCAGCAGCCGCAGCAGCGGAACCAGCACAGCCCGCCGTGATTGGAACATGAGATGGCGCAAGGGTATCGACACAGGTTGCGTCCCACACCAGAGGCCTACCCACCTTCCAAGGCAACAACGTCATGCCGTCTGGTCTCATTCCATCGCCACGTACCAAGCCTTTTGGTATAGGTACTTATAAAATTGTATTGATAGTTTAAATGGTTTCTATGGTCTAAAAGTTGTGCTCAGTAGGAAGTAGTAAATAGTAGTAGATACCATTTGATAGGTAATAAGATCATCTATCATCATGACGCGTCATCTTCGCCTAAAGACCTCCAATGCTAAATAGGTTTCCCCAAGCATGGCTACAACGACCCGTCTTGCGCTTTACGCACTCAGATAAAGGTCACGGGTCATGAATTGTTGGTATCCAGCCCTTGAATTTGGATTTGAAGGACTCCTTATCGAACTCCTAGACAGAGTTACCCCGACACTTCAGAAATGGGTCGATATTGAAGTAAGCCCAGACTTTATTAATGGCATTTTCATTAAATGATTTGACTTTGTCCAAGAAATAACGACACATCGACTCGTTGTCTTTCTTACAGTAGCACGACTCCAGATCAGGGACAGTTTTAAGCAAGTATTAAAAAATAACCCTGCCAAACGCTATTAATCAATGTTCGATAAGGCTGCTCAAAATGGGCGGTCTAAGTTGTAAAGTAATTTATTTCATAAGTCCGAATGCGATTGAAAGACTAACTGAACCAGTTTAGCCTGACCCGTCCTTTGCCTCTACGATTCCCTCTTACATCTATATTTTGTATGGAAGCGAGGGGTGGGGAAGGTCATCGATTCTGGTCGTTTTATATTAGCGATGGGCGATAGTGGTCGTTGTATTGACAACGTTCAATGGACAATGGGCAATAGTGTTATCAGAACATCATATTATTATGATTTTCTGTGTAGGTACGATCGCATAAAGTGAATCGGTACTAGGAATAACTTTAATTTTTAGATTAGTTCGTAGTCACAATATTTTAAATGTCCTCCGATTTCTACTTTCATAACAGATACTACTAGGGGTTATGTTTCAAGACCTGGAAATATATACCTTCGGAAGAATATTCAATATCGAACGGTTTCTAGTAAAAGAAAAGAATCCTCTGTTGCTGTGAGAATGGACGAATGACCGGATACAGCAACAAGTTCACTACATATGGTGTACCTAGATGTCGTTGTCCCTTTTACAAGAAAAGTATAGAACACAAGTAGCTTACAATTAGTATTTGTAACAGTTTTTATTTTTAGGGTCCCGTACCCAAAGGGTGAAAACGGGGCCCTATTACTAAGACTCCACTGTCTGTCTGTCTATCAGCAGGCTGTATCTCATGAACCGTGATAGCTAGACAGTTGAAATTTTCACAGATGATGTATTTCTGTTGCCGCTATATCAACAAAATATACTTAAAACAAAATAACATAAATATTTAAGGTAGCTCACATACAACAAACGTGTTTTTTTCGGCGTTGTGGTATGGAACCCTTCGTGTGCGAGTCCGCGACTCGCATTTGGCTAGTTTTTTTTTATTTAGTGTTTATTTGTGAGTGCCTTCCTTATGTTGTAGATTCTTTCTACAATGTGTGCGAATACAACCTTTATTTTCTCTGTAAATAAAATCTAGTTTTCGCAAAAGTGTGTTAACTTTAATGTCTAGGTTTAATAATCACGTTTCGTCCTCGGCATTAATAGGGTGAATATAGAATGAATCTAGTGTATTTTATGAGCTCTAAGTCAAGGTTAAATTCTAATGGATAAATAATTAAATTACCTAACTTATCAATGCCAAAAGGGCAATTAAAATTCAATTTTATCTTGACCATATTGAATATTCCAATCAAATATAATTTAATTTGATAATCTATTTAATATCAAGTTAACATTCATTCAAATGTCACAATGTCCCTTGCTTTGTTAATTTTCAGTAATGGTAGATATGGTAGTAATGGTAGATATGGTAGTAATGGTAGATATGGTAGTAATGGTAGATATGGTAGTAATGGTAGATATGGTAGTAATGGTAGATATGGTAGTAATGGTAGATATGGTAGTAATGGTAGATATGGTAGTAATGGTAGATATGGTAGTAATGGTAGATATGGTAGTAATGGTAGATATGGTAGTAATGGTACATATGGTAGTAATAGTAGATATGGTAGTAATGGTAGATATGTTTTGCAAGAGAGATTTGCTGCAAACAATTAGTTCACTGCGACAAGTTCGCATTTTCCATAAACATCCTAGCCAGTATTTTGATAAAATACTACTTTTATATATACGGTTTTACGGTTTTAGATATTTATTTTCTCAAAAGATTTACACAATCACAGAGAAAATACAATATTATAACTTAAAAATACATAAAGCCGATTGACACTTCCAGAGATTAGCGCGTTCAAATAAACAAACAAACTCTTCAGCCTTATTAGTACCTATATCATCATATGCGTAGCCTTTTCCCAACTATTTTGGGGTCGGCTTCCAGTTCTAAGTATACATAGAGTATTTATTTATTTATTTATTTATTACACATACACACACTATCATTACAGGATGACCCCAATACGATAGTGGTTTGCAAACACACCAAATAAAATGAAAATTAACTTACGGCTAATACTTAAAAATCTAAACTTTAAAATACAAAACAATTTTTTAATGCTATAAAAACTTAACCTAAAATATAATAAAATTAGACAACACAAAATATTAATATTTAAATATAGCTAACAAAATTCAACAAAACTCTTGCGAATTCATTCAAATTACACGTTTAATTACTCAAAGTATAAAGATGATTAAAAAGGTAATATCTTCCAGCACCTTACCCCCCATTTTTTTTAATAAAACCGTGTTCCTTACTTGGCCCTTTATGTTCCGGGCCAGCGGTAACCCTTTCGCACAATCCCGCTGACCCGGCAGGTTTCAGCCCAATGGGGCCCCTCCTCGATGCTGACATCTCTTTGAGGCGCGCGTGGAACACGTACGCGCCGTCCGGGACGGGCCTGGTCCTGATCGGACGGTGAGCTACCCATTACTCTCCGCCCGCAGGCCCGCGCCTACGGTGGCCGGGAGTCGTCACGCGGCTCCCGACGCCCGGAGCGTCTCCCGCGGTGGCTGGGACGGGAGGCTCTCTCCCTGAGCCGTCCCGCCACCTCCTTCTCTAGCATGACTGCTTCGCAGAAGGAGGTGACTGCCTCCCACTCCCTCTCGCCCCGGACCATGGCTTGCACCAGGGTCGGACGCGAGAGGTCGCCGCCGCTGCCGATCGCCTCTACGAGGACACGGCGGTGCTCCGCCCAAGCGGGGCAGACCTCCACCGTGTGCTCCACCGTATCCTTTGGGCGATCTTGGCAATGGTGACGTCCGGGCGTTTCCTCCCGCCTGATGATGTGCAGAAACCTCCCGAAACTTCCGTGTCCGGTGAGGACCTGCGTCAGACGGTAGGTGAGGGCGCCGTGGCGCCTCTCTAGCCACTCCTCAAAGAGCGTAGAGCGCGGCGTGCCCTGCGCAGGTTTGCGACAGTCCCTCTTTCCATGCCGCCATGAGATCGCGCCAGAGATCCGTCCGCTTCGCCCCGATTTGCCGCGGAAGCGGATCGGCGTAGTGCCTCCGCGCGCCAGTCTTACAGGCGCGCGAGGGCTATCGCCTCCAGATCCCATGGCGGCAGTCCGGCAAGGAGGCTTGCCGCCTCGCCCGAGATCGTGATCGTGGTCGATATAGTACGATTCTGTTGTTCTTTATTCTGAATATAAGTAATGGTAAAGATCATAGATATCCGATCTTTACGATCTCCGTGGTAAAGATATTAGGAGATAATGGTTATAATCATCGAGAATTTTCCAGATTTTTCAAGCCAGCAGTTTAGCTTTTAGAGGGCGGGGGACGCCGTACTGGAACAAAAATTTGCACTTTAAAGTTTAATATTTCGTAAATGGAGCATTAACATTTAGCACTTTTCGCAAAATTTTATTTTACCACTTTATCAACGTAATTGATATACACACTCCTACAAAATTACAGCTTTCTAGTACTAACGGTCTCTTAGAAAAACCTCGGACAGACAGACGGACGGACATGACGAAACTATAAGGGTTCCTTGTAGGAACTACGGAACCCTAAAAAGTAAGACGATCAAAGAAAACACATCGCCCATAGTCAGCAGAATTCAGCTACGCAACGCCACCTATTGTTAACAAAATAGAAGTAAATACCCAGTGCGCTGGCCGCTACGCGCGTCGTAGCCAATGCCTACGCAACGTAACGCTGTGCTACATTGGAGATATAATTGGTAGTTACTGCCATCTACCGTCGAGTAGCATCCGTTACGTAGTTACATAGAAATCTCTAAATAGTTTATGAAAAGAACATATTGTTGTTTTCATAAACTATGTATGGGTCTGGCCTGAGACTACCTACCCGTCTACAGGGGCCATCATAAAAGGATAAAATTATGAATTATACTATGGCGAAGACAGTCCGTGTTTTTCTTTTTTTCGCTGCAATACGTAGCTAATAATCAGAGGTATTGGGATTGAATTTGGATTGGATTGATTGGTATTTTAGTGCAAACAAAAAAAAAACTGAAAACCTCTTCACCAATGGGATTTCATACGATTAACTTAACAGTTACCTAACTGTCCATCATGATTCATTTCATATTATTATAGATTCTAGCTAGGAGGATTCTATGTATAAGTTGTTAGTCATAGCAAATATACCAAAATTAAATTAGTATGATGCAAAATATTAAAAAGCTTTTATAATTGAGTTTTATTTTTAACATGTTTGGCATGTATGAATACCTTAATTAATGAATTAGACGATAGGTAGAAAAATTATTGTACTACCTATCGTCAAAATAATCACCCCGTTACTAAAGCTTGCATGGGTATCGCAATGACCATTCTGAAGATATTTCCTGATGTTTTTATTTATTTTTGGACTGCGGAGTGGTTAAACAAGCAATGCTTTATGTAGTAACAAGCAATCAAAGGAAAAAAAAATACTGCCCATTTTCTTATATCATAGCAATCTAAGGTAACGAAAAATGATAAATAGTGTGTGATATAGCGTTTAGCTCAGTCTTAGAGGTACAGTCAACAAAAGAGTCAAGTATGCAGGATCGTCGGATATAGTTGAAGTTTAGTAAGAAACCGATGATTGTTGACGACTGAAATTTAATTTGATAAATGAGCTGTTTGGTTTCTATTAATAAAATAAAATTTTATTCGAGAACAACCATCGTTTTCTTACTAAACTTCAACTATATCTGACGCTCCTGTATACTTATCTCCTTTGTTGACTGTACATGGGTGACAAAAAAATCAAAATAATGATTTTATTTCACATAAACCTACATGGGTACTTATGAAACGTCAGAAGCTAGGTGTGCGGTTCCAATTGGTCGTTTCCTATGGAGAAGAGCCGGCAAAATCCACGGTTACTTTAAAAAAAAATTGCTTTTATAATGTTTTCAAATTACAGTAGGTAGGGGAGGACATCGTCGGCCTGTCAACAAGTACCAGATACTTAGCTACCAGGTACCTTTTTTTTTTTGTTTCTGGGGTGGAAAATGTTAATGGATGTCCTCCGCCCTGGGGTGGGCGGAGGGGTTTGTCAGACAATTACTGACTAAAAACCACCCCGGTGTTCCATTTCGCACCTACGCCGGGGGTTGCGGGAACGTACGATCCTTCCGCAACAGCCACGAGGTACCAAGTAGGCAGGTACCTACCTAGGTTTCTGCATCTAGCTTATCAAAGCCTCTTCGTTTCATTTTGCCATATCTTGAGCCAAAATTATTGTGTACCTTTGGCACGGTCTTGCTATATTCAATTACTCAGACACACACACACACACCCCCACACACCCCTACACTCACCCCCACCACACCACTCACTCTGTCCGGTTGCTCGTGCGGCAGGGATGAATAATGTTTATTAATTAATATACCCTTAGTTGACAAGTTATTGTTATACTAACTATTAAACCTATGTTGTCAAGTTAAATAAATAAATTATTATTGTTTTTATTAATCAATATTATTATTTAATAATTTACTTCAATTATTAATATTTATCTAAAGAATAGATATCTAGTCTGTGCAACTGCAAAAAACTTCAATTTTGAAAAGTACTAGGTGCAAGCTCAGCAGGAGCAGTGGTGGCCAAGTGGTAACGGCCGCGACTTACGAATTGTAGGTCGTAGGTTCGAACCCAGACAGACGCTTTACTTTGTGTAAATTATTTCATCACCACTACTCTCAAAACGGTGAAGGAAAACATCGTGAGGAAACCGGCATGTCCTAGAACCAAAAATTCGAAGCCATTGACATCTGCCAATCCGCACTGGGCCTGCGTGGTGGATTACGGCCCATTCCCTCTCACAGAGAGGAGGCCTGTGTCCCAGCAGTGGGAACATTATAGGCTGATTATGAGGTGCAAGCTCATTGTACTACTGCACTTAGCGTGCAGTTCTCTTGCAGTCAGTTAGTTGTTTTAATGCAGTTATGTCAACTACAATAGAACTGCATTCAAACTGAAATTTTCAGTTCGATTTCAAATATGAGAGTCAAAATGGCGGGTGTACCTTAACTAACCGAATCCTTCCATTTACCAAAAAAGTACTACTATTTACTACCTAGGTTTAAAAAAATTTTTCCTTCTTCAGAACGACATTATTTCGAAATTAAGGTACACCCGCCATATTGACGTCAAGATGGCGGGTGTTCTATAGTATTTTATTATTTAACCACTAGCTTCTGCCCGTGACTTCGTCCGCGTGAAATTTCTTGTAACCCCACCCCGTCGCGTCGCAACACTTCGTATTCGCTTACCGTTCACTCTGAGTTTTTTTTCTTTTTGCTCGGCTCCTAAGGGTCATAGCGTGATGTTAAATAGCCTATAGCCTTCCTCAAGAATTGGGCTATCAAATGCAAAAAGAATTCAAATCTGACCGGTAGTTAAAGAGATTATCGCGTTCAAACAAACAAACTCTTCAGCTTTATTATTAGTGTAAAAACTCTATGGCCCATAACTCCTTAATAGGTACGGACGCCAGCAGGTCAACCTACCCGAAACTGTCAGATTTTCCTAATCAACCTTGAACCTTATGTTTTAGCAATAAAGTCGAAAATCTATTAAAGAAATCTGACAGATTATAGTAACTTGATGTGCTGGCGTCTGTACCAACTCTTAACATCTTACACACGTGATAACTTTTAAACGAAATATCCGATTGAGATGAAACAAAAAGTATTTTACTTCTTCATAAATACTCTTGATAACATAATGCTTAATTTCGATAAAGATTAATATTACGATACATATTTAACGTAGTTTTTTTTTTCTTCAGACGATTTAATAATTATTTTGAACACAAAATCGGTTATTGTGATTAAACCATGATAGCTAGATATATGTTCTCGCGGACTTTTTTGTAGGTCTTAGGCCCTGCGCAGACGGCACACTTTTTGTGCGATCGAGTCTGCGGCGCACAAAAAGTCTGCATGGCGCGCAAAAAGTCGGTCGCGGATTTTTCACAGACTCTAACGCACACGACGCACATCTTCGATAATTTTGTCGGCAGAGCTGTAGGGACGTAGACGCTATGGAAATCGTGCAGAGATCGCGATGTATTATTTTGTACATGAAGTACAGAAAAAGAAGAAGAAATAGAGAATTTTGGGTACATCCTATACTTTCGGAAAGATTACTGAAGGGACAGTTCCATAATAAACGTTCAATTCTGAAACAACATCCGGATTTTTTTTTCAAATTTTATAAAATGTCTGTTACTACATTTGATGAGTTGCTATTTATTTTGAGACCTGCTGGTCTGTTTTGTATTTCTTGAATTAACATAGTTACATCGACCTCTGGCGCCATGATAATAGATCGCGTGCGTTACGTCCACCCCTAGCAAATGCAGATTGCCGACTAAAGTGTGCGCCGTCTGCGTTAGCGCGCGTTGAAGCAAACGTTCAATTTTTTTCACACACTTTTTCTGCGGAGCGGCGCGCCGCGGCGCGGTGCGGTCTGCCCGAATTACACGGTTTTTTTGTGCGCCGGACTTTATGCGCGTCGTGTGCGTTACTGCATATAATTGCATAGGTTCTATTTTCACAGACTAAAAAGTGCGTCACGGATAGTCTGTCGTCTGCGCAGGGCCTTAATGGGCTCTACAAACCCGTAGTACATTATTTTGTTCTATTGTCAATAGTTTTTGCAGCGCACGCAAAAATAGGTTTTCGATTTTACACCTTGTGTTACAAAATAGCAATTTTATTACGGATCCCTAATTTTGAAGAAAAAAAATATAGCCTATAGCCTTCCTCGATAAATGAACTACCCAACACTAAAATAATCATTCAAATCGGACCAGTAGTTCCAGAGATTAGCGCGTTCAAACAAACAAACAAACAAACAAACTCTGCAGCTTTATAATATTAGTATAGATTACTCATAAAATATAATTACACCAAAAAAATGTACCTAAAATGTACTATTTAGTATCTAGGTTTAAAACAATAGGCTATTTGACAATGTAAAAAATAAGGTCATAATTATTGACACTCGTATAGATTATCGCTTTTAAAATCGATTTGCATTAATTTTACTACAAAAAAATGTATTATTTATTAAAAAAATCCCGAAAAAACTTCATCTTTTTAAATCTGGCGCCACGTAATCGAAAACGGTCTGGATTGGCTGAACTTATGATGACGTCATGATATAGTCAATTTCTGTCTATCGTTGACAGAACAGATGACTTTTGTCTAGTATCTCGACCGTTTCAACGTTTGTTTACGTGTATTTTGACGTCACGACGCCATATTGTTAAAGATAGCGTTTTGGCGGCTTATTTAAACAGTACATTTTTATTTACTATTTTCTAAAAGAAATACATTATGCAATTTGAAGTAATAGGTTTTTGTGGGCTCGTTAGACACCATTAAATAATCTGAGATGTTTATCAGAAACCAGTCAAATAGCCTATTGTACCTTCTTCAGAACGAAATTGTATTAAAATTAAGGTACACCCGCCATATTGATGTACATCAGAACGATCAGCCTACCGGCTCGGCTCAGCCTATAAGGATAAGTATTTAAAAAGGAGATAGTGACAATTAAATACCTACCTACAAATTTAATTTCTTGTGAGACTGGGTGGACAATTGAGGAAAATAAATTCAGCTAAACAAGTGAATTAACATTTTTATTTAAGAGGCTCTCTTGTTATTTAAACTGCAAGGTCCAATTTATTACTGAATCATCAGCCCGTAGCAGTCCACTGCTGGCCACCGTCATCATCATCATCATTTCAGCCAAAAGACGTCCACTGCTGGACATAGGCTTCCCCCAAAAGCACTTCCACTTCGACCGGTTCTGTGCTTCTCGCATCCAACGGGTGGTGCTGCGGCTGCTGGCCATAGGCCTCTCCAATTGCACGCCACTGAGCTCGATCCTGGGCCACAACCTTCCATCTTACCGCTGAAAGGTTGATGACAAATCTGAAACATAGAATTTTAGGAAACACACACAACGCACAATTATGGCAAAAAAGGCATGTAATTAATTGAACCTCAAATCATTCCCATTTTGCTTTCCTGTAAATATTGTTGAACACTCTAATATAATGATTGCGCTTTTTTTTCGAACCTCAAATAATTTATAATTTGAGGGCCCAAAAATACTTCTTAAGGAGCTTACATGACCTAAAGCGCGGTCACTGTCGGACTGCATAGAAAAGAAAGAGAAGCGCGATGACACAACGCTGGTAATTTAGTGCAAAATATGAAGCAATTATTTAATTACAAAAAATCTATTGTGTGGACTAAAAAATTAAAACACTAGTTTTTTAGTATGTTGCTTGTAGAATAATCTGACAAAAAATCAGAATGATTGTATGAATATTAGTATGGTTTTTATTGTAAAAAGAAAGTTTTTAGAGGTATCTTCATGTTTATTTTTTATCGTATCAAATTAGTTGTATTATGTTTTCAATACACTATCAACCTAGCATATATCCTGAAGAATATCATATATTTTTCTGATTTTGTTTACTGTAGTCGATCGTATACTTGCGTAAAACTTGCGTTTTTTACGTTTAGGTAGGTCCTGTAAGTCCCTTAAATAACCGAGCAATAGAAGTGTCAATCATTAGAAGATCAATAACAGTTTTAAGTTTAATTTAATATTTTCCTTTATGAAACCTAATTTAAATCCTAGATAGGTATCTATTAGGTACCAAAATTAATATGAATCGAATTTTCCCAAACGTAAACTTAACTATGACTAACAAACAGTATTTCTTATTTCATTATCTGTTTTTATTTTTATTTCATTATCTGTTTTTATTTTTATTTCATTAACCTACCACTCACGTTAAAATACTATTACGTTGCATTAATTTAAATATCTGGCTTGTCCATCATATAAGTATGTAAGTATCTACGATAACTTCCTAATCTCCAAAACTAATAAATTAATTCGTTATTTTTTATCTGTTTTAGACTTTCGGTACCTAAATGTTTTGTTAGTTTTAGCGAATTGTTTTAGAAACTGTTAAAAAAACCCTACCATTTGTAATGTACTACAATTCTTGCAAATAAATTTCATTTCATTTTCTGACAATGTAATAGATTATATTATAAACGTCGTTAATTACTGATTAATTATCAATATCTACACTTATGCAAAGTCCTAAACTTATCAATAATGAAATAATATCGAGTCATCCACCGTGATTTATAGATTGTTACGTTAGTATGAGAGACATCTATAGGTACATTGTACAATAAACTGTACCAAATCGACAAACAAAAAATTCACTCCGAGATAAAACTTACTTTTATTGCCAGATCCACAAATCAACTACAGTCGAAAAATCGTAAAACCGCCACAAAGTCAAAGTCAAAGTCAAAGCATTTATTTCAAATAGGCACATAAAAGGCACTTTTGAACGTCAAAAATCACGATAAAATAGAATAGATTCTAGTCGCCCATTCCAAAGGGTAGTTTTCGTATGGAGAAGAACGGCAAGAAACTCCACCGTTACTCTTATAAAAAGTTTTACAATATTTTGCATACATTCATTATATAATAATAATATGTGAAGACGATGCACCTAAAATAAAATTACTATACCACAATAGGTAAAAGAATTAAAAATGAAACCATGACATATAAATTAATTAATTATCTGATAGATACATGGTGCTCACATATTTACAAACATGGTAAAAGTAAACGATTTTCATTTAAAATAATAAACAACAAAAAAAAATTCAAGTTGTCAGGGTCAATGTCAGGGTGTGAGTTAAAGAAAAATTATTACAGAATGTAATGAATGTCAAAAAATAAATAAATACAATTAAATTAGCAACCAGTTTGATTTTGTCTAGACTCTAGATTGTCCTATGGAGCAGGACCAGCATGTTTCCAAGCATTCTTATCTTGGATATAATCTTCTAATTTATAGTATGCTTGTTTACAAAGTGTACAAAATCTCTCTTTCTGCTACAAAAATGTTTCAAGCCAATATTCCCACTACTTCATGAAAATTGTCCGCGAATCGACAAGCTATAACAGAGTACTACTAAAAGCAATCAAGTGCGCGTATTTCTACGCGTCACAAATTGACCTAAAGCCTAAAGACTTTAGTACCGCAATATCGCAATACGGGGCAATAAACCATTGACATAGCTACTGCATTGATAACACATTGTCTCTTTATAGGACATAACCAGAGAATGTTATATATCTAGTGGTTGTGACTAGGGTATGAAAGAGTGGATTCGAGAATAAAATGTAGTACGAGTATAATGGGATTTTTGTGACTAAAACATGTTATGAAGACAGAATCTTACATTGTAGCTAAAAGAAATGCAGTGCTGTAGCTGGGAGAAGGTATTGTTTGTGGTAAGGTAGGTACTGCTATTTTGTGTTCTTGTTCTTGCCAAATATAATGTCAGAGCGCTAACACACTGGGACGCCATGGCGACGACGCTGGCTTCTTCATCATCATCATATCATAATCAGCCTATAATGTTCCCACTGCTGGGACACAGGCCTTCTCTCTGTGAGAGGGAGTGGGCCGTAATCCACCACGCGGGCCTATTGCGGATTGGCAGATGTCACATGTCTTCGAATTTTTGGTTCTAGGACATGCCGGTTTCCTCACGATGTTTTCCTTCACCGTTTTGAGAGCAGTGGTGATGAAATAATTTACACAAAGTAAAGCGCCTGTCTGGGTTCGAACCTACGACCTACAACTCGTAAGTCGCGGACATTATCACTTGGCCACTACTGCTCTTGCTGGCTACCTACTGTAGCCAAATGATGTTGCCAAATATGTAGCCAGTCGCTACTGACTCTCAGTTCTGGTGATCAGTTGGCCACTGAGTGAGGAAGGCGTAACTGACTTGTATACAAAATACTGGCGACTCGGCTACAAGTCGCCAGGTCGCCTGAGTATCCAGTCTCCACGTCAGGGTCAGTCGTGGCTACTCTACCAAATTGGCGACATCGCCAGACCGTAGCCATACATTTTAATACGAATCGTTTGGATACGTAGCCGGCGACACGTCGCCATGGCGTTTCAGTGTGTTAGCGCTCTAACTGTATTGCAAAATCCTCATAAGACAAATTCACGATCTCTTCGTAATAATTCAACAAACAACCATTAAAATATTTTGTAAAAGATTGAAAAAATGATCGAAAAGATGAATTAATGTCAAAAGCTCATTTAGACTGCTTTTAACTTTCAAAAAATGAGAAAGCGGCCATGCAGCGAACTAATTTCATAGCAGAATAAGAAAACTGAAGTAACATCATATGGAAACAATTAAACTAAAAAGCTTTCTCTAAAATTCACTGAAAACCCGTTTGTTTTCATTACCTATCTCACTTATCTTCGAGAAATCTTTATACGAAAAAAAAAAAACAAGTAGACGCAAGTCATATTAGGAAATGAACAAGTCAGCATAATGTTCTTCCAACCATCTTCCATTTTTCCTTCCCATCTTCAGAAACCCCTAACACAGGTGTCCGTTTTTCTCCCTGCCGTCTTCAGAAACCCCTACCACAGGTCTTCGATCTTCGAACTCGTCGGCGTTCCGTAGCGTGGTCTTCCAGCCGTGAGATACCTGTAGAGACGAGCTTCTGATGTGAACTAAACTACAAAAGCCCGGATCTACAGGGTAGATCACGAATGTGCCATATAACCTTCGAGTTCTTCTAGTTTCAGTGGTAGGATTCGAGTTTCAGTAGGATTCGAGTTTCAGTGGGTTTCGGGTTTTAATGGTAAGTTTCAAGTTTTGGACGAAGTTTTCGGTTACAGCTGTCGTCCGCGATCTGAAACTTTGAAACGTTTATTTTTTGTTTTATATTTTCTTTCTTGTTCTCGGCGTTCATAAAATTTGTTATGAATAAAATTTTGTTCTTTTAGAAGTTTTTGGTTATAATAAAGTTAATAAGTAATAAAGTTGGAGCACAGCTATTAATATTCATGGAGTGTCTTTAACAAAAGAAAACTTCAGAAACGGATTTCTCACAAAATCTAAATTCTGCATAAAGCATCAAATTGCTTTTATACACTATCACCACTACCTAATATTATGTCCTAGTGGGGGTTTAATTATATTCTACAACAATGGCACATTATTAAAACAACCCAAAACTCAACGAAAATTAATAAAACCCTTTATAATAAAAAGCGACTTAATTAAAGCACGTTAAAACAGCAACAACACCTCCCACTCCCGAGCGGGCAGCAAAATAACCCCATGCGTCACTTTTAACAGAAGCTATATGATATAGACTAAACGTCTAATTAACACGACAGCCGCCAGCATCCGTTTAATATGGAAATCTCGTTATACACAACACACGTTACCTATCATTTATTACTTGGGAAAATGCGGATTAAAACGGTTGCGTACGACGAGAAATTTTCATTAGGGTACGTGTTTACGGGTGTTTACGATTGATCGGGTAGTGTTTAGTGTGGTAATTTAGGGTCAAAATGTGTGTTATACATCATATTATGAATTAGGTAATCGGTAATACGGGCTGGTGTCCGCAACTCCACTCTAAACCGCGTTTTTTGCGTACGGATATTATTGGAAAGTTTGAAAAATATTCCCAGAAGTAAACTAGGTTTGAACAAACACTTTTACACGTCAATCATTTGAATCGTAAGAAAATTAGACTGTCGTTGGCAAGTTTTTCAGGCTTAGTATAATCCACTAAGCCTGAAGCAGAGTGTTACCTACCTAAACATTAAAAAAGCAGGGTGTTCCATAGTAAAACAAACTGAACGTTTGATTAAATAAGACGCAGAAAACGTTACCAAATTCTACCCCGACAAAATCTCAGCGCCTTCCAGAATTCAATTTACGCTCAACAATACAACACTTTCACCCTACTCTGATAGCATGACGAAGGATCACAAATCAGAGGAATCAGCATCGAAACATCGCGGGATACGCCACAAAAAAATAATCTCGTCGTGTTTCCGCAAATCATTGTGACCATTGTATAGTCGATAATGTAGTTGAGGAAAGCGGGCCTAACAAAAAGGTTCACTTAATTGCACGAGGGAAGAACGCTGAAAGGCGAGGCGAACGGCTTTTGTTTCCCGCGAGGCCTTTGTACGAGCTCACCCGATCGGCTGACTCATCAATTTCCCCAGATTGACGTAAACGTTTGAGTCTTAGATTGCGCTAATACGAATAGACGTAAGACACGTACGGAACTACGGATGTTCCACGTGGTGAGATGGCAGATTTGAAGTTTTGGGAAAGTTCTTGCGCGTTTTTGGGAAAATTATATATTAGTTTAGTTTTTTATGAGAACAGTGAAAGAGGTTAATTTAATAATCAGAATAAAAAAGAAAATAAAAAAAAATTACAACATTTTAGTTCAGATTCTTGCATAATCTATACACTAATATTAAAGCTGAAGAGTTTGTTTGTTTGAACGCGCTAATCACTGTAACTACCAGTCAGATTTAAAAAATCTTTTTGGGTTTGGTAGCCCAATTTTTGAGGAAGGCTATAGGTTATTTAACTTACGCTAGGAGCCGAGTAAAAAGAACAAAAATCAGAAAGAACGCTAAGCGAAAACGAAGTAATAGCGCGTTCAGGCGATGCGATGCGACGGGGTGGGTCGGGAGAACGAGAAATTCCCGCGGGCGAATTCGCGGGCATAAGCTAGTACGGTACATTTCATGTAAATCAATTTCTAAGTGGCTCAATTCGCAAATCGAACTATACTTTACCTTGATTGACAAATTAATAACTCAACTCCACATAAAGCCCAGTACAAAAGCCTAATAATAGAACCATTACACAAATTAACCGAGCAAACACGAGGAAAACACGGCAATTGGACTATATTAACTATCGGGTCTAACGAGGCGCGTCGACTGAGCTTAATCGAACCTCATTTATAAATCTCCAACTAACTAAGAGTATAGGTGGCTCACGTAAATATCTACAAGCAATTAGTTCAAATAGAACTAACGTATTACAACGTTTGGGGGACAAAATCCCCCGTAGGTGGGACCGGGGAACTTAGGTTCCCCCTAAGTTCCCCCCGGTCTGCGCAATGTCGTCCCGCCATCATTAATCTTGCCGCTCAGCAAACAGTCCTCCACAAGAGCAACTTTAGAGCTGTACCGTGTCGATAATGTAAGTAAACTATCGTAGATATGAGCGATAACTGCCTAGAGGCCTCTCGACCCAGCGACGGCGTTTAATTAATTGGATTTTAGATACAACCCCGAGAAATTTGCCTTCAACAGAATTTAATGGCAGTTAATTTTAAAGGTTGCTAATAAAATATTTATTCATTTTGTTTATTAATACGGGCATCATTTTATGATTTGTTTTCTGATATAGATAAAACTTTGCAAATTCGAAAATTAATATAAATTTTATCCAGAAAGCTAATATTTTTTACGATATTTTACGTAAAGCTCTAACACCTACGGCTATAAATGACAGCAGGGACATTAAAAGGTTATACGAATATCTTTGGAGAAAAATCCTTACAAATTGGAGCGATCAGTCTTCTTAATTCTCGACTCATCGATACAAATTCGTTTGCTAATGGAATCCCTATCTCGGGCCGAGTTCATGGAAATATTCAGCTGAAACATTTCGCTTTAGATTCATATCGGAGCGTATTGAAGACGATATTCCTTTATCTAAAGACCGAGGGGTAGCTGATATAGGTACTTTGTGTGAACGAAAATGGATATATATTTTTCAGCACACACCTACGCACTGTACGAGAGGCTCATGGCTAAGTAATAACAGCCGCACGGGTCGATCGATCAGGTTAAGCTACGCTTGCTGCGGTCGGTCCGTTGATGGGTGATCATCTTAATATACCAAGACCCTCCGTGCCCCGGAAAGCACGTTAAGCTGTTGATCCCGGCTGGCAATCGTGGATCTTTGTCAGTCGTTACGATCTGACAACGAGTCTTCCCGAGGGGTAGGTATATGTGTTGCCCAGTAACTGGGTTGTGGAGGTCAGATAGGCAGTCGCTCTACGTAAAAAACTGGTATTCAGCTGCATCCGGTTTGACTGGAAGCCGGCCCGAAAATAGTTGGGAAAAGGCTCGGCAAATAATGACCTACGCACTGTGTACCATAATATATAAATATATAGGCCACCAAACATTTAAATGAAGAAGATAATTCGTAAGTAGGTACATACCGACACCAATTTACTATTTACTTATAATATTAGGTATATTATTAAGTGTGTCAAAAAATCTTTAGGTCACGCGTTGCGTCGTATTAATTTAAATTACTATTTTTTAAGCATTTAAAGAAAAGAGGACCGATTTAAATAAAATTAAACTGTTTTTATTGTGACGTATTGCATTTTTGTTCTGTTACGCCCAAGTTGCGCCGTCACGTTTGACAATCAACGTCACGTTTGACTTTCAATATTGGTTTCATCTGAACTATTGAAATATAATTAAAATCCTTATTAACTAAAATGTTCAGGTGCATTTCGATAACGTAATATTTGTGTGATAATCTTTAGCGATGCCTCCATCATTCATCGTCATCGTTCATTCATCATTTTCTCGAACGACACCTCAAAATATTAAGTAGGCAAATAAATACGAATTGCGGGCATCCATATAAAAAATAGTTAGCAATATAGGAAGGACTTAAATTCTCCGCCAAATACACTAGGTTCGGTTGTGACAGCGGACTTTTTTCGTTTGGTACAGGGCGCCCTATAGATATTTGATTAGTATTCTCCTTTATACCACAGACATTTTCATTTTTCTTTTAATTTTAGTATGTGCTGGTGCTCCAATCAATCAGTAGATTCATACTACCATAAGCCTCACACCCTGAGTACAAACTCAGGGTGTGAGGCAGGGATACTTCGAGAACGAACATTTTTCAGTATATACTTGCCTACAAAGGTACTGAAAAATCTTCGTTCTCGAAGTATCCCTGTAGAAGATGGCGGGACGAGCTGGAGAAAGCAGACGACCAGTGGTCCACTTTAGTCCTGGATCGAAAGAGCTGGAAGTCATAGGGAGAGGCCTTTGCCCAGCAGTGGGATGATGCAGGCTAACAGTAACAATAAGTATCAATAAGTATCTCATCACAAACATAAACATACGACATACATGCAACTGCGTCCAGCAATACCGATGACGCAGCTGTACGTGTCCAGAGTGCACCACTCCACGAAGGTTGAGGAGATCGTAGAGTACATGCGTGTGAAGACCAACTAGACTTCGAGGGTCGAGAAATTGGTCGTCACAACACGAACTTCAAGTCGTTCATGGTGCGTGTTCCAACACATCATCTCGAGAAGTTCTTCAAGGAAGAGTTCTGACCGAAGGGTGTCGTGTGCCGCCGGTTTCGTGGCCGGCTATATGACACCAGACAGCGAAACACGACGCAGACACTTCACGTGCGTTTGTTTGTTAGTTTTTTAGTGTAACTATAATGTTGTATCTATTTATAGCATTTTTAAGTTATATTAATATTGTATTGTATGTGTTTTTTATGGGCCTTGATGCCTGAAATAAATGGATAATAAAAACAAATGAACATCGCCATTGTTACATTACCTATTCAGTGATGCCCTTTCAAACTAAGAACAATCTTCGAAATGATCTTACCTAACTGCAAAACAAAACAGCCAAAACTCAGCAGTCATCCAAATATGTTTCCAACGTGGCGATAAGTACAAGTTAAAATAGAACGTACCAGCCATTGTTTGTTCCAAGCTTTTCTCATATCAGCTTGTTTTCCCCCGAGCACCGCCGCCTGAAACATTCAATCCCAAATGTTACATTTCAATAAGCTGACTAAAACAGCCTAACTTTTACTTCACCCCTTTCAAAATGTTTTATTTGAAAGCAATACGTCTTCATAAGTCTGAGCACATAATTTCATATTTGTGATATTTTGTTGAGAGCCCTTATACCTATATAACGCTGTATGGAGAATCGGATTGTAACTGGTTGACCATAAATTTTATTTATGGAGAGATAACTTATAAGGGTGATCAATAATTTAGCTAAGAATCTAAAAGCCACCAATGAAAAATGTGAACTTCGGCTTTTATTTGTGCTGGCAACTCGTAAATTTATTAGGAAACTAACCAGCCTCTTTAGATAAACCATCCTTATTTAGAGAGAATTATAGGTACCTACCTAATAAATTGGTGAATGATGGTAGCATTAGCACCCTTTGTTACTGATGATTTTAAAAGAAAGTTTGCGCTTCCTGGCATTTAGGCCCGCTTACAATCTAGCTAACTAATAGAATTTTTTACCAAGGTATGAAAACATTCTCAATACCCCAGCTAGAAATGTTAGTAAATAGGTACACTAGAATATACAAAAAAAAAATATTAGCTTTTTCCGACGGTTAAAACATAACAATTTACTCTTCACAAACAAACAAAATTTTAAAACGGACAACAGTTCATTTACGTGCTTTTAACACGGTCAATATGAAGTGCAAAGCTCGTTCCCCCTTTATAGGTACGCCAAAAATGCGTACGTGTAAATTTTTAACGGAGATACAGACATAAAAGCGAATGGCCCTATATTGTTCAGGTTATTTCTGTTACCGGACAACACAGAACCTTTGCTGAAATTACAGTAACCTTTTTTTAAATATTTTCAAACTAGTGGTAATAAAATGCACATACGTTACATATTTCCTTATGAGAAAAAAACTGGCAAAAATATAAGGATATGTTATAGGTACCGGTACAACCTTCCGGGATTAGGTACAGCGAAATGTTTTGTTGAAAAAGAAAATTCTTGTAATAAAAACGGACATTATAATTTTCCTCTGTATAATTACAAAAGTTTTGCATAATATTATGATAATGTCGAGTGTGGAGTGAACATAAAAATGTACTTGAGTTCAACAAAAAGCTTAAAATATGTATCCGTCTAGACTCGGTTTTGCCTTTCAAATGCTAATGTCGCATAAAGACTTAGTTTTTCCTGTGTTCCTTGTAGTAGGTACAGACGCCAGCACATAAAGCTAACCGAAACTGTCTAATTTTCCCAATCAACTTTGAACCTTCTGCTTTAGCGATAAAGCTGAAAATATATTATAGAAATTTGACAGATTGTAGTAGCTTGATGTGCTGGCGTCTGTACAATCATGTTCTCTATTAGTATAGAATATGTTATTAGTATAGAATTAGGCTAAGCGCGCACCACGATTTTTTATCCTGCGATCATTTCGTCGCAGGAATGCAACGTATGAGTTAGTACATTCGAGTAATACATCGCAGCGATTTTAAAATTGTGATTTGTCACACTTTGCTGCGTTTGCTTGCGACGCGATTATCGTGAAAGTAAACTGCAGCGTATGGAATTGTATGGTCCCGCGCGCACGGCGACAGAAAAATCGCGCACTCAGGCCGGCCAGTCACAACATGTTTATTCTATATTTAGGTATACATATTATAATATATTATTTTAAAAAAAATCGCTGTCCAATCCAAGATTGCCTGAAAGATATCGCAGAAAGCGATAGGCCGCCCATTGTATATTTTGTAGTGTTTCATGTATTTTTTTGTTATGTATTTTTGTGGTAAGTAAGTATACAATAAAGTTTAAATAAAATAAAAGATAAAATAAGTTTTTATTTGAAATACGAGGAAAAATCTTCGCAACAAAGGCCAATTAAATCTAGCATATAAATAATTGGCATGATAACTCTCTTACTTACAATATAATTATAATTACAAATTAAGTTAAATTACTTAGTTAAAGCGAACAATCCATTACGTCAGCGCACGCGACCCAGCATCAGCGACTCCTACATTAAACTTGATCCCATTAAACAAAAACTTTGCTCTTAATATTCCACCTAACGAGTTAACTTCGGACATACGCCCTTTTGACATTTAGTTTTAAAATTTGTCGAGTAATGTCAGCGTTAAAGTTTATAGTGCACATTTGAAATGAAATAGAGGTGTGAGGGAAGGAATAAAATAGAGTAGCTATATCTCTTAGTTAGTGGTACATAAAGTTAAGTATGCTGACGCACTTAGACGTCCGTCAGTAGACTGAGGGGAGTCTAGACCGAACGGTTTGCTCGTTGAAACACGTAACATGTTTCATTCAAACTTGTTTTCCATACTTATCATGTTGAAAGAGCGTACGTCGGAAGAATTACCGTTATGTGATCAGCTATTTATTGCCTTAATAATCTACTACCTGGCAATCCTCGAACGAATATTAGATTGTGTAGCTATGTAAATAATTTCAACAAGCCAAATTCCGGATACATAACTGCAATACATAAAATTAAAACCGAATTATTTCATACTCGCAGATAGGCTTACGCTGCCAAAATTAGCAACATGGCGCAACTGTGCCCTGATTAACCATCACTTAAATCAAGAACCGAGGGCTGGGCTTGGCTCGGGGCCAGCCGACCGCTACAGATTTATATTTGCAAACATATTTCCATATACCCGCGATCGATATGCCTATCATATGGGATGGGGGTATGGAGCCAAGTCGCGCGCGCCAGATGAATATTTTACTGCGTTTTCGGGCCTTGCTGTGGAAATGCCCGGCGCAAAATACAGCGAGCAGTAAAATGCTGTTCATTTACACTGTAAGCTTATATAGGGGCTCGCTGTTAATGTTTAAATTTAAATTGTGTGTGCCTTGCATAATACATGAATTTCCTCCAGCGTAAAAAAGGAATTAAAAACGCTACCACAATTTCCGGAATTTTCGTTGAAATAATCTAGCATTTCGTAGTATTTTCAAAGAACAGTCCCACCACCTACCGATTCTGAATTTTGTATCTTCGAAACTATTTTCATTTCAAATACTTTCGTAAAAACAAAAGATGTCAACAGCGAACGAAAACCTTTAAAAACTTCTAATTTATTCTTCCGATAAACACCGGCCGGAATTACAGCGAAGTTACACGGAACATTTTAAACATCGCGAGTCCGTTTTTACGGAAAGAAGCGAAGAGCAAAATTCAATCCGGAAAAAAAGCGACAGCTACTAGTGGAACTTTCAAATTGTTTTTCTTTTAAGCACAAACAAAGGGAGACGATGCCAAGGAAATTAAAGGTGGCTTGAAATAAAATAAAAGTCCACCGGAGCGTAGGACTTTTTGTCAGATAACATAGCTCTAAAGTCCGAACTTTAAGGTTTTTTGATTACAAAACTAATTGGAAGCAATTACATTGTTTTTAACTTTTATTATCTCGAGGACTTTAATATACGTTCTCCTAGAAGAGGTTATTTTAATTGCTTTTTAGCAGGTGCAAGTTGGAAGGATAGTACTTATTAAATGTAATGTCTACTAATAGTTCGCAAAATGCACAGGAGCTCGTGTTATGGGGTGCTTCCCGTATAGACAGCGACCACAAACGATCGAAGGGGATGGGGGCAGGGGAATTCATGTCCACTCCGACCCTTGCTCGAGCCAGCCCGCGCCGCTGAGCCTGTAGTTTTAAATTCGTCCCTAAATAATTCCGATCCAACCTGTCCATGCTACCCTCTCCCAGCAACGCCCTAAGCCTAGATCTGTACCCCATAGGGGGTGCCCTTAGCGTGTAGTCGCTTAGTTTTTAAGTTTTTTAAGCCCTGGTTAGAAAGAGGCTTTACTTTATTGAGGCATCCAAAGGCAAGCTCGGTTAAGCAGACGATAACCTCATCGTTTGAACTACGAGATGCCATTTATAAAATTAAAATAAAAAATGGCAGAGGAATTAGTGATGTCAGAGGAACGTGTCGGTAGACACAGGTGCATGTTGCTGCCACATGAGTGCTGTGTCGTATCGATAGCTGATAAGTCTGTTTGCAATTTCAATGGCACATGAAAGTATACAGCTGGTGTTCTTGCTTGCGAATGAAAGTTAATATAGGTTGATCAATTTCAATTTGTACTTTGTTATTAATTTGGCTAAAAGTAGACAACCAATTTGGCATGATTTTTACCTACTGTTGACTAAACGCTCCCAAACTTAGTCAAGATAAGTGATTAATTTCAAGGATGTCTGTAGCATAGCATAACCAGTCTATAATATTCTTACTGTTGGGAGACAGGCCTCCTCTCTTCGAGAGGGAGTGGGCTGTAATCTACCACGCGGGACCAATGCGGGTGGATATATGTCACATGTCTTCGATTTTTGGGTCTAGGACATGCCAGCTTCCTCACGATGTTTTCCTTCACCGTTTTGAGAGCAGTGGTGATGGTCTATAGCTTTGTTGACCATAATTTGTTAAACAAAGCTCAGACATCTATAGAGGTATGAGGAACAGGGTGTAAAGTTCACTCATCCTCCAAAGAAAAGGGAGGATCCTCCGACCAGACGGGTGTTGTGTCTGGCGGGCAACTGCCCGATGATTAATGTCGGGCCGTTGTATCTATACTAGTTGCGCGGTAAACTCTGTTTGCGAGATGCAGGATTTTTGCGTGACGTCAGTATGACGCGTTGTTCGCATGTGGCGTTGTAGATACCGCTACACAACCAACAAAACTATATTGGTGCAACATCCGACAATTATCCATAAAACAACGCCCGCATCGCAACTAAAACCCCGAACAATAGCAACGAACATTAACCGTTGCATTAACTTGAATAAACACTATTATTCGCACTTAAAACCGTACAAAGCAGCGACATAACTCAAGCCTAACTTCCAGAACAATCTCACTACATATCTACAATTGTTGGAACTTAATTTAGTTTCCAACTGCAGTCGGTTTATCTGCATAACTGAACTAACCCAGTTTAAGCTGGGGACGTTTGCGCTGTCGCAAACTTGGCTGTGTACAGGCCTAAGGTATTAGAGCTACCTGTATATTTCAGTCAGACTAAGCCTGGGAAATTAACGGGTAATAATATCCTGAGATGTGTGTTTCATTTATTTGGTGGCATTATTCTCAATTTTAGGTATGTTTCCAGCTATATTTTAACGTACTTAATAAACCTAACTAAAACTTGTGCGAGTGTATTAGCCTGTTTGAAATAGCAAGTTTAAAGTTTTAAATAACAGTAGAATGAATATTCCATTATGTGGTCGGTGGTATTACAGTTTAATTAGTGTAAATTTTTGTTCTAATCCTAAACAAACTTTAACGCTCAGAAGCGTTCTAAAGATTGGAAAGCTCCACAAAGAATACGATAGCTAATTAGTTCCATTTCATTAAAACAAATGACTATCAAGACAAAGTGGTAATAAATAAGAACCACCATCTCCTAACCTAGACTGCAACTACTCGTAGGAGTCGTAGATTATAACGAAGACTATGAAAACCTAGCTTTATTCTAAGCACGCTTGAGCTCTATAAGTAGGTATAGACACAAACACACACACACAAAACAACTGACACAATACAAATTAAACACGTAAACGAAATAACTTCACCAAGACTGCTTCCTGACGTAATGCAACTTGATTAAATTCATGCCAGCGGATGCTGAATGAAACGTATGTCTCTAGATCAAAGAATTCAAGTTGAAATATTGCGGAACTCGGCTAGATTGAAGTAAAATTCAGTGCTGTTACGTCAAAGATGTTTTTCGTGATTTTAAAATTATTTTTTTAAAACAAATGTGTCAAAACCATTTATTAAAATTAAATAACGTAAATGAGATGGTTATCTTCACCAAGACGAAAGGCAACATAAGAAACCCTCATAAGCGAGTGTTAACTAACGCATTTTAAGGTATATTCTAAGCACCCTACCTAATGCTACAAAATATAAAAAAAACATGGTCTACAAAAGTATAAAATGTAAGTTTTAATATTTATAAAACCGACTAATAAACCTAGTTATGTTAGTAGGATGTTATCACATCATCTACCACATATATACCGCATATTAGTTTTATTTCAAGCATCTTGTCTTCTGCTTTCTTATCGGCACAAATTATAGTAAATCAGACCACATCCATCGTTTTCCATCAGGCGTGATGGAGGTCAAAAGCAGGCCAATTCAGCAATAAACAAAATTGCTCAAGTCGTAGTAAAAATTCGGCTGTTGTAAACCATCAACTCTTCACGAAAGCTCCATTGAATAAGTAAATAAGAGAATTCTGACACACACCCCCTAGCACAACTAGATTACACCCCCTTCATAAAGCAGCGGACGCAAGAACAACCCTAGCTTTATTCTAAGCACGCTAGTGCTGTTACTCCAAATGGCATTTGCATAACGCACGGACCGTGGTGTGTAGCGCGAATTGGAATACATTAAAAATATATATAACACTATTCCTAGAAAGTTGGTCTTTATTTTATTTCGATACTGTTGTTTGTTTGTACTAGTTGGTTTGTTTAGTTTCGATGGTTTGTATTGGTTGAAATTTAGATGCAATGATGGAAATGTTTAAATTCACACGTAACAGTTTTCATTTTGCTTTGGGAAAGTAAGAGGTACGTGATAGCTTTAAGATTTAAAAACGTTTGAAAGATACAAACTTATTACGGAAGCGGCTGTAAAATGTTTTTAAATATTTTAATGAATGTCCCAACCAGCATATTTACACGAAACATCGACTAAACTCAAAGACGAAAAACTATATTTCACTAAAAGTCCCTTCCCAAAGATTAACAAAGCCAACTCATAACACAGATACCCTCTGTACATTTCTATTTAAACATCGTATTCTATAATCATGGAAATAAATAGAGAGAAAGATATAACTTTACATTAGTAGTCGAGTTGAGAAACCCGTTATTCATATTTATGCAAGTTTCTGAGCGCCAGCGAAATTAATGCGAGACGGCGACCATGTAAAGTTGAAATAATACAGCTACAAGTGAAATAATTTACTGCTTTCGCACGTTTTCATATTTTCGTTTTTCCCTGTTTTTCCAGGTTGTATACACAGCTTTATTTGAAGAAATTGTACAGCTTTCTGTTGACGTGAAACGTGATAGATGATCGAGAATCTATACGGTGGCAGAGCTGAAAGATCGTCCAAATGTGAAAATGTCGCAGAAGTTTGATCGTGGGATTAGTAATTTCTTAAATGGAGACGTGTTATAAAATTAATCGATCATCTGTTGAAGCGATCGATAAAATAAAATTACTTGAGAAGAAGAAGAAATACGTGACAAATAAGCGTCTATAGTATTAAGACTGAGGTATTTCACTCAGAGCACGGATTTCAACCGCACTTGCCCGAACCGCACCTAAGCACTTCCACTAATTGCACTGAAAGAAAATTTTGTAACGTGCGAACTACTAGACGAGATACTTGAGGTTCGATCCGTCAATGAGTAGGTATCATGGATAATAGCAGAGCTACGTGATCGTTCATTGCAGACGTCTACACACCCTGTCTGATAGAACAAAGAAGATTTCGTAATGCATTAGAAAGTGATTTAAATATTAGCGAGAAAAATTGCCACCTAATTTACTTAATAAATATAATATAATAGCCACCTACAAAAACAAGACTTGTGAGCGGCAAAGTCCCCATGCGGTAATAGAAAAAGAATCTCGACGAAAACGAACAGGATTTCGGATGACAGAATACAAAAACCACGAAATTCAGCCTCAAAACGGTCCGTCAGAGCGAGCATTCGTCTCATGTTTCAAACATTTTTATCTACGCCACCACCAGAAACGAGACTACAACCAAAATGAAAAATTCACAAGTCAAGCCCTTCTATGACACCCCAGAGTCTTGATCCTACCACAACACCGCTGCCAGAAAACCTGAATAATATAACAACGAGAATATATTTTCAGATTAAAATAAAGTGAAAAGGGTGAACTAAAAGGTATGAGTCATTTTAGCAATGTTAATATAGGGACTGTTAGCTAATTTACATGATAATCTTCCCCAAAGAATTTATTTTTTGTTAAAGCAGAAAGGCGGCCTTGGGCTAAACCGGTTAAGTAATATCAGAATTTACGCGGCCCTTTCCCTGCCAATTCGGTAATGTAAAGGGTAGACTAAGCTACGTATCCTTGCAAATTAGTATTAAATTCAGTAAAGGTTCCATTTGAAGGTCTACGGCCTCTCGAACGGTATTAGGTAAAATTCGGGTCGCACATTACTAAAACATCAGTACAAAATAATCATTTTTAATAGGAACACATAAAAGTTAGGTACACATTGAGAATGGCATTCAGTTTTTGCGATTCCATTTACATGTAAAACATGTGAATATATGAGAGCATAACTAATTGTTATCAATGGTTTGGATCCACACAACATATCGACCGTCCTTATACAGCCCATTCCAACGGTGAAACATGTTTTATACTGCATTTACCATATAAAACAAAGGCCATAGACAGATATAAAACAAAGACCCCTAAAATAAGAATGGTGGAAAATACGGACAAAACTTAAGCCTTACTACTGGATGCTGCAGGCAGAATTCTACATACCACTAAAAAAGGACATTAGCACGCTAGTGTAGGTGGTTTACTGCATTTTAATTGTGCCCGCGCGTCGAATCAAATGGCAAGATGGCCGCCACCGAATGGCGGGAGCAGGGGGAAAGGGGATCGTAATTTCGCGCCCGGGGCGACATCTATAATTCCAGAGAGCTATCATAAATTAGCATACGTATTAGATTGCACGAGCCACGGGCGAGGACAAATTCCGTGCACGATTGTACATAGGCACAAATCTGAGTACCTATCTGGGATTTTTGCGAAGAAATAAAACTAAAAGTTTCTAGATATTGAAAAATACTAGTATATTAAAGTTAGTTTTTAAAACATATTTCCGAACAGACCACAGTAAGCATTGGCTGTTTCAATCAACACCTAATACAACTGGTGTCAAGCCAGTAAGCAAAAGGTTTCTTCAAACGAAAGCTGTCCGAAGATGAGAATAAAATTGGTGCTCCGAGATTGATTTACCGATAAAAAATGAATGAAAGCTGAAAACCCTTGTAATAAAAATACCCCTTCATAGTACCTACACCGTCATTTGGTCTTAATTTATGAAGTGGCAATAACCAGGCAGATGAATAACTAAATCAAATTGTACGATAACATGGGAATTCAAGACATCTCAAAATCAGGCTGAGTCAATCCATTAGTAGGCCTTTATTGGCACTCGTTAGCGAGGCATGCGAACGACACGCGAAGACGATCCAATTACTTTTACATGCCATTTGCTAATAACGTCTTTAACTTTATCAAAAGCAAATCTTTCTTTTTGAAGATGTGTTTGATGTCAGAAATTTACTTAGATATGAAGATACGAAATGTCTTTGAAATGTTACGCAAAATACAAAGGGTTGAAGGCAAAAGACCTTGCGAAAAAGAAAAGATAGGTTCCAAAGGGTCCCACAGCCTAAAAAAAATTAAGTGCCGTAAGTCAAATGAGATAAACAAACCAGTTTTTATGAATGATCGATATGTTGAGGAGACAGACATTTCTGTCAAATGTCCACCAACTTCACTGATCAATGACTTTTCGAAAACTATTTTATTATGCAAAGTCGAAAGGTCAAACAAAAGAAGACATAAAAACTTGCTTTAACGCCGTCTGGGGACATCATGAGGGCAATTTATGCTAGTTTAATGGCTGTCAGCCGAAAAAATTACAAAATTAATATTTAAATTCTGTAATATAAACGGCGAACTCATTTAGTTCCCAGATTAAAATAAAAGTCTGGAACTTTTTTGAATGGGATAAGAGCAAGATAAAATGAATTTACGCTGGCCCCGTAATAAAAGATCCCTTTCTAAGACATGTTGAGCAGCATCATTAGGTATTCATTTTAATTTTCATAGATATAGCTGTATACGTCTTGCGTTTTACGCCAGTGAAGTGATAAAATTTTAGTATAATCATAAAGATAGCGCCATGTGAACTACTATAAGAGCGCAGCTGATCTCCTGGCCGGAAAATGAGCTCGTATAAACGATACTATAAATTTCCTAAAGGAAATCAGATCTTGGGTAGTAAAACCCTGGTCAAGATTGAAGATAAGTGTATCTACCCACTCTGTATTAGACCTCGTAACTTGCAGTTATCCCGAATATAAACTCAATAGGAATAGTACTAAAATGCTTTGTATATTTTAAACTCACAGTAATGATTTATATATTTAACGAATATTTTTTTGTATAGCGTAGGTACCTTTTAGTTCTGTAAAACAAGATGTTTCGTATATTGCGTCGTAGCAATAACGGACGGAACAAAAATCTATTTTGCCTCAAAAGACCAAAAATCTTCTGGACTAACAGTCGAATAATTGGATTAATTTCGTCGCTAACAACAACACGCGAACCTAACAGAGAACAACTAACTACAAAAACGCCTCCGCAAAATCATTGCCGGCCGCTTAACTCGTTACAATTCTCCACTACAGCCACAAAGATCCACCAAGAGAGACGTAAAACCTTGTTAGTATTGTAAATTCCCCTCATTCTTCTCTCGGTAAACAAAAGGAATCCACCGAGTCTTATAAACGCAGTGCGTATACCAAATTGTTTCGGCCATATTGCCGGCCACCGGAGGATTAAGTACAGGGTTGCAACATTACCAGTAGGATGGGACACAGCGGTATTTCGGCAATAAAGATACGATATAATTCGTTGTTGGTGGTTGTAAAATTTTTGTGCTGAGCTAGTATTGCGAGAATTGCGTTTTTATCGAAATACAATGAACAAAGATTTTCTGGATTGAATTTTAGTCTTGGTTATTCTATGAGAAAACCTATTTTCAGTTTCAAAATTATGACTTCTTTTTAGCCTTATTTAAGGTTATAACCAGAGCAATGGCGTGTCCTGGACTCTTTTTTGTCCCACTCCCGAAACTTGTTTAGCAGAATTAAAGAATATCGGTATTGAAAATATCTTAAGTAGGTATTATAAAGACGCTTATTAGAATATTCTATAGAAGATACAAATTGATTCTTAACAAAATTAATTTCCATTCCTTCGAAATTCCCAAATAAGAAATCTACCAAATCGACCGCATATTTAAACGCAACATCTTTATTACTTCTGATAGACCTAAGACCATAGTAATACGCTTTTTCAACCACGCTCAATGGCATCGTTATCCGGTATTTCGAGTCTCACCCCGATTGTGTGCAATCTTGAAAGTGTGTATTAATCACGGCCACTTCCCGGCGGGGCACTATAATGGATAGTTGCGAAATCGCGCCCAAATATCCTCTTTGTACCGTTGAAAACTATTCTTTATATGCTCGTACATTATCCCCTTCTCTCCTCTTTCCCTTTCTCGTATGTGGTAGGAAATATTTTATTAAAACTTGCTTACAAGTTCCATGATACGCCCTATTAGTTTTATTTATATGCGAAGTTTTTATTTTGTAACTATAATATTTACATAATTTATGCTAATACCTATTTAAAATAATAATAATATGTACATTTATATGAAAAAAATAAACAAAATGATCATAGGGCATCAAAAAATTCGTCCGCATCGCTGTCAACAGGAACAGTGCCCAAAAGGCTGGCAGCATTGCCACGTTGTATGGCAATGCTATTTCTTTGGCCAAGAAATAGGCCAGCCTCTGGTCACGTGAAGAGTCGACTGCGAATGCGATTTAAATTATAACAGTTTCATTTAGGTTTTTGAAAAAAATATCGAATAATTTTAATCAGTTTAGATTGTGTTGAAATTGATGTTTTTTAAATACGATTTCATAAGCAGCATGTGCCGCATTCAGTGATATTTCCAAAAAGACAGTTTAGAAATCGGTGATCATCCATTAAAGATAATCGTCAATGGAATCGATATAGGTAGCGTGATGCCTCCAACAGGAAAAGTTCAAAGAAAACTCGAGTAACTGGTGAGCGATGACGAAAAACTTTTGACAGCTACAATCATTGACGATCAAAATTCTAGCGATATAGACGCAGACGTGACTTCCGATATGTCAACGATTAGATCCTTCCCTCTAATCTAAAATATTCCACGTCCTTGCCCAAAATTTGCATAGAGATTATTAATAAAAAGAGAAACCTAATTAAATACCCTACAGGGAAAAGAATTCTCACCTAAAGTCGCTAGTATAATACTCGGTTTACAGAAGTCCGTAGTCGCAAAATCCTTATTTGCTTTTGTTATTACATTCTGCTCCGCCTTCATAAATATGGCCCTCCCGGGGCCGTTTGCTACAGTCGCTATGATATGAAAACGGAGGAATACCTATTTACGCTTTCCTTATATTTTGGTCCTTTGATACGTTGGTATAATGTCGGTAATTACGGATCGGATAATAACGAACCGGAACGTTCCGAGAATGTTTGTGATTTCGCTTTCAGATAATAATATGGTTTTGCTTGTGAATAGACTAGACGTCTAGGACTCTAGCAAATATTGTTAAAAGAGTACGGTTTTAAATGAGGATCAACGTTATAATTTTCTAAGTTCATTTTATTCAGTTATGAAAATCGATTGCTATTATCGTATTATATTCAAAGTGTTTTTTTTTTATTCTTTGAGTCTACAATAAGATGCTCCAATGAATATCATTTTATCAGAATAATTTTAACTAGACATGACAAAAAAGGTCAAAAGGGAAATCTGTTTTGATTCGATTTTATCCTGTTAATGGCTATTAGTTAGGAAGTGTGGCAAAAAGTTTTAATCCCAAATCTCAAGTGTAGCTTAGCAGCGGGCGACCGAAATTTCGCGACGGTAAAATTACTAATACCTAGGAAAATTAACATAACGTAAAAAGTGCGCAAGAAATGAATGCATGCATAAATCTATACAACGTAATAAATATATAAGTAACGAAAAGTAAACTATATAGTTGTGCAAGAATGTAATATTAAAAATAAATAAATAAGCTGATTAAATTATTATTAATATTTTTATAAAATCATAATGAAATGAAAACATAAAAAGAAATAATCAATTTATACGTTACCTCATACAGTAGACAGCACGACATCCGCCACCCGACCCGAGATCTGAAATAACAAAAGACACATTCACTACGACCGCACTGAAGAAAAGGACCAAAAAGTTTGAAGAACAAAAAAGGTGCAGATAAATGCCAGTTAGAATCCAACTCAAAACAAAATAGAAACAACAAGTCAACAACACTTGTCCGCGTCACGACTCACGCGGGGAAAAGGTGAGGGCACCAAATCGCATTAAGGGAGCGTTTGACGCAATCAAATTATACGAAAACTTCACCCCTCAAACGTTACACGTGGACACAGAAGAATATTCACAAATACATACCTCAGATTTTCCAGTTTTCTTCTAGAATTTATAAAATATTTAATTTTAAATTCTGAACTGAATGTAACATGAAGTGTCGTTATCGGCAGGAGCTCAGTTGCGTCTAACTTTGCGGCGAGCCGCGCCCCTACACGCTACTTGTACTGAATCTCTACCCCTATTCCGGACTTCGGGAGGCGAGCACGCCTGTGTGCTTTAGGTCGTAAGCGAAACCATTTAAGTCAATCAATACGAAGCTCTATGCTCCGAAGAATAAGGTTGAATTTCGAAAATGAAACCGTAAGCTTCAGCCATTTTGGAGTCTGCGGAATGCATTTGGGTACCCGGGGATGCTGCGCAAAATAGGAACACGAAATATGAACGAGACTGCGAGGCGCTGGCGGGTGAGGAGGGGTGTGAACAGACAGGGGATATTTGAATAGACATCTCTAGCTCTTTCCCGCGGCGGGGGGGAAACGAGGCGCGCGGGGGACGCGGGTAACGCTGTTGTGTCGGAACCACGCTCCGCGGTACAAATCGTCAATGTACACTGAGCAGCGAATGTGCACTTTACCAAGCCCTTGCTTTGGCGAGGGAAAAAACAAAGAGATACGGTAATTGAATCCTCTCTCATTACATTATCTGCGAAGCAAGATGTTTTGCTCGGAGAATTTATTCAAGTATTTTGTACCAGACAGGAATACTTACAGTATTCCATACGCAAAAGTATAAAAGAAAAAAATCAGTAATACTACGTAGACGTCATTTGCTAAAAAAGCTTTTGGAGTACTGAGATTTTTGGTAATGATAGTATCTCTGCAAGATGTTCGTAGGGTTGAATACAATAGAAATACACAATATTGTACGTTGCCATATAATGGCGAACAAACAATAAGACTTGAACATTCCAAACTAAATAAGTTATAGAGAGAACGCTGGAGTATGGGGCTTGGGACAAAGTCGTGACTTTGCAACTTAAACCCTAACATGCCAACATTCAGTTTTGCCAATGTAACCAATGGTACCACCTTACAAATACTACATGGTACTGAAAAACATGAAAAGAATAGACTCGTAAATACGAGAAATTCGAGGTAGACAGTTAATCACACCGAGTGTTGAACGGATCGGACCAATCTATCTTTTGTAAAAAAAAAATTAAGTTAAATGTTAATTCACTAAAACGATTTTACAGAACTTTTACACAATCATATTCACAAAGGCTAGAAAAATGGTGCAAGTGAATCAGCACAATGAGAAATACATCACGATGCTACACCAAGCATTCACAAAACATTCTCTGCGCCAGACTACCGTTTCCGTTTTAGGTACTAAAATATCGCTTACAGTTGTATTTTTTCACTACTTTTACTCAATTCCGATGGCGTAGATTTCCATTGTAAAATGTAACTAACAAAAATCTTTAAAATATTTACATACAGAATGATACAGTTCTGTAGGCATGGCGTGCCGCAAGGCATGATAATTGGGCCATTGTTAACACTCCACTATATTAATAAAAATCTATTTTTAGGGATTATGTAAAGTAATAATTTATTATCTAAAATTCAAAATGAAACATTTCAGATGGAAGCAAGATTTTGATACCACGATAACAGTTTTACTCGCGACAACACTCACGTGAACTAAAATAGCGGTGCTTGCAATGTTTCTGCTCCCGCTATCAATTTGTCAACCTATTTCTTGGCTTCGCCGCAATGGATTGAGACAAACTCGCTGTTTCGTCACTTTAATTACTAAGACATTTTGTTGAACACCATTAAATTGCAAGAGAAAATAGTCGATCACTGTTAACTAGAAAACAATTTTCAAAACTTTCGCTCCTGAACCTTCTTATCGTTTCGAACTAATAAGTTTCCAATATCGCGCAAGCAACATTATAATTTATTCCACAAAACTATACTTTGAAAAGTGTCTTAACAACTAAGTCTATATTAAGTAGTTACTAAAGTGCTTCCTATTCAAGCGTGTATTGATCGTGTGTAACAAAGGGCGATGATAAATCTATCGCTATCACACAAGTACAAAGTACGTTCAACCCTAAAATGCAATGTAGTAAGTAAATCCGTGCATTGTCCAGACGGGTAGGTCGTGTGGAATCCAAAGATATCTCACAACACCTCTCAGCCAGCCGTGCAGCGTGTGCACTGGGCGGATGCCAATACATACCACTTGGATGTTTGTTTTATGTTCATGTCTTATGGATTCATCGAGTTTTAGATTGATCTAGTCGGTTATGTAAAGATGACTTGCGTTGCATTGTATCTTTAGATAATGGCAGCTGGCCAACGTTATACAACATATAAAAAATTTAAAACTTTCGTCGTCCAAACCACTTTGGTTGAGTGTCTTCAGTGATACTAGAGTATTGCGAGCTATTAGTATACCTATATATGTATGTCTACATTGTTTCCTTCTTGTGACTAAAGGTTTTTGTTAGTAGGTACTTTTATTAAAGATGACAAAAAACATTTTTAAAATATAGGTAAGTATAGCATTACTATTTAAATAATCATATTATCGGGCGTCCACATTACTGAAAAAACAAAATAGCAGTTAATCAGAGCAATAAAAATAAATTCTACGAACTCCAACATAACTTCAAATACAAATGAAGAAATAGATCTATTGGAACATTAAACAAACACAGACATTATGAAAGACGATGCCATACCTAAATAAGCAGCATTTCAAATAGTAGGCTCGCTCTATGTAAAGGCCCATTAATTGAGCACAAATGCGATGCGCTTGGGCTTCAGCCAATTTAATGTATTGCTTGGCACGAATGCGCTTTAATCCGATGTTGAATAGAAATTATGGTTGTGCACAGTAACAATGTATTGGGAGTTGTAACCTGGCTGGGTCGCCATGTTCGTGTAGTAGGGAGAGTTATAAATCGTCGTGTAGAAGGGTAGACGATGTTTGAGAACATTACACAGTGTATAATCACCAAATTCTACGTGATTTTACGGAACAGTAGTAGTGTTATTCACTTGATCCTTGATATTTTCTGTATGTCTACATTGACGATGGATTTAGAGTATAATAGAAAAGACATAGGTACTCATGTCTTTTTTTTTAAAGGTTTATGTAAATGAGGGTAGGTACTCTCATTTCAATCATCCTCACAATAAAAATATAATAAAATCACCGTGTAAACAGGGAAGACAATACATTTTATGTTATTAGCTTACAAAGCATCGACTTACACTCCTCCTACTATTTTTGGACCGTAAAACGTAGCATGGACAGCTGCCTTTCACAATCTATGTTACACCACTTACAGCAATACTAAAATATTGATAGTAGACATAAAATAAAAACATAATAAAGAAGGATAAACTACAGTAATCTTTGTTGAACTCATATAAGAAATTGAAGCTTACATTTTGTTTCGTGAAAGTATAAAAGAACCGCGTCGAAAATGTCCTCATTAATTTTATTGTTTTAATTAAAATGTTCAACAAAAAGAATTAGAAGGAACTAAAAATTCTATCTTAAATTTTTCTGTATTGAATTTTTCGACAAGGAAAAAATCTAAATACCCAAGATAATTTCCATTCCCTCCGCGACCGTTCCAAAATAATCTCCAACAAGAAAAACCTCACGTTCAAGTGTCCCCAAACTGTGTAATTACACAAACATTGCACCCTAACGTTGGCAACGAGACTCAATGTGGATACTGCTCAATGTACTTACAAAAACCAGCCGTTACTTTTATTATCAACATGTTAATTGGACCCGAAGGCACTCGCTTGGTGCCCGGCCAAATGGCTGGAAGGCGGATCTATTCTATTATGTGTAAAAGATCCCATCTAGATAAGTTCTAAGATCAATAAAGACTTTTTTCGATGTGGGTTGAGATGAGTAATTCATCAACTCGTCCTACAAGGATGCAGATAGTGATTTGTTTCTTCATTCATAAATGAAAGTAGTCATTTATCAGCATGAGAATTTGCAACCAGAATTTACACCGAGAATTTAACAAATCAATAAAGTAAAGTTATGCATTTATGTGACAAGACAAATGTGCCAAACTCTAAAGTGGTGAAAATAGTTAAAATTTTACTCCAACTCTTCAATCTATAAAAACATTTGAAATAACTCGATGACGATGAAAATCAGCATCCAATAAAGAAACATTTTAACAATCACATCCCACGTAGTTTCATTCCGCTGTCGAAATTGTACGTCGGTTTTCATTACGCAATGAATTGAATAAACCGTTCGGAACGTTGTAATCGCTGAATGATCGAGTGGCAAGCATTTGACACGTATTAACCCTCAATTATACATCGCTCTCTTCTGTCTAAAATAGATTGAATGAAATGGCGAAATAGCTGATGAGTTGATGTTTACTTTGTATTGTACCTATATCTTTAATTTCAGGAAACGTCACTGCCAAGGCCGGATATGAAATGATCAAAGATGATAACAAACGAGATGATATGACAACCCACCCCTTGAAACTCAGGGAACAGTAGAAATGAGGACAGCTCAAGATTTAAAAGTATGAAAATCACGATCCGTAGCTGATGGTCACGATTTGAGAGTTGAAGAATGAAGATAAGCCAAAGAATTTTGATCAATCAATGAAATCCTAGTTCCATATTAACCACTTCGTCCAAATTGAATAGCTTACGAAAAATATTACTCAATCTGGACTGCCAAAATATTTTCGTTCACAGAATAGGCTTGCTGCAAATGAGGTCACCCACTGTCAATGGAAGTTGGAGCGGCATCCGGCACTTAAATGCTTTAATTTTACGTAACGTACGGGACGTACATGCAGTTGCTTCTGACAGGTCGTATATAAAGCTTGCGGTTGGATTTCTGTGATGCAAACGATCGACGCTTACTAATCAATTACGTTTCAGGTTTGCATTGCAGGTTGAATTGATATTTTTGTCCAATGTTCTATCTTAACATACATACATAATCTGCCTATAATGTTCCCACTGCTGGGACACAGGCCTCCTCTCGGTGAGAGGGAGTGGTCCGCACTCCACCACGCGGGCCCAGTGTGGGTTCGCAGATGTCACGTCTTCGAATTTTTCGTTCTAGGACATGCCGGTTTCCTCACGATGTTTTCCTTCACCGTTTTGAGAGCAGTGGTGATTAAATAATTTACACAAAATTCTGTCTTTGGGTATTTTTATCTTTATATTCTTACTATTATGTGATAGTTCTTTATTTACTCTGCTTGGTCTCACACTCTTGATTTAGAGTTTGACTTTGTTAAAACCTTTGCGTCTACTTGTAATCGAATTAGTCCACACGTAAATATTATTGCAATAATTATCATTATTTTCAATACAGTTTATAATGTAAGCAAGCTACAACAGACAACTATTAGCCAACCCATTACCTCTCCTTACGTCTTCTCAATTAAGGCTCTTGAACCCGTTGACACCCAAAACAAAAGAAATCAACTAGATGTCATACCTACCGTTGTTACCCCACAAATACATACACACAAAGACAAGAAAACCAAACCAACCCAACATACATATTCCACACCGTACAAGATTATATGGAATCTTCGGAAACAGAGGAAGTTTTTGTTATAACAGTAACGAGGTTAGTGGCAGCGACCTCGTCTCATAATAAGTTGTTAACTGTCGCCAAGAGCGTAAGTACCAACTTACAAAGTAATACAAGCGTCGTCGTGTAGTTTTTCCTTTAACCGTTCGTTGGGAACTTGGTATCGGAGATATTCGTAATGTTTTGTATTTGCTTTTGTCTTTCGGAATACGAAATGGGTTTCTGTTTTGTGTTTCGTCTGTACATTGTGGTGCATTTCTGTGTACCTATACCATATTGTTTTTCGTTAGATTTGGATTTTTAGAGTTTGTTGCTGTATAATTCAGACGGTAAGGGTAATCAGGCATTTATGCTAAGCATTGTGTTTTTCATAATTTTATTTCATCCCGTAGAACTGTTAACTTAGCTTGATTTAGTCAGCTTCTAAAACAAAATTAGACCGGAGTTTTCGTGAAATATATTACTAAATTATATTCTATTCTATTTTCTATCAGGCCACCCTCTGCTAAACCTGAGAACGTGGCTTCTGAAACAGAGAGTAACTAAACCAACCTCCTCATAAAACACACGGAACTAAAAGCACAAAACACTATACCGGTAACTACCTATGTGCCAGAATGTTACACATATTTCACGGGCAAATCTCGCCGATAGCAAAGTTATTAGGAACACGCTCCTAACTTTCGTAGCTCGCAAACTGCGCATATTGTACAACTTTTATTCATTCGCTTTTATATTGCACATATCGTGCATATTGTTTTAAAAGACTTTAGCGTTTTTGTAAAATATTGCTGAACTGGGATCGATGTATTGTTGTAGTACAAAATAGGGAAATATTAGAGTTAATATTTGTATATTGTTTAAAAATAACAGATATATAATATTTGTTGTTTGTGTGTTTGTTTATTGTATTTAACTTGGGCCAAATGCGTAAAAAATTTGTAATTATCGTTACTTATAAACGTAAAAATCCCAACCTAGTTGGGAAAAAGTTAGGCACATGATGAAAATACCAACGACTGGAAGCCAATCCAACTGTGAACTACTATTTGAAAAAAACGACTAGGTGGAGGTGATCACGACTTTATTTGACACTATTGACGCCCTTCCACCAGGCGAACTTCGTACCGCCTCAGAATCAATCTTCATTTTTTTCGTGGTTTTCCCGTGTCTTAATAGTTATTCTGTTATTCGGTCCAGCCGTTCTTGAGTTATAAATGGTGTCACTAACCCGACTTTGTTTTATTATATAGATAGATAACCACCTTAACACCAACCTGATCATCATGAAACTACCACAAAAAACCGTAGGTAAACCTCCAAACTTTATTATAAATCTCATATCAAACGCCAGTAAAACATTCGTACCACGTATCTTTTCATTCCGCAATCAGTTGGGAGCACAAAGTTTCGAAGCAATCAGAAGTTCAGAACGCAGCTGCAAGCTCTTTGCGAATTTTGCGATATGGAAACTCTTTGCCAAATAAGCCTGCATTAAGGTACCGTCAGGGAATTTATTGGAACTACTGAAGAGTTCGGTGGAATTCAATTTGGGAGTTTAAGGGACTCGGTTTATGGTTGAAGTCTTTATGCACTTATAAAAGTATGAGGAACAGGGTGTAAAGTCACTCATACTCTATAGAAAAGGGAGGATCCTCCGACCAGACGGATGTTATGTCTGGCGGGCAACTGCCCGATGATTCATGTCAGGCCGTTGTATATATACATATCTATACTAGTTGCGCGGTAAACTCTGCTTGCGAGATACAGGATTTTGCGTGTGACCCGTTGTCCGCATGTGGCGTTGTAGATACTGCTACATCATGTCCGTTAAATATTTATTTATTTATTTTATAACTTTATGCACAAGTAAAAAGATACCGAAGTTGATGAATTTAGGTAGATTCAAGTTTTTCTAATCTCTAGCTTTCAGAAAAATCTATAAAAGCTGCATTTACATTATATTTTTCAGGTTTTATAAAACAGTATCCAATGTTTGGTCTTTATTTTTCTTCAACAAGCCAAACTTACTGTATTTATAACTTATCACGTTCTAAACATAAAACAAAATAAATACCTCTGAACTGAAAATCAGTTCCATCCAAAGAAGAAAGACGTCCAAAGGAAGTCTCGAATACTAATGCAACGACATTCATTTACTCCGAGCACGAAACACGACCTGCATTCTATGAGTCTTCCAATCTCCTCCAGTCTCTCGAAGCACCTGAAAAAAAAAAACAAAAGCTATTTTACTCAGCAAAATTAACAGTAAAATTTAAACTGCTTAAATTAAATGGAGAAACAAGAATAAATCACAAGAAAAGCTAATAACTATTCTACTAATTAGTTTTATGTCGCTATATTACTGTTTATATCTGGCCAAGGCACATGCAGCCTGAATGTAATTGAGAATTTATGACGTCATTAAATTGATGCAGAAATAGTGCAGCGCCAAACATCAAGGACGGTCAGCAGAATAATATTGCTGAAGTTTCGGAAGGTAATAAAAATTGTTATTAGAGATTTTTATGTGTTTTTGTAGTAGTAACTTTTCTGAAAATGGTCAGTTTTTTCAGGCTTTTCCGACAGTGGAAAAATGCTTGGGGAAATTAATTTAATGTTCATGGTCCAGCTCTTTCATGTAAGGTAAGGGGTAAGACACATGAATACCTACTAGAAGCAAAAGAGCAATTTTACTGCTAAATCTTAAAAAAAATACAACATGAAAATGGTATAACTGTAGTAGGTACCGAATTAATACTACACATTTTCGAGATTCAAGGTGAAAATTCAATGCTCCTCAGGATCCAGAAATGTATGTTTTTTGTTCATGTAATGTTCTGCGGGTAGGTACCTATACATCGTTTTATCTACACAACTCACACAATTCTCACACACCTCTACCACAAACATCTAAGTAAACGCCAAAACACAATTACGACGCTCATAATCAAGCCTTCATGCGGGACGTAGCCATAATGTTACCGTTTATATTCTGCTAACGGTACCTCGGCTATAAATCAGTGCGATAATAATTATACATCGGCCATTTGTAGCCATGCCATAGGGGTAACAAACAGAGGTGTCTGATAATATTCGACGCATGGCTTTGGCCAAATAATATAATTAATTGATGTGTTGACAAACAACGGTTTAATCTGTGTTTGTTTTCGAGGATTTGAATTTCAGGTGGCGCATGTCATGTACCTAAGTTTTAAGCGTGAAATGTGAAATGTGTCGGATTTCTTGTATTATTTTGGCACATTTTGCACAAGTGCGCTTAAACATGTTAGTAAACAAATAAATATGTTTATACAATAGTTAAAGAAGTAATGAAACGAATAAAAAATAATGTAATTTTTTCGTACTTAAAAGAAAGAAAGATAAATAGGTTTATTTGTCACAGAAACACGTGCATACAAAAAGATAGTATTAAATAAAAAAATACTAGATAAAAAATTACTTGTACAAGGTACTTGTGTAACCTACCACTTAAATAAGTATCAATGCTTGAATAATAAAGTACTCATCGTTGATATACCTACTACCCCAAGAGAGGTTTTATATTCATAGAATTATTACTTTCCACATTCATTTTAAAACAATGAATTGACGTTAAATTATTGGAAATCAATACGACGAACATTGAGAATTCCAATAGCTATTCATACTTTCGTATCAATTCACGCTACAATCAAAACCGATCCGCCATCTCGTTCACTCCAACCGTTTTCAAAAAAGACAGCATCAATTACACAGCGTGTAGAATCGGAATACGTTGGTAGCTGTCACTTTAGCTGTGTCGGCTACGGAACCCTTTTCCGAAAGATTACGCGTATCATAGGCTAGTACGGGTAAATAGCCGGCTGCCCTCCTTACATTTATCGGGCCACTCATGTAAATAACATCGGCATCGGGATTCTTGTCCTTTCATATTCTCGGAGCACTGGAGTATTAAACTTATCATATTGTAAATAATTCATCGCGTTGTGTGTTAAATGTACTTGAGGCATAATTTTATTTAGATAGTTTAGGGTTGTATTTTGATTTCCAAGGTTTGACTAGTAACCTTAGCCGAAGGCTAAAATAATGATTACAGCTTACTGAATTCGTTTATGGAAAATATCATAATTAGTCATTCAAATCAAAGCATTTAATTAAAATTTTAAAATATATTATTCAATTTAATACATATTGATTAATAAATTTTAAACTTCAGACCCCTTGAATTTTGGTACTTGCAGCATGCTTTAACTTTACCCAGCATGAAACTCTCTCAAAAGTAATGAAAGAAATAAATAACCCCAAAAAAACTTCAGGACAGCTGCTCCAGAACCCGTAACTTCTACAGAACAAACAACCGAAATATAAAACGTGGTTCGCACCATACAGTATTTATATCATATCTAAACATGCACTCAGTTAAAAGACAGTGAAACCGTGAGCGTCGAAGGACGCCTGTGCCATAGCCCCGCATTATTGCCCCACTCTGCTCGCACCCTTTTTATCTGAGCCCGCTCGACCCTCATATTGATACCCTTTAATATTGTTACATAATATTTTCAAGATAACCAGTATCTACACGATTTATGAATAAGCCAAAAGCAGTAGACCGAATAATGATCAATAGTAAAAGCTACCTAACAAAAATCAACCCCTTTTAAAATAAAACTCGTCATTTTCATTCCGTGTTCCACGTCTGGTCTCTCACTCCGCCCAAAAACCTTTTACCGCGCTATTTTTCTCAAACTTTGCGACGATAAATATGTATATTCATAAAGTTATTTAGAACAGAAATCTCTGAAACGAACGTCTTCGTAAAATCATTCCCAAGTAAGTAACCCGTTCTTCTATCAAATATGCAATACATTCTAATGCAAATAAAATATCTTTCTCTCTTTTATACTAACGTATTCGATAAAGTATACACAATCAGATCTCGATAAGTTTGGGTAACATTTTTGAGCGGTTTTCTTTCAACCATAATGTTATTTGAGTATTCAAATAACAAATATGTCGCGATATATCTCAGTCAGTTATCATTGGCGGTATAACCCCATGTTTCCCCGACATGTCAACGTATTCCTTCTTGCAAATAGCGTATTTTATAGCAATGTCTGTCGGATCGACCAAATAGGAAATTGTTGCCACTCCCAAGACGCGTACCATGTCACGAGATATGTACGCGAATTATTCAGTTTTTTACCTCCTCAAGGGATGAGCCGTATCGCTTGTCAAGCGACGTAACCATTAGCGCCTCAGTATTGAAAAGTAAACTCTAATTTTGGTCGTTTAGAGGAGAAATTCCTTTGTTGATAAGGTAAAATATATATTTGAAAAGTGACGAGTGCAGATTCCTTGTTTTTACTTCTGCGGTGGGATTCGAAGAGCTTTTGTTAAGTGTTCAGCCAGTACGGAATGACGGAACGGGAAAATATCCATGCTCCGTAATGTGTCTGGAAAAAACTGGTAGATGTTTCATTTGAATTTAATTTAAGTTGCCGTACCTATTGAATTGGTAATATATTTAAAATAGATTTGTAGCGATTGGGAAATTCCGGGGGACATTAAGGTACGAGCGAAGAAGAAAGACTAATATGTACCGACTACTTTCAGTTCTGTACAGAATCTGTATCTAGGTATAGAGGGATTTTTTCGTTTTTGTTACGGAACTGTAGCCATCAGAATCGATGGGAGAGGGCAATAAATCGGGCAGCTCCGTACCCGCACTAACTCTTCGATTACTAGCGACCCGCGAACGACCCTAATGTAAAGCTTTAATGAACATATAAACTCGGATTCGATTCTTGGTCGTGGACTAGAGCAATATAAATTGTCAAGAGATACACACGTCATTATAGTAAATGCGTACAATAAAGTTATAAAAAACGGTGGCGATCGTAAAATCACTTTTGTTACTGAAAGGGATGGTAAAACAATGTTATTTATTTTGGTTTATCACGTCTCATTGAAGAGCAAAATGACAGCTAATAGATCCACACTAATCCATACCTTCTTAATATTATAAATGCGAAAGTGTGTCTGTCAGTTACCTCTTCACGCTTAAACCGCTGCAACGATTTAGATGAAATTTGGTATAGAGATAGTTTGAGTCCCGGGAAAGGACATAGGATAGTTTTTATCCAGATGTTCCTACGGGATCAACACTTATGCGAGTGAAACCGCGGGGCGCTGCTAGTATTAAATAAAAAAGCTGACAAAAAAAGTTCGATCGCAGATGGAGTTTTAGTCTAGCAAATTCAGAGTCAGAGTATCAAAAGATACTATAGAGATATCAGATGGGCAATTCTCGTAATTTTAAAAACGTTCAAAATCTGTCAAAGTCTAAATCTGTCAAAAATACCTCGTAATTTCCCTACATTTTGACAAGATTTTGTCGCCAAGATGAGACTGCGACTGGATTTTAAACGTTTTAAATTACTAGAATTGGCCTGCTGTAATCAGAGTTGTTGTCATGATAGTAGAGATATCAGAGTTTAGTTATATTTATGGTATGGATTTAAGTAAATACTTACATACCTATAATATTATTTAAAGCACGTGCTTAATATTCTAGTACAGTCAACAGCAAAAGTAGATGATCAAAATCAGAAATTCTATACTAATGAACGGAGTTCGCGTCAGAACTGTGTGGCGTCGAAGTACTACTATTTAGAATACTTACTACGTAGAATACTTTTGAATCATTTCGACACCACACATTTCTGACACGAACTCCGTTCATTAGTATTGAATTTCTGACTTTGATCATCTACTTTTACTGTTGATTGTACGTATGCACATGATAATGATAGTCATTCACTACATCTATATAATTCAACAATACAAATAAGCCAAGCGATCTGAAAATAACTCCATTAAACTATTTCACAGCACGGAGCTACAGAAACGTCTTATATTTTCGTCTCGTAAGGGACAAAATAGTAGATTATGCACCGAGGGGCTAAAGTTGTGTCTTATGTCACGGGCGTCATATTGAATCTCGAGCGCAATGAAGGATTCGGGATTTAACTCACGAGCGAAGCGAGGGAGTTAATACAAGAATCCTGAATGCAGCGAGGGATTCAAGCTAGCCCAAGGCAAAGACACCTTTAGCCCAGAGGAGGATACTCTACTTTTTACACCTACTGTGAGAAAATAATAGCCATAGTACGAAAAATAAAGTATTTAATAAATAAACAAACAGTAAGAATAACATAGGAGCTTCATTTAAAAAAGTTTCAACATTCATAGGTGTGAAAACTTTCGATTTCTTTGATTGGTGGCCTTCCGATTTCCTCTTTAGAAATGATAATAGCTTAGCGTATGTCTTGATGTCTATATTGTGTTTCATGCTTATTGTTGACCTAAACATTGAATAAGTACACCATTAGGCTACTTGACTTCTGAGTACAAGATAAATGCTGAAAATACACTAATAGAACTGGTTCCGAAATGGACTTGACGCCTTTCGTACTTTTCCATTTTTGGAAATTGTCGTAGGCTTATATATAAGTTTCCTTTGACTTTTCCGGCAGTAAATCATTGGAAATATTATTAGCTTCGGTTGTAAATGAATTCAGCCGGTCGATTCTGTAAAAATCTCACCGTGAAAACTTAGGTGAAGTGAGTTTGTTTTTGCTAGGAATTGACACTATTGACAGCTCACTCCACGCTCACTTCACCTAAGTTTTCACGGTGAGGTGGTTACAGAATCGCACTGCAGGAGTACAATCACTTTCATCACTCGACATTTTATAATACTTTGTTGATAAATTTAAAGTTTAAATGCCAAAAGTTCGCGCCTTTATTGCGTCTACCAATAAGTAGCCAAGACACGATCAATTCGATTTTCAAAAAAAAGTCTCTTCTACGGTTTTGTCGTGTGTGTCTATTGATATCATTCTCATGGAAGTGGAGTGTAAACTAAGCTTTATACAGGGCTGGTAGAATGGTTTTGGATGATTGGCTGTATGCATTTTGAATTTAGAACGTCATTGGAGACGCTCGTGAAAATAGAGTATTTTTTATAAAATGTGATAAATCGACTGTAGTATAGATAGATTTTATTATTTATTTACCTATTTATTCACAAAATCCACAGCAATCTTTGCGCAGTTTACTTAAAATAAATTAACTAATGTTACAGTCAATTAGATACTATTACGGTATTACGGCGCGGTACGGTATTTGTTATTATTAATGCCAGTTTTAATGATAATCCATTCCTTTTAAAAAATGGTTTGTAGTTATCTAATTATTCTTACAATATTATGTCTTCGAAAACATGGCAACGGTATGAAGAAGCAGTCATTATGATTTTGTAGGAAATCGAGAATATCATCCACGCGTAGTAAGGGTATCGAGAATAGCTTTCCTCTTTCTGGCACCAAAGCAAAGAGTAAAGTAACTATATAGGAACCAAAGGGTGTTTGTTAGTACTATACTGCCAATTTAGCTGAGCATGTGAGATTCCAAATTCAAATCACATTATTGACCAGCGGGTCATAATGAAATCCAGTACAACATTATTGACCGGCTGTGCCCCCGGCCACTAATGACTCACTTTAGGTTAAGGTTGCTAGACATATAATTTGCCATTTTCGAGCAGGTGGTGTGAAAACTCAATTTTGTAATAAAATGATACTTTTTATCGTGCGTCTGCACAAACTGCGGACCGTTTTTTCAGCTCGCTCTTGCTCTGTGTACAATAACAGTATGTTTTGTATTTTCCTGACGTACCGCCAAGGATTAGATTAAACAATTTGCGATAAACAACCTCAAGAACGTCCGCTCCCCTATTTCCTGCGACGCGCGACTAAAAATTTAGTTATATCAAAGCTTACGACGCTGTGAACATTACTAGCATTTATGTATGTTATCATCCTAGCTCACACCTTTTTATGTAGCTTCTTTTAAATCTGAAAACATAAAGAACATGTGCTTACTTTATGTTTTACTGTTGCGCATTAATTCACTTAATATCAGCTCTAACCATGCTTACAAAACATGGCAGACAGGCTACCTACAAATTTTCGGTACACCTTTAAATCAACGCTAATATTTCCTGGAGTTTTTACTTTTACAACACAATTTTTTCGCAAGCCATGTCTAAATAAGTTTTAAGAACCTTTAATAAAGTAGGTATGTTTTTCCACGTCGCGGCTGTATTAAAGGGATACGCAGGAACGAGTTTATCTTTAATTTTTGATAGCTTTGGTTAAATCTTCTACTTTGTTATTCTAATTCCGAGGAGAACGAAGCAGAAGTTCAATTAACAAAATTGCCAATTAAATGTTTACACTCCGTAAAATAATTTTAAACGCTCGAATTTTCATAATCAAGCATTATCTCTAGGCCCAACGTAATGACATTCACCGCAAATCGCTAATCGCTTTACAAACATGACGCGCTCGTCTAGAACTCTAAAAGTCCCACAGGTCGAGGAGCTCTGTGAAAATTCGCAACTGAAATCTGTACCATCATACGACATATCGAAACTGTGATACGCCACTCCGACTGACAGAGACAGACGTATAAAGCTAGTGAGTGCGACGGGGACAGTCTCACCTTTTGGTAGGTCATATTGATCTTTCACCCGCCATTTTAGACCGTGCCATTTTCGCTTCGGGCGTCACATGTATACCAGCGCTCGGCGCGCTGAAAAAAAAAAGAGAAAACCTTTTATTCGCCTGTCATTTTGTGTTTAATGAAATATTCCACAAAAACGAGAATGAAGGTAGAATTTGATGTACAAAAATTAGCATTTTTTTTGATGCCGTGAAAATGAAGCCTCGTCAGGTTTTGTGGCGTACCTACTAGGTACTGAGCGAATTTACATAACTTTAGGTTTACTTATGCCTTTTGGTAAAGATTGGAAGGCAGAAACTTTCATTTCTAACATAACTAAGTAATCATAACTTCATTTACCAAATAAAATACGACAAGTCATAACAAATATGCAAATACATATCTACCTAAATATACTGACCTACCATTATACCACCAACTTTTAACACAACACCGAAAATCAATTACACTTAACATTGCAAACGTGAAGAATTATATTATATACTTTAATACTGATATCGGACGGGCTCGAATAAACTGGGGTTAATAAAAAATAATGCCAATATTAAACCGGTAACACCGACCTCGTCCCAAGGGAGGTCTCACCATGGATATAAGCAATTTTACATTCGTAAACTCGAAAAGGTGTCTACAGTGTTGAAATTTATGAAAATTCTATGCAATTTTTGTTTAAAAACAGCCTTAACATTAATCACGTTCGGAAATGGAATGGAAAAATATATTGACTGAACTCTGTTCTTTGTTGCGCGGAAACGGAGATATTTTAAAATTTGTATTTTGATTTATTTTCGACGGTAAATTGCTGCGCTCATTCCTACTCTTGTCTGTGTCTAGTATTAAATAAAAACTGTTCAATATTTGCTGTGAAAACAAGATTCTCTTTAGAGAAATTGATCATTAGCATAATAAAAATTGTATTTTCGAATACATATCATTCTTCATAGACCAACATAATTCAGTTTAATTGTTACGCTGTGTCGGAAACACTCGGAAATATCCGAATATTTATCTCCTAAGAGGGTTATTAAGCGAGATTTCATCGCTGCTAACACCGGGTTCAAAGAAATAGCTACCATATTGTACTAATACTCTTAAAAATGCTACCGAGAGACGATTTTAGACCTTACGCCCTTGTGATAAGGTAGTCGTGTTTATCAAAATATTGTTAAGAAAGCTGTGAAGACTTGCTTACTATACAGGATTAATTTCTGCCTGCATCTATTAAGAACTGCAAATGGTATTATCTATTTGAAAACATTATGCTTAAAACTAATTGGAAAGCGTCCTGACGCTTTAGTAAGCATTCGGTTATCATTACCTCATTGTCGTAAAATCTACATGCTAAATAATTAGTTACGTCTTACGTTTCCCATTAATTATGTTAATCCGTAATTGAAATCATGACCAGTAATTCCATTCGGCATCAATTCTAAATGAAAATTAACTAATGCATGATTAGAAATCCCCGAATTCTAACAACCAAAATGACTGACAGGGTTATTGTAGTATACAATGAGATAGCCACTAAAATGTTATTACAGAATATTATATAGATAGAGCCGATATTAGGCAGTTTCCAATTTCCAGCGGGATAGTTTCGCCAGCAGTTGCGACAATTAGTCGTGATTTAGCGCGAATAATAAACATAACGTCGATACTGCGATAGAACCAAACGTGACGTCAATAGGAAATGTCCAATTCCAGCTATTAACGGTAACGAACTAACATAATTCAATTTAATTGGTGCAATTGATGTTATTGCTACTAATTTGTAAGCATCTTAGTTATGTTTAGAACCTAACGGCTAACATTACAGATAATAATATATACCCATTTATTTATAAACGTTGCTTAAACTTAGGAGAAGTTTAAAAACGTCAAAAATGTATGGTCAAACAGTCACTAATCATTACTTAACTTTCACCAAAGTTTATAAATAAACGCAATAGTGTATAACCATCTGGTTATCAAAACTGTAATTTAGGTCTTGAAATTCTTTTCAAAAATATAAATCGTAGGATTCATCCATCTTCATCATTTTCCATCCATTCGACGTCTTCTCTTGTGTCTGCATGTGATATACTAGTGAATAGCTCATGCCATGGCTGAATAGGATTAGCCAAGAAAAGTTGGTAGCGAGAGCAATGTATTTCTAGAGAGCAATGGACGTATTCGAGTATTAATATTTCTGTTTTCCAGCTAAAATATGAGCCATTCAAATCATCATTTTCAAATCAGAAATCTTTTTTTTGTTAGTATTGATACTTACATATTAATTTATTGTGCTTAATTTACATAAGCATAATCAGCATAATCGAATCTTCCCACTGCTGGTAAATATAATAGGCCTCCTCTCTTTGAGAGGGAACGGGCCGTAATCCACCACGCGGGTTCCAGTGCAGGTTCGTTTTAATATACATGTTAATAATGCTACTCGTATTATTTTGTTTGAAAAGTTGGCATTACCTTTATTTTCCTAAAATCCTGTCAAAACTGATGCACTGACGATTGTGACTAACTTAGCTTAGAAACATTATTCTCATGACTTTGTGTCTTTTTTGAGAATAAATATTTTCAAACCTTAACCCATAATAATTTATATCTTTAGTTCCTGACAACACCCGCGATATTTCATTTCACAGCTTGTTTCACAGCACAAACCTTTACGTAGGGATACGTGCCAATAATTACAGTTGAACTAAAAACAAGCATAACTAACACTATTTGCGGAAGTTTCGTTTCAGATCGTTGAGTACAAACACTAAAAAAGGTATAAAGGTTTGAACCGTTGTCCTAACAGGAGCGGCCATTTTAACTTGACCTGTGAAGCTGGTTGGTCCCCCTAATTTTGCATGGAAGTTTATTGTTATAGAGCAGCAGGGAAGGTCTTTGTCTGCTGGTGAGATAGATCCTACATTGGCTAGGGATGAGACCCTCGGATAATTGTCATCGCCAATGGGAACAATGACCCGAAAATATGGTAAGGGTATTTAGTAAGCACCTTGTGTTATGGAAACCATCTTTGTAATTTGTAAAGCGACTACTGGGTATGTAAAATAGGACCACAAGGTATTATGGCAAGCTGGTAATAAGGATCAAAATAATGCAAATTTTTCGTTTTTGGTTTTTAATTGCTGATCTGTTGATCTGATCAATGTTAAATCTAACTAGCAAATAATATATTGTAACCTAGCTGTAGGTACTAAGCATATAAGGTAGTATTATAAACAACTCATGTCGACTCAACTTGCTGTTACCCAGTGAACCTGCATACTGTATTACCTGGACAATAAATATTTCTATTTCTATTTAACGAAATATCTACAAAACCAGAAGCAATTTAAGATGTCAATAAATCATTATATTTTATTTAGGTACCTACCATTAACTTCGGTTAGTTCCCGCCATAAAAAATGAATCATCCTTCGTATAATTGGATGGTAAATTTTACAGCTGTCGTAAAATTACCATGAGACAGTGTTAACAGCTTCTGAAAGTATTTGTTTAAGACATAATGAATGCAGCTTTTGATGGTAGGTACATCGTCAGTACCATAAACAAAATTAATATTAAGAGCGTTTATACCGTACGGCATTTCATACAAACTTTCAAGCCCTTGTTTTTCGAAATGAATGAACCGATTTTAATGAAACTTCATACGCTTAAGCAGGATACAAATGTCTAAAAAGTTACTTAAGAACATTTTCGAAATATCTTATTTAAAAAAAGATAACTGGAAATCTCTGTTTCTATGGGAAATTTAAAATCGGTCTAATTTGGCTGTAACACTATTTTTCGAAAATGTTCTTAAGTAACTGTTTAGACCTTTGTATTCTGCTTATGCGTATGAAGTTTCAATAAAATCGGTTAAGCGAAAAACAAGGGCTTGAAAGGTTGTATGAAATGCCGTACGGTGTACCTAAAGGCTCTTAAGCGTGCTTCTGCAAGCTTATCTCGAGAACCACTGAATCGATTTAAAGAAGTATGACTTTAACGAGGTTTCGAAGCTTTCCAGTGATGTTAATTGCGTAACATACTATCTGTAACAATGGCTTTCATTTTGACAGTTCAACAACATTCATTGCGTTATTTACCTTGTTGAGCAGATAAAACGAACATAATTATTATGATGAAGCAATGGATTAGCAATATCCTTCAAAATGATTCAGATTTGGATTGATAGTGTTTAACGCAATAATGGTGCAGGTCTTCGAATGATACCCTAAAACAAGATTTTGCTAACTAAACAGATTCTTTTTGGTGTTGGAGAATACTTCTATACTAATTACAGAATTACCTATACCGATTAGATAATGCCTTTTTATACTTAATAATTTATTTTATGCCAAATTAATTTTACGCCTTAAGCTAGTTTCCACCCAATCTCCAGCACACTACCCTTTCCAATTTCTAGGCTTATGTCCAAAATTATTATAATAAAAGTGGCAACGGCCCATCTCGTATCAGGCGCTGGCATGAGTTCAGATCTGGGCGTTAACTGGCACATTCACAGCATCTGTCTGTGCGAGAGGCGCAAACCTTTTTAATATAAAGCCTTCTGTGTCTGCGTGTGTGTGTGTGTGTGTGTAGTTTGCACACCAACTGGCGTAATGATGATAGCATGTTTTTAGGGTTCCGTATCTCAAAAGGAAAAACGGAAGCCTTATATGATCACTTTGTTGTCCGTCTGTCCGCCTGTGTCTGTGTATCAGTCTGTCAAAACCCTTTTTTGAGAACCGCATGGAGGTTCAAATGGAAGTTCAAATTAATATCTAATAAATAAGTCTCCTAACCTTTTTGACCTATCAAAGCAATAAAAACATACGGCATGTATTTTGATACTCGCAAATAAATCAAAACCTATAGGGTCTTCCCGTTGACCTAGAATCATGAAATTTGGCAAAAAGCAAGGGCTCATGCTCATGCACAAGTAAAGGAAAAAGTACAAAAACTTTTTGCAATCACAAACTTACATTTGCAGTTGGAGAACATAAATGTATGGAAGAAAATATTTTTAACCGACTTCGTTACGTGATATCTGTAAATCCATTTAAAAATTCTTTTTAATTAATATGTTATGCTTCAGGGGTGGTCCCATATAAATTAAATTAACTTCGTAGTTTTTGAGTTAGCGTCAATAATATACGTATTGTTGCCACTTTGTTTTTATTGAAGATGTTATAATAACTTCCTGTCACTAATATAATTACATAGCAAGTAGTGTTATACGAATCTGTGTGGGGTACCACTTAAAAAAACTTTTCACAAAAAAGAAAACAACCAACTTCCAAAAAAGTCACTACAAAGTCAAAAATAACTTTAATTTCGGAAGTCGGTGGCAAACAACGAAAATGCGAACCCAACGACACCGATTTCCGAAATTAAAGTTATTTTTGACTTTGTAGTAACTTTTTTGGGAGGCGGTTGTTTTTTTTTTTCATCTACTATGAAATGTTTGGTTTTGGGATAAAGTCATCCCAACTACGGAACCCTTCATTGTGCGTGGTCCAACACGCACTTGGCCGGTTTTTTGTTATAACTATCTATATATAAAATTACTATCAACTGATATCATAGCTCTAGAATTCGTCGGGACGACACATAACTTAAAACTTGTGACATGAATTAAGTATATGAAATATATTTTAATTTAAAGTAGCGGTGGTGTTAAATCAGAGATAGAAAGAACTTTTTAAATATAACTTGCTTTTGCAATTCCAACTTCATCAGCTGCTTTAGAATCTTGGAGAAACTTATATGATGACATTTTGCTACTGGAAAAGCATTTAATCTATCTATGTAGGTACGTGGGAGTGATTACACAATGTTAACAACGTACACGCAAACCACACCTATACCACCTCCAGTCCAATTAGCCAACGCAATCCCACAGCCAAAGTCCAGCCAGACATACCTCCAGTAAACAACCCAACTTTAAACCCATACAAGCGTTGAAGGTCCATTCAAACTTCTCCTAGAAACTTAACGCAACTCGAACATTGTAAATTCGCTAGAACAAAATTAATTCAGACGCCAGCGGTTTTACCGAGCACTTGAAAATTTCTTTCGCGATTTATGTATAGCGAGAATGGACCAACTTGTACAATTGCTGTGCCAACTCGCAAATCTTGAGCTGCAGCCATACTTGCAGGACTGTACGTAGAAAAATTACATAAATCATACATCCAGGGTGAAATTAAATTAGCAGGCGAAACACTTCGACGTGATGGGTATCGAAATATACATAACATACATACATAATCAGCCTATAACGTTCCCACTGCTGGGACATAGGCCTCCTCTCAGTGAGAGGGAGTGGGCTGTAATCCACCACGTGGGCCCAGTGCGGGTTGGTAGAAGTCACATCTTCTTCGTTTTGGTTCCAGGACATGCCGGTTTCCTCACGATGTTTTCCTTTATCGTTTTGAGAACAGTGGTGATGGAATAATTTACACAAAGTAAAGCGCCTGTCTGGGTTCGAACTGGGCCACCACTGCTCTCGAAATATGATAAAATAAAAACGATTTGATGTTTTTTTTGGGGTCAACGACTGCTGGTTTGTTTTCATTTATTGATCATGTTTAGAAATCGCCATACTGCAGCAGTATGGCGATTAAACCCGCGGTTCTTCCACAGTTCCTGGTAACCAGTCCAGTTTAGCCACCCAAACCAATAGTTCGACTTTTTATTTTTCCATATCCTGCAATAGTCCTACACCAACCGGGGGTTATCCTTGGGTGCACTTGCATAGTGCATACAGGGATAATCTTCGGTTGGTGCCGCATTTCATTAAAATTTCCTAAGGGGCCTCTGCAAGTTGGCTTCAGCTCCTCGTACGCCTTCCAAAAGACCGGGACCCCATGGTCCCGAGATAAAATAATAATAATCATTTTATTTCGAGCAACAAGACTCACAGTGTTAGCACATGAGTTGATGTGGTGTTAGTAACAAAAATAATGTAGTTATAGAGGTATGAGGAACAGGGTGTAAAGTTCACTCAACTTCCATAGAAAAGGGAGGATCCTCCGACCAGACGGGCGTTGTGTCTGGCGGGCAACTGCCCAATGATTTATGTCGGGGCCGTTGTATCTATGCTAATTGCGCGGTAAACTCTGCTTGCGCGATGTAGGATTTGCGTGACGTAGTATGACGCGTTGTTTGCATGTGGCGTTGTAGATACCGCTACATAGTTAATATAATATATTAGCCGTCATTTTGGTCTAGCAAATTAAAAATCTGAGTTTACTGTGTTTGAAACTGAATAAAAATATTATTACTATAAGTTACTACTTAATAGAAGTGGTGATGTTCTACTGAAGGTAATTTGAATTTCATTAAGACTGAAGGCGGCGTGACAAAGGCAGCCAGACGGAAGCCATTTTGGCGAACATACCTAGTCGTAGGACCTAATAGTCGGTATAGCACGTCGATTTGGCTAGTCGCAGTTAGTCTATGGCTATGTATGCATCTATATACCTGCCTAATGTGTCCATAACGTCGTTGTTGTACACTTAATGGGTTCATAAGAAATGAACTCATGCTGGATTATGAAAAGGGTATATAAAACAAAATTGAAATACAAGTAGGTAAAGTCACAGCAAATCAGCGATAATACTTGCACAACGAAAATCGCCCTTACTGCTACGACGTAAAGCTGCTGTTAATATCAAATTGTTACAACTGATGTGCGGTTGCCAGTACGTGTACGTGTATTGTCACTACAACAGAATAAATGTATTTTCTTTCTTTTTTTCATCCTGTAGAAATAGATAGACCTAGATAACGCAAGTATCACGAACTGTATTAAAACCAAGCGTGCCATTTTTTTAACTACCTAATTATGACACAAGCGATTCAAAGACGCCGCCGCCGCGTGCGGCACCCGTCTTGCCCCAGCGCTCACGCTCACCCAACCAACAGCCGGTCAATCCTGTAAAAATCTCACCGTGAAAACTTAGGTGAAGTGAGTTAGTTTTTGCTAGTAATTGACTCTATTGACAGCTCACTCCACGCTCACTTCACCTAAGTTTTCACGGTGAGATTTTTACAGAATAGCACCGCTGTACATAGGACTGAGCGCGAAAGTGACGGCTTACGATTTTTGCACGTAAGCTGTTGCGATTTTTGGCACGCGACGTAGTTGCTCTTGCGTTATCAAGGTGTATCTATATCGGTGGTGGTCACTACAGAATCGAAACATTATGATTGACTCATAATGTTTCGATTCTGTAGTGACCAGTTCTATAAAATTGTTTTAAAATGTCACATAACTTGGTCAGTCAAAACAATATGCAGCTTCATATGATTACTAAACATGACTGCAATCACCACTTCCTTTAGCATGAGTGATGATTTTGACAAATGAATTCATAGCATCAATTATTAACCTCTTATTTATAAACGTTGGTTAATGTTAGAGACAAGAGACGTTGAAAAGTCAAAAATGTATGGTTAAGCAACGTTTATAAATAAGGCAGTAGCAGTTCCAAACTCGGCAATAACCCCTTGTAGGCTGTTTATATCATAATTCCGACGGTGTTAATACCAGCAGCATACCTTCACCAGGTAAACAAACAACCGCATTCTCATAAAAAAAATCTGCAATCTCAGCACCTAGTCAGCAAAAACCATCACATCCCCGAGCCAAGTATGAAGTTAACGTAAAGAGCTGTGCAACGATTCGTATCGTCCGCAGGCGAAGCACTTAGTCCTATTATATGATAACATGATGTTAAGTAACAGCATACTTAAGGAACGTTTACTTCCGCGTTCAGTGAGATGGAACGGGCTCTTCTACAGTAGTAGAAGAGCCCTACATTTCCCGTTCCAGCTTTTTTGAGTATAAAAAAAGCTACAGACAGAAGATTGGATGGGTATATGTCTGGAATTATCAGATTTGATGGTGTTTGTTGAATTATTTAGGTTAGGTAAGTACGTGTTCCACGCGCGCCTCAAAGAGATGTCAGCATCGAGGAGGGGCCCCATAGGGCCGAAGCATGCGCAGTCAGCGGGATTGTCCGAAAAGGTTACCGCTGGCCTGGAACATAAAGGGCTAAGGAAGGAACATGGGTGGGTTTTAGTCAGTAAGAGTCTGACACTCCCTTCCGCTCCACCCAGAGCGGGAGGGGTCATTTAATAATTTCCCATCAGAAAAAAAATTAAAAATTAAACAGACTGGGCAGGCTATGTCTGCCGCACTAACTGTAGGCCCAAATAGCTCAGAACTGGTTCCCTGAGACAGTGAGGTGGGGTCGCGGCAGACCACGTAAAAGATGGCGGGATGAGCTGGATATAAGGTTCCGTCAAAACTGGAAGGACGCGTGGGCTAGCGAAAGATGGAAGGAGTGGTGGAAGGCCTTTGCCCAGGAGTGGGACAGCGTAGGCTAATAATAAAAGTAAACAATATATGGCAATAATAAAAAATAAAAGTATAAAATGAGGTAGCTGCGACAGGCTTACAGGCCTACCTATCCTAAGTTCTCATTTCAAGGCGTTGGGTAACCCGAGCCATTTATTGCAAAAAACATACAAAAAACTCAGCAAAGAAGAAAGCCTTATCAAATAAACGATAGTATTTACTTACGGATACGACTAATGCAAGACAATAACATAACCAAAATTAACTGTGGGGTACTAACAAAATGAAGTTATAACTCACATATAATTCTGTACCTTCATAAAATATTTTAAAGTACTTACAGTAGAAAATGTGGAGCACCATATTCTATTAACGCAACATAAGCACTACCTACGTAGTAACTAAAATTCTCGAAAGATGGCGCCATTATAAGCCATTCAGAATGTTGCGTAAAAATATACGCTTTTATGAAGTTTAACGAATTCTACTTTAAAATTTCAAACATAGAAACAGTAGGAAATATTTTTACTATTATTATTATAGCTAAAAACGATGATGCTACTACTAACGCCATCTTCACAATCAATGTGGCGACACTCCTCTGAAGCCTTAATAACATGAAACCTCCAGTCCACATGAACCTTCAGTTAACTGGGCCACATTTCAGGAAAGTTGATTTCAATATTGAAGATGGCAGTATGTTTGAAATATGTAGTATGTAAATACAAATAAAAAAAATATACACTAACCTCCTTGATATCTTTGGAACGATTCATATTTCTCAAAGGCGTAGATAGGCGTCGTCGATATATTGTTTTCCCAACACAAACTCCTAAGTATACCGTCACTTCATGATGACGTTTCCACACATGAACTGCAATCATCACTAAAAGTATTTTTATTAATATTGCCACAAACATCACTTCCAGAAGCCTAATGCAAACTGTTGATAGTGAACCACACCAGCTCTGCTTGAATCGCTTTCCTCTTTGGCGGGAACAGATACGCTTATTCTCCATCCTTCTCGCACTCGCAGGACCTCCTATCTCCGTACTTCACCGGTGTCGATTAAAGTAAAACCATTACGGCGAGAACAAAAAAGGGTCCCCTTTGAGCAAATCGTAATATATCATCGCTTTGACGTTATGAGCCAGGGGTCTTCGTCCGAACGAGTCCGCTTTGTCCAGAAGCAGTAAATTTTATTGGAGCTAACGGTTTCTATGCGATTCAAGCGAATTTTGGACAAGTTCTGAATCAGAAAAAAGTTCCCATAAAATTACATTACTGCCGGTCGATTCTGTAAAAATCTCACCGTGAAAACTTAGGTGAAGTGAGTTTGTTTTTGCTAGGATTTGACACTATTGACAGCTCACTCCACGCTCACTTCACCTAAGTTTTCACGGTGAGATTTTTACAGAATAGCACCGCTGTTGCACCTGCACCCTAATTGCGTAACACACTATCAATCACAATCGGAATCATTTTGAAGGATATTGCTTAACCATTACTTCATATGTTCGAAAAATGTGTCTGCTCAACAACATAATTATCGCAGTGAATGTTCAGCCATTCCTACTGATAGTGTATTACGTAGGTAGTTGCAGTTACTCCTCTGGGTATAATTTCAATCAAATTGACTCATGTTTATGTTGTTAATTAAATTGACATTTTATTTTCCTTGCCATAATATGCAAATAAAACATTGAAGGAAGAAAATTGACATTGAACTATTTTTTTTATTATAATTATTTTTAAATGATTTCTAATCTTAAAGTCTTATTGAGTTGACATTGAAAATTTTATTGAAGGTAATTTTTTGTTTTTATCATGATGTTAATTTTGATGATGTTAAGTTTGTGAGTTATGATGTTAATTTTTAAATGTGTTAGGTAATTGTATTATGTATGTTATTTTTTTATTATTTCTATCCTATGGAAAGATTTCAAACACAATGTAAATTGTTTGTGAATAAATTGAATTGAATGTTTTCAGAATCCTTCCAATCAAATTATTGCTGATGCTTTACTCCCTACAGTTGCTACTATTCCCATTCCAGTAATAAAGAAACCATATCAATTCTATCAAACTCACTACTTCCACATCTAATATTCCCAATGACACATAATACGAATTTATGAGGTCATAATCTGTCTACTGAGGATCGGAACAAACGTAAGCTGCGAGAGCTTCGATCCCTCACGGATGGGGCTCATCCATCATTCGAGACAATGGCCAGGGTCGGCGTTCGATGCCGGAGCAGCTGATTCTGTACAATCGAATGCTATAGCCGCTATATTGCTATTGTTATGAAGGTCATAAACTAGGATTTTTAGTTACTGTGCAGGATTTCGTTTGTGTTATTTTTAGGGATGACTAAAAACTAAAAATTGATAAATGATTTTATTTTTGTAAGTAAGTTTGTACAAACACTTTTACACCTCAATCATGTTTTTTTTATGATAATTTTAGTTATAGTTTTTAAATATTGTAAATAGTATTTTTAGACAGTTGTTTTCGTTGTAACCACTTACTTGCTTATTGATGCTTAGACTGTTTAGTTAGGTATTTCGTCATTTTAATCAAAGCTAACTATTCGCGATTATGAATGACGACGAGATGACTAATTGGGTATCTAAACATGATCAATCAAAAAATAAATTAATTTGAAGAGTTTTTTTTGGGACTACAACCACCGCACGCACCGCAGGTAGTGTGAAAAACAAATTTTCTTAACACATATTTGAAGTACCACTATCAACACCACCAGCTGTCGCTGGCTCAAAGAATAATCATCAATCCTTTTTTGATTTTTATTTTCTCATGTTTAGATACCGATACCCATGACGTCTGCGAAGTTTCGCTAACTAATTTAATTTGTGGGTTTTAGTCCTTATTGATTTCTCTCATTTCATCCAAAACCACACCATGTTATAAATTTTATTTTTTGCAAATTGAATTTATACGTGCCAACACGTTAAGTATCTGATACAAACTCAATAGGTTTCTGATTGTCTGAACGAGAAACATTTTAAACTATATTGCCTAGCACGTTACCATAATTGGTATGACCATTATGATCCATTTTAATTTCCAAACTACTTATTGGATTAGCGAAATCTATACCATCATTATATTCACACTTTAATAATACAACTTTTCTTTTGAATATTATGTTTCTTTTACACTGTCAACGTTTGTGGGATTCGCTTCTATCTTAATGGGTTTAGTATCAGTAGGCACAAGTAGGTAGGAACCTAAATAGTCTACGTAAAAACTTGTGGTTTCAATATCTATTGACTCATGTGGATAGCCTAATTGACAGGTCACGAAATCAATAACATTGGTAAAACCACACCTACTACCAGTTTCTCAAATTAAAATCAACCCGATAGTGAAATTGGAGGCATGTGTTCTCAAACTCTGCACTGTTATAATCTTCTTTCTTCTTCTATTCCTTGAAGCGATTGCAGTTATTTCGTACAAGCCAGTAACATCATAAATCTCTTTTATTAGGGGACGAGCATAGGTACCACTAATTGGGCACAAAACAGGCTGCTACTGAGGCCTTCCTAAAGCAAAACGTAATATCTCCATCAAACTCAAAAACCCACTGAAGTTGCTCTTGCGACCACTAGAACAACGAGGCAGTCGAAGAACAACATCATGTTCGACCCGTAATAGGTAATATTGGGAGGAAAACGATACGACACATACCTAAGTCCAGTAGAAACAACAACTTACAAAACTATTTAAAATAAATAGTAGTGACAGGCGAGTTGGCTACCGAAACAGATTTCAAACTTTTATCTATTGAATGCACACTATCGGAGACCCGGTATGTTCCGCTTATCGGCTGCACACAGATGCACTAGCCCTTTAAAAATTATACACACAAACAAACAAAGTCATTACCAAATTAACCACGTACAGGTGACGAAAAAGCATTTTGTAAACAAGCCTCATTCCGTACGGTCGCCTAGGTGCTTAGTGATTGAATAATTTTATGTGCTGACAATACCACTAATCATAATTGAAATATAGTATGTAATAGTGAAAACGCCATCAGTGAAAGAAATCATAAGATGTCTACGCCCACCCCGTCACCACGGAGCCTAGACTCAGATCCAGATGACTCTCGAGACACAACGTCATCCGAGTTCTCAAATCCTGGTATACCAAAATATGACCCCATTGAACTTTCTCAGAGAAATGATTGCAAAACGAATGCAGTAACTTCACACGGGGTAGAAGATATATTATCAGAGGGTGTCAATTACAACGTCAATGACAATGTATTCGCTGATTGTAAACCTTCTGTGCTATCTTCAATACCTAACTCTTTGGTGCAAGATTACAACTCAAGAGACTCAACTGGATTTAGCATTCAAGACATCCTTGGTTTGCATCAATCATATAATGCGGCTAATTCTCAAGATGACTTAGAACCAAGATACGAGTATCAAATGCCGAATTACGAAAACATCAGCAACAACTCCAATAATTACGGTTCTGGAACGGAAGAAGTGATTACCGAAGATTGCATTGACAAAAGTGACAACATCTTTAGCGCGACCACCACACATATTGGAAATCAAGTTATTTACAATAGAAGCTATACCGCTAATGAACTTGTGCGATATCATGAAAGAAGTGGTCTGGGCAGCGATGTCGCAAAGGATCCTGCAAGAGAAATCAACGACGAGCACGATTCTAGTTTTCCCAGTCAGGTAAATGCTATAGAAAAATAAGCTTTATTGAATCAGCTAGCAGAAGGAAACTTCTATTTTTGGCATGCATCAAAACGAGACAGTGACGATCGTGATTTACCGCAGAACAACCGGATTCCTAATTGCCTTTTAATTTTCTGGTAGATAGTAGCAATTAGGAATTAGGTCGAACTCACCTTATTGTTATAGTGCACATTGTCAAAGTTAGACGTATTATTTAAGTGGTGATTAATTCTATTTCAGAATCCTTCATGGAATAACAAGTCTGCATCAAGCACTCCTATCCGAGCTTCTTCTTCTCTGTCAGCTACTGGTAAGTCTACTTTATATACATATTTTACCGTATTGCCACTAAACTTAATTTAATCTTTCCCGTTGTGTGACACATGTTTTTAATTTATTATTTAGAGCAAAGAGTTATGTTTAACAATGTTATTTATATTTTCTTAGGAGAAAACATGAAACAAACACGCAACAAATAACATGCAATGATTAGGGATCGGTGATAATCAAACCCTTAATACTCTCTTTGAGGAGGAGGTTCTTGACGCAACATTTAATTTTTTACGAAAGTGCTCACATCACATTTTAATTTTACAGAAATGTCAACCGAGTCAACATATCAAAAAGGATTTACGAAGCGAGCTCGCACTGCCTACACCAGCTCTCAGCTTGTTGAGTTGGAAAATGAGTTCCACCAAAATCGTTACCTTTGTCGCCCGAGACGTATCGAACTCGCCAACTACTTACAACTTTCAGAGCGACAAATAAAAATATGGTTCCAGAACAGAAGGATGAAGTATAAGAAGGATAACAAACACAACAAGCCGTCTTCATCCGTAGACGATAGTAGTCCCTCGAGCTCTAAGGAGATGTCACCGAGTCAAGACCACAAGATGAGTCACGGACGAAGCTGCGGTGGGCACGACAGGCACAGACGCCTCCTCTCTGACAATCATGCAGCTCATCATAAAATATATCTTCAACCGAACGACAATATGTCAAGACCCCCAGAATACTCCTCAATCAATCCATTGAAATCTGTGATAAAAGGACCACAGAGTACAATAGAGCTACCCTCGTACACGCCGAACTTGTCTTATTCATCGTACTACACGGCGGGTTCAAGCAGGGCCGCTTACTCACCGATGTCCGAGGTTTATCGGTACAGCAACGATGAGTCACTGCCACCGAATTCTAACACTCTGCCTTCGTTGACCTCTGATAGCTACGTGCCGAACGGAGCTAATTTGAAGTTAAATGATGATTTGGTGAGATTTAGTGCTGGGTCGACTTATTACAATCCATTGACGAGTGGTGTAGTTATGCCTCCTACTACAACTGATAGCTATGGATTTGGTACATCTATGCCATCTACTACGATGCCTACGTATGATGATAGTAGTCTCCACGCTAGGACGTCTAACTTGGGATTGCCGCAGGATCCTTACTTCTCGTACTTGGCACCTTCAGATCCTGCTACTCAGCATTCTTCTTCTGCTACAAGCAAGTACTCATCGTCGTATATATCTTTATAACATTAACTTTCTCTTAAATTTGCATATGCTTTTTTCGTGTTATTGAAATTATAATCATCAATTCTTTTATTTGGCTTACAGTATGTATATGTGTGAAAAGTGTGCGCTAATAATATTTCGTATTTTGCCAAATGATTTGCATATAGTGTAAATAGTTATTTATACTTAACTCCTCATAATGTTGCTACTTAGTTGTTAAGTTCGTATTTTTAATTGATGTTTATAAATTTTACATCTGTAATAATTATGTATTACCAGATTTAATTTCAATATATTTTATGACAATGAGAGGTTTTCTTTAAAAATTGTTTTCTATATTATGACTTGCTGTTTCATTTTTAATCATAATAATATCCTATTAGTAGCACCTGCTTCAATAATTAAGTTATGTAACCTACTTATGGCTTTAGGTAATTTCTAATGGGTGATAATTATAATTATATCTGAAAGGTTCCATAACTTCCTTGACATAGTTTCTCTTGGATACACCCATTGCATTCACGATTCTAGTCCTATTCTACTGACTTTTGTTTTTAATCTTTCTACTTTGGACTTATATTGTCTTTTTTTTATCGTGGAGAAATGCTCATGCATTCTGCACTACCATGATGAGATAGTGCAGTTATGTGGGACTCTAACCCACTAAAACTCCACGATGTCCTCCTCTGCCGCTTACGACGGGGACGCGGGCACGGGTTAGTAACGCGTGCCCGTGTCCACGCCGTGTGTCATCCGTGAACCTGCCGCGACTGTCCGTCACCGCACCCTCCACTGGAGAGTACAGTCACGAGCACTAATATGTCAACACTCGGTAACTTTCAATTGCGATTTCGTGAAATAACGAATGCAACGTTGAAATACGACACTTTACATAAACGTATGGGTTCGAAAATACTATGTTTGTAATAACATAAAATTTCATTCAAAAATAAAGAAGAAAATTGCCTTTGAATAAAGCCAAGTGTATACATACTTATGCTCGTGACTGTACTCCCCATCCGCGGCGCTGAACACATAGCACGCCGTGACCACCCCAGGGACCAGACCAGCACATGGACGCCAGACGACTCCGTGTCTGGACATGCGACTTATATTGCCTATGAATTTGTTCAACGAGGGTGATGAATACACCACACAACCATGATTACATTTGCAAAAATGTCTATTTAGGCAATTTTTATATAATTGAAACTTTCCTCATTGTTACAAATACACACAACAAAAGTATCTAGGGATCAAGTACGTTTTAGAGTATCGCCGCAATTGAGGATTATTATTTTAACTTTTTTAAATCGTTATTGATTCTGTTTAGTTAATTTCACTATTTGAATAAAGAATTTTCTTTAAATCAACTGTCAAAGAAATTATGAGAGCGGTCGGATTGGTGCAAGCTGATTCCAGGCAACGTACTGTGGCTGTCGCTCTTGGCATTAGACATAGCGTCGTGAGCCGCCTCTGGACACGCTATCGTATCACGGGCAGCGTGGCCGAGCGACATGGAGGACGATTTCCACCTATAGCGACCCGCAATCGTAGGGCCCGTTTACAATGGGCTCGCGAACACAGAAATTAAGATTTTGATCCTTAATTATGTAATAAGGTTATAACATAACGGTAAATTAAAATGAAGTTTGTTAACTAATTCATTCATTATTTAGTGAAACCGTTTTAAAACATTATACGGTAATTAAGCAATTTAATAAGAGTTGATTCGTATTTCTTAGACATCATTAAAAATAATATCAACATCAACTGACAGTATTGTGCCAATCATTTGAAACACCCTATTATATTAAATTAGCAATATAACATCTAAGATATACTACAAGTATAATCAAATATTACTTAATCATTTATAGTAAGTAATAACATTTAAGGCGAAAGCGCCAGGGTAGCCCGGGAAATTCCATTTTTTTACGTTTTTTTGCAATTTGCTGGTCAGTATTAAGTTGTACGTTGATAAAAATATGATTCTTCAAAAAAGGGCCAAAAATAAAGTGCCAAACCCTTAATGACTTTATTAGGCTAATCCGATGAAGAAATTGTGGGCTTCCCTAAATCTGACGACTTTGAAAACTCATATTTGGACAATTTTTAAAAGGATATTCATGGCGAATAAAAGTTATTCTGTGCAATAGCGTTACATGTCCTGATAGTGATAGAATATATAAATATCTGAGGGATAGATGGACCATTTTGGAAAATATGACGAAATGTCATTGACTCACAACAGTACCTACCCTGAAGTGGTTATAATTTTGTATGTGTCTCTAAATCAACGAACCGAGTAGCTTTGATTGCTCTTTGAATTTGAAGCTAACCCTTTTGTGAAGATTTGTCGGTATTCAGAAGTTATAAAATATCAAACATTTAATAGTACCTAATGATTAAAAGTTAAGTAGCAAAATTAAAGCGTCGTCGGAGTACACAATAAACAAAGTCGATTATCTCAAAATTTTACTACGGCGTGGCGTTAAGCAAACCAATTATTTGAAAAGATCCTCATCTTACTTAGTTTCAAAATTATAATATTTTATACAGGTCTGCTAAATCCAATTACTAATATATTCCAAATAGAATAAAAATTGCATACATACTACCTTTATAATGCTGAATCCCAGAATGCACGTATGAAAACATATAAGCATAAATGGTGGCCCATTTATAACGACTGCGACGGGTTGTAGATCCTGGGTTTGAACAGGCACTTTACTTTGTGTAAATTATTTCATTACCACTGCTCTCAAAACGGTGAAGGTAAACATCGTGAGGAAACCGACATGTCCTAAAACCAAAAATTCAAAGACAAGTGATATCCGCCATCCGCACTGGGCCCACTACTGGGCCACAGGCCTCCTCTCAGCAGTGGGAACATTATAGGCTGTATATGCAATCAGCCTATAATATTCCCACTGCTGTTCTGTTTTTGGGTAAATAACATGTTTACATATGCATATATGTAAACAACAAAAAACCTTTACATATGCAAAAACAGAAAACCAAAATATAAAACGTAAACATGTTTTCAATTTTTGAACCTTAATTAGACACTAATAAACATAACTAATGGAAAGACAACCCACCTGTGGAAGGGGTAGCTCATTACTAATTACCCAAGAATATGACTAGTATAAATATAAATAGCATATTGCTAATAGACATCATTTTATCCCAGTACTTGTTACAGTAATCATGGCTTCATACCAGAATACTAGTGAATATTACTGTGGTATCCCTACAATGGATCTAAAACATTGTACAGATCCAAATGTATTTCTTAAAGAGAATCCTATTAATTATCAAGTAAATATCGTCATTCATAAAAGTTATTCTAAAATACTTATAGTAGTTTCTAGATATAATGTATTTATTTATTTTTCTTTGTTTTCAGATGCATAGAGTTGTTTATTCTCCTGAGGGTCATGAGAAACAGGGACTGTATCCAACAATGTCTCCTCATGGCATGACTTGCAGTCCAGCTCTTTATGAAACCAGTCACTTTTATGAACATTCTTCAGCACCTCAGTATAACTTAATCCAGGTAAGAATCCGTTTGTAATTCAGATATTAAAGTTATCTTAAATTCAACTAGCACTATCCTGTGACTTTTTTTTTTATTGCGGTTGGGAAATCATTAAATGACCCCTCCTGCTCTGGGTGGAGCGGAAGGGAGTGTCAGACTCTTACTGACTAAAACCCACCCGTGTTCCTTCCTTAGCCCTTTATGTTCCGGGCCAGCGTTAACCCTTTCGGACACTCCCGCTGACCCGGCAGGCTTCGGCCCTAAGGGGCTCTAGCCTAACCTGTGACTTACAACTAGTTTTTAATGTACTTTTTGTCTTTTTCAGTACACTCCATTCACACCAGAGCCAGTGTCATATCCAGTGTTTCACTTGGAGCCAAGACCATATCTGAATAATAATTATATGGCAAAAAGACATCTTGCTCAAATTACAAGTGAGTATTAACATTTTTTCTTTGGACACTTTAACCATTTCTATTGTTGAAACCATTTCTCATAATTTAAGTTCATTTTGTTAAAATACTTCTTTCTATTTTTTCAGATTTACCATCATCTAAAGGAACCTTCAAAGCGAAAATAGTCAAACGAAAGCGCAAGCGCACCGTCTTTACTACAGAACAAGTAGAAGCCTTATTAGACATCTTTAAAACAAAACAATACATTAGTCGTGAAGAGAGACAGGTGATCGTGAACAAATTGCAACTCAATGACAAAGCTGTCAAAATATGGTTCCAGAATCGCAGGTTGAAAATCAAGAGGATGCAAGACCAGGACTTAGAGGAACAAGAAGATCGTTCTAGTGCAGAACATTTAGTAGAAAAACGAAGCTCTCCAGACATTGCTCGTCTGGACTCAGTAGAATCTCAAATACTTAAAAAGACTGATGAATATGGTTTTGTTACTCTTGATGATGGAGTCATGGCAGACCTGGTTAACGTCATTGATGACCGCTTAACAAACAAAAGTGTAAATATTCCTGTTGAAGAAGTTGTAGAAATTAGTAGCAGTCCTGTATATGAACCTATTTCTCCAGCCAGTATTAGTGATAGTAATGAAGAAGATAGTTTTGCATGTTGGAGACCATCTGAACCTAAAGAATCTCTGCAAAGACTTTTAGATTTACAAACTATGTCATTATTGTAACCTGTGTCTAGATTGTAGTGTAGTTTATGTTTAGTTTTAAGTTATTTATGTATCTACGTAATTTAAGATAATTATGTGACAATAAATGCTTTTAATTAAATTTCAGAATTTTATTTTCTGTGATTCAATACAATCCTCAGGAATCATCCCTAACTAGAATGATAAAAAGCCAAGTATTTTGATATATATATCGAAGATGAGGCCCAGATGAGGGGCCCGTGGCTAAATAATAACAGCCGCACAGGTCGATCGATCAGGTTAAGCTACGCTTGCCGCGGTTGGTCTGTGGATGGGTGACCATCTTTACATACCGTGACCCCTCCATGCTTCGGAAAGCATGTTAAGCCGTTGGTCCTGATTGTCATATGTGGATCTTTGACAGTCGTTACGGGTAGGCAGAAGCCCGAAAGTCTGACAACCAGTCTTACCAAGGGGTATCGTATTACCCGGCCAGTAACTGGGTTGTGTAGGTCAGATAGGCAGTCGCTCCATGTAAAATACTGGTATTTGGCTGCATCCGGTAAGACTGGAAGCCGACCTCAACATAGTTGGCAAAAGGCTAGGCAGATGATGATATTTATTTATTTATTTATTTCAGTATAAAAAACAGGAGTACAATTAAATATTATAAAATTAACTACTAATTAAACAAAGTATGTACTTATCTTACTACCAACAACATTATCTACCTATATCGAAGCAGATTATTATGAAAATTGTTGAAAACAATCTGCGGTATTTTGTAATTTTGCCGTAGAATAGAACGTTTCAAAAGTTTGTTACATGTACAAGAATAATACGGCAGATCTACAAATGCAGAACACAAACGTGATTCTGCTAATACCTGAAGATCTGCTTAACCTTTCAAAAGCCATAAACCTGATATTATGATGATTATGTTTTAGATAATTCTGCTATATGACAATTGACCTTACCTTCTCATAAAAAGAGGGTATATCGGAAGAGCTACCGTATTGTAAAAATCATGCCACCTCCACAACATGAGTCCAATCATAAAAAGAAGTGATCGCTTGCTGTGTGGACCAGTGATTTCTAAACCAATAAAAATTATTCGATAATATATTCTTTTATCATCATGTTACAAAACTTTTTGTTAACTTTATCGACTTCTTTGAAGAACAAGAATGAGGTATGTAAACATTCCTTGATTTAATAGTTGTGTTGTTTCATGAACAATCTTCGCTGCCATCTTCGCAAACGATAGGTATTTAAATGCTAACCAGAACGATAGGTGTTCACTATTTAAAAGTATAGATATATTATTTTTTATTGTTAATTATGAAAAGAATAAAATATATAATTTTGTCATTGTAGATTAGCTGCTGGGAAAATCGGCCATTTACAACGGTGTGGCCAGAAAATACACAGCAGAAGAAAAGAGGTTTGTAGTTTTTATATTACCTATACGTTGACCCTGTAAATATCATGTTAATTGTTATTAAAATTATTGCAAAGGCTTGCTCAATAAGAAAACTGTGTAGGTGTCTAATAATCCTAATAAAGGCTCATTACCTACAGTTTTCTTCCTAATATAATATAATTATTAACGAGATTCAAATATTATTTCTAGTAATTTTATAGTTTGCATTCTGTAATTTCAGATATAACCAGAACAATAAAAAAGAAACCAAAACGCGTGCGGACAGCCTTCTCAACCGACCAACTGCAGGCTTTAGAAAAGACATACTCCCGCCACAAGTACATTGATTCAGTGAAACGTGCTGAGCTCGCCAGCACCTTGAAAATCGGCGATAAATGTATCAAAATCTGGTTCCAAAACAGGAGAATGAAGGAGAAGAGGGAATCATCTGAGTCCAGCTACGATTCTTCGACCGAATCTACTAGTATTGAATCCCCACCAGTACCTGCTTCACCTACATCGCAGGTAGCTATTGATCAACCTACCACTGAACAGCTCAATAAGTTTTCTCATTATACTGACAATTCCTACCAACTACCCACTTACTATAATACTAATCAAGTTCAGTCTAGCTTTGGAGATGTGGCTCCACCTGGTTTCGCTACATATTTTTATAACGAAAACAACGTTTATCCTACTCAATATTATCCGTATGATGTTAACTATTCGAATGGAGAAGGCAATGGGTACAACCAATATAGCAGTGAAACAACTAACTACTGGACAGGGAATCAATATCCGTATTACTCGACTATTTAGATTTTTTTTATATGAGAACTTTAAAAACAAATAGTTTCACTATAAGGCCGTTATGCAACCAAAACCAATTAAATTATATTCTATCATTGTTTTTCAAGACATTTTTTTTTTTATTTATAAAAATCTTTCAAGAAGTCACTTACATGGTTTTGCATGTAATATAGAAATTCAACTAATTTATTTTGATGTGTGTTTTTAATAATTTACTTATTTATACGATCGCCTTGTCCTATGATTAGGTATATCTTCATTACATATTATTTATTCTTAACATGATCACAACTGCCATGTTTTTGACGTTTCTAGCAATATAATGAATACTTCAGATTGTAATTAAATCTATCTATTTCTATGTATTTGTAGATAAAGTTTCATGTTAGAGTTGTTTTGCGTTTATTGTTTAATTCGCAAATTGTGAATTAATTGGTTTTGCTTGTTTAGCGTTGAATTAATGTAAATACGGATATATTTTAAAGCAATGCTATATTATTTTATTTTTTTAAGCAAAGGTAGGTAAATAGTTAATATTTTTTATCATACATAGGTATAATTTATTGTTCAAATTTGATACTTTATAAATGTTTAAAATATTTAATATTTATGGTGAGGCGATATTTTAAAAAAATTGTAAAATACTATTTTGTATTAGATACGTAGTTACTTCCTAGACTTATGCCATTTTTAAGTAAGGTGACTTGCTTGGATAAAATCTTTATTATAATATAAATAAAATTAATATCTTATTCTTTATTCGTTACAATACTGTTTAGTTATTTATGTCAAAACTTTTTTTTAACTTATTCTAAAATACTTTGTTATTTTTATAATTTGAAGTTTAAACTTTTGTGTGGAGGTGTTGGTTGCGTTGCGAGTTACAGTATTTATAATTTTATAGATAGGTAAGTACTTACTATTAATATGTACTTTCTTTTCTACGTCTTATTATTTTTCTGTTTTATCTTGAAACTATGTTAAAAATATCTTTAATTCTAACATTTTGGCTAACTGCAAATTAATTGTATTATAATTAAATAAATAGTGCAATAGAAATTAAAAGTGTACTACATCTGTGTGAAAACTTTTCAAATAAAATATCAATAAAACTAAGTACATATTTGGTTTCTTTAATCACATAATGTGCAAAGAGTTACAACTTAACAAAACAAAATAAATTATCAGCTTATTTTAATATGTACATAAACTTACAGACTTTTTGTAAAACATTTTTAAAAATATTGCTTCCAGACGATTAACGTATAATTTAACATAATTTCACTTATTCTATTAAAGACTAGGATAAAAACAAAAAAAAAAAAAAGTGTATACAAGTTTACATAAAATGTAACACAAACCAAGGGATATAGAAGGACCTCTCTCTAAAATCACAATCAATTGTTTAAAACTTTTTGATAAGGCATAGCAGTTATAATATACTGAGGACTTGGCGATTCCTGCGGAAAACTGTATGGAACTTGATGCTTAACATGACAATCACAATTACACGGTCTATTGGTATTTTCTTGAACTGTAGACATATTCAACAGTGGATTGCTCGGAGCAGTGACAGGTGATGAACTAGAAGTGACAACGGGCATGACACTCACTGGCTTCCAAATAACTCCACTTGCTTGCACTTGCATGTAAGGCTGTGTATAAAAAGGTGAAACAGTTGGCACCAGAGATACAAATCCTGGATTACGAGAAGCATTCCCTGGATGAGTTTGTGGTGAACCCATCGTAGGAATATTCATCTTTCTACTTGATGATAAATCTTCAGGCATCACCTGTTCCACGACACCTGTATACTTGGGCTCTTCAATTTTCTTTAGATCTTCAGCTTCCTTTTTCAAAGCCTGTTGTTCTACATAAGACGGTTTTGCAAAAGATTCAGTTTTGTATTTCTTACGCGAATCAATAGAGATTTCGGCAGATCTTTTGAAATCCAGAGGTGAATGACTAGCTTCCACAAAAACATATGGTGGATGAATCACTTTAGCTGTAGTCACTACATTTTGAGTTACAGGTGCAACAATTTTTGCTGCAGAGTCTTTGATTTCAACTCCTTGAACCATTTGCTTTGTTTCTTGTTTGTTCCTTCCTTCCTTGTTCATATTTTTGTGACAGTTTCCTTGACTCAAATTAGTTAGTAATGGTAATGAACGCGGTATTTCATTAGTTGATGGCACAACATTATTTAATTGATCTTTAGTGAATTCCAAAGACGTTATAATGCCTTGTCCGTCATCAACTTCTTTAGTAGTACTTTCTTTCTTTTCCTTCATTCGACGATTTTGGAACCATATTTTGACAGCCCTTTCAGGGATGTTCAAAGCTGCGGCTACTTCCTTGCGATGAGCATTGCCGATGTAAGGAAACTTTTTGAACTGCTTTTCCAAATAGTTCACTTGGTCTGTTGTGAAAGCGCTTCGAAATCTTTTCACCTTTTTTGGACTATCGTGTTGTAGATTATGTATCTGAAGAAGGAATAACATAAATGATCGATTAGTTTGAAATAAAAAATTAAATATAGGTAATTAAAATTGTTTCACAATATTTTTTAACTTGCAAGGTGAATTTTCAACGAAAAGTAAGATAGTATATATCACTTTAAACCGTTAATTCATGAATAAGTAATTTTTATCACAACCTTCTTATTTTAGGACTCTGTTAATTAATGAAAGGTGTACAATTGGAGAGGCCTATGTCCAGCAGTGGACTGCTGTAGGCTGATGATGATGAATTTTGTTCATTCATCAATTAATTAAATCGAAATTAAATCAGTGTTACTACTGTTATTTATTTTAATAAATTAATAATATAAACACAGCACGCCACTTACCACTTTGATGTGATATTCCCTTCCAATAAAGTCACCACCAGCTTGCATACTTATACTATCTTTGAAACCGTTTTGATTCAACCGCAGATATTTCATTATCAATAAATGCTGACACCACCAATACAAAGCGACTAAGAATTCTAAACTCATCAGGTCCTATATATAGATATGTTTGGAAAATCATTATTTAATGGCAATATGACCAAATCATACCCTATTAACAAATTTTTAACGATTATCATAATGTGTATTAATTATTATTTGAATTTCTCTTTCTTTCTTAATGTCTCTTGTGGCTTTAAACATGTACTCTATTACATTAGATACCACTATTGATACTTGGTTCGTAATGATCTTAACAGCAATGTAAATATGCTTTAAAATATAAGTAATGTGCCATGTGCGTCTACACTATGTAGACAAGGTTCTTAAAAGTAGTTTATTTCCGAGTCATGTTGAGAGGATGACTTAAATTCAACTGTAAGTCACCTTTTGTTGGTGACTTACATGGCAGATGTGAGTGGGGCAACTTTGGAGGACATTTATAGTAACCTTATTTGTAATGTTCTTCAGAAAGGTCAGGTGCTAGTACTCGCAACCGACTTGCGTGTATGACGAGATGTAGAACTTAAACGAATAAGGATCCTAGGAGGTGGCGTTCTGTGGTTGCTACCTACCCCCACGGGAAGAAGGAGTGACATTATGTATGTATGTATGAATGTGTGTTTATTTCTGAATAATATAATTATAAATACCAACTTTTTCATGAATAAAAATATCTTCTGGTGACTGTTTGCCAAGTCGCACACTTGTGACGTTCAAGTCTGATTGACCTTGCTTCGCACGAGTGCAGTCTACGATTGTGACGACAAGTCAAAACAACGAGATTTTAGTGTTATAATTATCTATGTTTATGTACACATAAACCTTCTGGATTAAATTCTCTAAATTCAAAATCCATTGAGTAGTTTAAAATAACTAAACGGACAAGAAAGGCTACTTAGATATACCACGTATTTCAGACACGGAATGAAAACTTCAAATGATAAGGTAATGCGTTCCGGGTGTTGATGGGGATGTTCCGCTTCTGTAGCGCTTCAGGGATGTTTGCTGAAGCTCGTGTCGATTGCTTCTACGCTACGATGCTAAAAAGATGCACCTCCTAGGTGCGCCGGGTGCGGGCCAGCCCCACGGTGTATCGCGAGCAGACTGGACTGCTTGTATGTGAATTGCTGCTGCAAACTTTCCACATCGGTGTTAAGCTTATAGCAGGGATTCGCATGAACTAGGTATATTACAGTGTTAGGTTAAGTTTACTAACGTAGGTAGTTGTTAAGAAATATTGTTATTAACATATTTGAGACCTTTGTTACTTGTTATCTATACTAATATTAAAAAAAAGAAGAAGAGAAAAAGAAGAAGAAAAAAAGAGGAAAAAAAGAAGAGAAAGAAAAGAAGAGGTAAAATTTGTATGTTACAAACATACAAATTTTACAAACATACAAGTTTGTATGTGTAGGGGGTAATCTCTGGAAATACCAGTCGGATTTGAAAAATTATTTGCATTTGATAGCCCAATTCTTGAGGAAGACTATGGGCTATTTAACGTCACGCTATGACCCTTAGGAGCCGAACAAAAATTCTGTCTTAGGAGTCGAGGGAATAAGAAATTTCACGCGAACGAAGTCGCGGGCAGAAACTAGTGGGCAGAAGCTAGTTAAATATAAATAATAAGTGTCTGAAGGAAGACATAATAAGGAATATTAAGAAATTTGATAGTAACCAAATCACAACGGAAATAGATAATAATTGACGACAACTTTTGATATCTAAATCTAGGTAGGTGTACATAATATACAGTCGCTTTTCATATTTATCTTTGTAACCGTGTTGGTCTGTGCTGTGTGCTCTGTGTGCAACGGATTCTGATGCGGTTTTCACCATAATTTAGATAATTGATTCCGAAAAGTTTATGTGTACCAAACATTAATAATATTATACTTGAAATAAAATAATCTCGATGGTTTTGTCAAATCATAAAATCCATACGAAGCAAGAGCGGGTTGCTAGTCCTTTCATAATTGGGATAAGTATTCGGCATTTTCATGACATTCAATAAAAAAATCTGCGATCCACATTTTACACTTAACTATGTTTAAGTGTACACTTAAACATAGCTATGTGTGAAATGTGAATCGCAGATTTTTTAAATTTAATTTGTTTGTTTTCTTTTAATTGGTTTTCTTGGTAGGTATTACACAGGAGCACAATTCACACAGCGGAATAAGTGAAGGATTAGGACTTGGGTTCGATTCCCGGGACAGCCAAAGTGTTAACCACTCACATGACCCCGTTTCAAATGTCCCAGAATACTTTTTTCCATCCTGAATTTCGCAGTAGCAGCCCGGAGTGTGGACTTGTACCCGGATCATGGTAATAGGCTCGCCCCCTATTACATGGGACTTAAGCAGAACTAGCGAAATGTGGCTGTATCTACTTTACATCTCTGATGGTAGGCGCGTGATGTTATGTTATCCTAATATCCTACTAATATTATAAATGTGATGTTTGTGAAGATGTTTGAATATTTGTTACTCACTCACGCGTAAACCGTTGAACAGATTTTGATGAAAATTGGCACATAGATAGACCATTTCATGGATTAACACATAGGATACTTTTTATCCCGATATTCCCACGGGATCGAAACTTTCGCGGGTGAAACCGCGGGGCGCTGCTAGTGTGTAATAAGTGAAATAATGTTGTTGAATATTGAACTGCCCACTTTAGATATACGTAGGTAGGCACTGTTACCATAGTACTTAGCTTTTTACCAGCAATGTTCGACTGTAGCCCAAGTAGCACAGAAGCGCTGAATAGTAGCTGAATCACTGTTCACAATGGAAATTTCAGCTGAATAAACCTGCTGAGTAAGAGCGTTAGAGGCGCCTACTCAGCTGATATAACTCTGATTTGGGCACAAATTAATCAGCTGTTAGCTGAATAATGTAGCTGGTTGCACTATATCAGCGTTATTTGAGCATTATTAAAGGTAACAGTCGCCCCAAGAGCTGAATAATGACTGATTATCAGGGTATGTGTTACCTTTTATACACCACAAGGGCTGAATAATAGAGTACTTATTACCTATTTTTCAGCACAAAATACACTCCAGGATACCTTTTAAACTAACAGTAACTCTTTTATGGATCTGACAATTCACAAGTGGCAAAATTGTGAATAATTTTCACCCTACTACTTATTATTTTGATATGTTTTGTGTGAACCATTTTGTAAAGTGTTTGTGGGAAGTATAGGCAAATATATGTTAACGATAAGTAAAACTTTGTTTATTTCCTCCATGTGCATGAAATTCGAATGGGAAAGAGAGTTTATTGTCAAATACTATATAATTATAGACGAAAATGTTCACGCGCTCTCAAAATATCACTGTTTACTTGAAAATTATAGTATAAAATAGGTTGATGATATTATTATAAAAAATTAAGTATTTTTATTTTTCCTTTGTAATTTGACAATAAGCTGTTTACGTATAAAATCATTACTTTTTCTATTCAAATTCTGTTGTTATTTTCGTTGACTAAACAAAAACAAATTGTTATTATATTGTATACATAGGTTAGAATCTAAAAAATGGCAGACAAGCTATGTGTACCGTATTAACCACAATTAAACAGCATGAGCTGTTTAAGTGTCCACTCGTGGTACATGAATCAGTAACGAGCTGTTACGAGTGGTTCTTGTTTTACACAAGTCAGCTACAAATTCATGTAAAGCTTGATAGTGGGTAACATGTACGCAAATAACTGTAGGTATGGGTAACATGTGATTAGATTATGGGTAATGTGTGTAGATTATGGGTAACATGTGAGCTAATATAGAGCAGTTTGCTTTAACTTAGCATCATATATGTTCACCCATAGTGATCATGTGGGCTTTATAAGAGCTATTATACGATTGCGTGTAACAAGCTGATTAACATTACACAAATTCCACCATGTGCAGCAAAAGGCATTATATCTTTGTTATTTGAAGCCACAGAATAACTGATTACATTATAGTAGCTCACGTGTTCTTTCTTAAAATGCAAGTGGTCTAAGGGTACACTTGTGGTCTTCAATTCAGAATATAGCTTAGTTAAAGTCCACAAAAATCCTTTAAATTGCTTAAAGCTGTATAATACTGAACTTGTTACCTATATTAACGCTGCAAGCGTTACATTGTGGTCTCCGTGACGCATAATAACGTTCTTATTCAGGTGAAAGCTCACTTTTCACCTATTGCAGGTCGAGTGTACTGTAATAACTCTTCATAAGTGCTAAAATTACCGATGTTACCTCTTGTGACATCTTATAATGCAGTTTTGACGTATGACCAGGGGTTTTATGGGCAGTGGGTTAAAAAAAGCTGAGTGGTAGGTAATGTAGGTATCTATAATATATCATCTGCCTAGTCTTTTCACAACTATGTTGGGGTCGGCTTCCAGTCCAACCAGGTGCAGCTGAATTTTACATGGGGGGCCTGACCTCCACAACCCACTTACTGAGCAATACGAAACCCCTTGGTAAGATGTGCGTGTGGTGTGAGGGCCACTTTGTTAAAACTCTTTGAAAATGTGCTTAGGATTTAGTGAACATTACCAAAGAATTGTGAAAGTTGGAATCAGAATTTGTGAAAGTCAAATAACCGAGTTATGGAGTGTAAAGTTGGGCCCTCAGTTCTCACATAGAGGATTGAGGGCCCATCTGAACCTGATAAACTATGGACACTACAGAAAAAGTCTTTATGCCAAAATCTAAGCTAATGCCAAACAAAATTTGTGAAAACAAGATATTATCGCAAAACACTGTCCTACTTTGTGTAACTTCGTATAAAATGCAATGGGCCCTCAATTGTTATACACGTAAAAGTTTATTACGCAAATAAAATGAAATCATTAACTTACAGCTACTGTTTGAAATCCTATATGCTACTAAATAAATTGTGAAAATTTGTGAAAGCAAGAACAGGTCACAACTTTTTGTTGTTTTAAAGTTATGACCGTGATAAAATTCGGGCCCTCAGTCCTCCATTTCTTTTGTTTTCGTTTTATTACGCATATCGTGTGAAAGATAAGACAAATACAAAATTGTCTCTTTTTGTGAAAGAAATTGTGCAACAAATTCGATACCAGAAAGAAATTAAAAGACCATTTATTGTATAAGAAAATCGAGTTTTATTTTTTTTTATAGGGTGCCCACAATTTCTTTTAGATTGCAGTAAATATTGGTAAATGTAGGTTTTAATAAACTTTCTTCGATTTTTCGCTTATAATAGTCATAGCATTTGAAATTACTATTAATTAATACATGACATTTGTAATGACCAATACTATCTATCAGCGAAAGGTGGAGGAACGAATTCAATTGCTCCGATAAGTTCGTACACGTTTGATTTTATTCTTAGGGTCAGTTCACACCGAGTCGCGATGCGACGAGTTGGAATCAGTCCAACTTTCACAATTCTTTGGGAATTTTCACTAAATACTAAGCATATTTTCAAAGAGTTTTAACAAAGTGGCCCTCACACCACACGCACATCTTGGTAAGACTGGTTGTCAGACCCGTACCGATCAAGTAAAAGATGTCAAAGATCCACGAATGACAGCCGGGACCAACGGGTTAACGTGCCACGGAGGGTTCTTGGTATGTAAAGATGGGCACCCATCCGCGGACCAACCGCGATAAGCGTAGCTTAAACTGATTGATCAACCCGTGCGGCTGTTATTACTAAGCCACAAGATTTTACTGTGTGTACATAAATAATAACATTTAAAAATAAGATTTTAAAATTGAAAATACTAGTTTCATACACAAAATTTACTTAGTTTGAAGGTTTTATTCATATTGTCTATGGATAATGGTTGCCTATTGAGCTTGTAATAATTTAAACCAAAATACAATTGGATAGTGCATTTTCGATTAAAAAATCTTTCTAATTTACTATACATTTACGTCCCTCTGAGTTGTGTAATGTGCAGCAAGTGATATTGAGACACTAGTGGCTAGTCTAATCATAAGCGCAATACTATTTTATTTCAGGATCTCTAACAATTTATTGATTCTATGTGGATTTCCGATTTATACATAGCCATAATTCAAATTAAAAATAATATTTATGACCACCATGTTTATTTAGAATAATAATAACAAAGACTATTTACAACCATAACCTTACAATTAAAACTATAACACTAATAATCGTCATCGCACTGAAAACTTGTCCTGATCCAGGACAAGTCCCAGCTCTTCTCAATGATAGAACTAGGAGCACCTGGGGTGGGCGAGTCCGTCTTTGGTTCCACAACTGAAGACAGCTGCTGGACTTCAGGGTACGGAGCCTGGTAAGGCTGCGCCTGCATTTGTACCTGCTGGTACTGCACTTGGCATCCCTCCTCCAACATGAAAGTCGGATACATACTCTGTACCGAATTCTGGACTGGCACCGAGGTTGGTAGACTCGTTGCCGGCATTGCAACTGGTGTGGACACTGCTGGATACTGTTCCACGTAAATGTTTCCCTGGTTGTAGACATCGTTCTTTATACCCGAATACTGCTCATGCATAAGCATCGGTACTTGAATGTTGCCCATTTCGGGAGATGACACAGACGTGCTAGCTTCTTCAGAGTCTTCCATTCTCTCGGCTCGGTCTTTCTTTTCCTTCATGCGGCGGTTCTGGAACCATATCTTGATGGTGCGTTCGTTGAGACGCAAAATGTCTGCGAGTTCAATCCTACGAGCACGATCTAAGTAACGTGTCCTAGCGTACTCCTGTTCCAACTCCATCATCTGTTGGCTCGTGAACGCAGTTCTGATGCGCTTTTGTTTCTTCACTGCTCCAGTTGTTTTGTTGCTGGCCCAGGCAGGTGATTGAGAAATGAATCTTCCGAGAGCCGATTGATTAGGCCAGCATGGCCCTCCAATAATCTGACCATTTTCAGTACGTTGAAGATTTGGTCCGTGTATGATTTGCGGGTTAATTCCTCTTGTAGGGTTTAAAGTTGTATATCCATTAGGTACTGCGTTTCTTAGGTAAGATGTGTTTATGTAGTTGGGTGGGTTGTACACGACCTGGTTGCTGAGTACGTTGATGTTGTTGACGCTGCTAGTGACGTGGTACTCACTGGAAACATTGGTGGTAGGCACTGGTACTGACGCAACGCTGTGTGGTGGTAACTCGTTCCACACCGGAGGCTGTAAAGAATTTAAAAAAAACATTTGTTACTTTTCACTATAGTATTTTTGAATGACTGTTTAGGGACAAACCCTAAGATGTAAAGGGGGTTATAAAGTTAACAAGAGAGTAAGGAATTTCAAACATTTGGTGTAAGTTAATAGGACATTGATAGATACTGTAAATGAACACTGAAAATTAGGAAAACAAATTACCGTAGTATTCTGCAACATATTAGTGCTATCAACTTGATTCCAGCGACCATCACTGGATGTAACCAAACCATTGCCAACATTATAAAGGGTTGGCGTTTGAGACGGACTGGAAGTCGTAGATTCCGGCATTATGGAATATTCCAAATTAATACAAGAGGAAGTAACGTTCGTAACGAAAGCTCAGCCAATTATAATGTCTGTCCGGATTGTGCCTCTTTTTATATATCCACAACAAACCCATACTAGGAGGTAATTAACAAATTAGGTAAAAGCTGTGCCTGTCGATTAGGTGATTAGGTTAACAAAGTTGATATTTGTTATTGTTAAAAGTTTTTAACTGTAGTCTTATGTTAAAATTTACTTGTTTATGAAATTTCTTATATTTTTCTTGTCCAGTTTGTTTTTTCAGGAGTTATTTTCTTCAAATCCCATTGGAAGAAACCAAAAATTGCTGATTCAATGGTTTCCTTTAGATTGTTATCTACTATTTTGTTTTGCCCTGTATGTACATACCTTTCCATGTCGCATAAAGCTCCTTACCTACTTTTTAGCTTAGTAGTTTCACACTTCTCAAACATGCTATTTTGATAGACAAACATAGTAATATAAAAAGCATAAAATAAATAAAACAAAATTAGTTTAATTCAAGTAAACATGATGAATCTAATCAGCCTATAATGTTCCCGCTGCTGGACACGGGCCTCCTCTCTTTTGAGAGGGAGTGGGCCGTAATCCACCACGCGGGCCCAGTGCGGGTTGTTAGATGTGACATGTCTATGTATTTTTGATTAGGACATGCCGGTTTCCTTACGATGTTTCCTTCACCGTTTTAAGAACAGCGGTGAAGAAATAAATTACACAAGGCGGTTTACCAGACTGGGTTTGAACCCACGACGTACAACTCGGAAGTCGAAGCCGTTACTACTGGGCCACCACTGCTCTGCACTACCTTATTATTACTGGTGCCATATTAAGGCGTTGGTCCTGCGCCTGATCTCTCTCCGGTCGTGTCGGTCTGCCATCCCATCGGACTATGAGAATGAGGGAAGAGGGAGTGCACCTGTGTCTGCGCTCACACTTGTACACTATAATATCTCCCGCGCTGAAAGTCAGTCTCCGTTTAGATTGGCCGCCGTGGCCGAAATACGGTCTGGAGGACTTTATTAGGTACTGGTGGTGAAAACAAAATCTTATTTTATCAAACTTCAAACAACTGTCTTCCCAAAAAAGCAATCTCACTATCATTTTACATTATAGTACCTGCCTACCTATTTACCTTTATTTACGTTAGGTATTCCCTCAGTGTTCGGTTCTACAGAACTAAATAAATGTAGCTGAAGCACAAATTCTTATACCAGATGTAATCACTAATCTAATGAATAATTAAATGCTATAAGTTTATTTGGTGCTTGTTAAGTAGCCTCATTTGATTGACAATTCATTAATGTCTATGTCGGGACCTCGTAAGTACGGGATAGTAGTAATACATAACCATCCTAATGTTCCCACGGCGCTGCGGCGGCTCGCGGGCCCAGTGCGGGTTGGAAAATGTCACAATACGTGAATTTTTGGTTGACATGCCGGTTTCCTCACGATGTTTTCCTTCACCGTTTTGAGAGCAGTGGTGATTAAATAATTTACACCAAGTAAAGTGTCTGTCTGGGTTCAACCGACCTTACAACTCGTAAGTCGCGGCCGTTACCACTGGGCACCGGGACAGTAGTTCAATTCAATTTATTATCAAGTATCATGACTCACTTGTTAGTAAAAACAGTACAGTGTAGTAACTATACTAAGTTAAATATTGTTTTTAGGTTTAGAAAAGGCTTTGAGCTTTGAGCACAGACGGCTCAAAAACACAAAACGGTTCAGGTGCTGGCGTACACTCCCTTGACCTCAATATTAACTTCCACATACCGCTAGGCACACACAGCTCGATCTTTCAATGCGAATGTGTTGCCTTAACACAAGCTGCAGCAGTACAGCGCTTAGGCATCCGCAACTAAGGCATTAAGTTCCTATCGGACAGCCTATCTGTGCTCAAGCTTTAGAAAGCAAACAAACTAACAACAAACTAATATTTGAGTGCTTTCTACCTCTGGAGAGTTTATCGACGTCCAATAGTAATACTCTCCAGTGGATCAAAGGGCATAGTGGATCTTTAGGCAATGATGCTGCAGATGAAGTTGCGAAGAGAGGCTCTGATATGAGGGTGCTAGGCCCGTACCCACTTCTCCCTTTGCCTTTCTCACAATTTCGTGCGTGGATTCGCTAAAGATCGACGGAACTCCATAACAACAGATGGTCACGGGCAACAGACTGTATACAGTCAAAATTGGCTTTACCAATGATACACCCGCGACTAACCAAAAAACTTCTCAGCCTGAGTACAAATAACCTTAGAATAATAGGTTCAATTACAGGCCACAACCTCCTTAACAAACATCTTTTCAACATAGGCGCCACAGACAGCCCCCTTTGCAGGGGCTGTCTTGACGTCGAGGAATCAGCCACCCACGTCATCCTGGAATGCGAGGCCGTGGCTTCTCAACGTGCAGAAATCCTCGGAACAATGAGGTCGCTCCGCGAAGCCCGTGAAGCTCCCAGGAAGCTTCTGTGCTTTTAGGCGGAGCTAGGCTGGCTCTGTTTGCCAGAATCCCCACGCACAACGGACCGAATGAGAGTCTAAGTGCGGAAAAGGGAGTCCCATCATCATCATCATCATCAAATAACCTGGTTAATCGGTTGAAGGAGATTGAACGAGACAGTAGAAGTTTTCTTGCTATTACATCTGGAGGCGTTTAGTGTCCCGTAAAGTGTTATGGTATGAAGATCTCTGTCGATTTATATTAAGTATCCTGAAGCTTATTTAAAATTCAAATACTGATAAATATACGTAAATATTAGTAGGTAAGTACTTAACCATACAAAAAAACAATAATGGACTTTCATTCAATTAGGAGCAGACCTCAGAACGTTATCTGCTATTGTGTTGTCTTGTTATCTTTCTACCTACTATCTAGGGGTTTCCCATATTTATCAATAACAACAATTACCTAATAATGCTGATCTCGTATTTATGTAATACCTAATTTATACTTTACAATGTCATAATTTAAAATAATATCTTGTTACTGCAACCGAAAACTTGTTTCATGAATATTTTATCAAAATTACTTATACCCCTTACATTTTGATCGTTAACTGTACCTACTCATCATTATGAACAACTTTTAATATGGGACCAACACTGAAATCGTGAAAAAATAAATCTGTTGATCCATATCTTATGTCGAGTTATGCTATGTTATGTTATGGATCAGCTGAAACCCTTTTAAGGATTAAAATGTAAAAAATGTAACGGTGTGTAACTATACAATACCTACACTGAAATAATATTATTTAGTTTTTGTTTGTTATATCTAATCTAAAAATAGGAACAGCGCCATCTAGTTACAGACTCCGTTACTTGAAACAAGGCTTCTTTGCCAACCGAGATACCCATGGTTCAGAGGACAAAGTTTGGTCTCAGCTCGTGAGCGTTGAAATATTTTACGGACAATTTCAAGCCTTTCAAAAGTATGGTTTTTCTTTCAGATATTGTATTAGATTTGTGTAGATATTATGATTATTGTATTGCATTACTTAACACTTTTATTTTTCTATTGTGTGAAATCTGTTTTATTAGGTGAAAACAAACTATGTGAAAACTTATGTAAAATTAATGGAAAAGCGTCACGTTGAACGGGTTTTAGTCTAAGTGATCCAGCACCCGAGTTAACCTTACTGAAAACATACAGATGGCGTAGTTAGTAGCAATCTATAAAAAATATCAAATGAGACGAAGTAGAAAAACTCATTATGTAGGCATAAAGTTCCTGGCTGTTATTTTTATGAAATGAAACGTTTCAGAACGGAGGGAACGGTGGGCGTTGCTTGTCTTTTGTTTTCTTATATTTTGAATATCTTTGTATTATTGGGTACTTATAATTTTTTTAACCCTGCCTAACCATAACAATTAAAAAACTAATGCTCCATAATAATTTACAAAACTATTTACTCACTATGCTTTTCTTTTTAATATTATAATTGGGTACAATATATTAGAAATGGTAAAAATGGTAGATAATACTACCAAAATGATTTGTAATCAAAGGCTGGTTGTTCTGTACCTTGAGATATTCTATTACTAGCAACGCCCCGCGGTTTCATCCGTATAAGTGTCGATCCCGTGGGAATATCGGGAAAAAAATCCCTATACCAAATTTCATCTAAATCGGTTCAGCGGTTTAAGCGTGAAGAGGTAACACACAGACACACTTTCGCATTTGTAATATTAAATATGGATTATAAAATGCTTACAAATAATATTTTATTAACTCGTTTGTTCCGGTTATTCTACGAAACGGCTGTAGGTAGGTACCGATTTTGACTTCCGTGCAAAACAATTAAAACCGATGAAATCCAATTTTGTTTCCGACATGAAGGCGAAGTTGCGGGTTCTAAATAAACGTCCATGTCAAAGAAAATACCGTATTTATAAGTATATATATAACAAGCCCAAAATATACCCTTAACGTTAAGTTCACCTACCAAATTACTCAGGACTCATATACCTACTTACTAAGTTTTATATTATTATGTGCATACCTAAGTAAGTACATCGGAATGGTAGCAACGGTAACGCTTGACGAATGTAGAATATTTCGCCAAAGTACTTTTACTGTGGGCTATGCCTGAGTTTGCTTATATTGAATAAACGTGAGTTGAATAGACAACTAGGGTTGCCGCGCGCTTCTCTTAACTACTTATTTTTAATACGATTTTGAAGTAAAATGAAAACTTCGTGTGTGATTGATGTGTGAATTTTTTGAGATGGGAAAAAACCATTGAACTCGCGACACCGTTACCGTAACCGACACCTCTGTTTTAAGTTTTTCTCATTATAAAGACATCAACGCGTGATACATTTTCTTTGGGAAGAATGACCTTCAAACATATTTGTAAAACTATGCTTTTTCAAGTTTTCACTTCTGTCGGCACTCCTCAATGTTTTTTTTTTTATATTAATTTTTTATTTTTAATCTGTGAATCAAACGATTAGCTAATTCTATCAATTTAATATTTATTCGAAAAACAAATTAATGTATCGATATTTAGATTTTTTATCCAAAAATAATAGCATAGGTATTACATAGGTATTTGAAAGAGATAAAATTTGTAAGTTACTATATAAACTTACAAATTTTATCTAGGGGTAATCTTCGGGACTACTGATCCGATTCTGTAAATTCTTTCACTAATGGGAAAGCTACAGTATTGCATTAAATGATATTATTATTACATTTTCATTTATCATTTGATGTAAGTATGTAATGTTAAAAAATAAATGTTATGCAGATGAACTCGCGGGAAGAAGCTCGTCTGTTAATAAAATAAAGTAGATATTATCTACAACTTATCTACAAGAAATACTACATCACTAACCCTTGATTTATGTATACAATTTGAATACTTCTCCACAGTTTCCCTACTTGCACTTTGCACACTACAAATTGTAGGCGGAGTCCACATCAGCAAAAGATTAAAAAGAGACAGGGATATGAGTTTATCTCTCTGTCTCTTTCTGATTGAAAGTTGTCAATCACAAAACACAAAGGGACAAAGGGGATTATCCCTTCATTGTTAAAATATGTTTACTGACGACATACTACGTAAATTCAGAAGTATTTACCTAAATAGTTATCCGAGTCAATAACAATAGATATGCTTAACTAATCACTTTGTTGACGTGATTTGAAGATATTTTTTCTCTTAATTTGTTTGTTGTTTACTTTTTAGGAGATAAAGGTTTTGAAGTTGATATGATATTTTTGTTTTGTTACCTGCTACTGATTAGGATTTTGTTTTTTTTATTTGTTTTGATGTAGGTATGTGACTGACTACATAAAAAATATTACATTACTACGTAAATAAAAATGGTTTACTTGAATTAGGTAACATCAGAAACAATATAAATTATTCGATTTGCCTTTAGTGTTGTCCCCTTCACACCAACAGGAAACCGACGGTATGAAAGAGGACAAACGTAGTAAACGTACTCATCTTCTACAGAAGAGGTAAATAAACGTTTAATGAAACATTAACAAGCATAATAACAACTAGGTTCATGAATTGAAATATTAATATGATTATAAGTATTTATTTATTTATCTTTATCATGTAATTAACATTAAGCTCCTTACTGGTTTCAACGTGGAGTAAAGTAAGAACCAGTACTTATTTCAGTTACATAAATTCTTCTAGGTCTAAATTTGTCATAACTTAACTCCGCGTAAAAAAATAGTAGTTAGGCGAGTTTAATATTTCGATTTATTATTGACGAGATTATTAAATGCTTACAATTTATTTTATTTCAAATGTTCTACTTCTAATAATCAAATCTAAAACTAATGCCAAATAAAATAAAAAAACTAAAAATATTCCCCGAAAACTTAACTCCGCGCAGCCCTACACCGCAGCCGCCGCGAAAGATCATCAATCATCGCAGCAAGACAATCACAACCGGCGACACATCTGCCACGCTCGCACCGTACCGCGCCGCGTCGACACGGCCGCGGTGCAGCTCTGCATCGGTACCGCTCGATAATCTCCGTTAATCATCGGTAATTTTCGGTAAGATATGCACAAACTTGGGAAGCGTTGATACAGTTGATTACAGTATACGGTGCAGTGTTCTAGTTAAGAGTGGGTCATATTAAATCTTTATTTAATTATTGAATGACTAGGGGACAATAATAATAATAAATAATAATAATTTATTTATTTAGGTCCTTTTACAAAGTAATACATTTACAAACTTATAAATACTTAGTAGTACCACGTTCTTAACAGATTGGTTTAAATACTTATACAATACAATGTATGGAATGTAGGCGGTTGTTGTTGTGCGAGATATAAATACCTCATACGTATCATCAAAGGTGTCGGTTTAGGTACTTTGTGATATAATTATTAGCTACTTACATCTGAAATATTTATAGCTGCTATCTGCGGCTACACCACAGACAAACATGTTAACAATTGTTTTTTGTTACCTATAACTACCGTATATGCTTTCATAGCCAATAAGTGAAAAGCTGTTATTTTGACATTACAAACAAATACTTCAGTTTTATTTATTTATATAATAGATGTACATGCATGTATGTAGATGTGTGTGATGTGTAGATGTGTGTGTGTGATGTGTGTGTATAGATGTGTGATGTGATTTATATTATTATCTAGGTATAGGTAAATAATATAATTGTTAAGAGTGAAAACGCCCACTTCTCATAAATAACATTTTGCTTCTTTCAAATTGATACATTTTCTTTCCATTATTTCTCCAAGACGATATTTATCTTTTTCTTCCTACTGTCAGTCTGCACCAAAAAAAGGTTGGTAGACCTTAAAAGTTTTGTTTGACACAGAAAACGCTATTGTACAGACGCTAGACGCCAGCACATCAAGCTACTACAATCTGTCAAATTTGTTTAATAGATTTTCAACTTTATTGCTAAATTATAAGGCTCAAAGTTGATTGGGAAAATTTGACAGTTTCGGGTAGCTTGATGTGCTGGTGTCTGTACATAAACAATATTTTATTCTTGTAGGACTGTGTTTTGTTCTTGTATATTGTGCTTCTGTAGTATACTTAATTGTGTCGTAAAATAACTTTTAGATGCTATGTCGAGATAAGCATACATAGTTATTATACAAAACCTACAAACAGTACAAACATGAAAATATGTACAGTCAACAGCAAAAGTAGATGATCAAAATCAGAAATTCAATACTAATGAACGGAGTTCGCGTCAGAACTGTGTGGCGTCGAAGTACTACTACTTAGAATACTTACTACGTAGAATACTTTTGAATCACTTCGACGCCACACAGTTCTGACGCGAACTCCGTTAATTAGTATTGAATTTCTGAATTTGATCATCTACTTTTGCTGTTGACTGTACATATAAAGCCTTTTTCCCATGAGCGTATGCTGAAACTACAGAATGCCACCTGCTACGTTCCTTATAGTTACTTCGTTTGCTTCATAATAACATAAATTATCTACGTTCATACATCATGATCATACCTACACGCACAAAAAAAAAATCTAAATTAATCATTCAAAATCTTTCATTAAAAACTGTTCGATTCATGAAAACTGGTCAACCCACAGGGTCTACCCGATTCAGAATCACCAAGAACAAACGTATCTTCTATTGATGTTATCGGGACCAAAGCACAGTGTGATTCTCATTTCACCTCTAAGTACTTAGTTAAATTATGAAAGCATTTCTCTTCCAGAAATACTTTTCTTTCACCCAAAACCTACAAAACAAAACATTTCTTAAAACATGAAACATTACTCCTTAAACCTAGATCTAATAAAACAGCCAACTTACAAGCTAACATAAACATTAGTAAGTCCAACCCTTCGCTTTTAATCTCACATAGTAGGTATACACACCTTGTTATATTCTCGTAAAAAATCACTTTCCATATTTCACTAGTACAATATTGTAATATTGCGCGCTTCGTCTTAATAAACATTTTTTTTTCGTCGTATGAAAATGACATTGAGGCGTCACGTGTGATTTTGATGAAAAAATATAAAAGAAATGATGGGATCGAGCGACGGCGAACCTCCCATGCGTTGGTTATTCCTTGTCTTTATAAGGGCATCCCTCATGCTTTGTATGTGTGAGTGTTTATGTAGGTGTCTATTTGTACTTATAAAATAGTTTACATCGTTGTAGGTATTCGTTTCTTCAAAATATATTATAATTATGAAAAATGGGAACTGCTACAGATTTCATTAAGTTACCATTTTTTGTATTTAGGTATTTTTTTGACAAGCAGTCTTAGCTCAAATCACGCTCTATTCCACAGTCTTAAGGCTCCTTCAAACAGGCGCGACATGCAATAAAATCGCGCGCGACATAAAGGCACTGCAAGTCGCGCAACGAGCGGTGCCTTTGTGTCGCGCGCGATTATATCACATGTCGCGCCTGTTTGTAGGAGCCTTTACTTCAGTAAAGTCCACAGTGTTAGATCGTTTAGGTTCCAAGTAGGTAATACTACCACAAACAAAACAAAACCCATAAACAATATCCCTCGCATACCTACACAAAACCACAGTATATTTGATTGAACAACTTATACAGTATAGGTAACCACAGTAAACTCAAATAAAGAACATCGCAATCTCCCGATTGCGTTTGACAAATGAGCATCATTATTTGACAGACGGCAGATCGGGCGCGCACTGTCGACATGCTGTGTCTTTTGTTTTATTAAAGTCACCCTCCATTGATGTTATGAGGGATGACGGTACATGATGCGAACATGTAAGTATTATGAGCTAAGATTGTTTGGTGGGCCGTGTGGCTCTTTCTTATAACTTTAGTAAACAGTTTGAGGAGAATCTTTAAAGGATTTAGGAAAAATAATGCTACCTACCCTGTTAAATAAGGTTGTTAACATAAAACCCAATTGATCTTCATAAAGCGTTGCAATCAAACTGCCTAGCCTTTTCCCAAATATGTCGGGGTCGGTCGGTTCCAGATGCCGCTGAATACCAGTATTTTACATGGAGCAAATGCCTATCTGACCTTCACAGCCCAGTTACTGGGTAAACCCCTCGGTATGACTGCTTGTCAGACTTTTGGGCTTCTGACTACCCGCTACTGACTACGACTGATAATAAGTTACCCAGTTAAACTCAAAATAAGTTACAGTCGGTATTTTTTTTATATATTTTTTAAATCCTTTTTTATTTAGGTACAGGGTTTTTTCTTAAAGAATATGTCACCCCGATTATTGAATACAATAAGTTTATCAAACCAGCCTACCCGCAACCTAGGTACATTTTTACTGCAACGCGGCAACGTTATCACACTACCACAAGCAACAAGTACCTACCTACACAACACACAAACATAATAACTCATCATCCAACAAAGCACCTACCTATATAATTGAAACATAAAACTCTATTAGGCATATTAATTAAGCTAAAACAACTATATAAACCCTGAAAACGCAGCATGAATTCATTATAGAATCGAATCATCGGCTGTCTATTACACCGAGGGTTGCCACAAAGCCGGATCGAGCGACAAAAGGAAACGCGAGCCCGAGGCGAAATCTCGCGAGCCATAAATCATAGAGGACGGAAGCAACCCTAGCGCGATTCTCAAACGCTCAAGGGGTTCATTTTAATGCTCTGTTATATTTATCTGTTAATATTATTTTTAATAATGCGGTGTTTTTAGGCTGTAGAATTGGGTCTTAAAAACAATCATGGAAAACTATTCACCTAGAAATAATTAAATTCAGATTTTTTAAAAATGACAGCTGCGATCGACCTGTTTTTGTTACAATGACATTATTTATTAGGTATATATTAGCTGTCATTTTGGTCTAGCAAATTAAAAACCAGAGTTTACAAGGAATAAGGTTACCAACATACATTATTTCTTTATTTAAACTTTATTACTTTTATAATATGTGCAAAAATTACATTACCTATTTGATTTTCAATGACGTAGCAAAATTTGATGTTTCAAAATCTGTATTTAAAAAAAGCAGGAAAATCCTTTTTTTTTTAAGAAATGTTTTACGCCTATTTTAAAAACGTAATAAGTTAATGGTCAATAAAGTTAATTATTAGAGTTTTTCATTGAAAAGAATTACTTACAGACATGATCGTTTATATGTTACATATTTTTGAACATTAAGAAATAGGTACATTAGATAGGTACTCACATAATGCGACTACTTAAAATTTGTTTAATGGAAGGATTTTTTTTTTAATCACCTGTGACTACCCATATCCATCAGCGTTTAGTTCGAATACGTTACTAAATTTAAAGCAATTACATAAGAAATTATTAAAAATCATTTAGTCATATGCTTGCACTTGCAAATCATTACAAATTATAACTGCTTACTTAATTATTATGAGGCAAATTGTGGGCGTCCAAGTAAAAAGGATACATTGAAAATTAATTTAATCAATTTAAATATATTTTTATAAACAAATTTTCAAAAATTATTGAAATTACTCACATGAGCACGACCATCATCCGAAATCTACCCTAACGATAGATGGTTGTGTTCAAGATTAAAAAATTCCCTCAGTCACCACCTCACCACCACAAAATTCCCTCAGTCAGGCAGCTTCGGCTTGCTGGCCGGCCGTGCCGGCCAGCTTCAGCCGCGGCGGCTCGCTTGCAGCCTCCTGCTCCTCAGCCCGCGGGCCGCCTGGCCCCCACGCGCCTAGCGGCTTCCGTGCGTTGCCCAAAATACGGCTACACAAAGGGCACCTTAACACCTAGATCGCAAGAGACAATTTTGCATTTTCCAAAAAAAGTTTTTGACTTTTGCAATTTTTTTCACTATCTTGTAGCTCTTGTCAATACGCATTTTTTGAGACTTCAACCATTAGCCCTAAAACTCACGAAGCACTAGCCAAATCTCACTATTTCGTAAAATGAGGGCCTATATCCGGACCCAGTGAAAAAGCATTTTCAATGCTAAACCAACCCATACAAGAAATTAATAAAAATTAACCTACTTCTAACAAAAACATGGATAGTGAAACCTAAAAAATAAGTCCGGATTTTAAAATAATACCAATAGGCAAGTAAATGTTATGTCAATAAGAAAACAACTCGATAAAATTCACAACTTTGATGTCATATAGAGTAGAGAATACCACCACCTCGTAAATAATATTCTCTAGTGACATGAATCAGCTTCAGTATTTTTGGTTTATGTTTTTAACAGCTATTTATTGAAGAGCAAATCAAAAGTAGTTTAATAAGTTATTTTCTGCAGGCTCTTCAGAGGCAACAGATTGTATGCTAAATATTTTTGGTCAGATTTATTAACAACAAACATGACGACTCAAGATCTTAGATGACCTACTCTATAAAGGCATCCAGATCCAGACACAGACCTATTAAGCCTAAACACAAGCACATGAAAATGTATTAATATTATGCATCGCCTCATACCCTTACTTGCTCAATCTATAGTCTGAGTGTGCCCATTATACCGTTTTAGAATTGCACAACTTTGTTACCCATGTAAGCGCGCTGTTAACAGCAAAAAGAGGTGATCATAATTATGTTGAACTGCCGGTAAGGAAGTCGCAACTGATTATTGGCGCTCATTAAATGACTTCACACATATCCACCGAGGATAAAACTTAATTTGCCAGGGTGTCATAAAACAACATAACTTCACGCATGTATTTCCCGAAGCGTTAGACAGAGGTGCACCTACAGTATACCCACATTTCGCCAGTTATGTTTCAGTCCCTTGTAACAGGGAACGAGCCCATTGCCATCAACCGGGCACAAATCCAAACACTGGCCTCCAACTGACAAATTCCAGATGACACAAAATAGAATTGTCACACATTCATGCCACTTAACACAGTTACACAACTCTATACAGATCCCGTATCGATGATTAGTATCCTTGTAAACCGTCGAGTGCGGAAAGCTCTTGATAAATAGTCAAACGCTGGCGATAGGCCAACCTCGCGGAATAATCAAATTTTGTACCCAACGCTGCCTCTGCACTGCCGTGTCTTTTATGGATTTTATTCCCCCTAACAAGATGCTAGAGGGTAGCGTTGCGGTTGCTTGAATTAAATCGTCGTTGATAAACTCTTATGTGCTCTTTTGGTTGAGAAGTGAAATATCAACGCGGATGTGCCCTTTGCAGATTCGGGCAGAGTCGGGCTGCAAAGTTAGTCCTTTGTTTATTCCTAAACTTGTCCTCGCTACGGTTTCTAAATCATGGAAGAATATCGTTATAAGTACAGAAGAGTATCTTGGTGATGCAAAGAGAACCGAAAACATAGACAATTTATATAACTTTTCCTATTTTAGAGAATCCTCGTACAAGCTGTCAGATTTATTCCTAATGATCCCAATTCGAGTCTCCCACATTCATACCAGATTTGCATTCCAATCAGACTTCCCTTTATTTTCCATTTTCGAAGCTAATCGGAAATTGGACAGTATTCGAATGGGTCTACTATCTACATACGTCAATAGGAACGACGTGTTTATTTTCAACAGAAGTTCACTGGGCCCGTGTTCGGGCTAACAATCTTTATAAATAAAGCGAGCCCATTGCCTATTCATGACCGGGCAGAATTTGCCCCCCTCCCCGCTGTCAGCTCACCCCCGTATCAAACAAGCCCCTTCATGTCAAATACTCCGCGCCCCGCGTCTGTCAAACTCTTCGCCAGCGTTTGACAGGGATCCTCCCTCGCTCGCGGGGAGGTGGAGTGCCACCTTTCACTGTTCCTCAACGCGGCATTTCCAACCTTATTCATCCGAAGACACAGTTGATTATTGGTTGTGTTTTCGAGTTCCACCCGCGCTGTCACGAGTCTAGGTGCAGGCGCCACGTCGAATGATGGATGACGTCAGGGAAGGTCGGCAGCATCACGCGTCATTCATGTGTACACAGGCGTAAGGGATACGTTTTTCGCGTGACGATATAATATTGGTGATATGCAAATTTGCTGTCGGCTCGCGTCGAACTGACAACGATTGTGTGCCTATAATAGTTGGACATAGTATCGGGTTTATTAGGGACAGTATTTCTTTAAGAGCAACTAGGGATACATGTGTCTATATTTTGTACGAAGATCTTGTATAAGAACTAGATTAAAAAGCTAATTAGAACTAAATATTGATACATCATTCGAACCACCCACCCCTCTTAAAATCTTATGTGAGGAACAAAGGGAGAACTGTCACACTAAAGTAACAAAGTAAAAAAAATCTTAAGGAATACAAAGGACCTACATTTCTTACATTCGCATTTACAATATTTCAGTAGATTTCTGGTCCATTACAAACTTAATCTAAATCACATTTAAAGCGCCATAAAAGCCAGCTTTTTAATTAATACCCAGCGTCTTCAAAATAGGTATATTATAAGTGTTTCTGCGGTTCAGTTAACAAGGCAGTGAGTCCCCGACTTGCTCCTCTAATGTATACTTTATGAAAATTAAATATTTCTCTCCCAGCCGGCGGTTCGCGGAGTGGGGATTACAACAAATTTGCATTATTTAATGGATACCGTGCGTGAGGATTTGTCAACAACTTCTCTTGTTTTGAACACGACTCTATATTTTGGAGACTTTTGTTGATAAAATAGAATTTTGCCGATATGGATACTTGGCCTCAAAAATTGTGTGGACAAGTATACGATAAAGTGGGGAGTCTCAATCTGTCAAATGCAAGAAGTTAGATTTTTTTACTTCACTATTTTTAAGGTGAAACAAAATACAGGTTAACAATCCATGAATTTAAGGCTCCTTTTTAGCTGAAATTGTGTTCCATAACTGACATTATTACATTGATACAAAATACAGGTTTTAACAATCCAAGAATTCAAGCATCTGTGGTTTTCCTCCACATTTCTCATGTCATAATACAAAGGAGTCATGGTTCACCTGCTTTCAATTGTAAGCACTAAAGTTCTAGGTTTCATGTTTGCCAGCATACTTGAACTTAGTTTCTCAAACAAACCGCTTGGCATTCCACATTTTTCCCTCCTTTATTTTTTCATGAATAAAACAACAGATTTCTACTTCCGCCGGGTAACTTCTCCCTCCCACCTTCGATTTATTCGTCGGATAAAGAAAACTTCTTTTAAAAATGTAGGTAAACTTCCCTTTAATATTTTCCTTCTGTTATATATCTCGCGGCCTGCCGTTCAAATTATGTGCATTTATAACTGTGTTTTTATTTTGTGTTTGAACGACAAACTTTTTCCTTTGTTCAAGGTTAGTTTTGTAACGTGACATTTTTATAAAAATTTGTATAGATCTATACCTTGATACCATCAAGATAAGTTTATCTTAAATAAACTTTTTTAAATAAACCTTATTTATTTGAGGATTACCAACGTGATACGTTTGCAATTAACTTCTATAATATTAAAACTTGTATTGTATACATTATTCTGTAATGCACACTAAATTACAGGTACAATAACTACACCATACACATTATCGAGTACACATCCTCTGAATACATAATTAAATTAAAATTACCTCAAATAAACAATTTACATGCAATATATATAAAACATTTATTATGATATTATACAATATTAAAATAATATCAATACAATACATACAATAAAACCAAGCGTTGCCTTGATTTTGAATAATATTATGTCTGAATGAATTACAAAACACATTTGATCCGTCAATAAATATTACGGTACTTGAGATCATTTTAGAGTCCGAATGGCCGCAATACAAATGCATGGAGAATGTTCCAATTGAAAAATATACAAAACAACTGCACAGAAATGACAAAATATAAAAAACAGTTATAAAAAAAAGGAGGTAAATTAAGCTGGTTAGTAAAACTAAAATTAAAGTTTTTATAAGTTTATTAAAGTTTTTCTATTTATAAGTACTTTAAACTATTTCCAAAACCCTTTAGAAATGCAAAATGCAAACCCAAAAGTAAACCAGATCTGCACGTATCAATTTATGAAGGATTATGTTCTCCCGACTCTCGATACAATCATCGATCTATCAAGCTCCGACATGAGTGACACTCGTTAGATAGAGACCGTTGCAATTTAAATTTAAATCCGAGGAAAGCCCACCCTCCCCTTTTCTAATGGATACACAATCGGTGATACACATCACTTTTTAACTAACAAATTGTTTAAGTTTCTGTTAGATAAAAAGCGTGGAACTACCTGCTTCTGATTTCTTTTGCTTAATAAAAAGTAAGTGTTAATATAAAGTTAGTTTTAAGATACCCACCCTATCCTTCTTGGTACAATATTGTTGAAAAATAAGTATGTTTCTCTATATGTGAATTTGTAATTATTTTGAGAAATAAATATCTTCCATCTAACCGTAGAATCTCAGTTCACTACGAACTCTCAGTTTATTTAGGTCTTTCTTTTCAGAGTAGTAGCTTAAGAAACACCGACCTCATCTAGTTTCAAAACAAAAAAAAAATGTGACGTGTTTCTGAACGAATTTACAGAAATAAATATAATTTGTCAAAAATAATGAAATCACTTTTCTGTTTTTATGCCACAATCATCAATGATATTAACCGAAATCATCTAAATCCTTTTACATGATGTCGTAAGTGAGCAATGATTATAACATTTCACCCATTTTACTCTTGCAACTTTTGCATGCAAACTATTCATTGCTTTCATTCTTCGCCATAAAATTAAAATTATACCTGAAAACCCAAAAACCCATAATTATTTTCCAGAACAAAAAAAACAGCACATTAAATAAAAAAGTACGAAAAAAAATCTTGATCCTATAGATTTTTTCCATAGTGTCGGATCACGTTTATAAATATTCATCGTGCAGTATTAGCATGCGGGGAGGACGTGGTAAAACCCGACGCGGTACGTACGCCTATCATTATTTCGCCATTTGGACGCAAAAACCTGCGCACCTTCGTTTCGCCTGCCTTGCCTGCGCGTTGTGTATTGTATTTTCTATGAGTCGTGTGATATTTAAGAGAATATCATGTTTCGTGATTCGTTTTGGTTTGTTTGGAGAAAATAATGTTGCATTTTTGCTGTAGCTAGAAATTGAAATTGAAAGAAAAGTAGGTACAGCCTTCTGAGCCTAAAATCAGTAGACTGCTTACACAATGAGCAAGTTTTAACAATTCGATTTTTTTTTTTCTATAACTCGTTAATTTTCAGTAGATTTCAGATGCAAAATCAGCGTTGGATGATCATCATCGCTTGAATTAAACTTTTACCAACATTAAAACTTATTTGCCCATGGTTAGCCCTACAACTTTACAGTACCATGAGAACCGCGACGGTAGCGCCATCTGTCATATTGGGCATGAATTACAAGCGCGATGAGCATACTTCAAGTGTCACGCATTCACCACGAATGATTAATTTGTCAGGCAACTGCACGTATTCCTTCATTATGGAATATTTATTAAGATTTCTAATTTAGTTAGGTCTAAAGGTACCTTAAAAGAATTAAATTAATGTTTTTTTTTTATATTTTTATATAATAACATTTCAGACGTAACTAACAGGTGAGGCGCCAGCAGCAGCAAGCTTTTCTAGAAACTTAGACTGCCTACTGCATGCACTGATACTAAAACAAGGGTTTCAACCAGAAACAGGTTTCTAAATAAAATCAATTAGGTATCAAGACAGTTTAGTTACCCTATACTTTTTGTAATCTCACAAGGTTTTACATTAAGATGAAAAAAAGCAACTTAAGAACATAATTTCGAGGCAAGGCCACCAAAAGTTACGAGCAAAAGTGAATTTAAAAAATCCAACAAAAAAAATCTTTAAACAACTCGCTTGAATTAATAAATGATCCCCGATTCGGCCGGAGTAAAAGAAATTATAATCCTTTCTTTTAAAATGCAATGAGGTGGTTGTTAAAAACGTTTGCGGAGATATTTAAAATGCCGTCCCTTCCCTGGCAATTAGTGATGGCAGTGAAATTAAAACAATGAGAATAGGGAGGCACGCAACCATTTGTGGGCGATGAATGGCCATGCTGGTTCTTTCAGGAAAACTTGTTATAGACACGGTTATTGCACCTTATTGTCTATTTGTTTTTCTTAATTTTTGCCGTGACATGCAACTTCATCCTGCACGCGTAGCCTTACCACCTTAGAAATGTGTTTTTTCGTCGGAAGAATAGACAAAATAACAGATAAAATGACAGATTTCTAAAGAAGTCTGTCATTTTATCTATTCTTCCGATCTTTGGTGGTGCTACGCATGCTGAGGGAAATATTCCTTGTGGACCGAGTATCTACATGCAACGTGTTTTTTTATATCCCATAATTCTAGGGTTATATTCTATAAGTAAAAATAATACAAAAATTCCTAGAATATGTGGGCCAAAAATGCATAGTTTCGAAGATAAGATAAGATCTAAGTTTCATTGATAAATACGAGTACCTAAGTCATTCATTTTCATTCAAACCAATCATTCATACTAAATTATTTATAGTTGAGAAAATGCGACGTTGTCATATTTCACGTAAGGGTGTTTTACATTAATAATCGTGACTTTGTCGAATTATTTTGTATGAAAAATTAAAACAAAAAATATGATACTTTAATAATAATTCATAATTATGCCAGTTGATTCTTTGATATATGGTCTCATTCATACCCTAGACCCTAGAGTTATTATAGCTGGTGAATTTTGTATACCGATAAGGCTCGCACTTTGGGTTCGATTCCTATGTCGGTTTTTCCATCTGAAATTTCTCAGCAGCAGTCCGGAGTTGGATTTGTGTCCGGTTGATGGCAATAGGCTCGCCCCCATGGGAATATATTCCCATATTACATGGGACTTAAATATAACTGGCGAAGTGTGGTCGTACTATAGGTACGACCTCACTTACCTCTGCCTTACTCTTCGAGAAACAAGGTGTGATGTTATTTTAATTGAAGCTTGGAAATTCGTGTATGTACAGTCAGCAAAACAGTTAGGTATGCAGGATCGTCGGATATAGTTGAAGTTTAGTAATAAACCGATGGATGTTGTTCGACTGAAATTTAATTTGATAAATGAGCTGTTTGTTTTCTATTAATAAAATTAAATTTTATTCGACAACATCCATCGATTTATTACTAAACTTCAACTATATCCGACGATCCTGCATACCTAACTCTTTTGCTGACTGTACATGGACCTATGACGGCGGGGGGCTACTCTCTAAGTCCATCAATGAAAATACGCGCCCGTCCGATTGTAGTTAGATACTTTGGAATGAACCCCGATTAATTAACTTTTTCTGACGGGCAAAAACACATCGGGAGTAAGGACAACTGTCAAATCGTGTTATCATTCATTCTTATTGCGTTCCCCAAACTAATCTTGTCTGAAGGTGATACGGATTGAAAAGCGACCGTAACTTCGTACGAAACTACGGATTTCTTTATTTGAGGATAGACCCCCAGGATCAAGCAATGAGCAAGCATTGTAGTCTTAGATCGTTCGTCAAACAAGCTTAAAATAAAACCCTCATTTTGTTACTAAAAAGTTCAAGGCTAGTGAATTTTCCTCAATTTCCACGTAACCTAATCTACATACCTCGTAATCGATGCTAATAACATCATAACAAGGTATTCCTCCATACCTACAACCTCCGTGCTCCTATCTCGAGGGTCTATTCTCAAAGTTCGACACCGTGTTATCAGTCGACGACGGGTTTATGAGCAATCAGCTGCGGAGATAGCAGCTCTGACGTCACATCCGCTCTGCACCTCGACTCTCGACCAATCGTAGGAAGTGCCCGGAGATATTGTGTATTTTATATCTGATGTAAACGAAGACGGAATATTTTAGTCATACTGATAGGTATGCTATCTTCGTGGCAATAAGTATTTTTACTGTTTGAGCAAGATAATGTGAGTTGATGAGTAGAATCAACAGTATTCATATTTCTCTTGTCCAGTTCAGCCGAGACGAAGACTCAACTTGTGTGTGTAATGTTGCATTGATATCAAACTTGTCCCTTACAAAATCAGGAACTAGATTCCTGATTCTTTGGTCATAGAATTAGCATTGCCATTCAACGTGGCAATGTTGCCAGTCTTCTGGGCACATTTCCGGATGACACCAATGACTTCGACGCCAGAGACCAAAAACAAAATAATTTTTGTATTTATACATGTATATTTAGTTAGTCAGTCATTTAATTTAGTACCTAGTGTGAATAGTTAGTTCAAGATTAGGTTCCTAATAAAAAAAAATCGCTACTGAATGAAAATATTACAGCCAAACAAATCACTTAACATGAGATTTGTTATTGGAAATCAGTGGTCTCATAGATTTTATTTACCCCTTATTGTATCACTAGGCTTACAAGATATTATTTCATATTTTTTATTGCCAAATGGGGATGCTCTTGACCTCCTCCTCTATAAACTACTAACACACACTACCGGCACCTCTTTTACACACGTAATTTATTATTCCAGTTATAGGATGATATGAACATTCAAACAATTTTCACAAGATACTCAATATTCCGCTACGTCATCGCGTCATCGTGTCTCCTCGTAATATCAGTATTGTGGAGGTATTCATAAATTTCCGTACACAAATCTGGTGCTCGTGGGCGCTCGTGGATGCTCGTTATCTTTGTCTCGGTGGGGAGTGACGTTTAGTGACGTCATCATCTCACTGCTCACTGTCGAGCTCGATTGACATTGTTTTGTGTCTTTGCTGGGGTATAGTGGGGGAGCGGAGAATTGGCTGAAAAACGGTATGATTTATTGAGCTTATTACGTGATTTATCGATGATATTTGGGGACTATTTCTTTCGTAGTAACCACGGATATGTTCTCGTAATGTCATAAGATTATTATAATGGTGCACACAAACATTCGGAAGAATTCAAGTAGGTGGGCACTAGATTGAAAATGTTATTCAACCAGTTAAAGAAATACAAAAGTGATTAATTTTATCAATACCGCCATTTTTTTATTATTTATAAAAGGTTATGGATACCGCTCCCATACAAGCTTGGCCCAGAAATGGACACAAATAAAACAAAATGTTTTATGAAGCAATAATAGTGTTTCAAAACCGTGTATATTTTTGTTCGTCGTAAAACTTGGTGAAGGGCCATAAGACACTTCCCAAATCTGATGACTTCAGACCTGTAAAAAAAATTAAATTCAAACCTGTCGATCACGGAGTAATCCACTGTCTTCCAACAGATTGATTTCACTCAAATCTAGCGACTGTATCACAAATGATTCATTTGCTATGCCCCAGTTTATAGAACTTTAGATCTCCGTTGGAAACCAGGCAAAATCAGAGTTGTCCAAGATGCGAGTTATAGGTATTATTATTTTGTAACCGAGGTAAACTGCAATGCAAAAATCCATAGTCCAAGATATCACAAAGAAAGCATCAAACCCGGTTGACAAGAAGGCTTATGTTTTTAGCGCATGTCTTTGTATGGTACATAGTTATCTCTATGTATGTAGGATTTTTTATTATTTCATAACATCCAGATATTTTTTTTTATTAAATATGTTCTCCAAAGATTTGCCAAGTAAAGAAATCTGTAGTGGGATTTCATATTATCAGTTATTTTTTAAATATTATTAACTTTTTGTCCGTACTAGGCCAGACAAAATCAATGTCCTTTTAAAATACCCCACTTAGATCAAAAGAAAAAACCCGCGTTGCACTGAGGATGTGTGCTACGCAGCGTAGCGTATACCAGGTAAACGCTACGCAACGTAGCGTACGCTACACGCTATACTACGGCGTAGCGCGCGAGTTTTGTGTTCAGTAAAATTATTTGCCAGCCAAATCATAATAATATTATATATTTTGTTCGTAAGCTCTTGATCAAAATACAGCCTGATTTTGTAAAAGAGAAACAAACAGAAATAAGTACACTGCCCGGCGGCCATCTTTGAATATCACCCTTTTTTATACCTGCAAACGAGACCTTACAGTCAAAGGCACTTTACACTAAAGTATACACCATACACTCGAGAATATAATTTAAAAAAAATAATGTTCATTGCATGCAAAACAAAAAAAAGCAGCATTCAAAATACAGATTAAAATAAGAAAAGTCCTACGCCAACTCGAGTCAGCCGCACTATAGTGCCCCGTCTCGCCGACCGACTCGAGGAACAGCGACGGAGCGTACACTGTGCAGTCATTTATCATGGTACACCGTGCAGCGTACAACACGTAGACATACCAATCACAATTCCACTATTATCTTTATCGTGAAATTTTGTAATTGGGGTGGTTTTAAATGTTATTTTGAATCAAACAAAAATAATGAAGTCTTAAGTTTTCTTTGTGCTTAAAGAATTTAAATTAGTTGTTAAAATTTTGATAGTCTATAATCTTCTTTCTATAATAAATGTTATCTATGTGTAGCTACCACAATATTCTAACCGTTTGACTCGTCTTTTTACAATTTGCGGTAAACTATAGAAGAATACGAACATAATGTAATATTGTTGTTACCCTATAGCAAATAGCGTGATGGTTTATTGCCTAGTGACTGACTAGACTTGTGTGCTTGTGTGCTTGGTCTATACAGTTTTGACTTATATTTTATTATATGCTAAGATTTTATTATATGTATAGAATATGGAACCCAGATTGTAAACAATCAAATGAATTTTTTGATGTGATGAATTCTTTTTGAGATTGACTGTACATAGTGAGTGTCCCATAATGTTTGTTTAATATACATATTTATGTCCAATTCACGTACTGGGCATTCCTGTAATAATAATAGCAGCTCAAAACATGTTTTAGAAAATAATGACTTTGACAATACTTTTCGATCAATAACCATCCTGCGAGCACTGTACCTAGTTATTACAGAACCCGTACCAACTCACAGGCTGTGCCCATGCGCAGTGCAAGCCATTTATCATGAGCACCGTGCCTTAGGGCGGGCAGACACACGACGGCCTAGCAGACTTGTATCGCATAGTGGTACTATTTTTAAATGCCATATTTTTGTAAGTACCTGGGTTGTTTACCTAAAATAGTTGTTGGACGTTGGTGTAGTGCAAATAAACCCCAGTCAGTCAGCGTTCGTTAATTTCTAGTGTAGGTACAAGCTCATGTCATGCTTAGCCAATCAGCAACGTTGGTTGGTTGGTTGCTAGGCAGATAGGTATACTATTTTTGCTAGCATAGTAAAGTAGTCGGAAAACAGAGTCGTCGTAGCTAAAAGCACTTTGAAACATTGTTTTTTCCTTTGCTTGTTCTATCAGGGCTTCTGATACCAACTGGTTTGTCTACCGCTGTTAAAAAATCGTCTCACGGAGACCTACATCGACGTCGAGCTCGCCGATTGTTATTATGCACTTAGACACATGATTGCAGATAACATACATATTTCAGTTATTATCTCCCACACATCGCTACCGTGTATGAAGTTATTTTCAAATCCGGCCATTTTGGCTAATGTTTTTACGGCTGACATCACAACATGAAAACCTACATGCTTATTATAAATAAAGACATTGAAATAATTGTTTTAATGGGCTACTATTACATAAATTATTATGATATCTTCTTTTATTTAAAATAACATTACGCGGATAACAGAGTCTAGTTGCTCGATTGTTATTCGAGATTTTTATCGTAAAAGCACTGTATCATTGTGAGATAATAATGGCGGATGACAACGTATTATTCGCGGTTATTCATTCCCACGAAGGCCGGTTCGATTCAGGCAATCTCAGCGGGACTCCGAAAATTTTCCCGAAAGGGATCCGACTACAATTGGATTTTTGGTTACGAAACCGGAATAATACAATCGGGTATCGTCCTGAAATCTCTGATTTGAATCGTTTCAACGAGCCTTTGGTGTGAATTGGGGCCGGGAAGGTGTTATTTCGCGGGTTTTGCTGCGTCACGGCAGCGGGCGCCGCCGAGCCAGGCGCGGCGGAGGCGGGCCGTGGATAAGATATCTGTACCAACAAAATTGTGCTTATGCATAGTTCTCACTCAATAACATGTGTGAGGAAAGGGGCGGGTAGACACATGACACCAAACATTTGCAAATGCTGAAATTCCTGCGCAACAAAAATAAAGTTCCCGGTTCTGTTGAGAGCAGCAAACTCTAGACCAACTGAAAGCTTTTTTATCAGTTCATGGCGAGTGACATTCAGTTATTTAATGAGGCTTATCGATTCTATACCTAAGCAGTTGACAGACTATTACTTTTCATTAACTGTATAGAAAGAAGCAGGTAGAAGTACAACGCCTCGTAAAACTCCTATACAATTGCCTATCTAAGAACCTGCCACTTCGTCTAGAATCACATCCAGAACAAAAAGCCACTCCATAACACAGTCTGTATCACACTTTCCACATACTTACCGCGCAATAGAAAATATTCATAGATTACAATATTAAGCGCATTGTGTATCGCGCGTTTATCTGTGCGCACAATGGCGCCGCTCAAGTAGGATAACGCGGCTTTGTGACGCTGTGTTGATTTCATATGCTGCTGTTACGTGCGAGGATTACAATGGAGTTTACTTGCTTTTGTACAATGTGGAAATCTTGTTTAGTTTTCGTAACAGTAAGTTAAGAAGAGAAAAGTTGTTTTTAAGGTGTGAAATACGCATCCTTAAGCGTTAAAATCATACCACTGCCACTCTTGAAAGACGCTCTCCGCGGTTCTTCGCTGGCCATAGATAAGTCTCGCTAGATTATTCATCATACCAGTCAATATAAGTACTCCATAGTGAGCATAAGCAGCCAAGACAATAGTGTAAAACGATTGCCGGTTTCCTGGATCCACTGTTTATAAGTCGACTAGGCTCACAAAGATGGCGCTCAGGTTACGCGGCTTTGTGACGCTGTGTTGATTTCATATGCTGATGTTACGTGGGAGGATTACAATAGAGTTTATTTGCAATGATAAGCAACAGAGTGTTTTTGGTGTTGCAAGCCTGTCTGCTTTCTGGACTTGATCACGTGAACATTCTCTAATTTGGTATTAGAGAATGTTCACATGGTCAAATCCAGAAGCAACCACAGAATAAATTTTTGGATTCGTTTCTATGACAATTGTCACGTACTTTGTGTCCTTTAGATCCCAGTATGTTCCCGCAGTACCGAGTCTGTATTTGTATCATGCCTGTTTACAGTTCTCAAACGAAGCACAAGAATATCTTGGCTAAAACTATGTTTCGCGTAACACTTAACTGAACACTCACAAACACTTACCATACCCAACATATTCACATCGTAACATAATAAAGACATCTTCCAAACTATTTTAGAAAGTATTTCCCATGAAATGCGCAGTGAAACAGGCAGAAGGGCGTCGAATGAAATATTGCATAGAACCTCAATACCGTTAAAGGTATTCCATTATTCTCATAAGCTAGTACACGTTGGGTTTGTAATGTTGCGCGGCGATGGTCAAAGTAAGGCGTGACCTCAGAGGCGTGAGAACAGCCCGGCACCGCCCGCGTAGAGATGCATCCTCCCCCCCTTGCCCCCCTAGTCCTCTACTACACTACATAAATTAGGTGCAGAAGACCTGCTTCACAAGTATAAAGGACCACAGATATATTGATGGCAAAAGGACCAATTTTTCGCTTTTAAAATGCAATTGCAGTAAGTCCAGTTTTTAATCTGACATTTCATTAACACGAGTGATAACTTAGGTCTTGGTTTAGTGGTGGGTCTACTGACGATGTTTACTTAGTGGCCACAAAGCCTTGCGCCTCGTCTGACCTCAAACCCCCCGCCCGTCTGACCACTCCACTAGTCACGAATAATACAGTCCAGAGGTGAGCTGGGAAATCTTAAGTGTTATTGCACAAACGCATAAAGCTTTGAGGTTTTTAAGATGGTTGGGGAGATACAATGGCGAACAAATTGTTTTAGTAGTCATTGATAGTTGATAACAATAGCATGAATAGGGTTCTTTATAGAAAGTGAATTATGATTTTTAAAGGAAAGGCTTTTAAACCTTAGCTCACGTCACGTGTTTGTCAAAGATAGTTTATTCGAAATTCAGTCTTCAAAATCTTATATTTTCTATTCTTACAGGAAGCAGATGTGAACGCAGTTCCCTTATATCGTTGATGTCGTTCTACTCTAAAAATATGGTGGTTTAATAGGTAGCAACGTTGCACTAACTAGAATAAGTGTCTAGGTATCGTTCTGCTTTCGATCTAGATAACCTAACTTTTAAAGACTTGTCAGCTGAGTAGTAGGTATAATCTATATCTATACATATTGTAAGTTAAAGTTGCTTTTCCTGTCTGTCTGTGTGACTGCGTTGTTGTTCTAAACTACGCAACAGATTTTGACGCGGTTTTCATAATTATTTAGAGCATTTCTTCCGTAAGGTTTATGTACTTAAAACATTAATATTAAACTGACATACATATCTACCTACAAAAAAAAATCTGGATGTTTGATCAACTAGTAAAAATCATGCGAGGCGCTGGTTTTGAATAAAGTAAAATTGATGACTAAAATTTCATATGACACGTCAAATTTAACGCAACACACACTACAGGAAATAGCGTCATCACAACCTCGAGCCTCACCGCGGGGCACTATAGTAACAAATGGTCACACCGTCGCATACTAACCCTTCCGCGGCTAGCGTTTAATTCTATTAAACGCTGTCCGACCTCATTAGGCGCGGGTTAATGCTCCGACGCGCGACGCGTATTGATGAGAGGCATACGTCATCGTATCACCCTTTACGATTGTAGCTGCACAGTGTGACTTCAGACTGAGCTGGGATTGGTGGGATTCTAGAAACTGCAGGATGGCGATAGGCAGAAAAATGTTGTGCCTGTGTGTATTTGGAAAATAGCAGGAGCGCGATGGGACCAGTCTAATCTTATTGTTTAGCGAAAAAGATACTATTGAATAGAAAGAACGAAAGAAAAGAAAATACATTTATTTAGCACAGACTAAGAGACACAGTACACCAGATAGTCAGATAATAGTCGTACATCAGATAAAAATTTTGACTTATTTAAAAAGGCTCAAGACCGTTGCCCTCGAAAAGTAAGAGATCCAGATAGAATAGTTCTGCCTAGGGCACCAAAGACTTCTCTGTATAAAAAGAACTGTTACAATATGAGTGGACTTATCTACAATAAAATACCGAAAAACTTTAAAGATTTACCAAATAATTTATTTTTTGTAAAGTTAAAATTATGGCTACTGGAACAACGATTTTATTCTATAAATGAATTTATAATTAATAGTGATAAATAATGTGTTTTCAATCTTAATGAATATTGACTGTATTGTAAAAAGTAATAATTGTTAGAAATTAGTATTTAAGGCATGCCATTGGACATAAACTGATAAATATTGTAAAATTTTGCATGTCAAATGTCTGACTATGTATTAGGAAACTCACAAAACAAAAATAAAGATAAAAATAAAACGTGCAAAGTCCGATGTAAGAAATTAGCAGGAAAGTGTGCCTCACGGCTGCGCCAAAAAGGCCCAGTTCAGCAAAAATGCGCTGGTTTTCAACTGGACCTGATGTGTGAGGTGACGGATGTAAATCAGTTTTACACTACATCGTGATGTGTGTATGCATAGTTAAATAAATAAATAAAAATAAACGGATAAACCACAAGGTAAATGCCAGGTATAATCCAGGGAATCCATGATGACAGGTTGCGCATCCACGTCCCTGCCTAGATGTCCACCCTGTATAGATAAAATAATTGAATGCATAGCTAAGGATGTTTTGGATGTTATACGTTTAAGGGGTTATAGGTTAAGGGGTTTATTTAAGGGGTTATTAAGAGCGTTTACACCGTACGGCATTTCATACAAACTTTCTAGCCCTTGTTTTCCAAAATGAATGAACCGATTTTAATGAAACTTCATACGCATAAGCAGGATTCGAAGGTCTAACAAGTTACTTAAAAAAAATTCGAAATGTCTTATTTAAAAAAAGATAACTGGAAATCTCTGTTTCTATGGAAAATTTAAAATCAGTCTAATTTGGCTGTAACACTATATTTCTAAAATGTTCTTCAGTAACTATTTCGACATTTGTATGAAGTTTCATACATTTCTGTATCCTACCTTTTTTTTAATTCTTAATGTGTAATTGTTTGTTTTCCCGAATAAATAAAATAAAATCGGTTCATTCATTTCGAAAAACAAGGGCTTAAAAGTTTGTATGAAATGCCGTACGGCGTAAACGCTCTTAAGTAAAAACCAAAGAATAAATTTTGTAAGTAAAACCTACAAGAAATAATATAATACATAAGAACCAAAACAAAAGGTTTTTAATGTCGCATCTTTCTATGTGCACGTTATAAGTAGGGGAGTGTCTCATATAAACTTACAAGATAATAAATGATACCCGTATTTGCCCATGTTTACACCTTACCTAATTATACCAGTAATCTATCGCAGCTAAAATAGGAACACTTTATCAAAACGTAATTTGCTATACTTGCATTTCACCTGTCGATTTTTTCATCAGTTAAATGGAACCGCAAAAACTTTGTCATTTATCATTTATTTATTTATCATTTAATAAGTACAACTATATAAAAAGGATAGAATCATAGGGCATCAAAAAATTTGTCTGCTTCATTGTCAGCATTGCCACGTTTTATGGCAATGCTGTCTTTGGCCAAAAAATAGACCAGCCTGGTAATGAAGAGTCGACAAAACCGCTTGGCAATGTCTCGAAAAACTAAGTGGGCACTCGGATGTCGGCTCGAACATTATAAGTTCCAATAAGATACGAATATTGGAACCGTTTCAGGGTTTGAGTTGAATGAATAGTTATTACCAGAGTAAAGTTTACATAGTTCTTTTATTTTTTAAACAACAATAAATGAAATAAAATTATGATATGTAAATATAATTATTTAATGAAAACTTAATTGAAACTATCAAATGAATCCTATCATCGAAATTGAAAACGTGTTTTTTCCAACAAACTAAATTTATTGTAATGGGCTGACTATGGATTTTGCCAATATTCGACTAGCTATACTGACTAAACTATTGGATTTATTTAATTGAAGTTTTGTATGCAGACTGTGAACGTATTGTCATCTACACCTTGTATAGGTAATAAAAGTTTAACTGTCATTCTATTCGAATTGAATTTTTAGATTTAATCTGTCATAACCTGCCTTCAAAATCTGGATGTCATAATTATTGCTAATAATGTAAGAGATATTACACTTGATAAGTTACATACTTACTACGTGGTGGACCTAATATTTGACGTGACATCCCTGAAGGTAAATCTAAACGACTCAAGAATTAGTTATTTGAGGCACTAAATATTTCACACATTGTATTAAAAAAGCCATGAAAAATTAATTTATATGCGAATGTTTCATCGTTTCGATTTGTCACGTAACATGTTCTATAAAATTTATTATTGAACGCGTTACGAAATAAATGGTGGACAAGAAATCGTAACGAATTTATACAGGCGTGACCATACATCCGTGTTACCAAAAAAAATATATTTAGGTGCTTGGTTCCGCACAAACTGTACAAATTAAATTCTATGGTATATTTTTCGCTGTCGTGGTTTCGAAATTAAATAATTCAGTGTGTTACCGATTGGTGTTTCTTATAAGAAATGTCACGGATGTAATCTTAGCGGAGTTTATAATAGAACTACAGAACCCTAAAGTTCTACACAGCGTATTAATGAAATTAGTGACGGTCTCTAGACAAATGCGTTGCTTGACAGTCCACCTTTTTGTTAAAATATCATTTAATTCATGTTTTTATTACATACTCGTCCGTACCGTGTCGTGTCAATATTTTGTCACGAATCCCATTTGTGGTGACGTATACTAATGACGTCATTAATATGTTTCTAACGAAATTAACAAACCGGCGCACGGCTTTGATGACCTTTATCTGTGCTCGGACATTAACTAAATAGTATGCATATGATAAAACAATGATGTAAGTTACGGGTGAACCGGAAAGCTGATTATTTGTAGGTATATATTTTTTTCCTTCATTTTAACTGGTACCTATATAAAAAACGTAAAAATCCCCCAACACTTATACAAGTTATCTCTCGATCAAACAACACTGATAATGATCAAGTTCCGTAGCAGTGGAATTAAACAGTAACAGTACAAACTTTTAATGATTTAAAAAATAAATTCCCAACCTTACCTATACATTTAATAAGGCAAACGCAAATGTAGGTAATGAACAAAGATTTTTGATCGAATTTCGGATAGGTTCGTTCCTGAGGTTGGAACGACCAAGCACCGAACAATGTTTTAATTGTAATCGCATGCCACGCCTCACCGTCACGCGAGATCGCGTTTGGCAGCACAACCTAAAATATATCCCTACCAACTAAAACCACTGTTCAGATATCGTGATAAACTAGTTCTACACGAAATTCCCCACAACCGAGTAAGAATTACAATTCAACTCGAATAATTACATCAATTATCTCGCGCATATCGATCTCGAACCCTATTGGACTCGAGTCGACCAATCGCAGCGATCGATACTCGATTCCAATCGATAACACAAATAATCACTAGCATTCCACCTGCTATAAATTTTATTTCGTCTCAGACAAAAAATTTATAATTTCCTTGCGGCCAATAGGAAAAAGTTTATTATGGTTGGTTTAAAAAAAAAGACAAAAAATCGACGCGGCCGCATGCAGCCGCTGGGGGCGGATCGAATGTTCACCGCGTCTCGGTTTCAACTATAACCTGTTTTTGTTTTACATGTTACAACGAGTATACATAAAATACACTTTTTTAAGGATACGAAACTTTAGAATAATATTTTTTTTTAAATGTGGTGAAATAACTAAGGCGCAGCTGAATGCAAAGTCCATGCAAATGTGTTTTTGGAAAAGCATGCACGAGCAAATTTAAACATTACCAATTCAGAAGAACCTACTAATATTAAAAGAAATATTTCATCTATTTTGACAGTTTGTTTTAATTCCTAGTGACAATAACTTGGTCTTTTGGACACCTACTTATTCAGAATTAGAACTGCGATTAGTCTTTTCTATTTATATTCTCGAGCGTTTCCACTTGGTCTCCCGAGGGGCTATACATAATTTACCAATTAGATCGATAACCGGACGCACCATTACACTAGGGCTGACAGGAATCTAGCCCGCTTCGGGTAAAGACTGATGGTAGAAGATTATAGATAATTGACCGATTACAGCGGCCCTAAGGCGGCACGATCGCTTCGGGACTCGGTGTACTGATTATAAATGGGACCAGACATGTAATAGCATCGATTTCGATTCAGCGATGCTTATTATATTAAGTGGGGACCGAATACGAGTTTGGTGACGGGGTAATCGTCTGTAATCACAGTGGAGAACAACTGCTGCATGTTCTCAGGCCTGTTCACCTATCATTTGGTAAATGGTCGCGTCATTCGCTGTTATGTGGTATTTATTGTTTGATGTGTATTAAAATAAAAGCACATCGATCATGTGTAGGTATTATGTATCAGGAGTAGTAAATTACGGGTTCATGAGGAGGTATTAAATGTTTATAGGTGGAGGTCGTAATATGTTATGACGTTTTAGGTTTATGATTCTGTAGTAGCGTATATTACAGCTCTATCAGTTATTATTGAATTAGATATTGGGTATGTTAATATATTCAAATATGTTTAAATTTGTTGTCATTCCCTTTATCCTTGTTGTCCATTTGTGTACAAATTATACGCTGCGTAAAAACCCACTGTACCTATAAATCGATTATTGATACGACAACAACGTTTTTGTTTTATGTCAAACTGTTTAAAGGTTACGGTCACCTACACATTTTAATGAAGAAAAGATACCGAAAATCCCCGATAAAACATAATACAGTGGAAAAAAACTGCCTTTTAAAAGCTCCTCTAATATAGTTGGGCAGATAACCTGCGCCCCCGAAGGGTCATCCCTTTATTTCTGCAACAATCGCTGGGAAATTGATATTGATGTGGAAAGGGCAGGTTTTCCATAAAAATAGGGTTTATTTGAATAAAGGATGGCCGGTCGGTACGGACCTTGACGTGTGATGGTCCGGGTACTTTATAAGATTGTCGGATACCCTCCAAGCTTGTGATGCATGGCCCAGCCTTGTTACAAATATCGACGATGACGGAACCATAACCTATATCTTCAATCATGTTAGTCTGGAAATTGGGTTGGTTTATACTGGGATGTAGGGTACGGATTGGTTTAGTTAGGGTCATAAAATATTCTTGGTAATTTGGTATGATTATTTGTAGATTTAATATGATAATTATTCCAGGTCATGGTATTCTCATGAAATTAATGAAGAGTTGAATGTGTATCTGATACTTCCCATGTCTTTGGTACATTCACTTTTATCACTACAAGTTACGACTTATGTTACTCCTTAGATTTATGACAAAAGTTCACATAGGTACACGACAACCAAAAAGCCCTCGTTGAACAAACAAGTTCGGTACAAAACGCACACAGAAGGACGTAATGAACTCCCAAATGGACAGAAATCCACGAAAATGAAAATATTGACGGGAGCGGAAGATATATCGGCGAATAATAGGCGTGACATTACAGATGAACACCCCCGGGAATCGAACCCGGGACACATGGCAAGCTTGCACTGACCGGGCCCGAATTAGTTTTACCCCATTTCACGGAACTTTTGTCATGGTTCAAACTTATATCTGACGGTATTTTAACACAGTTATTTCATTGGTCCTTGGAGCGCTACTTCGCTTGGTAATTAAAGCAATAAAATGAATATTTGTGGACAAAAAATGGATATGAAACGAATTAATTGAAGGTTTGAACCTAATTTATACACATTAAATACGAGGTAATCAAGACTGGAAGAAAACAATGAGTATATGGAACATACAATTCTTAGAGGTAGTGCTTATACAACTTTTTATTGGAGGAATCATTAAGGTTTGATTTTAAAGTAAATTAATGCTGCAAGCTTTTATTGAATTCCTGCATTTTACCACAACCTCATAAGCATCTGCTGTGGTCTTAATACTACCTACATACACATAGAGCCAACCTAACCTTTTTTATTTTTTTATGAGCCATTAATGTCCCATTGTTGGGCAAAGACCTCACTACTCTCTTCTTACCTCTCTCTGTCCAGAGCTGCCAAGGACCAATCTTTATTAAAGGAGTCCAGGACCTTACCTTTATGGTAGCTTAACTCACCTAGGAGCGTATAGGGTTTTGATAGCGTTAAAACCTTTAACATTCAAAGAAAACGTTTAGTCAAAAACAATCTCCTAAAAAGCATCCACTGGCTGACCTAATTTAAAAGCTCTTCGTCGCAACTTAACCATTACAGCTATTTAAACTTCCAATGCTTTTAAAATTGTTAGCATAATAACATTATTCACTACAGAGCGCTTACACAATATCTTTAGTGAATAGTCTAAAGTTTAAGCGACCGAATTTAGAAGGTCCTTTGTGTACAGCAATGGCGGTGGCTATGAAAAGGATGTGCGTGTCAGCAGACGTGTTTGTCAATAATACCACTGTACAGTTAAATAGAAGAAGTGTTGCCTGGTTAATTTGGACCCTGACATCGAAATTTTTTTTCAAGCAAAAGAATGCTAGGGCGATGAACCTTAAGCGGATTATGGTAGGACATCTAGTTAGAAGAGGAGATGGCCGGTGCAGTTCAACCAGGGCCATCCAAAAGCACGTTGGAGTGATGCTATCGACAAAGTCGCGGGAAACACCTGGATGGGAGACGCTTGGATCAGTACAATAAGTTTTATAACACTTTCGAGTTTGGTCACACAAGAACTTGCCGTCTAACAACAATGACATATCCTACTAGCCTGTGCACTCTGTACAGTATTTACCCATTATCGATAATCTTAACATACCATTATAGACGTCATTATGAGGACGATAACTTTTCCATAACGTTAGCGTAGACTTCACTGATTCATTTGTATAACTTTGAAATAAAGCAGGCCAGCCTAGAGTTCGTCTCATGAGAGAAGTCCCGCAGCAATAAGTGGAATTAATTATTAATTTTTAGCTAGCAACATTCCTACAACAACCATCCTGCCGTTGACAGTATGTTGCATTTTATTAATCAATGTCTGTAATAAATTATAAAGTTTAGGTAAATAAATAAATAAAGATTTATGATTCCGTCACAAGCATGTGGCGCCGCGTCTGCGAGACTTCTTTCGTGAGACTAACTCTACGTTTATAATATAATGTCGATTGGACTTACTGTCTGTTGTCTTTCAGCGGCCCCTTGAACAAAATGCGTGTTTACAGGGGGTCCGCTATTGACGCACGCTGATCACTCAATTCACTGTCTAAATACAATTAAACCATAAAATTAGAAATATTATTAAGTCCGCCTTTGTACAGTATTTCTTTTACTTGTGCATAAAGTTTTAATAAATAAATTATGCTAGAACTCCTTTTATACTTACCTACCTAATGAAGCAGTCTTCAGAATGTGAAATATGATAATTCCTTTTAAATATTTTCTTCTTAGTCTCGCTTTCAGGGGGCCTAGAAAGGCCACTTTGGCAGAATCATAAAATGATAACATAATAGACAAATAACTGTTAAGTTAATCGTATCAAATCCCATTAGTAAAGCATTTTTCAGTTATTTTTTTTTGTCTGTGCTAAAATACCAATCAATCCCATCCAAATCCAATCCCAATCTCATTGATTGTACCTACATAGTGCAGCGAAAAAAAGAAAAACACGGACTGTCTTCACCATATTATAATTCATAATGTTATGATTCTCCAAAGTGCTCCTTTTACGATTCTCCAAAGTGGCCTTTTTAGGCCCCCAGCAGCTACGTCCTTTTCTCCGTAACAATATTTTTATTATTCTTTTCCTGAAATATTTATTGAAACATCATAAGGCGGAATTACACTCAATATTTTCGAATAGGTAATTATGGCACTCTGCTTTTCTTCGAAGTAGGTAACTATAGGGATGGATAAGTGTATTCTTATATTAGAAAGGTAAAACAAACACAAATAATGATTTAGTCATAAAAAAACTTTGAGTAAATAACCTGAAAAATAAGTTATCATAATTATGCCACTTTTCCACCTACATTCTTATTTACTTTTACTCAGATAATGAAGTTTGTGTATAATTTTCTTTTATTATTTCTTTATTTTCTGTCGAAAATAACTCAATTTGTGATCGATTTCTTTAATGGAAACCGGTATAGAAGACCTTAGAAGTGTCATTTGAAAGACAATATTTTAAGAAGCTTATAGGAATTGGACACTTATGCAAAACGTTACAAAGTATGACCCTCATATCATTAACATGGTGCTAACTTTACAGCGACTTTCACGATCTGAAACGGACTCTATTTCTTAAGTTTTAAGGTTGTAATTAGAAGTTTAGTCTGTTAGAACAAGAGCAAAGAATTGACATGTACACCGCAGTTCAATTAGGGTAATGGGGTAGGGCTCGAAGGGATTAAATTAATTAGTAAGAAAGTTTTGCTCCATTTCGTAACGCCGCCTTTGTTTGCCGCCGTGTCTTGGATTTTTGTTTTCTGTAGGTACTAAGCAAATTAGATACATCGCTATTTCCAGAATTAAAACGAATGAGATCTTTTCTTCGGCTAAGTGTTTAAGGTATCATTTTCAGTTTGAAGTTACTGTTGTACATATACATTCAGATAGGTACAGACGTCACGCACATCAAGCTACTACAGTCTGTCAAATTTCTTTAAAAGATTTTCAACTTTATCGCTAAAGCATAAGGTTCAAAGTTGAATGGAAAAATTTGACGTTTCGGGTAGCTTGATGTGCTGGCGTCTGTACCATATTTGAGCATATGTTAGCAAGCTGGGGCCTTATTCTCTATGACACAATGACCGAAACCGCGCGAAATGAACGCGAGATTAGCTAAAGAATTGACCTGGTTTCGAGTAATGAATGGTTAAGTGGCCATAGGGAGTTAGGGTCCTGAAGAGGCAGTGGGCAGGCTATGTTTGTCGAAGGACCGACGGCCGGTAGAGCAAACGAGTGAGTGGAGTGGAGACCGCGTATCGGCAAGCGTACAGTTCGCGTGAAATAACTTTGCCGCTCGGAAGCAGGCTCTTTCCTAGCCGCGCCAATCCGCGCCGTGCGCGCTGCTGTTGTATTCATAGGATTAACTACTGCGCAGTGACTTTTTGCCTACTTCAGAGCGGCAAAGTTATTTGACGCGAACTGTAGTGTAGCACGCCCAGACGCTAGATGGACCCCACAACCTTAAGAAGTTGGTTGGTACCGACTGGATGCGGATGGCGGAGGACAGGGTGTTGTGGCGCAGCTTGGGAGAGGCCTATGTTCAGCAGTGGACTGCGAAAGGATGAGTTAATAAATAATAATTGTTGTTTGACCATATTTTAATAAAATATTGGATAATTCTTGCCCAACGAATTATTGAAATTTGAATTAAGTAATTGTTCCTTTCCATACAGAACCTTCCCTGGTATGTTGGTTTGGGCATTTGCCATTTCATTATAATGGCATAACTTGAAATTATTTAAATAACGTAAGTAGGTACTTGGCCACTTTAATTTAATTAGCTGAAGAAACGCCTGCAATTTAAAAACAGATTTTTCTTTTTTCATAATAGACGTGTACTTACTTCTATCAGGAAAAATTGAAAAAATTGTCGAGCTAATTTTAATCAGACACAGCCGCACAACATACTTATTAAAAATTCTAACAAAACATAAAATTCTAAACAGATTTACTCCTATTAGATCTTTTCACGTACAACCAAAATTTCATGTTCACATTATCCAAAATACAAAACGTTTACGAGCACTCGACGCTCGTAACACCTAATTAACGATATTAAAATACGTCCACAACCGCAAAGGAGCGTCACAAACATTGCATTCGCACATTGTAGGCTATAAAACGCAAACGTTACCCTCCTTATTTATCCGAGTGAGAATTTTAAATTAACTGTGTGTAGCAACCCTGGGTAAGCGGCCGCTGCCCCGGAGCATGGCGCCGACCCGGACTGCGAGTAGTGTTCTGCTTGTGACCTGCAATTTATTGGGACTTAATCACTTTTAAGTCAAAATACCAAAATATTAAGTAAGTTAAAGACAACAGCAACATCGTGAGTAGCAGTGGAGTAGGTGAGCAGTGGTGGCCCAGACGTAACGGTCACGACTTACGGGTTGTAGGTCGTATGTTCGCTTCGAACCCAGACAGGGTTTTACTTTGTGTAAATTATTTCATCACCACTGCTGTCAAAGCGATGAAGGAAAACATCGTGAAGAAACCGGCAAGCCCTAGAACCATAAATTCGAAGACATGTGACATCTACCAACCCGCACTGGGCCCGCAACAACAACCCAAACCATCTCACAGAAAGAAGTCCTGTGTCCCAACATTGAGAACATTATAGGCTGATTATAGTGTTGAAATTGTTCTCTACTGACTTTTTAGACCTTTGTATCCTGCTTTTGCGTATGAAGTTTCATTAAAATCGGCTCATTCATTCCGAAAAATAAGGGTTTGAAAGTTTGTATGAAATGCCGTACGGCGCGGCGTAGGTAAACAACTTTGGACTCTAAGTTACTGGCTGATCGTCGTTGTTAATGGTGTCCTTTACTAACACTAACGCTCTTAAGCATTATCAAAGGACAACGATATGAAGGACCAAATGTGTACTGAACCTGTACCCCGTCGCTCATGATAAACGCGGGGAACTGTGACTTTTTATTAGGCATGTAAAGCTAGATAAACAATCCAAATAAAGACACTTGACTCACATACACACATATCCATTATTCCTGAAATAACTGAAAAAATCAACTCCGACTAAAACAACCGTAAAAATCTTATCTCAAACCTATATCATAAACTCGTAAAAGGCACTACCGAAATACTTACTCCCATAAAAGACTAAGGGGTGACACGAGGGTCCCGTATAGAACACTTCGATATTTTACACGGAGGCCATTATGTCGCGTTCTTGTAAACAGCTCGCGACCACTTGTCTCTGATATATCTCCGCTCACCGTATTAAAGTCTCTTCGCAAGTGTGTACCAGCCCTTATACCGGTTACCAAGATATTTATGCCCGTATCGTAAATTAGTGGGTACGCAAATCGGTAAATAAATAAATAATTACTGCAGCTTCGCCGTATGGCGTATGAAATAAGTTGGCTATTCGCTTCGAAATAAGTTTATCATCAATCATGTGTAAAATAGCTTTAGTATCGATGCTTAAGATAGTTAGGGTTCCGTACCCAAAGGGTAAAAGCGGGATCCTATTACTAAGGCTCCACTGTCCGTCTGTCAGCAGGCTGTATCTCATGAACCGTGATAGCTAGATAGTTGAAATAAATACTTAAAACCGAATAAAATAAATATTCGGCGTCTTTGCCTTGTGGTACGGAACCCTTTGTGTGCGAGTCTGACTCGCACTTGGCCAGTTTTTTTTTTTAAGTAACGGCCTCCTCACTCTTCGCCCATAATAAATAGAAGGCTGAGAAAGGACTATACAAAAAAATACTCCAAAAATTCAACTACCTCAGCAGATAATAAGAACCAGGGGGTAATTGCGTCACCCACTAACAGTAGGAATAGCTTTCATTTTGACAGTTCAACAACATTCATTGCGTTATGAACGTTGTTGAGCAGACTCTTGAATATATGAAGCAATGTATTAGCAATATCCTTCAAAATTATTCAGATTGTGATTGATAGTGTGCTACGCATATTAAATTTATCTCCTGGTTTTTGCGAATAAGAAAGTGCTTGAAATTGATTATTGAAATCCTGGCAACATTTTTACTTCGTTTCCACAAATTGTAGTTTAGAGTCAACATAATAAATATCCACAGCAAACTGCAGAAAATACTTAGGTACAGACGCCAGCACATCAAGCTACTACAATCTGTCAAATTTCTTTAACAGATTTTCGACTTTTTCGCTACAGCATAAGGTTCAAGGTTGATTGGGAAAATTTGACAGTTTCGGGTAGCTTGAAAACCACAACCCTTCCTAAGTTCCGCGACACTGCGCAATACGGAACTGTGACATATGCCAGTAGTACACAGTACCTACACACGTCAAAGAAGAGAGTATTCCGGAGAAATCAATGATCCATTTTATTGAGTAGCAAGAGTTATGCAACGGGAGAGGGCGCGCTCCTATCAATCATTGGAGGCTTTTTTGAATTTAATAAAATAAAATTTGTATTTTGTCATCGACGCTCCCTCGCGTTTTGTTGCAGGGACGGATTTGGGATGCAAGAAGTTTTTGCCCGTGTGATTATTTTTTTATTCTGTTAATCCTTGTTCGTTATTATTTCAATATGTAATAGTAAATTATTATACAACTAACTGTAAACTAACTTTTTTTTAAGTTTATTTGTGTCGTGGCCTAAATAATTCCACAAATCATCCTCTGATGATCCTCAAATCATAATCATCAGACGATAATTTGTGTCGTGGCCTATTATGAATGCTGAGCAATCATGCATCAATATGATATTATTTATTTTGTGTGCTGAACCGGTACCTTATGGCTACCTTGTTCTTACAGACATTGCAGAAAACGTTAAACGCTGTAAACACTTAGCAAAACTGAAGTTTGGCTAACCATACGATCCTTTGACATAAGACTGTTTGACTGGAAAATCGCCCAAACTGATCATGAGAGACTGCAGAGCACGAATGAGGGATGAGAGCATTATCTGGGATACTAACACGTCTTCCTAAATCATCATGGTTTAGCGTTCTTACTTTACTGAGCTTCTGAAATTCATGGCCTGTACCTACTTGGAATTAGAGTATCTTGTCTTGCTTTTTTAAGATAGCATAATATACCAACCAATAATATTATATTAAAGAGGTAGATATCGCACTAGCGCGCGCAAATTGTTGCAGACAAATTCAGACAATTGTTGTAGTTTAGTAGCACACTACAGATAGCTATCTCTTTCTATGTCATACGTTCCGTATTATCTATCGCAGTAAGTACTTTTTAATAACAACGCAACAATACAGAACGTCGCTCAGTATGAACGTAGCGTATCTTTCCTTTAAAATATCATTGCTATCAACCCAAGTCCGTCCCTACCCGCCGTCAGGAGTTGGCGCGGCGGCAATGCAGCGCATCTGTTACCGCGCGCCCCCCGCCCCGCGCCTGCCGCGACGCCTGCAGCACCCTGCAACTATACGTGTGTTGAACACCTTCGAGATTTGTTCGATAGAGGTAGACGTGGAGGATAGTGTAAAAATTCGAGTATCTTTATCTTGCGATGATATTGTTATCTTCAATACAGCAGCGGAGCTATTCTGTAAAAATCTCACCGTGAAAACTTAGGTGAAGTGAGCGTGGAGTGAGCTGTCAATAGTGTAAATTCCTAGCAAAAACAAACTCACTTCACCTAAGTTTCCACGGTGAGATTTTTACAGAATCGACTGGCTGTAGTATTTATCTATATCGAAGTTAAGAACATCTTAGGATGGCCGGCTCTACCTACAGTCTGTAAAGTCATCTTATCGACTGATAGGATGACTACACTGTAAGGTCGTCAAGTACACACATTTGACTTGCGAGATTTGTTCAACAAAAGTCGAGGTGGCGAACTTCGTGGTTGTGTCTTACGAAGAAAGCAAAGATATTGTCCGTTTTCGTTTGTGGTAACGAGTTTTGAAATTCAGAGAATGTAAAGTTGCCTTTATAAACAATAATGATCAACTACGTAACATTTCCAGTATAGCCGAAAAGAGAATACTGAGATAAACTGCTAAAAACCTTCAGTTTACACACTAGACAGTTTATTAATCAAAAAAAAACAAAAATGTTTATTGCAATTACATACAAATTATAACACACAATGAGTTGGATTAATTTAGCCGAATATTAAAAAAAAACGGTCAAACAAAAGATTATTCAATAACACTCAGACAAGCATCCAGATTAAATTCACCGAAGACACTTCATCTTCGTAGTACATGCAATACCGCGAGTTTATTGCGCCAGTCGAAGAGCTGTCCAAATGTACGGGCCGTAAAGACGCTGTTCGTTTCCATACACATCGCACCTGCGCCGCATCTGCATCTTTATGAAAATACTAGATGCGCCCCGCGGTTTCACCCGCATAAGTGTCGATCCCGTGGGATCATCGGGATAAAAAGTTTATGTTAATCCAGGGTATCAGCAACCTCCATACAAAATTTTTCAAAATTTTTTCAGCCGTTTGACCGTGAAGAAGTAACAAACATATAAACACACACACACTCACAATTTTTCGCCTTTATAATATTAGTTTGATACTGCAACTTGGTACCGGTACTTAAACGCAAGTTTTCGTAGAATATAAAAGAATAAAAATAGTAGGGAAATAGGGTAGAATAGGAATAGTAATATTTATTTTAAAAATATGTTATTAGTCTATTCACATTTAGGTATGTTGGCAATTGATGTTATTTCAAGTTAAACAAAAAACAACTTTATGTCAATGTCAATTAAGTTGATTTCAGAGTGACTAACACTATTAAAAAAGTTATAAAAATGTTTGAAGTTCTAGCGTAAACTGAACTTTATTGTGTAGGAATTCAAGTTATTTTTCCATTAATTTGCACATTAGTTTACATTTTTGGCAATTAAATCGCGAACGCAGATTGTTTCTTTGTATGCACGTAAATATATTCTCATATTATTTTATTAAGTGTATTGTTTTTTATTTCATGTATTTTATTTTCTCTTTTACTCTTTCACACGCTGTCTACCTACATCTCTTTATCTACTTTCCTATCGCAGGCATGCTGGAAGAGATTTATTTAGAAATAAGCATCACCTTTGTACCTATTTTTCTTATCTAATAATAATAATAATATTCCACAACTATCACACAACGCCGTCTAGTCTCAAGCTAAGCAGAGCTTGTGTTATGAGTACTAGACAACTGTTAAAAAAAAAAAAAAAATATGAATAAAATATGTGTGGTGTGTACATAAAGGGTATGTAATAAATGATATAATTACAAAATCTCTAATATTTACAAGATATAACAACTCAATCTATAATTTTATTTCATATAATGAACAGTTGATATAATAAACGATTGATATAATTTTAAAATAACTAATTTCTAAAAGCATAACAAACAATGAATATAAAATCGTTTGATATGTCACTCAAAGTCATAAAACCTTTTAGTCTATGATAAAAACGGGTCTGCCCTTACGCAGCAAGCATGTAGCATGCAAACAAGTAGGTATACACCATGCATGCAAGCGAGCATGCAACATGCACCAGGCATGGTTTCTTTCGCGGCTCCGGCGCTGCGGGACTCCTGCGGTCCCACGCGAGCATATGGTCGCAGATGGTTTTAACGCTCACCACCGCAGCTTCTGGTCCTCAGCTCGCGGGCGGCCTTACCCATCCGTGCCTACGCGGACTTAATTACACTCTAGGGGTAGGGCAGACAAGACTACGTGGAGTCGGTTTTGCAGCGATTCGTTTTTGTCACTTTCACCTTTCATTTTGACAGTTCAACAAGATTCATTGCGTTAGTTACGTTGTCAAGCAGACAAATTTTTCGAACTTATGAAGCAATGGATTAGCAATTGGCTTCAAAATGATTCAGATTCCGATTGATAGTGTGTTACGCAATTGGGGTGCTGGTCTATTCTATAATATCTATCTCACAGTAAAAACGAAAAAAAGCGAGCTTCAAATGTCATTCCACCTGATTAACGATTTGACACTATTGACAGCTCACTTCACCTTGGTTTTCCGGTTAAGATTTTTACAGAATACGTCGGCTAGATAAATAATAAAATTGTACTTAAAATGAAAGCCCAGCGTTCTTACTCATACGATATTCCATCAAATCCTCGTATGTTGAACCCTTCCTTTTTATTCCGGTAACTTCCCCTAGCGTCTTTTTCGGGAATTTTCTTCCTTCAATAAACTAGTAATAATACAAAGAACAAACTGTGCCTTATGGTGTTCGGATTTGTATAGTAGGTACGAATGATTCATAGTGTATTTGCATATTCATTATTTTTATTCAGTGGCTTGAATTCATCAGATACTGAAAGCAATATGGCTAGATTGTGTGATTGCTTTTACGATTTCGTAGAAACATTCGTAATGCAAGCGTGAACTGCAGTGCTTTAGTTTCTTTCTTTATCTTAATTGATTTTCTGTAGCATTAACTTCTTTTAGTGGTGGGTATGTATATTTTAGATTTCTAAAGAAATAACAATAGGCTATTTGACTGGTTTCTGATAAACATCTCAGATTATTTAATGGTGTCTAACGAGCCCACAAAAACGTATTACTTAAAATTGCATAATGTATTTCTTTAAAAAAATAGTAAATAAAAATGTACTGTTTAAATAAGCCGCCAAAACGCTATCTTTAACAATATGGCGTCGTGACGTCACGATCCACGTAAACAAACGTTGAAACGGTCGAGATACTAGACAAAAGTCATCTGTTCTGTCAACAATAGACAGAAATTTACTAAATCATGACGTCATCTTAAGTTCAGCCAATCCAGACCGTTTTCGATTACGTGGCGCCAGATTTAAAAAGATGAAGTTTTTCGGGTTTTTTTTTTATAAATAATACATTGTTTTGTAGTAAAATTAATGCAAATCGATTTTAAAAGCGATAATCTATAAGAGTGTCAATAATTATGACCTTATTTTTTACATTGTCAAATAGCCTATTCTCTTACTGATCCATCGGATAATTAATGAAATAAAGGAAATAATAATTTTATTTCGAGCAACAAGTTAGTAACAATATACTTACAAACTATGTTAGTAATTACACTTACAAAAACAAAAAAAAAACCAAATACAGAAAACAGATCGTGACATCACTGCTGCACGGTGACAGGCCCAGCCGAAACCTTGCAGCAATGGTTCAGAAACGCACAATCAAGCCTGCTTGCTATCATAGACAGGATTCTGTGGGCGTTGCCCCGCACCCTACGGACCAAGGCCAAATAAACGTTTTTTTTTTACCTATCCTCCTCGGCTAGTCTTTTACCACACAATGGCGCCGATTCCCTTGTTCACAAACTAAACTAAATTTAAGTTCAGTACATCTTTTTCTTTCTATTTCATTAAGAAAAGGACAGAAGATAAATATTAATTTAGTCCTGTCAAATTAGACAGCGCCTAACGTAAATTGACGTATTTTTAGTAGCCATGTTTTTAATCACGTCTAAACTTGCTATGGAGTATCTTAATTTGACAGGACTAAACTAATATTTATCTTCTGTACTTTTCTTAATGAAATAGAAAGAAAAAGATGCACTGAACTTAAATTTAGTTTAGTTTGTGAACAAGGGAATCGGCGCCAATATCTTGTCAAGAGAAAGCAATTGGTAGTAAGACGGTGAAACTAAAAATGAATAACTTTTAACTGCACCCACCTTAACAAACACAACTCTAATTAAAGTGAAGTATTTAAAAATCCAGCGATTTTAATTAAAATTGTGCATAAACAACAATTTGTGTATCTGAACGCAATCGCTACGAGAACATTGCGGCTAACAACATTGATACTATCATACGAACAATAACTAATATGAGCGTATCTGCGCGCACGCATCGCAGTCGCATGCGCAATGAAATATTACGTCAATGAAAGCAGGTACACTTTCAAGAAATTTCATAGGCACTAAAACTAGGTTTAGGTTTTTTAGAATTTGTCCATTATAAAGTATTTTTTATTCAGAATTTTTCATAATCTTATTGCTCTACAAAGAAAGTGCACTGGCCCGATTGACATTGCCCCAACTAAATCCAAGATGAACAAACATTCTTGAACCCGTCAAAATGTACTGCTAAAAGTGCTCAAACATCTACGTCATAGAAATGGGCAAATGTGAAAGATTGCTAACATTTCGCCTGCACTTCAAAGTACCTTACCAATTATGAATAATTTGTACCCATCATCAACATACTCTCAAAAGTGAAACACCAGCTAAGCCTTATTATAATTACCTGCTTCTCACAAAACAATGCAAAAACGGACGGATGAGAGTTTCACTAATGTCATCCTTGAACCAATGAAACGGATGCAAGCCATTAGCGGCTCAAGCCAGGGCAATTCAATCAACACAACGGAAGTAAAAACAGGACCTGATACATCAAATGTTACAAACATAAGTCAAATTCGCACTGGGAAACACAAAATTCGCACTGATTCTGTAACGTCGGATATAAAATACACGTGTACCCATAACACAGCACATGATACACCCATATAGCCAACCTTCTCGGTACGTAATTTAAATAATGTGCACGGCATGCGATCGCCACGCTCTGAGGACCCGATGTTATTGCAAACCAACTTACTTAAAACACAAAAAAGGGTTATTTTCTCAAATTGTGAAGCATACGGCGGTCCATCGCTGGTCCGAAATAATGATTAATGATGGCAAATAAGCGGGTGAGCTCGACGCCACAAAAAGCGGTGTCGAGGTGCACTGAACTGCCCCGGGAGACTGTTGATACATTGTAACCATTTAAAATCTGACAATAACGAAGAAATATGTTGGGAAAGACGTGTGGCTCTTGTAGTACTGGTGTTAAATGTTGGACAGGCTTGATGACAATTAGATAAGGACGCTGATGGAAAGAAGAAACAAAATAGAATTTATAGTCAGCAACGGATGTTCAGTGCGGGTTCGGGCGTTCGAGCGATTCAGTGATTATTAGGTAGATGTCAGGTATACACCTGTATCCTGTGCTACAAATACCCATACACCTGCTAAGAAGGATAATGATAATGAAAGTGCAAGGAGTCGCCATTATAAGTGGATGGTGGGAAATCAGAGGAGGACTTCTCGTAACTCAACCCGTAGAGCGGGCCCATTCAGCAATAAAAAAATAGAATAAAATTTAAGAACGTTCACAGTTTGATCCCAGTCTCAATCTGTCAAATATTTCCCTACATTTTTGACAAGTTTTTGACATTTGTTTGTCGCTGAGATGAGACTGCGACCAGATTTTGAACGTTTTAAATTACGAGAATTGCCTTTAGAATTTAAACATGGAATTGATTTAATAAAAGCGGAACTATTTCTAAAACTACAAATTATCATCACCAACTATTTAATTATTGTTCTAATTTCAAATTCACCAAAATAACCGCTCACGCACCACAAAAACGCGCGAAATAATTTCTCCCCATAATTAAGTTTTGGCTTGGCGGGTATTAATCGATCGCGGTAATTAATTCGAGAGGTAGGCGCTAGGTACGTCAGTGGCACGCCACGACAGGTGGCAGCAAATGTACAGGAAACCCGGACTAATTAGACGGAGAAACAACGGATCTGAGAATTTAATAAATGTACCGTTATTTCAGGTTTAGTTTTAGATATATGTTTGCGTGAATTTATAGATTTAAGCTAAGAAAATACATTTCGTTGGATGGTTGATGTGATTTAGTATTTAATATTATTACAACGGATTTTGCTTTTCTAACTTTGATCTTTGGAAGAAAACATGTTGCGCCGACCCCAAATACATTTGGCTTTGAACTTGAACTTGACGTTGTGTGTTGGCTTTGTCTTTGAAAATAGCACTAGTGTACGAGGAACATTCTTTAATGTTAACTTTTTTTTACGTATTTATCCATTTTGTGTTATCAATACTTAGATATACCTACGTAATATAAGAATAGTGATAGATAGAGCATAGAGGCGAATTATACTTATATCTAACCACTCCTATAGCCAAGCTCTAGGCTGACAAAATTTAAATGACCATCAACACACCAAAGAGAAGATGGCAAAATAAACCCATGAAATTGAATAAAATCAGAACAAACCCTTATCTGAAATTCATGTCAACGAAACCGTTCACCTTGACTCAGTGCAAGCAAGACGTAACCCGTTGACTGCAGCCTCGTCAACGCTTGACAGACGGTCGCCTCGACCGAGAGCATCTGACACTAATGACAGCCAACCCTCCCGTGCACATGTCACGTAATATGAGGCTAAATTATACCTTATCACTTGACGGGTTGGATATTTTCTATTTTTGTTTTTGCATCAGTGGGTAAACCGTTGTCTATGAGTGTGAAATTGTTTATCGTGTTTATGGGAACTACAAAAATGTTCCCAGAATTTAGATACTCCTATCATCGGCACTATTAATAAATAGTAGCTTCTAAGAACTTACAACAAATGATAAACCGTGCCAATTCCCTGAAAAGCATTGAGCAAATGCTGAGAAAGAATGAGGAAAAGATCGTGCAAAACATCAAACCAGAATCTTACTAGGGAAAGGTAAGGGAGAGGAGATAAAACTTGACGCACAATATTTTTTTGTGATCTGTACCTGTTAAAATAGACAACTTTTCCTTCTCCAATAATAGATGTGAATAACAACACTTGCCCTCACAGCCCGATCCAGTAGTAAGTACTTACTTAGTCATAATGAGAAAAAATTATGTTCTAGTTCAGGGCAAAGAGTTACAGAGAAGAAAACAAGTACCAGAGCGTAAAGGAACGAACAGTGTTCTGCTTGCCAAGCCCAAAATACGATGTTATGTCCAAAGAAATTTTCTCTACCAACTTTATAGGTACTGCACCGTAATTCCGTAATACACTATCAATTAATATCTGAATCATTTTGTAGCATTATTGCTAATCCATTGCTATGGATTATGTGTTCGAAAAATTTGTCTGCTCAACAAAGTAATTAGCTCAATGAAACATTCATTGAACTTTCAAAATTAAATCCATTCCTATTGTTAGTGTGTTGTGTAAATATTCAGGAATAGTTTAGGTTTTTTTTCCTCATAATGCTTCTTATTGTTGTTACCAAAGCACTTCTCCACAATCCCACATTACGTTTATAATTACAGCATATTAACGTTTGATACACTCTAATTAACCGTGTATCGCGATACTCACATCAATCATTGACACTCACCGATCACGATCTAACACTAACTTACAATTACTATAAACGTTCTACGTTATTGATGCGTTTTTTCACTTAAGTACAGTGTTCTTGCTTCACTTACTTAGTAGGTACAAAATGTTTGTACTCTATGGTGTGGATTTCTTGGTGTACCTATTAAGTATTGACGGTTATCAGTAATATTTATATTCTCAATACAGTTCAATGTTTCGCTGTTTGGGTCTGACTGGTCTCTCACTGTACGTTCAATGGAACTTGAACTGCTCGGAAGATTTGAATGCGATCCTTAGCTTCGATTGAAATTGTCTAATGTTAGAAGTAGCGGAAATTACATCATATTGAATGGAAAAAAATGGAATTTATTAATTAAACGGTCCTAGGAATCACGCTAGAGGAGAAATTACAAGACTCCTTTTGCGAGGTGGCTAAGCTCTGCCACTTAGAAACTGCACATTTGGTCTATTTTAGCTACTTCCACGGTATTATATCGTATGGCGATTTACTGTTTAAAATAATTAAATTGACTTACCTAAATTGAATTCAAAAAGCGTGGAGCGCACTTAAAATTAATACTTAGGACATAAAAGCGTTCCACGTTTTTGAATTAAATTAAATTATTTTATAACTTTTAGCGCGATATTAAAGTTTGTTTTTTAGTTTTTATTTTTATAGTACATTATGATACATGTGTGCTAAGTTGATCATTATGCACGAGGCGATATTATCGCGCGATCCGCAGGCGAGAGCGATAAGAAAGCCGAGTGTATATTGATTAATGCACACGCGTTTCATACGACGTTTTTCAACACACTTGCGAGGAAAAAAAACAGACTTGTATTGTTAAATATTAACTTGTATGGAAAATGGCGCGCTGGTTTTGTTTTCCCGCGCGCCGTGCTAGCCAGCACTAGCGATGCGCGTGCAACATTGACTCATTTTAAATATATTAATCTATGGCCCAGACAAAACCGCTAAACAGCCTATAGAAAAAATATAATAAACACAAACCTGAAAATTGCAAAAACCTAAGAATTTCGCGGTCTACCACTGCGCATTCACCTTAAATTGTCTGTGGTCCCCTGCGAGTTCATTTTGCGACCAAGGACAATACAGATTAATTAAAAAAAAATTGAAATATAGCCCGCGGATTTTTTCTTTCGGCATGAAGTCTCTGGGCGCTTTCCGAATTAGCTATAATCGCTCACATCACAGCGCTCACATCATCTCCATGGACGTAATATTACGTCCATGCATCATCTCACATGCGTTCCGATTTAGATATTACTATTTTGACTGCTGAGAGCTGGCAACAATTCGGAACACTCGTGAACGCGCTCACCATTGACAGTGCTTACACAATATAAAAAAGATATTATTACAGTATTTCTTTGTATAAACACCACATTTCTTCTTCTTTGGTTAGGTGGCGACTGTCAGCCAGAAGCACAATTTCAAAAATGCCACGTTAGTTTAATTTAAAGATGATGCAACTCAAAACAAAACACACTGACACAACCTCATACACACACTGTCATTTTTGACAGCGCTCACGGTGATATTATTCTAGGGCATGGTCGGCATTATCGCAAGATGGCGAATGTCATGACGTCATCTATGACGATTCACGGGACATCGTTATCGTTCTCACGCTAATTCGGTTATTTCCCAATTCGGAACACATCGATTATTTCCCAATTCGGAACGCAGGGTTTGATGAGATTAAAAAAGCGCGCGTCTCCGACTAGTAAATAGTTATCTGTGGTATTACAGAACATGTGGATTAAAGTAAAGAAAAAGCACGCGTTCGTAATACACTCCATTATGGACCTAAAAGCGGTTCAATAAGAGCCACTTTACGAGCAAGTGTGTTGAAAATTTTATTATAAAATAGGTGATAGACTTAATTTTAATACTAGAAATAAAGATAAAATAGATCAACCATTTTTCAGATACCTGAAGTACATACGTTTTTATGGGGTATCGTGTTAAATGTTACAACAAAATACCTTGTGATTATATTGCAATTAAATTTAAAAAAGTAAACTTTGCAAACAAACTTTGTATAATTAGAGGATTATATACAAGATAAGAATGCTTGGAAACATACTGGTCCTGCTCCATAGGACAATCTAGGGTCGAGACAAACTCTAATTGAATTGCGTCTTTTAATATTTGATTACCTACTTTAACTTACACAATGACTTAGTGCTTGTTAAAATTTTATACTTTTACAATGTTTGTAAATATGTGAGCAGCATGTATCTATCTCATAATTAATGTTTCTGTCATTGCTTCATTTTTAATTCTTTTTATTATCGTGGTATAATAATTTTATTCTAGGTGCATCGTCTTCAAATATATTTCCAAATATCCAAATATTATAGGTAGTTAGGTACACCAAATATATTTATTCTTCTCCATACGAAAAAAATAAATGATTTGACTATGAATATTTCATTAAAAAAAAAATATTGGAGAAGTCCTTATGAGCCACTAACGGAAATAGTAGATACCCAGCCATAGTCATACTTACCGTAAAAAATATTCCTTCATAATAACTAAATACAATAATAACTAAATACAATAATAGCAAATATATGTCCACAACTAATGAGTAAAACAGGTTTTGAATAGCTGATGACCACGATCGTAGCTCCGTAGAATATTTAAATAAGTTTTTAACGTCATTTAATTATTCCTTTTAAGTCTCCTCGTGAATATTCAACGATACACAAAGCCAGTGCCTGAAGGCCCTGCTGGATGTAGTACCTACCTACACATTAATGTTATATGGTAAGCGACCATATAAAACATGGCGCTGTGGGAGGGTTAATAAAGAAAAATATGTAAGTAAATGGGAAAAGAGTGCATCTGCGTTTTATATGCTACGTACCAAAGGACCAAAACATTGGTCCTTCGGTCCGTCTCTCCTTTGGTCCACCTACTTCACTTTAGAAAAATGGGTTTAGGAGGAGAATAATTCTTAACGAATTCTTCAGAGTGGCTGGGACATCGACGCGTAAACAGTAGGTAACCATGAATTCCGGACATGATACTAGATCCCCTAACGTAGAAATGTTTGGACGGTTATCAAAAAAAAAAAAAAAACTGTTTCATAGAAAAGTGCAATACCTATGAAAATGTATGGAACAGCATTTTTTTTAATAACCTGCAAAAGATTTCAACGCAGCAGGGGGGTTCAGAATCATGTATCTACTGATTCGATGGTTACCTACAGGCGCATCGATGTCCCTGCCAACATGTATAATGGAGGCAAGCAAATGTCAGTCTTTGCTCTTTAAAGTCTTCTAGAGTTTTGACTAAGAAAAGTAAAACTCCATAGTCAAAGTCCATTTCAAGAAATTATATTCCCTCACGAACATTGTTCAAACATATAGTTGTATTACTCAAAAAAACAAGCCCATCTTGATAGTCACACGTCTCTAGCCACAAGTATGTAGGTAGGTACGAGTGGCCACGAACATTCGAGCAACAATGCACGAGAAAGAAGTCCTAAATCGTAGGGTGTAATTAAGGCGGCCACCCACCGCTGCGACCTCGAGGCCTTGACCGACAACCGTAATGAGTTCACCCGCCGAACAGACGCCAGACGAACCTCTTGTGCCTTCCCACTACTTGCACCCACCAGATATCAGCCACTGAGGATGAAGATAAGACAATACAGAGCATCACAGAATAGGAGAAATCAATATTCATACACACTGCATCGGAATATGGAATAATACGTAAGTATCGTTATCTGTATTCATCTTTCACAAAGCTCAATAATCCATGAAAATTGCATTCGTACAGTAAAGATGAATACGACGCCATATTGTTGCATTGCATTTCTCATGCTATGTCCCGTTCACAAAACAAAAATCAAACAAAAGGAAAATACCGACAAGCCGGTTACTAAAGTTTTTTACTTTATTTCAGCGGGACTTGCTCCGCACGGCCCCGGACCAAAAGGTTCTATCTCTCTCCCAACGCTAAACTTAAAACTTCCGTACATAAAAGGCTTAAGTTTCTCAAAACAGGTTTTCGTTAAAGACATTTTGTTTTTCAATATAAAAGCTCCGACACGAGAGCTCCGCCTACACTTGATTTAAAATTAGAACTCTTTCGTGACAAACGCCGGTAACTCGGAATTAAATGGTAAAAAGTTAAACTTTATTCACAAGCGATAGAGTACAATATTCCGCGCTAGTTTATATGCCGTAAGGTGGGTTGCTCCGTAAATGCTATTGGCCCAATGGCGGGACGTGAAACAAACAAGAAATATGAGAGTAAATGAGATGGCGCTACTCGGCCGGTAGGTGATGCGCTCCTACAACAACTTTTATTCATTCCAAAAGTCGTATTTCTACCCGCAAGAACCAAAATCGAAGTGTCATACAAGCTAGATAACTAAATATTTTGTCTGAAATACCCCAGAAAATGATTCCAGAAATTAAAAACAATGCTCTATTTTAAAACTAACATTCCAAACATGGAATGATAGAGACGAAACATTACTTTGAGCTCTAGTGCGAGCAGTACAGCAAATATATTTTATAGAAGCGCTTCTTATCAATGTTAACGTAACAGACGAAAGCGTGGAGAGGAATTTGAAGCCTTGTGCCATCTGGATAAGACAGTAATTGGTTTGTGTAGTTTTGTGATACAAGTTGTATGGTAAATGAATATTGTATGGAAGTGGGCATGGCGGTGAGCACGCAGTGACGATTCGTTTAGTAGACAGTTGACAGTCGCCACGCCACACTGACATTCCGATAGTAACGCTGATAACAATTTTCTACTGAATCATTTTTTTGCTGACTGTTCGTGCCTAGTGTTTTATGGACGAAGAGAACTGTGTACTGTGAATACATAATAATACACAAGTTAAAGTGTAGTGCTGTGTTTTGTGTTTGTTGGATAATGACTAAGATTTTTGTGTTGACTGTACCTAGTGGTCTTACGTCGTGTTGAGGTGTAAGTAACTTTTAATATTATATATTATGTATATAATGGTAAATAATTTGCATGAAAGTAATTTCCCAAAGTTACCTTAGTGCTGAAAAACAACCCATACTTTAAAAAACCTATGTAAACCGGAACAGGTATCATATAGATAATTACCTACCTATAATAATCTACGCGTTATTAGAGTAAGTTGTTGTCACTTAAGTATGAAGGTATTAAGGTATTTCAGTGGATACCTGAAATCATGCTTTCAGTGTCTACTTGTACAAGTACTTAGCAAACGGAAAAGAGTACCTATGTAAGGATTGTAGCAGGTGGCGTTCGTAGTTTCTGCCTACCCTCATGGGAAGATGGCGTGAGTTTATGTAGGATGTATGTATGTTGTACTTAGATATGACGTCATATTTATTCATTATTTTAAGTGTATGTTATGGTTGTCTACCTTAGATAAGGCTGTTATTATTTTTGTCTGTCTTTTTCTTTTAATTTATTCAAATATAGTAGCGGCGCCCCGCGGTTTTACCCTCATAAGTTTCGATTCCGTCGGAATATCGGGATGAAAAGTATCCTCTATGTTAATCCTGGAGATAAACTATCTCTTTGCCAAATTTCATCAAAATCCGTCCAGCCATATGTGCGTGAAGAAGTAACAAACATACAAACACACTCCCAAACTTTCGCCATTATAATATTAGTGTGAAGTACTAAAGAATGATGTAGGTATGTATTTTAATTCGTTTTGGTGTTACTAATGACTCTTATTATTTTGTTTATTTATATTAATGATGCTCCTATGATTCTTTCGCTTCCTTATATATTTTTACTGACATATTATTAATTTAAAACCATCGTGTACCTAATTTATATTATAGGTACTTATTTATTTATTTATTCAATACATCATATCCATAATTAAAATATTACTAGCTTCTTTATAAATTGATTAATGAATATTATGATTAATACAAACACACCAGTTGTACTTACATTAAATAAACCCTTTTTTTATTATGTTCAGAAAGTTTTAAGATTTTTATCAAATTAAAAATAAATGGGTTTTTTACGGACTAATAATAACGTGGACTTGTAACTGAATTTATTATTTTTAATAAAACTTGCATACAACTTAATAAGTCATTAATTATTTCTTGGTACCTAATTGACCTCTACGCTTTTTCGTAGCAAAGGTCTACGCCGTAGGAGGATTCAATTGTTTCGGAAAATAGGTATTATGATTTATCAACATTCGCCGCATCATTTTTGTCCTTTGTTTTCTTTTTTTTTCCGCGACTTCATCCGCGTGAATAATATTGTTTCAACATAAAATATACCCTATGACACTCGCCAACACTGCAGCTTCCCATTAGTGAAAGAGTTTTAGTAATTGTAGTTCCGAAGATTACCCCGTACCTATATAAAAACTCTCAAATTTTACTCTTTTAATATTTTTGTATAGATATGTGTGTACTAAACATAAATGGGTAAATACGTCAGGACTTGTACCTTCAGTTAACCCATTAATAATTAATATTATTGTTCCATGAAAATCTCTTTATCTTTTAGCAGACTGTAATTTACTTACTGAAAGTCAAATGCCTTTTGCCGTACGAAAATAAAATGAGTTGTTTATCATCGTGCTTACTCGCTGCGTCTTAATGATTTCTTATCAAAATTTCAAGCTTCCTAACGGATTTTCCTTCCTTTATGTTAGTAGTCTTAGATAATCCGAGAATATAGGTAATCAGGTTGAAAAATCACTTTTAACATCCTGGCTTTGGTTCTGCATAGGTACCAACTGTTTGTGTAGCAAGTTCGTTTACTTCTAATGTTCCTCTACAATGGTTTATTGAGTTCATATGTGTCTTCACATACAAACCTAGGTAAAAGAGGTAGTATAGCTGTAAAAATTTAAGAACTGGAAGATTCCGATATTGGTATACCTACACCGTTTCTGTTTCCGTCTAAGACGAAGGAGGTTCTCTAAAGAATACAATACTTAGAGGTATTACGAATTCTTTCATGTTACACACGTGATATAAGTGATTATAGTCACTTTTTCTTTGTCTTGGTACTATAGCTTATTTATGTCTTAGCTTAGGTATCAAATACATCAACTAATATCATTTGAAAGCAAGCACATAAAAATCAAATCTATCTTTATTTTCAGAAGTTTTTAAAACCTATAAACCAATAACTTACCTAATATATTCAAAATTAATTTCTACCTATCCTAGGTATAATTCAGCAAGATATTCCAAGGCTTTGTATCTAGGTGATGCTATAGGGCGGTCCTCTGGGCGGTCGTAGTGCTGACACGCCCACTCCGCCGTCGCTACTCGGTACGCCTTACACAGCCGACGACGTGTGAATATATTCCAAGTTTTATGAAGTATATATGTGTTTTGTGGGCTGCATACAAGCCTGGGATTAGTAAGGAATTGTGTGTTTTATTTAACTTGTGGTGTATTTTTGTGTCTGGTCCTTTGTGTGGTTTTGAAAGCATTAGGACCAAAAAGATCAAATGGGAATATGTTTATCACGTATTATCCTGTGAGAAAATGTGAGTAAAAAAGAACGACTACCTTCTTAGAATATATTTAGTTGGTACAGATATTTGTGTTCCACTTGACCTTTAGAAAATATCACACTGGTTTCTTTGTCGTAGCAAAAGCCAGCTTAGAAATATTGTGATACCTTATTTTGTTTTGGTCTTTGTAACTATTTGTAATGCGTATTCAATGTTAATTTCCATAAGGACCAAAATACCAACTGTTTCTATATTCTTTTGGTACTACAGTTACACTTTTATGTTTAGGGCAATGAGTGTAAACCTGGTATTTTTTTTTGATGCAATAGAACCTCAAACCTTTATGATTTCGTAGATAGGTCCTACAGTCATAGAACGATACCAAAGCACTTCTGGAATGACTAGTCTGTCAAATTACCCCTAAGTTGCTAGGTCCCTGAAAATTACTATTATACAAGATGGCAGGACATCGACGCGCAACTTGTGACTATGGATTTAGTACATGATTCTTAACCCCCGTTTGATATAGACTTTTTTATTTGATTAGGTATTTTAACTTTAAGATTACCTATAGAATTCTAAACTGGACCACCTATATTTCATACACCGCAGAGTTCTTTATAAACCTCAAAACATAATGCCTACATTAACTTTATTATTATAATACAGTCCATTGCTGGACCATATAGATGATAAGCCTCTGGACCTATAATTACAACATACAAGTTGATGCATAGATATTCATATTTTGATCCTTTTGGTTATCATCATCATCATTTCAGCCGAAAGACCTCCACTGTTGGACATAGGCTTCCCTCAAGCACCGCCATTTCGACCGGTTCTGTGGTTTCCGCATCCAGAGGATTCCTGTGGCCTTCACTAGGTCATTGGTAGGTACAACTTGTGGGAGGCCTTCCAACGCTATGACTTCCGGTACACGGTCGCCACTCCAGAAACTTTCGGCCTCATCGGCCATCTGTTCTGCGAGCAATGTGTGCTGCCAGAGTCATAAGTTTGGCAAATCTTCGGGCTATGTTGGTTACCTTGGTTCTAATACGGATATCTTCATTTCTGATTCGATCACGTAGGGAAACTCCAAGCGTAGCCCTATCCAATGCCCTTTGGGTGACCTTCAGCCTTCTAATGAAGCCCATTGTGAGCGAACACGTTTCAGTGCTATAGGTGGCAACACGCACTGATCAAAGACGTTTCGTCTTGAGACACTGAAGATGAGACCAGAAAATATTACGTAGCTTAACGCTGCCCAGCCGAATCGAATTCGACAACTGACCTATTTGTCGAAGTAGTTTGTCCTAGGTAAACATAATTGTACATGACTTCAAGTGTAAAGTCTCATCTTCATGAGGGATTTACATGGGCATTTGACATGACCTTCGTTTTGTCCATATTCATCTAAATTCATTTGGGGTTACCAATGCAGTAAAAGTTTACCAATACTTAAAACCTTGTCCTTATCTACATATTATTACATTCAAAAAACCGGCAATTCTAACAAATTATTTAGATCGTTGTCATATTCACGACATAGCCTCAATAAAACAGCTAATATAATGTTCATAACAAGCCTCCCAACTGTTAGTGCGTGCCCCGAATGTATAAACATAAACAGGAGTAGCTACCATGTGTTGTTATACTGAAGAAAATTGTGGAGTTGCTTATATTTCTCAATGATTTTATATAGGACTAAGGCCAGTTAAGTTTGTTCATAGGATTAAGGGTAAGACACTCATGTATAAAACTATTTAGAGAGTAGGTATGATTTTATAAAGGACCAAGTTACAAGACAAGTAAAGTAAGTTCATAAAGCTAAGGATAAGACACTCATGTGTCATTTAGATAGTATGGATTTATGCTTTCAGTATTAAGTGACGATTTTATTAGACGAAATGTGTTCATGACTGACAAATGATAATTACATGATTTTTTTTATTTTTATTGAATGGTCTGATGTATGTACAGAAATCAATTAAACTAGTTAAATAATATATTTAATAGTAGGACGGTCTCTTCTTACTCTTTTTTTACCCCCATGCAAAATATTACATTTCAAATGGACTATACAATGTGCAGACGACCATAAATGAAAACAAAAAACAAAACAAACACACAAACAACAAACAAACAAACACACAAACAACAAACAAACAATGGCAATACAAAATACAAATAAATCCTAACATTATAATTTAAAAAAGTGTTTTTTCGAACAAACCAAACAGTAGTAATAGGCCAACTATGGATTTTGCCGATCAGCCGACCAGCTATAGTGACTAAACCACTGGATATACCTATAATATTTGATTGAATTTTCGTTTGCAGACTGGGAAAGTCATTAGACATATGAAGTTTAATTTATTGACGTATTGCCGCCTCCACGTTGTATAATTCTATGAATGTCAACTACTATATTCCTTTCAATTCTGACCAATTTTTACCAACTTCGTGAACAGAAAACCAAACATCACTCCCCACACTATAGACTCCACCACACTTTCCCACAACAGTACAAAGAGTAAAGACAGTACTTGTAAGTGTATACCGGTGTTAAGTAATAACCGAGGGTTGACGCACACCCCTTCCGTGATCCATCACCGGTTCCACCATCTCGATGGAAACTCTTGCGACAACTCTTAAAATAATTAGGAGAGTAATACAAAAGTTTAGTGTAATCTAATGTAGAAGGAAAGTTGGTTTTGTTGGTATTTTTATAAATATTAATAATGTTATGCATAGTTTGGAGCAAATACACACACATAAACAAAATTATCTGTGAAAAAGAATTGTGAAGCAAATATCTTTGAGTAAAGTTTGATTTTGTGTTGCACAGATTTTGTCATATGTCTGGGAATGTATATTATACTTCCGTTACATTTGTGTTTCGCCATGGTTCCAAAATAGCTACAATTTCGTTTTAGTTGAAATCATCTCCTGGAACTTATTGTGTTCCTCCTAGGCTGAATTCGGTTTTTATGCAGATAGTTTATTCTGTTTACGTTTATAAAAAAAACTTTTTTTTTTCATTGTACTTTTTCTTACAACGAAAAAAACAATTCATTATTTTTACATATACATAGGTATTCTTTACTGAAACATTACCTACTACATACCTACTTACATTGAAAAGCTCATTTAGGGAAACCGTACGAAAACTTCATAATTATTATGCTTGTAAAACACAATCGTTACACCACAAACGTAAGTAAGTATATGATACAGTCTTAACATATATGACGTACCTAAATTTTCAACGTCTTATGTACACTATAATTAAAAGGACATCGACCTTAACGCTACCAAGTATTCTCGTATATATCTCTAAAAATATTTTCATCTGGCGCCAGATATAGACTCATTTACCATTGTAAACTATTTCAATACTAATATGAATTACGATTCTTCAAAAGGTTTTTGTTAGTCTGGGTTAAGGCCTCCCCCAAAGTCTTCCAAGTACTCTTTTCTTGGGCCACCTTGATCCCAATCTTAGGCCTGCTCGTGTGCCGACCGCCATTGAAATGCTAGTGCTGTGACATTCTTGCTACTCATTGTTGATTTAAATTTGTAGCTGGTTATTTTTATTTTATTTACTAAGGGATAATAAAGAACTACAACATATATAAGACATAAGGTTATCCGCAGATAGGACATATTAAAAGATCACAGGTTACTTCTGAGTAGCGTCGTGACGATGGACATTTGACAATTCAAATAGCGTTACAATTTCTAAATAACAGTATTCTTAACACTTGTCACTTTGATTATACCTCAGCAATGCCAAGATCAACCTGGCAACAGTATTTCGTATAAGAGAACGATCCATCACGCAAATCAGGACCGCCGACGGCGACCCCAAAATTCCTCGGAGTCGAAGCTAAATTCTGAAGACCTGTGATATCTTCTTCCTTCTAGTTTAGTCATTTTATTGAAAGAATCTTATAATAGAGATGTCAGTTAAAAATGATTAAAGTTAATTGTTTCTAGCACCCTTATTCTAAAACAGGTAAGCTTAATAGAGTATTCGTAGAGTAGGTACATCTTATATTGTTATTTTGAAGACCAACATAATTACAACAGTTAAAATGGTGCTTTTATTTAATGTCAATGCCAATAAAACAATATACCTAAATCCAAGCTTTAAGCTTGAATGTAGGTTCTAATATGAAAAGTTTGCCATTTTTCCGAATGGTATTTTTGTACCTACAGAGAATGCATATAGCATTCTCTAGAACATCACTTCTACCCGTAGTGTAATAATAGTAATCAGTTTAGTCCTTACGTCATGATTAAGTAACAACATACATTTGGATAAACCAACATCCGTATCCTGTACCTACGATATTAATCACAACCTCATATAATTTTCCCACAGCAGTTTTCCAATGTATCACAGTTTCCCTCCCGCGATCCATCACGAATCACAGCCTCTCCCGGTCCCGCTGATGTTCCTCCGACGTTTACGAGCAGAATTATGATGCATACCTTCCGCCACACCAACTCCACACACTTTGTCACAATACACCCTCATATTGGCCTTGTTAAACTTTATTTATTACCTAATATCGGGATCATGGGTTTGGCAGTAAAGCCTTCTAGTTTTTCATTGTTCTTGGCTTTTTTTTTGTGTTGGTCAGGTTTGGTCCTTTAATTTTGATCTCTATAAGGGTTTTTTCTCCTTTGTCGTTAATTTTCATATGTCAATGTAGGTATACCTGCATACCTGTTATTTGCATAGTTACTGAAATGCGAATTTTAGATGTCAATTAATTTGAATTTTAAGTGTCAGAGCTGTTGGTGTACTTATTTTAAATAAATAAATAAGCAAATTAATATCAATTGATTAAAGTGTTTCAGGTTGCCTTAAATAGTTATTTCTGAATTATATAGTCATGGATTATATTACAATCATCTAATCCTAAAATCAGACTAACGAGCTTATAAAAATGCTACATATTTGTAGGTACTGTAACAAAAGCATAAAGGCATGAGTGTCAGTTTCGCAATGAAAATCACAATTAATTAGTTATTAGATGATAATCTAATGTTAATATGATCGATTGATACTGTTCTTATTGCTCATATAATATACAGTTAGAATAGGTATCTAAAATGACATAAGTAATGTCAACCTTGAAATTCTTTATTTATCGCTTAGGGCACTAGATAATGAACGCAGGTGCATTCTAATAGATTACGCTGCGATGCCAACCTGTATAACAAAGAACTTGCATCTAGTTTGTTGCTACTGAACTATTATACTGCTATAAGTACTTATGTGAGTCGTTATGGAGTGATACTTGAGATACAAAATGTGCTGATTCTATTGACGCAAAAAAGTCAATTAAGTAGTAAGATACTTTTTCGTTTTTAGGGTTCCGTACCTCAAAAGGAAAACCGGAACCTTTATAAGATCACTTCGTTGTCCGTCTGTCAAGACCCTTTTTCTTAGGAATGCGTGGAGTTATCAAGTTGAAATAAATATCAAATACTCGGGCTGCAATCCCTTGAAGCCGTTAAAAAAATCAAACTTCTAAGTCAACGCAATCAAAAGATACGGGCGTTAATGTTCCGTTTATGTCGCATATTTTGACACTCGCAACTACTCGCAAGGGAATCAAAACATATAGGGTACTTCCGGTTGACTTACAATCATGAAATTTGACAAGAAGCAATGTCATGTAGCACAAGTAAAGGAAAAAATCCGAAACCCGTAAATTTTTAGATAAATTACAAAAAATAATCTCGTACAATACCTACAAATGTCTACTGAACCCTCGGTGCGCGACTCCGACTCGCACTTGACCGTTTTTTTATTGTCAATTTAATTAAATGTAACATAAATGGGATACGGTAAATGCTAAAATATATGTCAAATGGTTCTTTGACACTTACAATGTATTTAACTTAACTAAATTAAATTTCATATTTCAGATAACTAGTTGATCCATAATTCCATACAGTCCGATTTAAAATTAAAATAAATAATATAAGATTAAATTAAATTAAGAATTAAAAATGAAAGATTAAAAGTTACAAATTAAATTAAATAAAATTATAAAAATTAAATTAAATTAAATTAAAAATCAAAAATTAAATTAAAATACATTCAAATTCATCGCTTAATAAAGTAAAGTAAATATTAAATTATTGTACCTGTACTTTAGGACACCTATCTATGCACCTATCATTTAGTAAATTAAAAGCTTAACACGCATATGTTAACGAAAATACAAACACCCTACCAGCTTACAGTCTCACTTTGTAATGACAGCTACATCACACAATAATTTGTGACCCAGCCTAGGGAAACGCGACTATTTACTAAGAAATTGCAGTTGTAAAGTCGGTTTTCATGTCAACTACTTTTTGTACCTCAACTTACGCTCTCAAGTAGGTACATAACTAGTATACTTTGCGGGCCTACAAAAAAATAATTATTCCCCTGCTTATTAGCCATGGTCAGATCGGATGGAAATAGAAAGTTAATACTACATGAAATAGGTAAATTTCTAATGGTGGTGTACCACTACCTTTTAGTTTTCTTATGCGTAGTTTCACCTGGTGTCGTATGTTAAATTAATATGTTTTTCTTGGCAGTGAGTGTCAACGATATGGCGGTATTTTTATAGAGTAATAGTTGCCTTAACTAGTTTCTGTGTGAGCTTGCTTGGTCGGTACTTACATCAATCAACTCAGCCTATCGCAGTCCACTGCTGGACATAGGCATCTCCCAGGCTACGCCATAACACCCTGATCTCCGCCTTCTACACCCAGTCTTTCCCAGTCACCTTCTTAAGGTGTTCGGTCCCTCTAGCTGGGGGGAGCCCCACACTACGCTTGCCGATACGCGGTCATTATTCTTTGCATTCTTCTCGCACTTATTGTTCTTTGCATACTTTGCTCGCTCCTTCTCACATTATTTCTCCCTGACATCTTCATTATTTCATGAGTTAGTGTCTGTGCGTCACAGGCAGTGTCATCTCCACACATTGTACCCCTCTGTTTCTGCTTTATCTATTTGGTATTGTTCTGCCATGATCACCTCTGTGAAATAAAACTCTACATTTCTCCCTCTTTACTAAATAATTTGTCAAATAGTACCTACGCACTCATTTTCTTCGTACATTCCCAAACATGCTTGAATATTCTCATTGTATGTCATATCCACAACAAGTCATTGCACACATTGTTCCCAGTATCATAGTTAACGCTATGCTTCACAGAATTTTGCGTCTACACATAATAGCTTGTCTAAATGACGTTGTAATTATGAAGCTTCCGTTTGCAAATTACATGTTTTTTAGCTTATTAGCGAACACTGTTTGTTTTGCATCGGATTATTTTTTTATTTTTTATATTCTTGCCACATAAGAATTATTATCACATGCTAGGTTCAAGCGATTTTAGAAACAAACTTATGAGTCGAGTTTGCTTTCGAAGTTTTGATTTAACCTTTTCGGATCTCCTAGCGAAAATTAGTAGTATTTTCCTAGCCTAGGTAAAATCATGAACGTGTAAAAATATAGTAACATTACGATGCGAGTCACTGCAATGCAAATGCAATGATCTAAAAGCAAAAAATCGAAGACATGTCACATCCACTAACCTGCACTGGGTCTGCGTGGATTCTTAGCACACTGCCTCTCACACAGAGGCCTGTGTCCTAGCAGTAGGAACATTATAGGCTGATTATGTTTTTAGTCACAAATTAGTTGGCAACCAGGCAAAAACCTCATGCACCTTAGCCCAAACCATCTTCAAAGGTCAATTTCAAAACAAATATTGTCCTTTTAGTAGGCTTACTGTCCAGAACTTACTCGTCGAGGCTCGTTTTGTTTTAATGTCATAATGATTATTGAATGTAGGTTTGGTACCTTATGAGGTACAGTACAATAAGGAGGCAAGTGGTTTGGGTTTCATACTAAAATCCATCACAAAAGAACAAAATATTGCTTCGACCATACCAAATTCTTCTCAGCTTGAATTGTCTCAAGCCCTAACCACTTAGCCGAGGCCGACTGCATTCCTACTAGGCTATACAGACGTATAAATGACAGAACCGACCAATAATACAGATTGACAAATAAGCTAACAGGCGGTCAATTGTTGCCGCTGATTGTACGTGCGTGTTGCCTGAGAACCAGCTAATAATGAGCAATAACGGACGCATGTACTTGTTTTGTTGTCCATGGATGTACTGGACATCGTTGAGATACCGTTCTTGTTTGTTTGTGTTTTTATTGTATTTTATTAAGATGCATGTTGTTCATATTACCTACTATGCACCCAAGACCGCCCATTGTGTCACCCTTTGTACAGTTTATATAATTATGTCTGTAATTTATATGTTGTACATAATAAAGAGTATTCTATTCTATGCACTAACTTAGCCTGAATTCGTTCTTGATATTCAGAGACCCAAAGGTACATTGTCTCTTTCGAAATCATCATCATCATTTCAGCTGAAAGTGGACAATGCTGGACATTGGCCTCCCCCAAGCACTTCCACTTCGGCCGGTTCTGTGCTTCTCCAATCCAACCGGTTCCTGCGGCCTTCACAAGGTCTTCGGTCTACCTTGTGGGAGGCTTCAAACGCTACGTATAGACCAACTAGCTTAAAAAAAATCGTATGGTTATAAAAAAAACTGTTGTTTCAAAGTGTAATAATGTAATGCCTACGCGGTCAAAATGTATGGAACAGCAATTTTTGTTTAATAACCTGCGATACATTTCAACGCAGGGGCATTCAGAATCATGTACTGAATTCATAGTAACGATTTACGCTTCGACGATGAGCAATAATTATACATGGTGGAAGGGATTCCACCATGTGTAATTATTACTCATTTTCGAAAGAGACACTGTAACTTTTTGGTGTCTAAATATCGAAAACGAATTCTGGAATGGTTACAGTTTGCGCCTCGATGTCCCTACCACTCTGTATTATGTTAACTGCCTTTTCAGTTTCAGGAGCTGTATGATAGAGAGCATATAGAGCCCACTCATACTCTATAGAAAAGGGAGGATTCTCTAACCAGACAGGTGTTGTGTCTGGCGGGCAACTGCCCGATGATTCATGTCGGGCTATTGTATCTATGCGTATGCGTTGCGCGGTAAACTCTGCTTGCACGATGCAGGATTTTGCGTGACGTCAGTATGACGAGTTGTTCGCAATGTGGCGTTGTAGATACCGCTACAACTCTTTTAGTTCTCTATGCAGCTTTTTAATCTTTCCAATTTCTGCCACTGAAACTACCCATTGGGTTCTTAATTTTTTCAATATAGGTGCCCTGGTTCATGAATAGTGATATTAGTAGAAAATTGATTGTTACTGCTCTTAGACTCAGATCTGGACACATTCCATGCAAAAAATTTGCTTTCATGATGAAGAAAATCACTTCACCCAATTGTGACGAATGTGGAGTTGTCGAGGACCTACAACATTTATTGATGGAATGTGTCCAATATGAGTCCAGTAGAAATAATTTAGTAAGGTCCCTGAATTTGAACAGAACTGATGTAGGCATGTTCCATAAAATTCTATCCCAACCAAATGGCGACGATGCGAAGGGTTTGTTCAAATTCATTGGCCACGTCCTGTGAAAGTATAATTGTTTAGGATACGATGGGACTGGCATACGCTATGCGTAAAAGCCCCTTTAAATAAATAAAGAAAAAAAAAAAAAAACCGCTAGAAGCACATTCTTTAATATCTTCCCTTTTCTTGTTACGGGTTGCTGGTTGCTACAACATTGGTTCATGTCAAATAAAACTTGTACCGAAATCTTCGTTGCAATCACTATTACTCTCACATTCCTTTTTTAAATGATTTCTCTTAGATAACAAACCTATTTACTCCATTGTGCTTATACACGTACCAGAATTACATACCGTCTTTCACAACCTCAAACATGCTAAACCAACAATAATTGGAGCTTTCTTCAAGCATACCGTACATTGAACCACATCGAAAGCCTCTTACTGTACTATACACATTTCTACGTATGTTTGTACGTATGTAGGTGGGCGGACGCACGCCATTCGATTCCCCGAAGAGGAAATCGTTACGGCCAGCAAATTGGACCCTAACCACTAGTTTGGTCGCCGACACGCAGATGTTGGCTTATTTACTCTACACCATGTATAAATAACTAAATTGACGATAATAACTACTTATCCCTTGCTTTTATTACATGGCTTTTTGTTGTAGCCTACATTTTAGATGTAGGTAAATTAATAAGTAATTGTCATTGACATATATGTTACTAGCGTAAGGACCGGGCTAACGGCGCGACTAAATGGCACCAACGCGCTGGCCCTAAAATGACGGTTTTAGGGCCAACGCGACTCAGTTGACAGTGGTGCGCGCGAACTTCGAACTTCGAACGAAGAACTTCTATGTAAAATGTTCAGACGGGCGTATCCTTACTTTTGAAATCATTGATAATTGTACTTTTGGATGATTTTTTAAATTGGACGTTAAATTTTTGTTTGCTATGATACCTAAAAAGGCTAGCAATCACTGATTTTTCATCAAACATACACTACGATATGCTAAAGGTTAAAGACTCTATACAAATAAAAACTACGGCACGCATCATGTAATGGAAGTGACTGATCAAAAGCTATTAGTGATTATAAAGCAAGTGCTAAGTCCTAGTTCGTGACTGAAAATTAGAGCACATCACAGCCAGGTGAAAACAAACACACAAGAAGGGGTTACCAAAGTCACCTGTTTTGATAACCAACATAAACTGCTCGTATCAATAAAGATTTAGAGGCATTAAATTAGGAATATTGTTATTTCGTAAGCTCCCAGATTTTGAAGTCGACGTCTTCTAAAAATGGGGCTATAAACAAATTCATAAGTAGGCTCTGTTCACGTTTTATGCTTTTTTAAGGGGGCCTTGAGGGTGCCGGTAAAGTGAAACGCGGCGTAAAACCTGCGGAACCCTGCTGGGAAACAAGGGGAAAGGGGACTTTTAAAATTTCCTTTGCCTTCTTAAAAGCCCTGGTTTAGTGAAAGAGTTAGTTGCGGGAATTGTAAATTGAGTTTAGAGGAGGAGAAATAGATTTAATTTTTGTGGTTTATTTCGGGGTTTATAAAAAAGGTCCTTAAACTTACGCGAAAACTTCAAACCATTACGTGAATTAAAACAAAACTGTGTCACGAGAATAATCTAGATATGTAGCACAGTCACCACCATGTACAATTTCCTACACACGTACAAATAAAAACAGCATTCTCGAAAAGGAAATTACATTTCATTGTCCATCCGCGCGCACAGAGAACAGACACCAAATTTTTAATTCAAAACACACAGCAACCCATACGCATTAAAATAGGTTTAACCGCCAGCCGTTCCATTTTCAAAAAAAAATAAAATAAAACAAAAAGGCGCGTTCCCGCCATTTCTCCGGGCCGCACCGCAAATTCCAGTGGAAAAAATCGTATTTCGAACGCGGTTTGAATTTTAATTGACGTTGAGCCAACAACGCGATCGGCGTTGCGAACATTTTCGAGTTTACATCTCGTTCGGTTGGGGCTGGTGGTGGCCCACAACATGTGCGCTATAAAAGTGACGCCACACGTCCGCAACCTCGACCTCCCTTCAGCGGTGCCATAGCGGTGCGTAGCTACACGTAGGTAAAAGTACCGCTTGTTAATCTTTTGAACGTCAAGACGTCAAGTATCTCACACGTGCTAAAGAGGATCTTTTTATCATCTGTTAGGCGTTTGATATGACGGTAAGCTGAGCTGTGCTTTGTGGAATCCTACATTAATTACTGTATCGCATTTGATACTGACTCTATTGGAGTTATGTAACAGCACAATAATAACATATACCTACTTAGGTAACATATTATCAATGACACCGCTACGAATTACGCTATAAATAAACATATACGATTATATAATTTCCATTCTATCTACATCTGGGTATTATATTTTCATGATTTTCAGCGGTGTTCATAAAAATGTAATAGCTTCATTGCCGTCGGTCACGTGCTACAGTTCATGAGGCCTCTATATTACAATAAACAATTTGGTTCGCTCATTATTCGCGGGTTCATCACGGTTTTACGTACAAATTATTCGACAAAGGCGCGTAATGTCGAATGTCCGCGGATAATTGCGAAATAACCGCGAGACAGCCTTCTCCCGTAACGTTTAATTTGGCGCCTCTCTATTTGCGTCAAATTGAGGACGATGAGGCATCGCTGTAGATGATTGTGTTCTTAGTTCTCTTGATTGAACAAATAGCTTTGACTGGAGCATCGAGTTTTGTGAACCTTTCTACATTTCTTTTTCTTTTTTAACACTCTAAGGAAAATCTCATAAATCTTTGTTAACCCACTGCTCAGTATTCTACAAAAAAAAACATACATAAAGTCGAACATATAACCTCCTCCTTTTTGGAAGTCGGTTAAAAGTAGACTTTACAATGATTCTAGTTTGTAGGACTCCGACTGTTAGATACTTGTCTAAAACATATTCTGGAGGCAGAAATACCTATACCTTTCTGGTTTCAATAATGATAAATGGTATTTTAACAATTAATCGTCTTTTCCAGATAACATGCTGCTACTGTCAACATCCAGTGCAGCAATCATAAACAAGAACCTCCGTTTTAAATAAACCTCATGTGTGACAAAAAATGACGCATGCGGCCAAACGTAAGCCGAACACGTCACGCGAATGATCAGGCGTTGGGCAGCGTGGCACACACACAGCGATGCAAGAGATATGCAACACCGCTGCCTTGCCGCTCGACACTAACCCGCTGGTGCGCAAGATAAAATGCGAAGAGTTCCCCGCCATCAGAGGGAAGCAACACACAAGAGTTGGCATGGGGGTGCGCGATGAGATGGAGGAGGACTTCGCCGTGAAGACGAGGAACACGCCGCCGATGGGGCCGGCGCCGGGGCAGGAGCACCCGCGCATGGAGCACGGCGGCAACGGCTTCTGGCTAGCCGCCGTCACCACCGCCGGCGCGCCACACCCCATGCTCGAGACCTGCACCGAGACTGGCTTCATCAACAGCCAACCTTCCATGGCTGAGTTCATGACGGCCCTACCTCAACTAGGAGGCGGAGAACTCAGTCCTCAACACACTCCCCCTGGCTACGCACCAGACCTGCCTTCCCCTGGAGGCGGCCTCAACGTGCCCGAGTACCCTTGGATGAAGGAGAAAAAAACTACAAGAAAAAGCAGTCAGCAAGGTACGTGAACATTTCCGTAGAAATAGAAGTAGGTAACCAGAATTAAGCTTTCGAAACTGCGCATAGCGGTCAAAAACATTTATCAAGCCCCACCATCACGTAGCGGCCACCAATAAGAAAATAGGTCCTCCATCAAACGCGGATATTTTCGTGTCGTAAGTGCGCCTAACTGCCGCGTGAATAACAACTTCGGAATTATTATTGTGCCTTTCAACGGCAACAACAAATGGCTATTCAACCATTGTATTCTGGTTCACGGTCCCAGAGTTTCTTTAATGAACATCAAATTACTCCGAAATATATTGAATTTTGTGGCGCGACGACGCCGACGTTTTGTGTCTGTAACTGTAGTTGGTCGTGGTGTGGGAGTGGTATCGCTACGCGTCGGCAGACGTATTATCCGAGCCACCGACCCGCTCCAACATGCCGTGTAACGGAACGGAATACCCGACATGCACTATAACCACAAATTATAAGTGAGAACATTTTAGAACATAATTTTTCCGTGCTGACAAGCTTGTAGGTAAATATATCGAAGAAAAGAGTGGGGGGACCTGTCACCATCACTGATATTATTGGTCTCACTGCGGTTGCGCTAAAACGCACAGACAGTCAGCCTAAGCTACCTACATACTGTATATGTATAAAGGGTGGCAGGGAGGAGCATCGATGCGCAAACTGTAACTATGAATTCAGCACATGGTTAGAGTAAATAATTTTTTGTAGGTTATCAAAAAACAAATCAGCTGTTTCATAGAAAAGTGGAATACCCACGCGGTCAAAATGCATACACTTTGACCGCGTAGGTATTCCACATTCCTACAGTAAATTTTGTTTTTTTACCCTACGTAAAATTTCAACGCACGTGTTTCAGAATTATTTACTGAATCCATGGTAACAGCGGGACAATTGCGTAACACATAGGTATCAATCGGAATCGGTTTTTATTTTGACAGTTCAACAATATTCATTGCGTTATTTATGTGTTGAGCAGACAAATGTTTCGAACTTATGAAGAAATGGATTAGCAATTTGCTTCAAAATGATTCAGATTCCGACTGATAGTGTATTACGCAATTAGGGTGCAGGTTGCGTGTCGATGTATGTCATCCTGTATTAACCTTGATTACCAAAAAAACCTCAAACGGCGAAAATATTCCAACCTGATTGGGAGTTATATGTTCGAGCCGTTTGGGGTTGAAACACTAGGGCCATGGGGTCCGAGTGCCCACTTGGTTTTTCGAGATATCGCCAAGCGGTTAGTCGACTCTTCACGTGACCAGAGGGCTGGCCTATTTCTTGGCCAAAGAATTAGCATTGCCATACAACGTGGCAATGCTGCCAGCCTTTTGGGCACTGTTCCTGTTGACAGCGATGCGGACGAATTTTTTGATGCCCTATGATCATTTTGTAAAAAAAAAATTCATATAAATGTACATATTATTATTATTTTAAATAGGTATTAGCATAAATTATGTAAATATTAAATAAATAAATAAATTACCAAAAATCCAATCCCAATAAACTTCACCGAATAGGATTATCCGACAGACTGATCAAAAAGCTTTTTAGACAGAAAAACAAAATACGTCATATTTTTTGTTCAAGTCTGATAGAGACGTTTATTTTTGTACAATTAAACGATAGATAAAAGACGGACTGACCCCAAATTTGTCTCTGGGACAAAACGCGTGTTAGGGAGAACAATGAGCGGTGGATGATCCATCACCATCCGTCGTGTGAACCGACCCTCACCTGGTGAGCGATACATCATGAGGATGCGATACAAATTGCGACATATCTGAACCGAACTTTAGCTTGGGAAAATATTGATACAATTAGCGAGGAATTACTACAACATATTTAATAACCTCCTCCTTTTTGGAAGTCGGTTAAAAAATATATGTATATTTTTTATGCAAGTTCTTATGGATATGTACCCGCAAAAATGTACAGACTTGAATCAGGGTGTATATATTCGTTTAAAAGGTCAAGTCAATATCGTACAGTTTTAAATACTTATTGCATATCCAACTTGCAAAAAATTGCCTTCATCATGTCATAATCCGCATCCGAATCACGAGATTGTAAATCCTCGAGACAAAAAACAGCCACTTACACAGAATCTTTGAAATTATGTCTGTCAGGACAAAAAGAGGATTACAGCTTACAGCCACTGGTGTTGGTTACCGACACCTCCAATTCTAGAAACCGTTGCAATATAAACTGATGATATTACCCGTTCACCTTTCTATACATCACAAGACCAATCAGATGCGATGATTCTACACTTTCGTCTCGGTCGTTCACATTTGCGACCTTCCCAGTTTTTGTGGACTATTTATATAAAAGTTGAGCAGTTTTACAACGTGTAATAGATAATATTTTCATATTTGAGGCGATTAACGCGTGGTGTACAGGAGCGATCTCCCGCGGGGCTCGACGGGGGGTCCCGCCGACAAAACGCACGCGTTAACATCGTTTTATGGACGCTACTTCTTTGCTAAGCGGTTCTTGAGGAATTAGTTTGAAAGAGCAGTTAAGAAATCGGCGCTTTTGCTTTTGATTTCGTTGCTGTTTTAGGATGGAAGTAAAACAATGAGGATCAGATTCTGATATTTTTGGTTGACGCTATTTGCCAAGTACCTAATTGATGTCTAGCTGGATTTATAAGTATCAGTAATAATGACTAGACCGTATCCAAACTTTCACTATGTACCTACTTATTACCAGTGTGCCATATTTCATCACACCTAGCGATATCAACAGTCCACGTCAGAGTTTTAGTAGGTGGATGTTGCTCCTTAAGTATTAATAGATACTCTCAGTCTTGGTCTTCCAATACGCAACGTAGAATGAGCCATGCGGCTCAACCAGTATCACTACAGAATATAGTGTCTGAGCCAAATGATCTTTGATACATATATCGGAATCTGGCACCCGACCAAGACTATAATATTTAAACTTTTGTCTTCCTCTGCCAATAGATCGGAATCAAGTGTTAACAGCTCATACCTACACCAAAAACGTATCACAAAAGAGAAGAAAAAGAGTCTTCCCGTTTATATTAAGTGAATAAGAAAGATGTTATTGGACGATTTCTTAATGTTATAGTTACCTACTTCGCAGTTTGAGTTATATTTAAATTATTAATTATTAGCAAATAGGCTAGCAGCTTGAGAGCAGTGGTGGCCAAGTGGTAACGGCCGCGACTTACGAGTTGTAGGTCGTAGGTTCGAACCCAGACAGGCGCTTTACTTTGTGTAAATTATTTCATCACCACTGCTCCCAAAACGGTGAAGGAAAACATCGTGAGGAAACCGGCATGTCCTAGAACCAAAAATTCGAAGACATGTGACATCTGCCAATCCGCACTGGGCCCGCGTGGTGGACTACGGCCCACACCCTCTCACCCAGAGGAGGCCTGTGTCCCAGCAGTGGGAACATTATAGGCTAATTATGGTATGGTATGGTGAATAGGCTAGATTGTAATGTGTGTATATTGTATCAGTAACGAAGAAAAAAAAGAAAGAGAAAAAGTCTCCAATAAAACGCACATTACAAAAAAATTATAGAAAAAAAAAGAGGATGAAATTTCTAGCAGTCTTATCTAGATAATATAAATATCACAAGAATAACAAAGTAAAATAGTACGCTGTTATATTATTGCAGATATTATTATACACAAACTTGCTTATAGGCACCCTGATGATACCACTACGAATATAAGTTTGCACAAACATGTAGGGTTGTCAAAGTCTGCAACTTTAATGTCCACTTTTTACTCACACATCTCTAACTTTGAAATACAGGATGAATACGAATGTTATGTGAAAAACACTTACATTATTAATCCTCTAAAAGAGACACTTAAATTATCCCTTGCCCAATCTTGGCTGCGAATTACAAACTTACGTGCACTGACTTCTTGTTTGGCATACCTCACTGTGCTCTTATTTTAGGATTTAAATTAGAAATCTACATTTTCTGTTTGTATATTAAGAAATAGAATTAAATATTTTTTGAAAAATTTACAAAAAATCGTATTTCATTCTCAATACTACCAAATATCTGTACCGACCAAAATGTCACATCTTTCGTCACACCGAGATCTGTCGGCAGCCCTAGCACACAAGGGCTGCAGAGCCGGCCGTGAACCGGCGCTACCGGGGTAATCCGTCACTGTCAGCGCTATCGAGCGATGCACGCCCGCGCGATGCACCGCCGCGCCGCGCCGCGCCGCCACCGAACGCGCCTGTGCGCCGTGCGCCTAAACTTAGATATTGCCTTCACCAACTTCGACTCATCCCGACTCCGCGTCTATTTCCAAATGTCGCATATCCGGCATTTTCAATACCGTTTCCTGATTTTTTTCTTTACTACTCTGAGAATATATTTAGACACAAAAGAAAAGTTATGTAAAACGACCGCAGCGACAATAAAGAAGCAACAAAAAACATCGCTGATTATTCTGTAATTATTTTTGGAAACCTACTTATTTGCGGCGAATATTTCAAGGATTTATAAACACAAAAGATTTTGCTAGGAACTTAAACATTTCTATTGTTCACCAACGTTGTCTTGCAAAAAAATAAACGGAACTGCGAACCAGCGACCACGAACACGTTGAATAAAAGACAATTCTCAATAGAATCTGGAGATATATACGTATTAGGGACATGAAACAAATTGTTCGCACAACCACGCCCCGGGCCGATCTCGGAGATCGAAATTAAAATGAACGCCCTGACACGATCGATCATTCCAATTCTTTAATACAATGCCGCGTTATTTCTGCACTGTCTCAATTTGTTCAGACGATCGTGAGTGACGTGAGAGGCACTCGCGATTTCACGTTCCTTGTTCACTGTAATGACTTTTGAGTAACAAAAGGTTTTATTAAGTGTAACCAAGGTTTTTTGAAGGGTTCACGGAATGTGAAGGATGAGATCAAGACGCGAGATGCGTGAAATATCGTGAGTGTCAAGACTACGATAGCTCTACAAAAATATGATTACAAAAAGTGAAGTGACATTATGACATAGCGTCGAAAGCTGGTTACAAAATTGAAAACTTAGCTTATATCAAAGACACTTATACTTACTTCTGAGACAATCTCAATAGATTGTCTCAGAAGTAAGTATTTAACTCTGTGTTTTTAACGCTGGAAGTTTTCCGATTAGGAAAAAATCTAAAACGAAATCCAAAATATTTTATTATACCTAGGACCCAACCTACCTTTACCTAAGTTCTAAAACAGCAAATAAAAAACACAGACTTGGTCGCTAACAGAATCGCGTGCGACGTATCGCGTTCTGTAAATAAGCAGCTGAAATATTCACTGTAATACGAACCTATTACACGTAATGATGATGGCATGGGAACTTTGTCATTCTGCCTGCTTACCGCTAACTAACATTTTTTGTTACGCTTGATTTTTATTTTTTAAATTAGATATGCAGGAAATTCAAACAAGACAATATTTTTTGAGTGCAATCTTTTAAAGTAGGCTCATTATGTGCCAGAAGAGATACGATAAAATTAGTCAAACATTTATTCCAAAAAGTTCAATCGAAACTTTGTTAAAGCTTGGGGTATTTTTTTTATAGACCAGCGGTGCTATTCTGTAAAAATCTCACCGTGAAAACTTAGGTGAAGTGAGCGTGGAGTGAGCTGTCAATAGTGTCTATTCCTAGCAAAAACAAACTCACTTCAACTAAGTTTTCACCGTGAGATTTTTACAGAATCGACCGGCAGTAGGTAATATCAAATTATTTTTTTATTGTACAGAAACGAACTCCACATAAATAATCGAAAGTACTTACATTATAACCACTATGCATCACAACAGGTCCTCAACCCTCAAATGCGCAAGGTGTGCAAAAATAGCGCCACTTTCAATTTCAATGCACAAATAAGTCTTAAATTGTATAAATTAGCTACGGTCGGAACAAACGCCAAAACTCAGGTAGTCCTTTATCTAGCACAGTTGACCACATCTCGCAAATATAGCAATAAATCTTTAGGTCGGCCCGCTTTGATTTATGTGAAAAATGATCGTAAATTTTAGGTTAGAATGATATCCGAAAGGCGGCCATTCTTGGTCACCACTTAAGGTACCTCTCGCCTATTATGTTTTATTAAGTTCCAGTTACTTATTATTAGGTGAAGGTTATCCTTTAGAGCCAAATGATTGTAGCCGCTTAAGCAGCAATCATTTGTGGCTTGTTTCTATGTGTAATTTTATCATCAGTTAGGTACTTTAAATAACTTACTATAAACATATCAAGCACGGTACAGAATGCCTACTAATTCTAAAATAATCAAAAAAGAATCAGTAAATATAATAAAAGGTTATTGTCTTAATATTTATAGGTAATAGGTATTAAAAAGCCGGATTCGCAGATATGAAAAGAGAAATGTGTGCATTCACATTCGAAAGGTTTTCCAGGCCTCACGGTGAATATTAATTTAACCCTTTGTGTATAATTTACGTTTAACATAGTCAAAAGTCAAAGTTCCCAGTTCAAGGTTGCCCTACTCATTTTCTTTGCGAAACAATGTTTCTCCATACAACCCTTCAAAAACTAATAAGCCATTAATAAATCATAAACATCAAACCAAGCGTGAAACTAAAACAAAAATACAATAATTTCGGCTATAACAACCGTATTCATTGGCTGTCAATACACGGGAGGCTATGATTTACGCTGGCCGTAACACTTTCGCTGCCACCGGCTATCATCGCAGCGACATAAATCAATGCGGCGACAACTGGCCCTTTGTGCCTTTATAGCCGATTCCAAATAATACACCCGACACCCGAAGGTTAAAACGTTAATGCGATATGTTTTAGGATTTATTTGACTGTTTAAATCGATGGCCTCAATTGTGCGGTTAAGTGATTCATAGATTTACGTGCTGGTTAATTAATATTTCTCAACAGATTTTTTTTTAATTATCTTCTTGCTCTTCTTCTTCTTTTAATCTGATGGATCTTTTCTCAGCCTATCTTTACAAGATGCTTTTCAAAAAGTTCTCTTCAAAGGCAGCTGCCACCACGAAGTCCACGTTCTTGTCTGCACCACAAAGGTCCCCGTCCTTTAGGTGGGTTAGACCTCCGTGGTGCAGACCAAAGGAGCGAAAGCTCATTCTATCTCTATTCTGTCAAATTATCTTTGTATGAACAGAGACAGTGTATTCTATCGTTGTTCTGTCTATACAAAATTATCAAGAAAATTAGTAATACAGAGCGTTTCACAATTCTATAAAGCGTTTTCATAGCTGTGCACAATATTTCATTTCAGTACAATTAACACCACATCAAATCTACAGCATATCAAATAAAAACCCGACTGCAAATGAAACGGGAGCCGCTGAGTAACTAACAAACAAACAAATAAAACATAATCCTAAGCCGACATAAAGAACGCGCCAATCAATAAATCACTCTCACTAAGGGCGGGCGCACACTGGGCGCCTCTTTGTGGCGTATTGTCGGCGCCGATTTTTACAGCAATTAGAGACACTTACCTGCCACGGTCCACTGTAATCCTATTAGGTGATTGGTGAGAGAGACAGAGGATCTGCGTGGGCGGTCGTGGGTGCAAGACGGAGATATTGCTCAGCACTTTTCTGATAGTAAGACTTTGAATGGACACTGCGATGAAATTGTTGTTTTTGGACCGGTTACGTCTTGTATGTTGTTTGATCTTCATTTGTTCTCACCCTCGCTTTCGATGAGGATTTCAAGCTTCTATGAACATCTTTTTTTGTTGAATCGTATGTTTTGTTTCGATATAAAGCTTCATGTTCAAGGCGCCGAATAATTAATACGACTCTACTCACCGTGTGAATGACCACACAGACACATATCGTAGATATTGATCGGAGTCGCAATGAAAAATGTATCCACAAAGTTGATTAAAACATAACGATTTCCTACAACCCGGTATTCACACCACAATGTAAACAATTCTGCATAATCAATTTGTTCATTTAACACAAGATTGTTTGGCATTTCGCACCCCTCTATGAGTCTCGAGTGAGCTGTTTGGTGGTTCTAAACTGATTTATCATATCAGCGAGAGTTCCAAACAAGCATCATCTTACACGCATAAACCGTGGTATCGCGGTCGGCAACTATTGTTGCCGGCTACAAAACATTCTCGACAATATGCACTAAAACTTGAAGCACATATTTGGATAACGTTGCTAGATCATCTTTGCTTCGTGCGCTAATTTAAAACGCCGAAACTCTGTTTACTAAGACTTCCTAAACTAAACTCTTCGTATTCAGTTTAGGGTTGAGATTGGCATGTGTGTCGTGTGATGTTGTTTTGTTGGTCACGACGCGGCTGTCGACAAACAGGAGCATGGCTGAGACGAGGGTGCGACGCCCGACGTATCGTGTTGTCCGGTTTCCGGACACGAGTTTGCTTGGTCGCGGGTAATTAACTAAGTTTCTGTACTCCATAGCATAAGTGCTTATTGATAAAACAGTAACTGTATACATCTCTAGCTAAGTTCATACAACTCGAATTGGAACCAAAACCGCTGTATCGTATGATAAATGAAAGCTGTGAGCTTGGCAGGTTAAACTAAGCACAATCACGATACCAATTCGTCACATTCAAAGTAACTGTGACTGACTTTTTAGATTTATTATTACAAGAAATACACGTACACGAAATATGTACTTAAATTTCATAACTGTACAGCTAGACAGCAAATTATTAGTTAGCCGTCAAGTTGCGATATAAAATATTCACGCTGCCACAAAGCCTCAACACAGCATATTAAGCTCTAACGTATAAATCAAAGGCGAACATCTTAAAGCTAAGCCGCGAAATCCGTTTAATCACCTCGCGAGTTATTAATAACGCCTTTGAAATTAAACAATAAATTTAGCGGGGCTAATCGCGCGACGAGACCGCAAGCCAACCGCTCGCTGAGTCAACATTTATAGAGACAAATTGTTGCACCACTAACACGGGCTCTACGATGTATTAATCTTGAGACGTAGCTCGTAGCGGCGCTACGCCGTAGCCGAGGGAGATCCCTGTGCGCGCTCACACTACGACACTTCACGCACATCCCGACATGACAACGCAGTAAATCCCTATTATTCATATTCAAAAAAGCTCTCTAGTATGGTAAATTCATGAAGTATGAACGCACACAAAAGTGCTTTATTTATGCTAATGCTAATGTGACCGCTGACTTGTTTAGACACGAATGTCATTTATATGATGCGTGTCGTTATTTTAATGCTGTTCGTGTTTAATACTTTATTGCATCAATTTTGTTCACTATGCGCTCTGTGTAAATGAAGTGAAGATGGATGTGATATTATTTTTGAATGAGAACTATTTTTTATGATGATGCCGAATAATAGATTGTTGTCAGGAAGTATTAAATGAAATTATCAAATTTATATCCAATAATAGTTTTTATGAGTTCATATAACTAGCTATTTTATCAAACATGATAAAATTGCTAACAAACATCAGTCCCCAACAAAAACACTCACGTTTTCACCCACACATCACAGTCAATAAAGCGAAAATTCGGAGAAACCCGCTAAAATATCTGTCAGGACAAACGATTCTTGACCTTATCACGTCCGAGGGTGATAGGACGTTTTCCCCCCATTACCCTCGCATGATATATGGCGCTGGCGCTGGCGACTGCGACACAACTATTAGTGCATCCGTCATTACTCACCGTCAGAGCTACGTTTAGCCGCAGGAGCGTCGCTGCATAAACAACTACATCTCTTGGGGCGAGTGTAGCTGTGTATGCTGCTGTTACAGTTTTGTCCGTGAGTGTACGACGTATGTTGTAGAAGGTGGGATTCTTTGGTATAGTAAGGCTATAATCTATAGATTTGGATCACATACTGGAATACCTGTCCGGTTTGATGTAAAGCTTTTATCAATCAATGTTTTCGGTCTTTCGCTAGAGCTCAAAATCTAGTAAGTATTACTGTAATCATAGAGCATACAGTTACTTCCAAAATTAAATACGAGTATCATTCCAAATCTCTCAGTAGCTTCAACAACTAATTTTGATTAATAAGAATTCCATTGGTTTAGCAATCGTTATAAGACCTTGTTTACAAACAATACCGGCCTTTTGAAACACCTAGTTATCAAAAACACAAAAGAAACCAAAAAAAAATATCGTCCAAAATACAATTAAAGACGAACCCAAGATAAATGTCACCATGAAGATACCTATAGTTCCAAAATGACCATTAAGTATGGCGTTAACGTGAGGGTAGTCTGTAAGTGGACGAGCGAGACGTCGGCGGGTACCCGAGCCTCGTCCGTCTCGTCACGAGGGTGTTAATTTGCTAAGACCCTGCTAATGAAACCCGCGACTTACCGCTGACGCGCCGATCCCCGCCAAGATAAACGCTCACAAGAATCTCGCAGGAAATTGACGCTTTGAACCAACTCCTACTCGTCCCGATAACATCGCACTATTACATCTCACGTTATAGTTAAAAAATGCAATGTTTAATTAAGCGGAACACGCATGCTATTCAAATAATGCGGGTCCCACCACCCTCAGCTCATAATATTGAGAGTGTCGATCGATTGCGAGGGAATCACTCCGCTTTGGAACTAATTTGATTTTAGCATATTAAGGGGGGTGTACATCTAGATATAAGGAGCGCGTCTTGTGGCCCCTCCGCCCCCCCTGTCCCGCACGGGGGACGAGCGGTGGGTAATAACGCAAATGATGTAAGGTGTGCCCTTAATATCCATCACACGCGTCCCCGTATTTGCTTATCTATGGAAACACGGAAGTGTAAAAATCGTCGTGAAAAAAGCTAGGGGTTTCAAATGTTATGTTCAACATACAATACACTTAAGATTATTAGATTCTCGGGACGTATTACTTTTCTTTGCATTGAAATGTTTCAGACGTGGGGAATTCATTGTGGTTTCAAACAAGAGTTTTCTTAGATCCATACCTAGGTACCTAACTTTGAATAGCAAAAAGTACAGTAGAGTTCAGTTGTTTCAACACCATTTTCAATAGGAAATACGTAATGTTCCTACTGTATTATCTTTACTAAACTATCTAAAATTAACATTAGTCAAATAAATAAATATCAAAATCAAGCGGAGCGTATCGACAATTTTTATCAGATCCAGTAACCCAACAAAGACGCGATTACCCGGTGCCAACAAACTCATTTAACTTTACGGAACTCCCGCTCAAAAATATCTCCTTAAATATTTCCCTGTTTCGATTTTATTGTTCTCTATCCTCTTTTATACATCCATTTTATTTACCAAAGACATTAAAGTTGAAAAAGTTTGAAACCGAGAACGTATTTATTTTCGCAATTTCAAAAATTCGAACACTATTCGCTATTTTGAAAGAGCCAGGTTCTTAGGCAAAGGTAAGCACAATCAGCCTGTGGGAAGTTCGACGGAAATAAATGTAGGGTCGGAGGGTAGATAAGTGTTCCCGTGTAAATGCCCGACCTCTTTCGTCGAGCTCTCAATCGGATGCTGGGCTACATAAATAAGAGTGGATGAAGGTGTCCCTTATCTGAACAGTTTTGTCGCCTCACTTCTTACTTTTGAATGCGGTAGTTACCGTGTCGCCTTCTTAGAAGGGTTTCCGTTGTGTTACTTGTAAACGTGTGATGATGTGATCCTTAACAATTGATATTCTGAATAGAGGCATATTACGCATATTAAGCGAATGTTCATCATGTATCTTTAGTAATAATCAATCTGCAGGTTAATTGAATTAGGGCCTTTCGTCATGTTATTTTCCAAGGATGTCGTCCATTGTTATATTATAGTTGTCTGAATGGTTTTCTCATGGCATAATGTTATCGGCTAAGGTCGACATAGCAATAACGCATTAAAATTATCCATATTGCATAACTACACCCATTGTCTGCTACTGCCATAATCGACTATTTCCCTTGGCTAACTCATACATAATAAAGATAAATAGTAGACACAACATTGACACTAGAAACAGTAAAAATCCTCGCTTATTTTAAAGATGTCCGGAAAACGTTAGCCATTAAGTAATTCGTCTAAGACGCTGGTTTCCTCCAGTGGGTTGTTTATTGAACCGCGAAGCATTTGTAATCGTTTAATACCCTCAATTCTTTATCAGCGCGCCGGGGGTGTATCACACTGGGTCGGATTTACCCCCGGCCGCTCTAATGTATAGCTCGATGACAGCCATCTGATTATCTCTTTCGATACAACAATGAAATTTAATTAAATTCACACTTTACTACCAAAGAAACAGTAAAATTTTATTTTTAGTCAACCAATAACGAGATATTTTTATTGGTCCCGAGACGACTCTCATTTTGCGAAAGTGAAGTGGAACGCAAACGATACAACTAAGGCCGACTCAATAATGACGTCATTTGCTTATCAGCTGACCATTACCGAAAATCGAATGCTACATTAGGCACGCACAGTCCGAAACCTAACTGTCCCTAAATCTAATAAAAACTCCTTATCGAAGCTCCGCCATTGTAAACTGCCATCGATTGCAATATTTACTTTTAAGGCGATCATAAATTCTTTCCATTTAAAAAAATAAAAACATTTCGTCTCTTATCGTGTTCGATTTTTAAATAACGGTGTGCCATTGGTAGCCAAGTTGAGGACAAGGTTTTGTTCCCGGTTCCCCTTTTTTCCTGGGGAGGAATTTCTTTTCGGCAATTTAGAGGCGAGCAGATAATAAAAGGGCTCTAACTGCCCCGATCGCACCCTAATGAAAACTGGGAAACTCCTCATTTCAGTATCGATAACTTTTCTATTTACGCCGACACACGCGAAGTGTAACTCAAACGAAATCTTATCACTAATCACTCTATTCGATAAATCAACTCTTGTACACATGCGTAGCATCATAAATTTGAGTTTTGTAACAACAAACAAAGAATAAACTAATTGTATCTGTATGGTTCCTCTATCTATAATTTAACCATTATAGGTAGATAGAGCAAGTTAAAGTGAAGATTTGATACGAAAAGTGTATTCAGTTTTCATGAACTAAATTCAATTTTAGTGTTTATTACTTTTTTAATTAGGTCTGAGAATATAACCTTAAATCCTGAGTTAGTTCTTAATCATAAATAATTGCCAGTGTAACTGCAAAAATTCCAAAAAAATGTCCATCACTTGTTTTTTCACCAAAATCTTCCTTGCCCCGTTCTTACTCTTACTTCCCTATTACTATCCATCAATAAATAGCCTTTCAATACAAATGTACTATAAAACAGTATACATGAGGCTGCGTGCAGGATCAGATCAGCGTGATCCTCAGCACTTGACCTAGTTCGGGTGCAGCGGGTGTAAATCGAGAATCGATATGGCAACGACCCTCGCTTCTCGGTGACTCCCGCGCTCCTCTCGCCTTCTATGATAGCGATTGCTAGGCCTGGCGTGTTGTGTGAGGCTGTGACGTCAGTGTGTATGTTTCGAGTTGAATTTGGAATAATGGTTGATCGTGAATTGTTTGAAAACATGATCTTGCAGTTAAAAATTAAAAAACAAGATTTGTGGAACTGGGATTCTTTTATTTATTTAAATCTTCCTTACAACTATCATTACAGGTCTATGTAGGTACCCAATGCTACAACAGTGCGGCCAGTTTTACAAATCTATACTAACTTAGGTCTTGACTGCTTTTGTAGGTTAAAATTAATTAGGAAAACCACTTCGGTCGTTTGGAAAGACTAATTCATTATTCATGATTTCCTAATAAGAAATGACACATACTCACTAAAAACCTTGAGAACCTCACACAGCAGAAACCAACAAGTAAAACCTTATACAAAACAACGACACTAAAACACTACAATCTAACATATTATTATCTACATGTCGAAAATTGAATGTAGGTACCTACTATTACAGTAATTAACGTGTACATGGTATAGTTGTTGAAACCTATAATCTACAATGGGACCTCACAACAATTTGGTCAGCGACTGCGTACCTTTTTTCCGTAGACGCGGTTGTTCCCCCCGGGACACGTGGTCCCACTAATTGCACAGCTGGGACAACCCACACCACCAAATGTGAGTTTTCCACTTAAATAAATACATATATTTCATATTACTGTAACATATAGGTATAGCTTCTAATTACGAAGGGAAGGACGCTCTATGAATTACTGGCTCATAATTAAATGAATGTTACCATTTTTTTTTTATTGTTGTGGGCTTTGACAATCCAGTAGAAGCTTTCGTGCTTTTTATATGAACATGACAATGTTCACCTGAGGTATCTCTGAGATAAGGCTGAAAATTCGGCCAATTATAGTCGTGAAAATCATGTGTACATAGATCTACAGTGTAAACAAACGGTAGATCTCATGAAACATTTTCCCAACGCAAATGGTTTTAAAACATTGTTCGAATCCACCGCCTGTAAGTTAACATCAAACAACGAGAAAATTAACGCACACCCGCCATATTGAGATTGTTTAAACTTGGATATTATGTACAAGCAACCGCCACATGTCCTTCTCGGAACCCGGGAACTTCTCCACGCGTATTCGAATTCCTGTATGGAGTAGAAATACGGCTTTATAGGAGTAAAATCATACTTTCTCCTGGCGGGCGCGGGGCCCGCGGTACTAATGACCGCGCGGGGAGAGGGAATATCTACCTATACCTACACATGGCACGACAACCACACTTTATATTGCGTTTAGCAGGCTGCCTACCCACACTCCTGTTACACACACAGACAAACCACCAAGGTTTGTTTTTTTTTAGTTATTATTCCGACGTGCACTATTTTCTTTTCTGACCGCCATGCGCCACTCTTGCGGTCCGGTGCGGGGTTCACGACGCTTTCGCAAAACCAAGGTAGCCTATGCTAGGGAAATATTACGAAAAGCGGTTACATTCCTAATTAGGATGATTTTATTTAACTGCCTAATGCTTTTTTGGAAAATGGGGTTTATTTTTTTGTTTTTATGACTGAGGTTTTACTTTAATATCAGAGGCTTTGGATGATTATTCTGGTTTATAAGAGTTATATTTTATTTGGAATGCGGAGCCAAGCAATGAGTATAAAGACCAAAATTACGTAGAACGATGACTCAATACGATTTTTGTGTACGAAAAAACACAAGATTTGTGGTTTTCGACATGGAATTAGAACTACACAACTCACGTCGAATTGAGTCGTTACCAGTAGCATTGAATTGTCTAAGCTACAAGCAATTAAAAAATGCCTGTCAGAGTTTCCTGCCAGTCATGCTCCGTGCATGTGTTGAACTCGCGGCCCAAACTCGGTGGTAATGCTGACTCACTGACCCTGTGTCAAATCTCGATGGACAGTCAACCCAGTGTTTAGCACATGTGTTGAATTTTACATGTTCGCTCAACAGCGTTGGTTTTAGTTCGATAAGGGTGGGTCTGACTTTGGCTTTCCTATTTCACGTAACTAGAACAGCAGGTCATTTTATTCCCCCGTTCATGAGAAAAGCAATTTGATCTGCAGTCACAAGTTTCAGGCTTGATAGTTTACTAATCTGAGATTTGATCATGTTTTCGGTACATAGATATTTTGATTATGTATTGTGAGTAGGTAAAATTTCCTTACGTCATCCCACTAAAGTCTAAAACATCTAAGTAAAGCTCGTACAAAATTCAATTAAGAAATGTAATCTATTTGATAAAGTAATCATGTAAAAAGGTTGAAGGAAGCGAGTGAATATTAGTTGTAGATAATAAAAACCGATAGCATCGACTGTTCATTTAGCAGTGAATGTGTGACAGGTATAAAATGCCCGTTCGCACGGACTCACACGATTACTGAGAACTAACATGCTCACCTCATCTACTTACCGATCGCCCATGCTTGATTACTGCACACCACATCCACTATTCTGAGGAAATTGCATTTGTTGAAGTTGAATAATGGTAAACATGTATTACAACATTTACAAGTAATTTTACACGTTTCTTCTTCTTCTTAAACTGTCAGCTTACCTTACATAAACACATAGGTACATTGACAAAGTGCTAAACTTCAACAACGTTATATATTATTAAACGTAGAAAGTGCATCCGAACAGCAGTATCCATTCATATAAAATACATTTCTTACTTTCAAATATTCAACATACGATATCCAAATTGTTATTGGAATAACGCATCATCCATCAGACATCGTGCGCGTCAGTGGGGTGAATGTAACGTCGCGAGGAAAGGAGAGCTACATACATATAATATGGGTGAGAGAGGGACAGAGATTGAATTTGAAGAATTTGCATAATCTGCTTGGGTACTTTATCATAGAACCACGTGGCAGTGACTAGTGCAGTCGCGGATTACGCGCGCCGGATTAAATCGACACGTCTCCCGTCGCCGAGCAACGAGGTCGTTCGGATCACGCGTCTGCAGCCGATGTTTCAGCTTTCGACACAACTTCAAAACTAAAATATTACATTCATAAGTTTAATGACGCATGACAAACCACACACGATTAATCGAGCCAACTCACTATTTAATTCGAAATCCAGTGGCCGAAATCAAAGTAAGAACACAATTGGAGATCCGACTTTTATATCAAATGATAAATATCACACCGCCAGCCTCGGCCGTCGAAAAAACGCTTAACTTGTCCCGCTACAAAAGGAAAAAGCCAGCGTCTTCCGTTCGGCCGGAGCCAAAGAAAAAATCTTCGCGAGGGATCCGAGCCTTCCATTTATCATATTCCATATTCATTTATTCGTCAAGTTCTGGATTCATTTATTCGTCATGTCTTGATTTCGTCTCATTTATTATTAAAAATGAACTGTCCAGAGCAGAACGTGAATACGACATCGGCCGGGGGGCCACTGTTTCAATCTTAGTATAATTTCATGCTGAATTAGGTCATTGTAATGGGACGGGGCAGTTTTTACTAGTAGCATTTTTATGACATGCTTCTACGTAATAAGTAATTCATTTGTTACCGGGGGCCCTTAGGTCCACGACCTTGTTCATACAGGGTGATCAGTGGGTCAGCGTTATCTCAGAATCTGGGCCGGTGCTGACCCGGGACTTCCGAGCGGATGATGTATCATCTGAGCGATATCGCGTTTGTTGTAGTAACTCATGTGGATGTGTAACACCGTTTGCTGATTTCGAAGCTCTTTTGAAAGCATTAAATTTGTAAAGTGAATGCTTTTTTGTTACCGCGCCATTTTAATACAGTGGTCAATCAAAACGGATAACTTTTATTTTATGTAGAGACGCCAGCACATCAACCTTCCCGAAACTGTTAAATTTTCGCAATTTTGAACCTTATGCTTAAGCATTAAAGTTGAGTTAAAGAAATTTGACAGATTGTAGTAGGTTCATTTACTATAAAACATGGATTTTTTTTAAATTTGATAAAACATTTTTTATTAGGTATTCGAAACTTCGAAAGTGAATGTGAAAAGATTCACTTTCGAAGTTTTATTACAAACCTATATTTAAACTACCGATTTTTTTAATAGTCTTTTAAGTTTAAAATTAATGGACAGTTTATATAAAAAATTGAACATAAAAATAAATGGAAAGTCACTTAAAAACAAATAAGGAATCAGACTATAAAACCTTATAATAGCAAAGGACACCTATTAATATTTCAGAAGTTACGAAAAGACGATGTAGCCGCACGGGGCCAAATAAAGAATATATAGGATCCATTTGTAGGCAATCTCACAATAAAACGTTGTCAGTCTTTGTGTCGGCTGTGGACGGGCAGTAATACGGCTATTTTACAAACATAACAAATGAGGGCATTACTGGCCGAACCTCCGCCACTACATACGGCATACCGACCCATAGGGAAGTGCGGAATTATGATAATAGATAATAAAATTTGACTTTTCATGTATAGGTAGATGCAGTTAAGTACTGCTAGGGCGTAAATACGGCACAGTGAGCATTAGAAAGAGATTGCCATTGTTAGGGTTACTATTTCGAAACTTGAAAGCCCTAACTAAGAGCCACACGTTTGCAAAAAAGTCCGAACATTTTACTTTTTATTCTTTCTTTTTTCAGAAATCATTTAGCATTTTCTAATTAAAAAGATGTTGAGTAGTCCGAACTAAGTCCGAACGGGGAGACAAATATCCGGACATGTTCGGACAAATCCAGACGGATGGCAACACTAGTCACAGATATAATTGGCAGAGACTCACGAATTCAAACTTTTTGTACTCGATGTGCCATATTTTCGACTGTATACAGGGTGTTTCTGCATCGACGCGCAACTTGTTACCGTGGATTAAGTAGGTACAGACGCCAAGCACATCAAGCTACCCGAAACTGTCAAATTTTCCCAATCAACTTTGAACCTTAGGTTTTAGCGATAAAGTTGAAAATCTATTAAAGAAATTTGACAGATTGTAGTAGCTTGATGTGCTGGCGTCTGTAAGTACACTTCGTTGAAATTTTTCTTCGGAAATTTAAAAAAATACTAGCTGTTCCATACATTTTGACCGCGTAGATCTCTATCTAGGTATCTATCCTATCGCTTGTCCATTAAACAGCAGTTTTTTTTTTTTTAATCTTATCTTAACTTTCAAACTATTTCTATGCTACGGTCTAGAATCATCATGTTTACAGTTACAGTTTTTGTTTTTTGATACAGTTCTTGCTCACAAGCGTTAGAAAGAGACTGTCACACAGGTATAAACGACAGAGACGAGCTATAAAAAGCCAACATTTTCGGAAAATAAATGTACCCTTTACGGCTGATACTTTGCTTACGTAAAACGCACATACACACTTGTCTTACTTCAGCGAGTTCAAGGTCCCAGGCCATTTCATTACATCACCCAGTGGCGTTGACTGTCTCCGGCGCATCACTCGATCGTCCAAAAAACTCGGGCTTCGTTTGATGGGCGCTCGGGACAGCCTGGACCCGCCCCGGGCGCCGCGCAGCGCACACCGCGACAAGAACAAATGACCCCGACGCATCATAATAAATAAAACAATTTGTTCTTAATTAGATTTCGTGAATTTAATTTTCATGCCAGTAATTGGTCGGTGGCCACAAAGAGCGGCTCTCTATCAGTGATGGATGATCGAACAGCGCCTGCGTACTATTTACCTTCGGTCTTTCTACAGTAATTAGGGGGTTCGGAAGTTTACTTTCATTATTGCTTATGAACCTATTACTGTTTCTAATATAGATTTCATTTGTTGTCGGACTATTTTTTATTTTAAGCGTGAGAACGTCAGAGGAAAGACACGGTGGTAAAGGGGTTTTGGAGCGCCATATTAAATTACAAAATTCTTCATTTCACTGACCGTATAGTAATCACCGTTCTCTTCGCTGAAATTAAATGTACGAAACATACCTACATAAAGCAAACCTATTCCTCGAGTTCCCGTAGCGTCTATAAAAAGAAATGGAACGAAATAAATAAAAGAGGAAAACAAAAGACAAATCGGAAAACGCTCGCTTTTATATACTCGCTACAGAGCTGCGCCGGGCGTAAAGTTTAAAAAATAAACGCCGAAAAAATCTTGAAAAGTCACGGACGCTTAACTTTCTTCCCCTGTTTTATTTTTCGTTCCCTCTTGTGCACTCTTTCGTCTCCTTCTTACTTCAGATACGTAATAAAGCTGTCCCGCTCTTCTTAACTGATAAGTTACTTTTTTAAACTGCAGGAAAATCGAAGTCGTTCACTGGGCGAAATTAAAAGCTGGCACTCGCAGACATAAGTCATAAAAAGAAAATATGGAAGACGTTAATCTGGTGATTTATTTTGGAATCTATTTGTTGTTTTTGTTATTTTTAACAACTGCAGTACAGTAAATGTTAACTGAAATTGTACGCATTAATTATACCATTGTAACTTTGTTTTTATGAAATGAACGGACACTTTTATTTCATTTCATACATTTAAACTTCTACCAAATAATTATTTCGTAGGCATGACGCCATAATAATTCAATACAGAGAAATAAGACCACGTTTGATTTTTATTTTGCAAACAGACAGAAGCATTAGAGTAGGTTGGGGTCAAAAGCGCCAAATCACTGTGGGCTAAGTAAAGACAGCATGAAAAATTAAAGTAAGTAATAAAATTACTTTTTAGAAGTTTTTAAAATGAAAGCCGTGCGTTCAGTAACATTTATTTTGAAAGTTTTTCTATTAGATCAAAAACCGACTGATTCGAAAATAATTTGTCGGAAATGTCCGAGTGGCATCAGCTATTTAGATAGTACTACACAGTGAAAACTCCACGTACTGGTAAACGTTATAGTAGGTACCTTGTAACTAGTTTTTCTCCAGACAAATGTTTTTAGCGTGATAATCATTGATAGATTATTAAAACATTGATTTATAATTTTTATGTTCCGAAACTCTTGATTACTAAATAATATACCAAAATACATCCTCGTTTTAAATAAAGCAAGAAAAAGTACACATTCCTACACCGAATCACTGACAAAAACTATTCCTCTCACTCACAAACATTTTTGCCAACCATACCAGCAATGATGCAATGCAAATGTAACGGTGCTCCGTCACCGCAATCGGATGCCTACCGTCAAAGCGGGAACTTTACACAAGTAGAAGTAGTGCAGGAAGGTCCCCCCACCCCCCTCTGTCCTCACCTACCCGCCATTACGACAAATAGAGGAAAAAACTCGAGAGCTGCACCGGCCGCGCTGTGTACCGTTTGTATGCCATCCGACGTCATTACTCCACTAATATCGAGGTGAAAGTTGATGTGAAACATCTTTTTCTTTGTAATCATGGTAGATAGGTATAAGTTTGAGGAGAGTACTGGCTAGTTGAAATTTTTAGAGACTTTTACTGAGTATGAGATTTGTTAGGTACTGGCTGAAAATGAATCTTTGAAGTTAAACTTGCTAATCCGCCAGTGGACATATTTTAGGTAATTGATTTTCTACATAAATGTTAGTTGTACCTATCTAATACTAGCTGCGCCCCGCGGTTTCACCCACATAAGTCTTGATCCCGTGGGTATATGGAGATAAAAAGTAGCCTGTATATTAATCCAGGGTGTCAACCTCCCTACAAAAATTTTATCGAAATTAGCCACCAGCCAACCAGCCGTTTGAGCGTGAAGAAGTAACAAACATATAAACACACACAAACTTTCGCCTTTATAATATTAGTGTGATAACATCACGCCTATAATCATAGGGCCGAGTTAGGCAGAGGTTTAGGTACAGACGCCAGCTGCACATCAAGCTACTACAATCTGTCAAATTTCTTTAATAGATTTTCAACTTTATCTGTAAAGCATACGGTTCAAAGTCGATTGGGACAATTTGACAGTTTCGGGTAGCTTGATGTGCTGGCGTCTGAACCTATAGTGAACCCACATGTCGCCAGTTATGTTAAAATAATAGGTACTGCTTCCAAAAGTCATTCACACAGTTCAATTCGACCACTAAAACCCAAAATAAACTACCCTTATCCCAGAAGAGCACATCAGTTTGTAACGATAACTCTTGTTACGAAGTTTAAAACGGAGCCACAACTCCACAAGTTACGCAAAAAGTGGTGAAACAAAACGAGGCGATGCCCCCAATGCCCCCGAGCGGCCTGATATTGATATGAGTGACTTGCACTTACCTCCCCCATCGCAGCTCGATGTTATGGACAACTAGCGCCCTTCGACCCCCAATGTTTGCCTAACAAATATTGTCTTTACAAACACAAAGCTCACGTCGTAATCTTAGTTAAGTGTGGCAATAATGTGTTAATCCGTTGATTTGACGTCGATTATTGAATAAATGATAGGAGAAAAAATATAGTGCATTGTTATTTTTTATTGGTGTTTACTTAACTGTTGAGAGTTAAAGACATTTTTGTACACGACACGTTTTATCATTGTCTGGAATTTCGATTTTCTGATGGGTAGTAACATACTCCAGCTATTTAGTCAGAGTCTGACACTCCCTTCCGCTCCACCCAGAGCGGGAAGGGTCATTTGATGATTTCCCATCAGCAAAAAAAAAAGCTATTTAAAGAATATACCTACAAATCTGGGGCACGGTAGTGCACCCGCCAAGACGAGCCAAGCGAAGCGCAACCTACCTTTTCTCGAAGCGCTTCGTCGTTTTTTTTAACCCTCATAACTTGGGTTTTGATTATACCAGATAAACAAAATTCTCGGGATATGATGTCAATAGTGAACTTATTAAACATATAGGTAAAGTTTCAATTGCATAGCTCTTATACTTTTGATTTTATTGATATTTAAAAAACCCCGATTTCGTCACTGACTGATAATATAATCATCAAAACTCTTAGGGGTACTTCCTGAAGTCCTAGAAATCTGAAATTTGGTATGTAAGCTAGCATTAGTATACAAACAACAAAAAAATTCTAAAACTTGGAACTTTTACCCCCCAATTCCTTAAACTAGGGGATGGAAGTTTGTATGAGACTTTCGCAAATTTTAATGCTAGAGGTGGGAAAATTGATATAGGGACTCCTTTTTATAAATAATAAAATACATATTTCACGATTTTTTGTAAATCACCCCAAAAAGAAGCCCTAAATTCACAAACTCTACACTTTAGTCAAAATATGTAGCCCGTTTCGCTACCATCACATGGGCCTATGGTGAAAAATGTATTCACTGTTCATTACTTTTCTGTTATACAATAGTTCTTGTAGTAACGAAACGGCCAAGCCTCATATTTTGACTAAGATGAAGAGTTTGTGAAGTTAGGGTGTGTAGAGTTAGGGCGTGTAGAGTTAGAAGCCTGGCTCTACATGAGAGCCAAGAGATAACTTTTTGACAGTGCGAGCCATAATATATGTGGTCTCGTCTTGGCAACATTTTACATGAAAATGTTTTGGTGGGATTTATAGTTTTATAGAAATACTAGCTTCTGCCCACGACTTTGCCTGCGTGAATTTTTTTGTTGTTCCCCCAACCCACGCCATTGCATCGCATCGCCTGACGCGCTATTACTTCGTTTTTCGCTTAGCGTTCATTCAGGCTTTTTTTCTTCTTGTTCGGCTCCTAAGGGTGCTAGCGTGATATTAAATAGCCTAAAGCCTTCCTCAAAAAAGGTAAAAAGATTTTTTCAAATTAGCGCGTTCTAACAAACAAACTCTTCAGCATTATTATTAGTACATAGATATCATCAGCTGACTACTAAGCCTCATCCCACAATTCGGTATCTAAATCTTACGGGACGACACTCAACTGGCCATTCGCACTAAGTTGCGAGACCACAAAAACGGGGGCGAAACTGCCTCCATAAACAAGTAGAAGCGGCGCGAGAGGAATATTCAAGAGGAAAGTTGGTCCAGTTAGCCCGCGTCCACTCAATGTGCGACACTTGCATCTAACGGGCCGAGTTGGGCCGACTTGACCACCGTACGTCACGCCATGCATTGCCCCGTTGTCCCCTTAATGAAGCCTGTCCCGAAACAAGTTTGATACTAACTTATTGCCATCTAAGCACGGTTTGATGGCCACTTAAATGTTCTGCCACCACTTAATAGTTGCCTAACTTTTGCCATTATAAACTACAGATTTTGTACTACGATAACGTGATAAGTTTGTAAAATAGTAGGTACTTTTGGAGCTTTGTTGAGCTATCTATTTTAGTACCTATCAGACAATCTTATTAATATTTTAAGTGTAAATGTGAAAAGTTCAAGGACTGGACAAATCGTAACTAATTCATAATTAATAAAAATATTTGGTGGGACTGCCTGTACCTCTTACTTTTATCTGTAAACCAACGTGTAACACACCTATATCATCAACATTTTTTCTTTATCTTAGGTATATTGTAATGGATATTCCGAAGTGAGAAATGTTATCTACAAAAGATATACCTACGTAGAAACAAAACATGCTGCCCTCACAGTGCGAGTTAGTCGCATTATAACCGAATGTTGGAAAGTTTGTCACTGCGCACAGGCGCGACCACGCCAAACTTTACGAATACGACGGAACTGTGAATACGAATCCTATTATTTGCTGCAATAAAAAGTTATCTTAGCACATTGGGGCTATATAAAGTATAGGTGTGTAGGCCTCCGTGTTTGTAAAGGCAGTGGATATTGAACACTGTTATGTAACACATTTAGTTACTTACAACAGTTACAACATGTGTGGTTGGCAATGTTGGCATATCAATGGTAGTTGGAAATCATTACATTATTGGAGTCTTTCACTAAGTTTACTTATGACTTCGGATAAAAAAAAAAATGTTCATCTAAGATCCTTTTAATGAATTTGCTTATGCTTACTAAATCAACCGTTTACAGATATGAAACGCCAAGAAAAACTGCTACAACGCACTTCATTTTTGTCAGAAAATGTCGCAACAACGCTTGCCATCAAATGTATCAACATTTAATTTCTTTCAGTAAGAAATTCAGAATATCATGGTTCAGTTGGTAACAGATAATCCGCCTAAAGTGTCAAACGATCAAAACACTGCTACAACGCATGTTATTTTTGACACAAAATGTCGTAGCAACGCTGACGTATCCGACGTATTTCCATCGAATTGAATAAAATGTTGGTTTTTCGAAAGTTGGAATATTGTGTTATGTGTATGTTTGTGACAGCAGGACGCGTCGCCCGCGCATCAATCGTCGGGCCGTCCGACACTGCGCCTGCGATGGCAGACAAGTCTTGCCGAGTGTGTTTTTAGCCCTTCGCATCCAAACAAATAAAAACAATATGTCACTGCGATATCAGTCTGTAAGTTCATGTGTTAACAACATGGACACATTTATAAAAATAGATGTCATCATAATCAGCATAATATCATGTTCTTACTGCTGGGACACAGGCCTCCTCTCGGTGCATGAGAGGGAGTGGGCATCCGCCACGCGGGCCCAGTGCGGGTTGGTAGATGTCACATGTATTCGAATTTTTGGTTCTAGGACGAGTTCTTCCTGACGATGCAGATGTTTTCCTTCGCCGTTTTGAGAGCAGGAGGTATTCCACTCAGAGCACTGATTTTAACCGCACTAAGAGAATAATTTACGCAAAGTACCTGCTTGAATTCGAACCCCCGACCTACAACTCATAAGTCACGGCCGGTACCACTGGGACACCACTGATCTCTAAAATAGATGTACCCTAATATAAAATGCGCTATGGATTGGGCTATGCTCGGAGTTTCTTTGAAGGATATAAGCAGGAATGAAATTATACGGAACAAAACTGGAGTTACCGACATAGCTTGCAGAGTAAATAAGCTGAAGTGGCAGTGCGCTGGCTATGTTCCTAAAAGGATCGATTCTTAGCCGCTTGAGCAGACGAGTCCTAGACAGGAGACCGCGCATCTACAATTAGTGTTAGTGTGGGTCGGCCTCCAGCCAGAGCACCGACGACCTTAAAAAGGTGGCTGGGCCAGACTGGATACGGAAGGCGGAGGACAGTGTTGTGGCGCAGCCTGTTAGAGGCCTACGTCCAGCAGAGGACTGCGATAGGCCAAGTTGAAAAAAAAATACCTCAATGGCGATGAAACAATTTCTGTTTTCTGCGTAAATCGTAGGTGTCAATTGAGAGAATGCGTTATTAAAGTAATGCGAGAAGGCACGCCATCGGACTCTTAATGTAGAGATCCAGCAGAGTCGACTGTAGATACGTATAGGATAAGGCACAAATAGCTATCATGATTCATGACATTGAAATTGTCAGTTGCATTAAATGAAAACAAATGTTGCAAAAGGTTTATCCATCTGTCTATCAATCGCCTACGCCAGCACTAAGGTGTAAGCTTTCGTGGCCTTTGGTATGATAGGAGGAACACAACTCTGAAATCATACCGAATCATAAAGATACCTCTGTATCTTGCGAATATTACCACCACACACATTTATTGCGTACAATATTCATTGATGTGTAGGTGACACTGCGCCCGCGCCAGAACAATTCGTCGTCCGGAAAGTCCTCACTGGCGCGTCTATCGACAACTCGCTTGACAGACGCAAAAATAACCGCCGCCGTCTAGAAAAAAACAAAAGATCGGATATAGTTCTGTTGTGTGTAGACAAATGTCAAAGCGTTTAAAATTAAATAATTTTATTTCGCGTTATTTTTATTCACTCGGCTTCGGTGGTGGACAGTTGGCAGTGTGGCGTATGAATGAAGATGTAACGGTAAAGATTAATAATTTAGTTACAAAGCGTAAAATAATGAAAATCAATTAATCAATGCCTGTCATTAGTTCGCCACAGTTTACCGCTGCACACTTTAGTTAGATACAGAGTTTGTGGCGCTTTTGCTTTAGTTTATACACCTACTAAAATCGGTGATTATCAAATAAAATCGATTTATTTGCTGTAGGTAAGTGTTGGTACAGTATTGGACTTAACGTTAGTGATACGAGTATAAGAGATCAGTGAGACTTAGTCATAGTTATTGTGACGTGCAAACATTTCAATATATCCTGTAATTTTTAATTTAAACTCGAACAATTATCTATGTTTATTTTAGTTAGTAGGTACTCATTTATATATCTTAATTACAATTTACAAGCTAACACTAAAATATATCGTATGTATCTACTGTATTTTGTAGTATAATAATAAAAGAGTTCATTTGGCATCAAAAATTCGTTCGCATCGCTGTCAATAGGAAAAGTGCCCAAAAACTGGCTGGGATTATAGTCAATTGAATTACTTAAATGCCAAAATTGCGTTGTACTTAATATAAAATTAAAAATATTTATATTATAAAAGTCATTTGTTCAAAAAACCTAAATATTAGGCACTTAAAGGTCCTTTTTAGATACTGCCTAAATCGCCTTAAAAGCTTGACAAAAATGTTGGCAAAAATAAATGATTAGATTTGAAAACTTATTCGGATGATTTCCAGCGTCCAACTATCAATACTTATAAGCTTCACTAGAATATTTGGACCTGTCTTCTGCATCGTGTAGGTATACTGTATGCTCATAACATACGTCTACTGTTGTTCTCAATAGATTCCAAATCTCTAATGTAATCGGAATCTTGAAAATTCTCACGCTTTTAAAGAAATGTCAAGACTTTATTACCGTAATTTTATCTATGCCCATAGCACAATTTGCCATAACCACTAAAAATATTTTTCAACAATTACCCACAAAGACAATATAAGGGAAAAAATAGATAAAACGTTGAATGCCGACGCTTGTAGACTTCCGTTCCGTTGTCTCGGACAGCGGTCGGATTGTTTCTTTTAATCTCTGCCTCCGTTGAATACAGAGCAGATAGAACACAGAAGGTCGACAAGGCATGAACAGCGCATAACCAGCCATTTCCATCACTCGTAGCCAAAGATTCAGCTTACAACATAGGTATAGCTTTCCCCGACAAATGTTGAGGGTCAACTATTTTGCCGGATGTCCTGCTTAGGGGCTGCACCCGGTGGCCCCGTTGATTGCTGAATCAACGGCGCCGGGGCCACCGGGTGCATCGCTGCATATATCCTGTATGATGTCTATTACCTCCCTACCTATTACTTGTGAGCAAGGCCTAAGTCTTATTAGGTAAAGTGTAAATGATTCTGGTAGTAAAAGTTGCCAAATAAAAACAATCTTGATTCGTTCGTTTGTTAGTTCTTATTCGCCGCTAACTGCAAGCTATTAAACACTAGTCGTTGTTAGGTGTGAACCTTCTGTTCTTCTCCACACAGTGTATAAGCACAGCTAATGATGACCGGCCCGACTGCGCAGACGCACATAACGGTCGCGTTCATTCATCAGCCCTGTCAGCGACATCTATTGACAGCTGACTTCTGTTGCTTCTGTGTCACGCTACCGGTTCAAGTCATTGTTTTGTTTATTGAAATGTTACGTCTTTAATGGTCTTTAAGACCCTTTAAGATGAGTAGGTAATCCGTTAGATATTAATTTTAATCTAAAAAGTTAATGCAAACTAACTAAACGTATTTTCTTTCTTTCTTTTCTTTCCAACTTTAGGTGTGCGCCTTTTTTCTGTATGTTAATTTTGTAGTCTGTTGTGAATTTGCGATTTTATCATTTTTGACGATATTATTCTGGACGTCCAGATCCTTAAAATGCATGGATATACGTGCACGTTATAACGTTATCGTGGATAGAAAATTTAATAGCGTCTTCAATTCTTCACATATTTCCATACAATATACTTCCCTGTTATCGTGATGCCGCGACGCGTACGTAGACGTCACGTTAGAAATTATAAAAGTGCACATTGTGCTCAGGTACTAGGTATAATACTGTGCTTTTCATTAGACTCACCAACTAAGGCTTAAGCTACGGTTTCCCAGAGAACGTGTCCGTATTTTATTTATCGGATGTCATAAAAATCTATAATTTTAACCAGTATTTGAAATGAAGGTGTCAAAAAACGCTCTTTAGGTATTTAGACATTACGGCCACATATGGCGGTCACCGCTCTTTTAGGAAACCGTACCCTTAGGCTAAGGCTTATTTCGAGCCGTGAGAAACGTGAAAAAAATTTTAATGAGATCAATGAAAATCCGAAGATAGTTGTATCTGTAGACCCGTCCATATAACAAAGAACATCTCCCGCCAACAAAGAAGTAAGACAAAAATTTAAATTCAAAAATAAAATCACTGTAGATCCACATACGCCGCTAGCTACCAACTACAATAGTTAGTGATAACAATGTTAAAGAAAAATAAACCATTAAAATATCATCAGTCATTGCGGCGACCCCCGCGGTGGGCAGGTCAGCGGCCAAGAAAAAACCTCCAAATTCAAATGAAGAATGATTCATTTATGAAAATGGAATGACAGATTGAATGAATGGTAAGACGGGTACAAAGGAGAGCGGCTACTGGCCACCGCTTTGTGGTATTATGCCACGTGCTCCTGTGGACTGCTCCTCTGGGAATTGAGGACCAGACTGCTAGTAAAAAAAATATAAATAGTTTTCTACAAAATAATTCCTATACATGCTCTGTTTTGTAAATTTTAACTTTACTAATGTGATATGATGTCCTTCTAGATTCTAGAATGTCATGTCGAACTCGCAACTAGTACGAAAAAGTGAGCAGTATAAAGATAGTGGACATAAGAAGTTGTACGAGGTTGTCTTTTGGCAATCCATTAATCTACTTCTTTTCGACTTCTTGCAGGTTTTTTTTTTTTTGGGATAAAGTATCAGGCTGATACGCATATATAAATCGATGTAATCGTCGTAGGTAACTAATTTGTCTGTCTAGGATCAAAGGACCAAATTTTAAAAACTAGTCTTTACACGTTACGACTAGAACCAAATCATTTACGTTTTGATTCCAGCAATCTAGCAGGAATTTAGGTATTTATTACTGCTCCTCAAAATTAGCTTTAAAATTCTTAAATGTGATATAAATATTTCGTTTGAGTCTAAAACCCACCCAAAATGCAACATAAAAAATGTTCGACATTCAAAGTTGTGACCTTATCTCGTAAAACTGGCAATTACAGCTACCCTTGCAATCTCGTCGGCACCAAGAGTTAGTGAACTCCGACAAACACTAAGAAAGAAGGAATGGGCAATGAAATTAAAAATATGTCTTAAGGGCAATTAGCTTTAACTTTTACAGTAAGTGCCCTATCTGCTCGCCGGAGCTCCCCCGCGCTTTTCAATTGTGGGGAACGCGACCAGCTTTTCGGTTGGAGTGAATTTTATGAACTCTCCAAGAGTTGCGACTTTTGAACGAGTTCACTTACCCTGCTGCGATAAAACCCATTTAGGTACTTTTCAAGTTAAAAAATTACTCAAGTCAAAACTTCCAAATTCACGGAATATTTCAAGTTTTCCCTGTAAACATGACTACTAAATAAGCCACATAGTTGTATCGCGGCGAATCAAAAGCTAACTTTGCTGAGGTCAGCATATTCAAACAAAGGGCTGTGAACGAAGCGAGGCCGACTACGCATAGGTATTGTTAAGCGTTCGGCTCTCCGTCTGACGAAGTGTTTAACAATAAATTTCCATTTAAAAAGCCGCAAGGTGCCTGCGGGGAACGAAGGAAGCGCGGAGGGGACGGGGTGCCGCAGCTTCCGCCGCTTTTTTCCTTCATTTCCTTAAGGCCGCGTGGCTAGGGCGCCGCCGCCCTACCAGAATTAAAATGTTCGTTTATTTATTTTTTTATAATTATATGTAGGTACATATAGACATGCAATAAGGCACTTAATAGTTGGATATGACGCCACATTTATAGTAAACTTACAGCATATAAAACAAAGTAGGTAGGTACTGACCTTAATTATTCGCAATAAATTTTCAATCGATTGTGATGAAAGGATTTAATAAAAACCTGACTTTATTAGGTAGGTACCCTCAATCTGTTATTTTATCCATCGAATTTTATTTCCATAATAAGTTATGCAAATTAATTTAAAATTATACACTTTATCTGCAGCCCGTATGGTAAAATATCAATCATAACAAGTACCCACCAAAACTACGTTTAAATTATTTTCCAAAATCGTATGGAGGGCTCCCGCCGAAAATCTACTTTTAATAGTCGCACCATTTAAGGGTGGGATTTATAACGGTACTACGGAACCCTAATTTTTTGCTTTACGCATCGGGCACAAGTACAAGAGGAGGCATAGTGTACTTCGCATAAAATATCGGCGGGATAATAATTAAAAGAAGCGATAATGTCTGTAGCGCGGTGAAAAACGAGCGGACCATCCTTTTTATTTGATAAATAAAATTTATTCCCCGCCGCCTGCCTTACCCGCTTCTTTGTGGGTTTTAACTTCCTATAAACCGCTGTCTTTGTTTCTAAACTGTTTATGGAAAATACGAATTAAGTGAGAACGTAAACGAATAATTTCAAGCATTGAGCTTTTCTTTTTCTGGGTTTCCATCTTATGTTGATTTGATTAGGTAAAATAGGTATTGACAAATTTTCTTTTGAACTGCTTTCATTTAATATAAGTAATTAAAATAATAATAATAATAGGTAGATACAAGTATATAAAAAGGAAAGAATCATAGGGCATCAAAAAATTCTTCCGCATCGTTGTCAACAGGAAAAGTACCCAAAAGGCTGGCAGCGTTGCCACTTTGTATTCCATATAAGTAACAAGTAGACAATTTAAATTACACTAAACCAAAACCTAATGTCAATTTTGCGCTCATTTTAAATACGTTTGCAATCAAATCCCGTCCACGAACACTTCGCCACCCCATCTAACAAGACATCCACCCACCTGTCATTTTTAAGGAGTCGATAAGGTCTTGCACTTGCATCTCATTACAGTACTTCTTCCCCTCAACTATTAACCTACCCCTGGCATCCCCACGGATCGCAATCGGCCCGGTTTTACGGCGCACTAAATATTCTCCCGGCGACAATTGCGATTATGAAAAGTGCACCGTTATTTATACCCCACCATCGTTTATTTTTTGTCGCCCCTTTCAAGGGCAATTAAATACCACCAGTCTTAAAACGCTTTGCATATTCCGTAGAGTTTATTATCGACCTGCTAATAAAGATAGTAAATGTCGCAGTAAGTCACGGAAAAATGTCGCAGGATGTTTGTGTTTGGTCTTTATGGGGGCAGCATTTTTCAACCGTGCGAAATGTTGTAGATAAATCATAAATACATAGGTCGTTAGGAGGTAGGTAAGTTTGATTAATCCAATCTAAAATACTTCAAAGTAGAAGTACCTACAACTTTATACCTAGCTAGGTAGGTACGTCAAACAGTCTCAAAACTTAAAACAAACGATTAGGAAAATAGAACTTCTAAATAAAGGGATTAATGAAATTTCCTAGTCGTCGGAATCGAACCGCATTCCCCGGAGACGAGCTGTCAAAGTGCTCCAAACTCGCGCCGCCTGTCTCTGCGACAACTTTTAATAACCTTCTGTATCACCCAAATGGATTTGGGAGCCAGCACAATCCGACACTCGTTACGTTTCCAACAAACTTAATGTGAACGAAAACTTTCATAAAAGGGTGGAAGTACCTGCTTGTGAATACCGCTTTAATTACCGAAATAGGTACGGCGTAGCACTATGCTACACGCTACGGCGTAGAGGGTATAAATTAACTTATTGACAAAACATTTGCTTACGACCACTTTGCTTGGCTCCTTAACTTGAAAACTCCTTGACTTTGCCTTTTTAAATACATGACATACCAGAATACAATAACTCCATATTTGGACACCTCTCAACGTATCTACCTGCTTAGATATTTAGTTAGAACTTCGAAAAATCGCTACAGCTTTAAAAAAACTTATCGCAAAACCCCCAGAACCTAGAAACACGAGCGGATCTTTCCGAAGCATGCATAATGGGGAACATCGGGCCTTCATCAAGCCTTGATAAGGCAATCTCGAGTCACTTCCTGATATCACCCTTCACGGAGCCCCCGCTTCTTCCCCGCACTGAAACGAAATTGAACCGTCTTAGATCTGTCTCGGCGTAATCCACGCTTATAATTGATGCGACAATGTCAAACAGGGACCCGATATAGCCGGCTAATCGGAAAAATACAAATCCGCCACAACATGATCGATTGTTGCGACACTGACACACTCAAGTATAAAATAACAGACTCGATTGCTTACCGTTTATTTTGACAGAAGACAAACTTTGAAGCGCTGAGATCTTATTAGTACCTACTTAGGTATTCGATACCAGCTAAGTATCATCAACATTGATCGTGCTCGTTTCTTTACAAAAAGTGAGTGTCAATCATCGAAGTAAAACTCGAGCACTTTATGTGTCAATACAGAATGTTAAATCTTGCAAGTAAACAAAATATCACACCGGATCACTTTCTCCCCATAACGCACCAAACGACATTGTTACTGGCAAAAAATTGTGGAGGAATTTTGCTTTTTTTCGTTTGAAATATTGAATTTTTACATTTATGCTTTTCACACCTCATAACGTAATAATTCGTGGAGCCCCTCGTGGAACTTTTCCGTTGCAGCAGCAACATTCAAAATAAATGTTTGGCACTTTATCATCACCGCCAGTGTGTGGCACGCGACTTGCGTCTGCACTCACTTTATTGTCAAACTTGTGTTTACTTTATTGTAATACGAGAACAGTCTCGCAAAAATCTGATGGATCGATATTTTGATGTTTCTGCTATTTAATTTCAATCGATTTTCAAAAAACCTAATCTTATAACAAGGTAAGGTCAAACGATGGCAACACACCAAAAACTTTACCCAGCTTATTAAAATATTTTACAGCAATTCCATGTCACATCCGCATGTTAAGAAAACCAATTAAGCAGTTCCAACCCTCGATTCCTCGTGCCTCTGACACAAATAATGTGACCGCAGCATTTAGTCTCTCCGGCCCTCGCAGGGCCATCGAACGATCTCTAATGGCATCCAACCACCAACTGGCCACCGCATTAATCCTTTACCGGCTCTTGATTAATTATTTAAAGTTGCCCGAGGGAGTGCTCTCGGCTACTCCGCAAATTGTTTACAACTGCTTGTTACATTACATTTACACGTCGGGGATCAAATGCTTGGGTTTACGGCTACCTGTTTTTGGATTGCCAAAACCTATTGGGTTTTAGATAAATTACAGAGTACTTCTTACTTCAAGGAGTCTTTTGGAGATTCGTTTGTAGAGTTATCAAGGTAAAGTGGATCATGCCTACTCAAAAGTGCTAAGACAAAGAAGTCATCCCAAAATTAGTTAATTTTGGCTTTACTGTTCCTTATAAAAAGTTAAACCACAATTACAAAGTAATAATTCAATTCCAACACAGGGTACAGATATTATCAAATTAAGTGCGGACAAGCGGACTCTTGACTTGACCGATGTAGTGACCCCTAATCCGCAGTAAATCTTGGGACCAACATACCCTGTCCGCGGCCGGAGGGTTAAACAACCTACTTCGCAATCATTTGTTACCTACACGCTGTAGACAAGACAGGGGTGTGCAATAAAGAAATATTTACATTCCTTCATAATTTAATACCGCCCGACCTTTTAGATTGCCCGCACGGGATCGTGGGAGTAGATATGCGAAAATAAAATCGAAGTAGTTCACCGTGATTGATTGAGCTACCTGTTATTGATGTTCTTGCTTAGATATTTATTAATTTGGAATATAGTAACGCTATGAATATGCATATAAAAAGAAGTACCTAATAGACACGATCGATCCTTTTTGCCACTTACAAGTGAACATGTGCATAATCAGCGTAGAATGTTACCACTGCTGGGACACGGGCCTCCACTCTGTAAGAGGGAGAGGGCCATAATCCACCATGCGGGCCCAGTGCGGGTTGATGGTGGTGTCACAAGTGAACCGGAGCGATCAAAATTCTGAAAAAAATGCATCGCTATACCGTACACTTTAGACACAATTTGATGACCAAAATCAATGACCTATGTATTTAACACCAACGATTGAATTCTGCCAAATATTCATTCATATTCAGAATAGCAACGTATAAGGGGAAGACCACAACCACATCAAAAATGGTTGTTCAGTGGTTCGGAAGTGTACACGGAGATAATGCGAACATTATACGAACTCTCGAGCCCGCATAATCGTGCTTATTATGCCGTGGAGCAAAAACTTACGAACTTGCATCTTTCGCACATTCATCCTGGTATATGCGTGCACACAAGTTGATGACTGGATGTCGGGATTCTTTTTAATTATGGTGTCTATTGACTGTGTGTTTATATGATGGGTAGCTAGTTTTCATCATGACAGGTAGGTAGGTAGGTATACTGAAAGATTCCCAATATAAAACTAAGTACCTATTCTTATTTTTTTTAAATAAATAAAGGAGAGGAGCGATACCTTTGCCCAAGAATGGGACAGAGAAGGCTAGTAAAAAACAAAGATAAACCTCTTCTGGTTTGCAATATCCTTTGACTAAGTACTTAGACCCAAAAATGGCATGGTCACAAGGTAGCACTTACAAAAACCGTAGGCGATGGGTATATGGTTATCTCAGTAGAGTACTTCACATTAATGTAACACAGCTTAGGTAAACACTTTCGTACCCCTCTATACTAAGACATGATAATTTTGTCGGATGACCAAGGGCTATCGAGTTTCGGGTTCAGTAAACCGATAATTTTGGAATGTTGACCAAGTATACGAACTTATGCACGTTAGGTGAATTAATTACACTTGCACTGAGTTTAGAGAAACTGATAACACCACCTATTATATTATTCTTAAGAATTTTACTTGTACCTATAAGGTACTGTTGTTAAGTAGGTACATAGGTAGGTAAGTAAATAAGGGTAAGCTTTTTTTTGTACAAATTAAAAGCAGCATTTACCTACTTCAGTGCAACCAAGCGGAACCAGGGGCTGCGTTACCATTTGATTGACAGCTGCCCTTGTCCAATAGCAATGGCGAGACCTGACGAACACGTCAATCAAACACGAACCCACCCCACCTTATCAACAAAACCAACACCATATAATAACCCCTACCGCTTAGAACATAAGAGCCACAACAAGTGCACAGATGACATCGCCATCGCGAGCCCCGCGGCCGAGCCATCACGCGAACGCGATCGCCCCATTATTCGCCGCCCTTTTGTAATTTGAATTTCGAATTCCAATTCGTATTTTGTGGTAAAATAAAAAGAACACCGTTTCGACACAATGGCGTCAAGGGCGGTGTTCTGACATGCGATCAAGTTATTACATTAAAGGAAAGCGTACCCGCGAGCCCGGCCCGCCTCACAGCCATGTTATTGAAAGCTTCCAGGAATTAAATAGCATTCTATAACATTAATTTGAAATCGGCCGTCCATATTTTACAAAACAAAGTTAAAGCTGTAAACCATTACCTACCTAATGGGATAGATTTAAAGCACACTTTCAAGCAATGATTAAGTTCGTACGTTTTATTACAGAGAATGGACTGCCCCGACGACTACGCACTGCTTACACGAACACGCAATTGCTGGAATTGGAGAAAGAGTTTCATTTCAACAAGTACCTGTGCCGACCGAGAAGAATTGAGATCGCAGCTTCATTAGATCTTACTGAGAGACAGGTAGATACCTATAGAAATACAAAGAATATAATCTCATCAGTCATCCATAGGTACCTTCCAACAAAATATTCATACCTCATCAAAACTTGCAAAATAGATACTACATCCAAATTATATTTTTTTTAGTTTACCGAATGTTCACCGCCATTGTGCAATGGTGATAGATCATGACGTCATGCGTATAGTTCTGATAGTTTGGTAATTTTAAATGAGCTATCGCCAACGTCCAGACTACGTTCAATAGGTACACTGTTTCTCATCCGATCACAGAAGTTAAGCAACATGGGGCGGTCAATACTTGGATGGGTAACCGCCTACTGGGAACACCGCGTGACGTTGGCTTTTTGCTTTCACAATTGTTTATTTTGGTCTTTAAAGGGTTTTTTTTTATTTTACCCGAAACATCCTCTAATATTGACTGCCCAAATCAGCCTCCCGTTTGAGACGTGCATAAAGAATCTAGATAAGTACTAATTTTTAACACTTGTTACAGGTAAAGGTCTGGTTCCAAAATAGGCGTATGAAGCACAAGAGACAAACACTCAGCAAGACTGAAGATGGTGACGACAAGGACTCTACCACATCAGAAGGTGGCAAGAGCTCTAAGACTGGGCTAGACAAATTTTTGGACGACGACGGTCCGCTATCCGGTAAGAAGAGTTGCCAGGGTTGCGAGTTACCGCCCGGCGCACTTTGTTCTCCTGCTGATGATCTACCAGAGCTAGCGTCACGCACACGGAATAATAATACGCCGAGCGCTACCAATAACAATAGCTTTGCGAGCGACGGAGCCTCCAGCGTGGCTTCCTCGTCCTCCCTGGACAAACTCGCCGAAGACGACTCACGAGACGGACACCCTCCCCTCACAGCGATGACCGTCGCTCCTAGGAACTTGACCAAGAGAATCAAACAAGAATCGAGGAAGCGGTCGCCTTCACTGGATGCCACATGTAAAGTGTCGCCCTCTTCCTCTAAAGACGGACTTGGCCCAGTAGTTGGTCTTTCCGATAATGGAAAATTCTCATCAGTCAACTTGACACCGTCTTCGACGCCAGGCACTCCATCGAGTATGCATCCGAGTCCACTGGGCCATTATCCTAGACCGTCGCCTCCAAACGCCGCGCCTGGCCCGCCGCACCCGCAAGCCGTGCCCAACGCGATGCCCCCCTACGTCATCAGAGGTAACGCGCCACCTGGACAGTTCGTGCCGCACCCAGACTTCCGCATGGATTCCAAACAGTTCATTGGAAAGCTTGCGCAATACCCCCAAGGTAACAGAAACTATGAAGGATACGGAACCGCAATTCAGTCTGCTGCTGAACAACATGGATATGTGCGAAATCAGCAGCTTACACGACAAGAGGGATCCCCCTCCACAAGAGCGACAAACGGCGTAGCCTCAAGGCAAGCATACCCTCACGAAATGTATCAAAACTATGGATATCCCGCGTATGGAAAAGATCAGGTAGCCTACGGGCACCCGGGATATGACCAATCGCAGAGTTACAGTGGGGAACATATGGGGTATGCAAACAGCCACTATGGGTACCACTATCACGAAGGTGCGCAGCATGATCACGGACACAACTACTATGCTGCTGACGGACAAAAAACCGCACACGGGACGGACTATTCGAAGAATTACTATGATGGCAATGCTTACTCGCAGCAGGCAGCTGGGTACGCGACAGCAGGCGCGCAGGCGGGCGCGGCAGGCGCGGCGGGCGAGGCCTACAGCGGCGCCGAGTGCACCGACGGCTACGGCTCCTTTCAGCAGTTCTACGAGGCCACGCACGCCGCGCCTGCCGGAGACAACTCAAACTCCTCCTCAGACTTCCACTTCCTCAGCAATCTCGCTAATGACTTCGCACCAGAATATTACACCATTTGAGATAAGGACTTCGCCGAGCAGGCGAGTGATCTGTTCGTGTAAGCTTACTTACCTATTTAATACTGTGTATGGAACGTTTAATATATAACGGTTACGGTGTTGACACTCCAGTGAGCGCCCAAGGCGAAGACGTAGAAGATTGCTATTCACGGCTAATCCTAATCCAATTGTTTGTTAAATTATAGTTGCTATAAGAAATGATAATGTAATAAATTGTAAATAAATACTTATCTCTTAATTATTGTAATAGATAATTAAAGTAAATTTTTACTCTGATGCGTACAGAATAAAGAATAGATATTGAAATTGATTACAGATATTTAAAGAAATGCCCAGTTGCGAAAACACTTATTCGAGAAAATATTTTAAAATTATTGTAAATTAAATATAGCAGTTTTTCCAATCTACAAGCCATTGTTTGATACATACACGGATTACCAATAAATATCTACTGTTGCTATAACGTTAAAATAAATTGTAGGTAATTAAAACTGGTATCAATGTAAATTTCTACAAAAATTATATTTAAAAAGATTATCTTGTATCCAAACACCTTTTCAAGTGTTCATGATAAGAGATATTTGAATAAAAAATCATTTTACGACACATAATAATAGAAATTGTTTACAAACTTAAGGAATAGTCGTTGCCTTATTTAGTTAATATTGTTTTGTGACTATAAGACATACTGTAGATACATATAGGATAGTTTATTGTAAGTCATTATTATTGTAGATATCATCAGCTCTATCATTTTGGCCTATTAAAAAAATAAATCATTTGGTGTCACATGTTTTCTACTTTAACTCCTACTCCCCAAAGATATACAGTTCGCGTCAAATAACTTTGCCGCTCTGAAGCTAGGCTCTTTCCTAGCCGCGCCAATCCGCGCCATGCGCGCTGCTGTTGTATTCATAGGAGTGATTTGTTCAGAGCGGCAAAGGTATTTGACGCGAACTGTACCAATTTCACATGAATCCACTATCCGCGCGACTCGTTCGAGTTTCTCATGCGATAATAAGTATTATAGTAATGAAAATAAAGTTAAAATTCATATGACACTGAAACTGCGCTCCGCTTCGACGCTCTTTTGGTGTGAGTTGAGCCGGACCCGCTGGTCCTCGAGACACGAAATTTGGAGTGTGTATTCTTTGTGAAGAGTAGGTATCCACTAAGAAAGGGTTTTTCGAAATTCTGCCCCCAAGAGGGTGAAATTTCACGCGGACGAAGTCGCGGGCAGAAGCTAGTAATTTATAAAACAATCTTGCAAGCAATACTTTTCTATTCTATGGTATACACGAAACATTTGTAACCAGTGCACAAGCTGTAACCATGAATTCAGTATATTATGATTTTAGACCACCTAGCGTAGAATTCTTTCGTCGATGATCAAGACAAAACTCAGGTGCTTCATAAAAAAGTGTAATACCTACACATGGATGAAAATGTATGGAACAAGTTATTTCTTTTTTATAACCAATAAAAGATTTCTAGGCTGGTCTAGTATCATGCCAAATTCATCATCTGCCTAGCCTTTTCCCAAGTATGTAGGAGTTGGCTTCCAGTCTAACCGGATGCAGCTTAATAGGTACCAGTATTTTACATGGAGCGACTGCCTATCTGACCACCACAACCCAGTTACTGAATAAGTAATACGATACTCCTTGGTAAGACTGGTTGTCAGACTTTCGGACTTCTGACTACCCGTAACGACTGTCAAAGATCCACGAATGACAGCCGGTACCAACGGCTTAACGTGCTTTCCGAGGCACGGAGGGGTCTCGGTATGTAAAGATGGTCACCCATCCACAGACCAACCGCGGCAAGCGTAGCTTAGCCTGATCGATCGACCTGTGCGGCTGTTGTTATTTAGCCAAGGGCCCCTCCATGGTTGCAATTTGCACACCGGTTTATTCTTTTCCTGTTTATGGCGCCACATCTATAAGACAGATTTAAAGCCAGTATATTTTAATGTTCAATCAATGCTTGTGTCTTCTCTGTATGAGAAGATCTTTACCCTGCAGTGGGATAATAATAGGCTTATTATTTATTATATACCTACTATAGTGTGCAAAGAATGAATTCTCACAAGATTTTATATTATTTATTGTAGGTATACTTACTATAGTGTGCAAAGAATGCACTCTCACAAGGTTTAAACCCCTTTTGCTCTTTCGTGATTAAGCGCTTTAACCAATGAGTAGTCTACATGAATAAATAATTAAGCCACAGACACATTACTGTGTTGTGACTCGGGGTACCGTACCGGGATAAACAAATCACAATACTTTGATTTTGATTTATTCAATCATTGTTAGCTAACAATGATTGATAAAATAACAAACACAACACAGTAATATCAATCTGGCTTTATAATAATCCAGGACCATTATAAAAAGTATTACAACATTCTTTACTAAGAAATGGTAGTAAGGAACCACAGTCTGAGTAGGGTGATAAATTAAATAATATTTGAGTAAAATAGATATCTCAATACTGCTGTTAATTTATTATCAAACTAGATCAAGTGAAGTAGAGAGAGATTAACAAAGTTGTGATCATTTAACTAAGCATTGTTATACACTTTTTATAAATATCAATTATTCAGAAACAAAATGCATTATTGTTTGCAACAGTAAAATTATTTGAAATAATGACATTAGAATCTGGTTGGTTTCATAAAATTAGGTTACATTTTACAATGAAACTCCATGAAATAGTAGTCTAGGAGAAGTAAATATAGATCTCAAAATTTCCTGTTTACTGGAGAATATTAGATATTCCATATAAAATTTGTGATCAGAACATCCCTGTATAGTACTGCATCGTGTAGATACCAAGATTCTAATGCATACTCCAGTAAAGCTTTGTCAAAAGACTATAAAATGTAGTAAAGCAACTGTTACTTAAAAAGTATTTAAATATTTTTATGAAGTGGATGGTTTCGCCGCTTGCATCTGGGCTTGCAGCTTCATTTCAATCATCATGCAAATAGCTTTGTGAACCTTTGATTTCTCTATGCCTAACATTTTTATTTTGTCCATTTGTTCCGTTACAAAAGACACTTTCCTCTGGAAGTAGTCCTTAGCACCAGGAATATCCTGAAAAGACAAATACTGTTAAAAACACAGGGAAAATGAGCTTACTGAACACATAAAACAGCAAATGAACATAAACTACAGCTTGAAGAATAGAGATTAGTTTCTTAACCAAACAAAAGGAATCCTAATTAAATAATGGCATAGGATAAACAGACATATTGCTATACGGAGGAGAAAAACTTTGGCACAAAAAATGATGTTTATTCTACAAGTAATTAAATAAGTATGACTTTCTTAAACAACTTACTTTCTGTGCATAATATCCAGTTCCTATATCAATGAGTACATGCTCAGTATCTGATATTTCGCCAGGGATGTACATAGATCCAGTCAACGGTACCAGTATGCTTTTACCTTTACACTCAGGAGTCATTTTCTCAACACATTCTCCTGATTCCATAAACTTCCCTTGAGCTATCTTCAATGTTTGTAAAGAGTCTTGAAATACGGTCATTTCCTGAAAAAATATAGGTAAACGTTTAAACGAAAATATCACTTTGAAACAACTTGTAATTAGGCATAACCTAAGTATATCTGACGACACAAAATAGGTCATTAAATAGCGAAATAACTAATTATAAAGTAAAAAATAACCAAATTAAGACATATCCCGTAGGCGTTCATTTGCCATTGTATATTTTTAACTTACTTGATCCAATTGCTGTTTGAGTTGGGCCAACTGCTGTAAATTGAGCTTGGATAAATCGATTTGATGCATTCCCGGCGCTGGTGCACTTGATACAGTAGCCATTGTTAATAAAGTTGATATTTCACACCTAGTTTAGTAAGAATAGTGGCTAATTTAAGTAAATGCAAGGTTTCTCAGCATAATTTTCGCAGGAGGTAACCTCAAATATTTGCCACAGCAAAAAAGACAGTTCTAATCTAATTTTTATTTTGACATAAACTTGACAAACTGTCAGTGTCAAATTAGATTAGGGATGTACGAGAGACGAGCGTATAATATGGACAGCATGGCAATAATATTGGATTTCATGATTAATCTAAGCAATTATACGTGATAATTTGTGGAAAGAAGAACAAGTGGCAGCACAAATAATTATGTGACAACAAAGGATCACCAAAACCATCAGGCGAAAACATGCAACGCTAAAAACTGGGATGCTGACACATGAGTAGACAATTGCTGCATCGGCTTCAAAATATGCTTCATGTGCACCTCAGTTAAATTCAGAAGAATGCATTGAGATAGGAAAAAAACTTTTTAACAAAAAAAAAAAACCGACTTCCAAAAAAAACACTACAAAGTGAAAAATAACTTTTATTTCGGAAGTCGGTGTCTTTGGATCTGTATTTTAGTGTTTTGCCACCGACTTCCGAAATAAAAGTTATTTTTCACTTTGTAGTGTTTTTTTTGGAAGTCGGTTTTTTTTTTTTGTTAAAAAGTTTTTATTTCTCGCTTTTTAGTGTGTCTGTTTATAATGTATCTAAGTTACAATAGCCTAATGGCAACTTGCTCATCGCCTTTTACAAAATATTGCTTTGCCCGATGCAGGGACGTTAATTGTTGAGGAGTTCTCCTGGTATTCCACCATCAACTCCGTTTCACCATTCGCATTGTGACGAGCATAACTTGCTTAGTAACCATATTAAAGTAAGTAATCGAATCGCAAACCGGTAAATACTTATTATTGAGTAGTTCGGGTGGCCATCTGTGGTTTTCATCATCAGTTCCATTTCACCAAATGATGCTTTCCGAGAGCAAATGCACGAGTTACTATAAAAAATACCCAAATCGCTATAGGTGTGCCTATAATACTTGAAGAGTTCCTTCGATTTCTCCAGGATCCCATCATCAGATCCTGACCTGATGACAATGGGACCACCTGGAAAGTATACCCTTTCAAACAAAAAAATAATTTTTGAAATCGGTTCAGCCGTCTCCGAGTAATCGGGGAACATACATAAAAAAAAAAAAAAAAAAAAAAAAGTTTCCGACGAATTGAGAACCTCCTCCTTTTTGAAGTCGGTTAAAAACAGGTGATACTTCGTTGTCATCGAAAATTCCTGTCATCTGTCATAACTTTGGCAGCATAAAAACCTGACAGGATAATATTTCGCGTAGACAGACCCTGCGTTCCGAGTTGGGAAATAATCGATGTGAGCGTGCTTAAACCCGTACCGAATTAGCGTGAGCGCGATAACGACGTCCCGTGAATCGTCATAGATGACGTCATGACTTGCGCCATCTTGCGATAACGCCGACCATGCCCTAGAATAATATCACCGTGAGCGCTGTCAAAAATGACAGTGTGTGCGAGGATATGTCAGTGTGTGTTTTGTTTTGATTTGCATCTTATCTTAAAATTAAACTAACGTGGCATTTTCGAAATTGTGCTTCTGGCTGATAGTCGCCACCTAACCAAAAAATAAGAAATGTGGTGTTTATACAAAGAAATACTGTAATAATATCGTTTTTACATTGAGTAAGCACTGTGAGCGTGTTCACGGGCGTTCCGAATTGTTGACAGAGCTCAGCTGTCATAATCGGAATGCATGTGAGATGATGTGAGCGCTTTGAGCGATTATAGCTAATTCGGAAAACGCCCCCGATGTTTCGCATCTCAGCCACCCATGATGCGAAAAATATAATTCTAGTTAGAATTAGTCAAAAATGTTATGATTTAATGAAATAGTCCATATTTTGTGAAAGTGATTTTGCCTAAATCCACTACTATTGCTATGTATAAGTGTAACCATGCCAAATTACAGCTTTTAAGTGGTCTGTCTATCCCTCAACTCATCTGAGTTACACTGTAGACAGACAGACAGGCAGACAGAAGATGGTCTTGGCGTTACTTTTTTTCTACGTAAACCCAAAATCTTTTTTACAAATTTTTCTTTTGGCATTCATAGTCGATTTTTTATTCATCTACAGTGGAACCAGTATATACACCATAATGTTTATTGTTTAGTTAATTTTGGTAACAACACTATCTGACTTCATTGTTCTATAAAAAAAATACAATTTAATTACTATTCACAGAGTACTTTGATAAGACTATAGTGAATTTCTAGATTATTTTGGAATTTGTGTAGATGTAATTAACACGAAGTTACGTAATCGTGTCACGTTTCATAAAGTGCCGCTTAAATTAAATATTGAGGATCAGTTTTAATATAGTATTTGTTCGAAGGTGAAACTTAACCCCAATCCAACCTCGTCATGTCTGTCACCAATTTGGATACAATCGAGAATTTTCAAAATTTTATTAGGTGAGAAAATGATTTTCAACTAATTTTTCCATTACATTTTATCAAAAGGTTAATTGTGTTTTAGTAGGTACTTTCAGTGGACACTTTGTATGTGACTTATCTTTTGTTTTTTATTCTAAACATTCTACAACTTCTGTAGTATTTATTAAAAATATAGTTTTCAAGAGGTAAATTAAAACTTCACAACATTAAGATTATAGTCGATTTACAGCTCCGTTTTGCTAAGAAAAAAAATGTTATCTAACATTGTGAAGCTAAAATATCTGTAAAAATAATTGTTATCAGCAGTAATTATTATCAAATGTGTTTCACATTTTCCTAAGATTACTAAAGATAACAAAATGCTATTAATTTCACCATGCCTACCTCATGGCTTCCATGTAACATGCTTTGTTTATTCTGATATAACTAGATTATCCATCTAAACAAAACACTGATAAAAATGTGATAACAGCAATCAGCTTACCCTCCTGAACTCTTATGTGGAAGTTTTGTGTTCCAAGTCTGATGATTAACAAAAAAATACTTATATTTTCAGGACACCTGTGCTAACAGTAGTTCATTTTTCTGCTGAATGGGCAGAACAATGCAAGCAGGTCACAGAGGTGCTAAAGGAACTGGTAAAGCTACCTGAAGTACAATCCAGTGGTAGCAAAATAGCTTTATGTGATGCTGAAAAATTATCTGAAATCTCATTGCAGTTTAAGGTAAAAATAATTCTCTCTTTAAATTGTACATAAAAGAAATAGTTGAGTAAATAATACAAGCACTTGTCTTCCTTATAAAATATTTAATGTGTCTGACATTACAATTAATTGACAAAAGAGCAATGATGTAACATATAGTAAATGGCAATAAGTTTCTAACTAAATAACATTTGATTTCCAGGTGGACTCCGTACCAACAGTAATTTTATTCAAGAATGGTACGCAGCTAGACAGAGTAGATGGTGCTGACGCTGCACAAATATCTTCCAAAGTGAAGGCCCATAGTACAAATAAGACTGCCCTGGGGGATGTAGCCCCTGTGAAACTAGAAGATAGACTGAAAGCCTTGATAAATAGACATGATGTTATGGTGTTCATGAAAGGCAACCGAGAGCAACCTAGATGTGGTTTCAGCAAAACTTTAATTCAAATCCTTAATGGAACTGGGTAAGAATATTACTATATTAGATGGAGTATGTTATATTGTAAACTAGAATAATGAGGGACAGGACAGTAAGAAAACTAGATAGATGTTTTCCTATTACTGTCTATAAGCCACCACAATTTGACACCGTTTAATGGTAAAATTAAAGTGACTCATAATGCTGTATATTGTAATAATAAACTACAAGCACATAAAACTGATAGTAATGTTTATAATATAGTTGTAGTATAAACAGTTCTAATCTAATATAATGGCACACTATGCCATAAGTGTAATATAAATGTTTTGGATAACATTGCTCTTGTTTGTTTTCTATTCTGCCCCTTATATAATAATAATGATGTCTTGTCCTCTTTTCTAGGGTGCCGTATGATACGTTTGATATACTGACTGATGAAGAAGTACGTCAAGGCCTTAAGGAATATTCGGACTGGCCTACCTACCCCCAACTTTATGTTAAAGGTGAACTAGTTGGAGGCTTAGACATCATCAAGGAGCTTCAAACTAGTGGGGAACTAGATGCTACACTGAAGCCTTAATAAATGGTTTATGCCATTGTAGGTACTTTAATTTATTGCATTAAATTAATGATTTTATTAAATAATTGTTATCATTTTATACCCTTTGCTACTAAACTGAATAGTGCGATTGTAAGATACTAAATACCAATTCATGTCATTGCTACATATACCTACTATACTATGGATTGTGAGAGTCACGCAATAGTTTCAGTATTTCACATTAGGCGTGCGCAGGGCGACCCAGACCTTAGACCCAGTCTGGATCCAACCACCCTTAGAGCCACAGAACATATATACCCTTAGAGCGAAGCCACACTGCTTCGTTACGTTGCTTTGTGTCGCCTGAGCGATGTCGCTGCGCGTCATTTTACATAGATATTACTATTTTTTATTGTCCGTTGCGTAATCGTGTGCGTTGCGTAACAACGCACAAGGGGAAGCGGAGGGGGTGATACTGTGTGATGTCGGAGCGGCAACGCCACAGAGCATGTATGGGCAACGCAGCAAGGTAAACGCGCAGTTATTTTTGTATCTACTCACTGAGAAGCTGCTACGGCGGCGAGCGGCGACGTAGAAAACGGCGGCGGTGCGTTATGACGCCGCACTGTATATGTGGGTCTCGATGCGACGACGCAACGCGACGGAGCAGTGTGGTTTCGCTTTTAGCATATTATGAGCTGCAGCCTGCAACCGGCACGGTTGACGCAGTGGTTAAGCGATTGACCGCTGCGTTGCGTGTCACGGGTTCAATTCCCGCACGGAACAAATATTTGTATGACCTACAAGTAGTTGTTCCGGGTCTGGCTGTTTGTGTATGTGAGTTTAAATGTTTGTAAACGCACCCACAATACAGGAGAAATTCCTAGTGCGGGGCAACGTTTTATAAAAAAAAGAAAAGAAAAGAACCTTTGCTTTATTGTTTATATTGCCGGACCATTCACCATCACCAGCGTGATACCTATCTACTTTGTCTTATCCCGTATCCGGGCCCGGGAAGGAACGCGGCATTGGCCAATAGTAGAAAATCAGGCACATTTGTTTGACGTAGGATAGTTAGAAAACCTATTGGCAGTTGGTTTTTCATGTATAATTTATTATGAGCAAAATAAATCGACTAAGAAGTCTTGTGGAATAGAGTATCTTTTGATGTAGATGGACAGCCACAGAGCTGACAGAGCAGAGCATACAGCTGATGAGCTGACCTGACAGAGTGACAGTGACACTGACAGACTGACAGTCAGTAACAAATAGTGTTCTGTGGTCAGTAAATGAATCAAGACGAACAAAAACTTTGCGAACTGTAACCTAAAATAAAAATAAAACGAAAAAGGACAATATAATTCACTAGAAACTTGGTAGATGCTGTATTTGTGATTATATGCTCTGATTTTCCTGACTTTCTTTCTCGTAGTTATGGATAAATTATATACTTATAACCCAAGTATGCACATCCTTTAGCTAATCAACCTATTTCTTACTGCGTTCGTGTACATTAATTTATTTATGTATCTTACTGATTGTGTATCTATTATCTTTAACTGATAATTATATTAACTATTCTATTGTAGAAATAATGAGTAAAACGAGAACGGCGGGCGATGGAATGGAATCGAACGAAAGCACGTCAGAAAGGGTTCAAAATGTGGATTCTAAGATTACAGTTAGCCCAACTAGAAAAGATAGTTTGTTACCCGCTCGTTTAGTGCAAGTGTACGCTACTAAAGTGTTCAGATCAGAGAAGAGGAGATCATTAAGTGGGAAGAAGACCAAGTTTGTGCCTTACGAGCCCTATCCTGCTGCTGTATTGCCAATCACACCTACATTTGTTACAAAAGACTTGAAAAAGTCTAAGAACAACATGGATATTAACACCTTGATAACTCAAATGTCTCAAATGAGTACAAACTTGAATGAATACAAACCTCGTCCAAAACTGAACTCCACAAGTGATAAGTCTGGTCCCGATGTTGATAGACCCAGTCCTGAGGCAGTTGAGATGAAGAAAAAGATTGATAGCTTGACACATGAAAATGAATCTCTAAAAGAACAGTTAAAGCAACAAGTTCAGGTATGAATATTTATATTTACTTTCTATTATCATACATAGCTATTAATTGTTTTGCTGCACAAATTATTACAGTATTACAGTTGCTGTACAAATTTTGTTGCTGCCCTATAAAGGTTTAAATGTAATAGTCATCCAGGCATCTTATCAGAATGATTATAAAATATGACAAGACCCAACAGTTTAATCAGAGTTACTTGAGTACTTTAAACTTATTAACTTCCTTAATACTATCTCAGCAGCAAAATTGCATCATAGTTTTTAAAATATGGTGTTATCTGCAGGTCAACAAAGAACTTAAAACTATGCTGGTGGCATCAATGGGTGAGGACCTTGAAACACAGGTACAATCTCTGAATGAAGATAAAAAGCATTTGGCGAGTGCTTTGCTAAGTTCCGCACAACATTTGTCTACTCATCAGGTTAGTTGTAAAAGTTCTTCATCATTCTCTAGCCCTTATCCCAATTATTTGAGATTGACACAACATGTCTTTTTCTCCCATACTTCCCTACTAGTCGTCATCTCAGAAGTCACCCCCTTTCCAACCATATCATCTATCACACAGTCCCTATCCATAGTTTCTTTGGTCTTCTCCTACTCTTATAGCATTAGCCTCACAACAGTATGTTCTAAAAGTTATCATAATAACTCTGAGGACTTGGGGTGAACAAAATGCAAGACACTGGCTACTAGGATTTAAAGTTGGAGCTTTTCAGAGGTCCAAATGTGCAGTCAATCTACGCAGCTTGACTGCAAACATGTTTCTGTTGCAAACATGACTTTGGTAAAGAAATCACTTTATTATTATTTATTTTCCCATAACTGTCCCACTGCATGGCAAAAGACTACTGGATGAGGAAAAATATCTTATTATTAACCTTTTGACTGCCACACATCGAAAAATCAAAAACGTGCCCTCGGCGTCAAAGTCTGTCATGTAGTTGAACCGTGGCATGCTGGGCACATTTTGGTTTGTCATCTATACATGACTGTGGCGGTCAAAAGGTTAACAATGTTCAGGCCTCGTATTTAACAGCCCCTTTTAAATTTATTTGATTGTTTAGGAACAAACTGAATGGCTAGCTGGGCAGTGTGAAGTATGGAGGAGTAAATTCCTTGCAAGCAGGTAAGATAACACATTTAAAATTAATAAAAGACAATTAATTGAATTAATGTTTTTGTGAAATAAACTTGTTTATCCCACTGTGTTTTGATGATGCATAAATGATTTTAAAACATGTTGTTGTTGACTCATAAATGAATGGTAAACTAATGACTAAGATTGTTTTCAGCTTAATGGTAGAAGAGCTAGCTCAATGTAAGAAGTTATTAAACGAAAAGACTGAAAATTTACAACAAGCAATCAAACAATTACTTGACGAGCGATGCAGGGCGCGAGACATGATGTTATGTACTTATAAGAACTTGTACAGTCTTCACGAAAAGTGGCTTGAAAATATCGCAATAACTGAATATGCGGGCAACAGTAAGATGTACAACCGTCCCATTGGCAACCTCAACTTTAACGCGACTATTCCGCATTCGACAAACGTACTGGATATGACATCAGTCAACTTGAAACTGTCGGAAAATATCAGCAGTTCCGTCGAAAAGCAGGATATTAGCTATTTGAATAACTTACCTACTATCACTGAAGGAGAAAAGAATGCTGAAAATGTAAGTACAATTTGTGGTGAATACTTAAATATTTATATGACCTCAACACATTAATCTTAGCTTGGATATGCAAATCAAACAAATACAATAATATTTATCGTAATAATAACTTGTCTGTGTGTTCATAAAACATGTTTAGGCTTTATATGAAACACAAGTTTTGCTGCACTGCAAGCAAACCGATGCAGATTTTTTGCGGCTCACCATCACCTCGCGTTGCGTTGCGGTTGGTAACAATTCGTTTTCGCCTTCTGTATACATCTTCTATAATTATAATAAGATCATAAAATATCTTTTAACAGATAATGGCGACGCCTATAGACGTCAGGAAGGTGAGCGAAGAACCAGTAAACGCGTTAGTCCACCACGCTTACAGCAGCAGCGGCGTTATGCCGCGACCAATAGCCTCCTGCGTACACTGCCACGGAAAGGTTCAGCTACTCTAATTGGTTGGAACACGATAATGGAGAGGGAAGCGGGAAGCATTACGTTAGTTGATGCAGCACAATACTAGGTATACAGAAACGGTAGGACCCCTTACCGATATGGTTTGCAAAACGTTTTACGATTTGGCAAACTATGCAAGTACGTGTGACATGGCTTTTATGCCATTTTATTAGGTTGTGTATAGATAGATTTTTGAGAATATTTTGCAGTAAATAAAACGATTGGCTGCAGATTTAAATATGACCTTGTTAATTGTTTGGATAAACGGAGAAGCATTAAGATACCTTGCGAAATGTGGGTGTGTCTCTAGCTACCCTTAGGGCAATACAGGCGTGATTTCACTATCGAGCATGAATTGCTTAGCAACCATATTAAAGTAATCGAACTGCAACCCGTGAAATACTTATTATTGAGTAAATCCGGTGGCCATCTGTGGTCTTCATCATCAGTTCCACTTCACCAAATGGTGCTTTCCGAGAGCAAATGCACGAGTTACTATAAAAAAATACCCAAATCGCTTAGGTGTGCCTATAATATTTGAAGAGTTCCTTCGATTTCTCCAGGATCCCATCATCAGATCCTGACCTGGTGACAATGGGAACACCTGGAAAGTATACCCTTTCAAACAAAAAAAGAATATTTCAAATCGGTTTAGCCGTCTTCGAGTAATCGGGGAACATACATAAAAAAAAAGATTCCGACGAACTGAGAACCTCCTCCTTTTTTGAAGTCTGTTAAAAACATCCTTTTGTATATCCATACATAAACTCACGCCTTCTCTTCTATGGGGGTAGGTAGAAACTATAGAACGCCTGACGCCATCTGCTACGATCCTTACGTAGTACTCTTTTTGCTTCGTTTACGTTCATACATGTTGGTCATACCATACATACACGCATGACTTTTCTACAGGGGACTTGAAACGTTACTCAAAATAACGTTACGCGTAGTTCCAGTACCGATAATTTGTACCGTTCCACCAGGATCGTAACTTTTTTGTAACGTTATTGATATTTTTAGGTTTTGGAATGTTATGGTCGTGGGTTCGATTCCCACCCAGGACAAATGTTTGTGTGATGAGCATGATCATTTGTTCTGTGTCTGGGTGTAATTTATCTATATATGTATGTATTTAGAAATATATAAGTATGTTTATCAGTTGTCTAGTACTCATAACACAAGCTCTGCTTAGCTTGAGACTAGACGGCGTTGTGTGATAGTTGTGGAATATTATTATTATTATTACATTAGTGGTAACGGAACGACATTCATTTCGTTTTCAAGTCCCTGCTTTTCTATATTTGTTGCAGAAACAGGCTAGTGGTCAATTAATCTGTGTCACTGACCCTGGCAGGGCCACCATCACGGATTTTAATTTTGATAGCACAAAAAAATTGTCGCTAATTAGTCGAAATTTGTCGCCAAATATCAGAATTTGTCGGTCACTGGTTCAAAAGTTATAAGGGTTTATAGGTGGCCGATCTGGAGAAAGTTTCCCCAGCAGGGCCACATTTATATCTCAAAAACTAGGGCACCTAGCGAAGATCTGTTTTCTCCCATATTTAGTCGCCAATTAGTCGGGATCAGTCGCCAAGTCACAGATTTAATCGGGTCTTAGTTTAGGAGATATAATGGAGTTCAATTAGTAAGGTATAGTCCAAGAGCTAGTCGAAGTTTTTTCGTGAACTATTCGATCTAGCTCTTGGACTATACCTAACACATATAAACCCTAATATCTTTTGAACCAGTGACCGACAAATTCTGATATTTGGCGACTGATTCCGACTAATTGGCGACTAAATATGGGAGAAAACAGATCTTCGCTAGGTGCCCTAGTTTTCGAGATATAAATGTGGCCCTGCTGGGGAAACTCTCTCCAGATCGGCCACCTATAAACCCTTATAACTTTTGAACCAGTGACCGACAAATTCTGATATTTGACGACAAATTTCGACTAATTAGCGACAATTTTTTTGTGCTATCAAAATTAAAATCCGTGATGGTGGCCCTGCCAGGGTCAGTGACACAATTAATCTGAAGTTATGTTATTTCTATTTAATATTTATAGGTATTTAGGCGCTCTGTATTATTAGCAATAATATAAATTGAATTTTTTTTTTGTAAAATGACTCAATGGTGGCCGATTTAACTTTTTTATCGCGTCGCCTCGTCAAAAATGCAACAGCTATAGCATGAATAAACTATTTCGGAATTGATTAGGTTTTTGTCGGGAATATTAAAGTTTACTGCAACTTTCGTAAATATTATTTAATAATATATTTACTCTTTTAGTTATTATAAGTAAGTGAGACAAGGTTCATTTAGTATTGTAAGTATTTCCGGAAGTTTACTAATGACCTCATCGATACATGTATGCGTATAGACTGCAGTATCCAATGACGGTTTATTTATTTATTTATTTAAACTTTTCGCACAAAAAAGGTACAAAGGCGGACTTAATGCCTTAGGCATTCTCTACCAGTCAACCAAGGGTGGTGAAGAGATTGGATGGCAGGTGCTTTGGTTGAGAAGAACAATGATAAAAATTAAAAAGCTAATAAAACTTATATATGACTAGCTTCCGCCCGCGGCTTCGCCCGCGAGGTATGTCAATAAAAACTATCCTATGTCCTTCCCCGGGATGCAATCTATCTCTCTGCCAAATATCGAAATCCGTTCAGTGGGTTAGGCGTGAAAAGGTAACATACAGACAGTACTTTCGAAATTATAATATTAGTATGGATAAAAATAAACCGTCATTGGATACGACCTATTCTAACCAGCGGAAATGTGCAAAAATGGCTAATTACGACTATAAAAACCAACCAAGAAATAAATATAGGTACGACTAGCTTTTGCCCGCGTTAATGTCGGAAATTATCAAAATAAAAAAGTATTCTATGTCTTAACTAGGTCACGGCCTATACATTCCTTTAATTGAATTCTGTTCAGCTGGCATGAAAGTTAACAGACAGACTATATTTCCAATCCCTTAAATCGCTATAAAAGAGGTACATAATAATTTGAACACTAAATACATGTGAGTCTTAAACTCATCCCCTGTGTTACCCCCTTAGGGGATGATTTCACAAAAATGAAACGCGTAATTCTTTATTTGTTACAAAAAGCATAAATTTGAATATTCATAATGTAACTTATGCAGGGAATTTCCCTTATAAAGTTTCATCCCCTATATTTTTTAGGATTTTTAGACAAGTACCTAGCATTTGTCCTTCCTCAGGATGCCATCTGTCTCCTTGCCAAATTTTATCGAAATCGTTTACTGGTTTAGGCGTGAAAAGGTAACATACAGACAGACAAAAATTACTTTCGAATTTATAATATTGAGTATGGATTGCCTTATGTTTTAACCGTGTCATCGATATCCTTTACTTTTTGTTTGTAAAGTGTAATAGAGTAATAAAAATCTTTGAATAATAAAATAATATGGGAGTTAATTGAATATCTCTAAAAATCATTCCAAAAAAAGCATTTTTTTGTAAAAATGTACATAATCCTGATAATAAAACTATTTATTGTTACTGTTATGTTTTTATTTATAATAACAAAGGTTGTTATGTTTATGATATAATGTTTAAGTATACAATAAAAATAGTATTGTTTTCTTCGCTTAAATCACAGGTTTGATATTACTACTTTATCATTACATAATATACTGTTTACTCTTATCAAAACATAAAAAGTGCACAGGTCTTAATAACTGTCTGCTGGTGAGAATTCTTTGTGACTAAACAGGATACGAAAATTTTACAACAAAAATGTGCTACTTATCCAAACCAATTGGATTCTTTTCACCAGTAGAAAGCAGTATGGTCGTCTATACATATACACCTACTTATTTTTATTACCTACAAACTACAACAATATGTTAGGCAACTTTAAAGATCTTCACACACCCACAAAAATAATTTGTGCTTCGTATGGTGCATCCAGACAGAGCGAAGCATGCTTTTATATGTTAGATGCCTCGATGCCTCAGCCTGAGGCAGTGGCGTGGCTTACCATCCACTAATGAAGCGTCATGAGTATCAAAATAAAAGCACATCGTCTACCGCGCTTAGGTTCTCTGTACACACGATTTTCTTGCCGTAAAAACCACGGTTTATTCGCCGTGTGTACGCACGGTTGTCAATGTTGTATCTGTAACTGTATGGATCACTATGGAAGCTCGTTGACGGACGTTTGTTTTACAGAGCGGTTATACGCCGTGTGTAGGCACGATCGTCGGTGTTGTTTGGATCACTATGGAAGCTTGTTGACGGACACGTTTCTACGGCGTGGTGTATACGCCGTACCGTGAAAAAACCGTGCCGTGGACGCCTTAGTGTGTGAAGCTCCTATATCTTCGCTATCTATTTAAGGTAAAACAGCTTTATTTAAACGTTGATTGTGGTAGTGCAACATTTCTGTGCCAGTGTAGTTGTATGCTAGGTAATCGCGGACAGGGATGTACTTGGCGCCTCCGAACCAGTCAATCATTGCTATTTGTGCGATCTTCAGCTTAGCTACGAACCAGTTGTGGTCTGAAAATGGAAGGAGGAAAATAGTTAAGAAGGTTTTATTTACAGAAATATTATTTTGGTACGAGGAGTATTTATGTTTTAAAAGTGGCACTGTAAGTAAAGTTTAAAAAAACCGGTCAATCAATCAACCGGTCGATCAAAGTCGGACTTGCGCACCGAGGGTTCCATACAAATTTGCAGATAGTTATGTAACTATAAATTTACGATTTTCGGATTTTTTCCTTTTGGTACTTGTGCTATATGACATTGCTTCTTGCCTAATTTCATGATTCTAGGTCAATGGGAAGTACCTTATAGGTTTTGATTCCCTTGCTAGTGTCAAAATATGCGGCATAAACGGAACATAAGCGCCCGTATCTTTTTTTTTTATCGTTCCTCAGAAAAAGGGTCTTGGACAAACGGACAAGGTACTATAAACTTCTGGCAAATTTTTCGGCGAATACAAGCGTGCGTGATGTTATGTATGGCTGAACGCAAACTCAATCGTCATTGGAAGAAATCCATAGTTTAGTGGAGAATCGCCCTAACAACACCCCAAAACAACCAAAGCAGTAGAAAATTTTGACAGACGATCATTCATTTCTAGTTCTAAATAAGCTAGATTAAAATACATACCCGGAGGGAAGTCAGCCATAGACGGATGTCTTTCAAACAAAGCTGCCTTTGCGAACGCATACTCTGGTGTTTGCTCCTTAATCTAAAGAGACAATTACATCATCATTATGGAAACAAAACAATCATTGTCAAGTACTACCCGTGCGCGATAAGTTGGGACCTTCTAGGAATGCAACTCCCCCCGCCCGCTTCCTCTGTACTTCCCCGATGGAGCCCGTATTGTACCGATATTGTGCAAACACGCCACTGTGACGTCACCGCGCTCAGGTCCCAACCCAAACTCAACGTAATGGATGCTGTTCCGATAACACGGCACTTTTATAAAAGCTTATCTAACTAAGAGCATAGATTATCGATATCGATATGCCAACACTTGTGTGATAGTAGTTATTTTACCTATTAGTAAAATAGGTACTTTTATAAGCTTTATCAGTAAGCTGATAAAGTTGGCTGTTTACCGAGAGAATTAAAGCGCTTTCTGGTCCATAGATTTAGATCGGAGACCGTTACGTCTACTTCTGTTAGTCAAGGTTAATTTTAGAACGGATAAATTCGTGTAGCTTCCTCTCAGACAATTTCTATTTAGAGATCAAAATACGTTTAACAAACGCCAAACATAGATAACCTATCTTTAGAGTCATTTGTCATAAGAATAAATAAGACACTGATATACGGGCGTAGACCTCCGGAATGCCTTTTTGATTCAACAAGTGAATGATCAGGAAATACAGAACTCCTTGGCTCCAACCAACCATCGCTCGGCAATCGCAAGCTTTAACCTCTCAGGAGTCTCAGGGACGGGCTATTAAGATTGATCTGAATCATTCAGTACCGGAAAAAATCAGATTGGAATTCCGGACGTTTACGCCCTAGCACTGGGACTAGGATGCATGTACTGACGACCAAAACCGCGGAGTTTTAGGGCACGTCAAAATACAGTGCTATGTGGTGAATCCTGGGTGGAGGGATACTCGTGTGATCCCAACTTGTCACTCCCCCAGTTTACACCCTAGCAGACTAAAGGTACACACGTATCAAATCGGAAAGGGATCGACACCGTATCGCCTTTCGCCTCGCCGTCGAAACAGGCGTCAACCTAACTAACGTAACGAAACGCAGGTAACCAAAGCCGATACGTAGACTTGGTTTGACACGTTTTTTACCTTTAAACCTAATACGGGTCAAATATAGCCCCATGACCAGGATCCGTTCGTCCCACCAGGGGGACGAACGGGAATACACCGGATCATCGACCAGCCGTGAATAAGGTAAGAATAAACTGTTGCATAAATACATACCTTCTTCATCTTTCCTGACAGCATCAACCTGGTGCATCGTGGGTCCTCAGGGTCAATCTTCTGATTCTCGCAGTACCTGGTTTCTTCGAGCGACACGAGAACTGTAGCGCGGCTGTTTTTCTGTTGATAAAGAATTTGTTTTAATTGGGTTAAATAATAAAGCAAGTTAATTATGATTATTTAGAGGTCCTGCAGCATAAGTTAGGTAGGAGGATAAAATGGTTCTTATTTATGCCATTGTTTTATCGATATTCGGCTAATTAGATCGGCCGGGACATTCTATAACGCCCGCGCTGCCAGATATTCAACTTTTAACCGTTCTTTGCACTTGGCAATCTTCAGTTCCTCGGAGAGACTGATGACGACCATCCAGTGTTGTACAAACGTGAATATCAGACTAATGTCCTGTATGTATCTGGTCTTACGTCAGTCAGCAACGTGGTAGAAGGGTGCGCCAGAGTCGTGCATGTAATTCCAGTGGAATACCACAATCCTATGTCTCGCGCAGAATAGAATAGAATACTCTTTATTATGTACACCATATAAATTACAGACATAAATACAGAAACTTTACAAAGGGTGACGACAAAATGGGCGGTCTTATCGCTAAAAATCGTTTATTCCCGGTCGTCCCCACTGGGAACGAGTGGGAAAAAAAAGTTTCGTTCGTCCCCAGTGGTGACGATTGGCACTTTTTATTTCCCACTCGTTCCGCTATAGACCGAGAGTCAAAATGCAAAAATGGGGATTTCAATAAAAGATTTCACGGAATTACGACTTTCTGAGCAAGAGTGAACAATGTTTTTGATTAAAAATAATTTAAAAAGACTGAGGCAGTTAGTACAGTATTTGTGAATCACAGGTAATCAAAGAATTTACAATAATTCTCTCAAAGTTATGCATCACAGATAATCATCTTATTTACACAAATTCTTACAGTTTTAAAGTGCGTATCACAGATAATTAACGAATTAAAAATATTTATTTATTTATATGATAATATAATGACAAAATTATTACTTATTTTTGTGTAAATAAGTAATAATTTTGTCATTATATTCGTACACTTTTGAGGTGCGTATCACAGTTAATCAACAAATTAAAATGTTCACTCTTGCTCAGAAAGTCGTAATTAAAATATTCCGAGAAATCTCCTATTGAAATCCTCACTATTGCATTTTGACTCTCGGTCTATAGCGGAACAAGTGGGAAATAAAAAGTTCCAATCGTCACCACTGGGGACGAACGAAACTTTTTTTTCCCACTCGTTCCCAGTGGGGACGACGGGGTGGGGACGACCGGGAATAAACGGTTTCTATCAAGGTTGATGATGTTAAATCAAACATAGGACTTACCGATAAATCGCGAGCACTGAAGTCCAGCGGTGACATGTAGAAGTAAGGCACGCCAGTGGAGTTAGCAAGAGAGCCATCCACTATTGACTTGACGTTCGAGAACGGGAACCCTTCGATGGCTGGCTGAATTGATATCGTGGCCAATGACGCCCAGTCTGTTGAATATAAACAAACGCACAAGGTAAATTATGTTAGTATACTTATGTATTTAGGTACGAGACAAACTACACGTAAGCATTTGCTTGGTAGGTATTATGTGATTTTCAATAGGTAGGAATTGCTAATTGTAAGTAATTTACATAAGTAGGTATACCGCTATTTTTCCTATAGCATAAAGGTAGGTAGTACGTACTATACATAAGGAAGTCAAAAGAAAAGATTGATGGATGATACATACTTAACTAAAAGAAAAATTAGAGTGATTCACTCCTTTTTCTGTCATATTTTATCCAACAGTGTCTCAGTGAAGACTAAATTCAAGAAAAAAAATTACGTCCTCAAGAAACATGGAACAAGAGCAGGAAGAATACTACTAAACTAACTTAAAACTTCATCCCGAGTTACAGAGGTCACCATAATATGCAAATAAGTTTATAGTACCTATCATCCTCATTCATCATTATCATCAGAAAGACGCGTCCACTGCGAAATATGCAAGTATCGCCCCAACAAACACTCATTCTGCCGCCAGCGTTGCCGAATCCAAGTACAGGCACAATGTAGGTAGCTACGTAATCACACTAATATTATAAAGGCGAAAGTTTATGAGTGTGTGTGTGGGGGTGTGTTTATATGTTTGTTACTTTTTCACGCTCAAACGGCTGGACCAATTTTGATGAAATTTTGTATGGAGGTAGCTGACACCCTGGATTAACATATAGGCTATTTTTATCCCGATATTCCTACGGGATCGACATTTACGCGGGAAAAACCGCGGGACGCAGCTAGTAATATTATAATTCGAAGATTATACCTACGCTTAATTTTATGTCATACTAGCTGCGCCCCGCAGTTTCACCCGCGTAAATGTCGATCCCGTTGGAATATCGGGATAAAATCTATCCTATGTCCTTTCCCAAAATTTGATCGAAATCCGTTCAATGGTTTAGGCGTGAAAAGGTAATATACAGACAGTTACTTTCGAATTTATAATATTAGTATGGATTGTGCCTTAAGATGAAGGGAATGGGAATGATGCTATCTCTCTGCTGAACTCTCCAGTTAGTACAGTCGTGATGTTTTATGTACCTACTTAAAAGCTTTAAATAAATAGTAGGTACTTTACCTGCATTGTGCAACACGTATCTGGCCATAGGAATAATCTTGGTATGGTCAGGGGGGTCTTGCCTATAGTGGGCCTTTGTGGTCACCTCATTGGCATTTTCCCGCCAATTGTTTTCCCGACGCTCATGTTTCCACTTGCACTCCGCGTAGGAATTAAAAAAACACAAGCAAGCTAATAAAATAACTTCCCACTTCATTTTGCTGTCCTACAAGAAAAGTATTCAGTACTGGTTTAACACACTTTGACTTTATAAAAAGTAAAACTGAATTTAATCACGTCAACGTAATATTTGAATACAGTGCCAAAAACACAAGTCACGGGTAACGTAATGTATGTTTATTTATAACCAAAGTAGGCGGAATATGCGCAAATTACAACTAATAACGTACGTCACTAGTTGACACGTTCGTTTTCTATCGTCGCCGAACCGCGACTGAATGAGTGTGCAGATAAACACACGAAATAGGTATTATTTTAATTAGGTACCTATAAATTGAGGATAAGCTCCGAAAAGAAAACCTATTGATAAAAGGTATAATTAATTAGCGTACCTTATCTAAACCAATATTTAAGAGGTCTATGCGTCGTAAATTTTGTGCGTACCAAAATGAAGGAAGTCATTCCCGTATATTGTTTATCAACACTAACATGGACTAAAGTGATTCAGCAGTCAGACTGGTATTTGACGTTTAAGATTCTCATTATAGTCCAAGAGACGGGCACGCGACGACCTCCTAACGTAGTTGCAACTTGCACTTAAGGGGGAAGCTCTAAGGTGGCCCGCGAAATTCAAATTTTCTTACGTTTTTTGCAATTTGCTGGTCAGTATTAAGTTGTACGTTGATTAAAATATGATTCGCGGTCGTAACAAATATGTATTTACAGAATTATAATCATTAAAGTCATCAACACAACTCTCTAAGACCATGTAATCCCCAAATGTCAAGATTTTATGAAGTAGTCATTCTTGGGGATTACATGGTCTTAGAGAGTTGTATTGATGACTTTAATGATTATAATTCTGTAAATACATATTTGTTACGGCCGCGAATCATATTTTAATCAACGTACAACTTAATACTGACCAGCAAATTGCAAAAAACCTAAAAAAAAATTAATTTCGCGGGCTACCCTGGCGCTTTCGCCTTAAAAACTAAAATAAATAATTATTTATGTACGCTACTTAAATTAATTTTACTTATTTTGGGACTGAGAATTATAATAATACATATTAGCATGGAATCAAGACTTCGATTTTGCTACAGTATAAATATTAGTTTGATTTCGCTGGAACTTTTGAATGGAAATGTTTTTTTTTTTTATGTATAGAAAAATGCCTACCTAACGTGCACTGACCAACAGCAAACCACAGAATGGCTTACTAGACGGCTAGCGAAAAACATATTAATCAACAAAATTAATGATATTACGATAAAAACATCACGTACGCGATTAGAGGCCGATTGATTTGACCCAAGTAAATACGTGACTAAGCACAACGCTATATAATAGTTAAAGTAATTATTTATCTTACATTATAAATGCTCCGGGTAAGCTGGATGTCATGATAAGGCAATCTAGAAATAATAAGCAGATTTTTTTATGAAATATATTTTATTTCACCCAATTTTTGACGATAAGTATGACAAAGTAATTAAGATTAAGTAAGTAAGATATCACTTTAAGGCTTACGGTATACCTATGAGATTAAGATTTAAGATTATTTTTGTACACACGCACTGATCTCTCGATTAGTGCGTGTGCACTCAAAGTGACATTTAAATATTGATTGTCTTTGAAAGAACAAATTACTTTAAATTACATTAACCAACCATAAATATTGGATCATTAAATTGAATGATATGATTGTATACTCAATCACATCTAAAATTGGAAAAAAATGGAACTAAATATATAGGTACGTCTAATTCATTCATCCTCTCAAAATTGCAATACACAAGTTCCATCTTATACTAAGAATATCTTAACAAATACGTTAACGCTGCTGAGTGCTTTTGGCGATTTGTTCCTTGAGCATCAGAATACTGGCTCGTTGTTCCGGCGGCAGCAATGCGATTTGCTCGTCCGATAGTTGCAGTACTTGCATAATGAGAGCGGCCTGTGACAGACAAAAAAGACTTAAACATTCACTATAAAAATGTAGGTTGTACAGTTCTTATTATTTTATTAAAACACGGACCTTATTGACACTGGTTTTCTCTTGCTGCAGGAAACATAAAAATACCGCTCATTTTTTTTAGTTAACTACTGATTATAATATCGCCAAAATAAAATATTGGTAGTTTCCAAAGTTACTAGCTCTTGGCCTCGAACTATTTAAAGGGACGTTACAAGCTACTATGTATTTCTCACAAGTGCGATTTTCGTCTGAACTGTGAGTCATTAATTACATAGGTACTATGTGGGAACTACCCTCTCATTTAAGAGACGAGACTTTAGAGGTAAATGCTATGTGTCGGCGACAACCGACCAACATTCGGTCGGTAATAAGTAGGAGAATGAGCGCTAGTTAACAGCCCGTGGATGTAGAACCCAGTTCCTTTTCGTGAGACACGTATTATCAACGCAAGACTGGACTGGAGATAATTATTAAACTGACCTTCTCTTGATCCGAAGCACCTGAAGGAATACCCTGGATAGTCCTAGCCTGCGCCGCGCTCGGCATACCAGGCGGCATTTGTTCTGTAAATAAATATTTGTTTACATCGTCGATCGTCTTGTTTTTTTAGAAACCTAATGGCTCTAGACTGGGGTGGCCTGGTCGATCGCAACTATTAGTCCAGTCGATCGTGGCAAGGCAAAAAATATTTCCAACTACAAACCTGATTTTGCTAATCTAGCGAAAGATGCTCAAACGCAATGCTCACATTAATATAAATAAGTAGTTACTAAGATAATTTTCAGTTTTATATTTTCCCTCGTAGAATAAAAAATCACACTAATATTATAAAGGCGAAAGTTTGTGTGCGTGTGTGTGTGTTTATATGTTTGTTACTTCTTCACGCTCAAACGGCTGGACCAATGTTGATAAAATTTTGTATGGAGGTAGCTGACACCCTGGATTAACATATAGGCTACTTTTTATCCCGATATTCTCACGGGATCGACAATTATGCGGGTGAAACAGCGGGGCGCAGCTAGTACTACATAATCGTGTACTGAACTATGCTGTTTCATTTAAGATTTCAAGAAGTATGTAATTGGTAGATCGCACAGGGTGTCGTCAGTGAACAGTAGATCTTGGGTCTAACCAAGTTGGCCACCCCTGCTCTAGACCTGATCTGCCTTGGAATAATCTAGTTTATTATGTTTTGCAGGGAAGGCAAATCTGCAAGCCAATTTAAAAAATGTCGACTATTTTTTTAATATTTATTTTGGTATACTGTGGTTTCCTATCGAGGTCACTGACCAAACTATGACTCAGACTTGATTGGCGTCAATTTTGAACATTATTCACTATCATTTTGAAAGCTCGATTCATTGTCAAAAATGTGTTAGGTACTTACATAAATCACAAGTTTAATCTTTGAACTCAACTTTGTAACCTTAGCAGCAGAATAATTAATAATAAATTGTACTATACATTTGACCCCTTATCTAATAGCTTTTAAAACAAATAATGAATATAATTATATCAGATCTATATCTATATCACACGTTTGCGTCATACACGAATCGATAAGAAAGTAATAAGTTAATTCATTAAAATCTACCACGATGTCATTGATTCGCCTTGTATTACATTTCATGTTGCACTGCATATATTTACAATAGCATAAAATATACATACGCTGTTGAATCTTCTGCTGTGTTCGCGGGTCGTTGGACCGCACGCGCGGGTCCGAGTTGAACGACTGCGTCTGCATGGCTAGCCGCGGGTCGCGAGGGAAGCCACTGTTACATACAACAAGTATTAAAATCATTTCTTGATGGGTACTCATTTAACATTAAATGTGGCGATTAACCATTATCAACCATTCGATTGCTAGGTGACACCTTACATTTAGAAATTCAAAAATCAACTAACTATAATAAAAAAAGTTATTAAAAAAAATAAAAACCCGACTGCGGTAAAAAAATTAAGTTAAAAGAACTGAAAAGCTAAAAACAAGCCCATTTTAAATTAAATAAAAGTTGGAAGCAGGCGGGACCCAGTAGCGGCGTTAGGGTAGGGCTTGGTTGGGCGATCGACCAGGGCGCCGGATAAAAGGGGCGCCGCAGGCGCCCCTTTGTAGCCCATCCATCGCTCATAGTTCGAGGTTTACTTAGGTACACGCCCTCGCCCCTAAATTAAGCGAAATATTCTTTATGTGGGCAACACTTGAATGGAACGCAGTATTCAATATGTTTGATCGGAACACTGCATGCAGTTCATTTTACCGGGAATCCCCAATCATAGAGAAACTGCACATTGTCTATCTCTTTTTAACATTTTAGTTAAAAAGAGTTAGCGTTATTTTTAGTGAAGCGGAACAAACTCAGCTCATTCTCATTCATAAAATCGGTGAACGTACAAAACAATTATGTATTCCAATTATTTTAAAACAAACAGACGCGACGACGTAGTAGTCAGACGGTCCATGCTAAGTTGCGATGCTAATGTTCGTCACTTCGTTTCTACTACCGAGTGACACAGTTACTTTTATCTAAAAAGTTGTAAGTGTAAAAGAAGATATTTGTTTCTTGACGGATTATTAAGTAAGTACTTTTAACTATCTATAATAATTATAATAAAGATGTAACATTTGTCTGGAACTAATTATATGATAACTAGCTTCTGTCCGCGACTTCGTCGGCGTGAAATTTCTTGTACAGTCACGAGCACTAATATGTCAACACTTGGCAACTTTCAATTGCGATTTTTTCACGAAATAGCGAATGCAAAGTTGAAATACGACACTTTACATGAACCTGTAGGTTCGAAAATACTATGTTCGTAATAACATAAAATTTCCTTAAAAAATAAAGGAGAAAATCGCCTTTGAATAAAGCCAAGTGTATACATACTTATGCTCGTGACTGTACCCCCGACCCACCCCGAAACAAAATGTGTATTCGAGTACAGAAAAGTGTTGTTTTCAGACTATTTTAGGCATTTTTTTTTAATTTTCTCTGCGTAAGAACCATCCTCGTACGTATGTACTTCAAGGAATATTCTAAAAAAAGAATTAGCGAAATCGGTTCAGCTGTTCTCGAGATTTGGGCTTAGCAACACATTCAGCGATTCAATTTTATATTATAGATGATAAAATTTTGATATGAAGATACTATGGACCCCGAAGAAATACATAGAATACCTACTTTTTAATGCGGGAAAAATGTCTAATTCCCATCCAAACGTTGATGATCGTGATTTTTTCGCACTGAGCACTATCACAAAACACAAATATTAATTCTGCTGCCATATCAACTTTACCTAGATTTTTCGACCTTAATTTTATACACGGGAAATAAATTCGAAAAATCTAGGTAACTATCGCTACCTATCCCGAATATAACGCGTATTGGTCACCCTCGCTCAATAGCGTTATAATGGAATTTTATTGTAATTTATTTTTAGAAAATGTTTGGACTTAGACATTTAATTTGTTGCAGATTTTATTGATTACAAAAATTTATTAGTACAAAATGTCTGAACACGTTGATCATATCAAAAAAAAACCATCTGGGTCAAAATATAGAAAACGGAAAGCAGAAAAAGAAAAATGAATGTATCGGTAGTGGAACCTCTATCTGACAAGTCAGATCAGATGATTGAATATTGTGTTGAAGAAATTATGGACAAAGTTTCCCAACGTGAGGTGACAAGCTGTAATACAATTACAAATGCTGCTCAGGATGACTCCATTGGTGATGTACAACAAATACAAGTTCTAGATGACGTTAGTACTGTTATCCCGAATATATCGGATCCAGCCACTTGGTTAGTCACTCGAAATAGCAAAATTATTGATCATATAATTACTAGTGGCCCAGTGCAAACTCTCATTGATAATTATCCGAAGAATGATACAGGCCGACATTTCTCTAATTCCCATTTCACAAAAAAACTTGCAAACAATGAAACAATTCAGCGTCGTTAGTTAATTTACTCCGTTTCAAAGAATCGAGTTATTGTTTTTGATCGATCAACAATATCTCAATCTAGATTGACAAACTTAGCAATTTTGTCAATTGAAAACGAAATTGCTGAAAACATCGACTTTGATAACCTTATAAAAGAGTTCGCTGATAGAAAGGCCAGAAAAGTAAAATTTTATTAGTTTTTTTTTCTAATAAATGGTTTTTTTTATAATAAATAATTATTTCTTTTAATAAATGGTTATTTCATTATATCCTTTCCCTTTTTTCGTATAGGTTGAATTGCAGTTGGGGGGCGCCGTAGAAATCTCGCCCAGGGCGCTGGTAGTGTTAAAACCGGCACTGGCGGGACCCATACCATTTTTATTATATTTTCTAATTCAAATGGGTCCCGCCTGCTTCCAACTTTTATTATTTATTATTTAACTTAAGTTTTTTACCGCAGTCGGGTTTTTTATTTTTTTTTAATAACTTTTTTTATTTCCAGCTTTTTAGTTTACAAAATTAAATGTGAAAGATTTCGCTGACGATTTAGTTCTTGGTACGTGTTTTTTACGATTTGTCACTTCGAATTACTTTTAACCATATAAGTTGTTTATATATTTGTAATCGTCTTTTAAAGCCCTTTATTTTGATACCCCACTCGATAGGTTTTGAGAAAAAAAAATTTTTTTGAAGACATACATTCATACATAGTAGTCGCCATATTGAATTTTCACTAACGTCATGTCTTTAGTGACACTCGCCGGACTAAGAGGAATCGATTGACGTGTGAATCATAAAAATCGGCCCAGGCGTTTGGTCTGTATAGTGCTTCAAAGGAACATACAAACATACATACATACATAGGCTGATGAACACATTACCACTCCTTTGCGTCGCGCAGTCGGGTAAAAACTGTGCAAAGGATAAGTAAATAAGAATAGGTGACAAGAGCAGTGGAATTGACACTATGCATAATCAGCCTATAATTTTTTTTTTTGTTCTAGGACATGCCAAAATCAAAAGTCATTTATTCAAATTAGGCCAAGAGTCCCCAAAAACGCCCGCGCTTGCCGGTGTAGGAAGTAACACTATGAAATAAATAATATTATGCGTTAATAAAAAAATGATACTTTAGAACAATAAAACTTAGGATAAGATATACAAAATAACATCCAAGCCAGAACAAAAACTAAAGAAGTTACATCATAATGCCACTTACGTCTGTTCTGTTGGTTTCTCCACTGGGGAAGCAATACTTGAGAGAAAAATCGTAACATCAGCAATATGTACAATATCTAATCAATTTCAAACAGATAAGAACAAGGATTTTGTATGTACAAAGCTGATTTTTCATGGGCGAGTTGGACTATACTATTTATAAAATTTGCAATAATAGTATTTCTAGATCCAGCAATATGCAGCTAGAATATAATTATCGTCTCTGAATATTGCGCAAGTTTGCTCTGCTGGGCCAAGCAATTATTTACCTTCAATACTGCGAGATAATTCATTCTTAAATGTGTTACCCTACATAGCATTAGAGAACTTATTTTTCCAGACTAACAAAGTTTACATGTAAAATGCAAGGTCTATTTGTTCGAGCCCTTTCTTAAACGAGAATCAGTTAAGTATCTGATTTACGTGATTTTTTAAATTCATAAATAACTTCTCTGGCTATGTTCAAGTATTATGTCCGTTTCGTGACTTCCGTGCTGGAGTCAGAGCTATGTTGAGCGCCAAAACTCGTGGTGAATGTGGTCATAAAACGTGCGAGTAGGGCGGATGGTAATTTAGTAATCAGATGATAATTTAGTATTTGCTAACATTTTACATACACAAGCAAAGGCTGAGTGATGCCCGCGGCATCACACAGCCAAAAAAAAACACAGGCAAATTGGTGCGCTGGTGCGCTGTGGTATCTATTTTTGTATATCGCAGCATCATGCTGAAATAGGAGTCTTTTGACCTTGTACAGGATTTTGTATTTTTTTTAATAGGTAATATACTTTTTTTTTTTTTCTTTTTTTTTCTATGATTGTGTCATTCGATTTAGTTTGTGTTCTTCCTGTGAGAGTATTTCTAAAGTCTCGTGTCACCTTCATTGTATTCTATGTGGGTGTGGCCTAAAGACTACCCAGTATAGACTCCAGCTCTCACAAATATTAACAAGCATTTACTTATGATGACACCTATGAATTAAAAGTTTACCTTTTTGAGAGAATTAAAATTAAACTATTTATTTCCTTTACTTCATTAAACATATACTTACTGTATATAAATTATATTTTTAAATATTAGAATATTTTTTTTTTTTAATAGCAGCCCCACCAGTATCGGGGCTCAGGGGTCCAGAGAGAGGAACCTCCTGACAATGCGAGCCGTGTTCAGAAGTACCGCATTCTGAATCAAGCCCATGATCCAGCTGCCCAACGAGACCCTCCTCAGGTGTTGATCAGAGGCTCTTGACTATTAATCCATTGGCTGTCACGACTATCGGCACAATGATCGCTGAGTCCAAATTAACTATTATTACCTCTCCCCCACGTTTTATGACCGTACATTGGCTTATGTTTAATAAACAAGATGTACATACGAGTCCTGCGCGTGATGCTGCGGTGGCGGCACGGGGTGTGGCGGCACGGGCGGCAGGCTGCGCATGTCCTGGTCCAGCAGCGCTGCGCTCGGCCCGCGCCCGCGCAGGTCCACGTCGCCCTGAGCGGGACGAGCTGCGGACATAAATCATAAATTAAAACACATAATTATACTCCCTTACTCCTAAATCGAGCCAACGTGTTTTTTAGCTGAATTGCTGGACATCATTTCGGTATCACTATTGCTACAAAATTTGACGTGCAAATTATGGATACTGCACCTGAAGTAGCCGCGCAAGCTCGAGTGGAACTGCAGCCTGGGCTTAGTCAACGAAACGTAACTGCACAACTTCATGCAAGTCGTTCTGTTGTTCAAAGAATTTACCACAGAAATGAAAAATAACATCGCACTGGATTTTCAACGCATTACTTAGCGCCGAGAGTTGAAAATCTCACAATGTGTTTTTTTGACGCGCCGGGATGCGCTCTGTTTGATTCTCAATGCCATGCCCAGCCTCAGTGGCGTAACTATAAAGTTTGGGGCCCGTGGCAAATTCAAGGGATGGGGCCCTCCCTCAATGTAAAGAAGCTCAACCAACGTTATAGTTTTTTTTTTTTATTAGCACTTCTTCCGCGACTTCTTCCGTTTCCCCTACAAAATTTAACACCTGACTGCTTCTGTCCTTATGTTAGGATCCTCCTGTGCTCATGGCGCTCTCGGGCTGGGGGCCCGTCTGGCTGGGAGCCCGTGGAATTTTGCCCCAAAGCCACCCTATAGTTACGCCATTGCCCAGCCTATCAGTAACTGATAGTCCAGTGCGCGATGAATAACCCACCCGTGCGTATGAGAGCTAAGTGTATTCTAGTCTGGAAGTTCTTCAAAAGTCGAGTTATAAGTCAAAAAGTAAGGTAAACACGGGCAAAAGTAAAACTCACGGGTATATTGAGCTGGTGGCGGCACGGGCGCCGCAAGCAGTGGGGGCATTTGTGGTGGTGGTTCTAGAGAAACAAAATAATGAGATTAATTAATACTAACGACCCGCCCCAATTCGTATGGTTTTATGACTTGACAAAATATGTACATTTATTTATTATATGTAATAATATGAATGTATTATACAAATAAAGCTTCCGGCATTAATCCTCTAAATTATGGTGAAAACTGCATCAAAATCCGTTGCGCGGTTTTCGTGAAAAAGTTGCTTTTCGTGTGTGTCTGTGTTGTTCTTCTAAAGTCTAAATGCACAGAATGGTGATGTACATAAATATATAAAAATGGCATAAATTAGTATTCAAACAAGCAAGTTATACTGGGGCAGCCAGAAGTTATACCGTAGCATCAGAACTTAATTCCTGGAGCCAGCTCTCAACCATAATTTTACACTGAGTTGTGGTAAGATCCCTCTCACAGAGGAGGCCTGTGTCCCAGCAGTGGGAACATTATAGGCTGATTATGTTATGTGGTAAGATGATAAATGGAGAGCGATCTATTTATTTTATTGTAGAGGAAGCGACCAAGGTAACAAAAGAAACGTTTGGAGAACATTGTAGCAAGTGGCTTACCATGGCGGTCTACTGGGTCAAAACGACTTTTACCTCGTAAAAGCGAGGAGTTGAAGCTAAGGAGTCCATGCTGTTTTAAAGCCGTTTGTAGAACAAACAGCTGACGTACAGTTAAGACTTTAGTCTCTTTATATAAGAGTGTTGTGGGACATCGATATCGTCTGTGTGACCGAGTTGTTCTTCTAAAGTCTAAAGTACACAGACACGAAAAACGACTTTAGTTTATATTTATAGATTTACAATATAGGTACCACCACGACGAAATCCAGTTGATCATTTGCGATCTTCCATTTGGTATCAAGATTTTTTTAACCTTATTACAAAAGAGACAAAATTACTTACCACGCGGTGGTGGATTGCTTGGCATATAATGGTTTGAAGATAGAATCTTGTCTCCTCCCGGCTGAATCAGTGGTGGCAGTGGGTTACTTGGATGTAACATACTCTACAATATTCATAAAAGTAATAAATTAGTTGTACATTTTCCACCGTTACCACTGGACCAACACTGCTCTAATTTATGTGTTTAAGGGTCCAATTAATTCACATTTTCATTATTATAACCTTGACAAAGTTTTCACACTGGTAAATAAAAAAGTAGTGTTAATTTTATTACAATAAGCATTGTAGAAGACGAGTGTTGTGCATCTTGTGGACCATCCACAAGATGCACAATAGGGGCCATAACCAGGTCAACAAGATCCACAACAGGAGGCCACAGCAAACCATTTTATATTCATTTAAAAAATACTGCAAACTGTGTTCTTCGCCACAAGGAAGTCTGTCTGCACCTTGGTAAATTATTTTTCTACACACTTGTTTTATACCAAAATGGTGTTTTTTGGTTTTTATATTTTCCTGTGTTTTATATATACTGTATTGCTCTAAAGAATGTTGTAGCAAAGATAGTTCTTAATAAAATATTGAAATTAATAGGTTTCCAGATGGTTTAAACTTTAATGTTTCAAATGGGTGATTATAATACTTACAACTGCAGTGGCTGGGTCCACAATCCTCATAATTACTTGAGCCTGTAATAATGCATAGGCCAGTTGTGGATTTTGTAACATCATGTTCCTGGCTTCATTTGGATTGTTCTGTAAAAATAAAATACATAATCAGCCTATAATGTTTCCACTGCTGGGGCACAGGCCTCCGCTCAGTGAGAGGGAGTGGGCCGCAATCCATGACGCGGGCCCAGTGCTGGTTGGTCGATATCACACATCTTCGAATTTTTGGTTCTAGGACATGCTGGTTTCCTTACAATGTTGTTCTTCTCTGTTTTGAGAGCAGTGGTGATGAAATTAAATACACAAAGTAAAATGCTTGTTCGGGTTCGAACCTACGACCTACAACTCGTAAGACGCGGTCGTTACCACTGCCATGGGCCACCAAACAATAAAAAAGAAAATATAATACTAAATTATTGCTGAACATACACAAAAAAGATTACAACGAATTGAGAACTCCTCCATTTTTCAAGGTGGTTAATAATTAATAACAGGCACAATAGAATTCTATTTTGATTTGGTAACTGTGGATTAAAGTATGCTTTAAGTGTAAGTCATTTAATAAAATATTGTTTAACCTAAATCCGTACTTAAGTCACGATTTTTTTATACAGAAAAGTATGACTTAAGTGCAGGTTTATCACACAAGCTATAAAATAGTATATGATACGTGAGACTTAAGTAGTCTATTAATGCACGCTAATCGCACGCAAATCATAAAAAAAAACATGCACGCAATCATAGTGTTAGGTCTTTATCCTTGCGGTATAAAACTAACACTGATATTACTAACTAACACTAACAAAACACACTAAAAAAACTAACACTGATATTACTAACACTGATAGTGGACTGCATGGTTAAACTGGTATAATAATTATTACAATAAATCACTATAGTCCCGACAATTGTGTAACTTGCACACGCGCGTCATGTAACATAATGTACTATTTTTCAATAGCATTTATGTTACCACTATACAAATAAATGAAATTGAAGTGTCTGCTTGTAATGTCAAAATAACAGCTATTTACCAAATGCATATAAAAGTATGTACATTACATAATAACAAAACATTTTATCATTTGTGTCTGTCTGTTTGTTCCTGTTAATCTCCGAAATGGCTGGACCGATTTTGATGGGCATGGGGATAATTTGATCCCTGCCACATACCAGGCAGGCGAAGCTGAGGGCAGAAGCTAGTTTATGCATAGAATAGGTTTAAGCTTCCAATGACAGTGAAACTTGCGAAGCAGCTTTTCACTGGACAGTTAGCTCTGCCACCACCTCTTACTGTGATCTGTTCCAAAAGTATGTGATGAAAATGTAAACAAACGGATCAGAAAACATACCAATTGTCACAAATTCCCTTTAGTGAGTGATTTCATAAGAAGAATATAACCCGAATAGGATTTGTTTACACTTTCATCATACACTTTTCGAAGATAATAATGTTAATAGGACACAGGCTATTCTTCTATATTGTGACCTTAAGAGGTAGAAGGTTACAATATTTATACCTGAATACACAGCTTCATTTGCTTCATCAGTTCAAACATCTGCTCTGGTGGTAGGGTGGCTACCGCTTTGCTTATAGCCTCCGGAGCTTTCTCAGGCTCAACTGGTTCTCCATATGGATTCTCTATCTGAAATATTTGATAAATGGATTATCTTAACATTGCACACCCTTTGCTAATCGGAACGGGTAGGTGCAGTTTTTAAGATTGAGTTCATTACAGTCCTTGTGGGATGTTTTACTTAGTTTACACAAGTAATTCGATGTAATACTTTATGGGTGATTAGAATTATGTTATCTTTGCACTTCATTTAAACTTTACTAGTAATATTTAATTAAGTTGAAAGTGCTTATTTAGCATTTATATACCTTCTAATACTTCTACAAATAAGGCTTGTTAGATTTCAAATAACTTTACTGAATTTGCCTCTGCCTGTAAGGCAGCACATTACATAAACTAATTGACTGGTTACCTGAGGTCCCTGCATCAATGCTTGCATTTCCATCCTAGACTTCTCAGTACAAGCATTGTCGACGCGAAGGGATCGCCCCCCGATTTCATACCCGTTAAGGTTTCGCATAGCGCTGAGAGCAGTCTCTTGATCCTTATATTCACAGAATCCATAGCCTTTCGGTTTGCCGGTCTCCCTATCAAATACCAGCTTGAAGGAAAGCACAGGGCCGACTTCACTGAATATATCTTTCAGTTTCTCTTCTGTAGCCTCGTAAGGTATATTACCCACTAAAATAGAAACATAAATATAATTATTTCTGTTGATAAATTACGATTGTAAGGGATAGGACAATGTTGATGTGCTTCCATCTTACCGAAGACAGATCTCATGGATTTATCCATGATACTCTGTTCCTCCTTTTCTTTACTTTTATCCATGGTTGATATCGTTTCGTACACTGCGGTAATTACACAGAAAAAGCCTCAGTACGTTAGAAAATCTAACCTGTCTTTCTAAATTCCAAAAAAAAATATACGTTGTTGGTTGACAGAAATATCTATTTGTGATCTATTCTATGGACAGAAAAGTCAGAACGCAACGCTAACATAAAAACCACAGATTAACAATTTAGTATCAATAGACAATACAATCTTAGTGTTGTCAGCGAGTGAATCATCGATACGTATCTAATACTACAAATTGTTCCTAATGCTAGGACACGCCCGCGGGAGACGCTCCGGGCGTCGGGAGCCGCGCGACGACTCCCGGCCACCGTAGGCGCGGGCCTGCGGGCGGAGAGTAATGGGTAGCTCACCGTCCGATCAGGACCAGGCCCGTGCCGGACGGCGCGTACGTGTTCCACGCGCGCCTCAAAGAGATGTCAGCATCGAGGAGGGGCCCCATAGGGCCGAAGCCTGCCGGGTCAGCGGGATTGTCCGAAAGGGTTACCGCTGGCCCGGAACATAAAGGGCTAAGGAAGGAACACGGGTGGGTTTTAGTCAGTAAGAGTCTGACACTCCCTTCCGCTCCACCCAGAGCGGGAGGGGTCATTTGATGATTTCCCATCCGCAAAAAAAAAAAAAAAAAAAAAATGCTAGGACACGCGCAGCGGCTTTAGTAGCCGCCAGCGATTCGATGACGATTCCAAAATCAGATTTCGCTAGCTACCAATCTGAAGGCCAATTATTCTCAAATTTAAAACGTTCAAAATCTAGTCGCGGTCTCATCTCAGAAACAAATAAATTAATGTCCATAATTTGTCAAAAATGTAGAGAAATTAGAGATATTTTTGACAGATTGAGACTGAGATCAAAAAAAAAAAAAGTGTGGAGTGTGGACGACAGCTTTTGATATCAGCAGCGGTCGGAGGCGACTTAGGTCGCTGCGTGTGTAACTAGCATTAGTTAAAAAAACTAAAAATCCCAACTGTGGTAAAAAAAATAAGTAAAAAAAAACTGAAAAGCTAAAAACAAGTCCATTTTAAATTAAATAAAAGTTGGAAGCAGGCGGGACCCATTCCATTTTTATATTTTCAAACTCCAATGGGTCCCGCCTTCCAACTTATTTATTTATTTATTTGCTAACATGTAAAACACTGGTTAGTAGGCATGCATTCAAATTTCATGTCACAGTATTAATACATGTACCCTGTACTTTCGTTTCTATCTTTGTTTTTTTTACTGCAGTCGGGTTTTTTGGTTTTTTAATTACTTTTTTTTTTATTTCCAGCTTTTTAGTTATTGTGTAAGAGTTTTTTAATTCGTGTTTTTTACGATTTGTCACTTTGAATTACTTTTCTTATAACTATTGTTGTATATATTTTTGTAATCATAATCACCTTTTAAAACCCTTCATTTTGATATCCCACTCGATAGTTCTAGAAGAAAAAAAAATTCGAACTCCACAACAATCAAATCCGCCATTTTACTTTGTTTTTTATTTTAATGTAGCCAGTGATACTCGTGCTACCAAGACAAAATAACTAAAGACGTTTTAGCCAAATCCGTTCATTCGTCGAATTACGAGGAAAAAAAGGAACGGACGAACCAACTTACATACGTATGTAAGTATGTACAGACGCCAGCACATCAAGCATGTGTATGTATACATACTAAAGAAATTTGACAGATTGTAGTAGCTTGATGTGCTGTCAAGCTACTACAATCTGTCAAATTTCCTGTTACGATTAAGCTTGGATACAAGCTTAATCTGGCACAGCAAAATAGCCTGCACAATGTGCAGGCTATTTTGCCTTATAACTCTATAGGCCACGTTTAATATTTGTTTAGTGAATATTTGGATTAAAATATTATAAGTTCCATACTTTCAGGTAAATGTCTTTTTTAACAAATATCTAAAAACGTTTACATCACATATGAAAGTGAAGGTATATCGTTTTAAACACAAGACTATTTTTTATCAGTTTATTTTTATTCTCATAGTAAAAAAGTTTATACTCAACCGCACTCAACCCCTTTTTTTTAATATTCAAAAAGTACATTTTATTGGCTTTAATTTGATACTAAATTTAGCTGCGTCTACTTGCGTCACCGAAACCAAATGTTACATACAAAATTCAACAAAGGCGTTTTCAATCTATTGGCTTGGACCTTAACCCCTCAAAATGTGAACTTTACCTTTCTGACATTACCGACAGACAATTGACTCTAGATAAATTTAATGCAATAGCCCCACAAATCAAAATTTTAGACAAAAGTTCACTGCACCTCCTAGGTTCCCCGATTTTCGAAGATAGTTTTACTCCTTTCATCGACGAAAAAATTCAAAATTTCAACGAGATTTCGGACAGACTCTCCAAAATTAATTTACATTCGGCATTCACCCTGATTAGATATTGTTGTTTTGGCCCAAATTTTATGTATTTTCTACGCTCTTCCACTTTATGGAAGCAACCACACCTCTTGGACAAAATTGACCAAATTATTCACAGCACGCTAACGTCCATTCTAAATGTGGCCTTGGACGACCGAGCGTGGCTTCAAGCCACACTACCCATCCGTTTTGGTGGCCTCGGCGTCCGCAAAATTACCAGTATTAGCTTACCGGCGTTCCTGTCTTCTGTCCACAGCACTGAAAAGTTGACCGGGAAAATTTTAGCCCCTTGCCTAGTCGACTCTGAAGTGCCGTGCTTGACCGACGCGGTGAACGCCTGGAAAGCGGCTTGCCCGGATACAGATCGGCCCGTAAACCCATCTTCCCAGAGACAGTGGGATGAGCCGCTCTGCAGGTTGGTACGGAATAATCTTATTAATACGTCCACCAATTCTGCTGAGCGTGCCCGCCTGCTGGCTGTGGGTGAGTGGGAGTCGGGTCTCTGGCTTCAAGCACTCCCGTCACCCAACATAGGCACTATGCTGGGTGACACCACCTTCCGGCTCGCTATCTGTCTGCGTTTGGGCGCTCCTTGCGGGGCTCCGCATCGCTGTCAGTGCGGTGAAGCTGTCGACTGCCTCGGGCACCATGGCCTATCTTGTAGTAGGAGCGCAGGCCGGATAGCACGGCACGCCAGCATTAATGACATCATCCGCCGTGCTCTTGTCACCGCCGGGGTGCCAGCTGTTTTAGAACCCAACGGCCTGGCACGCGACGATGGGAAGAGACCAGACGGAATGACCATAATGCCCTGGAAGTTAGGCAGACCTTTGGTGTGGGATGCAACATGTGTCGACACCCTTGCGCCATCCCATCTTCCTAGCACGGTGGGCTGTGCTGGGGCGGCTGCTGCAGGTGCAGAAAACCTCAAACGGCGAAAATATTCCAACCTGATTGGGAGTTATATGTTCGAGCCGTTTGGGGTTGAAACACTAGGGCCATGGGGTCCGAGTGCCCACTTGGTTTTTCGAGATATCGCCAAGCGGTTAGTCGACTCTTCACGTGACCAGAGGGCTGGCCTATTTCTTGGCCAAAGAATTAGCATTGCCATACAACGTGGCAATGCTGCCAGCCTTTTGGGCACTGTTCCTGTTGACAGCGATGCGGACGAATTTTTTGATGCCCTATGATCATTTTGCTAATTTTTTTTTTCATATAAATGTACATATTATTATTATTTTAAATAGGTATTAGCATATATTATTTGGAGACTAGGAGATGTTGTGATGGTGTGGTCACAGAGAAAATACAAAGGCGTTAAAATTCTTAATGTAATATTGGCCAGGTTTTCGATAAATTTCACCTGTGTGCGTCACTTCGATCGATATAGCATTTATTTTCAACATTCGGTCGCGAGCGCAGCTGTAAGAATTTGTTTTGTATATGAATCAATAAACTGTTCGTTTCGTGAATGAAATGAATTTTCGTTACGTAACAATAGTTCGCGCAACGATTAACCCTTCAACGGTGGCGCCATTTTTGCATTTCGCATGGAAAGCGAAAGCAGCGAGCAGAGCATTCGCATCGTGAACTTGTTGCGTTACGATGCGAATACTCGCGGTGATTACCCTCCTTAACCCGGTTTTCATCTTATATCACGTTTTATTAGAATACGAGGCCAGCATTTGGTTTGTTGTCACAGACGTGCGGCCTACTGCATACAAGAGGCCGACCGAAGGCACCTCACTGAGTCCCGTTATTCTTATACTATTCGACTAATCATTTTATCAATTCTTTTTTTTTTAGGTGGTTTAATCGAGTTTGTCTTTTTAACCTGCCTGAAATCTGTTTTCATCCATTCCATTTTTTTTTTTTGCTTGACTTCAGACCAAAGACTACAATATAATGATGTGACTTGACCAAAGAGTACATTTAGTATTTTATCTATAGTACTAGTAGAAGGTAGAAGATATGGACTTGACCTTGAGTCTGTTTTCGAGAAAATCAATAGTTTTGTGCATTTTGAGTGTTTTTGTGGAAATATAAGCCAAGAATTCAATTTACAGTTTTATTGTTAGGGAAAAGTGCAAGTGCTTTAAAAGCTCGTGTTATTGTGGATGTATGCAGGAAGTCGTTCATTTCATACCACTGAAAGGTATTGATTTTGATTTGTGTCTAATATGGTGAGATGACAAAACCATGACAAGTGTGTTATAGTAAATAATCCAGAGAAGGTAACAGTTAAAACTTATTGTCGGCGATAAGAAAAGAACGGTATGAATAACGATAATTCATTAAAAGAAAATCCTGAAGCATCGGATTCTGTCGGTACCGTAAGCCCGAAGGAAAAAAATCAAAACATGAGAGAAAAAAAGTTATCTACCGCGTCGCTGACCAACGCTGAGGGAGCACGACCAAAAGTAGTGACAGTCAAGCACCCGGAGTCCAACAAGCCGAAACCAACTGCCAAGAAGAATAAACCCATACAGGCTGACTTAGATATCATCAAAGAATTCCAAAGATGCCGTGACGAAGGATTTAAGCGCCTGGATTTGAGCAAATCTTCCATAACATGTCTCCCACCGAATGTCCGAGATCTAACACACTTAGTGGAATTTTATTTATATGGAAATAAGCTTGCTGTACTGCCTACTGAGTTTGGATGCCTGGTGAATCTGCAAACATTAGCATTGAATGAAAATTCATTAACAAGTTTACCACAGTCCCTCGCCAACCTTAGGAGCTTAAAAGTGTTAGACCTGCGACACAACAAGCTCAATGACATACCGGACGTGGTATATCAACTGACATCACTAACAACATTATTTTTAAGATTCAATAGAATCCGAGTTGTTGGTAATGGAATATCACATCTGACTAATTTGACAATGTTAAGCCTGAGAGAAAATAAAATTAAAGAATTATCATCTGGAATTGGCAAACTGGTGAACTTAGTAACATTTGATGTTTCACATAATCACTTGGAGCACTTGCCTGAAGAGATCGGAAATTGTGTTAATTTATCAACACTAGACCTGCAGCATAATGAACTGCTAGATATTCCAGAGACTATCGGAAACCTTCAAGCTATAACTCGTCTTGGCCTCAGATACAACAGGCTGATGGCTATCCCAGCTACACTCAGTTACTGCAAGCATATGGATGAATTCAATGTTGAAGGTAACTCAATATCTCAGCTCCCTGATGGTCTCTTAGCCAGTTTGAATGAACTGACAACCATCACTCTTTCTCGTAACTCATTTTGCAGCTACCCATCCGGTGGTCCAGCCCAGTTCACAAATGTCTTCTCTATAAACCTGGAACATAATCAAATTGATAAAATTCCTTATGGGATATTCTCCAGGGCAAGGAATTTAACAAAACTAAATATGAAAGAAAACCTGCTCACATCTCTTCCACTAGATATTGGAACTTGGGTAAATATGGTAGAACTCAACTTGGGAACAAATCAGTTGGGAAAATTACCTGATGACATACAATGTCTACAAAACTTGGAAGTGCTGATATTGTCTAACAACTGCTTGAAGCGCATACCACCCAGTATTGGAAGCCTGAGGAAGCTGAGGGTCTTGGACCTTGAGGAAAACAAGTTAGAAGTTTTGCCAAATGAAATTGGATTCCTGCATGAGTTACAGAAACTGATAGTACAATCTAATCAGATTCAGTCTTTGCCTCGCTCTATCGGTCATCTGACTAATCTGACAACCCTCAGTGTTTGTGAAAACAACCTGCAATATGTTCCTGAGGAAATTGGCACATTGGAGAATTTAGAGGCATTATATGTGAATGATAACCCCAACTTATACAATCTGCCATTTGAGCTGGCTCTATGTGTGAGCCTACAGATTATGAGCATTGAGAATTGCCCATTGACTGCGATTCCACCAGACGTAGTATCAGCTGGGCCATCACTAGTAATTCAGTACTTAAAGTCACAAGGGCCGTATAGAGCTATGTGATATCAGGAAGATGATTATTTACCAGCCGCTGAAGGCTAAGGTAAATTTGTAGATGCTTGAAATGGCAAGCTTTTCAAAAAATGTATACTCAAAGGTTTTTGTTGTGAAATAAAACACAAAAATATATACTATACCCATTGTATGCTACAAGTAAATGTTATTTATGTAAGAATTTTCCTAATTGTGGGTTATAATGTTTTATAATTATGATTCTGTCTATCAATTTGTTTCAAAATAACTTTGTGTCCAGTTTGTTAGTTATATAGATCCCAATATTATACTATTTAATGTTTTCATTATATAGATGTTTAAGATTTAAGCAATTGTTTTATCTGTATCACAAAAATGATAAAAAACACAAAAACAAACTGATTAGTGTTAGTAGGTAAAAAAGTATATTGTAAAATGCTGTATATAAGATGCACAATAATTATATTATCCATGTTTTCCAGTCCATCAATGGATTTTAAATAAATAGTAAATAATGTTCTTTCAATATCAAGTGTCAAAAAAAGCTTCTAATTTCTGATTGTTAACTATTGTATGACGTAGATCCAAAAAAGAATGTGCAATCTATAGAGCTTAGTGTCTTAAGATACCAATTAACTATAATTAAGTAAATTATTTTGTCAAAATCATTTTCAAGGAAACTGTTTGTTCGGACTATCTACTGGTCCTGTTGTATCTACCTATCTGGAAATATTTTCTTAGAAATAGGTATTGCTTTCATTAAAGGGATTTTAATCATTTATATCACAAAGTTTATAATCAGTATTTTATGTGTAATTTAGAATTTGATGTTTTATAGATGAGCTAAAAGGGTACTTTTACATATTTTTATTTTAATAGAGATTGAAAATGTATAAAAAGATCTCATAATAACATTATTGGGACTGTAGCAGTGTGCTGTTGATTCTGAGGAAGTTCCTCATTTGTCATTACTAATTTACATTATTTACCTACTATAGGTTTCCTATCAGTTGCATTTAATATTTTCTATATTTTATAAGTGTATGTTTTATAGATATAGATACTATTGTATTCTTTTGGGCTTTATTCATGTGCAGAATTGTGTTTAATTATGTAATGATTTTTACGACTTTTGAATGTGCGCAATTCAGTTCATTACGATCTAAGGATCATTTAAGTACCTATGACATCTTTACAATTTTTATAATCCTAGTTCTAAAAGAGAATCGATGTTAATATTTTATACGATAAAAAATAGTTGTCTAGTCACAGTAAAATTGATTTTTTAATGGCGAATTAATGTATTTGATGTATTCCATGACATACTTTAACTACCTACAATAATGAATATGAACCTATCAATAAAATTCTTAAAGAGATGGCTATATTTGCAACTTGTGCTAAGCGCTCTGGTAAAACCTATTCTAATTTAAATGTTGATCCATGTGTAGGTATATGTTTATAATCAATGATTCAGTGACATGTAAACGTGTTATATGAAATAAATAAAGTATATAATATAGTGTGTATTTTATTTAGAGCATGACTCGTAAAAAAATTGTTCCCACCCAAGACCCAACACTCAATATTTAGGTACTATTCAGTCATATTAATGGTATTCAGAAATCGACACGATATCCCGCGTCGATGGCTAGTCTCCGCTGAGATTGACCGCCATGGCTGAAATTCGGTCAGGATAGGACTAGCAAAGCTATTCACAGCCATTCATGCGCTTCCGTGCCGAATCGAACGTTATTATTATTCGTTAAGTTTGCAGCGGACTTGTAGCCCCGTTCAGCAAACTTGAACGTGTATGGCTCAGGCTATGGGTATCGGTATCTTATAGTACCTACTCTGATGGGTATGCTGGCTGGTAGGTATGCATGATAAGTAGCCATACACACCGTCAAGTTTACTGGACGCGGCTTCAAGTCCGCTGCAAACTTGACAAGTGAACTTGATCGTGAGTGGCCCGCATTAATCAATGTTATCGAAGTGTCACTGACTCTGGCAGAGCCACCATCAGGGATTTTAATTTTGATAGCACAAAAAATTTGTCGAAATTTGTCGCCAAATATCAGAATTTGTCGGTCACTGGTTCAAAAGTTATAAGGGTTTATAGGTGGCCGATCTGGAGAGAGTTTCCCCAGTAGGGCCACATTTATATCTCAAGAACTAGGGCACCTAACGAAGATCTGTTTTCCCCCATATTTAGTCGCCAATTAGTCGGAATCAGTCGCCAAATATCAGAATTTGTCGGTCACTGGTTCAAAAGATATAAACGTTTATAGGTGGCCGATCTGGAGAGAGTTTCCCCAGCAGGGCCACATTTATATCTCAAACACTAGGGCACCTAGCGAAGATCTGTTTTCTCCCATATTTTGTCGCCAATTAGTCGCAATTTGTTGCCAAGTTACAGATTTAGTCGGTGTGTAATTAAAAAGATATTAAAGAATTAAATTTCCCCATACATTGGTACAAGCACGTACAAAATACTTTGTGTAGTTTCTAGTAGGTATGAGCGTTATTTCACGTCACTAGTTACAATAACTGCTTATGGGGCATGTAACCGAATCACTAGTTTCGAGTCACACATAAACTAGTGATTTTTGTAACTAGTTACATTACCAATGCAGTGATCGAATGAAAAGCGAGACACAAAACAAAAGTACGTTGCGAGTCGTTTCTACATGGTTACTACTCTGTGCCTGTGTGCCTACTTCTTTGTACTGACCGGCAAAGCGAGCCGAGACTTCCCGAAATCACGAGTGATGGACGACACGATGAAATCCGAACATGCACACACCAAGTCGCCAACTACGAAAATGATGCGTATAATTTTCATACGTATTACTTAGGACTTAGAGATTAATTTAGATTGGTCATTATTTTTAACCTTCGACGGGCGGCGTACGAACACAAATTTGAAATTGTATTAGTATTTGTTTATGATTACTTTGACAAGTAAACCTTGTTTAGTTCGTTGGTGAATATTGCACAAGTATGTACCTATGTATGTTGCATTTATTGTGAAAGTGACTTCCATGCATATTTTCGTAATATTTTTGAATAAATTGTGAATAGTGTAGTACGTATAAAAAAAACAGTGAATAAATAACTTTTTCGTCATGTCTCGATGCAATTCGAGTGTCCTGTGGAAGTTCTTCCAAAAACTACGTAATGAAAAAAAATCAAAAAAAAAAAACAAAAATAACAAGAAAAAAAAATGCAACAAGTGTGGTGAATTATATAGCTTCAAATCCTCAACCGCCAATTTAAAAACGCATTTGAAGAGGAAACATCTCGTATTATATTACGTTATAGCATTAATGATGTAACTGCTTAAGGTAACTACAAAAACTAATTCGTTCAAAAAACCTACAGCTTGTGACATGTAACGATTACGTAGGTAACCATATAAATGTTCGTTTCGCAAATACTTCGGTAACACCATTTTGAATCACTGAATAGAATATGACAAATAACTAGTTACAAAAATCACTAGTTTTCAAAACAGGTTAATGTTCGTTTCGCAAATACTTCGGTAACACCATTTTGAATCACTGAATAGAATATGACAAATAACTAGTTACAAAAATCACTAGTTTTCAAAACAGGTTAATGTTCGTTTCGCAAATACTTCAGTAACACCATTTTGAATCACTGAATAGATTATGACAAATAACTAGTTACAAAAATCACTAGTTTTCAAAACAGGTTACGCCTTTAAAGAAACTAGTTACGTTACGTTTCGCGAAAATCACGTAACGACCCACACCTAGTTTCTAGACAATATCTACCTATACCGCAGGAACCCGTTGGATGCGAGAAGCACAGAAGCGGTCGAAGTGGAAGTGCTTGGGGGAGGCCTATGTCCAGCAGTGGACGTCTTTTGGCTGAAATGATGATGATGATCTACCTATGACGTCATAAGGAGGAATGTTTGTTTATAATTAAATAAAAATAAACTTATTCTTTAGTTTCAACCCACCAAAGGAAAGCTTTATACACTACCTATAAACAAATTTACGTAATATATGTAATTATTTATCTAACACAATGTGCACTTTTAGTCGCTGGCAGATAGATCGCTGCGCTCCGTTTCATTTACGGTAAGTAAGAAAGAGATAGATGCGCGTGTACAGACGAGCTACTTAGAACGAGTTGCCCGTCACGTAAGTTAAAGTCAGCGAGTTTAATTAAAGTGGAACTTATTATTCTACCTTAGATTAAGATAAAATAAAAACTCAACCCGCCCATACCCACAACACAACACTTAAAATCGCATGCCTCCTATAGGTGAGATGTGTAAAGCACTACTTTATTGTAACACCAATTTTAACAATATCTCTGGCGAAATAAATGTTTATGATTATGAATCACCTCAAAATACACACACAAACACAACACACATTAAACGAACTTTTTGGAAATTCATTTTTACACATTACAATGATGACAATACATTTTCAACGTTTAAGTATTTTAAACATTTTATTAATAAAGGTATGATATTGTTTTTATTATTCTAACGTTATTTAGAGCTTAACATTGTAAACTGGTAAAACAGTTGCATGCGACTGTACATCTTGACACCAAATAGACCAAGAGCATGGTTTAGGTAATGTTTTCAAAGAAGTTTAAGCCACTCCAACCTAGTAATTTAAAACATAAAAACATATAGGTATGTATTTGAGAATTTATCTCTCTCGGACATTTCTATGGAATTTAGACGGATAAAACTAGAAGTATATTACACATATTAATGGAAATATTTTTTTCTTGGCAATTTTTCGTGAACTCTTCGATCTAGCTCTTGGACTATACCTTACTAATTGAACTCATTATATCTCCTAAACTAAGACCCGATTAAATCTGTGACTTGGCGAAAAATTTCGACTAATTGGCGACAAAATATAGGAGAAAACAGATCTTCGCTAGGTGCCCTAGTTTTTGAGATATGAATGTGGCCCTGCTGGGGAAACTCTCTCCAGATCGGCCACCTATAAACGTTTATATCTTTTGAACCAGTGACCGACAAATTCTGATATTTGGCGACTGATTCCGATTAATTGGCGACTAAATATGGGAGAAAACAGATCTTCGCTAGATGCCCTAGTTTTTGATATATAAATGTGGCCCTGCTGGGGAAACTCTCTCCAGATCGGCCACCAATAAACCCTTATAACTTTTGAACCAGTGACCGACAAATTCTGATATTTGGCGACAAATTTCGACTAATTAGCGACTAATTTTTTGTGCTATCAAAATTAAAATCCTTGATGGTGGCTCTGCCAGGGTCAGTGACAGGTTATCGAAGGAGTCTCGTCTAAATGCCGCGCTGTTCACAAATATGAAACCCGAAAATTTTCACAGTTAGGGTGTAACTTTTTGAGTCGCGTAATTTCTGCTACATTCGGTTTCATACAAAAATCCTGTTTCGTTCACACTGCGACGCAAAATGAGTTGTCTGCCGACTCACGCGCACAACCCGGCTAAATTGAGTTCGCGGCGAGATGTGCATCTGGATTGCGGGCCCATTTTTTGAGCCCTTGCGAAACGAAATAAGACGTTAAGGCTACACCGACCGCACAGTGGCGCCCTCATCGTTTGTTTGGTTATTTCTTTTATTTTAGAATGAAAATGCAGAAAATAAGCACGTTAAGTTGTGCTCCACAAGATTATACGTTAATATTATTATAATAAAACTAGACAATGTAAAACTACCGTTTATAATAATATTAACGTATAATCTTGTGGAGCACAACTTAACGTGCTTATTTTCTGCATTTTCATTCTAAAATAAAAGAAATAACCAAACAAACGATGAGGGCGCCACTGTGCGGTCGGTGTAGCCTTAAAAAATAGTAGGTACCTAAAACCTTAAAGCAAACACCATGCATTTCTTAAACGTGAATTAAAACTGTTAAGATTAAATAAGTTGGGCCCTTTTTTTTTTTTTTTTTTGCGGATGGGAAATTATCAAATGACCCCTCCCGCTCTGGGTGGAGCGGAAGGGAGTGAAAGACTCTTACTGACTAAAACCCACCCGTGTTCCTTCCTTAGCCCTTTATGTTCCGGGCCAGCGGTAACCCTTTCGGACAATCCCACTGACCTGGCAGGCTTCGGCCCTATGGGGCCCCTCCTCGATGCTGACATCTCTTTGAGGCGCGCGTGGAACACGTACGCGTCGTCCGGCACGGGCCTGGTCCTGATCGGACGGTGAGCTACCCATTACTCTCTGTCCGCAGGCCCGCGCCTACGGTGGCCGGGAGTAGTCGCGCGGCTCCCGATGCCCGGAGCGTCTCCCGCCACCTCCTTCGCTAGCATGACTGCTTCGCAGAAGGGTGACTGCCTCCCACTGCCTGTCGCCCCGGACCATGGCTTGCGCCAGGGCCGGACGCGAGAGGTCGCCGCCGGTGCCGATCGCCTCTACGAGGACACGGCGGTGCTCCGCCCAAGCGGGGCAGACCTCCACCGTGTCCTCTGGGCGATCCTGGCTGTGATGGTGACACCCGGGCGTTTCCTCCCGCCTGATGATGTGCAGGAACCTCCCGAAACATCCGTGTCCGGTGCGGACCTGCGTCAGGCGGTAGGTGAGGGCGCCGTGACGCCTCTCTAGCCACTCCTCAAAGAGGGGTCTTATCGCCGCTATCGCAGCGTGCCCTGCGCTGGGTTGCGACAGTCGCTCCTTCCATGTCGCCATGAGATCGTGCCGGAGATCCGTCCGCTCCGCAGCAATTTGCCGCGGAAGCGGAACCTCCCCCGACGTAGTGCCTCCGCGCGCCACATATAAAGGCGCGCGAGGACTATCGCCTCCAGATCCCATGGCGGCAGTCCGGCAATGAGGTTGGGCCCTCAATCCAGACGCGTGCTTAAAGTGGCATAGCTCAAATCTCAGTAGGTACATACGCCAGCAGGTCAACCTACCCGAAACTGTCAGATTTTCCCAATCAACCTTGAACCTTATGCTTTAGCAATAAAGTCGAAAATCTATTAAAGAAATCTGACAGATTGTAGTAACTTGATGTGCTGGCGTCTGTACCTAAGTAGGTAGGTACTATCTCTGGGTTAATAATTTTTTAAGTATTTCTTAAATATTTTAAGAAAATACCAAATCTGTAGAATACTTATGACATTACCTGGGTAGGTACAGATTTATGGCGGTCTAGCTAGGGCAGCACTTCATTATTGTCTGTACCTAATGAGGAATCTGCAAAACATGAATTTATCTGAAGAAATATATGATGATTAAATGATTTTTATTTCTGTAAGTAGGTTTGTACAAACACTTTTACACGTCAATCATATTTTTTTTTAAACTAGATGAGGTCGGCGTTTCCTAACTGACTATTCTGAGAAGAAAGGCCGAAACAAACTCAGAAGTCACAGTCTCTTTTAAAGTCCAGACAAAATCTTGGTCAGATCGTGTGAAGACCATGTAGATTGGTGTCTGAAATGGTCTTTTGAGGAAAGAACCACACAGATTGAGCGGACCTGTCCAATCAGTGCACGCATTTGTCAAAAATCGTGCAGCTCAACTCAGAACTTGAGGAGCTCAACGATTCGACGAACAATACCAAAGACAGGACATTTGGGTAGGCCGCATAAACTACTCAAACTGCCAGATCATGATTAAAACTAAGAAGGAAAAAAAGAAATGACCCACAAATAGTCCTCACATTCACAATAATTACGATACAATATTCACAATAATATAAATACGACTTTAGCATATTTTACTTAGATTAGATACCTATGTGAATTAGTTAAAAAGAAATAATGACACAAAAGTTAATTGTTAGGAAGTAAACGAAAGTCGAATTTGTCTAAAACGTCTGCGTATAAAAATCTCACCGTGAAAACTTTAGGTGAAGTGAGCCGTCAATTATGTCAATTCCTAGGAAAAAAAAACTCACTTCACCTAAGTTTTCACGGTGAGATTTTTACAGAATCGACCGGCTGAACTGAGAGCCCAAATTTTTCGGCTTTATTGACTAGGCTCAACCTGACAGATTAACGCAACTAGAAAAAGATTTTTTTAACTATTTCTTAATTAAATTGTAACCTAACGTCCGTTCTTCTAAATGTCATAGGTGCTGAGAAAATTGATTTTCAACTTTTTCTAGGAGAAAATTTTGTAGGGTGACCGTAATGTTCATAGTAGGTAAGTACCTGTCCATTCTGTAAAGCGCAGTCGGAAAGACATAATATTTGCAGCTGAAAGTATTATATATATACCTACTTACCTACTATTTAGAATTTTGTTTTCTTTATTTTAATGTCATTTTTAATTATGTGATGTGAAGCAAAGTACTATAATATATAAAAAATGGTAGGATACCTTGTAAATAAAAAACCAGTTAGAAAGTTCAATAATTTATGAAGTGCATAATACACAAGTTTCATTTAGCTCTTACATAAATAGGTATATACACGAATTATTTTATAAGCTTTACATGTAAATCAAAGCAGTCTACAAAATAATATCAATAATTGAAGGTATACCATCAACACACACGCCGTTTCCTTCCCTGTGCAATCCCACTTTTTATCCTCATTTATGAGTACCTACTTGATGATCGACAAACACCAGCTCTTACACACTTCCTTGTTCGAGAACGCTTGAGACACTATGTAAGTTAAGTTGTTGTGCTTGACTTTCGTTGCGAAATTAGTATTTTATAAATGCATTATATTCCTTAGATCTAAGATTTCCACATACAAAAATATTTCGCCCTAATAAATCACTATAAACACACTTTGTATCTAATCACAAACATTATTCGAAATAAAATAATTAAATTAGTAATAATAGAGAATTGAAAAGAATCCGTAAAATAATGGCGATAAGACTAAATTTCACCACCACTAAAGCTTACAACAGTCATGTCAGCTGCCGATACGGTATAAGTATTTGTCAGATTTATATTACGTACTTACGTAATAAATGGCTATAAAAATGTCGCAAAAGTTATTGCTTTTAGAAATTGTTAGCTTATGAGAAATCAGCATCAATTAATAACAATTTATTCAATCAGAATAAAAAGCAAACCTACTCATTATATGCATGGATATTAATAATATATCTAAATAAAATACCGCTTAACAAATACGTCATTCACTGGATAATAAATGCTTTAACACCTGCAACTAATTCAAGTTTAAATTGAGTATGTCAAAAACTAGCATCTACGGTCAGTCGTTATTCACAAGTTGCATAAGAATATATTTCAAAACTTCGAATATTGAGGTCCAGTTGCTTATACAAAAATAACATTATAGTCATTTTACATAACAGTAACAATTTGTTTCTAACCATTGAAGATTTCTTTACAAAAACATACTAAATAATATACTGAGTCTTACATCTATTTATAAAATCTTTGGCATTTTCATATGCTTAAATATAAGCAGAAAATATAACTAAAATAGTTGTGTGATGATGATCCGGATACAGTTAACATAATATAAGGTATCACTATGCAGTATGAAGAATGTGTTTTATGGCACTTATTGGCATGCAATGACTGTAATTTTGTTCAACATTGTCAATAAAAAATAGTGCTATCTTGGAAGAGCATACTGGTATAGAAACACATTATTACTGTTGTTGAGAGTTTTCTGCATGTATAATTGTCGAATATGTCATGGAGATTTTCTTATTTACATAATTAAACACTTCCTCTGATGTCTCTTCTGAGGTTCAGGTCTTAATACTGCGCGCACAGCTTCGTCAAACACCTGTGTAACAATGAAAAGAAAATGTTATTATATTGTACTAAGTACTAAGAGAAACTAGAGGTAAGGCCAGTATGGTTTAGGGGCCTGTTTCAGAGTGTCCAAGTAGGCACTAGGCCCTAATTAAATACCCTGATATAAGTTTATTATTCATTTTATAGTTATAGTTAAGAGGGCTATCACAATTTTTTCTTGTTTAGAGTGTTTGACTCGAGTTTTGATGTGTGATTAAGGTTTAACTAAAGCCACAATAGTAAAAAAAATACATGCCCGAGAAAGTTTGATTCCTTCTTTTGGGAGCGCATTAAATAAATATTCCATTTTTTTTACATATGTAAATCAGTAAAAAAACTTGTTTCTGCAAAGGCTGTTTCATAAAATTTTACATTCACGTCAATCATATTTTTTTTAAACTAGATGAGGTCGGCGTTTCCTATCTGACTATATGATTCCCATTACAACCACTAACAAAAAGATGAAAAAATTTGAATTGTCTGTATATAATGTCAAATAATAAAGAGATTATGTCAAAAAAGTATGTAAAAAAGTAAATAAAAAATAGACATCGTAATTTGAGAACAGTTAATAGACATTTAAATAGTTAAGCCGTTAATGAGGAGCCAGGGAAGCCGCCCACATGTGCAGAAGGACTTATTGCCAAAACTACCTTGTCTTTAACATAGTCTTTAATCTTATAATATGCTTTTTTGATAAGGACACGTTTGATGAAGGTTTTGAATTTTCCATCGCTAAGTTCTGTAACCGGCTTTGGCAAATTGTTATAAAAACGGACGCCGTTTACAAGAAACGACTTGCTAGTTTTAGTTAATCTAAATTTAGGTAACACAATTTCATTTTTACTACGTGTATTTATATTATGGAAATCGCTTCTTATTTTGAAGAGTCCTAAGTTTTTGCGAACATACAAAATACTTTATAAAATATAAAGAGAAGGCAGATTTAGTATATCAATTTCTTTGAATTTGTTTCTAAGAGACTTGCGAGGACCCATTTGATAGATTGCGCGGATTGCCCTCTTTTGTAAAATGAAAGTTGAATCTACGTCAGCTGCCGATCCCCACAGCAGAACACCATAAGACATAATACTATGGAAATAAGCAAAGTATACTAACCTAGCTGCTATATCTGTCAACTGCCTTATTTTTCTTACTGCATATGCAGCTGAACGTAATCTACCTGAGAGAGCTCTAATGTGTGCGCACCATTGTAATTTTGAATCTAAAGTAATTCCTAGAAATACAGTTTCCGTAACAGCGTCTAGTTTTTTGCCATCAAGTTCTAAATTCAGACCCACTTGAGGTACATTTGGTAATGAGAACTTAAGACATTTAGTTTTGTTCGCATTAAGTAAAAGATTGTTAGCTGCAAACCATTTCGAAAGAACAGCCAGACTATCGTAAACATGTAAGACATCCGTATCTTTTCTATCTATTTTAAAAATAAGGGAAGTGTCATCAGCGAATAAAATGATATCCGACAAGTTAGCCATCCTGTAAGGAAGGTCATTAAGGTCTGTAAGGAAGGTGCCAGATGTCCACCTACGGTCCCTCCTCTGTTACTCAAAGGTCACCCAATAAACAGGGTGTATAAATTTAAATACTTGTACAGTCCGGGCGAACATGCTGGCCCGCAGGTTCTCTCGATGTACAGTTGCAGTTAAAATAGCCCTCTTTAAGGCATATTGCACAACACTGTACTCGGGGGCCCTGTGGTTCAGATATACCCAAAGGGCTTACAATGCTCTGCGTATCCAATATAATAATGCGTTCAGGGTGTTGTTGCGACTGCCACGCTTCTGCAGTGCGTCGGGGATGTTTGCCGACGCGCGCACTGACAGCTTTGACGCGGTATGGCGCAAGAAATCTGCCTCATTACTTCGGAGGTTGCGTGACAGTCCCAACATCATTCTGCACTCGATAGCCGCCCGGGCAGATAGCTCGCTTGTGTGGGCGTTGGCCGATCGAACCAGATCAATTTTAGTTATAAGGTACTAACATAGGCTAAATAATATTATTACTAACACAGTGGACCATAATTGTTGTCTTATAAATAAATAAAAAATAATTAATATAAACTAGAAATAGGAAAGGGCCAAGAATTGAGCCTTGAGGCACGCCCGTCTTAACTAAAGACCCCGATGACGTCGCCCCATTAACGTTTACTTTTTGCTGCCGCTTTGACAGATAGGAAAGAACAAGATCAGCAGCTTGTCCACGAATTCCGTAATGGTATAATTTACAGATCAGTGTATTATGGTCAACGCAATCAAACGCTTTTGAGAGGTTACAGAAAATGCCAATTGCATCCTGGGACTTCTGAGTGACTGATGAGTTTTACTCCCGCGTCCGTCGTCGACCTACCTTTCGTGAAACCAAACTGGAGACTATGTAAAATCCCATTTGAATTAAAATGTGACAACATCTGGTCCAGCATGATTTTGCTCAATGCTGGTAGCACAGATATAGGTCTATAATTAAAGGGATCAAACTTACTACCCGATTTGAAAATTGGTACTACTTTACTATGTTTCATTAAGTCAGGAAACGTACCGCTGTCTAAACATTGATTAAATATGCCTGTTAGGGCAGGGGCAATTGTGTCAATAATATCTCCAAGAACCCTAACAGAAATCCCCCATAAGTCTTCAGTGTTTTTTATGTTAAGACTTTTAAATGCTTTTTTAATTGTGGCAACAGAAATGGGCTGGAATTCAAAGCTTGGAATATCCTTTTAAAAGTTTTCTTTAAGAAGAGTTTCAGCTAATTTAGGTGATGAGCGGAGAGACTTTGTAACCTCTATTGGGGATGTTGGTAAAGAAATTTTCTACTGTCTCAGCAACTTTTAACTTATCTGAAATGGTTTCATTATCAATTTTTAGGGACAACTCATTCTGATCTCGCTGTTTTGTGTTTCCAGTTTCTTTGTTAATTACCTGCCACACAGTTTTTATTTTATTATTAGACATACTAATTTTGTTTTTTAATTAATCCCACAGGACAAAAGATTATGGGTATTCAGTGTGAAGGATAACATTGTTAAGTAACTTGGTACAAAACAGGCCTTTATAGACTGATAATCAGCTGAATCATGTGTGTTTTGTAAAACATAAAGGTATTCACAACAATGAATGACATTCAAGTTTCTACTTGAGTTGCACAACAAAGTGTTTTACAGTAGTATATAAATATATTATGTAAGGCACTTATCTATGCAGCTTGTTTTGAAATACCAACAGCACTTATAGCGGACATAATCTGCTTTTGGTGTGCATCAGTGCATGGTAGGACACACACACGTAACATGATGGATATGTGGTGGTGGTTTGTAGACATGAATGAATCCTTTGTCTAAAAACTACATGTTATGTCATATCTTAAGATGGTATTATGTATAATTATGTCATTTGTATGCAGCCAAACAAGACGAAATATAAAATAATGTTGACTAAATTTAGCATACCTGTTTGAGTCCACGCTGAGTCAATGCAGAGCATTCCATATATTTTACGGCTCTAATTTTGTTTGCCAGTTTTTGTCCTTGTTCTCGCTTCAAGGGAGACATTCCTTGTTCAGACAACAAACTGAGTGTTTCACGGTCATCCCTCAAATCAATCTTTGTACCTGTAATTTGAAACAAAGAGGTTTTAATTAAATGAATAATAAGCACCTGTACTGTCCAATATAATTATATCTTCTATCTTTCAGTTCATCCAAAGGTTGTGTTTAAGGAGTTTGCATTGTGCCATTACTTCCTATTTTACATTTTTTATTTTCCCTTGTACACACAACAACATATCAAGCTATACATTTCCAGTTTTAGCTGACATTGAATTGTATACGCTTTTCGTACAATGAGAAGTTAGCTTATACGGGAAATGTATTGCTTGACATGCATACAATATCAACTCAGCCTATCGCAGTCCACTGCTGGACATAGGCCTCAAACAATATAAATAAACCATACAATATAAATAAACCATATAAATAATTTAACGCAGCTTTATAATAAAATACTGTTATGATGTATCAAACAAGATAATGTTAGTCAATGATAGGTAGGTAATAATAATTAAGGTAATCATTGTATGTGTAAAAGTAATTAACTCAAAATACCTGGTATAAAATCAGGTTTTATAATGTTTCATTGTTGTTACTCACCAACCAATATTATGGGTGCATCGGGACAGTGGTGCTTTATTTCAGGATACCACTTGGAAGTCACATTTTCATAAGACGATGGGCTAAAAATAGTAAATGATTTCATAAGTAACTGAATATTGATAAAGATATTTTATGTAGATACTTTTTGGTGTGTTTTTCTAGTTATATTTAGAACTATATATTTAGAACAGTTAAGGGCAGAAGAAAAAGTAGAATAGCCTAGAGGAGAATTGTGTCCCAAAGGACACACTACAAAGAGAACTGCTGTGCAATTGTGCATTAATTAGTTTTTTTTTGTACTTTTTGGTAAATAAACGCTATAAATTTGAAGAGCAAATAAGTCTATGTTTAATTCTGAACATTACCAGGATAAATACACAAATGGTGTGGGGTTACTAGATTAAGTGGGAGTGAGGACAATCATGGGCAAGAACTGGATGAAACCAGTTAAGAACTTGTGTTCATGATGGTGAAGCGCAGAGTAAAGCTTTATAAACCTACTGTGGCTAACTAAGACAGCCTGATTAATGTTAATTTGTACAGTAATTAAAAGCATTTAACAATGTGTTTGTACTGTACATCCAGATGGAGAAATAGATTGTAAATGACTACACACCTTGTCACACTGAAGCATATAAGGAAGACATCTGTTTGTGGATAACTTAACGGTCTAAGTCTGTCATAATCCTCCTGCCCTGCAGTATCCCACAGTCCTAGAGACACTGCTACTCCATCCACAACCATAGGCGCAGAATAATTGTCGAATCTGCAATCATTACATTCACCATAACACTATGTGAAACATTCCAACTTTACAAACACTTGCTACTCCCATTCAAACAATATTTACAGTTCACAGTACATTGTGAACACAACTTACACTGTAGGAACATATTCTCCTGGAAAACTGTCTGTGGTGTAGGATATTAACATACAAGTTTTACCGACAGTACCGTCGCCGACGACCACGCATTTGATCGGCCTTCCTGATGACATCTATGGAAGAGAATATTATTGATAAATAAAGGCAAACCTTATGACTCATTGTAAAACCAAAACGTATGTTGAAAACAATCAGTCAATATTACCGTATAAAAAGTTTTTGTCACTCCTTTTGAATTACAAACACTATATGAACAACAAAGAATTCAAGCACTGACAAACTATTTATAGAAGGAACAAGTTTTTCAAAATTTTACTTCGAATTAGAATAGGAAACGCATTGAAAGATGGATGGGGACATTACGGAAGGGATACAGATTAAAAATGTAACTGAGTTGACGGATGATATTGCGTTCATTTATATGCATTATTTAGTGTCGCTATTCGTCATACATACTTATTGGAAAATTAAGTATCATATTACGTAATTGAAATTATTAATTAACGTCTGCTATGGTCTTTTGAGGAAAGAGCCACAGAGATTAGTAGTGCACGCATGTAGCTCAATAATCGTGTAGCTCAACTCAGAACTTAATGAGCTCAATGACTCGGCGAACAATACCAAAAAAAGGACAATTGGGTAGGCCACCTAAATATTTCCAATATAATAATTTTTAACTTGGGATAAATTCGTAGATGAATAAAATTATTTTCTATATTATAATAATGTAAAAATATCGATAATTTTTATCATCGTACAGACAGCCCTACCCTGGCGCTGTCACGTACGTCATGATGTCATGTCACTATCACTTATGTCATGCATGATATTTTTTATCTATAGCTATGTAATAAGTTCGCAAAGTACTTTTATTTAGCTCGTTTCCTTACTAAAATTGGTTTGAGTTTATGTTTTATTTAAATATTAATCACAACTTCACAAGCTAGTATATTCATGTAATACAATAAGAAAGTTTTCATAGAGCGCGATGTCTAAGTTTCCGGATAAAAAGGTAATTTGAAAAGTTTGAAACTTTGGCTTTGTGTTTTACGCAACGAACTAACTTTTGTACTTTGTAATAAGTCATTGATAACATAAAATATGTCCCTTTCAGATGAGTGGGTCGTGTGTGGAGACTCCAGAAGCACCGGCTTGGCTTTCTAAGCTAGAAAGTCAAAGAGAGAAGTTAAGCAAAGCTCGGCTAGGTCATGATAGCGGTGCCGGTGCACCGTGCAACTCTTGCGGTAAATAATAATAAAACCATTCAATTAGTATTGATTATATTAAGTTTTTTCTATATATTTTTAGTTTCATAAAGTTGGGATGGTTATTTATTACAATTTGCATCATGAGAACATCTAAGCTATAATCGGTATGAATGACGTCATTAATAACAATGCAATCGTTATCGTATGAATGGTCTAATAATAGCAAGTATTCCTAATTATGCATTAAATGTTTTTGGTTTAATAGTCACTCTGGAATTTCATGAATGAATATATTATTATTTCTGGGAAGCCTTATAGTAATGATTCATCTTTACCATTTGAAGCTTAAGCTTATTTAATTATTTTACTCCTGATTCACCTCTTCCAGTTTTCTAATGTATAGTACTATTCCTGGAAACTATAGTGGATTTATTAATAATTTTTCTGGGTGATTCATTTGCCATAGTATTACTAGGTGAGGAAATATCCCTAATGACTAACTAAATGTATCCTATTATTCCTGTGTTAATTGATAATGAGTACACATCAGTTTATTTTTAAATTCCATAACAAGTCAAAATATTTCTACGAAGTGCACTTTAATCTGTTTGTGAATAAAGCACTGCCCACCCACATTAAAAGTACAGTCAACACCAAAAGTAGATGATCAAAATCAGAAATTCAATACTAATTAACGGAGTTCGCGTCAGAACTGTATGGCAGAGCTGTTGTTGTTGTAGTTGTTGAGCTGTGTGCAGAGACTGTGTGGCTGTGTGGCAGAGTTCTGCGACCAAAAAGTAAAAAAAAAAGCCAAAAAGTCTAGCAAAAAAATTTTGCTAGACTTTATGGTTTAGTTCTGGTAAAAACGTTGCACTGAATTTCTCTCCTAAGGATATCCATTTTTCTTCATATATAAAACTTTATTTCTATTTGAATATGTTTATTCAGGACCATCATGTCCTGGCTTGGACCTACACTTCTGGAGGAAGGTGTGCCGATCATGCCACTGCAGTAAAGATGTCCATGATGTTCAAGATGATGACCTATCAGGATGGGCTCAGTTTGAGCTACTGGGCACTGCCAGGCCTAAGAAGGCTTCAAGTGAGAATTTTTGTTTAATATCAGTTTTTTGTGGAAATTAGAACACTCTGTATAGAGCAGTAGGATAGCCCTACTATATGATATTATTGGTTAAAGTTAGCAATTGTGGGGTAAAATTACATTAAATAATTTGTACTCAAAACTTTAAAAATATTCTTTAAAATTTTTCAGTGCCCCTGATCAAAATTCGCGGAGTAACTGACAAGCCTGTCAAACTGGATTGGGTGCCTCCAAATGCTTCAACAGAATTGGTAAGTGACACTTATTCGCAATAATGTAATTAGAATAATAGCTAATATTGTGGATTTCATATTAATTAGTGATAAGATAGAAGAACTATAATAGATAGGACATTAATGTTGCAGAATATCTAATTAACTATTTTGATCTTGATTCTTGATAATTCATATCGTGTAAATTATCTACCAGTCTTGGTAAGTAGTTGTAATAGTAAAAGTTAACCGTTGCATGCTTCTAAATAATACATCAAACCTCACTGTATTCCCTATTAAGTATTACTCCTATTATGGTTGAAGCTGGTGGTGTTCCTTGGAACAAATCGAGACTGGACTGCTACTAAGAATTTCCCTAAGGCAACAACCTTAGGATCATTTAGCATTGTCTACTTAAACTCACAGTCAAGTCCGCAACCTCAGTACTCATGGTTGCGATCATATTATGTGTATATTGTTTAACCTCGGGGTCTAGCCACGAGGTTTAACAATATACGCATATGTAAAACTATCTACTTTAAATTTACGTATTTTAAGTTGATTTTTGTGTGACCATTTTTAACAAAAAGTTTGTCTTTGTCATAAATGTCATTTAGTTTTTTGTTCCAAAACTTCGTAATCATCTCAGAATCTGAATATATAAATATAATAATCATATCATTTGTCACCAGGTATCAGAGTATATGTCATGCCTGGGCCCCTTGGCGCCGGTATCCGGTTCGGACGCGGCCCGTCGCCGGCGCGCTCAGCTCCGGACGCAGCTGCCTCCGCACGACGTCGCGCCGGCCGTACGGCAACACGCCAGCGACTTTGAGAAGTCTGAACATACTGTAAGTACCACTATTTACTTAGGTTTTTACTGAACCAGGTTTATAGGACAGCATAGCATTTTTCGTTACCCAAAGACGCTGGTTTTATTGAAACATCTTCATAGACGGTTTTATAAATAAAAAATTTGCAGTCATGCTGCAACTGTGTGTACTCAGGAAGGTCATGAGACTCACTATACCACTGCTTGTCACTGCATCACCCAAAGGTTTACTGGTAGAAAATGCTTATGGCATTAAGTCCGCCCATAGGTATCCAGAGTCCGTCTCTGTACATTTGTGTGCTTGAAGTATTAAATAAATTATATGGTATAACCCAAAATTGTTGCTTAGTTTATAATAACCTCCTAAACACTACCAGCACTTGCAGAATTCTGACCAACATGTTACACAATAAAGGTAAAAACCTGTTTGCATCAGTGGTATTTGTTTCCCTATGTGTAAGGGACATGCTAGAATATGTTGCACACAGAATTACGTCACTTAATTTAGGTCAGTCTGCCGGTGATAACGGCAGTGATAGTGCGCCTTACTTACCCTTTAAATAGAATGTTATGCACAATATGTTATAAGTTTATAACTAAGTAAGTATAATTGACTAATGTTTTATTTTTATTATGTTCCAGGAATATATCACACGCATCAAAGACCATGTCGTGGGTATGGGTAATGTCGTCAGAGTAGGACCTCTACAAAATGGAGATGTCTTCTCAGTGGAAAGCAGCAAAATACATTCCGCTCCAAAGTCCTACGCCCTGCCGCTGAAACTATCCAACATATCCAGAGGGGTCAAGTACAATATTGTTCCGAAGAATGCTTCAGATAAGAAGTTGGTTTTAGATAATCAAGGAAATGTCGTAAGCAGCGCAGCCAATCTTCCAGATTATAAGTCCAGTCCTATTCTAAGTCGCATCGTGAAAGACAAACTTCATGTCATGCATATTGAATCCGACAGGATCAAGAGTGCGGTTGAACATGGCCCTGTCTACGATAAACTGTTCAAAAACTTAGAGGACCTGAACATGCCAGTTGAACATGATGTTTATCTGCAACCAATCAAACTCTTCCGCGAGGAATACAATAATAATCCCCAGTTCAAGGACGAAACTAATGAGTTCTCCAGCAAGTCGCTTGGAGCTCAAATTATGCCAGACTTGTGGTCTAACAGCAATAACAATGTTATGGGCACAGCTAAACTCATGGACAGCAGAATACAGAAGGGAACCATATTCGCTCCAAATGGGGAGATATGGAGCTGGAAACATGAGCCAGTAACTCCTGAACACAGTGGTACTCTTTGCTCTACAAAGATTAATCCTCAGTACTCCACTGTTACAAAGCCTATTAACCGGGTGGAACCTCAACAGACCCTACCTTTGAGGGAGTATCGCAGAAGTCACTCTGAGGATGACCTGCCACCTCCGCCACTGCCGAACTACAGCACATATCCTGGCGGTGTACCACCATCTCCTGGCTCTGTGCCACCTCCTCCTGGCTCTGTGCCACCTCCTCCTGGCACAGATTGGAACAACCAACCTCTTGATAATATGCCTCCAGTTGGCGAAAATGCTGATTACCAAGCTCTTGCACATAACTATGGTGAAAATCCTGAGCAGATTATTGACCAGCTTGCAGACATGTCACTGAATCCTGCTGAGGTGGAGTTCAACAGGAAGCTTTATAATGAGGGAGTGCCGTGCCAGCGTTGTACTAAGTCGATGTTCGCGGGCGAAGTCGCCGTGAAAGCTGAGAGGGCTGGACACGAAGCTATTTGGCATCCACAGTGTTTCACGTGCAGCAAATGTAATGAGTTGCTGGCTGACCTCGTGTACTTCTTCTACAAAGACGAGATTTACTGCGCCAGAGATTTAGCTGATGTGTTAGAGATCCCGCGTTGTGCAGGATGTGATGAACTGATATTTACGCGTCCTTACACAGCTGCGGAAGGAAGGGCATTCCATGTACAACATTTCTGTTGCTATCACTGCGACGCGCCGCTTGGCGGCAAGAAGTACGTTCCAGATGATAAGACTGGTCTCCCGATTTGTTTGCAGTGTTACGATCAGTTCTACGCAGAACGTTGTCGCGCCTGCAGTGGTGTTATTGGACCGGAGCAACAAGGAGTCTCGTGGGGCAATATGCACTGGCATGCTGAATGTTTCATATGCTCTGGTCGAATGTGCGGGAAAAGTTTACTAAGCGGACGTTTTGTCGTCAAACAGGAGATGCCATTTTGTAGCGTGCCATGTGTTCAGAGCAGAATTAAGTAAAGGGGCACCTGATATTAAATCTTAGAAAAGTTAAGATAATCCAGCTAGGTGAAAAGATGGCAGTGTTCTACTGTGTATTTTTGGTAGCAGACTTATATTTTATTCCCTTTACATAAATGCCATTATAATATTTTTGATATTAAGTATTTTATATACAATACAAAGTACCTACAGTTTACATTGGTGTGTAGTCTTAGGGATAAAATAGTAAGTATACAAGTTTTGGGATGATTAGTCTCTCTACATGGGCTGATAGTAATAATGTTTGTTGTTAAAGATTTGGTAATAGATAGTCACTTTATGCTTATGTATATAGTTATTTAAGACATGGATGTTCCTTCACTTTGGGACCAAATAGCATAGGAAGGTAATAAGATAGTTTTTACTAAGCATTCCAGTGCTTTATTTTCATTGTGTTGCTATTGCTATATTTAAGTTTGTTTATTTAAACTTTATGATAAATTTATGATATAACAGTAAACAATATCTTCATTATTAATTTATTTTCATGTTATTCCAATGCAAAATTTTAGGGTTTTCCTTAGAAAGTAAGAACAGAGTGTAAGTTAGTTCTATTAATTAAAATGTGATAATTGTAAACGAAAGTGGCGCTCTATGGTCTTATACGAAACAATTATTTTTAGATTAAAATGATTGTGGAGATAGAAATATATTTATATCTAGTATTATTGGGTGCAACAGGAATAAAGTGCCATCTGTATTATTTTTCGAAGATATACAAATAATAAAGGTTAATGTATAAAATATTCTTGTTTTAATTATGTACCTACACCTTTATTCATCTCTTTTACTCCCACAACATAGTATGTCGTAAATGAACCCTTAAAAATGCATGTTTTATTCAGAAATTAAGAACACAGTTGAAAAACTAACAGTCAGTTACATATTTTATGGCGAACATCTCTTTGTTAATAACATAGGAGTTGTTATCAGAATAAAACATTATATAATAAGATTAACTTTTCTTAGCTTGTAGTTTTTCTCTAGAGATTATGCCATGAAAACTATTGTATGATGACCAGTGTTTTTGTTTCTATTTTGAAAAAAGATGGACATAGGATACTTTTTATATATATATATTTTAAGGGCACTAAGGTGGCCCGCGAAATTCAAATTTTCTTACGTTTTTTGCAATTTGCTGGTCAGTATTAAGTTGTACGTTGATTAAAATCCCCAAATGTCAAGATTTCATGAAATAGTCATTCTTGGGGATTACATGGTCTCAGAGAGTTGTGTTGATGACTTTAATGATTATAATTCGGTAAATACATATTTGTTACGGCCGCGAATCATATTTTAATCAACGTACAACTTAATACTGACCAGCAAATTGCAAAAAACCTAAAAAAAAAAGAATTTCGCGGGCTACCCTGGCGCTTTCGCCTTAACTTAGAGGAGTAGGGTAGAAGTAGGGTAGGGTAGGGTAAGACACCACGCGAACGAAGTAGCGCCGCCGGGCAGCTAGAAATAATTTATATGGCAAAACAATGTTTGCCGGGTCAGCTAGATATCTAAAGATAGATGTGAATGAAAAAAAAGACTACTTTGTATTATACATTGTAATAGAAAAGTAGAATTGACTTTTCTTACAGACAGGTAGTATAATATGCCTTTTTTGATTACATGTAGATATTAATAAATTTGCCCTAAGGCCTACGTGTGCGTTACCCCAGCCAGATATTGTCGAAAATCGATATTTAAGTGCAATAGGTAATTAGATATACAGCTTCTGTAAATGGTAAGCACATTTTTGAATTTGGTAAAGTGATAGTTTTTTAATTATTTGATAAAAACAGTTCCGGCTGGAGTAACGTTACCCCAGCCAGATCTTTTGTTTTATAACGGATATATTGAAATAAATTTTATCTTAATAATTAGATATCAATTTGAAATAAATGGTACAACTTAATTTGTATTTGTATTTGCTATGGTTGCGAAGATATTTAAAATCCTGCTGGAGTAACGTTTGCACGATTGCTGTATCTTGGAATTGACTGAACGGATGATTATAATTTTTTTAGAGGACATCTGGCTAATTAGTTATAATTTGTTACGCAATAAAATAATCCACAAAAATTTACCGTTTTGAAGTAATTTTAGTAAATAGAAATCTGCTTTAATACGTCCTAGCACTTCCAATAAGCGCTCCAAAGACTAGCTTGAAACGTTATTATATAGGTAATTACTGTCTATAAATGGTACTGAAGTTTCATTAGTATCCTATACGTAATTAAAAAGTTATAAAGAAAATTCAATTTGTTCCGGTCACGGCGCGCAACCGAGTTATTTGACGACCGATTAACCGAGTTTCCTGTAGTAGTGGTGACTGAATCTTATATCAATAATTAGATATACAGTTCAATTATATACCTGTGAAATTTCAGACTCGCACACTAATTAATTAACGAGATAATCGGAAAAAAATGTTTATGCGCGGTAACCCGACCAAATCTAGGATGTTATAAAAAAGCGGCCGCGCAATACATTATACCAACTTTCTAAAACTTACAGGATAATACGTGAGAATAATACGGGTTTGGTACAGACGGGTACACAAGTGGTAAAGTAAAACATAGTTATAATTAAATATTTTTGTATCTACAGATAGAATAATCATTTCAAAAATAATAATGTTTAAACAGTTTTGGTAGATAATGAAATCACAACTTACCGATACAAAAGCACAATTACATACCGATGCACCACTAAGCCACTACAAAAGTATAAAACGGAAACGCACACGCACCGCACAAGATCAATTATAATTATCTGACTAATAATTATAATTCGGTCGTTCAGTCCCGAACATAGTCCGTGGTGCAAACTATGCTATGAAGGGAAGAAGTCCCTTCGTTCCGCCCGTCCCGCGCGCGACGACGACTGCTCCCGATGTTGTCTTTCTATCTACTAAGGGTCAGTTCACACCGAGACGCGACGCGACGCGCAGTTTTCAAGATAGAAATACAATTACAGACCTTATCTACTACACAAAAAGGTACACGATTCTTCGATCTTGAAAACTGCGCGTCGCGTCGCGTCTCGGTGTGAACTGACCCTTACGATGATAGCGCCGGTGCCGGCGCGCCGCATGCATGATGAACCATTGTGCATTGTTATTGTTTACAATAATCTACATTACTTAGTTATAGGTCGCTTCATTGCAAAACGTTGACCTTGAAAACAGTAATAATTTATAATTATATAGGTACTTAAGCCTACCCTTAGTATTGATTTAGTTACGTTGGTTAACCAAACATAATAAAAAAAATAAAAATAAACAATAAGAAATACCTAAGTAGGTACCATCGTGTTTGAATTTCTCTAACTAAATATATAAGAAACATCATGCATGCAATCCATATTTAAATCATTACAATTGTCCAATTAACATTAAAATGAGAATAATAATAAAAATCATATACGATATAAAAATTAATGATGTCAATTCATAAAATTCAATTATATTAAACATATTACATAGGAATATACTTACCACCTATCTATCCACCTATTACGTCATATTAAAATATAATAATAAATTCCTTCACTTAAATACATACCTAATATAAAATTAACTAAAAACTAATTATGCGCAATTTGTACCTTGTAAATTGGTAAGTAAGTAGGTACCTACCTACCTCATCGATAGAATGGTTAAACGTAGGTAGGTAGACATAAGAATGGCATAGTGGATACTTACTTTGAACTATTTAAAGTTTATTTAAAACATTTAGTATGGTAAGTTTAATTTTTCAATCAAACTAATTTTATTCGTGACTGTACCAACTTTTAAGGACAATAATGCTAATAATTTTAGAAGGTTGGTATAATGTATTGCGCGGCCGCTTTTTTATAACATCCTAGATTTGGTCGGGTTACCGCGCATAAATATTTTTTTCCGATTATCTTGTTAATTAATTAGTATGAGAGTCTGAAATTTCACAGGTATATAATTGAACTGTATATCTAATTATTGACATAACATTCAGTTACTACTACTACAGGAAACTCGGTTAATCGGTCGTCAAATAACTCGGCTGCGCGCCGTGGCCGGAACGAATTGAATTTTCTCTATAACTTTTTAATTACGTATAGGATACCAATGAAACTTCAGTACCATTTATAGACAGTAATTACCTATATAATAACGTTTCAAGCTAGTCTTTGGAGCGCTTTTTGGAAGTGCTAGGACCTATTAAAGCAGATTTCTATTTACTAAAAATAACTTCAAAACGGTGCATTTTTGTGGATTCTTTTATTGCGTAACAAATTATAACTAATTAGCCAGATGTCCTGTAAAAAAATTATAATCATCCGTTCAGTCAATTCCAAGATACAGCAATCGTGCAAACGTTACTCCAGCAGGATTTTAAATATCTTCGCAACCATAGCAAATACAAATACAAATTAAGTTGTACCATTTATTTCAAATTGATATCTAATTATTAAGATAAAATTTATTTCAATATATCCGTTATAAAACAAAAGATCTGGCTGGGGTAACGTTACTCCAGCCGGAACTGTTTTTATCAAATAATTAAAAAACTATCACTTTACCAAATTCAAAAATGTGCTTACCATTTACAGAAGCTGTATATCTAATTACCTATTGCACTTAAATGACGATTTTCGACAATATCTGGCTGGGGTAACGCACACAAGGCCTACTTGCATCACATTACTAAACAAAAGAACATCTGTCAATCATTTGAAGGTGATGAGACAGACATATCTTAAAAATGTCTAGCTATAAGTGTTTAGTGATTTGTGATTTTTTTGTGGTGCAAGTGGGCCTAAACAAGAATGAAAGGGTTAGAACCCACTAACAAGTGCAGTTGTGGGTTCAAACACAGCCAGGCATTTTATTTTGTGTACCTAATTTCATCACCACTGCTGTCAAAACGGTGAAGGAATACATTAAGAGGCACCCGGCATCCTAAAACCAAAAATTCGAAGGCATGTGACATCCACCAACCGCATGGTGGATTAGGGCCCACCCTCTCACAGAAAGGAGGCCTGTGTCCCAGCAGTGGGAATAGTATAGGCTGATTATGCAAGATAGTGCAGTTTCTAACAAAAGGTACTTGTAATCTACAACTGGCCAAATGAGAATAGTATTTATATTAATTTATGGGATAAATGTATTAAAAAACGGTGATAGTTATTAAAAGTATAATTAGTTAAATACATATAATGCAAAAGTAATAATTATTAATAATTGCAAACTGAAGCGTTTCCTGAAGGTACATGAAGAAGTTTCCTCAAGCCTTCATTTTGAGTTTGTTAAGATCATTCTTTAGTTTATTCAGATTTTCTTGTAAAGCTTCCTGTTTGTTTTCTAACGCGGATATGTGATCATCTGTTCTTTTGATCTCTTTACTGATGTACTCCATTCGCTTTGTTACATTTTGAGTAGCTTCGTCTAGGTCTTGCTTGACTAAAACGGGTCCAATCAGTTTATATACTTCAGAGTCTTTTTTTAACAAAACTAACTCTTCTTTTACGGCTTTGTTTTCATTGAGCTGACTATCTAATTGTTGTTTCTGTGCGACCGCCTTACGGTATTCTTTTTGTATACCACTCAACAGTTCCAGCTCCTTCTGCATCTTCCTTTGGATTTCTTCAGCCATTTTGACAAAAAGTTTTCACTCTGTATCTGATCGTTAGAATTTGCTTTATAATTAATAAAATACTGCTTTTTCAAATCACGATTGCTTCGCAAAATGTACTTTTGACTAAAGAAAAAAATGAGGTTATGTTTCTGACATTTGACAAGAATGACAAGTGTCATTAATGTCATGATACTCATGACGTCTTACGTTTAGTTACACTCTCATTGAGCCTTATAAATCCATACTAATATTATAAATGCGAAAGTGTGTCTGTCTGTTACCTCTTCACGCTTAAACCGCTGAACCGACTTAGATGTTTGAAATAGAGATAGTTTGAGTCCCTGGAAAGGATAATTTTTATCCCGTTATTCCCACGGGATCGACACTCTTATGCGGGTGAAACCGCGGGGCGCTGCTAGTGTTGTTCATTATTTGAACTTTTTCTAAAAAGATAATTTATGGAATAAACAAAGGAAGCATTCAATAAAAATATTGTAAAGGTGTATTCTAAAGCGCCAATAGTGCACGGAGACGCGCACGTCCTGCCGCGCTTTGATTGGACGACTGCCGCGCGCGAACGCGAACGCTTCTGTCTATCTGCCGCATGCCGCAGTGCCGCGTATTATTTCAGATTTTTCTCTTTGCAAATTTCGGAGTTATGGGGGGGGGGGGGGCGGTATTTTTTTTACATTTTTCATCAAAAGTCGAAAAATATGCGACCTAAACAAAAAAAAAAAAATGTTTGAGAATGTGCAAACTGCCCTCTTTCATATGATACCCCACATGCCCTAGTAGCCCCACTTCGAATTTCTCAGACCCCTTTCAGTCCCTGGTGCAAAAAATATACACATATTTTTGTTTCTTTCTTATTTGCAAAATAGTTGGGCAAACGTCATCTAAACTATTCCAAATTTCAAGTTGATAGCATTAGTACCTAGTTCTTGAGATATCTAGCTGTGACAGACAGAGAGACAAACAGACAGACTGAGTCTCACCATAAGGGTTCCGTTTTACCATTTTCGTACGGAACCCTAACAATGGTGATGCGTCTCCTCATGAAACATAGGAACTCAATATCGGTTGATTCTCGCCGGCTGGTCGACACATCACGTGACCAGGGCTGGGTCTTTCTTTGGCCAATGAATTAGCATTGTCATTCAACGTGGCAATGCTGCCAGTCTTCTGGGCACGTTTCCGGATGACAGCGATGCGGACGAGTACTTCGACGCCTTAGTGTCCTTTGTTTTTGTATTTATTTATATACCTAATATATAGTAAGTTAGTTAGTCATTTAATTCAGTATCTAGTGTAAAAAACACGGATATAATGATTAATATTGCGCCTGCCTTTGAGTCATTTGTTTTTTTGTCATTAAGTAGGTACATTAATCTTACAACAATGGTTAATGTAGGTACTGACAATTAAACCTGTTCGCTATAGTCCGCGCGGAACTAGTTGGCCGCGCCTTAGGTAAGTGAGCGGTGGGACGAAGGGGCGGGCGGGGGCGCTTTGTCATTACTCAAAATCAAAAGTCATTTATTCAAACTAGGCTGAGAATCAGCACTTTTCGAACGTCAAGATTACAAAAGACAGTCCCCCAAAACGCCCGCCCTTCACCACTTCCTAGTGCTTTTGCTGGGGAGAAGAAGTGGCGCAACAAACTCCCCAGCAGCACAGCTGTCTGTTCAGTTAGAAAATACTTGATTGTATACAATACTAGGTATGCAAAGTAATTGACATTACAGGACACAGATATATTAAATCACGCCACTCAGTACCTACGTGCGTTGCGAACAATAGGCAACCCCGCCGCCCTCACCCCCGTCCCCACCCAAGGCGCGACCAACTAGTTCTGCGCGGACTATAATACAAAATTTATACATCTTTTTAACCGTAACCTTCGTTGATAAAGTGGTTTCATCCAGCATTTCTTTATTTTTCTTAGTCCTTCACAATTTTCGAATAATAAGCAGAGCTATGACACACGCAATCGCTTTCATTTTAGTTCAGTGTTTGGACACACCTTAAAATTATATGGTTGAACCTCAACTTTCGTAAGGCTTCGTAACTGTTCGGAGCAGCGCATTAAACGCCAAAATATCAGTAAAATGAGACGAATCCCACGCGTGACGCTAGACTTGCCTCTGCCTAGCATAAGCAAAATCAGCCTCTAGGTACTGTTCCCACTGCTTGGGCACAGTCTTCCTCTCGGTGAGGAGTGTGCCGTAATCTACCACGCGGGTGATGCGGGTTGGTAGAAGTCACATGCTTTGGAATATTTGGTTTTAGGACATGCCGGTTACCTCACGATGTTTTCCTTTACCGTTTTTTAGAGCAGTGGTAATTAAAATAGTATAAACAAAGTAAAGTGCCTGTTTAGGTTCGAACCTACGACCTACAAGTAGTAAGTGTGGCCAATCTAATGATTAGGAAGTCACGTGACTATTCGCGCCAGTTTACACCTCCTCTTACAAGAATGAGAATAATTTAATTGCTGAAAATATCTAGGTTTTATCAGATGTAATAATCTGATAGGTAATAAAATTGAACCACTTCTGTTAGCGATCTTCATTTTAATCTTGCCTGTTTGGGCATGCAAATTAGTTTTAAAGTAGGTAATAATACCTGCTTACTCTTTCTTTGCTTGTTGTTATTTTAGTAAAATTTACAACTGTGTTCTACTAAAAATGTAAAAGTTAGTTGACACAATCGGCGCGCGGCTTGGCTTTCGTCCCGCATCCTGCACGGGGTTCACTTCAGTTTGACCGGAGCTTTAGGAGGCAGCATGAACCACGTACCATACTGGATGACTCGCAAGTTGCAGTTCTATTGATTATTATGCTGCTGTTAGAGGCCGCGGCCGTCTCCACACGGCGATATCATCGCGGCGAAAATTTGATGGCACGGCGAGACTATCGCCGCGATTCTCTCGCTCGTGGAGACAGCCCCTTTTTACCCGACTGCGCGACGCAAAGGAGTGGTAATGTGTATCAGCATATGTATGTATGTATGTATGTTTGTTCCTTTGAAGCATTATACAGACCAAACGCCTGGGCCGATTTTTATGATTCACACGTCAATCGATTCCTCTTAGTCCGGCGAGTGTCACTAAAGTCATGACGTCAGTGAAAATTCAATATGGCGACTAATATGTATGTATATCTCTTTGGCACGATCTGTAGCCTAAACGGCTTGATCGATTTCAGCTTGAGAGGTGCCGTTAGATTCGTCTTAATTGTGCGAGTGACACTGGGTATATCAAAATTGAAAAAAAATAATATGGCCGATTTTTGGCGCAATGTTGTCTTCAAAAAATTTTTTTTTCTCAATACCTATCGAGTGGGGTATCAAAATAAAGGGCTTTAGAAGATGATTACAAAAATATAAACAAATTATATGGTTAAAAGTAATTCTAAGTGACAAATCGTAAATAACTAAATCGTCAGCGAAATCTTTCACATTTGCATAAACTAAAAAGCTGGAAATCAAAAAAGTTATTAAAAAAAAAACCCGACTGCGGTAAAAAACTTAAGTTATTAAAAGAACTGAAAAGCTAAAAACAAGCCCATTTTAAATTAAATAAAAGTTGGAAGCAGGCGGGACCCATTTGAATTTGAAAATATAATAAAAATGGTATGGGTGCCTGCTTCCAACTTTTATTTAATTTAAAATGGGCTTGTTTTTAGCTTTTCAGTTCTGTTTTTTACCGCAGTCGTTTTTTTTATTTTTTTTTTAATAACTTTTTTTATTTATAAGTGGGTACCAAGAATATTAAAACTATGCATTACAGTTTACTAAACATATTTTATTTAATTATAATGTGTATTTACAACATAACGTCAGTATCATTACATTATGAGATCCTATTTATTATAATTTGTGTTCGTTTTATACTAGGATAGGATACTTGGGTGAAAAGGTGGACTTTTCTTTACCATGAGTGCGTTCACAGATACAAAATCGTTCAAATGTTCAATTTATAGTACAGACGCAAGCACATAAAGCTATCCGAAACTGTCAAATTTTCCCAATCGACTTTGAACCATATATTTTAGCGATAAAGTTCAAAGATCTATTAAATAAATTTGGCAGATTGATGAGCTTGATGTGCTGGCTCCTAAAACTACTTTCCGTTGGCTTCCGTTTATATTTTGACAAAATGTACCTACCTATGGTATTGTTCCATTATTATAAAAAAGCCTGTTATAAATAAGAAGAATCAAAAAATATATCTGTAACTGTGCATTGAAGCCATTTTTGTGATAGTAAATAATTGGATTGAACGCGGTACATTGAAAAACTTATTTTTAACTAACTTATACACTATCAGCCTATGAAAATATTATCTAGTGAGATAATATTAATCCTCTTGTAAATAAAATAGGGGTTCAAAAATACGTTGAATCGCTTCCACGATACAGGCAATGTCTCTTTCGTTTGGTTGCGTCGTTTTTGCCCCCAGGTTGTTTGCGTTTCATTACACTACAACTTCTCTCCATATTCTAGCGTCCACATGTAACCTGCATTGGGATCGCCACTCTTCTTAGCTTGTTGGTCGATATCTGCAGTCTTTTTTAGAATACTTTTAATAGTTTTATATAATTCAGGATTTGTTGGCGATGCCGCTTCTAATTTTTCGGACCTTTTTTCAAAGGTGCCTTGTTTCCCAAATCTTTCTCTTACAAATTTTTCGTACAAATCTTCCTCTTCGTCATTCTCTGCTTCGTCATCATCACTCTCTGCTTCAGCGTTCTTGTTTTTATAGTTTTGTTTTTTCTCGCTGTCATCATAGTATCCGTAATACCCAGTATCAGGTGCGCGATAATCATCATCGTCAGAATCGTCGTCATCCTTTTTATTTTTACGTTTACGTAATTTTTCTTTGTCGTCGTGATCATAATAATAACTTGGTCTGTAACTTGGGACATCTGGTTGTGTTTCCTTTTTGTCGTCGTCATAACTATACGGAGAACTGTCTCTGGTGTAAGCTAAAATGTCGTCTGGTAATTTTATGTCTGGTAATTGTATCGCTATGTCATCAAATTTAATTTTTAAATTTTCATCATATTTGACATCTTCAGGCGCCAATATATCAAGTGTGCCATCGTTTGGTGTCACTTCAGTGTTTACTTTAGGAGCTCCAGTAGAAGGGCTGTCTTTATTTTCAGTTTTCTTGACATGATCATAATTTGCAGGAATTCTTTCAAATTCTTGTTTTACATCTCCATTTTGGACTTCTTTTTGTTCGACATTTTTGTCGTTTAGACTACTGTCGTCGAAGATTTCTGGTTCTTTTACCCCTAAAATTGATTCCAAACTTTCAACTTCATCACTGACATTAGATTTTGTATTTCCTTCATCGTTATCACTTTCAGGATTGATTTCAACGACAGGTCTAACTTCTCCGTCATCTATGTGAATTAGTTTGTTACCATTGCTCTCAACTTCTGGACTTGCTAAAGTGTTTATATCTGGTAAAGAATTCAGTGTTCCATGGTTTTTTATTTCTGGGCCAGGTACAGCTGTGGAAAGTGGCAATATTTCCACTGCAGTTTTGGGATCTGCATACTCAAGATTATCTTTGTGTGGTTCTACTTTTCCATCATTGTTTACGTATACGCGCTCAGAGTTAAAGTCTTCCAAGTCGATATCTCGTAAGGGAACTGGTGAGTTTTCGTTTATGTCAGTTTTTTGGTTAGTTTTGTATTTTCTTTGCGGTTTCCTTTTTCTTTCAATACTTTCGTTACTTTTATCGCTACTTTCGTTTGAAGAATCGTGGTTCTTTCTGTCATCTATTTCTATACTCTCCTTATTTTCAGAGCTATTGGGACCAGGTTTTCTACTTTCATTGCTTTCGGAACTTTCTTTGCTATTTTTATTTTGCGAATACCTAGAGCTAGTTCTGGGATTATTTTCATTACTTTCAGCGCTTTTATAGTCTCCACGTTCACTGCTGTCGTCGTTCCCGCGGCTATTGCTTTCGGAACTTTCTTTGCTATTTTTATTTTGCGAATACCTAGAGCTAGTTCTGGGATTATTTTCATTACTTTCAGCGCTTTTATAGTCTTCACGTTCACTGCTGTCGTCGTTCCCGCGGCTATTGCTTTCGGAACTTTCTTTGCTATTTTTATTTTGCGAATAACTAGAGCTAGTTCTGGGATTATTTTCATTACTTTCAGCGCTTTTATAGTCTTCACGTTCACTGCTGTCGTCGTTCCCGCGGCTAGATTCACTGTTTTTATAGGAACCGCTTTCTCCACTCTCACCCTTTTCAAGGCTGGAGTCACTATTTTTATTGGCACCACGCTCAGCACTAATATCTTCTTTGAGATTAGATTGTAACTCCAAACTATCATAATTTTCACGGTTAGATTTTTTGTTTTGATAATCTTCACGTTCACCACTGTCATCTCCATCATTGGCAGATTTTGATGGCTTATAGTCACCGCGTTCAGCGCTGTCTTGATCTTCACGGCTGGGTTTTCTATTTCGATAGTCTCCACGTTCATCACTATTTTCGTTTTCATGCTGAGGTTTTCCTTTCTTGTAGTCTGTGCGTTCACCGCTCTCTTCACTCTCGCTACTGGATTTACCATTACTATCATTTTGTTTATCTCCTTTTTCATTAATTGCTTCATTGAGGTTTTCAATTTCACTGGAGTCTGTCTTCAGATTAGGAGCTATATGTTCATCTTTTTTAACACCAGGATTAAGGTGAACTGTCTCAATGTTAAAATCAGCTAGGTTGGCTCCCAAAATGTTGTGTCCGTTATTTCGCAGAGGTGCCAAAACTTCTCCCGATCCATGCACAGTTTCATAATTGACAATTACGGGTTTTTGAAATTTGCTTGGGAGTGGACTTTTGTGATGTATTCCGTTAGTTGATCGTTTTCGCCGTAAGCTGTTCTTGAAATGCCCGTTATCCTTTATGGGTATTTCCGCTTTGTCACCTTTCTTATACACATATTTTAATACAGTATTTTTATCAACAACTTGATTATCTTTTGTATTATTTGTACTATTATTCTCGGTTGCGGTGATGGTTTCGCAATCGGTAGTGGTAGCGTTGCTATTGGTATTATTAGAACAGTGGTTATTCTGCGTTTGTAGTGTATTTACAACACAATTTTGAGTTCCGTTAACTGAATTTGCGGTTTGGTTACATGGTCCTTTACTTATTTGATCGTGGCTCGTGCTGTTATTTTCAACTGTGGTAGCATTGGTCATCTGAGAAATAAATTGGGATAAACATTAGATACATTCATTTGTTTTATCTACGTCTCTACGATATTATCTGCTATTATTATCAAGAAATCTGCTTACCATTGTAGGTACATGTGTTTTCGATATCTATAAAGGCTGTATTCAATAAAACCAGTGCTATATTCTAACATTTATTACAACATACTTGTATTTACACAATCTACTACAAATTAACCATGCATAATTACAAATTACACATTAACTTGATCTAAAAATAAATAAAAAAATAACAAAACTGTTTAAGTACATACATTAACACCGGGTTCGATGAAGATAAATGCCAATGAGATTTTATTTATGAATTTGATTTTTGTTTTCTATATCGTTTTAAAAATATTACCGTAGTGCCCTCGTCTATGCCAGTTTAAATTGACTATATGAGTCTGATTCTGACTTAATTCCAGTAAATGCTGTCTTTAGTCACTCAAACAGTTAACACAATGGCACTTATCTTCACGACATCATAGATGGTGGTCTAAATAACAACATCCATGTACAAAGTTTCTATGTTCAGTAGGTTCATTTTTATATGACATTTTATGTTACAATATTTTTTGACGTTATTGACTTTATTGATTGACGTTATTGACTTCGAAGTCCTCGAACTGAACATACAAACTGAAACTCTAACCAAATACTAATAAGCATGAATCAAATCTACTTATATTTTTAGGTTGCTTTACTTACTAACTACGATGATAATCTGATGATATTGCAGGATTGATAATACTAAGAAAATTATACGTTATAATTGGACTGAACAATGAGAATAAATTTAAGGACGAATTGCACGACAGTACTAAATATAATTAGCAATAAAAAAAAATATATATTTCCGTCTTTAACAACCTCAAGATTGATTGAGAGAAATGGAATGACTTTTCGTTAAACAAGGTGTACGGTTAATTTTATTTAGCCTATGCTGTCGTCCAAATCGGCCTTGAGTAGGTAGGTAATTAAATTATCAGTGCATTCAGATATTGACTATATCAGGGGCCAAAGTTTACATACCAAACTACCAGCCTCCAGCAGGCATAAATTGGCTTCTACTACTACAGGTGCTTCATTAACTACAACATAAAATGTGATGGGTATTTTAGATCAAAACTACCGTTACTTAATTATATGGCAATTAAAAGCACTTTAGCTTCGACTAAGCCATCCTTTACGTTTTTGTACAAACCTATTCTATTTATAAATAGTTTTTTCTTAAAACTAACATGCTTGATCGATTGATTGCACTTCGACACTATTTTGGCACATTTGGCGTAAGTCGATCTTCATTTCTTGATGAGGAAATCAACAACCAAATGTAAAAGGGTTTAAAATTAACAGATGACTTGAAAGTACACTACGATAACTTAAATTAGACAGCTTTGTTTTAATCAGACATTTTATTTCATACATTGGTAGCGATCTAACTAAAGCTATCGTTGCGCTTCGTGTATAATTCTATGATACACTACACTATAACTGTCTAGGATACATTTTAACGAGGACCTTTAGATTATACACAGAAGACCATAACATGGAAACAGTATAAAATTACGGTGTGGTCAATGTTAAAAATTCAAGCTAAGCAACCTTTGTGCGTAGACCTTAGAGTTTAGACCCATAAATGAGGATGAACTTGAATTGTAATTCGAACGCTGTTGTTATAATTTACTGAAGAAAAAGATTGCATCTTTTTTATTTGCGGCCTGCTTGGTCAGGCTACCTATGATTGTATTGTCGAGCCCAGGGTCAAAGCTTTACGAAAGGTCATTTAGCTTGAAAAACGTACAGTTACACCGTTGACTATATCATTACTCTATGTGAATACACTAGGAGCTAGGTGCTGGTGCGACTACTTCTTGCCCAAATACGGGTCGTATGTGAAGCTACTCACGAATTGTTTCGCGGCGCCACGGAACGGCGCGGGCTCGGCCCACTTGCTGAAGTCCATTGAGGGAAGGACACCACTTCTGCATGGTACACGTGGGTTTCTGAAAGTGGAGGAAAATAAATGGTAAGTTAAGACTGAATTATACAATGCGTAACATAATGAACGCAAGACCTCATACACCCCAATTAGAGTATTGAGTTAAAAGCATAATACAATGATCAAAACAATTTTTTTTTAAAGCTAACTATTTTTAATAAGTAAATTGTGTTGACCCTATCATTACTTTATGCATTCAAAATTGAGTCTTATTGCCTTGACATAAGATTTAATTTTCTTTGGCTCAATCGGCGATCAGTATGGCAAAATACATAATTTAAAAAAAAAAAAAAACCTATCTTAAATGTTACCGAAATTGATTCAGTAATCAATTACGAACAAACTACTTTCAGGACTTGCGTTTATTCTGTTACACCTTGTATATAGGAAAGTTGACGGCCCGAAATGGCTGATGCAATATTTGCGCAAACCTATTGCGAAAGGTCTATTAAAACTGTAATAGCATTTTGAACTGGTAAATATCTAGAAAACGACTTGGCCATCCATTCACAAAATATGAGTATACTTACAGTTCATGGTCAGGCAAGACCATGGGGTATAGTTGGACAGTGTCGATGATGTCCGTGTTGTCACAAATGACACGCGCTAGACGTGACTTCCTGATCTCAGTCATCTGCTCAGATGTGAACGATGACGGTTGGTTAGGCAGCTCGAACCTGAGAGAGAAAAAAATTCGATAAGCAACCATAGAGTATGGGATTACAATTAGAGAAGAGCAACTGATATGAAAGATTAACTTACCAGAATCTGTCACCTCGTCTTGAGTAAGAGAACTGAGTAGCAATGATGCAAGCGAAAGTGGGCCCCAACATAGAACCAGGGAGAGGTCGCTCAGACACGCCACCAGACCAAAGATCCACATCAATTGGATGATCAAAGATAGTCTCGTATTTCTGTACAGTGGCGTTGGGCATAGATCCGAACAGATCTTGGAAGGTTTCCGCATTAGGAAGACCACAGAACTTTCTGAACTCCATGTAGCCGGGAATACCGAACTCGCGACCCCTTTGCATGTTAAATGACACCAAGTCCATTCCAAATCGGGCGCCGGCCTTCTTGAAGAGATGGTTGGTTACTTCCTGGGTGATAGAGTCGTCCATAGCCTGGGCAACCTGGTTCATTAGACCCATGACGTATTCGTCGAGAACACCAGCTCTGTACAAATCGTATGGTCTACGGATGAGGTCCGAAAGTCTCTTGGATGCTGAAAATAGCAACATATGAATTTATGGATTTTTGATAACAATCTAAATATTGTTATTACCATAATCAGCCTATAATGTTCCCACTGCTGGGACACAGGCCTCCTCTCGGTGAGAGGGAGTGGGCCGTAATCCACCACGCAGGCCCAGTGCGGATTGGCAGATGTCACATGTCTTCGAATTTTTGGTTCTAGGACATGCCGGTTTCCTCACGATGTTGTCCTTCACCGTTTTGAGAGCAGTGGTGATGAAATAATGTACACAAAGTAAAGCGCCTGTCTGGGTTCGAACCTACGACCAGTCGCGGCCGTTACCACTTGGCCACCACTGCTCTAATATTCTAATATTGTTATTACGAAAAATTTAATAATTAGGTAAAGTTAATTTAAAGAGTAACAGTAGTAGCTTACCGATAAATTTGTGTGCTTTGGACCATCTTTCAACAGCGGTAGGCAACAATGAATGTCCAAATCGGTAAGCAGCTGAAGCAAACGACGCGATGACGTCAGGGTTTACTTCTGGATCGTATCCGTCCCAGTAACCCTGAAACAAATCGATCAATCAGTCGCTGCAACTGTTAAGTAGAGCATCGCGAGATGACACAAGTTCAATTACCTAGCTGTGAAACTGTTACATCACTGCTGTGATCGATGAACAACATCGATCGATAGAAAATTTACAAGATTATAACGAAATCTTTCTCAGTTTAGAAATCACCTTTCATAGTCGCAATTCGTCTAGCTTTTGGGAAATCTTGTCATATATTTAATAATTTTAAAGATTCTTACCCCTTTCTCGAGCACTAAACCGAACTTCTCCATAACGTCCTTTCCGAGTAGGATGGGCAAGAATTCGTTGTAAGTAATGTGTTGGATCTCGGCAATGTTGATGCGTCTCGCTTCTTGGAAGAGAGTCTCGTCGTCCCAGTGAGGATTGACCTCGGCTAGACTATTGGCGATTCTGTTGTGTTCACGGGCCATCAGAGTGTGCATCACAGTTAGAACTAACTGCTCGTTCACACGGATTTCACCTTGAAAAGAAAGAATAAGATGATGATAACGTATAACATGATTATTGTTGTGAGAAAGCAATCTTTGATCAAGAGAACCTTTTCTGGTCATATACTCGGGAGCATATGACCAGAAAAGTTTAGTAAAAAAAGATGGATGGATTATGCGAAGAATAGAATAGCTAGGAAGGAAGTGAAAACTGGGATGACGGCTAATACCTAAGATGTATGGCAGGAGTATGAAGCTGATGATGACATGTAAAAAACTACAAGCTAGAATGTTCGCCTAAAAGTTAAACCTAGAGATTCAAATAAGAAGATTCTTACCAGCTTCGAAGCAGTACATGTTTTTGTTGGGTCTGGTGCATCCTTCATCAGGGATGTCAAGTTTGAGAGGCAGCAAGTCCTTGAGACCATACTCTTTGAACACTGGGTTCATACGCAACAGACCACCGAAACCAGTTCGTAGTTTCCTGTAATTTGTCAAATTATGGCAATGTTTATAAAAAGTTTCACACGGTGTAGAAATGTGTTGCAATGTGTAATTCTAGATATCATTTTATTGACTACCTACTTTAAATAAATGCTGATAATCGAAAGTTGCTATTGGCCAAGAATTTCCTCTTCCATTTCCGCCAGCAGTTAAATATTTACAGATTGCGGTCATCGGCCAATTGTCATTGACATTCATGATTGTGCAGTTTAGTAAAGATACCCATAATCAGCCTATACTGTTCCCACTGCTGGGACACAGGCCTCCTCTGTGTGAGAGGGATTAGGCCATGATAATCCACAACACGTGCGCATTGCGGGTTGGTAGATGTCACATGTCTTATATTATTAAACTCGACATAAAGGTAATAAAAGCGTGGTAAATAAACTCGACTTAAAGGGAATAGAAACGGGACAAAAAACTAAGCTCGACATAGAGGTAATAGCAGCGAGACAAGGTTTTCGGCTCGACATAACGGGACTCGACATAAAGGGAATTTTTGATTCTGGGACATGCCGGTTTCCTCACGATGTTTTCCTTCACCATTTTGAGAGCAGTGATGATGAAGTTAAATATACAAAGTAAAGTGCCCGCCTGGGTTCGAACTCACGACCTAAAACTGTAAGTGTAACTGCTCATCAGTAAAGATAAAGCTATTATAAACAAATTAACAAAATACTTTACCTGGCGAATTTCTCAGTTACACCATACACTGTGTTTCCATCTATGGTTCCCGTCAGAGTGTTGAAAGGAACTCTTGATCCTAAAACATAAATTAACACTCTTAAATTGATATGGACCTACCAATATTATTTTATAACAAACGGGTCATGTCACTTGTCTACCATGTCGTGATTGGCTATGGTCTTATCTATGCAATTACGGACAATCAAAGTATTATGTGGGTCTACTATCCATCAAGTAAAGTGGTCAACCTTCAGATAGTGCGCCAGATTTACCCAGTCTCCCCATAATGTCTATATTATGCGGTAAGTAAAAATTTTTTTGCATGGCGTCGTTAAACTGTGAGGTATTGCAATTTAGTCAAGTGTCTTTTAGTACGAAAATAATGTGATGATGTATGCTTCATTTGTTTTATTTATCGTGAATGCGGCGCCCCGTGGCGCTCGCAAAATGTGGTCCGGTCTTTTTTGTAAGAGAGTTACAAAGATCTCAATCGGTTTTAGAGCGCAAACTGGTTTATTAATCATTCTTCATTTTATATTACATTATACATATTCAGCCTATAATGTTCCCACTGCTGGGACACAGGCCTCCTCTAGGTGAGAGGGAGTGGGCCGTAATCCACCACGCGGGCCCAGTGCGGGTTGGCAGATGTCACATGTCTTCGAATTTTTGGTTCTAGGACATGCCGGTTTCCTTACGATATATCATTTTATATTAGATTTAATTTATTGTTTCGAGTTAATAGCGATACTTTACATGTTACAAGCCGATTAATATACGGAACATATATATAACATTCTCTTTGCGTTTACCAATCCATTGATAAGGCGCACCCTAATGATAGTTCTGGTGCTCGCTCCCTACTTAGGCAAAATACACAATACCTACACTTATCTCTGAATGCCAAACACGAACGGACAGACAACGTACTGCATGCACTACATTGCGCAATATACGAACAGAACGTTATGATCAACACTTTCCCTGTCCGTAGGCAGATTACGAGATTTTAAGATCAGATCTAACATTAAATGTTCACGAACAACAATGGCCGGTGAGGTCACTTTGCGTCCGTCTACTTGTTTCACCGGTTCGGACATAATGTGACTTAATACCGCACTTTGTTTGCGGTTGCCTTAATATACAAAGCATAATCGTGAAATGAAAGTGAAATATCCTCTGGTTTATTTCCGTAACTGAGAAAATTTATTTAGATTGGTTTATTTAAATTAGCTGAAGATGAATAGAATAATGTTCTTGGTGAGTTTCAAGTGTCTGCAGTTCTATTATGTGACGTATAAAACGACCACAATGAGAGCAAACTTGTATGAAATTTAATATGATTTGCATTTTGAGAACAATGGCCATGATTTGGACAAATTGGATTTGCCTGTTAACGCGTTTGATGACAGAGACAAAATTACAGGAGCAATTCAAAAGAAAATGTACCTAAATCGTATATAATTCTGAAATGCATTTCTATATCCAAATTATAATTTGATTTTTGGGGAGCTGAACCAATGTCTAGTTGTAGATATAATTTACGAAAGAATCTTACCCAGACGGCAGCCGGGTCTTGGCGACGGGAAACCTCGCACGAAATCGATGCACTTGACTCCGAACAGACGGTAGAAGTAGTCATCATCAGGGATGCGGATCTCATTGCAGTAGGGATGCTTCAGGTGAAGGGGGCGCTTGCAGCACTCCTCGGGGTCATTGCGGCTCACAGGGTCTATTGGTAACAAAAGATAATAAAACACAAGACGGTATGTGTACTAAATGCACGCAGGATGTCGAGCATTTTTTGCGTTTAGCCTGATTACAGGCATTGAGTTCATCTTCAGACTAATGGAATGTTAATTGTCTAAGCATAAAAGATGTCCAGGGTTTTTGTTATCCTTTGTTGTAAAGTCTGAAACGTCTAACATTGATATGGCTAAAGATTGGATATTCAATTGTTTAATGAACTGGTTCTGACATAAAACTCACCAAGTGGAGTTCCAGTTAGCGTGTAATCGTGATCCATGAACTGTCCCCAAGCGATGACCATGACGGTGCCAGCGTGGTCGTGGAAGCCTTCATCAGGGTGCATGGTGCGGGACACCACACGGGAAAGCGGCAGGTCCTTACCATGATGAGCAATACGCGGTGAGTTGATGCCGTCAGCGAAAAGCGGCCCTATTAATCTGAAAAGAGGAAACATATGACACACAAGTTCCATATGTAAGCGGGTATTTTATACACCTGCTCGCAGGGGGCTTTGCACTGCGAATTTCACTTTCTAGTCGAGCCAGAAACGTGAATATGACTTGAATCTTGATTTTGTTTTATTCTAGAGATTTATCTGATCAGGCGCCACTTTAGAAACTTGAACAATACATGTTTGAATTAATCATTGTCGTTCACATTTTACGGAATAATTTAGATTGTAATCGGAGTTACTAACTCGTCATATTGTTTGAATTATATTCTCAACGCAGTTTGGATCTTGGTGTGAGGTTTATTCAATATCCAGAATAAAGTTGCCAATCATTGTTTATAAGGGTGTCCAACCATTTGAGGATCTATGACTCATATAATAGGTATTACAGGCTATCGAACTGCTACCGCTTGGTTCCGTTAAAGGCATGATTGAAGGTGCGAAACGGATATCTAAGTTAATGACCCCTTTATAGAAGGCGCACCCGGGGCTGCAGACTGTCTATTAGGTATGTTGACAACGGTTGGCTGAAAAACGATTTCATGGGTCGGCAAAAGGTCTCATGAGACAAAAGGTCTCATGTGTCCGTAATTATACCGACACCTATATCAAGCAACACACACACAGCAGCAAGGTACTTGGCGGCAAAAATATGAACGGTGGCAGCTTTTCTTCTGTCTACAACTAAGATGACGTATTCTTCTTAATTTAAAGCAAATTACCTTTGGAAGGGAGCCATAGTAGCACCCCAGGTCGGGTTCTGCAAGTTGTTGCAGAGTCCGTCGTATCGTCGGTACTTGCCGGCGCGGCACTCCACGTGGGAGAACACCGGAGGACATACTTCACGGATGAGGGTGCGAGACGTGTCGATGAGAGGCAGGCCCTTCTCGATCTCTTCGTAGGTCAGACCATATCTGGGGAAGAATGATAAAGTTTAAATCTTAGATTATTTTTGAAATGTTCGTGTATATGATGTCAGGGTTTTGGTTCAAAACTGATGCTGATATATCGTGTTCCTAATTCAATCTCTGCGGAAAAACATAGCAAAATATAAAAGAATAAAACACTCATAGTGAAGAAAGAAATTCTGAGAATACCACTTTACAACTTAAATACGACTTAGGTAAGTATTAGATCCAAATATAACTTTATTTAATGCATAAAACAGAGATAAAATACATAAGTAATTTTCTTCTCAGTCAATTCAAACAGATGGAGCTAAATTATATTCACAGCCAATTTGAAAAGATTGAACTGAATTCGTTTACCATACCAGTTCGAAAACTACCTGACTAACGCTAGATTCCGTGAAATATTTAAAATTCAATCATAAAATTAGTGTTTGATTTGCCAAGTTCCTTATAACGGTCTATATTAGGAGGTTCAGGTAGCATATTATGGTAATAGCTGATGAAGGCCTGCCTTAGCATATAACTTTATTAATTTCTCATGTAGAATTTTCGATATTAGATATTCGGGCTTATTTAGCAAGCAAGAGCCAAACGAAAATTAGTAGTTTTAATGCAAAAGAAGCATCAATTAAGTACTTCTAATTGGGGGTGACAATCTGATCAAACAGAAATGAAAAAAAAAAGTTTTTTTTAATTATGTAAAGAATAACTTTTACGAATCATATAAAAAAAAACATAAGCTAGATGGAGTCAATTCCTATCAGACTATCTATGAGAAGAAATGGCGAAACAAACCCAGGGGTCAAAGTCTCTTTTAAAGTCCGGGCATAATCTTGGTCATGTGAAGACGATATAGATTAGTATGGTAATAAAAAATAAGATATGAGATAAAATAACAGAAAAAAACGGTAAAGAAAAATAAGTAGAACAGTGGAATCTTAATAATGTGGCATGTCGAATATCGATTAGAAACGAAAACAATGCACCATAGGAAGCAATAGGCGTTTATTGCTAACAAAATAACATAAAATGTTCAAGTAATTGATTGATACACTTCACAAACGTTTATTGCAATGGATTCGGTAACGGATATTCAAATGCCAAGGTTTATTACAGACATAACGAGAGTTTGTTTAAAGATTTATTTGAGTACACCAATTACGATGTTGGTTGTTGGATTAATTGTGACATTTGGCATTTTAAATGGTATGAGATCATTTGAATTCCATTGAAATGTGTACCTAATTGGGTCGTTTTAATGATTCATGTATCGATTTGTCGAGTGTATTCGGAGGACATTTCTCAATACTCAATGCCTTGTGGCCAACCCAAGAAAAATCCTTGAAGGAAAAGTGCATATAGTCAACCGCATGGCAGTGTTAACAATTTGACATTGACAGGGAAAGCCAGCAACCTTATAAAAAAGTCCTTACTGTGGCAGCAGCGAGGGCGATTTTCGTAGTGCAATGTTCATATTTAAAAGCAGTGGACACGTCTGCTAATCCAAACAAAAAAAAAGTTTTATTTATTACAATGTAGTTAGTATAATGATTTCAGACATTAAAATAAAAATTAATTTATTATTATTATCAGCCATTCCTGTCCCACTGCAGGGCAAAAGCCTCCCCTTCCCTCCTTCCACTTATCCATATCCAGTGCTGAAAACTAAATAGCAATTGGGACAAGGGCATCGTCGTGGGCGATAGAAGATTAACAAATCTCCGCTTCGCCGACGAAGACAATATTGTTCTTTTCTCCTCCACGGCAGCCGAGTTAGGCCTAATACTCGACCAACTGAACAGTGCCAGCCTCGAGGTCGGACTCGTGATGAATATGGCGAAGACCAAGGTAATGACCAACAGCACCAAGCGTAACACAGGAATTGGGGGTATGAGGATTGAATATGTCCATGAGTATATATACCTCGGCCAAATAGTCTCCTTCCAGGCAAGACACGATAAAGAAGTTGCTCGACGCACCGAGAACGCCTGGAAGAGCTATTGGTCGATGAAACAAATAATGAAAGGAACTCTACCTCTCTCACTGAAGAGAAAACTCATGGACATGTGCATTCTTCCTACCCTCACCTATGGAGCACAGACATGGTCACTAATCAATCGTCAAAAGTCCGCACACGGGGTCTGTCAGCGAGCAATGGAGCGCAGTATCCTTGGAGTTAAACTTTCTGATCGTATACGGAACTCGATACTGCGTTCTAAAACTCAAATTGCTAATGTAGGTCACACGGCTGCCAAGCTAAAATGGAACTGGGCTGGTCACATCTGTCGCATGCCGGAGGAGCTATGGGCTAAAGTAATCACACAACACAATGGGTCCCAAACAGCAGTAAACGACAACGCGGCAGGCCCAGAATGAGGTGGCGGGACGAGCTCGACTCTTTCCAGAAGGATTGCCGTTTAACAGCACTGGAAAGGGAAAAAATTATAACTTAATTAAATTAATAACTCAAGCGATATTTTTAAACAAATGAAAATTAAAACACCTCAGAAAATTAAGATGGGTGTGCCCACAGACGATACATTTATAACAAGTATGTTACACCATATATTAATAAAGGTGTACAAGTTTATAACTGAATTAAATGTAAGACAATAAATATGCTCTAGGTCAACCGACCAAGATACCATATAGTTTTGCACGAAGATTTCGTACCAATTGATTTTAATTGTATTAGGCTATTAGTTAAGGTGTTAGCAAGACCTTTCTTCACGCAATGTATTGTGCAGTTCACAAATGAGAAATATGTGGCCTCGGGAAGCACGTAAAGCCGTTGGTCCCGGCTGTCAATCGTGGATCTTTGACAGTCGTTACGGGTCGTCAGTAGCCCGAAAGTCCGCCAACCAGTCTTACCAAGGGATATCGTATTACCCAGGGATATCGACTATGGTATTACCCATTAACTGGGTTGTGGAGGTCAGATAGACAGTTGTTCCATGTAAAATACTGGTATTTTGCTGCATCCGGTTAGACTGGAAGTCGACCCCAACATAGTTTCCCGGGAAAAGGCTAGGCAGATGATGATGATAGCCGGCGTCACTCTTGTCGAATCCGGATTAGTACAAATGTGACTTATTTAATTTAAATGTACAGAAGTCAGCACATCAAGCTACTACAATCTGTCAAATTTCTTAAATATATTTTCAGTTGATTGGGAAAATTTGACAGTTTCGGGTAGCTTGATGGGTGCTAACCACTTTCTCAGTTTACCTTGGACATTACTGACATCGTTGAAGGAAAATATTGTGAAAAAACCTGGACTTATGCTTGGTTAATCACACTAATATTATAAAGGCGAAAGTTTGTGAGGGTGTGTGTGTGTGAGTGTGGGGGTGTGTTTATATGTTTGTTACTTCTTCACGCTCAAACGGCTGGACCAATTTTGCTAAAATTTGGTATGGAGGTAGCCGACACCCTGGATTAACATATAGGCTACTTTTTATCCCGATATTCCCACGGGATCGACATTTACGCGGGTAAAACCGCGGGGCGCAGCTAGTATAAGTCTAAATCGCAAATCCAAGTCTAGAGCAAGCGTGGTGATCAAAGCTCTTATCTTCTCTGTATGAGAAAACGCCTTTGCCCTGCCGTGGGACAATAATAGGCTGGTCTCATTGTACTCGTGGTGTCAAGACTAATCTCCCACCTCATTTGTTAAAATCAACCAAGTCGTTAAAAGTAATTTTTTTTTTGAGTTTTTATTTAGCAATAACTTTTCACTGACAGATTTTTATAAGATGGGTGTCTTCGTTACAGTTACTCCTAAATACTCCTAATTTAATTAATACCTAGGCTATTTACTGACATAGTTTTCGTTAGTGATGGACATTTGGAACAAGTCCCATACATTTTTGCCCAATGAATAATGCTAGCGCAGTTATTTATTGTTTTTTAATACTACACTCACAAGGTATTTAAAAATCAATGGCACCTTTCAAGGGGGGGTTTTTCCGTTCCTTTTGTTTTTCAAAACAAAAGTGTGCAATGATAAATTTGGCCTTCAGATTGCGAAAGATATGCGATTATGCACGATTTACCTCGAATTTTAACAATAAATGGAGAGCAATGAATAGTTTTATTTTCCTAAGTTTTATATAGCCTATGTGTAAAATACAGATTTTCCTCAAAATAATAGGACGGTACCGACAGATCTATAATGTTACATAACATTGTTGGAAAGTTTCATCACAGTTCTCAATAAATTCAAAATCGAATTTGTGAAGGTTATTCTACCTTTAATGCCATTTTTATGATAGCAATTTGCATACCATGGTTTTAAAATCTCCATAACAGAACACGATAATAAAAATATTTTTACACCCACCATTCCTCTGTTTTCTTTCATCTGCCAATCTAAACTTAAGTTTAGATAGGCTGCCATTTTCGAGGGCTTAGTAGGTATAAAAATTAAAACATTTTTAGAATATCTACATGAAAAAAATAAAACAAACAAAAAATAAACAAATGGAAAAAAAAGGATATGAAAAATATTGGTTTATTTAAAATTATTCAGAATATTATTATTTTTTTCAAAGAAAGCGAACCGCCTTCTAAAATACGTGAACTCAAAAGTGAAAAATAATATTTTATTCACTTCACTTTACATAATCACCTTGTCTTAATTCAACATCGGCGCCAAATGCCAAGTTCACTATACTATACTAAGTATTTTTATTTATTTAATATTTCAAGCACATAAATGTACAGAGGCGGACTTAATGCCATAGGCATTTTCTACCAGTCAACCTTAGGGTGATGCAGAGACAAACAGTGGTAGGTGCAATCATAAAAATTGAGGAATAAATATTTTAAATATAATGATACGCATAACCCTTTATAACTATGAATATAATATATACCTAGTTACATAAAAGAATAGAATAGAATACTCTGTAGTAATATAAAAATAAGCACAAAAGCTCTTTAAAAATATAAGCACATATAAATATAAATAAATATATGTATATTTTTTGTGTATTTGGGTGTTGCTATTGTACCAAACAAACAAAACCTAAACAATCACGAAATATATAGATATTTCGTGATTGTTTAGGTTTTGTTTGTTTTTTGTGTCTAAATTAATTAATGTTGGGATTTGGCGCCGACTTCTTAAAATTAAGACATTCATTTATGTGTCGCATAGTGTCAGTGAAAACGGATAGTAATTAGTCGTAGGTCTTACATTCTTAATTTTACATTGTTACCTACGGGCGTCCCAAATTATACCGTCAAAATTAAAGCCGCCTTTAAATCAATATTAAACGCGTCATCTGTATGGCCGTAGCTTTAACAGCATTTCACACCTTCACCCGTGTATTGTGATGACATGGCACCGTAGATAATAACCATAATACTTAAGAATAGACCAACTAAGTTATTAGTTATATAACATAATCGCCTTTGCCAAGCAATTGTAATTGCCACCATCTCAGCTATAATATTGTTCTTAGAGGAATTTTATAAAAACAATACCAAACTTTGTTGTTTGTTGTTACATATTTTTTGCCTCTCCATCTATTTCTAAGTTTCTACCTGTTGGCATTGTGCAGATAGATAGGTACAATTCTGTTAATAATGTTTTAGCTTATTTTTGTTTTGTTGCGACTTTCATTCTTTACAATGAATTTATTGTTAGAGCTTAGAGCACGAGAAAGTAACAGTGACAACACTTCCTAAAATAAAGGTTTAAAAGTAACAATTATAAAAATATAAGAATGTCCAATTCCTTTATTTCGCGCAACCTATGACCATGGATTCAGTACAAGATTCTGACCCTGTTGTTCCATACATTTTGACCGCGTTGGTATTGCATCTTTTTAAGAAACAGCTGTTTTTTTCGATAACCAATTATGTGTTGAATTTATGGTTTCAGTTGCGCGTCGATGTCCCCCCTGCCACCCTGATCAGAAATACATTCACGTAATACAGAATTGAATAAGTAATTAAATACTTTTCTACTTATATCGATTAATCAGTAGCCGTTTGACAAGTACAAGTTACATTGAAACAATGCGAGTGTCTAATATCGACCTAGATACGTCAATCAAAACAGAGACAGACGTGGAATTAAATTCTTTGTTCAGCGACCTTCAAGATGATACGTAACGATAACTATATTTTTAGGTATGAACGTTAAATGGCATTTACTAAAGGGAATTGGCGGACACTGTTATTTGCGCAGAGACGAATGATGTTATCACTAGTGAAGATGAGATCTGAATTATACTCCCGCTTCCAACGACCGCTGTTAAATGATTTGGATGCAGACTCATCGAAGTTACTAAGCCTACGAATCTTTGTACGGTAATGAGGCCTTCTCTGAGGAAACTGTCCCAGCCGGCGAGGAGCTACATAAAAAGGTCAATGAAAACCACAAACAGCAGTGTCTAAAAACAGCCGAAAACATTGACATGACGAAGAGGAAGAATTATTTAAATAATATTTGAAGGACTTACCTACGGTACTTAATAAGCCAAGTAGTAGTTAAGATTGTGCACTGGGACGGGATAGAATATCAAGTAGTCTTCTATAAAAACATAAAGCCACTATTGTGCCCCCGCTTACATACATTTGTAACCTGGCTCTTTCTTTCTTTCATACATTTGTAACAGGTAAATTCCCTAAAGTCTTTAAAAGATCAATCATACACCCGATCTACAAGAATGGGGACAGAAGCCGTGTCAGAAACTATAGAAACTGTTTTGGTTGCCCTGTCAAAAGTACTAGAGAGGATAATGAACAACAGGCTTGTTGATTACCTCGAAAAACATAATCTTCTTTCTATACCAAGGCATTTGACACGGTTTCTGTGCCCATTCTCTCTAAAAAAATTGAGAATTTGGAAATAAGAGGGGTTAAATTTGAACTTTTTGAGAACTGCTTGAGTGAGCGCACCCAGTGCGTTAAAATAAATGAACGCATTAGTGACGAACGAGCAGTCTCATATGGCGTCCCTCAAGGAAGCGTGTAAGGTCCCACTCTGTTCAAATTCAACTCAAACCATTTATTTCAATTAAACCTTGTACAGTCACGAGCAAAAGTATGTATACACTTGACTTTATTCAAAGGCGATTTTTTCCTTTATTTTTGAATTAAATTTTATATTAGTAGGAACATAGTATTTTCGAACCCATAGGTATATGTAAAGTGTCGTTATTTCAACGTTGCATTCGTTATTTCGTGAAAAAATCGCAATCTAAAGTTGCCAAGTGTTCACATATTGGTGCTCGTGACTGTACAGGCACTTTTGAATTGTCAAAATTAAATAGTCTGTCAGTTAGTCAGGAAGTTGAAGCTAGTTGCCCATTCCAAAGTGTAGATCTCTATGGAGAAGAACGGGCAAGAAACTCCATGGACACTCTTTTAAATCAAGATATTACAAAATCCTGGGTACATTATTCTTGTTGCTTCTATATGTGAGAACAATGTAAAAAAGACAGAAATGAAGAAACAATTCAAGTCATAAGATTAAAAATAAGCCTTGGCAGTTAAGAGATGACCAGTCTCAACCGACGGCGCCCGTTCACGAACATGACGCGTGCATCAGCACCATCCAGCTCAACTATTTTGTAGGGAACCGAATGATTCAACACACGCGCCACCATCGGTGAGACATTTAAGTGAGCATGATGTTCCTTATATATATTAATGTCCTGGGTATGCTCACACTCCCAAGGGGTAGGATCAATCTTCTGCAGATGATACGGCGCTCCTCTTTAGCGCTGATATGTATCAGCGCTAAAGAGAACCGCCGAGTGACGTAGATTTTTCATACGCGCAATCGGCCTTTAATACTGTGTCAAATTGGTTAAGCAGTAATGGTCTAACACTCAACGCGGAGAAAACCAATTACATGACCTTCTCTCTTAGAGCGAATGGTAACGTCCCAAACTTCTCAGCGCCCTATACAATAATAACACACAATTGTCCAGAACCACACGACAACATTATGTGTACCTTCGCGGCACTAGACACGTTAAGTATCTAGGAGTTATAATCGATGGTACCCTTAGATTCCAGGAACACATTGATACACTTAAAACCAGGTTACGCAAGCTAATATATATTTTCAAAACCTTGAGACGAGTAGCTGATGACAAGTTAAAGAAATCAGTATACTTTGCCCTTGCTCAGTCACTGTTAACCTACTGTATCTCTGTCTGGGTCGGTGCTCCTAAAACTACAGTTATTGAATTGGAGAGAGCCCAGAGAGCTATCTTAAAAGTGTCCTCATTTCTGCCTTATCGCTATCCCACAGAGCTCCTATACAAGGAGGCTAAAGTTTTGACAGTGCTTCAACTTTTTATCCTTAACATCGTATTAAAACAGCACTCATTACTTACCTATCATCTCACGGCCTCACATCCTCAACCCCGTAGACCGCCGTTCAATGCACCAATCTATTACCTAATTTTCAAAGCGGTTTTTTTGCCACCTAGGTGGTTTTCTATATAACAAAATACATAGGATGTCACCTTTAGTTAACTTCACTAAAACTATATGCAAAAAGAGTGTTACTGCCATAGTAGAACAACTAAGTTATGAGGATACTGGAAACTTACTTACCTCTATATCAGATCAGTTATAGCAATAACCTTACAAAATACAAACCTACTTACATCATCATTCTCAAGTCTTAAAGGTACAAAAGTTTAGTTTATAATCATGTAAAGTTTAAAATTTCCACTCGAGCCACCAATTTTTTTATAATGTTGATTTTTTTATTTTTCTTTTTGGTTGTCAGTGTACAAGTATAGACGCCAGCACATCAAGGTACCCGAAACTGTAAAATTTTCCCAATGAACTTTGAACCTTAGACCTACTTTTTTTTTTGTGGATGGGAAATTATCAAATGACCCCTCCCACTCTGGGTGGAGCGGAAGAGAGTGTCAGACTCTTACTGACTAAAACCCACCCGTGTTCCTTCCTTAGCCCTTTATGTTCCGGGCCAGCGGTAACCCTTTCGGACAATCCCGCTGACTTGAACCCACTTAGCGATAAAGTTGAAAATCTATTAAATTTTGACAGATTGTAGTAGCTTGATGTGCTGGCGTCTGTACGTAACATAGTAAAATGTATCTTTTTGTAAAACCTGTGTCCTGAAATACAGGCCTAGAGCTTAGTTTAGGCACCAGTCTCCCACAATATTAAATGTTATCTGACTCTGATACCATGTAATATGTATTTTGTAATATTGTGGTGAGAAAAATAAATCTTATCTTATCTTGTCTATAGGTATTAAAAATTGCAGTTACGATTTATTTTTGTATGCAAATCACCACCCACTTGGTCAATTACACGCAACACTACCTGTACCTAAGTATGATATGTTACAGTATTACCTGCCACTAAAACAAGCAACCTTGGTGTTAGTTAATATACGACTATGAACAACATTAATTAAAATCAAAACGGCGATTTGAACGCCCAGTTTCTTAAGAGATTTGCAAACTACGTATATCTACCTACCTACTTCAAGAAACATATACAGACATTGCAGTCGGATTATATCTTTCTGTATGTCCAATCATCCGACCTTGTATTAGTTGTACTAATTTATATTTGCATATAAGCATCGCGGATGTCGTAACAATTAAAACTTGTAAAAAAATATGTTAAATCCGTTACAACAAATTATACAGCAGATTTGCATTATAAATTGGTGTTACACAAAATAAAACAATAAAACAACAACAATGTTGGAATAAGCATAAAATTTCAATTTTAATTAGAATGGGCAGATTGCCAAATTTTTTTTAGTTTTTTTGTAATAGCAATGTATGTTTTAGAACACTTTTTATAGTTATTAATTTAGTCTATTACAAATACATAACATTTTTTCCAAATGCATTCCTTAAATTCTTCATTAAAATTGCACTTACTTTACATCATGTAATGTGTGTTGTGTAATGGCAAAGGCTGGATATTATTAATTATATCTATAGCCTGGGATACAAAAATGAGTTGTAAGATAACATGCCTCAAAGATTGACATGCCAATAACTAAAACATAAATCGTGAGAGTAAAACAGAAAGCTTTCTTCCAACGACCAACCGAAAGCTTTCAAGAAAGCTGCTGAAATCAAGCCACGGTCGATAGTCTATGTGACTACTTATTCACTTCTTCTTCAATAGTAACTAGTCAGTTACTATTGAATATATACATACAACGTTATTTTTAGTATATGCGAAACCAGAATATAGTTTGTTCAGAATAAGTAACTGAATCGATTCCAATAATTTTTACCCCATGTTATATTTAGTCCCAAAAATATTTAAAAAAAGGTTAAAAGTTGGATACCCAGCGACACTAAGTAGGTTATCCAATCTCCGCGCCGAACGGTTAGGTACCTAGGTAACGGTTAGGTACCTAGGTATTAATGAGCGCAAGACGGTGCGGCGCGGGTAAGCATGTTTTTGTACGGGCAAACAGGTAACTTAACAAGCTTATGACTTTGTGATTTTTCATGATACAGTTATGAAATTTTGATGACATAGATTCTTTACATAAAAATACTAGACACGTGTTTCGGGTTTCGTATATACTAAAAATAATGTTGTATAAAGTGAATGGCCAATTAATATAGATTAGCCGGACACCAAAGCTATTGAGAGCTTTACAATACAATACAAATCACCTTTCAAACGAGTAATGATGATCGATTGCAATCACCAATCTCTATTCGATAATCGCCCTTTACTATCAGACTAGGAAGTGAACGGCCATCGCACATCGGCGTACAAAGGAGCAGCGCCGGTGCAGACCACTCTCGCTCTCTTCCGCGCCAACGATGACGTATCACGACTGCCGGTGATTCAGCCATTGCTCCGGTTACTGCTAATGAGCCGAGATGACATTTGCACAGGACATTCACTACAAAGGTCAGTACACCTCGTAGGCGACAACCGTAAGATCAAGGTTTAGGTTTAACACCATTTCAATGAACATCTACATACCTACAAGTTCGCCGAATAATTAAAAGAATCGATTAGTGCGTGCTTATGTAGCATTGATTTCATATTTGCCATTTTGACATTTAAGTTGAATAAGGATAGATTGGTTGATCAAGGAATTAGTTCAATTAAATTCTTACTTCCTTACTCCTATTTCATGTTTTATGACTCAATGACAAACTAAAGTCGATATGTTTTGCAAGTGCACACATTGTTGCGGTTGAGGTTTCAGATTAAACGATCATTTTACGGCTCCTTGATCGTGTGTCACTCAAGTAGCTTGAGATTCGATACGGGGTCGACTAGAATTAGGTCGAAGACAGCTGAAGAATAAATGTTAGTTGATTATGTGCAGCATAGATAGACTTAGAAGAATAGACTCTTTGGTATCTTTCCGCGTCGTGTGGACGCTGGCCATGAATAAATTGTCAGAGAAGACAAAAGAACGGATTTGAAAGAAGACCAGCCTTGGATGATCATGGTTTTTTCCTTTTTTGTTTCCAATTAAAACTCGTGCAAGGATAATGAGATCATGTTGTAACCCCTCGTAATGATAAGAGTTCAGTAGGTGAATGTCGAACGAAAGTTCATTGCAAATCGTAATTAAATCCAATCCATGACGTTGTATGTATTATCTTAAAGGTCGTAATGTATTCAATAAATCCTGCCTAGTTTACCTTTGTTGACATTAAGGAGTCGTCGAGACGGATGTAGAAAGTAGTTTCGGGCTTGAATATATCACTGAAATGAATCTTAATGTCAGTGTAATTTTAGTTTACCTTCGAGCCAGGTTGATGGATATGTCAAGTATCAGCTCGCCGACACTCGCGAAGTGCTCAGCCTTCCAGTCTCCTTTTGGTTGCGAGACCACTGTGGAGACAAAAGTTCAATCTTTAAGAATTATTTTGTTAGCACTTATTGAAGAAAAGGTCTTATTCGCATGTTCTTGCTCAACTGTCACTAATCAGACACAATTACTCTTTCGATTGTTACAGAACTTAATAAACTTGCATAACGGGCTTGGGGATATTACTAGCGTTAACGTATGGTTAAACGTTTGCCCCTGTCACATTAAAATTGCAAAAGTTAAAAGAACTCTTTTGTGGGAAGGATGACACAGAATTTATTTATTTTTGATGTGATGATGTAAACAGTAATGTTATGTATTATTATAAAATGTTGCTGCATTATGATAAATCGAAAGTTCTGTGTAAGATGATAATAATATATCGAGTCGCGAACTCGCAATGTCTTCCGGTTCACGCACTTGATGACATAGTAATGTGACTTGCGTGTTTGCGCTCACGAGTAATTTTATTACTTTTTATGTCACAACTTGTGTCTTCGTATTACATACATACATTTTGAGCACCGAAAAAGGTTAAATTGAAGAAACTGTGCTGGTGGGCTCGTCCATCGGTTATCCAACAACATCTCACAAATTCTTTCGTGGATTGTCGAAAAAGGAAACATTTAAAAGAAACTGCGGATTTCAACGCTTAAAAAACTTACAGATTCTGTTTCTGGCTTCAAGATAAGCTTGATTGATAGCTTCGTATGTGATGCAATTGGCCTGTCCTTCGTATCCGCTGAAACAAACAAAAAACACGTTTAATTACTTTGCGCCATAAACTTTAATACTCTGTGCACTCGTGGGTATGTTTCTATAATTTAATTGTAAAATAAATATTTGTGGCATTTATTGGCAGTGGCCGGGTCATATTTGTCGAACGTTGATGTAATCTTCAAATGTAGGTACTCGATGTTTCACTTTCAAGTGTTTCTGAACAGACTGTTGGTAGGTCTTGTATATTTTTGGAAAGATAACGATATAGTTCAATACTTTAAAAAAATAAATGGTTGCCTGTAAAGTCGGTTTTACGGGCGAAGATTTTACGTGACAACGACCGATCATCCGATCATAGTTGAGTGGGAGAGAGACGCAAGGCATTCGGCGGGCCTCTCTCTCGTTCGGTGACTCATCGTAACGTTACCGAGCGTTACACTTTTTCATAAGTGACTCCCAGTCGCAACCTAATTTAAGACGTTGTCACGTCAAAAGGTCTTTTGAATTTTATTACGTTCATGTTTGGAGAGGATTTCATAAGACTTAAAAGCAGAATAAACAATAACATCTTAAGTTACGACTCTCATAATAGTTCCAAAGTACTGCCATCTGTAAGTACTGTACTTTAATCTCAAATTATAGATGCTGCAAGTACGCATCCACAACGCATATTCCACTCATCTCATCCAATGTGAGAACTAAGATACATATTTATTTGCAATTGGCCTCGTGGCCTACATTCGATGGCAAGTTAAACGTCTAAGGCCGCTGGTTACTTAACAACCAACGTGATAGCAATCTCTGTTATTCAACAAGTTTTAAGTGTTTTCACGTGATTCTAGCATTTGGTAACATCTCTAGGAGATGGCACGACCGATAGCGAAGCACTCATTACCTTTCCAGATAGAGAAACAAATGGCGTGTTACGTGAACGAGCTTGTGGGAAATTAAGTATATTATTAACAGTAAATAGGTTTAAATTGCTCTGGTAGCGAATAAAATAATAATTATAAAACATAAATTTTAGTTTGAACAATTTGTGTGTTGAAAGGAGGTGTAAACAAAACAATTAAATAGAATCAATTTTAGATATTTATTAAAATGAATGATGATGAAATTAATGAATGATGTGAAAAACAACGGTGTGGGATAGTGTAAGTATAAGAAGAAGGTTAAGGTAGACTTTGGATTGATTATGTCTCAAGGATTAATAAGAATCCTACTTCCTATCCTACTAACTAATATCACACTAATATTATAAAGGCGAAAGTTTGTGAGTGTGTTTGTATATTTGTTACTTCTTTACGCACAAACGGTTGAACGGATTTGGATGAAATTTGGCACACAGATATTTTATAACCAAAGTTAACACCTAAGATACTTTTTATCCCGATATTCCTACGGGATCGACACTTATGCGGGTGAAACCGCGGAGCGCAGCTAGTAATATAATATAAATTAGTAATATTATATAATTATAATATTACATATTATATATATGTATTTTTATATAATATTATAAACGGAAAAGTTTATGAGGACGGATGGATGTTTGTTACTCTTTCACGCAAAAACTAATGCACGAATTTGGATGGAATTTGGCACAGAGATAGTTTATAACCAGCACATAGGATACTTTTTATCCCGATATTCCCACGGGATCGAAACTTATGCGGATAAAACCGCGGAGCGCTGCTAGCATGGTTTATATTTTTCTTTTAAACCACTGCGTCACAATCATTGGATATATATGTATATAAAGTAGATATACAATTATGTTACAAAACTCTAATAGCATATTCAGTTTTAGTTTTTGTTAATATTTTGAACTTTTTGGATTCCTTTATGACAACTTCCAAAAGAGTATAAAGGTATATCTATTTACCTACGTAAACAAGTTATAAACCGGTAGAACACTAAATAGTACATATTAGTGGTTACCTATAAAGAAACTCCTTCAAAAGAATCGAAATGGAAATTCAAATATAATTTATAAGTACTTAACATTAATATTTCCAGCTACCTCGGATGCATAAATCAGAAATAAGAATAAATCATCTTCTGCTTTTCCTTGAATATTTAGAACTAGCGTCGATATCGATTTCATCACACTAATATTCTATAGGCGAAAGTTTGTGAGTGTGTGGTGTGTGTGTTTATATGTTTGTTACTTCTTCACGCTCAAACGGCTGAACCAATTTTGATAAGATTTTGTATGGAGGTACATATAGGCTACTTTTTATCCCGATATTCCCACGCGATCGTCATTTACGCGGGTGAACCCGCAGGGCGCAGCTAGTGAATAATAAATCTGTTTTATTGTACGGAAACATTATATTCTTACTATAACTATAAATACAGAGTATTCCTAAATTTTTATTAAATCATTTGAGATTTGTTCCGGTTTGGAGTCACATGACTGAATATTTTTACATAAATATGCGATATTATCAAACTGTTACATCTAACAAATTGTTATTGTATTTATTAGAAAATAACTTTCATTGCGTTATAATAACAAATCACGTGACTAATATTGGAAAAGTTTATATATAGTTAGGCGATTGGCTTTTGTTTTTCTTCTCGGAGAGAGCTGAAATAAATCACTGCTTCTTCTAAATGTCCATCTTCGAAATTTTCATAATAATGATATATAGCCTTTTTCAAGAATAGATAATTTCAAGTGTATATTTATCCAATACTAGCAGTAAAGTGTAGGAATAGAATTTAAAATTACTACCTCACTGCGCTCGAGAACCGAATTAGAGGAGCATATCTGCAAAAACAGTCTCTAATCGCAATTAAAGACCACACGTAAAAAAACCCTAATCTCTCAATCTCGACAATCGTTTAATAAGGTACAGACGCCAGCAGGTCAACCTACCCGAAACTGTCAGATTTTCCCAATCAACCTTGAACCTTATGCTTTAGCAATAAAGTCGAAAATCTATTAAAGAAATCTGACAGATTGTAGTAACTTGATGTGCTGGCGTCCGTACATAGTTGTTTTACAACGTGTAGCAATGCTGACACGTTAACACGTAAGTATTGACGGCGGCGGCTAGCAAACGTCCCGTTCCCACGTCCACGATACAATTTACCGAGCGTCTTCGATTCTCACCATCACGCCTTTCTACGTGGCTATGAGGCATTATATATTGCAACAGGCTTCTGTCTGCGCTTACGCTACTTTTGCGTGACATGCGAAAATAAAAGATGTTTGCGCAGTGGTTTTGCTTAATGTGTTTTCTTAGCCTGATGGATGAATGACAGCATTTGCTTGTGAATTTTTGTAATAATGTGATGTAAATATTTTCTTGCATAGTTCGACCATTGTACTTTGTTAGACTGACAAAAATCCTGTAGAACTTCACCCAAGGTTACATTTACCCTCAAACTGATAAATTAGAGATTTGCAGCTATTTTCGTATTAATAAATAGATACATGTGTGTTTAATATTGTAGACCAAACCGGGTGAGTTACGCCTTTCCTATAAAATACGTTTTATCTTGTTAAAATTTTATGGTAAGATAAACGGTTTCAACATTCTAGAACGTAATTATAAGCCGAAACTAATAATATTGAATCGCGATTTCTTTGGCACCAGACCGTCTGGCATTCAATTTGCATCTAGCCTAGGGCTAAGAGCTGTCAAGTCGTAGACTATATCACCTTTTTCTAAACCCACTCGTCTTTATGTCTGTAGACATAAAGACGAATGAAGAAGTTTTTTTTTTTTCAAGAAATTCTATGACAATAATGTGCTGACAATTTGAACAGTGAGAGGTAAGCCAACCGGTAGTACGTAAGATCACTTACTCACACAGTTCTAAGTACCTACTTAGCGATAAAACCTTCGTCTCCGGTCTCGTAAACATCATCGGTATTTTGATTGCCGTTTCATTTAGCAGTCATTATGATGGGTTCGCGAGGAACCCATCATAATGATGGTTTACCGTTTTCCCTTGATATTGTCAATATGAGGAGAGGCGTGACCGAGAGCTAGACAAACGAGAGGGTACCGGCATAGAATCAGATGGTACCGGGAACTGGCCGCACCGTTATACGGAAACAACACACAGCTCGCGGAAAATGTTTGCTAGTGATCAATGCGATTGTGCCTGATTGACGAGGCCTCCATTGACTATAAGCGGATGATTTCAGTTTAAAATATAAGGTAGGTAGGTAATGAGATAATAAATTCTTACGGCGAAATTCAGACATAAAAAGAGACGTATTTAATGTTTTTTATGTTTTTTAATTAAATCAAGTCATTCTTCGAAATGCTATCTCGAGAAAGAGCAATCAAGTGAAGGCTATCATCTTGAATCATTTAATTTCACACAGCCAGGTTTGGACACGAAAACTGATGAAGTTATTCAGCGCGAAACGCATGCAGATTGAATAAGTTAAAGCTTTTATATCTTACTCACATTATTTAAGTTCATACAAAAGGCTTTTGAAGGCAGACAGGGTCATTGTTACATTGTGAAGTTTGTTCTCCATTATTTATTTACTTCGTGACGTATCAACATTACAGCCCAATTCAAACTTTATGGCAGCTCGAAACATAAGGCGAATAGCTGCGCATTAACAAATTCACCTGTCAGCGAGGGTGAGGGGCGAGGTACTGCGCAGCGAGTAGCGCACTTCAGAGCCACCATAAAGTTTGAATCGGGCTGTACTTCGCTACGAATGAGATACAGTGGTGCCGATTCCCTTGTTCACAAACTAAACCAAATTTAAGTTCAGTGCATCTTTTTCTTTTCATTAAGAATATGACAGAAGATAAATTTTAGTTTAGTCCTGTCAAATGAATCAGCGGCTGACACTACTTCATACATGTTTTGACGTGATTATAATTATAGTTGCCTACTAATATTACGTCAATTTACGTCAGGCGCTGACTAATTTGACAGGACTAAACTAAAATTTATCTTCTGTCCTTTTCTTAATGAAATAGAAAGAAAAAGATGCACTGAACTTAAATTTAGTTTAGTTTGTGAACAACAGAATCGGCACCATTGTCGGTTTTACGGCGGCGTAATCGTACTAAAGGTACAAACAAATTAAGCGAAAGGATGTTGAAAGTGAATGTGATCCGTCAGTTAGCTAATGCTACGCTTGGTGGAGATGAAAGCAATCAAAAGCATTGAGATCTATGTTTTAATGTTGCGTTACAACATCAGAGGTCACTCCGGTGAGCGAGCGGTGTACGAAGAACAAAAGCATTTTCTTTTAATTATAGAGCTGAGAGTTCTTATAAGTAGTTTACTGTTCGGAAGTGACTATAGAAAGAAACTGAGTGAAAATACAACAATTGTTCATATTGCTTATCGACGGTTAACCGTCAAGACATCCTAACTGACATATTTTAACAAAATGCTTTTACTTATTAAAAAATTCCAACAAAATCTATCCCACACAATACTAAAATCTCCTATATAGAATTCGCAATATTTCGGGTATTTTTCTGTCGTGCCAATAGCTACGAAATACGCGCGTGCAAAATTTGGCTGCAATTGCTCCTAACTTCAGTGTGTGCCTCGCAACTTGTATTGACGGTTAACCGTCAAGACCTCCTAACTGACATATTTTAACAATAAAGTTACTTTCTTATAATGCCAATATCTTTTATTTCTTGACTTCTTGTAAAATCCACATTAATTTTGCGACCAATTCCTCCTAAATGAAATGACAAGACCTCCAGTCTTTTAAAAAAGTGTAAATTTCTCCTATCTTACCTAGTTACATAATGGAACGAAGTAAAGAAATAAATGTATCTTAATAATGTAAATAATAATACTTAAAACCAACTATATTTTTGGTTTACTCATATTTACATTCGTTTCAAAGATAAAAGATTTTTTGCGCCTCCTGTAAAATTTTGACATATTGAGTTAGGAGGTCTTGACGGTTAACCGTCGTTATGTCAACTTTCAACAGTTTTTTGTAACCACTGAATGTGGAAATGAGTTTGCCTGTCTAACTGTTACTATTTGATGGCTAAAATATCATACCATCACATCAAAAAATCACATATATTAACTACATACTAACTAATTTTGGTGTACTTAATGAGAGTTAGCTGGGGCAAACACATAATTATAGGGTGGAATTTTCGAAGCGTATCTGGATGAAAGTACTATAAATACTGAAGGCAGCAAATTTTACACAAAGTAAATATTCCTTTGTTTTTAAAAAGAAGCAAAACTACATTTAAAGATTTTTGAAAATACGCTTGCCACACCCGGGAATCGAACCGACTAAAATCCGAAAAAATAGCATCCTGTACTTTTATGGCACCAATCGATAGGGTCAATCATAAGGATCAAATTATTAAAAAAAGCTCATAATGTTAAGCTTTCGTTAAGTTCATGATATTAAGCTTACTTTCTATTCACTTCCGCGCAGGTCATTGACACTGCTAATAATTTTCAGTTGATCGAACAATGGTTGTCGGCTCATTTAACACACATATCGCAGAGAAAGATAAGTGAGTGTCAAGTGTGTCGCGGATGTGTGTCAAGTTTGCGTCGGCGCGTGACGTAACGGCGGCGGCGGCGGCGACAGTTAGAGACTCCCGCGCAGGTGACATTGTAGATTGTACCTGCCGGCTGCTGTAGGGCTGACGAAAGTCAGTTATTCATTTTGGGATGTTTTTGGGTAGATTCATCGAAAAGGAAAACTGATAATGACTGAAGGCAGTTCTTGTAGTTGTGAGATTACCAAAGAAAGGCGTTGAATAGGACTTCTATATATCCATTAAATTCACTATATAGGGTGACTGGTAATTAGTGACCGATACTTAAACACGTGATTTTACTCATGATTATGAACAACTTTTACTATGGGACCAAACCTGAAATCGCGAAAAAAAAATCTGCTGTTCCCTACATTTATGTTCGTCTAACTCGTCAAAATGTATAGAACAGCTGTTTTTTTCACAATTTCAGGTTTGGTGCCATAGTAAAAGTTGTTCATATTTAAATGTAACTTATCCCGTATCCGGTCTTCTATCTAAGATTATGTGTAGTGGCTCTTTTTTTAGATGCTACTGTGTATTGTGCGAATATCTCTCATTACAGTTCTCAGTGATTACTGAAAACTCAAAAAAAATGCAGAGGCTGTAAGCTGACCGCGTGTAGTCATTTGTATTGACACCAATTAAACAAAACCCGTCATTCACAAATTGCCATTCTTCCATACTTTATGAGCAGCAGCCTTCACTCGTTACTTTCAGAGCTTAGTGCCATTGGAAATTTAATGCACATGATACAAAAGATCGTGCAATAGATCTTTTTGTGTAGGTACCTATCTGTGCAAGTATAGTGGTTGCGAAAGCGTGACATTCGTAGCATGTTCAATGGGACGAGTGACAGTGAAATTGAACATTCTCAACGTAATTTGATATAAGTAGATGGATATCTAAAAGCCTGTGTCGATGAATGATGGTTTTATCTTTACCACCATCAATAAGATTGGCATGGTCACCTTTACTTTAGTTTATTATCCTGGATTAATATATAGTGTACTTTTAATCCCGGTAGAACGTCTCGTAGGCTACTTTCCAACATCCACGCGGTTGAAGCCGCGGGCAAAAGCTAGTCGACAATATAAGAAGAAGCTCATTAACTATACTGCTCACTACCAATCCTGTTATCAAATTTGATCACTGGTTTGAGCTGAGATCGTGTAGCTCGTGCCTATAGGACAGAAGAAAAATCCATATTGATTACTTTAAAAATCTTTAACAAAAACGCAATTTTAATTTTCGGCAGTAATTTTTAGATGACCCTCAATAAGGTCCCAACGCCTTATGTGAACATTATTGTCCAACAGGTTTTGTAATCCAGTTCGTTAATATTAACTGAATTTAACATAAACAGGAAATAAATTGCATGCCCGCAATTTTACTGACAAGTACATTTCAGAGTCTGATTGAAATACGCTTAAGTTGTCGTTTAAGTTAAGCCAACACATTATATATGGAGGGAATGGTAATTTTAGACCAATTTAACCTGTCCCCGCGTATGTCTGTATACGTAAATGATTTTATACATACAGCAGCTTACTTAAATGGCCTAATAGGCATGCAATAGAGCTATCTATCATCGTTAATGTTAATATATATTGAGAAATATACTGTATAATACGGAATTGAATTATTATAGTGCATATGTAGGTTATGAATTAATGATCTACGTTGATTGTATGATTGTTGTTGCAATATCAAACGATTGGAAACTACATTGGCCTAAAGGCAACGGTATAGTATAAGTTTTGTCTTATATCTTACACTAGTTTTCAAGTCCTATTTCGCAAAGCCCTTCCATATAAGTCAGTACATAACAATGTGAACATATTTAGTAGGTATCCAGCACAATACATAAACCCGTGACGTCAAACGCTCTTCATTCTTTTTAACATATAGGATTATGTACAGTCAACAAAAGAGATAGGTATGCAGGATCGTCGGATATAGTTGAAGATTACGAAGAAACCGATGGCCGTTGTCGACTGAAATTTAATTTGATAAATGAGTTTTCTATTAATTAAATGAAATTTTATTCGAGAACATCCATCGGTTTCTTACAAAACTTCAACTATATCCGACGATCCTGCATACTTATCTGTTTCGTTGACTGTACCTACCTGAAGGTGTTGCTTTTAACGACACCCACAACTGACTTGCCAATAAGATTACAAGCAACAGTTAAGAAACTGATTACAAAAAAACGAGTACCTGCCTATTGCGTTACGTTAAGTGAAAAGTATTAAACTCTTGCTGTAATCCAGAGTACTTACAAATTGCCCTTGAGCAGGTTGATGCTGTAGTCGTAGGCCGAAGTACGTCCTGGACCGCTGAGGTAGAGGGCGCAATCACTGCTGTCGCCCGCGCCGTGCGCAGGACCGTGAGGTGACAGCGCTGCTGCGTACGCGCAGCATAGCGCTGCTATCAACGTCCTGGAAAAAGAAAATGGTTGATTAGGTTTTGATGGGCTTAAATATGAAGAAGGTAGAAATTTGTTTAGACTCAAAACCATTTTAAAAGAGCAATCCTCGGGCGGAATATGGCGAAGACCAAGGTGATGACCAACAGCACCAAGCGTAACATAGGAATTGGGGGTGTGAGGATTGAATATGTCCATGAGTATATATACCTCGGCCAAATAGTCTCCTTGCAGGCAAGACACGATCGATAAAGAAGTAGCTCGACGCACCGAGAACGCCTGGAAGAGCTATGGGTCGATGAAGCAAATAATGAAAGGAACTCTACCTCTCTCACTGAAGAGAAAACTCATGGACATGTGCATTCTTCCTACCCTCACCTATGGAGCGCAGACATGGTCACTAACCAATCGTCAAAAGTCCGCACTTGGGGTCTGTCAGCGAGCAATGGAGCGCAGTATCCTTGGAGTTAAACTTTCTGATCGTATAAGGAACTCGATACTGCGTTCTAAAACTCAAATTGCTGATGTAGGTCACACGGCTGCCAAGCTAAAATGGAACTGGGCTGGTCACATCTGTCGCATGCCGGAGGAACTATGGGCTAAAGTAATCACACAATGGGTCCCAAAAATCAGTAAACGACAACGAGGCAGGCCCAGAATGAGGTGGCGGGACGAGCTCGACTCTTTCCAGAAGGATTGGCGTTTAACAGCACTGGATAGAGATAAGTGGAAGGAGGGAAGGGAGGCCTTTGTCCTGCAGTGGGACAGAAATGGCTGATAATAATAATAATAATCCTCGGGCAGCAAGGCTTATTTTTATTTAGGTGGGTTTCATATAGGTTCTGAGCACGAGATGTAGGTAGGTACTCTTTCATTTTTCATTTTGTAAGGGGAAAAGTTTACATAAATAATTAATCCAACAGATTTCTAGCTGCCATTAATGCAGCGGTCACATTGATTTCTTGCCAATTTCTTTGCTATTTTTACGCTTGTACGGAATCAATCGAAATAAAAATCGATTTCGTTACAAAGAAATCCTATTTCTGAAAACGTAATTGAATAGAATCGGTTTCGATTTACAATTATTTATTTATAGTTGCATCGTATTTGACGAAGACGCCAGGCGCTTGCACCGTCACCTGAAAACTGGGTCAATTTAATCGACTCCAAGTGTACTAAACCGCATCCTTCGCACCTTGTGTGATTCATTTTAGATAATTATACAGTAGTTAGCTATCTATCTAGGTACTACTTATAACAAGAAACATAGTTTTTTTATGGTATTAAAGATGACGGTATAAAAAAGCTGGAAATTAACACTGACACTCTTTGAGTTCGCATGTTAAAAAGTTGTTAGGGAATTATGAAAAAAACAACTGTAAGTTCCAAAGTTTTCTTGAAAGTATTTGTCGTCCATAATGAAATTCCTTAAAAGCAGAGATGTTCCTACTTCCTACGTCTATTTTTCTTATATCGATGGTAATACGACAAAAACCGATTGGTACGCATATTGAATATAAGTCTATAACGAGCTGCCTAACGTTTACACATAGTGTACGTCCTTGTGCCTTATAAGTTACAACACTAAAATACATACTTAATATCACGTTAAATATTTCTTAGGAAAATTCCAATTACTTACGTGATGAAAGATTTTCTCGGCGGCCACGTTATGAATATACTTCGATCAGCGTTTACTGTTTTTATTGGTATTTTCATAGAGCAAATGCTTGTGGTAAGTTATTATTTATTTATTTATTTAATTTATATTGCATTCATGTCGTTTACAAGCTTGTTAAAATTTAAATATAAGATTCGTACATGAACCCTGCTAGGGCACCGCAACATTATGTTTCTTAATTATAAATTAAATTATTATTGTATGCATTATTATATAAAGTTATTCAGAAATATATTATTACATTTTTAATGTCATCATTAATTAATTTATTATTGGATGTCTTTATTCAATTTCTACATTATTACATTGCGTCAATCTTCAAATAATCTAAAATATTGATTTTACAGAATGTCAATTTGTTAAAAACTCATTAAGGCTATAATAACACTTCTGTATTAGGTGCATTTTAAGTGCGTTTATAAATTTATTGTCAAATTCAATGTCTTTAATCTCATTAGGTAATTTATTATAAATTTTTATGCACATTACAAGAGGTCCTGAGTGAAACATAGCTAGTTTTACCTCTGCTATGAATCGAAACTTTGGATGCTGTTTAAAGCACAGATAATTGAATAGGTGTTCAGAAAATTTTGAGCAACATTAGTACAAGTGTATGTATATCGCACCTTTAAGCTTCATAAAACCGTTCCATCCCAAGAATAACACGTGTTTTAGGGCGATTGCTTAACTGTAGTACCTATTTGCTTCATGGACATTAAACGAGTTTAGAACATCTCTTTCAAGATCAATAAAGTAGGCACATAAACCGTAGGTTTTATCACTTACAAGTCTATTAAAATTACCACTACATTGCTCTTTAGTTACTTCTGTCACAGTAATGAAGTGTCAGCCAGGTGTGCAGTGAAAGCTCGAGCAATGACGAGGTGACCACCTAATGTATCGACATGCCGGTAGTACATGTAATGTGACTAATGATGACTCTTGACACCTCTAGGCACAACGTTTAGGGTTGTGTACATTAAAATACAGTCTACTTCATTACCCCTGGCCCTCAGCAACTTAAATTGTTACAGAGTAATGGATTGTCAGTCATGCTGGTGATGAAAGCTCGCCACTGAAGCGGTGACCAACCAATGCATCGACGTGCCGGTAGTCTAGCGATGTGACTACAGATGACTCTTGATACCTTTAGTAAAGTAACTACGTCTAGACAACATTTAGGGTTGTGTATGTACAATAGAATGTCTACTTCATTGCATCTTGTTACTGCTACAGAGTAATGGAATGTCAGTCATGCTGGTAGTGAAAGCTCGTCAATGACGAGATGACCACCCAATGTATCGACATGCCGGTAGTTCATACGATGTGAATAATGATGACTCTTGACACCTCTAGTTAAGTTACGTTTAGGGTTGTGCTTTGCACAATCACAAGTCTTGGGATCATTTATGTGCAATGAGCAATGATTGTTTTTAGGGTTCCGTACCCAAAGGATAAAAACGGAACCCTATTACTAAGACTTCGCTGTCCGTCCGTCCGTCTGTCTGTCACTAGGCTGTATCTCAAGAACCGCGGTAGCTAGACAGTTGAAATTTTCACAGATGATGTATTTCTGTTGCCGCTATAACAACAAATACTAAAAACAAAATGAAATAAATATTTAAGGGGGGCTCCCATACAAAAAAACGCGTTTTTTCGGCGTTTTTGCCGTGTGTCTGTCGCCAGGCTGTATCTCAAGAACCGCGGTAGCTAGACAGTTGAAATTTTCACAAATTATGTATTGCTATTGCCGCTATAACAACAAATACTAAAAACAAAATAAAATAAATATTTAAGGGGGGCTCCCATACAAAAAACGCGATTTTTTTGCCCTTTTTTGCTCGATATCAATAATGGCAACAGGTAGGCACTTGAAATATTCACAAAATACTCAGTTGTATTTTTACTTTAATAATAAATAATAAAATTAAAATAAAATAAATATTTAAGGGGGGCTCCCATACAACAAACGTGTTTTTTTCAGCGTTTTTGCCTTGTGGTACGGAACCCTTCATGTGCGAGTCCGACTCGCACTTGGCCAGTTTTTTTTTTAGATATTTTTATTAATAACTAGCTGCGCCCCGCGGTTTTACCCGTTTCGATCCCGTGGGAATATCGGGATAAAAAGTACCCTATGTGTTAATCCTGGTTATAAACCATCTGTGTGCAAAACAAATCTCATCCAAATCCGTTCAGTGGTTTTTGCGTGAAAGAGTAACAAACATCCATCCATCCATCCATCCTCACAAACATTCGCGTTTATAATATTAGTAGGAGTTGGAAGTAGGATTAATTTAATTTATAAACAGTGGAAATAACAACTATTCACGCAAGTCTAGATAGGCTGGTAACTGTCATAAGCAATTTTATCAGAATTGAATTCGCAGAGGTCATTACAGCATCAAATTTAATGATTACGTTTCAAAGTCATGTCATCATCTATTACACTTATGTGCTTCTTATAAGTTAATTATGATTGAAAGTTTTTTATTTGACCGTGATGCAGCCATTTTGCAAGTGATCCAATACGCATGCTAGTTTGCCAAAAAAGCAAATGAGCATGTGTAATGTATTTCATAAATTTTAGTTATTTTGCAAGTTTAACTAGAGCATTGCTCGAATCCTAGGCTGTATTTATATTTCGAAATAAAGACGTTTTATGTTCAAGTGAAGCAATAATAAAATAATTAAAAGATCTGGTCTAACAAGCTCGCAGGTAAATTTTAGCTGACGTCAAAAACTAATTAAAATAATTATCCAAAACTAAATGCTTGTTAATTACGAACCGCAAGGCATTCCTGACACAGATATTCCTTCAAGGAGGCGAGTAATTATATTTATTATAAATTAAGTTTCTGCAATCATGGAGCGCGTTGGGAATATTATTTTTTGGCTCGGCTATTGGCACGAGAAAAATAATATTAAAGGTAAACTTAACACTGTCTAGACATAGATAAAAGCTGCCATTCATGTTTTATGTATGCCTCAAGTCTAGACTAGCATATTAAAGAATATATTTATGATCGTAAAACTTTATAACATGTCATGCTATGACACCGTTGTTTCGGTGCACTAGTTTTGATATCCTTTCAAATTCGAAGCCAAGCCTTGCAATATACCTATCATTAATATTTATGCGTTACACTTATGCGGTATTGAGACTACCTAAGTACAATAAATGCTTAAGACCATTTGAGCAATATCAACAAATAATATTGGTCCATACTGTCATGGATACTTAATTATAAGCCACAAATTAACTGCAAGACGCAAAAAAAGGTGTGATGACACCTCTAGCACTCCTGCTGTGCAAAGATCAATTATCGCTTAGTTTCGATATGCTGAGTGTAGTCGTTGGTCTCAACTAGGAGGTATGTTTTATACAGCATTAGCGATCTGCCCGTGCTTCGCACGAATTTTACATCTTTGAAGACACAGATTTCTTTGTTATTTGTTAGTTTGCTTTCCGAGATTAATTCGCTAAACGAAGGTGAAACCCGTATCAAAATCCGTTGCGGAGTTTATAAGTATTGCGAGGTCACACAGACAGACATGAAAAAGTGTATAGAAGCAGGACGCACCAGTTAGGTATACTACTTGACATAAATAACGAAGCACTAAGTTTTCCTGCAATTTGTCTCACCTGCAATCTACAGAGTCGAAAGGTGAGAACTATCCATCACCTATCGGACATTACATAACGGTTCGCATACAACTCTATGTGAAATAAACGTAATATCTACGGCTATTAAATTAAATGAATTACGTGTATTCACAAACATGGCCAATTATTTGAGGATATCGTTATTTCGTGAAGTGATCCACGACTTTCTATCGGCTTTCTGTCTCGCGGCGGAATTTATTATTATTATAAGATGTTAAATGTTTATTTTATCTAACAGTGCATGCTAATTGATCCATCTCATTGGTAATGGAAAATGTTAATGTTCATATTCATTTTTAATCGATAGATACGAAAATAGCCAAACGGTTTAGGCGGAAATACATTCAAAACACATTTCACTACCTAATCTATAATTTATTATTATGTTAATAAGTTTCTAATACTCATCCATCAACAAAAGGCAGATGCTTCAAGGCTACGTGATATATCAGAAATGAAGTTACGAACTGGTTACTATATAAATACTTTTATTTTTGTATTATATATGTATGTTGTGTTAAATATTTTTGTATATTGTTTAGAGCAAAATGGACTCTTCCAACACTCATAGTAACACTGTCCTGCGCTGTTCCGCACTGAATTTTGTACACTCCACGCTTTATTGCAATCCTACGTTGAAACGATTACCTATACTTAGGTTATAATGAACTGTTCAACTGCTCCAATAAAATTACAAAGTAATGTCGCCTATTAGTTATAGGACACTGTTAATGTGCACTGATTTGTAAAAACGTATCATTTCCGTTTGTCATGTCCGTCGTGACTCGGACTACTCGACGGCCTCGCCTCACTAAATGCCATCAGTAAGTAAGTAAGCCCCTCACCGGCAATATTGATAATATCCTTGATTAAGTTAGATACTTAATTGCTCTATTTTACATAGATTGTGCGCAGTTGAGACTTGAGACGTCTGACAAATTATGTTGTTTGTCGTATCTACTTACAATAAGAGCAATTTGCAAACGTTCGTAATAGCGTTTGAGCACGAACCATAGACTATACAGTTAATTTTGCGTACTATACAAAGTAGATATATAGATGGATATGTTATGTGTTGGTTATCTAGACTTAATAGGTACTAGGGCCAGTATGATTGAATTTATCCTATGTTAGGTTAGGTTACATTCATCAGAAACCAGCAGTAAAAAAAAAGAACTTGTTCTGGCACTTTATTTAATTAAACTAAACACTCAAATCGAAGTGGTTTATCATTATTTAAATAGATTAAAGTTAACCAAGAAGATTTCGTTAACATTTCCACTATAGTTTTTGCAACAAAAGCATTGAACCTAATAAAAATAAAAGCCGGAAAAATGTTTTCATTTTTTGTCTCAGCACTGTTTCGCAACATGGCTGCCCCAGTGACCGCGGCATCGGCGCCCGCACATCTTGCGTGACCGACATGACTGGACGAGTGCTTCGCAAGCAAACATTTATAGAAAATAAACAATTTGAGAATACTCCATTGAAGTTTAGGTATGGGTATGGTTACGTGACGTGCGATAACGTTTTGTGTTTCGGTAAAGTTGGGTTGGTTTGTAATTTACACAATGTTGCATACAGAAAAGATGTGTGCCGAGAGAAGCAGTTATTGGGGAAGCATTCAGCTTTTCCTGGTGGAACGTCTCTTAGCATAGAACTGTACCTTTATGAATATTTCCAAATAATTGCAGTTCTGAGATCTTCCTTCCAAAGAGGTAAAAAGAATAATTACTTAATTGCTTTGTGCAGTAGAATTCTATGTACCTATTTCACCATAGCGTTACTTAACCCGATCTTTATTGCTGTATGGTCCAATTGTGAGCTTACCTGTGCCGAATAAATGCAGTCGGCAGTACATGTTTCTTAAAAAAAAAGTTAGTTGGTTTCGCATCGAATCAAATCCGTATTAGAATCAGTTTGAAACTATGCACTTGCACGAGCATTTTATTTCATTTTAAAAGGCCAGAGATTTATATCGTCGGTGAAAATAAAAAAGCCAATTTATTGGCCACAGAATCTAAAAACAACAAATGCTTCCTGAAATCTTACATAACTTAAAACAAGATACTTGTTTTATATTCCATACCGTTAGGAGTGTCTGCATCATTGCGTAACAAGTCACGAATGTGAAAAAAGTCGAATATAAATCGCGCACTTTTCTCCACGTGTTACCATTCCCGTGTTGCGCAAGCGGTGGTCATCGCGATGCGCGGCTTACGTCATCGACCCCTCACCCTTCACTAGCGGTAAGTATGTTTGAAAGGACTTTATTATCTAAGTATGTTTCAATGGTAAAGTATATTTTGTATATTGCTCTAGCGTTATATAAATAAAGCACACGTTACATTGCATACATTGCATTGCATTACATTGCATTGCATTGCATTGTTTACATTGCTTAGTTTGTAATCGACATTTACTAACATTTTTATTAGTTACCTTCATTAATACTTAGTTTATTCTTTAGTATTTCTTGCGCCTTATTTTAAGTTTTAAAGGGATTTATTTATAAACATGGCCGTGAAAACGTCTGTAAACTTTAAGCAACCTTTATAAATAAAGGGGAAAATCACTAAGCATCATCATTTACCTAACCATCTGTGTATAAGAAGTTCAATAAAATAAACAGACGGACATTACTGTCACTTTTGACAACTAAGATGGTCACCGCACTGTTATACTCAAACAGTAATGACCATGTCTGACCACAGTCACTATTTACTTAGAACACTACTAAACCAACATTTAAAAACTAAATACCGAAGTAATAACCGTTCATCTTTCTTAACAAGATTAGCGAGAAAGTATTACGTTATATTAAAACATATGTTTTTTTGCAAACCATTAGAGAAGATGCTGTAGATTATAGTTCATTAGAAAGTAACGAATTCGCAACTCCAAACCGGTCACTCTTTCGATCATCCAATTATATATTAGGTATTTGAACCCAGTCTGTTACGTCACTTACGTATGTTTACCGATTTATGTGCATACATATATCTCTATAAAATTTCTATTAGTAGGTACCATTATTAAAGCTCAGCATAACCATAGTCAGCCTGTAATGTTCCCACTGCTGGGACACAGGCCTCCTCTTGGTGAGAGGGAGTGGGCCGTAATTCACTACGCGGGCCCAGTGTGGGTTGGTTGATGTCACATGTCTTCGATTATGCGGACACGGGCACGGGCACTTACCTTTTTACTTTCTCACTAATTCAAATATTACCTGACGATACCGAAGCTCTGTAAGGTCTATCTATTGATACAGAAATATGTGAAGGGGTCATTGTACTCATCATTATGAACAACTTCTGGCGCTGATTAATTTGACAGGACTAAACTATAATTTATCTTCTGTCCTTTTCCTAATGAAATGGAAAGAAATAGGTGCACTGAACTTAAATTGAGTTTAGTTTGTGAACAACAGACAACAACAACAACAACAGAGAGGGGTCCGTGGATAAATAATAACAGTCTCACAGGTCGATCGATCAGGTTAAGCTACGCTTGCCGCGATTGGTCTGTGGATGAGTGACCATCTTTACATACCGAGACCCCTCCGTGCCTCGGAAAGCATGTTAAGTCGTTGGTCCCGGCTTTCATTCGTGGATTTTTGACAGTCGTTACGGGTAGTCATCAGAAGCCCGAAAGTCTGAGAACCAGTCTTACCAAGGGGTATCGTATTACCCAGTAACTGGGTTGTGTAGGTCAGATAGGCAGTCGCTCCATGTAAAATACTGGTACTCAGCTGCATCCGGTTAGACTGGAAGCCTACCCCAACATAGTTGGAAAAAGGCTAGGCAGGTGATTGTGAACAACGGAATCGGCACCATTTGTTTTTATATACGGTATTTTTATTGCTATTATAATATAAGCACGGTTTATTTATTTACAGTTAGGGACAACTTCTGACACAATGCTGTTTTCCAACTTGATTAACAAACAAACAAGTTTCTACATACACATCTCAAGTATACCAACTCTTATAAACAAATGTTGAAGTTTAACAATATTTGAAAAGACATTATGAAGTCATTTACAAAATTTATGTGTTGCGTTTATGTTTCATTACGCCGTGCGGCATTTCATACAAACTTTCAAGCCCTTATTTTTCGAAATGAATGAACCGATTTTAATTAGACTTCATACGCATAAGCAGGCTATTCTTGGGCATAACTTTGGATGCTAAGCTTCAGTGGGGTCCACATATAGATAAATTGTCAAAAAAGCTAAGTTCTGCAGCATACGCTGTTAGAAAAGTTCGTAATTTAACTGATATAGAGACTGCTCGTTTAGTGTACTTTAGCTATTTTCATAGTGTAATGTCGTACGGTATTCTGTTGTGGGGAAATGCCGCCGATATTCAGACTATCTTTGTTTTGCAGAAGCGAGCTGTTCGATCAATTTATAAATTAAGTCCGAGACACTCTCTCAGAGACAAATTTAAAGAGATTAATGTAATGACTGTGCCTTCTCAGTACATTTATGAAAATCTTTTATATGCCCATAAAAATATAAAATTGTTTAAAAAATACAGTGATATCCATAATATAAATACTAGAAACAAACACAAATATGTTGTACCTACAACCAGGCTCAAGAAAATAGGTGGCTCGTTCAGATGCCAATGTATACGCTTTTACAATAAACTACCAAGCCACGTTCAAGATCTAAGCCTTAATAAATTCAAATCTTTCATTAAACGTAAGTTGTGCCAGAAAGCCTTTTATACCGTTAAAGATTATATTGAGGACAAAAAGGCTTGGGATTGAGCTGCTTCCAATTTCTGCATTTTGAATGATTTTTTTATATACACATTGACATTGATGATTTTTTTTTTAATTTTTAAACAATGACATTTGCTTACTTTGTAAAGTATTATATTATTTTTTCATTGTGAATGTGAAGACGATGTAGGTCATTTTACATATATATATTTTTTTTATTATTCTCTCTGTTCTGTTAGTTTTTTTTCATGGTCTGGCAGTTTGAGTAATTTATGTGGCCTACCCAAATGCCCTTTCTTTGGTATTGTTCGTCGAATCGTTGAGCTCCTTAAGTCTTGAGTTGAGCTGCACGATTTTTGACAAATGCGTGCACTGACTGGACAGGTCCTCTCAATCTGTGTGGTTCTTTCCTGAAAAGACCACCTCAGACATCGATCTACATGGTCTTCATATAACCTGACCAAGATTATGTCTGGACTTTAAAAGAGACTGTGACCTCTGAGTTTGTTTCGGCCTTTCTTCTCAGAGTAGTCAGATAGGAAACGCCGACTTCATCTAGTTTAAAAAAAAAACATGATTGACGTGTAAAAGTGTTTGTACAAACCTACTTACAAAAAATAAAATCATTTCATTTCAATCATTTCAGGATACAAAGGTCTAAAAAGTTAGTAGAGAACATTTTCTTAAAATAGTGTTACAGCCAAATTAGACCGATTTTAAATTTTCCATAGAAACAGAGATTTCCAGTTATCTTTTTTTAAATAAGACATATCGAAAATGTTCTCTACTAACTTTTTAGACCTTTGTATCCTGCTTATGCGTATGAAGTTTCATTAAAATCGGTTTATTCATTTCGAAAAATAATGGCTTGAAAGTTTGTATGAAATGCCGTACGGCGTAAACGCTCTTAACCTTGGAGTCAACGATTATGCAAAACTTACTAAAACGTGAATGGATGTTCAAAATATTAACTACGGTTTTCGTAAAGTTGTGCAATACCTTGAAGACGGGTTAGTTAATTTATTTATTTATTATTATGGCACTTTTTAATCAAGTAACGCATAGTAATTTCTAATTAGTTATTAGGTTGTAAGGTCATTTTGATGTCACTATAATATATAGGCATACAAACAAAACAAGTAATTTATTATAAACGACATAATGACGGGACCAACTGTTGTAAAAAAATTATTTTTAGGACTGGTGCAAAATAGTACTAAATGGGTACTAAATATGCGTGGTAGAATCTTTTAATTACAAGACTTGGTCCCGCCATTATGACGTTTATAATTTATCGACAAAATGACTTGTGATTTTTAATTTGTTTGTTTAGGTTTAGACATAATTATCAGACTGAGAATCAACACTTTTTGCCCTTCAAAATTACATAAGACAGTTCCCTCGAAGCACCCGCCCGTCGTCGTCTTCCTAGTACTTTATCTGGGAAGAAGTGGCGCAAGAAACTCCCTAGCACATAAGTGATAAAATTGCGTTTTCCAGTCAACACTTTTCGGTAGAATTAAAAAACTCAGGCCAATCAAGGTCTGACATAATAACAATATGACCTCTCGTTAAGCTATGATGAATCTAACAAGTGCAGTTTAAATGTCGAGTTAAATAACACGATATCAACCTACACGGTATAATAAATGAGAACAACATTTTCGACCATCATTACTCATACAGCATTAAACGTAACAAGTATAATGTAATCTATCAAATCTTGGCTAATCTTTCGCTTTCGGCGAACCGTACCTTTTTAACCAAGCGTAGTTATAACGAAACGTAGTTCGTTGATGACGTCATGTTCTTCGTGATTCTGCACAGCATTAATCATACAAGGCATAATTACAGTTATTATTTAAAAGAACATTGTTTTATTATTAACTAGCTGCGCCCCGCAGTTCGACCCGCGTAAATGTCGATCCCGTGGGAATATCGGGATAAAAAGTAGCCTATATGTTAATCCAGGGTGTCAGCTACCTCCATACAAAATTTTATCAAAATTGGTCCAGCCGTTTGAGCGTGAAGAAGTAACAAACATATAAACACACCCCCACACACACACACACACTCACAAACTTTCGCCTTTATAATATTAGTGTGATGGGCGTGAATTCATATGTCACTCAGGTTTCTTTAAATTGATTTTAGGGTTCCGTACCTCAAAAGGAAAAACGGAACCCTTATAAGATCACTTCGTTGTCCGTCAGTCTAGACCCTATTTCTCAGGAACGCGTGGAGTTATCAACTTAAAATTAATATCAAATACTCAAGGCTGCAATCCCTTGAAGCAGTTAAAAAATAAAACTTTTAAGTTAACGCAATCAAAAGATGCGGGCGTATAAGTTCCGAATTGAAAACCCGGGTACTTCCCGTTGACCTAGAATCATGAAATTTGGCAAGAAGCAATGTCATGTATAGCACAAGTAAAGGAAAAAATCCGAAAATCGTTTTGTGGTTTTATTACAAAAAAAAAATTAAAACTATTTACAAACCTACAAATTTGTACGGAGCCCTCGGTGCGCGAGTCCGACTCGCACTTGCCCGGTTTTTTGTTGTTGTTGAGTCATATTACCGGTGTTGTGTCTGCTTTCGTTTTCAAAGGAGATAGTAAGTGTATGATTTATTTCGTTTGACTTCCTTTTCACTTAGAAGCTAAATTGAAAGCATTTCGATTATATAAGCTGACATTTAATATTTCAATTGCACTTTTAAGAATCGTTAAGTTCTTCCGGTTAAGGGCTGATTTTTCCATCGCCAGATAACTTTTATTCGAGGAATTAAATTGACGTTTGACAGTTTTTGTATGAAACAACTGTCAAAATTTCATTTTTTTTTTTTTAATAAACTTTGCCCCACAATTCCTCGAATAAAGTTATCAGATGATTGAAAAATCAGCCCTTAGTCATATTAATACTATCTCCTTCAACTCCTTGCTACATTTTACAGTTATCGATTTCTCGTTGTTTGAAAAGAGATCCCTCGATCTCGATCTCGATTCCTCTTGCATGCTTAAGGCACTCTATATCCTGAGAAAAGTAACTGGTTACCCTTAAGTGAAGTCTTATATACACGGCGGAGGTTTCTTGCCCGTGGCATACAATACAATTGAACCAAAAAACTACTTGTATTGCCTACACACTGTTTAAACAGTGCAGCTTTTATTGTTGCTTAAACTTATTGTATGCCATAGTCAATTACGAGTAAACCGCACGGTGTAAATCAAGCTTTATATCTATCCCATACATGTCACTTTTGAGGGTTCCGTACCCAAAGGGTGCCAACGCAACCCTATTACTACGCCTCCACTGACCGTCCGTCCGTCTGACTGCCAGAGCGGGCTGCATCTCATGAACCGTAATAGGTTGACAGCTAAAATTTACAAGGAGTGTTTATTAATAAAAATATAAAAAAGGTTAACAATTAAAGGGGGTCTCCCTAACTGTAAACCTTTTTTTATATTTTTATATGTTCCATAGAAGAGATGTGTTTTTTGGGTGTTTCTTACCTTTTTTGTAATTCAAAGGGTTCCGTACCAGGAACCCTTCGAATGCGAGTCCGACTCGTAGTTGGCCGGTTTTAAATTAGAATCCCGGAAAATGAAAGCAACGCGCTTTATATACGAAGAGCGCAGCTGCTAGTCTTAAAAGACATTGTATAACTACCGTCTTCTTATCCTTATAAGTACTCGAACACTTTCATTTTCCCATGGAGCACGGTTCACGGTGCATAATGACGTACTTTTAAGGCAGACGGTAACGGGACTACAAGCTAATCTTATTATTGATGAGACCAGTTCACGTACGTGCCGCGCTGTTCACCTGCTTAAAAGTAACCGTACCTATACATTTTTTAAGAGCGTTGATCGTTAGGAAGATTTGAATATTTTTGGTAAATAGTTTTGTCTTGTAACTACTATATTGTTGTTCTTGTTTCTTGTGGTGTCCTGAGGATAAGGACCTTCAAAGTCAAAGTATTTTTGAAGTGAAATTTTCTTTAGACGCGTTGGGCATTTTTTGAGATGGGAAAAAACCATTGAACACGCGACACTGTTACCGTAACCGACACCGCGCTATATTCGGATGTGTTCGGCTGTCCTCGGGATGTACTCGGTTTTAATGTATATCCCGATATGTCTGTGAGTGATGGCAAAGTATTCTGTTTGTGTTTTCTTTAGAAGACGATTTAAAAATACACGCTGGTAATTGTTAAATTTTTCACTTCTGTGGGCACTCCGGGAGTGAATTTTTTTTAAATTTATATTCTAGGCCATTAACCGGTTGAATGCCCTAATTATAAAAAAATTGTAGAAAAGCCATTGTGTCTTGCGTGGATCCACGTTCGATACGAAGGGTTAAAAGGCACTTTTGTACGTCAAAATTTACAAGAAAATGGAATGGTTCTATTTGCCAGACAGTTTTGTAAAGAGAAGAATTAGGCAACAACTCCTTAGTAACTCTCCTCGGAGAGTTACTTCCATGTATCCCTGTTTCGGGTTTAATTCTTGACATTTTATCTACTTAATCCTTATCATAACCGTTTATAGATGCCAAATTTCCGACTAAACTTCGCAGTATGGAGGAAAGTGAGACCACGGTCGTACCTATCTGCACTGAAATATGTGCCCAGATCCGTTGGCTTAAACTGAACTTTTATTTAGAAAATTTGATTTTTTAAGGGACTTTGCTGTATAAGCAACTACTTACAGTCAAATACATATTTTATTGCCTTTTACTTCGTGTTTTTTATTTGCCCGGATTAGTTACAACATAAAAAATGGACTAGCAATTTACAGCTTACCAGCACTTTTTATTGCGCGGGCGCCGTAAATTACATCATAGGGATTAAGCGGTGCCTCACTGAATTAAGTGACAGTTGTAATGAAATACGACCATATGGATTCCTTGGTTACCGCTAGTGTCGGCTAGATATAACAAGTTAGTAATAATGCCTTAAAAAGGGGAAAAACGTTAGCCCAGTTTAAATTGAATCAGGAATTAATGATAAAATATTACTTTGTAAGTGATAAAGTTACGCAATTACCACTCTCCTTGGATATTTTTTTTATTGATTGTTGTACAACTTGTTTCAAGGCGTTTTAAGATGAAAGAAGGTTGCGATTTAATGTTGAACTCTCGTGTGTGATATCGTAAGGAATGCAAACGTTTACGAAACGAAACGATTTTATTGTTTTTTTTATATAGGTACCTAGTTATATAATCTTGTTTTAGATGGTCAATAGGATAGCTATATTATTATATCATTTTTGTTCATGTTATTATAAATTATATAATGTACAGTCAACAAAGGAGATAAGTATGCAGGATCGTCGGATATAGTTGAAGTTTTGTAAGAAACCGATAGAAATTTTTGAATAAAATTTAATTTGAATAATAGAAAACAACACAGCTCATTTATCAAATTAAATTTCAGTCAACAACATCCATCAGTTTCTTACTAAACTTCAACTATATCCGACGGGTCCTGCATACTTATCTCTTTTGTTGACTGTATTTATTTATTTCAAACTAAATTTACAGACGCGAGCACATCAAGCTACTACAATCTGTCAAATTTCTTTAATAGACTTTCAACTTTATCGCTATTAACATTAGGTTCAAAGTTGATTGCGTAAATTTGACTCTTTCTGGTAGCTTAATATGCTGGAACAATATTATATAGAAATTTTAACTAAGTTATAACATAACATCTCGTCTTTATTCCCCGAAGGGTTAGGCAGAGGTGTACAGTCAACAGCAAAAGTAGATGATCAAAATCAGAAATTCAATTGGAGTCAAAACTGATCACGAATATATGGCAGCTGTACTAGTAGTAAATGTTTGGTATAATTTACAATCATACTTTTGAATCACTTCGACGCCACACAGTTCTGACGCGAACTCCGTTCATTAGTATTGAATTTCTGATTTTGATCAGCTACTTTTGCTGTTGACTGTACCTATAGTACATCCACATTTCGCCAGTTATGTTTAAGTCCCATGTAATAGGGGGCGAGCCTACTGCCATCAACCTGGCACAAGTCTAGACTCCAAGCTACTACTGATAAATTCCAGATGGAAAAACCCAATAAAAAAATTCCCAGCCCGTGAATCGAACCCAGGACAACATGCTCAGCAGTACCGCTTGCGGCCATTAGGCTCACGACGCAGTCTTAACTCATCATCCGCGTAGCCTTTTCCCAACTATTTTGGGGTTGGCTTCCAGTCTAACCGGATGCAGCTAAATACCAGTACTTATTTTACATGGGGTGACTGCCTTTTTTTTTTTTTTTGTCGCTGAGAAATGACGTTACGCATCTCCGCTCGTCGGGGGACGAGAGGGTGACTGCCTATCTGACCTCCACAACTCAGTTGCAAGACGTAGTCTTAACTAAGTTATAATTATGATAAAAATGTTTATGGGATCGTCGAACCTCATTTTCACGTCATCCTCTCGAACCTCATTAGTAATTAAAATTGTGTTTTAATTAATTAATTCATATGACCCACCTACGCTACGTCATATAAATACTACAATCATACAACGTAGGTATGCATATGCATACCTATGCAGATGTATCCAAACGTATCTAAGTTTAGAACACAAAGATATCGAACCTTCTTAAAAATTATGCCAAAAGGTGAAACGGCTCAAGTTTACTAACTATTAATGTTCCGTTATAATTTTTATCTTAATTGCGCCATTTTTAAATCCTGTCTATTAGCATAATAGTCATACAGTTTACCTTAAAAGCCCAAAGAGTGATTAGGTATATAGAAACTAAGTAGTAAATCAATAACTGCTGAATAAAAATAAATATTCATCGAAAAAAAAACAATCATAGGTATGCAGGCATTCTTTGATTGAAATTGTTTCATTCCGTTTTTATCTTAGCTAAAATTATGGAATTATATCACAGGGCCTAAATCGTGGCCCTGGGGGCAGTTCTCGTAATTAAAGAACGTTCACAGTCTGATCTGTCTCAAACTGTCAAAAAAAATCCCTAAATTTTTGACAAGTTTTTGACATTTGTTTGCCGCCGAGATGAGACTGCGTACAGATTTTGAACATTTTAAATTACAAGAATTGGCCTTCTGTTGTTAAATTATGGTGTTTAAATTATTCAATGAATAATCAATACATACTTATACCCCAAATGCAATATTAGATTATAAGCCGAAACGATGCGTGAATTAAATAATCGCATTATCTACAGTTCGTGTCGCCCACTTAAGAAGATACACAGTAGTTTATAATTCAGCTTTAATAAACAGCTGCAAGTCTACAACTCTACGCATATTCATTAGTAGTATGCTAAAAAGCTCTACAATTACTCGCTACGCCATTGTTCGTAGCGCGCCCGTTCGTAGCCGCTACGATCCATACAAAAGACATCAACGAAAAGATGCAATGAAAACTTTTCAGATTATCCCATAAATCCTTACAGAACTAATAATATTTAAGTTCATGCTGAATATTATAGTTGCACTGGATTATTAACACCATCATAAGTAAGAAAAACATTTATGGGCTACATAAAAATGAAATCAAATGAAAAATTTAAAGTAAGTACCTAAAATATTTACGCCAAATATCAAAATAAGAAAAATCAAATTACCTCGTTATTATCATCTTGTCCCCTCACTGTCCAAATAATAGTCCGACACTTAACACTTATACCATTAGGCACAAAGTCGAGCACTATGTCCAGTTTAAGTTAAGTTCATAACTTCAAACTTTTTGAGGGTAGCTATTTATTTTAAAGGAGGTAGTTTGGTACGCGTGCTTGCGTCGGTGCGGCGAGTTTGACACTGTAGTCGTGTGCCTCCGTCGCCGCGTCGAAGCCTGTAGAATGAAAGTCGCTTGAAACTCGTGACGCGCCCTCGTGCCAGAAGGACGACGGCAGACTAAGTTTACTGATAGTAAGACTATGCTAAATATAGTGAGACTTCACGGTGCATCTGTTATAGTACATGGTAGATTAATTTTGGGTGTGAACTGTTTTGATGCCTAATTTAGGTTATTGTGCCAATTAATTTTGCAATGGCAACCATGACTAGTGGTAAAGCGCATGCGCTTTTTTCTATTGACAACGGAATTAGACTTTACTTTAAAATTCCTTGTACATAATAATACAACAATTTTCGATATCGGTAATGTATGACATGAAAATAATACAAACAAAAAACTAACGCAAGGTACTTTAACTAGGCAGAAGCCGTTTGCGTTGGAATGTGTTATTTGCATTTTACTCTATCATGGTCATAATATACCGTTCTGAACATGCCGACTACTTAGTTTACTTAGAAATGCTTAACATCGATCAATTCACACTATTGTGCGAAAACCGCGTCCATTGTATCTCAATAAGCTTTTGCTTCGGTGATAGGTCGATGCTCTTTTAAAATATAAGTTAATACCTAGGTACTGAAAATCTTTCTTTGAGATTCCTGAAGATACGATAGATATTTTACACGATATCATATCAGGTCTGTATTCTCTAAAGGGTTAGACGGATAGTACATTTAGTCAATAATAATAATATTTATTTATTTCAGATAAATAACACCCATTGCCAAGCATAAATTAATAGAAATCATATAAGATAAATCAAATAAAATCAGATAAATAAATCTTATCTTATCTTAAAACCAAATAAGAACAAATTAAATCAAATCAATCATTTGATTCAATTTTATACCAATGCAAATGCCAATGAGTGCCTATTTTTTGCATTCCAATTTCTTGTAGAAAATTTTGTAGGGCAATACAACATCATATTTGATATTGATAAAGTAGTATTTAGTCATCTACATATAGGAGGCAAATGTTCGGGCGCATTGTGTTCTCAAGTAAGCTCATCTTCCGCTGCGAGTTTGGAATGTTATAGAATTAGGTTTAATGTGGAATTATGTAAATTCAGATAACAGCAGTCATCCACCCACGTATTTATTTAGGATGGAATTGGCCAATAAATATAATAAAAGACTGCATTTTTTAAGATATCTTAATGTTCAAATATTATGTTAAATAGACACACGTAATGCAACAGAAATAATTATCTGAAGCCAAACAAGGCGGGATTGATTATATGATAATTAGGTATAAACTTTATAGCGCAAGATATTTTGAAAGATTTTTCAAAAAACCCGGCCTGTATAGTTAATGAGTTAGGTATAGTTGCTGCTATTTAGAGGGTGTGTCGGAGATGAGGCAACAAGTTCACGTGATCCAACGAAAGTGGTTTTACTTGAGATACCACGCACGCGGTACAACGTATGACTGCATACATAATTACCGGTAACATTGACTCATCACTCATCAATCATGGTTACTATTCAGTTTTGCGAAATATTTTTAGAATTAGAAGTTTTCTTCAGAAGTTATTAGAAGGTATTTACGATTTTTTAGAGGGGCTTATGGCTAAGAAATAATAGCCGCACGCTTCGACTTGTAGACCTGAGTATATGGTTTTAATTTCAACTCGATACCTCCACGCGTTCCTGAGATAAAGGATCTTGACAGACAGACGGACGGACGGACGGACAACAAGTGATCCTATAGGGGTTTCCTTTTCTCCTTTTGAGGTACGGAACCCTAAAAAACCGCACTAATGAATAACTTAAAGATGCACTAAGTTAAAACCAGTTAAGTTAATTGAGTAATTTGTTCGTAACTGATGTTTAGAAGCGAGCCTGCTTATAAGTGGTCGGTAAATAAATGTTTATGGGATTCAAGTGGATGGTAATGTGCATGTCAATGCGAGGTTATTTATGTGTAAATTTACTAAAAATGCTTATGAGTTTCTACTTGAAAATGGGATTATTTAATGTTATAGTTTTTTCTAAACATAGATTTGGTTTCAGAGAAGTATTTCATAACAGAATTTGTGTCACAATATAGTCAGCCCATAATGCTCCCACTGCTGAGACACAGGCCTCCTCTCTAAAAGAGAGTGGGCCGTAATCCACCACGCGGGCCCAGTGCAGGTTGGTAGATGTCACATGTCTTCGAATTTTTTGGTTCTAGGACAAGCCGGTTTCCTCGAAATTTTTTGGTTCTAGGAGAAGCAGGTTTCCTCGAAATTTTCCTTCACGTTTTGAGAGCAGTGGTGTTGAAAATCGTTTACACAACGTAAAGCGCTTGTCAGGGTTCGAACCTACGAGCTACGCCACCACTGCTCCACAACTCCTGTAACAACAGTAGAACACAAATTGAGAGAGACACAATCATATCCACATGAGATAACATTTCATCACGCCTGCATTCCCCAAAGGTTTGGACAGAGGTGTACCTATAGTACAGCCACATTTCACCTGTTATGTTAAAGTCCCATGTTATTACATGGAAGCGAGCCTAGTGCCATCAACCGGGCACAAATCCAGTCTTCGAACTGAGAAATTCCAGATGGAAAGACCCAATTACACTTTGCCGACCCAAGAATGGAACCCGGGAGCTCATGATCAGCAGTACTTGCATCTAATAGACCAACAAGGCATACATGAGATGTATATCTTAATATTATATTGTAGTTAACTTTGGATTGTAAAATCTTGTCTATAACATAATGTGCTTTTTTCAGTCCAGTCGCTAGGTAGTTCCACATAAAACCTGGAAAAAATGCTGTCAGTTTGCTTATAAGTATTATACGTTAGTCCGTACTGTTGATGCTTTCTCTTGAAATGAGTCAAAACAATCTGTCAGTACACCAGACGTAGAACGAAATTGTATGAATTTAATAGGTATATTAATTTTACGAATTTTCCCAGAAACGATAGCTCACAGGACATTGTCTTGCTATGATTTATTGAAATGTTGAAAATTGTGATTTAAATCTGTAATTTATATGTATAACCTAGAAGCGACTTTATTAGCGTAGATTGACGAATTGATTTCCTTTTGTATCCTTTTTTGTTTATTTTTGTTTTGTAAAAACCGGAATTTACCAACACAAAATGCATTTTATAGTCAATGTCCCGAGACGGTGTCTATTTGTCTTTTTGAGCATTGTCCATGTTTGGCAGGCTGCTATAGATTAATATCAATTATCTATGGTATAGTACTAAATACTAATTCAAAACGGAGAAGGAAAACATTGTGAGGAAACCTATCCTAGCATGTCCTAGAACCAAAAATTCGAAGACATGTGACATCTGCCAACCCGCACTGGGCCCGCGTGGTGGATTACGGCCCACTCCCTCTCACCGAGAGGAGGCCTGTGTCCCAGCAGTGGGAACATTATAGGCTGATTATGTATGTATGTATAGTACTAAATTACCCAATTACGTTACACCTAATAGAACGAACATATTTCACATCTCACACACCCATGGACTATATTTTGAAACCGCAGTGGTATTGCGGTTATCTTAACGAGTATCTGCCTACCCAGAAGGTATTTGTAGTCGTGATTGTACACACTTTTGCTGGCAACATAAGGAGGTACGTAAAAAAAATACCAACAACATGGTATTATTATCTCGTAAATTGCTGATGAACCAATCTCTGTAGCACGTATCATAACAAACTGTTAGACGAGCGTATGTGATGCCATGATGATCTGACGTTCAGTAGTTTAGTGTTTAAAGTATGCGTAAGATGCAACGATGTGTATATTTTGAATATTTTTTATAAGGGGGTTTTGAATCAATTTAGATTTTTTGTTAGACATTGTTTAATTGTAGAGCCATTCAGTGTGAACATAAAAAGGGTTCTTATTAAATATGCATAGGGTAGAAGACCATATTTCAGTTCAACCAACATTTTCATTTGCAAAATGTATGTAGATTTAATGAAAAATCGTGACTTCGAAACAACTCTACTGAATCACGAGCAGAAACTAACTACGACTTGTGTAATTAACTGAAATATTCGTTGTGTATTCGACATTATTTTATTTAAAAAAATCGATGATTGCCATAAACTACTGGATCGATTGCCAGACATTTGATACACTATAAACTTAGTAATGATTTTTAAATCGATATCTTAGTTGAATTAATTTCATGCTGTATTATGGATTCTGAAATGAGAACGTCTGTTGGGCACACAGCATTAACTCATGGATCAATGACCACAGTTTCCCAACACATCCATAATATTGTTAAGTGGATAACAATGAGCCGATAGTTATGTGAGCGGATCGAATAATTTGTCTCTTACCATGGAATCGATTACGCCACCAATGATCAGTGACTCGATTTATTTATACAACGAGATTCGAGCATGCAACACCCGATGTTTTCGTAACCGTAGATGCAACTTTGTTCAAACAGTTTTTATTCAACTCGAGTCCTTAACAGTTGCGCCAAAATAATCGGTTCGCTGTTATTTGTGTCACTTACGAAATGACTAACGTTCATCCGGCGATGTGCCTTGTTAAGTTTGAAGAATCTTTATTCTCACAAGATCATTAAGTCTGCAGTTCACTTGCACGAGATTAGTTTAACAGAATACATACATCGTCGTCTTAAAACGAACTCAACATTATCGTCTAGTATCATGATCATTTTATTGACCTTTTATTTAAGGTCGGTCTAGCATACAAAGCGGAAATATGTGTATCTATACATATAATAAATTTGTAGAAAAGTGGTGTCTGTACGGACGCCAGCAGGTCAACCTACCCGAAACTGTCAGATTTTCCCAATCAACCTTGAACCTTATGTTTAAGCAATAAAGTCGAAAATCTATTAAAGAAATCTGACAGATTGTAGTAACTTGATGTGCTGGCGTCTGTACAATGGAAATATATAAAAAAAAAGTAGCAGGGGTTGTTATTATATCGATGCCGAACCCGAAATTGTAATTAATATTTTTTTTGTCTGTTTGTCTGTTTGTCGGTTTGTCTGTTTGTCTGTTTGTCGGTTTGTCTGTTTGTCTGTTTGTTTGTGCACGCTAATATCAGAAACGGCTTATTCGATTTAGATGCGGTTTTCACTAATATATTGTAGTAGGCTTCACTAAACATTAACGGTCTTATTCATAAAAAAAGCTTATAGAAGGTTTAAAGCACACATTAGTTAAAATGCTCATTAAGCCTTTAAAACGTTCGATAAAATTTTGTATTCATAAACGCTTCATAAACGTTCGATAACTAAAACGTCCTATAACTTCAATATAAATATAAATGTTGCCATTTTATTGAAGTCATCCAACAAATTGGTCAACATATTGAGTCGTCAAACGAGAATATCTGTCTACGCACCGAATAATTGTGACCATAGACATTATGACGTACGGAAAACTAATTTATTGTCTACGGTTTCGACAGTTTTGTAGGGACACGGTATCGAATAGAAAGTATCGATACTGTACTCATGAGTAGTATCGAAAAAAAAGTATCGTACTCATAAAAGTATCGAAACAAAAGTATCGATACTTCAAGGTATCGAGTACTTTTCTTAGTGCCTAATTCGCATAGAGCATAGGTCAATATCAGTCAGTAAATAACGTCAGTTTAACTTCAGTAGAGCAGGACATGAAAAAACAAAAGGTATTGGTACAAAAATTTAATACAATAATAAAAAAAGACAACTGTAACTTCAACAAAAAAAAAAATAGAAACAAAATTAAATTATTTAGTACTTTAGGCATATATTTTTTTTTTATTATTACTAAATGGGCCCGCTCTTGACCCATATATATATAATCAAATACCATATACATTAACCATAACATTAGTGGTAGGTAGTTTATGCGTGAAAAGTTAACAGATTCACAGATAGTAACTTTCAAATTTAGGTAGGTATTTATAATTACTAGCAAATTCTACCAACGTTGTTCGCGTGGAACGTTTTTCACATTTTACGTAGGAATAAATGCTTAATGCAAGTTTGAGTTTTTGTAATACCAATGGACCTTTATTTCGCAATCACAAATAGACACGCCAATTTTATTTCTATGAATATGGTTAAATCCGTTCAGCGGTTTAGGCCCGTTACGGAACGCAGTGGCCGTTGTGAATTTCGCCCATTTCGGAACGCAGCCTTGGTATTGGTAGCAATAATAATAAAAACATGGAATCATTTTATATTATGTAGGTATATTTACAAAAAAGCATAAAATTATTAAATGAAGTCGGTAAAAATACCTTGACGCATTTGTCGTAGAGTGTTTCTTAAGATGTTTATTCATGTATGACGTATTTCCTGACATTTTTATGGTTTTGAAGCAAGTCTTGCATTTCACTTCGTTGTTGTTAATCTTGACAAAATACTGCCAAAGTTCACTTTTAGTAGGCGGCATTCTTCTAATGACTCAATTAACGATAGACAATATAGTTACACAGCACAGAATAATAGTGAGTACTTTTAGATTACACTTGAATAAATCAAATAATAGTCAAGCAAAATAATGATCAACCGTATTAATATAGTAGAAAAACAAAGCGCGAAACGAAATAACGAATACCGCCGAATACGATAAAATTAAATGACAACGTTGAACGAGTGAGTGAATGAGTTTAACTGTGAACGGAAAGAACGATTTCGAGCAAAGATCGATGTAATGTTTTAGAAGGTTTAGAACGAGTGAACTAGATGGCGTTGCCATAACCAAAAACAGAAGCCGTAAAGATCGCAAGTTTTAAATGGGTAATTTCTAAGATTACCCATTTAAAACTTAATTTCTTATTCGATACGATACCTGCCAAAAAGTACTCATTGAGTAAAAGCATCGAATACAAAGTATCGAGTACAAAAGTATCGGTATCGAATGGAAATGTATCGATACCACAAAGTATCGATACTTTTTTCGTGTCCCTACAGTTTTGCCGCGTTAACGTCATTTTTGACAGTGAATTTGTTAATGTAATTTTATTGTCAGGCGAGCGAAAACCTTTGAATATTTTTTTGTATTTAAAAGAAATGGAATTAAGACCGGAGACTAGTTCCAAGAAAGGGCAAAGAAGTGAATACTCGTTTTGGTTGGAGGACGATAAGGTTTGTACTGTTACAACTAAAATGTGTTCAAAGTAAGTTTTGTTTTGTAAACAATCTTTATTTCTTATACTTATTCTTGCTTTTGCTTTTCCTTAGATCTTTGGAAGAATTGGTCAGGGAGAGAGTTTCCATAATAGAAAATGAAGGTGGACGCTGGTGATGGCGCCAAACAAGTAGCTGAATTCTGGGCACAATAAGAAGATAGAAAATAAAAACACATACTGACTGACACCAACGCGAAAAAGGCGGCCTGGCATGATTTACGAATTAGGTGCCTATCCAATTTACTTATAAGTTACAAAGTTCCTGAGTAAACATATCAAGAACTTCGTTTGATGAAGAGAAAGAATTATAACATTAATTTTGTATTTCAGGACAGTAGGAAGAATGGTGCTTCACTACAAATAATAAACAGAAGAGGTGGCATAGATGGCAAATGAAAAGAAACATTTTAAAAATGTTGTTCTGCTAGCACAAGTTCTAGAAGCCGAATTAAAGTTTAGAGTATTTTAAAAATAAATAAATTAAACTGATATCTGTATATGTATAAGCTTTTTATTAATGCACTACTTGCTAAAATGTTTCCTCTTTATCTTCTTTGTGTCGCGGGGACGACTGTATTTTAGATCTTGTTGGCCCAAAACTTTGCCACTTCCACAATGTTGTCAGTGGCAGCGCAGAGGTCACTTTGACTGCATGTTTTGGGACACATAGGGTAGGATAGGAGGCGGAGCATGGTTTGCGACATAGCTTCACAACCACTCCCTACTGGCGCATCTCCCTGCAGGGTGTAAACCTACATGATCCACACGGAAGTCCCTGAACCGTCTCCGGACACAAGTGGGAAGATGTACCTCTAACCTGGTAAAGTGAGGCTACCTCGGTGGAATGTTTCCTGAAAAGTTTGTAAAATAGCATTTGCATTTCCCCTTGCAACTTCTTGGGGTGACTGTATGATATTCATTGATATTGCTACCTACCCTCTAACTGAATCTCTGTCTCCATGGTCAACTGCAATATTGTAAAGGACTGCTCTAGCCACTATGGTTGTTGCATGCTCACTTAAATGTCTCACCGATGGTGGCGCGTGTGTTGGATCATTCGGTTCCCTACAAAATGGTTGAGCTGGATGGTGCTGATCCACGCGTCATGTTCGTGAACGGGCGCCGTCGGTTGAGACTGGTCATCTCTTAACTGCCATGGCTTATTTTTAATTTTATGTCTTGAATTGTTTCTTCATTTCTGTCTTTTTTTACATTGTTCTCACATATAGAAGCAACAAGAATAATGTACCCAGGATTTTGTAATATCTTGATTTAAAAGAGTGTCCATGGAGTTTCTTGCCCGTTCTTCTCCATAGAGATCTACGCTTTGGAATGGGCAACTAGCTTCAACTTTCTGACTAACTGACAGACTATTTAATTTTGACAATTCAAAAGTGCCTGTACAAGGTTTAATTGAAATAAATGATTTGAGTTTGAGTTTGAGTTTGTAAAAGACATTGAAAGCGTTGTTTCCACAGCCCAAAGCAGCAGCGTCCCACAGTAATTCTTGTTGCTATTCCTCATATCCAAGACAAACTTACGAATCTGCAGAAAATGCATTTTACAGGGAATGATAAGTTTTTTTAGTAACAGGTACCTATACCTAGGTATACGTGCTAGGTACCGTGGTACATTTGGTTTTAAAAATACTACTTTTTAAGATTAAATCTTACCAAACAAACCAAACCAAATGTACCACGGTACTTAGCTGTTACTAAAAAAAACTTAACATTCCCTGTAAAATGCATTTTCTGAAGATTCGTAAGTTTGCCGTGGATGTGACGAATTATGTCCTTCGTTATATTTTTCCTCGCTTCTATTTTGCATTGTAGTTATATAATAACTAACTAAATTGGTAACTAACATAAATTAAATACAACTGCACATGTTACATTTGTAGGTCAAACGTCATTTTCTATCAGCTGGTATAGAGTCGGCCATTTTTTTTTCCTTATAGTACTGTTATAGTAGGCTTCTGGGTTTCATAACTTTATAGTAGGTTTATAGAACGTTTTAGGGCTAAAATGCGTTTATGAATAACAATTTTTGACAACGAGACATTAGCAAGACTTTAGATGTTCTATAACTTATTATGAATAAGACCGTAAGTGTTTATTTCATGTCAATCGGTTCATAAATAAATAAGTTATGTCAATTTAAAGAATCACGGCGAACATTTGTTAAGTTAATCTATCAGAGTACGTACACGCCTCGGGCCTGCGCGTCCGATCTTCGGAACTACTGGACGGATTTGAATGATTTTTTTTTTGTTGTATAGTTATTATGGCTGGACAACATTCAGGCTATAATGTTTCTTGAAAACTTGAACACCTGATGCAGAACCGAAACAGACCAGCTTAACTATAAGAGATACAAAAATGGTACCATAGCAAAAATTGTTCCACGTGATGAGGATTTTCTGCTGAGAGAATAAATTTGAAGATCTGGAACACCTGATGGGGAACTCCAAGAGCCCAGCTACACCATAACACATATAGGAATGACGTCTTAGTAAAAGTTATTCGGTCTGATGGGCATTTCCTGTTGACTTATAAAAATCGAAGATCAGAAACATCTGATGTGGAAATCTAAGCTATCACTAATTTCACCTCCACGCGGTGAAGGCGGTAACAGTTTAGGACTGATTTTCGATGACGATGGTATATCATTGAAAATTTGACTCTACTGGCCAAAACTCCCATTTATTTTTTTTTAACGTGAAGAAATGCCCATGCATTCTGCACTACCACGGGGAGATAGTGCAGTTATGTGGGACTCTAACCCACTAAAACTCCACTGTGTCCTCCTCTGCCGCTTACGGCGGGAACATGGGCACGCGTTAGCACTCATCCGTGAACCCGCCGCGGCTGTCCGTCACCGGACCCTCCGCTGGGGAGTACTCCCCATCACCGGCGCACCAGAACACATAGCACGCCGTGACCACCCCAGGGACCAAACCAGCACATGGGCTAGACGATCCCGTGTCTGGGCACCCTTGGTAGGGGAGCAGTCACTTAGATTTTAATTGATCAGGTATCTTCATAATAAAACTATAACCATGCCTAGAAAGAGGTCAAATCTTTCCCAATGTTCCAAAGGAGCTAAAAGATTGAGGATCATAAGATCCCAAGAATCTACCGAAGAGCGTCAGGAGAGACTTGATGCTCTTTGAGAACATCAGGCTGCAACTCGCTCCGTGGAAACCTCTTCGGATCGCGAAGCACGCCTGCGTTCTCAGCGTATTTACGCATCTACATCCAGATCTCTAGAGACCAGTGAAGAATATGATGCGTGATTGACCGCTGATACGGTGAGATTATCATACATTGTTCCGAACACGCATACAACAAAATATTCATAATCAGAAAGTGAGAAAGAAAGAATTGCTGGAGTACGGCATGAAGAGACAGATTAAGAAGAGCGCAACGAACGTTTGAATTCTGATCGACTTCGACATTCTCTGAACAGAATGTCGATATCATCTGAAGAATCGGATGTGTCTCAAGATATAGCCGTAGGGCATGGCGACCTTCCTTGGGTTGATAAGGAACGGAGTGCATTTACGTATACTCCTATGATTGACTACGCCACATATTCCGCCATCGGAGGTATGGTTAAAAATTTTACTTTTTGTGAAGCTGTTAAATAGCAAAAAGAAACAAACGGTATGTGTTGCTCAGGTGGGAAAGTACATATTGAAATATTACAAAATCCTCCAGAAATATTAAGATCACTGCTAATCGGTGACCATCACAGTCAAAACATTTCTAGGCCAACATACGTTCGTACAATAATGCCTTTCAAATGACATCTTTTGTTGCGAAACAGATTTCAGAAGGCCCATTTATGCCAACATTCAAAGTGCAAGGCCAAGTTTACCACCCTATTGGTTCATTATTGCCTGAAAATGACGTCTCGAATCGTCTCGCGCATCCCGTTGTTATCCAGTCCCCGGGTTCTTAGAATTCGACATCAGCCGTTTCAGATCTTCGATTTTGACTACCCCGTTGTCGCTGGCATAACCAACAGGATCCGCGTACGAAGTCGCGGGCAGAAGCTAGTTTTAAATAAAATTTATTATAATTAATAAATACTAAAATAAGAAGCCTTTATTGCTGTTCTTATTTTCACATGCTATAAGAATTATAAATATGAAGTGTGCCTGATACTTTAAACAATGAAAATTAATATCTGCAAACGGTCGTTGATCTGCTACAGCTTGTGTTTCGACAAAGGCCTCCTCTAAAGATTTCCATCGTGTCCTGTCTTTTGCTTTACGATTCCATGTTGGATCTGCTGTTCTCCTGATGTTATCCTCCCATATCTTAGTCTGTCTACCTCTGTTTCTTTTGCTGTCTTGTGGGTACCATTCAGTAGCAGAAGGAAAAAAATGGACAAGGCTAATCCTTGTCCATTTTTCCTTCTGCTCTCACATATCCCCATAATATAACTATAGTGTGACAATTATTATTTTCATTGAAGATAAGGGCAATGAAAATAAGCTCGAGTATCAATATCTATACCTACTGTAAATATATGATCAGCTCAAGCAATAAATCCTAATAACCCAATTGCTAATATTGCATAAATTATTCCTAAACAACCAAATGTTTCTTTACCGCTCCGATGTTGCGAAATCTCCTAAAGATCGGTAACAATAGAAAAAGTAATTGGGTCTCATTAGTGACAGTTGAGCTAATAAGCATGATAGGCTTTTATTAATTAGTTAGGCGAAGAGAGGTAATCCGGTACAGCTAATAAGCAATGCAATGTAAGATACGCATTCCGTCATTTCTATACTAAATACATAAGTAGTGTGCATCAAAAGATTTCTCTGTTATGTTATGTATGCGAATTTGTGACTTTCACGAAATCACGTGCTTCGGTATACGCCCTCTCTAATCATTCATACATATATAATGTTATGTTACAATATAAGTGTGTGATAATATCGTATTGATGTAGGATGTTATAAAGCAAAAATATCAGGTTTGTCTTACCGCTATCCGGGTAATTGGAAATGTGAAAAGGGATTCAAATAAAATTAGCTAACGAAACGCTACAGACGTGATGGGTACCTATCGATGGTATATATAAATAACATAAATAAAAAAATAAAATAATTGATGATAATGTTTTGGGGTCAAAGACCGCGGGTACCTACTTAAAGTGTAAGCGGTTAAACTCTGTTTTTTGCATCACGTCTGTGAAATTTTCACCGTAAAACTGATATTACAAGTAGGTAACCCTATATAAGGTCGTTGACCCAAGAAAACATTATCATCAAAGAATTTTTCTTGTTTTATCGTGTTTAGATATCGATACCCATCACGTCTGTGGGGAGTTTCGCTAGCTAATTTAATTTAACCCTGTATAGGTAGATACACACTTGTTTTTACTGTTTGAAGGAGGAGGAATAATATTGATACGATTTTTGTTACAGGATTGAGTAAATAATTATGTCAGTTGTTTGTCACAAGATGTGTGGTAAAGCAGTCTACACACCAAACACGCCGACCCGCCGACGTGATGGCCCGCCGACACGCGCGGGTACAAGTCGCTGACATGATTCTTTTGAAATAAAAGCCGCCGACATCAAGCCTGTGTCGGCGGGTTTGGTGTGTAGACTGGTCAACATGGTCACATGGCCTTATTTAGGAATCATCATACATAAGAACTACATAGCTCTTGAATACAGCCGATCTATGTAAGCTAAGAACAGAGCGCAGGCTATTTCGAATCAGATCACGGATAATCTTCATTACAGCCCGTCGAGCTTGGTTCCACATTATTCAAGAGAGACACTGCTTTCCAGTTTTATTAGTTTGTGGAATACTAAAAATATTGCCCGATTAAGCTTTAAATTAAATCGGATCGACTTTTATTACCTATTGCTAAAAGCAATATTAATTATACCTACCAGGGTCCATCAACAACATTAGATCAATCAAAAGAATCTTCAATAAAAATTTATTGCGTGAAAGTTTTATTGGTTTGTGAAAAGCGTATAATTAAACCACATCTTCTATCTCACACTTCAAGTATAAATGAATATATTGTTAATTACCGACTGCTTTGTTGTTCTAGAGTAAGTACGTTACGATTCCGATTACTGTACCTACGTTGCAGTAGGGAGTTTCATACAAAGAATACTGAACGGCTCGAGTTGATACTGTGCCGGTCCCTTTCCGGATTGATACGTGTGCTATGACCTATGGAAAGCATCTGAGGGGCAATTCTCGTAATTTCAAGAACGTTCAGACATTCACAGTCAGATCTCTGTCTCAGTCTGACAAAAATACCTCTAATCGCCCTACATTTTTGACAAGTTTTTGACATTGATTGTCGCTGAGATGAGATTGCGACTAGATTTTGAACGTTTTTAAATACGGGACTTTTATTGGCCTGCTTATAGGTATGTCTCTTGCGGTCCTTAAACTCAACTCGTTGATATTGTGGTCTTCGCTGACACTACCTACGTATGCGAAAACGAAATTGTGTTACTGTCATCGTCTTCATTTTCAAAATTCATTCTTTACAACTTTTAAATCACTTACGGTGTTTTAGAATTAGTTAATTTCTTATCTCCGTCACCATTAGAGTTCATAGCAAAATCTTGATTTACTTTTGCTATGTATTTGGTATTGACTTCTGCCCGCGACTTCGTCCGCGTGAAATTTCTTGTTCCCCCAACCTATCCTCGTTGCGTCGCATCGCCTGTCCGCGCTATTACTTCGTCCGCGTGAAATTTCTTGTTCCCCCAACCTATCCTCGTCGCGTCGCATCGCCTGTCCGCGCTATTACTTCGTTTTCGCTTAGGGTTCTTTCTTCCTTTTTTTCTTTTTGCTCGGCTCCTAAGAGTCCTAACATAATGTTAAATAGCCTATAAACCTTCCTCAAGAATTGGGCTATCGCATGAAAAATGAATTTTCCAAATCCGACTGGTAATTCCCGAGATCAGCGCGTTCAGACACACGAAAAAACAAACACACTCTTCAGCTTTATTATTAGTAGGTATAGATAAACTATTGTCATTTATTTACCGAGATTTATTTACAATGTTTACATTAACAAAAGTTAATTAAAAATAATTTTGTATGATACTACTTAACAGCTAAAATTCTAATTGGGATATTTGAGGTCTTTTACTGTTATCTACTCGTTGTAGACAGGTTAACCTTAGCAAAGCGTAAATGAATAGTCTAAACGGTGCTTATTATTGACCTTTTCAATATTGTACTTGCAGACGACAGGCGGTTACTATGCACTCGCTTATTCTATGACACACACACAATTAAGCACACACTTGTGTACTCGTGTATCTCCTGCTTAAATGGCTAGTCTCAAGGACTAATTCTATGACGCATTGAATAAATTCATAGTTACATAGGTATCAATGTTAGTATAATCTATGTTTTTTAACTCATCTAAGTTACTTAAACGTTCTACAAGATGAAAGACTATCATCGGACCCATTACCGTAACCGGTATAGTCGTGTGACGGGTCGTTGAGCTCCCTAAAATAGGGTTGAGCTACACGATGACTGATGCATGCATGCCGTCTGTTGGGATAGGTCAACTCAAAGCTGAAATGGCTTTCTTTCTTCAAAAGGTCCTTCCAGACATGGCCCTGCATTGTTAGAATCACATAAAATCCTAATAATATGTCTGGACTTTAAAAAAGACCGTGAACGCTGAAATTTGTTTCGGTATTTCTTCTCAGTAACCTAGGAAATGCCGGCGCCATAGATCTAGTTTCAAAATATTGACGAGTAAAAGTGTCTTAGAAGATCTACTTCCAGAAATAAACATTTAATTTCAAAAATCTCGCATCAAACTTGTACCTAACTTAAATAAAAAGTAGTTCTAACACTGGTCATGCTTTATTGTAAATTATAAATTCTATTCTCAATTTGGCTTGCTTGCAACGACAACGTGTTTGTAAATAATCCAATGTTTTTTTTTTCAAAATAAAACATCATTCACACAAGTTACGACTTAAATTTTATTGCATTTGAGTCAGACTTATTCTAATTTTAATGAATTTGTAATGAACTTAATGTTACGTCAAGTACTCAAGTTATGTGATCGTCAGATGCGCCGGCGCGTGATCGTGGCGATTGTATGAAGAATTGAAGATTCGCAACCGCCTACTACATCCGCTCTGCTCGCTATTATAACACGCATCGTACAAAAAGCTGCCATTCTTCTAAATCAATTGTTATCATTGTTACAAGTTCACACTTTTTTTGGCAGTTTAGGTAAGTTGATCTTAAAGCTAAACGTAACATTGTTTCAAAAACTATTGTTACGAAATATTGTTTTTCAGAACATCACTAATTGGACCCGACTGGATGATCAAAATATTGCTAAACGGAAAAACTAATTGGAAGTAACTGTAAATTGTCTTGCAATAAAAAAAAACGACATTTATTTTTTTAATGATCTACATAATAATGTTCATTTAGCTAAGCTATTTTTTGGCAACAGTCATTTATTAGTGACTAAAACACAATGCAAATCTTATGAAACCGAAATATTTCAAATACTGGAACAATGCCCCATAAAGTCAATACTCAATCAAACATTTTGGCATAACTACATTATGCAGGTAGACCAGCGATTGTTCTGAAAGTACCTACCTACCTACTATTAAAATTGAAGGCCCAAATAATAGATAAACATTAAATCTGGCATGTATACATGTTGCCAGATTGATAAAATTCTGACATCGGTCACAATTTAAACAATGTGGTTTAATTACAGTTCACATTCGACTTGCTCACATAGACGCCTCTCATTATGCATAATAATCTCGCCTGCTCATTATGTATAATAATATTACGAGCATTGTCTCTCATTATTAGCCCTTGCAGATCTAGGACAATTATAACCTTTGTTGAGATACCTAGAAATTAATTAAGTAAGCATGCTGTGTCGAATTTTGCCTTCTCAGGACCTCTTAGTATAATAATAGCCCATGGTGGCCAATCTCAACGGAGACCAGCCATCCAACGGAGAATAGCCATCGGAGCGGGAGATATTATAGTGCACAAGTGTGTGTGCCGACACAGGTGCACTCTCTCTTCCCTTACCTACTCTCATAGTCCGATGGGACGGCACTCCGACACGACCGGAGAGAGATCGGGGGTATCACACCACCAACTTCCATACTCTGGGCTGTTACTAAGAAATTCCTAATGGAAAACCCAATTACACTTTATCCGACAATTACAATGCAATTCTTCCCTAGAATCTTGGCCCAAATTTTAATCATGTTGCCCAAAGTTGAAACCAATGGTAATCGATAGAAGTTGTCGTCAATACTAACTTTACTATGGCACCAATAAAATCTATAACGGAAAAAAATATACGACCAGAAAATGCCACTGTATAATATATTTGTTATGCTCTCTTTCGGTTAGGTTGTTAATGTTATCTTTCGGTTTGAGGTGAGGAAGAAGTCGCCTACTGTAGTATTCATAACTAATGCGTTAGCAATAGATATAGATTCCATGTCAGGCTTTAATGATTAAGTTAAAACGAGTAAATTATAACTTTATTTAAGACTAGTTCTTTGTTGCGCTGGTTACGCAGCCTTAGGAGGACGTCTCTTTGGCCTGTGCAAAAATAGCCAACTATTGTACAACTATTATAACAATGGAAATAATTAGATGAGTGGGAGTGGGTAGACTACATTAAATGTCAGGTGACTTGGTGATTGTCAATCTGGTTTATTAATAACAGAGGAAGAGCATTATGAAATTATTTTTACGTAGAAATTAGCGGCTAGCAACAGTTTTTTGTTAATGTTTTAACTATGCAAATTAACCAGTTAAAATCAATATTTATTGCTTTTGCTAATTAGTGTTGATGCCTCTTGCGCACGTGTCGTTCTCATTCCTTTCGTAACATGGCATGAAAGCAAGTCAGTGTAAAGTATTTATTTATTTAGTTGCATATTTCTATCCGTTTTTGTGTCTAATGTGATGTTAAAACTTTGCATAAGACGTTTTCCTTTTTGATGTTATTGCAGATTCCTAAATAAGATAATATTTGCATATAATCTGCATGTAAATGACTTGTAATTAATTGTTTTATAAATATTTTACGGTCTGTGCTTTAATTATATGAGTCGTTACGTCAAAGGCTTGTCGAAAACATAGGTTTAGATCATAATTATATTTGCAACATTTGTAAATAATTAGCTCTTACTATGTAGGTACATGTCTAAAATATAAGAAGATGTGCAATAACATTGCAACAGTATATTTTCAGTAACGTTATTATTATTATGATCCCTACTTTATTACGATGCAATTTTAGTTCTGTTTTCTGTTTCGTTTTCTTAGTTGTTACCATTGATATACATACACTAGATTAGCAATTACCGCGCCAAGGCGTTGCCACTGGGATTGAGACCACAGTCTCAATCGTAGCTAATGTCAGTTCAGTGCTCTGTGTGACGCCAACCGAACTTAGCCGAGCGAAAATTACCGCCAAAATGGGAAAATGCGTAGTGAAAGAGTGCGATTCGAGGTCACAAAAACACAATAAATTAACCGGAATTACTTTCCACGCGTAAGTTTATGGTTTCTGTGTTTATATCAACGTAAAAACGCAATAAAATTAAATAAAATGTAGTATTTTGTAAATTAGGTTCAGTGTTGCCACTAAAAACTTAGTTTTAGTTTCCCACATTTGTGGGAGTTTTTTTAATTTTTGGAATAACTGATTTTAAATATTTTTTTCATAATAACAACGTTGCAGGGTGCCTAAAGATGCAGCCCGCCGTGATAAATGGATAGAAATAATCCGATTGCTGAGAAAAGAGACTGACTGGCTACCTACTAAATTTACTCGCATTTGTTCTAAGCACTTCCGTGATCAAGACAAAATAGGCCCAAAAAGCGAATGTGGCCATGTTTATTTGTCCAATGAAGCAATTCCAATGCTTATTGTAAGTAATCATTTTATGCGGTAATTAATATTATCAAATTATAGGTAATGGTAATGGTTAAATTCATTCATTCCTTCTCATTGTTCTTCTTCCCGTCATCCTTGACGGTTAGAAGAACAAAAATTAGTTACAAACAAACAAAAAACAAACAAACAAATAAAACAAAACAAACAAACAAAACAAAAAACAAACAAATTAGTTTATATATCAACTCAAACTACATTGTGTATTGTATGTTATTTTCAACTTAGTTTTTAGATTGTAAAGAGCTGTTTTGACTACCATAAATTGTAAATTTTTCAGGACAACCGTTATTCTGAAGAGCGGGTGGAGCTTTCAGTAGAAGAAAATATGGATGTGGATGCTGTGGAAACCGACGAAGAGATAGACGAAATAATTGAAACGCCGCAAAAGCACAAAATGAGGAAAATAATTCACCGTTTGAAAAATGTATCGGCTAGAAGATTAAGCTTTTTGTAGGGACTCCTTAATTTTTGTATTTCATTTATTTAATTTAGTTGCGTTTTAAGATTCAGGTAATTTGGTGTTTAATCAGGTTTTTTATCCGTCAAAAAATAAATATAATTTAAAGTTGAACAGATTTTTTGTTTTATTATATCCTTTTCTAGTTCTTCCTTTAGTTATTCAACTTTCGTACAAGTATTTCATAGCTATTAGATATCTTAGGTACCTATGTCAGATCTAGTATATAAATGGGACTGCGACACTATCTGATGTAGAAATTTTGTTAAGTAGGATAATTACATTCGTAAAAATTGTCGAACTCAGTGGTCCTAGGTACCAGTCATCACTCCACTTTCCTAATCAATCTAGGGCATTGATCAGACAAAAAAAATAATTTTCAAGTTTTTATTTTTCATTTCGTTAGTTAATAATCCTCATGCCCTTTCGATATAGTGTATAGTATTCTACTATTTAAGCCCTTTCATTTGATACCAATATTGAGGCAGTGGTGAAAAATTATGTAATCCGCCATTTTGTGGCGGTAGCCATCTTGGACCGATTTTCATCAAACATAGCTAAGAACACTCCCGACTAATTCACCTTTCAAACAAAAAAAAAACAAAATCAAAATCGGTTCATCCGTTCGGGAGCTACGATGCCACAGACACACGCACACACACACACACACAGACACGTCAAACTTATAACACCCCGTCGTTTTTGCGTCGGGGGTTAAAAATATTCATAAAGAAAATGTCTTTATTATTTTCATTAGTTTATAACCTTCTAATACACATCCAATAAGAAATACATAATTGAATATTTTAAAATTATTTAATTTAACGTTTAACGTTTACCGTTTTTTTTAACGTTCGTTATGGCTTGAAAAGTTGGGTAAAATTTCGCATGACTAGGCAACCCCCATCCCGCCATGGCCGCCATTGCATGTTTATATTGCGGTCTTTGTCTAATCTAAGCGACGGTATTATTCTTGCGACTTGTGTAAGTGAGACAGATATATGTTTACTTTTAAATGTGAAGTGGTTTCAAAGCTACGTCGTCGCGTTTAAATAGTGGTTACATTTTTTTGACACATTTTAATGAGGTTTGCTTCTCTAGTTATATAGCTCAATGGTTGTTACGCACAAAAGTTGCAATTATTCGTATATTTTGCATTCCATGTCACAACTGAGTCTGCATTGTAAATTAATACTCGTCTCAAAGTTGGTACTTAATAGCTGTTTTTTTTTTGCTTTAATACCTATTACGTGTCTGGAAGCCAGTTTCACTGGATTTCATTACTAAATGATGCAACGAATTATTGTTTCATTAGAAGCATGTGTATTGGTTTGATAACAATTAATAGATTTTATATCTGGCTGTGCGAATATAAAGGGTTTAGTTCCATCTCTTCCCCTATGCGTTTTACCTACAAAATTTTTTTTTTGTAGGTAAAACGCATAGAGGAATAGATGGGAAGGGGAAGAGATGGGAATAAACCATATAAAATAGGCTGTCAATCAAAAGATCTTATAAAGTTCAGTTCGAGACTTCAAATGCAGTCAGTTGAAGTTTAAAACTTGCTATAAGATCTTAGAAACGGAAAAGTTAAAAGAAGACATCAAGGCGTCTGGGATTGGAATCAAGTCTGTCAAAGAGCCTTTCAGACTAAGTACGAACGACGAATATAAAGCTTGTAAAAATAGTCCGAAAACTGGCTGTGAGTTGAAATTGATTTAAATTATTGATATTTAAATCAATTTGAACTCAGGCCCATGCATCTAATTTACAACATATAGAGACCTGCCCAAATTCTCATTCAAAGTCTGTAGCCTGCGGAGAACCTACATATCTTGTGAAATAATATAGGCGTGTCAGTTATCAAATGATTACAACTCGATAACAACGCCTCAGCTATGATTTGAAGAGCACTCGCGAGGGAAAGGAGCGGCCATCCATTCACAAAGGAAAGGCCTTGTCGTAACGATGAGTTGCATCGCATCATGTGACTCCGGCTAATAGGAACTACGGCATGAGAACGTCAGTTATTCACACAATGATGAACATTAAGTGTTTCAAACTTTACTGCATCTTTCGCATACAAACATGAATCTGGGTCTAATTTTGAAAAATTTTGCGGTAGGACTGCCATTAGGCAAGTAAGTCTGTTATATACTTATTTGATTTTGTGATTTCAATGGATCTATTTGTTCATCTAATTGGTTATATTTATGGACAGGGCCAATTATAACTTGAGTCTCTATTACAATTAACCAACGAAAATGAAAGTCCAAGAAGTCAAAGAAATTAATCATTAGTTGACGATGACGTTGACGATTTAACACATTGCTATGACAAATTGCTGACCAACAGTACCTACCTAAATGTTATAACAAAATGCTTCGTTGCGTAAACCAGAAGTCAACGGATAGCAATTTGACAAACAATGGAACAGTCATCATCATCCATCAATCATTTCATTCATGACCTGTTCCGACGTAAAGGTTCACGCTTTAAAGTTGTAACAATAAATCAATATTTACATTTTTGTAACATAACTTAGCACTTGATCGACCTTGTCGCTTTAATATGCAACTAGTTTAGTGATCTATTGGTTTTCTTGTTCTCATATGTTTAACAGGCTGCGATAAACGCCTAACCTCAAAACCAATATCAATTTTGCATTGATTGACGTAACGGTCTCTGACATGTCGGTCAATTCTTTAGTCGCTTTATTATTAGCTTCGTCGTTCTCGTTACTCATTTGATCAATTCGTCAACGGCGACAGATTAGACTGCTGCCTTTCAGGCTGTCATGTATTACAAGCTGAGACACTGCCATGACAACCAACAACCTTGACAACTCAGAACAAGCATTTTGACTACAATGGTATTGTAACAGAGATGTGTTCCAATGTATTGATGTCTTCATCAGGGTTGCATACCATTGTTTTTCAATATACTTCATTATTATTACGAAATATTCGATTTGCTATCGATCTATCGTGTTATAATAAACTGTTTGCAATAAAATGCTGATGATAGCTGCTCCCAGTCACGACTGCTTATCGACCGAAGCGTATAATGTGAAGCTGTGAGGTGTTCGTCCGCCCCCCACATCTATGTACTACAAGTTACAACCTTCATTGAAAGCTCGCATGTGTAATTCAAATAGCTCACACACGACTCAAATCGGCAATGTAGTTCGAGGTCGATCTCTTATTAGAGTGTTGAGTTGATCCGTGGTATCGGTGTTGCAATCCCGCCCCGGGACTGCCCGCGAGTCTCCCAGATATCATTAATCAATCGTTTAATCAGACCACTAATGTCGATAATGAATAATAAAAGTTGCATGATGTCAGCTTGGTGGAAGCTGTAACGTTTATTATCCTGATAGTTAATGTCGGCCCCCAGGCTATCAGTTTATTCTGGAATTGATGTAAGATCGAAAAAAACTAGATAAAGGTACTGCTGGAATGGCATGAAAACATACAGGACATTCAGTTATAGGCGCCCTGCTTCCCACTCAGCGATAACAGCAGAACGGCTACCAGATTCAGCTGCAACCTACCTGTGTAACTGTGTAACAAATATACAGGGTTACTTATAATTCGACGTATTCCTTCCAGGACGTGATAGTGTGACCCATTTGCAAAAATTAAGTACCCAATAAAGCCTAGGCGAAAATTCATGGGATGCGAGAAAAATATTATTTTATGTCCTATTTTTGAAAATTTCCCAAATTTCGTTAATAAATATCACTTTACACGTAACTCTTGAATTTAATGGCCTTCATTGCTATTCCATTGGATACCCGATACTTTAACAAATCTTTCTATGTAACCAAATGTTCTAAAACATCAAATATAGTTTAAAACTATATGAAGAAGTTTATTAACAATTTACAAAAATTATCTACATAAATGAACTTAAACTCCAGTTACCTCAAATTTATACTATGACATTAAGCGTACAAATTACGGGGCAGACATCTTCATTTAATCAGCTATTTAACGAGGTACAAATATTAAAAAAAAATATTTGGAGATGCCGATAAAACAGTGGATAATGCTGGCAAAGGTCGAATTTGCAAATTATTTAAATATTTAAAAAACGAATGTTAATCGAATTAATTAACTGATTTATGTTATGTTTTTACTTTCTCACCACCCAGTAACTCTTCCTACGTTATGTAGCCAGGTTGTCGCGAACAGTTTGCATATTGAGACGCCAGTTTTAAATAGTCTAGAGCAGAGGGTGATTTCAGTTTTTACTCTTTTCGCCTCATCTTCTCTTTGAACATTAGGTAGGTACAAAGAATGAGGTGTCCCGCTAGGTCTTGGACTTTGAACTTGGACCTTGGTCTAGTCTTCTCCTTTCGTAGAAATAATTTCACAATCGTTGCCCCTTTTTTGGTTTACCAATATAAGGAAAATGCAGTTTACGTCACATGTCCAAACAATATTTTATTTTTAAGTCTACAGTGCAAGGTTGGCTACAGTGTTAGTTGTCTTGAGCAGCTGGCATCGAATGTTAAACAGCTTACTTACTTAGGGACACAGAATACAAATACATTGCATAGTTTATATTATGTTCTCTCTTTTCAAAATGAACTTTATTCAAGAGCCCTGCCCCGCCTCGATGGTCTCGTGGTCGCAAGCGTGACTGCTAAGCGTAGGGTCCTGGGTTCGCTTCCCAGGTTGGACAAAGTGTTAATGGGTTTTTCCATTAGGGATTTCTTAGTAACAGCCCTGTTTTTGGAAGTTAGCGGTGTGATACCCCCGTGCCTCGGAAAGCACGATAAGCCGTTGGTCTTGCACCTGAACTCTCTCCGGTCGTGTCAGATTACGCGCCGTCCCATCGGACTATACCTAACAGTGAGGGAAGAGAGAGTGCACGTGTGTCTGCGCGCACACTTGTGTAGTGTACTATAATACATATCCCCCGCGCAGATGGCTAGTCTCCGTTGAGAATGTCTGCCATGGTCGAAATACGGTCTGGAGGACTTATTATATTCAAGAGAGCAGAATTAGGTCCCAATTTAGATCTACCTTTTGTAAATTAGACCACACAAAGTTCTCTAAAGCTTCATGTTGGCACTTAATGCCTTATTATGTCTTAGTTGAGTCCACTTAACCCTATAAGGACTGTTGATGTGAATTCTTTTACTACAACGTTTATACTATGTTTGGTTGTCTTGATAAATGAAGACATATTTATTTCAATTTACATACTTTCTATAAGCATATGGGTCGACGTTGTTCGAAATGAACAAAAACGGGGTAATTGATACAAAATCGCGAGGTAAACACAAAAATTAGACGTATTTAGCATCGATTTAATACATCCTGTCAGCTGTCACAAAAAATGATTACATCTAAATCATATGGGTGCGGCTCCAATTCGTTGCAAGTGGCAGGTTGTGATCAACTGTCGTTGACATTGGCCTTCTTCCAAACAATTTTGAGCCAATTAGTGTCCACTACCCATTACATTATAAATGTTCATGTCAAACTTCACTAAATTTTATAGTCTATAAGGTGTCGTAGGCAGTTAAAAATTCATGTGACCTGAATATCTAGGTAGAAATAAGCACTAAATATGGTTATATGAATAAGCACAGCGCATATTATCTTGTTTATTACTTAATTCAGGCGTGCTTGTTGCATCACATTTTCATAATGTTTTGTAAGTAAATATTGAACTTACTGCGTGAATATTCTTTCAATGATGTATAATTTCACAATGAACTTATAGAAATACTTTTTGAGTATCTGCAGTGTGTGAAAATGTACATATATGTTGCATCAGCGCGTTAATTGCTATAGCCTCAGTAAAATATTTCATTACATGGACCATTTTATTTTATACGTTTCTTGCATCCATTCATTATCAACGGGTAATAAAAACTTTTTGTACTTCAATTCAATGTACATGAGCTCTACTTTAAACTGGAGCTATACTAAAGAATTCAATCGTAGCTAAACTGACCTTCTGGCTCATACGATATTTGGAAATTATAATTAACTTGTAGGTACAAAATCTTGGGTCAAATAAGGAATTCTCACTAATTTATCTGTGTCATATATGTTTTTTGTGTGGTACAAATTTTAGCAACGATATTAAACTGTCAACTGTGTTCGTAGGACGAATTAGTTTATCAGATTTACACGTTCTAGGCAGTAGCTGATTATTTATTAAAAAATATAATTTATGGTAGAAAACCCACTATGGTTGTAGTGAGTGTGAATAAAACCAATTGCTGAATGATTGATGCGATCGCCAATCTTCTAACTCCAATCAATTTTAATACAATTAGTTATCGTCAAGTATAGAGCTGCCGCTGACAAATAAGTACAGCAGAATGTGTTTTATGACAAACATGTGTTGACGAGTGGATAATTAGATATCCTTACAAGCTAATCACGATTATGCTTTCAAACAGATTGTAAATATTTATTACGTAGGTCATATACATTTACGAAGGCAAATATGTATAATTAATTTACGAGTAGGTTAACGTCTAAGGCTGTGTGCAGTCTGAGTCAGGAGTCAGGACTGTCTGAGAAACTATCTTCTATTCAATAAAAATCTTAAATTCACTGACAGACAACGCACACACTAAACTGCTAGAGGTCTAGAAGCTTGAAATTATGCTGAAGAGTTTCTTATAATTAACGAGCATTATTAAGGAAGGATTTTTAAAAATTCAACCAATAAAAGGGGTAAATTAGGGGAAATAATTTGTATGGAAGATCTCATTAATATCGATGGGGAATCCTATCGGGTACACTACTTCTTTCTCCCACTATGAATACAGTGATGGCTGGCGCCAACACACAACAGACGTGGTAACAGTCAGAGTTGTGAAAATGCACTGAAACCATCTGTTTCGGCACGAGACCGAAAAGTGCGAATCGTCACTTTAATTTTTTTTTTCTATATGCGACTGACGAATTGGAGTAAATTCGTACGAATCGACCAATAAGCCGTCCTGTTCAATCTATTACAGACAAAACTGTTTTGTTTCTAGTGTGCAAACTGTCTAATCGTTTTCAAAGCCAAGCTTGTTGTAGTGGTTCTTACATAATTTTGTCAGTACGATGCCTATAATGTGTTTAATTAAAGTTTATTTGTAAACCAATTAAGTTTGTGGCTATTTCTGTGTCAGTTTGTTTGATTGGTGGTGTCAAGTGCGAATATTATATCGGTAATAAATATTAGGAACGTTTTGCGATTTGCATCGATATGGTTAAGACCTCACGTCAGTTTTCTTGTGTGTTATTATAAATTATAATATGTATATAGTTGAATTAATATCATAATACATTTTTAGATGACGTTAGTTTTAGACGACGTCCACATCCACAACCTACTGCCGTACTGTCGAGGTATGTATAGCCTCACTTTGCAAGCCATAGTGACGATGCCGTGGAAGTAGCGAAGTTTTGGGCGAAGAAAATTTAATAAACTGTCGTCTCATTGACACGGTAAAGAAGAGATGACGTAGGTATTACCTTATAGTTTCATCATTCACTGCTGGACATAGGCTACTATTTGATTGAAGAGTTTACCTACCTAGGTTTGCTCCTTTTTTAACTGTTTGTATTTCCTGTGCGTGTACCAAATATTTTTTATAAAAAAAAACTCATTATTGAATTTGTAAAGTCAAAATTGGATTTAAGATAGGCAATAATATTAATATTTATACATCCTCTCATACTCGGTTATAACTTAACTGCAACCGGATGAGCTGCACCCACGTTATTAAATAATAACTAGCTAAACCAGGTAAGCCATTCGGCTTTATTATCAAGACTCACCGATCGACCAACAAGAGAAACCGATGGATGTTCACGAATAAAATTTAATTTTATTAATAGAAAACAAACAGCTCATTTAACAAATTAAATTTCAGTCGACAACATCCATCGGTTTCTTCAACTTCAACTATATCCAACGATCCTGCATACTTATCTCTTTTGTTGACTGTACATGCGGTAGACGATCTCTTTTCCGGTTTGACTCACTTTATTGGATCATTTTCCGCAATCAGTTTGGGTAAGAGCATGTCTGAGTGGCGAAACGCGTCATGAACAAATACTAGCTCGAGACGGATGGCCGTTATGCAAGATGATCGTCGAGCCACAGGCACCGGCCGGCGTAGCTCCACTGCGAACCACCAAAAGCAACGTCCATTGTCTGCACCCCTTTGTTTAAACCATTAATTCCACACAAAATAACCACCGATAGTTTTGGTAAGCTAGATGCATGGACCATGAAGCATGCGCATGTAAACTGTGCCCACGTAAAGACATCTTTGGAAACATCACGTCCCAATGGCGAATACACAAATACCTGAATAATTGGGATACATTCGTGAGTCGAATATGTTAATGTTCAAGTGGATTACATAGAGATCTTGTTTTAACCGTCATTACATCCGTTCGGATATAAACTATGTACACACAAGTTTTATATTATAGGCGGTCGGTATGCGGCCTTCGTGTAAGATCAAAAATATTAGTAGGTAAATGAACATACAGTTTTTATGGTATTGCGCAAGTGTCTGTGAATTCATGTCTGTTTATAATTTATCGGTACACCTGATTAAGTTAATTGCGAAATTATAGCTCGATGTGATTGGTTTTTCTAAAACACGTTTGCTCGCATTCTGAATGCAGCCTACGCGCGAATGTCAGTTCTACGAAATAATCCTGTATGATATTGTACGACATATTTTGCAGCTGTTGTTTTGACATATACAGCGGTTTAAAAAATGTTTGCGATAAAATTAGTCCTGAAGTAAATTGGGTCATATTTATGGGAATTAGCTTTTAAATATCAAAATATATTTCAAACTACCTACCTATCGACCTTCGATTTTCAGTTTGCATCATTTAGCTGGACCTAATATGAAAATGATTTTCACATATTCATAAGAAAAAACCTACTAAGTATCTACTAGGTATGATTTTCCAATACATGTGATTCTTTCTTCATATGAGCGTTTACGACGTATGGCATTTCATTAAAACTTTCAAGCCCTTGTTTTGCGAAATGAATGAACTGATTTTAATGAAACGTCATACGCATAAGCAGAATACATAGGTCTAAAAAGATAGTACAGAACATTTTCGAAATGTCTTATTTAAAAAAAAGGTAACTGGAAATCTCTGTTTCTATGGAAAATTTAAAATCGGTCTAAATTGGCTGTAACACTATTTTTCGAAAATGTTCTCTACTAACTTTTTAGACCTTTGTATCCTGCTTAAGCGAATGGAGTTTTATTAAAATCGGTTCATTCATTTCGAAAAACAAGGGCTTGAAAGTTTGTATGAAATGCCGTAGGTATGTACGTCGTAAACGCTCTTCATTTTCTTTTGAAGAATATAGGTAGGTATAAGTTTTTTTTAATCTGTATTTTTATTTTCAAAGTCTTTGTCGTTGTTATTGCTTGTCACACAAAGACCCAATCAGAATCAGATTAATTTACGATACAACATACTAAGTTCGAACCAGTTTCGTAACGTAAATCAAAACTGTACTTGTATCTAAGTTAGGTACTCGTAATTCCTTACATATGGTGCTCGGTTTAGACACTCGTTACCTACTTCTGTGAGTTACAACTAAGGCGTGTCCCAGACTGATACAATTTAGTTAACATGTTGTATGTAATCTATCTTGCGGATAAGTACGTAGATTACTTTTGTTTATATGTAAATGTAGGTGGAATGAGAGCGGCTGATACTGAATGAATGTACTTACAGAATGTTGTTTCTATGTTTGCAGTACCTAAGTAGGCCTTGATAATAGGATAAATATTCGTATAGGAAATTAAATTAAGCAATGTTACACCTTTTAGGCGCTTTTTTTTGTGGTTATGTATGCGGAAAAAACCAAAACGAGAGCGAGAGAGCAAGAGCGTTCCGCACCTTAATTGCGTAATAATCAATTACAAACTGAATAATTTTAAAGTAATAAATAGTAATAATAATAAGTAATAAATAAATAATTTTAAATCCATGGTAAATTATATGATAAATACTGGTATTTAGCTGCATCTGGTTATACTGGAAGCCGACCCAGACATTGTTGGAAAAGGCTAGGCAGATGATGATGATTGCATCGGATTGCACGGATTAAATTGATCCATAACTTCATATGTTCGAAAAATTTGTCTGCTCAACAACTACGTAAATAACGCAATAATTGTTGTTGAATTGTCAAAATGAAAGCCATTTCAACTATTAGTGCGTTACGTAATTACCCCGCTGGAAAATTCAGAGTTCAATCTACGCAGGGCCCTTATAATTCACTATGAAAGAAAGAAAGAAAGAAAGAAAAAGAAAACAAAAGAGAGAGAGAGAGAGAAAGGTTGTTTTTAGCGATAAGACCGCCCATTGTGTCTCCCTTTGTACAGTTTCTATATTTATGTGTGTAATTTATATGGTGTACATAATAAAGAGTATTGTATTCTATTCTATGACCACTCAATGATTCCTTACTTCGAAACCACGTCAATTCCACAGCTAATCACGCCAACTACACGTTTATTTCGCGCGGTTTCGATCATTGTGTCATATAGAATACGGCTCCTACTCGTACCCGTACCATTCTATGACTCAGACCTTGTAGAACCGGTGACCCAGTCCTGGGGGCCTAAAAAGGCCACTTTGGCAGAATCATAAAAGGATAACATAATGGACAGCTAACCGTTAAGTTAATCGTATCAAATCCCATTGGTAAAGCATTTTTCAGTAATTTTTTTTTGTCTATGCTAAAATACCAATCAATCCGATCCAAATCCAATCCCAACCTCTTTCATTATACCTACGTAGTGCAGCGAAAAAAAGAAAAACACGAACTGTCTTCGCCATATTACGATTCATAATGTTATCCTTTTATGATTCTCCAAAGTGGCCTTTTTAGGCCCCACCTGTGCTTCCAGACAGCGTGCTGCAACTGCGATGCGTAATGAGAATATAAAGACCAACTTATTTTTTAAGGCACTGTGCAGGATGTAAATAAATTATTATACCATGCCCTTCAAAACCCTTAGAAGCAAAAATAAGCGGAAAAGAAACAAATATTTTATATTGTGCAAGAAAATTTGATGCATCCATTAAGATTTCGTACATGTGATAGTTCACATAAGTATGTACCTATGACGTAGAAGCTTGTTGCTTTTGATGTTTGCCTACCGAGCGTTATACACGATAAGATTAACAGCAATTACACTGAAAGAAATAAGCAGTAAATAAAAATGGAAAAACATTAATCTGAACTGCTTTAAACAGTTCCATATTAAGAGCCTAATGTTCAAAACAGTACTTTTTACTGATCCGAAAACAGTTAAAGCTTGAGGCAAAATGTTACCGTAATGACAGTAAACTTTAACGTTTTAAGTAGCTAAAAGGTCACAATATTAACTGTTTTATTCATTTGGTGATATCGTTCAACCCATTGAAATTTACTTACATTACAGTAATGGTGGTTTTCCTTTTTTTTTGTTTTTTTTTTTTCAGTAAATTTATATAGGTACCTAGTATATTCAATCATTAAAAGTTACTGTTTTACAAACATTTCTTCTTCATTTCTTTCTTCTTTATTAAATTACCGCTATTGACGAAGTTTGAGAGCAACAAAACGGTCAACGTTAAAAACCTGAGAGGCCGGATTTTGTTTTGCCCTCCGACAAACGAGATCATACCTACTGCCATTGAACTCTTTACAGGTTTTAGGAAGTTATAAGCTTTACTCGAACGAACGAACGGTCCACATATGTATCAGAAATTTGTGGTCAAGAAATTATTATCCTTTAAAGTTAAGGTTCGCGAGCACATTCGCAAGAACTCTCACCTCCCTCATTCTCATAGTCCCTGGTGGGTGGTGGTCTGTGCATAGGAAATAAAATTCAATTTACCCAGTTTTTCTGTTCAATTGATGCAAGGGCTATATATGGTCTATTTGTGCTGAATTGGTTACGGAAACTTATCGGATGCAAATGATGTAAACTTAGTTGCACTTTGTGGCAGATATTTTGGCACAGTCTGAAGTGTGCATTACTCAGCCGTTGATGAAATACTGATTCTCGTGGAATTGCTATTGCTGTTGTCTATGTATTGATCTATTGTCCTGTGACATTGGTAGTTGGTACACTGTAACAATAAAAGAGACGGGAATTATTTTGTAAAACTAATTCAATTTTGGAGCAGTTTTTGTGAACCATTTCTAAATAATGAAAATTTACTGTCGGGAAGAGAGGTTTTCATAACTAACGACTAAATATAAAGATCTATATTTATGTAGGTATATTAGACACACTGATTTTGTTCCTTATTTTATTTAGCTATATACGTTTTAAAAGTAGAATCATCATTACAGATGATGAGCGCATAATTTAAATAGGTACCTATTTAAATTAAACCAAAGCATGAATTACAAATCACGTGGTATTTCAGGAATTGCCTATTTAAATACTAACGAACTCATTAGTACCTACTTTATTATATAGTATGGGTCATTTAGAATTTATTACACACAATTTAAATTGGGATTATTACAATTTAGAATCATCCCACGATCTAATACCATAAATCCTAGTCGGCCTTGGATGCAAGTTGGCTGGACAAATTGCTAATGTGATCATCACGACTGATTCTGATTATATCCTTAATAGAAGACAACTTTAATTTACAACTGGACATTCAAACGATTTATATTAATTGGACACAAGCAAGCTAATGTTTACCTGAAGACGTATTCTCTGTGACACAATAAACGAATCCACGCGAAATGAACGCGAGGTTGGCGTGATGAGCTAAGGAATTGACGGATGGTTTAAAAAAATCAAAATATTTTATTTCACATAAACCTACATGGGCACTTATGAAACGTCAGAAGCTAGGTGCACGGTTCCAATTCAATTCAATTCCAATTCCGACGCCTCGGATGTTTGTCTTCGAAGTATGCATTCCAGTGCCGTTTTGTGGAAATAAACTACTATAAATTGGTCGTTTCCTATGGAGAAGAACCGGCAAGAAACTCCACGGTTACTCTTTTTAAAAATAATTGGCTTTTACAATTTTTTCAAATTACAGTACCTAGTTATGGGAGGACAGCATAGGCCTGTCAAAAAAGTATGTAAAAAAAAAAAAACATCGTAATTTGAGAGCAGTTAATGGACATTTACATAGTTATAATGAGGTAATGAGGAGCCAGGGAAGCCACATGTGCAGAAGGAATTATTGCCAAACTACCTTGTCTTCAACGTAGTCTATAACGTTATAATATGCTTTTTTGATAAGGACACGTTTGATGAGGGTTTTGAACTTTCCATAGCTAATTTCTGTAACCGGCTTTGGCAACTTGTTATAAAAACGGATGCTTACAAGAAATGACTTGCTAGTTTTAGTTAATCTCAATTTAGGTAACACAATTTCATTTTTACTACGTGTATTTATATTATGGAAATCGCTTCTTATTTTGAAGAGTCCTAAGTTTTTGCGAACATACAAAATATAAAGAGAAGGCAGAGTTAGTATCAATTTATTTGAATTTGTTTCTAAGAGACTCGCGAGGACCCATTTTATAGATTGCGCGGATTGCCCTCTTTTGTAAAATGAAAATTGAATCTACGTCAGCTGCCGATCCCTACAGCAGAGCAATGGATAAGGCATAATACTGTAGAAATAAGCAAACCCTAAAACCTAACTCTGGCTATATCTGTCAACTGCCTTATTTTTCTTACTGAACTCAATCTACCTGAGAGAGCTCTAATGTATGCGCCCATTGTACTTTTGTATCGAAAGTAATTCCTAGAAATACAGTTTCCGTAACAGCATCTAGTTTTTTTGCCATCAAGTTCTAAATTCAGACCCACTTGAGATACATTTGGTAATGAGAACTTAGGACATTTAATTTTGTTCGCATTAAGTAAAAGATTATTAGCTGCAAACCATTTCGAAAGAACAGCCAGACTATCGTTAACATCCGTATCTTTTCTATCTATTTTAAAAATAAGGGAAGTGTCATCAGCGAATAAAATGATATCCAACAAGTTATCATGTAAGGAAGGTCATTAATATAAACTAGAAATAGGAAAGGGCTAAGAATTGAGCTTTGAGGCACGCCCATCTTAACTAGAGACTCCGATGACGTCGCCCCGTTAACGTTTACGTTTACCGTTTTGACAGATAGGAAAGAACAAGATCAGTAGCTTGTCCACGAATTCCGTAATGGTATAATTTACAGATCAGTGTAGGTAATATAGTCAGCGCAGTCAAAAAAAAAAAAAGAAGGCCAATTGCATCCTGGGACTTCTCCCAGGATTCCAAAATGTGACTGATGATTCGAGTTTTACTCCCGTGTCCGTCGTCGACCTACCTTTCGTGAAACCAAACTGACGACTATGTAAAATCCCATTTGAATTAAAATGTGACAACATCTGGTCCAGCATGATTTTTTCATAGATTTTGCTCAATGCTGGTAGCACAGATATAGGTCTATAATTGGAGGGATCAAACTTACTACCCGATTTGAAAATTGGTATTACTTTAATATGTTTCATTAAGTCAGTAAACGTACCGCTGTCTAAACATTGATTAAATATGCCTGTTATGGCAGGGACAATTTTGTCAATAATATCTCCAAGAACCTTAACAGAAATCGCCCACAAGTCTTCAGTGTTTTTTATGTTAAGACTTTAAAATGCTTTTTAGGGTTCCGTAGTACCTACAAGGAACCCTTATAGTTTCGTCATGTCCGTCCGTCTGTCTGTCGGAGGTTTTGCTAAGAGACCGTTAGTACTAGAAAGCTGTAATTTTGTAGGAGTGTGTATATTAATTACGCCGACAAAGTGGTAAAATAAAATATTTTTTTTAGGGTAGCTCCCCTACACGTGAACCCACTTCACGTGTAGGGAAGCTGAATATTTTTTTCGTCGTCTGCCCCATCGTGTGGGGTAGCGGTTAAGATAACTTTATTAGTTTAGCAGTAATAGTCGTTGGTACAAAATTATCCAACACCCAAGGTTGGATAATTTTGTACCAAATACAAAATCCTTAGCATTAATCCTGTAAAGTGACTAAGAAGAAGTAGTTGCTTGTTTATAACGGGTAAAGACTTGCACTGAAAAACAAAAAAATGATTTTTTTTTTTTAATGTCAGATTAAAGAACAACAGAATCGTACTACATTGTGATAGCGGGCTACTACGGAACCCTACACTGTGCGTGGCCCGACACGCACTTGGCCAGTTTTTTTTAAATTGTGGCAACAGAAATGGACTTGAATTCAAAGCTTGGAATATCCTTATTAAAGTTTTCTTTATGAAGAGCTTCAGCTAATATACCTAGGTGATGAGGGGAGAGACTTTGTAACCTCTATTAGGATGTTGGTAAAGAAATGTTCTAGTGTCTCAGCAACTTTTAACTTATCTGAAATGATTTCACTATAAATTTTTAGGGACAACTCATTCTGATCTCGCTGTTTTATGTTTCCAGTTTCTTTGTTAATTACTAGCTTTTATTTTATTATTAGACATACTAATTTTGTTACTTATTAATTTAGATTTAGCCTCAGCGCAGACTCTTTTGAATATTTTAGAACAGTTTCTTACATAATTATGAAGGGCTTGATCAGAAGTTAATGATTTCTCGTGATACAGAGTATATAAAATATCTCTGCTTTTTCTAATGCCAGCAGTGGCCCATTCACTAAATTTTGGTTTAGTATTGATAGTAACATTTTTTACAGGACATGCTTTATTGAATTCTTGGCATACTGTAGAAAATAATGTACCATAGTTTATGTTGGGGTCTTGTGAATCAAAACTAGCTGTTGAAAGATTGCTAAGAACATTGTTAATAAATATTTTCAATTTATTTTTAGTTAGAGGTATTGAATGGATTTATCTATGTGTAATTTCGAAGTAAGGGATCATTCAGTGGTCATAGTGATTTATAAGGGCCCTACGTAGATTGAACTCTGAATTTACCACCGGGGTAATTTCAAACATATGAAGCCATGGATCAATCCATGCAATCCGATGCAATCATCTGCCTAGCCTTTTCCCAACTATGTCTGGGTTGGCTTCCAGTCTAACCAGATGCAGCTGAATACGAGTATTTATCATATTAATTAATTAATTTAGGGCCTAGGTATGTTACCTAGTCGTACCCGTATCGTCAAATCTAAAAGTGATGAGAAGTTTCAGCAAGAGGCAAAATGATACAGTCAAACGTTAGCTTCGGTTTACTGACCTGAATAAACCGAACAAGCACAAAAAACAATCACTTAGCTATCTTTACTTAGGTGCAAACAGTCATACAACCGTGAAATGGAAAGTAAATCATTATGGAAATAACAATGATATAATTTAAAACCTCACGTTTTATTGCGAATTGTATCAAATTATTTGTTTAAACCCGCTAGATTTGTTTTGATCTAATGTAACACTGATTGTTGGCTATTTGTAAGAATTAACTGCCATTTTCATGCCAATCCTTGAATGGACACAAAACGGTTAGTTGGTAATGAACAAGCAATCTATCACAGCTTTTGACAGTTTGTTAATCTAATGAAATAAACTGAAACTGCTGCGCGAAGGTTCTGGTAATTTTATAAAGGTGCTTGGTGCTAACTCAAATTTTTAATACTGGCAAAGCCCCGCGGTTTCGCTCGCAAAAGTGTCGATCCCGTGGTAATATCGGGATAAAAACTATCCTATGTCCTTCCCCGGGATGCAATCTATCTCTCTGCCAAATTTTATCGAAATCCGTTCAGTGGTTTAGACAGACAGAGTTACTTTCGAATTTATAATATTAAATATGGACTATAGCTTTTGTCCGCAGTTTCGCCCGCGTGAATTTCAGATGTTATCCAACGGAAACGTACTACCGGGATAAAAAATCAGATAGCTGTGATGTTGTGGAGTTTGATGCGCCACTTCTTCCGAGCGAAAGCACTACTAAGTGGTGAAGGACGGGCGTTTTAGAGGACTGTCTTATGTAATTTTGACGTCTGAAAAGTGCTGATTCTCAGCCTACTTCGAATAAAGAACTTTTGATTTGATTTGATATCCCATGTCCTATCCCATGTCCTATCCCAGGTCCAAATCTATAATCTATCCAAGCAATTCAATTCTATTCAGCCGTTATAAGATATCAAAAGCAACAGATTATATTTCCAATTCCCTACATCAATTAAAAAGGTACACAAAAATTTCAGTATTAAATACATGTGAATTTTAAAATCATCCCCCTATCTGCCCCCTTGTGGGATGATTTTACAAAAACACTGAAACACGTCATTTTATATTTCTTAAGCACGAATTTTCATATTCCTACGTTATGACATGCTAAGTTTCCCATAAAAACTTTGATTCCCTTTAGGATTATTTTTGAGACAAAAAGTAGGTAGTAGTCTATGTCGTTCTCCAAGATGCCATCTGTCTCAAATTTTATCGAAATCCGTTTAGGCGTGAAAACGTAACCTATAGACAGACAGAGTTACTTTCGAATTTAATGTGGATTTTATCAGGATTACTGGAAACATTACTCGATATTAGAAAGTGAAATTTAAGACACATAACTAAACGACGGGGTTTAGCGCAACGGCGGTGGTCCATTGTGTGCTAATAAAGAAAGAACTTACAATCGTAATGAAGTAGTCATAGTCGGACTATCTACGATCTGCATTCTCACACATATTATTCACACCCACACGTCATGACATTTACATAGTGAGCACTAGTGAGCAGACTTGTTAAACAAATGATTTATAGTGAATATCAATTGGTCATGCAACCGAGCGCACGTAATGTTACCCGTCAAAACCAACGAATTATAAAATGTTCCAATTATCCACTTAAATTACCCAATTTTGCTAGATAGGTATCTTCTACGTACACAAACGAATGTCTAGTCCAATCCAAAGACTCTGTTTAAGATCATATCTCGCCTTATTGCTTCTAAAATATAATGAATTAGAAGTATAATAAAGGTTATTAAAGTGTTGAATGTCAGTTTAATAAATGTCAGAACTTTTTGGGAAGTAGAGAAATCCGGTAAGTTAAAGAGCTGTAATCGCTTAGATTACAGCTCTTTAACTTACCGGATTTCTCTAATCTAAATGCCAACAGTATGACCGACCGCAAAAGATGCCTTTTACCTAACCGTGAAACGTTCCATTTCATAACGTTACAATTAAAAATAAAAGAACTCAGTGACTCTTGCAGTAACAAATAAAAGCTGTTGACACCGAATCACTAGTTTCGTGTAAGGTAAATTCTTATCTGCATCGCGCATCGTGGAGAGATGCCTCGCAGCGATTAGAGTGTCTGTTGAAGGGCATATAATTGCGTACTGCCTGCGAGCACGTGAAAAGTAGATCAATACGAAGCTCCGCAGTCATATGACTGCGAAGGTCGGCGCGAGCGCACCCGCGATGAGCGCGAGGGGGGATGGCATCGACAAGCCTTTCAGTTGCCTTCCAATTGCGAATCTATGCTTCGCTATAATTCGTCGATTAAACATTAAATTTTACCAATGTCATCGAGAAACGATCCTGATTGGACTATAATTTTCTTTCTAAATTCCGCAACAATTGCAAAACAAAACTAGTAACAAGTTTTCGTGAAACTTTCGTCTAAGCACTAAGTACGGACTAAATCAAATATTCTTGTGACATAATTACGAAGAGGTTTATTGTGTAACATTAGCACACAGGGAATATAATATCTGTGATCTGCACATCATGTTATGTCAATTCATTGTGACCTACATTTACGCTATTTGATCTCTGTATATCATTGGATGGTAAAGAAATAAGCTTACGGTTTACGAACCAAGACATCATGAGTAACCTTGTCTTAATTCTCACGTATCCGTAATGTATTTATAAATATACAAAATATAGTGCAATGTTTCATATCCTTAATCTGGGTCAACTTTTTTTAAATTTCCGCATAGCTGTCACATGTTTTTATTCATTACACCAAAAAAGGTTTTGCGATCTAGACCTTACAAAAAATTTAAAAGGTCATCATAACATAACAGCATTAAAAATATTGTTAATTATTCACTTTGATCTGGTTATTGATCTTTTATTTATTGTAAACAGCGCCATATTTAGAGTACCTACCTACATTGAGTAATAATTATTATGTGCCTACATTTAAATAAGAATGTATCATTATGTTAACGTCTGATGACCAAAATAAACCATTTCCGATCCATCGAGGCTAGTTGTACGTACGTACCTACCTATATGTTTATTTTTAGGGTTCCGTACCCAACGGGTCAAATCAAGATCAAATCAAATCAAAATTCATTTATTCATTTTAGGCTGAGAATGAGCACTTTTCGTACGTCAAAAAAAGGCCCGTCCTTCACCACTTCCTAGTGCTTTCGCTGGGGAGAAGAAGTAATGCAACAAACTCCGTTCAGTTCAGTTTCAGTTTGATAAACTAGCTTCTATACAACAGCAGATACACAAATTAATTAACATTACTAGACACAGAATACTAAATTAAACTATTTGTCATATTTGTCAGCTAGCCACGCCAATAAACCAATAAACCAAAGGGAACCTATTACTAAGCCACCGCTGTCCGTCCGTCCATCCGCATCCGTCTGTCTGTCGGTCTGTCAGCGGGCTGTATTTCATGCACCGTAATTGACAGACAGTTGAAATTTTAAGAGTGTGTACATATTTATCTTGCCGCTATAACAACAAATACTCAGGTAATAAGAATAAAATAAAGTTAAAAATTAAAGGGTGGTTAATTTTTTATTTTATTTTATTACATTCAATTAATTATTTATTTTATTATACAAGAAACGTGTTTTTTTCGGCGTTTGTTGCCTTGTGGTACGGAACCCTTTGTGTGCGAGTCCGACTCGCTCTTGGCCGGTTTTAGTGGTATCCCTTGGCTTATACCTACGTACTTGAAAGATTTTTACTTAACTTAGAGGCATTATACTACACTAAGTAGACTAATAATAAAATTTTAAGAAAAATACTTTTACTACCTAAAATGTACCTACTGTCTATTCAAATTTATGTTTCAAATTGATGTTATTTCAAGTTAAACAAATATCAACTTTATTTTAATGGTAACTAAGTTGATTTCAGAGCGACTAGCACTATTGAAAAATTTATAAAAATGTTTGAAGTTGTAGCGTAAACTAAACTTTATTGTGTAGGAATTAAAGTTATTTGTTCATAAACTCATATTTGTTTACATTTTTGGCAAGTAAGTCGCGAATGCAGATTACGTATTGCGATGAGCCATGCAATTTAAACATTTTGATCAAATGGATTTTTTATTACTGCTGAGGATAGTATGACTGTGGATGAGAATTTAACCCATTTCAGCCAGATTTTGCACGCTTACCTAAGAACATAGATGTTTATTTATTTACTTTAGTTTACCAACGTTCGTACACACTATAGAAATCATAGGAAGCAACAGAAAATAAGATAAATATGCTGACTTTGGGCATAAATTCTATCCATCGTAGACAGACTCGTCTGCCAATGACTTAGATATGGCATTCGAAAGGATAATATCGACAGTTAGGTACACTATAAACAATTAAATTACTTATACTCTTATAAACAATTAAGTAGTTCATATAGATAGATCATTGGCTTCACATGTGTGTGCTGGATTGTCACCGAGGGCGCGGCTCGTAGGCGGTCGGTGCATTTCGTAAGTGGCCGGGTCACGGTATGCCCAAGCGCATGGCCTTAGCCTGACTAATTGCCTAATAAGACAATATATCCTACCATATTAATAACCAGATACAAAAGTAATATGCGAGCTTTGAAAAATTGTTCTCGCATGCTTTAACAAATGTATTGATTGATTGCTGTGTGACCCTCACGTATGGTTATTATTAATGTATTTGGGTATGATTGTGTGTTGGTCCGGTTTAAAAGATGATTAATTGTAGGGGCTCTATGTTGGACAAATCAGTGGCCGTGCTACTTTAACCTCATTACGAGTTGGACACCGACATCAACAGAGATACATTAAAAAACCACTACGTCTATAGGCTAGCCCAGTTATAGATCCAAAATATTTTTGTGTCTAGGTCATACCATGGATTCACCTAAACGCAAAAATTATGTTCCGTGAAAATTTACATGACTAAAGTTTACGTGACTAAAGTATGGATTCACCTAAACGCAAAAATTATGTTCCGTGAAAATTTACATGACTAAAGTTTACGTGACTAAAGTTAAAATCTCTACTTTAGTCAGCATGTAAACCTCATGCTAGATTGAAAGTTATTGGACCAAATCGAATCTGATGAGTAAGTACTGCGATCATGTAACAACTAGGCGTTTTTGAGATTAAATGGTAATTTGGTTTTAGACCTTTTGGTGGACTATTTTTAATTTTCGAAAGATAATCCATACAGCAGTATTAGTACATAAGTCTCACACACTATGAGATTATAATAAAAGTCAGTTTTCGGAATCGTGTAGGTGCATGTCACAGTTAGCCTTTCGAATTACCTACGCAAAGTTTGATTGCAATCAAACATAGGTAATAGATAATTCGAGAGACAAGTTTATGTCTGCATGCCCTATGTCTAATGTCTGTTATATGTCCACATTTAATTGTGCAACTGTCGATATGTCACACACAGGCTCTTACTCCCAATATCGGTAACTGGCATTTTACTGCAAACAAGACTAATGTACCTGTGGATTTATTATTATTTACCTAACCGACAAACTTTTAATTAAACAAATCAGCTGCACCTACTTTTTATAGAATTAATTGGTAACAACTTTACATAATTCCTTATAAGTAGGTTATAAAATTGAACCAAGTTCGTTTATAGGCGTGACCAGTAGGTATTATTTAATTATAGCCCCTTTAGGTTCAGCCATTATGATAAGATCGGCGCATGAGTGGTTCATAATCGCATCTGTCAAAATTGTGGTCCCACCATGGCCGCGCACGCAGCAGATCTGTTCATTTGATAAAATCTATTTAACACAACTGCCTAAGGGATAAAATCTACCGTTTGACTTCAAAGCGACAACCTTGAGTAGATTTTTATGTTTTTTTGGTACTTTGGTGATATGGTCTGCTACATAAATAGCACAACTGATGAATTGCGCCAGAATGCATTGCGAGAGCAGTTCTAAGTTAATAATTAACTTTAAAAATCTTTAAAATAGTTACCAATGCCACTGGCAAGATTGTTTTACTTTCGTCTAAAAGTACGTTCACAGTGTGCATCTTCATAAATCAAAACTGAATGTTTCTTAAGCGAGTGGCTGGCGACAATAACTAACGTGGTCTAGACGTGGGTTGAGCAATCGAAAAGTAGCGATATACAGCCTCCTTAGTGCTGACCTAAAAGATTTTAAGCCGTATATCTTATAAGCTCTATAAACGTATTTGAAGCTAGTATCGGACTATCGGAGAAGCATTGCTTTGTTAAAATGGTTACCTGCGCAAAGTGCGCAAGACCAGCTTATTTACGATTTCCAGTTAGGAATATCTGTAGGTAATTACTAAGTAATATTATAAATTTGAAAGTAACATTGTCTGTCGATCTGTATGTCTGTTACCTTTCACGCCTTAAAAACTAAATGGATTTCGATGAAGGTAAACCTGACCTGGGTTATAATAATCACAAAGATACTTTTTTTCCCGGCAGTAAGATGATGATGATGATGAAATATAAAACATGAAATTATAGCAAATTAAGCGTTTCAACGTACCTACCTAAGACGTTGAAACGCTTAGTTTGCTATAATTTCATGTTTTTAGGGTTCCGTAGTACCTACAAGGAACCCTTATAGTTTCGTCATGTCCGTCCGTCTGTCGGAGGTTTTGCTAAGAAACCGTTAGTACTAGAAAGCTGTAATTTTGTAGGAGTGTGTATATTAATTACGCCGACAAAGGGGTAAACTAAATTTATGAAAAAAAAATTTTTTTTAAGTGTAGCTCCCCTACATGTGGAGTGGGGATGAATATTTTTTTCGTCGTCTACCCCATCGTGTGGGGTATCGTTGAATAGGTCTTCTAAAATGACTTGGGGGTTGCTGAAATTATTTTTCGATTTAATGCTCCATTTACGAAATATTAAAGTTTAAAGTGCAAATTTTTGTTCCAGTCCCCCCCCCCCCCCTCTAAAAGCTAAACTGCGGGCTTGAAAAATCAGGAAAAATTCACGATGACAGTGCATTTCATGAACTTTAAAGGAAAATTATAGCGGTTAAGATAACTTTATTAGTTTAGCAGTAATAGTTGTTGAACTTGGGTGTTGGATAATTTTGTACCAAATACAAAATCATTAGCATTAATCCTGTAAAGTGAAGATGAAGTAGTTGCTTGTTTATAACGGGTAAAGACTTGCATTGAAAAACAAAAAATTATTTTTTTTTTAATATCAGAATAAAGAACAACAGAATCGTACTACATTGTGATAGCGGGCTACTACGGAATCCTACACTGTGCGTGGCCCGACACGCACTTGCCCAGTTTTATATTTCATCATCATCATCATCTGCCTACGCCTAGCCTTTCATGCTTTTGCTTTCATGTTTTATATTTATTGGATTGAATTGAAAGACAGAGCGTAGTAGGTAATAGCCGTCAGTAATATAAATAGTACCTACCTATCTATACTGTGTATCCATGTCATATTTCCATTATGACGGACGGACGGCTAATGGTGCAGGAAGGCACTTTTAGACTAGTATTTAGATGTCTGATGGACTACAAAACTTTTGTCCTACTGTCACACACATTACGGTCTCCCAAAACGAGGATTATAGCAGAGGTAACACTCCTAACCCAGTTTCACTACGTTCTATCACTAGCCGTGATTGCGTTTTACTTGGTTTGGAAACGTAATGATTAATGGATAACAGGCGTTCAAGATTTATTTCCATAGGAATTCTATCGTAGCACGACAAAAATTTGTGCAAGCAAATAAAGAGATTCAGAAACTTACAGAAACGCCGGTGTGCCAAATTACGACGTGGGAAACATATTTTATGTTTACCAGCTTTTGGTCAAACTCGTTCTAAACACCGAGCGATTTGATTACGACTTGTTTTGGAAATAGGTAATGACTTGTTTAATTAAAGTGAAATTCGTGGAGAAGTAATTTATTGCGCTCTGACTAATCGAATTTTATTTTAACATTTTAACGTCCTAGCTTTTACCAGCGAATTCGCTCGCTTAAAACGTCAACTTTCCGTTTGACCACCACACCGGTTAGGGATGCATAATAGTACATTATGATACATGTGTGCTATGTTGATCATTATGCACGAGGCGATATTATCGCGCGAGCCGCAGGCGAGAGCGATAAGAAAGCCGAGTGTATATTGATTAATGCACACGCGTTTCATACGACGTTTTTCAACACACTTGCGAGGAAAAAAAACAGACTTGTATAAATTGTTAAATATTAATTTGTATGGAAAATGGCGCGCTGGTTTTGTTTTCCCGCGCGCCGTGCTAGCCAGCACTAGCGATGCGCGCGCAACATTGACTCATTTTAAATATATTAATCTATGGCACAGACAAAACCGCTAAACAGCCTATAGAAAAAATATAATAAACACAAACCTGAAAATTGCAAAAAAACCTTAGAATTTCGCGGTCTACCACTGCGCATTCACCTTAAATTGTCTGTGGTCCCCTGCGAGTTCATTTTGCGACCAAGGACAATACAGACTATTTAAAAAAAAAATGAAATATAGCCCGCGGATTTTTTCTTTCGGCATGAAGTCTCTTTGGGCGCTTTCCGAATTAGCTATAATCGCTCACATCACAGCGCTCACATCATCTCCATGGACGTAATAATTATTACGTCCATGCATCATCTCACATGCGTTCCGATTTAGATATTACTATTATGACTGCTGAGAGCTGGCAACAATTCGGAACACTCGTGAACGCGCTCACATGTCAGTGCTTACACAATGTAAAAAAGATATTATTACAGTATTTCTTTGTATAAACACCACATTTCTTCTTCAGTTCTTCTTCTTTGGTTAGGTGGCGACTGTCAGCCAGAAGCACAATTTCAAAAATGCCACGTTAGTTTAATTTAAAGATGATGCAACTCAAAACAAAACACACACTGACACAACCTCATACACACACTGTCATTTTTGACAGCGCTCACGATGATATTATTCTAGGGCACGGTCGGCATTATCGCAAGATGGCGAATGTCATGACGTCATCTATGACGATTCACGGGACATCGTTATCGTTATCGCGCTCAGGCTAATTCGGTTATTTCCCAATTCGGAACACATCGATTATTTCCCAATTCGGAACGCAGGGTTTGATGAGATTAAAAAAGCGCGCGTCTCCGACTAGTAAATAGTTATCTGTGGTATTACAGAACATGTGGATTAAAGTAAAGAAAAAGCACGCGTTCGTAATACACTCCATTATGGACCTAAAAGCGGTTCAATAAGAGCCACTTTACGAGCAAGTGTGTTGAAAAATCGTTTATATGCTGCACCGCTACGTGAAGGTACTGTCCTATGGACCAGTTTTTACTTTTAGTTGTTTAAACATTGTCCATCAACAACATTGTTGGCACAGTTGTGGCCCAGGGGTAATGGTCGCGGCTTACGAGTTGTATGTCGTAGATTCGAACACAGACAGGTGCTTTACTTTGTGTAAATTATTTCATCACCGCTGCTCTTAAAACGGTGAAGGAAAACATCGTGAGGAAACCGGAAATGTCTTATAACCAAAAATTCGAAGACTTCGTAGATGCTCTATAATTGTGACATCTACCAACCATAACTGGGCCCGCGTGGTGGATTACGGCCTACTTCCTCTCACTGAGAGGAGACCTGTGTCCCAGCAATGGGAACAATATAGGCTGATTACCTATGCCATTATCCATCAGTCAGTTGCTGATTTATAATATTCTAAAAGTACAAGAAGATTTGTCAAAATTCTTGCGTTTGTTGGTACTGCGTACCTATCTGTACTATAATAGGATTAGACATGTCAAATGGGTATTACAATTTGTAATATCATGCCTTACATATCAGTAAAGCCTTCAATTACATTGCGTCAGGGATCAGAACCGGCGGTCAAGTGTGACATGGCACTCAACCGGCCTGAGAGTATGTCATCATAACACTATGTCAAGTTTACAACTGTCCACACGAGACGGTTCGATATAATTAATTATTTCAAGTCCTTGGGAGTTAAGCAATCAGCGATAATGATCTTCTTGCATTACCCTTGTCTCTTGTAACGAGATCTGCAATATTCATTACACTGCGTTCGCGAATTATTTGCCAAAAATGTAAACAAATATGAATTAATGGAAAAACAACTTTAATTCCTACACAATAAAGTTCAGTTTACGCTACAACTTCAAAGATTTTTATAACTTTTTCAATAGTGCTAGTCACTCTGAAATCAACATAATAATCATTGAAATAAAGTTGATATTTTTGTTTAACTTGAAATAGGTTTTGGGTGTGCAGCACTGCGCACTTTTATTATAGGTACATGACATTGACAATATTGATAGATTGTATCGGTCTGCATGAAACAGCTGACGCGAATTCATCCTTAAAATTACATGTTAGGAGTTTCAGAAGACCCATTTACGGACCGGATAGCTTATTAATATTTAATGATAATTAAGTAAGATGAATGACATTTCAAAAGGACATCATTATCAGCAATGCAATTAGCAGTGCGATGCTTGACATTACCTCTTCTATAGTACCTAAGTGTCCCATTGGTCTCGTGGTCGCCAGTGCGACTGTTGAGAGTGGAGTCATGGGTTCGATTCCCAGGTCGGGTAAAGTATTATTGGGTTTTTCCATTAGGAGTTTCTAAGTAACAGCCCGGAGTTTGGAAGTTGGTGTGTGAAAGATACCTCGTGACTCGGACAGCACGTTAAGCCGTCCTGCGCTTAACGTGCTGTCCGAGTTCCTATATAGTTACTTTACTCTTTGTGTCCGAGTCTCTCTCCGGTCGTGTCGGATTGCCGTCCCATCGGACTATGAGCGTAAAGGAAGAAAGAGTGCACCTGTGTTTGCGCACACATTTGTGCACTATAATATGTCCCGCGCCGAAGCCTAGTCTCCGTTGAGATTGGCCGCCATGGCCAAAGTACGGCCTGGAGGACTGTTATTGTAAGTACCTCTACCTACGCCAGTGAACTTGCTCCCCAGCCACGCCCATCTCATTTATTATCATTCCAATAGTTATTAATTTTATAATCTAGATTTTAGTTTAACCTACCTACTTATTTCGGGAGATAGTCATCGCGATCAGTAAAGTAAAAAGTAAGTAAAGTTCCTACGTAGGCAGTTAAGCATTGATTTCCAAATCATTGAGTAGGCGGAATCGTTGATCCGATAATCAAATTACTTACATTTTATTTATTAGTCAGCTAAATTCGTACAGGGAAGTAGGTAAACTAGCTACATAACTTTCGACTGTATGGAATGCAACTAGGAAGTCATCAGCCATTAAACCGGTACCTTAGACACAGAAAAGTACGTCACGACATTCAAATGCGTACGCGCCATTATTAAACCATTCGCGAAGCTGCAATTAATCACTATTATAGAGTGTACCTACGTTAATAAGGTTCACTTCAACTCACGCGGCTTATAACCGGAATAGTACAGTTTCTGCCTCAAAAACATCTGATGTAATATATGTGACTTATGTATCATTAATTCATAGCAAAGAGAATGTACGGAATCCAAGAGTGGGACAGTTTTCGAGGTAAACTATTCCGTGTTTTGATCAGTGTTAGTCAAAACCTTTTTTTATTTTGTTCGCAGATGTTTCTAATTTTATCGATTACACCCACCGTTACATTTCTCTTCTACTTCAGTGTTAGTTTTAGGAGTGTAAATGTGATCTTGTCCCACAAATAATGGGACAGATAATATCGTGATTCGTGTACAGCGTGTCCTGTAGTCTGCACGCTACAGGAGTTTATGGACGATACTGAAGGTGCCAAGCGCGTAGCCAAATTATGGGCTGACTGTATAAAGACTGCCATCGACACGCTTAGAAGAAGAAGACGTGTTAGTTTTAAGCATCTGGGCAGGGCATTAGGTTTAACAGACACATATAGTCTCAAAAAAAAATAGTATTTTGCCTAGACACTCATAGGAATGTGACAACCATACGGTTGCTGTGCTACTGCTGTATATCCTACCATTAAAAATAAGGTTAACAATTATTTTTGTACATGTGTAGATGTTTTACAGTACAGCCATCAGAAATGATGAAGAGATCCGTAGGAGAACCAAGGTAACCGACATAGCCCGAAGAATTGCCAAACTAAAGTGGCAGGGCACATTGCTCGCAGAACAGATGGCCGCTGCAGCCGAAAGGTTCGGAAGTGGCGACCGCGTACCGGAAGACGTAGCGTTGGTACCAATAGGTGGACCGATGACCTGGTGAAAGCCGCAGGAATCTGCTGTATGCGAGAAGCACAGAACCGGTCGCAGTGGCGGTCATCGGGGAGGCCTATGTCCAGCAGTGGAAGTCTTTGGCTGAAATTATGATGATGATGACAGCCAATCTGCTTACTTTCTTTAGGTCTAAACAAGTGTTCACAGTTCAGAACATGGCTACTATTACGCATAATTTCTACAGGCATTCCTCTGCCATATAATATGAGTTCTACCTGTACCTACCTATAGTCATCCAAGCCAGCTAACTCAGTCTGTCCACATAGGGCCCAATTCTACCCAATACATTCATCCAAGTAACGACAGCCAAAAAGATCTGATAAACAAAATTTAAATGAGTTCAATACATTACAATATTGTTTGCCTGCAAATATCGTGTGCAATAATAAAGCGAGATCGGATAAGGCTCGCCAACACGTATGTATGTCGCAAATGTAGCGATCGTAATGAGAGATAACTAGAGTCGTGGATTGTTCCCTAAGGCCGGGCACCATTGATTGATGGGTCGGCCGCATTCCAATGTAACACCTTACGAGTGGTGACAGGCATTCCGGTACAGTTCTAGGAATATTGACGGGTATCTTAACAGGAAAATTGGTAGAAAAACTGTGAAAGGAAGCAAGACAGGAGTGCTTTGAAAACTCTTGAGCTTTCAGCTCGTAGATAACTTAAAAAATTCTGGTAGGCAGCTTTAAAGCTTTAAAAGTCTCACTATCTATATGATAATCTCACTGATCTCTGCTGTGCAGCTGTCCAATAAGACTATGGAATATCAATAGAAAATATGAGGGCAATGGAAGACTTCTTCATAGTCTGCAATTATTTACCTAGGAGTACTTTTTGCTCTTTCATACGCCTTACACCAGTTACGCAAGCCTTTCATTGACATATCAATCCAAAATGGCACAATAAAATAACATGTTTTCTGTTCATGTTATTAAACTGATTGAGATTATCAAAGTTAAAGACACTGATTGGCCGCGGTTTGAAAACAGATAATCAATTAGATAATTATACGTACAGGTATTAAACTCCATTAAAGCTTACGACATATGAGACAGGTTGGCCGGATGTGTGTGCGTGCGTACGGTGAAATGCAAGACTTGGCAGAAGGGCCACTCCTAGCAAGAAGTAGAAAGGACACACTCATTCAGCTACGAGTAGGTTACCTGCTGACCTTCTGAACTTAGGATTCCGTCAAAAGAGGAAACCTATTATCTTAGAAAGAAGTACCCCGGCTAAGCTAATCAGTTACGTTGAGTACGGAACACTGATGCCTGTCGACATGCTTCTGTATGCAAAGGAAGGATTGGAGTACTGTCTCTGCGCTTATTCATCCAACAGATAAATATAATATACTGGGTATAGTCCACTGCCTTTGCACTGCACCGTTGCCTCTAGATTTTGTGACCAATTCTCATTCCTTAGCTCCTGTCATTGATATGTACACTATAACGTACTAGCTGCCTGTATAGGTATTGGGTAAGCTAATTAAGTAGCCCATAAAGCTGGGGTTTTGTACACACGAATAGATAGATAGACCTTCTAATATCCGTGCGTAAACGCAGGCGCGCGCCTCGCCCACCGTTCTCGTATGTGCTTCTCGTAAATAGTGTCAGCGCTAAATAACCATGCCGCGGTTAATTTAACGTTCTAACTTAACTTATGGGGTTTACGTTTCTTGTTAACATTGTCTTTTAGCACTTTGTAGTAAGATAGCGTTGATCGAGTTCAGTTTCCAAGTGCTACTTAGTTTATAATTTTATGAAAGCAGTTTAGACTCGAGGTAGCATTCGAATTTCAGGCCTCTGCTGGGCTAAATCTTCTCCTATAGTCTCCCACAATGCACGTACACTTCTTATAATACTGAATAGGTAGATAGGTACTTGATGATAAAATCTATCCGACCAATAAAACAAACACTGTCTAACTCACGCCAAGTGAATTTTGTAAGAGTTGATCAATGGCATCGCCAAAATCACTCTGACCCCGGTGAACTACAAATAATGGTTAGTGGAATGAATGCAAATCAATACAATAGCTAATAATGAATTAAACCGAATTTGGCAATGTCTATAAATCTTATTGTTACATATAGCAACACTACCAGCCTGGGTAGTCTATGAAGAAAGGCACTTGTCTATGCCTGTTCCGTCATGACACCGCCATGACACGCACGCCCGGCCCTTGTACGATATTGTCTAAGTATTATTAATAAACCATTTTCAATAACCGACAATCGTTTATCTTCAATCCAACATGGTGTCAGAAGAAGAAGACGACGCAGTCACTAAGGATGAGGAGAAGAAAAAGTCCTTTTCACGAAGCCAAGATGGCGCACGCTCCGGCACGGCACCGGGATTATCCGTAGGTTCAGGACACCTCGGACCACTAGACCTAAAAAGCCACAACACGGCTGTGACATGGAGGAACTGGATCACGCAATTAAAAATTTACTTGCGAGCTAACAATCTCGAAAACGAGAGAGACGGCCGCAAGGTAGCCATCTTGCTTCACTTTATCGGAACAGAGTCCCTAGCAACATTCTACTCATTCAACTTAGATATCGACGCTATCACGTTTGATGACCTCGTCTCCAGATTCACCAACCACTTCACGCCACAGACCAACGTAACGATGGAACGCCACAAACTATTCAATAGGCGTCAGGGCGCAGAGGAGACAATTGATGACTACGTCACGGATTTAAAAAACATCAGCAGACAATGCGAGTTCAACACTCTAGAGGACAGTCTCATCAGGGATATATTTAGCTGGAATCTCAACCCCCAAAACCACTACATAAAAGAAAGGATCCTAGTCAAAAAACCGAAAACATTGGAGGAGGCCGTACAGTTAGCTAGATACATGGAAACCACTAAAATTCAAGCCAAAACATTAGAAGACACAGCAATGGTCGGCCAAGTACATGCAGGAAGACAGCAACAGCCAAGCAGCTACAGACAACCAAACCGCTCTACACAGACACATAGCCCCAGACAGTCGAACAACTCCAAGCCATCAAGCAGTACCCAACCAGACACGTGCTACCGCTGTGGTCAAGTGCACCGATTCAAGTGTCCAGCCAATGGAGTCAAGTGCAAGAAATGTGGAAAATTCAACCACTTCGCTGTTGTATGTCGCAACAAGCAGGTACAAAATATTGAACTAGATCAGTCCGATAACTCCCTTTTTATGGGATCAATCCACATTAATAGCCTTCAATCTGAGTCATGGTATGCAAACTTATCTATCAATAATGTAAACATTAACTTTATGTTAGACACAGGTGCAGACACTAATGTCTTGTCAGGTAAAACATTCAATACATTGAGTGTTTCACCTGATTTGATCACTAAAAGTACACACAAACTCTCTACTTACAGTGGACAGCAAATACCCACTATAGGTCAGTGTATTCTACCGCTATGTCATAAAGGCCACATCTATAATGTTCTGTTCCATGTAGTAGATATAGATTCACAAAATGTAATAGGAAGGGAGTCATGCAACACGCTCAATTTGATCAAAAGGATACATAATGTCGAGGTGAATACCAGCAATAATATTATGTCTGCTAACAGTGATTTGTTTCAAGGTTTAGGCTGTTTGAAAGATTTTAGCTGCGATTTAAAACTAAAACCAGACGCAATTCCAAGTATAGACGCATGCCGGAGAGTTCCATTTCAATTAAAAAACAGGCTTAAAGCGGAGCTAGATGAACTTGTGAAAATTAATGTTATATGTCCAGTCGAAGAACCCACCGAATGGGTAAGTTCTCTTGTTATAACTACTAAAAAGAATGATAAACTACGACTCTGTATAGACCCTCGCAAACTTAACCAAGCCATAATGAGACCACATTACCAGTTTCCCACTCTAGATGAGATAAAGTCTGACCTCTCTGGAGCCAAATTCTTCACTACACTAGATGCCAATAAAGGTTTCTGGATGTTAAAACTGTCAGATGCTGCATCAAAACTGTGTACTTTCATAACACCCTTTGGTAGATATAGGTACACACGTCTTCCCTATGGTATTTCAGCAGCACCTGAAATATTTTATAGAGAAATGGTAAATAGATTCAATGACATCAAAAATGTTAAAATAATGATGGATGACTTCTTAATCTATGGTAAAACTGTTCAAGAACATGATGAAGCCCTACATAAAGTCTTAGACAGAGCCCGCGAAATCAATCTAAAATTCAATAAAGACAAGTCAGTCATATGTGCCCCAGAGGTCAAATACTTAGGACATATATTCAGTCAGAACGGTGTTCAAGTTGACCAATCAAAAGTCAAAGCAATTTGCGACATGTCCAAACCTACTTGCATAAATGACCTTCAAAGATTCATGGGTATGGTCAATTATCTCAGTCCCTTCATACCAAATTTGTCTAAAGAAAACAGTCTTTTGAGAACACTTTTGTCAAAGCAAACCGAATGGGTTTGGTCAGAACAACATGAAGCAGAATTTAACAAAATTAAAAAACTTATTAGCAGTGCTCCAGTACTTTCATACTATGACCCAAATAAAGATATCACAATGTCTGTGGATGCCTCAAAGGATGCTCTTGGTGCTGTACTGTTACATGATAAGCAACCAATAGCATATGCATCTGCCTCATTAACAAAATGTCAACAAAATTACTCTCAAATTGAAAAAGAACTGATGTCCATACTATTTGGCTGCTTAAAATTTCACCAATACATATATGGTAGGTTAGTCACAGTAGAAACAGATCATAAGCCCCTCATTTCATTATTCAAAAAAGCACTAGTCGATATCCCTGCTAGGTTACAGAGGATAATGTTACGTCTACAGCCTTATGATCTTAACGTAATATACAAACCTGGTCGTTATCTTTACATTGCAGACACATTGTCCCGAGCAGCATTGAGTGAACATACACTACAAGATCTTGAAAAAGATCTAGACTTACATGTTAATTTCATAATGTCTAATTTGCCGGCTAGTCAGGATAAACTTAATCAAATCAAAGACTTGACCTGCAAAGACCCTACTTTAAGCCAAATTGCCCAATACTGTCAAGATGGATGGCCAGAACACAAAAGGTCTGTTGGCCAACCGATCAAACCTTATTTTTCACTAAAAGACAAACTACATGTCATGAATAACATTCTCTTTATGGCAAACAAAATTGTTATACCTGAATCCATGAGAGACTATGTAATAAAAATTACACATGAAGGACATCCAGGAATAAATAGTTCTATAAGATTAGCACAAACTACTGTTTACTGGCCCAATATGAGTAATGATATTGAAAATTTTGTGAACAAATGCCATACTTGTTTAACCTATCGTAGAAATAACAGCAAAGAGCCAATACTAAATCATGAATACAAACATTTACCATGGAATAAAGTTGGTATCGACATGTTCGATTTTGATGGTAAAAAGTACCTAATAGTAGTAGACTATTTTTCTAAATATGTAGAACTAGCTCTTCTAAACTCAGGCTCAAGTGCTAAGCTAGTCATAACCCACCTAAAATCAATATTCGCTAGGCATGGTATTCCAGAGTTCCTCATGTCAGACAACGGTCCTCCATTCTCTAGCATAGAATTCATAACATTCACCAAAGACTGGAACATTAAATTTAACACTTCTAGTCCCTATTTAAGTCGGTCCAATGGTATGGTCGAAAGAGCTATTGGTACAATTAAAAATATGCTGAAGAAATGTAAAGCAGACAACACTGATCCATACCTAGCCTTACTTTTATATAGAAATACACCTAAAAAGATAGGATACTCACCAGCACAACTATCTATGTCTAGATACTTACGATCCAAACTGCCCATCACTGACTCACAGCTGTCTCCAACTTTAGTCAATATTGATTTACTTAAAAAGAATATTGAAAAACAAGAGTCTTATACAACACTATATTATAATAAAAACACAAAACCATTAACAGAACTAAAAAAGGGTGACGCAGTATACTTCAAACATAAACCACATAGTGTCTGGGTCCCAGGTAGAATCTCAGAAGCCAGCAGCGAACCTCGCAGCTTTGTTGTACAATCCCCGGAAGGAGAATTCCGTAGAAGTCGTGAGCATATCCTCAAACCCGTCGCTCCCGCAGCTGAGATGATACCTGTAAACAAAACAAACATTAATAACACTCCAAATGAAAATGTCAATGTCTCTAACAATATCAGTACTAACACAGCACCGAAAATGACGCGCTATGGGCGAATCATTAACAAGCCAGCTCGTTACTGTGATTAATTTTACAAGCAATGTGTTTTTAGCATTTACTGTAAATTAGTTTTAAGGTTATCTGTCAATGTCTAGTTGTAATCAATGTCAGCCTGACATTTAAGGTTTCGTTCAGAAAATTGTAAAAGATTCCATAGCCTGGATACTAGTCTTTTAAGCACATCATTAAAATTAAAATTTATACTTACCTTGTCAGGGTTCTGGAATCTTATTATCGAAAAAAAGGAAGATGTTACATATAGCAACACTACCAGCCTGGGTAGTCTATGAAGAAAGGCACTTGTCTATGCCTGTTCCGTCATGACACCGCCATGACACGCACGCCCGGCCCTTGTACGATATTGTCTAAGTATTATTAATAAACCATTTTCAATAACCGACAATCGTTTATCTTCAATCCAACACTTATCTCGATATAACAAATAACTGTATAGGTACAAATAAGTCGGAGAACAAGATGTATCAGATATTTTATCGCTTATTACTAAGAAATATATCTTGATTTATCTGACGTGTGGATGTTTCAAGTTTAAAACATAGGTGCAGCAATGGAGGTTGTTGGATAGCAAAGAATTTCAAGGTTTGATTCCGAAAGGGACCAACCAAACCCATTTGGGGCTTACTACTTTAAAAACATGTCCAGAAAAAAAAAACAATTGGTGGCCATATTGGACACTGGTCAAAAGTTCACATGCTCGCCTCCCATATAATTTTTCTCTAACTATACCTATATAGCTAAAGAAATCTTATAATTATAAAATTAAAACCAGTGTACCTAGGCTTGATAGTTCTCCTATTAGCGACACTTGTGATAGAAACCTGTCCTGCTGATCCAGTCTGATAAAATCTCACCGTAAAAACTTGGATTGACACAATTGACAGCTTACTTCAAGTAAGCTGTCAATTCAATCCAAAGTATCAGTAAAATGGTAAAAAAAGGAACCCTTTATGGTGCGAATCAGTCTGTCTGTCTGTCATAGCTGGATATCTCAAGAACCACTAATGCTAACAACTTGAAATTTGGAATAGTTTTAGATGACGTATGCCCAACTATTTTGCAAATAAGAAATACAAACATTTAGTTATTTTTTTGCGACAGAATCCGAAAGGGGTCTTAAAAATTCAAAGTGGGGCTACTAGGGCATGTGGGATATCATATGAAAGAGCGCTGTTTGCACATTCTCAAACGTTTTTCTATTTTTTTAAACCGCAGTTTTTGAAAAAAAAGAGAGAAAAAAAAATCATATAGAAAAATCTGAAATAAAATTATTCTATGTGATAAAAGTTTATGTAAAGATTACAGGAAAAATAAAAGGATGTCTTTAAATAGCACACTTTTCAGAATCATCAACAAACATTACATTAGTTCCACTATCGGTCAAGAGATGGCGCTGACCTAAAACTGCAATATTCTACACCGCAGTGTTAAAACTCTGCCGAATATAGGCCTCGCGGATGAAAATTTAAAAACCTCCTCCTCCTCCTTCCTACCTACTCGCAGGTTGCTTACACATCCAAAATATTTATATATGATGGTACGGAACTAGCGGTAAGCGAATCCGACTCGCTCTTGACCGGTTTTTTACAGACCGGCTGGTGTGGTGTATGAGAAGGCGTTGTCTTGTGTAGGACAGCAGGAGTCCTTTTAGTTACAGTGGTAACAAGTCACTGTCACTTTTACATTACCTATTATCGATCTATACGATGCGATAAAACTGCGTTTTGGTTTTTCATATAGTTTAACATAGCTGTGAGTTAATATCCTTTTACATAAGGATAATAATTGGCTTTATGTCTCATAAACGATTGTTATGCTTCTGTTATAGCTGTTGGTTCTCCTATAAATAAATAAGTTCCGATTTATAATAAAAAAAATAAGATTAAAAAAAACCTGAAGTGTTAATCGACCATCCCAGCAAGAGTTTATAAAACATATACCTAGGTACAATTTTGGAACCCTTGATCAGAATGCACTCTACTACAGATTGCAACTTGTTATGATATTGCAATTAACCCAGCAGCACAAGCCGGGGGTCAACCGGACCGCTCGCATCGATTCCGCAGGTGCGTTCATGACGCAAGCCAGAACAGACTGATTGCTTCATAATAACTAGTGAACATGTCTTTAAACAGTCCTTAGTCTAACTTGTTGTGACATTTATTTTCTTCAATTAGACATTAGTGAAAGAAGTTAGACGTAAAATACCGGCCAAGTGCGGGTCGGGCTCGCACACAAAGGGTTCCGTACCACAAGGCCAAAAACGCCGCGCCGAAAAAAATTCTGACATGGAGACCCCCTTTCATTTTTAAATTTATTTGTAAAAATTTCAGTATCACTATCTACCTAAGAACGATTCATAAGATACAGTCCACTGACAGACAAACGGACGGACGGACAGCGGAGGCTTAGTAACAGGGTCGGTAGGTACCCTTTTGGTACGGAACCCTAAAAACCACACTGCTATGAAAATTGGGTAGTACCATGCATACTTAGCATCATGCCTGTATTCTCTGAAAAGGTGAGCAGATAAATGTATCTTCAGGTCGGTTTGGTGTTCTTATAGTTGGTACACCCCATTACATCCCTATTGCCACCAAGCACCGAGATGCCACTAAAAAAATCCTGAAGCAAAACCCTATCACTACCCGATCTGGGGATCGAAGACAGTACCTACGCCACGCTCAGTCAACCACTTTACCATTGCAACCACGCAAGTGCAACCACCATGCCAGTAGGTACCACGCCAATTTGAAAGTGAAATATAAAACAAACTATTCATTATGAATAAATACTCACAAGTTACATTTAATCACGAGACTGTAAATTAACAAAGTTCAACAACTGAGATTTCTCAAGCAACATTTAAGTAGTTACGTTATGTCCAAGACAATCTATGCGAATTACAATGAAGACAGATCTTGTGAAACTGTCCTATTAATTATGGTGGCGCGGCCTACTTGGTCGAAACGAATGCGAATTTTCCGCAAAGATTTCATAGATAGAGATAACTATAAAACATTGTTGAATAATCATGTGCTTGGCTAAGATAGATATCTAAATGATAAGCAGTTAGGTACCTAATTGTTAGTTGTTTATGCCACCACGTCTTTCGCAAGACTAGATAGGCCTATACATAGAAAGCTTAAACGTACAAAAATACGTTTTTTTCAACCGACTTCACAAAAAAGGAGGTTCTCAATTTGGATGTTTATATATATTTTTTTTTTTTTTTTAATTTATGTTCGGGCACAACTCCGTCATATACAGGGTGAATTTTCCAAGTGGGCGTGGATGGCCAAATCCGAAACTGAGGAATAGCGAAAAGTAGGTACTCAAAGGAGTCGCGGGCTCGATTTTGATGAAAACTAATCTGCATCAATGGATTTTAGAAAAATCAATATTTCTAGCCAGGAATCGATCCCGTTGATTTTGAAAAAAAACACTGTATTACACCATTCGATAGTGTCGCTGATAAGGATCGAATTCTGGGAAGTAATGACATACGGGAAACTGGCCGGCACTAGCAAAGACAGAATTGTGTGGAAAAGGGAGAGAGAGGCCGTTGCCCTGTAGTGGTAGAATACAGGCTAGTTAGATTACATTAGGTAGGCTACAATGTTCGCCGATACCGAAGTCGCATCATATTTTGAAACTGCTGTATACCTAATGCCAGTCAGTCCAATCGTTTTAGATAGGTACTTTCAATAGATGAAGAAATATGGTCAGTTTACCTACAGTGGTTCACTGGACATCGATCGAGTGAATCTGAATTCTGATGAAATGAAACCTTCGTCCTCAAAACCAAAAGTCATTGGTCCAAATTAGGCTGGGAATCAGCACTTTTTGAACGTCAAAATTATACAAGACAGTCCCCCAAAACGCCCGCCCTTCACCACTTCCTTAGTGCTTTTGCTGGAAAGACGAAGTGGCGCAACCAACTCCCCAGCAGTACAGCTCGTCTTGCAGTGTCCAAAGAAACATATATGTGACAGGTCATACCTACGTAGATCTTGTAGGCCATTCGTTTTTGCAACCCTACTAAACATTCTGGGGTATCCAATCGTAAAGATTAACATGGTAAACTATTTGCGTTTATTTAAATTTTTGTCCGTATGCGTGTAGAAATTCCACCTGCATTTATTTAGTGTCAGTCAGCCCAATGTTAAGTTACGGCCAGTTTTGCAGCACTAGAACGAGCATAAATGAGGCACTTGTGTCTTTTATTGGGTAATGGGTACCTTTAGACGTACACACGGCGACACATCAAGCTATACCTACATTTCCAGTTTTAGCTTACCTCGCATTGTATAGGTTTTTCGTAGCGTCAGCAGCAAAAGTAGATGATCAAAATCAGAAATTCAATACTAATGAACAGAGTTCGCGTCAGAACTGTGTGGCGTCGAAGTAGTCTGACTTTGATCATCTACTTTTGCTGTTGACTGTACAATCAAAAGTCAGCTTATACTGGTACTGTATGTATAGCTATATGTGTAGCCGTGCGTACATAAATACAGCCCCGTTATCTAGTGTCACCGACTCTGGCAGAGCCACCATCAGGGATTTTAATTTTGATAACACAAAAAATTTTTCGCTAATTAGTCGAAATTTGTCGCCAAATATCAGAATTTGTCCACTACCGCTTTATGTCCTTAGATAACGATGTCACCGACTCTGTCAGAGCCACCGTTATCTAAGGACATAGCGGTAACAATTTCCTTCTATGCTATGATTACAACTAGGTATAAAAGTGGACATGCATTTTTTGCATAAAAGTTGGTACCCAGTGCTTAAGAAATACAATTGTTGTTAAGCTATTCATTGTTACAAAGAACAGTAAATTGATTCTCAGTCATCCGTACCAGCTCTTCAATGTCGCAACATGAGTTGACATATACAAGCATCTCTGTAGATTTCAGTCAGTCTCCTTTCTATTCCCCGCTCCACCACGCGGTAAATTAAATCATTTATCAGATAGGTACTTTATTATCAATTTAGCAGCTATGCCTTATACGTCTGATATCTGTTAATCGCATTCTCTAACCATAAAGGTGGCGATATAAGCGTTGTTGCAAGATCCTTCATAATGACATACCCGGTAAAAAGTTACAGGCTGGTTCAGAAATGTTAGAACGACACCTGTTTCTGACGGGTATATCCGTCGGAAGGAATTCCAGTCAAGCGATTAGACCTAGATCGAACGTTTTAATATAGCTACTTGAACGCTAACGGTGTGTCGATAAATGCCTCTGTCGAAACGGCGACATAGGTTGATAAGTGCACTTCCATTTTGGAATTGAACTCTTAGAAATGCACTATTATTTATTATCTGTTAAAACAGGAGCCGAACATTTGCTTTGATCATTTTTGAGAGTTCCGTACCCATAGGGTAAAAACGGGACCCAATTACTAAGGATCTACTGTCCGTTTGTCACCAGGCTGTATTTCATGAACCGTGATAGCTAGACAGTTGAAATTTTCACAGATGATGTATTTCTGTTGCCGCTATAACAACAAATACTAAAAACAGAATAAAATATATATTTAAGGAGGGCTCCCATACAACAAACGTGTTTTTTCGGCGTTTTTGCCTTGTGGTACGGAACCTTTCGTGTGCGATTTGAAAAGGCTACCCAGTGGTCTGTTGATGCGTAACCAGTCTATAATGTTCCCCCACGTTACTGAGACACAGGCTTGCTCTCTGTAAGAGCGAGTAGGCTGTAATTCACCACGCAGGCCAAATGGGTTGGTGGATGTTAAATGTCTTAAATTTTTTGTTTCCAGGGTATGACGGTTCCCTCACGATGTTTTCCTTCACCGTTTTTATAGCAGTATGGTGATGAAATAAACTACACAAAGTACAATGCTTGCCTGACCCACGCTGGCTTGGTGCGTCGGGGCCGCTACAACTGGGCCACCACTGGTCTGCGCTCCTTAGAGGCTGATGATGTTAACTTGAGGGGGAAGCGTCAGGTCAGGTTGAATGTTAAACAAAATATGATTCGCGAGCGTAACAATAAGTTATTTACATAATTATAATCATAAAATCATCGATACAACCCTCTTTCGGGCTGATTTTTCAATCGACAGATAATTTTAGTTCGTGGAATAAAATTACGTCTGACAGATTTTGTATGGAATTTTGACTGTCAAAAATTCAAAATTATTCCTCCGATAAAATTATCTGGCATTGGAAAAATCAGTCCTAAATTCATAAAATCCTATTGATTGATATTACCCTGCAAATTGCAAAAAACGTAAGAAACTTTTAATTTCGCGTTCAGATAGATTTTTGTGGAAAGTACCATTAGTGCCTATCGATAATAAATTGCAACGATTTATCAATACAGCATCATCGTGCATTGGGTAACGGTTGACAAGAGGTTGGTCACCGTGAAATGAGTTCACTATTTCACAGGGTTACCAACTATGGGCCAATTACCCACTCAAACTAGGTTCATTCAATTGTTCTATTCGGTTGTTTACTATTTTTTCTTGTCGAAGTCCTAATAATTACTGTTTTATTTTAAGTTATAGTCGGGTGGCTTGCAGTTAAGTAATGTGAAGTCCGGATTAATTAAAGTAACTTTAGACCTTTTTAATCACAATGAAAATTAATTTTTGACCACAATTAAAATGGCATTGAGGAACAATAAAAAAAAATCAAAATAATTATTTACTCATAAAAGGCACTTTTAATAGGAACATTTTCACTTAAGAAAAGTAACAATCCGAATTTTAAACCAATATTCAACATATTTTTTGTAGCTAACTAAACTGAATAAAGCGCATAATTACATACATAAAATCACGCCCTTTTTCCCATGAGAGCAGGCAGAAACGACAGAACGCCTGCTAAAGCGCATAATCAAAGATTCAACTACTTAATACTTTTGAATAAACTAAAAATACTACAAAATAATCTCTAGCAGTATTCTTACTTTACATAATTGTGTAATAAAAGCCATTAATAAGCATAAATATAAATAAACTCTGTAACAAAAATTGGTTTAATATAATCATAATCAATTATTAAAGTCTAACTAAGGAACTTTTTTACTTTTCCTTATGTGGAAAAGTTAGAAAATCTAAATCGAAGTATTCACAGCCCTCATTTACACGTTCTCAGTTTTAGTTAACTGCTTGTGTATACAAAAAAAAAACACAACTTGGACAGACTACTAAACAGGCAGCAATTAGCATTCCAGTAATTTAGGACTGAAATCATAACTTCGAGTTCCATACTGGTAATGTGTTAAATTCACTACAAATAATAGCAGCAAGCAAACTTGCACTAAATACTGTTAACGTGCAAACTAGCACTCACAGATTTACTAACACTAAACTCCACTTAAAACTATCATACATTGCATATAGCCTGGTATACTTCAAGATGGTTGCCCTCAGACGGAGTGAGGGTCAACTGTCTGCTTGCCTTCAAAAAGATGACGGTTCCAGGCTTGGCAGGTATTGGTTCCGTGTCACAAGCCTCGCCTTTCCCTGATGTGATGATGATAAGGCTTGGACTGGAACGGTTTTGTGTGTTGTAGGAGTCTCCGCTTTCCACCTGTAGAGATGGGTTTGATTTAGATTCATTTATTTAATACTTTAAGCACACAAATGTACAGAGGCGGACTTAATACCATAGGCATTTTCTACCAGTCAACCTTTGGGTGATGCAGAGACAAACAGTGGTAGGTGCTAAGTAGGTTGTTTTCAAATGACAATGTTCATTTAAAACTTATCTCTGCAGAGGATAATATTATGGGGTTTTGGTTCAGAAAGGAACATTAAGATTGTGTATGTATCGAAAGCAATGATGTTTGTAAAGCAGCCGAAGCACGAAACTTCAGATTATATTTTTGCGTACAACAATACTCGAGTATGGTGGCAAGGAGACCGACGCGCAGCCAGTGATGATTTTCTCCTTTAGTTTTGAATGAAATTTTATGTTATTACGAACAAAGTATTTTCGAACCCATAGGTTTGTGTAAAGGGCCGGGTCGTATTTCAACGTTGCATTCGTTATTTCACGAAAAAATCGTAATTGAAAGTTGCCAAGTGTTGACATATTAGTGCTCGTGACTGTACCCCTGCGTTGAAATTTTTCATTGGTTATTAATAAAAAATTTGCTGTTCCATACATTTTGACCGCGTAGGTATTGCATTTTTTTTATGAAACAGCTGTTTTTTTTCTAAAACCGTCGCAATATTTCTACGCTAGTGGCCAAAGTATATTATAAGTTGGGAGACTACATCACTGACAAAAATGCTTGATAAAACAAAGTCGCGTTAGTTACGCCATTTATAACTCAAGAACGGCTGGACCGATTTTTATGATCTTTTATTTGTTGGATTTGTCTTCGCCCCGAATAGAAGAATAATTATTAAAACATGGGTTAAACAATAACAAAAAAAAGTCTGAGGCGGTACGAAGTTCGCCGTGTCAGCTACTTTGAAATAAATGCTTTGAGTTTGAGATTGACACATTATTTTCTCATTATACCTTTATCCTAACAACAGCAAAATCCGGTACAGGTGGTCTCCAGATACAAGAGTTGCCGTCTTCAAGCTGAGGATTGAACAGCAGCTGGTCTTGCGCATAGCTGCTGTAGTCAAGCATTTCGACCAGGGTCGGTACATCGATGTGCTTGGGCGTCAGGCCCGCTCGCACGACATTGTCGGAACAGGCCATGCATTCCACGCAATCTGGATAGAGAAAGGTAGAATTTAGGTAAGGCCAGTAACATTAAAAGTTAAGAACACAATAAGATAGCCGGATTTAAAACTAATACTTTATTTTAAGGCGAATATTTAATTCATCTTTTTCTTATTCATCACCAATATTTAAAAAAAAAACTTCAAGCTACTGTTTTCCTAGGTTTATTACAGGTATCTAGAATGCAGAACAACCTTCTTTTCTTGGTGACCGATTTTTACCCGACGTTTTTTGAGGGATGTTAGACTTGAACCTTAGTTTTGGGGTAAGATAATCAATCGCATAAATGCAGTAATGTACAGACGCCAGCAGGTCAACCTACCCGAAACTGTCAGATTTTCCCAATCAACCTTGAACCTTACGCTTTAGCAATAAAGTCGAAAATCTATTAAAGAAATCTGACAGATTGTAGTAACTTGATGTGCTGGCGTCTGTACATGTAGCCAGTATTCATTATGGCAACGCTTAGATTAATATCCTCATAAATTATGAGATGATAAGAGAAATAATCTGATAATATGATCTGAAGTACATTTAATTAATCTATGGATAAGTGATCATTAAACAAACATCAATTAAAATGGTATTCATGTCAATAAGTACGCTTGTTATCTTAATTGTGGAGCTTTACATTGATAATGATACTTCTACTTTCTTACGTCTGTAATTTATTTGGTGTACATAATAAAGAGTATTTCTATTCTCTTCTATTCTTAGTAGTTTTTATGGATAAATTACATATTGTGTGAGGGGAAAAACCAATTTATTAAACCCAACAATAAATGAGTAACATTAATTTTATTTAATCATTTATGTACACACACACATAAACAGAAGAAAAAAAAAAGAACAGGCAAATAGGTACAAAGGTGATGTTTATTTCTAAAGAATGTATGTAAGCAAGTAAGTTTCATGAGGATGATGATGTGTGCCTTTTAGTATGTGTTAAATAAATGTACTTTCTTTCTTTCTATAGTGTTTAAAACAATTTTTTGCAAATACTTGAGTCTCTTCTAACATAATTAATTTACAGTGAAGTCTGCAGAAAAAGTATATTAATAAAATAGCCATACTTAATAACAAAAAAGTACAATTTACGTTTTTAATTTAAGTTTAATTTATTTTTATTATGTCATATCCCTATGTAATTTACTGTGTGTACATAAATCATAAAATAAATTTACATACCTCCACTCAAATAAGCATGTGGCAAGTTAGACTTTAGGAAAATGGCTTGTCCTGGTCTGAGCAGCATGTAGTTCATGAAGTATGGAGACAAGCAGCCCACGTCGCCGGGGTAGTCGGCATGAAGCCGTTGTAGCAGAGGGTAGAGTAGGGACCTCTGTGTTGCTCCATCTGAATAATATTAGAATAGTTTATTCTAGCACAGTAGGATGTTGGCTTAAATAGTAACTTACAGGGCCTAGATCAAGTTAAGTTTTACTGAGGTACATAACTTTATAGAATTTGTTGGATTGAGTTGTTATTGCTGGCAATCCAGTCAAATTATTTTGAATGTTGTGTCAATAGGGGCAGTGCAGCAGTATGTCCCATTCACTTTGTAAGTGACTATGGCAGTGCTGTCATTTCTTTGTAGCAATGAATGAGGGGTCTAGCAATTACAAAAAACAATTTATGGCCATAAATTGTTTTTTGTAATTGCTAGACCTATTGTAATTGCTAGGTTTAAGGTCATAGCACACGTATCAAACCGGAAAGGGATCGGCACTGTATCAAATCGAGCCGTTCAGTATTCTTTGTATGAAACTTCCTACTGCAATGCACACTAATCGGAATCGTAACGTAATCGGCTCGCCTCGGGACAAGCTCACGAACCGCGGTGCGTTACGGCTCGTAGTCCCCGCGTTTACGGCTCGTAGTCCCCGCGCTTCCAGCTCGTCGTCCCCGCGCTTACGTCTCTCCATACCCGAGCTTACACCTCTTCGTCAGCCCTTGCCCCTTTCACCCCTCCCGCGGCCTGCCTGCACCATCAACAGCGGTCGGCGAGCCGTAAGCGTGGCGTCGCCTAGCCGTAGCCGAGTCGACGTATCGGAGCTTCTGATCCACTTTGGTTACGTGCTTACTTTAGGTTGACGCCAGTTTGACGGCGAGGCGAAAGGCGATAAGGTGCTGATCCCTTTCCGATTTGATATGTGTGCTATGCTATGACCTTTAATATGACACAAAAGGTGATTAAACATTTTACAATAATTTATGAGGTACTGAAGCCATTACCTTCTTTCTCAAGTCTATCCAGCAAGTTCTTCAAGCTATTAGCTACCACAGCCTTGTCGCTGGTCATCAGAGAATGGAACACTGGTTTAACAACAGTCTGGCTGTCCCCTTGTTCCTGATGTGATAATAGACTGTCTACACTCTCCTTAGATAAGAAACTGGTTACTTCTGGCAACTCTGGAAAGTATTAAAAAAATATATTATTTAGTGTTGCAATGCTATGGAGGTTGTGTGCATGTTTTTATGATGATAATAAAATGACAAAGGCCCATTCAGAGATATGCAATAATGGTCTCAGACATTTATTAACCAACAGTATTTTTAAATACACTCGCAGACTCCTAAATGAAGCCACTCAGCACTTTTTGCATACAAGTGTATAGCTTTTTAAATGGTTGTGAATTCAAATCTCGTACAAAGACGACACCGTGATGGCCAGTATGTCGGCATCAAAACAGTATAAGTAGAAACTGTTTCATTGACACATCATTATTTTGATATTTTATGCCTTAATGAAATGCATATTTAGGAGCCCGGGAGTGTAACCAATGAACAAACATCCAGCCATAAAAAATTTGCCTAGCCTTTTCCCAACTCAGTTGGGGTCAGCTTCCAGTCTTACCGGACGCAGCTGAATACCAGTATTTAAAATGGAGCAAAATGCACAGTGGCTTGATTTAGGAGCCCGGGAATGTACCATTTGAACAAATAAATATCCAGACATATTCATTAATATTTCTAAGTAAACCAGATAAGATACCAAAACAAGTATGTAACTCTATTCTTTCATTTTTTAAATTGTTACCAACACCATGCCAATTTACTATTTAATTTTATCAAGGCAGGTGTTATGTTTTCAAATTAAGTACTGTTCATAATCAAGACAAATGCATACTTTTAACAAAGTTCTGGATCTCTCCAAGTGGCCTGAAGCCACAGAGAGCCTCAAACGGTGTCAGAGCAATGGCAAGTTCCGGCTTATGGTTTGGATCCTTGTACATATCTGGAAAATTTTTATGGAGCTCCTCAGCATGATCCTGTAATTATATTAATTAAATCTTTTTAATAATCTCATTGTCTACCTAGCCTTTACCTAACTGTGTAATTGTGCTTCTAGTCTAACCAAAAGCAGCTAAATACCAGTATTTTAATACTTAATCTACAAATATCTTTAATTTGCTTTAGAAATAATGGTATATTCGAAATTATATTCATGTTGTGGTTAAAAATGAAGGTCACACATGCATACATGCATTGACCGTAGATAATAAAATTCAAAATGATGCTTTATCATTGTTTAGACAAATGTTTTACAGCTTACGATGGAACTACAATGTACTGTATTTTTCATTATCTACACTTCAACTGTATATTTTATTACTTTACCAAGGCAAGCAGAACAACTAACAGTATTTTTTTTTAAATCATTAGATAAAAGATAAAAAATTACCTTTTTAGGGTGAGCTTGAATAGACAAGGCCTTTCTAATAGACAATATCTTGAACAAGAAAGGTACTCCAACACCAAACCTTTTCTTCACTTCAGGTCCTATGGCATCCAAATTGTCTTTTATATACTCAGAGAGCAGTACATCTCTATCAATGATGATAGAAGGTCCGTTGGGATGAGTGCCCATCCACAGCTCTGCATATGGCTTTGATTCGTCAATAGGTATGTCTGGATGAGCACTTGACAGTAGTTTAGCTACTGTACTATCAAGACCCAATTTGCCCCAGTCATAATTTTGAACTTTGCACTGTAACTCCATTTCTCTGTAAGGATACCACATAGTTTTTGATAGAAACTTTCTGGATAAAATACCAACCAACGCTTCGATATAAAATTACAAATTACCGATTAAATTTTGGTACAAAAACAATTAGTTAAAAAAACAAAAATGTTGTTAACAGTAGTGCTGTTTTTAACAGTATTAGTTATTTTAATAGGTATTTTACTGATTATAGTTTATTGCATAGATAAAGGGGTAGTAGTAGGTACTTACCATCTATCTGTAATGCTCTACTATGCTTAAAAACTTTTAATTAAAAATAGAAACAGCAGTCTCAAACGAAATGATGAGTAACTATTGATAAAGTAACTAAACTCTAATTGTCCACGTTATCACTGTCCATTCGTCGAGGCGACCCCATTAAACGGCATGAATGTTCTGTGACGACATGGAATTGAAAATAATTATTGGTTCAACAAGTACAAGAAATTGAAATTGAACTTTTGATTTGAAAGATGTAATCAAGAAAACGTCAAATCGCCGAGATGATCGCCGACATTCATTTGACATATCATAGACCCTGCGTTCCGAGCTGGGAAATAATCGATGTGAGCGTGCTTAATAAACCAGGGATTGAAAACCGGTACGAATTTGGGTTCCGGTTCTTCATTTCGGTTCTTAAAAAGGTTCTTCTTTTCGATAGGGTTCGGTTCCGGTTCCGGCTTGGTTCTGTTTCCAAAGTACCGGTTCTAAATAAAGGTTCCAATATACCGGTTCCGTATCATCCGATTTAAAGCTTCTTTAAGAAAGAAGGGATAATGTTTGACGCGTGACTGGCGTATCTTTTCTTTCAGTTCGCCTTCGAATTATTGGCCAGTGGAAGTCTGTACTGCAGGTACAGTGTCAGCAAATATTGTCAGTAATTATTATTAGTGGTTTATATAAATGAAATAAATATAGTGGCGCACGCGTTGGTTATGCAACGAATGATGCGAATGATCTACAATTGAAATGTACCCCTCTCCACTCTCACAAAATACTACTAATTTATTTAATGTTTTAATGTACTCGACAAAACTGTATACTTGAAACTATCAAATAAAACATTTTATTTTTCAAAAATCCTACGAAAGGGGGACGCTTGGTTTTCCGTCCACTCTGTGTGGCGCGGCGGCCGCCCGTAGGCCCTTCCTGCGCTGAGCGGCATCGTATGAACTCGTTCGGACTCTTTTTCAAGAAGAACCGGTAAAATAAAGGTTCTTAAAGGTTCTAATTTAGGTTCCGGTTCCGGTTCGGGTTCTAGTAACCGGAACCACTAAATACCGCTTCTTTACCGGTATTTTTCGAACCTTTTCAATCCCTGGCTTAAACCCGTACCGAATTAGCGTGAGCGCGATAACGATGTCCCGTGAATCGTCATAGATGACGTCATGACATGCACCATCTTGCGATAACGCCGACCATGCCCTAGAATAATATCACCGTGAGCGCTGTCAAAAATGACAGTGTGTGTGTGTGAGGATGTTTCAGTGTGTGTTTTGTTTTGATTTGCATCTTATCATAAAATTAAACTAACGTGGCATTTTCGAAATTGTGCTTCTGGCTGATAGTCGCCACCTAACCAAAGAAGAAGAAATGTGGTGTTTATACAAAGAAATACTGTAATAATATCGTTTTTACATTGAGTAAGCACTGTGAGCGCGTTCACGGGCGTTCCGAATTGTTGACAGCTCTCAGCTGTCATAATCGTAATATTATCTAAATCGGAACGCATGTGAGATGATGTGATCGCTGTGAGCTTAGACAAAGAAAAGTATAGACGGCGGGTAGCGCCATTTCATTTCCCCAAGAAAGGGATAAAGTATTGAGATATTATAAGTAACAGAAAAGGATAAAGCTATACTATTTCGGTCTCTCAGAGCGTGCCCGTTTTTTCAAGGCAGCTACTTAAGTAGCCAATGTTATTTAAGTTAGTTTTTTGTCTCATGTGTGGCCACGCTACCCGATGCTCTATAGCTTTCTTAATCTAAGGCTGTGAGCGATTATAGCTAATTCGGAAAGCGGCCTAAATGATTATAGTGTTATTCTGACACTGACAGACAGCAACAAGACACATATTATTCTACCGTTCGGAAATCATCAATTGCCTGTGAAAAAAGGACAATCTAATGGATCGCTGACCTTCACCAGCAAGTCAGTCAGTGTAGTCAGTAACCAACAACGTTTACAGTCCGATCTCAGTCTCAAACTGTTAAAAAGTACCTCTAAATTTGTTTGTCGCATTGTGTAATCAGAAAATAATATTGTTTGCTTTCCCATACTTTGAGCACATAACAAGTAGGCAAAATCACTATACAGAGTGGAATTTTGTAATGCCACCTGAAGGGAAAGTACTCTTAGTACTGTAGATAGAAAATTTTACTCAAAGAAAACATTTCTTTATTTTTAAATAGAAAGAAAACTGCATTCAAAGATTTTAGAAAATTCGCTTGCCACACCCGGGAATCGAACCGACTAAAATCTGTAAAAATTACACCCTGTACTTTTATTGCATTGATCGTTAGGATCAATTATAAGGATGAAATCTCTCTAACAAATTTGATAAATGAAATGATAGGAAAACCATGATAATTCTTCGCCCTAGTGCGGGCGAAGAATTATTAATTAATGAATTATTAAGAGCGAATGTCTCAGCCTGTCCTGTGGAATTTAAATTTTAACAAATATAAACCCTATAGTCATTTTAAAGGCATTTAAGCAACTTAAGGCTTGTATTCATGCCAACGACCTTGTGCATTTGGACGTCGCGTTGCCTAGCAACACGAGGCGCCCCGCACTGAATTCGTGGACGAGTGCGGGGATGATATAGACACGGACTTTAAACGATCGCATTTTTAATTTATTATATTAAAAAATACACATGTTTTTAAAAAGTAACAAAACCAAATCATTTTCGTTTGTATTGCAAAGCAGTAGATATTTTTTTTATATTCTTTTGGTAAAAAATGAAGGAGTAAAATGCTTTCATCTCAACGATTTGGAGGTGATTTGGTGGTTTTTTTTCTTAATAGGTGATATCGATAGAAAAATTATGGCTAAACCAAATTACGATTCATATCATGTAGATTACCAACTATTTTTTCAGATGTAATTTCTCTGTAAGTTCCGGAGAAAAGCTGCTTCATCTGCACGCTGTTTTTAAGCTTTTTTCGAAAGAGTAGCCTTAAGATCAAAATTACCGAACATCTGTGGAAGAACACGGTTGGCGTTTCAGATTGTCTAAAGTTCTTAACTTCTTTTATGGGTTACTGTGTAAAATGTTATAATAAAATATCACTCGATATTCATAAAATAAATGAGAAGAAATTTAAAACATGCATTAAACGCACACTATGTAGACAAGCATAGTACAAGTTGGATGATTATATCGTAGATAAAAATGGTTGGCTTAATGCTGGTCCTGCTCCACAGGCACTTGGGCTCAAAAATTTTAATATTTGGAAGGGGTGCTTCCCTTTTTCTTTTTAGGGTTCCGTATCCAAAGGGTAAAATTGGGACCCTATTATCTACTAAGACTTCGCTGTCTGTCCGTCCGTCCGTCTGTCCGTCACCAGGCTGTATAGCAAGAACCGCGATAGCTAGACAGTTGAAATTTTCACAAATTATGTATTTCTGTTGCCGCCAAATACTAAAAACAAAATAGGTAAAATATATATTTAAGGGGGGCTCCCATACAACAAACGTGTTTTTTCGGCGTTTTTGCCTTGTTGTACGGAACCCTTCATGTGCGAGTCCGACTCGCACTTGGCCAGTTTTTAGGGTTCCGTAGTACCTACAAGGAACCCTTAGTTTCGTCATGTCCGTCCGTCTGTCGGAGGTTTGCTAAGAGACCGTTAGTACTAGAAAGCTGTAATTTTGTAGGAGTGTGTATATTAATTACGCCGGACAAAGTGGTAAAATAAAATTTTGGAAAAAAATTTTTTTTAGGGTAGCTCCCCTACATGGATGGATGAATATTTTTTTCGTCGTCTACCCCATCGTGTGGGGTATTGTTGAATAGGTCTTCTAAAATGACTTGGGGGTTGCTAAAATTATTTTTCGATTTAATGCTCCATTTACGCAATATTAAACTTTAAAGTGCAAATTTTTGTTCCAGTAGGGCGTCCCCTAAAAAAAACCTAATCTGCGGGCTTGAAAAATCTGGAAAAATTCACGATGACAGTATGCACTGTCATCGTGAATTTTTCCAGATTTTTCATGAACTTTAAAGGAAAATTATAGCGGTTAAGATAACTTTATTAGTTTAGCAGTAATAGTCGTTGAACTTGGGTGTTGGATAATTTTGTACCAAATACAAAATCCTTAGCATTAATCCTGTAAAGTGACTAAGATGAAGTAGTTGCTTGTTTATAACGGGTAAATACTTGCATTGAAAAACAAAATATGAACTTTTTTTATTTTTTTTTTATTCTTTTTTTTTTACATCAGAATAAAGAACAATAGAATCGTACTACATTGTGATAGCGGGCTACTACGGAACCCTACACTGTGCGTGGCCCGACACGCACTTGGCCAGTTTTTTTTACATTGTTCTCACATATAGAAGCAACAAGAATAGTGTAGGTACCCAGGATTTTGTAATATCTTGATTTAAAAGATTGTCCATGGAGTTTCTTGCCCGTTCTCCTCCATAGAGATCTACGTTTTGGAATGGGCAACTAGCTTCAACTTTCTGACTAACTGACAGACTATTTAATTTTGACAATTCAAAAGTGCTTGTACAAGGTTTAATTGAAATAAATGGTTTGAGTTTGAAAAGTATTTTATCGTAAATATTATTATTTACTATTAGAATCCTATTACAAAAAGCCCGAACCGCAAGCCCTTTGGGCAAGAAACTCAATGAACCCTATTCTTGAACTACCTATATTAGTTTACTAACAACAAGAGAGTACCTACCTATCACAATAAAAAAAAGGCAGATTTCCAATTAGGTATAACAATACTGAAGTAGCTGGAAGGAAATGCTTGCTTGACTTGGGACCAAAGGATATTATTACAATTGTATTTTTTGTACATCATCATTTAGTATCCATATTAGCTGTTCGATTCGCGAGTCGGGCGTTTATTCCCGGTCGTCCCCGTGTGTGTGAGTGGAAAAAAAAGTTTCGTTCCTCCCCAGTGGTGACGATTGGGCAACAGACTTAAACATAACTGGCGAAATGCGGGTGAACTATTATACAGGGTTATTTGTAAAACACCAGCAACCTCTTAAGAGGTCATTGTACTCATCATTATGAACAACTTTTACTATGGGACCAAACCTGAAATCGCGAAAAAAAAATCAGCTGTTCCCTACATTTATGTTCGTATAACTCGTCAAAATGTAGGGAACGGCTGATTTTTTTTTCGCGATTTCAGGTTTGGTCCCATAGTAAAAGTTGTTCATAATGATGAGTACAATGACCTCTTAAGAGGTTGCTGGTGTTTTACAAATAACCCTGTATATCTACAGGCGTAGTAGGTACTATACACCTCTGCCGAACTCTTCGGGGTGTACAGGCGTGATGTTATGTTAATATCCTTATGACATTACCTATATGACATCATGCCTGCATTCCTCGAAGAGTAGGCAGAAGTTACTTTCGTTGCTGATCGTAGCTTTGTGTTTCATTGACTTTACATAAAATAAAACTAAATGTAGGTATAGGTATTTTAAAGATAGTAGCTACAGTCTGACATAGATATACTTATAAATTAGACGTGGCGAGTGGCAAAGTATAGAATGAACGAAGTAGAGGACATATTTCTTGGTAAGTGGCGCCACTAACCACGTTCATTTGGAGCCATATTGGACTGTATTTACTTTTATTCTATTTTTTTTCTTCATAATCCACAATGTCATTACGAAGGCTTTCTGACACACGAGGAGCTGAAGTCACAGCAAATTTTATGTGCTGTTTATGTTTAGATTCATTGTCGACAAGACCCTTCAAATTGTTGAGTTTCAATTTGGTCTCCAACAATTTAGAATGTTTAATTATTTTGGATGGCATTGCAAATCCAGTGAGGCCTCTATTAATAATTTCAACATTCGGTGCATCTTCAAAAGGTTCGCAAAAACTAGGATCACCTACATAGGAACTTCCAGCGTCATACTTGCCACTTTGTCTAGTATTTTTATCAGAAGGACTATTATACTTTAATTCTATCTCCTTCAGGTCTAGATAGGGATATTTTTTCAATATCACGAGTTGTACATACTGGCGAAGATCTTCTTCATTCAGATAATTCTTATCGTTCCAATGTGCCTGACCATTTCTAGAAATGTCCCGTTTAGAGTCTAGTCTTTTAAATGCGTCTTTGGCCAACTTCTCGTGATTGTCGTGGTGATCGCTTCTGGCACAAATTCGTGAACCTGCAAAAACGTAGAATTAATTTGTGTAGATAATTTCATCTGGGTAGGTACCTACCTAACCTAATAGGTAATTTTGCTTTTCAAATATCCACAAAATTAGAGGAAAGAGCTGACTATTCGCACGTGGAAGTAATGTACTTAATATAATACCTACAACTAATATTAAGTAGATATAAATGCGTATTTAAGTTTGTTTGCTTGGTTGTTACGCTTTCACGCTAAAATGGCTGAACGGATTTGGATGAAATTTGGCAAATGGTTAGAGAAGGAAGGAAGAACGTCATAGGCTACTTTTCACCCTCGATCGCAGACGAAGTTGCGGGCAACAGCTAGTATTTTATAGGTAGGTACTTGGTTTACAAGTCTACAAGAACAGGTAGGTAACGACATGACTATGCAAGAAATTGCGATTTGTGCCTTGAGCCGATATTCCAATGTTTTATTGCATTGCTCATAAACCCAGATTCCACTGAAAATTGCTGTACTTAAATACGGAAAATGGAAAATACTCACGATTGTCGTAAACATCTACGAGCACGTTTGAGCCCTCCCTGTGCAGCGGAAATGTGTAGTTGAAAGTAAGGCACAACAATATGCACAAAATGGTTAATACCGCAGCATTTCGTTGCATTATATTGCAGTTCACTAAATATTTATACATTGAATTCAATCAGATTAGTATGAGAATCCCGAACCGACTTCGTTCATAACCAAAGACTACAATATGATGCTGTATAATTCATAACATTTCATTTCAAACGTCACTTGACTCAATTGTATGTAAAAAGTTTGGTAGCGTGTGGTTGTATGACGTGTTCTTATTTAAGAAAAATACTGAAACACGCATTCAGCTGGATGCGAGAAGCGCAGAACCGGTCGAAGTGGAGGTGCTTGGGGGAGGCCTATTTCCAGCAGTGGACGTCTTTTGACTGAAATGATGATGATGATGATGAATGATTCAGCTTATACTATTAGCTTGCTATAGGCACATGAGTAGACAACTACCTATAGGTACCTACCTATACCTGTCTTTTTAGGGTTCCGTACCTCAAAAGGAAAAAACGGAACCCTTATAGGATCACTTTGTTTTCCGTCTGTCTGTCTGTCTATCAAGACCCTTTATCTCGGGAACGCGTGGAGGTATCGAGTTGAAATTAAAACCATATACCTACTCAAGTCTACAGTCCCTTGAAGCTGTGAAAAATCAAACTTCTAAGTTAACGTAAAAAACGTAAACGTAAAAAGGGATACGGCTGTTTATGCCGCAAAAAACGTATATTTCGACACTCTCAAGGGAATCAAAATGTATACTTAGAGAACTTCCCGTTGACCTAGAATAGAATAAATATAGAATAAAAAATAAATATAGAATAAAAAGTTTGACAAGAAGCAAGGTCATGTAGCACAAGTAAAGTAAAAAATCCGAAAACCGTAAATTTATAGATACATTTAAAAAAAATCCCGTGATAAACATTTACCTAATAGGTACCTAAAAATTTGTACGGAACCCTCGGTGCGCGAGTCCGACTCGCACTTGACCGGTTTTTAATACTTAATAGGAATTACTAGTACCTACACTGTGGCTATTAGATATATTTGGGCCCGTACCTGACCCATCGATCAGTTCAAAAGAAAAGGTGTAAGATAAAGAGTTTCATCGGAAATCATGAGCTAACATCCCGGTAAATTTGAGTGGGCCGAGTGGGATTAATCTAAAAAAAAGTCTTGTGATCTTGTCACATATTATTATCACCCAGGAACAGTGTGGGTGTAGGTATTGTACGGTAGGTTAAGTTACTTAAGCGTTCTTACCTACCTAGGTAATACGAACTATTTTTTAAATATGTCAGTACTAACTCCTCATTGACGAGTTAAGTACCTATGTTGTAAAACACTCCATAACTTAAAATACTCTCTGTAATTAACTCATTTGTTTAAAAATACCAAATTGCGACAAGGAATAACTTTGTCTCACTTGTAATCCCGCCTAGAGGGTCGGGTTTATAAAAATCAAGCGTCCCCATTGGTCGTCACTCACCCTTTCCCCTGTATACCCGTACGGGATGAAGAGGGAGCGAGCAGGGGGCGGGGCAGAGTTCCTCGGGGATGTCAGTATGCACCTGACGCTGTCAATTGACCAGTCTCTCATAATCGAACAGCACGTGTGTAGTACGGCCATTAACACGATGAGTGAGGAAGTCGAGGAGAATGGTCAGACAGACGCGAAAATTGTGCAAACGCTTCAAGCACCGCGGCCGTCTTCTCCGCGGAAATTCTTTGCGCGGATTTACGGTCACCTGGAGGAGCCTAAGAGGCCGAGTGCGGTGGAGAACGTGGTTCGAGGCGTTCCGGGGTTCGAGAGCGACTCGTCTTCGGACGTGGAGATAGGCGAGAGTGAGGGCTCCCCAGAGGTGCAGCCGAGGGAACCCCCGCTGTGGCCGGCGCCGCCGCCGCTGCCTCTGTGTCCTCGCCCGATGCTGCTGCCGCACCAACAGCTGGCTTTTGGAGCTGGTCTTGCTGCTTTCTGTGAGTTTATTTTTCCCCAAATATTTCTTCCATTTTGTTTCATTCTCCCAAAACAAACTTACTTAGGTACCTAAGTTCCTAAGTTACAACAGCTTTTACAAGTTGTTGTTTTGGTAGTTCAGCAGGTACTTAGGTATCGCATAGTATTGATATCATATTAGGCCGTGTATTTATGTAAGTTTATCGGTAGGTACTACGACAGAATAGCCGTGAGCCAACAAATCGGTTATGAATAAAAAAGTTATTAGGTAGGTATAGGTACCTACTTACCTGTATCTAGAAAATCTGAAAGTTTATTTCATTATTTAATTCCCTTGTATCTGTTTGCATTTATCTACACCTCTTTGAGGTAGGTACATTATATGTATACATACCTACATATTCCGTGGCATTTACCGACTAGGTATTGCGAACGCCAAGAGAAGGTAGGTCTGCATCCCAGTTCTGTAACACACTTTCTTTAACAATCCGAAGGATTTTGAAGAAAAATCAACTGTAGGTAAATAACTCTGAAGAGCAGTGGTAGCCCAGTGGTAACGGGAGTTGTAGGTCGTAAGTAAGTAGGTTCGAACCCAGACAGGCGCTTTACTTTATGAAAATTTTTTCATCACCACTGGCTCTCAAAACGGTGAAGAAAAACATCGTGAGGAAACCGGCATGTCCTAGAACCAAAAAAATCAAAGACATGTGACATCAACCAACCCGCACTGGGCCCGCGTGGTGGATTACGGCCCACTCCCTCTCACTGAAAGGAGGCCGTGTCCCAGCAGTGGGAACGTTAAAGGCTGATTATTATAAATAACTCAGGATCATGTAGAAGTCTCTGTAAAGTTAGTAGGTACAATGAAAAACCATTAATTGTCTCCAAAAACTTCTTATCTGCTTCTTCTTCACCTAATATTTTAAAATACTTTAGTATCCGGGATGCTAATACGAACAAGTGACTTTTAAAATCATGTCAGTTATCGCATCACAAATTACCCGAATAAAATCGGACTACTCTCTAAAAAGTTGTGCGTGGTCATACATAGGATAGTTTTTATCCCGATATTCGGTTAGACTGGAAGCAGACTACAAAACAGTTGGGAAAAGGCTAGGCAGATTGTTGTTTTTAAATTATATACCACCTTATGTGCTAATAACAATATATAAACCAAAATTTGCGGGAGCTGTTTGCACAACGGGTTGATTAAAGAGATCGTCACACAAGTAGCTAGGATGAATAATAGTTCAAATGACTTTCTACAAAGCTGAACTATGTATTTATATTTTGATGCATTGATTTTTTGGAGGCCTGGGTTTTTAATCTTGTTGAACAGTGGGTGCTGATTAAATATAGGGTTCATAGCATTTACAGTGATCCAAAATAATAAATTCTAGCTCTAATAAAGCATTGTCAGCTTGTAAGGTTCTCATTGCACACTCTCTCTCACACACAGGCCTCCTGTCGATGAGAGGGGCCATAATCTACCACGCGGGCCCAGTGCGGGTTGGTAGATGTCACATGTCTTCGCATTTTGGGACATGTCGGTTTCCTCACGATGTTTTCCTTCACCGTTTTGAGAGCAGTGCATGAAATAATTTACACAAAGTAAAGTGCTTGTTTGGGTCGAACATACGGCGTACAAATCGCAAGTCACGGCCGATACCACTGGGCCACCACTGCTTTATTAAACAGCTCAGATAAAATAAAATAATTATTTCCAGAATAATCCTCATTCGTAGCACGGTCTACGCAGGGTCTACGGCGTGCTACGAAGCTACGAAGTATCCCTGAAAGCCCGATTTGTTTAATTTTTGCAAAATTCTGTTGATATACTCGCATATTATTATTGGTATTTATGTTCATATCATAAAATTAAAGACTGGGTGTTCGAAAAAGACCTGTGTAGGTACCTATTTTTATTTTTAATATTTTTTATCAAAAAAAACGATACAAATCCCAGCATGATAATAGTTTTCCAATTCATAAAAAATACTTATTTTACCGTTAATTCGCCGATTACTTTGGATAGATACCTTTTTCTTAGCAAAATATCTTAAGATTAAATAAAAATAAACAGCGCCCTTTTTTCAATGCTCTACCCCTTCAGAAGAACAGAGATCAAAGATATCTTTTCTGCGTCCAGAGCTTACTCGTAAAAATAAAATATCACTAGAAAAATATTTGAATATAATGGAGGGTGTCCATAGATAAGCCTTTTGCGCCGTAGTACCTCATTCCCTAATCCTTTCACACAACTCTTTGCCGGACATCTTTATGGATTCAATGTAAATATATTTTTTCAAAGTTCTCAAAGAATTCTTATATTTTCTTTCTTATCGTGTTGATCAGCTGTAGTTATAAAAATATTTTTCAACCGAAAAATATTATGAAATAATCTAACTAGATTATTTCATAACACCTACTTTAAACATAGGTAGGTATGTATTTATGTACATAGGTTCGTTCTTAAAAGTTCTAATACATAGGAGGAAGATAACTTCCACCTATGTATAAGGGGCAATTCTCGTAATTTTAAGAACGATTCACAGTCTGATCTCAGTCTCAAATTTTCAATCTTTCAATAATACCTCCCTTTTCTTTTTCCCTAATTTTTTGACAAGTTTTTGACATTCATTGTCGCTGAGATGAGATTTTGAACCTTTTTAATTACGGGAATTGCCCTTCATCATCAAAGAAACAAACAACATTCCTATATCACTAGCATAATCAGCCGATACTGTTCCCACTGCTGGGACACGGACCTGCTCTCTGTGACAGGGCTATCCACCACGCGGGCCCAGTGCGGGTTGGTGGCTTGGTGGATAACATTACATTCTAATATTATAAATGGGAAAGTGTGTCAGTCTGTCTGTTACCTCTTCACGCTTAAACCGCTGAACCAATTTAGATTAAAGATTTACAGATAGTTTGAGTCCCGGGAAAGGACATAAGATAGTTTTTATCCCGATATTCCCACGGGATCGACCACTTATGCGGGTGAAACCGTGAGGCGTTGCTAGTAAACAATAACTCAAATAAATTATTATCATGTTTAGGGTAGCAGACTCGGATCAATCGCAAATTCGTTTTAATAGCCCCGAGATGGCCATAACTTGGGATACCTAACCTAGATACCCATAGAATAGAATAGAAATACCTACTCTTTATTATGTACACCAAATAAATTACAGACATAAAAATAGAAACTGTACATAGGGTGACACAATGGGCGGTCTACCCATAGACCGGAATTAATTGACAGTCTAGCTATAGGTACGTAGGTAGGACATGAAGTTATCCTGAAGTCCATAAGCTTGGCCTGACATCCAATTCTAATTTTTGGGGATCCGGATCGGCATGCGGCAGACCCAAATCAAAGGGGCTTAGGCAATGGTTCAACATGAAATATTATTCAACTGCATCTACCCCGTATTTAGCTGCATCCGGTTTAGGGCTTGTATTTCGAATATTCGAATAATGCGAATATTCGATCATTTTTGCTATTCGAATATTGACTGATGTTAAATTCGAATATTCGAATAATTTTTAGTTCAGTTTGAAAATACGAACTACGTCTGTCTTACAAGTTTTTACCTACAGACCGCGCTTTACACGTACACACACAGTGCCGGCGCCACCACTCCGAGGTTTCGCAGCCGTAACAAATATGTATTTACAGAATTATTATCAATAAAGTCATCAACACAACTCTCTAAGACCATGTTATCCCCAAGAATGACTATTTCATGAAATCTTGACATTTGGGGATTATACTAACTCCACAAGTTGTATTACTGATTTTTTTTTTCTTTGAAAATATTTATTTGGCTATACAAACTAAAAATAACATTATTAAAGCCTAACTTAACTAAAACTATACAGAAACTAAAAAATAGCGTCGAAAAATTCATCCGCATCGCTGTCGACTGGTAATGTACCCAAGAGACTGGCGGCATTACCACGTTGTATGGCGATGCTTAGCCTCTGTCCAAGATAAAAGCCAGCCCTTGGGTCACGGGAATTGTCAACCAGCCGTTTCGAAATTTCTTTAAAAAGACCATGAGCACTCGGACCCCACGGCCCGAGAGTTTCAACCCCAAACGGCTCGAAAATATAGTTTCCGATGAGGTTATTATATTTTCGCCGCTTGAGGTTTTCCGCAGCCACAGCACAGCATGCCGAGCCAGGAAGATGGGATGGCGCAAGAGTATCAACACACGTAGCGTCTCACACTAAAGGCCTTCCATGGAAATAAAGACTTTCTTGCCATCGTCGCGGAACGCCGACGGTGACAAGAGCTCTTCGGATGATGTCATTAATGTTCGCGCTAAGCGTGCCGCGCTAAGCGACCCGCACTTCGGCTGCAAGACAGGCCGTGGTGTCCGAGGCTGTTGACATCTTCGCCACAGTGACAGCGATGGGGAGAACAGCAAGGAGTGCCTAGACGTAGGGAAGCAGCGAGGTGAAAAGTAGTGTCGTCGAACAAATTGATTGTAATTATTGTAATTCTGTAAATACATATTTGTTACGACCGCGAATCATATTTTAATCAATGTACAACTTAATACTGACCAGCATATTGCAAAAAACGTAAGAAAATTTGAATTTCGCAGGCTACCTTAGCGCTTCCCCCTTAATATTTTTGATTTGTTTTTTTTTTCATTATAATGTCAAACTATGTTGCTTAAAGGTGATTCAATTTTATATAATAAAAATACTCAACTCAAACTTGTGTATTAATTGTATAAGCAAGTTGTCCCTTCAAGGTTTCAACTTGGTTTCAAAGGAAAAAGCTAATATTCGAATAAATATTCGAATAATTCGAATACTGCCTGTAAAAATATCGAATAATCGAATATCTAAAAACTTCGAATATTTACAAGCCCTAATCCGGTTATACTGGAAACCGACCCCAAAATAGTTGGAAAAAGGCTAGGCAGATGATAACGCTCGGTCAATAACTAAACTGAGATAATGCAGCTCAGGGCAGGTATCAGTTATTCATAAAATTCAACACAGTCTTAAATAATTACTGCTGCTGATAAAAATTCAAAGTATTTCACCAGAATTACAACGACGTTACAGCTACAATAAAATCTCCATTTAAGTACCTCCACAACAATGACTGTTATAATTTACATTAAGCTTATTAGTATGAAAATCTTTTTCTGTGGGGAGTCTTATTGCCATGAAAATAGAATCATAATGGTTTGTCGCGTCGCTGAAAAAGCTTTGGTGAAGAGTCTGTGTGGGGGGGGCGTTCTGTGGGGGTTGGGGGGTGTAGTGACGGCTCGCTCGTCGGCATTGCCATGATGCGATTACTACACCACGTCTCGCTACCCCCCAATAGAGGCGTGCCGGCACCCATTCGAACTCGCTCTCTCGTTAAAATTGTCGGCACTGTTCCGCTACGCTATAAAATCCATTGTTCAGCTCTAATAACTATTGCGAAATAACAGTCCATGAAACTGATTATACAAACGTTATAATTTGTTTTTGTTTAGGTTTGTATTATGTTTCAGCGTTTAATTAATGAAAACTGGGTAAACTGCAATGCTTGCTTTGGACTATAGGAACTTACTATTATTACATAACAGTATTTCGTAGAAGTATCGGCAATACCTGTCTGTCTGATTCAAAACCTTCCACTATGAAAGCTTTAGTATTGATAATTGTATGGACCTTTGTTTGCGTAGTTAGGACACTTGGTTTCAGCACGTACAGCGTAAAGGAATGCTGATTCTTGCAAGACATCATTTGTCTTGGAGAGCCAAGACAAACAGTGTCTTGCAGGAACCGGCAATCCTCCTTCAACTTTATAAAATTTCAACATAATTATTATGTCTAAAATAGGTATGTTGAAATATTATAGAGGCCTGTGTCCTAGCAGTAGGAACATTAGGCTGATTATGCTTATGCTGTGTCTCTAAAGGATCGTTGTACAACATAGGGAACAGTCTGCGAGCTTGGTAAAATTGTAATAATTATGTAGGTACCTAAGTTGTATGAAATCATTCATAGCCGTGCCGTGTTATCTAGTCAATAAGTAGCTACGCCTACGCCTTGGTTAGGCAAGTGATTACATAATATGTAATCACTTGCCTAACCCAACTCAACACACTAACTAACTAACTCAGCGATAGTGAACATCATTATGTTCACTAATCACCGACTCTAGGGTCTCGAGCATTGTCATATTTTATAATCTCTGGTAAGTAGGTAGGTAATCAAAGTATTCAGGCAAATTGCCCAACCTATTTGTCCCAGATTGAATGCGGGTCCCTAACAAATGATAGGAAACCGAACCCAATTTTTATCAAACATGGACACACTCAAATCTTCATTGTGCAGTGTTTAGCGTACATCGATGGGCTCGTGGGAGCTCACACGTGCACGGCCTGCGTTCCCCGACAACATAGCAATTCGATTTATATTAGTCGCAATTTATATCGTTCTCGTTTCACATTGCATTTGACCGAAGTGCGGTTTCATCGAGGATTATGTTGAGTAAAGCTTAACAGCCTGTTACAAATTCGACAATCGATTGTTGAATAAACACGGCTCTGTTTCAATTCCAATTGTTATGCTTCTTATTATTATAATAGATGAGAAATTTTCAGATTAGCCAATGGTGTTTTTTATTGGTGTTAGACCTTCGATCAATAATTTTATTGATCGAAGTGTTAGACCTAGGTCTTACAACGCTAACGTTTGTACTTAATTAGTGTGCACTAACGACGCGTAGCAGTTTACCCATAGAAATCTATACTAATATTATAAAGCTGCAGAGTTTGTTTGTTTGTTTGTTTGTTTGTTTGAACGCGCTAATCTCTGGAACTACTGGTCCGATTTGAATGATTCTTTTAGTGTTGGGTAGTCCATTTATCGAGGAAGGCTATAGGCTATATATTTTTTTTTCAAAATTAGGGACCCGTAATAAAATTGCTATTTTGTAACACAAGGTGTAAAATCGAAAACCTATTTTTGCGTGCGCTGCAAAAACTATTGACAATAGAACAAAATGATGTACTACGGGTTTGTAGAGCCCATTAAGACCTACAAAAAAGTCCGCGAGAACATATATCTAGCTATCATGGTTTAATCACAATAACCGATTTTGTGTTCAAAATAATTATTAAATCGTCTGAAGAAAAAAAAACTCTGGAACTACTGGTCCGATTTGAATGATTCTTTTAGTGTTGGGTAGTCCATTTATCGAGGAAGGCTATAGGCTATATTTTTTTTTTCAAAATTAGGGATCCGTAATAAAATTGCTATTTTGTAACACAAGGTGTAAAATCGAAATAGTATATTTCATTACAAGTGCGGAAAGGCTGTCATTGCAAAGAGTTCCGACAAATGTCTACCCGAGCCGAGGCGCAGCCGAAGGCGAGGGTTGACAGTCGGAACAAGTTGCAATGACGGTTCCGCAGGTGTACTGAACGACTATTTTTAATACAGTTGCGAAAAAATTAAGCAATTTAATAAAATAATAAAAACACAATATTGCTTTTTTCTCTTCTCTCCACGCAAAAAATTAGTCGTATGTGGTTATGTAACGACTTTTTGACTTTTCCGGTAAAATGTTCTCCGAAGCATTTTGTGCAATTATACTGAGTTCCGGTGGTGTTAGTTAAAAAAAATAGGGTCGAAATTACTCATTTTGTGCAACAAACAACTAAACTCGCAAAGAAAATTTCTGGAAAATGGCGCCAACCGTAGAATAGTTTTTTTTTCTTCACCTATTTTGGTAGGCAAAGGGAACTATCCATACAGCTTAGTCTTCAGTATATTTTTTTTATTGATATGAAATGAAAATGAAATTTAATGAGATGAAATGAAATGAAACCTAACCTAACTCATTCAATTAAATCTGATATTGAAATAAATTTGTAGCTTCTTTTTAGAAATATACGTATTTGTATGAATCACAAAAACTCATAATATATGTAAAAACTTCATGGTTGGTTTTTCTTTTTAATAGACATTATTTTGACAGTTGGGAAAGAGACACGCACGAGTTCGGGAAAGGTAAAAAAAAAGCACTAGTATGTAATAGCCCACATCCCGAACGCTATACGTCCCTGCAATACACCACTTTTTGAGCTATTTTTGCGTGCGCTGCAAAAACTATTGACAATAGAACAAAATGATGTACTACGGGTTTGTAGAGCCCATTAAGACCTACAAGAAAGTCCGCGAGAACATATATCTAGCTATCATGGTTTAATCACAATATATATAAAAGGAGAAACTGACTGACTGACATATCAACGCACAGCCGAAACTATACTGGGTCTAGGAATGTGGAATTTTGCACACGGCTTCCTTTTATAATGTAGGGGAGCACTAAGAAGGGGTTTTTGGAAATTCAACCTTTAAGGGGGTGAAAAGGGAGGATTTCGTTTGTATGAAAAATCTTATTCCTTCAGTTAATAAACTTGAAACTTGGCACGAATACTTATCTAAGTAAATTATGAAGTTTGGCATTTTTTGTTTTTCTAAACTACCCCCTAAAGGGGGATTGGGGGGTGTCAAAATTTGTATGGAAGAATTTTAACGCGCGGTCCGATTAACTCGAAACTCGGTATTTATACTTAGGATCAAAAATAAAGAATGACGTGTATCAGGGTTTTTCAAAAATCTACCCTTAACGGGGTGAAAAGGGGTAGTTAATTATACAGGCGAGGATTTTACTGCGTGGCTTGATTAACTCGAAAATTGTTATAAATAATCTTTGAGTCAAGTAATGAACATATATTATCCCAAACAATTTTTTGAAATTCCACCCCTGTGGGGGTGAAAAGCGGGAATACAGTTTATATGAAAAATCCTAATCATTTGTTTGGTTAATAAACTTGAAAATTTACCCGAATACTTATTTATCTAAATAAATGATAATTAGATTACATTTTCGGAATTTTTAGAGGAAAATCAATAAAAAGAAAAGTCCTGACTGACTGATTGACTGACTCATCAACGCCCAGCCCAAACCCTTGGACCTAGAAAGCTGAAATTTTGCACAGAGGTTCCCTTTATAATGTAGAAATTCAACCCCTAAGAGGGTGAACGCGGGGAAGATGAAATTTCACGCGGACGAAGTCGCGGGCAAAAGCTAGTCTATCTATTCTATACATATAATAAATCTGTAGACAAGGCGTTTCTGTACATTGAAAATATTTCCAAAAAAAATAGTTGGGGTGTTGAAGAATAACCAACAGATGCCATTTCATAAATTTTTAGAATTTTTGTCTGTTTGTCTGTTTGTCGGTTTGTCGGTTTGTCTGTTTGTCTGTTTGGATGTGACAGATAATTCGTTTGAACAGATTCAACGTAAAAACTACCAAACCAATATGGTTAATTTTTATACTCAAATATAGTGTAGAACTCGGAGTAGTAGTTAGTTTTTGTTTCATCGCAATCGCTTCACTCTATCAAAAGATATAATCATTTTAAAGTATTCTACAACAGCTTTCATTACGTAAGTTGGAAACACGTAACGACATCTATTGGCGCTTTATAGTACTAACGAAAACATAATTGTTGTGTTTATATCATTATTATGTGAATAATCACGTCATGCAGGCTTACCTATAAGACGACTATCACAGTCACTTCTGCCTTTGTTATTTGAAACTCCCAATGACCCAATCAAAAGGCTAAAAATGTATTCAAAATGCGTTGTTAATTAAGTTAGTAGTAGTGCTCTAGGTGGCGCTATACTTAATTTATAACAATAGTGATAAATATAAATGTTCATTCCTGTAAAATATTTTATTTATCTTTAATATTATAATGTTTTTGAAAGTCTACCTAGCTTACAGAGTGTTTGTTTGAACGTTTTCCAATGCGTAATATTTTGACAGTATTTATTTATTATATTTGACAGTAGGTAGGTACTTATTTAATAAATTTAAACTTTTTGCACAAAAAGGTATAAAGCTGGACTTAATGCCTTAGGCATTCTCTACCAGTCAACGAAGGGTGGTGAAGAGATTGGTTGGCAGGTGCTTTGGTTGAGAGAAACAATGATAAAAAAAATTATTAAAACTAGGTATCAGTATCACTTTGTGCTCGATAGATGGCGTTGTTCTTTTAACGTCATTTTCTGAATCACGGTGTCAAGATTTTCCGTGGAAGAATGACCCTCGCTCATACACAAACATAATAGTCGAAGAGAGATAGGTGTCCTAACTCCTAAGTCCTTAATTCGATATAGCAAAAGCAATTGGTTTGTTTCCGTTGTGTGTTGTGTCGTTCGTTGGAATAGGTTTGGTTTCCGTTCGGTTGGTTGGTCTCTTGGTTTGTTCGTTATTCGTTTAGTTTATGGTAGTTTGGTTTTGGTTCAAATTACGAAGTCAAGAGACGAGTCGTTACTTTGCTTCGTAATTCGTCCGACAAATTACGATTTTACGAAGTCAAGAGACGAGTTGTTACTTTGCTTCGTAATTCGTCCGATTGAATTGCACCGTTAACATTGGATTCGATCGGATAATTTAATTTTCGAGTCGATAAATTAGTTATTCGATTATTTGTTTTTTTCATTGTTTGTAGAATATAAGTTTAGTAAATAATAAAGTCGTGAGTTTTAAGTTTAGTAAATATAATAAGTTTTTTCAATATTTTATTAGTTTGAGGTTCCTATAGTTTAAGAATTTGCATAGCAACACGAATTTGTTAGATTAGTTGGTTTTGATATTTTTTCTTGAAAATGTCTTCTAGAAAAAAATCAAACCTTTCGGCATATAGTCGAAACGCTAAGAGGTTGAGACTAATGGGTCACTATCAGAATATCCACGTTGCAAAATGACCACATCGCCTGAACGTCTTAATATTAAATCGCCATGGTTACTAAATAGACATTAACGCTAAACGCCTTAGTAGCAAAACGTCTGGATCTTAAAATGTCGTAATTCAAAATACTCTAGTAGCAAATCGTCTTGATATTAAAACGCCATAGTTACTAAATAGACATGAACGCAAAACGCCTTAGTAGTAAAACGTCTGGATTTTAAAATGCCATAGTTACATAATAGACATGAACGCTAAACGCCTTAGTAGAAAAACGTCTGGATCTTAATTAAAATACCATAGTTACTAAACAGGCATGAACGCTAAATGCCCATAAGATGCAGACTTTGTTGATATATGATTGTTTGACAACAATCATTATTGTTGTCAAACAATATTTTGTAGTACCTACCATATTTTGCATTCAAGTATTTAACTATCCTAAATTTTTTTTTAACAGATTTCTGCAATTTTTTTTTGCAGCACCTTAAGAATACTCTGCTGAAATAGCTGAAAGATCGACCGAGAGAAAATTTTTGCAATTTTTTTTTTCTCAATATTTCTCGGGTTTCTTTACATGGTGTAAAAAAAAACATCTTTTTTACACCATCTCATGGTTTTCGACTAGAGCAGCAATTTCTTTCCAGAAAAGATTTTCATCCGAGCCACCATTTTGGAAATATAGAGCGTTTTATATAGAATAGAATAAAATTCGGAGGCCCACAATTCGGAAACGGTGCGTCGTAGGGCCATGCTTCTCAGACCCTAAATAGTTTCTATGGTCAAGGTTAACCCGAAACTGCAAAAAAATTCAGATTTCCGAAAAAAAAAAAAAGAATTTTCGTAAAATTTTCTAAGTCCTCGCGCCATAGTGCCCCTAAGGCTACACTCCAACCGAACTGTAAAATCTTCAAAACCAAGTCCGTACCGACAAAGCTCAGTTATCGAAGAGTTCAATAAACTTTATTTGTAATTGATTTATGCAGTAGTTTTTTCATAAAACTTGATTTTCCGAAGCACTTTTCGATTTTTTTTACACTCTATCAGTTCGGAACGGTGTTTTTGTGCGTGAGAACTAGACGTTGTTCGTGTAGATAGCGTCTAACTGCTCATCACTGATACTAGTTCTGTCAGACACGAAGCCAGGTGAGACAGCGTGCTTTTTGGCCATGACCACCAGTGAGTTCGAGCTCGCGACTAGTTTACTCTTAAATCACTATTTTGTCATTGGTGTCATAAAAATCTGTATTTGTTTTGTTTCAATATAACGAGTAGTTTTGTTTGTAGGTAGTGTCAAAAATAAAATATTTTACGGAAAAATAAACATTACACTTTCATTTAACTCTGTTAATAATAATTCATCTACACTTGGATGACTATGAGTAGAGTGACAGTCAACCCATCGGGTCTCTATCAGAATTCCCATGGTAAAGTTGCCAGTTGCCGGTACAATGGGCCAAAATGTCTTTCAGCTATCTGGGTACCTTGCTTTCATGTCATCCAGCGTGAATTGTCTTTCAGCGAAAAGGTCATTCTGATAGAGAGGGGTAGTTGACATACGATTCAGACTATTTTCTTTTCCAGACGTTTTCGCTACTAGCTCATTCTGAGTTTTTGTCATCCTACTAATTTGACTTCCAGCTAATAAGGTATTCTAATCATACGGACTATTTGCAATTCCAGACGTTTTGCTACTAGCTCATTCTGCTTTTATGTCGTCCAGCTGAGTTGACTCTCTGCTGACTGAGCACTCTGCTTTTATGTCATGTAGCTGAATTGTCTTTCAGCTATCTAGGTAACTTGCTTTCATGTCATCCAACGTGAATTGTCTTTCAGCGAAAAGGTCTTTCCGATAGTGACCCAGACTAATTAGGTCTCAAGAGTCCGAAGAGGATCGTGAATTGAGGCTAAATGCAGTCAGAACTCGCGCATCAGAAACGCTTTCCCAGCGTCAACTCAAAACACAACCTGTTCTTACGGCAGCTTCTCCGTCGCAAGAGAGCACAGAAAAACGCGAAGCGCGGTTATTGGCTCAACATGAACGCCAAAGAACTCAGATGGCGACTTTGCGGTCCCAAGAGAGTATCAAGGAACGTGAAGCGCGGTTATCGGCTAACCGAGAGCGCCACGCACTATCACGTGAGTCTGAGACTTTTACGGAAAGGGAGTCACGCCTGAGTACGCAAAGTATTCGGTCAGCGACTTTACGCTCTCAAGAGAGTATCGAGGAACGCGAAGCGCGGTTATCGGCAGACCGAGAACACCACGCACTATCACGCGAGTCCGAAACTTTTACGGAAAGGCAGTCTCGCCTGAGTACACAAAGTATTAGGACAGCGACTTTACGCTCTCAAGAGAATACCGAGGAACGCGATGCGCGGTTATCGGCAGACCGAGAAAGCCACGCACTGTCACGCGAGTCCGAAACTTTTACGGAAAGAGAGTCTCGCCTGAGTACACAAAGTATTCGGACAGCGAGTTTACGCTTTCAAGAGAGTATCGAGGAACGCGAAGCGCGGTTATCGGCAGACCGAGAAAGCCACGCACTATCACGCGAGTCCGAAACTTTTACGGAAAGAGAGTCTCGCCTGAGTACACAAAGTATTCGGACAGCGACTTTACGGTCTCAAGAGAGTATCGAGGAACGCGAAGCACGGTTATCGGCAGACCGAGAAAGCCACGCACTATCACGCGAGTCCGAAACTTTTACGGAAAGAGAGTCTCGCCTGAGTACACAAAGTATTCGGACAGCGACTTTACGGTCTCAAGAGAGTATCGAGGAACGCGAAGCACGGTTATCGGCAGACCGAGAAAGCCACGCACTATCACGCGAGTCCGAAACTTTTACGGAAAGAGAGTCTCGCCTGAGTACACAAAGTATTCGGACAGCGACTTTTCGCTCTCAAGAGAGTATCGAGGAACGCGAAGCGCGGTTATCAGCAGACCGAGAGCGCCACGCACTGTCACGCGAGTGTGAATCTCTCTCAGAGAGAGAACGACGATTAGTGTCAGCCAGAGATAACTATGTACGCGCTCGGTTGAATGATGAAACATATTTAGCATTCGAAAGGGAAAGAATAGATGAAGTGCGACAAGCAGAAACAACAGAACAGCGTCAATCACGCCTAGAAGCTGACGGAGCTCGATACTACCTGAACAGAATTACAACTGAAGACGCTGATGAATCTCTGGGACTGGAATATGATGTCACAAATAATATTATACCTTGGGTTAATAAAGAAAAAGCAGGTTTCACGTATTCACCTAGAATTGACTACGTTGACTTCGCCTCTGTTGGTGGTATGACCGAAGTTTGCAATTTTTGTAATGCTCTGAAATGGAGGAAAGAGACAAACGGAATGTGCTGTTCAAGTGGAAAAGTTTTTATGACAAATTTTCAAGATCCCCCAAACTTTATTAAAATCCTTCTAAATGGCGATCACCGCCAATCTAAACATTTCTTAGATAATATCCGTTCATATAACAGCGCATTCCAGATGACATCTTTTGGGGCAAAACAAATAACGGAAGGACCGTTTATGCCAACTTTCAAAGTGCAAGGCCAAGTTTACCATCTCATCGGATCGCTACTACCAGAAAATGAGCCCAAATTTCTCCAAATTTATTTTGTGTCAGATTACACTGAACAGCTCAATGTCAGGAATCGTCATTTTCCCCAGCTTAACAGTGACCTTATATCAGGACTACAGAACATGCTACATCAAGTAAATCAGTATGTGCGTAATTTTAAAACTGCATTGGAGTCCATTCCGCCCGGCAGCAATGATTTTAAAATAATCATCAACGCAGATAGACGTCCTGTTGGTGAACACCGCGGGAGACACAATGCACCCGTCATAGATGAAGTTGCAGTTGTTTTAGTCGACCAAGAGAGTGAGAGGCGTGACATCGTGTTGCGCACTCGCACCGATCGCCTGCAACGCATTTATGAAACACATCGAGCATACGACGCTCTGCAATATCCGTTAATATATTGTCATGGTGAAGACGGGTACAATTTCGGGCTCTACCAAGTTAACCCTACTACCAGGGTAACCAATTTTAATAAAAAAATATCGGCTCAGCAATATTATTCATACCTTTTACAGATAAGGTGCAATCGTTTCGTTTATTTGCAACGATTTCGTGGTTTGTTCAGTCAATTTATTGTGGACATGTATGCAAAAATAGAAACGGAACGTTTAGTTTACATTCGTACTAACCAACGTCGTTTACGCGCTGAAGAATACGTGCATTTGCGGGACGCGATGCAAACGGACAATAACGTCGAAAACTTGGGGCGATTGGTAATCTTGCCATCCAGCTTTACAGGCGGTCCGCGATATATGCACGAAAGAACGCAAGATGCTTTTTGCTACGTCCGTAAGTACGGCCGGCCGGACCTTTTCATAACTTTCACAACGAATCCAAAGTGGGCCGAAATTTGCCAGGAACTTCTCACAGGACAGGTGTCATATGAAAGGCATGACATAATTGCAAGGGTTTTTCACTTGAAGCTCAAACTTATGATTAATCTACTTACAAAAGAAAAAGTATTCGGTGCAGCTCTATGTTTTATGTACAGCGTCGAGTGGCAAAAGCGTGGCTTACCCCACGCCCACATTCTCCTGTGGCTGGAAGAAAAAATTCGTCCCGACGCTGTTGATAGTGTCATAAGTGCTGAATTTCCAGACTAAAATGAAGATCCAATTTTGCATGACATAATTAAGACACACATGGTTCACGGGCCATGTGGTGTTTTAAATAGGGAATCACCATGCATGCAAGATGGTCAATGTTCAAAAAAATACCCTAAATCACTTTTAGCACAGACTATGTCGGGGGAAAATGGGTATCCGTTGTATAGGCGCAGATCACCCTCACAAGGTGGTGTCACAGCTTCTACCAGGTTCCGTGGGCAAGAAATCGTTTTGGATAATAGATGGGTGGTGCCGTATTCGCCAGTACTATCTAAAACATTTCAAGCTCACATAAATGTTGAAATGTGCAATAGCATAGAGTCAATTAAATATATCTGCAAATATGTCAATAAAGGAAGTGAGCTATGATCGCGCTGAGGAATCGCAATGAATGTGATGAAGTCACGAGATACCAATCCGGCCGATACATAAGCTCCTCGGAGGCAGTTTGGCGTATTTTAAGTTTTCCAATTCATGAGAGACATCCGCCGGTCACCCATCTCGATGTACACCTTGAGGGCGGGCAACGAGTGTATTTTCATACTGAAAATGTCACAGAAAGGTTAGACAATCCGAGACAAACCACTTTGATGGCATTCTTTCACCTCTGCCAAACAGACAATTACGCGAAAAACCTTTTATATAATGAGGTCCCGTCTTATTACACGTACAACAAGCAGCAAGGTGTTTTTAACCGTAGAAGACGTGGAACTGCTGTGGAAGGCGAGCCTGGCGTTTTCAAGGAACACGTGATTGGACCAGTGTATACGGTGCACCCGAATAATTCTGAATGTTTTTATTTACGCCTTCTTCTGCACGTAGTGCGAGGACCTACGTCTTTTACTGAGCTTCGTAAAGTGGATGATATTGAACATCCCACGTTCCAGGCTGCTTGCCGCGCACGTCATTTATTAGATGGAGATCAGCATTGGGATGATGCTTTAGCCGAGGCATCCGTCAGCGATAGTCCACATCGCTTGCGTAATTTGTTTGCCATCTTACTGACCTTTTGTGGATTAGCGGATGCTGGGCAGTTGTGGCAAAAATATCAAGACAAGTTTGCTGAAGATTTTTTGAGACACGTACAACAAAACAGTGATGGGGAAATTCCTAACCGAGTACGAGAAAGTTGTCATAATAGATCGTTGTTAGCTATTCAAGACATAGTTACAAGTATAGGAGGCAACCCACTCACTCAATACGGCTTGCCCACACCAACGGTCGATGGGGAACGTATAAACAGGGAGTACGCCTCGGAGATTAGTTACAATCCCGTAGAATTAGCAGAAACACTGCAAAATGGCTGCTCAAATTTGACAACGGAACAGCGTCAAATATTGGATCGAGTATGCAGCAGCGTAGATAATACTTTGGGAGAAATCCTGTTCTTAGACGCGCCCGGTGGAACAGGCAAAACTTTTCTAACCAAAGTTATTTTGGCTAGAATAAGGAGCCAAAATAAAATTGCTCTTGCTGTCGCCTCCTCGGGAATAGCAGCCACATTGTTGCCCGGAGGAAAAACCGCCCACACGATGTTCAAAATCCCCATCGACTTGGAACGAACAGAAAGCCCGGTTTGCAATATTTCACGCAATAGTGATAAAGCTAGGGTTTTACGCGATTGTGTCTTAATAATTTGGGATGAGTGCACGATGGCAAACCGCAAGGCTGTGGAAGCAGTAGACCGAACTTTGCAGGACATAAGGCAAAATGACCGACCGATGGGAGGCATTACGGTACTTTTCTGTGGTGATTTTAGGCAGACACTCCCAATAATACCCCGAGGAACGAGAGCCGATGAAATTAGTGCCTGTCTAAAGAGTTCGTTTCTATGGCGCAATATCATATTAACTCATTTGAGTTTAAATATGCGAGCACATCTGGGAGGGAACCCAAACGCGCAAGAGTTCTCAAATCTACTTTTACAAATTGGTGACGGCACATATCCCACACAAGATGGTAAAGTAATTTTGGTGGAGAACTTATGTTGTTCCGTTGCTTCACAGCTGGAACTCATTTCATCTGTGTATGGGAATTCCTCAGATATCGGGAACCATACTGCTGCTTGGCTGTGCCAACGAGCTATATTGACGCCCCGCAACGACCAAGCGGCAGCAATAAATACACAAATATTGGCATATGTTTCTGGGGAAAGTAAGCAATATACTTCGATAAACAAGGTTATGGAAGAAGAAGATGCTACAAACTATCCAGTTGAGTTCTTAGATTCCCTTAACACACCCGGTCTTCCAGCGCACAACATTTTTTTAAAAGTCGGCGTGCCTATAATACTTCTCAGAAATTTAAGTCCTCCTAAACTTTGCAACGGCACTCGGCTCTTAGTTACCAATCTCCAACATAACGTCATCGAAGCTGAAATCTTAACAGGTTGCGGCGCCGGTGATGTTGTTTTTATTCCCAGAATTCCCCTCATTCCCAATAATTTCCCGTTTAGTTTTAAACGTGTGCAATTCCCCGTCAGTTTATGTTACGCCATGACCATTAACAAAGCTCAGGGCCAAACATTGTCTGTTGCGGGGGTGGACCTTAGTATTGGTTGCTTTTCCCACGGCCAACTTTATGTTGCTCTTTCGCGTGTGAGCAACCCTAGCAACCTTTTTGTATACGCTCCAGGTGGTTCCACCGCTAACATTGTGTATACAGAAGCATTTTCCTAAAAAACATATGTTTCATGGCAGCTTTTTACTAGGAAAAATCACCAGGCCTGGTCAAAATATTTTCCCTTATCAGTGGAGGAGGTGGTACACCTTCTATAAGCGGCACAATATTGTTTTCCGATATCCACGCGAACGAAGTCGCGGGCACAGCTAGTCTATACTATATATAATATTATAAAGCTGCAGAGTTTGTTTGTTTGTTTGAACGCGCTAATCTCTGGAACTACTGGTCCGATTTGAATGATTCTTTTAGTGTTGGGTAGTCCATTTATCGAGGAAGGCTATAGGCTATATAACATCACGCTACGACCCTTAGGAGCCGGGCAGCGTGTGACACCGCGGGGAACAGCTAGTGTAAAATATATCTGATCTATGAGTTTACCCTAAAAGTGCTAAGTACGTCCCTTAGCCACATAGCTTAGCTCATACTCATAGATAACATTTCTATGGCTTAGCCATATAAAACAAAATTTTGAAGATCCTGATAATTGATAGTAGGTATCTTATCTAGCAGATTTTTATACTTAAGTATTCTTTTTTATTCTAATAGTCCTTAGATAGATAGATAGTTTTTTTTCTTTCGAATAATAATATCAGGAAGGGGTTCCAATGTTATACCTAAATCAACTTTTCCAGGCAAGACTGTTAGCCGCTTAACTGACCAGAATGTAATAGGTAATACGGGGGTGTCCGCAGCTCCACGTCAACCCAAGTAGCACAGAAGCGCTGAATAGTAGCTGAATCACTGTTCACAATGGAAATTTCAGCTGAATAAACCTGCTGAGTAAGAGCGTTAGAGGCGCCTACTCAGCTGATATAACTCTGATTTGGGCACAAATTAATCAGCTGTTAGCTGAATAATGTAGCTGGTTGCACTATATCAGCGTTATTTGAGCATTATTAAAGGTAACAGTCGCCCCAAGAGCTGAATAATGACTGATTATCAGGGTATGTGTTACCTTTTATACACCACAAGGGCTGAATAATAGAGTACTTATTACCTATTTTTCAGCACAAAATACACTCCAGAATACCTGTAACTCTTTTATGGATCTGACAATTCACAAGTGGCAAAATTGTGAATAATTTTCACCCTACTACTTATTATTTTGATATGTTTTGTGTGAACCATTTTGTAAAGTGTTTGTATAGGCAAATATATGTTAACGATAAGTAAAACTTTGTTTTTTTCCTCCATGTGCATGAAATTCGAATGGGAAAGAGAGTTTATTGTCAAATACTATATAATTATAGACGAAAATTTTCACGCGCTCTCAAAATATCACTGTTTACTTGAAAATTATAGTATAAAATAGGTTGATGATATTATTATAAAAAATTAAGTATTTTTATTTTTCCTTTGTAATTTGACAATAAGCTGTTTACGTATAAAATCATTACATTTTCTATTCAAATTCTGTTGTTATTTTCGTTGACTAAACAAAAACAAATTGTTATTATATTGTATACATAGGTTAGAATCTAAAAAATGGCAGACAAGCTATGTGTACCGTATTAACCACAATTAAACAGCATGAGCTGTTTAAGTGTCCACTCGTGGTACATGAATCAGTAACGAGCTGTTACGAGTGGTTCTTGTTTTACACAAGTCAGCTACAAATTCATGTAAAGCTTGATAGTGGGTAACATGTACGCAAATAACTGTAGGTATGGGTAACATGTGATTAGATTATGGGTAATGTGTGTAGATTATGGGTAACATGTGAGCTAATATAGAGCAGTTTGCTTTAACTTAGCATCATATATGTTCACCCATAGTGATCATGTGGGCTTTATAAGAGCTATTATACGATTGCGTGTAACAAGCTGATTAACATTACACAAATTCCACCGTGTGCAGCAAAAGGCATTATATCTTTGTTATTTGAAGCCACAGAATAACTGATTACATTATAGTAGCTCACGTGTTCTTTCTTAAAATGCAAGTGGTCTAAGGGTACACTTGTGGTCTTCAATTCAGAATATAGCTTAGTTAAAGTCCACAAAAATCCTTTAAATTGCTTAAAGCTGTATAATACTGAACTTGTTACCTATATTAACGCTGCAAGCGTTACATTGTGGTCTCCGTGACGCATAATAACGTTCTTATTCAGGTGAAAGCTCACTTTTCACCTATTGCAGGTCGAGTGTACTGTAATAACTCTTCATAAGTGCTAAAATTACCGATGTTACCTCTTGTGACATCTTATAATGCAGTTTTGTGCTACTTGGGAATGCGCGTATTTTGAGTACGGAAAATACGTAACGACCAGAATGTAAGTAGTAGCCAATATAATATCAAAAATCCAACAGATTCAGTATTTCTTTTCCACATCACTACTTCTCCCAAGCGGGAAAGAGCCAGTTGGCAATAATAAGAAGAGGATTTCACTACGAGTTTTCTGTATCTACGAGTATTGTGCTCAATTGAAATGCAGTGAAGCGAAGATTTCGTAATATCAATATCTGGCGAGAGGCATCGGAAACAAAACACGAACAAGTCAGGTGTGGCACTTCCATCTCTAAATGCCCTCTGGTGAATGGTCGAATGAAGCTGTAATTAGGGGATCTTGATGATGAATATTAAGGGGAGCAACCCTAACACGGCCAGCGCCTATTGTTAGCATTGTTGATTAAACACAATCATTTTTTTAATCGCTTACAACAATGATATTTTTGTAGTAAAGATAAATCTATGATAAATATTGAGTATTTAGTGTTAAACTGAAATTGAGGTTATATTTTTAATTAGGTAGGTAGGTACCTACCTTCTTAATAGCCGTGTTTACAAAAATGTCTTGGCTATCTCATCATCACCACGTTGAAGATAATAGGAGGATGATACCCAGTCAAAATAATTAGATGGAATCATAAAGCGAACGGATCATGTGGCTGTATAGTTTTAACTTTTATAGGTACCTAGCTAATTTAATTAATTAGGTCAATTTCAACTACAAGGGCTTCTCTCTCTACATCTCTTGTCAACTCCCTTATTAAGCTCATCTAAATTAAATAAAAAACGTAACACAAATCAAGCTAAGCTCTACAACCACAGCTAACAACACTCACTTTCGACTCGATTAAGCGCATGACGATTTAATGTGACAACGCTCAGTCAGATAATACCTCCATTGTGATCCAATTACATACATACGGTGCTCACGGCAAGGGAGAACAGCTGTGCGACTCTCAGGGACATCCACCCTTTTCTCTCGCAGTATAATATCTAATTGAACCAATCTTGTTATTAGTAGATTGCGTGCACTTGATTTTGATTCCGATTATTGGCTTTTGTTATAATTAGCTATTGGGTAAACGTTTACCTACGACATGACAAAATGACCGTCTCTATTGACTGTGAAAAGGGAATTGACTTGAACACTAGATACCTAGGTGACGGATTAAATGGTAGTAAACGTAGAGCTTCCAGTTAGGTATGTAATACCTATTGCCATTAGCATAAAGCTGGGAGGACACTACTGACTGCTCATGAGCTTGATCATCCTTTTTGACAGCGCCGTCGTTGATTCGTCGCTTTCGGAAATGCGAAGTCGCCTGTACTACGTTTATTAAATTATCAACCACAACACCGCTGGCCGTCGCGTTCAATATCGTACAATCGACCGTATGTCTGTGGTAACACTTTAACTTTGAGCTGGCCTACCAATAGACAAGTTTCAATAGAATGAGGTCTACTGGTTTTGTTAGTACTTATGCGCGGTCTACTGTAGGTACCTACCTTTCCTCACCTTTAGCGACGCCTGCGGGTTAAAGACGTTTTGCATAATTTGAGCATCAAGTTGCCTTTTCATTTTCCTCAGGAGATTTACGCTACCACGATATTTTTTCCGTACTTTTCAACTTTCACCACACCTTTGCACCCTAATTGCGTAACACGTACACTATCAATCGCAATCTGAATCATTTTGAAGGATATTTGCTAATCCATATTAATATAATATTATAACTGCGAAAGTTTGCCTATCTGCTTTGTTGTACCTCTTCACGCTTAAACCGCTAAACCGATTTAGATGAAATTTGGTATAGGGATAGTTTGAGTCCGGGGAAAGGATATAAGATACTTTTTATCCCGATACCTCCACGGGATCAAAACTTATGCGAGTGAAACCGCGGGGCATTAGTGCTTCATATGTTCGAAAAATTTGTCTGCTCAACAATGTAATACCTAACGCAAAGAATGTTGTTGAACTGTCAAAATGAAAGCCAATGCTACTGTTACGCAATTACTTAGTTCTTTGTCTACAGAATAAAGCAGGTGCTCAACATTTTTATTAAAACGTATCCGCACGAAACTGTTTTTGATATCCCTCATTAGGTCCATGAACGTATCTACTACAATAATGATACAATTCAAACAATAGTATGGTACGTTCAAAAGAAACAAGCGAAATGAGAACAATCTGGCACGCATCCGCGGCTGTCCGCGGCTCGCGCCTAACGAGACGGATCATGCGAACTTTTATTTCTCCTTTATAGAAATAATAATGTGGGTATTTTCGCTAACAGAAATTGTTTTAGTTGAGTTGTAAAGGCTAAGATGTGGTTGTAAGAATAAAGACTGCACGAGAAATATACAATCAAATTAATTTCGGCTCTAAAGCAGCTACCTCCGTACTACATCCAAGGTAGGTAATTAGGTATAGATAGGTAGGTACAATACATTAGCTTAGGTGATTGATGTGTGGGTAATTATGCACATAAGTAGGCACCTACCTAAGTCAGACACCATCGTTATAACCTGGCGACCTTGGTGCATGTTGACGATTACCGTTTCATGCCATGCCATTGAGAGGAAGACCATTACAACTGAGGACGCGCGTCTATTCAGCAAAAATTGATTCCCTTATCTTTCAGTGAGTATGTCTTAGGTATACCTATCTACTGAAAGTTGTCAACGTAGATAGGTATAGGTACGCTGACAATACCTAGGTATCTACTTACATTTTAGGATCGACTTTGGATCCGTAGTCTACCTAGTGTTATGCTTAATTAAGATGATTCCTTCAATGCACTTGATCCCCATGCATTCGCAATCCAGTAGGTAAGTTATAGTTTACCTACTCGTCAAACCATCTACTAAACTGATTAAAATCACAGGATACGGAAGGCAGTGAGCATCGGCTCGTGAATCAATCACTAATTGACCGGACATTATTGTAACGGACACCAATACTCGCCATATGTCGTGTCGCCTCTCGCCTGCGAAGCGCTTCAATCCCGACGATAATGTCGCACGCTCTATTTAAACACAAGGGTTCTGTCATGTGGGCGAAGCCTTTGCGACTTTTAGCAAAATGATTCCTACAAACTGGAGTGTTATATAGACTCTCGCCATCCGTTACATTACATGATTGAAAACTAAGTAAGTAGGTACCTAATTAAACCCTTTACCATTTACGAGTATAAAATGTAAAAAACCACGTAGGTATAAATTAATTCAAACTTATGTTTGAAATAATTTGCATGCTAGGTATTGTATTATGGCGGAATGTGTCTCACATGCATGCCTGTAACATCCATTATGTATTTACCACGTTTTAAACAATAGTCGATATTTCTCAAATGATTCATGTTCTACCTATTAGATTTTTTAAATAGGTTCCTACCATATTTCCCGTGGCAATCTAACCCGTTTAATTAAAAAGCTTACTTACATGCGGAACCCCAACTATATCAGTGTCCGGATAATTTGTAAACAATATCGGATAGCAAAATTATGAACTACTTAGATTCACCCTTGTGGCGCGGACAGGGTTTCACCCCGAGACACTTCCGGGACAATATGGTGCGGAATCGGAGCTCTTACAAGCGTAGTTTTCTCATGCCGCAAGTAGGTAGGTACCTACCGGCACTGGGCAATGGGCATACAGGAATTGCAAGGAATCCTTACGTGGTTGGTGAGTTTTTTGTTAGGTCTTAGTATTCGCGTGGGAAACTTACGAGTTTCTTTAATAGGGCTTGGTGGTTTTGATTAGGTAACTTTAATAAATGACTAACAATTGATGTAAATGCCCTAAAAACACTGGGCAGGGGTAGTTATTTGAAACTCGAAAGTATTGCCGCCAGTTGGGCTGTGGAGCCAGGTCTTCGTCTTCTTAGCGTGTCGATAGCAATCTAAATGGACTCGGCCCAGAATTCGGCTACTTGTTTGGCGCCTTCACCAGCGTCCATCAGTTCCAGTGGAGCCAGGTAGTCACAGGATTTGCCTACTCCGTGCCACACCTTTGAGTCGTCTTCATCATCCAAGACGATACCAAATTCCCAAAAGCTTGAACATCGGGGACTAATATTGATGACGGTTAACTTTTGTTTTTGGCAGTGGCTCGCAGACGACGCAAGGAGAGCCGACCTCGCCGACAGCGCACCACCTTCTCAGCACACCAGACTCTTCGGCTGGAGCTAGAGTACGCGAGGGGCGAATACGTGGCTAGGGCGAGAAGGTATGCAAGGTCAGGGGGGGAGGGGGTAAGATCAGCAGCGGGCGTAGCGTGACTAATCACGTGAAGACTAATTCAAAAATTTCATAATTGGACTTGTATGAGTGATGAGGTGGTGGTTGCGATACCCAATAATTTTAAATGAAGCATTCTATTGCAGATGTGAATTAGCATCCGCTCTGTCGCTCAGCGAAACACAAGTCAAGATTTGGTTTCAAAATCGAAGAGCTAAAGACAAAAGGATTGAAAAAGCACAACTTGATCAACAATACAGGTACCCTAGAATCTACTTTACCTACACATATTTCATTATTTCAGCCGAATGACATCCACTGCTGGACGCTGGACATGGCATGGCCTGGCCTCCCCCAAGCACTACACCTATTTAGTTTTGATAAAACCTACCTATCTGCTTATTTATGTGGTTAGGGTCCTCGTTGGTCTCGTGGTTGCAAGCGCGACTGCTGAGCGTGGGGTCCTGCTGGGTTCGATTCCCAGGTCGGACAAAGTGTTATTGGGTTTTCCATTAGGAATTTTTTAGTAACAGTCCGGAGTTTGGAAGTTGGCGGTTTAATACCCCCGTGCCTCGGAAAGCACGTAAAGCCGTTATTGGTCCTGCGCCTGATCTCTCCCACCGGGCACCGTGACCGAAATCGGTCGGTAGGCTATTATTATTATACCCCCCCCCCCTTACTAATAAACGTATTAGGTAGGTACTTATATCAGATGAATAGTTAGGTAAGTACATACCGATTTCTCTCTTTCAGTCGTCAGTAATTTGACTTTCGAAAGAGGACAAGGCGTTGTGTAACTATACAGACGCTATACAACGTTTATTAGTAAGGTGGTACCTATAACAATAGGTTGCTACTAATGAGGTGAACATTTTTTACACGGGTACCTAATTAATTCTGCTCACAGAAAAACAATGATCTCGGAATGATTTTTGTCAACTGTTTTTATATACCTAAGGTACCTACTGTTTGTCTAGTAGGTATACAGTTTATCCTAAATTAATATTGTAATAATTAATCTACTACTTATATAAAAATAAGTCGGGTTTTCCTTCCTGACGCTATAACTCCAGAACGCACGAACCAATTTCCACGGTTTTGCATTCGTTGGAAAGGTCTCGGGCTCCGTGAGGTTTATAGCGTTAGCGTAAAATTCAGTGTAGGAGTAGTGTAGGAGTAGTGTAGGAGTAGTGTAGGAGTAGGGTAGGAGTAGTGTAGGAGTAGTGTAGGAGTAGGGTAGGAGTAGTGTAGGAGTAGGGTAGGAGTAGTGTAGGAGTAGGGTAGGGGTAGGATAGGGTAAGGGGTAGGACACCCCACGCGAACGAAGTAGCACCGGGCAGCTAGAAATATGGCAAAACAACGTTTGCCTGGTCAGCTAGTATTGTAGTAAAGAGAAAAGATTAGATTTTAACTTTTACGCTTTTTTGTTTGTACTTTTACGCTTGGATGAATTTTCCCACATGGGTGAACCAAGACCTGGATTAGGGCATAAGTTTTTATCCAGATATTCTCACGGGATCGAGACATGGGAGTGGGTGCGCTAGTCGTCATAGTACCTAGGGTAACTTTTATGTACCTAGGCACTTAGGTAAGCCTACTCAAATGTCCTGTCTTTGGTATTGTTCGTCGAATCGTTGAGCTCCTCAAGTTCTGAGTTGAGCTGCACGATTTTTGACAAATGCGTGCACTGATTGGACAGGTCCGCTCAATCTGTGTGGTTCTTTCCTCAAAAGACCATTTCAGACACCAATCTACATGGTCTTCACACGATCTGACCAAGATTTTGTCTGGACTTTAAAAGAGACTGTGACTTCTGAGTTTGTTTCGGCCTTTCTTCTCAGAATAGTCAGGAAACGCCGACCTCATCTAGTTTAAAAAAAAATATGATTGACGTGTAAAAGTGTTTGTACAAACCTACTTACAGAAATAAAAATCATTTATCATTTATCACTGCATTCTTATATTATGTAAGTAGGTATTCATATCACGACGGCTTGCCCAAATTACAATGTCGAATACTTAATTTATTTCAATGTGGCACATGAGGCACTTTTGACTGAAGAAGTTTTACAAGAAAATAGAATTGATTCTAGCTTTCGCTTACAAAAGGTATTTTTTTTATGGAGAAGAATGGGCAAGAAACTCCTTAGGTTGTTCCTCTTTTTAAATGTTTAACCGGCCACGGGTGGAGATGCGAATCCACCCAAATGCTTGCGAACTCCAAACCCACCAACGCCTCAAGTCTGCAGGATGCAAGGCTCTCATGGTCTCGTATTCCAGTCCATAAAGATAAAATCGATACTAAATGCACTGCCTGTGTGTGACCTTTCCCACGGAATTATAATGGAACGTGAGAAATCCCTCAGACTGTTATACTTTCCACGGCAATCACCCTTAGCCAAGCAAAATATTGAATAATTTTCCAAACTTTGCTCGAAGCACTGCTGTTTCAAAATCTCAGGAAGTCTCTCTCGTACTCTCTCTCTCTGGAAGTCTACTTTGGAGACCTCGAGTCTGTATGAATTCCGGAAAATATCATAATGCAGCATGTGACACAATTTGATTACCACTGCTACTTCCACACAATAATAATACGATACATTTCATTTCAGAATTTCATTATAATAGCTAAGCGTTACCATTATTTCTATTTTACTTCTGTTCCGCGCAATTATTATGATTGATAAAACGTGTCAATAAACTTTTGTCGTTGACTGTGCCTAACAGTACCTAGGTACCTAAAATGACTAAGCAACGACATAATTAAACTTCGTGTTGTTGTTGTGAACCGGTAAATGTGAAGTCGAAAACAGAAATCGACGAATAGGTACCTAGTTACATAATAAATTCACGCGTTTTCCTCATGGGTACCTACCTATTCAATAACTACAGAACGCCACGTGCTACGGCCACGACATTGGTCCTTTTGGTCGTCCACGTTCATACATCGGTCACACTGTTTGCGGACTTGCCACAAAACCTAGGTAGACTCCGTAAACTACGCACTTGATCTTTTTAAAGGTCAATGGATGCATCTACGGCTTCTTATGCATCGCTACCCGCTACTGAACTTACTTCCTGCCACTTGTAAAACTGCGCTACAAGATAGATAGATTGAATCCTTACTCTTTTATTAGGTATGGGCACCATAAAAGTGGCAAAAAAAATTAGAAATAATGAGCAAGATATAACGAAACGCGCTTAGTACCTATTATAGTTCCATAGGTAGGCACTATGTATTAGATGTGGCAGTGTGGGCGGCTGATGTTATTCCAGAACCCAAAATAGAACAATACAATTCCATTTTTCTTCAGTTGAATAAACGTTAAGTATACAATTATGTACTATTGCTCTCTATCTACAGACACTTAGCGGCTGCATCAGGCTTGTTCCCGACCGTGCTGTCTCCTTCATACTGCGCTCCGCCCCCGTGCCCCTGCCTGCCAGTGCAGCACCCACCGACAATAAACGACAAATAAATATCTATATTATATACTTAGTTGTAAGTAGTGTATAATTAGGGCCTTTAGATATGGTTCACAGGTATCGGTTCTAATATGACAAGTCTGGGTTTTACTACGAGCTTTTACAGAGGCTATTGAACTTGCCACGTGATGTGAAACGTTGTTTTGTTAGGCTAACGGTTCACTTGTTAGAGAGAACAGCGCGCTGTTCTCTCTAACAAGTGAACCGTTAGTTTAAATTTTAATGGTGTAAGAAAAGCCGAACTTTGCTGGGATGAATGGCCGATGTGTTTATTTCCACTGCTAATGTAGCAGTAGGTAGCTAAAGCATTGTTTTTAATTTCGGATAATTACATTCCATCGTCACTTGTTCCTTTTTGAGTGACCTTTGTAACAAAAAGATCCTAATAAGTTTTTGGTTGCAATTAAATTTGAACTTTATTAAGTATGACATTCAGTTTGTTAGAGAAAGTAAAAGGAATACTTTACAAACAACAGTTGCCAGTATAACTGTAAGCCATATCTGGCCGCGGCCCAATAGATTTAATAAACAACTTTATATGAACGACCTACTTTCAGGTCAATAAATTGTTATTTCAGTGTGATTGCTTTTGATAGCATCCACAGACATGCCAAAAAATATGTAAACGATTTTACGCTGAATTAAATGTGAATAAATGTTATTATATGTTTGTGTTATTTTCGCTTTGTGTTGAATAAATCTGTAAATATATATCTCAAATAGATGATACAATGTATTGTGGGATGAAATTAATCTAAACATAAGAAATAAATTCGTAATACGTTCCTAATTAGTTGAAAGAATATATTCCCTAATAAATATGTAATTTAGAGTAGTGTAAATAAAACTATATAGAATACAATAAAGGAAAAGGGGATGTTTAAATAAAAAATATGTTAGATTTTCAGTGGTTTTATTTGGATAGAGTCGACTTACCATGGCCTATTCCACGGTGGAAGGCTCGCGCACGTGTAGAACAATCCATGGAAAATAGTGTTTATTTAATTGTATGCACACAAATAAAAACAATCATAACTCTACATTAAAACAACTTAACATTAGAAAGATAACACATATCTTTAAGACATATAAATGATTATAATATTTACTTTTAATGCTTATACAATTCATATTGTTGAATTAGATAGAATACCTATAATTATATTTTTGGAAGTGTCACATATTTAATTTGATTGTTCACGCTACATTGTCAACTGAGAAACATTTTTGAAATGCTTTATAACAAATTCATTGAGTTCATTTCCTATTTCTAACACCAAGATAATTTAATTTGCAATTCAATTTTTTTAACTCAATTGGTGCTCTCAAGTACACAGTCATAAAATTTTACTGTAACACAACACTGCCATTCAATAGTATATTTAATTATTTTGGAATGTTATAGCTATCTCTATCTAATCATGGACGATATTATTGAAAATAAAATTATAATCTACAATAAACATTAAATGATTAACAGAAATAATATAAATCTCCTCACTTATGACTAAAAACGCAAATATTAATCTTATGCCACAGCTTTTACAGTATCATCCAATTGGACATGGAGAGTTTAAAATTTAAAATTGCATTACCTGACTAACACATAGCCGTGCGGAAAGTAATTAAAAAGTGGTAATTGAATTGTAAAAACTGTGATTTACGTGCTAAACGACTAACAATAATAGAAAAAAAAATGAATCTAGTGCCTACACAGTACCTTATTGTGAACAAACCTTAATTGAAGGAGAAAAATAAAATTGTAAAATGACTATGTAATGCAGTCGCTTCACTAAGTCCGCTTGTCCCTCACTAGCTAGCTGACCTCCTGGCCTACCTCCCGTCACTACTCTACCGTCTGCCTGCCTAGCTTCAACTAAGCGCAACTTGAGACCTACGTGTTAAAAAATACCTTAGTAAGTATACACCATACACATTAAAAATGTCAAATCCATCAAATTGGCACTGACATCATTACAAAAACAGAAAATGTATGACACTGTTGTAATGTTAATAAATGTTGAATCAAATTAGTTATTTTAATAAATGGGATTTGGAGCGTTTAAATTTTGAATAAAGGTGTCCCTCGAACTAATCGCCGCAATATTACGATTCGACCGATTTGATGTCCAAATCGAACGGATCCTTATTATTGCCTGCAGTATGTAAGTTGTGACAGATGAGTGAAGTGTTAGAGGATATTGCGTCGATTAATATAGGGACACCTGCAGGGCCTTGTCAAGTCACGCATGTTTTGCACGCCGATGAGACGAACGAACGTCACGTGCATGCAATGAAACAAGTAAAGGTGCGTCCACACAGTGTTACCAGTGTAACATAACATGTTTCTATAGAGAAGTTAGCAATGTTAAATATATGTGGATGGGTTTATAACATAGTTTGTGTTATATAACGTAACCTAGACGCACCCTAATAAGCATCAGACACTCGCAGGCGGTATGCAAAGCACGCATGACTTGTAGGAGGCACTAAGTCGTTAATGCCAATATGCTCTTTCACAAAATTACTATAATAAGATTTGGAATCAAGTAAGCGGGAGTTAAATGTCATAGTGTAGTAGTAAGAACAGAAGGATGTACTCACAAGAGGACTGCGCTGGCCTAGAAGCGGCGCTGGTTGGTGGCCTGCGCCTGGTTGGCCATGTTGTAGCCGGCGCCCGCGTTGGCGCCGCCGTTGCCGCCGCCCGCGGTGCCGTAGCCACCGCCGCCGCCACCTTCGAACCCATCGGCTTCTCAATACTTTAGTAACTTTGAACTTTTCAACAATTTTGACAAAGCCAGAAAGCGTAAATTTTGAACTCGCAGCACATAGCAGTAATCATTTTGCAAATATAGGTATAGTGGCATACGTAAGTGTTTTTTGGTGGCAGTTTTACTGTAGTATTTTGAGTTGAGTTTGAGGCTTTCGATTCAAAGAGAGTAGTATACTGATTAAAAAAACCGGTTAAGTGCGAGTCGGACTCGCACACCGAGGGTTCCGTACTTTGTGGGTATTTTTTTCTTTACGACATTGCTTCTTGCCAAATTTCATGATTCTAGGTCAACGGGAAGTACCCTATAAATTTTGATTCCCTTGAGTGTCGAAATAAACGTTTTTTGCGGTATATAAACGGCCGTATCTTTTTTTTACGTTAACTTAGAAGTTTGACTTTTTTTCACAGCTTCAAGGGACTGTAGACCGGAGTATAAAATGGTTTTAGTTTCAATTTGATACCTCCAAGCTTTCTCGAGATAAAGGGTCTTGACAGACAGATAGACAACAAAGTGATCTTATAAGGGTCCCGTTTTTTTCTTTTTGAGGTACGGAACCCAAAAAAAAACATTCGAAAAGTGTACTAACTTGAATTATTATAAGGCTGAGGTCTGGACGTATTGTAGTTTGGTCTCATCGGCCCACCGCCATATCCCTGCTGGTATCCGCCACCAAAGTTGCTATTAGGCTGGCTCCAGCCCCCTTGGTCCCCATATCCCTGGTTGCTCCAATTTCCTCCAGAATTACTTGAGTCCCATGGATTTTGGTTGCTCCATCCACCTTGTCCATATCCTGAATTGTAGCCGCCGCCATCTGGTTTTCAAAACAAATGATTATTTTATTTCAAAGTCATCCATAACAAATTAATGTCACCTTTATCTAAAGTAGGATATTCAGACAAGAAAAGTGATTTGAAACACATATATCAAAACAAGATTATTAAAATGATTCAGACACAAATGTGTGTTGTTATGGTACACAACTAGACAAAATAAAACCAAATCAGCTTTTCCTGTCTATGCTTCACTTCACAAGCCGGAGTCAAAATAGTTTGTGGTTTCATAAGCTGATTTTCAAGTTAGTGTAGTTAGAAAAGTATGGTGTACCTGAGTTACCCCAGTCCTGGCTCTGCCGGTTGCCCCAGCTGCCGCCGCCCCCGCCACGCCCTCCACCCCGCCGGCCCCCGCCGCCGCCGCTGCCGCCGCCGGGCCCTCCGGCCGCCATCTCAGACTTAGATAGCGCTTTCTTAACATCCAAGCGGTACCCTTTCACTTTGTGGTTAGGATGCACTTGGAACAAACATTTATTTAAGAAGCAGTTTATAGTTGTTAACATATATTGATCTGAAGTGTGAAACAGCATGAGAATTTACTTAAAAGTTTCATAGTTCATTTAAGTTAGTATTGTAATTAAAACCATGTATGAACTCACAGCATATCCTGTCAACCGGGTCATAGTCGTCAAACTCCACAAATCCAAAGCCTCTCTTTTTCCCTGTATCCTTTTCAGTCACTAAGCTCACAGAAACAATGCTCCCATAAGAGCTAAAATACTCCTTTAAATCTTCTTCCTCTATATCTTGTTTCAGTCCTCCGACAAAGAGTTTCTTAACTGTAGCTGCAGCATCTGGTCTCTTTATTTCTTCTCTAGGCACAGCTCGTTTTGGTTCAACCACTCTGCAAGGATTGTTTAGAATTCATTGACTAATGTCAGGGTTAATATGATTTAAATCAAGTGATTTTTTTTATAAAAATCAATGATTTAAATCAATACTTTTTTACTGCGACCAAATCAGCCAAAATGTGTCAAGGGACTTCCCCCGACATAACCTACAGCGCGCACACACGTGTCCAATGCTGTTTATACAGGGTTATTGGTAAAACATTAACAACCTCTGAGGTCATTGTAACATAAATATAGGGAACAGCTGATTTTTTTTTGCAATTTCAGGTTTAGTCCTATTTTAAAAGTTGTTCATAATGATGAGTACAATGACCTCTTAATGTTTTACCAATAACCCTGTTTAAGTAGTGTTATTATTTAATTAATAACTGACTTTCAAATAAAGAAAGATCAGAATGAAAAAAAAAAACGATTAAATCCGATTTAAATCAAATACTTAATTCCGATTATTTTTATTAAAAAAAAAAAAACATGATTTTTATCAACCCTGACTAATGTATTAACATTAGGTAAACAAATTGTTTTTACAATTAATGAATTTAGAAATTCAAAATAGAATCATTATAATCATCTAACTGGTTATATTACCTTCCGTCTATTTTATGTGGTCTATTTTTCTGTGCGTCGTCCACCATATGTGCCCGGGAATAAGTGATAAATCCAAAGCCCCTTGACCGTTTGGTCTGAGGGTCTTTCATAACTACAACGTCTACAATTTCGCCCCATTGTTCATAGAACTCCTTCAGTGAGGAATCATTAGTTCTGAAGTCAAGGCCCCCAATGAATAACTTCCGCAAATGCTCCGGTTCTTCCTATAATTAAAAATGTAGTTGACATTAACATGTGACAATGTTTTATATAAAACAATTCGACAAACAAGTCGACTTATTGAGTAGGAATGCCATTGCACTAGTGATGAATGGCATTCCTAAAAAAACAATACAATGTTGTCCTACAAATGCCTGTTTGCAGTTGAATGTTTGTGATGAATGTATCATAGGTATTATTATCAGTAAACTAGTGACTTGCCTATGATTTGTACAGGTGTTATCTACTGATGTGGTGACATGTCAAAACATTGAGATTTCTGTACTGTATCTAAGTCAAACATTAATGTATTAAACATCCAGCAGTCTCTTCAGACATCTTTTGGCTGATATGAAGACTACTTATACGTAAACCTCTGGTAGGTTTACGTAAATTCTCTTAATTATCATAAGCGCCGGATTACAATCCATTGTTAAGTTTAGACCAACTAAGAAGTCGCACACAAATAGCATTTTTTTTTTTTGGGGAAATATTATACTACTATTGTTGGAACTAAAGATGTAAAATATTTTGCCTTCTTTTCTTTTGTTTTTGTATTATTTGCTAGCTAATCATGATACAAAAAGGGTTCTTCTCCGATAACTTTAAAAGTTAGTTTTATTTTAGAAATACTACTGAATTTTAGATGAATCATGAAGGTTGGATTGGCAAAAGTGACTTTTCACTTAAACTTTCATAAATGCAGGGCCGATTAGATTAGAATTATATAATGTTCGAGTTTTACTACGAACGACTACACAAAAAAGAAACTGTTAATAACCGAAGCCTTGCCACGGTGTTCACGTCAGACCATTTTTTTTAAGTGTGGCATTTTGTTTTAAATTGTAAAAGAACTTACAAAACTATCCTTCTACATTCCATAAATAAATAAAACTAAAGATAATCACATTCACTAAAGACAATCAAACAAATCAAATTCCTCTCTCAAAAATTACTTACGTAGTCATCACCACCTCCGCTAGGTTTCATTGCTTCTGCCACAATTTAAACCTACAGGTTTTTCAACGAAAACGAAAAAATATTCTTTATTAGTAAGTATCGGTATGTATTTGCATGCCAATTACATGTAAATGCAGAAATGCACGATACCGCAAAATCAAAATGTGTTAAACAAAATTGAAATGCTGAATGGAATGAAAGGAAAAAATAACTGTCAGTCAAACTAAAATTAAATGTCAAATCATAAAACGTCACGTCATTAAACATAGACTAGAGAGGTATGTTTTTAAAAAGCTTCTGGATATGGCCTGAGCCAGCAGGGCTATTGGCTATCTTTTTCATGGTCAGTGACTAACAGGCTTCGGTTGTCCACCGAACTTTGATGATAACTGAGAATTTCATCAAACCGTGGGCGCTTTCCGAATTAGCTATAATCGCTCACAGCGCTCACATCATCTCACATGCGTTCCGATTTAGATATCACGATTATGACAGCTGAGAGCTGTCAACAATTCGGAACGCCCGTGAGCGCGCTCACAGTGCTTACTCAACGTCAAAGCGATATTATTACAGTATTTCTTTGTATTAACACCACATTTCTTCTTCTTTGGTTAGGTGGCGACTGTCAGCCAGAAGCACAATTTCGAAAATGCCACGTTAGTTTAATTTTAAGTTAAGATGTGCAAATCAAAACAAAACGCACATTGACACATCCTCACACACACACTGTCATTTTTGACAGCGCTCACGGTGATATTATTCTAGGGCATGGTCGGCGTTATCGCAAGATGGCGCAAGTCATGACGTCATTTATGACGATTCACGCGACATCGTTATCGCGCTCACGCTAATTCGGTACGGGTTTAAGCACGCTCACATCGATTATTTCCCAACACGGAACGCAGGGCGTATCAAACCCGTTTTTTTTTTAAAAACCAACATCTGTTATCCAGGGTGTTTGGTGCATCGTTAGCCAAATTGAAATGGTCGACTGAAGGGGTCATCTGCTAGCCTTTCAGACCCCTTAACACCCCCCATGCCCTGTGGATTTTTTTTATCGACTTTTTATTGTTTTACTAAAGAAAGACCCAAATTTTACATTCAAATACAAATTTAAAAAATATATAAGGCGTAGACTCTGAATTTTAATTTTATTTCGATGTGTATTGTTTAAGAGTACTTTTAAATACAAAATTAGTGCCATTATTCAACTAGTTTTTTTTTAATTCACTCGCAAAAGTAAAACTTAAATTAAAGCTGTTCATGTTACAGCTGTTTATATGGCTACAAAAAAAAAACCAAAAGCGACCGGGATCTTCCAACTCCTTTATTAATTCTCCAGTCTATCCTCTGGCTAATGATGTGCCACATGCCATAAAAATCTTTTAACAACGTTGTGAATTCGCTAGAATTGTGAATCAAGTCACATAAGACTACATTCCAAATTCTAATGATTTTTTTTTTATTGCGTAACTGTTACTTGAGAAAGAGGTGAAATTTGTTTTCTTACTCTTGCGCAGTAAAATCTATCTTCTATCACTTTCTTGCATACCTTAAATCGGTTTGAACAAATCACGCACTGCCGCCAATCCGTCATTTTTTTAGTCGAGACATCACTGCCTCTGCTACCTAACGTGTGTGCTAGTTCTTGTTACGTTTTTTTTTTTTAAACTTTTGTTGTTATTGTTAAACTTTGTTGAGTTTTTGTTATTGCAATGGCGACATTCTCTAACGAAGAATATGCGGACATCATGATGGCTTACGGAGCCGCCAATGGTGTCGCTCGTGCAGCGCAACGACTTTTACCAGGAACGCTTTCCTGGTAGACGATTACCTGGCCGCAGAGTCTTCCAAGACACATACCGACGCATACGCGAGACTGGCAGTGTCACTTTTAATGAACCAACTTCGAAATACGACTTCGTACAACAACTGTCGAAATACGAAACAGATGTCGGGCCTGCAATCGCAACAGAGGCCAACAATTTGAGCAGGATTTGTAACAATTATGAAATAAATGTTAAAAATGCAATTTTGTTTTTTTATTTCAAGTAAATCCCACGAAAAGATAGAGATACGAGACAGATTTTACCTTATAAGAATGAGATAACAGATTTATAGGTTTGTCAGGTATCATTTAGGCAAAAATATTTGGGCGTCGGGAGCCGCGTGACGACTCCCGGCCACCGTAGGCGCGGGCCTGCTGGCGGAGAGTAATGGGTAGCTCACCGTCCGATCAGGACCAGGCCCGGAGGGCGCGTATGTACGTGTTCCACGCGCGCCTCAAAGAGATGTCAGCACGAGGAGGGGCCCCATAGGGCCGAAGACTGCCGGGTCAGCGGGATAGTCCGAAAGGGTTACCGCTGGCCCGGAACATAAAGGGCTAAGGAAGGAACACGGGTGGGTTTTAGTCAGTAAGAGTCTGACACTCCCTTCCGCTCCACCCAGAGCGGGAGGGGCCATTTGATGATTTCCCATCCACAAAAAAAAAGGCGTGTATTTTTCAAAGAATTTACTTCTATCTGCGAGCCCTGCGTTTAATTTTTTAGAGCTATGAACGAAATCCACGCAGACAAATTCGCGAGCAAATTGCTATTATAAAAAAGTAGCACTCCAGGAGTGCCGACTGAAGTAAAAACAAAACACAAACCGAATACTTTGACACCACTCAGTAACTTATCGGATATACATTCATTAAAACCGAGTACATCCCTAGGACAGCCAAACACTGACATAGCAACGCACGTCGAAACTACAAAGAATGGAATAGAAACTTCGATCAATATAATTGATCGAAGATTAAAAAGCTTTTATTTCACACAGGAATTAGTAACAATTTTATTATGATAATGCAGGCGAGCATTAGCAAGGGGTTTTTGGAAAATCAACCTTTAAGGGGTTAAAAAGGAGGGATTTTATTCCTTTGAAAACTTAAAACTTGGCGTGAATACATTTAGTAACTAACCACGGAAGTCTCAAAAGACCGAGGTTCAGATTGACACTGGTGTGACGTCGTCGCGCGTCGTCGCTTTTGCTTGTCGTTGTTTCCCTATCCTCCTTTTTGGCGTGGCTTCGGTAGAGAACGGTTGTGTTGCTAGGTACTTGCTTATGTTGCATTGCCGGTCTGATTGCGCGTTCAAAAAATAAGTTATTGTCGTTTACTTAATTAATTGATATAATTGTGTGTAAAGAAGAATAATCCAACATGCGGCCGCAGCAAAACGGTGGCGACGACGGTTTTGTAAGTACCTATTTTTATCGATTCATATTTTAACCTTGTGTGCCGTTTTGTCCACTTTTGTTAGTCTTGTTTGATCTTTTGCCTTCTTTTTAAACTGTTAAACAATAGTATTCGTTCACTTTCAAGTTTCGATGGGTAAATTCTTTGTGAAAATCGATGAATTCCATGTTGTCCCCGAATTCACGCTGTCCGCCATTTTGTTGACGCCGCGTCCTACTTTCAGGATGAGCCCGAGGTGCACCGGAAGATCTTCATCGGTGGTCTCAACTACAGAACGACTGACGAGTCGTTGAAGTCACATTTCGAGAAATGGGGAGAAATTGTGGATGTCGTCGTTATGAAAGACCCCAAGACCAAGAGGTCGCGTGGCTTTGGTTTCATTACTTACTCTAAAGCGCACATGGTTGATGATGCGCAGAACAACAGGCCGCATCGCATCGATGGCCGGTAAGTTATTAACAGCATTCTATATCCTTATTACTGCAGCCCAGCTATATGAAAGCTTGAAACTTCTCTTTCATATCGTTTTAAGCTGCAAATAACATAAGACACTGCTTGGTGAATGTCGCGTGCAATTTTGTTCACATGGCATTTTCTGTGGGGTCGACATTTCATTACTTAGCCTTTCTATTATAAATTGTCTCGTGTTGAAAGTATTTAACAATTCTAAGTACTTATGATGTCTTTTCCAACAGTGTTGTGGAAACCAAGCGTGCTGTAGCAAGGCAAGACATTAAAAACCCTGAAGCTGGTGCTACTGTAAAGAAACTGTTCATTGGCGGCATCAAAGATGACCATGATGATGAACAACTCCGAGAGTACTTCTCAAGCTATGGCAATGTCCAGAATGTCAGCATTGTCACTGATAAGAGCACAGGAAAGAAGCGTGGCTTTGGTTTTGTGGAGTTTGACGATTATGACCCTGTTGACAAAGTATGCTGTAAGTATTGTTTTACTGCACAAATTTATTATATATTGATTCCCACAATTTTGCCCCAGATCTGAAATGTTATTAGCAGAGTTTGGCTTCTCTAATTGTGGATATTAACTATTGATTTTAGCTATACCTGACTGCCGTTTTAGTGGTAGATTATGGTACGCAAGTCAATATACATTTTTCTCAATATAAATCATGCATACTTTCTTTGTTAAAATGATTTGCTAATAAGTAATAATCTGTTTACAGTGAATGGACCACACAAAATCAATGGTAAACAACTGGATGTCAAGAAAGCCCTTCCTAAAGATGGTGCTGAACAAAGAGGAGGAGGAAGACAAGGTCCAGGTGGCAGGAATGACAACTGGGGTAATGGTGGTATGTATACTTATTATCAACCGATCCACCTTTCACTGATGCATTATTTTGAGTAACTAACTTTAGGATGGTATTTAATCTTCATTTACAGGTGGCTATGGCGGTGGTAACCAAGGTGGGTGGAACAATTCCAATCCTTGGGATAACAACCAAGGAGGAGGTTGGGGAGGCAACCAGGGTGGCGGCGGCGGCGGGGGTTACGGGGGCGGTGGGAACGGCCGCGGGGGCTGGGGCAACCAGGACTTTGGAAACTATAGCCAGCAGCCTTACAGTGGCGGGCCCACTAGGAACCAACAGTACGGCGGCGGTAATAACCGTGCTGCGCCCTACAACATGAACCAGGGCGGTGGTGGCGGCGGGGGCGGTGGCGGTTACGGTAGCGGCGGCGGTGGCGGCGGCAACAGCTATGGTGGGGGCCAGGGCAGAGGGGGGCGTTTCTAAACTATGTAAGTATAGATTTCTCACTGTCACAATCACTATCCATCTCACACCACAAGAATTCATGAACTATTCTTAGTAAAGATTCCCATTACCACCTATAGCGGGGAGTTGTGTGGATTTTTGTTGAAATCTCTATTGACCTTAGGTTTATGATTGAGCACTACATAGCATTAATTAAGCATAGGAAATGATAGCTACAGATATTTAGTAATGAATAGTACTGTTAGTTCCAATGATTAATGCTATGAAGGTAGCCTGTAATGTTAGTTTATAACTGTTACGTGTCTGATAAAAGGTTTTTTCAATCTCTAGGTTTCGTGCTAAGTACACTAGTAAAGCAGTGTTAACCGCTAGTGTAGGCAGTACGCTCCGGAGCACTAGATACACACCTCATGGTCCGCCCGCGAGACCACCTAGGAGAAGGCGTCAGGAAAACCAATAGAATTGTAGCTGGAGCTCTTGACTCTTTTTAACTTTTAGAAGCATATGATTAGAATACTTTTATATGTGTACTGAATTGTAAGATGGTCTTCTATTTATTGTAGTACCTAGGTACTTATCGTGACATACTTTTAAGGATATAGAAATGTAAAAATGAGAATTATTTACGTTTTTTTACGAATTAAGTACAATTTAGGATAATTCTGTAAGAATCCCTCATATAGACGCTAGGTGAACGAGATCAGAGTTTAGTTGACATAGATTATGAAGAATCATGATAATTTTAATTTTCTGACCTTACTCAGTATTAAGTTCTCAAATAGCTGTTATATGATTACTAGGTTTAGAATTATGGACTTTTAGGCTAATATAATGTATAAATAAACTTTAATACAAAAATAGTAGGGTTGTTTCTTTAGATCTGTACATATTCCTCTTTTATTTTATTTTTTTCGTCAGCACTACACAAGTTGTGCAAATACTATGAAGTAAGTAACCTTACTAAAATAGTCATGCTGACATACTTAATTATAGATATTGATGTAGATGAATAAATAAACAATTTTTATGTCTTACCTAGAGTTATTGTTGTACATTTTACCTACCTACTTATTTCGCCCCTAGAACTTGCAATGAATGATTAGTTTACTGTCTGCATTCGAAAGGGAAGATGTTATTATTGAAACTGTTGTGCTTCTTCAGACAGTAATAAATTGTATGGTGTTATATATGTAACGGTATTACCGTTATCTAACGGCATGTAGAAGTCGTAGACCTCGTACACCAGTGTACATTGAACGCGATAGATGTCAATGATACGGATATTTACGAGCAAGATCAAACTAAGCACGAGTAGGTAATGTATTTAGAAAGGTATGTAGTTATTTAGGTGTCCATTTTCGTATTATTTTTTATGAATAGGCAGGTATTTATTTGTGAGTATTTATCTATACATTCGTGATTATATACATTGCAGTACTTGTCACCATAAAATTAGTTGAGATTATTTGGTATGTCAGACTGGCAGGGGTCACCATCAGGTATTTTAATTTTGATAACACTTAAAAAATTGGTCGGAATTTGTCGCCGAATATCAGAATTTGTCTGTCACTGATTCAAAAGATAAGGGTTTATAGGTGTAAATATTTTTTCTTGGCAATTTTTCAACTAAGACCCTATTTAATCTGTGACTTGGCGACAAATTGCGACTAATTGGCGACAAATTATGAGAGAAAACACATCTTCGCTAGGTGCCCTAGTTTTTGAGATATATTGTGGTGTCACTGACCCTGGCAGGGCCACCATCACGGATTTTAATTTTGATAGCACAAAAAAATTGTCGCTAATTAGTCGAAATTTGTCGCCAAATATCAGAATTTGTCGGTCACTGGTTCAAAAGTTATAAGGGTTTATAGGTGGCCGATCTGGAGAAAGTTTCCCCAGCAGGGCCACATTTATATCTCAAAAACTAGGGCACCTAGCGAAGATCTGTTTTCTCCCATATTTAGTCGCCAATTAGTCGGGATCAGTCGCCAAGTCACAGATTTAATCGGGTCTTAGTTTAGGAGATATAATGGAGTTCAATTAGTAAGGTATAGTCCAAGAGCTAGTCGAAGTTTTTTCGTGAACTATTCGATCTAGCTCTTGGACTATACCTAACACATATAAACCCTAATATCTTTTGAACCAGTGACCGACAAATTCTGATATTTGGCGACTGATTCCGACTAATTGGCGACTAAATATGGGAGAAAACAGATCTTCGCTAGGTGCCCTAGTTTTCGAGATATAAATGTGGCCCTGCTGGGGAAACTTTCTCCAGATCGGCCACCTATAAACCCTTATAACTTTTGAACCAGTGACCGACAAATTCTGATATTTGGCGACAAATTTCGACTAATTAGCGACAATTTTTTTGTGCTATCAAAATTAAAATCCGTGATGGTGGCCCTGCCAGGGTCAGTGACACTATATTGTGGCCCTGCTGGGGGAGACACCTATAAAGGTGACTGAACTGGAGTCTTATATCTTTTAAACCAGTGACAGACAAATTCTGATATTTGGCGACTAATTTCGACTAATTGGCGACAAATTTTTTGTTATCAAAATTAAAATCCCTGATGGTGGCCCTGCCAGAGTCAGTGACACTTATTTGGTTAGAGTGAATTAAAAGGCATTGAGCGTTGTGTCCTGTCAGCAAATTGCACATTACAAAATTATATAGCTTACCTATTTAGATTTCTAATGACTTTTCAGATAATCTTGCAATGAAGTTATTTCTATGGTTTCATACATTGGAGTACCTACTACAAACTCGTTCCAATTCTTCTTTGACACGTTGAGGAACTAAAATGAATAACGTGGCTCTTTAGTAAGAATAAAAAGCCACACACTTATCCCACAACTTAGATTAGCACAAAAGAATTGCAAAGTATATTTTCAACAGACTTGTTTCAACCTACAGTAGCTCTTCAAGTCTTTTTTCCTGTGTTCAAAGTTATTTTTATTTCAGTTACCTGTGATCAATTTATTTATTATTTTTTTCAAGTTTTGTTTCATCTTGATAGATTGTAGGCATTCCATATTAACTTTTCATTTCTAATCTGTTAATTTTATTTCCATGATGAACTTCGGGGGCATCGGGGTCTAAACGATCTGCGAAGTTCCTTTCCTCGCAGGTAAGTTGTTTGATAAGTTAGCAAACATTTTAATTATTAACGTCGATGGCTTTGCATTATCATGTTTAAAAAAAATAAAGATTGATCAAAATACCTGTTTGTTTTTTTTTTCTATTCTTCCGAATGACAACCTGGAATAATTGGTTTCGATCACTGACTCTGACAGGGCCACATTTATATCTCAAAAACTAGGGCACCTAGCGAAGATCTGTTTTCTCCCATATTTTGTCGCCAATTAGTCTGAATCAGTCGCCAAATATCCGAAAAATATAAGGGTTTATGTGTAGATATAGTCGCAACAGCTAGATCGAAGAGTTCACGAAAAAACTTCGACTAGCTCTTGGACTATACCTTACTAATTGAACTCGTTATATATTCTAAACTAAGACCTGCTTCAATCTGTGACTTGGCGACTGATTTCGACTAATTGGCGACAAAATATGGGAGAAAACAGGTCTTTGCTAGGTGCCCTAGTTTTTGAAATATAAATGTGGCCCTGTTGGGGAGACTCCAGATCGGCCACCTATAAACCATTGTATCTTTTGAACCAGTGACCGACAAATTCTGATATTTGGCGACAAATTTCGACTAATTGGCGACAAATCGAAATTTGTCGCCAAATATCAGAATTTGTCGGTCACTGGTTCAAAAGTTATAAGGGTTTATAGGTGGCCGATCTGGAGAGTTTCCCCAGCAGGGCCACATACTAGGGCACCTAGCGAAGATCTGTTTTCTCCCATATTTAGTCGCCAATTAGTCAGGATCAGTCGCCAACCGAAGTTATTTTCCAATTTGTAGTGTTTTTTTTTGTAAAAGTTTTAATTTTTCACTTTTTAGCGGGTCAGTTTGTAATTTATCTAAGTTACAATAGCCGAATGTCAGCTGCTCATCACATGTTACAAAATATTGCTTTTCCCGATGCTGGGACGTTAATTACTCACCATACGCATTGTGACGAGCATAAATTGCACAAAAACCATATAGAAGTAAACGAATTGCAATCCGTGAAATATTTGTCATTGAGTAGTTTCGATGGCCATCTGTGGTCTTCATCATCAGCTCCATTTTACCAAATGACGATTTCCGAGAGCAAATGCTCAAGTTACTTTAAAAAATACCCAAATCGCTATAGGTTTGCCTATAAAATTTGAGGGTTTCCCTCGATTTCCATGGGATCCTCTCATCAGATTTCAACTTGATGATAATGGGACCACTTCAGAAGTACCTACCTATATCCTTTCGAACAAAAAAATAATTTTGAAAGTCTGTCCACAATAAATTGGCGGAGTAATCGCGTAACAAACACCACAAAAAAAAAACAACGTCGAATTGAGAACCTCTTCCTTTTTTGAAGTCTGTTAAAAATGCGAGCTATATGGAAGATTTGTCCAGCCAACCTGAGTCACATACTCATCGACATGTGTATTCTTCCCGTCCTCACGGTGTCACTGACTCTGGCAGAGCCACCATCAGGGATTTTAATTTTGATAGCACAAAAAATTAGTCGCTTATTAGTCGAAATTTGTCGCCAAATATCAGAATTTGTCTGTCACTGGTTCAAAAGTTATAAGGGTTTATAGGTGGCCGATCTGGAGTCTCCCCAGCAGGGCCACATTTATATCTCAAAAACTAGGGCACCTAGCGAAGATCTGTTTTCTCCCATATTTAGTCGCCAATTAGTCGGGATCAGTCGCCAAGTCACAGATTTAATCGGGTCTTAGTTTAGGAGATATAATGAGTTCAATTAGTAAGGTATAGTCCAAGAGCTAGCCGAAGTTTTTTCGTGAACTATTCGATCTAGCTCTTGGACTATACCTACACATATAAACCCTAATATCATTTGAACCAGTGACCGACAAATTCTGATATTTGGCGACTGATTCCGACTAATTTTATTGGCGACTAAATATGGGAGAAAACAGATCTTCGCTAGGTGCCTTAGTTTTTGAGATATAAATGTGGCCCTGCTGGGGAAACTCTCCAGATCGGCCACCTATAAACCCTTATAACTTTTGAACCAGTGACCGACAAATTCTGATATTTGGCGACAAATTTCGACTAATTAGCGACTAATTTTTTGTGCTATCAAAATTAAAATCCCTGATGGTGGCTCTGCCAGAGTCAGTGACACGTCCTCACGTATGGTTCTCAAACACATGGTCTTTGATAATTCAGCAGAGGTCCACGCTCAAGGTTTGCCAGAGAGCTGTGTCGAGATGTGGAAAGAGAGTAGGGACTAGGGAGATCTTTGTCCAGCAGCATAATGGCAAAAAAAAATCTAAATAACTATCGAAGAATAGATGAATACACTCAATAAATAAAATATCAATTAAAAAAATAATTGTAAAAATATTGTCCTTTACCTCGTTATACAACAATTCAAGCAATTTATACGCCCCTGTGTCTTTGCATAATTTATGAAAAGTTGGGCTTACGCCTCTGTGTACCTGCTCGGGGGGCGTATTTTTATGGGGTGTATAGGACATAAAATTCAAATTTTTTGGTCGTAAAGCACGTGCTATCTCAGTCAATAAAAAAAACTCCCATTTTTGAAAAACATCAAAAATCTAGGAACTTTGTCGCTTGGATACTTTTATGTAGGTAGCTCTAAAAATGAGATATAACGAAAACAATTTTTTTTTGTTTTTTGCTTCTCCTGAAAACCCGTGTTTTGTGCTATACGCCCTTTGAGCCCAGAAGTATCGATATGGTTATGTATAGGTATAATATAACATAATATCTATGATAATACCTTCCTAGTTCTATTCTACACCTACATACCTACAATTATAACTAGTAGGCAGGTACTAATAAAAGACCGAAGAGTTGTGGCATCTACCTACATCTATCAACAACAACATATCAGGCAAAATTAAAATAAGTACCTACTTACCATGTGAACGAGGTAATCATCAAATGCTTTTTAGGTAACCATAAACTTTGGCTGTCTTCAACATCATCATTATCCATATTGTAAGAATTAGGTACGACTGTTTTATATAGGGTGGCATATATCGACTCACAACCTGTTACCATGAATTCAGTTCATGATTCTGAGCCCCCTGCGTTGAAAATTTTCATCTTTTATTAAAAAACCGCGTAGGTAATTTAAAATTTTCTATAATCATGTAGGTACAGTCAACAGCAAAATAGTAGATGATCCAAAATCAGAAATTCAGTAGGATTCAAAACTGATCACGAATATTATGGCAGCTGTACACCTACTAGTAGTAAATGTTTGGTATAATTTACAATCACATAGTTTTGAATCACTTCGACGCCTCACAGTTCTGACGCGAACTCCGTTCATTAGTAGGTACCTACCTATTGAATTTCTGATTTTGATCATCTACTTTTGCTGTTGACTGTAGGTACTGAATTCATGGTTACCTACAGTTTTTGTGCGTAAATGTTCCAGCCACCCTGTATATATGATTGTATACTTATTTAAAAACAACCGACCTCCAAAAAGGACACTACAAAGTGAAAAATAACTTTAATTTCGGAAGTCTGTGTCGTTGGGTTCGAATTTTTGTTGATTACGAGAAAGCCTTTGATTCGATCGAGACATGGGCTGTGCTGCAGTCTCTTCAATGGTGCCAGATCGACTATCAGTACATCGAGGTGCTGAAGTGTTTTTAGGAAAACGCCGCTGTCAGTCCGACTCCAGGATCAGACCTCGAAACCTATCCTTCTGCAGGGAGGTGTACGTGTAAGACAGGGAGAAGTTATCTCTCCGAAACTTCACCGCTGCACTGGAGGATGTCTTCAAGGTTCTGGACTGGAAAGGGGCTGGCATCAACATCAACGGTGAGTAGGTTCATAACTCACCTTCGATTTGCCGACGATATCGTAGTCATGGCTGAGACTATGGAGGACCTCAGTACAATGCTCGATGACATCAGTAGAGCCTCCGAAAGAGTGGGTCTTAAAATGAACATGAACAAAACGAAGGTCATGTCAAATGCCCATGTAACACCCACTCCCATAAAGATCGGAGACGCTATACTCGAAGTCGTGGACGAGTATGTTTACCTAGGACAAACTGTCCAGTTAGGTAGGTCTAACTTCGTGAAAGAGGTCAATCGTCGAATCCGACTCGGCTGGGTAGCGTTCGGGAAGCTGCGCAATATCTTCTCGTCCCACATACCGCAGTGTCTCAAGACGAAAGTCTGACTAGTACGTGTTGCTAGTGATGACTTATGGCACTGAAACGTGGTTGCTCACAATGGGCCTTATAAGAAGGCTAAAAGTCACCCAAAGGGCAATGGAGAGGGCTAGGCTTTAGTTTCCTTGCGTGATTGAATCAGGAATGAGGAGATCCGCAGGAGAACCAAGGTAACCGACATAGCCCGAAGAATTGCCAAACTTAAGTGGCAGTGGGCAGGGCACATTGCTCGCAGAACAGATGGCCGATGGGGCTGAAAGGTTCTGAAGTGGCGACCACGTACAGGAAGACGTAGCGTTGGAAGGCCTCCCATAAGGTGGACCGACGACCTTGTGAAGGCCGCAGGAACCCGTTGGATGCGAGAAGCACAGAACCGGTCGAAGTGGAAGTGCTTAGGGGAGGCCTATGTCCAGCAGTGGACGTCTTTCGGCTGAAATGATGATAGGTGAAATGTAGTTACATGATGGATAAAACAAATATATGTTGTGTCACTATGTGCTGCCTTGCAAGGCGTACAAATATTGCTTACATAGTAGATAATGGATGTACAGGTAGGCCTATATATAGTCACCGACTTCCGATATTATAGTTATTTTTCACTTTGTATTGTCCTTTTTGGAAGTCTGTTGGTTTTTTTTTGCAAAAAAGTTTTTATTTTTTTCACTTTTAAGTTGTACCTACTTACCACACACAAATTCGTATGTAACACTACTTGCTATGTAGGTAAATATCAGTGACAGGAAGTCATTATAATAACATCATCAATATAAACTAAGTGGCAAAAATACGTATTATTGAACCTAACTCAAAAACTTCCCGAGCAAAAATAATAAAATGTAGGGACCACTTCTGAGGTATATATCCATTCCTATCCCTATCCATTGAAAAATATTTTTTGAAATCCCGCGTTAATAAATCTGTAGACGAGGCGTTTCTGTACATTGAAAATATTTAGTTGGGGTGTTATAGGATAACCAACAGATGCCATTTCATCAATTTTTAGAATTTTTGTCTGTTTGTCGGTTTGTCGGTTTGTCTGTTTGGATGTGACAAAATTTGATTTGAACACGTTCAACGTAAAAAGTACCAAACCAATATGGTAAATTTTTATACTCAAATATAGTGTAGAACTCGGAGTACCTAGTAGTTAGTTTTGGTTTCATCGCAATCGCTTCACTGTATCAAAAGATATAATCAATTTAATGTATTCTACAACAACTTTCATTACGTAAGTTGGATACACGTAATGACATCTATTGGCGCTTTATAGTACTAACGAAAACATAATTATTGTGTTTATAACATTATTATGTGAATAATCACGTCATGCAGGCTTACCTATAAGATGACTATCACAGTCACTTCTGCCTGTGTTATTTGAAAAAGTAATGATTACATAATATAATGTTAATCGCTTTCGATTGTTGGTTGATTAGTGGCGCTAAAAGAATTTCAAATAAAAAGTGAGGATAATGTAAGATAATATTATGTGATGTGGTGTTCTGAGTGATAAAGATTGCAATGATAAATGAATTTATTTTTGTAAGTAGGTTTGTACAAACACTTTTACACGTCAATCATGTTTTTATTTTTTAAACTAGATGAAGTCGTCGTTTCCTATCTGACTACTCTGAGAAGAAAGGCCGAAACAAACACACACACGGGCAACTTTATTTAGGAGCTCTTTCGAGGGGCAAGCAACCTTTCTAACATTGTTAACAGAGAAGCATTTTCTTAGTGACATAAGGTTTTAAGATCATAATTATCATACTTTCATAGTTTTTTTGCCTGTTTTCTCGATTTTTTTTTAATTTTTTTACCATGATAACGCTTCAACGCACACCTCAAGACGGGCTGTTGATTTATTGAGTATAGGTTCGGCAGGTACACACGCTTTTTTTTTGTTTCCGGGGTGGAAAATCTTCATGGATGTCCGCCGCCCTGGAACGGGCGGCGAGGTCTGTCAGGCTCTTACTGACTAAAAATCAACCCAGTGTTCCGTCTCACACCTACGTCGGGGGTTGCGGGACCGTACGATCCTTCCGCAACCCCCGACTGGTGACGTCAAAGAGGGGCGCGCGTGGAACACTACGCGCCGCCAGCTCAAGTCCTGATGTGTTGGCGGTGACAGACGTCCCCGAATTCGTCGCCCCTGGACCCGTTTAGGGGGGCTGGAAGAGGGCGTTGTACGCCCTCCGCCGACGCCCGATGCGCCTACTGCGGGCCGGGTGAGTGGATGAGATCTCCCTCTCCCTTTCCACAGCCTCCTTCTGCGAGACGACCGTTTCGCAGAAGGAAACCACCGCGTCCCAGGACTCTTCGCTGCCGTCGACTCGACTACGGCCGGCAGCGATACGTCAAGGTGCACACCCAATACAAGTAGCACTGCCATGTCGTAAAAAGGTATTGTAAATTATGTTTTCGAGACAATAACTAAATTCATCAAATGACCCCTCCCGCTCTGGGTGGAGCGGAAGGGAGTGTCAGACTCTTACTGACTAAAACCCAGCTACCCATTACTCTCCGCCCGCAGGCCCGCGCCTACGGTGGCCGGGAGTCGTCACGCGGCTCCCGACGCCCGGAGCGTCTCCCACGGTGGCTGGGACGGGAGGCTCTCTCCATGAGCCATCCCGCCACCTCCTTTGCTAGCATGACTGCTTCGCAGAAGGAGGTGACTGCCTCCCACTCCCTCTCGCCCCGGACCATGGCTTGCACCAGGGCCGGACGCGAGAGGTCGCCGCCGCTGCCAATCACCTCTACGAGGACACGGCGGTGCTCCGCACAAGCGGGGCAGACCTCCACCGTGTGCTCCACCGTGTCCTCTGAGCGATCCTAGCAATGGTGACACCCGGGCGTTTCCTCCCGCCTGATGATGTGCAGGAACCTCCCGAAACTTCTGTGTCCGGTGAGGACCTGCGTCAGGCGGTAGGTGAGGGCGCCGTGGCGCCTCTCTAGCCACTCCTTAAAGAGGGGTCTTATCGCCGCTATCGCGGCGTGCCCTGCGCTGGGTAGCGACAGTCGCTCTTTCCATGCCGCCATGAGATCGCGCCGGAGATCTGTCCGCTCCGCACCGATTTGCCGCGGAAGCGGATCTTCCCCCCGGCGTAGTGCCTCCGCGCGCCACTCATACAGGCGCGCGAGGACTATCGCCTCCAGATCCCATGGCGGCCCCGACACGTTCCAGTTTGGGGGCCAAACGTCGGAAATGCACCATATCGACCCTCAAGGTATCTTATGGTAAATGGACATAATATGGCTATTTGGTCAGACAATCAGCCTCGAGCAGGCGCTTTCATTTTTATTTATCCTCAAAAATCAAAGTGACACTTCGTCGCATTGTCATTATGAACCCTGAAGACGCAGTGACTGCTGTGCAGTCGAAAGGGCTATGGTTGAGAACCCCAGGCAAGGAAAGCGTTACCAGACAAGATCGGAAGATTTTTCCTTTTACACCTTTCCTAAGCGACACATTATTGTGTTCCGACATCCACGCGAACGAAGTCGCGGGCACAGCTAGTACAAAATAAACAACATACCTACAGTCGAATTTTGAGAACCTCCTCCTTTTTGAAGTCAGTTAAAAATTGAAAGAACAATGTAGAAAGAACAAGGTAGTACCTACATACCATACCAAAGCTTTCTAGCTCGGAAAACAAAGCAAACAACTAAGTATTTATATAAAACGGCTATTGTAGGGGTAGGTATGCCTATGTTGTTTATTACCCGACTGCGCCAGAAGGAGGGTTATGTTTTTTATAGGTACGGAGACGACAGGCTCGACCGAACACCAGGGTCTAAATCGGGAGGGAGGCCGAAATCCACTGGTACGCCATAACGCCACTTTCGAGCATGAGGTAGCATATTATATGGATATCAATGGATTCTTACTACGAAAACAGCAAACAGCTCGCCTCCAAGCTCCATAATAAAATTATATGATAAAGACGACCGCGTAAAATGTGACAACCCTATAAGTACTTTCATCTAGAAAGAGTAGGATGGACGGTTTTTCAAAAGCTTTTCTTGAGCGAGACGTTGAGATGAAAAGAGCTCTAAGACAGCAAAAGGGAAATTACTCAGCCGGTACATCAGAAGAGCGTGTACAATTTGTTTTTTTATTTATATAGTAGGTAGACATGCAAGTGTTGGTATTTATATTTTCATGTAAATACATGAAAATATAAATACCAACACTTGCATGTCTACTGTTTATTTGTTCTTTTATTTACCTTTAAGTAATTAGGTATATATTATACATATTTAGTTATAATAGGTTTATGCGTAGGTATCTTTATATTTAAAACTAGCACTTCGTCCGCGTGTATTTTGTACTTTCCTCTAAAAATTTCGAATATGTATGTTTATGATCTTTATCATTTATTTAGATTAATAAGTATTCGGGCCAATTTTTAAGTTTGTAGATCAAAGGAATCAGATTTTTCAAATAAACAGGATCCTCGCTTTTCACCCCCACAAAGGTGGATTTCTGAAAAATCATAACTTGACTCAAAGACCGATACCTACTCATTTTCGAGTTAATGGAAGCAAGCAGTAAAATCCACCCCTTCTTCTTCTTAGCGTGTCGATAGCAATCTAAATGGACTCGGCCCAGAATTCGGCTACTTGTTTGGCGCCATTACCAGCGTCCACCAGATCCTATAATGTGCAGCTGACAGGACATGCAGGACACGATATTAAGTGTCCCATGGTTTGTGGAACAGCACCACATTTACACTCCAAGGCGGAGTCGTCTATGAATCTCCACCTGAACAGGTTTTCCTTGCTTCAGCTAACCTGGGTCCGGAGTCTGTTTAAAGACTTCCAGGTTACCCAAGGTTACTCATATCCAGGTGGGAGGTCTTCAGCGGGTGGGACGAACGGTTTGGGTAAGGAAGGACTGTCTCGCCACAGCTTCAGTCTTTCTTGTCATGGTTCACCAGTGAGTGGGACGACACACTTTAAAAAACTGTTTCGGCTTTTCAGCCTTTGTGGCACAAGGATGTTGTCGTGCAAAGGGTCATGTGTCGGAGACCATTTTGGCTCTTTCGCTGGAGCCAGTGCTCTGCGAACCACTGGTGGCGCTATTCCTGCTAGTGGATACAGCATTTCCTACTATATTCCCCAGCAATCCACCCCTTAAACTTTATTACCCTTTTCCACCTTGGTAGGAGTCGAGTTTTGAAAAACCCTAAAACCCATACCCACTTTTTACCGAGTTTAGAGTTAATCCGACAGCGGGTTACATATTTTTCTAACCTATTAAATTTGTCACCCCCTAAATCCTCTGTGAGGGTATTTTTTTAAACTAAAAGTGACATTATTTATTATATACTGAGCCAAATATTGCCAAGTTTCAAGTTTATTAACCAAATTAATAAGATTTTTCGTATAAAGGGTTTTGAAAAATCGTCTGGGATGTTACTATAGTTTGACATAAGTAAAGATTATTTACACCAATTTTCCAATCAAACCACGTAATAAAATACTCCCCTATGAAATTGACTATCCCTCTTCACCCCGTTAGGGGTAGATTTTCTAAAAACTTTGAAATATTTTATTATTTATTTTGGACTCTGGACGCGCTCGTTAAAATTCTTCCATACAAAATTTTACACCCCCAATCTCCCTTTAGTTTTAAATTCATTAACCAAATGAATAAGATTTTCATATAAACTGTATCCTCGCTTTTCCCCCCCTACACAGGGGTGGAATTTCGAAAAATTTAGATGTGTTTATTACTTGACTCGAAGATTTATTGATACCAATTTTCGACTTAATCAAGCCACGAAGAAACTCCCCTGTAAAATTAACTACACCTTTTCACCCCGTTAGGGGTAGGTACATTTTCGGAAAACCCTGATACATGTTATTTTTTATTTTTGGTCTTAAGTATAAATAGGTACCGAGTTTCGAGTTAATCGGACCGCCCGTTAAAATTCTTCCATACACTTTTTAACATCCCCCAATCCCCTTTTAGGGGGTAGTTTAGAAAAACAAAAAATGCCAAACTTCGTAATTTACTTAAATAAGTATTCGTGCCAAGTTTCAAGTTTATTAACCAAATGATAAGATTTTTTATATAAACTGTATTCTCGCTTTTCCCCCTCACACGGGTAGAATTTCGATAAAGCGTTTAGGATGTGTTCATTACTTGACTCAAAGATTTATTGATACCAATTTTCGACTTAATCAAGCCACGCAGTAAACTCCTCCCCTGTAAAATTAACTACACCTTTTCACCCCGTTAGGGGTAGATTTTCGAAAAACCCTGATACGTGTTATTCTTTATTTTTGGTCTTAAATATAAATACCTACCTAGTTTCGAGTTAATCGGACCGCGCGTTAAAATTCATCCATATAAATTTTGACACCCCCCAATCCCCTTTTAGGGGGTAGTTTAGAAAAACAAAAAGTGCCAATCTTCATAATTTACTTTCGTGCCAAGTTTCAAGTTTATTAACCAAATGAATAAGATTTTTCATATAAACTGTATCCCCGCTTTTCACCCCCACAGGGGTGGAATTTCGAAAAATAGTTTGTGATGTGTTCATTACTTGACTCAAAGATTATTTATACCAATTTTCGAGTAAATCAAGCCACGCAGTAAAATCCTCCCCTGTAAAATTAACCACCCCTTTTCACCCCGTTAGGGGTACATTTTCGAAAAACCCTGATACGCATTATTCTCTATTTTTGGTCTTAAGTATAAATACTGAGTTTCGAGTTAATCGGACAGCCCGTTAAAATTCTTCCATACAAACTTTGACACCCCCCAATCCCCCTTTAGGGGGTAGTTAAGAAAAACAAAAAATGCCGAACTTAATCATTTAGTTAGATAAGTATTCGTGCCAAGTTTCAAGTTTATTAACTCAAGGAATTAGATTTTTCATACAAACGAAATCCCCCCTTTTCACCCCCCTAAAGGTTGAATTTCCAAAAACCCCTTCTTAGTGCTCCCCTACATTATAAAAGGAAGCCGTGTGCAAAATTTCACATTCCTAGACCCAGTAGTTTCGGCTGTACGTTGATATGTCAGTCAGTCAGTCAGTCAGTCAGTCAGTCATTCATTCATTCAGTCAGTCAGTTTCTTCTTTTATATATATTTAAAATATTTATTCCTCAATGACGGCACGGTTGGCGCAGTGGTTAAGCGATTGACTGCTGCGCTGCGTGTCGCGGGCTCGATTCTCGCACGGAACAAATATTTGTATAACCTACAAGTAGTTGTTCCGGGTCTGGCTGTTTGTGTATGTGAGTTTAAATGTTTGTAAACGGACCCACAATACAGGAGAAATTCCTAGTGTGGGGAATTTTTTGTCAAAAAAAAAAAGTTCATGATTCATGCACCTACTCTGGTAGAAAATGCCTATGGATGGCATTAAGTCCGCCTATGTACATTTATGTGCTTGAAGTATTAAATAAGTAAGTGCACTGGATAGATACGGATTGAAAGTTCACGACGTCCCGTAGTCTTCAAGTGGTTGTATAAACATCACGATTACGTGTCGGTGGAAGGCACGCTCGCGGTGCGGAAACGGCGCGACCGTTGATTTCACTTTCATTTTATCAGTGTGGAAAATCCAGCGTTATCCGCTGCTGATTCCCACAGACGTAACTTTTTTATTTTAATTGTCTCGCGCTTTTTGTTGTTTGGTATGTAACGCGGATGATTGTTGAAAATGAAAAGTCAGAGTAATGTTTCTACCAGCAAGGGACGTTAGTGGATATTATTATTTTCGTCCCTCGCATTGCTAAAAGTAGTCAGGACAACTACACTTCCATTCGTGATTCTTTACATTTTGTTGCCTTTTTTTAATTTTTTTTTTTTATTTTGAGATCCAACTAACATAGAGGTAGGACGGTTAGTGAAAACTGTAAAGAATCACGAATACAAAAATATAGCTGTCCCAACCCAAATCAGCCAAAAAATTAGAAAAATGAGATAGGACTTTTAGTCATGCGAGCGACGATATTTGATTTAATCTATGTGGGGTCTATGCAGTAAGTACCTACGAAACCTGCAACACTTCACCACAGAAGTTACATAATGTAATACGTAATTGCCTACAAAATACCATGTAGATAAGACTTAGTTTCTTGGTATCACATTTGTTGGAAGACTAGTTAGCAGGATCTTGTGTAGATTTCAATTATTTACCTAGGCTGTACCTAGTTGTAGGACATTAACCTAAACCATTTTATTCTAAGTAGGTACCTAGGTAAATAAGTATAAGAATAGCATTTAGGCCCTATACAATAGCTTAGTCCCATTTCTTCCCCTATACGTTTATAGGGAAATTTTTGTTGGTATAACGCATGAGGGAAGAGATGGGACTAAACCTATTGAATAGACATGCTCAGTATGTCACTGACTTAGATAAATCACTAAGGTGTCTATAGATAAGTAAGGTGCTGTTTTAAAAGCCTCGACTGATTGGCAGTACTATCAACAGCGCTGTTAAGAAGACTGCAAAGTGCACGTGTGTTGTAGCATTGGTGCAGCTCGGGGAAGGCGCGAGTGGGGGCTGGATCTCGGCAATAGGTTTTTGGCGCGGAGAGAAAGTACGGTTGGTGGTGGCCGAAGACCCCTGCTCGACGCACTCGGTGGAAACCGCGCGGCCGCGGCCGACACTCGGCCGGAGTTTCATGGGCAGTCCGTTTGCGAAATAATGCCATTGAATCGCTGACGCCGAATTTGCCAGTGAACGCGCTGAGCGCGGAGATGACGCGCAAATAAATAGTGGTGCGCACCAATGATAACGAGCTCTCGACCCCGGATACCCACTACAATGTGCCAATGGAGTATTGTGACTATTACTTACGTGGTCCTTGTATTGAACTCGTACGATGCCAGGGAGATAAGTTCGCCGGATGCTGCTACCCTTCACAACCATGTGAGTAGAGGCTGACTATCATAATAACGACACTATCAGACCGTGGACGCGGTATCGGTCACAGCTGCATGTGCTTCGGTGCATTGACTTTGAATGCACTTTTACTTTCATTACTTAGGTATGTGCTTCTTACATTTATTGTTTGCTGTTTATCAACAATCGACATTTTAATCAAAGCTTGTTGGTAAGTTTCTGTATTGACGTAGGTACCTTAAGTTTCTGAAAGTAAAAAAATCCTACATTCGTTTATTTGAATTTAAGATCAGTGAATGAAGCAGTCTGTTCCCGCCAGGTCAGGTCATATAAGTAGCTACCTACCATATCAACGTCACAGAACACATATACCCTAACGGGATCAACGTTAAGGCATTTTCTCGACAAAACATTGATACCTACCTGTCTCTCTGCAAAACCATGGGCGGGCAATTTAAAATTCCACGAAGTTTCGGCCCCTTCATCGAATCAATGCGTTTCGTCGAAGTGGCAGAGTTAATAAAATATGTAAGTAAGTAGTTGTTCAAAGATGTTTTATGTACAGTCAGCAAAATAGATAGGTATGCAGGATCGTTGGATATAGTTGAAGTTTAGTAAGAAACCGATGGATGTTGTCGACTGAAATGTAATTTGATAAATGAGCTGTTTGTTTATTAATGAGCTGTTTGTCTATTAATAAAAAAAATTATTAATAAAAAGCATCCATCGGTTTCTTACTAAACTTCAACTATAGGTATCCGACGATCCTGCATACTTATCTCTTTTGATGACTGTATAATAGTAGGTACCTACTTACCTATGTGTGATGTCAGTGACGTGATGCAGGATCATTATTTTCTAGTTGGTAACTATTCCTTACCTATCTAATGTCAGCCAGTTGAGTTAAGTAGGTAAGTAATAAAAATATACCTACCCTACGCAAAAAAACATTGAAATGAAGCTACCTACTTCTGCTACTTTTACCGTGTTTTTCACGGTTTATTTAACATTTCTTTCCGGATATTTCGAGTATTTTCTAACTTATTCAACCGCAACTACAAGCGTTACATTCAAATTAACCGCGAAAACCGATCTAAAACTACCTACTTGTTCACAGTGTTATTTTTTTGGGAGTTTGGTTGTTTTTTTTTTTTTTTTCTAATGCTTTTAGTTCAGTTATATTCTGTAGCATACGTTTCTAAATAGAGATCTTCTATGCATTTTTTACTTTATTTGAAAATCAGCATCAGACAGCATCTGTCTGGCATTATTGCTGAAATGAAGCTATTTGGCACGACCGTGAGGCAATTATAGGATCATGTCATGCCGCATGCATTACGGCATGATCCTATATTTTATTTTTGTTTCGTGTGTTCCTCGCCTGTTATTACTTTTTTCTATTATTTTCCATACCTAGTGAAAATGTTACCGATGAATTACAACTTAAGAACAAAATTGTTTTCCTGAAAAATCTCAAGTACAGACGCCAGCAGGTCAACCTACCCGAAACTGTCAGATTTTCCCAATCAACCTTGAACTTTATGCTTTAGCAATAAAGTCGAAAATCTATTAAAGAAATCTGACAGATTGTAGTAACTTGATGTGCTGGCGTCCGTACCTACCTACCTACTAATTCTGTATACTTAAATTTACTTATCGAGATACCCACTTCGTTTTAGACAGAAAATCTTAGTGTCAACCGGTGTCAACCTTATAAAATCGATTACGTATCTAGATAATAAAAGTTACCTACAGAACTGTGTTGGTTACATGAAGGCTATAAAACAGGTGTTATTGGCTTGTTCAGCATGAGACCGCATAATCGCTGTCATTGCCGACCTATTGACACAGTTATAAGTTAACAATCAGGTATTTTATGGATTATAACATAACTTATGTCAGATGAAACAGCCTAAATGTTCAAGTTTTCCTTGTATTACTTTCATAAGTAGGATATGTACATAGGTAGAAGCAATGGGTAGAAGTCCTTTTTTGATAAAAATGATCAATAAGCGGGTTAGTTGAACCAGCGATGTAATTGGGTATTAAGTAGGTACATTTCATTTAGACAGTTCAACAACATTAATTGCGTTATTTACGTTGTTGAGCAGATATATTTTTCGAACACACGAAGGAAATATAAATATTGTAGGTATCTATATATCTATAATATCCTTCAGAATGATTCAGATTGTGATTGGAAGTGTGTTCCACAATTAGGGTTCAGCTTCTAAAATAAAAAAAGATCTTTAATAATTTAAAGGTCCCTGTCCTTGTCCCTGTAGGTCACTTATGTAGATATAAAATAATACCTATGCTTAAAATAAAAATTGTTAAGATAATTGTGTAGGTAAGTAGGTATCTAAGTATAAAAAAATCGATATAGGTAATCTTGTGCTTTTCCGAAACATTAAAATTTTAGACATTCTCAATCTTTTGTAAGTACCTACCTATAGGAAACAAAGTCAGTTTATATAATAGGTACCATTATAAACTATTATCTTTTCATCACAATCATATTGATTGTGATGAAAAGATAATGGTCTCTTATATTTTGATGATAGTCACTAGCCAACTACCAATGACTCACTAGTGATTGTTTTTTGTACCTACATTATGAAGTAAAAGATAAAACCTTTCGGCTGAGGTAATGACGCGGATATGCACTACTTTCGCTGATTACGTCTCTTCTCGTCTTTATTACTTATATAATATTTAATTCGATAATTTGGGTACAGATTTCCAACGATGTTCTAGAGAACAATGCCAATTATAGCTAAGTTGAAAATAATTGACAAGTGGTTTTTGATAGTCCAAAGGCTTTCAAAGCTATGATATGAATGACAGAAAAGGCCTGATTTCATCTTAAACACCTTTTAAAAGTTTCAGCATTTTGGAATATGCACCAAAAGGAATAGGTACCTATCTAGGTATTAAAGGGTCGTAGCAGGTGGCGTTCTGTAGTTTCTGCCTAACCCCCATGAAAAAAGGTTTTTGAGTTTATATTTTATGTGTATCATATACAAGCCTTATTCAGGAACCCTTTCCCTAAATCCGGATGGTGTAATACTTACATAAAGAAGGAAGAGTGCCTACTTATTAAAAAAACACATCACCTAAATATCGTGTACTTAACTAGTTTAGAAAAAAAAAAAACGGTTTTTAGGGTTCCGTACCCAAAGGGTAAAAATGGAACCCTATTACTAAGACTTCGCTGTCCGTCCGTCCGTCCGTCTGTCTGTCACCAGGCTGTATCTCAAGAACCGCGGTAGCTAGACAGTTGAAATTTTCACAGATGATGTATTTCTGTTGCCGCTATAACAACAAATACTAAAAACAAAATAAAATAAATATTTAAGGGGGCTCCCATACAACAAACGCGATTTTTTTGCCCTTTTTTGCTCGATATCTGTCACCAGGCTGTATCTCAAGAACCGCGGTAGCTAGACAGTTGAAATTTTTACAGATGATGTATTTCTGTTGCCGCTATAACAACAAATTCTAAAAACAAAATAAAATAAATATTTAAGGGGGGGCTCCCATACAACAAACGCGATTTTTTTGCCCTTTTTTGCTCGATATCTGTCACCAGGCTGTATCTCAAGAACCGCGGTAGCTAGACAGTTGATGTATTTCTGTTGCCGCTATAAGAACAAATACTAAAAACAAAATAAAATAAATATTTAAGGGGGGCTCCCATACAACAAACGCGATTTTTTGCCCTTTTTTGCTCGATATCAATAATGGCAACAGGTAGGCACTTGAAATATTCACAAAATACTCAGTTGTATTTTTACTTTTATAATAAATAATAAAATTAAAATAAATATTTAAGGGGGGCTCCCATACAACAAACGTGTTTTTTTTCGGCGTTTTTGCCTTGTGGTACGGAACCCTTCATGTGCCAGTCCGACTCGCACTTGGCCAGTTTTTATTTATTCACACGTAAAATCCCAGTACGTTATATTTACATGACGTTTCAAGTTTGGTTGGTTTCAAAATCGTTTGCGTTAATTTGCTATGAATGAGTATGACTAATGAAGTAAGTAAGTAGGTATCTTGACGAAACACTGGCTTCGAAGAGACGGGATGTGATGTGCAATGAGAAACTCACCATTTTAGGATTGCTATAGGAATTAAATCTTCAAATGTCATGGATTGGTTTGGGTATTTATCTACACTAGGTAGATAGTGTAGATACATAAGTAGACATGCATTTTTTGATACTGCTATGTTATTTTTCTAATATTATTGGTTCTGCATCTATGGTAAACTTAACAAATTGCAGTTGTTAATGGTGCAAAAGTTCAGCTTGATTTTTACATAGGTACGTTGTTACATAAGACTGTGTTTTAAGTTAATGAAGGACCTTTTTTTTTGCATACATAATTGTCAGTAGGTATACCTACATTTATGTATATCTAATTACCTACCTAATTTAGGGAAAACATCTTGATATAAAAAGAAAACCTTGAATGTAGATAGCTAAGCCTGTGTTATACAAAACATAAGATAAATCTTAAAAGGTGATCCATTGTTGGGTATCTAATCTATAGATACTTTGGTCCTAAAGGATGCTAGTAATAATGATTAGGCAATTGAATAGATCAAGACCATGGACACTTACACACACTTAGGAATAAAATAACTTTTTAAATATCCTCTGGACGTGTCCATTACCTCTCTAATAATAAATAAAGATTCTATTAATAAATATAAATTAAGATCCTGATATCCTGAACAATAAAATAACATAAAGTGAAAAATAACTTTAATTTTCGGAAGTCGATGTGAAAAAACGAAAGTGCGATCAACGACACCCACTTCCAAAATTAAAGTTATTTTTCACTTTGTAGTGTTATTTATTGAAGTCGGTTGTAAGCTTTTGTAAAAAAGTAAATATTTTTATTTCCAAAGTCGTTTCATCCTAGGAAATATGGCACCATATGATCTTTATACTGTGCCATTACTTACCTATTTGATGATCCAAAGGCCAATTTAGTAGAGACGCTGGATTTTCGTATTTTCAAGCCAATTTCTATAATTTACCGTTGTTAGCTCGTCGAAGAAGTGAGGGGCCCGTGGTTAAATAATAACAGCCGCACAGTTCGATAGATCAGGGTTAAGCTACGCTTGCCGCGGTTGGTCTGTGGATGGGTGACCATCTTTAGATACCGTGACTCCTCCGTGCCTCGGAAAGCACGTAGTCCCGGCTGTCATTCGTGGATCTTTGACAGTCGTTACGGGTAGTCAGAAACCCGAAAGTCTGACAACCAGTTTTATCAAGGGGTATCGTAATACCCAGTAATTGGGTTGTGGAGGTCAGATAGGCAGCTGCTCCATGTAAAATACTGGTATTCAGCTGCATTAGGTTAGACTGGAAGCCGACCCCAACATGGTTGGGAAAAGGCTAGGCAGATGATGAGTTCGTCGAAGAAATATCTACCAACCTACGCAGGAATCCTGAATTCGGGCTTCCGAAATCCCTGGACTTAAGCCAAGCGAAGCCAAGCCAAAACCTGAGCTACGCCTGTACTGAGGCTTTTTTCCGGGCTTTTGATTGAATTTGGGTTTCATTCAACATTATTGTTTTTTTGTGGGTAGCTAATATATCTACTGATGTAATACCTAGCTTTCTACTTTGTCAATGAAAAGTAATTACCTATTACAGCTTTAGAAACATAAGCGTTTTACTTACCTAACGGCTGTTTTGGCATAAAAAATAATAGCTGCTTCACAATCGTATTCTTAGAGCGAGGCCCCAATAGTGCGTCGTCGCAGCGTCGATGAGTCGACGCTAATGACTATGATTAATTAAATTCATCATCATCATTTCAGCCGAAAGACGTCCACTGCTGGACATAGGCCTCCCCCAAGCACTTCCACTTCGACCGGTTCTGTGTTTCTCGCATCCAACGGGTTCCTGCTGCCTTCACAAGGTCGTCGGTCCACCTAATAATTAAATTATGACAATTTAATTATTATTTCAATTAAATTAGTCATTATTGTCTAATTTATCTATTAGTCATTATTATATTCATAATGACTCAAGGCAGATGTGGCATACAATGCGTTGATCAGTTGCAACGAGGCAACGCAGCGCACTAATGGGGCCTCGTTCTTAGGATTACGCACCGCATTGACCGGCACCCTAATTGCGAAACATGCTATCAATCTCCATCTTCGAATAATTTCGAAGGATATTGCTAATCCATTGCTTCATAAGTTCGAAAAATTTGTTCGCTCAACAACGTAATTATCGTAATGAATGTTGTTGAACTGTCAAAATGACAGCCATTGCTACTACCTAATAATGTGTTACTTATGCAATTACCGTGCAGTCTTTGGTTTGGATTGTGTCGATTTCTCTGATTTACATTGTTGTGATAACGACTTATCTCATATTATATCTGCGGTGCTATTCTGTAAAAATCTCACCGTGAAAACTTAGGTGAAGTGAGCTGTCAATAGTGTCAATTCCTAGCAAAACAAACTCACTTCACCTAAGTTTTCACGGTGAGATTTTTACAGAATGGACCGGCTGGTACCTACATACCTAGGTACTGTATGAACTTACTTCTGCCACAAATAAGTTCTTAGCTATAATCACCATAAATCGGAATCATAATTTCAAACCATGCATTGTCTGAGCTACAGTTAGGTACTAATACCGATACAATGGCTGAAGGTATTTCTTAGCGCCGCGACGGCTTATAAATCCAGCTCTTTCGAAATATATCGCCGTAGCTACTTACTTTCTTACATTCGATAAACGGCTACGGATAACAAAAACGAGAGCACCACAACAATTACCTCGTGAAAGGCGCCTCGCAATCATACTTTGGAAAGTAGTTTACTTGCTGACCTTACGAATTCACGGGTACCTATATATTTAACACAATAAAAGCGAGTGCGGTGAAAATGACGCCAATCAGCCGGAACCACCTACTTCGTTGACTTTGATATTGTCAAACGTCTCAGTTGTTTTGGTTTAGCTATCATTCAATGCACCATTTTATTTTCAATGGCATGTAATAAATTGTATTCGAAATAGTTTTTACGCTTGTCGTTTTGTTGCATTGTTATTTTCTTATTGGTTTTAAAATAACAGCCAATAAGGGGCAGATTTTTGATCCGTGGTTAACTCGACCAATTCTTAAAAAATTTAATGGTCAACTAATAGTTAATTGTTTGACAATTCAAAGACAAACAATTGATCAAAAAACACATTTTGCCACAATTAACCATTAGTTAGACTATTTTTAACAATTGGTTGAGTTAACTACGGATCATAAAACCGGCCCTAAAAGTATACCTACAGTTGTTTAGAGTTATCTGGAGAAAACCCATTATTATGACGCTCTTTGATATTATCGCTATGCATGGCGTTGAGACCTTTGATATCAAATGGTCGTGCCTCGGTGCCTTCAAGATGTACAACGACCATACGTTAGTGAAGTCTCTCTAAACATAATAGCTCTGAGGGCTTTGAACGGCAATTGTTATGCAAAAAGGAAAGGCATTTCAGTAGATCAGTTAAGGTAAATGAACAAGAAATTGAATATGGTTTACTGTAGACCAGTTTCGTAGATGTCAATACAAATAGAAACTCTGATCCCCATAGAGAAATTGATTGTAAGTAGCATACAGACCCAGTCAAATACAAAGTCAGATATGCAAGGTTCTGAGTATGGTGCATGAAGAACATTGTAGGAAATGTTAAGGCACTTCAATAAAACGTGTTATAGGCTTTTTATAACTGTAAGTTTAGTATTAGCCAATTAGAAAGTCACTAGGAAGGATATGCATCCATCTTTTATAGAGCTCAAAGAACAAGTAAAGAATATTAGAGATGGCGGTTAAAAGCGATTTTTTTTTAAATTATTACTTACATATCGATTATTACAGAATCGACTAAAGATTGATTTTTGTAAATAAGTAAATCAAATAAATCAACAAACATACATTGGATATTTTTATCTCGGAAAATCACCGCCATTGGTTTGACGACTACAGATTTTCTCCAATAGATTCCAACTGATCTCAATATTTACTGCTTGTGCTTCATATCATTAGGTGTCTCCTGTGTGCTAAACTATTTACTTACATATTCAACCTAGGCTTAGCAGTGTGTATCACCGGGCACCTGCCCACCGGTTACTTGTTGGCTACTATCAGTACTTGGCGTGCAGCATTAGGCAACGTGTCATTGTCTCAGTTCCATTGTCCACAGTCCACGCTACCCGACATTGAACTTCAGACGTCAAGTGGACCAGTAATCGCTGCCATGGCCAATTACGACACCTATTCATGACTAATAGGGTCACGGAGCAGTCTTTCAGGCGAATATGTAGTGATTTCTAGATTTTATTTATTTTCAATCGAGACCTTGACATTATTCGGTTATTTAATAGATATAATTGGTGTTTTATCAACATTGTTACGACTTTCAATGATGTAGGTACGCTATCGTAAACTTGCTTTAAATCCCTGAAATTAGATTTTCATTTCGGTATGTTCATCTATTCCGTTATTAAAGAATAAAATTTAAACCAACTACCAACCATCTGACCTCAGAATATCCGCTCCATTATGGCTGTTTTCCATTGACATTCTTCTAGTGACTTTGCTCTATTTAAATCAATCGCAGCTCTCGATATTCAATACAAACATTATCTAACTTCCTACCCAGTGGCACAGATGACCGTATAAGTGGTAGTGTCCACATGGCGCGTGGACAACCTTAGCCTCATAAGTGTTTATTATGTCACGATATATGTATTCTTAGCTAACTAGTGACAAACAACATGCGGTATCCGTTTCGTCACAACATTACATGAGTGGGTCACCGGAGGGAAAGTATCATTGCGCATCCATCGGTTGGCGACGTGCAGCCGTCTGCTATTCGTAGGTACTGGTTTGACTGACAGCCGTGTTTGGCAAATGACACAATTCTGCAGAAGTCGGATGCTGTATACGGGAGTCGGGATTCCCAGTATGTAACTTTGTTAAAACCAAATTCATTTCCAATTTGGTATGAACTCTTAAAAACTTTTAAGGTATCGAATGTGCATTGATTTCTTTTTCAAATCAAAATGCTATGCATTATATTTTATTCAGTGAAGCATTCAAGTATGGTTACATTCGAACTAACGTACTACGTAGGTACTATTTACTAATGTACTACGAATTACCCGTCATCGTCAGTCGTGAGATCAGCGAAAGTTTAAGTGAGTCTGGAATAAAAAAGGATAATAACGTACCGGAACACGGCTGTTAAGATTGTGAAAGCAACATTGACATTAGTCGCCAATTAACATCGGACATTGCGCAACCATCATGGCGTGCGCGATACCTACCTGCGAAAGTAAACCGCGCTGCCAACATTAAAATGGTAAACAAAACTTATGTAAGTGCATTTCCGACGGAACCATCAGATACCAGTTTTGTTATTACATAATATGCATAAAAGTCAACACACAAATTTACATGAACCTTTATGGAATTTAGCACGATTACCTACTTCCGACTGCAGCTAACATGCAATGATGACTGACGACTTAAAAGTTAGGTACATACATTATGTAACGACACGTTAGAAACGTGATTGGTTGAGATATTACTCTTCAATTCATTACTCTCGTCAATCTGCATCAATTCTAAAAACCCTGCAAAAACCTTGTGTGAACTAAAGAACATTTCGACAATATTTTCAGGTATCATCAGGTAACAGAACACAGCGGTTCCTGTTCGATGCCATATTCGGGCTGGAGGTGCCGATCCTGGAGGAGCAGAGCGTCGAAGATGATGAAGAGGACAACCAGATCAAGGAGTGCTCCTGTGGTATGTCGAGAGATTTAATAAATCTATCAATATCACTTAAATCCCACAATTCACTTTTAGATTAGAAAATTTTATTCATCAAAAAATTGTTAAATCTGTTTTTATCGAGGATTAAGGTTTCCTATTATGTAACTTCATTATCATTATTCTAATCTCCATCAATAATATTTTATAATATTATTCGAAAATTACGACCGATTCATATCTTTCGTAACCAGATAATTATGGAACCGACTTTGGAATTAAAAGCATTTGAAATCTCAAAAAGTTAGACCAAAAGTCCAAACTTTTAGAGAGAAACTTCTTAATAATATACATATATTGCAAAAATACAGTGTGAGTCTTCATAATGTGCACATATCGAAATGAGGGAAACTAAACTTAATTTTATCGACGGAAAATTAAAAAAAATCTTAATATTTTTTTTATAGCATTTTTTAAATTCTTGTTCGCTGCTGGGACCCCTGTGTAAACAAAATGATAACTTTTAAACTAAACGATCTATTACGATGAAACAAACTCAGTAATGACTGGAAATAACAGGACGTTCTCATAAAATAAAGAAATAAAATCGTCCTCAATCGCCCTAAAGAAAGAGAAAGGCTTCTTTTTAACAAAAATCTGTTTTGAAATTTTTTCATAATTTTTTACAATAATTGTAAAATTTCTCAATATAAGCCCCGATTACCTACCCTTTTAATTATTATCCATCAAAACAGCTTTCTAATAGTAAAAATACCATTTATTTTAACCGAATCACAACATTTCCTATCAACTGTTAAAGAAAGACCTTGCACTCGGCTACGTAATATATTTTAGCAGGTGACCCTTTTAATATTTTTTTTTTAGATTCCTATTTATAACTATTTTTTCCGTCGATGTAATTAAGCTTACTTTCCCTCATTTCGATATGAGCACTTTATGAAGACTCACACTGTTTAACAAGTCATCCTGATATAATTTCTTATGTTTATGCGAATTGAGAGTACACCCGATTTAAAACAGGTATAATTAATTAGAATAGTTCAGCACACTAGTTAGCAGTTGCAGTTTCTAGTTTTCCAATCTTAGTCTCTTAGTTAGCACTGCAAAACCTATTAGCCACTATAAGGGTTCGAGCTGATGATCGAACTAAATCGGTTAGTGATAATGAGCCAACAGACATTTAAAATCATTGCTTTGGCTCAGTCAATGATTGCAATTTAGATAATCAAGAAATCTGAGGGACAATTCTCTAATTTTAAGAACGTTCACAGTCTGATCTCATTCTCATTCTGTCAAAAATACCTCTAAAACTCCTACATTTAACACAAGTTTTTGACATTGATTGTCGCATAGATGAGATTGCGTTTAAATTTTGAACGTTTTTAATTACCTACGGGAATTGGTCTTCTGGTTTTGTCAAAAATTCGATCGTAAGCCTGTGCCCTTACAAATTTTTAGCAATTCTAATGATCTTCAACCACATTCACGTTTTAGAGTGCGGCAGGGCAAACCCACTCCCTAGAAAGATGGGTAAGTTGTATCCGTGTACAGCACGTGATTTGTATGTATGTTCACCTGTAGAAGTAGACAGCACCTGTGTATCTACCCTGTAGTTTGCACGTTGGCGATAATTGTAATTTGCTCATCATCATCATCAATTATTATTTTATCATCGTTTTAACCTTTTTCCAAGCCAGGTTTTGATACTTTCCGTCTTGATTTATCTGGTTAAATGTCAGGATTAATAATATGCATGACCAATAAAATTTTAAGCTGTTCCTTAGCTTAAAATTTCTCGCCGATGATAATATAATATATATATAATTTCTTTTTCTTTATTTAACGTAGTATTTAATTTATTTAGGTTAGTTTCGTAGTAACTCCAAAATAACAATTCCTGTAATATTACTTCTAGAAACTGTGTCCAATGCTGTTATAATTTCCTACGCACCGCACGTAACTGTTTAATTTTTATATTTATCTTTATATTTGGTTTCTTGTTACTTTAACTTTAATTATTATTTATGTTTTAACCCTTAAATTATTGAGTATAAATCCTAGAAACATAATATTGTGTTATATCTATGTATTTACCTACCGAAACTTCATATCTTCACCTGATATGATATTGTCGATGTCTGTTTTAATATTTGTATTGGTTGAGTCAACTAGGTATATAGAAGTCCCTATATCATCAAATGCTATATGTGTGATAAAATGTACAATACTTGTATTTTACTTTCAATTAAGAGCAGCAGGTACATACTTATTCGTTAATTACTATGTAGGTAGGTGACTGTAATGAATTCCAGCCGTACTCATCACACATTTTGAACAGTAAAAGTGTGAAGTCGTTAACAAGAATAAAACAATGTGCTAAATTAACATTGACTAATGGAATATAATTAACTTTAACGATAAACAATTATCTATCTATTATTATCTAGTCAACGGAGAAGAAATCTGGTTTGATAAGAAATCTATTGAAAATGTTCGCAAACAATTGCACTGCTTTATAACTAGATACCAATTCTTAAGTCGCGTCTTTCTCTATGTACCTACTGCTATCTAATGATAATGAATTGGCTAAATTGACAAAGGTACTACCGATTACTAAGCACGTATTACATTTTATAATTAGAAAATATTACGCGTGGAAAATCTAAGTTATGACCATACCATCAATTTGTATGACTCTAGTTATAAAACAATATGTGGAAGGAAAAGTTTATGATTCAATGTTTGATGAGGCAAGAAGGTTCGATAGGATATATTTGTGTAAAAACGTACTTAATATATTAGAAATCATTCATAACTACGTTACATGAGCAGTTGCTATGAGCTCAACTACCTTACTTCCTCTAGGCACAAGTGCAAAGATAAATAAAGTTCAAGAGAGGTTAGTGTTTACACGTAAACAGCTGTTCTGCGCAAGTAGTAGGCAGCTCTGAGCGTTGAACCGGCGCCGCCGCCGTTCATCACAGTGAAAGTGTAATGGACTCGATCTGCGCCCGCGCTGCGCCGGATCGCGACATACTAGCTATTAACTGCTATAACTCGTTATTTATACACTATTATTTCCCGTTCCTGTCAATGTACAGACGGGAACAGAATGGCTTTTAAAGACAAATTGCTGAATGTTTGGATTGGAATATGGCAGGTCTACGCCTTCACTGCTGAGTGCTGCATTCCAGTTAACAATCTAAAAGACGAATTACGCTTTGGGACCATTCTGAGTGCAACTTATCCAATCATTATCATTTATTATCTAGTTCGAATATCAAAGTTATGACTATGTCCCTTATCTACTTTTCCGAAGACAATAAGGTATTTTAAATAAAATTCTTCGATACGAATACTTTAAGTAATTCCCTCAGAACACCAATGTAAGTTTAATAGCTAGATAATAAGTATTCATAAATTACGGTTTAAGTATCGCTTGTTGTAATTAACTTAATTGCCAACACGTAGCATTAACTTCACACGCTTGTCTCAATTTTGAATTTACACTTGGTTATACTGACCGACCATAATGTGGCACTAATGATTTTATACCTGATCGATGGATTCGTTGTTAACTATTTGTAAATTGTTGTAGAATATCATTCCTTGTACCTATAGTACCTGCATGGTATTCATTTTGTAAGTAGAATATAATTTATGTTAGTTCTGTAAAATAACATAAAGTCCCCATTTTATAAATTAAAAACCACAAACTTCACATACATCATCATCATCATCGATGTTTGTGTTGTTTGTTTATTGAATAAAGTAAAAAGAAGACACAAACAAAAGACACTCTTCCTGAGTAAAAAAAAACATTGCAAAACAATCACAATCTGTATTCGAAAAGATAAACAAACCATCAGTCGGCAATGATACAGTCACACAGCTAACAGGAAATCTGTAGCAAGTACTAGCAATGACGTTGGTTCAACAAACTGCGTTCACTTTCTAGAGTGCGGCGGGTCGAATCAGGAGAACCGCATCGTTGGCGGGAGGCCGGCAGGCTCCAACCGGTACCCTTGGATGGCGAGGATCGTGTACGATGGGCAATTCCACTGCGGAGCCTCACTCCTCACCAAGGAGTATGTGCTAACAGCTGCTCATTGTGTCAGGAAGTAAGTACTTCATCTTTATCATATAGCCAAAATACATGACCCTTTTAATTCTCTCTGACGCATGTATGGTTTTGTCTACGTCAAATGTCAGTACCCTGAAGATGATTTTTAATTCACAGGATGTAGATTGCCAGGAATATTTTATTCTAGATATTGATCATCTAATTATATGGGTTTCGAAATGGGTGAGAGAAGACCAATTTTTTTTTAAACCCAGGACTAGAATGGAGCCGTCGTCTTTGGACGGACTTCCTATACCTACATAATTTGCTGTATTGACATTGCCATTTCCTTTTGCAGTGAAGTACTTATGCTTCATGCACTATGTTTAATACAGACTTGTTGAGGTCGGCTTCCAGTTTAACCAGGAAGTTAGCAGATATGCAATCGAAATGATAGGTTCGTTGCAGCCAATTACTGTTTAGAAATCGAAACGTTCAAGTTATTTTCTTTAAGGGAGAAACTTTGTTGTTTAATCGTTTTGTTTCATACATGAGAAAAATGATAATCTCAGAGATTGGAGTTTTAATTTAGAGTAACTTTACCCACAATGGACTAAAATAAATGAAGAACACATTGTTTGTATTGATTGGTATCTTGGTATCTGTCTTCTTTGATTCTCTCTTTCGGATAAACATAGACAAGTAGGTACTGTCCATCTGTCTGTCAGCAGCAATCCATATATTTCTTTACTCACAAAGTTGCTAATGTGTACTTTATATAATATAAGCGTTGTTCAATATTCGTTTATGCGTGGCTGTACCTACGTATAGTGCACTTGCTGTGAAGTGCTCATTCTGCATTGGCTTTGGTGTGCAACAATTGCGTGTATAATATATGCAATTTGTATATAATAAGTGCTTATATTTATCCACTCATCGAGAACGATTTGTTCCACATAGCACTTATAGACTCGACGTGTAACCTCATCTTTTTCGTCTGCCTGCTCTTGTCCTATACTAATTGGGTGTCCAACCAAAATATTTTTTTTCTTGGATTCAAACAATTCATTCATCTTCTAAAATCTTCTTCAGCTGTCTTCTTCTCCATTTATGTCCATCACTCTTTTAGTTACAACGTCATTTATGTACCTATTCTCAACAGTTGATTTCAATAAGAAACAGTAGATGAGACGCAACTAATACAAATTGTTATACAATATTTTTATATCGTTGCTACGTGGAACAACGCGTGCGCTCATGCAGCTACACGCAATGTTGGATTATGCTAATTCATAGTAGGCCTATTTGCTCATGTTTTTCCGCCTCATATTTCGCATATTCGTGTTATAATACTGAATCATTCTTCCACCACATTGTATCTACGTAATATATAACGTGAGTTCGTTAAAAGGTAGTTCAAATACTGCTCCTGAAACATGAATAATTGGTTTCATTTTCATAAATCTGACTTGTAAAATGTGAAGTTCGCTAATTTACGACACATTTCCATACAATGTTATCTGCGTTTACGTAAAATAATGCAGTGATTCATTAAAGCAATATTAATTCATCATTTGAATTCGTCGTGATATGATTTTCTACCTGATTTACGCACCTAATTTAAATGTCATAATCATACGAAAGAACGTTGCAAAATCATTTTCAGGCACGACGCTTACAAATTCATAAATAAACACTGTTTTATGTGTTTTGTTAGAGGAAAGTCGTAAAATAATTTGAATGACAAACGATCATAATCATAAAATATTAATTAAAATGTTGATCAATATAACTTCATATTTATTCAGAAAACAGTGGGTAAAATCATGAATGTTAACAATGATGTAACAGCAGAAGCATAATATTTAGCAATTTGGCTTTCTGTTAATCTGTATTTATGGCCTGTTACGTTATATCCGGATAAGTTATCTGGTATATAATTTCGTTCAAATCCGGTTCCATTTTTTATTTACCTGGTGGATTCTACCTATCTGAACATGCATTTCGTTTATCTTTAATTCCTTGTTTGATTACTTATCCTTTTTTTATTTTTTTCTAGTTTGAAACGTGTACAATTCTTCTTTTTCCATATTCCAGACTGAAGCGTTCAAAGATCCGCGTGATCTTGGGTGACCACGACCAGACCATCACGACAGAGAGCGCGGCCATCATGCGCGCTGTAACCTCCATCGTACGCCATCGTAGCTTCGACCCTGACTCCTATAACAACGACATTGCACTCCTTAAGCTGCGAAAACCTGTCAACTTCTCCAGAATCATCAAACCTGTTTGTTTGCCGCCTACCGGTGAGATAAACTGCAATATTTAAATATTTTCAACCACACGATGGGTCATTGGAAACGTAAAATATTCAGTCTGATTGCGCAATGGAATATTATTATTTTTCTTGTCGCCATTTTCACTTGGTCTTGCCAGATTACAAACCAGTTACTAAAATTTCTCAGGTTGTTTTGGCAGTTAACTCTTTCAGACTGAATTTTGGGAATTTACCCAAAATCCTTTTCCATTTTTACTGATTCGTAAATTTTCGATGCGTTTCTAGGTATTAACCACATTATTTTTGTTCCAGGCATAGATCCAGCTGGCAAAGAGGGTGTCGTGGTGGGTTGGGGCCGAACATCCGAGGGAGGACAGCTGCCTGCAATCGTGCAGGAGGTGCGAGTGCCCATCCTCACGCTCAACCAGTGCCGAGGGATGAAGTACAGGGCCTCGCGAATTACTAACAACATGGTAAGTTTAAGCTAACGAACCCGTCATGAATGGTGTTGATGAGAATTGAAGTTTAGTAATTTAATTTAGGTGGGTATTTAATGTAAATGCTCACTTCCCCAACCATTTTCGGAAGGAGCAGGCTGTCGTGTCCTTTCAGTTGAAAATCAGAAAATATCAGGAATGCAATGGCATGTAGGTACTAAGCATTGTTAAATCAATTAATTGTTTTGTTTACAGTTATGTGCTGGCAGAGCATCGACGGATTCGTGTCAGGGCGACAGCGGTGGTCCTCTTCTCTTACAACAGGGAGACAAATTCCAGATCGTTGGTGAGTATTCTACCAGTACCTAACTAAGAAGCTCAGTAGGTATGCGACTAGGCCAAAATATCTGATTAGCTCAAAATCACAATGTTTAAAGTGGAAAGTCACAAGACCTGTCGCCACTGATATCTGACTACCTACCTCTCTACGAATACGGCACCAGGGTTGGGTACCTACCCCATCAGAGAGATTTATCATGTGAACCTGAAAAAGTTGGGAACATAAGCTATATGGGGACACCAACGTAGTTTTGTATGCTGTTCGGCTACAATTTTAGCGTCGCAGTGCCATCTTTTGTTTGTACAGTGTCTACATATCGGTATGAGTATGACAGTGTACGTGAGTTCCACGATCCACATAGATGGCGCTAGTGTAGCTACAATTGGTATCAAGTTCATCGATTTTTGATCAATCAGATCTATATATATAAATACTTAAAATTACATGTTTTCCCATGGGGTAGGCAGAAACTGCAGAATGCCACCTACTATGATTGTAACATACTCCCCTTGAAAATAATATGTTTCTTTTCAGGTATCGTTTCATGGGGTGTGGGTTGCGGTCGACCAGGCTACCCAGGTGTCTATACAAGGATCACAAAATATCTACCATGGCTTAAAGCTAACTTGAGGGATACCTGCCTTTGTGGCAACTAGTTAATGTTACCTAGACCTAGAAAACTACAAAGTTTTGTTTACTTTTCCGAATTATTATTTATATTGAGTTTGAGTAACTTTAAGGTTCTTGGTAGATATGTCATATTTTATATTTGTACATAACAGTAGAGCAATATGAACAAAGTATTTAAAAGATCTTTTTATCGACAACTTAGTTATAAGTCTAAGTAGTTACACTATCTTAATTAACTAGGTAGATAAATTAATATATTTCAATGTTATAATTGTAGTGCCAAGTTAAAAATATGTTCAAATGTAATGAGTACCTAACATTTCATAAGATTTAGAGTCAAAAGCCAAATCTGAAATAATACTCTTAGTTTAGATTAGAGGTTTCAGTTTAAGTAGGAGTTACGAACTTGTGAAATACGACAGAACATACCTGACGAATATTTAGAAACTGTAAAATTATATAAGAAATTCTATGATGAATTTGGCACCATAGATTTTAAGTGTAATTCGAATAAAACATAAAAGATACTTAACCTACTAACTAATATTAAGAAGTTGTGTAATTTAATTCTCATGATGATGATGAGAATAAAATTTCAAATTTGGTATAATATTAGATTGTGCGCAGGTGAATTTTCCATGGCCAGTGTAAACAATGTTAGTTGATTGAGTCCTAGTACATCTAGTACCTACTCAATTGATTTTAAAAACTTGAAAATGGAACTGCTTTTTAACTTCATCTAGAATTCTTAAAACACATTCATAATTAGTCATTTGGTGGTCACAAATTAATCTAAACGGAAAATTGTCTACGGTTTTTTTGCCTCTTGTAATTAATTTTTATTTCTCTTTACAATAATTTCGATATATTATTTTACATGATTAGATTACATGACTTGATATTCATTATTTATTGATAATTGTTTTTATTAGACTATAAATTAATAGGTTTATTAATAATTAAGTAGATATTTAATTCATCGCGTGCTACTCAATGTATTTTTAAAATATCGCCTTGTGTGACGAAGTCATGACAATTAAGTTTTAGTACCTACTGTTATTTGTAATTACTTTTAAACATCGTTTAACTAACCGTAAGTTAAATTACTTCGGACAGGCCGGTGGTGCAGATTACCATTAGAATTTAAGACGTTTTTAACTGCCTAAGTGTTACGTTTACGTTTTTTTGTACATAATATTAATTTATTCGTTACATAATTTAGTCTCTTTTGGAACAAAAATCTCGTTTCTTTTTGTGCACTTATAAGTTTTGCTCAAAACTTTTGCATGTATGTACGTTTAAACGTCGTTTATATAACAGCTCGTGACTCCGTTACGGAACGTGGAATGTGCCAAGTTTACAGTGAAAGGATAAAACCAAAGGAGATGCATGCATTTTGTTCGTAAAAGAATTTATTTAGTTGTGTATTGACGACGTGTTACCGCTATAATAGCTTTTGGCGTGGCGCCAAATCCCGTTTGCCTCTTTTTTGTCTGGATTATTTAATTACATTATTTCTGAAGTTTTCCTCAAAGGTCTGATCAAATAGGGTTTTTAAGATTGATAAGTTTCCACACAATGGGTGCCTGAAGATGGAGGGCGCCGCCGAAGTCGGCCCAGAAAGCGGTGGCGAGATGACCTGGACGCGTACCGCGAGGGCTGGTTCGAGGTGGCGCGGGAAAGGAGTTCCCGGAAGGACTTTGGGAAGGCCTTTGCCCAGCAGGGGGACAGTATAGGCTAAAAAAAGGCAAAAAAAAAACTCCTCATACCTAACCTAAACTCATACATATTATTTCAGCCACGCCATCTGTTTTAACTATGCAGAACCATCCGTTAACATAATCCTAACTTAGCCGTTAAAACTCGCGATTAGCGATGTAGATGTAGCACGTTTTAGACTTAACGCTAGCTTAGTAATCAATGCTCTTTAGGCTACGTCTGTGATCCCTATCACGATAAAATTGTTATCAATATAACGATACTTAGTTATTTATGTTTAGATTTATTTAATAAATCCTTAATGTAAGACAATTAAAAAAAAACCTTTTAAATATAAATTATCTCTAATTACTAATGGAATTAACTTTTGTTATAATGTGATTTTTGTTTTTTCAAAGATGTAAACTACCCTTAATTTGTTATAGAGGTGCTCTTATACATTAAACAGATTAAAAAAGTTTCTTTATGACTTTATTTTTATCATAAGCCTTTACGTGTAGGTTTCAAGGTTTTATTGCTACCTAAGTCGTGATATTTATGTGATTGGATCGGGTTGTATAAAGTGTATTAAGGAAAACCACAAGCTTTTTTGGGGAATTTGTACCTACCTACAAGTAGGTATGGAAGCAGTTGAGATGCAAAAAATAATTACCAAGTCCAATTTAACAGATAATTTTGCCAATTTGTTTTAAACCCAAATAAATAAACCCAGTGCGTCATATGCTCAAGTCAACTACAAGAAAAAGGGATGTAACAAAGATGCATTTGGGATTCCGAGGATTCTTTTTATTTTGCACTGATTTCTGGTAACGGATAGACTGGTTACGTCTCCACGACACAATGGGTAAGTAGTTACTACTACTTATACAGTATCCATGGGACACGGATTGTACTGCAGACGCAGGGAGAGTATAATCAAATTCTTACAAATTTTTACTTAGCAACAAGTTCAAAAGGATCTCCTAAAAGTCTTTATGGGCTAGTGTTCTCCTTAATAGACATGAACTTTTAGAGCTGGGTAAAACCGCACTCATTGACAATAATTAAGGCTCTTTAGATGTACACAGTGCTAGTGAATGTGCAAAAAGACAGCAAGCCATTGTGACGTGGTTCGAAAGTGACACTTTCGCCGCGACGCCAACCGGTCGCCGCCGAAACGATCGCACATCACTCCATCTCCTTTATCACTCGCAACGACCATAATGATAGGCGATTTTAATTGATTTATAAAGGAGTGCATCGAGAGATGGATCCTATGTCTTTTAAGTCAGAAGAAACTCAGAACTATTGATCGTTTAATAAACCAAGTTCGATCTTAGAGAGTAGTTCTGCGCCCAAAATTTTTTGGGCTCTAGAGCTTAAAATTTTTTCCCTTTCATCTTTCGGCTGCTTCATGGCAAAGGCCAGTCCAAGACAGATTTAGTATAATTTAATGTGTGTATATTTTGAAGTTAGGCTTTATTTTAAACAAACGAAATCCACAATCCATTGCTACTTTACAGCTTTCAGGCAACACGGAATTCAATTTCACTGACAATCCAAGAATTTTTTGCGGAGTTGGATTTAAGTATAGCATGGCGCCAATCCGTAATTAAATTCTATTTCTGGCTTGAATCATTCATGTGCAAAAAGCTGCTCCAGTGATAAATATTGGTACCGTTATTCTTTGCATTAGTAATTGGTCAGTTATCTAGTCGATTTCAAGAATAGAATACATAAATGTGCTTTAGTCGAACACACTATTTTTGGCAGACATGTTTTTTGATCCCGTTTGGCAGCCAGAATTAATTCTGAACCTGATCTGAAGAATTTGTTTTTACATTCTCAAGAAAGATGGCTTAGATTTATTGTCTGCGCTTTATATAAAACAGTACGAGGTAAATATTTTGGTAAAAACTCTCTCTCGTTGTCATACAGACATCTGGCAGTAGTATGAAGTGATTTAATCAATATAAGTAAATAAGAATCTTATACACGGACTGGCAGAAAATGCCTCGAGCATTAAGTCCGCCTTTGTGTACATTATTTTTTTACTTGTGCATTAAGTTTTAATAAATAAATCTAATGCACGAGTCTCACGCTACACACCTATATGAGCCCTTTAAGCTGCCTTTCCACCAGAGATGAGCGAGGATGCGTAGCGAGGGATGTGTGTGAAACTAACCAATACCAACTCTAACTTAGTTCAAGCTATAAAAATGAAGCGATGTTATTGGTTTGGTTTCACATACATCCCTCGCTACGCATCCTCGCTCATCTCTGGTGGAAAGGCAGCCTATTCTTATAGTTCGAAATGTTAAGGCATCGTCTGTCTATTGAAATAGAAATATTGCCAGTTTGTCATAACATCCGATGGCAAACCACATCTTCTGGTCTAATTGAAAAGCTTCGCGCGTTTAATGTTTAAAGCTAACAGGCCTTCAAACAAAAACGTGACGTCACAAAAAGCTTTGGTAAATAACTTACTTAAAGTCACAGTATAATAAAGCTACAGTGTATCGTAATGTAGCCCGTAGGTAGATACATCATCACCATCTCTTTTGTAGTTAAAAACGCAGGGAAGAGATGGGAAGGGGAAGAGATGGGACTAAACCCTTATAATATACGTAGCTTTATTTTTTTACCGACTTCAAAAAAAAGGAGGTTATCAATTCGATACGTATGTATGTAATATTATTGGAATTGCATTATATTCACATATGACAATCTATTAGGGCGTCCAAACAAATATACAAAATTTTGTAGACGTATGTATGTATGTATGTATGTATGTATGTTTGTCCACGCATATCTCCGTAACTATTAATCGGATCGTGACCATTCTTTTTTTATTGGCTTACATTTACTCCAACTTAGGGAACAGTGCAAGTTTCATCAAAATCAATTCAGTAATTTTCATGATATGGACTAAGACGTGAAAGTGTGACGGCCTGGCTTATTGATACGAGCTACGGGTGTAGTGTCAAAGCGAAAACATCTCAAAACCTTGGTCAAATTCTAGTGCAACAACTAAAAATTACCAAATAAAAAGTAATTTAAAAAAATTAAACCGACTTCAAAAAGAAATTAACTCAAAATTATGAAATAACTTTAATTTCGGAAGTCGGTGGCAAAAAACTAAAACTAAAATACAGATCCCAAGACACCGACTTCCGAAATTAAAGTTATTTCATAATTTTGAGTTCATTTCTTTTTGAAGTCGGTTTAATTTTTTTAAATTACTTTTTTTTTATAAGGTATTGAATTAAAGCGCTTAAATAAGATCTGTCAAGACACCTCGTGACGAAACTACCAAAAGGTGACTGTCTTGACTGTCTAGGACATACGATCTCTGTATGGCAAGTTTTTTAAACCACTGCGTTTATTTTTCACAAATTAAGTACATAGGTGCTCTGAAATTAGACCCGCCCATAGATCCCATAGGCTATTTGTGGTGCTCCTAAGATATCATATCATTTTGTATAATCGTTCTGAAATTGCGCCTGATTTGTTTCCTGTCGTGTAAAATTAGCATAAAATGCTACTAAATGGACTAGTGGGGTACAAATTGACAAATGATAAATGATAAATGATTTTATTTCTGTAAGTAGGTTTGTACAAACACTTTTACACGTCAATCATATTTTTTTTTTAAACTAGATGAGGTCGGCGTTTCCTAACTGACTATTCTGAGAAGAAAGGCCGAAACAAACTCAGAAGTCACAGTCTCTTTTAAAGTCCAGACAAAATCTTGGTCAGATCGTGTGAAGACCATGTAGATTGGTGTCTGAAATGGTCTTTTGAGGAAAGAACCACACAGATTGAGCGGACCTGTCCAATCAGTGCACGCATTTGTCAAAAATCGTGCAGCTCAACTCAGAACTTGAGGAGCTCAACGATTCGACGAACAATACCAAAGACAGGACATTTGGGTAGGCCGCATAAACTACTCAAACTGCCAGATCATGATTAAAACTAAGAAGGAAAAAATAAATGACCCACATAGTCCTCACATTCACAATAATTAAATAAAAAATAATAATAAAAATTACTTACAAAGTAAATATTCATGTCATTGTCTAAATAAAATTCATCAATGTCAATGTGTATATAGAAAATCCGGACATAATTGACGTACCTATACACGTCCGTTGTTGGAACACGATTGTGGACGCAACGCATCTCAGTGTGTGTAGTGAGCGCGCGCGACAAGTTCACCTACCAGTACCATGCGCCTGTCGAGCGCCAAAATCTGAATTCAAATTTATTATTTTAACTTTTTTTTTATTTATTTTTTAAAACCAGAATCAGAATGTGGAAGTGTTTCTTTATTTTAGTGGTTGTGACTCTGACTTTCACTTGCTCTGAGGTTGGTAGCATTTTATACTTTCGTATCGATCTTGTTCATAAAATGTCCTGTGCGTGTTAAATCCTTTGATATCAGACGGCGATCAATTAGCGACCAAAATAATGTTCCATAAAACCGTCTTGCTGGGTCAGTTCGTGGCGAAATTTAATTAATTCGCATTCACATGCTTTCTCACTTTTTAACCGACTTCAAAAAAAGGAGGAGGAGTTTATTTTTTTTTTTTTGTTACCAGTACACCGCCGTCATTTCTAAACCGATTTGGATTTTTTTATTTTATTTAAATGGATATTCTTCCAGATTGGTCCTATTTTTATCAAAATCCAGCTCTGATGATGGGATCCATGAGAAATTTAGGGAACTCCTCAAATAGGTATTATAGGCACACTAGCGATTTGGGTATTTTATAAAGTAACTCGTGCATTTGCTCTCGGAAACCACCATTTGGTGAAGTGGAACTGATGAAGAAGACCACAGATGGCCACCGGAACTACTCAATAATAAGTATTTCACGGGTTGCGATTCGATTACTTCTTTAATATGGTTGCTAAGCAATTTATACGCGTCACAATGCGAATGGTGAAATAGAGCTGATGGTGGAATACCAGGAGAACTCCTCAACAATTAACGTCCCTGCATCGGGAGAAGCAATATTTCGTAAAAGGCGATGGGCAAGTTGACATTAGTCTATTGTAACTTAGATACATTATAAACAGACCCAGTAAAAAGCGAGAAATTTAAACTTTTTAGCAAAAAACCGACTTCCAAAAAAACACTACGCTATACTAAGACACCGACTTCTGAAATTAAAGTTATTTTTCACTTTGTAGAGTTTTTTTGGAAGTCGGTTTTTGTTTGTATTTGCAAGATTTTGCCAATTTTAGACGCGACACCAATATAAAATGCTTAATTATAACTAAAACCTGTTGCGAAATTGTTTGTTTACAACAGTAAAACTCATGGTTGAAGGTGTGTTGGGCTGGTTTTTAAATGATTATTTAGATATCCGATATTCGCAAACTACTGTTATAAAGCAGTAGGGGAAATATAAAACCGACAATAACACGATAAAGCTAACTTAAAGGCGCTTTTGACGTCGTGTACGTGGGTCCTGAAAACCTCGGTTAGGGACTAGAATGTAAAACAATGTAACAAGTAACACATAATATGGCAATCACATTTAAATGTTTTGGAAAAAAATACATTTAAGTCACATGTGTGAAAAGTGAAATTATCACGCAACTGAAAGTTTTATTATGCTAGTTGTACAGTGTCAAGTCAAACGACCTGTCATTTGTTTTTCATAATTAGGTAGCATTGAAATGAGGTGCTGGAAACGTAGTTTGAACTCTACACTCTCATTTCTCACCCGAGAATATTCTAATAGGTTAATAGGGTCTTAGAAAGATAGCCAGTTTCGTTCGAAATTCGACTTAGAATGCCAACCCGGACTGGACCCACGTTGTGTATTACGTTTACGGCCGTTCCTCTGCACAGAGAAGCCTGAGTAGCAGCAGTGCGAACAATATAGGCTGATTATTCACTTTGTGGACCAAATTGTTTGCCAAATATTAAAAAGAGCAGTGTGTCGCAGGGTCTAACTCAGGCAGGCACTTTACTTTGTGTAATTATTTTCATCACCACTGCTCTCAAAACGGTGAAGGAAAACATTGCGAAGAAACTGCAATAGCATGTCCAAGAACAAAAAAAAAAAACGACATCCACTAACCCGTACTGGGCCTGCGTGGTGGATTCTCTGGTGGATCCCGCGTGGTGGATCTCACAGAAGGCATGTGTCCCAGCAGTGGAAACATTAAAGGCTGATAATGTCTTTAAAATAAGTCAGACAGAAGTAAATATTTTGTGAATACTACTGATGATGATTGCATATTGTATGAGCGTTTCGATTTAAATCTGGATGAAACTCCGTCGGTACTCAATCGGACGACAAATGCACTAACGACTATGTACAGAAAGTTATGCAATCTGCAACAACTATTACTCCTTAGGTAGGTACTGATGACAATTTACAGTATAATGAACGTTTGTAGATTATCATTCCATGATACACGATTCGTTTCAATACAATGTGTCATTTAAATGGAATTTCTACAAGCAGGCATATGTTTAGATATTGCTAAATATTCTAGTGTATGGAGAATACTTACTTAAATAATAATAATAACGAATAACTATCGGAAAGTCATAGAAACCGCGCTCAAAAAGCATAATGTTGTTCCTGAAATAACGACGAAAGAACACGATATGGTCGAAATTACGATTGAACGGGAACCTGGGAAAGGTAATCCTCAATCGCTCACTGCTGGATAAATGCTTCCATTTTCTTCTGCCACGTATTTCCCGGTTTCGTGCGCCCTTCATCCAGGTGTTTTCCACGACTTTGATGATATCGTCAGCTCAACGGACTGACTGGATTCTTTGGCCTAACCTTGGCATCATTCGGTCAAAGTCTTGTATTTATTTGCCATCGTTTTAGACTTCTAGTTGTTGTCTCTGACCCATTATGAGACTTGTATTTGTTTGTCACAGGGAGATGTGGTCCAGGACGCAAGAGATATGTACTCGAAGAACATCTTCGGTGGCTTGTGGGGCAACCGGCCACCGATGATGGAAGCCAACCTGCCGAGGACCACGTGCTCTTGCAGTTAGTATAACCATCATCCGTATATGTTTTGTTCCAGAGCAGCGGTTGAAAAAAATCTATACGTACTAGCTGTACATCGTAGATAATACATGCATCATTAATTCCTTTTATATCTTGATGTCCTTTTTTACCTTAATGTTTTTTTAGTATAGATTTAATACCTGGTTTATGTTGTTCATGCTCAAATAAATTAATCCCTAAGATAAATAAATATACAAGGACTTATTTGTCTTGTGCGAGACGGCCCCTGCCGCACTACTAAGGCGATGTTTTCAGTACAATTGATTCATGCACTTGTAGGATTGGTTATAAATTCAAAAGTTTATGTTTTTGGTGTATGTAATTGAATAAGAACGAAGAAGTTGCAAAAGATTCAAGATTTAACTTTAACTGCAAAAGTAGTGCCTTTCATATATTTTATCAGTAGGTACTTGTTGCGCTTGCGCAGTCTTTTATTACTCCATGGATTAAGCATGTATCATAATATCGAAAAGTGAAAAAGATTAACGTGTTGGGTACACGTTAATCTTAAACTATAAACATTTATATATATCAAAGAAATACACGTGTCAAAGCATTGGAAAATTGGAAATGCTAATGTACAGTCAATGTTTTCATTAGGGGGGGAAATGGAAGACTTCGCTGTTTTTCATTGGCTGTTGCATATTATAAGCTTTGCCTTCCAAACAAAAGAAATTAGGTTCAATTAGAGGCTATCCGCGAACTCTGTCAAAGTTTTATGACTTTTTTATGACACGACAGAGTGTCCTCTATTACGAGAAAGGCTTTGTACCTACTGTATGTAGCAGTGTATTTTTAGGTATTTTGAAAGGCTAGTCAAAAATGTAAAATTTACCGAATTTCAAAGTTTTTTTAAATATTTTTTTTCAAACTGTTTTATTTTTATTGCTGAAGGGTCTGCTCTTGACCTCGATCACGCCTGATGGAAAGCAATGGATGAAGTCTATGATGGAATGACCGTGCCCCTGTTGCTTCGAAGGCAGACGGATTAAATGTGGAAGGGAAACACATGACGCTTGCATAGAGTTCCACACTTTGGCTACAATAGACACTTTCATTATACAGACGGCCTGCTTGGCTATTTCAAGAGAAAAAACTTGTTTTTTTCTTAATGAACGAGGTGTCCCATATCCGTTTTGTGACGAGGCTGAAACCATTAAGATGGATGATCAAATTTTTCCTTAACAATGATTCCAGAATGCGGTGAAAGGAATGAAGTGTCCCGTATTGTGGGTGGCGATGAGGCTGGCATCAACGAGTTCCCTTGGATGGCTCGCCTGTCCTACTTTAAGCGGTTCTACTGCGGAGGCATGCTCATTAATGACAGATATGTGCTCACAGCCGCGCATTGCGTTAAAGGGTGAGAAAATTTGAAGAAACTCTAGTGTTAATGACAATAGGCTTGCTCTAGGGGAGCAAGCCTATTGTCATTATTGTCATTACATGAAACTTGTAATAATATAATTGGCAAAAGCTTTGATGTGGCAACTTTGACTGGTCGGTAGGTACCTCGGAACCTAAAACGAGTTCAAAGCTAACTTGAACACGACGTAGGCCTTGTTCTCTCGTTTGGTAATCTCTTCTGGAAACTACGTGCTCTGCTTTGAATGCGTTCATTTCTATCGAAGTTTTTGGTTAATTTGTAATACCTTGCTAGGTCCTAAAACGCATTTATTTTGTTTAAAACTGAACTTGAAACATAATATTGAAAGCCAAGTAAATTACGAGATAGGTATATAGATGAAACACTGATTTCTTATTTACATAATCGATACATAAGAATTTAACGGTCATTTATCCATTTAAACTTTTGAGCTTTTTATTAAAATAACAATTGGTCCAATAGTATTATTGACGCAGTGTTTCGAAATATTTTTGGCTTTTTATAATGTGACGATTCGTCTACACGTCATCTAAGAAGGCCGTTATGGCCATATTTGTTGGCATACAAAAACAAACAATAATCTTCCACCAAAATAATTTTTAACTTAGAAAATAAATCGTGTCCTAAATAGGAATTTTAAATGGAATTATTATTCAGATCTTTAATGTTATTTTTAAGAAATAATGGGTATTTTTCCATAATACTACTTTTCAATAGGTGTATGCATATGTTTATAAAAATAAATAATTTTTATTTGCGAAGTCTCTTAAGATGGCACAGAAGCGTGAACATGTTTGTATGTCAAGTGTTTGTTTAACGAAGCACTGTGTAGGATGTTGACTCGGAACACAACCTTTTACACCTACTTCATAGGTATATTAAAATATCTAAATTTTTATCTAGACTAGGTATAGTAAAGATTCTCTATAATTAAGGCTAATTGAAGCAGGGTCACGTGACGTAAATATTAGTTACAAAGGAATTATTTAAAAGGCTATTGACATAAGTAATTAAAAGTAGGTTAATGACTATATACCTAATGATGATGAATGATAGGTACTAGGACAAATCACTATTAGTGCCATTATTTTTTTTTTGATGTTCTGTTTTTGTGTACGGATAGCAATCAAACAAGTTTAAATACGAATGAAAATACAAATTCACTAATGTACGTCCAAAATTCTGATTGCTCTCAATATGTTTAATGATGACTAATACCGTCGGATGAAACTGCAAAATGACATCGTTAATCATCAGTATACGAGTCCGATAACCTAAGAATTGGCAAACAAGTCCAAAATAAATTCGTGGTACAAAATTGTGAATACCAATCAGTATCGATAAGTACGTTCACCTTGAAACCGGCCCAGGAGCAGGCTCCAAACTTGAAGTTCATTATCCCCGACAAATGACCATTTTAGGCGTTTTGTAAAGAGTTGTGTTTTTTGTTTTTTCTTTTGGTCGACAGGTTAATCTTAGGTATACTGCTCATTTTTGACAGGCCGTAAATGCGCAATTTCGGAGGGTTCAAAAGGTGTCCACTTCCATAAGTCTCGTCTCATGAGTATTGTTTGACAGTAGCGGGGACTAATGTACGCAAGTGAAAGTGTAAATGAGGGACATTAATAGTATTCATGACCGTGGCCCGCCGAAACACTGAGTGTCACTTTCGCTCAATGTCGACATAAACTTGACTTGGTTAGTGTCGCGAGGAACAATTTGACGTCGAAACTAAACAATCAATTACACAATACATGCACACCGAGCGAATTTATTATCTGTCACGGAAACAGAAACTACCTACTATTTTATTGTGGCATTTCCAATCCGTTGGGAAAGTTGATGAAAATGTTTCTTAGTGATGCACAGAACTGAGTCAGAATAAAGACGGTCGTCCATTGATACGTAGGATGTACAGACGCCAGCAGGTCAACCTATCCGAAACTGTCAGATTTTCCCAATCAACCTTGAACCTTATGCTTCAGCAATAAAGTCGAAAATCTATTAAAGAAATCTGACAGATTGTAGTAACTTGATGTGCTGGCGTCCGTACACGGAGAGTTTTGCCACGTTTTTAACCACGAGGTTCATTTATTTGCAAGGCACGCATTCCTACTTAGCACACATACAAAGCGAAGCTAAGTACATGTGCGTAGTTTAGCCGTTGGCTGCTGTGGAGCGCTACCTTGAGTAAATAGGTACGTACTTGAGGCACCGCTCGCTCCACACCAACTATACAAAGAAATAAAATTGAAGTGTTTGTGCCAAAATGTCAAAATAACAGCTTTTTACCAAATTCATATGAAAGTTTATGAGGTACTTACCTACTTATAACAAAAAAAGTATTTTAAAAAGTTGTCTGTCTGTTTGTTCCGGCTAATCTTCGATACGGCTAGACCGATTTTGACGGGACTTTCACTGGCAGATAACTGATGTTATAAGGAGTACTTTTATTCATTCTTGAAAATAATTAAAGTTAAAACATTAAAACCCATGAAATCCAATTTCTTTTCTGATTTGCATTCGAACGAAGTCACGGGACAGCTAGTTTTATAAATATTCAAGCAAGTTTTAAGCCCTCTGTAACATCTTTTTACAATATGTAATACATTAAATGAATATCAATATCTGTGCAATTATGAATATTACTTACCTAATCCCGATACGGCCTGTCCCTTGCTGCCCTCTCCCAGCGGCGTCGCTGGGAGAGGGCAGCAAGGGACAGAAACGTACGGACCTCGGCTTAGGGCGTCCTAAGCCGAGGTCCGTACGTTTAGCGTGCCTTAAGCGTGTAGTCGCTTAGTTTTTAATTTTTTTAAGCCCTGGCTTTAATTTATTGAGGCATCCACAGGCAAGCCCGGTTAAGCAGACGACAACCTCATAGGTTGAACTGAGAGATGCCATTTCTAAAAAAAATAAATAAAAATAATATTACCTCAATATTTATAATTGCACAAATATTAATGTTCACACCGAGGAAGCTGCGGAGCATGGGATGAAAACAATCAAAATGCCTTATAAATATTTGCACGAGTGAGGTTTTTAATCTTGGGATTACTGAGTCATCCTTGTTTTTAGACTAAAAGCTTAGGATCCTCATTTGCTGTCAATTTATGAGTTTATTTTTGTGAGCTGCAGATGCGGTTATATCTAGATTTGAACTACTTGTTTTTCGTTGAGAATTTCGATCAAACGACTTTTGTAGTGCGACGTTATAAGACATGTTTAGGTATCTACTTCCACAAGTGTCCACAACTACAAACTGCTTGTAAGAACAAGGATTAGGAAAATAGCACACAGGAGGAAGGGTGCTGCTTAGTGCCTTTTCTGAAATTATGACACCAATGTCGCTGATTTTTTAAATCGTAAGTAACATCTCTTCATAAAGTTAATGAAAAAAAAACATTATTATATGCGGTAAACATGACGCAGAGAAAGAATACAAACACGAAAATTAACGAGTTGGGGGAAAATATGCTTCACATCCACGTAAAACGGCTCAAACGGATCGTCTTCTTACAGCTAACAAGCCAAACAACTCAGAAATGCAAACACGCTACAAGTAACCTGGCTGAAAGAGTGATTTGTTGCGGGCCCCGCAGATGGCGTTCTCAGTTCCTATGAACGGAATTGGTTGCATCATTTGCTCCGAATTCGCGACAATACACATTCCTTTTGCTTAGGACCTGAAACTAACTATAATACTTATTTACCTATTAAATTATAATATTCCAGGTTCATGTGGTTCATGGTCAAGGTGACCTTCGGGGAGCACAACCGCTGCAACGCCACCGTGCGGCCGGAGACTCGCTTTGTGCTGCGCGCCATCGCCAACAAGTTCACACTCACGAACTTTGATAACGATATAGCTCTGCTCAGACTGAACGAGAAAGTGCCCATCTCGGAGACCATCAAGCCTATCTGTTTGCCTACTAATGATAGTAAGTTTTCCCTCACTTACTAGTCCAGTCCAGATGAAAGTTCAAGTGGTATTTAACTTGCAGTTAACTTGCAGTTAGAGGATATCTGAGCAGAATGTATGTAGCTTTTGTCAAGTGACTTGGCAATAGTTCGACTTTCATTATAAGCGTGCAAATCAAGTATTGTCATACTATTTGATTCTGCTGCTCATCATGATCATCTTGACTGAGTATAATTACTTAGTCCTCTTATAGTTGGCAAGTGCCAACAAACAATAACCAAGAACAAAAGGTACAAGTGTACCTTTTGTTCTTTATCATTACTTGAGGACACATGGGATATAAGAATTACATCAAGTCTCCATTTCATTCAACAGAGAACCTATACGTTGGCGTAAAGGCGGTCGCATCAGGTTGGGGTACCCTCACTGAAGAAGGCAAGGTGTCGTGCACCCTGCAGGAGGTGGAAGTACCAGTCATCAGCAACCAGGAGTGCCGCAACACCAAGTATACCTCCTCGATGATCACCGATAACATGCTGTGTGCTGGATACCCTAAGACAGGGCAGAAGGACTCTTGTCAGGTACGGTGATTGTTTTAAATAGTAACTAACAGCATAATCAGACTTTAATGTTCCCACTGCTGGGACACAGGCCACTTCTCTTAATTTACCACGCGGGTCGTGCGGGTTGGTGGATGTCACATGTCTTCGAAGTTTTGTTTCTAGGACATGCCGGTTTTCTCAGGATGTTTTCCTTCATCGTTTTGAGAGCAGTGGTGTTGAAATAATTTACACAAAGTAAAGCCTGGGTTCGAAGCCACGAGAAAAACATAGGGACACAGTATATTATCCTTCTTATTCAGTTTATGAAATATCTTTAAATTGCTCCAATATTGGAGGAGGAAGTAGGCGAGAGCCAAACCTCGAATTATGACTTTTTACTTAGACTTTTTCAAAAGTCTCTCCGACCGCATTTCCTTATAACGTAATACATTGTGCACAAATAAATACATTTACAGCAATTAATTAAGTTCACAAATACTTATTTTTTCATTGGCCACTACGACTTGATGTTTCCTAAAAATAAAAGTCAGCCAAGAGAAACTTCTTGGCATTTTTGACAGATTTTTTTGGCAGCTTCTTGTATGCCTTAATTTGTTTTGCTAATCCACCTAACTATTTGTCATTACTTTCGATTCAATGCTTTCTACTATTGATCGATATAACGAAATAAAAAATAATGCTGGTGCAATGGTGGTGTGATTCAAGTTTTTTTTACGTTGAAAGTTATGGGTTGTTGTTGTTGTTTTGTTTTAGTCTGTGCATAATTATTGCATTTTCTTTCTTTCTTTTTCTTGATGGACTATTTTAGATTCGCCTGATTTAGGTCAACTGGAAAATTTTGAAAATATACTTTTTTTTTTCAAAATTATGCTTAACCGAAATAGGCTTATGTTGATGATTTATCAATAGTTAGATGAAAATAACGATATTGTCGAAAGAATGAAATCCTAATGTGAACAGGCACGTGTACGAGTATGTATGAGGACGCTGCTGCTTTTCCTCTTAGCATTAAAACCTTTTAATGGGAAGTTGAACGAGGGTATTAGAGAGCCCATTAACGACGTCTGCAGGTACACAGGGCCGATTAATCGTGAGAGGAGAGCTTCCTGCACTATCTGCTGCAGCAGCTAGTATGATAGTTAGGGAGTAGCCCAGTCCCGTCTCAGAATTACGATGGTGGAGGATCCTGGGGTCTAAGATCCTTTTTTTATGTTGAGAAATTCTCAGGGATACCCTCCATCTGGGGAGAACGGACGGTTATGTCGGATTCCTACCGACTTAAACACCAACTTTCTTCCACTAACATAAGTCGCCCGGGAGATGCTTGTACAGTCAACAGCAAAAGTAGATGATCAAAACCAGAAATTCAATAGGAGTCAAAACTGATCACGAATATATGGCAGCTGTACTAGTAGTAAATGTTTGGTATAATTTACAATCACATACTTTTGAATCACTTCGACGCCACACAGTTCTGACGCGAACTCCGTTCATTAGTATTGCATTTCTGATTTTGATCATCTACTTTTGCTGTTGACTGTACAGTCGCCGCACTCCGGACTGGTATCAGCCCGCTATGCCCAGCGGGCCCCACCACTAAGTGCGGCCGGTCTCACGTATGCACGTCCCCCATAAAGACCCTGCGAACGCAAAATAATTTTATCTGCTATTACTTAGGTACCTGAAGGCGAAGGAAGGAAATGTTGTGGAGGTCAGATAGGCAGTCGCTCCATGTAAAATATATAATGGTATTCAGCTGCATCCGGTTAGACTGGAATCCGACCCCAACATGGTTGGGAAAAGGCTAGGTTATGATGATGATGACCTGAATTCGAACGTTAACTTACATAATTAATCAGCCACCACTCCCACCGCCCTGGGTGTTCCCACTGCTGGGACACAGGCCTCCTCTCTTCGAGAGGGAGTGGGCTGTAATCTGTAATCTACCTATCATGATGATCATGATCAGATGTCACAGTCATGTCCTAGAACCAAAATTTCGATGGTTCTAGGCCACGCCGGTTTTCTCATGATGTTTTAAAGTTAACATTAACTTAACCAAGAAATATCTTTATTTCAGGGTGACAGCGGTGGTCCACTGATAGCTGAGAGAAAGTACGACAAACGCTACGAACTGATCGGTAATGAATACAGATATATTCTAATGTATGCCTAATGTGCTGTCCCGTTGGGTCAGCCAGCAATAAAGACAATACTGTAATGTAACAGTTGTACTTCATACGTACAAACAGACTCCGTACTACGCTAGGTCAGCTCAAGGTCAAAGTGTCACCACATACGTGGGGTCGACTGTACCTGCTGTTGTGGACATACTTAACAAGCCTTAAAAAGTTATGGATCTGGATCATCAATTCAATTCAATTCATTTATTCAATAACAATTTTTACATTGTGTCTGAATTTCTATAACTAAATAATTATATAAGAAACATGCATGCAATCCATATTTGAATCATTACAATTATCCAAATTACATTAAAATGAGAATACTTAATATAAAAATATAAAAATTAATGTCATAAGTCAATTCATAAAATTCAATTAATTCAATTCAATAAGGTTTTAAATTACTTAGGTTACTTCCGAATATTGTATTTATTTATAATTCATCAATGGAATATAGACACTTATTTAACAAGAACCGTTTAAGCTTATTCTGAAACTCACTTGTATATACTAGACTTTTTATTTCTGTCGGCAGTTTATTGAACATTTTTAATGACTTGTGGTAGGCGCTATGCTTTACAACGTTCAGGTGCGGCACTTGCTTCATCTGGAGATCTTTTCTTCTTGTACTCTCCCTTTTTTGCCTTTCATCTTCAGTCTCATATTCAAAGATATATTTTGATAAGTGACTGAGTAGGACTAGAATGTACAAGCTTGGGACTGTCAATATATTTAAATCATTAAAATGTGGCTTGCATGATTCTTGCTGTTGAATTCTAGCTATGGTTCTGACTGCTCTTTTCTGAATTACAAAAGCTTTTTGAGTATTGTAATCATAACTACCTCCCCAGAAAAGTATGCTGTATCTCAGTTTTGACTCAACTAATGCGTAATAGACCAGTTTTAAATGTTTTGTGGTTACCTCATTCCTTAGACTTCTTAGTACGTAACAGGCAGAGCTGATTGCTTTCTCTAGGTATGTTAGCTCTTGTTTCCACTTTAACTGGCTATCAATATGAACTCCCAGAAACTTAACCACTGGGACCACGTTCACTGTTTCTCCGTTTATGACGCAGTTAATGCTTTCTTTATTTTTGGAAGTAGAACGAAAAAGCATTACATTGGTTTTACTGGCATTAACTTTAAGACCGTTAACAGCAAACCAGCTGTGGAAGATGTCTAAGGTTTGATTAACTATGGAATTAAGAGCGTGTATATTGTCAGCCGAAACAACTGCATTAGTATCGTCGGCAAAAACCACAAGCTGGATGGATCCCGCTGCTTTTCCAATCATGTGTTGAATAAGGTCATTAACAAACGCGATAAAAAATATTGGACCCACTATGGAGCCTTGTGGTACGCCAGTGTGCACAGGATACAATTGGGACCTATATGTTTCTTCACTTGGACAATTTTTACCTGAGGAATTTGTCTGTGACACCACTGCTTTGATTTCCACGAACATCTTCCTGTTTTTTAAATATGACGTGAGAAGTGCCAATACTTTACCCCTGACACCGTAGTGCTCAAGTTTTTCTAACAGTAATTTATGATCCACCGTGTCAAATGCGGAACTTAGGTCTAAGAAAAGCCCAGCTACTTTCTGTTTGTCGTCCAATCTGCTAGCTACGTCCTTAATTAGAGTCGATATTGCGTCTTGTGTCCCAACGTTTTTCTGATAACCAAATTGTCTTCTACTTATAACTCCATTTAGGTTGAAATGTCTAAGTAATCTAGTTTTAATTAACTTTTCAAGAATTTTTGAGTGAATAGGTAGTAATGAAATTGGTCTGTACATCTTTGGGTCAGTTTTAGATCCTTTTTTGTGTACAGGTATTATTTTGGCTATCTTCAGTTGATCTGGAAAAATTCCCTCATCGAAACACTTATTATAAAAAATGCTTAACGGTTCCGCTAGTACGTCTATATTGTCCTTTATTACTGATATATTTATGTCATCATAGCCACAAGATTTTTTGACGTCCATTTTTTTCACCATTTTGAATATCTCAAGGGGAGTGACAGGGTCTAGGACAAGGTCATCGGTCACTCTTTTTGCACTTTTACGTAGAATATCCATGGCAGCCCCTGTGCATGTAATAGTTGATGAATTAAGTTCGAACTGCTGGGCAAGAATATTCACAATTTCTGATGGTTCTGACATGATCTTATTATTTGATTTTAAAATTAGTTTTGTATTGTTATTGGCACTCTTATTTCTATGTTTGTTTATAACCTTCCAAACGTCTTTTGAGATGTTCGTTGATTTTGCTAATTTAGATTGTACTGTAAGCTTTTTGGCCATATTTATTACTTTTCTGTACAGAGCGATGTATTTTTGCCTATAGTCCATCACAGTATCATTTTGTTTATTCCCTTTGCCAGCACAGAGAAATCGTTTCATTTTACTAGAAACCTTTACACCCTTAGTGATCCAGCGCAGATGCGTATTACGCGTCAAGTGTACCTGCAGTTTCCTTTTCCGAAAACAGCGTGTGAACATATCTTCGAATTGCTTTAAAAATGAGTTTATTCCGAAATCACTCCAGTCTTGAATTAATAGCAAATTTCTAAATTTTCTTCTTGTATTTGCATTAAAAATCCGTTTGGTAATTTGAACACTACTGTTTTTCATATTCCTACATACTTCGTTATTTCTGAATACTGTACTGCAAAGCAATCCAGCATGTCCATCTGCCAAGCCATTGTGGTCCACATCGCAACTTATCACGCAATCGTCTGATAAATTGGTAAGGACATTGTCTATACAAGATCGTGAGTCATTTCGAATAAATGTAGTCGAATTAATTAGAGGTCTAAAGTTGTAACATGTCAATAAATTCAATAAGTCATTTCTTTTTTTATTGTCAGTTGATAAGTCAATATTAAAATCACCGCAAATTACACAGTTCTTGTTAAAGAAATGTTCTAATAGTTTTTCGAGCCTCACCATAAATGTGTCTAAGTTCTTATCATAAGGCGTGCGGTAACAGCAACACACAGATAGGCCTGTCAAAACATCTTTGACACCGCATATTTCAAAACTGTCCATTTTATGTAATTTTTTGGCAATGGGCAGGTCCTCGTATTCCCTATCCATTTCTGCTAAGATAATAGTCCCTCCTCTCAACTTATTTACTCTGGTATTATATGATGCAACATTGTACTTTGAGAGATTTAACAAGGAAACTAACTCTTCGTTCAGAAAATGCTCGCTAATGCACAAGTAGTTCGAAGGGCTACTCAAACTATCTAGATATATTTCTAAAGCATCTTTCTTATTATTTAAGCCACACATATTTTGATGAAAGATGTATAAACGATTACACAATGAACTATCTAAAGAATCGTTTTTAGATGTTACAGTTGACACATGTTTATCAACGAAAAAATGTATCTGTATCCAAATCTTTTATGCTTTTTTTAAAGTAGTAAGGAATAGTACCAGGTTGTAACTGGCCGATTTTACTGCTTTCGTGCTTATTCACGATACTTAATCTGTCACAGTTATTTTCGTATTCAGAGTTTAGTGATAGCTGTATATAGCTATTCAAGTTCTGAAAGATATTTACAATAGCCCTATTGTTGACTTTGCCTGTATATTTAGAAAACATTTTATAATTATATTCCAGATGTTTGTTGGTATCAAACAAATAGGCATATTCAAAAGCCTGATTACTTTGGTACACAAGTCGATTGAACGCTTCTATTCTAGTATTAAATAAGTTAACATTCCATTTCAATTTAAAAGTAGGAGAACATAGAATAACATTAGTGTGCATTACATTTTCGATTTTAGATTTTATGTGATTAACCAATTTTTCATAATTATTGGACTCTAAAAAGTCTTTTTCGCCTAGAAGGATTATACAATAGTCATTTAGGGTATAATCTACTAATTTCTTGTCCAATGTAGCAAGGAGCTCCGCTATACCCACATTGGGCATACAGTAGTGACAAATTTTGGCGTTCGGAAAAGTGTCTTCGGCAATACTTAATATATTATTTACATTATTATCACTAATTATACATAATTTATTGAAACATGTGTTTTCCAAAAGTAATTTATGTTGAGTCGTCGATCCCATTGCGTGCTCTGTAATCATGGTGCCCTCTGTAGTTACGTGTAATGGCAGCACATTGTAGACAACATTAGGTTCGTTATCAGGTAAGTTTGAAACTTCAGACGGTGGTTTATTTATTCTAATTTGTTGAACAAAACTCTGTTGTGTGTTTTTTGGTTTATCTGTCTGTATGTCAGTTTGTGTCTGTTTTGTTTTACAGTTTGTTAGAGGTTTTCGCTTTGGAGTACTTTGGTTTGTTTTAATCGGGCTGATTGTTGTTACTTTTTTGTATAGTTGGTTTTTCTTAACCAAGTCTTCATTTGTGAACCTAAGTTTACTATTTTCTAGATTCAATATGTCTATCTCCTTGTGAGCACTATCTAATTGAGATTCGAGTTTTTGGATTTCTTCCTTTAGTGCTCGTACTTGATCATAGTCTTCGTCTACTGATATGTCAGGCATGCTACTAGCAGTGCACTCGATTATCTGTGATGTTGAGTCATTGTCGTCTGGAGCATGGTCCGAATTGGTTCGAACTCGCGTGCGACGAAATGTAATATTTTCTAGGAAATTCATACTAGAAATCTTGAAATTAATCCAATTTAATTCTCAAAAAGAACTTCTTGTCAATAAACGTATTGTCTAGGTTTGAACTCGCAAACTCTTTACTGGCAGTCGTTGTCCCATACCACTTGGTCAATCTGACATTGATTACAGTTGCGAAATTTACGACCATTAAGCGAGCGAGTAGTAATTAATTGTTTGTAGACTAGATGGCTCTGTTTTAAAGTTTTAAATTTATTTGCTTTAGGTAATACATATTATTATGGGCTGGTAACACAGTTCGGTAGTACAAAGTTTTACACTAGATGGCGCGATTTAATGTTCATGCTATAATTTTTATGGTCACACTGGTTGAAGATTGTCAGTTGTTGGTGCAAAAATTTGAATGGGATGTAAACAAAAACGGCTACTTTCCTGTTTTCGTTTTGTTTTTCTCGTGAAACATCAAATTCAACTGGTTAAGGTATTTATTAGTCCACATTCTTGTTAAGGCGATTTTGTTTTAATGTTTACCAGGTTTTACCCCACATAATATTCACTTAAGCTTAGTTTTCAAAGTTCACCGGTAACTTATTTGTTTTTTACATATCTCGGTAATGTCTTATTTTTCACGCACACAAACATTAGTCACTGAAATCCACAATAGTGTCTTTATTTTAAAGTTATTACAACACAGATTTTAACTACTTTTTGTATTTTAACAATAATTTTAGACAGAGCTAGATGTTCTCATGACATCAAACGTACGTCAATGAAGTCAGGACTCTCCATAAGAGTGCTGACTGATGACCAAATAGTGATATTATCACACTGGTGACTCCTCTCCCACACCCTATGGTATTTACGTAGCTTTGGTAAGTGGTTATCCCACACACATTACATAGACAGTTATCGGTACCTACCTACGCTACATTCCTAAACTGTTTTAATTAAATTACGGTTTGGTTTCAGTTTCCCCGAAAATTAAAAAAGCACGGAGTATTCTGAAAAACTAAATTATGAATCGAAAGTAGAGAAAATACCTACTCATTAATCCTTTGTTTTCTAGCGAAAACACATTAGAACAAAGGTGTTAATATCTTCGCCGCCTAATGTTTTATGTATTTTAATTTTAGCATAGTTTGTAACTTTCTAAAGAAAACGTTTTTTGCAGGCGTCGTGTCATGGGGCAACGGTTGCGCAAGAGCAGGCTACCCAGGTGTGTACACCCGTGTCACTAACTACATTGACTGGATACGTGAGAACACGCAAGATGGCTGCTACTGCACCGATTAGATTACAAAAATAACTTATCAGTGCCCATCACCAGGGTGTAAAATTATTATGCATTTATTTCCTGCGATTTTAGGATAGGTTAACTGGCGCCATCTTTGTTGAATTCGATGATAGTAAGTTTCCTGTCGTGTCAGTACCACGATAGATGGCGTTATAATTTAGTTAGTAATATTATCGTGTAGCCTTATTTTATTTTAGTGTGTAATTATTGTAAGTAATTTAAAACCAAATATTTGGAGAAAATTACATGATTAATTATTTAGATTCGTATTTATTTAAAAATTAAATAAGCGAAAAGATGTATTTATTAAAACTTATTTAGGTATTAAATTGTGACGATATCTTCTTCTGAAATGTACAAAAATACCGATTAGTAAGAGTGTTTCATATACTTGTCCAGGAAATTATCACGGTCTAATAATGTCAAAGTATTGCCATAAATATTTAAATATACCTTCAGGTATACCTACAGGTATAGTTATTAGTAAGATGTCTTATATTTTTATTTTGTACGAATTTTTGAGCCAATAAAGTACCTCGAATCAATATTACTTTGTGTTTAATTATCCCAATTGTCAGTTCAGCAGACCTTTAGTAAAGACTTCGGTAATAGTACCTATGTATATACCTACTCAAACTCGCAGAGTTGCTTGTCGGCGCATAGGTACGTGACCAAATGCGCAGGCGCAAGTTTCAAGCGTCATGTACCTATCCGTGCAAAGTCGGATATCTATGGTGCAAAAGCTTGTACAGTCACACTTCAGTTTTTTAAATCACAGTTAAAGAGTGAACAGTATATTAAAAAAAAACAATGGCACTCCGGAAGTGCCGAAAGAACTGAAAACTTGAACAATTACGTGTGTATTTTTTTAATCATCTTATAAAAAAATATACGCGCGGTGTCGTTTACGGTAACAGTGTCGCGAGTTCAATGATTTTATCCCATCTCAAAAAATGCCCAACGCGCCTATAGAAGTTTTCACATAAAAAAATAACAACTAGATACACTTCATGATCATGACACGCAACATAATCATATCTACTTTCCTCTACCTTATAAAGTGGCAGGTAGCAACGTATGTATCAGTTTACTCCAGTCGACTTGTACTTATAGTATAGGTAGGTACTTACGAAGTTTTAAATCAAGACCTATGACTGAGTCATCACCCTCCGGTCCCGCTATCCAAAACTTTTTGGGGTCTGTGCAGAATAACTAGGCTTGTTGCATACCTAAATCTCAATTATCCGTCGCCTCATTTTCCATCCCATTTCATAGCGATAATATCTTTCACATAATCCATTCATAGTTCCATTGGTTTTTCTCTAACCCACTAACCTCCACCTTTCATCACTCATTCCTGCCCTTCCACAGAACTCCTCGATTACCGGCGGTGGCCGGACTTCGTCTCACATAACTACTAATTTTTAACCGACTTCCAAAAAGGAGGAGGTTATATGTTCGACTTTATTAATGCTATCCATACTTCGGATTTCGTCTCAAATACTCATTTCTAAATGTTATCCATACTTCGGCTTCGGACTTAATATCACATTTCTCATACTCATATTTCTGACTTCGGCTTTCCATTCACACCGCCAATCTCTTCTCAACTAATTTCTGCACAACATTCTGATTCCTAAAAAAGTTCGACACTATATCTAGCCCTATTTAGTTTTAAAGGGCACTCGGTAGGTAGTTCATTATTGTAGTTTTGGTAAATAAAAAATTACAAAACGCATGTTTATTTACAAGTTAGGTAGTAAAAACCGAGCCGTAAACTAAATAAAAATTGAGCCATAACAAATATTTAAACGGGTAATTAAATAATTAATTAAGCAGTAAAATTACCGAACAGGCAGTTACGTGTGGGCAGTTAACAAATCGGTATTAATCGGTAACAAATTTAACTTGAAGTACCTGTTGGTTAGTTGTAACTTTTTTTTTATCGTGGAGAAATGCTCATGCATTCTGCACTACCACGGGGAGATAGTGCAGTTATGTGGGACTCTAACCCACTAAAACTCCACGGTGTCCCCCTCTGCCGCTTACGACGGGAACACGGGCACGCGTTAGCACTCGTGCGTGAACCCACCGCGGCTGTCCGGAATCGGAACCTCCTCTGGGGAGTACTCCCTATCACCGGCGCACCAGAACACATAGCACGCCGTGACCACCCCAGAGACCAAACCAGCACATGGGCGCCAGGCGACCCCGTGTCTGGGCATCCTTGGTCCTCCTGCGACGGGTCAGGTCATTGGCCCCGCCGCCTGCCAATTTTCGGCCGCAGAGGATAGGGAGAGCGGCCAACGTCATGCCAACACTCCTCCTCTCCTGTGGCCCCACCGCGTCCGCTATCAGACGGTGGCGACCCCGTCAAGCCAACTGAAGGTAGGGAGAGCGGCGCACCGCAATACTGGCACTCTCTCCCGCAGCGGCCTCCAACCCTCAGCCGTAATGCCTCCCATACGACATCGCGGGCCGCCTCAGTTGCGATGTCGCCCAAGCGGCACCGCAGCCTACTTGTTGGCCGCTACGTTGTCGGCTTACCGGCAAAAGCCCCTCCTCGGGTTCCTCTTCGCTTCACCATGGGTGACCAAGCCACGGTTACTGAGTCCCCGGCCTCGACAATGACCCACACCGGGGGGGTAGAGTTCTAACCTTTTTTTTTTTTTTGGGTGGAGAAAATGCCTAACGCATACCACGTCGTCCGGGGAGACGACGAGGTTATGTGGGACTTGCACCCACTAAAAACTCCACCTGTGCACCTACTTTCGCCTTTGGGTGGGCCGCGAGAACTACTACGTATGACATTCGCGACCCATCCAGCGTGGCCCATTTCTGGGCTCCCTCTTCTTGACCCGCGTCCGGGATCTATCCTCCTTCGGCGATGTCCGGGTGCACTAGGACATCACCTCAACTCCAGGGACCGGTAGAGTTCTAACCTAACCTAACCCATTTGGTCGAGGTGGACTTTGCTAGCCTTGGTATTGCGACCAATTCGGCTCGTGTGGTTGTCACAGTTCCAACCTAACCTGTGACCTGCCGAAATATTTATCTAACTGCCCAATTCAAATATTTTTTAATGGCCATTCATTTATTACACTACATGTCTCGAGTATTTTCTGTACTGACTTTGTAGGATGAGCGACCAATATTCTTTTTATTACTGTTCATGTTTTAGGTACACTAATTTACCAACCGCCGAAAAATTTACCAACTGACCATAATGAACTCCTTAATGTTTCAGTTGTAAAAATTATTAACCGTTTTTTAATTCTTTAGTCTGTAAACAAAGTAAACAAAACTGGCAGTGTCCAAGGAACAGTACACACTGGAATCCTACGTACCTGCATACTAGGTTCCGAGGCTTGGGCAGGCTTTTTGATTTTGAACAAAAGCCATACTTGTTCTACAATTCATTCAGATTACTAACAAGAGGGCCAAGACATAGTGACATTCTATCAGCAATAACGACGATGGAAAAGTCAAAAATGTATGGGATTGACATATACTACCGAAAACCGTAAGGCAATCCCATTGAAAGTCGTAGTAGAAATACGAAACGCTTTAAAAGCGATTACCACGTGTTTAGACCCTAAGATTAAAAAATAAGCATTCAGCTAAATGACTTTCACTCTATCTATTAGGTCAGGAACGGACCGCACCAGGTCAGGAGGACGCTGAGTTGCCCTAACGTATAGCTAAACCAATATTAAACTACGGTTATGAGGCTCTGAGTATTTGTTTAAACTGTGATGTTTGCTGGTTTAGCTGTCAAGTAGTAGTTGGACAAAAAATTCGTTCGAGGAGGTCACTCGTAAAAAAATATCAAGAAACGTCTGCACTTAAATGAAAATGACTAAAATGTTACTCCACCAAGTGAACTAGACAAGTGTCAGTCGTAGAACAATATCGTCGTAACATAATAACATAATCGTCAGGTTTGAGCATTGATATATTCCGATTTGAGCATTGATATCCCGGTTTGAGCGTTGATGTCTTTTATTAGAAAAAAGTTTGTGACTGTCTAAGGATGACTTTTGTAATTCGTCAAATTATTAAAACTATGAGGGATGACTTATGTTTCGCTCTTTTCATCATCTATCTCTATGTGACATCCAATTTTTTTGTGTATTTAAATTTTGTTCATTTATCACTTTTGTGACAAGTTCGTGTAGAGCATGTTTCACTCTGGTTTCTTTGAAAAACCACATAAAATGGTCTTATCAGTGATGGCGTAAGATGCAAAACCTTACTGCCTTGTGTCAATGACACAGCAGGCTTACAGCATAAACGTTTTAAACAAATGCATAATAAGGCAACGTAATTTATTCGGGAGTCATTTCATTTCGTCGCCGTAATTAAGATTCGGCACTCTTTAAAGGTTCACATAATCGTATGCAATAATATCGATGCAAAGGGAACGCAACCAGATATTGATTGGTTTGTATTGCGACATAATTGCATCCAAAAATTATTCAGGTAATTACGCCCTTGTCGTGCAGTTAATAAGACTCAAAATGATCACATGTTAAACGTCTACCGCTGCGCGGTGTGAATGACCGCGGAGGTCATTGCCGAATTAAGCGTTCTTTCGCACAGCCCTCGGAACGCTAAAATGACGCATCTCATCATAAAAATATTAACCAGAAATTCAAATGTATTATAACAATTTTTCGGAAGAGTCGCTACTTCAACATGGCTAGCGGGGAGTAGCGGACAGCCGTCCAAAACATTAGCACGAAGCTTTAAAATTGAATTGTTGATTTAATTTCGGATGCTTCGCTGCTACATTTTAAGGTCTCTGGACCCATAAAGTGCGTCGAGATCGAAGACATGACTTAGTGTATCAAAAACATTGAACCTTAAGCACATGCTACTTTCTAAAGAGAGTTCAATATTTAAGTTGCGGAATTAAGTTGTGTGTTGTTTGATTAAAATTAATAAAAAGAAGTAAAGAAATGTGGTGGTGTTACATCTTCTGTTTTCTATGTGCGCTGGCCAGCAGTTCTCCGCTCAGTCTAAATAAGGTAGGTTGGACAACAATAGTTGACAATATTTATCTTCGAAACTGTGTTACCCCCCACGCTACAGTGAGCGACTTTTTTTTAAATAGGCAACATATTGATGTCTTGAATATTTTGATTTACATAATGTACCTGCTATCATGCGCGGTTACGCATGCTAAGTAGCAATATAGTGATTCATTCTACATATATTTACGTATTTTATACCTATGTATAACTTATTGGGGAAGGTTCAGAACTTAGGATTCTGTTATTTGACTTTATTAGACCAATTAAAATTTTACCCATAGGTAGTTTAATTTTTATAGATTTTTATCTATGCATTTCTTGATGCAGAATGGTTCAATAAAAGACCATTCCACCTGTTGTAATAGCGATCTATTAAAACTGGTAGTCTTATCGCAATAACGGCTATGATGACATAAAATAGTCACACTTACACATAGTCGAAAGGTGATCGAAACTTAGAGGAAATGCGGGTGGTCGTTTTTCTTTGTTTTTTTATTAATGAAAAAAAAGAAAAACAGGGACACAGTATACATACCTATATCCTTCTTATTCAATAAATATATATATTTAAAATATCTTTTAAATTGGCTTGGGCCATATATCCAATTGTGATATTTCATAAACACAATTGGAGGAGGAAATAGGCGATAGCCAAACCTCGAATTACGACTTTTTACTAAGGATTTTTTTTAAAAGTCTCTCCGACCGCATTTGATTTATCGTAGCCTCTCGTTTTACAAAATTTTGCACAAGGGTTCCATATGTAGCGAAAGTAGGCTTTCTGTTTATTATCATAAGTTGTAGCATCGTTTAATGGAAACTCAAAAAAAAAAACTTTAAAAAATTAAACGAGGGAGAGTTAGTTTGGAAGTTTGTCATTTTGGAAATTGGTATTTTTGCTTCTGTTTTTAAGTAAAAGTATCATCGTTTTTTGAAACCTCATTTTCTCCCCTCATGAAGCACCTGAGATGTTAGCATAAGCATAGCATAATCAGCTTATAATGTTCCCACTGCTGGGACACAGGCCTCCTCTCTGTGAGAGGGAGTGGGCCGTAATCCACTACGCGGGCCCGGTGCGGTGCGGGTCGGTAGCTGTCGCATGTCTTCGAATTTTTGGTTCTAGGACATGCCGGTTTCCTCACAATGTTTTCCTTCACCGTTTTGAGAGTAGTGGTGATGAAATAATTTATACAAAGTAAAGCGCCTGTCTGGGTTTGAACCTACGACCAACAACTCGTAAGTCGCAGTCGATATCACTGGGCCACCACTGCTCCATGAGATGTTGCCGATGGGGAATCCCATCGCATACATGCATAATCAATCTGATTTGTGAACTAAATGTGTACATCTTTGATCTTATTCTGGGGAACACCCAAATATTCCGAAATATTTTATTCCGAATTTCGAAGTTCCGATTTTCAAAAGTCCGAATTTCATAATACCTAAGAATTATAATGTCTATTATTAAAAATCACGAAATTTATTTTACCGAAAGTCATAAATGCTATTTGTTTGTTTTCCGATTTTAATATGTTCGAAAAATCAAATGCTAGATGGGTTCACGAAACGACATTCAGATTTTAAATTTTCAGAATAACCTGCTAAAATTAGGATTCTGATTCAATTAGTATAATATTCAGTTAGGTACGTGTATACATTCAAAATCTTTATGTAACGTTTATTTATTGTAATTTAAAAACGTCTTCTTTGTTATTAATATTATTGTGTGTATTAATATTATTTTTTTTGTGTTTTCTTCTTCTCCTTAAATACGTTACCGGCCAAACCAGTTCTAACTACACGCGATAGGACAAACCCTTCGGGTGACATCGGTTGCATGGCTGCGATCGGTCGATAGGCGACTTAGGATGCAAGAGCGAGCGAAGGGCACCCCGAGGTTAGGTTTGGTTAGGTTACTTTAAACCTTTTACACAAATAGGGGCCCCGCGACGCGGGGCTCCGTCGACTTAGGATACAAGAGCGAGCAAAGGGCACCCCGAGGTTCGTTCATACCTTTACCGTGCATTGAAGTCAAGTAGTATCGCAGTGAAGATCTATCCCATAACGTGCATCGAAGTGTAGTGGCGTCGCAGAGACGGTCTTTCGCAGTAACGTGCATCGCAATTTTGTAGCATCGTATTAGCATTTATCGATATTTTGTGCGTCGAAATTGCGTATTCTACTCGAATATTTGCTATTCAGTTTTACAAGGCGTTTTTATTTCGGAATTCTAATTAATCGGAATTCGTATTTTTGATGTTTCGAATTATCATTAATTCGGACTTTTTGTTATTCGATCTATTGAAACTCGGTATTTTGAGAAGAGTAATTATAAACGTTAGGAATTTCGGAATTATAAAAATAGGATGAATGATAAATCGGAGTTGTTATATTAGGAATTTTGAACCATTCGGAATTATGAAAATCGGTATTTTGAAATTCGTATTTGTGACTGTCGGAATAAAGTTTTTCGTATTAATGTAGTGTACCCCTTATTCTGTTGACAGGATGACCTCAGGATTTCTGAAGATTCTTTCCATGAATCAACACGCGTTGTTAAAAGAGAGTTACTACCATGTGAAGATTGTGGTAAGTAATCACAGTAGGTAATATAGGTATTCTCGGGAACCACAAATTCCCATCAGACAATTGGACGATTCATAATGCGAAGCATTAGGAGTGCTTTACAATCGAAAAAAAATATTTGCCTCCTTTCTGCAACTGTTTCTATTGTTATACTCCTGCTAGTACACAGAACCTACTTCATTTATACCAGAGATTAATTTTGTACTTTTCAAAAATTGTTTTACTGCAGAAACGAAAAAAAACCAAAATATTTCTAAAAAAATTCCCGTCAATCAAGTGTGAAACACCTATAAAGTTTTACGATAACTTAATTTGTACATATTTTTGCGTTGTTTTCTTTCTTTTTTCCAACTTGTATTGTCCTACTGCTGGGCAAAGGTCTTTCCCACAGATTTCCACACTTTCTTGTGTATTGCCCTCTCCAGCCAATCTCTCATTAGGTACCCCTCGTCTGTTAGACACAATAGAAAAAGTAATTGTGTCTCATTAGTGACACTTTAGTTTGCCTCAAAGCCATAATTTTGAGTGTACAACTGAAAACCTATGAAACGATCTGTATTTAGTCCGCACTGAGTCCTATTAAATAAATTTAACCGGAATAGCATACGTCGTAAACACCAAGTAAAGATTTTTCGCGTAAAACTGGAGCGAATTGGAATTCCTGCGCCGTTGTTTTATTCTTTCATGAACAAAGAGGCCGTTCATATACATAAAAGAAAATGTCTGATTTCACGGTGTTTCAGTACAGTGCTCCGCGTCTTGAAACTGTTTCTTTTGAATAATAGAAATCTTAATTTTCGCCATAGATTGCGTACATCTACGAAAACTCTTTGGAAAAAACGTAAAAAAAATCACAATTCGTTCATATTTCGTTCGTTTTGATGCTGAGTAGGTAATATAATCAGCCTACAATGTTTCCTCTGCTGAGACACAGGCCTCCTCCATTGCCTCCTGCCATTCCAGCCATGGTGGCCATTTCTTTGGATATTAATAACAATTATTTTAGTTGGGTATGGAAAAAAACCTAGTCCTATGTCAGAAAGTGGTCCATAATCTTCATTTTGATTTTCATTATTACGTATTATATTTGCTTTCTTCGTATATACCTAAATCATAGAATATTTTGTCAATCATTTTTTTTTTTTTATTAGATTTTGTGCGTCATTTAAAAATAAAATAAATATTATATACATATAATATTAGATGAGTTACATTAAAAAAATAATTAAAAACAAAAAAATCCTTCGTTTAGAAGTTAAAACACACGAAACTTTAAAAAATATCAAATGTTTGCTAAAAACCTTAGGTATGTTTTTCTTTCGTATCAAAATTAACAATATAAATACTACAGACTCCTTTGTAACGTCAAGTAGGTACCTACCATATTCTTTAAGGTGTAAAAAATATTAAGGTAAATACACAAAAATTTACAAAGTATCTGTTTCGTGTTTGACTCAGTTGTTACGTCTCAGGAGAGTACTTCAGACTGTAAACGAGATGTAAACCTTAACCGCGAGTTCAATGGACGTTGATTAACCGATGTGCAGGTGTGTTCCAAGATCACATCACCACTGATCAGATGGTACCTACCTATGTACCTATTTCGATCGTATCATCTCTGACACAACCGCATACAATGTTATGATATCTAATGTAGATGGAACAAAAATTCTAACATTGATCCAGAATTGTTGAATCTTTCGGTCCTGAAATCCAGAAAAAACAGTGATTCAAGTTATTTACTTTGTTAAACAACCAAGTAAATCAGACGACAAAAAAGGACAGAGTTCTATAAACTGTTCTGAAATTTTCACTTAAAATGTTGTTTGCAGAATAGTTAGCTTCGTTGAAATGTAAATATTATCTATGTCACCATTACGTAGTCGCAAAACTTGCAAAGTGTTACCGCCTAACAGGTATAGGTAATTAAAAAATAGGACCTGAAGGGCAATTTTTTTAAAAGGTGACAAAAAATGACGTAAGTTTTCCCCTGTGAGGTTGTGGAGAACGCAATGAGGAGCCGCGGGTGGTAGGTGGCCTGGACTCCAACGTGAACGCGTTTCCCTGGCTGGGCCGCCTGGTCTATGAGAAGGCCTTCGGATGTGCTGTCTCGCTCATCAATGACAGATTCGTCATCTCTGCCGCGCACTGTGTGAAAGGGTAAGGCTTTGAAGATCTCAAATTATGAATACATGTATAAAAAAGCCAGTATTTTTCTGACTAGCTAATCTATAGAGAGGAAGTTCCAGACATCTGCTAGGGAGTGGTTGCGTCACTTCTATTTCTTCCCACCTAAAATACTAACTAGCGGTAAAGGCGTTTTGGGGCCTCTTTTAAGTGTCTAACTGATGAAGATCAATTAACAAGATTTGCAAGATTATTGGTTTAATTTATCCATACTAATATTTTTCCTTTCAGGTTCATGTGGTTCTTGTTTCGAGTCAAGTTGGGTGAACACGACCGATGCGACAAAACACAATCCCCGGAGACTCGTTACGTGGTGAAAATGATAGCACATAGTTTCACACTGAGTGACCTTAGCAACGATATCACGTTGTTGAAGCTGAACAAACCCGTTGAATATAATCATGCCATCAGACCTGTGTGTCTGCCGAAAAGTGATGGTAAGTGCATGTATGGTGGAAGGATGAAAAGATAACGAAATATTACACTCTCGATGTTGTCATCATGAAGAATTTTAGTTACATCAATAAGGAAAAGTTGGGCAGCATGCATAAGCAGAAAACAAATTAAATGCTACTGTTTTTGAAACTGATACCAAAACAGAAATAACGCAAATTGCTTGCCTCCATTAGGTCCCTTACCTGTATTAAATATCATAAAGTAAATACCGGCTAATCGGAGGGACGTGGTTCCCGCGAAAAAAACAAAGATAATAATCGCTACGGGCTTCAAGTCTTTGTCAGATTCTAATAAATCTGAAGAAACCGGTATACTCCACGAGCCCTGTTTTATTGCAAATAATTTAAAGGTTCAAAACCATTAGGTACATTTATAGCTTAATACTGTACGTTTCCATGAATACTTTTCCTCTTTTTACCACTTAATTTTCGAAGACTTTTACGATTATGCGTCATTGTGGAGCCCCGTTTTATAACGTGTAATAATTGAATGACGAGTAAATATATATAAATAAATTAGCTATGGTATAACATTTTGGCTGTAATAGCCAAGTTTATTTTTTTTACTGTTCTTTTTTTGGTATAAAAAGTATTGTTCGTTGGAATTTGGTTGCCTAAAACGCGTACGGCACAAACTGGCGGGTCAGTCTGAGGTACCTAATTGTAACAAAAGAAAAATTGTATTTGTGTAACCAGGTTAGTTTATTAATTTAATTTCAGAAACGTGTTCCCTTCTACTCCCTAGACTCAAGAAATACTAAAAAATCCAACGTTTATCACTTTCAAGTTGAACTTATACCTATTTGTCAGCTTTATGCCTTTTTTATTTCAGGTAACCTCTACAATGGTACGACAGCAGTAGTCGCTGGTTGGGGAGCAATGGTCGAGACAGGCAAATGGTCGTGCACCGTGTTGGAGGCCGAGCTGCCCGTGTTGAGTAACGAGGCCTGTCGTAACACCAACTACAATGTTTCCCAGATCAAGGAGGTTATGATGTGCGCGGGATTCCCTGAGACTGCGCATAAGGATGCTTGTACTGTAAGTTTGAGGAATGGTTTTCTATCCTTTTAGTAGGTGTTGTTTTACAAATGATAAACATTCGTCTCACATGCCTGTTATATCTGGACACCAACTCTACATAAAATATGTTTCAATTGGCAATTTGCAGGGTGACAGTGGTGGTCCATTGATTGCAGAAAACGAAGAGCACATGTATGACCTAATAGGTAAATAATTTATTGTATTATAGATAATTAACTATTCACACTAGGCACTAAATTAAAATACTAAGGTAAATAATAGTATATCGAATATACGTAACTACATATACATAAGAAACGGTTCCTAATCAAATTTTAATATCTGTTGAAAGACATTGTGTCTATAGACGATAAAGATCTATAAAATGATGTTAATTTGGCTTTTCATCTCAAGTATTGCCACAGAATAACTAATAGTACTTATTTATTGCCATAATACTAATCGATACATTTAAATTTTCAGGAGTAGTGTCATGGGGATATGGATGTGCCAGGAAAGGCTATCCAGGAGTATACACAAGAGTTACGAAGTACCTCGACTGGATCAGAGACAACACACAAGAAGGCTGTTACTGCAAATACTGAGATAATTTAACGCTTTACACTTAAAAACGTACTAACCTGTGTTGTTAGAGCACATTTACCAAAAATCATCTGAAGATCACGTGATTTTTTGTATTGATGCTGGGGTCGAACTCACGGTAAAGCTCAGAACTCAAGGTGCTTTGCCACTGTGCCATGTGAGTCGTCTTATTTTAGGTACTTTGTTTAGTCATATTCTAGGGTTACGCAATAATAAGGCTATAGAAAACTATACAGGGTGGGAGGGATATCGACGAGCAAACTGTAACCATGAATTCAGCATAATTTATGGTTCTAGACGTAGCGTAGACATTTTTCGACGGAGAGCAAAAATAAACCTGCTGTTTCATAGAAAAGTGCAATACCTACCAGCACCCTAATTGCGTAACACACTATTGAGCACAATCTGAATCATTTTGAAGGATATTGCTAATTTATTGCTTCATAAGATCGAAAAATTTGTCTGAGCAACAACGTAAATAACGCAATGAATGTTGTTGAACTGTCAAAATGAAACCCATTGCTACTGATAGTGTGTTACGTTGCCGTCAAAACTTGTGGGACAGCATTTTTTTTTATTAGCAGACGAAAAATTTCAACTAATTATGTAGTGAATCCATCACAGAACAGTTAAGGAATCCATGGTAACAGGTATGTCCCTGTTACTCTTTAAAGATCACGAAAGACCAACACCTAAGGGTCATTGATAGAGAAGTGTGTTTCATGATTCTAATGACAATTTTTAGCAACGCATTTTTAAGTAGCAAAAGATATCGTGAATCTTGGCGAGGATGCGCTAGGTGGCCCGCGAAATTCCTTACGTTTTTTGCAATTAGCAGGTTATTGTCAGGTTGTGAACGTAATAATATGTTTACAACCATTAAAATCATCAACACATACCTTTAAGTTCATATAATCCTATTGATTCATATTTCATGAAATAGTCATTCAATAGGATTATGTGAGCTGCTTTATATGCTGGCTCTTCCGCCTGAAAAAATTGCGTAATTCTGGGTATCACTGTACAAAGTAATGACTTCTTCTCAAACCTCGCTATTACTTACTGTCAACGATTGTGACAGCGAAACGCAATAAACTTTATTTTTTTGCACCATGCAGTTTCTTATATTATTTTCCTAAGTTTAAACCGTTACGGTTGTAAATTAGCTCCTTCCACTTCATTAAATTTTCGTTTACGATTATTACTATTAAATTAGTTATTTGAATACTTATTTATTACTTTGTTGTTATAAGCAACGGTTCTTCGTTGACGCAGATTATTATTTTTTGTTTCTTTTTGTCAGAGGTGTGGTAATGTCGTCATGACATCATCTTTTACTACAATGCGTGTGCGCAAGTAACGGTTTCTTTGTCTTTTTACTTATCGGTATTGCTACAATGTTTATAGGGAAGTGTTATAACAATATCAGATTCCGAAATCGATAGCTGTCTTTTCAAAAACGTTAGCAGTTTCAGAATCCATTGCATCTTTACAAATACTACTTGGTAAGTGTTCCTGATAGGAACGCGCAATGTATAGTAGAATTTGACTTAGAAACAATTTCCTTAGATAAAATCTCTATACCTGTATGATGTAGATGTCTTGGTATACACTGAATGGTACAAGTTCAAGTTTATGGCGCTGGTTCGATGGAGTGCAACGTCCCCATTCCTGTCTACAGCATCCCGTTGTGGGATCTGCACGTCTAGCCTGGTTTTACCTGTGCGGAATACAAATTAGAAATATTTCGTAAATCAAATTATTCATTTCGCCAATATGTGGAAGTTAATATCAGTGATAATAATTTGTGTGTGCACGACGTATGTGGTAAGTCTGGAACAAACATTTTTGAGATACTAGGTCATCATTACCACGAGGATAAAAAACTTGCAAACCCTGATACTTAGAATGCTTATGGTTCTTCCAATACACTCATAACAATTGCATATTACTATGATTACAAAACTTCATAATGAGTACTTGTACGAAATAAAATTAATAAACATAATGGTACTTAAATTAAATGGCTACTATAAACATTTGAAGTAAAAATAAAATGATTCAAGGTGGGAGCAGAGAATGACACTGAAACTACAACAGAAGGCGTGCCTGATGCTGAGGAGTTTGGACGAAAATGTAACTGTCGTAAGTACCTACCGAACTCATAGTAATAATTTATGACTGGTTTAAACACAAACTAATTACTTACCGCTAATCGATGATGTCTTTTGCCATATGGTAAAGGTTTGGTTTAACGGTCCAAACTGCTTCATAGCCATTACCAAATGCGACTTTAATTTAAAAATAAAGTATCCTGCTACAGTTTTGACTTATGAAATCATAACAAGTTTTCGAGTCACGAGAGGTAATTTATTTAAATTATTAGTCGAGAGGTGGGGAATAAGCTCGAATTAAAATGGTTTTAATATAATAAATTTAATTAAAAATAACTTTTTCCGAAATGAAGACATAATATCGAGTCAGGAAAATATCACCCATAAATATTACAGCCAAACAGTTGGTATTACGTAAGTACCTATAATTTTTTTAAAGCTGTGTTGTTCCTCCATATTAACCTTACTATAGCATTATCTTCTAAAGTGATAGTGGTATATCTCAGTGATTTAACTACAGTACCTATAGGGTTATTTTAAATTAGCTAGCTGAACTCCGCAGGCTGGTCGATCGATATCTAAACACGATAATAAAAAACCGGTCAAGAGCGAGTCGGAATCGCGCACCGAGGGTTCCGTACCATCATGTTTTTAATTTTACATCGGCGAGGCCTATATTCGTCAGAGAATTTTAACACTATGCACTGCGGTGTAGAATATTGCAGTTTTATGTCAGCGACATCTCTTGACCGATAGTGAAAGTAATTTAACTTTGGTTGATGATTTCTAAAAAAGTGTGCTATTTATTTATTTATTTTATTTATTTAGAGACTTCGTTTTATTTTTCCTGTAATCTTTACGTAAACTTCTATCACATAGAATAATTTCAGATTTTTCACTTTGCAAACTTCGGAGATAAGGGGGGAGAACGGTATTTTTTTTTACATTTTTCTTCAAAAGTCAAAAACTGTGCGGCCCAAAAAAAAAAACAAAAAATGTTTGAGAATGTGCAAACTGCGCTCTTTGATATGATATCCCACATGCCCTAGTAGACCCACTTCGAATTTTCCAGTCCCTGTTACAAAAAATATAGATAATTTTTTTGGTTCTTTCTTGTTTGCAAAATAGTTGGGCAAACGTCATAATTATAAAACTATTTCAAGTTGATAGCATTAGTAGTTCTTGAGATATCCAGCTGTGACAGGCAGACTGAGTCTCACCAATACTCACCATAAATGTTCCGTTTTACCATTTTGAAAATGATAATGTGTTACTTGTAATGTTTTTTTTGGGAGATCAACGACTGCTATTAGTGTTGTTACTTGAATTATGAGTTGAGAAAACTGTTTTCTTATGTTTAGAAATCGATAGGTACCTATCACATCTGTGAAGCTTCAAAAAAAAAAAACGTATTTTTTAAACTGATATTTCAACTGACTACATTAATTGCGGTCGATAACTCCACAAAAAAAAACATCAAATTAATTCAAATGTGGTTTTATCATGTTTTATTTATGATATTCATCGTGTCTGCGGAATTTAGCTAGCAAATTAAAATAACGCTGTTATAGCTGTTGCAATTACCTCCGCAGGTTGTGGTGAACGCAACGAAGCTTCTAGAATAGTTGGCGGGGTGGAGACGGCAGTAAACGAGTTCCCCTGGGTGGCTCGACTGTCCTACCACAACAAGTTCTACTGCGGGGGCTCGCTCATCAACGACAGATATGTGCTCACTGCCGCACATTGTGTTAAGACGTAAGTATGAGGAATAAGGGCTGTTACAAGATTGTATTATTTTAATGACCGGATTGATGCATTTAGTTCTGTGAAAAATTTCATTGTGATCGGTACTAATTCGACTTGACAGATCATTTACTTTTCCTATATCTTTTCTGTAGAATTGAAATGACTCGGTAGATGACATCATCTATCTATCCGGTTCCCAAGTCCAAGATGTTTCATATTTGCTACAGGCAATTATATTTCTGATTCTAATTAAAAAAACTGGAAATGATTTAAGTGGTTGATTTAAAGTTTATTCTTAGTTTGCATATACATGGGCGACACGCCTAGACGACAGAGGTAACTGCATCTGTCGACAGTCGACACACACGTGGTGGCGGCTGCCGCCGACAATGTGTCGCTCGTGTATTTGAGTACGGTGCTCCAATACAGGAGCGGTAGCAGTTGCCTCTGTCGTCGACGCGTGTCGATCATGTGTACGCACACATAACGTTACGTACGTTTGATCCATATACCTACTGTACGAGTTCCAGTATATTAATAGTAGCATGACTACTTTTTATCTCTTCTCTACAAAAGACAAAATATCATTTTCACCCTTCTTTCTTCTTATTTCTTTCTAAACACAGTGTTTTTTTTTATATATTGGACATAATAAAAAAAAAATGTCACTGTGTTTGTATGTCGCGCTGTAATGTTTCTACAATGTTGTCTTGTGTTACCTCCGTAGAGTTGGTAATGCTACGCCTGCAGGAGTTTTACTATTCCATCTTCCATTGCTATTCCAGATTCATGTGGTTCATGATCAAAGTCACCCTGGGCGAGCACAACCGCTGTAACACTACGCACCGGCCGATAACCCGCTTCGTCGTTCAGTTGGTCGCCCATAACTTCACTTTCACCAACTTCAGAGACGATATCGCGGTACTCAAGCTGAATAAGCCAGTACGGGTTACGGACAGCGTGAAGCCCGTCTGCTTGCCGAGAAATGACGGTAGTGTGATTATTTTAGTAAAGCACAGCATCATGTTGAGTCAAACCAAGCCAATCAAGCCTTTTCGTCAGTCAGGATATGCAGCTTTCGACTATTTGTGTTTCGTGCTTATAATTATAGCTTTTGTTCGTTCGTATCTTTTTATTAGATGCACGTGGTTATGTGGCAATACGACCACAAAATTTTTCTTTCATATATTACTTTCACATTACATTGTCTTATGTTTATTGCTCTTCTAGAGTTCAATGTACCTCCTCCCAATATAAAGTAAATTCTCTGTCTGATTACCGCCACAATAAACGCGCCCGTTCCGGGGTGTCGATATAATTAGATTAGCAATCCGAAATTCAGAAGTGTGTTTGGTATATTGCAACAATCTTGTGTCCATTAGTCACACATCAATCAGTCAGCATTTTAAGGATTGGAAATCCCCATTGTCATTGATTTGGTCACGATCATCGTCCTTTTGTTAACTGTTTTTTAATTTACTGCCACCCAGATATTTAACATCTTTATAAGATACCTATCTGAGAATTACATTGACTATCCGTCCACCATAAACATTATTTGTTTGAATAGATGAACCATGCTAATTTGACCTCCAAACTACATAACGGTTTGTTTTATTGTTGTTATAATAAAACATATTGTCAGTCCACGTCATAGTCAGCCCACGGGATATAAGAATAACGAGTCTGTAAAGTTTGATATTCCAATCTGCCTAGCCTTTTCCCAACTATGTTGGGGTCGGCTTCCAGTCTAACCGGATGCAGCTGAATACCAGTATATTACATGGAGCGACTGCCTATCTGACCTCCACAACCCAGTTACTAGGTAACACTATTGGTATACCCCTTGGTAAGTCTGTTTGTCAGACTTTCGGGCTTCTGACGACCCATAACGATTGTCAAAGATCTACGAATGACAGCCGGGACCAACGGCTTTACGTGCTTTCCGCTTCAATAATTATAAATTGGAAAAGCATTCGCTGGATGACTTTAAAAAAGACTAATAGAGTAGTATGGAAAAAAAAGACATGTTGCGCCGACCTCAAGTAAATAGGTATAAGGGCAGGAGAATGATGATGATGAGCTAGCTATAGATAGCCAGCAAGCACATATTCAGTTTCGTAAAGAGATCGCCGGTCGTCAGGACCGACTGTTATAGTGATATGACTTTAATTATTTCACAGATAAGGTATACACTGGCGTCAAGGCAATAGCCGCTGGTTGGGGAACGGTAGCCGAGGGTAAGAACCACTCGTGCTATCTCCAAGAAGTGGAACTGCCAGTCTTAAGCAATGAGGCGTGCAAGAAAGCCAAGTACACACCGAATATGATTGGTGACGGCATGCTCTGCGCTGGTTACCCTGATAAAGGGAATAAGGATACTTGCCAGGTGGGTCATATAAAAGAGATGGTATGGATCAGAATATTTTTTGACGAAACCACTTTGTTTTTTTTAATTTTTATCCCATCCGAAAGGAATTTGGCTTTCCATTATTCAAGATACGGTAGGTTCTGATGATATTTTCTTTTTACAGGGCGACAGTGGTGGTCCTCTTTCAGCTGAAAGGAGTGACAAACGACATGAGCAGTTAGGTTAGTATCTCTACTATTCATTCTGAAGAAAGCTCTCGATACATAGAAAATAGTTTATCCCCCACGTAGTAATGCAGAGGCATCAAGTTGCCTTTTGTTTCCTTTCATTTTATTGCATTGAGCTGAATTGTAATTACCTCCATTACTTTAGCAAATGCTTTTTTTTTTGAGGATGGGAAATCATCAATTGCCCCCTCCCGCTCTGGGTGGAGCGGAAGGGAGTGTCAGACTCTTACTGACTAAAACCCACCCGTGTTCCTTCCTTAGCCCTTTATGTTCCGGGCCAGCGGTAACCCTTTCGGACAATACCGCTGACCCGGACAATCCCGCTGACCCGGACAATCCCGCTGACCTGGACAATCCCGCTGACCCGGGCAATCCCGCTGACCCGGACAATCCCACTGACCCTAAACAAAATTCCTCAGGTGAGATCGAACTCACGTCGTCGAGCTTACATCAGTAGCTATCGCAGGTGCTTACACCAATTAGCTATGGGAACTATGTTGTATTTATAATATTCCCTCTAAATTGAGAGGTCGAGCTCTTGCGATACGGGAACTTCTAGTATAAGAGCCAGGGCTGATATGTGTGCCTTGAAGTGAAAATAAATCACAATAATATTATAAAGGCGAAAGTTTGTGAGTGTGAGGGTGTGTGTTTATATGTTTGTTACTTCTTCACGGTCAAACGGCTGGACCAATTTTGATAAAATTTGGTATGGAGGTAGCTGATACCCTGGATTAACATATAGGCTACTTTTTATTCCGATATTACCACGGGATTGAAACTTATGAGGGTAAAACCGCAGGGCGCAGCTAGTAAATTATAAATTATGTATTCATTTGTTTCTTAACTCTCGTGGATCACTCTTCATTTGAGTTAAATGTGCCTTGATGGTTGAAAAATATTTTGGTATTTTGCAGGCGTAGTTTCCTGGGGCATCGGTTGCGGTCGTCCCGGCTACCCAGGTGTTTACACCCGGGTCACCAAGTATCTGGACTGGATAAGAAACATCGCTAATAATGGATGCTTTTGTATTGATTGAATGAATGTTTTATGCTTACCTACAGTTTGTAATACTTTTATGAAAGTGTTGTAAGTATCTAGTATTTATTGTAAATTAATTTGATTGGTTTTTATTGCAAATTATATTTAAAAAAAAACAAAGTATAGTTTTCAGTGCCTAAGTATAGGTTAGTGGCCAGTAATCATAAAAATTATAACAACATAAAATAATTCGTAATTTGAAAACTACCGTCTGCGCCAACATAGAGCTCTCTCTCTTTCCTTCAATTCCCCTACCTACTCTTTGCTTTTAAGGCGCTCTCGACCCTCGAGCCGAGTGGATAACTGATGCTCATTGATGTTACGATCCCGGACCCCGGCAAATAACCCCTGCGGTACTTTGCTCCAAGATGCTATTTAAGAAAATTGTAAAAAATAAATAGATACATTTAATGAAATCATAATACATATTATGTTCATAAAACGAAAAATCGAATACGTGTGTTAAAATAGCGGCACGCTGTATACGATAATGTTTAGCTTTTCTCGACAAGTTTTCACAGAACAGTGTACCTATAGCTACTCCTATCCAAAAACCCTAATGGCTTTCGGAAGTAATTTTCCAATTCTAAGATTTTGTACGAACAATAGAGCGCAAAATAAATTCTAGACAATCCGCATTAAAAAAAAAATATTGCAATTTAAATCGCATGAAAAAAATTGTATGACTAATTATAAAATTATAGAAACAAATTGATTCAAAATAAAATGAATCCATAACCATAACTTAAGCATTCATAACCATATAATGTGCATCCATATGAAATAACTTTGTTGTCGTGTTGTTAAACTTCCTTTAAGTTCATTGATACTATATTTTCCACTGTCGTTTTAAGTCATTGGATTTTCATGCATTTCGATTGTGAAGTATAAGTCATCGCCATTTATATAATAATAATAAAGCCTTTTATTCCGAAACTAGACATCAAAATTTACAATAATATTTACTTACAACAAAAAATCACAAAATGTCTCGAATTTCCGTGTGATAATGGCATACGCGTCCTCTGACAATTTCCACAGTCGGCTGTTGCGGTACCCTCCTCCAGTTTAGACCTGCTGTCAGCTTAATTTCCTTTTCCCTTTGGGTAAGCTGTCTTCCCCGGTCTCTTGAATACCATTCTGTCATCGCCATTTAAAACAACATAAATATTTAGCAGTTTATATCATTTATTTATTTGCCTAATTAGTCCAACAGGAAACCTATAAATAAATATTTTAGTATCCACTTTGGGAAATGTACTCTTATCTTACTGAAATATGGTCTATGTTTCAGGCTTGTATTCAGGCTAAACAGACTTTATTGTTGAAATCCAGTTGCTCTTTGTTCCCATTAGTACCAAATACCTACCTAACTATACATATGGCAGTGACTCTTTGAAAAAAAAAACAAAAGCATTTTATTAAACGACCTTTATTTTTTCATTATTTCTTAAGATAAAAATGCTATTACAGTTAAAATAAACGCTAATTACTAAACTTTATGCAACATAAAAGGTACAAAAGCTGGCTAGGCTAGGCTATCTCAAACTTTAAGAAATATTAACTACTTATAACAAGTTACAATTAAATTAATCATCATTTTAAATTGACTGTACAAATTCAATTGGCATAAAATTACAAAATTGATTTAACTTCGTCTCGAGTTTCTTTGCATGACATTGAAGTCAAGTAAATCTTTTTCATGGTTCAGTGGCAGTCCTTCAGGTTTGAGTATAGCATCAGGTGCCTTGAGCGTGGTGTTGTAGGTAGGGTTGAGTGGGTGCAGGGGTCCAAAAGCGGTCACGGCTGCGCGCGCCTCGTCGTTGCCAAGCTTGTAGTGACTGCCATCGCCTGTTCTGATTATCCTATTCCCGACCTGTCAAAGACATTGCGAAAATGATTAGAAAAATCGCCTTTTAATGCAATTGTTAATATCTAACATAACATTATGCCTGTAATACCCGAAGGGTTGGACAGACAGAGGTGTACCAGGTGTACCTGTAGTACACCCGCATTTCATCTGGTATGTTTAAGTCCTTTGTAATAGGAGGCGAGCCTTATATTGACATCAACTGGTCACAAATCCAGAGAACCGGGTGCTATTGAGAATTTCCGGATAAGAAATCAATAACACTTTGCCTGAGCTGAGAATCGAACCCAGGACCACATGCTTAGCAGTAGCGCTGGCAACCACTAGACCAACGAGGTTAAATAATATGTATGTTTTATCAAACTGTTTAAAGTAACTTACCACTTCAGGGGAAGCAGTTTTCAAGTCATAAGCCAGTCCCATCCTCTCGAAAAATCGGATAATACTCGCGGATTGGTTGAAATGCATGGTCAGTTCAGCTGCTTTGTAGTCCCAGGGGAACGCGTGGTGGTAGTTGTGCCAGCCCTCGCCCAAACTTATCATTGACACGAACCATGATTCCACTGGCTGCAATTTTCTGTAACGTTACAAAGAAGTAAATAAACAAACAGCTCAATGATATCTACACAATAATTTTTGATAGTGTATACTTACTGGTCGTAAGGCCGAGTCCCATAGAGATGAGCAGCACTATTGACGAGCCAAGTCCCGTTTAGTTGTATCACGTAGCGAGCGAAATAACAAGTTAAGATAGTTTGAAATAGAGGCTCGCCGAAGAAATGCACAGGCACCCACACAGGCAGTACAAAGGCTAATAAAAAGTATAATTGATAATAATATCTGAAATGGAAATAGTAAAGATATTACTGAACTGAACTGAAACACAGACAAACTGCTAGAAGAAGAAATGGTTAATGAAAAATTGAGTTTACTTCTTTTGGAACATCACCATCCAGTCAGCTTTCAAGTCGCTCAAGTCGACCCGTCTGCCGAGTTCGATGACGTAGGGGTGCTTCTTGTGCATGAGCCATCCTATGTGGCAAAAGAAGAAGCCACGCTTGGAGTTGTGAGGATCAGCGTCCGTATCCGAGTAGCGATGATGCAGACGGTGGTCGCGACACCAGATGAACATAGAATTCTGCAAATTAATGATTATTTAGAACCTGAATGACGGGTGACGTCATACATGTTTTATGTATGCTGAACTTGAATTGGTTACCTGACCAGCAATTGTCTGGCAAAGTATAAAGACAACCCTGAGAAACGTATTTGCTTTGAAAGATCTATGAGTGTAAAACCGATGCGCCCCGATTGTGACACCTTCAGAAGCCATTACACCGACGAAGAGAACTGAAATAAAACAAGTTTTATTAGGAATCTTAACATAGGCAAAAAAAATATAATAATATAATGCAATTTATAACTTACTCCATAATATAGTCTGCCATTTAAGATAGCCCGTGAAAGTAAGACCGATTCCCCAAAGAGCAAAAATATGCAGTATCAAGAACCCGATGGCATTTTTCCAAACAATTGTATGCTTGTAAGAATAATCTGTCCCAATTACTTTAGGTATAGAAATCGATTCTCCTTTAGTTGTGTTATTAATTTCATTTTTTGAGCTTGTTACACTGCTTGTATTTGAACCAGGAGTTTTGACTTCCAAGTTTGCAGCTGTCATTTTCGGGTCTTTGCTACACACTCGCGTCTTGCTCATCAATTTACAACTGGTTAATTCAGAGTATGAGTCTGCTTATAAAAGGAATAGTTTAAACCTTGCTCAGAATAATGAATGTTTAAGCAATTGAACGAACTTGAACTCGGCTTTGTATGCTAAATGGGGTATTGTCAACATTGTTTATATTGTTGTCTCGTTTGTACCTTGTGAGGGATAAGTTGGGTCAGATTTCATTGATCGACGCTGTCTATCAGTGGATAGATGTTAGTTCTAGTTTGTATTGTCGAACACAAAAAAAAAACAAAGTACCCCAAAAACTGTTCATAGTGGATAGTGTGTAGTGTTGGTATGCAGACATAGTAGTTGGTGAATTATTTATTTTAATATTTCGATTTAAATCACACACTTATTACACTTTATTGGTAGGTACACACTGGATGGGTAAGGCCATTTTCGCGTTTTTGAGACTATTTTGAGGTTTGATGAGTCTTACTTATATCCTAGTGCAAGGATGGTGAACCAATGGTACGCGTGCCATTGGTGCCACGTAACAAAATAATTTGGGCACGGCAACATTTAAAAATGTAGGTACTCTCATATTTAGTCGACAAATTAGTCGGAATCAGTCGTCAAGTCACAGATTTAATCGGGTCTTAGTTTAGGAGATATAATGAGTTCAATTAGTAAGGTATAGTCCAAGAGCTAGATCGAAGAGATTTTTCGTGAACTCTTTGATCTCTTGGACTATACCTACACCTATAAACCCTTATATCTTTTGAACCAGTGACCGACAAATTCTCATATTTGGCGACAAATTTCGACTAATTAGCGACAAATTTTTTGTGTTATCAAAATTAAAATCCCTGATGGTGGCTCTGCCAGAGTCAGTGACACAGAAAAGGAGACTATAAACCATGATAGATAAAATTTCGGTAACCTTGAATAATAAACTAACTGATGCAAAACAGCTCTGGATAAACAATTCACTGGCCGTGATAATGACCTATAAATACTAATGAACTAATTAGATAGGTACTATTGGGGTTCTATTGATAAATAAGTAGGTAGTGTTTTAAGATTGAATAATTATTTTATTTCTAAATGTTCGATAGGGGTTTTCTTATAAAGTAGAAATGTCACAAATATTTTGTAACGTCAATAAAACACGTGGGTCAACGACAGACTGATATATTTGCAAACGTAAACTAACTACCTACCACCATACAATTATGAATACCGAACGATGCGATGTCCCATATTTAATCCAAAACTACAATAACTCGTACTTAGTTTGAACTTTCTTCCTCACGGTTCAAACCAAAATATATATTCTAGCGCTTAATGGTAGTCCGAAAGTTTTACGTTTAAAGGGATTCGTTCGATCTTATGCATTCACACACGCAGTTTATGCAGCACTAGAGTTTCTCTGCGATACATTAGGGTTAAGAACATCCTTATCATTGAAAAATGGTAGTCCCCACGCGGTCACCGCCGCCGCACGCATTTCTTCGTTGCCTAGCTTACAGTGACTACCATCACCTGTCCTTATTTATCCTGTTCGCTACCTGCAAATTTTACAAAAATGTTTTAATAAAAGTAGTTGCCCCTTTAATTTACCATAATGTGTAAGTTTTATAGGACTTACCACTTCAGGTGAAGCAGTTTTCAAGTCATATATGCTAATCCGATCCTCTCAAGGAATTGAATGAAAATTGCTGAAGGTTAATGAAGTTGCTCAGTTCAGCGGTCTTGTAGTCCCCGGGGAACGCGTGGGGTGTTGTGCGCTAAATTTCATGAAAGACAGGAACCACGATTCCACTGGGTGCAGGTTTCTGTAATATATATAATTAGGTTTATGACTATTATATACGACTGTATGGGTAACGTTACTGATAAAGTTAGACTGCTTACTGATCATAAGGTCTAGTCTCATAAAGATGTACTGCACTATTCACAAGCCACGTCGCGTTCAGTGTATAGACATATCGGAAGAAGTAGCAAAAAAGGAATCAGTTCCACCAATACTCTCCGGACAAATGTACTGGTATTCACATTAGGATAAATATTGCAAGTAAGAGATATAAAGGATAATAGTATCTGAAACAAAATAGAATCATCAGTACGAATAACGAAATACAATAGGAGGATTGGAAGAGACTGATAAACTAATCAGAATATAGAAAGCAGAATATAATATTATGTGATATTAAAGGTCGATATTTATTTCTTTTGAAAGATGACCATACAATCTGCTTGCATGTCACTCATGTCAATCTTCCTTCCGAGGTCGATGACGTAAGGGTGCTTTTTGTGCACGAGCCACCCCGTGTGGTAGAAGAAGAAGCCACGCTTGGAGTTGTGAGGGTCACCATCAGTATCCGAGTAGCGACGATGCAGCCGGTGGAAGCGACACCATATGACCATATAGTTCTGTAAAATTATACAATATTTAAGGAGGTAAGGCCTCTCTAGGGGTCATCCAGCTGCACCTATTTCATTAACTATAATTTATTTGGGAAAGTAACACAAAATAAAGCACAACATTACCTGTCCAGCTAGAATCTGAAAAGTTAGTAGAACAGCTCTACAGAGCGGTGTAGCTTGGAATGTCCTTTGAACACTCATATAACATTCAAAGCTACACCGCTCTGTTAAGCGTATCTGTGGGCCACGGTAGTTATGCCTTCTGCTACAATGTAACCTACAAAAATAGCTGAAAAAGATTAATAATCGGATGTGTAGAATACAGTAAAACAAATTCTTTGTTTTACTTATTTATTTATATATACTTTATTGTACACCAGAAAATACATAACAAAAAAATACGATTAATACAAAACATACAATGGGCGGCTTACTTACTCCATACTAAAGTTTTAATTCCGATCCCTCCGGTCAGTACCACTATCAATCCCCATAGTCCACTTTTTTTTTTTTTTTCCGGATGGGAAATCATCAAATGACCCCTCCCGCTCTGGGTGGAGCGGAAGGGAGTGTCAGACTCTTACTGACTAAAACCCACCCGTGTTCCTTCCTTAGCCCTTTGTGTTCCGGGCCAGCGGTAACCCTTTCGGACAATCCCGCTGAAAGTACTTGATGCTTGTATGAGTAATCTGTTCATATATTTTTAGCGATCAGAGATGTGTTTATTTTTTTCTTGTATACCTATCTTCCATCTCGTTTTCGTTATGTATTTTTATTAAAAGTGTTGGTGCACTGGTTTTACAGCTCAGTGACCTTAGTACTTACTTTCCTGACACTCTATCGCTATTGATACTCCTCTCAAAATACAAACCTTTTTTTTAAACAAAATAGGTATATTAAACCTTAGGCACTGTTGATGTAGTATCATTGTATTCAGTGTTGCAATAGAAGATAGAACTTGAACTCTTGTTTTTGTATGCTAATTAGTTACGAGTATGTTTGACATTGCTTAGTTTAGTTAGATTGATTTCAACGTAATTAATCATTTACATTATTGTAGATGACTTTATGCCTTATTATTAATTTAAATAAACAGAATGAACGAGCTAGTAAAATTTCTCAGATTCTCAATTTGTATAAACGGAAAACATGGACGATTGGGCATCACAATAAGTAACCAGGCTGCATAAGTTAAAATCTGGTAAAATAAATCAGTTTCAATTATTGTCTTTTTTATTATTAAAATATTTTTTTAAATAACATGACTAAAATTCGCGTCTACAGAATGATATTACGTGTTTATAGCATGAAGGTATATAGCTTATCCTAAATGGTTTGTTCTTTTTTTAATGTCACCATTAAGGAAGTCGTTTTCGTGGTACAGTGGCAGTCCTTCAGGTTTAAGTATAGCATCAGGTGCCTTGAGCGTGGTGTTGAAGGTAGGGTTGAGTGGGTGCAGCGGTCCCCAAGCGGTCACCGCCGCACGCGCCTCTTCGGTACCCAGCTTGTAGTGACTGCCATCACCTGTCCTTTTTATCCTACTTGTTACCTTTGCAGAGAAAAATATCATATTAAAATAAAAATAGTTCACTTTATTAAACATCCGCTTGAGAACTGTTTTCATCTTACCATATCCAGAGATGCAGATTTTAAATCGTAAGCTAATCCTATCCTTTCAAAGAACCTAATGATACTCGCGGACAGGTTGAAATGCATGGTCAGTTCAGCAGCCTGGTAGTCCCATGGAAACGCGTGGTGGTAGTTGTGCCATCCTTCTCCTAGACTCAACAAGGACACAAACCAGGATTCAACAGGTTGCAGGTTTCTGTGGAAAGTAAATAATTGCTGTAAATATTTTAATCTATATGAGGCATGCTCTTAAAACTGATGGTTGATCGGGTTCTTGGGAGTTCTTGAGTGGTGACGTGCGTTGCGTGGATAAGCCCTTCACAAGGTGGGCCGACGACATGGTAAAGGTCACAGGAATTCGCTGGATGCGGCCAGCGCAGGACTGGCCTTTGTGGTGATCCTATGTTAGTAGATATGTTGAAGATGATGATAATTTTTTAGAAAGATATGTAAATGCTAGGATGATTATACCAGTACCTACAACTTACTGATCATAAGGCCGTGTCCCATAAAGATGCGCAATGCTGTTGACAGTCCAAGTGCCGTGTAGTTCACACACGTAGCGAGCGAAGTAACTAACTAGCAGCGAGTCCCACAAGGTATCCCCGAAGTAATAAACTGGTACACACACTGGGAGGCATATGGCCAGCATCAGATATAAAACATAGTAGTATCTAAAAGAAAAGGGAATCTAGTTTAATACTATTTGTTACAGCAACAGCTTTTAACCGTTCTTGAAAATCATACCGACATTCACGTGTAGGTAAAAGAGCAACGCAGTTACTAATAATATGATTGTTTCACATTATAGGGGTCATCACTATGAACTCTAGTCAAAATGAAAACAAATAAACAGTGTCTTTCGACCCAGATTGTACGATAGAATTGGTGGGAATAAAGTTTGTATCGACAAAACGGGAAGACGAAGAAGTTATGCTCCAATGGGTGAACCATTGGAGCATAACTTCCACAGCCATATATTATATTAGACCCGGTGCATCACATATTAATGTTACTCAAAAAATGCTGAAACATACCGTCTGAATTAACTGTAGAACGAAATAAAATACAACAAAAAAATACTTTTTCTGAAACATGACCATCCAGTCGGCTTTCAAGTCGCTCAAGTCGATCCGTCTGCCAAGCTCGATAACGTAGGGGTGCTTCTTGTGCATGAGCCATCCCATGTGGCAGAAGAAGAAGCCACGCTTAGAGTTGTGAGGGTCGCCATCAGTATCCGAGTAGCGATGGTGCAGTCGGTGGTCGCGACACCAGATGAACATAGAATTCTGTGAAAATTATTTGTTAAAGTAAGGATAACGACAACAAAGATCAATATAAATTTGTTAGACTTCAATAACGTTCTACGTTTGAACGAAATCCTGTGAAAGACAGACGGGACTGATTTCATTACTGTTGTGATATAATAATAGTGCGAGTAATGCGCTGAGCAAACGATAGACTATTTGTCTTTGAATAGCAGAAAGAGAAGTTTTTTCATCGTGGACAAAACAAAATTATATTACGATCATAAATATATATATTACAATATAATTGGTACAACGCAACGTGGTAATGCTGCCAGTCTTCTGACACGTTTCCGGATGACAGCGATGCCGCAAGTACTTCGACGCCTAAGTGTCCTTTTGTTTTTGTATAGTTAGTTATTACAACATAAATAAGTACCATGACAGGTTATCCTTTGGTGTTACGTAACGACAGTGAAGTACAAAAATAAAATTACAGATTAAGAAACACCACTACTGTAGAAGATAAACCGCAAACATCTGGTTTCATAATTTTCGTGGTTTTATAACACTGCACAGCTCGGCAAACGGCTTGAGTTTTGGTGATGATTTGAAACTAGATTCATAAAGATTTTAAAATCACGTCTGGCTGTCTATGTCTATGAATATAGGTACCTTGATACTTGTTTAGTTCTGAACCCTAAGATTCTACTTTGATATATTTTTTTTTGCTGAATGGGCCTGCTCTTTACCTCGATCACTCCTGATGGAAAGCGGTTAATGGGATCTGATCAACACACATTCTTCTATCAAAAACTGTTCAAACGATTAGTTTACCTACCTGTCCAGCTATAGTCTGTGTAGCTATCATTATAGCTCTCAAAAGGGGCGTGGCTTTGAACGATCTGTGGGTGTAATATCTGTGAGCTCCAATAGTAACACCTTCCGAGCCAATGTATAGCACACACAGCGCTGAAATATTCAAAATGAAAATAATGCCACAAAACATTCATAAGAAAAATATAACAAAACGTATTTTCACTTACCCCATAGACTGGTTTTCCATGAAACTACCCCCGTGAATATAAGAGCAATGCCCCACAATGCAAGCACATGTAGTATAAGAAATCCTATTGCATTTTTCCAAACTATTTGATGATTGTATAAGTAATCCGTTCCTATATATTTTGTAACTAGAATGCTGTCTGGTTTGTTAATATTTTCTTGAACATTTTTTGTCTGGGTACAATCCCTTATTTTATTTGCTTTTAATTTCTTTCGGGGGTTATCACTGGCAGTCATTTTTATTTACTTGACTGTAGTCGGTTAGTATTTTTACTAAAAGAATATTATGAAGAGCCTACATTTATAAGCGGTTTGCTCAAGGGCTTTTTGTATTTTTAATAAGTGCATTGTTTTCAAGGAGAATGAACTTTTATTAATTCAACGATTTTGTATTGACTTAATCCGGACTTATATCCCTTTATTAGATACATACACATCAAAAGTGTGAGTGACTAAGTTTTTGAAATTAACCTGGACTTTCCTTAATATCTTGAGTAGTTCTTGCAAAAAGCAGTACCTTTTTAGGGTTTTCCATGATATAAAATCAAATTATTGATAATAATCAAGCTAACTTAGTCCAGATAATTTTACTAACCAATTTGGTTACCCGATATTCAGACCACTATTGTGTGTCTATCAGGATTTTTTTCTCTTACTGGAGCAGGGCCCCAAGTAAAAAAAAATCGTACTCTATAGGACAGCAAGTAAGTCGAGAGTTGCAAATCCTGCTGGCATTGTTAGACAAAGAAACCAAATGAGATCCTGTTTGTTGCTGTGCTGCTGGCGACTTATCAGAAGAACTCTTTTAAGCAACGTCCAACGATCACTGGAATACAAAGCTGTACAACAATATTGATATGTATGGTATGGCTTTGTAAAAATGTATAATAACTAGCTGCTGCCCGCCCGCAACTATAGCTGCATGTATTTTTTTTTACGCATAGGTATATCCGGTATGAGAAGTAGCCCATGACCTTCTACAGCTCCCATTTCATAACGCTCAGTTCAGTGGTTTAGGCGTTTAAAGGTAGTTATAGTTAACAAACGAGAGTTACCGTCGCATTTATCGCCAGCATACTATAATGTAGCATAAATTATACATTATTGTATGCTACATTTCGATCCTACTCCTTAGTACAGGATATTCTATAACGTACTAGAAGAACAGCACTTCTCTCACTTGCCTAAAACACTAACAGACAGTAGGAATGGCTTTCATTTTGACAATTCAACAACATCCATTGCGTTATTTACGTTGTTGAGCAGATCGATTTTTCGAAAATAGAAGCAATGTATTAGCAATAATATTCTTTAAAATTATTCAGATTGTAGGGTGTGTGTGTGTGTAATTAGGGTGCAGATTAATGTTATTATGGTTACTAAGTAGGTAAATAAATTGTGAATGTGTAACTTTATTTGTAGAAAACTAGGTTTCCTTATGTGGTGGGGAAATAAGAATTATTATAATTATTTATAATATTAGTATTACCTACTATTAAAGTATGGATTACATAACATAACATAATCAGTCTATAATGTTCCCACTGCTACGACACGGGCCTCCTCTCTGTGAGAGGGAGTGGGCCGTAATCTACCACGCGGGCCCAGTGCGGGTTGGTAGATGTCACATGTCTTGAATTTTTGGATGAAGTATGGATTAGCGTTAATGAAACGTGGACATGCTAAAGAAAAAGTAGGTACAGGTCAGTTTTGGAATAAAACAAATATACATAATTTCCTTTTTATTTGTGCCCTTTATTGTTAAACTTAATTAAGTACTTTTTAATTGGAACCGGAATAAAAATATTCAAATTTTGATGTCGTTGACTGTTGTAATGTAAATGCATACCAATGTTTAATTTTAATGTTTTATTCTGCAACTTCGTTGTATCGTGTAAAAAAAGAGGAAAACTCAATCAAGTCCCGACCATAATCTACGCACGATTGAGCTTCAATATCCAAACAGAAATTTAATTAAATTCTTATGTACTCCTATTACAATTTATTGGCAAAGAAATCATTCCGGCAATGCTCATGATGATGGAATTCTTGACGACTGTTAACCTGGGGCTAAGTACGCCCAAAAATGATACAGATATTGTGCTTACTTTCTCTTGTAATCAGTTGGGTGAGTAATAAACTAATGTTTTACATCTAATGTAAATAATACGTAAAACCTCTTTATTTAAAAAAAAAAGTATTAAAAAAATCTCACAAGCGCCAGAAGCGCTATAATAATATTTTTTCCTGTAATGTAACGCGCTCAACTGAAATTCATAATACATTACGTAGGTACGTTTCAAGTAAATCTTAGCATCATTTCATTATTTTCTGATATTTTTTATCTTTTAAGGCACACGCAGGCAACGTAAATGAATCATGTGGTAAGTTTTGAAACATTTTCTGCTTGCACCATAAATCACTTTATGCGTTTAACGCTAAATATACTAAAAACATTATTCTGTCTCTGTTATCTTCAAACGATTAAAAGAAACAGAACGATCGCGATGTTTTAAATAAGCTTGAGGGTCTACGCTAGAAGCCTGACTACTGTAAATGGGCCTTAAAGTAGTCAGGCTGTTCTTAATGTTTGCGTTTTCCCAGAGTGCGGTATCGCCAAGAGCAACCGGCGCATCGTGGGCGGCACCACTGTGCAGCCCCACGCGTACCCCTGGCTGGTCTCCCTCATGCTGGGGCCCAAGCTGCACTGCGGGGGAGCCCTCATCACCGACATGCACATACTCTCAGCGGGACATTGCATTACTTTCGGGTTAGAATTTTTTAAAGCTCCGTTAGAGGATATATTATGGGTATAAACAAAAATAGACATTTTTATTTATTTTTCCTTGGTTTACTGTTAATGTTGTGTATTTTTAGCGTCCATTACCATGAACTGACGGTGTACGTGGGCATGCACGACCGCTTGGATACGTCATACACAATGTTGCATCTCGCCAACGGTGTCAAACATCCTCACTTCACGTCCAACGCCGTTCGGGACATCAACGACATCGCAATCCTGACCCTTAAACAGAGACTCAAGTTCACAGAGAAAGTTCGGCCAATATGCTTGCCAGAACCGAGTAAGTTCGTCGCCAAAGTTATCAAAAGCGAGCTTGATTTTAAGTTCTTTGAATAAGGAATTCTGACATTATTTTACGACATCGCGAAGAGCTGGTCAATATAATCGACTTTTACAATTCAATCAGAAAATCTCTGGGTCTGTCTTACCTTTTCTTTTTTTACTACTTTTCGGAAAGCTATAAACCAGGAATCACTTTTGAATTATTTGCCTTTACTTCCTATACTTTTACTTCCAGCAATGGATTTTAAACATTTGCCTTTGACTGTGGCCGGCTGGGGCAAAACGAGGCAAGGTGCATTGACATCATCGAGATATTTACTCGAAACTAAAGTAAAAATTGTTGACAGCGACACATGTAGAAAGTCAAAGATTTATAAGGATAATCTGGTCAGTGAATCCATGATGTGTGCTTACAGTCTTGGAAAAGATGCCTGTCAGGTAATCATTGTACTTAACTATTTACGAGTAGAGATCAAGAGCAACGCTTTCAGGTTGCTGGAGGCAGTGCTGTCCGAATGTCCGCTAACTTGTTTTACTTTCATTCTAGGGAGACAGCGGTGGACCATTGTTTTCTACTCACAAAATAACTGAAAACAAAAAATGGTATCAAGTCGGTGAGTTTTGCAAACTCGTCTATAACTTATTCTTTTTGAATCTGTATCGTTTGAATTCACGCTATCATGTGTAGGTAAACGAAAACCAAAAAGATTGGATCATAATATGAAAATATCTGTTCTAGGCATTGTATCTTGGGGCATAGACTGCGCCATGCCAGACTATCCAGGTAAAATTATTTAAAAAAAGTTATACATTTTCTAACCTGACTCTTTTCTAAAAGATTGGCTCAAACAGCCATTGATAGAGATACTGTACTGTACAGAGAACTGTAAGGTGGGAAGAGAGGTCTTTGCTCTGCAGTGGGACACAAATTGCTGATAAAAATAATAATATACTTTTTAACTTTGTTATTTTTTTTTTCAATGATTTAAATTATGTATTCAGGTGTCTACACAATCGTGTCAAAATACATTCCCTGGATCAAGCAGCAGACGGAGAAGGGCTCTACCTGTGTATAGTCATAAGAAGTCACCATTTTGTAACATAGTATGGACAATAAAAATGGAAAAATATTGTATTATTTAACCAACAAATAATAATCCTTGTCTAGTGGTTGTCGACATGATTTAGTTTATATTCGTATTTGATGCATAAAGTTTTATTATGAAAAAAAAACCATTTTTAGTTCTGGGAGAAATTATCGGTTTGGCGATAAGAAAATAGTTAAATTGGCTACAGAAACAAATTGAATCGTGCATTACGGTTTGACAAGTTTACGACCCATGAAACATATTACCGAAATACTAAGGAGTGAATACAACGCTCTCTTCATATTATTATAAACTCTTTTGGGCCAAACCAAAAGCTTCTAATGGGTAGCTATTTGATTTAATTATGACATTTGGAAAAAACAGTTCTAATGTTCACGAGCAAATTTATAACCTCCAGCGTGTTAAATTTACAAGGATATTATCGCGTGGATAATTTCTGCGTTTTAAATCCGTGTAGAGCGTAAATAAGCAAGCATCGGTTGCAGAAAACAGTGCGGTGGTAGGGGCTATGAGTGAGTGCAGTGTCCAACATACATACTGAAATGTTCAAAATACTAAGCACTATTTACTTGTTAATCGGGCTCGGTCAGGTCTGTATAATTATTCAAAATTATGGACGTAATTACTGTACACGCGATATCACAAAGTGATCATGTTTTAGGTGGTGCTGGTGCGCGGCTCAGACTGTCGTAAGTGAATTGATAACTATTATACCGTAATGAGATTGGAATTACCCAAAACGTGAGCGAAATTAAAAATGCATACTTTCGTTCTACCTTAATGAGTGGAAAAACGTTAACGTCGGTATCATCGGAACTAATATGAAAAAACTGAGACGAAATCTGAAATTAGTCCAGCCTTAATTTAAATTATCGGAATTGGTTTCGTATTGTTCAAAGAATTTTGGTATTGAAGACACATTTTTGCTTGGTTTGTTGTTTGAAACGTATTTCGTACCGTATGTTAGTGTATCTGAATGTTGTACTACGTAGGGTTCGATATGTGGACTGTGCACGTGTTCGGTTTTCGGTACAGTCGGCTCACTTGAATGTGCAACACACGCGCTGCTCACCGTTGCTATTCACAGGAGCGATCGATGCGGATGGCGGCGACGCCGCCGACGCCCGCGAAACGTGTCACTGGAACCCGTTCCGATTGTGACGAAACAGTTAGCTCCCGAATGATATGGACGACTTACCTACCTGATGCTCATTTTGTAATGAATGAACTTTCTCTGAGCCAAATTCTCGCTGTAGTTGCGGCACCATGTATATTAGTTAGTATGCAATATAACGAAATAAGATAAGTACTACACTTCAGTAAATCAGGATTTCAGTCATAAGTTAGCAGAACTAGTGGAGAATTCTTACGATGAACCAGAAACAAACAATGAAAATGTGTCTTCAATATAAATTAGGTATAACGCGCTAGAGACTGTCTAACCTAACACATTGAAATGCTGTGCTTAGGTAGGTATACTTCGAATTTTAATCCAAGAGCAAAAATGTAAACAAAGAACTGTCAATGAGATATTTCAGAGGTAATCAACATCAAGAACAAGGGCTGGAGTATGAATCAACATAAATTTATAGATACCTAATTGTTGTTTTTTTAATTTATTGTTAATGGATCATCTGCTTTTTACTCTGAATTTGAAAGGACTGTCCTTTCTAAAATTGGAAAATGGCTAGAAAATTAAATCTTACCTATTTGAAGTCAATTTTAATTACTAATCTACCTCTTACCTTATTTTTTCATAACAATCTTCTAAAGACAGACCTACTAAAACGACGTATCGGTAATATTTAGATATATATACTAGGGTAGCATTATATTTTATCAGAAGAGATCAGTGGTAACCCAGTAGTATCAGCTCCGACTTATGAGTTGTAGACCAGGTCGTGAATTCGAACCCAGGCAGGCACTTTACTTTGAGTATTTAATTTCATCACCACTGCTCTCAAAACGGTGAAGGAAAACATGTGAGGAAACCGGCATGTTCTAGAACAAAACATTCGAAAACATGTGACATCCACCAACCCGCACTGAGTCCGCGTGGTGGATAACGGCCCACTCCCTCTCACAGAGAGGTGGCCTGTGTCCCAGCAGTTGGAATATTATAGGCTGATTATGTTTGATGTATAGAATAAGAATCAGAATAAGAATCTTCAGGCATAATGTTTTTGTAATCGGAGCAGAATGTGGCAAGCCTTCAGACAGTGTGGTATCCATGAGGATAGTGGGAGGTAGGAGAGCTGCGCCACATTCCTTCCCGTGGACCGTGGCTATCCTGAAGAATGAGCGCATGCACTGTGGTGGGGCGATGATCACCAACAAGCACGTGCTAAGTGCAGGACATTGTTTTAAATGGTAAGCATGGTCACTGCAAATAACACCTACTTAACATACCTAATATCACGATTGTATTCCCCAAAAGATTTGGCAGAGGTGTATCAATAGTATACCCACATTTTGCCAGTTATGTTTAAGCTCCATGTCATAGGGACTAAGCTTGAACCGGGCACAAATCCAGACTCCGGGCTACTACTGAAAAAATCAGGATGGAAATACCCAATAACACTTTTCCTGCCCTGGAATAGAACCCAAGACCTCATCAGTAGCGCTTTCGACCAATAAACCAACGAGTCAATAAAGTCAATAACTTATACGCCAAGGAGCTCTATAAGGATCGTTTGTCACAACAATGAATGAGGGACAACATGATGGTAGATTTATTTCGAGTCTGACTGTCGTTGGCTAGGCAACAATGGATATATTGTGTGAACGACGATATGCTAAAAAGGGGGTGAAAACTGAGATGACGGCAGATAAACATAGAAAGAAAGAAAAGAAAGAAAATACATTTGTTTAGCACTGACTAAAAGACACACAGTACACCAGATAGTCAGATAATAGTCGTTCGTCAGATAAAAACAAAAATAAAGATAAAAAAGCTACAAAGCTAAGTTTAGGACTCGAACTGAACGTTTCCGAAAATCTTGTGCTGAAGCTGGACGATATGCACTTATCTGTATCCAAATCACATCACACTAATACTTATTATAAAGGCGAAAGTTTGTGAGTGTGTGTGTGTTTATATGTTTGTTACTTCTTCACGCTCAAACGGCTGGACCAATTTTGATAAAATTTTGTATGGATACCTCCATACAAAATTTTGATGCTGATGCCCTGGATTAACACATAGGCTACTTTTTATCCCGATATTCCCACGGGATCGACATTTACCCGGATGAAACCGCGGGGCGCAGCTAGTTATTTATTGTTATAAAACATTAGTTTTTGTTTATACTAAACCCGAAAAGGGGTCATTGTACTCATCATTTTGAACAACTTTTTATATGGGACCAACCTTGAAATCGCGAAAAAAAATCTACAGTTTCATACATTTGTGTTCACTTAAATCGAAAAATGTATGGAACAGCTGATTTTTTTTTCGCGATTTCAATTTTGGTCCCATATAAAAAGGTGACACGAATGACAGCCGGGACCAACGGCATAGCGTGCTCTCCGAGGCACGGAGGGGTCACGGTACGTAAAGATAGTCACCCATCCACAGACCAACCGCGGCAAGCGTAGCTTAACCTGATCGATCGACCTGTGCGGCTGTTATTATTTAGCCACGGGCCCCTCGGCTCTCGGCGCTAAGCTGTGCGTCGAAAATCCAGTGCGCATTAAAAAATCACGGCGTTAAAAAATCGCTCGTGGATGCGAGGGCTAATTCCCAAACTCAATGAATATTTTGGACCTCGTATGATAATTATATTTTTGTTTTCAGGGATAATTTCATTACAATGGAAGTGTTAATTGGATTGGACAATATGGAAAATTTAAAAAATGTGGAGAAGCGAAATATTTCCGACGTGGTGATTCACGAGTTGTTTACGTCAACTGCGGTTAGAGATGAAAATGATATCGCCATAGCGACGTTGCACCAACCAGTCGCATTCAATGAGAATATTGTCCCTATATGTTTGCCACAACCAGGTTTGTTACAGAATTTAAAAATTCATACCGATGTCTTTAGGGATTTCTTCCTAAGATTTTTTCCGTTTTCCTAAACCTTTTTCTCGCGATTCTCATCCTTCCAAAAAACATCGGAACTATCTTTGGAGCAGAACACTTTCTTCATGCCAAACAAGCTTTCCAACAATTCATAATGTATTTAATACTAATCATCGTTTGTTTAGTCGGTAAAACAAGTAAACAATGGTTTGTTTCTACTTTTGTAGGCTTTCATAACAGCTTGTTAATTTGTTTCACAGCTACAGTTCAAATTAACAGTGAAAATAAAAATATTTTAATAATCCCACAGATGACAAAGATTGTGAAAAAATATTGAAATTTTTATGGAATTAGTAGTAGGTACTGATGGGGACCTAAAAAGGCCACTTTGGCAGAATCATTAAAGAATAACATTATGAATCTTAATGGACAGCTAACTGTTAAGTTAATCGTATCAAATCCCATTGGTGAAGGATTTTTATTTTTTTTTATTGTCTGTGCTAAAATACCAATCAATCTAATCCAAATCCAATCCCAATATCTTTGATTATACCTACGAGCTACGTAGTGCAGCGAAAAAAAGAAAAACCTGGACTGTCTTCGCCATATTATGATTCATAATGTGATCGTGTTATGATTCTGCCAAAGTGGCCTTTTTAGGCCCCCCTGAAAAAGTACTTAAATAAGTTAAATAAAACCTTAATGGTCTGGCTCCATTGGCATTGCCGACCTCATCTAGTTAGCCTTATCGTTGGGCTGCATCATTGACCACACAGAGCATGTAACTTTATAACTGGCCATATGAGCTTTATAACTATTCATATTCGTCGTTCGAATTTTGCTCTAAGTACAGTCTGTGACAACCGCTATAACAATAATTTAAAAAAAGTTATTTAAACGCTCAAGATAAGGCCATTTTTGTGGCTTATTTAATTCACTAACTTCAGTGTTGCATAATTCAATAAAGTGTTCATGTAATAAACCATTTTACATCCAAATTTCGATCAAAAACAGTGAAATATTACTGACTTATTAGTGTTTGTGTGTGGGTACTTTATTTAAACTACGACACCGTGAACAAAGAAGCTCATTAGTAACGAGTTATTATTTCGTTAAAGTAAATAAGCTCTAACGTTCAGATCCTTAATTTCGAAGAGATTCTCTAAGTACGATTGGTCGAGTGGTGAACGGGGGCTCTTTTTGTCAAACGAGCTGTGCACGGCGCAATCCTAGTTCGGATCCCGCTAACTGCAAATTTTTTAGTAATTTGTGAATATTTGCAAATTGATTGTTTCTTCTCTATTGAACAAAATATTAAAAGTCTGAGTTCAATAAAATGTTCCATTCACCTTGTTACGGACGACGTAGCTTAAGTTTGATATTGTAAAGTAGATTCATAGATGTTAAGTTTTAAGTATGAAATAAAGACCATTTTCTAGTAGGGCTAGTAAGTAAGATATGTAGTCGATTAGGTTTAGAAAGTTAAGTATGATTTAGAAAGCTAAGATTGTAACAAAGACAATAAGCACCTAACGGTTACATTCAGAACAATAAGGTACCTAACGGTTGGTATAACCGTTAGGTACCTAACGGTCACATTTTAGAAAGTATGATTGTGAGGGAGGCGGCGCAGAGCACGGTCCCAGACAAAGGACAAAGGAACGCTCCGGAATAACGGGCCGCGCACCCCGCCGCCTTCTGCTACCTGTGCTAGAGTACGGCTAGCGCAAGTTGTATAAAAAGGGTGGTTTGCTGCACTTTTTTGGTCATTCAACGGACACTCGCCAGTCACTTAACAAGCAGCAAGCCGCCCTGGAAAATAAGTCAAGAAAATAAATCAAGAACCTATGGAAACAAGACACCCCGAAGTTTAATTCAACATCAACAAATATACAGTCCACCCCGACATTCTGGTCCTACGAGCCGGATCGAAATTAAGAAGATCGCCGGTTGAAGATTTATTCAAGACATTCTGGTCTTTCGCTCCGGATCGAAATTAAGAAGATCGCCAGTTGAAGATTTGCGAAGATTGAAGATTTATTCAAGACATCAAGTATGAATAAATCAAGCATGAAGACTAGAAGCGTCAGTGCCAAGGAGAACGAGTCGGAATCGGGCTACGACAGTCGACGCCCACGCACGTTCGAAGATCCACTTAGGTCGCCGTCGACCATCGCGTCCGCGCTCCAGCGCACTCCGTACAGTGCGCCCGTGGCTGGGGCCGACCCCGCCGCCCCCGCGCTCGCGACCGCACCCCCCGTCACCGCCGCGACGGGGAGAGTTGCGCCGACGACGACAGGTAGCGCGCCCGCCTCGCCGGCTCCTCCGGAAAGTAGAGCCACCGCGACCGCGTTCGACTATGGCAACACAATCGCCACGCCATCCGCGTCGCACTACACGGCGACGTCTCCCGCACTACGAACCCAGGACTCGGCAAGAACTATGACAGCTGCACGCGACACTTCTGTGAGGAAAACAGGAAGTACGATATGTTCCAGAAGGTCGCATAGCAGTGACGTGGCACGAGTAAAAAAGGCAGAGTACGAGGCACAGAAAAGGATCGCCGCGATAAGGAACGAGCAGCTAGAACTGGAAAAGGCGCTCGTCAACAAGCGATTGGAATACGAAGTGTCAGCGATTGAGGCAGAGGCCGACGCCCGCGAAGAGGGCTCGGTGCGCATGAGCGAAGATAGGGTGGACGAATGGCTTCAAAATGTTGACCGAAGTCATCCTCCAGGCGCGGACCGGCTACAGGAAGAGCAGCCACCGCATCCCGCCGCCACGCACACCGCCCCGGAAGCCGCCGCCTACGTCGAACCCACTACGTGCATTAATGCCGCCACACCTGCCAGGAATGACCACCGAAGACAACGATCGGCCTCGCGCTCACCCACCAGAGGGGAACGACGAGGAATTGAACTATTGGCCGACACGTTGGAAAGGATTATTCAAGTACGCCCGCCGCCACGTCAAGCGACCGAGCTGCCTACGTTTACCGGAGCGGCTATTGAGTGGCTGCCATTCAAAGCAGCGTACGACGACTCATCGAAGCTATGCAAGTTTACTACAGTTGAAAACTTAGCAAGACTGCGCAACTGTATCAAAGGTGAAGCAAGGGAAGCAGTGTCAGCACTCTTATACACAGCGTCTGATCCTCAAACGATCATAAACACACTGGAGCAGTACTACGGGCGGCCGGAGATACTTATGGATCGAGCAATGGAAGACTTAAAGAAGCTACCACGACTCACAAGTGCGGCCAGTGATTTAAATTCGTTCGCAGTGAAGCTTCAAAACATAGTGTGTGTGCTATCTAAGATGGACGTCCGCGGATACTTATGGAACCCGATGTTAGTGCGTGAAGTGGTTGAGAAGTTGAGCCCGCACGTAAAATCGAGATGGTGCGACTACGCTTCGGAAAATGTAGAACCGTCACGTGAACCGGAAGTGATACTGTTATCAAAGTTCCTGATGCGGGAGGCTGACCGAGCTATGAAATACGCCTTCACGAATACGACGCTCACGCCCGCCTCGAAGAAAGAAATAAAAAGTGCCACACCAGTGAACTCAAGGAAGAAACCGGGTCGTGAAATAGTGTACGCAACGTCTGACAAACAGGAAGAAAGAAAACAAGAGTGTTTGTGTTGTGACGGTGACCACGTGGTACCTAAATGTGTAAAGTTCCTGAAGATGAACGTCGACGAAAGATGGGAATGGGCGCGCACTAACAAGGTATGTTTCAAGTGTGTAACTAAACGTCATCGACGTGAGCATTGCCGAGCTAAACGTTGTGACCAAGAGACCTGTAGCCGCCCGCATCACGCGCTGCTACATAAGGAGCCGGCAAAGAGAGAGGCGTCGCCGAGCGAAGATACAAACAAAGCGACCGACGCCGAGAACACAAAGCCACAGGAAGCAGTAATGACCGTCTCCGCGTCGAGCAACGTGCCACAGCGTGTATTGTTAAAAATATGTCCGGTGATATTAAAAGGGCCCGGCGGGCAGGTAGCGACGTTCGCCCTGTTAGATGAAGGCTCAACGGTATCGCTCGTCGACGAAGAAATAACACGCCGTCTACACGTAAGCGGGCCGGTCTCGACTCTCAGCATTCAAGGTGTGACCTCACAGCAACGTGAAGAATACAGCCAAGCGGTCAAGCTACAGATACGCGGCCAAGACGGTGAACTCCAGGAGCTGCGCGCGCGAACTATGAAAGATCTGAAACTTCATAGTCAGGCAGTGGATAGGTCGACATTAATTAACTATCCACACCTCCGGGACATAGAAAGAGACGCGTTCTACGGAGAAGCCGTACCGAAGGTACTGATAGGTGCAGACAATTGGCACCTGATAGTTACACGTGAACTACGCATGGGCGGGAAGAATGAACCCGCGGCCTCCTACACTCAACTGGGATGGGTAATCCACGGGACCGCGCCGCGCGCCACGCTGAAGAAACAAGCAGGACAAGTTGTGCTACACTTATACGACGTGTCTGCAGCGAAGCAGACAGATGATGTACGTTGTGTGGAAGAATTAATGAAGTCGCACTTCAAGATTGATGCACTGGGAGTTTCATTGGCGAAGAAGATCAAACCAGAAGATCAGAAGGCGATCGACGTAGTTCACAGCACCATGAAAAAAGTCAGTGATCATTTCGAAGTCGGGTTACCGTGGCGTGATGAAAATGCTGCTATGCCCGACAACTACAGCTGCGCATTAAGAAGATTAAAGACTATCGAGAAGAAGATGGATTCATCACCGAGCTTCGCGGAACAATACAGCGCAATGGTCAAGAATCTACTTGACAAAGGATACGCCCAGGAATGCGACGGGACAGAAGATACAAGTAAGAAGGCGTGGTACCTGCCGCACTTTCCCGTCGTGAACCCAAATAAGCAGGGCAAGATGCGCCTAGTATTCGACGCCGCACATCAATACAGTGGAGTGTGCCTAAACGACTGCCTACTGGAAGGACCTGACCTTCTGAACTCATTACCCGGGATCCTGTTCCGGTTCAGAGAGCGCCCAGTAGCCATCACGGCGGACATTCAAGAAATGTTTCTCCAGGTCAAGATAAGAAACCAGGACCAAGCTGCGCAGATGTTTCTCTGGCGGGGGGAGGAACGAAATAAACCCCCGAAGAAGTATAAGATGACTTCAATGATCTTCGGAGCATCGTGTTCGCCTTTCATCGCGCATTCAGTCCGAGACGCCAACGCAAGACTGTACGCAGCACAGTACCCTAACGCCGTGCGAGCTATAACGTCAAGCCACTACATGGACGACTACGTGGACAGCGTCGCGACTGAGGAGGAAGCGATCGATACGGCACGTGAAATTATGAAGATACATCAGAACGCGCACTTTAATTTGAGAGGTTGGTGCTCCAACAAGCCCAACGTGTTGAGGAACCTTACACCGGAGGAGCGGGCACACAACACTGAAGTACGATTCGGACAAAAGGAACAAAAGACAGACAAAACATTAGGCTTACTGTGGCAGACTGGCTCAGACGAGCTAGGCTTCAACACGGGACTAAGTCGGCTGTCACCTGAAATCAAGACTAGGGACAGAGCGCCGACGAAACGGGAAGCCCTTGGAGCAGTGATGGCGGTCTATGATCCACTGGGACTCATCAGCCATTTCACAGTCACCGGCAAGATCCTGCTACAGAACCTGTGGAGGCACGGCATCGGGTGGGACGAGGAAATCCCGGAACAAGACGCGCAGCACTTCGAGGAATGGATCCGGAGCTTGGACACAATAACAAAGCTTCGCATACCAAGGTGCTACGGTAAAGATCCAGATGACCTCCTAGACCTGCACGTATTCTGCGATGCGAGCGAGCAGGCATATGCAGCAGCGGCCTATTGGAGGATCCAGAAGCCGGACGGAAGAGTGGAGGTGAGGTTAGTTGCAGCGAAGGCGCGAGTAACTCCCCTCAAGCCAGTTACTATCCCACGGCTGGAACTACAAGCAGCGGTGATCGGCGCACGACTGGCGGAGACTGTGACAAAGGAACACAGGGACAAGCCCAGAAACGTAATATATTGGACGGACTCACAAACAGTCCTACGGTGGATCGAGAAAGACGCCGTGAAGTACACGCCATTCGTGGCGCACCGCCTAGGTGAGATCGCCGAGCTAACCGACGCCAGCCAGTGGAGATGGGTGCCCACCGACCACAATGTAGCGGACGATGCTACGCGCCCCGACTACGTCATGAATATGAAACCGGAAGACCGATGGTTCACCGGACCCGCCTTCCTGTACGGCGACGAAGAGTCCTGGCCGAAAGAAAAAACGAAGTATGACACAACCGACGACGAAGTAACGTACGTGATAACCGAAGAGAGGAGAGAACGCCCTTCTCACCTGCCCGACATAAACAGATTCTCTTCATATCAAAAATTACTACGAGCGACAGCCATGCCCCTCCTCTTCAAAGAAAAGTGCAGGGACAGGACCAGCCAGATGACCGTCGACCTAATGGAACAGGCCGAGAAACTCTGGTTAAAACAGGCGCAGCTCGACGACTACGCTGAAGAAATACGGTTGCTGCAGAAAGGGAAGCCGGTGCCCAGGTCGAGCTGCCTCTATAAACTGGACCCTTATATAGAGGACGACATCCTCAAAGTTAGAGGAAGGATCGGACACGCAGCGGTACCAGACGCAAAGAAAACGCCGGTGATCCTACACGGCAGACACCCGTTCACGCGATTACTGGTGGAAGATGCACACCGAAGAGCCGGTCACGCAAATAATGAAAGCGTGATAAACGAACTACGACAGCGGTACTGGGTGGTTAATCTACGCCCTACGGTGCGAACCATTGCCCAACGATGCCAACTCTGCCGCGTCAGAAAAGCCGTTCCAGTGAAGCCGACCACGGGGGACCTACCTGTGGAACGAATAACGGAGGCGCCGCGACCCTTCACCTACTGTGGGACCGACTACTTCGGCCCGATGACAGTAGTCATAGGAAGGAGACACGAGAAGCGATGGGGAGCCCTGTTCACTTGCCTGACTACGAGGGCAGTTCATCTGGAATTAGTGTCGAGTTTATCCACTGACTCGGCACTAATGGCGATACGACGGATGGCAGCGCGAAGAGGTTGGCCTAGAGTCATGTACTCTGACAACGCTACTAACTTCAGAGGGACGGACGCCGAACTACGAGCGGCGTACAAAGAGTGGACAAAGGGCTTCGTTCACTTTGGGCTAGAACATCGAATGAAGTGGAAATTCATCCCGCCAGGAGCGCCGCATATGGGGGGAGCGTGGGAGCGATTAGTGCGCTCTGTTAAGACGGCGTTGGGGGCGACTCTGCATCAGAAGGCACTGAAGGAAGAGGTGCTGCTGACGCTGCTGACAGAGGCCGAGCACTCCATAAACTCTCGGCCTCTGACCCATGTCTCTGTTGATCCTAAGGATCCGGAGGCCCTCACACCTAACCACTTCCTCATCAGAACTTCCTCAGGCCTTCCCCACACTGGGCCTTGTGAGGAGGCGAGCCGCAAGCAGTGGAGAACCGCCCAAGCGCTCGCCGACCATTTCTGGCGGCGCTGGGTGGACGAGTACCTGCCTACGCTGGTACCCCGAGGGGCGTCAGATGACCAACGACGTCCCCTTCAAGTCGGCAGCCTGGTCGTCATCGTCGACTCATCACTTCCGAGGGGCACATGGCCTCGAGGCGTCGTGGAAGCAGTCTACGGCGGCCCAGACGGCAAGGTGCGGTCAGCCGACGTGAGAACAACAGCGGGCATCCTGCGGCGTCCAGTTACGAAGCTCGCCGTCCTCTGCGTGGAAGATTAGGCTACGGTAGCCCTGCGCCGGGGGGAGGATGTTACGGACGACGTAGCTTAAGTTTGATATTGTAAAGTAGATTCATAGATGTTAAGTTTTAAGTATGAAATAAAGACCATTTTCTAGTAGGGCTAGTAAGTAAGATATGTAGTCGATTAGGTTTAGAAAGTTAAGTATGATTTAGAAAGCTAAGATTGTAACAAAGACAATAAGCACCTAACGGTTACATTCAGAACAATAAGGTACCTAACGGTTGGTATAACCGTTAGGTACCTAACGGTCACATTTTAGAAAGTATGATTGTGAGGGAGGCGGCGCAGAGCACGGTCCCAGACAAAGGACAAAGGAACGCTCCGGAATAACGGGCCGCGCACCCCGCCGCCTTCTGCTACCTGTGCTAGAGTACGGCTAGCGCAAGTTGTATAAAAAGGGTGGTTTGCTGCACTTTTTTGGTCATTCAACGGACACTCGCCAGTCACTTAACAAGCAGCAAGCCGCCCTGGAAAATAAGTCAAGAAAATAAATCAAGAACCTATGGAAACAAGACACCCCGAAGTTTAATTCAACATCAACAAATATACAGTCCACCCCGACACACCTGATAATAAGTTTCATTCGGATACTGACCTACACAAAGCTTCTGGAACAAGCAGTGATTCGAGTGGGCCGACGCGCAAACGTAAACAACCGGATTCGGAATGGTCGGAGGCAATTAATACATTAGCAATGGAATTTAAGAATACCCTTAATGAATGGCGATGCGATTTGGATAGTAGCATTAATAAGATATGTGACAGCGTAACTTCTATTAAAGACGAACTATCAACAATTACACAGACCACAACGGAAATTAAAAATGACATTCAATCATTGCGTGGCGAGCAGTCTGTTATAAAACAAAATGTTTCTCAACTAGAGACTAAATATAATGATCTTTCGCAAGAGATTGACCGTCTGAAGGACTCGATTCGATTCGCTGGTGATGAACAGTCAGATATTTCGAAAAAAGTTGGTCACTTTAGTAAACAGATTCATGAGTACACTGAATCTAAACATGTGATATCACAACTTGTGGCTAAAATTGATTCCCTAGAACAGAGCGCTCGAGACTGCAACATCGAAATTTGTAACATCCCCGAAAGGCGTAACGAAGACCTGGTTACACTTATGATCAATATTGGTTCCGCCATAAAGTGCAGCATAAAGCAGAGCGACATTATGTCAATACACCGGGTTCCACACGCCCACCGAGATAATGATAAACCCAAGAATATTATTGTGAAACTGACCTCACGCATATTACGGGATAACATTCTTAGCGCTCAACGTTTATTTAAGGGGCTCAATACAGAAAAACTGGGCTTATCAGGTACGTCTTTTCCTATTTATTTGCACGAACATCTGACTTTAAAAAACAAGAAGTTGTTTCGTGAGTGTCGAGATGCAGCCAAAGCGAATAATTATCGGTTCTTATGGGTCAAGCACGGAACCATTCTCGTTCGTGAGAAAGAGGGAGCAAAATCATTCGCAATTAGATCTCCAGAAGACATTGCTAAGATCAAGCCCGGCCTGTCAACCCCCATTCCCGAGATCACAGAATGAGCGTATCCACGTAAAAGTCATCACTCTGTATATTTTTTTTGTAGTTTTTAGCGCATTAAGGCTTGTAATGTTATTCCTGTTTTGTTTATATATAATCAAAATATATCTAAATTGCTTATTCCCTCTCGCTGGTCATTTTGTCTATGGGGTGTGGAAAGAGGCGTTTGTTAATTTTTATATAATATATTCATCAAAATATAATCAGCTGCTTAGAGTGCAGTTTGTTAACTCTGTCTTCATAATTTCTACTCAACTGTTGCTTTGTTGTGACTTCAATATGTCAGTATGTATGTTTTTAATGTATCATTGTTTCTTAGATGTTAGCTATGTCGATAAATGTTATTGCAGACTATTAAGCTGTCTCACTGATTGGTATTGGAGATTTTTGTTAGTATCTAAGTTTTTCGTACAAATTTGTTTGCGTGTCTTGCTGCATTCGGTCAGATCGAAATATTGTGCTCTTTTGTTATTTATTTATGAAACATATAATGCTGGCTTGATATCTTATTGTAAAATTAACTATTTCAATGGCGGATAATTTGGTTATTTATTATCAAAATTGTCGTGGGATCCGCACTAAACTGCACATTTTATACATGAATATTTTATCAAATTGCTACGACATTATAATACTCACAGAAACCTGGTTAACACCTGAAATATTTGATAGTGAGTTCATCGATTCTCGTTACGTGGTACATAGGTGCGATCGAGACCGTACGGCCACGAATAAAAAAGACGGAGGTGGCGTCCTGGTTGCTGTATTGAGGGGATTGCGCTCTGTAAGAATGGTTCCTCGGTTTGCTCTAGAAGCTGACATGGAGCACGTCCTCCTTAGATTTCCCAGCTCGACTAGAGGGAAGAACCAAATTGTCGGGGCGGCCTACATACCTCCTAAAACACCTGAATCCATTTATGTTCAATATTTTGACCTTCTTCAACCTCTACTTGATGACACTAACGTAGAGCAGTTTTATCTCCTGGGCGATTACAACTTACCTGATATTGACTGGATTCCCTATAATAGTAATGGATCGGTATCGGGGCTAGTTTGTAGTGGCAATTCTTCGATTGTTGGACATCTAAGCGTATTTATGTCTTTCCTTAATGCTCAGCAGTACAACACTATCAACAATCCGACTGGGAAAATGTTAGACCTGGCCATCAGTAACAATGAATGCTCTGTTCTCCCCCCCACGGACTATTTACTGCAACTTGACAAGCACCATCCTCCATTCTGTTTATTAATACCGTTTAAACCCCCCCATACAAACATGGTTCGAAAGTCTTTGAAAAGGTTCAACTATTATAAAGCTAATTACGAGAAGATAAATGAGGAATTAAGTAAAATGAATTGGAATGAGCAGATTGGGTTGGAAAACTCTGTAGATGTGGCAGTAAATAAGTTTTATAATATAATTTTTAGCATAATTAAATCTAATGTTCCACTCGTCAGTTCTAAATCCTCGAAATTTCCGTTTTGGTTTTCACCATCGCTGATACATATTTACAAAAACAAGTTAAAAGCCTGGGTGAAATGGAAGGTGTATCACAATATCTCTGATTATGAACAGTTCTCACTATACAGATCTAGATTCCATATTGAATGCAATTCCTGCTACATAAAATACATGGAATCTGTTGAGGACGGCATTCGCAGTAATGTTAAATACTTCTGGACGTACATTTCTAATCGGAAGTCTTGTTCTGGTATACCTTCTGACATGAAATACAAAGACCAAAGTACCAATGACCCCGAAGAAATCTGTAACTTTTTTTCTGATTTCTTTAATTCAGTCTATGAACAATCCTCGATGAGAGGTATTTCTTCGAGTGGGGATTCAGATCGCAATTCCCTCATCAGTAAGATAGAGTTAAGCGCGAATGAGATACTGAGGGCACTTAATTCTTTAGACTCAACTAAGGGTCCAGGCCCTGACGGTCTTCCAGTCGCGTTTCTCAAAGCTACCGCTAAACATATTTGTACTCCTATACATATTTTGTTTAATAAATCACTGGCACAAGGAATTTTCCCCGAGGTATGGAAGAGTGCGAACATAACACCAATATATAAATCGGGCTCTAAGCAAGATGTTGAGAACTATCGTCCTATATCCATTATGTCAGCCCTGCCGAAGCTTTTTGAGAGATTAGTCCACGATAAAGTATACCCTGTCCTTCATCACAGTATAATTCAACAACAACACGGATTTGTAAAGAAAAGATCAACTACCACAAATTTGGTGGCATTTATGGATTATTTGTTCAACAACATGGATTCTCGTGTTCAAGTGGATGCCATTTACACTGACTTTCGAAAGGCATTCGACAAGGTTGATCACGAGTTGCTACTGAATAAAATTTCATTTAACGGTATACGTGGTGATCTACTCCGATGGTTCTCTTCATATGTCACGAACAGAACTCAAAGGGTCGTAGTGAATGGTTTCAGATCTGCTACAACTATTAGTGTAACTTCTGGTGTACCTCAGGGTTCGATTCTGGGACCCCTTTTATTTATTTTATTTATAAACGATATTGACACTTGTTTTAGAAATTCTAAAGTCTTGCTTTATGCTGACGATCTCAAAATTTATAGGCCCATCAAAAATTTGCAAGACTGCATATTATTACAGGAAGATCTGGATCGCTTCAGTGAATATTGCAAATGTAATAAATTGCAACTGAGTCTGTCGAAATGCTGTTGTATCAGTTTCACGAAGAATAAGAATGTTTTCAAGCACCCATATTCTTTGGATAATACTTCACTATCAAGGGTGTCCCTTATTCGTGATCTTGGTATTCTCCTCGACGATAAACTTCACCTTGATGCCCACATTAACAAAATTGTAAATAATGCCTATCGGATGTACGGTTTTGTGATGAGATCTGCGAAGGAGTTTGTGCGCCCCTCTACCTATTTATATTTGTATAAGTCTCTGATCAGATCACAGCTCGAATACGCAGTGCCAGTGTGGAATCCCTTTTACGATAAATATTCAGAACGTATTGAAAGGGTTCAAAGAAAATTTTTAAAAGCCATGCACTACCGTTGCTTCCACGAAGATTTATCTTATGATTATTTGCTTAAGAAGTATAAATTACTTGACCTAAAATCAAGACGCACTCTCCTAGAGACGGTATTTTTGTTTGATTTGTGTAGCAATGTATATGACTGTATTGATATCCGTAATAAAATAAGTTACATAGTTCCTAGAACGACAGTATGTCGCGGGGTGCGCGCACGGCCGCTGTTTGCAGTTACTTCTTGTCGCAGTAACGCAGGTATGCGGGCACCCCTGCGGCGACTTACTAGTAATTACAACAAAAAAATTTATCATATCGATATGTTTGCTCTTTCTGCTGGTAGATTCAAAAATATTGTACTCAAAATACTTACCATAAATAACACTTAATACGTCACCAGTCATTTTAATTTTTTTTATTTAAGATTTTGCATGCCTTCTGAGTTTTTGCTGTTTGTTAATATTTGCTTTTGTTTTACTATTTTACACAAGAAATGTTTTCTTAACTTAAATTATTGTTGTAGGTTTTAGTTTAGATAGCATGGTTTGTAAAGATTATTATTTTTTATGTGTATTCCGTGGAAAATGTTGTTGGTTACACATTTGGCCGTATCTTATTGTATTTCTTCGTACAAAATGTAATGTGTCACTGTTTGTTTTCCCAAATAAATAAAATAAAAAAATAAAAATATGAGCTCAAAAAATTCTGGTGTTGGCCATATACAAAATAAAAAACAAATTTGCTTTTATTTTTAAATGGCATCGAACCCAGTTTTTTTTAAATAACGTGCCATGATTGATTGGTAGATATTTTTATTGTGCGCTCTTTATTTACCTAAGTTATCAATATTATTTGGATTCGTTTAACGTACCTACCTTACGTACCTACTACAAAAGCAAAATATCGAATCACCTATTAAACTAAACAGCACAGACCAGAAAAAAGAAATTCGAATTGAAAATAAAAACTCTTTGGTGCTATTCTATTTAATTTTATTTGTGTTGCTAATACAGTCGACTACTGTACTTACTATAAGTAACTAAATAATTAATAGTAATCTTCATCTTCTAATTAAAATAAAGATCTAATTAGTAAATGCTTTTAGGTGAAGATTTTACAAATAGAATAGGAACGATTGTGGGATGGGGACGAATCGGAGTAGAAAAGTCGTCATCAAAGGTTTTACTAAAAGCTAGTCTTCGAATTCTTTCGTATGAAGACTGCATGAATTCACAACTGTCGCAGCACCTCAAGCCAACAATGATGTGCGCTTTCTCGAAAGGAAAGGATGGTTGCCAGGTAACTTGAATAGAATTACGAGTCCCTTGTGTTTTGAATGTTAATTTTATTGTTAATCTAAGACTCTCTGTAATTAAGAAAGTGTTTGATAGTCATTTTTATTCACTTAGTGGGAAAAGACGTGACTGGATCACTTGATGGCTACAGCGGAAGACTTCGCTCTTTTATGGCGTTTCCTCAATTTTAATTTCGAAAAGCACTTATAGTTTCGTTTGCGTGTATCGTTTGTTACGTACCCACCTACTACTCGATTTTCTTGATAAGGTAATATTGATGACTTGATTTGGTAGATATTTTTAGTAGGTACCTACCACATATTATTGACGTAGCTGCTGTATGAAACTTTCTAAAAATCCGTTTAATCAGTGGGATTCAATACCTACCTCACAAATAATAATAATACTAACGTTTATTTGGACTCGATAACATATACCTAGTCTAATACAGTTATGTTCCTAAGAACTAGGATACACATAATGTAAGTGAGTACACTAAAATTATATGAACTCCTGATTTCCAAACTAGGTAAAAACTTGTAGGGGAAGCCCGGGCAAGACGAATATGTTAAGCGGTTAGTGTAAATAAAACCACAATCTAATAATCAATAGAACTCTTTGTACTTTTAATTTGTTCTATGTTTAATCATCTTTGGAAAATAATCATTAAAATTCAAAAACTTAAACAATATGTATAATAATTTTGAGCATTAACAAAAGGTATCAATTATCCGTTTTGCCCGGTGGGGTCGGGCAAAAAGGATAAGTAGAATTAGTTTAGATCAGTCTTCGCAATCATCACACAAGTAGCTGCCAACTCCTACATAAGAAAGTGGAGTCTTCATGCGCCCAAATGCACTGATTACACTGAATCCAATCTTCCGTTGGTGGTTCACTGTATTTGTCAGCGCACACTAAACCGTAAAAATTTGGTTTCTGATTTTTGTTTTGGTAGTTGACTGAGGATATTTTAGTTTTAGTTTTGCTGGGGCCTGCTAACTCAGAAATGGTATATGTAATGGTAGTGGTAACTAATACTAATAAAATGCTTGCTCTGAGCAAAACGGAATGCCTATCCGTTTTGCCCATATCCATTTTGCCCAACACTCTAATTTTAGAAAGAAGTCAAGACTTGAAATGTTTTTAGTAGGTAAACAAAAAGTAACAATCACAAATAATACATAAATAAACGTACAATTGAAAATACAAAACATATATTAAGGCAACTGTTTGTGTACAAAAAGTTTGTGTACAAACCTTTACAAAAATCGTAACAAAACAAAGAAAATCCTTTTTTTCCTATTCTACAACAGATGCACTCGCGTATTGTTTGGGTTGAACTGTCATGGCGTTGCCGATCGTACGTGTCACGACTTGAGAAAGTGTTAACAGCGCTATCTAATAGATATTTATGGAAAAATAAGTTATTCTTCTTACCCGCCCTATGCTTCTTGCCCGGGCTTCCCCTATCTTGGAAATCAGTGCTCTTCCATGGTAGACTATGTGTAATTTAAAAACTTACAAATCACACATATTCACACATGACAATTACAAAATTAAATGACTTAGGAAGTAGTCTAAAACTTGACGAGTGAGTTATGTATGTAAGTGAATGTGTGTGGGTGTGTAGTGTGGATGTAGGGTGTGAATGTGTGTGGTGAGTGTAGTGTAGGTAAAGGATGTGAGTGTATACATCAAATATGTAGTAGATACCAACATCCGGTACTACAATCGGTTTACCTACAAAAACAATGTTATGTAGGTAGGTACCTACCGATGATCATCGACATTTAGCGGATGAACATGAATCTTAATTATGATGTCATGTCCCGACATTGTATTTAATCATAGATGTCCGTATTTAATAGTATAATATATAGGTATAAATGCAGCTATGTAGGTACCCTTTTGGATATTGTGTGGGGAAATCCATGCTCAAATTTTTATTGATTTTATGTTGTGGGACATTTTACAACTTACTATTAACTAAAATGTTTTATTTTTTCAGGGTGACAGTGGTGGGCCGTTATTAGTCTTTCAGCCTGAAGGAAAATATGTCCAAGCAGGTAATTAATATTAAAACTTTCACCGCTTAAATTAATCGCTTGAATACCTACTTATTATTATTTTATCTTTTATTTTAATTCTACGTATTTTTATCTTTTATTTTAATTTTGATGTAAAATATTGTGTAGGTGCAATATTTTACATCAAGATTCCGTACTATCTGGGGGCCTAAAAAGGCCACTGGCAGAATCATAAAAGGATAACATTATGAATCTAGGACAGTTAACTCTTAAGTTAATCGTATCTAGTCAATGAAGGATTTTACAGTTATTTTTTTTTGTCCGTGCTAAAATACCAATCAATCCAATCCAAATCCAATCTCAATCTTTTTGTTTATACCTATACGTAGTGCAGCAAAAAAAAAACACGGACTATCTTCGCCATAATATGATTGATAATGTTATCCTTTTATCATTCTGCCAAAGTGACATTTTTAGGCCCCCTGGACCCAACCAAATTGTGCTTTGATCTTTTAAGTAGTTCTTTTCTGCCGGACGATTCTGTAAAAATCTCACCGTGAAAACTCAGGTGAAATGAGTTTGTTTTTGCTAGGAATTGACACTACGGTAAGTTAGAAATGTATTAAATGAAAATTGCACTCCGATTGCATATAAAATTGTTACTAACCTTGAAAAGCTTCTCATCAGTAGGCTATAAGTCGGATAGGAAACATCGAACTCGTCTAGTTTTAAATCTAATTTATATTTGATGTGCAAAAGTGTGTTTTGACTAATTTCCGGAAATAAAATAATATAATTTGTCTTATCAAAATTCTTTTACACTACGTTGATTTTCACTTTACCTCACACGTAGGTACAGCCGGTAGATTCTGTAAAAATCTCACCGTGAAAACTTAGGTAAAGTGAGTTTGTTTTTGCTAGGAATTGACACTATTGACAGCTCACTCCACGCTCACTTCACCTAAGTTTTCACGGTGAGATTTTTACAAAATAGCACCGCTGATATTAATTTTGTCATTTTCCCCATCAAATACCTAAGCTAAACTGAAACTATGACTATCTCATACCAAACCACTACACAATCTAACAGAAAAACACCATGTTCTCACGGACCTAGACCGTACCATATTTTGATGTAGGTAGGCAACAGTGACTAGACAAACTATTCATGAGTCAGTATCCTTGGTTCCTGAAAGACTGATCAGAATGTAGGAGCCTATTTGGGACTACGTGCAACTTACCCTTGAGGGTAATCTTTTGCTTGATGGTTGTGTCTTGATGTCATTTTAATTACCTATTCTTTATACAATTTCGACAAGTCTCATACAGAATCCGTTGTAAATTGGTTCATTTCTGAAATACGATAATGACTTTGACGTTTAAGTGATAAGCGACTGCAATTTTGTTGATTAACTTACTCACAGCCACAGCACTCAGCTGCATCCGGCTGGGTTTCAAATAATAAAAAGAAAGTAATTAATGAGATGAATGAGAGGACGTAATTAATGAATTTGCATGCACGTGGCTTGCATGTATAATACGACCGATGTATCTTGGCGGGCCCGAACTTTGCGCAGAAGGCTGCGCAGTAAGATTTTATAGGAACCACGTGGTGACATGAGGCGAGTGCGAGTGAGAGAACAAGCACGAAAGTTCTTAGTGCCTATGTTCAGGCCCGCCAAGTTACGACCGGTCGTATTGTAACAGTCAATCAAACCTTGACCCTGTTTAATGCGACTGTCTGTTTTGTTGCAGGAGTCGTGTCTTGGGGCATCGGATGCGCGGATCCCAGGTATCCTGGTAAGTTTCTACTGTCTTGTGTTTGCCTCACTAGTCGCAGGGGTTCACGAGGGAAGAATGAGTTCTTCATTTTTTATTAGCGCGGTTTTGGGTTGGCTAAATACAAAATACGAGTATGAGTTGCATGTGGGTCTGGGTGGTGTACCTACTTATTTAGTAGACCGTGCGTGTAGATCGTAGAGAACCTTAGGCTGATAAAATAATATTTATTCGTAATTTAGTTAAAGTTATTGTGAGGATCACCCAATGGTTCATCGGTCATGCGTAGAAAATTCAGGATTCCTATGGTTCCATCGCCCATTTCATTGCGGAGTTATTTTAATACTATGAAACCTCTTAAAATATTCATTGAAATCAAATGGTGTCAAAGACAATTTTGTTCAAAATTAAATACTTGTGATGAATAGCGTATTTATTTGGATAAGGATTAATATCATGTTTATAAAAACACCTTCGTGAGTCAACCTTAAAAGGTAGACATGCAACTTTAACCGTTTACGCAGCCTAAGCAACGGAAGCTCTCCAAAGGAATATTTTTTCCCGTTTTTGCAACATGCTTCATTGATGCTCCGCTCCTGTTGGTCGAATCGTGATGTTTCGATAAATGAACTAAGTATCCAACACATTTTTTTTTTCAATTCGAACCTAAAAGTTCTTGAGATTACCGCGTTCAACCAAACAAACAAACAAACCAACTCTTCAGCTTTATATTATTATTAATAAATAAATAAATATTAGATATCTACGAGAGTTCTACGTAACTAGGGCTGCCATCCGTCCGGGTTTCCCCGGATTTGTCCTAGTTTGGTTCTTAATATGCTTTTGTTTTACTTTTTTTTTAATTTTCATCGATTCCAAAAAGAAGAGTATTCCTAATTATTTTTGTTACCAGAATACCTTTCACATAGAGAAGAGTGTATAATTGATTAATAAATTAAGCGTTTCATTTGTATTTTTGCGGTTTAAATTTATATTCTATAAATAAGACAAAAAATATGTTTTTATTTTATTGTAATTTTTTTTTCGAGGGAGTCCGGGTTTTTTTTTATTTCACTGAAATGTCCGGGGTCCCTAATTTAGGTGATGGCAGCCACGGAATAGATAAATTATCTATTCCGTGATGGCAGCCCTATACGTAACAAACGGTAAGAACCAACATTCAGCCTTGCAAATCTTAAATGATGAGTGTATCCTAAAATGACTTAGAGAACACATATTTTTTTAAATCAAGTCCCAATTCCCTGAAATATTTGGGTGTGTCACGTTTGATATAGAAACAAAAGTTCTAACGATCATAAGACCTAATTTCGTTTGATATAATTTTTATTTAATATAACGGTCAACGGTCATAATGAATTATTGATATAACTTCTTTTTACCTAATTTCATATGGTATAATGAACATTTTACCTAATTTCATATGGTATAATGAACAGTTTATAATGCACATTTGAAATAATATTCACATAATATAATATTCAGTTGCTATAATATTCAAAATCTATAAGTAACGTTTAATATAATTTAGAAATATCTACTTTTATTTTTGTAAAAATGTTTGTTTTCTTCTTTTACTTGTTATGTTGTGGCTATATAGTTGAATTAATTATATTACACACACAACACACACACATAGGATACAAGACAAACACACACATGACATAGGATGCAAGAGCGAGCGAAGGGCACCCCGAGGTTCGGTTGTGTTAGGTTACTTTAAACCCTTTACACAGAAATAGGGGCCCCGCGAAGCGGGGCTCCGTCGACAAAGGATGCAAGAGCGAGCGAAGGGCACCCCGAGGTTCGGTTGTGTTAGGTTACTTTAAACCCTTTACACAGAAATAGGGGCCCCGCGAAGCGGGGCTCCGTCGACATAGGATGCAAGAGCGAGCGAAGGGCACCCCGAGGTTCGGTTATTTTAAACCCTTCACTCAGAAATAGAACACAAACACATAGAACACAAGAGCGATTCTTTACATATAATGCTGGAGCGAGCGAAGGGCAGAAAATTAGTTAATATGAATGTTAGGTCAAATGAACGTTATATATAAGGAGCATTATACAATATGAAAATTATATGAAATGAACGTTATACTAAATGAAATTAGAGAAAAAGAAAATTAGTTAATATTAGGTCAAATGAACGTTATATAAAAGGAGCATTATACAATATGAAAATTATATGAAATGAACGTTATACTAAATGAAATTAGAGAAAAAGAAAATTATATCAAATATAACATTCGATCATATGACATTAGGTTAAATGTTTTTATAGCATATGAAAATTATATCATATGAGAGTTATGTCAAACGAAATTAGACCATCTGTTGTTATACCAAACATTACACACCCGAAATATTTTCTGCGCTCGCGGACGCCTATCAGCTGTAGATTTATTCGATTACACGCATGCAGTGTGTGTCTCGTCACGCTTGTGCACCACCCAAATAATTTACATTAAATTACGTCATGTTATCACGTTACTTGCAACCATTTTAAATACTCCTTCAGATTCAAGATAAATCAGAAAAAATCCCGCATTTATCTGCATAGTGAATAAGTTGTTGGAAAATCAATCGCAAAAGCCGTTATTCGAATACCTTTGTACCAATATGTACCTACCTACTCGTATTATAGCCATGTTGAATTTATAAAGCGGATGTAATGCGTTATGACCGACGTCGCAGTTTTCTCAACTTCATAAGAAAATGATTTAATGTTTTTTTTCTAATAAAGTCCGTCAATAAGGTAGCATCATCGAGATTTATGGGGACTACAGGACGTAAGCGCAAAAAACGCAAGTTTTATAATGCCTTAAAATGTATCTATATGATCGACTACAGTAAACCAAATCAAAAAAATATATGTTATAATAAAATAAAGATATTAAAATAAATAATATTCTTCAGGATATATTTTATGCTAGTTAGGTACATAGTGTGTTGAAAACATAATACAACTAATTTGATACGATAGAAAAAAATCGTGAGGATACCTCTAAAAACTTTATTTTTAATAAAAACCATACTAGTATACATACAATCATTCTGATTTTTTGTCAGTATATTCTACAAGCAAGCATACTAAAATACTAGTGTTTTATTTTTTTAGTCCAAATTATAGTTTTTTATTTTGCAATAAATTACCAGCGTCGTGTCATCGCGCTTCTCTCTTTCTTTTCTATGCAGTCCGACAGTGACTGCGATTTAGGTTATGTAGTCCCCTAAGGCTAGTTTTCCAGTAGATATGAGAGAGGATGCGTAGCGAGGAATGTGTGTAAAACTAACCAAGCTATAAAAATTAAGCGATGTTATTGGCTGGTTTCGCACACATCCCTCTACTTTGAATAAACTTTGATATGTTATTCAACTATATCGAATTACACTGAATCTATGGTCATAGGTTGCGCGTCGATGTCCCTGCTACCCCTTAAATAAGTATGAAGGTGACAAAATATGATTTATGATAAATAATGATTTTCTTAACTAGTTTCTCATAGAATCTTTTTTTTTCAGGTGTTTACACGAAGGTCAGTAACTACATCGAATGGATAGCTCAGCACACGACAGATGGAATCAGATGTGCATAAGCATTTTAGATAAGTAGTTCAAACAAAATATGTATATACAAATAAATAATTATAATAGTATCTACCTTTTGTTTCTATTAGGTACCTAAACCCCTGACACGAAATCCTTTTAGGTATCTGATGATATGTCCTTCGGTCAGTAGGTCGTCTTAGGGGCGGATTTGTTAGAGTTGGAGTACCTATACGATTGGGGTCAGCAAAGAAAACAAAAAAAATGTTTTTTTTTGTAAAAAACATTTCCTGAATAAAAAACATTCGAAAAAAATTCTTAGTCTTCGCGCCATAGTCCTGACTTCCTGAGGCTACACTCCTACCTATCCTTCAACTGAACCTGTCGACAATCGTCCTACTGAATAGATATGGGCCTTCTTTAAATGTCTGGCAGTATTGCTGAAATGAAACAAATAGTTTCATTACACGGCCATGAGGCACACATAATCCTTTATTTTTATTTTATGTGATAGGTAAAGTACGCCAATGTGCCAAATAAACATTTTTCTTTCTTAAGAATTTGCTCCACAGCACCAGATCTCTGCGGCTTCAGCGGATTTTCTCCGGAGTCTTCGAGGGAAACTGCATGTTAAGTTTGAAATCTGTACGCAACGATGATCGCTTTAACAGTGGTCGAGCAGTTTGCTGCTGTGGTTCGATTCGCGGTTTCGGTTCCCGCACGGAACAAACATTGTTATTTCTGATTGTTGTGTAAGCCAGAGTGAGATCTTTGTCTATAAATACCCCTTTGATACTACCTGCAGGAGAAACTACTGGGCATATCATAGGTGCCCATGCCCACTGTCTAGTAATTTCTAAGTGCCTATCAACACTTACTTATGTAAGGCAAGCCTTTAGGTAAAGCCTTAACTTAAAGGTTAATCTTCAGGCTAAAGGTTCCTACAAACAGGCGCGACAAGTGATATAATCGCGCGCGACACAAAGGCACCGCTCGTTGCGCGACTTGCGGTGCCTTTGTGTCGCGCGCGACTTTATGGAGCCTCAAGGAGTAGGGTTTGCTCGTGCATTTTGCTCATCATCGGCGAGCACACGCGCTACGTCCTTCAGCTTGTGCTCGTATTCAAGACCTGCTCCGCCAAGCTGTAGTGTTATGCCATAGCTCGAAGCAGACAGAAAGCAAGATTTAAAAAAGAATGTAGGTAATGAATTGGGATACCTACCTACTTAAAATATCTAACCTGCAATGTCTGGAAGTCTTGGCTCTGGCTAACGATAGCTGTCCAAGAAAAAATAGGCGGCATTAAAAAAATTCAAGAGCTGTTAACCCTGGCTAAGTATAGGTACCTACACTGCGTAAACGGCTATTTTTATAATTCAAGAAATATTATGTAGGTACTTATCAGTATTTCATATTTATACAGGGTTAAATTAAATTAGCTAGCGAAACTCTGCAGAAGTAATGGGAGAGTTGGGACCCAAACCTGCCAATCTGGCCAACATTGAGCCCTTATTCACTATGACCACTCCTTACTTCGAAACCCCGTCAATTTCTTAGCTAATCACGCCAATCTCGCGTTCATTTGACGCGGTTTCGTTAATTCTGTCATAGAGAATACGGGCCCAGGGCCAGTTAGAAATAAGTTATTCTTAACTTTTTGAACGCCATTGACTACTTCAGTACCTAAGTTGCAAAACGGTCGCGTGGCTGAGACGCCACGTTTAAATTTTGCTATTTTTTAATTTGCATTATTAGGTATACTAAAATAATAATTGAAAATGTCCAATCACTAGCGAAAATGCTTACCACATTTATAATTCATATTAAGCTTGGCGTCGCTCGGGGGCACAGAGTACTTACTTATTTATAAGTAGACGGAAAGTCGGGGGTGAAAATACGACAGACGTAACTTGGCGGGCCTGAACTTTGCGCAGAAGGCTGCGCAGTAAGATTTTTTAGGAACCAAATGGTGACACGAGGCGAGTGCGTGTGAGTGCAATTTTGTTGATTAACTTACTCACAGCCACAGCACTCAGCTGCATCCGGCTGGGTTTCAAATAATAAAAAGAAAGTAATTAATGAGATGAATGAGAGGACGTAATTAATGAATTTGCATGCACGTGGCTTGCATGTATAATACGACCGATGTATCTTGGCGGGCCCGAACTTTGCGCAGAAGGCTGCGCAGTAAGATTTTTTAGGAACCAAATGGTGACACGAGGCGAGTGCGAGTGAGAGAACATGCGCGAAAGTTCTTAGTGCCTATGTCCAGGCCCGCCAACATACAAAGAAAAGTATAGACGGCGGGTAGCGCCATTTCATTTCCACAAGAAAGGGATAAAGTATTGAGTTATTATAAGTAACAGAAAAGGATAAAGCTATACTATTTCCGTCTCTCAGTGCGTGCCCGTTTTTTCAAGGCAGCTACATTATGTAGCCAATGTTATTTAAGTTAGTTTTTTGTCATATGTGTGGCCACGCTACCCGATGCTCTATCTTTCATAATCTAAGCCCGCCAAGTTACGTCGGTCGTATTCTAACGTAATAAAAAGGCGCTGGCGTGCAAAAGGGTACCGTTACCGCACCACACTCAAAAATAGGACAAATAGCTTGTATCGAATTTTCTGTAAGAGAGTGAATTAATATCAAAGTTCATTTAAAAACAAAGTTTCTCAACACCTTCCAAACCTTGGTCAAAATAATGAAAGTTTAGGTCACATATCACCACAAACTGAATATTACTATGATCTTGGGATTCATCTCAAAAACTAATTATTAATTAACAGGTTGTCAACAATTATTTGATTTCTGCGAGTATTGGAACGTCGTCCGAATGTATTATAATGCGACCAAACAGAGAGTACTATTCAGATGGTTCCATTTCATCGTTTGTCTCGTTCCAACATAGGAAAAGTATCATAACTTTGACGTTTACAACAAGGCTGCAAAGGATTTTATAATTTATCCCTATAGTTCTTCCTTTCTTTTGTTTGACGGTCGTTCACTCCACTCGCTCTCGTTGATTTGGCCGATGTTTGGCCTAGTTGCTAAGTTTATTAGATTTTAGTTCTAATTTTCTTAAATGTAGTGTTCAGTCCTACTTTTAATTTATATACAGTGACAGGATTATGTGATACTTAAAATGCCCGGTATAAGGAAATATCGACGCGACACCAGCGAAGTCAGCTGTTGTTTGAAATATGTTATTTTTGGTGTGAATGTTTTGTTCTGGGTAAGTGAAGACCTAATTGTATCTAGTTTTACAATTTGCATATTAATTCCGGGATTGACATTCGCACATATCTTGCTTGTCAAGGTTTTTATTATGGTCAATAGCTGTGTGGTAATAAAAAGATGCAATAGTTTGTGAATGAGATGCACTGCACTCGTATTACTCGTAATGTCTGAGTGGGTATTGATTTCATCTCACCTGTGCAAATTGCCTGGCAATTGGGGTCACCTTAAACTTGTTTAGAGGCACCTACATATAATTGCTTTAGCATTAGGTACTATAACTGTCTGCATCCTGCCAATAAGCTAAAGATTTAATTCTAAGAAACTATTATTAAGTACAGTAGCCTTGAATTCGCACACAAGTTTCAACAAAAAAGTTGTAAGTTGGTTTACTCATTCATAAAAACACAAACATTTTCCTATCTTAACAATTTGTAAAGAATTGTGTTTTTTAACTCATGTTGAACAGGATTTTTAGGTTTAAAAAGCCTTTAAGCAATAATTGTCTTGAATAAATAATAAAATAAATTTATTTCACTCTCAAAGTACCTAAGTACAACAAAAACTTAATCTATGTAGTACAATTTGTTAAGGTGTTTGATGGTTGTACACCATCACATAAAAGATGATCTACCAACTCCCAAACTAAGTCAAGCTTGTATTTTGAGAAAATGGATTGTTCCATGAGTTTGTTACTAAATACTTCGTATAATTCATGATCTTTGGGTCATATTATTGAGTATTCTTTCTTTCATCTTTAGCACAGTTAGTGTAGGAGTCTATAAGCACAGTCTTCGAAACATAATATTACTGTTTTTTTTACATAAAATTGTTACTTGCATAGATTTATAAATTCAGAAAATTTATGTAGGTATAGTGAAATAACATTTAGGGCTGAATTTTCAATCATGTGATAACTTTATTCGGGGAATAATTTTGAAATGTTGACAGTTATTTCATACAAAAACTGTCAAACATCAATTTTATTCCTCGAATAAAAGTTATCTGGCGATGGAAAAATCAGCCCTAAATAAAACAAAACAATAACTATTGAATCTGTCTGTCTTTTTTTTATTATCCTCATCGTTGTACCTATTAATCCAAGCCCAGGTATAATGCAGAAATAATAATAACCAGTGCATTTATTAGTAAATAGTACATTTATTTATAAAAAACAAGGAAAACCCAAATGTGATCATAACAGGATAGGACTAATGAGTATTATCAAATGGAATGCTAATTTTGTATAAAAAGGAAGGAAATAGCATTTAAATGATAAACTGAAATTACAAACAGTTTCTGTAATTTGGAATTTATTACTACTCATATTATCAGTTATATTGTTGTGAAGTAGAAGTAGTTGCATTTAAATGAACCATTGACTCAGACATTAGACAAATTCAGTGTAAAATACACAGGCCTGGGACAGAGAGACTTACATACAGACATACAGTCAGACAAACGGATGGCGTAGGCTTAGAAAGAGGAATCTGTCGACTCCTTATGGTACTGAACCCTAAAAACAGGCAAGAGAGATGAGAGACCCATTATTCTATTTACTTGTTATTATATTTGTTTGTTGTCTGTCTGTATGACTGCGTGTCAGTGAGAGGAGTTTGTGCAGCTATATTTTAGGCCAAAGATGTTTGAAGAAGAAGATTTGTCTGTTTACTAATATCATAAATTCTTCCATTACAGTTCCTTGGTCTGATTGTGTTAGCTGTTGGAGTGTGGGCATGGACAGAAAAGGATACATTCAACAATTTGTCGAGGCTCACTAATATTGCTTTGGATCCAGCGTTTATCTTAATATGTGTGGGTGAGTAAACAACATTGCTTACTAGATAGAGACGAATTTATTTTATGTTGAATATTGTGACTGCAGATTTGCAATAAAAATATTTAACCACTTGAATGCTGTAATTACAGAAACAATTAAGAAGTCATTGTGTCTAGAGTGGATATACAGGGTGTTTGGAAGTTGAGTGCTAAGCTTTAAGGGAGTGATAGTTGACACCACTTACAGCATTTTGAGCCATACATGGCTTAGACGAAGTATGTTTTTTTATATAAAAAATAACATACCAACTTTAACACGGAAATAAAAAAACATACTTCGTCTAAGAAATGTATGGCTTAAAATGCTCTCATCATAAGACCATCATAATCAGCCTATAATGTTCCCACTGCTGGGACACAGGCCTCCTCTCTGTGAGAGGGAGTGCTCTAAAACAAAAAATGTTCTAAATGGTGTGACTATCACCCCCTTAAGGCTTTGTATCCAGCTTTCAAACACCCTATATATAATTTTGATAGCCAATTTTGGTACATGTGAATCAAATAAAACTTGGTCTAGTGTAAAACAAAACATTACAGTTATCCAAAGACATGAAATATGTTCTATTTAGAAACGATGATGAACCAAAGAGTTGTGGTAAATATTTTTTTTTTCATGAAGATCTTAACTTTTAATGCATCTACTGTTTTCCTACACTGTAACATTATGTTCTAATTAGGGTGGGCTGTCCAAAATAGCCAGCCCAGTTATTCTGGATTAAAACTGCACTAAATATTGTATTATTGTAATACTGTAAACATGACCCAGTCTTTGATTGTTTAAAGTAGTTTTATTACCAGCAGTCACACAGATGTTAGTATAGTTAGCAGTATATTACGATGACCACTGGGTGTGGGGAACACAAAGGGGTCTTCTTCACAAAAGTCATATAAAGCAGAAGGCTTGGCCATTAAAAAAAAATACGTACAACATGCTGCTACAATAGCGACATTAATTTATCAATCGGAACCCGACTCATTTTGAAGCAAATTGCTAATCCATTGCTTCATAAGTTCGAAAAATTTGTCTGCTCAACACGTAAATAACGCAATGAATGTTGTTGAACTGTCAAAATGAAACCGATTCCGATTGATAATGTGTTAAGGAAATTGCCCCGCAGTAATCATAAAAAATTAGAACACTAATCGGTCTATGTTTCCACTGCTGGGACACAGGCCTGTAAAATTTTAACAAAATAAAATAATTCGTAATTTGAAAAGTACCGCCTGCGCCGCTCACCGCCATAGGGCACTCTCTCTTTCCTTCAATTCAGGCGAATTGAAGGAAAGAGAGAGTGCCCTATGGCGTAAGAGTAGGCACTCTTTGCACGTTCGTTTTAATTTTATGGATGCGATCTTATGATTCGTGAACCCGGAAATTGAATTGAAAATGACCCCTGCGCTACAGTTCTTTAAGTACAGTTTGCTCCAATATGCTATTTTAGAAAATTGAAAATAATAACATTTAATAAAATTAAGTTAGGTATGTCATGAAACGAAAACGCGAAACCGGATACGTATGTTAAATTAATGTCGCCATAACGGCACGCTGTATAATACTTTTCTAGCTATTAGTTGGCCCTGGGGCAAAAAGGAAACTACCTTTCCAACCTTGGACCTTGGATGTTGTAAAAGACAAACTGTCGAATTATGTCAGAAGGTCATGATCATGCAGCTTTTTTTACTAAAGCCTATGGAGTTACATGCTTGTAGTCATCCCCATATCAGGGATGGGATAACAGTTTCACTACGAAAATTCGCCTTACTGCTACAACATGGAGGCGCTATGAATGTCAAATTGTTACCAATGGTGTGCGGTTGACTGTACCAGTTAACAGACTTTTGTAGTATCCTGCGTTAATGTGATTATACCTACTGACTTATATTTTACAGTATCATGGTATTTATTGGTTGATGATGTGATTGCAGGCACAATAACGTTTATTATCGGGTTCACGGGCTGCGTCGGCGCACTTCGTGAGAACACGTGCCTTCTAGCATGCGTGAGTATTACCATTGTTATATTTCAGCCAGAGAGCTCACATACACAAACAGCCAGACCCGGAACAACTACTTGTAGGTCATACAAATATTTGTTCCGTGCGGGAATCGAACCCGCGACACGCAACGCAGCAGTCAATCGCTTAACCACTGCGCCAACCGTGCCGTCTAGGCCTTTGGACTTTGGCCATAGCAAAACGATATAATTATTCGTATCGTAACGAACTAGGCGTACCATATACGCCCTGAAATTCGAGCGAAAATGCGATTTTTACCTACTTACTCCAAGTCTGCACTAGGGTAAATCGGAATTTGATAATCATCATTATGCTCGCATGTAAGGCTTGTTAAGATTTAATGAACCTTCACATATATTGCAGAACAAAGGCATTTGTTACCATACTGCTCGATTATCTTAGACAATATAAAATGAATTGAACATGGGCTGTTGTAACTGTGTGATATGGTCCTTGGATATTTATAGATTACATACTATAAGAATGGTTTATTTTATACTACTAACTAAATAATTTTTAAATTTTACGCGGACTAAGGGAGAAGCTAGTATCATAATAAATGTCAAACGTCTTGGCAACACATTCATTGTGCGAACCGCTAGAGTGAAACTTCTTGCCGTAGACTAGTTTTCTGATAGCATACTTTACTGGGAGTCTTCAAGTGTCAATTGCATCCGCCGTCATTGACATCGCTTCATCGCTTACCATCAGGGGAGATAGAGATCAAAGACGAGCCTATAAAAAATAAACACGATTTTCACCGAAGAACATAGGACGTAGATAGTTTAGTCCTCTGAGATATGGCTCTGAAAAAAAAAACCCGTAGGTGTTAAGAATTGAGGCCAACAACGGAAGTTTTCACTCATAAGTCGACACAGATTCATCTTACTATAAGGAGAGATCAAAGACGACTATACAATATGGTATAAAAAAAAAAACAACAGCATTCGCCGCCCCAGATAGGACGTAGGTATTTAGTCCTCTGAGATAATGGTGAAAATAACCCCGTAGGTATCACGGATTGATGTCAAACATCCGTTGTTTTGACTCATAAGTATGGCATGACTAACCTAACTAAATCGGGCATTTTATGTTTAAAACAAAATATGGCAGGTGAAAGACCCAATTGCTTACATTACAATTATATTTGTTTTTTTTTTTTAAAACGTTGCCCCACGCTAGGAATTTCTCCTGTATTGTGGGTGGGTATTTATTCGTAATCTAATCTGTTTTATTAATGTACTTCCCGGTTGGTTTCAGTACGCAGTTTTCCTTGCTTTATTGCTGTTGGCGGAGATGACGACAGGCATCCTTTTCTTTGTATTTAAAGATTGGGTAAGTTGTAGTACCGATAGGACTGAGTCATGTAAAAAGTAAAAAGTTGGAAGAAAGTAGAAACTTTTCTTTAAAATGTTCAAATGTTTGTTGTATACTTGTATAGTCTACGTCGTAATTGCTTAAGCCCCTAAGGTTGAATGTAACTTGTACGTCATAAAACGACAAGGTCTATTTGTCTATGTAACAGTCAGATAGTTTCAACCTTAGAGTCCGTTCAGTTATTTTACCTATGACAGCAGCAACCTTATTGTGATGAGAATAAAGATCACAATGATCATGACAGACTTGTCTATGGCGACGCCCCAACAGCAACTTATTGCACTTACCGAGGTCGACTATATCGAAGAATATACCTAGAGTGTCCTAAACATAGTTCTTTCATCACTGACTATCACTACATCAGACATTTTCACTATTTTCTGGTAAATGTGAACAATTTTATTTTAAATTCTGTGAATCATTTAAATTACTTAATTATTAGATTCTTGTCTTTCACAGATAAAACAACAAGCAACGACTGGCTTCCAAACATTCATCACACATTATAGAGAAGACCCAGATCAACAGAACTTAATTGATTGGATACAAGAAGACTGGGTAAGTACAATTTATCAATCAATTTATCAAACATCGACGCGCAACCTCTTACCATGGATTCAGTACATGAATCTAGAACACCTGCGTTAAAAATTTTCGACGATTTATTAAAAAAAAGGTGTGCTGTCTGGGGACCGGGTCAGGAACGAAATTTCTTACGCGATACCCACAAAACGACGCCCATTATTAAAATTTGAAAGTTTTGGCGCCATCTTGGATATACATTTTAATCTTGGATTTTCATGAAAACTATCTTTCCCGGAGAAATTCGCATGGAGGGGGCATAATGCTTTCTCGTTACGTAAGGATTTCTACCAGTTTACTTCTACCGCAATCCGCTTTAAAGAACTTTCGTAAAAATTTGCTGTTCCATACATTTTGACCTTGTAGGTGTTGCACTTTTGCAGGAAACAGCAGATATTTTTTAATAACTGACGAAAAATTACATCGCATGGGCGTCCAGAATTTTATGAGTGCTGAATCCTTGGTGACAGGTTGTGCGTCGATGTCCTTGCCACCTTGAATTACTATTCATATTACTAGTCAAATACCACTGCAAACAGAATCATAAAATTATTAACGTTATCCTAGTAATCCAAAGCAATTCACAGATTTAATTGAAATAGGTTAGTGGTATCAGATTTATTTTCAAGCAATTATTTTATGGCAATAGTTGATTATTATTATTAAAATGTATTTACCTAGAAGGATAACATTAGCACTTTTTATGATAGGTAGGTATTATTTGTTTAATTTACCTCATGTGTGTTGAACAGTTTATTAGGTATTGGTACTGTTTTACAGGTAAATAATGTGTTAATAGGAATTTTTCTCATACTGATTCGTTGGACATGCTATAAACTGTCGATTTGCTTATCATTGAAGAAACATGAAATCATAAACTTGGATTAGCAAAAGGAAATTAAAGAGGTTAATGACACACGTGTCGAGAGTTCACATTCTGAAAGCAGTTTAGTCGAGAAATTATTGGTCTTACTTTATGATATGTTTCTATCTATCTGGCCCCCCTTGAGCCACAGCAACAAAACCGGTGTAGACTGATAGTTTGTTCAATGTACGTGTGTCGAACGAAAATATTCACAGAAACCACAAAGACAGAAATTTAATAGGTTTCCATTAAGCCCCCTTCGTTATTCTATTGCTTAAAGACTACTAAGAGACTTGAAAATTGTAGGCAAATGTATGCACTGACTGAAAAAACCAGACAGAACTGTGGTTCTTTCTTCAAAAGACCATTTCAGACACCAATCTACTTCGTCCTCACATGATCTGACCAATACACTGTCTGTCACTGACAATGTCTGTCTGGACTTTAAAAGCAGAAATTACATTCGATTTTCATTTTCTATCCAGCCACAATGGGTACGGAACAATACTATATTTATCTAACGGCGGCTTAATTTCTCAATTTCCAGTTACAATGCTGCGGTGTGGAAGGCCCACGGGATTGGGACCGTAACGCGTACTTCAACTGTTCGAGCGGCGCGGTCGGCTCGCGGGAAGCGTGCGGCGTTCCCTTCAGCTGCTGCAGGAACAAGCCGCAGGACATCATCAGGAACAAGCAGTGCGGCTACGATGTTAGAAAACCTACTTATGTGAGTACCTACTGCTTTATGATTGTCTAATATAAATTTATTTTTATGGTTGAACATTTAATGCTTTGATCTTCTTGCGTCGGCACGACCTATTGGATACACCGAAATTAAGGAGTAGGAAATATGGTATCCGGATGATAATTTTATGAATTCGGTTTCTGACCATACTAGCTGTTTATAAATCGCTATTTCTTACCACGATTTAATGCCAGTGCCATGTCGGCACCACAACGAATACCGTGCAAAAAGTGAGTCGACTTGCTGGGAATGTTTACTTAGTTTTCAAAGTGCATTTTGGTCCAGACAACAACCTCCTTTAAAAATGTTACTTCCAAAATCTTCGAGTATAGTATAGAATCAAAGATTCGATTGTTTGTCAAATTGACACCAATCCGATTTGATTGGATAAAATGTTGGGAGTACTAGGTAGAATGGTTTTTGACTTGCTAATTGTACTAGCAACTGAGCGAGCGAGTGATACACGAACGCGGCTGTATAGCAACTGGCGTGGATTGGCTGCAGAGACACTTCGCTCTTATGTATCAGCACATAAAGCTTCCTTCGTTTAAATTACTTATAAGTAACAAACCTTTGAAAAGTAACTGCCAACGTCTTCAAGTTCTAAATCAAAACGGTTTTTTCGTATTAAACTTAAAAAATAAGAGGAACATTCTAGCCGTCATACTGACTTGCTACTTGTACTAGCAACTGAGCGAGCGAGTGATACACGAGCGCGGCTGTATGGCGGCGGGCGAGGACTGGCTGCAGAGACACTTCGTGCCAGTGGCCGCTCTGCTGCTCGGCCCCTTAGCGCTTAAGGTTACAAGTCTATTGGTTGACACTGGCGTTGTATTTGTTGAGTCGTATTTTGGTATGTGGGAAAGTGTAAATAAATAACGCGTCGAAAAAGCCAATACGCAATACTCAATCATTTATTGCAATATCCGAAAGCAAAATGAATAAATCTACCCGATTTATGTATTTGGCTTTTTGTTTTTTTTTTGATAATTCACATATTTTTCTTAATGACCCTTTTTGGCATTTTTATTTCATTTTCCTAATAGTTTTGTTTGTAATTGTATGGTTGGTAGTCCTGTACATCATAATTTTCGCTATGACTTATCTGCGTACGGTACATTCCTGGCAGCAAGAAATAACCTTGAATTATTCGGTCGATTTCGATCATTAAATTGAGGAGGGCTTGCGCGGTCCACTCCTAAGTCACTATTGAGCATAATTTGTGTGAGCATAATTTTTTACAGCGTATTTGCAAAAAAGACGGGCCCACCTGGCCAACCCCAAAAATCTTATGTATAGTTCCAAGGAATGTGCAGTATCTATAGCATGTAGTTGCCTCCCGTTGATGTTGTTCGTTTCTTTTTGTTCTAGAATTATGATAGAACAAAGATAATATATGACAAGGGCTGTTTAGAGGCCGCTGAGGAGTGGTTCGACCACAACCTGTTGATAGTTGCCACGTCCGCTGTTTGTACTGCTTTTGCACAAGTAAGTTTTTGTTTGTAGATGCACTTTTGATATGTATTTGTTGTTTGTTAATGTGTTGTGGCTTCTGTCAAGCTTTTAAAGTATGCATTAGGTACCCTGTTTCACGAAGTTTGAAATAAAGTAACCGAATAATACGATTTGTTAATCACAAAATTAACAAACTGGAACCCAACGTCGTGTATCTATTTTAGTGTTGAAAAAGGCTATTTGACAATGTAAAAAATAAGGTCATAATTATTGACACTTGTATAGATTATCGCTTTTAAAATCGATTTGCATTAATTTTACTACAAAACAATGTATTATTTATAAAAAAAAACCCGAAAAAACTTCATGTTTTTAAATCTGGCGCCACGTAATCGAAAACGGTCTGGATTGGCTGAACTTAAGATGACGTCATGATTTAGTAAATTTCTGTCTATCGTTGACAGAACAGATGACTTTTGTCTAGTATCTGCTAGTATCTCGACCGTTTCAACGTTTGTTTACGTGAATCGTGACGTCACGACGCCATATTGTTAAAGATAGCGTTTTGGCGGCTTATTTAAACAGTACATTTTTATTGACTATTTTTTAAAAGAAATACATTATGCAATTTGAAGTAATAGGTTTTTGTGGGCTCGTTAGACACCATTAAATAATCTGAGATGTTTATCAGAAACCAGTCAAATAGCCTATTATCACTGAAGTTTTGCGTGAGGCAGAGCGTAGAAGTAAAAACTACATTAGTTACATTTGAAAAGTATAATTTAGATGCCTTAAAGTTTATTTTTATTGTACAAATAACCGCTAATCTGAACCATAATTCCCCACAGATCCTAGGCATTTGCTTCGCCCAGAATCTCCGAGCTGACATCTTCGCGCAGAAGGCGAAGTGGCACTGACAATCAGCTTCTCCTGCAGCCGTGTGACGCGCACGCGCCGCGCGACCACGCCCGCACACACGCACGCACACACACACACGCACACAGTACGACCGTAAGGGACTGTATAGGAGTTGATGTGCTCAACTTACATGAACTATGACACTCCTTTGAAGAAAGTTTGTCGTGTAAACTTTGAGTTTGCATGCCTTCTAAATTTTTATAAACTTTTTTTCTCATGATAATGGGGAAGTTACGTAACTAACAAAAAATTTACTGTGTGCAAAGGTATTGCCGTGAAACCATATTTTGTCCGTCTGTTAAGGCATACAATATCGTCACACTACTCTATTATTTCATGCAAAATCAAAACCCATTGCATATTATGACAAACAATCGCGATTGTTCGGTTGTGTAAGATAGATGACAGTCATCATCATCTGCCTAGCCTTTTCCCAACTATGTTTGGGTCGGCTTCCAGTATAACCGGATGTACTTAGCTGAATAAGCTAGATGACAGTATTTCTGTATAAATAACTAAAATTAAATCTAATTTGGTAAGGCAGGAAGCTATCTTCACAACCGCGAAGAACATACTAGACGGATGATGAAATAAAAGCTATTGTTAAAATATCCCAAATCTTCATCATACCCTATTTATGTCACGTTGTTCCGTCTAGTTTTATAATAACATCCGTACTTCCCCATTGTTACTCCAAAGTAAATACCTACTGAAACTTCCGCACATCAAATAAAATAAAACATGCATTTATTTGCATAATAGTTTAATGTTTATGTCGTGCAGATTATTTATATACACCACAAGTGCTCATCTTACTGTCCCTAGGCTTTCTGAGGATAACTTTCAAAACTACTAAAACACAGAGGAGTAAGGAAATGGAGTGCTTATTTAAGGCATTCGCACAGACGTACATCGACAGTTGCAAATTGTCATCCTTTGACATCATGTAGTCGTAGACGATTATCCAAAAACAAATGCTGTTTCGCCACGCCCTTTACTGTCTCAAAGTTGCGCTAAAACTTTTGTTTCTATAAGCAACAATACGTGGTCTTTTATTTCATAATGAAATCTTAGTGCATTGTCTTCGAATGACGTATCGAATAATATTATACTACTATACGCATATTCTCGTACTCGTAGCACTCCATTTACTTAGTACTCCGTGTTTTCCTCCCACTGGCACTCTGTCATCTTTACCTCCGATCATTCTTGGATACTCTTGAATCTCTGTCTTTGTAAATAACATTATGACATGTTGATACTTGTTGATAGAATTATCCAATGTATGTAATGTATGTCCTTGTAAAGTGGAGTTACCTTCGGAATATGGCAGCTGTTTAAGTTATTGTAAAGTTAAGCAGTTATTTATTTCAGCATAGGCACAGTTACTTGAATAAACGTAGTTTATTCATAAAGAGGTTTATATTACATCGAGTCATATCGTATAGCGCTCCAAGGGTCTTTTGGCGCGTGACCAAAATCGATACGAACGCCGCCATTTTTTTTTAATACATTTGAAGTGACATTTTACAAAAGGCGCCACAAGAAACTACAGTCCGTTCACAGGTTATTTTATTCTACTGTAACGACAATAAAGATGACAATGATTTTTAAAGACTTGTCAGTGGCAGCAACCAACCCTACAGAAACAACCTTGTATGAGAATAAAAATCACTGTGATTTGGACAGTGATGCACTACACACTACTACATTCTGCTACAAGGATCTTTTAGCGCTCGAATGACATTGACAGGGGGGCGGGGAATTATGTCACAGAAATTGTACCGACAAAACAAGATGGCGACATTAGTTCCGATTTTGGCCACGCGTCACAACCCACAATAACCTTGTAGCGTAATAAGTGTCAAAGACACAATTATTTTGTCGTCTAATTCAAGATGTAATTAAACAATTCTATTTTTGAAGCTAACTCCACTTTGAACTAAGTGATGTGTTCAAATTGGCCAATTAGCCTTAACGGGAGCTGTGAGATGAATTTAGTATTGGAATATATAAGTATTAGAAGGTTAACAAGATTGTTCATGAAAGTGAAGCTATTTAATTGTTATATTCCTTACAGATTTGATAAGGGTTGTTACACAAAATGTGACCAGAAAATACCGACTACTGTAAATTCCATCCAATTTCGGCGCGCTTTTATTTTCGTGCTAAAAATCCGGAATTGTTATAGTTACCTGAACACTGGTCACTTATAAAAGTTTCATTTTTATTTTTAAATGTAATGGTGCTGGCATCAGTGTCAACCCTGTTCTATAGCGCAGCTCGTTACTGAAGTAGGTGACGTCATTGTGTGCTTGACAGTTGTAGGCGCCGTGTTAGGGTTGTGTGTTTTGCAGCAGGAGAATAATGGCTGACAATATTTTTAGGACAGAGTTCCAGAACAAGCGGCGGCAGTATCGATCTAGAATTATATTTTCTCTCTATTTCGTCCAGTAATACTACCGATAAATATAGTTTTTTTTTTAATTAGTAATTTAGTGCTATGTACTTGCATAATATTATAATGGCAACTTTTTGTAGTGTAATTCGGTTTAGTACCCTTCCACCGACATAAGACCGCCGCCTGTCGGTGCTCTGCCTAAATCGTAAAGTGTTAAGATAACATATTTTATTATAAACTCAAATTAGTGATAAGTAATACTCATTTAGAAAACAAAATTATTATTATTATTATTACATTACAAAATGATTTTTACTTAATCATTATCCAAAAGTATTGCATGTTTAAAAAAAGTATAAATCGCTTTGGTATTTGTTAAAGACCTCTTTTGAGGTTGTATGCACAAATTATAATTAGACATTATGTATTACAAAAGTCTATGTTGATTATGGTCCTAGTTTTTTATTAGGTAGGAATTAACGCTGGTTTTATAGATGTTTAAGTACGTGTTCCTCATTGCGCTGACATTAGAAGGTAATACTGTATAATCTCACTCAGAATCGTCATTCCTTACGTTACTACAGTCGACACGTTAAAGTGTTATGTGCCTATAACTACATAGAAATATATCTCGAATTGTTTGATAAAATGTATATTTATTAGCCATAAATATCACTGCCTTATTGACTGCGACAAAGTATTTGTTTGTATTTAAGGGGGAGGCGCTGCTAGGTAGCCCGCGAAATTCAAAATTTCTTATGTTTTTTTGCAGTATGCAGGTACTCGTAAGTGTCAGGTTGTATGTAGAACAAAATATTTCATATAATCGTATTGATTGGTGTTTCATGAAATAGTCATTCAATAGGATGAACTTAGAGGGTTATAATTATAATTTTAATGATTAAAATTCTGTAAAGTCATATTTGTTACGCTCGCGAATTCTATTTTAATCAACATTCAACATGGCACTGACCTGCAAATTGCAAAAAACGTCAGAAAAAAATAATCCTAGCGCGTCCCGCTTAAAATAAATCAATTTAGTTAAAGGTTTTCGGGTGCATTTTACTAACCGCTTAAAAGTATTTAACTGCATAGATTAAGACTTAATACGTTTATTTTTTGAATCTGTAATCAATTACTTTAGTGATCTTAATTAAGTTTTTTTACATTACTTTCTTTAAGTGCCGAATTTTATATTCTTTTATACTTAAAAATTGCCACAATTCAAATAAGTTTGGTTATGTGTTTGCAGTATAGAAAACTAGTCTTTGAGAAAAATATTATATGCTAGAACTTTTTAAAATATTTAATTCCAAATGATATTTAAGAAAATATTTTTTTTTTATAAATATCCCAGTTTAAGATGAAATTGTATTAATGTATTTTTATTTAATCGTATTGTCTTACAATGTAAAGTATTGAAGAGTCTGGTATTCTTTTACGATGCCAGGTGTCCTTGTATTTATAACGTAGGTGTAGTATTTATGTAATTTTCAAATGACTTAAAATTAAAATCGATATTTTGTATGGAATATAAGTATGTACAAAAGTTTTTGTGTTTAATTAATTAACCATCGTTACGACAACGAAAGACGTGATCTTAAAACCCGAATGACTATTCTTTTCGTTTGCCCAAGAGGGAACAGGGTGAGAGTTAGAGAATGCGAAGAATTTGAAAAATAGGTATTTGAAGAAACTACTGCCGGTCGCCTTAACTCAAGTCTGCCCCTGTAGTGTGCGATAGGGACAGCTGCAGCTTTTTTTTTTTTGTGTCGTTAATCATCAAATGACCCCTCCCGCTCTGGGTGGAGCGGAAGGGAGTGTCAACTGACTAAAACCCACCCGTGTTCCTTCCTTAGCCCTTTATGTTCCGGGCCAGCGGTAACCCTTTCGGACAATCCCGCTGACCCGGCAGGCTTCCGCCCTATGGGACCCCTCCTCGATGCTGACATCTCTTTGAGGCGCGCGTGGAACACGTACGCGTCGTCGTCCGGCACGGGCCTGGTCCTGATCGGACGGTGAGCTACCTACCCATTACAGAGATTGATGTTTCGTATTCCCTTTTTTCTCCTCGAAAACAGCCGATTCAATTATTTTTTTATATTACCATTTTGAGAACGAGTAGGTATGTTAAGGTTCCTAACATTTTGTTTAATGTTTAAAACTTTTCTAATTGGCTGGTAGTCCAAATAGGGCATTTTTTTTAATTTTTAGTGGGTCATATTTTATTTACTAATAAGTTGCTGAAGAAAATGACAGGGACGTGTTTACAGCAGACCTTGATTTTATGAAAAAAAAATAAAAATATTGCTCTTGAGGCATTATTCAGGAAGAAAAAAGGGGAATTCATTTTGTATTGAGAATCGCACGCCCTGTTCCCTCTTAAGAGTACGAGTATTTAATTTTAATTCTGTTCCGATTTTAATTAAATATTTAGCTCAATAATTTTATTAAGATTAAAAAATTAAAAAACTGAAATATGAATCGAATTTTGTCGCTGAATGTTCCTACTTACCTACCTATTAGATACCATGTACCTTTGAGGCCAAACAACTTGACACCAATCCGTCAAAGAGAATCAAATACCTATATTAGGTATATAGTCGGTCGGATAGTTGACGTCGCGTTGCATAGCTACTCGATGGCTACGCGCGATCGTCTATTGAACGCCGTGCATATTGGAAGCATATTGATACTGAACCGAAAGATCAGACGATGTTAAAGTGTTGTCGTGCGAAGATATGTTAGGTATTAGCTTTTAGAAGCCAAACCAAACCTATAAATTAAAACGTTGTTCCCCATAGGTAGGTACCAACAAGGTACCACGTTGCCACCACTAAAACAAGATTTACAATCACATTAAGGTTAGCGTACATTACCCCCAGTTGCAATACACAACAGACTTAGTTGTTCGACACGTGGGTCACGTCTCCAGGGCGTAAACTTTAATAAGTTGGACAGATATGGTGCATTTGTTACAGTTAGGACCGGCCAAATGGACTCGGACAAACCGGATTGTGACTTAGACGGTAGGACACATACTGATTGTGGGAATTAGGACTATATTGAAACTATAAAGAACGGGACATGAGTTCGGACGACAAGCGACTCTATTTTAGCGAAGTTAGGTCCAGATAACGCGGCTACTTTAGTAGGTACTTTCAAAGTTGCTAGGTTGTTGGCTAACAAATAAATGTGGTTTTATAGCTACGAGTGTAGTCGGTATTTTATGCTAATAAAAGGCTGTATCACCTACTTACTTACCTACCTATATAGTATAAGTATAAACAGCCTATAAGGTTCCCACTGCTGGGACACAGGCGTCCTCCCTGTGAGAGTGAACCATAATCGTGATGTGGGCCTGCGTGGTGACCCAGGCCCACATCACCCACAAGTCTTAAAATTTTTGTTTTTAGAACATCAAATTATTGGTTTCCTCACGATGTTTTCCTTCACCGTTTTGATAGCAGTGGTGATGAAATAATTTACACAAATTGCTTGATTGGGTTCGAAGCCACGACCTACAACTCTCTAAAGTCGCAGCCCAGATTATCACTGGGCCACCTGCACCACTGCTAAACTAGGCTAATCTGTCATTCACAGACAGCGCGTCCTGCAATACGTCGCGTCGTCGGACTCAACCCATTGGGGTTGATATTCTATCTACAGCCTAATGACCTTTTTTGTCAACAAAAACCATCGAAAAAAACCGCATTAATTTGCACTCGTTCTTTCGTTTCATCCAATTAGGGAACGTCAGCTAAATTCTAATCGGATCTCTTCAATTAATTTTTTTATCAGATTTTTATAAAAGTAATCCATCTTATGCTCGTTTGGACGGGAGGACGAGGAAGGTATGTGTTTGGAAAGATGATTTAATTCTTTCTGCGAGTTCACTTTAATGCCAACCCAAGGATAAATCTAATAAGAAAGAAAAATAGGTTTAGGAACCTAGTTGTCACGGAAACATGCTGCTAAGATAAATCATGTGGAATAAAAAAAAAAATATTATTTAATATTTTTCATTTAAATAATACCTACTCGAATTGTGTCTATCTATAAGCCATGCATGATTGATGCATCGATGGCACCTCAAAATATTCCATTATGAATATTGCAACAGAAGTCTCTAGAAAAATTGCCATAGGTGGCAACTGTGGCACTGGCAATAAATAAGAGATTTCACTCAGCCGAAATTCGATTACGCGCGTGTCGTATCGAATTCGCGTGACGTCGCCGTGTCGCTGTCACAACGGATTCGTTTGCGTCACGTCGCGCGTCATTTGTCACGACAAGCGCGTTGCTCGATGCGAGATTACGTACGTGCCGATAAATGCATAGTTGGACGGTTCAGCGGGAAATGGGAACGGGAAACTAGCGTTTTCAAACTTGTTAATGTACCTATCGATAAAACTGAAAGCTTTTATGTCGGTAGGTACCTACCTACCTATGTTGTAACGTGGAACCATAAAAGTTTTCTGGTTTAATTAAGGTACGTAGGTACCCTTGTTGTCGCAATTTTTACTCATCATCATCATTTCAGCCGAAAGACGTCAACTGCTGCACATAGGCCTCCCCAAACACCTCCACTTCGACCGGTTCTGTGCTTCTCGCATCCAACGGATTCCTGCGGCCTTCACAAGGTCGTCGGACCACCTTGCCAATTTTACTACATAGTTGTAAATACATATTATGCCACTTACCTATCATCATGAGTGTTGTAGTATAGGGTAAGGTTGCGTTGCGTTAGATGTACCAGCGCCTAAGTCGTACCTACTACAGAGCATGTGACAGTCGTAGGTACTACAGCAATCCCTCCCGTTTATTAAAACTGACATCTACGAGTCGGTACGTAATGATGTAAACATGTACTATTTAGTCCCATGAGCTTAGACTATAAATAATTTCATTGTCTAGGTACGCCTGTGAGTTACGTAATTAAAACAAGAAAAATACCTAATAAAAAAGATTTTGCTACAGTCTTCATTATAATTGTATGCACGCCTGTCACTGCTTATGGGTGAGTAGGTATTTTGTAACGTGGTGCAATCAAAAGTTTTCTGCTTTAATAAAGGTAGGTTAAGTTTCGGTTAAGTACCCTTTGTACGGCGTTGTATTTTGACTAGTTGCAAAGTTGTAAGTACTTAAAGTTAGTTTTTTTAATCCCAGAGACTTATCTGACAGCCGACAGGTGTAATGTCAAACTTCTATACTAAAAAACCCAAACACAATCTAGGACTTAAATGTCAGATTAGTCTCTGGGATAAAAACGAACTTTATGCCACTTACCTATCATCATACTTAATGTGTAAACTACCTACACAGGTAGGTAGAACATGGTAAAACATGTAGCTCTTGTTATTTTGTATTTTTACCATCTTTTATACCATGTTTTTAAGCAAATAAATATTATTCTATTCTATTCTATTAGGTAGATAGGTAGTTTACTTCCAAGTAAGTACCTACAAAAAGTAGATACTTACAATTTTATTGTAAATCGCCTAGGCAAAATATTCATCCAAGATTAACCGACAGTTAACAATTCATAACTAACAAAATTGAAAAATAACTCCCAAAGCACCCTAATCTATCGATCACCAGCTAACAATTTGTTCCGACAAAGTTGGCGTACAAATGATGACACGACCTCGTCAAAGGGTACAATGGGGGATAGATCACAAGTTGGCCGAGGGGACATAAATCATTGTTGTTCCGTAATGAGTGACGTCACGACTAACGACCTATTATGCCGACAGTATCTGGATACAAATTAATTTGTTTGTCTGTAAACGCAAGTTAGAGGTTCCGCCGTACCTCTGTCACGGCGAATTTTGATGTTTAGTGTGGCAACGATTTAGGTATTATTAGCATTTAATTTAACTTGCAGCCGCTTATGGGATGGCTCAGCAAATTACCAGCTTGCTGCACTTCACTCGGTGGAACGCAGAGCTAGGCTTATAGGCGAGGCCTGGCCCTATTACCAATAAAAAAGTAACTGCGCAGGATTGCCTTTACCAGAAGTTATCATCGTATTAGTGGTTCAGCAGCTTGAATACCATCAGGATTGTGACGGAATTTATTGTGCAGTTCGTCGTCGACGTTGTACGACAGCGGCTGGTGGCATCATCTGTCATTAGAAGATGCTGCCACGCAACCATCGATGCAACGCTCTGCTAGAGCGATAGGTGCGCCTTGCTGCGTCGTCTTTAATCTACCTAAATAATCCTCGGGTAGGTAAACTGTGGGATGTTAAAGGTACTGTGGTGTTTAGGTACTATAATCTCTTATAAGAGGCTTAGGGTTTAAAGTAAAACTACCAGATTAACTGATGTAAGTAGGTACACAACAACCCAACGGGCACCTCCAGTCGCCACGGGGGGTAAACCGTGACTGCTCGAGCAGTGTTGCCACTGAGTTGTGTGCTACATTTAATAGTACGTCACAAGTACTGTAATGGTGGTCTCTTGTGACATTTGTGTCAAAGTCAATGTTTAGAAACACGGAGATTACGTACTAGTATTATAAGCTCATCTTAACGAGTATTCTAACTCTTCTAAGGATATACATAGCTCAGGTTTCCTCAAGAGTCCGGTACCTGCAGGTATACCTACTTAAAGCTGTCGCAATCATTAGGCTATTATTAAGCTTTCAACGTTCCCAAATGTCTGATAAAAAAAATTTACATAAGCTGTAAGTATTACAATATAGGAAATAAAATAAATTATTGGCGCCGATTCTGTTGTATCACAAACTAAACTAAATTTAAGTTCAGGCATCTTTTTCTTCTATTTCATTAAGAAAAGGACAGAAGATAAATATTAGTTTAGTCCTGTCAAATTAGTCAGCGCCTGACGTAAATTGACGTATTTTTAATAGCCATTTTTTTTAATCTCATCTAAATTGTCTATGGAGTATCTTAATTTGACAGGACTAAACTATAATTTATCTTCTGTCCTTTTCATAATGAAATAGAAAGAAAAAGATGCATGAACTTAAATTTAGTTTAGTTTGTGAACAACAGAATCGGCGCCATTGGTTGTTACAAACTTAAAAGAAAAAATAATTATAGTGTATGCTTACTATTAACTGGAGTATTTAACATAGTTATTTGAACATCGGTCCCCAAACAGACAGGTAGACAGCACCTGTATCTTGGGGGCTTGAAATAAATAATTATTTTGGACTCCAGGGTGATGCCGCGATCAGCGACGTTAGGAATTTCTAATTTATTAGGTACTAGTTCCTAGAAGCCTTTGTGAACTGTCTGAAACTCATTAACTAGAAGTGGTTTTCGAGCTTAATATCTGTAGGTACCAACGGTTACTAAAAGTTTTAGGCCGTTTGCTGATTGAGAAGTACCTATTCAACTTGGCTACAATTTGTAGCTACGGACTACCGCCTAAGTACCTAGTTATAATTCTAAAGCCGCTTTTACGATACCCACGGTAGTGGTCAATGCAGTAACTCACGACAATTTTATACCAAATAGTCGAATAGCATGTCTGCTAAGAAAATTCTATGTAATTGAACTATAACTGTTATTGTGCACGCGGGAGCGTTTAAAAGTATACAGCGACACACAACGTCGCGTGTTACAGTTGGTAATACGCAAACGACCTACAACAAACCTAACAACAGCAATAAAAGAAAATGCGTTAAAACTTCGTGCAGTGAAAAAAGAAACTGCAAATAGGTAGAGGTAGATAAGTACAATTACAAGGTACAGTGCTTCCAACTGAAATGTGCAACGGAACGCTAGAGATTTTACCGTACCACCAACTTATTTAAATGGAGCCGTGGCCTTAGCTCGTGAGTTGTTGTTTATGAGTAGTTCTTGCAGCCCGGCGGGTCAGGGCTCGCTGGTCGGTGGTAAGACCTGAGGACGCGAGAAGGGCTCCTTTGTCCGCGTGGCTCGGAGCGCTGCAGGCCGTCGCTCATTTGCTGAAAGCCCCCGCTTGAAGTGTCGTCAGAAATCCGGCCATCTTCGTTTCGTTTTGAATTTCAAAAAGCCCTTTTTAAAAGTATTTGTTGTTAAAAGATGACTGTTTTCAAAGACCATTTTGATAAAAGATGTTAAAATATGAAAATGGCTTTTGTTGACACAAGTTTTGTTCATTCCGACAGGTCAATGTAGGTATCCTTCAATCACCATTAGCCAAACGACATCTTCGTAGATGCTCTACCTATATCTAATATAAAATTCAATAGTTCGATTACAGCGAAGCAAAAAGAAAGGAAAATAGGAAAAGAAAACTAGTATACTTTGCTCGGGTTACAAAGTGGATCGAACAGATTGCTAAAGTCTGGGTCACCGGGAGATTAGTTTGCATTATTCAATTTAACCGTAATTGGGTCTGACACGGTGAGGAGGCGAAGTTTCAGGTCTTGAGACATAAGGGGTGGTCTTAGCTGCACTAGGTAATCTGGAGGAAGATAATGTTTTCGTAGTAGTTTTGCATAAGCTTCGATCAAGCTTTACTTTTGAAAATTGAACAGCCCTTAACGACTTTCATTGACATTCAACATTCAGGGTATAAAGTTTTCCCTTGTCAAGAAGAGACAAAAAAAAAGTAGGTATAGGTAAACGTAGATATAAGTAATTACCTGCACTAACTAAATGCGTAACACTTTCAATCACAATCTGAATAACTTTGAAGGATATTGCTAATCCATTGCTTCATACGTTCGTAAAATTTGTCAGCTCAACAACGTAAATAACGTAATGAATGTTGTTGACCTGTCAAAATGAGAGCCACTGATCATAAACTAGTGGATAAATATAAAACATAGTTTTTACGTGATGCCCGGGTCATTGAACTTTTGAACAGCTCGCCACATCAAGAGAAGCTTCAACTCATAGCGCAATTCTAAGCAATTAATCCGATTAGCAAGTCTACTCCATCTGATATTACAACAATAACCCGCATTCCATTTCTCGTTAAGTACTTAGCAAATTCCTGATAATACCACAAATAACAACCTTTCTGTGATTCAGTTTTTCTCGGAAAAACAGATTTTTGCGGAAAACTGTTTTGTGGTAATATAGGTAAGTAGGTACAGTAAGTATGGCGCTTGAACAATTTTCAAATATAATTCTTGGTATAGATAACTATCGTATTGGTATAGATAACTATCGTATTGGTATAGATAACTATCGTATTGGTATCAATGATTTCAAAAGTAAGGATACGTCCGTCTGAACATTTTACATAGAAGTTCTTCGTTCGACGTTCGAAGTTCGCGCGCACCACTGTCAACTGAGTCGCGTTGGCCCTAAAACCGTCATTTTAGGGCCAGCGCGTTGGTGCCATTTAGTCGCGCCGTTAGCCCGGTCCTTACGCTAGTAATATATATATGCCAATGATTGGTATAGATAACTAGACAGTTTTTGCGCAGCGTCTATTTAACTGAAGAATGTGCCAACCTTGTTAGGACTCACGCATTTATTTCTGCAAGGCCAGCGGAGAATCAAGACATTGCGAATTAGCAAGGACTGTGCTAGTTTTCTAGATAGCAAGAATGTGGCTGTAGGTATAAAGATCTCCTTCAGATACGACTCAAGATTCACTGTGTCAGAAAATTGTTCAGAGCAAGCATTGTGTGATCTGGTTGATATTATTTTCTCTAATATTCTTTTAAGAGACCGACATTTTAGGCTAGAAAGGGAGTGATTACCGAGTTGACAACTAAAAGAGAAGCGTGCAAGAATAAAAATGTAAAGAGACCGACATTTTAGGCTAGAAAGGGAGTGATTACCACTCGGTAATCACTCCCTTTCTAGCCTACAGCAACAATAAGACAACTAAAAGAGAAGCGTGCAAGAATAAAAATGAAATGGTTAATTCTGTAGATAGAATATCAGAATCACTTTTACACGACATAATTATTATAAAAAAACAAAAAGCTAGTTGAGTACGGCGTTTCCTATCTGATTCATCTGAGAAGAAAGACCGAAACTCAGAGGTCTCTTTCAAAGTCCAGACATAATCTTAGTGAGATCATGTCAAGACCATGTAGATTGATGTCGGAAAAAATGGTCTTTTGATTAAATTACCACACAGATATGAGTGGACCAGTCCAGTCGGTGCAAGCATTTGTCAGTAATCGTGTAGCTCAACTCAGCACTTGAGGAGCTCAGCTTAGCTCAACGATCACTCGAAGAATCATCATCATGACCGTCCCCAAATAAATTGGAATACGTTATCCCAATAATTTGTTTGGAGTCGGCGCAATATGGTGATGTTCTTTTAGAACACCGCGTTACAAGAGATTACGGACATCTCCAAGAATATTTCTGCATAAAATCAGTGTAAAAACCTAGGTAGGACAGAGGCAGAGTGGGGACTCTGTCCGCCCACCAAGTGACCCCAGGGAAGACTGTGGCACAGTGGTCACGCGTGCTGCCGTGTATAACGAGGCTCAGGGGAGGCCCCTTTACAGTCTCCCCAGGGATGTGCCTTACAGGCATTGCACAGGGGGTTTCCGGAATTAGTCTTATAAGAGGAACAGGGACCACCCCTATGTGCTGGTGGTTTTTTGGATGATGATTTTTAAGAAAGGTAAGTAGATACAATTTAAATACAGATTGCCCAAAAACTAGATAGGTAATCTTCATGGTCATTCTGCTACGCAAACAATACCTTCTAAATTGACATTTCTGAAGCAAACCATTTATTTATATCCATAACCTTTTACGTAAGCAAAGCCTTGATATCCATCAGTAGCAGAGGAAGCCATTAGAATCGCAACAATCACGTTTATATAAGAATATCTCGGGTCTGTCTGGAACGTCATTTGCATAAGGTTGTGGCGGCCGCGGCGGGCGCCCCGTCGTGTGGGACTAGTGCTGTTAACTACAGTGCACCGGGACCGGGACTGAAACGGGACGTGAATATTTTAGGACGTAAAATTGTGGATACTTATTTGTACTTTTCGTCGGGTCCTTTAGGATTAAACGGTGCTCGAAACAACGGGAAATTTCTTTCTAAGTAACTATTGTATAAATTGGGCTATTTCAGCTGCCTGCTGCAGTGTTGCATTTTTTTAAACTTAGCCTACGCTGTCCCAATGCTGAGCAAAGGTCTCCCCCAAATCTTTCCAGGCAATCTCTTCTAGAGCCACCACCCTAGATGCGGTACGCGTCTAGGTCGTCTCGCCACCTCTTTCTGGGCCGGCCTCGGCGGCGCCGTCCATCCTCAGGCACCCATCGTGTGGAGACTGTTGCCCAGCGGTCACTGTTCATGTGGCCGGCGAGACCCGCCCAATCCCATTTCAGCTTGGAAGCCTTTTTTACTTACATCTAGGATCCCCGTTTTGGAGCGCAGCGTGGTGTTTCGTACACAGTAGGTAATGAATGTATAGGTAGGCCTTAATAATTATACAACGTGCCGCTACAATGGCGACATTAATTTAACACACGGGTAGGGCTAGTGCCCATTAATCATATTTAACTTGATAGGTTAAAATAATACGTAAATTGAAAAAAAAAATTTTTCAAACAAACTAAATAATATTATATTAACTAAAATTGGGATCATCCTTGCAAAAATTCATTCATGAAATTACTTACGTAGCTGCTGGTTACGTTGACTCGGAGCGGCAACGCGCGTCACTTAGCGCGCTGGCAACCGCGCAAGCGCAACGCGTATTGTACCTACTCGTGATCGGAAAGAAACCGAGCGGGCGGCGGCGGCGCAAGTGGTACCTACAGCGGAGGTGCTTAGTCAAACGTTTATCATATCACCCTCTCTTGTTAGATACTATTAGTTATAACTGTCATCACTTATCATCACATCACTAACACTGCTTTTATTTGTCTTAATTTTTTTTTTTTTGCGGATGGGAAATCATCAAATGACCCTTCCCGCTCTGGGTGGAGCGGAAGGGAGTGTCAGACGCAGCACCATAATCTAATTACTATCCTAATTACACAAAAATAAATAAATAAAACAATAGGTAAGCGTCTTTTTCGCGGAAACATTCACAACAATATTCGTAATTATGCGCACTGGTTTGACGAAGTGTGTCAAGGACACGGGTTCGGCTAGCACTAGAAACTAGAAAGCAAAAAAGAATTCGAGTGCATTGCGGGGGCGCGGCGGGTGGGAGGGGTTTCGCGAGTCACCTGCGCCGCCATCCCTTTGGCGGCAAGCGGCGGCGCGCGCGCCGCCGCCGACAAAAGGATGGCGGCGGGGTAGGTAAGAGATATCCCTTTGTCGGCGAGCGGCGCGCACGCGCCACTCGCCGCCAAAGCGATATGTCTTTCCTTCAATTCGCCTACTCTTTGCATTTGTTTCATTCTAATAGTATTGCTTATTCGTTTTATTTCATTGATGCGATGTTATGATCCGTGACCCCGGCAAATGACCGCTGCGCAACAGTTCTTTATGTACAGGTTGCTCTAAGATGCTATTTTCTAAAATTTTAAATAAATCCGTAAATAATAACGTTTAATGGAAATAGAACTTCTTCATGAAACGAAAATGTGAAAACGTATACGTGTGTTAAATTAATGTCACCATTCTAGCGGCACGTTGTAGATTACTGCTAAGTAATAATCTTAGTAACAAGTCTTATAAAAATCGCTACGCACCTTTATTGAAACAAGATGTCATAATCATCATCTTCCTACCCATATCTCAATTTATTTGGGGTCCACGTATGTACATCAAGCTACTCGAAACTGTCAATTTTTCCCAATCAACTTTGAACCTAATTATGCTTTAGCGATAAAGTTGAAATCTATTAAAATAATTTGACAGATTGTAGAAGCTTGATGTGCTGGCGTCTATAACTATGTGTTCCTCTTCCATGCATGACGAGGTATTAGCCGTCAAAGTTGTTAAGACAAATAGTTCCTTTTAGTATTTTCTTGAGCCAAAACTAAAGATAAAATACAGAAGCCACATATCTTTATTGTAACAAAACACCTGTATCATTCGCTGGGTAAACCAAACCCGGGACATAAATCAGGTAAGTATCGGAAAGTCCCGGGAAGCCGGGACACTGGGCAGCATTACCTCGGCTGCATGATGTGGCAGGGACTGGCCCTTTTTACGACACTTCATTGCCAGTTTCATACAATCCCGACCTTTTTTCCAAGTAGCTTCACTCTTTCAGATTGTACCTTTTTGCCGTTTCTGCGATTTTATTCAGATAACAGTTATTTCGATTGAGTAACTTTATTGAATGCATAATACCTGTTAACTCTTTCGTTATGATAGTAGATAAGTATTTTTATTACAATAATGTGGGTTAGTACTCGTCCCTACATTATTGTAAATCTAATAAATGATTCTAATACAATATAACATACATGAAATTACAACAAAAGCAAGCATGAGCGTACCCAGCTTTTGACCTAATTGGGGGCAAAAGGTGCGTTGTCTTCTCCAGCCTATCTCCCATAAATGCTTAAAAGTTATCAAGCTTATATACAGGTACGGAAATTTCTAGCAATATATGAGAAGCAGGACGTCCAGTTGAGATAACTGCCCTCCTTTGCTTCCTCCTTGTTACACCCATGGAAGCAAATGCAGACGTCCAAATTATTGCCACCTAGATATGTGGAAAGGTCCAAAGTAAAATTTTTCTAAGCGATATGTATTATTTTAATTAAAGCCGTCAAAAGGATGCGATCTTGACACCTGTCAGTTTCATATAAAGGAATACGTGTTTTGCGAATTTGATCTATAAGAGCTGCTAGAATTGTCCCATTGACAGGTTTGCAACGCATTCTCTCGATGGCCGGACTGTACCTACCTACTAAGTATCCCTGTCAACGCAGAAACGGAAAACCCATTCCAATCGAAAACCATTTATGTCCAACGCAGAATCGAACCTCCTTCCTCTGCCAACCTACGCGTACTCACCCCTTCCCTATCGAATAGAAATTATAAAAAGGGGATGCGCGGGTTAACCCGCCAGTGGCCGCCACACCGGCTATAAATCCCCACCGTCCGTGAATTCCGCGATCCTATGTCCCGCTAGCTCATTAGTCTTAATAAACGGCCACAAAAATGCGGGAAACATTTATATCAATTCTGGCTCTGCTGGCTGTGGCCCCTTGCGCGAAATGCTCAGACGTCGGCAAAGACGGGTTCAATTTCTATAAAGGTACGTTCTCGATCATTAGTCTTGTTCTTTTTCCGTTTTTTTCGCGGCTGTAATAAAACTTGGGGCTCTTTGTCGTATTTTATATGATTTGTGGCACATAAATAATTTACCTACTTACGTTCGTCTAATACGGACACATAATTTGAAGATTTTTCCCTTTCAACGATTTTATTTTTCTTATTTGGATTTATTTTCGCCACACAGCAAAACAAAATTATTATTTATTAACATCACAGATAAATTGTTGCCTATGTTTAGATCAATTTTAATTAATTATAACGAAGGATAATTCTTTACGGGCCGCTTCATTTTAAGCTTTCATCGTTCGACGGTGAAAATAAAAGATGGAAGGTTTATTATGTTTCAAAGACAGCCTTTCAGCTTCGTTATGTGAAACGGAATTTGAAATAAAAAATGAATATAATCCTATATAATTATTTGAAAAAAAAAAAATCTTCATTCCTGCGTTCGTCGAAAGCGTAAAAAGTTTTTTTTTCTTAATTCTTTGCCTACGTCATCTCATTATGAATGTGTTCTACATAAAATAAAAGTTTTTTATTTTTATGAAGTGCCTGTTTTAATTAAAGTATTTTTTCATCTTGTAGCGAGGTTCACAATTGCCTCGGTAGCTGTTGGTGGGTTAATCTGGTTGACCACAATAGGTACCTACCTAAGGGTTTTGAATGTTGGTATTTACGGAGTTTGCTGCTGTGGTGAACAAATTGTGAACTAACGACCTGGGGGCCTAAAAAGGCCACTTTGGCAGAATCGTAAAAGGATAACACTATGAATCATAATGGACAGTTAACTGTTAAGTTAATCGTATCAAATCCCATTGGTGAAGGAATTTTCAGTTATTTTTTTTTGTCTGTGCTAAAATACCAATCAATCCAATCCAAATCCAATCCCAATCTCTTTGATTATACCTACGTAGTGCTGCGAAAAAAAGAAAAACGCGGTCTGTCTTCGCCATATTATGATTCATAATGTTATCCTTTTATGATTTTGCCGAAGTGGCCTTTTAAGACCCCACCTGACAATGATTGTCAAAGTCTTGGCCATTTTTAAACTTAGTGCTGCTCTACGTAGTAGGGACGGAGTAGCGAGATAGTTGTTAAATAAAGTAGAATCTATCTATCTATTTAGCCCATAATGTCACGCCTGCTAGGCAAAGGCCTCCCTCTCGCTTTTTCGCCCTCTGCCATTGCGGGCCTCTCCTTTAGGTAGGATTCAAGTTCATCCCTCCATCTTCGTCTTGGGCTAAATAAAGTAGGATGTCAAATAAATAGTTAAGTGTAGCGTTCCTTGACTTGGAAATGGGCTCAAAGTGAACATTTTAGCATCCACATCCGGCAATCTTTCTCTTTTTGTGTCTACCTACCTGTGACAATCAAAAATAATGTTTCTTATTTTCAGATTATTTGCGCGCTCGAACGGATGACGTCATGTCTGAAGGACCCGCGGCTGGGGAGCGCATGCTATGTAAGTAATCTCAATTTAGAAAAAAAAACAATTATGATTCTTTAATAAACAAATCGAGCTTTCCTGCTTTTCTTTGCGAAGGAGCTTCTAAGCCATTATGTTAATTTAATATTGAGGTGGAGATTTCTTGAAAACGGTCAAAAAGTTGGTTTTTAAAGCAGTGCATCTCATACCGTAAATAATGTTGACCAAAAAGATATTTTCAAGTCTTATTTTATACAGCGATGGAACTCAAATCATAATTAAACATACATTAATACATCAAAAAAATCTTGAAATACACCTCTTGATTGTCTTTAAAAGCAGTTTATCCCTATATTAACAATTTTAATTATAAATAAAAATATGCCATTTGCATTGATGGATTATTTATTATTAAATAGTTTTTGTAAATAGATAATTGCTTCATATTTTGCAATAAATTACCAGTTTTGTGTCATCGCGCTTCTCTTTCTTTTCTATGCAGTCCGACAGTGACCGCGCTTTAGGTCATGTAAGCCCCTTAATGAATGCTATAAAAGGAGCAAATTGCCTTACTAGCCGACATAATTTAATGAAAACATAACATCCCATCCCAATATTATTTGTGTTAAAACTTACCTACCGCTACTTTGTTCATTTATTTTGAGCTTACTAGGGTAAACTACTCCCCTGAGCCGTCAATTAAAATAAAGGTATCGTGTATATTATTTGGATAAGTATTTTAAATAACCCCTTTTGGTAATTACGTGGTTCACTACGGACCACTAAATATTAACATACGTATATAGGGCTGTGTACACATAAGTGGTCAGTGAATAATTAAATGTAGAGTACCTACTCAAAACGTTTAAGTATCTGAAAAACTGAGAGAGCTGGAAATTTTTCTACAAATAAAATAATATTATATTTTAATATGATTCAGCTTATGCCCCCAGGAGTAGACATTTATACATATTATAAATTAAAATCGCTTTTCGTGTCTGTCTGTGTGATCGCGTTGTTCTTCTAAACTACGCAGCGGATTTGGATGCGGATTTAGCCATCATTTAGGTAGAGGATTTATTCCAAAAGGTGTATCATACCTACATAATTATTAAACTTGAACATATTAAAGAAATCTACTTCGATGTTTTGTCGTGAAAACCCTACGAAGCAGAGGCGGGATGCTAGTTATGTAATAATGTGTGTCAACAGTATGTTTCTTTGTGTTTCCAGACTTCTACCGCACTCCCCTGTCACTGTACCCTGGTCTCCTGCCTGCCATCGAACAGGAGTACAGGAAGAGAACGGGGAATGCCTTCAAGAGTAAGTTTTTTTTTCTATTTTATGTAAACATTTTTTTATAGGTTTTTCCTTAAATTTCCCCCAGATGTCCAGTCCAGGATTATAATATGGTTTTTTTCCCATAGCTACGTTTTAGAAGTTGTAAGTAAAGCTTATCACACGGAAAAGTTACTCCAACAATTACGAGTACCATTTTCTTGAGTTACAAGCGCCGTGATGTGGACATGTATTACAAAAAAAAAAATCTTAGATCTTCTCGTGGTGATCGTGAGGGGTCGTGGTATTTCGTATTAAATCGATGTAGGAAATACCGTATACCAGAAGTAAAACGAAAATAACCGTTGGTTGGTTTGGACAGTAACGTAATGGCAAGACATTTCTTACAATATTTTACCAAACATTTTCCGAACTTAATATTTTTAAATTACGACCTCTTTACTGCCAAAGCCCCAGCCGATGGGGTGACCGAACCCGACATCTTTTTGAGGTAAATAATAATACCGTCTTGAAACATTATTCCAATAAAATAATGAGATTGAAATTCTCTTTTCATGATTTTTTATAACCGTTGCTTTAAGTAAAAATTGAAAACGAATAGAAAATTAATGAAAAATTACGACATGCTACGATTATCATTACAGATGAAGTATTACAAATTAGAATGAGCACCCGCTTTACCTACCGAAGGCGTTTTAACCATAATAATATATCTACAAATACTTACTGTCACTAAAATAATCAGGGTGAGGGATGAGGCATATGGAGCTGAATGTTGATCTGTTACAATATCAAGAACAGAATATGAATTGAATCAAAGCGCAGGTACAGGTGGCCTAAAAAGGCCACTTTGGAGAATCATAAAAGGATAACATTTTGAATTGTAATATGGCGAAGACGGTCCGTGTTTTTCTTTTTTTCGCTGCACTACGTAGGTATAATCAAAGAGATTGTGATTGGATTTGGATCGTATTGATTGGTATATTAGCACAGACAAAAAAAAAACAACTGAAAAATGCTTCACCAATGGGATTTGATACGATTAACTTAACGGTTAATTGACCATTATGTTATCGTTTTATGAGTCTGCCAAAGTGGCCTTTTTAGGCTCCCAGAGCGTTTGCATTCGATTTCTCTTTTATTTATGAAATATTTTGCCGGACTGAGAACTCCAAAAATAAAATACGATCCAAAGCACACAGAGCCTGCTGAAAATTACGCGACGGAAAATCCGCGTGCTATAAATGTTACGCGACGTAATTTCCGTCGTATTATGGGTAATTTGAAATGCATTGACAGCGCGTTATACACGCATGCTTTCCGTGGCGTTATTTCGGTGTGTTGTGATTAGACCCGTATTACAGAACCTCGCTTAAGACTAAAGCATTACTTAAAACTAGTATACTTGGTCGAAATTTGTTTTCGACCAATGAAATGAGTCGTGAGTGAGGTTTTGTAATTCGAAATAAATCACGTCAACCTATTATTTTCCATCACTTAAACTTGAGAAATAATGTGCAATAATCACGCGGTAACGGTTTGGACGCTATACAGCCGTTTTATTTGAAATGTGTTAGAAAAGCGCTGCAGCTCGAGTCAGTTGCTCCATTTATAAGTGTTGGCTTAAGGTCTCCTGAGTTTTATTTGTTTTATATAGCTGTTTCTTTTCCACCCTTGCTATTTTCTACATTTTCCACCTTAGCGGGAATTGTGGGTTGCATTTTTAGGGGTTGGTTTAGCTTACAGTCTTTAGAATACTAAAGAGAATAGGTGTAGGTGTCTCATGCAAGATTCAAGCCACGATTTTCAAACTATTGTTAGAATACAACTACCTAATGCAAAATAGGGGTAGATTGAAGTCTAGACGATTTAAGGTCCCATCCACTAAACGTTGTGCTTCAAAGATATGTCAAGGATATATTGCACTCCTAGACGACGCCTACCTATACCAGGGTCAAATTAAATTTACTAGAAAAACTCTGCGTGATGGGTATCGGGTATCATGGGTATCACTCACGATAAAAATAAAATGAAATAATATTTTATGTTTTTTTTAGGCGTCGACCGTTGTTATTAGAGTACGAGTTGAGAAAATATGTTTTATCGTGTTTAGCTATTGATACCAATAACGTTTGTAAAGATTACACAAAAAAAAAACTGATTTTTTAAACTAATATTTCAAATGAATAAACTGCGATCGAGATAATCCGTTCTGATTCCCTGAACCCCCTCTCTATCTCCCCCTCCTCGATCCCCTGCTTGTTAGTCTTCTGTTTTAATCTCTGTCTTATCCACTATAAACTTTCTCACTCCGGGTCCGGTTTGATCCGCTTTTTCTTTTGTTTTTGATCCTGAAGGATCGTCAGCAACAAAAATAAGTACAGGGATTATTGACGATGACCCCAAATAATATCATAAAATTCATTCCGTTTTTGTTTTAACTTGTTTAGATATCGATACCCATCACGTCTGCGGAGTCTCGCTAGCTAATTTAATTTGACCCTGTATATTCGTCCTGTGCCCAAATTTTTCCGGTATTTGCTTACACTTATCAAAACTACAATGTTACCAACCTATTTTGAACATAAGTTTCAAAATGTGGGGGACCTACTTCTTACTACTTTTTGACAATTCAGAAGTGCCTGCAAATGGTTTAACTTAGATCCACGCGAGACACAATGGCTTTTTAATTGTTTCTGTAATTACGGCATTCAACCGGTTAAAGGTTCCTGCAAACAGGCGCGACGCGCGACGCGAATCGCGCGCGGCACAAAGGCACCGCTCGTTGCGTGACTTGCGGTGCCTTTGTGTCGCTCGCGATGTTATCGCGTGTCGCGCCTGTTTGAAGGAGCCTTAATTGAAATAAATGCTTTGAGTTTGAGTATGACTACGAGTACGCCTCTGCCCAACCTTTCGAGGAAACAGGCGTGATGTAATATCTAAAGTTGTTAATATTAGGATGTTTCTCTTGATTTCAGATCACATGTTAAGTAAGGAGCTGTGGGCCGGCGATACACTGGGCAAGCGCGGGACTAAAACTGCTATCTCACTCATCATGCAGGGCAAACATCCGTACTATGCGTAAGATTATTTATTTATTAATTATTTATTTAAACTTTTCGCACAAAAAGGTACAAAGACGGACTTAATGCCTTAGGCATTCTCTACCAGTCAACCAAGTAAATTTTTTTTACCAATTCATCATTTATCTATATAGGTATGAGTAGATAATTTTATGGAAAAGGGACCATAGTTTGAAATACCTATGTAAATTGAATAGAATTGAAAAGTCAGTTCCGTTATGGTCACGTATTGAAATTGGGCCAACCTCTTGAAATACCGATCATTCTTGATAGGTATACTGTCTACTTCAATTCGTAGACACCATTGCAAAGTGGACAATGAATACATCAGGGGGGCCTAAAAACGCCACATTGGCAGAATCATAAAAGAATAACATTATGAATCATAATTGACAGTTAACTGTTAAGTTAATCGTATCAAATCCCATTGGTGAAGGATTTTTCAGTAATTTTTTTCTGTCTGTGCTGAAATACCAATCAATCCAATCCAAATCCAATCCCAACCTCTTTGATTATTCCTATGTAGTGCAGCGAAAAAAGAAAAACACGGATTGTCTTCGCCATAATAATATGATTAAATTATATGTCATAATCAGCCTATAATGTTCCCACTGCTGGGACACAGGCCTCCTCTCTGCGAGAGGGAGTGGGCCATAATCCACCACGCGGGCCCAGTGCGGGTTGGTAGATGTCACATGTCTTCGAATTTTTGGTTCTAGGACATGCCGGTTTCCTCACGATGTTTTCCTTCACCGTTTTGAGAGCAGTGGTGATAAAATAATTTACACAAAGTAAAGCGCCTGTCTGGGTTCGAACCTACGACCTACAACTCGTAAGTCGCGGCCGATACCACTGGGCCACCACTGCTCTCATTATATGTAAAATACTGGTATTCAGCTGCATCCGGTTAGACTGGAAGCCGACCCCAATATAGTTGGGAAAAGGCTAGGCAGATGATGATGATCCTTTTATGATTCTGCCAAAGTGGCCTTTTTAGGCCCCCAGACACTTTGATCTTTTTTGACGGCACGGTTAGCGCAGTGGTTAAGCGATTGACTGCTGCGCTGCGTGTCGCGGGTTCGATTCCCGCACGGAACAAATATTTGTATGACCTACAACTAGTTGTTCCGGGTCTGGATGTTTGTGTATGTGACTTTAAATGTTTGTAAACGCACCCACAACACAGGAGAAATTCCTAGTGTGGGGCAACGTTTTTATAAAATAAAAAAAAATATATGACAGTTCCGCATAGTATGCAGCCATTTTATTCTCACAAGCTCTCAAAATTAGCGGGCAAAAACTGTCACGTTCATTTCCCTCGGATCCTCCGTTTAACATTTTGGACAAAGAAACCATCTAGGTACCTAGTTGACGCAGTCAGTACAAGCTCTAAACACACTTGAGATACCACTGCGTATGTTTGTAACATTCTGGCATTGCTGCACAGTGCACAGTCGCACGACTAACTTCCACAAGGAGGACGCGGCTGCATTGTTATCGCACTCAACAAGTCACTGGTAAGCCAGCTAGCTTCGTCTGCGGAATATCTATGTCTTTACGTTTTGGTGCTTAGCTGGGGTATTTAATTCTGTGTAATGTTTGTTTAACTGGAGATTTTTTTTTATTAAGAAATCTTATACAATCTTAAACAATCTAACACTAATAGATATTATGTACAATTATATAAAGGAAAAAAGAGGGCAGAGCTCATTGGGCATCAATAAATTCGTCCGCATCGCTGTCAGTGGGAAAAGTGCCCAAAAGGCTGGCAGCTTTGCCACGATAGATGGCAATGCTTGACCTAAAGATAGGCCAGCCCTCTGGTCACGTGAAGAGTCAAGAGTTTTAGTTACATATTGTGCTAAGTCACCATAGTTCGCTTTATTGATTTTTTTACTACTTCTTGCATTTGGACTATGGTATGCGATAGCTAGTTACGGTTGGGTAAATTCACTTGAGTAAGTGTGGACCTGAGAGAACATGACTTATTGACGTTAATCTTGTACTTACTTAAAAACACAACATTTGTCGTTTCTTGATTCAGATTAAGATAACTGGTGAAATGTGGGTGTACTATAGGTCACCTTTACCTCACCTTTAAGGGTATATAGGCGACATGTTATGTATTATTCGGATTCGTAAACCATATTTTTTCCCTCTATTTTATGACTTTTATCCACTGGATGTTGCTTCAATTCTCTAGCATTGGCTAGTTTCATAAGAAGATTATAATAAGACTTCATTTTAAACTTTTTAAAAGCAGTGTATTCAAACATCCAACCTTTTGTGTGCAACACTTACTGTCGCGGCAAAGGAAGTGAAGAATAGAGCCAAAGAAAGGCAAAGCTGTTACTAAAGGAAAATGTGAAAACTTCCGCACGTTGCAAAGATTTTCCCGAAGTTATTTATAATTCAGGAGTTTTACTCAATTCATGTTATCGTGTACATTGCAGGGAAGAGGGACACTATTGCCCGTACGGCAAAAGGGGACCGTGGTGATAGGTAATCCAGACTTTTTTCCTCATTCTATGTTGGTTGAGCGCTTTTGTGAGTCTGCTTTCTTAGAATTTATTGACTTCACAATGCTTGCAGTGCGGATGTGTCGAATTAGTTAGAATTTAGCATTCTAGGAGACATTTATGTCTATTTAACTACTAGTAATAAAGCTGAAGAGTTTGTTCGACCAGTCTCTGCAATTACCTGCAGTCGGATAAAAAAAAAACAAATTAGTAGGAAACAATTTAAAAGTACAAATTAGCAGGAAACAATTAACTTTTATGAACAAAAGATTAGAATTTTGAGCAAAACGACTAATACAATTAATTATCAAAGCAAAAACAATACCAAACTTAAAAATATTTATGTAGGCATGTACACTTGTACAACCACGTCTAACATTGTTACGAGTATCTGCACAGCTAATATCTAATATTGAAAAACGTTTTCTTCTTATTTATATTAGGTACTTAATCCTATCTTCTTATGTATCTACGTCAAAAATGTCATCCCGAAACATACATCATCCATCTCTTTGTTCATCAACTTGAGAATGGTCTTATATTAAGTATATTTGTTTCAGTACCGAGAGTCCTAGGGGAGACAACAATATGGAGCCGGTAGAATAAAACAAAGTATATAACATAAGCATATAAGTATATAACTGTTATAACCTCACTAGTCACGCAATATATAGTAGCTTGTAGCAATATAGAACATTATTTGTGAAGTAAATATTATTTCAACGATGTAAGAACTTAAATTTGTAAAGTGCAAAATGTTGGATTGAATAAAATTGTGAAATTAATAGCGTTTGGGAGTCGTTTTATTTTTCACGACGCCTTCTTCTTTGTCTTCATGTTAGGAATGGGTGTGTTATCTACATATTATATAAAATTCAAAGTCCTGACTGACTGATAAATCAACGCACAGCCTAAACCGCTGGTCCTAGAGACGTGAAATTTGGAGGGTGTGTTCTTTGTGAAGAGTAGGTAGATAGAGTTTTTCGAAATTTCACCCCTAAGAGGTTGAAGTGGGGGATGGTGAAATTTCACGCGAACGAAAAGCGGGCAGAAGCTAGCCTATATGTATATAATTACCCGACTGCGGCGAAGCCCAAAAGGAGGGTTATGTGTTTGACCTGTATGTATGTATGTATGTCCGTTTCTTTGTTCCCTCGTAACTTCTAAACGAATGAACGGATTTGGATAAATTATACGTCTTTAGATTTGTCTTGGTAGCGCGAGTGTCACTGGCTACATTAAAATCAAAAACAAAGTAAAATGGCGGATTTAGGGTGCCATATTGTGGAGTTCGAATTTTTTTTTTCTTCTTATACCATCGAGTGAAATATCAAAATTAAGGGTTTTAAAAGGTGATTACAAAAATATACACAACTTATATGGTTAAAAGTTTAAAATAATTATTTCATCTTTCAAATTTGTAAACTAAAAAGCTGGAAATAAAAAACAATTAATTAAAAAAACTAAAAAACCCGACTGCGGTAAAAAAATTAAGTTAAAAAAAACTGAAAAGCTAAAAACAAGGCCATTTTAAATTAAATAAAAGTTGGAAGCAGGCGGGACCCATTTGAGTTTGAAAATATGTATAATAAAAAAATGGTATGGGTCCCGCCTGCTTCCAACTTTTATTTAATTTAAAATGGCCTTGTTTTTAGCTTTTCAGTTTTTTTTAACTTAATTTTTTTACCGCAGTCGGGTTTTTTAGTTTTTATAATTAATTGTTTTTTAAATAGTAACGAAGATTTTTTGTCCGTTTGTCTGGATGTAGGTATGTTCCGGATTGGCGCAAAAACGACTGAACGGATTTAGGTGAAATTTGGCGCACAGATAGTTTATAACCTGAATTAACATAAAGGGTACTTAAATCCCCGGTGGTCCGGGTGTCACCATTGCCAGGATCGCCCAGAGGACAGCAGGTAGTATGTTCCTGTGGAATAGTTTCCGATAACCACGCGGGCGAAGCAGCGGGTAGTGTAGAAATACAGTACCAGCTGATTTTCTCAATGAAAACTCTGTACCTTCAGTGAAAAGTGGTATAAGTGAAAAATCATAGTTTTGAGTAATTTAAGGTTAAAGATTTAAAAAAATCTCGTTATTTTTCTAATGTTCTAAAATAAAAAACGATATGTGGTACGTGTAGATAATATTATAAAGATTATAAAGAGCTTGGTTTGAATATATTATTTTGCATGGAATTTAAGTAATTAGTAAAAATAGCCAGTTATATCACCGTACACTATAGTTTTCTTTGCTTATTTTTGTGTATTTAAATTTATAATGAAATGAATTATTTTACACATTTAGTTACCGTTTTGTGTGAAATGTTATAAGGCTTGTGTTTTGGCATGTTTTGCCTGCAAATAGTTGTTGTGAGAAAAAGTCGTAAAACTAATATGATCATTTTGATTATCAGCAACCTTTTTTCATTGTTTTATTTAAAATTCCTACGTAAATATTCAATTGTACCCCTAAACACCAATGTATTTTTCAAACTAGTAAGTGATTAATGCTACAAGCTAGAATTTATTGTGATACATTTTGTTTACATCGAAGTGTTTATTGATACAAGTAATAAGTATTTTCAAACGTTTTTGTCACAGAAAGGGTAAAACTATGTTAATATCATAATAAAATAATAACTAAATAAAAAAAGCGTATCTTTAATAAAGAATTCTTGAATAAACACTTTTTTATGAATTACAAGTAGTAGCAAAACAATAAAACATTTTTATAAATCAAACTTAAAACATAACTTTTAGACCTAAGTAGGTATTTATTGTTAATCTGATTATCAGAGTAGGTATCGTTAGTCTTTAACCCGTAGTATGTCGGAACGTAGATCCACGCGAGACACAATGGCTTTTTAATTGTTTCTGTAATTACGACATTCAACCGGTTAAACATATTAAAACAGGCTCAATAAATCAAACAACAGATTTGTTGTAGCACTTCAACTATTCGCTATATAAAACAATATAATTAACATCCTTATAAAAAAACATAACTTTTAAACCTCTTTATTATTAATCTTGAACAGTCTTAAAGCGTATTTAATCAGTCTCAAAAAAACAATTAATAACAGATGTGTTGTACATGTAGCACTTCAACTATTCGCTATACAATACAATATAACGTCCTTTTAAAAAAACACAACTTTTAAACCTACTTATCGTTAATCTTGAACAGAGATCGAATTAGTCTTAAATCGTATGAAATCAGTCTCCAAAAATCAAACAACAGATAACAATATAATTTTCTTATAAAAAAAACATAACTTTTCATCCTTTTTATCATTAATCTTGAACAGTCTTAAATTGTATTAAATCAGTCTCCAAAAATCGAACAACAGATATGTTGTAGCACTGCAACTATTCATTATCCGAAACAATATCAGGATCTGCGAAAATATTTTTAGCAAACATGGCAAAATCGTAAAAATCTTTTTACGATTTTGCCATGTTTGCTAAAAATAATTTTACAGTTAAAAAAACGAATTCTACGGGTGAAAAGTTTATATGGTTGAATGTAAGAGTTATTAAATTTAGTAAAGAAAAATTTCCGGTTTTTGAATATAAAGAAAGTTACGTAGGTGATGATTATTATGTGATGTCTTACGAGTTACGACAAAAGGAATAAAGACTACAGTTTAGTTAGTATTAATGCTGTTCCAAAATGTTACAATGGACCGATTCCTATAAGTGTTTTAAAGAAAAGGGATTTAATATCACTGTTAGAATACATTGATCCAAGTGTTCACGATTTTTATCATAATTTGATAACAAACTCAAATTTGCGTGACGCAGATCCTGATATTGTTTCGGATAATGAATAGTTGCAGTGCTACAACATATCTGTTGTTCGATTTTTGGAGACTGATTTAATACAATTTAAGACTGTTCAAGATTAATGATAAAAAGGATGAAAAGTTATGTTTTTTTTATAAGAAAATTATATTGTTATCTGTTGTTTGATTTTTGGAGACTGATTTCATACGATTTAAGACTAATTCGATCTCTGTTCAAGATTAACGATAAGTAGGTTTAAAAGTTGTGTTTTTTTAAAAGGATGTTATATTGTATTGTATAGCGAATAGTTGAAGTGCTACATGTACAACACATCTGTTATTTGATTTTTTGAGACTGATTAAATACGCTTTAAGACTGTTCAAGATTAATAATAAAGAGGTTTAAAAGTTATGTTTTTTATAAGGATGTTATTTAAATTGTTTTATATAGCGAATAGTTGAAGTGCTACAACAAATCTGTTGTTTGATTTATTGAGCCTGTTTTAATATGTTTAACCGGTTGAATGTCGTAATTACAGAAACAATTAAAAAACCATTGTGTCTCGCGTGGATCTACGTTCCGACATACTACGGGTTAAAGACTAACGATACCTACTCTGATAATCAGATTAACAATAAATACCTACTTAGGTCTAAAAGTTATGTTTTAAGTTTGATTTATAAAAATGTTTTATTGTTTTGCTACTACTTGTAATTCATAAAAAAGTGTTTATTCAAGAATTCTTTATTAAAGATACGCTTTTTTTATTTAGTTATTATTTTATTATGATATTAACATAGTTTTACCCTTTCTGTGACAAAAACGTTTGAAAATACTTATTACTTGTAGTTGTGTGCTGTAACCCACGACGCACCTGTCCTGACGCAAGCCCGAGACCACAGAGTACATTATAGTATACTGAAACCCGAGACTAAGAATCCCGCGTCGCCTGCGCTCTTTCCATGCGTCCCGCGGAGAAGTAGGGAGTGGGGTGCGTAAGAGCTGCACGACTTGTATCACTGTGTACTACGTATTTTTTTGCTAATTTAGTTCTAAAACGCAATGCAGTTTTGATTCTACTATATTAGTATCATTATTCACGTAATCATATGTCCTATTTCCCTTATGTTCTTACTAATAGGATTAATATTAAATTTGTAATCACATCAAAATTGGCTACATAAATTACGTGTAAATTGTTTGATTAGCAGTTGTATCATTAGTCACATATTTTTATGAAAATAAATTTGTGTTTGTATGGTTCATGTACAAATGTAACACTTTTCACTAGAATGTATTGTTTCAATTTTTTTATGTTTTGTGATAGGATTTCATTTGTATCACTTTGGATTAATTGAAGTAAAAGCTTACGGTTCGCGTAAGATGTGGTAACTCGAGTCGTATTAAAATACATTTTAGAAATATAAAGATCGGTTCGGAGCACTTTGGTATGAATCAAAAAGTATTATTTTACACAATAATTTCAATAAAAAATTGCTTACTTATATCAATGTACACAAAAAAATCTCATTCATTTTTAATTTTATAACAACGGGGATAAGATAGAAATTAAGTAATTTTTTTTTTAATAAGTTTAATCAGAGAATATAAAAACCGATCTGTGTCGACATGTATCACTTTTCACTGAAGGTACAGAACTATCACAGAGAGTTGGGCAAAGATCGTCACTCACACCTGTTGGAAGACATCACCGTCGAGGTAGACCGCGGAGAAGGTGCCGATCAAATCTTATTTGCCGGGTTAACTTGGCTAAGTTGACCCGGTAAAAAAATGGAGAGTTAAGGAAGAAAAAGGGGAGGCCTTTGCCCAGCAATGAGACACAACATAGGCTAGAGTAAAAAAAAAAACAGTGGCACTCCGGGAGTGCCGACAGAAGTCAAAACAAAACACAAACAGAATACTTTGCCACCACTCACTGACATATCGGATTTAAAACCGAGTACATCCCGAGGACAGCCGAACACATTCGAATGTAGAGCGGTAACAGTGTCGCGAGTTCAATGGTTTTTTTCCCGTTTCAAAAAATGCCCAACGCGCTTTAAGAAGTTTTTACTTCAAAAAAATATCACAGTCTGCATCTCCTACTTAGTTATTTCACTGATAAATTGACTGGTAGAACGGATTGCGTCGGAATACTAAAATCAAAAATACTGTCTTGGATTTACAATGATAGATCTCAACAAATTCTATTTAACATTTTAGTATTGAAAACCCAGATGTCGACCGCTTTGGTTCGGCAATAAACTATGTCTAACAACCGGTTTGGCACCCATACAACTGGATCCTAAAGTAACATTGTAAGCAAACAGCAATCTACAACAAGTCATAACAATGTATTTACAACTACAATCGTCTAAATTTCTAAAACAACTGCAGGCGTTATTTTGTGAACGTACACTTATGCACAAACTTGTACTATAGAAGAAAATTATGTTTAGTACACGGGCATTCGGAACTATTCGCTTATGCATTCAGACTCTAAGACAATGTTACAAAGTTTAGAGAGCTCGTTGAGCACTTTCACAGAGTTAAGCGGAATTAACGCGAGCACTATTTGATTTGAGCGGAATTGAAAATTTTGTTCGCGACTGTAGTTTGCGTGGATTTTAACAAGATGGCCGGTTAAACCGGTGTCCGTTTACGGATTTTCTGTTTATTGTGTGCGCATTACATAGTGATCAGAATCCCTTCAACTCTGAATATCGTAAAGAAAGGGACCAAGTACCTACAACTAAAATAGTCTCTGTAAATAGACAATTATGTTCCTCGAAATAATATAATTCATTTTCAGATGGCGGGATAAATGTAAATTCTGGAATATTCAGAAAATAAAATATCCTAGATTAAACCCACAGCGAAAATTCTATTCCGCATTTTCCATTCCACGGTCGGGTGTATTTTCTCAAATATTTTCAATTCGGCTCGCAATAAGCGGAAATTCTCCTCCATAACCTTGGTAAAGATTGGTAGATATCTACTGAGGTACGTGTTGTTAGCCACAATCAGTTTGGGTAGGATAATATCGGGAGTGGCTCGCTGTCTGCCAGACCCCCGTAATTCTATCCCCTGAGATGTTTCCCAGAGGCTGTCAGCATCGATTTTATCCTCCATCCATTTATCAGTACCTACACTTTTTTGGTTTCTAGATAAATTGGAGTAGGGATCATTTAGTTAGTAAGTTTGAGTCTCGCAGAATGATGCTTATGGTTTAAAAGATTTGATAGTCTGTGTTTTCTAAGGGTTTTGTTACTGTATATTAAAAATTTATGATTAACTAGCTGCCCCCCGCGGTTTCACCCGCATGAGTCTAGATCCTGTGGCAATGTCAGGATAAAAAGTGTTTCATTTAATTTAATTTCCAATGTTCTATTCCAGGTCATGGTCTACCCATGTACCACATTTCATCAAACGCCGTTCAGTCGCATTAGCGTGAAAGCGTAAAAAACAAACATACAAAAATCCAATCTAGAAAAGATTGGATTTTTGTATGTTTGTTTTTTACGCTTTATAATACCAGTTTAGATTAATGATCATTATATGGATAGTCAGGCAATATATCTTCCTTATTTACACTATCAAGGTGACAAACATGTGACTTTTCTCATAGTTCATCGCTATCGTTGATAAATCTCCATAAAATACTTTCAAGATCCGAAATCAACATACAAATTAAATAAAAGAATCAACTTATAATTAAAGACAGGGGTCCAACCATAATTGAAACTTAGTCTCGGCAAACAATTTCTCTAATTTGATTCTATTTCGTTGAAAATTAATAAAGGACGTGAGTCGCGTGCAAACTCGCGCCGCGCGCTGGCAGCCATGACGACTCGCTCAATTCGTCCGGCTGTTCCCAAATTATAGCGCCTTATTAATTATAGCGGTTAAATAATTATAACGTGCCGCCTGAGAAACTTTCCGACCAAATTGCAAGACTTCGTCAGAAATTAAATAATTATACTTCGATAAATTATCTCCCCGAATGACAGGAGCGAGTTTTGCTGAAATTAAGTTAATAGTTGGGCGCGCTCGACCACTGTCTTTATTAGACCTAAGTAACGGAAAAGTGCCATTCACCGACGCAGCTCACGTACTTAGTATTAATTTTGGGTTTATTGAATAATACGTGACCCACATAAGCAATCTGTATACACTACACTTGATAGAGGTTCCGCAAAATTGCGTCCACTCAAGTGGATTGGGCATTATAATAGAAGGTGTTTTCGACCTGAAGACCTTTTTCCGAAGGTCTAGCTACATAATCACTGTCCACTTTAACTGTCTCGAACTGAAATTATATGAGTGGAGCGTCGTGCAGAAATAAAGTTACAATAATAGCGGTACCTGACCCCTTTAGGAAACACAAAACGTCCGAAACAATTTTGTATAATGTGAAAAATTCCGATGAGGGTGTTCGGAGTTCGCCTTTGTATACTTAATGACGTTAAGCATCCTCAAACGCGACAGGGTTAAAAGCTTGTTTCGTGAAAGCGTGCCTAATGTCAAATAACAACAAGAGCCCTTCGTGAGAGATGAAAAAGTAAATTGTGAAGCTGGTGGGAGCCTCGGCGCCCATTTACTGTTGAACTTGTGAAAACTCGCAACAAACAACGGGACAAGCGGCTTTTAACGATGGTTGCCGATCGACGAACCCTCCCCCGCGCACTGTGCCCTCTGACAAGGTCTCCCTGCGCTGCGCACATTACTTGTAGGTAATGCTAATTTCATCGGTCTTGTCTTTTGCAAACTTTTGTATAATCCACTATAGAACGAATCATCATTAATAATTTTAAATACAACTTTGGCGTAATTGAGGTTTGGATAGGCAATTACAACCATGTTTGTTCAGACCCGCGCCTGAAAGCTTACTGGGAAAAAGAGTTATTAATATTATATCAGCAAAATATTAAGAAAACAAGGTACTAGTAGCTTACTTCAAGGCTGCCAACGCCCGAATAATATGGTACCCTCACCAACTACTCTACATTGTTTATTATTCTCATCAGCGTCATAGGTAATGCACATGAGGGCAAACGTCGTTTGACAACAATAGGTAGTTCTTTATCACTTTCCTCTTAGATTCACTTTAGTCATTCTGTGTACAGAACCCAAAATGAGCGTCATCGAATTGAGTGGCTCACGTAGTCTGTATCAATTTGTAGGGACGTGCTCGAGATGGCAATAGTGTGCCACCGACCAAATTAGAGCCTTATTCTTTTACCCCTCGGTAATGATCGCCGTTTAATTAAACTAATGAGGTATCTGTAAAGGTTTTATTAATTTCGGTACGCCATTTAGTAACCACTAATGGAGGGAGGGCCCTCTATTGAACGATTTGTTGCTCATTATATCGATGTATCGGAGTGATTTCGTTCGATTGCACAGTTAAGCGTTGAGTTGTGTACATTTGTGTTGGTAATGGACATTTTGTGAGTTAATAAATACACTGTAGGCCGATGGCGATTGGAATTACATCAAAATTGCTAATTTCGGAAAATGAAAATTTTGCGCAAAATTTAATGGTTCACATGGCCATTAGCGTTTGTCATTTGGTATGGCTAATCAGAGTACAGCATTGCTGGCGCAATAGTTCTCATGAATATTTAATGAGGAGATTGTATTTATTTTTAAATAATATCTATTTGAGCATTAATAGAACACTCCTGTTAAGCGTTAATGAATTAATACAATAGTGTCATCCGAAAAGAGTTCAATAAAACAATTTGATTTCCTCTACAGAAAACCTATAGAAACGAGAGGAAGAACTCGAATAAATATTGAACAAAGGGACAAAATTTGCAAAGGGTTGAAAGTTGAAGTTAAGACGAGTTTTCTCCGATAATAATCTTTAATTCTTGAACCTGGAACAAACGAGTTCAAATCTAGGAACAGATAAGAACTTTGCAGCTCTTGATATAAACTTTTAAAGCCATGACTCAAAGAAAATGGCCAGGACCACAAAGACAAAGCTATAAACATGAATCTTGATAATAATAATATGAGTATGGCCGACGACTTGCGGCTCACAGACGTGGCTGTTAATAATGTTTACGGTGTTTTAGAAAGATTTATTTTTAAATGGAACTTGGATTTTGTAAAACAAAGCCTGGGAAAAGATGTTGTCCAGATTTCATTCAGTCACGTGGAACAATAATAGAAAGCTTATGAGGCGACTAAAAACAGTAAAAAAAATCATAGACTGTGTTTTTGAAAAACACGTGCTTTGTGAAAACCCTAACAGCAACCTACAGTAACTAAAGCGAAAATCATCCTGAGAAAACTTACTGAATCGGTCTGTGAATAAGGAAGAAAATTACCATGAAATAAGTAATTCTCTATATCTATGCTATACATTTTCAGTTTTGGCTGACCTCGCATAGTTATAAGCTTTTCGTACTTACAATAAGAAGTCAGCTTATAGGTACTACTGACGTCTAAACAGCGTATCGTTGTCCCAATAATACTTATGGTAATACAGTACGTGTAAATGAATCAAGATGGCTATCCCCACATGGTAAAGTTTCCAGTATTAATGTCGTAATTACCGCGAGATGGCGCTGCAGTCCACCGCCTAAGCGCGAATATTTGGCCAAACGCGGTGGCAATTAATATTGCTTTCTGGCGTTATTCGCATTAATTTAACTTAACAATACAAAGTTGGCGTTTTGCGTGACTAAATGGTACCAAGAAGGAGCGTAGAGTAGAATAGGGAGGTTCCTTAATGTGATTAATCGTTGTCGTATAGTGGCTGTGATTACGGTTCTATTGGGTTATATTGAGAACATAATAGATACTAAGAGACAGCTGAGTGGCTAGGAATGTGATTAATATAGGCCTTCTCGCAGTTGAGGTTGGGAATTCAATTTGCAATATTAATATTACTAATTAGCAATAACTTATTAGAGAAAGAAAGAAAGAAAATACATTTATTTAGCACAAAGATACACACAATACACCAGACATCTGATAAAAACAAAAAATAAAGATAGAATAAATAAATAGAATAGAGATAGTTTGCAATATTTATTCTCTTCATATTGCCTTCGACTTTTCCAAGGCCGATACACACATTGTTACCGTATTACCTTCTCGGTGATTACCTGTCAGGCTGAGCGTGGATGGCCACCGCATCAATACGCAGCGACACCGGTGACACGATGATTGATAGGCTATCAACTATCATGTGTTTATTGGCAAACTTCGATTATTTTATTGCGTACCTATTTTTTGTTTCTGTCGGTAGAAGCAAAGTAAAGTCAGTTAGTAGTTACGCTAGTATTATATAACCTGTGGTAGTGCTTTGATTTTGCTACTCTCCCAACATTTGCTGACTGTACCTTCAGCAACAAAAGTCGATTAACACCAGTTTTTTTTTAATCTGATATCAGTTATTGAGCAAAATATGAACACTTCAGTTTTATTTAATCTGAGATTAAAAAAACTGAAGTGTTAATATTTATTGAGCAAAATGTTTGTTCAAAATTGCATTGTACTTCTGCTGCAATTTTGAACAAGATTAAAAAACTGAAGTGTTATAAATAAAGACGATATGGTTACTCTGAAAAAGAGCAGTGCAGTGCAGTCTTCGATGTTCATTTGTTAAAAATGTGCTGAATAAAAATGAAGTAGATGTACATTTTACAAAGCCGGATCTTCGAAATCGAGATCGCTTTTAGCGATAAGACCTCCCATTGTGTCACCCTTTGTACAGTTTCTATATTTATGTCTGTAATTTATATGGTGTATTTTAAAGAGTATTCTATTCTATTCTTCGTTAGTGTTAATAGCTCACCTAATTTTGATGTCTTGTTTATCAGATAACTAGTGGCCCGGCTGACTTGCTGTCGACTGATGCAGCGACATGTTGTCAAAACATCGATATGTATGTGGTATACTTATTAATGAATTATACACAAAAACCTTCCGATATAAATTGTGGTGGTAACCACATCAAAATCCGTCACGTACCGGTTTAGATGAACAACGCAGTCACACAGACAGGCACGTAAAGAGAGATATACGAGTTATAGAAGAAGATGACAAATTATCTAATTAGTATCAATCAATTTCACGAGAAAAGTAGAAGGAATTTTCCTTTTTTCTTTCTTTAACCACATATTGTTTGTATAGTTAAAACAGAGAGTATTTTACTACGACAAAAAAACCACACTACTAATTTGTAGCGGTGCCTTTAATCTTTTTAATTACCAACTAAATTCAGCACAACTTTATTCGCCGTAATCCCTCGGAGTTGCAAAACTTTTAAACATAGACATGCATTTAATTCCTTTCCTGTAACTAAATACATTTTTGCACAGTAACGAGTTTCCGTCTGCGAAGCGAAGTCGGATTGAACTGAAATCAACGTTCCTATTTAATGAGACTCGTTGTCTAGCCACCATTTTGGGTATTAATTAAACAAGCGGTTTTTGTTCACAGTTTCAGACATTACGGCGCAAATAGTTGAATATTGTACGGTATAATATGTTTTTATTTTAATGTCTAATTTTGTAAACAAAGTGGACAAATAATGAAAATTACATTTTGTCGCATCATCGACACACTTATACGGCAAATTATAAAAGCGGCCTATTTCTATACACTCTCTTAGAACGTGTCTCCACACGATTTCATCGCCGCGGAAATTTGATGGCGCGGCGAGACTATCGCCGCGATTGGGTGCTTTTATAATTTACCGTGGCACGGCACGGCACGATATTACCGTGGACGTGATAGAAGTTTTGTGGCAGTGGACGGCATGCCGTGCCGTAGGATGATTTTATAATTCGCCGTGAAATTATTACGCTTTGCGCGTCTTCAAAGTGCAGACATGTTCTCGAAGAGACAGCGACTACTTATGCTCTATTTGTTATATTTAAGACGTAAAAAAAGACATATTACTAGAAAGTATTGGCAACATCCGCTTTTAAAAGTAAAATATTTAGAAGGGTCATACTACACGCTATTTGATAAGCTCAAGGAAGACCCAAATAAGTTTTTCAATTATTTTCGGATGTCAACAAAATCGTTTTATTACATACTTTCTCATCTGAGTAATGATTTAAAAGCTCGCCGCGCACGCACACATACAAATTTCTTGTACGCACACACTACACTCTCAACAATGCCGCGACGATTTGATAGGGAGCGCAGTATGCTACGGCAACGGCACGGTAGATCGTTGCTGTTCACGGCGTGCCGTTGCCGTGGACGGTAAATTAAAAGCGTTTGCATACAAATGCATGCATTTTGCTTTCCTACTTTACCGTGACGGTAAAAACGTGCCGTACCGTGCCGTGCCACGGCAAATAATAAAAGCGGCCATTCTCTCGCTCGTGGAGGCAGCCCCTTATTAACTATCCTATAGTATGAATTTCTTGGTGGTACAGTCAGGGGAAATATAATTATCAATTTTAAACCCTACGTCAATTTGCCGTGTTATAGCCATTTCATACAATATTCAAAGAATGACAGTTGTGATTTGAATATACGAACAATTTAAGTTGGTGGTGAATGTGCTTATGACATTTTTTACGATGACTTTATGATAAATCGTATTTGTTTACTAAACAAGACAAGTAGGTAATGAAAAATACAACTTTTGGCACATAGGTACTCGTACTTCAGTAACGGTTTTTGTAGCATATTTTGTCTATTTTAAAGTTAGTTCGATGGAGTGGTTCGTTTCATTCGAAGGAGAGTTGTTTTCATGTTTGTATTGCAGTTGTTGTTTGCTATTGCAGGTATCCAGTGAGGCCTTTTAGCTGAGTACAGTGTTGTGGATACCCTGCTGTGTATTTTTCGTACCTATTGACAAAAGAGTTTTCATGATTTTGCTGAATGAATGCTATACGTGTAGAAATAGATACAGTTTTGGATACCTTATGTGAATGAGAATTGACTAAGTTTACAGAGTAAAATCGCAAATTTATAGTGCCAAGCTTTCCTATAATTTAGATAGGTACATCTATAATATATACTTAAATGTAGAGATCTATAATATTATGCCGAAGATTATGGGTGAATGCTGTGTATGTATTCAGTTCGTAAAAATAAAATAAATTATGAGAAATGTACACCTACATGCAATAAAAAAAGTCAAACTCGCACACGAAGGGTTCCGTACTACAGTACAATATTTAACATAAATAACACACTTAAAAAAAAAACGTATGTTGTACAATTATATAAATTTTATTTTTATTTTTTGTTGTTATGTTATTTTTATTTATTTGTTATTTATGTTCGTCTAACTCTTCAAAATGTAGAGAACAGCTGTTTTTTTTTCACGATTTCAGGCTTGGTCCCATAGTAAAAGTTGTTTATAATGATGAGTAAAATTCGGTCACTAATTATATTACCAGTCACGCTATATAATAACGGATGCCAGCTAACTTCGCCCCGTATTCACGAGGTTCCTAACGATTACAAATTAAACTCTTTGCTCGAACGCTGCAGTATCGTGAATTCAGCTCTGCTTGGAATTTGCTCTGTAATTTATCTGTGTCATTCAAAAAATCAACTATTCGTTCGACATTTTGTTAAAGCGCCGGTTCTTTGGAACGGTTGGTTGAGTTAATACTTTGTTAGATTGGAGCTTTATTATGGTTTATTTATATAATACTAGCTGCGCCCCGCGGTTTCACCCGCATAAGTTTCGATCCTGTGGGAAAATCGGGATAAAAATATGTTAATTCAGGGTATCAGCTACCTCCATACCAAGTTTTATCAAAATTGGTCCAGCCGTTTGAGCGTGAAGAATTAACAAACATATAAACCCACACACACATACACACACACCCCCAAACATTCGCATTTATAATATTAGTGTGATTAGTTACAAGTGAAAAATGTCTGAATAGAGCCATAGCTATCGACGAATCCATATTATCTATTAGTAATTTAGCTAATGATTAGTAAACAGAATTAATAAATAAATAACTGATGATCGTATTTTGGAGATGATTTAGAATAGATTTTCGTATAGCGGAAGTTTTAACATATGGTGGCCTAATCGATAATTTAATCTTAAGTAATCATCATCTGCCTAGCCTTTTCCCAACTATGTTAGGGTCGGCTTCCAGTCTAATCGGATGCAGCTGAAAACCAGTATTTTACATGGAGCGACTGCTTATCATACCTCCACAACCCGGTTACTGGGTAGGTAATACGATACCCCTTGGTAAGGTTGGTTGTCAGACTTTAACCTTAAGTATTAGGGATATTTGAAAACGGCTTCTTAGTATCGACCATAGATATCCGGTCGATACTAAGAAGCCGTTTTCAAATATACCTAATACTTAAGGTTAAAGTCTGACAACCAATATCCGTGGTATCGACAAAGAAGCCCTTTCGGGCGAGTAGAAGTCAGTAGCGATTCGTGGGAATCGTCACAGGGATTTACTTGCCCGAAACGGGCGAATCGTCACCTATAGGAAAAATAATATTATTTAAAAGTGACGATTCGCCTTTTTCGGGCGAGTAAATTCGTACGAATCGACTTCAAAACCTTTAAAACGGAACTCCTCCAGCTAAAGCATTATTCTCTAGAAAGATAAACACGAAACTTTATCAAAGTTAACTCACCAACGACAATACAAACAGGAAAAAAGTAATAAGTGAACAAAACTACCCTAGAATGTCATTAGAGGTAAAAACGTTGAAAGAAAACGCGACTTATAAGGCACCTGTCCCACCTCGCCGACGATTAGCAAGAAACGAGTACAGACTACAACTACAAATACAACAAATAATAATAAAACAACAACAAATATAATACAACAACTAGAAATGAGTTGGCGAGCGGCGAGCCTGTAGTTCGGAAAATTTTATCGCTGGGCTATGAGGGAGTGCGTGGGTGCTACGAGCTGCTTGACTGCCTGGTTACGCAGCGAGTGTTCTGCTCGCCAAGCGAGGAGGGTCACTGAATAAGTGTATTGTTGCCGCTGCGATAAACTAGTGGAGAGAGAGCTCTCACCGGTAGTAGTTAGAACAAGTATTCATATTCTCTATACCTCTTTTACTGACACGGAAACTACATCTATTGTACGTTTCTTGAGCGAGAAAATAGTCGATAGCTATTCGCTTTCTCGTCGGTGCCGCGGCGGTGGTGAGACAGCTTCCTTCAGAAATACGCCTACAACTTTTTCCTTATGACGTAGTACGGGAAGATAAACAAAAACAAAAGAACAGCCATATTGTTTTGACAGTAAAGCCAGGTGAAACTAAAGTTCTCTATGGCACGGATTTCGGCTTTGATTTTCCTGTAGTGGCTTTTGTTCAAAGGAACTCTCGAACGTCAAAACATATGGCTCATAAACGGTACATATGGTTTTGTGTGAGATTTCTTGTTATTGCTATGAAAATTCATCAGTCATACGGACCGATTGTTTTTGTCAATTATGCTTAGCGCCCAATAAACAAGCAGGGAATCGAGGAGGGGGCTTTAGGGGATCAGAACGGAATAACTCGTAGTAACGGCCACGTTTTGTAGGAAAAAATATTTTTGTGTTGGATAGTCCATTTATCGAGGAAGGCTATAGGCTATATAACATCACGCTACGACTAAAACGAGTGGAGCATCAATAAAAAATGTTGCAAAAACGGGAAAAATTATTCCTTTGGAGAGCTTCCGTTGCATACGCTGTGTAAACGGGTAAAGTTAAGCAAAATTTAGGTATGACGGAAAAAAAAAATCGTTCCCCTTTAAAAGTAAAAAAAAAAAGTTCGCGACAGCATAATGTCTATCTTTTAAGGTTGACTCATTATAACCTTTTTTTATAGTAATCTTTGTTCTAAAATAATGCATAATTTGCGAACGTGTTTTTATAAACATGATATTAATTCTTATCCAAATAAATACGCTATTCTTCACAAGTGTTTAATTTTGAACAAAATTGCCCTTGACATCGTTTAATTCCAATTAATATTTTAGGAGATATCATAGTTTTAAAATAACTCCACAAGGCGGCCGGGTATAAGTAATGTAATAAATAATCCTAAGTAATACTCATAAAGTAATGTAATATAAAATCTAAGTCCTTGAAAAGCGATCTTCGCCGCTTTAATACAGACCGTATGGACGCGATAGAGCGAAATAAAGGCTCCAAGGTCTTTGCTAGAGATCTGTCTATTGGGCAGAGCCAGCTTACAAAACTGAAGACCGATGATGGCAGCTTAGGACCGTATCCGCCAAACCTGAGCTGTTGAGAGAGATCGAGAGGTTCTGTAGGTCTAACTGCGAAAAATAGGTCAATGGTCGAATCGGACTCAGCTGGTCAGCGTTCGGGAAGCTACGCAATATCTTCTCGTCCCACATACCGCAGTGAAACGTGGTCGCTCACAATGGGCCTTATAAGAAGGCTAAAAGTCACCCAAAGGGCAATGACGAGGGCTATGCTTGGAGTTTCCGTGCGTGATCGAATCAGGAATGAGGAGATCCGCAGGAGAACCAAGGTAACCGACATAGCCCGAAGAATTGCCAAACTTAAGGGGCAGTGGGCAGGGCACATTGCTCGCAGAACAGATGGCCGATGGGGCCGAAAGGTTCTGGAGTGGCGACCGCGTACCGGAAGACGTAGCGTTGGAAGGCCTCCCACAAGGTGTTGGATGCGAGAAGCACAGAACCGGTCGAAGTGGAGGTGGTTGGGGGAGGCCTATGTACAGCAGTAGACGTCTTTCAGCTGAAATGATGATGATGAATGTAATATATTTTAGTAGGTTTTTTCCTCAAATTAACGTAGGTGTAACCGCGGGGCACAGCTAGTTCGAAGATATGTAAGTAGCATCCCCAAACCCGCATTGGGCCCGCGTGGAAGATTACAGCCCACTTCCTCTCAAGAAGAGGAGGCCTGTGTCCCAGCAGTGCGTACATTTTTCGAGTTCCTGCGGCCTTCACAAGATCGTCGGTCCACCTTGTGGGAGGCCTTCCAACTCAAGTAGCGTTAGAAGGCCTCCCACAAGGTGAACCGATGACGACTTCATGTTACGTGGGAACATTATAGGCTGATTATATAAATCCTAACTTCCTAACTAAATATTTTAAATGCGAAAGTATGTTTGTTTGTTTGTTACCTTTTCACGCCTAAACCACTGAACCGATTGCATCCTGAAAATTTTCATATACGTTGTCAGGTGTACAGAAACTGACATAATACCTTTCATCCCGAAAAAAAGTGCTGTTCCCGAGGAAAACCACAATAACGTTATTATAATAATAGATAGCGCCACTTGTCTTTCGAACGGGATCGACACTTATGCGGGTGAAACCGCGGGGCGCTGATAGTTCTTCCATAAGTAGGTATATTGCTAATAATAAATATCTGAAAACTGTCGCGTTAAGATAAGTGAGCAAACAAATTCAGTGTGCGCGGTTACTGAGGGATCCTCGAGGGAAATTTGCGGCGATCCAATCGGCCATATACAGCTCATATTTCTGCATTACGTGCCTATGCGCTATGCGCCGATTTCAACTGCAGGCTTTGTCGCGTTTGGCAATCAGGGACCTAATTCAGTTCGGTTTAATTGCTGTTTTTATGTAGGTATTTGTGTTTGTTGAAAACTTTGAGCTTTGTGAGCGCTATGTGAATGTGTGAATGTAATTGTGCGCTTTTATCAGAGGAATTCTATTGAACAACATTTTAATTAATTGACAATGGAAATTATCGTGGGCAACATACAGAGAGACAACAACAACACAGCCACGACCATAAAAGTGTTTGGAATACGTGCACCTTATAACGTTATCGCGGGTAGAACCTGGATGAGTCTGGCGCAGAGGCGGGAGGATCCCGAGGAGGCAGGCAGTGTCGGGTGCCGCATCAGTCGGGGGTTGCGGAAGGATCGTACGTTCCCGCAACCCCCGGCGTAGGTGTGAGATGGAACACCGGGGTGGTTTTTAGTCAGTAAGAGTCTGACAGACCCCGCCGCCCGCCCCAGGGCCGCGGAAATCCATGAGAATTTTCCAACACGGAAACAAAAAAAAAAGAGCGGGAGGATTGATTTATGAAAAGACAGGCCCATGCACAGCAGTGGGTATAGTCGGGCTGTGGATGATGACGTTATCGTGGACGGACATTTAAAAGCGTCTTCACATGTTTTCTTACATTTTACCTTCATTTTACTTCCATGTGTCATCGAGATGCCGTGACGTGAACGTCCACAATAATAATATCGTCACGTTAGAAATTATAAAAGCACACAATCTTACTAATATTGTAAATGTGAAAATTTGTTTGTTTGGATGTTTGTTACTCAATCACGCAAAGACGGGTGAATGGATTTCGATGAAATTTGGCACACAGACAGTTTATTACCGGGACAAACACATAGAACTTTTTGGCAACTGTCTCAGCACATAACTGTTACCTACTGTCATTTGATATTTTGTATACATAGGCTGTTGATGTACCTTTATAAATAAATAAATCCTGGGTAGCGCGTTCCTGTGGAGTAATTTTTGACATTTACACGGGCGAAGTCGCTGGCAAAAGCTAGTGGTTAGGTACATATTTTTAGTCTCTCTGTATTGTATGCTGCCCTCGATCATTTCCGTTTTCGTATCGAAATATCACTTCGCTATTAATTTTAAATTTTGTTCAACAATTTATGAATTCCTGAACGGTTCCTGAGTTCACGAAGGAACGTGAAAACTGTTGTCTGATTGATTCCTGCTAAGACTTGAAATATAACGTTTAATTTGGAAATCAGTTAATTAAATACAAAATATTGTTTTTTATGTCACAACTAGCTTCTGCCCGCGACTTCGTCCGCGTAAAATTTCACCCTCTTAGGGTGGAATTTCGAAAAACCCTTTCTTAGTGGATACCTACTCTTCAAAAATAACACACCCTCCAAATTTCATGTCTCTAGGAGCAGCGGTTTAGACTGTGCGTTGATATATCAACAATCAGTCAGTCAGTTTACCATTTTATATACAAGGTGTAACAGAATAAACGCAAGTCCTGAAAGTAGTTTGTTCATAATTGATTACTGAATGAATTTCGGTAACATTTAAGATAGGTATGTTTTTTTAAATTATGTATTTTGCCATACTGATCGCCGATTGAGCCAAAGAAAATTCAATCTTATGTCAAGGCAATAAGACTCAATTTTGAATGCATAAAGTAATGATAGGGTCAACACAATTTAATTAATAAAAATAGTTAGCTTTAAAAAAAAATTGTTTTGATCATTGTATTATGCTTTTAACTCAATACTCTAATTGGGGTGTATGAGGTCTTGCGTTCATTATGTTACGCATTGTATATAGATAAAGATATTCAATGTATTTCAGAGTTACAGAGTAGGTATAAATTGAAAGGGATCGTAAGTGCTTTAAATTCTAGGCAAAGAGCTCGCCTCTTACCGTACAATTTATTTATATTTGTGCATTGAGTTTAGCATACGTAATGTAAGACCACTTGAGCTCCGGACTACGTAACACCTACGTATCTTCTGTTTTGACTGAGGAGTGGGTAAATAATATATTAAAACTCTTTCTTATTAAGAGCGTTTACGTCGTACGGCATTTCATACAAACTTTCAAGCCCTTGTTTTTCGAAATGAATGAACCGATTTTAATGAAACTTCATACGCATAAGCAGGATACAAAGGTCTAAAAAGTTACTTAAGAACATTTTAGAAAAATAGTGTTACAGCCAAATTAGACCAATTTTAAAAATTCCATAGAAACAGAGATTTACAGTTATCTTTTTTTAAATAAGACATTTCGAAAATGTGTGTATGTAAAGATGGTCAACCATCCATAGACCAGCTGCGGCAAGCGTAGCTTAACCTGAAAACTAACTCAGAAAGTACCTATATACATGTATGAATTGAAAAGTTATGTTGCTACAGTATTTTTTTTCCAGTTTTTTTTTTGTAGGAAAAAGGTCTGTTTCCTGTTTCTCACGCACCTAACTAAGATACGATACCATTAAAGGAGAAGGCAACAATGATCAATATAACGATATTTTGTTCTAGTAGGCTATATAAAAAAAACATTGATATTAAATACGAATTAGAATACTCTCTGCTTTCCCAAGAGGATATTAATGTTTTGATCATATTAAATTTTTTTCCCCAGGGTACGGAAAAGAAGTCCTACGAAGAAATAAAATAATTCAATTTGAAATAACTGAAACATTCTGCAAAGCCGTTTAATTAGTTACAGTAACAAACTACACAACAATGGATCTTGTTTCCGTGTCATTCGCAAAATTAATATTCAAACAGAACGCAAATGAATGTTAATAATTATTTAATGTTGATTGATTAATTCAGCGCCACAACACAGGCTTGTCAGTCGCCAACCAATCAGAAACCAGCAAACCAGTGCGTTTTCATTTATAACGTTGTTAATAAATCAGTTTTCTATGTCAGCATCGACGGATTACGCAAATAATTAATTTGTCATGCAACCAAAAGCAAATTCGCTGATAGCTATTAACAGGAATAACAAGCTACATCGAATTTCAATTCAGCTTTTAATATGTTTCACTAATGGATGAAACAGTACCCTGAGGCATACGTCATTATTTTGCTTTCAGAATAATCCCAAATGTTGCGACAGTCGACATTTGCAAGCATAATATTGTAATTACATTTGCGGAAAGTATCAAAGGAAATGGTATTCATGTTAACATAGTGTGGTGTGCAGGATTTAATAATTTAATATCTTCAGTCAAAATCAACATTATGGAATTTGTAATTGGACGGTGATTATATTATTATGTTTATTTTGGTTATTTTGCTTTTATTTCTGTCCCGTGTGGATTCGTAAAAGATGTTCAAAACTCGATGATATTTTTTAACAAGCTGGAACAGAAATGATGTCTTCGTACTACGGTGGTTTAATTAAGCCAAGCATTGTTATTGATGCACTTCATGACAAACAAGAGAGCCCAATTTAACCGTTGAATGACCATTGTGGTCAATGACCTAGGCATATTTTGAAATCGAAACCCGTCAATTTGGCCAAGAAAATGCCTAAAGTAAAAGTGCGCAGTGCTGCACGCTCCCACCCTATTTCAAGTGAAACAAATATCAACTTTATTTCAATGACAATTAAGTTGATTTCAGAGTGACTAGCACTATTGAAAAATGTTTGAAGTTGTAGCGTAAACTAAACTTTATTGTGTAGGAATTTAAGTTATTTTTCCATTAATTCACATTTGTCTACATTTTTAGCAAATAAATCGCGAACGCAGCAACACAACAACAACAACAACCAATCAATCAATCAATCAAAATATTTTTATTTCACATAAACCTGCATAGGCACTTATGAAACGTCAGAAGCTAGGTGCACGGTTCCAACTGGTTGTTTCCTATGGAGAGGAACCGGCAAGAAACTCCACGGTTACTCTTTTTCAAAATAATTGGTTTTTATAATGTTTTCAAATTATTGTAGGTATGGGAGGTCAGCGTAGGCCTGTTAACAAGTACCAGGTACTTGATATAATAAAAAAATATCTTCAGATCTAAAGTCTACAAGGCCTACAACAACACAACAACTACAACTACAACTTCCATTGGTCAAGAAAATACATACAACTAAAATACATCATTCTCCTGCCATTATCAAATTTATTTGGAGTCGACGCAACACATCTTTTTCTTCCATTCTATTAGTCGCAATATCAACACCTCTATAGCCATATCGTCTATCAAACAGTTTATCCACTGCTTCTTTGGTCTTCCTCTACTCTTAAAGCCATCGACATTCATACTCAAAACGTAAATATATACAACCACCAATAAAGATCTAAATAAAGCACCAGCAGATATCAACTCTGTCTAACAGATAGCAGTACAATTTCATCCCGCAGCCGTATAAGATAATATACACAATAATGCTAGCAACACCAGACACGTAATAGATACTTCAGCACGTGTACCGCTACCTGCAATATACCTGAGAGTACCTCGGAATATACATAGACGTATTACGTGTATCATCTGACTTCTAGGATTGTCGAACGTTCTGTATAATATTATTCTCTCTGGAATATTCTCTTAGCCTAATGAATGTTTATATAAGCTGTATAGTTGGCTATGGTCCTCTGGTTTGACGAACGAGAAAGGACTTAACATAATTGTTTTGAAAATTTAGAATTAGGGACTGTTGGTAGTCTGCTTGTAACTTCGTCCTTTCTCATCATCACGGCTCGTTATAGGCAATTTAGGAATCTTTTTTTTAAACACACAGCTAAGCGGAAAAGCCCGTTTTTATTAATGACAGCTGACGACCAAGCCTTATGGGAATCCCTAAAGAGACCCAGAGCTCAGTGTATATAGTGGGTTTAAATTGTTTAATTTATCTATATATGTATGTATTTAGAAATATATAAGTATGTTTATCAGTTGTCTAGTACTCATAACACAAGCTCTGCTTAGCTTGAGACTAGACGGCGTTGTGTGATAGTTGTGGAATATTATTATTATTATTATTATTATTATTCCGGCCTCTGTGTAGCTACACCAAAAATACAGTTTGCTAGCGTTATTGTCGAAATATTCAAAACTCTGTCCGAATAATTCACAATTTGCCAGTGTATACAGTATACTGTTGCATGAGCTATTTTTAAATTACATTTTTGCAATCGTGCGCCGTACTGGAGTGCTCATCTTACTGCGCAAAGTTGCCCAAGCTGTTTCTATTCATTTTGAAAAGTTTTGCGCGTTATTGCTTGTCTGCGGAATAAAAACAAACGTTTTATTATAAGCTGTGGTGTTTCATTAAAGTTTCTAGGTACCTACTGCAGGCTGGGTTAGTAAAAATTGCAGTGGCAGAGCTGAGACTTAAAGACGTGTGTATCAGTCTGGGTGGACCATTAAATAATTATGAAGCTTTTTAGTAGTTACATAGAAAGGATTGTAAAATCTGATGAATAATTTGTTTTTACAAATGTCCAAATAATAACAAAAATTAATACAATTATCTAGTTGTAAAGTGTATTTCAAAATAGATTTCACAACTCGCAGATCTTCTATGTATAACATTCACAAATAATCACAAGCCAATTTTAAGGATAAACCTTTCATACTATTCTAATAACCTTTTGCCTTTAAAATTGAATACCCGAGTTTACCCGTATCCTCATGCAATAGACATAAAGTCAATATCATGGACTGTACACACATCAGCTTGCTCCGGATTCATCTCGTCCTTTTCACTGAAAATAACTTAGTTTCAAAGCTAACACATTTTACCAGTTTATTCATCTGTGTTTATTCAGTGGCTCGGCTTTGAGTGGTCCCCTAGACTAGTACCTAGTGTCCAAATGTAAGCAACCATTTTTAACCTTAAAAAAAATTAGGAGGTTCTCACCTTTCTTTTTTTGATGTGTTCCCCGTTTACTCGAAGACGGCTAGACCGATTTGAAAAAAATCTTTTGTTGTTTGAAAGGGTATACTTTCCAGGTGGTCCCATTGTCATCAGGTCAGGGTCTGATGATGGGATCCTGGAGAAGTCGAAGGAACTCTTCAAATATTATAGTCACACCAATAGCGATTATGGGTATTTTTTATAGTAACTCGTGCATTTGCTCTGGGAAAGCACCATTTGGTGAAGTGGAACTGATGATGAAGACCACAGATGGCCACCAGAACTACTCAATAATAAGTATTTCACGGGTTGCGATTCGATTACTTACACGGGTTGCTAAGCAATTTATGCTCGTCACAATGCAAATGGTGAAATGAAGCTGATGGTGAAATGCCAGGAGAACTCCTCAACAATTAACGACCCTGCATAGGGAAAGCAATATTTTGTAAAAGGGGATGAGCAAGTTGACATTAGGCTGTTTTAACTTAGATAAATTATAAACGACAAAAAAGCGAGAAATAAAACTTTTTAACAAAAAAAATATGACTTCACGTTTTGTAGGTTTATAATGTTAAAGTTAATGGAACGGTGCAGGTATCGGTGTTATTTGTGTGTATAATTTCTGTCTTTGACAAATATAATTATTTTACCAATTAGGCAGTAGGTTCAAGTTTTGTTACTACAATAGCAGTGACGACATTTGATCCAATTCCGTTAAAATGTATTTAGCTTTTTTAAACCCTATTCTGATACTTATAAAACGTTTCCATCGAAACTACCAACCCAACCTCATGTTGGCCCTTCCAACCAAATGGACCAAATGGTGCGTAGGACCAATTATTCAAAATTATTTACTTTATTGTTTATACTGCCAGGGGCGTTATCTAAAAGAAGCTCAAAATTAATTTCCCGCCGGTGTGCCCCACGTCTCAAGCGTCACGTGCTCCAACAAAATTTGGTACTGTAATGAGAATAATAAATTTCTGGACGAAAAATAAATCATCCTAAGTATTATGGAGAAAGAAAAATGGCGATCTAAGCGCGGTGTGAAAAGACACGGCCAACGTGTTTATAACGCGCTTTCTGTGTGACAAAAAAGTAATTCTATTTACATAGGAATGTGTTACGGGGTTAAATTTGAAATGTATTGCGAGTATGGGTTGAAATTGAAATAGACTTGCATGTTTGGGTTAGTTTAAAGTAATTTATTTTTATAATAATAATAATAAACCATTTATTATCAGGTAACAAAGACCCATAGATACATACCTTAACCTAAGTATACATAATAATATAGTAACAATTTTGTTAGTAAATAAAACTTATTAACTATGTTAGTATCACTATAGTTGCACTAAGTCTTTGTGCGGTCTGGTGGCACTTGTCCGCGAAAGCGGCGGAATACCACATCTTGCGGCCAAAAGCTTTCTTCCATCACCAGGTGCAGGTAGCATGTTGGGTAGTTGTTGTTGGTTTTGTGTGTTGAACATGCGCTGATTATATTTAATATTATTTTATTAGTCACTTGTGGAGTATCTTGCAATTTTTCGCTTCAATATTGCAAGGATAATGCAAAGAAATCTTATATCAGTAGGCAAAATTATATTAATTTATTATTCATTTTATTTATTAAAACTATGCACAAGTAAAAGAAATACTGTACAAAGGCGGACTTAATATTAGTCTTCATTATAGTCTAGGAGTCTACTTAACTTACGCAGGTTTTTATCAAGTGTATTATTTCTTTTGATCTAAACTCTAATCTAACTTTATCTACACTATTACCAACAATAGTTCGTTACAATGTTACCAGAATAGAATAGTTACAAACTATCATTAGGACATACAGAGCTCATATTAGAAATACTTCGGCGAAGCTCGTGAGATATCTAACAAAACGCTAGTCGTGTACGTGTTGCCCCCCCTATAAGTGTATCTCAAAAGAAACGGTAGAAAAGTTGTGAGTTTTCAGAAAGTAAGCAACTTTGTCGTTCATTGGTTACTCAAGAGATACATATTTGAACTGTATTGTTGGGGCTTTACGATGGTCTAATACCTATACATTTTTTAAGGGGTCCTTTACACAATTTTGATTGTAAAGGGCATTTTTGTGATAAGTGATGACAAATTTCAACAAACATTGAAGATCACCTTGAAACGGATTACAATCTAGCCTGGCTACATTTTTTTTTTTTCAATTATGATGATTATTAGATAACTTATATTTGTTCGAAATAATAATGTGGCCTGCCTTATAAAGCAGTGGTGACCCAGTGGTAACGGCCGCGACCTACGAATTGTAGGTCGTACGAACCCAGACGCTTCAATTTTTGTAAATTATTTCATCACGACTGCTCTCAAAATGGTGAAGGAAAATATCGTGAGGAACCGGCATGTCCTAGAACCAAAAGTCGTGACATTTACCGACCCGCACTGCGCCCGCGTGGTTGATTAGTTACGTTACGGCTCACTTCTCTCACGGAGAGGTCTGTGGCCCAGCACTGGGAATATTATAGGCTGATTATGCATAATGCTGCCTTTTGTGTACTCAATTTCATCGTGACTAAATGTCTTGCTAGTTAATATACGCTAACTCAATCTATGACGATAGCGATGCGGATGAGTTTTTCGACGCTATTTTCTAGTTTCTGTATAGTTTTAGTTATGTTAGAATTTAATTTTGTTATTTTTACCTGTCTAAATGAATATATATCTTTATAGAAATATCTATGGGCTATCTGACTATCTTAATCATCAGTAATCTCTTTTAAGATTAAGTTAATTATTCATCCAGTTCTTTATAGATTGCTACAATTTACTTAAGCACATAAATGAGATTTTTTATTAATTATTTAAAAAAACCCACAAGCGAACCGTGGCAGATTGAATTAAGGGGAGGTGAAGAGGCGGTGAGATGCTGGTGATCTTCGCTTCAACTTTCCAAATTAATAGGAATGGCGGCTGGCATTCCACAAGGAACCTAAAAGTTATGAAAAGAACACACATTTTTTTGACAATAAAAGATATCTAGAAATGGAAACCGTATTTATTTTATTGGGAAACATTTATCTAGTCGCATTGAAATGGCCAGTGCTTCATTTTAGAAAAATAAAAAGGTTCTTTTGAAGCGAAAGGTCTGTTGAGACCTTAATCCAATTTCCCTTCATTGCTAGTTAAGTCGGAGTACCGTTATCAATTTAGTTCAGAGTATTGGGGACAAATGAAGAATTCGGAGGCATCTCGTGTGGAAAATACCCTTATTGTGTTACGTCTTGGGTACGTTGGGGGCGTGTTACCTATCACGTTGTTATCATATTAATGAGGGTGACGTCTCACATTTCGTATGATACCCTTCCATAACGTGTTCGAGGAGCCTGGCAACAATGTGCCATCTAATTCCCGCTACATTTTCGTCGCTAAATAAGCTGATACGTTTATTTTATCTGGAGGGTATATTGGAAGTATTTCTATTAGGTACCTAGCCGAGGAGTTACACGATCAACTCTGTTGGAAAAGTTTTTTATTGGGAAGGTCTACACTTTATTGTTTCAAAGGCTCACTGTTTTGTTGCATCAATAGACCACTTTTCAAGTGCTTTTACTCAAAGAATAATGTATAAAGCCACAAACACTGCAGGAGTTATTTTTCAAATTAAATTTTTCGCGTACATAAGTCTCGCTGAGTACCGTCGCTGCGGAAATCCTCACGGAATGGATTTGCCTGGGCTCCGCTCAGGTCGCTTGCATGATACGCTTCCACGCTTTAGAAATTTCATTTAATACTTACTTCCAGTTTTTTAGAGACCCCTTTTAAACAACAGCGGTGATATTCTGTAAAAATCTCACCGTGACACCTGAAGTGAGCGTGGAGTGAGCTGTCAATAGTGTCAATTCCTAGCAAAAACAAACTCACTTCACATAAGTTTTCACGGTGAGATTTTTACAGAATCGACCGGCTGATTAGATTTGGATTCTTTGAATATAAGTTTGCAGTTAATAGTAATTTAATAGACAGTCAGGAATGTTGGAGAATGCTAGATATTTTTATACCGATCGCGAAGATAGGCGCTGGTGTAAATGAATGCTTCTGAAAAATAAGTGGATCGGCTTGTTGCTTGCCAGATTTATGTCTTAATTGGTTTTCTACTTTTCTGCATTTCCTTTCCTCAAGCTCTCAAGAAAAGACGGCAACGAAACGATCCATTATCTCAAACAAACAACATTCTAATCTAACCACATTCCACTTATAGATAACATTCCCAGCGTAAACATTATTTTGTCGTCCATTTTATGAGTTCCTACATTTTGAGTATTGTGAGAAGGATACTTTCCATTTATTTTGTGAAGATTTCGTGAGGCATTAAATTGGGTTTGCGGATGGCCGCAGATGTCTTCGGGATTATCCGGGGCTCAGGAAGCATATGGCCGACCCGCGAGGATTTGAATAGGCTGTGCTTCTGCGGCCCTGACTGCCCCGCTTTATGCTCTCAAGACGTTTTCATCTTGGCATTATAAAATTGTGATTCAGAAATATATTTGGATGTAACTTTTGTACGTTAGTAAAACTGAATGGAAACTTTTAATAAAAAGGATTTCCACTGATTTTATTTGTACTAGATTTATTTTTCTTTTGTATTTCTTGGGCAATGATTTCTTCAGTGTCAAAAATAAGAATAATTAGGCTAACATAATCAGCCTCCGCTCAACTGTTGAAAAATCAACATTTGATTTATAACAATAAAAATTCAAGTGTTTCTCATTAGCCACAGTTGAGCCATGTTCCCACTGCTGGGACACAGGCCTCCTCTCGGTGAGAGGGTATGGGCTGTAATCTACCACGCGGGTCCAGTGCCAACTGTTAGATGTAATATGCCTTCGAATTTTTGGTTTTAGGACATGCCGGTTCCTTACGGTGTTTACTTTCACCGTTTTGAGAGCTGTGGTGATGAAATAATTTACACAAAGTAAAAGCGCCTGTCTGGGTTCGAATCTACGATCTGATTCGTAAGTCGCGCCATTGGCACTAAGCCACCACTGCTCTCAAGTTCGTCAGTTCATCTAGTTTGTCTGAATGGAAAAGTTCACCTTTATCTTTATCACAGATAACGAAATAGAAACCGAGCTAGGTGCGATGAAGCAACTAGTATAGTAAAGGCAATCATATAGAAGTTTCATTCTCGATGAAAGCCCAAAGGGTAAGAGAATAACCCGCAGAAGATATGATCGGTGGCCGTGAAACCCTCTTCTAGTTTTCACTATGGCATTAGGACTCGTTTTATTCGGAATACGTTTGTCAAAGGCTTGGGTATATTTTGATATGAATTTACGATTTAGGGTTCTTATTTAGAGACCTGGAAATGAGAAATGTAGACGTAGAAGTTATGACTGATCGAGAGGAAGTAATGACAGAGTCTTGAGTGTTAAAATATTTATGGTTTAACTAGCTGCGCCCCGCGGTTTCACCCGCGTAAATGTCGATACCGTGGGAATATCGGTATAAAAAGTAGCCTATATGTTAATCCAGGGTATTAGCTACCCCCATACAAAATTTATAAAAATTGGTCAAGCCGTTTGAGCGTGAAGAATTAACAAACATTAATTAACACACACACACACTCACAAACATTTGCCTTTATAATATTAGTGTGATGAAGCTCTGAGGTACCTATTATATCAAGCGATCCCTAGCTTCCTTCTTCATCCTACGACACATGGAAAGCAAACAAAAAAATGCGAAATCCATACACATACTATAGACTCGGAAATCTAAGTAAAACTGTCTGATTGTCTGTGTGTTACCTTTTCAAGTCACGAATTTGGATGGATATACGGATAGACCATGACCTAGGTTAAGACATAAGATACTTTTTATCGCGGTAGTACGTTCCCCTGGAATAATTCCCGACCTCCAAGCGTGCGAAACCGCGGGCTAAATATGTAAAGCTCGTTAAAAACGATAATAATAAAAAAACATAAATGTCTTTTGAAAGTCGATCGAATCGAAATTGTCTAATTAAATAAGATAACAAGGAAGGTGTAGATACACTTGACAAATTATTTTTCTCACAACAAGCTCAACAATAATATTTATTCGGTGTTGTATAAAAGAAGATGAATGACCCCGTGACTTCCTGAAACTTTTCCACGACTGTTGTTGTTTACAACCCTTTATTTTTTGCATGCAAAAAAAGGTCCGGTAATAAACTGTGTTGGTAAGTGTGCATACAGACGAGCGACAGGCTTCAAATAGAGGCATGTTGACGACGGACGGCTGCCATCGACAACGTGCCGCTCGTGTGTATCACCACTAATTGTTGTAAATGATTATAATAAAATAATAATAATCATTTTATTACAGACCTGTCTGAAAGAGGACTTTTGGCCGAAAGGTGTCGTATATCGACGTTTCCGTGAACAGTTACGCGACACCACGCAGCGAAACACGACGCCGACAATGTTACGTGTATAGTTCATAGTTTTAAGGTTTTTAATATGTAGGTATTAGTTTATTATTGTATAAGATTGTTTTGTGTATTTTATCTATGGGCCTTAGTAGCCTGATAATAAAATGATTATTATTATAAATGATTATAGTGTAGATCAGCGAATTTAGATGTACCTAAGCTATCAAAAAGTTTTAACTCGGTAGGTACTACCTACTTTAGTGTAAAGCAAAAATATAATAACTTAGGTACTTACCTACTTCATTTGCAAAATTTCTTTGAAATTACTCTTGCAGATTACAAACGTAAAAAACAAACTTATTTTAGCAATAAGTTCTCGCTTAAAGTTATTTTTTTAAATTAAATCCGTATAAAAAGGTAAGTATCGTCGTCGGTCGCATGTTACGCGTCCGATGTCCGGGGAAATGTCAGCATTTCCCGCCAATCGCGTGTCCCGGAAAGGCAAAACATCGGCAACCCCCGTTGTTATTACAATGTAAAATGTATTTTTATGAGCGAAACGCCATCCCCCTGTTTTAGGACGAAATATGAAATTGCCATGAAAAAAAATATTATTCAAGGAATATTTTACTTATTGAATGTGTTTATGTAATGTAAGGCTAGAGAGGACGTGACGACCGAGATGACTTCTAAAGGGCTATTCAAACCTAAGCGAAAACTTAAGGTACCTTAAGTTTTCTCGTAGTTTTTTTTCCTATGAGCCAAATTATCTGAAACAGAATTTAATGATATTATTTTTTTTTTCATTTTGAAGAAGCATATAATTATGTACGGTATTAAAATAATAATAAGAATATGTACGAGTAGGTATATAAAAAGGAAAGAAAATAAATGAATTTAATTTTAGATTATATTTTTTTTTATTTGATGATTTAGAAAAAAAATTATGAATAAATTGAAAGTATTAAAACTTGTTGAAGTGGTGAATTTTCATTTTTATTTCGCTACACTACGTACCACACGTACGTACATTAGGGGTCCTGGGTTCGATTCCCGGGTCGGGCAAAGTGTTTTTGAGTTTTTCGATTAGGAATTTCTTAGTAACAGCCCGGAGTTTGGAAGTTGGCGGTGTGATACCCCCGTGCCTCGGAAAGTACGTTAAGCCGTTGGTCCTGCGCCGGATCTCTCTCCGGTCGTGTCGGATTGCCGTCCCATCGGACTATGAGAGTGAGGGAAGAGGGACTGCACCTGTGTCTGCGCGCACACTTGTGCACTCAAATTCAAATTCAAATATTTATTTGCCATAAAATACATTGTTCATTTGGGGAAGATCTTAAAGCCTAAAAGTTATTGTATTCTGCCTGCAAGCAAGCGTGCAAATTTCATTCAATATAGTCATTAATTTTCACATCGTACCCAAAATGCAAACGCAACATTAAAATAAATAAAACATAAAAAAAAAAAAAACAGACCAAACCAAAATAACATTCATGCATTTCAATACTTTAAATTGTCCGATTATAAAAATTAACAAAAAATAAAGTATAAATGTCAATACAGTAAATTTAAATGTTAATAATTAAAATAAAAAATGTCAATCAATAAAATTAATGTCAAGACTTAAAATCTAATGTCATTGAAATAAATTTAAATGTCAATATCTATAATTAAAAATGTCAATAAATTAAATAAAACAAATATTATTTCATGAAAATTACTATTATATACCTCCCTCTTATCTTATCTCCCGCGCCGAAGGCTAACTTTCGGCCGAACTACGGTCTGGAGGACTTTTATTTATTTACCCAGATATAGAATAGTTTCAAAATGCAAAGCTAGACCACTCCAACTAAATATGCAAGCAAGCAAGCTCCACTAAATCGGTATTCAAGCATAGCAGTTACTTAACAATGATTTGAGTGGCGAAACAATGCGCGCCTGTCCCGGACATAAAGATGAGAGTCCCGGTGTACGGGAGTCCGGCGTCCGGGACTCCGAAATAGTTGCTTTGTGTTGCTATCGGTGATTTTCGGGTAAGGCGAGTTTGTAATACTTGCTGATCTGATTTATTGAGTGGCCACCACAGTTTACTTGTAAGACGGGAATGTTCGGTCCAAGTTTTGTGTTCAATATATTGTTAAGGATTTAGTAGAGTAGGTTTCGAAAGATATTTTGTTACTTGGAACTTAGTATGAAGTCAGGGCCGTCATTACCCGGGGGTGAAAGGGGTGCATGGCACCCGGGCGCAGGGTCTTAGGGGGAGCAGGCCAATCGCCTTATACTATATCATATACATAGTATCTACATACAATGCGTGATCGAACCGTCTCAAAATTTAAATTAATAAAAAACTACTTACGATTAACTATGACTCAAGATAGATTGACTTTGGTTATAGTATAGTATATCGAATTGAAAGTTGATTACAAAACAGGTGATATCATAAAAAAGATGGCCGACTTTAAACCCGGAAAAAATTAATTTGATATTTGAAAATGTACCTAATTTTATTGTAGAGTAAGAAACAAAAAATAATTAGAATGAAATAATTATATTAATGATATTTTTTTTAAATTAAGAATTAATTGAAGTCTGAATGAAGTCTAAAGGCGCGTACGCACGTACGAACAAAACATGGTGAACACGAACATAATGGATCGCCTCGAACATTTTTGACGAACACAGGTTATGTTCGTTAGTGGTACGCACGTGCGAACAAAGTGTTCGATGTTCGTGTTCACCATGTTTTTGTTCGTACGTGCGTACGCGCCTTTAGGACTACACACAGGGCATACTTAGTCTAAATTTCTGGGGTGGTGGTATTATGAAAATTGATAAGTAAAAAAAATTGTTTAAGTAACTATAAAGTTGCCATGATCAACCATGGGCCATGGTTGATCATGGCAACTTTATAGTTACTTAAACAATTTTTTTCCATGGCAGTCAAAAAGTTTTGTTTTGTTTCCAATTTCGTCCAAAACTTGTTAAACTAATTATTCTAATAATAACACGTCATACTTCATAAAAAAATATCTATACAAATATAACAACTAAGTACCATTTTATAAAATATTGCTTGAAAGTAGATACATTGTATCTTACATTTTCAATTTATACAATTGAACTTTAACACTTCAATTGATAAATCAAACAAGAATAGGTCAATGTTATACCAACAATAATCACTAAATTAGTAAATTATGGTTGGCCATCATAACCATGATGCAATATAACATGGTGCACTAAGACACAATTAGAACAAGCTTAGTCAGCCTATAATAATCCCACTGTTGGGACTTTGGCCTCCTCTCGGTGAGAGAGAGGGCCGTAATTCACCACTTGGGCCCAGTGCGGGTTGGTAGATGTCACATGTCTTCGAATTTTTGGTTCATAGGACATGCCAGTTTCCTCACGATGTTTTCCTTCACCGTTTTGAGAGCAGTGGTGATGAAATTTGTTTACACAAAGTAAAGCATCTCTCTGGGTTCGAGGACAACAACCAATTCTAATGATTACCAATTAATTGTAATAATTAGAATTATTGTTATTTTTAAAATTGTATGTATCGTAGTGAAAGTAAAATATTAAATAAATTAACTAAGACAATATAGTTCTTGACATCTGTTTTAATTTAATTAACAAGAACAGCAGGGATTGAGACAGTCTTTTATTGTTTCAATATAAAAAGAAACCTTACTCAACAAGAATATTCAAAGACAAAGGGATATTACTTCGAGCTTGACATTTTATGCAACAGTATGAGCACAAAATCTCTTTTATTATAGGATTGTGATATTCAACCCGCAGCGCACCGCATTCAGCCTCAAGGCAATATTAGGCTAGTTTGTGTCAAAAGGAATATTTCGTTAGTGGTTGAAACAAAATTATTCTCTCGTGGCAACAGTGTTTCAGTTTAGTCTCATTTTGGGACTAAATGTTTCGCAAAATAATGATGAAATAAAAGCGCTCGTTCGAATTGAATTAGTTTTGAAAACAACATTTTAGTCTAGTTAGTTCGCGTCAACTTGAGTATTGTAAATTATTTGCAATTCTCTTTGTCTTGTTTATAATTGATAGCAAAGGCATTATAATGGGAATGCTGGTTGTAATTAAATTGCGTTCAATATCACTTGAATTATTTAGTGAGATGAATGCTTGCGAGGGAGACTAAAGTTGGGGTTAATATTAATGATTAGTTAGGCTTATTTTTCTTTGTCAGTGAAAGTTGGGTTAATGCAGAGTATTTTAGTTTTTACTTAATATAAAATGGGCTGTTCTTAATCGAAATATAATTTATACATAGGCAAAAGGTTTAGGAAATTTGGTGTTTGGGGATGACCTTGTGAAAGCCGCATGGAATTCGCTGGAAGCACAGAACCGGTCGAAGTGGTGGGGCTTGGGGAGGCCTGTCCAGCACTCACACTCACATTGTCGCACTCACTCTGTGTTCTATATTTAAAAGTTTTAATGTTCTTTTTTTATTCTACTTTTTATTGTTCTCATGATTTTGTTAGATTTAATGTTCTTTTTTATCGTTTGTATTTCATTTGCGTGTCATAATAAAATATTTTTCTTTCTTTCAGTGGATGACTTTCGGCTGAAATGAATGAATTAAAGAAGGGTATGTTGAGATTGTATTAGAGCAATAAATTGTAACATTAAACCTTAATAAAAAGTAGCTTTTAAGTATGGCTTAGGGTTACACAGAAAAAGTTTACTATTACTCCAACTCCCTACATTCAACAGGCAAAACACAACTCCATGTAAATAGGCTAATTCAAAACAAATGCACGAAGACAGTGTACAGAAAACTAGGATTAAATAGGATCGTTTACAAACTAACTTCATAGGTGACTGAGCCGTGGTGTAATTTATTAGGTATATGCTAGGGGTTGCTAGCTAGTAGTAGCTAGAGCAGCAGCCAGATCTGTTTATTTTATCATCATCATCATCATTTCATCTGAGAGACGTCCACTGTTAGACATAGACCTCCCCTAAGCACCTCCACTTCGACCGGTTCTGTGCTTCTCTCATCCAACGGGTTTCACAAGGTCATTGGACCACCTTGTGGGAGGCCTTCCAACGCTACGTCTTCCGGTACGCAGTCGCCACTCCAGAACCTTTCGGCCCCATCGGCCATCTGTTCTGCTAGCAATGTGTCCTGCCCATTGCCACTTAAGTTTGACAATTCTTGGGACTATGTCGGTTACCTTGATTCTCCTGCGGATCTCCTCATTTGTGATTCGATCACGCAGGGAAACTCCAAGCATAGCCCTCTCCATTGCCCTTTGGGTGCCTTTCAGCCTTCTTATAAGGCCCATTGTGAGCGACTACGTTTCAGTGCCATATGTCATCACTGGCAACACGCACTAGTCAAAGACTTTCGTATTGAGACACTGCAGTATGTGAGACAAGAAGATATTGATTATTGATATTTATACTGTTTATTTTATGTAAGTTTATAAACATAAACATTGGAGCAGTGGTGGCCCAGTGGTATCGGTCTCGACTTACGGTTTGTAGGTCGTGAGTTCGAACCCAGGCAGGCACCAGGCAGGCAGGGACTTAAGTCTATTTCATTTCATCACCACAGCTCTCAAAACGGTAAAGGAAAATTTCATGAGGAAACTGATCTTTAACCGACATGTTATCTTTGTCATGTTATGTATTTTTGTGGTGTACAATAAAGTATATATAAATAAATAATAAATATGCATATTTGGCTTTTGTCCGTGTTTGTGTGTTGTTAACGTAAAATTAGGAAATGAATTAAATAATAACCATAGATTTTTTGATGTTTAAACTTGTCATAACATTAAGCAACGTTTAGGTACAGACGCCAGCACATCAAGCTACTACAATCTGTCAAATTTCTTTAATAAATTTTCAACTTTATCACTAAAGCATAAGGTTCAAAGATGATTGAGAAAATTTGACAGTTTCGGGTAGCTTGATGTGCTAGTCTGTACTTAGGGGAAATCTTTGGTAGGTAGATGCTACTGCAACTTAACCAAAGTTACTTAGACAATCAGCTACATCATCTATACAAATTATGGCGTAAAGATCAATCTTATTCAAATTTCCTGTGCGAAGTACCCTGATCTTCTCTAATTATACCTAACTGCTGTCCACTTCAATAACGCCAACTTCTAATACTTAATCAATTTAAGAACGATACAATATTAATGAAGCTTTGACCTTTCACGGTGTTAATTTTAAAACATTGCAGTGACGTCAAAGAATTTTGACATTTAAAAAATCTCGACATTATGTGCTGTGTCATGTTTAGGGAAATTTAATAAGTAGGTACTCAATGCTGTGTAAATATTTGAGTATCAATATTTAATTGTGTTTAATTAGGAGTACCTTATTTAGCGATAAATATTAAGAGATGATAAACTGACATGACTATAAATATCAATAAAATAGACGTGTAGATACGGTCAGCAACATAAGTCGTAAAAAAAACTGAAGTGTTAATCACTTCAGTTTTTTTAATCTCAGTTATTGAGCAATAGATTTTGCGGCAGAAGTACAATGCAATTTTGAACAAATATTTTGCTCAATAACTGAGATTAAAAAAACTGAAGTGTTAATATTTTGCTCAATAACTGAGATTAAAAAAACTGAAGTGTTAATATTTTGCTCAATAACTGAGATTAAAAAAACTGAAGTGTTAATCGACTTTTGTTGCTGACTGTACCTAAACAAATCCTACACGGCACACGCTTAGTAACATGTTATGTTAGTAAATTTTTCGATATTGCAATTTTGGTGTTGGACTTTATTTAACTAATTAGAAATTAATTTAAAGAGCACAGCTCCTTGTGATGGAACCAAAGAGGTACGCGAGGTTTTTCAACTTTTAATTCAAAACACATAAATTATGTACAGACCTCTTGCCTGCAGCAATATTTTGATGCTTTGTCTTTCATTCAGAGCACAAAGCGTGTTTGAATGCCGCGTGACGGTCTCAGGGGTTAAGTGTCACTTAAAACGTGTTTGTGCTGACGTAGACACTTTTTTTTACTTTGGTTTTGCAGTGAGGAAGAGACGTGAGTCTAGTTTAGATGTTACTTGTAGAACTAGAAGGTTTCAATCACTTATGTCTAAGACTGAGATATACCATTACTTAGCACGAACTTTGGTTAAGTGGTATTCCTGTCCCTCTCGCGTAACTGTCAAACTACAAGTGTCAGATACGGATGGTAACATATCTAAGTAAAAGCACTATAGTTCAGTAACGTTTATAGACAACTAGCTGTGCCCCGCGGTTTCACCCGCGTAAATGTCGATATCGTGGGAATATCGGGATAAAAAGTAGCCTATATGTTAATCCAGGGTGTCAGCTACCTCCATACAAAATTTTATCAAAATTGGTCCAGCCGTTTGAGCGTGAAGAAGTGACAAACATATAAACACACCCCCACACACACGCACACACGCACTCACAAACTTTCGCCTATATAATACTAGTGTACACCCTTACTAATAAACGTATTATATCAGATGAATACTTAGTTACACACTGATTTCTCTCTTTCAGCCGTCAGTAATTTGACTTTTGGAAGAAGTCAAAGCATTTTGTAACTATACAAACGCTATACAACGTTTATTAGTAAGAGGGCTAGTATTATCAAAGATCAAAGGCTACGTATTTTCGTGGTAGCGTGCATTCGTTGTTAAGTGTTTCGTATTCGTAAACTTACGGGGACGTGTTATTCGGTGTTACACTTTTCTAAGTCACGTATCACACTCTACGTATGCACCGGCAGGTGGCTTGCTTGGCGTCTGGAGCCTAGCTACTTAAGAGCCTATACTACCTCAGCTGAAATTCACTCTTTATCTCGCTCGCACGATACTGCTCGCGGACTGTGTGAAAGCGAGACAGAGTGCGGTGCTGGGCGGGAGGCAGCGCCAATAGTTTAGGTATTTGCTTTTTACGGTGAAAATAAAGGTAATTCAAAAAAACTAACTAACATAAGACCTGCTTTATAGTTAGTTCAGTTAGTATGCAAAGTTTCATGATCTAATTTGAAGTATTTTTTGAATACCAGCGGTTTATTGTTCGGTTTGGAGGTAACTTTGGAATTTTTTTCTATCGAGAAAATTTTATGGAATCGTGTTTTCGTCTAACATAAGACCTTACATTAATCCTCAACTTTAGCATATATTTATTTCAAAATTAATGCTGCAGTATTTTCGACATAACGGAGGATCATGCTAAGCCATTTGAGGTAGTATAGGCTCTTAAGATCGTTCTAGAAAATTCTAGAGCTTTCGTTTCACTTTGCTACTTGCAAGGAGACTCGCTAGGCTCTATATACCTACTTACGTTGTTGAACAGCTGGTTAGATAAATAAAAAATAAAAATATATAAAAATAGTGGTTTATCGGGGCGTTTGTGATGGATGATGTCTAAACTCCGAAGGAGCCAGAATTCGTATTTTGGAAAAACTCTGTGTTTAATTTACCGTGAGTTGCTATCTCAAATCTGTTTCATTCCATTACCTCAATCATCATCTGCCTAGCCTTTTCCCAACTATGTTGGGGTCGGCTTCCAGTCTAACCGGATGCAGCTGAATACCAGTGTTTTACATGGAGCGACTGCCTATCTGACCTCCACAACCCAGTTACTGGGTAAGATACCCCTTGGTAAGACTGTTTGTCAGACTTTCGGGCTTCTGACTACCCGTAACGACTGTCAAAGATCCACGAATGACAGCCGGGACCAACGGCTTAACGTGCTTTCCGAGGCACGGAGGGGTCACGGTATGTAAAGATGGTCACCCATCCACAGACCAGCCGCGGCAAGCGTAGCTTAACCTGATCGATCGACCTGTGCGGCTGTTATTATTTAGCCACGGGCCCTTCCTTACATTACCTCAATATCTATCGTTATTAATCAAGGTATCTTAAAGCAAGTGAGTGCGATCAAGACAAATACACTCACTGTTTCGCCACTGTTTCTTCAATAGGGTTGACCTAACATCCTTGCAGGCCGGTCTCTATGGCACTACGAAAATAATAAAAAGTATGAAACTATGAACAAAAAGGTTTTTGAGTACCTATACAGTTAGACTTTGAACTTATACAATTTAAAGTATGTATTCACTAAAAAACAGCAAAGGAGGAGGAGTATGTTAGGTTCGTAGCTTCTGCCTACCCCCATGAAAAGAAGGCGTGAATTTATGTATGTTAATAGCAAATACAGCAGACTCTATTTGCTAACCCTATTATCGTGTGATGTCATTCCTATCAACAGTTTTAGTGAAAAAACTAGATCAAATTCCTACTTTCTAAAGGTTTTGTCGAAGAAGACGAACTCTTCAGCGTCACTTCAATAGTTTTAGTATGAAACTAGTCCAAATTCTGCACTACTATTTGACAAATCCTTAGACCGGATTTGCCAACCCTATTCGCAGTGGTAGCGGTGTTCGGAAACTACGTTCTTCAAATAGTTGTCACTACGTGTGCCAGTGTACTTCAGTGCAGATTTAACAATGGATTCTTGACGGTACTGTAGGTGAATTTAAAGTCTCGAAAAAAAAATCCTTTTGAGGTATGGAACCCTGAAAGCTGATGTTTCAAGTGACTACACTAACTGCAGTTGATGACCCCACAAAAAAGTTATCGAATTAATTTCATATTTGTTTTATTATGTTTACCTATCTCGTCTGCGGAGTTTCGCTAGCTATTTAAATTTGACCTTGTATAATTAGAATAGAATAGTATAATCTTTTTCTCTCTCTCTTTCTCTCTCTTTTTTTCTCACTTTTTATTTTTTCTCTCTCTTTTCTCTTTTTTTTTAAATTAGTGGTCATCCAATCTTTGTCCAATACCATCACTGGCAGCGCAAGGCAGGTGGATCGTGTTTACTAAGGTCAAAACACTTTTGGACTAAATATAATTATTTTGTCGAATTCTATCAAAACTCGTAAGACAAGGAAAATATTAGGTATCTTGTTTTCACAAAGCCATCAATTTTCAATGCGCTTCTAAAATACATTTGAAAGATGAACTCGTCTCAAGAGTGTTGTTCCAAGAGCTAAGAGCATCCAAAGTGAAAACTAAAATCGATTTGAAATGTTATATTCTGAATGTTGCAGATAAAACAAACCCCCGCTGACATAACAGTCAGACGGGCGATACGAAATGAAGCTGTTTCATTTCAATGCTCTGTAGTACTAAAGAAAGTTTAGACAAAAGGAGTCTCGCGTAAAGTCTTACCCCGTGGCCACGAGCTACACGCTCAAGCGACACGCGTCTTGCGACAGCGACTGCGAAGAAAACAAATGAAAGAAGTTGTTTAGCGAATCTCCGCGACTGACTTGGTGCGACTTGGAAACAGAGACGCGCGCAAGTGTCGCATGCCGCAAGTCGCGTCGCTCGTGGCCGTGAACTTACCCTAAAGTCTAATACGTCTTTCGTTCTAGACGGTTCTTGTAAGTAGAACGCGGTTTGTAGAATCGACCCCTAGATGCCTTAACTTCAGCACTATCGTGCGCAAAAGCTGTAACAAACGTTGATAATGTTGTCCGCGCCCGCTCAAGGGAATGCACGGAATAGGCCATTTGCCAGTACGGCGTCGGCAACGTGACAATATTCCCAAGAATGTGCCCAATAATGGGGAATCACGACGAGCCTCGACGCCGCGTATTGATTCCAGAATACGTGCCCAGCTTTATGTGAATGACCGTCGAGTTAATTTCTATTTTCGACGTCGAAAATGCTTTTTGAACGTGACAGTTGTGGTTACTGTGAGTTTACGACCCCGACAAAGCTCACGCCATTCTGAGTTGACTGTTTTAATAAATTATTATTTTTTAATGCGGTTCTCGTTAAATTAAATGTTATTTTATAAGACTTCACAGGCTGTGCTAGTGGTCACAAAATTCACGTCTAGGGGAACGCTATTCAAATATATTTTGACCACCTTTCTTTGTGTTACGGGAAATTCATATTCTATATTCATACACCGCCGTGTGCTCTTTACAAAATTGAGTATTGAATTTAGTTACAAGATCGTTCCTCTTGAATTTTCCACAGTTTTCATAAAGGCGAGAAAAACAAGATCGTTTTTCTTACGACGTATAAAAAAGCCTAGCTATTTTAGTGCCATCGCCAGAATGAAATCTTCAGACGTCTTAAAGTGGTCGTAAGATTAGGTGAGACCACGATTTGTTTGATGTCACATCATTATAGATTTTATTACAGAGATTTCGCGATTTTAAGACCAGAACAGACGAGCTAGAATTATGCGACGCTTATAAAACTGCCTGTCATTAAATTGCGGCGGTAGAGGACAAAGATAGGGCTGCCGGATGGTGCTGATTCAAATATTCGATGGACCGAATTTTCAACTCAATATCTAACTTCAACCAAATTCTTGATTGTAATTTTTTGAAGCACCCTTTTTTACTCGAGTTTCTTTTTTTGCTTTAGTTTTGGAAGTAGACTTCATTAGTTCAGTCGATCCTGGTGTTATTGAATCGCCATTGCACTTTCAACACCGCTGGTATTTTCTTTTGCTCAGAATCTCACATTTTCAAAGGCAAGGTTTTTTGGGTTATTAGTCGATTCGCACGAATTTACATGCCCGAACTTTTAAATTAGGTAAATTATTTTTTTAAAGAATTAATACAGCATAGAAAAAAGGACACCAGCGCACAGAACTGATAAGAGTTCAATATTAAAAAACGTGCTTAAACTTCATTGCCTAGAATTCAAAATGTGCCAATTCGTGCGATTCGCCTATAGAAAAAATCATATTATTATTTGAAAGTGACGATTCGCCAGTTTCTCGCGACTAGATTCGTGCGAATTAACTAATAAGCCGCTTTTTTTGTTTTGCTAACCCTGGCTGTAAGTAGATATATGTGAGACAAATGCGGGCGTATTTTAATTGAGGCACAATTATGTTTGCCGGTCTTTTGTACCTACGTTAAAGCAGGAGCCGTGAAGTCACTGCGGCAGGACAATGGGGAGCAATGGCCCGCTTATCATTTCTTTGGCGGGTGTGGTGCCAGATTTTAAAAGTAATTACGAGGTCTGAAAACTTTATGAATTTTCTCCTTGTGAGGGTACTTTATAATTTTAATTAAAGCCTTATATTGTAGGTATATGCCCGGTTTATTTTCTACAGATTGATTGATTATAGACTGGTCTAACTAGCCATTTGAATGAAAAATACTCTGATGATGAGTTATGATGATTTCTCCCAAAATAAGCAATTTCATCTGTAATTGCTAATTGCAAAATAAGCTATGATGAACTGATATTTACGAAGAGACAAATAAAGATTGGAACGGCGCACTGCGCATGGATAGACACTTTAATAGAAACAGTTATCTTTATAAAAGTTAATTAAGTATAGTGATTTTATGTTAGGCACCTATGTTTAATAAACACTTTCAACGTTATTCCTGTCCTAATCTCAATAAACCGAAAATCACGGCAAAGCACTTCAAAGAGCGAACTAAATTTCCTTCCCAAACTATTGACTCAAAGAACTGTTGACAAAATTAATATTGTTTCGGTTTTCAGCGCTAAAAGGGGTTAGTAAGTAGGTCAAATTTCAATAACATGAGTGTTTGAGCTCTTTACTTAAGCAGGCGCGGCAACTACCTTGACTGAATAATATATAGCCCTGGAGAGTACCTACTAAGGCTTGTGGCCTGATTGACCGGCTAGAGTTGGTTTGTATTGTACGTGCGGTTTGAAAGGTATTTTGCATTATAAGATTTGTTAAGTTGTAAAAGTAAGTTTCAAGGTCTAAATAGAGTTTATTCAGATTTTTGACCACTGGAAGGTTTTGTGTCGCTGAATATGCAAAATTTTGGTCTGAATATCTTCATCCTGTACGGTTTGAAAGGTAATTTGCATTATAAAGATTTTTCTTTCAAAGTTGTAGGTAATAATAGTGAGTTCAAGGTCAAGGGAAAGTTTATTTCCTTTTGTGACCTCTTACAGATAATTAATTTTGTGTCTCTAGCGCAGAATTATGCTAAAAGTCTTCATGTGTGCGACCTAGTTACTGAAGTTCTGGATTTGTGTTGTTTGCAATTTTAAGACATATTTTTTTGTTAAAAACTTAATTTTGACACGTACCTAAAATACCTAGTAGGTATAGGTACCTACGTAGAATCCTGGATGTAATAATGGTAAGAATAATAGTAAGGAGTAATCCCCTATACATATTATACCTTAACTAACTATTAATATTGTATTGCATAACTGTTTTTTGTCCCAAATATATAAAATAAAATAAAATACAAGGTCAAATTAAATTGACTCTCGATGTTTAAATACGACAAAACAAAAAAAAAAATTGGCTATTTATTTTGTGGGGTCACCGACCGCAGTTAGTGTAGTCACTTGACATATCCGTTTAAAAATCTGCTTCGTATTGCGGAAACTTCACAGACGTGACGGGTATCGATGTCATAACACGACAAAACTACAGAAAACAGATTTTCTCCAACAAAAAAACATCCAGGGTCATAGAACCCCAAAAAAACAAGTTTTTTTGTTTTTATGTAACAACTAGCTGCGCCCCGCGGTTTCATCCGCATAAGTTTTGATCCCGTGGGAAAATCGGGGTGTCAGGTACCTCCATACCAAATTTTATCAAAATTGGTCCAGCCGTTTGAGCGTGAAGAAGTAAAAAACATATAAACACACACACACACACTCACAAACTTTCGCCTTTTTATGAGTGTGATGTTTAGATATCGATAATTCGATACCCATCACGTCTGCAGAGTTTCGCTGCCTAATTTAATTTAACCCTGTATACTAAGATAAGAGTAATCCCCCTTTCGTGGGGTTAACCCCGTTCGGGTTTCACGTTGACATAGTAGAGATACCATAATTTTCTTCCTGTAAAACCCACCCACCACTTACCAACTCAAGTAAACAAAACAACCTACAACAGCATCCTTGTAAAGAACTTCAAAGGAGATGAACAGGTAATAAAGGTATCACCAGGTTTCCCGGAGAAATGGCTGCTTGCACATATGTTAACACATAAACTCCATATACCGTCGGAAATTTGAAAGAGCATGAGGGGGCTAAGTAGTTTCATTCCATTATCTCACGGCTGCAGAGTGGTAACGACGTTTGTGCGGTCGCCATGTTTGTTGCTAGACCGGGATATATCTAAGTACGAAATTAATTCACAGGCTGAATTAATTTCATCTTGCCGAATAATGTAGTCCGGAGTTAAAAAAAATGGTCTGTTAAGTTTTTGTTTTTGCAGAAGAACACTCTAAAGGATTTTAAACTTTAAAGATTAAGATTTTCTTTTATTGTTAAAAATGGGACAGCTTTACTTACAAAGAAAAAAAAATCCTCTGTGTTACGGTCACGTAGAAAACAATGTTTTGTATAATCATGGCAAAATTTAAAAGCGATTTTCTCCTGAGATTTCGAATTACACATTTCGGACATACCTAGTTACTTAGGTACCTAATCATTTCAGCCGAAAGACGTCCACTGCTGGACATAGGCCTAATATTTGAAAGTAATTATGTGTTTGCAGATAATGAACAAAATACACGAGACAAATAGTTTTTTAATATGTCTGAGTGACTTTACACATCTCAAAATAAACCAACCCTAAAATATGTACTTAAAATTTTGCTTTCGGCATTTTTTTACGCGTCATTTGACTTTGGGTTCGCAAAGGAAGTACATTAGGCATCGTTTCAGTAGCCGAGATCCTACTTTGTCAAATGGCCTGACGAAAAAATGTTTTTACATCATATTAATGGGAACTATCAGTCTTTTTGTACTAGCTTTGGTGTGACACATTTATCTACCACTATCAATCACTCGCATAATATTTTTTTATCTAAATATATTGATGGGGTACCTACTGACGAATAATAAAAAGGTAAAGCACCTCTAAGTATTTTTTAAGTTAATTTATTTTTGACAGTTCACATTCTTGTATTTTTTTTTTTAAGAACGTAGTTACGGTCATCGTTATTTATGAAAAAACTTTTAGTTTGGAAAGGTGACACGTGCCCGTTATGAGACAAGGAATGCATTTGAAAATTGCTGAAACTTTTCGCTCCGCCAGTACCTAGACGATGTTAATACACATTCACGTTTAGACATGTGACCTCTACCAACCCGCATTGGGCCCGCCTGGTGGTTTATGGCCCAATCCCTCTCACCGAGAGGAGGGTTGTGACCCAGCAGTGGGAATATTATTATGATAAAAAGTTAATAATCAGGACAACATAACTGGCGAAATGTGGGTGTACTTATAGGTGTACCTCTGCCTGAGCCTTCGGGGTATACAGGCGTGTTATTACGTTATGATACGACCAGGAAAAGTCTGTTGGTATCCACAAAGATGGCCACTACACATTTCCTGCTGAACTTCCACGCTCACATTGTCTAAGATTCCAGATAAAAGATGTTGTTTTGTATTATTTAGCTGCCATTACGGGCTCGATAAGGATTTAGTTCAGTATGGAATTGTTCCGTTTTAAATCCCTCTGCGCTTGCTTCGAATTCTAGAACATTTCAAATTCTTTTTGGTATCTGGTAACACCGAATAAGTATTAGAATTACTGTAGATAAATGGTGCCGTGACAAGTCATAAAGTGAAGGATTAACTTATAATGAAAAATAATTATATTATGAAACAATTTAAAGTTCATGAGATAATTTAATGTGTACAGGGCAACTTGAGTGCTTTAAAATTAAATCTCATTTGGATGCAGGTTTGCGTTTTCGTAATTTTAGCTTTCATTCCGCGCCTGGTCAAAACTTTTCAGAATTTCGTTTTCATAAAACATGCTGCAGAAAGTTAAATGCCTATTTTGCGCTTAGGGGCTATTTTTTGATGGTGCCGTCCACCATCAAATAAAAACCGGCCAAGTGCGAGTCGGACTCGCACACGAAGGGTTCCGTACCACAAGGCATAAAACGCCGAAAAAACGTTTCTTTTATACCTACCCCTTTAAATTTTAACTTTATTTTACCTAGGTATATTTATTATTTTTTGTTATAGCGGCAACAGAAATACATCATCTGTGAAAATTTCAACTATCTAGCTATCACGGTTCATGAGATACAGCCTGATGACAGACAGACAGACGGACAGTGGAGTCGTAGTAATAGGATCCCGTTTTTACCCTTTGGGTACGGAACCCTAAAAATGCTCCGGTGAGCATTAAAAAAAATGTATTTTGTTAGCTATATTTTCAAAATATTAAATCTTTGCTACCAATATAAAGTTCGTTTTTTAAACCCAGACAGTAATTTGACAGGTGAGGTGTAATGTCAAGTTCCGATACAAAAAAGTGGGACACTATTCTATACCTATATCTGGGTTTAAAAACCGAACTTTAGTGTATATTTAACTGCTGATTCTCAGCCTAATTTGAATAAATGAATTTTGAATTTGAATTAGTATATCATTAACTTCTACAGTGATTTAATAAGCATAATATTATCAAGTTTTATTATTTAGTTATTTAATTCTGGAAAACAAACAGATACACAAAAATCGTAATAAACAGAGCAAAGAAAGAGATTACATAATATGTGTAGCTCACTACGTTAAATACTACAAAATACATCTTAAATACTACAAAATTATTATGGCGCTATTTGCACACGAGTGAAACTTAAAAGGTAAAACCTATAATTATGTATTAAGTATAGTGTGGTGTTAATAAAAATATGGTTGTGATGAGTTTGAAATACCTACTCTGCAATCACATTAATTTTGAATCCCTCTGATCCGTTAACATGATTACCACCCTTTCACTATAGCCAAATCATCATAACATTACCGTCACACGGCGCTGGAATGTCCCCGGGGCTCGCTTCATTAGCAGCATTTGTTCTACTCGTTAGCTTGCTTGTACGCCAGTTACTGCACAACTGTGCCTACTGGAGTACTAGCACAGTATAAAGATCATACAGTATTGTAACTCGGCCGTAACCTTGAAATAAATGCCTACAGCCGCGCGGTACGTAAACATGCGATAGGGCTGCCCGCCTCTAGCATTTTAATTACATTTGCCTACTTTGTGTTTCCATTTAGTTTTGTTATTGTATTCTAGTATTATTCATACACACAGTACAATAAGCAACTGTTATTAATAATAAAAACCACGTCTTTGCTTTGAATTATACAAACTAACAAAACAAAACACACATGCCCCGAGGTTTTAACACAAGCGTTCCTACCGTATAATGATTCATGACCCGCCTATAACTACCAATTTCACTCATGTCTATCACTTTCCTTTAGTCTATTCACTTTATTTATTAATCCAGACATCTTTTTTTTCGGGAGATAAAAGGAAATACTTATCCATTAAAAAGAAACGCATTATGTACCTACCTACCTACTGGTAAGTAAAATTATTTTATAGTCTTACCTTTCAGAGTTTCCAGGTAATTTAAAAAAAGTTATCTCTGGATGCGTTATTGACGAATTCATGCAACCAAAAACAGCACAATATAGCCTACTCGTCATATTAAATATGTATTTCAATTTATTTTTAGTGAAAAATTCGCGCGGTTATTGTTAAAAAAACAACACACCGTCCGTTCGTCACTGCGGCACAGTCGCGACAGTCTGCATACCGAGCGCATTCCGAGGTCGAGGCGCGTAGGTATAGCTCGCGTTTCGTCCGTTTGTATGAAGTCGAAATACTGTATGATCTTTATACTGTGGTACTAGCCACCGTCTTTTGTTATTACCTACTTTGCAGGCAAATTGGAGAGGAGTGAGAGAACAGGGTTGTAGTAAATTAAAATTGGTGCACTTTATTGTTTTGTGTTGGAGTTTTCTGTCTTTGTTTGATTGTTATTGTATTTTCATATTTCCGTTAATATGTGTATGGTCTATGAACTACACTGCGCGAAGTCTCTCTCGCACACCGCTCGATCGACGTCTCGCTGCAGAACAGAGAGCGCGCGAAAGTTCGCGTTATCGCGACAATGTAGCCGTAGCATAATAAATAGGTAGTTTGACTTTTATGAATTCTGCTTCTGCTTATAATGTTTTATCATTGAAGATATGGAGGGCAATATTTAAATTCATACGAAATGAACTTTAATTTATGTACCTAAGTCATTTTACAATGCGCCAAGTTTTTTTAATCAATTATTAGGACTAAAGCGCAATAGACTACAATGATGCTCAGTCATGAATATCGATTATAAACTTGAATCATAGATATATGAAAGAATTCTTACATTTCTATGATTTGAGTAGAGATTATTATAAAACCCGCATATTTTGTCGTCATTTTTTATGTTCTTTGGCAAATGCAATGATTTTATAATTATTATTGTTTAAATAGTTAAGTATATGTTTTATGTACTTATGTAGGTATTTATTGTATATTTGTAAATGCTACACCACAGACTAAATCCATCCAACAGTTGTATTTAAAAGATCACTTTTGGCGACAAGACCGCCCATTGTTGTCCTCTTGTAAAATTTCTACATTTATATCTGTAATATTTATGGTGTAGGTACATATTAAAGAGTATTCTATTCTGTATCATTTTCGAACATGGCTCTAGAAAATTGGCCTAACAGCGCAAAAATCCTCAATTTATTCAACCCCAGCTCACAATACTCGCAATTATCCAGTCCTATCTGTGACGTCACTATTATTGCTTCTCATGTCTCCGGCAGCTGTCTCGTGTGACCGCTAATTTGCCCACTGAGCACCTAATGTCTCTAATGTGCCGCATTTGGCGCACATCAAGCCGTTTGCTCGACACGACGGAATAAGGCGCCCGCACGGATTGCGACGGAATTGCATACTTAGTATTTATTGTCCTTTTCTGACCCTTAGGTGTTGAAGTTTTAGTTTTAGTCGTGTCTTGTTATTAGTTTTAGTTGAATTGCTGTTGTTGGGTATATGGGGGTGTTTGGGGGTGTTAGTTTTAAGGTTTCAAACTCAAACTCAAAGCATTTGCTTTAATTTAAATATTTATAGGCACTTTTGAATTGTAAAGGTTGATTGTTCGTAGGTGAGTTGTCTTTCTTCAATTTTGAATTACTAATAAATATTCGTGTTAACGGTATGAGCTAGCGGTTTGTCAATCTACTTACTAGTAGGTACCTAATTCATAGGTTGTAGACATTGTTTGCAGTAAACGGCTGATAATAAAGTTACCACATGTAATTTACTTCTGAATTTCGTTATTAATAAGCATAAGCATTAGTGTGCACACACACGAGAGGCACGTGTTAACAACAGCAGAGTCTCCTGCAGCCGCCGGCGACGTCACGCACGTGTATTTGAGTACCTATCATGCTTAAATACATGAGCGGCATGTTGTCGATGCCAGCCGCCGCCGCCGACGCGTTTACGCGTGAAGCTCGTGTATGAGCACTTAGTCAAACAAAACTCAAATCCCCCATGAGTCTTTGGACAAACTCTGACTTTTAAGTGAGTTTCACGATAAGTAAATAGTTAATGTTTTTCTTTATTTCTTCGCTCTCGAGAAATAAATGGAAATCATTATTTATATTGGTGGTCTTAACTATTCTGTCGTAGGTCTTGGTAGGGGTTTAATGCCCCTATATTAATTTTGCAGCTACTTGAATTACGTAGAATTAAAATAAACCGTTTCACAATTTAGCTGGAGGCAGAGTTATTGTTTTAATACGAAGACTATTTATTTTAGTTCTAGTTAAATGGCAGGCTTAATTTTGATGGCATTTAGGTATGTAATATAAATGGTTGAGTAATAAAACTGAATTGTGTTTTATTTTACTGATTAATTATATTTAATCTTTATAAATTGAAACTAAATAATATAGTCAACAATACAAAATGAATACGTATGCGTATAAAATATATATACCTATTTAAGCCTCACTGAGTTCAAATTACCCAATTAAATGACTATTTCATGAAATCATGACATTTTAGGCCAATTGTATTTTAAAGATGCTAATGATTAAGGCGACGACTCTTTCCAGAAGGATTGGCGTTTAACAGCACTGGATAGGGATAAGTGGAAGGAGGGAAGGGAGGCCTTTGCCCTGCAATGGGACAGAAATGGCTGATAATAAAATGATTAAGGCCCTCTTGTAGTGCGGTGTATGTATGATAACCACGTCACTCCCCGCATAATACTTATAGGGGCATTTCTCTCTCGCAGGTACTGGCCCGGCACGCGTGAGTGCTTGAACTGCTCAGTATCGTCTAATTTTTGTTCTTACATAAATAAATAACCACTTATACAGAAATCTTCCTTAGATAGGTTTTAATATTTTCTAGCGCTGAGAAAATATTAAAACCTATCTTTTGATATATTACTTAGATGGTTTCGTAATATAATTTTATACTAAGAAATACGTTCGAAATATCGATTTAGTGTCATCTTAGCGATTTTTTTTATCGAGCCAACTATTAGTATTTAGTCAGCGCTTGACCGTATGTTCAATTTTGTTAAAATGATTTTTATTTTGCGCAATATTTACAATAGTAGGTAGGAATTAATTGGAAATAAATAGCTTCAAAAAAACTTATAAATTCTACAACGTCGCCTTAAAATTCTGTAAATACATAAGGACTTGTTACGGTCGGGAGTCCCGTCTGCAAACTTACTTCACGAATGTAAAGCTATAAAACTGAACAAAAATAAAACAAACATACATAAATCAAGTCACACTCCACTTTAATTTGCCAATATTTGAACATTATTAGCTTCAAGTATGTGCCGTATTCGTATGTAGATAAAGTCTATAAACGCCCATCAATATTTACACTTAGTGCCAATAAATGAGGTGAATCTCAACACGTAAAAAGCAATTTCAAAGTTGGTACAGCCCTTCCCTTTTTAATAAGCTCAAATAGGTATTGACAGGCAATGTATATAAAAATGTTTAAGTATATTTTTTTTAAGTGATCGTGGCTAAATAGTAACAGCCGCACGAGTCGATCGAAGGTTAAGCTACGCTTGTCGCGGTCGATTCGTGGATGGGTTACCATCTTTACATACCGTGACCTCTCCGTGCCTCGGATAGCACGTTAAGCCGTTGGGGCTGTCATTCGTGGATCTTTGGCAGTCGTTACACCCGTAACGACTGCCAAAGATCCACGAATGACAGCCCCAGACTTGGGAAGCTAGTTGTCAGACTTTCGGGCTTCTGACTACCCAGTCAGAAGCCCGAAAGTCTGACAACTAGCTTCCCAAGTGTAAGTTTAAGGTTAGGCTGCAAGCCGACCCCAACTTAGTTGAGAAAAGGATTGATTGATATTGTATTTATTTTATTTTAAAGTTGTTTTTAACTGACATTTATTGTTGAACTAACGTGTACATAATGTCATTTTCCTTTTCACTGCACACGAGCTGAAATGTACAAAAATGCAAATAGTGAAACAGCATTACGAATACGCTGAAACATTGTTTTGATAATTCAACTATTTTATAGGTTTCAAATTGAAATATAAATTCTGTTATTTGTTTTTAAAACAATTGGTGTTTTTGAACGAGTACAGTCAGGTACAAAGATGGAATTGTATAACCATTTTATTTCATAACACATTTTCATTTAAGTTTTGTATAGTTACTCGTATTTACCTTTGCGTGTTATTTAAATAAACACTGGTCAGCTCAGTGATTAAAATTAACACATAATTGTTTATTGTTCTTCTCAATAAAAACTTGCAGCAAATATTTTTGTATAAAATTATCGCAAGAGCAGTGGTGGCCCAGTGGTAACGGCCGCGACTTACAATTTGTAGGTCTTAGGTTCGAACCCAGACAGGCGCTTTACTGTGTGTTTATTATTTCATCACCACAGCTCTCAAAACGGTGAAGGAAAACATCGTGAGGAAAACGCCGTGTCCTAGAACCAAAAATTCGAAGACATGTGACATCTACGAGCCCGCACTGGGCCCGCGTGGTGGATTACTTACCAAGACGAGGCCTGTGTCCCAGCGGTCGGATAATGGGCTGATTATTTTATGATTAGGCAGGGCGAATTTCACCAATGAAACTGAAAGCGATCGGCACATCTAAACCGCGTTCAAAAGCTATCATTAATTGTTGGGTAATATTGACACTGACAGCTCTTGAACGCAGTTCAAATTGCTGATCGCGCTCAGTTTAATTGTTGAAGTCAGCCCTTAGTATCATATTGTAACAGTTTCGTATATGTGGTAATTATTCATTAGATAACAATAGTTCTGCTCACTCAGAATGTTCGCTGGCCTTTAATTAATAGAGGAGTACCTGCTTTAGGTTTGTAAGCAATTCTATGAACTATGTTACACACATCCAAGTCATTGTGGTCATAACAATAGTGGTCCCACAATTGAACCGAATCGACGCATCTACAATGGAATTAGCTGCTTTATTATATCTTCACGAGATATTGAAGCTTTTGGAAAGGTGGTTGTCTGTGAATATTGCTCTAAATAATGATATGGACAATTCACTGGAACGATTTAACTCTTTCAACACTCTTTTTGAGCTTAATAACGAAATATATTAGACCTTAAAGCTCTCAGAAAACCCATTTGTTAGAGATTTTAAATGCCTGTCTGTCCGTCATAATAACGTTATCTGAGCCTTTAAATGTTTTAGTTCTAGTAAACGATGGTTAAGTTTAAATTGCCTTTAAAAGCCTGCTCACCCTAATAGATAAAAGCAGAAGATTTTATGGAAATGATTCAATTTTAAATGTCTAAGAGTTTCAAAATTTTATTTTATCGTTTGAAGATTAGTTCTTTAGAGTTTCAAAAGGTTTTTAAAATCTATAGCAAGTAGATAAATTAATAAAAAAAAAAACTTAGATGAATAAGTTAAGAAGCTCAGTAAAATCCTGTTATTAGTTTAGAAATTGTTATTTGTCTTTTATTCTAGGTTCGATTATTGAATGTACAGACACCAGCACATAAAGCTACCAGAAACTGTCAAATTTTCCCAATCAACTTTTATGCTTTGGCGATAGAGTTGAAAATCTATTAAAGAAATTTGACAGATTGTATTAGCTTGATGTGCTGCCGTCTGTACTTACTCAAAAATATTAGTAAAGCCTGCCAATTCACAAAACTGGGTTTAGGTATAATTTGTAAGCCATGCTCATAGGTAGTATGATTTATCTCAGTTTTTGTAAATTACATCATTGTAGTAAATTATATTTTACTAGCAGCGCCCCGCGGTTTCACCCGCATAAGTGTTGATCCCGTAGGAATGTCGGGATAAAAACTATCCTATGTCTTTTCCTGGGATACAATCTATCTCTCTGTCAAATTTCATCGAAATCCGTTCAGTGGTTTGGGCGTGAAAAGGTAACATACAGACAGACAGTTGTACAGTTTCGCATTTATAATATTGGTATGGATTTACATTTTCTCGTCGACTGTACCAGTCTCATTCGCAAACAAGTTCGTAAACTGTTATTGAAACAATTTGATACATTCAAACCTTTGGCAATAAAATTGAAAATGACAGAGGTAGGTACCCGAACACATACATTTGAACACAGCAATTTATTAAAAGCGTTTTGATTTTACGTCACATACCTATACGTTGTTTTTTATTTTACAGCTCGGATGTAACAAGACTAATAAAAACTTATGTAGAATTTTTATCTGTTTCTCCTAAATCCTGAAAAAAGGCACAGTTATTTCAGGGAAGTTACAAAATAAACGCTGATTGTTATATTTAGGGATTTTTATTAAGGCTTTTCATTCATAGACTTCTTTGTGTTCATCTTGCACAATGGAATTTTGCTGTGGGGATTTCAAACGACAGAAAAAAGTGTCGACATATTTTTTGCGAAGCCGTATAAAGACGGAAGGAGCAGGTGTGGCCCAGTGTTAACGGCCGCGACTTACGAGTTGTAGGTTCGAACCCAGACAGGCGCTTTACATTGTATAAATAATTTCATCATCATTGCTCTCAAAACGGTGAAGGATAACATCATGAGGAAACCGGCATGTCTTAGAACCAAAAATTTGAAGACATGTGACAGCTACCAACCCGGTCTGGATTACGGCCCACTCCCTTTCACAGAGAGGGGGCCTTAGTCCCAGCAGTGGGAACATTATAGGCTAGTTATGAATATACTAGCTGCGCCCCGCGGTTTCACCCGCGTAAATGTCGATCCCGTGAGAATATCGGTATAAAAAGTAGCCTATATGTTAATTCAGGGTGTCAGCTACCTCCATACAAAATTTTACCAAAATTGGTACAGCCGTTTGAGCGTGAAGAAGTAACAAACATATAAACACACACACACACCCCCTCACAAACTTTCGCCTTTATAATATTAGTGTGATGTGATTAGTGTGATTCCATTCTCACATTCCCCTTTATTTTACAAAACTAACGTGTGCTACACACTGTTGACCCGAGTATAACAGAGCTGTCGAATGCACACAGCATTTTAAACCATGTATCAGTTCTGACAAGGGTCCTGTTTTGTAGTCGAGTGCTGCACGGCCGGCAGTTAACCGACCTCTCTAGCGCCGAACGACGCCGGACACCGGCTGATGTATCGCCACCTAGCAGACTGTGGTGTAGTGACGCTTTTTATAAAGAAAATGACGGCATGACGCGCAAAAAATGGTACCTAATTTCGTTTATATTGGACGATGATGTAGGAGTTTTCGTGTGTACCCTTTTGTAACTGATGATGTATTACGGCCATGTAGGTTGAGACGTGCGACATAACATGCAATAAAAAAGCAAAAATGACAATAAGAATCTGATCTATGAATACAGAAAATAACCTCTGGTGTCATCGGGCCCTATGATGATTAAAGTTGATATTAAAACTCGTATAAAACCGTTTACTACACCTATAACCGCAAAGACCTCTCACTAAACTTTAACAAAAACGATATACAAACACAAAATCACTAACAACAATTCCAAGAACTACAATAGCTGTAATCCTCCACCCAACTAATCGTGTAATGTCTCCCTAGGGACTGTTAAGGCGCACATTGCTCACATATGCAATTACCAGTTGAACGTTGCCTGTTTATTCGCGAAGCAGTGACTCGGTCGTTTATGGCCACAATAAAATGGCCGACCGTAAAACTTTAGGTTTACATTTGCTTTGGTGCTTTATTGGATGTACTATCGTAATGAGGCTGGTGGTCCAGTAGGTGCTTTATGAATGATACTGAAAATAATAAAGGAATTATTATTATTATTAATTCATTAGGTATAGTAAGACATACCTACAAGGTCTGAAGAATCGCGTCTTAAAATAACACATTAGAACATTAGGGAGTCAGGAGATACTTTTATTTTTAATTTGCTAGACTAAAGTGACAGCTGCGATCGAACTTTTTTCGTCAACATGACATTATTTAGTATTTATTTAGTTTAGTATTTATTAGCTGTCATTTTGGTCTAGCAACTCGCATGAGCTAATGCCTTGAACGTCCTAAGACCTAACGTTGATCCCCATGGATCGGCGCAGTTTTCGATTGATCTTAAAATACTTTTTGTTTGTTGCCAACACTATAATGTTATTTTTTCCAATTCCAAAGCATCTAACCAAAAAATAAACAACTCAGGCGCTAGACGGGTAACGACTTTTTCAAAAGCACAGCTGTACCTAATGGAAGAAAACACGAGTAAGATTCGATAGAATTACTCCAATTTCGTTGAAATCAAATCAAATTATTGTTACCTTTTCAATCGCATTCACACACCACCGAACCACATACACCGAACCACCGCAGAACCACTTCAGTTTGGCTCTCGAACGGCATCGTATTATAAAGTCGCCTTACCAAAGATATTCCAAAAACAATACCCAGAGCCACAGCAAAACCTGTTGTTAGGGAAATATCTGAAACAAATGAGCTATAACAGATAACAGAAGAAAAAACAAATGCTAACATATAACGAAATTGAATTTCATTGAAAAGATCCGGACAAAGATTTTGCAGATTCCCCGAGGTCGGATTTAGAGAAATACTTAAAGTAGCTTACAGTCCGCGATTGCGTGCGATAGGCAAATCCCACGTTCGTCTTCGGAGCAATATAAAATGGTCCTAAATACGGACAAGGAGGGTGCGGTTACACACTTGAGAGTCGCGATTGCGGCACTTGTGTCCTTAACTTTGTTCAATTACTTTTTTTACATGATTTTTCAAAGTTATTTTTTATTTTCGATCAATTGGGATATGAATTGCTGGTTCATTTTATTACACTGCTTGTTAGACGGGAGCAAATGAAAAATGGGGGATCCTGCCGTTTTGCCAAAAAGATTTTGCCAAAATTTCACTACCCAAACAAATTTTGGCAACTTTTTTTTATACCAATGCAATGTTTGGAATGATTTTAAGTAGTACGCACATTTTCATTTGGTAAAATATTTACTTGGCAGAATATTATTATGGATAGTGTCATTTAGGCATTTGGTCTTTCATCAAATGATTTATTACAGCAAACAATCTTTAGACAATAAACGTTTGGTCAAATGATTTGTTGTGACAAAAAATATATAGGCAAAAATAAGATTTTTTGCGAATTAAATAATGCAAATAATCATATATTTAATACAAAATATTTGTACTTAACTTAAATATTTTTTTTTGGAATGGACATGATCGAGAACCGAATTAGTTAGACGAGGTTAATTATTAAAAAAAAATGCTTAGGTTAGGTTAGGTTAAAACTGTGACCTCCTACGCACGAGCCGAGCCAGAAACGACTAGATTATATTACAGAAAATAAAATATGGAAAAAAGGCAGGCTACCCGAAACTCAACTAGTTAGACGAGATTATTTTTTTTTAAATACTACCAGAATACTTAATATTATTATTACCTGTTTAGAATTTGTCCCAAGTGGAAAAAACACCCTTGTAATAAAAACGTCTTCAAAGTTAGATCTTATGCTTGAAATGGCTGCCTTAAAACTGCGAAAACTGACGATACTAAATATTTGGCAAATGTAATTTTGCGTAAAATGTAAAATTCCAACTGAAATATTTGACTAAATGAAAATTGGTAAAAGTACTAGTTGGTAAACAAGTTATTGTTTAAACGTTCACTTGCCAAACATTAGGTTTGGATTACAATTATTTGTGAAGAGACTTTTAGCTAAGTAATAATTTGTAAAATGAAATTATGCGGAAAATTGTTTGGGAAGTGATAATTTGGCAATTTCTTTTTGGTGAAACAAAGGAGACCCGAAAAATGGTGGAAAACGAAACATTTCTCTCTAAAATGAAGAGGATTATCGATAATGATTTTGCAAAGCCCAGAAAATAGTCTTAAAATGATGTAGAGCTAGTTTACGCAGAAGGCATGATGCTACTAGGTGGATAAATATTATTGTAAAACAAGCCTTGTGCCCGATGGTAACCATCGGCAAAAATGACGAACTTCCAGATAAACTTCTATTTCTTATTTGACCCTTTTAGAGGATGAAGTTTCGAAAATCCTTTATTAGTGCTTACTTTTGTTATATGGAACTCTTCGTGCAAAATTTCATGCTGCTAAGACCCAGCGGTTAGGCAGTGCGTTTTCTCTCAGTTATTGAATGAATAAGAGATTTTTATTAAATAGGCATAGGACCTAAATGTCAAGTTTAAAAAGAAAACGTACATTTATTTTCACAACACTAAATCGCCCGTTTAAGTTTTTTGGTCTAGCCCTTAGATTGACATCCGTTGAAGCAAATTTCCATAACCCGCGGGTTTCAGCAATCTGTGTTTCAGTGCTCTCCAATAAAACTTCCGTCTGTATTTATTAAACCAACGTTTTCTTTTTTTAAGTACATGAACTTATTTATTAACAATTATTATATACTTTCATCTTATGTAACAAAATTGGAGGCATTGGGTAAAGCAGTAGACGTTATCGATGGTGTTGGATTATACATAGTTTTTTCATGTTATGTATAAATTCCATCTTTTTACATAAAAAAAACCATAATACCGGGTCAAATTAAATTAGCTAGTGAAACTCCGCTGACGTTATGGGTATTGATATCTAAACTTGATAAAACAAAATATAAATAATTTGATGTTTTTTTTTGTAGTGTCATCGCCCGCTATTAGTGTACCATTTACTTGAAATATTAGTATAGAGATGAGAAATAGGGAGGATCCTCCTACCAGACGGTTGTTGTGTCTGGCGGGCAACTGCCTGATGTTTCATGTCGGGCCGTTGTATCTATGCTAGTTGCGCGGCAAACTCTGCTTGCGAGATGCAGGGCTTTTCGTGACGTCAGTATGACGCGTTGTTCGCGTGTGGCGTTGTAGATACTGCTACAATCAGTTTAAAAAAACAGTTTTTTGTAAACTTCATAGACAAGCGATCGTTGACTCCTAAGAAAAAAAACATCAAATCTTTTTTATTTTATCGTGTTTAGATATTGATACCTATCACGTCTGCAGTCTCGTTAAGTAATTAAATTTGACCCTGTATAGTGAAAGGAAGCCTTGATCGTTCCACCGTAAATAAATAGACTTATGGGGTTTACATGACCTAAAGCGCGGTCACTGTCGGATTGCATAGAAAAGAAAGAGAAACGCGATGACACAACGCTGGTAATTTATTGCAAAATATCTAATTACAAAAAATCTATTGTTTGGACTAAAAAATTAAAACACTAGTATTTTTGTATGTTGCTTGTAGAATACCTAATCAGAATGATTGTATGTGTATTAGTATGGGTTTTATTGTAAAAATAAAGTTTTTAGAGGTATTTTCATGATTTTTTTCTATTGTATCAAATTAGTCGTATTATGTTTTCAACACACTATCTACCTAGCATATATCCTGAAGAATATAATATATTTTTCTGATTTTGTTTACTGTAGTCGATCATACACTTTTATTGTTTTTAAAATTTGCGTTTTTTTGCCTTAATAGATAGTCCCGCAGTTAATCAAATCCGGGGATTGACTTGCGAACAATGCGCCTATTCAACTAGACTAGTGAAATACTATAGTTCTAAATATCACTAAGCAGACAGCTTAACTCCTTGCCAAGAGGACCAATCTATTCAAAATATGATGTTAATTCCCATAACGATGGCTTTAATCACTTAGGAAATCTATAAATCTGAACTAAATTGCACCGAGTATTTATTTGAAAGTAGGTATTATCTATTCGTATTGGACTGTTTCCAACAAAGCCGCTTTTAGGACCATGGAAGTCTTATTTAGTACTTAGGTACGTATTCAAGGTTTGTTTACATGGCCTCTTAGTTTTGGGTAAAAATACCAGTTTTCGTGTTGTAATAAAATGTTTTTTTTTATAACTGTGCAGTTGGCTTCAGTTTTTGCTGTTTGTTTTCTTGCAATTGCTGTTGATAAAAAGTTTTAGTGCTATTTTTAGCTATAGGTACTTATCGCCAAATACGTATATTTTCTGTAATTTGGCAGTAGGTACATATAATAATTATTATCTGATGAATCATTTAAGTAAGTATCACATGTCGAAATACAGAATAGGTTAGAATTATTTTGTAACATTACAAGTTGTTCGGGTTGTAAAGACTCGAGCACATCAACCTACCCGAAACTGTGAAATTTTCCCAATCAACTTTGAACTTTAAGCTTTTGAGATAAAGTTCAAAATCTATTAAAGAAATTTGACAGATTGTAGTAGCTTGATGTGAGTCTGTCATCCTTTAGTTTATATTGTGGTCGAGGTAATTTCGAGGACTATGAACATGCTCAGAATGGTTTTATCACATTGTGTCTGATTAGCTTCATAATAATAACCTAACATTAAATGGAGATTAAACAAAATAGTTTTTATTTAGTATGAGAAAAACTAACATACCGCTTTCTAATCTAATCATTACATAACTGTAGCACGTACCTACGCTGACACTACTTGTTCTTGCCGTACCTTAGCTAAAGCTGATCATTTGGAATAATATGATATAAATAAAAAATAATTTATCGATTTACTATGTGCTAGAGTGCGCAAATTAATATATCATATGTTTTTAAGAATTTATGGAACACAGCCTACTGTAAATTAATTAAACAGGTTTATTTTACCAATATGCTTCTTCTTATATTATTTTTGTATGTCAGTTTATACTTTAAATCTCTTACTGTCAATCTTTCTACACGTGCAGCCTGTGGGTCAACTTCACTCAGAGGGCATACAGCGACCTACGCGTTCAATATAATAATGCACTGAGAGTACTGCTGCGGCTGCCGTGGCGATGTAGTGCGTCGGGGATGTTTGCAGATAATAATATTGATGGTTTTGCCGCTATTATTAGGAAAAGATGTGCATCCCTGATGTCTCGTGTTCGCGGCGGCACCAACAGTATTCTCAGTGTATTCGTAGATCGGTGGGATTCCCCGATGTTGCGGAGATGGATGCGGCTCCATGCCGAAATTTAATTGTATATTTTTATGTGTCTGTAACCTACTAACACTAATGACCCCTCCCGCTCTGGGCGGAGCGGAAGGGAGTGTCAGACTCTTACTGACTAAAACCCACCCGTGTTCCTTCACTTGCCTGTGCCAGGGGCCACGGTATCTCTTTCGAACAACCCGCGACCCCGGCGGGTAAAGTGATGGCTTGAAAGACAGTTTTGAATAAACCTAGATCGGGCGAGTCACTGCCTAACATTCTAATTCATCATCATCATCTGCCTAGCCTTTTCCTAACTATGTTTGGGTCGGCTTCCAGTCTAACCGGATGCAGCTGAATATCAGTATTTTGCATGGAGCGACTGCCTTGGCTAAATGTACACTTTTTGTCAACGTCTTATCCAACCTCTTCTTATCTTCTTAAACCAAAGTCTTATCAAAAATAAAAAAAGACTTAAACGTGCGAGGCATAACATTTAAAAACAGTAACATTTAACATTTGTAATTGAAATTAAAACAGTTCCACTGCAAGTCATAAAAATAAAAAGACGCGAGAGCTTCAAATTACAACAGAGAAAATTTCTTATTCGCTCACATTAAAATTCTTTCCACATGAGACGGTGCTCTAAAATGGCACCTGAATTCCTTAATGTTTTACAGGAATTCTGAAAATAATTAAAAGAGTTATGAAGGCCATTAATCGTTGTAATAATACCAGTCATAAGTGAGCCAAAATTAATTACTTTACTGTTCAGAAATATCTTGTTTGAGTACCTATAAAAGTTGGTCTTACGGTCTTGCTTAGTCTTGAACTTGTTTCTATTATATTGTTCTTGGGACCTTGGGGCCTTGGCACGCGTATTATAATTTAATTATGATTTGTACTTTTAGACACTACGGAATCGTTTTTTTAATTAGGTACCTAATAACAGTCGCACGGGTCAATCGATTAGGTTAAGCTACGCTTTCCGCGGCCGGTCCGTGGATGAGTAACCATCTTTACATACAGAGTCAGAAACCCTCCGTGCCTCGGAAAGCACGTTAAGCGGTTCATTTCGGTTGTCATCTTAATGGCAGATGGCCGATGGGGCCGAAAGGTTCTGGAGTGGTGACCGCGTACCGGAAGACGTAGCGTCGGAAAGCTTCCCACAAGGTGGAACGATGACTCTGTGAAGGCCGCAGGAGTCCGCTGGATGCCCAAAGCACAGAACCGGTGGAAGTGACTGTGTTTGGGAGGCCTATGTCCAGCGGTGGACGTATTTTGGCTGAAATGATGATGATGATGAAATTTAATCAAGCTTTGTTGACCTGTATGAATATATAATTTAAGTGTTGGTTTGTTCTTTAAATCTTTATTTTTTTTAACTACCTACATTATTTTGTGCTAAGAATCCTGATTCCATGCACATTCAACCCGTTACTTTAAAACAGTTGTTAGTACTCGTAGTTTTAACTAAAGACTTGTTCAGACAACTCTGGCGGAGGGTCCTTTACACATTTAGTCACGTTTCTTTGAGTTACCAACTTAGGATTTAAGCACCTGTTTCATGTGTCTTTACTAAGTTTAGAGCATTAATTTGTTGAAGTGGAAAACTGATATGTTGTAGGTATGTTAAATGATTCGTCTTGTTGACGATCGATTACGTGTGTGGTGGATATTTGCGTAAGTGGAGTGTAAACTTTAATTACTGAAGCGAATCGGTTTAGTTAAAGGGGTTTGTTTAGTTTTGATAATTATTTGAGTTTTAATTAAATCAATAGTAGGCCTATTCAAACCATCTCAACATAAAATCTTTTGTAACTTAAGAAACTCAGGAAAGAAAACCTTGGAATTGTAAAAAAAAAAATATCGAAGAAATCTAAAAAAAATCTTGAAATATCTACGTTATTTAAAACTGAAACCAAATTAACTTCGACGAAAGCCCACATAATTAATTTGTCCGAAATGCTCACCACAAGTTTGTAGAGCTTCAAAAGAAAACAAAGAAAAATTAAACAACTTGAGCCGTTTTGAAAACAAACTCGCCCGGATATTAGGAAACTTTGAGAATGTTTACTTACCGTGTTTTGTTTAGTCAGTCAGGTGTTTGTGTTCCATCAATTTGGTAATTGAAAGCAGAGATGTCACCGGTATTGCCGATCTTAGAGACAACATACGGTATCTATATAATCTGATACGTGTGTTTACTAAAAATTAAGTGACTCTTCGTCATTGCTTTTTTTCGATTAGGAAACTTTCTCAGGCCAGAATATGCATAATACTTAGTCTGACTTAGGTACAAAATCAAAACTAGAAGTAATAATTCAAAGTTGGCTGAGAATCATCACAATTTAAACGTGAAAATTAGTTAAGACAGTACCCCAAAATGGTCTCCATTTACTACTTCCTGTGTTTTAGCTGGAAGAAGAAGTGGCGCTACAAACTCTTCAGAACTTATACAGTCCTTACGTATATCTATATAGGCTACCCTGTAACCTGTAAGTACTACATATATATAAAAACCCCTCACTAATTTGAGTTGAGAAGTTTTTATGTGTTTGAAAGAAAGGAAGAAATTAAGTTTAATTATTTGACCCAGGTTAAGTAGGTACACAATATTCACACAAACGCAACAAAAAAAAAACTTAAAATAGTATTGTGTGCCTCACCACGGCTGCGCCAAATAGGGCCAGTAGGCCCAAATAAATTACAGACATAAATATAAAAACTGTACCAAGGGTGACACAATGGGCGGTCTTATCTCTAAAAGCGATCTTTTAAAGTCAACCCAGTTCATGAAGAAAATCTCTCATACCTTCGTATTTGACATTTCTACTTTCCAAATTCCGAGTCTATTACCCACTTTACTCCCAGATCAACCTAGAGATTCTCAAATGATACCATAATTACAAATTGAACAGCAACTTGTGTGCAGCGACTAGCTACAGACGATCTCTGTTTTTCTTCCATTACCATCAGTGTGGAAATGGCACTGAAACGTTATTTTACCTTCTATTATTAGATTCACCCTTAAAACTGGATCCCTGTCTTAAGCAATAGTTTTCTCCCAGCTTTGTTTTGGTTTCAAATTCAAATTATGGTACTTTTGCTCAAATCTCTGAAGGTACGGTTGTTATATAATTTTATTTCTTGCTTTGACGACGTCATGTCTGTCTCATTTTCATTTTTACCATTATTTTTATACTTGATTTGGTTTCTATAATATTTTTATACAATTATGTAAAAGATGGAAGAAACACAGAGCTTTAAATGTACAGAACATTTGAAACACACCTAAAGATAGACCTAACTCAGATTATCATTTTGACATGAGGGTTTTTTGGAGTCAACGGTGACCAAGTTATATTTTCTTTTTTCCCCCTCTAGGATAAAGGAACGTATTGAAAATTACATTTTTTTATGCTAAAATATGGGTACCGTGTTGCAAGTTGCCAGCACAATTGGGGATGGCACCTCGGCTGCGTTTCTTTTTAGTGAATTTACATTTATATTACCTGAGTTTACCTGCCAACGCGCTGCATGTGAAACTAACGGCAATGCGCTGCCATTTTCCACTTCTTGCACACTAATCGAAAGTTTATTTCACGAAAGAAATATGTACTTAATATTAAAAAAATGGAAGACAGAGTAAATTTTTATTAGTAACTAGTGACTTGCTCCTGCTTCGCACGGGTTTTTACGACTTACACATCCAGATATCTAATCTTCTAACATATAAAATTCTCGTGTCACAGTGTTTGTAACAAAACTCCTCCGAAGCGGCTTGAACGATTCTTATGAAATTTTGTGTGGATATTCAGTAGATCTGAGAATAGGACGTAAACTATATTTCACACCCCTAAGTATTAAAGGGTGGTCCACCCCAAAAAGAAATATTTTATTTTTTGGACAATTTTTTTTATTTTTTTATTAAAAAATACATGCAACCCTAAATTTTCACTCTTTTACCACTAACCCCTATTTTGTAATAGCGATATTACTTAGTAGTTTAATCATTTTCTACTCTTGGCGGTCGATATTGATTGGTTACCACTCGCTCAGTTATTTCCGCCAGGCGTCTACCGATGTCACTTCTCACCCCGTAAACAGCACAGGGGTAGAGATGCGAATGCGAGTATTTTAGTTTAATATCAAGGCAGATATTTTTTATTTAGCTTGATAATTATATCGTTCGACAAGTTGTTAGCTCAGACCGCTGACACGAATATTTATTAGTAACTAGTAGCGCCCCGCGGTTTCACCCGCATAAGTGTCGACCCCGTTCGAAACACACGTGGCGCCATCTATTATCATAATAATGTTATTATTGTTTCCTCCTCTCTAAAGGTACCCTATGTCTGTTTCTGTACACCTGACAACGTATATCTATGCAAAATTTTAGGATGATCGGTTCAGTGGTTTAGGCGTGAAAAGGTAACAAACAAACAAACTTACTTTCGCATTTATAATATTAGTTAGGATAGAAAAAAAAAGATTCACACAAACTTTGAACTTGCAGGGAATTATTACGTATCAAATACCAATATCTTTATTTGTAACATTAGGTATGCACTTTTACTTTTTATACATGTAACGGTCGGTATATGTTCATTCACCTGTATTCACATTCACAGCGGTATGTGAGTGTGAAACTGTGAATACTTTATACAAGTAGGTAGCTAAGTGGGTAACTACTACGTATAGGTGCATGATGTTGTAGGAGTATTTTTACTAAGGTACATAAATTCTGATGCTTTTGGTACAAGATAGAGACATTTCAGTCGGGTACTGGCGAGGTTCACAGGCACTCGTGCATTATTCATTCTCTCCCTCATAACTTTCCTAACAATCGAGAACATCGGATCTTACACAATAATAGAAAAATACGTTTCATCTTCAGCGCACAAAATAATTATTATTTCATTTGCTTCTTTTATTCAGCCGCATACAAAGTTACCGGAATTATTTTGTTGTTGAGAACAAAGACTTTTACGTTTTTTTTTTAAACGTGATTTATGTCAAAACGTTCATTCGTTGTTGTATAGAAATTGAAAATTAAGTTAAACTGTTGTGATGCAGAGCGGGTGAAGTTCAGAGCGGCTTTACAAAAGGGGGAAAAGTAAGAGGAAACTCCGATGGCGGTAAAAATAACAACGTCACGTATTTATATTGTTGCATTTTTGAGCGAATGCCGATTAGAGGAATTCTTTGCGGTCTGTTTGTGTACGTTGATGGATTCTATTGAATCCAGCTCAAAGAGTGGAATTCCAGTCGGAACTGTTTTGTGTGGAGTTTTCAATCATTCCTATCAACATGTACGGGATAACTGAGGATTTGAAACTGTAAAACATCACTAAAAGCGTCGGGTAAACGAGAATACCATTGCTGGAGCTTTAAAGCTACATAGAACATCAAGGCCCAAAGCCGAGCTGGACTTTAGACCATGTAGTGGATAGTCGAATGCCGTTGAACTGGATTGTGAGACCAAGACGAGTTTACTTAGCAGACATACTAATGTGCAATACCAATACCTAGTACTATTTCTAAAACTAAAATAAAAAAAAAACTATAAGTACACCAAAACACACATTCCATTCATACAAGCCAATAAAATGGCTGCCTTACAATATTATGTTACGAACATTCCAACTATCGTTCTATTCGGTAGTTCGCCTTTCAACAAGCCCCAGATATCTGTCAGAGCCCACCCTCAGTAAAAGGCGAGTTTGTGCCAGTAATTGAAAAGGGATCGCCGGCCAGTCTTTTCTCCGCTGTCAGATTGACGTTTAGCTGCCAAATTGACAGTTGCCGGACTCATCTATCTTGATAAAGTTACTGAATATGTGACTGTGTCTTGTTGTGTCTATTTATAGGTACGTAGGTATGTCTTTATAATTATATTACGTTGGATATTATTAGAATAATTACACCCGGTTTCTTAAAGAGTGATGAATATAAATTTTAACGGATGGATACGGATAGGAAGGCCAAAGAAAAGACGGATGGATTGTGTGAGGAATAATATGAAAGAAAGTAAGTACATACTTCAGCACATCAAACTACCAGAAACTGTAAAATTTTCCCTATCAACTTTGAAAGTTGAAAATCTTTTAAAGAAATTTGACAGATTGTAGTGGCTTGATGTGCTGGCGTCTGTACCTACATACCATTTTAAGATATAGTGCATTACGATACCTGTGACTTAAGTAGTCAATATTATCGCCGTGTATGAATAGACTTAGTTAAGTCCCGAGTATCGTATACTATTTTATGGCTCGTGTGACCTAAATCCGCACTTAAGTCACACTTTTCTGTGTAAAAATTGAATACTTAAGTCACAGAAAAGCATTTCTTAAGTGCAGGTTTAGGTTGGCTGCTATAAAAAGTTTTAATAAAAGTATCGTGTTAAGTAACATTTTAGATAAAAGGAAGGATTCTAAGAATATGTAATATGAAGGTATGTGTTCATAATTATATTATGTTGGATATTATTAGAATAATTACAACCGTCTCCTGAAAGACTTCCTTCTAAAATTATCTCACACCCTGTACCTATATGTAAACTGATATTGGTTGGACGAAATAACAACAGCCAATTAAATCACTCGATATTAAACTTGACAGCAAAAATAAACTTCAGTGGGCTTTTGGAAACAGGGGTTCGGCATTTTCGAAAACAAAAACATGCAAATATTTTGTACGCGTTCGACTAACAGGAACTGGATTAAAATTGACTAGCACGTCGTTTTTTTTTATCCTATCAATCAGACAGATGGATAGGTAAGTACTTACATGGACGGACAACTAAGTAAAATCATTAACAAATAAACTTAAAAGGTAGGCCTACTAGAAAACCTTTTGGATAATAATATTTCTCTCGCTTTCAGTGGATTATCATACTGTTATCGTATAGCTTTAATATAAATAGTAATTTTTCAAAAAATATTTTCGGGACACCAAAAGCATGGAGATCGTAATTATTATTTTATTTAAATAGTAATTTTCAAAAAATATTTTCGGGACACAAAAAGCATGGAGGGATCGTAATTATTATTAATATATTTATTTTAGAATAAATTTACATTGCATAAATGTGGAGCTGTTTGAAGTCGGTCTTGGATAGCAGCCTCATTTCATACAAAGAAAAAACGAGCCCGAACGATCAATTAGCACGTTGTTAAACAGCATGTGGGCGTACAGTAAGCCCAGTTTTCCTAATTTTTGAACCCATAACTTATTGCCTGTCAAAAGCCCCCTTTGTTACAACTGCACAAAAATATATTGTGGAGACCCACAGAGCAAGGAGACATCAGCGTACAAACCAACCGAGTCACCGTTTCCCTGCACTACGACACAAATGACATATAGCAACTTTGTGTGGCGGTCCGTGGCAGAAGTTGTTCGCTTAACGCATTTTCGACGTAACGAACTTTTTAGTACATAGATCGGTGCGGCGATTCCGTGATCTGTGGACTCACCTAACTAAACTGACTTGCTAATATTTTAACCACGAAATGAATTATGTCGTATTGCAAGAAAAATTACAAAGAAAAATAAAGACGGGTAAGATTATTTTAATCATTTTTTTACGATTGTCTTTTGTTTTCGTCTTTACGGCCAAAAGGTAGATAAAACTGGGATACAGTGGCGCAATTCTGGTTAAGACGTTCCTTAGATTTTGGCTCAAAATTCACACAACAATGCAGATCTTTAGCGAAGAGCAAGATTCCGTGAATTGGATGAACTTGTTTCCACCAGAAGCGCATTTGGTTATGACGGCTTTTGGCCCAGTTCAGCGAATTCCATTTGAGCTGCTTTCTTTAGCAACTGTGGAAATTAATTTATACTCGTACTTGTTGTATTTTGCTCCTGCAAATGGCAGTTTAAATAAAGGATATTTTTAATTTTCATGAGAACGTAAAAGATGAATAAACTTTTGGAATAAAAATAGAGCACAACATAACCTAGAAGTGAGATTTTAACTTAAATAAGGCCTTTTTACAGGTTAATAATAAATACATACGTCGAAGCCCGCATCCATAGTTTTATCCAGTTGTCATTACGGCGTATTTTAGGTTGCGTTAGTTTATGGCGGCGTACCTGTGAGTGGTTAATTCACCATGTAATAAATTGTAGACTAGTTCAAATTAAGCTAGTGTCTGGAATTATGTCTATAATAATATTATAAATTCGAAAGTAACTCTGTCTGTCTGTCTGTATGTTACCTTTTCACGCCTAAACCACTGAACGGATTTCAATAAAATTTGGCAGAGAGATAGATTGCATCACGGGGAAGGACATAGGATAGTTTTTATCCCGATATTGCCGCGGGATCGACACTTATGCGGGTGAAACTGCTGGGCGCTGCTAGTAATATTATAAAGAGAAAAGATTTGAATGGTTTTTATGTTACGCTTTCACACTAAAACGGTTGAACGGATTTGGATTTAGTCTTTAAGTTAATCCAGGGTGTCAGCTATCTTCATAATTTTTTTATCGAAATTAGTCTAGCCGTTTGAGCGTGAAGAAGTAACAAACATATAAACACACCCCCACACACACATACTCACAAACTTTCGCCTTTATAATATTAGTGTGGTATAGTTTAGTTATAAGTCTGAAATCGCCAATCCGCCCGATCGAATTGAGTTAGCGTGGTGATTAACGTTCATGCCTTCTCTGTATGAGAAGAGCCCTGCAGTGGGACAGTAATAGGTGTTATTTAGAGGTCAAACGCCAGCCAAACCGATGTAAAAAAGTGCAAACAACGTTAATTACAAAGCAACGTAAAAGTCACAATATTTAGACAACCTGTAGGTAACTGGAAAAATAAACGAGGTATTCCACAGAGCACTGCGACCCAAAAATATGATACAAGAATAAAAAACCGGGCAAGAGCGAGTCGGACTCGCGCACCGAGGGTTCCGTACCATCATATGTTTTTAAATTTTCACCGGCGAGCTTCTTACTAGATCTCGTTCAAACCAATTTTCGGTGGAAGTTTACATGGTAATGTACATCATATATTTTTTTTAGTTTTATCATTCTCTTATTTTAGAAGTTACAGGGGGGGGACACACATTTTACCACTTTGGAAGTGTCTCTCGCGCAAACTATTCAGTTTAGAAAAAAAATATATTAGAAACCTCAATATAATTTTTGAAGACCTATTCATAGATACCCATAAGTCTGGGTATGATGAAAAAAAAAATGGGTTTCAGTTCTAAGTATGGGGAACCCCCAAAATTTATTGTTTTTTTTTCTATTTTTTTGTGAAAATCTTAATGCGGTTCACAGAATACATCTACTTACCAAGTTTCAACAGTATAGTTCTTATAATTTCGGAAAAAAGTGGCTGTGACATACGGACGGACAGACAGACATGACGAATCCATAGGGGTTCCGTTTTTGCCATTTGGCTACGGAACCCTAAAAAGTCACATCAATGGAAATTGGTTTAATTAATTTCAGTCTGCCTAATCCTGTTATAGCTTCACAATTCGTCAAGGTAGGTAAACAAAAATTCATTTCGGAATATAATATGAAACGGTTATTTTTGAGCAATTAGTTTTAACGAGCGTACGGGGAACGGTAAAACACCGAAACGTTTTCCAAATTATACTTTGGTTTTAATATGACTTTGATTAGCTGTTGAGACTCAGTATGGAATTTTGCAACGAAAATTTATCATGATCGAAAATGACATGCGATTGTGCGTGCGTTTATAAAAGAGTGGGAGTTTTTTTTTTTTTTTTTTTTAACGTTGCCCCACACTAGGAATGTCTCCTGTATTATACAGGAGGCTGTCCTGTATTATACAGGTCTGGCTGTTTGTGTAAACGCATCCACAATATAATATTGTGGATGCGTTTACACAAACAGCCAGACCCGGAACAACTACTTGTAGGTCAAACAAATATTTGTTCCGTGCGGGAATTGAACCCGCGACACGCATCGCAGCAGTCAATCGCTTAACCACTGCGCCAACCGTGCCGTCAGTGTGCCAACCGTGCCGTCAGAAAGTGTCTATTATAGGGGTTGTTTAATGCCAGCGAGCGTCACCGTTTTTTTTTAAAACGCCTTCGCCTAATTTGTGTTTGTTTTTGTACCGGTTAAGTCAGAAATAGCAATTTATTTTTAACTGAAAACGTATAAATGCAATTTAAGCTGCTATTTAGCGTTCTCAATTTTGTGTATAATTTATGGCATTCGAGTTTATCTCAGTGTTTGATACTGTGTACTTCATGGTTCATAATTCCCTAATAAATAAATAAATCTAATATTGACTTGTTTTTCATAGTTTAAATAGTACAGCCGGTCGATTCTGTAAAAATCTCACCGTGAAAACTTGGGTGATGTGATTTTGTTTTTGCTAGGAATTGACACTATTGACAGCTCACTCCACGCTCACTTCACCTAAGTTTTCACGGTGAGATTTTTACCGAATCGATCGGCTGGTAGATGAGACGTCACTGGCAACAAAACCAGTACCAATAGCTATGTAAAGCAACGAAAATTTATCTAGAAGGTATGAGATTGTGCGTAGGTTTATATAAAAGCGTGGGTTTTTTAAAATAAAAGCGTTTTTCTCAAAATTTTGTAGCTGTAGTGTTCGCCTTCATCGTTTTTATATTTGTACAAAAATGTTCGTGTAAATGCAATCTAAGCTGATATTTAGAGTTCTCAATGTTGTGTAGCATTGTTAATATTTTAATTAATGCTGGTAATTCGAGTTTATATCTCAGTATTAGATAAGCACTAACTACTTTATGGTTAAAAATAAATTATAAGTATAGTAGGCCGGGCCAGTGACAGCCCCGTTGGACCCGTGGTCGCTAGCGTGACTGCGGAGCGTGGGGTCCTGGGTTCGATTCCCAGGTCAGGCAAAGTGTTAGTTATTGGGTTTTTCCTTTAGTTTCTTAGTAACAGCCCGGAATTTGGAAGTTGGCGGTGTGCATATCCCCGTGCCTCGGAAAGCACGTTAAGGCCTGCGCCTAAACTATCTCCGGTCGTAACAGATTGCCGTCCTATCGGACTATGAGAGTCTAGAAAGAGAGAGTGCACTTAAGTCTGCGCACATACTTGTGCACTATAATATCTCCCACGCCGAAGACTAGTTTCCGTTGAGATTGGCCGCCATGGCCAGCTCAGGTCAAAGGGTTATTTATCCCCGAAATACCTTCTAACACACTCAGCTATGCAAAGCAAAAGAGAGCACATTTTTGTTCCAACATTTTGCCTATTCGCGTCCAAGAATTTGGCAGTCTAATCGATATTGCATTTATGAACATAGTTCTTCAGTTCGGAGGATGAACTTCCTTAAACCTGGTATTTCGAGCGTATACTACTTCAAAGCACGCTTTAAGCATCCAGCGAACCGATATTGCAAAAAGTTTGGGATTCTATTGACAAAATAGGACCCCGAGGTGGATCTAGTTTTAATTTAGAGGCTAAACAACGTCAGTGTTATTTTATCAAGTGCTCCAATTCAATAAAATATGATTCTAGGAATTATATAGGGTTTGGAATTTTAGAAAGCACTTTAGACTTGATATCACTACAATATAGTATAAACCAAAGTCGCTTCCCGCTGTCTGTCTGTCCCTATGTATGCTTAGATCTTTAAAACTACGCAACGGATTTTGATGAGGTTTTTTTAATAGAGTGATTCAAGAGGAAGGTTTATATGTATAATACCTACCTACATGCATATTATAGCAGAGAAAAGCCGAGAAATTCAAAGATTTGTAATGTGATGTCGTAACAAACCTCGGAGGTATTCAAATAAAAGGGCATTAGACTTGAAGTTATTATTTTGTTAAAAAGAAATTTACAGCTCAACCCTCTATTCAACAAAAACACCATATTATATTATTGACGTTCGTTTGAACTTTCGAATGGAATACATCAACAAATATTACCAGCCTGTATTAATTTAAGGTAGGACTACTTAGCCAGCCTCTACAGTACCGTGTTCTTGTCTGACGCCTGCAGCGGCATGCATCAACCTATCAAAAGTAGTTGTGATATGACGTAATCCTGAACAGATTCGTTTGATTGGTTATATTCTCTTTGGTCTATACTGCGTCTCGACACAACACAATAATGCCAGTCACTATAACAATTTCCCTGTGCTAAGACACACGCTCTTTTGTTTCTCTGAAAATATGAGTAGCTTCATGTGTTGGGTGAGAGGAAGGCTTACGAGTCTACGCTTTAGTGACGTCACTTCACTATAAAATTGTTTGCTCCCATGTAATAGGTTAGGTAGACCTCGTTAGGACACTAGAGAGCTCTTCTAGGAAATACCTTGTTTTGGACTTCAACGTGAAATTGTGGAGACGTTGTTTAAGAAAATGGTGAAACATTTTTAATATGTAGTTTAGTGGACCACATTGTGTACCAAGGGTATTTGAGAAGAAAGCCGCAGGTGTACGGTCATAGTATTGTTCATAAACGACATAACGTAGCTATACCTTTTACTATATTAATATAAATATAATATATAATACTTATCCTAAATTAAACAAACAGGAAGATCTTGGAGAGGCTCCTTCATGCCGCGATGACTTACCTATTTTACCGCTCTATATTCACCAGATGAGAAGAGTCCATTTGTAGATTGACGATCAAAAATGAGTCATTTATTCCGAACAGTAAATTTTCAGCGACAATCACGTAACCACAATAAATGCCGACAAAAGATACAAGAATGAATGAAATCCAGTGTATTGTTTAACTTATCTGCAACGCATACCGAAGTGTAGTCCCATTGTCTGCAATGTTTGTATGCGTCAACAATCCCATTGCTCTCAGAATTCTCATTTTAATTAAATATTTCCAAGCCAATGAAATGCAAGCTTTTCGAAAAACTCGCATATTATTGTTCCAATAAATAATTTAATTATGAACATCGTTCTGCCTGCGGTTGAGAACTACAAACCAGACACAATAGGTACATGATCCGATTGTTCCATTATGCTTCGATAAAACAAAGGAAAATCGTCATGTATTTTTTAGGGTTCCGAACCCAAAAGGTGCTAACGGGACCCTAATTGCTAAGGCTCCGCTGTTCGTCTGTCCGTCTGTCACAGGGCTGTATCTTAAGAACCGTAATAGGTAGACACTGGAAAGTTTCACAGAGTGTGTGCTACTATGACCGCTGATACGATAAATAAAAAAAGTAACAGTTATACAAGAAACGTATTCTTTATTAAAGTACAAAAAAATGTAGTGTTAAATATTTTACGGAACCCTCCATGTGCGAGTCCGAAAGGCACCTGGCCGCTTCTCTTTTTGTTTAAATCAATTCAAATTTTAATATTGTGGAGTAGATCTATATCCCGTCGCATGTCCAATTAGCAGACACAATAGAAATTTTATTGTTATCGGTACATCCCTGTACGCGCGACATGCGACGGGATATTCGCTGTTATCATAGGTCATAGGGTGTTGCTCATAGGTCATGCATCCCAGCTAGAACACACCATACCTATGTGTATTTTCATTGCACCCAGCAACCAAAAGTAAAGTTCAGAAAGTCTCCATCTCAAGTCAGGACGGAATACTGCTTGGTGGTTTAAAGACGAAAATAAGTTAACGACGCCATATTTTTCTTTAAAAAAACATCACAAAGAATTTTGTCAAAGCACTTTCCTATTTAAATAAATAAATAAATACCCCCTCGTAAGGTTACAGCGCTCAGTTACGGAACTTCTGGCCGTACAAATATTGAGCGGAACAAACTTCGTCCAATATCTTTTTGTTGCGAACCTCGCGATTAACTTTGTTGCGTCGTTCGGCTGCTTTATTTCTTGCTACATACGAGTATGAAAATGTTTAGTTTATTTTTCTTGGTTAAAATGTTGTGAAGTTGATATCTACGGCGTTTTTTATCGTGATTTTTTTTTATAGGAAAATGCATGTGCAGTTTCTTTGCTATGTTGGTAATAATGTAGGCACTATAACTGCTTCGTTAGTCTCGTGCTGCTGCGCGTGGGGTCCTGGGTTCGATTCCTAGGTCAGGCAAAGTGTTATTGGGTTTTTCCATTGGACATTTCTTAGTTACAGTCTGGAGTTTGGAAGTTGCTGGTGTGATACCCCCGTGCCTCGGAAAGCACGTTAAGCCGTTGGTCCTGCGATTGATCTCTCTGCGGTCGTGTCGGATTGCCGTTCCTTCGGACAATGAGAGTGAGGGTAGAGAGAGTGCACGTGTGTCTGCGCACACACTTGTGCACTATAATATCTCCCGCGCCGATGGCTAGTCTCCGCTTGAGATTGGTAGACATGGCCGAAACTCGGTCTGGTGGTCTTTATTTAATAGTGTAGGATGATAATGTTGTAGCAAAAGTGATGTGTAAAATGTACTCAGGTTGATGAATTCAATTAATACTGTGACTTCTTCATCTAACTAATAAATCACACTACCTACCTACCTACTCCTACGTATTGTGTCTGGAAATGTAAACTTTATTTCTCAAGCCAGTCAAAGCTTAGACTCGCACACAGACTGTCTGAGGTACAGTCAACAAAAGAGATAAGTATGCAGGATCGTCGGATATATTGAAGTTTAGTAAGAAACTGATGGATGTAGTCGACTGAAATTTATTTTGATAAATGAGCCGTTTGTTTTCTATTAATAAAATAAAATTTTATTCGAGATAATCCATCGGTTTCTTACTAAACTTCAACTATATCCGGCGATCCTGCATACTTTTCTCTTTTGTTGACTGTACATGTTGTTACCACGCTACCCGTCGTGATCATAACCTCGTCTTGCGACGGTACATTGCGGGTAAGGTTCATTTTTAAGTAACCAGTATGATAAAACCACTACCACAAAATGCATTAGTTTCCAAAAACAGCCAACGAAAATTCTAAACCAAAATTGAAAAATAGCTCATAAAATCTACACGAATTTACGTTAAACGTAGCATAATTATTTTAATACGGTAAAGTTGCAAACTTTCCTATCCAAATATATTGCGTGCAGATAAGCGGTAGGTATTGCGGTAATTTATGAATAGATTTACTGAGCGGCTCCGGCGTGCATTGAACGTGCTATTCCAGAGCGCTTTGCTTTGCCAATTTACATTTTTATTATCCACCCCGTGTGAGCTGTTTGCACTGTGACAGTACAAACATTTTCCGAAGCTTGTGTCGCTCCAATTTGCGATACACCAAAGGCTCCAAGCCCCTGCTAACCAAACTAGTGTGTTTTTAATTTGAAAGCGTTCGGCTTGTTGCTCTCTCGGCTGGAAGAATTAGAAAAACGAAGAGATTTCCGTTTGATAAGTGAGCATTTCTATATTGGCAAAATGTTGTTGCTTTGTTCGGAAGCGAAGTTTTTATTTAGCAATCGTTACCAGCTTGTGAAACAGGGTTTTAGTCTTTTTTTTGGTGTTGCGTTACTTACAATATTGGAAAAATATGGACTCGATTCTTTTCAAAATTTTGATTTAGAAAACGATTTTATTTGATTGGAAAATGTTATTTGAGTTATTGAGGTTAGAACTACAAACTGTCTTTTTTTAATTTGCTCAAACATAATTATTTCAACTCAAAGTTAAAGGGAAATAGAGAAAAAAAATGGTTGCCTGTAAAGTCGGTTTTACGGGCGAAGATTTTACGTGACAACGACCGATCATCCGATCATAGTTGAGTGGGAGAGAGACGCAAGGCATTCGGCGGGCCTCTCTCTCGTTCGGTGACTCATCGTAACGTTACCGAGCGTTACACTTTTTCATAAGTGACTCCCAGTCGCAACCTAATTTAAGACGTTGTCACGTCAAAAAAGTAATTTTCTCAAAATATCATAGTAACTGACAGCAGTGTGGATAGATATTCCTATTACCCGACACATGTGGCTGGCAATCTCGAACATCCTTCAGATACAGCAAATGAAGCTCGGTTCAATATCCGGACCATGCACCGATCGCTTTACCTTTATATTTCACGTAAAGGTGTCCATCAAATTTGTATCCGTCCGTGCCGTTTATATGTATAGTGACGATAAATAAAACCTGCATCGTCAACAAAATGTAATCGGCACCAGTATTCGGAAACCAAAAATTGAGATCCCATTCACGGAATTCGTAACAGACAGTACAATTCAAATAATCTAGTTCGCAAGAAATCTTTTCGAATTTGGAATACAGTCACTTTTCAGAACAGCAAACAAACATTGGATTTTTTGCACTGGCAATGCATTGGGGACTGATTAACGAGCGCACGTCGCGATTCGAGGCTCCTGACGTTTTAAATGCTACACTCGTTTACCGCGTGACTGAGAATACGCGCTACGTTTTGATTTTACCTTCCCTCTTTTGTTTTGCCTTCTCCTCTTTTGTTTTGCCTTCTCCTCTTTTGTTTTGCTGCCGCGGTAGGTATTTGTTTCTACCTCTAGAGTTTTTGTATGCTTACCGTGTAGTGACACACTTTCGGTGTTCAGTATGGTTTGAAAATGTTTTTGGGCGTTTGACTTTTGCTTTGTGCTTACTGAAATGATTCAAGTATTTCGCTGTTTTGAGGCAAGTTATATGTTTTGATGAAAATTGTAATTTTAAGCAATATGCTTGGCGTTAGATACTTTGGTGTCTAAAGAAAGACACTTATGATGGTTGTCCTATCCACGTATACTCGTATCAGCCAATTGGATAGCTAGATAGGATAATGCTCTTCTCTTTTTGATTCGACAAAAAGAGAAGATCATTATATTCAAAAGACAAAATGGTAATAGAAGTATAAGCTATTAGCTAAGTGGTAAGCTTGAATGTAGAGCCTCATTTTATAACACCAGGACGAAGGGAATTTTTTTTCAAGAATGATAGTGGAAATTTATAATAATGTATCAATTATAATAGTTAGAGCCGGTAACTGAACGCCTGCATACAATTTAACAGCCGGTCTTCCATTTCAATTAACAATAATTAATAATACTGAAAAGATAAACTTAATGCAGTGATTGAGCCACGCTAAATTATGTGCCTTCATTAAATCGAACACGATACTCTACGACGACCACAAAGAGTATCGGAGCATAAAATTGGACCGATCACAGTTTACAAATTATTAATGACAAGCTTCAATGGACCAGAATGGAATTCTGACCAGAATTGTATTCTGACAAGAATAGCCAGAGAGCAACGAATGGATTCGAATGCACAGACATGCCAATTGAATTTAATAGAAAAGTAATTAAGCTGATCTTTAAAGCGGGGTCAATTTATTTTATCGGGCTGCGGGACGAGATGGGAAATGAACGTGTCCGTTGCGGGAATTGTAGGGTTAACTATCTGGTTCTAACGTTACTTTTAACTGGCAGAGAAAGATTAGCCCCAATGCAGACCTCGATAGGGGATTGTTTTTAATCGAAATCGGATTTGGAGAAGTGAAGCTTATAATATTTTATCCATAAAAGCTTTTTTTATAAAGCGTCAACATGATGCTAATTTAACTTTTAGCTACATCATACCTTAGCTAAGTGCTCAATAGAGTGTATATCCAGAATTCCATCTCAAAATATTTTCGTTTAACTTTACAGGTGTGAACAAGAATTTTACTCTTTCGTAAATCCTCCGTTTAGTACTTAGCTAATAACTTAAAAGATTCTGTTTTTACGAAAACGGCGTAAAATGTTGGCTTAAAAGTTTTCCGGGAATTTGCTAAAGTAGGATTTATCCAATAGATGGTAAGTCGCAAGTGGCTTGTTTGTGTCTTCCGAAGAAGCATGGCAGCCTCGCCTTCCCATAATTGACTTTCCTTGTATTCCTTCAAAAGTTATTCTAACACCCGAGTCGAGCGCTGAAATTCTAGTAAAATGTTAGATAAGAACTCTTTAAGTAGAGAATAGAAGTGTTAAGAAATACGTAATAAGCAATCGTTTCATGGAAGCAGGATTTAAACTCAAGTTTTGATATAAAAGATCTGAACGTTTTATGAAGAAATAACATTTTTATTCATGTGTTTAGCAGGACGTTTGAGCAGTCTGCATGCTATAATATTTTTACGAGTTCAAATAAATATGGCTGTCCGTTTATGAAAGTCAGGGGGAGATTGCGCAGTACCTACCTACCGATTTGCACTACACGGTTAGCTGATAATTCAAATGAGAAATTACTGACGAAATGCACCTGCATTTATAGGAACATGCAACATCAATTAAAGCCGCTAGACAATAAAAAAAGAATAAATTGCATACATAATCAGCCTATAATGTTCCCACTGCTGGGACACTACAGGCCTCCTCTCAGTGAGAGAGAGTGGGCAGTAATCCACCACGCGGGCTGTTGTATAATAAAAAACTGGCTAAGTGCGAGTCGGACTCGTACACGAAGGGTTTCGTACCACAAGGCAAAAACGCCGAAAAAACACACGTTTGTTGTATGAGAGCCCCTCTTAAATATTTATTTTATTCTGTGTTTAGTATTTGTTGTTATAGCGACAACAGAAATACATCATTTGTGAAAATTTCAACTAGCTATCATATTTCTAGCTATCACGGTTCATGAGATACAGCCTGATGACAGACAGACAGACGGACAGTGGAGTCTTAGTAATAGGGTCCCATTTTTACCCTTTGGGTACGGAACCCTAAAAATATAAAAATCAATAATAAATTGCATCGTAGTTACCAATTCCATCCCATGTTGAAATCACACAGAAGAATTTTACACATTTGATCATTTTTGATCATGGAAGAAGCTAATCTTCACGGCGGCGCGCGGCGGTCGACACACGTATGCCAGTGACGTTTAAATAAAACTTCCGCCATCTTTCGGAGTATAGTCTCGCGAATGGTAATTCAGGAGCGAGTAAATGGCAAGAGTTCACAACTCGCCCCGGGGCTGTGCTAAATAGGGAAAGTTTGTGTTAATATGAGATATTTTTATACTGTCATGTCGCTTTAGTGTCGGGAGAGATCGTAACGACGGAAATATCGTATTATCTTAATAGTTTTTTAAGTGGGAATCGTGGGGGTTTTACATCTCCTTATAAAAGTTTGTTATTCTTCAGTTCTTTTGAAGTCTTTTCTTAGCACTAAGATGAACCAGCTGCTTCAAATCTCAAGAAACGAAACCCTAAACAAGCTTACAATAAACCAAGACTAAGAAAAAACAAACAGAATTTAAATCACGCTTAAAAAAATAACAGCGCAACATCTCGTTACGGTCGACCGAATGCGCTCCAAGGCGAAGAGCTCACAAATTATGAGGCTCTCCCTGCGGCCGTTTAAATAATCTCGGGGTGCAATAAAAGCCGTCCAGGCTATATATTGCAAGTACACCGAACCCATTAGAGGGAGCAGTGTAAACATCCTCGCGAACTAATGGCCTGGCCATGGGTAAACTGTGCCCAGACCGAGACATACCAAGGAACACCCAGTGAGAGCCTTAAACCGTGTGTGCATTGCACTCTATTATTGGCGGCCGATTAGAACCAGTTGGTAAACATCACTAGTTGAGTTGTTTATCAACTAGTTGTATTACAGTTGAAGCTGTGGTGCTCCGTTTACGTAGATTAAAAAAGTTGCCACAACTTTTTCGTTTGATCCCTTTTTAGTTAACATACGGATTTAGCTCAAGGATGGGTGTTTGGTTCATTGTTGTTAGTTGTAGGATTTGTTGAAGAAGAATAGAAATAGTTTGATTTCGATCGGCAGCAAACCCTGTCTGTGTCTATTTTTGGTACACTTAAGGTACTCACATTATTCAATTTAACGAAGTTTGGACCTTTGTTATCTCTCGAGACTGGTTTAGTTTTTTTATCAAGTAGCCTCTTTATTTGGAAACGCTATCCATTTCGAACTATTTAAACATTCTCAGACAATTAATGCATGTAAATGGAGAGCAGTGGTGGCACAGTAGTGTCGGCCGCGACTTACGAGTTTGTAGGTCGTAGGTTCGAACCCAGACAGGCGCTTTACTTTGTGTAAATTATTTCATCACCACTGCTCTCAAAACGGTGAAGAAAAACATCGCGAGAAGATCGGCATGTCCTACTAGAACCAAAAATTCGAAGACATGTGACATCCACCAACCCACACTGGGCCCGCGTGGTGGATTACGGCCCTCTTCCTCTCACAGAGAGGAGGCCTGTGTCCCAGCCGTGGGAACATTATAGACTGATTATGTTAATATTTACCAGTAACAGAATAGCGTTCATATTAACACATTGAAGGAAACTGAATGGGACACAATAGAAATGTTATTGTTATTACGTCGAGGGGCGTTAAGCCCGTCACAGACGTAGCTATAATATATATTAATATATCGAGATATATATTATAGTATAGCAAGCTACCACACACGGGTGCTATACCATAATATATATTTTGCCCTCACTTGGTCTGCGGTCGTCCTATGCCAAAATATACCGAGATATATATGTCGATATATTTTGCTGACGTCATAGAAAAATTGCAAATTGCTAAAAATAACCTACTCGTACAAACCTTTTCTTACTTTAGAAAATTACATACCACACCACTAACATTCTATTTTTAACCCAACCTTTACGCTAACCAGCCTCAAACGTACGAAAAGGAGGATTTATTCCCCCACGCTGTAGTATAGTCAGATACACATTGCATATTTCTACAACAAATAGCTGGCTGGTTGCTGGCTTATCTCGCCGTGTCGTGCACTTAGATGTTTACAGCTAACCACGGTCACTTGATACTAATATTTGCATACAACCCCGCCGGGATTAAGCTGTGAAAACAACGTAATAATATAAGTAACAATCTTTAAAATGTTAGTGGTTGCGTCGGGGCACAGGCAAGGTTTCTTGGCGAGCGTTGTAAAATGAAAATTATAATAAAATGTTAATGTAGTTCGTGTTTGTTTACAGTAACAGTTTTGAACTTCCTCGCTGTTTTGATGTGGCCAAAATAATATAATAAGTAGTAAAGTCTGCGGTTTTCTTGAATATCTATAGTCGATGGATTTGGGTACTAAATGGCGAAATTAATTAAGTTCAAAAGTAATGATGTTACTAATATTTTTGTAAAATATAATTTAAAAAGAGTGTCCATGGAGTTTCTTGCCCGTTCTTCTCCATAGATACCTACGCTTTGGAATGGGCAACTAGCTTCATATTGTCTGACTGACCGACTTCTTGACAATTCAAAAGTGCCTGTTAATGGTTTAATTGAAATAAATGCCTTGAGTTTAAGTTTGAGTTCTGATTTGTTCTGTACGAGGGGTCTAAGTTCTCATTTGACACAATATACAAGGCCTCCCTTTTTTTTTTTTGGGAGGGAAATCTTCATATGACTCCTCCCACTCTGGGTGGAGCGGAAGGGAGTGTCACACTTACCGGGCTGATGATCTGCTACGACAGCGTAACGGCGTAGCACTGAAGCTCCTTGCCAGCTACGGCGTAGCACAAGCTTAATTACTTCAAACGCACGTTGTTTAGAATATAATAAAAGAAAATACTACTATTTCTTGTTACTGCAGGTAGATAACAAATAAAGTGGGTCAAAATAAAAATCTCTACAATACTCGGAAAATAAATAAAAATGATATTCTAAAATGGATGCAATAAATAGAAAACTAAATTATGCACACTATAATGTTTGTTTTCTCAACACATTTTACTTAGCATCTTTAAATCTTCTAGTAGTTCATGCTAAATGGTATAAAAAAATTCACGTTCAACCTATTACTGCGAACTTCACGTCACATGCTTAACAAAATATTCAACAATTTTCCAGAACCATCCTTTCAGGTTCCAAGTAAAGGTGACAGACTCCTGCTTCTGAATATTTTTCTAAGGACCTGTAGCTGAAGGCTTTGCGAACACGCCAGCGCTTTAGGCTGGACAAGTTATTTTCCGGCATTGAATTGAATACAAGTCTAACATTTTATTCGTAAATATAGGTGTTAATATTGGGATCGTTTTTTTTTGTGAACAGTGTACACGGGCGTGGTTTTGATGGACCTTTATTGATTTTTTTTTATATTTTATTTGTGGCAGTAACTGGGTTTATATATTTATTAAAGTTTTGCGCTGCCTTTACTCTTTTTTCGGGTAAAAAGGGTTGGTAGTTATTTTATCTGGATTCGATTTGATCTATCTATCTATATTCTATGTCGACTAGTTTATCGAACAATAATTGATCATGAATATAAACTGTACTAGATATTGCAAGATGCATACGATTGAAATTGTATTAGGTACCGGTTTAAAAAGGACCTTGCTTGGCACTCATCGAATACTTTGCGTATATGTTGCAGTAACTGTCTTTACCAGTAGAATTTCCTGTTTCAAACAACTACAACACCATTCCGATGCAATGGTCCTGTTGAGAGTTTCCTTATCTACAAGATGTTTCCTATTGAATCGTTCACAAGCATTATTTTATTGTTATTGCTAGACATTTTTGTACAGTGTTCATTTTCCTACATTTTCAGTCCCGCTGAAATGTACCAAGTAGATAGTTCAAAATGAAGTTTAAATTCACTTACTTCAACTTACATAATTGTGAAATGGAACGGGCAATTTCGATTCTACTTTAAGTAACTATTTCTCGATAGAATTCACAATAACGTCGCCTCACAAACAAAGCAATAACTTCTCATAATACTCATTGCGGTACACATTCTTATTGCACAACATTGTGGCGCTTAGCAAATGTACGATAAATCGATCGTTTGGATCCGAAACCGAGAGGGTAGTATTATGGCTAATACCAGAGCATTGTGGTCGGATAATAATCGTTGCATTGTCGTGAGCTGGGCTATGATCTCGGATTACCAGAGCAATTGCCCGGACACAGCAACGAGGCTCAACTCTTCGTACGAACACCCAGTGTATACATCGCCCTATGTCGGTGCCGGTCTGCTAATCTGCTAAGCTGCGATCGTGAGAGATACACTTAATATACGGGTATTTACAGTATAATTAGTGGACTCCGGTCCGGCCTGATTACGTGGAAATAGATTGATGGAGAGAATAAACCAATTCAGCTCAGCGAGCCGGGATTATAGATATCTGCACGTATTAATGGGGGTGATTTGGCGTGGCCGTTACATTTTATTGGTGTTTTCCGCTTGTTCTTTTCCTTGTGGTTTCGTTTCTTACGTGTACCTAAGGTTTTATTAGGGCAGGTAGAGTTATTTGGGTATCTTGTGGGCGTTTGAAGTACTGTAATGGAGTAATTTTTCATAGGGATTAATGAGTCGGTTGTTTTCAAATGGTCTTACGTTAATTCTAAAAATATACGTAAGTAGTACCTACAATATCATAAATGCACTATTACTAACTGCACTTAAGGAACTACATTCACTCCATATCGCATTAAAACGTAGTCATCACAAAGTTCTCATCTTATAGGTAGGTACTTGCGTCAGTCTCTGACCTGATTTAATGCACTATCAGAGAAGAAATACAATAGGTACCACCTTTCATAGTTTAAATGGTCCACGTCTAGATTAAATCCACATGGTTTTTTAAATACATAACTGGTACGGTCGGAAAAGAAAGTGTTTATTTATGAAAGCTTTATGCACAAGTCGTAATTTTAAGAACGTTCACAATCTGATCTCAGTCTGTCAAAAATACCTCTAATTTCCCTACATTATTGGCAAGTTTTTGACATTTATTTGTCGCTGACTGTTTTAATTATCCAGGATTGGCCCTCTGTTCCGTCACGTCTTTAAACTAAGAACGCATGACGTGATTTCAATTCATATTTTTGGAAGTGAAATGTTATCATTCTTTTATGTGCAAGCGATTTTCAATCTTAGATTTCATCGACCAGTTTTAGATGGCCTGTACACGTCATATTGTACAAATACAGTCGAAGAAAAGGCTCGCAGTATGGTGAGTATCGATCTGCCATGTATCGGTCTAGACGGGACATGATATCCCGACCAACTTGAAATAGCTCCCTTGACGTCACAGCCTGTACGATGCACAGGATATGTCACACTGCTGTAAAGGTTTGTGTGAAATAGATCGAAATTTATATATATTTACTAGGTATCTACTGAACATTTGGGTAAATCAAAAATGTTCGTAACTTTTAATATATTATGTACAATAAAAAATATGTATTGGGTATGTTGAAACTGTTTGTACCTACTGCCCTTCACTTGTCCCTAAAGGTTCATTTGAAAAACCAGCGTCAGACAGCATCTGTCTGGCAAAAATGCTGAAATGAACCTTTTTGGCGCAGAGAGGCATACACTGTTGTTGTTAAATAAAACTTTATTTTCACTTTTTATTTTGATATTAGCACAGTTCGTAAAACACATACAATAGGTAATACAAATTTTGTAATAAGTGTTTCACGAACTGTGTCCAAATAAACTTTATTCTTTCTTTCTCTCTTTATTGAATAAATTGCGTGCTTGAATTTTATGAATATTAATCTACATAAGTACTTAGTGCATTATAAGCCAAGTTACTAACTCCACGATATATTTTTGAAAGATAAAACTGAAAGCAAATCATTTTTACAGTAATTTGCTGTAAATCAGCATGGTAATAAAGTATGTATCTACCCAGTAACAGGGTTGTGGAGGTCAAATAGGCAGTCGCTCCATGTATAATACTGGTATTAAGCTGCATCCGGTTAGACTGGAAGCTGACCATTATCCATTCATCATCATCTGCCTAGCCTTTTCCCAACTATGTTGGGGTCGGCTTTCAGTCTAACCGGATGCAGCTGAATACCAGTATTTTACATGGAGCGACTGCCTATCTGACCTCCACAACCCAGTTACTGGGTAATACGATACCCCTTGGTAAGACTGACTGACCATTATCCATTATTAACTTTATTGATCGAAGATTATAATGATGAATAATTATGGTAGTAAAGGCAGTCCTTGACATAAACCAAAATTAATAAAGAAATGTAAAAGCAAAATTACTGACAGTTCCTACACAAAATAAAGTCGACCTATATCATTCAAACCTTCAAACACAAAATCGAATAAAACTCAATACCTTTATTCGTTTACAGTTGACAGTAGTGGTATAGTGGAACTGTATTGAGCAATCATGATGTGAAACGTCCCGAGCCCAGCCGTTTCTCATTTACTCACGACATGACGTCGTCGACGTCGTATACTCTCACCGTAGAATGTTGCCATCGAACGTGATATTGTTACCGACGCGGCGCACTCTTACACGTGCTTTTGAACAGCGAATTTTGTGTAAAATTGCGCAGTTTCAAATCTTGAAGGGTTTTATTTTATGGTTATGGTTGTATTTTGTGGTTGTTACGGACGGATAAGGGATTTTATAGTAACTTAATGTTTTTTGGGTGCTAATGTGAAGAGTATGGGTAGTAGGTAATCCCACTTGTAACTTATAATTATAATTATGTCGGTCTAATGGTGGTATGGTGGTAGTGGTGGGTGGTATATGTGTTTTTAATCATCACGCCCTGTTTGCCCGAAGGGTTGGGCAGAGCTGTCCAGCCAGCGCATCAAGCTACCCGAAACTGTCAAATTTTCCCAATCAACTTTGAACCTTATGCTTTAGTGATAAAGTTGAAAATCTATTTTAGATATTTGACAGATTGTAGTAGCTTTATGTGCTGGCGGCTGTACACCCACATTGCGCCAGTTATGTTTGTCTCATGTAATAGGGGGCGAACCTACTACCAACCGGGCACAAATCCAGTCTCCAGGCTACTACTGAGAAATTCCATATAGAAATACCCAAAACCTCTTTGCCAGACCTGGGAATATATGAATCGACTAGGCCAACGAAAAAAAAAACATTAAAATCAACTGATATTCATCCCTTCTTAAGATAAAGCAAGCTTTTATCAAAGTCAAAGCATTTATTTCGAATAGGCACATATAAGGCACTTTTGAACGTCAAAAATTACAATAATATCGAATTGATTCTAGTCGCCCCTTCCAAAAGGTAGTTTTCGTATGGAGAAGAATGGGCAAGGAACTCCACCGTTAGGCTGCTTTTCCACCAGAGATGAGCGACGATGCGTAGCGAGGGATGTGCGTGAGACCAACCAATAACATCGCTTCATTTTCATAGCTTGAACTAAGTTAGCGTTGGTATTGGTTAGTTTCACACACATCACTCGCTACGCATCCTCGCTCATCTCTGGTGGAAAAGCTGCCTTTTAAAATGTTTTACTATGTTTTGCATACATCATCTGCCTAGCCTTTTCCCAACTATGTTGAGGTCGGCTTCCAGTCTAACTGGATGCAGCTGAATACCAGTATTTTACATGGAGCGACTGCCTATCTGACTTCCACAACCCAGTTACTGGGTAATACGATACCCCTTGGTAAGACTGGTTGTCAGACTTTCGGGCTTCTGACTATAACGACTACATTAATTATATAATAATATGTACGAATACATTTAATATGTGAGACGAAAGTTGACTTATAGTATTTGTCTAAACTTTAAAGCATGAAACTGTTACCAATTTACAATATTCGCACTTTTGCACGTAGGTACCTACATTCCAACGTGTCGACGTTTGTGTAAGATTTCGCAGTTTCCTCTGTGATTTTTTTTTATTTTATGGTTAGTATTATATGCAAATGTGTGGATTTGAACGTCGACATAGTTTCACCTATAAACCATAATACTATTATTGTTATGGAAACACTGGTTGGTTGCACATAAGCTGAGCAACGAAACTTTTTGCAAGTAGATAGATTTCTATTAGGAAACAAGATTCTTGAGATAGTTAGGTAAACATTTGCTGAATGTACAAAGAAAAAAACTTAAATTAATATTTTTTTTTATTTAGATGAATCCACAACCAGCCTTATTTTATCCCTAAAACTGAAGTCCTAATCCAATACCCATCGAAATTTTTTCGTGACTTATTTCTTATAAAACGCTTTTTATTCGGTGTTAAACAGACAAATCGGATTCCGAATGGATTAGCTTGTCGCTATAAATCTTATTACGGGACACTGTAAGCTTATTTGCATGGTTTAAATTTGGATAGTAGCAGCGGAATGAGTAATGAGCACTTAGAATAAATTGGCTATGATGGAAACCTACTGCTGCTATTACAATAAAGTTAATAGCTTTAGTTGCTTTATTATGGGTTTATATTACCTGAGTTATTTATTACGAGTCGATACAACTAGACATAATTACATCGGAGGGGCAATTCTCGTTATTTTAAGAACTTTCAGTCTGGGGGTCTAAAAAGACCACTTAGGCAAAATCATAAAAATTATGAATCATAATTTTTATTACGCTTAGTTATTTTTATTCTTTTGTGCAATCGGAGGTACCTATCTATGTGCGGTCCTGAGTTTCACCGCAGCAGTCTTTACAGCAGACCAGACTCTTTCCACCGGCCCTGCAAGAAGAAAGTTAACTTTCATGATTCATTCATTTATGATTTTGCTGCAAATTGTGATATAAACAAGTTTAGCGAACAGGTGTGGAACGAATCTGATAGAGTTTTCTTTATCAGAATTTTATTGATAAATGACTTGATTAACCTGTTGCTCAATTTCACTATAATAGTCCTTCAGGCAGGAGGGGGCTTATGGCTAAATAATAATAGCCGCACGGGTCGATCGATCAGGTTAAGCTACGCTTGCCCCGGTTGGTCTGTGGATGGGTGACCATCTTTACATAACGTCACCCCTCCGTGCCTCGGAAAGTAGAATAGAATATAATACTCTTTATTATGTACACCCTAAAAATTATAGACACGTTTAAGTACGTTAAACCGTTGGTCCCAGCTGTCATTCGTGGATCTTTGACAGTCTTTACGGGTAGTCAGAAGCCCTAAAGTCTGCCAACCAGTCTTACCAATGGGTATCGAATTACCCAGTACCTGGGTTGTGGAGGTCAGATAGGCTGTCACTCCATGTAAAATACTGGTATTCAGCTGCATCCGGTGAGACTGGAAGTCGACCCCAACATAGTTGGGAAAAGGCTAGGCAGATGATGATGAGTCCTTCAGGTCGAATTTCGACCATGACAGTCAATCTCAACGGAGACTAACCTTCGGCGCGGGAGATATTATAGTGCACAAGTGCCCAGACACAGTTGCACTGTCTTTTCCCTCATTCTCATAGTCCGATGGGACGGCAATTTCACTATACGTAAGTTATGACAAAACAATTCTTCATAATCATCATCAGTTTCAGCCGAAAAACGTCCACCACTGGACACAGGTCTCTCCCAAGGTTTGCGACCTTTGCCAGGTCATCGTGCCACCTTGTTCAAGAACGGTTCTTCAAAGACAACATTGCACGTTTATAAGAAGCAGCAAATAATAAGCTGAGATACTTTTCGATTCGTAGAAATCTTACAAGGTGACACAAGTACTTTGTAAAAGTTGATCGTAAATTATTATTCATTACACCTTCATAAACAGCCGGTCGATTCTGTAAAAATCACACCGTGAAAACTTAGGTGAAGTGAGTTTGTTTTTGATAGGAATTGACACTATTGACAGCTCACTCCACGCTCACTTCACCTAAGTTTTCCAGAATAGCACCGCAGGTATATTTACTCCCTGAAGTTCCTCGTACTGCGACCACCAAACCATCTGCCAAACAGCCGGTCGATTCTGTAAAAATCTCACCGTGAAAACTTAGGTGAAGTAAGTTTGTTTTTGCTAGGAATTGACACTATTGACAGCTCACTTCACCTAAAGAAACTTACGGGCCGTGGGGTCCGAGTGCTCATGGTCTTTTTAAAGATATTTCGAAACGGCTGGTTGACACTTCCCGTGACCTTTTACCTTGGCCAGAGGCTAAGCATCGCCATACAACGTGGTAATGCCGCCAGTCTCTTGGGTACATTACCAGTCGACAGCAATGCGGATGAGTTTTTCGACGCTATTTTCTAGTTTCTGCATAGTTTTAGTTATGTTAGAATTTAATTTTGTTACCTGTCTAAAAAAATGTATCTTTATTTCTAGTATTAAAATTATGTCTAATAATAGTATCTGTTAAATGTAAACAAATGGATCAGAAAACGTACCTACCTGTGGGTTCCACTTTGTAATGCCAGTAATGCCACTAAGAAATTGAGTGCTTTGATTTGATTATTTGAATACTTAAATCCGCAATTCTAATTTTAAATTACCTTAAAGGTTTTCATTTGACAATTGAGGTTAATTTTTATAACCTGGAATTTTCGTCGATGATTTTTCAATAACGTAAATCGTTATTGAAAAATCAAATTAATGTTATTCAAACTATAAATTGTTGCAAAGAGTGGTGACATATGAATTTGAACCTTCTAAATCAAGATGAATGTGTTACTTACCCTTCAGTGAGTGATTACGTAAGAATTTAACTTGAACAGAGTTTGTTTACACTTTTATCAGGCACTTTTGGAACAGACCATACTAAGCGTTCGTCCGTCACACTCTGCAAAGGAGCGTTATCAACCTGCTGCTAACTTTAAACAGGGCTTGTTTTCGTATTATTCCGCACACATGAAATTGTAAAAGTCGGTACTCGTCACTTCCTTTGGAAGCCTAATTATATCAATTCATGTTGCGACAATAAGTCTAAGTTTATTTATTTATTTATTTCATAATGAACAGGTTTTAGCAAATACATTTTAGAAGCCTTTTTTAAGTATAGTATTATATCTGTAACAGAAGTCCTCCCTCTTCCATGTCTATGTGTACACATAAAAAGCCTGTTAATTAACAATAACAAAATAGTTACAGTAAGAAGAATAAAACTAGAGAATTTACATATCATTAGTTTAGGTACTTGAATTCGTAATTACAGATAATTTACATTTCAACCCCACTTACAAACGATACTGAGAAAAACAGGTATGTATCTTCGTTGTATTTATTTAATTTTTGGTTTGAGTGGTACATACATCTATGTGGGCTATTAAATAGTCTGTGTATTTTTGTATCATATTGTCGACCTCGTAATTGCATTACCCCCTTAGGATGAATGTCACCAGTGGGGTAGGTGATTGCGTAACATACATAAAAAGTCAATTGATCGCAATGCCTTTTATTTTGACATTTCAGCCACGGTTATTGCGTTATTTACATTGTTGAGCAGAGGAATTTTTCGAACCTGTGAAGCAATTGATTACCTTCAAAACGTTCGGATTGTGATTGACGATGTGTTACACAATTAGTGTGCAGCAGTGCTATTCTGTAAAAGATTTTTACATCGTGAAAAATTGGGTGAAGTGAGCTTAAAGTGAGCTTAAAGTGAGCTGTCAATAGTGTCAATCACCAGCATAAGGTAGAATGATTGCTCATTTTAAGATCACTTCACCTAAGGTAACACGGTTATCTTTTTACCGACTTCACAAAAAGGAGGAGGTACTATGTTCGGATGTTTGTTTTTTTTTTTTTTGTATGTTTGTTCATCGAATACTCCGCCAATTGTCAACGGATTTTCAAAATTCTTTTTTTGTTTGAAAGTATATAGTTCTGAGGTGGTCCCACTGTCACCAAGTTAGGATCTGATGATGGGATCTTAGAGAAATCGAGGGCAATCCTCAAATTTTATAGGCTCACTTATTGTTTTTCGCATATTTTATGAAGTGTCTTGTGTATTTGCGTATGATTGTGACCATCTCAGGTAGCTGGGCTGATGATGGAAGGTACAACTCCTTAACAGTAAGAAGTTACTTGAACAGGCAAGGACTGTTTTTTAGTAAATTGTTTTGATGTTTGATAGGGCATTTGCCACATTTGGTCTCATGATCATCAAGTCATGACCTGATGCTGCAGTCAGGATAGTCTGCAGAGTACCTAACTCCTCGACAACTAACAGCAGATATATCGTGTTTAGGCTCATTGAAAAGGGCTCGATGTGTGGATAAACGTACTGTTAATGAGGAACACCGAAGTACATAGAGACCTGATGCTGAAGCCAGGAGCATCAGAAAAAGTACAAACCTTGAAATTACAGCACCGTAGTCGTGTTTGGGCTCATTTTAAACAGGACTACATTTTAAGTTCAATGCAATGTTGACATAAGTCTGGCCTGATGCTGCAGCCAGGATTATCAGCTAGGAGAGTGGAATACTAGGAGAACTCCTCAACAATTAACGTCCCTGCATCGGGAAAAGCAATATTTTGTAAAAGGTGATCAGCAGTTGACATTAGGCTATTGTAACTTAGATAAATTACAAACTGACCCACTAAAAAGTAAAAAATAAAAACTTTTTTACAAAAAAAAACAACTGACTTCCAAAAAACACTATAAAGTGAAAAATAACTTTAATTTCGGAAGTCGGTGGCAAAAAACAAAAATACAAATCCAAAGACACCGACTTCCGAAATTAAATTTATTTTTCACTGTTTTTTTTGGAAGTCGGTTGTTTTTTTTACAGAATAGCACTGCAAGTTACTTTGGTAGTATTATATAATTACTGTTTATTAGATAGTCCCATCTTAGGTGAAATGACAACTTGCGGTTTTTATTAAAAGCAGTACAGTCAAACGGGGTGAATAGGGATGCAGGGGTGAATCGGGACGAAACTTTAAAAGCGATTTTAACATTGAAATAATATAGTTTGTTGCCAAAAAGGTGTCTAATGTGTTTATTGTATTATAATTAACGATTAAGTGTCCTTTTCGGCAACAAACTGTATTATTTCAATGCTAAAATCCATTTTAAAGTTTCGTCCCGATTCACCCCTGCATCCCTATTCACCCCGTTTGACGGTAACGTAATTACGAGGTCGACCATACCTTTCAATTTACCTTATTAGGTAGTTTAAATGAGAATACGCAAATGTTGTTTAAGTTATTTATATTTATACTTATAAATTTTTGTGTCTTAGTCTCCGTGGTTTTTTTGGTTCATCGCCGCTGCAGCAATCTTTACAGCATTCCCAATTTACATTCGCTTCTCTGAAAGTATAAAAGGATTTTTTTTGAAATCAGAATCTGAGATAATTATCAAATTTTGGAATAACAAATTTAATATCATACAAGATAAAATTTCAACTTCATTGTAACCAAATTTTTTTTGGACCTAATTACAAATGGTCACTCAAAATTCAACTTAAAATGCATAACGATAAAGTAGATAAATGAGTTAGTGGCGATGGAATGTAAATTATCAGAGATTATGAATTCAAGTAACCTATGCGGCTACTGTTTGGTTTTGTCCAAATTAATTTCTGTTAGTACCTAATCACTATAATATATGTGCAGTCAATTATTTCTTGTTAAAATCGCAAAAATAACCATTTTCAAACGCGTTAAAAAGTTAAAAGCCCTTCACTAACCAAGCAAGTTCCAAAGTAAACCAAAACTAAAAGAAGCTGTCGTATCATAAAATTTCATTCTGAAATTATGCAGAGTGACCTGGAAGCGTATTCTTAAACATAATAGCGGGAGAAACGAGAGCGCTGGGAACAAAACAGCGCATAATTGACACCGTCACGTTGACAGGCAGCGTTCTCATTATTATACTTCACTTTATCGAGAGCTTCACTGGCGTAGACAGAGTAAACTATAGACAAAATATTTTGACTCTCTTTTCTTTGCTAGTTAGTGATGTTAATATATTTCTCTTTTTCTTGTGCGAATGAAAAAGAAGATATGGCATATCTTCTTTTTCATTCGCACAAGAAAAAGAGAAATATATTAACATCACTAACTAGCAAAGAAAAGAGAGTCAAAATAATTTTATCCCTCACTGCGTGTCGGCTAAGCACATCAATGTGCACAACAAGTTTGACGTTTATGAATGGAATAATAAAAACTACACCGCGATTAAAAGGAAAATAAGATTTTTTTCGTGCATAATTCAATAATAGTATATTTGCGCAACTGTGAAAATGGTAAGGTGCAGTGTAACAAGCTGTAAAAATGATAGTATGATGAAGATTGCCGGAATTTTTTGTTCCTTTCGGTGACACGGATACCATGGGTCTATAGATTACTCTGTCTACGTTCGCTGGTTCCTATTTTGTTAGGACAAACTTTACAAAGTGGCAAAAATGTTCAAGAATATTGGTGATTGTGTTGAGGTGATAATTTTATGAATTCTCAGACGAGCTCGAGGACGTTCGAGCGTCCGTCGAACCTTGTGACACTTTATATTTTTAAGTAACCTTTGTTTTGGCAATGGTTTTAGGGAAAGGAATAAAAACAACTTATATGGTACTATTTCAGTACCATATAAGTTGTTTTTATTCTTTTCCTCAAGCCGGGTCCAGATGTATGCAACCTGTAATGTAGGTAATGTGCGAATAGTGCACACGACAAACAAATTCAACGCCAATCCTGTATATACCTACGTGTTCGACTGCGAAAACCTTTGTGAAGACGCCAAAACCGACGCCGATGGATCAGCGCGAGCGCAAGCCCGAGTGTTACATGTATTGCTCGCAGTGCCATCCACAAGCAGAATTCGTGTTACATTACACACGACTGGACCCGGCTTTTGCTGCTAAATTCGAATCTAAAAAGTTAACGTGAACAAAATAACTTCAAATAAAACTAGAATTTCAAAATGTTAAATCTTAAAAAAAAAACGTGCATTGCAAAACACCAATACAAAGTATTCATATTTTCTCCAACGAAAATAAACGACGCCTTAACAAAATCGAAAGATAGGATCCGCTTAAAAAATCGCTGCTTCTGAGCGAATATCGAAACGAAATAGGGCCCCGATGCCGATCGACGTCACTGAGTCTCGGCGAAGCGATCTATCCGATGTGACGAGCTAAGAACAATCTTCCCCGGTAACTACCACGCTTTTATCCGACATTTTTCACGAAAAAAGGCGGAAATAAAATTATATGACGGTAAACAGCCAGTCACTTTGAAGCCGGCTTCTTTCTAACTTATTTTATAGAAATAGAGTAGTAACATACATATTTCTAGTTTTATTTATCTAGTTTTATGTTTGAAGACGTAGTTGGAAATGGAATGAATGCTGCTTTGAATCATGTGTAATGAGTTGATAATATTAGTTTTGATATTTATGAGTTTGTACAGACGCCACGCACACACATCAAGCTACCCGAAACTGTCAAATTTTCCCAATCAACTTTGAACCTTATGATTCAACGATAAAGTTGAAAATCTATTAAATAAATTTGACAGATTGTAGTAGCTTGATGTGCTGGCGTCTGTATATTAGAAATTGAGTTTGTTTGCGCTCACTGAAACACAAAAGAGTAAATTGTGATTTATTCGTTGAAATAGTAATGAGGTACTGAAAAAGCGTAGTCTGTTGTCACAATTACTTTTATGTAAATAATTTAATTACCACTGCTCTCAAACGGTGAAGGAAAACATCGTGAGGAAACTGGCATTTCTTAGAACCAAAACTTCAAAGACATGTGACAGCTACCAAACGGTAATGGGCCTGCGTGGTGTATTACGGCCCACTCCCTCTCACAGAGAGGAGGCCTGTATTCCAGCATAGAGAACATTAGATGCTGATTATGTTATAGTAGTATGATACTATTAGTCAAATACGATGATCTAGGACTTTTCTGAACAATAGTCTCTGCAATGATAACTGCTGAACCAAACACAAATATTTATTGTAAGTCTAAAAAAGACAGTGATCTTATAAAGGTTCCGTTTCCTTTAGACGGAACCCTAGAAACGATAGCCTAATTGTGAACTGATCAATAAAGATGCTTAATACGTTCCACTTGAGTGTCTGACGAACATCAAATAGCAAGTCATAATACTTACGGTAAGTTCTCAGCTATCCAAGAGCAGAAGCAGTTAATCTTCATCCCGATAGCCACGTGGTCACCGTCACACTCCACCCCGCCCACTGTCACAGCTACCAAATGTCCTTGACGTATAGCTGGCGCTCCTGAGTCGTCCTGCATTAAATATTTATGCTCAGAAATGATAAGAGGAGCTCGTGGCTAAGTAATAAGCCGTCCGATCCGATTAAAGGTTAAGCTACGCTTGCCGAGGTCAGTTCGTGGATGAGTGACCATTCATAACATACCGAATCCCCTCTGTGCCTCGGAAAGTACCTACGTTAAGCCGTTGATCCCGGCTGTCATTTATAGATCTTTGACAGTCGTAAAGGATAGTCAGATGCTCAAAAATTCTGACAACTAGTCTTACCAATGGGTATCGTAACGCCCAGTAGGTAACTGGGTTGAAGAGGTCAGATAGGCAGTCGCTCCATGTAAAGTACTGGTATTCAGCTGCATCCGGTTAGACTGGAAGTCGACCCCAACATATTTAGGAAAATCTAGGCAGATAATGATGATGATACTCGTAGTTGAATATACTGTGAAATGAATGCCTACCGCTCACGTAAGTTGCTGTAACAATTCATATCTGCCGATGCTCAAAGGGCTGCAGTCAGATAAAAAGTAGTTCGATTGCCATTCACGATCAAATTCGAATGACGAAAAACCATTAGAAGGTCACTGTCACTATTATCTCATTCTAATAAAGTAAAAATTAGAATGATTGCCTTGAGTATGATAAAACTCTCGGGCATCATTCTAATTAATGCTTTACCTTACCGAGATAAGAGTCACATTGCAATGCAATGACATACTAATGGGTTTACGTCGATCTTGAATGTCCTACCTAACAGTTCTCGGTCACTTGAACGAAATGTCTGACTCACTGCCATTTCAGCCTAGTAACTCGGATTAGTTTCAAGAAAAAAAAAACCACTTACATCGCTTATATAATGCTCATCAGCTGCATAACAGACGACTTCATTCGTATCTGATAAAAACATACAAAAAGGGGTGAAATTCCAATAATACTTTTTACCTTCCTGGATCCTTCGACCAGACGGGAGTTGTGTCTGGCGGGCAACTGCCCATTGATTCATGTCGGGCCGTTGTATCTATGCCAGTTGCGCGGTAAACTCTGCTTGCGAGATGCAGGATTTTGCGTGACGTCAGTATGACGCGTTGTTCGCATGTGGCGTTGTAGATCGCGCTACAACTCTTTTAGTTCTCTATGCAGCTTTTTAATCTTTCCAATTTCTGCCACTGAAACTACCCATTGGGTTCTTTTTTTCTTCAACATAGGATTTCAGATAAAGGTAAAATAGATAAGTAATGACATTACATTGCATAACTTTAAATTAGATAACATAACATAATATTGCGCCTGTTCTCCCCAAAGGGTTAGGCAGAGGTGTATTTTCAGTACGCCCACATTTCGCCAGTTATGTTAATTAAAGACCCATGTAATAGAGGGCGAACCTATTGCCATCAACCAGGCATACATCCAGACGATGAAAAATTCCTGATGAAAAAATCCAATAACAATTTTCCCGATCTGGGAGTCGAACCCATGACCTTATGCTCAGCGGTAGTGCTTGCGATCACTATACTAACGAGGCAGTCAATAATAGAGAGTCGTGGGTTCGAACCCAGGCAGGCGCTTTACTTTGTGTAAATAATTTCATCACCACTGCTCTCAAAACGGTGAAGGAAAACAGCGTGAGGAAACCAGCATGTCTTAGAACCAAAAATTCAAAGACATTTGACATCTACCAAACCGCACTGGGCCCACGTGATAGATTATAACCCACTCCGCTCAGCAGTGAGAACTGTTTAAACTGATTATGCTATACAATTTCTATAACAATATATAATAATAATAAGGACGCCTGGATCAAGGGCTTGATTCAGAAAGCAGTACTTCTGGAAACGGCTCGCATTGTCAGGAGGTTCCTCTCTTTGGAGCCCTGACCGCCGGTAGCTTGGACCCTGATCCCCATACCGGTGGACAACTATTTTTTTATATTTTTAAATGTTTTTATATTCTAATATTTAAAAATGTAATTTATATGTATTTATTGAAATAAAGGAGATAATAATAAAAATATTTATTGCTTTAAAGGGTATTTGTAGTACGTACATATTAAAGTTATTAAGTAAGCGTAGAACTTATACTAACAAATATTTGTAGGGGTGAACTACAGCTGTTCTCCTAGCTAGGTAGCTGTGCAACCTGTATTAAGGAGAAACAGTCTGCCTCCCTAGATAAAGATGATAAAAAAATAAATTGAGCATAGTGCTACGTGTTGTCTCCCAAATCAAGTCCCTAATTAACTTACACACTAAAATATAATAGGGTTAGCTGGAATACAAGTAGCAGTGACTTACTTATCCTGTACAGCGGTGGCATAACCTTATCAACAAACTTCTTGCAAGTCTGCACATTCACAAAACCGAATGTTTCAACTGTTAGTATGTTATCCTGCAAACAAAAAGAAGACAATTTTACAATCAACCATACCGTCAACCACGATGCTACTCAAAAGCAATGCAATTAACGATAAAGCGAGTAGAGCTAGCGACTAAAACGAGTTGGCGAGCAACGAGGAGCGAGCGTTATGACAACGAGCGATTGTACTCGCTGGTATGAGGATCTACCAAGCGAGTGTCACTGAGCGAGTACTTTTTTTATCAAATGAGGGCTCCACCCGCTCGGAAGGAGCCCTGTATGTCCGGGGTAGCAGTAACCCTTTCGGACGATCCCGCTGCCGCGAGTACTCTCAATGATTGTTCTTGTTGCTGCGACAAACGACTACTCGCCGGCGGCGCCGGCGGTGTGATAGTCAACGATCATAATATAATTTATGTATCTCTTTTATTTAAACAGGACCTGCCAGTCGATTCTGTAAAAATCTCACCGTGAAAACTTAGGTGATGCGAGTTTGTTTTTGCTAGGAATTGACAGCTCACTCCATGCTCACCTCACCTACGTTTTCACGGTGAGATGGTTACAGAATCGCACTTCAGCAATCTTTTGTATGTTTCTTGAGCGAAATAATTTTATTGTTCATAGCTGGTCGCTTCCTCGTTGGCGATGGGACAGGTTCCTAAGGCTGCCTTTCCACCAGAAATGAGCGAGGATGCGTAGCGAGGATGTGTGCGAAACCAACCAATAACATCGCTTCATTTTTATAGCTTGAACTAAGTTAGCGTTGGTATTGGATATTTTTACACATATCCCTCGCTACGCATCCTCGCTCATCTCTGGTGGAAAGGCATTGAACTCAAATCACCAATGAGTAGCCAGAATGTCACAGTACTCGTATTTCAATGGCCGTTCGTACACGCAACTTTACTAACGTTGTATCAGGCAACTGCATGGTATGTAATTGGTTCCGTCGTGAACAATGGGCCTAAGTGACAAACATGTGAAAATAATAATAAATTATGAAAAAAATGTTATTGTCATAATTAGCATTTGGTAGAAAAAGTGAATAATGCTAAAAATTACATATTTATAATTCTAATTACCTTAGTAGTTAGTTTTTTATATTGCCTTCTCCAATTCTTATAATATGATTGTATCGTAGTGTTCTGCAATATAATGTGTGAAATAGTATCCTTGTACACACTTATTAATAAAACATGGAAATAAGTAAAACCAGTAGTAACGTCAGTTTAAACATATAGGTACCTTACTACCACAAAACAGTGTTTATCAGCTCTTCATCTTTTAAACATGACATAATTATAATTATGGACTTTGACGTCACACTGACATTAAAAACTGACATATAAAAACTTAAACACACGTTGATTGCTCAACGTGTGTTTGAAGTTTTTATAGTAAGACCCATATATTTTTCGAGGTGTTGGTAATACTGATATCAGACGGAATGATTCACGTCGAGTGAATGTTCATTTACGTTTGATTTCAAGTACACACGACACCGCCAAAATTATAAAGGAATTAACTCAAACTCAAAGCATTAATTTCAATGAAACCATATAAAGGCACTTTTGAATGTAAAAAAATCGGTCAGTTAGTCAAATAGTTGAAGCCAGTTGCCTCAATCCATACGTAGATCTCTGTGGAGAAGAATGGGCAAGACACAAACAAACAAACAAAAAGGCAAATTAACGTTCATCTGCTTCTTTCATTTTATTTTTTGATCATTCTGCAGGAGAGTGAAAGATACCGAGTACCGAAATCCAACATTGTTGGATCGGTTCACTAATGAACTTATATTTCACTTTTGGTTCACTTTGTGTTTAGACGTTTCATTTCGAGTGGAAGATGAAGTTTGGCGTATAAGGAGCATCGAGTCATCATCGGTCTTCAGTTCCAGAACTCTGTTTTTTATTGCTATGCAATTTGATAACAATAAAATAGATAAATAGATAGAATGTATTCTACAGACTCCAGCAAATCAAGCTACTACAATCTGTCAAATTTCTTTAATAGATTTTCAACTTTATCGCTAAAGCACAAGATTCAAAGTTGATTGGGAAAATTTGACAGTTTCGGTTAGCTTGATGTGCTGGCGTCTGTAAACCATTACAATATTACGAACCCCATCCAATGAAGTATTACGCCCACCTCTTCGCTCCACAAGCATTTGGTCCTTCGGCCAATTTTGATCCTTTAAAAAATGACATTGGTTTTAATGTTTTCCTAAGTAATCTTATTTTGTAAAACCTACCTAGACAGAACAATATGTTTATACATTATACTATTTGGGTAGATATGTAATAAATAACACAATATGTAGGTTATGTTACAATTCGTGCGCTAGATCACAAAATCAAAAAACAATCGGTAATCAATCTGCTTCAAATGAATTCTGTCTCCATGGAAATTCAATCCAATGTAGGCCACTTTGTTATAGGTAATATTAGCCTAAAATTTTTCCAATAATAATCAATCAATCTTTAATGTGTATCAATTGTTAAACTTGGGATTGTACTCAGGTAAACAAAGACTATATGATTTAAATATATTTCCTGAAATGATAATGATATATCATTTAAAAACAGTGCATTGAAGTGACAACTTGATAAGTGTAACACGCAACACCACTGTAGTGACAATTGGAACACGTCGTATCTACTAATTGAAATAGCAATTAAGTAAAAAGAATGGGAATAAGCCTGCGTCGTGTCGTGTTCTAAGTAGGGTTCCGTAGAGACTACTGTTTGAATAATTTGTGTGGTGTCAAGGTCGAACTAAAATGCTTTAAAATTTATTGATTTCATATTATTTTTTAACAATTTTAATGTAATTTATAATCATAATAATTGACCGTAGATGTTGAGAGCGCAAAATAGCCTTCACGTGTGGCTATACTTTAAGATTTAAATCGTTAGATTTGCCGTCATCGTACTAAGTCGCACTAAAAAGTATCCATAAGTACGAGAAGAGTGAGTTCACACGATAAAATCGAATCAAGTCAAGTCACTGTGTCATTGTGATTGTCAGAGGTCTAAAAACGAAACAGAAACATCTTTTGACGCGGTAGGGCGAATCTACGATATAAACCTAAGAAAGTACGTCACACGTGAGGAGTAACTCCCGTATTTTGAAGCACGTTTGCATTCTAATGTCAGTCTCAATCTATCAAAAATTCCTCTATCTCACCTATATGTTTATTTCTAACTTAACCAAAAAATTTAAGACATGTGACATCTATCAACCCGCACTGGGCCCGCGTAGTGGATTACGACCCACTCCTTCTCACAGAGGTCTGTGTCCCAGCAGTGGGAACGTTATAGACTGATTATGCTTATGCTTTCTTATTTAACAACGGAACCTCATAGTGTTATAATTGTTAGCACAAATTATAGTGACGTAGAAGTGTATGATCCAATTAGTATATAGTGCTTTATTGTCATGAATTTTTATCACGCCCCGTCGAGTTTTATTTCGTGATTGAAAAACATTCGCCATTGTGGCTGATTTTTATTTTATTAATCAATTGGAGCATAACAGCTTTTTATACATACACACTTTACATACATACATACTTTTATTAGTTAAGAAGTTTTTTTGTTGTTTAATTATTATAATGGCTTTAAATGCGAGAACTGTAACTGCAACTGTGGGCAATTGTAGAGGTAGGTTCTTCTTAGCTAGGTGGAGTGATTGTCTGCGCAGAATGGCTGGTTGCTGTGGGGTTGGAAGGAAAGTGGCCGAAGATCAAGGTAAATGGCGTGCATTAAGGGGGATCCGCCAGGGTTGCCCTTGTAATTCAACTTATGATTAAATTATATTTGACGGAATGAAGTAGGTATGCAAGATTATTTTGAAAAAAAATGACGATTTGCAGCAAATATAATTTCGAGAGTTGTAATAATTAATGACAACAACATACAATGCTGCAAGTCTTAAGAGAAGCCAGCAGTGGACTCCTAATAGACTGATGATTGAATGCCTGTGAGGAAGGTTTTTTTAAGTACAGTACAGTAGGTAGGTAGTAAGTATATCCGACACACCTGTATACTTATCTCCTTTGTTGACTACCACAAAGGAGATAAGTATACAGGTGTGTCGGATATAGTTGAAGTTTACTAAGAAACCGATGGATGTTCTAGAATAAAAATTAGTTTTATTAATAGAAAACAAACAGCTCATTTATTAAATTACATTTCAGTCCAGAACATCCATCGGTTTCTTAGTAAACTTCAACTATATCCGACGCTCCTGTATACTTATCTCCTTTGTTGACTGTACATGTTTGGCTAGACCTCATAAAATGACCTGACGATTATTCTTTGTGTAGTAATAATTTTTCAACCAAAATTTAAAGTAAAAGTCTTCCAGACCAAACTTCGGCCATGGCGATCAATCTCTGCAGAGACTAGCCATCATCGGCGCGAGAGATATTATAGTGCACAAGTGTGTTCGCAGATACAAGGTGCACTCTCTCTTTCCTCACTTTCATAATCCGATGGGGCGGCAATCCGACACGACCGGAGAGAGATAAGAGCAAAGTTTAAAGTAAACTACTTAAAAACGGAAAGCCAATTCCCGTAGTTAAAAACGTTCAAAATCTAGTCGCAATCTCATCTCAATGTCAAAAACTTCTCAAAAATGTAGGGCAATTAGAGGTTGACTGATCGAGACTGAGATTAGACTGAACGTTCTTAAAATTATGAGAATTGCCCCTCAGGTATATTGTTTTGATAACTTACCTTGACGTTTAGGATTGAGAATCTTCGAGAAAATTTGTGGTGATGTCGGTGACGTCTTAATGCTTTAGCCAAATTTTCTTTTTTCTAAAAGAAAACAATACTTAATTCTTTGTTATGAGAATTACCTTTCAAATAAATTGTGGTCAGGGGCTTCTAGATGACCTGTCAGGGCTGGGAAAAAGATTGCCTACCTACACAGTGCTCTCCAAAAGTCAGTTGACATTTTTCGACTTCAGCTGTAAAGCCACATTATGATTTAAAATTCTAGTTTAAAAAGGTTTGAACTGTACGCTATAAAATCTATAAAGTTTTTAAAAGTAATAATAATTTATATATGTAGGTTTCATGGGTGGCCGCCATTTTGAAAAAAAATCAAAATGGCGCACGGGTAGGCCATGCCACGGATCCCAAACCCCTTTCATCCAAATCCGTTCAGCAGTTTTAGCGTGAAGGCTTAACAAAGAAACATACAACAAATCGATGTTAGTTTAGGTAGGCTGATGGGTGCTATAACACATTCGCGTGGGCTGACCAGGCACCAAATTTTACCATGCGTGCAATGAAACTTTTAACTAATAAGAAGAAAAATTAAAACAACGAACCACTTACTTTTGCTTCGGCTGTCGCCACATGAGAACTGTCTATATTAGTGGTCTGGTTATCCACCCCGATGGTTACATTGAGCTGAGGTTCAAAGGGCTCATGAGGCTTGTGTGGCTCATTGGAGTTATTGGGTTCATCAAGAGAATTGTCCTGCGATAGTTTCTGCACATTTCTAGGTCCGAGTACTCGTTGAGAAATTTGTCCGGTTGTAACTCTTGCCAAATCCACGGTCGGTACGTCTGATTTGTACCCATTGAACGATCGATGCTGTGAACTGGCTGCCTGTAATTTTAAACGATTAAAAAAAAAATAGCTTGTGAGCCTCGTAAGACGTTGATCAAATTCGTCTCTATTTTGTTTGACAGAAAAAAGATATAGGTATTACAATTTAAGAGAAAAGTCTCCTAAATTATGTTCTACCTCTTTTCCTCACAAGATTTAACTTTATTTTGTCTCATATTTTCCGGTAACTCTAAATTATGTCACTCGTTCAGGTTTACTAGAGGTAACTTAAAGTACACAAGGTAGACTGAGGCTGCAGCGCTGGAACCCGATAGCGCTGTAAAAACGAATAAAATAATTGGTACTACTGTCGTAACCCGTATTCCGTGAATAGTACGAGCTATTATTTTATCTTCAACTTCTCATAAATATGGAAATTATAGTTACTAAATTTTATTTTTTTCTCTAAGTAGCTTTTGTCCTCGGTGCAAACCACGTGGGCGAACGTGGATGCTGGAAATTATCCTATAAGAACGTACTGAAGCGGTATATACAACGCCACATGCAAACAACGCGTCATACTGACGTCACGCAAAATCCTGAATCTCGCAAGCAGAGTTAACCGCACAACTAGCATATCGCCTCTTTGCTTCAATAATGTGGTATCTTGGAAATTGAAATTGTTGGACTTATCACGTTATTGAAGCAAAGAGGCGATATATAAAACGGCCCGACACAAGTCTTCGGTCAGTTGCCCGCCAGACACAACACCCGTCTGGTCGGAAGATCCTCCCTTTTCTATGGAGGTTGAGTGAACTTTACACCCTGTTCCTCAAACCTATAAAGTACTACCGGGATAAAAAATATCCTGTGTCCTAAACCGTGTGCCAAATTGTATAGAAATCTGGTAAGCCGTGAAAAAGTCACAGACAGACAGAAATACTTATGAAGTATTATTATTTTAATAATAAATGCGGAAGGATGTAGAGCACTGTAATAGTAGTAACGACTAAAGAATTACTGATAATTTATTAATAAGAAAATGTTACTAAAGGATGGTATATTTATGAAAATGAACTTGCCTCACTGCTACGTTCGTGTTCCGAGGAACGACGACCCTCTCTGAGCGGCTTGTAAGTACTTGCCGGTTCGCAAGACTCCTAACAACATAAACAAAATTATGTGGTATGAACAGTCATCGTCATCCTCATTAACTACATCTACGAGTACCTTACCATCTGCTCTTGTCCCAAGTTACTTGGGGTCAACGCAACACTTTTTCGTCTTCCATTCTTTCCTGACAACCGTCACTCTATCATTCACTCCCTTTTCTTTCATATCATTCCTTACACAATCCAACCGTCACTTCATCATCTGCCTAACCTTATGTTCGGGTCGGCTTTTTCGTCTTCCATTCTCCCCTGTCAACCGTTACTCTATCATTCACTCCCTTTTCTTTCATATCATTCCTCACATAATCCAACCGAAACGTCATCATCGGCCTAGCCTTTTCCCAACTATGTTGGGGACGGCTTCCAGTCTAACCAGATGCCTCTCTGACCTCTACACCTCAGTTAATGGGTACATCCCATCCATTAACGTAAAGTATGATCATTTAAATACTCAAGCACCACATTCGTCTGCAGCGTCAATAGTGCAAGGGGTGTGCATCAAACTTACGGCTTCTCGCACCTCGATCCGTGCCTTATATGTTGGACTGTTGCCGTTATACGTGCCGTAAAATATGGGTCCTATTCCTGGGTTAAATTGAGTCACCCTTTTAATCCATCATAACATGAGATTATAATAATTCTAGTACTCACATTTTCCTCTTCAGAAGAAGTACAGCGTCTTTTTTTTTCACCTGACCATTTGGTAACTGGCTCCTATTAAAAGTAATTGATTAATTAAGGTACAAACAGGTACTACCTAGTATTGGCCCACTCGTCTACTTTAGCCATAATGTTCCCATCACTGGGACGCAGGCCTCCTTACTTTTACAGGGGCTAGTTAGCCGTAATTCACCATGCCTAGTCTGGGTGATTGGATGTCAGATGTTCAACCCGTTCTTTTTTATGTTTGTGTTCTTTTTCTGCGTCATTCTTTCTTTCTATGTCGTATTGTTTTTGAATTTTTACTCTAGAACAGGTCCTCACGGTGTCCTACTTCAAGGGCTTTAAAATAATAAATTAACTCACAAAATAATGTAATTCGGATCAAGAATTCCTCATAAAAAGTCTGACCACAGAACTTACTTTTTCTTCGTCATCAGAACAGCGACCCCAACTGAGGATGGTAACATTCGAGTCCACGGGAGTTGATGCACTCTCTGCAACGAGTGGTATGGCATACCCTGATTTGTCTGTGATCATCCCTACGAAGGTGAACACCAGGGCGAGGTCAGCCGTCCACCCGTTGTACTTAGGATGTGTTACGATCCTCTCTATTGGTAAGTAGTTCTCGTATCCCGTATCAAACATCTTCTTCGTTCCGATGACGACGAAAGAGTTTGATACTTCAATATCCGCATACCTAAGACCGTGGTTTAAACTGTGAACAACGTTAGAATTTTAATAATAATATAAATTGTCTTTTGAGTTGATCTAGTAGGACATTACTAATATCGGTGACAGAAAAATATCGTGAGGAAACTTGGACTAAACGACTGCAATCGCCAAACCGTCTCGAGCAAGCGTGGTGATCAATGCTAGTACCTTCTCTGTACAGGAAGAGGTATTTGCACTGCAGTACAATAGGCTGGGACTCCAACAGGCTGGTATTATTTATTTATTTATTAAATTACCTTGTACAGCGGTGATTGCCCCCTTATGTCCTGCATGACAAATCTATATGCCTTTGTTGATCACCACTATTCCTCGATTTCAGCCAACTACAGACCAAATTAATTCCTAACTGTGTAATCCTGTTGTTTAAGATCGAACAACTCTTCTGAATACGTCAAGATTTTTTTGGTTGGCTTCAGTCGTTACTTAATTAGGTTAGGAACCATTCCAAATAAAATAAATTACATTCAACAATATCAAGAAGCGATACCATAACTGATATCGATTGTCTGTACTTCTGTAGGCAATAAACATTAGTACACAATTCAGTAATATAAATCATTTCTGTGTTTCATACGTCCCTTGTTAATTTATTGACGAGGGCGGCTCCTAAGGGACTGCTTGTTCTAGAGCCCACATTAGGGAGGTAAATTTTTAATTATTTGTTATATAATTCACGTTTCTGGATTCAAAGAATTAAATAATATTTCAAGGATTTAGTGGATATACCTTCTAAGTCATTTTCCGTGTTACACCTCGGAGTGACCTTAAAAACATTTCGTATTTCAACAGGATTGACATAAACTGTTTGGTAGCTGAAGTTTGATACATTTTTGACTTTTCCATCATCATTGTCGCTGATAGAATGCCACACACACTATGCCTCAGCACCGCATAACATAACAAGACAATCCGTAATTCAAGTAAATGCACAATAATACGAAATCTTAGAACTTGTGCCACAAGTACGAAAAAGAAAGGCAAACGCATGAAAAAATAAGGTCAAAAGACTAGTATTAACAAACACCAAACCCAAGACAGTGGCAGGCTTGGATGAATAAAAAAAAGGTACTTACAAGCAATGGGCAGCAGTGACAACGACATTATCGTGTAAAATGGTACCGGTACATTGACGCTTACTTCCATCTGCGAAAACAATGCTGAAATAAAGAAAAGAGTTATAATTTCACTGTCTTTAAGATAATCTGAATACGAATCAGCTGAAACGTTGATTTTTTCAATTCATTGTCGACTGCGCCCTGGAGTTCAAATGTGGTGCTATTAAACAAAATAATGGGACACTTGGTATCGTGTTCTGCCTCTGCACGTTATAGAGTTAAAAGTAGAAAAGTGTAAAAAGTTTAAAAGGGAAGATCCTCTGATCGTGTGTCTGGTGGGTTACTGCCCAACGATTAATGTCAGGACGTTGTATATATGCTAGTCGCGTGGCGAACTTTGCTTGCGCGATGCAGGATTTGCTGAGGATTGCGTGCTGTCAGTGTGATGTGTAGTTCGCATGTGGCGTTGTAGATGCCGCCACAACGTTACAAGAACTTATGGACACTACTTATTTTTAGCGTGTCGATGGCAAAAGTTTCAAACATGTTTGGCCCAAAAGTCAGCAACGCGAACACCGCTCTTTAATACAGTCATATTAAGGTCATCAAGTGCACTAGTGACAGTGTATGCGGTGCAAGATAGAAGGTGGATGTCTGCGGGAAGACGTTGCATATATGCACTTAGACGTACTGATGGCGTTAAACTTATAGTTAGGTCGTGGGCCGAGTTAATTTAAATTTCCATCGACACGCTAATAGAAATATTATGTTAATTTCAGTGCTGCAAGTAGACGGTGAATATTAGTCACTGATTCATTTATGTTTTTCTAACAGCTCCCAAGTAGGCTCGATGCTCGGCTATCCAAGTAGAGAACAATTCCATAGGCCTTCCACAAAGAACTTGGGGGACTGCGATCCAGCCCTGATTTAATTAAATTAAAGAAAGGCGAATAACGTTTTTGTAACTGGTACACGTGTAGCAGATCTGACCCAGATTCTCTATGCTTTAAAATGTGCAGTGTCATCAATATTTCGGTTGGGAACAGTCTCAACCCCTTTACTTTCTTGTTGATCTTCAGAATGTCATCTATTCATACACATTCTACGAGATAATAATTATCAATGAAATCATCATTTCGCCTTTAATCAGCATATTAAAGCCATGTGGCTGGACAACCCTCCACACCACTAACTGCATGCCACTGGGCTCGATTCTTGGTCACTCTCATTTGTTCAATCCAGTACTATATAAGTATCTTATAGTAATAAAATAGTGATCATAATTGTTATTTACTCAATCAATGCCAAAAATGTATGGTTTTCCACTGGAGGAGGGTCCGTATTTTCTTCTGGCGGTCCCGTCACTTCTATAAGAAGTTAGAAAGTTTGATGCTTTAGTAAGAACGGTCACAATTCTACATATCACATAATTCATTTCCCTGACACTGTTTTATTTTTACATATTTTGGAGCCCGAAAAAAAAAAGCCCGAACTACGGTAAATCCTAAGATTTTCCAGTAAAACTTAAGATTTATCAACTCTAATTGGTAAAAGTCCGAATTGTTCTAGGATCATCGATTATTTCGCACTTTTACCACCATTCACTTGGTAAATCTTAGGATTTGCCTTAAAGACACGGTAAATGTTGAAATAAACATGTCAAAACGAGTTCGGCGTTTATTTTTAGTTCGTATTTGTGCAAAAATTTTAGACTATAAGGTGAAACTAGTTATTAAAAAATTAATAAAAAATAATTCCAAATTAAAAAAATAGGTAAGAATATTTTAACTGCTTCGTAATATAAATGATTAAAAATTAATAAATAATAATTCCAAATAAAAAAATAGGTAAGAATATTTTGACTGATTAGTAATAAAAATGATTAAAAATTAATTTTATAATATGACACATAAAAATATGTAATATTTTGACTGAGTTAATTTAAATAAATGATTAGTAAGTACTCCTTGTTTTATTCCCAAAACCCACATTTCCCAAACGTCACTGGTAAAACCTAGCATGTACTAAATTGTAATGGTGAAAGCCCGAAAAAATCGTTCCTTTTTTATAAATTCTTACATTTACCAACTCGTATTGGTAAATCCTAAGATTTACTGGTAAAACCTAAGATTAACCAATGTTCGGGCTTTTACAGTAACATATACAAAAAATTGTAAAACATCTTAGAAAAGAGTGGTGGACACTTTAATGTGAAAATTTTAAAAGAGACGGTGGAGTTTCTTTTCCATTTTTCTCCATACGAAACTACCTTTTGGAAGGGGCAACTAGAATCAGTTCTAAGTTTTTAACAACTTTGACGCTCAAACAAAATAATGCCTTTTTTGTGCTTATTTGAAATAAATGATTTGACTTTGACTTAAAATTTCGAAAAATCTTATTTATTTTAGTCGTACAAACCCTTCGTTTCTTGACCGGAAACAAAAACATAATTTGCCACCGTAGTCCAAGCGAACACAGCAAACACAATTTTAGCCAAGCACATTCCGAAATTACTTCATACCGAAACGAGGTAATGTTATGAGTTACATTTTTAATTAAAATGATAAGCCAGGTGCATAAGTTGCTTGGACCGTAAAACAGTTCAATATGAAATACGTATCAAATTATTTATGTATAAATCGTTATCGAGTAGAGAAATATTTCAATAATATTTTATGGAAGTATGTTTCTAGTTGATAATGATTTGACTACCGTAAAATAGGGCTGTATTGATTTGTCTACCATACTTTGATTGGATCCATGCGTCATGTTCGTGTACGGGCGCCGTCAGTTGGGGCTGGTCATCACTTAGCTGCCTCGGCTTATTTTTAATTATTTTATTTTTGAATTCGTTACGTACGATTCGTATTACTATTAAGGAAAGCGCTGACACAAAGGCAGGTGCCACGCCGCGTGCGTATCGTCGACCCCGTTGTTACGAGAGGAAACTGCTGACACGGAACATGAGGCCAGAAGACACCGTCTACGTGACCTAGCCTGCGCACTTCGCATCCACCATCGATCGAGTCAATTTGATTTTCCAATAATTGTAATTTTTTTGTTAAAAAAATGGTTTGTAATAAATTCGTTATTTTTTTTGAGCCCTCCGGCAGTAGCTTACGTAATTGATTGTTTGTTTTGTTACTATTTGCTGTACCTACTCTGGACGTTTTTAATTGCATTGAAAAGTAATGTTGGAAAAACCGCAATATTTTTCATGGGATTTAATAATTTTGCTACTTTGAACTTTAAACCCAAAGAAGTAAGGATTTATTTAATCGAGAGTAAATCTGGGGGCACGGTAGTGCCCCCGCCAAGACGAGCCAAGCGAAGCGCAAGGGCACTACCTACCTTTTCTCGAAGTACTGTACCTTCATAACTTGGGTTTGGATTATACCAGATAAACAAAATTTTCGGGATATGATTTCAGTGGTTGACTTATTAAACCTATAAAGTTTCAATTGCAGACCTCTTATACTTTAGATTTTATTGATATCTAAAATACCCCGATTTCGTCACTGACTCATTGACTCACTGGCTCACTGACTCACTGATGATCATCAATATTCTTAGGGTATTCCTGAAGTCCTAGAAAGCTGAAATTTGGTATGTAAGCTAGTAATAGTACAAAAACAACAAAAAAACTCTAAAACTTCGAACTTTTACCCTCCAACCACTTAAAATAGGGGATGGAAGTTTGTACGAGACTTCCGCAAATTTTGACGCTGTTCATTACTTTTCTGTTATGCAATAGTTCTTGTAGTAATGAAACGGCCAAGCCTCATATTTTGACTAAGGTGTAGAGTTTGTGAAGTTAGGGCGTGTAGAGTCAGAAGCTTAAGATTCTGACTCTACAGAGATCTCATGTTGGCTCTACATGAGATCTGATAACTTTTTGACAGTGCGAGCCATATGTGGTCTCGTCTTGGCAACATTTTACATGAAAATGTTTTTGGTGGGTTAAATTATAGTAGTTCCGTTTTTCCGTAAAAACATATAACGAAGATTAATATCTTCGTTTTTACCTTCTAATAGAGTTGCCGGACCCACGAACTCAAGCATAAAGGCTCCTACAACAGGCGCGACAAGCGATATAATCGCGCGTGACACAAAGGCACCGCTCGTTGCGTGACTTGCGGTGCCTTTGTGTCGCGCGCGATTATATCGCGTGTCGCGCCTGTTTGTTGGAGCCTTTAGGCTGCCTTTCCACCAGAGATAAGCGAGGATGCGTAGCGAGGGATGTGTGTAAAACTAACCAATACCAACGCTAACTTAGTTCAAGCTATAAAAATGAAGCGATGTTATTGGTTGGTTTCACACACATCCTTCGCTACGCATCCTCGCTCATCTTTGGTGGAAAGGCAGCCTTAGGGTCGACTAAAATGTAATGCACATAGATTAAATTGAAGAACTTGGGATCCAAACTGACCTCCATAGCTGGGTCACAATGCAGCGATCCCGAGTCAAATAAGCCCTCTCAAGAGCCCCTGAAGTGACTTCGGAGCCAGGTCAAGGGGGCTGGTCCGGGAAATATTGTCGAGATTAGATGGTATTTCGTGTTGACAGACACTTTGGCACGTATATATGTCCACATGAGGGTCCGATATTGTGTCAACTTATGTTTTTTCTACGATGGATACTCTTGGGAATGGGTCGGTAATTTTTCTTGGGATATGAGGGGTACGGATATTTTATATGATAAAAATGGCATTCTTGTAATTTTACTGAAAATAATGAAAACATATCAGTCTGTAAATGTCTTCTGTAATTCATGCTGCCATACTCATTACGCTTACGCTTAGCATGATTGATTGCTTGTGTCAGCTTATTATGGCGCAATTAGCATCAACAGGAGGTCACTGATGACCATTCCTTTGATCCCTGTTATTGGGTGAGAGTAGGGAGTGGCCCCTTCTTTGTATTCACGGTATTATACCTAACAACAAAACCAATTGCCGAATCATTTCAAAAATATAATTACTTTCAGGAACCCTTTCTGTTCACCGGGACTGACCGGTGAATAAAAAGTGTTCCTGAAAGACTCACTGGCGTTCAAGGATAACTGTGAAGCCAATTTTATTTTGGAAATTTTCAGTCTAAAACCAGAGCAAAAACTTCGTACATAGTCGGTAACCGCTCGTTTCAGCTATTAGCGCAGCGGCGAGAAAAGAATTGGCCATAGAAACGACCATTATGTTGCGAATTGTAACGAACGCGGTAGTCCCTTAATCCCATGTAAGGTTTCTACGTACTGTGGCGCTTAAACATGTATAATATTGACATTACTTCCTCCTTAAACTTTGGTCGTTATGTTAATGTAGGATGTTAGGCAGTTTGTCATTGATGTAATAAGATTTACAGTTAAAGACCTTGGAGAATTTGGGACTTGTGTACATGTTTACGTTGATGTGTATTGCGACAAATGTCGGTTAGTTTGGGTGGCATAGTTTGTAGGAATTGTACAAGTATATTAGTTACTCCTTATCTATATTAGTACAAAATACGCTAGTAACATTTGTTTTAATGTCATCATCTGCTTAGCCTTTTCCCAATTATGTTGGGGTCGGCTTCCAGTCTAACCGGATGCAGCTGAATACCTGTATTTTACATGGTGCGACTGCCTATCTGACCTCCACAACCCAGTTACTGGGTAATACGATACCCCTTGGTAAGACTGGTTGTCAGATTTTCGGGCTTCTGACTACCCGTAATAACTGTCAAAGATCCACGAATGACAGCCGGGACCAACGGCTTAACGTGCTTTCCGAGACACGGAGGGGTCTCGGTATGTAAAGATGGTCATCCATCCACAGACCAACCGCGGCAAGCGTAGCTTAACCTGATCGTTCGAACTGTGCGGCTGTTATTATTTAGCCACGGGCCCCTCCTATGTTTTAATGTAATTTTTGTTTTAATATACATAGATAAGCCATACAGTTATTACCACGGGATTTTAACTCGATAAATGCAGTTAAGTCTTTATCGCATTGGCTTTGGCATTGTTGTCGTAACTGCAATCATTCTTCATCTTATTTTCGTTGCTTATATTATACTTGAAGGGTCCACTGCAATGGTGATAAATGTTCAAAAATGTTAAAATTCAAACTAATACCGTCATTCGGTTACTTGATACTTGTATGCAGTTTATGATCACGTTTACAAACTTAGCAATATCGCTTCCAGTCTCGAGATAATTGAGTTTTTAATATTTGGCTACACGGTTAGAGCGCAACAACGTCACAGGTGTTCACGCAAAAACTACAATATAATACGGCAATAATGTTTTATTTTTAATTATTTAAAGTTACTTAAGAATGATTATTTTCCAAAGAATTATTACTATAATACATGCCCTATATCATAAATAAAAACTATTTTCCTATCTCTAACATTGTTTTTTTACACAGTTTATAATCTTAAAACTCGATTATCTCAGAACGACAAACGAAGGACATTTATCACTATGGCAGATGACCCTTTACTTAGAAAGTATGTTTTTATGTATCTATTATTTTGGATATGTATATATTTTTGTATCTATTTTAGCCGCTTACGTGAGAACGTCCGAGATTCTGCCTCGTGTGCACATCCGCTTTTTGACCCAGTCCAGATCTAGACCATGAAAAAATTGTGACAGCAAGCACGTTCCACGCCTCAGTATTTTATTTTTCGTAATTTTGTCTATGGGAGTAATGCTTGCGTTCCATGTTCTTTAGTCGAGTTATTAAATAGAGTACATCTGTGCCAAAAACAGTGAGTGCGTAGCAGCATTACGAAATTAGTTATCTGTAGTTGAAAACCATAAAAAAAACAAATGATGGCGATGACGGGTGCGTAATAGGATACTCGCGTGATGTCAATGTTATTGTTTATAAAAACTTTGAAACTACAATGGTATGTATTATATTATGTCATTCGATTCGGTATGAATGGGGCTATTTTTTAGGTAAATAAAAAAATAGGGTCATCTTGTACCTACATAATATTTGCTCCAACGACAGCCCCATTTTGTGTCCAGGAAAATTATATTGTCCATTCAAAGGTTGCCTGGAAGAGATCGTAGACAGTGATAGCCTGCCCATTGTATATTTTGTAGTGTTTGATGTATTTTTTATGTTATGTATTTTTGTTGTGAAAGTAAAAAAAAATAATACATAAATAAGGTAAGGCTTTATGGTAATTAGCAATGGGTTTTAATGATAACAGGAATGATTAAAATGAAACAGTAACTCCCAACACGAATAATTTTCGTCATTTTCATACCGATTTACGAACGCCATAAATAACCGCGTAGTTTACAATCCTCACATATACATCAAAACAGATTAACTCGAGCAATTCCGAAATAACTGGTACCGAGAAAATGGCGGAAAGCTATGCTTTATAACCACTGTTGTCTAGGAAGCGGAGCGCTTAACTGAAATAATTTGTAGAAAATAAGCGCGAAATTTACTGCGCTCGGGAGTCTCTCGACTTGAATTTATTGTACGCAGCGCAATTGTGGAATTTTAAGCAGGGCTCCCCGCACTGCAGAAGGGAAGTTTTTGAGGTTGTTGTACGTGCGCCGTGTACCGTGGCTAAGGGACGAACTATCGTGCGTATCGTAAATCTAGCAACAATGCGTAGAGCGCTTAACGTTGCTGAATGTACAAGTTTCGTTTCTTTGTTTCGTTAAATTATGTAGTAGCTCTCTAGCTATAAAGTTTCTCTCGATTTTTTGTAGAAGTGCTTGGGTACCTTACTTAAGTATAGTTTTAGAGTTAAATGGAAATAATGTTTCTAAAACAATTACCTAATAATGATCTTTATTCACATCTTATTTCACAACGTGGAACAATCATTATAATCCAACAGATTAAATAGAATAATTCAGTAGTCGGTTTAATAATCTAATTACAACGTTACCTACATTAATAAACTAAAAGTAGATGGAATAATTATGTGGGCTCTTAAATGTCGAGCTAATTGGATTTTGATAACCTTTATACGTACTTACAGCTACGACAAGAATTATTTTAAACCAGCGACCCGCCCCTGTTTCCACAGATTTTACGAATTGGCAAAACATCGAAATTGTTTTATTAAGTATAATTATTTCAGTTTGATTTCAATGTGTTATTCGTATAGGTAAACTTTCCGGAAAAAAATCTCTGAATGCTGGTGAAAATTTAACAAGCCTAAACGTTCAAAGTAAATTATTGGAGAGCATTTTTGTCACCGACAAAAATGAGTGAAATTGAGTGAAAGTGAAAGTGAATTTGTGTGAGGCCGACAGGAGGATCCAGTTGGGTTGGCCAGCATTTGGAAAACTTCGTCAAGTCTTCTCGTCGCCTATCCCGCAGTGTTTGAAAACCAGTGCGTCCTGCCCGTCATGACATACGGTGCTGAAACGTGGACACTGACGGTCGGGCTGGTCCACAAATTCAAGGTCGCTCAGCGCGCTATGGAGCGAGCTATGCTCGGAGTCTCTTTGAAGGATAAAATGAGGAATGAAATTATCCGGAAAAGAACCGGAGTTACCGACATAGCTTGCAGAGTAAGCAAACTGAAGTGGCAGTGGGCTGGACATGTCTGTCGAAGGACCGATGGCCGGTGGAGCAGACGAGTCCTGGAGTGGAGACCGCGTATCGGCAAGCGTAGTGTGGGACGCCCCCCAGCTAGATGGACGGACGACCTAAAGAAGGTGGCTGGGGTAGACTGGATGCGGAAGGCGGAGGACAGGGTGCTGTGGCGCAGTCTGGGAGAGGCCTATGTCCAGCAGTGGACTGCGATAGGCTGAGTTGATTGATTTTGATTTTTGTCACAGAATGTCAGAAGTCACAAGCAACAAACAAACTGTCAAGATTTTGTTTTCAAATCTAATCAAATAATGACGCCTATTCGTTCGAAATTCAAAGTTTAACTTTTCTTTGTTATTTTCGGCCACTCTTTGTTGTAGCGGCTACTCGAGTCAATCATAAAAAAGTTACGAGTCTCATTTCCTACGAAATGTATGGTAAAAGTTTTTTGAATTTTCTGAATTTTCTAATACTCAAACTTTTGTTGGTCTGATTTTTTAATCTTTTAATTAATTACCTGTCCTTGCTGCCCCATCTTAGAAATTCAGCCTGTATATTATAGACATAGATAACAAAAACCAAGACTATAAAAATGACGCCGACGATGGAAATTATATGCAAAATCTGGACTTAACTTCAATAATGCTTGGACTAAAATTCCATAAGATTCAACAAGTCGGAACTCCTGCACAAGTTTCACCGTTTTTAGTTTCTCAGAGTATTTGCAATGTGTCGGGATGCTAGTTTAAGTTCCGAACAATGTTGGCGCTTATCATCACGCGGGAAGTTTTGACACCCCTTCAGCTTGCCTCAGTTGCGTTAGCTGAACTTGGTTTCGTGTGTGACTCAAATGAGTGATCTAAATACAATACATTAGTCATGTATTTACGAACTTGCGTCTTTGTTTGGCTTCCTTGCAAGAGAAAATGTTAGGGATTTATGTTGATACCTCTTTGTTATTTTTGTGTTCATCGAGAAAACGAGATGTCACTCAAAGTTTTCGAATCCAGGAGTACCAAATTAAATAGATTTTTATAAATAACTAGCTGCGCCCCGCGGATTCACCCGCGTGAATTTCGATCCCGTGGGAATATCGGGATAAAAGTAGCCTATATGTTAATCCAGGATGTCAGCTACCTCTATACAAAATTTTATCAAAATTGGTCTAGCCGTTTGAGCGTGAAGAAGTAACAAACATATAAACACACACACACCCCCTCTTTTTAACTCACATACTTTCGCCTTTATAATATTAGTGTGACTAACTGACTCGATAAACTTCTCCACAGAATCAATAAATAATAAATTATTTTCATTGTAATGTTTTCTTGAATTTTCCCATGTTTTAATCGTTATTCGGGGCGGAGACAAAACCAACAAATCAAAGATCATAAGAATCGGTTCAGCCGTTCGTGAGTTCTAAATGGTGATACTAAAGGGACTTTGTTTTATTTATTATATAGATTTGAATGTTTAAAGATATAAGTAGATACTCGAGATAATACTCGGCCAAATTAGGCACTTTCCTAAATAATTTATGGACTAACTGGTTGGACTAAAATTGTAGTTAATGGGCCATTTCAGTTACTTTTACATAGCTTCTGAGACAATATTATCCAGAAAGAAAGCTATGATGAAAGCAAACTGGATGAAAATAGAAGACAATAGTTATGGATTATGGATGGATTTACCCTGAAAATACCAGTAAAACTTTTTCTGAGTTGCTGATGTTGAGTCGGTAACAGCTTGACCGCTAATAGTGATTTAGAAAGCCATATATCTTTCTGTCCTTACTAAATTACCAGTGTACTAGACAATTCTTAGCCAATACAGACCATATTTTCCCAGCAATAAATCCCTCTTAACACAGATTCGTTTGACAGAACGCAGTGCCCTTCATCGTTTCGGTTCCTTTGATCGCTACCAGCCGGTATCACGGTAACAGAGTAACATATATCACTCGGGAACAATCAAATCTTCGTCACTCACGAGACGTTATACGTTACCCCTCACTCCCCATCGCAGCAACGTCGAGGGTAACGCGTTTTAGTGCCATTAAATAGATTGCTGTTTCTCACACATTTCCTGCTTTCTTTCGTATGTATTATGCTATTGGGGGATTGGATTGCAAACGATAAAATTCGACGTTACTGAAATTGGGACGATTTGTTGAATGTCGTTTTTCAGCACAACCGTTATTCTAATGTTAGTAAGGAGTGGTTGTTACGGAGCAACTTAGGACATAGGTACTTATGTCTTGCGGCTTAGATAGTCGGAAACCTTAATTGCGTAACACATTATCAATCACAATCTGAATAATTTTGAAGGATATTGCTATTCCATTGCTTCATATGTTCAAAAAAATTCTCTGCTTAACACTTTGCTAAGCAGAGAAATAATTATGATAAAGTGTTCTGCTTTATTTACTTTAAATAAAGCAGAACACTTTATCATAATTATTTCGTTTATTGATTTATTTAACTAATTTAATTACATTTTTAAATATTTCTTAAAATATAAAAAGGAAGTATAAAAATTATTATTATTACGGGTACAAGGTTGCGAGTAGGTTAGTTTGTTATATTTATTTTATTAAATAATCGGGGTGATATACCTATTCTTTTAAGAAAAAACCCTGTAAATAAATAATGATTTAAAAAAAAAAGTTGTTGAAATGGTAGAATGAAAGCCATTCTTACTGTTAGTGTGTGACGCAATTACCCCAATGGTTTAATAAAAAGTAATGTTCAACCATAACTAGTTTCTAGCAAAGAATATTGAAGACTGCATCTCCAACTATTGACCACATCGTTATATAAAAGATGACCTAAGAATGAAGAAGTACCATTCTGCTATTGGTCTAATTAAGGGGAAAAAAGTCAGCCATTACTAAATTAATTTACATAATTTTCTTCTCAACAATAACACCTAGGTGCTCAAAACAGCAAAGCACCTCAATCTATGTGTAAAACATACAATGTAAGTATAGGTATGACATAGGCTACACAGCTAGGTTTGTATTATTGTCTCAATAGATTTGACACCGGCCGACTGTAAACCCGGTGAGAGTTTGTCGGCAAACATTTTAGACAAGCCACAATTATTCGCTCCACTAAACCGTCAACGATTTCGTCGAAAATTATTCAAATATTACATAGTACGCTTGGGATTTCTAAAAGTTTATACGAAGAGGTGAAGAGTCTTCTATTATTTAATTATAATTATAATCATTACAATCAGTAATACAATTTGTTAAGTTAGTATAATCCCCAAATGCCACGATTTCATGAAGTAGTCATTCTTGGGGATTACTTGGTCTTAGAGAGTTGTGTTGATGACTTTAATGATTATAATTCTGTAAATAGGTACATATTTGTTACGGCCGCGAATCATATTTTAATCAACGTACAAAATAATACTGACCAGCAAATTGCAAAAAACCTAAAAAAACTGAAATTTCGCGGGCTACCCCGGCGCTTTCGCCTTAATATGTTTTTAGAAGAGCAATGAAATATTTCCGTTATACATCCTCTTAAGCTCATTCATTTGCCATTTTTATGATTACTGAAATGTTAAGGCAGTCTAGACTTAAATGCGTTCCTTTTACTACAAATAGCATTTTAATTTTCGTAGCAACATTTTTATTTGTAATGTAATGCTCTCCTAAATAGGAAGTGTTGCAGTTCCGTTATTTTATTTTTCAAGCGAATCTTAAGAAAATTTAAATGAAAAGGAAATCCGTTGGGCAATAAAACACAGTTTTTGTTTAGTAGTTGTTCATTACATTACCAATTTTTCGGTAGTGATTTGTTTCTTGTATAAACAATGAATTTACCTACATCTCAGCTAACCAATGAACCCATGATGTATAATATGAAAGTGCCTATTTTTAAAGCAATGGCAATACTAATAAAAATACTAACATTCATTTTTAAGTACTTATGTACAGTCAACCAAAGAGATAAGCATGCAGGATCGTCGGATATAGTTGAAGTTTAGTAAGCACCCGATGGATGTTCTCGAATAAAATTTAAATTTATTAATAGAAAACAAACAGCTCATTTATCAAATTAAATTTCAGTCAACAACATCCATCGATTTTTTACTAAACTTCAAGTATATCCGACGATCTTGCATTCTTATCTCTTTTGTTGACTGTACATCAACAGTTCCGAGTTTCTGCCAACTTTAAAAAAAATCTTATTTTTTTAAGATTCCTTATTTTACGACAGATCTTAAAAAAGTACTCACCAGGCAAGTTTTAATCAACCTGTCAGTTGTACCTGTAATAAGACGAGCACTGAAATTTATCGTACTCAATTAAAGCTCAAATTGTGAAGGGTCGTATGTTGGAAGCCTAATATTCTCGAGCCATTTGAGCTGGTACGAGTATATGTAATGGCCAACGTGTTATTTGTTCTGTAACAAGTAAACTAAATGGAAGGTTTAGTTCGCTCATAAAGATGGTAAATTAGTGATGGGTTACCAACCGCTGTAAAGGGAAACTAGGATTAAGCACCTAACAAAACAAAAAAAAAATCGTGTAGAATCTCTGCTGAATTCTTACAACTGGTTCTTGGAGCTTAGTCACATTTTAAATGCTTTTACTGGTCGAGAGTTGGGGAAGAAAATACGGGGTATTCCTCGAAACGCGAAAAAACCAACTTTGAACGCACCAAATCAAACGTATATAGATACCTATCATTTAACATATCTTAAATAATACATAACTAAATAAATACTACCAAATGCACAATCTATTATTATCCTCTGATACATATCAGTGGTAAATGTTTATGGCAATCAATTTGGGACGTATCTGTGTAGATTGCGAGATGGAACTGCACGCATCCGACGTAATGAGAGACGGCGTCTAGTGAGTTATCGACTGTAATGAACGAATAATTACCTATACAATATATTGTGTGAGGAGTTGGTAACCATAAGTTTTAATGTTAATTTCTTAGTTTTTGATAGAAAAAACAATAAAGTTTCAATGAGTCAAGATTGATTAACAAAAAAAAATTAACAATAAATCTTATAATTTTACTCGAAAATTACCACAAAACATGCCTAGTACCTACTAAACGAGAGTTGTGCTAATATCACAGAAATAGGTGTTTCAATATAACTCTGTTTATCATTGTATTTTAAAATGCATTAGATACTGTTAACTCTTGAAAAACGGTGGCTTCCTTATAGGATATCGAGTCAAGAGTAGAATAAGCAAATGTAACGACTAAATAGAAAGAAGAAAAAATAAATAAAAATAGGTTTATTTGTCACAGAAATACGTGTATACAAATCACGAGCACAAAACAAAGTCGACGGCTGCATGTAATGACTGTGAGAAGAAGGCTTCCACTCAGCATGATGCTGTGCTGTACCCAGAGCACAGCTCTGATTTTCAGTGGTTACCTAAAAATGACGTACGGTAACCAAGTCAGATGAAATTATTCGTGCCTTATGTAACAATAGTTATTTGTGCAACAAAAGAGCAAAGTCGTTTTTTGCTGCGAGTGATTCTAAAGTTGAATCCTGAGTGTGGCGAGGGATTCAAAGGCACGAAATGCAAAAAACTTTGCTCTCGTGTAACATTAACCCAAGGCTGAATAAGATAGGTATTCGCGGCTTTCAAAAAAAAATAATTAAAAAGTTACTTTGTCTCACTCAGTGAGCAAAATCGCATTTTGCTCACTGATTTCAGGCAGCAAAACCTACATGTTTGAGCTACTGAAGTGAAAAATAATATAAACAGTAGGTACGTATTATTTAAAGCAACTACATAAACAACCAATGATATGAATACTTACATAATCAGCCTTTATTGTCCCCACTGCTGGGGCCTCCTCTCTGTGAGAGGGAGTGGGCCGTAATCCACCACGCGGGCCCAGTGCGGGTTGGTAGATGTCACATGTCTTCGAATTTTTGGTTCTAGGACATGCCGGTTTCCTCACGATGTTTTCCTTCACCGTTTTGAGAGCAGGTGGTGATGATATAATTTACACAAAGTAAAGCGCCTGTCTGGGTTTGAACCTACAACTCGTAAGTCGCGGCCGTCACCACTTGGCCACCACTGCCCAAGATAATGCCAATGATATGAATAAATGTTATTAAAGAACATAAAATTTAATTTATCCGGAGGCATCACCGTGCGCTCATAAATAGATAAGTAGGTACCCACCCAAAGCACAAGGATATTCAGTGTTTTGTGGTTGGTCTCGCTCCGACCGTCACCTCCGCGTCGCCTGCGCGCGCGCTCAATATAAATTGAATAATAGAATAAATACACAATAATACTAGTCAAATGTTCAACAAAGCCCCACAATCCAAGAATCAATAATATCAAGAAGGTCCATTATTCAAGTTCGGATATAAGCATTTTGTTCCGGACGTCCTGCCGGTCGATTCTGTAAAAATCTCACTGTGAAAACTTAGGTGAAGTGAGTTTGTTTTTGCTAGGAATTGACACTATTGACAGCACTCCACGCTCACTTCACCTAAGTTTTCACGGTGAGATTTTTACAGAATAGCATCGCTGACCATGTATTCCGTTGCTAAGGAGAATTATCCACCCGCCGCTTGATGCTTATCCGCAAAGCTTGTTAGAAAGAGTGCTTCTTATGTATGATAACCGTGGATCTTTGGGACAACGTTGTTTTCAATACGAGTTGCCCTGGTGGCCCTAATTTATTAAGGCACCCAGAGGATTGCCCGATTAAGCAGTCAACAACCTCATAGGTTAACCCGCGAGATGCCATTATTATGTATTAATAAAAAAACATTATTGGAATTGAATCTACTAGAAGTAGCAAGTATAAACCAATTACGAGATCTCCTCCATCTTGATTATTACGTAATACAATTTAATGTCGACTTCAAATTTTATTTGCACAATTCATTTACGAGATTACAGGTGCGGGTTTCAATTAACATAAGTGAAGTACTTGAGGGCTGTTAAAGTTTTATAGCCTTAATGGAAAATGTTTGTTACAAGTTATTCCTCAGCCCTTTTTTTTTTTTTTTTTTGCGGATGGGAAATCATCAAATGACCCCTCCCGCTCTGGGTGGAGCGGAAGGGAGTGTCAGACTCTTACTGACTAAAACCCACCCGTGTTCCTTCCTTAGCCCTTTATGTTCCGGGCCAGCGGTAACCCTTTCGGACAATCCCGCTGACCCGGCAGGCTTCGGCCCTATGGGGCCCCTCCTCGATGCTGACATCTCTTTGAGGCGCGCGTGGAACACGTACGCGCCGTCCGGCACGGGCCTGGTCCTGATCGGACGGTGAGCTACCCATTACTCTCCGCCCGCAGGCCCGCGCCTACGGTGGCCGGGAGTCGTCGCGCGGCTCCCGACGCCCGGAGCGTCTCCCGCGGCGGCTGGGACGGGAGGCTCTCTCCCTGAGCCGTCCCGCCACCTCCTTCGCTAGCATGACTGCTTCGCAGAAGGAGGTGACTGCCTCCCACTCCCTCTCGCCCCGGACCATGGCTTGCACCAGGGCCGGGCGCGAGAGGTCGCCGCCGCTGCCGATCGCCTCTACGAGGACACGGCGGTGCTCCGCCCAAGCGGGGCAGACCTCCACCGTGTGCTCCACCGTGTCCTCTGGGCGATCCTGGCAATGGTGACACCCGGGCGTTTCCTCCCGCCTGATGATGTGCAGGAACCTCCCGAAACTTCCGTGTCCGGTGAGGACCTGCGTCAGGCGGTAGGTGAGGGCGCCGTGGCGTCTCCCTAGCCACTCCTCAAAGAGGGGTCTTATCGCCGCTATCGCGGCGTGCCCTGCGCTGGGTTGCGACAGTCGTTCCTTCCATGTCGCCATGAGATCGCGCCGGAGCTCAGTCCGCTCCGCAGCGATTTGCCGCGGAAGCGGAACTTCCCCCCGGCTTAGTGCCTCCGCGCGCCACTCATAGACGCGCGCGAGGACCATCGCCTCCAGATCCCATGGCGGCAGTCCGGCAATGAGGCTTGCCGCCTCGCCAGAGATCGTGCGGTAGCCCCGGATAAGCCTTATGGCTACCACCTTCTGGGGCGCGTTCAGGTAGTGGGCGGCTCGCCGCCGCAGTGAACGCGCCCACACCGGGGCCCCGTATAGGGCCATGGACCGCACGACCCCCGCGTAAAGCCTCCGGCAGGAGGCGTTTGGCCCCCTCAGGTTGGGCAAGAGCCGCTTGAAGGCGGCCCCGGCCCGTTCCAGTTTGGGGGCCAAACGTCGGAAATGCTCGACGAAGTTCCACCGGCTGTCGAGGACGAGACCCAGGTACCTCATCGTTGTCTCGACGCCGATGTGAACCCCTCCTACCGTTAGTTGGGATCCCGATGGTGGCGCGTTCCGGGGCCCATGAAACGACATGGCCTCGGACTTGTGCAATGCCACCTCGAGACCCAACTGCCGGATCCTCTCCACGACTATCGCAACCCCGCGTGTCATCGCGTCGGCCGCCGCCTGATGCGACCTCCCCTGCGCCAGGACCAGCGTGTCGTCAGCGTAGCAAACCACGCTGACGCCCTCAGGGAGGTCGGCCCGCAGCACCCAGTCGTAGCCGATGTCCCACAGGAACGGCCCCACGACCGATCCCTGCGGGACACCGCACGACATCTCTCGCCGGTTCCACTCCCCATCGCGACCGGGGTAGCTGACGGCTCTGTCCGTCAGATACGCCTCGACTATTCGACGGAGGTAGGGCGGCACCCGGTGATACCGGAGTGCCTCCACAATGCAGCTCCAGGGCAGGGTGTTGAACGCGTTGGCGATGTCGAGTGACACCGCCACGACGACCCCACCCTGGGACACCGCGTCCCCCGTCGTGAGGGCTCTCACGCGCATGATGGCGTCCACCGTCGAGCGCCCCTTGCGGAAACCAAACTGGCTGTCCGCAAGATCCGGCCCCGTCCTCACCAGGTGCCCGACGAGGCGGCCCACAATCACTCTCTCAAAGAGCTTGCCGACCTCGTCGAGCAGCACGATGGGCCGGTATGCGGACGGAGAGTCCGCAGGGCGCCCTGGCTTCCGAATGAGGACCAGCTTCCCCGTCTTCCAACGGAGTGGAAACTGGCCTCTCTCCAAACATGCGCTTAAGAGCGCCTCCAGTCGAGGCCCGAGAGCCCTCGAGGCCAGGACCCAGGCTTTACCCGGCAAGCCGTCGAGTCCTGGGGCGGTATTTTTGGCCTTCAGCCTTCCTACCGCCGCTCTCAGTTCTACCCCGGTCACTTCAGGGATGTCGTCGTCGTCGTCCGCGTGGTCCGCTTCGGGCACCGCAATTGGCGGAGCCATGGGCGGGGGGGTGTGCACCCCCCGTGAAGGGAACAGAGCGCTCACCACCTCCTCCACCAGCTGGGGGCGGAGACTCTGCGTCAGCGGGGGGGCCCAGGTGCGGAGTTTATTCCGCACCATTTTATAAGGGCGCCCCCACGGATCTCTGTTCAGAGTCTCCAGCATCTCCTCGCGGGCCATATCCTTGGCCCGCTGGACAGCCTCTTGGAGGGCGGTCTTCGCTGCTCTGTACCCCTCGTACAGCTCCGCCTCCGTGGCTTCCGCATCCGGAGGACGAATGCGGAGCCTGCGGTGCCTGGTGTACCGGTGTCGCGCATCGACGCACGCCTTGCGTAGCGCATCCAGCTCCTGCGACCACCAGTACACCTGACGTCGGGCGCGTCCTGGCCGGACTCGGGGCATTGCCACGTCGCAAATCTCGGACATGGCCTCCCGGAACCACTCCGCCTCCTCGTCGATATCGGCAGGCCTGTCCGGTGATGACACCCAGGCCTGCACGATCGAGGCTTCCAGGAGGAGCTCCCGGTCCAGCTGCTTCAGCGCCCACCGCGGACCACTCGGGGCCTGTTGGACCAGCGCGCTAGAGGTCTGGGTGGAGACGTCGAACCGGATATACCGGTGATCGGAGTAGGTCTCCACCTCCTCCATGACGCGCCAGTCAATGACACGCTGTGACAGAGCGGGGCTGGCGAACGAGATGTCCACCACTGACTCACCCCGCATCCGCACACACGTGGGAACAGAACCCCGATTTAGGACGACCAGGCCTGTTTCCAGAGCCCAGTCCTCCACCATCCTGCCCCGCACATCCGTGCAACGGGAACCCCAGGCCAAATTCTTGGCATTGAAGTCCCCGAGCACTAGCACGGGGAAGGGATGGCTTCCGGCGACGACGACACTCAACTCTGTTAAAGAGTTGTGGAACTCGGCGAGAGTTCGGCTCGGAGAGAAGTACACTCCCACGACTACAACCTCTCCGAACCGTGCTGCTACACACCCCTGTCCCTTCGTGACGCATTCCAGGGACGGGGTGCCGGCGGCGACCGACGAAACTATGGCCACTGAGCCGCTCAGGTCCTCCACCCAGTCATCCCTGGGCGGGACAAAGTACGGCTCAGCGACCACGGCGATGTTGATCGACCACTGCGCCACGCTCTGGAGCAACAGGTCCTGAGCGCAGGCGCAGTGGTTGATGTTCGCCTGGAGGAGGCGCAATGGAGCCATTAGTCCTCCATTTCAGCCCCCTCCCGGGCCCCCTGCGAGGGCTCCACTACGGCAGCGACGGCGGTGGCGGCGGTAGTGGCGGCGGCAACGGCGACTGCGGTGGCGGCGGTTGTGGCGGCGGCAGCGGCGGCGGCGGTGGCGGCGGCGGCGGCGGCGGCGACGGTGGGAGTGGCAACGGCGGCGGAGGGCCTGCCTTTCCTCCTGGTTCCGGCGGGTGGAGCGCAGGACTTGCTCCCCGCCCGGTGATCGGCCGGCTTGCCAGCAGCCGCACATGTGATGCAGTGCGGCGCGGCGTTGCACGAGCCGGCCTTGTGTCCGGGCTGACCGCAGCGGAAGCACAGTGTGCTGCGGTCCACCTCGGAGGTGCACTGGATGCCAACGTGGTGCCCCACATGGCATCGGTAGCACCTCAGAGGCTTGGGGTCCAGGAGTTTGACCTGCGCTGAGACCCAGCCCACCAGGAGCCTTCGGCCCTCCGTGATGGTTCTGGCCGCCGTCACGGGGCAGCTTACCGTTATGGTTCGCATGCCCGTGTAGTCAGGACGTAAGGTGCCCACCTTCACCTGGTCGGCCAGACACCCGCCCGTCCTGACAACGGCGGCCACCACATCTCCCTCCGTCACGGAGTCATCCAGGCCCAGTATGCGCATGTCTGCGCACTTGACGGGCCTGGTGATCCGAGCTTCGTCCGCGAGGGACGCCCTTAGCTTCTCAGCTAGGGCGTCAGCGGTGGGGCCACTTGTAGCACCGGGGATCTCCAGCATGCGGGCGCCAGTGGCGGTCACCCTGTGCCGGAGGCCCCCGGTGATCCCCAGCTCCCGGAGGTCCACCTTCTCTCTCGCCTTTGAGAGCACGTCGCAGTACGTCACGCCCCTCTTGACCGCGTCCGGCTGTAGCGTTATCACTACAGCCGCGGTCTTCGGGGCGCGAAGCCTAGCCGCGACGGCTCTCTCCTTGCGACGCCGCCTCTGCTCCTTTTTTCTGGCCGCCTTGGCCGCCTTCTTCTTCTCCCCGACCACCTGTCATTGGGCGTCGGTCGTGGGAGAAGTGGGGGAGTTTTGGGGGCGCGGCGTAGGCTCTGGGGCCTTCGCCTCCCGTGCCGCTCTGCCCTTCTTCTTTCGGCCCTGCGCCGGGGGATTGCCCGTAGGCGCCGGGGCCCCGCCAGCTGGCGCCGGCGCCGCGGCTCCTCCTGCCGATGCCGGTTTGGCCGACGCCGGTTTGGCCGGCGCCGGTTTAGCCGACGCCGGATTGGCCGACGCCGGCTTGGCCTGGGCCCGGCCCGACGGCCCGGGTTTAGGGGCGGCAGCTGCCGCAGCGGCGGCGTACGAGGCCGCCCTTGGCCCCGGGGTCGTTCCGCCCGCCAGGGGGGGGCGCAGGACTATGCCCTCCAGGACGGAAAACCGCGCCTGGAAGGCCGCCAGCTCCTGCCGAACCAGGCTGAGGACCTGGTTCTCCACCGGGACGGGCTGGCTCGGTGGTTGCGCTCCCCCGGTGGCCCGCAGGCCGGCCAGGTCTGCCCGGAGCCTCCCGTTCTCCTTTTGGAGAAGCTCCGTGGCTGCCGTCAGGCGGGCGACCTCCGCCCGCAATTCGGCCACTTCGCCGGCCGAAGGGCCGGTGTAGTTGGCCGCCTCCGCTGCCGCCATGATGGAGGCCGTCGCCGAGACTATGGCCCTGTTCTTGGAAGTCTGTAACTTCTTCAAGGACACGTCCCGGATGGCGGCCTCCACTACCGCCGCAAACCTGCTCATGCAGTCCGCCTCGGGGTCAGGGGCGTCAGCCGCACCCGCCTCGTCGCTCGAGGGTCCCGAAGCGACCGCGCGACCGGTCCCCCCCTCCTTTGCGGGCTCCTCCGCTCTCTCCGCCGCCTCACGGGCAGTGAGCCCCCTGCCCTTGCCTCGCTTTGCGACCCCACCCCGCCTACTTGTGGGGATTTTTCGGGCCGAGGCCTGCTCTCCGTCTGAGGACAGTCCCTGGCTGTCCCCAGACCTTGGCCGCTTGCCCGTCTTCGCGGCCTCCTCCCCGGCACGGCAGGGGCTCTCTGAGCCTCCCATGCTCGTGCCTCCAGATGCGGCGTCGGACTCCGACCCCGCATCATTCCTCACCTCTACTTGGTCCCCTGAGGGACAGGAGCCTCCTCGGCTCTTGTTGCCAATGGCAAGTGGTAGACATTCGTTGCCCCCCCCAGAATACGAGTGGGGGCTTGACGTTCCCGAAGGGAACGTGGCGGATTCTCCGACTGCTGAGCAGCCGGTACCGCCCTGGGGTAGTTTTTTGCCGTCTGTCTGTTCCATTTTTGTGTTCCTTTTAAGGGTGAGGTCCCTTTTCGCGCTAACGGCCGGATTCCCTCCGGCCATTCATCCCCTCGGCACGCTAGACCTTGGGATTGGGGTAATTTTTTATAGAGGTTGTCTACCTCGCGGCCCGGGCCTCAGTGGCCCGGACCCCCGGTCCTGTCAGTTCAGGATTACGGGGTGGCCGACGGCTGGACAGACCCAACCGCCGCCCCGGCGTCCCCACGCTGCCGCCGGATGCCGGACAGACGCAGCGCGGGCATGGGACACCCTCCACCACCCACACTCTCGTGGGTACCGCGGTGCTAACCGCCCCGCGACGGTCTGCGCCAACTCACCTTCCTCTGTAAGCAGAGGGGGAGTAGACGCGTGACCGTCTATAGCCCGGTTCCCTTCACCGACCATCAAAGATGATCGGTGACTGGAACCATGACCTTCTCCTCCTGTCGAAGATTTGCCGCCCGCCCCAATTGTCCACCCAAACCTGGTGGGCAATTGGAGCCGACGTTGCCCAGGGTGCGCCACGTGGAGGCTCTTCAACGTGCACCCCATTCCTCAGCCCTTAACTTCATGATAATAAAACCTATTTTAAATCGTCCGAAAAAATTAAGTGACTAGATGAGTCAAGTTTCAAGTTCTTGCGTAATTAAACGGCCTTTAAAAACCTTTTGGCTGGGCAGCTTAACATTCTAAAGTTACCTACTATGTTTTGAGTTAATGCCTTTACACTTTTTATACTTACCTATGTCATGAAAAGTCCTAAATTACCGCTAGGTGCCATAACATAATTTTGCATTGCGTAATTTTTAATATGTTGTAGGTATTGAGCATAATTATATTTTAATTGTAGATACATCGTTTTCGCATATAACTATGAGTTCCTATTTTGTAGAAGTTTAATATTCACAATCTATCAAAGTACCAACTTAAGGTGAAAGCGTCAGGTTAGCCCGCGAAATTTAAATTTTCTTATGTTTTTTGCAATTTGCAGGTTAGTATGAGGGTGTATGTTGATCTAAATATGATTCGCGGCCGTAACAAATATTTATTTTTAATATTATAAATATCAAATTTAAATTCATTTAAAAAAAAAGAAAATTTGAATTTCGGACTACCTTAGCTTACTTACTTACTGTTACTACTTGTTTTTTATGCACCCTTAAGAAATCCAGCCGCGTGATTTCGTGATTTATACTAACGTTGTGGGCCTGAAGGCCAAATTGTAGTCTCATCTTAGCGACAATCAGTGACTTCTGAGTTTGTTTCGGCCTTTCTTCTCAGAATAGTCAGTTAGGAAACGCCGACCTCATCTAGTTTAAAAAAAAAATATGATTGACGTGTAAAAGTGTTTGTACAAACCTACTTACAGAAATAAAAATCATTTATCATTTATCATTTAATCCATGTCAAAAAAAATAATTAATTCATAATGTAGATAAATTAGAGGTTTTTTTGACTAGACTGAGATTAGAATGCCAAAGAATTGCTCCTCTGATTACTGCCCTAACAGGTCTTGAGGTCTATTATTAAGAGAATAATATTGTAAACGCACCAACGCGCTAAGTTACAAGCAAACTATAAAATAATTTGTTCTGTCAAAATAACGAAAAAGTAAACAAGACGGTTTGAACACTCGATTAATCATTCTCAGGATTATATTAACTCCATCTGATTTATTTGCAAATCGGCATCGCAGTGCAGTCAACGAACCGAAAATAAATAAATAATGTCATGTAAACCAATATCCAATCAGTAGAAAACAATGTGGTAATTTGATAGCTATTAACTTCGTCGGATGGGAACTGACTTAATTATTGGGAAAATCGATTAAACAATGGTAATTTAAATCGATTCCGCTTGAGGTTTAATATAATATAAGTAATTGAATTGTTTTCGATAAGAATTATGGTGATTTTGAGTACACACGGCGTTATATCAAGCTATATATTTCCAGTTTAAGCTGACTTCTCATTGTACGAAAAGTCTATACAATGCGAGGTCAGCTAAACTGGAAATGTATAACTTGATATTTCGTCGTATGTACCTAGTATCTTTGCTACAGTTATGTTTCTTGTAATCATTTTACATAAAACCTCCATTCTATGACATATTTTGTTGCCTGTGAATATAATAAATTATAATTATTATGATATTTTCAAAGCGTTAAGCTGGCGTAACCAAACCTTGAAGACAACTTACTTATATCATAAAGTGTTTTTTAAAGTAAATGCAAGTGGTAAAACTGATTTTAATTTTATTTTGGATCGTAATACTAAGGGTAAGTCATATATTATTTATTTACAAAATCTCTAATATTACAAAATATTACTACCTACTGAATCTATAATTTTATTTGCTATAATGATCAGTTAATATAATAAACGATTGATATAATTTTAAAACGAGTTATTTTTAAAAGCATACCAAACAATGAATATAAAATCGTTTGGTACACCACACAAAAGACATAAAACCTATTTAGTCTAATATGATCAAAACGGGTATACCTTTTTTTTTTTTTTGCGGATGGGAAATCATCAAATGACCCCTCCCGCTCTGGGTGGAGCGGAAGGGAGTGTCAGACTCTTACTGACTAAAACCCACCCGTGTTCCTTCCTTAGCCCTTTATGTTCCGGGCCAGCGGTAACCCTTTCGGACAATCCCGCTGACCCGGCAGACGGGTATACCCTTACGCAGCAAACATGCAGCATGCAAACAAGCATACACCATGCATGCAAGCAAGCATGCAACATGCGAGCGAGCATGCAACATGCAGCAGGCATTGTTTCTGTCACGGATCCGGCGTTGCAGGGCTCCCGGTCCCACGTGAGCTTATCGTCTCAGATGGTTTTAACGCTCACCACCGCGGCTTAGGCTTGCTGGCCGGCTTGGCCGAAATGAAAATATACCAAATAACTTTATATGATATGAGACGCACCCTAATACCTACTATGCATCGTCATAATTATGGGTGAACTCGACATAGATTTAAGAAAAACTGTATTAACGTTAGTCTTTATATTTTGAATAAATTTATTTATTTATTTTATTTTTATTTATAACACTTTCAAAACAGTTTGTAACATAAATGGAAAAACATAGATAACATTAAAATTAAAATAAATTAAATTAAACCCTTGACAGTCCTTTTGGAGAAACTGCCCAATAAGTATAATTTCCTTAGTTTGCATTGCTCCCAATACACTAATCCCTTTCGTAACTCCGATAAGATCACGTCTGTCGAACATAAAAGATAATGACCCGAAACAAAAGTTATTCATTCCCAATCATTCGATTTCCCTATAGAAAACCAAAACAAAGAACAAGAAATAGAGTTAAAAAGAAAATTCTGAATTATGTAACTACTAGGTACCCGCGGCTTATCCCACGTGGAGGTCGGAAATTATTTCATCGGAACTTACTCCCGGGATAAAAAGTATCCTATTTTTTAATCCAGGTTATAAACTATCTGTGTGCCAAATTTCATCCAAATCTGTTCAGCCGTTATTGCGTGATTGAGTAACAAACACACAAACAAATAAACCGAAAAAACAAACAAATAGGTACACACAAACAAACGCTACAAACCACAATATAAAACTTTCACATTTATGATATTATTAGGATGAAGAAAAGTGTAACTCACTTGTGGAATAATTAGTCAACATTATGATTATTCCAGAAGAAAAGGATGGATAATCAGTGAATTCATTTGTAAATTGCATTCGAAGATTTCTGGTAGTAGAAATTGCACAAAAAAGGAGAGAAAACGAAGAAGGTCTTTCTTATATCAGCATAAAAATATTTGTTTACATTGTTTTCACTGCTATGAAAGTTAAATAAACTTTTTCCATCACAAGAATTAAACAGAGTTTATTTTCTTCACGTGGCCAGAGGGCTGGGTCGTTCTTTGGCCAAAGAATTAGCATTTCCATTAGACGTGGCAATGCTACCAGTCTTCTGGACACGTTTCCGGATAAATAGACGAGTACTTCGTAGCCTAGGTGTCCTTTTGGTAAGTATTTATTTAAATTGTTAGCCATTTAATTTAGTTAAATGTACGAGTATAAGCACATTATCTTCTAACATAAAAAAAAAGCAAAAATTGAACGACCACTTCTAAAGTTACTATTAATGAAAAAATACGTCTATAATCCAAGAACTATCTCATAACTTAGTTTTTTCTGCTCACAATCTACGTAGAAACGAGCACTTGGTATACTTTATTACTCGGATTCCTTTGTTTCAGTAGCAAATGGAAATAAAATCATGAGGGAATAAATAACAATCCGAGCCGAGATGAGAAGCCCTCGAGTCGGTTCCGTTACTTTTGTGAATCTGGAACATTCTCCACCTTATCCAACGATGCTTGAGTTTATCTCTGGTACTTACCGAAATCTATCCTTAATTTATTTTTCATTTTATTTTCCTCTTTGAGTTATTTACTTAAACCAGCATCATAATTGTAGATTAGATAGTTATTGCTGATTAAATTATGAATAATAATAATGATGATGTGATAATTTTGATTATGATATCAAAATTATCAGTATTTTTTTATTATTATTATTAGTGTATATAAAGACTCGTCAGACCCCACAGCAGTCAAACCATTACTACGGTTTTGTGGGGCTTAGTCAGGGCAAAATCCGAAACGCTGAAAATAATATTTAATAAAATTATACCTATTGTTAATTTTCCAAAAAAAATCGTGGCTACGTGATTTATGTTTACCCAGAAAGTTTTTCAACTTATAATTGAGCCAGGCATAGTTTTCTGTTACTGTTTCATTTCACGTAAAATTATTCTCGATACGAAAAACATGAAACAAAATATTATATACAACGTGGCGCTACAATGGCGACATTAATTTAACACACCAGTAGGTTGATTATCGCCTATTTCCTCCTCCAATATTGGACCAATAAAAGATATTTCATAAACTGAATAAGAAGGATTATATACTGTGTCCCTATGTTTTTATTTTTTCATTAATAGTTGTCAAATTTGTACGACGTAAACGTGAAACGGTATACTTGTGATAAATTAATGTCGTCATTAAAGCGCCACCATGGCGAGTATATAGCGAGTCATCAACTCATCATCTGCCTAGCTTTTTCCTAACTATGTTGGGGTCGGCTTCCAGTCTAACCGGATTCAGCTGAATACGTAGTCGATCCATGTAAAATACTGATTTTACATGGAGCGACTACCTGCCTGACCTCCACAACCCAGTTATTGGGTAATACGATACCCCTTGGTAAAACTGGTTGTCAGACTTTCGGGCTTTTGACGACCCGTAACGACTGCCAAAGATCCACGATTGACAGCCGGGACCAACAGCTTAACGTGCTTTCCGAGGCACGGAGGGGTCTTGATATGTAAAGATGGTCACCCATCCAAGGACAAACCGCGGCAAGCGTAGCTTAACCTGATCAATCGACCTGTGCGGCTGTCATTATTTAGCCACGGGCCCCTCAAAATATTACCTATATAGCGAGTACCGGCCTAATTTGATAGCCGTTCAAAAGGGTTCCAAAAAAAAAAACTATTTTCCCGCCTCGGAGACATGACCTCTTCGCTTCGCAGAATTTCCTGTATATTTTTAAGATACCCACGGAAAAGTTTGTATATTGAATTTAACAGTTTTTTGTATTTCTATCTTTGAAAAAGGAATTTTATTGTAGCCTCTGAAGAAACCATGGTTTCAATTTGGTAGATAAACAAATGTTTTAGGGTTGTTTTTGGCAGAAAGTTATTTTGTATTACGTCGTATTATCGTACCTACCTTCCAGTTATGTAAAATGGGTTTAGTTAAAGCCCTTATAAGGATTACCGATACCATATTTTATTATTGTTACAAAAATGTCGTCTCTTATTATTCTAGGCTAAAATTTGCGCTAGAATTTTGTCCCGCGAATATTATATTCTACTTCAAATATACAGGTTTTATTTCAACAAATAAACAAACACTGTTCCAATTCCCAAAGGTGACCTTATTAAACATTACAATGTATACTCGTAAAATAATGTTTTAATTCCCAATGGCGCCCCATTTCTATAAGCACACATAAAATGTAGAAAAAAAAACAAAACCCAGGTGATCAAAATAAATTTTCCCAGAATCACAAAATCCCTTCGAAAGGTTTTCACACAATATAAGCATATATTCCACATTTAACGTTCCCAAAAGAAACACGCGTCCAATTTTACGGTACTTGGTTCACCTTTATTACAGCGGGCTCATTTCGGTACTGTGTTTTATTTTATAGGCACCTGAAGCCCGGTTTTACTCCAATCACTCGTGTGAAAGGAAAAATTGGGCACTATTCTTGCAATTACATTTATTGCTTGGTTTATTCTTAGTTGGGCTGATTCGCGAATTATTTGGCAACTACCGAAGCCGAAATCGCTGTTGTATGTATGTGGTGATGTTGTTGCAAGTTGCTATAAAAGTAGGGGTGGCACACACGGTACAAGGCGGTTAAAAGTATATTGTTCATTTACCGAAAATATTGGAATTCCGTAAATCACACTAATATTATAAAAGCGAAAGTTTGTGAGTGTGTGTGTGTATGTTTATATGTTTGTTATTTCTTCACGCTCAAACGGCTTTACCAATTTTGATAAAATTTTGTATAGAGGTAGCTGACACCCTGGATTGACATATAGGCCACTTTTTATCCCGATATTCCCACGGGATCGACATATACGTGGGGGAAACCGCGGGGCGCAGCTAGTGTTTAATAAATCCTACTTGCTACTTGTCACAAAATAATATTAGAAAGGCGAAAGTTTGTGAGTGTGTTTGTATGTTTGTTACGTCTTCACGCATAAACTACTGAACGGATTTGGATGAAATTTAGCATAAAGATGGTTTATACCTAACTAGGATTAAAACATAGAACTTTTTATCCCGATATTCCCAAGGAATCGAAACTTATGCGGGTGAAACCGCGGGGCGTAGCTAGTTAATGTTATAAATGTGAAAAATTGAATGTTTGTTACTCAATCATGGAGACATGGCTTAACGGATTCAGATGTAATTTAGCACAAAGGCAGTTTATAACCGGTACTAAAACATGGTATACTTTTTTCTGGCAGTACGTTCCTGTGGGATAATTTATGACGTTCAAGATGGTCGAGCATTTGTGGCTGAACGTGGGTTCAAACCCAGGCAGGCGCTTTACTTTGTGTAAATAATTTCATCACCGTTGCTCTCAAAACGGTGAAGGAAAAAATTGAGAGGAAACCGGTTCTAGAACCAAAAAAATCGAAAATATGTGACATTTATGAACCTGCACTGGGCTCGTGGGGTACATTATAGCCCACTCCTTCTCGAAGAGAGGCCTGTGTTGCGACTGTTAGAAGGAATTTAGAATAGAATACTTTTAAAATACACTTTTCAAATACTTTTAAATTGTAATTAAGACTAAAATAGGTTTATGAAATTATTATTTTTTTCTGTAAGTAGGTACCTAATAGATAATAAACGACATTATATTTACATAATTTAAAAAGCTAACAGTCTTAAAATAATAATACGTACAAGTAGGTACTTATATAAAAAGTAGGGAAAGTAATCAAAGGGCATCAAAAATTCGTCCGCTTCGCTGTCAATAGGAAACGTGCCCAAAAGGCTGCATGGCAGTATTGCCACGTTGTATGACGATGCTGATGCTTTGGCCAAAAGATAGGCCAGCCCTCTGGTGACGTGAAGAGTCGACCAACCGCTTGGCGATGTTTCGAAATACTAAGTGAACACTCGGGCCCCATGGCCCTAGTGTTTCAACCCCAAACGGTTCAAGAATAAACAAATAAAATAAAATACATTTACATCACGCCTAGTAGGCACACCTACATTCGGCCAATTATGTTTATGCCATCAACCGGGCACAAATTCAGACTCCGGACTACTGCTGAGAAATTCCGGATAGAAAAACCCAATAACACTTTGCCCGACCCGCAGGGTAATTACGTACCGTATTACAAACGGCCAAACAAAAAAAACTATATTCCGAAAGAATACGTTTTTCTCTTCATTTTATACTATGGGACCAAACATGTAGGATCATCAGCACTGGCCTTCATTTTGATAGTTAAGAGCGTTTATGCCGTACGGAATTTCATACAAACTTTCAAACCCTTTTTTTTTTTTTTTGCGGATGGGAAATCATCAAATGACCCCTCCCGCTCTGGGTGGAGCGGAAGGGAGTGTCAGACTCTTACTGACTAAAACCCACCCGTGTTCCTTCCTTAGCCCTTTATGTTCCGGGCCAGCGGTAACCCTTTCGGACAATCCCGCTGACCCGGCAGGCTTCGGCCCTATGGGGCCCCTCCTCGATGCTGACATCTCTTTGAGGCGCGCGTGGAACACGTACGCGCCGTCCGGCACGGGCCTGGTCCTGATCGGACGGTGAGCTACCCATTACTCTCCGCCCGCAGGCCCGCGCCTACGGTGGCCGGGAGTCGTCGCGCGGCTCCCGACGCCCGGAGCGTCTCCCGCGGCGGCTGGGACGGGAGGCTCTCTCCCTGAGCCGTCCCGCCACCTCCACCCTTGTTTTTCGAAATTAATAAACCGATTTTAATGAAACTTCACTCTCAAACTCACTTCATTGAATGTTACATCATCATCTGTCTAGCGCTTTTTCAACTATGTTGGGGTCGGCTTCCAGTCTAAATGGATGCAGCTAAATACCAGTATTTTACATGGAGCGACTGCCTATCTGACCTCCACAACCCTGTTACTAGGCAATACGATATCCCTTGGTAAGACTGGTTGTCAGACTTTCGAGATTCTAACTACCCGTAACGACTGTCAAAGATCCACGAATGACAGCCGGGACCAACGGCTTAAAGTGCGTCTCGTATGTAAAGATGGTCACCCAAATTGAATGTCACAGTTTTTCAGAAATATTCCCTCTGTTCCGAACACGTATTCTTAAATTTTCATGAAACAAGAGCTCAGTATGTGCAGCTGACATACTTACATATTGTTACATAGATATTCCAAGCACTATTGGACAGACTTCTACGCGTATATTAGAAAATGTTCCACATTATGTAGCACTTTGCACGTTCAAACTCGCAAGGGACTGTTCAGTCGTGAACCTTTGTGTTTCAGTCCCGTTTCGAAGGCATAATCAGGTTATTGGCTAAAAAGTCAACAAAAGCTTGATGGATCGAGTTCTGATGGATCTATCCAATTTCGTAGTGGCCCCTGTATTTGGCGCTAAGGATTGAACCTCGGAACTTGGTAGGTAGTCCGATTTTTGAAATTGAAATAGTACAGAGTTTCGTTCATTTCTAACTAGCGACCCGACCCCTGCTTCGCATGGTATTTACGACTTCTCAAAACATTTCTTTGTCTACACATCTATACAACGTGTTTTTTTTTATATCCCATACCTCTAGGGGGTCACTGTACTCATCATTATGAACAACTTTTACTATGGGACCAAACCTGAAATCGCGGAAAAATCAGCTGTTCCCTACATTTATATTCGTATAACTCGTCAAAATGTGGGGAACAGCTGATTTTTTTATTTTATTTTTATTTCGGACTTTTTGTTTTTGTCTTGGAGTGGAGACCGTGTGTCGGCAAGCGTAGCGTGGGACGCCCCCAGCTCGATGAACCGGCGACCTTAAGAAGGTGGCTGGGACAAACTGGATGCGGAAGGTGCAGGATAGAGTGCTGTGGCGCCGCCTGAGACAGGCCTATGTTCAGCAGTAGAGCAGTCCACTGCTGGAAATAGGATAGGCTGAGTTGATTGATAGTTTGAGTATCTGGGTCATTATTTGAGGTGGTGAAATTCTGTTCAGGCGTAATAATTTACAAAGCAGAATAGAAATGAGTGTTATTGATTCAAATTATAACTGAAATTTACTTTATTTATTACTGTATGTTTGTTTAAATATTTATTTTTATTAAAAACGTTGTGAAATTTAATTTTTTTTAAATAAAAATCACGTTACGTGGTCTGTTCAGGTGATATACACTGGACTTCTTGCGTTTATTAAAAATATAATTTAAGTGAAAACGGACCTTTTCATTAGGTTTTTGTAATGAATAATGTATATTACTATATCTTAAATGAATGACAAAAAATAAACAGACTTATATCCTTAATTTTTTTTAAGATTTATGTTGTTCCGAAAACCATCATCACCTTCGTGGTCACTCATATTTTATATTATTTTTAACTAAATAATGGTCAACCCAAAATATACTTGTTAGTAGCAACACTATAATTGACTGTTTTAACATCGCAAAAAAATTTAGATTGAAAATATTAACGGTTTTTGTTTAAAAACATATTCGGTGTGTTAAAAATATTGTGTCAAAGATCGTGCATCACTTTCGTGACAGCTGTATTTTCGTAAGTTGGTAATTAAAAAATAGAATTACATACTTCTTCTGTTCGAATTATGGATATGTTGCAAATAGGCTATTGTATTTTTTCTAACCTCAATACTGTTTCATACTAGAACCGGTAAAGTGCATAATTATCACTTTCGTGGTCCTCATTTTCGTGGTCAAGATTAAAAAAGGGTTAATGTCGACTTAATAACACTGCTGAAGCCAGCATCCTTTGACTTCTTTTGTTCACAATTAGATCATTTTATTGAATAGGGGTGGTACAGTCGCCAATACCTCAAGCTACATCATATGGTCAACAGTTTAACATTCCATGAATTTGAATAACGAAATACGATTTATCAAAAAATAAAAAAATATTTCTTACAGCTACGGCCAGAACTCGCAACAAAACTACTGATGAAGAAAAGAAGGCAAAAAGACGAGAGCATAAAAAAATTACAATGCAGAAGTTAATAGAGAAAAAGAAAAATATTCCATTTGCCTTAGAAGAAGACAGAAGCAGCGTTCAATTTACATAACACCAGTGCAGCAAGCTCGCCATCTACATCTGAAATGGCTTCTGCGTTGGATTCAGATACCACAAGTGCTGCAGGCTCGCTATACCTTCTGAAACACCGAATTCAGGCTAAATATCCACATCGCGTGAGCTCTGTCTTGGTAAACTTAGACCTTCTTCAACTGATACTGTGGTATGCTGGAGCACCGAATCCCCGTAAAAACCGTATTTTTTTCTTTGATTCGGATAGCACTGGCTCAAATTAAGATTAATTTAGTGAGGTAACTTAGGTGACATCGCTTTCGTGGTCAAAGTGTTTTATTTTTTTTTTCATGACTAATTATTATTTAAGTTCATTGTTCTCTAAGTAATTATTGTTCTTAGTTTTATACGTACCTTTGGTTAAGGTTTAACAGAGGTTTAAATTAAGAGACTGATTATGATTCCTAGAAGTGTTATTTTTCGTGGTCTTTACGATCACTTTCGTTACCTACAAAAAACGTTTTACTGAGTTTTTTTAATAAATAAACTGTATCCATCTTTAATTCTATTTTATCTGTAATTATTATGCCTGTTCTCGTCCATAATAAAGCAAATTTAATAAAAATAACCAAATTTTTTTTAATTTTTTTTTTATCCCGCCCTAAATAATGACCCATCTATTTGGATTAATCTCAGAAACCAGGCATTATTTTATTTTATGTTAAATAGAACGGATGAAGCTGATTACACTATTTGAAAAATATAAGAACAACATCAATAAAACAAGAGGCAAGCGGTCTCTTTGGACACTGCAGTTTGTACACGAAAGTGACACGCCTATATTCACAGCTCTTTCGCAATATATCTCGAAAACCAAGAAAAACATTGACACGCTCACTACAAACTAAGATTTTCATTTGAACAGTAGGAAGGTAGGTACAGTACTGTGAGGACATGCAAGTATTGCTTAAAACTCCAAGTAATATAAATGTAAATGCGCTGAAACAAAGCGGCGGCGGATCAAGTCGCAACTTCGACGAACTCGATACGAGCCCTACTACTTACTTAATATAAAGAGGGTTACACGTGATAGTGCAGAAGAATAATATAAATAATAATCTATACAATGTGTCCGGACATGGACTAGCGATATTCTAGGTACTTATATATCAACTATTCTAGTACACAAATTCACTACACACTAGGGTCCGATCCGCTTCCCCGCTATTTGGCAGTCATTTAGCTTTTTTTGTTGAGATATTCTCTACCTACATGAAACATATCTCTCAAAGTTTTGGTCCTACTGAGATAAAAGTAGGCTTATTCGGAGGGCAACGATATTGTCTATTGTTTCCATTACGATCATTATACATTCACATTTTCGTAACTTAAAAAAAAAAAAAAAACAAAAAAAAAAAAAATATGGCAATCAACAAATTATTGTAAATTACTGCAAAAATAACCCCTATGACCCTTTTTATTTTTTTCCTAGATCTACAGATTTTGAGTTAAGTTACAATACAACATTAAATTAACATTAATATTTTAGTGGATTGGACCCTAGTGTATAGTGTATTTGTGTACTAGAATAGTTGTTACATAAGTACCTAGAATATCGCTAGTCCATGACCGGACACATTGTATAAATATAAAATTCTAAGTCCTACCACTGTTGTCGACGGCAGCCGGCGACACTCGTCGGTGGCTGCAGCTGCCTCTATCGTTGACATCTCGCTCGTATGTATGAACACTAAGTTTTCACGGTGAAATTTTTGATTTAGCCCATGTTCAACCACCACAATCTGTACCCCCCGACCATGTTGAACCTCCCCCCTCATTGGTTGAACATGGACTTTTATTTTTGAATGTCTTTAATCCACGTTCAACGCTCAGTGGACAGTAAAACACAAAAGTTTTTCTCATCTACCCTACATTTTTAAAGTCTGCCTATCCTCTATTTGCCCTATATTGCTGCAGTTACTTTGAAATACAACAAGTTTATTCTATCTCATTAGTATGTAGTTGGCCGGTTGTTACAAGTGCATAATATTACCTATTATTATTACAGAATTGATCGGCTGAACTATTTTGTACAACCTTCGTCTGAAGAAAGCCTTAGCCTACCATGTCAATATCGCAACCACTGAGTTTTCTCATTACACGTGCCGCCATCTATTTACTCTGTTATTCACTTATTAACCTAAATAAATACATTTTTGCTAAATAAATAAATAATGTGTTGTAATTAACCTAACTAAACAACCATTCGGTAGGTTTTTAACCTAAGCAAATGTATGAGTTTATTTATTCATTATTTGGGTCGTGTGTGTTCATAATTATTTATATACTACATTATTTACATACTATAATTTTCACTGAATTATTTAGCACTAGCTTCTGCCCGCGACTTCGCTCGCGTGGTAGTTTCTCGGTTTGACATAAAACATAGCCTATGACACTCATTGATAATGTAGCTTCTCATTAGTGAAAGAATTTTCGGGATCGAATCAGTAGTTCCGAAGATTGCCCCCTACAACCTTACAATCTTTACCTCTTTATTTATAAGTATTAGTACCTATAGATTTGGATTAACACAGTTTGGAATAATATTAAGTACATTCATAGATAGCCTATAATGTTTCGCATAGGACCTCCTCAGTGAGAGGGAGTGGGCCGTAATCCACCACGCGAGCCCAGTGCGGTTTGGTAGCTCTCACATGTCATATCTTTGAATTATTGGTCTAGGACAAGTTAAAGTCAAATCATTTATTTCAATATACGAGGCACTTTTAAACGTCAAAATTTACAAGAAAATTGAATTGATTCTAGTTGCCCACCTGTATTATACAAGTACTTGTATGATAGAGGTCAGTGTAGTCGCCCCTTCCAAAAGGTAGTTTGAAGAAGAATGGGCTAGAAACTCCACCGTTACAAGTTCCAAGTCCTCACGTTGTCTAGTGATCTATTGGTTTCTGGTGGTTCTTGGTGATTTATTAGTTTCCTAACGATGTTTTTCTTTACCGTGTTTAGAGTATTGCTAATGAAATACTACTTAAGTAAGCACCTTTTTGGGTTCGATTCCACGACCCACATACAACTCGTAAGTTAGGACCTTTACGACCGTACCAGCACTGCTCGTAAAGTAATATCAATTTAGCTAATTGAAGCATTTATAATAGATACGTTGTGATTCATTTGGAAATTAAAGGCTCTTTGAGAGTCTTTATGACAGTTATTATAATTGCACCATTTGCACAGAAATTGTTAAAGTTTTCGTGAAATATTGTCTTCAATAAGACTAATATTCGTTTTAAATAAAACGGCCGTTACAAAAGCTTCAATGCTCAGTTTCAATTTAAACTCAATAAACTTTTTCAAAGCAGTACTTTCTCGTTCACAGTTAAGCAAATCTATTTAAAAATCTTATCAACATTAAAGCAAAGATCATTTGGCTCGGTAACTTTTAAACCTACACTTAATCTAAGTATCCATAGACAAGACCAGATAAAATAAATTGGTCCACAGGCCAAAACGAGGCTCGTAACTTATTCACTCAACTTTTTTTTAATAAGGCGCTGCCTGCCTGGAACGATTCTTTGAAGGTTCTAAATTTAATATAATTGGCGAAAGAAGAAAAATGTCTTAATACCCACGGGGTCGTTTATATGGCCCGGCGGCGGTAGTAAAGTTTCACCCTTGTCTGTCACTCACTTGTCCCTAGCAGCCACGCTATATTAGCATGCAAATTGATGGCCCACGATTTATGACCTTTTAATCCTTATTTTTAAGGACTGGTCGCCAGTAGTCCTTGTTTATTATTGAGTCCGTTTTTCCGGGTTAAACATTTGTCCTTTGAATACAATTTATTTTCCTTTGTTAAAGTTTGACAGACTGCGATAGTTTAGACATAAAACAGAGTACACCCCTATACAAAGCCATAGGACTGACAAAACGGTAGCAAAAGCCGTAAATGTATGAATGAAAAATTTTAAAACAATTTGTACACCATTTATACAAAAGTTCTTCAACAAACAAGTACTCTAATAACATTTAAACTAGACGCATGATGTTCTCATACAAAGAATTTCACCATCAAAATTATACAGGGGCTAACATAATCCGAAAGCTAAAATGCTGTCGACCGGAACACTTAAACCCTTTCAACTTGATCCGCTGAAGGGACAGAGCGACGCACAAACACAACTTTAAAATTTTCTCCATTTATATTTCATCACAGTGTTCGGAACTACTCGGAACTGTTCGGGACAGTTCGGAACTGTTCGCCATAAATTACCTTTATTTGTCCGTTGCAAAAGTTTGAATACAAATTACGGTTGTGTTCATGTGTCCCAAATAAATTGGTTACGTTATTGCTGGGAGTGCAAATTCAATGAGAGGGTTCTGATTTGATGTGTTTTGTTATAATGGCTTTTATAATATATTCGTTTTGTTAATTAATTCTTAATGAAGGGAGTTTGCAAATTGTGTTTGTACAACTGTTTTTTAATAATGTTGTAAATGTTTTTCCATATATTTAAATGGATATTGTTAGAACCATCCTTGAATCAACAAGATTTGTGACAATTACTTTCAGTGACAAAATATTTATAAGTGAAAACAAGATTACTAGGTAATAGGTATGCTGGAAGAGATCTCTTTAGCAGATAAGCATCACCTTTGTATGTGTTTGTGTTAAATTTGTGTCGCCATTAAAGCGGCACGCTGTAGGTATTAACTTGTTTGATTATGTGTGTGTATTTAAAATGGTTAAATAAAAAAATAAATACTAATGAATTTAGTAACAACAGACCAAAGAAAACTATTATTGTAACATTCTAAGGTCTATACGACACTTGCAAGGCGGGCGGGCGGCGTTATTATTTTTTAAATTTAATTATTGTGAATGTGAGGACTATGTGGGTCATTTCTTTCTTTTTTTCCTTCTTAGTTTTAATCATGATCTGGCAGTTTGAGTAGTTTAAGCGGCCTACCGAAATGTCCTGTCTTTGGTATTGTTCGTCGAATCGTTGAGCTCCTCAAGTTCTGAGTTGAGCTGCACGATTTTTGACAAATGCGTGCACTGATTGGACAGGTCCGCTCAATCTGTGTGGTTCGTTCCTCAAAAGACCATTTCAGACAACAATCTACATGGTCTTCACACGATCTGACCAAGATTTTGTCTGGACTTTAAAAGAGACTGTGACTTCTGAGTTTATTTCGGCCTTTCTTCTCAGAATAGTCAGTTAGGAAACGCCGACCTCATCTAATTTAAAAAAAAAATGTGATTGACGTGAAAAGTGTTTGTAGGTACAAACCTACTTACAGAAATAAAAATCATTTATCATTTGCAGACCGCATTTAGAATGCAGACGCGCTGTCATAAGTTGAAAGGAGTTTGTCTTAGAAATAATGTCGTCGTTTTGCCGTCGCATTACCATACTGCGGGCGCGGCGAGCGTTATAGAAAAATAGTATTTATTCAGAAGCTTTGCAAGTTCAGACAGCGAAATTTTCGCAAAGGTGTCTGTAATGATAGATGTCAAGTCAACCAGAACGTCACAAAACTATACAGGTACCTGTAGTTCTCTTTGGAAGACGTATAGCGTTGGAAAGCCTCCCACCAATGACCTTGTGAGGACCACATGAATGCGCTGGATGCTAACAGCACAGAATCAGTCGAAGAGGTGAGGCCTATACCCATCAGTGGACCGTCTTTCGGCTGAAATGATGATGATAACGATGTAGCTTTCTTGTTGATAAAGCGCCTTTAGGCTTTCATCTGTTACTGGTAGCTTCGCAACAATGCCAATATTATCAAAACAAAACAAAAACGAACCCAAAATAAAACTCCAAGAAGACACTTGTGAAAGCAACTAAGTACGTAAGAACCATGCATTTGAACGTAGCGTAAGGATTATCGCGTCGCTGCAACTCATGCAGAATAATCCTTTGCATTTCATTTAATTAAATTTACGGGTCCTTGGACGGAAGACGGCTCTCGTTACGTAACGTCAGTGAGAGAATTACGAGCTCATCACGAAGAGACAAATGTGCGGTACAGTCGGAGGTAGTAAAATGTAATGTTTTGTTGGTTGCTGTTCGTAGTTACTTTGTTGGCGTTTGAGTGTCAATGCCATGTGTCAATAGGTTAGGTTGGCGTTCAATTTGTAGAGGTATTAGGAACTTAGTTACTTAGTATGAAAATCATTTTGCAGAATCATCTACAATTTGAATAAATGAAACTTACCTAAATACAAATTAAAATTATAGTTTTCTACGCAAAGTTGATTATAAAGTCCTCCATGTATATTACTCCATTTCGAGAAGAAAAAGAATATCCCAGCTACCAAAAACTTAAAATCATACTATTTTAAAACCGTGATCTTGTCATGTCATATAAATGTCAGGACTCCCAAACATTCACCATTTCCACACACAATGATAATTTCGGTACCTACCCTTAATGAAATTAACAAAAGCCTCGGGGCTTGTGCTCCATCATTCGAGTAAAATTTTACTGAAGTTTAAAACGTTGACAATAAGTTGTTATTGGAAAACTGAAGTTTGAATGAAAGTATGTACGTAGGCTGAAATTCAATATCATATTGCCTCTAAAAGTAGGTAAGTACCTAGTCTCTATGTAAATATCACATAACTACATTATTATTTGTGTATCTCGCAGTACCTTGTTACTAGGCAAAGAATAATTAAGTATTTGATTTTTTGTTTAAATAAGTACCTACCGTAGACAAATGTCTAGTTTTTTCTAAGAACTTTAATGTAATATCACTGCAACATTGTTGGTAGATATATCCTCGAAATATGAAACCTAAATTTTTTAGTAAAAAGTAGCTTTTAAGCGATTACTCCGTCTGCATTAACTTTAAATTAAAATATTTCTATTCACAGAAAAAATCAAAAACACAATCTTCTTCCACATTAGCAAAATACACACAATAATCTATCCTGTTCACTTTATAAAAGTTGTGTTTACATTTAATTTAAACGCCGCTAGTGGCGTTTAATTTTCTGTTTACTCAATACTGTGGGGCGGACTGTACCCGGCTAAGTCACGTAGCCCGTAGAGAATTTCACTTTCTTAACCCTTGCACATTTCTGCATAAATTTGTCGGGACTTGTGGACCGACTAAACACACTTCCACGGGTTGACACGCTCCTACGTGACATGGGTACTGCGTTACATTTGCATTATTTGATTTGTCATAGTTTGTGACACGGAAGCATCGGACAGACATTTTGTCGTAATTTTCGAACAAGGACGTAAGTAACAAGGGTTTGGTTACATTATGGTCTACTAAACTTGCATAATAAAGCTGAAGAGTTTGTTTCTTAGTTTTCACCCCCTAATCTCTAGAACTACCTACCATTCTTAATTTTATAGCCCATTTCTTGAGGAAGTTTATAGGCTATTTAACCAGGCTACGACCCGTAAGAGCCCAGCAAAATAAAACAAAATCAGAAAGAACGCTGATCGAAAACGAAGTATAAGCGCGGGCGATGCGACGCGACACGGTGGGTCGGCTTGTTAGTCGATTATCACGAATTTACTCGCCCGAAACGTGCGAAAAGATTTTTTTTTTATAATATTATAAATTAGGAGGTTCCTGTTCCCAATACCGGTGGGTGGGCTACTGTTTTTTTTATATTTTTAAACGTTTTAATATTTATTATATCCTAATATTTAAAAATATAATTTATAATATGTACCTATATAATGAAATAAAGTAAATAATAATAATTATTTAATAAAAAAGTTGTACAGTCTGTTACAAAGTAGGATGACAACTTAGGAATAGTTTAAATCTGAGATGAGTAGGTAACAATACAATTTTACGATCTGATGTCGGAAGTCCTAGCTAGGTTACTTAGTAGCCTATATAATTTCCCGAAAATAGGACAAGAGTATATCTTAGACTGTTACTTAAGTAACTATTATTAACAGCATTTGAACAAATATTAACAAAAAAGAAAAACCGACTTCCAAAAAAAAAACACTACAAAGTGAAAAATAACTTTAATTTCGGAAGTCGGTGTCTTTGGATCTGTATTTTAGTTTTTTGCCACCGACTTCCGAAATTAAAGTTATTTTTCACTTTGTAGTGTTTTTTTTTGGAAGTCGGTTTTTCTTTTTTGTTAAAAAGTTTTTATTTCCCACTTTTTAGTGGGTCTGTTTATAATTTATCTAAGTTACAATAGCCTAATGTCAACTTGCTCATCGCCTTTACCAAAATATTGCTTTTCCCGATGCAGGGAAATTCATTGCTGAGAGTTCTCCTGGTATTTCACCATCAGCTCCATTTCACCATTCGCATTGTGATGAGCATAACGTGCTTAGCAACCATAATAAAGTAATCGAATCGCAACCCATGAAATACTTATTATTGAGTAGTTCCGGTGGCCATCTGTGGTCTTCATCATCAGTTCCACTTCACCAAATAGTGCTTTTCGAGAGCAAATGCACGAGTTACTATAAAAAATACCCAAATCGCTATAGGTGTGCCTATAATATTTGAAGAGTTCCTTCGATTTCTCCAGGATCCCATCATCAGATCCTGACCTGATGACAATGGGACCACCTGGAAAGTATACCCTTTCAAAGAAAAAAATATTTTTTGAAATCGGTCCAGCCATCTTCGAGTAATCGGGGAACATACATAAAAAAAAAAATAAAAAAAAAAGGTTCCGACGAATTGAGAACCTCCTCCTTTTTGAAGTCAGTTAAAAATAAAAGTCCAGTAGTGTAGTATGTAGGTGTGGGGGTGAGTGTGTGTGTTCCTGTGTTATGATGAGTTATTTCATTGTTGTAAGAAGGTATTCAGTATAATGATAAGTTTTTTTAGAAAGAAATTCAGTAATCCGCTGTTTGCATGTTAGCTTACAACAAGTTTGCAGTGGAATGATTGCGTTTATTCTATTTTATAGAAATGGTCCTTGATAAAAAAATGATCTTTTTGTAAAAGTAAAGTATGGATGAAGTACAGTACATAATTATACTATTTTTTCTTCTGGGTATTGTCGGCCGACGTGCAATTCCAGTGTTAGTGTGCTGTTGTAAAATTGTGCTAAGTATAAACATTTGGCGGACGCCATTTTAATTAATAATATATTTTCTATAGGTATATTTCGACCGTATATGGGTGGATCTTTGACAGTCCTTACGGGTCGTAAAAAGCCCGAAAGTCTGACAACCAGTTTTACCAAAGGGTATCATATTACCCCATAACTGGGTTGTGGAGGTCAGACAGGCAGTCGCTCCATGTGAAATACTGGTATTCAACTGCATCCGATTAGACTGGAAGCCGACCCCAACATAATTGGGAAAAGGCTGGGCAGGATATTTTTTCTATAAGCGACTCGCACGAAGTTAATTTATTTGTGATCGATAACTCCAGAATTAGGCAACTGGCACATTTTGAATTTTATGCAATACCAACTGAACGTGCAACGGGCCTTATTTTCGCAATAACCTGCACCCTAACCTGAACTAATGCGTCTGTATTTACACAACGCTTTGTCTTCTTCTTTCAAAGTCAAATTACTAACGACTGAAAGAGAGAAATCGGTGTGTAACTATTCATCTGATATAATACGTTTATTAGTAAAGGGGTAATTGCGTAACACACTTTCAATTACAATCTGAATCATTTTGAAGGCTATTGCTAATACATTGCTTCAAATGTTTGATAAAATTGTCTGCTCAACAATATGAATACCGCAATGGATGTTGTTGAACTGTCAAAATGAAAGTCGTTGCTACTGATAATGTGTTACCCAATAACCACATTGTTCTTTTACACATTACAGACTCTAAATATTTTAACAGAGTCCTAGAAATTATATTATCAAGTTCTTATTTTGGACAAATAGGTACGAGTACCTATAACAATTGCTATACTATATTCTTATTTGGACTAAACAAAATTGTACATAAAGGTAATGTAACCAGTACGTACATGTCTAGACGTTCTAATGTGCCTCTAGCATTATTATAATATTATTATAATCCCCATTTTTTTAAACTAAAATTCAATATCAAAGGACTGACCCTCTAAGGACGTATCTATGTAAAAAAAACCTCGGACAGACAGACGGACATGACGAAACTATAAGGGTTCCTTGTAGGTACTACGGAACCCTAAAAAACGCGAAAAGTGTCCCAAAAACTGAACCGTGGAAAAACTCACTTAAAAAAGGACTTTCACCTTTTTTAAGTGATTTTTGTATGATTTATTGGGTTGTGGAGGTCAGATAGGCAGTCGCTCCGTGTAAAATACTGGTATTCAGCTGGGACTGGAAGCCGACCCCAACATAGTTGGAAGAAGGCTGGGCAGATGATGATGACTTTGTATGAACTATTGTTTGACCAGGACAACGTCTGACAGGTCAGTTATTGTAGTATCTAATTAAGTATACTAGCTGTAAAAAGGATAGGACAAATAACTTCAAGGTTGCCAACCGTACGATGTTTTTCGTACAAATATGACTACTGTGCTGTATTTTAACCCGACTGCAGAACAGCAAAGATAGGATTACCTATGTATTTCCCACAAAAACATTAGACTTTGACTTTGCTTTAATTCTATGAGCATATGAACAAAAACCCGTTTTATGTAGCAAGCTAAAAGCGATCGCTTTCTCTTTATTCAAGCATTGTTTACGCGAAGTTTCACAGGAACAGCCTCTATGATTAAAAACACGTTTGTTGTCCATTGTGCCTGTATTCGCCTATTCTTTTTCAACTTAAAAACATGAAATTCATGTTTATAGTGACTTGGCATTTTATAATTTATTTATTAATTTTTGGATAATTTTCGACATACATGTCTAAAACATTAAGGGCTTTGAAGATCCGTGGCAAACCTACCGTCCACCATTTTGTTTTATTCTCAAAATGGTGGCCAATCAACGCAAACAGAAAACATAAACTACCGACTCGGAAACGTGACGTTTTACGAGGATTGATCTTATTATATGAACAATAGAACATCTTTAATCATCCTTACAATAACGAAACGAGCTACGTGGGTAATAATTATTACCTAAAACCACTTCGTTCCAGAGTACCAAATTCAAACTATGAACACTTCCGGGCTGATAGACTGATAATCAAATTCAGTTCACCTCTGACCCATAAACCTCTTATCGTTTATACGATAGAGTAACTTAATATGCTTTCAGTTTACTCCTGTATGTAGGTTATGTGAAATGGAGCGCAGCCGACTGTTATTTTTGTCTAAAGACGGTAACTCACTAAAACTGCTTTATTAAATTGTGAGTTATTGTTCGTGTTTGTTTTAGTGTGTCGTTACATGAAGAGCGTGTAAAATGTTACTGCTTTGTTTAAACATTATAGAGAAAGATAAATGTTTTAGATTTACCTAATGTAACTAGTTTTTTTTTAATTATCCTCTTTTAGGGGTATGAGGAACAGGGTGTAAAGTTCACTCATCCTACATAGAAAAGGGAGGATCCTCCGACCAGACGGGTGTTGTGTCTGTTGGGCAACTGACTGACGTTGTATAAGTGCTAGTTGGGCGGTAAATTCTGCTTGCGCGATACGATAAGATTTTGCGTGACGTCAGTGTGATGCGTAGCTCGCATGTAGATGCTGCCACACTCTTCTTCTATCTACAGTGGTTGGACCTTCCAACAGCGCAAGGTTGTGACAAGTATTGTGAATACTGACGGAGACATCAATTTGCGTTAATTAAACAAGGAAGGACACATGAAGGAAGGATGATTTCCAAACCGAAAAAAAAAAAGGAAGGATTCAAACGAAAAGTACAAAATGTTCTTCCATATTTGAAATGTATAGGGTCTTTAATTAACTAGCGAAACTCTGCAGACGTGATGGTATCGATATATAAACGTGACAAAATAAAATAATTGATTTTTATTGGGGTCAACGATCCCTGGTGGTGTTGTTACTTAAATTAAGACTTGATAAAATCTGTTTTTTTTTTATATAGATATCGATACCCATCACGTCTGTGAAGCTTACACAAATAAACTAATATTTATATTTCAAGTGAATTCACTAAACAAAGGGTAAAGACCCCAAAAAGAAATTCATCAAATTAATTTGTTTTTTATTTACGTCACGCCTACGGGGTTTCGCTAGTTAATTCAATTTGACACTGTAGGTATACTGTCGATCCCAAATATCGTAGAAAATTTTATACCTTCCGTATAAATACTGTTCTATCTCCATTTTCTCTATGTATATTGTAGGTACATACACAAAATATATCGCTACCCAATATTTGGTTATCACACATATTTTGTGTGTACGTACCACTTGCCAAGTTTTAATAGTTTGGCTCGGATAGCGGAACAAAGTTGCACCACTTATCGGAACAGGTGCTTGTCAAATATTTTACTGATAGCAACCCCGGCTCAGTTTATGTGAAAAGTTAATTTAATTATTAAACTACGCTGCTCGCGACACTTTTGAACTAGCTTTTTTGATTATTTGTAATGCTTTGTTATGCCACTTTTTAGTTTCGTTTTTGCTGGTTATTTTTCAGTGATTTAGTTACACAGAGGTCTTTTTTTTTTTTTTTTTAGGTCTCCTTTTTAGTGTTGGCTGTTTATCGTTTGTAATCTTTTGATTTTCCGAGTATTTGTCGTAAAACTTAGTAATTGGGTGGTTGCGAATTGTGTTACAAAGTTAGGATAAGTTACCTACATAATTACTTACCGACTCACTGGGGGCATCTTCACAGATAGTTGCGACTCACCGTGAACTATGCGGCAACCGGTTCCGACTCACTGGATCCTCAGCTGGCTTGGCAAGCATCGCAAGATAATAACTCAGCCCACTATTGACCTCCGGTCTCCAGAGGGACTGATGTAGCGGTATCTACAAACGCCACATGCAAACTACGCGTCATGCTGACGTCACACAAAATCCTGCATCTCGCAAGCAGAGTTTACCGCGCAACTGGCATAATACATATATACAACGGCCCGATATAAAACATAGTGCAGATGCCCGCCAGACACGACACCCGTCTGGTCGGAGGATCCTCCCTTTTCAATTGAGTATTATTGAACTTTATACTCTGTTCCTCATAACTCTATGAGTTCATTCTACGAAAGCCGTGTTTTCATAGAAAATTGTACCAATAAGTTATCGATTTTTGGTCCTTTAGCTTAATTGTCAGTCCGCCATATTTAACAAACTACCTTGTAATATTTTAAACTCGACCACTCGAATTTTCAAACAACGCTGCACTCATCACTATTCTTCAACAAAAAAGTAATCTTGTTTAAGCAAAAAAGTCTCCATTTTGTCTGAAAAATAGCCGGGGTCAGAGCTAGTAGATAATAACCGCAGCGTCGCACGGGCCTCATCCGTCTCGCCGACAAAGCCTCCGCAGGGCTTAACGAGAATTACGCTTTTTTTTTGTTTTTTAAGCCAAATTATTTTTGTACGCAAAAGGTAGGTATAATATTGGAGCACTGTGTTGGGTTTTGAGGAATAATTTTGTTACGTGACAACTCTTCCATTCAATTTTTATTTATTTAATGTAGACCGAGGACTAGCACTTTTTACCGACTTTACAAAAAGGAGGAGGTACTATGTTCGGGTGTTTGTATGTTTTTTTTTTTTGTATGTTTGTTCATCGAATACGCCGCCAATTGTCGACGGATTTTCAAAATTCTTTTTTTGTTAGAAAGTAGATAGTTTTGAGGTGGTCCCATTGTCACCAAGTTAGGATCTGATGATGGGATCTTAGAGAAATCGAGGGCAACCCTCAAATTTTATAAACTCACTTATTGTTTTTCGCATATTTTATGAAGTATCTTGTGTATTTGTGTATGGTTGTCACCATCTCAGGTAGCTGGGCTGATGATGGAAGGTACAACTCCTTAACAGTAAGAAGTTACTCGAACAGGCAAGGACTGTTTTAGTAAATTGTTTTGATGTTTGATAGGGCATTTGCCACATTTGGTCTCATGATCATCAAGTCATGACCTGATGCTGCAGTCAGGATAGTCTGCAGAGTACCTAACTCCTCGACAACTAACAGCAGATATATCGTGTTTAGGCTCATTGAAAAGGGCTCGATGTGTGGATAAACGTACTGTTACTGAGGAACACCGAAGACCTGATGCTGAAGCCAGGAGCATCAGAAAAAGTACAAACCTTTAAATTACAGCACCGAAATGAGCCCAAACACGACTAGTGTTTGGGCTCATTTTAAACAGGACTAATTTTAAGTTCAATGCAATGTTGACATAAGTCTGGCCTGATGCTGCAGCCAGGATTATCAGCATCTAATCTAAAAACTAATAAAAGGAGAACTCCTCAACAATTAACGTCCCTGCATCGAGAAAAGGAATATTTTATAAAAAGGCGATGGGCAAGTTGACATTAGGCTATTGTAACTTAGATAAATTATAAATAGACCCACTAAAAAGCGAGAAATAAAAACTTTTTAACAAAAAAAAACCGACTTCCAAAAAAAACACTAAAAACTGAAAAATAACTTTAATTTCGGAAGTCGGTGGCAAAAACTAAAATACTGATCCCTAAGACACCGACTTCCGAAATTAAAGTTATTTTTCAGTTTGTAGTGTTTTTTTTGGAAGTCGGTTTTTTTTGAAAGTCAAAAATTACGAAAGCCAGCACCCAAAACTCTCACCCTTACCTAAGTGTTTAAGCTAGGAGGATGAAGTGATACAACAAACTCCTTAGCAACTCGTTTTGTGTGTTTATAATTATTATACGTTTGTTAGTTTTTATCTATACTAATAATAAAGCTGAATAGTTTATTTGTTTGAACACACTAGGCAATCTCTGGACCGGTCAGATTTGAAAAAATCTTTTTGCAAAAAGCAAAAAAAAAAATAGAAAAAACGCTAATAGCACGGTCTGGCGATGTGATGCGACGGAGTGGGAACAATAAATTTTACGCGGGCAGAACCTAGTAAACCTACAACACCTTATTTAGTCGTAGATATTTATAATATCTTGACATAGGTTACCCGTGCCGTCATCTTCAGCAATTTTGAACACACTGCGCCCGTCGCCCGTCACGTCTTTAAAAGGTCTTTACTGAGCGGATGTTGTTCCGCGGTGGATATCAGGACCATAAGGAAATTGCCAATGTCGTTTCACGTCATTGTCTTAAAATCAAGTGGTAACCTACATCACATCGATCAAAATATTCAAAAAGTTTGTAAAAACAAGAGTGAGCTTAGGTATATGTGAATTATGGAGGTAGGTAGGTACCTACCTCCATAATTCACATATATATATAATTCATAGGTACCGTAGGATCATCATAAGTACCTACACAGTAATACTATGTAAGTAAGATACGTAAGAATAATTAGCATTCGCCAAGAAATAATATTTGTCACAACATATTGAGGAAGACAGGCCCGACGCGACATAAATCTAGTAGAAAAATTTCTATAAAAATTTCATGGAAATTGTTTTACTGTGTCTGCGGGACTCTTTATCGTTAAGGCCAGCAGCCGTGAGTTCGAACACCGCTCATTGCACGTAGCCCTAAAGATTTGAATAAGAATAGGTAGGTAGTAATGTCATGTGTCAATGAGATCAACCCCAAAAACTAGTAATATTTAAAAAAGAGACTATCGATGTTACAGTTTAAAGAAATAATATTTACAGTGTTCAATATTAATAAAGTCCGGACTATTGTTTCGTGATGGTACTTCGTCAGCCCCCATAGGTCCCTCAGTATTCTATCTGCAGGCACGTTCATATCTGAAATCATATTCATATTTGTTCCCATCTTAAGTCATATCTATATCAGGTCAGACTAAACGGATATTGTGACAAAGCCCCAAAGGTAAGTAACCGACATTAAGACGACCAGGAAATTACCAATGTAGCTACACATCGCTGTGTTGCCGCCTCAAAAAACAACCTCCCCCTCTCCTCCGGCCCTTTGCGGAAATGACGTCAATTTGCGTCACCGAAATAGTTAGGTCGGTGACCGAATTTCAGATGGCATTACATGATAATTTGCGAATGGAAAAATGTTGTTCAGCTGAGGGAAATTGGAATATTAAAGTTAGCTTGGAATTCCTCAAATGAGATGTAAATATTTTGATGCGATGGTGTGATTATGTTGAATTGTGTTTAGGGCCAGTTTATATAGCAAAATGCTGTTATGGACAACTTTTGACATAGAAATAAAATTGGAAATAATAGTGATACTTGCTAGGTTTAAATAAACACAATCATACAGCCTCAACAAAAATCGCATGTACAGACAGCACATACTACCGGCACAGGCTACCCGAAACTGTAAAATTTTCCCAATCAACTTTGAACCATATGCTTTAGCGATAAAGTTGAAAATCTATTAAAGAAATTTGACAGATTGTAGTAGCTTGATGTGCTGGCGTCTGTACTTTTAACAAGAATAAACAGGGTGGCAAGGACATCGACGCGCAGCCTGTTATCATGGATTCTGTACATGATTCTGACCCTTTAAAATAAAAAAAATGCTGTTCCATACATTTTGATCGCGATTTTTTTTTCTATGAACGTTTTTTTTTATTACCGTCTAAGTATTTCTACGCTACGTCTCATCATCATCAATCATGTGCTGAATTCATGGTTATAGTTTGTGATGTCTCTGCCACGCTGTATGTTTTTGAGATTCTTTAAAGTGCACATTCGGTCTGGACCACAGACCACATACACCCTGTCTACCAGTCTTCACTATAAATTCCTAATGTCCCTCACAGTTGCAACCCAAACTTAAGTAGGTACTCTGTGGCGTGGGTGTTTTTGCTACAGATCAAAAGCACACACATTTGGACTTGAAACACACATGTGTGGGCAGTAAATACAAATGTTTGTTCAGGTCTGACTCCTGATGTGGGACGGAACGCAACTTTGAACTCAAAGTTAGATACGTCTCTTTCTTTTGATTTGCTCTGAAAAAAGTGAAAAAAAAACCCGCTTCCAAAAAAAAAAAACACTACAAAGTGAAAAAAATAACTTTAATCTCGGAAGTCGGTGTCGTTGGTTCCGCATTTTCGTTTTTTGAACATCCGAATTGAGAACCTCCTCCTTTAAATAAAATACGTTTATTTGCTGTAAACATGACGCAGAGAAAGAACACAAAAAAGAACAAGTTGTCGGAAAATATGCGTCACATCCACATCCACACAAAATGGTAATCGCTCAGCATAATGCTACTACGACCCTATGCGAGCCAGAGTCTCAGAGCTGGTTTATAACGACAGCCGGCGTTGCTTGCCGAGATGACGTCAACCGGTGCAGTATACGATGAGATTTAAATAACACAATAAGAAATAATTCGCAAAGTGCTCGAACTTTTGGATTTTTCTTGGAAAATGTTGAGTCACGCATAAAAAATCAAATATATAAATAAAAAGAAGAAAGACAACGATTCATTAAAGATATGACGCTTTGGCAGAATATGCAGAATTGCTTAAGTATACCAACTTTGTTTGAAAAAGAAAACAGCCGAGAGGTGTCGTGGGACCACCCGGTAGGAACGAAATTCCTTTCGCTTTTGCATACTTGGCAAATGACAGCCGGACCGAAAAATGTGTAACATTTTGACCGCCACGACACTTTTGTTATGTACAGACGCCAGCACAACAAGCTACTACAATCTGTCAAATTTCTTTAACAGATTTTCAAAGTTGATTGAGAAAATTTGACAGTTTTGGGTAGCTAGATGTGCTGGCGTCTGTACTTAACAAAAGTGTTAAAAAAAAATCGGTCTAGCTCTCATTAGCCTAGTGTGCAGAGTATAACGTACGACAAGGAACTTGTTCTAAAAACTTATAACAAAAACAAAACCAATATTAGCTAAGAAGATAGTTTTTTTGGAATGCATGAAGAAGCCTCCTCGTGTAGCGCAGTTTATTCCGGCTGTTACTTAACTGAACCGAGCACTCGGCGCATCCTGGACAGTCACACCCAATACCTTATTTGACTGTCCAATTCTTCCCTTGCGGTGGTTTGTGACCGTCCCACCGGAGTCAAGCAGCCTGCTGTGTTTCATCGATGCGTGGGAATTCCAGTGCCTTAGGCATCTTCTGGGCACGCTCGTTCCATCATAGACCTCATCCATCGCTTTCCATCAGGCGTGATCGAGGTCAAGAGCGGCGGCATTCAGCAATAAAAAACTTTCATGATCATATAATAATTCACATTGCAGGACAAGATTTCGCAAATAAATTACCCCAAAGCCGATTATGCATTATCATTTTTGTGTTTACATTCCTGACACTGTCATAAGAATATTACATTATCTGGGACGCGATTCGGCAAATTGAACCTTATGGTCCCTCATTTTGTGGTTTATAAACTAATGTAATATACAAGCGGACCCCATGTCTCCTCCTAAAAACATATTTTACCCCTTGTTATCCTTTAGGGGTCGAATTTGTATTACTAGACATAAATGTTTTCGGTAGAAAAGCTATAATATAGAAATTGAATTTTACGTGTCTACAAGGGTTTTGGGATGGAAGGATAGAGGCTAGAAAGATAAAGGCTATTTTTAAGGACCCAAAGTAATTTACGGGCTAAATTATAATTTCGAGATATAAAGCCATTACCAGGGGGTCTAAAAAGGCCACTTTGGCAGAATCATAAAAGGATAACATTATTAATCATAATGGACAGTTAACTGTTAAGTTAATCGTATCAAATCCCATTGGTGAAGGATTTATCAGTTTTTTTTTTGTCTGTGCTAAAATACCAATCAATCCAATCCAAATCGAATCCCAATCTCTTTGATTATACCTACGTAGAGCAGCGAAAAAAAGAAAAACACGGACTGTCTTCGCCATATTATGATTCATAATAGTATCCTTTTATGATTCTGCCAGTGGCCTTTTTAGGCCCCAGGGTACCTAAAGATCAGCTGTCGTAAAACGCGCCGTATATAAATGTTGCTCTCTTGTTAATAAGCTATTACAATGATTAGGGACTCGTGGCTATTATCAACTACTTGGGTAGATTCTCAGGGTTAAGCAGCTCTTGGTGGGGTCTGTCCGTGGATGGGTGACCATATATTACATACCGAGTCCCTCCGTACCTGGGAAACAACGTTAAGCCGTTGGTCCCGGTGGTCATTCGTGGATCTTTGACAGTCGTTACGGGTCGTCCGAAGCCCGAAAGTCTGACCACCAGTATTACAAAGGGGTAAGGTATCGTATTACCCAGTAACTAGGTTGTGGAGTCGGGCAGTCGCTCCATGTACTCCATGTACTTCATAATTCAGCTACATCTGGCTAGACTGAAAGCAAATTCCAACATAGTTGGGAAAAGGCTAGGCAAATGACGAATGATGGAAAAATAAATTAACACTCTAAGATACGATTTACATAATTTTCTTTAAGTAACCTAGTTGAGTTAGTGCACTTATTATATATATGGCATAACATTTACGTAAAATAAGTAACAAACACTGAGAAATAGCAGCACTTTGAAGTGCTTTCAAGACTAAACAGTGAAAGTAATCAAACGAAAACTACGTGTATTACATTATTTACTGACATTTTATACACGTGCCCAAGGTAATAAACCTAAAATCACATTTGAAATTAATCTGCAAATGTTTGGAGAACGGATCCTCTCGCTACGTAGAGTCTGGCAATGGACAAGTCACTAAATAATAGTAAACTACCTTCTGTCCGCGACTTGTCGGTAGTTCCAGAGATTATCGCGTTCAAATAAAGAAACAAACTTATATTTTTATTACATAGTAGCTGCGCCCTGCGGGTATACCCGCGTAAATGTCGATCCCGTAGGAATATCGGGATAAAAAGTAAAAGCTTATATGTTAATCCAGGGTGTCAGCTACCTCCATACAAAATTTTATCAAAATTGGTCCAGCCGTTTGAACGTGAAGAAGTAACAAACATATAAACACACACGCACACACACCCCCACACACTCAGTGGGGGTGTGTATGTGTGTGTGTCAAACTTTCGCCTTGTGTTTGAATAAAGACTGGCTGGTACGACGGCCCATAATAATAATAATAATAATAAATTATGTCTGCCTCTCAAAATGGATGTAGGAATGGGTCCCGCGGTACTAAGGAGCTACTCCTCATAGACATGGCCATTAGCCAACAGGTTCGTCGATCCCGCAAGGATCTGTCGACATGTTGGATAGATTACAAGAAGGCCTACGACTCGGTGCCACATACGTGGCTCATGAGGGTGCTGGAGTTGTACAAGATAGATGCAACTCTACGCACCTTCCTTGAGTCATGTATGGGGCAATGGAAGACGGTCCTTCGTTATCCAGGATGTCGACAGATCCAGGGGAATGATGAGCCTGTATGGATTAAACGGGGAATATTTCAGGGCGACAGTTTGAGTCCACTTTGGTTTTGCTTAGCCCTGAATCCTCTAAGTACACTACTGGAGGATTCAGGTCTAGGCTATCGGTTGAGGAGAGGTGGTCAGGTCATATCTCACCTCCTTTACATGGATGATTTAAAACTCTTTGCCCCCAACAAATTGCGTCTGATGGAGCTACTGAAGGTAACTGAAACTTTCAGTAGGGCCATCAGGATAGAATTTGGTGTGGACAAATGTGCAGTCATGCATGTAAAGCGAGGGGAGATTATGGAATCCGAGGGAATTCAACTCTCCGATTCCATAAGCCTCAGATCCCTCTCCTCATCAGAAAGCTATAAGTATTTGGGTATGTCGGAAGCGTTAGGCATCAACGATGCTGACATGAAGCAATCGTTGAAGGAGCGCTTCTTTTGTCGCCTGAAGAAGGTATTAAATAGTCTTCTTTCGGGCGGAAATAAGGTGCGCGCCTTCAATGGTTGGGTCATGCCGGTTTTGATGTACTCTTTCGGCATACTCAAATGGACTCAGACGGAACTCGACGCCCTGGATAGAAGAGTCCGTACACTACTGACCGCAAACCGGATGCATCACCCACGATCATCGGTGATGAGACTGTATATCCCGCGGAAGTGCGGGGGTCGAGGCTTTTTAAATGCGAAGACCCTCCACAACCGCGAGGTGTGCAGTCTCAGGGAATATTTTTTAAAAGCTGAAGTGGGTATGCACCGTGATGTGGTCGCAGTGGACAAGGGGCTCACCCCGCTCTCCATGGCTAAAGAGAACTGGCGCAAACTTGTAGTACTTTCTACTGATGATCGCAAGAAGGTATGGCAAAGCAAGGAGCTTCACGGGCGCTTCTACCGGGCTCTTCATGAGCCTGGTGTAGACTTCTTAGCGTCCGTATCCTGGCTACGTTTTGGTGACCTTTTCGGGGAAACTGAAGGTTTTGTCTGTGCAATTATGGACGAAGTTATCTTAACGAATAACTACCGGAGACATATTATGAAGGACGGGACGGTTGACGTGTGTCGGGCATGCCACCGTCCGGGTGAGTCTATCAGACATATTATCTCTGGTTGTTCTCGTCTAGCTAACGGCGAGTACTTGCACAGGCATAACCAAGTAGCTAGGATTATTCATCAGCAACTTGCTTTGAAATATAAACTTGTAGATTCTGAGGTACCGTACTATAAGTATGTGCCCGACCCAGTTCTTGAAAATGACCATGTCACATTGTACTGGGATCGGTCTATCATTACTGACAGGACTATTGTTGCCAATAAGCCTGATATAGTGGTGATAGACCGATTAGCGCGCCGCACAATGATTGTCGATGTTACCATTCCACATGACGGGAACCTCGTGAAAGCTGAGAAAGAGAAACAAATGAAATATCTCGACTTAGCACACGAGGTTGTTGACATGTGGAATGTGAGCTCGGCTATCATTGTGCCGATTGTCGTATCAGCCAATGGACTGATCGCCGAAAGCCTCGATCAACATCTATCGAGGCTCTCGTTAGGCGGTTGGATCAAGGGCCTGATTCAGAAGGCAGTGCTCCTCGATACGGCTCGCATTGTGAGGAGGTTCCTGTCTCTGGAGCCCTAACCACCGGTAGCTTGGACCCTGCTCCCGACACCGGCGGACAACTATTTTTTTATATTTTTAAATGTTTTTTATACTTACTTTTATTTATTAAGAAATATTTAAAAATATAATAGAATAAGACATGTAAAGTAATAAAGGAGATAATAATAATAATAAATCATTTTATTTCAGGCATTGTGTACATACATACATTTCACCCATAGTGACTACATGTCTTCAATAAATAAGTATTACAATTATAAATTATAAAAAAATTGAATTGAATTGAATTAAATTGAATTGAATTGAATTAAATTAAATTGAATTGCTAGATTGATAAGGTCACAGTTTTAATACATAAATGTTACAAGATTATTATTAATTATACATACCTATTCGTTATTAATGTCATTAATGTCACTTGATTACATCAATAGTCAATGCTGAGATTGAACAATTCGGTTCTAGTCACGAAAATTGTGCGGAATACATTTATTACAATATTATTTTCACAGTTTAACAATCGTGTTCGAAATGAGGCTCTCGTCCTTCTCAGAACGGAAAAGAAGTCGCCCACTCGGTTTTCAAAGCCGCCCCGTAACAATAAATTTTCATAATTGCGAAAATGTCTAAAATGTAAATATAAGTTTTTAGTTGTTTTATTATATTAATACTATTTAATTTCAATTTAGTTGTTACTCTATGTTTTATTAAATAATAATATTACAATAAAATATGAGGCGCCTTTTATTTTCTCATAGTGGGTGATGAAAAGTACAGTGTATCACTCGGGCGCAAAATATATTTTTGGCTCGGGCGATGTACTTCGAATCCCTCGCTACGTTCAGGATTCTACTAAAGAATCCCTCACTTCGCTCTGGATTAAAAAAAGCGCCTTCCCCGTAAAAATATTATTTTGCTCCCTTATGATACAATCTACTAATCTTCATTTTATTCTTACCATGTTTTGATAGATAATCTGCTATTCTGGGCGGAGACAAATCCAACAAATCAAATATTCTAAAAATAGGTCCAGCCGATCTTGAGTTATAAATGGTGTAAATAACCGACTTTGTTTTATAAATTAGTAAGTTATGATAGGGTAGATAATGAGACAAGGATACACTTAGCTCAAGTAGTGAGAGTAAAATAGACAGCGGTGAAATGTTAGGTAACCGAATCACCGAAAAAAAACCAAAATCAAAATATTTTATTTCACATAAACCTACATGGGCACTTATGAAACGTCAGAAGCTAGGTGCACAGTTACAACTGGTCGTTTCCTATGGAGAATCTATAATTTGACTCTGTTCAATTCAGCACTCAATTCAGGTCAAAATAATATCAGCTTACACAGTATTATTTTGGTAAATAAACATTAAGATATTTGCAGGGCCCTTGTGACTAAAACAACAACCTATATGAAATTACACCTCCATTCAAGTTTTACATATTTTAGAAATGGGAGACCAATTAAAATTTTGCTGCAAATGATGAATTGGGCAAGTGTTTCGTATAAATCTTGATTTCACATGGGATTTCTCATAGGTTTGAGGGGACTACAGCACCTAAACGCAAAAAACGCAAGTTTTGTATTGCCTAAACTCGACTCACTAAGATCGACTATAGTAAACAAAATCAGAAAAATATATGGACAATGATATATGCTTCAGGATATATGCTAGTTAGATAGCGTGTAGAAAGCATAATACAACTAATTTGATACTATAGAAAATAATCATGAAGATACCTCTAAAAACTTTCTTTTCACAATAAAAACCATACTAATATACATTACAATCATTTTTGTCAGATTATTCTACAAGCAACATACTAAAGTACTAGTGTTTTAATTTTTTAGTCCACACAATGTCCACACAATAGATTTTTGGTAAATTAAATTGCTTCATATTTTGCAATAATTAGCAGTGTTGTGTCATCGCGGTTCTCTTTCTTTTCTATGCAGTGCGACAGTGAACGCACTTTAAGTGTGGTATTCCATGACAAAAGAGCTGTTGTATTAACAATTTATTCCCGTTTTTGTCTGTACGAGCATCGGGTGCGGGGGGGCAGGGTAGGCCAAAATATATTGGTGGGATATCTGATAGTTCTTGTAAGCCAGTGGGGCTTTGTCGATCCCGCGATCCCGCCGGGCTTAGGCCGCCGTCAACATAAACAAAATGCTGTTATTGCCTGTATCTTATCCCGGGAAAAAATATTGGACATTGCTTTCGCAGCCCCGTTTTCATTTATCGATATTACTTTGGTCATATTTGTGTATATACACGTTTATAAAAAAGGTGTAGCGTAAAATGTTATCTCTTGGTTTAGGATTTGTCTGAAGCCGTTAGGGTTTTTTATTGAAATTGCTGAAACTACGTGGCTTTGTTGTGAAAACTGTAAAAATATAATGCAATCTTCTCTGCTAAGTTTTTCAGACCTATTTTAGTGATTTTATCATGTTCACCGTCACTTTTACTGTAAGGAACATTATCGTTTCTAAAAAAAAAGCATTTCCTATTAAAAATGTAAAAAAGAAAATTAACTCGAGGAAAAGAAAATGCACAATATTTTTATTAAGTTTTTATAAGAATGCCACCATAAGTAAGTTTTCTTGTTTCTCTCTTTCGAGGTAGAAGCTATTGCAAAAACTAGAGACTGGCTCAGTAAAGACTAGTACACACTCAATGCCTACTCCCCACGAAACTTATTAAGGTCAAGAGTATAAAAACTCAATTCACTCATCGTAACAATACAATATCCTCCAAATGTGTAATAGTAAATCCATTTCAGTCTTCGCTGATGCGATAAATAAATAAAAACCTTTTTCCAGCGTTGGAGAACAAAATAAAATAACTTATTCGAGGGAAGAAAGTTCCCAATTTTGTCCGAATTCGCTAATACCCTCAATGTAGCAACGCCTTAATATCGGGAAGAAAATTAAATTATCTACGAAATACGTTTTCCGTGGACTTTTCAGGCGTGTTTTCTTTATATTTGATGGAAGTTGCACGGTTGCTTCGTAAATCGATAGAATGGACGTCGGTGAAACGAATGTTTTTTTTTCTTATTATTTTCTTCGTATTTCAGCTAATGTAATAAAGTTAGTTGCTTTAACTATTGTAAGTACTGAATATTGAATGCATTTCATGAAGAGTTTGAATAATATGAATATTTTGTTCTTGAAGAACAAATACCTACTGCACTTTGAAATGGGCAGCTTCATAATACTGACTAACCGACTCCTTGACAACTCAAAAGTGCCTAGGCGTATATGGTCTATGGTGATATAATGAAAGAAATGTGGTTTTTCTATTTCGCGTAACTTGTGTAACAGGGATTTAAAATTTTGGTATATGTTTTTTTGACTCTTTGGTCTAGTATCATGTAAAAGGAAGAAAAATTGCAAAGTTATATCTACTTTTTAACTTTTTTCGACATCACGGCGTAACGCTTAAGGCTGCGCCGAAAAGCAAAATAAGCACGTTAAGTTAACGCACAACTTAACGTGCTTATTATCTGCATTTTTATTCTAAAATAAAAGAAATAATCAAACAAACGACGAGGGCGCCACTGTGCGGTCGGCGCAGCTTTAAGAGTTATTCCATGGAATTTACTTTAAAACATAGATAATTATCACATCAAAGTAGTTTTGAATTTAATTCATTTATTTGGTTAAAAAAGTAGTAAATTTTTAGTTCTTAATGCAGAAGTGACAACTTAAACTCTGGTTTAACGTCAGTTTTTGTAATGAGAACTCTTTAACTTTGTCGGATTATATTTCGAAATTTGAAAATTGCTTGATGGTTTAAACCTGGATCTAAATATAAATCCTGTTTTGTAATAAGGCTGATTGGGTTTTTCCCTTGGGAAGTCCGCAGTAGCAGCCCGGAGTCTGAATTTGTTCCCAGTTGATAGCAATAGGCTCGCCCCCTATTACATGGAACCTAAATACAAGTGTCAAAATGTGGATTTTCACCTCTGCCTAACCTTTCCCTGTATAGTCATACAGGCGTCATAAACAGCCTATAATGTTCCCACTGCTGGGACACAGGCCTCCTCTCTGTGAGAGGGAGTGGGCCGTAATCCACCACGCGGGCCCAGCGCGGGTTGGTAGATGTCACATGTCTTCGAATTTTTGGTTCTAGAACATGCCGGTTTCATCACGATGTTTTCCTTCACCGTTTTGAGAGCAGTGGTGATGAAATAATTTACACAAAGTAAAGCGCGTGGCTAGGTTCGAACCTACGACCTACAACTTATAAGTCGCGGCCGATACCACTGGGCCACCACTGGTCTGTATACAGGCGTGATGTTATGTAATAAATAAAGCGTCGGTTCAATTATTTACAAAATCACTGATGACTTTTCCAGATAAAATTCACTGATAACAATAAAATATGAATCACGCATAGATACTAATTAAAAGTTCATAGCTCATAATATATAATTGCAAGTAAAGTGAACATAACTTTAATTAAACTAATTAATTAATTAACGTTCACTTTGTTTGTTTAAATATTGTGCAGTCGCTAAATGTTACATTTTAATAATTGGTATGACAAGCACTGGCCGTGAATGGGACTGGGGAAAATGGTGTTTCATTATTGTGATTTTCTTTTTAGAGTTGGGCTTTTTAGAAAAAAATCCGCGTTTTGGTGCAGCTCTAGCACACATTTCGCCTGTTATGTTTGTCCCATGTAATAGGGGTCGAGCCTATACATCAACCGGGCACTAATCCAGACTCCGGGATGCTACTGAGACAGGACCGACGAGGCAGCGCGTTTTGTAATAAATATAATAGGTCCTTACCTATGCAATTGCCGTTTTATGTAGAAAAAATAAATGTTTATTTTTAAAGAAATTATATAATTTCTTTAATCAAAGTATGGGCTATTAGTGAAGATGCACTTTCGCCATTTTAGTGGATGTTCGTTGATGGCTGTGCTCTTTAAAAATCCTGGGGACGGGAATCGATGAACTCTTTTTTTTTTCTTTTTTTTTGTGGATGGGAAATCATCAAATGACCCCCACCGCTCTGGGTGGAGCGGAAGGGAGTGTCAGACTCTTACTGACCCGCCCCTGTTCCTTCCTTAGCCCTTTATGTTCCGGGCCAGCGGTAACCCTTTCGGACAATCCCGCTGACCCGGCAGGCTTCGGCCCTAAGGGGGGCCGAAGTTCCTCGATGCTGACATCTCTTTGAGGCGCGCGTGGAACACGTACGCGCCGTCCGGCACGGGCCTGGTCCTGATCGGACGGTGAGCTACCCCTCCGCCCGCAGGCCCGCGCCTACGGTGGCCGGGAGTCGTCCCGTGGCTCCCGACGACGCCCGGAGCGTCTCCCGCGGCGGCTGGGACGGGAGGATCGATGAACTCTTTAGAGGCGTTTTTCACCGCCCCGTTGGATTTGAAATTATTCCCCTGTAAAAAGTTAACCCAATTGCCAATAAAAATGGAAATTAGTTGGAGCAAAATCTGATGAAAATGGTGGGTGATGGAGAGTTTCCAATCGTAACTCTTACCTTACTACCACAAAACAGTGTTTATCAGTCGTTTGGCTAAACACCTTTAAACACGACATATTTACATGGAATTTGACGTAACACTGACATTAGATACTCGTTGAACAAGTGCTTGAGTTTTTGTGGTAAGACCCCTATAGTTTTGAGTCATTCCGTTGAGCGTTGCTTCGATGCGATTTTGTTGTTTAGTGAGTTCATACGGTTCCTACTTTAAGAGATTTTTTATGTTTCCAATTTTAAGTAAATTGATCAGTATCCATTTATTACTTACGTTGAAGGCTATTGCAAGTTCCGACGTGGTTTGAGATGAACCTGCTTCTTCTATGACTTTCAATTCATAGTTATCCACTTTCGTCTCCGGACTGCCACGGGGCTCATTGTTGAGATCGACATTTCCAAAACGGAAGCAATTAAACCAAAAACGGACCGAGCGTTCACATGCGGTACCATGTCCATGCGTGCTGTCTGTGCTGCGTTGGTGCCCCGACGGAACTCGTTTTCGAAAATAGCGGGCAATTTAAAACACGTTTACAGAAAGGTGGGAAAACAAATGAACAACTGATTTTTAAATAGAAAATATCATACTGCCCTATATTATAAAAAATAATTTGAATTTGGAGCTCTAAATAGAATGAAAGATATCGATCTTCACAATAGCCAGTATCAAAAATCGGCAATTTCATAGGTCCTAATAATCGCTTAATATTTTTCAAGTGAATGCAAAGTATTAAACTAAGCGCTCTTGTTTACGACACCATATTCAACATGCGCTACGAATAAAAAAAATCCGTCGGTACTACGAAATAATACTACGCGGCTACGGCGCTACGAGCTCTCTACGAGTCTACGAAAAAAACTAGTCATTTCCGAAGCGTGACTTACGTAGCACCCAAATATTCGTATCCAAAACACTAATAATAAAAATGTACCAAGTGATTTATTAAAGTAACCTCACTACAGATATTTTGAGGTCGAATCCTGAAAACACGTAGACCCGCATAGCGGAAATTTATCCTCACCAAACGACGGTCTCCACTTTGCGTGTGTACTGTATGTATAATAAGACCGAGTAAATGACAATTTGAATTTCAAAAGTAGGTAGATAAGTTAAGCTGAGCGTGACTTGCGCATTTCACACCGTTCTTCGCGAGCTTGCCGGCGTTCACGTTGACGTGTATCAGTATCCTTCTGTGCGCCGTGGGGGGTGGTCGTGTTGCGCCGGAAAATTACGACCCTGACGTGTTAGTACGCGACCGTTCATTATATAACCGAGTGCTGTTTGTTTTGTGAGCCAGCCCTATTGTGAACAACGGATGTATTGAACTTTATAAAGGTAATTTTCTTTGAAGTATTTTATTTAATGACTGCAGTTGGTTGAGAGTAATAATAATAATTATGATAATGGTTTCGGTACCTAATTAATTATCCGAAGTTTTATGACTATTAAACTATTACTTTTTAATAAACATTCTGTATAGTCGTTAATCCATCTTGTTTAGTGTTTTAGTGTGTGTTAGGTAGTAACGTAGTGGGCGGGGTTTAATGGTCTCGTAAATAATGCAGAGGGACCATTTCCGAGCGTAAACCTCGTGCCATGGGATGATGATGTGTTACAGTTAATTTAATCAGGATGTCGTGAGTGGTAACTAAATAATGTTGTGTTTAGAACTCTGTCTGTGTTGTCAGGTAATTAAAATTATGTGTACGTAAGCGCCATTAATTTAAGTTCTGTAAAAAAAAGTGTAATTATACAGTTTTTGATGCGTTAAATTATATAAGACAAGACTTCATTTGCGTAATACAATTTATAGCAACACGACTAAGCTGTTACAAATATCTACAAATTATCCAATTTCCGATTAATTTTGTTAACCTTACAAAAACCTTGACAACTCAAAGGACCTTAAACAAAACATATTTTAATAAAAAGTGATTTACCTTGTTAAGCGTCTCAACATCTGTCTTGTGCCTTTTGCGTCACGAAAACAGATTCGAGTCAAATCCGGTGCGCTATCGAATAGAACGAATTCAATATTATTTACATTTCCCACGACACGGGAGAGACTCGCAATGTAAGCGAAATAGAAAAACTCGCAGGAGTAACCTTTTTTATTTATTGACAATAAAATATAGACAAATATTCCGATTTGTTTCTTTTTGTTGTTTTAGGAACTCTGCTTTATACACGAGAGACGTTAGCTTGGCAATGTTTGTTTTTAATTTGTTTTCTTTCTTTATTGAGCAATGCACCATTATCTGACCAAAATTATGTCTGGACTTTAAAAGAGACTGTGACCTCTGAGTTTGTTTCGGCCTTTCTTCTCCGAGTAGTCAGAATGGAAAAACCGACCTCCTCTAGTTAAAAAAAAAAGATTGACGTCTTTGTACAAACCTACTTACAGAAATGAAATCATTTATCATTAGCTAAAGCCACCTTTTTTATATTTCATATAAAAAAAAAATTCAATACAGAAATTGTACACTTCTGCAATCCGCTCAACGCAAAGACCCTGCCATTTCAATACGGGTTGGCTTGCCGAATCATTTGTCAAGAGGGAAGATCGCACGGATCCAAACAAGAGCGGGAATCGATTGCGCATCAAAATAAGCACTACAGAATGAAATAGCACTTTTTGGGTTAATATCGGTAACAGTGCTAATATTAACCGGTAACTTTTGCTGGTTTGCTGAAAGAGATTTCTGTAGATTTTCTTGTTAAGTACCGGTACGTCACTTGTCTCGAAATCTTTGATCTATATCTATAGGTATACCTACTACGCTTTGGAATGGGTAACTACCTTCATCTTACTGACTGACCGACTCCTTGACACTTCAAAAGTGTCTGTAATTGGTTTATTTGAATTAAATTCTTTGAGTTTGAGTTTATAGTAGTTCTTCCAAACTACACAACAGATTTTGATGCGGTTTTCACAATATTTTAGAGAATGTATTCCGAAAAGTGTATGTGTATAATTACAATTTTATTAATACAATAATTCTTCACAAGGGTTCACCGAAAACACGCTGCACTACCGAAATGCGAAAAAAAAAATATTTCGACTTGTGTAAATTTTCTTTTTTACATTTACTTATGACCAATCATTGTTTTTCGTGGAAACAAGATGGAATATGAAACATGAAATTTTCATTCTAACGTTTGTGAATCTTCTTTCACATTAACATCTATGAGCCTGAGCACGTCTTATATAACATTAGCATACATTTAAGACGTAAAATTACTGAAATGGTGACGTGTGAAGGTCACGTACGAATCGGGAGTCGGGCCATTTCGTGAACATTTCGGTTCCTAACTTATTCCGAGTTAAAGGAATCTATAGAGCCGAAGTAGTTTGTGATTATAATAATTTATTAACTCTTTCTGAATATTATACGTGTCGCAAAAGGAAAACGTACACAATTGAATTTTAGGCTGAAGCCCTAGTCACAATAAAGCGACGAATATAGCCCTCATAACATAGACATATTTTTACATCGTATTCACATATTTTTCTTCACAAAAGCAAATAGAAATTCTCAGGATTCTCTCTTTTATAAACTGTTACATACAGTTGATGAAAACGAGAATCCTGAGAATTTCTTGCTTGTTCTTCTCCGCATACATCCATACTTTAGAACGGTTACCAGACTTTTTGACTTTCAAAAGGTCTATGTTAAAAACAAAGGTTTGACTTTGGCTTGTGACTTTGATAATTAATTTTATAAATATACCTACACAAAGCCAGCTTTGATAGGTGACTTTATTTTATCTTTCAAAATAAAGTTGTGTGTGTTCTATGTTTGACATACACTAACCCTCATCATTATCTGCCTAGCCTTGTTGGGGTCGGCTTCCAGTCTAACCCGATGCAGCTGAGTACAAATGTTTTACATAGAGCCTCTGCCTATTTGACATACACTTACCCTATTTTAATAAATAATTAAATACACGTAAATTTTTACTATTACCTATAGGAATTGTCCCTTAAAATAATATCAAGTGTTGTAGCTACGGTCAACAACAAAAGTCAACTACATAATCAGCCTAATGATCCCATTGCTGAGACACAGGCCTATTTTCTTCGAGAGGAAGTGGGCCGTAATCCACCACGCGGGCCAAGTGCGGGTTGGTAGAAGTCACATGTCTTCGAATTTTTGGTTCTAGGACATGTCGGTTATAGGACATGTCGGTTATAGGACATGTCGTTTATAGAACATGCCGGTTTCCTTACGATGTTTTTCTCCACCTTTTTGAATGTTGAGTTTTTCAGTTTTGACAATAACTAACTTTGTGTTTATTAATTGTTTCCAAAAACTGCATGTATTATAATAATTTATTTATTTATCAGACAACAAATACGGCCCACTGTGTTAGTAACAATACTATTTATCCTATATTAGTACTTAATAACTAAAACTGATCTGGTTCGGGGTCGGCCAGCGCGCACACAAGCGACCTATTGTGCTGTTGGGACTGTCACGCAACCTCCGAAGTAATGAAGCAGATAATAAGAATAGGTATAAGAAATAGACATACGACAATATGAATATTGGATCAGGACCGCACCACTCGCACATGTAGTTTTGTCCAATGCTCCATGAACGAGCAATCCACATCCATTCTCCCTGCAATAAGCTGTTAGGGCTGCCCCGTATGCAGCGCATCAGAGACGCAATTCTTTTGCGACGTATCGCTTCAAATAAATAATATAAAATAAAATAAAAAAAATTGAAGAAAAGCCTAAGTACATACTAAAACAATGTTATATTGTAACTAGTTGGCTATGCTATGCAGAATACATTGAAACCCTGATCTCTAAACTAGGGGTGACCACAGGGTCACAGGTCCACTTGAGCGTCTGCAAACATACTTACCTGATGCGCTACAAAAGCGTGGCAACCTCATCAACATCTTGAACGCGTTATTGTAATGGACATCCAGGACTTTGTAAGTCTTCTGCGTATGCTTCACCCATATCCTGCACGTATAAAAAGACTGACAGTACGACTTGAATAAAGTTATTTTTACCAGTGCAGTACCTATAGCGTGCAAACCTACGGACCAGCATACTAGCTCAGGGTTAGTAGTATTAGAGTTAGTTAGTAATAAGGCTGATTTTTCAATAGTCGGATAACTTTTATCTGAAGAACTAAAATGCCAGTTTGATATATTTTCTATTTAAAAAAAACTGTCAAACGTCAATTATTTTATTCCTCTAATGAAAGTTATTTGACTATTGAAAAATCAGCCCTTAATCATATTAATTTTCTTAAAATAATAAGTATGTCAAAGCATGCCAAAATTAAAAACAGAATAAGAGATAATGTAAGTCTTTAAAAAAATTCTGTACCTTACATATTTACGCAAATAAATTAATTTGATTGGTGAATGATTTTGAAATTATTTACTCAAAGTAAAGCGCCTGTGTATTTATTAAGTAGATTTCTAACACTAAACTCTTTGAGCTTCCTTCCATGTTACAAACTTAGTTCAGTCAATGTTTACTCTCAAGAGCGTAAACCAGTTGCATCATCCATTATGTTCCCTGGTTCACTCTGGCACTTCCAAGGCAAATTAGATTTCCCAGTATTAAGCTATTAGTGCACGGTGTACTGTATTCAGCTGTCTGTTATAATCCCTTAGTTGGCTATTACGATGGTCATAAGATCTCCGTGTAATGCTACCAGGCACTTTGCTTACGACATGTGGTGTAAACTATCAATGTTCACTGGCGAATATTTGTTCTGTAATTTTTTTTTTTTTTTGTAAAAAACGTTGGGCCTCACTAGGAATTTCTCCTGTATCGTGGGTGCGTTTACAAACATTTAAACTCACATACACAAACAGCCAGACCCGGAACAACTACTTGTAGGTCATACAAATATTTGTTCCGTGAGGGAATCGAACCCGCGACACGCAGCGCAGCAGTCAATCGCTTAACCACTGCGCCAACCGTGCCGTCAATTACCTGTCTTGGGGAATATTGCAAGTATTGAAGTAATACATACCTATTCTAAAAGTTCACAGTTCATTAATTGGCTTTACATTAACCATGTAATCTTATGGAAAACAGCATTAAACCACCCCTCTTGGTATGAGGATTGGGGTTAGCATGCCGTACCAAATGCCTCCCTGAAATATGAATATAATATTTTCTTAATCTATTCAAAAGTCTCAAATAAGTCTAAAAGTTTCACCCCACACCGACTTATGTAAAAACGAGTACCTCACAAAATCACAAACCATTCGAAATATTCCTCCTTATACGTAAAATATATTAGTCAATGTGATCTACCAACACAGCTCGCAAGTGGTAAATGATTTTGATTTTGACATGAAAATTCAATTATTTCTTCATTCAGATGAGTGCTTCCCCGAATGCTGTTTTGCATCACATGAATGTGTAATAGACTTTTAGCCTGTTTTAGCCTGTTAAGTATGTTACTTTCGCCATATTTATTTTAGTCGACTATAATGTATTCAAATGGGCGTCGTTTGTGAAAATGTTAGGTGCTACGTTATTAATTTGTGGAATGATTTCATTTGAATTGTTTTGAAGAGGGGCTTCTGGCTAAGTTATAAGAGCCGCACGGGTCGATCGATCAGGTTAAGCAACGCTTGCCGCGGTTGGTCCATGGATGGGTGACCATCTTTACCTACCAAGACCCCTCCGTGTCTCGGAAAGCACGGCAAGCCTTTGGTCCCGGCTGTCATTTTTGTATATTCTGGGCTGTCATTTTTGTATATTCAGGGCAGGGTTGTGGAGTTCAGATAGGCAATCGCTCCATGTAAAACACTGGTATTCAGCTGCATCCATTAAGACTGGAAGCTGACCCCAACATAATTGCGAAAAGGCAAGGCAGATGATGATGATTTTATTTGAATTGTTTTAGTTTCATGAGTGTAATCAATGGCGCGTGCAAAATAGACAGTCCTTTTACTGTGTACTGGGCAAGTGTACACCTGCACAGGAATAGGAAATAGTCTTTGTGGAACTTGTTTTGTTACTAACAAATTACTAACACCTTTTTATTTTGTTTTATTTTTTTGTGTGTACTATTAACAACCCTACCAATGCTTTCTTTGTAAAAATGTATGGACGTATGTCTGAAATAAAGATAAATTATTATTATTATTAATGGTCGCTCCGAATAGGGAGCTTACAGAACCTAAACGCAAAAAACACATGTTTTAAAAACAATAAAAGTATATGATCGACTACAGTAAACGAAATCAGAAAAATATATGATATTCTTCAGGATATATGCTAGGTAGATAGTGTGTCGAAAACATGAAATTACCTCTAAAAACTTTATAAAAACCATACTAATATACCTACATACAATCTTTCTGATTTTTTGTCAGATTATTCTACAAGCAACATACCTACTAAAGAACTAGTGTTTTATTTTTTTAGTCCAAACAATATATTTTTTGAAAATAGATAATTGCTTCATATTTTGCAATAAATTACCAGCGTTGTGTCATCGCGCTTCTCTTTATTTTCTATGCAGTCCGACAAAGACCGCGCTTTAGATCATGTAGTCGCCTTAAGCTAAATTATTGTTCAAGTATGGTGTATAATTCATCATCATTGGCAAATCTTGTTCGACCCACGACTGAGTATATTCCTCGTCCCTTTTGTGCCATGCTTGCCTGGTCTGTGCGAGTCTCATCCAGGTGTTCCCCGCGATCTTCTCTAGGTCATTCACCCACCTGGCTGTTGGTATTACAGATAGTGATAATAAACAAGAACTTAAAAGAAAATAAATAACAAACCTCGTGCCCAAACAAAACGAGAATGTTTTTATTTACCGTAGAGCTAGAAATACGCTTTACTAATCCCACTACAAAGCTTTCTAACAACAAGCTCACACAACAACCTACGCGTTTTTTTCCTTGTCTTAAATAAACTTATAAATATGTCGGCAGACACATTGATTAGCAGCTGTGAGAGACGGCGACTAGATGGCGCTAGTGGAACGTGCACCAGACGCAAATCATTCACTCTATCGATCATTTGGCCTAAAGGACTTGGTATCCAATCCAGTAAAATATTGTAACGGTTTCCCCCCCACTAGCGATCGCCTTTATAAGGAGCTGCGCTGTTTGATCGGGACGCATTTCCAACGGTTGCGTCGTGGTGCACGGACCACTGTCTCTCGACAGTCAGTACTGCCCGATTATTGGATGTGGAACGCTGTCTCTGACAATTAGTACTATCCTTATTGCGGTGGGTGCATGGACCACTGTCCCTGACAGTCAGTACTGCCCTATGTGACCGCCTTTTGCCGTTATTAGTTTTAGTATTTCATTTCTGTATTTTCTAGATTTAAGATGACTGATTGTTCAATTGAATAAACTTGTGTTTTACTTCTGATGTCTGGGCCAATCCGACATCAGAAGTGGGATCGGATTGTCCGCCCACCTCTGGCACTTCATTATCACAAAATGGCCAGAAAAATATTCCGCTACCCTCAAATAATTTAGAAGCATTTCTTTCATAATTAACTGATGCTCTACTACCCGGTCCAATGCGCCACCACAACCATTCACAGTGTTGGTACCATGTGATCCTGATTACCCCAATTCATACGTAGAGGGCTGTCAGACACCATAATTAAAAGCAAAAATTTGAAAGGTGTCAATTTAATCATGACGCTGACCTTGCCTTCGAGGCGGCGCAGCCACATTACTGATCTAGATGCCTCTCAGTCATTATCAATGGGATGATATCTAGACCAGCAAATATGTACTGTAGGGGTTGCAAGAGTATTGTGACCTAGTCCAGTCAGCTGCAGGGATCTCATCCATGGGATGGTTATCTAGACCAGCTAATGTGTACTGTAGGGGTTACAAGAGTATTGTGACCTAGTTCAGTGAGCTGCAGGGATCTCATCCATGGGATGATTATCTAGACCAGCAAATATGCACTGTAGGGGTTACAAGAGTTGTGACCTAGTCCAGTTGTAGCTGCAGGAATCTCACCTGCTTTAGTGGGTGACGATTTAGACCAGCATGTTTGAACTGTAGGGTTTTCTATTGTAAAGAAATACCTAGACCAGTGATATTTGCTAATTTAATATGTAACGATGATGACGATGTGAATTGATGACGAATGAATGCACTCGAGAACGAGTGATTTATCAGGATGGCCGTGTCGGCAGACACATTGATTAGCAGCTGTGAGAGACGGCGACTAGATGGCGCTAGTGGAACGTGCACCAGACGCAAATCATTCACTCTATCGATCATTTGGCCTAAAGGACTTGGTATCCAATCCAGTAAAATATTGTAACGGTTTCCCCCCCACTAGCGATCGCCTTTATAAGGAGCTGCGCTGTTTGATCGGGACGCATTTCCAACGGTTGCGTCGTGGTGCACGGACCACTGTCTCTCGACAGTCAGTACTGCCCGATTATTGGATGTGGAACGCTGTCTCTGACAATTAGTACTATCCTTATTGCGGTGGGTGCATGGACCACTGTCCCTGACAGTCAGTACTGCCCTATGTGACCGCCTTTTGCCGTTATTAGTTTTAGTATTTCATTTCTGTATTTTCTAGATTTAAGATGACTGATTGTTCAATTGAATAAACTTGTGTTTTACTTCTGATGTCTGGGCCAATCCGACAAATACTCTTCATTGTTTATTGTTGAAGAGTACTTACTAACTCCTGCGTTTGTACAGACGCCAGCACATCAAGCTACCCGAAACTGTCAAATTTTCCCAATCAACTTTAAACCTTATGTTTTAGAGATAAAGTTGAAAATCGATTCAATAAATTTGACAGATTGTAGTAGGTTGATGTGCTGGCGTCTGTACATTTCATAAAGAAATGTACAGACGCCACATTAAGCCGCCATTTTACCCAAAAAATTTATTGTTCAACCCAAAATTTACTACAGGCTTCTGACATTAAGCCCAGCTGCATACATGCAGGGGTAAGGCACCATATGGTAATGCCATGATTAACATATTTTAATATTAACATAAAAGGTTGCACATTCCGCTCTCCCACGAATTACGTATTTGGCATATTTGAAATATTCAACGGCCTGCCACAAGCGCGATGTAGCCACGTTTTTAACCACATGCCTAAATAAAGTTAAAATTTTGTTCGTTGGATAGTCGAGTTAATTTTACATGTGAATGAACTTCAAATTAAACTTTTCTGTATAAAGTTCAAATATTTTGGTTGTGTCTTCATTTGAACATTAGCACAGAACCGGAAAAATTATTTTCACAGTTATTCTTCTTAGTCTAACCATGGCAATAAAACTAAAAACTATGCTAATATGCTTTCACTGCTGGCCAAGCGCAACACATCATACTCATATCTATAGATAGGTATATTGTTAACATTAGTATGACGGTGACGCGAACCCATAAGTTTGTCCCCTCTCAAAAATCGCTCAATGCGCTAGTTTCCACTTTAAAAAAAAACGGATTAAATTTCACAAATAAACTCAAAATTGGTATGGATTATTGAAAATACTATCGTAATTTAGCTACCATTTTGGCATTAACAAGAATATTATGTTAGAATATAAATTGTAACATAGCCCCGAGGCATTTCATTACGGGATCTAGTCTAGAGTACAAGAGAAATGTATATTAAACTGGGCTAAGTGGGTTACCTAGCCCTAACTTGTGCCTTTTGGCAAGGAGCTAGCACTTCACTATTTTCGTATAACTACGGTATAATTAATGTATAAAATATTATAATGGTTTATACATTTGTACTTGAGAGTCAGAATGATAACAATGGCATTAGAAATTGTTTAGCCGCGTATTAATTAATTATGTCGTTAATATTAGGTTTAAGTACCTACCTTAAATTATCTTTTATACATTTATATGGATTTAGGCGTAAAAATGGCGTAGATATTGTGAGAACGAATAAGTTTCTACTTATACGTTCTCACAATATCTACGCCATTTTTTGATTGGTTTCTACCAATCATTATAACTTTTATCATAGTATAGTTCAAGTTTATGCAAGCCTGATATTGTATAGTTGTACTGTACGCAAGTGTTCAGTTGTGTTTAGAGATTTATTTATTTTGTATCGTATCTACCATTTTACGCCTATCCTAATATTTTCCACGTAAACTTTTAGAAAAAGGTTATAAACCTTATAATTTTCCGCGATTTATTTGGAGTAAATTTTGTTTTGACTTCCAAGACTTGAAGGCAAGGTTCGTCTCTATTTTGAACGTGCGATCACACATGTAATAATAGCAAGACCTTTTCCTCCTGAAATATTCCGTTACAAAAAAGAAACTCTTTTTATTTAAATTCCACATTATTTCGCAGGAACCCGGACCCCGTACAAATTGAAATGACGTTTACGTAGGTACAGGACTTAGTGAGTTATGTGACGTAAAATTGCGTCGTCAGGAAAGGGTTAAAGATTTACTTCTGCCTTGTGGTTTAGGCGAGCTGACGAGTGTGAATGTATGTTGATAAGTCACCTACACGGTTGATAAACCTAGTTTTTGGACTTCCTTTAAGTATTCTTATGCTCATTTTATTTTCCTCAAAGAAGAGATTGGTGAGGCGGAGAGTCGTGAAAGTTGTTCAAATAATTTTTGATTCTGATAAATAATTTAACAAACACAACAAAATTTCGCGCGATTTTTGTGGAACATAACATTTGCTGGCTGATTTGCTGGATTCGTTTTCTCCTGTACCGATATTTTTTTCTCCTGACGGTTCATTTTGTTTAATTGTATGTATGTATCTATCTATGTATGAGTATTTATTCTTCCTAGCTATCCCGTATGTTGTACCTGTCATAATTGTCTCTGCATCACCCTAAGGTTGACTGTTAAAAAATGCCAATGTAAAAAAAATGTAAAGATGGTCACTCATCCACAGACCAACTGCGGCAAGCGTAGTATAACATCGATCCACGAAGTGGGGTCCCCCCCCCCTCTTCTTCTGTAAAAAAAACCGGGCAAGAGCGAGTCGCCGAAAGTGTGCTATTTAGAGACTGTCATTACTTCTCAGAATTTGATGCTTATTAGGGAAACTATCGAGTGGTGTAATAATACAGTGTGTGTGTTTTTTTATCAAAATCAACGGGTTCGATTCCTGGCTAGAAATATTGATTTTTCAAAAACCCTATGATGCAGTTTTAGTTTTCTTCAAAATCGAGCCCGCGACTCCTTAGAGTACTTTTCGGTATTCCTCATAGTTTCGGATTTGGCCATCCACGCCGACTAGAAAAATTCACCCTGTATATAGATATAAATGTCCAAACAATGCCTTTTGTTTTAAGATTTAATGCTGCGTATTATCTGCAAGTTCATTGCAACTCACTCTAGATGTTAATCTTGTTATTTATCGTTTCTGTACACTTTAATAAGACAGAATTTATTTTCTAAGAGTTGAGTCTGTTATTTTTATAACCTTATTTTTGTAATAGGAAAAGTGTGCGGGCTAAGATTAAAAAGTTTAAAGAGGAGATGATATTTTAATAATATTTTTTTCTCTCTAGGGTTTAAAAATATTATCATAAATATAAGTACCGGTAGTCCCTCGTCTCTTTTATAACTTCTACAAAATTACAGGCAACATAATACAGTTAATGTACAGAAGGGAACTTTTGGAGGTCAGATAGGCAGTCGCTATGTAAAATACTGGTATTCAGCTGCATCCAGTAAGACTGATAGCCAACCTCAATATAGTTGGGAAAAGACTAGGCAGATGATGATTCCGCAGGACAGAAAGTTATGAATTCTGTGCGCTAAGTTTGCCGCTGACGATGTGACGTATCTGAGGGGTAGTGTCAGCAAAACTAACAAATTTTGAGAAAACTAAAGAATATTAAGGTGCCGAATAAGTAATGATGACACGCGCTTGCGATGACGTTGCTTACGGTACTGAGAGGGCTACTCAGCGTTGCGGTAGGAGGTTACGAGATGGGACGCGCATTCCACGGACTGGCAAACTTAGCGCGAACGCGTATAGGATGGTGGTTTTCTCACCTGTTTTTCTATTACGGGATGATTCTATTCGTCATACTGTCACTATCACATCACACGAATATTTTAAAGGCAACAGTTTGTGAGTGTGTTTGTATGTTTGCTACTTCTTCACGCACAAACGTCTGGACCAATTTTGATAAAATTTGGTATGGAAGTAGCTGACACTCTTGGACTACTTTTTATTACTTTTTATCCCGATATTCCTACGGGATCAAGACGTATGCGAGTAAAACCGCGGGGGCACAGCTACTAAAATATATATCCAATTCAGACGAGTATATGTATAAAATTAACTTATTAAACCTAATATATTTTGTCTATAGCAACAAAATTATGAATAATTGAATAATGTATATTTATGCAACATACATATACCTACGTTATTCAATTATTCATAATTTTCAATCAGCTAATTAGTAATTAAATATATGATTGGTTTTTAATATGTAGCGGACCATGAATACAGGTACTGAATTAAATAATTAACATGTTTAAATATTTAATCTGTTCTATCTGTAAAATAATAAACCTACATGTCATGTATGAATGTTCATTATTACATCCTGTGTTAATTGGTAACAAATTTGTGATGATTTAATCTATTCTGTTTTTATGTGACAATGTTACGTATCGTATTAACCAGTAACTGGGTTGTGGAGGTCAGATAGGCAGTCGCTTCATGTAAAATACTAGTATTCAGGTGCATCCGGTTAGACTGGAAGCCGACCCCAACATAGTTGGGAACAGGCTGGGCAGATGATGATGATGTGACAATGTTGTGATCATTAAATATTTTGTAACAAATCCTTTTTTTTATTATTTCCACACTAACACTTTTGCTACTGATTGCACCTTTCTCATTTTGATAGTAACGTGGGACGACTTGCAGAATGAAAATATAATTTATTTTGATTTTCTGCAAGTAGTCCTTAATGGGCCGTAGGCATGTAGGACTCATAGCGTTTATTATGACATATTCAAACCTTTGACATATCATTAAAAATTTCAAGTAATTCCATAATTTATTTTAAATCATAATGTGGCATCACAGCTGAAGTGGAAAAATGTCAACTAACTTTTAGGGGCCACTGTACCTACAAAATCTTTGATACAACGCATAATATGCCTTCATCTGTCAAAACGTAGAAAGAAAAGACCGAAAATTGAAGTCAATCAAAACGCAAAACGACGAGTCTTCCCTTATACAGTAAATTCACCAGCAAATCTGCTCAGCCAGACACTCGTAACCCAACCAAATTACAAACGTCCGGATCACTCATAGAATCCAGAAAAAATTTGGCTCCAGTTAGACGCGCTCTATAGTCAGCATTCCAATCGGGCCGCACCTCCCCGAATGAAAGTTTAACGAACTCGAAATGTAATCTGATTTGTATACGGCTTTATTTTGTGCCCTGATGAAAAAGGAAAATGGGGAGCGGATTCATTCCTTCTTAATAACTACGTTTGAGTTTTGAACGATCCGATACTGTGTGAATTTTTATGATGTTGGTACCTACGTATCTACTTGCCATATTGGCAATGTAAATATGATTCGAATGTGGAAAAATTTTTGATTACCGTTCCGTTTTATAATGTTGGGATACGATTTCCATATTTTATGAATTAATGTGAGGGATTGATTACATTTTGAAGTATTTTTTTTTCTTTCTACTAAGGTGATTGGTATTTATGGGAAGATTTCTTAACAAGCATGCATTGAGAATCTGAGTCCCATATTTTTTTTGCCGTTTTTGACCCTTTTTCTGGGCAAAGGCCTCCCGGGATAGTCTCTTTCCACCTCTCTCTGTCCAGAGCTACCAAAGACCAATAAATTATTTAAAATACTATTAAATAAATTCTTTAATGGCTTAAATAATTTTTAACAAAGTAGTGAGGCCCTGACTCCTGCGCTAGTGTGACCTGTGTTACAGAAGCCAGTGTCTTCTCCCAGTTACATGAGTCGAGTTTTATGCAACCTTTATCAACGGAGCCCAGCTCATCCCGCCATCTCCGTCTGGGTCTGGGGCTTGAATAATAATATTATAATAATACTAGCCTATTAATGTCTAGAATATCTAGGTTCCCAAATATTTATTTTGTAAGGACACTGATATAAAGACGAGATATGAGGAATTTCAAATTTCTATAGAAAACTTATTTTTCTCATAACTCTTCTGGAGCTTCCAGCTTCATGTTAGCTAGGCGACATGCCAGTGACGATGCTTGCAACATGCCGTTTTGTCACCGGACCCTGTATCACAGGACTTTCTTATTATTCAGTTTGCATACACCGTGTTATTTTATAGGCAACATGATTTGGGATGTTTTTCACGTAATTGGTTCAAGTTTTCACTTCTGTCTGCACTCCCGGAGTGCCACTGTTTTTTGCATCATCAGTCTTGTTCCCTTTGAAACGTTTATTTTTTCTTGACTGTACTTACCTGTCAAAAAGAGTAAACCTAGGTAAAGTGGATAAGACAGATATTAAAACAGAAGACGAACTAGCAGGGGATCTAGGAGGGGAGGGTGGGGGTTTGGTGGAGGGGGATTCAGGGGATCAGACCGGAATAAATCTGTTTTTAGAATAATTAATGACTTTATTTTAACTTTACTAATAATAAAGCTGAAGTGTTTGTTTGAACGTGCTAATCTCTGGAACTAGTGGTATTTGAATAAAAATATTTTTGCATTTGATAGCCCAATTCTTGAGAAAGTCTATAGGCTACTTAACATCATGCTAGGACCGTTAGAAGCCGAGCAAAAAGAAAAGAAGAGTTTATTAGTTTTCTGAAAGAAATAATTAAATATTTAATAAGGAATTTCTCATACCAGTCCGGAGTTTGGACTGGCCCTTAAATGGCATTAAGTTTGAGTTTGAATGGCAATAGGCTCCTTACGAGTATTTATCATGGGACTGAACAAAACATAACTGGCGAAATGTGGGTGTAGTACACTTCCGTCATCCCTTTATTTAGTTGTTGGAAATAAGGTACAATGAAGCTTTATGTTTCTCGTTGATAGAAATATAATACCTTAACCTTATCTCAATGGAGTTTAAAATAGATTGAATTGTACTGGCTAGTACCGTGGGCGAGCTAAAAGCGTAACCCCGTAAGTAAACAATTCTGCAGGTCAATTGGGTTTCGTCAACATCCTTAATATTTAGAGCTGGGTGAATAACAGTCGATGTTAATGTACAGACGCCGGCACATCAAGCTACTACTATCTGTCAAATTTCTTTAATAGATTTTCAACTTTATCGCTAAAACGTAAAGTTCAAAGTTGATTGGGAAAATTTGACAGTTTCGGTTAGCTTGATGTGCTGGCGTCTGTACTCGAAGAGCTACGATAACTAACATTACAGTAAGCTTGGTTTCCCCGGAGGGTCAGGAAGAGGTGTACCTACTTATAGCACAACCACATTTCACCAGTTATGGAGGGGCTTAGGTGCATGACCTAAAGCGCGGTTACTGTCAGAATGCATAGATAAGAAAGAGAAGGGCGATGACACAACCCTGGTAATTTTTATTGCAAAATATGAAGCAATGATTTAATTACAAAAAATCTATTGTTTGGACTAAAAAACTAAAACACTAGTATTTTAGTATGTTGCTTGTAGAATATTCTGACAAAAAAACAGAATGATTGTATGTATATTAGTATGGTTTTTATTGTAAAAATAAAAAGTTTTTAGAGGTATCTTCAAGATTTTTTTCTATCGTATCAAATTAGTTGTATTATGTTTTCAACACACTAATACCTTAGCTTAAATCCTGAAGAATATCATATGCCATCAAAAACATAACTTGTAAAAAAAGCCAAGTCTCGCAACTCAGTTCTTCTACCGTAAAAAGTTGTGAGATCCATGAAATACCAAGTCGGTTAATTTATTCACTCCCTACTTAAGGAACCTTCTGTCTTAAGTTATTACATAATTAGCTAACCTAACAACATCTTGTAGTGACCATCAATATTAAAAATCTTCTACGTTTTAAATAAATAAATTGACTTGGCAATCGCACTGTGAGATACATTGTGTTTTCATGCGGTGGCGATGGCCAAGTCAATTTATTTATTTAAAACGTAGAAGATTTTTAATATTGATGGTCACTACAAGATGTTGTTAGGTTAGCTAATTATGTAATAACTTAAGACAGAAGGTTCCTTAAGTAGGGAGTGAATAAATTAACCGACTTGGTATTTCATGGATCTCACAACTTTTTACGGTAGAAGAACTGAGTTGCGAGACTTGGCTTTTTTTACAAGTTATGTTTTTGATGGCATCTCACTTCTTTTTGTAGATAGTCCTACTTTTTTCCTTTCCGGTACCTTTTTAACTTTTTATTTTTAACATAATCCGTTGACCATTTTACAAGTTACCTTTGAACATAATTATATCTAGGTGTAGGTACCTATATACACCTATTATTCCATTATATTATATACTAGCTTCCGCCCGCTTCTTCGCTTGATAAAAAAACTGACCGCAAGTCCTTCCCCGGGATGCAATCTATCTCTCTGCCAAATTTTATCGAAATCCGTTCAGTGGTTTAGGCGTGAAAAGATAACATACAGACAGACAGACAGAGTTACTTTCGAATTTATAACATTAATATGGATAATTGTTATTTTCCTCGCTAGAGAGCTCCGATAAACGCGTGCGATCGCTGCTAATCTTAAAGTGCTAATAGGGCGAAGCGCGTTTTTGTTTTTTGACTATGGCATCTCGTAGTTGACCTTATTCTTCTTCTTAGCGTGTCGATAGCAATCTAAATGGACTTGGCCCAGAATTCGGCTACTTGTTTGGCGCCTTCACCAGCGTCCATCAGTTCCTGTAATGTGCAGCTGACAGGACACGCAGGACACGATATTAAGTGTCCCATCGTTCGTGGGACAGCACCACATTTACACTCCAAGGCGGAGTCGTCTATGAATCTCCACCTGAACAGGTTTTCCTTGCTTCGGCCAACCTGGGTCCGGAGTCTGTTTAAAGACTGCCAGGTTAACCAAGGTAACTCATGTCCAGGTGGGAGGTCTTCAGCAGGTGGGAGGTCTTCAGCGGGTGGGACGAACGGTTTGGGTAAGGAAGCACTGTCTCGCCACAGCTTCAGTCAATCTTGTGATGGTTCGCCAGTGAGTGGGACGACACACTTTAAAAAACTGTTTCGACTTTTCAGCCTTTGTGGCACAAGGATGTTGTCGTGTGTCGGAGACCATTTGGCTCTTTCGCTGGAGCTTGCCACCGCTCTGCAAAGCACTGGTGGCGCTATTCCTGCTAGTGGATACAGCATTTGTACCGGGGTTGGTTTTAGGCAGGCAGTGATGATCCGGCACGTTTCATTCAAAGCTGTATCCACCAGCTTTGCATGGGCAGAACGGCTCCACACGGGGCACGCGAATTCTCCCGCAGAAAAAGATAGCGCCAGTCCAGTAGTCCGCATAACTTCAGGCGAAGCACCCCATTTCGATGAGACCAGTCGACGAAGAAGATTGTTGCGAGTGTGCACCTTCTGCTTGATATTTTTGCAGTTTTTGCTGAATGTTAAAGACCTGTCCAGGGTAATACCAAGATATTTAGGGGAGTTGCTGAGCTCGAGGTACACCCCACCCCAAACGAAGAGAGGTCGTGACTACTTAACCGTACTATCCTGTCGTTGCCTTAGGTAAACTCACCAGCGCAACCGCTATGTCCCTACATTTTAAATCTGTAATATCTTCAAAAATATTCATTTAAATTACATGCTTCAAGGGGCCAAATTGATCTATAGTAATGGCATAATGTACTTAAGGTACTTAATTGGATATAGATTAATGCTGTATTGTTTAAAATCGCTTCGTAAACAAGCCACTATTTCTCGTAAAAAGTAAAGGATAAAAAATGGTTATTGTGGGTTATCCCTAACAGATAGACATATACCATCGCGGACTTTTTTGTAGACCTTTTTAAAGTGTGCAATACTGTAGTACATTATTTTGATCTATCTCGTAGGGTTCAGCTAGCTTTTGCAATATAAGCGCAAGAAAATCTGTTTATTTACGACATCACATTAGAAACCTCTAAAATTATCAGTGTTTCTCTACTATATTATGCATGTTTTATACAAATAAACCTTCCTTTTGAATCATTCTATCTATTAAAAAAAACTGCATCAAAATCCGTTGCGCAGTTTTAAAGATCTAAGCATCCATAGGGAGAGACAGACAGCGGGAAGCGACTTTGTTCAGGTACACTGATTCATTAACTGCAAATGTAACTTTGTAATTCTATATATTTATATGGGATTACAAAGTTATTTATGCAGTTGGTGTATCTAGAAAACTGGAACGAAATTGCAAAATATTTTAGTTTTTCCTTGATTTATACACTAAACGCTAATTGTGTTCTAAATTTGAGGCTTCTATGTCTGCTAGAAGTGCATTAGAGTTTTGATGATCGGTCAGTCAGTCAGTCAGTCAGTGAGTGACAAAATTAAGAAACTTTGACTAGTTATAATTCTTAAACTACTGGTTCAAATTGAATGAAATTTGAAATATACCGTGTTTATACAATACCTGCTTGATTACTGAAAATTCAGGTCTCTAGTTTTACCCACAACGAAGTTATAGGGGGTCGAAAATGGCCTGAACTGCTTCGAGAAAAGGATGGTACGGCCGTGCCGCTTTTTGCTCGACTTGGCGGGGGCACTGCCGTGCCCCCCGATATTTTTCTGATTTTTAACCGACTTCAAAAAAAGAAGGAGGTTCTCAATTCGGTTGTATTTTTTTTCTATGTTTGTTACCTCAGTACGCCGTCATTTATAAACCGATTTGGAAAATTCTTTTTTTATTTAATTGGTCCCATTTTTATCAAAATCCAGTTCTGATGATGGGATCCACGAAGAATTGAGGGAACTCCTCAAATATTATAGGGACACCTATAGCGATTTTGGTATTTTTTACAGTAACTCGTGCATTTGCTCTCGGAAACCACCATTTGGTGAAGTGAAACTGATGAAGAAGACCACAGATGGCCAACGGAACTACTTAATAATAAGTATTTCACGGGTTGCGATTTGATTACTATAATATGGTTGCTAAGCAATTGCTCGTCACAATGCGAATGGTGAAATGGAGCTGATGGTGGAATACTAGGAGAAGTCCTCAACAATTAACGTCCCTGCATCGGGAAAAGCAATATTTTGTAAAAGGCGTTGGGCAAGTTGACATTAGGTTAGTGTAACTTAGACACATTATAAACAGACCCACTTAAAAGCGAGAAATAAAATTTTTTTAACAAAAAAAAAACCGACTTCCAAAAAAACACTACAAAGTGAAAAATAACTTTAATTTCAGGTACAGATCCAAAGACACCGACTTACGAAATTAAAGTTATTTTTCACTTTCTAGTGTTTTTTTTGGAAGTCGGTTTTTGTTTACTGTAGTCGATCATATACTTTTATTGTTTCTAAAACTTCGTTTTTTGTGTTTAGGTCCTGTAAGCCCCTTAAAGTTCCAAGTAATACGGGGCGATCCTATTGCCATCAACCGGGCACAGCGCTAGTGTGGCGCTAGCTACGAAACTTGCCTTGATTTTGAAACAGGCTATTGTTTATGTTGGTACAGGTTAGAAATACCTGCAACTGTTTAACTTCTTCTTCTTAGAGTGTTAATGACAATATGTAGTGTTTCGGACCAGAATTCAGCTACGAGTTTGGCGAACGAATCGTTACTTTTTTCGTCCACCTGTAACTGTAAAAATGTTGGCCCATTTATGGTTGCACCACTGTCCTGTTTCTCTTGTTATTCTACTATTGGCCGACTGAGACGTTGCCTGAGGTAGCTGCGCGGTGCGAGAGGGGTGTGGTGACGTGATGCGAGAACTCAGTGATTCGTCAACTTGTGACAATTATCACCCCTCCCGCACCGCGCAGCTACTTCAAGCAACGACTTACTTAAGCGGTCGGCCTATAGATATAAACAGTCAAATTATAATCTTTTTAACCAAAGACGCTTGTAGGAAAATGGCTTTTACAACCAAGTCGTAAGTAACCAGAAAACAAACGAAACAGATTACCATTGCCTTCTGTCAATAAAACATTGTATAAAAATAAAACGACCCTTAAAGACGTCGATGCGCCGCGGCCCACCCTAGTAATGGTTTTAATTTAACGTTCGTGGCACACTGAATACATCCCAAATTTTACAATTACCTTTGTTACGTCAACAGAAAGGGTTACCCATTGGCCCGACCGCTAGGAAACTTTCTGCTAACTTGACATTTATAGCCAAAACCTTTTCCGTATTTTCGGGGTTGCCTTCTTTGTAAAAAAAGCGAGTTCAAGTTGTAGATTAATCGTAGAGTTTTATTTGTGTTCGGCTTTTGTTTAACTCTGAGGGTAAATGATTTTAGCCGGGGTAAGATTTTTTTTTTTTATGTGTGATCGTATTTTATTTCCATCGCGGGTCGAGCCTGGATGACCCTCATACAGTAAAGAAAGGCACAAACAAAGAGATGCTTAGGCCCAGCTGCTGTGGGGAAGTCTAAATGTGAATGATATTGATGAGTTAGTATCCGAAAATTTAATAACAATAGAGCAGTGTTAATGGTAGACGAATATTATTCATCCGCTAAGAATACACCGTTTAAATCGAACATATTTAGAGCAGCACTTCCGTGTTATGTAATACGTATGTTACCAGTTTATTACGGATATAACTTTAGTTGTTACGTTACTAACGCGATTCAGGACCATTAGATTGAGTCTTGGGACAGACTCCTTACAATTTGTTAGATGTTTCTGTCTGTGGTTGTTTTGCCCAACAGATCATACAAATAATAAGCTCTAGACTAAGTGACTGGAATCCATGGTAGGCGTTTGCCGAGCAGTGAGATGTTTCAAGCGGACAGTATCAGTAAAATTACTTATATACTGTGGGAGACCGAAGATTAGACCTTATGCTTTAGCGATAAAGTTGAAAATCTATTGAAGAAATTTGACAGATTGTAGTAGCTTGATGTGCTGGCGTCTGTACACTTTATAAACCTTTACAAAAATACTCAATAATTTATTACTACTAAGAAAAAAAGAAAGAAAGACAAATCAAGCACAGACTAAAAGGCACACAACACAACATAAACACGAGACAAGTAAAAAAATAAATATAAAAAATAAAACAAATAAAAAGTGTAAATTGCGCTGTGAGAAATTATCAGGAAAGTGTGCCTAAGTGTGCGTGTGCGGATGCGCCAAAAAGGCCCAGTTCAGCAAAAATGGCAGTCAACTACTAGGTCCAGTTGAAAATCAACGTCTGGCTAGTGCCAGTTGAGTAGACCTGAAGTATGAGGTGACGGATGTCATCAGTTTTATACTGTAATATCTGTATGTAGGTAGGTACTCAAATAAAATAAATTCAATGCGTCATCATCATCATCATTTCAGCCGAAAGACGTCCACTGCTGGACATAGGTCTCCCCCAAGCACCTTCACTTCGACCGGTTCTGTGCTTCTCGCATCCAACGGGTTCCTGCGGCCTTCACAAGGTCGTCGGACCACCTTGTGGGAGGCCTTCCAATGCTACGTCTTCCACTCCAAAACCTTTCGCCCCAAAACTGACCTACATACTTGGGATTTACCATCTGCATTATAATTTTCAAAACCCAAGTTAACTATTTCCGTATACATACCTACATGATATACATATGTGTCGACACCATATAGTCTCTATACGTGTAAACAATTTCCAGCAGCAAGTATTCGAATAAGCACGTTATCCGTCTTACACACCTACGTATCGATTTTGATGACAACCGTCCCTACAGGAATAGTACGTCTCGAATATTCCAATTTATTATCGGCTCCCAATGGAACTCTGACGGTTCTAGATTTTCGAAAATAAGGAATTTTGCTTCGAGTTTGGATAGCGAGGTGCATGAAGTTGAGAATATGTCATGTATTCCCGTGGTTTGATATTGGAGCTGCATTATATTCATATTGAGGGATGTTGAGACTATACACCATTCTTTTTTGTTGGTATATTGGCGTGTGCTAACTGACATAAACAATTTAATTTTATGTTTTGTGTTTCGTAGGTAATGTTAATTACTTACTTTTGCATAGAATCAATTTCATACACACAATTTTTTCTGACAGATAGGCCGACAGTCAAACAAGACGACAGTCAGATAGGCCGACAGTCAGACCGGCCACAGTCAGACAGGCTGACAGTCAAATAGGCCGACAGTCAGATAGATCGACAGACAGTGCTACTTTCGTATTTATTATATTAGTATGGTTTATTGTAACTTCAGGTTTACTTACCTTATGGTAGCATAACTCAGATGTATATTGAATGTTGTATCAACAATCATAGAACGAATAAAGATGTATTGAGAACAGTATACCGTGGGCCTTTAGGTATTAACTTACAGATAATGACTAATTAGTATTTTAGTTGGCGAATATTAATTAAGTACATTGTTATTAATATACTCAATCAAACACATAATTTTCAATCAAAAGCTGCGACTGAAAGCCTGCCTATGCCTTCTCGCGAGGGCAATGAACTCTAATAGTGCCATGTCGTTAACCTCTGTCGATATTAAACCACGTTAAGCCACGTCATTTGCAGTCAAATTAGTTCTGAAAATGTTTAAAAAAACTGAAGGAAACGCTCGCTGAGTCACGAATTAAAGTGATTCTGAAAGCTGATTGTATGCTTTTGCCGGTGGATTTTACAGAACCTAGTATTTAGGGCTCGTAAATGATGGATGTTTTCATGGAGAACGCGAAAAGGAAACTCCATTTTCTTTTACATAGTCCACTAAAGAACCTACTACCTACCTACTGAAGTAGCAACGGTATTTGAATAAGCTAAGTAAAATAGTCTAAGGAGAGGAACTCCTCAAATTACCTTACTCTCTCTGCTAAAACATCCACAAAGACGGCGTAAATCCAACCACGGTTACCTCATTAACGCATACGTTAACGTTCCCCGCTCATAGATAGGTCCGTGTGCCGCTGTCAAAAACGCAACTCACAGTCCATTGTTGCTTACGGCCTCCGAATAACTGACTTGATTTATTATTAAACGGGTCTTCGTCGACCTTTTGGTAGGTGTATATAAATGGCTGTTTAACGCACAAAATATTTAGGTTAGCTTTTAACCGTGTGACCGTTGTCCTACTTTTATTATGTTTCAACATAAATAGTTGAGAGTAAGTTCCTTAATTGTTTCGCCTGTTTAGATAGAGCTTCTAAGAAAACGACACTTCAAACGATTGTTGGGAATATTTGGGTGTTTCTGGAAAGGTTGGTGGGCCACCGTTTGCAAGTTTGCCCGTTATTGTTTGACGGTAATGTGAAGTGTTCGTGCCGTGACTTTGTATGTGTGTCCTTTCTGCTCTACTGTGAAGGATAATGTACAAAGGGGTATTTACTTACCTTATGTGTTGCTAGAATACGGCTACATTTTGTAGTACTTAATTTTCTTGTTGCATCTGGTTTCAGCTTTTGCAACGTTTCATGAAAATCTCGTTTTCATTTACCCGTATTATTAAGTAGGTATATTTTCTTGGACTGTTAGTTATTAGTTCTGAATAAATAAGGTGCCATAATGGAGTGGGTGGATGGGAGGTTGGGTTGTTGGTACTTAATACTTTTTGATCCCTACAAAATAAATAAGCATTTCTGTCGCTTAAAATTTTATGACGGCTTTTCGTAAGGTAACGTTTTCTTTTCATTCCTTTTGATATTTTTAAAACTTTTTAACAACCGACGAAAAAACATAATAACCTTACAGTAAGTAATATACCTATTATATTACTGTAAGGTTTCATAAATATCTGGTCAGTAGTTTTTGCGTGAAAGAGTAACAAACATCCATCTATCCTCAAAACGTTCGTGTTTATAATATTAGCAGGAAGTACAGACGCCAGCACATCAAGCTACTACAATCTGTCAAATTTCTTTAATAGATTTTCAACTTTATTACTAAAGCATAAGGTTCAAAGTTGATTGGGAAAATTTGACAGCTTGATGTACTGGCGTCTGTACATAGGATTTACTACGTTTCATGTCAACATATCATTTTTGAGCACCAGTCGTTTATATCTAAGTGCATTACGCTAATAAAGGACTATTTACCTTGTTAATTTAACGTTGGCATGTTACGGACACACGAACCATACAGATTATAGCGTTTATTAGGTAATTAGTTTTCTTTGATGTACAGTCACCAAAAGAGATAAGTAACCGTAACCAGGGTCATCAGATATAGTTGAAGTAAGAAACCTATTAAAAAGGCAATCATCATTTTAGCCGGAAGACGTCCACTGCTGGACATAGGCCTCCCCCAAGCACCTCCACTTCGACCGGTTCTGTGCTTCTCGCATCGAACGGGTGCCTGCGGCCTTCACACGGCCATCTTGTGGATAGCCTTCCAACGCTACCTCCACTTCAACCTTTTGGCCCCACCAACCGTTCGGCTGCGAGCAATATGCCCTGCCCACTGCCACTTAAGTTTGGCAATTCTTCGGGCTATGTCGGTTACCCCGGTTTTCCAGCGGATCTCTTCATGAGGGTAATATACAGGTGTAAAAAGATCTATCACACAGCCGTCAACTACGCATTCTGTATTAGCAAATTTAGTAATACTATACAAAAATAATTGCTAGGAGACTTTTTTTGTTGGTGTGAAAAGATTCTGTTTGCGGTAGTGCGCAATTCACACACAAAACATTTTGCTTATGGGTGCATGGAACGGTTCTTCCGTTCCATGCACCCATAAGCAAGCGTGGGGAGTATTTAAAGTTGTGTTATAATATTATTACTTTTTGACGTAAAAAAAAACGTCAGTAAAAGTTGGAATAATTGACCTTCAATATCTCCGTAACCAAAAAGTTCCCAGTATGGTTCAGTACAAAAAAAATAATATAAAAACGAGGTGTACAAGTGACTCTTGGCTTCGTTATGTGTTTTTTTACACCCGTTATTATTTTAGTACTGTTTCACTTTTTAAAAAACTCCCGTTCGATAACACAATCAAAGCTCCTCTAATTTACTTTCCCATTATTAAGTCTCGCTAATAACTTCATAATTTAATTACAACTTAATTATAAAGCTCTTTGTTATTTATAAATTGGTTATCTCGTACTTAATGTAATAATATATTTGGTAAAGAGGATCAAAGTACTTAAACCGTAGGAGATTTTGGCTAATACGAGGGCTTATGACCTTAACTTCAATACTATAATATTCAAGGTGCTTGTAAGACCTTAAGGTGTATATTTTACCATAAAGGAGTCAGGTTAGGTACCTATCGTTAACGATAATGACGGTCGAAGGATAGAAACTTTACTCGAAAGGTAACCTTACACTGTTTAAAATAAGAACTCTAACTTTCTTTGGGAGTAAGGGTTTTCTACAGGGTGTACCAGAAGGGTGTGGTACAGACCATCATACTGAACCACTTTGCCCATGAGAGCAACATCGTAATCGCGAAAAAAAATCAACGGTCCCATACAAACTTCAAACCTACTCCACCCAAATTGATGGGACAGTTGATTATTTACACTATAAACAAAACAACAATATTTTCACTGGTCATTCAGAAAATGTTATTTATCCGGTAAAATAAAATAACAGAGTGGCCATAAACAAATAAAGTTATTATCACTGTAAAGAGACTTATTGTTACGGTTGCATATTTAATTGTTACCGGTAATTACAAAATTATATTCCACGTTCAAAAACAAAATAATACACGCGCTTACATCATCATCATCTGACTAGCCTTTTCCCAACTATGTTGGGGTCGGCTTCCAGTCTAACCGGATGGAGCTGAATACCAGTATTTTACATGGAGCGACTGCCTATCTGATTTCCACAACCCAATTATTGGGTAATACGATACCCCTTACACAAAATACACGCGCTTACATAAAAGTGATAAAATGTTTTAAAAAAGACATTTAAAACATAGGTAGTATCGTAATTGTGGCTGGTACTGATACGAGGTAGAACGAGGGGCTCATGTCTAAATAATAACAGCCGCACGAGTTGATCTTCAAGGTTAAGCAACGCTTGCCGAGGTCGGTCCGTGGATGGGTAACCATCTATTACATACCGAGAGCTTAACGTACTTTCCGAGGCACGGAGGGGTGCCTCGGAAAGTAGGTACGTTAAGCCGTTGATCCCGGCTGGCATTTGTACATCTTTGGTAATCGTTATGGGTAGTCAGAAGCCTGAAAACCTGACAAGCGTTCTTATCATGGGGTATCATGTAATTGGGCTGTTTGTGGAGATCAGATACGCACTCATCATTTCAGCCAAAAGACGTCCACTGCTGGACATAGGCCTCCCCCAAGCACTTCCACTTCGACCGGTTCTGTGCTTCTCGCATCCAACGGGTTCCTGCGGCCTTCACAAGGTCGTCGGTCCACCTTGTGGGAGGCCTTCCAACGCTACGTCTTCCGGTACGTGGTCGCCACTATACGATACGCACTCGTTCCATGTTTTTTTATTTTTTTTTATTTTTTTATTAATGTTCAAAAAGTATATCGCAGAGTTTAAATTTATATAATATACTAAAAACCACAGAAGCCTTTGATGGCTTATACATGGCTAGTGAGTTCGGAAGTAATGTAAATGTATTTATAATCTAATATTAGTACTACAAAGACTAAAAAATACAGAAAAAAGTAAATAACTAAAGAAACAAATTTAGACGGTAAGTTTGTAAGTTTAACATTCAAAGAATATTTTAAGTCTTATCTTATTTTAAAATATAACCAATAGCACACAAAAATAAAAATAGAAAAATAATAGTGAGTGTATCAAACTAAAGTACATACTCATAGTTTGTAGTTTGCAGAAAATGCTTTTTTATTAAACATTTTGCTTTTTTAGGGTTGCCGAGGTATTTATCTTGTATGTCCTTAGGAAGTTCATTTATTATTTTTGGTAGTATGTAAGTGTATGTTCTCCTACCATATGTATTGTTACATTTGGGCAGGGTAAAGGTTTTTATGTTAGGTAAAGTTCTTAGTTTAGGATGACGTGTCCTCCTAATTAAGTTATTTATATTGATATGTTCGTCTTTTAGTATTGAAAGTCTGATCATGTTTTGTAATGGCAATATGTTGCAATAATGAAATAGTTCAGAGTAATCATCTTGGTATTTTGTTTTAATTTTAAGTGGCACAATATTTTTGATGATTCGTTGTTGTAATTTGTAAATTTTATCTAGATTAGTTTTATATGTTCTCCCATAGCTACTGAGACCATAACTAATTATGGAGTCAGCTAGGGCTAGGTATAGCAGTCTTAAAGTTTTATATGGCATTTTATGTTTCAGTATGACTATTCGACCCAGGATAGATCTTAGTCTATCACATATATAGTTAATGTGTGGTACCCAATTTAATTTGTAGTCGATTATGAGACCAATGTATTTATGTTCCGTGACAAACTCTAGTATTTCACAGCTACAACTACCGGTACATACTGCATGTAGGCAGGTATGGTTATGCGCCTTGATGGATGGTGTGTAAGTGGCTTGATTATGCGAAGAATGTATGTGCATGGCTTTGGTTTTGTCGGCATTTATGACGAGACCAACATCGTGCGACCACTTACATAGTAAGTCAAAAATATTAGTATTCAGCTGCATCACATAGACTGGAAGCCGACCCCAACATAACTGGATAAAGGCTACGCAGATGATGAGTGTACCTATGAAAAAAAATAAAAATAAAAAACCCGACTGCGGTAAAAAACTTAGAGGGCGTCGACCAAACGCCGACCGCGCAGTGGCGGCCTCAAAGTTTGTTTGGTTATTTCTTTTATTTTAGAATGAAAATGCAGAAAATAAGCACGTAAGTTAAGTTGTGCTCCATAAGATTATACGTTAATATTATTATAAACGGTAGTTTTTTTCGGTGTCTTTGCCTTGTGGTACGGAACCCTTCTTGTGCGAGTCGGACTTGCACTTGGCCGGTTTTATATAGGATTATTATAGATGTTGTTTATCTACGCGTACTTTGTTTTCAACCGATCGTTCTAAAAGTCGAGTCGGTAGTTCATTAAAATCTAGTCTAACAATCGACCTGTTTCTGGTTGTACGCATTGCGACTCCTGTTCGATCCTGCAGTAGGTAGGTAATTAGGAAAACGACTGCTTCGAATTTTTTCAAGCTAGCAGGGTTAATTTTTGTCCACTTAATGCAATCACCAATCCAGCTGCCAATAGCAGAGACTTACTCTAATTACTTAAGAAACTTGTGTCGAAGTTGGTCAGTCAACCAACCCGCACTGGGCCCGCGTGGTAGATTACGGCCTGTGTCCCAGCAGTGGGATCATTATAGGCTGATTATGATGATGAATATAGTTAAACTTCATAGTAATTATTATTATTACTTATTCCTCAAGATAATCAACGTGGAGACCCAAATTCCATACTTTATTGTGCTCCAGACTGAATTTCGGCCATGGCGGCCGATCTCAGCGGAAACTAGCCTTCGGCGCGGGATATATTAGCCGTATTAGCTGCTTGTCCTGAGCCTCATTTCTATCCGGTCGTGCCGTATTGCCGTCCCATCGAACTATGAGAGTGAGGGACGAGAGAGTGCACCTTCGTCTGCACACACACAAGTGTAGTTTATAGGTAAGTATGTAACTACTCACCCGATTGTGTTATGATGATAAATAAAATATATATGGCATTCTGCGTAAAGATTAAAGGTTCTATGATAAAATGTTTCTGCTAAAAATACCCACCTTTATAAGCCTATATATCTCCTTGTTATTTTTGTAACAAAGGATAAGTGTGACGTCATTGGCTTAACTTCGCTTAAGGTTAAAGATTAGGAGAAATAAGTTTGTAACGTTCCGTTCTAGGAGATTGTTTCTACTGAATTGCTCGATAACATGCGATGAACGTTATCAAAACCTACTTAGCAACCTCACGATTAGGGGGTTTAGACTTTTAGTTACAAGGTTAACAATGGAAATGATTAATACCCTAAAATTACTTAGTTTATCGACAATGTTATACATTTGTAAATTATTTTTGTGAAATCAAAAGAAAAACGAATCCACAAGGTTGCTCAGCGTTCGCTCAAAGTTTAAATGATCTTATATAATGAACACTCAAAAATCAAAACGAAAAGCTTTTGACTAATATTTAATCTATATAAATTAAAAGAAAAGTCCTGACTGACTGATTGACTGACTCATCAACGCCCAGCCCAAACTCTTGGACCTAGAGAGCTGAAATTTTGCACAGAGGTTCCCTATATAATGTAGACAAGGAATAAGGAAGGATTTTTCAAAATTCAACCCCTAAGGGGGTAAATGGGGAGAGGGTGAAATTTCACGCGGACGAAGTCGCGGGCATAAGCTAGTTAAATATATTAACGTATGTTCCGGCTTGGCGCAAAAACGGCTAAACGGATTTGGATGAAATTTGCCACACAAGTAGTTTAATACTTGGATTAATTAACACTTAGGGTACTTTTGATCCTGGTAGTACGTTCCCGAAGAATATTTTCAGACATCCACGTGGGCAAACCCGTTTAATTAGATACTTGCTTTTGTATTAATTAAATAGAAGCATTTCATTACAGAACTTGTATGTAATTGAGTATCCATATTACTGATTCCGTTCCTCTCAATCGCATAAAATCTGTAACGATCTAAAACGCGCTTTGCATTTGTAATGCCTTCGTACGTTCGTAATTAAATTCTATCGGAATCTCGATTAATTATTTATTCATCTTCCCTACATAACAAGTTTCTGTTGTAAAGCAAATTGTTTTAATTTTCCGACAGCTCTGCTATTTAGAAATATATTTATTAAATTAAGGGATTGTCTCAAGCGGCATTCACTTGGTGAATATAATTGGTAGGTATACAGGGTTATTGGTAAAACATTAACATTATTATCGCGAAAAAAAATCAGCTGTTCCCTACATTTATGTTCGTTTATCTCGTCAAAATGTAGGGAACAGCAGATTTTTTTTTTCGCGATTTTAAGTTTGGTCCCATAGTACCTAAAAGTTGTTCATAATGTTGAGTACAATGACCACTTAAGAGGTTGTTAATGTTTTACCAATAACCCTGTATATATATTCCCTAATGTGTTATACTGGATTTACGTATTTAGATTCCCTACTGGATAAATTACGGTTGCTCCATTTTAATAGTCGCTTTATTATAAGAAAATGCGAATGCAACTTCACATTTCACGCAGAGCTACATGTTTTTTTCACAAAAGAGTACAGCAAAAAAAACTAGATAAAACTCAATTGTTTTTGTTTTCACATGGACCCACTGGACCTATTGAATTGTCCGTTGTCTGCAATAAGTTCTAGCAAAATTATTAAAATTTGTAGATATTGTCTAAGCATAATATATAGATATTGCATCTCAAAAAACATTACTTCCGAATTTTTTATTAATTTGACTTTTTATTGCTGAATGGGCCCGCTCTTTACTTCGATCACGCCTGATGGAAAGCGATGAATGGGGTCCAAAATAAACAATGAATCCTACGCCTTCTGAGTCATTACAGTTTGTTGCACCAAGAAATACCAAAAGCTTTCCGGTTCTGTTAAAACAAAGCCACTTAACAGTCGATTTAAAATACATCATCCTTCAAAAAATACTAAAAATGAATACTTACACCATTATTACGATACCATTTCTAAAATCAATATTGAAAGATTGCTCAGAGTTATGACGAGGAATAAAGTCTATCGGCGAATTTTAAGGGCTGTCAAACTGAGTTTACAGCTAAAGGTGATGTAGCGATGTAAAATCCCATATAAATGTAGTAAACGGTTTACGTGAGTCATTACATGTTGGAGTTGACTAATTCCGTTATGGTTATGAGTAGAAATTTTGTAGGTTTTGGTTTGTAAGTAGGGTTGCTAGAAGAAAAGTTTATTATTAATTTACTTTACTTTAACAAAAAGCCAAGACATTCATATTATTTTGTGCAATATTGTCTAAATCCGTGCCCGGTTTATGGCAAACGCTTGCCCTCTATAACATGGTACTTGAACATACTGGCGAAATGTAGGTGCACTATATAGGTATCTACACCTCTATCTAATCCTTCAGGGAAAACAAGCATGCTGTTACTTTCTTTAAATTGTAGTGTCCTTTGCGAAGGTCTGGTTTTCAAGATTGGTCGGATCTTCGAGGTATGCACCTCAAAAATCCGACCAATCACCGATTGTTGCAATGCGAAGAATAAACAACAACGTGAGCCGAAAAGAGTAAATAAATAAAATAAAACAATATCATATCCATCGTCATCATCATTTCAGCCGAAAGATGCCCACTGCTGGACATATGTCTCCCCTAAGCACCGCCACATCACCCAGTTCTGTGCTTCTCGCAACCAGCGGATTAACGTAGAGAATTTCCATAATATTTTCCTTAACAATTTAGTATGATTAAGCTTATAAGAAAAAAGAACAGACTTTTATTTTCAGCCAGTGACGTCAATTAGGAACGGTCATTAACCTCAGAGGATAAAAATAATAAGCAGGGGCACATCTTAATTAGCAACGTATTTAACTAAGTTTGAAAGAAGTTAGTTAAATACAATATACATCATTATACATGGTTGAAGTTTTAAATAAAGCAATGTACCTATTCGTGCTCGTTAGTTATACTTGACATTGATGTTTGTATGTAAATATAAATAAAAAACTACAAATTGAGGTTGGTTATATTTTTATCTCGACGATAAATAAAAAGGTCACTCTCATCGGACTGATCCCGAAACCCTCGAAATATCTACATATTTAGGGTTTGTTCTGCTCTAGATCGTCAACCTCCTTTTTCACAACGGAATTATACATAACTAGCTGCGCCCTGCGGTTTTACCCGCGTAAATGTCGATCCCTTGGGATTATTGGGATAAAAAGTAGCCTATATGTTAATCCAGGGTGTCAGTTACCTCCATACAAAATTTTATCAAAATTGGTCCAGCCGTTTGAGCGTGAAGATGTAACAAACATATAAACACACCCCCACACCTCCCCACACACACTCACACACTCACAAACTTTCGCCTTTATAATATTAGTGTGATTTTGGTATAAAAATTAATGAGAATGTATCAACAACTAAGGGCTGATTTTTCCAACGCCAGATAATTTTATCGGAGGAATAATTTTGAATTTTTCACAGTTTTTCCATACAAAATCTGTCAAACGTTAATATAATTCTGCGAATAAAAATTTATTTATCGATTGAAAAATCAACCATAAATCAACTTAACAAAAAATACTTCTGTCTTCAGGAGGGTATAAGTTAAAATCCGTATTTGTATTGTGCCGTTATTTGAAAAGTATCAAAGTTTTGTGTTCCGGATCGATCCTTTTTTGCTTTGTTGAGCGGAAATCAATGATCGCGATCCACACATTAAGCATAAAAATTCCGAACCAACAAAATCCTCTTTTTTACAAAGGTTCAGACCATCACCAAATTGCTTTGTTGAAATTCAGGTACAAATACACAGTGTAAACATAAAAAGATACAGATAGATTCCTACGTGATATTCTGAAAGTTAAAAAGTTCATTATAAAGGTGGATTTTCAGGAACTTTTCTACTTTTTGTACGAATGTTTCATGATAAAAAGTTTCGTAAATGACAGACACGTTGCTTGTATACGAACACAAATGGATGGGTTCCTAGTACATCGTTTGAAGTTTCGGCTAATGCCTAAACATTTATCATTAAACGAAATTTCAATATGTTAGGTATGTAACCTTTTTGATGTGTAGGCAATAATTGTTTTTCGAAATAAAGCTGCTATTCCGTTTGACATCAAAACTATTCATACTTTTTAATAGTAGGTAAATATCAATGTTAGTACCTACCTTTAACGAAGTAAAAAGAGGTATACAACTAGACAGATTATTTATTTATTTGGGACAAACAAACAGTAACACATTATATCTGCGCAAATAATATAAACAAAGATATTAAATAAATGTGAAACTCACACCGTTATCCACAGCATATACAATTCATATAACTTTAATAATGAACAATGCATGCGAGTAAGACTACAAGACTGTTTAAATAACTATACATCGGAATCCTTAAGTTTTTTTAACAAAGCAGAACGAAATCTATTTGCTGACACTGAGAATAAATCTAATTCTGTAGTTTCTGAACAAAAATCATTATAGTTTTTGCACAAGCGACGTAGAGGCGCCCGCAGACCAGCATTGGTTATACGCGTCAAATCTTGGCTAGTTACCCAAATTTTCATCATCTTGTCTCTTCCGCTCTCCATATTTATTATTCCTACTTCCACGTGTTATCTAGTAGTGTGACATTGTGTGTATGGAATTTTTGATAGGTAAATTATTTACGTCTTTTTACTTATAATAGGTAATTACCTATCATTGGTAAAGATTCCATAGCGCGTAAGAATAAATCATTCGACCGTATTCCCCATTCCTTCAAACCATATGGGAGGGACCAGTGTACTTGTGGTAAAGCTAATCCCACTGATCCGTGTGTCTATTTGCTGTTAAGCTAACACTCTAACACATCTCTGATAAGTCACAGGCTTTAACTCTCTCGTTGAGAGCAAGTGTCGCAGATTATATTTAAGCCCATGTACGCACGGGTGATTTTTCCCCGCGGGGTCTTTTTTTCGCGCACTAGATTTACAACGCACTGCTTACCGCCGAGAGATGAAAATCCAACAGAGAGTAGCTTTTTGACGCGCTGGGTTCGCTCTTGGATTCTTAACACCGAGAGTTGAAAATCTAGTGATATATTTACGTTTGGTACGTGCGTGGGCTTGTGCCTTTGTTTGTCAATATTTTATGTGTGATTGCCATTAGTCGTTGGTCCTGCCGGAGAGAGAGCGATCTCTCTCCGGTCGTGTGGGATTGTCGTCCCTTCGGACTATGGGAGTGAGAGAAGACTGAGTCCACTTGTGACTGCGCACACACTTGTGCACTATAATATCACCCGCACAGGTGGCTAGTCTTAGCAGAGATTGGATGCCGTGGCCGAAATTTGATTTGAATTTGATCTGGAGGGCCGTTACATTTTGACGTGATTACGTCTTTAAAATTGCTTCCATAGTGGGTGGCAAGTCAAAAAAACCAATGATAACAAAATCGGGGGATAGAGTTTGGTGTTGCAGCTTCATATTTGTCATCTCCATCCGAAAATCAATTACACCATTAAATAGCTAAAGGATTAAAGAATACATTACGACAAGTGAGAACTATGACGCATCGCGCGCGGTCGAGGAGGAAGCGCCGCTATTTTGAGGTAATTTTGCTGCATATCGAGATTTCCACTTAGTATAAACCTTTGAGTCGGAAAAGCTACGACGTTTGTTTAAATTTCAATCGTCAGCTCCCGTCAAAATCTATCGATTGTATACAAAACATTAGTTTAAAATAGTGAGAGTGTGTTAAAAGAAAAATAATATAAAAAATATATAATGTCGGCCTATACGCGTCAAAAAGCTAAATCCAAATACAGAGATCGTATACGGTTGGAAAGGGCTTCTCAAGAGCAATCGAATGGTACGCAAAAGAATGAATGCGGCCGAGCGGATCAACCCCGTATTCACGTACAACGTAAACGTATTCACGTACAACACACGGCTGTGGCCATGACACAGCCACACACCATTTTTTTTTAAATAATAACCACACATAAAAGCGGCCAAATATAACGACTGGTTTTATTTTGTCATTTTTTTCTAAGAAACAGACCGATTAATGTTATAATTTTGGAAATTGTTCGAAAAGTCACCTTATCCTTGGAAGTAGTTAGTTGGCCTTTTTTCAAGTCAATAATAACCTAAGCACATTTCAAATCATCATCATCATCATTTCAGCCGAAAGACGTCCACTGCTGGACATAGGCCTCCCCCAAACACCTCCACTTCGACCGGTTCTGCGCTTCTAGCATCCAACGGGTTCCTGCGGCCTTCACAAGCGTGGCGATTATGGCAACCCCCAAAAGAATGACATTTCAAATGTGTAGGTTCAATGTAAGTTGTATATTAAACTAATCTCTGGCTGTCTTGCTTGGCCTTGCTAATGGTAATAAAACAGAAAACTTCATATTCAGAAATCTCTCAAGTATTATTCAATTTAAATGAATAAATTATGTTAGTATCGCAGCTTCAATTACTTTAACAAAATGCCGGGGCGGCGTCGGAGGCTATTGCTCAATATTAAAGTAAGACCAGTTGTTTCTAATAAATCCCTTGAGATTTCTTTATTTATCTCTGATAATTTTGTTTTAGGTACCTACTTTAATAAAAAATAAAGTACCTACAAGTATGAAAAAAGATTGACTTGAATCAACCCTCTTCCTCGACTCGTTCCTTACCGATTGGTTGGAGAACGCACAAGATAAGGAAAATTGGAGGAGGATGCCCAGCAGTGGGACAAAATAGAATAGCAAAAAAAAAACAGATGCTACTAATAGAATAGCAATAAGGGAAAAAAATAATTAGTCTGAATTTGAAATAAAGTCATGACTCAGATAGCTTTTATTGGCAAATAGGTAAGTACTGTCAGCCTTCCGATCGATCGCTAAAACAAGTGATAAAGGTTCTAAAAGATTGTTTCACGTTATTTTCTGTTTTGTTTGAATAGATAACGAATAAAAATTAAAAAGATACAGATAATTAGAAAGATTCCATTTCTATTTTCTCTGCCCCTTTGTCAGTAACTTATACAACATGGCAATTTAACACGACAAATGGCATTCACAAAAATCTAGTACTCACATCAAAAGCCTGATTACAATTAGGGTACATTTGATAACGATGTAAAAAACATCATTAAAACTTTTAACTGAGTCAATCAATTTTAAATCACACGCAGTGAACTTCAAAAGAGTTAGAAACTCCATCAAGCAGGCAAAAATTTACTCCTTACTACGTAATCTGATTAAGTATCAACAAGATTTCTAAGAAAACGTTACTTTAAACAATTAAGATTTATTCTCGACTTAGCTAAGTTATTAAAACTTGGAGTGTATACAAGTAAGGGTGAGTATACATCTGTGAACGAACGGAGGCTTCGCGGTTTTAGATTCTGTGGCTGTGGGTCTCACGCGTACAAATTGATAGCCTACTTCGCGGGCTAAAGGGGTTAGCGGTAACCAGTTAACGCAGGCGTTAAGGCCAGGCCATGTAGGTTTCTAGTTTTTCACGCCAATGCTGACCTTTGGTCTAACTCGCCGCCTACAGTGGCTTTAAATGTATGGATCGACCCCCTACATAAATCATTTATTTGTCAGAATATGGTTCATTATAATGGTACTCAGATTATTCAATGGTATCACATTCTGCCAATAAAATTGTGGCGTGCTCATATCTCTTAGTCAGGAGTTGCTCATACCATGGAATGTGCCCCAGTAGTGTTGTTTCTAAACACCTTAAAGGCCCTACCATATTTATTTTAACGTTTAACAGGACAGAACTCCATAATAATTTATAACGTTAAACAGGACAGAACTTCCTAACTTTCCTGCAAGAGTATTCAAAGCATTTGCAAGTTTTTTTAAATACATTCGCGCCAACTGGTCTCTTGTGCATACAAAGATGAGAAAATCGCCTAGCATTTGAACAAAGTGGCGGCAAGAAACAGCTGGGACGCAATTAATAGTGTGGCAAACGAAACAGTTCGGCATTACGATGTTGGAAGGTAGTTAAATGTGCGACATAATGAAACAGTCCTAGTAATTACTTTTACTTGAACACTTACATGCTAAGTTTTGCGACGTTGGGCGGAGTTTGAAGACTTTGGCGGTGCATCTTATTCAAATGTATTGCTATGGAAACTTTGGTACATACATACCCCGTTTGGTATTTTCTAAGCATTGGAACGCGATGATGTAATTATATTGCAATTTGGCAATTTTATTTTTTTTAATTTATAAACTTTTATAAAGTGACAGTCTAATTGATAGAAATGATTTGACCATTGAGTGATTTCCGTCGACTAAGCCTTCTTATTATTTCTTAGAAACCAATTTAAGCCCGCCACGTGATCTTACCCACCCTCAATGGGTATATTCTACCAAAAAAAAGCGACTATAAAAAAACGCCCGGCTATAAAGTACACTGCTTTCTTTTTTTAGTTTTATATATTGTAAGTTTTTTTACACGTAATTTTAACTAACAACATTCAATCCCAAAATGAATTCTCGTATTGTTACTTACGTAAAAAATAGACTGAATTATTTTTAACGTAATTTCCTTTTACTTACAAAGTTTCTGAATTGAAAGTTGTATACATAATTTATTTATTTTTTTGTTGTATCTTTATTTATTACCATTGTGTACACAGACATATTCGCAATGACAAAATTATATGGTTAATACACGTAGTTATCCCTACACTCACTCACAAGATCAAAGGGCTAACACAACAATCTATTCTTAGACTTGTAAACACGACGCAACAAGACAAACACCCCACGAGTTATATTCTGTTGTTACTCGAAGGTCAACAAAGAAACAGCCTCTTAAAGTTAATTAAAAACTAAATTAAATCCCAAACGGGAAGTATCGTCGAACGTTACTTTACGTTAAAAACTTCCAGTGATTGCTCGAAAAAATAAATAGAAGCAATTTTTGTAAAGGAAATGTTTCACGTAAATGGAGCGTGGGATGTTCTCTTGCTACTCTGTCGTACCCTCAAGCAAAAAAAAAGGTAGGTACACAAGGCCGGCTCCATTATTTGTATGCTTTATCGGGCTGTTGTACGGAACTCCACGTCCAAGTACATTTTGCGTACGGGTGGGAAAATTGATCATTGGATCTATCTCAGCTAGCCAGGCCGGCAACGTCCTGGTGTTACTGACGATTTCACGGAGATTACTTGGGTTGCTGAAATACTTTTTGCCATTTATGTGGCAACCTCCGGGCAGTTTAGAAGCACATGAGCGGTGTCTCGTCTTCCTCCAAGCAGGCCCTGCACAGTGGGCTGTCTATGACTCCCATGGCAAAGAGGTGGTTACTAAATGACCCGTGGCCAGTTATGGTGGCTGTAAGTATACGCAGCCGGGCCGTACGCCTGTTTTCGCTCGTTGTTCGGAGTCAATCTTCTGCACACTACTTATCTATTTTGTGCCTCAAGGCTATAAGGGCGAGTTGATCAAGTTCATAGGTCGCTCCACTGAGCTGGGGTCGGGTAACAAATTACCCCTATTTATTGTGAAACAAGTTTGCCCATCAGCAATTTTGTAAAACCATTAACCGGGTAATAGTCTCATTTCAATGTAACCGAACAGTATCGGTGGGCCAATAAATTGTGTTTGGAAGAGGTACGTTTCACGTAACAATGACATTGACCCTTTGGAGATTGCAGGATTTATAACGGAAGCTTTTCTATTATAATTTGGGCTTTAATTAATTTTGGAAGTCTTTTTTTTTCGGATGGGAAATCATCAAATGACCCCTCCCGCTCTGGGTGGAGCGGAAAGGAGTGTCAGACTCCTACTGACTACCACCCACCCATGTTCCTTCCTTAGCCCTTTATGTTCCTGGTCAGCGGTAACCCTTTCGGACAATCCCGCTAACCCGGCAGTGAGTGACGCAGTGACGGCGCGTGGAACACGTACGCGCCGTCCGGTACGGGTATGGTCCTGATCGGACGGTGAGCTACCCATTACTCCTGCCAAGCCTGAGGCCTTCTTTCCAAAACTTTCATAGGAATCGAATGGTGTTAATTTGCTTTGCCTTAGGAATCGAATGGTGTTAATTTGCTTTGCCTTAGGAATCGAATGGTGTTAATTTGCTTTACCTTACGAATCGAATGGTGTTAATTTGCATAAGCTGTTTCTAATCTACTTTGCATGAACGTCATCATCATGAAAGCTGTTAGACTGGTTTTACCCTATAGCCAAGTTAGTCTCTTAGTAATTAGTATCTACGTCATATCTGTTTTATGTCAATGTCTTCAAAATATTCTTTGGTCATTGTAGCGTTCTAATTAGAATGTTCGGCACTAGACCTTTGCCTTCAGATCTAGGTATTATGTCATGATGAAAATAATGACATTGAAATACTTCTGATTAAAATTATTACACTGAAATACTACTTGGCACTAACACAATACTTATACCCAAGTTCCGAGAAAATGATAACTAATAGTTCTTGGAAAACCTGTACCAAAAAATTACGAGTAGGTACAAAAGACATATTTAGTAGACGAAGACCGGTCCACTTAGACAAGCTCTCAAGTAGAAATGCTCGCTACAAATTAAGTCGATTTACACCGACGACCCAAGGAACAATATACTATGCTAGTTTGCTCACACAATTTTAGTCCTTACAGCTGTTAAAATACAGATTGTTTTTGTTTCACAAGAATATAGTTAAATCTAAAATTAAGGAGCTTTGCATACTTTAACTGGAACACTTCTGATGTTTGGGTCATATTTACGGTGTTTATTTTCTGACATCTGAACTACGAACTTATGTTTTCCAGAAAACGTTCCTATTAATTAAATGTTTCAAATTAAGAGGCGCTTTCGAATTGTTTCGAATTAAAGTTTATTGTGCTTTTTGTAGAATGTTATGATAGAGAAACAAAATTGTTTCGCTTTGTATACCTACGGTCAAAATTATATATTACTAGCTGCGCCCCGCGGTTTCACCCGCGTAAATGTTGATCCCGTGGGAATATCGGGATAAAAACTGTCCTATGTCCTTCCCCGGGATACAGCGAAAATTACCACTAAATAATATTTGAAAATTAATTCCCTAAAGGGGGTAAAAAAAAAATACCGATGGGAAGAAACCGTGCGAAGTAGGGCCGGGCCGATAGTATTCCGAGTGCAAAAATATACATACCTAACTAATCAACGTTCTTTTCACATAAAAACTGAAATCTAACATAAAGAACTCAATTACTCAACAAACATGCAAACTAAAATTACTAACTGAACCTTGCTACACTATTTATTACTGAAAACGACTTTGCATGTGCTTGAGGGGAAAAAAGCAACGTTTCTAAAACAATTAAGGCTGGTAACGAACGCGTTCCGTTTCTGTTGCCGTGTAGGTACACGTGCCTTAATTGCGCTTAGTTGCAGAGCTTGTAAAACTGCTACTATTCACGACACGTCATGAAGTAGTCGCAACTGTTGTGAGTATAAAATGTTTTATAGAGTAGCTTAGCTCACGTTTGGTGGTAAAATTTAGTACCTAAAAATGGACTGATTTGAATATGTCGTCTTTTAAGCTAAGTTATTTGATTGACAGCCAACGACAGTTCTTATTTTGGTTAACCAATCACAACAAATAACTTAAGACTAGACAAAATGATCTGCTGTGAAAGACTGGTTAAAACTTTCAAAAATTGGATGTTAGGATCTCCCGATGGACTTCTGGCGACATCTATATCGCCACATGTGAACTACGCGTTACACTGACATCACACAAAATCCTGCATCGCGCAAGCAAAGTTTTCCGCACAACTTGCAGTTCAACAACGTCCCGACATCAATCGTCCGGGCAATTGCCCACTAGACATAACACCAGTCTGGTCGAAAGATCCTTCCTTTTCTTTAGAGTGTGAGTGAACTTTACGCCCTATTCCTAATGTCTCTATAGACTGGGAAGATTTGGTCTGAAAAGGGTAGCGCGTAGGGTAGCGGGTAGTAATCTGTCGCTACGCCGCAGATTGGTGATTGACTTGCAAATTATAGCTGCTCCATAACCTTTTCAAATAATCATAATACATCTTTACCGCTGTACGCTGTGACGTAAACAATACTTTTAGCTATGGTACCCTCTTTCTAGGCATAATTACTATTATGATATTTTCCAGAACCACATTGCAATTAGTGACCACGCTTATAACTATTCACATCACGACCCGAACCGTGTAATAGCAGCTGTTCCGTATAGTAAAGTTTTCTGAAATTAATGCGGAACCCTACAGAGTGAAATAAAACTTAGTTTACGGCAATATGCGGCCTGGCAGTTGGTATTTTATTTATATTTATTTTCTTTGTCATGCTAGTTGTTTAGTCACGGAGTGTTTTGTTTTATTACTTTTATTAGCCTTTGATATTTAAACGATGCGGATGTAATTGTTTTAGTTAATGGCACAGGATAGACTTTATCAGAAGTGGTCATCGTATTAGTGGTTCAGCAGTTTCAATGTCATGAGGATTGTGATGGGATTGTGTGCCGGAATATACAGCAGTTCATCGTGGACGAGGTATGACAGCAGCTCCCCTAACATCATTTCTATCATCATAAGGCCAATTCCCGTAATTAAGAACGTTCTAAATCTAGTCGCAAGCTCATCTCAGTGACAATCAATGTCAAAAACTTGTCAAAAATGTAGGGAAATTAGAGGTATTTTTGACAGATTGAGACTGTGAACTTTCTTAAAATTACCCCTCAGAAGACAGCCGCTACGCAACCACAGATGCGACGACGCTTCGCTGGAGTGACACTCACCAGCCAGTGTCACTCTTATCCAACCTTTTCCGTGATTTCAGTGACTTTGTAACAAAACTAGCCAACGCCACAGTCATGCTACGTCGTCATATTTATGAACCAGATTACTTGGAAAACTGCTATTTCGAGTTTATGATATTAGATTAATTTTTTGTTCCCTCAAAGTCTGAAAATCTCGATATTAGTCCAGAGTTCCGGTGGACCCAGAAAAATAGAAGAAGTGTTTATTAATTGTGCAAAACAGAAGTCTACTAATGATCTACATATGTATAACGAATATTTTTCAATGAATTAAAAAAGCATAAGGACGTTACGTTACAAAACTGTTTCTAAAAGGAAAGCAACAAGAGTTCCTGCACGGTGGTAAGCCTATTGAACTGCCGAACAATTTCTCCAACCTTTTTAAATTACCAAAAATACGGCGAGCCTCAATTCCTAGGAAATTGGCCACAGTTATGTTGTTACCTACGCCGACACCCACAGCCTGCCAACGACAGCATAACGTCCGTTGTGGGTGGCAAAATAGAAAAACAACACACTTTTCCCGACCTGAAAAAGAACGTGTTTCTAAATTACTAGACCAGTTAACATAGTATGTAACATCACGCTTGTATTTGTACTGGAGGGTTAGGCAGAAATTATTTGTAGATAAATTCAGTTTGTATTTATGTATTACTAGCAGCGCCCCGCGGTTTGAGCCGCATAAGTGTCGATCCCGTGGGAATATCGGGATAAAAACTATCCTATGTCCTTTTCCGGGACTCAAACTATATACCAAATTTCATCTAAATCGGTTCAGCGGTTTAAGCGTCAAGAGGTAACAGACAGACACACTTTCGCATTTATAATATTAGTATGGAAATATGGATTGCTAACCATTTGAATAAAAATACATATTATATTATATTTATTAGATATATAAACTTAAAATATTATAAATGTGAAAGTGTGTGAAGATTGGATGTTTGTTACTCAATCACGCGTAATCTTTTGAACAGATTTGGATGAAAATTGGCACATAGATAGACCATTTCCTGGATTTTCTGGACATAGAATACTTTTTATCCCGATATTCCCACGGGATCGAGACTTACGCGTGTGAAAACGCGGGGCGCTGCTAGTTTATAATATTAGTATTGAAGTATGGATTGCTAACCATTTGAATAAAAATACATACATAAACTCACGCCTATTTTCCATGGGGATAGGCTGAAACTACAAAACTTCACCTGTTATGATCCTCCTTAACCAATATTTTAATCCGTGTTCATTTTGGGATTTCCCGACTATTTTCGAGCACGACCGAAACCCATGTTTAATATTCGAATGCAATCGTACATTAATTAAAAACCAGTGAGTTGTTACTGGTAAATTCAGACTGTCATTTTACATTACAGTGTCACAGTAAAGAACGAACACAGTAAACTCAATTTAAACTCGCCAAACGCGGATTTGTAACACAAGTCAAGCGTTAATTACGCGTAGTCACAGACTCGTAACTATTCATACCACGTCATAAAGTGCTAATCACGGCTACAGAGTTGTTTATTTACACTGTGTCAGCTCATTAGTTTGAACATTAGGCCGGTGATAGATTGGAGCAATCATGTGGACTGATGTGGACAGTAGGTAGAGCTGATTTTGGAAGATAATGTAAAAATTTACAGGATGAAATGTAATTGAAAATTAAGTCTTTTACACATTCCATCAGGATTACTGAATGAAAGACGCTTTTTGTGGCTGGAAGAAAACATTTGACAGGTACCTATAGTACCAGCCAATTGTTTTCTATGGGCACGCCACAATTGCGGCGATAAGTCCCCTCTTTGAGGAGTGGCTTGAGAGGATCCACGGCGTCCTCACTTTCCGCCTACCGCAGGTCCTCACTGGATACGGCTGCTTCGGGAGGTTCCTGTTCCGGATAAGGCGGGAGGAAACTCCCGGGTGTCACCATTGTGTGGATCGCCCGGAGGACACGTGGAGCATACGGTGGAGGTCTGCCCAGCTTGGGCAGAGCACCGCCGCGTCCTCACGGCGGCGATCTCTCGCGTTCGGCCCTAGTCCAGGCCATGGTACGGAACAAGAGTGCATGGGAAGTCATCGCCTCCTTCGGCGAAGCAGAGCGGGAGAAGTTATTTGATAATTTCCAAACAAAAAAAAAATGGTACTATAGCTATCTATAATACTTTCGGAATGTACAAATGGCTCATTTTAGGTACAAATTAATTATGTACGCCACCTAACACTCAGAATTAAATCTCCTTTCGACGACCATCACGGCCACAGAAACCGAAATGCGACCAAATTAATCGTATGCCTTGTTCAGTACAAAACCCAAATATAGTTCCATACAATTTCCTGCCACAACGAGTCAAGCCACTTCCTTATACCAGATTACTATTCAAGAAGCGAGCCGAAACACTCTCTGCATATAATTCTGTGTAGCAACGGTAATAGACACACTGATTGTTCAAAATCTTCTGTGTATACTACGTAGGTGTACTACATGTTTATTAAGCAGTCCCGGGACAAGCTTATTGGGCTGAAAGATAATATGTAGCTTAAACCACTACACATACATCACGATGTATATTCAGAAGATTGGCTTTTTTTTTTCTTTTTCATCTTACGAGATAAATCAACTAAAATCGGTTTATTAATATTACTCATCAAAGTTTAAAATAAGAAACCTATCTACTTATCTAATTTTATGATTTTTCCAAACAATTCCTAATAAGGGGTGCAGGTCAATACACCCTGTATTGAATCAGAGCATTACGAATCGACACGCTAAAAACACTACAAAGTGAAAAATAACTTTCGAAACTTTGTGTCTTTGGATCTGTATTTTAGTTTATTGCCACCGATTTCCGAAATTAACGTTATTTTTCACTTTTTGGTGTTTTTTTTTTTTTTGTTGTGGTACCTATGGGTTACTCCAATTCGTATACCACTACTTGCTATGTAAACAACAGTGACAGGAAGTATTACAACATAATCAAGATACACAAAGTGGATTAAATACGTACTATAAAAGCTAACTCAAAAACTACCCGAGCAAAGTTAATAAAATATAAGATCACCTAGGAATATATACCTACCCTATAACACAAAAAAACTGGCCAAGTGCGAGTCAGACTCACACACGGAGAGTTCCGTACCAGAAGGCGAAAGCGCCGAAAAAAACACGTTTGTTGTATGGGAACCCCCCTTAAATATTTATTTTATTCTATTTTTTGTATTTTTTGTTATAGCGGCAACAGAAATACATCGTCTGTGATAATTTCAACTGTCTAGCTATCACGGTTCATGAGATACAGTCTGGTGACAGACAGACAGACGGACATTGAAGTCTTAGTAATAGGGTCCCGTTTTTACCCTTTGGGTACGGAACCCTAAAAAGAATAAAATACTTCTGTATATCTAAGTAGGTGTTCATGTTTATTATGCAGTCCCGTGACAAGCTGATTGGTCTGAAAGATAGCATACAGCCATATAATGAAATAAACATGGATGTTGTTCCTAAGAATGTTTTTTTCAGAAAACAATCTTACTAAGCGTAAATCAACCTGAAACTTGGTTTATTACCTAATATTACTCTTCAAAGTATGAAGTAACAAGTCATGTTTTCTATGATTTTTTACAAACTTTTCTTAATAAGCAAGAGTGTATTGAAGTCTTTAGGAATGTGAAAATGAACTTATGATTGTACTAGCTTCTGCCCGCGACTTCGTACGCGAATCCTGTTGCTAATGCCAGCGAAAACGGGGTCGTCAAAATCGAAGATCTGAAACGTCTGATGTCGAATTCTAAGAGCCCGGGGACGGGAAAACGGCGTGATGCGCGAGACGATTCGAGACGTTCTAGATCTTTAATTTTTGTAAGTCAACAGGAAATGCCCATCAGACTAAACAACTTTTGCTAAGACGTCATTCCTATAATTATGTTATAGTGTCGCTGGGCTTTGGAGTTCCACAACAGGTGTTCCAGATCTTCAAATTTATTCTCACAGCAGAAAATTCTCTTCACGTGGAATATTTTTTGCTATGGCACCATTTTTATATCTCTTATACTTAAGTTGGTCTGTTGCGGTTCTGCATCAGGTGTTCCATTTTCCAAAATAAATTATAGCCTATATATGTTGCCCAGACTTAGTACCTATACAACAAAAACTTTTCTTCCCGTAATTCCGCAGTGGATCCCAAGGGTACACTGAATTAACAATAATATTGCAAATAACTTTTAAAAAAATCTTTATAAACTAAAGCTGTACCCGTGGCTTTGCCCACGTATCGCATAAGTATTATTTTAATTTTAATAATAGTTAGTGATAGTTTGCTGATTTACAGAAACACTCAAAAGATGCGTCTCATACTGTACTATAGCTTAGATCCCTCAAAAACTATTTGGCTTAGTACACTCAAAATTAGAAAGTTATGTAGTTAATTTACTGATAAGAGACGTCAGGTTAATACGAAAATTTAGGAGACTTCGAATAACAGAAGTGTTATAATTTACTGTAACACTTCTGTGTAAACAACGTTCGTTGTTTTTCCCTCGGTCTTATTCAATATGTAAGTTCAGCGAGTCAGGACTGGTGACGCGGGAGCAAACGACGAACAGTTGTCCGTGTGAGATGCAGCTCGTCCTGAGGTCGCCACCCGCAGCCTTCAGTGTCTGCCCCTGCGACTTATTTATTGTCATGGCGAAGCACACGCTCACAGGAAACTGCACGCGCTTGAATTGAAAGGGGTAATTGTGGCCGGGTGTCACCATTGCCAGGATCGCCCAGAGGACACGGTGGAGCACACGGTGGAGGTTTGCCCCGCTTGGGCGGAGTACCGCCGTGTCCTCGTAGAGGCGATCGGCAGCGGCGGCGACATCTCGCGTCCGGCCCTGGTGCAAGCTATGGTCCGGGGCGAGAGGGAGTGGGAGGCAGTCACCTCCTTCTGCGAAGCAGTCATGCTAGCCAAGGAGGTGGCGGGACGGATGAGGGAGAGAGCCTCCCGTCCCAGCCGCCGCGGGAGACGTTCCGGGCGTCGCGTCGGGAGCCACGGGACGACTCCCGGCCACCGTAGGCGCGGGCCTGCGGGCGGAGAGTAATGGGTAGCTCACCGTCCGATCAGGACCAACCCCGTGCCGGACGGCGCGTACGTGTTCTACGCACGCCTCAAAGGGTAATTGTGGGGAATCAGTGGTATACGTGGTATAAAGACTGTCTCGCCGACACCACAACCCGTTAGAATTTCCGCCTCAATGATATTTCTCTGCTGCGAGACGACTTTGAGCCGGGTCCCATTGCACAGTTTCGGCGGAGTGAGATTCCGAAGAATCATAATTGGGACACCGACCTTTAGCTTGATGGTGTGCGCTGGTAGTCCACTTGCACTGAGGGAATTGAGAAATTCTACGGGGTAATGTGTGGCGTCATCTTGGTCAACAACAGTGTTTATTGAAGTGTAGATCACTTAATTTCCCTCAATTTCCGCGAGAATGCATTCATTGATCGCTGAAGGTTGGTCGTTTCTGGGTGTTAAAATGACTCGTTCACACACCCAAGAATTATCTTGGTGCGGTATCCTATTGATGTCCCCGTACCAGGCGAATCAAATCTTATAAGGTGGACACCACTCTCCCAAGTATCTCAGGTAGAACCACCTGGCCACCGTCTACTGGTAGCGTTCCCTCACCCAATTTTAAGAAAAGATCAGAAAATTCTTGGGCGTGTACATTCCCGCCAAGCTGTGCTCTCATATTCATCGTTAAGCGCAACCTATGAATATGTGGCCATAAGAAAGAGCATTTCAACGAAGCATTCACCTCATCAGCCCTAGTTCCTTGCGTCACCACAGGCAGCGTTTGTCGGAAATCGCCGCTTAACAGAACTGTAACGCCACCCATCGCTGGTTCCTGCGGATGTCCTACAAAGTCCTGTTTACCGCCTCTACTGCTTTTCTGTTCGCCATAGTGCATTCATCCCACACGATTAAAGAGCAATCTTTAAGCACGCGCCCTTTGTCACTGTTGCGTGACACTCCACAAACAACTAATGCGCTTGGTAAGATATAACTTAGAACCAAAAGTTTGACTTGACTTTATGATAGTGTAGCTTGTTGTACCACCAATCAATCTGTTTATTAATATTGGTGTGAAACTCCCCATACAATAAGATAGGACATGTAAAGTTCTCAGATTTCATAACAGTATCGTTACTAATGCACATAAAAAATGCAAAAACTAAAAAAAAAGAATTTTACGATTTTTTAAAACAATAACAGTTTTTTTTTAATACGGGATTTGAACTCGCACCATTTAGTGCGGTAAACGGTCGCCTTAACTTTACCGCTAAATTCCCTGTTGACATATTGTTGAAATAGCTGTTCCCTTGCAATTTATAATATTACTGCTCCGCTCCTTTATAAAAATAGCGTGATTGTTATGTTTCCAGGGTTAAATTTTTATTAACTAAATAAATAACATGTCATTTTGGGCATTCAATTATTTTGTGCATTGAATTACGAACCAAAACCTTTTAAAATCAATATTGCTTACCTCCCATAACATACGGCGTGATAACATGTAGCCTAAAGCCTTCCTTGGTTTACAAAGAACATTTTTGCTGAATTTCAATTCAATCTATCCAGTAGTTTTGGCGTGAAGCCTTACCATACACACAGACAAACAGACAAACAGACAAACAGACAAACAGACAAAAATTCTAAAAAGTCACTTTTTGTCATCAGTTACGTTTTTCTAACAAAAGCCACTTATTTTTTCTCGAAAATTCTCAATGTACAGTTTTTCTTTCGTTACTGTTTTATTATATGTATAGATTTAAAAATAACTGATGAATATAATTACTTATCCGAAGCCACGTGTATAATCACATACATTACGTCGTGATTGGCGTTTCTACGATCGATGCTAATATAAACCTATAGCCTTAAACGGTGTGTGTTTTTCGTGAACTTTATCCTCGCACGCAACCACAAAACGTACTTAAAATGCCGCCTGTATATAAAGTAGGGAAACCGGGTTACCTGGGAGCCGAGGCAGCATTTAAATTTAAAGGGTGGTTCGGCTAAATAAAAGGTGGTCATGGAAACAATTGTACCCACATGTACATAATGTATGAAGATTATCGACGTTTTGTTGTGTTGGGTTTGTTTGCTATTAATTATGTAAACTTGTTATTTATTAACTTATTCAAGTTTGTCGGTTAGTACTCTGTATTGGCGTATCTTTATTAAAATGGAAACATTTATTTATACAAAGGAACAATGCCTATAAATACAAACTAAACTTTTTCCAATTTTTATTTGAACCTATTGTACGGTAACGTTTTTAAAGGTAACAATTGTCATAGGACGTCAAAATATTTCTATTGGCAGCTTTAACGTATAAATAGGTTTTTATAAATATTTAAAAAGGCCACAACTGAACTGGGCGTTTTCAGCAGACAAACAAATGAACGGTAGGAATTTAACAATGTAATAAAAATAATGGGAGATTTCTAAGGTCCCTTTAATATATTCCCTCGGCTATATCTTTTTCAGCTAACTAAAAAGAGAGCCTAGAATATTCTTTAACAAAAATGGGGTGTGGCTTTGTCATGGACAAGACCGTGTGTTGTACGTGAGTACGTTTACGTAACGGAGGTGATCTGCTCGGTCGCATTCATTCTTTTACGTTGGTGTTTTATTGGTACCATTTCATTGCTCTTGAGAAACCCTTTCCAACCGTATACGATTTCTGTATTTGGATTTGGCTTTTTGAGGCGTATAAGCCGACATTATATATTTTAGATATTAATTTTCTTTTTATTTTAACACATTATATTCACTGTCACTATTTTACACAAATGTTTTGTATCCAATCGATATATTTTGGCAAGAGCTGACGATTGAAACCTAAACGAACGTCGTAGCTTTTCCGAGACAAAAGTACTAAGTGGAAATCTCGATACGCAAATTTACTTCAAAATGGCGGCGCTTCCCCCTCCACCACGGGAGATGCGTCACAGTCCTCACATGGCGTAATGAATTCTTTAATCTTTTAGCTATCCAATGGTGTTATTGAATTTAGGATGTAAATGATAGATATGAAGCTGCAACACCAAACTGTATGCCCCGATTTTGTTATCATTGGTATTTTTGACTTGCCTCCCACTATGGAAGCCATTTTAAAGACGTATTCACGTCAAAAACACTGAGATCAATAACAATTCTCTCTCATGTCTAACAAGAGCTTTTTGACGAAAATTGAAAGGGTTCGAAGTTCAATTCATTTTTCTAGTTTGACAATGACTTTTGAAACGAAACGAAAATGAAACTGCATTCATGTTAAACTTTCTTCAGTAACAACGAACAATTGTGATGCTGTTTCAAAAGGCATTCAAACTCAAACTCAAACTCAAAGCATTTATTTCAATTAAACCATTTTACAGGCACTTTTGAATTGTCAAGAAGTAGGTCAGTCAGAAAAATGTGAAGCTAGTTGCCCATTCCAAAGCGTAGGTACCTATGGAGAAGAACGGACAAGAAACTCCATGGACACTCTTTTTAAATTATATTTTACAAAAATATTAGTTACATCATTACTTTTGAATTTATAATTAAATAATGTGAGAACCATGTAAAAATAAACAAGACAAGACATTGACGAGGCATCTATACGTAAGTATATGTAGCGTTACCAAACGGGAGTGACAAATATATATGAGAAGAACGGTGTCTCCCAGTTGACTAAAGTCTTTACGTAATGCACCTCACGTAAAATAGCTTCCATAAGTGATGTTAACAAACATGACTTATGTGAACAACACCTTAACATAACACCGCACCTGTTAATCCCGGAGGGTTAGGTTAGGTTAGGCGGATGACGAGTAATGGGCAGCTCGTCGTCCGGTAACGACTAGGCCCGGGTCGACGGCGTGTTGTGTTCCCCGCGCGCCTCCAAGAGATGTCAGCACTAACTGACGGGGTCATCGTGGGTTGTTCGAAAGAGATACCATGGCCCCTGGCACAGGAAACTGAAGGAACATGGGTGGGTTTTAATCAGTAAAAGTCTGACACGCCCTACCGCCTCCGTGGGAGAAGTTATTTGATAACTTCCCACCCAAAAAAAAGGTTTAGGTAGAGTGGTACCCGTAGTACATCCATATTTCCCCAGTTACATTTAAGTCCCACGTAATGGGGGCGAGTCTGTTGCCATCAACAGGGCACAAATGCAGCAAACCTAATAACACTTTGCCCGACCTGGTAATTGAACTCAGGACCTCATGTTCAGCAGTAGGTAGTGCTTGCGACTACTAGACCGACGAGGCAGTTCAAAAACTACGTACTTATAAGTACCAGCTGTAGAGGTTACCCCTTACCTCCTACCCTACCCCCCTCCCTTACCCCCACCCCTTTATACCTTTACCCCCTTACTAATAAACGTATTATACCAGATGAATAGCTACACACCGATTTCTCTCTTTCAGTCGTCAGCGTTTTGACTTTCGAAAGAAGAAGACAAAGCGTTGTGCAACGCTTATTAATAAGAGGGTTAAACTTTAACTTATCATATGATGAAATGAAATGATTTGAAATGATGAAATGATTGAAATGAAATAATTTTTTTTTTTTTGTAAGTAGGTTTGTACAAACACTTTTACACGTCAATCATGTTTTTTTTTTTTTGTTATCATATGTTACCATAGCTCGCAAAGGGCACACGAGCATCATTAAGTTGATATGTTACCCCTGTCAAATCAGCAAATTAACTGTTAGTAATACACTATATTATATGCGCATCTCCATCTAACCGCAGAATCAGTCTAATGAAGTTGTCACTACAAGAGCTAATAACTTCACCTATTTATACCTCTTTGGTTGAGAAACCTACAAGTATTGACTCTGGTAATATGTCATCATCTGCCTAATTAAATATGCCGCTGCAAGGATCGACCCGTGAGGTGCCTTAAGGTTTATTTTTACTTGAACCTTATTATTTTTCCAACTACGCCATTGCCAAAAATTTTAATGCAGTTCGAAAAGGTGACAATGACTATGTTGGAAAGGAATTTGTGTGAAAATTGCTTAATATTATCGCTTGTTGCACTTGTTGACTGTACCTATTTTTGTGTAGCTTCATTGCCCTCTACTTTTCCTGGGCATAAACTTTCTGGCTCTCGAAGCATTTCGAGAACTGGGAAACGATATTCTCTAGGGCTGACATTATTTCTCAGAAATGTTCATCGCTCAAAGGGAACTCTTGGGACAACATACTCTGAACATTCCCGGAACTCATCCATACTAATATTGTAAATTCGAAAGTAACTTTGTCTGGCTGCATGTTACATTTTCATGCTTAAACCACTGAACAGATTTTTATAAAATTTGGCAGGGAGATAGATTGCATCACGGGGAAGGACATAGAATAGTTTTTATCCCGTTATTCCCACGGGATCGAAACTCACGCGGGTGAAACCGCGGGGCGCTGCTAGTACTATTATATAATATATACGATTATATATCCACCCATACTAATATTATAAATTCGAAAGTAACTCTGTCTGTCTGTCTGTCTGTATCTTAACATTTCACGCCTAAACCACTGAACGGATTTCGATAAAATTCGGCAGAGAGATATATTGCATCACGGGGAAGGGCATAGGATAGTCTGTATCCCGATATTTCCACGAGATCTACACTCTGGTGAAACAGCGGGGCGCTGCCAGTAACTATATATTATTTAGACGAAAATTCAATAACAAGCATATTATTTTGTTGTCGTAATGTGTCTTTAATGTCCAAGATACCTATGAGGTTTAGATTGTAATGACTCGCTTGCAGTCGTGATATACAACAACAGAGCTTGCTTTGTCTCCTATTTCAGCCGCAAATGTCGTAGCAAGTACAGAATTTCATACTCTTAAACAAACTTATTTTCTCTGATTCGAGATTTCAGTCCGAGTTCTGAGGCAAATTCATGAGCACGTGCGATATTTTGTTCTGGTACCGTATCCCCAACTTTTGTGGGCAAATTGAAACAATAAAATTTTTTGCTTCTTCTAGACATTTTTTTTTGGAAATAATACAAACCCAAACATTTTGTTGCACTCATGTGATAAGATAGTAGCACAGCAATTTACAAGGCATTAACATTGAAATGACTAACATAATATGTATCTTAGCAACTGGGGCCTGTGTGCCCACTTAGTATTTCGAGATATCGCCAAGCGGTTTGTCGACTCTTCATGTAACCAGAGGGCTGACCTATTTTTGGCCAAAGAATCAGCATCGTCAATCGTCATACAACGTGGCAATGCTGCTAGACTTTTGGGCGCTTTTCCAGTATGTTTTTCCGTTTTGATGATACATTAATTTTATAAGCACTATAGAACCCTCAAAAAATGCCGATTTAAACCGCTGTCAACAGAGGCAAGAAATACAGTACCTACCAAACCATCATACATACTTACCCATAGGTAACTCCAGCAAAGTTAACAATAAGTCAGGCAGTTGCCATTCCGCCGCGCGGCGGCGGCGGCGCTGCGAACAGCTCGAATGTCCCATTGCCAATAATTTAGCACATTTGCAAGCGTAATACAGCTCAGTGTGTTTAGTTTCAGCGTCTAATTTAAACTTTGAGCTGTCTCTTTGTTTGAATCTATTGTGTTTTTGAACTATATTCCAATTTGATTTTAGGAATTTTAAATTGGTTCCAACAAGCAGCCATAACTAGCATGATCAGCCTATAACGTTCCCACTGCTGGGACACAGACCTACTATCTGTGAGAGTGGGCAATAATCCACCACGCGGGTACAGTGCGGGTTGGTTGTATTCGATTTTTTCATTCTAGGACATGCAGGTTTCGTCACGATGTTTTCCTTCACAGTTTTGAATTTTGTGTTTTTGAGTTTCGACCATAACTAACGTTGTGTTTCAAATCAAATCAAATTTACAAGATGGATTGTTTCCAAATTTAATTCCATTTAATATAATTTACTAAACGCAAATTAATTTCTTAACTAATAACTAAGTGTGTCCAATTTTCATGCCAAAATTAAAGGCAGAATAAGCAATCTACATAGATTTCTTTTAAATCTTTCTGTACCTTATTTACACAAATAAATGACTTTGAATTTTGTGGTTCGTTGAGAGCTGTTTACATGTTTTAAGCTCAAATCAAAATTAAATCAACTAGTTAAATAATTAAACCCCTGATTAAGTATCTACTCACGTAACTCCTCGCCACTAATTAACTTACGTAATCAAGAAATCTAATCACCCACATATGTTTTAGAGCGAGTGTGGTTACAATTTCCTATTACCATTTCTAAGGTATCCACAAACTAGTTAGCGAGACGGTTTTATAACGAGTAGTAGTGCTTCACTAATCAACTCGAACCGAGCTTCCACCTCAATCAGGCTAGAACAAGTTTCTAAATAGATGATATCTTATCCATACTAATATTATAAATTCGAAAGTAACTCTGTCTGTCTGTATGTTACCTTTTCACGCCTAAACCACTGAACGGATTTCGTTAAAATTTGGCAGCGAGATAGATTGCATCCCGGGGAAGGATATAGTATAGTTTTTATGGACATACCTCGCGGGTAAAGCCGCGAGCGATAGTTAGTACTGCATAAATCTTTAGAGTTAGCTGTGCAGTAATCATTACCCCTGAAATGTACTGAAAAAAAGCAATCATGAGGTACTGAATTCCGATGTCCCTGCCACCCTATAACTAACTATTTGTGTCGGTAGCACGTTCCAGTGGGATAATTTTCGACAACCACGCGGGCGAAGCCGCGGGCAGAAGCTACTATAAATATATCTATTCCTACGTTTAACGTAATAAGATTAGTTAGTGTAGTACCTACACGGAGTTCGCTAAAAATAAAGATGTTCTCTTTTTTTTGTTAGTGTATGTGTGTCTGTTTTTCCTGGAAATAGACTATCTACTTATATTCTTTGGTGAATATTGAAGAACATTTAAATAGCAAACACGAAATATTTAAAAACAACCTACGCTATTACCTACCTAATTAAATATCAAATACGGACTGAAGTTCTAACTTTTTCTCCCATTTGTTTGATGACAAGTTACCTCTGCAAGACTTGTTCCCACGCCACAAACAATCATAAACATAGGCATCACGCCTGTAATCCGCAAAGGGTTAGCCAGAAATGTATGAAACAAAAAAAAAACAAAAGCCTATTCAAACTAGGCTGAGAATAGCACTTTTCGAACGTCAAAAATTACAAAAGACAGTCCCCCAAAACGCCCGCCCTTCACCACTTCTTAGTGCTTTTGCTGGGGAGAAGAAGTGGCGCAACAAACTCCCCAGCAGCACAGCTATCTGTTCAGTTAGAAAATAATGACATTTCGCAAGTTACATTTAAGTCCCATGTAATAGGGGGCGAGCCTATTGCTATCAACTGGGCACAAATCCAGACTCTTAAACATACAGTCCTACATTTATCATCATCATCTGCCTAACCTTTTCCCAACTATGTTGGGGTCGGCTTCCAGTCTAACCGGATGCAGCTGAATACCAGTGTTTTACATGGAACGACTGCCTATCTGACCTCCACAACCCAGTAACTGGGTAATACGATACCTACCCCTTGGTAAGACTGGTTGTCAGACTTTTGGGCTTCTGACTACCCGTAACGACTGTCAAAGATCCACGAATGACAGCCAGGACCAACGGCTTAACGTGCTTTCCGCGGCACGGAGGGGTCACGTTATGTAAAGATGTTCACCCATCCACTGACCAACCGCGGCAAACGTAGCTTAACCTGATCGATCGACCTGTGCGGCTGTTATTATTTAGCCACAGGCCCCTCATACAGTCGTACATTATAACTCAATTAATAGAATAACCTTGCGGTTGCATCGACGTCGCATAACGACATCGTTACGATGGCTGCGCTTGGTTGATTTCAGTCGTACGAGCATTTCCTATTTAATCATACCACAAACTAAACAACTTGGAGTATATTGCAATACACTTCAATATACATATTCCTAAGTTGTTTAATATTATGGTACCTCAACTTCATCTTTCAGTCTCGATTTCTATAAACAAAAACGAATAGTTTTATGTACTAATGATAGCATTTTTATTGCCAAACTGGGCATGATTCGTAAGCTAATTTTACCTGTGATAGCTACTTCCATACGGGAGAGTCTACTATGCAAAGCTGAGGTATTTGCTTCATTATTGGTAAAGATACAAAAGTCTTCATTTTAACTAATAATGGTCTGTAAATAACAGGAATCGGCCATTAATGAACGTCATGTAGTCTCATATAAAATTAAATAAAAAGCTTTTATTGCTGTCCTTATTTTAACATGCTTATTAATATATTTTTTTGCTCTAAGAATGAATTCGGATTCATTTATTTGAATGTTTTTTGCAAATAAATTAATTTGAATCTGAAAAAAAAAAAATCCCTGATACTTTAAGAAAAGAAAGAAAATAAATATCGACAAACGGTCTTATTCCGGTGCAGCTTGTCTTCCTGAATGAAGAAAAATCAGCGGTTTCGTAGAAAAGTGTATCAATATGTACGAGGGTTCAGAATAATTTACTGAATCCACGGTAACCGGTGTGATAAAAGCAAAAAAAACACTTTTAGCATAGGATAAGTCAAATGCAGTACCTGCGACTTTTAGGTGTATTAGAGCAACATTTAAGAACTTCATTCAGACCTTGAAAACTTTTAATAACGCGGGTTAAAGTCAATTTAGTATTCCAGGGTTAGTTTAAATTATAATAATGAACCTAAATTCATAAGCGTCAAATCTAGCGCGACATGATTAAGGCTACACTTGATTGATTGCACGACTGGCGCGCTAAATGAGGTTAGAGGCTAGGCGTTAGTTCTGTGACGCCTCACCGCATCCGCGCTGTGTGCAATTTCATAAGTATATTTATCGATGTTAGTTCGTATAACTCGCCTTAGATTTGTGTGGGATTAATTAAAACACCAAGGCTGAATGCATTTAGATGTTGGATACCTATATTAATAAAAGAAAGTTTCATAAAAAAGTTTCATGGAATTACAAAAAAATCTAGGATATTCAAAGGCAATCGAGTAGATGCGATCGTAGCACCATGTGCACTACGCCGTAGCACAATGTCCGCTACGCCGTAGCACGTCTACGAAAGAGCTTCACTGGCTCATTGTTGAATCTGGATTCTAGGCAAGAAGGATGCCGTGTTTGTTATACCTAAAATAGGTACCTCTTTTAAGACTACATTTGATTGATTGCACGATCCGCGCGGTAAATGGAGTTAGAGGCGAGTTGTGTTAGTTCTTTGACGCCTCACAAACATAACGTATTACGTATACGTATACGTTAAGGATTTATTTTCGTTGAGTATATATACACATAATTATGTACATCCATGAACTCAGTGGCAGAAACCACTAAAGGGGCGTCTACGCGCGTAGCGAGAGCATGATTTTCAATCCTAGGTAAGGTGACTTCGCGTTGGTCATCGCATACCTACCCGACATAATCACCTCTATTATTTGGTTAAGCAATAATCTGTCTAAAAAATTTTAAAACGTTAGCATTAGTTAGCAGGCTGAAACACACGCAACACTGGGCCAGATAGATTTATAAACGTCACCAACGCTGCCAAAGTCTAGTAACAATAAACCCAATCGCTGCTGATATAGTTTCAGCCATAAATTCTGCTTTTATAGGTACACGAGTTTGGCAGTAACTCGGACGATGAATACCATCTGTCGCCTGTCGTCTTTCAAAGCATTCCAAGAGCGCCTTAGAAGCCTTAGGCCCATTCAGATTCACTCGCCAATTCTCCATTTGAAGTGATAGTATGCAGATGTTTCAGACAGACTATAGTAATTCATCTCTCCCTGGCTCCCTCCGTGTAATTACTTTAATTGTTCTAAATATAAGACGGCTTGAGTTGAGAAAGTACGGTTCCATTTTGGAATACTTGAATTATTTCAGTGTGGGTGTCTGTACCAATTAATGTACCTTTACGAAATAAGAGTTTTAAATTGATCTATTTTAATTTCAATTTAACTCGATTTAAAATTTTATGTGACTCGAGTTTCTTATTTAATTTATATAATATTCCGTCTTCTTTTATTTGAGCTATCATATAATACAATTTTATTTCTTTTGAAATTTCAAAAACAAAAAATAAAAACAGTATTAAAATAATAAATTGTGACGGGTAACGTGAACGATATTTTATTTATTTTCAACTTTGAAACATACACTAGATAATACAACAACTACAATTCTTCTAACACGTACAAAATATATTCCATCAATCTAACACAAAGAGAAAACAGTGGACGTGAATCGGCAATCGTGGCTCGCCACAGAGAAATGACTCAATTCTGATGGCTTTCATTGATAATAGACCCGTCTGTATTTATCCCCGTATAGAAGAGTTATGTAGTGGAAAGGTATTTAATATCCGAATCTGAAAAAGGTTATTTGGTGATTTGGCTAGAAAGAGAAAGCTGTGAAACCGGAGTGGCGGATTACCGTTATCGAAAGCATTCTCAAGGTAAGCTTATGTATATCGATCCTAAACCTAGCCAACACCATAAGCAACACAACAACAACAACACAAGACAAACACAACAACAACACCAATACAGACACAATACAACAACAACACAACACAATACAATATAACAGAGACATACACACACACACACACAACAACAATAGACAACAACATGTACAATAGAAATCAGTTAATTGTCCATTATCCATCATCATCCTTTTATGATTCTGCCAAAATGGCCTTTTTAGGCCCCCTGATCTCAGTCTCAATCTGTCAAAAAGACCTCGAATTTCCCCACATTTTGACAAGTTTTGCGAGAATTGGCCTTCAGACTGCTGGCAAAAATCAGCTCAATATAAAAATGAACGAGCGCACTTTAAGAGAATCGCCTGTAGTTTAGGATAGTTACTACGAGTAGGTAAGTGTATCGATTTAAACATGTAATATCTTCGAATAATGCGATTAGTCGCATTAATCGAGTATATTATAGTATGCAGAAATCGTTGTGAAAATAGTTTCACAAGGATTTCTAATTATGGTATTTCTGAATAGAGAGCACGTTTGACGTTTAATCAAGCGTATTGATGTGAATTATTTTACGCTATACGATTTGCAATTTAGTTTCGCAAATTATCACAATAATATTATACAGGCGAAAGTTTGTGGGGGTGTGTGGGGGTGTGTGTGTGTTTATATGTTTGTTACTTCTTCACGCTCAAATGGCTGGACCAATTTTGATAAAATTTTGTATGGAGGTAGCTGACACCCTGGATTAACATATAGGCTAGACTTTTTATCCCGATATTCCCACGGGATCGACACTTATGCGGGTGAAACCGCGGGGCGCAGCTAGTATTTCATTAAAAGCACACGCAAGAGAATTTTCTTTTCTCAGAAAACAAGGTGTACATTAATAGAAAAAGTTAAAAAGGTCACAGACTTATCTCTACGTATGTTGTGAGGAAAAGTAAAAATAAAACAAAGGAATTCTCAGCATTGCCTTTGTAAAAGGCATCGTGGAGAAAGGTTGTGAAAATATTTACAGGTGAAGACGGTCATTTGTTCAGATGTCCCTGAAGACAGGAAGACAATTTGAAGTAAAAATGAAAAAATCTGCTGACTACATATTTTGATTCCTGAAATATTGTGTTTTACTTACATACGTTTTGATTGGGTTTGAGCGTTACATTTTTGTTTTCATGAAATGTAGGGTAGCATGGGACATAGAACGCAAACTGTAACCATGAATTCAATACATATTGCCAGACCCTATAGCGTAGAATAGAATCAAGTTACGTATAATTTATGCTACATGCATAAGTTTCCATAGTGATCCATACAACACTGACTGAACAACAAGGTTGCCTGGGAGAGATCGCAGAAAGCGATAAGGCCGCCCATTGTATATTTTGTAATGTTTGATGTATCTTTTTTCATGTTATGTATTTTTGTGGTGTACAATAAAGTATATATAAATAAATAAATACTGACGACCCGTGCCTACATACGGCGAATAATCCGTATTTTTTCACGTCAAGAAAAACGTGTACAAAGGCCCACGTTTGGAAATCAGAAGCACAGTAAAGATATGAACAGTAAGGAAAGTACGTACTAACGTTCGAAACGACACACTCACATAGACGCGCGCATCTACGGTACCCCTAAGCGGCACCCGTGACTGAGAGCACCACGACTATCGCTAGGGGTACCGTAGATGCGCGCGTCTGTGTGAGTGTGCCGTTTCGAACGTTAGTACGTAGTTTCCGTACTGTTCATATCTTTACTGTGTCAGAAGGTAGATAAGTTGATTTTTGCCTATATTTTTTTAAAACCTATGTTGTCCCACTGCTGGGCAAAGGTCTCTTCTTTACTTGTCTATAATATCACTGTTATGTTAGTTTCATAACTTATACTATAAATTGCTCCACAAAGCACATCTCTGAAAGCTATACATTACAAAGGCAACTTAACGTAACATAATACAGTAAGTTACAATCGAAAACTTCCCAAGTGCAAATAGAAGTTAATAGGGGCTCACAGTACTGTTGAACTTCCGAACTATATCGTTTTAATTAGAAATATAGCTTCGATACACATCTGTTAGGAAACTTTCAAAACGTATACCTTTAAACCTGGGCCACGAAAATGCCGCGTTTTACGCTACTAGCGTCAAAAGCATTTAATAACATAATATTACGCCTGTAACCCCCAAAGGGTTAAGCAGACGTGTACCTATAGTACACTCACATTTAGTTAAGTTTAAGTTCCATGTATTATCCACTCACGTGAACATCGCCATTACGGTTTGGGAATCAAACTTACGGCATCATGCCCTTCTTAGCGCTTGCGACCACAAGACCAAATTAGACGTTAATTTCACCTAAAACAATACAGAAAGAAAGAAATACATAATTTATTATGTTTATTTGGCACATGTCATGAGAATCAGACGAACTATGTCAGGTGGGGTGGAACTCTGTCTGATGTGTATGGGTTGAAGTGCGGGGTGAGGCAGGGGGGTATTACCTCGCCTCGTCTTTTTAACCTTTATATTAATCAGCTTATTGTTGAACTCAGCAGCACCCGTATAGGCTGTCACATAGACGGAGTTTGCGTTAACAATATAAGTTACGCTGACGACATGGTGCTGCTGATTCCATCAATAAGTGCACTCAGGCGTCTTGTTAAGATCTGTGAAGACTATGCGGTCAGTCAGGGACTCAGGTACAATGCAAAAAAATGTGAATTATTGGTATTCAAGGCTGGCACCAAATGTTACTCTAACGTGCCAGTTGTGACCATAAATAATACTCCGTTAACTAGAGTAACAAAATTTAAGTACCTGGGTCACTGGGTCACTCATGACCTGAATGATGACCTGGACATAGAGAGGGAGCGCAGGGCGATGGCTGTCCGAGGTAATATGCTGATCCGCAGATTTGCACGTTGTACGACGCAAGTCAAAATAACCCTTTTCAGAGCATACTGCCAGTCTTTTTACACGTGCAGTCTGTGGGTCAGGTATACGCTGAGGGCATACAACGCCCTGCGTGTCCAGTATAACAATGTATTCAGGATGCTGTTGGGGCTACCACGATTTTGTAGCGCTTCCGGGATGTTCACCGAGGCCAGGGTCAATGGTTTGCATGCCATTATACGGAAACGGTGCGCTTCTACACTCGGTAGAATGCAAGCTAGCTCCCACAGCATTCTGAGTGTGTTGTGTGATAGGTGGGACAGCCCCATGCTGGCTCACTGGATTCGGCTGCACACGTAAGTGTCAGTCATTTCAATTTTGTGTTTTTTACTAACATTAGATTAAGATTTTTTACTAACAGCTTATTACCTATTATTATTGTTATTATGGATTTTTAATCTGAAATAAATTTATTATTATTATTATAAGTCCCTACACAAAATAAACGCTGACGCTTGCGCCGAGTTTTGAAAAGCGGATCAGAGTCGCTATTAGCGTTCGTTTAGCGGCCCCTCGGGCACATTGTCTACTCATGTGCCTCGGGTAAGATGTTTACTTTGAAGTTCTAAACCAATTCCTGCAAGTAGACTGTTTTGTTTTGTTAGATTTGATCGTATATAGAGACTGAAGTTGATTCTGGATATTAGGGGAACTGCTATACTACCTACACACATAAAGGTTGACTAAATATAATTTAAGTTAAGAAGCATAAACGCAGAAAACACAAGTTTTAGAAACAATAAAGTATATGATCGACTACAGTAAACAAAATCCGAAAAATATATGATATTCTTCAGGATATATGCTAGGTTGATAATGTGTTGAAAATATAATACAACTAATTTGATACGATGGAAAAGAAACATGAAGATAACTCTATGATTCTGATTTTTTGTCAGATTATGCTACAAGCAACATACTAAAACACTAGTGTTTTAATTTTTTAGTCCAAACAATAGATTTTTTGTAATTAAATAATTGCTTCATATTTTGCAATAAATTACCAGCGTTGTGTCATCGCGCTTCTCTTTCTTTTCTATGCAGTCCGACAGTGACCGCGCTTTAGGTCATGTAAGCCCCTTAAATCCAAGGTTGTCTGGCACAAATCGCCTCGAGTGATAAGACCGCCCATTGTAATATTACTTTTGTTTTTAAACAAGTAATTTTTTTTTCCTCTATATACAATAAAGTAGGTTCATTGTTTTGGACAAAACTCTCATGATTAAACCTCTGGCCACACTGAGGTAAATCCCCCGCAGGACGCGGGAAGCAACTACGTGCGTCATTTTTTGTATTTGCTCCATTTTATACACCTCCATATCAGTTATTTGACACATTCGGGGCGAGTAAAGTAAGATTTTTTTTTATTTGCGGGAAACACTACGCAGAGAAAAAATGCAAACACAAAAAATAACAGCGTTTGAGGAAAATGTGCGTCACATCCACGTAACACGGCGACCCCAAGGCTAAACACGCACCGTTAAATTTAATCATTGCGGAAAATAATCGCCAATCTGTGAACAATACCAATATACTAAAGTTCGCGCAATGCGGTAAATAATCGCTTGAAAAATTATATTAGAGTTCGCGATTTTATTTCGCACGAACATGCGATTAAAAAAATCGCATCGCAGTGCGCGCTCACCCTAAGCGAGACAGCCTCAGCGCTAGTTTTCAGCGACAGCCGGCGTTGACATGATGACGTCGTGATGGCGAGCAAATTTCGTTCCGCATCCTGTGTGGGATTCAATTCAGTTTGGTCAGAGCTTAAGCTTAATAACAATTCACTACCTATCATTAAACGTAGACGCACTCTAAAGCTGTAGTGTCCGTAGAGGCGATCGGCAGCGGCGGCGATCTCTCGCGCCCGGCCCTGGTGCAAGCCATGGTCCGGGGCGAGAGGGAGTGGGAGGCAGTCACCTCCTTCTGCGAAGCAGTCATGCTAGCGAAGGAGGTGGCGGGACGGCTCAGGGAGAGAGCCTCCCGTCCCAACCGCCGCGGGAGACGCTCCGGGCGTCGGGAGCCGCGCGTCGACTCCCGGCCACCGTAGGCGCGGGCCTGCGGGCGGAGAGTAATGGGTAGCTCACCGTCCGATCAGGACCAGGCCCGTGCCGGACGGCGCGTACGTGTTCCACGCGCGCCTCAAAGAGATGTTAGCATCGAGGAGGGGCCCCATAGGGCTGAAGCCTGCCGGGTCAGCGGGATTGTCCGAAAGGGTTACCGCTGGCCCGGAACATAAAGGGCTAAGGAAGGAACACGGGTGGGTTTTAGTCAGTAAGAGTCTGACACTCCCTTCCGCTCCACCCAGAGCGGGAGGGGTCATTTGATGATTTCCCATCCGCAAAAAAAAAAAAAAGCTGTAGTGTCCAGTATACAGTCTATAGGTAAACGTCAACTATTCGTATGTCATTGTTCTGGTCAAGTGTTCGGCAAACTTGACCGCTAGTACTTGCATCAACAGTTGTCTTAGCTAAGAGTACCTATGTATAGTGTCAATCTGCAAGGCAATGTGATACCTGATGTAGTCCAGTCTGGTTAGTCTCTCTACACACAGGTCTCCTCTCGGTGAGAGGGAGTGGGCCGTAATCCACCACGCGGGCCCAGTGCGGATTGGCAGATGTCACATGTTTTCGAATTTTTGGTTCTAGGACATGCCGGTTTCCTCATGATGTTTTCCTTCACCGTTGTGAGAGCCGCGGTTAGTCTCTCTGCCGAAGCAAAATTGGCAAATTTTGTGTTGCCAATACTTTAACTTGTTAAAAAAAATGGAAACAAATGTTTCCATTTTTTATTGACTTATGACTACCCGTAACGACTGTCAAAGAGCTACGAATGACAGCCGGGACCAACGCACGGACCGACCGCGGCAAGCGTAGCTTAACCTGATCGATTGAACCGTGTGCCTGTTATTACTTAGCCATGAGCCCCTCAAGTTTATAACTCATAGTTCCATTATAAACGTAATTAGCATTCAGATTCTCTTCTATGAATAATTACTTCATCACTTTACTTGGATAAAAAATTTACGTCACAATTTTTGAAACAAAATAAATTCAGATTAGTTCAGATAAGGTTACTAATTGTACTAAAAGCCTAATGAAATATTTACTTCGATTTTTGTTAATTCAACGGCTTCTGAAATTTAAGTTCTTATTTGTGTTCAGAATTAAATTGTTTCAATGTTGTTGGAAGGGTTTTGCAAGCTTATCGTGTTGGAGTTATTTAATCTCTTTGAAATAACATTATATGTGGGGTCCAAGAAAAAAGGGTCCAGTTCTCGGTAGTTAGTTTCCGAGATATACGCACTTTTGTAAATTTGGGTGAATAAATTACATTTCGCGTTTTTAATTGATTATTAATTAATACTTAATTATGTATAAGTTCATAGTAAATGACTTTATATGATGTTTCTAAGTACCAGAACTTTTAAGAGAAAAGTTTAGTAAAAAGGTACTAATGGTGATGCAAGATTTATTTCCAATATGTATATGCCACTGGATTGAAAAGGTTAAAACATTTAAAAAGGACTTTCTAGACAGCGGTGGCGGTCCAAAGGCCCACAAGATCTTACAATTGTATTAATTTTCAAACTAGATTAGACGCAGTTACTTTTATACGACAGTTTTTTAATGAAAGCGGTCTAGTATTGCCGGGCCGATTACCTAGCCACCAATTTAGTTCTGATTTAATCATTTTACCTTATAGTATGTCTAAAGCATACGTGTACAACAAATATTTGGAAACTGTAGCTTCACTCGATAAAACTCCTATTGGAAGAAGTAGTTGGTACGATCTTTGGGAAGATTTTTATCCACATGTCGTTACACAGAAGCTGAAAACAGATCTTGGCGCAGTCTGTCAGAAAAACGTGATAACGTTGGGATGAATGGGTGGTTTAGATGAAAGGGAAAAGGTAAAGCTTGTAGAAAAGTCGAAGCAGCGCCTTGATTTAGTACAAATTGAACGAAAATACTATTACGATATCATCAAAGGTGCAATTTGCATTATCACGTTTTGACATCCTTTGCAAATAACTTAATAATAACAACTTTAATAATAATAACTTTCATCTTTGAAGAATTTTAATCAATTATTACACAGCTAGATAGTCCGGCGAAAGAGGGAACGAAACATCAAAATAAAATTTAGCAAACGCGTCACGTCATACCGCGGTTGGTGCATATTATTTGTATTGTACGTATGTAATCTCATAATAATTGTATTAGGTATTCATTAAGTATGTTCTAACAAACGAACACAACAAGATCAATGGTGGCCCAGTAGAAACGGCCGCGACTTACGAGTTGTAGGTCGTAAATTCGAACCCAGCTAGGCATTTCATCACCACTGCTATCAAAACGGTGAAGGAAAATATCGTGAGGAAACCGATATGTCCTAGAGAAAAAAAAGTCGAAGACATGTGTCATCCACGAACCCGGACTTGGCCCGCGTGCCCGCTCGCTCTCACTGAGATAAGGCCTGTGTCCCAGCAGTGGGGACATTATAATTATGCTGATTATGCTTAAACTGTGTCCTTACCCCACCTTTTCCATTGTTACAGAATGCCTACAACCTGTCTCTCCACCTGAATTCGGAACACAAATGTGTCACAATGTGCCTCGGACACTATAGCGGTGTAGTGGCGACTGTTTCGTGAAATGTGCGCAACACTATGAGCAAGGGCAGCTGGCTGGCGATGGTGGCGGTGGTGGTGGTAGCGGGGGCGGTGCGGGGGTGGGACTGTGTGTGCAACCCCCGGGAGTGCGAGGTGCTGGAGCCGAGCGGGTGTCCAGGAATGGGGATTGTTGTTTGGGATCCGTGCAGGTAAGCGATACTTTTATTTTTGAAGCTTCTTGCAAAACAGAAAGTAATACCGTAATAACATTCGTAACACGGTAGTTTGAACGGTGCGAGTGCGGTTGTGTTGTGACTAACGCCCGAAACAGCTCAGCGAGAGTTGCTCGAAACGATTCGTTTGTTTCGACCGACACGTGCAGTTAACGTTTTCACTGTGGTGGTACTGATTGACATCTTACATTTACATACTGTAAGAGCTTTACGCGCTCTCAGTACCGGGACGAGTCAATGAAACAACAGTTTATCATATTACTACAGTCATTATTCCTAGAAGATAAAAAAAATTAATATGAATTATGAAGATGGTTCTGCGTTTTTACATTTTCATCCTTGTCACTTGGCTTGTCAGCCGAATGACAAGGCTACTTGTTTTGATTCTTTTTATAAATCAATGTTTGTCGCGTATTTCTGCCATCTACTTTTCAAAGTATTCATTAGGCTGTAATTCCTATAGTACCTTTTTTTTTTCTTTTTTGTTGTCGGGGGGAAACCTTCAAAAGGCACCCGACCACCGGGGAGGGAGGTCAGGGAGTGTGGGATTTTTACCTCACTAAAACCATCCCGGTGATCACCATCAGCACATAGGGGTGGTCCCGGTTCCTCTTAAAAGACCAATTCCGGAACCCCCCCGGGCAACGCCTGAAAGGCATATCCCTGGGGAGACTGTAAAGGGGCCTCCCCTGAGCCTCGCTATGCACGGCAGCACGTGATCACTGTGCCAACGTCTTCCCTGGGGTCACTTGGTGGGATTATAGGCTATAATTTCTATAGTACCTAACTAGTATTGTCAAGGAACCATAGGCAGTGTTGTCGGTTCATCTGTGCATTATATAGGGCTTGTCCATCTTAACTCGCCTATCTTATCGTTTTCCTTAGCGTTTTCCTGATACAGTAGGTATTAATTATTTTCGATCAGGTTTATTAACAGTAACAGTTGCCATTCTAGGTTGTACTTTTAAAATATTATTGTTATCTATTTAATTTAAGTCATTATCAATTTAATTGTAGTCGTACAATTAAAAGTGTTTCGCTAAGTACGACTTTCCAGATTATCTACTTATCGTATTATCTAATTAAAAGTTTTTGGTAACCTATAAATGTTTTGACTTCATTAAGACTAAGTTACCAAGTGGGAACGCTTTCGAACTCAAAACTTCAGCGTTGTAACCTCTTACCAAGGCATGTCCCTTTGACTTTCAACCCTTTAATTTCGGCTCTCCTTAAATTTTTCATTCCAAAGTGGGATAAAAGTACTTACTAATTATTATAAAAGAAGTTTATTTTATAAGTACCCTTTTAAAGGTTCTTATTATGAACAGTTCAAGGATTATGAAAAAGGGCCGAGATTTTTCGGAAAACAATGGCGGCTAATTGTCTATGGAATTATTTAATGCTGGCTCGATTGTAAGTTTGAATTTTTTCTCAAGTCCGTTTCTTGAATTGTTAGGCAAAAATTGATCCTACGTTTAGTTTATAAACAAACTTTTACAATTTACGGACGAATAATGCACGACAGAATAATTTATTCATAGCTTTCCATCTGGCGTGATCGAGGTCAAGAGAAGGACATTCAGCAATAAAAAATAAAATCCATAAGTGTCCAAATAGAATTAGCGTTTGTGTGTTGTGAGCCTATAGACACATTTAAGTAGTAACTATATAAACATACAGTCCACTAAGACCAGTTGCGAATAAACCAGCAAACTGACTACACGTAGTTTTCTTTAAAAAAATCACGGCAAACAAAAATCAACCTTGTACATTGAACAGCGAGGGGGGCCACTCTCCCCGGGATGCACTGACCGCTCCGGAGTCATTTAGGCTTTATATCGAGCGAAAAATGTTACGTAATAATTTCCGATAAAGATTTTTAGTCCAATATCCTGAAGTAAATATTAGATTCTTTATTAATATTAGTTTTCAATTAACCCTCGGTGTCCAAGTAATTTGTTAGGACTAAAATAGAAGCAATCAAATTAGCGTCCTCTGACCCGGGGTCTTATGAACAAGGACTATCTCATGGCCTGTTATGACAAAGATACTTTATGATGACAAAGATTATTAGATTATTTCATTAGGTGAGTGAACGATAAAGATTTAGGGAGGTTATAGTACTTTTTGCGTCATTCATCATCATTTCAGCTGAAAGACGTCCACTACTGGACATAGGCCTCCCCCAAGCACCTCCACTTCGACTGGTTCTGTGCTTCTCGCATCCAACGGGTTCCTGCGGTCTTCACAAGGTCGTCGGACCACCTTGTGGGAGGCCTTCCAACGCTACGTCTTCCGGTACGCGATCGCCAATTCTGAATCTCGCAGCCCCATCGGCCGTCTGTTCTGCGAGCAATGGGCCCTGCCCACTTCCACTTAAGTTTGGCAATACTTCGGGCTATGTCGGTTACCTTGATTCTCCTGCGGATCTCCTCATTTTTGATTCGATCACGCAGGGAAACTCCAAGCATAGCCTTCTCCATAGCCCTTTGGGTGACTTTTAGCTTTCATAAAAGGCTCATTGTGAGCGACCACGTTTCAGTGCCATATGTCATCACTGGCAACACGCGCTGGTCAAAGACTTTCGTCTTGAGGCACTGCGGTATGTGGGACGAGAAGATATTGCGTAGCGCCCCGAACGCTGGTCGGCCGAGTCGGATTGGACGATTGACCTCTTTCTCGAAGTTAGACTTACCTAACTGGACAGTTTGTCCTAGGTAAACATACTCGTCCACGACTTCGAGTGTATCGTCTCCGATTTTTATGAGAGTGCGTGTTTGCGTCATTAATTGCAAAATAAAGAATTGATTTTTCTTGGTTATTTTGCAATTAATGACGCAAAAAGTGCTATAACCTCCTTAAATGTCTGCCTAAGATGCAATATAGGAATGGAGTGCATCATAAGAATGCTTTGTAATGATTAATGCAATATTCTAAATGTAAAGATAATGAGAACAATCATTATAAAGATCCTGACAGGATCAAAGGAAGTAAAAGCGGTATGGTGGAAAATGAGAACAAACACGAAATATAAATAATTTATTTGCTTATAATGTATATCTAGAGATATGGTGTAATTTTTATGAATAGCAAACACAAACTTACATACATTACACACGCACACACTACCACACGTACGAGTACAATTCCGCACCACCACACACTCCTAATGAGCTCTCGACTCTACTCTTGAAATCAAATCCCAAGCTCCAAGATACCGACTAACTGCCTAGTTTCGGGCTCACTAACAACTACGTAACACAACCTACACATGTAATCTAGCTGTAGGGTATATCAAGTCATTTATGACACCTTAAATTGTGTTTAACTTGTGTACCTGCTTATGTATTACCTGGATTAATTTTCTATTTCTATCGTTGTGTTTAACTTGATAATAATAATAATAATAATAATAATATTCCACAACTATCACACAACGCCGTCTAGTCTCAAGCTAAGCAGAGCTTGTGTTATGAGTACTAGACAACTGATAAACATACTTATATATTTCTAAATACATACATATATAGATAAATTACACCCAGACACAGAACAAATGATCATGCTCATCACACAAACATTTGTCCTGGGTGGGAATCGAACCCACGACCTCCGGCATAGCAGTCATAGTCACTGACCACTAGACTGATTACATTGATTTTGATTTGGAATTTATAGAAGAATTTCCGTGGCATCACAGTGGTATGTTTTAAATATCGCAGCATTATGCTGAGATGCCTTTTTGGCCTCGCACTGGGCTTTTTTTTTTATTGGTTACTTGGTTTTGGTAACTTGGTTAGTTTTAAATGATCCTTTTTAGGGTTCCGTACCAAAATGGTAAAAAGGAAACCGTATGGTGCGACTCAGTCTGTCTGTCCGTCTGTCACGGCTGAATATCTCAAGAACTACTAATGACACCCTTTCAGTCATTGTTGCAAAAAAAAATCTTTCTAATTTGCAAAATAGTTGGGCAAACGTTATCTAAAACTATTCCAAATTTCAAGTTGATAGACTTGAAATTTGGAATAGTTTTTTTTGCAACAGTGACTGAAAGGGTGTCTTAAAAATTCGAAGTGGGGCTACTAGGGCATGTGGGGGGGGGATCATATGAAAGACCGCTGCTTGCACATTCTCAAACATTTTTTCTTTTTTTTTTTAGGCCGCATTGTTTTTGAATTTTGATGAAAAATAAAAAAAAAACCATTCCCCCTTATATCCGAAGTTTGCATACAGAAAAATGGGAAATTATTCTATGCGATAGAAGTGTCTCCAAATAGGACAATTTTTCAGAAATCATCAACAAAAACTACATTACTTCAACTATCGGTCAAGAGATGGCGCTGCCGTAAAACTGCAATATTCTACACCGCAACGCTAAAATTCTCTGACGAATAAAGGCCTTGCCAATGAAAATTTAAAAATATTTCACGTTTCACAATACGGAACCCTCGGTGCGCGAGTCCGACTCGCTCCTGACCGGTTTTTTACTGTTTGTATTTCCAGTGCGTGTCTAAAATAAAATATTTTTCTTTATTTTCCTTCTTTACACACACGGTATCATTGAAATTAAAATAAAGATGAACAATATCACAATACCTTTATCCAACAATAATACCCACAGCTATCAAAATCAATATTGACTGTGATGTATTCAGCAGTTTTCGGCTATCAAAACGTTTATTTTGTGCTTACTGTAAAGTGTAACAATGGCTGAATAACGAAGTTTATTTGATGATGATGGTAGCAAATATATTTTTTTTTTTTTTTATTTATAATTTATGTACACACAGTAAAATGCATATGACATAGTTATAATTTGAGTACAAAGGTACTGCTTATTTCTTAAGAAAATTCTTCCAGCAGACCTGCGAAAGGAGAAGTAAAAAAGAAATGTAGACAATAGTGTGTGAGAACAAGAAGAGAAAATATGAATGTGTGAAGTCTCAAACTAGAATATTAAATAAACCTACACATATAAGTACTTAATAAATACATAAAGCTAAAATATATAAACATATATATATATACTCACAATATAGAGGAAAGGTAATGCTCTTTTAATCGACATTTAAATAGAGAAATAGTTTTTAAATCACGAATGCTAGGCGGAAGTGAGTTCCACAATCTTACAGCGTGGACAGAGAAGGAATAAGAATAGTAGCTTATATTGAAGCGATGTTTAGTTTAAGTGGAAATAAAGTATGTTTTTAACAATTAATTATTAATTGGTCACGACTTTTTGACATTTAAATATTCTCCGTTACCAAAAAGTAAAGCGTCTGTTCTAAGCAGATGATTCACTTTGGGTTAATTTTTGCTTTTGATTCGGAATCTTTCACTCGAATTAAAACGTTAGAACACAAAATGAATCAACAGAGTAAAGTTAATTCATTAGTGAACTGATTCAACGATGTTAGATTTCGGCACTTTTCATCTTTCACTCGCCTACGAAAGGAGTAGGTAGATGAGTGTTCATTTCTATAATAATTTTGTCGTGTCGTGCTTCGATCAACAATGGCACTAGATTAAGAATTAGGAACAAGAACACTTCGCTCAAATGGCTGCGATTGTATATAACTTGATCATAAACCTTAACTTTCAAACGTAAAGTTTATTATCGTTTGCAATATACTTAATTACCTACTACTATGATTGAAACGCAAACGTATTTTTTTTTTATTGAGAACATACATATTTATGGAAAAATAAAACATAAATTTTGGCAATAAGGTTGATAAACCTATATTGCAAAATAAGACCACAACATTATTTGTGGTCTTATTTTTTCGGTCATTTTTGATGCACTCCTCGGAAATCTAGTGCAATTGTTGATCGAAGGTGTCGTGTGACAAAAATTAATCTTCATTCTAGTGAAGCATTTACTCGAGTGAACAGTCTAATATCGGGTTTGGCCTTGCTATCAGCGACGGATGTATTATGGAATCATTTTGTAAAGGACACATATACAGGGTTATTTGTAAAACACCAGCAACCTCTTTTTTTTTTTTTTTTTCGGATGGGAAATCATCAAATGACCCCTCCCGCTCTGGGTGGAGCGGAAGGGAGTGTCAGACTCTTACTGACTAAAACCCACCCGTGTTCCTTCCTTAGCCCTTTATGTTCCGGGCCAGCGGTAACCCTTTCGGACAATCCCGCTGACCCGGCAGGCTTCGGCCTTAAGGGGCCCCTTCTCGATGCTGACATCTCTTTGAGACGCGCGTGGAACACGTACGCGCCGTCCGGAACGGGCCTGGTCCTGATCGGACGGTGAGCTACCCATTACTCTCCGCCCGCAGACCTGAAAAAAAAATCGCGAAAAAAAAATCAGCTGTTCCCTACATTTATGTTCGTATAACTCGTCAAAATGTAGGGAACAGCTGATTTTTTTTCGCGATTTCGGTTTGGTCCCTTAGTAAAAGTTGTTCATAATGATGAGTACAATGACCTCTTAAGAGGTTGCTGGTGTTTTACAAATAACCCTGTATATTGAACATAGGATTTTGGGTTTGATTACCGGAACGGGCAGAGGTATTGGCATTTTCCATTAGGATTTCCTTCGTAGCAGCCCAGATTTGTGTCAACAGGCTCGAAATCTATTACACGACATGTGTTATGTGGATGTGTTATAATAGAGCTCTGCATATCCCTTTGAGATATAAATGCGTATGTTGTTATGTTTGCAGTAACAGGAAATTAAAGAGCTCTTGAATGTTTTGAATAGTTACAAATATGAAGAGCAAAACCACTGACACGTTTGAAACGTACCTATATTTTATTTAAACAGCACCTTTTATCCTTCTTATGTTCGAAACAAAATGGTCGAACGTGGAATGGGATTTGTGTGAAAAATAAAAGAGGGAACCGTTCAGAAATACATGAAGATATAAGCTTTTTGCAACTACTCGTTCGGAGTGCAAAACAGAAATACTTACTGCTAAAATAGTAATAATAAAAATACCTACATCATTGTAGAAATTAATTTTTTAAGGTTCCGTACCCAAAGAGTAATTAACAAAAAAAAAACCGACTTCCAAAAAAAACTAAAAACTGAAAAATAACTTTAATTTCGGAAGTCGGTGTCTTAGGGATCAGTATTTTAGTTTTTGCCACCGACTTCCGAAATTAAAATTATTTTTCAGTTTGTAGTTTTTTTTGGAAGTCGGTTTTTGTTTTTGTTAAAAAGTTTTTATTTCTCGTTTTTTAGTGGGTCTGTTTATAATTTATCTAAGTTACAATAGCCTAATGTCAACTTGCCCATCGCCTTTTTATAAAATATTCCTTTTTTCGATGCAGGGACGTTAATTGTTGAGTTCTCCTTTTATTAGTTTTTAGATTAGATGCTGATAATCCTGGCTGCAGCATCAGGCCAGACTTATGTCAACATTGCATTGAACTTAAAATTAGTCCTGTTTAAAATGAGCCCAAACACGACTACGGTGCTGTAATTTCAAGGTTTGTACTTTTTCTGATGCTCCTGGCTTCAGCATCAGGTCTTCGGTGTTCCTCAGTAACAGTACGTTTATCCACACATCGAGCCCTTTTCAATGAGCCTAAACACGATATATCTGCTGTTAGTTGTCGAGGAGTTAGGTAGCATCAGGTCATGACTTGATGATCATGAGACCAAATGTGGCAAATGCCGTATCAAAGATCAAAACAATTTACTAAAACAGTCATTGCCTGTTCGAGTAACTTCTTACTGTTACCTTCCATCATCATCCCAGCTACCTGAGATAGTGACAACCATACACAAATACACAAGATACTTCATAAAATATGCGAAAAACAATAAGTGAGCCTATAAAATTTGAGGGTTGCCCTCGATTTCTCTAAGATCCCATCATCAGATCCTAACTTGGTGACAATGGGACCACCTCAGAACTATCTACTTTCGAACAAAAAAGAATTTTGAAAATCCGTCGACAATTGGCGGAGTATTCGATGAACAAATATACAAAAAAAAAAAAACATACAAACACCCGAACATAGTACCTCCTCCTTTTTGTGAAGTCGGTAAAAATGGGACCCTATTACTAAGACTGCACTGTCCGTCTGGCTGTCTGTCTGTCACCAGGCTGTATATCATGAACCGTGATAGCTAGACAGTTGAAATTTTCACAGATGATGTATTTCTGTTGCCGCTATAACAACAAAAACAGAATAAAATAAATATTTAAGGGCAACATATGTCGCGGGCCTGTGGGCGGAGAGTAATGGGTAGCTCACCGACGATCAGGACCAGGCCCGTGCCGGACGGCGCGTACGTGTTCCATGCGCGCCTCAAAGAGATGTCAGCATCGAGGAGGGGCCCCATAGGGCCGAAGCCTGCCGGGTCAGCGGGATTGTCCGAAAGGATTACCGCTGGCCCGGAACATAAAGGGCTAAGGAAAAAAAAAAAGGGCAACATATGTATACAACTAATGTGTTTTTTTCGGCGTTTTTGCCTTGTGGTACGGAACCCTTTGTGTGCGAGTCCGACTCGCACTTGGCCAGTTTTTATATCTAGGTAACGAACAATAATGCAGGATTACACAAAGCATACTAAGCCAGGAGGCTTTATGAAAAGGTACTAATACTGAGGGTTGCATTAATCAGTTAACCTCTTTTCTAAGGCCTGCTCCTTTTTGCTGTAGTTACATATATTTGTAACCCTCACAAATGTTAAGCTGCGTCTACGCTAGCTAGGCGAAACAAGCATGAACGGAGCACGCATTCGTGTAGCCTAGTCCTACTAACTCTCCAAATAATTGAACATGACGACGATGGCATGACGCGATAACTGTGTTTGAGCGTCGATGCAAGAAAACAAAAAGTAAAATACACGAAATGCCATATACCTAATTTGTTCTGTGTTCACACAAAAATGTTGTTTTGAATATTTATAGCGCAAAACACTTATCTTGCATCAACATTTTTTGCCCAAACCGTTACTGTCTTGTTACTACTGGATTGTTATTTTGACAGCTGTCCAGAAGAGTCAATTATTTGGAGAGTAGGAGCCTCAAACGAGCACTTCATTCTACGCAATTTTGTAATCCGCTAATATATGACACAGCCTACCATATCGTCGCTCTGACTAAAAGTCTTATCTCATTTTTTAGCTGATTTGACTTGGGACAGCTACATTTCTATTCGTGATTCTTTACATTTTGTTGCCTTTCAAAATGGTACGACGGTTAGTGAAAAATGTAAAGAATCACGAATGGAGGAATGTGGTTATCCTGACTCAGATCACCTAAAAAATTAGACAAATGAGATAGGACTATTAGTCATGCGAGCGACGATATGAGGGTTACAAATTAATGTAACTGTCTGTAGCTAAACTGCCTACATTGCTAGCAATGTTTTATGTTGCCTGATGAATCACAACACCGAAAAAGAAAAGGACTGTTGCTAGCTGCGCCGTTCGCTCCCTGTAGCGTCGGATGTGGGTCAATAGGCTATTTTTAATAGGTCATAGGTTAGATCTATAATGAACAGACAAAACCTGAAATATCTACTGTAAAAAGTTTATTAGGTAATTTTTAATCGAAACGAGATACTACTGCAGAGTTTTACTGCAGTGTTTTACGTCAGATCTATAACTTCCCGACCGCGCCAGTCACCGTTCATATTTTTATCTAGAAAAGACAATCTCTAATTATGTTTCTACGCCGAAACATTTCCAATAAACGATAAAAATATATTACTTTACCACAAAGATGTTATTTCTTGCGCTACCAAAATTAGTCTATGACGCAAAATCTCTATCTTCAGGTAATTACGTTGGCTTTTACCGAAAAACTTTCGTAACTTTGCCAAGGGATGATCCACTTAGTCGAAGTTTGCCCGTGAACTTCAAAAATAGGAAGTCGGCCGAACGGCTAATGCAATTACTGGGAGCTGACGGCAAACTTGTTCGCCACGATTTATAAATATAAACAAAAAATCAAAAAGCACTTTTGAAGTCACCAAACTTGAAAATTGCTTTTTGATTTTTTGTTACAAAATGTCGAGGACACCAGACCAGTCCTCGACATTTTTCTTTGAGTTTTGAGAGCCAATTTTTAGTTAATTGTTTACGAATTCTGATTCATGATCTGTTTCATGGTACCTATAGCAATGCACCTACTTAGGACTTTCCAATGAGTACTAACTACTCTGAATTTCAGTAGAACCAACTGTTGAGAGTACCTATCTGTTTAATCACACAATAAGTAGAAATTCCAATATATGTATTAAAAGTAAATTTTTGTTTCATATTCGTCGAAAATTCCTCAATTCTCGAGTAAACGAGCGCAATCGATGAACACCTGGGAATTGTTTCACTTTAAATATTTTTGCAATATCAGCAATCCGAAATACCTGGAAGTAATGGGATGATGTAGGCTTACTGTTACCATTAATCAGTATCATGAATAAAACAACAGACTATTTACAGCTGTGTGTTCTTAACTTATATCACGAATAGCAAACCAAATGAAAGAACACATGCTTAAAGTCTAATCAAGTTTGTTTCAAATTGATATTATTTCAAGTTAAACAAATATCAACTTTATTGTAATGGTAGTTAAGTTGATTTCAGAGTAAAATTGAAAGAGTAATATTTTTTTTAAAGTAAACTGCACTTTATTGTGTAGGAGTTAAAGTTACTTTTCCATAAACTCATATTTGTTTACATTTTTGGCAAATAAGTCGCGAACGCAGATTACATAAACTTACGCCTTATTCCCATGGGGGTAGGCAAACGCTACACAACGATCCTTATACATACTCCTAATGTTATTACTGTGTAAAAACCTCACCGTGAAAACTTAGGTAAAGTGAGCGTGAAGTGAACTGTCATTCCACTTGATGCTAGGGATTGACTCTATTGACAGCCGCAAATAAGTATGTTAAAAAACAAGTTACCAAAACGTTTTTTAAGACATGTTTCTTTTTCCAGATGCTGTAAAGTATGCGCGAGAACGTTAGGGGAAGACTGCGGCGGATTCAGTGGGACGTGTGAGCCAGGACTCAAGTGTCTCGATGGGTCGTGCACCCACATCACGTGAACAAAAGTGAACAAACCTGTAATATATGTGTATAGTGTTGATAGAAACAGTACATATCTCCGACAACGTAGCCAACGAGAGGACCATGCGGAAGTAGGCGCACCGTACAAGCTTCATATTGGGTGACAATAAAATGCTAAGCTACGTAAGTAAGCAAAAGACATTACGGACGAAGTATTGTTACAATATCGATATGTTGTAAAGATTATTTCTTTGAACGAGCACAAATTTCATTTTAATGCCCCAAGCCCCGGGGAGGCGCGATAAAATCGACATCTTTGTGCTATTCGCTCGTTATGCATCCATTCAGCTATATCAGCTATATGAAGGTTTTAAGTTTAATGTACGCAGACAGAATATTTGCCTGGAAAATTACGTAACCTTTTTCCAGATTCGCATGGATAATAATTATGTTTTCGAATGTTCTTTTTTGTGACGCGTAGGCACTTTTTATCTGATGATGTTTCGGAAAGTTCCGCCATGTAACGTAAACATGAAATGTGTTGTTATATACACGGACAATAGCTATTGTTGCTATAACTTTCTCTCTGAAATGGAAACATGAAATATTCTGGGTTTTGCCCCAGAATACTTTGCATAAATAAAATAATTCTGTAAAATGTACAAGAACATTATTTTCTTGAGCTTATATTCAATATTGTTTCTTTGACATTCCATTTTAATTACGGGTTGATCCAAGCGAGAAGTGAGTATTTTAATTTGACTTAAAATTAATATTAATTTGGCATCGTTAAAATTATGTATAAATGTAAAATTACGGTAATGATATTTTGTAAGTACCTAAGTATGTATTAATTAACGAACTCTTTCCAATAGAGCATGTCTGATTAAATCCGCTAATGAAATATATTTTTGTAAAATCTGTGCTCCCCCCTACCTATTCGTAAAGCAATTATTCTACACCTTGAATTTGTACGAAAAAAATGTATAGTAAAAAATATCCAAATAATTATTTGAAACGTTAATTTAGAACGTTACGAGCGTGTAACAATTCTGTTACAATTCAGTGAGCAAGAACCCGTTTCGTGAGCTTAGGCACAATTTCAATTTTCAAAGACACGCTCTAGTGGATAGCTACCATAATCATCCGTGTTACAAAAAGGATAACTTGTAAATATTAACACAAAAATGTATGTTTACAAATAGGTATTCCAATTGATTCAGAACTAGACTATCAAATAAATAAAACAGTTTGATCATAGACATTTTAAATGGCTAAAAATATAATTTATAAAAGAAAACATATTAAAAACAATTGTATGATATAAAACAATTTGTAATTAAAATGTATCTATCTATATTTCTGTGTGCTTCCAGGTTACATGTAGAGTTAAGTTGATAAATGTACGTATAAAATGTTTCTTAGTTATGTAAATATGGTCTGAATAGCATTTTTATCTTGAATGTATATTTAGACGTATAGGTTCGTATACTGGAATAAGCGGTTCTAGAAATAAGTACCCCATCAGTTGTAAGAAAAATAATATATTTCGTATTGTATTGCCTATACCACTCTGCGCTCAATATGTTTCCATTCCGATACAATTTTGTGGAATTGTACGTACTTATTATTATAGCCTGTCGTATCGAAGAGATAATAATCGTATTGGTACTGTAGTGTGAATGAAGCCTAAAAAAATACTACTCGCGTTTGTTTTTGTAAATAATTTCTCATTTATAATAGGCATTACCTTAATATTTTTCAGATACTGTTTTCTACCTTGATATTTTAAAGTGTATTAATTTTTCAACGATCGTGTTTTCTTTGAAAATTCTTAATTGTATACTAGTGGTAACTCATAATATAAAAAAAAGTTTTCACCTTCCAAAGTTATGTAATAGGTACGACTGATTGGGTTGAAAATAGGCTGTATATTAAGTTACATTAACTTGAGAAGCAATTTTCAGTTTCCAATACCCCAGGCTTTGAAATTAGAACTTTCGCCATCTTGAATTTCCCTGCAGACGCTTCGCGTAATTTATTTTCACGTGTAACGAAAAATTATTTTTGATCAAAATCTAATTTTGCGTGATACTTCTCAGTTATCCTATCCTTCAAGATACTGAAAAAGTATTTATCCTCAAGCAATTTGTAACTAAAATCGATGTTAATAATGTTTTTTTTTTATGGAAAACTCATTCCATTACCTATATAAAATAAATTTCAAAGATTATTTTAATACTTTTTAATCAAACTATTTTAATGATTACACATAATTTCATTATATTTTAAATCACACAGAGCATTATTTCTAAACGTTTACCAATGTCTCATAATGACGAATAGTTCTGTTGCCTTATATATATAGTTCTAATACCTTTAACCCTCCTGCTCTAATTACCCCGTGACCTTTTCCGATGTGGCGACGAGAATAATCATCGGAACGCCAGACTCATCGATTTTAGTTTGCTAATTTTAGACGTCAGCACTAGGGTGTATCTAAACAAAATGTAACCTGAAATATTGAGTAACTATGTCATAAGTTGTATAAATAATTCAGAGCTACTCGTTAACTGTGCACATATTGAATAAATAAGTTGAAAATCTGTTCTATGTTTGTTTTAATACAACCTCCTATTATTGTACAAATCGGTAGTCTGAAATTGCCAACTTGTCTCGAGCAAGCGTGGTGATCAATGCTCGAGCCTTCTTTGTATCAGAAGAGAGGCCTCTGTCCTGCAGTGGGGCAATAATATACTGGTATGACTGTTTTCGTAAGTTTTATCAAACTCATTAGCTGTTATCAGACTCATTAGCCTGATAACACGGACGGCAAATTATAGGAATTGGGTCACTACCCAATTCCTACAATTTGTCGTCCGTAAGTGGTTGGTTATTGGAATTCGTGAACCAATAATATGTAAGTACCATGAATAGCTCAGACTTTAGTTACCTTTACATTAAAGTTTAATTAATTAGTCTGTTTAGATAAGACCGAGATAGGCACAAAAGTTTTTTTTTTGTCATAACAATGTCAGATATTGTAAAAGTAATTTAACGGAATGTGTTTGTAAAATACAACGTTCTAAAACATCTATTAGGATTGAACCCAGCCAACCAATACGCTTGTCTAATTTAATTCCCAAGCCTCATCGTTATACAGTTGTAAAGTCACAATCAATGATGTAAATTATAAACACGTTCAACTTCCTCCGGAATGTATGTATTTCAATGTGAAAATCATATTAAGTACATAGAATTCAGAAAGTATTTTTGCATGCTCGTGTTCATAACGAAACGTGCGCAGCACATCAATGAAGGAGTCGTACTAAAAATATTCACACCGATTTCAAAATTTGAAATTCAAAATGTAATATCAGTATTTTTTTATAAGTTGGCATTACTGGGGGTGACATTCTCGATATGGTCGAGTAAAAATCGTAAATTAATTTAGACCATTGAACTATGACTATCTACTGTATTTTAGGTAGATAGGTGCAAAACCCCAAATCATAGTCGGTTGTTATGCTCCACTAGATATTATTTGTGGCTTTGAGCCCAACCCAATATTTGAGTAGGGCGGGAATGTCACCTATCCCTGTGACCCTCTTATTCTAATAAAATGATCTAAAGTAGCGAATTCAGTATGAACGAATAAATATGGCAGTGATCTTATGATGGGTATCTTATGCTTCAATGGTATCGAATTGTTTCCACCTTATTTTCTTCTATACCTTCTATTAGTGTAGATAAAATTTTAACAAGCTTTTTCTGGTTCTGCCTTGTGGAAACCATAAAGTTTCCAAGATACTTAAGATAAGTATATCGTAAAACAAGTCCTCGTAGTTTATGTATCTCGTTGGCGATAAACTAACTATCATCTATTGTCTATTTTTCTATTACTATCTCTAAACGTGCCATTAAGATATAGCTAGACACAAGATGTGTCACCAATTTAAATTCTCATTTATTGTTACAGGCTGTTTGGTAGAAGGACCGACACAATTTTCTTAGGGATAAGAAGTGTCATATTATCCTATTTTTCACCCATAACACCTGTCTCAAGTGTCACGGTAGGTAATTGAGATAATAATATGTCTCTTTTAAACCACCCGAAATGTCGTCACAACTTTTTTGTTTGTTGTTGCAATAGAGCGCAATATTTTTTGGTATTATCTGCAATGTACATTTATTTACAATTGGTTCTAGTAAATGTTGCTTCCGAATGGTGCTTCCAAAGTCGTAAAATAGTGTTAAGGAACGAAAAATTTTAATTTCAAAATTTATAATAATAAAAATGAAAAATAAAACGATTTTGTGCTAACAAATGACATCCCCAATCCCTCAAAAAGTTGTGTCAGTTCTTCTAATCAGCCTGTACCAAACATGCTGTATATAGTAGTATAATTAAAGCGCTCTTCCTCTCTCTACATAATTAAAAATTTACTGTGCCCGACAGGGTCCATAATTGTTTCTATTATTTTTTTATTTACCACCTGTAATTGTACATTATGGATTGCAATAAACGATTTGACATTTGACAATAATAGAGCAATCACACCTTATTCTAGTCCATTTTCAGTTATTAAGGGAAGTTGGTTTTTCAGTAATTAATTTCTATGTAGGCAATTCAGCCTATACGCGAACTGTAAAGGTCAAATTCGTCAATCCAAATTACAGGCCTGTTGTTCTTTTTTCTCATTTGGGGCTAAAATTACTGCCTGAAATCATAATTTGACAGTTATATTCTTTGTTTAAGAGGTCTGAGGCTTGTAATAAATTTAAGAAAATTTAGAAAGGATCGTTGCGTAAATTATCTTTATCCTTGTTAATGTATATTAAATCTCGTTATTTAATAAAGGAATATTTGTTGCTGAGTGATTCTTAGCCAAGATTACTACACCTCATCGCATCCCGTGGGAGTCGTTGAGACTATTTACTGATTACAAGGTGGCTGGGCGGCATCCTCCTGTGCCTCGGCGGTGAAATCAGATCAAAATGTTCCGGAGGCAAAATCCCATCGTGCATTTGCCCAATTGAAATGCGACAGCGTGACGTAATAACACTGATTGCCTATTATACAGCAGGAGGTTAATTAACCCAATTAAAATATAGCACTCTTTTTTTAACCCGGGTAAATTGTAATCTTCATTTCCCCGTACTTTCCGACATTGTTTTGACACGAGGCCGCGGTTTCGTATCGGCGAGCTGGCAGTTAAAAGCGCTGTTAAATTTTACCGACCCATATTTTAAAGGTAAAGCTGGGCTTGTAGGGAAAAAGCCGTGTTTATTACTTCGGAAGAATCAACTGGTTGAGCTTTGGGTGCGATCAACAATCTGATTCTATCTGATCTGATTTTATAAAAATGTTGACTGATTTATTTTACTTTTGCCTTATTCCTCTATTGCTAAGGGTCATGACTGTGAAAAAGTAAAAGAAGATGGGTTGCTAAAATACTTTTTTGATTGAAAAAATAGACTTTAACATTATCGGTCAAAGAAAAGTTAATCATATAATAGTACCTACATTACGATATGTGTGAATTAAGTAGTCGGTGCATTGATAGACTACTAAAGTCACAGAAAAGCGTGATTTAAGGGCGGGTTAAGGTTACACTGTGCTAAAAATCATATTTTTAAGCTCTGACTTAAACATTATTTCACCTACTTTCTGTAAAAGCTTTGTTTTTCTAAAACGAACCAGTACTTACCTACCTACTTATCTAGAAATGTAAACGAGATTCAGAAAATAATCTGATAAAGTAATGAGAGCTGAATGAATCGATTTTAGCAAAAGATCTTTTGAACGGTACGCTGGGGAGCCGATAACTTTTATTAGCATTAATTTCGACGACATGTAACGTGCAACGTGAATGCTCTTTATTAGGTACTCTATTTCGAATATAGGTACCTAACAAATCGCCTCGTAAGTACCAAGTTACAAGACTTTTATTATTTATTTTATTTATTTGTTAACATAGGTAAAGAAATACAGATCTTATAATTGATGAACAGAGCGCTATGTTATGCCAGGAGGCGTACAAATATGGTGAGCAAGTCTAGCCGAGGATTACAATTAAAATTTACTAAACAAAATATTTGAAAATCATGCATAGTTATGGTATTAAATTAGAAAATAAATTGAACGATTACATATTATTTCATACTCCAATTCCATTCCAAGACAGATATCGATTGAGACAAAATAGAAGAACGGATTACTAGAATGAACCAAAGTAACATTTTGGTGGTAAAACATTTGAATCAGAACACACCAAAATGTTAATGGAATGGAATGTGAATTGTTCATAATTTTGTTGTAATTATCGTGAGAAAGGTGCTCTTACCCGCGCTTTTAGAATACCTACCTTTTAAGGCATGAGGTCAAAAGGGTGACTCATTTCGATAAGTGAAACCCTAAAATCTTATATAGACTCCTCTATATAAGATTTTAGGGTAATACATATTATGTATTACCCTAAAATCTCAAAATATCAAATCTACTGTTTGAATGAAAATCCGACGGAGCTTTAAGCAGCATTTTTCCGGCTCGATTTGTTCTAAGGAAAATTCGAGGAATTCACATCTCAAGAAAACTTTGAAAAAGGAGGCCAAAAAGCAAAAGAGTACGGTAAGACAGTTTTAACTTCACATTCATAGAGACTACTCAAATAAGTGTGTGAAAAAATCTACACTCAGCACAGGGTCTTAAAAACGTGCGGAACCCACAGGTTAATAATAAATTTTGAAACTTGTAACACTCAAGATGAAAGGTAGCAGCACCTGTTACGAGAACACGCTTTAATCTTATTAATACTGTATGTAATACGGTGCCTAACCTTGATATTCACTTGTATAGGATCTGGAAAAATGCCTGAAAACGGCTTACGAATTATTCGACAGACGTAGGTATTTTATGAGCGAAATATGTCTTATTATGTCGCTCAATATTATGGCTACAAAGGAGCCTTTCGGAATCCCTTGACGATTGTCGTTTGCTACATATTTAGCCGGCTAGAATTTTGACTATTTTTCCCTTTTGAAGGTGAAAGAAAATACAAGTAGGTAAAAATATAATAAAATAGTCCTCTAGATCGAATTTCGCCCATGGCGACCGATCTCAGCGGAGATGGGCGGAGCGGAGCCTTCGGCGCGGGAGATATTGTAGTGAAAAGTTTGTGCTCAGACACAGGTGCACTCTCTTCCCTCACTCTTAGAGTCTGTCGAGTAGTTAATGAGTTATAACACGTTTAAAAAAAAAATAAGCCGTTAGTTTAAAAAAAATAACTTTAAATATAACCTATTTTAAAGTCCAAATAAAGATTATGCATGCTGAAAAAATCTTTCAAATCAATGTTAAAAAAATATAATGTGACACAACTGTGTCCACGCTGCAATACATACGTAAATACGGTATATTTACATCATGGCACCCCGTGATGGCACCCAAATGACATCAAAACGGGGGTTGATATGTAAACGCCCATCGAGATAGGATAGAGCCGAAATCAACCCATAGAGGGAGGTCGTTGAGCCTATTTACATAATAAATCACCTGATTTGATTTGAATCTCGTTTCAATTTCAATGGCGTTGGTCATAGGAAAAGAAATTACAGAAGGTTTTATAATACTGTTGAGTGATTGGACCGAGTGACTTATGATCATTAGTATGTACAGACGTTGTTATCATAGTCACCATTTAAGTTATTATCATAGTCACCATTTCAGCCGAAAGACGTCCACTGTTGGACATAGGCCTCCTCTAGGCACTGCCACATCGATCAGCACCCTAATTGTGTAACACACTATTACTTTAAATTTGAATCATTTTGAAGCATATTACTCCATATGTTCGAAAAATGGTCTGCTCATCAACGTAAATAACGCAATGAATGTTGTTGAATTGTCAAAAACCCATTGCTACTGATAGTGTGTTACGCAATTACCCTGCGGTTATGTGTTTCCCGCATCCAGCGGATGCCCGCGGCTTTCACCAGGTCATCGGTCCACCTTGTGGGAGGCCCTCCAAAGCTACGTCTTCCGGTACGCGGCCGCCACTCCAGAACTTTTCCCAGTTGTTCTGCGAGCAATGTGCCCTGACCACTGCCACTTAAGTTTGGCAATTCTTCGGGTTATGTCGGTTATTTTGGTTCTCCTATGGATCTCTTAATTTCTGATTCAAAAGTCGAATAAGACAATCGAAGTAGTGGACGATTATGTTAATCTAGGACAAACAGACCAATTAGGTAGGTCCAACTTCGAGAAAGCCGTCAATCGTAAAATTCGGCTCGGCTGGGCAGCATCGGGGAGGCTACGCAATATCTTCGCGCCCCACATACCGCAGTGTCCCAAGACGGATCGCTCGTCGCTTACAATGGGCCTGATTAAAAGACTGAAAGTGACCCAAAGGGCAATGGAGATCTATGCTTGGTGTTTCCCTACGTGTATGATAGTAATTCAGGAATTCAAATTAAATAATAAATTGCTGTTTTGGGTGACCCTCAACAATAAATTATTTAAATATTATCAACTATAGTCTAGTACCTACCTAATGTTACAAATACCTAAAACAGGGATCCAACTCAATTGTCTGTGTACTCGATAATTTATGTTATTATCAAAGTTCGAAACTGTGTAATACTGTTTTAATTAACCGACAGGAATTTAGTGTTGAATCAAAATTATCGGACTCATCAAAACTTTGACTGCTGGAATTACAAACTATTCTGGCTCTCTCAGCCTTGTGGACAATCAACTAATAATAAATTGAATCAGTTCTATATAAAAAAAAAATACATTTGGTTGAGTTAACTACGGATCAAAAAACCGGCCTTTTTTTTTGCGAATGGGTAATCATCAAATGATCGCCGCCGCTGCCAATCGCCTCTACGAGGACACGGCGGAGCTCCTCGAAGCGGGGCAGACCTTCACCGTATGCTCCACCGTGTCCTCTGGGCGATCCTCGCAGTGGTGACACCCGGGCGTTTCCTCCCGCCTGATGATGTGCAGGAACCTCCCGAAACATCCGTATCCGGTGAGGACCTGCGTCAGGCGGTAGGTGAGAGCTCCGTGACGCCTCTCTAGCTACTCCTCAAAGAGGGGTCTTATCGCCACTATCGTGGCGTGCCCTGCGCTGGGTTGCGACAGTCGCTCTTTCCATGCCGCCATGAGATCGCGCCGGAGGTCTGTCCGCTCTGCCGTGATTTGCCGCGGAAGCGGCAACCAAAACCGACACGGAAACTGGCCCTTAGTCAGTACTTTTGTCTAAACAAAATATAGTGCGCTGTTTTCCAGTGTTCGCAAGCCTTACTTCTGAGTATGAGGTCCTGGGTCCGTTTTCGAGGCAGTAGTAGCCCCGGACTCTGGATTTGTGCCCTGCAGTTGATGGCAATAAGCTCCCCTGTGTCCCCTGTTACATGGGACTTAAACATAACTGGCGTAACGTGGGTGTGATACACCTCTGCCTACCTCTTCGGGGAATACAGGCGTGATGTTGTTATGTTAAAAATATGTTATGAAATACTGTATTTTAGATAGGTATTTATCTCAAGAACCGCGATAGCTAGACAGTTGAAATTTTCACAAACAAAATGTATTTCTGTTGCCGCTGTAACAACAAATACTAAAAACAAAATAAAATAAATACTTAAGGGGGGCTCCCATACAACAAACGCAATTTTTTTGCCCTTTTTTGCCAGACGCCAGCACATCAAGCTACTACAATCTGTCAAATTTCTTTAATAGATTATCAACTTTATCGCTAAAGCATTAGGTTCAAGATTGATTGGGAAAATTTGACAGTTTCGGGTAGCTTAATGTGCTGACGTCTGTACGTTGCCTTATTGCTTTAGAAACGAACCCCGTTTCTGTGACTCATATTTTTTTCCAGGTACAGATTAAATAGCAGTCACAGCTAATATCGACAAACATAATAATTATCCTCAAAAATAAGCTTTTTATAATTTCACAAAAATACAAGAGAGTTTGTCATTTTATTAGATTTCTACAGAATCGACCGGCAGTTACACAAAGAGCTGTCAATTAGTTTATAATTCACTTACCTTTTATTCCAAAAAAAAAATTATTTTATTTTTATAGTTTAGTCACCTTTTGTTAAAAATCGTCTCTATAATGTAACAATTATGGGAAAGAGCGGGATAGCCCCAACACAAGTATTATTAATTACTTACTGGGGTTGTCTCATTTATAATCTATGTAGCTGTTTTGAGACAAATAAACATTTTTCATTTTTTTTTTTCATTTTATGTAATCACAAAAAATGTAGGTACCTACGTAAGACCGCGTTATGAATACGTCTTTACCCTTTACTTCCTTGCATTTTGGGAAACCCTTGCTTTTCACGCTCACACACACACATAATCTGTAGATAGTATAATAATAGTGACAAAAAAAATTTTGTACCTCTCATCAAAAATATCTCAAGTATGAGTAATAACAGACGATATGAATCCAGAATACACCCAAAAAGCAATATAACCGAAATATTACGAAAGAAATAATCAACAAGAAATGTTTGTATATTTCCTCCTAGGTTTCGCAAATGTAATCTCAGCCTAACACGAGCAATGAATCGAGAGGATTGTGTCGGTAGATGATAGGTATTTTTCCCGATACGCACTGATTTGTGTAATGGAATCCGACTCTTCGGTGATTGATCTTGCGGTTCCTGTGATACAGTCTGATAGACTAACGTGATCTGTTCTGTCATTATACTGTTAATCTACTGAATTATAGACTTCGATTAGATTTATTGACTTAGCCTTTATTTTTATTTACCTAGTTAAAGCTGCGTAGCTTTATGCTGAGCGATTTAGATTTTTGCGTGGATGTGACGCTTTTTTTCCCCCAACTTGTTCTTTTTAGGGTTCCGTACCCAAAGGGTAAAAACGGGACCCTATTACTAAGACTCCAATATCCGTCTGTCTGTCATCAAGCTGTATCTCATGACCGTGATAGCTAGACAGTTGAAATTTTCACAGATGATGTATTTCTGTTGCCGCTATAACAACAAATACTAAAAACAGTATGCAATAAATATTTAAGAGGGGCTCCCATACAACAAACGTGTTTTTTTCAACGTTTTTGCCTTGTGGTACGGAACCCTTCGTGTACGAGTTGGCCAGTTTTTTGTGTTTGTGTTCTTTCTCTGCATCGTGTTTGTGTCAAAGATATTTCCTTTATGTTTTTATTGTAAAATGTGTTTGAAGATATTTATATAGTTTTGAATTAATCTTTCAGTTCACTACTAACCATACCATTCACGGATATATGATACCATTGTAGTAGATTCTCTGAAAATGTTATCCTACGGCAATTGCAATGTAGGTACAGTCAACAAAAGAGATAAGTATGCAGGATCGTCGGATATAGTTGAAGTTTAGTAAAAACCGATGGATGTTCTCGAATAAATTTAATTTATTTAATAGAAAACAATGAGCTCATTTATCAAATTAAATTTCAGTCGACAACATCCATATCGGTTTCATATTAAATCTCAACTATATCCGACGGTCCTGCATACTTACCTCTTTTGTTAACTGTACCTAAACAATAAAACATAAACATCAGTATCGAGGCTTTACTTCAAAGGTTTTTTTTATAATCTGTTTTATTTAAGGGAGTTTTGTACGCTTCGATGTCAATTCCATCGTGCTTTTACAAATAACAACTTACCTACTAACTAAACTAAATAAACTAATCTTAGACATACAAAACTTAACTTAATCTAATTTATTACCTAATAAAAAAGAATACAATATATTTGCTGCTTTAGAAGTAGGCTTGGGTAAAATACCATGGAACATTCCAACATCCATTTTCGACAAAGTCAAAGAGTTGAGAAGTTCTTTTCTTTTGTTAGTATATCGGACACATTCCACCAACACATGCTTGTGCATCCTCTACTGTACTGTACTGTAAGTTTGTTACAATAGTGTTTACAAATGATCTTATTCTATTTGTTTTTTTTTTTTCAAATTTCGCGACGCCTGCTTCTTTCTTCATCTATAGCTCGTACTTCTTACTCATTCAACCCTCTCTCTGATCAAAAACTCCAATAAATCCACAATCCATAATCAGCCTATAATGTTCCCACTGCTGGGACACAGGCCTCCTCTCAATGAGAGGGAGTGGGCAGTAATCCACCACGCGGGCCCGGTGCGGATTGGTGGATGTCACATGTCTTCGAATTTTTGGTTCTAGGACATGCCGGTTTCCTCACGATGTTTTCCTTCACCGCTTTGAGAGCAGTGGTGATAAAATAATTTACACAAAGTAAAGCGCCTGTCTGGGATCAAACCTACGACCTACAACTCGTAAGTCGTGTCCGTGACCACTGGGCCACCACTGCTCTGTAATATAATAAAAGAATAACAAACGTGCTGTTCCACAAACGATGGGACACTTAATGTCGTGTCCTGCGTGTCCTGTCAGCTGCACGTTGCAGGAGCTGATGGACGCTGGTGGAGGCGCCAAACAAGTGGCCGAATTCTGGGCCGAGTATATTTAGATTGCTATCGACACGCTAAGAAGAAGAAGAAGAATGTCAAGCACTCATATCTTAAAGGTTGTCTCAAGCCCTTTAACCAGTAAGTAAACGAACATAATTACTTATTATTAAAATTTTCTCCGGTAATACCTACGTACTCCTTTTATGTTCACATATATACTCATTAGTAGGAAATGCTCGAGTAACGAAAAGGTTATCCGTATTAACGTCGCTTGCGTACTTATGTATTAAGTACCTATCTACAGGCTTATATTTTGCCTTTAGAAGGACTTTTGGAGGCCTTTACAAGGACTTATCAAGGACATTTGTGAAGAAAAATATTGTGAGGAAACCTGGACCTTTATAAATAATGGATCTTTTTTTTTAATAAAAATGATTCTATTCGTTGGTAAGCGTATCACTATAAAACGGCTGGACCGATTCGGCAAATTTTGACAAATGTTCGTCATACTCCGTATTGAGTTTTAAGGGGGAAAAAAATTGTAAAAGTCTCCTGGCATTTTTTAAACTAAGGAAAAACTGAACGTCCTTTTTCGATGGGATTTTTGTGTGAACTTTTAGACATCGTCTGTCGGGTCGGTTAGTAATTAATTTAAATGTCTGATATCACCAATCCGTCTTGAGCAATCGTGGTGATCAATGTTCGTGCCAAGGACAGTAATAGGCTGGAAGGTAGGTATGACTATTATTGGGAAGACATCACGAGAGTCACTGATTCTTGTGAATAATAACGGCCGGCGAGACATATGAAATAGGCCATAAAAGAGGGTACACTACATAAATACGAAAAACTTTATTCCGTCAGTCACAAACACGAATTACAAAATACCGATTTTCATAATTCCGAAAGGTTCGAAATTCCTAATATAACAACTCCGATTTATCATTCATCCTATTTTTATAATTTCAAAATGCCTAATGTTGAGGTAGGTACAATAACTATTCTCAAAATACCGAGTTACAATAGATCTACTAACAAAAAGTCCGACTTATTGATAATTCGAAACATCACAGGTACGAATTCCGATTATTAGAGTAGGTACCAATTAATCAGAATTCCGAAATAAAAACGCATTGTAAAAATGAATAACAAGACAAATATATACGAGTAGAATACGGAATTCCGACGCGCAAAATATCGATAAATGCTAATACGATGCAACAAAATTGCGAAGCACGTTACCGCAAAAGATTTTCACTGCGATACTACTTGATTTCGATGCACGGTAAAGGTATTGTCACAGGGCTCCTATTTATGTGTAAAGGGTTTAAAGTATCCTAACTAAACCTAACCTCAGGGTGCCTCGGGTTCGCTCGGTCTTGAATCCTACGTCGTCGCCTGTAACGTTCGTTGCGTTCGGGTGCAGTAACGTGCATCGAAGTCAAGTAGTATCACACTATTAATTGAATCAGAATCCTAATTTTAGCAGTTTATTCGGAGTATTGAAAATCGGAATGTCGTTTTTCGGGCCGAGAACCCATCGACCATTTGATTCTACGAACGTATGAAAATCGCAAAACCATCAAATCGCATTTACGACTTTCGGTAAAATTAATTTCGTGATTTTTAATAATAGACATTGTAATTCTTAGGTACTTATTATGAAATGACATTCTAATTCTTATTATGAAATTCGGACTTTTGAAAATCGGAACATCGAAATTAGGAATAAAATATTTCGGAGTATTTGGGTGTTCCCCATAAAAGTATTACATTATTTGATTCAGATTCAGTAAAATCTTTGATTCGATCGTATTACATATTCCTATTCAATTTCAAACCAAACAGCAATGAATAGGTTTTCACCAAAGGGTTTGCTTGCACCAATGTTGTTGATATAATCCAATATGGAAATATGTCGTATTGCACATAAATCTTCGCCTGAACTCCGGTTTACATGATCTTGGGACCTTATAATGATGTTTTGGGTTGTCCTAACGTTGTCTAAGTAGGATGCGATAATCTGACGCGATAGGCACGTCATCCATCACGTTCGGTAGGCGAAAATGAAGGGTCACTCAAGTTTGTGTTACGTTTGGGAAGCATGGGACGCATATAGTTTGCTGATGAGGTTGATCCCAAGTAATGATAGGTAAATTAACTCAAGTTCGGAGACTGGACTTGATAATCAAACTATTGTGTGGGTAGGTAACTTCAAAAGTTATATATACATAGTCTTGCCCCAAAATGGAGCCGTCGCCCACAATGGGCCCCATTAGAAGGCTGAACGTCACCCAAAGGGCAATGGAGAGGACTATGCTTGGAGTTTCCTTACGTGATCGAATCCGAAATGAAGATATCCGTAGAACCAAGGTAGGAGTCGAATGTTTCTGGACTGACGACCGCGTACCGAAAGACGAAGCGTTGGTAAGCAAGGTGGACCCATAATCTGGTGAAGGCCGCAGAAATCCGCTGGATGCGAGAAGCACAGAACCGGTCGAAATGGCGGTGCTTGGGGGAGGCCTATGTCCAGCAGTGGACGTCTTTCGGGCAAAATAATTATGATGAAAGTAGAACCAAACAACAAATTCAAAGCCTTAAAATAGTACCTACGTTAAATACTGAACTTTAAAAAAAATAAAAAACTTAAAAAAGATCAAAACATGAAAACGAACCGACAATACAAAACATCCAATAAAAAATCTCTGGAATTAACAATATCCGCGAACTTAAAATTGTTCGATGCAGTAATATTTTTGGTTTCCTGCTTTATTTTTTTTTCCCATAAAAAACAAAATACTACCAGGCTTGCGCTACACATGACGATGTCAACTTCAGCTCTGGTGCAGAATAACAAAAAAATCTAGATAAACCTTGTGAACAAAATGGACAAATTCTGCCGCAGCTTTATTTGTTGATATTCCGATGAAACACGTCAATGGTATAAGAAACTCCTTGTAGCACATACTAATATCATCATCGTTATTGATGGATCATCATCATCTAAGGAGGAGACCTTTGCCCTGTAGTAGGTCAATACAGGTAAAAAAATAATTATTTGGCGTACCTTTGGATAGTTGTTTTTACCTATGCTTGTATGTATTGCTGCAAAAAAACAATACAGTATACTAATAATACATAGGCTAATAATAATTAAACCGCATGTGTCCCATTACCCAGTTCCCCGAAACGTGATTGATGAAGGCAACCGTGACGTCACTGTTACCCTCAATATCGGCCGCTAAAATTGTGTTTACCAATATAGGGCAACGTCCAGCAAATTGTTGCTCCAGTTTATTAGCCGATAGTTGCCAAGCAAATACCTACTCTCAATAAATCACAAATAAATCTCAATTTTGAATCTTGCGTAAGTGTAACACTTACGCAAGATTCAAAAGCGATTTTCTCCTAAAGTATTGATAGTTATATTTTTTCATCCCCACTATTATGGAATAGGTACTCGTATTTTCTCAAAGTTGTATTTTTTATTATACCTAAGGCATTTATGTGAGAGGATATCCAGCGATTCAAATCTTTGAGAGAGGCCTATGTCCAACAGTGGGCTGGTAAATATAGACTGATGATGACATTCTACAAAAGTAACCTTTTTCTTATAAACTTGATGTAAGTAGTAGGTACCTACCATTATTTACGGCCGGGTACAGCCGTTCTATTCTGTTAAAGTCTCACCGTGAAAATGTAGGTGAAGTGACCTGACATTCCACCTGAGTGATTGACATTCTTGACAGCTCACTTCACCTAAGTTTTCACGGTGAGATTTATACAGAATACCTCGGCTGTTCTTTGTGTATAAGGAAACATACACAACGGACGCAAAAGCACAAGTCTTATCGGGGACACTAATGATATAATGAATCTTGTTTATCGTGGTCACAGTGATGTAAGCCAGTGTAGTCTCAGCCTTAGAACTGTATACAAATTAGCTAGGGTCTGTGGTAATCCCTCTGTGAAGAGATAAGGGGAAGCAAAACCTTGTTTTCTTGTTGAACGGGGATTTAAACGACAACATTGTGGAAATGCTTGTCATCCTGGGCTGTTTTGGTTACTGCGCTGTTGTGTCAAGGCCGTGATTCTTGGGAAATGGTCGGCTAATGTAGGTACGCACTATTTGGATGCAAGAATGTATTAATAATTCTTACAGTTATGTGCAACGATTGTTTTTAGCAACAGGGTCGGACTGCGATTTAGCAGCCGCATTACGAGGAGCAGCAGTTTAATCTCAGCTTTGCATAAGCATATTCACATACATTAAAAAGGTCACCGGGAATAATACTGGTAGTAACCCTCATTTCAATAACATCTAAAAATAAAATGTAGCTAATATTTTATTTCAAGATGTTTTTGCAATAAAGGATGTTATTGGTCCCGGCTGTCATTCGTGAATGGCAGTCTTTACAGGTCGTCAGAAGCGCGAAAATCTGACAACCAGTCTTACCAAGGGGTATCGTATTACCCAGTAACTGGGTTGTAGAGGTCAGATAGGCAGAGGCTCCATGTAAAATACTGGTATTCAGCTGCATACGATAAGACTGGAAGCCGACCCCAACATAGTTGGGAAAAGGCAAGGCAAGTGATGATGTTATTGCAATAAAGGTTAAAATGCTAAGTATTCTTTAAAAATAATAATAATAACCCCCCGACCGATTTCGGTCATGGTGGCCAAACTCAACGGAGATTAGCCATTATGCAGGAGATATTATAGTGTACAAGTGTGTCCGCAAACGAAGGTGCACTCTCTATTCCTTTACTCTCATAATCCGGTGGGACGGCAATCCGACACGACCGGGGAGAGATCAGGTGCAGGACGCTTTTACGAGTTTTCCAAAGCACGGGGGTATCAGACCACCAACTTCCAAACTCCGGGCTGCTACTATAATCAGTTCTATTTCATTATAAATGTTGGCGTTCACAAGTGCCTTATAAATGCCTATTTGAAATAAATGTTTTGACTTTGACTTTGGCCATAAAAACTCTTTGACGGTAAGACTTACTAGGATGGTAGGAGGTACTTTAAGTGTTTATTCATTTACACACCCACACAGCGGAATCCAACAGAAAATGTATCAGTGTATTTGAATAACTGAATATTGAAAACTATGATCTGTGTTTACATTGGTGTTACGGTTTCCATGAATGTTACTGTATGGATCAAGATAGACAAAAAGAAACGAGTTATTTTATACATCAACGTCACACAATCAAAACTTAATGTCAGCCAGGCTGTAAAAATGTCACGGTAAAGTTTTAGCGCTAGAGCTAATCTCTAGTATCTTAGCATCAGACAGAATGACGAGGCGATCTATTGCCCCTGCTCCGTTGTCAAGTCTTTCCAAGCACTTGGTAATTTATTGTAAATACGCAAGAATACTCGTATTACCATCAAAACTAAGGTGAAGTGAGCTGTCAAAAGCAGTCAAAAGTGTCAAATCCATCAGGTGGAATGACAGCTCACTGTTCCACACCGTTCTTTATTATGCGCTGGTGTCGGTGACGAGTAAACATAAAAGAACGCCGTTTTTCTAATTACAACGTTTTATTCAAATAAATTATTACAGGAGAGTAATATTAGAGGTACACGGGTATGTTCATTTTTCACCACCAAAAAACAAAAGCAATCTACCTTAGACACACCAAATGTTTCTTTACTTTTTTAAATATTTTTCTATGTTATGAGTATTGGTCATAAACATGCTGGGGCCTCGGCCAAAGCTAATTCAACAGAATTAATAAAAACAAAAATCCGTGACATAAATGACACAAAATTAGAAGTTATATAATCGCTGTGTTTCTGAAAGTTTATTTCAGAAACACAGCGATTTAAATTAACTTATACATAAAAAACCTCAGTACTTAGTATGAGCTCAAAGAGCTAGAAGTTAAACTTTAACAAACATAGCGAGTAACTAGAAGATTTAAATTAACATATACATAAAAACCTCAGTACTAAGTATGAGCTCAAAGAGCTAGAAGTTAAATTTAAACTTTACAAACATAGCGAGTAACTAGGAGATTTAAATTAACTTAGACATCAAAAACCTTGGTACTTAATATGAGCTTACATAAAAGAAGTCAGTTAATAAGACAAAAGAGAAATCCTTACTTAAAATAGACAAGACACTAATCAGTCATAAGGTAGCGGACAAACTTTCATCACACTTGTTCTAATAATTTAACCCATAACCGTTTTTACAACAACTGCACGAACTAAATTATCCTTTACTGGAATGACCTCCACAATTCTACCCTAAGGCCTGAAACTGCGTTAAGCGGGCGCCCGCGACGGGCAACCGTCGCGTGTCTACGCGCGTGGACACGCGGGTGGGCTCCGTGGCTACGCGACGGTCCCCGTCGCGGGGACCCGTCGCGGAGACCGATTTACGCAGTGTCGCTAGTTCAATTTTAACGGTGTGCTTGTATAGTCGTGTCGATGGAGAACTTAATATATTATTACGTAGCAAAACGACGACTAGCAAAAAAACCGTATCACCTAGCGTTATTAACTGAACAAGCCCGTGCGTGTTCCCGCTGGCGGGGACCGCGCGTGCCCCCGCGACGGGTTCCGTCGCACGGAGGCGGGCCCCGTTGCGTGGGTGCGGGGCGCGCCTCCCCGTGACGGACACCCACGCTGGTCCCCGCGACGGAGCACTTTTGTATGAAACCTAAGTAACACCATAGCACCCTTTTCTAAGTTGGGCTGTTGGGTTTTCCAATTAGGACGACTTTGCAGCATGACGAAGTTATTGCATATGCCATTGTTGCTAAAAATGCTGTTGCATTTGAGTATATTGCTTCCAGAAACTAAGTCTTCCTACATTTATATCAACTAAATTTAGCTCCGGATAAGAAGTCAATGGAGAACCAGTGAGGAAATGTGTAGGTGTCAGGTAAGATATGTCATCACAGTCTCTTGACTAATGCGTCAAAGGTCTACTGTTTAAAATGCCTTCGATTTGGACTAGAATCGTGTATAGTTCTTCATAGGTAAGGATACTATGGACAATTACACGTTTCATATGATATTTAATACTTTTTCACCTTTTTAGCATGACGTCCTATGTTCAATTCCCGTGTCAAGCAAAAGTGTTATTGGGTTTTTCCAATCAAGAATTTCCCAGCACTTCAGTATTTTTAATCTTAGTTATTGAGCAAAATATTTGTTCAAAATTGCAGCAGTAGTACAATAATTTTTAGAATATTAACTCTTTGCTAATAAGAGAAAAGCTAAAAAGCAGTTTATTAAAAAAAAAATGTTGTTAATTTAATAACATATAAAAATGACAGTGTTGATGGAGTTTTGTTGCTCTACCATTCAGAGAAATATGTATTTAAATAAAATAAAATAAAGTCCTCCAGACCGTATTTCGGCCACGGCGGCCAATCTCAACGGAGACTAGCCTTCGGCGCGGGAGATATTATAGTGCACAAGTGTGCGCGCAGACACAGGTGCACTCCCTCTTCCCTCACTCTCATTGTCCGATGGGACGGTAATCCGACACGACCGGAGAGAGATCAGGGGGCCTAAAAAGGCCACTTTTGCAGAATCATAAAAGGAATTCATCAAATCATTATAAATCATAATAGACAGTTAACTGTTAAGTTAATCGTATCAAATCCCATTGGTGAAGGATTTTTCAGTTATTTTTTTTTTGTCTGTGCTTAAATACCAATCCAAATCCAATCCCAATCTCTTGCAACGAAAAAAAGCAAAATACGTTTATGATTCTGCCAAAGTGGCCTTTTTAGTCCCCCAGGGTTAAGCCGTGGGATATGTATTTAAGTGCTAATCAAAATCCAATATCCAGTCAAATGCAGAGCTAACCAAAACTAGCTCACGTCCAAACAAATTTCCGTAAATTTTATATCGAGCTAGCAATAGTACGAGTATACCTAATTGCGCGCGTGCATGTGCACACAACGTTAGCAGCAGCGCACTGCCATGCTATATCGTTGCCAGCTAATATGGAAGCAAATTTCATTTTATAGACCCAACCCGGCCGGTGATACCATCTACGCTCGATTTACTCCGGACAGGGTTGCCAGGGGCAGCCTTGCGCGTTGCGCAACTAATGAACACGCGACTTCTTTCTTATTTCGTTTCGTTTAAATGTGTTTTGATAAAGTTAGTGATCGTAAATAAAATAAAATTGTTTAAGAAAGGTTGGTGCCCAAAATGTGTAAAGATTTTTTCAGCGGACTGCTGAGCTAGGTTATTTGTATGTATTGTTACATACACGTCATCAACACGTCAACCAAGAAACAAAATGCTGCATATAAGTTAACCTAATTACTAACACCATAATACAAAAATGTCCAGCACAAAAATAATGGTTTCGCAAATCTAATCTGAGCTTAATTAACGCTCGGGGACGGAAGGGAGATGTCAGTGATTATTATGACAGTAATAACCAACACAGTGTAGTTTATTTCCGCAAAAGCAACAGTTATTTGAAAAAGTACGACGCAGCAGCCCTACATTTATAACTAGACGCTTAATTCTACAAACATTTTGGAAATTCATGCAAGTCAAGCGTATTATCTGCATATCGCATGACTTTCTATCACGGCTTTACGACAAGTGGATTGGCTGTATCCCCTGATATAGCCAATTAGTTTTATGGCGGGCCGCTTATGGCAGCCGCAGCCCTCACACCGCGGGGGCTTTGCTTCGTCGCCGCATTCAATAGCTTTTGTGTTGGACTCTTACCTTTTGTTGTTGCGACAGAATCATGACAGAAGGCCCCCAGTTGTTGAGATTGTACTGATTTACGACGCAACCGTTGAAATTGGGCCTTTTATTTTATACAGCACTGAATCACGGCGAAGTCTTTATCTAAAATATTAACGCTGTTTTATGTCGGTTGTTGTTCTCAAAGGTTCTGTATGACCGATGTTCAGACAAAGGTTCTAAAGGAAGTTATAAGGCATTGTGTATTTAATTTCAGAAGTATGCTTGAATTTGCCACTTATTTGAACTTGTGTTATCAGGAATTCGTTGAATAATGGTAGTCTATGTAATATATAAAATTCAATGTCCTGACTGACTGATGTAGCAACGCACACCCTAAACCGCTGGTCCTAGAGACATGAAATTTAGAGGGTGTTTTCTTTGTGAAGAGTAGGTATCCACTGTAAGTGAGTAGGTGAAAAGGGAGGATTTTGTTTGTATGAAAAATCTTATTCCTTGAGTTAATAATCTTCAAACTTGGCACGAATACGTATCTAAGTAAATTACCTAAGAAGTTTGGCATTTTTTGTTTTTCTAAACTACTTCCTGATGGGGAGGTGTCAAAGTTTGTATGGAATTTTAACGCGCGGACCGATTAACTTAAAATTCAGTATTTATACTTAAGATCAAAAATAAAGAATAACGTGTATCAGGGTTTTTCAAAAATCTACCCCTAACGGTGTGAAAAGTTAATTTTACAGGGGAAGCTTGATTAACTTTAAAATTGGTATAAACAATCTTTGAGTCAAGTAATGAACACATCCCAAACAATTTTTCAAAATTCCACCCCTGTGGGTGAAAAGCGGGAATACAGTTTATTTGAAAAATCTGATCCCTTTTTGATGTATAAACTTAAAAATTGGCCCGAATTTTTTCTCTAAATAAATTATACAGATCATACACATACGCTTTCGAAATTTTTAGAATAAGTATGAATTTCACGCGGACGAAGGTGCGGGATCTTTGAAATGTTATAGTGCTAGTAGATATCTACGCTTAATGTAGGTATCAAATAATAATAATTAACATCTACTTGGTACAATGATAACCTACAAATATAACACCAAATATCAAATATCAAAGATTATAAACATGGATACAATATTAACTAGACATCCCAAAATACTCAGCTCTAGAATAAACATAATCTCGATAGCCATATTGAGTTCAGCTCACCAACACTGCTAATCGAGATCATCACGTGCGAGTTTATCACAGAATAAGATCAAAAGTTTATCTTTATGAGCATCTTATCACAATTCTTACTTTCACGAATCAGATTCTGGATCAATGCTTCCCACTCCTAAAAACAAAACTAGACAAAACGTAGGCTAAGCTGAGTAGGTATCAGACTATCTTACTTCTATAAGGTAGGAATAAATGCCGAAGCTCGATGGTAGTCGGGAAATTCGAATTCCGTCGAATTCCAATATCTAGAGGTCTTGTTAAATCAGACTAAAATGCGAGAGGAACTTTTCGTTTTTGTACACGAAAGGGGAGGGCCGGAGACGGCACGTAGACCCAGTAATTAATGCGAAACAAGGAGAAATAAAACACATATTCACACCGAAATGTGTAACCGGCGGGGCGTATAATTAAAACATCACTTGGGTAGAATCGGATGAAAGAGTTTCAGATACGTTCAAACACGACGTGGGCTGTGGTTGGTACCGTTTTTTGTTGAAAAATTCTTTTTGGATCGTACAATCGCCAACAGAATTGGCAATTTATATTTACATCATGCGGAGCGGAACTGAACGCATTTACAAATTGGCTTTAAATAGGTACTTGATTTAATTCTTTTGCGGTTGTTAAGTATCAGATTTGATTATTTTTATTGGATTAAAACAAACGTACGTAATAATTCAGTAGTAACAAACACTATATATTTTTGGGTGATAAAATAACAGTCAGAAGAGCCCTTACTGAACTTATCAAGAATTTCTAGAAACTTTGCTACCTACATTGAATGCTACTACAGTGAATTGTTACTAAGAAACATATTATGAGTATATTGTGTTGAGGTAAGTTGTAAGAATATTGAGGTAACGTTGCTACGCTCTGGTCGTAGTATACGGAAAATATGCGGTTTCAAAGCTTATTATTCGAGAGTGATAGGTACCTACTTTAAGTCGTAAAAGTAGACTGATATTTTGATTCCGAGGTAAGAAATTAATTCATTTAAAATGAATGATCTACCATGAGAATCCCAATATTTTTTCATGTTCAATCAACTCTACTTGGCTTTTTAGAATAATTTATTTTCGCCTATTCCTTTTTTATGAGGAAACTTATTTAATACTTCTTTATTTCAATCCTTCTTGTGCTAAAATAAAATACTTTACAATTTGCTAGAATTGTGTTACCTACATTTTATAGGTGACTGTACCAAATTAAGCTAACAGACTTTCCAACTTATCGCCATATTTCAAGTAGGTACTCACAGAATTTTTAAGGGCCCAAAAAATTTCTAGAGCCTTTTCATATAACCTTTTATTTCAAACAACGACTGATTTTTTCAAGAATGCGGGTTGAAAAATTTGCTTAAATCTGGCTTTAGAAGTTAACACCTTTGAGATAAGTAACTTTGTATTTGATCAAAGAGAAACATATTTCATGCCGTTCAATTCATCCGTTCAAAATTATTCATCGTCAGTCTTTTGTGAAAAATGGAATCGAGTCAGGCCAGTGATTTCTAAAATTGCGAAAATTGGGAAATTATATTATAATTGATTCTCAGCGACCTAAGAAGATAATTTTTAAGAATATAAGAGATAAGAAGAAAACTTTTTAAAAGAGTTTCTTGTCCATTCTTCTCCATACGAAAACTACCTTTTGGAATGGGCGACTAGAATCAATTCTATTTTATCGTAATTTTTGACGTTCAAAAGTGCCTTTTATGTGCCTATTTGAAATAAATGCTTTGACTTTGACTTTTTTTTTTAAATCTCTTGACTTTTTATAAGTTAATAAGCTATTTCACTATGATTATGCTGTTTTCTTGTAATTTTGATAAATAATTAATGATACACTACTCGCTTACAATATCGGTAGACAATAGCACACTTAAATTTTATGTCTGGACCTATGTCACAATATAGACTCTCATTCCAATTCTTCGTATTTTTCGTTCAAATATCCATAGAGTACAGTTTGTGGGTGGGTAAAGTTATCTCTTCAAAGAATTTCTGCTGACTTTTCTAAGGGTATCCTAGTGCGGTGCCCCTGATAACGCGACCATTTTCTTTTTGTGGGAATCAAACTAATAGTTTCCCGAGGGCTTATAGAACGTAATAAATTTTATTTCATCTTGACGTATCTGCCGTTTTCTATTAGTTGCGCAGTTGCGATCTATTCGACGAGAATTGATTTCCTTTGTATAAAACAAAAAGGCCCATTTATCTTAATAATCTTTGAGGTTTTACATACTCTAGTCTAGACCATCAATTAATCACTAAGGGTTATTGGTAAAACATTAACAACCTCTTAAGAGGTCATTATACCCCTCATTATGAACAACTTTTATTATGTTACCAAACCAGAAATCGCGAAAAAAAATCAGCTGTTCCCTACATTTTGACGAGTTATACGAACATAAATGTAGTTGTTAATGTTTTACTAATAACCCTGTATAATGTGTCGTTAATTTCAATAGGTTAAATAATCAAAGAGACTTTAATTAATTTACTATGCTAAACTGTTATTTTCTTATGCATAATTAGGGACACGCCACACCAGTAATAGCTGATTATAATCCTAAACGAAACTGCGCAACGTTGAATTAGTGATTATACGTTTTATGTGCCACGAACAATGGCCGCAAATTAATAATTTTATGCAAAATAATTTGCGAGACAAATTATTGGCCGTTCTACAGTTTAGAATCAAGCTTCTAAATCTTTAACATAGCTATATTATTCTTAATAATTTCTTAACAAAATTAGGACATCATAGAGCTATTGTCTTTGGCTCATTACGTTAGCCGTTGCCGTTAATTCGCCTGCGAAGACAATAAGTAATGCTGACCCGTGGCCCTTTAAAATGGTAGAGTAACCAGCTATCACAGACCTATCTCCTAAATCCGACCCTTGCTGTTCACAATCGGAACCGAAATGAAATCCGGGGGGCAAGGGGTCAAGCGTTACTGGGGCTAACTGGGGGATATTCCGTAAATGTGCGTGTGAAATTGTAATTCTAAAACGTCGTCATAATCCATGCAGTGACCCTGGATATGGGACAGGCGGAGACAGGGGTCTCTTGACACGAGTAGAAAGATTAGTCCCACATACAAAATGCAAATTAAACGCGGGCCGTGTATGGAGGAAGATAAAATAGTGTGTAATGCGTGGGTACTTGAACTACTTGCCCGTTGTTTTTAGGGTTCCGTACCCAAAGAGTAAAAACGGGACCCTATTACTAAGACTCCACTGGCCGTCTGTCTGTCACCAGGCTGTATCTCATGAACCGTGATAGCTAAACAGTTGCAAGTTTCACAGATGATGTATTTCTGTTGCCGCTGTAACAGCAAATACTAAAAACAGAACAAAATAAATATTTAAGGGGGGGCTCACATACAACAAACGTGTTTTTTTAGGCGTTTTTGCCTTGTGGTACGGAACCCTTCGTGTGCGAGTCCGACTCGCACTTGGCCAGTTTAACTTTGTGCTATCATAATTATTTTACAGGCTTTGTTGTCTCTCTGCGACTGAATGGCTGTAGTTTTGAGTTAGTCTCGTGTTGAATCACGTAGTATGTTTATCTAAATTATGATAAAGTAAACAGTAGGTACCCAGTGAATACGTAACATTTCAAATTAACGTTTCGGTGTTGAAATACGTTTCTGTTTCTGTAAAGTGAGTTTAATTTGTTTTGTAATGTAATTTTAGTTTGTTGAATGTGACTATTTGGTTTATCTAATTGATGAAAATAACTTTATCATTGGTAGCGGATAATGTTTTTATAAAATAAATGGTTATCATTGTGCGAGGATTACGATAAGTACTTCCACATCTGGGAGCAGCCGAGAAAAATAATCGAATAAACCGCAATGCTCAAGACGCCGCGTCGGCAAAGCATGAAAATCCCTTACCACCAAAGCAAGAAAATCCCTTACCACCAAAGCCAGAAAATCCCTTACCATAGGACACCTAGGCATGATGTACGTGGTCCAGCTGCAATTAGCCGGGAGCTCTCACGCTTGGTCCTGGTTGATTCTGCTTGACCGAATTGCGATTCACCTTTTGGCAGTGTTTTATTGCTACGGCTACATTGTTGTCGCGAAAAGGGAACTACAGCTCGACGAGTTCCGCTCGGCGTGGAGCGCACGAAGTTTAGTTTGCTTTTCGCTTTATCGCGACAATTTGGACATAGCATTTATAGGCTTTGAAGATCACATATACACACACAGTTCCCTCACAAAAGTTTTGTCATTTTAATTTTCTTATGCAATGTGCGCAATGGCTACATTGTAGCGGCATCAACGTCACCCCTTTTCTATGGAGAGTGAGAGAACTTTTTACCCTGTTAGTTATACCTCTATAACATTGTCACATAATGCGAACTACAAGTAGCGTGCTCTCTCGCGCACCGCTCGACGTCTCGTACAACAGAAAGCGTGTTATCGCGTCAATGTAGCCGTAGCATTACGAATTGCACGCGATTCACCACCTTGTAGTGACGGTTTCGAAAAACCCTTGTAACACAATAAAACAGTTCACACATTTAAAAATTTTAAAGTAAACGAGTTTTTTTTTAAGTCTTTGTTATTTTGTAACGAATTACACGTTTGACGAAAACTTTCTTCCACACGTGGCATTGTAGATGGCGCGCGGGGCGCGACCAATAAAGACCCTTGATTGGAAAAAACGTATGAAAGGTGTCACGCTGCCTGATCATTCGATTTATGGAGTATTAGCAGCGCCCCGCGGTTTCACCCGCATACGTGTCGGTCCCGTTGTAATATCGAGATAAAAACACTATCCTATGAAGGACATAGGATAGTTTAGATAGTCCCGGGACTCAAACTATCTCAGTACCAAATTTCATCTAAATCGGTTCAGCGGTTTAAGCGTGAAGAGGTAAGAGACAGACACACTTAATTCGCATTTATAATATTAGCATGGATTTAGGGCCGATAAATGAATAAATACAAATAAGTGTGAATAAATTAAACAATCATGTTTACATTTTCCACGAATTTTAGTAGCTTCAGTTCGAAATCAAAAGCAGCATTAAAATTTCATTTCATGACATAGGTATAAAATAATCTATTATCCATTAGATATGATAAGTGATTAATACTCACACTAATATTATAAAGGCGAAAATTTGTGAGTGTGGGGGTGTGTTTATATGTTTGTTACTTTTCACGCTCAAACGGCTGGAAAAATTTTGTATGGAGGTAGCTGACACCCTGAATTAACATATAGGCTATTTTGTATCCCGATATTCCCACGGGATCGACATTTACGCGGGTGAAACCGCAGGGCGCAGCTAGTGATATATAATAAACCAGACGACCTTTAGACAAACGATTATTTTGAAAATCCAATATACAAGACACTTTATAAACAGACACTTACGCTAGTAAAAATATTCTGTTCACCTCGCCAGAGAAAATGGTATTAACGACATAACGAAGTCAACGATGTGAGCACAAAGTACAAATTTTATTACGCAGTAAAATGTGAAATTAAATCAAATAATTTTCGATATAACGCCTGCGTAAACGGCTAGGTGCCGTAAACTGAGATGTGCAAGCGAAGGGCTTTTGAAATTATATTTTTATAATACTGGAAGTCTTGAATAATATTTTTTTTTTGCTGATGTATGATTTACGTTTACGTAGGTACCTAACTGAGGCTTTAACAAGCTGAAACTTCTCATACTGCCAAAATTTTAAAACATATTTTTTTGGGTTTTAGTACTTACCCATCGGTCTGTCCATTAAGAAGGTACTTTTACTATTGTATTTTTCAGTAATTTTATTTTATGACCATTACGTACAGACTATAAGTAGCATTATGTGCAATAATGACAAAAATAATTTGTTCCAAAAGCTGACAATATGCCACCATGTAGCAGTAAAATGAGAATTTTAAATACATTTCCAGTTTATGTAAATAAGTTTGTATCAAGTAAAAACGTCAAAATAAACGTCTCTTGGAATTCCTTTGTTCCAAGTTTCGGGTTAAGAGGGTATGCCATTGGGCAGACGAGTCTCGTGAAATGTCACATCTGATCTACACAATAGGAAGAATAACCGATAATTACTACTGTGTAGGTACTTTAGTATCCTTCTTTCCAACATTCAAACCTGTCAGTTAAGGCCACTGGGAAAATAGCTTATTGTGAACAATCTCTTATCATCATAATATCTTCTTCTATACATATAATAAATCTGTAGACGAGGCGTTTCTGTACATTGAAAATAAAAAAAATAAAAATAGTTGGGGTGTTATAGGATAACCAACAAATGCCATTTCATCAATTTTTAGAATTTTTGTCTGTTTGTCGGTTTGTCTGTTTGTCTGTTTGGATGTGACACATTTTGATTTGAACAAGTTCAACGTAAAAAGTACTAAACCAATATGGTTAATTTTTATACTCAATTATAGTGTAGAACTCGGAGTAGTGATTAGTTTTTGTTTCATTGCAATCGCTTCACTGTATCAAAAGACATAATCAATTTAAAGTATTCTACAACAACTTTCATTACGTAAGTTGGATACACGTAATGACATCTATTGGCGCTTTATAGTACTAACGAAAACATAATTACTGTGTTTATAACATTATTATTGTGTAAAGATTGTACCTATGAAATACAAACTTCTTGTATGATTTGTCTATAGAACTGATTACCATAGTAACGGGTAATTAACAATCTTGTCATATGAAATCTAATAAAAATTACGATTGTATTCAAGTGAATTTGCTTTATTAAATATTATTGCTAATTCTTCACATGGTAGCAGAGCGTGGTTGAAAAAAAAAACCTAACGTGGTTACTAATATAGAAGATTAGTACAAAGCAGAGTGTTTACAAATAATAGTGAAAAAACACTATAATGTAACAACTGAAAAACAAGGAGAATACCTAATCGAAAAAAAAAGGCAAAGATGTCGAACAAAATAGAAAATTTAAATAAAGAAAATTACGACACATGGGAAATACAAGCCAAAGCCGTTCTAGTTAAAGGAAAACTATGGAAATATGCAGAACAACAAATAGACTTAAAAAATGCAAGTGAGTCGGATATTGAAGGAAACCTGCTGGCTATCAGCGAGTTAATTCTCATGATATCGCCGTCCGAATTAAAACAAGTAAAAAATTGTAAAACAGCTTATGAAGTTTTGAAAAAGCTAAACGAAACTCACGCTAGCAAATGTCCTGCGAGGAAAGCAACGCTACTGAAGCAACTAATTTTGAAAAAATATGAGAAAGGTAACGACATCAAGGAACATCTAGACAACTTTATGGACGTTGTAGACAAACTGGAAGACATGAATGTCGCCGTTCATGAAGATTTATTAAGTATTTTGATGCTGTATAGTCTTTCCTCAGAATTTGAAACTTTTAGAGTTGCGATTGAATCCCGTGATAACCTTCCGAAACCGGATGAACTAAAAATAAAAATTATAGAGGAATTTCAAGCGCGGAGAAACACTCAAGGAACCCAACCGAGTACAAGCCCAAGCGAACAAGAATCGTTCTATGCAAAAACAAATTTATACTGCAAAATATGCAATAAAAAGGGGCATATGACTAAGAACTGTTGGAATAATTACAAAAATAAGAACAAGAATAATCCTAAAAATAAAAGGAATAAAGATAACCAAAAAGAAGTCAATAGCTTAGCATTATTAGCAAAAGATGAAGCATTCCAGAAACAATGGATTTTGGACAGTGGATGCACATCCCATATGTGCTATAGCAAAGAATATTTCAGTGAAATAGAACAAATGAACAAAACTCTGAAACTAGCTTCTAAAGATCACAACACAAACATACTGGGAAAAGGAAGAGTTGATCTCTTACTAAATTCAAATAAAGAAATTAATCTACACAATACACTGTTCATTCCAGACCTTTGTACCAATCTTCTATCTATTGGGAAGATAACAGATGCTGGTAATACAGTACTCTTCAAAAAGGATGGAGCTACAGTGAAAAATCCAAAATATGGTATTGTGATTAAAGCGAAGAGAACTGACGATGGTCTCTATGCGATATTTCCCAAGACTGTGATAAACGCAAAAGACGAAAAAGTAAATTTAGTTCAAAATAATAATATTTCTGAATGGCATTCAAAGCTGGGACATATGAACTATCCTGATATGAAACTAGCAATGAAGAATGAAAGTTTGATTGGACTTAATTTTAAGATAGATGAACAGCCGGATGAATGTGAAGTTTGTATTAAAGCCAAAATGAAAGCTACGATCGGGAAACCAAGAACTGAACCTCGCACTTCTGAACCACTTCAGATTGTACACAGTGATGTGTGTGGCCCGATGCCAAAAGCTTCTTGTGCTGGAAACAAATATTTTGTCACATTTATTGACGATTTCACCAGATATAGTCGAGTATTTTGCATAAAGACTAAAAATGAAGTCATAGACATGTTCAAGATCTATAAAGCTGAAGTAGAAAACTTCATGGAAAAGAAAATTAAATGCCTACAATCCGACAATGGCACGGAATATTGTAACAATGAGTTCAACAACTTCTTAAAAGAAAATGGCATAACCAGAAGATTATCTGCACCTTACACACCGCATCAAAACGGAATTGCGGAAAGGAAAAACAGAACTTTACTGGAAAAAGCAAGGAGTCTAATGATTGAGTCTAACGCACCGATATATCTGTGGGGCGAAGCCATCTATACAGCAAACTACCTATCAAATAGAAGTCCAAACAACAGCATTGGAAATGCAACACCATTTGAAAAATGGGTTGGCAGAAAACCATGCGTTGCGCACCTTAATAGATTTGGAGCAAAGGCATTCGTTCTTCTAAAAGGAAGACAAAACTTAAATAAGTTTGATGCCAAAGCAATACCTGGAGTCTTCATTGGATACTCTGAAATATCGAAGGCTTTCCGTATTTGGGTACCATCAACGCAAAAAGTGATTGTAACCAAAGATGTAAACATAATGCAGAAATTCTACTACGTCTTAAAAGAAGGAGATGTTAGTGAAAATAACAAAAATGAAATAAGAAAAGAAAAAGAATATGTAGAGATTGAGTTTCTAGAACCAAATATAAATAGAGAAATAGAAGAAAGAGAAGAAGACACTTGGTTTGAAGCAGAAATTCAAACAGGAACTAATAATAATACAATTTCTGAAGTAGATGAAACAGAAATGCAAACAGGAACTAATAATAATACAATTTCTGAAGAAGATGAAATTGTTGAAGAACCAATGCCATCTCAGAATGAAGTTACCAACGAGCGAACAGAAACCAGAGCTTTGCGTGATCATTCATTGATACGCAAGCCCATACGTTTTGATGATTTTGTTATGAACGCTGTGGCAGAGTTAGAAGACAACTATACTGAGCCCAAAACATATAATGAAGCAATGTCATCGGAAAATAGAGAAAAATGGGAAGAAGCTATGCAAAGCGAGATGAATTCACTTCAGAAAAATAATACCTGGAAACTTGCCACATTACCAAAAGGTAGAAAAGCTTTATCAAGCAAATGGATATACAAAATAAAGAGAAACCCGGATGGAACCATAGACCGTTACAAGGCGAGACTAGTCATCAAAGGTTTCTCTCAACGCGAAGGTATTGACTATGATAAAACGTTCAGTCCAGTGGCACGACTTGCAACTATCAGAGCAATACTGGGAATTGCAGCTAAAGAAAATCTGAATTTACAACAATTCGATGTCACAACTGCATTCTTGAACGGTACAGTGGAAGAAGAAATTTATATGGCACCACCGAATGGACTTAATGTACCTAAAGGAAAAGTATGCCGACTTTTGAGAAGCCTCTACGGTTTAAAACAAGCACCTAGATGCTGGAATGAGTGCATAGATAAGTTTCTAATAGACGCAAAATTTCAGAGAAGTGAGGCAGATCCCTGCTTGTATGTAAGAATCAAGGGAAACTCAAAGGTTATTGTAGGACTTTATGTCGATGACGGCTTGGTGGCTTCCACTGACAGCGCTGGTCAAGAGTTTTTAAATGAACTTGAAACAAACTTCAAAATAACAACGAAGCCAGCGTCCTATTTCCTTGGTATGGAAATAAATAAAAACAAAGATGGATCAATAAACTTAAGACAAACAGCTTACGCTAAAAAGGTCCTAAAACGATTTGGCATGGAAAACAGCAAACCAGTTACATCTCCTGCACTTAAGATGTCAAAAATGGAAGAGGCTGATGAAAATAAAGACATGAAATTTCCATATCGAAACTGTGTCGGAGCACTGGCTTACCTGATGGTTGCAACAAGACCCGACATCTGTTATGCAGTGTCAGTCGCATCAAGACATTTAGAAAACCCTAGTAAGGAGGATATTGTGTCTGTAAAGCGAATTCTTCGCTTCCTTAATGGAACTCACGATAAAGGACTAACATTTTATCCAATGAGTAAATCCAAAGCAGATGACTTGATGTGCTACTCAGATGCCGATCATGGAGGAGATCCAGAGACTGGGCATTCTACCACAGGCATGGTTTGCCTTTATAGCGGTACTGCTATTGCCTGGAAGAGTCAGAAACAAACTTCAGTTGCTCTGTCGACAACAGAGGCCGAACTTGTAGCTGCAAGCGAAACAGCTCAAGAAATAGTGTGGTTGAAAAAGCTTTTAGCAGATCTATCTAACTCAGCATTTTTAAAAGTTACATTATGCATTGATAATGAGTCTGCGGTGAAATTATCATATAATCCCCCTTATGAGTTTCACCGTCGTACAAAACATATTAGTCTGAGACACTTCTACATTAGAGAATGTGTATCAAAAGGAAAACTAGTGGTTAAGCAAGTTGCAGCACAAGTGCAACTAGCAGATATGTTTACTAAACCTCTATATGGACCTAGGTTGAACGACCTATCTCATGGAATTGGTCTACGATCAAATTCTTAAAAGAAGTGTGGGTGTAAAGATTGTACCTATGAAATACAAACTTCTTGTATGATTTGTCTATAGAACTGATTACCATAGTAACGGGTAATTAACAATCTTGTCATATGAAATCTAATAAAAATTACGATTGTATTCAAGTGAATTTGCTTTATTAAATATTATTGCTAATTCTTCACAATAATCACGACATGCAGGCTTACCTATAAGATGACTATCACAGTCCCTTCTGCCTGTGTTATTTGAAAAAGTAATGATAATGATTACATAATATAATGTTAATCGCTTTCGATTGTTGGTTGATTAGTGGCGCTAAAAGAATTTCAAATAAAAAGTGAGGATAATGTAAGATAATATTATGTGATGTGGTGTTCCGAGTGATAAAGATTGCAATGATAAATGATTTTATTTTTGTAAGTAGGTTTGTACAAACACTTTTACACGTCAACCATGTTTTTTTTTTAAACTAGATGAAGTCGGCGTTTCCTATCTGACTACTCTGAGAAGAAAGGCCGAAACAAACACACACACGGGCAACTTTATGTAGGAGCTCTTTCGAGGGGCAAGCAACCTTTCTAACATCGTTAACAGAGAAGCATTTTCTTAGGTTTTAAGATCATATCATACTTTCATAGTTTTTTGCCTTTTTTCTCGAATTTTTTAAAATTTCTTTACCATGATAATGCTTCAACACACACCTCCAGACGGGCTGTTGATTTATTAAGTATAGGTTCGGCAGGTGCACACCCTTTTTTTTTGTTTCCGGGGTGGAAAATCTTCATGGATGTCTGCCGCCCTGGGGCGGGCGGCGGGGTCTGTCAGGCTCTTACTGACTAAAAATCACCCCAGTGTTCCGTCTCACACCTATGCCGGTCGCGGGACCGTACGATCCTTCCGCAACCCCCGACTGGTGACGTCAAAGAGGGGCGCGCGTGGAACACTAGGCGCCGCCAGCTCAAGTCCTGATGTGTTGGCGGTGACAGACGTCCCCGAATTCGTCACCCCTGTACCCGTTTAGGGGGGCTGGAAGAGGGCGTTGTCCGCCCTCCGCCGACGCCCGATGCGCCTACTGCGGGCCGGGTGAGTGGATGAGATCTCCCTCTCCCTTTCCACAGCCTTCTTCTGCGAGACGACCGTTTCGCAGAAGGAAACCACCGCGTCCCAGGACTCTTCGCTGCCGTCGAATCAACTACGGCCGGCAGCGATAGGTCAAGGTGCACGCCCAATACAACTAGCACTGCCATGTTGTAAAAAGGTGTTGTAAATTATGTCTTCGAGACAATAACTAAATTTTTAGCCATTGTCTTAGTTAAAACCATCAACCCTTTTTTTTTCGGATGGGAAATCATCAAATGACCCCTCCCGCTCTGGGTGGAGCGGAAGGGAGTGGCGCCGATTCTGTTGTTCACAAACTAAACTAAATTTAAGTTCATGCATCTTTTTCTTTCTATTTCATTAAGAAAAGGACAGAAGATAAATATTAGTTTAGTCCTGTCAAATTAAGATACTCCATAGACAATTTAGACGAGATTAAAAAGTTGGCTACTAAAAATACGTCAATTTACGTCAGGCGCTGACTAATTTGACAGGACTAAACTAATATTTATCTTCTGTCCTTTTCTTAATGAAATAGAAAGAAAAAGACTCTTACAGACTAAAACCCACCCGTGTTACTTCCTTAGCCCTTTATGTTCCGGGTCAGTGGTAACCCTTTCGGACAATCCCGCTGACCCGGCAGGCTTCGGCCCTAAGGGGGCCCCTCCTCGATGCTGACATCTCTTTGAGGCGCGCGTGGAACACGTACGCGCCGTCCGGCACAGGCCTGGTCCTGATCGGACGGTGAGCTACTCTCTAGCCACTCCTTAAAGAGGGGTCTTATTATTTATTTATATTATTTATATATACTTTATTGTACACCAGAAAATACATAACAAAAAAAATATGATTAATACAAAACATACAATGGGCGGCCTTATCGACGCTATAGCGGCGTGCCCTGCGCTGGGTAGCGACAGTCGCTCTTTCCATGCCGCCATGAGATCGCGCCGGAGATCTGTCCGCTCCGCACCGATTTGCCGCGGAAGCGGATCTTCCCCCCGGCGTAGTGCCTCCGCGCGCCACTCATACAGGCGAGGACTATCACCTCCAGATCCCATGGCGGCCCCGGCCCGTTCCAGTTTGGGGGCCAAACGTCGGAAATGCACCATAACGACCCTCAAGGTATCTTATGGCTATCCACCAAGAGAGAGTTAGCAAATGTGGGCATATCAGGTTTACAGAATAAGTTAAGAAAGACTTCAAACTACTTTTCAGATAAACTTCAGTAGGTACGATTTAAGAGTAACACCATTGATGTATTCTTCTTTTTATCTTCTAGATATCTCGACGCTATGATAAAGTCTTAATATTGGTATGTAAGATGTCTACAATACCAAGTTAAGAATTTCTAAATTTATCGCAGAGCGGCAGAGAAGAAGACAAGACTTATAAAAACTAACTTCAAACTTCACCTACTAATCTCAGATATACTTTAGATAAAATGGTGGTATGATTTTACGATTTATTCCGGTCTAACTTAGTATTCTAAAACAAATGCAAAATAAAATGGACATAATAATTATGGCTATTTGGTCAAACAATCAGCCTCGAGCAGGCGCTTTCATTTTTATTTATATCCTCAAAAATCAAAGTGACACTTCGTCGCATTGTCATTATGAACCCTGAAGATGCAGTGACTGCTGTGCAGTCGAAAGGGCTATGGTTGAGAACCCCAGGCAAGGGAAGCGTTACCAGGCAAGATCGGAAGATTCTTCCTTTTACACCTTTCCTAAGCGACACATTATTGTGTTCCGACATCCACGCGAACGAAGTCGCGGGCACAGCTAGTTTTATAATAATAATAAATAATAATAATAAAATCGTTTATTTCTTAATTAGAAGTTACAATTTGGAGGTATCGTTGGTCCCAAACTAGGCACGGCCTGTGTCTTGGGCACCATATTTTATACCAATATTTTGTTTATTGTGCGTAGTACTGTGGCGACATCTACATTGCCGCATGCACACTGCTCATCATGCTGACGTCACGCAAAATCCTGCATCGCGCAAGCAGAGTTTACCGCGTGAATAGCATATAATAATATACAACGTCCCGAAACCATTCGTCGGGCAGTCACAACACCCGCCTGGTCGGAAGATCTCTCCTTTTCTATGGAGGATGTGTGAACTTTACCCTGTTCCTCGTACCGCTATAGTACCTATTTTATTCAGGAAGTTAACTTCAAGAGGAGAAAAGCTCCCTAAAAAAATTGTTGGTTCTGGATTCTTTATATATATCTACCGCCATATAACTTAGCTATATTAAGTACAGTTTGAAAAGTTTGAGAGCTGGTAAACGTTGGATCGAGAGGCAATGAACTTGTCATGTTTCTTGGTAGAAAATCAAATCAATCGACTAGAACAATAAGATAGATAGATATTACCATTAGATTTACGGCACATCAATCACGTGGATGCAGCAAATCGTGCATAAATACAGATTGTATTGCTACATCAATACAATATTAGCGAAACAATGCCTAATTATTCACGATAATTCTGATGAACGTAGCGTTCACAATAGATTCGTTCAGTGATGCAGATCAAGTTTGATGGAGGTAATCTAAAATATGGGATTCTGAAAAAAAAGAGTGATTGAAAATATAAGCTTATAAAGGGTTTTAAACATACCTAATATTAAGGGGCTTTTCGCATTGAGTTGTCGCGTGTTTGTATCGCTGAACAGCTGTTAATTCTAGCACTGAACGATGAGAATAATACAAAACAAACTGGCCAAGTGCGTGTTGGACCATTGAAGAGTTCCGCAGTGGGAATAAATATCCCAAGAATAAACTACCCAACTTTGTAGTCGTAAAAATGGTCTCCTGTAACATCGCGACATCGACATCGCGGTCAATTCTCCAACTGCATATTATGTAAGCTTGTAATCAAATTTTTTATGTGACAGTTTAGTATCAAAATATGTCGCATAAATGGCTGTATTTTTGTACTGCGTTGACTTAGAAGCTTGAGTTTTTAGAGCTCCAAGGGACCGGACCGACATATTTGATATTAATTTCAACTTGATACCTCCACGCTTTCTTGAGAATAAAGGACTAACAACGAAGTGATCCTATAAGGGCTCCGTTTTTTTTCCTTTTGAGGTACGGAACTCTAAAAATACAATCGCATTGTAATAAGCTAAATTTAATTATACAAGGGACACCACACTGAACATGACGACTGCTGTCTATAATATATAATATTCCACAACTATCACACAACGCCGTCTAGTCTCAAGCTAAGCAGAGCTTGTGTTATGAGTACTAGACAACTGATAAACATACTTATATATTTCTAAATACATACATATATAGATAAATTACACCCAGACACAGAACAAATGATCATGCTCATCACACAAACATTTGTCCTGGGTGGGAATCGAACCCACGACCTCCGGCATAGCAGTCATAGTCACTGACCACTAGACCAACAGGCCAGCCATCATAACACAGTGGGGAACAGTGTCTTGCTCAGAGTAAGGGGTTAAGTAAATATGTCATCTACAAATATGTACGAAAATACCTAAACCTAACTTCAAAAATAAACCCTAGACAAATTTTCCAATATTGTTGGTATCGAAGAAAGAAAAATTCGAAGTAATTTCAAATCCCTATGAACGAATCTCATTATTTTCTTGTATAACAAAAATATTTGCAATATTCAGGGCAGGCGCCGATAACTCTTAAAAGTTTTCAATTTATAATGGAAATACATTCCATAAAAGTTACCTTATCTTGTTTTTTTGCAGGTTATTTGAATGGATTTAACAAGCGGCTCGACAGTGGATTTGCATAGATTGATGTTGTCCTTTGAGGATTAAGAATTTTCTTGAAAAATGGTTGGATATAAAAACTGATTCAAGCTTTTTTTGAACCGAAAAATAAGGGTTTTTGGAAAAGGATACCAGGAAGGATTTATAAAAGGGGAAACCTTTGCCCAACAAGTGGGACATAGCCTAGACTAACAAAAGTAAGTACCTACTCATGCAGGGTAATTGCGTAACACACTATCATTCAGTAGCAATGGGTTTCACTTTGACAATTCAACAACATTCATTGCGTTATTTGCGTTGTTGAGCAGATACATTTTTCCAACATATGGAGCAATGGATTAGAAATATGCTTCAAAATTATTCAAATTGAGAGTAATAGTGTGTTACGCAATTAGGGTGCTGAAACTATCCCCAACGATATTTTACACTGATAATAATTATTTCATTTAAAAACTCGGAGAATATTTGAAAAATTCTGAGAAAAGTTTCATGGAATAACCATTATACGTAAGTAACGGGCTGTTTTTATTTTTCTAGTTTTCCAACATCTTCCTCTACACCTTAGTAGGTAAACCCAATTCAAATCCTTGTATCCAATTGACGTTGTCCACTTTAACAAGTTAATATCAACTTTGTGTTAGTGTAATTAAGTTGATTTAAAAATTACTAGTACTATAATTGAAAAAGTCGTCACTTTTTTAAAGTGAAGCACAAACTGGTACCTGGTACTGGTACTGGTATTGTAAAAGTATAAAAATTATTATTCGAAACACACATAATTATTTGTTTACATTTTTGAAAACTAAGTTGCGAACGCAGAATAGTTATGTCATTTCATTCTAAGTGTTCATGGTAATAAATATGTAGTAGTAACACAGATGTAGGCTATTACTATATCATGTTACGGGACGCTCCCGAACTGAACATTGCTCGAGCTACACACTGAACTTGACGGTCCGTGCATATGTAATGGATACGACTGACAGTTATTGATCAAATTAATTTATGCGGTAGTCCAATTGGATTGGCGTCTTGATTATTAATAACATGAGTTTAGATGTTACAGGTAGATTGGTACAAATTCACGTGTGAACGTTACAGATATATTATATTGATGCTATACCTACTTGTCGCGGTTGGTCCGTGGATGGATGACCATCTTTACATATCAAGACTACAAGACCCCTCCGTGCCTCGGAAAGCATGTAAAGCCATTGGCCCGGTTGTCATTCGTGGATCTTTTGTAGTCGTTACGGGTCGTCAGAAGCCTAAAGTCTGACAACCAGTCCAAGAGGTTTACTGATATCCAGTCACTTGTTTGTGGAGGTCAGATAGGCAGTCGCTTTATGTAAAATACTGGTATTCAGATCCGGTTAGACTGGACCGACCCCAACATAGGTGGGAAAAGGCAGATGGTGAGTTTTGCTTAAAAATTATTTTGGCTCCGAAGCTTGCCCTAACTTTACATATCAATAAGATTTATCGCAGTAGAGTTGCAGTTAAATAACTCATAGAGTATTTTGACCAGATTTGAAAAATTTGCTGCCGATGGCAGCTGTTGAAACGTGGACACTGACGGTCGGGCTGGTCCACAAATTCAAGGTCACTCAGCGCGCTATGGAGCGAGCTATGCTCGGAGTCTCTTTGAAGTATAAAATCAGGACTATCCGGAAAAGAACCGGAGTTACCGACATAGTTTGCAGAGTAAGCCAACTGAAGTGGCAGTGGGCTGGCCATGTCTGTCGAAGGACCGATGGCCGGTGGAGCAGACGAGTCCTGGAGTGGAGACCGCGTATCGGCAAGCGTAGTGTGGGACGCCCCCCAGCTAGATGGACAAACGACCTAAAGAAAGTGGCTGGGATAGACTGGATGCGGAAGGCGGAGGACAGGGTGCTGTGGCGCAGTCTGGGAGAGGCCTATGCCCAGCAGTGGACTGCGATAGGCTGAGTTGATGATACGGCGCCCTTCGCGTCCAATACAATAACGCATTCAGGGTGCTGATGGGGTTGTTCCGATACTGCAGCGCATCAGGGATGTTCGCTGAAGCTCACGTGATCTGTTTCTACACGATGATTCGGAAGCGGTGCGCATCCTTGGTCCGTAGGGTGCGCGTGCGGGGCAGCGCCAACAGTATCCTGTCTATGATACCAAACAGACTTGATTGTGCGTTTGTGAAATACTGCTGCAAGATTTCGGCTGGGCCTGTCACCTTGCAGTAGTGATGTTACAAATAAGCTTATGTAGCAGCAGCGGTGAGGTTTGTGAAAACTCAGGTTTTATATATGTGATTGTGTTGAGGATTATTATAATAAAACCTGAGTTTTCACAAACCTCACCGCTGCTGCTACATTTTGGACCTTCGAGCCGAACGATTGGGATATTGATATCTACAAGATCGCCGAGCGACCTTTGGATGGTAACCCCTTGCACGTGGCGGATTGAGAAGAAAAACGCAAAAGGTTTCATCGGAAAGCATACGCAATCGGTGGGGCCAATCCTTATTCTTTTCCATCACTTCCTGAGTCCTATTTGGTGCTATAGTGTGTCTGTGCTCTTATTTCAGTGAAATTGCCGCATTGTATTCTCGGAATATCAAACTTCCAGTCGATTACCAACCTGGTGACGTTGCTAGCATCAGTGCCGTGTGTGATTGATCTGACGATTATAAACCGTGAGTACTCCTCTTTTCACTGACCACCAAAATGCCTATTGACTCTGTTAAATCCCGTGACAAATCTCCTAATTTGCTAAGTGTAGAAAGTAGTGAGTTAGTTCGCGATTTAGTTAGGAAGCGTGGTATTATTAAGGGCAGGCTTACCAAATTTAACAGTTATTTAGAGTCTTTAAAAGATTGTCATCATGACTTTCCTAATCAAAAACGCATTGATTTAAAGTTGAGGATTCAAGGATGTACTACTTTATTTTCTGAATTTAACGACATTCAAACTAAAATAGAAGAAAGAGTGTCTGATAGTGAATTAGGCGAACAGTTAAATCAAAGAGAACAATTTGAAGATAGTTACTACAGTTTAATATCACTAGCTGAATTTATGATGAACACTGATGAGGTTGCTGACTGCTCCAAGTCATGTCATAGCCATAATAACAGTCAAATACATGCTGTCAAGTTACCCACTATCTCTATGCCTACATTTGACGGTTCCTATGAGCACTGGCTGGAATTCAGAGACACATTTACCTCACTAGTTCATAATTCTAAAGATATTTCCAATATACAAAAGTTTCACTATCTCAAATCATCCCTAAAAGACAGCGCAGAACTAGTTATACATTCTATAGAATTTTCTTCTGAAAATTATCAGGTTGCATGGGACTTGTTACTCAACCGATATAATAATTGCGGACTTTTAGTTGATCACCATATTAAATCATTATTAAATATAACTGCAATTACTAAAGAGTCGCCTTCTTCGATTAGAAACTTAATAGACACTATTTTGAAAAATTTACGCGCACTTAAGATCCTAGGTGAGCCTACAGACTACTGGGATAGCTTAATTATTAATATCATGGTGTCGAAGTTAGATAAAATCACTGAACGAGAATGGGGGTCTCATAAGTGCACATTGTTCCCGAATCCAAACGAGAATAATTCTAAGCGTTTATCGGTGGACGTCTTAATTAACTTTTTGCGCAATAAAGCGGACATGCTGGAGGCATTGCAGCGTTCACATAGCAAAGAAGCTCAAAGCACTGACAACAAAAAACAACACTCAAAATGTCATAATGTGTCACACTGCAATGTTTATAGCGGACCGAGTAAATCAAATAAACAACGCGGTAAGTTAACATGTGCAAAATGTAACGCGAATCATCCACTGTATACGTGTAAAGAGTTTATCGAATGCGACTTAGACACAAAGCTTAAACTGGTACGCGAGCACAACTTATGTGAGAATTGTTTACATTCGAGACACTCAGTAAATAGTTGTAGGTTTGGGCCTTGTCGACACTGCAATCAAAAACATAACTCATTATTGCACAATTATAACGCTAATAGTTCGGTTACTTTGCATACTACAACGAACACCGAGGCGTCGCATGCTAATGTGAGGGAAGCGCCTGCGCACCTCCCCGCGGCCGCCGCCGCCGCACCAGCCGCCTCGGACTCCGCAGTCCCTATTCAAGTAAACAAGGCACACATGCAAACTCAATCAATTAAATCTATAGGTGTGCAGTCCGTGTTATTGTCAACAGCTGTCGTTGAAGTAGCAGATGTACACGGTAGATACCATAAAGCGCGTGCACTCCTTGATAATGGAAGCCAGCGCTGTTTCATTTCTAAATCATTATGTCAACTCTTAAACGTATCATTAATACAGTCCACAAACGAAGTTCGAGGCGTAGGTGATTCGATAGTACATTGTTCGCAAGCTTGTAATATCGTTATCAAATCCTGCGTCGATAATTCATTTACTACGCGCATTAATTGTTATGTGCTGTCTAGGATTACGGCTTCGATGCCTGCCGTGTGTAAATTAAGCGCGCAAGTCTGTATTCCAGACAACATACGGTTAGCCGATCCGGAGTTTCTAGACTATAAAAATATTGACATTTTAATTGGCGCAGATAGGTTTTGGGATCTGTTAGAAGACGGGAAGATTCGTTTGTCTAGTGGTCCGTTTCTACAGAATACCAAACTAGGCTGGATTATTTCCGGGCCTATAGTTAATTATACGCGCAAAAATACGCAAATTCATTGCAATATTATTCATTCTTTAGATACGCAACTTCGATTGTTCTGGGAGATTGAGGAACTGTCTAAGGTCAGAGACGCACAGACTGAGGAAGAACGTGCATGCGAAGATCACTTTATTCGCAACACTACTCGCAGTAGCGAGGGGAGATTCTGCGTGCACATTCCACTCCATCAGTCACCTGATACCTTGGGGGATTCTTATACACAAGCAGAACGTCGATTTCTTGCGCTAGAAAAACGTCTGCAGCGTTCGCCTGAATATAAAATTCTTTATTCCGACTTTTTAAAGGAGTATCTTAGTTTAGGCCATATGACACAGGTAGATTCCTATGAATCCCCGTGTTATTTCATGCCGCATCATGGCGTGTTCCGCGAGCTCAGCACCACCACCAAGTTGCGCGTGGTGTTTGACGCAAGCGCACCATCGAGCTCGGGTAAGTCACTGAATGATTTGCAACTAGTTGGCCCTCCTATTCAGGGTGATCTCATTGCAATTCTTCTCCGCTTCCGGCAGCATAAGTACGTCGCGTGCGCCGACGTGGAGAAGATGTACCGGCAATGTCTAGTAAATGAGGGTCAGCGCAGCTTGCAGATGATTCTGTGGCGTGACCATCCTTCAAAGCCATTAGGTATATTTAAATTAAATACCGTGACGTATGGAACCGCCTCCGCGCCTTTTCTAAGTGTTAGGTGCCTAAAACAATTAGCATCTGAATCTCCTGACCCTGATGTCGCGCGAGCTATAAAAGAGGATTTTTATGTCGACGACTTCATTACAGGCTTAGATGATAAAATTAAATTATTAGATCTATGCGATAAAACTCAGAAGACGCTGCAGTCGGGCTGCTTTCCACTTAGGAAGTGGATATTTAATTTTAAACACGATGATGACCGTCAGTCGTCTAGTCAGTTTAAACCTTTAAGTTTAGATGAAAATGTTAGTTCTAAAACCTTAGGAATAGGCTGGCATAACGCAAGTGACAACTTTTATTTTAATTCTCAAATTAACATTGAAAATAACAAGGCGGTTACAAAGAGGTCTATTTTATCAAAGGTTTCGCAAATATTTGACCCTCTCGGCTTGTTAAGTCCTGTCATAATTGTTGTCAAAGTTCTTTTACAACAATTATGGCTATTAAAAATAGGTTGGGATGATAACGTTCCTGATGACACGGCGCGCGTGTGGAACCGGTTTGTTATTTCATTGCAAGCGCTAAACACTGTTCGCATACCTCGCCACGCTATAGGTACACAGCCTATGTATATTGAGTTACACATTTTTTGCGACGCATCTCAGACGGCGTACGGCGCGTGTTGTTATGTTCGCACAGTTAACAAGGATTTAACAGTATCAGTTAGATTATTGTTTTCAAAAACAAAGGTCGCGCCATTAAAACCTATTAGTATACCACGTCTCGAACTTTGTGGGGCTGTATTAGGTGCTCGTCTGTATGACAAGGTAGGCAACTCATTACGTTGTAAGTTGAATAGCGTAGTATTTTGGACTGATTCCACAATTGTCTTAGGCTGGCTGCACATGAAACCTAACCAACTTAAGACATTCGTTCAAAATAGGATTGCGGAAATTCATGACCTTACACTAGACTTTCCGTGGCGTCACGTACGCAGTGGAGATAACCCTGCCGATCTAGCGTCACGTGGTGCTCGATTGGAAGAACTTTCTTCGTCTATCTTGTGGTGGGAGGGTCCTGAATTTCTTCGTCACCCTAGTTTTTCAATAGACAATCACAAAAGTTCGGAATCGTTCAAACTTCGCGAGTTGCCTGAGGTCAAGTCATGCGTCACTGCCGTTGTAGCTCAGGATTGTTGTGAATCATCTTTGTTTCCCTTCCATCGGTTCTCTCAATTTAAACGTATGAGACGTGCGGCTGCCTTTATGTTACGTTTTATTAATAACAGCCGTATTAAAAATAATAAGCGTACGGGCGGCCTTAGTGTAGATGAGTTAGACCATGCTGATAAAACATTAGCTCGATTTTGTCAAATGGAATCTTATCCAGTTGAATACAAAGCATTATCTAGTAATGAGACTATTAAAAGTAAAGGTTGTTTGTCTAAATTGAATTTGTTTTTAGATAATCACAAATTAATGCGCGTAGGTGGTCGTTTAGTTAATTCTGATGAATTTATTTACGGTAAAAAACACCCAATTGTAGTTCATAGTAAACATCATTTTACCACTTTATTATTTCGTCATGAGCACATTCAGCTTCTTCACGCTGCTCCGCAGGCATTACTATTTCATTTACGCGAATCATGGTGGCCTGTCGGAGGTAGGAACTTAGCTCGCCAGGTTGTGCATAGTTGTGTTACCTGTACTCGCATTAGAGGTAAGACGCTTAGACCTCTGATGGGTAACTTACCTAGGGAGCGAGTTACAGCTAGTCTTCCATTCGTTCAGTGTGGGGTGGATTACGCTGGGCCAGTGCTCATTCTGAACCGCAAAGGTAGGGGTGCTAGGCTTGTCAAAGGGTACATTTGTCTTTTTATTTGTTTCGTGACACGTGCTGTACACCTGGAGTTAGTCAGTGATCTCTCCAGTGAAGCGTATTTATGTACTTTAAAAAGATTTATTTCACGCCGTGGTAAGCCTGCAGATATATACTCTGATAATGGTCGTAATTTCGTAGGTGTAATGAATGATTTTTCTAAATTTTTAAGTAATTGTAGTAGTGATATTTTTGAATTCGCATCTAGTCAAAATATTAACTTCCATTTTATTCCCCCTTATTCTCCGCATTTTGGTGGTCTGTGGGAAGCAGGAGTCAAGTCGAGTAAATATCATCTTCGTCGTGTGATAGGTAACGCGCACCTCACGTTCGAAGAGTACAGCACAGTATTGGCTCAAATAGAAGCCGTACTAAATTCCCGACCTCTGTCTCCTCTTTCCCCTGATCCTCATGATTTTTCCCCGCTCACTCCCGGTCACTTCCTTATTGGCCGACCACTAACTGCGCCAGCCGGCGATGACCTACGTGATGTTCCAGCTAGTCGTCTCCAGCGATACCAGAGGGTAGAACAGCTTCGCCAACACTTCTGGAACCGGTGGGCGAAGGAATACATCTCCGAGCTGCAGGTGCGGACAAAATGGACGGCGAATAAGGACGAGCTCAAACCAAACTCCTTAGTGGTTATTAAGGACAATAACCTCCCACCTCTGAAGTGGCACTTGGGACGTGTCCTTTGCACTATCCCAGGAAAGGATGGCATATCCCGGGTGGCTGACATACAAACGTCATCGGGCGTGGTGAGACGCGCATACACCAAGATTTGTCCTCTAATAAAGGACGTGATCGACACTGATGCAGTGACTGAAGACCATTGAAAGCCACTGCTTCCAAGGCCGGGGGCATGTTGTGAACTCTGACTCCACATATACACATAGCGACATCTCGAGGCAAAACCGACATCATAAGCTACGTCATAGTAACCTCTCGACCGTGATTGGTTTCCATTTAAAATATTGTTCCCTCACCCCTCTCCTTGAATTTTGTAAGATGGCGAATATAGATTTTGATCGTTGAACCTAACGCATCGTCGTTTTATTATAATAATCCTCAACACAATCACATATATAAAACCTGAGTTTTCACAAACCTCACCGCTGCTGCTACAGCTTACAATCTATTTTCTGTTTTTGTTTTTGTCTTTGTAAGTGTAATATCATAGTTTTTAAGTATATTGTTACTAACACTTATGAGTCTTGTTGCTCGAAATAAATTATTATTATTATAAAGTGACTGCGGTTACAATCATCTTGAATTTACCAGCAACAAGCAAAGCTGTAAAAAAATGATGTGCAGTACGACACCATAGGTAAAGGCAGCTCCAAAAGATGTATCTATACAGGGACAAGGAACCATTTTATTGACAACAAACTTTTTGTTCCATAGTACAACAATGGTTGTTAATGTTTTACCAATAACCCTGTATACCACCCTACTACTGCTACTGCTTAATTTCTGTAAAATTTAAATCATGATTTACTCTTAATTTAAAATTGTGGGAAACTTTGAATAAATAAAACACTTCAATCTTGATGATACTAGCTATCACATTCTTAATGAGTAAAATAACAACATTACGCCTAAGACAATTTACATATAATCTCGATCCAATCTCGACGGTCCCTTCCCTTTCCTCGAGGGGTCGTCATTCGCCCTTTACACTGCTTACAAACCACAATTTAATTATTCGCAAACACGTCGTCTTATCTAGATGTAGGCATAAATAGGTAGCGACCCGAGATGTAGCGAAGCGGATGCAACGCTCGCTATATCTCACGTCAACGCCGGCTGTTGCTGAAAACCAGGGCTCTGTCCCGCATAGGGTCTTAGCATTATGCTGAGCGATGGCCGCTTTGCGTAGATGTGATGCATGTTTTCCCCCCAACTTATTTTTTTTGTGTGTGTCTTCTTTTTCTGCGTCATTTTTACCGCAATTAATCGTATTTTCTTTCTTCTTTATTTACCTCGTCACTCCGCTGCTTTTGGTCTGCGGACAGCAGCATACATAACTAGCCCAACCGAGACCATAAGCTTCATGCAATCGCGCGGCGATAGCTACTAAATCTAAATGGATTGCTAAATTAAAACAACTGCCAAGAAAATCACCACCCGATCACCTGTTTCTCTCTAGTCTGTAAGCTGAAGAGCAAAAATATGGAGCCTGCCTGATTGTCTTTGAAGAGACTGACCTCTCGCTGAGCCGTTTTTTCCATTTCCAGCGTATAATCACACTAATATTATAAAGGCGAAAGTTTGTGAGTGTGTGGGGGGGTGTGTGTGTGTGTTTATGTTTATTACTTCTTCACGCTCAAACGGCTGGACCAATTTTGATAAAATTTTGTATGGAGGTAGCTGACACCCTGGATTAATATATAGGGTACTTTTTATTCCGATATTTTCACGGGATCGACATTTACGCGGGTAAAACCGCGGGGCGCAGCTAGTAATACGTAAACAGAAACTTAGTCATAACCGAGCTATGCTGTAGTAAAATAATACGGCGTCGGCGTCGAGACAACGATGAGGTACCTGGGTCTCGTCCTCGACAGCCGGTGGAACTTCGTCGAGCACTTCCGACGTTTGGCCCCCAAACTGGAACGGGCCGGGGCCGCCTTCAAGCGGCTCTTGCCCAACCTGAGGGGGCCAAACGCCTCCTGCCGGAGGCTTTACGTGGGGGTCGTGCGGTCCATGGCCCTATACGGGGCCCCGGTATGGGCGCGTTCACTGCGGCGGCGAGCCGCCCACTACCTGAACGCGCCCCAGAAGGTGGTAGCCATAAGGCTTATCCGGGGCTACCGCACGATCTCTGGCGAGGCGGCAAGCCTCATTGCCGACTGCCGCCATGGGATCTGGAGGCGATAGTCCTCGCGCGCGTATATGAGTGGCGCGTGGAGGCACTACGCTGGGGAGAAGTTCCGCTTCCGCGGCAAATCGCCGCGGAGCGGACTGAGCTCCGGCGCGATCTCATGGCGACATGGAAGGAACGACTGTCGCAACCCAGCGCAGGGCACGCCGCGATAGCGGCGATAAGACCCCCCTTTGAGGAGTGGCTAGAGAGGCGCCACGGCACCCTCACCTACCGCCTGACGCAGGTCCTCACCTAATTGCAGTACTTAACACTTTGCGGGACACTAAACGCCCCCAGACATAATAACAATAAAACTTCTACGGTGTCTCGTTTCGTGTCCTTCAACCGTACCCTAATTGCGTAACACATAATCAATCGGAATCTAAAGCAAATTGCTAATCCATTGCTTCATAAGTTCGAAAAATTTGTCTGATCAACACGTAAATAACGCAATGAATGTTGCTGAGCTGTCAAAATGAAACCGATTCCGATTGATAATGTGTTACGCAAATGCCCCGCAGATTGAATTCATTTGCTCATCGTCGAACTTTGCTTATAAATAAAGAAACGCTAGTTTAAGTAACTATTCCAACATCATCAAAGGAAGTCAAATATCTTACTGAAAATAGAAATAATAATCATAAACATTCTACAATAGTCTGTAATACTTTACATAAGTACAGCGATTAGATTTAAATACCTACCTGCATTGTATATAAATGTTACCTATTCATTCGGAGATAGTAAGTAGGTACCTACAGTTTAAGTAGATAATATCAATGAAAACAAATAACTTTAATGTCACGCAACCACATACATATCCGATATTATGTAGGGTTGTCGCCACTTTCACAAGCTGAAATGTACCTAACCTATTTAAATTATATTTTTTCGCATTTCAGTCTGTAAAGGTGAAATGACGAGCTTTTACCTGGTCCCAGCTAAAATAAAAATATTATGTAAGTAGGTACTTCTTTTTATGAACCCTATTTTAAAATATAGATCGTAACGAAACAGAAATTCGACCAGATTTTGTTTGATCTACATAAACAAAAATAAATATACTTACTATATAAGTAGAGGTACATGTACAGGAAAGTAGGCCAGCAATGTATTTTTGTTTGTTCATTTACAAACAACGAAAGACCAATTTGTCCGTTTTATTACAAAATTCACCATATTGAACGTATTCAATTATATTAGATCATGCAAGAATATGATTATAATAGTAGTAATAATAGTTGTAAGTGATTATTTTATAAATAGATAAATAAATTATATAAAAATAATCTCGTCAATATTTAGATTACCATTTCTAAAATTATGCCATTTCATTTTTGTACCACTCAATTGAATACATAAATTAAAATTACTCAAGAGGACTCACAAAATAAAAGAAGTTTACTGCGCAGGTACAACATGACCAGCCTATAATGTTCCCAGTCCCACTACTGGGACGCAAGCATGACTCTTCGAGAGGGAGGGCAGAGTACGGTAACGGGTTGGTAGATGTCACATGTCTTCCGATTTTTTGTTTTAGAACATTTTTTCCTCACGATGTTTTCCTTCACCGTTTTGAGACTAGTTGTGCATTATTTACACAAAGTAATGCGCCAGGTTACTGCGATTAATTACGACTATGACCGCACGTATTTTCTCAACAACATCTGTTATAGTTTTTTGGTGGTCAGAATAAAAAAAAACCTATGTAACAGGATGCTGTTGAGAAAGCTGTGTGGAAAGTGTGCTTGGCCGAAATAGTAGTCTTTGGGCTATGTAGCTCAGGCCCAGGTAAAAAGATAAGCCAGATAGCAGTTGGTAGCGCAGCTGAGTACCCAGTGTGCGCCAGAAGAATACAAAGAATCTTCTGTGGAAGTTATTTAATAGCTTGGCTATTATTTTTGTACTTAATTAGAACCTGATTCTTATGAAGCATTACTTTAATCCTCAAGGATCTGTCCACTCACAGGTGAAATAATTTGACACTAGCTTCTGCCCGCGACTTCGTCCCTGTGAAATTTCTTGTTTTCCGCGCTATTACTTCGTTTTCGCTTAGCGTTCTTTTTCGTTTTGCTCGGTTCCTAAGGGTCCTAGCGTAATGTTATACAGCCTATAGCCTTCCTCAAGAACTGGGCTAAAAATACTTTTTCAAATCCGACTCCTAGTTCCGGAGATTAAACCCTATATACAAACGAACAAACAAATTTTACCTCTTTATAATATTTTATAGTAGGTAATTATATTAATTTTAACAGTACATAGTATAGAAGTACAGTAGCCTTAGTGTGAGTTTTTTCGACTCGTTCGATTGGTAGCGCGTTAGAATAATTTTGTATGGGAAATTAGGTTTCTCCTAGTGACCACCAGGTGGCCAAATAACTTTTTTCCATATAAAATTCTAACGTGCTCGCAATCGAACGTGAGTGGAAAAACTCACACTAAGGCCACAGATCACTTTTTTAAACAAACACAATAAATAAAAGCTGACATTTTGGCAACTCCCTATGAGTGCCATCCCTAAACTTATTGGCACGCCATCGCAACAGATTGTTATCGTTAAATGGAATGGAATTGATACCGTTGACGACTCATTTAACTAACAACCTCCTTCATTATTACTAAGGCGGCTCATATTTACCTTCCTCGTTACGTTAAATCTCCTTATTTGGTAAATTATAATGTCATAAAGCTTGACTTGGTAAGGTGTTTATTTTATTATGTATTTTGTCATCTTTTTTGAGAAATGCTTGTGGAGGAAAATCTTTATACCGTGCATTCGCGATTTATTTGCCAAAAATGTAAGCAAATATGAATGAATGAAAAAATAACTTTAATTTCTACACCATAAAGTTCAGTTTACGCTACACTTTAAATGATAAAACTAACATAGAGCAATGTTCATAACCTCAGATAATTTACATTCCGTCGCCAATTAATCAGTTATCTACTTTATTGAAATGAATTTTAAGTCTATTTTTGAGTGAGCATTTATAATAAAATGGTCCTAAGAAGTTTTTGGTTGCAATGGAATTTGAACTTTGAAAAGTACATGACATAATATTATTCAGTTTGTTGTTCTACAACTTGAACATTATCTCAAATTCTTAATTCAAATAATAGTCATTGGTAAAACAAACAAAACAAAAAAAAAATGTGTGTTTTTTTAGTCTTTTTCGATAAGTCGCAAGAATGCTAAATTACAAAGTAGTGAAAGCCATTTTGTCAATCGAAAAGAACCTTTTAACAAAATGGTAGTAGGTACAGCAAATAACGCGAAAAAATGCTAAACAGACCACTTTATACGTAGCCAAACTAGAATAATGTTATAGGTACGATATAAATATCACTTACCTACAACAAAAACCGACCTGAAAAACCTAAAAACCGACCTGAAGTAATCTCGCTGCCACGGGCCTTTTTTCTCAAAAGGATTATAAACCCTGTCCTATACAGAATTTCCAATACGTTAACAGAAAATATTAATCCCAGCTTTTAATGAAAGCTACGGTCACTTCTAATATTTTTCAGCTTCTAAGAATAAATAATAAACATCATGAATACAGATGAAAAATTATCTAGAAATCTTGCAGGCTAGACTCATTATACTTAGTGCTTGTATTATTAGAACTGGATTTGAAGATTTGAAAGGCCTTTTTAATCTCATGTAATATATTATATTTAATGGATCACTAGAGCAGCGTCCCGCGGTTTCACGCGCATTAGGGCGCTACCTCGAAAATAAATCGTAGCGACTGATCTACTAACCGAGCGAAAGTGATGCAATTACTTTTGGAACGCAAAAGAAGAGAGATGGCTATAATGTGCGTGCGCTCGGAATAAAACGACGTATGTGCCAAAACGAATTTAGTCCTTTTTTAACAAAATAAATGAATTCAATATAAAACTACTTTGAGTAAATTTTGATATGATAATTCTCTACGTTTTAAAGTAAATTCCATAGGATAACTCTTAGGGGCTGCCTCCACGAGCGAGAGAATCGCGGCGATAGTCTCGCCGCGCCATCAAATTTCCGCGGCGATGAAATCGCCGTGTGGAGACACGTTCTAAGAGAGTGTATAGAAATACGTGGCACGACGATAATATCGCCGCGATTCTCTCGCTCGTGGAGGCAGCCCCTTAAGCGTTACGCCGTGATGTCGAAAAAAGTAAAAAAATAGATACAACTTTGCAATTTAAAAAAAAAATTGAATCGTGTATTCCTTTTACACGATACTAGAACAAAGAGTCAAAAAACAAATACTAAAATGTTAAATCCCTATTCCACATACTTAACAAGTTACACGAAATAGAAAAACCACAAGTTTTTCAATATACCTACCTATCACCGTAAGTCTCGATACTGTAGGAATATCGGAATAAAAAAGTATCCTATGAGATAATCTAGGTTATAAACTATCTGTGTCCCAAATGTCATCCAAATCTGTAGAGCCGTTTTCACGTGATTGAGTAACAAACATCCAAACATACAAACTTTCAAATTTATATTATGCTAACAGCGCCCCGCGGTTTCACCCGCATAACCACTCCATCCTCACGAATTTTAGCGTTTACAATATTTGTAGGAAGTAGCTTTTGCCAGCGACTTCACCCGCATGGGTGTCGGAAATTATCCCATGGGAACACACAACCGGGATAAAAGTATCCTATGTTAATCTAGGTTATAAACTATCCTATGTTAATCCAGGTTATCTCTATGCCCAATTTCATCCAAATCCGTTTAGCCTTTTCTGCGTGATTGAGTAACAAACATACAAACTATCACATTTATAATATTAGTAGGATGATTTTTTTTTAAATGTGTCTCTTTAATTAATTTTAAAGATTTAATATTAAAATCCAAAGTTAATTTTCATGGAAACAGAAATATTCACAAGAATTTAGAATGAGTGGAAATTGAAAAAAAAAACACTTTTTTTTAACAATTTCTTTGTTTTTCTTGGTACATTATATACAAGATACTCAGCCTATAATGTTCCCACTGCGGGTTGGTAGATGTCACATGTCTTCGAATTTTTGGTTCTAGGACATGTCAGTTTCTTCACGATGTTTTCCTTCACCGTTTTGAGAGCAATGGTGATGATATAATTTACACAAAGTGCGCCTGACTGGGTTCGAACCTACGACGTACAACTCGGTAAGTCGCGGCCGTGACCACCGCCACCACTGCTCCGGAGGAATCAAGAAATCTGTAATTACTGTATCAAATTTCGTAAAATATCGAAAAGCAATCTCCATATCTCATTTTCTCTAAATATAACTTTTCCTATTATGGACCTGTAAAACGAAACCTGACATACCTAAATAAAACAAACTATTACATGGGACTTAAACATAACCGGCGGAATGTGGGTGTAGGTACTGAAGGTAGACCTTGCTTAACATTTCGAGGAATACAGGCGAGATGTTCTGCAATAAAATCTGACACTAAACACACTATTCTACACAATCGCTCACAAACCACAACGAAAGTAACAAGCATTTAACTAAATAAAGTAGAAAATAAAACACCCTGTTTACCATACACTCGGTCATAGCGCGGTCTCTCTTTAATCAGGAGAGAATAAATAAGCCCCGACTAGCTCCCGCGAGATTCTTGGAAATCCACATGCCATAGTGAACTTGGTGTTTGGTACAAGATAATACTTACATTGTTTAGAATTTTATATAGAAAACTACTGAGCAAACCTTTTTAATTTAGACTACCGGGCCCGACAGATGTACAGTTCATACAAGAATCCCATAAAATATTCCCGGAAAATTGATCAACATCTGTTCCCATTTTGACCAATTTTCCGGGAATTTTTCCCAATTTTTCTTGCCCCTAAATACCTTAACCGGACTATTACGATTTTTTTTAAACAAAAAGTAACTAAGTTTTAATTTTTTTGTTCTACTGTTTTACAGTAAAATGAGAAAAAATATGCAAGAAAAAAAAAATAGTTTTAGAGTGAATCTGACTTACTTTTGTGAAACTTACGTTAGTTTTTTGTTTCGTGCTTATGGATAAACGTAGGGGCTACAGTAGAAGTTATTTTTAAAATGTGCTTGTAATGTAAGTAAACCTGATGTCTAACGCCTGCTACCTAAACAACCGTATTGATACCTGTAATGATAGTAATTGTAAGGGAGACTTTATTATATGAATAAAAAAATGTGTTTACCGAATGTTAGTAAATATGAAAAGTACAAAGTCCTGACTTCACTAGAACATTTTCAACAGTTCCCTCAAAAACTTTAAAAAAGGTTCTTGATAAAAATCCTAAGTAAATAAAACCTCTTTTTTCTGTTTCGCTTTGGGGCCACGCTTGAAGAGTATCTCTGGCCTCAGCTCAGGCCAATAAACACTTGACGTAGGTGGCTATCTGTCAGGAACGTCAAGACTCAGGAATGGGGGGTGTAACCGCTCGATAGTATGTCTTATCTTAACATTGGTAGGAGTTAACGTGGCTGTGAGTAGGTACGTTTTATAAGACGCAGATTTCTGTAATATCATAGGGCCAATTCTCCTTCTCAAAAACGTTCAAATTTTGTTTTGTTATTTGTATTTTGTGTTTCACGAACTGTGTCCAAATAAACGTCATTCTTTTTTTCTTTCAAATTCGAGTCGCAATCTAATCTCAGCGACAATTTTATTAATGTCAAAAACTTGTCAAATATTATGTTGGTAAGTTAGATGATTTTAGATAGATTGGGACTGAAATTAGAAGACGAACGTTCTTAAAAGTTCGAGAATTGCTCGTCTCTGGACTATATTGCATCTCTGGTTTTCTTTTCGTGGAAATATGCAGATTTTTTCTATAATACGCATATTTAACTCACAAGTGTCATAATATTGTTACTGAATTTCCGTACTTACCTATATCGAACACACATGATTAAATAAAAGACAAATATCGAATATTTAACGAAACAAAGAACACATAAATTGATTTATCAAACGATATACCCGCTGATGTTAAAGGTACCTACATAAAATTATGGTATTTTCAAAAATACTAAATAAAAAACCAAAAGTTCGATGTAAGGTAAGTATATTAAAATTCACCTATGCTTAGAAGACTCATCCTGTACCAACTGACCACAGATATGAAATGCGTCCACCCTGAAAGAAATAAAACCTGTATTCTATTTTTCTTATTTTTATATCCCTTATTTATTTTCGTTATACGAAAAGAATTTCTGAATTGATAATTTAAAAAGATATTTCGGCCATCCATTTTACAAGATCGATAAAAGATTTTGAATTTAAATGATAAATATAAAACCACCGCTTTGTATTTTATTAACGAGAGAGGTAAGAAAAAACCTTAGAGACTTTAGGAGTATACAAAGGCTTTTCTGCCTTCAGTATCTACTATCATTAAACGCCATTTTAAATGAAAAATATAGTAATAGAAAAGTAGCCCGAAAAAAACACGATGTTAAACATGCTCAATAACAATCCATTGGGTACCTAAACATTTTGCTAAAAGCCGTGGCAAGATTAATCCGGGGGCTGAACCTATTGGCTTTTTGTGCTACGGGTCGCGGATTTTTCCGGCTCCCCCGTACGTAAAATATATTTGCATGACCTACGGACATGTAGTTTTTCTGCTCTGAGTTTTAATATATATGAATACATTTTATGGTGGGATTTTCTTTTTACCTGACTGCAAAGAAGAGTTAGGCCCTTTAAAAACGGCACGGTTTCTTCACGGTACGGCAAACCGCGCCGTAGGAAAAACGTGTCCGTCAACAAGCTTTCATAGTGATCCATACAACACTGACTACCGTGCCACACGGAAAATAAAACCTAATTTTGCAAAACAAGAAAAGGTTCCCTATCCATTTGCATAAAATTTTAAGACCTAATATAACTTAGCATACTTTTGTTCCTCCTAATTATATTTTCGCATAACATTATTTACGCATAATTTTTTTAAGCATAATTTCTCTATAATGATTAAGCATAACATTCTAAAGCATAAATTTAGCATGCTGCATGTTTTATTTCTAACGACGTTAAGTCGACGGAGCCCCGCTGCGCGGGGCTCCTATTTCTGTCTGCAGGGTTTAAAGGAACCTAACCAAATCGAACCTCGGGGCCCTTCGCTCGCTCTTGCGTCCACGTCGCCTAGTACCACAATATATTGAATTTTTAAGACAATACTTTCATTATATTTAAAAGTACTTTAGTTTAGTATTATGCGAATTAAATTTATGCCAAAACAAATTAGCCTTAAAGATAATAATGCCAACCTAAGCTGTATGTCAAAAAAATATATGGCAAAGTATTATTATGGCAAAACAAATTATAAGTACCAAAAGCGTTATGCCAAAGTATATTAGGAAAAAGAACTATATGCGAAAAGAAGGGATCCCACAAGAAAAACATGTATGTACAAAGAATCTTATATCCCAAAATAATGTTTTTTTAATAAAAAATAATGAATTGAACTTACCAAGACCCACAATCATGACGATGACCATCCATATTAGCGCAATGGCCGTAGGATACTGTCCCTCAACTATCAACACTAGCGGTATTACTATAGCAAGTACTAACTGTACACACAAGTACACTATACTGAGCCAAATGTAATACGACATTAGGTCTGGGTTCTCCTGAAAATATAAAGGCAACATTAGTTACGTAGTATTTTCAAAGCACATACATGAATGGCGAAATGTGGGTGAACTATAGGTACTATCGCGGACACTCCCGCCTGACCACCACTAAATTCATTTTTGCTTGCACTCAAAAAATAGAAGCGCTCTCTAGCCCCGCGCCAAGGTCAAGTAGTTCATCCGTAAAATTCACAAAAGGAGTACACGTGATGCGTTATAAGCTGCGCAGTGCAGGTTGCAACTAATTGCATTATCGCTGTCCATATATAGGCGAAAACTTTAAGGGGGCGTGGCTTGGCGCCGCCGCGGGATTTAGGCGAAAAAAAATTTAAGTGATCAGGCAGAAAAGGCCGCGATGATTCTCACCTCTGCTGAACCCTTCAGGGATTACAGATGCCTGTTATTTTCAAAGTAATTAAATGTTAGTTCTAAAATACCTCGTCCACGTATAGAATAATTTTACTTGTATCTGCTACAAGTAAAATTATTAAGAACCAGTAAAGAGATTCTATCTGTCTAGATAGAATCTCTTTATACATACATTTTTTTTCTTTTCGACATATCAAGCTATACATTTCCAGTTTTCGGTGACCTCTCATTGTATAGGTTTTTCGTTTAAGTACTCGTATAAGTCAGTTTATATCGGAAATTTATAGCTTGATATGTCGTTGCGCGTACATCAGAACAAATTAGAACAAGCAAGGGACTCTGTCTAGCTATCATTACAGTCCTCTATATCAATAAATTTCCGATCGCCATTGCTCATTATTACAAGCGATGTTTGAAATGTAAAAAAAAATTGTATCACAAATACCAGCGCCTTCCAAACTAGGCGACGTTAAAAACAAAATTTTTCGAACGTGCTAAAAATATATATAAAATAAACAGTAGAAGTAATTTAAAAGGAGGAGAGGTCCGTGGCTAAATAATAACAGCCGGACAGGTCAATAGATCAGGTTAAGCTACGCTTGCCGCGGATGGTCTGTGATATCTTTACGTTAAGCTGTTGATCCCAGCTGTCATTCGTGGATCTTTGACAGTCGTTACGGGTCGTCAGAAGCCTGAAAGTCTTACCCAGGGGTTTCGTGTTACCCAGTAACCGGGTTGTGGAGGTCCATGTAAAGTACTGGTATTCAGCAGACTGGAAGCCGACACCAACATAGTTGGGAAAAGGCTAGGCAGATGATGATGGACTCTTCTCTGTATGGACATCTTTTCGCGTTACTTTAGTACGGTGAGGGCCAATCTAGCAATTTAAATCTTTTGAAAACACACGCAACTTACTTTCATAAATAACGTTTTAGTGACACCATCCGCTTTTTTAGGAAACCGTTGCTATAAATACCTACATAGGTACTTACATTTTCTTGACGTAACCCTTCATACGCTGATACTCATCATTAACGATGATGACCAAAGAAGAGTAAATCATGACAGTTATACCCCTGAAAATTTCCATTTAACCTTAACGATATTATGATTTCATACTCACATCTAAAGCAGCCATGAGCAGCATCACAGACGCCATTACAAACATGACGGTGACAATGACGAATATTGACAGAAACACGACTAATATCAATGTCGTGGTCGTCAAATTCTTTCGGTCCTTTACAAGTAATATCGCTGCGCATGTGAAGCCGAATAACTGAAACAATGAACAAAAAGGAGATTGCAGATTTCTATATGGAATCTGGCATATCAACTTGTCCGCCATTTGGTTTTTTTTTTATCAAAATGTCGGTTTGGCAGGTATGCCATTGACCTTCAAAGTCCTTTATTATTTAGAAATTCACACGATTTTTTTGCCATCTTGTCTGTTATTTTAAACATGACTGACCGTTACGCGTTGGTCTCGTGGTCGCAAGCGTGACTGCTGTGCGTGGGGTCCTGGGTTCAATCCCAGGTCGGGCATAGGGTTTTTGCGTTTTTTCATCAGGAATTTCATAATAACAGCTAGGAGTTTGGAAGTTTGCGGTGTTATACCCCAGTGCCTCGGAAAGCACGATAAGCCGTTGGTCCTGCAGCCGATTTCTCCCGGTCTTCTCGGATTGCCATCCTATCAGACTATGAGAGTGAGAAAAAAGAGAGTGCACCCGTGTCTGCGCACACACTTATGCACTACAATATCTTCCGCATCGAAGGTTAGTCTCCGCTAAGATTAGTAGCATGGCCGAAATTCGTTCGTTCTTTGGAAAACGTACCAGGGCCCTGGTACGTCTTCCAAAGAACGAACGAATTTGGGGCAACAGCCAACTCGCAGAGGTCCTTTCGACAATTTTAAATGATGAGGAGGCACCAACCGAATATTATTATGTATGTACACATACAATAAGTATTTTATTTAACTACGTCTACCGGATAGTCTGTGCCATGTACCAGGGGTCCCGGAGACGAATGTAGGTGTGGATAAGCGGAGTAAATTGTGCCAGTATTTGTTTATAAGCTTCCATATTAAGACTTGTCCATGAATGCTGCCGGTTTTTTTTTGACCTGGTGGTGTCAAAAAAAAACCGGCAGCTTGAGCGTGTGCTAAGGCAGTAAAAGCCTTTCAATTTTAATTTTGATTTATAATATAGAAAGATATTATGGATTTTACTATTAACATACCTACAATGTATAAAGGAAGAGGAATGAGGGAAATGACGTATAGAATTGCAATAACAGTAGATAAAGACCAAAGAAACAATGGCTGGATTACATGTATCATGAAGAAACTGGGAGAAAACTGAGATAACTGGTGATAGAGATGTATGAAAGACTAGGCTTGCTGCACCAGCCCCAAATAAATTGAAGAAAGCGTATTACATAATAAATTATTTTATTCTTATAAGTAGATTTTGTACAAACGCTTTTACATGACAAATCGTATTTTTTTAAGCTAGACGAGGTCGGCGTTTCCTTTTTGCCTACTCGGAGAAGAAAGGCCGAAACAAAGTCAGAGGTCACATTCTCTTTTAAAGTCCAGACATAATCTTGGTCAGATGATGTGAATAGGATTAGAATGATAAACAGAAAAAGAGACAGATTCAACAACTACGTCATAACATTCAAGTTTCAAAGGTCAACTTAGCATAAGAAACAACAATTTTTCATTCATAACACAATGCTGGCTAAGCAAACTTATGCTCTTTGTAACTTTAGAAACCTTGAAACGTATGCATAAAGACGTAGTTTCAAAGCTGGGTCGTTGCCACCAAAGTCAAAAGTCTAGAGAAACTATTATTTAAAATAAATATTATAGTTGAGGACTGAAGATTTTGATGACGTATTTCTATTTAGTTTTTAATAATACACGAGCTTGGTATTAAAATAAATGGTTAACCACTATTAAAGTAAATTGCATGTCTTTCTAAATAGTAATTAGTGTCAAAAGCAGACTGTGTGCTTTCTTTGTTGATATTATTTACCACGTAATTACAGCTCTAACAATAATAATAGTTCACTGAGCCATACGTTTAATAATTATTGAGTTTTTATATTTGCAAAATCTATTATGATATTAGCAGTGGTGGCCCAGTGGTATCGCCCCCGACTTAAGTGTTGTAGGTCGTAGGTTTGAACCCTGACAGGCGCTTTACTTTGTGTAACTTATTTCACCACCACTGCTATCAAAACGGTGAAGGAAAACGTCGTGAGGAAACCGGCACGTTCTAGAACCAAAAATTCGAAAACATATGACATCCACCAACCCGCACTGGGCCCGCGTGGTGGTCACGGCCGGCTCTCTCTCACCGAGAGGAGGCCTGTGTCCCAGCAGTGGGAACATTATAGGCTGATTATGTAAATCTAATCCCAATCTCTTTGATTATACCTACGTAGTGCAGCGAAAAAAAGAAAAACACGGACTGTCTTCGTCATGTTATGATTCGAGTTGAGCTGCACGATTTTATATGAGTTGAGCTGCACGATTTTTGACAAATGCGTGCACTGATTGGACAGGTCCGCTCAATCTGTGTGGTTCTTTCCTCAAAAGACCATTTCAGACACCAATCTACATGGTCTTCACACGATCTGACCAAGATTTTGTCTGGACTTTAAAAGAGACTGTGACTTCTGAGTTTGTTTCGGCCTTTCTTCTCAGAATAGTCAGTTAGGAAACGCCGACCTCATCTAGTTTAAAAAAAATATGATGACGTGTAAAAGTGTTTGTACAAACCTACTTACAGAAATAAAATCATTTATCATTCATAATGTACTTCTAATATGATTCTACCAAAGTGGCCTTTTTAGGCCCCCGGCACTGATGTTAATTACAAAGTACTTTCTTACCCAAGAAGTTACACAAACCCTTAGATATATATTATATATCTTTCTTATCATTGAAACTTTTAATTGGCACTCGTCTATCTAACGCAAAATTTAAATGTTTTGTGTTGTAGGTACTATGTGGCTTCAAATAAGCGACAAAGAAATTGTGACAAAATAACTGAATTTCTCTTGAAACTCCTCAAGGCTTCTTTTTGTTAAAATAAGTTGGAAATGTATGTTGTATTTCTAAGAATTTGCTAGGTATTTGGTAGGAATTTGGTAGGTTCGAAGGGTACAAAGTGGATAATTTTTTGATAAAGGATTTTTAAACAAAGACAAAAGCAAAATAAGCCTTACGCACAACACGCTTACCACCACGCTTTCCACCTACGCCTACTATGCGTCACGTCAGCCACGCCTAGCAGAATCTATTATCCTAGATTCCAGACTAAGGACGCTATAAAATGGGCCTTTTGTTCTACCAACGTCGTTTACGCTTCAAGATAAGACGAAATTATCAAAGAAGAACAGATGATCTTACAATTCCCAGTATGGCGATGAGTCTTGTCCCGCACCGCACATTCAGTCCGCGGAAACATGTTTGAGCTTGCGGTATCTTCTCCACCAAAAAAGTTTCGTAGTCCATATCCATTTTATAGAAAAATGTATAAAAATATAGCTATAAAAAGCGTAAAATATTAAAAAATTGTAAGACGATTGTAAGGTAAAAGAAGTATAAATGACAACGTAAAACACAGACTAAGAAGAGAGTAAAATAAAATTTGACAGGAATTTTTACTTTTTGGTAGCATAGAGTAAGAACCAACTGTTATAGTTTGGTATCAAGAATTAAGTTCTTTTTTTGTCGCAGTGACTTAACAACCATAAGGTGAGTATACACTAGAGCATTTTCTCGAGCACCATGTAATGTAACGTTCTTACGAATGGTACAATACAGGCAAAAGCTCAGGGTCCAAAAGCATTTCCATGTAATGTAGTTTCTACGATTGCTCGACGCTGCGTTCGACGTAATGCTCATGGCGAGTGAGCATTTACCTGTAACATTTCCTTCAACCTTGCGTTTATTGTTGAAATGTCCGACTTACAGGTACCACTCGTGCCTTGTTGCAATGTTACGTCAATGCGCCCGTTAGTTTTTAAAATCAGGTTGTAACAAAATTGAGCGTTGTGTTCAAAGCAGGCCCCTCTTGTCCATTAGGCACTCTGCGCAAGTGTCCAGGGCCCCGCGATATTCGGGGGCCCCCGCTCGCTCTTATAAAAAACATTAGTTGCAGCCACCGTTGCATTCTACGCATTATTATTATGTACCCGATTCAATGACAAAATAAGTTATTTGCAGTGCGATTTACAATAAGGTTCTAGCTTCCCAGTTATGAAAAATATTAGTATGTTTCTCTTATTGTCTCTTATCTACACAGGGGCCCCGTGACCCTTATATGCCCAGAGCCTAGGGCCTCCAATAGGTTAAAGACGGCCCTAGAAGTGCGGATGGATAAAATCTAAAAGCGGCGAATGCTCGATGTTCTATTACAAGTAAATGCTCTAGTCTATACTCAACTATACACAAATGCAAATTTTATCGTTCAACAGCAAGTTATTGCATCATTACGATCAAAATTTTAAACTGATAATGTGAACGTCCAAGGTATAAATCCCAGTTATGTCACAAACAAAAATGGACCGTGTTGTGCAGAAATATTCCAATCCACAAAAATATAAATGAAAGATATGCTCATTTTAAATAAAAGTTTATTTTTACAAGCTTTTATTTAGCTTTCACTGTTCTTCTTGTGACTGTTATCCTGCTAGGTTTAGGTTTAAAAAAATATTTATTTATAACAGCTTAAACTACCATTACAGGGTTTTACCCTAATGCGACAGTTAAGAACTTAAACTAATAACCTAAGCTACATACAATATTTAACTTAGAAAAAATTAAAATTAACAACATTATTAAATTATTACACCATTAAAATCACAAAAATATAGTACATAAACCATTATTACTTCCGCACCTAGTACACACATAACATAGTACAACATAAACACAAACATACTTTACTTACAGTTTGAAGAATATAATAATTAAGAAGATAATTTATTCTCAACTAGCTGTGCTCCGCGGTTTCACCCGCGTAAATGTCGATCCCGTGGGAATATCGGGATAAAAAGCCTATAATTATGTTAATCCAGGGTGTCAGCTACCTCAAATTACATTTCCTTTATGCTGTAAGATCAAGCCGCATGGAACTTTTATACAAAATTATTATATTCTAACTATTATTTGCTATAGGTAACGTTCCAAGAGTCTTGAACTACTTATGTTTTATTTTTTAGTTTTATTCGTAGGCATGGGTTGGTATAACCTATCATAAAAATATTAATAGTTGACAGAATAAAATGTGTCTTTTTGGAACAAAAATAGAGATCACTTTCGATTGTTTGCCATCAAAACCTTAATTTTGTTAAACTTGTGGATTGAATCATTTCTTCACAACATGGTTCTTCTAAGCCCAAAAACAATAACTTCCCTACTTAATGTATGTTCAGAAATCCAACAAGAAATAGCGGAAAAGAAGTCTTCTAGACACCTGTGTCACAAAACTCATGAGGGCGAATTTATCCTCGCAAGTTGGAGTTGTTTGCCGAGACTGGCGGTAAATCAAATGACGGCAATTCAGGGTTTATCGCTGGGACGCGGCGCACGCGTTTATTTGCGCTTCCATGCCACATTTTTTGGTAATGTATGGATCAGGATGTGGAGCAGTTTCCTGCTTTAGTGTTTTTTATTCCAGACTTCAGCGACCCGCCTCTGCTTCGCACAGGTACAATGTAGTGATATCATGACATGTCATTACGTGCTGTTTTTACGTTAGATATTAATGTTTTATACACATACACCTTTCGGAATAAATTCTCTAAATGATCGTGAAAGCCGCATCAAAATCCATGGTGTAGTTTAGAAGAATAACGCGGTCATACAGACAAAGCGAGTTTGTATTAACCTACGTTGTAGGTACTATTAATTATGAGTTAGATGCTAAAAATGGGCGGCTGCCTATGTACAGACGCCAGCACATCAAGCTACTACAATCTGTCAAATTTCTTTAATAGATTTTCAACTTTATCGCTAAATCATAAGGTTCAAAGTTGATTGGGAATATTTTACAGTTTCGGGTAGCTGAATGTGCTGGCCTCTGTACAAACAGTAAGACAATTATTCATTCAGCATCATTTACCTGCATACTTATCTCGTTGGTTGACTGTACATCTGCAATACCAAAAGCACTAGCCTATTCTTTTCGTTCATTTCACATTTTTTGTGGGATTTCATTCTTTATATTCAATTAAAACAAACTGATTATGGAGGCGCTTTAGTTATATAATAAACATTCAAAAATACACAACAAACGTTTCTATGAACAAAATAGAGATGGCCTATTTTTATTGTTAGTAGGTATTTCATGCGGGTTTATTATCTAGTCGATTCACACGAATTTACTCGCCCGAAACGGGTGAATCGTTACTTTTATTTAATACTAGCAGTGCCCCGCGGTTTCACCCGCGTAAGTTTCGATCCCATAGGAATATCGGGATAAAAAGTATCCTATAAGTTAATTCAGGAACTGGTCTATCTACGTGCCAATTTTCATCCAAATCTGTTCAACGGTTTACGTCCAAACATCTTCACAAACTTTCACATTTATAATATTACTGGGATTATTTTTTCCATAGGCGACTCTCACGAAGTTAATGGGCGAGTCGCCAACACCAGAAATATGTAGGTATTAGGCAATTAGTACATTTTGAATTTTATGCAATAAAGTATAGAAAAAAGGACATTAGCCCACAGAAATGATAAGAGTTAAATATTATAAAATGTGTACTTTTTTAAATATTATTTAAAAGTTACTATTCAACCGTTTCGGGCGAGTAAATTGGTGCGAATCGACTAATAAGCCTTTCCTACAGTATATTGTTTCTATTGCCTAACGAATAAAGTTTTTTGTTAGAATAACAAAATGCTGGCTAGATCCTTTTTTGCTGAACATACGTATCTGTTAAAACAATCTTAGTAGACACGAGATTTTCTTAACAAAAACGCCTATCCATTAATAACTTGTACAATATAATGTTGGTATGTAAGTAATTATTACCCTAAGCGGTTAAACCCTTGTATTTAACGTTAAACATAAATCAGTGTAAAATATTGTGGCTTACAGTTTATCACGCAATTAAGGCTGGAGTGAGACAAGCCTCCGCGTCGCTGTACGTCAAAGTAAATTGTGTGTAAACGGCCTTATATCTAGGTTGAGCCAACAATAAGCGTTTAATTGCTTATATCTGCTTATATCTACGTTGAGCCAACAATAAACGTTTAATTGAATCGCTGACAATGCAATTAAGGTGGATTTTTAATAACTTAGTTGAAAGATACTAAGCATATTTTGAATGGATTTTCATACCTACTTTCAGATTTGTTTCCTTACTTTTCTTTTCGTGATCAAATATGTAATTTTTTGTATTTTACGTTATGGTCGTTAGGTTCATCATCATCATTTCAGCCGAAAGACTTCCACTGCTGGACATAGGCCTTCCCCAAGCACCTCAACTTCGACCGGTCAGAATAGAATATAATAGAATACTCTTTATTATGTACACCATATAAATTACAGACATAATTAGAAACTGTACAAAGGGTGACACAGTGGGCGGTCTTATCGCTAAAAGCGATCCGGCTCTGTGCTTCTCGCATCCAACGGGTTCCTGCGGCCTTCACAAGGTCGGCGGACCACCTTGTGGACCTTCTAACGCTACGTGTTCCGGTACGCGGTCTCCTATCCGGAACCTTTCGGCCCCATCGGCCATCTGTTCTGCGAGCAATGTCTCCTGTCCACTGCCACTTAAGTTTGGGAATTCTTCGGGCTATGTCGGTTACCTTGGTTCTCCTGCGGATCTCCTCATTCCTGATTCGATCACGCAGGGAAACTCCAAGCATAGCCCTTTCAATTTTTTTTAATTATTGGCATCTCTCAGTTCAACCATAGGGGTTGTCGACTGCTTAACCGGACTTTCCTGTGGATGCCTCAATAAATTAAGGCCTCCAGCCAGGGCGTAAATAACTTAAAAACTAAGCGACTACACGCTAAGGGCACCCCCCGTGGTGTTCGGACCTCGGCTTAGGGCGTCGCTGGGAGAGGACAGGAAGGGGGACAGGCTGGATCGGAATTAGTTGTTGGGGACGAATTTAAAGCTACAGGCTCAGCGGCGCGGGCTGGCTCGAGCAAGGGTCGGGGCGGACATGGTACGGGGTGTCGCGACGGGCCTCGACGGTGAGGACGGAAGGACGGATGTTGGGACTTGTACTTCTTGAGAGTACTGGTGGCCTTACTACTCTCCTGGAGGAGAGTAGTGGCGTCGTCGGGGGTGGTGAGGGTATGCCTTGGTCGGCGAATCCTACTTATACGGGAGGGAGTGTAACGGGAGGCCGCCGCAATCAGGGGATTGGGATGCTTAATAGCAGAATCGAAGTAGCGCTTGGAAAGGCGCTTCATGAACTGCTGGACGGTGGGGAGGCCCTTTCCATTGCCCTTTGGGTGACTTTTAGCCTTCTTATAAGGCCCATTGTGAGCGACCAAGTTTCAGTGCCATAAGTCATCATGCGTTAATGTTAATGGATTTATTTTTACTAGCTTTTTCCCGCGTAGATGTCGGAAAATATTCTACGGGAACGTACTACCGGGATTAAAAGTACCATTTATGGTTAATACAGGTGAGCATAAGTTTAAACAGCCTGTAAAGTTCCCACTGCTGGGACACAGGCCTCCTCTCTGAGGGAGGGAATCGGCCGTTACCCACGCGGGCCCTGGTAAATAATGTATTAATTCCGTAATATATTGTTTTTTATAACTCTTTTTATTTACGCGGCACACGCCATTAAAGCTCCCAGTTGGCATGATTTTTTCCAACATTTCAAAGAATCATCGTCATATTTCAGCCAATTTATACAAAACCTTAATGAACATTCATCGGGTGAAAACCGTATGAAAATCCGTTAGATAGGTTTTGAGTTTTTTGCTTTCAGACAGACAAACGTGTTTTATAATAAGTATTAGGTATTTGTAGTGATTTGGAGCAGACACATTGCCATTTTTTCAGCATTTCAGCTTCAAACTAATTAGAATGGTAACGAAATAAGAAAAAAAATAGAAATGCAAAATAACAGGCTAGCAAAACGTATAGAATCATAAAACCTCAACCAAATTATTATAAACAGTTTACAGAACTTCTAAGAGTAAAATGCTTTAAGTTCCCTATCTAAATCCCTTCTGGACACTTCAGGATTCTACCAAAAAATACACCTCTATTTGAGCATATTACTGCTGAAGCGGTTAATAAATTACTCGGTCCAGTGCTGATATGCACCGTACTCTATGACCATCTCGGCAGGATGCCAACCGGGTGCATGCCAAAATAAGTGCAATGGTGCTATTTGGTGATACTTCTAGATAAATAATGAAGACGATCTATGCTGTTGTTTGTACCTTTTGCTTCCGTGATGTTTTCATGCTGTAGGTACAGGAGAGTGTGGTAGAGATAACGATCCCGACTTATGTGTCGTAAGATCGTGGGTTCGAACCCACCTTGTTGTAATTTGTTTCATTACCACTGCTCTCAAATCGGAAAAGGAAAAAGTGTGGAAAACGGCATTCCCAGAATTAAAAAAAAAAACGAAGGCTTGTGACATCCAGCAACCCGCACTGGGTCCGCGTGGTGGATTATGGCCCACTCCCTCTTACAGAGATGAAGCCTGTATCCCAGCAGTGGGAACGTTGTAGGCAGGTAGAAATATTCATTAACCTTTGGTTCAACCCGTTGAATTAGTTCAACCCTCGACTCTAGCAAAACGTTTTTGAGATTTTAGAAAATTCCCAGTAGCAGCCCGGAGTCTGGATTCATGCAGTGTGACAGTTGTTACGTGGCGATAAAATCGCAGAATCGCCACGCGACACGTCCAGTCCGCTCCAGACTACTTCAATTACTAACACCGATAACATATATCCACTATCATGGCCTGAAGCGTCCCCGTTGGAAACAAATGCTTAAACATAATCAGCCACGATAACGTTCTCACTGCTGAGACACAGGCCTACTCTCCTCGAGAGGGAGTGGGATGTAATCTACCACGCAGGCCCAGTGCGGGTTGGTAGATGTCACCCGCGTATCTCAGTAGTTCGGTTATTTAGTCCGGTCCCGGACTTTTCGTCTCATCAGTTTGGTGATGCAATACGGCCGGACTACAGAGCCTGATAGTTCGGTATCGATAACGGACCAGCACTACTAAGGAAAGAATGAAAGCTCGACATTATCACTCCGGACCCACCATACCCTTGGCCATACCCCTGCGGCCCTGGGGGTAGGAAGGGACTAGACCATACCACCATAGAGATGTCTTGTCACCACGTGTCTTCGAATTTTGGTTCTAGACCTTCACCGTTTTGAGAGCAGTGGTGCTGAAAAACAAAAAAACACGAATGAATGGGTGCTTTTATATTATATTGAGTAAAAAAGGCACATCATGCTTGTATAATGAACCCTCAAACACTGCTCCTATAATTCCGCATATTATTATCAAACCAAATAAATATTCATTCGCAAGAAGCTGGCAGTATCATCACCACGGTAATATTTTCTCATTGTCTGTCGCTTATTTGTTTTTAATAAGTATATTCATGTATATTTATTTGTGCTTATATTTATATGTAATTAGGTATATATTATATTCATAGGTTTATGCATATCTTTATATTTAAAATATTTATTCCTCAATTTTCATGATTGCACCTACCACTGTTTGTCTCTGCATCACCCAAAGGTTGATTGGTGCCTATGGCATTATGTCCGCCTCTGTACATTTATGTGCTTGAAGTAATAAATAAATATCTACATATCCAAGCAATATAATGTATTCACTCGTTTTCAGAAAATAGTCTAGCTCTGGAAAGCGGCCCAACTTTAGTTGTTTTTAATTAATTACTCCCTAGGGCAAAGCACTTAACGAAGATTCGCTACGGTTAAGATCAAAGACTCGTCTATTTATTTAAATATTGCCAAATGTGTTAAAGGTTTTGTGAAATATTTGGAAGAGGACGTGTGTGTAGGTACCTCTATTTTATGGAAAGTACTTTGATCATTATAATAAGTCTGTTAGGTAGATGTGTTGACGAATAATTTAGCTGATTAAAAGGATCCAAATATGAACCTTGCAGCCTGTCTAAAGGACAAAATCCATAAAATGAAGCTATCTACATGATAATGCTATTATACTCAAAACTTACAGTTATGATGATTGTCGTAGTAGACCCATTACGGAGTAAAATCCCATAATGGGTCTGTATAACGTTTTTTTTCGTAGTTTCACGGTATGCACATTCATATGCCGTCGTAATTATAAACATGATATGACAAAAGTACATTCCCGGTGGTCTTGTGGTGGCAAGTGCGACTGCCGAGCGAGGGGTCCAGGATTCGATTCCCGGGTCGGGCAAAGTGTTACGTATTGGCTTTTTCCATTAGGAGTTTCTTAGTAACAGCCCGGAGTTTAAAAGATGGCGGTGTGATACCCCCTGTTTGCCTCGGAAAGTACGTTAAGCCGTTGGTCCTGCACCTGATCTCTCTGCGGTCCTGTCGGATTGCCGTCCCATCGGACTATGAGAGTGAGGGAAGAGGGAGTGCTCCTGTGTCTGGGCACACACTTGTGCTCACAGATTTTCCCATCACTAAATAGTGCTTGTGACGTTATAAACAATGGCACGCTTGGTTTTTAATACAGATCGTGATACTTACGTTATCTAGGTCTACTATATCTTTAGCTTGTGCTCTATAATATTTCCGGCGCCGAAGGCTAGTCTCCGTTTAGATTGGCCGCCATGGCCGAAATACGGTCTGGAGGAACTATTTATGAAAAATACTTTGATTTATAGATGAGCTAGCGAATAAGTTACTTACTCTGATTAAAATAAAGATAGCAATGGAAGCCTTATAGATCTGACTAAAGAAAAAAAAACATAAACTGTATCTCTATCTACATAATAAAAAACACAGTTATCTAGCAGAAGTACTCGTCGATTCGGAATAAAATCGCGTAATGGTTCTATATAACGCTGTTTTTCGAGTTTTCGCGAAACACCGCATTTTCGCTATACACGGTTTACGCATTCTCATAAAGTCGTAATTATTCACATGGCATGAGCATTACAATTACATTTCCCTTTCCGTTTTAACCTCATCATGATTTTCCGTAGCTATTCCTCCAATTACCACTTCTAACATAAAATGCCTTACGAAAACTCAGCTAAGAAATTCCACTAAACGTTCTCACTTGAAAGCCCAAGCTTAAGTACTTGAAAAGTGTTGGTTATCTCAACAATTAGGCAGACACAACCCCTACGGGAGCCGTACTCACGTAACAAGAAATAACTTGAAATAAGGTTCTTGTTCACTTGTTCTTGGCAGAGTATCTAGTCTGGGTCCCGTATCCAAAGGAGACCAATGGGACCCTTTTACTAAGGCTCTGTTGTCCGTCCGTCTGTCACAGGGCTGTATCTTTTGAACCGTAATTTGGTCGCTTTAACAACAAAGTGTAAAAAAAACCGGGCAAGAGCGAGTCGGACTCGCGCACCGAGGGTTCCGTACCACCATATGTTTTTAAATTTTCACCGGCGAGCTACTTACTATCTCGTTCAAACCAATTTTCGGTGGAAGTTTACATGGTAATGTACATAAGTAATATATTTTTTTTAGTTTTATCATTCTCTTATTTTAGAAGTTCAGGGGGGGGGACACATTTTACCACTTTGGAAGTGTCTCTCGCGCAAACTATTCAGTTTAGAAATAAATGATATTAGAGACCTCAATATCATTTTTGAAGACCTATCCATTAGATACCCCACACGTATGGGTTTGATGAAAATTTTTTTTTGAGTTTTAGTTCGAAGTATGGGGAACCCCCAAAATTTATTGTTTTTTTTTCTATTTTTGTGTGAAAATCGTAATGCGATTCTCAGAATACATCTACTTACCAAGTTTCAACAGTATAGTTCTTATAGTTTCGGAAAAAGTGGCTGACATACGGACGGACAGACAGACATGACGAATCCATAAGGGTTCCGTTTTTTGCCATTTGACTACGGAACCCTAAAATAATGTTAAAAAAATTAAACGCTGAAAAAAACACCTTCCTTGTGTAGTCTTTTTTCGGCCCAAGCATAGTGTTTTTTCGGCGTTTTTTTTAATAGAATATATTTTTTAAAGTAGTGTGCGGTGTACGGAACCCTTCGTGTGTGACTTGCATTTAGCCGCTTGATTTTCTACTCCTTTGCGTTTCTGTTAAGATTTTTTTATTACGCTAGAGACGTTGCTGTTTAGTTTCTTATATTGTAGCAAGTGTTGTGTAAGAGAATTTTTATTTTTATTTGGTACTAGCTTCTGCCCGCGACTTCGTACGCGGATGCTGTTGCTTATGCCAGCGATACGTTGTACTGGAAAACACCGGGGTGAGCGAGACGATTCGAGACGTCATTTTCAGGCAATAATGAACCAATAAGCTGGTAAACTTGGCCTTGCACTTTGAATGTTGGCATAAATGGGTCTTCTGAAATCTGCTTCGCACCAAAATATGTCATTTGAAAGGCATTATTGTATATGATCATATATGTATCAGAATTCATACGTTCGTTGCGCTCTTCTTGTCTTTTCATGCCGTACTCCAGCAATTCTTTCTCTCTCACTTTCTAACTGATTATGAAAATTTTGTTGTGTGCGTGTTCGGGACAGTGTAAGATAATCTCTATCAGTAGTTAGTCGCGCATCACGTTCATCACTCGTTTCAAAAGACCAGATGATCGAATACGCTGAAAACTCAAGCGTGATTCTGTATCGGTAAACGTTTCCGATTCGCGAGGCAATGCATGTCGTTCACAATCAGCGGTCAGTCGCCGCAGAGGTTTCCACGGATCGAGTTGCAGCCTGATGTTCTCGAACAGCATCAAGTCTCTCCTGACGCTCTCCGGTAGATTCTTGGGATCTTATGATCCTCAATCTTTTAGCCCCTTTGGAACATTGGGAAAGATTTGACCTCTTTCTAGGCATGGTTATAGTTTTATTGTGAAGAAGATACCTGATCAATTAAAATCTAAGTGACTGCTCCTCTGCGTTACCGGGTAGGCTACCGTGTCACGAAGATAAATGGAAAAGGAAATTAAACACTCAAATAACATAAGCCCGAAGGCATATAATTATTCGATAAAATAAAAAAATAAATGGGAGTTTTGGCCAGTAGAGTCAAATTTTCAATGATATACCATCGTCATCGAAAATCAGTCCAAGTGTTACCGCCTTCACCGCGTGGAGGTACTCCCAGCTTAAGTTATTTTATAATCCCAACATATGTTATTTTATACAGTGAAATTAGTGATAGCTGTAATTTCCACATCAGATGTTTCTGATCTTCAATTTTTAGGGTTCCGTACCCAAAGGGTAAAAACAGAACCCTATTACTAAGACTTCGCTGTCCGTCCGTCCGTCTGTCTGTCACCAGGCTGTATCTCAAGAACCGCGATAGCTAGACAGTTGAAATTTTCACAGATGATGTATTTCTGTTGCCACTATAACAACAAATACTAAAAACAAAATAAAATAAATATTTAAGGGGGGCTCCCATACAAAAAAACGTGTTGTTTTCGGCGTTTTTGCCGTCTGTCTGTCGCCAGGCTGTATCTCAAGAACCGCGGCAGCTAGACAGTTGAAATTTTCACAGATGATGTATTTCTGTTGCCGCTATAACAACAAATACTAAAAACAAAATAAAATAAATATTTAAGGGGGGCTCCCATACAAAAAAACGTGTTTTTTTCGGCGTTTTTGCCGTCTGTCTGTCGCCAGGCTGTATCTCAAGAACCGCGGTAGCTAGACATTTGAAATTTTCACAGATGATGTATTTCTGTTGCCGCTATAACAACAAATACTAAAAACAAAATAAAATAAATATTTAAGGGGGGCTCCCATACAAAAAAACGTGTTTTTTTTGGCGTTTTTGCCGTCTGTCTGTCGCCAGGCTGTATCTCAAGAACCGCGGTAGCTAGACAGTTGAAATTTTCACAGATGATGTATTTATGTTGCCGCTATAACAGCAAATACTAAAAACAAAATAAAATAAATATTTAAGGGGGGCTCCTATACAACAAACGTGTTTTTTTCGGCGTTTTTGCCTTGTGGTACGGAACCCTTCGTGTTGGCCAGTTTTTTTATAAGTCAACAGGAAATGCCCATCAGACCGAACAACTTTTGCTAAGACGTCATTCCTATATATGGTATGGTGTAGCTGGGCTCTTGGAGTTCCACATCAGGTGTTCCAGATCTTCAAATTTATTCTCTCGGCAGAAAATGCTCATCACGTGGAACAATTTTTGCTATGGTACCATTTTTGTATCTCTTATAGTTTAGCTGGTCTGTTGCGGTTCTGCATCAGGTGTTCAAGTTTCCAAGATAAATTATAGCCTATATAACAGACATAATACCTATACAACAAAACAAAAATCATTCAAATCCTTCCAGTAGTTCCGAAGATTAGCGTGTACAAACAAACAGACAAACAGACAGAATTTTTTTTTCGGATTCGTACCCTATTACTGTTTCTAAACCCCCCCCCCATTTTTTTTTTTTTAATATTTTCAATGTACAGACACAGTTTTTCTACTGTTTTATTATATGTATAGATTATTTATGGAAACTCTCTGGAGGTCGGATTCTTGCCAATTGCTGGGAATTATTAGCTTTAAAATGTCTGCTGAATGAGAATAGAATGGCTGGTGGAACAGACGAGTCCTGGAGGCCGCGTCTCCAGTGGCGTAACTATACCGTTTGGGGCCGGTGGCAAATTCAAGGGATGGGGCCCTCCCTCAATATAAAGTAGCTCAACCAACGTTATAGATTTTTTTTTCACTTGCACTTTTTCGCGACTTCTTTCGCATAGATTTCGTATTTTCCCCTACAACATTTAACACCTGACTGCTTCGTTGGTCTAGTGGTCCTGTCCAAAAAATTAGACAAACAATGGGAAAATGTTCGAAACCTGAATGATATCCTTTGTTGCACATTTTCAAGAAAAAGTTAGCATTTATAAACTTATGTTAGGATCCTCATGTGCTCATGACCCTCTCGGGCCAGGGGGGGGGGGCAGGCCCGAGAGGGCCATGCTCTAGCTGGGGGCCCGTGGCATTTTGCCGCAATGCCCACTTACAAGTATTTGTTGAGAGCGTCTCCTAATAAATACATGATAATGGACAAACAGTGTCTATTACCTTTATCCAGTTTATCTTGGAAACAGAATTTACTGAGAAAATGTCTGCCTTTTTATTTGGATATATTTTTTGTTTAGATAAAAACCGGGATCGTTTGATATACAGCGCTCGTGTCAATAAGTGACATCGGTAGCTAGGTAATCATGGTTAGTATAGTTTAAAAAATGTAGGGGACAATTTTAGTTATACAATACTAGCAGTGCCCCGCGGTTTCACCCGCATAAGTGTCGATCCCGTCGGAATATCGGGATGAAAACTATCCTATGTCGTTTCCCGGGGACTCAAACTATCTTTATGCCAAATTTCATCTAAATCGGTCCAGAGGTAGACAGACAGACCGACTCACTTTCGCATTTATAATATTAAAAGTCCTATAGATTTCATCTAAATCGGTTCAGCGATTAAAAGGCTTAAAAAAAAGGTTTGATGTTAGGGCGAATGCCTTTGCTTTTTTTCCTGTATGGTATTTAAATCCTGATTATTTATGTAGAATAAGGAGTTGAAGGATATAATTTTTATAAAAAGCTAAAGTTTGTCATGATCTGAAAACTGCCGGTCGATTCTGTAAAAATCTCACCGTGAAAACTTAGGTGAAGTGAGTTTGTTTTTGTTACGAATTGACACTATTGACAGCTCACTTCACCTAAGTTGTCACGGTGAGATTTTTACAAAATAGCACCGCTGGCGTTTTCTATTACAGAAAATCATGCACGATTGTATCCAATTTTCAACTTTGAGCTCTACACGGCTAGAATTTTTTTTCAAATTAAAAAAACTAGTAAACTCCCACCACCAATAACTCACTCTAATACAAAAGCCTTAATAAGTACCTAGTTACAATCTGAACCACTGAGAAAAACAGCAAACTAACTTAATTGTCCCCCGACAAGCCAGTGCATACACAAACATAGCTGGTCCCAACAAAGGAGAATACTAAAAATACAATCCAGTCGTTATACCTAATAATGTGAAACATTTCCATGACGTTTACCCTCTCCTTTATAAGTAAACAAGAGAGAATGAAAACAAAGCGAACTAAAACGGATCTCTCCAGTTATATTACGTTATCTGTGCTGGGAGTGCGCTAATATTATCTGACATTTACGTGCTTAGCGAAAAAACTCTTTTCGCAGCAACGTTTTACAGAGGTAGAAGAATTTCAGAAATTGTATAGTGCAGCTTTCCCATACCTTCCAATGGTATTTGTGCGTTACAGAGAGCTTTGTTGTTTTTTTTGTTTAGCAACAAGGAAAACCTCTCTCCCGCCGCTCACGGTGCTACGAAAAACCATTTTTAATTACAGACGCAGCATGTTTTTGCGGTGGGTCGGTGTTTTAGCTACCTTTTGAAGGGAATTACATAGAATCCCCACTTAAATCTCAGCTTCATGTTTCGCTTTAAAATGGAAATGCAGGATAACGCGGGATGAGAACAGCTTACTTGCCAGGACCCTGGCAAAAAGTTAAATAAGGAAAACGAAAGAATATTATTTAAATTACCTTTGAAAGCTCTGGTGGGATATAACTGTAGTAGATGGAGCAGAGGTTTCCCTACTCCAGAGAATTTGGAAGTCTTTGTAATTTTTCAAGCCGAGTTTTTTTGGGGCCAATTCATGCCCATTCTGTTAAATTGAGGGGACAAAGGGCTATTATTTTGAGAAGGACGAACTAAGATTAGCATAACATAATTATTTAATTAATAAAAACACGAAGGTATAAAAGAGAAAAGATATCAGAAGCAAGTGTAGTCTGGACCAAACAAAAGCTAACCACTGCTAATGAGAGCTCGTTAGGATAATAATTTCCTCGTGGAAGGGAATTTCTGTCTAATAAATCATTTGGTTTTTACGAATCTTTGCGTTGTCATACTTTGTGAAGTATATCATGGTTATAATGATTCAGGACTATTAGGATTAATTAGCTTAATCGCCGTTTTGATTTACTTTACTTCCATAAGATTTATTTTTGTAAAAAGTCGTTTAACTATTATGTACAGACGCCTGCAACAAGCTGTGCATCAAGCTACCCGAAACTGTCAAATTTTCCCAATCAACTTTGAACCTGATGCTTTAGCGATAAAGTTGAAAATCGAATAAAGAAATTTGACAGATTGTAGTAGCTTGATGTGCAGGCTGGCGTCTGTACATAAATTAAAAATAAAATTGAAACTGTATTTTTTTCGACATTCTAATCTAAAAAACTGTATCATACAAGACACTGCTAGATCTCACTTAAACTTTCTTCAAAAATGATCCATAATCAGCCTGTAATGTTCCCACTGCTGGGACACGGGCCTCCTTTCTGTGAGAGGGAGTGGGCCGTGATCCACCACGCAGTTTATAGGACATGTCGGTCTCCTCACGATGTTTTCCTTCAGCGTTTTGAGAGCAGTGGTGATGAAATAATTTTACACAAAGTAAAGCGCCTGTCTGGGTTCGAACCTACGACCTACAAATCGTAAGTCGCGGCCATTACCATAAGGCCGTCACTGCTCTAAAAAATGCCACCCTTGCAATTCCCTACTTCCAATGCATGCGCTTTAAAAGTCCAAAAGTCGGGCTGTCGCAAAATATTTCCGCGCATAAATCGAATAACTCCGATCCGTCAGTCCGTCAAACATTTAGCGTCGATACTTCGAATACACTACATTCATATTTAAATGTATTCAGCATCCTTTATTATTCATCCAACGAAGACTTTCCGGGACAAGGAATCGCTATTTCTACGTCCTACCTATCCACTATTGTACAAGAATGCGTCGGTTGATAAATCTTTTTCAAGTTTAATGCAAAAGTTGTGTTTATGCGTCGGGAAGAAGTTAGTTGAGGTTCTTCATTCTTATGTAATGTATATTCATTTCAACAAGATTTGTTGTAGTACTCTTGTATGGAATGACTTACAAGGAAATGGTTCCACTAATGGGCTCAATCTGTTCATTACAAATTTCGTGAAAAATGTTTAGAAAAGGGTAAAAACCTAAGAGTGGAGGAGCATCGCGAGGGCTACTTTGGCCAAAGAAAATGCAGAATCTTCAACCACGACCACTCTGTCAAGAGTGAACGACTAAGGAGGAGGAAAAACCTAAGAGGGTTATTTTCGCACGTTTTGACGTCCATTATATTCTTCTTCTTCTTTGTGTCGTTGGTACAACTATTCTCAGATTTTGTTGACCCAAAACTTCAATGGCGTCGTCAGTGGCAGCGCACAGGTCACCTTGACTGCAAGTTTTGGGACACAGAGGGCAGGATAGGAGGTAGAGCATAGTTGGCGACATAGATAAACATCTACACCCTACTGCCGTTCCATCGAGGTAGCCCCACTTTACCAGGTTGGAATATCTTACATTATATTGATGTCCCTAAACACTTAATTGACCAAATTATTGTTTCAAACGAACTAATAACAAGATACTTACCTAACACTGTTACCCGACCAAAGGCTCAACTAACCCAACAGACCTGAAGATCCACAACAATTACATAGAAGAAATTACCTCAGACCGGAAAAATAAATAATCAGCCTATCCCAAACCAGAATGAATCCTTATTGGCCACCTGCCTGCCGCCACATATTGTAGGCTTTAAGAACAAGTCGTGAGATAATTCTGTCCCTTCACCAAGTTGGCCATAATCCCTGGCCCAACATGTGCCAGGAAATAAAGCCCACTAACATATAGTAACCTCTTTAAGAGCTTTGTTGGCTTTCGGGCAATCAATCTTTTCGCCTATGACGTCACAGGTGTCAAGGTTACATATGAACTGATGCTCCCTTTGTAAATAACTTCGTCATCAATCATTGCCTATTTACGTGTGAAGAATATAAGGCAATATTTTATTCCCTTGCTACGATTTTGATTTTCTTGTTGGGAACATACTGTGGATAGATGAGCTGCGAATTTGGTTGAGCAAACCATTTTTCTAGAGAAGGTAGGCAAGGTAAGGCTTCTTCTGTTTTATTTAAAAAAAAATAACATCATCAGTCTTTAGAAGTCTTGAGCCAATATTCTCGGGACTACAATGAACGAAACCGCGCAAAATTAACGTGAAGTTGGCGTGATTAGCTGTTGACGTGGTTTCGAAGTAAGGAATCATTAAGGGGTCATAGTGAATTAGTTAAGCCTTTTTATTTTTAGGGTAGGCTCTGTTCTGAACATGGACCTCGCCAATCATACATAACAAATAACACAAACCACAAAACACCCAATTGGAACCGTGCACCTAGCTTCTGACGTTTCATAAGTGTCCATGTAGGTTTATGTGAAATTAAACATTTTGATTTTAATTTTGAATCGTGCCTCTATCGTCGTTCCACATAGTCTGCAATCGCGATTTATTTGCCAAAAATGTAAACAAATATGAGTTTATAGAAAAATCACTTTAAATCCTATACAATAAAGTTCAGCTTACGCTACAACTTCAAACATTTTTATAACTTTTTCAATAGTGCTAGTCACTCTGAAATCAACTTAATTACCATTAAACTAAAGTTGATATTTGTTTAACTTGAAATAATATTAATTTAAAAAAAAAGTTTGAATAGACTATGTCGGCGACATAATCTGCAATTACTGTTTGGCGGCAATTTATATTTCTTACTATTAAATGCTTAACAATAAAGCATTTAATATTAGTAAGAAACATAAATTAAAACTAAAAAAAAAAAGTGTGCGGTCGGGGGACACCCGTCTGGAACGAAGTTCCTTACGCGATACTAGCACGCACACCACAGAACAGAGGTAGAGAGAGAAAGTCGATTGGAGCATGGAGTCATTACGCTTTTGAATTCCAGGCCTATGCCCAGCAGTGGACGTCTTTCGGCTGAAATGATGATGATGGTGATGATGAAGTAACGATTTTATTAGTCAACTTCTACCGCCCGCCCTAGTACATCTAATAATGGATAAACAGCCGATTGTTTGATTGAAAAAAAAATACTTCTACCGCAAGCCGCGTTAAGGAACTTCGTTGAAATAATTTCTCTTTGCCATGATATTTTATATAAACGTGATTTTATATCACGTTTTTTTTAAGTTCGGCACTTCACAAAGTATGTCTGTATATCGATAGTAACTGACATTACCGTAGTCAAGTACTGTATTAAAGAACCACTCTATTAAAATATCTTCATTGCTTAAAGTAAAATATTTACCCAGCTAAAAGTCTGGAGATAAAAATGTCGCACGTATTTGATAGTAACGTCAGAATGTCATACGTTCACTCAGATGATAGATGCCTCTAATAGCCTCTGATTATGTCAAACATGTCCCTGGGCTACTATTATATTATATTTTTCTATTCAACAAAATAGGGTCATATATCAAGACTATGCTTTGAAAATAAATCTGAAGTTTTTGTTTCAGAATCGTCGACCAAAAACGTTAGTGCCGCTAATAAGTCCAAGCAAGATAATAATAGAGACTGAACAGTTTTTTTTAAATCATTTATGATTAAAATGTTTCGAAATCTGTGATTAACAATGGGAATAAAAATCCAAAACACAGTAGTTACAGAATACAATAGAAAATTTTAATTTCAGACGGAGTCACACAGAGTCCGTAGCAGACACAGTTATACAATTAAAATTCAGCATGGATCTGCATCGACCTCCGCAACATCGGGGAACCCCCTGCGAAAACAATGAGAATACTGTTGGTGCTGCCGCGTACACGCGCGTACGCGTCATCAGGAATGCACATCTATTTATAATAATGAAGGCAAGACCATTAATAGTATTATTTGCAAACATCGGGATGTTAATAAGCGATCCTTGAGTTTTAACATCATTTGAAAATCATGTTCAGTTGTTGCTAATCATGTGTCGTTAATACATTTTAATAAAGTTCTGAAGATAAATTCAATAGAAGGCAAGATTTTTCAATAACTGGTTTTGATTTCCACTACCAACCGGAAACTATAAAAATCTTGTTTTACCAATAGAATCCTGATACCCACTTGAACTTTAAAACTAAAAATATTTTAGCTAAAAAAGAAAAGAAATTGGTTCCAATAATGCTGATTAGTTCAAGATTGGAATCCAAATAATAGAAGCGGTGCTACTGGTACGTTTGATGAAATTGCTTTAATTAAAACAATTTTGATAAAACGATAGCTAATGAATTATTCAGCCGTCCGAACAATTTGGAAAGTATTTTACAAATTGTTGAAGTATCTCGTAATTAGTTGGACATCAATCAAAGTGGATTAAAGATTTTATCGATGTTTAGTTCCATCAAGACAGTTTAGGATAATAACAAAAAGTATTATCTTTTGAAAGTGATGACACTGGCCATTCGATTCCGGTTAAGTCATGTTGTTTAACGTGTTACCGAATTCTAAAATAAGTGCAAACAGAAATTCAAAAGTTACTCCCGTCAACTTCCAACCGCCTAAACGAAATAATTTTGTTCCAAAAAAAACTTTTTCATCTATACAGGCAATAAAATACCAAATATGTGCCGCACTAGTGCTCGCTATCAACAGAATATACCTCCTGAAACCCAACAATTTTATTCTAATCCTGAGTTACGTCCAGACGATGTTTATGCCGATTTTGGTCTGGTACATTATGTTCAATGCTGATGATTTGTCTGCAACTTACGGCGTCTTTAAGTATACGTGTTGCATTGAGTATCTTTTGCTTATAACAATTACTTTGTTCGCCAGCAAAAATAAGTTGATCAACCTGTTTCGTGATCTGGACAAGTTTGATGATTTGTTGAACATCAGTAAAGACTTGAACGTCATCGATTCTGGCTATACGAGTATCTTCTGGCTCTCTGGATGTTTCACCTACAGCTTATGTGAATACACCGGCTGCTATTTCTTTCTCTCTTACTTCTTTGACAGAACTATTTACTGCTTCTATATCATGATGTTAGCGCACGACTGTGAACAGATCCTATTCTTTGTTCTTTTACGAACTATTTACACCAGACTTCGAGTAATTAAAGCCCATGTTTTGAAGGTGTTTTCTGCGGAAAACAGAACGAACAATTATAGAAAGAAGTTGGATAAAGTTGAAGCGCTGGCGAACAATGCGCAGCTTGATATTAGTTCTTTGCACCGGGTCTACGATTTGCTTCACAAGTGTGCCGAACAACTCAATTCTATTATGACTTTGCCGGTAAGTTTTACGATGAAATTATTTGCGAATTGAAGTTTGAAATGCACCTTTTAGAATGTTCTAGGGTTTTTAAACATATTTACATTTCATGAGTGGAGCACCATTTCACCTTAAACCATTATATAAATGTACTATACCAACAGTGTTAAGGTACCATTTATCACCAATCATTAAGATATAGTGTCCAAAACATACATACACATGACAAGCAAGATGTTATAAAGTTGTTTTTATCTCTCAATCATTCTGTAAATTAAAAATGTTAAACACTAAAAATATGTCCTTAATGTTATGAGTTATGCGATGTAATTTTTTACAATATCAAGATCATTTATAGTGTTAAAAATATGAATACACATACACACGTGGCAAGCATGATGATAAATTATGTTGTTATATCTCTCAATCATTCTGTACATTCAAAATTTAAACAGTTAACGTGTACCCATAAAGTTATACGTTGTTGCTTTGCAGATGTTGGTAATAATATTAACAGCGGGGTTATCAACGACAATGCTTTTGAAAATGATGGTCACAGTGATACAAACAGTCACAGTTAGCAATACCGTAAGTATAATTACAAAACTCTAATTCTTAAAAAACATGCTAGTTACCCAAGTTTAAGTTCGGGGACAACGGAAATACACGAAAGATTTATATCTATTCATATAATATAAAATAGTAACGAAGAATTTTTGTCCGTTTATCTGTGTGTCTGGATGTATGTTCCGGATTGGCGCAAAAACGGCTGAAAGGATTTGTATGAAATTTGGCACACAGATAGTTTATAACCTGGATTAACACATAAAAAAGGTATGTTTAATCCCTGTTGTACGTTCCCGTGGGATATTTTCAGACACCAGCGTGAGCGAAACCTAGTTAAAAATAAAATCCCAATTCTGAAAGATCAGACCGTAACAATTATAATTATCTACCACACACATAGGTACACTAACTTAAACAAGAACAACTGACTATACAGATGGATAATATATAACTACCCAGAAAGCGAAATGTTCGAGGGTCAATATTTGCTCGCAAATCCGCTAAGGGATTACCGACTAGCGGTTTTCAGGTTAAATACAACTCCCGTGAGGATACCTCACGGGAGGTGTGTTTAATCATCACTTCAAAATAAAAGAGAGCGGTGTAGGCATGTGACCTTATAACACTATCTGGGTCAGCAGAAGGCTTGGCAACTCTGCTAATAAATGATACTGTAGGTATACTACGTTATTTTTGTATGCTGTTGCCGATCTCGTTTGTGGGTATCATGTGATTAGGTATACGTACACCACACCACAATATGTTAAGATTGGCCTGCCTCGCTGGTTTAGTGGTTGCAAGGGCTACTTCTGAGCATAAGGTCCTGGGTTCGACTCCCCGGTCGGGCAAAGTGTTATTGGGTTTTCCATCTGGAATTTCTCAGTAGCAGGCTGGAGTCTGGAATTTGTGCCCGATGGTGCTAATAGGCTCGCCCCCTATTACTTGGGAATTAAACATAACTGGTGAAATGTGGGTGTACTATACTATAGGTACACGTCCGGGTCCGCCTAACCCTTTGGGGAGACAAGGCGGGATGTTCTATTATGTATTACTTATTTATGATTTACTAGCTGCACTCCGCGGTTTCATCCGCATAAGTTTCGATGCCGTGGGAATATGGGGATAAAAATTCTATATTATATTATATGTGTTAATCCAGGGTGTCAGCTACATCCAGACCAAATTATATCAAAATTGGTCCCGACGTTTGTGCGTGAAGAAGTAAAAAACACTCGCAAGCTTTCGCCTTTATAGCATTAGTGTGATATAAGTGTGAAGTGTGATTACTTCACTTCCAATTTCATAACAAGAATACCTATCTCTCTTTTGAACTCGGTCCCACAGTTCTATAAATTTTAACTCATCTGGTAACTTTTTTGCCATTTCTTGGTACCGCATGTCCTGGTCCACTCTTGTGGCGTCCTGAAAATGTGCAAATTCCAGAATTAGAGACTTAGTCTGCGTACACACGAGCGACACGAGTCGACGACAAGGAACTGCAACCGTCGACGCGTGTCAGCGACAGCCGTCAACGCATGTCGATTTGAGCACCGTACTCAAATATACGAGCGACACGTTTTCGACGGCAGCCACCGACGCATCGACTGCTGTCGCTGACACGTTGTCTCTGTCGTCGACGCGTGTCGCTCATGTGTATACACAATTGCACACAAAATTCAAATTGATTGGTTGCAGTTCGGTAAATCGACGATATTATACCTGTTTGGTCGCGGTATCAAGTACTCGGGTCTGGTGGCGGTCCCTTGCTACTATTGCAGGGTGACATCCACCCAGGTGGCTGCTATCCGGACTTGTCTGCACGATGCTGTTAATTCTTTTCCTTTGGGTAAGTAAAATATATATTTTTTTTTTTATTAAGTAGCCATTAATGGGCAAAGGCCTCCCTACTCTTTCCACCTCATTCTGTCCAGATCTGCCAAGGACCAATCTTTATTAAAGGAGTCCAGCTCATCACGCCATCTCCTTCTGGGCCTGCCGCAATGTCTTTTACTTTTACTTTTTTATGTTTAGCCAGTTGATCGTAGATGTAAGTGAAAGCACAGATACTTTTAAAAGTATCTCAAAAAATCCAATTGGGTATTAATTAGGCCCATCGGCCACAACGCTACACAAAAGTAATGTGATACAAACTTAGGTAAATCACAAATGAGAAGCCAGAATGTCACAGCACTAACTATGTAGTATATCAATGGCGATCCATACACAACACGACTTACAAACGCGTTATGATCTACACCGCCCCCACTAAAATGGGCTGGACCGTTGCTTGGTGGCCGCGCGGTCGTGACGCTGTTCGCTACGCTTCTCTAGAGCTCCACGAACACTTAATGATGTATCGATAAACACTGTGATTTTGACAGTAATGCAAATCTATAGCTGTGCTCGCGAGAGAACGTTCGTTCCACGAATGTAGTTTATGATTGGTTGTTTCGTATATCCCGGTGGCCTTGTGTAATGTACTGACGAAGAGCAGGCATTGGTTTGATGGAAGCAGCGGTGTAAGCTGGATGTAAAAGGTGAACACCAAGCTATACCTACTAGTGTTTCTTGAGAAAAGCCTATATTCAGCAGAGAACGGTGGTAGGCTGAGTTACGACGAACTGTAGTGAAACAGTCCAACCGAAGCCCGTGACGCGGCAGAAAACTTAGTCTCGTCGAGTCTGCTGTATTCGAGATTTATGAATCTAACAAAAAAAAATTGTTACAGAATTTATGCCTACATAAGACCTTATAAACCTAGATCTTCCGCCCCACCTGTTCAAATCCTCCCACAGAAAAGAAAAAGTCTAAAGCCTTTACAAAATACTTTCACAAATCAATGAAGTTATTTCTTTTCAGATAAAATCGAGCGTCGTAAGGTGAAAGCCTTCTTCCAGCTGACTCGGGAGAATGAATTCACTTACGCGTTAGGGGGGGTGATTAGACTCAATATGTCTTTGCCCCTCAGCTATATGAGCTTATGTACTACGTATCTTGTTATATCTATACAGTTCTCTAAATTTTTCGACTAATTTGGAATCTGGAATTTGACATTCGTCTATTTTTTTTTACCATGTTTGTAAATATATTTATGAGCACCATGTGTCTATCAAATAATTAATTTGTATGTCATGGTTTCATTTTTAATTGCTTTCCCTATTGTGGTATAGTAGGTAATTTTATTTTAGGTGCATCGTCTTCACATATTAGTATGTATAATATTAATTAATGTATGCAAAATATTTTAAATCATTTTAAAGGAGTTACGATGTAGTTTCTTGCCCATTCTTCTCCATACGACAACACGACAACTACCTTTTGGATGGGACGACTAGAATCAATTCTATTTTACTGTAATTTTTGACGTTCAAAAGTGCCTTTTATGTTTGAAATAAATGCTTTGACTTTATGAGCGTAGACGGGCTGCGCGAGAATTGAGAAATAGGTATTTGAAGAAACAATTGCTGTCTCTCTCCCTCTAGTCTCCCCCTGTAGAGTGCGATAGGGACAACTGCAGCTCAGAACGATTTTACCTAGAAAAAACCATGACCGATCGACGTTTCGTATTCCCCTGTTTTCTCCTCAAAACCTAAGCCGATTAAAATATTTTTGGTATCAAAATTTAAAGGAAGAATAGATCTATGCCCCTATCATTTGTTTTTAGCCTAAAAACATTTCAATTGTCTTTGGTAGTCGTCTGATTACGTAGGTAAAAACGGGGCATCTGGAATTTCGTCATCGGGGCATTTTTTTAGGTTTTCAGAAAATCATATTTATTTTTGGAATAATTTTTTTGAAAAACAAAAATAACAGGGGGCATGCCTTCAATAGACCTAGATTTTTATAAATAAAAATGATTACTTTTGAGGCATTATCCAGGAAGAGAATAGGGGAATACGTTTGTATGGAAAAAATGCAGCCCGTCTACGCTCTTAACTTTAAACTTTGAGATGTAAAGCTTGCAAGTTTTGGTGCAATAAGAACAGTTTCGAAGCAAAATTGATTCGGTATAAGGTTTGAAAATTTAGTGGTTTAATTATAAGTATGGACATGGAATATAATGGTGTAAAAGAGCATTTTATTCATAGAAACTAAGAAGGATAATTCATTTTTACCCAAATCCATACTATAATAATTAATATTATAAATTCGAAAGTAACTCTGTCTCTCTGTCTGTTTGTCTGTATGTATGTTACCTTTTCACGCTTAAACCGCTGAACCGATTTAGATGAAATTTGGTATAGAGATATTTTGAGTCCCGGGAAAGGACATAGGATAGTTTTTATCCCAATATTCCCACGGGATCGAAACTTACGCGGGTGAAACCGCGGGGCGCTGCTAGTTTTTTTTTTTTACATTTTCCGAAACTATGCATTGCGTACAATAATGTAATGTAAGTACCATGTAAGTACACATTTACTTAAATGTTGAAAAAACTAAAGATTTGTATAAAATTAGAAACTTTTGCAGCTATCTTCGTATCATTTGCTAAGTTATACCGAAAATTAACAAAATGATACGATGATACCTGCAAAAGTAAAATACTGTAAGTTATCATCGTCCCACACAAAATACATGGAAGACATTTGTTCCCGACTTTCACATATTTAAGGAAATAATATAATAAATTAAGAATTATAATAATAGTATTCTTGTTATCAATAAAATGAACCTTTAATTAGGTTGTAGTTATTTTTAATTAATTATTAATGTTGTTTGCTACGGCGCAGCAAATAAGTACGAAGTTTTATTCTAAAAAGATACACAATAACAGATCAATAAAACTTTCATCATCATTTAACATGAAGCTACATAGCTACTTAAACATTGATTACTAAAAAAACTTGGTACCAATTAGTTCGAACGTCTGCCGTCGCATGTTTGACTGAAATATTTAGTTAGTCCGAGCTCGTTTTTTAAAACGAAAGCGTCATTAAGGACCCTGTTGACTGTTATGAAGGGTCGAATAGCCCTACAAATTGCATGAAACACGTACCCTCTTAATTAACTTTCACAAGTACCCGCACTTGGAATGCTAATAAAATAAAATTGGCTACCATCGATACAGTCCGAACTACAGAACTAAAAATGTTTTAAACCTATAAACTTTAAAGACCTAACCGCCTCTGTTAGGGTTATATCCAATCAGCTATCGAAACCGTTTCTCTCTCTCACCGCGTTCGATTGGCGAGAATGTGACGTTGCGAATTTCCAATTTTCGTCTACGAATTTTCGTTAACCTGCGCCATAATCGTTGAGCTCGAGAGATTTCGGCTATAGCGAACGAATGGCGGGTTTGGAGGCAGGGGAAAAAATTAGTGAGATAACATTCAGCTTTATTGCCTACCGTCCGTCTCCGCCAAAATTCAGGGGTGACGTAAGTGGCCCAAGGGACTTGCTTTTTTATCTCCTGGAGTGGGCAACTTGAACATTGAAGGGGTTTTTGGGCACAACAAAATATTATTTAACCTTTTCATTTGGGTCGGCGGCTCGAGCCGTATTCAGAGCACTATATTATTACGAAATGTTTAGGTATAACAGAATAGCTCTATTTATACGTATATATTTGAAAAGGGTTATATCTAAGTCTTATGTGGGAGCAAACAATTATTGAATTTAAATGAAAGACCACCCGATAAACAATTTATTGTCTAGAAATGAAAAGCTTCTAGTACCTACCTATAGGCCGACCGCTTAACTGAGACGTTGCCTGAGGTAGCAGCGCGGTGCGGGAAGGGTGTGGTGAAGTGATGAGAGAGCTCAGCGTTTTGTCAACTTGTGACAACTATCACCCCTCCCGCACCGCGCGGCTACCTCAGGCAACGTCTCAGTTATACATATCATAGCAATATTGTGCTAAAAATATGTATCTCATAAGGGCAAAGTTAAATTTAGTTGGTAACATTTGCTATCGAAGTAAAATTAATACTCGTTCTTAGCAACATTGTTATAAAGTTCATGGACAAGTGTCTATGAGTAATTGAAGAAAACTGAGCGTAGACTTGGCAAAGTTGAACTGGATTCGAATTGTTCTGACCTTATAAGGTCGTTACCCTTTATTACATCTATTTATTTTTAACTCTTAGGAAGTATAGACGCCAGCACATTAAGCTACCCGAAACTGTCAAATTTTCCCAATCAACTTTGAGCCTTATACTACACGTGGAAACTTGTAATTGGCCTTATTTTGTATAAATTATTACTTACTTTATTTGTTTAGCTGTAAGTTTTCCTAAAATAAATAAAATAAAATAAAAATAAAATTATGTTTTAGCGATAACGTTGAAATCTATTAAAGAAATTGGACAGATTGTAGTATCTTGATATGCTGGCGTCTGTACCTACTTAAACATCCCGCTTTTCGTGTCTCTGTGACAGTTTTGTTCTTCTAAACTACGCAGCGGATGTTGATGCGATCTTCACCATAATTTTGAGAATTTACTGTGGAAGGGTAATGTGTATAATTTGTATCCATAAATATTTAACTTACATACTCGTATAATAGTGAAGCCTTGACGTTTTGTCCAGTTGTAAAAACCGTGCAAAACAGGGGCGGGTCGGTAGTTGCTAATAATATTATTATCATGGTTTCTAATCTTAAGTCAATATGTTATTTTTTTTCTTTTTTCTTTTTACTTTTTATTCTTATTATTATGACAGAAGGCAAGGGAGGTGACCGATAGATTTATGTAGATAATTTCACAGCAGAAAATTATAAATATTTCCATGCGAGTGAAGCCACAGACAAAGTTACTTTCAACAAATAAATCGAACCAAACTCATTCCAATACCTCCACCACGATTCATTACATCTGCATAAGAATCAGATAAAGAGGGATGCAAATGTTTATAGCCGTAATAGGTAATAGGTACAACGGGCTGGTATCCGCAACTCCACGTCAATGCGCGTATTTTGCGTACGGGTGGGAAAATCGATTATTCGATCCACCCCAGCTCCTCAAGGAAGGCCAGCAACGCCTTTATGTTACTGACCGTCTCACGTAGGGTACCTGGGTTACCGAAGTACTTTGCCCTGTACGTGGCGACCACCGGGCAGTTTAGAAGCACATGTGCCGCTGTCTCGTCGTCCTCCATACAGGCCCTGCACAGCGGACTGTCTGTTACTCCTATGACAAAGAGGTGTTTATTGAATGACCCGTGGCCAGTTAAAGCTGCGGTAACTATACGCAGCTTTTGCTTTGTTAGACGGAGAACCTGTTTCGTGAGGCGGCCATCCAGTGTGGGAAGTGCTTCCCTAGCCTGCCTGCATTCGCCTTGGTCCGTCCATAGTTTGCTATGTTGGTCTCTAGTGCGTTTCCTTACCAGAGTGCGTATGTACCCGAAGGGGAGTGGCGCGATGGGCTCTGGTCCCACTGGTGCCATGCTCGACCCTCTTCTGGCTAGTTCGTCGGCTGCATCGTTGCCTAGCGAACCGCTGTGTCCTTTGATCCATTGAATGGTTATATTATTGAGGTTACCCACCTGGTTGAGGCGCTGGTGACACTCGTATATTAGCCCAGAGTCAGCAGTGTAACTGTTCAGCGCTTGCAGAACAGCCATGCTGTCTGAGAGTATGCGGATTGAGTGTTCCTTTACTTCCCTGGCCATAATGGCTGAAGCGGCTAAAGAGATGCCCAAGCATTCGGCCTGGAACACTGTGTTATGGACCCCCAGTGGTGTGGCTATATGTATGTTGAAATCCTCCGAGAAGATTCCAGCACCTGTGCCACTATCTGTTTTGGATCCGTCCGTAAAGATACGCAGCTCTGTAGGGCACAGCCCCTCACATCGGCGATCCTCGTGAAGCTGGATCTTGTATTTTTTATTAAACATAAATTGTTTAGGAACACGGTCGTTTATAGCTTTCGTGATGGGGAACTCCTTATGTAGTCCCTCAAGCAGCGTGGTGTGTGGTGTATTACTCTTACCCCAGAGATTTAGTGTGTTAAGACGTACTGCCGCCATCGTCGCTTCCTGCTGTATGAACAGGTGGAGCGGTGGGATTCCCAGGATGGCTTCAACTGCTGCAGTCGGAGTAGTCCTCATGCAGCCCGTCGTCGCCATGCAGGCTAGTCTTTGCATGCGTTGCAGTTTGTTAGAGGCTGTCACTAACTTGGTACGGGGCCACCAAACCACAGCTCCGTAGCTGATCATGGGGCGGACCACTGCCGTGTACAGCCAATGTATAATTTTTGGGGATAGGCCCCACTTCTTACCTATCATTCTCCTGCACTGCCAAAAGGTTATGCAAGCTCTATTTAGTATGTTGTCCAGATGACTGCTCCAGTTTAACTTACTGTCTAGTGTTACACCAAGGTACTTGACTTCGTTGGCCAGCTGGAGTTCAGTATCGAACAGTTTAGGTAGGCGAAAAGGACCTAGAGCTCGTTTGTGGGTAAACATGACCAGTTCAGTTTTAGCTGGGTTCACTGAAAGGTCAAAGTCCCTGCACCATCTCTCCACGATACGTAGCGCTTGCTGAGTGAGGTTGCATACCGTGCCCGTTACCTTCCCCGAAACCAGGATGGCGAGGTCGTCAGCATAACCTACTGTGTAATAGCGGTTGGCGTTGAGTTTGGTGATGAGGTCATTAATCACCAGATTCCATAGAAGGGGGGACACGACCCCCCCCTGGGGGCAGCCTCTGGCTATCATAGCCAGCTGCTGCTCTCCTTCAAGTCGAACCACTCGTTTACTTAGCATGTTTGTGATCCAGTCCGTTAGTACCTGTTCCACTCCGTGTCTGGAGAGGGCGCTGTTGATACTGGAGAAGCTGGTTTTGTCGAAGGCTCCTTCGATGTCTATGAAAGTACCCAAACAAGTGCCTTTCTGATGAATCGCTTCCTCTATCTGGCTGACTACCAGGTGAAGGGCAGATTCAGTCGACTTACCTGAGCTATATGCGTGTTGGTTACCGTGTAACGGTATAGTCTTTAGAGCGCCATCCCTCAGTTCCCTATCGCACAGCCTTTCCAAAGTCTTCAGTAGAAAGGAGGTCAGGCTGATTGGTCGATGGGATTTAGCGTTTGTGTAGTCACCCTTACCTGGCTTAGGGATGAATATTACCTTCACCTCCCTCCATCCCTTAGGAACGTATCTAAAGGCCAGGCACGCTCTCAATAAAGGCAGCAGTTTGGTGGTGATGGTGGTGCCCCCCCACTGCAGTAAGGCGGGGAACACTCCATCGTGACCAGCTGCCTTAAAAGGATGGAAGCTCCGGATGGCCCATTGGAGTTTCTCCAACGTGATCACCCTGCTGGCGTAGTGCCAATCATTGTCTGACGGTGTCTGAATTATATCCTGCCAGTCAACTACCTGTGCGAAAGTGCATCCTGGGAAGTGAGTTTCAATAAGGACGCGTCTCGTTTCTTCTGGCGAGGATGTTAGTGTGTTGTCAGGTTTCCGGAGGGTGGCGGGCCCAGGTGTAAGCTGTTGTGCTAGAACTTTCCTTACCCTGTTAGCCTGCTGACAAGATTCAATGCTGCCACAGAACTTGCGCCATCCCGTGGTGCTCCTGAACCTGATGCATTTTTTGTAGCTGGATTTGGCTGCGTAATAGTTGTCCCAGTCCTCATCCGCACATGTATTCATTGCTCTATTCAGAGCTTTTCTTACCTTACCGCGCTTGCGTTCCAGCTCAGCGCCCCACCAGGGTTGTTTGCCCGGTGTGCTGCGCGGGGTGGTCACTGGGCATGCGGTTTGGTAGCTGTCTATCATTGATTTAGTAAGATGCCTTACTTGTACTTCAATCTGTGTTGGATCCTCAAATGTTGTCGGATCGTTTGATGTCGCTAGCTTTGATTCAAGACTGCGTGTGTAGGTGGCCCGATCCGTATTGCGCGGGTTACGCCGAGGTTGTGTGGGTGGAACACAGACCTGGATGTCAAAGCGGATCCACCTATGATCAGAGCAGGACGCCTCATTGGAGACATGCCACCCTGTGATAGCTTCCGCCACTCCCTCTGTTGCCAGAGTGAGATCTATGATAGTGCGGCTTCGCCTGGTCACGAACGTTGGTTCGGAACCCGTGTTTAGTAGAGATAGGTTAGTCGAGAATAAGTAGTCAACTAAGGCCTTACCCCTCTCGTTCTGCGTGTCCATACCCCACAGTTGATGGTGAGCGTTGGCATCAGCCCCGACGACGACCTCGAGCCCGCACCTCTCACTGTGGCTCACCAGGCGAGCGAAGTCGTGCGGGGGCGGCGCTTCCGCCTCGGGCATGTAGACCGAGGCGAGGACAATCACCATCTCCATGGCGTCGTCACGCTGTATTATCAGCTTAGCTGCAGAGACATCTCTGCAACAGAAGTCAGTTAAGAGCTGTGTTTTGAGGTTACCTGTGATATAGATGCACGATCTGGGATGTTCGTGATCTGTGGTAACCAGGAGCTTACCACCAAGATTGGAGAGTCCTTGTATGCGGCCCGCCCTTATCCACGGCTCCTGGATCAAGGCTATGGCCGTGTGTTGAACCTCCAGCCACTTGCGCAGTTGAGCCGTCGCGGTCTGACTGTGGTGGAGGTTTGCCTGGAGGATCTTACAGGCCGACGAAAGGGACGCCATCGCTGGCCAACCCCTCCTCGTCCCCCCCCAGTTTGAGCCCGGCAAACAGGTCGCCCTCGTCGAAGCCGTCCCCCACCTGACTCGAAGCCGGGGACAGGATCATGTCGTCCAGCTCCTCGCCCGATGAAGGGACGGCGCCCACGGTGGCAGCATCAGGGGCGGCCGACCCTGCCGGAGCAGGTTCAGCCGCAGATGCCTCCGGGTTGTCTGCTATGGGAGATGACTCCCCCGCCGATGGTAGTGGCTGGTCTGTTACCTCGCCGATGGTGCCCGTGGCAGGGTCCCATCCCTGTGGGACGTCGGTGAACCTGCCGTTTCGACCCTGAAACTTAACGTACACCGCCCCCAATCCAATTGAGAGACGGCGTTCGGCCTCCATCAGGGTCGGGATCTGGTCGACAGGGACGCCAACCACCACGAACCATTGCTCGGCTTGTTTGTCAGCAAAGTGAAGCACCCACCTCTTGATGTCCACCCAGGGGTTCTGATAACTGAGAGCGCGCCCAATGTTGGACGACTCTCCATAGACCCCCTGCTCGTCTGGGATCACGATGCCACATCGTGCTCGCTTTTGTATTTCCGCCTGACTCTTCACTACTAACGAAATGCTAGTAGGAAGAGAAAGCTCGGAGACTGCCTTCCTTAACCAGGCTAAGGTGTGGTCGTTTCCGCACCACAGTTTCAGGACTCCTCCGGCGAACATCGGCTTGGCGTTAAACGTCGGCCCCGGGGTGTCTTGTTTGGGGGAGCAGGCCTCGAGAATGATCTGCCTCTGGATGGCAGCGAGTACCTGGTCCGATACCTCCCTGCTGAGGATTCCCGTGCGCTCGCAGGTGATCGCGACGTCTAGGGTTGCGCTTGCAGCTTGGGCGTAGCTTTTTTGAGGGACCCGTTTGGATTGATCAAGACGCGGCCGCTTATGCTCTCCCCGAGGTGTTAAAGTCTCGTTGAGAGCTCGCTTGGCCGCGGCCTGATCCTTCCAATCGGGTCGCTGTGTGGTGGAGTTACCTTCAGCCTGTTTCTCCGGTACGCCGGTTGGCTGCTGGCCGGACGAAGGTTGGCTTGTACCGGCCTCCGGCTGCGACTGCTTCCCGGCGGCGAAGTTCAGCTGGCCGCTGGTCGGTTTGGCCGACCTAGCGGCAGTGGCCTGTTTGTGTCGACTACCTTTACCTGGCAGCCGGCGTTCCTGACGTCGCTCCTTCCTCGTCATTCTCTCCCTCTGCTTGCTCTGTGTTGAGGAAGCTGTTGGACCTGAAGGGTCAGTGCGGGGGCCTCGGGCTTGTTGAATGCCTTTACCCTTGCCCTTGCGTTTCTGGACTTGCCAGGCACGTGAGAACGTGTCCTCAGTGCATCCGACCGTCTCCGTTTGACCGGTGACGGCCGCCTCTTGAGAGGAGGATTGAGGGGTTGAGGAAGAAGGAGGGTGTTTGGCGGGATGCCCGGCGCTGGTGTTACCCAGCTCCGGGATCTGTGTGGTGAGGGTCAGACCGGCAGTGGTATTAGTCGTCGCCTTGGCCTTCACCTTAGTTTTAGAAGGGTCGGTACTGGTCCCAGTCAGCGCCGACGTCCTTCGTATATTTTGGGACTTTTTTTGTTTGGTCTTGGCTGCGGTTTTCGCCACAGCCGGACCTGCACCCGCGCTGGTACCCGCAGCGTTAACTGCAAGGCCACCAGGGGCGAGGGAAGTGCAAGCACCTCCCTTGGGAGTCTCATTGGCTTTCGCCTCCACTCCGGTTTGGGTTTTAATTGGCCTTAAATTGTCCATATTAAAAAGTTTTTTAAAATTCATCTCTCTGGCTTCCCACCCTCCATGGAGCCCGCACCTGGGAACGTCTCACTACAAAAAAGCTCGAACGTTAGGACTACCAGAGAGATATAGGTGCGCAAGGCTGGTTTACAGTGCGACATCGGGTGCTCGATCGGGTTGGCGTGGAAGGTTCAAAGGGCCAAACCCCCTACGAACTGATCAACCCTCACTTACACCGTCAGCATGACCTTTACCTACCGCTTCGGCCGTCCAAGAACGACCTCAGCGGACCTCACGCACCTCGCCTGTGGCCCTCTGACGGGACACCGTGACCATTTCCCTACCCCTGGCTAATGGGTAGGGCCACCGTTTCGCTTGAAATCCAGACCAAAGGGGGCGTGTTGCCTTACGGGCACATTACACCCAGAGCCGCTCGGCTCAACCCCCCAGGACTCCTTCATCCCCGCTTACGGCGCTCAACTGCGCAGGTCCTAGCGCAGGTGACTGTTTACTCCTACTCTCCACCAGCTGATTTTAGTGATGGGCGAGCCCGCCACCACCCAGTCAAAGGGGGTCGCAGTTAGGAGTGGAGTATGGGATATTGGAGGTGGAAGGAATGAGGATGTGGGTGGGATGGAGTATAGGAGGATTGTGAGAGTTGGGGCAGGAAGATGAAAGACGGGAAATAATGGGGTAAAGGGAACTGGACTAAGGATGTGCTGGCGCCTGGTGGTTTTTGTTACGTCTGTTTCATAGGGAATCAGACCAAGAACGGGGTGGCAACCTCGGGAAGGTGCATCCGCCAGACTTGCCTTGAGGATCTACACGACCGTTGCGCTCTCCCTCAAGACCCCGCCACCCTACCGCCTCTGAAGGAGGCGGCAGGGTAGGCCTGCATCTATACTACCAAGCAAAGCAAAGCAAAGCATGTCGTTGTGCAACCGCAAAAGCATACATACAGACCCCCCCCAGTTTATAGCCGTATAAAACATCAAAGGATCGGCCACAAAGCTAGATTCAAGGACATTCAACCCTTTTGCTCATAAAAAAGGTAGGTAGGTATAAATAAAAATGTTAAAGAAAATAAATAACGTCGAGTCGATTGCTATGAGCATTGTGCAGGTATACGAATAATTGGCTTTGTAATATTTTCTTAAAAGTAGTTTGATTCTGAAGCCCCAGTGGCTTTGGTTGCGTAGTTTATAATTGTATGCAGATTCGTTAAGTTGGGTGAGTTCAATGGCTTTTTCCCATCTCAAAAATGCCCAACGCGTCTAAAGAAGTTTTCACTTTAATAATATTAACAGAATGGGTAGGTAAGACTGTACTTTGACAAATAATAATATTTACTATGGTTTATGTAAACCAAAATCTGCTTTCCAGTCAACACAATATGACGTAGATATTCTCTGAAATACGAACTCCGAATGCCTATAGCAATGGCCCATCATTTGACCCTAGGGAACGATATCTATATTGCGTGAATACGGCTCGTATCTTGAGCAAACGATATATCTTGACCAAACTATGGATCTCCCATAAGGCCCTGAGCAGTGATGGTGTTACGGTGAAAAAATGTACACGATAATGTTATCCAGAAGTTCTATAGTAAAAAAACCTGGTATTTAAATGTTATGGCGTACAATATTTTTCATAAAAAAATCTTCGTCTTCCAATATATATTTTTTTAAATGTGAAAACGAACCTATTGTAACGTGTGGTGGTGTGTGTGTGTGTGGGGGGGGTGTGTGTGTGTGTGTGTGACATGAAAGAGGGTGTGTTGATGCCGATTTTTGTTACGTAATCACGCATAAACGGCTGAACGGTTTGGAATAAAACTTAGCACACCATATCATACTTTTTATTTCAGGCACCTACATGAAGAAATAAATAAATTGGGATATGGGGAAGGGAAATGTGGTAACGAACGCGACTTACGAGCTGTAGACTCGTGGGTCCGAACCCAGGCAGGCGCTTTACTTTGTGTAAATTATATTTTCCTTCAACATTGTGAGGAAACCGGCATGTTCTAGAACCTAAAATTCGAATACATGACGTGACACATATTAACCCGCAATGGGCCCGTGTGGTGGATTCAGCCCACTCCCTCTCACCGAGAGGAGGCCTGTGTCCCAGCAGTGGGAATATTATAGGCTATTATGCTATGGGTAAGAGAATGATGATAATAATGATGACCTATATGAAAAAGTATCCTAAGATGTGAGTGAAGCCGTAGGAAACAGCTAGCACGTAAAGGTAGTAACCTGTAACTACTCGAAATGAAAAAGCGGTTTGTCTGAAGTAACAAGATCTTTTTGTATTTTGAAGTGTTCAATTAAAGACATCTTGAAGTACGGCTATCGTTCCATTGTGTTCGGTTTCTATTCAATAATCGGAACGACGAGAAGTTGAATAGTCTTCCATTTTCTACTATTCAAACAGAACAGTATTTATAAATGGCTTCCCAAGGTTTATGCGGAAGAAATAAAATGAATGTATTTCTAGTTTTATTATGCATACAGTTTAGAAAAAGCGCAGTAAAATAATGTTGCTGAAATTATGAGTGCTTTGCTTCCATACGAACAAAAAATTTAATCACACTAATATTAAGAAGGCGAAAGTTTGTGAGTGTGTGTGTGTGTGTTTATATGTTTGTTACTTCTTCACGCTCAAATGGCTGGACCAATTTTGATAACATTTTGTATGAAGGTAGCTGATACCCTGGAGTAACATATAGGCTACTTTTTATCCCGATATTCGAACGGGATCGACATTTACGCGGGTGAAACCGCGGGGCGCAGCTAGTCCTTTCATAAATAAAATATACATTTTATTATGAGTGGGCTGGACCCGTTTCACGAATGCACCCGGAACGATGGGCAAAGATTGTCACTCATTTGACGCCTGAGGGAGGACATCGCTGTCGAGATAGACCACGACGAAGGTAGTGCGACGATGTGGTAACATTTGCAGGACGAACATGGCCAGAGATCGCACAAGAGAGTGAGGTTTGGAAGAAAAAAGGGAAGTCCTTTGCCCAGCACTGGGACACAATGTAGGCTACCAAAAACTAAAAACATATATAATTATTTTGGTGTTACAAATAGGTAAAATTGACGTCGAGCATCAATATTATTTGCGCATGGTAATTTAACTTTGTGTTCGTAGATTAAAGCCTAGCAACAGGCGAAGATGAATGGCGAAGTATGGAGGCCTTTCCCGAGCAGTTAGACAGTATATATAAAAAAATTAAAAAAAAAAACTTATTACTCCACTGTCGAAATTCAACAACATTTCATATAATGCACAACACACACCCACACTCACCGCTTCAGACTTAACACGCAACACTAACGAACACAAACACACCCCCACTGAATAATTTCTTATCGTCAAACTGATGCGATATCTTCGTTCTCTGTCTGTTTTCGGCACGTCTGAACCTTTGTCCGGAATTATGTGAGCTATTATCATTAGTCGCAGATGACGATCCTTCCAACTAACGTCTTATCTTTTATACGGAACTCCTTTGTCCCGTAATGGGTTTAGTGTCGGCTTCAAGAAAGGCATAAGGATAAAAATGTTATATCGTGTTAAGCCGCGTAGGTTCGCAGTTTCGTATCCGATATTCGCTCAATTGTTTCCGCATTTCGGCAAGTTAATAGAATTCGAATGTTTTCACGGAAACATTTTCTTTATGCATTTAAGTTGTTCAAAGTAATTTTCCTTATACATTTTCTACTTAGCAACAAAATACTTATCTACTAAGTATCCCAATTTTCTTTTATGAATAATTCAAAATATCTTAAATCCAACCTAATCAAAATTCATTACAATTAAGATAAGTGTGGATTGCTCTCAAAGTAACCTTACTGACCTGATTTCCAGTAGATTTTCCTCTAATTAAAAGTAAACATACCCAGTCTACTGAACCATTTCTTAAACAATCCGAGCCCTTTGATTGTAGATATTCCACCCTTACTGGGGACCAAATGGTACCTTCATTCATGTTACCGTAATTGGCAATTAGTGCGGTCGATTCTGTTTATCAATGCAGGAGCCTGTTTAGTAAAACACCTCTGAGCTGAATACCGATGAGGTTAAAAATAAATCCCACTTTTAATGATACTTAAGGCCAGATTGTTCGCGTTACGAATTGTTTTTTGGTTAAATATTTTGAAGATCCAATCGGATAAAGAAAGAATTGAAGTTGCACCGATTTTGGGTAATTTGACAACGCTAAATTGGGTTGAAAAGATTTGAAAACTGAAAACGCAATTTAGTCATTATGAGAACAGCATTTTGGTAAATCGACTACTTTTAGTAGTAGTGACCCAGTGGTAACGGGGCTTTATAACTTTGTGTAAATTATTTCATCACCGCTCTCGTCCTAGAACCAAAAAATCAAAGACATGTGACATCTACCAACCAGCATTGAGCCCGCGGGGTGGATTTCGGTCCACTCCCTTTCACATAGAGGAGGCCTGTGTCCCAGCAATGGGAAAATTATAGGCTGATTATGACCAAATTTATGATTATGATTAATTGTTTCAAAATTAGAATGAATTTATTACAATTTACTTACTTTTAATTTATTTAATGCATACACCATTCAAATTAATTATTTTTTCTTTATAATAATATGTATAATTAACATTTATGTAAAATTTGTACGCCGACCGTGACGAGAATGGATAAAGTAAGAAATGAGTATATAAGAGGAAGTTTGAAAGTGGCGCCAGTGACAGAAAAGTTGAAAGGAAATCGTTTGTCTTGGTATGGGCATGTGATGAGAAGGGACGAAACGCATTTGACTAAAAGAGTGATGGATATACATGTTGATGGATGGAGAGGGAGAGGAAGGCCGAAGAAAAGATGGATGGATTGTGTGAGGAATGATATGAAAGAGAAGGGAGTGAATGATAGCGTGACGGTCGACAGGGGCGAATGGAAGAAGAAAACGTGTTGCGCCGACCCCAAGTAAACATGGGATAAGGGCAGGAAGATGATGTAAAATTTGTACGCCGAAATTCATGGCAGATTATGACATCAATATATATATAAGAACCTTCTGTACCTTATTTACGCAAATAAATGATTTTGATTTTGACTACTTTTTAGAAAACCGTGAATATAGCAGCGAATCAGAGCTGCCTTGAAAATCACCAATAGAAAAAGTAGGCTATAACTTTTAAATATATTCATCCCAGCCCAAACACCAATAATTGTAGCCAATAACTCTCAAAATATCCACATATTTTTTCGACTACTAACTAGCGGCTCACGCCGCTTTGCTCCATTTGAGATTCCAATCTCAGCCTCACTTACAAACTTCAACAAGGCTATAATAAGTACGCAAAAATATACCATTCATGAGCGTCGCGTATTTCAAGAAACGGTCGGCCATTTCTCAGTATAAGTGTTGGAAAAAATCTCTAAATGCGTCATAAATTCAGTTTGAATATGAGGACAAAATATAAACGGGCAGTGCGCGTGGCGACATGTCCCCGCGCTGGGACACTTGCAATGAAATATGCAGAAGGGGTTTGAAGTAGTCGCTACATAGAATCTGCAGATGTCGCAAAGGGAGGTCCTTGGGAGTAGCCACCGTAAAACAGGGTAAGACCGCATCCAGATTTGTGTTATTAGGATTGTATTTGTAAGACAAGAGGATGACTGGTAATTCTCTGGGGGTTTATAGCTGAGGAGCGACAAAATTTTGTTTCGTCGCAGGTTTTGCTCCAAGTAGGTAGTAAACTTTATCCTGGATGAATGTCTTTTGGTTACCATGTGAGAGGTTTTTGAGTATTAAAAAAAAAACATAGATTCCAAGAACTCTGTAGATGGCGTTGAACTGATTACGTTACTAGATGCCAAAGCTAAAACGCTTGGAAAAAAAACATTGCGTCACGTCACATACGCTCGTTGACTGACACTTTCGTTTTACGATCTCAAAATTACATCCAAATGAAATAATCAAAAAATGATGTGACGTTCCGTTCCTTGCAGTAACTTACCCATGGACGTAATACTATATATTACGTCCATGAACTTACCAAGTTCATCGCCATCTATCCAGCGACTAGGGAAGAGTTTAAAAGAAATAAAAAGAAAATCCCTCAAAAAACATTCAAAATCTAGTCGCACTCTCATCTCAACGATAATCAATGTCAAAAACTTGAAAAAAATTATGGAAATTAGAAGAATTTTTGACAGATTGAGACAGATCAGACTGTGAGCGTTCTGAAAGTTACGGGCACATATATTTAGGGGGATAATACCCCAGCAGCAGGGCTAGCATGGCCGGAGACATTTTATCCACGGGGAGAGGACAAAATACTATTCCCCTCTGTCAATTTTGTCCACCCTCCGAGCATGGCGACATGGGTGGATAAACTATTCACGGTGGACAAACCAGCTAGGCTAGCATGGCCGGAGACATTTTATCCACGGGGAGAGGACAAAATAATATTCCCCTCTGTCAATTTTGCTCGAATCGCGAATTGAACGCCGGTGTATTTTTCGCTCGATTTTCTCCCTTTCCGACGACAACACTAAGCTCCAGTAAGCACGAGACATTTTTATATTACAATTAATTATATTTTCTCCAAGAGATATACTTAAACCCACCATCTAAAGACGAGGACAAATTTCTCCCTTTGTTATGTCAAAATATCTGTAATTTTTCTCTTCCACTAGTCGCCATGCTATAGGCGGGGGGTGAGTATCCACGTCTAATGTCAAAAAGTGATATAATTCTCTTTCCCCTGTTGCCGTGCTTTGGCAGGTGGATAAAATAATTTTTTCCCTTGTCAGTGGAAATAACCGGCGGACAAAAGTTTTATCCCCAGCCTATGCTAGCCCTGCTGCTGATGTAGCTAAAACGTACGTACCAATCATCCTAAGAATTTTTTTATGCAGCCAAAGTACATTTACCTAGAAAACATTTAGTGCAAGGAAAAATAAAGTAATTTAGACCATAGAGATTCATAATACTAATAATAAAAAGTATAGAAAGAGAAACAGGAAACTTTACCTACATTTCCATTTCCATTCCCTACTCAGCATAAGAATAACAGAAACCCATATTAATAAAGACAATGTACACATTTGCCAAATGTAGACGCATTCTTGCTCACACATTTAAGACGCGGCACATTTGTATACGTGTTGAGATTATGTATGCCCTATTTTTATTCAAATAGCATAGAATCTATGAATTGCATTGAGTTTGATGCTGGCACTTGGCAGTAATATCTATGGTGTGTGTTTTTATATCATGTCTTTTTTTGGTAAACAAACGGGAGTATTGAAATTTTAATTTTAGTACCTACTATTTTTTTTCTTTTTTTTTGTATAGAAATAAGTTCTTCTAACTTAACACACAGCTGTGCTGCTGGGGAGTTTGTTGCGGTACTTCTTCTTCCCATCTAAAGCACTTGGAAGTGGTGAAGGGCGGGTATTTTGGGGGACTGTCTTATGCAATTTTGACGTTCTAAATAGAACAAATGAATTCAGATTTCGATTTTGAAAAAGTGCTTAAATGGTTGATTTATTTTAACCTACGTATTATATTGTGTGTAATTATTGCGAAAAACCGTTACGTTCAAATCGTCTTTATTTCCGAAATAATATGTGAAGAAAACTACAAACTAATGAGAGACCGTCGCGCTTCGGTGTGTTTGTTTTTTACCGAAAGATAACAACATGCGCGATTTTTTGAAAAAGGGTGTTTTTTCCTTAAATTTGGCGTTGGACTTGCGTACGTACACGTGTTTTGTGATTAACGTTTGTTTTTGTTTTACGAAACGACCTTTTTTCAGGTGGTATGAATAAACTTAGCTTAGGTTTGTAGCGGTATCTACAACGCCACATGCGAACAACGCGGCATACTACGTCACGCAAATCCTACATCGCGCAAGCAGAGTTTACCGCGCAATTAGCATAGATACAACGGCCCCGACATAAATCAATGGGCAGTTGCCCGCCAGACATAACACCCGTCTGGTCGGAGGATCCTCCCTTTTCTATAGAGTATGAGTGAACTTTACACCCTGTTCCTCATACCTCTATACTGGTGACCCCGAACATGGACGTCAGCGCAGCCTTCGTGCAAATACTACAGCGTGACGTCATCATCATCACTCCCGCAAGCTTTAGAGCGGCGAGTCACCCAGCCAGCCAGCTTCCACGGCTTCAACGGGTATCCTGACCACCAGCATGCAGCGACCGCGCATTCCTGGTCATCACCCTCAGCCTCATCAGCAACCTCGGCACAGCACACTGCACTTTCGGCCGGTCCACAAGCAGAGCCCTTGAAATACGCTCTCCTGGTCGACGCCAGCAGTCAGCCTCTACCCGGCGCTGTACCACATCCGACGCACTGGAGCATAACGCAGCGCCACCCCGACTCACTGGGGACATCTTCGCAGACAGTTCCGACTCACCGTGAACTATGCGGCAACCGCAGACAGTTCCGACTCACCGTGAACTATGCGGCAACCGGTTCCGACTCACTGGAACCTCAGCTGGCCTGGCAAGCATCGCAAGATACAAGACTCAGCCCACTATCGAGCTCCGGTCTCCGGGGGGGAGTGATGTAGCGGTATCTACAACGCCACATGCGAACAACGCGGCATACTACGTCACGCAAATCCTACATCGCGCAAGCAGAGTTTACCGCGCAATTAGCATAGATACAACGGCCCCGACATAAATCAATGGGCAGTTGCCCGCCAGACATAACACCCGTCTGGTCGGAGGATCCTCCCTTTTCTATAGAGTATGAGTGAACTTTACACCCTGTTCCTCATACCTCTATAGGTTTAGCCCATGGCTTTGCTTTTGTTTGTTGGATTAACGTTATGGTAGGGCCCCAGAGGGTTTTGAGCAAGTCCATGCAGAATAAAAAGTGGATTGCAGAGTAGGTGCGGCATGATGAGAGAACACCGAAAATGTATTTGAAAAGTTTCAGATAGGAGCCCCGTGGTCAGGATACCACTTTCAGATTTCGAGAATGGACCAAAAATAAAGTGAACTTCAGGGCCTTTTGAGTTTGGTATAATCGTGTGTGGTTTAACCCACACTGACCTAAATATGCAAATACGATGAAGATATTGTGGGCTTTCCCTAAATCTAACGACTTTGAAAACTCAAACTCAGAACAAATTTCATTAGACTGAAAAAAAAGATTTTTTACTATAAATTATTGCATAATGTACAGTAAAGTAATTGAGTTTTACTATCAGTGTAAAATTATTACAGTCAACAAAAGAGATAAGTATACAGGATCGTCGGATATAGTTGAAGTTTAGTAAGAAACCGATGGATGTTGTAGACTAAAATTTAATTTGATAAATGAGCTGTTTGTTTTATATTAATAAAATTAAATTTTATTCGAGAACATCCATCGGTTTCTTACTAAACTTCAACTTTATCCGACGATCTGACTTATCTATTTTGTTGACTGTACCTAGGTTTTCTCTATAAAATATGAACCACACGATTAAAATGACTAATAAGGTATCCCACGAAAACAGTTCCTCAACCTACCTCTACGTACAAATGGCACCGGTTAACTCATCCGGAAGCTACCACCCACTAAAATTACTCTCAAAGAGCATTCTGCAATCTCTTAAACCTAGATTACAAATGGTGATAACTCAGCTTTGGATTACCTAAAGGAGAACAGAGCAATATGGCACACTTTCGGCTAACCTCACGAGCATCGCCTGGCTCAAAGGCTAGTCGTAAATAAAGGATAATTAGTGTCGCACTCAAGCCATTACTGTATTAATTACGAACCAGATCCATCTTATAATCCACTATTGCATTTCATGTCGCACGTATACTGGTGGTGCTACATACGAATGTTTTGTTCGTAGAGTTATATATAAAGCATGTCGAATTAATTCCGGCCCTGGTGCAAGCCATGGTCCGGGGCGAAAGGGAGTGGGAGGCAGTCACCTCCTTCTGCGAAGCAGTCATGCTAGCAAAGGAGGTGTCGGGACGGCTCAGAAAGAGAGCCTCCCGTCCCAGCCGCCGCGGGAGACGCTCCGGGCGTCGGGAGCCGCGTGACGACTCCCGGCCACAGTAGGCGCGGGCCTGCGGGCGGAGAGTAATGAGTAGCTCACCGTCCGATCAGGACCAGGCCCGTGCCGAACGACGCGTATGTGTTCCACGCGCGCCTCAAAGAGATGTCAGCATCGAGGAGGGGCCCCTTAGGGCCGAAGCCTGCCGGGTCAGCGGGATTGTCCGAAAGGGCTAAGGAAGGAACACGGTTTTACTCAGTAAGAGTCTGATACTCCCTTCCGCTCCACCCAGAGCGGAAAAAAAAATATCGATCATAAAGTCAAGATTATTTCAGGGTTAAAATTTGCTGGGTTATAATGGGTATCGATATCTAAACACAATAAAATAAAAATAAACAAGACTTGACAAAAAAAATGGGTTCAACGACCGCTGCTGGTAGTTGTTACTCGAATTCATCATCATCTGCCTAGCCTTTTCCCAACTATGTTGGGTTCGGCTTCCAGTCTAACTGGATGCAGCTGAATACCAGTATTTTACATGGAGCGACTGCGTATCGGACCTCCACAACCCAGTTACCGGGTAATACGATACCCCTTGGTAAGACTGGTTGTCAGACTTCCGGGCTTCTGACTACCCGTAACGACTGTCAAAGCTCCACGAATGACAGCCGGGACCAACGGACCAAACGGCTTAACGTGCTTTCCGAGGCAGGGAGGCGTCACGCTATGTAAAGATGGTCACCCATCCACAGACCAACCGCGGCAAGCGTAGCTTAACCTGATCGATCGACCTGTGCGGCTGTTATTATTTAGCCATGGGCCCCTCTGTTGTTACTCGAAAAGAGATGAAAAATTCTGTGTTCTTTTGTTTTTTATCATGTTTAGATATCTGTGCCCATCACGTCTGCGGAGTTTCGCTAACTAATTTAATTTGACCCTGTACTTTTATTATCATGTAAAATCAGCAGGCCAATTCCCGTAATTAAAAAAGTTCATAATCTGGTCGCAAGCTCATCTCAGCGACAACCAATGACAAAATGGCATGTTTGACAAATTGAGACAGATCACTCTTAAAAATATCTGGCCCTCGGAGATCAAAGAAGTAGCTCTGTATGCGCTTCATTATAACATTTTACGAACCAAAGTATTGCAGCCATTATTCCGCTTGCACTTACCTGCACTAAGAATGAAGATAACTATCGCTTGTTAGTCATAGGCTGAATCTGGTCTTTACATTAGTTCCTATCTCGATTGTCTGTAGTCACGCACAGTGAGGATACCCGACTTATCTGAAGTCGAACCAAAAAGATTGAACAGATGAGTGAGACACTATCACGTTAGAGAAACACAGTTTCCATTGCATAACATGAATAATCAGCCTATAATGTTCCCACTACTAGGACACAGGCCTCCACTCTTCGAGATAATGTGGGCCATAATCTTCCACGCAGGCCCAGACCGGGTTGGTAGATGTTACGTCTTCGATTTTTTTATTCTAGGACATGCCGGTTTCCTCACGTTGTTTTCCAATATTTCCCAGCATAATACAGAATCAATGAATCAGGCACAATACACTCGCAAATTGAATACAATTGTCGCTGGCGAGCGCACAAAGGATATTCAGCAGAGAGTGCGACAGAAGGAACTCATAAGAGTGAATATTTTGCAAATTGCTATTCGCACTTGTAGTTTCTAGTTTATTTGAAACTGGATGTAAAGGGCGTTTCAATAATAGAGTTTTATTGACAGATTGGTATGAGGAGAGGATGTAGTACTACCGTAACTATTTCAGCTGCCGAGCTGCATTGTTGTGTTAATTATGGTCGGTATTTGAGCACCGTACTCAAATACATGAGCGGCACGTTGTCGATGGCACCCACGACGCGCGACGCGACGACGACGGCGGGCTTTGATAGGGTGTCGACGGGCCGTCGACACTCGTCGGTTGTCGACTGCAGTTGCCTCTGTCGTTGACGCGTGTTGCTCGTGTGTATGCACACTTACAGGTACAGACGTCAGCACATCATGCTACCCGAAACTGTCAAATTTTCCTAATCAACTTTGAACCTTATGCTTTAGCGATAAAGCTGAAAACCTATTGAATAAATTTGACAGCTAGTAGCTTGATGTGCGCTGTACATGAAAGATTACAACGACTGGATTCCATAAGTGGATAGAGATTTTTAAATTTCAATAATTTATTCCTAGGGATGTCACTGATGTTTACCTATACCTTAAATCAGATGAGAATCCAAGCCAGTTTTCATTAGTTTAGTTCATTAAGCTAGTTTAATATTTCTAAAGCTGGCAATGCTGACCTTGACCTTATTCTTGAAGCAAGAAAAAAAGAAAGAAAATACTTTTCCCAGTGAGCCAGTTACATCAGTTTTCGCTTACGTAACAAATTGGCTCGAAGTGGCAGGTACAAATTTCCTAAGTGTCGTACTTATTCATATTGATCATGTTTACACGTGCGAATATTTCACTAAAGACACGCGCCGTTTGTAACATACAAAGGCTACCGTACTGATTTCTTTGTAGGGATCTGCTTTAATACAAGGAATATGGCCGTATTTGCTTTTTGTTTGTCGGTACAATAATATCAGTTAGAAGGTAGAGTTTTGTTATACTACGAATTTTGTATCTGCACTCAAAGAATCCTTCAGTCCCATTTACACAGCCATTTTCCAAGTAACATAAAAACGAGGAACTGACAAAAACTTATACCTACGTATCTGTCATTCCTACATCAGAAGCAAAATAAAACCGTGTATTCATACAAATGCGAGATATCCTTCATGTTTAAAACATTATGTGCTAAAAGATTCTATTATACAGGCTCCTCTTTCACCAGATATTGCTATTCTTGGAAAGCATCAAATAATAGACAGAGAGTTCAGTGGAGCTTGTAAGAACAGTTTTCGGTGAATCTCAATGAATCCGGTTGGTTCTGAGCGTACTGACCTAACCCTTTCACGGCTCGGTAAAGTTTATTCGAATCTTCAACTGGTTGCGGTTGATAGCTTTTTAACTAAATGGAATTGTAATGAAACTTTAGGTGTTCCTGCAAGTAGTAATGAATATTATTGGAATTAGGTACATTGCTATAGTTTTTTTTTTTGAGATACCGTATGAATGTTTCTGGGACAGACTGGATGCGGAAGGCTGAGAGGACAGGGTGTTATGGCGCAGCCTGGGAGAGACCTATGTTAGTACTATTATGAATTCTGTGCCTATGTCCAGCAGTGGCGGAGTTGTTTGAGTTGATTTTAGTTTCAGGTTGAACCACTTACGATGTTACTCAAAATTGATCTGAAAGGATCAAATCCTCATCTACATAGTTAGGCATTATTTTTGCAAATACATAATGAAAAGATAACTTGTGTCTTGGTAAAACGAAGTCAATTAGGTGGCAGTAGATCTGACTGCCCGGAATGTACCTACTGGATCATTTCGATATCACCGCCTGTGGAGGCTGTTTTAATGCTTAGTAAAATCGTTGATGTTCTTCCCCAACAGTGGATTGAGTTGAATATGCCCAAAGTCTAACATCCATGTTCAATGGAAATGAGGAATTTATTGTTCTTTTACTCACATTATTTCGACTTAAATATGTCAAAAAAAATAATAATATCCGCACAGGTCGATCGATCAGGTTAAGCTACGCTTGCCGCGGTAGATCTGTGGATGGGTGACCATCTTTACATACTAAAACCCCTCCGTGCCTCCGAAAGCACGTTAAACCGTTGGTATTGGCTGTCATTCGAGGATCTTTGACAGTCGTTACGGGTAGTCAGAAGCCCGAAAGTCTGACAACCAGTCTTACCAAGGGGTATCGTATTACCAACTAACTGGGTTGTGGTGATCAGATAGGTAGTCGCTCTATGTAAAATATTGGTATGGCTGCATCCGGTTACACGGGAAGCCAACTTCAACATAGTAGGGAAAAGGCTAGGCAGATGATGATGATTTCCAGCCAGTAATTCAAGCTGCATCAACACATCAACAATGCCGTCTGTGGCGTCATTATTATCTGAGACGTCGATCACGTCATCACGTCGAACACGGGTGGGTTTTAGTCAGTAAGAGTCTGACACTCCCTTCCGCTTCACCCAGAGCGGATGAACCCTGTCATTTGATGATTTCCCATTCACAAAAAAAAAAGACGTCGATCACGTCGCTTACAAAGCAAGCCCGTATTACTGACATGAGAGCAGTGGTGGCCAAGTGGTGACGGCCGCGACTTACGAGTTGTTGGTCGTAGGTTCGAACCCAGACAGGCGCTTTACTTTGTGTAAATTATATCATCACCACTGCTCTCAAAACGGTGAAGGAAAACATCGTGAGGAAACCGGCATGTCCTAGAACTAAAAATGCGAAGGCATGTGACATCTACCAACCCGCACTGGACCCACGTGGTGGATTACGGCCCACTTCCTCTCACAGAGAGGAGGCCCGTGTCCCAACAGTGGGAACATTATAGGCTGATTATGTATAATAATATTATAGTTACACCCACTACATTACACATACTTAGCAGAAGGCTTATAATCTGTCTAACTACTCGAGTAGCAATTAGTGTTAATACGTGAAATAATTCTGCTTGAAGATAATTAGGCTATCTCTAAATATCCTTTGAAGCAACCCGCTAACTGAATAACTGACTACCTCATTGGTTTAGTGGTCGTAAGCACGTACAGCGGTGCTATTCTGTAAAAATCTCACCGTGAAAACTTAGGTGAAGTGAGTGTGGAGTGAGCTGTCACTAGTGTCAATTCCTAGCAAAAAAAAAACTCACTTCACCTAAGTTTTCACGGTGAGATTTTTACAGAATCGACCGGCTGAGCTTGGAGTTCAATTCCCGGGTCGGGCAAAGCGTTATCTACTGGAAAAAAAGTGAGTGTATCTAAATAGTAGGTACTTACTAAACACAATTGTAAAATTTACAGACGAAAGGTGGTAACATCCGGATGATCTATTTATAACTCGTTGTTATCGACAGATTATCACAATGTGACCTAGTAATCCTTGTATTTGTGTGAAGAAGAAGCCCTTTACCCTGCAGTAAAACAAAAGAAAGGGTAGGTAGTATTTTTCATGTAAATAAAGTCTAAAGTCATATTACTTACATTTAACTTTTAAAGTTAATAAGAATTAATCTCAGAGAGTTCATTAAGTTTTTATCCAATTAGCGACGCAAGTGTTACGACATTGTTTGTCAAACAGAGTTAGAGGGCCTAGACAAGGTGACATACTATCGGCGATAACGATAAGTACTCGAGCTACCGAAAACTTAAATCAATTCTGTAGTGATTCAAAGGAATTCTGGGAGAGGAAGGAAGGGTAGATATAAGTACATACCTAATATCCGAACTGAGATCGTAACAGGATCCAGACGTTATTGTGCTGCAAACAATAGCTTTATTCAATACTTGGTTCATACCCAGCGGTAGGAAGGAGGTGGACACATTTTGACCAAATACCCACCAAGATTATAAGAATAATCCTGTTAAAATTAGATCGCCATGTCATTGTTATGAGGCAAGACTGCATTTTATTCATCAAAAAACCCGAATTCAAGCACTTTTATATCCACGTAGATCAACTCATATCACAATTCATTTATTTTTACCCGACTGCGCCAGAAGGAGAGTTATGTTTTTACCCGACTGATCCAGAAGGAGGGTTATGTTTTTCGTGTGTATGTATGTATGTTTCTTTGGCACGCTCTGTAGCCTAAACGGCTTGATCGATTTCAGCTTGAGAGGTGACGTTAGATTCGTCTTAATTGCGAGAGTGACACTGGGTATATCAAAATTAAAAAAAAATTAAAATGGCCGATTTTTGACGCCATATGTCTTCAAAAAAATGTTTTTCTTCAAAACCTATTGAGTTTATCAAAGTAAAGGGTTCTAAAAGGTGATTACAAAAATTACAATTCATATGTTCAAAAGTAATTCGAAGTGACAAATCGTAAAAAACACGTACCAAGAACTAGATCGTCTGCGAAATCTGTCACATTTGTGAACAAAAAAGCTGGAAAAAAAAAGTAATTAAAAAAAATTAAAAACCCGATTGCGGTAAAATACTTAATTTAAAAAAGACTGAAAAGCTAAAAACAAGACCATTTTAAATTAAGTAAAAGTTGGAAGCAGGCGGGACCCATAACATTTTTATTATATTTTCAAATTCAAATGGGTCCCGTCCCGCCTGCTTCCAACTTGTATTAATTTTTTTTAACAGACTCAATAATATATTATCAAGAAAAAACCTGAGCATGTCCTGTAATTACGTCTTTTTAGGGTTCCGTACCCAAAGGGTAAAAACGGAACCCTATTACTAAGACTTGGCTGTCCGTCCGTCCGTCTGTCTGTCACCAGGCTGTATATCAAGAACCGCGGTAGCTAGACAGTTGAAATTTTCGCAGATGATATATTTCTGTTGCCGCTATAACAACAAATACTAAAAACAAAATAAAATAAATATTTAAGGGGGGCTCTCATACAAAAAAACGTGTTTTTTTCGACGTTTTTGCCGTCTGTCTGTCACCAGGCTGTATCTCAAGAACCGCGGTAGCTAGACAATTGAAATTTTCACAGATGATGTATTTCTGTTGCCGCTATAACAACAAATACTAAAAACAAAATAAAATAAATATTTAAGGGGGGCTCCCATACAACAAACGTGTTCTTTTCGGCGTTTTTGCCGTCTATCTGTCACCAGGCTGTATCTCAAGAACCGCGGTAGCTAGACAGTTGACATTTTCACAGATGATGTATTTCTGTTGCCGCTATAACAACAAATAGTAAAAACAAAATAAAATAAATATTTAAGGGGGGCTCACATACAAAAAAACGTGTTTTTTTCGGCGTTTTTGCCTTGTGGTACGGAACCCTCCGTGTGCGAGTCCGACTCGCACTTGGCCAGTTTTTCTTTTCTTTTTTTAAAAAAACGTTGCCCCACTCTAGGAATTTCTCCTGTATTGTGGGTTCGTTTACAAACATTTAAACTCACATACACAAACAGCCTGTCTGAGAGCTGTATTTTCTTAGAAATTAATGTAAAAAAATAATCTGAGTTTTTGTTTGAGCAGAAGTGTGGCGCATACCTAAATAATAATATTATTGTATAGCATTGAAGCTCCCACAAAGTGGACCAAGGTCATCCCTTGTGAAGGCTGCAGAAAACCACTGGATGCGGGAAGCACAGAACCAGTCAAAGTGACGGTGCTTGAGGGAGACTTATGTCCAGCAGTGGACGTATTTTGACTGAAATTATGATGATGGTGACGGCATTGAGAGGAGCAGTGGTGGCCCAGTGGTAACGGCCGCTAGGTCGTGGGTTTGAACCCAGGCAGGCGCTTTACTTTGTGTAAATAATTTCATTACCACTGTTCTCAAAACGGTGAAGGAAAACATGTGAGGAAATGCGGTATGTCTTAGAACCGAGAATTTTAAGACATGTGACACCCACCAACCAGCACTGGGGCCGCCTGGTGGATTATGGTTCACTCCCTCTCACAGAAAGAGGAAGCCTGTGTCCCAGCAGTGGGAACATTATAGGCTAATTATGTTTTATTAAGTGGCATTGAGGTTTAATGTAACTTTCATGTTGTATGGCAATTACTATACTAAATATCAAGTAGGTATTATGGAGATTATGACAATAGGTATAGGTATCAAGTACACCTCATCATCCCAAAGTATATGACGTCATAGCAGAGCAGCATTATTTTGTCTTCTTCCTCTCAGTACTCTCCTTTCGTTTCCTAGCCAAATCCTGTTTCACACAAACCATAGTTTCTTAGGTACGCCTTAAAAATTTAAGAGAAACCGCTTGACCAAAACTAGGCAATTTATTGCACCCACAAAATTTTAAGAATTTTAATATTATGAAATCCTATTTTGTGAGCTTGAGGAAGCCCATTGAACGGAAGCCTGGTCCGGAAGCGGCGTGAAATATGGTTCGAAAGGAACGTTTTAAGACATCGCCACAGATATAAAGATGTCTACAAGGACCTGTAGTTTTCTTCTTGTTCATATTATTATAGTAGCTTCTGCCCGCGACTTCGTCCGCGTGAAAATTCCTTGTACCCCGAACCTCCCCGTCGCATCGCATAGCATAATTTATAAGTAAGTATAAGTAGTAGGATCATCAGTCTGCAAAAGATGTATTAAAATACACGGTAAAACAAATGAAGCAGAACCTGTAAAAAACCACAACAATATCAAATAATATGAACAAAGCCTGCTTCTGTTACCTGCAAAACAATAAGCCTTTGCATACATATACCTACTACCGACTATGTTCAACATTCACTGTCAGTATAATGATCCGCATACCATTCATAATGTATGTTATCTACGTCCATAATTTTGCATATTTTCTCTACAATAGTTCTCTATGGCGAGATTTTACGATATTTTGTGGCTAAAATTGCCCAATAAATTACTTTTACAGCGTGTTATGAATTTATAGGCAGCCATTTTAAAATGGTGGTTGAGAGTGATAATTCAGTGTTAATTAACTCAATCCTTATGGATTTGGCCTGATTCATAAAAATATTATCACTGAATTAGATAAGATCAGCCTTTTAGATCTACAAAATATAGAATAATAATTGAGGTACACACTCACTCGTACTAACTCATAAGTAGCTACTTTTTATTATGTCGTATTTTTAATATAAGTGGGTAATAAGGGCTAGTGTCCGCAACTCCTCGTCAAACCGTGTTTTTTTATTTCCTTACGATAATAATATGACTTAACTCATTGTTCATTGATACAGTTTGGTAATTTGGCTATCACTGTCACCAACGTCCATACTACATTGAATATACCGGTTCTCGTCCAATCACCGAAGTTAAGCAACATCGGGTGCGGTCAGAACTTGGATGGGTGAGCGCCTGGGAACACCGCGTGACGCGTGTTAGCTTTTTGCGATTTTCAACTTTAAATCTGGGTGATCCAAAAATGAGTTGGTTCTCAAATACCTCTTATATAAAAAAAAAACATAATTCTAGTAAGTATACAGTTAGGTACTTATTTGATTTAATTAATCCAATCCCATAATTTAATCCAACAAAGACAAAATCAAATTTAAAAAAAGACAAAACACTTATAGAGGTATGAGGAACAGGGTGTAAAGTTCACTCATACTCTATAGAAAAGGGAGGATCCTCCGACCAGACGGGTGTTGTGTCTGGCGGGCAACTGCCCAATGATTCATGTCGGGCCGTTGTATCTATGTTAATTGCGCGGTAAACTCTGCTTGCGCGATGTAGGATTTGCGTGACGTAGTATGACGCGTTGTTCGCATGTGGCGTTGTAGATACCGCTACACACTAATAAGTAGGTAAGTATATTATATATTTATTTCTAAAATACTTAAAATATTTTACATTTGATTTTGGCCACACAACGAACACCGCTCAGGGTTTATTTGTGTGCTGGCGAGCCGTTCTTAAGTCATAATCTTGACAAAGAGTATTGAAGAGAAAGAAAAAGTATTTACTGAGACAGGAAGACCACAAACTAATCTAAACACACTCATAGAAACATAAAAAAGTAAATTAAAAATTATGCATCCGCTGAACGAAATAATTACCTTGCATTCCCGTCAAGAACACTCGTTCAGGCGACCAGGCGACCAGCTGAAAGGCATGGCTTGGTCGCTTTTGTCACACCAGCCAAGTACCCTTATGATCTGACTGAGAATGGTAGCCCACTTAACCTCTTTCACAATAAGTGTCATAAGCTAGTTTTTAAATAGGTTAACTTGAAACGGTAAGCTGCGCTCGAGGGTTAAAAGACTTTGTAAATTACCTACCATTACTAACTTTGCTCTAAGGGTTACGAGTTACAAGAGTAGGTAGTGGGTAGATACCTGCTAAGTAAGTTTGAGGTCCGTTTTAATTTATAGAAGACTAGCAGCGCCCCGCGGTTTCACCCGCATAAGTGTCGATCCCTTGGGAATATCGGGATAAAAACTATCCTATGTCCATCCCAGGGATGCAGTCTATCTCTCTGCCAATTTTTTTCGAAATCCGTTGAGTGGTTTAGGCGTGAAAAAGTAACATACAGACCGACAGAGTTACTTTCGAATTTATAATATTATATAGTATGGATTCACCAGTTACAGCAGTATCGTAGCATATAACGTAGCAAATAGTTTTACACAAAATTCATGCTTAAAATTCATTCGATGTAAACAAAATTAGCTTAACATTTTCCGATGTAAAAATATACTTAATATAATTCAGCTTTTACCCAAATTTGAATAAAGCGGACAAAAATGAAAGCGTGTAACGCAATTATGTATCATCGTAATCGCATCATTTTCAGATAATTCCCGTTCCCTCTGTGCGTTCAATCGTGATTGCTCTCTCGAATCTTGATCAGTTCTTTTATTTTTATGATTTGGCGTCCATTGGTTCATTTGTTTTTTCATCGATATATACAAATGGTTGTTTTGACTCTATTGAATTCATTCGCACAGCATTCTGCCTTGCACGATTGTTCAAATAATTGCCTGCACACAAAAACTGAGTTTTGTTTGAGATCGGTCTGATTTGATTACCTGATGTTTACGTTCCCCGACGCATCGTAGTTATTACTTAAATTCAAGCTTTTTTTATCCAGTAGCATCTCTCTTAAATACCCCCTGGTGATACATTGGCTATATGATGGACATCCTCAACATAGGTCTAGGTATGATTCTCAACATATTAGTTGGAGAACTCTGGTACCTTCGACAATCCATCAAAGGTATTAGTTCTCCACACGCCAGTGCCCCTTAGAAGGGAAATAAAATTATTTCCTACAACATAAAGAACTAGTCCCCAATGCACAAAGAAAGCAATGCAGGCAGACACTGACTGGGTTAGGCACAAAATACATGTTGGTTTACAACTACAAAATGAGAGAGGATTATCCAACAATAGAATGCATGCTTCTCTAATCTAACAACATTAAAAACAGTAAGATTAATTGACAAAGACCGCATGCTGGTAGATGAAACAAAAGCCCGTCGCAAGACACGGCATGCATAATAAAGCAAGCAGTCCAACCGGCTAATAATGCATACCTAGCTCCCCCTCGTGTCTAGAATATGAACTAACTGCTGAAACGAAACACTTGGTTACACAAAACATTTTGTCAAATAAGCTGGACGTTTTTAAATTTGCTAATAAAAAGTAGGGAAATGTGTGTCTGGAATTTGGGAACTCTTAAAAAAAATACGGTGGAAAGTGATGAGGTTTTATATTTTGGGAGAGGTGAAACAGATTTTTAGTAGACCGCAATAACGATGCAAATTACGCTGCGCGCTCTGAAATATAAGATTAAGTGTTTAGCTTAAACTAAATAACTGCTACTACTTTGGCAACTGCAACTTAAAAGCGGTTTGGCGACCTGCAGTCATTATAATAGGTCGGCACCTAAATTTTTTTTTTGTCTTAATATTATGATAACCTTACACGTGGTGTCCATGCCACCGTATAATTGTGAACACCGTTAGATTATAAAATCTATCTCACGAGATTGTACACTGTCGACAAATTGTGAACTACACGAAACTTTTTACAATATAACGTATTCATTTTCGATAGTTTATAAATCTATCCATGTCAAACCGTGTAATTGTGAACAAGCCTGTATTTACCGGCAGGGTTTTGGCGGTGGCTGAATTGGTCACAGTAACTACGCCAGGGCCCCCCGACCAAATGGGTTAGGTAAGGTTAGAACTGTGACCAAACGCGCAATATTTCCAAGTTTGTCGCAGTTACTTGGCTAGTTACTATTACCGCAATGTAATAGGGAGGTGTAGGTACTGGAAGAGATTTAATCATAAATAAGCATTTGCTTCATAATACATACTAGCTGACCCGGCAAACGTTGTTTTGCCATATAAATTATTTTTAGCTACCCGGTGCTACTTCGTTTGCGTAGTGTCCTACCCCTTACCCTACCCTACCCCTACCCTACTCCTACCCTACTCCTACTCTACTCCTACCCTACTCCTACCCTACTCCTACCCTACTCCTACTCTACTCCTACCCTACTCCTACCCTACTCCTACCCTACTCCTACCCTACTCCTACCCTACTCCTACCCTACTCCTACCCTACTTCTTCCCTACTCCTAACCTACTCCTACCCTACTCCTTCCCTACTTCTACCTTACTCCTAACCTACTCCTACACCACTCCTACCCTACTCCTATAAGTAAAAAAAAAAAGATAAAAGTATCCCATGTCTGTCTCCTGGTTCTAAGGTACCTCCCCACCAATTTTCAGCCAAATCGGTTCAGCCGTTCTTGAGTTATAAATAGTGTTACTAACACGACTTTCTTTTATGTTATGTATTTTTCTGTTTCTTACTTCTTGTCTGTTTATAAATGTGTGTAGGTACCTGCATAAACTGTTAAATAAAAAATAACCTACAGTTGATTATAATCGAAAGGTTACTAGAATCAGTACTATCAACTGCATCGTATTCTATTCCCTCAAGCTAGATAATCAAAACTAGAAGCTCCGAAAACCCTTCACAATCGCTAAACCCGCAAAATAGAACAGTAACACAAATCGCAGGTAACTTAATTCAATAAGGTCACCTTAGTATGTCTGGTATTACATAATATCGCCGGCTACGCTGTACCGAGGGCACCCAGAAACTCTTTTTGCATATGCCATATCATTTCATGAGGGCCTTGAAAATGTTGGCTGGATTTGTTTGCAGGAATATTGAGGCAGTGTTGTCGAGTTTAACGAGACGTTGGAGTAACATATTCTGGTAATAAAAATAAATGAATTGTGATACACGTTGTTGATCCACGTGTTTTTTTTTTTGATGTGCTTGAATTCGGGGTTTTTGATGAATAAAGAACAGTCTTGCCTCATCATAATGACATGGCGATCTAATTTGATTAGAATATTCTGGTGATCTTGGTATTTGTCTAATTATGTCCATCTCATACAGCTGGGTATAAAAAATAATAATATATCGTTAATTGCGGATCACATATAAATACACAATCCATATAGTATTAGTATCTAATAACGATTTTTTTTTTGGGTCGGAAATTATCAAATAACTTCTTCCGCTCTGGGCGGAGCGGGGAGGGCGTGTCAGATTTTTACTGACTAAAACCCATGAGGTGGCGGGACGAGCTCGACTCTGTCCAGAAGGATTGGCGTTTGACAGCACTGGATAGGGATAAGTGGAAGGAGGGAAGGGAGGCCTTTGCCCTGCAGTGGGACAGAAATGGCTGATAATAATAATAAATAAAACTCACCCGTGTTCCTTCAGTTGCCTGTGCCAGGGGCCACGGTAACTCTTTCGAACAACCCGCGACCCTGGCAGGCATCGGCCCTAACGGACCCCGTCAGTTATTGCAGACATCTCTTTGAGGCGGGCGTGGATAACAACGCGCCGTCGACCCGGGCCTGGTCCTTACCGGACGGCGTGCTGCCCATTGTTTGCCCGCGCCTACGGTGGCCGGGAATCGCCTCTCGATTCCCGATGCCCAGGGCGTCTCCTGCGGCGACTAGGGGCGTGAGGGCGCAAAGATTGCCTCTCGTTCACGCGCTCCGCCTCCTTCTTCGCGAGCATTACTGCTTCGCAGAAGGAGGCAACGGCCTCCCATGCACTCTCGCCCCGTACCATGGCCTGGACTAGGGCCGGACGCGAGAGATCGCCGCCGCCGATCGCTACCATGAGGACGCGGCGGTGCTCAGCCCAAGCTGGGCAGACCTCCACCGTGTGCTCCAATCGAACAACGAGTTAATACCTATGTTAGTAAAACCTACAAACTAACCTAATGACAACTACGAGGTTGAATAGGCATGTGCCTCTGCTAATAAAGGGGCTGTTCACCTAGTCAAACAATATCTTTAAGAAACCAATCATTAAATTTAATAAAGCTACTGTTCGCAGCTAAATATCGTCTGGATCCAGTTACGATCTCAGTTCGGATATTATTATGTATACCCTCCCTTGACATCAAAGAGTAACGATCTTCAAGTTATAATAGTAATATGTGTGACTCTCAATGAATACATATCTCCAACCACTATCCATTAGAACGACGACAGTTAAGCAATTAGGTAAAGATAAGTCATTCTCATAGTTTATGAGCCATTAAACATGGACACGTTTTATGTCCTGCAAACGACGGAGAAGAGTACGATACATAGTGTCGATAAAAACGTCATCACACGACTCATTTCTCGCTTAACCTTGGTCAGGGGTAAAATAACTTGAAAAATAACAGCAGTGTAATATGTTACAGCGAGGACAGTCGAGCAGAGTAAGGATATAATTACGAACAATAAATTTTTGTCAGTTAGATCATCTGAATTTCATCGTTCTGGGTCCTGACCTTAGGGCCTAGATTAGTGACAATAGCTTTCAAAGCGTTGCGTATTTCTACAACGACTTTCAATAGGATTGACCGGATATCTATGGGATTGACATAATTTATCGGTACTCGGTAGCATAGTAATATTATGTCAATGCATTACATTTTGAACTTTTCCATGATTGTTATTGCTGATAGAAAGTCTCTTTGTCTAGGCCCTCTTACTCAGTCTGTTGTCATGTTAATCGTTTTTTGTAAAAACAGTCTCGTTACACTTGCATCGCTTTATTGTCATCACATCGGTGTTGAGTTTGTAGCAGGAATTCGCATGAACTATGTATATTACAGTGTTAGGTTAAGTGTGTAGGATTTAAGTTTACTAAAACAGATGTTAAAAAACATTGTTACTAACATATTTGAGTCATTTATTACTTGTTAATAAATATAAATAAACTAGAACAGTTAAATATAAGTAATATGAATAAATTTAAAATTTGTTTACATGATAAATACTACCCACCCAAGATTTGTTTTACTGCAGGGCTTCGTTCGTACTCAACTTTTCGTACTCTTCCCTAGTTCAAACTCGCCCGGTCCATATACTTACAACATTAGTTTTTGTTTATACTAAACCCGAAAAGGGGTCATTGTAGCACAATGACCCTTTTTAATTAGTAAAAGTTGTTCATAATGATGAGTACAATGACATCTTAAGAGGTTGTTAATGTTTTACCAATAACCCTGTATATTCTTGAGTACGAGACTTATGACTGACTTGACTTACTTTATGTCGTATATTTTTTTTATTTTTTTTTTATTTGTAATGTGCGTTTTGTTTGTGCAAAATAAACAATTTTTTTTCTTTCATTTCTTAAAATTTCTATGAATTAAATACGGTCGGGTCGATGTGTGAATAAACTAAGTTTACCCCATGACTTGCGCGAAAACTAATATCACCTAATGACATTAGATTACCAGCGAATTAACGCGCTCCTGGTGGCGCCGAAAGGATCAAGTCAACGAAGCTTAACGCAAAGATTAATGGACATTGTTATCATTCATCATATTATTAGCTATTTATCTAACCTGAATAAACGATAATGAACTTGACACCGGGTTGGTATTAAACAGATAAATGTATGTTGTACGTAAGACGGAGGACACACTATCAATTTGGCGTCAAAGGGTCTCGATATTTTGGTCAGATTGTCGTTATCGACGAGTTCTATACAGATCATCCGGATTAATGTTTATTTTTCAAAACAAAACACTATCTTACGTGTGTTACACAGAGGTGTTTACTACTTACACCCACTTTTTCCAATAACGCTTTGCCTGACCCGGCCCGGATCGAATTCCACATGCTCTGTAGTCACGCTTGAAACCACTAAACCATTGAGGTAGTCAGTTATCCATTTAGCGGGTTGCTTCAAAGGATATTTAGAGATAGCTTAATTATGTTTAAGCAGAATTAATTCACATAATAGCACTAATTACTACTCGACTATTAAGAGATTATAAGCCTTCTGCTAAGTATGTGTAATGTAGTGTGTGTATCTGTAATATTACTGCCGCGTTGTCAGTAATACGGGCTGGCTTTGCAATTGTCGTCTTAGAAAATAATGACGCGCAGACGCCATTGTTGTTGTGATGCAGCTTGAATTACTCTAAATCACACTAATATTATAAAGGCTCAAACGGCTAGACCAATTTTGATTTTGTATGGGGGTAGCTGACACCCTGGATTAACTTAAAGGCTCCTTTTTATCTCGATATTTCGACGGGATCGAAACTTATGCGGGTGAAACCGCGGGGCGCAGCTAGTTTGATCATAATTATGATAATATGAGTAAAAGAAAAATAATTTCGTCGGACGTGTGTCGGGCATTATTCAACTTAGATTTTTTATTGTTCTGGGATGGAAAATCCTAATACTATCCTAAAAAACCCCAACACCTTTTTTCAAAAAGAGGTGTGCACCGGCCTGACGACTGCTCTTCCCCTCGAACGTATCCGTAAGGGACAAAGACTATGGTTATATTCTCTTTGGTAAGGGACCAGCAGCTATCAGGTTTTTTGCACGCACCCCATATTCAACAAAGCCTATCTCAACCCACTGTTCGACAAAGGTCTTGAGAACATAGCCTGTTGCCAACGATGTAACTGAGCATTATCAGCCTCCACTAGCGGTGATACCTAAATGTTGAGGATATTAAAATGTTTCATCCTTTCAGATCTATTTTGAATAACATCGTAAATGGATCAAACTAAAACAATGAACCCAATTCCAATAATATTCATTAAGTACTGTACTAACACTTAAACTTTCAGAACATTAATACTTCTGTTTACGGACGGTCTCTCAAAAAAAAAAACTACAGCAATGTACCTAATTCCCATCATATTCATTAAGTACTTGCAGGAACACCTAAAGTTTCTTACAATTCACTTTAGTTAAAAAGCTATCAACCGCAACCAGTTGAAGATTCGAATAAACTTTACCGAGCCGTGAAAGGGTTAGGTCAGTACGCTAAGAATCAACCGGATTCATTGAGATTCACCGAAAACTGTTCTTACAAGCTCCACTGAACTCTCAGTCTATTATTTGATGCTTTCCAAGAATAGCAATATCTGGTGAAAGAGGAGCCTGTATAATAGAATCTTTTAGCACATAATGTTTTAAACATGAAGGATATCTCGCATTTGTATGAATACACGGTTTTATTTTGCTTCTGATGTAGGAATGACAGATACGTAGGTATAAGTTTTTGTGAGTTCCTCGTTTTTATGTTACTTGGAAAATGGCTGTGTAAATGGGATTGAAGGATTCTTTGGTGCGGATACAAAATTATTAGTGTAATAACACACACGACAACCGTGCACTGATTGGACAGGTCCGCTCAATCTGTGTGGTTCTTTCCTCAAAAAACCATTTCAGACACCAGTCTACATGGTCTTCACACGATCTGACCAAGATTTTGTCTGGACTTTAAAAGAGACTGTGACCTCTGAGTTTGTTTCGGCTTTCCTTCTCAGAATAGTCAGATAGGAAACGCCGACCTCATCTAGTTTAATTTAAAATAATATATTTGACGTGAAAAAGTGTTTGTACAAACCTACTTACAGAAAATAAATAATTTATCATTTAACTATCTACCTATCTTCTAACTGTTATATTGTACCAAAAATCAAACACGGACATCTTCCTTGTTTCCTTATTGTTTTACAGCAGATGCAGTTTAAAACAAATCAGTACAAAAGTTAGAGTTTGTGTTACAAACGGCACGTGTCATTAGTGAAGTATTCGCACGTGTAAGCATATCAATAAGTACGAACTTAGGAAACTTGTACTGCTAGTTAGAGCCAATTGTTACCTTCGTGAAAAAAACATGTAACTGGCTCACTTGATGGGAAGAGTGAAATTACTTGTTTTCTTGCTTCAAACTATTAAAGAAAAACTAAACTAAATAAACAATGCATTGTAATCTGATTTAAGCTAAGTATAAACATCAGTGACATCCTTTGGAATAATTAATTAATGCAAATTGAAAAATCTCTATCCACTTAGGGACGCGGACACTTTCGAATTTTTATATACACTTACACATAGACATTGATGAATTTCATATATAGAATGACATGCATATTAACTTCGTAAAGTATTATATTATTTTAATTATTGTTGATGTGATTTGGATTTAACATACTTGTACTCGTACATAGGTAAATATATATTTTTGGGTGGATAAATATATAGATTTTATTGAAATTTGGGTGGAGTGGCATTTGAATTTAACACATAGGGTACTTTTCATCCCGGTAGTACGTACCCGTGGGATATTTTCAGACATCCACGTGGCCGGAACCGCGGGTAAAAGCTAGTAACCAACATAAAGCTATTACAAGCCTATCAATTACGTTGGCAAATATTATGTTTTTCATGCAGAGTTGTCTGTCGCGGGCCATTACCGACTAAAGAATGTTTTGCAGACGTAATGCGTATGAGTAATTGAGGCACATCACTCAACTCATAACGAGACTATTTCATGTTCAAGTGCTGGGAACGTTATTCATGTAATGTTATGGAAAAAGTTAATCATTCTAGTCATGAAAAGTAGGTGCTTGCTTTTTTGCTTTAAGTCTAAAAATCTCTTATTTTCAGCCTGTTTTCTGTATTGCTGTAGGTGCTGGGTTTTTATGGGACCACAACAAAATATCATCATCATCATCTGCCTAGCCTTTTCCCAACTACGTTGCTTGGGGTTGGCTTCCAGTCTAACCGGATGCAGCTGAATACCAGCAGTTAGAGAGAAAAGAATAGAGAGTTTTTTTTATATTTGGAGTATTTAGTTTTTTTTTTGTTTGTTTTTATTTTAATTTTGACCACAACAAAATATAATTATATATCTAATTATAATGTATTGCACATGATTGTGTGCAGAAAATTGTAAGATGAGGACTCGAGCGAGTGACATTATACATTCACTAGCTTCTGCCCGCGACTTCGTCCGCGTGAAATTTCTTGTTCCCCGAACCATCTCATCATCGAACGACCCCGTGTCGCATCTCATCGCCTGCCCGGGCTATTACTTCGTTTTTGCTTAGCATTATTTCTGATTTTTTTTCTGTTTGCTCCCTAAGGATCATAGCGTGATGTTTAATAGCCTATAGCCTTCCTCAAGAATTGGGCTATCAAATACAAAAAGATTTTTTCAAATCCGACTGGGAGTTCCAGAGGTTACCCCCAACTTACAAACTAACTTATACCATTAACTTACTTATACAGTACCTATAGTTTACTGACAAACTGGGCTACTTATGAAGTCACAAACTATCCGAAGGACTTCGAAATAAATTCCCAATCCATTGCTTCACATGTTTGAAGAAATCGTCTGCTCTACAACGTAAATAACGCAATTAATATTGTGGAATAGTCAAAATGAAAGGCATTGGAAACAAAGTTTAAATCAAATTAAAAATCATCCTGCGTGTAGGTATTCATTAATTTATTCAAAACACAAAATCATTTCGTAATACCTATCTACTTCCGAATTTCTAATATTATCTATCTACTTATATAAAATTAATAACAAAATAATTTTACATGACTGCCTTTACAAATTTCTGAGAATACTTATCGTAGCATCGAGACATCTTAATGGAATATTTTGACATACAAACATTAAACGAATATAGACAACTATTAATTTGAAGATACAATTCGCTGAATCATAATTTTGAGCCGGCTTATTACTTATCAATAGGCTTTACATATATGAAAAAACGTTGACTTGTATTCATTTGATCAAAATATAAACAGTTTTTTGTTAGGTTATTTTATTTTGATCTTAAAGAGATGTCAGCACTAACTGACGGGGTCCGCTAGGGCCGATGTCTAACTGACGGGGACCACTAGGGCCGATGCCTGCCAGGGTCGCGGGTTGTTCGAAAGAGTTACCGTGGCCCCTGGCACAGGCAACTGAAGGAACATGGGTGGGTTTGAGTCAGTAAAAACATCTTTCTAAGTTAGATTTCTACCATTAACACTTTTCCATAATAGATTGGTGGTTGGCGGTCTCAACAACCCATTATGATTCTTTGATTTCACAAAATATTAGTTAAATGTAACAACAAAATTACATTACGCAAATCCCAAAGAGTAAGGCAAAAGTGTACCATCCACATTTCGCCAGCTAAGTTTAAATCCCATGTAATAAGGGACAAGCCTATTGGCATAAAGCGGGTACAAATCCAGAGTCCGGATTACTACTGAGAAATTTCTGATGAAAAAACTCAATAACATTTTGCCCAACCCTAGGGGTTGGGCAAAATGTGGGAATAGAACCCTAGGTCTAGTGGTCATGAGGTCCTCCACGTGACTGCGACTCATCATCATCTGCCTAGCCTTTTTCCAACTATGTTGGGGTCGGCTTCCAGTCTAAACGGATGCAGCTGAATACCAGTATTTTAGCGGATTATGGAGCGACTGCCTATCTGACCTCCACAACCCAGTTACAAAGTAATACGATCCTCCTCCTCAAGTCGTACTCCACATTACTGAGGGTCGTGATCCTCCCTGGAAAACATATTTTCCCTGACGATGTTTCGCCATCTCTGTCTATCCTTGGCCAGGTGAAGCGCATCATGAAAGTTCGTGTCAAGAGAAGAGCTTATCTGGTCGGACCATCGCAAAGGGCTGCGACCTCTTGGTCGTTTACCATCCACCATGCCGGTAACCATTAGTTGTTCAAGGTTATTGCCATCTTTTTTCGCTATATGGCCGGAAAATTCCAAAACTCTGCGGAGACAGGTCGTAGAGAATCTGGTCTTTATTCTGAGCTCGCGTAGGATGCGGCAGTCCATGGTATCTGAAGCAACTTCCTCCAACACCACATCTCGAAGGCGTCTATACGAGCTCTGTCGGCCTTTCTCAAGGTCCAGGTAATACGATACCCCTTGGTAAGACTGGTTGTCAGATTTTCGGGCTTCTGACGACCCGTAACGACTGTGAAAGATCTACGAATAACAGCCGGGACCAACGGCTTAACGTGCTTTCCGAAGCACGTTCCTCGTGACTGCGACTAAAGTCAATTAATAATTGAATCACTTGCCATTTATGGATTTTTTTTACTTACCTTTTAACAACCTCCACATTTATATTTTCATCATTAGTCCCTTTACTCATCCACTTTTACTTCCGTACAGTCCCTAGTTACCTACCTACCAGTAAAATGCAATGAATCACGCACATTTACCAGACAAGGTACATCATAACATACGACTGCTTATCATTCTTGGATTTAACCTAATATACGTTCATTTGCCTAACGTCATAATGCTTTTTACGATGCTACAATGTATTGCGCTCTCATATTTATCTCATATTTATCATCTCTAAGATGAGAAAATACCTACATTTCTCTTACTTTCGCGTCGTTTCCAGCGGAAATTGTGCTTTATTGAAAGTAATTCATGAAGAAAATTAAGATCCTATTTGAATAATGTTAATTGTTTCTTTTACAACCTTTTTTTCATTTATTATTTTACGATGAATAAAATATTAATTATATTGAAGTGTTTTATTATTTGACTTAATATGTAGGTATTACAAACAAATAATATTGAAGTCTGTTTGTAATTTCAAAATAATAACTTTTTGTTAATTCATAATATGAAAGTACACACATTTAAAAACATTTTTGTCTGTCTGTCTGTCGGTTTGTTCCGGCTAATCTCCGAAACTGCTGAACCGATTTTGATGAAATTTGATATGGATACCTTGATCCCTGGACTACCAAGCGGACGAAGCCGCGGGCGGAAGCTAGTTTTACATAAAATATTATTTTGTTAGTCTACATTTAGATACGACTTTAAAGATCACAGGTAAATATTTCCCTCATAAAATATTTCAACACATTATTATATTATTTACTATATTTTCCTTTTTATTAATAAAATAGCTGAAACATTTAATATCATGAATGAGAACTTCCCACACATTCCATTGCATGTAAATGGTGATAAATTCATTTCAAATTCTATTACCACATACTACCTGGTGAGGGAAAATTTTACCGAATCTGCTCATAATTTTTTTGTTATAAATGTGTTGATCCCTGATAAATAACTGCCTAGGTATATTTCCTGTGCAAACATTTATTTTACAAAAACGGAAAGCAGCAGAGGAGAACAAAGTTTTATTTACAGCCTCCATATCTTTCTGAAGCCACCCAAACCGAGAGAATAAAGGCGTAAAGACAAGAACAATGACATTTTTACAGCACGTCATTCGGCATGAGACAACTTCGTGGATAGAATTATTTCCCTAATCCAAAATGTTTTAAACTCCTGCAGCCTTCTGTTTCCCTGGTACTTTCGGCCGTCCCTTATCATTATTTAGTTTTTATTACAGCTTTGTGCTTTTTTACGACAAAAGTGACCGGGGTACCTACCCCACATATTTTTTGTTTCGAAACATTACTCTTTTTTTCGCTTCACAAAAATATTTTTATCTCGCGAGTACTTAGTCTTCATGGTTAATAAACTTGATGAAATGTTGAAATAAAAGATATTATAGTAAGCTCAGTAAAATTAATAAAATCGTGACTGAAAATAGGACGTAAATCCTCGTGAAACTGCTATAGGCCTGAGGTAGCTGCGCGGTGCGGGAGGGGTGATAGTGGTCACAAGTTGACGAATCACTGAGCTCTTCATCACGTCACCACACCCCTTCCGCACCGCGCTGCTACCTCAGGCAACGTCTTAGTTAAGCGGTCGGCCTATAGTATTTTCCTGTATTCTAGACATCCTGGTTCTAATGACTTGTGATTCATAATATCCTTTTTACGGTTCCGTACCCAAAGGGTGCCAACGGGACCCTGTTACTAAACCTCCGCTGTCCGTCCGCTCGCTGTCTGTTCGTCCGCTATCCGTCCGTACGTCTGTTTGTACAGCGGGTTGTATCTCATGAACCGTAATAGGTAGACAGTTGATCACAGCGTGTGTATTTCTATCCATTAGAACAAAAATAATAAAATTGAGTTAAAAATTAAAGGGGTCTCCATGTCCATACAAGTAACGTGGTTTTTTTGGCGTATTTTGCCTTGTGGTGCTCTTCGTGTGCGAGTCCGACTTACATTAGGTCGTTTTAGGGTTCCGTACCAAAATGGTAAAACGGAACCCTTATGGTGAGACTCAGTCTGTCTGTTTGTCTATCTGTCTGTCACAACTGGATATCTCAAGAACTACTAATGCTATCAACTTGAAATTTGGAATAGTTATATATGACGTTTGCCCAACTATTTTTCAAATAAGAAAGAAATTAGTCCATGTTGCAAAAATATATTATGTATATTTTTGCAACATGGACTGAAAAATTCGATGATGTTGATCATCACGGATGACGTTACTTTCAATATTTTTTCTACTGAACTATTTAAATATAATTAAAATCCTTATTAACGAACATAACGTAGTCTTTGTGTGATAACCCTTAGCGATGCCTCCATCATTCATCGTCATCTTTCATTCGTCATTTTCTCGAACGGAACCTCAAAATTAAGTAGGTAAATGGCAAATAAATACGAATTGCGGGAATCCATGTAAAAAATAATTAGCAATATAGGAAAGGAATTAAATTCTCGTCCAAATACACTAGGTTTGGTTGTGACAGCGGACTTTTCCTTTGGTACAGGGCGCCCTATATTTGACGGCATTCTCCTTTAATTTTTAGTAGAGGGCATTAACTTATAGTATATATTATTATATTACTAGCGGTAGAGGGTCACTTCCCCTTTGAATGACGTGAAAGAGTGGGCAGTCCCTGAGGTCAAATAAATGCTTTTAATACACAACCAAGTATTAAACCCTGTGCACAAAGGCTCAAAGGTCACTTTGGTGGACATTTTATTTAATTAATTAATAGAACGACACACGTGTCAAAACATTTATTTTGACCTTCACCTATTCCAAATTAGAGAAATATAATAATTATTAGAAATTGTAGAGCGTGTTGGCCCAGTGGTAACGGCCCCGAATTGTGAGTCGTGGGTTCGAACCCAGCTAGGCAAGCACTTTTCTTTGTGTAAAGCATTTTAACACCGCTTCTCTCAAAAATTGTGAAGGAAAATAATAAAAGAAAAAAGTAGAAAGAAAAGAAGCAAAGTAGTACAAGTAGAATAATTAATAAACATAGAATAATTAATAAATAAGGAAGACATCGTGAGGAAACCGGCATGTGCTAGAACAAAAAATCCGAAGACTTGTTGTCACCTACCAACCCTCACTGGGCCCGCATGGTGATTACTGCCTTCTCCCTCTCGAAGAGACGAGGCCTGTGTTCCAGCAGTGAGAACATTATAGGCTGAAACGAAATTCCTGTATACATGATGATCTGTTGACCTAAGTCAGTATAGATAGGGTATCAGAAACAATAACATATAGAGTTTGTTTAAAGGAACTACGTTGTCAATTCAAATAAGAACAACTCTAAGCAGCACCTAAAATAAGTATCACACTTTCAGTCATAATGCGAAGGATAGATGTGCAACCCCGTAAACAACGTACTGAGCGTTGTTGAAAGGCGTTGTAAGTGTGTTACGAAATTACCCAATTACGGAATCATTATGATAAACTCTCGCCTCTAACAAAAACCCAAAATAAATGCTAGTCAATCCATAATACATACCTATGAACTGGCACCAATTTACCAAAGATATAGGTCACGCCGACAAACCGGTCTAGCTGACCGCTGAAGGCCTAATTAATGAGCTATCATTGATTTATGGCGTTACAGGGCTTTAGCCCAAGCTGAATCACTAACCGAAAATCAAAGGGCAACTATAATATAGATAATCTGACAAATAATAGCTGCCTTTGTTCGTTAGCTGACACAGCCGAATTAAGGACAATGAAGATAGTATTCGTTAATATATATTAGAAATTAAATATTTCTATTGCTACGTTTTTTATATTGCCCTTTGAAATTAAATTAGGACAATAGAACTGGAACTGATGGCCGCTAGTGATGGCGGCAAACACGTAGCCGAATTCTAGGCCGAGTGCATTTATTTTGTCATCAACATGCTAAGAGGAAGAATAATCGCTAATACCAATTCTTCGACAACGGTAACTCTACTTATATAACGTCACAAATACAACTAAAACCGACAAAACACTCGAGATCAACTCCTTTGAAACACGGTCAGAATACCGGCCGTCCCTAAAGCAAGTATCCTTTGTTCGGGAAAAGGTGAAGAGACTGAAACAATACAGACACTGGCACAATAAACGTGTGAAGATATATCTTTGAGTACACGGCGAGATTCTAACTAAAACAACGTTTACACAGCCGTTTGAGTTGGGTAATAGTCACCCTTTCTTTACTAAATGTTATAGTTGAATACACAGTGTGTTTCTGAACTAGTGAGAAATTTAAAGTTAAATGGATTTATGGTATAAATAAGACTACGTACGCACCGACAGGTGGCGCTTAACGCCTACAGCCTAGCGACTTAAGGCTACTCTTTCGAAAAAAGCTTAAAAACAGCGTGCAGATGAAGCAGCTTTTCTCCGGAACTTACAGAGAAATTACATCTGAAAAAATAGTTGGTAATCTACATGATATGAATCGTAATTTGGTTTAGCCATAATTTTTCTATAGATATCACCTATTAAGAAAAAAAACCACCAAATCACCTCCAAATCGTTGAGATGAAACCATTTTACTCCTTCATTTTTTATCAAAAGAATATAAAAAAAATATCTATTGCTTTGCAATACAAACGAAAATGATTTGGTTTTGTTACTTTTTATAAACATGTATATTTTTTAATATAATAAATTAGAAATGCGATCGTTTAAAGTCCGTGTCTATATCATCCCCGCACTCGTCCACGAATTCAGTGCGGGGCGCCTCGTGTTGCTAGGCAACGTGTTGGCATGCGGGTGCATGCGGGTGGCGGAGTGGCGCGGAGAGGGGTAGTTAGCTCCGCCCAAATGCACAAGGTCGTTGGCATGAATACAAGCCTTAACATCCTTCGATACAGGCTAGGCGACTATAGTTAGGCCGTTTCGAACTGAGTCGTCGGGCCATAAATCTTTTTTGTCATCTTTCTCGCTCGCACGCATTTGGCTTACGGAGCGTGCTAGTGATGAAGCGATTGTTTTGTTATTGAAGTTTATGACCCGAAGACTCAGTTTAAACTGGCCCAACTATAGCGCAGGCGCCAAGCGCGAGTGTGGCCGGTTGCGAAAATTATAGAACGTTCGTTTCACTTCGCTACTCGCAAGGTGACTCTCTAGGCTCTAGGCGCTAAGAACTGGCCGCACTGCGCGCTTGGTGCTGTAGCGGTATCTACAAGGCCACATGCGAACAACGCGCCATACTGCGTCACGCAAAATCGTGCATCTCGCAAGCAGAGTTTACCGTGCAACTAGCATAGATACAACGACCCGATATGAATCATCGGGCAGTTGCCCGCCAGACACAACACCCGTCTGGTCGGAGGATCCTCCCTTTTCTATAGAGTATGAGTGAACTTTACATTTAGGTACGTAGGCACTTATAGGTGAAATACTTATAAATGAAACTACTAGAGACAAAAATTATCGGTAAAACATAAAATCTAAACCCCTACTAATATACGTTGTATAGCGTCTGTATAAGTTACGTCAACGCTTTGTCTTCTTCTTTCAAAAGTCAAATTACTGAAGACTGAGAGAAATCGGTGTGTAACTATTCATCTGTTATGGGGTAAGTAAACAATTTTGTCTAACGAATAGCATTACACAACAAGTCAAGCCGTGCTACTACAATCTGTCAAATTTATTCAATAGATTTTCAACTTTATCGCTACAAAATAAGGTTCAAGTTTGATTGGGAAAATTTGACAGTTTTGGGTAGCTTGATGTGCTGGCATCTGTACTTAATGATAACAGGTAAGCTGCGTCAATTCATCCACATATTTTAAGTATCGTCACTCCTGGCGTTATAATTATTTCATGTCGTATTATTTTACATGCCTGGAAGAGATCGCAGAAAGCGATAAGGCGGCCCATTGTATATTTTGTAGTGTTTGATATTTTTCTCATGTTATGTATTTTTGTGGTGTACAATAAAGTATTGTATATAAATAATTATTTTTTTCTCTTAAAATTGTGTTTTATATAAGACTAGCAGCGCCCCGTGGTTTCACCCGCATACGTGTCGATCCCATGAGAATATCGGGATAAAACTATCCTATGTCCTTTCCCGAGACTGAAACTATCTGTATACCTAAATCGGTTCAGCGGTTTAAGCGTGAAGAGGGAACAGACAACCAGACAGACACTTTCACATTTATAATATTAATATGGATTTATAAGATTAAATTCTAAACAAACGACGAAAGCACCCGCATGACTCAACCAAAAGATTAAGTACCTCTGCTTCCCTCTAAAGATTAATAAAGTCTTAATCTGGAACAGCATGATAAACGCAATGTTGAGGTTGTTCGATTAAAAGAATGGTCCCCTAGGTGCTGGTTACCGCAGCTGAGAAGCAATAAAACAGAATGGATCCTGTACTCTTACAGTTATCCCGTTTTGTTTCGTGATAAAAGTCCTGAAGTTAATTCAGCTGGACGCTTGTTTAGAGATTGCGAGCACTGTGATAGTAAGTCAATTTATTTTTCATGGAAGGGAAACTCTTGAGCTTTCGTGAAGCTCCGTTTGTAAGGAAAATGGGAAGGGTTCAAAGAGCTTCGTGGAATCTTCTAAGAGTGGGTATGATTCTGTGAATTAAGAACTGAGGGGTAATTGCGTAACGCACTAACAGTTAGCTATGGCTTTTATTTTGACAGTTCAACAACATTCATTGCGTTATTTACGTAAAACAGTCAAAGCAAGAACGGCATGCCCCTGAACTAACCTGCTGACTGAAAACTTAAACAGGCTTTACCACTATTCGCACTAGTCGAAAAGAGCCGTTCTCCTTAAACCAGTGAAAACTTAAACCAGGGAATTAGCTAAAGAGCTTTCCAGAAATGCAACGAAAACTTCTTAGAGGCTATAGCTAAGTGTATGACGCATGGCTAGTGATGTGTATATGTGGTATAGCGGTCTGGGAAGCCGACAATCCTCTTATTTCCCGGCCGTCGTCCGCAGCGACCCGCACTTACACTAGTGCAGTGCAAAGTGGACTCGATGCACTCGAATGCATCGACATTATTAGGGTTGCTGTCAATGTACGTATTTGGATTTAAATTGGTCTCATTTAAAATATTTATTTTTTAATCCAACGAAAAAGATCGAAGATACGGATTGAAAAGCGAAAATGGACAGGCATAAAGACACATTATTAGACATAATAATAACAAAATAATTAACAAAGCACATAAAACAAACAGGTGATTACGCACAGTTATATGAAAGCTATGCAAAAAAAAGCCGACCAACAAAGTTTAGCTAAATGATAAAAACAAAAAAAAAACACAGACAAAAACATTTCCTAAAATCCGACCCGAATATTTTTGTACGAACAGAAATGAATTGCCAAAAACCAGCAATTGATTCGGCTAAACGGCGTATAGTATCCGTAAACAGGATATGTGAGACAACCCTAGCTGTTACAGTGACTACTCTCTTTCCCGTGACCACGTGAAATCGAGCGAGACGCATTAGTATCGATAAAACCGTACAATGATGTACGTAGCTACATCGATTCTATTTAATCGAGAAAGAAGCACTGCGATTGACCTACATGGCTGTTATGTAACTATTTATTTGTACAATATTGTTACAGTATTTTATCTTTACAGAGGCTATGAAAATAAATTATCGGAGGCAAGAAAGTCAGATTTTTAAGATTGTCGCATTTAGATTCAACTAAGTACAATGTGAGTAAAAAAAACTACATGACTTGTTAAATGATATAATATTGTCTTTATGTGGCGTAAATAGTATGTTTCACGTAACTTGAGCTTTTATAATTTCACTAATACTTCTAATAGCCCAACAAAACGGTGAAGGAAATATCATGAGGAAACCGACACGTCCTAGAACCAAAAATTCGAAGACATGACATCTACCAACCCGCACTAGACCCGCGTGGTGGATCATGGCCCACTCCACTTACCGAGAGGATGCCTGTGTCCTAGCAGTGGGAACATTAGGCTGATTATGTTGATATGCAGGACCCAACAGAAGATGGCGGGACGAACTTAATGCTTACAGACAAGATTAGTCCAAACTAGCTCAAGACTGAGATGGAAAAGAGAAAGGGAGGGCTTTGCCTTGCATTGGTACTACTTGGAGTTAAAAATAAATAAATGATAATTAATTGTATAGTCCCGCCGCCGTCGAGAAAATGCGATTTTGACACCTGTCAGTGTGACAATTCTAGAAGCTAATAAAGATCAAATTGGCAAAATATGTATTCGTTTGTATGAAACTGACAGGTCGCAGGTAGCAGGTCGTCGGCGGCACTGTAAGCCCCTTTTAACTGTTGCGCCTTGGCTACTCTTTTACTCAACTACAATAAAAACAATGCACACCCTTTTGTGTTGTAGGGAGACTGTAATATACAAACGAAAATTGAATTTCCAGTCGAACCTTTGAACGTTTTCCAGCGACTAGACTGTTGAACTAAAAAAAAATAAGCAAACATTGCATGATAATCTTGAATTTGTTTTATTTACACGTTGATCAAGAAATTAATTAAAACGTTACGGTATTCTACACCTACGATGTGATGTGACAATTTGACGCTTCAGTGCATCTCGTGTCGGTCGCATTGGCGAGAATGTTATCGAAGCAAGTACAGTCGACAAAAAAGATAGGCCCAACAAGCAGACATTTTCCCACTGAGTTTTTATTCCATCACAATTAATTAGAAAATGCGTTGTCAGGAACTCATTATAACTATCAGTTCAGCCGCTGATAGAATGCGTTCTCCGTTAGTTTCAAACAAACGAATACGTGTTTTGCAAATACGATCTTTATTGAGGGACTGGAATAAAATTGTCGCACTGACAGCTGTCAGGAACGCTTTCTTTTCTCCTGACTTTAATAAAGTTTAAATTCGTAAAACACATATTCTTTTGTACTCAGCATTTGCAATTCTTTCTCAATTTTTTCCTCTGATTTTGCATCGCAGTGATCTTTATTGCCGTGGCTATAAGGGTGCTGTCAGATGTAATGAGAGGACTGTATAATATAACTGACAGGAACGCATTATTTAATGAATTGTGGTGTATTATGTATACAGGGTTATTTGTAAAACACCAGCAACCTCTTAAGAGGTCATTGTACTCATCATTATGAACAACTTTTACTATGGGACCAAACCTGAAATCGCGAAAAAAAAATCAGCTGTTCCCTACATTTTGACGAGCTAAACGAACATAAATGTAGGGAACAGCAGATTTTTTTTTTGCGATTTCAGGTTTGGTCCCATAGTAAAAGTTGTTCATAATGATGAGTACAATGACCTCTTAAGAGGTTGCTGGTGTTTTACAAATAACCCTGTAGTGTGCATGTATAAACGAGAGCACAATATAATATCGAGTTTCTTTCACAGTTTAGAAACTGTTCAAGCCATAGGTAACCAAAACAGCCGATCTATTCTGTAAAAATATCACTGTGGAAACTTAGGTGAAGACTAAGTGAGCTTAAAGTGAGTTGGCAATATTGTCAGCCTAGCATCAGCCGGAATGACAACTCACTCTCACTTGTCTTCACCTAAGTTTTCACGGTTATATTTTACAGAATACCACTGCAGATGATCATGCCGAAGTACAAGCACGGAAAGTGATCCCAGGGAAGACCACGACCAATCAAGATTGAGGAATACCTCAAAGTTTGTCAAGTTTTTGGTAATAACTTTTTAAAATAAGGACATAAACAGAAGACTTCTGTCATAAACTGGACTACTCAGCATATGCATAATTATTATGTTAAGTACAAGTTTATTTAGACATAATTATTACACAAGATATAAATTAAAGTCGCTTATCGTGTCTTCCCGTGTGACCGGGTTGTTCTACTAAACTACGCAACGAATTTTGATACGGTTTTTAACACACTTTAGAGAATTAATTTCGGAAGGTTTATGAATATTTAAATTACATTTAATAGTAAAATCTCTATGTATTGTCAAGTCGTAAAAACCGTGTGAAGCAGGGGCGGGTTTCTAGTGTTTGAATAAAGAAGGTGCAAGTTAATTGCATGAATACTTATCTGTTTTACTGACTGTACTATTGATTAAATCAGTTAATAGTGATACGCTTTTCGAATTAAAAGGAATAGAGAAAGAAAACATTTTTAAACATGTTATTCAGTTTTAATTAAGTATTTATTATCAAAACTCTCCAGTGCATTGTTGGTACGTAATTGAAAGAGAATCATCTGCCTAGCCTTTTCCCAACTAGGTTGGGGTCAGCTTCCAGTCTAACCGGATGCAGCTGAATACCAGTATTTTACATGGAGTGACTGCCTATCTGACCTCCACAACCCAGTTACTGGGTAATACGACACAACTTGGTAAGACTGGTTGTCAGACTTTCGGGCTACTGACTACCCGTAACGACTGTCAAAGATCCACGAATGACAGCCGGGACCAATCCGAGGCACGAAGGGGTCTCAGTATGTAAAGAAACATCAACAAATTAACCTCGGCAAGCGTAGCTTAACCTGATCGATCGACCTGTGCGGCTGTTATAATATTCTTGTATATTGATTTATACTGACTTACAAACATAACATAACGCCATTTCCCAGAGATTTAGGCAGAGCTGTAGGTAGTACAACCATCACCCTAATTGCGTAGCAATGGGTTTCATTTTGACAGTTCAACAACATTCATTGCGTTATTTGCGTTGTTGATCAGACACATCTTTTGAACATATGGAGCAATGGATTAGAAATATGCTTCAAAATGATTCAAATTTATCGTAATAGTGTGTTACGCATTTAGGGTGCATGTTCCACCAGTTGCAGACGGTTCAGTTAGTAATAGGAAGCAATCCAAATTAGCGGCTGCTACTGAAAATTTCGAAATTGGGTCTAGAAACGTCTCGCTAGAGAGAATGTGAGACCATTTGGGGTTCTAGAGGGTCTTCCGAACCCTCCACAACAAATTACTCTTCCCGGAGGATATTTTCTGCTGAAATAGTTGGGCAGTTCAAAAATATTTACGTTACTAACCTAAAAAAAAACGAATTAGATTTTTTTATTTTAAAAAATACGCGTCTCCAGCAAAAAAAAGTTCTGGAAGGTTCAGTAGACCCTCTGGAACCTTGAACCCCCAAATAGTCTCACATTCTTTCTAACGAGGCAGCACGTTACTAAACTTTAACCGGTTTTTATTCCACTTCCTAATTATGACTTCTCCTTGACATACCCACTTACAAACCTATAAAAAAACTTCAAACTATCCAAGTCTTTAACGGCAGTCGCCCAGTTCGCCTGACGGTGGTAACCCAGTATAGAACATTTCAACTAAGAATAGAATTAATCCAGGCTTAGCACGCTCTTCTCTCCCGGTTTTTCTTTTGAGCTTTAAAGATTAGCCCCCGTTTCCACCGACTCTGATTAAGATTTATGTTAGGGACATATCTAATACCTACATCCATTTATTTTGTCGCTGTTACATTTTTTGTTGAGGTTTAAGTACTTAGGATCGTTTATTTTTCGAAATTAATGAACCGATTTTAATAAAACTTCATACAAATAAGCAGGATACATAAAAGTTAGTAAAGAACATTTTCAAAATGTCTTATTTAAAAAAAGATAACTGGAAATCTCTGTTTCAATGGAAAATTTAAAATCGGTCTAATTTGGCTGTAACGCTATTTTTCGAAAATGTTTTTAGGTAACTTTTTAGACCTTTGTATCCTGCTTATTCGTATGAAGTTTCATTAAAATCGGTTCTTTCATTTCGAAAAACAAAGGCTTGAAAGTTTGTATTAAATGCCGTACGACGTAAACGCTCATAATGTCCTTGAAAATGTAAGTACTTAAAATGGATGAAAACCTACTCATTTAACTTAATTCAGCATATGCTTTAAATATACCTAACTTCTTTAAATGGACCAAAAGCGTTTAAAAGTTAAAACACAACATAAATATTCAGCTTGTAATGTTCCCACTACTGGGACACAGGGCTCCTCTCTTTTTGAGAGGGAATGGGCCGTAATCCACCACACGGGCTAAGAGCGGGTTGGTAGATGTCTTAGAATTTTTGGTTCTAGGACATGCCGGTTTCCTCACGATGTTTTCTTTTACCGTTTTAAGAGCAGTGGTGATGAAATAAATTACTAAAAGTAACTCGCCTGACTAGGTTTGACCCCACGACGTACAACTCGTATGCTCTGCTCTAAAAGACAAACTATTATATCTAATTCTAATTCGACTTTTTATTGGCAATTTGTGAGATTTGGTTTTATTGGAACGACATTAGTTACTCTATCCAAATCAAATTAACACATACAGGTACTAAAAAAGTCTCTTCAAAATTGCAATCCCCTTTCAAAATACACTCGCGGCCACAAAAACTGGAACACTTCCTCATCCTGCCACGAACACGCTCTCAAATGCTCTCAAAACAATAGTGATTACTTTCTGAAACAGCCACTACACTCACTAATCAAACACATGCCGTGCTTAAGTGCTCTCTCCGATACAATGATCCGCACTTACTGTGACCCACCTACATTTCAATTGTACCGCGGTTTTGCGATCAGCAAGGTTTGCGTAACACACTACTATAATATAGTCCGACTTTTAATTAGCTGCAGTAAAATGACACTTCTTAAGAGCCTATACTACCTCAAATGGCTTAGCATGATCCTCCGTTATGTCGAAAATTCTGCAGCATTAATTTTGAAATAAATATATGCTAAAGTTGAGGATTAATGTAAGGTCTTATGTTAGACGAAAACACGAGGCCATAAAATTTTCTCGATAGAAAAAAATTCCAAAGTTACCTCCAAACCGAACAATAAACCACTGGTATTCAAAAAATGCTTCAAATTAGATAATGAAACTTTGCATACTAACTGAACTAACTATAAATCAAGTCTTTTTTTTTTTTTTTTTTTGCGGATGGGAAATCATCAAATGAACCCTCCAGCTCTGGGTGGAGCGGAAGGGAAATCAGGTCTTATGTTAGTTAGATTTTTTGAATTACCTTTATTTTCACCGTAAAAAGAAAATACCTAAGCTATTGGCGCTGCCTCCCGCCCAGCACCGCACTCTGTCTCGCTTTCACACAGTCCGCGAGCAGTATCGTGCGAGCAAGATAAAGAGTGAATTTTAGCTGAGGTAAGTAGTATAGGCTCTTAATAAATCATTTCGGACTGAGTTTAGAGATATTCATGTCAAATAGGAAAATCCTAGGAAAATAATTATAGGAAATTCCTGTAATGATAGTGATGTTGAGTTAATAAATAAATAATAATAAATATGTTTCGTTTGTTACACTATTCTGTACTAGAAAAACAAGATTTGGTTGATAGCCGCGAAAAAACTAAAAGACTCCAATTTCAGTCATTTAAGTAACACATAAGCTGTCATTTTACTGCATCTAATTAAAAGTCCAAGAGATCAAGAGGTCAAGAGAAGAGTTCTTTTTTTTTTTTTGTTAATGGCATCTCGCAGTTCAACCTATGAGGTTGTCGACTACTCAACCGGACTGCCCAATGATTCATGTAAGGCCTTTGTATATATTATTATGTTAGTTGCGCGGTAAACTCTGCTTGCGAGATGCAGGATTTGGCGTGACGTCAGTATGACGCGTTGTTCGCATGTGACGTTGTAGATACCACTACAACACTATTGACCGCTCACTTCAAGAGCTCACTTCTATGTTTTCACGGTGAGATTTTTACAGAATTGATTCGCTGGCGTATCATAAACAAGTAATTTCTCTGACTGTACAAACGTACATAAAATGAATCGAAGTCCAATTTCAATGCTAAAACATACGGTATTCTATAAAATTACACTCATAACAAAATAAAATTATTATCAAAACGAGTTTCTGTCCGGATATCTAATAAGTTGAAAAGGAAAACGGTCTCATTACTGATTCGCTCAGTCCAAATGTAGTCGGCTCGTGTCAACATGCCTTAAGGGATAGGCAATTTTATAAAAAAGATTATAAGACCCCTGAGGAGGAATTGCTGCTGACGGGCCTAGCCAGGCGGAAAATTTATGGATTTATATTTTCCGGTCTTTTATTTAATAGAGAATTATAAAGTACCCACCGTCTTTAACAGAGCATTACAAAATAGGTACTTCGCCGTCTGAGTTTAAGTACTTACCCACTGTGTGCACCATTACCAGCAGAGATAATAAAACAATTATTAAGTACAATCGTTTTTATCGACGATGACATAATTATATCCTATAGCATTTAAAAATTCACATCAATTTGATCTAAAAAAGAAAACAAAAAAAAACAATGGCACTCCGGGAGTGCCGACAGAAGTGAAAACAAAACACAAACAGAATACTTTGCTATCACTCACTAACTTATCGGATATACATTAAAATCGAGTACCTACATCCTGAGGACAGCCGAACATATCCGAAGCGGGTATTTTTTAATCATCATAAAAACAAAACAAGCGCGGTGTCGCTTACGGTAACAGTGGCGCGATCAATGTTTTTTTCCCATCTCAAAAAATGCCCAACGCGCTTAAAGAAGTTTTCACCTAAAAAAAATTACCTATTTACAAAAAACGCTAGTTAGATTAGATTATATTAGAATTACAACGCACTGTCTTAAATGTTTATTTACCACACATTACCAAACTATCCATGGCCACAAGATTACTACTACCTACTGTGTTTGTAAACACATACACATAGATACAGTAGTTCAGTATTCAATCGACCACCACACATAGTGAGGTCCGTCTATCTCACAACCACATGAGTGGTCATTGAATGTGGTCATTGTCTGTCACAGCTAATAAGCCTGACAATGTACTGAATCCTCGACCAGATGTCTGTCTCGACCATCTTGGGTATATTGAGGTTGTTAGTAATAATACCGAATCCTAATTACGTAACACATTATCATTTAAAAGGATATTGCTAATCCATCACACTAATATTATAAAGACACACACACACACACCCCCACAAATTATCTTTTATGTTTGTTACTTCTTCACGCACAAACGGCTGCACCAATTTTGATAAAATTTTGTATGAAGGTAGCTGACACCCTGGATTAACACATAGGATACTTTTTATCCCGATATTATCAAGGCATCAAGATTTAATAATTTTTGTACTTAATTTCATTTTTATTATTTGTTGATAAAACTTTCACAGACTGTGAAAACTTTAAGTGTCTACTTATAACGGTTCAAATTCAAGACAGCCGGACGGACGAACGGGTATGAAACCCTAAAAATAAATAATTATAAAAAGGAACATTACAGCCACAATAATAGATCCCTCGTATAATTCGCCAAATAAATTTCCAAAAAATACTTCATCTTACAACCACAGGGAGATCTCAATTAACCTTAACGAAGCGACCCTTAAAGACCACTCACCGAGTAATCTATTGTACGCCAAGGAACTCATTTCAATAATCATTTTAATTATTATCACCATTCAAATTTATTTCAACGTAGATTAATACGAAATTCCTTTCGAATTCGTCGACCTTTCGGAGTCCAATTTGCGATCTTATTTGACCGAGATCAACAAAACGAAAAGTGTTCAAAGGTTTATTCAGAAGAGAAAAACCGGAATGAAAACTGGCGACGACTTTCAATCTAAATTAAATGGCCCCTGTGTACCTACTTTCAACTTTCTATTAAGAGTCAGGCAATACCACAGATACTAGACAAACCTAGATAACGCAAGTATAACGAATCACGATCTGTATGAAAACCAAGCGTGCCATTTTTTGAACTACCTACTATGACGTCACAAGCACTATTTAGTGATGGGAATCACTAAATAGACTCAAATCGATTCAAAGAAGCCGCGAAAAAAAAATACACAGCCGGTCGATTCTGTAAAAATCTCACCGTGAAAACTTAGATGAAGTGAGTTTGTTTTTGCTAGGAATTGACACTATTGACAGCTCATTCCACGCTTACTTCACCTAAGTTTTCACGGTGAGATTTTTATGGCACCGCAGCGGTCCTATTCTGCAAAAATCTCACCGCGTGCGTGGCGGCTTACGATTTTTGCACGTAAGTTGGTGCGATTTTTGGCACGCAAAGTAGTTGCTCTTGCGTTATCTAGATGTATTTATATCTGTGGTAATTAATTAATTAGTACATTTTTCTAATTTCTTTGTTGGAGAAGTTGTTGCTTATTTTTCAGGCGTCATTTCCAACAAGAAGGAAATGAAAGCAATTAGTTCAGATTAGGTAATGAAAGAAATTATTAATATCATTATAATAAAGTAGTTATTAGATACTTTTGTCTAGATTTACTTCGGCACTGTGCAAATAAAAAAGGTTTTTGAAAAAAGGATCGAAATACTTCGGTGGAAAAAACATTTTATGTAATTTTCGAGATGGGTTATTCCACTAATCCCTATTGAAAATCCCCATCAATGGGGATTTGTAAATTAAAAAGATCACAAATCCTCAATTATGGGAAATGTCAATGGGGATTACTCGAATAATCCTTTGCGATGTAGCTAATGTACATTAAAAAACAATACATACACTGTCTATCTAATTTAACTAACATTACATCATAAAAATAATTTAACTCACATTACATCATAAAACTCAGAAGTTAATGAAATACGAGTACGGTTGTCAAGAAATACAAAATACTTATTGCTGTTACGTTTGAGCTACATTTACAGCAGTTTTTGCGACATTTTCTTGAATAGTAGATAAAGTGGATTGCTTGAGAGTTATCGTGGCTTCTGTCATTTCTATTAAATTTGATTAAAACTTATCTTTATTCCAGCTTCCAGTCAACGGATAAAACGGAGCTATTTGGTTTAAAAGTTTGTTATCTCCGTTTATGATTCTATTGTTTTTGTTTATTGTTACTAATATCTGGTTTTTCGCCATTAAATGCTTCGAGAGCTATTCAATATAAACTAATAGGTATAAAGATTATAAAGAGAAAATATTAGATTTTTTGTATGTTTGTTTGTTAAGCTTCACACTATTACGGCTGAACGGAAAGCATGTGCACATGGGTAGACCATTTTTTTTTTCGGATGGGAAATCATCAAATGACCCCTCCCGCTCTGGGTGGAGCGGAAGGGAGTGTCAGACTCTTACTGACTAAAACCCTCCCGTGTTCCTTCCTTAGCCCTTTATGTTCCGGGCCAGCGGTAACCCTTTCGGACAATCCCGCTGACCCGGCAGGCTTCGGCCCTATGGGGCCCTCGATGCTGACATATCTTTGAGGCGCGCGTGGAACACGTACGCGCCGTCCGGCACGGGCCTGGTCCTGATCGGACGGTGAGCTATGGGTAGACCATGACTTGGATTAGGAGATAGGATACTTTTTATCCCGATATTTCCACGGGATCGAGTCTTACTCGGGTGAAACCGCGAGGCATCGGGGCGCAGATAGCGTGATATAAATATAAATAAGAAAAGTTCGTGACAAGTGAAAGATGCGTGACATGTTTAAAAAACCTTATTAGATCTTCTCTTCGTTACATTTATTTGATAGCAGACAATGTTTTTACTTCAACTCATAGTTACCAATACTAAACGAAAGAGCATTTTTACAGTCACCAAAGTAGATAAGTAACCAGGGTCGTCGGATATAGTTTACAGGGCTCGGAAACCGGTTGAAATCTTAACCGGTTACGGTCATTGACCCCAAACGAAATCGATTAATGCGGGAAACCGGTTTTTCATGAATTTTGGTTTTGATAGTGGAAATTAACCGGTTAAAACCATGTTTGAACCCCCCCCCCCCCCCGGCCCCCGCCACTCTCGCGAACACGGTCTGGACGTTGCGATATCATTTAGTTACAAGCATTTATTACGGAATTGCGGATTAACCGGTTAATTTGGGTGTCAAAACCGTTTGTGCTTAAGTAACCGGTAACCTTTATCGTTTGGGTTTCGAACAGTTCACTTGTTCAACCGGTTAATGAAGGAACGATACATTTACCGGTACTTAATCGTTCTAGCATGACTGTTATAGCATTCTGTAGTTTCTGCCTAACGCTAGGTATAGGAAAAAGGCAAGAATTTATTATTTTAGAAAAAGCTTATTTGGACACAGTAAGAAAAAGAATAGAGTAGAAGGTAGAAGAAGAATAGAATTAGATAGAAGGATAGAATTGGTTATGAACATTTTCAATTACAACAAACAACAACAACAACATTAATTCTATATCCCAGCCCAGCCCTACCATTAGCTGATTCTCCGGAATGTTTGCCCTGGTAGGAGCGACCTCTGATTACACTCGGTAGTCGGTACCTGCATCCCTCTTAAAGAAACTCATTAAAACTTTTTCTCAGAGATACAACGCGGAGTCCGCCCTCAAATATAAATAAACCTTGAGCCGTTTTTTGAATTAATTTTCTTCAATTTTATAATTTGACGTTTTTAGTTTTGTGGGGAAGTGGATGTGCGTATTGACTTGAAGTTGTTTGATAAAAAATCGATACAGGAACTTGAATATCGATTTCTGATGATTGATTGTTGAAACTATATTTTATGCATTTGGTTGGTTTTTTGACGTGAAAGCTTCTTTAGGTGCGTTGGGAATTTTTTTTAATGGGAAACAACCATTGTTGTAACCGACACCTCTGTTTTGAGTTTTGGCCATTATAAAGACATCAACGCGCGGTAATTTTTTTTTTGGGAAGAATGACCTTCAAACATATTTATAAAATTACTATGCTATTTCAAGTTGTCACTTCTGTTGGCACTCCTGGAGTGCCATTGTTTTTTGCTATCGTGATGGCTCAATAGACAATCGGCACAAAATCACCTACTTATGGTGAAGCCCTTCTTTTTACTGCCAGGTTAATTTATTAAATAACGACCCGCCCATGCTTCGCAAGAGTTCAATGTACAGACGCCAGCACATCAACCTACCCGAAACTGTCAAATTTTCCCAATCAACTTTGAACCTTACACTTTAGCAATAAAGTTGAAAATCTATTAAAGAAATTTGACAGATTGTAGTAGCTTGATGTGCTGGCGGTGGCGTCTGTAGGTACTACCACGACACACATACAGAGACGAAACGCGACTTTGTTTTATACTACGTATCTATAGATTAACACATTTGTTTTTTTGTTCCATTACTTTTAAAATGGGAGTATAATAATAGGTATACGCATTTTCAAACAATGGTAGTAGATACCTTATAGATACAGAACAGTTAAATCTGCTCACAACTTCTGTAAATAGGTAGAGTGTGCGCAAGATACTCGTACGTAAGTTATGGGGTTTATTTATAAATGATGATTAAAGTTAAGTGACGTTCAAACGTCAAATTGAATGGTTAAACAGTCGGTAATCACTACTTAACTTAAAACAACGTTTATGAATTAAGGGGTACCTGATAATAAATGGTTATTATTGTTTTTATTTTTTTTATTATATCCTTGCCAGTACTTTTTATCTTTTGACCGCCACACGTCAAAAGATCAAAAACGTGCCCTCGGCGTCAAAGTCTGTCATGTAGTCGAACCGTGGCGTGCTGGGCACATTTTGGTTTGTCATCTATACATGACTGTGGCGGTTAAAAGGTTAATCACTTTCGGCCTAACGATGGCGATTATTTATTTTGGAAAACACGGAACACAGCATACTGTCTTGACATCTGAAGGCCAGTTCCCGTTAGGTATCAAAATCTAGTCCCAATCTGATCTCAGCAACCGACAATGTCAAAATTGGAGGTATTTTTGACAGATTGAGACTGAGGTCAGCGGGGCAATTGCGTAACACGTTATCAATCGGAATCGGTTTCCTTTTGACAGTTCAGCAACATTTTTCGAACTTATGAAGCAATGGATTAGCAATTTGCTTCAAAATGATTCAGATTCCGATTGATAGTGTGTTACGTAATTAGGGTGCAGACTGTGAACGAATTGCCCCTCAGACATAAACGTCCAGACATTGACATATATATTACTAGCATAAGGACCGGGCTAACGGCGCGACTAAATAGCACCAACGCGCTGGCCCTAAAATGACGGTTTTAGGGCCAACGCGACTCAGTTGACAGTGGTGCGCGCGAACTTCTAACGAAGAACTTCTATGTAAAATGTTCAGACGGGCGTATCCTTACTTTTGAAATCATTGCGTCCAGACGATTATTTCCGATTTCGGCCGCGCGCAGATTTAATTTGCGCGCACTCTAGTTACCTACAAGCGCAGTGAGACAAACAACAATTTAAATTGACAATCACACTATTTGCGTTACACTAACAGCTACCAAGACATTTTACGAAAGAGGATAGTGCCGTTTTTCCAACATCCTTCATTTAATTCATGAAGGGAAACGGTCAAACGGTAATGGATCGATTCACTTTGCGAAACACATTCGGGATTACAAAACCGGCCAGTATTGCTTAGTAAACTGTATCAAAGGACAGGACTAAGTCGTCCGGTACAATATGTATTATTTGTTGAATGTTTTAATATTTACCACGATTTGTCGAGTGGACTCTGGACTCTTTGATAGGTATAATGGAAAGAAAATTGAGATAGCACAAGCGAAAGAACTTCGACTGAAGAACGCTACTGAGTAAGTTTCAAATTTCTTTATATTTGTATTATTAACTGTAATATTATTGTTATTTAAACTTATCTCCCTTTATTCATAAACGTTGATTAAAGTTAAGTATTGATTAGCCACTGTTTAACCATAAATTTTTGACGTTTAAACGTCACTTAACTTTAATCATCGTTAATAAAATAAACTCCTGTAATAACTAAACGCAAATTATTTCTTCTTCATATTCGAATAAAAGTCAAAAACTCATAAAAATAACATTAAAAAGACGACGCCAGATTCTTAACTTAGCTGTAAAGACTTCGCCGAAACGATGACAGTTATGGGTAATTCTTCAGGGACAAAATTTTCGATGTCTGTGGGTATATTTCTGTAACCAACTAACAAAACGGCATGTAATATTTTTTTTGTACAGTTTAGCTTTATCCCTTACTGGGACAAATGATTTTTTTTTTATAATTGCTGTCTAGGTACAAAATAAAAAATTTTGAAGTTCGTTCTTCTGATTCATATAGCGCGTCCGTTTGCCATTTTCCGGAACAAAATGGTCGATGTCGCATTTTCCCTTTGATACATCAATATAAATTATAATTATATCGAAAGTAAATGAATTGTCCTCTTACAAAAAAAATGTGTATTAGTTATAACTACGTTAGTCTGTTTATAAATAAGTAAAAAAGAAGTGTCCGGCGTATAATACTGATTAATGTGGCGTAAGCTGCGCTTGACCATACTTGGTCGGGTAATAATAATGAGAGTCTGGCTTCCCGCGCGGGGGGAAGCCAGTCGTGCTACGGACGACCTAGAAGGTGTACGTGCGGCTGGTTGGCTTAGATCCCGGTGTTACGAAGGAAAATACCTGATTCATCTGTGTTTGGTTCAGGTGGCATCCTGATTACAATGCCTACTTTATAAAATTTATTTTATTGTTTTAAAACTTCAATCTGTGTTTCGTGTGATGCTTTTGGGTTATAGATTCGTGGAGAAAAATGAAAATAATGTAGTCTGTATGTATGATGAGTTATGCGTGATTGTAGGCAAAATCCTGATTCATCTGTGCCTGATTCGTATGGTCAAAACCCCATATAAATAATAAAATAAATTAGTTTTTCCCCTCTCCAGCACGAAAGGAGCGCTTTTGTTGCGTAATTCTCCTTGTCCAATTTTTTACCGTGTACAAGTCAGTAGTTTTGATCTTATTTATTATTACTTACTTAGCTATAACCTTATGAATAATAAAAATATTACAGGAGTATAATCTGGTTCTAAATATGACACTTTTGATATTTCTTAGTCCTATTTAAGAATTAATAATTATTGTTTAGAATTTACATTCATAACTAACGGTGTATTTATTACTTTTTATTTCTGTTTCTGATTATTCTGTAACACATTCTGATTCATCTGGGCACAAAATCAATATCTTGAAAACTACTTTATAAAAACGAGTCCCTCATTCAAATATATGTTATTTGGTATACCTATTTTCATATGAACATGTGTTACAGAGCTGAAAGTGAAATTAAATTTTGGCCATATGGATCAGTCAAAGAATCAAATTTCGAAGAACTACCCTTATCTTCTCCCGATTAGAAGTTCAGATTGGTGTTAATTGTCATCACAAAAGTTTTTATTCTTTATTATGAAAAGGGGTATATCATATCCATACGGATATGCCAACCCCATCGTACCTTATTAACAATGTAACTTTAATTGAGGTTACTATATTATACTATGTAACAGAACTATGTTACACAACCTCTTTGCAATTGCCGACCTAGGACTTGCTAAAATGTTTTGAATTCTCTAATCAATGATTTCCTTTCATTCTTGCTCTTAATCTTGTTCTACGAAAGTATTTGAATATATATTCATTCACTGATGGACACCGCACAGCCTAAACCGCTGGGTTTACGAGCATGATTTTTTTTTATCACAATAGTTTCTCTTTGGAACCAAGGTGAGCACTAGTAAGGATTTTTGAAAATACATCCCTTAAAGAAAAAGCGAAGAATCCCCTTGAAATTTATCATTTTTGCCGATGAAACATCCCTTTCGGCCGCACGTCTTCTTTAAATATTTTTGTATGTCTTTCTAGACGATGTTCAATAGACATAAAGCCGTGCACACCCCACGAAGGCAGCCGGGTTGATGGTACGTGTAACAACTACAAATACCCTACGAGAGGCTCCGCCAAAGGACCTTATCTGAGGCTCCTAAAACCAGACTATGCCAACGGTAAGTGGTACCTGTTAGATCAGAATCAGTTTACTTGCTGAAGCCTAGATCTTGTCGTGCTGGAAAACAGTTAAATTGAACGCAAAGCGAAGGATTTCAGTATTATGTCTACCTATATAAATTGATTAATGTGACCAAAACTAATTTATAATTTTTGGTTGTAATACATTACTGCTTCCTCACGATGTTTTTCTTCGCCGTTTTGAGAGCAGTGGTGGTTTACACAAAGTAAAGAGCCTGTCTGGGTTCGAACCCACGACCTATTACTCGTAAGTCGGGGACGCTACCATTGGCCAACTGCTCCACCACTATTTTTAACCAGCCCGAACGTCAAAATCTTCGTTTTTCGACGTCCTTAAGAACATTGGTGTTCTTTTTGTAAACAGTGTCATACCTAGAAATATTGCCCTATACATTACAATAACAAATCACAGACACAACTTCCACAGGAGTGGAAGTTGTTTGTTTGCAGTGAACGTCTTTCGGCTGAAATGATAATGAGTAGAGAAATTATCAAATCAGGGTCTACTGTCGGTCAGCGGGATTGTCCGAAAGGGTTACCGCTGGCCCGGAACATAAAGGGCTAAGGAAGGAACATGGGTGGGTTTTAGTCAGTAAGTCTGACACTCCCTTCCGCTCCACCCAGAGCGGGAGGGGTCATTTGATGATTCCCCATCCGAAAAAAAAAAGGGTCTACTGTCCTGATCAGTCAAATTAATTAAAAGCAATTTTGGTGTAAAAACTGATTCAAAACTGTATCATGAAAAATCACAAAGTTATAAGCTTGTTAAGTTACCTGTTTGTCCGTACAAAAATATGCTCACCCGCGCCGCTCGCGCCTCGCCGTTTTGCGCTCATTGATAATAGTAGGTACCTAACCGTTCGGCGCGGAGATTGGATAACCTACTTAGTGTCGCTCGGTGTCCAACTTTTAACCTTTGTTAAATATTTTTGGGACAAAATATAACATGGGGTAAAAATTATTGGAATCGATTCAGTTACTTATTCTGAACAAACTATATTCAGGTTTCGCGTATAACGAAGGATATTAAACAAGATCAAGTTAGTCGAAACCTAGAGCAACTACAAAACAACATGGCTTCACCCTCAGATCGCGATATCCGTATGAACAGACATGGTCAGCCGCTTCCCTCAGCCCGGAAGGTCAGAACGGAACTGCACTCCACCGGACGCGTCGAAGATAAGGGCACGTTCAATGCGGCTGCTGTTCATATGCTGGAGTTCATACATCGAGATATTAGTATTATGGATGGACCACGTAAGATGCTTCTGTGTTATAATGTTAAAACATAATCAGCCTATAGGTAATGTTCCCACTGCTGGGACACAGGCTTACTCTCGGTGAGAGGGAGTGGGCCGTAATCCACCACGCGGGCCCAGTGCGGGTTGGTAGATGTCACAAATGTCTTCGAATTTTTGGTGCTAGGACATGCCGGTTTCCTCACGATGTTTTTCTTCGCCGTTTTGAGAGCAGTGGTTTATCGAGGAAGGCTATAGGCTATATTTTTTTTCTTCAAAATTAGGAATCCGTAATAAAATTGCTATTTTGTAACACAAGGTGTAAAATCGAAAACCTATTTTTGCGTGCGCTGCAAAAACTATTGACAATAGAACAAAATAATGTACTACGGGTTTGTAGAGCCCATTAAGACCTACAAAAAAGTCCGCGAGAACATATATCTAGCTATCATGGTTTAATCACAATAACCGATTTTGTGTTCAAAATAATTATTAAATCGTCTGAAGAAAAAAAAACTACGTTAAATATGTATCATAATATTAATCTTTATCGAAATTAAGCATTATGTTATCAAGAGTATTTATGAAGAAGTAAAATACTTTTTGTTTCATCTCAATCGGATATTTCGTTTAAAAGTTATCACGTGTGTAAGATGTTAAGAGTTGGTACCTATTAAGGAGTTATGGGCCATAGAGTTTTTTATCTATATCTATACTAATAATAAAGCTGAAGAGTTTGTTTGTTTGAACGCGATAATCTCTTTAACTACCGGTCAGATTTGAATTCTTTTTGCATTTGATAGCCCAATTCTTGAGGAAGGCTATAGGCTATTTAACATCACGCTATGACCCTTAGGAGCCGAGCAAAAAGAAAAAAACTCAGAATGAACGGTAAGCGAATACGAAGTGTTGCGACGCGACGGGGTGGGGGTACAAGAAATTTCACGCGGACGAAGTCGCGGGCAGAAGCTAGTAATACTATAAATGTGAAAGTTTGTGAAGATGTTTGGATGTTTGTTACTCAATCACGCGTAAACCGTTGAAAAGATTTGGATAAAAATTGGCACATAAATAGACCATTTCTTGGATTAACACATAGGATACGTTTTATCCAGATATTCCCACGGGATCGGAACTTACGCGGGTGAAACCGCGGGGCGCTGCTAGCGTTAATAATAAAGCGAAATTAAGAAACTAGACAGCAAAAAATACAATAATGGTTACAACGAAAAATGTCTTGTATTTCGGTGTGCCTCATGCCATAGGCCTCGTCTAACAATTTCCATTGTCGTCTCTAGTTTGGAGTCAGCTTTATTTCTTCATAGCTAGCATACTTAGCTGTCTTCCCCGATTTATTTTCCTATTCCTTGGCTTTTGTGTTAATCTATGTTTAATTATTTGGCGCCATGACTAGGAAAAAATAGATTGTTGGAACTTAAGATTTATACTTATAAAGAGAGATTGATGCAAACATGATAGAAAACAAAACGATTATTTTAAAATAGGTCGTGGTTTTTAAAATTAGATAGTACAAAAAATTAAATTGTCAAGTCATTAGGTATGTATTCAGATTAGGCCGAGAGCCTGCATTTGTTTGAGAGTCAAAATTTACAAAAAACAGGTTCCAGGTAAGTGCCAAGCTTTCACCACTTCCTATTATGTAAGTAGGTAGATAGGTACTAATTCAACAATGTAATCCGGCTTGAAGTTTACTTCAAAAGCATGCATATGCATACGGCAGTCTCTTTATATTCCTGCTGCTGGTAACTATACATCTTCAGTAGCAGTTTAACTATTATCTTCCAACATATTTCATCTTATCTCCAATATCAATCACCAAGTTCTACCTTCCAGTCGACTACCTCAAACGCAGGCAATATTGCTGTTCGCCGATAGGTGATAAAGACCCGAAGTGTATCCCTATACATGTGCCAGAAGACGACCCGTATCTCAAAGTGACTGATATACGCTGTCTTAACTTCTCTCGAGCGGAAACTTTCCAAGACTCCGGTTGTACTCCCGAAATAATACTTCCCGAACAGGTTAGTACTTTACTCAGTCTCGTACACACCACGGCACATCAAACCATACTTTTCCAGTTTAAGCAGAGCCCGCATTGTATAGACGTTCTGGGCAATGATAGGTCAGTCTATACTGGAGAATCTGTGTCCTCGTGTGTACAACTCTCAAAGTTATGTATAAGTTCTGTGATACGTGTGAAAATGATCTATCTCACTTTGAAGTCCTGTTTCATACGAACGTTTCAATATTAAGTGACTTAAATGTGACTTTACCCTACTTGGGGAATGAGGACAGAATGCTAATAGTAACGTGGGGGAAATTTTAAAGACAATTTGCCCACCTCAATGTTTGTTTAATCGTCTTGTGATAAACCTAGGGAAACGTGCTACTGACTTTTCGAGTGTTGAAAGAAAATTTCTTAAGGCAGTGTTAGTACTATGCATAGTTATATATATACATATGCGTAAGATGTAATAGTCTGAAGTCATTCACGAGTGGATTCCTTTAAACCTTTAATTATTAAGTAGATGTAGAACGATTTGGTTATCTGGCTAAGTTCATTCCACAATGAACTCAGCCAGATAACAAATATGTACAAAATCATGGACAAAATGCGTTAATATTTATATTCACAGTAAAGATTTTTTTTATAACAAAAAGAAATAACGAAATCGAAAGCGTTACGTCCAAATAGTTAGAATGATTGTTTCTCTTTGTCTTTAAAGGAAATAAAGACATTATGAAATAAAATGTAACTGTTTTTGTTTCAATAACAAATCCATGGAATGATTTTCTAAATAGAGCTGCTATGAGGTTTTTAGCTGGGTTTAAAATATCTACAATAAAACTGAATGGTCAGTGGAATACTTAAGAAGCAAATCGCTGCCTAATAAATACGAATGTTTAGAACAGGGGCCTGAAAAGGCCACTTTGGCAGAATCATAAAGGGATAATACAGGCTAATGAAGAGGCACTGTCCTGCAGCCTCTCCCTTTTCCACACAATTCTGTCTTTTACGAGTGCTAGTCCGGTAGGAGTCAAGCTCGTCCCGCCATCTTTGTCTTGGCCTGCCGGCCTGCCGCGATGCCGTCGTGTGTTTAGTTTTTATTTTTTTTGCGTTTTTTTAGAACAGATACCTTTTTTATTCGTTAATTACAACTTCACAAGCCACGTCCTTCCGTAATCCCTGTTTATTTGAGGTCTACTTCTATTTATCTCTCTCAGCTGTCACCTCAGTATTCATTCTCTTCTAGCCGTATGATCTTTTATACACGTCTATCGTTTATTTAGTAATAATAACAATAACCATTCAATTTAATAAAATCATTAACGATCAAAGGTGATAATATAAACATAATTAGTATGTAATTAACATGGAAAAAATCAAAAGTTCTAGAATTGAATATTATCGCTTTACAAAACACACAGCTGTCATGGCCGCTATGATAAAACGGGATCTATCGGAACTAAAGATTTTTAAATGTTTCACTAGATGTCGCTACTGCTGTCTTTTAGTAGGTGTAATTTAAGTCAATTTAAAATGTTTCCGGGGCCGTTTATTATTTCAATTGACTGTTTATTTACATTACTAGATTGTTTATTGCATCGCCGTACTATTAGATGTTTGAAATTCAGATGAAAACTAATGAATAGGTTTAGCGAGGGCGTCGCGTCGTCGCCGCGTCGCTTTTTAACGATTTTTCTATCTATCTTTTTTCTATTTTTCTATCGATCTAGTTAGTATGCCCAGACTTCTCTACAAAAAAAATCGTCTGTTCCATAATTGTTGTTTTATTGTTTACCTAGTAGCCCTTTTATTTTACTCATAATAATATTTTAATCAATGATCAATACCTACCTATATTTTAATTGGAAAAAAAAATCACTAGATGTCGCTGTGCTGATGACGCGGTTTTCTGAATCGCGGTGTCAAGATTCTCCGCGAATGAATGACCCCCCTCGATTTTGTGTTGCAAATTAAGACCTTACTTCATAGGATCATTTCTATAGTAAGCTCTTCTCGAGACTTTCACAATATGTGAGTCCTCACAAGTCACGTTGATGAGACGTGGCGCGGTGCCCTGAGCGTGAGGCGGGCGGTGGTAGACCTACCACCAGCCCTCGATGATCGTTCACTCCCTTCGCAAGAGGGGAGCGTGGGGTGCTGTCGCTGTCTGAGTGGCTAATTTTAAAACCTATAAACTCTATAAATGCAACAATTTTAGACCAACCAGAAACTATAATTATACCTATTCAAGAACACATTATTAACGACGACGAAACGCATTTCATTTGTTTTTATAGTTTCCTCAGTTTCCTGTATGAAATTAAAACCTAAGATAATAATTATAAGCCAATATTTTAATGTTTTCAATTTGGTATATTTAGTATATTTAGACACATCCGTGTCGGTCCCGGAGAAAGAATAGGACCACCCCATCTCATCCCGTGGGTGTCGTAAGAGGCGACTATTTGACTAAGGGAGCTCCAGACCCAGTGCATACCATATAGCACTTTGGGTCACCCGCGCGATGGCGGGTAAACCATCAACAATCGCATTCCCAAGGAGGGTTGGTGTCAGGCAGGCGGCCGACTGTAAAACTTTGCCAAACCTTTTAAGCAACATGAGGAGTAATAATATGATGCGCGATAGGGCTAGGGCGTACCCCACAGGCGACGCGCAGGGGCAGCACCCGGCTCCTGTGGGAAGAGGACTAGGGTTATTGCACCACCCCGGGCGGGGGCAACGTAAGAAGCGAGCCCGGGAAGTGAGATTGAGGTATGCAAGTTGGAATGTTGGGACGATGACTGGGAGAGCCAGAGAGTTAGCGGAAGTATTAAAAAAAAGACGAATAAATGTGGCGTGTTTGCAAGAAACAAAATGGAAAGGAACGAAAGCGATAGAAATCGGTGAAGGATACAAGTTTTTCTACTGTGGTAGTGACGGGAAAAGAAATGGCGTGGGAATAGTGTTAGACAGTAATTTGAAAGAAGGCGTGATGGAGGTAAAGAGAATTAATGATAGACTAATCGTTGTAAAAGTTATGTTAGAACATGTAATGCTGAATGTAATAAGTGTGTATGCACCGCAGGTGGGATGTGATGAAAGGGTGAAAGAGAAGTTTTGGGAGGACTTTGACACAGTTTTGACGAACATTCCGGTGCATGAAGAAGTGATAGTTGGAGGTGATTTTAATGGACATGTGGGAAGAATGCGAGGGGTTTATGAAAGAGTGCATGGAGGATGGGGTTTTGGTAACGTAAACAATGAAGGAGAGACACTGCTTCAATCAGCTACCGCATTTGACCTGGCAGTAGCCAACACTTGGTTCCAGAAGAACGATGGACACCTAATTACGTACAAAAGTGGCAATCACAAGACGCAAATTGATTACTTTCTGGTACGACGCAAATACTTAAAGCATATCAAAGACTGCAAAGTGTTACCGGGAGAAGATCTAGTCTCACAGCACAGACTCCTAATTATGGAAATGGTTGTGGAAATAAAGAACAATAATAACAAAGAGCGACCCCCCCCAAAAATAAAATGGCATATGCTGGAGAAGAATGACTATGCGAAGAAATTTAAAGAGCGAGTGGTGGATAAAATGATATATATGGGAGACATGAATGATCGAAGTGTAAATGAATGCTGGAATGAAATGGCAGGGCATATTAGGAGTGCCTGGTCGAGGAACAACAGATGCCATCTTTGCCATCCGCCAGCTGTGCGAGAAATACAGAAGTGCGCATAAAAACTTGCACATGGTATTTGTTGACCTCGAAAAGGCATACGACAGAGTGCCTCGTGAAGTTTTGTGGTGGGCGCTGAAGGAGAAAGGTGTGCCAGGGAAGTATGTGCAGTTGATTAGAGCGATGTACAGTCGATGCAGTACCCAAGTCCGGTCTACAGTGGGCACTACTGGCAGCTTCGATGTGGCTGTCGGCTTGCACCAGGGTTCAGCACTCAGCCCGTACCTCTTCGTGCTGATAATGGATTCTCTTACATCGGATATCCAAGAAGAGGCTCCCTGGTGTATGCTGTTCGCCGATGACATTGTGCTGGTTGCCGAGAACGGCCTAGAGGTCCAGAGCAGATTGGAGGTGTGGTGGGAAAGACTCGAGACCGTTGGCCTGAGAGTAAGTCGGATCAAAACCGAGTACCTGTTTTGCGACTTTGGTGGTCTCTCCAGTTCTGTGCCCATATCTCTCGCCGGAACGCCCTTACCGATCTGCTCCGACTTTCGGTACCTCGGGTCGCTTGTCCAAGGAGATGGCGAAGTAGACCGAGACGTAACGCAACGGATCAACTCAGGATGGATGAAATGGCGACAGGTCACAGGAACAACTTGCGACCCACGGATGCCCCTCAAGTTAAAGGGGAAAATTTATAAGTCCGTGATAAGGCCTGTCGTACTGTATGGGTCTGAATGCTGGGCCGTGAAGAAGACGGATGAAAAAAGATTGCATGCAGCGGAAATGAGAATGTTGAGATGGATGTGTGGAGTGACGAGAATGGATAAAGTAAGAAATGAGTATATAAGAGGAAGTCTGAAAGTGGCGCCAGTGACAGAAAAGTTGAAAGGAAATCGTTTGTCTTGGTATGGGCATGTGATGAGAAGGGACGAAACGCATGTGACTAAAAGAGTGATGGATATACATGTTGATGGATGGAGAGGGAGAGGAAGGCCGAAGAAAAGATGGATGGATTGTGTGAGGAATGATATGAAAGAGAAGGGAGTGAATGATAGCGTGACGGTTGACAGGGGCGAATGGAAGAAGAAAACGTGTTGCGCCGACCCCAAGTAAACATGGGATAAGGGCAGGAAGATGATGAATTTGGTATATTTAGTTTTAGAATTCATAATTACCGGCTTTTCAAATGGAATCCTAATGCAATACTTACATAATAAATTACTACAGACACACATTAACTTTTGTTAATAAAATTAATAATAAAAATATATAATTATGTGCACGTGGTTGTCATGGACTCATGGCCACATCGATAGATCGAGGTCAAGATCAATCATTAAAAAAACTTTTAAAATGTATCACTAGATGGCGCTGTACCAATGACGCCGCCGCCGTTCTAAAGATTCTCCGGGAATTAATGACCCCTCGATTTGGTGTTTTGAATTAATACCTTAATTCATAGGATAATTTCTATAGTAAGTTCTTCCCGAGACTTTCACACTATCATGTGAGTCCTCACAAGTCCCGTTGATGAGACATGGCGCGGTGCCCTGAGCGTGAGGTAGACCTACCACCTGCCTATGATGATCGTACATTACCTTCGCAAGAAGAGAGGCTTCTTTAAAACATTATAAACTCTCTGAAAATCTTACGAAACTTCTTGGTATTTGTCTATTATTCAATAAATCCACCTATAATATTCTATCCTGATCACTATTTAAATTATTTCACATCGTATTATTTTTTACTTGATGTTATTTAGTTTAGACGGAGTTTAGAAAGATCATGTTATTCACTAAGTATAACCACTCAAGTCATTTATCAACTAAACTGTATCATATTTTAGATAAACTACCAAACACCAGTGATTGACCTCTCAACAATATACGGAGTGGATTATCAAGGACTAGCTAAAGTAAGAAAATATGAACACGGCCTTTTGATACTTGAGAACAGAGAAAACCGTTACGTACCTGCAAATATGACAGCTAATAAACCGTATTTATCATCCGAAATGTTGGAAGATATGAAAAACAATATAATATCGAATATTAGAGACGATATGATGATTAAACTATCAATGACGATGATCAATAAAAACTATACGGTAGCAAATATGACAACCGATTTATTGGCCAATTTGTCATCTGACATGTTAGGTAATATGGCTCCTAACATGCCGAATATGATGCCCGAAATATTGCCCGGTAATTATAACGACATGATGTTTGATGTTATGCCCAAAATTATGTCGAATTTCACCAAGAACATGAAGAAAAATATGAATAAGAAAAAGATGACTAATATGACAGCTGACATGCTGGTAGATACGATTGCAAATATTCTGGCTAATTCAATGGTAGGTATGGTATCGGATATGGTGACAAAGCTTGCACCAAATGTATCAGAAAACGTTTGCATTCAGAATAACGATACTGAACCTATCTGCTATCAATTTGGTGAGTAATTTAATTTTTTCATGTTTTTTATAACTTATATTAATAAGAACCTACACAAGATGGTTTAAGTATTTCTCTTCTAAACTACATTTACACTATATAAATTAAATAGATATGTCTAGTAACGTCTTATTTCGATCACAGGATTTCCAGAAGTAGGAAACTACGACATAAGAACCACAGCCTTAACAATTTTCTTCATGAGGGAACACAATAGGTTGGCTAAAGCTCTCCACGAGATCAATCCGTGCTGGAAAGACGATCGTCTTTTCAAGGTAGCTAGGCAAATCAACATCGGAACAGCTTCCCACATCTTTATGTATGAGTTGCTACCTGCTTTATTAGGTAAGTCTAAAGTTCATAAAGTTTTCTTTAATATACTGTCTCGACAGAAACTTTTAATGAATTGAACTTCCCGACTTCAGCTTTTGTTAATTACATCTTGTCATCAAAACTTGATAACTATATAAGATAAATGAACACCAGTAACATTGAAGTCATTGATGAAGTAAATTCTTAGAAAGTTGAAAACATAGTGACAGAGTTTATTTCGCCCTTTCTTTCTTTAGAGTAGTGAAATAGGAAACATCGAACTCGTCTAGTTTTAAAACGGAATATGTTTTTGATTTACAAAAGTGTTTTTTTTAAACCTAAATAATTATCATTTCATTTCATTTAATCTCAATAGAATTCTAATTTTGAACTAACATGTTTATCATAAAATTATACATCTCTTTTTTGCTTAAATTTTTGTAGGATATAGAAATATGGTGAACTATGGACTGCTATCAGAAAATGTGGAGCATGTGAGTACCTATGACGCTGAAGCGGTACCCCTCGTGTATGCAGAGTATGACATCGCTGTCAGATACTTCCATACATTCTTGGATGGCAGAATAAAGTAAGTTCATCTGATAGTTTTATTCTGATTGGATTACTCGTTAGTTTATTCTAGGAAAATCAAACAACATGGACATTACTTGCGTCTATGTATATTGGAGTCAAAACTAATTCTTATTGGAAATTTATAATGAGCTAGAAGCTTTTAAATTGTAGTACCTACAGTAGCAGTTCTTAAACACATATTATAAAAATTTATTCAATTTCAGGACATACACCGAAGGCTATCACTATAAAGACGAGTTTTCCTATAGTGAAACACTCTTCCGATCTGGTCTCCTGGAGAAAGGTAAAATTTTGGAAGAACTCAATCGTGGAACTTTCCACCAGTATGCTGCCAAGATTGACGATATTCAAGATCCTGATGTGCGTTATCACAATTATTATAATTGTTTCTCATTTATGGCCTGTTTCACCAACATTGGATAATTTTGGGTTAAGTTTATCATCTTTCCCATCCCGACTTACCCACTGTTATCTCTTAGATATCTTCCTTAGATTTTGCTAATCTCCACGCTTCTGTCCCATCATCACTAAAATCAATTCCATTTTTAATGCATCTAGTAGATCGTCGAGTAGTCTCGTGATTAAGTCGCGGTATTGGACCATTTTGGTTCAATATTCCCTTTTGGTGCGTTTAATTCAAATTCACTTTGTTTCTAGATTTCCGAAAATTACTACGGCAAGAAACTTCAAAGAGCTCACGATTTACCAGCTTTGGATATACAAAGAGGCAGAGACATGGGTGTTCGGGGTTACAACGATTATAGGCACATGTGTGGATTGAAACCAGCTAAGAAGTTCAGAGATTTCATAGATGTTATGGAAATTGAGGTACAATCACTATTACTACTGTTGCTTTGAATAAAAATTAATAGCATTTTTGCAGGATCAACTAGCTGTTGTAAATTTCCAGTTGCGGTGAAAGTCATTTATTCGAACTAGGCTACACCTTAGCACTCTTCGAACGTCAAAATGAACATAAGACAGTCCCCAAAAACGCCCGCCTTTCACCACTTCCTAGTGCTTTAGCTGGGAAGAAGAAGTGGCCCAACTAAATCTCCAGCAGATTATGTATACTTATAAAAAAATATTCAATTCACAATGAAAATTTATATTTTCAGATAAACTATATAGATTGTACTAGGTCGAACTTTAGTAAATCCTTTAAGCGTTTCAAACCACTAATGCTCCAGACACAACATTTTGGTTTAGATAATCTATAGTGGGCAAAGTAATAAGCTGCCAAACCTCCAGCTCCAATATCTAAAACCAAATCGTTAAACCTATTGACCAATTTGATCCACCAAACATGTATCAAACTGTTCAACCAGTCATAAACCGCAGATAGGCGAATATACTCCACCACTCAATGCAGACTACGTTTCATTATTGACAAAGATACCTACACAAGTTGTGTTGGCCAATTACAGGAAGGTTAATAATGACCATGCATTATAGGAATATTAGAGGAGCATTGATGTGTCGGTTATTCGATTATCGATTCTAAAGGTGCCAAGGAACTACAGAAATACTCCATTTTGTTTGATCACAACACGTGTTGATCGTCAAAAATTAAGTGAATCTGTAGGCACCTTTATGAAGATAGTTTTAACGTATTAATAACGTTGATTAAGAAGCGTGTTTTTTTTTGTACGTCACTTCGGACCTCATAAAATAAACAGACTATAGTTAGACGATTTAGTTTTTCTGTCTCGCCAAGTCTCCCGTCTTGTTACTTAGTTTTCGCCAAGCTCGTCTTAAGCTTCCTCTTTAATTAAATTGCATTCCCTTATATCAAGTTCCTTATCAAGTCTGCAGTAATATCTTATTACTAAGACTAAACATTAACTAAAGCTGCTTCAGTCTTAGATGAACGTTTTGAGACTGTTTATGTCACATTACACGTAGCTTCTGAGGAAATTGTTTTGGTATTACTTGGCAACATTATTATAAAAGCCACGACTTGCTTGCTTTAGTAATTTATGTTTGAACAAGACATTTATCAACAAACATTGCATAGAAATACTTAGTACAGTTTAATGTGATATTTCATCGATTTTTTTTTTATGAAACATTATTTCCTTTGTCCCATGAACCAGTGAGACATTGCTAGATCCTAATTGTTCTGACCTATAGTCTGAAAGTTTAAATATACAAATCATATTTTTAAATATTTCAATATAAAAACATTTGAAATATAAAAAATAGTAGCTCAAGGCTATCGAGAACAGGGGGCCTAAAAGGTCACTTTGGCAGAATCATAAAAGGATAACATTATGAATCACAATGGACAGTTAACTGTTAAGTTAATCGTATCAAGGTGAAGGATTTTTCAGTAATTTTTTTTTTGTCTGTGCTAAAATACCAATCAATCCAATCGAAATCAAATCCCAATCTCTTTGATTATACCTACGTAGTGCAGCGAAAAAAAGAAAAACACGGACTGTCTTCGCCATATTATGATTCATAATGTTATCCTTTTATGATTCTGCCAAAGTGGCCTTTTTAGGCCCCCAGGATCTAACCTACCCAATCTTCCATCGTATTATTATAAATGCGAAAGTAATTATGTTTGTCGGTCTGTATAACTGACTATACCTTTTCACGCATGAACAGATTTCTTCGCGGGCAAAAGCTAGTTAAGTTATAAGAGGCTTTAGTAGCGCGCCTGAAGATCGTATTTCACCAACCATTGATAGTTGTAACCTTTTTTCTCCAACTCAAGTTATTAATTTTTCCTTTTTGATTTTGATGTTGAACTAAACCTTTTTATAGAAAGTCGAAGCTCTAAAGAAACTGTATGATAAAGTGGACGACGTAGATTTGTTGGCCGGTATCATGTGTGAGAATGACGTCCAGGGCATCCACGTGGGCCCCACGCTGTTCTGCATCATGACCAAACAGCTCCAGATCTTCAGATACTCTGACAGGTTCTGGTATGAGAGAGGTGATCAGTTCCACAGCTTCACTTTGGGTAAGTTTACTCAGCAATTATTTTAAGAAGGTTCAGGTCTAATCTGCTTTAAGTAATAACAGCCACACGGATCGATCGATCAGGTTAAGCTACGCTTGCCGCGGTTGGTCCGTGGACGGGAAGCCATCTTTACATACCGACCCCTCCGTGTTCGCAAAGCACGTTAAGCCGTTGGTCCCGGCTGTCATTCGTGGATCTTTGACAGTCGTTACGGGTCGTCAGAAGCCCGAAAGTCTGACAATCAGTCTTACCAAGGGGTATCGTATTACCCAGTAACTGGATAGAAGAGGACAGACAGGACAAATAGGCAGTCGCTCCATGTAAAATACTGGTATTCAGCTGCATCCACGTAGACTGGAAGCCGACCCCAACATAGTTGGGAAAAGGCTGGGAAGATGATGATGATGTCTGATCTACTTTAAAATTGCTCCTAACAATAACGCATGAAGTCTTACAAAAGCTGCTTTATTCCAATAATTAATTTGTTGAATTTGTTTTTCTTCATGCCTATCAGTGTTTGCACTGTTCAAATATTTTGTATTACCTGAATAGAAAGGGTGTGTAGTTACAACTTTACATACTTATTATAAATTGAAGTGGCTTTTCGTGTCTGACTGTGTGACCGCTTTGTTCTTCTAAGCTGCGCTACTGATTTCGATGCGGTTTTTTCATAATTTAGAGGTTTTATTCCGGAATATAATAAATCAATTTCTACTTATAGTCTGTCGATTCGTAAAAGCCGTGCAAACCTGGGGCAAACCACTAGTTTAGTATAGTATAGTTTAGTTATAATCTCCAAAAAGTTCCTATCTAAATCGCTAAACTAAATATTCACAGGTCAACTGCATGAAATCAGTAAAACCAACATGGCGCGTTTCACGTGTGACAACGCTGAGGGAATCAAATACCTCCAACCTCAGGCCTTCATGAGTGTTAGACCAGGGTAAGTACACTTCAGAGTTTATACAAGGTCAAATTAAAATAGCTAGCGAAACTCCGCAGACTTGAAGGGTATCTGAACATGACTGGAAGCCGACCCCAACATAGGAACAGGAAAGGCAGATTGATTGACTGTAGTCAATCCCGATGCACCCTTAACAAAAGATTTATAGACTTAACGTTTTCTTACTTCGAAACCACGTTAATTCCTTAGTTAATCACGACATCTGCTATTATGGGGCTTACATGACCTAAAGCGCAGTCACTGTCGGACTGCATAGAAAAGAAAGAGAAGCGCGATGACACAACGCTGGTAATTTATTGCAAAATATGAAGCAACTATTTAATTACAAAAAATCTATTGTTTGGACTACAAAATTAAAAAACACTAGTGCTTTAGTATGTTATTTTTAGAATAATCTGACAAAAAAACAGAATGATTGTATGTATATTTAGTATAGTTTTTATTGCAAAAAGAAAGTTTTTAGAGGTATTTTCATGATTTTTGTCTATCATATCAAATTAGTAGTATTATTTTTTCAAAACACTATCTACCTAGCATATATCCTGAAGAATATCATATGTTTTTCTGATTTTGTTTACTGTAGTCGATCATATAATTTTATTGTTTCAAAAACTTGCGTTTTTTGCGTTTAAGATTTCGGGAATAATACAGAATTCGAGCCCTGTTCATGTGAAGAAGAATTACGATAACAACCTTCATAATAACACATTTCTACCTTAATATTTTTTCCAGAAACATGCCTGTCCCGTGCTCACACATCCAAGGTCCAGACCTAACTAAATGGAGAGATGGAAACTGCCATAAACGTAACAAATATACCTATGAAGCGAATCATATGCCTATGGGTTATAAAAAAAAAGAAATATTCTACGGGAACAGTAAAGAAACTGTTCCTGACTTCTCTTCGTTCTTTGATGATCTTCTCGCAAACAAACCTTCCTCAGAAGGTCAAGGCTACATCTCAATGTAGTCTTGTATATAAGAGTATCATCATCATCATCCGCCTAGCGTTTAGAGTATATAAGAGTATTTTAGTTGTAATAAGGTTGATTTTTCAATAGTCAGATAACAAATATGCAAGCATAGTTTTATGACAGCTGTGAGCACATAATACAGTAGGCCAGCTGCGCTTGAGTCGTTGCCCGGAATGTTACCATTTTATAGATATTATGTTTATATAAACATTTAGAACGAGGTAATGTGTATTTGTTTTATTGCTTATTGTGTTACTATATCTTTTCGTATACTGCACCGGTTGACGTCATCACGTCAACCCCGGTTGTCGCTGAAACACAGCGCTCTGGAGCTCCGTCTCGCATAGAGCCGTAGCATTATGCTGAGCGATTGACATATTTTCTCTATGTATTGTCTATACAAAAGCTGTCAAACCGCTATATATTTATATATTCCTCATATAAAAAATATCTGTCTATTAAAAAACAGCCCTTAAAATAAAAAGCCGGATGTACCTATACTTATATACTTATTACAAGATTTTGCTGAAATGGTTGTTTTATTCAGAATTGGAAAAATATTACCTTGTTGGTAAAAAAATCCAAATTGTATGTAGGTACGAAAGTTTCTTCTGTATACCTACGTTTTTCCTATTCATCAAGTAAAAAACGTCCTATTGTTATTGAGGCTGTGTTTAAAAAATCCACTCCATTGAACTAGGAAACAAAGGATTTCCTTTTTGCTTCCAAAGTACTTAAAAGAGACATGATTTTCATAGTTTTTTTCCCGTAATTGTTGACTGTCGAAAACAAGTTGTTGAAATACCTGGAAAAAGAACCTGCGCGGTATTTGCATAACACACTATTTATCAATCATAATTTGAATCATTTTGAAGGATATTGCTAATCCATTGCTTCGTAAGTTCGAAAAATGTGTCTGCTTAGCAACGTAAAAAACGCAATGAATGTTGTTGAACTGTCAAAATGAAAGCCATTCCTACTGTTAGTAGGTATTACACAATTACCTTGCTGATTGAACTTAATTAAATTGTGGTTAAAACTGATAAAAAGCTGCTTGCTGCTGCGGCTTACCGCAAAACTCCTTAATTCAACGAATTTATTTTAAAGCATTGCTATGGAAATTACGATCACGTTATTTTCCGATGTCGTTTATTTTTTACCAGAAAAGGCAGCACATTTTTATCTGCACATTATAATTATTTTTCTGATAAAATTCAAACTTGGGAGCGTAGGAATTTTATCAGAAAAAGAGTAGCCAGTAGTGTCATAGTTTCGAGTTATTTTCGAACTGTTCCATATTCAGTGGTCAGAAACGCGAGAATTTTCTCAAAACGATGGAAATTGAAGAAAATAATCGACAAAAGTATCCGTGAAAACTACTTTTATTGCAATAAAAATCCGTCGCTATAACTGCAGAAAAATAGTACCTATATTTCGCAAAAGCGTTTTAGATGCTCTTTTGCTTCGAAGTGGCTTGATGTTGCCTGGACCTCTGCCAACCCTGTGTGATGCAAAAGGAAGCACGCGTGTCGAAGTTTATTCTGAAAATGCAGTAAAAATAGCTGCCTGTTTTGAACTAAATCTCTTTATGTCTTCAGTATAACACAGCATAATCAGAATAGAATAGAACAGAATACTCTTTATTATAGGTACATACACACATCAAAAGTGTCTAGGGATCAAGCATTTTTATGCGGATTTCTTGAGATTGAGATGTGGCTTTGTAATAAATTTATGATTTTATAAATTTATATGGATCCTTTTTGGTGCATTTCATAATTTGAATCAGGAACTGTGAATCAAATTCGAGTAAAAGGTGAAAATCAGCTGTCAATATTTTCCCTATAAAAACATACAACGCATTGAAGACATTATTAGTGCTACTGTTTCCCTACTACTGATTAAAACCAACGTTATTATGGAGCGGCGACGTCATTTAAGCAGGGAAGAAATGCTCAGAGCCGTGGGAATGATAGAAGCTGGTTCCCGGCAACGTACTGTGGCTTTAGCTCTGAATACAAGTCAGAGTGTTATCAGTCGACTTTGGACACGTTACCGAAGCACTGGTACCGTGGCTGAGCGCCATGGAGGACGGTATCGCTGCACCACACGGAGACAAGACCGATACATTCAAATCTTAACTCGAAGAGCTCCAACAATAACCGCCATGATGTTAGCCGTGAGGCTTCATCACTCTTCAGGGAACTTAATTAGCGACCAAACAGTCAGAAACCGCTTGCATGAAGTGAACCTTCATTCCCGAAGACCGCTACGGGTACCACCTATAGCAATGCACAATCGTAGGATTCGATATCAATGGGCTCTTGAACACAGAAATTGGGCAGAAGAACAATGGCGTTTCGTGTGCTTTTCTGATGAGTCTCGTTTTGGTATGAGACCGGATACAAGACGTATACGACACTGGAGAACCCCTGGACGCCAACAGCGATTAAAATCCTGCCAGGAAGTCCATCCTTATAGTGGTGGAACCATCATGGTATGGGCGGCTATTTGGATCGGCGGAAGAACTGAGTTGATTTGGATCAGAGGCAACCTCAACGCTCAAATTTATGCTGAGACGATTGTATCAGACGTCATCGTTCCTCTACAAGTGCAAATCGGTCCCTTATTTCAGTTAATGCATGATAATGCACGACCGCACACCGCAAGAGTTGTAAGACAGACTCTCGCCGCAGCTAACATCAATGTCCTGCCCTGGCCTGCTCAGTCGCCAGACTTGAACCCGATTGAGCATGCATGGGATATGCTACAGAGAAGAGCTCTGCCGAATATGGAGGGTATCCAGTCGCAAGAAGACCTTTTTTTGTTGTTGCAACGAACATGGGCGGCCATTCCACAGCGTGATTTGGATGAACGCATTTTGAGTATGCCAAACCGATGTTCTTGTGTTGTTAGTGTTCGCGGTAGAAACACGGATTATTAATTGTTTAAGTTACCCAATAAAATTTTAAAGAAAACTGTTATTTTAGTCTTTTTTTCGAACTTTTGTGTTAGTGGTTCAAATGTCAATAATCCCTTTATTAGGAAAATGGCAAATTTCTTTATTAATGCAAAGGTGACTTGGTTTATCGTTACTGTGACAAACGAAAACACTTTATTTGATGAATCCTTAAAGAAAATTTTAATTAATATCAATCAGGAGAAAAGTTATTGCAAAAATATATGTTGATCCCTAGACACTTTTGATGTGTGTATAAATTACAGACATAAATATAGAAAATGTACAAAGGGTGACACAATGGGCGGTCAATCAGCCTACATTGTTCCCACTGCTGGTACACACAGTATTATAGTCTTCAGTAAATCCAGTGTATATTTAAGTTTTTATTGTTTTTCTTTTTCTTTTTGTTCCTTTGTCAAAATTTTTCTTTTATTATGTCTCAGGTATTTAATTTGTTAGCTTAGTTGTTCTTTTTATTGTGCATGCTGTGGTCTCCTGTAATTGAAAGAGTACACCTACCAAATACTTTGTCGTCCATTATCTATTTAAATGTTTAAGGGCCCCTTTTCCGAAATTTACGTTTCTAGATCGAGTTGTTTTCATAGAAATCACCATATTTAAATTCGCAAAAAAATATATAGTACAGATACATGTTTAATCTAGTGACTTTTTTGGTTAAAAACACAATATTTAACATTTTGCTCGACAAAAAAAAAATCAGAAGTAAAGTCGATTTTGAAAGGATTTTAAGTTGTATGAGACTTGGGGGAACGCAATTTTTATGAAAATTTTACATTTCATTTACTAATCAGGTTTAACAGGGATATTATTGGATAGATTTTTAATATGGCACTTATTTTTTTCCATATAAAATAAATGCGTGAAAAACGACTCGCGCGGAGTCGCGCGCACCGCGCCAGTGTCCTGCCGGACGTCATCGAGGGAGGACCTACGCAATTTTTGCTCGCAACCACATTATCGTCTTCGCGCGCGTAATAGTGCCTACTTACCTGAGTAAAAACGTGTTGTATTAGAAGTAATTAAAATGGCAAATAAAAAAAAACAAAATTAAGAAAAAAAGGGCATCTGAAGTGAAGAAAACTTGTGGTTCTCTACACAGACTAGCGAAGTCAGTATGACTAGAGTTTTAAATCTTTAATATTTTTAATGGAAACATTCACCTTTACATATTTTTACATAAACTGACGATCCGAATGGCGCAGCGGTAGTGAGGCCGCCTTACGATTTTAGGGTCCGGGTTCGAATCTCGGTAGGGGCAAATGTTTGTGTGATGAGCATGGACATTATTTTGTTTCTGAGTCATGGATGTTTGTTCATAAGAAGTAGGTACCTATGTATTTACAAAAAAAGTATATATTTATTATATCAACTACCTGGTGTCCACGACACAAGCCAACGATATTTATTTATTTACTAGCTGTTGCCCGCGACTTCGTTCGCGTGGAAATTTGAAAGTGTATGAAAATAAACATGTGTGCAATTCACACGTGGTAGAAGTGAAACCTTCAAAAAGAGCACAAAGAGAACCACGAACTTAAGAAACACTATACAATGCTTCCTATCTAATTTTTAACCCCCGACGCAAAAACGACGGGGTGTTCTAAGTTTAACGTGTGTGTGTGTGTGATTTTTTTATTTCGTGCTTTTTGTAGGGATTCCTTAATTTTATTTTTGTCGGGGGTTTTTTAAATTTTTAATTTAATTTTTTATCTCCCACGTTAAATCTTATGAATTTTAGTGTCTGTCGCCAACGCCAATAACACTATTTTACAGCGTTTTTGTTCATGAGATGAAAACCATGTGTTTGCATAGAGGATAAAATGCTTAATGAGATTCTGAAGTGGAAAAAATTTAGATCGTCTAGTTTTCAAAATGTTTACTTTTTTTTTGTTAATTTTAAGATTACCATTTAGTGAAAGTATTACATATTGCAAATTTTACTCTGTTTTAATTCAGATTTGTATCAGTATCTTAAATTAGACCAACAGTAATCTGCAAACTTTTTTTTATACCAGAAATCTTGACTTTGACTTTGACTTTGCCATCCTTCAATTCAGATCCTTCGAAATCAAAATCATACCTACATCTGGCTCGAAATGGGGTCTTAGGTTCTGTCTCCAATTCTGTGGGTTTTGCTTCGTTTTATTGACTGAAACTACTAGGCAACATCGGGTAAGGCATTCTTTTCGAATGTAGCATAGGATTTGACCCACGGTGTGGAACCTAAGATAGAAACACGCTTGTACGATACGACTACATACAGATAGCACAGCTAATAGAAATCTCTATTCCTAGACAGCACGTTTCGCCGAAAACTTTGTTGATAGACAACATTGTCCGTAGATATAACGGTTCATAGGAAGGACTGTTGACAGAGATCTCTGTTCATAGATAGCACTTCTTGCCGTAAACTTTGTTCATAGAAACCACTGTTTCCCTTGGTTAAAAAAGCGCAACATAGGATGCAAGAGCGAGCGAAGGGCACCCCGAGGTTCGGTTTGGTTACTTTAAACCCTTTACACAGAAATAGGAGCCCCGCCAAGCGGGGCTCCGTCGACATAGGATGCAAGAGCGAGTGAATAGGAATACAGCTTACTTAAAAAATAATGATCTAATTTGTTTCCGTGAACCAAAGGTGCTTTCTGTGAACCAAGGTGAAACAGTGGTTTCTATGAACAAAGTTTCCGACAAGAAATGCTATCTATGAACAGAGATCTCTGTCAAAAGTGCTTCTTATGAACCGAGATATCTACGAACAATGTTTTCTATCAACAAAGTTTTCGGCGAAACGAGCTGTCTAGGAATAGAGATTTCTATTAGCCATGCTTTCTGTATGTAGTTGTATCAAACAAACGTGTTTCTATCTTAAGTACCACACTCTTTGACCCATGGGTCATCATTATATTGTATGTAACACCACTTGTTCTGGTTTTTAAAGGCTACATATTTAGTTAGGCAAAAATAACAGCTAGTTTCGTGATTTGTTAGGTCTTGCCACAAAATTGCCAATCTAAATACTACTCCCCCCCCCCCCTCCTCCTCCTCTACTTGCTACTTGCTCCCTTTTTATTAAAATTTGCTACCGAAAGTTGAAGTTAAATAAAGTAGTGCATCCATTTTTATAGCTTCTGTAACCGATCTGTTTTTTTTACTACATATTTTTCTTGTAAATAAAACAAAAAATGTTATGATCTAATTTGCACTGTCTGAAAAACATTTTCAACAAAAAACACTACAAACTGAAAAATAACTTTAATTTCGGAAGTCGGTGTCTTAGGGATCAGTATTTTAGTTTTTGCCACCGACTTCCGAAATTAAAGTTATTTTTCAGTTTGTAGTGTTTTTTTTGGAAGTCGGTTTTTTTTTTGTTAAAAAGTTTTTATTTCTCGCTTTTTAGTACCTATTTATAATTTATCTAAGTTACAATAGAATAATGTCAACTTGCCCATCGCCTTTTTATAAAATATTCCTTTTCTCGATGCAGGGACGTTAATTGTTGAGGAGTTCTCCTTTTATTAGTTTTTAGACTAGATGCTGATAATCCTGGCTGCAGCATCAGGCCAGACTTATGTCAACATTGCATTGAACTTAAAATTAGTCCTGTTTAAAATGAGCCCAAATACGAGTACGGTGCTGTAATTTCAAGGTTTGTACTTTTTCTGATGCTCCTGGCTTCAGCATCAGGTCTTCGCTGTTTCTCAGTAACAGTACGTTTATCCACACATCGAGCCCTTTTCAATGAGCCTAAACACGATATATCTGCTGTTACTTGTCGGGAAGTTAGGTACCAAATGTGGCAAATGCCATATCAAACATCAAAACAATTTACTAAAACAGTCCTTGCCTGGTCGAGTAACTTCTTACTGTTAAGGAGTTGTAGCTTCCATCATCAGCCCAGCTACCTGAGATGGTGACAACCATACACAAATACACAAGATACTTCATAAAATATGCGAAAAACAATAAGTGAGCCTATAAAATTTGAGGGTTGCCCTCGATTTCTATAAGATCCCATCATCAGATCCTAACTTGGTGACAATGGGACCACCTCAGAACTATCTACTTTCGAACAAAAAAAGAATTTTGAAAATCCGTCGACAATTGGCGGAGTATTCGATGAACAAACATACAAAAAAAAAAAAAAACATACAATCACCCGAACATAGTACCTCCTCCTTTTTGTGAAGTCGGTAAAAATAGAATTTCATTAAATGTTTCCTTTTTGAGTTTAAGACAATTAATTGATCACTACGTAACCAGATTAAGCCAAAACTTCTTGTGAGTGTTATAAAAAAACCAGACTTGATAAAAACATTTTACATTTATTTTTACTGATTAGAAGGTAGTCACAAAACAAATCCAACGGTTTTGTCCTGTGAACGAAAAAAAATAAAAATTTGTAAACTAGTGTAATATTTGTACTACTGATTTATTTGTACTGTGGCGTGCTCGTCCGCCGCCATAGGTCACCGGAGTTCATACCGCGACGGCTCCTGTGCAACGCGGGCGCAAGCCGACTCAGCGCGTAAAATGCCTAAAGTTTCGGGAAAAGGGGCCCTTAAGTGTATATTATATCTTTTGTTGGAGATCCTAAAAATATATAAATAAATAAAGTGAGAATATCTGAAACGGAGTTCTGGAAAATCACAATATTGGTCGGGAGTGTGGATGTGGGTGATAAGGATAACTGATGACACCATACGAAGGCCAATTCCCGTAATTAAAAATCGTTCAAAATCTAATTTTCCCAATCAACTTTGAACCTTATGCTTTAAAGATAAAGTTGGAAATCTATTAAAGAAATTTGACATATTGTTGTAGGTGCTTGGCGTCTGTACATTATTAGAAGTAGTTTAGACAGGATTGAGGCAGGGATTAGAACGCGAATGTTTTTTTTATTAAAGGGGCCCCTAGGACCCCTAATATTTTCACGACACATGTGGCAGATTGTCATGAGACCATTGACTAATCTTAAAACCTTAAGCTCTTGATGATTATGATTAAGATCGAATTCTGACGTCAGGAAGTGATTCACTGTCTCGCTAGAAATACCTACATTCTACCTTATTTTTTTTACTAGAATGTCTTTATTTGATAAACACACAATATGATGACTTGATGATTGATTTGTGCAATTAGAGTCCATATTTTGGTTTTGATTCTTTATATGACTTGATCGGAATTGATCACAATAATTTATAATCTACTCACATAACGTTTTCAATACTAAACTTGGATGTATGCTGAAAATTCGTAACCGCAAATAGGTATTTGGCTGCCAAAAGCACAATATCATGAACCAACTGTAATAACAACTATAATCTATTCATTTTTAACTGTAGGTATTTTTAAAATTAGTGTCTAAAATAATTATTAGTAAGTAGGTACCTATTCTATTCCACCGAAACGGCCCATAGTGCGCGTTTTATACGTACCTTTTTGGTTCATTCAAGTATTAAGGTATAAAAGTGTTTGTAAAAATAATAAACGAATATTTCTTTAACATTTCAATTTGAAGCAGAATATTATTAATGAAATAAAAACAGATGCCAAATACCGCAGGTGTTGCTTTTTGCTCGGATGGAAATCAATTTCAAATATTAAAAACAAACGACGACGTTTGAAAAGAAACAAAGTTTAATAATACAAGTGCTATGATTTGTTTTTTTTTTAATATTATTTAGAATGAAAATATTGGCAGTTTCTTTTTTCATAATGATTTAATAATAATAAATAATCATGTTCCGCATGATGAGAACCTCGTGAAAGCCGAGAAAGATAAACAAGTCAAGTATCTTGACTTGGCTCGCGAGGTCGTCAACATGTGGGATGTTGACTCCGCAATCATTGTGCCGATAGTCGTGACAGCAGAATGGGCTAATAGCCAAGAGCCTCGACCAACACTTGAAGAGGCTCTCGTTGGGCAGCTGTATCATGTGCTTGATTTAGAGAGCAGTAGGTACTTCCAGACACGGCCCGCATTGTTAGGAGGTTCCTCTCTCTGGAGGTAATTAGTATGTAATTAACCTGGAAAAATCAAAAGTTCTGGAATTGAATATTATCGCTTTACAAACACACAGCTGTCATGGCCGCTCTGACAGAACGGGATCTATCGGAACTAAAGATTTTTAAATGTTTCACTAGATGTCGCTACTGGTGTCTTTTAGTAGATGTAATTTAAGTCAACTTAAAATGTTTCCGGGGCCGTTTATTGTACCTATTCGTTAATGATTTCAATTGACTGTTTATTTATATTAATAGAGTGTTTATCATTGCATCGCCGTACTATTTGATGGTTTGAAATTCAGATGAAAACTAATGAATAGGTTTAGTGAGGCCGTCGCATCTATTTAGTTAGTATGCCCAGACTTGTCTACAAAAAAGTTCGTCTGTTTCATAATTGTTGTTTTATTTTTTACATAGTAGAAATTTCATTTTACCCAAAATAATTATTTTAATCAATGATCAATACTTTTAGTTTAATCTGAAAAAACATCACTAGATGTCGCTGTGCTGATGACGCGGTTTTCTGAATCGCGGTGTCAAGATTCTCCGCGAATGAATGACGCCCCTCGATTTTGTGTTTCGAATTAAGACCTTACTTCATAGGATCATTTCTATAGTAAGCTCTTCTCGAGACTTTCACACTATGTGAGTCCTCACAAGTCACGTTGATGAGACGTGGCGCGGTGCCCTGAGCGTGAGGCGGGCGGTGGTAGACCTACCACCAGCCCTCGATGATCGTTCACTCCCTTCGCAAGAGGGGAGCGTGGGGTGCTGTCGCTGTCTGAGTGGCTATTTTTAAAACCTTATAAACCCAGATATAAATGCGACAACTGAGCGCAGGATACTGTCGTTTGTGGCAATTTTAGACCAATCAGAAACTATAATTATACCTATTCAAGAACACATTATTAACGACGACGAAACGCATTTCATTTGTTTTTCTAGTTTCCTGTAAGAAATTAAAACCGAAGATAATTATAAGCCAATATTTTAATGTTTTCAATTTGGTATAATTTAGTTTTAGAATTCATCATTAACCGGCTTTTGACCACCGGTAGCTTGGACCCTGTTCCCGATACCGGTGGGCTACTATTTTTTATATTTTTAAATGTTTTTATATTCTAATGTTTAAAAATATAATTTATACTTAATGAAATAAAGGAAATAATAATCATAATAATATTCATATTTTTATTTTCTTTTTAATTTTGTCTTCTTTTGTTTTCGGTGACCAACTAAATTAAATTGTGTTGTTATGGGCTGATTTTTCCAACGCCAGATAATTTTGTCCGAGGAATAATTTTGAATTTTTGACAGTTCTTCCATACAAAATCTGTCAGACGTCAATTATAATCCACGAATAAAAATTATCTGTCGATTGAAAAATCTGCCATAAGTAAAGCAATGTGAATAAGTATAACAATGGTGAAATAATCATGTGCAATCAGGGAAATTAATTGTAATGGTATTTTATTTTATAAGACTTCAGTACACATCACATCAATGTCTCGACCCCTGAAATAGGTCACCTGTATGACAGGATTGACAGGGGTCGAGGTTTCTCCAATTATATACATTGCTTGGATCAGCGTGAGAAGGCTTAGACTAAATACATTTAAGTGATTTTTAGAAGAATGAAAGCAAATTAAAAATAAAATGAACATAAATAGCCTTTTTATACAACTGCCAAAGAATAACAGTTGTGATTCTATTATACGGACAATTTAAGTTGGTAATCAATGTGATAAACAATTAATTTCCCAGACTTTATTTACAACAACGAAGAACGAGTCAATGAAATCTCTTGTCAGCAGGTTGACGGTAATAAACAAAGAAATAAACATGGAAAAAACAATAAAATACATAATACATGACATAATATTATGTCATATAGCAAATCACGTGAAAATAGAGAAAATACAGCGTAAGACCAATATTGATTATATTAGAGTTCCGTACCAAAAGGAAAAATGGAACCCTTATAGGATCACTACGTTGTCTGTCTGTCAAGACTCTTTTTCTCAGGAACGCGTGGAAATAATAACGTTAAATTAATGTCTTTAAAAAAAAACAAGCTTCCAAGTCAATGAAAAAATACGAGCCGAGTGAATGAGTGAAACATACGACCATTTAATAAATCAAAACTAGGGTACTTCCCGGTTACCTACAATCGTTAGCCATCCCCCGACGCGACGACGATGCTTAAATACTACCTACAACTTATATTAAACTTAAAGGGCCAATACATTTTTTTTACTTTTTAGGGGTTTTTATTTGTTTCTGCAATTAATGTTGGTGAACTGTCAAAATGAAAGCCATTGCTATTATACTCAAAGTGTGTTACGCAATTACCCTCTGATCTTTTTAATGAAAACCGACCTACTCTCGTAGTAAGACTTACCTACTTTTAAAACAATCTTGAAATCCCATAAGCTTATCTTTGAAACAAATAAGCAATCAACATAATTGCAAAGTTCATACTGAAAAAGTTAAATCAACGAATAAAACAGCTGTTACGTCCTTTGTTTGCTCATACAATTGAGAAGGGACCTTCTTCTGTTTCACAATGACAGGCAGTGGCCATCACAGCCATCTTGAGTTTGTTTTTTACCACCCGACAAAAATAGAGGAGTGTTAAGGTATGATTCCGATCTCCCCATTGGATACATTTTCTATAAGTTTATATGAGATTACATTCCGAGCATAGCAGCAATGTGATGCAGCAATGTCGCGCAGCATTGCTGCCGTGCTCGGAATGTAATCTCATATAAACCTATAGAAAATGTATGGGGACCCTGCGGCAGCACTGCTGCGTGCTGCCGAGATCGGAATCACACCTTTATAGTTTGACGTTTGTATCTGTGTGTCCGTCTGCACCATCGTAGCTCCCAAACGGCTGAATCGATTTTGTTTTTTTTTACACGTTTGAATTAGATACCGAAAATAAGCTAAACATTTTTATTAATCAAGAACCTATACTTCAAAATCTAAAACGTTTATTTGCATAAAATGTGGTACTAAAGATGTTGGCATGCAAATATTTAATAGATAAAGTAGGTTTGTAGTAACATAGAATAATAGACAAATTAATAAAAAAAATAGATTTTAGCGTTTAGAAGTCTATGAACGAAGATTCAATACCAATTTAAAAGTTAAATGTTTACACACACATTAGGTACTATAGTATTAACTAAATAACACAAATCACCAAAAAATTACAACAATACATTTCTGAAGTGTTAGGCCTGGTAATTTATCTATTAAATTCGAATCCCGCACGGAACAAATATTTGTATGACCTGCAAGCAGTTGTTCCGGGTCTGGCTGTTTGTGTATGTGACTTTAAATGTTTGTACACGCACCCACAATACAGGAGAAATTCCTAGTGTGGGGCAACGTTATTATAAAAAATAAAAAAAAATAAAAAATTACTAGCTTCTGCCCGCGACGTCATCCATGTGAAATGACTTGTTCCCCGGATTCACTTTGTCGCATCGCATTGCCTGCCCACGCTAATAACTTTGTTTTAATTTCCTTCCGAGTTCCGTGAATTTTTCGCGTGATGTTAAATAGCCTTCATTTTCAAGAATTTGCATATCAAATGCAACAATATTTTTTCAAATCCGACTGGTAGTTTCAGAGATCAGCGCGTTCCAACAAACAAAAAAGCAAACAAACTCTTCAGCTTTATTATTATTACCTACCTATAGATGACAGAAAATTCAAAACTATGTTTTATATATATATATATTTTTTGAAACGTTGCCCCACACTAGGCATTTCTCCTGTATTGTGGGTGCGTTTACAAACATTTAAATTCACGTACACAAACAGCCAGACCCGGAACATCTACTTGTAGGTCATACAAATATTTGTTCCGTGCGGGAATCGAACCCGCGACACGCAGCGCAGCAGTCAATCGCTTAACCACTGCGCCAACCGTGCCGTCAATTTTCTGACATAGGTACAGACGCCAGCACATCAAGCTACTACAATCTGTCAAAGGAGGTGTTTTTTTTTCGGCCAAACTTGTACCGAGGTACAAATTAAAAGTTAAATTCCTTGCAATAAATTGTGTTATTAGCAGTATTTAAAATCCTCCAATATTTGATAGATTAAGAAATAAAAAATCACTACCTCACATCGTAACTACGTTCAACGAAACGTTCATAACAGCAGTGACAGCTAACAGCTGTCAAATTAAACTAAATAAGTGTCAAGTCTAAATGGGTTATCCAGGTCGTCAAGATGTAAGAAATCAATCGAAAGTCCAGGGATGAATAGACAAATCAACAATTATGAAATCACGCACGAAATAGCACTCCAAGAGACGGGAAACCAACGAACAAAGGCGAGAAACCGAACGGAATGATGACATTATTGACATTATTGGTACTAATAAGAAAAAATAGATAATTACTGGCCTTGGCCCACAGTCTTTTGGCCTTTCAGAAAGCTAACCAAACGCATACAGTAATCTGAAAAATAAATGTATTTTTTAAGTCTTGTTCCCTAATTGTTTCACAAAAATAATTTCTTATATAAGCAAAAAAACTTTTTTAATACAAAAATAAGAAAATAATCAGTATATTTTCAGGATAATTTCTTTATGTTACATTTATAAAATGAAGTATCGAAACGCATCATCGGAAGAATGTATCATGAGATTGCCAAATTAATTAATGGGTTGCAAGTTATTAACATCTTTGAACGACAATTTCATGTGGTACAAATGTATAAATAAATCCAATATATTTTTTTTCAGAATCTGCTATTTTTTTCCTGTATTTCAGTACTTTTGTTCATAAGGTACATTGTTTGGCCACAAATGTATGAAAGAAGAAACACCTCCTTTCTTTAATAGATTCTCAACTTTATCGCTAAAGCATAAGCTTCAAAGTTGATTGGGGAAATTTGACAGTTTCGAGTAGCTTGGATGTGCGGGCCGTCTGTACCTACTTACTATGCAACTACAAATTGATTTTATTAGTTACTGAACTATACCAAATTAATTTTTCAGATTTCCTTTTTTTTGTTGCAACTTTTTAACTATGTTCGTAACATAGGTAACTCACATATAAATTTGTAGGTGTCCGACTAACTTCGACCACAAACGGATATCTTAGTCATGAGCTTATTTATAACACGGCAAACAACCCTACCTATGCACAAAAAAGCTTTTCGCTTGCTTTACCCCTGAGGCTCTTAACATTTAAATATGAAAAGATATTCACAGAATCTCAGAGCAGTAACAAAAGGCATAACTTTTAATTTCAATCCGCTCTAAAACTCCATTCTATAAACACGATCCACGGTAGCACTTAGTCAGATTTTTTCCTAACCGTCTTAAGTCTAGTTAATCAAACCTTGAACTAAAAGCTCTCGAGAACTTTCCAAGATCTCTTTCGTGGTAATAAAATAAATTAAAAAAAAAAAACGCTAAGTAGGAACTGTAGGTAGTGCAGTCTTCATTTATTCAACGGGGGAATTGAAGTAATTTCCAGAAGGAAAATTAAAAAGAAACGAGCTTATCTTGGCAGACCCTCGCAATTACAGCATTGCTAAACAAGTTAAGGTTTGCTCGTACTTCCTCCAGGTTTTGAGGGTTCCGTTCACATCGGGTGAAAACGGGGCACTGTTTCTAAGCCGTATGTCTGACCGTCAGACTATCACAGGGGTGTATCTTAGTGAGCCAGTTGATAGTTTCATATAATATAAGCGTTACTTCGGCCTCCATCATCTATACTAATGTTATAAAGAGGTAAAATTAATGTAAGCGTTACTTAAAAGATAAATAAAATCATTATTAATACTTAATAATTTAAGCATTACACATGCGTTACTTAAAATTAATATAAGCGCTACTTACTGTAATATAAGCGTTACTTCGGCCTCCATCATCTATACTAATGTTTTAAGGAGGTAAAATTAATATAAGCGTTACATAATAATATAACCGTTACTTAAAAGATAAATAATCATTATTGATACGTAATAATATAAGCGTTACTTAAAATTAATATAAGCGCTACTTACTGTAATATAAGCGTTACTTCGGCCTCCATCATCTATACTAATGTTTTAAGGACGTAAAATTAATATAAGCGTTACATAATAATATAACCGTTACTTAAAAGATAAATAATAATGATTGATACTTAATAATATAAGCGTTACTTAAAATTAATATAAGCGTTACTTACTGTAATATAAGAGTTACTTCGGCCGCCATCATCTATACTAATGTTATAAAGAGGTAAAAGTGAGTTTGTATGTAGGTAATCTTTGGGACTAGGTACTGATCAGACTACGAAAATTCGTTCACTAATTGAAAGCTAGTTAAAACAAGAAATTTCACACGGACAAAGTCGCGGGCATAAGTTATTAGCAAATGAGAAGGTAAACTATAATATTTATAATAGTATAAGCCTACCTGTACTATGTACAGAGACGCCAGCACAACAAGCTACCCGAGACTACGGTATAATTTTATAAAGAAAAATAAAGAAAGAAAGAAAATACATTTATTTAGCACAGACTAAAAGACACACAATACACAGATGGTCAGATAATAGTCGTACATCAGATAAAAACAAAAAATAAAAAGGATAAAAATAAAAAGTGCAAAGTCCGATATAAGAAATTAGCATTATCTATACAGTATTCTATGCCTATAGTGTTCCCACTGCTGGGTCACAGACCTCCGCCTGTGACCCAGCAGTGGGAACACTATAGGCATTAACATTATACGTGTGAATCTGTATTACGGCCCACTATCTCACAGAGAGGAGTCTCTGTGAGATAGTGGGCCATAATCTAGATACACAGGTAGAAATCACATATCTTCGGATTTTTGGTATCGGTTTTCTCACGATGTTTTCCTGCACCGTTCATGTTTTTCTGAGAGCAATGGTGATGAAATAATTTACACAAAGAAAAGCGCCTGTTTGGGTTCGAACCTGCGACCAACTTAAAATACATATACAATACAACTCGCTACCAACCCGCACTGGGCCCGCATGGTGGATTACAGCCCACTCCCTCTCACAGAGATCAGGCCTGTGTCCCAGCAGTGGGGACATTATAGGCTGATTATGTGTGTGTGTGCGATACAACTCTTAACTCGCGGCCGTTACCCTCTTATTTATTATTATAATTTATTTTTTAATAGTTTTGGTGGTACGGAACCCTTCGTCCATCTGACCACTTTTTTAGAAAGGGCAATGGACTCAGTTCATCAAGTTAATCTTTTACGTTCCGTCCGACCAGACTCGCTTAATATCAAAGATACTGTCGTTGTGGGAATTTTTAATTAGCGGCGTCTGTCCACCTTGCTTAATTAGAACTGTCACGACAAAAACTATATAAACGTAATTAGATGTGAATCCTTACCGACAATGAGAATATTTATTTTTTGTAAATCTTTTTGAACTTTTTTTTAACCGACTTCAAAAAGGAGGAGGTTCTCAATTCGTCGGAACCTTTTTTTTTTTTTATTTTTTTTTTTTTTTTTATGTATGTTCCCCGATTACTCGAAGATGGCTGGACCGATTTCAAAAAATATTTTTTTGTTTGAAAGGGTATACTTTCCAGGTGGTCCCATTGTCATCAGGTCAGGATCTGATGATGGGATCCTGGAGAAATCGAAGGAACTCTTCAAATATTATAGGCACACCTATAGCGATTTGGGTATTTTTTATAGTAACTCGTGCATTTGCTCTCGAAAAGCACTATTTGGTGAAGTGGAACTGATGATGAAGACCATAGATGGCCACCGGAACTACTCAATAATAAGTATTTCATGGGTTGCGATTCGATTACATTATTATGGTTGCTAAGCAAGTTATGCTCGTCACAATGCGAATGGTGAAATGGAGCTGATGGTGAAATACCAGGAGAACTCTCAACAATGAATTTCCCTGCATCGGGAAAAGCAATATTTTGGTAAAGGCGATGAACAAGTTGACATTAGGCTATTGTAACTTAGATAAATTATAAACAGACCCACTAAAAAGCGGGAAATAAAAACTTTTTAACAAAAAAGAAAAACCGACTTCCAAAAAAAACACTACAAAGTGAAAAATAACTTTAATTTCGGAAGTCGGTGGCAAAAAACTTAAATACAAATCCAAAGACACCGACTTCCGAGATTAAAGTTATTTTTCACTTTGTAGTGTTTTTTTTGGAAGTCGGTTTTTCTTTTTTGTTATATCAAGGAAAGTTTTTCCAGGAATTCATTGTCTCTCTCAGATGAAAGGTGCTTCTCGCGAGTATTGGATCTATTTTTAATTTGTAAACCGGTAGAGAAGTTGATTAAAAGAAGTAAAAACTCCAGTTACCTATGTGAGTAGAACGATGTTTTAGACAATAATAAATCACAGTTCCTACCTATAGGTACAGTCAACAGCAAAAGTAGATGATCAAAATCAGAAATTCAATACTAATTAACGGAGTTCGCGTCAGAACTGTATGGCAGAGCTGTTGCTGTTGTTGTTGTTGAGCTGTGTGCAGAGACTGTGGGGGCTGTGTGGCAGAGTTCTGACGCGAACTCCGTTCATCAGATATTGAATTTCTGATTTTGATCATCTACTTTTGCTGTTGACTGTACACAATAGCCTATTTGTCACGACTAAACGTAGTAGATTAAATAAAAAAACAGTGGCACTCCAGGAGTGCCGTCAGAAGTGAAAACTTGAAAAAGCATAGTAATTTCATAAATATGTTTGAAGGTCATTCTTCCCAAAGAAAATGTACCGCGCGTTAATGTCTTTATAATGGCCAAAACTTAAAACAGAGGTGTCGGTTACGGTAACAGCGTCGCGTGTTCCCATATCACAAAGAATTTCCAACGCGCCTGAAGAAGTTTTCGCTTCAAAAATAAATGTCTCCTACACCTTTACACCTTTGTAAGAGATTTTATTTACTTAATTATCCTATGAAACAAACGCTAAAATTATCTCTCAAAAAAAATATAAGTTCAGACAAAATATCGCAGAATGTATATATTTTAGTTTTTAATAACGCAGTAGAAAACATAAAATTTGCCAGCAACAGATGGTACGAATGTCGGGTCGCTGTACTGAAAATAATATTCATACGAAGAAAGCTCAAAGACTAACAGCACACGTCGAGCTAACAGGGGCTGTGCTTTACTCAGTGTTCAAAATACATTGAAGTTTAGCCAAAGTACCTGTTTTTGTTTGACTTAGTCAAGCCCGCAATGTATTAGGGTTGCGGAGATAAAATGTATGCTCGTCGATTAGTCATGTAGTTTCACGTAAATGGTATGCAAAGCCGCTCTGAGTAGGTTGGTAAAGTGACCCAGACAGGCTTTTAGTCGCACCCGGCGAGGGCCCAGCAACCCTTACCGTGTACCATTTAATTTTGAAAAGTAATATCGTTTTTTGTTATTAAATATTTCTATTAACCGTGATTTTCGGCGTGGAAAGTTAACTAACATCTTTATTATTAAACTTTATTCGTTTTCGGCCTTAAGTATTAATATTTGATGCTTACATGCACGAGTGTTCGCTTTGGTTCTAAAAATAAACTTTTTTAATGGTTGTTGAACAAAATCTTAAACGAAAATAATCCTTGAATTAAAAAAGTTTACTATTAGTATTGAGCCTGAGATCTCGAAGAACAACCCACATAATCATATGATTTTAACACCCTTTTCAGATACCCATATCACGCCACAAAATCTATTTATAATTCCGCATACCATAACAGCGAAAACATTCCCATAACATAACCATAATCCAATGGTTATTACGTAATGTAACCTCGGCGCAGTCACAACGTACCTGAAAAAAAAAAGACGCGGTCGTCATCTAAGCATTTCATTTAAAAATAACGCGATCCTTCCGGTATACTGGAGATTGAATGGCGTCTTTTGCCCGGAGATACCCGGCCGGGACACTGGAAGGGTAAATTGGTACATTCAGAGGCCACATTTCGGACGTACTGGCCATTATTGGGGTCTCGGACGGAGGGGAGACGCCGATTTTGTGCGGACTCTCGCTCAAACGCTTATTTACCTGTGTGTCGCCTTCTGTGTGCCATCTAATGGAAAATTTATCTTTGAATGTGTAATGGCCCAAAAGATAGAGGAACGAATTTAAAATATTTTCTTGGAAAGGATACGCGTAGATAAGATTATAACTGGTTAGGAAACGGTCTTTAGGTACTTTGTTTGTGGCTAATGGCTTGTTGGGCTACATTATTCTCTGAATTTATTATTCTTTTAATGAAAACTCATTATAAACAAATTGTAATATTTAAACTAATACGAAAGTTCCTTTAAGCACTTTAATTTTTCGGATTAACAACTAATCCTTCTGCTATTGGCTCTTTTGCATGAAACATGTATGCTTTTCCGATCGTTATTTTTTCTGCTAGAAAAAATCCCTTTTACCGTTCTACGAATGTAAATATGTTAGAGAGATTCCCCGTTTCGTACCGATCTACCGTGTAACGAAACTACTACAATGGAAGGTTGTTCAATTGGGTCAGAGGTATTACAACCATAATCAAAAAAATACTAGCCTCCCCGACCGTTTTCGGTCACGATGGCCAATTCTCAATGGAGATTAGCCAGGTACGCAGGAGATATTATAGTGCACAAGTGTGTGCGCAAACACAGGTGCACTCTCTGTTCCTTTTACTCTCGTAGTCCGATGGAACGGCAATCCGACACGACCGGGGAGAGCTTAGGCGCAGGACCAACGGCTTAACGTGCTTTCCGAGGCACGGGGGTATTACACCGCCAATTTCTAAACTCCGGACCATTACTAAGAAATTCCTAAAGGAAAACCCAATAACACTTTGTCCGACCCGGGAATCGAACCCAGGACCCCACGCTCAGCAGTCGCGCTTGCAACCACGAGACCAACGGGGCAGTCAAACAACCATCACAACAACAACCATACCCTTATGGGAACTATATACTCGTATATGGTGCTGAATTAATGCATCAGCTAATCCTATCGCATTCTCTGCTGGACTTAGGCCTCTGCCAAGTTGCAATACGGTACCCGGTTCTCAGCCTTTCGTATGCACTTTCGACACCCTTACCTGACCCCCCATTAAAATAAAAAATAAAAAACATTTATTTAAGGTTACAATGGCCATAGACCTTGGGGTCTAAAAAGGCCACTTTGGCAGAATCATAAAAGGATAACATAATGGACAGTTAACCGTTAAGTTAATCGTATCAAATCCCATTGGTGAAGCATTTTTTTGTTATTATTTTTTGTCTGTGCTAAAATACCAATCAATCCGATCCAAATCAAATCCCAAACTCTATGATTATACCTACGTAGTGCAGCGAAAAAAAGAAAAACACAGTCTTCGCCATAAATTATGATTCATAATGTTATCCTTTTATGATTTTCCAAAGTGGCCTTTTTGGGCCCCCTTACAAACTAACATTTGACTTTATTGATTACTACATTTGATTTAACAAATGTATGAAACAAAACTGCTGTTAATAAATTAAAGCTTAAAACTATGTTAGTAGCACTTCACTTTACTAGCTTGTCCTTGTGCTGTACTGTGGTACTTGACCGCAGGAGCAACGGAACACCACCTCCTGCGGCCAAGTCTTCTTTCATGACGAGGGGCAGCGCACCACTAACGCCTTGAAGTTGACGTTGCGGTGCGAGGTGTGACTCCTGTAACAGCACCCTCGGCGCGGCGTCGGTTTTTACTCCACTTTGCCCTGAACACCTTTTTTAGGATGCCCTGACGGCTGACAACCTTTTTAGGTCATCGGTATATCAGTCTATCTAACTGGGGGCATCACACGCTAAACAATGTATCTGTTATTCTTTGTATTTCTTTTAGCAAATCATCATCAATCAGGTAATTAAATGTAAATCATATTAGACAGGCGATGAAGATTATAGCTGTCATGCTTGTAATTAGGACGCCTAAGTAATTAATTAAAAAGCTAGGGTCTTGTGTCCTTTCTCATCTTATCGTCTCAAATCCTAAATGTAAATAGGTAATATTAAATTCAAAGTCCTGACTGACTGATATATCAACGCATAGCCTAAACCGCTTGTACTAGAGACATGCAATTTGAAGGGTGTGTTCTTTGTGAGGTATATAGTAGGTATCCAATAAGAAAGGGTTTTTAGAAATTCCACCCCTAAGAGGGTGAATGGGGGAGGGTGAAATTTCACGCGGACGAAGTCACGGGCTGAAGCTAGTAATATTATAAATGCATAAGTAAGTTTGTTTGTTACCTTTACACGCCTAATCCGCTAAACCGATCATCATGAAATTTTGCATATACGTTGTCAGAGGTATAGGATGATACACTTCATTCAAAAAAAAAATCCTGTTCCCGAGGAAAAGAACAATAACTTTCGACGGTCACAATTGCTTTAGGATGCTAAATGGCGCTACGTGTCTTTCGCATATTCCCTATTCAGTAAATGGAATCATCATATTATATGTACGTATGAGCTTTCTGTCAAGTCCATTTTGTGACAAAACGTTCCTTTTTCGAATCATGATTGAAATATGACCCAACTTTCGACCAGTATTCTAACAAAAAGTACTAGGCATGCATGAATTCACGATAGTATTTTTTCATTGCTAAATGGGCCCAATCTTGACCTTGATCACGCCTGATGGAAAGCGATGGATGAGGTCTATGATGGAACGAATGTGCCCAGAAGATGCCTTAGGCTCTGGAACTCCAACGCATCGACGAAACACAACAGGCTGCTTGACGCCCGGCGACTACGGTGGGAGGGTGGCGATATTATTTCAATAATTTGAATAACCAAATAGGTAATACTTTATAGTGATAAAGTATTACCTATTTGGTTATTCAAGGTTTGTTTGTTTTTATTTTTGTTTTTTAAGGATTCAGTAGGTACTCAAAGGAACCCTATTACTAAGGCTCCGTTGTCGGTCCGTCTGTCACAGGACTGCATCTTTTGAACCGTAATAGGTAGACACGAAATTTTCACAATATGTACTACTATGACCGCCATAACAACAAATAATAAAAATAAAATTAATTTAAATACGAAAAGCGGTCCCCATAAAAGAAACGTGTTTCTTTTAAATATGTAGTGTTGAAATATTATACGGTGGCACGAAACCCATCGTGTGCGAGTCCGGCTCGCACTTGGTCTGTCTTATTGTTTTCATAAGGGTCAGTTCACACCGAGACGCGACGTGACGCGCAGTTTTCAAGATAGAAATACAATTACAGACCTTATCTACTACACAAAAAGGTACACGATTCAGTGAGCTAGGCCGCGCGCCGCGCTGCGTAGCTCGACGTAGTAGGTAGACACTGAATTGTGTACCTTTTAGTGTAGTAGATAAGGTCTGTAATTGTATTTCTATCTTGAAAACTGCGCGTCGCGTCGCGTCTCGGTGTGAACTGACCCTTATGAAAACAATAAGACAGACCAAGTGCGAGCCGGACTCGCACACGCTGAGCTAGGCCGCGCGCCGCGCTGCGTAGCTCGACGTAGTAGGTAGACACTGAATTGTGTACCTTTTAGTGTAGTAGATAAGGTCTGTAATTGTATTTCTATCTTGAAAACTGCGCGTCGCGTCGCGTCTCGGTGTGAACTGACCCTCAGTGTGTAATGCAGGTGACGCTCACAGCCTTGACTACTCTTTCAAGGAATGCCTTTCACAGCCGCATCAAAATAACAAAAGTCAAAATATTTGATTAAACCTTTATACAATGTTCCCACTGTTAGGACACAGGCCTCCTCTCGGTGAGAGGGAGTGGGCCGTAATCACAGATATAGATACACCTAGATAACGCAAGAGCAACTACTTCGCGTGCCAAAAATCGCACCAGCTTACGTTCCAAAATCGTAAGCCGCCACTTTCGCGCTCAGTCCTGCCTGTGCTCTGGGTAAGCTTGAGCGAGAGCACGAGCTTCTGAGAGTTCTGACGTCATAGTAGATAGTCAAAAAATGGCACGATTGGTTTTCATACAGTTCGTGATACTTGCGTTATCTAGGTCTATATATCTATATCTATATCTGTGGCCGTAATCTACCACGCGGCCCGGGCCCAGTGCGGGTTGGTGGATGTCACATGTCTTCGAATTTTTGGTCCTGGGACATGCCGGTTTCCTCACGATGTTTTCCTTCATCGTTTTTGAGAGCAGTAGTGATGAAATAAATTACACAAAGTAAAGCGCCTGCCTAGGTTCGAACTCACGACCTACAAGACCATTCGGCCATTACTGCTCTCATTGAAAACTTCATGAAAATTGCTATGACAGAATCACGTCGCACCGTTGCGTCGCGCCTGTCTGAGCCTTTACGCATATCGATAAGTAGATACAACCTAAAGTTATAAATTTAGTCGTCTTATTTACGACAGCACAATTAATGTAATCTAATGCAGAGAATTCTGTAAGGGTCATTTCACTTATGAGTGATCTTTCAATGGATCGTACCTACTTAACTCAACGTCTTGAGACGTTCTCTGAAGAGCTTTGGCCTTTGGAAAGTTACGCGACACCAAACCACGACCGCGGCGCTACGCCTCAACTTTCAATTAAATCTTAAAATAGTCTTCTAAATTCTAAAAATTTTAGGATTAAACATTATTTATGTAATACTAGCTGCGCCACGCGGTTTCACCTGCGTAAATGTCGATCCCGTGGGAATATCGGGATAAAAAGTAGCCTGTATGTTAATCCAGAGTGTCAGCTACCTCCATACAAGATTTTATCAAAATTGGTCCAGCCGTTTGTCCAGAAGTTCGAGCTTTTTTCTATTAAAAACCGACTTCCAAAAAAAACACCACAAACTGAAAAATAACTTTAATTTCGGAAGTCGGTTTTACCATTTTGGTACGGTACCCTAAAAAGATAGTGTTTTATTAAAATAAGCACTATTAGATTCGTTTTAGCTTATAATCTTTTACATTGCATAATATCTTTTTTCTCCCAGCCTCTGTTTTGTTTTTAGGGTTCCGTACCCAAAGGGTAAAAACGGAACCCTATTACTAAGACTTCGCTGTCTGTCCGTCCGTCTGTCTGTCACCAGGCTGTATCTCAAGACCCGCGGTAGCTAGACAGTTGAAATTTTCACAAATTATGTATTTCTGTTGCCGCTATAACAACAATTAATACTAAAAACAAAATAACATGAATATTTAAGGGGGGCTCCCATACAACAAACGTGTTTTTTTCGGCGTTTTTGCCTTGTGGTACGGAACCCTTCGTGTGCGAGTTCGACTCGCACTTGGCCAGTTTTTTGTGTTTCGTTTTTGTTGTTTGTTCTAGAACGTTATAAGTTTCCATAGTGGATCCCATTGTAATAAAATTGCGTGAATTAAAATAAATCTGCATACTTGTTTTACAATATTGATAATCTGACGCCAAGACGAGCCAAGCGAAGCGCAAGGGCACTACCTACCTTTTCTCGAAGCACTTCGTCGTATTTTTGAACCTTCATAACTTGGGTTTGGATTATACCAGATAAACAAAATTTTCGGGATATGATGTCAGTGGTATTAAACCTATAAAGTTTCAATTGCATAGCTCTTATACTTTAGATTTTATTGATACCTAAAATACCCCGATTTCGTCACTGACTCACTGACTCACTGATGATCATCAATATTCTAAGGGTCTTCCCGAAGTCCTAGAAAGCTGAAATTTGGTATGTAAGCTAGTAATAGTACACAAACAACAAAAAAACTCCAAAACTTGGAACTTTTACCCTCCAACCCCTTAAAATAGGGGATGGAAGTTTGTACGAGACTTCCGCAAATTTTGATGCTAGAGTTCTGAAAATTGATATAGGGACTCCTTGTTATAAATAATAAAATACGTATTTCAGGATTTTCAGTAAATAACCCCCCAAAATTTTTTATTTTATTTCATAAGCCTCTTTCAAAAAGATGTGAAATCCCACCAAAACATTTTCATGTAAAATGTTGCCAAGACGAGACTACATATGGCTCGCACTGTCAAAAAGTTATCAGATCTCATGTAGAGCCAAGCTTCTTACTCTACACGCCCTAACTTCACAAACTCTACACCTTAGTCAAAATATGTGGCTTGGCCGTTTCGCTACCATCACATGGGCGTAAGGTGAAAAATTTATTCACTGTTCATTACTTTTCTGTTTTACAATAGTTCTTGTTGTAACGAAACGGCCAAGCCTCATATTTTGCCTAAGGTGTAGAGTTTGTGAAGTTAGAGCGTGTAGAGTCAGAAGCTTGGCTCTACATGAGATCTGATAACTTTTTGACAGTGCGAGCCAAATGTGGTCTCGTCGTGGCAACATTTTACATGAAAATGTTTTGGTGGGATATTACTGACCCGGTTTCATAGCGCTTTGTGGCGAGTAACTTAGTGGACGCGTGTCCCTACTTATCAGCGCATCGGACTGCGCACGCGACGCTCACCATGGCCGACAACAGCACCAGCCCACAAGATTTAAGCGACCTCATTGGTGACTCTTGGATTAACACTATTAAATGGTTTTTGTTCGTGCTGACTCTCGCGGCGGCCGTATACGGAGTGACATCATGGTGCATACTCAAGAAGTTTCGCCATTTGAGAAACTATGTGCTCATCAGTGCAAATATAATGAACGTTTTATTTTTGTTTTTCTATTTCATAAAAGATCAACTATATAATATCTTTCGGAATTCTGAATTTGCTGTGAGCCTGTTCTTTTTTATATTAGTTTTAATAAAGTATCTTGTAGGATCGTATTATTATTGGTTACTGGTTCTGTGCTACATCTTTTATGTTGATTTCGTTAAAGTTTTTCGTCTTGACATTCGTAGAAGGTACCTTAAGACTAGCCTATTTGCTTTGGGTCTACCGTTTATATTAACCTTATTACTTTATGTTCCTGGGGTTTATGTTTTTATGTTTGTCTCGAGGACAATAACTACAAATCTAATATTAGATATTATCGCCTTGGTAATGTTGTTCATGCCCATGTTGATTAGTTTTGTTCTCTATTTAATAGTTTTATATTCTTTATTCCGCGTTAGTGAAGCTAGTACGAGTACATCTTTTAACAAATGGCAGCGGTTTTATATAGCTACGTTGATTATGGTACTCAGTAATTTTGTCGCATTACCTTATGTTATTCAAATATTTGGTGTACGTATTACATTGGTCATGTCGGTTATAATGGAAGTCGGAAATATTTTTAACGTAATAGCATTGGCTGTGTATTTAATTATAATAAAGAGTAATCGAGAATTATGGCGAGAATTTCTGGATAAGAGATCAAAACAAAAACAAACACTCGAATTATCTAATGTTCGACAAAATAATACCTCAACTATTTTGACCGCTTAGAGCTTAGATAACCAGTTTCGTTAGACGATTGACCTTTAAGCCGGGTTAACGTTAAAAAGCTACCTAGTAGCCGGATTCAGTTATTTATTGATTGATATTAAGATCAATGTCACGTGTACCTACATTAGGTTCTATTTATACGTGAAACACTCCAAGATAAAATGTGATCCAACCAAGTATTTAAGTAAATGTTACATACATGTTACATACATTTCGGATTCGTAGATAAAACGTCGTTATGTACTCGCTACGATCGCTATAAATAAGATAAGACATAGAGATAAAGACACGAAACTTCGTCTATCGTGTTCACAGGCCCGTTGTAATCGTTTAAGCTAGGTACGAGGGTAGTACATAAGGCCTGTGTACAGTTTAAAGGGAATCTTTAAGGAGCGCGCTATTACACATAAGGGAGTACATGGATTCTCGATTTTGGAAAACTTTTGGAACTTAAAGTAGGTCATGCCATTTTTCGATATGGGTGTTATAAAAAACACCATAGGATTGTTATATATTTCGACCAATGGGACACCTATCCGAGAGGGGAAGGCTTCCCCGCTGTGGATAGCGATGCGCGCGCAGCCTCGTCAACATGGCGCGAAACCTAAGCCACGCCCCCTACCTAGGCTTGCGTCGCGCGTGTTAGGAAATAACCATGTAAACTATCTATAAGTATATATTATTATGTAGGTATATTACCCAAAATAAAGCTTTGAATATCAGAATGAATACTAGTTATTTAATGTGTGTAGAAGTACCCATGAATATGGTATGTGTGTAGGGAAAGGATTTTATGAAATAAAGCACAGAAAGACAAGACCAGATGTTTATTTCAATTTAGGCTTGTCAGTAATCAGAAAGCTAGTCGTCCGTTCGGGATCTAAGTCAGCATGGAGAAGAACGGACAAGAAACTCCATGGAATCAGTATTATAGTATTCTATCAACACATTTATTACATTGTCATACATTATCGTTATTTTAACAACAATTAATTCTATCTCTTGGACAATGGCCCAAGGAACTCAGAATAATAGCATAATAACAGCAGCTAGGAATATTCCATTATACACCTTAAAACATTAGCAATATTGGTCATGTTATAACAATACAGAACAACATAGTTATCAGCAATAATCAAGATAATAATATCAATTAACTTACATGACATCTGGTCGATCTATTTCACATAATAACGGCACTAGTTATCAACTGAATATCTAGCAAACAACAACTGATTTGATAGTCATTACAATCCTTTTTATATCCTTTCAACCAACGTCTTATAAGTCAAACATCTACCGCCATTTTGAACCAATCACAGATCATCATATATTTTGGCTTAATATCTTCTAACACAGGTAATAATAAATAAGTCTTATTAAGTGAAACCATTTTAAAACATTATAAAGTAATTAAGCAATTTAATAAGAGTTAATTCGTATTTCTTAGCCATCATTAAAAGAATATCAACATCAACTGACAGTATTGTGCCGATCGTTTGAAACAGCTTATTATATTAAATTAGCAATATAAAATCTAAGATATACTACAAGTATAATCAAATATTACATAATTATTTATAGTAATAACATTTAAGTGATTTTGACAAGTTATGACTATTGTTTTGTTGTAAACACAGTATCTAGTCAAATTAGGTACTTCTATGTTGGTCTCAATCTTCGTAAATGTGATAGATGCCTTTTGCCAACAAACAATATTCTAATATTATAATTAAATAAAATGTTAAATCTAACACGGCCATACTGACATGTACTTCGTTCTCGAAGTACCTATGAATCTACAGTCTCACCAAAAACGACAACGTTTGATATTGACCAACTCAACAGAAAGTTTTTAGGTGCTCAGAGCCAATAACAACCGTTTTACCATTATGTCTAAATATCTTTGCAACTTCTGCTAATAATGTAATTGAAGAACGTTAAGCAGTACCAACTTATACAATTTAGCAAATAATAAATTGCTTATCGGTATAATTTACAGTTAATAATATAAAATTGGAATAGCAACAATTTGGTAAGTCATTCATATTCAACAGCTTCTGAATCGAAGCAATCACTAGCGATCATGAAAATAATTCAAATAACCCATCGCTCGGTCAATCTGACAATATTATTCACATTTTCTGTTAACATTTTAACAAACTTTTAACATGGCCATTAACTGAACATTAGGTACTACACTTTGGAATTAAAAACTCTAAACAATAGGTACATAACAACAACACACAGATAAACAATAATAAAAGCAAACGGGTCAAAAATTACTAAGAAAATTGTTTTAGTTTTTTTTTTTTTAATCTTGACTCCTTACTATGTTACTTACATCTTGACTTGATAAGCCAATCACAACTGTTTTAGGTGTGTGTGTGTGTTGTACATTTTAAATTCACAATACGTTATTCATATGTAACATATAATTATTATCTAAACTATCGTATCGAATCTATGTCAATGTATCGTTTGAAGGTTCTGTTAAACTGAAATAGCAATAAATTTAAAAATAATCTATCACGGCTATTCTGAACTGTACTTCGTCCTTGAAGTACCTACATTTCTGACAATCAATATTATACAACACAACAACCAATACTTTGGGGTTAACTTTGTGTTATTATTGGCACACCCACAGGCACAGACACTGGCACAGCCACAGGGACAGCCACTGGCACAGCCACAGCCACAGTAATGTAACTAGTACAGCCACAGGCAAGCCACAGGCACAGTAACTGGCACAGGCACAGCCATGAACACAGCCAGTTATTTATAATAAGTCATTATCATACGTCATTTATTAGCATGTCAACATTCTGTCATTAGATTTTTGTCTGTTATGAATTCCGAAATACTGTAATATGGTTTGTTCATAAGTAAAGATTTTTAGCAGTTTCTTAACTATGCTCACGTTGAATTTTTTGATTGACGACTAAACAGTTAAATATGACTAGCGCCATGCAAAATACATTTTTGTACATTAATGCTGTGTGGGACCTTCTTACGCAGAAGCTATTGTTATCCCGTCGACTTTGGTAACTAGTATCCGATATTTTTTTAAACAATCTCGAAATATAATTATAAGGATGGAAGAGAATATTTTAAATGCGAAAGTTTGTGTGTGTTTGTATGTTTGTTTGTTCCTTCTTCACGCACAAACTACCAAACGGATTTGTGTGAAATTTGTAAGTTAGTTTATAACCAGGATTCTAACACATAGGATACTTTTTATCCCGATATTCCTACGGGATTAAAACCTACGCGGATGAAACCGCGGGGCGCAGCTAGTATACCATATACCCAATTCCGTGACAACATGTATCGAAGTTAATACTGAACAAACTGAAAAATCAACACCTTTAAAATACATCTTATGTCGGAGCAATCTATAGTCTATTTAAATCCTGTGGTCGGACCTCCAATCAGCCGCAGCAAAATGATACCTCCTACCTACTACCATTTCGCAAAAATATTTCCACACTATATCTACTAGTGATGATTAAAACGCAATGAAACATCGTTGTAAATTTAGATATTTGAAATTATTTTCATTTTAAATCTAAATATTCTTTGTATTGATAGGATAAAAATATATGTTGTAGTTTCAAATCAACATAAACACATAGTTTACTAAAGATAGTTTCGTATAATTTTTTTTTTTTACCTTAAAATTCTACTTTATCGATCTAAGAAATATGTATATTTTTTATAACATCAATTTAAGTTTTCATTAGGATTAACGTTTACTATACAGGGTTATTTGCAAAACACCAAAAACCTCAAAAATAAGAATATTTAAAAGATTTAAATTTCGTTAAGGCGACTACATGACCTAGTGCGGTCTTTGTCGGACTGCATAGAAAGAAAGAGAAACGCGATGACACAACGCTGGTAATTTATTGCAAAACATGAAGCAATTATCTATCTGCAAAAATCTATTGTTTGGACTACAAAATTAAAACACTATTTTTTCTATTATGTTGCTTGTAGAATAATCTGACAAAAAAATCATAATTATTGTATGTATAGTTTTTATCGTAAAAAGAAAGTTTTTAGAGGAATCTTCATGATTGTTTTCTATCGTATCCAATTAGTTGTATTATGTTTTCAACACACTATCTACCTAGCATATATCCTGAAGAATATCATATATTTTTCTGATTTTGTTTACTGTAGTCGATCATTATGATCGACTCGATTAAGTTTTATTGTTTCTAAAACTTATTTTTTTTTGCATTTAGGTCCTGTAGGCCCCATAATAAACAATGGTTTACAGTTATCTATGACCTGTAATCCAAACAATGTACATCTTCTATGTGCTTTAAAGATTTTTTTCTCTATTGTTTGTTATCTACATAATAACTTCGCATTTTCGTTGTTTGCCACCGATTTCCGTATTTTTTTTTTTTTTTTTTTTTTTGCCTTTGAATCGTACCTACCCCACACAACTAGCACAACACCACCTGCCATGCAAATATCAGCGACAGGAAGCTATTACAATATCATTAACATAAACTAAGTGGCAAAAATAGATACCTACGTATTATTGAAGCCAACTCAAAAACTACCCAAGCAAAGTTATTGAAATTTATATGGGACCAACCTCGATTTGCAATTGCCAGAGATATTGTGTAACAAACAAAAAAAAACAGTTAATTGAGAACCTCCCTGCTTTTTTTTGAAGTCGGTTAATTAAAACTACACATTATACAAGATTATCTTCCGCACTAGTGTTTGGTTCAACCCAATTACCAGGCCAAGGACGGAAGTCTTTCTTTGGCAACTGTTATATTTTTCAAATTTTCAAAGTTTTAACTGATTTTAAAACATAATCATAGGTTTTTTTTCATATACTTTTCGAATTCAGCTGTAAATAAAACTGTATCTATCGTATAGATGTGATGACGTAACTAGCTAAGTATCACGGACCTAAAGTGACAGTTTCTTTCTATACTTGTATAATTTAAAAATAAATAACTGAACGAAAAAACGATTAAATTTTCTATTTATAGTTAATGTAAACAGGATGTTTTAAGTATATACTTAATGTGGTTTATCTCAAAATTAATGAGGTTACCCTACATCATCTTATCTAATTGCATTTCGTTGTGATTTAAAAGAGCCTCTGAGGGGCCTTACCGACTTATGCTAATTCGTAGGTACTGCTGCTCCATTTAATCCTTGGAATGGGTATCGAAGATATTACAGCAGCTTGCAGCTTCGCATTCCCGCTCTCGGAGTTGCAGCACGGTGTCATCGTCACGTTGAGAGTTGAGAGTCGGCGACTCGCCGACTCCAATGACTTCCAGCAGAACACCGATTGCTCCAACATTGATCATGAAAATAGAAAAATAAAATGCATTAGTAAGCGGTTTACAATCCCACTTCTGATGTTAGGAAATAACCATGTAAACTATCTATAAGTATATATTATTATGTAGGTATATTACCCAAAATAAAGCTTTGAATATCAGAATGAATACTAGTTATTTAATGTGTGTAGAAGTACCCATGAATATGGTATGTGTGTAGGGAAAGGATTTTATGAAATAAAGCACAGAAAGACAAGACCAGATGTTTATTTCAATTTAGGCTTGTCAGTAATCAGAAAGCTAGTCGTCCGTTCGGGATCTAAGTCAGCATGGAGAAGAACGGACAAGAAACTCCATGGAATCAGTATTATAGTATTCTATCAACACATTTATTACATTGTCATACATTATCGTTATTTTAACAACAATTAATTCTATCTCTTGGACAATGGCCCAAGGAACTCAGAATAATAGCATAATAACAGCAGCTAGGAATATTCCATTATACACCTTAAAACATTAGCAATATTGGTCATGTTATAACAATACAGAACAACATAGTTATCAGCAATAATCAAGATAATAATATCAATTAACTTACATGACATCTGGTCGATCTATTTCACATAATAACGGCACTAGTTATCAACTGAATATCTAGCAAACAACAACTGATTTGATAGTCATTACAATCCTTTTTATATCCTTTCAACCAACGTCTTATAAGTCAAACATCTACCGCCATTTTGAACCAATCACAGATCATCATATATTTTGGCTTAATATCTTCTAACACAGGTAATAATAAATAAGTCTTATTAAGTGAAACCATTTTAAAACATTATAAAGTAATTAAGCAATTTAATAAGAGTTAATTCGTATTTCTTAGCCATCATTAAAAGAATATCAACATCAACTGACAGTATTGTGCCGATCGTTTGAAACAGCTTATTATATTAAATTAGCAATATAAAATCTAAGATATACTACAAGTATAATCAAATATTACATAATTATTTATAGTAATAACATTTAAGTGATTTTGACAAGTTATGACTATTGTTTTGTTGTAAACACAGTATCTAGTCAAATTAGGTACTTCTATGTTGGTCTCAATCTTCGTAAATGTGATAGATGCCTTTTGCCAACAAACAATATTCTAATATTATAATTAAATAAAATGTTAAATCTAACACGCGCAAGTCTATAAATAGGAGTGACTCAGAGTGCGCGGTGCTCATTTACGACAACACGACGATACAGTACAAGGTAGAGGAAGACGTCTCGACTTTGGCACCCTGCTTACCTCGGCACAGCGGTCCATAGCAAGCATACCATTCTCTCTTATGTAAAGTTATCAAAGTAAATGTAATTATATCAATGACAAGACGCCAGGTCTAATGTGAAAGTACAGTGTAAATAAGGTATTTTATGTGACGTGTTTATGTGCAAAATATAAATGGCATGTGCCTTTCAAGCTGACCACGGCGTTTTAATTGACGTATTCTCCTACTGTCCCTTAAATTAATATTTTTAACGACAACGACGTCTTTCCTTTTGTTCCATCCTCCGCCATTGTCTTCTTCCTTCCTTCCTGTGTTGCTACATTCCATCAATTCTGGGGGCCTAAAAAGGCCACTTTGGCAGAATCATAAAAAGACAACATAATGGACAGTTAACTGTTAAGTTAATTGTATCAAATCCCATTGGTGAAGCATTTTTCAGTTATTTTTTTTTTGTCTGTGCTAAAATACCAATCAATCCAATCCAAATCCAATCCCAATCTCTTTGATTATACCTACGTAGTGCTGCGAAAAAAAGAAAAACACGGACTGTCTTCGCCATATTATGATTCATAATGTTATCCTTTTATGATTCTCCAAAGTGGCTTTTTTATGTCCCCTGGCCCCTGATACATTCATACAATCACCTTACACTTCTTCAACGATCGAATATCACACAATCACAATGTATGGTAGTCGATATAAAATATCAATATCTTACTCTTTTTGTTTTTATAACGCTTTTTAGGGTTCCGTACCAAAATGGTAAAAACGGAACCCTTGTGGTGAGACAAGTCTGTCTGTCTGTCACAGCTGGAAATCTCAAGAACTGCTAATGCTATCAACTTGAAATTTGGAATAGTTTTAGATGACGTTTGCCCAACTATTTTGCAAATAAGAAAGAAATAAAAATATATGTATATTTTTTGCAACAGGGACTTAAAGGGGGTCTGAAAAATTCGAAGTGGAGCTACTAAGGCATGTGGGGTATCATATGAAAGAGCTCAGTTTGCATATTCTCATTCATTCTTTTCTTCTTTTTAGGCCACATAATTTTCGACTTTTTATGAAAAATTTAAGAAAAAATACCGTTCCCTTATCTCAGAAGTTTGCAAAGAGAAAAATCTGAAATTATTTTATGTGATAGAAGTTTATGTAAAGATTACAGGAAAAATAAAACGAAGTCTCTAAATAGCACACTTTTTCAGAAATCATCAACAAAAGTTACATTAGTTCCACTATCGGTCAAGAGATGGCGCTGACATAAAACTTCAATATTCTACACCGCAGTGCACAGTGTCAAAATTCTCTGACGAATATAGGCCTCGCTGATGAAAATTTTAATAAAAACATAAGATGGTACGGAACCCGCGGCGCGCGAGTCCGACTGGCTCTTGCCCGGTTTATTAGCTTGTTTGTAACTAACTTACAACTTAAATAAATCTTAGAATCGTCGTATCGAAGTGAAACTTTCTATGTATGTAGTTCAGATGACAAAACTATAATTTGACATCTTGGAGCTGATCTGATGATGATGCAGCGAGGAGGTTGATAGGGGAACTCTTCAGTAGGAGATAGGCCTTGTAGAGTTAGGGGCTTGTTTCTACATTAGATCTGAAAAGCGTTATGTAAGTCTTGACAACCTACTTTACATGAAATGTTTTTGATGGGATGTAATTTATTTTTGTAGGGGGCTCTATTTCCTTACATTTTAGCGGTGATATTATTTATAGTTAATTAAAACGGTACAACACCAATTACATTACTTAACATAGAGACAATAATAACGTTAACAATAATTTTGTTAAATATACTTAGTTTAATTTAAGGGGCCCGTGGCTAAATAATAACAGCCGCACAGGTTGATCGATCAGGTTAAGCTACGCTTGCCGCGGTTGGTCTGAGGATGAGTGACCATCGTTACATCCGTGACCCCTCCGTGCCTCAGAAAGCACGTTAAGCCGTTGGTCCCGACTGTCATTCGTGGATCTTTGACAGTCGTTACGGGTACTCAGAAGCCCGAAAGTCTGACAACCAATCTTACCAAGGGGTATCGTATTCCCCAGTAACTGGGCTGTGGAGGTCAGATAGGCAGTCGCTCCATGTAAAATACTGATATTCAGCTGCATCCGGTTAGACTGGAAGCCGACCCTAACATAGTTGGGAAAAGGCTTGGCAGATGATGATGATGATACAATATATAACAAAAAAAACAACAACTTCCAAAAAAAACACTACAAACTGAAAAATAACTTCAATTTCGGAAGTCGGTGTCTTAGGAATCAGTATTTTAGTTTATGCCACCGACTTCCGAAATTAAAGTTATTTTTCAGTTTGTAGTGTTTTTTTTGGAAGTCGGTTTTTTTTTTTGTTAAAAAGTTTTTATTTCTCGCTTTTTAGTGGGTCTATTTATAATTTATCTAAGTTACAATAGCCTAATGTCAACTTGCCCATCGCCTTTTTACACGACTGCGGCGAAGCCCAAAAGGAGGGTTATGTGTTTGACCTGTAGGTATGTATGTATGTCCGTTTCTTTGTTCCCTCGTAACTTCTAAACGAATGAACGGATTTGGATAAATTATACGTCTTTAGATTTGTCTTGGTAGCGCAAGTGGCACTGGCTACATTAAAATCAAAAACAAAGTAAAATGGCGGATTTAGGGTGCTATATTGTGGAGTTCGTTTTTTTTTTTCTTCTAATACCATCGAGTGAAATATCAAAATTAAGAGTTTTAAACGGTGATTACAAAAATATATACAACTTATATAGTTAAAAGTAATTCGAAGTGACAAATCGTAAAAAACACGTTAAATAAAATAATTATTTCTTGTTCCCTGTTGAGTGACTTTACGGGTCAGCTAATAATTAATACATAAGTAAATCGTCTGCAAAATCTTTCAAATTTGTAAACTAAAAAGCTGGAAATAAAAACAAGTAATTAAAAAAAACTCAAAAACCCGACTGCGGTAAAAAAAATTAGTTTAAAAAAAACTGAGAAGCTAAAAACAAGGCCATTTTAAATTAAATAAAAGTTGGAAGCAGGCGGGACCCATTTGAGTTTAAAAATATAATAAAAAAATGGTATGGGTCCCGCCTGCTTCCAACTTTTATTTAATTTAAAATGGCCTTGTTTTTAGCTTTTCAGTTTTTTTTAAACTATTTTTTTTTACCGCAGTCGGGTTTTTTAGTTTTTTTAATTACTTGTTTTTTATTATAAAATATTTCTTTTCTCGATGCAGGGATGTTAATTGTTGAGGAGTTCTTCTTTTATTAGTTTTTAGATTAGATGCTGATAATCCTGGCTGCAGCATCAGGCCAGACTTATGTCAACATTGCATTGAACTTAAAATTAGTCCTGTTTAAAATGAGCCCAAACACGACTACGGTGCTGTAATTTCAAGGTTTGTACTTTTTCTGATGCTCCTGGCTTCAGCATCAGGTCTTCGGTGTTCCTCAGTAACAGTACGTTTATCCACACATCGAGCCCTTTTCAATGAGCCTAAACACGATATATCTGCTGTTAGTTATCGAGGAGTTAGGTACTCTGCAGACTATCCTGACTGCAGCATCAGGTCATGACCTGATGATCATGAGATCAAATGTGGCAAATGCCCTATCAAACATCAAAACAATTTACTAAAACAGTCCTTGCCTGTTCGAGTAACTTCTTACTGTTAAGGAGTTGTACCTTCCATCAATAGCCCAGCTACCTGAGATGGTGACAACCATACACAAATACACAAGATACTTCATAAAATATGCGAAAAACAATAAGTGAGCCTATAAAATTTGAGGGTTGCCCTCGATTTCTCTAGGATCCCATCATCAGATCCTAACAATGGGACCACCTCAGAACTATCTACTTTCGAACAAAAAAAGAATTTTGAAAATCCGTCGACAATTGGCGGAGTATTCGATGAACAAACATACAAAAAAAAAAACATACTAACACACGAACATAGTACCTCCTCCTTTTTGTGAATTCGGTAAAAATAAGTCTTCTTCATCCATATCATATTTTGACAAACACTGGACACGACAACACTCAGAACGAAATCGCGCTCGACTGCGGACAGGCAGATCGCGCGCGTTCCCACACCCGCGCCGCTCCCCGCCCCGCGCTGCCAGTCTGGCCAAGCACTCAAATAGAGCAAATAAATAAAACTTTACGTTTGAAAATCTAAAACTAAATTAAGATCTGTAAAAAACGTAAAAGCCTTGTCACTAGCTTAACAACACAAAGCGAAACCAAACCGCAATAAAATTAGATAATCCAGACATTCCTTTGATTCAGTTAGCTTTATTAGATTAGTGAAATATTAAATCATGGTTAGGAATTAGGATTAACGTTTCAAAAGATCGAGTGGAGAATAATTCTGTAATCTTAGTGGATAATTTGTCTTCTTCAAAGTAACGTTTCGGGGATATCCCGTTATTAGGTATGTTTCTTTAGACGAAGCCCCCAGTTTGTGTCTTTGTGGCTCAAGTTGACGCTAATGATACCTGTTCATACTACTTATCTTAGAAGGAGAATTTTCTTTTACAGATATAGGTACGTATAAACTCACACCTTCTTCCCATGGGATTAGGCAGACGAACGTCACCTGCAGTTACAATCCCTACATACTCCTTTTGCGTCGATTACGTATATACTTTTGGTCATACACGTACACTGGTTGCGAGTACTAGGCATCTGAAAAACATCACCAATGGGGTCAATATTTCCTTCTAGGGCGTCCCCTCACTGCGTTTTCACTTGTAAATACCTTAAGCTAGTCGCATTTAAAAAAAACCATTTAAGCATACTCTTTTAAATTTTTGTCACTCCATTGTCAATTTTCTTTCATTGGCTTTTTCTTTGCCGCTTTATTATAAGTGTAACTAGCTGACCCGATAGACGTTGTCCTGTTATTGATTCGAAATACACATGGCGCCATTTATTATCATAATAACGTTATTGTTGTTTTCCTCGGGAACAGCAATTTTTTCGGAAGGAAAGGTACCTTATGTCCGTTCCTGTACACCTGACAACGTATATGCAAAATTTCAGGATGATCGGTTCAGTGGTTTAGGCGTGAAAAGGTAACAAACAAACCAACTTACTTTCGCATTTATAATATTAGTTAGAATAGTAGTAGTAGTAGATAGCCTGTTTAGTTTCAGTCCACATAAAGCAGACCTTGGACTATGAGGTGACCATTTTGATGGTGCGTGGCGCGGCGAAAGGAACAATCGAACTTTGCTGTTTTATCCACACCGTGCCTGACAAGTCATCGTAGCAGTAATAATTCAAACATACAGTCCTTTCATAGTTATTTCACCTCTGACAGCAGCAACCCAAGAACAACCTTATTGTAACTGCAATAAAGATCACTGTGATTTTGACAGTAATTCAAAGACAGTGGTAAAATAACTGTGAATTATAACAAATTATACTATTGAGAAATGTTTTTTTTTTCTTAAAAATGAGTAGGTTCTTCTACACAGTATGTTTTTATTTTATATGCAGCCAGCTAGTTTTAATACACAACTCGCTGGGTTTTTATTATTCGCTACACCGAACTGTAACTTGTGGTCCACCGAACTATGATGCGGCCAGAACAGAAAAAAAATATGTCGGCGCTGCGCTGTTTCAGTCTAAACTTTATATTGTAACAGCGAGCATGCTAAAATATCTTTTGTAACTTTACCATGGTATGCTCAGTTTATGAAGCTCGTGGCTTACAGCCGCACGGGCCATCAAAGGATAAACTATACACAACTATAACTATACAGTAACTGAGTTGTGGAGGTCAGATAGGCAGTCGCTCCGTGTAAAATACTGGTATTCAGCTGCACCCGGTTAGACTGGAAGCTGAACCAACATACTTGGGAAAAGGCTAGGCAGATTAATTGACCTAGTCTATGAAAAATCTATGTCTTTCAGCAGAGGATAGTTCAAAGTCATGATGAATTACATATGTAGTGTAGGTAGGTACTACAGAAAATTGACGTGTGGTTGGAGAATAAATAAGTTAAGTAGCACTACCTGTTACTGTCGTGCTTTCTACGACTTTCAAATCCTGCAACCTGGCCGTAGGTCTGCTCTCTTACACACTATTTTTCCAACCCTTATCTATTCCTTCCTTGGTCTTTGCTATATTGCCATAATATACCTACCAAATTACAACATCTTCTATGTTATGGGTTTGGTTTCCGCACTTAGTTCTTCAACCATTGTGCGTGATTATTTCAACACCGTGCAGTCATTCTGACCAATTTCCTTTTGATGTAACAAACAGGTGCGTTCTCGTTAATTTCCAAATACCCGGAACAAACACCAAAACCAACAACACAGTTCCACAAAACCGGTCTAACATCCATAATTCCCTCAGAATATGAAATAATTGCCAGTACTTCAATCAGGCTACAACATTAATGTCAGAAATTCGAAGTACCGTAAAACAAGGCAACGCATGCGCCGAATGGGTACTTCGTTTGGGTAGTACTGGCATCTGTATAAGACATAAAATTTGAGGCTTTACGTAATGTTCTACGAGAAGGAATGAAGGATAACTTTAACGTCTCTAACAAGTTATCACTTGTTTACTAATGGGTGAGACATCAAAATCTGGGTTGATGTTGATTCGCTGGGTTTTGCTTTGTTTTATTGTGGTCTTGGAGCTTTACCTACATATGTATGTTGTGAGTTTCATTCTGAAACAAAAACCTGATAAAAAAACCGGCCAAGTGCGAGTTGGAGTCGTACATAAAAAGTTCCGTACTACAAAAAGCCGAAAAAAAAACGTTTCTCACTTTAATTATTAAATAAAAAAATTCTGACGAATTTTATAATCATATTTTCATTATATTATTTAATCATTTTGTATGCCTAAGTGGCTGATCATGGAATGAACATGATTAAGTATATAATTATATAATGAACACCTGTATGTAAGCCATGTATAACAAATAAACGATTTGAATTGATTTGTATTTTTATTGTTGCGGCAATAGAAATACACACTCTGTGAATTAAATTTCAACTGTATTACCTATTACAGCGCTCGAACTGCGTAATACACTATCTACCTCAATCGGAATAATTTTGAAGGATATTGCTAATCCATTGCTTTTTAATATGTTCGAATAATTTGTCTGCTCAACAACGTACCTACATAAAATCAAAATCGTCAAAAGGACGCAATTAGGGTGCTGTTCATGAGAGACAGCGGAGGTTTAGAGGGTTGGCACCCTTTGTGTACGGAGCCCTAAAAATGACTGTCAGGAGTAGGTAGTAAGAGATTTTTGGTGTAGTTTCTCAGGGTTATATAGATTCAGTACATGATTCTGAACCCTGATGACCATGATTCTGAATCATGTGCTGAATTCATGCTTTCAGTTTGCGCGTTAATGTCCCTGCCACACTGTATATTCACGACCATTTTTAGAAACAACAATCTAAGTATGAAACTGCGTCTGAGGGAAACTGACCAGTGATACGCGGACTCAATAGTTATTTACCATTTAGTGATGTCATAAGCATGAAATGCACAATTATTATCTCGGTTCCACCCGTCATGGTCCGATATCTCTGCTGATGACCGTATATAGAAGTCATCTGCACACGAGTTTGACTACCAAAGATGTCTATTAGCATATCTTGATTGCCCTCGTTGGCAACTAATTTATCGATATAGAGATGTTGTAACACACGAGAGAAAAATTATAGATTTGTGAAAAAATCTCTGTTTTTACATTCCAAGAATATTTTGCTTGATTTTTTAACATTTGTTTCAGATTTTATTATCTATCTATACTAATAATAAAGCTGAAGAGTTTGTTTAATGAACGCGCTGATCTCTGGGAATACCGATCGGATTTGTAAAATGATTTTTGCATTTCATTAAGTTTGGCTATACTATAAGTTTTTTCAATTATCAATCTCATTGATGAACAACAAGTCAACAACCATCAACAAGGTTGCTTTTGTTGTTCGGTTTAGGTTTACATCTACCAACCCGCACTGGGCCCGTGTGGTGGATTACGGCCCACTCCCTCTCACAGAGAGGAGGCCCGTGTCCCAGCAGTGGGAACATAATAGACTGATTTTGTATGTATGTTATGTTAGGTTTACTTAGTTCGTCCCGTTCGTCTACATAACATAAGGTATAAATAAATGAATAAAATCAACGTTTGTAAATTATTGTACTACTCATCATTAATTTCAGCCGAAAAACGTCTAGTACTGGACACTCCCCCAAGCAATGCCCCTTCGACAAGTTCTGTGCATTTCGCATCCAGCGGATTTCTGCGGTTTTCATCAGGTTATCAGTCCACCTTGTGGGAGGCCTTCCAACGCTACGTCTTCCGGTACGCAGTCGCCACTCCACCTTTCGGCTCCACCGGCCATCTGTTCTACAAGCAATGTGCCTGCCCACTGCCATTAAGGTTTGGCAATTCTTCGGGCTATGTCGGATACGTTGGTTCTCCTACAGATCTCTTCATTTCTGATTCGATCGCTTATGAAAAATCCAAGCATTGCCCTTTGGGTGACTTTCAGTATTCTAATGAAGCTCATTGTGAACGGCCATGTTTCCCACCAACTGCAACGTTTCAGTTTTACAACTCATATCGTAAATAATATCTCATATGCTCAAAACTAAGTCCATAAAAAACCATTTACACGTTTATTCTGCGCACGTCGAAACTTTAGTTCCGCAATAGTTCCCCAGTCCGCCCGTCAGACCACGTTTCCGTGCACTACGAATTTTACAAAGTTTACATTTACAAAGCCTTTTTACACGTCAGCCTTTTGCTACCGTTCTCTCTAATATACATATTTTTATAAACTTTGTAGATAACTTTTAGTATGCCCAACCCACCTTTGTAGCGTGTTTTAAAACTCTTGGGAAACTTTGTTTTACGATACTTCATTTTACTAAACAGTTATGAGTACCTATCTAAGAAAAGTAACTTTTCTTGTAGGTATACCTAGAGTGTGGCAGGGACATCGTCGCACAAACTGTAACCATGAATTCATGAACAGCACATGATTCTGAAATTATGAAAAATCTGCTGTTTCATAGAAATGTGCAATCCTACCTCATCATCATCATCATCATTTCAGCCGAAAGACGTCCACTGCTGGAAATAGGCCTCCCCCAAGCACCTCCACTTCGACCGGTTCCGTGCTTCTCGCATCCGTAGCCAAGAGTAGGCGGCCGCCGGGTTCTAGGGGCCAAGTGCTTTTTGTGCTTGTCATTTTTTGGGGTGGGGGGGCGGGTTTGATGTCAATTTTACAACATTTTACATTTTCAAAACTAACAAATTAAAGATAAGCACCTACGCGTGCAAAAACGTCACTTATGCAAATGATGTAAATTTTCAGGAGAAGCGTTTGAAAATTCGAGTGAAAATTCGACACCCTATTATAATGTATAGTTCTTCTTGACTAAACAATAACGACACAACTGCCCTCTCGCGGAAAGTATACGCAATAAACAAATGACAGTTACTCATAAATTTTGACAAAAATAGCATAAGTGACGTTTTTGCACCGTATCGTAGGTGCGATTATTATAAATTATAACAACCTACACAACTAAACCAACAGCTCTATACAATACCCCCTGACCACTAAACGCACAAGTACTTAGCATACAAACAAACAAGATATAGATATCAATCTGCTGATTGCTCTCGGCGCCATTATCATGTGTTATTCCATGGGTTAACGATGATGGCGTCGTTCGAGGTTAGAACAGCCCTTAAACAAGTCTTATAGGTACGTTATATTCATTGTTCGGTCCTTATATACTATTTTGCTTGAAGATAATGTTAGATTTGGCGCAAATATCAATGATTACTATATCAACAGCTGTAGGAAACTCTTTAGATTTTGTTTTATTTGTGGTTAAATAAAAACTGACATCGTTCTCGTTATGATCTAAGTAATAGTACCTACATTACGATACGTGTGACTTAACATTAATAGGTACTACTTAAGTCACACGTATCGTATACTATTTTATAGCATGTGTGACCTAAACGCGCACTTAAGTCACGCTTTTCTGTGTAAAAATGGACTATTTAAGTCACAGAAAAGCGTGACTTAAGTGCGATTTTAGGTCACGCAAATAAAAACTGACATCGTTCTCGTTATGATCTAAGTAATAGTACCTACATTACGATACGTGTGACTTAACATTAATAGGTACTACTTTAGCCACACGTATCGTATACTATTTTATAGCATGTGTGACCTAAACGCGCACTTAAGTCACGCTTTTCTGTGTAAAAATGGACTATTTAAGTCACAGAAAAGCGTGACTTAAGTGCGATTTTAGGTCACGCAGTGCGATAAATAAATAATAACTTTATTGTACAAAGAGAAACACATACCTAAAGTCACACACTAAACACAAGTTAGGTTAGGTTATGCTTATCTACAGATTCATCATCATCATATGTCCGCTGCTGGACATAGGCCTCCCCCAAGCGTCGCTACATCGACCGGTCCTATGCTTCTCGCATCCAGCGGACTCCGATTTGGAGGTATAAAAATTACTTTCCGTATCATACTTTGAAAATTTTCAAAGCAGTTCTACTTCATCAACAATGAGTTAATTAGGGACTAAATCAATGCGACAGTTCTACTTCCTAAAACCACAACGTAATCAGTCCATACAAATAGAATTTAATTAGTAAAACTAATAAATCCGAAACGATTGTTCAGTTGCGGCTGACGCAATTACATTTGATAATTAACATAGGTACTGAATCGATGAGGTTGGTTAGCGAACTGTGCCGGTTGATTTTTGCGGTCTGCACTAGTTTTGACACAAACCATCCTGTGTCGTGGTCAGCGGAGTGAATGTTTTTGTGTTCCATCGGAATTTAGATGGCATTTGTTTTACGATGGAGTGGTAATCAAATATTCATTTTAGTTGGATGTTGAACACTGTCGGTTGCTGTTTTGTCTATTGACAGTATTTGTGAAAATAAAATGTTTGTTTTGAAACCATAACGTAACGTAAAATAAGCATACAAATTAAATAAAGCAGGTTTAGGTTATAGGTAGGTACCTTAAATTAAAAGTCAGTAAAAGAACAGCCCTGATTTGACGAAAGCTATAAAAACAATAAAGAACTTGAATGAAATTGCAATCTGGAGAAACAATAACCGTTAGATGCAAAAAGTTAATAAAAAATAACATTTCATACCCTTTTAACTGAATATTTTTCTAAAAGCAATATTCAGAACAATACTAAAACTTGATTAGAAAAGCCAAAATTAATTGGACAGCCCGCGGCCATTGCAATAATTATAATCAAAGCATTCAAAACTACAGACTTTGTAAACAGCTGTGTAGCAATTTTGCCTTAATTACATGCCATATAACAGGCGACTAGAACAACTAAAACATTAGCTAATCAGCGTTGTCATCACGATAATAATTAATGGAATCGATTCGAAATTGGATTGCAAACATTTGCATTCGATATTCATGGGATAGACTAAGAGCGATTAAATAATTTATCGCTCTCTTTTACCGATGTCGGTCGTGCTATTAGTTGCGAGTTCTAATTTAACTGATCGCCCTTATTGTGTCCAATTACATTCATACTAATTTTAGAAAATAACATTAATCAGAAAGCGATTCGTAAATTCAAATACTAACAAAAAGTATCAATTCCTTAGCCCCGGGCGACCATTAATTAGAACCCGGTGTTTTGTACCTTCGTTAAAGTTGGGTTTGGGAAAGGTTCTATTCGGATATCGGTTTTCAAATAAATATATAAAATTGTTATGATATTCAATTTGAATTCGTTTTCATCTTCCCTAATTTACTGCTTGATTGGGAATTCCCAACACAGCTTTGTCAATCAATACAGAAATGAGAATCTGTTATTGAACTTCATCTACGAACAATAAACATCCTCTACTGTACAAGAGATAGAATACTTTTTTATTATGAACACCATAAAAACCTTTCAATCAAGAATCTTTTGGCGCTCGAATGACGCGTGACGTTGACAGGGGACGCTGTTGGTAAACAACTTTGTGAAATGTATTGAAAAAACAAGATGGCGGAGTTTTAATTATTTCTGTGTTTGTACAACAATAATATTCATACATTTTCTGTTATTACTACCAAGAATTGTAATATCAATTTCTACATTGTTCATCTCGACGACTTAGAGAAACTTACAATCAGAGGATAGCAATATCAGCATCTACACGTCCCTACAACGAACTTCAGACGTTCATTATTCGTCCTAAGGCATCTAGGCGTGATATTAAGGCGTGCAAGTTGCTCGCGGCTTATGTTTCTACGCATCTTAGTCTAGTTTGCACACTAATGAAAAGCGTTTGACATCTCACAACATCTCTTCAAAGTGTTGATGAATGCCTGGGGCGCTGTATTTTCTCTCTTTTCCAAATAAAAGGTACTAAATCACAAAGTTCTGAAAATTTTACATTTCGAACTCAGTAATTTACCAAATTGTAGGTGTATAATGAGTTGGCGTGCCCCAGGGATCTTTGTTAGGACCAAATAATCAAGCATCGACCAAGTCTTAAAATAATAGTTTTTAAAGCGTATGTGTTCTGTCATTAAAACTAAGTTTCCATAGGATGGTTTTGACAGTGCTATTAGGTACAATTTTACGTATTGGTAACATGGCATAGATTGCAAAACCTCTGTCAAACCAACCAATAATACTACAATCATATCAACTCACACAAACTTAGAACCAAGTAGAAGTCACTTAGGAGACAATCAACAAACCGACCATGACAATAGACCAGAAAACTCACAAATCAATACCTCACCACAATGTAATCAATATTATTCACTCATTATCGTACTCAACGAACGCAACTGATTACTGCATCGAGTGGCCAGTAAAATGATCACTGAAATAGATACCTGCTGCGATACCTAATCTTCTATTTTAATACGCGTAAATAATTGTCTTTGCGATTGATGGAAAGGATTGTAAACAGTGTTTTGTTTATTTTCCTTGAATATTTCTTCTATAAATAATGGCCAAGGCAACTAGGTAGATTGTGGCTTCGCTCCTCATTAACTGTCACAGACTTCTTGTTCGTCTTAAGCCGAGATCTATAAAAGTATCTAAGCTCATACTTTGGCTAAGATTTATCCTTGTAGCTGTCGCACAACTGACAGACTGCAAGTGCAAGATAGAGACGGGGTTATTCTACGCCAAAGAATTTTAAGATTATTCTCTATGTTTTAAAGTAAACTCCATTGATTAATTCATAAGCGTTACACCTTCATACTCAAAAAAATATTAATGAATGCCTAGATAGATTTTAGATTTTTATAGATAGAAAAACACACCAAAATATAAAATCCCATGTACGTTTAAGTACGTATATGGGATTTTACATTTTGGTGTATGTTTGGAGAGGAACACTATAAAGAACAAACTCATTTTTTTCAATATATCACCTGAAATGGTTTGGATAGTAACAAAGTTGGCTTGTAAAAAGTTCGTCAATTACGATTGAAACGTGGCCCAGCTAACATCAAAATTCAACCTAATCCAGAAACACTTGAATGGAATGTCATCAAATACCATTCAGTCGTTAGCAACATCCGAACTGACACATTATTAAAACTAGCTGGATAAATCACGCAGAAATGCAATAGGCAGAATTTATTGAAACAGGTGCGTGTCAAACGTTTTGTATAGTTCGATTTTGAGCCAAATACCTACGCTTAGCAGGATTGACTAGTTAAAGCAATACTGGACCCCGGAAATCATGTTTGTGTTCCATCGGAATATACCTAAATGGCATGTGGTTGGTAACATATTTGATTTTTTTTCTTTTTTTCAAAAACGTTGCCCCACACTAGGAATTTCTCCTGTATTGTGGGTGCGTTTACAAACATTTAAACTCACATACCTACACAAACAGCCAGACCCGGAACGAGTACTTGTAGATCATACAAATATTTGTTCCCTGCGGAATTGAATCTGCGACACGCAGCGCAGCAGTCAATCGCTTAACCATGCGCCAACCGTATCGACATTGCGATTGCGATTGAGTGGTATTAAATATTTATTTTAATTGAATGTTGAAACACTGTTAGTTGCTGTTTTGTTTATTATTTTATTTAATAAAAAAATAATAAAGAATTTCAATTGGAATCAGTAGAAACAATGGCCGCCAGATGCAAAGATTAAAAAATAACACTTCTTAACTTTCAACTGAATATTTTTTTCTAAAAGCAATATTCAGAACAATACCAAAACTTGATTAGAATAAAAACCAGCCAAGTTCGTGTCGGACCACGCACAATGAACGGTTCCGTAGTTGGAATGAATTTATCCCAAGAACAAAATTAACATTGTAGGTATTTGAAAATCCTGTTCATACATTGCAACTGCAAATTTAAGTTGGTTGACTATTACCCGTAAACTTGTAAAGCCTACTTAGCTGTGATAGTTTTCCATTTAATTTCGTTATAATATACTACTGCCGACGACCTTGTGAAGGCCGCAGGCACCCGTTGGATGCGAGAAGCACAGAACCGGTCGAAGTGGAAGTGCTTGGGGGAGGCCTATGTCCAGCAGTGGACGTCTTTTGGCTGAAATGATGATGATGATGATACTACTGCCGTGAATTAATTCACATATCCAAAAGCATCCATTTAGCTGGCAGGGGGGTACACTTGACTCTAACAAAAATTAGCACTTTAAAGCTTAACATTTCACAAACGGATCCCTGAATCGAAAAATGGTTTTCACAATCCCGCAATATTTTTGAAAGATCTATCCAAAGATAGGTACCCCACACCATGGGGTAGATGAGTAAACAAAAAAACATCCTCACTCTACGTGTAGAGGAGGTACCCTAAATAATATATTTTTAAAGCAATATTCAGAACAATACTAAAACTTGATTAGAAAAGCCAAAATTAATTGGACAGCCCGCGGCCATTGCAAAAATTATAATGAAATCATTCAAAACTATAGACTTTGTCAACCAGCTGTATAGCAATTTTGCGTTAATTACATGCCAAATAACAGGCGACTAGAACAACTAAAACATTAGCTAGTCAGTGTTGTCATCACGATAATAAATGAAGAAGATCATCTCGAGAAGGTCCTCAAGGAAGAGTTCTGACCGAAGGGTGTTGTGTACCGCCGGTTTCGTGGTCGGCTACATGACACCAGTCAGCGAAACGATTGACGCAGACACTTCGTGTGCGTTAGTTTTTGGTTGTTTTTATAGTATTTTTAAGTTATATTAATATTGTATTGTATGTGTTTATATTATATGGGCTTTGATGCCTGAAATAAATGGATAAATAAATAAATGGAACACGGAATCACGCAAAAATTCAATAGGCTGAATTTATTGAGGCAGCCTCGTCAAACGTTTTGAATAGTTTGATTTTCATTCAAATACGTTTAGCACAATTGACTAGTCAAAGTAATACCGGACCCCGAAAATCGTAGACGTTCTTTAGATATAGGTACGTTTTATAATAATAGCAGTGTAAAACAATGATGTAGCCTGAATAGATGCCGTTTTGTTTTCGGGATTCAGAAATAGTTTGACTTTATAGAGCGGCGGCGTCTCTGTGATAGTGTGATAATCTTTCTCCATACATATACCATATTACCGGCCACGTAGGTACAAGGTATTGTAAAGGTTATCTACAAAACTCGACTTTAAGTAGTGCAGGCTGGCAGTAAAAAAACTCTGGTTGCATTCGAACAGTCAAGCTTTATAATGAGCTTTAAAATGTTTATAGGTATATTAGGTTTTTGTTTGGATAAACGAATGATAGTATAGGCGAGTTATTCCGGTCTGATCCCCTGAACCCCCTCCAGGCTCCACCCCCCCCTAGTTCTTCTTCTGTTTTAATATCTGTGCGCGGTGGCGATTAGAAATAATCAATTTTACTAAAAATTTAAATAAAAATACATATTATAAAAATGGTCAAAAATTGGCAGGACATAAACCACCCTTAATAATAAGGCACTAGATACACGCGGGGCGATAGTATCAACGATTAAACACAAACTTTATGATATTGATACCAATTAATCACAAATTAAGTTTAATATTAAGATTTAATATTTACATAATTTATGCTAATACCTATTTAAAATAATAATAATATGTACATTTATATGAAAAAAAAAATTTGCAAAATGATCATAGGGCATCAAAAAATTCGTCCGCATCGCTGTCAACAGGAACAGTGCCCAAAAGGCTGGCAGCATTGCCACGTTGTATAGCAATGCTAATTCTTTGGCCAAGAAATAGGCCAGCCCTCTGGTCACGTGAAGAGTCGACTAACCGCTTGGCGATATCTCGAAAAATATTAAAAGTTTAATATTGTTGAATACTCAAACGAAAAAAAACGTCTCACGGCTAGAATGTTAATTGTTATTATTTATTTTAATTGTGTGTGTTTAAAATACGTAATGTAGAATATACGGTTTCCATTAATGTGATAACCTAATCGCCACACTATAACAATATAACGTTTTATAATTTTAACGACTCCACACAATATTCCACACTATATAGGTACATCACAGTATATATATATATATATATATATTCATACTTTTTTAATAGCCAATAATAGTTTTAAAAAAACCGGGCAAGAGTGAGTCGGACTCGCGCACCGAGGGTTCCGTACCATCATATTATGTTTTTAAATTTTCAGCGGCGAGGCCTATATTCATCAGAAAATTTTAACACTGTGCACTGCAGTGTAGAATATTGCAATTTTATGTCACGCTCTTTCATATGATACCTGATGACTTTCATATGAGCCCCACTTCGAATTTTTCAGACTCCCTTTCAGTCCCTGTTGCAAAAAATATACATATATTTTTATTTCTTTCTTATTTGCAAAATAGTTGGGCAAACGTCATCTAAAACTGTTCCAAATTTCAAGTTGATTACATTAGTAGTTCTTGAGATATCCAGCTGTAACAGACAGCCTTAGTCTCACCATATGGGTTCCGTTTTTACCATTTTGGTACGGAACCCTAAAAAACGCCGAAAGGACGCATAGATGGCGGGTAGTCATGTAAGCCAATTCTCACAGTTGTCTATGGTAACTAGAACTCAAGAAACAGCTGCAGTATTTCCCTTCACGTTACGCTCATTCACAGTCATTAACATGAATATAATGACGACTACCGACAAACGTCAAAATGCCACCAAATCACCAGCAGCAAATTAACTAAAAGCCGTTCAAAAGTTCAATTAACTAAAATCCGTTCAATAGTTTACAATTTCATTCACTCAAATCTCTAGTAACGAGGCCCGAGGACCGATTGATCCTCTACCGAATTAATTTTCACAGGGATTATCCGGACGTATCAAAATTAACAAAGCAATGGTCTTATTACTTAATGCGTTGAATTACGGAACCCTTTGACGTTTGATTGGAGCTACTATTGATAGATAGGCGTGTCGTACGTAATTTCGACGCGTCATGACTTAATGGCACTAGCTTGTGATCAAAGTCCGTTTAGTCTTTAATAAATTAGACGAAAATATGAGTTCGTTATGATGAAGTGCCTTATGATGTGCTCATTTCCCATTCAGATAGGATGCTCACTTAAGTTTTTTAACGTAGATATCTCTATGCTCTTCTTCAGCATAATCAACCTATAATGTTCCCACTGCTGGGACACAGGCCTCCCCTCTGTGAGAGGGAGTGGGCCGTAATCCACGACGTGAGCCCAGTGCGGGTTGGTGGACGTTACATATCTTCTAATTTTTGGCTCTGGGACGTGCTGGTTTCCTCACGATGTTTTCCTTCACCATTCTGAGAGCAGTCGTGATGAAATAATTTACATAAAGTATAGCGCCTGTCAGGGCTCGAACCTACGAATCCTACAACTCGTAAGTCACAGCCATTAGCACTTTGCCACCACCACTGCTCCACCTGATGCTAGGAACTTGACAGAACTCACTTCACCTAAGTTTTCACGGTGAGATTTTTACAGAATAGCACTGCTGCTCTTCTCCAACCGTCAGTTAATGATACAGGCAGGTAAGAATAGGTTTTCTTATGCACTACAATGATGGTAAGTACTTACGAGGACCCTTTTTGAATAATCTGAAGGATGCTTCAGATTATTCAAAAAGGTTCTGAAAAATCTACCTTTTTAAAAACTTATTCTTTAATCATGTAAAGCTCGTTCTAAACCAGCTTGACTGTTCAAATGCAACTAGAGTTATTTTATTCACAGCACTACATAAGGTCGACTTTAGCAGACAATCTTTACAGTACCGACAACTAAACTTAACAACTTTCTCCATTGGACCAACATCTTAATCGTCAAAAATTATCAGCTACCCCATAAAAACATCAATACCTACTCGACCCAAATGTAAGCACGACCACAAATTTCTGATTCACGTTGTATAATTCGTTTCTCTAACTTATTTCCTTATTTTAATTTTTGTCGTAAAATTAACATTAAAAAATCCATTATTAAATTCTAACCCTCAAACTAATTACTTCTTTCAGTTCACCTTCGATTCTGATTCACACAATGTTAAAACCAGAAAGCCACAATTGATTAAGTTTGAATAGTGCTGCGGCAACTATTCGTTCAAAAAGTAATCGTTACAGAGTTTGTTGGTTTCGGTGTTTCAATTCTCATGCAAACCGCACCAGGGAATCGGAAAACTGATTGTCAATTTGCCAACAGTTGATATAAATGTGAACTTTTGTTACCGGACCGGACCGTGTATTTTAAACACGGTATTGAAGCGATGAAAGTGCAGCACTTTCATCGCTTGACAATGAATGAGATGGTAATGTATTTACTGTGCTACGTGAATTTACCCTTGTATATATTTTTAAAAACTTTGAGAATGTATAATGAGACTGTGTAGGATTCGACTGTAATAGTAGATTGTTCGCCAAGGGAGCAAACAACTATTTTGAAGGCGAGAGTGTTTTGTTGAATCCAGAGCGGAGTGAAGGATTCTAGAGTAGAATCCCGAGCGCAGCGACGGGTTCTAAAATAGAATCCTGAGCGCAGGGAGGGATTCAAAGTACGTTACATGAGCTTAAAATAGTGTTGCTCCCGAGGTGGATACTCTCTATCACTTTCTATATCCCCCTCTATGAAAAAATAAGTAAGTGCAACTTATGAATAAGAATAGTACGTTTATTTATTTACATACAATTAATTAAGCAAGACATACTCATTTTTTATAAAACTAAGTAAAATCCTAATTTGAGTAAACAATTACGATCGTTCGTAATTGTTAAAAAAAAAAGTTTGTGAAAAAATAAAAAAAAACTCGCGAAAAGCATTCTGCCTTCGTAGGCAGAATGCTTTTCGCGAGTTTTTTTTTATTTTTTCACAAACTTTTTTTTTTATTTGGCTTGCGCGCTTTTTACTTTATCATACAGCCAGTTACTTGTTCATACATTGTTCGTGATTTATATCTTTGGTAGTTGGAAGTTTACTAACAATATTCACATTCAAAATTCAAATAAAAAAAATAAAAAACACTTTTAGTCCCTAGGGCTTAAACAGCTATTTTAGTCCCTGTTTACGAAGAATACACTAGGTATTTTTTAATAGATGTGATATAAAAACATTTTAATGCAGAACGAATTCAATGAGCATGATTACATTGATTCGTTCTGTATCAGCAGTGGCAGCGGTGGCAGGGACATTGACGATGACGTACAAATGAATTCAGTGGTTACATGATTTTGTTGCACGATAGCGAACCGACGAAAAATTTCAACGCAGATAGGTCTGGGATCATGTCACTATCCATGGTAACTGGTTGTGCGTCGATGTTCGTGCCACCCTGTGTATTTTTTTTTTTCTTATAAATATAAAAAAATAGTCGGCAAATTCACTTCATACAGTAATTTATTTATTTAATTTAGTACCTGGTGTAATTTAGTCAATAGTATAATAATTTATGATTGTATATATTTCCCCGTTTGTAAAGAAATAAAATGATGTTCATACAAACAACAATTTTCAACAGAATAAACCAGAACACTAGAAATCAATGACAAAGCAGAGTTATGAATAAATAAATCGTATTCAAAATTCGAAGGCGCGGGTGACAGATGTCAGGATGAAATGAATGAATGATGTGATGACGTCATATGAATAGAAATAGTTCCTTACAGTTTTTGCGCCAGCCATTTTTTCTATATCTCAGCCCTTTGAGGAAACTTGCGGATTTTTGTATAGGACTGCGTAGTTAGTTTTATTTTTAAATTTTTTCATTGATGTTTTGGTGACGTCATTTATACTTAGGTACTTTTGTGTACAATTTTCTTTTTCAGGATGTAAATCAGAGGGCTGTTTGATGATTTAGAAAGTTGTGTTGTTGTTTTTAATTGATGGTAAGTACCGCTCTTCTGCCGCATGCCAGATGACAATTGGCTAAGAGAACCACCGATTGGGTCCCACTAAACGCATGACGCCATCGCGCCATCGCGGCAGGCCAAGACGAAGATGGCGCGGCGGGATGAGCTTGTCTCCTACCGTAGGGACTGGCCGGCACTAGCAAAAGACAGAATTGTGTGGAAAAGGGAGAGGGAGGCCTCTGTCCTGCAGTGAGACAATACAGGCTAGTTAGAGACCATTCTTATGTAGCATGTTTTTGGAAAATTTGGTGTTATATTGATCACATGCAAGTATGATTTACCCTCGAAAAAATACAGAATTTTCGTAGTTTTGCACTCTAAGATTTCAGTTTATTTTTACACATACATAAACTCACGCCTTTTCCAGTAGGGTGGGCAGAAACTACAGAATTCCACCTGCTACGATCCTTAAGTACTCCTACTGGTTCGTTTCCAATAATTTATTTTTCAACACACTTGCTCGTAAAGTGGCTCTTATTGAACCGCTTTAAGGTCCATAATGGAGTGTATTACGAACGCGTGCTTTTTCTTTACTTTAATCCACATGTTCTGTAATACCACAGATAACTATTTACTAGTCGGAGACGCGCGCTTTTTTAATCTCATCAAACCCTGCGTTCCGAATTGGGAAATAATCGATGTGTTCCGAATTGGGAAATAACTGAATTAGCGTGAGCGCGATAACGATAACGATGTCCCGTGAATCGTCATAGATGACGTCATGACATTCGCCATCTTGCGATAATGCCGACCATGCCCTAGAATAATATCACCGTGAGCGCTGTCAAAAATTACAGTGTGTGTATGAGGTTGTGTCAGTGTGTGTTTTGTTTTGAGTTGCATCATCTTTAAATTAAACTAACGTGGCATTTTTGAAATTGTGCTTCTGGCTGACAGTCGCCACCTAACCAAAGAAGAAGAACTGAAGAAGAAATGTGGTGTTTATACAAAGAAATACTGTAATAATATCTTTTTTACATTGTGTAAGCACTGTCATGTGAGCGCGTTCACGAGTGTTCCGAATTGTTGCCAGCTCTCAGCAGTCATAATAGTAATATCTAAATCGGAACGCATGTGAGATGATGCATGGACGTAATATTACGTCCATGGAGATGATGTGAGCGCTGTGATGTGAGCGATTATAGCTAATTCGGAAAGCGCCCAAAGAGACTTCATGCCGAAAGAAAAAATCCGCGGGCTATATTTCAATTTTTTTTTAAATAGTCTGTATTGTCCTTGGTCGCAAAATGAACTCGCAGGGGACCACAGACAATTTAAGGTGAATGCGCAGTGGTAGACCGCGAAATTCTTAGGTGTTTTGCAATTTTCAGGTTTGTGTTTATTATATTTTTTCTATAGGCTGTATCGGTTTTGTCTGTGCCATAGATTAATATATTTAAAATGAGTCAATGTTGCGCGCGCATAGCTAGTGCTGGCTAGCACGGCGCGCGGGAAAACAAAACCAGCGCGCCATTTTCCATACAAGTTAATATTTAACAATACAAGTCTGTTTTTTTTCCTCGCAAGTGTGTTGAAAAACGTCGTATGAAACGCGTGTGCATTAATCAATATACACTCGGCTTTCTTATCGCTCTCGCCTGCGGCTCGCGCGATAATATCGCCTCGTGCATAATGATCAACATAGCACACATGTATCATAATGTACTATTCCTTAATCTCTGAACAAAAAGGTTTGCCTCTTACTTACTTACTTCTCGAATATTGGTGTTTTTAATTCTCTTATTTCCTCCAAAACCCCGGAAGTATCTATCCCAAACTCCAAATGAATCACTTAAGGGGTCAGCAAATCGTAATAATCCAAGTTTAGCGATCCATCCATCAACGTCGCAACTCACTGGAGTCGGACATGTGAATTATTGTAACTACATTTTAAGTTAAGTGTAAGCTATGAGCAGAGCGGGTCTTAGCTCTTAATGGAGTAGATTTTATATGCATTTTAAGTAGGTACTGACTTTTCTTAGCAGTTTTTACTTTAAAGTTCTTTTATAATATAAGGGGGATTCGTTCGTGAAATAAAACTATTTCGTGAAAATATTAAACCGATTTGCAGAATACATTGTATGGAACAGCATTTTTTTTTTAATAACCAAATAAACATTTCCACGCAGGGGTTCAGAATCATGAATCCATGGTACAGTAGGCATCAAATTCTTTATTGTACAGGCGCCAGCACATCAAGCTACTACAAACTGTCAAATTTCCTTATGCGGGTGAAACCGCGGGACGCTGCTAGTTTTTTTCAATAAACTTTCCAAAACGACTCTCACGACTGGACGGTTTTTACGAGCAGTTTCGTTATTTCAACTATATACACGCTCATAGATAAAACTTAGTGCCAGCGTCGAACCCACCATTTGACCTAATTGCCAATTAACACCCGGCGGGTAGTCAATCTAATTTTTTAGGATCCATTAGTTCTAATTTAACTCGTTTTTAAACGTGATTAAAGGGAATGGAGATGCATTTTTATGTAGTGAATAGCTAATGATTTAGTTTTTTGATATATGATTTAGTATTTACGATTTATGATTTAGTTTTTTAGTTAATTTATGATTTAGTATTTTGTTTGCATATTTATGAAAAGGATATTTTGCTTTTTCAGCCTATAATGTTCCCACTGCTGGGACACAGGCCTCCTCTCTGTGAGAGGGAGATATTATTCTACCTATAACTAAATTCACGACTCTGTCCAATGTTTCTTTAGCATTTCCAATTTAAACCAGAACCAGCCAAAAAAGTGATTTCCTGCACCGTCACTGAATTTATATAACACTAGCTTTTCCCGGGGCTTCGTACGTCTGTAGGTCGGAAATTATCCTACGGAAACCTACCACTGCTGCACTGGGATAAAAATAATTACTTTAGCTTTTATAATAATCTACCTAGCCTTTTCCCAACTATGTTGGTTCAGTTTCCAGTCTAACCGGATGCAGCTGGATACTAGTATTTGACATGGAGCGACTGCCTTTCTGACCTCCACAACCCAGTTACTGGGTAATACGATACCCCCTGTTACGACTGTAAGACTTTCGGGCTTCTGACTACCCGTAACGACTGTCAAAGATCCACGACTAACAGCCGTGCTTTCCGAGACACGGAGGGTTCTCGGTATTTAAAGATGGTCACCCATCCACAGACCAACCGCGGCACGGCTGTTATTATTTAGCCACGGGCCCCTCTTCATTTATAATATTAGTATAGATACTTTTAGGCATGAGTATAAGTTCAAAACGCAGTACAGTCAGTTTACGATACTGGCTGCCATGACAAAATCGTTGTTAGACACTGGAAATTTCCATCTGGTTCAGACTATTCTGCTCCGCTTCAACCAAATGTTGCATCCAACCGACTAAGACATTAATTACACTGTATTACACTGATCCTCTGAACTCGACTTAATGTTATCAGTGAGTTAAGCTAGTTGAATATCTAACACAATATTACAATTACGCATAGGTACTTGTATAACTGAACACTTGAGAAAGTTCGCGTAGTAAGCAGAGCTTAATAGTACTAAGTCATAAAATAGCAACGTATTCACTTACCAATGTGTAATAAGTTATGCGGACTGTGAATAAATTTATCATGATTTGGTGGTTGTTATCTGGCTTTCCTTGATGTGTTAGGGTCGGCCAAGGGTCTAACCAGATACCTATCAGACTACCTTCCAAAGTTCAAACGTCCATAAATAATTGAATGGACACGCAAAGTTGCTCCAGCTGTCAGTCAGTCTTTTAGGCTCTCAGACCACCTATCAGACTAAAGCCGTTTCAGCTGTAACAATTGGTAATTCTCAAATGTACATTCTGCGCATTCCAGACTGCTGACTGACTTACCTATATGTTCACCACAGCATGAGCTTTTCTTTTCCGGATAATTACATTTCTGATGTTATCCTTCAATGAAACTCCGACCATAACCTAGCGCGCTGAGCCGGAAAACCGGAGTTACCACAGACTACTTAGAGAAATGGGAGTTACTAACATAGCTTACAGAGTAATCAAACTGAAGTGAGAGTGGGCTGGCCATGTTTGTCGAAGGAGCGATGGCCGGTGGAGCAGACGAGTCTTGGAGTAGCGTAGCGTGGGAGACCCCCCAGCTAGTTGGACCTACGACCTGAAGAAAGTGACTGGAACAGACTGGATGCGGAAGGTGGAGGAAAGGGTGTTGTGGCGCAGCCTGGGAGAAGCCTATGTCCAGCAGTGGACTGCGATAGGCTGAGTTGATTGATTGATGGACTATTCTGTTAAATCCCATGTGAAATCGATTTTCCAGTTTCAAAATTTAACTCCACATAGAACTGTAAGACATCATCACAGGCGCCAAGCCAAATCCATTAAAGTAATGGCATGTTCCTACAAAACCAACCGATAATATCAGCAAGCTGTACGAACACTTTATTTCAAAAATAGCTTTCCTTACATATAAATTACATACATTCACATCGACACAGAAGCAAAGATATATCGCCGTATGCTTTCACAATATTCGCGATTCACAGTTTTCAATTTATATTGAGTTCCTTTGTGAAAAGGATCGCGTTGGCTGTAGAAGTTTCAATTTTACACTATATGTGTCAGGTAGAACCTCCGTGCGTTTCACTTTAGACGTGGATACAGAAGAAATATTGGTTTCCTCCTGTATTCATTCGTTCCTTTCAACTGGCTCTGTTTTAGTTCTTTTTATTTCTTGTTGCTTGGACGTTAGTAGGCGTCTAGAGGATTAAATACGGTGAATGGGTGCTTTCTGTTCGTTTGCAGGATGTTAAGTTGATATTTTATTTTATAAAGTACTAGCTCTTATAAAGATACCTTAAGTAGGACTCATAGATATAGATACACCTAGATAACGCAAGAGCAACTACTTCGCGTGCCAAAAATCGCACCAGCTTATGATAAAAAATCATAAGCCGCCACTTTCGCGCTCAGTCCTGTGTACTGCTGGCTGCGTAAGCGTGAGCGAGAGCGCGAGCTTTTGACGTCATAGTAGGTAGTCAAAAAATGGCACGCTTGGTTTTCATACAGTTCGTGATACTTGCGTTATCTAGGTCTATCTATATCTGTGGTAGGACTAAATAGAATTGACAATTGGAGAAGATGGGGCAGAAACCCCTGCTAAAACCACGCTTACCTTTTTAAGCTTGGCTTTTAATTGAATTCGTAGGTCTTTTTTCTTTTATGAAGTGCTACAAGGCAGATAGACAAAAGTACTGCATGGATTTCGAAAAAAAAACAGATTAGAGAGATCTAAGTAAGTAAACATTTCGAATAAAAATATTATAAGGGATAATCTTTGGAATTACTGATCCGATAACAAAAAATATTTTACTTATAGAAAGCTATCACTATGGCTATGCATCATAGGACATTAACTTCACGCGAAGTCGCAGACAGAAGCTAGATACCTATTATTCCACGAACTCTGGGCAGCCGTTTCGAGTTTGCCAAAACTTGTTAAGGTTTTCACCACGGTATGCTGATACGAAAAAAGAAAAATATTTAGGCGATCTGGTGGACAAAATCCTATCCAATATAGAAGGCACCCGACGGCGACGGACGGCTGGCCCTAGGAATGAAACAACGAGCTTTGACTATACAATTTACACCACTGAACCGCATTATCAGCATAACTATGACTTCAAACAAAATAAAAATTCACTCATTAAAATAAGGGGCACCTCACGAATACTAAGCATCGGTCGGTTAAGTATTTCATTCGGAGCATTTCTTCCCGACCCTGTACTGCAGTGAATGATAAACGAAACTACCCACGTTCTAGGAAACTCATTAGTACATTCTCTAAGACTTAACTTGTTAACGAAGGAAGGTCAAAAATTCTTTTGCAGGCCAAATTTAGAACCTCTTCAGGTTCTAAAATTGGCCCGCGCGATTGAGGGAGAATCTAATCAGCGGATGGATGACGAAATATGCCGTGAGAATGGAAATGTCAGAGACATTACGTCAGAATCAATTATGCATGATATTGAGTAATCGCGAGATTCTCAAACAATACAGAGACTACCTAAGCGTCATAAAATATATCTATTTATAGCTTTGGGTGGTTACTTATAAATAAAGGTTTTCTGTTCCTGGATGTCTAGTCTCTAACTCCGTCAACGAAGATACGGACCCATCTGAAAGTACTTAACTCATTACAAGAAAAGCATAATAGAGTTCCAAAGTAAGTATCTGATTATCGGAGATAAGTTGCGTCGCTGATGACCCTGTCGGCAAAGTGTCCTGTCGGTGAAGAGTCCCGTTGAAGTAAAGTCTTGTCCTTGTTCAGTCTGTCGTCGGCGCGTAGTGTCTGTCAGCGTTTAGTCGTACACTCTAGTTGATTCGTCAATACAAGTGCAAATAAAAATTTTCGAACGGGCGAAAACACGTCGTGAGTAGGGATAGCTGTCAAATCGTGTTGTAATTAATTCTTAGTTCGGCTGTAACTTGGCTGAGAGTAGATTCCGTGATTTGTCGATACGAGGCCAGTACTAATATGTTCAGATCAACCCACGAGTGCCCGATATGAAAAAGTGTAGATTGCGCATACAGAACTGTACAGTAAGTTCTTGTACTTTATTGCGCACATCACTAAAATCTGTCAAATTTATTTAATGGATTTTCAACTTTATCGCTAAAACATAAGGTTCAAAGTTCATTGGGAAAATTTGTCAGTTTCGGGTAGCTTGATGTGCTGGCGTGTACGTCTGTACACCACAAAAATACATAACAAAAAAAAAAAACATCATCGTTAATAATTCAATCGTAATTCGTCGTTGTTAGTTTTATCACCATATCGTCTTTAATATTCGATATCATAATAATATTGTTTTCCATATTTTACAATATTTTGCATGATAAATACGGTCTAGTAGCAGTTATGTTTTCAGGTACGTAAGGAGGTTTACTCGCTACTAACTAGGTACCTATATATTATCATGTATATTCTTACTTTACTTAGCTAGCCATAGGGGAAGTCCGGGCAAAGTGGACACCTTAACGTTTGATGGGCTCTAAGAAGATAACCAATAGGCACAGAAATAAAACAAAGGTTCAATGAGAATCAGCATTTATTAAAGTTTTTAATATAATCTACAAAAAATGCTTAATGGCAGTTCTTTAATTTTAATTGTCAATAATATTGCAACATGTGCCGGTATCCACTTTGCCCCATAGGTCGGGTAAAGTGGATAGGACGATAGGGCAAAGTGAACACAAATACTTAGCCTAGTTTTATACTAATCAGTGCAGGTATCACAAAGAAATAAGCCAATTATAGTCTCCCTCTTGTTCATCGTTGAAAACTTTACGAAAACGACCAAGCTGAGCAGTCTAACTACCTTTTCTCCAATGCCTATAAAGAGTGGCGTAAGGTAGACCATATTTTTTTGCGGTCGTTTTCACAGGAATGCCAGAATTGCAATATTCTCACTCCATTGGGCTTGATTTGTCTTCCTGTTGTATTTATATACCATCTAAAACAAATAAAAAAAATCTGAATGGCTTGTAAGCTAACGGCAAAGCGAATACCGTATTCACTTTGCCCGTGATCACTTTGCCTTACACCGATTCATTTCATTCAACCTAACCTAAAACCAAATGAAGTGACAACAAAGTAACAAAACTCTCAGAATGTATACGTGAAAATATGCACTTAGAAGACATAATCGGACAAAACAATATGGTTAACTTTTATATGAGTTATTAAAGTATTACTTACCTCGAAAAGTAATAAGAAAACTTCAATATTTGGTTTTTTCGATTTTTCTCTCAAACGCGCCGCGACCTTCCGCTGGTTCTGTTTGCCCGAGAATGAGAACGGGTGGGAGAGTGTAATGGCGCGAGGCGTGCGTGGTCCGATACGTTCTTGGCGAGAAATAAAGCGTATTCACTTTGCCTGGCCTATCCACTATGCCCGGACTTCCCCTAGATCTGTTTTTTACATTTCTATGTAAATAGGCCCTTGATAATTAATCCACTCTGTAAATCGTTGACAGAGAGGTCAATCACTGGTGTTTGGTTGTTTATCTAGAACATTGGGTATACAGTTTAGTTTTTATCTGACTTTATTTGTTGTATGTAGTAAACAATAGGATTTTTTCTAAACACTGCTCATTTGTCACACATGATTCAGAAAGTCGTGTCACACGCACACCGCCATCTAGTGACACGTTTTAAAAGTTTTAATTATTGATCCTGACCTCGATCCATTGATGTGGCCATGACAACCACGTGCGATAAAGATACTGTTATTTTTTATTTATCTGAAGTTAATGTAAAAATAGTTAACGCTGTGTCCGTAGTTTTTAAAGAATATGGATTAAGTATCGAATATGTTTCTAATAATCATTGATGCCCCGTATGATTCCATTTTAATAGCCGGTTGGTGAAGGATTCTAAAATTTAAAATGTAAAACCGAAAATATTATCAACATAAGTAACATCTTCGGATTTTATTTCATACAGGAAACTAGAAAACCAAATGAGGTGCTTGCGTTTCGTCAACATTAATACATATAATGTGTTCTTGAACATAGTTTCGGTTTATATTGCCACATAAACATCGACGCACAGGACAGCACCCCACGCTCGGTTAGTCGCAAAGGTATCAATGTTATAAGGTTTTAAAAATAGCCACTCAGACAGCGACAGCACCCCACGCTCCCCTCTTGCGAAGGGAGTGAACGATCATCGAGGGCTGGTGGTAGGTCTACCACCGCCCGCCTCACGCTCAGGGCACCGCGCCACGTCTCATCAACGTGACTTGTGAGGACTCACATAGTGTGAAAGTCTCGAGAAGAGCTTACTATAGAAATGATCCTATGAAGTAAGGTCTTAATTCGATACACAAAATCGAGGGGGGTCATTCATTCGCGGAGAATCTTGACACCGCGATTCAGAAAACCGCGTCATCAGCACAGCGACATCTAGTGATTTTTTTCCAATTAAAATATAGGTATTGATCATTGATTAAAATATTATTATGGGTAAAATAAAATGGCTACTATGTAAACAATAAAACAACAAGTTATGAAACATCTGAAAACCTATTGAAGATAAGTCTGAATATAATAAAATTATTAAACAAAAGACGATGAATAGCGACGGTTTCTAAAATATACAGATTTGTTTTTATCTGAATTTCAAGCAACATATAGTACAATGATACAATGTTAAACAATTTCATTAATATTCATAAACAGTCAAAAGAAATCATTAATGAAACTAAACGGCCCCGGTAACATTGACCGATATTACACCTACAAAAATTTGGCATAAGCGACATCTAGTGAAACATTTAAAAACGTTTAGTTCCAATAGATCCCGTTTTATCAGGGCGGCCATAACAGCTGTGTACCTGCCAATAATTAGTTTAAGCCCTTTATTTTAATGTAGAAAAAATGTACAATAACTACGTAATATGTTATAATATACTGACTACATTAATGAGGCTTCGCGAAGTAACAGTGTGACGTCGACCCTCGCAACGAGGCGATTAGTCTCAACAAAGTTCATCTGAACTTTAACTCGGTAACTTGATATTAATACTCTCCAATTATGTTCCACAAACTTCGTTATCTGAACCGTGCCTCAAACGGATTAAAGTGGCATTATATTAATATACCTGTGATGTTATTACCGATAGAAAGTCAGTATTTTAGCGCTTGATGTTATTTTCGGCGATTGCGTTGGAGATATTTTGTTAGTGTCCACTTCCTGAATAAGCAGAAAAAAATATGATTTAATTCTATGCTGCACAGGTTGACGTCATCCCGTCAACGGCGCCGCCTGTAGTTGTAAATCAGCGTTTTAGCTCAGCGAGCTATTATGCTGAGCGATGGCCGTTTTGGTTGTGATGCATATTTTCCACCAACTTGTTGTTTTATGTGTTAGTGTTTTTTGTTTTACGTCATGTTTACCGCAAATAAATGTTGTACATTACTTTCTTTTCTTTAAAATTAACGTACATTGTAACCACATTTATCTGTAACTGTTATTGCAATGAATACAATAAAAAATCTATCTTGATTATTTATGTAAGTATTCAGAAAAGGATCCTCAACTTAAAACATAAAATGTAATTTAATATTAGTGAATAACCGTGGCAAGTATGGTCGTTTTAGAAAGTTTTTAATCGCTTAAAAACCATCTCCTTTCCTATTACTAAGAGCTCGCAGAATTTTTACTAAACCCTTTTTGTGATACACAGAAACAAAACACAGTCGTACATTACGTACTCTAAGCTTGAAAAGGGTTATTAATTTATCTCTACGGACATTTGGACCAGGATGCTCTTAAACGTGGATCGTGGTACATAAATACAAGTTTATTCAATGGGACATGTGGCATTTACCACTCGCCGATTTTTAATGTAGGGTCTAAATGAGTTTAGCCGAAACTATTTAGCATAACGTGGTTCCCTGTATCTCGCGAATGCCTGCGATAGATCGTAGTGTGGTGACTACGATTGCAAGACCCTCTTCAAAGTTAACGAAGTTCTTAGGAGAATATTACATAGAATCTATTTTTGAAGTGAATTGAGCGATTTTTGGTAGGGAAAAAACCTAATAGGTTTGCGTCACCGACTTGTATACCATCTGGACAAAAACCGGTTATAAAACATGAACGGATTTTCTAATCCGTTCATGTTTTATACCCGGTTTTTGTCCCGGTTTTTGTGTGCCTATGGCCTACGCCACACTTGACGGAAATTCCGTCGCGGATCTTCCGCGTCGGAACGACAATACATGTTATCCTACCATTATTTTAAATGTGAAAGTTTGTGAAGATGTTTGTTACTCAATCACCGTAAACCGTTGAACAGATTTAAATGAAATTTGGTATTGACATAGTTTGAGTCCCGGGAAAGCTCATAGGATAGCTTTTATCCTGATATTCCCACGGGATCGAAACTTACGCGGGTGAAACCGCGGGGCGCTGCTAGTTACATAATAAATGACTAATAATGGGCATACACGCGGAAGATCTAATAGGGTACTTTCCGTTGACCTAGAATCATGAAATTTGGCAAGAAGCAAGATCATGTAGCACAAGTAAAGGGCAAAATCCAAAAACCGTAAAATGTAGTTACAAAAAGAAAAATCCCGTGATAAATTATTTACGTACATACAAATTTGTACGAAACCCTCGGTGCGCGAGTCCGACTCTCTCTTGACCAGTTATTTTCAAATACGACTGGTAATTCTAGAGATTAGCGAGTTCAAACAAAGAAACAAAATCTTCAGCCTTATTACTAGTCATCATCATCATCTGCCTAGCCTTTTCCCAACTATGTTGGGGTCGGCTTCCAGTCTAACCGGATGCAGCTGAATACCAGTATTTTACATGGAGCGACTGCCTATCTGACCTCCACAACCCAATTCCTGGGTATTCAGCCTTATTACTAGTATAGATACATATATATAGAAGTCACTGGAATATATATATCGAAACTCGAGAACTACAATCAACAAATTCCGAGTCACAATTGCTTAACTTTAGTGAATACCGAAAATTCAGGCCTCCCCGATACCTTAGTACCGAAAAATACAAAGAAACCGTTCATAAAACAAATATTAGTATCGATGTTATACATCGAGGTGCTGTCAATGTAGACTTTTTTACGAGACTCGGTAAAATTGGGAGCTACCCAAAAAGAATACATTTATTTATTTTTTTATGAGGGCCTGGTCACGTAGAGGACTGAGTTGCGGGACGTTACAAAGGTAACGTTGTAAAAATCGCAACTGACTTGATAAATTTTACTGGGCATGCGTGTTTCTACATTTATTCATGTTGGGACGTGGGGGGTTCTCTTGTTTTGGGTCTTTGAAATTTTTAAGGGTATTGTAGATGTCGTTTTGTGTTGGTAGAGCATTGTGTTGGAATTTTAGGAAATAGGAAGTCATAGGTACTTCATTCAGTCATAGGTAGGTCATTGGTTTTATTTTGCGAATAGACAGCATGGAGATAGCAACTTCCCCTGGAAGCTTTAGTTTAAGCTTTAGATTAGATCTCTAAGCAGCTTTGAACGTACAATAACACCAACATTTTTTTTAAATGTTTTCACTACAGAATAAAACTCCTGCATTATTAGCCTATAATGTTCCCACTGCTGGGACACAGGCCTCCTCTCCCTCTCGGTGAGTTTATTCAGTGTGAGTTGGTAGATGTCACATAGCTTCGAATTTTTGGTTCTCGGTCATGCCGGTTTCTTCACGATGTTATCCTTCACCGTTTTGAGAGGAGTGGTGATGAAATTAGTTACACATAGTAAGGTCTGTCTAGGTGGGCAGCGGGATTGTCCAAAAAGGTTACCGCAGGCCCGGAACATAAAGGGCTAAGGAAGGAACACGGGTGGGTTTTAGTCAGTAAGAGTCTGTCGCTCCCTTCCGCTCCACCCAGAGCGGGAGGGGTCATTTGATGATTTCCTACCCAAAAAAAAAAAAGGCCTGTCTAGGTTCGAACCAACGACCTGCAACTCGTGGCTGTTACCCATAGATATCCGCACCCACCATAGATATCCGCCACACACTGTTCTTCTCCAACCGCCAGTAAATGGTATAGGCAGGTAAGCATGGTCACTGAGCCACCATTGCTCGCTCTGCACTGACATAGGTAGGTATTATCAATTGATTTGATTTTGCAAATCACAACACAAAATACCAATTGCATCTTATTCAGTAGCCAACTTCCTTTGAAAACTTCAGTTTAATACTCTAAAGCAGCTTTGAACGTACAATAAACCCCTGCCTCTCCAAAGTGTATTCACTATACCATACAATTTCTAAGATCCAATATTTCTTTTGAAACTACACCCACAAAAGAGTTGCAAATCCAGCTTATACCGGATTCTTTCGAATATAGAGCAAACAAAATTTTGTATCTTCATACCAAAAATAAACATTGTTCGAAGGCTGGTAAAAAATTGAGTGACGACCTCGCCCTGGGCCGGGTTTCGTGATACCGGCTATTTCAAACTTAAAATTAACTCCATAAAAACAATTTCTCATCACTGACCAACTTTAAGACCCAAACAATAGAGTCCAAAATTAATCGACGTATTTATTCGGCAGCTGTAAAACTATTCTTGCCGGTGCGTAGTCCATACATCAAATTTAACTACAGACCGTTTGTTTATCAACTTTGTATCCGAACAGAACACTATCTTTATGGGCATAGAGCCATGAAATGCAGCGATTTACGCATTGTCTCCTGGGACCACCCCATTGTACAGGACTCCTGATAGTGGCTCGTATTTGTCAAAATAATACACGCCGATATCGTCTTAACTGGGACGCGATAGGGGTGAAAATTGTGGACACGAGTTACGTCAAGCTGTACGGTCTATCGAGTTTTGGTAGGAGTAAATCATTGCGGCCGACAATATGATTTACAGAGTGGCAGCATACCTACATCAATCTCTCTTGTTTCCCCTACATTTAACGTGGTGGTGAATTTGAATTATCCGCTCGGCTGTTACAAAATATTGTTTGACACGTCACTAGTTTGTCGGGTTACCCTGCAGTAAATTGCTTGCAGTATCTAGATCACTTCTTTAAAACATTTAAGAGTGAAACGTGCGTAGGATTCAGATGGAAGAAGTATTTTGAATATTTTATTAATAAAATAGCATCAGGTAAGCAAGCAAAGTGTGGGACGCCCCAGTTAAGAAGGTGATTTTGACAGACTGGATGCGGAAAGCGGAGGACAGGGTGTTGTGGCGCAGCCTGGGAGAGGCTTATGTCCAGCAGTGGACTGCGATAGGCTACGTCGATTGATTTATTGTTCCCATTGCAGGGCAAAGGCCTGAATTTGAATCATCATCTGCCTAGCCAAACTCGGTCAAAACCGTATTTCTCTTGTAATCAGCATTCCTAGAGGATTCAGATTTAGCTGATATAATGTCTCACTCGATTCTTACGACACCCAAGAGAATAGTCTACTTGTAGGTCAACATTCGCATTTTTCTTATACCGTTTTAGTAAGTTCAGTAAGAAAATAAACTCTTTTGTTGAATCTTATTTGTCTTCCTACAATTTATATATGTACTTAGATACGTATTTTCTAGTAGGCACGTTATTTCATAACAATAGTGTTTGTACCTTGTGTACCTATGTACCATAAATGTTTTTCTGAAAAAAAAATACAGATAAAAAAGCTAAAGAGCTAAAGCTGAAGAGTTTGTTTGTTTGGACGCGCTAATCTCTGGAACTGCCAGTCGGTTTTAAAAATTATTTTTGCATTTGATAGCCCAATTCTTGAGGAAGGTTATAACATCACGCTACGTATTATCTCCCTAAAGCAGTACCTAATATAAACATTTCATTTTATTTCTAAAGACACTATTGTCAACAATACAATTAAAACTCCCTTGGGTATTAAGTAAGTCTTTTTCTTGGCACAAAGCATAAAAACGAAAACAAAAGACGACTACATTGCAAGAAATAATACAAGGAGCGTTGTTTAGCGTTCATTCCCAATTCCAAACTCGAAAAATCAATAAACATTTTCAAAACACGTCACAGCTGGACCTAACATCAAACAACGACCTTCCTTCCTATACCTATAGAAAAAGAGCGAGGGGTACATAATAAATATAAATAAAACCAAAGCAAATAGCTCGGGCGAGTCAGATGAAACAAGATCGAAATCCGAAGGATAGTCAACAACCCGACATCGGATATACCTGCAATCGTTTTTCTGTTTATCTGCGTACCTGTACCTTGTGTACCTCAAACACTTCTACCCCTAACCCTCCCGTGCCTCCATCTGCTTTTAAACTTGACCTTTTAATAAGGAAAGTTTGTGTTTGAAAAGTATCTACAGACTTAGGGCTGAGCCTTATTTGTCTGCGCTGTGGAAATTGTAAAATGATAATATTGTTTGTTTTGTGATGTTGTTGTTGACATCCTGAAACCGTGTTCAAATATTTAAATTGATTTTGTGTTGTTGGAAAATTTCCTATATTCTTAGGGGTGAAAAAAAATATTGAACTGTTGCTAGGAAATTCTTCTTTCGGAACCTATTTTATAATAATTTACCGGTTACAAAATAATGTTTCGGATTCCCTGTTTGTGATCCGCAACCTAATTGCGTACTTAACACATTATATAATTCTCAATCTGAATCATTTGGAAAGATATTGCCAATCCATTGCTTCATATGTTCGAAAAATGTGTCTGCTAAACAACGTAAATAACGCAATAAATGTGTGTTACCGAATTACCCCGCTGTACCGTATCAGTTTAAGTATAAGGTCTTCTCCATCATAGCAAATGGCGACAAAACCTAAGCTCCTTACCACTCGGGCCTGCGGGCGGAGAGTAATGGTTAGCTCACCGTCCGATCAGGACGAGGCCCGTACGTGTTCCACGCGCGCCTCAAAAAGATGTCAGCTGCAGAGAAGGGGCCCCTTAGGGTCGAAGCCTAAGGTCAGCGGGATTGTCCGAAAGGGACGCTGGCCCGGAACATAAAGGGCTAAGGAAGGAACAAGGGATGATGATTTCCCACCCCAAAAAAAAAAGCTCCTTACCACATAGCCATACCATGTCAATTTTACGCTCTGTACGGGATTATTTTAAATTGTCTAGCAAACTCCGCAGACGCGATTGGTTTCGATATCTAAATAATATACTCATTAAGATAGAACAAAAAAAAAAATTATTTGATGTTTTTTTTTGTGTTGGGCCATCGACCGCCGCGCCGTTATTTTAGATACTTAAATAATCAGTTTATTTATCCCTTTTTGTGTAAACTTCACAGACTAGAGGTAATGGGTATACTTACTTATTATGGTATTTTTTTTCTCAACTCATACTTTAAGTAACGACACTAAGAGAGGTTGTTGACCTCCCAAAAAAAAACATCAAATTCATTTATTTTATTGTTTATTGTTTTTTTTTTTGCTTAGTTATTGATACCCATCGCGTCTGCGGAGTTTAGCTAGCTAATTTAAAATAACCTTGTATAAAACTTTAAACAAGGAATATCTTTTCATTAACACAATTTACAAAATTAAGTATCCGACACCAATTTTCTCGCTCAAAATCGGATAAAGTTTCCTTTACTATTTTCCTTCCAACCATTGATCAACATTGTTTACCTGTTCGTTTCGAAAACATTGAAATTACTCTCATAAAATCGTAAAAGGTATTTAGAGTAATGAAAGTGAAGAAAATAAAGTGGCCACTATTTCAATTCCACTACTTAAGTGCTGGAGCGGTCTGGAAAATGGCTGTTGTTTTTTTTTTTTTGTAAAATAAAAGAGATGTACAGAATGGGTGCGATATTTCAATGCAGATGCCGTTTCTTTCTAGGTAAGTAGGGCTTGACACGATTGCTGTTAAATGTGAACTTTTGTTGGAGTAATTAGGTAATGGACTGGAATGTTGCATGAGGGGAGAATCTGAGACTATGTGATATTAGACCAGAGCATTGAGGAAAGCACGTAGTTTGTTCTTGGTAGGCTTATTTGAATCTTTACTTATGTGTATGTCATCACATTCTCGTTCTTCTTTTTCATCTTGACGTCATCACGTCAACGCCGGCTGTCGCTGAAAACCAGCGCTGGGGCTCTGTCTTGCATAGGATCGTAGCATTATGCTGAACGATGGCCGTTTTGCGTGGATGTGACGCATAGTTTTCCCCAAATTGTTTGTGTTTTTGTTCTATCTCTGCATCATGTTTAGCTCAATTAAACGTATTTTCTTTCTTTGTTTTTAGGATTCCGTACCAAAATGGTAAAACGGAACCCTTATGGTGAGACTAAGTCTGTCTGTTTGTCACAGCTGGATATCTCAAGAACTACTAATGCTATAAACTTGAAATTTAGAATAGTTTTAGATGACGTTTGCCCAACTATTTTGTTATTATGAAAGAAATAAAAATATTTATACTTTTTTGCAAAAGGGACTGAAAGGGGGTCTGTAAAATTTGAAGTGGGGCTACTAGGGAATGTGTGGGAGGTATCATTATGAAAGAACGCAGTGAGCACATTCTCAAACATTTTTTTTAGGCCGCATAGTTTTCGATTTTTGATGAAAAATGTAAAAAAATACCGTCCGTCCCCCCTTATCTCCGAAGTATGCAAAGAGAAAAATCTGAAATAATTCTATGTGATATAAGTTTATGCAAAGATTACAGCAAAATAAAACGATGTCTCTAAATAGCACACTTTTTCAGAAATCATCAACAAAAGTTACACTAGTTCCACTATCGGTCAAGAGATGGTGCTGACCTAAAACTGCAATATTTTACACCAAAAGGGCGCAGCGTTAAAATTCTCTATCGAATATAGGCCTCGCAGATGAAAATTAAAAAAATTATGGTACGGAACCCTCGGTGCGCGAGTCCGGTTTTTTCTCCTCTCCTCGCAAATTTTACTGTTTTAATTTTTTCATCCTATATTCCGTGGAATAAATGTCATCCTTAGCCTCGCTTCCCTTATCACCTGCCATGTTATATTAATATCAGTCTGACAGGAAGGTAAAAAGCTTCATAAATGGAATGCTGCAGAGACACTATTTTTTAATTTTGACCAGCTTTATTTTTAAATACCTGTAGCAACAATATACAGGGTGTTTGGAAGCTGAGTGCAGCTTTAAGGGAGTGACAGTTGAAACCATTTAAGTACAGCATTTTGAGCCATACATGTCTTAGACGAAGTATATATTTTTTATTTTTAACTACAAACCTTTAGTGAAAAATAACATACCAACTTTAACTAGAAATAATATTTACTATAATATAAGCTAACATTTACAATAATATGTGCATGTAATATAAAAAAAATAAGCAAAATAATTCGTCCGCATCACTGTCAAAAGGCTGGCAGCATTGCCACGTTGTATGGCGGTGCTAATTCTTTGGTCAAGAAATAAGCCAGCCCTCTGGGGGCCTAAAAAGGCCACTTTGGCAGAATCATAAACGTATTTTGCTTTTTTTCGTTGCAAGAGATTGGGATTGGATTTGGATTGGTATTTAAGCACAGACAAAAAAAAATAACTGAAAAATCCTTCACCAATGGGATTTGATACGATTAACTTAACAGTTAACTGTCTATTATGATTTATAATGATTTGATGAATTCCTTTTATGATTCTGCAAAAGTGGCCTTTTTAGGCCCCCTGGTCACGTAAAGAGTCGAATATCAGCTGGGTGATCTTGAAAAAACCTAAATAAGATCAACCACATACTCGGATAAGTAGGATGACAGTTTAAGATCGGTTACACATATTTTCCCGATGGATTCCAAGTAACTGGACTTTTGATCTTCATTTACAATGATTTTTTTTCGATTTTGTGATGAAAACTTTATTTGTAACTTACTTGCATTATCTTTTCTCTAAGGTTTTGTAGATGATAATTTCACTCTGGGTAAACTTGATCCTCATTATTACAGTAGTAGCGACTTACATTATCTAGAGAACCAGCGCTGAATAAACTGCATTAATATTATTCCGAAAAATAGTTTTTTTTTCTCAACGGAAAGTAATTTACATTCCAAAAAAACTACCCTAAGTAAAAAGCCTCAACACTATTATTACACTCTAATATTTATCTCGAACCAGCCCTCGCGGTACGCGTCGGTCATCTCGCCATCTCTTTCTGGGCCGGCCTCGGCGGCGCCGTCCATCTTCAGGCACCCACTGTGTGGTGATTTTTGCCCAGCAGTGGGACAGCATAGGCTAGAAAAAAAAAAAAAATATCAGTAAATAAAAAACTCATATCATTCAAACATCAAGATCAAAAATCGAGTGTTCGGTAAATAACGAACTGACCCGAAGTGACCCAGATCTGTATTATTGACTGTATGATGTAGCTCGACCGCTCTTCTGCAGTGCCGTCAAGAGCTCTTGAGTTCGGGATCAATTCCGGATTCGGGGAAAAACACTTCCGGAGTTTGTGGAAGACGAATCTGACTATGTGAGTACCGGGGAAAGATTAAATGTTAAAAGTTTCTACCGTTACAGGTAACAAATCGTATAGAAGAAGATTTAGGTCAGACACAAACGTTGATGGGGTTAAAAACTGAAAGCTCGTCATAGGTGGCAGCACTGTTCAACGTCTTCAAGCCGCCATTGTTTTGTTTATTTTTACTTTTATGTCGATCACATACTAAACGAAAACTAGATAAATAGCTATGCGACTTGAAGTATAATAGCACTAAAGACGAGCTGAAGAAAAGTGACGCGTCTACTGCTAAAAACCAGCTGCAGCGGAAAACTCAATAAAATAATGAACATTTTATAATTTACTAGCTCCGCCCCGCGGTTTCACCCACGTAAATGTCGATTCCGTGGGAATATCGGGATAAAAAGTAGGTAGCCTATATGTTAATCCAGGGTGTCAGCTACCTCCACACAAAATGTTATCAAAAGTGGTCCAGCAGTTTGAGCGTGGAGAAGTAACAAACATATAAACACACACCTACACTCTCACAAACTTTCGCCTTTATAATATTAATAGGTAGTGTGATATAAGCTTGTTGACTTTAAGTTCTTTTTTTGTTGAAGACAGGTGTGGTACGATAGGAATAACCTGATCGGAGTTGAAAACCAACTCCAGGATGATCTGTTTGACGGAAAAACTTCAGCAGTGTTAATTCTAGCGTTGATCTAATATGATAATTTATACAGACACACACACCTTTACTATAATTTTCATAATATCATACCACGAGTGCCTATAAGTACAGTAAGATACCATACTATCGAAAACTACTACATAACATTACAACCCACCGCAGTTTCGTCTGATTAGTAATAGTCAAAATAGTACACACCGCAAAGGAATACAATACCATACATACGCAAAAAAAATCTATCCACCCAAATTCATCGAACCTATGTAAACAAACCAAAATCAAACACAAACGTGGTTCCCTCTCACATGCCCATAAAACAAAACTACCTGACACAAATACCATGAAACTTCACGACGGCTAAGATATCGTATCAGCATTATTTACACGCGGACACAGCACTCCTTTGGGAGCCCAGTTCAGCTTCGATGAGACGTGCCGCATCGATTCAATCGTTCTTCCCTGAGGTCCTACCATTACCTAGTCTGTCGAACTTGTAACTGTTCCGATTTGAAATTATTAGCTCCGGGCCTTTGGCTCGGTACTTTAGGGTTGGTAACTTCCCCGACATGTTCCAATTACCGAATGTTTAATGGATCAATGACAGTATTTGGGTTCCAGTGGTGGCTACGCCTCGAGTTGGGATTATCTTGGTGGGTTCTCTTTGTGGTTTGACAGCTGTTCTGGTAGTCTTGCATCTGAAGATTGATTGTGATGTCTGTACAGATAGTAGTACTCGGAAATAGGTACGTCTGCGTAACCCTTTGGGGAATACCTAGATGCGTGATGTTACGTTATTTTAATAACAGTATTTTCATTGCTGCACGTAGAATTTATTCAATGAAACGATTGAAAACAATTCACATTTCAACACCTTCTCCATAATCAAGTATTCCACAAAGCAGACCAATCTAATGCCGAAATTATCTCCTAATACCTAACCCCGAAAAAAGAAATCAGAAATGAAATCCCTCTCGCTAGTCGCTACATCCATCAGAATTAATTCCCCACCTACCAAATCACGGTCTCTACAAATATCGACACCGGGTATCGGTCCTGTAAGCGATAATAACACCATAAATAATTCCGGATTACACTGAATGAGCGAACGAACTCCGGTAACACGTCATCGGTATTTTACCGAATCGAGTGATTTTTTAATTCTGCCTCCTATAAATCAGAAGTGACACCTCGACAGCCGTGACGGTAGATTTCCGAATACGAGATTTTATTTTCCATAAATGTTTTATTAGCAATTTTATTTTTATGCCAATATTATCGCTTTATAAAACAATGAATAAGCGCCTTATTCATTGTTTTATTAAAATAAAAAAAGTAAGGTCTTATGGTCGTCAGTCCATCTAGCTGGGGGGTTCCCACACTTGTGATACGTGGTTTCCACTCCAGGACTCGTGTGCTCCACCGGTCATTGGTCCTCAGGCAAGCATGGCAGCCCACTGCCACTTCAGCTTGCTTCGGTTTCATTGGTGAAAACTGTGAAAAGTAATTAATAATAAACCAAAAACAAGTTCACTAATCGAAACAACAGAACAATCGCGAAGCTGACCGTCAAAACTTTTTCATTACAGCCAGCGGAAAGGGAATCTCTTTTAGAGAGGAGCGAGCATTGTTTGCTGACACAAAAGCGTTTAAAACTGGATCCTCAGTTATCTGGGATAAAATGAGATTGTTGTTAGTCTTAATATTAAATCCAGTCGATTTGTTTACTGGATTTTACTTATCAAGACTTATAACCTAATCATCTGCCTAGCCTTATCCCAACTATTTTGGGGTCAGTTTCCAGTCTAACCGAATGCAACTATACCAGTATTTTACATGGAACGACTGCCTGTCTGACTTCCACAACCCAGTTACCTGGTAATACGATGGTACCCCTTGGTTACTGGTTGTCAGAATTTCGGGCTTCTGACAACCCGTAACGACTGTCAAAGATCCACGAATGACAGCCGAGGCCAACGGCTTAACGTGCTTTCCGAGGCACGGAGGGAAAAAAGGGTCACCTATCTGGTATGTAAAAATGGTCACCTATCTAGGGACTATCCGCGGCAAGCGTAGCTTAACCTGGTCGATCGATAGCCATAAGCCCCCCAGACTTATAACCTAATATTATTCGTTATTATGTATCTACCTAATATATAACATACATAAATTCACGCCTTCTTCCCCATGAGGGTAGGCAGTAACTACAAAATGATCATACACTGGTCAAACACGCCCGCCGCGCCGATAGTATTTAGAGAACATAAACATGTTTGCATGATTCGACGAAATGGGAACAGCTGTATTTTTTTAAGTGGTTTATCACGATGTATTTTTTATGTGGTTTGACGACAAGTACAAATACCCCTTTTCAGGTCCAACACCATTAAAATTACATTTTGAAGTATTTTTGTAAAAAGATATGTAAAAAGATGCATAGGGCAGGAGACCAGATTTCATGTGTCTCATAACAATAAATAATAAAATTTGTGCATAATAATGAATACAATTATCCCTTTAATAAAATAATAAATAATAGTAATAATTACCCCTTTTCAGGTCTAACACCATTTAAGATACAATGTGTATGAATAATGTAAAAACAGAAAACGAATGACCCTACATAGTGCAGAATTAATTACAATTTTCAAACATGATGTGGGTACGTTTGTGGTAGTACCTCAGCATGTTTCGGAGCTTAAGCCGTCTGTGAACCCTTGTATGAGACCCTCCTATCCATTTTTTTACTCCGATTATTCCTCAGCCAGCAAAAAGCGGAGTTCTGTTTAAAATCCTAAAACATTACCACATTTATTAGTTAGGAGCTTTCTGTGGCTTAGATACGGACACACATAGGGAAATTGCCACGAAACTCGCATAGCTATGTCAACCCCGGGCCAGACTACGAAGTCGTTAGAGACAAAAATAGCTTCCATGATTCTTCCCAACTACTTTCCAATTCGCTTTTAAATTCCAGCTGCTTCAAGGAGAAATGAACCAAAGAAGAATAAACATTAAAATAGAGCAGTAGTGAATCTATCTAATAACTTTACTGCTCTCCTGTGTCATAGCTTAAGGCGAAACTGGGAAGCTCAGTCTGAAGAAAATAAGTTCGTTAAAGTCCTAGTACATTCAAAGTTATTAGTAAAGAGTACAGCTTCAGAAGAACAAACATTTAACGGCAGAAATATGAGATGAATAAAAATATTATTTGTTTTTTTTTTGTTCGTATACGCAGAGGTTCGCTAACAAGGAGAATATTATATGATCTTTGTAATGAATTCTACTAATAAGTGTTTCTGCGAAAGAATCGATCCGGCTTCGCGGGCAAAATGCTGTTACTACCCATTTGCTTTTTACAAGCATCGAAGAGCTATGCAATGTCTATTTTTATCAGAAATTATTGCAGTACTTTTGCGTAAAACAAAAGCTTTTCTTTGTGATATTTAGAGGTCAGATATTTCCAGTATCCGATACAAAAACATGTGTATTCCGGGATATCACTCGATACAAGTTCTCATGAGGCAATTTATCGTTGGGACTGCTGTACATCCTTATTTATTGGTAAATCGCGTAAGGGCTGGAGATTGTTTCATTTATCTATATAGGTTTCCGTCCTTAGTACACATTTTCCTAGGATTTTAGGCCTTTCGAGGACGGAGAAACCATTACCGAAAGTTTTCTGAAGCCCGTTATTTGAACTCGGCCAACGTAAATTAATTTTTAAGTAGATACTTAAAAATTAATTTACGTGGGCCGAGTTCAAAAACAATATTCCTTGTAGATACAAGAAATATTGTTTTTAGATCGCTTTTAAGATAGGGTTTATTTATTTGGGCGACAGGAAAACGGGAAAAGGTTATTATGATTTGTGAAGGAGAAAATGTTAATGTAAGCAGGGTTTTAGGTAATGTACAGTCACGAGCAAAAGTATGTATACACTTGGCTTTATTCAAAGTCGATTTTGTCCTTTATTTTTGAATGAAATTTTATATTAGTAGGAACATAGTATTTTCGAACCCATAGGTACATGTAAAGTGTCGTATTTCAACGTTGCATTCGTTATTTCTTGAAAATATCGCAATTTAAAGTTGCCAAGTGTTGACATATTGGTGCTCGTGACTGTACATTGGGTTAGTTAATTTTAGTGCCTGCTTTTAATTTCTCAATTAACCGTGACTTTAGAGAGATATAAAGCTTTGGGAGTGTCTAATCAGACTTTCATTTTACGGAGGGTGGGTGTTCTTAAACTATGGATGGAGTGTGTGAATGATGATATGGTTTGAAAGGGGGTGACTATCGAGATGACGACTAACAGAGAAGTCATCATCTGCCTAGCCTTTTCCCAACTATGTTGGGGTCGGCTTCCAGTCTACCCGGATGCAGCTGAATACCAGTATTTTACATAGAGCGACTGCCTATCTGACCTCAACAACCCAGTTACTGGATAATACTTAGACTTTTGAGCATGTGACTACCCGTAACGACTGTCAAAGATCCACGAATGACAACCGGGACCAATGGCTTAACGTGCTTTCCGAGGTACGGAGGTGTCTGTATGTAAAGATGGTCACCCATCCACAGATCAACCGCGGCAAGCGTAGCTTAACCTGATCGATCGACCTGTGCTGCTGTTATTATTTAGCCACGGGCCCCTCCTAACAGAGAAGTATGGAAGAAAGAAGAAAAGACATGTTGCGCCGACCCCAAATACATTAGGATGAGGGCAGCAAAATGATGGGTGTTCTTATACTTAAGTTTTTTGATTATTGACGGCTAAAAATCAAGACAAGAAATAAATAAAAATAGAAAGAAAATAAGTTTATTTGACCCAGGCCACCTTCGTCTGGGACTTAGGCAATATTAAGTAAAAGTTACGAGAACAACACTTTCACAATTTATTGTTTAGGTACCTACTGAAATATTCACAAAAAAAAAACTTTAAACAGTATTGTGTGCCTCACGGCTACGCCAAATAGGCCCAGTTCAGCATAAATGTCAGACAACTAATACCTGACGCCTATTGGGGGAGGCCTATGTCCAGCAGTGTACGTCTTTCGGCTGAAATGATGATGATGAATACCTGACGCTAGTTTTCTACTGGAACCTATTTTACGAGGATGTCTTACAGATGTCAATCCCCCTAAAGGTCATAGCTCACATATCAAACCGGAAAGGGATCGGCACCGTATCAACTCGAGCCGTTCAGTATTCTTTGTATGAAACTCCCTACTGCAACGCACACTAATCGGAATCGTATCGTAATCGCCTCGCCTCGGGACAAGCTCACGAACCGCGGTGCGGTGCCTTACGGCTCGTCGTCCCCGCGCTTACGGCTCGTCGTCCTCACGCTTACGTCCCTCCGTACCCGACCTTACGTCTCTTCGTCCACCCTTGACCCTCTCACCCGTCCGGGTCGGCGAGTCGTAAGCGTGGCGTCGCGCGTCGCCTAGCCGTAGCCGAGTCGACGTATCGGAACTTCTGATCCGCTTTGGTTACGTGCTTAAATTTGGTTGACGGCGAGGCAAAAGGCGACGCGGTGCCGATCCCTTTCCGATTTGATACGTGTGCTATGACCTTAAATAACCCTATGCAACTACATAATATTATAACTCTACAATATTTACGAAGTGGAAAATGTATGTGATATTTTAGTGTATTGTAATGAATGACAGCCCCATTTTATGTCCAGGAAAATCATTGTCCATTCCAAGGTTGCCTGGAAGACATCGCAGAAAGCGATAAGGCCGCCCATTGTATATTTTGTAGTAATTGATGTATTTTTTTTTTTGTTATGTATTTTTGTGGCGTCAACATCCATCGGTTTCTTACTAAACTTCAACTATATCCGACGATCCTGCATACTTATTAAATAAATATGAATATAGAACTACAAATTTTAGTATGTTTGTATCCCTCGTTTTCAATCAAATTGAAGAACGTAGGTAATACTTTCGTATTTTATGCAACAAATATTATTTCATCCCTCTGTATGTTTCATAAATAATAAACCGTTCAATCTCAAGCATTATTTGCTGTCAGCGAAGTTTTGTATTCTCCAATAAGATGTTATAACTAACGGAATAGAAATAAGAAATGTATTGGAAGCCAGGTAGATACGGATTTAGTTCAGAACCTTTTTTATTTATCATAATCTTGTATCGTGTAGATACTGAATATACTGATACTATTCCTTGAATTACTGTTCTTTAATAAAAAAAAATAAAAACGATAGAAAGCAGAAAAAACATATTACTATAGTAAATATCAAACGCATTACTTACTTTTGTTCAGTTTTTTTTAGGGTTCCGTACCCAAAGGGTAAAAACAGGACCCTATTACTAAGACTTACCTTTACTTTACTTACTACTTACTATTATAAACCTAACCGTGATAGCTAGACAGTTGAAATTTTCACAGATGATGTAAGTATTTCTGTTGCCGCTATGTCAACAAATAATAAAAATAAAATAAAGTTAAAATTTAAAGGGGTATAAAAGAAACGTTTTTTTCGGCGTTTTATGCCTTGTGGTACGGAACCCTTCGTGTGCGAGTCCGACTCGCACTTGGCCGGTTTTTTATCTTACAGTCGAAGGAAAACGTGACACAAAATTTATGAAAAGTGATTATTTCATTATGAATGAAATGAATGATTCATGAATTCATTAGTGAACCGATCCAACGATGTTGAATTTCGGCACTCGGCATCATTCACGTACCTACCGAATGATCGATATATGAAATGAAAGGAGCAGACGAGATCGGTGTCACGTGAACGTGGAATGAAACGAAATGCGGCGAAGTGTGAGTTGGACTCGTACACTAAGGGTTCCGTACCATAGGGCAAAAAACAAAGAAGTTTACGGAATAGTACATAATGTAACTCATCATCATCATCATCAGCCTAGCCTTTTCCCAACTATGTAATAGTACATAACTATTGCCCAAAATTCCATAATCGTTTTTGAGTACCACCACCGGCTGAAGTTGCTAGCAACTTGCTATTTAAACAACAACAGCAAAGTCGCAACGTAACAGCAACTCGAAAACAAACGTGAAATAATTCTCAGTTCTACCAAAGAACAATTTTATTTCAGAAATTGACTAATAAAGGCAACATTTCTACAGTTGCTGTTATAAATCGGCAAAAACTTGCTCAGTTCCCCTTCCTACTGCAAGTTGTAGGTACAGTCGAAGAAGCTGTTGGGTATACAGGCAGCTAACTTGCAACTACTTTAAAACAAATTCTAACAATATTTTGAACTAAAAGAGTGTCCGAGTATCCGTGGAATTTTCGGGACGTTCTTCTCCATAGGAACTTATTACGCTATGGAATGGGCACGTAGCTTCGTCTTTCTGACTGACCGACCGGCGACCCCTTGAAAATATCAAAGTACCCGTACAGTCACGAGCACTAATATGTCAACACTTGGCAACTTTCAATTGCGATTCTTTCGTGAAATAACGAATGCAACGTGAAAATACGACACTTTACACAAACTTATGGGTTCGAAAATACTTTGATCGTAATAACATAAAATTTAATTCAAAACTGAAGGAGAAAATCGTCTTTGAATAAAGCCAAGTGTATACATACTTATGCTCGTGACTGTACTTAATTGGTTTATTTGAAATAAACGCTTGGAATTTGAGTTTGAAATTCACAATTTTGTGAGTGTTATGTCAATTATTTTTGATCACTCTCTTATTTTTACATAAGCTTAAAAACTTATTACGCACCCAAAATATAAATAAATATTTGCAGTGAAATTATGAATAGTTTTGTCTAAATACCATACAGCTTGTTCTTGCTTGTTTTTGTGTTAGGGTACGTACGTACTGACAGGTGGCATGCTTAGCGCCTAGATCCTAGTGACTCAACATCCTTCGATACACGCTAGGCGACTAGCGAAGGCGCCAAGCGCGCAGTGCGGCCGGTTGCGAACATTCTAGAGCGTTTATTTCACTTTTTTTACTCAACTCGCTAGGCTCTTGGCACTAAGCAAGCCACCTTTTAGGCCGGCTCAGCGGAATTGTCCGAAAGGGTTACCGCTGGCCCGGAACATAAAGGGCTAAGGAAGGAACACGGGTGGGTTTTAGTCAGTAAGAGTCTGACGCTCCCTTCCGCTCCACCCAGAGCGGGAGGGGTCATTTGATGATTACCCATACACAAAAAAAAAAAGTCACCTTTCATTGCGTACGTAGCCATAAGGCTAACTAACTTTAGTAACTATAAAGTTATTTGAAAGTTTTTTGTTTACTTGCCTACTCAGCACACACACAACATCATTTAAAACTGTTTGCAAACTACCTACCCGTATACCGGTCACTTTGTTCGCCTGTACTAGTACAGCTATTTTACAGTTCAGTAATGAATGGAGTCAAGAAATGCGAGGCGAAACTGGAATTTTTCGAAGCTCAAAGAGAGGTAATATAGCGGAGGCAGTGAATGAAGCTATCGAAGAGTCCAGTGCTTCCGAAAGCGAATATTTAATCACTTTTTTAATAATAATAATTATAATTTTTTTTATTCATAAGTTCACATAAGTATAAATTACATAGAAGTTACATCATTACAATGTTACATATTAATATTAATATGAAAATATTAAATTATGCCTAAAATAAATCTAGTGTATAACTTATATAATGGTTAAAAGCCTACTGAATTCAATAGCGACCTGCCTGATGTAGGTTTATCCAAACCTGTGTTTCAGGCCATCTTTTTGATCTATAACTAATCGAACAAATAATGAGGGTCGGAAAAACCAGATGGAGGCTTCATCTTTGTAAAAGGTGTTTTGTAGCTCATAGATATGGTGTTCTTGGAGGGGCTCGTGTCTAAATGCAACAGCCGTACGGGTCGATCTAAAATTTACGATGGCCGCGGTCGGTTCGTGGATGGGTGACCAGTCAATACATATCGAGACCCCTCCGTACCTCAGAAAGCACTTTAAGCCGTTGATCCCGGCTGTCATTCGTAGTTGACAGTCGTTACGAATATTCAGAAGCCCAAACGCTTATCATCCAGTCTTACCAAAGCGTATCGTGTTACCCAGTTGCTGGGTTGAGGACGTTAGATAAGCATAGCTCCATGTAAAATATTGGTGTTCAGCTGATCTGGTTAGACTGGAAGCCAAGCAACGTAGTTGGAAACGTAGTAAGTCATCATCATCATTTCAGCCAAAAGACGTCCACTGCTGGACATAGGCTTCCCCCAAGCACCTTCACTTCGACCGGTTCTGTGCTTCTCGCATCCAACGGGTTCCTGCGGCCTTCACAAGGTCGTCGGACCATCTTGTAGGAGGCCTTCAAACACCCTATATATCTGCAACTCAGTAGAAGTGCCTAAAACAGTTCGACAGCTTACCTACTACTTACTATTAATCAGTCGTTAATGTTCCCACTGCTGGGACACAGGCCTCCTCGTTATGACAAGGATGGGCCATAATCCACCACGCGGGCCCAGTGCGGGTTGGTGGATGTCACATGTCTTCGATTTTTTTGTTCTAGGACATGCCGGTTTCCTCATGATGTTTTCCTGTACCGTGTTGAGAGCAGTAGTGACGAAACAATTTACACGAAGTGAATGCCTGACTGGAGTCGAACCCACGACCTACAACTCGTAATTCGCGGCTGTTACCAATAGGCCACCAGCTAACACTGCTCTTTTTTAATTTACCAGCGATATACTACTTTCGGCTATACGTGGTCTCCTACCGACTAAAACTCCACTGTTTCTTCTAGTACCATGAGTCGGGGGCCCGGAAGTTACTTGTACATTCGTCGCACCCCCGACTGGTATCAGCCCGCCATGCCTAGCGGGCCCCATCACCAAGTGCGGCCGATCCCACGACCGCACATCATGGTTGCCGAGAGGCACAGTCTTGCCGTCGTGGCCAGCGTCTGCCAGCGCTCCTTCTCCTGTAGAAGGAGCGCTGGTAGACCAATGGCCAGGTTAGTGGACGCCATACAGGAGATTGTGGGGAAGACCTGGATGAGACTCGCACTGACCAGGGAAGCAGGGCACAAAAGGGAGGAAGCCTATACTCATCCAGCAGTAGGTGGAATAAGGCTGCCGAAGATGGTGATACTACTTTTATGTTCAGATTACGCCCAACAGCATCACTGCGAATTTTCTTCTTAATGAGAAAGCTAACTAACCTAATCTTCTTCTTAAGGGTTATCCTATTCAAGCCTTAGTTCAAGAAATTCCTTTTGTTTTTTTCCTTTTTTTTTTTGCTGTTGTTGACTTAGTGTGCTGCATACACACGGCTGCAGTAATTGCCTCTGCCGTTGACGCGTATCGCTCGTGTGTACAAGAACTAAAAAGTACAAGAACACACATAAGGGTGAATTTCATCAATGAAACTGGATGCTGTCAGTGTCATCATTGTTGTGGAATATTGACACTGACAGCTCATGAACGCGGTTTAGACATTGATCGCGTTCAGTTTAATTGGTGAAATCCGCCTTTAGGTGTGTTCTTGTCTTGAAGATTATATAAGGTATTGCAGTTTTGTGTTAGTTTGTTGTTTTAAGCCTATTTTTATCTTAACGATAAAATAAAGGCAGAAGTTTATTAATGTAAAAGACAGCAAATCTTCTCCTGACAAAGTAAATTAAGATTCTAAATGAAACAAGATTGTAGTTTTGCAAATACTGAGTTAACTAGATGTAAAAAAAAATGTTTTCGATTACCAACCTAATTAAAGTAGACTAGGGTTTCCAGTATTAAAATCAGGGTTTTACAAACATAAAATGTTCTGTAGCAACTAGTACCTATAAGTATTCAACAAAAAAACTATCCAAGGCATTTTTTTAGGTATTTACAAGGGAGATGTAAGTGGATACGCCGCGCGCCGGGTGGGGACGCCCTACGAACATCAAGGGCAATACGACGACGCGACGACGCCACGACGGACGTACGGACGCTACGTAAGGACATACATCGTGATCTCATATGACGTGATGTTCTTCAGAAAGGTACCTGCGTAGGTAGTACTCCCAGTCGTATGAGAGGATCGTAGCAGGTGGCTTTCTGTAGTCTCTCTCTCTCTCTCTCTTCATGGGAAGAAGGGGTGAGTTTACGTAGGTAGGTATGATATGTATACAAATATTTTAAATCCTACATTCCTGTACTTTTTTTGTACTGATCTTGGCCTCTTTTTTCCACAAATGGTTTTCGGCAGGGATTTTTTCCTAACACATGCCATTTCACTTTGCATAATACAGTGCAAAATCCACCATACCAATATTATTTTTTACTTGGGTATCACTGTTGCTAATTTTTCACGATCCTGCATAGCAAAATCCACGATATACCATTATGACTTTTTACTTGGTTAACCGAAACCGTATCCTTGGTTGGCCGTATCTCTCGGTTACTACTCGGTTTACTCTCCAATGTAACAAAATATTTTTTTTACTGCATAGAAAGTTTGTCCTTCAATCTGCAATTGGAAATTTATAGGCTGTATGTCAAAGAATCTGTTACCAGCGCCGGAACAGATTCACGAACACGCAATAATATTGAATAATATACCTAATATTATACTTGCATAGCGATCATACTTAGGTACTACATTGAATAGAGCCGTTTCATCTGATTATTTTGCGTATACTTGCTACAGAAGATTCAAATTCAAACACAAATATATAGGCCGGGCGAAAAGTTTCTGCTGGCGGGAAGGGATTGTGTTTTGTTTTCGTCGTGTTTGATGAGGGGTAGGCAAGGAGGCGCGGGTGAAACTTGATTTTTTTCTGGGTTAATGCTCCCCCTTAAACCTAAATGCTAAGTCCCGGGAAACCCTACAATATTCTATCTCGAACTTTCCGGCTGTCATTGTCCCACAGTGCGGTATATTCAGGTCGATCAAAGTTCCTAGAACCCAGTGGCTAAAACTATATAAGCCGATTAAGCCAGGTCTTAGAAAAGTTCATCTGTTTATGCTTACGTTTTCTTTTTGCACAGTGTTTACTCAGCTGAATGTTTGCAGAAATAAGTCAAATTGAATTGTGTTTTTTCTTCATTAGCTTTTGTTTTTGGTTGTTTGTTGTTTTAAGCGGTTTTCTTGTTGCAAGTGATAAATGATATTTTATTTCTCTGCATGAGTTCTAAAAACCACTTTAACACGTGAACAAGTAATAATAGTATTGTAAAACTAGATGAGAATACCGATCTCATCTAGTTTTACAATACTACTATTACTTGTACCGAGTGTGTGTACCGAGTTTTATTTATTATTTATCGTTTCACGAATTCATCATAATGTTTCAATCAACGATCGTCACGTCACGTCAGTTAGTAAATTCATGCGTGACATAATAGGATCAGATTGTTTATGTATAGGATGTTCATTATTGTGTATCACTGTCCAATCCAAGGTTGCCTGGCAGATCGCAGAAAGTGATAAGGCCGCCCCCTGTATGTTTTTCAGTGATAATCGTATTATTTTTTTTGTTATGTATTTTCTGGTGTACAGCAAAGTATATAAGAATAAATCTTTTTACACAAAATACGCAAAAATAATAATTTTATTAAATTGATCTAATCTATTAACAATAGACTAGGAAACATTCAAATTAATACACCAATGACGATTTCTCCATAAATCACCTCTCCATAGCTTTCTTTCAAAACCAATTAAATATTCAAAAAATATTAAAATGTCAAGTCATTAATATGCTGGCAATTTTCCGCGCAGACAATGCGGACACTAGCCGTAGGTAATTGAAAATAGCTCACTATTCATCGCTTTGGCGCATTGGGGATTGCCTTTTTACGGCCCAATTTTTCACATCGCCTCGTTCCCTTCAGTCGTTCGTTCATTTTCGCTCCCCTCCTTCGATTTAATATTCCTCTTTTATGGTGTAAAATGATTTATTAGCGTCGTCCCGCGTCCGCATACCGGCGTTATCAAAGTTGCCTAAAATGTGAACTACACAACTTAACTGCGCCTTAACTCTTTTGTGTAAAAAGTGGAGTTTAATTTTGCATTGGGGAATTTAAAATATTGGATAATAACAATGGCGTTGTTAGCATATTTGGGAGTACGATATTTGGTTAAAAATTATATTTAAAGAACATCATGTGAAAAATTACAAAAGCGACGACAATATTTTTATGAAACAATGGCGGCCATTTTTGGCGCATTACACATTTTTCATGTAAAAAAATATGTAATCAATACCTACCAAAGAGAATCACGCACGTACTGAAAACCGTCAAAGTTTCGCGAACAAAACCATTTACAAAGTGCACTGAGTTAAAACTAAAGTTAGATTAGCTATCTAGTGAGCGCTCGTCTAATCTATTGTGTACGCCAATGTCCTCACGAACACGCTCCACTAAGTCTGTGAAGGTGCATCCAGACTGCGGTCGATCCACTTCGCACAGTCAATTTTGGTCGCCTCACAACATCATCACTTGCCTAGCTAGCCTTTTCCCAACTATGTTGGGATCGACTTCCAGTCTAAGCAGATGCAGCTGGAATACCAGTACTTTGCAACTGCTTATCTGACCTCCACAACCCAGTTCTCAGCGACGTCTGCAATACCGTGCTGCAGTTATTACTTAGCCACAAACCCCATCAAAACTTCTACTTTATTCTATATTACGTAAGTGATCAATGATCGACAGACCATCGATCAATTCGGATGACCGTCACTAGTGAATTCTACAACATCGATCGACCTCGAATGAAAACAGTCATCATTGACTCTCCGTTATTTGGCTACCATGCACCACACTGAATCGGCCTCAATGGTCGATGTCATGGATCAAAGAAAAAGATATCTTTTAAGACATGATTTTTTGCGACCCTACCTTCTGCCCGCGACTTCTTTAGTGTAAAATTTCTTGTATCAAATCTGTATGTTTTCAAATCCAGTTGGTAGTTCCAGAGATTTAGTGCGTTCAAACAAACAAACTTCAGCTGTATCAATATTAGCATAGAGATGTCGACGCAAAAAAATACATTTTTATTTATTTTCGATCGATCACAGTCTGGTTACGCCTTTAGACTACCTCCACTGAGGTACAGTCGGGATGTTAATTAAACAAATGTTTGCGTCGGTAGCAAGAGGCTACCAATACACTCACTATTGAGGACCGAGTGCAAATCACTTGAGGACTTGACACCTATTGTCACGAAGTTGTAGTAACTGATCTTGTGGTTACTCTGCGCTGTTGGAGAGCTATCTTTGCCCTCAAACAACGTTGAATATTGTTATCAGAAGGCCAATTCCCGTACTTAAAAACGGTCAAAATCAATGTCAAAAACTTGTCAAAAATGAAGGGAAATTAGAGGTATTTTTGACAAATTGACATTGAGATTAGAATGCGACGGTTTTTAAAAATACAGGAATCGCCCCTTAGGGATCAGATAACTTCCATGACATGAATTCAGTTTAAGAGTATGATTTCATACTCATAAGCTGAATTTAAAATGTACCTACTTGCTTTTCATCAGGCGTGATCGGGATCAAGAGCGGTCCCATTTAGTAAAATAAAAAAAATCATGTCATGGAAATTGTCGATCTTATTTTTTCTTTCATAAACAAGACCAATACTTGGATTAATCATTAGGAATTGAGCAACATAATAGGTCTTGCAGATCTAGCTTACTTATACTACATACACATACATAAACTCAGACCTTCTTCCCAAGCGGGTAGGCAGAAACTACAAAACGCCACCTGCTACGATTCTTACAAATGATTTTTTTACAGAAACAGAAATCATTTATTTTTGCAAATAAAATTTTGACAGAAACAGAAATCATTTATTTGCTTTTATGTAATGACACACAGATAAGATGGAATTTTTATAATATTAGTACCAATACATTTTATTTCGATTTTCCTTTTTGGTTTTTTATTTATTCTTGAAGCTAATGGCCGCCTTTTTTATCTACTTTTTTTCTAAACCAGTGACACTTATTCACTTCTTGCTTGCTTCCCTATCTAGTACCTTACAATTTACCCTAAATATCTATACTCTAACCAGATGTTAAACCTATAATGAAGTCGTATACTGATCACGCACACCTCGCCGGTGGCCGGGAGTAGGTAATGGAGCGGACTCCGGGCTGGTTGGCGATGCATCTGTTGCCAGATTAATGGCGGACGCGTGACCCTCCGCTATGGCTTTTTGAACATCAGCCGCAGCTGGAACTGGCCATCGTCAGGGCTGGGACAATGTTGATGAGAACGGGATAGCCCAGGCGCTCTTTAAAAAGTAAATTTTTATATGATTTTGAGTCAGATTCTGGAGGTGCTTGCAATGGATTAGATTGAGACAGTATTTCAAAAAGTGTTTTTGCAAAGGTTCCATTTTCCTTTAAGGTCGGAACCATTAAAAAGTTTTGAAATCTTCAGGTTTGCAACTTCCTGTCTTTAAGTTACAAAGCCGAAGATTTCAAACCTTTACCTACTATCCACTAGATAAAAATAAAAAATTACACTGACGGAAGTCCAGACTAAAATGGCAATTGTTTTTGTAGACCATGTAAAATTCCGAAAAAACATGATAAATTCTGACCTTTTCTACATTATTCTAAAAACTACTGAAACCACACACTAATATAAATCAAACAAAACTCTTTGAACCATTTAAACTTTCAGCATGCAAGTTCAAGAACTCTGGTGATTTAAATCATATCTCCAAAGTTTTTCGTGGACACGCCACTGGTTTCCAGTAGCCAGTGGTGCCATCTGCTAGTCGTTCGATCGGTATAATTACTATATAAAACTTCGCCAACCACTGGTCTCTTGGAACTATTCGTATTTTAATATGCTTTGGATATCCTTCTCTGATTCCTATAAAGTCGTAGGTAAAACGGATTATTTCCTTAACGATATTTGGAAAGATTCTGGAAGTATATAAACGTCATATTTTAGTAATAAGCGCTTTTAAATTAATTACATTATGACTAAGGTCCGCTTGCATCCGCCAACCCGCACTAGGCACGCGTGATGGATTAAGACCCACTCCCTCTCACAGAGAGGAGGCCTGTATCCCAGCTGTGGAAACATTATACCCTGATTATGCCGCTTGCAACACAAATCAATAAATACATTTAGCGCTAAACATACTATTTAAAACAATGATGTTATACATAACTAATTTTTTGTCTGTATTCAACATTGGTCGTCTCCTAAGCCCTCCCCCCGGATTTACCCGGTATCCAATAATATAATCCAATGAATATTTCAAACATAATGACAACGTGACTAGCAACAACAATAGCCCTAAAATACATTATAATTATACACAATAAACAGGTATTAATTTAATACCGATTAGCTAAATGGATTAATTGGAATGCCTTAATGTCTGCCTAATATATTAGTATTATAATAGGCTATTTGGAATTACAAAGTTTTACTCTAAAATTGGAGCAGAGCAGTTACTTTGTGTAAATTGTTTTCATCACCATTGCTCTCAAAACGGTGAAGGAAAAAATCGTGAGGAAAGCGACTTGTCCTAGAAACAAAAATTCGAAGACATGTGACCTCTACCAACCCGCACTGAAAAATACTGATTATGCTACTCTAAAATGAATTGGAAGTTGTTCGTTAGTAGTAGAGATATTATGACTCCTTATTGTGCGTGTCCTTATTGTGACTTTTCAGGAATAAGGATTAAAAAATACACATTCACTGCATACGCATCTGTCGTTGGTTGATGCTACAGTCCTTGATTATTATTTTACCTCTGGTTTTGCATCCCTGTCCAAATCACACTGATCTTTATTTTCATTCTAATAAGGTTGCTATTGGGTTGCTGCACACTGACAAGTCTGTCAAAATCATTATGATCTTTATTCTTGTTACAATAAGGTTGCTGTTTGAGGTAAAATAACTGTGAACTGACTGTGCGGAGACGCTGCGTAGATGCCGCGCCGATTTTGTAGCGTTGCATAGTGGTCACGTGTACGTCACGTTTACGCATCGTATGCGAATGCAGCCTGCTTACTTCCAGTAAATCTAAAAAGTTAGTAATTCCTTAGTGTCCTTTATTAGAGTGGTCATTTATCAAATAAACTAGACACCTTAATATATTGTATGATGTATATCCTTCAGAAATATTGACAGATTTATTATTTATAACCCGAAACGAATTACTTGAGTAATAAAAAGAATATATTTATAAGATGAAATATGTATTAACGTTCTTTTCATCCTTTTATTTTCGACTTTCCGACATTGTTGGCGCCTCGCTTACTTACAGCCTATTCGATGTTCCTTTATCGTTTTTTTCCTCTACATATTATGTTTATTACTTTGATTAACTTTTTTCTAACTGCCTACATCAATTTTTGGAAATACGCGGTTACGGAAAGTACTGAACTGTCACCACAGACTTATATTGGCTAATATAAGTCTGTGACCGTCACACACACATCTTTCGGCTGAATTGGTGATAGGGCAAGCAAGCGCTGAGCAACAAGTCCTAGGTTCGATTCCCGGGTAGGGCAAAGTGTTATTGGGTGTTTCCATCTGGAATTTCTCAGTATTGCAACTTGTGGCAATAGGCTCGTCCACGCGAAATGTGGGTGGTCTATTGTAGATGCACATGTGCCTATACCCGAGGATATATATATATACAGGGTTATTTGTAAAACACCAGCAACCTCTTAAGAGGTCATTGTACTCATCATTATGAACAACTTTTACTATGGGACCAAACCTGAAATCGCGAAAAAAAAATCAGCTGTTCCCTACATTTATGTTCGTATAACTCGTCAAAATGTAGGGAACAGCTGATTTTTTTTTCGCGATTTCAGGTTTGGTCCCATAGTAAAAGTTGTTCATAATGATGAGTACAATGACCTCTTAAGAGGTTGCTGGTGTTTTACAAATAACCCTGTATAGGGTGACTGGTAATTAGTGACCGATACTTAAACACGTGATTTTACTCATCATTATGAACAATTTTTACTATGGGACCAAACCTGAAATCGTGAAAAAAAAACAGCTGTTCTCTACATTTTGACGAGTTAGACGAACATAAATGTAGGGAACAGCTGATTTTTTTTCCCGATTTCAGGTTTGGTCCTACAGTAAAAGTTGTTCATAATGATGAGTAAAATCACGTGTTTAAGTATTGGTCACTAATTACCAGTCACCCTATATGTATATAACAAAACTTCACGCATATACAAGGTGTTGATTTGCATCCTAGTCAAATTCAAGGACGGAATTATGCTAATGATTCTCGACCCAAATCGACAATAAAATGTGTAGGTTTTTTTATTTTTATTTACGGAAATCCGTAAGTGTGAACCAGCCGTATTTAAGCGCGGCCCGTCTGTTACTAGCCCTATAACCGCGCTTTCACACACAAACAAACGCCTTTTACTTTACTAATAACTAAAATACTAAAGTTCTAAAATAAATTAAAAAAAAAAAAAATGACAACCTCCTGAAATTTGACGAGGATGCAAATCAACACCTTGTATATGTATATATATATATAGGCGTGAAGTTTTCTTATGTTGTAGGGCTACATTCTGTTATTTTAATTATGTTATTTTATTCTGTTATTTAGTCGGAAACGAGACGGCCGACGGAAAATAGAATAGTCTGGATTAATATGCCTAAACAATTTTATTTAATGCCACCATTTCAGTTTGAAACCAATGGGGCAATTCTGAAACTGTAAACTTTATAACCACAAACAAAAATCACTTTTACATTGACATCAAACTCTTTTCAGCTCATAATTTAGGTACCAAGGTTTAAAAATACCCAAAGTAGGTACGTAAGTAGTTAGTAGTAAAAGTAGTTTGGCTCTAGAACTACCTAAGCTGCGTTCGCAATTTAATTGCCAAAAATGTAAACAAATGTGAGTTTATGGAAAAATAACTTTAAATCCTACACCATAAAGTTTAGATTACGCTACAACTTCAAACATTTTTATAACTTTTTCAATAGTGCTAGTCACTCTGAAATCAACTTAATTACCATTAAAATAAAGTTAATATTATTTGTTTAACTTGAAATAATATTAATTTGAAACATAAGTTTGAATAGACGGTAGGTACATCTCTGCCTGTATGTGCATGTGTATATCGTGTTTACAAAGTAAAATGTTGTTTAAATTAAGTACACAAAACCTACATTTTGAACGTTAGACCTTATATTTACAAGCTTTTATTTATAATCCTACACTGATACAAAGTTAATGGGGCAGCGCTTCATAAAAATTGTATGGAGCTTATGTCCCGGAAAGGTACAACCTCTTATAATATCAATTTTGTACATTCCCCGGGATTATACAAAGGATAAAAACAGCATCACGGATCATCAATTTATTATTCATGTTCTGTTATTCGTTAAAATGTGTAACGTAATAATAATAAAAGGCCTTGTATAATAAGGCTAAAAAATAAATGGCCCATATTTTATAACTCACCGTAAGAATGATGAACCAACTCCTGTCCTGGACAGTTGACTACTTTTTCATTTTTCTTTTATCCACTAATGACTTGCAGAAAAACATTAGAACCTGCGAAGAATTACAAAACGACGCAAGAACTTGAAAGTCACGCAAACTGCATACGAAAATCTATTATTTCCATTTCCTACTGCTTACTTCATAGTACACTTGTAATTCTCCAGTTAAACAAGTGCTTTTCCCAGTAAACGTGCTTCGTATTCAATAAAAGAAAAAAAACACAATTTTCGTCGTTCTTAATACTCATTAAAATGATGACTATATAGAATCACTAGCACTTTGCCCGCGACTTCGTCCGCGTGTATTTCGTACATTCCTCTAAAAATTTCGAATATGTATGTTTATGATCTTTATCATTTATTTAGATTAATAAGTATTCGGGCCAATTTTTAAGTTTGTAGATCAAAGGAATCAGATTCTTCAAATAAACAGGATCCTCGCTTTTCACCCCAACAAGGGTGGATTTTTTAAAAATCGTTTGGGATGACGTGTCTATAACTTGACTCAAAGACCGATACCTACTCATTTTCGAGTTAATGGAAGCAAGCAGTAAAATCCACCCCTTCTTCTTCTTAGCGTGTCGATAGTAATCTAAATGGACTCGGCCCAGAATTCGGCTACTTGTATGGCGCCATTACCAGCGTCCACCAGTTCCTATAACGTGCAGCTGACAGGACATGCAGGACACGATATTAAGTGTCCCATCGTTTGTGGAACAGCACCACATTTACACTCCAAGGCGGAGTCGTCTATGAATCTCCACCTGAACAGGTTTTCCTTACTTCAGCTAACCTGCGTCAGAGTCTGTTTAAAGACTTTCAGGTTAGGTTAGGTTACTCACGTCCAGGTGGGAGGTCTTCAGCGGGTGGGACGAACGGTTTGGGTAAGGAAGGACTGTCTCGCCACAGCTTCAGTCTTTCTTGTCATGGTTCACCAGTGAGTTGACGACACACTTTAAAAAACCGTTTCGGCTTTTCAGCCTTTGTGGCACAAGGATGTTGTCGTGCAAAGGGTCATGTGTCGGAGACCATTTTGGCTCTTTCGCTGGAGCCAGTGCTCTGCGAACCACTGGTGGCGCTATGTGCTAGTGAATACAGTATTTCCTACTATATTTCCCAGCAATCCACCCCTTAAACTTTATTACCCTTTTCCACCTTGGTAGGAGTCGAGTTTTGAAAAACCCTAAAACTAACTACACCTTTTCACCCCGTTAGGGGTACATTTTCGAAAAACCCTGATACATGTTATTTTTGGTCTTAAGTATAAATACCGAGTTTCGAGTCAATCGGACCGCCCGTTAAAATTCTTCGATACAAATTTTAACACCCCCCAATCCCCTTTTAGGGGGTAGTTTAGAAAAACAAAAAGTGTCAATCTTCATAATTTACTTTCGTGCCAAGTTTCAAGTTTATTAACCAAATGAATAAGATTTTTCATATTTATAAAATGTATCCCCACTTTTCACCCCCACGGGGGTGGAATTTCGAAAAATAGTTTGTGATGTGTTCATTACTTGACTCAAAGATTATTTATACCAATTTTCGACTTAATCAAGCCACGCAGTAAAATCCTCCCCTGTAAAATTAAGTACACCTTTTCACCCCGTCAGGGGTAGATTTTCGAAAAACCCTGATACGTGTTGTTCTTTATTTTTGGTCTGAAGTATAAATACCCAGTTTCGAGTTAATCGGACAGCCCGTTAAAATTCTTCCATACAAACTGACACCCCCCAATCCCCCTTTAAGTAAGTAGTTAAGAAAAACAAAAAATGCCAAACTTAATAATTTACTTAGATAAGTATTCGTGCCAAGTTTCAAGTTTATTAACTCAAGGAATAAGATTTTTCATACAAACGAAATTCCCCCTTTTCACCCCCTTAAAGGTTGAATTTCCAAAAACCCCTTCTTAGTGCTCCCCTACATTATAAAAGGAAGCCGTGTGCAAAATTTCACATTCCTAGACCCAGTAGTTTTGGCTGTACGTTGATATGTCAGTCAGTCAGTCAGTCAGTCAGTCAGTCATTCATTCAGTCAGTTTCTTCTTTTATATATAGAAAAAAAAATCATAAACGATGGGCAATTTGGTTGCAAGCGAAATTCTTCAGTATTTTTTGCCAATTTCGGTTTAAACTACACTTTTATTTACATTCTCGTGACGACGCTCCCGTGATGCTCCTTCGAAATTGCCGTGGCTTGAATATTGAAATAGGGCTGATGACATAAATACCACATAGTTACCATGACATGGTAAACTGTGGTGTAAACACATATTATGAAGATAAAAAATTGTTTATTTGTAAGAGGTAATCACTCGAAGTACTGATCCGATTACAAAATTCTATCACTGATACAGATAGCGCAATCCACGAAGACGCGCCCCACTCTTCTTACTAATCGCTCATAGTACAAGTGTACAACATTCAGACAACAAGATCCATTTTGTTAGTAGAAAAAAAAAAGTTTAGCTTGCCAATTTAAAATAACCCTGTATAAGGAAATCGTCACAATACAGAGGGAAAACTCGCTTAGAGGTTCTTTTCCTTCTTCATTAGTCATTCTTTGAGTGAGATAAAATGATTTATTACAGCGTGTAATGGAGGCCACTTTCCCGGAACCCTGTGTACGATTGATGCGAGTTCTATGCAAATATCGTGAGATTTCCGGCTATTATCGAGTGTATAGGGAAAGAATTTTCCATGGATTAACGTCTGTGTATTGCTAACATCATTTATGTAGAATGAAACACATAACAGAAGAAGTTGTTATTATATCTCATGACCGATTTCACTAAGGAGTTAGGTAACTTTCCAAAATAATATTTACACAATTTAAATCCTAACAGTCTTAAAATAATGCTCCAAGCAAAGCAGCTCGAATAATTATATAAGTCTTAATAAGGGATTTATGTAAATAATCGAGCAGTTTGTGATTGAAACACTAGGAGCATGGGGTCCGAATGTCCACTTAGTTTTTCGAGAGTCGAGACATCACCAAGCGGTTGGTCGACTCTTCAACTCTTCACGTGACCAGAGAGCTGACCTAGTTTTTGGCTAAAGAATGCTGCAAGCCTTTTGGGAAATTTTCCTGTTGACAGTGATACGGACGATTTTTTTTTCATAAGAAACAATTTTGTGTATTTTATGTAATTTAATACTACTTAGGTTTTCTCTACCATAATATTAAGCAAGTCATTTTTTTTTACCTCTTCTGAAACGAGACAGTATTCACTTACCATTTGTTGCTGCTGTAGAATTGTTTTGACATTGTTCTCACATAAAGAAGCAACGAGAATAATGTACCCAGGATTTTGTAATATCTTGAAAGAGTGTCTTTGGAGTTTCTTGCCTGTTCTTCCCCATATATAGAGATCTACGTTTTGGAATGGGCAACTAGCTTCAACTTTCTGACTAATTAACCAAATTTTTGACAACTCAAAAGTGCCTATAAAATTAGTTAGTTGGCTTAATTGAAATAAATGCTTTGAGTTTGAGTTTGATTGAAATACGTGAAAGCAGCGAGTCCTAAACAGATCAACAGTTATTCTTATAAAACTTAAAAAAAAGTGACCTCATAGCCTTGCTCATTGGATTGTCAATAAATATAGCCTGGGATGATGATAAATAGAGCGCTGTTACAGCCTAGACCTGTGTGAGATAGATAGATACGATAAGAAGAAGTGTTGGTAGACTTTTTTGTCGTTGTGATTGACGTTTAGTCATTTTTCAAGTTTGTACCTACACAGTGGTAGCACAGTAATCACTAAGTGTCAAAGTTATCGTCATGAACAATCTGCTGCCCTTATCCCAATATATTTGTGCTCGGCGCAACATGTCTTTTTCGTCCATACTCAATTAGTTGTCATCGCGGTAGTCGCTCCAATACCTAATTGAATAGTATTAGTAGGTATATTTTAGGTCATAGAAATAAAACTAAAAGATTCGGTTTTACTCCGTGACTGTACTAATTATGAAATTGGGCAGTGGGTCCAGTCGACGTATTCAAAATGTGAATACGTCAACTGGACCCGCGGGTCCAGTTCGAGTGGGTCCAGTTGACCAAAGACTCCCCCTTCTAGCCATATCATCTTTCATACGGTTCATCTTTTGTTTCTCTGGTCTCCCCTTACTCGTATAGCCATTCATACTACTATACATACTAACAAACTAAGTCTCGTTGCTGAGAGGCCTCCCCCAAATCCCTCCAGGCATCCTTTTCTAGAGCCACCTCGATAGTTAACCTAGGTCGTCTCGCCACCAACAAAATCAAATCATCATTTATCCGTAGTCATTAGTCCTGATTCACAACCTTCGGAATAATCATACCCTACATCGCCGACCAAAAAACAAGACACCTAATTAAAAAATTAAATTTAAAATTTAAAAAACCCCCGACAAAAATAAAAATAAGGAATCCTCCTTAATTTTTGGATTTCATTTCTTTTATTTTCTTCCGTTTTAAGATTCTGATAATTTGGTGTTTAATCAGGTTTTTTTATCAAATATTGATTAATTTATAGTTGAAGAATAATTTTTAAGACTAAACAGATTTTTTTGTTTTATTATATTTTTCAAGTTTTTAGTTTTCATTTCGTTAGATAGTTAATATTCCTCATTCCCTTTCAATATAGTGTAAATTATTCTACTTGTCAAGCCCTTGCATTTGATACCTGGTCTATATTGAAGGAGTTGTGAAAAAAAATGTAATTCACCATTTTGTGGTGGCGGCCATCTTGGATTTGAAAATTTTAATAGTGTATAGTATTCTACTTGTCAAGCCCTTTCATTTGATACCTATATTGAGGGAGTTGAGAAAAAATAATGTAATTCGTCACTTTGTTGTGGCGGCCATCTTGGATTCAAAATTTGTTATAGTGTATAGTATTCTACTATTGAAGCCCTTTCATTTGATACCCATATTGAGGGAATTGTGAAAAAATATGTTATCCGCCATTTTGTAGCGGCGGCCATCTTGGACCGATTTTCATCAAACATAGCTAAGAACACTCTCGACTAATACACCTTTCAAACAAAAAAAACTAAATCAAAATCGGTTCATCCGTTCGGGAGCTACGATGCCACAGACAGACACACACACACACACACACACCCCCACAGACGCGTCAAACTTATAACACCCCGTCGTTTTTGCGTCGGGGGTTAAAAACAAGACACCTTCATACAAACCAACAAAACTGACAACCCTAAAAGGGGTGCTATTTAATCGATAGTGTTAATTTGTACAGCTCCACACTAGTCCTAAGTAAACAGGACTAGTGTTGTAATGAAAAGATAACAAGCCCGCAAGTGTCCCATGAACAGAGACACACATAAGTTATGCATACTAATTTAATGCCGTTTTCACAAACACTAAGTAATATCTAAATGATAAGCGCGCTATTGGATTTTGTGGATGGGATGAGTTGGGTTAAATACAGTTCTACTACTGCTTCATTAAGGAAAAACAATGTTTGTGTTGTGTTTTACTAACCTTTCAAGCATCGACTAATGAGCCATGATTAATATTCTATTGTTGTGAGACCGGGAGTCTTAATTTGCTTTGTGAATTAAGAAGAGTTAAAAAAAAAACAATACACTTCCTACTGAAAAGAATTGTAATCTTCCTTTCATTGTCTGCCTTTTAAAAAGCCTAACAAACTTAAATCAAACGAACGTCTACCTCCTATTCACGTAACAACTACCTAAATATTATCGACGTCACTCTACCAAAAACACACGGCAGCGCCCAAGCTCTTTACAGGCATCTTATAACAAGTTTAGACGATGTAACGTGCGACTCGTGTACAGTACAAGTTTTAATCGCTCCTAAAACTTTCGCCACGTCTCGTACGTCGGGACAGGATACGGGTTTCTATTTTAAGCTTCTATCAGGATGTTTATATTATTTACCTGTATATGTGGTAGGTACGTGTAGTTCATTAAATATGACACGACCTAAATGCTGCGCAAACACGTCGTATTTACGTACTTACTACGTGGTGTCTACGTGAAGTCAACGGTTACGCTGTACATCGTTTCAAATCGCGAAGACAATAACTGTTTTTTTTTCTTTAAGAACCATTTTGTTGTCAGTTAAGCTTTTAGCAAGCTCAAGGTGCAGCAGTGTTATAAAACCAGAGGGTCTTTCAAACAGACTGTACCATCTACTGTGATGGATGGTTGGTTATTATTGTTATGGTTGCGCTAAAGGACTCCGAGCCAAATGTTATCAAAGAATAAAATAGAAAGATATATAAAAAAAATTAAAGTCAGGGCTTTACAAACAAAGGAATAAAGCTGCAGGCGTAAAAAAAAGTGGCTATTCGGCCGTCAACGAAGTAGAAGTGCCTAAATTATTTGAGAATTATTAAATAGCACAAAATTATTAATTATTTAACTATAACTATAGATCTGAGAGAATATTGGCATTCGCAAATAGTAAACTCAGGCAAATGATGTGCAGTGTTGATTTTTTTTTTTGTGATGGAAAATTCAAAGTTCGTTTAGTCCACTCTCGGCCCCTCGATCCCCAATAAATAATGCGTACGTTTTATCAGCGATAACGATAACGGAAAAGTCAAATACCTATGTATGTGACTGACATAAGCTGCCTAAAAGTTATGTCAATCCTGGTGAAAGTAGTTGTAAAAATACGAAACGCTCCATTGGCCAAACGTACACTTTGACCAAACACACCCTTGACCGACCGCCACGAACTCTTTGAAAGCGATTGCCACTTGTATGGAATGAATGTATAAGGTACCTACAGTCCTTTCACAGTTATTTTACCTCTGACAGCAGCAACCCAATCTAAACCTTATTGTGACTATAATTAAGATCTCTTTGAATTTGAAAACTTTTCAATGGCAGCAATCCAATAGCACCCTTATTGCGAAGGCAAAAAAGATCGCTATAATTTTGACAGTGATGCAAACTCTAAGGTAAAAAAGGACTGTAGATAAAGTTTTAATGCAAAAAAGCAAAGACAATCAAGTCCAAGTAATGTCATAAGAGATCACCATGAATAATGCCCATAACAACATCAGCCTAAAATGTTCCCACTCCTGGGACACAGGCCTCCTCTCTGTGGGAGGGACTGGGCCGTTACGTAATCCACCTCGACCCAGTCCGGGTTGGTAGATTTCACATGTCTTCGAATATTTGGTTCTAGAACACGGCGGAGGAACTGTCCTCCGTTTTGAGAGCAGTAGTGTTGTAAGTAAAGTGCCTGCCTGGGTTTGAACCCACGACCTACAACTCGTAAGTCGGGGCCGTTACCACTGGGCCACCACTGCGCTATTCATATGAGCTCACCATTAAGGGGACTACAGGACCTAAACGCAAGAAACGCAAGTTTTATAATGCCTAATGTATATTATGGACCACAGTAAACAAAATCAAAAAAATATATGATATTCTTCAAGATATATATGTTAGTTATAGACAGTGTATTGAAAACATAATACAACTAATCTGATATGATAGAAAAAAATCATGAAGATAACTCTAAAAACTTTTGTTTTACAATAAAAACCATACATTCATTCTGATTTTTTGTCAGATTATTCTACAAACACCATACTAAAGCATATCTTTAAAGAATTCTTACTTGCTTCATATCTTGTATTAAATTATCAGCGTTGTGTCCTCGCGCTTCACTTTCTTTTATATGCAGTCCGACAGTGACCGCCCTTTAGGTCATGTAGTCCCCTTAATAATTGCCCATAAAAAATAATCTACCAATACTCGTACAATATTGGTTTGACGACCATAACCACAGAATATTTGCATAAAACCATTGTGCCGAGTAAATAAAATGTGTTACGATAGTTGACATTACGTAATCGGTGTGCAACTACAACTCCCACCGCGACGTGCGGATAACGTTTCCAATATGAATATTAAAATGATTGTAAACAATTGAATGTTTTTGTATACTGAAATATATTTTGTGTCATAAAAGAGTGAATTAAGGCTCCTACAGATCAGCGCGTCGCGACACTAGTAGAATAATTTCTGTGAAAACTTTGCAGAAAGATTTTCTTCCACAAGGATCGCGTCGCACCGTCGCGTCGCGCCTGTCTGCGGGAGCCCTTATGTCAAGGCTCCTGCTATAGGTCTCCTACTTTTAATGGAGAAATATTTAACAGATCCGCTAAAAACTTATGGACCGCATCGTCTAACGATGAAACTTTTTTAAATTAATGAATCTCTAAGAACTTTTTGCCATTCTACTGATCATACTTTTTTTTAACAATTAAGCTCCTTTTTAATTAACTTTCAAGCCGTTTCTCACAGTAGGTTGCAGTAACTAAGCTAGGGTACCCCGATCAAACGGGTTAGGTTAGAACTATGATCAACCAACGCACGAGACGGATTGGTCGCAGTAACTAAGCTAGGACACACCGACCAAATGGGTTAGGTTAGAAGTGCAACCGCGGTGGTTCGCGGTGGCGAAACAGTCGTCTCGTAGAAGGATACTGCGGAAAGGGAGAGGGAGATCTCGTCCACTCACCCGGCCCGCAGCAGGCGCACCGGGCGTCGGCGGAGGACGGACAACGCCCTCTTCCAGCCCTAAATGGGACCAGGGGCGACGGACTCGGGGACGTCGGTCGCCCCCCACACAAATCAGGACCCGAGGTGGCGGCACGTAGTGTTTCACGCGCGCCCCTCTTAGACGTCGCGAGTCAAGTCAAACACCTCACCCCCCCTGACCCCAAGAGGCCCGCAGTGGCGGGCCGGCCGGCACCAGTTGGGGGTTGCGGAAGGACGGAGTGGTTTTTAGTCAGTAATAGTCTGACAGACCCGTCCGCCCGCCCCAGGGCGGAGGACATCCATGAGAATTTTCCACCCAGGAAAAAAAGGTTAGAACTGCGACAAACCGCGCGGGAGCAGAGTGAGTGACCGCTACATTGAATTTGGTTGCAGTTCACAAAAAGAGCCACAATCAACATTGTAATAGGTTGTATTCAATTATATTTTTAGGAACGGAAAATGGGAATTATTAATTATTATGAGATCCGATTACGAACGGTACGAATACACGCCCTTTTAATTTCAGAAAACGTCATTCGTCGTCATTAGCTCCTGGGGGTAGTGACAGCTCATGTCTTGGTAAAAAGTTCTCTCAGTCAGCAACCCCCGAGATCCTAAAGGGATCTACCAAAAGTTTTAATTTTTATTTTTTTTTATTTATCCATTTATTTCAGGCATCAAGGCCCATATAAACACATACAATACAATATTAATATAACTCAAAAATACTATAAATACATACAACATTATATTAACACTAACAACTAACGTACACGAAGTGTCGGCGTCGTGTTTCGCTGACTGGTGTCATGTAGCCGGCCACGAAACCGGCGGTACACAACACCCTTCGGCCAGAACTCTTCCTTGAGGAACTTCTCGAGATGCTATGTCGGAACACGGACCACGAACGACTTGAAGTTCGTGTTGTGACGCGACTCCAACTTCTCGACCCTCAAAGTCCAGTTGGTCTTGACACGCATGTACTCCACAATCTCCTCAACCTTCGTGGAGTGATGCAGTCTGGACACGTACAGCTGCGTCGACGGGATTGCTGGACGCAGCAGCATGTTGGGTCCTGCCTGCCCAGTGCCGCACTGGTTCTGACAAGGAGGCTTCTTCTTCTTCTTCTTCTCCACCTTGATGAAACCATCCTTGTCGCACGTGTCCTTCTCTGGACCCTGCCTCTTCAAAACCTTGTTTGGTTTCGACCGGCTCCGTTTACCCCCTTTTTGCTTTTCCGCCAGTTTTACCTGCAAGTTTTGCGACTCAGCAGGCTTGTTAGCGGCTACTATTGCTGCGTAGGCTCGTTTGGGGGTCGACGAACCTACACACATCGTTGTCTCCACCTGTGTCGAGGCAGGGACGGCCACGGCACGCGTTGCAACGCATGCATTCTCGGCAGTTGTTGACGCATTCGAGCTCGCCGACTCGAAAATGCAGATGGAGGCGTTTTGTGCCCCGCGACGCGTGTCCACATTTGCGGCGTCGGTAGGTGACCTACTTGCAGAAATTGCGTTGCGCAAGAGCACTACTTCTGCCTGTAGATCACTGATGGTGTTGTTGGACACCTCCAGCTTATGCTGCATCTCGGCCTGGCTTTGCTTCAGGAATGTAATGTCCTTCAGCAGCCTGGTGACATCAACGTGATCGAACGTGACGGGAGGCAGCTTGTGCAGATCCTTCGCCACGAATTCAGGCACGTCGTCCGGGTCGGTCTCCTTCATCAGCGTTATGATGTCCTGGAGACTCTTCGCTGTACCGTCCCTTCGACGAGACGGCATCTGGCTGACTTTGCCGAGCGTCGTGAACAGCAGCAACTTGGCACTGCTAATCTCTTCCTCCTTATACGATGACTTGCAGATCTGCAAGATGCTTATCTCGTCCATGTAGTCGATGGCATGTTTGATGAATGCCAATACTTCGTTGGCTATGAGAGTTTGGGAACTCATAGCGGAAAACGGGCAGCGGCTATAGCCGCGCAATTCGCGAATATAATATTCGTACAGTGCATCGCAAACGCGACCGTACTCGACCGTGTATCGCAGCGCAGTTTAATGGTTACCGTTTGGTTTGAGTCAGAACAAGTCTGACATAAGCTACGCTTTTTTCCAGACACAGGTAATCCAAACCAATGAGAATATCCAAACAAAAAAAAAACTATTGCCAAGGTTTGTTATAGTGGGATTGATGCCCTACAAAAGTACTAGCTCTAACCTACACTACTTTACAACCTGTAGAAAAAAGCTATTCGGTTGTAATTACAGCAATTTTATACACAATGCATAACTCTATTACGACCAAACTCAGGAAATCCGAAGCCACTCAAAGCCCACCAGCTCCAAAGGTTTTTCATCTCTTACAGTTAAACAAACAACGGCATCCCTTTAATTAACTCCATCAAATTACCCGTTTTTAATTCCCGTTTCCCGGTATTTATCCTTTAAGGATAATGACAGGGTTGCCATCAGTATCTTTGGTGACCTATATGCGGGGTCGACGGTCCCTTGCTCGCTATCGAAAGGGTTCAATGTTTATAACCAGCACTTATATTTTGCGCTTAGCTTTAATCTTAATCGTTACAGGCTATTTGTTTTTGTGAAATAAATGGGATCTTAGGTACTTATAAAGTATGGATGGTTGCTAAAAGAAATTAATGTTCTTTGCATAAAATGTGTTAGGTACCAAAGATTTTACATAAAATTTCAGTGTAAAGACACATTCCGCCATGTAATAATGGCATACAAATATTTAGGTACATGTTGTACTTACCATATTTTTCGGTACCTATACATTATTTTTTTGGTTTTAGTGTTAAAAAAGTCTAATACGTCCTTAAATCCTTTCTGCATTCTTTTTCTGTCAGGAAATCTCCCCATGTGGAAACTTGGAAACCCTAGCCATCTTTTGCAACATTTTATAAAAATGCACTACATCCCGGCTGGCCTGGCAGCTACTTAATATCACCCTTAAATTCCCCATGGAAATTCGCCGATAAAATATTATAAATATCTCCCCGACTTCCGATTACAGGCATAAAAGTGGCCTCCCCGTCAATCAAAATGATTACAGCGTTATATTACGGACAGACTACAGGCCACGAAGTGATCGCAAGGTCGGTGCATGCCAGGCCAATTTCATTATGCAAATTCATATGAAATGTACGCGAAACACGGAGCGTATAGCGACTTAATTGATGAGCAAATTTACATGCTAATAAAACGTTGTGGCACATGCTGGGTAAAGCAGAAGGCTGACGTAGCAATGCAAGTAAGTCGCAATGCAGAATTATTTTATATGAGAAAATTGACAATCTTCCTTTGTACTGAGCGAGGAACAAAAGCTAATAAATAACCGCCAGTAAACGATTGCTCTGCTCCGTAATAAGACTAAGTAGGTGAATATCTAGTAATAAAAATTAATTTAATTTATTTCCTTAGACAACAATGATCCATGATATTATGTTAGTTAGGTACAAAAAAACTTAAATAATAAGTTAGTGTGTTACAATTATAACTAAATACTGAGCTAATTACTAGAAAAACAATATTTACATACGTTCACCGGATGAAATGAATCACTCATGCCTAACCAGCACCTGCATGAAGTGATTCATTATCGGCGACTTAAAGTCCACTAACATCTTCAGAACGCTTTTAGGACTTGACCGCGTTCTCTCCAATAGCGACTCCGTTTTTCTCCGTCCACCGGACCATAGAGTAAAATTGCCTCATATTAGACCTTATTTAGCAGTAATAATAGAGGTTTAAGCCGCGTGAATCGGGTGTGACCTATTACTATAAACTTGTGTATTACTATTGAATGATATATTTATTAGCTACCTAAATTCTTGGAAATAAATATATTAGTCAATAGTAATACACAAGTTTGAAGTAATGTACCTTCTATACATACATCTACACAATAACGTTTACGTAGTATCGTAGATTCTGTGTAATTGCAACGAAAACCCGATAATGTTGTCTGATAAGAGAGGTACGGAGGATGATGCTGTGAGGGTATAATTACTAGGAGGGGTTCACATCGGCGTCGAGACAACGATGAGGTACCTGGGTCTCGTCCTCGACAGCCGGTGGAACTTCGTCGAGCATTTCCGACGTTTGGCCCCCAAACTGGAACGGGCCGGGCCGCCTTCAAGCGGCTCTTGCCCAACCTGAGGGGGCCAAATGCCTCCTGCCGGAGGCTTTACGCGGGGGTCGTGCGGTCCATGGCCCTATACGGGGCCCCGGTGTGGGCGCGTTCACTGCGGCGGCGAGCCGCCCACTACCTGAACGCGCCCCAGAAGGTGGTAGCCATAAGGCTTATCCGGGGCTACCGCACGATCTCTGGCGAGGCGGCAAGCCTCATTGCCGGACTGCCGCCATGGGATCTGGAGGCGATAGTCCTCGCGCGCGTATACGAGTGGCGCGCGGAGGCACTACGCCGGGGAGAAGTTCCGCTTCCGCGGCAAATCGCTGCGGAGCGGACTGAGCTCCGGCGCGATCTCATGGCGACATGGAAGGAACGACTGTCGCAACCCAGCGCAAGGCACGCCGCGACAGCGGCGATAAGACCCCTCTTTGAGCAGTGGCTAGAGAGGCGCCACGGCGCCCTCACCTACCGCCTGATGCAGGTCCTCACCGGACACGGAAGCTTCGGGAGGTTCCTGCACATCATCAGGCGGGAGGAAACGCCCGGGTGTCACCATTGCCAGGATCGCCCAGAGGACACGGTGGAGCACACGGTGGAGGTCTGCCCCGCTTGGGCGGAGCACCGCCGTGTCCTCGTAGAGGCGATCGGCAGCGGCGGCGACCTCTCGCGTCCGGCCCTGGTGCAAGCCATGGTCCGGGGCGAGAGGGAGTGGGAGGCAGTCACCTCCTTCTGCGAAGCAGTCATGCTAGCGAAGGAGGTGGCGGGACGGCTCAGGGAGAGAGCCTCCCGTCCCAGCCGCCGCGGGAGACGCTCCGGGCGTCGGGAGCCGCGCGACGACTCCCGGCCACCGTAGGCGCGGGCCTGCGGGCGGAGAGTAATGGGTAGCTCACCGTCCGATCAGGACCAGGCCCGTGCCGGACGGCGCGTACGTGTTCCACGCGCGCCTCAGAGAGATGTCAGCATCGAGGAGGGGCCCCATAGAGCCGAAGCCTGCCGGGTCAGCGGGATTGTCCGAAAGGGTTACCGCTGGCCCGGAACATAAAAAGCTAAGGAAGGAACACGGGTGGGTTTTAGTCAGTAAGAGTCTGACACTCCCTTCCGCTCCACCCAGAGCGGGAGGGGTCATTTGATGATTTCCCATCGGCAAAAAAAAAAAAAAGGGTATAATTACGAGCACAATGGTTAATGACGTTGCATGTATGCGGCGTCATTAAAAATTTAATACTTTTCCCCTGGAATCGCTTTTGAAATTCGTTTTCATAAAATTCGGAAATGGTTTTACCTGTAGGCTTTTGGGAGTTTATATTTCAAGTGCTTTAAATGGTAATGTTTTTATGTAACTTGCAGAATTATCTTTTTTAACTTTTTCTATTTGTAAGAAGACGTCAAACAAGGGGGCCAAAAAAGGCCACTTTGGCAGAATCATAAAAGGATAACATTATGAATCATAATGGACAGCTAACTGTTAAGTTAATCGTATGAAATCCCATTGGTGAAGGATTTTTCAGTTATTTTTTTTTGTCTGTACTGAAATACCAATCAATCCAATCCAAATCCAATCCCAATCTCTTTGATTATACCTACGTAGTGTAGCGAAAAAAGAAAAAAAACACGGACTGTCTTCACCATATTAGGTACGATTCATAATATTATCCTTTTATGATTCAGCCAACGTGGCCTTTTTAGGCCCCCAGTTCATTTTCTTAAGTGCAGTTATTTGCAATACACGCTTGTCTTCAATTAACGCCTAATGACATAATTACCTCTTTCTTCATCTCCCTATGTCCTGATTGAAGATGTTTAAGCAACACAATCTTATTCACCATTCAGTTGGAATACGTCCACAGCAACACTCAAGTATCGTCGCAACAACCGGTCCTGCGCTACCATAGATATTACGCTACCCATAAATCCAGTTTTACAAATCTATACTAATACTAACTATAATGCCCCTTAGGGCCGAAGCCTGCCGGATTGTCCGAAAGGGTTACCGCTGGCCCGGAATATAAAGGGCTAAGGAAGGAACATGGGTGGGTTTTAGTCAGTAAGAGTCTGACACTTCCTTCCGCTCCACTCAGAGCGGGAGGGGTCATTTGATGATTTCCCCATCCGAAAAAAAAAAAACTAATAATACTTAAAGCTATACAGTTTGTTTTTTGTTTGACCGCGCTAATCTCTAGAACTACCAGGCTGGACTGTCGGATTAGAAAAATCCTTTTCGCATTTGATAGTCTAATTCTTGAGGTGGCTATTTAGCATCACACTTTTCATCTTCCCATAGGAGCAGATCAAAAATAAAAAAAAGTCAGAAAGAACGCTAAGCGAAAACGAAGTTACAGTGCGGGCAGGCGATGCGATGCGACGAGTTATTAAAACGAAGTTACAGTGCGGGCAGGCGATGCGATGCGACGAGTTATTAAAACGAAGTTACAGTGCGGGCAGGCGATGCGATGCGACGAGTTATTAAAACGAAGTTACAGTGCGGGCAGGCGATGCGATGCGACGAGTTATTAAAACGAAGTTACAGTGCGGGCAGGCGATGCGATGCGACGAGTTATTCCCATGTTGCGGGCTGCAGCTAGTGAAGTATGAATTTTCTTCTCTCACTTTTATTTATTTTTATTTATTAAAACTTTATGCACAAGTAAAAGAAATACTGTACAAAGGCGGACTTAATGCCTGAGGCATTTTCTACCAGTCAACCTTAAGGTGGTGCAGAGACAAAACATGGCAGGTGCAACATACGGGATAAATAGCTAGGAAATTACTACTTATAAAGTACAAGAATAAATACTAATACATAGATAGATACATACATACATACATACATATAAACAAAATGAACTGGAGGAGAAAAAAATTATCGGTAGAGGAGAAAACGAAACCAGCAAATCAGCGCTGAGATGCTACAGCCAACTTTTGACGGATATGTTCACGTGCCTTCACTTTAAAAGATAACCGACTGGATGCCGTCCTGATATTCAGAGGGAGCGCATTCCAAAGAAAGACCGCCTGGACAAAGAAAGAAGAACGAATGAAGCCAGAACGATGAGAAGGACATCGTAGTAGACGATTGTTAGTGGAACGAAGATTTTTAGTTTTTTTTACTTTCTATCTCACTCTCTCTTCTTCATCCTATATTCGCCGCCTGAGTGTAGGTCTTCTCCGTTGCACGCCAATTTACCCGGTCTTGAACTTCCCCCTAACTCTTGCCTGCTATTTTGACCAGGTCCTCCACGTGGCTTGTGGCTCGCCTACACACCTATGGCCAGTTCTGGGTGTCCACTCCAACACCTTCTCACTCCATTTACCATCCGTTCTGCGGAAAATATGTGGCCGCCCATTTCCACTTCTTCCGCGCTGAGTTTTTTTCCATTTAAGGGGCTTCCAAGACCTAAACATAAAAAACGAAAGTTTTAGAAATAATAATAGTATATGATCGACTACAGAAAACAAAATCAGAAAAATATATGATATTCTTCAGGATATATGCTAGGTAGATAGTGTGTTGAAAACATAATACAACTAATTTGATACGATAGAACAAAATCATGTACTTAGATACCGCTAAAAACTTCCTTTTTACAATAAAAACCATACCATATATACAATAATTCTGATTTTTTATCAAATTACAAGCAACATACTAAAACAATACTGTTTTAATTTTTAGTCGAAACAATAGATTTTTTGTAATTAAATAATTGCTTCATATTTTGAAATAAATTACCAGTGTTGTGTCATCGCGCTTCTCTTTCTTTTCTATGCATTCCGACAGTGACCCCGCTTTACGTCATTTAAGCCCCTTAATTAATTAACGTCTTACAAGAAACCGCTGTATCTAACCCGGCGTTAAACTCAAAGATAACAAGAAATCAAACAACCACAGCTAACTATACTTACAGACAAGATTAAACAGATTTACTTTATAGAATGTAAGGATTTAACTAAGACTCGCTTGATTCTAACCGACGTTCAAGTTCTACAGTAAATGAAGTGCAAATTGTTTGTGAACTACGTTTGTTTCTTCTGATCGATACCGCTGGATTCAGCGCTTGTTCCGCTTAATTGTACGAGGAGTGGACTGGGATTGGAAGTTTAGTGAGCAATGGAAAATACGATACATAAATAAATACACTCTCGACCAGAAAGGAAGGAAAAGAAGAGAAAATTATGATTGTTCTCGTTATTGAGTTTGTCCATCCAATTTTCAAATAGCAACGTTGAGTTACAAAAAATCTCCATTCCTCATAAGAATTAGTTCGGATAAAATCTAACGCGTAATCATCAATATTAATTAACTTAAACATAACAAAAACGATTTTTTTATAAGTCATAATGAGAACACCAGTATTACAATTTTAATTTTCTTCAGAAACCTTTTTCTACTTAGCTTAAACGTTAGTAATTAAGGCTCAGTATAAAACTACCATCCCAAAGAGTATAAATTAAATTAAACATCTAAAATTATTTCATTCACTGCTGTTAAAATTATGTTAACGCCGCTCAAAACTTTGCATATAAAATGAAAAGTTTTTAATGGTTGGTATTATAATTAATAAACGTACACCCTTGTGCTACCAGGCTTATTATAGGTGCTTCATTTTCAATTTTATTCAATAATTTATTAAGCAAACATTTTCAGACCTCAACCGTTTCAAATGGTTGTCTTTTTCAACAGCCTTTTATAAAATACTACAATAGGCACTCTTGCCAAACATGGGTTAATTTTTTAAAGTCACAAGGGGTGTAATATATGTTTTTAAATTATATTTATAGCAGTTCAATTAGGACACTATTTCCGTATTTTTTTAATGAAACATTAACTATGTAAAATTTTTGACTATTTATTAGTTAGTACATTTATTAGATTTGTTCTGAGGTTCGAACCTTTTTTATATTTCTATGGTTCGAACTTTTTAGTTGTTACGAACGGAACGGTTCAGTTTATTGCGCCACTTCTTCTTCCCAGCTAAAAATCTAGGAAGTGGTGAAGGGCGAACTTTTTGAGGAACTGACTTGTGTAATCGTGTCGCCCAAAGAGTGTTAATTGTCACCTAATTTGAATAAATGACTAGACCTACATACAGCATCATGCCAATTAACGCAAGCCCACTATTTACCCATCTAAGATAGTTCCTTAGGGACATCACAATTACGCTTAACCGGCGAATCGATAATAACAGATGTAATTAGTTCACGAATGAAAGCGTTTCCTCTCCGCATAATCCCCTGGTCCCCATCTTACAATACCCATGGGAACAATGAGATAGGATGGTCGCTCGTAACCAAACACTGGCACTGTGAGGAAATCAAACTCTACAGCTGTCTTTGTGTGTGTGACTAGTGTGGCAATTTTTTGCTGTTAAAGTTTATATCGCTTAGCATAATTAGCCTATAATGTTCCCACTGCTGGGACACAGGCCTCCTCTCATTCAGAATGAGTGGGCTGTAATTTAACACGCGGGCCCAGTGCGAGTTGGTAGATGTCACATGTCTTCGAATTTTTTGGTTCTAGGACATGCCGGTTTCTTCACTATGATTTCGAGCAGTATATAGTGATAAAATCAAATACACAAAGTAAAGTGCCTATCTGGGTTCGAACCTATGAACTACAATTCGTAAGTTGCGGCCGATACCACTGGGCCACCACTAGAAGGCCCTTACGTGGGTATAAAAATAATTTGAACGTTCAAAATAGATACTTTTGTTATGTTTCTAATTAGTGACCGCGTCTGTCTGCCTAGACTAGATCTAGGTGGCCTGCCACCTATTCTGAAAAGCAGTGCACGCCACTGAAGACAACAGAGTGTGGTCAGGGTGGGTTAAGTTATTGAAAAGACTTCCCTTGAGAGCTAAACTTTAATTTTTTGGCCATACATTTTATGTAACGTGCCCATACCGGGGTCTCTTGAAAGCTCATATCTTCAGACCTCTGGACAGGCTGCAACACTAGTGACAGCCCGTCACGGAGCGGTTATTCCGTTTATTCACCCTAAAAAATCCAACTAGGGTGGATACGGGGAAACGCATGTCCGAGAATCCACCCTATATAAAAGGAATTTATAGGCTATACCGCTTATAACCCCCACGGAGGTCTGTATGGACGGAGGAGTTCGTATACCACTACACGAGGTATTATTTAACAACAGCTATTGATTTGGTGCAAGTGACTGGCCATTTTCAAAGAGTGCTCATTTTTCTTCTCCCTTTTTATGTAGCATACGAGAACGGGAGATTCACGCATGGGCACGTGTTTCTAAGGCAATTAAACCATTTTTCTTTCAGATGACGTTGTGAAAAGATGGATTACTTTTCATGATGTGCCAGACGTAGATACCGACTCATTACACAATGAAAACCGGAAAAATAATTAGAGAGTAGGTGATTATCTAACTGTTTATACGGAGTAGCGGTTTTAAGAACTTTATGGGCTTATAATAAAACATAGGTCGGTATGATTTGAACACTTTTTTCTACTACCTAACACTTTACTAAAAGGTCTGTCGAATATAACACCAAAATTATGGAAAATTTAACACGAGCGACTGTCCACTCTCAATCCTCCACAGGATGGAATTTTCGAAGCGTACCTCGAGGGAATGTACTCTAAATACTAAATCTAAAGGGGTGAGATCTGTAGATCTCGCAGGCCATCTAATTGTGCCGAGATTTGATACTTATGATTGATCCTATCGATTGGTGCCATAAAAGTACAGGATGCTATTTTTTGGCAAGCGTATTTTCAAAAATCTTGAAATGCAGTCTTGTTTCTTTTTAAAAATAAAGGAATGTTAATTTGAGTAAAATTTGCTGTCTTCAGTATTTAAAGTACAATGTCGCCTTCAGGGAATTAAGGTCTAGTCTAGATCTCTGGATGGTGCCACTAATTATTCATACTGGTAACTTTATAATAACCTGGTACCGGCGCGTGTGACACAGTTTCAAAACCAGGTTGAAATAATAGACAATGATTTTAGATTTAAGTAGCTTTTGCCCGCGGATTCGCCCGCCTAAAATATCCCACGAGAACGTACTACCGGGATTAAAAGTACCCTAAGTGTTAATCCAGCTTCTAAACTATCTGTGTACCAAATTTCTCCCAAATACATTCAGCCGTTTTTGCGCCAATCCGAAACATACATCCATGATAGGTATAAAGCATGATTTTTTAGAAAAATAAATTATTATCGAGTGCTTTTACAAAGGTCAGGCTTATGTAAAATATTATTCCTTATTTTTTATGTACCTAGAATAAATATCTCTCTCTAGAATTAGATTACAGGGCCAGAGGCATTTATTTATTTTATAACAGTTTCATAGACAACATAATAGTTTCAAGTGTTGCCAGCATTAAAGACAATGTAGAAAAAAAATAATGTGCCTGTAATTTAGAATTCCAGACGAGGTCGTCCACAAAAAGCTTTTATTCTACTACACTATTACTATTTTTATTCAAGGTCAGACGCTAGCCCAAATATGTAAATAAAAATATTTTATGCCCAATTAAAATTTAAACACAGTGTGAAATGATGATTTATTCTGTTATTAGGATATCGGGATCAGTTTTACACGTCATATTTATTATAAAAAAATAACCAAGGTGTAGTCGACATTTTCTGTCTTACCCTTGCGAAGAAATGGCGAAACAAACTCAGGATTCAAAGTCTCTTTTAAAGTCCAGATATAATCTTGATCAGAACTCAGAAGACCAATTCCCGCAATTAAAAACGTTCAAAATCTAGCCGCATTCCGTCTCAGCGACAATCAAGGTCAAAAACTTGTCAAAAATGTAGGGAAATTACAGGTATTTTTGACAGATTGAGACAGATCAGACCGTAAACGTTTTAAAAAATACGAGAACTGCTCCTCTGATCTCTTGGTCAGTATACAACATTGACCGCAGCTTCAGAATTTTCACCTCTAAATACACTTACATAGCTAATATATTTCCGGTACATAAGACCTAAAATACGAAGGCGTTTATTAAAACGTAATAAGTTAAAATGAACGGGTTTCTCCGCCTGCCCAGACTAATATAACAGCTGGCGGCGATCCAAATTGCAACCCTCAAGTGCCTCTACTTTAATACCCACAAAACTTTATGAAAATGAAAGAAAACCCTATGTTGGACAGATCAAATAGATCGGGTGAATTTTAAGTTAGTTTCTATAAATATGTTTTAAAGGGGAAGTGCCATGATTATTTCATGAAATATCAATCAATGGGATTATTTGAACATAGAGGGTTGTATTGATGATTTTAATGATTATAATTCTGTAAAGTCATATTCGTTACGGTCACGAATCATATTTGAATCAACAAAAAACTCAATCACACTGACCTGATAATGACACTGACTTGCAAATTGCAAAACACGTAAGAAAATTTGAATTTCTCGGGCTACCTAGCGCATCCCCCTTAATTGTTGTAAGTGGAATTGGGCATAGAATATGGTGCAGAGGTGAAATGTCACATATTTCATCATTTTTGACGAAAAACACTGTGGGACCAATGATTCCCCAAAAAACCAGTGATTCCCGCGATCGTCACCGGAAATACTGTAACTGTAGTTTTTATGTTGCTGTTACTTGGTCATGATTTATACCATGGATTTTACAATCTATCATAATAAATACCACGCCTGTAATCCCTTAAGGGTTATAGCAGCGATGTACCAATAGCACACCCACACTTCGCCAGTTATGTTCAAGTTCCATGTAATAGGGGTCGAGTCTATTGAAATCAACCGGGCACACAGAAATTCCTGATTGAAAAACCCAGTAACACACACATACACCAATTTTGTAAGTACATAATATTATTATACCTTAATTACTAAATAAGCACCATCTACTTATTATTTTATTTTCCAAACTCACTCATTTCCTATGATTCTATTCAATGATTAGTAAAAACCACTTCAGCCGTCAGTCGGTAAAGGCTTGCCGAACAAGCTTTACGTAAGTCAATCTGCCGTTTTTTGGGTAAAAAAAACCTGAACTCTTTACAACGTGGTGGCCAGTATCCATTAACTTTTTTTAAATAAAACCTTACAGTCGACACTAACTTGCGGTGCACGGGGTGCGTTATAACATGGTTTTGTTAACTTCACCTTAAATGATTGTGGTAGATGAGTAGGTAACCAACAAGTTTTTTAGTCTGGCCTTAAATAATATCAGCATATGTAAACAACAAAAGGATGCCGGCAAAAAGAAATTTTCATTTGAGATGAAAATATTTTTTATATTGTTATAGGCATTCCTTTAACAATATACCTTTAAAAATTAATTCTTTATAACAAAAATAGCTATAGCTACACAATACTATACACAATAAATTAGCGACACGCCCCTGCTTTGCACGGGTTTTGCGTTTTTGACAAGACGTAGAGATTACTTTTAATAATATGAAGTTCGGAAAAATTATGGTAAGAACCCCATCAGAATCGGTTGCACAGTTTAAAAGTACAACGCGGTCATTGATAGACACTAAAATGCATAGCTCAAAAAATTGAAAGATTGCTCTTAGCGAAAAAACCGCCCATTGTGTCACCCTTTGTAACATTGTGTCACCTTTTGTAACATTGTGTCACCCTTTGTAACATTGTGTCACCCTTTGTAACATTTCTAAATGTATGTCTGTAATTTATACAGTGTGCATAATAAAGAATATTCTGTCCTAATAAATTCTGAAATTATATTTTGAATGATTTTCGGGTAGGTATTAAATAACTCTAACAGAAAAGCTATTAGATCCCTCACAAATATATGTACATATAAACTAGAATGTTATCGTAGTAGGTATGTTCACCAAATTACAGCTAACCAAATGATTTGAAATCATTCAGGTTCTCCAAAAAATCCTTTTGACAAAGCCGCATTTAAAACAAATTCTTCCTTTCATAGACTCCCGCTGAAACCCAACTTTCAGTAATAGGATCCGGTACAGAATGGTCCTGTAACTTATTCCATAAATACTACGTTACAGCGATGCACTCTGTCTCCTGGGCACACACCAAACTTTGAAACGGCCAAATATTTTTCATACTTGTTTTTGTCTGAACTTTATAAACCAGGGTATTTTGTTTGGTTCTTTTATTAACTGGGCATTTGCATCAAATGCACCTTAAGAAATGCCCGGTTAATGTAATAAACTAAAAACTGTTTTGAGTAAACGATTAGGTATATATAAAGTCCTCCAGACCGTATTTCGGCCATGACGGCCAATCTCAACGGAGACTTCGGTTCGGGAGATACCTATTACAAATGGCCGCACGCATACGGTCGCACTCGTCTAGCGTAGTAGATACTTCGACGATTTTGAATTCTTTGACTGTGTAGCGGAAGTGCGACTGTAATTTACGTATTTTTAATTATTATAGGGATTAAAAATTACCTGGGTACATTAAAAATGTCACAAATCGATTCATTAAACGATTCTCAACAAACTACTCTCATAATGTGCATTAATTCATACACATTGTATAAAGAATAAAGGCTCCTTCAAACAGGCGCGTGACGCGATTACGACGACACAAAGGCACCGCAAGTCGCGCAACGAGCGGTTCCCTTGTGTCATGCGCGATTATATTATCGCGTGTCGCACCTGTTTGTAGTAGCCTTAATTTTGATGAATAATCCTTACAGTATTCTGCGCTACGTAGCTGCGTAGTCGCTTACGGAAATACTTACCTACTCGGTAGGTACGTACTAGAGACCAACTGTGATTTAAGAATAGCCTGTTTATAGATACCGTACTAAAAATAAAATAAGTAACTTTGGTAGAAATATATCAAGAAAAACAAGTTTTAAATCTAATGCACTTGAGGTTATGTCTCAGAAAACACTAGTAAAATATTAACTACATCTTTTAAGAATAAAATACTTTCAAAAAAGCCCTTTCAGAGATCAAAATGTGAAATAAATAATGCGTAAAGGAAATATCAAAGAAACATTTTGAAAAGATCTTTTATTTTTTCGATAATTCACTAAGTAAGAGCTCTTGTATTTTAAAGAACTCTCGTATCATTTTTAAATGACTTTAATCGGATTAAATAATTAAAATTATTTGGGTATCAAATTAAAATTATACTTAAAAAACATTCGTTTATTGAACTGAAACATATTATAATAATATGTATCTATTGGTTTACTTTATTATGGGCTGATTTTTCTATCATCGGATAACTTTATTCGAGGAATAATTTTGAAATTTTGTACCTAAGTTATTTCATAGTAAAACGTCAAATTTTATAAGTTATTTCAAAGTAAAACGTCAATTTTATTCCTCGAATAAAAGTTATCTGGCAATGCAAAAAACAGCCCTTACAAAGGTAAAAACAGCCCTTACAAAGGTAAAAACATTTGGCAGTCTGAATAATAAATAGTGCTTATTCGTGGTATAATTTAATTTATAGTAGGTACCCTTAAATAATCATGAACATCGTGAATACGTATCATTTATTCATTTTATATCATCCATTTTATCTATACATATAATAAATCTGTAGACGAGGCGTTTCTGTACATTGAAAATAAAAATAAAAAAAATAGTTGGGCTGTTGTAGGATAACCAACAGATGCCATTTCTTCAATTTTTGGAATTTTTGTCTGTTTGTCTGTTTGGATGTGACAGATTTTGAACAGGCTCAACGTAAAAAGTACCAAACCAATATGGTTCATATTTATACTCAAATATAGTCTAGAACTCGGAGCAGTGATTAGTCTTTGTTTCATCGCAATCGCTTCAGTCTATCAAAAGATATAATCAATTTAAAGCATTCTTTAACAATTTTTATTGCAATAAGTGGAAACATGTAACGACATCTATTGGCGCGATATAGTACTAACGAAATCATATTGTTATCTTTAAAACATTATTATGTGTTTAATCACGTCGTAAAGGCTTGCCTTCATGACGAAATAATTCTGATACTTATGTCTGTGTTATTTAAAAAAATAAATAATGATAATGTTTAAATAAATAATATAAACACATATATAATAAAATCGTATATAATAAAATCGTAGGAAAGGCAAAACTGTACATAGAATATATAAAAAATTACTTGGGGCGTGATCTACAATCGATATCGAAGCCAAAAATATAGTTTTTAGAATTTTTGTCTGTTTGTCTGTATATATGTCCGGGCTAAACTCAAAAAGTACTGCATGGATTTACTTCAAATTTTGCATGAATATTACTAAGAGGTCGGGTCAACATATAGGCTACATATTATCACGCTATCACCTACGAGGAGGAGCTGTGAATCTTTAATTTTCTTACGCATTCTGTGACAGCGTGTAATCTAACGACGCATATTTAAATGTTGTTTTTGAGTAAGTCATGCTATTATCTAGCTTTACACTATAAAAACTTTTACGCCATTAAAGTAACTTGGGCAGAGAAACATAGTTTAATGAATGTTAGTAGTATAAGACAATTTTGAAGCAGCGCCATCTATGAGATTTCATAAAAATCAAATCAAGTTACATGTCAACACTTTTTGGAAATTAATAATTTAAATTTGATCATGTTGGTGAGGTTAGTAGTTAGTTATTCTTAAAATTCATAGATGGTAATGTGCATTTTCTTCATAAAAGTTGTATCGTATAGTTCGTTTTGACAAATTCAAGTTCCAACAAAACCCTCAAAATCTTGAGCAGAGTTGAGGAAGACAATTTAAAAAAAATGCGGTGTTAAGTATTACAAAAAAGTTATGTTCATTGATGATGATCATTTCTTCATCAATTTCATGTTGTTAGTACAAAATAAACATTGACTGTTAATACTTTTGTTCGGTATTTATCTGTGTGATTATTGCTTGGTAGTTAATATATTTTCATGTCGTATACCTAATTATAAACTTAAATTATACCGTGCATCCGAATAATGGCGAATGCGATTTTCTGCGTTTGTTACTTCACACTGTCCGAGGCAAAGTCTTTCGCCTTTCTGAGGACATTTGATGGCGTGGAGTTTCCCACTTACCGCGCAGCCTGCGTAGCACGTCACCTTCTCGACGGTGACCAAAATTGGGCTGACACCCTCGCGGAGGCGAGCGTCAGTGACAGTCCCAGCCGCATGCGTCATCTGTTTGCCGTCATCTTGGTGTTTTGGGGAGTCGCGAACCCGGTAGCTTTGTGGGAGAAGTATCGCCATCATCTGTCTGAAGATTTTCTACGAGTCGGAAGTCGGAGACGGCGAAATGACCACCATACGAAATGACCATGTCGCTTTGTTCTCTACAGAGCAAAAACAAATTTATGACACCGTCCTTGAAAGCGTTTGGCAAAACCAGGGTAAAATGTTTTTCTTGGATGCTCCTGGTGGTACAGGAAAAACATTTGTTACCACTGGCATACTTGCAGAGGTCAGGAGGCAAGGCAAAATTGCTATTGCTGTAGCGTCGTCGGGAATCGCTGCCACACTGCTTCCGGGACTGCAAGACAGCACATGCCATGTTTAAAATTCCCATCGATTTAGAGAGCGCCGAAACACCTGTTTGTGGTGTGTCACGTAACAGCGATAAGGGACACGTGCTCAAGGATTACTCTCTGATCGTATGGGATGAGTGTACGATGGCCGAGGATCGAGGGCTGACGAGGTGAATGCTTCGTTGAAACGATCTTCGTTGTGGTCACGTTCGTACGCTGCGCTTGACCATTAATATGAGAGCTCGGCTCGGCGGCAATGCACGCGCTCAAGAATTCTCCGATGTCCTTCTAAGTCTTGGCGAAGGCACTCTACCAGAAGAGAGAGGTAGACAGGTGGTGCTTCCAGAGTCTCTCGGTAGAGTGGTTTCCAGCTTAGAAGAACTCATTCGCTGTGTGTACGGGGACATTTAGTCGTATACCGCACCAGCAGAATTCTTGGGTGTGTGAGCGGGCCATTTTGACGCCCAAAAATGATCAGGCTGCAGCAATTAACGAATGCATTCTCTCGGAAATTGAGGGGAATGAAGTGGTCTACACCTCGATAAACACTGTTGTCAAGCAAGATGACGCCACACATTATCCCGTGGAATTTCTGAACTCCCTGTCAGCAAGTGGACTTCCAGCGCATTCAAGCTGAAGCGGTGTCCCGGTTATGCTTCTTCGGAACCTATCTCCTCCGAAGTTGTGTAACGGGACCCGCCTTAAAGTCATCTCGCTCCACAGACACACCATTGAGGCGGAAATTCTTACGGGTTATGGCGTCGGCGAGGCAGTATTTATACCACGCATTCCCCTCATACCTCATAACTTCCCGTTCCAGTTCAAGCGCGTACAGCTCCCCGTGAGTGTTTGCTTTGCGATGACCATCACGCAGGGGCAGACACTGAGGGCAGTGGGTGTCGACGTCAGGACGAGTTTCTTCTCACACGGGCAACTGTACGTCGTCGCTTGCTCCCGCGTCATCACACATTTTGGCTCCTGGCAGCATAACTACCAACGTAGTTTATAGGGAAGTGTTGTAAGGTATATATGATACCTTTGAACGTATTTTTACTCTTTTGTGTCCTGGAATGTATTCCTGCATTATTTCCTCTATTTCCTTCAGTCACCTCTTATGACTGAACTCAGCAGGATTCCCATATAACTCTCTTCACTTGCTTCGCTTGCAAAAAAAAACTTATATTTTAATGCTATTTTAAAAGTTGTTTACTTTATAATGCTATAGCGACACTGGCATCTTAGGTATTTTTGGTGCTGTAGAGCCTTCACGCAGACGACGTCGCGGGCAGCAGCTAGTCATAAAATAAAAACTATAATATGAACATCTTTCAATTAAGGTTGTAACAATCATGACATAAAATCACTCCAAGAGGATCCAATTTGTAACAGAGCTTTCTCAAGTCTCATCAGACACGAGACGGAAGAAGAATGCAATGCAATGCTATCCATTCACCTTTTAGGTGAATGGATAGTGGTAGAACTCGAAATTCAAATTTTCTTACGTTTTTTGCAATTTGCAGGTCAGTGTCAGATTGTATCTTGATCAAAATATGATTCGCGACAATAACAGGTACATATTTAGAGAATTAGAATCATTAGTATTTCTAAGTTACATTTCTACCACCAACCACCAAACTCTTATGGAAAAGTGTTAATGGTAGAAATCTAACTTAGAAAGATGTATTAATGATTCTAATGATTACTCGTATACCTAATTCTCTCCACCTTAAAATTAAAATTCTTCTCTCTAATTAAACACATCCCCAATATAGGTAACAAACACCATTATTTTCACGAGTAAATCCGACAGCAAAATCTAATCCTGAACTCATATTTTCATTTCAATTTCAGCCCATTGACGTAAAACGTTTCTCGATCATTTTGAATGATTCTCATCAAAATCCAAGACATGGCCGGAATGTTTAATGAAAAATAAATTACAGACACCCCCTTACTTATTAGGTACCCCTGGTTTATTCGATTCCAATTTGTGTTGTTTCGTAAGGACGATGCGATATTTTCGGTGATTCTCAAATATTGCAATATAGCCAGCAAGGCATGCTCCTGTGTACTCGAAAGCAGCTTACGATGGAATGTAATAACCGAGAGAGCTACGTTTTCGCGAACATAATGCGTACAATTTGAAATCGCGAAATGCCTCCGCGAGCAATTCGCAAAATATTCTTTACCTTCGTGCAAAAATATAACGGATTTTTTTATTATCTTCCTTCGTATTTCGTAATCGCTGCCGAAAGGTACTTAGCTGATGTTCGTATTCTCTTGAACTTCTTATTATCTAAGTGTATTATGTTGTGTAAACATTCTTTGATTTTAACGAAAAATGAATAGGTACCTGGAGATGTTTGGATAATTTCCTTTTGATGTTTCTCCAAGGCCAATTTTTTTTTATATTACTTCAATGGAGAATGTTATTCCATAAACCAATTACTTAACCACCTTACACTTTTTTTATTAATTCAGAATTTCAGAACGCGATGCTGATTTTCAGTAAACAACTTGAATGCCGCAGGTTGAAAAGCATGAATGATATTTATGCAAACACAGTTGCTAAAAAATGCCCGACCACTGTCCAACTCCCGTATTCAACGGTCTTTTGACGTAATAAAATGCCCGCATTTCTCTTCCGAATTCAAAAATGACATAGAATCCGCGGCGCGCTGAATACCCCGGGTATTCGTTACGAGACCTCTTCATTCAATGCAGGTTTATTCTATATTATATAAGGTACACCGTATTTTATACAACCCCCATTTTAATGAGGTTTCCACCGCATAAGTTCGCTTTTAATTACAGCTGTCTGAAAGACTTTAAAAATAAAATAACCGTAAAATTGTGTTGCGTCGCGTCGATTCAAAAGTCGCGGATTATATAATCTCGTTTTTTTTTTTTTCGCTTTTCCGTTTTGTGATGTGATTCTCATGTGTCTGTAACTTTTACATTTTTTGAATGACTCTTTCATTTTTTAAATGAAGGTCTTTTGTTATGTTTTATTTTTAGCTGCAACTTAATTCATAATAGAGAGGTTTTTGAAAGAAGTTATCTATAAGGTGTCAGGGAAATTAAAAATTATCGTCGGTTATAATTTTTAAAAATAATTTTATTCAACAACCTGCCATCACATTTAGAAATAGATTTGTTTTGTACGAGTGCGTTAAGAATCAGGAAAATCTTGAGTAAGGAATATTTCAATGGGTGAATGTTTGTGGTTTGTCACGGCATTCCTGCCGGTTTTCCGTACGTTTTTTTCTCTTTTATTTTCTTTAATCTTCTTCTATTAACATTGTAATTTATATGTGGAAGCTTGTAATTAGCAACTGTCAGTTGTTTACTATTTCGTTACCATTTACGTGTATTAGTCTGTAAGCTTTCTTAAAATTGTAAAAATAAAATAAAATATAAAAATAAAATATTAAAAAAAAACAACAATTTCGTACACTTTGACCGTGTAGGTTTTGCACTTTTGTATGAAACGGTTGTTTTCAGGGTTCCGTACCTCAAAAGGACAAACGGAACCCTTATAAGATAACTTCGTTGTCCGTCTGTCAAGACCCTTTTTCTCAGGAGATTAATATCAAATACTCAGGGCTGCAATCCCTTGATGCAGTGAAAAAATCAAACTTCTAAGTCAACACAATCAAAAGATGCGGCCGTTTATGTTTCGTTTATGCCGCATATTTGATCAAAACCTATAGGGTACTTCCCGTTGACCTATAATCATGGGCAAGTAGCAATGTCATGTAGCACAAGTAAAGGAAAAATTCCGAAAACTGTTAATAAGTAGTTACATTACAAAAAAAAATACATTTTTGGTGATTACAAAGTTATTTGCAGTTGGTAAACTAACCGCGACCTATGTCGATCTAAGGGGACAATAGTTTACGCACGGCAAAGTTAAATTTGTCCCTCAATTCAGTTTATCTTTTCGTTAGAGCAATATTCAGTGCTTTCATAGTTTATGAACTTCAGTGTTATCTGCCTAGCTTTTTCCCAATTATGCTGGGGTCGGCTTCCAGTCTAATCGGATGCAGCTGAATACCAGTATTTTACATGGAGCGAGTACCTATCTGACCTCCACAACCCAGTTACTGTTACTGGGTAATAGGATACCCCTTGGTAAGACTGGTTGTCAGACTTTCGGGCTTCTGACTACCCGTAACGACTGTCAAAAATCCATGAATGACAGCCGGAACCAACGGCTTTCCGATGCACGGAGGGTCTCAGTATGTAAAGATGGTCACTCATCCACAGACCAACCGCGGCAAGCTTAGCTTAACCTGATCGATCGACCTGTGCGGCTGTTATTATTTAGCTACGGGCCCCGTCGATCGACCGGCGCGGCTGTTATTATATAACCATGGGCCCCTATAATCTAATGAATTTCAAAATGTTATCTATTTATTTTGAGTTATTCCGGTCTGATCCCCTCAACCCCCCCTCCACCCTCCTCGATCCCCTGCTTATTCTTCTTCTGTTTTAATTAATCTCTGTTTTATCTACTATAAACTTTCTCGGTGAATGTAGCTGTACATTACCTAATTGCTTACACTGTTGTATGTACTTGTTTTTATATAAGTACTTAGATCAATGTTTAAGTAGATGAATATTATCTTTTTTAATTTCCGGCATTTTTAGGTATCCATACCTCAAAAGAAAAACGGAACGGAACTTACAAATATCGTTAAAATTTAATACTGGAATAAAATAATTGTGATTTTAAATTTCATCCCATCTGCAAAAGGTCGCACATGAGGACATATCTACCTACTGATAATGACATATTTTATTATGTGTATAGCTACAGAAAATCGTGCAACAACGCCAACAATCTAAAAGCAAGCCACCTTCATAAAAGGTCATTGTTCTACAAAGAATAGCAAAAATAAATGAAAGACGACAATTTTCTTCAAAGGGAACGACGTTCAAAGAGGCTGACGTATTTTACACGACGCGACTCCCTGAAAAAGGATAACACCTCATTTTCGGGAAGTCGTGTAAAAGACTGTCTCCAGGATTAATATATTTGAATTTACAACAATTTTAAGTACACTAAAAATTGTGTGTTACTCATATACCTACTATGTTTCTTTAGAAATCACACTAATAGGTAATATAAAGGCGAAAGTTTGTGAGGGGGTGTGTTGGGGTGTGTGTGTGTTACTTCTTCACGCTTAAAAGGCTGGATAAATTTTGATACAATTTTGTATGGAGGTAGCTGACATCCTGGACTAACATATAGGCTACTTTTTATCCCGATATTCCCAGGGATCGAAACTTATGCGGGTAAAACCGCGGGGCGCAGCTAGTCTACTCTAAATATTAGTATAAAATTCGATGAAAAATCACTTCGTTTGTTACATTCGTAAATTTACAACAGTTTTCGTTTTATGTTCGCCCAACATCAGGCTTTAATTGGAGTACAGAAAATGTTCGACAGACGTGTAAGTGAAACAATAATAAAAAAACCGGGAAAGAGCGAGTCGGACTCGCGCACCGAGGGTTCCGTACTATCATATGTTTTTAAATTTTCATCGCCGAGGCCTATATTCATCAGAGAATTTTAACACTGTGCACTGCGGTGTAGAATATTGCAGTTTTATGTCAACGCCATCTCTTAACCGATAGTGGAACTAATGTAACTTTTGTTGATGATTTCTGAAAAAGTGTGCTATTTAGAGACTTCGTTTTATTTTTCCTGTAATCTTTACATAAACTTCTATCACATAGAATAATTTCAAATTTTTCTCTTTGCAAACTTCGGAGATAAGGGAAGAACGGTATTTTTTTTTACATTTTTCATTAAAAGTTTTCGACTTTGATGAAAAATTAAAAACAAAACATACTATGCTGCCTAAAAAAAAGAAAAAATGTTTGAGAATGTGCAAACTGCTCTCTTTCATATGATACCCACTTCGAATTTTTCAGACCCCCTTTCAGTCCCCTTATGGTGAGACTAAATCTCAGACAGACTTTTAGTCTCACCATAAGGGTTCCGTTTTCACCACTTTGGTACGGAACCCTAAAAAGAGTGTACGTTCTTTTTTATTTCACGTTGATTGGGGAAACAAAAAGGAGAGTCAGCTTGTCCTAGAATTGATGGCTACTGCAACTGCACAGACAGACTGAAAACTGTATTTTACACAAAAATAATAGTTTTTGCTACCTTTGGAGACCTTTTTACTTATTAGATGCACTTGTTTTTAATCCTAAGATTGTCTGGGAGAGAATGGCTAGGGTAATGCCTCTGCTTCAATTTATTTAAATGATAAAAAAAAAAAAAAAAAACTACTGGTATACAGCTGCATCCGGTTAGGCTGGAACCCGACCCCAACATAGTTGGGAAAAGGCTAGGCAGATGATGATGAACTAAAATGATTCAATCAATACAAATAAATAAAATTGAAGTGTCTGTTTGTAATGTCAAAATAACAGCTTTTTACTAATTGCATATGAAAGCATAGGTATATACGGTAGTTATAATTTTTTTTGTCTCTCTGTTTTCTGTGTGTTTCGGCTGATCTCCGAAATGGCTGGACCTATTTGAACGGGACTTTCACTGGCAGATAGCTGATGTTATAAGGACTGACTAACTCTATTTAAAAAAAAGAATTAGGGTTCCGCCCAAAAACAATAAAACCCATGAAACCGACATCCACGCGGACCGAAACCGTGGGCAGAATCTGGTGTGTAAATAAAAATCCTACTAGCCATATAACTATGTTTCCTAGAATAAAATATGTGATGTTAAAACGTGTAATTTATACATATTCAACGGAAACCTTTCACATGTTGATACAGAACTTTATGTGATAATAAACTTTTGTTTGTTTTATTTTATTCAACTGCATAAACGGAATTCAGCTGAATTCGTTGTAACAGGTAAAAATGTTTCAGTCATTCTATACCTGCTGTACTTGCATTAATATGCAGATTAACTATCGATAGTATGATTGTAATGGTCTCCTTCCCCGACCAACCCTTAGGCCCGGCGCCCACTATCGGCATCGGCACGGCTGAGGATTTTTATGCGACGAATAAAAATGTAACTTAATTGTATGACGATAAAATTTAAATTTCAATGATAATACCTAATCATCGTAGGTGCAAAAATAAAGATAGGGTATCCGACATACCGTGTTATTGAAATTTAAATTTTATTGTCATACTATTAAGATATATTTCTATTTGTCGCATAAAAATCCTCAGCCGTGCCGATGCCGATAGTGGGCGCCGGGCCTTACTGGGCTCGCGTGGTGGATTACGGCCCATTTCCTCTCACAAAGAGGAGGCTTGTGTCCCGGCCAGCAGTGGGAACCTTATAGGCTGATTATGCTAGTGGTCTCCTACACATTCCCTGGCTACATAATCTGTGTGTCAGACGACAGACGCACAGGCCTTGTTGCTGTAATTTTGTAAAGTAAGCTTTTTACTTTTTTTTTGTCATCTATATTGTTGTTATTGAGTCGTGTTGTGCGATTACACTTTGAGTTGTAATCAGAGAGGAAATTGTCGTATTTTTAAGAACGTTTGCATTCTAATCTGTTTCAATCTGTCAAAAATACCTCTAATTTACCAACATTTTTGACATGTTTTTGACATTGATTGTCGCCGGCTCGCCGAGATGAGATTGTTACTTGATTTTGAACGTTTTTAATTACTGTAATTGGCCTAGGTGGAAACCTATGTATAATGTGAATATAGACATATACCTACTGTGATTGGTACTTGTTGTAATTGCCTTGTGAATAAATAAATTGTGTTTTTTTCAATCTACATTCTCAGCAACCTAAAATTATTAGCAGTAGATTATCGATTTGAAACCACAAAGTTATTTTGGAAGGATAAATTATAATCTTCGGTTCTTAAATAATAAACAAGGGAGGAAAATCTGGCGCGTATTTCCAATAATTCTAGGGCAACAATAAATCGTTGACAATCACGCAAAAAAAATGTGGATTTTTGTATCCTACCCTCTCAAAGTATCTACCAAACTTGATTTATATACCGAACAGAATATTTCTGTATTAATGACATCAAATAAATTGTACAAGCGACATGGGAGCGTAGTTTATTTATTGCTTCGCCATAACGGAGCAAGTTGCCCCATAAATTGAGAGTCCCTTAACATCATGGACACTTTGTGCATCCAGTCTGTGAAGGAACTTTTTAACAAGCTCACTAAGAATTTTTATGGGCTGGCAAACCGTAAATGTATTCATGCCTTTTATACTTTAACTGTATGTGACTTTTGGGAAGTTTTGAAATTAATGCGGAGGAACGGTAATGTTGTTACGTTACTGCGGTAATGGACGGCTGAACGCAAAGATATGGCGTATGCAAAGATTTAAATTGTTAGATTCGCCTTACCGTGACAAAAGATAGTCGCGTTTCTGTTTCGTTTTGACACCTCTGACACATAATGCGCAGTAACATGACTTAATTGTCTCAGTTTGATTTTCAGTATGGGCACTTGTACGCGTGACTACTTACAATGTTGGCAAATCTAGCGATTTAAATCTTAGGGTGTATGCTGCTAAATCAAAGCGATATTTATGGTGGAGGCAGCGACCTGAATATAACAAATGAGGATGTTATAACGGAAGTAAAGTCAATGCTATCCAGCTTGGACTGACCTGCGATAAGCTTAGTAGGTGTTAATAAAACATAACATTACGCCTGCAATCCCTGAAGGGTTATGTAGAAATCTAGGAACCTATAGTACAGACGCCAGCACATCAAGCTACTACAATCTGTCAAATTTCTTTAATAGATTTTCAACTTTATCGCTAAAGCATTAGGTTCAAAGGAATCTTTGCGTGAAGACGAGTAGCGTCAGGACATAACACACACGCACACACTACTTTCGACTTCGCCCGTGTCTCAGACGGTACGGAGAGCTCATGCGCTTACACACACATTCACAGCATGTTTGTACACTTGGTAACCACAAGTAAAGTGCGCGTCGCTTCGTGAGAGTTAGAAATACTGTACCTACTACTTTGGCAGTTCAAAAGTAGGTAAGATAAAAAAAAGTCTAGTCATACAATTTAATACCAAACGCCACTTCAAAATCCTTTTTATTACCAAATAAAATATTGGTCACGCTTTAACTTTTCCTAGAGAAAAATACGGCACGAAATAGGACAGTGGCGGAAGAACAAGCTTACTCAGAAACCGATATTGGCTTACAGTTGGCTTGGCGAGCTCAATAATCTTACTACGGAAGACTGCCAGTAGCGGAATAAGCGCTAAGTCTACTGAAAATTGAGCTTTTTTTTTCAAGAAGTATTACATTGAGTAGCGAAAATTAATATACAAAGTGAAATTTTCAAGTGACCCACACTTGGGTGGCTAAATCCGATTGTATAAGAAAACTACCCAAAGGTGTCTTTGGGCCGATTGTGATGGAAACCACAAACAAATAATCTAACTATACTGTCATTATCATATGCAAAATACGCGTTTGGACGTGGAGTTGCGGACTCCAGCCCATTAAACTATACTGTTTTTTTTAATATTTTTTTTTTATATAAGACAGTCTGTTTACCCATCCGTAGTTGTAAATAAAATAAGGGTATCATTTTATTTATATTTGGTTTAAAAACCCCAATAGCAGTAGCTTTAGGCCGAGGCCGCACTGGTACGGCGACAGCGACGCGGCGGCGACGATATGAACAAATTGTCGTTTCTACAGTGCGGCCACCGTGAGTTTGATTTCACGAAATCACCGTGGCGTCCCAGTCGCCTTAGTACTGCGGCCCCGGCCTAAGACCCAAATAGCTATGTTTTTATCGACTCAAAAGTATAATGCTGCAACAGAAAACCAAGTTATTGAAATAAAGCTATAAAAGTTGTGAACTAATTTTATCCGGTATTACAACTTTAGGTTTCCGCGAGTTCCTTGCGAAGCAGTTAAGTAGTAACTACACCTGTAAGTTTCATAATACTGTGCTTGACTGCAGAGTTAATTAAGTTCCAGCAAGTTTAGCTCTAGTCAAGAATAATATGCATTATTTGTTTTTGCTAAGTGATGTTAGTTACTTTTGACGTTTTATTAAAGGTGGGTTCGTCCTTCGGTTTAAATAGTTTTATTCTCATTAAGACAATCGTCACTTAGCATAAGCATAATCAGCCTATACTGTTCCCACTGCTGGGACACAGGCCTCCTCTCTGTGAGAAGGAGTGGGCCATAATACACCACGCGGGCCCAATGCGGGTTGGTGGATGTTACACGTCTTCGAATTTTTAGTTCTATGACATTTCGGTTTCCTCACGATGTTTTCCGTCACCGTCTTGAGTGCAGTGGTGATGAAAGATACACAAAGTAAAGTGCCTGCCTGAGTTCAAACCACTCTCACTACACTCAGAACCTATAACCCGTAAGTCGGGCCGATGGGCTACCACTGTTCTCATCATCACTTACATGAGAACAAAATAAAATAGGTATTAATAGTACCTATTATATGCCTGACTTCTCTGTCAAATTATCTCATTGTGTAAAAAGTGAAAGAGCATTCTTTCGTAGTTCTGTCTATAATAAAATATCAAGAAAATCGAGTAAAAAATGCTCATAAACTTGCTCTGGTTTTATGTTCGTTTTGTCTAAATCGACTTTCAAGTAGGTACGAGTACACTTGATGGAAAGTGGATGCCTGCTCCAATGAGCACTTATAACATTCAGAAAATTGGCAATATGCTTACGTAATTGCCGGTTTATTCTGTAAAATTCTTACCGTGAAACCTTTCAGCCTCATTCATCATCTGCCTAGCCTTTTCCCAACTATGTCTAACCGGATGCAGCTGAATACCAGTATTTTACATGGAGCGACTGCCTATCTGACCTCCACAACCAAGTTACTGGGTAATACGATACCCCTTGGTAAGACTGGTTGTCAGACTTTCGGGCTTCTGACTACCCGTAACGACTGTCAACTGAAAACTTCTCAGCCTAATTTGAATAAATGACTTTTGATTTTAATTTTGGTATGGTCACCCGACAGAAATCTTTAGCTAGAACAAATTACATGACCTGAAATGAAAAAGATCGAATTTGGTGTGAATGAATGCGAAGCAGGTGTCGTTGAACTTCTTGAGGACTTTCCGGGAATGATTTTCATTGTTACACTTTTTATTATTACGTTTCAAAAACAATCTACCCCTTGAAATACTTTCTCGTAAAACAATATTTCTCGAATTCAATGTAACTTAATCCTGGAAATGATTACTAGGCCCTTTACTTGTTTTTAAAGGTTTAGAAACAGGAGGTACCTTTGTTTACTAAGATATTTGGTTACAAAGACATAATTTGAGGACTTGGCCAAGGCCTGGAGCTCAGTTTCATCCTGAACAGATTAAAAGGGTTTCAGTTACATAGGGAATCAATTTGTAGGTATAGTGGATCCAACGAACACATAAGTGGAAAAAAGAGTTTAGCATATTCAGGAAGTTATAGAGCAATTATTGAAATTAAGTACACATTTTAATAAACGATTTTGAATTTATGTTTGTTTTAGAATTGTATTGTCGAATATGAGGCTTTTGGCTTATTTATATTAATTTCTGTTAATTTTATAAGGTGCGTCTTTTCTGTGCTGAATAAACAAGTTTTTTTTTCTTGTTATTGGACCTTATTTTAGGTACTCTAGCATGAAATATACTTATTGTAATATTTTGCACGTCAAACGTCTGACTATGCAGTAGATTTTTTTTTAATAACTACACTGTACCAATACCTTTTTATAAATAAATGACTATGATTGCTCTCCGTAAATGCATTTTTAACAATTGATATTAATAATAAACTTTAAAACCCCGAGTTTCATTATTCTAAAATGGCCGCTTAAAAATAACATAAGCAGTCAAGTGTAACAGATTGTCTTAAACTCAAAATGAACTTCCGTAAAAATGTGTCACGGCTGGAATGAAGCAGAGATTGATCGATCTTCGTTTATATGTAATAGACATTGAAAACTCATCAATTTTTCCTCTCCGTATATTTTCTTATGACATATATGAGAATAGGCGCGGTTTAAGTGCAAATTGAGAACGGCGAATCACTTTTGTGCTTATACCTAGCGCCTACGGTATTGGATGAGACTATTTATTTATATTATACTTTATTGTACACCAGAAAAAACATAACAACAAAAATACGAATAATACAAAACATACAATGGGCGGCCTTATCGCTTTCTGCGATCTCCTTCAGGCAACCTTGGACCATTCCAAGGTGATTGCGACTATGGTAGGAATCAATGTTGAAAAATTTGTAGTGTTGCTAATTTTGCATAATCAGTCTATAATGTTCCCACTGCTGGGGCACAGGCCTCCTCTCGGTGAGAGGGAGTGGGCCGTAATCCACCACGCGGGGCCAGTGCGGGTTGATAGATGACACATGTCTTAGAATGTTTGGTTCTAGGACACGCCGGTTTCCTAACAATGTTTTCCTTCGCCGTTTTGAGAGCAGTGGTGATGTAATAATTTAAACTAAGTAAAGCGCCTGCCTGGGTTCGAACCTACGACCTACAACTCATAAGTCGGGGCCGTTACCACTGGGCCACCACAGCTCTCTAAGTTGCTAATTTAAAACAGATAAATTGTATGACATAGACCCCTATAGCCTAGAAATTTTTCGTCTGTCATCAATAAAAATCTGCAGTTTCATAGAAAACTGCAAAACTTACGCGGTCAAAATGTATGGAACAGCAAATTTTTTTAGTTCAAAATCATTTACTGAAGCCATGTTACAATAGGTTGCGCATCGATATACCCATAACGTCTGCGTAGTTTCGCTAGCTAATTTAATTTGACCCTGTATAATCAATACTAACCTCATTCAAGATTCAAGAGTCTTTATTTGTGGAAACATGAGTATAAATACACGTACAGTCACGAGCAAAAGAATGTATACACTTGGTTTTATTCAAAGACGATTTTCTCTTTTAGTTTTGAATGAAATTTTATGTTATTATGAACAAAGTATTTTCGAACCCATAGGTCTGTGTAAAGTGTCGTATTTCAACGTTGCAATCGTTATTTCACGAAAAAATCGCAATTGTAAGTGGCCAAGTGTTGACATATTAGTGCTCGTGACTGTACATACAGTGCATGCAAGTTATCACAAGTCATGTTTGGCCTTAGTGGCGTACAAATATTTAAATGTCAGTAAATAACATATTAATTGGATAAATTAATAAATTAAAACAACAATAAATTAAAAATTGTTAAATGTCAATTTTGAAAATAAATAGTCTTAAATACAATTACAATTATAAAATGTCAATTAAATTATTAGTTATAGCAATTGTTGGTTTATTATTATGATTATGTCAAAGATGCATTGATAATTATATTTTGTTACAAAAACAAAAAAGTTTGAAAAAAAAAGAAAAGTTTGTTTCGTTATGTTGTCGTTAAGAAATTCTAGTATACTGTAATATGCTTGCTTTTTTTTTATCTTTAATTTATTTTTTAATAGACGGAATCATCAAATTCATTCTTCGCTTAGGAACGCGAAATACTTACCTTTTCCGAACTATGATATCTACTACAAACAGACACCAATCACTTAGACCATCCTTTGAAGTGCCACAATTTACTGATTGCTAAACGAGTCTAAAACTCCACCTCCTTACTAAGTTCAGTATTCAGAGGACGTAGCTTTTCAGTTATTGCCTCACGAATGAGTTTTAATTTTAACTTTTTCGCTGATTCCCCGTTTTTAAGAGCTCTTGTTTAACAAGATCTTTCCTGCTCTTTTGTATTCGCTTTTAACTTCAGCTTGTTTCAGGCGAACCAATTTTAACTTGCTTTAGTTTGAAATGAATCGTATTTAGTTGCTAAACAGTTGGGTTTGATGTAAATGTAAATAGTGAAAAGGAGAATTCATTTAGAATTTTCATTTGCGTGTATGAATAGATGTTAATATCGTTTGCATTTAGGTCTTTATACTAGAGTACCGACCCGTCCGTGGCTTCGCAAGTTTTCGACTTAACAAAACATTGAGTTTTCTTAATCATGTGTAAGTTTAATTTAAAATTAATCACATAAACTTTCCGAAATATATTTTTAATGATGGTGAAAACCGTATCCAAATTCGTTTTGTTGTTTAGAAGAACACCGCGGACACACAGACAGACACGAAAAGCGAATTTGATAAATAATATGTGTAGATATAGAAACTGACCTCAGCCCAGTCGTGTTGGGAAAAGGTTAATACCAAAATAAATAGGGGTTTTTTTCGTAACCATTTATTTAACTATTACAGAATGTACCTATTAGATTTATTTTTTGGTTATATGTTTATTGACTATTTGATAGAAGGAAAACGCAACTGGGTTAATTTTTCTCGATAGAATTTAATTCCGAAAAGACCTCCACTTTTTTGATATTTCTTTCTGTAATTCTAAAATCCAAAATAATTTTGTTGCAAAATTACGTTCAAAATGTGCGTATTAGGTAATTGAAAACTCTGGCTGAACGTCCTGCGTGTTCAATTTAATAATGCTTTTGGAATGCTGTTGGGGCTGCCATGGCGCTGTAGTGCTTCGGGAATGTTCGCAGAGGCTCGCACAGATGGATTCCATGCCATCATGCGAAAGAAAGCGGCCTCCTTACTACAGCGCCTGCATGGTAGTAACAACAGCATTCTAAAAAAAGTAATTTAAAAAAATTAAACCGACTTCAAAAAGAAATTAACTCAAAATTATGAAATAACTTTAATTTCGGAAGTCGGTGTCTTGGGATCTGTATTTTAGTTTTATGCCACCGACTTCCGAAATTAAAGTTATTTCATAATTTTGAGTTAATTTCTTTTTGAAGTCGGTTTAATTTTTTTAAATTACTTTTTATTTCGTAATTTTTAGTTTTTGCACTAGAATTTGACCAAGGTTTTGAGATGTTTTCCCTTTGACACTACACCCGTAGCTCGTATCAACAAGCCAGGCCGTCACACTTACACGTATTAGTCCATATCTTGAAAATTACTGAATCGATCTTGATGAAACTTGCACTGTTCCCTAAGTTGAAGTAAATGTAAGCCAACAAAAAAAAAATTGTCACGATCCGATTAATAGTTCCGGAGATATGCGTGGACAAACATACATACATACATACATACATACATACATACATACATACATACATACATACATACGTCTATAAAATTTTGTATATTTGTTTGGAAGCCCTAATAGATCATCATATGTGAATATAATGCAATTCCAATAATATTACATACATACGTATCGAATTGATAACCTCCGTTTTTTTGAAGTCGGTAAAAATGATCGCTGCCAGAGCGGACTGTCCCTTTCAGAAACACTGGGTGGGGACAGTCCTAGGTCTGAATTAAAATTGTATTACTGTCTTGAAAACTAACAATACTAACCTATTTACTTATAAGCATTATTGTTACTAACACCAATATACTAACAATTTTATGGACCTAGTCTGAATTAAAGTTTTATTATTATTATTATTATTAAAATATTTTTGATACACAGCTTAATTTATTTTTAAACAATTTTTATTTGGTTTGGCGCTTAGGTACGTTGTTTTATTTTGGTTCCAGCGCATTGTTGCGCTCTCTTTTTTCGCATGTAGAAGTAATTGACTCTGTCACTTTCTTATGGCCGCCCAATTCGCCTGCGGCCTTTGTCAGTAATATTGATTTATTTTTTACGTATCATCTTAATAGGACTCCCAAGTCCTCAAAAAATGTAATTACTAGTATATCTATAATTACATGCATTACATTACATAAATCATTTTCATGCTAAATCTGTATAGATAGATGTGTCAACAAAAACTGATGGTCATTTAATCCCGTACTTTATAAATATAATGGATGGTGGACTTTAAACGAGTAAAAAGTATGTAAGCCATAAACCGTAATTTGGCACAAATGGCACGCCATTAACACGTGATACACACGGCCATTACGAGTGACAAACTGACAACGAGAGCCAGTACATTTTTGAGAACATAATTTGTGACTGGATCAACTAAATTTTAATGTATGTACCTAAGTGCAGGAGATTATAATGTTCTGCTAATTTACATTATTTGCATGTGTGCAGAAATGTGTAGCAGCGTAGCGTACGCTACGAGTACATTGCTACGGCGTAGCTGATGTCGTAACTAAAGTCGGTTCGAAAAGTATCTGATTGAAATGTAAATTCTTACGCATTCACTCATTAAATAGAATTAGTAGCTCATTCATCTGTATTTAGAAGGTTTTAACTTTATATCTCATTTTTTGCAGCAATTACTGTTTGGATAACATAATTAAATTGTAATAAAAAATTAACGATAAAAATTCAGGTTATAAAATTAACCCCAATTTTCAAATGAAAGCACCTTTACGCTGATTCAAAATTAAATTTTCGGGTTTGAGTAAATAAATCAAAGCACGCAATTTGTAAGTGCCGCTACAAGTTGGCATTCACAGTTGCATTTTCTGATTCAGAGTTTATTTGCACAAAGTCTCAAATCCTAGAATTTGAACACTAAAACCCGCAGTAAAATGAATGTTTATTTTCACTTACTATACATTGCTTTCTCCGAAATATACTTGAATTAAATAAACATTAATTAACATTTGAATCAAAAGCAAATAAAATAATATTGTAAGCTTATTTTGTTGGACTGTATCATCTACATATGCAAATACAAAGTTACTGAACTACGACCTAATATAATCGAATATACTGTTAAAAAACCTCCAGTTCCTGAAAGAAGACACGTAGCAGGAACAGTTAAACAATCGATTGCAACGTGAACATCCCATTCATTGCAATTTCAGTAGGTTTGCGCCACATATAACTTCATCCTACACCTGACCTTCAAACGTTTAATCCCACATTATCCATAATACGCCTACAATTTCTCGTGAACATATAAACTGGTTTTGCAATAAATTTTGGCATCGTCATCACAAAATAGATAAGTAAAGAAGGCTGGATCCATACAACGAGCGGAAACGCGCACGCACACAAAGACGCGTGAAGCCCGATTCAAACTATATAGCGGCTGGGAACATGAGGTGAGTTGCTGCGCAGTAACAAATTCAATTGTCAGCGGGGGTGAGAGGTGAGGTACTGCGCAGCGAGTACCGCACTTCAGAGCCGCTATAAAGTTTGAATCGGGCTGTACCTACGGCGATCGATCCCAAGCAAATGACAGGCGCGAGAGCGCTTGCTTTCGCTATTCAGTCACGAGCATAAAATACCTTACATTTACGCGCAATTCATATGCGTTATTCTCGTGAAATAAAAATTGCAACTTTGAGAAAAGACCTAATTCATAACATAGTATTGTTTCGATAATACTATGTTTGTAACACCATAAAATATCGATCAATACCTTAGGGGAAAATCGCTTTTGAAACTTACGTTAGTGTAAGTTCATCATCATCATCATTTCAGCCGAAAGACGTCCACTGCTGGACATAGGCCTGTTACATAGTGTAAGTTACGTGAATCGCATCTATGTTTTCGTGCATTCTGAAGCGTTGTATGGAGTCAACCTTCTCACTATATACTTTATGCCGCTAAGCTGTAGGCGGAGTATTGGTGCTTTCTCAAAGAATCACCTATCATACGCAATGGGGTGCAGTGAGGCGAATGATTGCTGAAAAATGGCAGCATAAAAGTTCGTTTTCTAATAAATTGCGACGTTACCAACGCTTTTATTACAGACTCAAGATTGCGCGTCTACAGAATATGGTTTTGAAGTGTAATTTTATACAATTGAATTGAATTAGGATCTTAACTAGTGTTAAAATTAAGCCTACTCTTCTCTTTTTTGTGCGCGACCGCGTCTGACTCTTGATCAATTTTCATCTAACTGAATGATTTTATTTTTTAATTTTAAATCTTATAGAAAAAAATGTTTTACTTACCCCTTTAACGCATATTATGGTATGGCCATTACAAACACCTTAAAATAATTTTCTTAGGCAGGAACTTCTACTTCCTGTCGCTAGCACGACTGTATTTGAGATCTTGTTCGCCCAAAACTTCGCCACTGCTACGGCGTCTTCGGTGGTAGCGCAGAAGTCATTTGGACTACCTGTTTTGTCTTTGACACAGAGGCCAGGATAGGGGGTGGAGCATAGTTTGCAACAAAACTCCACGTCCACATCCTGCTGCCTTTCCGTCGAGGTAGCTCCACTTTAGCAGGTAAGAGTTACATTTTTCTACTTGTGTCCGATAGTTCAAAATTACACCATCTTCTTGATTAAACCGAGCGTCTACACACTTACTGACAACAGTAGTAGAAATTTCACATGCAAAAGAAAACTTAGCAGCCGTCGTTGTCTTAACTCTAAGGCTACATACGCACTGACAGGTGACTTGTTTAGCGTTTAGAGCCTAGCTAGTCACCGTGTGAGAAAGGAAGTAACAAATGCTCTAGATTCTTCGCAACCGGCCGCACTGCGCGCTTGGCGCCTTTGCTAGTCGCCTAGCATGTATCGTAGGAATCCTAAGGATACGTACGCACTGACAAAAAATAAAAAAAAATCTGCTGTTCCCTTGATTGATTTTGTTTTCGCGTTTTCAGGTTTGGTCCCTTAAAAGTTGTTCTTAATGATGAGTACAATCTCCCATTTCGATCTGTCCCATGTTTGCAATTTCACCCTGTATTTATAGAACATTACTATGTTACCAAAAATCATAGAATCCAAACTTTTCCAACTCTTATTTTAATACCTTTTCCCATGTTTCATGTCTGGAAACTATAACACATTGCTTCACTCAGATTTCGCCACTTTCGCATAACTTTACGATAGTTTTGCAAACATTTTAGCGAGGCAGGATTCGAGTACGTCCGCTTCAGTCGGGTAATCCAAGAATGTTACTTACGTATGTTATTTCTGTACAATTGTATTCATCATCATCTGCCTAGCCTTTTCCCAACCATGTTGGGGTCGGCTTCCAGTCTAACCGGATGCAGCTGAATACCAGTATTTTACATGGAGCGACTGCCTATCTGACCTCCACAACCCAATTACTGGGTAATACGATACCCCTTGGTAAGACTGGTTATCAGACTTTCGGGCTTCTGACTACTCGTAACGACTGTCAAAGATCCACGAATGACAGCCGGGACCAACGGCTTACGCTTGGCTTCTGTACAATTGTATTGTGTGTGCAATTTGAGTAAACAATTACTGGTAGTATGTTTTGCAATTTGTTACCAGTAATTTTGAAACATATACGAAATTAAAATGTCTTCTTCTTTCTGTTTATTTTCTTCGTGAATCTAGAAGCTTTCTGGCATGTAGACTTTACCAATAAGGGAAAATAAAAAATATTTTTTGCACATAAAAAAGCAGTTTTCTGTCAATAGCGAAAGCGTGTATAGCGAATCAATGTTTTCACCAGAGCTATTGACCTGCTTGATATTAGCCACTCGACATACAGTTCAAAAACAAATCCTACTCACTCCATTTGCCATACAAAAACACTTTAACATTGATAACAAAGTATATCCCAAAATGTGATGAAAGAGCTTCGAAATAACAGTCTATACCTACAAGGGTAGCCGGGAGCATTTGAATACTGGTAACCCCTTACCCCTAATCCAATGCAGGTGATGGTAAATTTAAATTCCATGTTGTGCTGCTGCAATCCGTCGGTTCAAACAACGCCGCCATTTTGAATTCCATCAAAAATACACAGAGGATTTTTCAGTAGAATTTTTTGAATAACCGTATGAGCGAAAGATAGGTAAATATTGGCCTGTGTGTCAGGAAAATGGCTGCCTCGTCAGTTGAAGCTACAGCGTTCGTCGATACACTGTTTCGTCGCTGTCAAGGATTAAGGGTTTCATGAAACTAGGTTTGAATACCCACAAAGGTACGTTTGTAATAACTTTCCTATTGTCTACTTCTGCACTATAGTTGTCATGTTTTCATGATCATGATTTCTGGTTTGGTCCCATAGTGAAAGTTGTTCATAATGATGAGTACAATGACCTCTTAAGAGGTTGTTAATGTTTTACCAATAACCCTGCATAGTCTTTGATCATGATAGATATTGATTCAGGACGTTAACGGACTTTAAAAAATGTAGGTGGCTCAATAACCGCTAATGCCATGCTAAAATGCGACAACTATACGAAGAAGCTGTCTTTATGAAGTGGACTGGAAATATCTTTCATTGTTTTGTTGTTGGTGGTGTGACATCCTCGTACGAAAAGCCGTGGTTCCTGCACCTTATCTCCCCCCGGTCGTGTGGAATGACCGTTCCATTGGACTATGCGAGTAAAGGAACAGAGAGTGCAGCTATGTTTACCCACACTCTTGTGCACTAATATCACCTGCGTACAGCTTCATTGCTGCATTGTCGCGATAACGCACACTACACTTCGCGCATTCTCTGTTGTACAACGATACGTCGAGCGTTGTGCGAGAAAGAGCGCGCGCAAAATGATTTTATTTTTTCCAAGCTTTTGTTTCGGGTGATCAATGAGGTTAGGTAGGTATTAAAAAATAAAATTAACTAAGCACGTTAATTATTATTTCCCTTGGTCAGATTTTACACTTCAATACATATCTACTGCTACAAGTTGCGCAATAATATTATTACAATAGGCATAATTATTATGCGTATTGTACACTGCTCTGACGCAATTATATAAGTACAATTGCGTCAGAGCAGTCATACTCAGATTAGCACGCCTAGATCTACATATAATGCAGTTTCCACAGAAGTACGCACGTCGGCGTCGTCGGCAACACGGACGTTCGAACGGCACAATACATGCACATAAATGCCGTTCATCAAATCAGCCGGCGCCGCGACCGGCACAATTCAATTTTGGAATACGCTCACAAAGAGCGTGCCCGCTACATTGTTTACCAGACCTATTTCCATGTACGCGTCGACGAAAAAATGACACGCTACACGATTTTATGCAAATATTCTCATAAACAAAGCTTCCCGAACACAGTGTACAAGCCCTTTGTTAGTACCCTGATAGGTGATAAAAACGAGTTGGCCGAAATTAATACTATGGTGTATCCATTAAAATCCGAATTTAAACTCGCCCTTAATATAATTAATTAACAATTATTAATTAATTAATTAACAACATTAAAAGATTGTGTTTTCTCAGGGTGCCGACGGCGGCTTTCACAAAGAGTGCCCGCGGGGCTTGGAGCGTTTCTTTCTTGGAGGGCTGCCTTGCCTAATTCGGTTTGTCTCGAAGGGCGCGATACGTGCGCGAGCGAGCACGCCACACGCACGTCACGCCTGTGATCGCTCATGTGGACAAACTCATAATGTTACTTGGTAATTACATACTTTGTAATTTAAAAACGTTGTGTAAAATAAAACAAGATACAAATATTCTTAGATAATATATTTTATGAAAGATTTTTTCAGAAATATTGTTAGGTAATACTAGCTAGTTAACATTATGTTAGTAATGCGCAAAATCGATAAAGGCTCGCCACATCCAAGCAAAATTATGAATTGTGGTCGATTTTGCGCATCGCTTATATTTTAGTTTTTAAATAACTATTTTACAGAAATATAATTTTGCCCTAATCATTCAAGCACATACAGAACCCGTGTATAATATTAAATTATTCAGATTAAACTACGTTATAGTCTGTCAGTGTTGACTAGATGCATTCAAACCTAGTCCAAGCCATGTTATGATAGAAAATACTACAATTACCTACATTTCATATTAGCTTACAAACCTATAGGGTATAATGATATCTACAACGATATGAGCTTTGCACAAGTTCAAGGCGCAATTTTATTTCGTTAAAAATATGATATGATAATTTCTTTCGCAAAAAATCTAATATTTACAACATTGTTCTCATCAATGATATTATAAGTACACTTATATTATGATTGGTTCTCATACCTTAAAACCTAGAAACTGGATTAATGTTTTACCGATAGATTTTGTCGTGATCAGGTGGCAAGCTAATAAAATATGGGGCTGGAGGTGGCGGTGCGTGTAAGTACCTAACTGATCCCGGCCCAGACTGCATCTTGTGTGGTAATGTGGCGTTAGACAATGATGGCGGAGGCAAGGTGCCCGCATAGCCCGGCCATGGAGGGCCCCACATCGGTGGCCCTCCCGCAGTAGGACTGCTGGCCAAAGGACCACCCCTATACGATGTCGACGTCATCCTCAACCTAACGATACAAATCGCAACAATCAAAATAGCTATAAAAGCGACCACTCCCCCAACAATTCCAATGATCAGATTGTCATCATTATTCGATGTTGCTACCCCGACTACGGGTGCTCCCTTAGGCTCCCCAGTCACCTTCGGTCGGTCATGAGGTGGTACTGACCAAATGATATCAGGTTCGGATGAAGTACGGACCAATCGTGGGGCGGGAGTGGTGGACATGCTACTCGAAGTGGCTGTAGTTTTACGTCTTGTTTCACACGTCAATTCATCGTCCCCTATCTCTACTAACAGAAATCCTGATAAATGATCCGGAGATTCACATCTTACATCGTTCACTCCGACATTCGGTAGCCATCTTCTGAGCGCTCGGGCATTACAATCGCAACGAATCGGATTAGTGTCTAAGCCAAACATTGAGAGATCTGCGCGCCTGTCGTCTAAAGACACTAAAAGTTGCGGCTGTAAAGTTGTTAACTGACTTCCACCGACGTCAATAGTTATTTGCGAAGATCTTGGCAAGGGGAAGAGCAATGCGGGTGGTAGACTTGTAATAGAGGTGTTCCTGAACTTTACGGTGATAGCTGGTGATTTCAAACCTGCCAACACGCCAGAAGACACCGTCTTAAGTCGAGAACCTCTAATACCTAATTCTTCCAATCTTGGGTGTAATATGGAATGCAACTGATCAGCACCAATTGTGGTGTCCTTGACTTCAACGTCCAGTTTCTCAAGAGCTAGTAAGTACTGCAAGGCACCTTGTACATCAAAATATCCTAGTCTAGGATAACCATAGGCTCTGAGTTCGACTAAATTAGGAAGTGCTCTGAAAGCATTTTTTTCAATTCTTGTACATTTCTCCAGATTGCCAATGTCTAAAACTCGGAGGGATGAAAGATTTTCAAAGTTCCCGTCCATTATCATTACCATTGGGTTACCGGAAATATTAAGTCGAAGAAGATTCTTAAGTTTTGGCCACGACACGGCGAGTGACCCGGTGACGTCGGTAATTTGATTTTGGGAGAGGTCTAGTGATTCTAATAATGTCGTTCGAGTGAATGTTTTTTCCGACAACTTGCTAATATTATTGTACGATAAGTTCAAGTTGTGTAAAAATGGCGTTTCTAGCTGCCCAAATGATTTGATTCCAGTTCCTGCAAGATTTAAGTCTCGTACTGTTTTTGGCTCAGTCAAAACATTGTTAATTGTTTTCTCAGACAGCGGATTGAAAGACAGGTCTAACTTTTTAATATTCACCATGACACTGTCCTCGGCTGGTATATCGATTATCTGATTATGAGACAAATCTACTGACGAAACAAAGAAATACTGCTTCTGCAAAGCTCTAAGTGGAGGATGCTCAAATAAGTTTCTACTCAAATCAATGTTTTCAAGCATGTGTAATCTTGATCGCTCAAAAATATTCTCCGGCAATTCAGTCAAAAGGTTCCCGCCTAAATCCAATACTTCGAGTCGAATTAATCCTTCAAACAGCCTATCTCCCAAACGATCGATTTTATTGTTCGACAAATCTAAATACTGGATTTGCGTTGAGTTATGAAAAGCCATTTCGCTTATTGACTCGAGTTCGTTTCTAGACAACAAGATGGTCCTTAATTTCGGTAATCTGGCAAAATCCAGTTCGTCTACGTTCTTTAGAGCATTACCAGATAAATCCACTAATTCAAGATATTGTAAAGTACTTATAAGTTCTGACGGGAAGAAGTTGAACTTATTGTTAGTGAGTATGATTTCTCTCAAGCGCGGGTGGATTTTGAACGAAGACGGGAACAAGTAACTGAGTTGGTTGTCAGAGAGATCTATAACTTCGAGACTCGTTCCGGTGTTGAAGAATTCCCCTTTAAACGCGTTCAGCTGGTTACCCTTCAGAGATAAGTACTGAATCGACATTACGTTAATGAACGATGGTGTCCTTATGTTTACGATGTTATTGTAGGACAAATCTAAATGCGTTAAGTTTCTAAGATTTTTAAAGGTGTTCTCTGAAACCTCTTGCAAAAGATTGTTGGATAAGTAAATCTGTTGTAAATTGAAGTTCTTCGAGAATAAATTGACTGGAAGTGCTTTCAAGCCGACGTTGCTCAAATCAATACTCATTAACGCCTGGTTATTTTGGAACACATTTTGGGGCAAGACACTCATATGGGAGTTTCGACTTATATTCAAATGAGTTAGGCTTGGAATAAACTGGAATGCATCCACTGGTATTTCAGATATTTGATTATCTGAGATGTCTAGAAACCAAAGGCTGATGAACTTCAATGGCTCGCCGACAAACTCAAGTATCCTATTTTGGCTTAAAGAAAGGAATTGGAGAGATTGTTCTAATCCGCTAAACACTTCGGCGCTGATTGAATTCAGTAGATTTCCCGACAGATCTAAATGATGTAATGTTTTAAAGTGATCGAATGCTGCGGGAGGTAGTTCTCGGATGACGTTTCTTGACAGAACTAGGGATGTTACTCTGTCGGATATTGCTTTGAGTATGTCACTGGATAGTGCTGTGACTCTGTTGTAGCCCAGATGGACTGATACAAGGCTAGGCAAACGGGACAGGGCTGTGGCAGGAATGAGCAGAATATTGTTGTCTCGTAAAAGTAGTGTTTCCAGACTTGTAAGGCCGTCGAAAGCATCGTCTTCCACCTGGAACATACATAATGTTTTTGTTAAGGAGTATAAAAAGGAACAAATTAAAACTTTATCACGACACGTCGTCCATCACAATATAATCTGGATTTAAATCAGAACGAATTGAAATATGAATTGCTAAATTAAAAATACTATTCCGTTAAATCCTGGTGGCCTAAATGAAATAATTTTTGGCTTAGCGTTATAAAAATAATCTATAGATAAACAATAGTTAAAACATTGTTCACCGAGGGGAGTAAGTGACCGCTTACTAACGAGGGTGTAGTTTGAGGCCCGAGGCTCAGCCGAAGGTCTTAATACACACGAGTTGGGAAACGCACTTTCTTTAGACTGATACATAGTGCTTTATACTATACCTACGAGGAAGATAAAAGACATTTTATTTAAGTGAAGTTTATTACAAAATTGTTACAGTTATTAAAGCTCAATGTGCTTTTTGCAACGAACTTTTGCCAGGAAGATTAATATTGGTTTCAATGATCAGCAAAAAGTATGTGGCCAGTATCATTTTGCGCTTGGTGATAAAAACGTTCATCTTTTGGCAATAGACTATATTTAATTAGGTTAGCTACTGAATAGCCGTAAATAAAAAAAACAGCACGTTAACAATGGATTTTCATACACTTTTTTGCCCGCTCAGCAAGTTAACAATGCCGTTCATACACTTTTTCAACCCGAAAATTTCTACAACAGTAATGTCGTAGTTTGCCTCACTTTAAAAAAGTATTAAGGTACTTTCCGAGCAGGTATAGTATAAAATGGGTACTGTTGTTAATTTTATAAATTGTGGTGAACAAATAAATGAATGCGAACGTAACTCTGTTTGTCTGTTACTTTTTTTCGCCTAAACGGCTAAACGGATTTCGATGAAACTTAGGAAACAGAAAGATGACCTGGGTTGATATAGAGTACTTTCATCCCGGTAGTACGTTCTCGTGGTATAATTTCTGACCTCCACGCGGATGAAGCCACGGGCAAAAGCTAGTAGGTAAATAAAGATATTATTTATGCATATAATTAGTTTTAACACTTACAGTACGAAGGGCGTTGACCCCAACATCTAAGTATCTTAATTCAGTGAGCCCCACGAAGGTGCCAGGCGCCAGCTTCACCAGGTTGTTCCTGCTGAGGTCCAGGACTTGCAGCGACACCAGGGAGCTAAGGTGGCTGTTGTCTATGGTCTGCAAAAATATAAGGATGATATATATTTTTTTTTTAATTAGAATTATTATTTTCGCATGCCATTCAAAGAGGCTTATTATACATTTATGTGAAGTTAGTCATTCAAACTTTCGGTGACAATTTTTTTATATCCATCTATACTAACACTACAGCTGAAGAGTTTGTCTATTTGTTTGAACGCGCAAATCTCTGGAACTACCAATCGAATTTGAAATATTATTTATTTTTTATCTTCCTCAAGAATTGGGCTATCAAATAAAAATGTTTTTTTCAAATTCGACAGGTAGCTAAGGGGGTAGGTTATTTAACATGATGATGGATGTTCTCGAATACAATTTTATTTTATTAATAGAAAACAAACAGCTCATTAAATCAAATTAAATTTCAGTCGACAACATGCATCGGTTTCTTACTAAACTTCAACTATATGCGACGATCCTGCATACTTATCTCTTTTGTTGACTGTACATAAAAAAGAGTATTCTATGCTACAAAAACAACATTATAACAAACCTGGCACAGTTACAGCATTAATTAAGTCGAAAATTTCCGGAATTAATGTTCAATAAGTTAATAACGCCGATATTAGTTCCCGTGTCAAAGGTCTTGATTAACTTGTTAACGAGAAATTACGGGTTAGGCAAATTTCTGGGAGATTGACTCGTGTAAGCCGGGAATAATTTGAATAAGTTAATGTAGATTTACAGATGTGGTTATGTAGGGATAATATTCAACTTTATGATATAAAGTTATCATGTCTCTAACTTACACTTAACTTTATGTAAATACGTGGAGATTATAAATTACAAGAAGAAACTAATTTGGGGCTGTTAATTTATTATGTAAGACGATTTTGGGGGGAGGGGGTTCGAACATGTCTTATTTTTTCTTACATGGGTGTGGGAGGCGTCTAGATTGTTCTTACGTAAGATCACAAAAGTAAGAAAAACATATAAGATTTTAATTTTTTTCTACTTTGTTTTGCAATTTTGGTAGGAAGAATACTGATCGTGCATAAGATTGAAAGGTACGGAGAGGGCTCTTCCAAGTCTTTATTTTTTCCTACGTAAGGGGAGGGGGGGTCAGAAAGTGGTCAAATTATCTTTATCAGCCCCTTTACACATAACCTAACATCAAACCTGTATTTCCCGAAAGGTTAGGCAGAAGTGTACCTACAGTACACCCACATTTCGCCAGTTATATTTAAGTCCCATGTAATAGGAGGCGAGCCTGTTTGTTACCTTCAACTGGACACAAAACCAGACTACGGTTTAATAAAATTACACTCATAAAACAAATGTAGTTGCTACGGCGTAGCAACACGGCTACAACATGGCTACGCCGTAGCCACTGTCGTGGGAAGCCGATAAGATTTTTTATTCTTTGGATACTATGCGTTCAATGACCTTTAATCATCGTTGAACAAAATATAACAAAAAGCTCCTTAACTCTTCTAAAAATAAAATCTTGTTACCCTACGCAGTGTCTCAGATAATTACATCCATCCTAAAACAACAAAGACCGTTTTCACTTTCCAGATCATTACAGAAATAACAATCAAAAACAAACTTCAGTAAACTCTGAAGAGGACTCACCGTGATCATATTGCTGGAAAGGTTCAAGTGTTTCAAAGCGACAAATGATTTCATCGCCACTGTTGGGAAGTCCGTTATGAAGTTTTCTGAGAGGTCTAATTTTTCCAAATTCTCTGCTCCTTGAAAAACGTCGCTGTTGAACTTAGAGAGCCTGTTACGGCCAAGATCAAGGGCCTGTAAATCTGCGAGGCCTATAAAGGCGCCACCTTCGATTGTAGATATCATGTTCCCGTGGAGGTCAATTTCTTCGAAAGTTTTTTGCGACACGAAGGACCCTTGTCGTATTAATGCTGGAATAGAAATGACGTTATTAGGTTCATAGTCTTTCAATAGTATAGAATAAAGTCGCTTTTCGTGTTCCTCTGTGTGACCGCTTAGACCTTTTAAGGGACACAATGGATTTATACTGATGTCTACAAATCTTGATGTTTTGAAATGTCACCTTGCAGGGTGTGTGAGACAGAGTAGGGTTGCTGGTTTACTATATAAAAACAGTTATAAGGCCTTTTCATTATTTCAAAACAATTAAGTGACTTTTAAAATATGATAAACGGTACAGCCTACAGAACAATTTACACCAGAATAAACTTCGCAGCGAACAAAATGGTTTAATTAGAAACTGCGGTAAAGCGAAACGAGGTACACAGTGAAACGTCAACCTTAAATTCAAACCTGAAGTCTCTCATTAATAAACCAAAAATGGTAAAACACTTCCTTTACATCAAATATTCCTTAGAAACCACATTCGTATAGGGTTAAATATATTCTTACCTATACTATTTTCTCGGAGCGACAGAACTTTCAACGCTTGCGGTCCGTTTAAGGAAGATGAAGGCACGTAGATCATGTTATTACGGTCCAGTCTCAAGATCTGCGGAGAAAATTTATGTTTACCTAACAAACTTTAACTTTTGCGTTATCGTTTGGTATTGAGTTTGTTGGAGGAAGCGCATAGCATCCGAGTTCTGTAAACCACAGTCTTGGGTAAATGCGCCGCATTGGTAGATGAAGTTTTGGATTTACAGGACTTTCATTTTCATAAGTAGCTTTTGCGACTCAGGTCAGATAGCAATCAAATCAACCTACCGGTGTTACAGCCCTCTGAGATATGCGATCCGTCACAAATGCGCATTCCTAACATTAGCACAATCATATCAGCAGAAAAACGTTTACTGCTAGACATAAGGTTCTCCCAAGGGTTGCCACAGGACAACAAGAAAACATTACCCTCATTTTGGGTTTTGCTTCATTTGGGTAATGTTATTACCCGACTGTTCAACAAAAGAGCTACTGACTGTATAATTTGTTTAAGATCAATCTATCTTACCTTCAAAACCTCACAGCCAATCAGAAGACCTTCTTCCAACCCTCGAATACTGTTACCACTCAGATCCAACTCTTCCAAAGCCGGTAAGTTATGAAGTTCAGCAGTAGAGAATATAGGGTTTAGGTTGTCTCCAAGGAGATTGTCTGATAAAGCCAGCCTTGTGATGTTTCCTCTCACTCCAGCCAGGAGTCGGTCTGGCAGTCTTCGTAAGCTGTTGTGTGAGAAGTCCAGTTCTTTTAAGGGAAGACCGTAGGATGAAAAGATCTGGAAACAAATGATAAGTTAAATTAGGTTATATTCTGACTCATATGATAGTAGTCGCTAACGTTTCGGGATTTTTAAAACATATTATTTATTTATATGTACTTTATTGCACAGCAGAAAATACATAACAGAAAAATAAACATGCAATGGGCGGCCTTATCGCTTTCTGCGATCTCTTCCAGGCAATCTTGAAATGGACAGTGATTGCGTGGATATAAAAATGGGGTTGTCATTGGTGCAAAAGAATGTTAGAAGACACTTTAATAGACACATTGATATATTTACAGTCCAGACATCAGTTTTGGCCGACGAATTTGACTTTCAATTACGTCCAATAGTGCGTTCCTGACAAAGATCTCCGTTCGAGACCAAACTAGACAAGTTCACCCAAATAAATACGTGAGTAAAACCGTAAACTATTATATAGCAGAAGCATAACATAATCAGTCAATAATGTTCTCAATTCTTGGACCCAGGCCTCCTCTCTGTGAGAAGTAGGCTTTAATCTACTACGCAGGCCCAGTGCGGATTGGTAGAGGTCACAGTCTTCGAATTTTTGGTTCTTGGATATTCGGTCCCCACACGAAATATTTTCCTTCGCCGTTTTGAGAGCAGCGGTGATAAAATTATTTACACAAAATAAAGCACCTGCCTGAATTCGAATCCACGACCTAGATCTCGTAAGTCGGTTCCACCACTGCTCTTTTACTGTTATAAGTCTACGATTAATCACTTCTGCATGGCGTATCCGATATACACACGATTATCCACAGTGAAGGAAACCCACCGTAACTTTCCGATACACATTTTAACCTATTTATTACTTAGAAAACAAGTATAACAGCTGCTGTTCACGTATAACTTTTACTAGGAACCCAATCAAGGGGAAGGGTCAGTGGGTTCCCAAAGTTGATGCAAGCAACTTTATTATAATTTCCTACTCTTTTTTTGTCGATTGACCAAGCTGGAAAGATATCTCCAAATAAGCATATAATGAGCATATGTCTATCTCAGCATTGTTAGCCTTTACCAGTGTTTTATTTTATTAGATTATTATATATTAGATTATTATACCAGTGTTTTATTTCGATTAGACTCAAATATCGACTTTATAGTGCTCACTGAGTGTTGGTTGTCTGACGGCTCCATTATTGAGGATCTGCAGGGATACAGCGCATACAGAACAACTAAACAAGTAAACAAAAACGGGGGAATTGTTATCTACACAAGAACAGCCTGGAGCAGCAATATTGTCACTGTAGAATCTATCCTGGCTGACGCCGACAGTATATTAATAAAAACCAACAACAACTTAAGCCTTCTAGCCATCTACCGATCTCCCTCTTTTACAAACACAGAGCAATTTCTTAATTCCCTTGACACCACCATATTTGACCTTAAAAACTATCAAACACTAATTGTGGCTGGCGACATAAACCTAAACATTAATGACCTAAGTAATAACCAAGTATCTAACTACGCTTGTCTCATGGCCTCCCACGGTTTATCCGCTGCTATAACTCTTCCAACGAGATGCGGAGCATGTATTGACCACATATTTATAAAATCACCAGCAATACCGTTTGGTCTCGTTTGTAGCTTATCCATCACCGATCACGATCTAGCCTTATGTAGTGTTCCCATAAAAACAGAACGCTATAAAAACAACAAACGCTGGAGAGTCAAAACTGACTGGTCCTCTGTGGCTGGTGAGATCACTGATATCAATTGGGATTCAGTTACTAGTTCATCTTGTGTAAACACTGCTTTAAAGCACTTCAACGACATTATCTCACTTGCCACTGACAAACACTCAAAAAAAATTAAAATTAGTCGTACAATGGTTAACATCCAACCCTGGGTCACTCCTGGCTTAATTAGGTGCATGAAGCAACGCGACAAGCTTCACCTTGAATGCAAAGCCAACCCGCACAATCAAACAAAATATTTAATTTACACCAGATACAGGAATTTCATGTGCACAATACTTCGGAAACTTAGAAACTTACACAACAGACAAGAAATCGAAGGGAACCAGAAAAATCCAAAAAAGCTATGGACGGCTATAAAAGATATTTGCGGAACTAATACTCGCAATAATGTGTCATCTCACCTACTTGCGTCCAGTACTTCCCCAACATCATCACTTGACAACTGCAATCAGTATTTCGCCTCTGTCGGGGAAAAACACGCAGCCAAGATCCTAAACAAACTCTCAACCACTCACCACTCACTAATAGAATCAAACATAGCTCCGGATTCCAACTCACAATCCTTCTTTATGCATCCGACCGATGAAGAAGAAGTCTCCAATATAATACGCAACCTTAAAATAGACAGCGCACCAGGGCCAGATCAAATAACAGTCCCTTTACTCTTAAATTGCCGAGAGAGTATAATCAAGCCACTTACGCACATCTTTAATTTAAGTCTAGAATCAGGTGTCTTTCCCGATTCCTGGAAAATTGCTGCAGTGTCCCCAATTTACAAAAGTGGTCCCAAAGACATGCCAGAAAATTACAGACCTATCGCCCTACTGAGTATAGTCTCTAAAATTTTAGAAAAAATAGTAAACAAGCGACTGGTACATTTTGTAGAGAAGCACAACATTGTCTCAGATAGGCAGTTCGGATTTCGCCGGGAAAGATCCACCGAAGACGCGGTGTCACTTCTGACAAACCAAGTCTCACACCACATAGAAAATGGAGAATGCTGTATTGGTGTCTTTCTTGATTTGGCAAAAGCATTCGATACCGTGTCTCCTGGGCTGCTTTTGAAGAAACTTGAGGCAATAGGTATAAGAGGTACTCCTCTAGAATGGTTTTACAGCTACTTAACATCACGGTATCAATACTGTAAAATAGACAATCACCAAAGCAGGCTACTCCCAATCACGTTTGGAGTTCCCCAGGGCAGTACCCTTGGCCCGACGTTGTTTACGCTGTATATTAATAACGTAGTAAATCTCCCTCTTAGAAACGCTGAAGTGATCTCCTACGCTGACGACACAGCCATCGTTTTCCATGACAAGACATGGGACCAAGTTTATCAACTGGCGGAACAAGGCCTCTCTCAGATAGCGCAATCCCTAGACTCTAACCTACTGACACTTAACGTTAGTAAAAGTAAATACATTGCCTTCTCCAAAACTAGCTCCTCCAGTGCACCTCAATCCATGTCCCTAAAAATACATACCTGTCCACAGAAACACATTACTCCCTCACAACTGCCACCCCATCCCTGCGTATGTAAAGTCCTTGAACGTACTGACACGATCAAATACCTCGGAATAATCATAGACAACAACTTAACGTACAAAGCCCACATTTTTGCCCTTTCCTCCAGAGTACGAAAACTAATACACGTCTTGAAAAAACTTAGGGACTGCACCCCTATCGATATTTTGCGAATGGTCTACTTCGCACTTTGCCAGTCAATCATAAAGTACTGTATTTGCATTTGGGGACGCGCCGGTAAGAGCACATTTATAACGCTAGAAAGGGCGCAACGGGCACTGATCAAAGTCGCACTGAAAAAACCTTTCAGATTCCCTACAGACCTTGTCTACCATGAATTTCAAGTCCTCAGGGTAAGACAAATATTTATACTACAAGCAACGCTTAAATATCATGCAACAATAAAAAATCGGCCTGATTACAGGGACATATTAAACAAGCGTGTCTTCAGAGTACCCATACCTAATGCTAAATCCGAACTAGCTAGACGCTGTACCCATTTTTCCCATCCCAATACTTACAATAAAGTCAGCCAAATCTGCGACCTAAAAGACTGCTCTACCTCATGCTGTAAGAAAACCCTAACTTCAGCTCTTTTAAAATTATCATATGAAGCCACCGAAGCTTTGATATAGCACCTTTACGCACATACACACACCTCCTCACACACATACACACACCCCCATACAAACATGCACACACACAGACAAACACAGACACCATAGTACAAGCCTTATGTTAAACCAATACTATTTTATTTTGTGATCAGAATTGCACGAATGATTTATTTTATCTTAACTCTTTAACTTTTGTAACTATTTAACATCCTCAAACTGTAATGTATTCATTAACATTGTAAAATCGCACTCCAGAGCCACAAGATACAAGCGATGCTTAGTTTGTGGCTCACCGAATCCGTCATATTGTATATTTTTACTTTTTGATGAATAAAACTTATTATTATTATTATTATTATTATTTGTTTAAAATTCCAAAAGTTAGTTATCATTGAAAATTAATCACCACACAAACTAAAAAGTATGTTGCAAATAAAAATAAAACTATTCAAAAAGAATCTTAGTGTTAGCCGACAAGACACGCATCTTTATCTTCCTTACTAAAACGTCTTGCACTAACAATCAAATATTATCCATTCAAAAATCCATAAAACTGTTCCACCCACACTTGCATACAGCCCCCTACTACCTTGCATACAGCCCCCTACTTCGAAGCTAAAGACCAAGTTGTTTCTTGCTTGAATACCATTGAATCTTGAAGACCGAGCGCCTCGCTCGAAGGTCCAACAGTTTCCAAACTTATGATCACGAATATATTATCTAAAGGCGAATTTACTAGAGTACCCAATGACAATACCACTGAATAGTGCTAAGTTTGGTGAACGGAGAATCGAAGATTATTAATTTTAAATAGATATTTGTGTAAGTAATATATGTACGCATATAGATAAATTGTCAAAAAAGCTAAGTTCTGCAGCATACGCTGTTAGAAAAATTCGAAATTTAACTGATATAGAGACTGCCCGTTTAGTGTACTTTAGCTATTTTCATAGTGTAATGTCGTACGGTATTCTATTGTGGGGAAATGCCGCCGATATTCAGACTATCTTTGTTTTGCAGAAGCGAGCTGTTCGATCAATTTATAAATTAAGTCCGAGACACTCTCTCAGAGACAAATTTAAAGAGATTAATGTAATGACTGTGCCTTCTCAGTACATTTATGAAAATCTTTTATATGCCCATAAAAATATAAAATTGTTTAAAAAATACAGTGATATCCATAATATAAATACTAGAAACAAACACAAATATGTTGTACCTACAACCAGGCTCAAGAAAATAGGTGGCTCGTTCAGATGCCAATGTATACGCTTTTACAATAAACTACCAAGCCACGTTCAAGATCTAAGCCTTAATAAATTCAAATCTTTCATTAAACGTAAGTTGTGCCAGAAAGCCTTTTATACCGTTAAAGATTATATTGAGGACAAAAAGGCTTGGGATTGAGCTGCTTCCAATTTCTGCATTTTGAATGATTTTTTTCTTTTTTATATACACATTGACATTGATGAATATTTTTTTTTTTAAACAATGACATTTGCTTACTTTGTAAAGTATTATATTATTTTTTCATTGTGAATGTGAAGACGATGTGGGTCATTTTACATACTTATATATTTTTTTTTTATTATTCTCTCTGTTCTGTTTTTTTTTCTCATGGTCTGGCAGTTTGAGTAATTTATGTGGCCTACCCAAATGTCCTTTCTTTGGTATTGTTCGTCGAATCGTTGAGCTCCTTAAGTCTTGAGTTGAGCTGCACGATTTTTGACAAATGCGTGCACTGACTGGACAGGTCCTCTCAATCTGTGTGGTTCTTTCCTCAAAAGACCACCTCAGACATCGATCTACATGGTCTTCATATAACCTGACCAAGATTATGTCTGGACTTTAAAAGAGACTGTGACCTCTGAGTTTGTTTCGGCCTTTCTTCTCAGAGTAGTCAGATAGGAAACGCCGACTTCATCTAGTTATAAAAAACATGACTGACGTGTAAAAGTGTTTGTACAAACCTACTTACAAAAAATAAAATCATTTCATTTCATTTCATTTCAATATTGTCAAGTTTACTGCTCAAATAACTTACGTGAGGTACGTTTGCCTCACACTTACATTACGATAAGTTGTTATTATTTATGCATTAACCTTTTTTTGTAATATCTTGTTGTACAGTTAGCAACAAAAGTCGATTAACACTTCAGTTTTTTAATCTCAGTTATTGAGCAAAATATTTGTTTAAAATTGCATTGTACTTCTCCTGCAATTTTGAACAAATAGTTTGCTCAATAATTGAGATCAAAAAAACTGAAGTGTCAATCGAGTTTTGTTGCTGACCGCACATTGTTTGAGCTGTCTGGGCTTCATACATTCATACTAATAATATTATAAATGCGAAAGTGTGTCTGTTTGTCTGTCTGTTACCTCTTCACGCTTAAACCGCTGAACCGATTTAGATGAAATTTGGTATAGAGATAGTTTGAGTCCCGGTAAAGGACATAGGATAGTTTTTATCCCGATACTCCCACGGGATCGACACTTATGCGGGTGAAACCGAGGGGTGCTGCTAGTACATACATAAACTTACACCTTCTTCCCAGCAGAAACTACAAAACGCCACGCCACCTGCTAAGAACTTTACATACTCATGTCTGGGCTTAAACTTACTCAATCTTGTCACATCATAAATATGTTGAAACTGTGTGTATCCGTCACTTGTCCCTAAGGTTCATTAGAAAACCAGCGTCAGACATCTGTCATTAATGTTGAAATCAACATTTTTGGCACAGCCGTGAGGAACACTCTATTGTTGTTTGAAACATTATTTTTATTTTGTTATTTTTGTATTTTGTTTCACGAACTGTGTCCAAATAAACTTTATTCTTTCTTTCTTCCTCATATTATTTGACAACGTAGTCTAAACAATCAAACAAGAAATTACGAGTGAACAAAGAAACGGACATACATACATACAGGTCAAACACATAACCCTCCTTTTGGGCTTCGCCGCAGTCGGGTAAAAATGCCAATGGAGATTAAGTATCCCTAAACTTGTTTGTTGTTTATAAAAGTCAAATCATATTTTTAATTTAGCTACCCACTCCATAGCAAAAAACGAAGCCCAGAAAATTGGAACGTGTAGCAGACAAGAATAACAAATATTTTTACTCTCACAAACAAAATATTGAACACAATTTCGATCAAGTGAAGTTATTTACATCGTGAGACAAATTATACACAGATTTACCTTGTGTGTAGGAGGGAGAGAGGGAGGAGGGGCTTTAGCAGTGAGTACCTACCACCATGGATATAAAAAAATAATATTCAAAAGGAAGGTTGATACACAATATACTCGTACATTATGAGGAAGGAAAAGTTTTGTGTTCGGGGCAAACAAGAGAAAAAATCTCTTTCAATAATATTGTCTTTTTATGCTCATTATAATCTTAACAGTTGTTGAGATCTTATTATTCTTTTTGTTGGAAAACTCACTTTTTTCTGATAAAAGTTTATATTAAGAACAGAACGTTATTTTTTCAAAGATACCAAAGATACTTTGAAAATAAAACGCAGGTTACAGCAAGTAAAGCCGCAGGTAAAATTATTATTACACAAGTTTTATCGTTTGTTTACTTTTAATAGTCAGAGCTGAAAAGTTCAAGATATCGCGAAATATTTTTATAGTTGGTATTACAACTTTTGAACTTGAAAGTTACCTTCGCTTTTCTTATAGGTTTACACTGACAACGTAACATTACAGATTTATGTTCCAACTTTTACTACGGATTTTTCTCTACTAAAAAATGTTTTGTAATTTTCTGCATACCGTGACATGAATTAGGTTGACTTTAAATCTTGAAGTATTGATTACCAATTTTCCTTAAATTTATCCTGAGTCGGGGCAAAGATAATTTATTTCGCGTAAACCTACTTGAGCACTTATAAAACGTGAGAAGCTTGGTGCACAGTTCCAATTAGTCGTTTCCCTGGAGGGAGAAGAGGAGAAGAGCCGGCAAGTAACTCCACGGTTACTCTTTTAAAAATAATAGGTTTAGAGGGAGAACAATGTAAGCACAGACTTACATTGTTCTCCCTCTAACCCAATTTGGAATGGAAAAGTAAAGTCTTGTTGCTGTCAACAAGACTTTACTTTTCCCTTATGATTTCTCCGGTGGAGACCCGGCCTAGATTTCCCTATTACATTAGACTTAAATAAACCTAACGGGAGAAATGTGGGTGTACTATTAGACGCGCAATATGTTACCAGGAATTCAGTACAAGACACACCAGCGTAGAAATCTTTCACCGTTATTAAAAAAAACAGCTATTTCATACAAAACTGCGGTACCTACACGGACACGGTCAAAATCTTTTTATTTATTTTTTGCAGAATGGGCCCGCTCTTGTCCTCGATCACCCCTGATGGAAAGCGATGGATGAGGTCTATGATGGAACGAGCGTACCCAGAAGATGCCTAAGGCACTGAAACTACCACGCATCGACGAAGCACAGCAGGCTGCTTGACGCCGGACTCCGGTGGAAGGGTGGTCGCAACCCAAGCAGGAGTTAGCCCTACCACCGCAAGGGAAGAATTGGCCAGTCAAATAAGGCGTGGGGTATGACTGTCCAGGATGCGCCAAACGCTCGGTTCAATTGAGTAACTGGCGGAACAAAAAAAAAAACAACTGTTTATTTTTTTATAACCGACGAAAAATTTTCTACGCTGCCGCGCTGGTGGGTCTGGGATCATGTGCTGAATGCATGGTAACCATAACAGTTTGCACGACGATATTCCTAACTCCGTGTATAAGTATCATGATTACAGTTGTTCTTTTAAATTGTTGATACAACACAATCTCGTCCCTAGTAATCAAGCTACGAATAGCAATTAGTCAGCCTGTCGTACCGGAGACACGGTAGACAATGACGATTAGTATTGTTTGATGTATTCGTAATCGAATTACTGACACAGTCGTGACAGACCAGTTAATTAAACGTAATCAATTAATCACCATATTTGACGACCTGAATAGCGGAGTACAGATTGTGTTGTCATGAGGGTTACATACATGGAGGTTGTCCACGGTGACTTTTTGTAGCGAGTAAAGTGTACACGGCACGGCTTTCTTACGGTACGGCGCATAAACGAGGCCGTAGAGAAAACGTGTCCGTCAACAAGCTTCCATAGTGATCTACAACACTGACGACCGTGCCTACACACGGCGAATAAACCGTAGTTTTTCACGGCAAGAAAAAAGTGTATGTACAAAGTGCCTCAGGCTACTGAAACTCATTTCGAATGCAGGCGCGTTCGATTTGACTTTCGTTTTATGACAATCAAGGGACCAAATTTGAGTTGTGTGAGTCACCATGGGTATAAAATGTTGTTCTGTTTACTTCAGTTAGGTACAATAACAAATCCACAGTAATTGATAGGTACAGTCAAAAAAAGATATAAGTATGCAAGATCGTCGGATAATGTTGAAGTTTAGTAAGAAACCGATGGATGTTGTCGACTGAAATTTAATTTGATAAAATGAGCTTCTATTAATAAAATTAAATTTTATTCGAGAACAGCCATCGGTTTCTTACTAAACTGCAACTATACCCGACGATCCTGCATACTTATCTCTTTTGAAGGCTGTACCAAAACATTACTGTTGTCATTAACAGGTGGAGACCGATCACCATGACAGAAGGTCCGTTAAGGTTTTGAGTTGATTTTTCCCATACGCCTGTAATCCCTGAAGGGTTAGACAGAGACCCACATATCGCCGTAGTTATGTTTAAGTCACCACGTAGGGGGTGAGCCTATTGCTATCAACTGGGCACAAATCCAGACTCTAATCTGAGTCTGTCTGGCAGGGAAGGAACTAAAACATTCCCTACCAAACTGCATGACTCCTCAAAAACCCCTCTTAGTATTCATGAAAACTTTTGCAAAATGCTCCCACAAACTTTATTTAATATAATAGATTCGGTCATTAGACATGCAAAAAGTATTCCGAAGTTGTCCTCGTTCGCGTAAAGTTTTACAAAAACTATACGAAGACTTGGTAAACCAACTACTTACTTATATAAGCGAACGACATTAAATTCATATTAGTTAACAATCGGGCTATATTAAAATCGCCTCATGACACTTTAGTTGATCGTTTTATGGCAGAATTCTTTTACGAGAGTTCGTGTATTCTTTGGATGTGTAATTTCTCATGAAACGGGATATAACTTTGCCTGGAAGAAATGGAGTGCTTAACAGTACTTCATAATCAGACTATAAAGTTCATACTGCTGGGACAAAGGTTTCCTCTCTTCGAGAGGGCTGTAATTGCCACACGGGCCCAATGCGGGTTGGTAATGTCACATGACTTCAAATTTTTGGTTTTTATACCTTAAAAATACCAGAAATCTTACCACGACAACGGCACTGTGGCATTTGAAGACATTTGGTCTTTATACCAGAAATATTTATGGAACCGGCGTTCCTGCGGCGTTGGCTGTTAAGGTAATTTTATCTAAAGTCACTTACAAATGCGCCATGATTAGGTGCTTTAACCACATCAGTATCTCTATACTGATATTTTCAAGAATGATCCGAACCACACATCTGCTATTATAGTGTACACGTGTTCCCAATTATTCTCAATAATTTTGCCATTTAGAAGCTGGTCTTTGACGCACATACCTTAACATTAAGGGGTATTACCGCTGCCCATTACACTACTAGAATGTGTGTGTGTGTGTGTGTGTCATGAAATTCCTCATTTCATCCAGAGACAAAGCCTATGCGGCTGTAATTTCATCGAACTGTTCTCTCATCACATCATCTATCATTACCGTATTACCATACAGCGAAATTACCCGAAATACTTGGGAAATATTGCGTATTACATACGTACAGATATGAATCGGTATAAATTCAGGCGCGTATGCTTTCTGACGTCACAATAAGGGCTGCCACTTCAGATAAAACAAATGAGGCGATAAATACGAACAACGCGCTGAAATGGGAAACGCCGCATGATTCCACAAATTGATTGTGCATTTTAATATGAATGAGGTATTATGCTCTTCAATTACTTAATCAGTTGTATAACTAGATAGTATGTGATAGTTTTAATTTGTGAGTGGATCTGAAGATCAAACTCAAACTCTTTATTGCATTCATGTGTTCATATAGTTGTTACAATATACATAAGTAAGTTCCAACATGAAACCCGGTTAGGGCACGGCAACATAATAATAATTTTAAACATAATCTATCTATAAAAATAAATATAAAAATGAATTGACGTTTGTTTGTTTGTTTGATCCCAATTAGATTTAACTTACTTGCTACCTTGGATGTTTACTTCATCAGTCATTCATTTTCATCGTCTTTTCAAGGTTTGGTCAAATTGATAAAGCAAAAGAAACTTACAAAACATTATTTTTCATATGTATAGGCACACTTTCTAAGGTTTTATGAATAAATCATTATTTAACGATCAAAGACTACTTAGTTAATTACTCAATTAAGGACTTATACAATTATATAAAATGCTAGTTAATTCATTTAAGCATAATTGTGTCAATGTCAAAACATGACAGAATTTCATTTCGTGACTTCAATAAAGAAGGCAACCAAAGTTTTTTTATGGAAAGAAAAATGTTTAAAAAACTAAGAAAGCCGAACCACAATCACGATTGAACTACAATAAAAGCAATACATTTGGAAGTAGTGCAGCCAGCAAATCATGCAATCAGTCCACTCGTTCCGTCCCGCGGCTTCAGTTATCAGATCATGAACGATCGCATGCTGATCTCGCGAATAGAAATCATACGCATACCAGGATAATGTGAACTAATTTGTACCAATTTATCTTGTGTATTACGAGTAGGTGAAAATTGTGCTGTATTCATTGTAATAGTTTTACGTTGGATTTGTTGGTTTTATTTAGAGAAAGTCGTATGAATAAACTGTCTCAGTGTGAATAAACTGTAGAAAATTAGTTACCATTTCTGTTCTAAATAAATGGTTTAACACAATATCACTGTAAGCAGAGTTCCTTGTGGTTGTGGGGTCTTGGAAAATAGTACAAGTTTGCGATAGTTAAATAATTTTTCAAAGAGGTCGTGGAAATAATTATAAGTACCTATGAAAATTTTGATCTTTGTAAGAAAAACTTTCGAGACATGCTTTTGGATGTCAGTAATTAATTTACTGAAATAAAAAAAAACATGTCTCGCCAGATCTTTTACAAAGTAAGGCAAGTCGGTAAAGCAAAAATACACTTTACAAGATATACACTTTTCACTTTTTAAATACACTTGACATGTCATACGACACTTTCAGAACATGCATTTGTTATCCGTGAAAGCATACTGAAATAAGCAAATACATTTTACAGAGGGAGTTAATACCTACACAAGCACAAGAAATAAAAAGGTCACAAGTCCAATGCTGTATTCACTTATCTCCAGGGAGATATTTAGAGCGCCATTGGACTAACGTCCCATTTGAAAACAGCAAAGGTAGCTGGAATTTGAAACAGATACATGTTCTGATTCCGGAATGTAGATAACCTTTGACATTAGTAATACGTCGTTACGACGCCAACGTGTACGTTCTCACGACGTGAGCTGTCGTATCCAGCTTTAATTGGTCTATGTAGAAAGAATGCTGTAGAATTTTTCGTTTGCAGTTTTGATTTTTAATAATCTCGGGAATGCAATCCATATAGTGAAACAAATTACTGGCTGGTATTTTTAAAATACTTGTTTTATGGAATCATTTACTGCACACAATGCGACGTCCATGATTATTAATTCAGCAAGGTAATAGGCTATTTGACTGGTTTCTGATAAACATCTCAGATTATTTAATGGTGTCTAACCAGCCCACAAAAACCTATTACTTCAAATTGCATAATGTATTTCTTTTAAAAAATAGTAAATAAAAATGTACTGTTTAAATAAGCCGCCAAAACGCTATCTTTAACAATATGGCGTCGTGACGTCACGATTCACGTAAACAAACGTTGAAACGGTCGAGATATTAGACAAAAGTCATCTGTTCTGTCAACGATAGACAGAAATTTACTAAATCATGACGTCATCTTAAGTTCAGCCAATCCAGACCGTTTTCGATTACGTGGCGCCAGATTTAAAAAGATGAAGTTTTTTCGGGTTTTTTTTTATGAATAATACATTGTTTTGTAGAAAAATTAATGCAAATCGATTTTAAAAGCGATAATCTATACGAGTGTCAATAATTATGACCTTATTTTTTACATTGTCAAATAGCCTATTGTCTTAAATAAGAAATAAAGAAAGAAAATACGTTTTTTTTAATGCAAACATGACGCAGTGAAAAATCACAAAAAAAAAAGAATAAGATAGGGGAAAATATGCGTCACATCCACGTAAAACAGCTATCGCTCAGAATAACGCTACGACCTTACGCGAAACCGAGCCCCAGGGCTGGTTTTAGCGACAGACGTCGTTGACGTGATGATTTCACGAACGACGACCTACGTCACGTTAATGACCTAGTTCGCTAAATAGTTCGGTAAGCTAAAAGAGATGCAGCTCTAAATCATTGGAAAGCGGATCCGTCATATTATAACAATCGTCATGAAAATCTGTAATTTTTATCAGTATTTGACATTAAGAGGAAATGCGGTTGGAGAGAATTTTTCAAAGAGTCTAAGTAATAAGTCATAATTCGAGGTTTGGCTCTCGCCTATTTTCTCCTCTAATTTAAAAGATATATTATTTCATAATCAGAATAAGAAGGATATATACTGTGTCCCTATGTTTTTTTTTTCATTAATATGTAGTTGTCAAATTTGTACACTAGGCCTCTGTTGACAGCGGCAATTTCGAGCAGTTTTTGAGGGTTCTAGTGCTTATGAAATTAATGTATCATCAAAAAGAAAAACATAAACAGCCTGTAAGTCATCACTCTTATATACGTAATATTATGGAATTTATTGTTAATGTTTTTTGTAAACAATTTTTGGCTAATATACTTAAATACCTAAATAAATAATAAAAAAACTACCAACCTGAGTAGGCAAAGTCTGCTGCCCAGCAAACCTCTGACTGAACGAAATAATAGGAGCTCCATACGGCAGGGTCGGGAAGTCACCAGGGAAGACGACCCTGTCGCAGTTCATTAGGATCCTGAGCTGGAGGGCCCGGTCAACCTGCACCTTACACCGGCAGGGGTACCGGAGGTCATCGTTCAGCTCTGAACAGGGGACCCATTGTTGCTGACCCACGATGTACGGGATCGTGAAGAGAAGTAGGAGGAGCCGCATTTTGACCTGGAATAAAAAAAATGGTGTTTTGGGGGTGGGGTGTTTTGTTTTGAACTTGTAGCAGGTTTTAAAATGCTGATAAAGAAATCTTCACAACATTATTTGCCGTTAGCGCAGCGCAGGAGCACATACAATATGTGCTCCTGCGCTGCGCTAACGTACAGTGAAAAGCACAACAAAAGTTTTAATAGGCTTATCAAACAAAATCAAAGCCTAAACATGTTTGCCTTGCAATGCTTAATAGATCTAAATACTTAGGAATAAAAATCTACCTCAAAGGCGCTTTTACGTACCGCTTCGCATAAAATATGAAGTGTTTGTTGAGAAAAATATAATTTTACCTTATAAAGGATGAATTATGTGAAGTAAAATATTTGCAGGACTCATTTTTATTGCACATAGGTACTTACATTAGTTTTATTTATTATTACATTAGTTTTATTTATTACTAGCTGTGCCCGCGACTTCGTTCGCGTGGATGTCGGAACACAATAATGTGTCGCTTAGGAAAGGTGTAAAAGGAAGAATCTTCCGATCTTGTCTGGTAACGCTTCCCTTGCCTGGGGTTCTCAACCATAGCCCTTTCGAATGCACAGCAGTCACTGCGTCTTCAGGGTTCATAATGACAATGCGACGAAGTGTCACTTTGATTTTTGAGGATAAATAAAAATGAAAGCGCCTGCTCGAGGCTGATTGTCTGACCAAATAGCCATATTATGTCCATTTTATTTTGCATTTGTTTTAGAATACTAAGTTAGACCGGAATAAATAGTAAAATCATACCACCATTTTATCTAAAGTATATCTGAGATTCATCACCTACTGTGAAGTTTGAAGTTAGTTTTTATAAGTCTTGTCCTCTTCTCTGCCGCTCTGCGATAAATTTAGAAATTCTTAACTTGGTATTGTAGATATCTTACATACCAATATTAAGACTTCATAGCGTCGAGATATCTAGAAGATAAAAAGAAGAATACATCAATGGTGTTACTCTTAAATCGTACCTACTGAAGTTTATCTGAAAAGTAGTTTGATGTCTTTCTTAACTTATTCTGTAAACCTGTGCCCACATTTACTAACTCTCTCTTGGTGGATAGCCATAAGATACCTTGAGGGTCGATATGGTGCATTTCCGACGTTTGGCCCCCAAACTGGAACGGGCCGGGGCCGCCATGGGATCTGGAGGCGATAGTCCTCGCGCGCCTGTATGAGTGGCGCGCGGAGGCACTACGCCCGCCGGGGGGAAGATCCGCTTCCGCGGCAAATCGGTGCGGAGCGGACAGATCTCCGGCGCGATCTCATGGCGGCATGGAAAGAGCGACTGTCGCTACCCAGCGCAGGGCACGCCGCGATAGCGGCGATAAGACCCCTCTTTAAGGAGTGGCTAGAGAGGCGCCACGGCGCCCTCACCTATCGCCTGACGCAGGTCCTCACCGGACACGGAAGTTTCGGGAGGTTCCTGCACATCATCAGGCGGGAGGAAACGCCCGGGTGTCACCATTGCTAGGATCACCCAGAGGACACGGTGGAGCACACGGTGGAGGTCTGCCCCGCTTGTGCGGAGCACCGCCGCGCCGTGTCCTCGTAGAGGCGATCGGCAGCGGCGGCGACCTCTCGCGTCCGGCCCTGGTGCAAGCCATGGTCCGGGGCGAGAGGGAGTGGGAGGCAGTCACCTCCTTCTGCGAAGCAGTCATGCTAGCAAAGGAGGTGGCGGGATGGCTCAGGGAGAGAGCCTCCCGTCCCAGCCATCGTGGGAGACGCTCCGGGCGTCGGGAGCTGCGTGACGACTCCCGGCCACCGTAGGCGCGGGCCTGCGGGCGGAGAGTAATGGGTAGCTGGGTTTTAGTCAGTAAGAGTCTGACACTCCCTTCCGCTCCACCTAGAGCGGGAGGGGTCATTTGATGATTTACCATCCAAAAAAAAAAAGGGTCGATATGGTTTTAACCAAGACAATGGCTAAAAATTTAGTTATTGTCTCGAAGACATAATTTACAATACCTTTTTACGACATGGCAATGTTCTATGTTAAGGGGTTTGGTTTCCGCGCTTAGTCCGTCAGTGGACCATTGTGCGTGGGCCATGGCGGCCGTTGGTGGTTATTCCAACCAGCCCACCTCCCTCCAGAAGCTGATCAACTCTCCTGGTCTGTTGAGAACATCTGTGTACGATCTGGGTGTCCCGAGGGTTTCTGACCTTATCTGGGTGACGTCTGTGCACTCAAAGAGCACATGCGCAATGGTTTCATCAGCCTCCATGCATGCTCTGCACAGAGGACTGTCCGTTATGTCTAGTGTGTTTTACGACATGGCAGTGCTACTTGTATTGGGTGTGCACCTTGTGTCCACCGTATCGCTGCCGGCCGTAGTCGAGTCGACGGCAGCGAAGAGTCCTGGGACGCGGTGGTTTCCTTCTGCGAAATGGTCGTCTTGCAGAAGGAGGCTGTGGAAAGGGAGAGGGAGATCTCATCCACTCACCCGGCCCGCAGTAGGCGCATCGGGCGTCGGCGGAGGGCGGACAACGCCCTCTTCCAGCCCCCCTAAACGGGTCATCATCATCATCAGCCTATAGCAGTCCACTGCTGGACATAGGCCTCCCCTAATGAGCGCCATAGCGCCCTGTCTTCAGCTTGACGCATCCAGCATCTGCCTGCAATCTTTCGCAGATCGTCATCCCACCTGGCCGGAGGGCGTCCCACACTACGTTTGCGCGACGAATTCGGGGACGTCTGTCACCGCCAACACATCAGGACTTGAGCTGGCGGTGCGTAGTGTTCCACGCGCGCCCCTCTTTGACGTCACCAGTCGGGGGTTGCGGAAGGATCGTACGGTCCCGCAACCCCCGGCGCGCGGCGTAGGTGTGAGACGGAACACTGGGGTGATTTGACAGACCTCGCCGCCCGCCCCAGGGCGGCGGACATCCATGAAGATTTTCCACCCCGGAAACAAAAAAAAAGGGTGTGCACCTGCCGAACCTATACTCAATAAACCAACAGCCCGTCTGGAGGAGTGCGTTGAAGCGTTATCATGGTAAAGAAATTAAAAAAAAATCGAGAGAAAAAAGGGAAAAAACTATGAAAGTATGATATGATCTTAAAACCTTATATATGTCACTAAGAAAATGCTTCTCTGTTAACAATGTTAGAAAGGTTGCTTGCCCCTCGAAAGAGCTCTAAAGGTGCCCGTGTGTGTGTTTGTTTCGGCCTTTCTTCTCAGAGTAGTCAGATAGGAAACGCCGACTACATCTAGTTTAAAAAAAAAAACATGATTGACGTGTAAAAGTGTTTGTACAATCCTACTTACAAAAATAAAATCATTTATCATTGCAATCTTTATCACTCAGAACACCACATCACGTAATATTATCTTACATTATCCTCACTTTTTATTTGAAATTCTTTTAGCGCCACTAATCAACCAACAATCGAAAGCAATTAACATTATATTATGTAATCCAATGATATTTTAGAATATCATTGATGTAATCATTATCATTACTTTTTCAAATAACACAGGCAGAAGTGACTGTGATAGTCATCTTATAGGTAAGCCTGCATGACGTGATTATTCACATAATAATGTTATAAACACAATAATTATGTTTTCGTTAGTACTATAAAGCGCCAATAGATGTCATTACTTGTATCCAACTTACGTAATTAAAGTTGTTGTAGAATACTTTAAATTGATTATATCTTTTGATACAGTGAAGCGATTGCGATGAAACAAAAACTAATCACTACTCCGAGTTCTACACTATATTTGAGTATAAAAATTAACCATATTGGTTTGGTACTTTTTACGTTGAACCTGTTCAAATCAAATTCTGTCACATCCAAACAGACAAACAGACAAACCGACAAACGGACAAAAATTCTAAAAATTGATGAAATGGCATCTGTTGGTTATCCTATAACACCCCAACTATTTTTTTTTTAATATTTTCAATGTACAGAAACGCCTCGTCTACAGATTTATTATATGTATAGATGACACATATTGCATTCCTTTTCCATTATGTAGCAAACATGAAGTTATAAAGACAGTTAACTTTTAAAAATTGATTCTGAGATGTCAACGTTTTCTCAAAGCTGTTTTAGACCGCTTTCACACTTAGGCGACTTTAGCAGCGCGACAATCGCGCGACAGACGCGCACCCGTCGCCCAGTCAGAATTTCATACTATAAACTTCCAGCCCCCAGCCCCACGTTTAGCAGTCGCGCTTGCAACTACGATACCAACGGGACAGTCAAAACACATCATCATCTGCCTAGCCTTTTCCCAACTATGTTGGGGTCGGCTTCAAGTCTGACCGGATGCAGCTGAATACCAGTATTTTATATGGAGCGACTGCCTGTCTGTCAACAACCCAGTTATTGCGTAATACGATACCCCTTAGTAAAACTGGTTGTCAGGCTTCGGACGACCCGTAACGACTATACTGTACTATCATAACCTGCATTTTAATGAGCTTGTTCATAAAATAAAACATACACAAATGAATGAGCAGACTACTGTAGTTCTTTTAATTGGAAACAGTCTGAGCTTAACAAAAATGGACATAGTTAATGGTATTGACACCCTACTTAAATTAAAACTAGGTAAATTAATATTATGTGCATTGCCATATTCTGATAATTTGTATGATGCAGAAAACGATTACATTTATAGTTTAAACAACTTAATGCATATTTTGACATGTCGTCATAGTGACCGTTTATTGTATTTTGATACAAACTATTTTGTTAGGGATTTTGTATTAGTTCAGGAACATATGTTTCTACCCAAGAAAAGTCAACATGTATTGGCTACTTTGTTAGCTTACAATATACACGCAGTTATTGATGATTTAACTGAGACTAGGTTAAGTGACGAAACAGTATTATCTAGTACTTCTAATAATACTGTTATTCATTCTTTAAACTTTTAGAGTCGACAAAAGAGAAGCATAATAAGAATATTTTACTATATCACCAAAATATAAATCGCTTTTCTGGCAAAATCCTAGACGTAGAAATGTTAATAGATAAATATCATATGGATATATTATGTTTTTGTGAAACATGGTTAAAACCGGATAGAATGTTGTTTAATGTAAATAATTTTTCAGTTGCCAGTGCGCACAACAGGTCCTCATTAGGGGGTGGTACTTTGATATTATGTAATAGTTCTTTTAGGTATAAAGAAAGAAAGGATATCACTGCTTGCTCTGTTGATCGCTTATGTGAGGTAGCATGTGCAGAAGTTGAAGGCCATACTTTCTTATGTGTTTATAGACCACCAGCCTCAAATTTGTCGTCATTTTTAATCATAATGGAAGAAATACTTAGTAAACTTTTTAAAGATAGTAAATTTGTTTTTGTTTGTGGTGACCTAAATATTGATCTATTAGTTAATTCACCAGAAAAATGTAAGCTCATTTCATTCTTTAAATCATTTAATTTAAAATGTATATTTAATGAAGCAACTAGAATAACAGCAACTTCAGCTTCATGCATCGACAATGTATTCACTAATTGTAAAATAAAAGACTCGTCTTTAATTAGTGGCGTCAGGTCTGACCATACTGGTCAACTTGTGTCATTTGACTTAGGTAAAAGATTACACATAGATAAATCAATTCAATTAAGACCTCTAACTAAAAATAAATTGAAAATGTTTAATAATAATGTTCTTAGCAATCTTTCAACAGCAAGTTTTGATTCACAAGACCCCAACATAAACTATGGTACATTATTTTCTACAGTATGCCAAGAATTCAATAAAGCATGTCCTGTAAAAAAAGTTACTATCAATACTAAACCAAAATTTAGTGAATGGGCTACTGCTGGCATTAGAAAAAGCAGAGATATTTTATATAATCTGTATCACGAGAAATCATTAACCTCTGATCAAGCCCTTCATAATTATGTAAGAAATTATTCTAAAATATTCAAAAGAGTCTGCGCTGAGGCTAAATCTAAATTAATAAGTAACAAAATTAGCATGTCTAATAATAAAATAAAAGCTGTGTGGCAGGTAATTAACAAAGAAACTGGAAACACAAAACAGCGAGATCAGAATGAGTTGTCCCTAAAAATTGATAATGAAACCATTTCAGATAAGTTAAAAGTTGCTGAGACACTAGAAAATTTCTTTACCAACATCCCAATAGAGGTTACAAAGTCTCTCCCCTCATCACCTATATTAGCTGAAGCTCTTCTTAAAGAAAACTTTAATAAGGATATTCCAAGCTTTGAATTCCAGCCCATTTCTGTTGCCACAATTAAAAAAGCTTTTAAAAGTCTTAACATAAAAAACACTGAAGACTTATGGGGGATTTCTGTTAAGGTTCTTGGAGATATTATTGACACAATTGCCCCTGCCCTAACAGGCATATTTAATCAATGTTTAGACAGCGGTACGTTTCCTGACTTAATGAAACATAGTAAAGTAGTACCAATTTTCAAATCGGGTAGTAAGTCTGATCCCTCTAATTATAGACCTATATCTGTGCTACCAGCTATGAGCAAAATCTATGAAAAAATCATGCTGGACCAGATGTTGTCACATTTTAATTCAAATGGGATTTTACATAGTCGCCAGTTTGGTTTCACGAAAGGTAGGTCGACGACGGACGCGGGAGTAAAACTCATCAGTCACATTTTGGAATCCTGGGAGAAGTCCCAGGATGCAATTGGCGTTTTCTGTGACCTCTCAAAAGCGTTTGACTGCGTTGACCATAATACACTGATCTGTAAATTATACCATTACGGAATTCGTGGACAAGCTGCTGATCTTGTTCTTTCCTATCTGTCAAAGCGGCAGCAAAAAGTAAACGTTAATGGGGCGACGTCATCGGGGTCTTTAGTTAAGATGGGCGTGCCTCAAGGCTCAATTCTTGGCCCTTTCCTATTTCTAGTTTATATTAATGACCTTCCTTACATGATGGCTAATTTGTCGGATATCATTTTATTCGCGGATGACACTTCCCTTATTTTTCAAATAGATAGAAAAGATACGGATGTCTTACATGTTAACGAGAGTCTGGCTGTTCTTTCGAAATGGTTTGCAGCTAATAATCTTTTACTTAATGCGAACAAAACTAAATGTCTTAAGTTCTCATTACCAAATGTACCTCAAGTGGGTCTGAATTTGGAACTTGATGGCAAAAAACTAGACGCTGTTACGGAAACTGTATTTCTAGGTATTACTTTAGATTCAAAATTACAATGGGGCGCACACATTAGAGCTCTCTCAGGTAGATTAAGTTCAGCTGCATATGCAGTAAGAAAAATAAGGCAGTTGACAGATATAGCTACAGCTAGGTTAGTATACTTTGCTTATTTCCACAGCATTATGTCTTATGGTGTTCTGCTGTGGGGATCGGCAGCTGACGTAGATTCAATTTTCATTTTACAAAAGAGGGCAATCCGCGCAATCTATCAAATGGGTCCTCGCGAGTCTCTTAGAAACAAATTCAAAGAAATTGATATACTAACTCTGCCTTCTCTTTATATTTTAGAAAGTATTTTGTATGTTCGCAAAAACTTAGGACTCTTCAAAATAAGAAGCGATTTCCACAATATAAATACACGTAGTAAAAATGAAATTGTGTTACCTAAATTTAGATTAACTAAAACTAGCAAGTCATTTCTTGTAAACGGCGTCCGTTTTTATAACAAGTTGCCAAAGTCGGTTACAGAACTTAGCGATGGAAAATTCAAAACCTTCATCAAACGTGTCCTTATCAAAAAAGCATATTATAAGATTAAAGACTATGTTGAAGACAAGGTAGTTTGGCAATAATTCCTTCTGCACATGTGGCTTCCCTGGCTACTCATTAACGGCTTAACTATTTAAATGTCTATTAACTGCTCTCAAATTACGATGTTCATTTTTTATTTACTTTACTTTATTTACTTTTTTGACATAATCTCTTTATTACTTGACATTATATACAGAAAATTCAATTTTTTTCCATCTCTTTATTAGTGGTTGTAATGGTAATCATATCACTAGGTTTTATTAGGTTTTTATTTTTTATTTATCCTTTTGATAGATTCTTGTTTTGTAAATGTGAGGACTTTGTAGGCCTTGTAGACTTTAGATCTGTAGACCATTTTTTATTTTATCAAGTACCTGATACTTGTTGACAGGCCTACGCTATCCTCAAATACCTACTGTAATTTGAAAATATTGTAAAAGCCAATTATTTTTAAAAAGAGTAACCGTGGAGTTTCTTGCCGGTTCTTCTCCATAGGAAACGACCAATTGGAACCGTGCACCTAGCTTCTGACGTTTCATAAGTGCCCATGTAGGCTTATGTGAAATAAAATATTTTGATTTTGATTTTGATTTTGACTGTCAAAGATCCACGAATGACAGCCTCCGAGGCACGGAAAGATGGTCACTCATCCACGGACCAACCGCGGCAAGTGTAGCTTAACCTGATCGATCGAACCGTGCGGCTGTTATTACTTAGCCACATGCTTTTCAAACACATAATTATATTTTAATAATAAAGTAATTGCAATGTTTAGTCGAGTAAAAACCGTCCGAAGAAGGACCTGGTTTAGAACATAATATGGGTCATTTGTACGTTCATACCCGAGTCAAAACAATTAACTTTGCAATACCATTTTTTATCAAAGAATCCGCTCGTAAAAATTAATACCTCAATAACTCAATGTTTACACATTTTATTTGAGCTCCGAATACAACCATCGCAAGTCATTACCATAAACAAAACGTCGATATAAACATATACATCGGTGTGTAATTGCTAAAAATCGCCCAAGTCAATATTATACGGTTTTGACAATTTGATATCATTGGAAAGAAAATGATTGCGCGCATCGCCTGACAATTGAAAAACGAGCTTATTTAAATGGAGTACCTACCTACGAGATTAAGTCTTTTTTTTAATACAGAGTGGCGATTAGGATATCACATTAAACAGTAAAACGGTTAATAAAAGTTATCAGCCTGTAAAAATAATAAAATACACAAACTAGAAAACTGAATTTTTCAAACAAAATAAATGGCTTAAAAATTGGCAGGACATAAACCACCCTTGATAATAAGGCACTAGACACGCGCAGGGCGATGGTATCAACGATTAAACACAAACTTTATGATAAATAATTACAAATTAAGTTCAATGTTGTTAAATATTCAAACGAAAATAAAGGTCTCAGGGCTAGAATGCTAACTGTTATTATTATTTTTAAATCGTGTATGTTTAAATACGCAATGTAGAATACGTGGTTTCAATAAAGGGAACTACATGACCTAAAGCGCGGTCTTTGTCGGACTGCATAGAAAAGAAAGAGAAGCGCGATGACACAACGCTGGTAATTTATTGCAAAATATGAACCAATTATGCTCTTATTTACAAAAAATCTATTGTTTGGAATAAAAAATTAAAACACTAGTTCTTTAGTATGTTGCTTGTAGAATAATCTGACAAAAAATCATAATGACTGTAGGTTGTAAAAAAAAGTTTTTAGAGATATCTTCATGATTTTTTTCTATCGTATCAAATTTGTTGTTTTAAGTTTTCAACACACTATCTACCTAGCATATATCCTGAAGAATATCATATATTTTTATGATTTTGTTTACTGTAGTCGGTCATATACTTTTATTGTTTCTAAAACTTGCGTTTTTTGTTTTTAGGTCCTGTAAGCCCCTTAGTGTGATAACCTAATCACCATAGAATGAATGAAGGAAAGAGATGTATTTAGTCTGGACCTAGACAGTCACCCAGGTGCCAAATATCATACCTCAGTAAATATTGTGCTGTGACAATAACCATAGAGGCAGTGTTAATCTTCTGATATAGACTTATAGTAGGTATAAATTAAGCAATCTGAATGATTTTGAAGGATATTGCTAATCCATTGCTTCATTATGTTCCAAAAATTTGTCTACTCAACAAATTAAATAACGCAATGAATGTTGTTGAACTGTCAAAATGAAAGCCGTTGTTACTGAAAGTCTGTTACGCAATTACCCCGCAGTTTCGCAAAAAAGTAAAAAAAAACTGTCTCATATTTTATATATTTTAGTAAAATCTCTACTTAAGAGCTTACCGACAAATTGTACTAAACTAGAAAAATGCTCGCAAACAAGGCTGACGAAACAATTTACGGTGGACCTTTATTTATTTCGTTCACAGATATCGCATTAATTTTAGGGTTCCGTATCCAATGGGTGCCACCGTGACCATAACTAAGGCTCCACTAATCTTCCGTCCGTCCATCCGTCACATCTTTTGAATTGTAACAGGTAGACACTTTTAAAATTTTCACACATAACAACAAATAACAAAAATAAAATATAGTTTAAACAGAACCTCCTTTTGTGAAGTCGGATAAAAATTAAAGGGGGATCAAAATATGTAGCGTTAAATATTGTACGGTGATTGGAACCCTTCGTGTGCAAGTCCGACTCACCCTTGACCGCCTTTTACTTACAGGATTTATGTCAAACCAAAAAGGAAATTCGACGAAGGTTGTCTGAACATTTTCTGTTAAGACAATAAGACGGTGGAAGACTTCCGTGGCTCTGTAGTTGTCAATTAATTGTGTTTCCACGCTTGTACCGATTGTATTCTAACTTAAGGGGCTTACATGACCTAAAGCGCGGTCACTGTCGGACTGCATAGAAAAGAAAGAGAAGCGCGATGACACAACACTGGTAATTTATTGCAAAATATGAAACAATTATTTAATCTATTGTTTGGACTAAAAAATTAAAACAGTATTGTTTTATTATGTTGCTTGTAGAATAATCTGACAAAAATCAAAATGATTGTGTGTATATTAACATGGTTTTTATTGTAAGTAAAAATAAAGTTTTTAGAGGTATCTTCATGATTTTTTCTATCGTATCAAATTAATTGTATTATGATTTCATCACACTATCAACCTAACACATATCCTGAAGAATATCATAAATTTTTCTGATTTTGTTTACTGTAGTAGAGTACTTTTATTGTTTCTAAAACTTGCGTTTTTTGCGTTTAGGTCCTGTGAGCCCCTTAATGCTTAGTGTAACTTGAACTTATCGTGTCAATGTCACAGTGGCTTAAATAGTTACAAGGTCGCCTAGAAGTTAGCTGGGCTTGCTCTTGTTGCTTTTCGTAATAATGAAAGTCGATACCCGTGGCTGCTGTGTTACCTAAGTATGTCTGCTCAGTAAAAAAAATATTGATCCATTTTGTTTTATTAACTTACTTCTTGATGTGATTTCTTACCAAGGGGTATCTTGTTACCCAATAACTAGATTGCGGGTGTCAGACAGGCTCGCTCCACGTAAAATACTGGTATTCAGCTGCATCCACTTAGACTGGAAGCTGGCCAACATAGTTGGACAAAGGCTAGACAGATGATGATTACTTTACTATATTGTCCCCTTTCAGGGATGCTGACTGGCGACAGTCATAGGACTGAATAAATAAAATTTTATTTGTGAAAACTAACAATACTCACCTAAGTTACCTAAGCACTATTGTTAGTTAGTCGACTACCGACGGAATACTTAGTAGTAATTTTGTTTCCTCGTACGAATGGGCTCTATCTACGTGGCTTATTCCTTCTCGAACGACTTCCTATGTCGAAATATACGCTAGATTTGTTGAAATAATGCGAATTGTACAGCTACTGTAACATGGAATGCAATGAAGACAGTAACTTGGTTCGTTACCCTGCTTTCTGTCGCAATCATGATTTGGAAGCTTTTCTGTATTTATTCGTCTGATTTATGCCTTATTTGTCACTGCAGTTCGTTCATTAGTAGCGACAAAAGTCAATACAGCTACTTTATAAAATTGTTTGCATGCAATTCAGCGTTTATCAAAGTTTGATTCGTTGTAGTAACCCGCTTGTCATCCTATAAACATGTGATTGAAAGTGTCAAAGAATTCATATTTCTTTAACGTACGATATTCCGAATTGCCACAATAATATATTCCGCGATAAAAGCCATTTTTATTACATTGTCTGCAAAGTTTTCTGAAAACTGTCTAGACTGCGAGGGATAATTGGATGGTTAACAAGAAAAAGGATTCTCACTTTTTGTATGAATAGGTACCTAAATTAGTCATAAGTTCGAATAAACTTTGACGTGGATAAACAATTACAACTTTGATAGACGCCTTTGTTGATTCTCATTGTCTAAATTTTCGTTTTCTCGCTTTGATATCAAATTTATTTTTCTTCAGACAATGAAAATACTATGACAATAATTTTCATTGTCTGTTATTCGAACAAATTCTCTCATTCCATACATTGTCGAACTCCCAACAGACAATAAATTAATAACTTATAAAATTTTCCAATACTTCGCTCTACCGCTAACGAGTTGTCGCATGACGCGTCCCCATTACACACTGTGTCCGACTCTGTGTCACACCGTAATAATTTTGTCTCGGAGATACGAGGGGAGCTCTCCACGTAATGTGAGAAATTTGCTCCGTGTTCCGTAGCTGGAAAACGATCATCGTGCGAATTCCGAATGGGTAAATTATTAGCGAAAAGTTTGTTCGGTCGCGTCCGAAACTAGCATAGTTTGTTTGGAACTTCTTCCTCACTGCCATCATCGGCTTCTCATCTCTCTGAACACAGTTTTTGATATATCCGAATATAAATTTCAACCTCTTTTCTTGGAAGTTCTTAAACTTTTGATCTTGCGGTAAATAAAAACAGGGATTTATTGAGAGCTCACCGACTTTTGTGAAGAAGATCCGGCTTATCTGTTTGTTTGTGAAAGCAATTGCTTTACGAGGAAGTTGTTTTTGTGTAAACAAACGGTTGAGTTAATTAATAAGCTTATGAATCGGGTTTATTTATGTTTTGTGTATTTATGGATCAAGCTCAATATAGATGAACTCGATGTTGGTAATTATTGATTTTATCCCTTTGCTAACTTAATATTATTATTATATTATTTAGCAAGCTTAATTTGGTAGGTACCTAATTGCGTGACACTCTATCAGTAGCAATGACTTTCATTTTGACAGTTCAACAAGTTGTTCAGTTCAGTTTCATTGCGTTATTTACGTTGCTAAGCAAATTTTTTTTCGAACAGATGAATCAATAGATGAAAACCCTCAAAATTATTCAGATTGTGAAAGTTTATAATGAAATTAAGGTGCTGGCCGATCTGGTCATATACTAGCCTTTATAAGTAAAATTCAACAGCAACAAAATATCCTACAGGATTCTTCTCAAGGATATTTTTTTGCTGTTGTTTGCTCTGAATCTGAATCTGCACGGGAACAGTGCAGGATTCAGATTCAGAGTAAACGTCCCACATAATAATATCTTCACTAAGGTAAAGGTTCCAGGTGGTCACGGACACGACTTACGAGTTGTAGGTCGTAGGTTCGAACCCAGACAGGCGCTTTACTTTGTGTAAATTATTTCATCACCACTGCTCTCAAAACGGTGAAGGAAAACATCGTGAGGAAACCGGCATGTCCTCGAACCAAAAATTCGAAGACATGTGACATCTACCAATCCGCACTGGGCCCGCGTGGTGGATTACGGCCCACTCCCTCTCACCGAGAGGAGGCCTGTGTCCCAGCAGTGGTAACATTATAGGCTGATTACGGTTACGGTACGGTACGGTAATACAATAAAAATATAACCGCAGCATCTTATTCACGATACCGCGCTTTAGTTCCGGATAGCTATGAAACTATTCTAAAACAAAGACCATTACTCAGAGTAACGGACAGAACAACAAATCTTGCGCGCAACGTTGCGGGTCACAACGCAACGATGCTGTGCAACAAATAAACTATGCTGGTTGCGGCAATGTCGCCTGCATTGGAGTTTTACCCCGAAATCTGGGACATGTGTGTGTAACAAGTGCTTAGAAGTTTTGTTTTATTTAGCTGTTTTTTGTACTCAGAACCTTTGCTACAAAAATGTGATTTGTACCTAAGTGACCGACACCTAAAGATATGTTTATTATGGCAGGATCAGTGAATTATTCGTTCCATATTTAGCAACCAGACTGTTTTTTTTTTTGGTGTTGGTCCAGTTGGATGTCCTAGGTTAGATCCCTGACAGGCGCTTTGCTTTGTGTAATTTTTTTCATCACCAATGCTCTCAAAACGGTGAAGGAAAACATCGTGAGGAAACTATGTAACAGAACAAAAAAAATCGAAAACATGTGACATCTACCAACCCGCACTGGGCCCGCGTGGTGAATTACGACTCGCCCGCGCCCCCTCTCACAGATTGGAGGCCTGTGTCCCAGCAGTGAGAAGATTATGGGCTGATTTTGATTATGCTTGTTTTTATAGTAAATGATGATAATTTTTACAAGAAGATTTAGATTTTACAAAAAAGGTCTATGCATACAAAGAAATAGTGAACCCTGTCTCTTAAACTAGGAAGAAACCTGTATCTTAAGAGACAGACAGGCTGGCCAGGCCTTCAACAGTACAGGCTGGTTATACCTAATTGCCGGTGTGTTCCATTCGAACGTTCAAGCAAGTGTCAAATAGTCTATTAAGGTATTTTTGTTTAGTAGAGGCAGTGCTAGAAATAACATGATATTGTAAAGTCGTAAATATATTTTATCCAAGTTAAAGATTTTTATTATATTGTGAAGCTCCCATCTCGAGTTTCACATGTTCTGTCATGTGTCTGTCATGTTTTGTTTCTGTGTTTTTTGTCTAGGTACTTATATTTAAAAGCACTATCGTGCCATTATTTGGCACAGAATAAACCCACAAACAATTCGCAATAAATTAAAAAGTTGACTAAACTTTCATACCATCCGGGGTTTTCCTATTTTCTCCGGAGAAACATTTTCATGTTGGCAACACTCGTTGTGTGCAACACCGCTTGCAACAAATAAAGTAAGTCGACCTAGCTGAGCCAAATCTGCTGGGACAACGCCAAATGGTTACATTAGGCTAATATTTGATGCACATTAGCATGTAGTAGTAAATTTCTTGTAGCCTGAGATACTGCATTGCCTTGATTTCATTATACGATGCTGCATTATTGTGTGGATTTAGCACACAACTTAGCTTTTTTTCAACTATTTTGGTGCCTGGAGACGGAGACGCCTCGTCACCGAGGCGGGGCTAAGAAACGCTGGTGCGACGACCTACACTCGTTCTTGACTGTCTGCCAAAAAAGGTAGCACACAAATTTTAATGGAAAAATATGGCGTGGACCTTTGCCCAGCAGTGGGAACAATTTTTATTTTTTAACGTATACCAAGTTAAAAAGAATGTTGGTAACATCAATTTTATCTAGGTACATATAATTAAAATGTATTGAAATTTTACTTGATTGCATTTTTGGGATTAGATGATAATTTCTCACCAAGTGTTACGTTACAAAGACATGTCAAAATACTTTTATTAATAAATATATGTGTCAATTGTTCCTACGGTAAAAAATGTTGTACGTAAATAAGCCTCATATTAAACTTACAATAAAGCCTAAAGCCCAAATGCGTGCTATCACGATCTTAATAATGCCCTAACAAGTTCTCTAACTTCATCTACTAAGAATCTAAGTTCGTAATGCAGTTTTCCATGGCACGTGTGCACCCCACTAACTTAGTTATTCATGCACCTGACGCTAAATCTAAATTATTTATACCACACTAAGCTTTAACTTGATATAAACTTTAATTAGCTTTTTTATTTTGCTTTTTTTTACTGTGTTTAGTTTAGTTTGTGATCTTCCTGTACGAGTCGCAAAAGTTAGGCTTAGCTTAGCTTGCTTTCTTTTCTTTTTATATAATTAAAAAATTAGTTGCAGTCGCTATGGTTGCCGCCACATAACAAAAAAATAAAAGTCGTTGACACCCGTCTACCAATGTTTTCCAATATTTCGAAACGATACGAAAAAAATGTAAAGGCAGTGTCGCTAACACGATCAATACAAACGTTCACGGTAAGGGGCCTCCTTGACGCTATTATGAAACTCGACCGAAGCAGTAATAGCGACAGTTTTATATGACGAGCGATCTTTTAACGAATAAGTTTGGACTTTTTGGTCCAAGTCGGATCAATGACTTTTATTTTTTTGATCAGTTATCAAAAAAATAAAAGTCATTGAGTCAGCAATCACAGTCCACAACCAATATTATAAAGAGAGAAAAAAAGATGTTTTGTATGTTTGTTTGTTTCGATTTCACTCTAAAACGGCTGAACGGATTTGGATGAAATTTGGCACATGGGTAGACCATGAACTAGATTAGCACTTAGGATATTTTTTTATCCCGATATTCTTACGGGATCGAGACTTATGTAGGTGAAATTGCGGGGCACAGCTAGTTTTCAAATAAAAATGTGGTTGATGGTGACGTTTTAAACAATAATAATAAATTATAACAAAATCTAAAAATACATCTACCCGTGTTTGGGTCGTGTGTGAGTTTTGCTTCAATTAACGATGTCTTTGGTACTCTACTATGTATTAAAAGCCAGAAAAACGAGGCGTACAGTTTTAGTCATAACCCCAGGCCTCATTTCCCTTGGTTCTTAGATACTTCGTACTATTATTATTCGTTGATTACGGCAGTAATCCCTCATAACTGTTCATCATGATTACAAGGAAGCCAGTGTTCCACCAGCGGTCATAACCGCGCGCTATAATGAAATCAGTTAGCAGAAACTTCTCAGAAAGCATTAACTGTAGGAAGAAAACGTTTACAACCGAACGTAATGAAGAAAACAACAAAATATTAACACACGAGTGCCCGATGTTAAGCTATTATGGTACAGTTTCTTTTTTTTTTTCTTGAGATCTCTGTTTTTCGCTTTTTAGTGGGTCTGTTTATAACTTATCTAAGATACAATAGCCTAATGTAAACTTGTTCATCGCCTTTTACAAAATATTGCTTTTCCCGATGCAGGGACGTTAATTTTTGAAGAGTTCTCCTGGTATTCCACCATCAACTCCATTTCACCATTCGCATTGTGACGAGCATAAATTGCTTAGCAACCATATTAAAGTAATCGAATCGCAACCCGTGAAATGCTTATTATTGAGTAGTTCCGGTGGCCATGTGGTCTTCATCATCAGTTCCACTTCACTAAAAGTTGCTTTCTGAGAGCAAATGCAAGAGTTACTCGATTTCTCCAGGATCCCATCATCATATCCTGACCTGATTACAATGGGACCACCTGGAAAATAAAACCTTTCAAACAAAAAAAGATTTTTTTTCAATCGGTCCAAAAAATATTCCAACGAACTAAGAACCTGCTCCTTTTTTTGAAGTCGGTTAAAAAGCTGTTATTTTTACATTACAAACAAACACTTCAATTTTATTTATTTGTATTGTAAGTATAGAAGATTGGGTACTTACCTAATCGTAGCTACTTAAAAGCATATTGGTGCTATGTTGTCAAACACAAGTAGTACAATCAAATGAATTCTTGTCGATGTACACATTTATTTGAGGCTGACTGTACAAGGAAATGCTCTTATCAAACGTTGTATAATGTAATATGAAGCAACAAACAAATTAATACATTACTTTACAACATTATTACTCTAGAATTACTCATGTTTTACATACATAATGATAGATGTAATTACATATTCGTAACGACTATGTAACAATGATTGCTTGTTGTACTAAAAATTTTTTCACGATGAATGCGCTTGCATAAAGTGCAGTGTAACTAGGTAAATGAACTGCCGGTCAAGAGCGGGTGTTTAAATTTCTTGTAAGATTTTTGTGTAACGTGTCATTCTCTAAGAGAAATCGCAATCTAAACAATTTCAACTACGTAGGCTAAGAGAAGTGGATTCAGCTTGCAAAATTTCACCAATATATATCTACTAACTAACAAGGCAAGTGAAATAAAACCTTCACATCAAAACGTGCAAAATTTTTACAAAATTGTATCTATTTAATTTGAAACATAAAATAATAATACGTGTTTTGACATCAGTCAAGCATCAGTCTGATGAATAAGTGCCAATTTCACAAATGAAACAACGCGGTCAACACTTCTAAAGTTCGTTTTTTTAAATCGAGTGAATTTCAGTTCTAAAAAAAGTAAACACAATGTGCCCTAGCCCTTTATCGGCTGTAAGAGCTGTCAATGTCAATATTCCACAACAACGATGACAGTGACAGCTCTGGAACGCAGTTGAGATGTGTTGATAGCACAGACTACCAAAGACTACAATATGATGCTGTATAACTACTTAGACATACCTACGTTGATGGCGTTCAGTTTCATTGGTGAAATCTGTCCTAAATAGGTAGGTAAAATAAATGGAAAACGAAAACGCGTATCAAGTTCAATAAGCTTACGAATAATAAACCAACCTATAACTTATTCACTCACATCCAAATCTTATTTCGTCAACTGAACAAACACAACATTTCCACTGTTATTATTCGATTACTTACAAAAACAAATCGAATCAATCGTTAGATGACATTCCGAGATCCCGACCACAAAATCCGCCAACCGCGAACCAAATTCAATTTTTAAATTTTTCATCACACGAAAATAGTTTTAAATTCGGCCAGCGCGGTTAATACGTAGTAATGCCGACTGCTTTTGCGGAACTTTGTCTATGATTGCGAACCAAATAGTTCTAATGCTAATAACGCTGGATCTGTATTTCCTGTTCGACAGGTTAATTTGTTGCAACACAAATGGCGAACAAATATTGGATTTGCTGCTGCATTCTGTGCTATTGAAGCATTTCGTATTCCAATTAAACATCAATTAACCTATTAATTAGTCCTGCATAGTATGGTGCAATCACACTTGCCTAATAGGTAAATTGTATGATTTGTGTGAAATCGTCATTTTGAGAAAATTAAAATCTATCCGACTTTAAAATATTGCCAGACGTATTAAGAACGCGATATTTATAATGCTTAGTGAGCAGTGCTGGCCCCAATAGAAATGTAAAAACTTCTTTCATATATCTATGGCTGGCCCAGTGGTATCGGCCCCGACTTAGGACCCGTGAGTTCGAACCCAGACAGTCTCTTTACTTTGTTTATTTAATTTTGTCACCACTCACGAAACGGTGAAGGAAAACATCGTGAGGAAACCCTGTCCTACCCGTAGAACCAAACAATTCGAAGACATGTGACATCCATCAACCGGCACTGGGCACGCGTGGTGGATTATTGCCCACGCCCTCTCAAAGAGAGGAGTTCCCAGCAGTGTGAACATTATAGGCTGCTTTAGCTGCTTATGTTATGGATAATGGATATGGCAGTCAGTTATGAAGTCAGTCACCGCTTCTTATTACGTTTTGCGATTAAATCGTATAAAATAATGTATCCTGCCTGAGCTCTGTTGCGCGCTCATTAGTGAGCCTACGAGTACTTAACTCCTTTATCCTTTACGACCAAATCAGCTTCGAAGGTATGTGTAGGCTTTGCATTTTAATATTATCGTAATGAAGATAATAGGTACCTAGGTACTTTATTCTATTTTTAGTTGGGGTTCATACAACTTGCCTCTTTATTTATAAACGTTACTTAAGAGGAAATGCGGGTAGTATTTTCTCAATAGAAACGCTCTCGCCTATTTTCTTTCTGGTTAGAAAAAAATCATTGGGATTGGTGGTGGTTGGTAAAAAATCATTGCTTTATGGTCATTACCATAAAGCAATGATTTTTTACAGAGTAATAAATATTAACTATGTTTATGTCCCGTTTTCCTTTTTGATGATACATTATTTTTAAAACCCTCAAAAAATGCTCAAAATTCCCGCTGTCAACAGAGGCCGGTCAGTGGGTCGTCTTAGGAGCGGTTTGACAACTATTAATTAAAAAAGAAAAATATAGCGACACAGTATATATCCATCTTATTCAGTTAATGAAATATCTTTTAAATTGGTCCAATATTGTAGGAGGAAATAGGCCAGAGCCAAACCTCGAATCATTACTTTTTACTTAGGCTTTTTCAAAAGTCTCTTCGACCGCATTTCCTCTTAAAGTTAAGTACCTAATAATTAGCGACTGTTTATTAACGTTTAACATTTTTGACGTTTATACGTCTCTTGACTTTAATGAATAAACCCTTTAGTTGTCTATGCACGGCTACCTTTATCCCGATTTTAATTTTAATAAAAATCTCGATAGATATATTATTTCAAAATAGTGTCATGATTAGAAAAGTTCCTAATTTTTTTTTTTAATTATTAATTATTTTCTAAAACTAGAATTTCACAAATATTTGATGACTCAATCTGCAGTCCACATAAGACTCATTGAACAATTATCCGCATAATCTCGCACACGAACAGTATTTACAGACCGTTTGTAATAGCTTATGTAATTTGTCAATAACGGTCATATTTCCACACTTAACCTCCATTGCTGATAGAAACGTGCGTGCAGTTACTGCCTTTATAATAGTTTTAGTTGATTACTACGAAATTGGCTTGAGAAAAACTCTAAAGAGTATGTTTTTTATGGGTGTGTTTTTTGGATGCCGTTGCTTTAATATTTTGTTTTTTTTTTTTAATTATACTCGTTTCGCGACATTTTTTTCACTTGTTCAATCTGCATAGCCTATTCCCAACATCATCATCTACTACCTAGCATTTCCCAACTATGTTGGAGTTAGGGCTTGTAATTCGAATATTCGAATAATGCGAATATTCGATCATGTTTGCTATTCGAATATTGACTGATGTTAAATTCGAATATTCGAATAATTTTTAGTTCAGTTTGAAAATACGAACTACGTCTGTCTTACAAGTTGTTACCTACAGACCGCGCTTTACACGTACACACACAGTGCCGGCGCCGCCACTCCGAGGTTTCGCAGCCGTAACAAATATGTATTTACAGAATTATTATGAATAAAGTCATCAACACAACTCTCTAAGACCATGTAATCCTCAAGAATGACTATTTCATGAAATCTTGACATTTGGGGATTATACTAACTTAACAAGTTGTATTACTGATTTTTTTTTTCTTTGAAAATATTTATTTGGCTATACAAACTAAAAATAACAAAATTAAATCCTAACTTAACTAAAACTATACAGAAACTAAAAAATAGCGTCGAAAAATTCATCCGCATCGCTGTCGACTGGTAATGTACCCAAGAGACTGGCGGCATTACCACGTTGTATGGCGATGCTCTATATAGCCTCTGGCCAAGATAAAAGCCAGCCCTTGGGTAACGGGAATTGTCAACCAGCCGTTTCAAAATTTCTATAAAAAGACCATGAGCACTCGGACCCCACGGCCCGAGAGTTTCAACCCCAAACGGCTCGAAAATATAGTTTCCGATGAGGTTATTATATTTTCGCCGCTTGAGGTTTTCCGCAGCCACAGCAGCAGCGCCAGCACAGCATGCCGAGCCAGGAAGATGGGATGGCGCAAGATTATCAACACACGTAGCATCCCACACTAAAGGCCTACCCACCTTCCATGGAAATAAAGACATACCGTCCGGTCTCTTGCCATCGTCGCGTGCCAAGCCATTGGGTTCTAATACAGCTGGAACGCCGACGGTGACAAGAGCTCTTCGGATGATGTCATTAATGTTCGCGCTAAGCGTGCCGCCCTAAGCGACCCGCACTTCGGCTGCAAGACAGGCCGTGGTGGTGTCCGAGGCTGTTGACATCTTCGCTACAGTGACAGCGATGGGGAGAACAGCAAGGAGTGCCTAGTCGTAGGGAAGCAGCGAGGTGAAAAGTAGTGTCGTCGAACAAATTGATTGTAATTCTGTAAATACATGTTTGTTACGACCGCGAATCATATTTTAATCAATGTACAACTTAATACTGGCCAGCATATTGCAAAAAACGTAAGAAAATTTGAATTTGCAGGCTACCTTAGCGCTTCCCCCTTAATATTTTTGATTTGTTTTTTTTTTTTTCATTATAATGTCAAACTATGTTGCTAGGTGATTCAATTTTATATAATAAAAATACTCAACTCAAACTTGTGTATTAATTGTATAAGCAAGTTGTCCCTTCAAGGTTTCAACTTGGTTTCAAAGGAAAAAGCTAATATTCGAATAAATATTCGAATAATTCGAATACTGCCTGTAAAAACTTCGAATATTCGATTATCTAAAAACTTCGAATATTTACAAGCCCTAGTTGGAGTCGACTTCCAGTCTAACCGGTGATGGCATTCGTGAATCCCGAATGTATCACGATTCGTGATACAGGGTAATCCTAGTACGAGTGCCAAAGCACTCCTTTGACATCTAAGTGCACATTACATAAGACCTAATTAGTTTGATTTACTGTACCCATTCTTCTAGTAATAAAGAATTTTATTATTATTCTATTATTATTATTACTTAGCCACAAGCCCCTCTTTATTCACTTTACTGTGGGTGAATAATTCAGGCGACTTCGAGAATTTATCAAGCAAAAAACAGAATATAGAAGATAGATACTTACTATGTTTTTCATTATAATATTCAATGAAAATTGATTTAGCCAAAGTCAACTATAGTCAAATCGCAGACGCTACGTGAGTGATATGTTTGACAAAGCTTGCGACTCAGGATCATTTTTCTTTTATGAAAAATCCAGCAATCTAGAATAGAATAGAATAGAATACTTACTCTTTTTTTTTTCTCTTTTTTTTTCTTTATCTCTTTATTTTGTTTACTCTTTATCTAGATAATATACAAAGCTGGGTACTTAAGTATAACTATGTTTGGTTTTCAACTCAAACAGCTTGTAACTAGTTAAAACTTGATAAAAAGTCTCGAACGTAACACAGAACATCACGCCTATTATCACCGAAGGGTCAGGCAAAGGCTTAGGTACAGACGCCAGCACATCAAGCTAAGTACCTACTACAATCTGTCAAATTTCTTTAATAGATTTTCAACTTTATCTATAGCTGCTTATGGCTAAAGCATAAGGTTCAAAGTTGATTGGGAAAATTTGACGGTTTAGGGTAGCTTGATGTGCTGTCGTATGTACCTATAGCAACACCCACTAAAACAAAACAGTTATAAAAATGTTTTAAGTTGTAGCGTAAACTTAACTTTATTGTGTAGGATTTAAAGTTATTTTTCCATAAACTCATATTTGTTTACATTTTTGGCAATGCAGATTACGTTATATCTAATCTACTAATCACGTGTGTTACGCAATTAGGTAGGTACTACCTAATTGCGTAACACACTAACAGTAGGAATGGCTTTCATTTTGACAGTTCAACAACGTTCATTGTTGACCAGACACATTTTTCGAACGCATGAAGCAATGGATTAGCAATACCTATCCTATAAAATCATACAGATGTGATTGATTAGTGTGTTACGCAATTAGGGTGCAGGTTACAATCATAAACGTTGCTTAAAGTTAATTAGTGATTAGCGACTGATTAACTTAGATACATTTTAACGTTTAGGGCCTGTGCACACCACGTTTTTTAAACGCGCCGTTGACGCGTGTTTTAGAAACGTGCGTCGTCGACGACGGCGCGCTTTTATCCTACAGAAGGTCTACAGGCTGCGTCTGACTTGCGTGCGTATCGCGTCTGTATCGCTACAAACGCGCGTCAACGCCGCGACTAAAAAACGTGGTGTGCACAGGCCCTTAGACGTCACTTAACTTTAATCATCGTTTATAAATACACTCCAATAATTGTAACTATTATCACGTTCATAAAACTGTAATTCCCTTAAACCGACAAACTCCATAAAACAGCTGTAACGCAAGTAAAAAAAATGCACTAAACTCGGAACAGCATTTTAGTAGTTAATACACGAACTATACTGATAAGCGCTCAGAACGTTTAGACGCTGTAAAGTCATGCGAACGCGGTGTACAGCGCATAAAAGTTTATTATGATGGCACTCAAACGGGATGGCTTTTTGTGTGATATAATAGGTCGTGGCCTGCGGACGACTACTGCACGGTAGTTTTATAACTGCATTGGTAAATAGACGTGAATGTGTTTTCAATAGTTGATCAATTTTATAACCAGGACAATCAGTGTCTATTTCAATGTTACCTGGATCGTAGTAAGCGATAATGTATATTTGTGGTATACAATAAAGTATACAGGGTTATTGGTCAAACATTAACAACCTCTTAAGAAGTTATTAATGTTTCCTCCTCCTTCCTAAGAGGTAATCGCGAAAAAAAAATCAGCTGTTTCCTACATTTTGACGAGTTATAAATGTAGGGAACAGCTGTTTTTTTTTTTCGCGATTTCAGGTTTGGTCCCGGAGTAAAAGTTATTCATAATGATGAGTACGATGACCTCTTATGAGGTTGTTAATGTTTTACCAATAACCCTGTATAAATAAATAAATTTTATACACTCTCTGTCTCGTCTGTGTTGGCTTCCGCAAGCAGGAGCGACAAGACTCTAGTAGAACAATTTCAATAAAAACTTCATGGACGTTTTTCTACCAGAATCGCGTCGCATCGTCAGTCGCATCGTGCCTGTCTGCGAGTTAGTAGGTACAAAAAAAAATCAGCCGTTACCATGTTTCAGAAAATTAATCCTATCAGATTAATTTTCTGAAACATGGTAACGGCACTCATCTATCTCTATAAGTAAGTCGGGTCAAAGTCGGGTTAGTTACATCATTTTTAACTCAAGAACGGCTGGACCGATTTTTATGATCCTTGATTTGTTGGATTTGTCTCCGCCCCGAATAGCAGAATAACTATTAAAGCATGGGAAACTTTCACGAAAAAAATAATAAGGAAGATAATAACTTTTGTATGGAACGGCTTTTTGGATGATATCTCTAATATTAAGTTAACACAACATTTATAGATTCTGAGGCGGTATCAAGTTAGCCGGGTCAGCTAGTTATTGTCATAGAACAATGTTTACCTTGTCTTTGCTCTAATAACAAAAAATAGGTAACCAAAGCATAAACAGCCTTATTATGTCAATAATTTCAATGTAACGTATTCATTACAGTAGGTAGTTCCAAGCTTCCAAAATATTTATCACAAGAAACTACCGTGTTTTTACTGAGAAAGCAGTCTTTCATTTCAAAGTCAAAGTCAAATCATTTATTTCAAATAGGCACATTAAAGGCACTTTTGAACGTCAAAAAAAAAACTAAATAGAAATGATTCTAGTCGCCCATTCGAAAAGGTAGTTTTCGTATGGAGAAGAATGGGCAAGAAACTCCACCGTTACTCTTTTAAAAATGTTTTACAAGGTCTTGTATACATAATAAAATTTATATGTGAACACGATGCACCCATAATAAAATTAGTCTACCACAAAAGGTAAAAAGAATTAAAAATTAAGCAATGACAGGTAAATCAAATAAGTGATAGATACATGGTGCTCACATAATATTTACAAGTTATTTAAAAAAAAAAAGAAAAATGAAAAAATGCAAAAGTAGTTGAACTTTAACAAGTGTGTGAGCCACTGTAGTCGCAGATTGTAAAATTGAATTAGAATAAGATGTCATAATTAAAAATATACATATAAATTAAATTAGGAACAAGTTTGATTTTGTCTAGACTTTTAGATTGTCCTATGGAGCAGGACCAGCATGTTTCCAAACATTCTTATCTTGGATATAATCCTCTAATTTGTAATATCCTTGTTTACAAAGTGTACTTTTAATATGAGTTTTAAATTTTCTTTCATTTAATTGCAATATGTATTTTGACAGGTCAACAACATTCATTGCGTTATTTACGTTGTTGAGCAGACAGTTTTTCAAACATATGAAGCAATGGATGAGCAATATCTTTCAAAATCATTCAGATTGTGATTGAAAGTGTATTACACTGTATTGCTGGAAAAATAAAATTATACCCGCTGAAAACGAATGTAAAATTCCATTTAAGTGAACGTTTCATATAAAATTAATTTTCCTTCTTTATCTCGTTCTTTATTATTATAATAAAACTCGGAAATGATAGAAATAAAGACAAACTGTTGTTAAGTTGTAATTTGTTACAAATTGCGTTCATTCAACTCCAGCAGGCCCCGGGGACTAATTTTGTTAAAACTTTGTTTCTGAACGTTGAAACGGCCGTAATTTTTCTTAGAATAATAACTTGCAGATATTAACTGCGTTCTTGTACTTTATTATGATATATACTTTCGTGCTATTCATAATATAAATTCTTGAAGTAACAGCTTCTAGTACCTAAGTACAAAATACTTTGGTAAGATGTACAGACCCCAGCACATCAAGCTACTAGGTATAATCTGTCAAATTTCTTTAATAGATTTTCAACTATGTCGCTAAAGCATAAGGTTCAAAGTTCATTGGGAAAATTTGACTGTTTCGGGTAGCATGATGTGCTGGCGTTTGTACAGTATGGTGCTTTGCAAATGGAGCAACTATTGCAACAGGCAACTAGCTGTTTACATACATCTCGGGCTATTTGGTTGTATAGCAACTGAAAACTTGTAAAGGAAAATCTCAAAAGTTGATAGTGCCTCAACTACAGTTGCTCCATCTGCAAAGCGCCTAAATGTGCGTATCTCATATCATACATCTGCCTAACCTTTTCCCTACCTATGTCGGCTTCCGAGTTCCAGTATAAACGGATGCAGCTGAATACCAGTGTTTTACTTGGAGCGACTGCCTAACTGACCTCAACAAACCAGTTACTGGGTAACTCGATACCCCCTGTTATGTCTGTGTTCCTATTGACTTTTGTTCTAAAAGTCTGGATTGTTACACCAACAAACACCAGTTTAGCTAAAGTCCTTTCAGTTATGAAAGGACTTTAGCTAAACTTAGCATTGCTCATTGCTGTAGGAATTCTAGGAATATACAGGTGTGGATGATCCCTTGCTAGACCATACATTACTTATAGATGAGGGATGAATGGAATAAAAGAAGGTAAGAACTAAAACACTGCAAGGTCTCCAAGGTCTGATGGTGTGGAAATTAAGTGAGTGACGCGGCCCTTGTTGCTGTAAAGAGAACGCCTGGTAGATTTGATAGCCCAACGCGAACTGAACTAATTATTATGGTTGCACCGTGTACGGTGAAAAACTACTCTTCATTTTTTAAAAGTCTTACAATTAAAATTAATTCTATGAATTCAGTTTGGCTTCAATCATAGATATTCAATTGTAAGTCGTAGCTTCGAACCCCAAGCACTTTACTTTATGTCAATTATTTCATCACCACTGCTCTCAAAACCTTGACGGAAAAACATCGTGAGGAAACCGACATGCCCTAGAACCAAAAATTCGATGTGACATCCGCCAACCCGCAACGCTGCAATGTCGCAATGCCGCGTGGTGGATTATGGCCCATTCCCTTTCACAGAGAGGAGGTCTGTGTTCCAGCAGTGGTAACATTAGAGGCTGACTAGGCTCTGAACTCAATAATTCAACATGATAGTTGACACGATACGTCTATATGTTAAAAGAGAGAACCCTTGTAGTTATTTTATGAAAATATCGCAAAAGTCCTTTGCAAAAGCTCTTCCTTTCGTAAACGAACATATCGCACCAATGCAGGCTATTGTGTACACCCTCTATAAACCAACGCACCAAAAGCTGTATTCTGACAAAGGCAGAGAACACGTCACCGTCAGTTGCAGATAACAGTTTACAATATCAATAGCTCTGTGGAAAGTGCAGTAAGCAAGGACGAGCCTATATATACATACATATTGGGTACGATACGATGTGCTGTTTAAGCTGCACGATCTGGGGGCCTAAAAAGGCCACTTTGGCAGAATCATAAAATAATAACATAATGAACAGGTAACCGTTAAGTTAATCGTATCAAATCCCATTGGTGAAGCATTTTTCAGTTATTTTTTTTTGTATGTGCTAAAATACTAATCAATCCGATTCAAATTCAATCCCAGTCTCTTTGATTATACCTACCTAGTGCAGCGTAAAAAAGAAAAACATGGACAGTCCTCGCCATATTACGATTCATAATGTTATCCTTTTATGATTCTCGAAAGTGGCCTTTTTAGGCCCCCTGATCTCATTTTGATCATAATTGCTATTTGATGACCAGTTGTAAGAACGTAAACGAAGCCACAAGGAGTATGTCAGTATCATAGCAGGTGTCGTTCTGTAGTTTCTGCCAACAACCATGTGGAAATGGCGTGAGTTTATGTATGTTATTGCTATTTAAGCACACACACACAACACATACACAGACATACATACATAATTTTTTTAAGTGTTGAGTGCGAGTCTTTTGACCACGTTGTGTGTGTATATTTTATCTTTTTTATTTTTTTTTTATTTTCAATGTGCGTTTTGTTTGTACAGAATAAACAGTTTTTCTTTCTTTTCTTTTCTTTATTTATCTTTTATCCTTCTGAAAGCGAGTAACTTCTTTTGGTATTAATAATAATAAAATAATAATAAACCATTTATTATCAGGTAACAAAGACCCATAGATACATACCTTAGCCTAAGTATTATAATTATAATAACAATTTTGTTAGTAAATAAAAGTTAAGGGTAATTCTTCAGGGACAAAATTTTCGATGTCTGTGGGTATATTTCTGTAACCAACTAAAAAAACGGCATGTAATATTTTTTTTTGTACAGTTTAGCTTTATCCCTTACTGGGACAAATGATTTTTTTTAAATAATTGCTGTCTAGGTACAAAATAAAAATATTTGAAGGTCGTTCTTCTGATTCATATAGCGCGTCCGTTTGCCATTTTCCGGAACAAAATGGTCGATGTCGCATTTTCCCTTTGATACATCAATTTAAATTATTATTATATAGAAAGGAAATGAATTGTCCTCTTACAAAAAAAAAGTGTATTAGTTATAACTACGTTAGTCTGTTTATAAATAAGTAAAAAAGAAGTGTCCGGCGTATAATACTGATTAATGTGGCGTAAGCTGCGCTTGACCGTACTTGGTCGGGTAATAATAATGAGAGTCTGGCTTCCAGCGCGGGGGGAAGCCAGTCGTGCAACGGACGACCTAGAAGGTGGACGTGCGGCTGGTTGGCTTAGATCCGGTGTTACGAAGGAAAATACCTGATTCATCTGTGTTTGGTTCAGGTGGCATCCTGATTACAATGCCTACTTTATAAAATTTATTTTATTGTTTTAAAACTTCAATCTGTGTTTCGTGTGATGCTTTTGGGTTATAGATTCGTGTAGAAAAATGAAAATAATGAAGTCTGTATGTACGATGAGTTATGCATGATTGTAGGCAAAATCCTGATTCATCTGTGCCTGATTCGTATGGTCAAAACCCCATATGAATAATAAAATAAATTAGTTTTTCCCCTCTCCAGCACGATAGGAGCGCTTTTATTGCGTAATTCTCCTTGTCCAATTTTTGACCGTGTACAAGTCAGTAGTTTTAATCTTATTTATTATTATTTACTTAGCTATAACCTTTTGAATAATAAAAAAATGACAGGAGTATAATCTTGTTCTAAATATGATACTTTTGATATGTCTTAGTCCTATTTAAGAATTAATAATTATTGTTTAGAATTTACATTCATAACTAACGGTGTATTTATTACTTTTTATTTCTGTTTCTGATTAATATGTAACACATTCTGATTCATCTGGGCACAAAATTAATATCTTGAAAACTACTTTATAAAAACGAGTCCCTCATTCAAATATATGTTATTTGATACACCTATTTTCATATGAACATGTGTTACAGAGCTGAAAGTGAAATTAAATTTTGGCCATATGGATCAGTCAAAGAATCGAATTTCGAAGAACTACCCTTAATAACTATGTTAGTATCACTTAGTTGCACGAAGTCTTTGTGCGTTCCGGTGGCACTAATAATTACAGCTTACAGCTTGCCCTAGAATATGTGTGCATGACAAATTTTTAATTTTTTTTTTCGTGGTTACTGCGTATGTGACTATGAAACATTCTCTATAATTATGTAGGTAGCGCAAATAATAATTCGATTATTGTAGTTTTAGAGTGTATTTTTATTTGTAAGGATTGTACCTATCATAATCGAATCGAATGGTATAAATTCGCACATCGATCTCGTCATGAGGGAGCGTCGATATCGAGTTATGATTCTGATGTATTGTTTCATGTGTGTGACGTAAGCACAGATAGTAAGCTCGTATTGAAACAGCCTGTATGTATACAGGCTGTTTCAATACGCCCACGCCACGGCCACGGCCTACACTGAGATCAGTGCCACAATTCGATAACGCATTTCCTGAACCATTTGCATATTTGAATTTGTAGGAAAACAACATTGACATATATATTACTAGCGTAAGGACCGGGCTAACCGCGCGACTAAATGGCACCAACGCGCTGGCCCTAAAATGACGGTTTTAGGGCCAACGCGACTCAGTTGACAGTGGTGCGCGCGAAGGAGAGAATGTGTATTTGCCTGTCATAAAAATGCCTAGTTGCGTGGTAAAAGGCTGCAAAAATTACGATACAAAAATTAAAAAGAAACATGGGATATCGTATCATCGGAATGTAACCTTAAATTATTTTTGTTGCAATTAAATGATTAAATAAACACATTTTTATCTACAGCGACAATTATTTTACAATGGCGGCCATTGTGTGGCCAATGGCTCCTCGAGGTGAACAAAGTAACCTTGTACGGACGTAATTTTTTTATTTCTGTTTTATTTTTGTCTTATGAACGTAGTGTAAGTAATTTTGAATTTTGGTACCAAATTAGGAGAAGACATAGGTATAAACGATTTTTATACAATATGCGATAGCAAATACGATACAAATAATATTTAAATTACAGATTTCCAAACTAAGGAGAAGGCTTTTTAACTTCATGACAACAATGTCAATGAATCAAAATAGGTAATAATATAAGAAAACCAAACAGTATTTTATTGCAAAATGTGCAATATGCAGTCTATTTGCTGCAAAAACTAGCTAGGTTTTTTTTTGTAATATTACTAAATTTTGATTTCGACTGTCTGAAATCTGATATACCTATTGAGAATCTTATATTTTCAGAATCTTGTATTTTGAGAATCTGGTATTCTGAGTTTAAGGAAATATACGACAAAATGTGATAAAAAAACATTTAAGTAAGTACGCACGTACAAGGTTACGTCGTCGACCTATGCAACGCTGCACTCACGTAGTTCGTATGATCTAAGACAGATGGCGTTACTTTTGCTTGTATGAAGAACGTCTAGATGTAAAATGTTCAGATGGGCGTATCCTTACTTTTGAAATCATTGGAAAACAACGTAACTATGTGCACTATAGTTTTGGATCCGGGCATAAAAGCTTTTGAACGGTATATGTACGTAAATACTGAAATTATTTATGTTTTTTATGTTTGTTTTGAACTTTATTATTAAGTAGATATCGGACATCTTCAATGATCATCAGTCTACACTCTACAGCAGTCCATTGCATTCAAGAAGATGTTTCTCTCTTACTCCTATTTAATGGTATGAATGTGAGTAATTATTTATCTGAATCATTAGTTAGTAATTTGAATACAACCAATTATTATCGTGTGTGTCAAGAATAAAATGAAAATACAGCTCTTAACTGGAATAAATGCGAAATACGTTTGATGTTTTCAGGTTTGATTAATCATCATATTCGTAATTATAATTATCTGAAACAAAATTTTAATTATTTATTTATATGCTCTCATTCATAATAATTGGGGAAATGTGTTTCCGGATCATAATAATTATTTAAATCGGTAAATTAATACGAAAGTAGTCCATTATCTGTGCAAAAGGCGCTTATAGAACACCAAATTCAAATTAAGAACGCAGATTTTAAATGAGCGCAATAGAGGCAGTCGTCAATCAAACGCCGATCGGCATCCATCAAGCGGCGCGCGCGGCCGAATCCATCACGCTGGCATTCTCGCAAACACACTGACACCAGACATGTGGGATATTCAACATAATAGATGCAGCTCTCTCATATGTATAAAAAAAACTAAAACACTAGTCATGGTTTGGGCATGTGATGTGGAAGAATAAGGAAAATGTCGTAAGGAAAGTTTTAAAAGAAGAGTATGAATGTGGATAAATGTTGGGGAAGACCATAGAAGTGATGGATGGACTCTGTGTAAGATGTTATGGTTAGAAAGGGGGTGACTACTGAGATGACGACTAATAGAGAAGTATGGAAGAAAATAAGATGTTGTGCCGACCCCAAATAAATTGGGATAAGGACTAGAAAAAGATGACTTTCTAAAAAACTAAACTGGAAGACTGGCACTGACTTGACTGGTCTGGCTGGCTGGTGGACTGGTTTTTTTAGGATAAATAAAAACAAAATACATATATCTATATGTTACTGCAAAAGCCCGAACCTAAGATTTACTAAATCCTAAGATTTACCAAGTCTCACCGGTAAAAGTCCGAATTGTTCTATAATAATCTTTAATTTCAAACTTTTACCGGCCGATTCAGTCGGTAAATCTTAGGTTTTACCGCAAACATCGGTAAAAGTCAGAAATTGATGATTATTATAGGGAACTAATTTTTTGAGCTGTTATTTAAATATTCGAGATGTTATTATGATCAGTTGAAAAACATTACAATGTCAATTCTAAAAATAATTGAGCAGTCCAATAACTGAATGAGCGGTAAGCGGGGCTCCGACGACATAGGATGCAAGAGCGAACTTACCAAAACCGCTATTTGCAACTGCCTCTTTAAATCAGTGCCATTATTATAGAACAATTCGGACTTTTACCGGTGCGACATGATAAATCTCAGGATTTACCGGTAAATCCTAAGATTTACCGCAGTTCGGGCTTTTACAGTAACATATACCTACATATGTATTCTGTTTTTATTTATCCTGTTATTAGAATTACGAGTAATTATCTTTTTTATGCATGTGTTTCTGTGACAAATAAACCTATTTTTCTTTCTTTCTGTCTACCTTGCCCAGATTTGATCCCACAATCTCATGCATGAGAGGCGAGTCATCACGAGTGACAAAAAACTGCATACGCTCTACACGGCTGTACCGCTTAAAAGCTAGAGTATAAACTATAAATCAACACAATAGTGGCAGTTTAATAGAGGTTGGTCTGCATCCATCAGGTCGGTACGGCTGTCCCGACCTAATCGATCAGACTGACGTTCGCGCAAATAACTTCCATATACAAACGATAAAACGAAATGTAGATTTGGATTTTTTTAGTTTTATAATAGGTAACAAAGATTTTTGCAACATATAGGCGTGACAGTTACTTTTAGGCAAAGCATAGAGCTCTTGAAGAGCAGTGGTGGCCCAGTAGTCACGATCGCGACTTACGACTTGTAGGTTGAGGGTTCGAACCCAAGCGAGCATTTTATTTTGTGTAAATTATTCCGTCACCACTGCTCTCAAAACGGTAAAAGAAAACATCGTGAGAAAACCGGCATGCCCTAGAACCAATAATTTGAAGACATGTGACATCTACCAACCCGCACTGGGCCCGCGTGGTGGATTGCGGCCCACTCCCTCTCACCGAGAGGAGGCCTGTATACCAGCAATGGGAACATTATAGGCTGATTATTTTTTATATGATCACCGTGAAAACTTAGGTAAAGTGAGCTTGACGTGAGCTGTCAATAGTGCCAATCAAAGACTACAATATGATTTGGTGCCAATCGCTAGCTTAGGGTGGAATGACGTGAGCTGTCAATAGTGCCAATCGCTAGCATAAGGTGGAATGACATGAGCTCACTTCACCTATGTTTTCACAGTGAGTATATTAGAGAATACACCCGCCGGGGGACCGCCCGCTTGTTTAACAATTTATAAACAATAACGAAATCCGCTTTTCGCCTGCCTATTACTGAAATACTCTCCCTGAAGCACGAGATATTATAAGCAAACCAAAATAATCTTTAAGTATTTAGGTTTTACGTCGAGATTAGAGTGTAGGTAATCGAAGTACTTGCGAAGAGATACCTACCTATCCTACACAAGAAAATATTTTTACTGGCCAAACAGATTAACATTCTCATTTTTTTGCTTCTAGATAAAAGATAAAACACGTCTACTATTTATACCTTGTTTCCAATTTATACCGAGTTCTACACAATACGAGTAAAAAGGTACTTGTGTATACAGGATAAACAACTTTTTTCTTTGCAGTTTTACGAATAATCTGAAAACATCTAAACTGCCTCGATTGCCTAGTGGCCGCAAGCTGCTACACCTGAGCATACGGTTCTGGGTTCGATTCTGGGGTCGGGCAAAGTATTATTGGGTTTTCCATCAGGAATTTCTCAGTATCAGCCTGGAGGCTGGATTTGTGCCCAGTTGATGGCAACAGGCTCGCTCCTATTTTTCATTTATTTTTTTTATTATCGTTTATTTTCAGGTATACCCATAGCAATATTAAAATGCATTGTTGTTAAATTATTACATTACAATAAATTCAATTAAAATTACAATTAAGTTCATTTTTTTTTGTTACCCTATCCTGTCCCACTGCTGGGCAAAGGCCTCCCCCAAATCCTTCCAGGAACTCTTTCCCCGCGCCACCTCGAACATAATAGTAGGTTGTATAACTAGTACTTATAGAAGCCATTTTACCCCGAGTCGTTTATCCACCAGAGCCGCAGGCGAGGGTGGATAGTTTAGTCTAGGGGTAATATGGCTCGTTTATGCCCGAATTATACATTCTGCTTTTCACTTCGATTGCGAGAAAACGAAACGCATTAAGTATATGACAGTATGTTCACTGTTCAAAAATGTTGCAAAATTGAAGAAGAGAATAGTTAATTCCCGCCACGAAACTTTTTAAAAGTTTATTTTTTTATTTTTAACATGTGTCATTCGACTTGGGTACCTACTTCATACTGCCAAGTCATAAAAACGTTTCTTTGCGTTTTTAAATAATAAATGACAACTGTTTTAACTGGTTTTATTAAATTAACGATAGAAAACACGGAAGTGATATAAATTAAAGCAAATAAAATAACGACATTAATCTGCGACGTTTTATTGTGCGTGTGGCTGTTGGACCTGGTTTAGTCTTACAAAAAAAAATACTTTATGCACTAGAGCATAAAAAACGACTTTATGTCGCTTACGCACAACAAAAAGACGAACTTTTAGAGCATGAGAAGTGAAAATTAAATTACATTACATTATTAAAATTAAATTAGGAATACAAAATTACATCATTTTAGCATATTAGCGTATATGTATTACATGAGACTTAAGGATAACTGCTTAAATTACGGTGTACTATAGGTAAAACCTCTGCATAACCATTACTATACAGGCGTGATGTTATGTAATCTGACTATAGTTTTATTATTGGTCTGTATTTTTTTTTATTCGAAAAAGCACTTACCTGAAATAAAATCGGATTTCATTACTAACGGGTTCGTCGTTATAAAATTGTTTTTGTGTCAGATTTTAATTCCAAAATAGCTAGATCTGGGTCAATCAAATAAAAAGTTTTGCTGCCTCTCAAAATATCTGTCAGGAAGGTGTCATATTGTTATTTAGGTGTCAGGAAGGTTGTCCTTCACCTAAATAACAATATGACAATTTATAAGCCAAAGTTAAAGTTAGGAAAGCCAAACTTGATTATGTATTTATTCTGTATTGTGAGTGCTGGGAGTTATTGTTAATCTCTCCTGTGTGTCCCAAATAACACATTTTTTTTCTTTCTTTTTCAAATTTTAATAAGAAATTCACCCTATAAAAAATGTAAAGCTTTTATCACAAGTAACAAAAATATAAACAAGTAATTAATCAAAGACGTCAAGTTTGACATTTTGTCTCAAAATAAGAAACCGTTATAAACCAATAGCGGTAAATGCACAATTAAAATAACCGGTAAACCTAACTTTGTACCGCTTTCGTTATAATGTTTCATTGTTTTTTTTTTGTTGTTGTAAAAGCTCATTGCATAAGCATAAACATAATGTATAATGTTCCCACTGCTGGGACATAGGCCTCCTCTCGGTGAGAGGGAGTGGGCCGTAACGTAATCCACCACGAGGGCCCATCATTGATTTGAGCCAATTCCGTGGTTTTGCGTGACACCAAAGTTTTACTAATTCATGATTTGACGCTCACGTCAAATTTTTGTGGCTTCAAAATTAGTTTTACATCATTATAATTTCACCGTGAATAGTTTAGTTTTGTTTAGTTTTACTTAAAGTATGTCAAGAGAAAGTTTTAGTCAATTAACGTTAATTAAGTACTAACTAACTAAGAATTAATATTCCTATCTTAACTTTCCATAATAGAACTTAATATCTTCCGCTTGACACGGAATTACGGATGTTGACATCCGTCGAAATTATTTGATACAAAAAGCACAATTAGAATGAAAGAAAATATTTGTTTAGCACAGACTTAAAAAGGCACAAAACAACATACAACACAGTTCACAGTTCCCAAGGTGTCAGAAAAAAAAATATGTCGACTCAGCAAAGGGCAAATCACACCCTTCTAGCCTTGTCAGCAAATTGCGCCCGAGCCATTGTTCTGCTGAACAACGGCCTTAGCTTAGATATTCATTTGAGGACCTGTTGACGACAACAAGGCAGGTCACCGGTGAATGACCCTTGCTCAGTTTTGATTAATTACAATGGTTCTACCGAATATAAATGGGAATTATTAGATAACTGAAAAGCCGTGTGACCGATGGGAGTTCTCTTCGGCAAAAATTACGAACTTGCTGCATTAGCGATTTATTTGTCAAAAATGTAAACAAATATGACTTTATGGGAAAAAAAATTAAATCTTACACAATAAAGTTCAGTTTTGTTACAACTTGAAACATTTTTACCGACCGTTCTGTGGAACACCTTCTATTGCCATATTATGAATAATTTATCTATGCCATATTATGAATTTATCTGTTTTAGTCTCGTTACATAAATTCTATAAGGGTTTATAAATTATTTTATCCTTTTCCAATTACATTTAATTTTATTATTATTTTGTGTCAGGGGTTTTTTAAATTTTAAATTTAATTTTTCTATTGTTGTTCTTCTTGTTGACCCTGTACCTACCTATAGAATGGCTAGTCTTCAATTGTTTTTTTTTTACATAAATGGGTACCTAGGTATCTCTGGGCCTCCATGAACATTCATCACAGCTAAACTACATTCCAAAACATACCTACTTTTCTCGTGTGAACATGTGTAACTACTTATAATGTTAGGACCCACGTAAGAGAACGACTTTAATTAATTAATGTTTTTTTATACTTAAAGTCCGGCCGCGAGAATGCATTTTTTACACTTTTCAATGCGAATTCTAGTAGCTAATAAAGATCAAATTCGCAAAACACGTATTCGTTTGTATGTAACTAGTGACAGCGGTGCTATTCTGTAAATATCTCACCGTGAAAACTTATGTGAAGTGAGCGTGGAGTGAGCTGTCAATAGTGTCAATTCCTAGCAAAAACAAACTCACTTCACCTAAGTTTTCACGGTGAGATTTACAGAATCGACCGGCAGGTATCAAGAACGTTTTCTCTCGTCGGCCGCACTGTAGGTCAAGAGTGCATTTAAAATTGCAATTAGAAACACATCTAAATAGTCTAAATCCAGGTACAGGTGCAATGGTGGCCCAGTGGTAACGGCCGCGAGTTACGAGTCGTAAGTCGTAGGTTCGAACCCAGCCAGGCGCTTTACTTTCTGTAAATTATTTCATCACCACTGCTCTGCACTGGTGAAGGAAACATCGTGAAGAAACCGGCATGTCTTAGAACCAAAAATTCGAAGACATGTCACATCTATCAACCTGCACTGGCCTCGCGTGATGGATTACGGCCTCACACCGAGAAGAAACCTGTGTCCCAGCAGTGGGAACATTAAGGCTGATTATGTAATAGATAATAAGGGCTGGTGTCCACAACTCCACGTCAAAGCACGTATTTTACGTAGGTACTTACGTATCTTCTAATACGAAACATACAAAACTCAAAGTACATAAATTCAATTGTTCAAGAAGTGGTCTACAAACATATTCCGAGATAGTCGTTATTGCTGTACAAGTCTTGAAACTTGATGTAATGCGTCTAGTTTGCGGTCACACGTATGTGCAAGTTGCAATAATAATATCTAAACCAAAATAGAATACTCGGAATATGTAGAAATGTTATGAGAATTGCACATACCTACCGGAAAATTTCAGAGGTACTGGTTAGAAGTTTGTTTACCTGAAAACAAAAGAAAATTGGTTTTCAAATTCTGTTCACATGCCAAAGGACACAGTTCATTATCAAGCAATATTAAAAAAAAGGTTGAGAATAATTTGGAAAAAGCGGTCAAACGCGAGTCGTACTCGCACACGAAGGTTCCGTACCACCGAACAATATTTAACACTACATCTTTTTATTATTTGTTGATAACGGCCATACTAGTACGCACTTTGTGAATATTCCAAGTGTCTACCAATTACGGTTCAAAAGATACAGCCCTGTGACAGACGAACGGACAGCGGAGCCTTAACAATAGGGTCCCGTGGGCACCATCATCATCATTCTCCTTCCCTTATCCCAATTTATTTGGGGTCGGCGCAACATGTCTTTTTCTTCCATACTTCGCTATTAGTCGTCATCTCAGTAGTCACCCCCTTTCTAACCATATCATCATTCACACATTCCATCCATCGTTTCTTTGGTCTTCCCTTACTCTTATAGCCATCGACATCCTTACTCAAAACTCTCCTCACGACATGTTCCTCATTTCTTCGTAACACAAGCACATGCCCATACCATGACAACCGATTCCCACACAACTTTTCAGTTACCGGTGCCACTTTCAAACTTCCTCTTATGTACTCGTTTCTTATTCTATCATTCTTTCGTTGGCACCTTATGGTTCAAAAATCGTGAGCTGCTTTTCTCTATCAAATCATGAGCTGCTCGTATCTACAGTGTGTTCCAAAAGTATCAGATGAACCTACTTAAACGCGAAATTATAATATTAAATCACCTTAAAGCAGTTGTCCCATCGCCGGCGAGGAAGCGACTAATATCGGCTATTTTCTCGCTCAGGAAACGTACAATAGATATACATTCCGTGTAAACAAAAGAGATGCAAATATTAATAGTTGATCGCTGACTGTTCACACTGCCGGCGAGGACTGGCTCCACTGGTTTGTCGCTGAGCGACAAGAGTTATCAAATATAATACTCGCTCAGCGATGCTCGCTTGGCGGTCAGAGCTCACGCTGAGAGACCAACCAGACAAACCCCTGTGGGACTAACCGCCCCGAGCGAGTGGTGCGAGTAATCGCCCATCGCACTCGGACACTTGCTGATAGCCGAGCGACAAAACTCGTCGTCTGGCATGTTTGCTGTACTGTAACCAACGAATTCTAAGCCATTCTGAGGAAAAAAGCCGCGTCCTTAATAAGCAGAATGAGGGCTAGCAGCAACAGCATTTTAAAAACCCTAGCCGAAAAACACAATGCGCCAATACTTAGACACTCTGTCCGGTTGCTCTTGTACTAACCAGTATAAGTTATTGTTGTACTAACCATTGGACCTATGTTTTCAATTTAAATAAATAAATTATTATTACTAAAACTATCGGAACTACACACTCGCCGCTCGCCAACTCGTTTTCAGTTGCTAGTTCTACTCGCTACTCGCCTTAGGATGTTTAATTTAATAATTGAGGTTAATTTTATAACCTCAATTTTAATACTCTCTTTCACAGCATCATCATTCTCCTGCCCTTATACCAATTTATTTGGAGTCTGTGGAACATGTCTTTTTCTTCCATACTTCTCTATTAGTCGCCATCTCGGTAGTCACCGAGACGTCTAAAGTATTTACTATAGTATGTACTCTCTTACACAGAAAGTCAGAATCCTCTTACACCAGTGTTCATCATTCATCTTCAGTCGCATTCAAATCCCCTTCGTCTTTACAGCAAACCATTAGCATGGAGTGAAGCATAAAACCATTCGTCACGTTCCAGTGAAAATACGTAAAAATCAACATGCTGTGATCAAGCACGTAAATCAAGCAGAAAAGTTCCGGAAAAGCGCTGTTTGAAAGCAGCTGCTAAAATTGATAAATCATAAACAAGCCCTCGAATATAATTTGTGGTTATAGAGCAATTGCCATGAAATAACCAAAACCGCTTCTAAATCGGTAATATTTTAGGACGAATTTTGAAGAAAAATGTCAGGAAAATCTATCTTCCATTTTGAGGAAGGAATAAAGTTATAAAACGCAGGTGGCACAATCTCTTCATGCAACTCAGCAGCGATAGTTTTATCATATTCTTATTCAAAAGTAAATGTCTAATATCAAGCATTTTTGATGCTGCTCATATAATATTGCTATGTGAATAAAGTCGAACATATAACCTCCTCCTTTTTGGAAATCGGTTAAAAACAACCTTATTCCCTTCCCCAATTACCTAGAAAACATGGCCGTCAAAAACCGTTTGTCATTCAAAAAAAGCATTCGCATTTCAAAAGTCAGTCGCTCTATTTTGCAGCGCTTTAAAAACGGTGCTTTTGATTATCACTGCGCCTATAAATCCAAAGCTGAGAGATAGGGCACGTCATTCGCCTTTCGGGCGGGCTTATTGAGCGGGTGCAGCCGTAGATTGCAGCGGTGCAGCGCTGCATGGGCCAGCGACCGATTTATGCCGGCGATCTACAAATTCCGTGGGGATTTCAAAGCGTGTTATTGGCTTAACGTTTATTGGGCTGTTCCTACTTGAAATGTAATAGTAGGACTTCTAAACGTCGTCAATCAATCGGAAACAGGTAGGTACCTATAAAGTTTTTGCTTCGCTACAGTTTTTAGGTGCATACTATTTATGTTTTATACCGATTTTTAAGCAGCCTTACGAGTTAATAAACGGTTTCCTGCTTTAAAATTAGTTGAACATTGTCCATGCGTTTAAGTTCATGAGCATTCAATTGTTTGTGGCATTCACATTCATATGTGGTAACAATTAATACTTTGCGTACAGTTTCTTACCAATTGATACGTTGAGAAAATACTCTTGAATTCCATAATCTCTTTGAAGATACGGTTACGGTTTCTTAGAAGAGCAGTTCTGTCACATTATTACGGACGTCATGCAAATCTGACATATTCCAGTACCAATATTTGGCAAAAAGGCGTCAAAAAACGCTAATTTGGACAGCTATTATTGTGTGAAGTGGTAGCCACAGCGGTGCTATTCGCACCGTGAAAACTTAGGTGAAGTGAGCGTGGAGTGAGATGTCAATAGTGTCAATTCCTAGCAAAAACAAACTCACTTCACCTAAGTTTTCACGGTGAGATTTTTACAGAATCGACCGCCAGGTTGCTATTACCATCTAGCAATATCTAGTCTGTGACCACAAAATAAAAACAATTGAATCCCCTCATTCTTATTCAGATTTAAAATTGTTTCTCTGTATCTCCGTATGTTGGTCGGGCGCTCAATATCTTCGACGAGGCAATACGTAACGCGAGTCGGTGGTAGCACGTACTGGTAGCGAACTAACAAGACACGTATACTACACGTATAACACACGTATACTACACGTATACGACACGTATACTACATGTTCACTACACGTTCACGATACGATATGAATTCTGTGTTAACGTGCGTTTTATCTTTGAACTGGGGACTGGGATAAAATAGTGGATGAATTGTTTTGAACAAAATGTTTGTTCTACTTATATCATAGTGTGAAAGGCGTGTCGTGTTAGTTAGTGTACTCGTGCTTAAAAACCACTTATGGCGAATTTCACCAATAGAGTGAAGTAAATATCGACATTGACAGTTCAAGAGCTGTCAGTGTCAATATTCCACAACAATTTTGACACTGACAGCTCTTGAATGTGATTTAGAAGCGCTGATCGCGCTCAGTTTCATAGGTGAAATCAGCAGTTAGTTTTCGAATGAAATGCTACATAGCTAACCAGAAGAAGATTTTATAAAAAATAATCGAGAAAGTAAGTGTTGAAGAGAGAAAGAAAGGTTTATATTTAGCCTTTCTTGCAGTTCGGAATTAGATTAACAATCGTTCTCGGTGTGTGCATAGAAATTTTCAAGAGCAAAGGTGAACACAAGCAATCCAATTTGAATTATTGGATGTTCCCAACTACACTGCAGCAGGTAATAAATTGTACCCCAAAAAAAAATAAACAGCCTCATAATTCTCTCTCCCAAAATTCCTAGCTCAGAACCTAACTCCAAATACACAAATCAACCGACCAAAGAAAGGCCATCTAAACTTTATAGCAACAACAATGACCCATTGATACACTACCCATTGGTGTCTCAACAGTTTATGAGAACGCAAACCCTGACACATTTTTCCCCCCTAATGCCGCGTTCACACTACGGGCGGCTGGAATGTTGGCCGTCCACTTCACGGGACATAAAGCCTTTATGGAGACGTATACCGCAGCATTGGCAGGGCTGGCTGGTTTCGAAAAGTAAATATTCGAGTCCAAGCAGATAAATAGTACCTACATAAGATAGATAGATACACGGATACCAAAAATTCAGTATTCTAGACCCCCAGCGTAGAAACTAGCTGTAAAAGTGCAGTAGGTACCTTCACGGTCAAAATGTATGGGATAGCTGTTTTTTTTTTCATAACCGACGAAATCTTTCAACTCTGGTCGCATCTGTCGAGTCGAGGTCCCTTACAGCCGGTCGATTCTGTAAAAATCTCACCGTGAAAACTTAGGTGAAGTGAGTTTGTTTTTGCTAGGAATTGACACTATTGACAGCTCACTCCTAAGTTTTTACGGTGAGTTTTTTTTACAGAATAGCACCGCTGTATACTGTGTTATTAGTCGAACTCAACATCGTTGAAAGACCAGGTGAAATATAGTAGTTAATTAAACAGGAACCTATCACAATTATTGAAAAAGAGTGTCCTTGCATTTTGGTTTTAGTCTGTGACCTACCATACCTAATACTTGGAATTGGACTGAATACCTTCACGGTAAATATTATACATGTTTTATTAAAAAAAACTCTCCTTTCTTGTGTTTCCTATTCTTTTCGCATACTCGGTTTAAACAACGTCAAAATTACAAATAAAACAGACATTCTCTATCTATATGTATCTGTATTTCTTTACTTGTCCAAATCTACCGGAACTTCAAAATATACCCCATCTGCCAGCCCTTGCCATAGACCAATTTATTCTATGGCGGTCGCAGTCGCCCCTGACGTATGCCCCTAGTACTTTATTCTGGGGCCGAAGTCTATTGCATACTTGCGAATGCCTTCGACGGTCGAATCCTTCTACGAACATTCTTGTGTACGTGGGTACTTCTAGATTTATTCGATTTATCTAAATAGAAGCGTAATACATATTTAATAAGTTTGCATTAAGTATGTTTATATCGACCTACATTACGACCTACTTTATTATTAAAATGATAATTATTTTCATTTATTTGTATGTCCCATGAGCGAGAGAGACTTACGGGTTGTAGGTCGAGGGTTTGAATCCCGGTAGGATCTTTACTTTGTTTAATTAATTTCGTCACAACACAACTGCTCTCAAAATGGTGAAGGACAACTTCGTGAGAAAACCGGCAAGTCCTAGAACCAAAATCGAAGACATGTGACATCTACAATCCCGTGCTGTGCCCGCGTGGTAGCTATGATTATAGCCCACTCCCTCTCGAAGAGAGGAGGCCTGTGTCCCAACAGTGGGAACATTATAGCCTGATTATGCATGTGCCATATCTTATTTTTGTCGGCCCCAAATAAAAAAAGAATAAAAAAAAAAGTTCATTTGGAACAACTTAAGTTTACAATTTACAATGGAAAACGAAGATAGCCACAAAAGTAAGATACTGTGGCGCAGCTATCAACGCCCAACTCAAAATAATATACAGACATTGTTCCAGATTTCCCAAAGAAAGCTAATTAATAATTTAAAAAATTACATATATTTCAAAAAGGAATAAAAAAAAAAAAAGAGAATAGTCTCTATGTGGGGATTAATATGTAGTATAAATGTAGAGTGGAGGTGGGGTGAAGTGTGTATGTGTGTGGGGGTGTGTTTACCGGGTTTATGATACAATAAGTTGCTCAGTTTCTTCATAAGACAAGGATTTAAGCCAAACAGTTACTTTTCTCTTAAGTAGACTTCTCTAGAAATAACATGGGACAAGGGCAGGAAGATGATGAACTGTTTTCGTTTATTTTCACTTAGGGCTGATTTTTCCATAACCAGATAACTTTTATTCGAGGAATAAAATTGACGTTTGACAGTTTTTGTATGAAATTTAAAAAAAATTGTTTGAAATTTTGACAGTTAGTAAAATTTTTAAAATTATTCCTCAGATGATTGAAAAATCAGCCCTATATCTAGCTAACAGTAAATCGAAGTAGTTTAACAAAATCAATTATTTGTTGAATCCTTATATTAACTACATAATATATTATCATCTTATCCGGTTCCCTATGCTACAGTTTCAGGAATAGTTACAGCGCGCTGAAATCTGCTATTGTTGCATGTTCTCCAAAGAACCCAAATTAACGGATTTGGAAATCGGAACCTATTGAAACCATCTACAGTCCGATAATGGTACACTTTCAGGGTACTGTCAGACAACTACCGTCGATATTTACCATCACGCTTGTCGTTATCAAGATATGCTTCTGACGGTTCATATATATGTATAAGGAAGATCTATTGTAGAATAATCTAAAATAATATGTAGAGCTTTTTGAGGAACAGATCATACAAGGACGTATGATCTATAGTTCTATATGTACCTACATATTGTTGATGTGTTTAGTGGGCCATCGGTCCTAGATTGATTGAAGTTAGCAAACACACCATTTCCAAAGTCAATTTTAAACTTATTAGCATATTTGGTGTTTTCCGTCCGGTCGGAAATGGCGGACGATATTCCAATTTAGATCAAGTAATCTTATCGATGAGATGATCAACTTTCCTGTAAACAATTTTGATTTATCTAGAACGATAAGATATTGTTTATTTTTATATTTTTACATAAAATTACGATTTTGCATTTAATATTTTTACCTTAAATTAAATATCCCGTAGAAGGTGGAAGTTTTATTTCGGTAGTTACTATAACCAAAGGAACCACAAATACCTACGTTATTAAAATTCTCTCTTGTCCAATTTTTTTGCTAAGCAAATAAAATTATCATAAAACATAATTTATTATTATAAATTATTATTTATTTATAAACATTGCTGAAAGTACGCTGCTGATTATGCTTATCCTATTTACCTATTTTTTTTGCCATGTATTTAACGCAGCGACAAATTAGTCTGAATTATGGGAATAACCAATAATTAAAGCTGGTTGCAAAAATAGTAGGTTGGCAGCTACAGCGAAGGATCATTTTAAGTAGAAAGTAGCAGCTTAATAATCAATTGTTAGCTTTGTTTTAATTTAAACTGGCATCGAGTTTTTTTTTTGGTAACTGAATTTTTTGTTAAGCGAACACTTGACGGCGAATAAAAAGTAGAAGAAAGGGCATTCTTAAATTATACAATGAGGTTGTATATAAAGTTAACAATTTTTTTTTTAATAATAATAAGACTTGGTCGACAGAGCCCCGCGTCTCGGGGCCTCTATTTCTGTTTACGGGGCTTAAAGGAACCTAACACGAAAGAGATGACGGGGGCTCATTCGCTCGCTTTGCTCGCTCACTTGAGCCCCGTCATCCCCTTCGAACCTAACCTGTCCGAGTCGGGGTGTCCCAAGTCCCGAGCTCGCTTCGCTCGCTCTTGCATCCTAAGTTCTCAAGTGCAACTTTGTGTGTTTCTGGGAACGAGTCTTCGGAGATGCCTATAGTTGCCTATAATACAATGTTTGTTATCCCACTGTTAATATTAGTCGCCATGTCATTATTTATAGGACATCGCCTATGATTTCAATTGGCCCTGTTTAATATGTTCGCTACCTTTAAAGTAGCAACTATTATAACTCCTATCATCCCATTATAATTTTATAATTCCTTGCATTTTGAAGCTCATCTAATATAATTATTGCTAAAATATTTAATCGCTGCCGAGTTATTTTTTTAGTAGCAAATAGTTAGTAGCCCTTTAGTTGTTAGTCGCCTAGAAATTAATAAGCCTTTTGTTTTCTCTTTTTTTCTATTTTTTTAATCCTATTTTTTTTCTATGTCCCCGACAATGGATCGCTTTAGGGTATGATTCCATTATCATGACACCTGCTTTTTATAAATTTTAACGCATTAATTACAAAGCCATATAACATCATCATTGTCGGCAGCCATGTTCCCTTCGCTGCTGAATACAGGCCTCCTGACGTTTATGCCACGCCTCCCCGTTACAGTGAGTGACCTAAAATCATAAATTCAAAAAGTACTATCACCATCGTTCTTCTTTCGCAGAAAACTAACATCAGAGCATAAGTAAGCAATCCGGATACCATCAGAAAAGCTATGAATCTAAATCAAGAGGAACTTCATCAAAGTTTGTTGACGCCGGCCCGTAGGCACTTTCAAACTCATTTTCATATTACGAAGCCTGCGTTGCGCCAGGCCTTGGATTAAACAAAACTTGAATGTGTTTTTTTTTGCTTTCCAACGGATTTTTAAGTGGTATTGTGGCTGGGTAATCCTAATAGGATCCCGGTCTAGTGCATATTTTAGAAGGAAATGCTTGTTGTATTACGCAATAATGGGTGTTGAGATTCTGTTTGTGGTTTATGTTCAACAATGGATTTTATCTAATTGTTTGTGTTGGTTTTTCAGCACATAATACGTTAATTAATGTTCCATGAATGTACCTACGTTTAAAAGAAACAACCGAATTGAGAACCTCCTCCTTTTTTGAAGTCGGTTAATAAAACATAGTTATGATAATTCTGACACTAGTTTGGCCACTACATTCATCGTTGTTTACCTCTGACGCAGCATCCCAATAGCTACCTTATTTTAACGAGAATAAAGGTCACTGTGGTTTTGACAGTGATGCAAAATCAAAGGTAAAATAATATGGAGGGACTGTAACTAACCACATGAAAACAAAGAAAGAAAATAAAACAATCCTTGGACACAAACATATAGATAGATAGAACGCTCATTATTATGTACAGACGCCAGCACATCAATCTACCATAATCTGTCAAATTTCTTTAATAGATTTTCAACTTTATCGCTAAAGCATAAGGTTCAAAGTTGATTGGGAAAATTTGCCAGTTTCGGGTAGCTTGATGTGCTGGCTGTACACCATAAAAATTACAGACATAAATGTAGAAGTTTAACATGGAGTGACTAGGCAGTCTTATCAAAAGCGATCCTTTAATGACAACCTTTGGAATATATTTAATAACGATATGGGTCAGCGCACACTGAGCAGAGCATTTTCTGAGATTATTGAAAAAAATATCTTATGATTACCTATTATCTAACTTCGCAAAATTGAATACACCCAAATTTGATGCTCGACCATGCTCGAGCAAGCCGACTGCGTGTTCGAGTATGCATTCTACATTTTGGTCGACCATGCGCGAGCATTTTGCAGTTCGGTCTGCGCTGACCCTATTTCAACACATAGACGGAATTACCTATAAGGATATAAATACACAAACAAACCGCACACTACCTCAAACACACTGAGAATTTGATATTTTCATAACAAAACCTTTGTGGGATTTGTATGTAGCCACAGTATGTAGGTACGTAAGTAATTATTCCTAAGACCCCGTTCTCGTCGAGTAAGTCCTGTCTAAAGTTAACAATGAAGTTGTTTCAGGGACCGAGTTTACTTTCAATCAGACATGTGTGGGTTTTGAGACCCGAACGCGGTCGAGTGGATTAGGATTAAGACGTCTTTAAAGTGATACCTATTACCCGTTCGACATGCTAGTGTAAACACACATTAGCTAAGACTATGCAAATTATCATCATCATAATCAGCAGGCCCAGAAATAGGTGAGCTCCTCGGTGAGCTGGACTCCTCCAACAATCGCAGTATACCGCAGAAAGACTCTAAGAAAGTGGAATGGACTTGTGTAAAGTACCTACAATAAACACTATTCTAAGTTTTAAAAAAATTATCACGTAAAAAATTAAGTTAGATTAAAATTGCTTATTATATTATAGGCTAGATTGTAATTAATTATTAAGAACCTAGTTCTTTTTAATAAAGGATAAAAAAAAACGCAGTATATCGGGAAAAGTGGAAAGAGGGAAGGGAGGCCTTTGTCTTGTAGTGGGACAACATAAGCTTATAACATTAACACACTTCAATAAAACACTCAACCGAACACTTCGAACATTTTAGATTGAATACTAAAAAACTCGACGAACGGTTAAAAAACATAACATTTTCACAAACAGAAATGATTATTCCCATAGCCAAAGAAACAACAAACAGTGATACACGAAACGATGAAAGGCATAGCACACACAAACGATACAAATAAAACAGACAGAAGTAGCGAATTTCAATTTATTTCCAAACGTACATTGGATACGACCACAGATATACACACCTAGATAACGCAAGAGCAACTACTTCGCGTCCCAAAAATCGCACCAGCTTACGTACAAAAATCGTAACCCGCCACTTTGGCGCTCAGTCCTGTGTACTGCTGGCTGGGTGAACGTGAGCGCTGGCGCTAGGCCCCGGGGTCGAGACGGGTGCCGCACGCGGCGGCGCGTCGTCTTTGAATCGATTTGATTTTCCCATTACTAAATAGTGCTTCTGAAGTCATAGTAGGTAGTTAAAAAATGGCACGCCAATGGATCATGATACTTGCGTTATCTAGGTCTATCTATATCTGTGGATAAGACAGTATACACCAAGGCTGCTCAACTCCAGGCCCGCGGGCCACCAACGCATTTGAATTGGCCCGCCAAAAATTATCAGCTGACAATAGTTTCTTGAGAAGGGCAATTCTCGTATTTTTTAGTAGGACCGTTCGCATTCTAATCTCAATCTGTCAAAAATACGTCTAATGTTCATACATTTTTGACTAATTTTTGACATTAATTGTCGCTGAGATGAGATCCTTCCTGAGGAATTGGCCATCAGCTGACGATAGTCTTTTGAGAACAGGACTTCAAACCAGGTCTAAAAAATATGTTGTTTGTTATAGGTAAACCCAAAGCCAACTATAGAACATCTTTTCAGATTTGATTTTATTATCGACCTCAGATTTGTCGCCAAATATTGATAAGTTATTAGCATAAAAACCTTTTCAAAGGTATCATGAAGATTTTTTTTGCAATATTCAAACTATGAGTAACATAAAGTTGTTTTATTTTAATACTTAATCTAATCTACCGTAATTGTAGACAAGATATCTAGAAATCTATAGAAATAAATAAAATTGAAGTGTTTATAATGTAAAAAAAAAGGCTTTTTACTAAATGCATGTGAAAGGTACTGTACTTATAACAAAAAAAAATTTTTCTTTCTGTTTGTTCCGGCTAATCTCCGAAACGGCTGGACCGGTTTTGACGGGACTGAGATAGCCGATGTTATAAGGAGTAACTTAGGTTACTTTTATTTTAGAAAAAGAATTAGTGGATTCCACGCAAAAAAAAAAAAACAAGAATTCCAATTTGTTTTCCGACATGGACGCGAACGAAGTCGCGGACTCAGCAAGTATTTACTAGACGGCCCGCCGCGCCAGCTGACACGAAATCAAAATTATGGCCCACAATTCAAAATTGGTTGAGCAGCCTCGGTATATGTACAGTCAACAAAAGAGATAAGTATGCAGGATCGTCGGATACAAATGAAGTTTAGTAAGAAACCGATGGATGTTGTCGACTGAAATATAATTTAATAAATGAGCTGCTTGTTTTCTATTAATAAAATTAAATTTTATTCGAGAACATTCATCGATTTCTTACTAAACTTCAACTATATTCGACGATCCTGCATACTTATCTCTTTTGTTGACTGTACACTGTACTGTGCAGTGTGCACCGCCGACGTAAGGTGGAACATTGCCGAGAAAGATAAGCGTATTGTTGATGTCAAGTCTCTTTAGAAAATTGGTGTCTTTTGTTTAGATACGCTTTACAGACGTATTGGAGTGGAGATTACCGTACTATGTGTACGTGTCTTTATTTTACGGACACAAATTCACAATGAATAAACAAAACACAAAAGAGAGATGAAACGAAGATAAGTAATCTGCGTTCGCGATTTATATGACAAAACTGTAAACAAATATGAGTATAAGGAAAACAACTCTAAATCCTACATAATAAAGTTCAGTTTACGCTACAACTTCAAGCATTTTTATAACTTTTTCAATAGTGCTAGTCATTCTGAAATCAACTTAATCATCATTAAAATAAAGTTGACATTTGTATAACTTGAAATAGTATTAATTTGAAACATAAGTTTGAATAGAATTTTATATGGATCTTCGTTGAATTTCTTACATCTATAGCCAAGCCTGTATTTCCCGATGGGATAGGGATAGTACGCACGACGACATATCAAGCTATATATTTCCAGTATAAGCTGATTTCTCATTTTACGAAAAGCCTATGTGAGGTCCGATAAAACAGAATCAGAATTAGAACTTTATTTGCTATGAATGTAGGTACAGTTAAAAGAAAAAAAAAGCAAATGTATTATGATATGTCGTCGTGTGGTCGGCAACAAAACTCCATCAACACTGTCATTTTTACATGTTATTAAATTGTCAATTTTTTTTTTCAATAAACTGCTTTTTAACTTTTTACTTAATAGCAAAGGGTTTATATTTTAAAGATTGTACTTTTGCTGCAATTTTGAACAAATATTTTGCTCAATAACCAAGATTTAAAATACTGAAGTGTTAATCGACTTTTGTTGCTGACTGTACCTACAACACCCACATTTATTTTTAAGTCTCAAGTAATAGGGCCTATTGCCAATATCCAGCAAATATCCGCATTTTGAACAAAGCGATATTCACAATCTTTTCTCAGTCGTTATCGGGTAGAAAAATATTCAAATCGGTTTACATCCAAATACACGCCCTCCATCCACATCTTGAACCAAATATCACGCATCACGCATAACTTTTAATGACATTCAAATTGTCTTAAAATTTTACAACCACCCATAACTGTGAGCGTTATGATAACTAATCCATTTCCATATTAATATTACAAATGCGAAAGTAACTTTGTCTGTCTGTCACTTCTAAGCCACTGAACCGATGGTTATGTAATTTGACAGGTAGGTAGCCTGGGACCTGCCAATCAAATCAGTAAATATCTCACCGTGAAAACTTAGGTTAAGTGAGCTTGAAGTGAGCTGTCATTCTATCTAATGCTAGGGATTGCCACTATTAACAGCTCGCTTCACCTAAGTTTCCATGGTGATTTAAGTACTTACACACAAATTAGCAGGTGGAATGACAGCTCGTTTCAAGCTCATTTCACCTAAGTTTTCACGGTAATCATTTGAAAACATTGTAAAAGCCAATTATTTTTAAAAGTATAACCGTGGAGTTTCCTGCCGGCTCTTCTCCATAGGAAACTACCAATTGAATTGGTGCACCTAGCTTCTGACATTTCATAAGTGCAAATGTAGGTTTATGTGACACAAAATATTTTGATTTTAGTAATATTTTTACAGAACAGACCGGCTGAAGACATAGGCACATTTCATCCTAGATATTTGTGTGAAGAAATAATTATGAAATAGAGAATACACGCAGATGAATTCACGGGCAAAAGCTAGTACCTACTACATAAAAGGAAGTAAACAACAGATATGGTCGATGTTTCCCTTTCTCACTCAGATCACCATGACAAATCTACATGGTTATAACTATAACAGTTAAATTTAACTGTCTTTATCTTACGTAATGGCGATAACTGTTAGTTAAGTTAATCTAACCGAAATTGAGTTAAAGTGCGCTTAAAATTAATTGTTATGTTAGATGAATTGTATTTCCGTATTTTAATGTGAACAAGAGAATTAGTAAGATTAAGTGTATTATTTTTGTTGTGTAACGGTAATAAACAAAAAGAGCATTTCTCTTCAGTTTATTGCAGTTACACAATATTTTGGGTCGATTTTTCAATCGCCAGATAATTTTTATTCGTAGAATAAAATTTACCTTTGACGGATTTTGTATCAGAACTCTAGCATGAAAATTTGCGGAAGTCTCGTACAAACTTCCATCCCCTAGTTTAAGGGGTTGGAGGGTAAAAGTTCCAAGTTTTAGAGTTTTTTTGTTGTTTATGTACTGTTACTAGCTTACATACCAAATTTCAGCTTTCTAGGACTTCAGGAAGAACCTTAGAATATTGATGATCATCAGTGAGTCAGTGAGTCAGTGACGAAATCGGGGTATTTTAGATATCAATAATAAAATCTAAAGTATAAGAGCTATGCAATTGAAACTTTATAGGTTTAATAAGTCAACCACTGACATCATATCCCGAAAATTTTGTTTATCTGGTATAATCCAAACCCATGTTATGAAGGTTCGAAAATACAACGAAGTGCTTCGAGAAAAGGTAGGTATAGTGCCCTTGCGCTTCGCTTGGCTCGTCTTGGCGGGGGCACTCCCGTGCCCCCAGATCTAATATTTGAAAGTTACAACGTAAACATGTAAGATCTCTTGTAGTATAAACATTAGAGAATATGAAACACAACTTACTATCCACAACCACAGTCATGATGCGCGAGCTATGGGCACGCATTGCGCATTTTAATTAAATTTGCCCGGATGTTATTAAAACATGCAGCTCTAGCATAACTTATATAGTGCATAAGCTTTGCGTGCATCAAGAAAACTGCAGTTCTTATATCTACAAAGAAGGAACAAGCATTACTCACAATACTTGCTCACTGCAAAAACTTCAAATAGAGATCAAAAGAAGGCGTCAGAGTAGAGTAGATCACGAAATAAAATTTACGACTTTTGCAATTTTCGGGTCAGGTGAAAATATGATTGACGACCGTAACAAATATTTATTTACCATTGACTTATATATTATTGGTATTTACAGAATTATAACCATTAAAATTACGAAAAGCCCGCGAAATTCAAAATTTCTATGCAAAAAACAAGACTTTCTTGGGCTTTTGTAGGAATTCCCTAAAGTAGATTTTAACGAAGTTCTTAACTTCAAACTCTTAATTCAGAAACCAGGTATTGTACCTTTTATATATTCATGTATTATTAAACTGCGATTCACCAATATCGAAGTCTCCATACCAAAAACAGTGAGCATAAATTTTAAAACAATAATGATTACAACCCTCAAATGCGCGGTCGTTACAAATCTCTTTTATTAATTCCTGACATCCGAAAACAGCATTTCATGCGTGAATTATTTATATGAAACCGATAGCCATTAACCCTGTAGGCGAAAGGTGGGTCCGCCTTCAACCGAAACCAATGATTCGATAAGGTATTTGGACTAGGCTTTCGTTCACATGTTCCGTTGACTTCATAACGTCCACCGATCTGAGTTTGGTATAATTTTGACCAACGGGATGGAAAGACTAATTTCAATTTATTATTCCTTTGTTTTCATCAGTGACATACGTGCCCAAAACCGGAACTAACACAGGCACTTTGTTTTTTAGGGTTCCGTACCCAAAGGGTAAAAACGGAACCCTATTACTAAGACTTCGCTGTCTGTCCGTCCGTCCGTCCGTCCGTCCGTCCATCCGTCTGTCTGTCACCAGGCTGTATCTCAAGAACCGCGGTAGCTAGACAGATGAAATTTTCACAAATTATGTATTTCTGTTGCCGCTATAACAACAAATACCAAAAACAAAAGAAAATAAATATTTAAGGGGGGCTCACATACAACAAACGCGATTTTTTTGCCCTTTTTTGCTCGATATCAATAATGGCAACAGGTAGGCACTTGAAATATTCACAAAATACTCAGTTGTATTTTTAATTTAATAATAAATAATAAAATAAAATAAATATTTACCCATACAACAAACGTGTTTTTTTTCGGCGTTTTTGCCTTGTGGTACGGAACCCTTCGTGTGCGAGTCCGACTCGCACTTGGCCAGTTTTTCAATACATTTCACAAAAATATTGTGCAAATACCTATTTACTAACAGCGCCCCGTACCAACGGTATTAAATCGCTAAAAACTCTTTTTAGCAGTGTAATTTTAAACATTCCTCGTGATGAAAAGCTCTTAGGCCTGAATTCCTCTTACACTGACATCGGTCGCGTACCGTCGGACACGCGTACCTAGACGCTGACGATAAATGGACGTGTTTACTTACTGTAGCACCGACGCGAGCGAGCGCAAGTCCATATAAATCGGTACGCGACCGATGTCAGCACTGACCGTCGGTCGAGCAGGAAATCCAGCCTTAATGTTATAGAACTCCAAAATTTACATTTACGGTCAAACGCACTTTGCCTTAAAGCTACCCAAGGCCGGTTCCCTCAAATTCTCCGTTGATTAAATGAAGTGTCCAACTCAAGCGCAAACCACCACGATTAATGGAATTGAACAAAGCTGAAACGTTAGAGGAAGGAACAAAAAGTATGACGGCGCTTCGACGTTTTGAGAGTGTCAAGAAACGTCAAGGATGGCAGCGAACATTCTGACAAGCGCGGGTTGACGTTTCTTCACTCTGACGTAACTCCGGGCTCTTTTGCAGGCAGCCGCTATAAGAGGCAGGATCCGCTTGCATCGTGCTCAAGCAAAACGTGTTCGTGGAGCGTCGGTATATTTCAATTAGTTGGGAAGTGTGGATTACGGTTCTGTTAATATTTTGTTAGAATAATAATTGTTTCGTTGATCTTCTTCAATACGTGGTTTTGATTCTCCTCGCCCGCCTACCCACGATAGCTCGGCAGCCGCAATGGACCTAGAATTGACTGATAATGGCCATGTGTCGTTATCAGAAGTGGGATGTGAAGGGCTTGCTTTAGAGGAGAATAGTCGCACGCGATCTTCAGTGCAGGTATCAGAACCAAGCCTGTCTCAACAGATGGAGCGGTTTTTATCCCGACTGATGGCTATATCATAGCCGCAATCTTCGAGCAGCACGTCTACCCAGTTGATTGAATTTGATCCGGATAACAACGAAGCGGACATTGAAGGTTGGTGCAACGTGACAGAAATCGTAGTCAACAACCGTAAGTTAGAAGGTGCAGAATTGCTTTTGTTACTTACACGTGCACTCAGAGGCCGAGCTGTTACCTGTTTAACACGACTACAGGCATCGCAGCTGACATGGCCTCAAATAAAAGAAATATTGCTTGCGAAGTTTGCTAAACCTATGCTGCCACAAGATTACTTCGATGAAATTCTACGTTTTCAAGTTGGTGTTAAAGAAACCGCAAGCGAGGCGGCCATGCGCCTGTGGAACATCATCGAACGCATCCCGCGGATGGAGATGTCCGAGGATATTACAACGGGATTCGTAACTTCAGTTTTATGCCAAAAGGAAGTCATGATTCGCCGCGAGGTCCACTCTCATAACCTGACCACTAGATCTCAACTTCTGCGAGTTCTTAACGGCATTTCACTGAAACGAAGGCATGAGGGTAGCGATAACCATGACCCGAACGTGAAAAGGATCCGATTCAACGAACCACGCTTCACGGGAATATGTCATCGCTGCGGTACTTCCGGTCACAAAGCGATAGACTGCCGCAGGCGAAGAGAAGAGCCTGCTACTTCAGAGAAGACGCACGACCAAACATCCAGAGCCACTGATAAACCAAGACCAATCACCTGCTTCGTGTGTGGACGACCAGGACACTTGGCGTCGGCGTGTCCAGATCGCGCGGCAGGCGGCGGAGCAGCGAGAGTCAAAGAAGTCCATGTGTGTGAACGCAAGGCATCGAGGAGCACCTTGACTACATCATCCGGTGAGCCAGTTCCCTTTCTTTTTGATAGTGGATCGGCTTGTTCATCATTAGTAACTAACAGCTACGCCGAGAAGTTCCCAAGTACTGCGCAGAATGACTTAGTTTATCTGACGGGCATTGGTAGGGGGGATGTAGAATGTTTTTCCCAGGTAATTAGCCCCATCAATGTTCAAAGGTCCTTTTACGATTGTCAACGTACTAGATTACGATAGATACGAGCTGAGAGACATTGATGGGCCTAACCGAACCTATAAGTACGCCCATGAAAACTTGCGTGCAGTACCCAGGGGCTACGGTGGGTTGATGGAAGTAGCTAATTCGTTAGTCAACGAGGCAGAGGAGGTCGAGACGGCGGAAGTCCATAGTCATGAGAATGGAATGGCAACACCTGATGTTGATAGTGACACAGTATCGGTATCTAGTTCACACACTTTGACCGCAGGCTCGGTCACCCTCTCTGCCTCCGAACATGATGAGTAGTAAATGGTGAGATTGTGCAAATCTAGAGCGTTGAGCACTGGATGAAAGTTGGGAACGGCTTGGTTGATCAATGGGGCTGGCCTAAACCGGGTCGATGCCTCTGATCAGACTACGTCTTCCTACGTGGTATATAGTGTAGTTGATCGACTGGGCTGGCCTAAACCGGGTCGACGCCCACGATCAGACTACGACTTCTTTAGTACAAGAGATTGAGCTGGGACTGGCCTATGCGGGTCGACGTTCCGGATCAATTGATTGTAGCAACTGCGTGTGGCAGTGACTGGTGGAAGGGGCGCTGACGGGTTGTCCGGTCCACCGCACCATGCGAGTTGGTGGGTGGTCGAAGGGGCGCCTGAGGTCAGTTGTCCGCCCAGTGTGATTAATTGAGATGTGTGGGGTGAAGATCGAGATCTTTTCAAACAGGCAGCATAAATGGGTAGCTAGTCAGGGATGGGCGAGCGTGCCCAAACGTGTACTACAGACCTGTATTTGGTCTTTGCAGATAACTCGAGGCGTAAGCAGACGCACGAGGACGTGCGAATGTCAGTCCGGCCGTGACGGCGCTTCGACGTTTTGAGAGTGTCAAGAAACGTCAAGGATGGCAGCGAACATTCTGACAAGCGCGGGTTGACGTTTCTTCACTCTGACGCAACTCCGGGCTCTTTTGCAGGCAGCCGCTATAAGAGGCAGGATCCGCTTGCATCGTGCTCAAGCAAAACGTGTTCGGTGGAGCGTCGGTGTATTTCAATTAGTTGGGAAGTGTGGATTACGGTTCTGTTAATATTTTGTTAGAATAATAATTGTTTCGTTGATCTTCTTCAATACGTGGTTTTGATTCTCCTCGCCCGCCTACCCACGATAGCTCGGCAGCCGCAATGGACCTAGAATTGACTGATAATGGCCATGTGTCGTTAAGTATTTAACCATCGCTTCCGTCGCCACTCGTTGATATACCTAGTTAGACAATCATGTAATTTTCAATTGTCACCGGAACGGAAGCCATTGAATAAGCATTGAATTATGCTATTTGAACTGGTTATACAAGTTTACGGAACTGTTTAAACTACTCTTGCATATTATTTTATTAATTTAGAGTTATAAGCTTTCCTAAATAAATCCGTACTCTTTTGGTCGAACTTTTATCAAAAACAAATACTAAGCACTAATTGGGAATCTTTCAGTTTAAAATAATTAAAAAAAAATTGTTTTAAACTCCGCTAAAGTTCCGGTCACCATTTTCTATCCCGTCGCTAATTCCAAAGTCACTTTACAAAATCAATGTGTCAATGCGCCCGAATGACAGTTACAAACGACCCCGCCACGCGACGGGTTAAATGTTCAATGTTTACTAATTACCTACCATTGGTTGTTTCCTCAACATTAATCAAATTAAATAAAATTAACCTGACTGACTGGTTGGTCTAAAGGTCATGGGCGTAGTGTCTGGTCCTGGATTGGATACCCAGTTTGGAAATAATGTTATCCTAGTTTTTCCATCAAATTTCTCAGTAGCAGCAGGATTTGTGTTCGATTGATGGCAAGCTGCTCGCCCCTTAATGCATGTGAATTAAAACTAAATGAATAAATACGGAAGAACTATCTTACCTGTAAAATGTTACCGTGAAAACTAAGATAAAGAGACCTTGAAGTGACCTGTCATTCGACCTAATGCTAGGGATTAACACTATTGCCACACAATTAACACTATTACCACCTCTCTCCAAGACCACTTCATCTAAGTTATCACGGTAAGATTTTTACAGAATAGATTGGCGGCCTATAGAAAATTTAGGCGTAAGATGCTATCTAAAATTTTAATATCTCAGGTAAATCTACGCTACCTAACTCTTTGAAGGTCGCACGCATACGTCACGGATACTTGAAAGCGTCACGTCTGTCTCGTCTTTAAACTCGGTTAAGGTAAACGTCGGTTAATTAAGGGAACTTACTTCAAGTCTCAACTTCAAGTTGGAACGTTTGTTCACTTAAGTTATGATAGTTGTATGTCGAGGAACGTCTCTTTATGTGGCCCTTGAAAATGACAAGTCTTGTTAGAGATGAAAAATTGTTTCACCAGAGCACTTTCATAGTGCTTTAAAATGTTTTTTTGAGAAACAATGTTAGTTTCATTTTCATTGTAATTATTATTTTTTAAATTTCTCATTAGCTCTAGAGCAGTGGTTGCCCAGTGAGAATGGCCTCGACATAAGAGTTGTAGGCCGTGGGTTCGAACCTAGACAGGCGCTTTACTTTGTATAAATAATCTCATCACCACTGCTCTCAAAACGGTAGAGGAAAACATCGTGAGGAAACCGGCATCACCTCTGAATTACCGTTCGATGAATACATGCGTGATGTTATGTTGTGTTTCAAATCGCATTTTGAGAAAGAACTCGACATGTTTCTATAAAAACTCAGCTTAAACTTTTTCAAAAACCTCGTCCATTTTACTCAGAGTTATTTGTCGTTAAGGTCGTAATTTTACTGGAAAATATTTCACTTTGTACATACGAGCAATGCGTTGGAGGCTTTCATAGTTGCGGTGGACCGCGGTCAGAATCTTGTAAAGGGAAATGTTTTCTAAACGGCTTTGTCCTTTAGTACGGCACAGCGGTTTGAGTACCGAAACATTGTGAATAGGATTAAATAAAAATGAGTAAGTACATCATGTGTTGTGTGGTATTACGTATGTCGTAAATAAATTAGGGATCTGTATGTAAACGGAATTCTGCGGCGAAGCCTGGAAGACAATGTTTTTCAGAGGCTGAAACCTTTTTTTTTTGTTGTCGTGGTGAAACCTTCAAAAAGCACATGACCTGCGGGGAGGGAGGTCGGCGAGTGTGGGATTTTTACCTCACTAAAACCACCCCGGTGATCACCATCCGCACATAGAGGTGGTCCCAGTTCCTCTTAAAAGAGGCTGAGACCTGCCTTCGCCTGGGCAGGCGACGCCAGGTCTTTTTTTTTATTGTCTTCTGTCATGGATTGAACAAAAAGATGATAAACTTTTAAACTTACGAAATTAAATATAGAAAATAAACATCTAACTATGTAGCCCGTAATGTCCCACTGATGGGCAAAGGCTTCCCTTTCCAACCAATCCAACACGTCCGGAAAGATATCAGGCGCAGGGCCAACGGGGTATCCAAAGAGAATATTGTATAGTCTTTGGGGGTATCACACCGCCAACTTCGAAACTCCGGGGTGTTACTAAAAAATTCCCAGTGGAAAATCCCAGTAACACTTTGCCCTACCCGGAAATCGAACCCAGGACCCCACCTCTATAACGAAGCTCAACTTCCGAAATACAATATCTCCAGCTCAGTTTTCGTCAACTATTTCCGAACAACCGGTTTACACCATGGAATTGATTTGTTATTCTATTCAAAGTTCAAGTGAGATTTATTCATTCTATTTGTCGTCGGAATCAAGAGTGCGACCTGCTATCGCAAGCCGATATCTCCCCATCCCTCGTCCTCTCAGTTCCAGGCTCGCTAAATTGATTGTAGGTCCTTCTGATGCTCCGATTTTCCGATAACTCTTATCGAATCGCGACATTTTTCTTGAAAACTACTTTGAAGATGAAACCGTTTGTTGGGTGTCGATGACATCTTGATTTGAGCTTGTAAGAAGAAAGTGGTAGAAAATTTTTGGTTGGTGTTTTTTGGGCTTTAATTATAGGATATGCTGGACTGTTGTTGATGAAAATTATAGTTTATCTGAACCTGTTAATTTCCTTTTAGCTATTTAGTTACGTGATCCTTGAATTATTTCTACTGAACGTAATCCCATAATTACTATTACATAATTATCATGAACATTTAGGTACCTGTTCAATTATAGTGTCCATGGAGTTTCATGGCCGTTTTTCTCCAAAGTTACCTACTACTACTCTTTGGAGTAACTAACTAGCTTTATATTTCTGTCTGACATACTCCTTGACAATTCAAAAGTGCCTGTAAATGGTTTTAATGGTTTAAGCTTGAATTTCAGTTATTATTGCCTGTTATGCCAGACAGATTGGTGTTTGCTATTATAATCATATTATACTAAAACATCGTAGAACGCAGTTTTCTAAGGATATCTTTATATTTATTCATTCTAGGATTTTTACTACAACCACTGGTTTCACTGGTGTAACAATTCTTGTTTTCGTGTTCTGAAACCAGACGGCTTTTCCATCCATAACATCCATACTTCGATACTTAGTAATATGCATACTAATACTTACGTACTTACTTACTATCCTTACTTTATATATGTATTATATTATAAATGCGAAAATAAGTTTGTTTGTTTGTTTGTTACGCTTTCACGCTAAATCGGCTGAACGGATTTAGATGAAATTTGGCACATAGGTAGACCATGATCTGGAGAAGGACATAAGCTACTTTTTATCCTGGATCGCAGACGAAATCGCGGGAGATAGCTAATAATATTATAAATGCGAAAGTAACTCCATTTGTCCTTTTCACGCCTAAATCACAGAACCGATCGTTACGTTTGCCAAATAGGTAGCCTGGAAGAAGCAGACAGGCTACATTTTAGCCTCTGTCCTTTGTTTTTTTTTTGTAGGTAATACAAATATGTATTAAAAAATAATGTACTTAATACAAAATATATACAAACGAAGTTGCGAGCAACAGCCAGTAAGTTATATTGATAACATTTTTCCTAATCTCACTTCCATTACGATACAAAAACAACCCTCCAGTTTTTCTTACAGAGCCAGCGCTTCAGCTCATCCCTCGGTCGTACAAAAATCAACATTTTCCATTAGCCGGTCTTACTTTATAAACTTAAGTGAAACCTCGTTAACAGAAACTGTTACGGAAAACTTTGACTCAAGACCGAAGTTTGTGTTGCTCCTTCTAGACCATATTAATCACGAGCGAATTATAAAATTAATATTAAATTCTAGTTGGTTTAAAACTAAGTAAAATGGTGTATCCTGCCGATTGGTTAAAGCGACATCTAATTACTATTACTTAGTTAGCATTCGTCTAAAAAATTCTCCAAAACAAAGTTCATGTTCGCCAAAATATGGACTACAACACCAGCACCATCAGAATCTGAATCATTTTGAAGGATATTGCTAATCCATTGCTTCATATATTTGAAAAATTTGCCTGCTCAGCAACGTATATAACGCAATGAATGTTATTTAACTGTCAAAATGAAAGCCATTGCTACTGATAGTGTATTACACAATTACCCTCTGAAAACCTGGCTCTGGATATTTTGTTCAGCACTTTAAATTAGACTAAGCTAAGCTAAGTAACGCGGCAATATTATTGTGGCAGCGACTATTGTTTTACTTTTCTTTCTTTTTATGTCTTTAGGACTTCTAACCTTTAGTCAAAATGTGGACAATGGTGTGGGTTACATGTTTGTTAATCTTATTTTTGTATTTTTCTGTATTTTGTATCATGTAACTATTTTTTGTCCCTAATAAATAAATAAAGCCTGATCAAGTCTGCGATCAGTAATGTTAATGGGCAATTTCCATCCTCTCCATCCAATTTCATCCGCGATTAGCACATCTAAACCACGTTCATTGCTGTGGAATTATGACACTGACAGTTCTTGTACGCGGTTTAGATTTCATCGGTGAAATTCGCCCTTAGTTGTTGAAAATAACAAAAGCGAATCACCATATAATGAGACAACAGATTCAATCGAATGCGCAATGCCTGTATAGCTCGCAAACCCCAGGGGGCGTGTGTGACCATCTTCCATATAAAACCTATGTCGTAGACAAATAAAGCTAAAACCACACTAGCCCCGCCACTAAAGCGTCATAAATAAATAAATAAATACCAGTAAACATCTCCACGTCCGTGTAGTTTCCGTGTAAAATGGTCCAATCCGCATATTTCCCCTGACGCAGCTCCTCCACGTTACAGCTCACACAGTTAAGTTAGCGTTATGATTTTACATAAAACCTCTTACTTTTATAGCTACTACCATTATGTGCTGTAACGGCACTTGTATTAAAGTGCCCGTATTTTGTATCTCTAGGACTAGAACATATGATTTGCCTCGTTTTACACTAGATTTTCCGCTGCCTGTGTTGCACCAACGAGGGATACAGTTATGTTAAAAAATATATAATTAGTAATTTTATTTCCAGGGGCCCGTGGCTAAAATATAACAGCCGCACAGCGGGGCAATTGCGTAACACATTATCAATCGGAATCGGTTTTATTTTGACAGTTCATTGCATTATTTAACCTCCAACAGATACCCATTCAAAAATGTAATAAGATCTTACGACATTTACAAATTCTGCAGTTCAATAAAACCTGACCTTTAGAATCAAATGGATTTCGTATTACTCCTCTGGTTCTGGAAATCCATTTGATTCTAAAGGTCAGATTTTATTTACTGATAACAAATACTTCACTAATCAATTGGAAGCAGTATTTTTATCGACTTATCTTAACTTAGAGACTTCATCAGCTAAATTACTAAACTTAGTTCTGTTAATGGCCATTGAGATATGTTACAGTCTTATCAAAGCAGTTTATATTGACTTATGTTTGTTTCAGCATTTAAGATATTTTAAAATAACAATGGCAAAAGGTATTTTACAAGGTAGAAGACATACAGGGTGGCTGGAACATCGACGTCCAAAATAACCTAGAAAAAAATCATCATGAATTCAGTAGGTTCTGAACCCCATGGGTTGAAACTTTTCGTCGGTTATTAAAAACAAAATTAGCTGTTCCATAGATTTTGACCGCGTAGGTATTACACACACACGACTATGAAGCAGCAGGGTAAACACGGGACCCTATTACTAAGACTCCACTGTCTGTCTGTCACCAGGCTGTAGGCTGTCTCATGAACCATGATAGCTAGACAGTTGAAATTTTCACAGATGATGTATTTCTGTTGCCGCTATAACAACAAATACTAAAAACCGAATAAAATAAATATTTAAGGGGGGCTCCCATACAACAAACGTGTTTTTTTCGGCTCTTTTGCCTTGTGGTACGGAACCCTTCGTGTGCGAGTCCGACTCGCACTTGGCCATTTTTTTTTGGATAACCAACGAAAGATTTCTAAGCTTTACGAATCTACGGGTTTAGACTCATGTGCTGAATTTATGGTTACAGTTTGCGCGTCGTTGTCCCTGCCACCTTGATGTACAGACGCCAGCACATCAAGTTACTACAATCTGTCAGATTTCTTTAATAGATTTTCGACTTTATTGCTAAAGCATAAGGTACAAGGTTGATTGGGAAAATCTGACAGTTTCGGGTAGGTTGACCTGCTGGCGTCTGTACATTGCTGGTGATGTAGTTCAGAAAGTTCAAGTGCATAGTACTTGCCAACGGCATACGTGTATGATCAGGGGCCTTACCATCACCTCTTAAAGCAGTGCAGAAGTTGAACTGCACTACTTTTTTGTTCTAAGACGTCTTACAAAAAGTAGTGCAGTTCAACTTCTGCCCTGCTTTAAGAGGTGACCCCCAGATGTATGAACGTAAACGAAACAAAAGGAGAATTTAAGGGTCGTAGCAGGTGGCTTGCTGTAGTTACTACTAAGTAACAAATGTTTTTTTTTTGCAGTTTTAATCTAAGAAGTTCGTTGGCCTCAAATCATCCTCAAATGGATCAAAGCTGTCAAGAAAAAAGGTTCGCAACTTTGTCCATACGAGCTTCCTTTTGGTCAAATAAATAACGAGTTTTACATTGGATCCATCGAAAAAGTATTTCCAAAGTAACAACCTAGTTAAAGAAGTGAATTACTTACCTACGTTAGCAAAATAACAAACAGTTTTAATGTCTACTACACTTTTAATGCCTTTGCCCATGGGGGTAGGCAGAAAAAATAGAACGCAAACAAAAACATCAACCCTAAATATTGTCATTTACTGGATTTCTTCAGCATAATTGGAGCTCTACCATTTCTGGAGTATAATTGGCGGTTACAACAGCGTCGTAATATCGAAAACACAATTTCGACAGTAAACCACGAACGACATTACTTAAAAAAAAAAATGGTTGCCTGTAAAGTCGGTTTTACGGGCGAAGATTTTACGTGACAACGACCGATCATCCGATCATAGTTGAGTGGGAGAGAGACGCAAGGCATTCGGCGGGCCTCTCTCTCGTTCGGTGACTCATCGTAACGTTACCGAGCGTTACACTTTTTCATAAGTGACTCCCAGTCGCAACCTAATTTAAGACGTTGTCACGTCAAAACAAAATAAAAAAAACAAAACGAAAATCAAAATAAACGAAATCGCCTATCATTTTTCTACTGCTGGGACACAGGCCTCCTCTCTGCGAGAAGGAAAAAAGAATTAAAAAATGGAAAAAAATAATTAAGTACTTTCATTTTTTTTTTTTTAATCAAAACAAGTCACAGTGCCATTTACCTTGGGCATTAATTTCGGTCCCGGAAATTAATAAATTGACAATTTACGTCACAACCCATTTCATCCCCTGTTCCTAACAGAGCAAATTAAAGTTTAAAAGCTTTAATTATCCCAATCAAATGAAAAACCCTGTAAAACGTTCCCCACCTTGTATTAAAGTCACAAAAAATATTCATATTTGATGGTCTGATACTCTAAATAAACGAGAAAGGAAATTAAACACATTTTCAGCGGGTATAACGCGTAATAACCGGGCATTTTGTTTAAACCCTTCTTTATAACAAATAACCCCGCTTGACCCTCACGCAATTTGTTACGGCTTTAGGATTTAATCATTTACTTTGACCCCGGGCTTAAAAACGACCCTAAACAATATAAATAACTAAATTCATATAATTTTCCCCTTCGATGTTTTAAGTTTAATCTTTTGTTATAGGGTGGCGGGAGACATCGACGCACAAACTGTAAGCATATATTCAGTACATGATTCTAGAGTATCTAGCGCAGGAATTTTTCGTCGGTTATTAAAAAAGAAATAGCTGTTTACTCCTATGAAACAGGAGATTTTTTTTAATAACCGACGGCCACGACTTACGATTTGTAGGTCGTAGGTTCGAACCCAGACAGGCGCTTTACTTTGTGTAAATTATTTCATCACCACTGCTCTCAAAACGGTGAAGGAAAACATCGTGAGAAAAACCGGCATGTCCTAGAACCAAAAATTCGAAGACATGTGGCATCTGCCAACCCGCACTGGGCCCGCGTGGTGGATTACGGCCCGCCCCCTCTCACCGAGAGGAGGCCTGTGTCACAGCAACATTATAGGCTGATTATGTTATGTATTATGTTACCGACGAAAATATCCTGCGCTAGGGGTCTAGAATGATGTACTTTATCCATAGTTACATCAGTTTGTGCGGCGATGGCCCTGCCACCCTGTATTTTGCACGTCACCGTTGTTTGCGTCGAAGTTCAGTAAAAATATGAAGGCCCGAAAACTTAATTTATCTCGCTTTGTGGTTAGGTACTTTTTTCCGTGTCTCGGAAAGCACGTTAAGCCGTTAGTCCCGGCTGTCATTCGTGGATCTTTGACAGTCGTTACGGGTAGTCAGAAGCTCGAAAGTCTGACAACCAGTCTTACCAAGGGGTATCGTATCACCCAGTAACTGGGTTGTGGAGGTCAGATAGGCAGTCGCTCCATGTAAAATATTCAGCTGCATCCGGAAGCGGACTGGAAGCCGACCCCGATATAGTTGGGAAAAGGCTAGGCAGATGATGATTGTGTTTACTTTTTACAAATGTTTTCCCCTTACTAATAAACGTTGTATGGCGTCTGTATAGTTACACAACGCTTTGTCTTCTTCTTTCGAAAGTCAAATTACTGACGACTGAAAGAGAGAAATCGGTGTGCAACTATGCATCTGATATAACACGTTTATTATTAAGGGGGTTTATGTATAACAGACAAACACATAATATAACGCCTATAATCCCCGAAGGATTAGGCAGAGTGTACCTACAGTATACCCTCATTTCGTGAGATATGGAATACAATACAACACAAGTAAGAAAGAGGAATATTATGGTACCTATTGCTTAAGATAAAGGCACTTAAGTCAGGTATTTTGATAAGCGTGTACAAGCTTGATGTTAAGGAATCCTTAGGGAATAAAGTATTTTATCTCCTTAAGGGGATGCGCTAAGGTCGCCCGCGAAATTCAAATTTTCTTAAGTTTTTTTTGAAATTTTGCAGGTCTGTGTCAGGTTTGTCATGATTTTATGAATGATTCAATTCATTCAATAGGGTAAAATGAACTTAGAGAGTTGTATTCATAATTTTTATGATTATAATTCCATAAATAAATATTTGTTACGGCCGCGAATCGTATTTAGCCCATTTACAAAAAACGTAAGACAATTTGAATTTCGCAGATTACCCTGGCGCTTTCGCTTTATGGGAAAACACTACAAGAAATACGTTTACCTAAATCGTAAGAAAGAAAATCTCTCAAAGTATGAGCAGGTATGAATGCTCATATACATTATGAGATTTTCTTTCTAATAAGTTATTTCTAACGCTAACAAGAACGTATTAGGTAGTAAGCTATTTTTACACGCGATCGCTGGATAAACTCGAACTTTAACTTACCTAATATGTTCTTGTTAGCGTTAGAAATAACTTATTATTGCTTGTTAGTAGGTACTACCTATAATAAAATCTACCGAAATAATACGAGGTGGATATCGAAGAGTATCTCTCTACATATTCATGTTTTTTTTTATTCTTGTTAGAAATGGGTTGTCGCAGGTCACCCTTTGTTTGTCGTGCATAGCGAGGCTCAGGGGAGGCCCTTTTATAGTCTCCCCAGGTATGTACCTTACAGGCGTTGCACGGGGGCGTTCCGGAATTGGTCTTTTAAGAGGAACTGAGACCACCCCTATGTGCTGATGGTGATCACCGGGGTGGTTTTAGTGAGGTAAAAATCCCATACTCACTACCTCTCCCTCCCCGGATTTCGGGTGCCTTTAGGTTTCACACAGAAAAAAAAAGGTCTACCTATGTGATTTTCGGCTGCATAACCGGGCTATCCCGTGGATGCCTTTTAAATAAGTCCTGCAGCCAGGTCAAAATTCTAATATTATAAATGCGAATGTGAGTTTGTTTATTTGTTATAAGTACGCTTTCACGCTAAAACGACTGAATGGATTTGGATGTTATTTCGCACATGGGTAGACCATGACCTGGGTAAGGACCTACTTTTCCTCCTGGATCGCAGATGAAGTCGCGGGCAGAAGCTAGTAAACGCGACTACACGGTAAAGCCTTTACCCGCTGGGAAAGCAGCAAGCGGTAGCTTCTATGGGTAGCTTTAAAGCTACAGGATCAGCGGCGCAGCTGGCTCGAGCAGGGGTCGGGGCGGAACATATTCACGTCTAACTACTGCCTTATGTACAGTTGACTACGTTAGTTGGTTATAACTTTTCTTAGGTTGGCGTGAGTTCCCCAAAGTCCAGGTGCCTTTTGAAGGTTCCCCCCGAAAACAAAAAAAAAAAAAGTTTGGCGTGAGTGGTATCTAATCAATGCAGCCGTCTGTACTTCGTGCGACTGCCGCATCCAATCAATCAATCTGTCAAAGTACAAACGTCAATTACCCTATCAGCTACTGTGAACGAACATCAATTAGGGAGTCTACTTTCCTGCCAAGATATAATTATTGACTGAAGATAGTACATAATTCCTTTATCGTTTCTTTCTCACGGCAGCCCGTGGAAACATTTGTTCGTAACTTTTTCCGTTAATTAAACCCCTAAGTTAATTATTTGTCGACAGAGTTATCGTTTGTTTTAATTTCCTTACTGACACGATAGAATTATTACTTTGCAGATTTTGTTCTTATGGCTTGTGGTTCCTGGTGGTAATGAGACCAGCCCGGCCACCCATTTCCTGTAGGTGGGGCTCATTAAATGAGAAAGCTTTGTGTACTAATAAATAGCTTTTAATTTACTTATTTTTACTTATGTCTGCAATGAGCTAAAACAACGCTGCACATTTCTCTGATAACATTCAAAAAGTTTCTACGATACCGTCTAGAATTATTTGCTGAATTCATCCCTGATGTATCCTTATGTGAATGTGAAGACGATGTGGGTCATTTTACATACTTATATATTTTTTTTATTATTCTCTGTTCTGTTTTTTTTTTTTTTCATGGTCTGGCAGTTTGAGTAATTGATGTGGCCTACCCAAATGTCCTTTCTTTGGTATTGTTCGTCGAATCGTTGAGCTCCTTAAGTCTTGAGTTGAGCTGCACGATTTTTGACAAATGCGTGCACTGACTGGACAGGTCCTCTCAATCTGTGTGGTTCTTTCCTCAAAAGACCACCTCAGACATCGATCTACATGGTCTTCATATAACCTGACCAATATTATGTCTGGACTTTAAAAGAGACTGTGACCTCTGAGTTTGTTTCGGCCTTTCTTCTCAGAGTAGTCAGATAGGAAACGCCGACTTCATCTAGTTAAAAAAAAAAACATGATAGACGTGTAAAAGTGTTTGTACAAACCTACTTACAAAAAATAAAATCATTTCATCATCATTTAATTTCATCATATTGTATGTGATACAAAAAGCATAAAACGCGTGAAGAAAAATCATCATTTGTAAATTAGGTATATACATATTTTCCAAGAAGACAAAGTACTTGTTAAGATTATCGAAGCGTACCGTGCCTTTGAAGATTCGACCTCCGCTTAATCTATTCAAAATTACAAAGCTTTTTCTGCTTGTGTAACCTCAGGGTACAAACTTGAGTTAATCAAAAACACATTGCTAAAGGTGAAATTGTATAAAACGGAACTCGCCGAACTTTGTACGGACGAGAATAAAACAAACATTGAAAATATAGCGCTCGCATCATACAATATAAGGACCGATACTAGTACAGACGACAAAAGAGATATCTAAGTATGCAGGCTTCTGAAAGAAAATAAATAAAGATATAATTATGTTTATTTGGGCACAGTTCGTGAAACACAAAATACAAATAACAAAATAAAAAGTGAATAAAATACTGAAATCTACTGAACTACGAAGAAAACGCATTAGGTGCGTTTATACGAGCATTAACTAAATAATACATACACGCCATGTTTAAAAAAAATAAACTAAATGGACTCGACATTTCTTTTCTAAATACTCCTGAGAAGAGATGGGGCTTAGAGGACCAAGCATCGCCGCAACGACCGGCCCTTCGTTTTGCAGATCCAGTGATTCCTGTTTCGAAACCGATTTTTGGCTGACGAAAATAACAAAACTTTAGTTATGCCCCAACTAAATGTCTCATATACATAAGTGGCGGTATCTACATCGCCACATACGAACTACGCATGATACTGACGTCACGCAAAATCCTGCATCGCGAAAGCGGAGTTTACCGCGCAACTAGCATATTATATTCAACATCCCGACATTAATCGTCCAGTTGCCCACTAGACACAGCACCTGGTCGAAGGATCATCCCTTTTTCTATGAAGGTTGAGTGAACTCTACACCCTGTTCGTCATACCTTTGTATACCTACTGAGTGTTTGCACTTGATCAACCTCTGTCAAAATAGCCAGCAAGTCGCACTCTCTGTACACTTATTTCCTTTGCCGCCAGTACATGTATCGGATCGCAATCGGTAGCGCAATATCCGCAGCGAGCCAGCCAGCTAGTTCCGACGTAATGACACCCAGATAAGAATTCAATATCGCCTACTTTAACATCTATCCTCTGGCTGTGTTTCTGTGTCTACTGCAGCTGCAATTTGCTTTCGCGTAAACTAGCTTGCGGAAGTTTTATCGGGGCTGTTGAAAAGCCTTAAGTGATTAAAAAACTGATAATGAAGAACTGGCGTTGAGGTGCAACTTAAGGCCTTTTGCACGGCTCGGTTTCTTCACGGTACGGCGTATGAACCGCGCCGTAGAAAAAACGTGTCCGTCAACAAGCTTCCATAGTGATCCATACAAACCTGACGAACCGTGCTTACACACGGCGAAAAAACTGTAGTATTTCATAGCAAAAAAATGTGCGTGTACAAAGAGCTTAAAAGCTTATTAAAATAAGGGGAGTACGTACAATACATTGGATGATACATCTCATTATCATCCTAAACAAGTATTAATAAAAATTTAAGAAAAAGGAAGTAGCTCATTAATGGGGCATCAAAAAAATCGTCCGCATCGCGAAACATAGAATTACATCAAAGAATCAGCATTGCCATCCAACGCGGTAATGCTGCCTTTTGGGCACTTATCCCAGACAGTGATGCGGACGAATTTTTTGATGCCCAATGAGCTCCTGCCTTTTTCTTTACTATATCACGGCTATATTTCCCGAAGGGTCCGGCAGAGGGCCACCTATAGTACCTCCACATTTCGCCATTTATATTTAAGTCCCCTGTCGTAGGAAGCGAGCCTATTGCCATCAACTGGGCACAAATCTAGATTCCGGGCTGCTACTGAGGAATTCTTTATGGACAATACTTTGTCCGAAGTGGAAATTCTATATGGACAACACTTTGCCCGACGTGAAAATTCTATATGGACAACACTTTGCCCGACGTGAAAATTCTATATGGACAACACTTTGCCCGAGGTGGAAATCGAACCCTGAACCCACGCTCAGCACTACAACCGCTAGACCAACGAGGTAGTCAAATAATAATATCATTATTAAAGTACAATATAAAAATAGCACTCTTGTAGGTATCTGATAAATCCCTTACTTGTACACACGTGTCGTGTAGCGAAGGAGTGATCTTTTCAAAATGCAGTGCCAAGTTTCAGTACAAAGAATGTTCACAATAAAAGTTCAATGTTGTATAATTCGTCATACATTTCAGCTTCGCAGTTCAATGGTTCAATATTTTCATTTATATATTGGAGACAGGAACATTTTTAACGGATATACTTCGATTTAAGCTATTATTTGAATGTAAATAAGTCAATATTTGCAAGGTAACTAAATAAATTGTTTGACATTAAAAAAAAACATTCGAAAAGATGTTAAGTACCTACTCGTTTTTTTTTTTTTTTATTATGTAACTAAACCTTTAGTTACATCGGGACACTCTGGTTTATATTAATTTCATTTACATAATATTAATCAAAAGAATCATTTTTCAGTAAAGTTTTATTAATCATTTTTCAGTAAAATTTCCATTAAAGTTTTATTCACCTCAGTACAAACGGCGTTTCAAGCATTATAATAACATTGAAAACGAGCAACCAAGCTCTTCATCATTAATATACCAAGATCCCCAACCCGCCAGGTCGAAGGCATCATCTACAATAGAGGACCTCTTCAATCAGAAAAATAAAGAGAGTACGAATATTAAAATTGACTGTAATCTGAAGAACACTACATACCAAGTAAGCCCACCCAGTCCTAATATGGTCAACAAGATGGATATGGCGACAGTCGTGGAGGATGAGAGCACTAGGCAAGACATTCATAAAAAAATTAAATCTGCCCCTCACACACATTCGTGTGACAGTAAACATGCAGCAAATCAAGCACGGACTGCGACTAAAAATCGAGTAATGATTTTTGCTGATCAAACGGGATACGACCTGAGAGATATACTGCAAGATTCACTAGGAAATACTTTCACAGTAACATCAATTATCAAACCTAATGCATCTATGACTGAAATATTAAGTTCTTGCATAACAATGTGTCAAAGTTTCACCAAGTCTGACTACGTGTTAATTTTGGGAGGCTTAAATGATCATAATCCGTTACAATTTCAGTCATCCTTGTACTACATTGTGAATCAGATTAAATCCACAAATGTCTTAATTGGTGAAATTTTAAAAAATAGATTTTTAAATGTATTTATGTTGAATAATGTACTCAAGATAAAGTCGTAACTGTACAAATATATCTCTCATACCACTAGATACGTCTTATCAAGGTAGAACATATAATTTCAAGTATTTTAATAAAGTAAATTTCAGTAAATTATTATATAGGGAAATTCTACGCTTAAATTACAAACATGAATTCATTACTTACAAAACAGAGTTAGACGAGGTACGGAGGCGCTCCCCACAAAAAAATCTTAAAAATGCATGCACTCAGACTTGTGACTTATTGAATTCGAATGTACCGTTTATAGATGCTACTTCCCAAACAAACACTATTAACGTAAATGAAGACTTTTTTCGAGCCTAACAATATGCTAAACTCTCAAAAGAGTCAAAAATATGTGGATACCCACGACATAGCTGGTTTAACTATTTTTCATCAAAATTTATGTGGAATTAGCAATAAAAAAGACGAATTGGAACTTTATGTGGACAACTTATTACCTAAATTGGACTTCATCTGTGTGACTGAACATTTTCTGAACAAATTAAATGCTCCTTTGTTTGCTCTGACTGACTACAACTTGGTTTCACATAATACTAGAGTAAACAAAAAAAGAGGTGGAAGTCTCATCTTAGGTCATAAAAACAGGGAAGTTTTAAATTGCATGCAAATAAACAAATTATATAAATCCGAGTCTTTTGAAGTATGTTGTACCAAAGATATTGACACTGGGCTTTACATATGCTGCTGTTATCGAAGCCCTGATGAAAAGAACTTTAAAATATTCATGGAAAATTTTGAAATAGTGTTGGAATATTTTTTTAATAAAAAGTGTATCATATGTGGCGATTTTAATATTGATCTCAATTGCGAAAATAAAAAGCGTACGGAGTTTATAAGGTTATTACGATGTTATAATTTTAAAACTCTTATTCAAACGGCGACTTTTATTCGAAATCAATCATCTTCATGTATCGACAATTTCGTCACCAACTTAGATGACATGTACATACAGAAAGTTTCCGTAGACCACAATGGCTTAGCAGATGGGCATGCAGGACTTTTTTGTGAATTACAACTTCATAGGGTAATGGGGAAAACATCAAACAATAGCCAAAAAATTATTATTGAAAAACGAATGTTCACAAAAAAGAACCACGAGATCTTTAAAAATAAATTACTTGGTATTAACTGGTCTTCAATGGGAGTAAACACGTTTCTCAATAAATTTAATAATGCATTTCATGGTAGCTTCATAAAACGAAAAAAGCACGTAGATTTGAATACCAACTGTGCTGGTATAAAATGGACCTCAAAAGGTATAAGGGTGTCGAGTAAAATGAAAAGATTTTTGTGTGTAAATAGTGGGAGTTGTCATGACACCGTGCTCACCTATAAAAAAAACTACATCAGGTTATTTAGGAAAGCTGTAAAAGGAGCGAAACGTATTGCTGTGATGGGCCAAATACAGAAAGCTAAAAATAAAGGCAAGGAAATCTGGAAAGTCGTAAATCGCCATAGGAACAAAGACAAGCAAATAATTAAAAAAAAGCTAATTGTGAAATTTTATGATAAAATTATTGACAACCCCAGGGAAGTCGCAAATGTTTTCTCTGAACAATTTAATAATTATAGTAATTCGTTAGATATTGCAGACGAAGAAAATACTCTTTCCTATTTAAAAGATTCCACTGATAGGGTAAATAATGAAATGCGTTTGACATCCGTGACTCCTCAAGAAATTGTTAAACTTGTTGGGTCAATGCCAAATAAAACTTCAAGTGGATATGATGATTTGCCGATAAGTGTTATAAAACAACATATCAAAATTCTTGCATTACCTCTATCAGATTTTTTCAATAAGTGTTTTGAAGATGGTATTTTTCCTGAACAACTTAAGATAGCGAAAGTTATTCCATTACATAAAAAAGGTTCACAGACGGATCCAAAAAATTATCGGCCTATCTCAGTTTTACCAACACTATCAAAAATCATGGAAAAATTAATAAAAATTCGTTTAATTATTCATCTCAATACCAATAAAGTTATAAATGATAGACAATTTGGATATCAAAAAGGTGTTGGAACTGCAGAAGCTATTAGCACTTTAGTAAACGACGTTGTTGATAAGCTAAATCAAAAATTTAAGGTAGCTGGAGTCTTCTTGGATTTGAGTTCGGCTTTTGACACTGTAAACCATACATTATTACTCGCTAAAATGGAACATTATGGGGTAAGGGGACAGGTTCTGGAGCTTTTTCGCTCCTATTTAACAAATAGGAAAATGTATGTAGAGGTTAAGGACATGGATCAAAATAAATTCCAAAAAGTCTACCGCTCAAAATTAAACAGGGTTTTGACAGGTGTCCCTCAGGGTTCTATATTGGGTCCAATACTATTTTTAATTTTTACTAACGATTTACTTAACCTTGTAATAAAAATCAAATCAAATGTAAAACTAGTAGCATTTGCAGATGATACAAATGCTGTAATAAGCGATGCTACTTTAGAGTCGTTGAGTATCAATATAACCACGGCCCTGGAGATTTTTCAATCATGGTTTAAGGCAAATAAACTAATAATAAATACTAGGAAAACAAACATCATATTGTTCAAGTCCACATCACGTGATAATGCAAATTTAGATATAAAGTTAAATGGAGACAAAATAGATATTGTAGACTCAGTAAAATTTTTGGGAAATCATATTGATTCCTTGCTAAATTGGAAAAATGAGCTAAAAGCGATAGACGCGTCAATATCATCAGCTTGCTATGCTCTTAGGAGCCTACGAGACGATCTTAGTATCAATATTTTAAAATCAGTTTATTATGCACTGGTCGAATCACGATTGAGATATAGTATTCAACTATGGGGAAATAGCTACAAGTATAACTCTGATAGAGCATTTGTACTTCAGAAAAGGGCAATACGAACAATAGTTCGCATTCCACAAATCGAGTCTTGTCGGGAATATTTCCAGAGTCTATCCATACTTACGGTACCAAGCCTTTACATATTAATGATCATGACCAGCCTGGCAAAACATATAAATGATTACGAAACGAAGGACGAAAGACACAAAAGGGAAAGCACACGGAACAAATACTTAAAGCATAAAATAAATACCAAAATAAAAATTGTAGAACATTGTGTCCAGTATCAAGCAGTGAAAATATTTAATTGCTTACCTAAAGATATAAGAGAACTATTATATGAAACCACCTTATTCAAAAAGAGACTTAAGGAATTTTTGTTGGAAAGGTGTTTCTATTCTATTGATGAATTTATGACCCTAAGTTAATGATGATTACTGAATTATTTCTATTATATTAATAATGTTATAAATGAAATCAGTTTTTTATGGTATGACATGTTTCAAATTATTGTGATAATGATAATCTATAGGTATCTATGCAAAGTGACTTGATTTTATCGATAGTTATTTTTTGTTGACATTGTTGTATATTTTTTCTATTGATTGTGGTGTTTTATTTTTTTGTCTTTTTTATGCATGTTCTATAATTATGATTGGTTTTTAATTGAATATTGTTTTTAGCTTCAAATATTATTTTTGTAAACATTCAGACACAATTTGTTAATTGTTAATGAATAAATGAAATGAAATGAAATGAAATCATTTCTTAGTGATAAATAGTTTGTCTAGTTTATTTCTTAGGTAAGTAGTAGAATTGTTAATCACCGACACTTGGGGAACAAATATTTACTAATTACATCATCTCGCTAGCCTCTTCCAAACTTCGGTGGGGTAGGCTCCCAGTCTAACCGGAGGCAGCTACAACGCCAAATGCTAACAACGCGTCATACTGACGTCACACAAAATCCTGCATCGCGCAAGTAGACTTTACCTCGCAACTCGCATAGATACAACGGCCCGACATGAATCATTGAGCAGTTGCCCGCCAGACACAACACCCGTCTGGTCGGAGGATCCTCCCTTTTCTATGGAGGATGAGTGAACTTTACACCCTATTCCTCGTACGTATATATCACTTTAGCCACAAGCTAACTAATCTACTCATTATCTACAGAAAAATTAAAAACTTCGGAACCTATTGGCAAAAACATTAATTCACCATCTACTTACATAAAATCCGACCTATTTAAAGTTTGTATGCACATAAACGAAATTACTTCCTACCGAAATTACTTAGAAACTTACATGTGAAGTTTGGTGGAGTCGTGATAAATTCTCATAAAGCACGTAAACTTAGTTACGAGTACATGCAAGCAACGCATAAACTTGCGTGGTACTGCTTGACGTACTACCTAGCCACCTAGTGTATTATGTTCAACTGTAAATGCATCGCCATACAACGTGGCAATGCTGCCAGCCTTTTAGGCACTTTTCCTGTTGACAGCGTTGCGGACGAATGTTTTGATGCCCTATGATTCGTTTCCCTCTTTTTTATATAGGTATACATGTGTACAGTCAACAAAAGAGATAACTATGTAGGATCGTCGGATATACCAATGGATGTTATCGACTGAAATTTAATTTGATAAATGAGCTGTTTCATTTCTATTAATAAAATTAAAATTTATTCGAGAACATCCTTACTAAACTTCAACTATATCCGACGATCCTGCATACTTATCTCTTTTGTTGACTGTACATATTGTTAATTTTATTTTAAGTCTGTTAGCTTATATACATATTATGTAAATTATACAGTCTTTTTACTATAAAGGTAGATGCAGTACAATAATAATAACCTAGACATGAAAAATAGCAGTTTTTGTAGTTCAGCACCTTTGGATTTTTAATAGATGTTGGGATGGGGGAAGTGAGAAGATTCAAGCTTCTTTTTTTGTGAAATTGGAGCACTTCGGGAATCACCGTCTACCTTCTAAACTGCAAACGCGCGATGATGAAATCTAATATAGAGCTGTTTGAAACATAGAAATACTTGCCTCATCCTCATCATCATTTCAGCCGAAAGACGTCCACTGCTGGACATAGGCCTCCCCCAAGCACCTCCACTTCGACCGGAGGAACCCGTTGGATGCGAAAAGCCAGAATACTCGCCTATTTTGTATTAAATGGTTACAAAATTATAGATTAACTATATGCAAATCCAAAACTTTTGAGTAGACGATTGCGACCGGAGTAGGTAACCCTACAGAGAGAATACTTCATACTAACTTGCGATGATACCTATCATTGCAAGTTAGTATGAAGTTTTCTCTACACTACTACAAAACACGGCAGCAACGCAGCAACTTAGAAGCTTAGCCTCTTGTAAATAGATCTCTTGATACAATACTCGACTGTAGAGTCAACTTTTAAGTAATTGGGTACCATTTGTAAAGATTGCTTTTAGCTTAATACTACGGTAAAGGGTAAGATATTCTTCAAATGTTTTTTGGTTCTACGAACTGTGCTGCTGGGGAGTTTGTGGCGCCACTTCTTCTCCCCAACGAAAGCACTAGGATGTGGTGAAGGGCGGGCGTTTTGGGGGACTGTCTTTTGGAATTTTGACGTTCAAAAAGTGCTGATTCTCAGCCTAGTTTGAATAAATGACTTTTGATTTTGAACAAAACCGACGAAGACAACTTTCGAACTCACTTGGTTATGCCCGTGACTTCGTCCGAGTGAAATTTCTTGTTCCCCCGACCCAGCCCGTCGCATCGCATAGCCTGCCTGCGCTATTACTTCATTTTCGCTTATAGCATTTTCTTACTTTTTTCTTTTTGCTCGGCTCCTAAGGGTCGTAGCGTGATGTTAAATACCCTTCCTCAGGAATCGCGTTTTCAAATGCAAAAAGATTTTTTCAAATCCGACTGGTAGTTCAAGAGATTCGCGCGTTCAAACAAACAAACCTTTCAGCTTTATTAAAAAATATAGAAATATAGAATATATTTCCATTTAAGACGTTTTATAAATTCAATGCCAGAATTGTATTCATACAATAGTCTACGTAAAAACCTGTAACAACTCACTGAGGTATATCTACAAGCGCGAACAAAATCAGCTTTTTTTTTCATAAAGTAAATTTCGCTCGTATTGTAACGCGATTTACGTTCGTCGTCCGGGCCTTGTTTTGTTTTTAAAAACAAACATTTTTATTTTACTGTTGTTTATTCTAATTGCAGGTTTTGTTGTGTGTGTAAACAGAACGTAATTACGGAAGATCAGGGGGGGGTGATGGCAGGGTGCCAACATTTCAGAGTTTCGCTTAAGCCCGTGGGCCGCGATCGGCCATTCAAGCGGCCCGTTTTTAGCTATTCGCAAAGATTTAAATCGCTAGATTTACCCTCACCGTCACGCGATAAAGTGTCCATACTGAGAAGAGAGCTTACATATTATTAAACAGCGTTTCCTTCCATGACAATCAAGTCAAGTCACTGCGTCATTGTGTGTCAGAGCCTCTGACTCAGAGGTGTTATAGAGGTATGAGGAACAGGGTGTAAAGTTCACTCAACCTCCATAGAAAAAGGAGGATCCTCCGACCAGACGGGTGTTGTGTCTGGCGGGCAACTGCCCGATGATTCATGTCGGGCCGTTGTATCTATGCTAGTTGCGCGGTAAACTCTGCTTGCGAGATGCAGGATTTTGCGTGACGTCAGTATGACGCGTTGTTCGCATGTGGCGTTGTAGATACCGCTACAGTGTCAAAACGAAACAGAAAGGCCATTTATCTTTTGACGCGGTAGGGCGAATCTAATAACTTAAATCTGAATGGTCAAAGATTCGAACATATCGTAGCCCATAAACAACTGGATCGGTGATTTTCATGAATTGTTGTTGCTTGTAAAATTACGAAATTATCAGGGTGCGTGGTTTGTGTGTCTGTTATATTTCCTGATCTTTCCTGCAAATAATGCCTAGGTAGATGTTGCATTACTTAATAGATACACGATGATCCCATTAATTGAATTTTAGATATTATATACGTAAGATACAATAACATCAAAACCGATTCTCATGAATTCCACTGAACCTTCATTAAAACAAAAGAGAATCCAAAAATATTCCCACTAACATCGTCCACATTTGTTACCAGCTTCATAAAGTCATACTGATATCTAAGCCAATTTCCGTTTACCACGTCACATGCGCTAACATTCGAATTTGGCTAGAAAAGCGTAGAGAAGCTTTGCTAACAAAAAGACCGCAGTAACAGTTCCGTCAAACGGGGCGTCCTCTAAACGCTTACACAAATTCACCAAAGGAAGGTCGAAAACCTGTTACAGTTGTCATTTTGTGGCTTTTTCCAGCTCTGTGTTCCTAGTTGCATTGAATATTTGACTGGGGACAGATAACTTTCCCACTGCTGGGACACAGACCTCTCGGTGAGAGGGAGTGGGCCGTAATTCACCACGCGAGCCCGATGCGGGTTGGACTTATTTTATGAATATTTGCTTCTCGAAATTATATTGTTCGCGTATATTTAGTTCCTCTTCATGTGTATGGATAAAAACCCACCATTGCTCCAATTTAATTTAGTTATTTATTTCGCTAAAAACTGCTGACGTTGACATTTATAGGTACTTTTATTAATTTACTGAATGTAATAGTATCGCCGACCTTTTATGCCTTACTAGCGACCCGCCCCTGCTTCGCATGGTTTTTATAACTAAATAAAACATACGCATACACTTTTCGGAATAAATTCTCTAAATGGTAGTGAAAGCCGCATTCAAATCTGTTACATAGTTTAGAAGTTAGTAGTTTAGAGAGAAGAACAACGCGGTCGCACAGACTTAAGTTTATAATATGGCTTATTTCTTCATTTTCTTCAGATCATTAATCTATATTACTAGAGCCATTTCCTCCCTCACCTCATTTTCATCCTTAGACCTAAAAACCGACAGAAAACCTACGCACGCTACACGTACAATCCCAATCATCTGCCTTGTAGCCAAAGGCACGTTCAGAAAATGCCTTGCATGTGCAATTTTCTCGACATGTGACAAGAGCGATTCGTTCAGTTTTCAATTCCGAACGGTGTCTCCCACAGGGCCTGTATTGCTGACGGGAAGACAGGCCTGTGACGCACACACAGACAAAGGTACAGTGAGCGTCAAAAATATAAAGACTATACACCTTTCAAAAGTATCAGCCTAATTACGTAACACACAAACAAAACCCTTTCAAATCAAATCATTTAGTTTGCAAAAGTTTCATTTTGAAAATTCAGCAATATTCATTCCTATAACTATGTTGCAATGTTGTAGACCATCCATTTTCATTGGTTATGAATTCCCATCCAAATGAAAGGGATTATGAGTGAGTTACACAATTTGGGTGCAAAATATATTAAAAAGTAGGTATATCTTAATACCACAAGGGGTGTTTTACTATGACCATAGTTCACCAATCAAGACAGCTGACATTCCGATTCTGACAAGTATTTCATTGATTTTTAAAATGAAAGCTTCTTCAAGCACACTTCGCGTTCTTTCTGAAAAGTAAACGGAACTAAAGCGTCACGCTCGGGGCGGTGACGCTGAAACGGGTATACTTGGCCCCTAGTCGTAAGTTTTCACTAGGTACTATCGTGTGGTTATAAGCACACACCATTTTTTTCCTGGTTGTCTGTTCACTTGTTCCGATAATTTTGATTGCAGAAAGTCCGTTTGCCCCTATATGTTTGGAGCTGACGGTACACCTACATGTATACTGGGCTTTATGCCGATACTGCATCCAGTTTTGTTTCTCTATTGTTTTATGGCGTTCCTTTGTCGTGGACAGTGTTTTGTTTTCTTTATGTTTCCTGTTAACATCAGCTGTTACGGATCTATGAGGGCGAATTTATAAGTGTTAGGTGTTAGTGTGTTTTTAGTCCTAGCAATAGAGACGTTACCTAATTTAGGAAACAAAACACTGTGTGATTTGTAAGTTTCTAACACCTGATTTACCACGGAACGGAGGTTTTTACCAAGTTTTGAATTTAGGAGTTCATACAGTTTTAGCTCGCTTCAATCAATCAGCTCAGCCTATCACAGTCAACTGCTGGGCATACGGCACTCCTATGCTGCGCCACATCACCCTGTCCTGTGCCTTCCGCATCCAGTTTGTTCCAGCCACCTTTTTGAGGTCGTCGGTCTATCTAGCTGAGGGGCGTCCCACACTACGCTTGCCGGTACGCGATCTCCACTCCAGTCGTCGTCTACCACTTACATTATTTGTATGCTAGTACTTCCTACCACCACCCACATTTTGGGCTTGTTCTAGGCCCCTAACCTGTCGCGATTTACATACTGTACCATTGTTACGTTACAACTATAAAATGTACATGGATTTAGCGGCACTTGTATACCACGCCTACTCTTGAACAATTCATTTATGCATAAAGCATTGAACCTGTCTTTTGGTATTCCCTAATAATGAACTTAAAAGACTAATACAAGACATATTGTTCGAATCCTTGTACTAGCTGTATCTGGTAGTTAGAATGTCTAGATTCAATTATAACAATATATCTGTCATTTATGAGAGATTGGCCGGAGAAAGCAACACACAGGGAAGAGTGGGGGAGAGCTTTGCCCTGCAATTCCCACTGCAGGGCAAAGGTTTCCCCCACAGCTTACCAATACAATACAGGTTGAAAGAAACGATCATTACCTACTCCAAAAATAGATACAGTATCATTCATTATCTTGCCCATATGTCGATTTATTTGGGGCCAGCGCAGCATGTCTCCTTCTTTCACACTTCTTTATAGCCATGTCATCTTTCACACAATCCATCCATCGTTCCTTTGGTCTTCCCCTACTCTTATAGCCATCCACATACATACTAATTACATCCACTACATGTTTAGTTTGTGATATTCCTATGCGACTCCCATTATATACCTTTTCTTTCCTTCTCTCAAAACTTTCTCACGTCATTTACCTCATTCCTCCGCATATATTAACGTTTATCTTACTAAACCAAACTTATTCTACACCAAAACCTTTCAACACCAATACTGACTTACCAAATCAGTGAACTTAGCCTGTAAGTCGGTCTCCAAGTCTCAATATTGTTCCTAAGATATCCTATACCTCTCAGTTCGTTGGTTTAGTCCAGCCAAGCGGATTGCAGCTCAAATCTACCGTAAATAGATTTATCTCTGTTCATATTGTGTCGTCAGCCACACTTAGCTTGATTGCTTCTACAACTTATTGTATTGTATTGGTTATTTTCTAAATGTTATTGTGGTTTTAGGCGATTGGTTTGGGAGTATTTTTATTTAACTTGACTTTGCAGACTTCGACATGATCTTGTTTTGCGAAAATGACTCGTTTTTTTATTGAGGGGGCTTGTAACGCGACGCTCGGATCAACACCTAAAGTTGAAAATCCAGTACGCGATAAAATCCCGCCGCGATATTTTTACGTCCGAATATGGGCTAAGGGCTGAAACACGCCTGGCAAAATGCAGGCCTGCGCGGTATTCAAACCAGTATTCCGCCTGAGTATTTTAGCGGACAGAGATGTTTTTAGTTCATTTTCGTCTTTTATTCATTTGTCATGGATATTGCGCTAAGAAGGTTGCGCTTCGGTAAGTGTGTATCGCTTTGATACTCTGGCGGAATACTGTTTTAGGCTTCGCCTGAATACCGCACAGGCCTGCATTTTTCTAGGTGTGTTCCAGCCCTTAGCCCATATTCGGAAGTAAAAATATCGCGGTGGGATTTTATCGCGTACTGGATGTGCAACTTTAGGTATTGATCTGAGCGTTGAGAATCTAACAGCGTGCATCCCCGTGCGTCGAAAAACACTCTGTTGGATTTACAACTCTAGGCGCTTAAACAAACCGTTGAAAATCCAGAGTACGAAAAAAAATAGCCGGAGGAGAAAATCGCCCGTGCAAACCTGGTTATAGTACCTTCACATAAATGTAGCTCTTCAATATTGTTTTAGGACTGAAACTCAACGCTTAAACTAACATGCTCTGAATATTTCAATATTTGAATGTATTGATTAAATTCTAAAATGTTATCTGAAGTCAGGACTACGCAGTGTGTTAGGCATTGTATATCTAAAGCGTTAGCATAATATTCATAATAAACTCGTAATGGCCTACTAAAAACAAACTTTAGGAATATTACGAATATCTGTCGGTATTTAAATAAGCCAAACTTTACCAATTTCAAACTACTGAATGCGATTTCACTGTTAAATCTATGTCAAACCAATAGGGCTGGCTTTTACCTTAGCCAAAGGCTAAACATTGCCTTTCAACGTGGTAATGCCACCAGTCTCTTGGGTACATTACCAGTCGACAGCTATGCGGATAAATTTTTCGACGCTATACTTTAGTTTGTGAATATTTTTAGTTACCTAAGTTAGGATATAATTTTGTTATTTTTATTAATTAATTAGGTAATAGTTGTTATTTACGTACATATTATTTACATCCTAATTACAAACACATAACGTATATAATATAAATCTGTGTATCTATTATAATATGTGTATATTGTTTCTTTATACTTACCTACTTTTTATAACAACCCCATTTTCTGTCTAGGCAATCACTATCCATTCCAAGGTTGCCTGGAACCAGGGACTTGAAAACGAAATGAATTTCGTTCCGTTACCTAACTAATGTTATCGTATAACGTTCCAAAATTTGTAACGATCCTAAAACCTAAAAATATCAATAACGTTACAAAAGAAAACGTTATAGAATATCATTTTCGTAGTACAGTCAGCGTCAGAGAAATGGAACCCCCCCAAGACTTAAAGACTATCGCCCGAGCACGCTCGGGCCCGCCGTCGCTCGTCGCTCGAGCGACGCGGCGGGCGGGCGGCGGCGCGGCGGCGCTGGCGCGTCACGTGAGCCTTGAGCAGCTCCCTCCCCCGCCGCCGCACCAATCTCTGCCCGAGCGCATCCAACGGTCCGCCTCAGATATTATTTGCAAGTTTCATTCAAGTTTTTAATAATTCTTTAAGGTATTTTTTCGGCTTCCTTCTGGCCGAACCGTATACCAAGAATAACTTACAAAAAGACACTTTGCGTGCGATTAAGATACGAACCCGCATCACCAGGCGCCAGCCGATCATCGAGACCGTGTCTTATACTACTAGGCTATTGGCTCAGTTGTCAACCTCAACGAAAATTGGAATAGTATTACTCCTTATAACGAACAAGGTTATTAACGGTCTAATCTTCTAGATAATAAGGTTTAAATTTCAACTTTCGTTTTATATTTAATACCTTAGTTTTACAAAATGCAATACGCATTAACTCCTCAATTAACTAAAAGATAAGGTTGAAATTAGCATAGATTTCTTGTTTGGTTGAATATAATGTGTTGATTCCGATTGTTGCACTACCGTCATTTTACTTCAGAAACTTAACTGCTGTATGAACTGCGAGTTAAGGTTGAATTTAGAATACTTCTTCGCTTTATTTAGTAAACTGTGATTGAGGGTATAATTATTTTTTAAATGGTTTCGTTTTCGTGCCGATTCACTTGTGTGTAATTATCTTCGTCGTAATATTATCAAATTTATTAAGTTTTTGACAGTTGATTCTATTAACCGATGGTATGGTTTGATAAACAACTTTTTTGAAGGCTAAAATTGTTGTTATCTGGGAACAGGAACAAAGCATAAAGAAAATAGCACGAGTTATGGGCATAACGGTAAGATTTATGTTATACTTCCACATATTACCTATTTATTGTTGCAATAATGTTGCATTATTACTTACTAGTTGGATGTTTTTATGTATTTCTAATATTATTATTTTCATTGCAGAGAAAAACAGTTCGTAGATGGATACAAAGGTATCAAGCGACGGGTGATGTGAAATGTGATCGCCAAGGCCAGAGAAAATACAAATGGAGCGACAACGTAATATTGTGAAAGTTCATTTAGTGGCACCCTTCAAAACTTCAAGAAGTGATAGACTGTGACATCCTCTCCGTTATTATAAGGCAATTTACTCGGCAGATTGATTGTGTAACGTATCTGATAAAATTGCGTTGGAACATAATATATGAGCAAGTGTTAATAATTCCCAAAATTTGTGGGATCATTATCTCGTAGTTAATCAAAAACAAACAACCTTTATAATTATTATCAATCCAGATAATCTGGTTTACAAGTAGTCTTGTAATGTATTAATAACGATGCACCATTTGACCTCACATATTTTTCTAATGTTGTGTTAAATAAGGGTTATTAGAAAATGTGATAAAAGAGAAAGATGTATATTGCTATACTATTATAGTTTAGCATGTTGATTCTTCCTCTGTAATTCACAGACACAAAGACAAAATTTCTTTTTTTTTAAAGGTTTTTTTCCGATAAGTAAGTATAAAAAAAAATCTGTTTTCACAACTTTAAATAAATAAATATTATTGTCGTTATGTTTCTATAAATATATATATAAACGAACCTTTATCTAATGTTAAACGTTCTAAACCTCATCCAGGGTATCTATTTTGTGTTTAGTTAATATTCTAAGTAAATAACCCCAATTTAACACAGATAGAAAACTGTATACTCAACCTGGAAGTGGATTCCATGAAGTCCTAGAAATGTAATTAGAAAAATAAATGAATATTGTTTATCAAAATGCCTAGCTTTTATTACAAACCTCCATTTGATTTCTTAAATAATAATTAACGAAAATCACCTAATAAAGAAACTAAAAAAAAGGGTAAATAAATAAATAAATAAAATAAAGGAAAAAGAAATCTTCTCATCCGCGGATTTGAACTCGTGACCACCGCATCGCCAAGCCGCAGTGTTAACCATTAGACCAACACGCCACTTACGTTACATTACGAAAAACTTAAATAGGTTTGATGTCAATACCAAGGGGGGGACCTTATTTGTGAAGCGAACTGTACAATATTATAAGTAACGTTATAGGCATCAGTAACATTAAGCTTATCCTCTTGTAATAACGTTACTGGAGAAACGTTAAAGGTTCATTTGTAACGTTATTCTTCATACTTTTTCGTTTTTTTCGCCATCTTATATGTCATGAAGCTGGCAAAGTTGAGTATCGAAATGAATAACAATTTAAGATTTCGTTCCGTTTGTCAGTATCATTAAAGCCAAGGAATTAATTTTTTAACGATCCTGGTGGAACGGTACAAATTATCGTTACCGGAACTACGCGTAACGTTATTTTGAGTAACGTTTCAACTCCCTGCCTGGAACAGATCGTAGAAAGCGATAAGGCTGCCCATTATTTATGTTTTGTAGTATTTAACTTATCTTATTTGCAATGTATTTTTCTGGTGTAAGTACAATAAAGTATACCTATATAAATAAAATCTTCTGTTCATGTCGTTGGTACTCTCCCTCGTTGTTTTTTTTTATAAATCGTTTGAGCCCAGTAGGAGGCCGCGTTGATTGCGGCATCAGTGGCATTCTTTAGGTCATCCGAAGTGCAGGTGAACGGGCACTTAGGACACTCCAGCAAGTGGGGCATGGTCTGGTCAGAAGCACTGCACTCGCACTGTGTGTTGGATGGGTCAGTACCCACTTCGACAAATTGGGTAACCTAATTTCGATAAAGATCAACTTTAAATTCAGTTACGACAGTCTAGCGTGTCCTATCTTGAAGTGCGAACTTTAATTAAACTTTCATTATTAGAAAGACGCTATCTAATTGTCAAAATGCCTGTTTACTTAACTTCACTTTCCGTCAGTTTAGTTTTCAATTCAATTATAAAGTTGTTCTTGACTGTCCTCATTGCCTTCGCCGCTATGATGGACATCACGATAAAGTCTATTAACAAAGACTTGGAAAATAACTTAGCAGTGTATATAAATATCTGAGAAATTCGTTTTACTTAATGTTTTCACAAATACGGTTATTTATTATTATACGTCAGCTTCTGAAACACCCATCTGAATTTTAAGACATACGACTAAACTGGGTGCAGGAACAGAAAAGCAGAAACCTCCTTCTCTAACTCATCATCATTTACCTTTTCCCAACTATGTTGGGGTCGGCTACCAGTCTAACGAGATGCAGCTGAATACCAGTACTTTACATGGAGCGATAGGCGATCTGACCTCGACAACCCAGTCAATCGGTAATTACGATACCCTTTGTTAAGACTGTTTGTCAGACTTTCGGGCTTGACTACCAGTACCTAACGAATGTCAAAGATCCACGATTGATAGCCGAGAATAACGGCTTAACGTGCTTTCCGAGGCACGGTTTCGGAGGTCTCGGTATGCAAATATTTTTACCCATCCACGGACCGACCGCGGCAAGTGTAGCATAACCTGTTCGATTGACCTGTGCAGCTGATATTAGTTAGCCACGAGCCCATCCTGCTCTATGACAAACAAAGAAATAAATTCGTTATTTTTTCGTCCCCGTAGCTCGACTTATAGCGTTATAAAAACTGCAGGAAAATAAAGTCCTAAACGGTAATTCCACACAATCGCACACGCACACAGTTTCAAATGACAATGACATTGTGGTAGCCCCTTGTAAAGGAGCTTATTTAGAAGTTCAGAACGCCATCAGTTGAACAAACCAGATTGTTTTTCCTAGAACTGCAAACCATAATGAAACTGGGTCATTTCACAGAATAGTTCAACAATCAGCACTGTAGTTACAGTACAATAACTTGGACTCTAAACTATGATTGTGAATCTAACTACTCAGTTCTGGAACTTTCTCTACTCAATCTGGACTGCGGATGGCCATTTAGGTACTCACCCTTGCACTTTATTATTACAATGGTCTTTCATAGTTAGACGTTTCCATACTAATATATACGGGCTCGTAGTGAGTTAGGGACATTGAAGCGCAAACTCTTACCACGGATTCAATACATGATTCTGAAAACCCCTGCGTTAAAAATTTTGGCCGGTTATTAAAAAAAAACAGTGGCACTCCGGGAGTGCCGATAGAAGTGACAACTTGAACAATTACGTGTGTATTTTTTGAATCGTCAGGAAATATTTATCCCGATATTCCCATGGTATCGACACTTATGCGGGTGAAACCGCGGGGCGCTGCTAGTTTATAATATCAACAAGTACCTACAGATAATTTAACTTCCCCTTCACAAGCTTCCGATCACAAACTAACGATTTCATCCTAATAGGTATTATTCTGTAACAATGAAATTGTACTTTATTCCTAGCATTACGCTTTGTTGGGCCCCGAAGGGTTGGGCAGGGGTGTACCTAAAATACCAGTACCATATTATTACATTTCGCCTTTTTTGTTTAAGTCCCATATAATTGGGGGCAACCCTATTGCCATCAACCGGGCTCGAAACCAGAATCCGAGCTGCTACTGAGAAATTCCAGATAGAAAAACTCAATAATATTCTGCCCGTTTTAGGAATTGAACCCAGGATCTTATGCTTAGCAGTAACGCTTGCAACCACTATGCCAATGAGACAATATTATTCTATTCACCGACATAGAAACCAATTACATGTATAGCTCAAATCGGGTCGCAACGCCAGTCTTGAGATAAAGGGGGTAAATCAATTTGCGGCACATTCGGAGGCTGGCCGCTTGCGACGTACAGGGCTGCCGCAACTAAATACAGACATTTCACGGTGTTCTAGACTCTACCGAGAAATAGACGCTTCTCATCGACATGGAGAATCTGGGCTTTAAAGTATGAATGAGACAAGCTACGTATGCTTAGGGAAGTATGAACTGTTAGCACAAAATAATATAATAATATCATATACAGGGTGATTGGAAGATGGGTGCAAAGCTTTAAGGCGAAGATAGTACAGGCAATTCAGAACCATTTAAGCCATGGTTGTCTTAGACGAAGTCTTACCACTTTTTTTTTACCAATTTCTTAAGATTTTTTTCGAAAATTCCCAAAGTTTTGACTAAACTACTTATTTATGGCCAAATTGAATGATAAACGAATTCATTTTTATTGTATTTAATTAAAGTAATGTGTAAGCAATCTAGCAAAACATGTTTTAGGCCTCTGTGTCGTTAGACATTTTTTTTACAGACATTTAAAGTTCATAAAACATTTTAAATCTCATAAATATTTTTTGTAAACCTTATTTTAAAAAAAACGGAGCGTGCTTTTTTTGTTCAAACCTTTTTGAAAACATGCTTGATAATCGCTTTTTCTATTGAGGTAACATTTACGCGGATATCTTACAAATTATTGAAATTAGGACCTAAAAACCAATTTGAGGGAGAAATTTTAAATTTTTGGCAGACTAAATAAAACAACATTTGAATTTAATTTATTTATGTTTCATGTTCAAAATGTTGTCCGTGATTTCTAATACAAGCACGGCTCCGTCTTCTCACTTCTGTTGTTGTTATTTTCAACATCATCTTCAGCTTCATTGTTTCAAACTCTGAATTCATTCTCTCTATCAGTTCTTCTCTCGTGTTTATTTCCACATTCGTATACACTAGCTCCTTGGCCCGGCCCCACACGAAAAAGTCCAGCAGGGTCAGATCTGGTGAGCGAGCGGGCCAAGGGATGGGTCCATCTCTGCCAATCCAGCTGTCAGGAAAACAATTATTTAAGTGTTCCCTTACATTTAACATCCAATGCGTTGGACAGCCGTCTTGCTGAAAGATGACTGTACTGTCTCTTGCGAATATCAGGACACCGGTTTCCTCTATCAGCTCTGGTAAATCCACTTGTAGAAAGTGCTAATCATTTTCACCATTGAAAGTCTCCGGTAAGAAGTGGGGCCCAATCAACGTCCTGCAAATTACTCCAACCCAAACATTGACAGAGAATTTCCTCTGAAACGACACCTGCTTCTTAAAATGTGGATTGTTGTCTTTGGCGGCCCATTCATGAAGGTTATGAAAGTTTGTAATGCCCTCCCTAGAAAATTTGAATTTGAAATCAATCTTGTGGACGGATGAAAGCAAATTTTCTAGGGAGGGCATTACAAACTTTCATAACCCACACAACACATGGGGAACACTTAAATAATTGCTTTCCTGACAGCTGGATTGGCAGAGATGGACCCATCCCTTGGCCCGTTCGCTCACCAGATCTGAACCTGCTGGACTTTTACGTGTGGGGCCGGGCCAAGGAGCTGGTGAATACGAAGGTTGAAATAAACACGAGAGAAGAACTGACAGAGAGAATGAATTCAGAGTTTGAAACAATGAAGCTGGAGATATGATGTTGAAAATAACAACAACAGAAGTGAGAAGACGGAGCCGTGCTTGTATTAGGAATCACGGACAACATTTTGACCATGAAACATAAATAAATTTAATTCAAATGTTGTTTTATTTAGACTGCCTAAAATTTAAAATTTCTCCCTTAAATTGGTTTTTAGGTTCTAATTTCAATAATTTGTAAGATATCTGCGTAAATGTTACCTGAAAAGAAAGAGCGATTATCAAGCATGTTTTCAAAAAGGTTTGAACAAAAAAAGCACGCTCCGTTATTTTTAAAATAAGGTTTACAAAAAGTATTTATGAATTTTAAAATTTGTTATGAACTTTAAATATCTGTAAAAAAAATGTCTAACGACACAGAGGCGTAAAACATGTTTTGCTAGATTGCTTACACGTTACTTTAATTAAATACAATAAAAATGAATTCGTTCATCATTCAATTTGGCCATAAATAAATAGTTTAGTTAAAACTTTAGGAATTTTTGAAAAAAATCTTAATAAATTGGTAAAAAAAAAGTAGTAAGACTTCGTCTAAGACAATCATGGCTTAAATGGTTCTAAATTGTCTGTACTATCTTCGCCTTAAAGCTTTGCACCCATCTTCCAATCACCCTGTATATTAATTTTTTATTAACAATGTTTATTTATTTTCTCACCACAATATCCTTATAAAATAATAACAAAAAACGATATTGTCCAGTCATGGGCTTTAAAGAAAAAATTTTGTGGGAGACTGGTGCATAAGCTAAGCCGAAGCCTGTATTTCAGGCCACCAGGTCTCCGCCCCAATTTTATTATGGTTTCCCGTAGACGGGCTGCAGACATCGATTCTATTTTTATTCTGCAGAAAAGAGCTATCAGAGCCATATACAGCCTCCGCAGGCGTGACTCTCTAAGGGAACTGTTTAAAGATATTAACATCATGACGGTACCTTGTCAATACATCTATGAAAATATCATGTACGTAAGGAAAAATCTACATCTTTTTAGTAAAAGAGGTGAAAGACACAATTATATCACTAGAAATAGGGACCAATTTGTTCAACCAGGTTTCAGGCTGGCTAAAGTAGACTCGTCTTTCATGGGCTACTGTTTAAAATGTTACAATAAAATACCTGCCGACATACTTCAACTGAATGAAACGAAATTTAAATCTTGTATAAAACGCACACTATGCAGCCAGGCATATTATAAATTGGGGGACTACATCGCCGATAAAAGTGCTTGGCTAAACGCTGGTCCTGCTCCATAAGGACGCACAAATAAATTGATTAGCATTGGAAAATACTGTTGAAGCTGCTGAAGATTTTAAAATACACTTTTTGCATTATATAAATTCAATCTCCTAGTATTGTATAATTGCATAGCACATGTGTGAGTACTATGTACATACTATAAAGCTTCCATTTACTGGGTACGCCTTTCATTGACTTGAATGTGCCCTGGCGGCTGAGAGTATGTCATGCTCACTCAAATGTCTCGCTGATGGTGGCGCGTGTGTTGGATCATTTAGCTCCCTATAAAATGGTTGAGCTGAATGGTGCTAATACATGCGTCATGTTCGTGAACGGGCGCCGTCAGTAGGGACTGGTCATCTCTTTGCTGCCATGGCTTATTTTAATTTTATTTAATATTTGAATTGTTTTTTTTTTTTTATTACGGACGCTTTTAACGTTCTGCATCGTTCTCACATGCATAATTTTTAACATGAATGATGTAAACAAGACTTTGTAACCATATTATTTTGATTTAAAAGAGTGTCCATGGAGTTTCTTGCCCGTTCTTCTCCATAGGTACCTACGCTTTGGAATGGGCAATCTAGCTTCATCTTTCTGACTGACCGACCCCTTGACAATTCAAAAGTGCCTGTAATTGGTTTAATTGAAATAAATGTTTTGAGTTTTGAGTTTGAGTAAAACTAGACAATGATTTCAATTTTACTTAGGTATAGGAAGGAGTGTTCGTGTGGAGAATATGAACTGATGATAGAGTTCATTTTGAACTCTTGATTGGTAAAACTGTCATATTTTGCAGCAGCTAAATCAGAAAGACATCAGCATCTTGATTTTAAAAAATATGTAGCATATTATACACAGATATAATAATGCTCCAAGGTATGCGAACTTGGCGCTTATAATAGGTAGGTATTGGTCGGACCTACGGAAGGCTCACAAGTGGCCAAAGCCAACTCGCAGAGGCCCGTTAGACAATTTTAATTAAATGAGGCAACAACCGATTATTATTATTTTGGGGTATTTCTACAACATAGTAAAAATTATAAATGCTGATGCCTATTACAGGCTTGAGATATTCTGCATCGCAAGTTACAGCCGAAGTCGTGTCGGTCAAACCCTTGTCTTATTCATACTCTTAGACGTATACCCCAGAGTGTTGAACTACATCAATTTATGATATTTGAAGCCCGTTCGTTATTCAACAGTGTGTATCAAGCTGCTGGAATATTCAGATATTGCGAATTATGCAGACCGCAGAGGTGTCAAATCTATTTTCTGAGAAAAAGGCTGAAGGCTTTTAAAATGTGCTGGAGCTACAGACAACGTGTTTTAGTACCATATTAAGGTGTTTCTCAGATATTTTGAGTTCACTAAAATTCTGATATTTCACAAAATAGTCTGTATTGATAATTTTAATGATTATAATTCTGTAAATACATACTTATTACAGCCGCGAATCATATTTTTTTCTACATATAACCTGGCACTGACCTTTAAATTGCAAAACGCGTATTTGAATTTCGCGGGCTACACTGGCGCTTCCCTTTTAAAAGGACAAAACTGAAACACTTATTAGCGTTTGTTTACGCCGTACGTACATTTCATACAAGCTTTCAAGCCCTTATTTTTCGAAATTAATAAACCGATTTTAATGAAACTTCATACGCCTAAGCAGGATACAAAATTACAACAACAACAATATTTTCGAAATGTCTTATTTAAAAAAAGAAAATCGGAAATCTATGTTTCTATGGAAAATTTAAAATCAGTCTAATTTGGCTGTAACACAATTTTTCGAAAATGTTCACTACTAACTTTTTAAACCTTTTTATCCTGCTTATGCGTATGAAGTTTCATTACAATCGGTTCACTCAATTCGAAAAATAAGGGCTTTAAAGTTTGTATGAAATGCCGTACGGCGTAAACGCTCTTCACGCAAGAGTAGGACCAATTATGGTGGACATGGTTTCTGGTCTACGATCTGCAACGTAAACGACTGGGTTGGCACATGATGAATATTCAGATATTTTACGGTGCCCTGTATGCAGGCCCCAAAGTTGTGGTGGAGTAACGGGACCTACTGAATTTATATGCGTAGGTACTGAATATGGGATCGCACTGCATGTGTGGGGACTACTATGGCTTTAATTATTAATTTTACCTTCCAAGATAATAAGTACGGTCACCAAAGGAGATAAGTAACCAGAGTCGTCGTATATACCTAGCTTTTTCGGATATTTTCATTCGAAAACATCCATCAGTTTGTTACTAAACTTCAACTATATCCGATTTCCCTGGTTACTTATCTCTTTGGTGACTGCATTCAGTGCTAACTTCGACTTGTGACTGTTGCGAGTTAGTACAAGATCCAGTACGTTATAGAACATGAGTTTGAGATCTAACAGAGCTTTTCTATATCTACCTCAATATACATATTATAAATTGAAGTCGTTACTAAACTGCGCAATGGATTTTGATGCGGTTTTACCATCATTTACGGAATTTATTCCGAAAGATTACATTAATAGTACATAATAAAGAAATCTTTGGAAACCATGAAAAGAAGGGACAGGGCGCTAGTCTACATAAATAAAAATTAAATGCAGTTCATTGGAAAAAATATCACTATAGAACGGCTGGCCGTTTTTGGTTACCTACTTTTTGTTTTTAAAATGTTCGCAATTAGTCCAATTAGGTTTTTATTGAAGGAAAATTTGGAAAAGTTGTCCAAATACGGGAAAGCTGAACGTGCTTTTTCTATGGAATTTGTGTATGAACTCAAGACCATATTGAAATTTTGGCATGACAACGTCTGTCTGGTCAGCTATTTTTTTAATAATCATCATCATCATTTCAGCCGAAAGACGTCCACTGCTGGACATAGGCCTCCCCCAAGCACCTCCACTTCGACCGGTTCTGTGCTTCTCGTATCCAACAGGTTCCTGCGGCCTTCACAAGGTCGTCGGTCCACCTTGTGGGAGGCCTTCCAACGCTACGCTATTTTTTTAATAAAACACTATTAATGAAGGGCTAACAGTGATTTCTCAATACGGACTTACAATGTACCGTCGTGAGTGTCACAAAAGACGGACCTTCGCACGTCATTCTGTTCATAAAAAAATGTGTTAATTGACCACAAATATGCAATAACCATTTGCTAACCATGTTCAGGCCAGCCCTGACCAGCAACACAATCCGAGAGGCCGCTTTGTCCTCAGATCATATTGTATGCGTCCACGCTCCATTGAGCTAAGTGTTGTGTTACCAATGGATATTCGAATCATACGGAATTCACTCTCGGCTATCGCATCAGTTTTATCGAATATGTCAAGTGCGTGGTTTATTGTGCATGTAAATCCAGGGCCGTCTTTACCCGGGGGTGCAAGGGGTGCGAGGCACCCTGGCGCAGGGTCTTAGGGGGCGCAAGCCGGTCAGGTCATCACTCATTATAACCGCACTGCTCCAGCGTAGTAACGGCCCGGTACCGCCTCGGAAAAAATCCACCCGTTTGAGCTACCAACTAGTAAGCGGCATCTGAACAACAAGCTGTTCCCTCACCGTTGGTGTGCCAGCAGTGAACGGTCGTCTTGCTGACAGTTCGTTGGCGACAAGCGGGTGGAGTTTTGACCTTAACACAAAAATCATTTTTTTTCTTTTGTTGTAAGGGGGCGCAGGCTGATTTTCGCACCCCGGCGCCCAATATGGTTAAGACGGCCCTGTGTAAATCTGTGGCTGGAAATTTTATGGTAGAATATTTGTTATGGGTGTAGGAGGCCCTACGCTTGAAGTAAACTGTACCTACATGGTCTTCACATGATTTGACCAAGATTATGTCTGGACTTTAAAAGAGACTGTGAGCTCTGAGTTTGTTTCGGCCTTTCTTCTCAGGGTAGTCAGATAGGAAATGCCGACACCATCTTGTTTTTTAAAAATATGTACAAACCTACTTACACAAATAAAATCACTTATCTAACTAAACTAACTCTTTGTCTAATAAGATTCAGTCACGTTAGAAACGTTTACATAATTTCCATTTTATTGATTTTTAGAGGTTTGACACGCTCGTTCCCAACTTTCTAGGGCTCTTACATCAGCCAAAAAGCCCATTTCGCCGAATTTAAATGAGATTCTCACTCAACCCCTTTATTTAATACTTATATCGCAATCTTGCGCAGGGGGTTAGCTTGTGGAGCAGTGGTGACCCAGTGGTAACCCAGGCGCTTTACTTTGTGTAAATAATTTCTTTACCACTGCTCTCAAAACGGTGAAGAAAAACATCGTGAGAAAACATGTTCATGTACCTACCAAAAATTCGAAAACATGTGACATCTACCAACCCGCACCGGGTCCGTGCGGTAGATTACAGACCACTGCATCTCGAAAAGAGGAGGCCTGTGTCCCAACAGTGGGAACATTATTTCCTCAATAACCATGCGTGTGTTTACTGTCAACGAAATGGCGATTAAACGTGGTGCTTGAATTATTTTTATTGGATAAATAAAAACACAAAAGTAATAAAAATTATCATAAATCAAAAGAATGATTAACCTACACCACAGTCAAAAGTTTCATTAAACATTATTTTATCAATAAATAAATCGTTTACTGGATTTATTACAATAATAGTTGACACTAAGCTTCGATTTAACTAACTGAATTGTCGACTGGCATTCAATTAAAGTTATTAAAGTGTAGTAACTCATTTAATCTATCGATTCAGCCGCTCTTATTTTCATCATCATATCTACTCATTTTATGCAGCTTTTACTCCGATATGAACGAATTTAAATGCAGCATTTGAAGTTAAAAATTAATAAAATAGTGAAATGTGATGGCATTCGACGCAATTCGAATCATAAAATGGTAATGCAGAAAACCGTTGTAAGAAAATCGTCTTGAGAATATTTTTCAGCGCTTATTTTTCACGACAACTATCATTCTTTGACACTTTCTATTGTATGTCTTTTATTATTGTCTTGGTTAGTCGCAAAGTTCAACGAACCCTAGCTCACTCAATAAATTAAGGCAGTACCTTGATAAGTTAAAATAGAAACACATAATTATGAGGCTTCCATTCGACATGACCACATTCTGAGCATAGTATCGTACTGGTGATGAAAACTAAAGCAATCGTATTTTTTTTAATGTGTCTAAAATGTTTCTACAATTTCCAAATCGTAAATGTAAGTCAAGGAAAATGTTAAGCGAATTGACTACCTACCGACCTAAATTCTCCGTATATCCAAATCGCAACTGTCATTCATACAGTCTTTTTACATGACCTAAAGCGCGGTCTTTGTCGGACTGCATAGAAAAGAAAGAGAACCGCGATGACACAACGCCGGTAATTTATTGCAATGTCTATTAAAACACTAGTGTTTTAGTATGTTGGTTGTAGAATATTCTGACAAAAAATCATAATGATTGTATGTATATTAGTATGGTTTTTATTGTAAAAAGAAAGTATTTTCACACTATCTACCTAGCATATATCCAGAAGAATATCATATATTTTTCTGATTTAGTTTTTTTTTTTTTTTTTTACTTTATTTTTTCTAAAACTTGCATTTTGAATTAATTTCCCTGACTATACAAATCTACAACTTTGCTCCGTCTATCTTTCGGCGAGTATTTGAATTTAAACAAAATAATCCGTCAATAGATTGTGTTTTGTTTCATCTAAAATAATCCGCTGTATAAACCAGCCTGTATTAAAACTATGTCAACATTATTTCTCTGTGTCGAATATCATGACATGACATAGAGACACGCGTCCTCGAAACATGATCACAAATTCATAAAAATTGTTATTCATTTAACACTTTGATGAAGGTAATAAATATTCAACGATATTATCGTGAAATTCAGACAGAACGCAATCACACTAATATTATAAAGGCGAAAGTTTGTGAGAGTGTGTGTGTTTATAAGTTTGTTACTTCTTCACGCTCAAACGGCTGAACCAATATTGATAAAATTTTGTATGGAGGTAGCTGACACCCTGGATTAACATATAGGCTACTGTTTATCCCGATATTCCCACGGGATAGACACTTACGCGGGTGAAATCGCAGGGCGCAACTAGTGTGTCATAAAAATGGACATGAAGCTTGGTAGTTTGTATGTAGACAGTATCTAATTAGTGAATATTACTTTGTGAAGACGTGAAAAATTTGCAACCTCGTTTATTATTTGCTGTAACCGATTGTAGAAGGTAGCCAAGGTTAGGCCAAATAAACCAGCGCCGTCCAAAAGCGCGATGGGTTGACGATATTGGCAAAGTCGCGGGAAACAAAAAAAAAAAAAAACACCTGGACGGACGCATGGAACCGGCAAGTACGGCAGACGATAAGCGAGGCCTATATCTAACAATGTGTGATTCCAGACTGAAATGATGATGGCAAGCGTGATATAATGATGGATACTGTGTATTATTTTATGCATAAACAATGTAATTATAAAATAAGATTGCCTACCATCAATCATACGTTGTCAATTTGAGATTTGATAGATTGATCATTGGATTCCGAGGGAATAGATAGGTGGTAATCACTTTCAAAGCGTTTCATTTTTATACAACGATTTTCAACAGGATTGTCAAAATGTAGGGAAATTAGAGGTAGTTTTGACAGATTGAGACTGAGATCAGACTGTGACCGTTCTTAAAATTACGAGAATTGCCCCTCTGATCTTAGCATTATTACCTCCATGCATCTTAGTCTCTGAAAAAAAAAACCTGTAATTTACCTACATTTTTGACAGGTTTTGACATTGATTGTCGCCGAGATGAAATTGCGACTAAAGTTCGTTTTTTAATCCCAGAGACTAATCTGACAGGTGTAATGTCAAACTTCTATACTAAAAAAAAACGCAAACACAAAAGACTTAAATGTCAGATTAGTCTCTGGGTTAAAAAAACGAACTATAGATTACGACAAGTGGTCTTCAGGTTTCGACCACAGTTCAGTTTCAATAGATTCGCGGAAACAGACGAATGTGATTTACCTTGCTGAAAAGTTTGCTATACCTACTCATACTTCCATGGCCCGTTTATTTCTTTCCCCCTCACCATAACTTATAGGTAAGGTACACTTCCGACTATTAGTCAACTTTTTAACGACGGACGGTTGGTTTCCGATTGTGCGTGAAAGCATACGTCGCGTCGTGTCGTTTGTCAACCGTGCGGACGCACTTTCCCTTGTATTAGCGGATGTCATTAACAGTTATGCAGGTGATAACAATGCTGTTGGCGTTCAAAGGTAATATACAGTCATAGGTATATCGATATTTAAATTGTTTTGTCCCATAAGATCGCTACAATCATCAGCCAGGCCATAAGGGTCATAATCAAAATAGTTATTAGCCATTACCTATAACTTACATATATTTTATTAAAATTTACACAGTTTTTACATTTTACTTTTATTTTCCTGAAAAAAGTACCTGTTTGGAACTACCACCAGTGCAGTACAAATCAATAAAAAATATTTTAGACTAGTTACAAAAATATTTAAATCGTATTTAATAAAACATGGGCTATTTACAAATGGTGCGAAGACAATGGCCCAGGAAAACAACCGAATCAAAGCGTAGCTTCATTACGATTAATTCATTCCATTTGATTTTAGAACGCCTACTGGACTAATTGGAAGCCTAACAATTAGTCGATTTGTCAGCGAATGCTCCGTGAACCATGAACAATAATTTATAGCCAGAATTTTTTTTTATTCATTCACAATAAACCATAGTGCATTAAAAACTTCTTTGTTACCTGACTAAGTGGTGAACTGACCTCTTATTCAGCCTGTCCGTGTGGTATATCTGCAACAAAAATGAATTCATAAATAATTTACTCGCTTTTGCATAAAATATTACTGCGCTTTCCGACAATAGAAGTAGGACATTTTAAATGAAATAAAGACTCTTTTAAAACAAAGTAATGAGGATGGCTTACAAGAATATAATAAATAATGCTTCTGACCAAAGCCTAGAAAAATGCTGGCTGATACAGAAATACACATGTGCAAATAAACTTTTCGGCATAGAGATTCTGAGTTTGGCACGAAAAAAAAAGGAGAGAGATTATGGCGCTCTATTATTTTCTAACATAGGTCTGTAGCCTAACTTTAATAGTTCAGTTTTCAACAGTTTCCATTCAACTTTTGATAGAAATAATTGGGATTTACAGTTAGATACAACTTTAAACTCCGAGCTTGCTACGAGTATATTTTATAAAGCGAACGGTAAATGCTGAGTGTGAGCCGGTTGTTTGAAACATTTTAAAAGCTTATCGGATTTGTATAAAATTCACGTGTGGATTTTCTGAGCCATGGCGTAAAGTTTTGAGTGCAGGTATGATAGGAAATTATAGGCTAAAATTGCGAACACTTGGGCTTGCTTGCATGTCTGCTGTTTTTTTTTTTTGTTTCGATTTTTATCTTAGTGTGCAGACACACGTCGACGACAGAGACAAATGCAACCGCCGACAACATGCGGCTCGTGAATTGCGCACCGTACTCAAATACACGAGCGACACATCGTCAGCGGCAGTCGCCGACACGCGTCGACGACAGAGGCAACTGTAACCGCCGACAACATATCGACAACATGCCGCTCGTGTATTGCGCGCCATACTCAAATACACGAGCGACACATTGTCAGCGGCAGTCGCCGACACGCGTCGACCCTGGTAGTTGTTTTTGTCGAAATCGATCCAATGGTTCTCAAGTGAGACGCTTAATGGTCTACCTCTATATAATGGCAAAAAACAAATTGTGGTTTTCATATGGATTGACATTGCCAATGTATGAAAATCACAATGTTTTTTTTTTGCCATGAGATTCTGGTAGACCTATACCACAATTTTATTTTTGTTTATTTTAATTCAAGAACAGTGCAGTTACGCATTCAACCAGGCGTGGCAGGCATGGCCGACGTGGCGGCCTTCCTTGCCTGTTCTAAGTTTAAATCATGTGGTTGCCAGTTAATTGCATGGCGCGAATATGTGCCAAGCCGCGGAACAACTTCCCCTTTGTGATGAGTTTACTCAATCATGAGCTGCTGTTACAATATCTGTGGTGCTATGATCTAAATTCAAATTATAGGGGAAAAGATAGACTATATTTTTTATACCTGGCTCTAGAAATCGATGCCTGGAAGGATTTCCTTCCAGGCATCGATTTCTAGAAGGAAGGAAGGCCTTCCCGCCTTTACGCAGCAGTGGGATAGTGTAGACAAGCTTAAAAACCAAAATGTTTTCATATCAAAATTCTGCTTGCTGTCGATTCATAATACTTATTACTAATTAGCCCTTTCTACTTAAAAAACAGTTATGAGTTGGTTGGTTGGGATTGGTTGATTGGTTTGTTTGGTTGATAGGTTTGGAGAGTAATACAAAAATGTAGGTATTATGTTCCTAAGGTACGCGTATGGTCATAAAGGGTTCAGAAGGAGAGAGGGATTTCAAACGGCAGATAGAAGATTGTATAGAAAACTCAACATGGTTCTCCAAAACTGAGCGACCTCCATCAGTAGTAAAAATAACTTTATTCGATTTTCTTTTTTAACAATTTTTATTATACAAGTTTGATGACCGCAATGCATTATATAGGTGCATAAATCACGCGGTTACACATAACAGGAGGTACGCGCCAATATCCCTCCACAGATAAACTTCCTCCCACACACGAACTCGACTCAATCAAGCATCAAACTTGTCTAAGCACGTTAGTGGAAAGTTCTGGGACAACAGTTACACACCACCACCAACACCACGTTATTAGAACTTGTGTGGAACAAGCTTTATTACTCATAAAATCACTTTAAATATATATGGCACTGTAAAATGGAAAATATTATGTGCTACTGAGCTGCTGGGCATGAGGTCCTGGATTCGACTCCTGGGTCCGGCAGAGTGTTCTTGAATTCCATTAAGAATTTCTCAGTAAAAGCTCGGACTCTAGATTTGGGCCCTGTTGATGATAGGCGGGCCCCCTATTTCTGGGATCATACACATACATGGGAACAAATCTAGTAAATGTGGATGTACTATAGGAACACTTCTGCTTCGGGGACTGCAGGCGTAATATTGTGTGTGTAAAATAGAAAATATTATGATCTGACATCTGGCAAAAATAATTGTGCTTTTGTGTGTTGTTGAAACCTAAATAACATGGTTGGAGAAGGTTGTAAATAAAATGCTAGTGTCCGGTATAAAGTCTATTGACTATTAATTAGTCACAGTGATGTTTCTTACATACCTAATCTATTCAGAACACAAGTTGTTGCTACAGCTCTGGGAGGACGACTGCCGGTCACACTGTATGTGCGGGTAACATTGCATTTAGCGTTGTTAGCATTATTGCTACCTGTAGTTCCTACATGTGTTTTGCTATTTCTTTTGTGTGCACTAAAAATGATTCATCAATCTATCCTTACTTTTGTAAAATATTATGCAAACGGCAGGAAGGCACAATTTTCCAAAAAAAAAACACTTTAAATTTTCCGTTAAAAATCTTTTATCAAAAAAAAGCTCCTTAACTAACAAATTAAGTACCTACACACTGCATCGCGAACAAACTTTTAAAAACCTTGTGAAGTAGTTCCAAACTATGTACAGATACTCGTTAAAACTTATTAAAGATTCCTTCTATTTTTTCACAGAATCAATATTGGGAAGGCGTCCTACTTTTTTGTCTCATATTTAATGGAAACAAGTGAATATGAAACAGTTGATGTAGCAATGCCAGGAAAGATGGAATTTTGCATGTTGTAACAAAACCTAATTCAATACAGATTTGTCGGAAAACTATATTTTCCCACTGAAAATTCTAATGATACTAAGTGAAGTATTGTCTGTCTTTGCTGCTTCTACATTAGACCCTGCTGATCTTCAAGATCGTCATGATGCGATAGTAACTGGATCTCAAAAACTTTTTACCATCACATGGGCGTAAGGTGAAAAATTTATTGACTGCTCATTACTTTTCTGCTATAGGTACAATAGTTCTTGTAGTAACGAAACGGCCAAGACACATATTTTGACTAAGGTGTAGAGTTTGTGAAGTTAGGTCTTGTAGAGTTAAAGCGTGTAGAGTTAGAAGATTGGCTCTACATGAGATCTGATAACTTTTTGACAGTGCGACCCATATGTGGTCTTGTCTTGGCAACATTTTACATGAAAATGTTTTTGGTGCGTATTATAGTCTGTTGCAAAAGTATCTTAATCAGATACTTTTAAATGTAAACAAATGGATCAGAAAATGTACAGGTGGATGCCAATTTGTAGTGGCTATTTATTTGCAGCAGAAAACAGAGTCTATTTTTGATATATAAATACACGCACAATCTGTATACGCAAAACAAATAAAAGAGTTACTTAACAAGCTGCCATACGATCTCTTTTCATTCGACCATAGCTCACACACTTCAACAACAAAGCGAAGAATATTCCGCAGCAAACTGCAAATAAACGTCGCATCTGCAGTTGGAAGAGGAACATCAATAAAACATAACACACGGAGCATTATTCACGATCAAAATCAAATGAGATCGCCGACGCTAGCGCCGAAGAATAGATCGTTTACTACTGTCAAAGGCATCTTCTCTTTTGCACCGCACTTCACCACGCCTAGGGTTGTCTGCTTTCCTATTACATTATAAAAGAAAATAATATTGTTAAGGTGAATGGGTAGTTGAGACCGCAAAATTCAAATTTTCTTACGTTTTTTGCAATTTGCAGGTCAGTGTCAGGTTGTATCTTGATCAAAATATGATTCGCGACAATAACAGGTACATATTTAGAGAATTATAATCATTAGAATCATTTAAATATCTTTCTAAGTTAGATTTCTACCACCAACCACCAATCTCTGGAAAAGTGTTAATGGTAGAAGTCTACCACTATCCATTCACCTTAACTAACAAAAAATTGTTTTATCCTTTGAGCTAATAATATTTATCTACCACAAAGTGCTAAGAGGTACGAGGGCTCACCTCTCTACGCTGCCGTCACCACATGACGCTGGCAGAATAGCCAAATTCGGCGCAGAAGCCAAGAAGAAAAAAAAAATCCTAAAGCGAAATTGCAGTTCCGAACGTGTCCGAATCACGGTGTAGCCCTACAGTTTTTGGGCGTATGATAAATAGGTACATACTTTTGAACCAGTCACCATTACTCCTACGCAGTATATCTTGCTAATAATTGGCTGTAGATACACACGATTAATCCTAAAGACTGGTATTGCTGCCAGCCTTTTCGGCACTTTTCCCATTGACAGCGTGTCTGTGTGAACACTTTGTTGTCCTAAACCACGCAACGGATTTTGATGCAATGTTCAGCAACATTTAGATAATTTATTTGGAAAGGTTCATAAATTATTAAACTTACAAAATATTATAAAATCTTTATGTTTTGTGAATACAAAACAATAAAATGAATAGAGCCTTAATTAATTTTAAACTACTTCACAACTCTCTCAGTTCGCAGTCTGACCTTGTACTTCAGGCTTTGTCTTTGACAACTGTAAGGTTTGAATTAAAGGACACAGAGTTATTGACAAACAATACAAACTGTAGCTCGACTTTAATTGAGACATAAGTTAATTGAAAGTGGATTAATAAAGTTCAGAGTACCGCTGTGACGGGATTTCGCTTCAAAATTAAATTAGAATATCGGTATAGTGAGTGGATAATGGGTTTTTTTTTTTGTGGATGGGAAATCATCAAATGGGGTCATTTGATGACCCCTATTTGATGGTTCTGGGTGGAGCGGAAGGGAGTGTCAAACTCTTACTGACTAAAACCCACCCGTGTTCCTTCCTTAGCCCTTTATGTTCCGGGCCAGCGGTAACCCTTTCGGACAATCCCGCTGACCCGGCAGGCTTCGGCCCTATGGGGCGCCTCCTCGATGCTGACATCTCTTTGAGGCGCACGTGGAACACGTACGCGCCGTCCGGCATGGGCCTGGTCCTGATCAGACGGTGAGCTACCCAGTGGATAATGGCATGTGGCTAAACGATAACAGCCGCACGCTGCGCTTATTGCTTGTATTCAAAAGCGCAAAAAGTCTGACAACCAGTCTTGCCAAGGAGTATCGTGTTACCCAGTAACTACGCTGTGGAGGTCAGACAGGCAGTCGGTCCATGTAAAATATTGATATCCAGATAAATCCGGTTAGGCCTGGTCGTAAGTCGACCCCAACATAGTTAGGAATAGGCAGATTGATTGGGTAGATATCGCAACCCGCATGGCGTAATACATATTTTACCAATGAATTGGTAATTACGATAGGAATCTACCTTTTTTTTTCTTTGCCTCATCAACCAAAACCTTATATCTTTCTGTTCTTCCTGATCGATCGTCTGTAAAACACTTTCAATTACCTACGCAAAACTAAACTTATTACGTTAACAGCGTTGCTTTTCCGGTAAGTTAAGAATTACGAACTTATGTATTTAATAAACCCTGTACTTATTTTTGTTGCTGACGATTCTTCAGGAATAAAAACAAAAGAAAAAGCGGATCAAACCGGAATGAGAAAGTAATAGTGGATAAGACAGAGATTAAAACAGCAGACGAACAAGCAGGGGATCGAGGAGGGGGAGGGATGGAGGGGGGTTCAGGGGATCAGATCAGATAACTCGTATTGTCAATATTTTAATAAGTAATGTGTGTTGATGGCAACAGGCTCAGGCGCTTTACTTTGTGTAGATAATCACCACTGAATTCAATCGTGATCTTATGTTGTGGTATGTGATCAAGAACTCTTCACAAAATCAATCAAAACAAATGAAGCTGTTTGCCACCCCTGACCGCTATAGAAAGCACATCAAGACACAGACAAACGGACGCTCCTATTGTCCCGATGCGTGCAATTATCGGCTCTTTGACTCGCAGCCGCAATCGTAGCGGACGTGCGTTGCAGACTGTCATTGATTTCTGTCATGAGCTGTATTTAATGTTCACAGCTCTGTTTGAACAAACACGGATCTATATGTGAATGAGCTGTTTGACAAAGCTTCTCTTCTGTGTTTCTTTTGTGTCTCTATTAAGCGGTGGCCCAGTGACATCGGCCGCGACTTACGAGTAGGTTTAAGGAGTTTTTTTTTTACTTTTTAGTTTTTTTTTTAGATTTCGTAGGTGCCAACCCAGACATGCGCTGTACTTTGTGTATATTATTTCATGACCACTCGCCCGCATGACCGCGAGGAAACCGGCATGTCCTGGAACCAAAAATTCGAAGCCATGTGACATCTACCAACCCGCACTGGGCCCGTAAGGTGGATTACCACCCACTGCCTCTAACCAAGAGGAGACCGAACATTATATATAATGTGACATCACAGCTGAATTGGAAAAATGTCAACAAAGTTTTGGCGGGCACTGTATCTCAGTGTCTAGGTTCCAAAGCCTATTTTCGGCATTGTGCTGGCCAAAGATCCGAGTTAGCTAATGGCCGTTCCTGGAGTCTTAATAAATAAAACTTGATGATATCATTATATCAAAATAATGGTGGAATGAAAACTCTGTCCTATTCCAGGAATAAAACAGCCTTTTCAGCAAATGTCAAGTTGACATTTAAGAAATAAATAAAAGTGTATCTAACGTACTTATAACAATGAGAATGACAGTTGCCATTATAATAACAGAAAGTATAAAGATCGTGTCTTCATCTATCACCTTGATCATTCTTCCTTGAATGAATGACTCAACATTGTTAACATAATCAATAAACTTGCCCACACATTGTGCATAATTATATCACAATCGGAATGTCAATTAATTTGGAAGTGTTAAACGCAACTTTTATCAACATATCCCTAACAAAAATGTCTGCCCAACTTTTGTGAAATCCCGGTGAGTGGGTCGTCTTAGATAGGATTTCCCAATTTACACATCATCAGTTTTCCCCTAATAAATTCAGGGCTCCAAGCCTCAGGCCTTAAATTAAAAACAGTCACGTTTATATAATTACGAAACAATTCTCGTTATATCGTTAACAAAAATCCTATAATATTTATTTATTACGATTGTTTTCTAAATATTTCGAGACAAACTAAGCTTTTAAGTCTTTAAGCCTAAATAATTTGCGTAATTTATTTCATTAATACCTAGGTATGTGTATGACTTCTCGTGTCTGTTTGTGAGACTGCGACATTGTTCGAAACTGCGCAACGGATATTGATGCGCTTATCAACACCATTTAGAGAAATTATTCCGAAAGGATTATGTGTACAATGCATTAATATTAAACTCACATAAAATAAAGAAATCTTGACGTTTTGTCAAATCGTACAAAACCGTGCAAAGCAATGGCGGATCGTTAGTACTTCTATAATCTCAAGCTGAAGCTATCCATGAGGTGGTTAAGGTAAAGGATTAATAATTAAAAGATTGCAAGCACACTAAAGATTTACTACCTAATAATAAAATAATACCACGCTCGCCAATCAACCGTAATATTATGAAAAGATACCCTACTGAGTTACCGTGGGGATTTCCGCTTAAAAGAGGTTACATTCATTATCTTCCGGGCGCAGCTATCAGATACTGCCTCATCTATGTCAGGCGTAGACAGAGTAAACTATAGACTGCTGCATATCTTCTTTTTCATTCGCACAAGAAAAAGAGAAACATATTAACGTCACTAGCAAAGAAAAGAGACAGAGTAAGAATATTTCTGTCCCTTACTGCGTGTCGGCTAAGCACATCAATATGCACAACAACGTTTATGAATGAAATACTTAATAAAAATTATGAATGAAATAAGAAAAACTACACCGCGATTAAACGCAAAATAAGATCTTTTTCGTGCATAATTCAATAATAGTACATTTGCGCAACTGTGAAAATGGTAAGGTGCAGTGTAATAATCTGTAAAAATGATAGTATGGATTTTATAGAAATTTATAATAGAAGGAATGTTTTGTCCCTTTCGGTAAAACGGATACCATGAGTCTATAGATTACTCTGTCTACGATGTCAGGTAACCCAGTACTTCAACCGTCATTTTAGTAACAAAGTTTGCATTTCGTCTTAATCCACAAAGGGCACGCAGGCATCACAGGAGCTAGGATTACCATGTTTGGCATACAAATCCTATATTTGACACTATTAGTCCATTCAAATTCGCAGTCTTAATAGGATAGAACATGGATTATGTGGGTCGGGATTACGATAGAGAGGTAAACTCTCATTTAGCTTAGCGTTGGTGCGGAAAACTGGAAAATTCGCTTCGGACGCGTAGGTACGTTTTGAATACTTTATTATACGGCCATGTCTGTTTACGTATACATGGTATATGGAAATGTGTGGCTCTGGTGTTGCGAAGCGTGATTTGACAATATGTAGGGGTATATTATGTTCCCACAAGTTAGCTGTCTGTTTAGAATAGGTACACCGCACTTTTTCCGTGTTTGGGAAAAAACAAAACACGATCGCCAGGTTTTTTCTTGTGTGATCACGAATCCATTTTGCTTTAGTAGTGACTATGCTTTTTTGACAACAGACAAATTACTTTCGAATTTATAATATTAGTATGGATAAATACAACAAAGCCGTGATCACGAATCCGTATTGTATTAGTAGTGACTATGCTTTTTTGACATTATTCATATGCTTATCTATATAAATAAAACAAAGTCGGGTTAGCTACACGATTTATAACTTAAGAACGGCTAGACCGATTTTTATTATCTTTGATATGTTGGATTAGCCTCCGCCCCGAATAGCGGAATATCTATCATCTAAAACATGTGAAAAATTCACGAAAAAAATGTTTGAAGATAATTAATTTTCTCTCATTTATTGATTCTAAAAACATAAACATTTAATATACGTACTTTTGTTTTTTTAGGTACTCTGGGCCAATCATTTAAGCCACATTTTTTATCAAATGTAAACGCATTTATGGAGAATATTTGAACCTATTGGTACTACTCGCAACACCTTGAAAATTTAGACGTTCTTACGCCTCTATACGAACTCTTTATGATGATGCTTGATTTTTGGCATGCAGGATGTACCTAAATTAATATTTTTTTGTGGTTGAAAATCGTGATTCAGCAAAAAACGCGGCTATAATAATAACTTAACAAGCAAGTCAGTGAGAATTGAGTTAAAATGCTATTGTTCTTTCGGATGTAAGTTTCAAGAAACAAAACACTGTTGTTGTTGAAAAATATGATTGACGTGTAGGTAAAAGTGTAAAATGATTTTATTACTGTAAGTGACAAACCTACTTACAGAAATAAAATCATTTTCAACACACTTGCTCGTAAAGTAGCTCTTATTGAACCGCTTTTCGGTCCATAATGGCGTGTATTACGAACGCGTGCTTTTTCTTTACTTTAATCCACTTGTGCTATAATACCACAGATAACTATTTACTAGTCGGAGATGCGTGCTTTTTTAATCTCATCAAAGAGACTTCATGCCAAAAGAAATCCGCGGGCTATTTTTTTTTTTTTTTAGATAGTCTGGATTGTCCTTGGTCGCAAAATGAACTAATATTTATTTACCTTAAGGTGAATGCGCAGGGACCACGGACAATTTAAGGTGAATGCCAAACCAAACGGAAAAGACCCTGACTGGCGTTCTATTATTGCGGATTCTCACTGAACGAATGTATATTTCTCTATGCCAATAGTACTTTCTAATTCCATACTAAATACACTACAATTTGACGTACGACAACACTACGATCAGTCTAAACATTAGCTAAAATTGTGTTTATTGTTTTTTTTTCTATAGGCTGTTTAACGGTTTCGTCAGTGCCAAAGACTAATATATTAAAAATGAGAGTCAATGCTGCGCGCATCGCTAGTGCTGGCTAGCACGGCGCGCGGGAAAACAAAACAAGCGCGCCATTTTCCATACAAGTTAATATTTAACAATACAAGTCCTTTTTTTTTCCTCGCATGTGTGTTGAAAAACGTCGTATGAAACGCGTGTGCATTAATCAATATACACTCGGCTTTCTTATCGCCGAATCGAATAATATCGCCTCGAGTATAATGATCAACATAGCACACATGTATCATAATGTACTATTTCAACACACTTGCTCGTAAAGTAGCTCTTATTGAACCGCTTTTAGGTCCATAATGGCGTGTATTACGAACGTGTGCTTTTTCTTTACTTTAATCCACATGTGCTGTAATACCACAGATAACTATTTACTAGTCGAAGATGCGCGCTTTTTTAATCTCATCAAAGAGATTTCATGCCAAAAGAAATCCGCGGCCTATATTAAACTTTTTTTTTAATAAGCTGTATTGTCCTTGGTCGCAAAATGAACTAATATTTATTTACCATAAGGTGAATGCGCAGGGACCACGGACAATTTAAGGTGAGTGCGCAGTGGTAGACCGCGAAATTAAAATTTTCTTAGGTTTTTTGCAATTTTCAGGTCGGTGTCAGGTTTTATCTTGATCAAAATATGATTTGCGGCTATAGTACCTCTTTACAGAATTATAATAATCATTAGAATCATTAATACATCTTTCTAAGTTAGATTTGTTCTTATGGAAAAAAGTTCTATAACTTAAGGATTCAATTCTAATGACTATAATTCTGTAAATACATATATATTATAGATAGTCGCGAATCTTATTTGATCTAGATACAACCTGATATTTAGTAAGGTGAATACCTTAAATTAGACCGTGGTATTCCGAAACCAAACGGAAAAGACCCTGACTGGCGTTCTATTATTGCGGATTATCACTGAACGAATGTATATTTCTCTATGCCAATAGGCAATAGTATTTTCTAATTCCATACTAAATACACTACAATTTGACGAACGACAATTAACACTACGATCAGTCTAAACATTAGCTAGTTTGTGTTTATTATATTTTTTCTATAGGCTGTATAACGGTTTTGTCAGTGCCAAAGACTAACATAATTTTTAAAATGAGAGTCAATGCTTTTTTTTATTTACACCTGCGCGCGCATCGCCAGTGCTGGCTAGCACGGCGCTCGGGAAAACAAAACCAGCGCGCCATTTTCCATACAAGATAATATTTAACAATTCAAAAGTCATCAATCGTCAATTTAACAATTCAACAAGTCTGTGTTTTTTCCTCGCAAGTGTGTTGAAAAACGTCGTATGAAACGCGTGACACTCGGCTTTCTTATCGCTCTCGCCTGGCCTGCGGCTCGCGCGAATAATATCGCCTCGAGTATAATGATCAACATAGCACACATGTATCATAATGTACTATTTTGCAAAATTTCTTTAGTTAGTACGAAATTCCGAACGTGTTTGTCTTTGAGGTCGAATTCAAAATCGGAACTTCGAAAGGGCTGGCCTTTGTCTCTCTCTCTTTCTAATGGCGGGAAAGACATAGAGTGTGAATGTTTCGAATTGTATGATTAACCTAAGGCTGAATAAGATATTCGCGGCTTTCAGAAAAAAAAATTAAAAAGTTACTTTGTCTCACTCAGTGAGCAAAATCGCATTTTGCTCACTGATTTCAGGCAGCAAAACCTACATGTTTGAGCTACTGAAGTGAAAAGAATATTATTATAAGTCCGAAAAAATTGTCTGCAACAACGTAAATAACGCAATGAATTGTGTTGAACTGTCAAAATGAAAGCCTTTGCTACTGATAGTGTGTTACGCAATTACTCGTAACTCAATGTGTCCACCTATGGACTATTGCAACACCCAAGGGGTTGTGTGTAACCAACCTTAGAGACTGAGTTGAAGCCTCTCGTGTATGAAGCAATGCTTGGCGTCAGAAAAAGGTGTGGATGTAATACTCTCTGGGGACGAACTGTTACACCTTCTCGTTAAAAATTCATATCACTAGAATTTAATCATATTCATGCAGACAAAACATCACGCCTGAATCCTCGAAGGTGTATGCAGGGTGACAGGTACATCGACGATCGATCGTAAACTGAAACCATGAATTTAGTATATTTCGTGGTTTATAAAAAAAAAATAGCTGTTCCTTACACTTTGACCGTGTAGGTCTCTTCTACGAAACATCTCTTTTTTTTTTAATAACGGACTAAAAATTTCGACGCAAGTACCGTAGGTGCGGGCCAGCCGACGGCGAGCAGTGGGCAGCTCACTCACCGGGTCGACGGCGCGTTGTGTTCCACGCGCGCCTCAAAGAGATGTCAGCACTAACTAACAGCGTCTGCTAGGGCCGATGCCTGCCAGGGTCGCGGGTTATTCGAAAGAGATACCGTGGCCTTTGGCACAGGCAACTGAAAGAACACGGGTGGGTTTTAGTCAGTCGAAGTCTGACACGCCCTCCCGCTCCGAACAGAGCGGGAGAAGTTATTTGATAATTTCCGAAACAAAAAAAAAAAAGTGGGTCTTGAATCATGTACTTAATCCATGGTAATTGGTTTCGCGTCGATATGCCCGCCACCCTGTATTGTTCATTTAAATCACTGCTAAGTATAACACTTGACTATAAACAGACCTGCAAACACTCACTACATTCAATCACCAACAAGACGCTAACAAGAAAACTGCGGTACCGTTGAGTTCTGCGCAAGAGCCGTTCCCTGCAGTGCTCGTGCGCTTAAAAAGCCATCGACAGCTATCGCAGTCCGGATATGTACCGTTACGGCCTTGATCTGTAAGACGTTGTTAAAAAAGTAACCTCTTAGATTGTTGTTTTGTTGTCTTTAAATGAAGATGCCACAATTGGGTCCAAAAAGATTATATAGATAGGAAACGAGCATTGATCATCCCGCTTGCTCAAAGAGGCTTGTGATTTTTGACTTTTAACTTCTTCTTAGCGTGTCGATAGCAATCTAAATGGACTCGGCCCAGAATTCGGCTACTTGTTTGGCGCCTTCACCAGCGGCCATCAGTTCCTGTAACGTGCAGCTGACAGGACTTTTAACTTTTGCTTCCTCACCTTATTTTGTACTTTATTGTGAGACGATGTTTGAGACTTATTTCTTTAAACATTTGAACGTAAAACGCTTACCTTTTAATGGAACAACTCCAATATTAAAACTGGTAAAGACTAACTGAACAGACAATACCTACCCAGAAGAAGGCGAAATAATTATGGTAACTACATAGATGGGATGATAATAATAATAATATATACAAAACTACATACCACTTACTATAGCTGTAATTCTACTTACTTATGATGAGTTAACCGTTATAGCCCTTGCGCATTACATTATATCTTCTAAAATGTGTTTATAGGTTAAGTACAGCTCAAAATTGAGCATGATAAAATGACAGATTACGGACTTTGTAGCGAAAAGTATGCAATCATAACGGTTGTCTTTCAACTTGCGTTGTATAACCTCAGTTTTATGTATTTTTAGAGCAAATAGAAAACAATTTTACTATAGCATTAGCTTGTCTTGTGACTATACTAGCTGCGCCCCGCGGTTTCACCCGCATAAGTGTCGATCCGCATGTGGGAATATTGGGATAAAAAGTAGCCTTTAACCGGTTAATGCCGTAATTACTGAAACAATTAAAAAGCCATTGTGTCTCGCGTGGATCTAAGGGTTAAGTTAATCCAGAGTAGCTACCCCCATGCAAAATTTTATCAAAATTAGTCCAGCCGTTTGAGCATGAAGAAGTAACAAACATATAAACACACACACACCCTCACTCACAAACTTAAAGCCATTAAAATATTAGTGTGATATAGGTACAAGGTGTTAGGGACATCGACATGAATTCAGCACAAAAGTGACTTACTCGGTCAAAATGTATGGCAGAGCAAATTTTTTAAATATTTTTTTATTCAGAATCATGTACTAAATCCATGGTGACAGGTTGTGAGTCAGTGTCCCTGCTACCCTGTATATGTTTTGCATTGTTAAATGTTTTTTTTAGTTATGTATTTTTTGATGACTAAAAATTATAAAGTATACGTCACTTCTTTTATTAACTTTACCAAATGGGATGTCGCATTTAGTCTACACTGAAGCATAAAAAACGACCATTTTAAAAATACTACACGATATAGCATGAGACAATGTCATATAAAAAGTAATTTGTCTTCCAGCCAGCATTGCACACTTGCACACTGCACAGTGAGCTCTGAAGACAATTCCGTCGCAATTTTCACAAATGGTTCAAATAAATAAAACATAACTTACAAACGTATTACAGTTTATTGTTGTTTTCTTGGATGATGGACCAACGAGGCTGAAACGATTGCGTTCTTTAGAATTTACACCTTACATACTCCATATCCATGTTAATATTTATAAATATTATTACAATGGTCAATGTGACTTGAATCTGTAGCATAACAACACTTGATCTCTTGCATACCTACTCGTATGCAAGAGATCAAGTCATCATCTGCCTAGCCTTTTCACAACTATGTTGGGGTCGGCTTCCAGTATAACTGGACGCAGCTGAATACTAGATAGTATTGTGTATTTTACTTAGAGCGAGAGAGATAAAAAGTTAGAAAGAACGCAAAAAAAAATGAAGTAATAGCGCGGGCGTGCGATGCGATGCGACGCGGTGGGATCGGGGGAACAAGAAATTTCACACGGAAGTCGCGGGCAGAAGCTAGTATTTGAATATACAGAACATAATTTAGTAAAAAGCCCCACCAGCAACACCTTTGAACAACAACAAAACAAGTCCAATTCCAAATAATATCGAAAGTAATTCAGAAGCTCTAAATCCTTGTTATTTAAAGGAACTGTTTCAAAATACTTCAAACGAAGTCAACAATTTGCTCCGTGTTCAACATAGACTCGGCGACGGCGATGTCAGCCTTAAATATTCAGAGAATTTAAATATTTTACATAACGGACACCGCTGCATAGACTTACTGATACAAAGTATACAATTAGTATTAAATGTAGACACGGAACTTGTAAATATTTAACTTTATAGAAACGAAATGTTGGTCGAACAAATTCTTACTGAAGTGAAGAGGTTAGATAACGTAGATGACCACCTTTCTCCCTACAATAAACATTATTTTTAATGGAGGCTCGTTTAATGCAGGTTGCTTATGGTCGTGTTCTTTTTTCAAATGATTATTACTATCTACCGACCTTTCAATGTACTACATTCTGCCTAACCATTTCCCGACTATGTTGGGGTCGGCTTCCAGTCTAACCGGATGCAGCTCAATACCTGTATTTAAAATGTAGTGACTGCCTATCTAACCACGACAACCCAGTTACTGGACAACACGACCCCTTGGTAAGATTGGTTGTCAGTCTGTCAAAGATCCAAGAATGACAGCCGGGTTAACGTGCCTTCCGAGGCACGAAGGGTATGTAAAGATGGTCACCCACCTACTACAGAACATAATTCCCCTTTTACGCCATTATTTCCTGTTTCATGGCATTGTTCCCTGTTCAATTACTTCCTGTTTTGTGCCAATTTCGTCCAGCTATTTCTGAGAAATCCTGATTTTAAATGTCACTTATTTATCACCTGAAGCTGAAATAAACGCGCGATCGACAAATATCGGCAGTTGCTGACTTTAACTAATTATTTGGCCGATTTGTTTAGTCAATTTTACTTTAAACCCAACAGTGTAAAGGTTTACAAATAGTCAGGCCAATTTATATTTCGTTTCAGAACCAATAAATATTTTTTTTAATCGTTTATTGTGGTTTACGTCATTTCCTGTAAATCAGGTTTTAGACATAAAAAACATTTAAGATTCACTAAAAAAGCTTCTAGTCAGGGCAATTACCTACGAAATAATCACGATTTATTGATACCACTTATGTAACATGTGAACATGACGCAAACCCCAAATTACAATAAGTAACACCAAAAACGAACAAAAAGTATGTTACAAAACTCTCTATATTTTATTCAGCACTTCAATTCGATCTAAATTAGCTTTGAAAACTAAAATAAAAATGTAGGTCACACAGAACTAAAATAAAATGTATACTGAAGTCGGGTCACTGATTGCAGTGGACAAAAACTTTGTCGTCCATGTAGATTTGTCATACGTATTATAATTATTACACTCAGAAAGTAAAGAGAATTTAATGTCGAAATCATGTGTTTCGAGATTTTTATATGAATTACTGTAGGTAAATAACGCTTCCGTGATCATTATAACTTAAAAAAATTAAACACAAGAGATAAAAAATAACCACAAAGACAATATCTTCATTACAGATCAAGTTTTAAGTTTTTTCTCGAAGAGGTTCATAACATATATACAAGTAGCTACACACATCATTTCAATTCAATTCAATTCATCTTTATTGTGGATCATAGGAAAGTGTACACAATACAGCTGCTAGCTGGTGTCAATTTAGATTCATATAAAACACCTTAGCTACAGATTTGACCTGTAAAAATTAGACGTACAGGTACATCCTGAGTACATCCCTAGTCGCGTGGCACAGCGTACAATCAACACATTAAGCAATAGACTCTGTGCGCTATGTACAGTTAGACAAACAAGGGTCTCGGCCGCTCTCCGGCCAGGCCCAATAGCGGTAATTGCTCAAACCAGAGACAAGTGCCACACTCGCCAATAGGGATGGCACGCAAACGAATTATGTACGCCATTGTTTGGCGGCTGCTGTACTGTATCTGAGAGATTGATTGATTAGCCTTTTGGCTTTGCCAGAAACCAGTTACTACCGTTTTTATTAGACAGTCAGTGATGAATAGTGTTGGAAACAGGTCAGGTGTTGTGTGTTGAAACTCGACTAGTAGGTCAATCAGATGCAGAAACTGATAGTAAGATCTAGCACTTTTGACTGAGAAGCGACCTTATTATTTTCTTAGACGGTAATTAAAATGTATCTCTATCGTACCTACAATAGCGCACAATTACAGGTAAGAGTGAATATTCAGAATTCTGTATTGCATTCTCTAATGTTGGTAAAACAGTTGGTAGGCTTAAAATTAATTAAACAATTATGGACCCTATCGGACACAGCATAGTAGGAGAGAGGAGGAAGAGACCCCTGCTTGAGATACCTGCTTGAGTAAGGAGTTCTTTTTTATGTTATCTTTACATAGTAGGTAATGGGCTGGTGTCCGCAATTCCAGGTCATTAATACGCGTATTTTGCGTGTATTTTTTTTCCTTTTTTAGGGTTCCGTACCCAGAGGGTAAAAACGGAACCCTATTACTAAGACTTCGCTGTCCGTCCGTCCGTCCGCCCGTCCGTCTGTCTGTCACCAGGCTGTATCTCATGAACCGTGATAGCTAGACAGTTGAAATTTTCACAGATGATGTATTTCTGTTGCCGCTATAACAACAAATACTAAAAACAAAATAAAATAAATATTTAAGGGGAGCTCCCATACAACAAACGTGTTTTTTTCTGCGTTTTTGCCTTGTGGTACGGAACCCTTCGTATGCGAGTCCGACTCGCACTTGGCCAGTTTTTCTACCTTACATAATATAAAACAAAGTCGCCGAAATGTCTGTACGCGCGCATATCTTCCGAATGACTGCACCAAATTGGACAATTCTTTTTTTACCGACTTCAAAAAAAGGAGGTTATCAATTCGATACGTATGTATGTAATATTATTGGATTTGCATTATATTCACATATGATGATCTATTAGGGCTTCCAAACAAATATACAAAATTTCATAGACGTATGTATGTATGTATGTATGTTTGTCCACGCATATCTCCGGAACTATTAATCGGATCGTGACCATTTTTTTTATTGGCTTACATTTTCTTCAACTTAGGGAACAGTGCAAGTTTCATCAAGATCGATTCAGTAATTTTCAAGATATGGACTAATACGTGTAAGTGTGACGGCCTGGCTTATTGATAAGATCTACGGGTGTAATGTCAAAGGGAAAACATCTCAAAACCTTGGTCAAATACTAGTGCAAAAACTAAAAATTACGAAATAAAAACTTTAATTTCGGAAGTCGGTGGCATAAAACTAAAATACAGATCCCAAGACACCGACTTCCGAAATTAAAGTTATTTCATAATTTTGAGTTAATTTCTTTTTGAAGTCGGTTTAATTTTTTTAAATTACTTTTTATTTATTTAGTCCGGTATTGCCAGGCTGTGGTTTGTAAAGAAAATATCGGAAATTCGAAAAAAATTGCACCCGAGGGAAGCTGGGGCGGGCCACTAGTACCTACCTATATAGTTAACATTAGTTAATTATTTCTGTTGTTTAGTATTAATTTAAACTATGATAATAACGAACATAATTAGAGAAATTCAAGTAGACTTTAGAACTTTTTTCAAGTTGTTTTACCTGGCAGCCCTACGTATGTCCTAGATGAGCGCTGTGTTGGCTTTTACTCACAATTAGTAGGACATTTTGTTTTCCGTCTCTTTGCAAATATTTCGGTTCACTAGAAGTTCTAATTTAAATGATTCCGCCTTCATTTCTCTTTCGTTTAATTTAATGGAAGTCGAATTGGCGACAGCGAAATTTGTAACATTGATTATGTTTCATTTCAGTAAGGTTTGAATGTTTTAAGTAACAAATAACTACAAAACTCTTGAAATGAAATGTTTATTTATGTTAGTAGATCTTTTAAGACACTTTTACACGTATATATTTTAAAACTTGGCAGTGCCGACATTTCCTTTCTTATTATTTTTTTCGATTTTCCAATCCTATCCTACTTACTACTACTATCCTACTATAATATTATAAAAGTTTGTGAGGATGGATGAATGGACGGATGTTTGTTACCTACTCTTTCACGTAAAAACTACTGAACGGATTTTAATGAAACTTTACAGTAATATACTTAGCTTATACATCAGAATAACACATAGGATTTTTTATCCCGATATTCCCACGGGATCGACACTTATGCGGGTGAAACCGCGGGGCGCTGCTGGTTAAAAATAAACTGCGTTCTTCGTAGCTTTCATATAGGTAAAACTTCTTACTGCCTTAAAAAAAAATTCGCAGAATCAAATCAGATTCTAGAAACATTATTCAAAAACTTTCAGAACATGACTCATCTTGACAGTTATTAAATGTGATAGACATTTTCAGAAAGAAAATATACGATCTATTAACCTTCATTTTAGATTAATAACCACATTACTAAAGATATCATTTACTAGAACATTCATCTTTTCATACACATGGCATGAACCATTTTCTCTTGTAAAAATGACCCACAAAAAACAACACAGATTAATATTAGAGAAATATTATAATGACAGCTTTTCACTGAGAATTTCAATATAGAAATTTTGATACTTACTCATTAAAAATAATCACACTAATATTATAAAGGCGAAAGTTTGTGGGTGTGTGTGTGTGTTTATATGTTTGTTACTTCTTCACGCTCAAAAGGCTGGACCAATTTTGATAAAATTTTGATAAAACTTTTTATCCCGATATTCCCACGGGATCGAAACTTATGCGGGTGAAACCGCGGGGCGCAGCTAGTTCACTATAATTATGCAGCTGGAATGCACGTTCTATGAAACAAGTGTAGGTACTTAACCTTTATACAGGGTTAGTTTTCTAAGACCAGCCAAATCTAAGGGTGACCATCAAACTGAACAATTGTATCCATGGGACCAACATCGTAATCGCGAATAAAAATTCAGCCGTCCCATACGTTTAGGTCGAGTAAGTAGGTATTGAAGTTTTCTATGGCACAGTTGATAAATTTTTCGCGATACGATATTGGTCTCATAAAGAAAGTTGAAAGAAACAGTGTTAGTTTTCGTAAGATACATAGTATATCGGAAGATACATAATATTAAGCTCAAGATCAATCATTAAACTTGCAACAGACATTGGCTGTGTTCATTGGATGTTTACTAATATCAAGTCTGTGATTAGTACCTAATAATCTACTTATTGTTAAACCCCAACTATTGATCCCTAATTCCTGTAAAGCGAGCAAGAAGTATTCAAAACGTCGAAGACCGATGACAAGATGGATCGATGACATACTTACATGACATCTTGAAGACCAAGATTGTCACATAACAGGGAAAAATATGTTCAACCAATACAAGGTTTATAGGCTGTGTGTGGAGTGATCTTAAATTACCACAAAAACATGACGTAAACGCAAGCTGGATTATAAACCATGTAAGACAAAAGGGTTTATAAAAAAACTTAGGCCCTTAAAATGCAATGTTGGATTTTCAACTTTTGGCGCTGAGCTGAGCGTTGAAAATTCAACAGAGTTTTTTATTTAGACATTAGCGTCTCTAAACTAAGCTTAAAGAGCTAACTGTGACAGCGGGCGTCGCCTGTGGCATTGAAACTGGTCACATATGATGGAGGCGAGTGCAACCGGTTTGCCAGACCTTGCCCTGCCTCGGAGGACACGGAGAGTGCCGAGTAATACTTTCGTACTACTTGCGATTCCAAGCCGCCATCTTGGAACTTGGCACTACTTTTGAGATTTGATCTTGAAGACAGAAGCAGTGAATAATAAAAAACCGGGCAAGAGCGAGTCGGACTCGCGCACCGAGGGTTCCGTACCATCATATGTTTTTAAATTTTCATCGCCAAGGTCTATATTCGTCAGAGAATTTTAACACTGTGCTCTGCGGTGTAGAATATTGTAGTTTTATGTTAGCGCCATCTCTTGACCGATAGTCTATCACATAGAATAATTTCAGATTTTGCAAACTCTTTGCAAACTTCGGAGATAAGGGGGGGGGGACGGTATTTTTTTTGCATTTTTCATCAAGTCAAAAACTATGCGGGCTAAAAAAAAAGAAAAAAATGTTTGAGAATGTGCAAACTGCGCTCTTTCATATGATACCCCACTTGCCCTAGTAGCCCCACTTCAAATTTTTCAGACCCCCTTTCAGTCCCTGTTGCAAAAAATATACATATATTTTTATTTCTTTCTTATTTGCAAAATAGTTGGGCAAACGTCATCTAAAATTATTCCAAATTTCAAGTTGATAGCATTAGTAGTTCTTGAGATATCCAGCTGTGACAGACAGACAGACTGTCTCACCGTATGGGTTCCGTTTTTACCATTTTGGTACGGAACCCTAAAAAGGCCAGAAATGAGTAGCGGAAAATAAAATGTAGGTTGCCGAAGAGAAATGGTGGCCCAGTGGTAACGGCCGCGACTTACGAGTACGCTCGTAGGTTCGAACCCAGTTAGGCGCGTTACTTTGTTTAAATTATTTCATCACCACTGCTCTCAGATGGCTGAAGGAAAACATCGTGAGAACCCGGACACCGGCAACGGCATGTCCTAAAACCAAAAATTCGAAGACATGTCACATCTACCACACTGGGCCCGCGTGGTTGATAACGGTAAAGGCCCACTCCCGCTTATAGAGAGGAGGCCCGTGTCCCAGCAGTGGGAGCATTATATGCTGATTAAGTAGAATGTTGAATGGCGTCGGGATTTCGTCTTTAGGTACCTTCGCATAGAAAATGAAAGCTAACAAAACCTCGCAATAACCGGTTAATGTGAACTATACCCGCAAAATCAAACACATCGACAAATACCAAATGAGAGGCCCGATCATCAAACTCGCTTCGGATATTCACAATAGACGGATAAACTCCCCCCAAATATGGTCGGTGTATCCCTACGGCCCTTATTCAAGCACAATCCGAGTCTAACTGTATTACACAGCCAGCTTTCGATATTTTTTCCCGGGATTTATTGCCCCAACCCGGGGATTTACAGCTTTGACCGAAATGCTTACCCACAGCATTTTGTTAGCTTTTTATTGGCAATTTGTTACCTTGTGTATCTTTTTGGGATTCGTGATTCAACCACAGATTGAACTCTTGACAGTTTTGATTTATTCATAATGAAATTTTGATGTGCCAGACACCGGAACTTAATATCGTACGCGGCCTTCATAAAAAATACGTTTGGCTTAAGATTTTAAGGGCGCCCACGAGCAACTTGTTGCCCAGCAACTGTTTTGTCTTTGTCTCCTCGCCTGGTTTTGGGACGATGCGCACACGGGAGCGACAGCATCGCTTCTTTTTAACAGACTTCAAAAAAAAGAGGAAGTTCTCAATTCGGTTGAATTTTTTTTTTTATGTTTTTCCTCAGTAGGTACCTACTATTTATAAGCCATTAAGCAAAATTATTTTTTCATTGAATAAGCTATGCCTCAGGGGTAGTCCCATATAAATTTTATTAACTTGGGTAGTTTTTGAGTTGGCTTCAATAATACGATTTTTTTCCACTTAGTTTATATTTATGATGTTTTAATAACTTCATGTCACTGATATTTACATAGCAAGTAGTAGGTATTATATGAATTTGTGGGGCGTTGGAAGTCGGTTGTTTTTTTTTTTTGTAAAATAACATTTATTGTTAAATTTTCGGTTGAGCGGCGAAGGCTAGCCGGCAACTTGTTCGTCGCCGTGCGCGCACTTGCATTGCAACCAATAAACAGGCGACACTTGCGTCCAAACCCGCGGACAAAACTGTCTCCCGGCTGTCGTGTCGCTACATGCGCGCACTTTCATACAAACCCGTAGACTTGATGTGAGTGAGAAATTAGTTGCGTAGGCAAAAGTTGCTCGTGGGTGCCCTCTCTAAGGGTTCGTCCCGCTACGCAATGTAATTCCCCCTTCACCGGTAATGCTATATTTTCAACGATAAAAGCTTTTGCCGCCTCCATCTTTAATACAAAATATAATGGAAAAATAAATGACTCTTTATATCGTCAGATTGTGTTATATCGAATCACTTCGACATAATGATACAACGAAATCGAATCTAATTAGATTTTCACGGCAACAAGTTACTTTTACTGACAGAATTTATGTAATGGTAGGTGTAAACTTACCTCAGAAGGGAGTCATAGAATTGAAACAACAAATAAATCAACGCAATAACAATATTTATTATAGATTATTCAGTACATTTTACATTATTTACTAACCTTAAACTTATCACTCCGGTGCCTCGTTCAAGACTGACTCATGTCGACAACTTGTTAAAACTGACAATTCACTTCAATGTCAAAACTATTTTCAACTGACAGTGACTTTTTAACGATTTAAAATGACACAGCGTAACTCGACTATAACAAGTTTATCTATGGACTGTTTTCTATAATCTTACTAATATGAATCTACCCTCACATAGATAAGTCTTGTTACAGTCGGCCATCCTTCAAGAACGAGTCCCTTCGTTTCTCATTATTGTTTAAGAGGTGTGAGTATCTTCTATCTATTAAACAATTATCATTCAATGATACTTACAAAAATAACCGGTACCTAATTAGATTAGCTATTATTATTTAACAAAATGATATCATCAATCAGTTTTGTCTCAATTCTTACAAAAATAAAAATATCCTAAATAATCATTTCTCTTAATTTTATAGCTTGAGCGATGTGAAAGCTACTTCCTTCACTCTCACACCGCTTCAGCCACAATGTTTTGAACTACTCATGGGCGACGAGTTCATACGCCAATCCTGCCCAGTTCAAACATTCTCACTCAATCTATTGCCGAGCGAAGTGAGGCTACTTCCTTCACCATCACTCCGTCATCGGCAGCAGTACTATGAGCCAATCATGGGCGGCAAATCCCAATGCCAATCCTGCCCGACTCAAAGCACCCTCACTTTATATCTCTAAGGAACTGGCAAGTATATGCCAGACACCATATCACATAGCTTCTACATCACAAACCACAATCATCTCAAATTATCAACTAAATCTCATGTATAATATTAAGTTACAAATAAAAAATAACATAAAAATTACTCACATTTATTTATCAATATTATTTCTTTTAATTGCTATCACTCTCATTGTCATTTTCATCGCTGGACGAGCAAGCAGGGGCATTAAAACTCAACCATGGATAAATTTTATCAATAGCAACAACCGATTCGTACTTTGCCCCTTTTCTAGTCAAAGGGGTGTCTACAACGAGGAATCGATCGTTTGGTAAGACTTTCTTTATCCTGTATGGACCCTGACACTTCGCTTCTAACTTTTTAGATTGGCCCGGCGCCGATACTACTGCCCTAGCTATCCTAACCAGATCCTTATAATTCGTGGCCTTTTTCCTGTGTTTGTCATACCGATCCTTATTTTTCTCCTGATTTCTTTTAATTCGATCACTCGCTTCAGACCTAATTTCTTCTAAAGTTTGATTACTACTCTGTCCTATGTCATCAATTACGTTATTTAATATGCCTTGGCCCGGGTTCGCCACCGTCCTACCTAACAATAGCTCTGTAGGTGTTTTCTTTGTTACGTCATGAACTGTAGTATTAAGTCCTAGTTGAATGTCCGGCAGAAGTTCGTCCCACGAGCTTCTGTTCTTACCATGAGCCATGGTCCCCAGGGATGCCAGAATCGTTCGGTTATACCGTTCGAACTGCCCATTTGCTCTCGGTGTGGCGACAGAATTGAGGATGTGTTTTGCACCAATCGACTGCACGAATGTCTTAAACTTTTTGCTTGTGAAACTTGTGCCTCTGTCTGTTATGAGCCGCGAGGGAGCTCCAAAGTAAGTAAAAAGAGTCTTCAATGCTTTTATACTCTCTTTGGTTTTCGTACTGCGAACAGGTGTAATGCTGACATATTTTGTAAAGGCGTCGACTATCACAAGTATGTAAGTGTAACCTCGCTTACTTCGTGGAAAAGGACCCAAGTGGTCCGCATGTAAAGTGTGAAATGGTATATCTATTTTCGGAATCGGGTGAAGTAAACCCTCTTTGTTTCCCGAAGGCAGTTTATGATAAGCACACTCAAGGCAAGCAGCTACATACTTTTTTATGAACTTCCGCATCTTCGGGAACCAAAAGAGTGATTTAATTCGGTCCAATGTCTTCTCGAAGCCAAAATGACCTACGTCATCGTGGTTAGATTTCAAGAGTTGCCACCGCACGCCTTTTGGGACCACCCATCTGGTAACACCCTCACCTAAAGTCCTAAACACTCGTCCGTTTTTAATTGTGTATTCCTTATAAATACCTGCAATCTTAGATGTTTCCGGGTCTTCTAGAACATCTTTAATACGCCTAACCTCTTCGTCGGAAGACTGTACAGTAGAGATCCAGTCCTCCGTACTAACCGACAAAATGTCCAGAACGTGACTGTCTTCAGATGGTATTGACACTGGGCCCCTACTGAGTGCGTCTACATGTGACATTCTTTCACCAGGACGATACTCGATTTCGCAGTTATATTCTAAAAATTGAATCCACCATCTAGATATGCGAGGTATGAGATCTCTTTTGGTGAAAGTAGAGCGTAACGCGTTGCAGTCGGTTATGATAGTGAACTTTATGCCAATGAGGTATGTGCGAAATTTGTTCAAGGCACAAACGACTGCAAGTGTCTCTAGCTCGAATGAGTGCAATTTCATCTCATCCGCTGACGTTTGACGACTGAAGTATGCTATTGGCCGCCAGGGATCGGAATCGTTTCTCTGTAATAAGATGCCTGCAACTCCGAATTTACTCGCGTCGGTGTGTAATTGTGTCTCGGCGTTGGGGTTGTACAAGGCCAGAACAGGTCTTTCGGTTAAGTGCTTTTTAATGGATTGGAAAGATTCCGTTTGTATATCTCCCCAACTCCAAGGTGTGTCCTTTTTCAAAAGGTTTGTCAAAGGCCTAGCAATTAATGCAAATCCTTTCACAAACCTTCTGAAAAAACTAGCGAGTCCAAGAAACCTCCTAACCTCGTGTTGATTTCGGGGAGCAGGAAACCTGGACACCGCTTCAATCTTTTGGATCCCAGGTCTGATACCATCTTTATCTATTTGGAAACCAAGGAAATCGATTCGTTCTTGGAAGAAATGGCATTTTTCCATCTTAAGAGTTAAACCTGCCTCACGTAGGAGGTCTAGCACTTCTCCGAGGCGTGTTAGTCCTTCCTCAAAATTTCTTGATGGAATCATAATGTCATCCATATATATAACTATATAACCAACTTTGGCCTTACTGAGGATTTTGTGGATCGCTCTCTGGAAAACTGCTGGGGCATTTGCCAGCCCGAAAGGCATACGATTGTACTCATATTGCCCGTCGGGCGTGACAATTGCAGTTCTCTCTCTAGATTGCTCGGCTATAGCAATTTGATGATAGCCTGAGGCCAAATCAAGCGACGTGAACAATGATTGACCTGAAAGCTGATCCAACAAGTCGTCAATTCTCGGCAGGGGATAATGATCTCTTTTGGTGCGGCTGTTCAGGGCGCGGTAGTCAACGCAAAGACGCTTTTCGCCTGATTTCTTTTTGACTAGGACAATTGGACTAGCGTATGGGGAGTTAGACTCTCGCACAATACCATGGTCGATCATATCACCGACCATCTCCTGAACCAATTTACGCTCAGAGTAGGGTAGCCGGTACGGCCTATAAACGACAGGAGTGGAATCCTTGAGGTGAATTTCCATTTCTGTAACGTTGGTAAATCCCAAGTCGTGCATTCCAGTAGAGAAGCAGTCCTTATATTTTTCCAGCAATTTTACGCATTGACGGTTTTGACCTTCCGACAACTGCTTTCCGCAATTAGGAATGACAGAAACATAATTATTCAAATCATTCGTAACTCTCAAAACATGTAAGTCTAAATTCCCCGATCCTACAAGCTGAGCACGTGTAATGAGGGTGTTTTCTTTGAAGCACACTAAGTTCAAACCAACGTTTTGGACTAATAAGTGGCATTCAGAATCATGAATTTCATATTCTCCCGGTAACAGATAGTACTCATGACCCGCGCAGCCCCTCACCGATCCGCCTACATAGATATTTCCGGTACAAGCAATATTCGACTTTACAGGGACTGATACCATCTCACCGATATCTACTGTAACATCACAAAATGTATAAAGATGTAATTTAGAATAATCATCTTGTCCTACCCGTTCAAATATTAGATCTGTTGGAGTTTTAATAATCTTAAGTGTAGGTCTTTCAGTAAAGCTATGTCCAAGCAACACGTCATAATTAATTAAGTGATCATCTACAATAAATACCTCGACATCCCTTTCCGAAATACCTTGCACACCTACATTCACTAAAGTACGCCCTATCGGTAAGTATGGTACATTCCCTAGTCCTCTCAAATATGGGCCATTAACGCCTTCCCAGTTCAATCCTAATCTCAAAGCATTATTTTTACGAATTAACGTTGCCTCACTTCCTAAATCCAATTGGCACATTGTAGCGATTCCGTTAATATTTATCATAACCCTGTACTTGTCGTTACTATTTTCAGTGAAAGAAACCTCAAGGACCTCTTTATCCTTTGAAGGATTTTTTTGATCCTTTAATCTAGGACAGTGGGAACTATCGTGTCCCATAAAATTACAGTTAGTGCATTTGACGATCGGTTTAGGGCACTTAAAGCTGGGGTGACCGACACCCTGACAGTTAAAGCACTTAATTGCCCCTTTCACACCACTATTTCTGTTTGACGCCGTATTATCTGTATTCTTTGCCGAGCTATTACCTACCGATGTATTGCAAGGGCGCTTATCCTTATTAAAGTCTGACTGATTTCTATTATGATACTTAATGGTTTTAAAGAATTCAAGTACATCTTCTGGTTTATCAAATTTTGCTGCTTGAGCACCTACACGAACTCCCCTGTCTTCGACCCCATAAAGTAAACAATCCACTGCTTGCTTTCCAAATATCTTACATCTATTCAATAAATTAATTTTCGCAAAATAATAAAGTTCATATGATTCTCCAGAGCGTACCCGTCTATTAAGCATATCTGTCAAAAGTTCCGCATAATTTTCGGTAGCAGGAAATGATTCCTTTAACATCGACTTCCATTCAAGCCAGGTATACTTAATAGAGGGCAGACCCTGGAACCATGTCTTAGCCAGTCCGGTCAGTTTAGGCAGGGCATAGTGAACCGTTTGCTTATCATTCCAATTATAAATCTCGGAACATTCATCGACTTTGTCGAGCCAGATATGAATAGTCTGTTCTTTCGACATAGGGTCAAAGTCTGGAACGACGTTATTTAAAGTTGAACTAGAAAACGATTCACGATCCCCTGCCTTAGACTTGAGAAGTTTTGAAAGGAAATCCTCAAAGAGGTCCGCAGTCATAAATTTAGTTTTCTTGTTGTCATGTGCTTCTTGTTTTTCATCGCTGGGCGTGTGTCGTTTTGCGGGAGTGATTAAGGAACGGTACCGAGTTGAGCTTTTATTGCCAGCATTTGTCTGTCCACGATTGCTCGGTCCAGGCTCAGGCGTCTCGAAACGCCTACGTGATCTGTTCCGTTCTGTTAATCTCTCCCGTTCTTTGCGTACCTGGTTTTCAAGGGTTCTTAGTTTTTCCCTCTCCCTGGACAGCTCACGTTCCTGCTCGAGTAGCGTTCGTGTGCTGCTTGTGCTTCGGCTTCTCAGCTGATGACGCGTTGCGCTGGTGTGCCGACGGTCACGAGCTGGACTGCGCCTCCGAGATCCTTGGGTTTGTTGTTGACCATCACCAAGGCCACTACGACTGCGGCTACGACTGCGCTTCTCGATTTCCCCTAGGTCTCGCTTCCGACTACGCGATGATTCACTATACATCCTTTGTCTTTCGTAGTTGCAAGAAGGGTTGCTGGTGCGTCGATAATCCGCATTTGGTTCTTTGTCGCTCATTTTTCTGGAACTCAGAACATTTTGTTAACGTATGGTGTACAATTCTTGAAAAATACAGTCACTGTAGTGTAGTAAATTTTAACCTAGATAGGCCAATTTTATTTTTTTTTTTTTTTTTTTGACCATTTGCTAGTCTCAGTCTATCTTATTTATAACATTATGTATTTATTTTTAAATATATTTATCGAATTTGTGTTTTTAATCTGTATGCATCACAAAAATGGTGACACATTTTAGGGTTCTATAATTATTTCTAGTCATTTTATTCACTATATTTCTCTTTTAAATTTGTATTTCTACTCATAACATACTACCTCCAACGAGGGGACACTAAATTGATAGATTACAGGAAACGAAAATAGTTAGCCAGGTTTTTTTTTTTTTTATCTGTATTCATCACGAAAACTGTTGATAATTTTATAAAAAAAATATCGTTCCTTGACGTTAATCCTACTCGATTCCTATTTTAAACCAATATTTCTACATAATATATTATCTATCTACCTATTCTCTTATGACCGTATAGATTTTTTTTTTTAAAAGAAACTGTTGATCGCATCCGCTTTAATCGGTTAAATCGGAGTTCACAATGTTATCATGTAATGTTAAATCACACATATTCTTGTTTTTCTTCTTGTAATTGCGTTGATTTTCCGTTTTAAAATGAATATAGTTTTGTTTAACGGCGGTCGAGCTCGTGGGGTGGTTCACCACAAAACAAAATGTCTCGCGAATCCCACTTCTGAGATGTAAACTTACCTCAGAAGGGAGTCATAGAATTGAAACAACAAATAAATCAACGCAATAACAATATTTATTATAGATTATTCAGTACATTTTACATTATTTACTAACCTTAAACTTATCACTCCGGTGCCTCGTTCAAGACTGACTCATGTCGACAACTTGTTAAAACTGACAATTCACTTCAATGTCAAAACTATTTTCAACTGACAGTGACTTTTTAACGATTTAAAATGACACAGCGTAACTCGACTATAACAAGTTTATCTATGGACTGTTTTCTATAATCTTACTAATATGAATCTACCCTCACATAGATAAGTCTTGTTACGAGTACATAGGCTACATAACTTTTTACTGTCCACTTTAACGTAGTATAGTTATGAACTAGTGTATTAGTGCCATGAAAAAGCAAAGAACGGTGCCAAGTACCTACTTACAATAAATTAATACCTAACATTAAAAAATCTGCCTAGCCTTTTCCCAACTATATTGGGGTCAGCTACCAGTCTAACCGAATGCAGCTGAATGCCAGTATTTTACATCGAGCGGCTGCATATTTGACCTCCATAACCCAGTTACAAGTACCCCTTGGCACAGAAGACATAATAGTATAATATCTCTTGGTAAGACTGGTTGCTGTTTTAAGCTTCTAACTACCCGTAACGACTTTTAAATATCTAAAAGTGACAGCCGGGACCAACGAGTTAACGTGCTGGAGAGGTCTCGATATGTAATTGATGGTCATACATCCACGACCCGACCGCGGCAAGCGTTGCTTAACTTGCGATGGACCTGTGCGGGTTATATTATTTAACTATGAGCCCCTTCATCGTCATCGTCATTTCAGCCGAAAGACGTCCACTGCTGGACATAGGCCCACTCTAAGCACCTCCACTTCGACCGGTTCTGTGCTTTTCGCATCCAAAGGGTCGAGTTACATAAAAATAATACACATATAAAAATATTACATTCAAAAGGAAATAAAAGATAAGTACTTAACAGTTATATTTTGCTTCCATCACAATAATTCACATTCCCAATTTTCAATCACAAAACGACTGTCACGTATGATAAAAGGATGAAAAGAAATGTTTATGTCTTATTTAGACATACCCAGAAACCAATAAGAGAAATTTCTATACGCAATTTAAATAAAACGAACACAAGATATCCATATCATTTCGTCGCTAATCTGACTAACTGACGTATCTGACATTTTGGACTAAACCGACCTAAATAGAGTAATTTGATACATTTTCCAAGTCGAATCGATCTGTCTAATCGGCGTATCCGTATGCCTTACCGTTCCCATGATAATGCAAAAATCGAGACCGACGTATCTACAGTTTACAAAAAAAAAGATCATAATAAGGGACTTATGTAACATAGGTCTTTTAGTGAGATTCATAAAAATTCAATATTGGGGTCATTTAAGTGACTTAAGTCGTTTAGTATCCCTCAGCTTTCTATTAAATCGTGTTTAAAAGGGCCTGAAGGTCACTTATTTATTCGCTGATGGTTGCAGTGGTCAGAACCGCAATTCAATTGTGGCTTTAATGTTATTGTATGCGATTAACAATGCAAGCAATCTTATAGAGATCACATTACAATTCTCTGTGCCAAACCATAGTGCAACCTGCTATGCTTTAAAGAAAACTGGAGATGTTTTTGTGCCTTCTCAACTAATTTCAATATTTAAGTTGGCACGAAGAAGTAAACTTTATCATGTATCGGTTTTTCGAGTTTTTCGATCTATCTACTGATTTACGTCTACTATCGGTACAAAGTGATGACCAAGGATTTCCAGTGAACTGGATCGAAATGACAGCATTGTCTGTTCGTAAAAGTGACTCTGTTCTTTAAAACTAGTCATACCGAAGAATCGTACAGGTCTTTAAATCTGAAACATCTTTTCTGCACACAGAAATTCGTATTTTAAATGAAACAACCGAAAATAGCCAAAGAAAATTATGAAGACTTAGTTTCTTTAACTACTAGTGCCTGTATCTGTGATCTGGGGGCGTAAAAAGGCCACTTTGGTACTTAGAATCATAAAACGATAACATTCATCATCTGCCTAGCCTTAACCCAACTATGTTGGGGTCGGCTTCCAGTCTAACCGGAAAATAAATAAAATAAAAATAAAAGGATAACATTATGGCGAAGACAGTACTCTTACTAGTAGTAGTGTAGTAGACTTGTACTCTTTTATAAAGAGTACCTACGAGTACAAGTTCTAAGAATAAAAATAAATTTGTTCTAAATCTGTTTTAATTTAATAAAAAGTATAATTGTGTGAGTTAAATTTATTGCTAAAGTTGAGTAATTACAAGTTATATGTTTTATGTGATGATTAAAGCTGATTTTCGTATAATACTGAGTATTATTTTTCAATTTCTTATGAAAGTGTCCCGTCCTATCTGATCATGTATTCCGAACAAAATAAAAACAAAGATCTCACGAAGTGACGTATCTGTTTATAATATTAATTATTAAAACAATATTAACACGATAACAATAGTAGTAATACCAATATAAAGATCTTAATCAGAACTACACACGTACTCAATTTTGTATTAGTAGAATGTATATAGAGCAAGCTACCCTCAATCATAGGTACCCCTCAACTGCAAATAGCTTGCCCTGTAAAATATGCTTCGAGTCAGTTACGTCAGTTAGTCAGATTAGCGACGATTTGATTGATCACATACATCTCAATAGATACCTACGGGAGAACATTGAACATAATACAATCAATCTTTCATGAAGGAGTATGAAACCGTTATCAACTTTTTAGGCATATATTAGTCATTCGAGGGGCCCGTGGCTAAATAATAACAGCCGCACAGGTCGATCGATCAGGTTAAGCTACGCTTGCCGCGGTTGGTCTGTGGATGGGTGACCATCTTTACATACCGTGACCCCTCCGTGCCTCGGAAAGTACGTTAAGCCGTTGGTCCCGGCTGTCATTCGTAGATCTTTGACAGTCGTTACGGGTAGTCAGAAGACAAAGTCTGACAACCAGTCTTACCAAGGGGTATCGTATTACCCAGTAACTGGGTTGTGGAGGTCAGATAGGCAGTCGCTCCATGTAAAATACTGGTATTCAGCTGCATCCGGTTAGACTGGAAGCCGACCCCAACATAGTTGGGAAAAGGCTAAGCAGATGATGATGATGATTAGTCATTCGCACGAATTTTCTCGCCCGAAACGGGCGATTCGTCAGCTACAAGTAGTGATTAAAGTTTACGAATAGTATAGTTTAATTCACCTAGTTATAATTCACCTAGGTGAATTGACCCAGGTGAATTAAGTGAACTCCAAGCAGTTTTACATAATAATATTTTTTCTTTATGCGACTCGCACGAATTTAGGTTGCTTATGCTAGTTGACAACTCCACCAATATGTATTAGGCAATTGGCTCAATTTGAATTTTGTTATTGCATGAAGTTCAAAAAGTTAAGAAAAAAAGTACACGTTTTATAATACAAATATTTAACACATAATTATCTTTTCCTTCGTCCTTTTTTTTCTATACTTTTTGTCGTCATGAAGTTCAAAAAGTTAAGAAAAAAAAGTAGGTACCTACACGTTTTATAATATTTATCTCATATCTCTTCCTTCGTCCTTTTTTCTATACTTTTTGTCGACTAGCCCACAAATAAACTAAATTCGCCAATAGAAAAAAAAAAAATGTTTTTTTTTGCTCGTTTCGGGCGAGTAAGTTCGTGCAAATCGATTAAAAAGCCACTTGTTACCTAACAGCGGCGGGACCCAAAAGGAGGTTAGTGATTTGTTGCTACGCGAATACGAAACTGACCGTATACTGCACAGTTCCGCGCCAAATCCCTACGTTTCCTATGGGCATCGTAAAAAGAAACTAAGGGATTATTCCAGTAGAATAGTCTAGTTTCTGCCTACTGACAAATACGTTTTATGAGAGGGAAAAGGACGCGGTTTTGTCTTCATTTAAAAAGACTACAATACTACCTACCTACTATAGTTTGGTTGGTGAACTTTTTATGACTAGCTATCCAAGACATCGTTGACTGATGTTGCAGGAAAACTTCGTAAAGAAACTTGGACTTTGAAATGGTATGAAAAAGCGTAGTCATCTGTATAAGAAGAGGCCCTGGTTATTTTGAATCATCGAAATACACTACGGCAATCTATCAGTCTATATAATAATAAAACTGAAGACATTGTTTTTGAACTGAAAACTTATCTATGCGCGTTGGGCATGTTTTGAGATGGGAAAAACCTAAAAACCATTGAACTCGCGCCACTGTTACCCGCGCGTGTTTTGTTTATAAGACGATTAAAATAATACCCGCTTCGGATGTGTTCGGCTGTGCTCGGGATGTACTCGGTTTTAATATATATCCGATATGTCAGTGAGTGATGGCAAAGTATTCTGTTTGTGTTTTGTTTTCACTTCTGTCGGCACTCCCGGAGTGCCACTGTTTTTTTTTTTGTTTGAACGCGTTAATATTGGAAAATGCCAGTCTAATTTTAGAAAAAATGCATTTGATAGACTAATTCTTGAGGAATAATAAAGGCTATTTAACATCACGCTACGACCCTTAGGAGCTAAGCAGAAAGAATAACGAAGTAATAGCGAGAGCGGGCAGGCAATGCAATGCGACGCGGTGGGTCGGGTGCCGAGGGGATTTTATGAAAATGTGGTTGCTATTTTAGTATTGTGTATCTAAGGACCACGCAAGCGAAGACAGGGGCAGAAGCTAGTAATTAATAATTATTATTGTAAGTATGACTTTGTACTGCAGTTATAGGTATTGCTTTTAAAACTTTATTGTTAAATAAACCTCAAACGTTTTTAAGAGCAACACGTTTCTCAACACGTTTAGCAATTGGTTCGTGCGTGACCAAACATTTTGCGTGTCATTCGACCGTGTTAGATTTGTAACGTGATGCAAACTTGTGGTCAACGTAATACGGTCAAGATTTTACCGACTTCTAACTACTGCTAAATAATCGCTGGCGATTTTCTGAAGGAGCAGCCCAGTGATGTCGACCCCGACTTACGAGTTGAGAGGTATTGAGTTCGAACCCAGGCAGGTACTTTACTTTATTTAATTTCATCACCACTGCTTTCAAAACAGTGAAGGAAAACATTGTGAGGAAACCAGCATGTTCTAGAACCAAAAAAAAACCGAAGACTTGTGTCGTTCACCAACCCGTACTGGGCCTGACCAGGTGGCCTGTGGCCCAGCAGTGGAAACATAGACTAATTATGCGATTCTCGGGAGAAAGAAGAAAATCGGTAGTTTATTTTAAAAAAATCGGTAGTCATAAACGGGAGAAAACACTGACTCCTGTAACATTGATTTTTACCTAGCTCAGAAGTCAGAGTTACCATAAATCATTTCATCATATAATGCCAATAAAATTATTATTATTATTATATAATACGCCATATTTATAAACAAGGACAACCAATCAGCTACAAAAATACAAAATGATCGCATCGTGAGGTAACCGGTTTTAAGTTATTTACAAAAAAATTGGTAATGTTAAACCGATTTTACATAACCGTAAGCAAAGGTATTTGTGTACTTATTCTGCCAAATTCCTGACTCATCTCTGACCACACCTTGAATCAACAAAGGAGGTCAACAATCAAAAAGTTTTTATGGTTTACTTTGGTACCGGAAAAATGAAGCTCTTCACTAAAGCCTTAAAATATTCTAAAAAAAATAATTCAAAAGCTTTCTGCACATAAGATCACGCCTATAATCCCCGAAGGGTACGGTAGAGGTGTACCTGCCCCTGCCTATATAGTAAACCCACATTTCGCCAGTTATATTTAATCCCCATGTAAGCCTATTGTCATCAACGCGGCAGAAATCCAGACTAAAATAAAAATAAAAAATCCTTTACTATAGACCAATGAAGCTGTAAAAATATTGAAAAGGTTTCTGCAATAATTTGAATTTGAAAAAAAAAATATAGACCCGTCACCTCACCGATATATAGGCATCACGACGAACTGTGACCGTGATTGATGACCCCTTGCTAAACGTATTGTGTTCAAAGGATTTTTCAAAGGCGTGGTGAACCATTATACCTATGTCAAATGTGGGTTAAAAACCGTTTACGTCTTTTGTAACTGTCGTATTTATGGGGTGAGGTGTTCAATCACGGGTAATGGTTGCGTAGTGATTTATTTTGATTGTGGCACCAAGTTACCAAATGGTATATGCGCATTTTTATCTTTGGAAAAAAACAAGTCTGTAATATGGTTTTTAAGAAAAAGATGAAGAAGTTCCACAACGCATCAAGAGCACCTGGAGAATAATCTTCTAAAAGAAGATCTACCACTTTATCTCAAACGGAGAATTATGGACATGTGTATTCTCCCCATTGTCACATAGATGCTCAAACCTGGACTTTGACACTTCAGCAGAGGTCCATGCTCGAGGTTTGCCAGCGGGCCATGGAGCGCAGTATCCTGGGGGTATGTGCGAGTTTCGGACCCGAACACAGCACTGCGCGCCAAAACCAAGAAAAACATTGGTTGGAAATAATTACATTACATAGGAATGTAGGCCTCCTCTTACAGAGAGGGAACTTGTATCCCAGCAGTAGGAACATTATAGGCAGATTATGCTTATGCTAGAAATGTATGGTTTCTCGACCATTTTATAATTGATTACGCTAACCCATAAACAAAGCGAAAACATTGCCTTAACTTGCGTGATTGAAATCAAGACATAAAAATTATCTATTCAACATTCTTTCAAAAGAACAAAGTGAGACAAACTCACGTACAAAGAACACACTTTTAATATTATCTTAATATAAAGTACATTTACATCACAAGAAACAATGGCATAACGTCACGAGGGTCATGACACACGGATTTACATCGGTATGCGACGTACTTTATAACGCATTTGTAAAATATACGCGAGACTAGGTACGTGATGAAATGCCGAGCAAATGTCCCCTAGTATGTGAATGCCCGAATTATTGCTCTAGTCATAGATATAAGAAAGAAGTTTTATGGCTCTAGTAGTCTTTCTCCTCACATTATTGTATGGTACTGAATCTTTAATATTGCACAATTTTATTTATTGATAAAATATTGCGAGTTTCACAAAGCTTTATTAGAATTTGTAATCTTTATCAGAATGCAGAAACAAGACAAAAAATATTGCTTTCTAATTTTTTATCAATGGATTCTGCATACCAACGAGTATTTGAATTAATAAGATCCTGAGGAGTGTCGATAGAGATGAAATACCTTCTAGAAATTATGGCACAAAACTAAGAATCCAATAAAGAAATGAAAATAACTGTAAGTAATTATTTCAGAAGAAATCATCAACATCATCATCATCAGCCTACAGCAGTGCTGGACATAGGCCTCTCCAATTGAACGCCATTCAGCTCGATTCTCAGCAACTCTCATCCAGCTGCTACCAGCCACCCTGCGAAGATCGTCGCTCCACCGAGCCTGAGGGCGTCCTACCTTGCGTTCGCCGATTCGCGATCTCCACTCAAGAACAAGTCTTCCTCAACGGTCATCGGTTCTTTGGCTAATATGGCCGGCCCATTGCCACTTCAGCTTGCTTATTCTGTAAGCTACGTTGTCCACATAGCGTTTTGGTTACTTTGGTTCTCTGCCGGATCACCTCATTCCGGATTCTATCCCTTATAGAGACTCCAAGCATAGCTCGTTCCATAGCTCGCTGAGCGAACTTGAATTTATGGACCAGCCGTGAGTGACCACGTTTCGGTTCCGTAAGTCATAACAAGCAGGACGCACTGATTGAGGACTTTAGCAATAAACAAAACATGATTCGCGAGCGTAACAATTATGTAATTGCAGAATTAAAATCATCATTATAGTCCTCTAAGTACATATAATCCTATTGATTGATATTTCATATACTGATTTCCTATTGATGAAATATCGATCATTGATTACTTTTCGAAAAGGTACGTTTTCCTTCAAGGACACGTTTAGGTATATAACTTACCATTTATATAGGTACCTACCTACTATACCGTTAGTTTTCCGTTTGTCAGTTTCGCATCAGATAGCGTTTCAGTTCAGTGAGCCAACTGATTCAGATTCGACAAATATGTCCCCTCAAGACATACGAGTCTAACAACTTTTACATATTTCGAAATCATATTTGTTATTCCCAATATGTATCTACGCCAGTACAAACATTGCTTCATACAGACTTCGTCCTAACACCACAGATGTTTAGGGGAGCGTGGGTCACAGTGGATCCATTTTCTTTCAATGACTTGTAACTTTACTTTTTTTACCTCAAATTTTCTATCATGTTGACTGAGTCCTAGAAAATATATTTAAATTTGAACCTGTATTACAAAAACAGACCTAAAAGCACTCAGTATTTTTTTTTTATTATTTTTATTTTAAGTGATAAATTATCCACTGTGCCCCATAACAGGGGCACAGTGGATACTGATTTGGGTTACACTGGATCCTGTGAGTCACACTGGATAATGATTACTTTATATTCATTAAAAAACGTGTATTTAAATTAAGTGGTTTATTTTTAATCATTAAACATGCGTTTAATTGTAAACATAACATAAATCTTTATTTGTAGTAATTTAGACGTGGACTTTGTATTTGGAAAGTACCTATAATACTTTAAACTTAGGTACTAGTTTCACAATATGAAAAAATCAAACGATCAATAAATAGAACACATCTGCTGTCCTTCAACTTATAAGGTTGACATAACTAAACCTCTTACAAACAATAAAAAACAATTACAATCATAATATTCTTAATCCTCCACAGTGGATACAAGATCCACTGTACCCCAATTCAAAACGATCCACTGTGCCCCAGTTGGAGAAGTCTTAATTAAAAAATCCTACCAAATTATTTATTTGTCAAATAAACATATTAGAGTAACAAAAATTCTCTACAGTAACTTTAGATCATATCACATTATCAACACTTGTAAAATTCTAATATACGGAAAGGCAAAACGTTTTACAAAAACACGTAAAATAAAAGTTTGTGGTTTACTTGTCGACGGATGCTCCGTACCGCGTGCGTCCACTCCGATACTAAGATGGCGACTAGCTCGGTTGCGGGGGGAGTGTAAGAACGGCAACGTCGCGAACGCGTACGCGTCTGTTTGCTTTAAATACACACCTACAATGATTTATCCACTGTGACCCAGGATCCACTGTGACCCACGCTCCCCTACTAGTTCTTAAAGTCATGATATAGATATCTTGTATCGACCTTTTTTGTTTTCGTTTTTATTTTTAGTGTTTATCAAACGAAACTTGTAAATGGCCATCAATTACATATTGTTTATGAACACTGGATAAATTAGCAATAAGTTTCCCGAATAGAATAAAATGACTTTGAAGATTAACTTTAATCTTAACGTCCGGGGAGTGAATATTCCTAATAAGTATCGTGGTCTATCAACAGAACCATTTAATTTTACAAACTTTTCAGCAACCATGATTGTTTCCCTTTTTACCCGGTTCCACTTCCCGGGTTTTCGTACCCGGCTAAGTATAACTTGCAAACAACAAGAACGGGAGCAAGAAACTTGATTATAAGTCCTATAAGCTAAGACCTATGTGTGTCCGAGAAAAAACTCCAAGTAATATCGCTTGGTTAGTCTCGACCATAGATATCCGTGGTCTCGACGAACATTAGGGCGCTGTTACACTGGCTGTGGGCAATTTTAAGAGTGAAAGGAAAGAAAGAAGAACAAAACATATTTTATTTGGGACATGCACAGAAAATACACACAGTCAAACAGTAAGAAAGAAAAAGGAACAAAACAATTTTTTTTTTATTGACCAAATAAAAAAGACCCTTGGAGACCGCGAGGCCATAGAGGCTCCTACCACAGCATAATGCTGCGATATTTAAAAAATAAATACCGCAACACTGGTGTTTTGATAGGGCTCGATAATGAAGAGATAATTAACAGACAGAATGAAGAAACTAGTTGTTTTATATCGCTCGAATTCAGGCATTACATCTGAATTAAGGCTCCCGCAGACAGACGCGACTCTTGTAGAACAATGTCCATGAAATTGTCCTACTAGGGTCGCGTCGCGCGTGTTTGCCGCGGAGCTTTTAACCGTAACTCTATAAATATTGCTTCTCGCGGCATTATAACATCAAATTCGACAGCATCTTTTTCTGAGATACTCGCCTTTGAATACTCCCTCATCATCTAATGGTATAAGCAAAAATGTGGGAGATCATTTTTTTTTTTGGGGTGGGAAATCATTTTTTTTTTTGGGGTGGAAAATCATCAAATTACTCCTTCCGCTCCGGGTGGAGCGGAAGGGAGTGTCAGACTTTTACTGACTAAAACCTACCCGTGTTCCCTTCCCTAGCTCTTTATGTTCCGGGCCAGCGGTAACCCTTTCGGACAATCACGCTGATGTGGTAGATCATGGAGCCTAGTAGTAACCTATTCATTCGAGAGTAGAAGACTCCTAGGTAATGACAAAGTTTTCTCTCTCCTAATATTTTTGCTGTGCCCCACAGGGTCCACAATGATCACATACAATTTAAAGTTACCATTTAAGTACACATTGTGGAACGCAATAAACTATTGAGCATTATGTTACTATAGGGAAGCACAGACTCCGGTAATCAGTTCCTCGTCAAAGTGAGAACCACAATGAGTTTTGTGCGTACGCCCGTCTGTCCGCACAACAAAGAATGTTCTACGAGCTAAGAATACACAGTCTCACCTAGAAAGCTGTTGACCTCAAATTATGTCATTACTATGATGATCATGACATTGATTTCAATAATAATGTTACATAAGTCTGAACATCGTGTGTAGTATACTAATGGGTAATTTGTTGATCGTGTCTTCCATACTTAATTGAAACAATCGTTTTCTATGATTTGTTTGGTAATATCTTTAACAGATGGTGTGGAAAGCAGTGCCCAAGGATTGTTATCGTTAGTTGGAAAACACCGGCTGAAAATAAAAATTATTTTCTTATGAATTTTGACGTTCAAAAGTGCTTTAATAGTGGCCTATTTGAACTAAATAATTTGATTTTGATTGATTATAAAATAGATTCTATTCGTTTCTAAAATAAAAATAAATAGTTGTAGCTTTAAATCAGTAGATGTTAAGTAGTTCTTAAACATTTGAATTTACTAAAGCTGTTTTTTAATTCAAAACCTAAACAAAATGACTTTTCAACGCATTAAGCCAATTTGAATAAAATACAAATAATCAAATACACAAACTTATGAGAAACTCATCAAATTCATGAAAACTTTGACAGTCGTCTTGGGAAATGAAGTCATCAAAAGTGATCATTAGGCGGCCATCTTAGTTCTGTATTATTGAGGAGAGTGATCGACCTTCTCCAGGGAAAGCAAAGTAACTATAACTCAAGCTCTAATTACATTATTATACATTTATTAGAAATCAAAGTGGTCAGAGTAATTCTGATACTTTTGTTGTTAGGTAATATAGTTGTGCTACTTTATTTTATTTTTAACTCGATATCTTTTTGTAGTCTGCGAAAAAAAGTATAGAAATAAGTACTAGAATAGGTACTAGAAGTTAAAACACATATTTATTGGTTACTAGCAGCGCCCCGCAGTTTCACCCGCGTAAGTTTCGATTCCGTGGGAAAATCGGGATAAAAACTACTGCAGTTGGAGGCCCCATACGTATGCAAAATATCTATAAATGTAGAGTGAAAAAAAATTTCATTCGTAGTTTTCCTTTCTCTAAAGTGGAGGGCCGGCCGTCTCTAAAATGCCCGGGCCGGTTTCAGGTCCCAGTCCGGGCCTGCTCTATATCAAATTTTATCTAAATCGGTTCAGCGGTTTAAGCGTGAAGAGGTAACAGACAAACAGACACATTTTCGCATTTATAATATTAGAATGGATATTTAGTTTATAAAGTTCAGCGGGCCCGGGGGAGACCTATGTCTAGTCCATTCTAAGTGGATGGTTGCTCCACTTAGAGTGAATTTCATCAGTAAAATAGAACGCAATTAGCACAGCTAAATCGCGTTCAAGACCTGTCAGTGTCATCATTGTTGTGGAATACTGACACTCTTGAACGCGGTTTAGGTGTGTTGATCGCGTTCGGTTTCACTGGTGGAATTCGCCCTCAGTATATTGCCTATTGTATCGTTTCATTTCATTACCCAGCCATAGAGCCTATGAATACAGTGAAACGATACAACTATGTAAATATTCGCGAGTTATTCTATTTTGGAAGCCACTTTTTCCGCGTGTCTAAGTAGGTATTCCGTTTTAGAAGCCCCTTTTTTGTAAAATATAAGGTACCTAGGTAACCATTCACTAAAGCTTCCTTCCCTTTAACAAAAGATAACAGTGTAATATCCTTCCGTACAAACCCTTTAACAGTTAGCCGTTATGTTATGATACAGCGCTTTGACGCGCGCCCACCCATTCAATTTCGCGAAGTGCTTATACATTACCTCCACGTATGTCTGAATAGGGTTTTGGTAAAGTCGAAAGGTGCTCGTACGAACAGGTAATAAGCAGTGGAAAAATAATAGGCTATTTGACTGGTTTCTGATAAACATCTCAGATTATTTAATGGTGTCTAACGAGCCCACAAAAACCTATTACTTCAAATTGCATAATGTATTTCTTTTAGAAAATAGTAAATAAAAATGTACTGTTTAAATAAGCCGCCAAAACGCTATCTTTAACAATATGGCGTCGTGACGTCAAAATACACGTAAACAAACGTTGAAACGGTCGAGATACTAGACAAAAGTCATCTGTTCTGTCAACGATAGACAGAAATTGACTATATCATGACGTCATCATAAGTTCAGCCAATCCAGATCGTTTTCGATTACGTGGCGCCAGATTTAAAAAGATGAAGTTTTTTCGGGATTTTTTTAATAAATAATACATTGTTTTGTAGTAAAATTAATGCAAATCGATTTTAAAAGCGATAATCTATACGAGTGTCAATAATTATGACCTTATTTTTTACATTGTCAAATAGCCTATTCCAATGAAAATTAAGAAAGTAGGTCCTATCAGATTTGTTTTGGGTAAATTATGAGGAGCATGTTATTATCGTAGCAGGTGGCGTTGTGTGGTTTCTGTCCACCATCTTGGGAAGAACGCGTGAGTTTATGAAAATTCATTAGGGAGTTCTTATTGTTGCAAAATTAATATGAAAATGTCCTCGGATGCCATTCCTGATTTGACGTTGTTTCAGGCTTATCAACAAGAAAACCCCAGTGGCAGATTGATATAGGTACCTACCTATAATAACATTATACCTAACAATAATTAACTTAAATTATACTTATCAATAGTAAGGAATTAGGCTTAGAAACCACCACGTGGCACCTTTATTTTATGTATGATTATATATTAAAGCGTGAACTACCTTTGGCATTCAAATAACAAGTAGGAGTTAAGATCATATTCATATCGGTATAGAATTCTAGATTTCGCATACTATGCTGTCAGATTCAGCACCGATAAACCATTTACACCCACATAAAGACATTCTACTTTAGACCATGCAACGTTTTGCATGCTAACTATATTTTAACTATCCTTTGTACTCAAACAGGTTTTCTGCTCTCAATATTCGAAAAAGTATTTTATGAAAAATAAAATGCAACTATAGCTAGTTATGCATAGCCAACCACTTCCCCGTACTGTTTTGATAAACTAAGATCACGCCATGCCACCCATCAGTTCCAGGTAGCAATATTTATTTGCAATAAATTACCAAGTAATGGTGACCAAAACAATTAAGAGTATGATCTTACATACGAGCAGCTTCCTGTTACTGGCCCACTGTGAGGTCCAGCCACCGACACACACATACAAACCTTTTCACTAGTATATAAGACCATGTAACTTAGATTTAAGGGTCTTCTTATTATAACGCTCATGCTGAGCACACGTGTATTCAATTAAATAAATATATTTTTTACAAGTCTTGCGCGTTCATATTTGACTGGCGCAGCCGGGTCGGATTAGTAAAAGTCGCGAACAGTATCGTTAGTAGACACATACATCGGTCGTAACGTATTCTCGACGCTATAGACTTCTAATTCGTAAAGAACCTCTCAACAAATTCGTCAAAAGAACGTTACGTGTGCAGCAACAACAGCAGCAGCAGCAGAGCAGCAACAGTACGAGAACCGGCATGGGATCGAGCATACTGTGAGTAGACCTTTATTCGCACTGTTCCATTCCTTGTCGTAACCCCTCACGTCTAATTGGACTAGACATCGCCAACTAGCGTAGTTCATCTACTTTCGGACAAAAATCGTCGAATCTAGATTTTATTTTAGTTTATTAAGTAAATTGGACTCACATTGCCAGTTTACTAGTTTAGCGTTTCATTTGAAATACGTAATTGGACTTACATTGCCATTACACTACCTCTGTTTAAATTACTCGAACTTCAGTAAATTTAGACATTCTAGCGTAGCAAAGCGTTGTGTGGACTCAAATCGCCAACTTCGTTATTTTAATTTTTATCTTATAATTTAATTAAATATGAATATCCAACTGATACCTAAAGAAATCCAAAGCATCATCCCAAGATTCGATGGAGATGATAAGTTGCTTAACCTTTTTATTTCTAAGTGTGAATATGTGATTAGAAGCTTTAGAGGAGAAAATAACCCAGCACAACAGACTTATCTATATCATTGCATTACAAGCCGATTAGTTGGTAAAGCAGCAGTTTTAGTTAGTGAACGTGAAAACGTCACAACCTGGGATGACCTTAAGGAACTTTTTGTCCAGCACTTCGGAGATCCGAGATCCGAAGCTTGTCTTAACATTGAATTAGAAAACCTCAAGATAAAACAGGGAGAATCATTTATAGACTTTTGCCACAGAATACAGAATGTTAGGAGCTCATTAATTTCAAAGGTAAACCTTTTAACCGATGAGGGCATTAAAGCAGCCAAGTATATAATATATAACAATACAGCTCTAAACGTTTTCCTTTATAACTTACCAGAAGATATGATCAAGTTTGTTAGACTCAATAAATGCCTTACTCTAGAGTCCGCGTTAAGTGTTGTAACGGAGGAAGTTAACTTCCAAACGCGCTACAATGCCCGAAATAAGAACAAATCAACGCCTTCTAATAACACGAACCAAGCTAATATCCCTAAACCAAACTTTACGGCTCCAACTCAGTTCAAATTTGGTACTCCGGCAAATAATAATCAAGGTTTTAGACAAATATATGGTTTTAAACCCAACTTTATTTCAAATAATAACAACCAAAGAGTCGCAAATCATCAACCACAAGGAGCTAAACCAAGTACCAGTAACCAACCAAATCAAAAAACTATAACTCCACAACCCCAACAGATTCCGCGTACATTTAATAATTATAAACAATCAGGCTTCTTTAAAGCAAATCCAAACCAACAATTCCGATTTGGTATAATTAACCAACAGCCAAGGCAAAACAATGATGTGTCAATGCGAACGGTTCACAATAATATGATTGAAGGACCACTCGAACTTGACTCTGAATCTAACTGCGAACAGATATGCTTAATAGATGACGAGAACCTTGTAGTGTTAATAGACGATAGTAATCAAATTAATTGCGTGCAAGATACAAACGAACCAGTAAATTTTCAGATAGAAGCCTCCACAACGGACCAAACGGACCAAAAACAGAAGTAATAAATCTAAATTACAGTGGTCTTAGGCTACCACACATATATTTACCGGAAATGGAAGCAATTTTTCTTATAGACACAGGTAGTACACGGTCTTTTATAAACACCGAACTAGCAGATCAGTATTTTAAGTATTGTAAGAGCGAGGAACCATTTGAAGTAATCAGCACCCATGGACGTAGCAAGCATAGTGAAGTCGCATACATTCCCTTAACGGATACCTTTAACACAGACATTCATCACAAGTTTTATATATATAACGTAGACAAAGCATACAACGGTCTTATTGGATCAGATTTATTAAAAGAGTTAGAGGCCACTATAGACATGAAAAATCAGGTATTAAGAACAAATACGACAGAAATTCCCATTTTATATAACCCATCTCATCAGATAGTAATACCCCCTAGATCAGAAACACGCGTTAAAGTGCCAACAATGCTAGACAATGGAAATGCAATTTTAAATCACATAGAATTCTGCCCTGGAGTTCGTATGCCTGACGCTTTAGTTAATTGCGTAGACTCTCTAGCGCACACTGTCATCCAAAATACTACAGACACTGAGATGACTATAACTTTTAAAACACCCTTTAAAGTCGATAGTGTAGAACAGGACTTAGATAATTGCCTTGTTCATAATTTAAACCACAACTGTGATTTAGAAAAACTATTACATGAAAATTTAAGTAAATTACGACTTGACCACCTAAACGCAGAAGAAAAATCATTAATAAGTAGCTTATGTACCGAGTATAAAGACATCTTTCATTGTGAACACGTACCTCTATCCTTCACTAATCAAGTGAAACATAAAATTCGCACAAAGAACGAAGATCCGATTTACATACGCCCATACAGACACCCCGTTAGTCAAATTGAGGAAATACAGAAACAAGTCGATAAACTTTTGGAAAATAGAGTAATTACAGAATCACACTCACCTTGGAGTGCCCCTGTACACCTAGTTCCTAAGAAAATGGACGCCTCAGGTGAACAGAAGTTTCGGATGGTTATCGACTATAGACGACTCAACGAGATAACAATAGACGATAAATACCCACTTCCAAACATCACAGACCTATTCGATAGATTAGGAAAGGCTTCTTATTTTACTACGATAGACTTAGCTAGTGGTTACCATCAGCTAGAAGTAGAAAAAGAGGACCAACCGAAAACAGCATTTACAACACAATCAGGACATTACGAATTCACTCGTATGCCTTTTGGATTAAAGACAGCCCCAGCTACATTTCAACGAGCAATGGACAATGTACTCCGTGGACTACAGGGCATACATTGTCTTGTCTATTTAGATGACATTATTGTTTATTCCACCAGCCTTCAAGAGCACATAGATAAGCTCAGAAAAATATTCGATAGGCTTAGACAAACAAACCTTAAAGTAACCCTTGATAAATGCGAATTTTTGAAAAAGGAAGTATTATATTTAGGACACACAATAACCAAACACGGTCTTAAACCAAATAATGATAAAATTAAAGCCGTATTACAATTCTCCTTGCCTAGAACACCAACGGAAATAAAAAGTTTCCTAGGCTTAGTAGGATACTATCGAAAATTCATCAAAGATTTTTCTAAAATAACACAACCTATGACAAACTGCCTTAAAAAGAAAAATAAAGTCACCATAACTCAAGAATTTGTAAACGCATTTGAAAAATGCAAAGAGTTACTTACCAATGCACCATTATTACAATTCCCAGATTTCGAAAAACCCTTTCTTTTAACAACGGATGCATCTAACTTTGCACTAGGAGCAGTCCTATCGCAAGGTCCTATTGGCAGCGACAAACCAATAGCTTTTGCGAGTAGAACACTTAACGACGCTGAAACGCGTTACAGCGCAATAGAAAAGGAACTATTAGCAGTTGTCTGGGCATGTAAACATTTCAGACCTTATTTATATGGTAAAAAATTCACAATACTAAGCGATCATAGACCATTGGTATGGTTAAATTCTGTTAAAGAGCCAGGAAGTAGACTCACGAGATGGAGACTTAGACTCTCCGAATACGATTACGAAATTAAGTACAAACCCGGTAAACAAAACAGCAATGCAGATGCATTATCCAGAATTAAAGTAAATGCTTTAGACGACATTTCAATGATAGTAAATACCGATGATTCAAAAACCATTGTTATTTCATCAGATGAAGATGACAATGTTACCATTTCATCCAGGAACTCTAAAAATAGACCTAGATCACCATATTCAATACCATCAATAGGAAGTGAAACAGTCACAGCCTCTGAAAGAGCAGACTCCCCTTCTTTAGTAACAATACATTCAGAGGACAATACAGACTCCTCTGATATCCCAATATTAAAGGAAGCCATCGATACGAAACCCAATCAGATTCTCGTATACACATGGCATAGAAATGAGTGCAACGTTAAAGACTTATCTAGGAATAAGCAAAAAGTATTCGAAGTACACATGCCAACAGATAAACCAGAATTAATAAAAGAATTCTTAAAGGAATATATCCGTCCTAAAATTAAATATTATATCTATTTTGAGGACGAACGTCATCGCAAAGAATTTTCAAACATTATTACAACTTTATTTAAAAAACATGCAATAAACATATACGAGTGCACCGAAAGAGTCATTCACGTTGAAGACGAAAACGAACAACGAGAAATAGTCCTAAAATATCACGTGGGAAAAACATGCCATCGTGGTATTAAAGAAACCACAGCCCATTTAAAAAGAACATACTACTGGAATAACTTAGAGCATACCGTAGCTTGCATTATCAACTCATGTGAACTTTGCAAACACATGAAATATGATAGGAAACCCTTAAAACCCGAACTACAATTAACTCAAACCCAAACAAAACCGTTTCAAGAACTTTTTATAGATATTTTCTCAATAGAAGGAAGCTATTTCCTTACAATCATTGACGCTTTTAGTAAACTAGGCCAAGCTATAGAAGTACCTAATAGATCTACACCGGAAGTCATAAGAGCACTTATAAAATATTTCGCCACATACGGTGTGCCATCAAAAATTAGTGCAGACCCAGGATCAGAATTTAATAATAACTTATTAAAGGAAATGTTAACATTTTACAAGATTAATCTACACATAGGCACGCCCCATAATCCAAACTCTATGGGATTAGTTGAACGATTTCATTCTACTATCATAGAGATCTATCGACTTGCAAAGTACGAGAGAAAAATAACTGACGCCGCATCTGTCATGACATATGCTATTATGTCATACAACCAGTCTATTCATTCAACTAATGGTTTAACACCGTTTGAAGTAGTCTTTGGGCACACTGATGCCTCAAGTACCTTTGCAGTAGATTTTAATAAAAGCTACACCCAGCAATTAGTAAAGGACCATGTTAAGCGCACTAAATATCTCTATAATTACTTAACCGATAAAATGATACAATCCAAAGAAAAAACCAAAGAAAAACGCGGCGGTGAAAAACAATTTGACATTAAAAAAGGAGATCAAATTTATATGAAAGGAGTTAATACTAGACGTAGTAAAGATAAGCCTCGATACCAAAAAGCAACAGTTATAGATGAAGTTAAAAGGAATACAGTAGCTGTCCAGAGCAAAAACAATAGAACAAAGAAAATACCAGTTAAAGACATAAAACGTCCTCCACAGATTCGTCCTGGTGGTAGCGATGCAAGCAGCCCTCAGCCTGGGCCTTCAACTTCAAAGGATTGAAGACAATCCGGGAATCCTCCCCGTTAAAGAAGGACAAGCTTCACTTAGCCTGTATAACTGGCACATAGTTAAGAGACTAGACTTAAATTTAGTTCATAGGAATCTAGAATATAACATTGAAAAATATAATGAAATATCTAACTATATGAAAGATAAATTAAGTATGTACGTTTTAGATGGTAGTCTTGTTGATGCCGAGTTACAAACTCAATACATAATGAACATAACTATAGAACACTATAATCAGTTAATTCCAAGCATTAGAATAAAAAGGGGACTTATCAATCCTGTCGGATCCATAATTAAAGCTATTACTGGAAATTTGGATAACGAAGATGCACTTAGATACGATAAATGGATAAACAGTCTGCAATTGCGACAAGATGCAATCATAAATAAAGTTACTCTTGTTTCCGAAATAGTTGACACATTCGTTAATATCACTAATTCAACTAGAAACAACTTTATAATACTTGAGAAAACTATAGAAGAAATAGAAGACATTTTAAACAAAACTCAATTCCAAAGGAGTAAGAACCTTATCTTAGATACTTATAACATGTTAACTCATAACTTTCAAATATTATTGACCCGCTTAAATGAAGTAGAGACAGCGTTGGCATTTAGTAGAGTTAATGTATTACATCAATCCATATTAGATACCACTGAATTAATTAATATACTTCAAGACATAGAGAAAAAGGATAAGTTAGCTTTTACTGTTACTAATGAAAACTTAGTTAATATCGAACATTGTATCGACATCAAAGCTTATGTAAAAGGAAAACAAATAACTTTTATTATGTCAGTACCAACAGTCCAATCAGATGTCTACAATTATTACACCCTACACCCTTTTCCTATGTATAATCCCCACCTTGGCCTATCATTCCTAATTACTCCTAAACATTCCCACATCCTTGCGAAAGGGTCGAAAGTGGTATCGCTCTCCCAGCCTTGCAGAGAATTAGACGAAGGAAAGTTCCTTTGTTACGAGAACAACGTGTCTTCAGTGGAAGAAAGTCAATGCATCAAAGATTTGATGACGTTCTCTACGAAAATAACATCGTGCCTGCCCCTTCGAGTCAACGCATCTGACATCAAAATAAAATCCATACGCCAAGACTCTTGGATTATTTTCACAGGCTTCCCTACATTTCTGAAGGAAAACTGTGACGGCGACATGAATCAACACGACATCATGGGCACCTACATCCTAACCCTTAACAATGCCTGTGAGGTAAAACTTGGGACATCCACATTAAGAAAACGCCGCTTACAAACAGGAGCAGTCGTCTTCCATAGTTCACCATCAATACATCTGCCCAGTATTATAACACCAAAGGACATCGCACTACGTAAAGCTATAAGTCTAGACGAGATTGACTTGGAAAATCTACAGTTCCTATCGCACGCATTAAAGGATAACAGTGAAGTGAAAAACATTGAAAGTCATTTTGTGAATGTGCACAGTGTTAGCATAGGAACTATTGTAATTTACGTCATTTTACTTTTTGTACTAATTTTAGTTATACTATACCGATTTAGAAGTACATGGTTGAAAAGGCTTACACAAAATCACCAACCTCGTGATGCACCTTCGGATGGTGATTTTGCACTTATGGAGGGAGGAGTTATGCATAGCCAACCACTTCCCCGTACTGTTTTGATAAACTAAGATCACGCCATGCCACCCATCAGTTCCAGGTAGCAATATTTATTTGCAATAAATTACCAAGTAATGGTGACCAAAACAATTAAGAGTATGATCTTACATACGAGCAGCTTCCTGTTACTGGCCCACTGTGAGGTCCAGCCACCGACACACACATACAAACCTTTTCACTAGTATATAAGACCATGTAACTTAGATTTAAGGGTCTTCTTATTATAACGCTCATGCTGAGCACACGTGTATTCAATTAAATAAATATATTTTTTACAAGTCTTGCGCGTTCATATTTGACTAGCTAATGCAGGCAGCTAACAAGTATTCGGATACAATAAACAAAAAACCGTGTTTTCCACGTTTGAAAATTTGCAGTTGTAAAGAAATATGATACGGCACGGCGCACAGCAACGTTGGAAGCTGCGCGAATGTGCTACAAACTTCCCGAAATTTTCGTTTATCACTGCAAAAGACATGTTAGAAATTCATTAAAAGTTGCAGTATGCATCATTGATAAAACACGTCGAATATCTGCAGAGCGTGTGACAGTGACAGATAGAGGGCCAACGAGGCGCGAACTGAAAAATCCCTTTAGGAATGTACCCGTTCGGGAGTGGAAGCTGGCATGTGCTTGACAAATATATGGAATTGAAAGATGCATCTCTGTAGTGTGAATGAGGTTCGGCGATATTTTTGTACAAATGTTAGAACTGTGTTAGGTGAATGGTTTTAATGGGGGAAATACAAAATGAGACGGTAAAAGATGAACATGATATATTTCGTACATAGTTTTAAATGTGTTTATACTGTGGTTTTAATTAGTACCTATGGAAAATTATCATAGTTGTAAATTAGGTAATTGACATTGGTAATTAATGTGACAGCTTTGCCTCTCTTTTAATAACAAGAAACAGACTAATTTAAATATAGAAAATATTGTCCAGCCGGTCGATTCTGTAAAAATCTCACCGTGAAAACTTAGGTGAAGTGAGTTTGTTTTTGCTAGGAACTGACACTATTGACAGCTCACTCCACGCTCACTTCACCTAAGTTGTCACGGTGAGATTTTTACAGAATAGCACCGCAGGTAAGCAAGTTGAGACGTCATTAATAGCTTTAACATAATATTATGGTACCTACAGAAGCTGGGTAACAAAATATTATTTGCCAATATTTATTAATTTTTAAACGTATCCAAAATTGAACTTGTGAACAAATTATCTCACTCCCCTGGTAAGTTTAATGAATGAAAACCAAGTTATGTGACGAGTTATGCTATTCTAAACACAATTCAAGCATGAAACATGATTATTTTTACAAACTTTGTACATTAAAGAACATGATGGTGCACTATTTTATTCATGACATTATAAATGTTGTTGAAAACACTGCAAACTTTAACTTATTAAAAGCTTAAACTTAATCTTTTGAAATAGCAACGTAACTCAGATAGTTTTGAAGTTAGATGTTGTAAGTTGTTTTGCTGTTTTTACAAATGAAGATACGGTGTAATTGGAGGACTCATTAAAATTAGGTTTCCTATTAAAGTCATAGGTCTAAACTAAATTCAGGAATCTCTTAAAAAAATGGAAGGACTTGGCCAAATTCATACAAAAACTAAAATCAACGACAAAATCCCCAAAAAAGCCAATAAATAAACTAACATTTAACAGAAAAAAAATAAAACATACTCATCTAAAAAGCAGTTACAAAAAATAGCCTCCCAGTCGATTCCCATTCAAGCAGTATTTGCAAAGCAAAGATTGAGGCGAGGCGGCCCGAACACTGTTTACATCGTAAACATCATTGCGCATAATCGCCTTTTTTCTTTTTACCCGTGTTTACTTTTGCAGCACAAATGACTTTCCCTCTTTCAAATAAAGTGGTTTATCTACATACAAATAGAGGCCACGCCCTAGGTACGGTTTTATGGAACACAATGGAACACTAGCGACCCGACCCTGCTTCGCACGTTTCTCAGGGCTTGACAAAACATCGAGATGTCTCTATTATGTGTTAGTTTAATATTAATGTAATACATAAACCTAAACCACGTACAAAGTAAATTAATTTTAGTTCATTTTGGGGCCAATTAAAAAAAAAAGTGAAATATGGCCCGCGGATTCCTTTTGGCATTAAAAAGGCGCACGTCTCCGACTAGTAAATAGTTAGGTATCTGTGGCGTTACTGCACTAGTGCGGTAACAGAAAGTAAAAAAAGCACGCGTGTTTAATACACTGCATTATGGACCTAAAAGCGGTTCATTCAGAGCCACTTTACGAGCAAGTGTGTTGAAAAAGATTCACATGTATCAATTTTTTTTTTTTTTATGTATTAATTATTTTATTATATTTTAATTGTATTTTTTTGTTCTTATTGACTGTACTCTGTACGCGTTTAACGTCAACGTAAATTCAACGGTAACGATGTAATAATTTTTATTTTAACAATATAATTTAAAAGGGCGTCCATGTAGTTTCTTGCCCGTTCTTCTCCATAGGTATCTACCTACTACTCTTTGAAATGGGCAACTAGCTTCATATTTCTGACTGACCGACTCCTTGACAACAGAAAAGTGCCTGTAAATTATTTAATTTAAATACATGCTCTGAGTTTTAGATGGTGAAAACCACATTAAAATCCGTTATGCAGTTTACAAGAACAACGTGGTCACACAGACAGACACGAAAAGCGGCTTTAATTTATAATATGGTATATAATTATAGGACGCAGGTAAAGTTTCTCTAGAAAGTCTCCGATCGAAAGACGTGAAGTACTTCATTTAACTTTGTAATTGGGTCGTGTTTTGAGATTTAATGCTGCAAATTATGCTCTTAGAACAATGTGCGTTTATTAGAAACTTATCTCTTATGTTTAATTAATTTATTCAGGTCACGGGAGCGCCTGCAAGGCTTGCTAAGTATGCAAGTCCATGTGTGGACTTTTCTATTTCTTTGTATGTTTGAATAAATAAGCAAAACATGCGTGTCACCTCGGCATGTTATAATCATCAATAATAATTATTATAACACCCTACCATATTCCAGAGGTTGATATCTACATAAAAAAATCTTAGCCCAAGAACCTTTTCCTGGCAAATCCAGACTAGGTTCCGAGCAATCTTATTCAAGCAAAATAAAACACAAATGCTCACTTTTTATATTTTAGCATTTTTATAAGCCCATATTTTAGCATAACATTAGGTAACACCATTGCATTGGTCAGATAGGCATCGGTCGCTCCATGTATAATACTGGTATTCAGCTGCATCCGGTTAGACTGGAAGCCAACATAGTTGGGAATAGACTAGGCAGATGATGATGATTAGGTAACACCATTGCAAGATTTTCTGAGTACCTACTTAAGTACATATTTACTCATGGACTGTGAAACGAACTTATGTTTTCGTTTTAATGTAATTGTTAGCATTTTACAACTACAAAGGACATGTCAAGTCTTTCATTTCGTTTGTTTCTTTCACCCTTCTAAATGAGTTAACTGTAAGAATAAAGAGAAGAAACTTAACAATGTTGCTAAGCATTTTGAACCCGGTACATAAATTAATTTAACATTTGAAATTAGGGTAATGTTATAAAATATGTTAGTATGCGGATTTTGTGTAAATCATAGGTTTATGGTCCGATGGTGATCACGAATTTGGGACATTAATATAATTGGGTCATCATTATTATTTTAAGCGCTTAGAGCTATACAGTAGGAGAAAGACATACTCTCCTTTTACTTCTCTTTATCGTCAGGTACTGAGTGCTTTATTAAGGGAGTCCTGTTTATCCCGCGATCTCCCCTCCGCCCCTCCGTGGAAAGCACGTTAAGCCGTTAGTTCTACATTTCATTCGTAAATATTTGACAGCCGGGACGGGTCAGAAGCCCGAAAGTCCGACCACCAGTCTTACCATAGGGTATCGTATCTCCCAGCAACTGGGTTGTGGTGGTCTGATAGGCAGTCACTCCATGTAAAATACTGTTAATCAGCTGTCGTTTTGTCGTCATAGTAACAAACAACAGCCAGAGAGACTATCATTCCTTAATTTAGCCTATTGATCAAATCATTGCTTCGAAATGAATATACTTAATATTGGAAATATGACCTAAATAATTTATATGCTAGACCATGTATTTGCAAGCGACCACTTACAATAGCTTGCCAATAATCTAAAGCTCCTATTACACAACGGCACAGTACCAACGCATGGAAACGCAGTAAAAGTTAGCTTGGAGCTCGGATAGTAAACGTGTTAAAGATTGCAACAGTACATTGAGTCCTAACGGATCGTGTGTCTGCTGACCGCTAACTACGCTTTGTGATTAGGTACGTGTTTCGCTTTGTTGGACTGAGACCTATTGGGAAACTAGAGGGCTTCGTAGAGGTATTTATAGGTATCATTTTGGGACCAGATAACACTTACAAGGATACTTACGTAACTTCATTTTCCTAAGTAGCTTTACCTAAACTTAAATCAAATATTTTTTCGTTGATAACTGCGACACAGTTTTTTACTTTTGTTTCTATCGTCGTTTCCATTGTCATATCCCAATTTGTTTCTGTTTCAAATTAAAAAAACTTACTTTTTAACTGTTTTTCTATTTAATTGTTTGATTAAGGGTGAATGAAACATTCAACAAAAGTACTTTGTACTACATTCCATTTTAACAGGCGTGGAAAAATTTGTTATAACTAAAATATTTACTTTTTTTATTTTTTTGCTAAATTTTAATGCTTTCACTTACGGTTAACGATATGTATATCACAAAACAATTACAACTTCGAAAAGATAAGAAGTTAAAAGACGTCAACGTAATTCACTTAAAGAGAACATTAGAGTATTAATAGGTTTAAACAATATACTCGTATATGCCATTGAGCGTAGCTTATAACAAAATATTACACTTGATTTCCCATCCATTGCCCATCCGTAAAGGACAAATACCGTTGTTTACTGTCGATACAAGACTACCGTAACCCCCAGCCTTCATATCTATAAGAATTTCCATACGATCAGAAAACGCACTCTAAACCAACGATTTCATGTCTTAAATTTTGTCATTTTTCTACAATAACTTTTTAACTTTCAAAATACTTTTCCTTTTATTACTATTAAAACATACGTAACAGTTATTGATTCTCAATAGTTCCCAAACTCGGCAAAGAATACTGGTCGTTAAGTCAAACACTTGTGACTGATATCTCAGACATTTACAGATTGCGAGAACGATGAAACTTTTCCAATATTGCTACGCAAACTTGGTGGAATTCTTTGATAAGCGATTTATAATCATTGCGTTTACTTCGGGTACCGGAAAGATTAATCCCACCAAAAACATTTTCATCTAAAATGTTGCCAAGACGAGACCATATGGCTCGCACCGTCAAAAAGTTATCAAATCTCATTTAGAGCCAAGCCTCTAACTCTACACGCCCTAACTCTACAAGCCCTAACTTCACAAACTCTACGCCTTAGTCAAAATATGAGGCTAGGCCTTTCGTTACTACAGACATCTAGCATGAAAATTTGCGGAAGTCTCATACAAACTTTCATCCCCTAGTTTAAGGGTTTGGGGGGTTAAAAGTTCCAAGTTTTAGATTTTTTTTGTTGTTTGTGTACTTAATACTTATTAGCGTACATACCAAATGTTAGCTTTCTAGGAACTTCAGGAAGTACCCAAAGAATTTTAATGATCATCAGTGAGTCAGTGACAAAATCGAGGTTTTTTAGATATCAATAAAATCTAAACTATAAAAGCTATGCAATTGAAACTTTATATGTTTAATAAGTCTTCTATAGAAATTATATTCCGAGAATTTTGTTTATCTGGTATAATCCAAACCCAAGTTATGAGGGTTCAAAATAACGACGAAGCTCTTCGAGAAAAGGTAGGTAGTGCCATTGCGCTTCGCTTGGCTCGCCTTGGCGGGGGCACTTCCGTGCCCCCAGAAATATCATCTCTGAATACCAGCGGCGCGCGGCGGCTAATTCGTTAAGAATCTGAAGCATCTACGGGTAGACAGGAAGCGTTTGAATTGTTTTGATTCGTTTCCCTGGTACTGTGATGCCAAACTGGTACCTACTCATTAAAGTAGGTATATCTCTAGCCATTCATATGAGCTAAGATCCGCGAGGTAATTGCGTAACACATCAGTAGCAATGGCTTTCATTTTGACAGTTCAACAACATTCATTGCATTTTTTAGGTACGTTGTTGAGCACATTAATTTTTCGAACATATGAAGCAATGGATCAGTAATATCCTTTAAAATGATTCAGATTGACATTGAACGCGTGTTACGCAATTTAGGTACCGTAATCACACTAATCACACTAACAATATAAAGGCGAAAGTTTGTGGGGGTGTGTTTATATGTTTGTTACTTCTTCACGCTCAAACGGCTGGACCAATTTTGATAAAAGAAATTATGGAGGTAGCTGACACCCTGGATTAACATATAGGCTACTTTTTATCCCGATATTCCCACGGGATCGACATTTACGCGGGTGAAGCCGCACGGCGCAGCTAATTAGTAGAAATATATACGGTAACAGTTCGATTTTGTTGTCCACATTTTTGGCAAAATATATATTCCAAAAAAATAGAGTATTTGTTGGCATAAAACACATTCGAATAAAACCTAATCGTCGCTTTCGATTTTTTTATATTGTTCCTCTAAAAAACTGTGACCCAATAAAAAATCCACCAACTTTATCGTTAAACGCGTTTGAAAAATGTGTTTAAATGCTTTTTCCATTCTGTGTTTGTGGAATTTACAAACAGCGGGAAACAGGGACTATTTGCGTGTGTTTATAGACCTTTATATTTTGTATCCTTTGCTGGTATTTCCACGGAATACCTGGTTCTGTATGTCGAAGGATACAGCTGTATCCATAGAAAATGATGGGGAGTCGGGAGTTTGGTTTAAGTTTAAGTTTAGGTTTTGGTTTTGTATACGTGACACAGTTGCATGTTCTTTTTCAAGCAATCTTGTTTATAATAATTTATGTCACGCATTAGAATACAAGGCTTTATGAGTTTCAAGCTTGAACAAGATTTTATGGAAAATACAAGTCTCATTCCATAATAACTTAAACGAAAAACCGAAGACTACTGAAGAATATATAATATGCTTTCGAAAACTAAATTAGTAGAAGTTTTTAAGTAACTGATGACCTTTTAGAAGCTTTAGCCTTACTACGAAAAATTTCCAAAATTTTTTTGTTTTGTAACTTTAACTTGAAACCTAATAACAAACGTTTGATGTAATAAATAAGTTAAATGAAAACCATAAGTCTTCTGAATATAAGTGGTATGCATTAAATGCGGGTTCTCGATCAAGGCTGTGGACTGAGGATTCTGAATGAGACTGTGTTATCTCAAATTATGGATATTTGTCAGAGGTTGAAAGACATTTGAAGGACTTTTCTTTGAAAAGTGCGTTATTCTATTGTTTTTAAGATGAAGCTTTCTTTTTTGCGATTGTACTATTAAATTCATTTCATAATGCTCATGCCTTCTCTGTATATATTTTCGATACTGGGCGGCTTGGTAAGAAAATCAGCTCAAGATAGAGCACCGACAAGACGGTCGTAGTCGATCGTAGTCTATCTCTTTTTAGTGTCCTATATTTGCGTCATCATTTGTTTTTTCAGTTTTCGAAGTTTTCAAGACCAGTGCGGTTCAATTCAGTGCTCTGAGTGGAATACCTCATTTAAAAGTATTAATTTATGCTCGGTTCCTATAAACAAAAACGAATCGTTTTGATAACCAATGGTAGCATTTTTTATTGCCAAACTGCATGTGAATAAATCCGTAAGCTAATTTTGCCTGTGATAGCTACTTCCATATGGGATCTACTATGCAAAACTGAGGTGAAAAGATGAGGTCTTTGCTCACTAATGGTAAAAGATACAAGTCTTAATTTTGACCGATAACGGTCCGTAAATTAACGGAATCGGCCGTTAACAAGGGACAATAGTTTTTATGGCTTTAGAAGTATCCAAGGATGCCACGGGATGGTAGTGATTGCCGTACCTAATCGGAAGGAGTTTTATACCTCAACTTAGGATATCAAGAGAAATAATGGTAAAAAAATCGGTTTACTGTCAGATACTGCGGCCTGGCAGAAATAGATTTCCATTAAAAACTGTTTTCGCCCTAGCTTTTATGTCCAAAAATTTGGTCAAACATTTTAGAGTTTTGATCTTAAAACTGTGTCAATAGAGAAAAGAAGCACCTCTATATAAAAATTAATCTATCCTTGTAGTAATATTTTATTAGACAGTAGAAATAATAACAGAAAAGCACTTCAGTGGTTTTATATTAAAAATATAATGAACTCGTGTAGGACCTCTCTGAAAAATGTCGCACAAAGTACTTTATTATTTTTACAAGAATGATAAGCTAGAACATGATTTTAATTTAGAACTTAATTAAGTGGAGGTATGTCACATTATTTGTTGCTACTAAAATGATACGCAGCAGATAATTAAAACCTTTGTAGGCACTATCTGCAATTGTCATTTGTAAAAGTATAGTATCATATAGCTATTTTCCGGATTTGGGTGATATCTTGCGTTCTGTACTATTTTAAAACGATGAATTTATCAACCAAGTAAGTTACCAAGGTATAATAATAATAACTCTAGCCTACAATTCTGATTTCACTGAATTTAAAAATACTCATAAAAATAGCACAGGTCACGATATCCGCATTGAGAAGTTAAAGTTTAGCGGTGTCGTGTTTTTGCGCGGAGGCCGACTGGCGCGGGCGCACCCACGGTAGTGTCCACTGTCCATATCACACTACACGTATATGGACATGGCGACAGTTTGTGTCTGAGGTAACATGGTTCTTAATGAGAATGTCGTTCTTAATAATGTAGTTATTTTTATATCACGTATAATAGATATACCAACCCGCAATGCGCTCGTGTGGTAGATTACAGCCCACTCCCTCTCGAAGAAAGGAGGCCTGTTTCCCAGCAGTGGGAACATTATAGGCTAATTATGCTATAATCATCATCATCATCATTTCTGCCGAAAGACGTCCTCTGCCCTCCAGCAAGCATCGCCACTTTTAACCGGTTCTGTGCTTCTTGCATCCAGCGGATTCCTGCAGCCTTCAACAGGTCATCGGTTCACTTTGTAGGAGGTATGATAATAGATTGTATAATTGAAAAAATAATGGTTAAGAATGCTCCTAAAAATGATCAGAATTCGCTAAAACGGTGGCGATATTCAAAGTTATTTTCGTTATCTATGGATGCAGTAGCAGTCGGTAAAAAAAACCCTTTTAACTAACCAAAAATGTGAAGGAAGATCCTATACCAGGTACGCGACTTTTATTTAAATCAACGGAACACCTACATATGGTAAAAAAGGTACCTACTACTTCAAAATACTTTCCGTCCAGTGATGAAAAGTCAACATAAACACGGAAATGATAATAGAGCATGTACGTCCACTAGCAGTTTCCCTACTAAACGTCATAAGTGTAATGACTAAGGTACCTTTTTTACATGATGTAATTATGAAAGTAGTTTCACCTTTTCCGCCTCACTCCAGTTCTTAAGTCACGCTGTAGTTAGTAATCTAGTACTTAATGAAACTTGAGCCGACATCGCCACGAGAAAATGAACATCCCAATATAAGGCTCAGATAATTCCGAGGGCATTCGGAAAAGCCCGAAACATGCATATGAGTAAATAATTAACAATCATTAACGATCGTTTTTGCAGTATTTATAAGAAATAAAAATTGTTTTATTGTCACACAAACACGTCATCATCTGCCTAGCCTTTTCCCAACTATGTTGGGGTCGGCTTCCAGTCTAACCCGATGCAGCAAATTAACACATGGACCCTGACACACGAAAGGGTCAGGCAGGAGCCCCCGGGTACCTGTCTCTTCTTTCGTGTGCCGGAGCCCATGGTCAAAACCATAAAGGACCAACAACGGCGAGTATACTACCTCATGGGTAGTATATACATCCGCTTCCTAGAGGAGGGTGGTACCAAGGAGGTTGCCGCCGTGCCAACATTAGAAACAGCCTCGGATGCGCCTGAGAGGAAGCCTGGTTCGCCGCTTCCTGAACGTTCCCCGTCGCCTTCAGCGATGGAGACTGTTGGGGAGGCGGTGGAGTTGGCGACTTCCATGGCCGCGCTAGAGGTTCTCTCAACAGCGGGTTCAACGAGGGATCCACCTTCGTCCGGTCTGATTTCGGACGAGGATTGCTTTCCGCCAGGGGAGAGTAGTGAGGGCGAGGACAGCAGCCTCTGCTCCTCTCCTTTGCGGGACTAGGATCCTGCAGACCAACCTCCAGCACAGCCAATCTGCGTCGGCCACCTTGCGCAGGGTGCTGGAAAAACAACAAGGAAAGACCATCGCCCTCATCCAAGAGCCGTGGATCAGGGGTGGCAGAATATGCGGTCTTGGAAACATCGGAGGTAAGTTGCTACTAGACACCTCCGCTAGTAACCCGCGCACCTGCATCTTCATTCCGAAACATGTCCCTAACCTTTTAATTAACGAATTCTGTTCAAGGGACCTGACAGCAGTCAGGCTTTTCAGTACCGAACAGGAACTCCCGGACATTGTACTAGCCTCGGCATACCTGCCAGGCGATGAGGACGTGCCTCTGCCAGAGCTCGCCTCACTGGTTGAGTACTGTGAAAAGGAGAAACTGGAACTAATCATCGCGACAGACTCCAACGCGCATCACACGCTCTGGGGTAATGTTAAAACCAACAACCGAGGTGAGGAAATGCTTGATTTTATTCTTAGTAATAACCTTGTTTTACTTAACAAGGGCTCCGAACCTACCTTCATAAACGCGAGATCCCAAACAATAATAGATTTAACTGTATCAACCATAGGCATATCCAACTCCGTACAGGACTGGCATGTGTCCACCGAGATATCATGCTCAGACCATAGATGGATCCGCTATACCATTAACTTCAACCTAACCAAACCACAGCCAAGAAGGGTTCCTCGTAACACAGACCAAGTCAAGTTTACTAAACTCGTCGAGGCTGAACTAGGCAGATTACCCGCCCTTCCGGGTGAAATACCAGTAACCAATTTAGACGAACATGTAAACAAAATCACATCCATCCTTTTATCTAGCTATGAACAGTCTTGTCCCCTCACGGTACCTAGGCAGGGAGCTCGCCATTCTTGGTGGAGTCCTGAACTGGAAAGACACCGTCAGAAGCTGAGAAGACTGTTCAATAGAGCTATGAACACACGGTCGCCAGTAGATTGGGACCGCTACACAACAGCTCGTAAAATATATAAGAAACTTATAGGCCTCAGAGGTAAGAATAGCTGGAGGCGGTTCTGCACTAACATTGAGAGTAACAATCAGGCAATGAGGGTCAAATCCTGTCTTGCTCAAGAGACAGACCATTCAATAGGCTGCCTGAAAAAACCAGACAACACATACACAACTAACGATGCTGAGACAAGCGAACTACTCCTAACCACACACTTCCCAGGATGTCAGATTGCCACCCAGCAAAACTGGGAACCGCATAGGGAGAGGGCCACTGGCAGCCTAGATTGGGAAGTGGCGTCAGAAGTAATCGACAAAGACAAAATAATGTGGGCAATCAACACCTTCCTACCTTTCAAGGCAGCAGGACTGGATGGTATTTTCCCGGCTCTGCTCAGGTGGAGTCAAGACATGCTGGCTGATTATCTCGTAAAGGTGTTCCGAGCGTGTCTGGCCCACCGCTACATTCCCTTGAAATGGCGAGAAGTAAAAATAATCTTTATACCGAAACCAGGTAGGGGCGACTATACCCAGCCAAAATCTTTTAGGCCCATAAGCCTCTCTTCGTTATTTTTGAAGACACTGGAGAGGCTGGGAGATAGGAAGATTAGATCCCAAATTTCGGTACAAAGACCTCTACATCCAAATCAACACGCCTACTGTGCAGGCAAATCAACTGAATCAGCACTCCATAGCGTAGTTTCACGCATAGGGAATGCTCTTAAAGACAAAAACCCAACTTTAGGCGCCTTCATTGATATAGAAGGCGCTTTCGACAAAACAAACTTCGTCAGCATCGAACAGGCACTTGCCACGCACGGTGTTGCGCGAACACTTATAGAATGGATAAATAACATGTTAAAATACCGAGCTATTCAATTTACCGTGAACACCACCACACGAGGTATCGTGAGTAGAGGCTGCCCACAGGGTGGGGTGCTGTCACCACTGCTGTGGAATCTGGTGGTTAATGAGCTCATCGCAGAGCTTAACGCCAGCAGTCTGTACTCGGTGGGATACGCGGATGATATAGCAATTCTGATCTCGGGGAAATTTGAGGGCATCTTATGCGATCTCATGAGAAAAGCCTTCAAAATAATTGAGAGTTGGTGCACGAAGCACGAACTATCGGTTAACCCATCGAAAACAGAAATAGTAATGTTTACCAACAAGAGAACTCTTGGACCCCATAGGCTTCCAAAACTTTTCAACACTGAACTAACACTTAAAGACGAAGTCAAGTACTTGGGGGTAATCCTTGATAGCAAACTGCTCTGGAACAAGCATCTTGACTACAAACTTAATAAAAGCACAATTACACTCTACCAATGTAAAAAAATGTTAGGAAAAACATGGGGGCTCTCTCCGAAGATTACTCTGTGGTTATATAAAGCGCTGATCAGGCCAATGTTGGCTTACGGCGCTCTGGTTTGGTGGACGAGGACTGAACTCTCGACCACCATTACCAGACTACAACGCTTCCAACGACTGGCCTGTTCAGCCACCACTGGCTGCATGAGAACCACCCCAACAGCAGCCATGGAGATAGCCCTTCAATTAACTCCCCTTGACCTGTACATACAGCAGGAGGCGGCGCTAGCTGCCATCAGGCTAATGCATCTGGGCATATGGGGCAAAAACCTTACAAGTCCACACGCTAAAATCCTGGACCGGGCGATTGAGTACCAGCCTCTCATCGCTGCCCCGTGTGATAGAACACCTAACCAACCAATGTTCAACAAAAACTATATTATACAAACAGTTCAAGAAGAAAGGGACCAGTCAGGAGCCAATGAAGTGCGAATCTACACAGACGGCTCAAAAACACAAAACGGTTCAGGTGCTGGTGTACACTCCCTTGACCTCAATATTAACTTCCACATACCGCTAGGCACACACAGCTCGATCTTTCAATGCGAATGTGTTGCCTTAACACAAGCTGCAACAGCAGTAAAGCGCTTAGGCATTCGGAACTACGGAATTAAGTTCCTATCCGACAGCCTATCTGTGCTCAAAACTTTAGAAAGCAAACAAACTAACAATAAACTAATCTTCGAGTGCCACCTAGCTCTGGAGAGTTTATCGACATCCAATCGTATTACTCTCCAGTGGATCAAGGGGCATAGTGGATCCTTGGGCAATGATGCTGCAGATGAACTTGCGAAGAGAGGCTCTGATATGAGGGTGCTAGGCCCGTACCCACTTCTCCCTTTGCCTTTCTCACAATTTCGTGCGTGGATTCGCCAAAGATCGACCGAACTCCATAACAACAGATGGTCACGGGCAGCAGACTGTAGACAGTCAAAATTGGCTTTACCAATGATTCACCCGCGACTAACCAAAAAACTTCTCAGCCTAAGCAGAAATAACCTTAGAATAATAATAGGTTCAATTACGGGCCACAACCTCCTTAACAAACATCTTTTCAACATAGGCGCCACAGACAGCCCCCTTTGCAGGGGCTGCCTTGACGCCGAGGAATCAGCCGCCCACGTCATCCTGGAATGCGAGGCCGTGGCTTCTCAACGTGCAGAAATCCTCGGAACAATGAGGTCGCTCCGCGAAGCCTGCGAAGCTCCCAGGAAGCTTCTGTGCTTTTGGGCGGAGCTTGGCTGGCTCTGTTAGCCAGAATCCCCACGCACAACGGACCGAATGGGAGTCTAAGTGCGGAAAAGGGAGCCCCATCATCATCATCATCATCAACCCGATGCAGCTGAATAACAGTATTTTACATAAAGCGACTGCCTATCTGACCTCCACAACCAGGTTAATACGATACCCTTGGTAAGACACACGTCCATATAAAAAAGATAAGTAAACACTAGACGCTTAGGATATCGATTTCCATAGTCAGTTTCAAAAAGTGATTCATCCGTCCTCCTGCCCTTAAAAAATTTATGATCAATCAATCAAAATATTTTATTTCACATCAGCCTACATGGGCACTTATGAAATGTCAGAAGCTAGGTGCACGGTTCCAATTGGTCGTTTCCTATGGAGAAGAACTGGCAAGAAACTCCACGGGTACTCTTTTTAAAAATAATTGGCTTTTACAATATTTTCAAATTACAGTAGGTATGGGAGGACAGCGTAGGCCTGTCAACAAGAACCAGGTACTTGATAAAATAAAAAATGGTCTACAGATCTAAAGTCTACATGAAATCGTGTTTTCGCCAAACATATCACTTAACATTAATCCTCAACTTTACCATATATTTATTTCGAAATGAATGCTGCAATACTTTCTACATAATGGCGGATCATGCTAAGCTATTTGAGGTAGTATAGGCCCTTAACCCATTTTATTTGAGGTTGGCGTACATCTCTATCAGCAATCATCGCAGTATTCTTCTTCTTCTTCGTGTCGCTGGCACGACTGTATTTTAAATCTTGTTTTCCCAAAACTTTGCCACTTCCACGGCGTTGTCGGTGGCAGCGCAGAGGTCACTTTGACTGCATGCATCGCAGTATTTATTTACCCCCTTTCCATTTCTGGCCATATATCATCATTCAAACAATCCATCTACCGTTTGTTTGGTATTTCTCTACTCTTTAGACATGCATGCTTTCTCCATTCCACATCTTTATTTGTTAAAGATTAACGTTAAGATAATTATTGATTATGTGTTTGCACCTAGTCATTATCTACTTGTTTTATGATAGAAATTGCTGTATGCATACGAATTGCATGCAAGCTACTGTGTGTTAGTTTTAATAATAAACACCATGTTATTAATGTTATTTTACATTGCGTGTGAGAACTTGTTACTGATTTTCTCTTTGCGAAGTGATGAAAATTGCTAAATCTTTTGCGTGTTTACGATACAATAACTATCTATTATTTTTTTAATAATACTTATTTAGAAGTGAGGGTAATTCTGATATGATTTAACTTCTAGTACCTATATTTTTTTCTCAATTCTTATCGCCTTTACAATTCAACAATTTACTGCAAACTTATTACAGACGCATTTAGTGGACGTATAAATTGTACAAATTTGAAAGTTCAAGTAATCTGTACTAAGCTACTTCTTGACTTGGCTCGCAGGGTTGTCAACATGTGGTATGTGGATACAGCAGTCATTGTGCCGATAGTCATAACGGCCAATGGCATAATAGCCAAGAGCTTCAACCAACACCTCAGAAGGCTTTCGTTAGGCAGTTGGATCAAGGGCTTGATCCAGAAAGCGGTACTTCTAGACACGGCGCGTATCGTTTCGAGTTTCCTCTCTCAAGAGCCCTGACCACCGGTAGCTTGGACCCTGTTCCCGATACCTGGGCTACTATTTGCCGCTACTTAAATCATTTCGTAACAAGTATTTCTATAGAATGTTTCGTAACTTTAATCGCAGCCTCGATTTATTTAAAAGGAAGTCTGGCAAAACCCATTTAAAATGGTTATGAGTCAAAGCATTGCAGCCATAAATATGAAACAGTTGGTACAAGCAGTTATATTTCTAAGTAGCTGTAACGTAAAATTACTTTTCTCACGAATGAGATTTGTTTTAAAAAATACAAAATTTTGTTCGACTTCTAAAACAAAAAAACACGCCTTGAGCCTCCTAATTATAACTAATAATAAACTTCTAATGAAACCTTAGAATCGAGAACAAGGAGAAAACAAAATTTAATATCCCTATATCAATTCCGCAGCAGTGGGGCGCTACGTCTTACTTAAATTAATTGAAGCTCACCAAATGAAACCGAGATCTCAACAGATTCCATCATTCCACGCCATTGTCTCACACAAAGAGGGCCGTTCGGCTTTATTGTGCCACGTGCTTTTGTCATCGCGACGAAAAAAAAGAAAATGATTCCTAGAAAAATAATATAAGATTTTCCGACGGAGCGCGCCAAAAGACTTGATACTTAGTAAGATTGCTGTGTCGTATATTTCTTTGAAGCTCGACTCTTAATTTGATGAGGAGAATGTAAAAATGGCATTAGGTTATTCGAAGGGCGTCGGAGGGGAGCGGTGGGGTGCGCGGGGTGTGACAACCACGATTTATATTGCTCTAGATGAGATTATGGTATGACGGAGTCGTAAAACATTAGAATGGTGAGCCCTACTTTATTTGAACTTTATTTTCTATTAAATACTGTCTACTAGCTAAAGTTTTAACGTTATTCGCCCATTTACTTTGGTATTTTTTTATCAGACTCATCTTTATCAACGAGTTTTTGGAATAAATTCAGTTTGGTGGAGATGAGAGATAACCCGTGGGAATGTGGGTAACAGAGCCGGTTAAAATACCCATTCAACCCTTAATTTTGGAGCAAGAGACGGTCACAGAAACCATTAAGTACATAAGGCACAGCCGTTCATTATGAAAATCCTTTTCATACTAATGATGTAAATGCGAAAAATATGACTTCTGTCTGTTTGGTACGTTTTCAATTCTTTTTTACCATTTATAGAAATTACGCAGAGCAATAGCCTGATACCTGAAGAAGGACATTATATACAACGTGTAACGTTAAATGCGCCAAAAACCTCTTAAGAGGTCATTGTACTCATCATTATAAACAACTTTTAATATAGGACTAAACATGAAATCGCAAAAAAAAACAGCTGTTTATTAGTTTTTGACGAGTTATGTGAGCATAAATGTAGGAAACAACTGATTTTTTTTTCGCGTACAATGACCCCTTAAGAGGTTTTGCGCATTTAACGTTATACCTTGTACATGATAGTTTATGTGCCAAAAAGAATAACCGTACTTAAAACGCGTGAGAAATATTATACTATGTCCAATGTCCGGCAATGGACGTCTTCCGGCTAATATAACAGCCCATTAGTAGCAAAAACACAGTTTTACGTTGGCCGTATCGTTATTCAAGAATGATGATAATGGGATTATTTTCCCACGACTGGTCATTGACCGAAGATAGATGGCATTCACCAACGGTCATCTATGTCAGGATCTTTAGGATTCTACCGTATGTTGAGTCATTCATGGAAAGCAAATGGATTCATCCGTCTTTCGGTAAAATGTTTTAAAATGTAATATTATCAAGCATTGTAAAACATAAGCATGATAGCTAATCAGACTATAATGTTCCCACTGCTGGGACACAGGCCTCTTCTCAGTGAGAGGGAGTGGGCTATAATCTACTACGCGGGTAGGTTAGTAGATGTCACATGTCTTTGATTTTTTGGTTCTAGGACATGCCAGTTTCCTCACGAACTTTTCCTTAACCTCTTGGTCACCACTGTTCTCTGTAAAATATGCTTCCTTTCATTTAAAAACTGAGTTAGTGTGGTGTTGTAACTCCTTGACTCAACATCCAGACGTAAAATAGGCATAGATACTGCAAGACAGCCCTTTAACTTCTGCCAACCTAGTCCTTGAAATGATAAACTACTACTTAGTCAAAATCTAGTCCCAAACAAGCACTCCCAGTATATATTAAATTACTTTCGCTCAATAAATCAAGACAAACTTCTTCTACACTAAGAGCGTCTGTAAAGCCCATTATTATTACATCAACAATAATGTTCCGTGAATAATAGTTTCTGTAATGTGCCGACTTTGTGATGAACGTTCGTACGTAATCATAATTTATATTATTATTCTAGTTTTGCGTCATACGTTGTGGAAGATATGGGGCGGAAAACTTTAAGAGTTATCATCTTTTACACCTAGTTATGGTCGAAAAACGGAACTATTTGTGAATCAAAGTAGGAAGTGGGTAGGTGGGGCGTTTTGGGGCTGACTTTTGTAACTTTTGACGTTGTAAATGTGCTGATTCTCAGCCTAATTTGAGGAAATGATTTTTGCCAATTTTCTTCTTTTCATATTTCCGTGTCTCGGAAAGCACGTTATGTCGTTGGTCCCGGCTGTCATTCGTGGATCTTTGACAGTCGTTAAAGGTAGTCAGAAGCCCGAAAGTCTGACAACCAGTCTTACCAAGGGGTACCGTATTACCTAGTAACTGGGTTGTGGAGGTGAGATAGGCAGTCGCTCCATGTAAAATACTTCAGCTGCATCCGGTTAGACTGGAAGCTGACCCCAACATAGTTGGGAAAAGGCTAGGCAGATGATGATGATGATGATTTTCTTCTTTTCATTAATCGCCTCCTTTATGATATGTGGGATAAGCAATACAAATTAGTTTTTTATTGTCATGTCTTTATCCTAGTACTTAATAACAAAACGTTTCATCTGTATTTTTTGTCTTCGAAGATCTAAACCTAAATTGATTTAAAAGATCAACTGCAAGAAACAATAAGAAGGTAGGTAACAGAACCCCGAGTTAGTCCAGGTATCAGTCCCGTATAGATAAAGTTCAGCCCTCACATAAATCTTACTTTGCCATCTTTGTTGATACTTGCTCTTATCGGCTGCTTATATTCGAGTATGGAGCTTTAGGCGCGACTATACGTGTCGGTAGTTGGTGCACAAATATGAACTCTAATGCTGAGTACAGATTGGTGATCCATAACATGAAATGTTATGTTGAAATAAAATTGCCTAGTTGTTTTTAAATGTGGAGCATTATTTTGACAAATCTTAAATACAAAATACAAGCTTACCTAAACTAAAATTATAAAAAAGGGAAAACTCATTGGGTTTCAAAAAACTGGCGAAGTGCGAGTCGTACTCGCACACGAAGGGTTCCGTACCAAAAGGCAAACACGCCGAAAAAAAACACGTTTGTTGTATGGGAGCCCCCCTTAAATATTTATTTTATTTTGTTTTTAGTATTTGTTGTTATAGCGGCAACAGAAATACATAATTTGTGAAAATTTCAACTGTCTAGCTGTCGCGGTTCTCGAGATACATCCTGGTGACAGACAGACAGACGGATGGACAGCGAAGTCTTAGTAATAGGGTCCCGTTTTTACCCTTTGGGCACGGAACCCTAAAAAGGGAAAAGCTCATTGGGCTTCAAAATAGGTCCGCATCTCTATCAATGGGAAAACTGCCCACATTTGGCAGCATTGCCACTTTGGATGCCAATGCTGATTCTTTAGCCTAAAAACAGACCAGCCCTCCCGTGAAGAGTTACTCCCAGTTATTGTGTTACCTACATTTCATGTTACATTGTATAAATTAGGACAGCTAATTTGTGTTCTTTAACGTGTTATTTCACCAATCTGCACGCGAGACACATTACTGTGTCTGTGTTCCTGGGATCTTCTGTAGAACAACCAGAGACGTTTCATACCAGCCGTCCATTTGTTTAGGGTTTCCAGTTTTCCTACACATCCGTTAGTCAGTCAGCAAATATACAGCATACAGCCCAGGCTGTCAGCCGTCTAGTTCATCTCCTTTTTTTGCTTAGTGGACTAATTTGACGCATTAATTATGCAATTAGTTTCCGTTATGGTTGAGGGAAAACTATGTAATTAGATGTGCAGATGCCTCTTAGCTTATTAACTAACGGTAATGGACTGTAATTGGATTAACGGTATGCTGATAATAACTTAGCTGACATTTAACAACTTGCAATTATTAAGCCTTTCATTAAATGTTTATATTGGACTAGCGCCCCGCGGTTTCACTCGCATAATTCCCGATTCCGTGTTAATATCGAGATAAAAAGTATCCTGTATCCTAACTCAGGCTTTGGTCTACCCATGTGCCAAATATCATCCCAATCCGTTCAGCCGTTTTAGCGTGAAAGCGTTACAAACTGACTTTCGCATTTATAATATTACTAGCAGCGCCCTTCGGTTTTACCCGCATAAGTAAGACTTCATTAGTTTTATTAAGTATATATAGACTATGTCCATCTGGAATAATGTACCTTTCAAATGGTGAAAGAATTTTTCCAATAGGATATTCCGAAGATTACACTCCAGTGACTCCACATATTTATTATTATATACATTATTATTATTATTATAGATAGAGAGCAGCGGTGGCCATGTGGTAACGGCCGCGACTTACGAGGTGTAGGTCGTAGGTTCGAACCCAGTCAGGCGCTTTACTTTGTGTAAATTATTTCATCACCACTGCTCTCAAAACGGTGAAGGAAAACATCGTGAGGAAGCCGGCATGTCCTAGAACCAAAAATTCGAAGACATGTGACATCTGCCAATCCGCACTGGGCCCGCGCGGTGGATTACGACCCACTCCCTCTCACCGAGAGGAGGCCTGTGTCCCAGCAGTGGGAACATTATAGGCTGATGATGATGATGATGACGACTCCACATTCCTCCACACTCTCTAAATTCGCTCTCTCTTTTTTAATATTAGTATAGATTCAAAATAACGAAATACACAGCATAGTAATTATTTTATAGGTCTACCCTCTCGAAAATCCTCATTGCTCATCCACTTGAATTTTTAAACCATTGAGCGAGCTGGAAAACCTTTAACGGCCCCACACTTAGAGAAAAACGAATTATCATCGGAAATACCTGCCAGATTCGTGGCTGAAACGCTGCAGGCTGTAAATAAAGCATTAATGACGTGGATATGGACCGCAGTACGAATGTGACATGAAATAAGAGTAGACTTCGTTGGTAACAGATTTTCAGGAAATTGTACGTAGCAACACTAAGTCTAAGTCTGCATTTGGCAATAGAACCATCCCTATTCCATTGGAAATGGAAATCATAACATAGGACCTGGTGAAATGAGAGGGGCTCGTGGTTAAGTAATAAAAGCCGAGCCGGAGCAAGTCGATCGATCAGGTTAAGCTACGCTTGCTGCGGTCGGAACGTGGACGGTTGACCATCTTTACATACCGAGATCCCTCTGTGCCTCAGAGAGCATGTTAAGCCGTTGGTCCCGGCTGTCATTCGAGGATCTTTGATAGGCGTTACGGGTAGTCAGAAGCCAGAAAGTCTGACAACTCGTTTCAACAAAGGGTAGGTATTGTGTTACTCAGTAAACTGGGCTGTGGAGGTCAGATAGGTAGTCGCTCCATGAACAATACTGGTATTTATCTGCATCCGGTTAGACTAGAAGCCGACCCCAAGGTAGTTGGGAAAAGGATGACCTGGTGAAAAACGAGTGCGCTAAAAACGACTGCCTAATCTGCCTACCCCGTCGTGGAGTGATGGTATAAAAACGTTAAGCGCTGAACGAAATTTTTACGAAAACAATGAAGTGTAATCATGGTGGTTGTTACAAAGATTGAGCTGTTTTTATGTCGAACGAGACATGACTAACGACCCTCTTCCTGTCTTTATGGTATACTGTTACCATAAAGATGTTATGCGTCTTAAATTTTAATATGCTGGTGTCAGATTAGAACCCCGGCTCAATATACAAACTTGGCACAAGGGAATTTACGACGATGAAGTGGGATGGGGACTATTCCGGACTATCTCTGCCATTTTCGCCGGATTTCACCATCAGTCGTCAGAAAAAGGTGACCATAGAATTATGTCATTAGGAAAATATTCAAATTAATTATATAAAATCATCAGTTTAATAGAAGTCCACTGCTGGACATAACCCTTTTCTGTTTTCTTGCGCACTGGATTTTCAATGCTCGACTTAACACCGAGAGTTGAAAATCCAGTGCGCGATAAAATCCCGCCGGGATATTTTTACGTTCGTGTAAACGTAGGCTTACAAGCCAACCTGCGAAGTCAATTTAGTCTGAGCATCCAACAAGTCAACACCTACTTATTTCAATTGAGAATCTGTAATCCATAAGTATTTCTCGTCTTCTCAATACACACTCATTATTGCGTAAAGTGTTGCAAGTCTTATGCATTGTGTTGCCAGCATGAGTCTTGACTTTACACTTGAGCTGCAATATGTCAAGGCCCGAGGCCCCTCCGCTGCTGTCATGAATATGAAGCAAAAAGCTTGTTCTTGTTCTTGCTTCAAATTGTTTTGTAGTAGAACATGTAGGCAAAACAAGGCAGTGTTTTGTTTTTGTGAGTCTGTATGTAGGGTGACGTCAGCATGTATTGTGATGTTCAACTATTTTATATCTCAGCGACATGACCTAAGCTCCGTACAAATGTGTTGTTGAGGTCTTCGAAACTTTGGTTGTCAAAGATCGTAGACTGGCATAACGTTTTTATAGTAGTGCTGGATTTAGACCAGCCGCAGCAGTTTTTACGACGTGACAAAACATCAAGATTTCTTTACTTGAAAGTTAAATATGAATGTATTGTACGCAAAACCCTTCCGGAATAAATTGTCTAAATGATGGTGAAACCGGCATCAAAATCCGTTGCGTAGTTTAGAAGAACAACGCGATCTCACAGACAAACACGAAAAGCGACTTTATTTTATATAACGTGTATTAGATTGTTGGGTAAACACATAACGCTAAATGAATCACCTGTCTAATCCAATTTTTGTGGCATTTAGACTACATTTTCTATTTTTAGGGTTCCGTACCCAAAGGGTAAAACTCCTATTACTAAGACTCCGCTGTCCGTCTCTCCCGTCTGTCACCAGTCTGTATCTCATGAACCGTGATAGTTAGACAGTTGAAATTTTCACAGATAATGTATTTCTGTTGCCGCCATAACAACAAATACTAAAAACAGAATAAAATAAATATTTAAGGGGGACTCCTATACACCAAACGTGTTTTATTCGGCGTTTTTGCCTTGTGGTATGGAACCCTTCGTGTGCGACTCCGACTCGCATTTGGCCAGTTTTTTTTTTCATTCTCAATCTATCCTTCAAAAAAGATAGATATCAAACACAACTTCGTTCAGAACACAGTCACGAAATACTCTTGTCTTTCATCGCTTTACTCGTAAATTCCTTGAAGATCTCTCCCTATCAGATTAAATGATTAAATCCTCGGTACCTTTGTCTCGTCTGCTTTATAGAGCTGACAAAAAATGTCTACTCCTCACCAATATTATAGAGCTTAAATTTGATTACGTAGAACAAAAGGACTGAAACCTAAGATATACTTTTACTTGAAGTCCTTTAAGGTATTTTTTTATGTAGTCGCATCTAAATTGAATTGGTTCACGATGTTATAAAGCGGTTGTTTCTTAGCCGATTGTGGTTTTTTTTTAATATTTAATACTCTGAATTATTATGAAGTATTTATTCCCTATTTATTTTAGTACTAGCTTATGCCCGCGACTTCGTTCGCGTGAAATTTCACCCTCTTAGGGGTGGAATTTCGAAAAACCCTTTCTTAGTGGATACCTACTCTTCGTAAAGAACACACCCTCCAAATTTCATGTCTCTAGGACCAGCGGTTTAGGCTGTGCGTTGATATATCAGTCAGTCAGGACTTTGAATTTTATATATTTATAAGATGACCGATATAGTGTACCGAAGGTCGTACTACCAAATTATCACCACTGATTTTCATAGCTTATAATACTAGGTACATTACAAAAAACTCAAAAAATCTTATTATGATTTTGCCGCCATCTTGCAAGAATGTGTACGCCTATTACCTTTTTACAAATTACTGTACGTCTGTCAAGTAAATGTAATGGTGCCATGTCTGTTGCATTAAGAAAATTAATTAATTTAAAGACGGCACAGGTGCATTTGAGTACACAACAAAATGTAAAGTTACTGCGACGAGTAACAGAGGCTTGAGTTATTTGCGTACGAAACGAAATAATTCTTTGGTCTGAGGTAGTGTTTTTTTTTTTTTTTTTTTTGTTATGAATAGGAAGCTTATTTATCCATACATGCGTTATAAAGAGGTTTATGTTTGACCATTAAATGATGTATTGGGTATGTTGAAACTGTTTATACTTCCCGTCACAGTCACTTATCCCTAAAGGTCCATTAGGAAGAAAACCAGGACAGCATCTGTCTGACATTAATGCTCAAATGAACTTTATTGGCGCAGCCGTGAGGCACACTATTGTTGTTAAAACGTTACTTTTACTCTTTTATTTTGTGTTTCACGAACTGTGTCCAAATAAACTTAGTACTTTATTTCTTTATGTTTGTAGGGGATAATCTTCGGAACTAGTGATCCGATTCCGAAAATTATTTTACTAATGGGAAGCTACAGTGTTACTGAGTGTAATATTTTATGTTAAAACAAGCTATTTCACGCGGACGAAGTCGCGGGCAGAAGCTAGTTATAATATTGTTAATGGTTAACCCTCGAATACTACGAAACTGCTCTCTGTTGCGTCAATACACACTAAAATGCAGGGATAGCATGAGATTTAACGAGCTTAAATTATGCTACGTCGTTGTGCCCGACACTCGCACTATCTGTTAGGCCTAAATATTTGTAAGTACTACCTGGAGTAACTTTTGGAATAACTTGAAGTGTTTCAAATCACCCTAAAGTTGGTCCTCATTGCTAGCTAAGGTAGCCTTGTTAAAACTTGCTGAAACAAAAACATTAATCGAGTTCCATAAAAACAAAACTTGTAAGTAGACTCATCTAAACGAATTTTTACTTGATCTCTTTGTATCCGCCTTAACTTTAGGTGTTCTAGATTCGTGCAGGAATCAACTTGACGAAACAAAGTTAGACACCGCCTGAGAGTGAGGCGGCTGTCACAAATAATATATTTTATCTTGCTAATTGTGTTATTTTTACTCCTCGCGTTTCGAAGTCTTTTTGAACAAAATCGGGAGATGTGTCAGGTTCTAAGAGTAGAGGTTGGTTTACCTCGTTGTATTTAGTTGGTATTGTGTTGGTTTAAAAAAATAAATTTGCAACCCACAGTAATTATTGATTTGGGCAACACTTTTCGGTTGGATGTCATTATTGTCATAGTGAAATGTGAACGTCAATCAAGTGTCAAATTCAATTCAATTTTCAACTGAGTACTGACAACTGACAAGTTTGACAACCTTACTGGCACAGGTAATGTTTTCATAGATTCCATTAGGAGGCAAAGGGATCAATGGTCAATGCCATACATACAAATCATGGAGATAATTCGTTGCGTTTTATTTTAAGCCATCTAATATTATTTTAGAATATTTTAAATAACAATAAGGTGTATAATTTGCTTTAAAAAACGATATTTAACCATTTTTTCTTTGTTTCAATGTGCAAAAATATCTGGATTTAAAATATGTATTTATTTCTTGGTGCTTTTAATATTTTTTATGGTTTTCTAAGGCCATCCTGAATAAGTTTCCCCATCAGAAAAACCACACATGACAGCTGTCCAAAAAAAATATATTTTAAGCCCATTTCATAACATGTCCTTTGGGGGTTTAGGGGTCAATCAAACTACATGTGACTGAATAATCGTAATGAGCGCTTACCACATCACTAATTAATTGAATAGTAGCTGTCCAAGGACAAGCATCTGAATAACCAAAAGCCGATTGAGAAATATTCAAATATTTACCTATTGAAAAGTTCTTATTCTAAAGTCCGTTTCAATTCCATTCACATAATTATTATAATCATAACTTAAACTCAAACATAATGCATTTATTTCAATTAAACCAATTACAGGCACTTTTGACTTGTCAAGGGGTCGGTCAGTCAGAAAGATGAAGCTAGTAGACTTTAAAAGCACTGGCCACATAATATAATATTATTCATACATGGTTATAATAAAAGTCACGGTCACTTCTTTGACTCTCACGATATTTTGTAAGTCAGTCAGTAGGTATCATTCTTACCATTAGCATTATTATGAAGAAAACGTGAATTTCACACAGCTGTAAGTATTGCATTAATATTGTCTTATGAATAGAAACGGTACTCGAGTTTATTTCTAATCTTATTTGCAGACTGAATTGCGCAACCTTTGAGTGCCAGAAATTATGATTTTATGTGCCTCTTTGAGAATTTATTATGCGTGTTTTATTGTTACTGTGTAATTCACGTAAGGAAACCTCAGTATTGTCTATTTAAAGAATATGTTACATCTCAGACTCCCAAACTAAGTGGCGTTCACACTGACATCTGATGAACCTATCGGGTACCAGATCTAAATATAATTATAGAGCGTGGTATTTCCGCAATCGCTGACTAAAAAAGAACATAATATCTAGCTAGTTTTTTGACAAGAAAAATATAAAAAGCTGTCAAGTTGTACAAGCGAGTGGAACAATATCAGTTCACGCACGTCGCCGACAAGCGATGCGTGGATAATGTGGAGAATTCGAGAAAAGTCTCCATCTTTTTTTTATAGGAACGTAACTGAAGAACTACCAAAGAAACATACAAAAGTTGGTGCCATTTCACTGTCGTCTCGATATCTTCAACAGCTTTTATGAAGGCGGTATAAAAAGCGCAAGGGAATATGAAAATAATAGTAAAAGGAGAGTTTTATGCTTTCGCAGCCTCTCGTGACGCTTGGAACGCTTTGTGGAAGTATGGCAGGCTGCCAGCTCCGGCCGGCTGCCTCGCAAAACCTCTGTGACGTTGAAATGATCCAATCCTCTTATCACAAATGAGTGCCAAGTCAATAATTTTGCGCTCAGTAGCGAATAATGTATTTTTTCTTTGATCTATTCTTAATTAGGAAAGTGCCGAAAAAAAATTGTCGTAAAATACGAATCAGAGATTAATCAGGCCTCAATGGTTTAATATCTTTGCTTTAGTCGTGCCAATATTTAGAAAAGGTCTTTTGTAGCTGTTTACACTACGACTTTTTTCTCCGACGTCGTATAAACGAGAGTGATCGAATCAAAACAAGAACTAAATAGGAGCGGAAATTGGAAGAATCCAACCGAATATTTATGTTCAAAGTTTCATGTTGAGATTTTGTGTTGTTCCATTGTCTTTAACGAAAATGATTTTACTAAAAGAATAAAAATAAAGGTAGGTTGTTTTATTGCTTTATTATGACTAGTGTAAAGCAAAAATATTTATGAAAAGAAAATCATTAGTATATCTTTTTGTACTTTTTACGTGATTCGCACTACTTTTTTTATTGAGTTTTATATACTATTTACCCAGACTGATTACTCAATTAAAACACAGCAAAATACAAATAAAAGGCATTCCAGAAAATCTAGTGCAAACTTAAGTCAAGTAAACAACTAAGTGTAAAACTAAATTATAAAGTTTAAGTAAATTGTATGAACTTAAAGTTCCGAGTTACCTTATTTTAAACAATGATAGGATCAAATGTTAAAGTTTCAGTAAATCTCGTACTAGTTTTAGCGCGTTTCAGTCTACTTATGAACAGATGAAATTAGCACTCGTCTCTATAACTATGTGTATATCTACACATCTGCCATTAAAAGCGTAACTCTTAGTCCCATCATGAATAATTTTTGTGTTATGATGTGATCTTGTAACAACACTCATAATTTACGTAATAAAACAGCATGAACATACACAACATCACGCCTGTACTTATCAAGGGCGAGGCAGAGGTTTAAAGTAGATTCATATTTCGCAAAGCACATCTAAATCACGTACAAGCTGTCAGTGTCAATTTTCCATAACTATAATGACAGTGACACCTCTTTACTCCAACCTCCTTCGGCTTCCGTCAATAAGCTCTCCTATTACTCGTATTTATCTAACAGTAAATCATCTTCTGCCTAGCTTTTTCCCAACTATGTTGGGGTCGGCTTCCAGTTTAACCAGATGCAGCTGAATACCAGTATTTTACATGAAGCGACTTCCTATCTGACCTCCACAACCCAGTAACTGGGAAATATGAAACCCCTTGGTAAGGACTGGTTGTCAGACTTTCGAGCTTCTGACGACCCGTAACGACTGTCAAAGTTCCACGAATGACAGCCGGGACCAACGGCTTAACGTGCTTTCCGAGGTACGGGTCTGTCTTGGTATATAAAGATGGTCACCCATCCACGGACCAACCGCGGCAAGCACAGCTTAAGGTGATAGGTATATTGAAAAAAATGTGGTTTTTCTATTTTGTGAACTTTATGGTATATATTTTTTGACTCTTTGGTCTAATAAAATGTTAATGGAATACACGATTCAATTATGTTTCTCGATACAAAAAAAAATGCAAAATTATATATATTTTTTTTACTTTTTTCGACATCACGGGCGGCGTAACGCTTAAGAGTTAGTCAATGGAATTTACTTTAAAACATAGAGAATTATCATATCAAAGTAGTTTTAAATTTAATTCACTTATTTTGTTAAAAATGGAGTAGGTAAATTCGTTTTGGCACATACGTCGTTTTATTCCGAGCGCCACACATTATAGCCATCTCTCTTCTATTGCGTTTCAAAAGTAATTGCATCACTTTCGCTCGGTTAGTAGATCAGTCGCTACAATTAATTTTCGAGGTAGCGCCTTTACCTGATCGATCGACTCGTGCGTCTGTTATTACTTAGCCACAAGCTCCTCCTCTCCTTTACTCTAACTCATAACATTCGAAAACGAAAATATTACAAATTAAAACGTTTCCTTACACAACATTTATATCGTTCGTGTGTATAGTAAATTATTACTTACCGTCAATTTATAAGTATTTTATGTCTCGTTACAGTAAAAACATTTTTTGTAAAAATTTAATGAACGGCTCGCCAGCACACAGATGAACCCTGAGAGGTTTTCGTTTGTATGGCTAAAATCAAATGTAAATAACAAAAAAAAACCGACTTCCAAAAAAAACACTACAAACTGAAAAATAACTTTAATTTCGGATGTCGGTGTCTTAGGGATCAGTATTTTAGTTTTTGCCACCGACTTCCGAAATTAAAGTTATTTTTCAGTTTGTAGTGTTTTTTTTGGAAGTCGGTTTTTTTTTTGTTAAAAAGTTGTTATTTCTCGCTTTTTAGTGGGCTGTTTATAATTTATCTAAGTTACAATAGCCTAATGTCAACTTGCCCATCGCCCTTTTATAAAATATTCCTTTTCTCGATGCAGGGACGTTAATTGTTGAGGAGTTCTCCTTTTATTAATTTTTAGATTAGATGCTGATAATCCTGGCTGCAGCATCAGGCCAGACTTATGTCAACATTGCATTGAACTTAAAATTAGTCCTGTTTAAAATGAGCCCAAACACGACTACGGTGCTGTAATTTCAAGGTTTGTACTTTTTCTGATGCTCCTGGCTTCAGCATCAGGTCTTCGGTGTTCCTCAGTAACAGTACGTTTATCCACACATCGAGCCCTTTTCAATGAGCCTAAACACGATATATCTGCTGTTAGTTGTCGGCGAATGACTTGATGATCATGAGACCAAATGTGGCAAATCATCATCATCAGCCCAGCTACCTGAGATGGTGACAACCATACACAAACACACAAGATACTTCATAAAATATGCGAAAAACAATAAGTGAGCCTATAAAATTTGAGGGATGCCCTCGATTTCTCTAAGATCCCATCATCAGATCCTAACTTGGTGACAATGGGACCACCTCAGAACTATCTACTTTCGAACAAAAAAAGAATTAAAAGTATTCGATGAACAAACATACAAAAAAAAAAAAAAAAAAAAACATACAAACACCCGAACATAGTACCTCCTCCTTTTTGTGAAGTCGGTAAATAGGCTAAGTGTTTTAGAAATAAATAATAATGTAATATTAGTAATATCAAAACTGTACAAAAACATTCGACTAAATATGACACTGACAAAAAAACTATAAAATTCTTCAACGAAACAATGTAAAAAAAAAATGCGACATTATCAAAGCCGCATAACATGTTCATTTTAATGCAAATTTTTAACATGACAACCAAACCAACACTAAACGCGTTAATTTGGCTTTGCAAAATACTTAAAATTTCTTAAGTTGTTTAACTTGAGTAAAGCTTTTTAACATGACATCAAAAATTACGTGTAGAATTATAAGCTTAGCATAATAACGTTAATGGAATCTAAATTACTTTTAAGAAAATGTCTTGATTTATTTAAAACTAGCTTCTGCCCGCGACTTCGTTTACAATGGACCTCAGAATCATTAATATATCTTTCTAAGTTAGATTTCTACCACCAATCTCCTATGGAAAAGTGTTAATCTAACTTAGAAAGATGTATTAATGATTCTAATGATTATAATTACCTATATAAATATGTACCTGTTATTTTCGCGAATCATATTTTGATCAAGATACAACCTGACACTTACCTGCAAATTGCAAAAAACGTAAGAAAATTTGAATTTCGCGGTCTCTGCTACCCATTCACCTTAATATAACACAATAACCCTTCGTAATATTTAAGTACCTACTTATTCATTTTTGTTCTTAAAAAAACCCATATCCAAGCAGTTTATAAAAACCGTGAACCATACAACATCTCGAGAATTACCCATAAAAACTTTCTAACTGGCCATAACAAACCCCATGACCGCGTTAAGAGTAAAAAGTTAGTACAGTGAGTCAGCCCCAAAAAGATACACGGACAAAAATTGATTCAGTTTTCTACTGTCTTGGTTACAATTTTTCTTCTTCGTGTCGCTGGCACGACTGTTTATCAGGTCTTGTTGGCTCAAAAATTCGCCACTTCCACGGCGTCGGTGGCAGCGCAGAGGTTACTTTGCCTCCATGTTTTGCGGCACAGAGAGCAGGATGGGGGGTGGAGCATAGTTAGCTACACAGCTCGACCCCTTACTACCGTTCCGTCGAGGTAGCCCCACTTTACCAGCAACAAAACATATTAAACATTCTATACTTAATAATAATTGTAGCCACAAATGAGTACAATATTATGAAACAAAGATTGTAGACTTAGTCCGTGTATACATATTTTTAAGGCTGCCTGTACAAATCCCACATTTATATCACAATGTTTCAAAAACTCTCTCCTTCGTTGCAGTTTGTTTCGAAATTTCGCCAGTTATGTTTCAATCCCATATAGTAGGGAGGGCCTATTGCCATCAACCGGCCACAAAAATCCCGACTCTGACTCCGAATTAACATGAAGTAATCTTAAAAGTAATGTTATGCAGATTAACTGCTGCAGATAAACACTTTAATTCAGTTTTCGGTTAAATAAGACCATTAAAAAATTAACTAGACCGTGACGAGATTATCCAATATTTAACGTAATATCATGTGGCTGTTTTGTTCAAAGATACTACTTAGCTGCAGCTTCATAAATAAATGTTGGGCTGCAGCTTCATAAATAAATGTTGGCTTAGTGTGCATCAGTGAATACACACGAGCGGCGCATGTCAACGAAAGAGGCTACTACTGCCGTCGACAATCACGAGGCCAAGAGCCACTCTCATGTATTTGAGTACGGGACACTTGTCGATGGCGGCTGCCGACGCTTGTCGACGGCAGCATTTGCCTCTGCCTTTGACGCGTGCCGCTCGTGTGTAAGCACACTTACATACTTCATGTTATAGTATGTAATGTCAAAATACTTTCCCAACTGAAATTTTTTGATAATTTCCACCTGCTGATACATAAAAAATAAATGAACATCTACGAATAGAAGTTCCATAACCCAACAAAATGAAAAATGAACACCTGTGTGTCTAGACGAACGCGCGAAGTAAATGTAACGTATATATATTGTAAATATTCATTTCACACATACTATTTACTTAGTTTTATGATTTTATTCATATGGGTGACACAAAATTGATTTTGTCGCAAAAAAAATACCAAAACACTATAGAATAGATGCTTAGTGGCATTTTCGATTCAAAAATCGTTCGAATTAACGTCGCGTTTTCATGTGGCCCTCATGCTATTCAATGCACGAATATAGTACCATACTAAGAGTAGTTATGCAGACTTTTTAACCGACGAAAAAAAGGAGGATGTTCTTAAGTTTTTTTCTCATATTTATGATCAGTCTCGCATATCTTTTTAGTTTCTGTGTTCATGACTATGTTGTTACTAAAGTTGTTAAAGAGCACTAGAACAAAAATAGAAATAGCAACACCTCAGTGATCAGCAGACGTACAACCAATTATAAAGCGGAACAAAGTCGACAGTAATACAGTCGTGAGTAATTAAAAACATGAATTTTTATTTGTCCGAGATTCCGATTCGTGCGTGCACGCTGCATACAAATGTGTGTGGGTGCGCACGCGTTTGTGTCTTTTACACTGTTGAACAAATACTGGCTACGAAATGGTATTTGATGGATATATTCGTCTTAACTATAATAATATTCGACATGCTTGGATGCTTGAACAGAAGAATAATTTAAAGGCGGTAATATACATAACTAACTAATATTCCTATATAAAGACTGCTATTTGCCAATGAACTTTATTACCTAGTAATAACTCAAAACTATTCTGTAACGTTTCATAAACGCGACAATGCATTAAATAGTAAGACTTTACTATTCCATAACTTAGCGAGAAGCGTAGAAATATCTCCTTTTGTCATTGTAGTAATACAATAAAAGGGAAAGCGTATTTTTTGTTCAGCTTTCACACAAACGTGCCTTATTAGATAATAACTTTTATTTATAGGCGTTCTAGTACGTTTGTAGGTACAAAAACTAAAGGAAAATATTTCTTTATAATTAAAAAAAAATCTCTCGTATTGTGAATAAGAAAAGAATACACTCTTCATTATGCACACCATATGAATTAGCCATAGCATGTATCAGAAAGTCGAAAGTCGTTACGGATAGTCAGAAGCCTGAAAGTCGGAGAACCAGTATTACCAAGGGGTAACGTATTACCCAGTAACTGGATTGTGGAGGTCAAATAGGCAGTCGCTCCATGTAAAAATACTGGTATTCAGCTGCATCCGGTTAGACTGGAAGCCGACCCCAACATAGCTGGGAAAAGACTAGGCAGATGATGATGTATCAGAAGGGTATGATCAAAAAGATCAAATAACAGCCTTCCCATGCATTTGGGTCGCGTATTGAAGTTTTGAATGGGACGGTTGATAATTTTTGCGCGATTTCGATGTAAGTGCCATGGAGAAAGTTGTTCAGTTTGATGGCCACACCCTTAAATATGACCGCACCTGTCTGATACATTGCTGTATACAGATTTAAGATATTTCCTTTTGAGGTCCTCAGATAATCTCTCGATAACCACATACTTATTGATTCCAAAGAGTCATGTATGTTTCTCAACTGAGTGTTCAGAAACGCAAGTGTCAATATATAAAAAAAAAGGTTCAACCAAGGTGCACCTTCAAGTAAGAACATATGGTTTACAACAAAAATAGGCCTAAGGTAAGTAGAGTTGTATGTTGGAGTTGCAGCCTAACCTAACCTAAGCTAAATTATAGGTATCAGCGCCCACACTCTAAAATATGTCTCCTAACTACAATATATATCGCACCAACAGCAATAACAAAAAGATAAACTCCGACCAAGAATGTTTTAGAAGCCAAGCACCTATTGACGTACAGTCAACTCAGCCTTTCACAGTCCACTGCTGGACATAGGCTTCTCCCAGGCTGCGCCACAACACCCTGTCCACCGCCTTCCGCATCCAGTCTGTTCTAGCCACCATTTTAAGTTTGTTGGTCCATCTTGGCGGGCGTCCCATACTAAGCTTGCCGATTCGCGGTCTCCACTCAAGGACTCGTCTGCTCCACCGGCCATAGACTTCATCGACAAACCATTGACAGTACAGTAGGTACGAGAACCGATTCCGTAACTATAGATGCAGTGCATATGCATATTACGTGTTCTACATTTTACCAATTTCCTCACCTATATAAGCTCAAGTAGGTACATTTATCTACTCAAGCACCCACATGAGTACAAAACTGACAGACATCTAATTACAGCAACGTGCAATCATACTTAACGGTACTACTGGTCATGCCCACTGGAATGCGTGTGCGCAGCACTATAATCGCTCTAATAATCGTGCCCTCTCTAACGTAATTATAACCTTTGGTATAATAAAAACAAGTGATTGGGAACAGCTAGGAGATTTCTCTCCTGGTTACTGATAATCGTAGGATGTGAGGCAGTGTTTTGTTTTGATTTTAAAGTCGGTTGAATACATTTCTGAGTACAAAAATTAATTATTTTCTTAGGTAGGTATGAAAAATAGGTTTGGATCAATAAGGTACCTAAGACTGTTTAATATAAAACATTTTTGATTTCAATACTTCCCAAATAAAAGCTCTGAAAATTAGTATAAAGATATCAAAAAGCACTTCGTGTCTATAAAATGAATACTAATATTTAAGGCAGATAGCATGCAGATAGCCTTAAATATTGCAACAAAGTTCTTAAAGATATTGAATAGACATTCATAATCAGATGATTTTAGTATCTTTAAAAAGTGTATTGCTTTTCTTTTGGATTGCACAATGGCACCTTGTAAGTGTTTTAAAATAATCATAAAATTTGTTATTATTTAATGGTGTTTTTGTATGTTTTGCTTTTTCTCTTGTGTACACCAAATAAATGATTTATCTAACTATCTATCTTACGGGTTACGGGTAGTCAGAACTCAGAGTCTGACAACCAGTCTTACCAAGGGGTATCGTATTACCCAGTAACTGGCTTGTGAAGGTCAGATAGGCAGTCGCTCCATGTAAAATACTGGTATTCAGCTGCATCCAGTTAGACTGGAAGTCGACCCCAACATAGTTGGGAAAAGGCTGGGCAGATGATGATGATGATCTATCTATCTTGACAACGCCAACGTAACCTATCCTTTTGCGTTAGTTATCACTATGCTACAGAAAGTAGGTATGCAATCAAGAAAGCTAACCATATCAGACACCCATCTTACATTACAAGTACTTTCCTGTCCCCTTCGTCAAGCGTGTAACATTTCAAACTCTCGTAGTCTCGCTTCGGACTGAGAAAAGTTATAACACAACGCTTTTACTTGCTTTCACGTGAAACTCGTGAGACAATGTCTTAACGCGCAGGCGTGCGTTAACGCAGATAAATGGTGTGTATGTTAAACGAAAATATTGTAGGACTATCTGTACCCGTGGTTCAGTCCGCATGTCTTTTTTTTTTTTTGTTTGTATTTTTTATTTTCCCATAAAATTACATGGTGATATTTTTACAAAATAGAACAGCAGTTTTTAACTCCAACCATCGATACAAAAGGTACGAATAAAATTGATAAAAAACATAATCAACTAGCTGCCGTTAAATATCGATCCCGTGGGAATATCGGGATAAAAAGTAGCCTATATGTTAATCCAGGGTGTCAGCTACCTCCATACAAAATTTTATCAAAATTGGTCCAGCCGTTTGAGCGTGAAGAAGTAACAAACATATAAACACACACACTCATAAACTTTCGCCTTTATAATATTAGTATGTTGTGATGCCATAATCTCATCCATTTTCAATCTGTGTTTCTGTTTCCTTTCGAGCAAAAAACTGCAGGCTGAGTCGCTTTTGCATCCCCCAGTGTAGCATATAGTGATAGCATAAGTGAATGTAGGTACTTATTACAGCAAAATATGAAAGAAAGTAGCCTGTCTGTCTGTCCCTTACCTAACCTTTTGATCTCGAAAAGCACTGATTTCGGTTCAATGGTTGGTTGTTTTTACATTTTACCGCAAAAGTATTTGATTTTCCATGTAAATCTCAATTTCCACCCGTTTTTACTGTCTTGGGGCATTAAGAAAAATCACAGTAGAAGGAAACTAAACTAAACTGAACCGTACCCTTCCCCGTGAGTCGATTCTCTCAAAACTTGACCTATTTTGCTTCACAATATTACTGTAAACTCCACCATTAAACTGACCGCCTGGTAGATTCAAAGTTACCAAACTGTGGCAATCTTCCATGAAATAGTATATTTAATCATTATTATACAGTTGAATTGAGCAGTGGTGAGTGGTAATGACAGCGACTTACGAGTTGTAGGTCGTAGGTTCGAACCCAGTCAGGCGCTTTACTTTGTGTAGATTATTACATCACTACTGCTCTCAAAACGGTGAAGGAAAACATCGTGAGGAAACCGGCAAATCCTAAGACTAAAAATTCAAAAACATGTGACATCTACCAACACGCACTGGGCCCGCGTAATGAATTACAGAACACTCGGGAGGAGGCCTGTGTCCCAGCAGTGGGAACATTACAGGCTGATTATATAGTTATGTCTGCAGATGCTCATTCAAGACTTGTGTAAGTTACGCAATTTAGGAGAAGCCCAGAAGCTAACCGGTCGTAAGTTATGCTGAAGCAAAGATGAAAAAAACGAACATAATTTATAACGATAATGTCTACTCCAAAGCCGAAATATAATAATCACGATCTTTACACGATACAATTATTATCTATAGCTCATAAAATAGCCTTTTAAATAACTGTTATGTGACGTAAATCACAATGTTGACAGCAATAAAAATGTCAACCTCAACATTAACAGATTAGATGAAATCAAGATATTTATGACGATACAGCAAGTTCATCCAGTATTCTAATGTGTCCCAAAATTCTATATACCAGTATCTTACAGTTATATAGATACTAAACCAGTTAATAATTATGAACTAAATTAAAACTGTTATCAAAAGGAAACCCGTTTAGGAATTACGTTATGTTGAGCAAAAAGTTCGTTGACTTTTGGCAACGTGGTACAGAATTTACATTGAACAATTAAAAGGTCTAATTATTTAGTGTCTTCTGAAGGAAATTAATTACCGTGACAATCGATTAACTGTTAAAGGCTCCCGCAGACAGGCCGGACGCGACTCTATTAAAACCATTTCAATGAGGCTTTCATAGTGTGCCTTTCTGCGGAAGCCTTAATGCAACCTATGTTAATCCAGGGTATCAGCTACCTCCATACAATTTTTTTTCAAAATTGGTCCAGCCGTTTGAGCGTGAAGAAGTAACAAACATATAAACACACCCCCTCACAAACTTTCGCCTTTATAATATTATTGTGATATAATTTATAAATATATATATATATATATTATATATACATATAAATTATATACATATATATAATATGATTCTTATGTATATATAATGAATAAAGTAAATATAATGAAATAAAGGACATCCTGAAAGTGCCACGCTACAATGATACCTAATGCTGTTGAAAATAAGAAAATAAACGTTCTTGATGATATGGAAATAACGAGTCTAGCTATATTGCTATGAATAACTAGTCTAGTTGTTCATAGCAATATGTCAAGCTTTAATAGACTTTTACTTTGCGTTCAATTATCTTCACAAATTGCCACCAGTGATGCAAACGGGTCAAATACTGTAATTTCATAATGCGTACTAGGTAATAGCGAAAGAGATTGGTTTGTTGCGGTTTTTGAAATAATTTACTTAGGGCCGATTTTACCAAACTTTTATACCTAGAATAAGTCCTATCCTGAGAATAAATATTAAACTTTTGTCAGGAACTTCATACTAGAACTGTCAGACATCATTTTTAGGGTTCCGTACCCAAAGTACCCTAAAAACGGGTAAAAACGGGACCCTATTACTAAGACTTCGCTGTCTGTCCGTCCGTATGTCTGTCACCAGGCTGTATCTCAAGAACCGCGATAGCTAGACAGTTGAAATTTTCACAAATTATGTATTTCTGTTGCCGCTATAACAGAAAATACTAAAAACAAAATAAAATAAATATTTAAGGGGGGCTTCCCATACAACAAACGTGTTTTTTTCGGCGTTTTTGCCTTGTGGTATGGAACCCGTATGCGAGTCCGACTCGCACTTGGCCAGTTTTTATTTTATGGATAAAAAATATATTATCTATATGGACTTTGGTAAAATCGGCTCTTGACAGAAGAATCTGAATGCAGGTGGCAACAAAGCTTCCAGCATATACGCGGCACAATGACTACGTATAACCAAAAAGCTATTTATTTATTACTAAATGGGCCCACTCTTGACCCCGATCACGCCTGATGGTAAGCAATAGATGAGGTCTATGATTTGTTGGTATTTGTTGTATTTTTATTATCATTCAAAATATTATTCAAATTAGAGTTTGTACCTTCCTTAATAACAAGGAAATTAAAGCTTTACTTGTTGCAAAATAATAATTTATTCATGTTGAAGTGGATCAAGCAGTAAGCACCCTTGTCTTCTACACAATTCTGCCCATCATTGTCAACAAAATGTATTCATTTATTCAAGTGTTCGCCGTCGGAAGTTGTTAAAGAGATCAACTTGTAATATCTAAAGAAATTCTTATGTTTTCCCGGTAAACTTGAAACTGTATTCACCACCTTTTACATTCTGAACGTTTTAAACTCACCTTTGATGCTATTTCCAGCGCCTCGCACCTTTCTTCCGAAAGTGTTTCTACTTCAATTACTCACAAACTTCCACTTAACGCCTCAGGCACGATAAAAAATCACCACGTCGATATGAAAACATGAAATTTCCATAACATTCGCAACATTTCACAAATCACATTGAACTCGCGGAGAGTTGAGAGCTTGTAAAAGGCTGTATTGATAAAAGTTCTGTCACACGCTGCTGCGTACCGTAATGTGTCACATTCAAAGTTGTCGGCGAAAACTTGGGCTCGTTTGCTTGACTTGTCACGAGGATCAGGTACTTCGCGGTCGGATTGTTCGTTATTTGTGAATATTCGTTTAAAACTGGAGTGTTTGCTGCGAGGGAGTGTGCGCGAGCGCAATGACGCGTGCAAGTAGTCGGGGAGGAGGGCACAGACCTCGAGCGTGTGGCGGCGCAGGCGCCGACTGCCGAGACACGAGTACCGTTGCTCCGAGAGTGGGAGCGAGGTCGGACAAGCCAGCAGACTTTGACATTTCTAAGTTATTTGGTTACTTCATATCGATGCCATGACTCGCTTTTGTTATTGTTGCTGCTCTGGCACAGATCCGCAGTGCTATTCAGCCGGAATTGTAGCAGTTGATTACCTTGATGAGTTGTTTAACGATGCAAAACATAGAGTCAGAGGTTTCATTCACTTCCAGTTAGAAATGCAAGAATTTCATGCGGTTGTATTCCGAGAACACGTCTATTTGGAGGGCATGGTGTTGTTTTAGAGCTTTTGCAGCAAGCCAAGCGCTTACTATCATCTAAAAGTTTTATAGTAAAGTTATGGCCTACAAAACTAATTTTGTTTAACAACATTTTACACTCGTCGCACTCTCTAGTTATCTTACTTGACACGCGATAAATATTTTTACAATAGGCAATCTACAAACATAAAACGGCAGATTATTCTGTTTACGATCGCAATAAAGTAGCTCCGGCTAACTTAAGCTGTTCACGCTATATTACGAGCTCCTGGGGCTATAAATCTCATAATCGCATGTCTAATGTCGTGACAAGACTTGGGTTATCTCGTGATATTAGTTGTGTTAGCTACATGGGCCCTATCAGCTCCCAGATCTATTTGCATACTTGGATCTAGGAAAGTTACTAGACTGGTCTTGCTTGATTCTGCGATGGGTGTGAAGGGTTAACTACCTACTACGGAATTGTTGCTTTAGAAGTCATATTATTTGCTGCTTTATTATTATTTACAAAGCATAAGGGCGAATTTCATCACAATCAAGACCTCTGTCAGTGTCATCATTGTTGTGGAATATTGACACTGACAGCTCTTAAGCGCGGGCTAGATGTGCTGCTCGCGTTCAGTTTCGTTGGTGAAATTGGCCCTTAATAGCCTAAAAAGTTATAGCATATACAAGGTTATTGATAAAACATTAACAACCTCTTAAGAGGTCATTGTACTCATCATTATGAACAACTTTTACTAAGGACCAAACCTGAAATCGCGGTAAAAAAATCAGCTGTTCCCTACATTTTAACGAGTTTTACGAACATAAATGTACACTGACTCCTGTAACACAGGTACCACCTAGCTCAGGAGTCAGGGCTTCAAATTAAAATGTAACACCTTTTATTATGTCAATAAAACTTTATTATTATTATTACTTTATTATTAATGTAGGGTACAGCTGATTTTTTTTTCGTGATTTCAGTTCTGGTCCCATAGTAAAAGTTGTTCATAATGATGAGTACAATGACCTCTTATTATTTTTCCTACAATATTTACATAAACTTCTATCACATAGAATAATTTCAGATTTTTCGCTATGCAAACTTCGGAGATAGGGGGGAACGGTATTTTTTTTACATTTTTCATCAAAAGTCGAAACCTATCGGGCCTAAAAAAAAACAAAAAATATTTGAGATTATGCAAACAGCGCTCTTTCATATGATACCCCACATGTCCTAGTAGCCCCACTTCGAATTTTTAAGAACCCCTTTCAGTCCCTGTTGCAAAAAAAATATATATTAATATATTTTTATTTTTCTTATTTGCAAAACATACCTATAGTTGGGCAAACGTCATCTAAAACTATTTTAAGGAGTTCTTGAGATGACCAGCTGTGCAGTTCCTTTTTACCATTTTGGTACGGAATCCCAATTACGAGAATTAACCCCCTCCCCCCCCCCCGCATTGCTTCGTTCATACCCTCTTTTTTTTTTTTTTTTTTTTTTTTTTTTTTTTTTTTTTTTTTTTTTTTTTTTTGCGGATGGGAAATCATCAAATGACCCCTCCCGCTCTGGGTGGAGCGGAAGGGAGTGTCAGACTCTTACTGACTAAAACCCACCCGTGTTCCTTCCTTAGCCCTTTATGTTCCGGGCCAGCGGTAACCCTTTCGGACAATCCCGCTGACCCGGCAGGCTTCGGCCCTATGGGGCCCCTCCTCGATGCTGACATCTCTTTGAGGCGCGCGTGGAACACGTACGCGCCGTCCGGCACGGGCCTGGTCCTGATCGGACGGTGAGCTAACCATTACTCTCCGCCCGCAGGCCCGCGCCTACGGTGGCCGGGAGTCGTCGCGCGGCTCCCGACGCCCGGAGCGTCTCCCGCGGCGGCTGGGACGGGAGGCTCTCTCCCTGAGCCGTCCCGCCACCTCCTTCGCTAGCATGACTGCTTCGCAGAAGGAGGTGACTGCCTCCCACTCCCTCTCGCCCCGGACCATGGCTTGCACCAGGGCCGGGCGCGAGAGGTCGCCGCCGCTGCCGATCGCCTCTACGAGGACACGGCGGTGCTCCGCCCAAGCGGGGCAGACCGCCACCGTGTGCTCCACCGTGTCCTCTGGGCGATCCTGGCAATGGTGACACCCGGGCGTTTCCTCCCGCCTGATGATGTGCAGGAACCTCCCGAAACTTCCGTGTCCGGTGAGGACCTGCGTCAGGCGGTAGGTGAGGGCGCCGTGGCGCCTCCCTAGCCACTCCTCAAAGAGGGGTCTTATCGCCGCTATCGCGGCGTGCCCTGCGCTGGGTTGCGACAGTCGTTCCTTCCATGTCGCCATGAGATCGCGCCGGAGCTCAGTCCGCTCCGCAGCGATTTGCCGCGGAAGCGGAACTTCCCCCCGGCTTAGTGCCTCCGCGCGCCACTCATAGACGCGCGCGAGGACTATCGCCTCCAGATCCCATGGCGGCAGTCCGGCAATGAGGCTTGCCGCCTCGCCAGAGATCGTGCGGTAGCCCCGGATAAGCCTTATGGCTACCACCTTCTGGGGCGCGTTCAGGTAGTGGGCGGCTCGCCGCCGCAGTGAACGCGCCCACACCGGGGCCCCGTATAGGGCCATGGACCGTACGACCCCCGCGTAAAGCCTCCGGCAGGAGGCGTTTGGCCCCCTCAGGTTGGGCAAGAGCCGCTTGAAGGCGGCCCCGGCCCGTTCCAGTTTGGGGGCCAAACGTCGGAAATGCTCGACGAAGTTCCACCGGCTGTCGAGGACGAGACCCAGGTACCTCATCGTTGTCTCGACGCCGATGTGAACCCCTCCTACCGTTAGTTGGGACCCTCTGAAGAAAAGCAAAAACCTTTTCCTCTCATACCTACATAAAATAAATACGGTAAATAAAACAGGAAATTCGTTTAACTAAAGTTAAATCTGTTTATCCGAACTGTATTGCTAGCATTAGAGAAGATTTGCGAGAAACGCACTTTCCAATCCCATTGTAGTTAAATAATGTAGTTGCGTTCTTTTACAGTAGAATATCATTATCATCTTTTGCATTTCCATCTCTTTCGTAACACAATGTATTTGGTTTAGACGCAGCACGTCTTCTCCTTCCAAACGTACAGACGCTAGCACATCAAGCTACCCGAAACTGTCAAATTTTCCCGATCAACTTCGAACCTTATGCTTTAGCGGTAAAGTTGAAAATCAGAAATTTGACAGATTGTAGTAGTTTGATGTGCTGGCGTCTGTACATCTCTATCACCAGTTATCTCAATGTTCACTTCCTTCCTTGCCTTGACTTCAAAAAAAAGGACGTTATGTATGTAATATTATTGGAACTGCATTATATTCACATATGACAATCTATTAGGGCTTCCAAACAAATAAACAAAATTTTATATATGTATGTATGTTTGTCCACGCATTTCTCCGCAACTATTAATCGGATCGTGACTATTTTTTTTATTGGCTTACATTTAAGTACCTCAACTTAGAGAACAGTGCCAGTTTCATCAAAATTGATTCAGTAATTTTTAAGTTGAGGTAATACGTGTAAGTGGCTTATTGATCGAGCTACGGTATCAAAGGGAAAACATCTCAAAACCTTGGTCAAATTCTAGTGCAATTTTACAACAAAACTATTACGTACAGACGCCAGCACATCAAGTTACTACAATCTGTCAGATTTCTTTAATAGATTTTCGACTTTATTGCTAAAACATAAGGTTTAAGATTGATTGGGAAAATCTGACAGTTTCGGGTAGGTTGACCTGCTGGCGTCCGTACTTATTACAAACAAATATTCCAGTTTTTACTTAAAACTATAAATTAAAAAAGTAATTAAAAAAATTATATCGACTTCAACAAGAAATTAGGTAACTGAAAATTATGAAATAACTTTAATTTCGGAAGTCGGTGGCAAAAAACTAAAACTAAAATACAGATTCCAAGACACCGACTTCCGAAATTAAAGTTATTTCATAATTTTGAGTTACCTAATTTCTTTTTGAAGTCGATTTTTTTTTTTTCTCCTAATTGGGTACCAGGGGCCAGCAACTTTGTTAAAAATAATTATATAGTAGCTTCTGCCCTCGACTTCGTCCGCGTAAAAATTCTTGTTCCCCCGGCCCACCATCAGCATCACATCGTCTGCCCGCGCTATCACTTCGTTTTCGTTTAGCGTTCTTTCCGACTTTTTTTCTGTATGCTCAGCTCCTAAGATGCCCTAGCGTGATGTTATAACCTATTAGTAGCCTTCCTCAAAAATTAGGCTATCAAATCATTGACATATATATTACTAGCGTATCAAATGCAAAAAGATTTTTTCAGAGATTAACGCGTTCAAACAAACAAATAACACACACAAGCACACACTGCATAAGCTACATAAGCTTAATTTTTAAATTTCGACACAATGTAAAAAATGTTATGAAATAATTAAATAAGCTGAAGAGTTTGTTTGTATGTTTGTTTATTATATCTATTTATTTCTATAAAAGTTTGTTATATCTATATATATTTCTATTTAAATTTGTTATATCTACCTAATATTTCACAAAACCATTTAAGCGTGTCCCAAAGTTCGTCTTGTTTATTGTGCCTTGATTTGTTCATGTCCATGATGGATCTATTCGCCACATGCCTCCGACACCTTCGCATTTATTTTTAATAGTGTTGCTGTTGACGCCAGTTTTTTCTTGCTTAGAAATCCAATATAAGATTGATGGTACATTGTGGATTTGATTGATGAAATATCAATGAAGAAGACTATATTTTATGGATTATTTATGGATTCATGAATAAGTATTTGAACGAGGTATATAATGAAGTAAGTAATTACCTGTCTATGTGGTTTTAAGTGAAGTTAATTAACAGTTTTCACTTTCAATTTTTACTCTGTCGTTAAAATACGCTTCAGACTCATCATTTATAATTAAAATACTTTCATATAAATTGCCAAAAAAATATTATTAACCAAACATTTCTAAAGTGTTAACAACCACCTTCATCGTTTATTAGTTCACTCACAGCTTATTCGAACATAAACCACGAAATAATCAGACTGCTAACTAACGAGTTAATGTATAAATAGAATAGATGGTTAGGTCCGCAAACTAGTATTATAAAAATATCTTGCGCGTATAAGCCGGTAATGGTCGAGGAGGCTACGCTTTCGTGATTTTTAATATTTCTTTCACGCGTGGCTAAGGAAGTCGGCACATTGAGCTAGGCAAGACACCGACACGGCAAAGGAAAGATTGCACGCGACAACCCAACTAACAAATTAATGTTTTATAATAGTTAAGTTGACGTTTTACATTTTCAATTAGTTTTTGAAGATTGGTCGCATAAACGTAAATATAAACGTTTATAAAACGCGAATTAGGCCCAAATTACAGGACAATATTATCGTTTAGTAGTTATGTAGAAGTCAGCCAATGACCGTTGAATGTTTTAAACAAGTTAAATAAAAGTACAAAGACCGACTTTTCGGTAAAATACTGGTTGTGATGAGACCCTTATGTGACCGCTTATGTCACATAGCAGTTATAATGACGTTTTCAAATGACTGAAACGTTGTACTAGTATCCAACAATACGACTCAAAGATAATCGTTTTGATTCTCGTGTTAAATATTGTGTGTATAAAAAAATAACAGAAAAATGTAAATGAAGTTAATTTTCATGATTACAAAATATCTACACTGTACATTATTTAAGCGAGTTTGATATAATAATAGGGGTTAATCTTTCAGGGAACTTTAGTTTTATGACAATGTATATATGTGTTTTTGTGAAGTTTTTAACGCCCTCCCCTATTTCTTTGGATTTCAATGGTTTGAGTTAATTATCCAAAATATGTTTTCATAGTAAAGCTCCAACCATCTTGTTTACGTTATATAGCGACCTCTTCATTACACTAATATAACAAAAAGGTCGCGTAGACTTTTCCTTGAGACCATGACGCCGCAGCCATGTTCAGACGACTTTAGGGTTCCCTAATCATTACTTACATAAAATCTAATAAAAATTGCTTATCTTGAACAGAGATCTAACGCGGCCCTTTATAATATATTCATCTTCTTTTCGTATCGATGGCTATCTAATCAAATAGTACGTTTAGCCCAGATTCATTTATTAAATAGTTTTGTTATATAAAGGTCATTCACAAACGTTTAAGCGGCGTTGTAATTATATAAAAGTTATGTTAAGATTCGCACACGACGACGTTTGTTTTACGAAAACCTTTTATTTAACCGAAACGTTTTAACGACCAATACAGTGTCCATTAGACGTCATGACTGGCATCATTATCCGACGTCGTATAAGTTAATCCTGAAAACGTTTACTCAATATATGCATTCACACCATTAAATGACGTCATATAAGTTAGTCTTGAAAACGTTTACTCGAGATACGAACTCACACAATTATAAGACGTTATATAAGTTAGTCTTGAAAACGTTTACTCAACATATGCACTCACACCATTATATGACGTCATATAAGTTAGACCTGAAAACGTTTACTCATCATATGCACCGACACCTTTGTACGACGTCGTATAAGTTAGTCCTGACAACGTTTACTCAACTTTATATTAAGACATTACAGTCACGCGACTGAACCGTCGCAAGATAAACGTCTATATATCATAATAGTTAGCTACATACCACTTTATAACTGTTACATAACATGAAGTCTTATAAGACTGGAATTATACGACGTTTTTGCTAGTTGGGAAATGTTTCACGACGTTTTGCATTCAGCGTTCTCTATAAGCATCTTGAAAAGATTTATGCAAAACATGGAGAAGACAGAAATTTGAATTCTAATTTATAATTGAACGGCAAAATAATAGAACACTTAAATAATTGTTTTCCTGACAGCTGGATTGGCAGAGATGGACCCATCCCTTGGCCCGCTCGCTCACCAGATCTGACCCTACTGGACTTTTTCGTGTGGGGCCGGGCCAAGGAGCTGGTGTATACGAATGTTGAAATAAACACGAGAGAAGAACCGATAGAGAGAATGAATTCAGAGTTTGAAACAATGAAGCTGGAGATGATGTTGAAAATAACAACAACAGAAATGAGAAGACGGAGCCGTGCTTGTATTAGAAATCACGGACAACATTTTGAACATGAAACATAAATAAATTAAATTCAAATGTTGTTTTATTTAGTCTGCCAAAAATTTAAAATTTCTCCCTCAAATTGGTTTTTAGGTCCTAATTTCAATAATTTGTAAGATATCCGCGTAAATGTTACCTCAATAGAAAAAGCGATTATCAAGCATGTTTTCAAAAAGGTTTGAACAAAAAAAGCACGCTCCTTTTTTTTTTAAATAAGGTTTACAAAAAATATTTATGAATTTTAAAATGTTTTATGAACTTTAAATGTCTGCAAAAAAAATGTCTAACGACACAGAGGCCTAAAACATGTTTTGCTAGATTTCTTATACATTACTTTAATTAAATACAATAAAAATGAATTCGTTTATCATTCAATTTGGCCATAAAAAACGTTTAGTTAAAACTTTGGGAATTTTCGAAAAAAATCTTAAGAAATTGGTAAAAAAAAAGTGGTAAGACTTCGTCTAAGACAACCATGGCTTAAATGGTTCTAAATTGTCTGTACTATCTTCGCCTTAAAGCTTTGCACCCATCTTCCAATCACCCTGTATACCTACACAAAATAGCAAAGATTTATAGAACTAAGTTCTATGTAGGAACCTCCTTAGATACAGTGCGAGAGAGATAGCCAGTGTCGTTCATTATGGATGCAAATTCCTTCCACTACTTAATAGTCCACGGATGGACGGGAGGCGGCGTGAGAAAATTGTGGCTCGCAGTCAGCCATGCGAAAATGTGGCGGCGACTGGAGAACTAACATGTCAGTGTCAACGCCTCGCCTCTCGCGGAGAAATGTATGAATCCCTAATGCAAAATGCATGTTATTTTACTGAATAACTCTGAAAAATATATGTTGCTGAAGAACTTTTAGATACTTATTTAGGTAGGTTTGTTTTCATTGAATGGATAGATACCTACTCATTCTGTTATGTACCAATTATATGATACGTTTAGGTACAAAATACCTGACTGACTATCCAAATAGCCAGAGAATTTTTAACTATTTTATCCTATAGAAGATTTTTCAGTGTTGATCTTACTTAAATAACTAGGTAATTAAGATACCTATCTATTTTTATATCGTAATGAATGACAATTTACATTATTATACTACAAAAATAACAAACAAACCGTAACACGTAAGCGGCAGCTGTGGCATCTCTCTAATAAGCTCGGAAGTATTTTATCTATTTCATTTTCTTGCGCCGAGCGTATCTACCTAAGCGTGGAAGATGGCGGATAACTTTTATTACTTACTAAATAATTACTAGTATTTACCATTTTCTTAATCCGATAGAATTTTACATGGGGATTTTCGTTTCCGTGTAAAATAATTTTCTTATCGCCTGATCGGTAGTTAGTGTGTGTAGTTACCTAGATACTAGGTTACTAGCTACTGGCTGTTTTCCGGTATTCTAGATAACTTTATGGCTGTACGTTATTAATTGTCACCCAATTTTTGAAGACTGCGCAGGAGCTCAACGACCTGATCCCACCATCTCCTATTCACTACCGGACTACCAGATGTACCTACTGCCATCTACCCTACCTACATGGGTACCTACCTACCATCCGGGCTTGGTTGATATCACGACCAGTCGTAGGTATACTCAGTGTTTCTCCTCCACAATTATTATGCGCACGGCCATTGCGGAACTCTTTGCTAGGCGTCTGAGTTTCCTTCCACCTATACCCCGTTAGCCTTCAAAGCAACCCCCCCGGTGGGTTCCTGCATTGTCGAGGCGGGAGGGCTCAGTAGCCGAACAACTCGAGGAGGGACCGCTCGTCAGGACTTTTACCGGTAAGCCGACGACGACGGCCAACAAGTAGCATGCAGTGCCGCTTCATCGCAACTGAGGCGGTCCGCGATGTCGTATGGGAGGCATCGCGGCTGAGGATTGTAGGCCACGGCGCGGCGGCGGGAGAGTACCTTATCGCGTCGCGTGCCCGTGTTGCCACCGTAAGCGGCAGAGGAGGACACTGTGGAGTTTTAGTGGGTTAGAGTCCCACATAACTGCACTATCTCCCCGTGGTAGTACAGAATGCATAAGCAAAAAAAAGCCTTCAAAGCAAGAGCTAACAGGCATTTTATAAGCACGGTCGTTCCATCGCAGACCTCGTCCATCGCTATTATATTCGGTTACCGGTTATCGGTTCCGTAGTAGCCCGCTATCACAATGTAGTACGATTCTGTTGTTCTTTATTCTGATACCTATAAAAAAAAAAATTTTCATATTTTGTTTTTCAATGCAAGTCTTTACCCGTTATAAACAAGCAACTACTTCATCTTAGTCACTTTACAGGATTAATGCTAAGGATTTTGTATTTGTTACAAAATTATCCAACACCCAAGTTCAACGACTATTACTGCTAAACTAATAAAGGTATCATAACCGCTATAATTTTCCTTTAAATTTCATGAAATGTACTGTCTAGTACTAACGGTCTCTTAGCAAAACCTCCGACAGACGGACGGACATGACGAAACTATAAGGGTTCCTTGTAGGTACTACGGAACCCTAAAAACGATAATATCATAATTATCATACACAACAAATGGTTTCAATTCATATTATATATGCGCCTTCTAATACAAAGTGTACATACTAGGTAATAATAGACTAGTTCCTACATACGACATGGCTATGTTACCCATGGCTTAACTGGGTACGCATGGCTGCACACACGGATATCTATGGCTGTACATCAAGCTAAACTTAGCCACTATAAGCAGAGTTCTGATTCTACAAAAGAGCCTATACAACGCGAGGTCAGCTAAAACTGAAAATGTATAACTTGATGTGTAGCCGTGTGTAGGTACCACGCGGCTATACCGAATACCTACCAGTAGTTACGGATAGTGACTACGAACCTGTCGCCTTATGAGCTCAAGACTAATGTGGTAATAAAATCTTTGATTTTAACAATAACTGATGATAGTTTCTATGGTTGTTATATTTTGCTGATAAATCATCAATAGGAAGTTTGATTCCGAATCTGCATTACTTTTCTGAACGTATCTTCCCAACGTCAATGTCATTGTCAAAGTAATGTAATTTAGTTCCGTTCCAGCGCTGTCCGAGCACGAACAGGCCGATTCGAGTTGTAAAGCACAATGATTTTGTTAGTAGAGATATAACGACACAAATTTCCTTTGGAGAAAAAGAGATAGCTGTACACAAACGTTTAAATTGACAACAATAGTTCAAACGTCAATTCGTCCCTGCATCTCATTAGAAAAACTGAACTGCCGGTCGATTCTGTAAAAATCTCACCGTGAAAACTTAGGTGAAGTGAGTTTGTTTTAGCTAAGAATTGACACTATTGACAGCTCACTCCACGCTCACTTCACCTAAGTTTTCACGGTGAGATTTTTACAGAATAGCATCGCAGATTCATGTTTTTATTTTCCTAAACATTAATTTGTTGCCTAATTTTTACAACAAAACTAGATAAAAAACAAGTGTTTGTTACGGTATTAACGTAGCTTTGAAGCGAGACATTAGTGAGAAATTACTGCACAAACTATGCTAAACGTTTATTGATACGATGTGTTGAAAATCAAACAGGAAAAACGCAATCAAATAAATCTCTTATCACCAGTGTTCTATATTATTGTTTTAGTGTAACTAATATCACAAAATGTCGGCGTTACTAACTGCAGACTGGTTTCAGTTGGACTCCTATTACAGGTATGGGTATGATTATAATGTAAAAGTTGTTACAACTGTCATGACATTCTAGGATAGTGTACAATACAAAGCATTCAATTGAAGGCAGTTTCGATATGTTTACCTGACATAATTACCAGCTTCAGCTACCATTACCAAAACATAAAATAAAATTTCAATAAAACACAACTGGAAACAGACATCGGTCAGTGGGTCGTCTTAGGGTCGGATTTCATTCTAACATGAATAATATTGGTAACTAATCTTATATCGCATTAATTTCTAAATGCCCCCTTGTTAAAACTTCTAATAATCTCTACAGGGACAACCCACTTAATTAACAAGTTGATAATTTTAAAAGTATAAAAAAAAAAAAAATATCAAATTGCAGGAAGTTCGACCTGTATATCATGAACTGGGCTATGGATGAGGGGCTAGAAAATATGATAGTCAGTGGAGCTCAATATGGAGGGCCCATTGCTGTTGTGAGGGACCGCAAACAATTTGTACGCATCATGGGCACTGCCAAACCTGTGATCACCCTGTATAATGGTGTTGGAACTATTATCTCGAAGATTTTGGTAAGTTTACTGTGTTCATGGAAATATCGACGGCAAAGTGCCAATACCTCCTAACTGACATTTTTTGAGAAATTTTCTTTTTTATATTGTTTTGAGTTTAAAGGCGTTATTCGCAGATTTTAGTGAAATCGCCTCAGTGTTTAGTTGCAACAGCATTTCAATTAAAATGTGGAAATATATACCTCCCAACTAAACCAACGTGTCTATTTTTGAAAGTTTTTCTTCAGTTTGTGTAAATTTTTGACTTTGTCAGTTAGGAGGTATTGGCACTTCGCCGTCAATATGTAATTATAAAGATACTATTGTATCTCTATAATGACTAGCTTTAATAATGTCAATGGAAATAATAGCAGTTTCCTTATATCAGATTCATCATTAATAAAAAAGAAATTGGTAGTGTGTGGTTAACATAATATATTAAAACAGGAGCTAGGCTTTTTAGTGTAAAAAAAATTACTTCTCCAGTATACCAGGATGTGTTTCTCAGCAAAGACCTGCTAGATTATACAGGATATATTCAGAAACCCAAATACAACATTGATAATTTTTATTCAACATTTCAGTGGAACAGCGGTGAGCTTGTGCACATGGGGTGGTCGGACGGTGAGCAACTGTTATGTGTTCAGGACAGCGGTGATGTTCTAGTCTATGACATGTTTGGAGCTTATCAGAGGACCTTCAATATGGGGCAGGAGGTCAGGGATACAAAGGTGGGTGTTTATTTTAGTATATGAACTATGGATTATTCATTAAAAGTGACAACTGTACAACAAATGACCATAGACGGTTGGACACTTTCCTATAAATAGAAAAATACTTTTGCATTTTCATAACAAATAAAGTTCTGATTCTGATTTGTTTTTTTTCTTTTTCTTTTCTTTTTTAAAAAATGTTGCCCCACTAGGAATTTCTCCTGTATTGTGGGTGCGTTTACAAACATTTAAACTCACATACACAAACAGCCAGACCGGAACAACTACTTGTAGGTCATACAAATATTTGTTCCGTGCGGGAATCGAACCCGCGACATGCAGCGCAGCAGTCAATCGCTTAACCACTGCGCCAACCGTGCCGTCATCATTTCATTCATCATTTTAGTACATCATCTGCCTAGCCTTTTCCCAACCATGTTGGGGTCGGCTTCCAGTCTAACTGGATGCAGCTGAATACCAGTATTTTACTTGGAGCGACAGCCTATCTCATATCTGAGACCCCCACAACCCAGTTATTGGGTAATACGATACCCCTTGGTAAGACTGGTTGTCAGACTTTCGGGCTTCTGACTACCCGTAACGATCCACGAATGACAGCTGGGACCAACGGCTTAACATGCTTTCCGAAGGCACGAAGGAGTCTCGGTATGTAAAGATGGCCACCCATCTACAGACCAACCGCGGCAAGCGTAGCTTAACCTGATCGATCGACTTGTGTGGCTGTTATTATTTAGCCACGGACCCCTCTTTTTTTTTTGAGTTGTCTGTGCATAATGTTTGGTATTATGATACTGATGGTGAAGTGGCGTTTTGGGGGACTGTCTTTTGTAATTTTGACGATCGAAAAGTGCGGATTCTCAGCCTAGTTTGAATAAATGACTTTTGATACTACTTTTTAATTTGTAACATTACTACATAATTATAAAACAAAGTCCCCCCGCCGCATTTATCTGTCTGCCTAAATGCGATACACTCAAACTCCCATGAAAAAAAACGAGTACATATTTGTGAACTGTTGTAAGTTAAAAAAACTTCATTGAAACATGATAAACAATACTATGTGAAATATTATGCATTTGCAGGTGTGCAAAGCCCAGTTGTTTCCTAGCCCCCATGGTATAGGCCTAGCTGTCATCACCACTACCAACCGCATGTTCCTACTCAGCAATGTATCAGAACCTAAAGTGAGATCTGTACCTGATTTACCTAGTAAGTATTTAATCATTTTTCTTTTCTGCATTGACACGAACACATAACACAATAACTATGACAACATAGAAAAAACTAATCAAAATGCAAAAAGCCAACGTCACGCGGTGTTCCCAGGCGGTCACCCATCCAAGTACTGACCGCGCCCGATGTTGCTTAACTTCGGTGATCGGACGAGAACCGGTGTATTCAACGTAGTATGGACGTTGGCGGAAGAGTACGCAAAATTGTCATACTGTACGTAACTACGTATCCATGAACAAGGGTACGTCATAAAAATTCTTCAACCAATGAGTGTTACAGATTGGCAAATGTACAGCTTCAAGAGTTTTATTAAAGTAATTAAAACTTAAAATAAGCCAATTATTTGTTTAAATTTCAGGAGCAAATGAAGCAATATCGTGTTGGTGCGTCATCAGTTCTGGCTTCCTTGTGTGCAGGGACAAGGAAATTTACAAGTGTCAGCTAGGCGAGTCAAGAGCTGTGCTTATGGTAAATATTATCGTTTTTATAAATATCTGAAGTTTGTTTGTTTGTCTAAACGCTCTAATCTCTGGAACTACCAGTCGGATTTGAAAGATTCTTTTTGCATGTGATATCCCAATTCTTGAGGAAGGCTATAGGTTACTTAACACCACGCTAGAATGCTTAGGAGCTGAGCAAAAACAAGAAAAATCAGAAAGGGCTAAGCGAAAACGGAGTAATGAAAAAAAAAACGAAGATTCGACGGGGTGGGTCAGGGGAGCAAGAAATTTCACGCGGGCTTTATTATGTAGGCACCATATAGATTACAGACATAAATATAGAAACTTTACAAGGGGTGACAATGGGCGGTCTTATCGCTAAGAGTGATCTTTTAAAGACAACCATAAAGAAGATAGTTAAAAACTAGTTAGAAGCTAGTTTATTATAATGGCAAACATCTTTATGCATAGAACTATTGCGAGTATGAAACATTCAATGATTAATGTACCCGGACCACAGCGTTCAGTTGTTGCGGCGCTACTTGGTAGAGAGGCCTTAAGCCCCCCCACATTGGGCGTGCGCCGGGCGCGAGCGTGTGACCGACGTGCGCGCCGCGCAGTGAAATACTTTTTCTTTTTTAAAAAACATTGCAAACAACACAACAACAAACAACACAAAATTGACTGCGCGGCACGCACGTCGGTCACACGCTCGAGGAACGCTCGCGCCCGTCGCACGCCTAATGTGGGGGGGGCCTTTGTCCAGCCAGCGGTGGACTGCGATAGTCGACAGGCAAAATTTAATGAATCAGTAATAATAATTACCCAGAGTGTACATCATACTGGGCGAAACAAACTACCATACCATACCATAATCAGCCTATAATGTTCCCACTGCTGGGACACTGGCCTCCTCTCAGTGAGAGGGAGTGGGCCGTAATCCACCACGCGGGCCCAATGCGGGTTGGCAGATGTCACATGTCTTCGAATTTTTGGTTCTAGGACATGCCGGTTTCCTCACGGTGTTTTCCTTCACCGTTATGAGAGCAGTGGTGATGAAATAATTTACACAAAGTAAAGCGCCTGTCTGGGTTCTAACCTACGACCTACAACTCGTAAGTCGCGGCCGTTACCACTTGGCCACCACTGCTCTACAAACAAACTACGGTTACGATTAATTAATAGAAAAAATATTGATAAAATTGTTAAACATATTAAGCAACATTTTAGACAGCTCTGTGTTATCGAATCGAACTGACGTCATTGTTCATTGATACAGTTCGGTAATTTCGATAGTATTATCGCCAACGTCCATACTACGTTGAATACACCGGTTCTCGTCCGATCACCGAAGTTAAGCAACATCGGGCGCGGTCAGTACTTGGATGGGTGACCGCCTGGGAACACCGCGTGACGTTGGCTTTTTGCTTTTTAAAAAAAAATATAGAAATTCCAAAATTCTAAAAAACATTTTTTTCTTCTTTTTCAGCCTCCCGATATAAAGAGTGCGTACACACAGATTCTGTCGATAGTCTCGTCACAGAATGGCATGCATGTGGCCTTCTTCACCGATTCTGGCATGCTATGGATTGGCTCGTCCGACTTCAAGACTGCTTACTCCGAGATTGACACCGGTTTCATCAAACAGCCTAAGGAGTTGATGTGGTAAATTAATAATAATATTTGTTTTAGATCTTAATCCGCTTATTTTGTCCCGACTGTTTAGAGTCGTATTCCAGTCGAACTGGAGTGCGAAGCAATATCAGTATTTTACACCTAGTCATATTTTTTTTTTCGTAAAAAAATCATGGGTCTGTTAATGCGATTGATTGGTTAATATATGTAAAAAAATCTGCACCACAATCGCCCAAAAAAAAAAAGATACAGCAGGGTACTTGCGTAACACACTATCAGTAGCATTAACTTCCATTTTGACAATTCAACAACATTCATTGCGTTATTTACGTTGATGAGCAAGATGAAGCAATGGATTATCAAAATCCTTCAAAACTATTCAGATTGAAATTGATAGTATGTTACGCAATAATAGGGTGCTGGGAACCTACATACTTAGATGCACGCATTTTGTATATGAACATTTGCAATACCATCCTAGAAACTAAGTTACCATGTCACACGCCTGTAATTATGCCCTTTCAAACAGAATACAGCCACACTCTGAAATTAGTGTTAAAACTCATCATATTTACCTATTCGGCGATACATTCCAGGTGCGGTTCTCAAGCAGTAATAGGACATTGGGACGACACAATGTGCATATTCGGCTCAAAAGGCCAGTCAGTACAATATCCCTACGACGGACCATTCCACCTCATACAGGACATTGATTGCGTTCGAGTTGTATCCGAGATGACTCACGAACTCATACAAAAAGTGCCGTTTGTTGTCGAGAAAATATTCAGAATTAACAGTACAGCGCCTGGATCGTATTTGCTTGAAGCTTCAAGACAATTTCAGGTATAATGGCAGTTTTTTTTGGGTGTGTAATGTTTGGTATAACAACAGATGGTCTAATTTCGTTTGACATAACTCTCATATGATATAATTTTCATATGCTATAAAAACATTTAACCTAATGTCATATGATCGAATGTTATATTTGATATAATTTTCTTTTTCTCTAATTTCATTTAGTATAACGTTCATTTCATATAATTTTCATTTTGTATAATGCTCCTTTTATATAACGTTCATTTGACCTAACATTCATATTAACTAATTTTCTTTTTCTCTAATTTCATTTAGTATAACGTTCATTTCATATAATTTTCATATTGTATAATGCTCCTTTTATATAACGTTCATATGACCTAACATTCATATTAACTAATTTTCTGCCCTTCGCTCGATCCAGCATTCTATGTAAAGAATCGCTCTTGTGTTCTATGTGTGTGTGTTCTATTTCTGAGTGAAGGGTTTAAAATAACCGAACCTCGGGGTGCCCTTCGCTCGCTCTTGCATCCTATGTCGACGGAGCCCCGCTTCGCGGGGCCCCTATTTCTGTGTAAAGGGTTTAAAGTAACCTAACACAACCGAACCTCGGGGTGCCCTTCGCTCACTCTTGCATCCTATGTCGACGGAGCCCCGCTTCGCGGGGCCCCTATTTCTGTGTAAAGGGTTTAAAGTAACCTAACACAACCGAACCTCGGGGTGCCCTTCGCTCGCTCTTGCATCCTATGTCGACGGAGCCCCGCTTCGCGGGGCCCCTATTTCTGTGTAAAGGGTTTAAAGTAACCTAACACAACCGAACCTCGGGGTGCCCTTCGCTCGCTCTTGCATCCTATGTCGACGGAGCCCCGCTTCGCGGGGCCCCTATTTCTGTGTAAAGGGTTTAAAGTAACCTAACACAACCGAACCTCGGGGTGCCCTTCGCTCGCTCTTGCATCCTATGTCGACGGAGCCCCGCTTCGCGGGGCCCCTATTTCTGTGTAAAGGGTTTAAAGTAACCCTGCACCCCCCCACCCCACCCCCGCTGCCTGGCACTTTCGTGCTAGCAAAAACAAGCACCACTTGTTTTTGCTAGCACGAAAGTGCCAGGCATTTAAAATCTAATAAATTTTTAGAAAAATAAAAGTAGATATTTCTAAATTATATTAAACGTTACTTATAGATTTTGTATATTATAGCAACTGAATATTATATTATGTGAATATTATTTCAAATGTGCAATAAATAAACTGTTCATTATACCATTTGAAATTATGTAAAATGTTCATTATACCATATGAAATTAGGTAAAATGAAGTTATATCAATAATTCATTATGACCGTTGACCGTTATATTAAATAAAAATTATATCAAACGAAATTAGGTCTTATGATCGTTAGAACTTTTGTTTCTATATCAAACGTGACACACCCGTTTTTTTTAATAATATAAAGTGTCGATCAGCCGGCGAAAAATTTCTTTAGAAAGGAGACGAGCACTCGGGCCCTGCATCCGGTTAGACTGGAAGCCGACCCCAACATAGTTGGGAAAGGCTAGGCAGATGATGATGATGATGTTTGTTTGTGGCGTCACTGATACAGGTTGTTAGATACTCGTTCACGGATACAGTTTGACAATTTTGCATGCTCTTTCGCCAACGTCCATACTACGTTGAATGCACCGGTTCTCGTCCGATCACCGAAGTTAAGCAACATCGGGCGCGGTCAGTACTTGGATGGGTGACCGCCTGGGAACACCGCGTGACGTTGGCTTTTTGATATTTTTTTTCAGTCTTTTATCTCCAAAAATTGTTTTCGTCGGCTAAAAAAGTTTTTATTTCATCATTTTCAAAAAAATATTACAGAATCACAGTCACAGGGCCGATGAATACATAAGATTGGTGAAGCCTGATCTTTTGATAGCTGTCCAAGATTGCATAGAGGCAGCTGCCTTTGAGTTCAACCCTGACGTTCAGAAGATGTTAATCAGGGCCGCACAGTTCGGAAAGTGCTTCATCATGGACCTTGAGTTGACCGACCTTTATGTGAAGACTTGCAGATGGCTCAGGGTTTTGAACGCCGTTCGGGACCCCAAAGTGGCTATACCGCTTACTTCTGTGCAGTATCCTTTTTCTAATACTGAAATAATTCTAAAACTGAAACTGCGATAAAATATGACTAAGGGCTAATTTTAACAAATTCAGATATCTTTTACTAGTGGAATAAAATTGACGTCTGACTGTTCTGGTATGGAAAAGCTGTCAAAAATCAAAATTTATTCTTAGGATAAGACTTATTCTAGATATAAAAGTTTGGTGAAATTGGCCCTAAGGGCTGATTTTTCAATCATCTGATCACTTTATTTGAGGAATAATTTTGAAATTTTGACAGTTATTTCATACAAAAACGTCAGTTTTATTCCTCGAATGAAATCTGGCGATGGTAAAATCAGCCCTTAGTTAAATGCCCAGTTTATGAGGTTTTTTCATCTATAGCTAGTTTATCTATGCTAATACTATTGTTTCGATATCTTGACACATAGTGTTGCTAAACAGTTATTTATAATGCTTTTTTTTTCGAAATTAAAGTTTAAAAAAAAATTACAGTTTATCTAAGGACCTCAGAAGGCCACAAAAAAAAAACAAGATTGACAATACCTAACTCTTTTTCCTTCTTACTCAAACTTCGAATTTTATCTTTTTATTTTGTATTTTGTGTAAATCGATCAGGTTAAGCTACGCTTGCTGCGGTTGGTCTGTAGATGGGAGACCATCTTTACATACCGTGACCCCTCCGTGCCTCTGAAAGCACGCTAAGCCGTTGGTCCCGGCTGTCATTCGTGGATCTTTGACAGTCGTTACGGATAGTCAGAAGCCCGAAAGTCTGACAACCAGTCTTACCAAGGGATATCGTATTACCCAGTTACTGGGTTGTGGAGGTCAGATAGGAAGTCGCTTCATGTAAAATACTGGTATTCAGCTGCATCTGGTTAGACTGGAAGCCGACCCCAACATAGTTGGGAAAAGGCTAGGCAGATGATGATTTGTATGTTGTGTAAATAGTGTTACTATCTAAAAGAATAACGTCCATAGTCATAATTTTGCCTTAATACCTTAACTAAACTCCAGAATGACTAACTTAGGTGAAAGAGTTCTACTGGATCGTCTAATATGGCGGCGATTGCACTGTTTAGCTGGACACATTGCTTCCTATCTTCAGCTGAAGGATGGAAGAACGAGGGTGCTCTCGCATTGGGCGTGTTATAAGGTATGGTATTACTTCTTTTTTCAGCATTGTCTCTGGAATGGCAAGATGGCTCCTATAGTGTGCCAGAGACATCAATGTGCAAACTGAAATCATGATTTCAGCTCATCGTTCTAAGTTATAAAAAAGTGCTGTTTTATACAAAAGTGCAATACTTACACGATCAAAATGTATAGCAGAGCATTTTTTTTTTTTTAATATCCGACGAAAAGTTTCAATGCAGCAGGTCTTCAGAATCATGTACTAAATCCATGATAACAGTATAGACTGTGGTAACAGGCTGTGCGTCTATTTACGTAGCAGGTAAAGTTAAAATACAAAATGACACATCTAATCCATACTAATATTATAAATTCGAAAGTAACTGTCTGTCTGTCTGTATGTTACCTTTTTACGCCTAAACCACTGCGGATTTCGATAAAATTTGGCAGAGAGATAGATTGCATCTCGGGAAAGGACATAGGATAGTTTTTATCCCGATATTCCCACGGGATCGACACTTATGCGGGTGAAACCGCGGGTCGCTGCTAGTGATTTCATAAACATGACCTATTTCATACACATGAATGAAACCATTACAATGTTACACCATCTGCAAATGCAAATACATTTACAGAAAACTTTGAAAGATCTAAAACATACTCATGTTATCTTGAAAATAACTATGACTGGCTTACTTTTTCAGGTGACCCAGCCCCACTTGGACAACGAGAGCGCCGCCCGTGAGATTGGCGACAAACTACGCAACGTGCCCGGCATATCTTACACTACTATAGCCATGAAAGCTGCTGAGAAGGGACGGAAAGCACTTGCTATCAAAGTAGGTTTCTATGACGTCAGTAACTACATCATAGTAGTCAATAAATTGAGCACGTTTGTCGCTAACGTCCATACTACGTTGAATACACCGGTTCTCGTCCGATCACCGAAGTTAAGCAACATCGGGCGCGGTCAGTACTTGGATGGGTGACCGCCTGGGAACACCGCGTGACGTTGGCTTTTTGCTATTTTATTATTTTTTTAAATTCCTTTTTCAGATATTAGAGTATGAAACTCATAGTAAACTACAAGTTCCTCTACTTTTGTCTTTGGGAGAAGGACCAACCGCTTTACTGAAAGCAACGGCCAGTGGTGATACGGATTTAATCTACATAGTACTGTTACATCTCAAAGAAAAAATGGGCAAACGTGAGTTCGAAGTAAGTACATTGAGTTATTTGGATATAATCTGGGCCACAAGAATCTTAAAACTGGTAGTTTATCAGATTTTAATTTACATATTTATCATGATGTTATCACTATTTGATGGTTAATCATCATGTTCAAAATGCTATTGAACAAAGCAACACAATGAAAGCTTGTTGTACAAAAAACCATAGTGTCTTATTCCACCTACCTACCTTAGTCAGAAGTAAGATTTGAACCCAGGAAGGTTCAAGTTTACTGCTACGAAATAGCGGCACAATCAAAGTGATATTGTAAGCGTAACGTGTGACTACTTTATCATTACACTTTCATTTTACACTTAGCAGCAAAAAAACGTACTCAAATCGTATAATTTCTACCTCCGCAGCTAACAATTCGCAGCTTCTCCCTCGCCCACGCACTGTACATAAAGTTCTGTGCGAGCAACAACCGGGAGGCGTTGCGTCAGGTGTACGTGCAGGAGGACGACTTCCATGGACAGGCCGCCACGCACATACGAGACGCCATCGACCAGACCAACCCGGGCAGTATCGAGGCGTCCCTCATATCGGCCAGGGAGTGTTATAAGAAAGGAAAGAATGATTTAGGTAGGTCTATAGTTTTTTTCCTGCGGCCTTCACTAGGTCGTCGGACCACCTTGTGTGTACCTATTATTATTAGTAGTCATTACAAATGTTCTAATTGCTATTGGTAGAAATGAAAGCAGTTGGTATCTTTTGGGATAATTTCGACTACCGATAATTTTCTGTACGTGAGGAAATCGAGCAGACAGGTACATTTTAGGGTCTTTGGTCCAATTAATTATTTTTCCATCTCTGGACCAATAAATGGATGAGTAATGATCTTGATGCCTATCTCCCTGGCAAAATATTTTAATTGCTCTTAAATACGGTGTAAGAGCAACTAACGTATTGGGAAGTTAACTGAGAAGTAGCCTCGGGCAGGCTGCCCTTTGCCAGAAGCTACTTAGATTTTTTCACATTCATAACATTCGTCATCTTCAGGTGTATTAATATGCGAAGACGCGCGCAAGCTCTGCAAGCAACAGTCGAGCCTACAGGAGACGTACGGCAGCAGCTTCGTAGGCTTATCTCTACAGGACACAGTGAGGAAACTACTGGACCAAGGAGAGGTCAAGCTGGCTGACAAACTGCGCTCGGAGTACCGGATGCCGGATAGAAGGTAAATAGTATTTATGACTTGCGCCGTGAAAGTTTTTTATACGTGATGCCGGCGCCACACATTGGATTCAAATTGGGTCCAAACTTGGCTACGAATTTATGGCTAATTATTGTATCCAAGTTAATGCGGCCACACATTAACTCCAATACCTTTTGGCAAACTTACTAGCCAAGAGCATTGGATGGTTGGACCGCAGCTCAACTCGTCATTCTCTCTTGCGAGTATGTACCAGCAGCCGTCATGTCGGACGAGAACCTACTTGCTCTGATACAAACAATGTGGGGACCGGGGAGCGACGTTGGATCCAAGTTGCCCGCCCGCCTACCCCCTTCACTCCCCTCGCCTTTGTTGGTGTATGAAAAACCGACACATCACGGGTCGACATTGGCTATTGGACGCAATGTTACGTTTATGGCCAGTATCGGGCCAAGACCGATCCACACATTGGTGTATTGGATCCAAGACTATGACTTGGAGCCAATATATCCAATGTGTGGCGCCGGCCTGAAATACAAGTTAGGCATCTGCCCCACTGCCGACGAGGAAGCGACTAGCTATCGACTATTTTCTCGCTCAAGAAACGTACAGACTCCAGCACATCAAGCTACCCGAAACTGTAAAATTTTCCCAATCAACTTTGAACCTTATGCTTTAGCGATAAAGTTGAAAATCTATTAAAGAAATTTGACAGATTGTAGTAGCTTGATGTGCTGGCGTCTGTACAATAGATGTGGATCCTGTAAAAGAGATACATAATAATTATGTATATTAATAGTTGATCGCCGACTGTTCACATCACCGGCGAATACTATTGTAACGTCCTACAATCTCCTTCATTGAAAATAGTCAGATCAGGACAAGAGTTTAATGTTCTTTATTTGTCTACTAGCTACGCCCCGCGGTTTCACCCGCGTAAGTGTCGATCCCGTGGGAATATCGGGATAAACAGTAGCCTATATCTTAATCCAGGGTGTCAGCTACCTCCACACAAAATTTTATCAAAATTGCTCCAGCCGTTTGAGCGTGAAGAAGTAACAAACATATAAACACACACACACTCACAAACTTTCGCCTTTATAATATTAGTGTGATTAGATAAATTAAATTTAACTTATCCGGGGGCGATGAAACAAGCCATAAATATAGCATCTGTTTGTGCGATTCGGTTATATTTATGTTCAGACCGAAGTCAAAAATGTGTCTTAAAATATTTCTGATGATGGCAATCAACCGTTCACAGGAAATAGCTGCTGGTCTTTCATAATCTTTACATAGTTACTTAATAAACACGACACAATCTACAAAAGACGACCCAAAATCCACATTACATGGATGGCGCAGTCTATTTTTAAAATATTGACCGAAAGCCGACGTGTAAAACTGTCCTAAAAGATACAGAAATAAGCATAATTTAATTACAGATACTGGTGGCTGCGCATCCTAACATTAGCCGACAAAGACGACTGGTCAGAACTTGAAAAGTTCTCGAAATCCAAGAAATCTCCCGTCGGTTACGAACCGTTTGTGGACGCGTGTCTAAAGTACTGCAAGCAAGATGAAGCGCTGAAGTACCTGCCGCGATGCAGCGACGATATTAAAGTCAAATATTATGTTAAAGCTGGGTAAGTCTCATTGATGTGTGGCAGCAGCATGGAAACGTGGCGGGGAGTGGATATGGAGACTGGAGCTGTCACAAACTCTGCTCCACCTCCTTTCCTGCCCTCTGTGCTCCAAAACATGCAGCCAAAGTAACCTCTGTGCTGCCACCGATAACGCCATGGAAGTGGCGCAGTTTTGGGACAACAAAATTTGAATAACTATCGTGCCAGCGAAAAAAAGAAAATAAGTTTACTTGACTCAGGTTAAGACACAATATTCACACAAAAACAAAAAAAAATAGTATTGTGTATCTCACAGCGAAGAAGAAGATTGTGTAAAGTCAAGGAAATTAATTGTTTATCGACACACTACGAAAATTTGCCGTGTTATAGCCATTCTATACAACTGTCAAATAATCACAATTGTGATTCGAATAAGCGGACAATTTAAGTTGGTACTAGGTCTATTTGGTAAACAGTACATTTTACTGATTTTATATTACTTAAATTATCTTTCAGTTTCTACGAGGAAGCAGCAGAGGTAGCATTTGAGCAGAAAGACGAAAGTGCCCTTCTCTTCGTGCAGAACAAATGTCCGTTGGAAGAGTCTATAAAACGCGCCAAGATCGCGTCACTGCTCGAAAAACTACCGACCAAAAAGTAAACTATAGATAGATATAATAGACTGGAATTATAATATGTATGTAAATGACATCTCGCTTGAGGTACAACTCGTACAACGCTACATGGTTCTTGTGGCGCGTGGGTAAAATCGGAACTAACGCCGCCATCTTGTTTTGTCAATATAATTTGTGTGACGTTTACCAAGGGCCCCTGTTAATGTCATTCGCAGACTAAAATATAATGCAGGGTATGTCATTCAAAACCAAAAGATCCCTGTAATACTCTATGCAGATGTGTGTACTACGCCCACATTTGGCTAGTTATTTGGTTATTTAGAAGTTCGATGTATTAAGGGGGAGAGCCTCTTTAGATTGTTTATATTCGAAATATATCCGGACTGGCTGCATTTCCATTTCAGTAAGTCAACTTTGTAGTTAGTTTGGTTTTTAATATTTTGTGCAGAACTATATAATTGGGGCTGGCGGGGCATGCGTAGTTCATACAAACGTATTACCAAAATAATTTGTAAATCAAACATATTCTTAATGTAGTGTGTATTTATTTCAGTTGGATTACAGAATTTAAAGGTTCCCAAATATATATTTTGAATGGACACTGATTTAAAGACGAGTTATGAGAAAAATAAGTTTTCTATAGAAAGAAATTCCTCATAACTCGTCTTATTATCAGTCTCCTTTCAAAATATATATTTGGGAACCTAGATATTCTGTAATCCAATCGGAATAAATATACACACTACCATAGGAATACGTTTGATTCACAAATTATTTTGGTATGACGTTTGTATGAACTATGCATGCTCCGCCGGCCTTATAGGCAGTTTTATTTTTTTACAAAGTTATACGATGAATGGCCGCCTTCAGTTATAGACTATCTAAATATTATTTATTAGTCACTAATATAATATGTGTTTAGTATTTATAACAAAACATTCTCAATAAGCTTGTAATAATGAAGCCATATTAAATTCAAATAAAACAAGTTATCCATGGTTGCTGTTTGCTTTTATTATCAAGTCAAGATGGAAACAATAATCATATATGTAGGCATTACATGTCGTGCGGTAAGGTAGCCCGCGGAATTAAAATTTACTCAGACCTCGAAAATTCATATGCGCGTTGGCGAGGTTCTGTATTGCTATTCACAACCATCCGACAGCCTATCGTATCGAAAATACGATACACATTTTGATAACCTGATTTGCCTTGCCCCCCACAGCGTAAAGCTGTCGAAGGAATAGAGGCAGTTTATTTGATTAAACAAAAATTTTCGCGTTATAGAGTTGTGAAAAGTGTTTAGAGGACTCCTACGATAACATTGATACGGTACGGAATCGTAGAATAGTTGTGAATAGCTTTGCTGGTCACCAATACGTTGCCGTCCACAAGCATCGCGCGAATTTAAAAGCCGCGAATCTCGAGAGATTTGCGTTGAATTCGCCCTGTTTTGGACAAGGTCATTTGCAAGTCAGTGTGTGGTTCGGCGGAGGACTGGACGTCAAGGCTTTGCCAGTTTCCCAGTCCCCCGCCACTCTGACGAAGCGGGAGTGTCGCTGGGTTGTTTTAGTGGGTATACCGGGTCAGACCGGGGAGTCCCACATAGCCCCCCATGCCCCGATGGGAGGGTATGCGTAATGCATTTTTTCCCAGCGCAAACAAAAAAAAAAAAAAAGGTCAGTGTGTGGTTGTATGTTGAATATGATTACACAATTAGAATCATCATCTCCCTAGCCTTTTCCAACTATGTTGGGGTTGGCTTCCAGTCTAACCGGATGCAGCTGAATAACAGTATTTAAATATTTGAATACCAATATTGGCCCGAAATGTCTAGGGTTCCACCGCGAGCGGAACGGACCCATTAATGATTTCCTCCAACGGTGGAAATACAAGCATGCAGTTAACAGTCAACTGCATACTTTTATTAACGAAGTCATTAATGGGTCCGTTCCGCTCGCGGTGGAACCCGGGCTTCATGATTTCATGAAATAAGTAGTAATTCAATAGGGTAATATGAACTTAGAGAGTTGTACCTATTAATGATTTTTACGATTAACTATTTGTTCGGGCTGCGAATCATATTTAGATCAACATACAACCTGATACTGACCTGCAATTGCAAAAAAACGTAGAAATAAACAATTTCGCGAGCTACCCCCTGCCGCTATCGCCTTAATACCTACATTGACACAACTGTTACATAGTAAGCTTGTACGCAGGTAGTATCGATAATTACAGGCTTACGATTTCCAATTCGATACAAAATACTCTATAGACAACATTTATATTGATATATCAGATTGATATTAACCCTTTGACTGCACTTATCTCGCATATAATAGAACTGGGTTTATTACATGTAGATTATATAAAGATTACAACTTTGCAAATAATTTTACAAATAGCCATCATAAAGTTACCAATTAACAGTCAAAGGGATTTTTAAATCTTGAAATGAGAAATACATATACCTAAGGGGTTAGGCCGTTTATACATTATGCCGCGGCGCCGCTGCATCACTCACCCTTGGATTTGTATGAACCGCCACACATGGCGATGGACGCGGCGCAGCCACGGCATAATGTGTAAAAGGCCTTACATAACATCAATGTTTATTTTATATTATGTTTATTGAATCGGTGACAGTCGGTGAGCTCGGTTATTCCGTTTATCCACTACAAAAAATCCAACCTAAGGTGGTTACGAGGATCTTTGAGGAGTGACTGGATCTGGAGGGGCGCCACGGCGTCCTCACCTTCCGCCTAACGCAGGTCCTCATTGGACACGGCTGCTTCGGGAGGTTCCTGTTACGGATAAGGCGGGAGGAAACGCCCGGGTGTCACCATTGTGTGGATCGCCCGGAGGACACGGTGGAGGTCTGCCCAGCTTGGGCAGAGCACCGCCGAGTCCTCACGGCGGCGATCTCGCGTCCGGCCCTAGTCCAGGCCATGGTACGGAGCGAGAGTACATGGGAGGCTGTCGCCTCCGTCTGCGAAGCAGTAATGCTCGCGAAGGAGGAGACGGAGCGCGTGAGGGAGAGTCAATATTTGCGCCCTCACGCCCCTAGTCGCGGCAAGAGACGCCCTGGGCGTCGGGAATCGATAGCCGATTCCCGGCCACCGTAGGCGCGAGCTTGCGGACGGCGAGCAATGGGCAGCTCGCCGTCCGGTAAGGACTAGGCCCGGGTCGACGGCGCGTTATGTTCCACGCGCGCCTTAAAGAGATGTCAGCACTAACTGACGGGGTCCGCTAGGGCCAATGCCTGCCAGAGTAGCGAGTTATTCGAAAGAGATACCGTGGCCCTTGCCACAGGCAACTGAAGGAACACGGGTGGGTTTTAGTTAGTAAAAGTCTGACCTTTTTTCCGCGTATCCACTTTAGGATGGATAAACGGAATAACTCTGTGAGCTATGTCGGCTTATGCAAAATGCTTATTTTATAAGTAAGCAACACTGAATCAACCATAAAGAGCTGTGAACATCAAAGTGTAGCGACACCGATCTAAGTCTACGTGATTATCAATAATTTTAACTGCAGTTCCATCAACTATTTAAGCTTATTATCACCAGCAGAAATAATTGAAACATGCACGTCGTTAATAAGGCGAATTTGTCATCACGGTGTAATATAATAAAGGACTATGTCCGACGGTGTCGCTGCACTAGCATACAGACAAGGCGGCTTCACCGACCATACAATATATATACATTATTCACAACCATTAACGGATAAATATAATCGTAAAACAAAATCAAATGTATCGACAAATAGTAAAATGAATGGAAAACTTCTTGAGCTGTCAAATATAAATAACATAGAGGAAATCATCAACACGCCTTTTGCTCTGTGCACAATTATCAATTTTACAAAATTCCTTCAATTTTTTAACCATCCTAATCAACAACTTTTAAAATTGGTCATTTCTTTTAATTGACACACACAGATCTCAATCTCTTTGATAATAATTTATCAACTTTCAGTTACTCTTGGAGACTAGACAACAATTAGTTTATAAATAAATTTCAAAACCTACGTTAGAGGCATTGCATGCCTCTCAGTTACGTCTGTAGAAGTGTGCCGACTATTCACCAAGTCTTTTAGACCATATTATTTTAATTAGAATTGATTTAACTTTTAGTTAGGATAAATTCTCAATCCCGTAAGAAATAAAAAATCGTATACACCAAACTGTTGTTTATTTCCGTGTAATGTTGTAGCATGACCATTATTATTTCGCAAACAGTCGACACAATTTTATAACAACATTTTAAAATGATTATCTGTTATATTTTTTCATTTACACTGAAATCCTCCTTACAATACAAAATGTCTTTCTACGAACGCACACAAAATAAATTAAGGAGACAATTATTCTATAATCCATCTATCAGTCTTAAATAAAACATGACTATGTTCATTGAAACTATACCGAACATATTATAATATAAAATGAGCATATCATACGACGACGGTAAAAAACCCACATCATACATAAAATTAGACAGCGTTCATCATACGCTAGATCTACCAAACAGTGCATTAACTAATTAGTTACATTAACCCAATACAATGACACATCCAGTGTTCTACACAAAGCTAATGTTACGAAGCCAGCGCAGTAGCTTCCAAGCAAATCGATGATAAATATAACCAGGACACTTCCAGTCCATTTACATACGATTAAATACGTTTACATTAAAATTATGCACATATAGTGCACGAATAGTTTCGAAAACTAAAGGGCACTTTGTAACAAATGAACAGGTTAAAAAAATGTACAGAAAAGGTACTTTTAGCGAGGACGGACCATAACCATGTAAATAAAATTGGATACTCAATTCAATAATTCGGGTAGGACCAAACATTTCCATTTAAAATCTGGGGTATAAATAATTTTTTTTTGTGTACGAAAAATGAGATACTTGCTCCCCTCTCCGTAAATCGTCACTAATATTAACATGCCTCATACAACGGCATGTGGCACAACACATACTATACCTAACTTAGCGGATAGCGATACAATAATTTGGATATACAAATTCACCAAGAAAACTAGATGACTTTCAGTCAGCTATAAAAAATATTGATGACATAAAGGGTAATTAGCCATTGATTTTTTTCGGTAGAAAAATACAATGTTTTATTTAATTTTTCTACATAAAAACATCAACGCCGATAACACTGCAAGGAGTGACAAGTTCCAACGAGTGTCCAGTTTTTTTTTTGGTGGAATAGTATAGTAATTTGGATGTAACCGACGCGTTAGTTTCCCAATCTCCCGCAATATGGCGGATTGGCGGGCAATAATCTAATCGTTACGCAAAAATCTTCTACTTTACAGCCTTTTAATCCCCAGTCATATCATAATAATCACATTCATGGGCGCAGCTAACATTTAATTTAGGGATAGGGTGGGGTTTGTAATTGTAATTTTTGTCACGTTATTTGGATTCAGTGTTTCCAACTCCCACATTTTCCCCGTATCCGCGATCAAGTACGACATTTTTAAATTGTTTTATGTATAACAAACAAAATAGGGGCTTCTGTAGAAAAGGCATAAAATAAATAAAAAGTTTTTTCTTCATTATTATTGCAAACAATCCCACTTTGATTAAGCAAGTTACGTTTTAAATTGTGTTCTTCATAAGAGAGAGAAAGTTGTTTTGTGAAACAGAGTATAATAAATACTTACCGTAGTTTGAAATGTCGTTTCTTTGGTAGTCACACTATAACATACTTTTTTTTAATCCAAATATCACACTTTTTACCCGTTAAGCACCGTGACCGTACAACTATCTTTAGATATAATTTCGCTTTGGAACAGATATCATACATACATATTATTATACTTATTTTACATCATTCATAGACTACGCGCCAAATCACTATTTTTGGTAGCACCTCAACCGTTTTTTCCTAGCTTACCAGCCAAACATTTTTTCCAATCGAAGAAATACTTGAGAGGGTACTATAGTTCCTATCTAACTAAATGTCTTAAAAACGTTTGCTACGATTACGTATCATCTCAGAAATAAAAAAAAATAAAGGCTTTTGCAATCCTGAAAAGAGTTTGAGGTTTATATTTTAATTTTTGTTGTAGTTTTTCTTACCAAAGCATACACATTAGGAGCACGTTAAAGCAGTTATTTATTATATTATTACGTATTAATCTTTGTTAATCGATATGGCAAGTAAAAGATATATAGATTTATGCAGATATAGGAATCGTAGCAACGTTACTCTAAAATAAGCTCCTTTTTTGTGAACCAGTAGTTCAATAGTGGGAGGTACTAAACAATGAACACCTATACCTTTCGTGGAGTAGGCTTCATACTAGTTATCAGACACAAACGAGTTCCACCGTGGGAATCTACATTATCCTAGTGTTCCGATCAAAACAAAACTATCAGTACTTACACCGCGAAACAAAACAAACAATCGGAAAACAAAATCGAAAAGGCACCTAAACCGAGACACATCTAAACGCACTTTTACCAAACAGATAATGAACAAACATTGCCAGCCTTAACAACTAGGTATTTTTAATACGTGTACGCTTATAAGCATTTTTTTTTACTTTTTTTCTAAATACCATATCACATTTACGAGTATGACCTTTATTCTAGCTTTAAAAGATACTTAGGTGAACGCTATTTTTTCTTTGTTTTTTCTCTTAATTTACAAAATCTAACATAGTGAAATCTTATGAGAAACCATATGAACGTAAGCGTTTCGCGTGAATTATACGATTAAGTACACAATGTTAGAAATAATGGCACAAAGAGATACGAAGGGATGTCATACATGTATGTCGTACACGTAGAAGTATTACACATAGAGTAGAATCATCAGAATCCCCGCATAGAGATCACAGATTTTTTTATATAATAATCGAGCGGGGCAGACGCTTATTAAAATAAAATCGTTACTTATACACTTGACGATTACGTTACATATATATTTGTACAACCTGTCGTGCGCACGATACGTATACATGAGACTAACACGACAAGTTACACAGCCGTCGCGGTACGCGAGATACAGCGGAGACCAACATTTACAACATGGTCAGCAATTATGACAATATTGTAGGTATATAATTATTATAGTATAATCTATGTATAAGTTGGGTGCGCGGTCTGCACAACTTCCAAGTACAATTAACATTTTAAAAAGATTGATTGACACACTAAATTAAATTCACCAAATTAAATTAACTATTGGCTCCACCGCATCTCCTTGTAATTAATAAAAATATACTAAAAAAAATTAGCGTTCCAATAACTTATAAATACGCACTAATCAACATAAAAAATCTCAAACAAACAAAAACAAATAAATATATCTCCTATCTCTTTGAGAAACAATCGTTTTACCTCTTTAGACGAAGGTGCGATGGGAATAATTTGTGCAACGAATGATAAATTAAAAGCATGCACAAGCTCAATCAACGATATACGTAAACAGTTAAACACCTTCATATAACGAGTTAATAAATTAATAAAATCATTGGATGAAAATGAACATTTTTTTTTCACATTTTTTATAGGAACTGCATGTGTAAACTATACTAATGACTTAAATTCGTTTGGTTGTCGCTGGCCGGTTTAGTCAGTCGCGTCTGTGTAGATGGAGGTGAGGTGAGGCAGGTGCGCGGTCTGCACGGTGACCTTGGGCGAGCGCTCGAACTTGAGCTTGTCGACAGGGCTGGAGCCCGGCGTGGAAGCCGGAGTCAGGAGCCCAGCGCTCACCACGCTCACGCCGGACAGGCTGTGCTTGGGAATGGTGAAGGCCGGCAAGTCCTTGGTCTTAATAGTGTCGTAGATACGGACTAGCTTGTTACCATCGACAGCATCCAGCAAGTTAAGCGTGCGCGAGTGTGCGGGCGAGCTCGTGACCACGAGCCCGGGCATCTTGGGCGCGTGCAACTTATGCCCCCCCTCCGAAGTTGACGCGGCGATGTGCTGCGATATCGAGTGACTCTTAAGCCCTTGTGCCGTTTTGTAGCTTTTGCCGCACTGGCATCTGTACGCCTTTTTTACCCTGGAAAATATCACCCGACTCATTTATTACTGTTGATTTATACACATTATGCTCTAATTACATTCATCACAGTCCGATAAGGCGACCATAGATGACTAAACATTTGAGAATAAATTTACATTAATGATCAATACAATTATCAAGTTCGAACAGGAATAGGTAATATCTATTAGGTACATAATACGGGTAAATAGAAGGTGACTATTTTTTTCCTACTATAGTTGTTGCGTTTGAGCATGGCAATAGTGGTCATTGCCCTTTCCCTAACAACTCTTAGTTTAGTACCCTAACAAAAATTTTAATGTAAGTACCTACCGTTTGTCATTAGTAAAAATGTTGAGGATCACGATGATGCTAATATATTTCCGTTTTTAGGATTCCGTAGCCAAATGGCAAAAACGGAAACCTTATGGATTCGTCATGTCTGTCTGTCTGTCCGTCCGTATGTCACTGCCACTTTTTTCCGAAACTATAAGAACTATACTGTTGAAACTTGGTAAGTAGATGTATTCTGTGAACCGCAAGAGACTATAGTAGGTTATTCAAAATATGTAAAATTCTACCAGTTAGCCTTAAACATAAATACCTATTATTGGTTAATAACCATGGCAGTTGGGATAACGACTCACTAGTTTCTAACAGGTATACTACCAGGTCGATGACGCAGGTAAATATAATGTACCCAGGGTTACTAATTACTATGGCGACAGAACCTTAAAAAAACGCGTACCTTATTTATTGAACACTTTGCCTGCTGACATCAGACATGAAGACAACAAAGTAAAATTCGCACGTAAACTTAAACAATATTTATTAGAGACAATGTAAGCGTAGGTATTATGTAGGTTATACATATGTAATAGAGACTCATCGGTCTCACAGATAAACTGCGTAAGCAGTTTTGTGGGGCAATGTATTATTGTTTTGAACTGTAAAGAAAATTAAATAAAATCATTCATTCATTCATTCATTAAGATTTTTACAAAAAATAGAAAAAAAAACAATAAATTTTGGGGATCCCTATAACTGAAACTCTATTTTTTTTTCATCATACCCATACGTGTGGGGTATCTATGGATAGGTCTTCAAAAATGATATTGAGGTTTCTTATATCATTTTTTTCTAAACTGAATAGTTTGTGCGAGAGACACTTCCAAAGTGGTAAAATGTGTGTGTGCCCCCCCCCCCCCCCCCTATAACTTCTAAAATAAGAGAATGATAAAACTAAGATGAACGAGATCTAGTAAGTAGCTCGCCGGTGAAAATTTAAAAACATGATGGTACGGAACCCTCGGTGCGCGAGTCCGACTCGCTCTTGTCCGGTTTTTTTTTTATGAAGAATGCTAGAATCCGTCCAGAAATGTAGGTGGGTCAAGCCCGCTATTGCCAAGCTACAACACAACAACTCTACAATTACAGGGCAATTTGCAAAAAGCTTTAAAAGTGCTTTGCTCTCTACATGGTGACAGGGACATCCACGCGTAAACTGAAAATATGAATTCAGCACATGATGCTAGACCGTATAGGCCGTACTAGCGTAGACAATTTTAGTCAGTTATAAAAAAAAATCAGGCGTTTCATAGAAAAGTGCCTACGCGGTCATAATGTATGGAAAAGGCATTTTTTTATAACCTACGAGAAATTTCAATGCAGGGGTGTTCAAAATCATGTACTGAATCCATGGTAGCAGGTTGCGCATTGATGTCGCTGACACCCTGTATAAACTTCTAACTACAATTACACATGTTGAGTTGTACCCATTTCTTCCAGAAATATTCTTGGGCAGAAAGGCGTTTCTTGGGGCCAGGTAAAATCTTTTTATTGTACTGTTCTGGGTTCGACAAGGCCGGGTATTTTCTAATGAAAATAAACGAATTAATTATTCTTGGAAAACAGGTACTGCTTAAGAGCGCTTACGCCGTACGGCATTTCATACAAACTTTCAAGCCCTTGTTTTCCGAAATGAATGAACCGATTTTAAGGAAACTTCATACGCATAAGCAGCATACAAAGGTCTAAAAAGTTAGCAGAGAACATTTTCGAAATGTCTTATTTAAAAAAAGATAACTGGTAATCTCTGTTTCTATTAAAAGTTTAAAGTCGGTCTAATTTGGCTGTAACACTATTTTTCGAAAATGTTCTCCACTAACTTTTTAGACCTTTGTATCCTGCTTATGCGTATGAAGTTTCATTAAAATCGGTTCATTCATTTCGGAAAACAAGGGCTTGAAAGTTTGTATGAAATGACGCTCGGCGTAAACGCTCGTAAGGAAAGAATATGACGTCACACTATCAATCTGAATCCGAATCATTTTGAAGGATATTGCTAATCCATTGCTTCATATGTCCGAAAAATTTGTCTGCTCAACAACGTAAATAACGCAATGAATTTTGTTGAACTGTCAAAATGAAAGCCATTGCTATTGTTAGTGTGTTACGCAATTAGGTACCCCTCGGCTCACCGTTTCATAGATTAATGGATATGTGAATTGATCAAATATAGTGGGAGTTATAGATTCTTGATAGCGTGTATGAGTATAACCCAAACAAAATAAGTGTTGCATGCCACTAAGCGTGTGCTTAAAAGTAGGTCACAACATTAATCGTTAAATAATACAAGCTGTAATGAGTTCGTAATTGTTATGGCATTCTGAATAAGTAAAATATAAATCGGCATTATTTCGCTTTTTGCATAAGTGACAATGAAAAGAATCGAGATATCGACCCACTTCAAACCGTCGACGTTTAGTTTTAGACTAGGCAAACGTCCATTATTGATTTCACTACCACACGGAAAAAGGTCGGAAGTTCAGAAGGAGTTGACGTTAATACTTAATGCTAGCAGTTCCAGTTGAATAGGTTATTGAAATATGTAGCTGAAAACCTGAAAATTAGCTGCTGCTTTTTGTCGAGTTACGCGAACGTAAAAGTATGGCTTTTACGTTCGCGTAACTCGACAAAAAGTAGGGAGAATGCAATTTTTTGCCTTACCCTTGAGAAATACCGGAGTGAATGTTAAGTAATTTTAAAGGGGTCATTGTAGGTACTCATCATATAACTGAAAATCTAAGGTTTTCCAGTCATTGTGTAACCTATCCTATCCAGTGTTTTTATGCTTTCAAGATTAAACAAGCAAGGATTTGCAATGTGTGCGTCAGTTTAGGCAAATGTTCTAATCATGATTTTCCAGTTACAAAAAACATCAGTATACTCACTTCCCGTCCTTCTTGTGTCCATTCTTCGAGTGATATTTGATGCCATTAACATTTTTGTATCGTTTCTTACAGCCGGGCACTGGACAGGCAAAGGGTTTCTCTTGGGCGGCGGGGCCGAGAGCCCCAGATGACGCGCTAGCGTTCATTCTGAACAAGAAACATTCATTTTAAATATGATCCTTGTTTCTAGATATTATGACATGACAACCACTTGCCATTAATACTGTGCTATTAAACTTGCTCGAAATGTTGCAACTAACAGCTTGGATTATCATATTTATCATACAAGGTGGATATGAAAGTATGAAAATGCTGACTGAAAAGTTGTTTGAGGATCGATTCACTGCTTGAAGTTTTTCTTGTTCCGGTGTCGCCTACTATAGTCATACAAAAAACGACAAAAGTTTTTAATGGTTTATTAAGACAGTGTGTGATTGAGTGATGATTATATTACAATGTGAGATTGACAACAGATATCGTTAACCCTTACCTACCTGTCCACAAAAGCACCAGAGGACTAAAGCATGCAAGTTGAAACATACAGATCTGACTGACTGTATTATAGTCAGAAACTTGGTGCAATTCTTTTCGAAATTTAAAAACAAAATTGAAAATCCAAAACTGCACGACTCATAATGCTCATTTGATCGTATAAAAAAACCACAGATATTATATTAGTTCCTTTTTTTTTAAATTATAATTAAACTACTTTGAATAAAAGAGCCAATTTCAATAGCGTTCCTCATAGGCAAAGACTATAACCACTTGACTGCGCATACAGTGCCCCGACGCTCGAAAACTATTGGCTTTTGGTCGCCTATGCTATATATGCTACGGTACTAGTAACGGTTTTAGTTGTGTCCAAATGTTAGACCTCTGTGCACACTAAATTAATACAATTTTTTTTTTATGCAATTATAACGCATCAAAATGCCTTCATGCGCGGTGAAGTGGTGTGGGAAACATTCCAAGACATCTAATTACAAAAAGGTTCTGTACACTTAGTACGCAATAAAGAATTTGAATTTGAAAAAGATTGTATAACTTTTCACCGGTAAGTACGAAAAATTATTTTTGATTTTTTCAGATTATGAGCCACCGCAGGGGCTCATAATCTTAAATGGTCGCTGGATAGACGAGCACATTTTTAGGGTTCCGTACCCAAAGGGTAAAAACGGAACCCTATTACTAAGACTTCGCTGTCCGTCCGTCTGTCTGTCACCAAGCTGTATCTCAAGAACCGCGGTAGCTAGACAGTTGAAATTTTCACAAATTATGTATTTCTGTTGCCGCTATAACAACAAATACTAAAAACAAAATAAAATAAATATTTAAGGGGGGCTCCCATACAACAAACGTGTTTTTTTCGGCGTTTTTGCCTTGTGATACGGAACCCTTCGTGTGCGAGTCCGACTCGCACTTGTCCAGTTTTTTAGTCCCGCGTTGATGTCTTTTGGAAAAGTCTCGTTCTTGTATTACACAATTCTAATGCTTCTATCCCTTCCTTTCCCTTTGTATATGTATCGTAAAAAATAGTGGTTTTACCTTTAATAGCTGAAAGTTGATATCGAAAATAATAAAATTAAAATTAATGCATTTTTTATTCAATTCACTTATTGTAATAAAATACCTATCTACCTTTAACCGACTTCAAAAAAAGGAGGAGGTTCACAGTTCGTCGGTTTTTTTTAATGTATGTTCCGGGATTTTTTTGTTCTCTCTCCACGACCGGAGCCGATCGGTCCAGGATAATTTTTATGTCGTCAGGCACCGCTGGGACCCACATGCTCTGTGCTGGGACCGGTGCGGTCGGCCGATTTTACACCCAATTATTACGAAGCCACAGATTAGTACAACTTTCACTTGCTTGGATTCTCTACAATTTCGTGGAAGACGGTCATACATTCATACATCATAGTGAATTTGATAATGGTCTATTTGTTGTTTTAGTAAGTATAGTAAATATTTTTCACTTTGTAGTTTTTAAGGGCGGTGGTCTTTGATGTAAAAAAGTTTTTTTCATCTGTTTGTTTGACATAAGTACATGTTTTTGTGTTTTGAAATATAATACCGATTATTTTATATGGTCGGTTTTAAAATCACTGATTGGGTATAATTTATTACCGGATATTAATTTTCATCAATTTGAAATAGAATCGACAAATCATTTCGAATTAGCAACATAATTCAAAAATATGTAGACGCTCGTTTATAATTTTTTACAAAGAACAATCTGGACCCTAAAACTTTAATTCGTAAAATATAATTATACCAAATTAATTCATTTTAAAAATCAATAATAACAGGATACATGGTTTTTTTTTGTCATTGATTGATTTTAATTAAATATTAATTCTATGATTTTAATTTAGTATTTTTCACAATGTTAAAATCCATTTTATCGATATCAACTATTTTCCCTTAATGAAGTAGAGCAGCCCTAACGATAGGCATACCTACAAGAACTGACCAATTGCAGCCGCGCGTTCTTCCTCGTCCCCCAGCCCCCAACCCGCGGTAACGAGTCGTGTGCTTCGAAGAAATCGGCCTATATCTACGCTCTCTAGTGGTTATGTTCTCTTTGGTTTTTTGGGATGAAACGAATCTATTAAAAAAAGGTTTTTTTCTTTTTACAGTATTTAATATTTTTTTTTAAAGTACAGAATTAATCTCCATTACCTACATTATATCGTCGGGTTATTTCAAAAACCAACTAACTGGCCAAATTATGATTTTGTGGTAGGGCGTTTTGAAAGTTTGCATCAATAAATTTCATGTACTATCTCTGATAATGTTAATAGAAGAAACAGCATCTGATTTATAATTAAATCACGGATGCGTTGATTTATACCAGTTCATAGAAAAGTAAAAGGGTTTTACAGAATATTGCATTTTGTGCCCTAAACCCCTTATTTAGTTGCTTTTACCTCCCTACAACATAAAGGCTTTATTTTCGAAATAAAGCGCTACTGTCGAGCCTCAGATAGTTAGTGGTCATTAATTCAAATATATACATCGAACAAAAATGTATTGTTCTTAATAATCTTGTTAGTTTCGAGAAAAATCCAAAAAAACTAAAATTTTAGTCGTTTTTACTTTACGATAATTGTTAAAATTTTGTACTAACCTATGCCGTGTCCCTTAACAAAGCGTTTTCATCGTGAAAACTATCTAAGCGTTAAAGATGGATTAATAAATTAGAAATAGTTTGATTAAATAGTTTGATAAAAATACACACCTAAGTTAAAAAAAAATATAAATAACGAACGCAAAGGCATGGAAAACTTATCCCCCTGTCTCACCGCCTTGAGCAGTTGGATGGGGCTGGTTTTCTGATCCTGGATCTGGACAGTCATCGTGGCAGCGTCATACAAACATTTCGATGTAGCGCCAGTCAATTCAGTCATTCATAGTTGCAGAGAGGCCAGAACTTCCCATATTTCGATGGAGTCGAAGGCTTCCTCGTAATCCACAAATGCCATACACAGCGGCTGATTGTACTCCTCGGTCTTCTGTACAATTTGCCGAACAGTATGTATGTGATCTACGGTGCAGAAGCCTTTTCGAAAACCAGCTTGTTCTGGCGTGGCGGCTGGAACTCGTCAAGTCTCCTGGCGAGTCGTTCGAGAACAGCTTGTATACGTGGCTCAGAAGTGAGATGAGTCTATAGTTATTCAGCAAGGATTTGTCACCTTTATTGAATAACAGAACCACCGCACCTCTGCTCCACGCCTCGGGCGTTGTACCCTCTTGGATGACGGAGTTAAAGAGACTCGCTAGCTCTCTCAAGACTGGAGCCCCGCCCGCTTTAAGGAGCTCTGTCGTTATTCTGTCATCTCCAAGTGCCTTGTTGTTCTTTAGGTGCTCGAGGGCCGCCCTAATCTCGCACTGGACGATATCCGGGATGTCCTCCATGTAGTGGCGCGTTAATTCGGCTCGATGGTCATCTGCACCATGTCCCGCTGGTTTCACCGTCCGCGTTGAGTATACCTATGCCCCCGCGAAATTCTCGATTTCCTCGAGTATCTCGGACTTCGAAGACACGATTCTGCCATCCGGAGTACTTAGTTTCGTCAGATGGGACCTCCCTAATTGCTGGGCGAACACTTTCAACCCTTTTTTTTTTTTTTTTTTTTTTTTTCGGATGGGAAATCATCAAATGATTCCTCCCGCTCTGGGTGGAGCGGAAGGGAATGTCAGACTCTTACTGACTTAAACCCACCCGTGTTCCTTCCTTAGCCCTTTATGTTCCGGGCCAGCGGTAACCCTTTCGGACAATCCCGCTGACCCGGCAGGCTTCGGCCCTATGGGGCCCCTCCTCGATGCTGACATCTCTTTGAGGCGCGCGTGGAACACGTACGCGCCGTCCGGCACGGGCCTGGTCCTGATCGGACGGTGAGCTACCCATTACTCTCCGCCCGCAGGCCCGCGCCTACGGTGGCCGGGAGTCGTCGCGCGGCTCCCGACGCCCGGAGCATCTCCCGCGGCGGCTGGGACGGGAGGCTCTCTCCCTGAGCCGTCCCGCCAACTCCTTCGCTAGCATGACTGCTTCGCAGAAGGAGGTGACTGCCTCCCACTCCCTCTCGCCCCGGACCATGGCTTGCACCAGGGCCGGGCGCGAGAGGTCGCCGCCGCTACCAATCGCCTCTACGAGGACACGGCGGTGCTCCGCCCAAGCGGGGCAGACCTCCACCGTGTGCTCCACTGTGTCCTCTGGGCGATCCTGGCAATGGTGACACCCGGGCGTTTCCTCCCGCCTGATGATGTGCAGGAACCTCCCGAAACTTCCGTGTCCGGTGAGGACCTGCGTCAGGCGGTAGGTGAGGGCGCCGTGGCGCCTCTCTAGCCACTCCTCAAAGAGGGGTCTTATCGCCGCTATCGCGGCGTGCCCTGCGCTGGGTTGCGACAGTCGTTCCTTCCATGTCGCCATGAGATCGCGCCGGAGCTCAGTCCGCTCCGCAGCGATTTGCCGCGGAAGCGGAACTTCCCCCCGGCTTAGTGCCTCCGCGCGCCACTCATACACGCGCCCGAGGACTATCGCCTCCAGATCCCATGGCGGCAGTCCGGCAATGAGGCTACACTTTCAACCCTTGGTTCTGCTCAACCGCGACCTTAACAGAAATGAAATTGTCCGGAAAAGAACCGGAGTTACTGACATAGCTTTTTGTTGTTTTTTTTTAATTGTTTTTGTATTTTCGATCGTATTTGTGAACATTGCTCATTATAATTTTTAATTCTACTTTTACTATTACATTCTTTTATAACTTATATTGTGTAATTCAACTAACGCTATCTTGTACTTACTATTTATTTCTGTGCTAGTGCTGTGCACTTCTGTAAGTGACGAACTCACAATTCCTAAAACTGTATGTGATTTTCGTTTGTGTATGTCGTAGTGAGTAAGTCGTTGAAGTGCCATAATATTTAAATAAATAAATAGCTTGCAGAGCAAACAAACTGAAGTGGCAGTGGGCTGGCCATGTTTGTGAAAGAACCGACGGCCGGTGGAGCAGACGAGTCCTTCCATGAGTGGAGACCACGTATCGGCAAGCGTAGTGTGGGACGCCCCCCACCTAGATGGACGGATGACCTAAAGATAGTGGCTGGGACGGGCTGGATGCGGAAGGCGGAGGACAGGGTGTTATGGCGCAGCCTGGGAGAGGCCTATGTCCAGCAATGGACTGAAATAGGCTGAGTTGATTGATTGCTCGGTTGCTGCTCAAGTACACGGAGCTGACAGAATACGTATCGCGCTACTTTGCTTAGCTTAGTCGATCTACAAATTCCTTTATTCTTTCTGTCCCCACGGCGCGGCGCACGGGTATAAAAAGAAGGAAAGATAATGCAGTTAAGAAGACTTAAATCCGTTGGATTGCCCATCTATATGCAAAACTACCCGCGGTTTTACTTCTCGATATTTTGTTGGGATCATGATCAATATTAAAGAAGTAAAACCTACTAAACCTAACTATTAACAACGGCTTCTTGATTTTGTGGCAAGTATTAATAAATAAACAACAGGTAATAGCTATTATCCTTTAATAACTGCTATTGTCATTGAATATTATCGCTATTTCCTGTTGTTTCTAAGTACTAAAACCATATAATTGGATGTGATCGTTTTTCTTTTCCAAAATTCCGTATATTTTGCAGGTTTTTTTTATTTTGAAAACTGATTAAATTTAAGTACCTTGTTTGACTTCGATACAAAACATAATTTTGTTGATTAACAAGGAATTTTTGTTTTACATATAAACGATATGGTTAGATAGTTGGTTTCACTATTCAGTATCTCCGAAACAAAGCATTGCACAGCTTAGTATGTTTTACCAGTAGAAAGAGAATAAAATTTTGAATCGATGTGTTTAATTAACTCAATATCCCAAAATCACCGAGTTAGTTGGTTTTTGAACTAACCCGGCGATATATTATAAATTCTTTTTTTTTTTTTTTATTTGAAATGGGTTTGCTCTTGACTCTAGAGTCTAGGTCAGAGTTGACAGAGACAAAGTCGACGATGGAGTGAGCTCACCCAGAAGAAGCCTGTTCACTCTTACTTTGAAGAGAATTCGTAAGTAACTCTGTCTGTCTGTCTGTATGTTACCTTTTCACGCCTAAACCACTGAACGGATTTCGATAAAATTTGACAGAGAGATATATTGCATCCCGGGGAAGGACATAGGATAGTTTTTATCGACATACCTCGCGGGCGAAGCCGCGGGCGGAGCTAGTGGTATATAAATGAAGTAGGTTATGTGTACTAGCAGGAGTATAACAATAGAAACAGTTGCAGAAAGGAAGCAAAAAAAAATTTCGGTCGTAAAGGAGTCGTGCAATAAAAGTTTACACAGCGCACCGCACTGTGTTCATTTGTGCTCTAAAATGTGCAGAATAAAAGATGCCGTCGATGCTTCTAACATATTTTTTGCGAATGATGCTTAGTTTATGAGTAATATTTATTTTTCTAACTAACCGGATGAAAATTGGACGCCTCTCAAAAAATATCCACAAAAACTAAACATTTAGCGAAATAATTATGATTAATATTATATCTATCAGATTTTTTTAATAAAAATGGGATGTCCGAAAAATGGGCTTCTTAAAACACTGTGCTACGTGGTAATCGAGACTCCCGGAGTAATCTTCTTTCATTTCTACAGTGTTCAGTGACTATGATGCTGCCAGCACTTACTTGACGCCATACCGCAGAATGAACTCGGAGCTGTACTCCTCGGCCGTCGTCCACGAATCATTGCTGTCTTCGGATGGGCTGACCAGCTCGTCTTCATCCATCTCGCTCCCTGGAACATATTAAACCAACATTATCATCATCTCAACCAAAACCAGAGCAACCCAGACCAAACCAGTATTTTGTGTCCACATAGACGACTCCCAAGCATTGCCACATCGATAGGTCCTGCGCTGCCCGCATCCTTCACTAGGTTTTATAACACATTTTCAGCAGCTTGCCCAAGTTATTAAATATTGATAGTAGGTACCTAATAAGCTGCTGTAAGGAAACCATTGATCTATCTAACAGATTATTACATAAAACATTTTGTTGATTTCTTGTGGGGAACAGAAATGTAAAACTTCCTCATCGGACTCAGGAAATACTAGACCAGCATAGCTATACACAACCACTCGATACGCTTCCGTACTGTATTGAACAAAACGCTGTAAAGTACAGACGCGTATCGATCACTTGTGAATAGCTGTGCAGACAATGTATGAATGTATTATCTTCTCCAACTAAATAAAAGTATCTAAATGGGTTAATTTTATTGCTGGTTGAAGAATGTGATTTCAAAGGTCTTAACAAAAGGTCATCTTTATCACCAGCTTCACCCTTAGCGAATACTCGTATGTTAAATTATGTTTGCCCAGGAGGTGGCCACGGCCACGCTTACCTAGGTATATCGTGGCCGTGGTATCGTGATGCCTGAGGGTTGGGGTCCTTTCCACAACCACAAGGGACGTTGGAGAAGATAATACATTCATACATTGTCTGCACAGCTATTCACAAGTGATTGATACGCGTCTGTACAGTCACGAGCAAAAGTATGTATACACTTGGCTTTACTCAAAGGCGATTTTCTCCTTTATTTTTGAATGAAATTTTATATTATTAGGAATATAGTATTTTCCAACCAATAGGTTTATGTAAAGTGTCGTATTTCAACGTTGCATTCGTTATTTCGTGAATAAATCGCAATTGAAAGTTGCCAAGTGTTGACATATTATTAGTGCTCGTGACTGTACTTTACAGCGTTTTGTTCAATACCGTACGGATACGGAAGCGTATCGAGTGGTTGTGTATAGCTATGCTGCCGGTCGATTCTGTTAAAATCTCACCGTGAAAACTTAGGTGAAGTGAGTTTGTTTTTGCTAGGAATTGACACTATTGACAGCTCACTCCAGGCTAACTTCACCTAAGTTTTCACGGTGAGATTTTTACAGAATAGCAACCGCTGGTCTAGTATTTCCTGAGTCCGATGAGGAAGTTTTACATTTCTGTTCCCCACAAGAAATTAACAAAATGTTATATAACATTTTATCTGTTAGATAGATCAATGGGTTTCTTACAGCAGCTTATTAGGTACCTACTATCGATAATATAATATGACAATCTATTAGGGCTTCCAAACAAATATACAAAATTTTATAGACGTATGTATGTATGTATGTTTGTCCACGCATTTCTCCGCAACTATTAATCGAATCGTGACCATTTTTTAGGGTTCCGTACCGTAAAAACGGAACCCTATTACTAAGACTTCGCTGTCTGTCCGTCCGTCCGTCCGTCCATCTGTCTGTCACCAGGCTGTATCTCAAGAACCGCGCGGTAGCTAGACAGTTGAAATTTTCACAAATTATGTATTTCTGTTGCCGCTACTTATAACAACAAATACTAAAAATAAAATAAATATTTAAGGGGGGCTCCCATACAACAAACGTGTTTTTTTTCGGCGTTTTTGCCTTGTGGTACTGAACCCTTCGTGTGCGAGTCCGACTCGCACTTGGCCAGTTTTTTGGTTACATATCGATGATAGGTGATGTCAAGTGATGTGTTTGGTATTTTTTACCCTTACTTTTTAAAGGCTTCTCGCGCTTAAGGCGTCGCGTATCGCGCCTGTTTGTAGGAGCCTTAATTGCGGCACAGTTTAATAGCACATACCGTCATTTTATCGCTGTTATTTGTTTTGTTTATTACTTAGCGTAGCGCGCTACGTAGTGACACCAAAGCGGCACATCGGCACTAATCGGCTGGTAAGAACTTAGAGGCCAACAACAGTTGGCCGATATTTTTTGACACGTTTGTGAGCATTTGATGCTCTATCTAGACATTAATATAATTAAAGGCGGCCAGCATAATGTCAAAAATGAGCATTCTCCTTTTGTTTGCCATGAACCCAAGAAATTATGTCCCCTATTAGGTAAGTAGGTAGGTACCGTTATTGGTAGGTAGTCTTTTTTTTGTCTATTATTTTCCTGTTTTTACCGACTTCAAAAAAAAAAGGAGGTTATCAATTCGATACGTATGTATGTAATATTATTGGAATTGCATTATATTCACATATGATGATCTATTAGGGCTTCCAAACAAATATACAAAATTTCATAGACGTATGTATGTATGTATGTATGTATGTATGTATGTATGTGTGTCCACGCATATCTCCGGAACTATTAATCGGATCGTGACCATTTTTTTTTATTGGCTTACATTTTCTTCAACTTAGGGAACAGTGCAAGTTTCATCAAGATCGATTCAGTAATTTTCAAGATATGGACTAATACGTGTAAGTGTGACGGCCTGGCTTATTGATAAGAGCTACGGGTGTAGTGTCAAAGGGAAAACATCTCAAAACCTTGGTCAAATACTAGTGCAAAAACTAAAAATTACGAAATAAAAAGTAATTTAAAAAAATTAAACCGACTTCAAAAAGAAATTAACTCAAAATTATGAAATAACTTTAATTTCGGAAGTCGGTGGCATAAAACTAAAATACAGATCCCAAGACACCGACTTCCGAAATTAAAGTTATTTCATAATTTTGAGTTAATTTCTTTTTGAAGTCGGTTTAATTTTTTTAAATTACTTTTTATTATCTTCTTTTCCGAGTCGATGGAATATGTAACTGCTTACATGATTGTTTAAAATCAAAGAGATTTAAGATACCTATGTTTAAAATGATAATAATAATAAGATAATCATAGTTGTTTTCTTATCAAAATCGTGCTAAAGAGATTGTAATTTTTCCGTAATTTCACGGCAGAAAAGACTAAAAGACAGGGAATATGAATTTCAAACAAAAAGACTCAGCGACCGACCGTATGTGGCCTTCTAGAATAAAATCAATATGACATTATGTAGGTATTTATAATACCGGTAGGCGTGCTGCTGCGGACTGAAGGTGTTTTGGGCGCGGATAGGAGGCGCCGGCGAACATCGGGCGCGGTGGCTGCGTTCTGGTTTTCCCGCCTCGAAGCCTCGGAGATGAATTTTAGGACATAACTTAGTGGAATACATGCTGGTTGTGATGCTTCTTTTTGTTCTACTACAGCTGGATCGTAATCTGAAAAAAGAAATATCAGTTTTAGTCTCACAAAGCTCACAACGTAGCATGTTTGTATCAGTCGTTCCCGATCAGCTGTTCCAATCGGCAGAACTATTTTCGTAGCCCCTATTACGCTAAAGAGGAAATGGACATGAAAATAGCAACGCGTATGCAGTAGTCTATAAAGAAATTAAACAAACCATTAGTTAAAATAACAATAGTAAAGCTGTGTAGACCCACTCATTATTTTATAATTGACGCAAAAATACCCTCCAATGGTGACAACATTGGCACATTGATAAGACGTAAATTGGGAGGGTCATGGATTACATTACATGCTTAAAATAAGAACAAATTACCAGTAATAGAGATGAATATTTAATATTTACCGATATGAACATCTTCGATGTGTTCAATTAAGTCCGCTAATCTTGGAAATGTTATGCCACAGCCATTAAATTTACAGATGTTTATCATGAAGACGGCCATGTCGTACAATGGTAATGCACTAGTCAATGACAACCCCGTATTCATTCAGGCCATAATCATTATCATGTCTCTAAACTGTATACTAGTTATTATTGAATCAAAAAAGTATCAAGTAAAAAACGATTTATAATTTACTGATGTAAAATTATTGTACAGTACTCAGTTTATTGCAATTTTTAAATAATAGGTCCTGAAAGTTTCTATCACTCGCGCATATTGATCGACGGTTGGCAGCTCTGAACGGAACTGCCTGCTATATCGACCAATAGCAATGCGGCATTTGTACTCTGTTTCACTTCACCACTCAAAAATTGAACATTCCAAAGGCCGGTCTCCTCCCTCTCGGTGTTCTTTGGTAAGTGCGGCAGAATTTTGTGAATAAACTAATCGTGAAAAAGTGTAACTATTTGAAGCCATCACTATGTAAAAAGTGATTCTAATCGCGTATACGAGCATTTAGTGTGTGATAGTGGAAATATTTGTCGGTGATTTCGTAAGTTGTCATAGATGAACAAAATAAAATATTAGTTTAGTTGAAGTCAGATACTCAGATCGCGCATTCGGCCATTTTCGCTCGACATTCAATTATATCGTTTATACGAAACATGCAGTAGCTCTGCCCATCGAATTGTGTTCACGGTATACCAAAATTGATAACTGTTCAAGTTTAATCGAGGTAGTACGACCTCAGTCTCCGGTACGTAGCACCGTAAATTACGTAACATTCTGCGGTCGTCGGTCAAACTGTCAAATGACTTCACCTATAGTTATTCTATCAGTAGGCCTATAGTCTCACTAGTCTCGAGTACCTAATTCATCTAGTCGTACGGTTTCTTTCAGTTGTCGCTCGCCGCACCCAAATAAAACACAAAATGCTGTCCGCCGCCAGATTGATCGCCCCTGCAGCCAGGTCTGCCGTAAGTACAGTTTTCCTATTGGATTTTTAATAACCTAATTGCCATAATTTACCCCCTTTTAGCGTCCCTTTAGGACTTTTATTTATTTCATTGAACTTTATATTATTTTTGACCTTGGGTAAGTTCCTTCAGCAATGTAAGCAGTTCTTGCCGGTGCTTTATGATAATGAGAGCAAATTTCTAGTCATTTATTTCCTTACTAGCAGTCAATTATATATATATATTATCAGACAGTCCTTACAATGGATGCTAAAAATCATTACATAACCCAACATCTATTCCAGTATTAGGTAACAATAATTATCACAATTTCAAATGGAATGGATAAGCGCTGCGGAACCGTCGTTATCTGAATAATTGATGAACTTTTATTTTTAAATTGATGCAGTATTGATTTTTAGGGTGTAGCCCTTGAAGAGATTATACTATGGGTGTCTACTAGCAAGTTGTTTTGTATGTTATAGATCTTCAGCAACACAGCCCTCCTGCGCCCTCTTTCGGCCATCCCCTCGCAGTCACAGATTGTCCCTGCTCAGCCAGCTCAGCTGTCTGCAGTGCGGTCCTTCCAGACTACTGCTGTGACGAAGGACATTGACTCAGCTGCTAAATTCATTGGTGCTGGTGCAGCGACAGTAGGAGTAGCTGGCTCTGGTAAGTTGCCTTTCATTTTCAGAGTTACTAAGCAATTAATCATGGTTTTGTTTGCCTTCTGAGATATCTTAATAATTTTGAGGTTTTCTCAAATTCATAAATATCTGGTAAAGCAAGAATTAATGCTTTATTGAACCTTAAACTACAATATTAGTACAAAATTTTACTAATAAACCTCAGTTTTCATTCAGGATAATCTAAGCATAAGTGTTAAATGACTTTTCTTACAGTTCTATGTAGCTTTCAAGTAGATCTATGTGGTAAATTGCCCTTAAACTGAGTTTTTTGCCAAGATGTCGTGATTGCATAACATTGCAGCTTGTTATTGATTTACTTAAAAATGGTGCTATCCCTGCTTACATAAGTAGGTAGTTAAAGGTTCAATTCAATGTGTATTAAGGAAATGTGGAAAATCGGAAAACTAAGAACTTATACTTAATGAAGTGATTAATGGAAGCCTAGTTTTGAAATTTACTTAGATCAATCGTTTTAGTGTAGCACAAATCAACTATGTTGTGCACTGGCTTGATTTCCTGAAAGTCGAAAAATGTAGGTGTATAGAAAAGAAGTTCCTTCCACAATTACTTAATTCAGTGTGTTCCATAATAAAACTGCTTATTCACTGCCTGAATGCATGCCCTGTACATATAACTAACTATCTAAGTTATCTACAGGAGTTGGAATTGATATGGTCTTTGGATGCTTAACCCTTGGTATGCGGAAGCACTGATCAGAGCTATACTCTTTTTCTGCTTAAGCACTGATCAGTGCCAGAGTAAATACAAATGAGTAGGATATCTTCATACATACAGTACAGTTGATTTATCTTGGCAAGTCTGAACTTCTCACAGAAGGCTGCACAGTAAGATTTTATTTGAATAAATACATTATTTTGTAAAACCACGTTTTAATTAATCATATTTCCATCGTAATTTTTCAAATAACTAAACAGATAACATGACATACATAATCAAAAAAATGTAGTCGGCTGCTCCTGGTTTAAGTTAAAAATCCCTGATGCTGATTACCCTACAGGAGAAAATTGTTTTGCATAGAGATTGACTTTGACTAGACTATGCATTTTTGACGATTGAATAAACTATAAGTGACAGCCCTACGTGTTTAGGCTATTATCGCTTGCTCGGGGCTAGAGTTGGCTTTCTTAGTTGTTTTTTCTATGTCAGTGCTCAAGTCACCTTCGACACTTTTACACGATTTTAATATTAAATGCTTTAAATAGGGTTTAAATCGTATTGTATATCTATACCCGATCAATGAACGAACCACAGAAAACCATTTCTCATTGAGTGAAACCCATAAAACCGATATTATGAACATTTAAATTTAAACACTGATGAATGAAGGACCAACGAGACATAATCTCTTCTTTCTTGACGTTTTTCTAAATTATTTTGTATTGGTCGATTTTGAGACGTAACATGTGGAAAACTCATTTTGTATAGTAGTAAAACCCACAATCATTTCCATAGAGTATAAAGAACTCGTAGATCTTATAATTTTGTAAATGAAAACTGGCCTAACAAATCGTCTACAATTTTGATATTTGGTAAAAAAAAAAAAAAAAATTATAATTTATTTATAATTAGCACTTTATAACTTGAAAATAATATATTTTGAACTAAAAAAAAAAAAAAAAAAAAGTAAGTAAGTAATTGAAGTTTAGTTGGAAAAAGAAAAGTGCGATTTTTTTTTTATGATTTTCATATTTATGACTTATTTTTTACTAGAAACATTGTTTTTTATAAAAGTAGGTAGCCTTAATAATGAACTAAGTGGGATGATAAATAAAATTAATAATAAATCAAAGAATATATTGGAAATATCTAACGCTACAATAGATGAGAAATTTGATGTTTGGCTTGATTGTCTGTAAAAAAGTAAATTATAAAATATGTTTTAGTAATAAAATATAGCACAACAAAGTACATTGGTATTCCAACTATCAAATAAAATAGCCAGATATATGCCTACCAAACATTTTTTTTTTTTTCAAGTTTCAGTATCATAAGTTCTGAACACTACCTATTGCGATAAATAGTCGCGCCATTTTGCCGCAGACGACAATTTCGCGACCCCTTCCCGCATACCAAAGGTTAATCATTGGTTATGCTCGCAATCCCTCCCTAAAGGAACAGATCTTCTCATGCTATTTTAGGTTTTGCATTAACTGAAGCAATGGGGCTTTTTTAGGGTTCCGTACCAAAATGGTAAAATGTAACCCTTATGGTGAGACAGACTGAGTCTCACCATAAGGGTCCCATCTCTGTCTGTCACAGCTGAATATCTCAAGAACTACTAATGCTATCAACTTCAAATTTGGAATAGTTTTAGATGACGTTTGACCAACTATTATCCAAATAAGAAAGAATTAAAAATATATGTATATTTTTTGCAAGAGGGACTAAAAGGGGGACTGAAAAATTCGAAGTGGGGTTACTCGGGCATGTGGGGTATCATATGAAAGAGCGCAGTTTGTACATTCTCAAACATTTTTTTTCTGTTTTTTAGTCCGAATATTTTTCGACTTTTGATGAAAAATAAAAAAAAATACCCCCCCCCTTATATCCGAAGTTTGCAAAGAGAAAAATTTGAAATGATTCTATGTGATCGAAGTTTATGTAAAGATTACAGGAAATATAAAACGAAGTCTCTAAATAGCAAACTTTTTCAGAAAACATCAACAAAAGTTATATTAGTTCCACTATCAGTCAAGAGATGGCGCTGACATACTGCAATATTCTACACCGCAGTGCAGTGTTAAAATTCTCTGACGAATATAGGCCTCGCCGATGAAAATTAAAAAACATGATGGTACGGAACCCTCGGTGCGCGAGTCCGACTCGCTCTTGCCCGGTTTTTTTGTTTAATGATTGCATTCCTCGTGCTGTTTGTTATTTAGTTATTTTTAAGCCAACTTATGTAGAAGTGTCATTATTTATTTAAATATATAACTATTTAATAATATACTTATTACGCTTTACATAAATTGGCTTAAAAAAAAACAATCAGCATGGAGCATGAGATTAATGACACCATTTAACAAAAAAGTCCTAAGACTATTCATATACATAATAATTATACAAAAATAATGCATGATATAAATGGGGGAATTATTCAATCTCAATTAACTGACTATCAGAATAAAAGGTGAGATTTGTTCTGTTGCACTTGGTAGTCAGCTGTTGAATTTGTGTAGTTAGAATTTTCATAGTTCTAAATGTGAAAGGTAGTTTAAACTGTTTCAAAAATATTTAACTCTGTGATGTGATACTCATGCGTTATTTGTATATTACAGGTGCGGGAATCGGAACGGTGTTTGGCTCCCTTATCATCGGTTACGCCAGGAACCCCTCCCTCAAGCAACAGTTGTTCTCATACGCCATCTTGGGTTTCGCCCTGTCTGAGGCTATGGGTCTCTTCTGTCTTATGATGGCGTTCTTACTGTTGTTCGCTTTCTAAGCTACTTACTTTTAAGAACACTACTACTGCCATCCCACATGACGAGGTTTCAGTGAATACTATCTGGAGTGGACGGCCATGGAATCGAATGTGTGGAAACCTCACCCTCATAGTGATGCATGGACTCGTGTGTATAAGTTTTACACTTACCAGTGCGCGTCATCAGGAATGCAATTTATTTAATTATGTAGTATAAAAAAAATCTAATAAAATGGTGTACGTAAAACATTAAATTGAAGCTACACTTATTTCTATTCCTGATTTTTGTAGACTGTTCTAAATCATGTAAAACAAATGATTTGACACATATCAAAAGTCGGCGACAATATTATTAAAGTTAGCCAGTGACTGCGGATATTTGCGTGAGTATTGTCATCGATTTTTGTAGTGTGAGAAAATCCTGTTGAAGAATGTCGGCATCTGTATTGTACATTTTTAGGGCGATTAAATAATACAAAACAAAAATCACTAGCGTTTATTGTTGATGACCTAAATACCACCCCTGATCTCCAGCTCTTATACTACACATTTACGTTCAGTCCCTGCCGCTGCCCCTCGCGCTGCCGGGTGTCACTGACTCTTATAGAGCCACCATCAGGGATTTTAATTTTGATAGCACCAAAAATTTGTCGAAATTTGTCGCCAAATATCAGAATTTGTCGGTCACTGGTTCAAACGATATAAACGTTTATATCTTTTGAACTAGTGACCGACAAATTAGGATAGGATTTCAAACAGTAGCTGTAAGTTAATGATTACATTTTATTTGCGTAACAAACTTTTACGTGTATGAGAACTGAGGGCCCATTTAGTAAAGTTAGGACAGTGTTTTGCGATAATATCTTGTTTTCACATATTTTGTTTGGCATAAAGACTTTCTGTAGTGTCCATAGTTTATCGGGTTCAGATGGGCCCTCAATCCTCTATGTGAGAACTGAGGGCCCAACTTTACAGTCCATAACTCGGTTATTTGACTTTCACAAATTCTGATTCCAACTTTCACAATTCTTTGGTTTTGGTTCACAATTCTTTACTAAATCCTAAGCACATTTTCAAAGAGTTTTAACAAAGTGGCCCTCACACCACACGCACATAACGTTTATTACATTAAAATACATGATCAAATGCTTTGTGCGTATTCTTACTATTGCCTAAAACCCTAAACTTAAATTTTTATTTCAATAGGGGTCTTTGTTTATATTAAAAAAAGAAAAATTATAATAGCTAAAATTTTTAGTGTCCCAGGCGCCGTAGTCTTTATATGAAGACGTCTAGTGTTGTAGATACTTGATCAAGTTTCTAAAGTGTCGACAGACACGAAAGTTTAAAAAAACACATTTCGAATCGAAATTTAGAGTTTTGAAAAAATGGGACCCATAAAAGGTATGTACTTAATTTTGCTAGCCTTTACACATGTATTTACACGAATCTTTTAATACACACAAAGCGCAGTACTTTGGTTAACTGTGTCACTGACTGGCAGAGCCACCATCAGGGATTTTGATAGCACAAAAAATTAGTCGAAATTTGTCGCCAAATAACAGAATTTGTCGGTCACTGGTTCAAAAGTTATAAGGGTTTATAGGAGGCCGATCTGGAGAGTTTCCCCAGCAGGGCCACATTTATATCTCAAAAACTAGGGCACCTAACGAAGATCTGTTTTCTCCCATATTTAGTCGGGATCAGTCGGCAAGTCACAGATTTAATCGGGTCTTAGTAGCACCAAAAATTCTGTTACTTTTCCATACTAAATCTCCGCGTATAACCCGACCAAATTAAGTTGTGCTTGTGAATAAGGGAATCGGCGCCATTACCATTGACAACTTAATTTGGTCGGGTTATACGCGGAGATTTAGTATGGAAAAGTAATGAAAGCTAATTTCTCTTAAAATACAACACTTAGGAATCTGAAATTTTGGTCGCTATAACTTCTTTAGGAGTACTAATTTTTGTATAAATTTGGGTAGAAATCACAGAGTTTTTAATAGGGAAATCTTGAAATGAAAATTTGGCACCGTGACTACCGCCACCCCACCAATGATGGCATGGTATAATTATCTCGTAAACTACTGGAGTACTAGTTTTGAATTTTGGGTACTAATTTTATCTTGCAGGGTACTCATTTTTTATGTAGGTTTGAGGAAAGCGACAAGCTTCTCTAACTTGGAATCAACATTAAAAATCGTGGTCCTGCTGAACAATTGCGAGAAAGTTATCATCGTTGATTTCTCGGTAAATACAAATGTTTTCTGTTTTTTTTTACGAAATAAATCATATTTATGGGTACTAATTATTTGTATACTTAGAATAGCTGTAGCGTGCCCCCTTTTTCGACGCTCATGGTGGTCCTGCCTCCTGCTGAAGGGAGCGTGACTACCGCCGGACCACCTTCAAAGTCGATTTTCTCGAAAACTACTAAGGTACCAATTTTGTGGTTCGAGTACTAATTAGTACCAATTGAGTACTAATTATTTACAAAATATGGAAGCGATTGGCGTTGGTGGTAGTCACGGACATGAGAAAACAGATCTTCGCTAGGTGCCCTAGTTTTTGAGGTATAAATGTAGCTCTGCTGGGGAGACTCCCTCCAGATCGGCCACCTATAAATGACCGACAAATTTTTTGTGTTATCAAAATTAAAATCTCTGATGGTGGCTCTGCCAGTCAGTGACACCGCATGCCCCCTAAAGGGGCAATTACATCTTCCTAAATATCGGATCCGATATGAAGTCGTTCCTAAATTCAGGATAGTGTAATTGCATTTAGGAAGGAAGGATCCGATTTAGGATGCGATTTAGGACAAGAATGGCTTCCGACGTCCTAAATCTAAATCGCATCCTAAATCGGAACGGTGTAATCACATTTAGGACGCTCGCTCAGTCGCCGCCCGGCCCGCCTGCCGTCGCGAGCGCATGTTTTTCGTTGATTGTATGCATAGGTATTAAGTAGGTACGAGTTTTTCATTGATTGTATGCATAGGTAAAAAGTATCTTTTTTTTGTATAAAAGGTGTCACCCGATTTAATAATACAGGGTTATTGGTAAAACATTATCAACCTCCTATGAGGTCATTGTACTCATCATTATGAGCAACTTTTACTATGGGACCAAACCTGAAATGGCGAAAAAGCTGTTCCTTACATTTTGACGAATTATACGAACATAAATGTAGGGAACAGCTGATTTTTTTTCGCAATTATCAAATACTGTTTATTAAATTCTTTTGAATTCATTCGAACATAATTTCTGAAGTCATCTGGTTCTAAAGCCCTCCTATTGTTCATGCTTGCTAGTTTTTAACGCAATAATAAATAATTTTTCACCCATCTCGTTCTTTTCTCTTTTTAATTTCTGTGGAGCCAACCGCTAGGGCTACGATAATACCAATTTTTTGGTTTTTCGTTAATATCCCCAATATTAACAAAAAACCAAAAAATTGGGTTTAGTCTTAACGACAAACTTCTTTTTAGCTCGACACGTCCGTCACTCGTCGCTCGTCCTTACCGACTGATTTAGTGTCCTAAATCGTGAACGTGTAATCAGGAGCTCCGGCGACTAAATTTCTTGTCCTAAATCGGATCCTAAATATCGGATCCGATAGTTAGGAAAGATGTAATAGCCCCTTAAGTAGTTACCGTAGATTTAGGAACGGGTACGGAAGTAAAATCTTAAGGGGACATGAGCCCGCTTTCGCTCCTTTACGGTACATTGTATTTTATTGCTGGATGATACGAATTCTCTCGTGTTCGAGGAAACTACCTTTTCCTATGGGGTAGGTAAAGAATACGTACGTCAAGACCATATTGCTCATGGTAAAAAGTGGTAAATGGTCTTGTATATGCTAAAAAGGCTTGAGAAAATAAAAAACTGAATTTTATCAACAAATTTATTGCAAATATGTTTGTTTTTTATGAAAAATATCTAAGTGGATACCTCCGAACATAAAGGGTAAATAAAAATTGACGTCATAGCGGAGGTAAACTCTTAAATTTTAAGAAGTAATGTCCAAATAACATACATGATAGTCAATTGTTTGAGGCATTCATAATGCAATAGATCGAGAAATTTTACAAATGAGAGTATCAAAATGAATCCAAACCAAAACCAAATCAGGATTTGGTATGCATTCATTTTGCATTAAAATAACACAATAATCTTATTAAATATCTCAAAGAAATGTAAAAACCAAATTCATACTAACTCACATAAGGGGGAACATTATAGTTATAACACTTTATTTGGTGTTGAGGTTATCACTCGATTTCTTCTACATAATTTCTCTCAATCACTCCAGTCTGCTACTAAAATATTTTACATCATTTGTCAATAAACACACAGTCACTAAAATCTCTTAATCCCATAGAAGGACAACAAGCTATATTATAAACAAAATTCAATGTCTACACTTCCTTGAGAGGTACAATTTCTAATAAATGTTAAAGGCATAATAACATAATCTTTGTGGCTGCAGCATCAGTAAATATGCATACATAATTTGGGAGTCAGGGGGTTAACAATACAGCAAATAGGTACTATTTAAACAATGTTTGTAAAACATCTTTACAATAATTTCACTTAGCCTACAGCAAAACAAAATAAGGCATTTTCCTACACTGTTCTATCAAACATAATTATCCATATAGAAACTGCTCATCACAAGTAAATCGAATTCATGAGAACAACTACTGTTTCACATTATCAAAACGCATTGCAATTAGATTTTTTGTGAGATCAACACTCGTAATATTATTTGGTCCAATATTTAAAAAATAAAATGTTTTCATGAATTCCAGTTACAAGATCAAACTTACACATTATTTTTGGCTCAACGCGTTTCCCCGTGAAGTCCATAACTTTACAACTAAACATCATCTCTTCACCTCCATAAAAATCTTTTTTATGAACTAGTCTTGATATTTTCTTTATATTACATTCTATTATAAATAATGTATTAGTAAAGTATTAATGAATCGCTTCAGTTTCAAACTGACTTCCCTTGCTTATGGTAATAGGTCCGTATGTTTCATGTTGTTCTAGTTTCAACACTTGATGTTTTTTGAGAACAAGTAAACTGTAGAATTTTTGTGCGACCTGTAACAGAATTAAATGTTATATAATTACTAGTTTCTGCCCGCGACTTCGTCCGCCTGAAATTTTTTGTTCCCCCAACCCACCCCGTCGCATCGCATCGTCTGCCTGCGCTATTACTTCGTCTTCGCTTAGCGAAAACTTCTGATTTTTTTTCTTCTTTTTGCTCAACTCTTAAGGGTCCTGGCGTGATGTTTATTAGCCAATAGCCTTCATCAAGAATTGGGCTATCAAATGCAAAAATATTTTTATAAATCCGACCGATACTACCAGAGATTACGAGCTTTCAAACAAACTCTTCAGCTTTATTATTAGTATTATTTGAAAACTATGATATTCATTAAAATCAAATGTCAAGGGCAACCTTTGTTCAAAATTAAATACTTGTGATGATAACGTATTTATTTGGATAAGGATTAATATTATGTTTCTAAAAACATCGTCGCAAATAATAATATTGTTCTACGAAAATGATATTCTCTAACGTTTTCTTTTGTAACGTTATTGATATTTTTAGGTTTCAGTATCGTTTTGGAACGTTATATGATAACATTGGATTTATGTCACGTATTGTGATAAGGAAGGTAAACAAAGATAGTGGGTACATATGTTAATAGTTAGAAGTTAGAAACGTACCTGCTTTCTGTTGTTATGTCTGGGCGCGAGATCTGTGAAGGTGAGTTGTAGTCCGACGGAAAGTTTGGGCTTCATGACGGCGAACAGCTGCGCCGCACGGCGGTTCAACACTCGCTCCTCAAATTGCTCGTCCGTTTCACCCGCTTCACGTTCACCCTCTTCCGCCTGCGAACAGATTTTGTATGAAGTTTTCATTTTTCCTTTTGAGAGTGAATTCATTCACTGACAAACAACGCACAATCAAAATGGCTAGGTTAAAGTGTGCACTTGGGAAGGATTTTTGAAAATTTGCCTCCTAAATATGGACTGGACGTACATCATTTTTGCCAATGGGAGATCCCATATCGGGCAGATGGCTTGGTAGCATATAATTGAAAATTACATGTAATCATCATCTGCCTAGCCTTTTCCCAGCTATGTTGGGTCGGCTTCCAGTCTAACCGGATGTAGCTGAATACCAGTATTTTACATAGAGCGACTGCAGATAGGCAGACCTCCACAACCCAGTTACTGGGTAATACGATACCCTTGGTAAGACTGGTTGTCAGATTTTCGGGCTTCTGACGACTCGTAACGACCGTCAAATATCCACGAATGACAGCCGGGACGAACCAACGGCTTAACGGCACGGAGGGGTCTCGGTATGTAAAGATGGTCACCCATCCACAGACCAAGCGTAGCTTAACCTGGTCGATCGACCTGTGCGGCTGTTATTATTTAGCCACGGGCCCCTCAATTACATCTAATAAGGTGTTTTATGTCCAGCAAGGGACTGCTGAATATAATTATAATACGTTAATTAATGGTATACTCACGTTGTCTGGCGTTAAAGGTAAATCGTAATCGTGCTGTGGACTGTGATGCCCATGCTGGTCGTCGTAACCCAAGTTTGTCATTTGCATTCCATTCTGGAAAAATATGATATGTTGGTTAACTTAAGTCAATCAATTACATGTTTGGGTGCAGCCCAAACATGTAATTGATTGAATAGCACGTGTCCCGTCTGAACCTAACATAAAGTACAGTGGCGCCGATTCTGTTTGTTCACAAACTAAACTAAATTTAAGTTCAGGCATGTTTCTCTTTCTATTTCATTAAGAAAAGGACAGAAGATAAATATTAGTTTAGTCCTGTCAAATTAAGATACTCTATAGACAACTTTAGACGAGATTAAAAAATTGGCTATTAAAATTACGTCAGGCGCTGACTAATTGGACAGGACTAAACTAATATTTATCTTCTGTCCTTTTCTTAATGAAATAGAAAGAAAAAGATGCCTGAACTTAAATTTGGTTTAGTTTGTGAACAACGGAATCGGCGCCAGTGTGTGCCTTGTTAAAGTTAAAAGGTATCTAGCCCGCTATTCTGGTCATAGCTCCCTTCATGTTCTTTCAGATACTCTTTTCTTACATGACAGAACCTTGGCGGAACGCCTCCAGGTCATCTCATAACCTCTTTGAGAGCCTATACTCATAGTATGTACCTGATAATCCCCATGGTCACCCAGCGCATGCAGCAGCGGCTCCAGCGGCTCCAGCGGCTCCGCGTGCGGCTCGGGCGACGCGCGCTCGGCCGGCGCCGGCTGCGAGCTGCGCAGGAGCGAGCTCATGTGCTCGCCGCCCAGCTGGGGCATCATGGGCAGCTGTTCCAGGCCGTGTTGGAGGATCGCGCCGTGTTGCATGCCTAGAATGTGAACAATATCTATATAAATCATCACTTGAGAACGACTGGATCTGTTTGGAAAATTCTGTGGATTTTTGTATAAATTATTGAAATTTGCATAGGGCTTCTGTCGGTTCAGCTTGTAATTATATAATACTAGCTTTTGCCAGATGCTTCGCCCGCTTTGAGGTCGGAAATTATCCCATGGGAACATTCTACCGGGATAAAAAGCCTGTATCCTATACCCTAACCCAGGTCATGGTCTACATGTGTGCCAAACTTCATCAAAATCTAATCAGTCTTTACAGCGTGAAAAGGTAAAAGGCAGCCAGTTACTTTCGCATGTATGAAATTAAGTATAGAAACATTGCATGTTTACCTCTGGGATGACAACGGACCTGTGATTCCTCCGGTAACGGAGATAACCAAAGGCGTCAGTGACTACTTAACCGCGTTTTTGGTATCAAATAAGATAAAAATAGTGATATTTACCGCCAGGCGTCATTCCACCGTGCTGCAAGCCCGCTGGCGTCATCCCGCCGTGCGCGAGCCCGCCGGGCGTCATGCCGCTGTGCTGCAGTCCCGCCGGCGTCATACCGCCGTGCTGTAGTCCTGCCGGCGTCATGCCGCCGTGTTGCAGTCCCGCTGGCGTCATGCCGCCGTGGTGCAATCCCGCTGGAGTCATGCCACCGTGTTGTAACCCTGCGGGCGTCATACCGCCGTGGTCCAGACCACCTGGAAAACAAATTAACGGTATATTGAGGACTAGCTGCACCCCGCGGTTTCACCCGCATAAGTGTCGATCCCGTGGGAATATCGGGATAAAAAGTATCCTATGTGTTAATCCTGGTTATAAACTATCTGTGTGCCAAATTTCATCAAAATCCGTTCAGTACTTTTTGCTTGAAAGAGTAACAAACATCCATCCATCCATCCGCACAAACTTTCGCGGATAATATTATTATAGTAGGAAGGATATACGTAGGATTATTCATACGGATATTCGTAGGGTTTTTCTCTGGGAATGACAATTCGTGCCTGGAAATTGATCCTACAGCTATACATCAAATGAAATGGGCAGTTTCAACTCTTTCACATGTGTTGAAACTGCCCATTTCCCAGCACATAGTGTTGTGGCAAGTTTTAAAAGTGGAGAAACGAAAGGAAAGCCTACAGCTTCCCTTGGCGGATCCCAAAGGCCCCAAATGTGGTTGAGTTGTAGGCACACATGGCGGGTACAATTTTTGTACATGCCAGTTTTGATTCGCCAGACAGCGCAGCGGCAAAACTGTAGTTTAAGAGAACAAGCAAGATGGTGAGCAAGTGAGGTAGGTAGTAGAGCTTACCCGGCGTCATGCCTCCGTGATGTAACCCTGCGGGAGTGAGACCGCCGTGCACCAGTCCCGCCGGCGTCATGCCGCTCTCTAGTAGACCTGGCGTCATACCTGCAAAAATATTTGATTTCAAACAAAACTCGAGCATTCTGACATTATAATAACGATTGTAAGACCAATATACTGTTTGCAGTTTCAAGGAAGATGAGACATCAACTGCATTGAACACAAGCACTGCTAAGCAAACAAATTACAAGGGTAAACCTCCACTAGCGTCCGTCACATTCGCCTGTCCTGTTTTGCATGCTGACCATTGTAATATCCTATTCAACTAAACTTACCATGTTGATAAAAGTTCTCTGTTTTTTCTTTGTTTTTGGTGATATTGAAATTAAGTAACATAACGTGTGTGGATGGGTTACCATCTTTACATACCGTGACCCCTCCGTGCCTCTGGAAGCACGTTAAGCCGTTGGTCCCGTTACGGGTAGTCAGAAGCCCGAAAGTCTGACAACCAGTCTTACCAAGGGGTATCGTATTACCCAGTAACTGGGTTGTGGAGGTCAGATAGGCAGTCGCTCCATGTAAAATACTGGTATTCAGCTGCATCCGGTTAGACTGGAAGCCGACCCCAACATAGTTGGGAAAAGGCTAGGCAGATGAAATTAAGTAACATAACACAGGCACAGGTGTACCTTTATTTTTTTTTTTTGCATTTGCAATCAGTGCATTCACTTTTAGCAGATGTGTTGCATGCTTCTCTCATTCAGTGTCCTCCAGCGAGAACATCTACTCATAATTCTCTAAACTATAGGATGTCTTTTCTTTTAAGGCGTTTAACATAGCTGAATATTGTTAGCTGTCGCGCAAGGCTATTGGGGTGGGCTTCTAGCCGTTTCCTGTATGTAGTCTTGATATTATTGATTTCTTCTCTCACTGTAAGCATTTCCAGGTGTTCCTGGGTCTCAGCATTAGTCACAAACCACCCCACATTACTGATTGTTCAGAGAATTATGTTCTGCATTCTTTAAATTCGTACCTATAGTACACCCTCATTTCGCCAGTCATGTTTAAGTCCCATGTAATAGGGGGCTAGCCTATTGCGATGAACCGGGTACAAATCCAGACTGCGGGTTGTTAAGTACTCATGCGCAGCAGTAGAGCTTGCTTGCGAACACTAGACCAACGAGGAGTGGAGTGGTGTGGGTAAGTATACCAGTTTACGCCGTAAGTAGTAATAGTAACTGACCTCCATGGTGTAGACCTGCTGGCGTCATACCGCCCGCTGAGAGGCCCAAGTCGACGTGTTGACTGTCCCCGTGGTGTAGGCCCGCTGGCGTCATGCCACCGTGTTGCAAACCAACTGCAAATATCATTTATATTCAAATTATATTTAGTTCATTACTGTTTTTTTTTTAGCTGAGGATAATTATACTCTTAAAGATAGTGCCGTCCACGAAGACGCGCCCCACTCTTCTTACTAATCGCTAGTTAATTCCGCTAGTATTTTAGTTTTTTGATACACACTAATTACTGTGTATCGACAAAACTAAAACAATAGCGGACTGTTACACACTTGTACTGCTGTCCCATTAGGAAGAAGAGTGAGGTGCATCTTCGTGGATGGCGCTATCTGTATGTAATAAAGTGGAGGATTTCTAAATTCCAACACTTTTTTTTTCACTTTATATCATACATGCTTAATTTTAAAATATTGTACCACAAATCAAGCAAAACCATGTTCTTTTGAATGAATAAAGACTCTTTGAGCCTATGACTGAAGTTTGTTAAATCTTTTATGTGCCGGGCGTCAACGCTCCCGGGGTTAGAAGACCCGATAGCCTATCAGTTAGCATGTACTTACCGGGTGTCATAGCTCCGTGCTGTAGTCCAGCGGGTGTCAGGCCTCCCTGCAGTAGTGTGCCGGGCGTCAACGCGCCTAAGGCTCCCGGCGTCATCCCGCCCGGTGTAAGAGGGCCGCCAAGTGCACTCAGCATGCCTGCGGATTTACACATGTGTTACTTGCTGCTCTTGTTTTAATTGATTATACAACTAAATACTACCAGAACGAAAAACGGATTTTGATGCGGTTTTCACCATAATTTAGGGAATTTATTCCGGAATGTTTATGTGTATAATACCATAATATATTAAAGCTACATATATTAAAGAAATATTTTTTTTTTGTCGTTCACCCGCATACGGATGCCTATGGGATTCGGGCTAACGACCCAGTTTAAATAAACTGTGTCGAATAAGCCCGCCTTCGGGCAAGTTTCTCCAGCTTCCTCAGTCAATTTAAAAGGCATACGAATTCGCCAAGGCTTTGTTAATAGTGTCGGGTACGCTTTGGCATTCGGATGCTAAAATGTAATTTCGCCATAAAACGTGTAGCCAAGTAAATGTCAAGGAAACAACTAAGAGCAAATGTCACTAATGCAACTGAGCGCGATTAGCACATCTAAACCACGTTCAAGAGCTGTCAGTATGATCATTGTTGTGGAATATCGACACTGACAGCTCTGGAACGCACTTAAAGCTTAGTATAAGCCGATGCATTAAAGAAACTGAAAGGAATCTTAAATGGCGGCTTGTACAGACGCCAGCAGGTCAACCTACCCGAAACTGTCAGATTTTCCCAATCAACCTTGAACCTTATGCTTTAGCAATAAAGTCGAAAATCTATTAAAGAAATCTGACAGATTGTAGTAGGTTGATGTGCTGGCGTCTGTACTTGCGTTGACAGATAGTACAGTTAGCATATAAAATATAAGTCGGAGATTTTTTTCAAATTAAAAATAATAAAAACATGACCAGGCCGTATTTATTTCAAACTAGCTTCTGCCAGCGCAGCGGCTTCGCACCCGTTAAAGTTGAAAATTTTAAAGACACGCGTGGCAATCATAAAAAATAACAAACAAACAAAAAAAAACAAACGTAACAACGGAAAAATAACAGAAACCAAGGAATTTGTAAAAAGTATTACTGAGCGCGTCAAGACAGCGTGAAAGCAAATCAAGACTGATTTTTTTTTCTGCCTACGGTACGCGCGGGATTGAGTACAGACGGCACTAGTGTGCAAGCGAGAAAACATGATAAGTACCGCCATTTTAGATTCCTTTCTTTAATGAACCGGGTTATATACACATGCCTGTAACTTGCACAGAAGTATGCAAGTAGCTTACATGCCGTGTGCCATAACAACTTCTGATTGGTGAATACCATACTGGTATGCCAGCTACTTGCATACTTTTGTGCAAGTTACAGGCATGTGTATTCCGGGCTTCAGATATACTGACCGCGTTCGGATTCAATAGTAAAATTCGCCCTGAGATAACAGTTACAAGTACCTGGCGTCGGAGGTAGGTCCACGTCGACTTCGGGACGCGGCGTCTGAGGAGGTACCGCGGCCGGTTCAGGCGCCGGATCCGACTCTAACCGTGCACCATACGATCCAGTGTTAATTGAGTGCGGTTAGGTAGCATATGTACATTAGTTATAAGGAAATGTTTACATGAATCTGTTAGTTGCGTAATAGGCCTTACTGTTGTGTGAATAAGGTCTTTAAGCATTTTTTATAATGAAAATGGAGTTTAAGTGATGATTTGATTCTGAGTTACGATTCATAGTAAACATTTCCCATGAAGTTATTATGAAATCTTTAATGAATTTGATTATCTCTTTTGTTAGTGCAATAGCAACTTATGAATTCATAAACTTTCAAACAATCTATAATGATGATGACACTCGTACATTTGGGAACAAGATATTTCCATCAGTTCTTGTCAGATATTGAATCTTATTGCAATGGTTTTAATAAAGCTTAATGGGCGTTAATACAAGTAGACTTGGTCTCAGATATTTTGCAAAATGTAGCAATGACTTCGTTATATTTTCATGGAAAACAAAAGATACACAATATTGTTTTCGCAACATTTTTTGAGTTGCGGGAAACATGTTGCATGCAACATTTCATATACTTAGTCGAAAGCCTGATTGCGCCACAGCTCACTAAATACGTTTACTATCATCACTAAATATATTTAAAAAATTGTATTGTCTCTGTTATTAGGGTTCCGTACCAAAATGGTAAAACGGAACCCTTATGGTGAGACTCAGTCTGTCACAGCTGGATATCTCAAGAATTACTAATGCTATCAACTTGAAATTTGGAATAGTTTTAGATGACGTTTGCCCAACTATTTTGCAAAGAAGTAAGAAATAAAAATGTATGTATATTTTTTGCAACAAGGACTGAAAGGGGGTCTGAAAAATTCGAAGTGGGCTACTAGGGCATGTGGGGTATCATATGAAAGAGCGCAGTTTGCACATTCTCAAACATTTTTTCTTCTTTTTTTAGTGTGCATAGTTTTCGACTTTTGAAGAAAAATGTAAAAAAAAATACGGTCCCCCCTAGTCTCCGAAGTTTGCAAAGAGAAAAATTTGAAATGATTCTATGTGATCGAAGTTTATGTAAAGATTACACGAAAAATAAAACGAAGTCTGTAAATAGCACACTTCATCAACAAAAGTTACATTAGTTCCACTATCGGTCAAGAGATGGCACTGACATAAAACTGCCATATTCTACACAGCAGTGCACAGTGTTAAAATTCTCTGACGAATATAGGCCTCGCCGATGAAAATTTAAAAACATATGATGGTACGGAACCCTCGATGCGCGAGTCCGACTCGCTCTTGCCCGGAACGGTATTTTTTTTTCACTTTTTGTATCAAAAGTCGAAAACTATACGGCCTAAAAAAATGCAGCCTGGTGACAGACAGATGGACAGTGGAGTCTTAGTAATAGGGTCCCGTTTTTACCCTTTGGGTACAGAACCCTAAAAAAGGTCAATCGCAGCTGTCATTTTAGTCTAGCAAATTAAAAATCAGAGTTCAGTTTTTTGCTAAACGCATTTTGTGATTTGTGGTTTAAGCGGGCCTAAGATTTAAACATGTTGCCAGCAACACAAAAAGCTGTTGCAGAAACAACGTTGCACAACCTTTGTTAATGATAAATATGGTGCTGAAGGTAACCAGACCACCACATGGTATAGCACAAATTCATGCTGAAGTATTGAATGCAATGTTGGCATTGCAAACCATATCCCGGTGAAATAAGGCAGAGAGTAAAGGCAGGTGTACACTTACCCACGGAGGGCTCGTACTCTTGAGGTATTGGTGTAGGAGGTTCTAGTTCAGCTGTAGGAAGTGGTGCTGGGGTTTCTGGTGGCAGCATTGTCTGCAAAACATTTTGTTAGTACTCATTTAGCATAAGTAGTCGTAATTACAAATTCATCACCAATTTACAAAGTATCATTTGCGCTGAAATAACGCTATTGGGTAATCGTTTAAGGTAATTGATTATAGAGTTGTGCTCCCCCAGATACGAGAGTCCTTCTACCGTAGCTCGTTATTTCTGTCACTGTTGCACAGCTGTAAAACTACAAGTGCAAGATAGAGATGGGAAGGTGTCTAAGACAAAGCTAAGTAGTGTTTAGATCTCGGCCTAAGTGTACGAGTGTGTGTCTCACCTCGTCGTGCCTGCGCTTGCGGCGCCTGGCGGGCTCGGCGGGCTCGGGCGAGCGCGCCGCCTCGCCGCCCTCCTCCGCCTCGCTGCGGAGCGTCATGTTGCGCTGGTATTTCTGGAACAAGTGTTTATAACTTCACGCCTGTATTCCCCAATAGGTTAGACAGAGGTGTTCATAGACATTTACACACACATTTCGCCAGTTATGTTTAAATCCCATGTAATAAGGGGCGTGTCCATTGCCATCTACCAGACACAAATCCAAACTGCTACTGAGAAATTCCAGATGGAAAGCTGCCACTGAGAAATTCCAGATGGAAACCCCATAAAACTTTGCCCAACCCGGGAATCAAAACCCAAGACCTCACCCTCATTCTGATGTTATTTATGTTGCTTGTAAACATTGAGAAAATCTCTATATAGTTTGCGAAGCTTTATGTTTAGGTGGCCCTGGCCAACAAGTAAGCCCTAAGTAAGGGACATCCACATAACAAGAGGCAACACCTGTGTGTTGCCATTCCAGAAACATACACAGCTGAAATGAAGAGACATTTCAGCTGTGTTTGTTTCTGGAATGGAAAAAATATGCATTATGTTACATTGGAATTCTAGAATATCCATTCAAACAGGAATAAAGCAAAGCAGCTTGGTAGTCGATTTTCACCTGATGGGCTCTTCCAGGAAGAGTTTAAAATGAATATATAAATCTTCGATCAACAAAAGCACTAGATTGAAGGATTAGGAACAAAAACACATCGCTAAAGGGGCCGCGATTGCATATCGCTTGATTCTAAGCCCTAACACCAAAACATAAAGTTTATTGTCGTTTGCACTATATTTGATTGAAAAGCAAACTTATGTTTAAAATAAGAACAAAATACTTGTGGTTATTTTACCGGCCGTTTTTGATGCGCTCAACAATTTCCTCATACCTTAAAGAGTACTCTCGAAGGAATCGGCCTAGCCGGTAAAGTGAACAGTTTCTCGACGCCACCGGTCTCCTTCCAATGCATCAGTCGTCTGGTCGGCGGAGCGAGGTCCAACGTCGTCACGATGTCAGATGTGTTGCTAAGTTGATTCTTCATTTCTTCCCCGGATATGTTCTTCACTTCGTCGACGATCAGCTTACGTTTGCGTTTCGTTTTTGTTATTCCTGATGAATAGGATTGTGATTAGTTTAATCAAGAAGGCGTATAAAGCCAGAAAAAATCCAAGATTCTCCCGCGCCTCCATTTCTACCCCTCTTCTCAAACACGACGAAAACAAAACAGAAATTCCCACCAGCAGAAGCATTTCGCCTGGCATATATATTTATTTTTGAATTTGAATCTTCTGTAGTAAAAAAAAATCAGCTGTTCCCAACATTTTGACGAGTTATACGAACATAAATGTAGGGAACAGCTGTTTTTTTTTTCGCGATTTCTGGTTAAGTCCCATAGTAAAAGTTGTTCATAATGATGAGTACAATGACCTCTTAGGAGGTTGTTAATGTTTTACCAATAACCCTGTATATGATTGTTATTATTTATCTAATTTATTGTTCAGTAATATGCACCAAAATAGAATGCGAAACCAAAAAAGTTGAAAATTAGAGGTAACTTTGTGATGGTTTCCTATCAAGAAAATTTTATTGTACTATGTTTTTCTGCCATAATGAAGTTTTCTGCCATATACTTTTTTTCCAATTTGAACATGATTTACTACTGTTTAAATCTAATAAAAGATTGAAGATTTTGCATTAGGCCCGCTCTTAATTAATGGTTCTCTAGCTCAATATATTGTAATGGTACAAAGATCTTTTGGCGTTCGAATGTAGCTGACAAGGGGGCGCTGTTAGTAAACATTTGTACAGACGCTAGCCTGCACATCAAGCTACCCGAAACTGTCTAATTTTCCCAATCAACCTTGAACCTTAATGCTGTAGCGAAAAAGTTGAAAATATTAAAGAAAATTGACAGATTGTTGGACTAGCTTGATGTGCTGGCGTCTGTACAATTGTTCAGTGGAATGTATTGAAAAACAAGATGGCGGCGTTAGTTCCGATTTTCGCAACGCGTCAAATGTCCAAGAGTTGTACAGTCAGTAACAAAAGTCGATTAACACAGTTACTTTTACATATCATCAAAATTTATACCAAATTATTAAATACATTGCTTTCCAGCATTTCATGTAATAGCTAAGCTATATTAAAGAGTACTAACTCTTAATAGTACACTTTAAATTTTATATCAGTTCAGTTGATTTATGAATATTTTGCTCAAAAAGTATTATATTTTTTTTAATTGGAGATGAATTTTTGTATGAAAGTTCGTCATTTTTGCCGGTGGGAGATTCTGTCGGGCACACAGCTTCTAGTAGTTATAATTACCTTTAAGCACAGTAGCGTCCACAGGCGCGAGTGCGAAGGACTCCTCGTCGTTGTGCAGCAGCGTGGTGTTGTCGGCCGCGCGCTCCGCCGCGCCGCCCGGCTCGGCGCTGGGCGCGCGCGCGGCCGGCGGAGGGACCTCGTCTACGTCCTGAGAACAATGGACGAGGGTCAATGCACGGATTTGGAAGATTTTTCGTATAATAGTTGAATACGCGACCCGCCCCTGCTTCGGACGGTTTTTACTACTTGACAAATCATCGAGATTTGTTTATTATGTGTTAGTTTAATATCAATGCATTAAACGTAATTCTCTAAATGATGTTGAAACCGCATCAAAATCCGTTGCGCAGTTTAGAAGAACAACGTGGTCACACAGACAGACACTAAAACCGACTTTAATTTATATTACGAATATGTAGATATAGAACATTTCTTTGTCCACAAGACCATAACGGCGAAATTCTAATTTGGGGCAATTTTTTTTTTATTTTATTTATATTGATATAGTGTTTCCGGTTTGGCTCGTAACTTTTACATAAACAAAGTTTGATGTTGTATTTTCTGTCTTTTACAGAAAAGTAAATAAAGTGTTATCTCACCATAGGTATGTGTGGGCTCGGAGAAGGCGGCACAGTTACGGGCGGCGGGGCCACGCTGTCGGGGACAGGAGAGCCTCCCCAACTGGAACAACACATCGTCAAACTTCTGATACACATAAATGACCACAGGAGAATAACCCATTCACCATTTTAAAAACAGATTCTACTTTTCTCGAGGTTAATAATGCAAACCACGGAGAAGTAATGAATGGAGTGCTCACTCTCAAAAGGGAGATGAAAATGGTCTGTCATTAAATGAACTATCACCATTGACGTCAATCATTTATTTTATTGCAAACATGGGTAATTGGTAAGTAAATAGATGTTTTTTTATAATGACCTGAATGTTCTACCGTCATAGGCATGCAAATCGTATTATACTACAAAAAGGCATTAGTAAAAAATATACTACAAAAGATGTTAGTAACAATTAGGAAATTAGAAACATATTGCTTCTACATAATTGTAAAGATTACAGCCGCAATGAAAAATGCGATATTTTTGATCTTCCCAGTTTTTTGTCTGACTTTGCGCTTGTAATTCGTTGCAGTATAAACTGACCTGTGCGCAGGAGAGTTCCCGGCGTCGTAGTGGTCTCCCATGTCGTCGTCGGAGTCGGGCGCGTCCGCCGCCGCCACGTCGCCGCCCGCGTCGGCGCCGCCCACGCCCGCCGCGTCGATCTCGGCCTGTTGGTGCATCGTTTTGTAATGCTCACGTATGTAACCAGCAAAAACATCAACACATGGCAGATATTTTTCCACAGCAGTCAAAGGTCAGTGAGCAGGGATTCATATGAAAATACAGTGAAGAAACGATAACTAATCACCATACTATAATATTATATTATAGTATATATACAAACGCGACTTGTTTTATTTACCGCGCGAGTATATCACATTCATATAAACGACCGCATACTCGTTTAGGACGCGGCCTCTAGCGATTTTTTTCTGACAATGATCCTCCATACGCGTAACTTTTTACTTGGTCAGTTTTTCGGATTTTATTACTTGCCTACAATCCTACACTAAACAATGATATGCCTTTAGTTACAAAATAAAAAAAAACAACTCAAAAGAAAATATATTATTTACCTGCAGTGACTGTGGCTGTGCGGAAGTGCCGGGCATGCCAGAAGCAGCCGCGGCTGAGCTACTGCCGCCGGTCACCTCACCAAAGAGGTCACCCTCGAACAGACCGCCCGCGTCTAAACACATACCAATAACACAAATTTAGTTTCCACATTTTCTGAAGCCGAAATGGGACGTGACTAAACATAATCTTCGTCCTAAACCTATACTTAAGGGAAATAATTATTCAACAGTTTCCCTTGAACTTTCTAAAACCAAGGGATCTCCACTCAAGTAACCTTAGTTACGCCTTCGTTACTAGTTAGTTTCACAAACCTGTCCTAGATTAGCTAGTCAAAGATAGCTCAAAATGTTTCTTTACTCACGTCCAAAATCCGCAACATCTCCAATAGTTCCTCCGAAGCCGTCATCCATTGGCGCATGGGGCGCAGCCTCCATGCGGCGCGGATGCTCCGGTTCTAGCGTGGGCACGCCGCCTGTCAGGCTGCCCACACCTCCATCCTTACCCGCCAGCTCCAAAGATGACCCATCCGCGAACAGTAGGTTACTCTGGAAGATTGATATTTTCGTGAATAATAAAGTAAAATTGAGACTGGACATGGACATAAATAGTGATCTTTTACAGACTGAAGCTGGCCATTCTGCGGTGAATCCTGCGCGCGACCACGAGTCGCAATACGAGGGTCGTCGGTTGTTTTAACGATACGCGACTATTCGCGTCAAGAGGTCTACACCCTAAGCACGAAATTCGTAATTTCGGCCGAAGTTACGGTGGCGGCCTAATCAGTATATGCACATAAGATTAGTTTAGGACCCGACCTAAGAATGATTGACAGTTGTCCCTACTACCGATGTGATTTTGCGCGTCCAAAAAAGTTTCGCGTACCACTTTTTGACGGACCCGTATCTTCGTTGACGGACTTAGAGAGTAGACCCCCATTTCAACACCTAAATACAAGTTAGTTGACGACAATCAGCGCGGGATTCTCATCAGTTCGGCCAGAGATTTAAACATGAAGTATAAAACTAATGCAAAAAGTAAACTGATTAAACAAAAGAAACATTGGGTACTCCATTTGCTCCCTAGTCTGTGACGATTGATATTTTCTGTTTTTTTTTCTATCCAGAGAAAATTAGAATAGTTTGGCTACTTTTCATACCTGTTCCAATCCACCTTCATTGCCGATGGCTTCACGCATGATATCGGGGTTGTCTGTATCGAACCCCATGTCTCCGAACCCATCGTCATGAGTGACCAGGTTCAAGGAGCCATAGTCTTCGCGCATCGTAATCTCTTCAGCTCTTGACTGATTTAGAGAGAATTGGGCTTCAATGTCTACCTCACTGAAATGGAAAAGTACTTAGAACTATTTGACTTAGTACAATTCTTTTTTAACAATCTCTCCATGTAAATATTCAGATTAAAATTCTAAAAAAAAACATACAGTACTATTTATTCAATTTCAATTAATAACATAATAAAATAGATAAATGTAAAATAATTATGGATCTCTTTGTAGGATCTGAACATAAACAGTGTTTTGTTTTTTACGGCCAAACCCAATAACATATTTTCAGTTATTAGTTTAGGAGTAGGGTAGATTTTGTATTAAGAACGTTACCAGGCTCTGAATAAAGGCCAAGCGCAAACCTTCAGCTCATTATTGTATTATAACAATAACAAGCTGAAGGTTTGGCTTCGACTAAAGTTAGAACTCATTTTGTAATAAGACTGAAAATCTTTATTAGCTTTTTTTTCAGAATTTCAACACTTGTTTTGTAAACAAAATATTTCTAAATATTTTACTCATTACCAAAATTTATTTTAAAAAATATGACCATTCCACCATTACTTTATCCAGACATCATCATAATTAAAGAACCTTTTACTTTTATGGTCATATTTGTTACAAGTAATGCTGCTCGTAAACTCATAGTATGGAGTTTTGAAAATAATGATAGCACTAATATCTCTGGACTCAAAATTAAAATTAGGTTATATATTTTTTAAACTGTTTTTAGGGTTCCATACCCAAAGGGTAAAAACGGGATCCTATTACTAAGACTCCACTGTCCGTCTGTCTGTCTGTCACTCTCTCATGAACGGTGGTAGCTAGACAGTTTCACAGATGATGTATTTCTCTTGCCATGTCATCATCATCATCTTCCTGCCCTTATCCCATGTTACTTGGGGTCGGCGCAACACGTTTTCTTCTTCCATTCTCCCCTGTCAACCGTCACGCTAACATTCACTCCCTTCTCTTTCATATCATACCATGTATTTCTATTAAAATTTAAAGGGGTATAAAAGAAATGTTTTTTTTTCTGCGTTTTATGCCTTGTGGTACAGAACCCTTGGCCAGTTTTTTATACTATTTATATTTCTTACAGTCCACAAAAGATGTCATCTAAATCACCTTTCATTGATGTTTAAAGGTCATGATACTCTAAAATAGAAAAAAAAAAACAAATATAAGACTCACTTCAACTCGGGCATGGCAGTGTCAAAGTCATGGAAGACCTCGGGCAGGGTGATAGCATTCATGGCAGCTTCCCTGTGCTCTTCAGGCAAATCCACCATGCCAGGCCGGAAGGCCATCTACAAGAAACATTACATACATTAACTTTGTTTTCCAATAAGTAACATGAATTCTTCATACATTGTATGTAGTGTGCTAATTTGCTAATTTGCATGGTGTATAGCATGTTGTTTCATTACAAGGCACAAGATATACAATGTTCTAGGAAGATTAATTTGAGAAAACTATCAAGTTCTGATCAATTAGCAAAAGAAACCAAACAAAGCATAACATTATGACAGTGAGCTTTACTACTGTAGTTTACAAACAAGCCACTTCAATTCCACAAAATATAGCGAAAATAAACACACCTTGATCTTGACAAAGGCTTCATTACAATCCTGAAGCAAGTACTTGGCCTTCCTAGAGTAAATCCTCACGACACCCAGCAACAGATGGCCAGATGTACGCAAAGCCATCTTCACTTTGGGCTTCAGGATACCATCAACTGACTTTTCGATGTTAGTCTCAAATACATGGGCCTTCGTCAGCTTCTTGTCCCAGTGAGCCGCCAGCCAAATCTTGGCCAAGGGGCCCTTCTTGGCCAGCACGAAATGTGCGTAAAACATTGTGATGGTTTACTGCTTCCGGCTTGTACTTACATCAACCTTGTTCTGAAATACAAACTATGAATTAAGCACCCCCACTAACGTCCACAGCTAGTCAAATTAACGCGACTACATGAAGTAGCCCCATAGGGGCAGTTTATTACAATAATTGGTAACGACTATGAGCAATTTGGCGCCTAATCTTCAAGCACAATTTTCAGAGACGCCTACGTTCTATAGCTGCATAATAACAATTTTCACGTAATAATAACTCTATAAGCGTATGTTTACTACTAAATTCATTTAGTTTTACCGGATAATATATCAAATATCATAAATTTCACCTTTCACACACAACGTAAACATGACAACAATTACGCTTTCAAGATGGCGGCGTAACATAAGAAGTTTACGAACCACAAAATAAGAACCGTTGTTTCGTTCAGAAATTGTCCAACTTATCATAAACGAGTAAACGGTGTTAGTCGAGTTTCATGAATTTAGTAAGAAATCGGTTAGAAAACTCAAAAAAAAATTGAAAAATCCAAAGTATGTACAGTCAACAAAGGAGTTAAGTATACAGGAGCGTCGGATATTGTTGAAGTTTACTAAGAAACCAATGGATATTCTCGAATAAAATTTTTGTTTATTAATAGAAAACAAACAGCTCATTCATTAAATTAAATTTCAGTCCAGAACATCCATCGGTTTCTTAGTAAACTTCAACTATATCCGACGCTCCTGTATATTTAACTCCTTTGTTGACTGTACGTACACGACTCATAATAATTATGCTCATTTGATCCACTGACTAATGCACCGACCTCTATTATCTATCGATCTATATATATTTATATTATATTATATTATATTATATTATATTATATTATATTATATTATATTATATTATATTATATTATATTATATTATATTATATTATATTATATTATATTATATTATATTATATTATATTATATTATATTATATTATATTATATTATATTATATTATATTATATTATATTATATTATATTATATTATATTATATTATATTATATGGAGGAACTATGGGCTAAAGTAATCACACAATGGGTCCCAAACAGCAGTAAACGACGGCGCGGCAGGCCCAGAATGAGGTGGCGGGACGAGCTCGACTCTTTTCAGAAGGGTTGGCGTTTAACAGCACTGGATAGGGATAAGTGGAAGGAGGGAAGGGAGGCCTTTGCCCTGCAGTGGGACAGAAATGGCTGATAATAAAAAATAAATAATAAATATATTATATTATATTATATTATATTATATTATATTATATTATATTATATTATATTATATTATATTATATTATATTATATTATATTATATTATATTATATTATATTATATTATATTATATTATATTATATTATATTATATTATATTATATTATATTATATTATATTATATTATATTATATTATATTATATTATATTATATTATATTATATTATATTATATTATATCATATTATATTATATATTATTATATATATATAAAAGAAGAAACTGACTGACTGACTGACTGACATATCAACGCACAGCCGAAACTACTTGGTCTAGGAATGTGGATTTTTGCACACAGCTTCCTTTTATAATGTAGAGGAGCACTAAGAAGGGGGTTTTGGAAATTCAACCTTTAAGGGGGGTGAAAAGGGGGGATTTAGGTTGTTTGAAAAATCTTATTTCTTGAGTTAATACACTTGAAACTTGGTACGAATACTTATCTAAGTAAATTATGAGATTTGGATTTCTTTTTCTGTGAGCAATGCTGTCGTTTCCGATACAGTCGCCATGTTGTATGTAGCATATTAAAAAATACTCTTTGGTAGCATTTGTGCGCGCGTTCTACTCGTCCACTAGCTGGCTACATATTAGTAATCTGTGGTCCACTTTGCTAAAAGCGCGGACGCCGACTAGTCGTTCTAAATCGTAGCGCCGTGATTACATTATCCTAGATCGTACACAATTTAGGAAGTAGAGCGATTGGACCTCCAATTTCCACTAAATTGGAGCCAATCTGTTCTAACTGCGATTACATCTGCCGATTTCCTAGTTAGCATTCCTTAAAATTGGATAGTGTAATAAGCGCTTAAGCGCTTAAGTCGCATAGTTTTTCTTCTGTCGGCGAAGTTATGTCTGAAGAAAAAACCACGTTATAAATGCATCGTAATCTTTTTTTTTTATGATTTATGTTCCTTTGTTGATTTAGTTAGCTACGTTAAGTATTAATATATATTATTAGTATTACTGTATGTTGTTACTACATCGTACCTTACTACATACCTAATTCATGTATTAAATTATTTTGCATGCCATTATTACATGGCGGAATATGTCTTTGCACTACAAATTTTATTATCATCTTTTGTAACATACCTACCACATTTTATGCAAATAATTTTTTTTGTTTGATTTGATACGGATAGTTTTGCCAACTACCATAGAGTAAGTAAACATGTAAACATATATAAGAGACGGAACTCCCATAGAAAAAGTTGAAAAACGTCGCTTGTATGAAACGTGCACTAAATTTGTCATATTTTATCTATGATTAGTGCACGTTTCATAGTTTATTTTTTTATTAGACAGTTGCGATCATTGACATATATATTACTAGCGCAAGGACCGGGCTAACGGCGCGCGGCGCGACTAAATGGCACCAACGCGCTGGCCCTAAAATTACGGTTTTAGGGCCAACGCAACTCAGTTGACAGTGGTGCGCGCGAACTTCGAACTTCGAACGAAGAACTTATATGTAAAATGTTCAGACGGGCGTATCCTTACTTTTGAAATCATTGGTTGCGATAGTTTCTTTTTTTATTAGACAGTTGCGTCACACCCAACTACCACATAGCCAACCCAAAACAAAACTCAGCATCATAGACGGAGTAATCTTCTATAGACTCATGGTATCCGTGTCACCGAAAGGGACAAAAAAATCCGTCAATCTATACTATCATTTTTACAGCTTATTACACTGCACCTAACCATTTTCATAGTTGCGCAAATGTACTATTATTTAATTATGCACGAAAAAGATCTTATTTTCCGTTTAATCGCGATGTAGTTTTTACTAATTCATTCATAATTTTTAATATTTCATTCTTATACGTCAAACTTGTTGTGCACATTGATGTGCTTAGCCGACACGCAGTAAGGGACAGAAATATTCTTACTCTGTCTCTTTTCTCTTGTGCGAATGCGTAGACAGAGTAAGGGTCAGTTCACACCGAGACGCGACGCGACGCGCAGTTTTCAAGATAGAAATACAATTACAGACCTTATCTACTACACTAAAAGGTACACAATTCAGTGTCTACCTACTACGTCGAGATACGCAGCGCGGCGCCGCCGCGCGCCGCCGCGCGGCTTAGCTCACTGAATTGTGTTCCTTTTTGTATAGTAGATAAGGTCTGTAATTGTATTTCTATCTTGAAAACTGCGCGTCGCGTCGCGTCTCGGTGTGAACTGACCCTAAAATATAGACTGCTGCATATCTTCTTTTTCATTCGCACAAGAAAAGGAGAAATATATAAACGTCACTAGCAAAGAAAAGAGACAGAGTAAGAATATTTCTGTCCCTTACTGCGTGTCGGCTAAGCACATCAATGTGCGCAACAAGTTTGACGTTTATGAATGAAATAATAAAAGTTATGAATGAACTATTAAAAACTACACCGCGATTAAACTGAAAATGAGATCTTTTTCGTGCATAATTCATTAATAGTAATTTTGTGCAACTGTGAAAATGGTAAAATGTAGAGTAATAAGCTGTAAAAATGATAGTATAATGAAGATTGTCGGAATTTGTTGTCTCTTTCGGTGACACGGATACCATGAGTCTATAGATTACTCTGTCTACGTGCGAATGAAAAAGAAGATAAGCAGCAGTCTATAGTTTACTCTGTCTACGGTCAGCATAGACAAAAATATTTCATTTTCTCGTTGACACTTTGACAGGCGACCATTGAATCAAAAGTTTCTGTCAGTTTTCTTTTCCGGTTTACCTGTGGAGTACGCGAGACGTACGTTGAAATTTTGTCTAAGAATCCTGAAATATTTAAGCTATCATTCACTGTTTTAGATTTTGTTTTATTTAAAGAGTGCAGTAACAGTTCAAAGTTGTTGTTTTACAGTGTATTTATTATTTGATTCGAATATTTCAGTGGTTTCGTGATGGCATACATGATGGGTGTAGAATCGCTCTATTTGTGGCCAGACCGATGATGTGACTTCTGATCAATATGTATTGATTTTGTTGCTAGGTCTGCCACAGGCACCTGTCCAAGATGGGAGCGTACAGATATATCCAAGAATTGTACAGAAAAAAATTGAGCGATGTGATGCGATTCCTCTTGCGTGTCAGAGTATGGCAGTACCGTCAGTTGACTCGTATGCATCGCGCCCCTAGGCCTACTAGGCCTGACAAGGCAAGGAGGCTGGGATACCGCGCCAAGCAGGGTAAGAAATGTAACTTTTTGACCGGCTCATTTGTTGATAACACCACACGTGGTGTTTTAACTAGGCAGGTTACTGATGTGATCTGTGTTTCCAGGATTCGTTGTGTTCAGAATCCGTGTGCGTCGTGGTGGCCGCAAGCGCCCCGTGCCCAAGGGTGCCACCTACGGTAAGCCCAAGAGCCAGGGTGTGAACCAGCTTAAGCCTACACGCAACCTACAGTCCATTGCTGAGGTAAGTTTTCATTCTTAAAAATATTCATTATTGTGTTGATTTATAGGTTAGGCACAGATAGGGGGATTAAAGCCCCTATTTCCCTAATGACCCAAATAAGTTCTCTTATCAAAATAAGATCATAGGGGTTGTGGTCTTCTTTTTAAAGCATGTCAAATTTTGCAGCATCTAGAGTCAGAGTTCAAGCAAGATACTCTTTCTAAAATGCTCTTCATCCATTGTTTCTATGGTTCTTTTAAAATTGGCAAAGAAAACCTCATTAAAAGCCACAAGGCAACAATAAACATTGTTACTACTACCCTAATCAATAATATTATACTTTGTTGTGATGGTAATCTCTGTTTTGCTCACAGGAACGTGTTGGTCGTCGTTGCGGAGGTCTGCGTGTGCTTAACTCCTACTGGGTGGCTCAGGACTCTTCATACAAATACTTTGAAGTCATCCTTGTTGACCCCTCACACAAGGTAATTGTTCAGTCAATTGGCTTGACCCATTCCTTTACAATCCTTTACAAGAATACTCAAATGATGAACATTTTGTCATGCACCAATCTGAAAGGTTTTGCTGAATCTTCACCTACCATTTTAATCTGATCTATACATAATTAATTAACAACACAGCCTTTCTGAAGAATAAACTAATCTATGTTCTTTGTTTCTCAGGCTATTCGCAGGGATCCCAAGATCAACTGGATAGTAAACGCTGTCCACAAGCACCGTGAGATGCGTGGTCTAACATCTGCTGGCCGCAGTTCCCGTGGTCTTGGCAAGGGTCATCGCTTCTCACAGACCAAGGGAGGTTCCCGTCGTGCCACCTGGATCCGCCGCAACACACTTCAGCTCCACCGCAAGCGATAAATGTTGCATCAGACAAGGCATTGACTTTCTATTTGATTTTTTTTATTATCTCGGATGGAAAGCCAGTGTCAAATAAAATTTTACTTTACAAATACTACTTTTTATTTTGCTCATTTTAAAGTCACCGTAATATGCCAGTTTATAAAGTGTAAGTATTGATTTCATTGGTGTTTTGTTATGATTTTACTATGGAGCCAATATACTCATACAGTTTTATTGTTATAGTTGTGCTGCTGGAATTCTTCTCTTTTGGAAATCTTCTCAATAGGTAAATATCAGTGAAGTTTGTAAATATTTTTTTGTATTGTTGGCCTGACAAAGACCAATCACATTTTGTTTTATGCTCCAAACAAGAGCTGAATTTGTGCATATTTTTGGAGACCAGTCTGTTACCTTTCTCCAATTATTACCACAATAAAGTACTCAAATGATGAACTTTATGTCATGCACCAATCTGAAAGGTTTTGCTGAATCTTCACCTACCATTTTATCTGATACAAATGCTATAAATAACATTACACTTATTTCATAAATGAAATACCTAACCATGATCCTTCTGCTTTTCAGGGTATCAGCAGGGATTCAGAGATCAACTGGATAATAAACAAACACAAGCAGAACAGAACTCTTGCCAAAAGGTAATTATCACCAAAGTTTTCAAAATATTGCCTGATTAGATTGACCCCTATGCAAATTTGACCAATCGCATTTTTATATGCTCGAAGCAAGAGCTGAATTTTGTGCATGTTTGGAATGAGACCAAAGTGTGTTACCTCATTCTCCTAAACATAGCATTCATTATTTATTTCCCAAGTATTTTATTTATTCCCTGAAATAACTCTGTATTTAAAATCTGTATGTCCAATACTAAATGTATGCATACAAAAATCTCCCCATTTATCCTGACATGAACTATTATATTTTGTATATTGATTGGAAAAAAAAGATAAAAAAAATGGTTGCCTGTAAAGTCGGTTTTACGGGCGAAGATTTTACGTGACAACGACCGATCATCCGATCATAGTTGAGTGGGAGAGAGACGCAAGGCATTCGGCGGGCCTCTCTCTCGTTCGGTGACTCATCGTAACGTTACCGAGCGTTACACTTTTTCATAAGTGACTCCCAGTCGCAACCTAATTTAAGACGTTGTCACGTCAAAAAATATCGAAATTTGAATGATGATACAATGCTTGATGAATGCGCAAACCTGATTACCACGCATTTTAAACTTCCTTGGATGGCTGAACATGACCAAATATTTTTTAAACAAACATTGTTATTGGAAATTATATTTCAATAAGATTTTTATTTCCACAGATGCACCTGCGGCGCTACAATGCTGTTGGAATTTTTTAGGTGATTATTATTTTGGTTTATGTAGTAATTTTTAAACAATCCAAAGCCGTTTAAGATCGCTTGTTAAAGTTTGTGTTATCAAGAAAACGAATTTGGAAAGATTAAAATCTTGTCTAGGTGAGGTTACTGTTATTTACATTTTCGGTAAACCTCAATCCGGCGAGAAACAAATATTATTATGCTAGTTTAGCATATGATCATGCTAAACTAGCATAATAATATTTGTTTATAATCGATTTGTAAACGTTATTTAACAAGTAATTTTCTTTCTACAGGTACCTATATTCCTACTGAAACTACACTCCCAAGCAAATGGAATCACCTACTTGTTCCGAGCGATCTTTAAAGACTAAATAACGGTTGAAAATTAATGAAAGTTATACCATTTTAGAGGCTATACTGTAAACTTGAAATTCACGCCACATGCATTTAAATTAAACCCATATTTCAAGAGCCCTATGAAGTCGGCCGGCATTTCTTTTGACGGAGCTTGTTTTCGTGCCTGGCGGGGGACGAGGAGGCGGTCTAACTTCAGACCGCTACATTTCCTTATGCGGGATATATCGGTAATGACTTCCTCCTTATGCACGATAACGCTCGTTGTCACTCTTTCCGTGCCACAACTGAATACCTCGAAGAAGTCGGTATCGCCACATTGGACTGGCTAGCGCTCAGTCCGGACTTGAATTCATTGAGCGCGTGTGGGATGAACTGAAGAGGAGGGTTCGTTCCAGAAATCCTGCTCCTTCAAGTGTGAATGAGCTGAAATCGGCTTTGATAGAGGAGTGGGAAGGTATCCCGCAAGAATCGATTCAGAAGCTGATTAGGTCAATGAAGAACCGTCTTCGAGCAGTTATTAGGGCGAGGGGAGGGAAATACAAAATATTAAAACTTGGCCAAATAAATTTATTATTAATTAATTTTTGTTGTTTTCTTCATTTATTATTTTTCCATTAACCTTGTTTTCCTAAGGCTCAACACACACCAAAAGAGCGGCGAAGCGGATCGCAGTTTCAGTGTCCATATATTTTAACTTTATTTTCATTACTATAATACTTATTATCGCATGAGAAATCGAACGAGTCGCGCGGATGCCAGCGGCGCCGCTGGAATTCCAGCGAATTAGCCGTGCGACTGCGCGAGAAGGCGCGGGAAGTCCCGAGAATGCTCGAGCAGTCGCGAGCGGCCGCTGGCAATATCCCGCCTCTCGCGCCCGCTCCCCGCGCGCGTCTTGCGCGCTAGCATTCGCATTCATTCCTTACAGTGCAACGAATACAAAAGTAATGGAAATGGATGAAGAAAAGTTCATTTATTTGGTGCAAATGTACGACTGCCTATACAATATCAAATCAAGGCATTACAGCGATAAACACATGAAAGAAGAAGAGAAGGCGCGCGGGTTCCCGCGACTTCTCGAGCATTCCAGCGACTTCTCGGGCAGTCGCTGGAATCCGCGCGCCTTCTCGACAGGGCGCTTCGCCGCTCTTTTGGTGTGAGTTGAGCCTAACTCCTTCACTCAATCCGGGATAGCTTCTTAAATACTGGTGTGATTTAAATGAATTTGGTATCAATTTAAAGTATGTATGTAATATTATTGGAATTGTATTATACTGTGTCACGGACTCTGGCAGAGCCACCATCAGGGATTTTAATTTTGATAACAAAAAATTTGTCGCCAAATATCAGAGAATTTGTCGGTCACTGGTTCAAAAGATATAAGGGTTTATAGGTATTGGGTTTATAGGTGACCGATCTGGAGAGTCTCCCCAGCAGGGCCTTATATCTCTGAAAAACTAAGGCACCTAGGGAAGATCGTGTCACTGACTCTGGCAGGGCCACCATCAGGGACTTTAATTTTGATAAAACAAAACATTTGTCGCCAAATATCAGAATTTGTCGGTCACTGGTTCGAAAGATATAAGTCAGGGTTGCACAGACTTATTGAGACCATGGGCCACTCGGGCAAATGATGAACTAATGGCGGGCCACCTGCACAAAATAAAAACATAATAAAAATAGCCAAAAATTTAATAAAAAATATAATATAGGTACTAGTTTGAAGCGTGGCACTGCATTGTGCTTACAATCTTTTTAACATTTGGCTCAAATTTACTTGTACCTACACGTGAAATTGCTTCCAAACTTTCATTTGCCCCGCTATTTCACCCGCATAAGTTTCGATCCCGTGGGAATATCGGGATAAAAAGTAGCCTATATGTTAATCAAGGGTGTCAGCTACCTCCATACCAAATTTTATCAAAATTGGTCCAGCCGCTTGAGCGTGAAGAAGTAACAAACATATAAACACACACAAACTTTCGCCTTTATAATATTAGTGTGATACCATAGATATCCGATGTGATACCGACAAAGTTTGTTCACATACATAAGTGAACCAAATAAGCTGGCGCATTTCAGGGCATTTGTGCGCATTTTTTTTTTCACATAATTTTAACAATGCAGCGGTAAAAGTTCAGCAAGTCCCCTTCATTGAATTTGTTGCGAAAATCTTGATCGTTTTGAATATTGATTAATTCTAACTGCATTGGCTCTGGTGCAGTTTCAGCTGAAATGGTGAAAGGATTGCTAAATATGTCCAAGAGGTTTAACTTTTTAATTCAAATTTATATTATATGTAAACCTCAGCAATATCTTTCCTTCAAATGTATGTGGATATAGAATACTAGCTGCGCCTCGCGGTTTCACCCGCATAAGTGTCGATCTCGTGGAAATATCGGGACAAAAAATAGCCTATATGTTAATCCAGGGTGTCGGCTACCTCCATATTTTTTTTTATCAAAATTGATCCAGCCGTTTCAGCGTGAAGAAGTAACAAACATATAAACACACCCCCACACACATTCATACACTCACAAACTTTCGCCTTTATAATATTAGTGTGATCTAAAGTGTGATATTTGCTGGCGGGCCACTGGCATATTGCCGGGGGGCCGCATGCGGCCCGCGGGCCGCGGTCTGTGCATCCCTGATATAAGTGTTTATAGGTTACCGATCTGGAGAGTCCCCAGCAGGGCCACATTTATATCTCAAAAACTAGGGCACCTAGCTAAGATCTGTTTTCTCCCATATTTTGTCGCCAATTAGTCTGAATCAGTCGCCAAGATTTAATCGGGTCTTAGGGTTCATACGCACTATGCGGTTACCCGCAATGCGGCTAGCCGTCCGGCTGACCGCAGGATGCGGTTGCGAATGCGGCCAGCCGGTTCGCGGGCAGCCGCATTCGCAACCGCAACGTGCGGTTGAAGAACCGTTGCGATTTGCGGTCATATCGATCCATTTCAAATACTTTTTGTTTTAATATTCTATCAGAATACTCTGGTAATTCGGTGTTCCAAATTGCTGGCCGACTCTGGATTTCGATGATAAATTTTTCGGTATCGAATTCCATTTTACCAGACGTACCACGTGCACACACTCACTCAATGGCGGGTAGCCGCAGACTGAACCGCACAGTGCGTATAGCAACCGTCCGGCTGGCCGTCACTCGGGCCGCAGCCCTCCGAGCGACCGGAGCGGTCTGCGGGTAGCCGCATCGCAGTGCGTATAGAAATGAATATTACGTACATAATTGTGCTTGCGGTCAGCCGGACGGCTAGCCGCAATGCGGCTACCCGCATAGTGCGTATGAACCCTTAGTTTAGGAGGGGAACTATATTTTCTATCACCAAAATTTATATTTGTCATCAAGTTGTATCACCTAATAAATAGATCTATCGCCACGAAATATTTTCGTTCTCAGATAAACAAAAATTGTTCCCAGGTATGAATTATCAAATTAATGTTAATATATGTGTAAAATAAGAGATCGATAACCAATAAAATTATATTGCATTACATGAATATAAACTTCGTTCTTATAATAACAGTTTTGTTACTTGAAATGGACATTATCGAGAACCGAATTAGTTACGAGGTTAATTATTTAAAAAAAAATGCTTAGGTTAGGTTAGGTTAAAACTGTGACCTCCTACGCACGAGCCGAGCGAGCGAAGCGAGCGGTGCCGCGGCAGCGGCCGGCGAGTGCCAGAAACGACTAAATTTTAAAGAAAAAAAATATGGAAAAAGAGATTATTTAAAAAAAAAAATATTATAGTCCTTATATCTCAGGATTTTAGGTGATTTATTGTGGAACTGATTTTGCATTGTTTGGTGACTACATTTTGGTGACAGATCTACTATTTGGAGGACAAACCCTATTATTTAAGAAACACAAAACTAATTAAATTGGTGATAGCTTAAATGATACCCGTTTAGGAGATATAATGAGTGCAATTAGTAAGGTATAGTCCAAGAGCTAGTCGAAGAGTTTTTCCGTGAATTATTCGATCTAGCTCTTGGACTATACCTACACCTATAAACCCTTATATCTTTTGAACCAGTGACCGACAAATTCTGATATTTGGCGACTGATTCCGACTAATTGGCGACAAAATATGCGAGAAAACAGATCTTCGCTAGATGCCCTACTTTTTGATATATAAATGTGGCCCTGCTGGGTGTACGTTACCCCAGCAAGAAAGTGTCTCCTAGAATTATATGAGTAGAACGTATAATTGGTGCCTTATTTGCAGTAAATGTGCCCCCACATAAAAAATGTGTGGCCCCAAGTCGTACGTTGATTATAAAATGATTCGCGACAAGAATTTACAGAATTATAATCATTAAAATCATCAACACAACTTTTTGACCAAGTAATCCTACTGAATGACTATTTCATTGTCGTTTTGGAAAAAAACGATTCTTGCTGGGGTAACGTTTTTCTAGCAGGAAAATTCTAAACGAATGATTGGAGAGAGAAAAATTGTGCATGGCTTATATGTGTGACAAAATGTGCCCCCAAAAAAAAAACTGTTCATGCATGCGTTTTTGAATAATCTTGCTAAAAGTCAAAACGATGGTGTCATAACTTTGACGGCAAAATACAAGGAACCGGCTCAATTCCAGATGTGTAGGTGTAAACCAAAATCTTGTGCCTTTAGTCAAAAATATATGGTGAAAATATTCAGCTTGGAATGTTTCGCATTAAGTAAATATTAACAAAAAACCAAAATATCTAAGCAACGGCTGGTTATCCGACCAAATTCCAATGACTACTAAAAAGCGACTGATTCATACTTATCGATGACCTTCTTTACTTTACTCACTAACCGGTTCACACGTGTTGTGCCTGAGTACACTGAAGTAGAAAAGTAATAAAATAAAGTTGTTATTGGATTATATTATTGGGGCACTAAGGGGCACACATTAAGAGCTTCTCGTGTATGTTTATTCTACAGGGGCACATGCAATGGTTTTAGAGATATACGATTCATCAAAACGTTACTCCAGCAGGAAATGCAATATCTCGAAAACCTGAAGGGGCACAGTATTTTTTTTGGGGCACATTTTGGCACACAAGCTCTCTGGCCATGCACAATTTTTCTCTCTCCGATCATTCGTTTAGAATTTTCCTGCTAGAAAAACGTTACCCCAGCAGGAATCGTTTTTTCCAAAACGACAGGGGGCACACATTTTTTATGTAGGGGCACATTTACAGCAAATAAGGCACCAATTATACGTTCTACTCATATAACTCTAGGAGACACTTTCTTGCTGGGGTAACGTACACCCCTGCTGGGGAGACGAGCCAGATCGGCCACCTATAAACGAACCAGTGACCGACAAATTAGAAAAATTAGTCGCCAAATATCAGAAGATATTTGGCGACTAATTTTTCAAAATTAAAATCCTTGATGGTGGCCCTGCCAGAGTCAGTGACAAGATAATTTTGTTTCAATTTTTACTCTAAAACTCCTACTAGGTATATCGATCTAAGAAATCAATTTCTGAAATAAATTAAAGTTTTCATTAGGAATAACGTTTACTATACAGGATTATTTGCAAAACACCAACTAACGGTAGGAGGGGTTCACATCATAGAAATAGTGGGATACACCCGAGACTATGATGAAATACCTGGGTCTCGTCCTCGACAGCCGGTAGAACTGCGTCGAGCACTTCCGACGTTTGGCTCCCAAACTAGAACGGGCCGGGGCCGCGCCTTCAAGCGGCTCTTGCCCAACCTGAGGGGGCCAAACGCCTCCTGCCGGAGGTTTTAAGCGGGGGTCGTGCGGTCCATGGCCCTATACGGGGCCCCGGTGTGGGCGCGTTCACTGCTGCGGCGAGCCGCCCACTACCTGAACGCGCCCCAGAAGGTGGTAGCCGTAAGGCTTATCCGGGGCTACCGCACGATCTCGGGTGAGGCGGCTTCTGCGGCAAATCGCGGCGGAGCGGATCTCATGGCGGCATGGAAAGAGTGACTGTCGCAACCCAGCGCAGGGCACGCCACGACAGTGGCGATAAGACCCCTCTTTGAGGAGTGGCTAGAGAGGCGCCACGGCGCCCTCACCTAACGCAGGTCCTCACCGGACACGGATATTTCGGGAGGTTCCTGCACATCATCAGGCGGGAGGAAACGTCCGGGTGTCACCATTGCCAGGATCGCCCAGAGGACACGGCGGAGGTCTGCCCCGCTTGGGCGGAGCACCGCCGTGTCCTCGTAGAGGCGATCGACAGGGGCGGCGACCTCTCGCATCCGGCCCTGGTGCAAGCCATGGTCCGGAGCGAGAGGGAGTGGGAGGCAGTTACCTCCTGCGAAGCAGTCATGCTAGCGAAGGAGGTGGTGGGATGGATGAGGGAGAGAGCTGCCGCGGGAGACGCCCCGGGCGTCGGGAGCCACGGGACGACTCCCGGCCACCGTAGGCGCGGGCCTGCGGACGGAGAGTAATGGGTAGCTCACCGTCCGATCAGGACCAGGCCTGTGCCGGACGGCGCGTTATAATACGTGTTCCACGCGCGCCTCAAAGAGATGTCAGCATGATCTGAAGGAGCCCGTCAGGGCCGAAGCCTGCCGGGTCAGCAGGATTGTCCGAAAGGGTTACCGCTGGCCCGGAACATAAAGGGCCAAGGAACACGGGTGGGTTTTAGTCAGTAAGACTCCCTTCAGCTCCTCCCAGAAAGGGAGGGGTCATTTGATGATTTCCCAACCAAAAAAAATACGTCTGTAGGTAGAGATTTATAAATAATGCAAGACATGTCCGCTATTATTGCATTCTAAGAGGCCGAGGTCTTTTGTCCCGATATTCCCACGGGATCGACACTTATCCGGGTGAAACCGCGGGGCGCTGCTTGTACGGAATATAAAAAGGCAGAGCGAGTCAATGAAGTCGTGCATTTGGACAGAATTCTCATAGTTTTGCTGACAAGTATAGGGTGGTATTTTGGACAGTATATCTCGTTGCGGTAAGAGCGGTTTTTGTGCTAAATATGCATCGTATATCATCATCTGCCTAGCCTTTTCCCAACTATGTTGGGGTCGGCTTCCAGTCTAACCGGATGCAGCTGAATACCAGTATTTTACATGGAGCGACTGCCTGTCTGACCTCCACAACCCAGTTACTGGGTATAATACGATACCCCTTGGTAAGACTGGTTGTCAGACTTTCGGGCTTCTGACTACCCGTAACGACTGTCAAAGATCCACGACTGACAGCCGGGACCAACGGCTTAACGTGCTTTCCGAGACACGGAGGGGTCACGGTATGTAAAGATGGTCACCCATCCACAGACCAACCGCGGCAGGCGTACATGCAATATGCATCGTATATGCAAATTGAATTGATTGTATGTCGTATTGTGCTCTTGCTACAAAGATCAAGAAATGTAGTTGAAGCTTAACAACTACTAGGTGCTGAGAAACCAATTCAGAAAAATAAAAGCCAAAATAGATTTCAATTAAAATTTACTTTTAATATATCTATGTCCTTATAAGTAAATAACAATAAAACGTTTATTAGCGTAGAAAACGGTTAGGTACCCGAATATAATAACTAGAATTTTAATAAGCTTTAATGATTACTAAAATGTTTGGAGAATGAAAGGAAATATATGCTAGAAAAATATTAATTTAACGTCTGACTTGCAGATGTTTTGTATATTGATGAAGATGATAAAGTGAATCAAAAAAAGATCCGAACTTACGTCTAAATAAATATAAAACAGATGTTTATACCTATTACCATTATTTACAATTTTTGAGACCAGTACACCTTATGTTTACTTTAACACGGGATACTTCTGACTGAGATACATAATTAAACAATTATAAGTAAATAAGGTTAATTTTTGTCGCAATCACAGAAATTGGTATATTTATAAATAAGGGATTTTGTGTGGAAATCGAACGAAATCCGTTATTAAAATAACCGTAAAATCCGGAGGCGTTTTTTTTTTTCGGTTTCGTATGCAATTTCTGCTTCAAACCGATTTTAATTCAGCAACACGAAAAGACTCGGGTCTCATTTATTTCTATACAATATTGTCTTTGTGCAATGAATGAAGATGATTGATGCATTCGATCTGTAACATTCACTATTACGAAATCTTACTTATTACCAGCTGTATGTATTTACAGTGTAAAATAACAAAATTTTAAGTTTAAATACTCCTTACATGTCCAATTAATATATGAAATTGATAACCTTTTGGTAAGAACTAAATCTTTTAACACAAAATATTCACATTTTACCTTTCAATAATAATAGTAATTTATTGCAAATGTTTTTTTTTTATTCACAAATTATTTTTTACTATTTCTTTATTTATTACAGTAGGTTTATGCAACATTTATTTATATACATGACTGCTTTGCTAAGCCAATTACAATAATGATTTACATTTTAACTAAAAGTATAAGCGCTTGGGACTAATTTCAAAGGATAATACAGCAATATGACCTGCATATAGAGCTCTAACACAGCTGTAGCGAGTAGCATGGCGGCTTTAACTCAACTTTAAAATTGTGAAAGCCATTGAGATGAAGAATACCTATTACAACACACTATCCGGTATAAAATCTTCAATAGTTATAAAAGGAGGAAGATCTGTTCTATTTCTACGATAAATGCTTATCGTGATTCACGAGTAGACCAAGTATTCCAAATGCTTATTTTACTACACCCTGGCTCACACTTATGACGTCAACTTATATTTAAAAATAAATAAACATGGTGAAATGAGGTTTTACTTTCCATAGACAATCTATGTCCGCCGTGCTACTCGCTTACGCAAAAATCCAAACGCTACCTTTTTAACACAATAGAAAAGGCGGCATATCTATAATTTACAAACCTTAGGGCAAGTTCACACGTTAGGGAGGTCTAATTATCGGGCACGGCTTGTGGGGGCCTTCTGTCGAACTGGAATGTGTCGGAGAGATACAGGCCGAATATCGCGACGCTGTAGAACACTGTCAGGCCGAACAGTGCGAGGCTCGCGCTCGCCGTGAACAAGTTCGAATATTCGCATCTAGAAAGAGACAAAAAATCATTAGTACGATAATTTGGGATATTGTTGCCTTTCAACGAATGTGCAGCCTTGTCTATGGTTGGGTTTAGGCCTAACCATAACCGGCGCGTGCAAACCCATGGTTAGCACGGGATTCATTCATCAGCCTGATTAACCGGACAGTAGTTCCATGTAAATGTTTAAGACCTACCAATAAAACTTTCCAGCTACGCCGCAGAGGTGTATAGTACCACTGTCCACATTTTATCAGTTATAAGTACCATGTTGTAGATGAGATGTAATGTGTTCTATTTGACAGACTATTTAATTTTGACAATTCAAAAGTGCCTGTACAAGGTTTAATTGAAATAAATGCTTTGTTGGGGGGAACGCATAAATCCCACTGCTATTGCAATTTTCCCGATAAAAAAATTGCGCTGCTGGACTAGGGCATTAAGTCCTAGACTTGAACCCCTGGTCCAGCTCACTCTGGATGGTTGTAACCGAGGGAAGCAAGGGCGGGTAGCTAGTTATTATTATTTTTCAGCCGAAAGATGTCCACTGCTGGACATAGGCCTCCCCCAAGCACCGCCACTTCCCACACCGTGCTTCCCGCATCCAGCGGATTCCTGCGGCCTTATCTATTTTGTAATATGTACCTACATTATTTGCAAATAAATATATTCTATTCAGTCAATCCACCTTGTGGGAGGCCTTCCAACGCTACGTCTTTCAGTACGCGGTCGCCACTCCAGAACCTTTGGGCCCCATCGGCCATCTTGGAGTTTCCCTACGTGATCGCATCAGAAATGAACAGGTCTGTGAAAACTTAGGTGAAGTGAGCGTGGAGTGAGCTGTCAATAGTGTCAATTAGTAAAAACCAAACTCACTACACTACACAGTAGTAAAATAAGCATTTGGAATACTTGGTCTACTCGTGAATCACGATAAGCATTTATCGTAGAAATAGAATAGATCTTCCTCCTTTTATAACTATTGAAGATTTTATACCGGATAGTGTGTTGTAATAGGTATTCTTCATCTCAATGGCTTTCACAATTTTAAAGTTGAGTTAAAGCCGCCATGCTACTCGCTATAGCTGTGTTAGAGCTCTATATGCAGGTCATATTGCTGTATTATCCTTTGAAATTAGTCCCAAGCGCTTATATTTTTAGTTAAAATGTAAATCATTATTGTAATTGGCTTAGCAAAGCAGTCATGTATATAAATAAATGTTGCATAAACCTACTGTAATGTAATAGGTTGACAGAGGAGCTCTCGAAGATAAGAGAAACTCAACGTGAAGAAGTTAAATAAAGAAATAGTAAAAAATAATTTGTGAATAAAAAAAAATCATTTAACAAAATCGACCGGCGGAATACAAACCTGAAGAACCAGACGACGGTAAGTGCGACGGACACAAGCGTCATGAGAATGTTCTCGAGGTCCCACGCGCGCTCGGGCTGCGCCCTGTCTGTGATCAGCTCGTGTGTCGCGTTCGCGGAGCCTTCCTCTGGGATGCCACGTTGCTGGAATAACATTATATATAAAGTAAGTAGGTGTTTATTTATACTAGCCGTGTGCCCGACGGGATTTTTCATCCGTAACTTGTAAAAAAATTATGATACTACTAACTTTTACTTTTAAAGAGTAGCGTAAACGACAATTTCCTTGTTTGCACGGAAAAAAATTTTTTTTTTTAATTTACGGTTATCGGATTCTTCCTTTACTTGTGCTACATGACATTGCTTTTGCCAATTTTCATGATTCTAGGTCAACGGGAAGTACGATGTTCCGGACCTATAGGGTACTTCCCGTTGACCTAGAATCATGAAATTTGGCAAGAAGCAATGTGTACGGAACCCTGGGTGCGCGAGTCCAACTCGCACTTGACCGGTTTTTTTTTGTAACACAATCTTTTAGTAATATAACAATGCTTTAAGGTAACGCTTCGCTCATTTTATAAAGACTTTGAACTCGACGATACCTAAATTTAATTAAAAAAAAAACATTGTCATCTAAGATGGTTCACGAACGCAAGTACCTAGGTGGTTCTATTAAAAAAAAAAATGCTGTGTATTGTATTGTGGTGACTAACTACTTTGAACTTTGCAGCTATAATGAGAATAATGAATAAACTTAACCTGGATGATGTGATGACTACACGAACTATTTAGGAGGAAAATAAAAATGAAAGTTGCTTATTATCATCATGGTGAAACAAATGAGACTCCAAGAACGAAGATACTATGCATTTGTTAGGTGCACCAGAGGCAAGTGACACTGCTTACATCCTTATTGTCTGAGAGATGCTACACACTTGTTCGGGCCATTCAGTTTAGCAGTTTTTCTTGGACAACAAAGCCGACCCGAAACAATTACTACACTTATTCGGCTCGTGCTGACCAGCAAACTCTATTCGGTATCTACCCGTATTATGTTCGGGTGGGCTTGTTGCAATTCGAGCTAACCCGAGCGACTTTTTTTCGAACAAGTATGTACAATGTGTATTCGATTTTGCCGCCCTCTCAGCTGACCCGAACAAATGTATAGACTTGGTAAACCGCTAAAGGCTTCTAAAGCAATCTTTCGCGACTAGTATCTTGTTCTGTCCGTTCATACCGCTAACACATTGCTCGCTCCACACACCTGATTATCAGAGGCTTCAGTGTGAGTTTTTTCACTCATGTTCGATTGCGAGCGCGTTAGAATTTTATATGGAAAAAGTTATAGCGCCACCTGGTGGTCACTAGGAGAAACCTAGTTTCCCATACAAAATTCTAACGCGCTCGCAGTCGAACGTGGGTCGAAAAAACTCACACTAAGGCCACAGTACCCATGGGGTGCACGAAGCAGTGAACCACAGCTCGGTCATGTAGGTCGCGTCGTCTAATAACACGCGTCCATGGAGATGACACTGTATACATTGCTGGGTACACTCACCTGATTAACAGTACGCTTGGGGTGCACGAGGCAGTGTACCACAGCTCGGTCATGCAAGCCGCACGCACTCAGCGTAGCCGCGTCGTCCAATAATACGCGTCCGTTGAAGATCAACCGCACGCGGCATTCTGCTGTCAGCTCCGTCGAGAAATGACGCCTGAAAGGTTAAAAATGTTTCGTCTGCAGATGGAGTTTCTCGTGTGAGATTGCATCACAGATGTTCCATTGAACATTTACATAAATGATAAATGATTTTATTTCTGTAAGTAGGTTTGTACAAACACTTTTACACGTCAATCATATTTTTTTAAATTGTGTTATTCAATACGAAATGAGGTTATTTATGAGAAGCTTTTGCCCGCGGCTTCGCCTTGCATGATAAAAATAAAATTTCAACGTACAGACTTCGCGAAACGTATCGTTTCTCAATTATAGGAACCTAGCATAAGTCTATCTATATCTGTGGTACAGACAGGCACAGACAGGAAATTACTTTCGCATTTATTTATTACTTAGTTCATATATTAAGTATGGATTTGCCATTTCTTTAGGCGATATATGTATAGGTGTTTCTACTTTGTGTTTCTTTGGCGATGTCGCATAACTTTTACGTTCGTTAGAACTTAATAGAAAAAAAAAATCAATACTAACCATTTAAAATCCTTCAATAACTCATCGAGACTCCCTTCAACCTCTTTCAAGGTGTCGTTCAAATATTTCAGTTTGATCAGTATTCTCCTTCTCGCTCTCTCTTCGGCCTGTTCGTTCGTCATCGCGTCGACAGTGCCCTCTGTGGGCTGTGCTTCCGGTTTTTTCTCTGCGTCAGCTGTTGAAGGGGCATTTGTTTCTTTTTTGTCCTCTTTTTTCGCTTCAGACGGTTTTATTGTGGAGGTGTTCGACTCTGAAACAATGAATAAACCAATTTTGACACATGCCTCGCAGAACGGATGCCCGATGGAGGCTAAGTGCCTTTTCACACGTCCCGGTTGCCGGGTACCCGGCGGCGCAGTGTATAGCCATGTACGTTGGCTTTCACACTTACCGGCGGTGTTTGCTAGTATATAAGTATAAGTAACATATATACATATTTGTTACGGTCGCGAATCATATTTTAATCAACGTACAACTTAATACTAACGTTTTTCTAACAAAAAAAAAAAAAAAAAAAAACGAGTGAAATATCAAAATTAAGGGTTTTAAAAGGTGATTACAAAAATATATACAACTTATATGGTTAAGGGTAATTCGTAGTGGAAAATCGTAAAAAACACGTTAAATAAAATAACTATTTCATCTTTCAAATTTGTAAACTAAAAATCTGGAAATAAAAAAAACTAAAAAACCCGACTGCGGTAAAAAATTAAGTTAAAAAAAACTGAAAAGCTAAAAACAAGGCCCTTTTAAATTAAATAAAAGTTGGAAGCAGGCGGGACCCATACCATTTTTTTATTATACATATTTTCAAACTCAAATGGGTATTTTCAAACTCAAATCTGAGCGTTGCTGACTGGTTCAAAACCACTACGCCTACAGAGGTCGCTATTATGTCTAGAGAAATATAATTATAAAGTGTCCTACCATTGGCTCGTGTGAAGAAGTCGCAGCCGGCAGTGACGTCAGCCTCCATGGCGCTGACGATACTGTCCATCTCTCTGATTTGCGCGTTGCTGGCAGGTTCGGCCTCCTCGTGAACTTCGCTCTCGTCGCTTGTGGACTCTGCAGCGTTTTGTATGTTGTTTGAAGCTGAACAAGAAGAATTAAGTTTTATGAAATAAGAATGTAAGGTATTAGTACTTAATTTAAAGTAAAGTGAAGGTATAAGTTGAGCTACACGATGGCTGACGCATGCGTGCAAAACAGATAAATTCATATGGCAGTCGGGGGACATCTTAGAATAGGTGTTCCACAGAACGGTCCCCCGACTTCCACATGAATTTATCTGTTTTAGTCTCGTTATTACATAAATTCTTTAAGTCGGGGGTTTTTTAATTATTTTATCCTTTTCCAATTACATTTATACGTCGTGAGTTTTTTCAAAATTTATAATTTTGCTTTTATTTCAAACTTTTTAAAGAGCATAGGTTTATTATACACATAAAGAGAAGAGAAGATATGAAAACCGCATCAAAATCGGACTAGTCGTTTGGAGATAAATGGCAAATTTGCTTACACAAACAAATGTTTACTGCAGCGCCCCCTGGTGAGTTGTCACCGTAACACCTATCTAAGAACATGCACCAATCAAATCCAAACCCATCACTGAAAACCGCATCAAAATCCGACTAGTAGTTTTGGAGATAAATGGCAACATTGGTTTGCACACACTGCATCCACTCACCCCAAACGCTTAAACCGTCTCCATATCGTCGCGGGTAAAGACACTGTGACATCTGAGTTTGTTTCAGTGTTTATTCTGAGAGCCGACCTCATATAGTTCTAAAATATAATTATTTCTTTTGGACGTGTGGCTCGTGCGTGGCTAAATGATAACATCCGCACGGGTCGAAGGTTACGCTCGCCGCGGTCGGTTCGTGAATAGGTGACAATCCATTACATATGGATACCCCTTCGTGGACTCTGCTGTCATTCGTTAATCTTTGACAGTCGTTACGGGTAGTCAGAAGCCCAAAGTCTATCAATTACTAACAAAGAGTAGATTGGAAGCCGACCCCAACATCGTTGTGAAAAGGCCATGCAGATTGTTTGATTCTTTTAAAGTGTAACAGGTTTATTACAACCAATTTACAGAAATAAAATGACATTTAAAGTGACCATACCAAAAAGAAAAAGAACACAAAACATCTTATAAGAATAATGTTAACCAACATGGTCATATAGATGACCAAATTATATTCTTATTATAGTTTTATTATTACACTTAGGAAATTTGCAATATAAAGGTCACAGCACACGTGTCGTATCAAACTGAAAAGGGATCGGCACCGTATCAGCTCGAGTCGTTCAGTATTCTTTGTATGAAACTCCCTACTGCAACGCATACTAATCGGAATCGTAACGTAACCGTGCGCGCGTGCGGTGCGTTACGGCTCGTCGTCCCCGCGCTTACGTCTCTCCGTACCTGAGCTTACGTCTACCCTTGCTCCTCTCACCCCTCCCGCCTGCCTGCTGCATCATCAACCAGCTGTCGGCGAGCCGTAAGCGCGACGTCGCCTAGCCGTAGCCGAGTCGACGTATCGGAGCTTCTGATCCGCTTTGGTTACGTTCTTACCTTAGGTTGACGCCTGTTTGACGGCGAGGCGAAAGGTGATACGGTGCCGATCCCTTTCCGATTTGATAAGTGTGCTATGACCTTAAAGCGGTTATCCACTTTAACAGGTAAAAACTTTTTTTGGCTTCAGAACCATGTGATGCCAGCACATCAAGCTACCCGAAACTGTCAAATTTTCCCAATCAACTTTGAACCCTACGCTTTAGCGATAAAGTTGAAAATCTATTAAAGAAATTTGAGAGATTGTAGTAGCTTGATGTGCTGGCGTCTGTAAAAACACAGGAAGATAAAGCATACAGTATTTATAATCCAAGATTTTCTTTATATTAGATTGCTTACGTAAGTATGTAATATGTATATGAAAAACGTTTCGTCCATTTAGAACTACTTGTAAAGTATTATTAAGAAAACTGCACTGCAAAGTTGTTTTAAATAGTAACATGAACATCTATTTTTTTTAAATATGATTTGGCATTTTTACGATGATTTGCAAAATTTTTTATTGCATATTTTAAGTTAGATATCATTTAATAGTTTTAATTTACATAGGTTAGAAAAACTCGATTAAGGGTGAATTTCACAAAACTTTTATATCTAGAATAATAAGTCTTATCCTGATAGGAACTTTTCACAGTTTTTCCTTACTAGAGCTGTCAGACGACAATTTTATTCCGCGTATAAAATGTATCTGACTAAGGGCTGATTTTTCCATCGCCAGATAACTTTTATTCGAGGAATAAAATTGACGTTTGACAGTTTTTGTATGAAACAACTGTAAAAATTTCAAAATTATTCCTCGAATAAAGTTATCATATGATTGAAAAATCAGCACTTAGGTAAAATCAGCCCTTAGTCGGCCGATACGAGCCCGACGGCCTAATCAAAATTCGAAAGATAGATTTCAATGTTAATTTATTTTAATGATCAAAAAAGTCTGCTAACGCATACCCTGCAAAATGAAACAGCAACGATGCTTGGCTGTAAAAGTTACGGTTTGAATGTTAATTTCTATATGTATAATCATTCAAAACAAACTTACCATCAATTCTCCTATAGAAATGCATCCGATTATTGTCCAGCATGGCCATATCAGCGTCTACTATGCTATCCATCTCTTGCACGGGAATCAGGCTCGTGTTGCCTTCTTCAGTCGTCTCTGTAGTACTGGCACCTGCACAATAATTATACATAATATAACATCACGCGTGCATTTCTCAACGGGAGATGCATTTAAAGTCCCCGTCACGAGAAGCTATACATTTTGTAAATAAAGAACTTCTACTAAGTTACGTAGCGACAATTCAATCAGAACAAATAATCCCATATTTAACAACTTAAAGCGTACCTACTAATGTACGTGTAATATGTAACTAACGAACAATTTCACTTGGTCGGGTTATATTTTAGCGATATAAAGCGCTGTCGTCTAATGTTTTGTGGTACTGGAAGGCGTCTGTCTGACTCATGAAACGTAAACATTTGGGCCGCCATTTCGAAGTAAGTTCACGTTGACGCTGTCGATGCTGCAGAATGCCGATTACTTTGAATTGTGTGACGAAAGTAATTAGATGTGTGTTAACATCTAATTATCTACATATCCCTATATAAAAATCATTACAAAACTTTTTTTTTATTTGATCCCAGGGTTGCGAACCCCTGAATGTGTGTTTAAAAAATTACATCTTCTCGTGACGGGGACTTCGACCTTCAAATCGATCCAGCGTGAATTAGGTTGCAACCTAATAGCGTAACACACGATCAATCACAATCTGAATGATTTTGAAGGGTATAGCTAATCTATTGCTTCATAAATTCGAAAAATTTGTCTGCTCAACAACGTAAATAACGCAATGAATGTTGTTAAACTGTCAAAATGAAAGCCATTGCTATTGTTGGTATGTTACGCAATTACCCGCTGGATTTCAATCATCGATCGATCGCAATCTAATTGAACTTTGGCAGACTGTATAGGACAGTAGGTACTACAATTTCACCCGTTTTTAGAGTTCCGTACCAAAATGGTAAAACGGAACCCTTATGCTGAGACTCAGTCTGTCTGTCTGTCTGTATGTCACAGCTGGATATCTCAAAAACTACTAATGCTACCAACTAGAAATTTGGAATAGTTTCAGATGGCGTTTGCCCAACTATTTTGTAAATAAGTTTTTTTTTGTCAAATCGTTTAGTTAGAAGACAATGATTATGCTTGTTAAACGCACATGACCATTCACAGCGAGTTCAAGGTATAGACTACTGATAAAAAAGTCATTATAATCAAGACAACGACGATTTAGCATAACTTCGTAGTCTATTCGACGTTTGTACGAATTTTTTCAACAGGTATTGCGGATGCGTGTGAACTCTACCTTTTTGGAGGGCAATGTCGATGTGGTCAATGGCAATGTAAGTATATCCGTTTAATTGTCTTGGTGCTACACGTGTCCTGAGTGTTTTCGTTTTTATAAGTCTTGAATAGGTATAAATTTTATTTTAAAGCCAGGGAAATATATTTTTAAGAAAATTGAGTACCAACATAATTCTCAGTAAATACAAATCACAACTGTCATCTTTTGGCGGTTCTATGGAATGGCTATAACACTGCAAATTGTTAAAGTGTTAAATTAACAATTAATTTCTCTGACTGTACCTACAGTCAAGGAAACCTGGCTACAGTCAGAAATTAAGGTCCCAAAAAATATAGAAACCGCAGCTCTCTGCATAACCACTGCACTGGCCAATGCAAAGAAACGCCTATCTAGCGAAGATAAGAGGACGAGCCTAAGGCGCCTTTCTTCGGTGACCGGTCAGTTCACCAAAAAATAATTCATAAATTTTTACTTGACAAGCAACGATTGGCAAAAACATTTGTCATTTCATCATTATACAACAACAAGTTTACCAAATAATTCAATTAGCAAAATAATTATCCGATAAACTTTTATTTAATAACGTATTATTTGACAAATAAATTCATTATTTTTACATTTTATTTCATAAAACAACGTTTAGAATAAAATCATTACACATATTAACCTTTTAACCGCCTACGTCGGATTAATCCGACAAATATTTTCGGGCCCATTTCGCCAGAGTCGTATATTTACGACCAAAATATCACTGCTCGTTTAATCAGATTTTTTATTTAATTACGCTGTATTCTATCAAAAATATGTTTATATTAATTTTCGATTCACTGTGCCGGGCGCTAGGGACACGCCAACTGTTCTGAAGTCGGGCGGTTAAAAGGTTAATATTATAAAATAAACTTTGGGACTGGTTTCGAAATGTATTGCACCCGAACTCAACGAACACAATAGGCGACGTAGGATGCAAGGGCGAGCGAAGGGCACCCGAGGATAGGTTTGGTTTTACACAGAAATAGGGGCCCCCCAAAACGGGGCTCCGTCGACATATGATGCAAGAGCGAGCGAAGGGCACCCCGAGGTTAGGTTACTTTAAACCCTTTACACAGAAATAGAGGCCGCGCGAAGCGGGGCTCCGTCGACATAGAATAGTTGGGCAACTTTGCCCACTTATTTCATCTAAAACTATTCCAAATTTCATCTAAAACTATTCCAAATTTCAAGTTGATAGCATTAGTAGTTCTTGAGACATCCAGCTGTGACAGATAGTAAGGTATAAGGGTTCCGTTTTACCATTTTGGTCCGGAACCCTAAAACCCCGACCATCTGTAATGTACTACTAAAAAAAAACAACCGACTTCCAAAAAACACTACAAAGTGAAAAAGAACTTTAATTTCGGAAGTACTTTGGATCTGTATTTTAGTTTTTTGCCACCGACTTCCGAAATTAAAGTTATTTTTCACTTTGTAGTGTTTTTTGGAAGTCGGTTGTTTATTTTTTGTGAAAAAGTTTTTTTCACTTTATAGTGTTTTTTGGAAGTCGGTTGTTTTTTTTGTAAAAAAAAAATTATTAGATGCTAGCTCTACTCGCTTCTCGCCGGCGATGGGACCGGTGCCTTATATCTAGAAAACTAGCATTCTAGGCATCAGGCTTGACTTAGGCGTGCTATGATTCGAAACAGTCGGCCGGCAAAATATATTGTGTTACAAACTAAAATGTGTGTCACATTTTAGTTAGTAAACTGCACTGTCTGCCTTGGGATTCTATTCTGTAATCTCGTGCATGTACAGACGCCAGCACATCAAGCTACTACAATCTGTCAAATGTCTTTAATAGATTTTCAACTTTATCGCTAAAGCATTAGATACAAGGTTGATTGGGAAAATTTGACAGTTTCGGGTAGCTTGATGTGCTGGCGTCTGTACATTTCAATAAATAAATATTTGATTTTGGAGCCCAGCGTCCCGAATTATTACGAACAAGTTTGTAGCACCCCTTACCATCTTTACCTGTATCTATCTACTGCTATGTTTTTTTTGTAATTCTAGCTGTGCCCGCGAATTCGCTCGCGTGCATGTCGAAAAACTAATTGGATTTCATGGGTTTTAACTTTTTGCGCGGAACCCTACTTAATTATTTTTCTAAAATAGAGTAAATAAGCCTTAATGACTCTATAAACCATCAGCAATTTGTCAGTGAAAGTCCCGTCAAAATCGGCCCAGCCGTTTCGGAGATTAGCCGGAGTCGGAACACAGCCAGACACAAAAAAATGTGTTGTATATACTTTCATATTCATTTAGTAATTAGCATACATTACAAACAGACATTTCAATTTTTAATTTATTTGTACAGATGCACTAACTTTTGTCGCAACTGACTGGCTTGGCTGGCTGTTGAACACTCAAAGTTATGCTATAGCACATAACAATGTGTAACACCACAGATAGGTACTGTCTTGTCTGTGCTGCCTTGTACTTGTTTAATAAATACCTATGAATTACAATGCTCAGGCGCAGGCTACGTCATCTACATTCATTATTATTATTATGACATGGCACATTGTCATACCTATTTGCTGAATAGTATTCAGTGAATACTGTTATAGAATCCATTATCCATACTAATATTATAAATTCGAAAGTAACTCTGTCTGTCTGTATGTTACCTTTTTACGCCTAAACCACTGAACGGATTTCGAAAAAATTTGCCAGAGAGATAGATTGCATCCCGGGCAAGGACATAGGATAGTTTTTATCGACATTACTCGCGGGCGAAGCCGCGGGCAGAAGCTAGTAATATTATAAATGCGAAATCCGACTAAAGAAACGATGGGTGGACTGTGTGAAAGATGACACGGCTAGAAATTACGGGCGTGACTACTGAGAAGAGAAATAATAAAGGTTTAGGTATGGAAGAAGATGATATGCGCCGAAACTAGATACATTGGGTGAAGAGCAAGAAAATGATGATGAAATGAGAAAGTAACATGTCCGTAGGTTACTTTTTCACGCATATACACCATAATCAGCCTATAACGTTCCCACTGCTGGGACACAGGCCTCCTCTCAATGAGAGGGAGTGGGCCGTAATCCACCACGCGGGCCCAGTGCGGGTTGGTGGATATACACCACTGAACCGATTATTATAAAAAAACTGATTGATTTTAGGCCAATTCTAACTCAAGAGATGTATTGCTAATTCTAATGATTATAATTTTGTAATGATGTGTCATATTTGTTACGGCTGCGAATTATATTCTAATCAACATACAACTTGACACTGCACGCGTAGCGTGACCACCATAGAAACGGGTTTTGTCGACGACGGAGGAAAAGAAGCATTCCTTTAAATTAATAAAACAACATCACGCCTTTGTTCCAGGGGTCGGCAGCGGTGTAAAGAGAGCGAAACGACTACACAAATGAGGCAGTCTCAATAATATTAAAGTCAGACATAAATCCATATTTGTAAAAAAAAAGTAATAATTATTATTAACATACTTGCAGTTTCAGAAGTGGGAGGTTGACTGAACGTGGTTGTTGGAGCAGCTGTTATCATTAAATTGGATCCTGTAAACAATAAACATGTTTTAGAACAAGCTCTGTAAATTACTTATCTATAGCTTAACATAAATTGTTTCTCAATTGACGTCAGACTATAGTATGAGACTGCAATCATTTATTAAATTAATTATTTATCACCTACAAACTTCTTATAAATAAAAATTATAATTATAAAGAAAGAAGTTTCTATGAATAAATATAATGACGATAGACACTGGTATCTCATCATGGAGAGCGATTTTGTGTTAACTTTTTTAAAGAATTTGTAGGTGCCGAAATTGCTTGTAAGAGCTCCTGAGAGGTAATTGCGTTCCACACTTTCAGTAGCAATGGCTTTTATTTTGACAGTTCAACAACATTCATTGCGTTATTTACGTTGTTGAGCAGAGGGTTCCGTACCAAAATGGAAAAAACGGAACCCTTATAGTGAGACTAAGTCTGTCTGTCTGTCACAGCTGGATATCTCAAGAACTACTAATGCTAACAACTTGAAATTTGGAATAGTTTTAGATGACGTTTGCCTAACTATTTTGCAAATAAGAAATAAATAAAAATATATGTATATTTTTTGCAACAGGGACTGAAAGGGGGTCTAAAAAATAAGAAGTGGGACTACTAAGGCATGTGGGGTATCATATGAAAGAGCGCAGTTTGCACATTCTCAAACATTTTTTCTTTTTTTTTAGGCCTCACAGTTTTCGACTTTTGATGAAAAATTAAAAAAAAAATACCGTTCCCCCCCTTATCTCCGAAGTTTGCAAAGATAAAAATCTGAAATTATTCTATGTGATAGAAGTTTATGTAAAGATTACAGGAAAAATAAAACGAAGTCTCTAAATAGCACACTTTTTCAGAAATCATCAACAAAAGTTACATTAGGTCCACTATCGGTCAAGAGATGGCGCTGACATAAAACTGCAATATTCTACACCGCAGTGCACAGTGTTAAAATTCTCTGATGAATTTAAAAACATATAATGGTACGGAACCCTCAGTGCGCGAGTCCGACTCGCTCGTGCCCGGTTTTTTTTTTAAGCTCTGGCGTTCAAAAGGTTAATAAAGTTTTTATTGAACATATGAAGTTAATGGATTAGCAATTTCCTTCAAAATGGACTGTGGTTGAAAGCGTGTTACGCAAATAGGGTGCTATTCGTACTGCTAACTTCACCTAATGTTGTCTACCACGATGAATAATCTCTATTTCAGTAAATTGGTTTTAAAAAACACTTTAGCATATCAAAGATAAATTAAGTTTTAAAACTTGATAAGGTTGGTGTTTCCTACCGAACTGCTCTGAAAAGAAACACCCGACACTAAACTCAGAGGTTACAGTCCAGACGTAATTTTCGTCAGGTCATATGAAGACCATTCAGATTACAATTTGAGATTATCTTTTGAGCATGCAAAGAGTATTTATAGACCTGTAAAATGGAATAAGTAGATGCTTACTGGTGCGAATGCTGACGGTGACAGGCTGTAGTGGTCTGGAGCGCACGACCAGCACAGTTCCGTATCGATTCGGCCGCGCGTTGGTGGACCACCATGCTAAAACCGCCACCACCACCACAAGTAGCACGACCACAAATTGCACGACTTCATCACCGACACCGTCGATCATCATCATTGTGAGGCACCTGGACAACATACATGTAAGTACTTATTGAAGTGAAAACTTCTTTAGGAGCATTGGACATTTTTTGAGATGGAGAAAAAAACCATTGAACTCGCGACACTGTTACCGTAAGCGACACCGCGCGTGTTTTGTTTATAAGACGATTAAAAAAATACCCACTTCGGATGTGTTCGGCTGTCCTCGGGATGTACTCGGTTTTAATGTATATCCGATAAGTCAATGAGTATTCTGTTTGTGTTTTGTTTTCACTTCTGTCGGCACTGCCGGAGTGCCAGTGTTTTTTTTTTGTTTAGGAAACTTTACAGAAGCCAGCCATAAAGCTCTTCTAATGAACGAATGGATAGAATAAGAAATGAGTAGGTACATAAGAGGAAGCTTGAAAGTGGCACCGGTAACTGAAAAGTTGTGTGGAGTCGGCTGTCATGGTATGGGCATGTGTTACGGAGAAATGAGGAAAATGTCGTGAGGAGAGTTTTGAGTAAGGATATCGATGGTTATAAGAGTAGGGGAAGACCAAAGAAATGATGGATGGAATGTGTGAATGATGATATGGTTAGAAAGGGGGTGACTACCGAGATGACGACTAATAGAGAAGTATGGAAGAAAAAGACATGTTGCGCCGACCCCAAATAAATTGGGACAAGGGCAGGAGAATGATGAGCTCTTCTGGTGAACATAAATCAAGCCGAATTCAGTTTTCGTTTGCGGTCGGTCTCTAGACACAAGTAAAGGATGGTGACGTGTTGCAATAGTATTGTCGTGATTTTTATAAGGTATAATGATTTGTTGAATACACCTTTTGGCTTGTTAATAAATATGTTTCTGCTGCAGCGGCACAAAGCATTCTCCAAAATACAGTATGCTTTATTATGTACTGTGACTTGAATTACAGATTAGTGCAGCCTATGGATAAAAACAAAGTACTGAGACTGCACATTTTTTCAGTATTGTCAGTAAAACAACAAAAAAATTTGGTAAAAAGAATGCAATTAAAACTAATTTCAATTAAAAAAAACTGGCCAAGTGCGACTCGGACTCGCACACGAAGGGTTCCGTACCACAAGGCAAAAACGCCGAAAAAAACACGTTTGTTGTATGGGAGCCCCCCTTAAATATTTATTTTATTTTTAGTATTTGTTGTTATAGCGGCAACTAAAATACATCATCTGTGAAAATTTCAACTGTCTAGCTATCATGGTTCATGAGATACAGCCTGGTGACAGACAGACGGACAACAAAGTCTTAGTAATAGGGTTCCGTTTTTACCCTTTGGGTATGGAACCCTAAAAAAGTAAAAATAAGTGGTGTTTGTCTTTCTTTTCTTTTATTATTGATTATGTTACAGTCATAAGTTAAGCTCAATAGGTATTGTCAAAATATACAATAGTTTACTAAAGTAAATTCAATTAGATATTATGTTGTAATACGGAGTAATTATTTTCATACATGGGAAATACACAGTTATTAATCACAGTAATATTATAAAGGCGAAAGTTTGTGAGTGTGTGTTTATAGGGGGTGTTTATATGTTTGTTACTTCTTCATACTCAAGCGGCTGGACCAATTTTGATAAAATTTTGTATGGAGGTAGCTGACACCCTGGATTAACATATAGGCTACTTTATATCCCGATATTCTCACGTGCTCGACACTTTCGCGGGTGAAACCGCGGCGCGCAGCTAGTAAATGATAAAAACTTATGCAGAAAAAGGTCAGGTTGATTTTTTTGTAAGGTTGTGGGAAAGAAATCACTGGTCGGAATAAGGTGGGACAATATGGCTATCATATGGCCATTATTTTATAATGTTTGTGTTTTCTTATCCTGTGTTTGTTCCGCAATAAAGAGTTGATAATCCATTTTTTTGTATTTAATGGGTTTTTTATTTAGAATTAAAATAATATGTAAGTAAATAACAATGAATACCTAATTAATTAATAAACATAACAAAATTATATCCTGACTTATCTAAAACTGAGAATGAGGATGCTGTGAGATTTGTGAAAAATATGTCATGGCACTGTCTATTCAATAACTGAGATAAAGGTGAAGGTGGGAGGTGGTGAGGGATGTTTGCCTAAAGAAGACATTTCTGTTTTTAATTTTTAACTGTGGTTGCAGTCTCACAAGATAATTTAATTTCCATTTCATTGAAAAGATTTAATTTTAATAATTTGGTTATAGGTGAAAATAAAGATGTTTGCCTCAAAGAAGACATTCCTGTTTTCAACTGGGGCTGCAGTCTCACAAGATAATTAAATTTAAATCTCATTGAAAGGTTAAATTTTATATGCCTCAATTTTGTTTTAAATTTACAGGCCTCGAATACATCTATTATGAATTCTTTATGCAATCACCTTGTATTTACAGTTTTTGTTAGAATTTGTAGTTCTAGAGTAATAATTTTAGTAATAAAATTAGTAACTCCAAAATGTATAGTATACTGGTTTTTTTTTTAATTTACAGTGTTTATCTAAAAACAATGATTAAAGTTAAGTGATGTTTAAATGTCAAAAAATTATGGTGAAACAGTTGCTGATCACTACCTATCTTTAAGCAACATTTATGAATAAAGGGGTTCATGTTTAAGTATTTGTATATTGTCCATGGCAAAACATGTAAGATCTTAATTTTATTTATATGACCTTAATGAACCATGTTTTAAACCAAATAAATATATTAAAAAAAAATATATATTCATAAATACACAATTAGGTATTTTATAAAATTATATTATTCTCAAAATCGGTCAGTGGGTCGTCTTAGGGGCGGATTTTCAAAATCAAATCAATTGTTTATTGCAATCCATAGTGTACAATTACAGGTGGTAAATAAAAAAATAATACAAACAATTATGGACCCTTCTCATACCTTAACATTGGCAAAATCATCGAATGTTACCGGAGCCAGAACCTCAAAAAATAGAATAGAATTATGGACCCTGTCACTCACTGTGAAGCAAGCCAGCTGTGTTGAATTGTTACTCTTTGCACAATTATGTTTTTGTTAATTATTGTTTAGAGACCTGAATTTACCAGAGTATGATAGTTTACATGCTTCTGAATAATGCATAAACAAACTTTCCATTTGATTTTGAAAACTGACTGGTGTATGACCAAAAACACATACAATATTGTTACATTCTCGATTTTGGACTGTTACAAGTAGTTATCAAATCAAATTAAGCCATAAAAGCAAACATAACAGATTAATTACCAGTAGGTATATATTATACCTACATTACACTAAATGTTATGTAGCTAGACGTAGACAGTGCGTCAGATGATACACGGCCAACTTCTAAAGCACAGCACATATGACTAGCCTTTCTAGATCCGACCAGATTCAAGGTCGGATGGCGGTTTTAAAAACAATAGTCTTTACCTCGCACTTCTTCGGTTAGAGCTCCGCACACAGCAAACAGCAGAATTGGCAAATATTTACAATTATTGCGACTCAATGCCTCCGTCGTAATAAAACATCTCGAAAATAGCTAAAGCCACACCGAAACTTGAAGCACAAATCACTAGGAATATTTAATTAGAACTTCACTTGAAATTGTTGTTAATCTGACGACAATAATGTCTGTTTTACGTGTAAAAATTTGTTTTATTTTTTAATCCGACATTTGGACGACTCGAGATCACAAAATTGAAGAAAATATGTACACACAGAGCATGTATATGTACAACTGGTACAACAGATTAAAAATGAAAATTGTTTCACGTACAGATCGCCCAGTATATCTTTCACTTTTTGTCCCTGATAGGTTTCCAGCATGGACTTATTATTCTAATAGAAGTAATAATATAATAAGTCCATAGTTTCCAGCGATTCCGTCGTCTGTCAAAAAATATGTCTGTGCTGGAACTGATGCAAAGGAATAAAATTTATTCCTTTCCATCAGTTCCACCACATTATGTCTGTGTTTAAAACTAAGTTTTAAGTTTTAAAGTAGAAATAATATATCGTGATTAGTCTCTATCACTGACCTCTATAATACATAGAGGCCAGTGTGCAGTGAGTGGTCTCTATAGACTCATGGTATCCGTGTCACCGAAAGGGACAACAAATTCCGGCAATCTTCATCATACTATCATTTTTACAGCTTATTACACTGCACCTTACCATTTTCACAGTTGCGCAAATGTACTATTATTGAATTATGCACGAAAAAGATCTTATTTTCCGTTTAATCGCGGTGTAGTTTTTATTAATTCATTCATAATTTTTATTATTTCATTCATAAACGTCAAATTTGTTGTGCACATTGATGTGCTTAGCCGACACGCAGTAAGGGACAATCTCTTTTCTTTGCTAGTGACGTTAATATATTTCTCTTTTTCTTGTGCGAATGAAAAAGAAGATATGCAGCACTTGCATCTATAGTTTACTCTGTCTACGGCTGCCGGCGAGTCGCTGGTGATTTTAAAATCTCACGTCCACACCATATTTTGAGACGCACATAGCACATCGAGCTATCTATCTGAAACTGTTAAATTTTCCCAATAAACTTTGAACCTTATGCCACAAAATACAGAGAGTACAGAAGGCAATCACATGTATGTACGTACTTCACTTTTCATACCTAACGCTCGTGCTCGGCGGTCGCGCTAGGGTTGTCAACTTTGGTTTAAGTCTCTGCGCTGCGTGTGTACTAAGCTTTTGCATAATCAGCCTTTAATGTTCCCGCTGCAGCGCTGCTACACCAGCTGCTGAGACACAGGCTTCCTCTCAGCGAGAGAGAGAGGGAGTAGGCCGTAATCCACCACGCGAGCTCAGTGCGGGTTGTTATGCTATGTTCACATGCACGCCGTACAGCCCGGCGGGCTGCCTGGCGGGCTGCGCGGCATGCAGCCCGCCCCAGGTCGGCGAAAATTCAAGCTGTTCACACGCACGCCGCCGTCGTGTCAGTCAGTGCCAGCATGGCGGGCAGCGAGGATCTCGGTGTTGTTGCTGCCATATCCTTTGGCTTAACTTATTTTTATTGGAAAAAGAAACAAAATGATGAACGACGGAGAAAAAGACTGCAAAGAAGATCCACTCGTCACGAAAGCGCGAGAGAGACTGACTGCCCGCGCGCGTGAAAACAGTCACCGGGCGCCCGCACATTCATCCTTTGAACTTTGCCAAAAAACCGACACTCGCCCGGTTCGCGGCATTCACGTTCACAGGCGCGTTTACGGGCTCGGGCGTACCGTTTATGAAAATATTATTGTATTACGGTATTACACCGCATTTACACAATCGTGCTCGCTATTCGCCTCGTGGCTCGACGAATCATTCGTATACGAGCCCCGTCGCGAACTACTGTTCACACATTCGCGGGGTGAATCGCACACGAACCACAACACGTACATGGAGGACTAGGAAATAATTGCGGCATTCGCGCTACATCTAAATATCTAATGAGTTTATACAATTATTTAGATAGGTATCCTGCGTAAAAAGTAAAATACTGAATACAGGCGAATGTGTAAACAGTAAGTTCGTGTTCGCGATTCGTGCCCTTTGATTCGCGTCCGAAAAACCGCTCCCAACGCGATCACGCGAATCGCGAGGCGAGCCACGAGCCGAATAGCGAGCCCACTGTTTACACATGCGGGTTCGTGATTCGGGTCGTGGTTCGCCTCGCGGTTCGCGCGATTGTGTAAATGCGGCATTACACGCTCGGGAATGTGCACGTTGAATGTCGAGTTGAACGCGCGCGTGTGAACATAGCATAAGATGTCACATGTCTTCGAATGTTTGGTAAGTAGTCTTGTGTAAATTATTTCATCACCACAGGCGTCTATGCCTGGGTTCGATCCTACGACCTGCAACACGTATGTCGCGGCCGTTACCACTTGGCCGCACTGCTTTACTTATTTCGAGTATTATTTTTGTGTGATTTCACCTCACTGTCAGTCATATTGTCTATGGTCGAAGTGGTTTTGGCGCCTTATTATGAAATTGACAGAAGACTGAAAATATTATAAGATTTTTCTAGTCCCAAATATTATTATTTATTACTTCAATCTGAAGATCTTATTTTTTATTGGTAAGTGTACATATTCAAATAAATTTAGTTTGACCTGCTTGCCTGTTTTCACGTGCTTATAGCTGTTCTAATGTGAGATTATGTGTTGTACTTTCACACATAAAAAAAAGGTTTTATGACTCACCCTTGTGGTTGTTAGTTTGTTTAGATCTGGTTTTTTGTTAGTATGCATGCATGTAGGTATCATCAACATACCTATTAGTAGTTGATTGTCATCCGGCGCGGGCGTTCACAAAAGAAAACACGTTAGAACCCGTCAAGTCAACCCGTCCTTCATCAGAAAAAGTGTATACACCAGAACTACAGAACATGTAAGTACTTCTAGCGTTTATTTAACTAAGATAATGAAACTTTTCTCTTGTTTCTATGTTAGTACTTACTTTTATGTAGGCAGTGCCAAATATAGTAGCTATTTATATAGGTACATCAGAGGGGCAATTCTCGTAGTTTTATGAACATTTACTGTCTGATCTCTCATTTTTGACAAGTTTTTGACATTGATTGTCGCTGAGATTCTGATTGCGACTAGATTTTCAACATTTTAAATTACGGGAATTGGCCTTCAGCTTTTTTCCTTAATAAATGTTAAAAATAAATGTAACCTAAGACGACCCACTGACCTAAACAGTAAATACAAGGGGTAATTTGGTAACAATAGCAATACCAGTCCCTCGATAATTACCATTTTGGATCAAGTACCCTAGAATTTTTCTGACTTCCTGGTTGACTTAATTTTATTGAGAAAGGTTGATGTAATAGTTATGAAACAGTGTATCTGGTTTTTGTCTTATTATTATGATACATCTGAAAAACATAATTTTTGTTTGTTTTGAATTAATTTAGAAACTACACCTTAGTTGTTTATATTATGGTTTGGTTTAGAAAGACCCGAGAAACTTATTATTTAATTGTTTCTATATTGTTTATAGATTACCTACCATCTCACAAATACCACATTGATAAAATCTCAAAACATTGCATGCATTCTGATAGGTACCTATAAATAAATTAAGTATACAATACTCATTGAATTATGTAAAAAAAAAAAAATAACCAATTGCAAACTAGACATTCAAATTGTGTAAGAAGCAGGAGCTAACTCATACACATCAGCCATATCTCTACTTGAATAATTTTTCATAATAATTTTTGTTAAATTTTTAATAAGTGCTATTCTAACATTTAATTAGTTATAAGTCAGTCTTATCATACATTCTTTTTATAAAGTTACAAAATATCACAACTAAGTTATTAATAACTTAATCCATAACTTTATTGCTTGATAAAAGACCATTATCTTAACAGTTTAGTTAGTTACTTAGTTCTTATTTAAATGATAGACAACAGCAAGTCCAAATAAATGGTGTCAATTCATATGGTTTAAAAGTAAAAATGGGTGTGCTACAAGGCTCGATATTGGGTCCTTTCCTCTTTTTAGTGTATGTTAATGATCTACTCCATTTATTAAAAAATCAACCACAAATGGTGTTATTTGTTGATGACACTTCCTTAATTTTTAAGGTAAATAGACGTGCTACAAATTTTGACGACGTAAATAACGCCCTACTGCAGGTCCAAAATTGGTTCACTGCTAATAATTTAGTATTAAATGGAAAAAAAACTAAGTGCATAAGATTTTCTTTACCAAATGTCAAGGGTAGTGATTGTGAGATAATATTGAATCAAGAGAAACTAGAATTCGTCGATAAAACTGTTTTCTTAGGGATCACGCTCGACTCAAGGCTACAATGGGGTCCTCATTTAACATCTCTTGCAGGACGGCTAAGTTCAGCAGCTTATGCTGTCAGAAAAATTCGTCAATTTACTGATGTAGATACCGCGAGACTAGTCTATTTTAGTTACTTTCATAGTGTCATGTCTTACGGTATTTTACTTTGGGGACGGGCTGCAGACATCGATTCTATTTTTATTCTGCAGAAAAGAGCCATCAGAGCCATATATAACCTCCGCAGGCGCGATTCTCTGAGGGAACTGTTTAAGGAAATTAACATCATGACGGTACCTTGTCAATATATCTACGAAAACATCATGTATGTAAGAAAAAACTTACATCTTTTTAGTAAAAGAGGTGAAAGACATAATTATAGTACTAGAAATAGGGACCTATTAGTTCAACCAGGTTTCAGACTGGCTAAAGTAGACTCATATTTTATGGGGTACTGTTTAAAATGTTATAATAAAATACCTCCCCACATTCTTCAACTGAATGAGACAAAATTCAAGTCTTGTATAAAACGCACACTATGCAGTCAGGCATATTATAAGTTAGGGGATTACATCGCTGATAAAAATGCCTGGCTCAATGCTGGTCCTGCTCCACAACCACAACTAATTGATTAACACCTGAAAATACTGTTGGAGCTGCTGAAGATTGTAAGATTATCTTTGCATTGTATAAACTCAATTTCATTTGTATTGTATAATTGCATAGCACAGATGTGAGTTCTATGTAAGTACTATACCTTATTTACCATTTACCGGGTAATATGTCTTTCATTGACTTGAATGTGCCCTGGCGGCTGATAGTATGTCATGCTCACACAAATGTCTCGCTGACGGTGGCGTGTATGTTGGATCATTTAGCTCCCTTCAAAATGGTTGAGCTGAATGGTGCTGATCTATGCGTCATGTTCGTGAACGGGCGCCGTCAGTTGGGGCTGGTCATCACTTAGCTGCCTCGGCTTATTTTTAATTATTTTATTTTTATTTTTGGATTGTTGTTTTAGTACTATTTGTTGTACTCTGGACGCTTTTAACGCATACGTCTTGTTTATTTTTACATCGATCGTTCTCACATTATTTAATTATAAATTCAAAAGTAATGATGTAACTAATATTTTTGTAAAATATAATTTAAAAAGAGTGTCCATGGAGTTTCTTGCCCGTTCTTCTCCATAGGTACCTACGCTTTGGAATGGGCAACTCGCTTCACATTTTTCTGACTGACCTACTTCTTGACAATTCAAAAGTGCCTGTAAAATGGTTTAATTGAAATAAATGCTTTGAGTTTGAGTTAGTATTTCATCATCATCATCTGCCTAGCCTTTTCCCAAACAGTTATTTATTATACCTATTTGACCACCTTAAAAATATGCATTGGTTGTACCTACATACCTATTTTATATACCTATGTAATTCATGAAGACAGAAAATCATTTAGGTAATTTATAGCTATTTATTTGTTAAGTACTAATATCAAGCAATAAAAAAAACATCTTAAAGTTTTTTAAAATAAGTTCTTAACCCCATGTGCCACTTTACGATCTCGCTTCATCTGCAATAGAATTGCATCATGCTATCATCTTATCTGTTATCGCAATTGGAAGGTAAATACATTGCATAAGACTGATCAAAAGTTATTTTTACGCGAAACTTAAATAGCCATTATAGTTTAAGTAAAGAAAAGCGAAAAAAACGGAAAACTTAATGTAAACAAGGGAAAACAATGTTTTCTGGACGACAAAGATAGATATATTATTTGCCATGAACATGACAGAGATAGCAGAACCAATGCGAGGTTATGACGACAAAAATGTACTTTCGTGTTTGGTCCACGCAGAATCTTCAAAATGTGCACGAGGTAACTTAGAAAACGACCATTTTACTGATCGAAAATTCGCGGATGATTAAACATTAAGGTTTATTATTACCTAAATGATTCGGTATAATATGAAAAAAAAACTTAACATATTGTGAAACCAAGCCCGTCAGAAACAACTTCGTAAATACTGTTGACGCGGCCGCTTCGGAGTTGAAACGGAACGTAGTTATTGCGTCAGACGCTTGTGCGGAGATGTCCTATTGGCGCCAGTTATTCTGATTCATTCCTACTTTAAACCCTCAGAGCATTACATGTATCACAAGTTATTGCTACTTATAATTTTTTAGTAACGATTAGCGTCGAAAAGTTTGTTTATGGTGTTTAATACAGCGCATTTTAAACGCGGAAGTGACTAGTAACTTTACTTTTTAGTTTTAATTAGGTCTTAGAGTTAAGACCGCCGCCCGTAATTTTTCTTTTGAATCATTTAAAGCACACTGAAAGCTATAAGAGCGCAGAAAAGTACTATTAAAATAACATGATCAACGCGGACTGCCCACAACTAAACAATCTGTTAAATACAGTCTCTTACGGGTCCGTAAATCGTTTCAATATTAAGCAGGTCGCTTTGCACCGCATTATTTATTTTTGTCAGAGAAAAGACAAGGTAAAGAAGTGTAAAACAGTGCATTCTAGAAGCCATACAATGATGTAAGTACTACCTACTTTAAGTTTCACTTTCGATGTTTACTAATAGTTGCTTCGCACCTATTGCTCTTGCTCATTGTTATCTGTTGAAATCTATATCTGAGATAAGCTCTGCTTTTTGTCCTACTGTTTTTAGGGTTCCGTACTTACCAAAATTGTAACAAGGAACCCTTATGGTGCGACTCTGTCTGTTTGTCCGTCTGTCACAGCTGGACATCTCAAGAACTACTAATGCTATGAACTTGAAATTTGGAATAGTTTTAGATGACGTTTGCCCAACTATTTTGCAAATAAGAAAGAAATATATTTTCTTTTGCAACAGGGACTGAAAGGGTGTCTTAAAAAATCGAAGTGGGGCTACTAGGGCATGTGCAGGGGTATCATATGAAAGAGCGCAGTTTGCACATTCTCAAACATTTTTTCTTTTTTTTTTCGACAATGTAATACATTCGGATACATTTTGGTGGAGTTGGGGAGGCTTTTAATACCAGCATAATTATGCCAGTATTCCTTAGACCTACTGGCCTATTTGCCTCATTGTATGCTAGGAATTGTATATTCACGCGCCTAACGTGTAGCTATTATTAGTTACTCTGCCGATGTAAGCGCCTTAAATTGTGGTATGGGATTCCCCCGATTGTCTTTTATAAACGTGTGGTTCATTTTCGTTTCCTTTATGTATTTAGGAGCTTTGGTTTTGCTTATGGTGGAAATATAACTTAGAAAGATGTATTAATGATTCTAATGTTTATAATTTTCTAAATAATATGTAGGTACCTGTTATTGTCGCGAATCATATTTTGATCAAGATACAACCTAACACTGACCTGCAAATTGCAAAAAACGTAAGAAAATTTGAATTTCGCGGTCTACCACTACCCATTCACCTTAAGGAAAAGAAGACAAGATTGATTTTAGATAAAAAGGGATTTAATGAACAAAAAAATACTACGGCAGAATACAAGTGCATGACTTGACGGAGACTGATTGACAGCGCAAGAGAGTGACAACAATAAAGACAGAGACCAAAGACGATTGTGTTCCGTTTACATTACTTGAATCTAATTTGATTTATTATTAAACTAACTTCTGCCCGTGACTTCGTCCGCGTGAAATTTCAGCCCCCGGCCCACCGCGTCTCACTCGCATCTGCACTGCATCGCCCGCCTGCGCTCTTTCCTCGTATTCGCTTAGCGTTCTTTCTGACTTATTTCTTTTTGCTCGGCTCCCTTAGGAGCCTAAGGTAATGGTAGCGTGATTACGATACAATTAATATGACACGATGCCACCAAATAAACAGGATTTTCATAACGTAAGTACCAAACTGCTATTAAACGCATGTGGTTTGTCACCAAAGGGAAAGAATAATAACTACCAAAGGCTTGAAGAAAACCATGCTGAATAATTGAATACAATTAACTTTCCCTCACCCCACACTTTTTCACAAACCAGAGCAGACTAAAATATAAACGTTTTGTTCTCACGTCTACATCTGTTTCGCTAAAATATATTAGCTCATAGGCTGTTTGCTTCTATTCAAGGAATTAATAAAAAAAGTTGGAACATGTTCAACACGCTCATATGCAGAATATTTTCGGGGAAAGTAGCGAGCTGTGTAATCTCGCGGAGAATGTTGATATTGGTAATACCCAGAAACAAGAATACTTAAATTAATGAAGTTTTGGAACAGAAAAATGGTAGTCTCAAACAAATTGTAAAAGACATGATAACTGTAATCATACGAGTAAAGTAAATGTTACAGACAATGATAATGCTGCTTTTTTAGACTTATGATAACTATATTGTTTCCTATCATTACTCATCAGCCTTTTGAAGATTTCTTTATATTGCTGAAGATGTAGCTTCACCATTTCCGAGCCCATAGAGTTTTAGATGATGTTATATCATTTGACTTCCTCTAATCCAGCAAATTTCATAATGCTTCAGGTTGCCAAAGATTGTTGTTGTTTCATACACCCTCATGATATCTTTAGGTACTGTATGGAACTATAATATAGATACTAAAAACATAGCTTAGGTAAATACTTAAAAACTGCAGAAATTGCAAATCATTCTTATCATGTTTATCTAAACCATTCTTGATGACGTAGGTACGGCGCGCCTCTGAGGCCCAATCGGGTGAGCAGTCCGTCTACGGCATTATTCAATGTTCATGTGTTGATTTCTACAGGTCCGTATGTAAAGCGGCGCCGACCGCCGACCGCCAAATCTTCCTTGTAGAGGTAGGTCGTTTTGTTAGTGGGACATATTTCTTATTTTTTTCGACGCTTTTGGACGATAACGTACTTATCTCAGAATATGCATACCTTCCTACTTTATGTTGTTGTTCATATTAAGGAATTGCAAACAAAACAGTTTTATTTTTCCATTGTTCTTAGTAGATCATCGAGGAATACAAAGTAAGCGATCAAGATCAGGGTCGAACAAGACATGGTTGTCGTTTATTATAAAAATAGGTATAACCTATAATGTATAGGAATAAGATCTTGTAGGTAAGATTAGGTATACCTATAAATCATTACAAAGAGTGACCAGCAACTCTGGCTAAATAAGGTAGGTACTTACTACGTTTCAACGCAACAATAGCGGATTAGCAAAAAAAAGGTTATTCAACCTAGTTCAATGCCTGGAGAGAATGAGTCATTCCCAACCTGCGAAAATAACTTATTTGATAGTGCTTGTGCGTTTCAATCCAACATGTATCGACTTGTAGACACACTTGATGATTCTAGGTACTCCTTGGCACCTACATGCTGCTCCGATGTTACTTGGAAACAGGAAAAATATTTACCGTTAACCTGGCAGCGATAATCCTAAGACCTTATGTCATACATTAGGTATAATTATTATAACGCGTTTCATAATATTTGTTAGTATATCTTAATCGGTAGCCATGATTCTTGTAAGAGTGGTTGTTTTATCATTAGCTGAATTACGGAATGTACTCATTCATTAAGACGTGGAAAGGATGAAATGCAAAGACCTTTCTGTAGATAGAATATACAAAATTTTGATACAATAAGGCCCATTTCGAGCAGGTGTTGGTTTAGTATACACTGTCGGTCCTAGTCAAGCAAGGGAAGACCCTCGTTCGTTGAAATGAAAACGCTTCTTTTATAAACTTTTTCCAAACCTTTCGAGCATCAGAAGGATTCTAAATTCAAGGATAATTATATCATAGTCATAGTGTCATAGTTATCTCATTGGAATCCAGCATCCAACTGCCAATAATAGTTTATGTCCTCGTCCGCTGGCATACACCTCCTTTTTTCCAGCTTGTTTTTTTCACTCTTTCGTCCATCTGTTAAACGGTTTCTGCTTTATTTTGTGTCTCACTAGGACAGATTGGGTCTGACACAGACAATAGGCGTGTTTCAAGATTTCCGTCCCTTCATTTGCTGCATGAAAGCAGATCACGATTTCGTTAAAAAAAGATTATAATAGATAATAGGATAATTCAAAATAGGTGAATCACTGCATAGCTATTACATCGGTACTTATGTCGCGACAACAAAGTTAAATGATGACATAAACCAATATTGTTGATGCAATCCTTGTTACTAACTTGATTTTTCAAAGAGTTTTAAGTTTATTTACATTATAAATATTAACATTTATCACAGCGGTCATGACCATAGAATGATCACCCTTTTTAGCAATGTTCAATGCTAAACGTTATCTAACTTCAATAACTTTTATTCATGATAATTCATGCCAATAATGATATAAAATGGTACTTGTTTTGCAGTCGCGTTATGCTTATGACTCATGATGAAAAAACAGTATCCCTCTTGTTTTGTACGGTGTGATTCCCCAACTCTACATACATACAACAACGTATAACCCTATAATCTTTCTACAGTACAATAGCGTGTAGCGCTACGGTCTCGTGACCGTAATAATTGCGCGATCCTATTGGCTCGCCGAGTTGACGTCATTTGAGCCGACCAATAGCGTGGAAGGAAAGATATTTTTAGAACGCAAAAGTTGAGTAGTGGGGATTTAGGAAAACTGTATGGGCCGCCACTGCCGTGAACATTGCACAACAATTTCTGTGTTCGCACGCAGTGCACGTATCGCTGTTCGCGGTTGGTTTATTTATTCCACTGAAGTTCATCAACAACGCTTTAGAAGTTGACACGTTAAGAAAATCTTTCGCCTATTATCCTCTTCATTTGTTGTGAGGGTAGCGAATACTATCAGTAAATAACTGGAGGCGTTACAATATTTTGTTCGTAACAAGGTGAGTTTTAAAACTTATTCTTTCTCTGAATTAATACTTAGTTTATACAAATCTTTTTTTTTTTCATTAGGGCAGTAGTAGCATAACGGGAGCAGGAAATAATTTACATTGTTTGTGGGGTTCGAATATGAATCGTAGTTTAATTTTTAACCAAATGCGTATAATGACACTAAATTAAATCTTGTGCAATAATTTGGTGCGTGGGACTTTTTTCTTGTTTTGTGCTTATAAAGTGTTAAAGATTGGCTTAGGAAGTCTTAAAGCAGTGTTTCTAGTCTAAATGCGTGTATTTGTCGACTCTGTAGCGAAATCCACGTTGGTTATTGTTGCGCAATAAATTATTTCCTCCCAAACTAGAGACTTGTTTCAACCTGTCGAGAAGCCCCACGGTCACGTTGCTTCGTACATCGGCTCGCACGCCGCACATTCTAGAAAATACGCGACTATTAATGGTTTTGAAACGTAAAAGTGCCCTCTTCTAATGCATTAGGTATTAATAATGATGTTATTAATCCATTTATAGCCTTGGCATATTTGGGACAACTTCGGGACTGGTTTTGTAACCCTGAAATTAACTCGTAAAATAATTTAGTAGTCTTACATTTAGATCATTATCACTTTACCTATCCACACAGTTAACCTATGCTTACTGCGTGGTACAATTCGTGACGCTTTGATAAGTGTAGTTTCAAATTGTTTGGTGGTAAAATAGTTCGATTCTAGATGGATGTGATGACTTTTGGATATGGTCTTGGAAATTCTATGTAGCGGGAATGACGCATTTATAGAGAGCAAAGACCATTGTGTTGTATATTGTTATTCATCTTTTATACCTATCGCCGCTGACGTTTTTTGGACCATTTTCCTTATTCACAAGTTCTTGTTTTTCTGCGGTTTGTATCTGTCTACATTAGTAAAAGTATACTTACCTATCTATCTACAAAACTACTTTATAGTTGGTAACACACCAGTTGTTCTTTCTCGACCTACTTCAAATGTTTTATTTGGTTAGTTTTATTCTGAAATAAGTTGGAAATATGCCAAACCTCGACGTTTAGAAGTATTTAGTGGGGACAAACAAATTTTCCTATCGTGTATTTATAACAATGTCGAAATACTTGGCACTTTTAGGCAAACAAAAGAGCCTTAGTCAAAGTTGGGGCTAAAAACGAAATATTTTCCGTAGGCGACCTACGATGCCAACGAGATTGTACCTACCTCGATAGCTACGTCAATCAATTCTCAAACCAACACGACAAAAAATTAAGACTACCTATTTTTATTTTGTTATCAGACGTGAACACTTACGACTTAAAATGTTTTCCTATCGCTAAAGCAACACTATCTCTTTATATCGTGACTATCACTATAGTCACGATAAAAAGAGATAGTGTCGCTTTAAAACAAGATAACTTGTCCGCAAGAAGCTATAAAAGAGAATAAATTGATATTAATAAATTATTTCTGTTTGTTCTAGGCCTACATTCGGCACCGTTAATTGGTTGGGAGCCTAGAAGCTTAAAATTTCTATAGGAGCTCAAGAAGAGTTCAAAGAAGTAAGTAATTGCGTTCACTCTATTTTCCGATTTAAAGATTTTGTTCACAGGAGCCATCGAAAAATTTCAGACCCTGAAGAATTTCAAAATTAATATCACATTGAATTGGTGGATTCGGAAAGAAATATCCTCGCAAAATGTTCTTGATTTTGAAAGACGTACTAATAAGATAAAGTTCAGACTACTTATTACGATTATTACGAACTTCAGTATTAAAAAAAAATCGAAGTTTCTATTGGTTAAAAGTTATCAAAAAATTTATTTCAAAATAACTGATCTTGAAATTCTTGATCGATAATTTAAATACATAATGTGTATAATTATTTCGCGTCAAAAATTTCTTATACGATGTTCCAGCCTTCATAGATACATACCATCTTTTCATTTCTTTTGTTGGCTTTTTTTCCAATAACTTGTACGTGTGCCTGCTCTTAAATATGGGTTCTACAACAGTTGAAACACACCACAGATTCACAAACTTCCAACATTAACGTACCTGTACCTACGCAAAAATATAAAAGTTAATACGTAGAGGTACGTTCATGAGTAGCAGATAATTGAGATAGCTCGCAAAGTTCCAAGGACATGAGATTACAATATTCTAATCGATATTTAATTCAACTTGGAACGTATACTAAGTACCTATTCATAATACATTTTCCTTAATAATAATCTTTAAGTCATATTTTAGTTAATTACAGTAGATTTAAGACATTTTAAGACATATTTAGTTAATTACTATAAAATAGCTATATATAGTTCTTAATTTACTTAGTATACAATAGGTACATAGATAAGTTATGGCTTCGTCATTACAGTGAAGCGTTTTACCGCAGTTTCCAGTCATTATAATTAAGATAACGCTTCAATTAACTTTTAATGTAGATAAGTTTGTACATAATTGTAGTTTTTACTAACAGGAAACTTACAGGAATCATACTTTCGGTTAGTCGCTAAAAGATAGCAACCGAAACCGAAAATGACACTTTTCTTGACACTTCTACTTATTCATTCGGAAGAGCGACAAAATTTTAAGGGCAGGTGACATAATGTTGATTGCATTACAACCACGGCGACTGAAAAAATATGTTCTTTATTTATCGAATTCCAGTTTATAATCATATTAATTGTATTTAAATATTTATGCAATCATCATTCCTTCAACGCTGTTGTACAACTCCATTATATAACACACGTATGCTATGTACATATTTTCTAAACACATTTTCATTGGTATTTCTATTTCAAGGTCTCGACCTTACAGTCACGGACGTCACGGTAGTCATTAAACACGAAATACGTGTAGGCTGGTGTCCTTGATCGCTTCTAAATTCTTTTTTTCTATCTCATTATGCAAATTAAAACTGTAACTGGCTTACTGATGATGGAGCATAACATTCGTGTGATGTTTCAAACATTGGCAAAAGATATAACAGCGGAATCATTTTTATTTCTCATTTGCAATTCCCCTCACAACCCTTGTATGTTGTCCTATCATCTCCCATATCCTGCTTCATATGAGTATGCACACATTATGTTACGTCGTATCATTTCTGTTTGTAGTTCTATTCAAAATGGTTGCTCAAAAGATCACCTGTCCGAGTCGGAGCGACGTTATCGGAAATCAGTACGATACGAACACCAAAAGACATGGTTTTTTCGCAAACGAGTCTCAATACTCAAACTGTTTTGAAAGTGGTAGAGCTAGATCGTTTAAAGAGCGAGAAGAACAGTTACGTAAACGGTCTAACCGGAGTGATTACCGACGGATATTCAAGCAACACAGCACCGTCTTCGCCAGAGGCTACACCCAGCAGCTTTGCCGAGGTAAGAAAGGCACGCGCTACCGTGAGTACTAATAGATATAATGCATTACTATTATTAATAAGATTATTGTTAGATTCTCCTCACAATCTGAAATACATGCTAACATAAGATAACTCTGATTTCAGGTTTACTTGAAACCGGAGCCCCTGTTCGAGAGCGCAATGTTGGACTACGAGTTCTTCCAAGATCTGGTTCCGTTGTCCTCCGATCCCGCAAAGGAAGAAGTAGTACAGACCATTGGTAAGAAACATTGTTTTGCACTCTTATCTTAAATTAATCTGAAGTAAATGTACAGTCGAGGTTAATTTTTAAAGACAAAAGTTCTGTAGTGTTGATGATAAACATCATAAAAGTAGTTTCTAAAAGTCTTAACTATATTTAATAATCCCAAGTTTTGTTAATTTATTTTTCCCCCTTAACAGATTCATCTAAGAAAACTGAAGAAAAGGCACTTAAGATCGACACACCATACACACCATTCTCACCGCAAGGTTGGGAAACACTAGACGTTAACTCCCAGTATCTACAGGCGGCAGGCTTAAACAATAACATCTCGTCGCTCGAACCACTGTCACCAAACGGCAAGTTCCCGCATTACGACAACAACATGCCTACATTCTCAGAATGGGACAAAGATAACAACATGCAATTTAAGGAAACATTCTTAGATATTAGCAGACTGCCAGTGGTTATTGGAGACTTAGCGTCAGAGATGGTCGCAGATACTAATCCGTGGCAAGTCCAGGATCCAGTAGAGTTGACCGACACACATGACTCCCAATACTATCATATGTACACACACCCACCAACACAAATCACAGCGCCGTTCATCGATACAGAAGACTCTTATGATGATCTCAAATTTGGTTCCGTCATCCCACGGGAGGTGGAGAGTAACAACGTAGTTGTTTCGGAATTTATTCTTAACGAAGACCAAAATCTAATGGGGATGATGGAAACGCCGGCAATGCCGAGGAAGTTCGCGGGGCTGTCCGTGGACGTGTCGGCGCGGGCCCCGGGCTGGCCGTACGACACCATCAGCACTCCGGAGGTGCTCAGCTACGTCGAGCAGTTGGAGAAAGAAAAAGGCTCACGGCTATTGGTAAGTGTTACAGACGAATCCAAGATTTTTTTTTTGCTTTCGATATTATTACATTAAAATTAAATTGTAATTTGTCAGATGTGTAATTTTTTTGTTCATCTTTGTTTCAGAAACCACCAGAGCACTGGCCGGCCCAGGACGTCTCGCTATCCAGCTCAAGAGAAACGTTCACTAACCTCTCCTACTCCACTCCAAAAGAAACATACACAGGAGTGGATACACCGCCACCACCGCCGGTCGACTACGAGCCCATTACCCCTAAAAGCGAATCTCACATGGAATCAGACAACGATGACGTCAAATCAACAGCAAGCAAGAGGCGACGCCAGGAAAGTGATGAATCCGATGAGACTTACACGCCGTACTCCGAACAACCATCTAGGAAATATAGAAAAAGGAAACCAAGTGTTCCAATCAAAGACATGATTCTGGCACTAGAAGGTCAACCCAAGGCGCGAAGAGGACGGCCTCCCAAGAGAAGAGAGAGCACAGTGTCCTCTGTGTGTAGTGTAGATGACAACTCGTCAAATATTTCTACACAAGAATTTAAATATAGGGAATTAAGAGATAAGAATAATGAAGCATCTAAAAGGTCTCGAATGAACAGGAAACTGAAGGAGCTACAAATGGAGCACTTAGCCGATGAATTAGAAGAGAAGAATAAAAAGCTAAGAGTCAGAGCTGATGTTCTAGAAGAAATGACAAAGAGGCTGAAGAATGAATTGATGTCTGCTATTCTGAAGAGCAAGTGAAAAACGAACATCTTGGATTTTTTCGGTGACCTCAGTCTTGAGCAACTTGAGTTTCATGTCTCATTGTTCGCCAAATCTATATTCATAGATGTGCTTAAGTACAAATTATTACTTTAATAGGCACAAGGTTATTAGTTTCGTTTCTATGATTATGGATATAAAGATCTTGCCATGCATACTAGATGCTGTATTTCACATTTAAGTAAGAGCGTGTAGTTTTAAATTCTTCAGTTAAATTAGTTGTAATATATGGTCTATAAAACATTTAAATGTTAAAAAAAACATTTATGCTTACTTAAAAATAATTAATTGTAATTGTTTTACAATCTACCTATTAGTTAAATGCATGGTTAAAGTTTATTTTCTCATTAAAAATTGTCTTGTATGTTTATAAATTGTAATTGAAATAAATTGATGTAATAAAATGCTCCAATTTTTTATTCCTTTATTCCAAACACGATGTCACACAACACTAACATTAGGGAGTCGATTGAAAAAAATATTACATAATTATTATAGGTACAACATCATTCTTTTGAAAAAGTAATTTACACTATTTTAGACTCGCATAGGGCGGTCGACCGGCCTGGACTTGACGCTTAAATCGATCTCTACCTTCACCGTTATGCGTATGTACCCTTTTTTTTTTTTTTTTTTTTTTGGGTGGGAAATCATCAAATGACCCCTCCCGCTCTGGGCGGAGCGGAAGGGAGTGTCAGACTCTTACTGACTAAAACCCACCCGTGTTCCTTCACTTGCCTGTGCCAGTGGCCACGGTATCTCTTTCGAACAACCCGCGACCCTGGCGGGCATCGGCCCTAGCGGACCCCGTCAGTTGGTGCTGACATCTCCTTGAGGCGCGCGTGGAACACAACGCGCCGTTGACCCGGGCCTGGTCCTTACCGGACGGCGAGCTGCCCATTGCTCGCCGCCCGCAAGCCCGCGCCTACGGTGGCCGGGAATCGGCTATCGACTCCCGACGCCCGGGGCGTCTCCTGCGGCGGCTGGGGGCGTGAGGGCGCAAGGATTGCCTCTCCCTCACGCGCTCCGCCTCCTCCTTCGCGAGCATCACTGCTTCGCAGAAGGAGGCGATAGCCTCCCATGCACTCTCGCTCCGTACCATGGCCCGGACTAGGGCCGGACGCGAGAGATCGCCGCCGCCGATCGCCGCCGTGAGGACACGGCGGTGCTCTGCCCAAGCTGGGCAGATCTCCACCGTATGCTCCACCGTGTCCTCCGGGCGATCCACACAATGGTGACACCCGGGCGTTTCCTCCCGCCTTATTCGGAACAGGAACCTCCCGAAGCAGCCGTGTCCGGTGAGGACCTGCGTTACGCGGAAGGTGAGGACGCCGTGGCGTCTCTCTAGCCACTCCTCAAAGAGGGGACTTATCGCCGCAATTGTGGCGTGCCCAGCACTGGGTTGCGACAGTCGCACTCTCCATGTCGCCATGAGATCCCGCCGGAGCTCTGTCCGCTGCACCGCGATTTCTCGCGGCAGCGGAGTTACGCCCCGGCGTTTCACCTCCTCTCGCCACTCCCATATGTGGGCGAGGACTTTGGCCTCCAGAATGCGTATGTACCCTTGAGCTGAATCAGATAAAAATACTACTTACCTATATATTACATTACCAAAGAGATAACAGACTTCTGCATCCTGTGTCATTGCACGTTTTCAACGAGAAAAAAACGCTGGATGTCGTTTTCGCAAAATGGCTACTTTAAAAGTCTCAAAATGGCCGAGATCACATAAGTTCGCAGAATGATCAATCCTCAAAATGACTCCTATTGTACAAAATGTGTTAATTCTCTCAAGACTGGTTCGTAAAAGGCGTAGGACTACTTCGAAAAGTGTATTTACGCTATTCAGGAAAGGTAACATAAATAGGATAAGTTAGGTTAGATTACTCACGCATCACATCGAAAAACAGCACTTGGAATAGTGATCGCAAACGCTTGATATTGCTGCAAAAGCTATCGAACCGTATCGTCACAGAAAGTAATAAGGGGTACGGGGAAACTATAACATCGATCCACGCTAACGTCTTGTCCTTAGCGTGAACGGAAAACGCGTGCACGGAAAACGCTTGGATTTTGTCTAGGCCCCATGAACTGCTTGGAAAAATGTTTGTCTGGGTAAGTACCTACCTATAAACACGTAGGCTCTTTTAGGAAACCGGCATCAGTGTACCTGTGTACAGTCACGAGCAAAAGTATGTATACACTTGGCTTTATTCAAAGTCGATTTTCTCCTTTATTTTTTAATGAAATTTTATATTAGTAGGAACACAGTATTTTCGAACCCATAGGTATATGTAAAGTGTCGTATTTCAACGTTGGATTCGTTATTTCGTGAAAAAATCGCAATTTAAAGTTGCTAAGTGTTGACATATTGGTGCTCGTGACTGTACGTATGGTAGGTACTCATTAAACGCTTCTGGGTGTTTTTTTTTTTTGGGCGGAAGTTTAGGAAGGTTAAGGCGAAAGCGCCAGGGTAGCCCGCGAAATTCAATTTTTTTTAGGTTTTTTGCAATTTGCTGGTCAGTATTAAGTTGTACGTTGATTAAAATGTAATTCGCGGCCGTAACAAATATGTATTTACAGAATTATAATCATTAAAGTCATCAACACAACTCTCTAAGACCATGTAATCCCCAAATGTCAAGATTTCATGAAATAGTCATTCTTGAAAAATGTTTGTCTGGGTAAGTACCTACCTATAAACACGTAGGCTCTTTTAGGAAACCGGCATCAGTGTACCTGTGTACGTATGGTAGGTACTCATTAAGGAGGATCATACGATCTGCTCCGGGCCATTTTCCCGCTAGATGGCGCTGATGTCAACATTTTTAGTTTATTTTGTTTTATGTGTAATTGGCACATTATTAAGTCGTAGGAGTAGTAGACGCGGTTATCGGACATTACTCTTTATTGTATTTGGTCATAACATTGCCTCAAAATCCACCCAATTCGACACATAATCCCCAAATAAAATCTGCCATTGAATACAGGTCGTTTACACACACAGACGTAAGCGAGTACTTCCAAACGTTTACAAGAATAGACTACTAGGTGGCGTGTATTTAAAAAATGCGCCACCTGCTACGATATTTATATGAAAAATGAAATGCGTTCCTTGCGAATATTATGAATATACTGTGCCTGTGCGTAGTACTCACAACCGGCGTGCGTGTATGACCAGATTTATGAACGTAAACGAGACAAAAGGAGTATGTAAGGTATCGTAGCAGGTGGCGTTCTGTAGTTTCTGCCTACCCCCGGCATGTCTTTTATCGATGGGATTCGCCCTTAACCTCTCCCTAGTGCTTTAGCTGGAAAGAAGTGGCGCAACAAACTCCCCAGCAGCACAGCTGTATGTTCAGTTACAAAAACTTCAGTACAGTTTATAAAGATAGTTTTATTTTATTACCTTACTACTAATTAAATATAAATATTTGAAGTGACACAAATGTAGATACATGATTAAATTTATAGCATATCCAATTATTACAGATGTTACACCTAGCAGACACAAGAAAAAAACAAAAGATAACAACAAATCAAAAAAATACAATGTAGTATGCAATTACCTAAAACCAGAGTGAAAAAATATTTTATAATGTCAAAGCCTATCAAAGTTTTTAGAAAAAGAAAAATCTAAAGACCTGCTTATTGAGATCACCAGGTGGTTATACTTACATAATAAAGTATTATTTCACCTTTTCATTTTATAGTAAATACAAAAAAAAAGTAATATACAATGATATAATAATGTTGATTCTAAACAAACTACTACAAAATATCAAAAATCGTTTGACTTCTTGTTTTCACCATGTGCGAGTCTTCTTGTCTACTGCTAAAGGCTGCTGCTGCTGCAAAGAAAAATAACTTTACTTAGAATATAATTATGTTACTTTGGACGAATATTGTTTCCCATTCATTTCAAAATGTCATTTACCATCAATCTCCAAAACTGCTCTATATTGAAACTTTACTAGTTGCTCGAATTTCCAACTGATGTTGCAGGACGATTTTTCACTAGAATAACATAATAATATATTTTAGACATTGAAATTGATGCAATTTATGAAGTAAAAAAAAAAAGAATTAACCAGCTAGTTTTCCAGTAGCTGATCTCGCATTGTATAGGATTTCCGTACAATGGGAGGTCAGCTTATACTGGAAATGTATAACTTGATATCTAGCCGAGTATACATACCATTCAAATCTATACATTTAGCATTTTTTTGAACATGTCTCAATATGATTTCTGGCAGAATATGTGGTTTTCGTGTTGACGACTTCTGTCGTATTCTGATTTGTTCCTTTCCATTTATGTATTTCGAAAAATATGCCCCTGGGCTATGTATACCATTTGTGTCCAGTAGCAAGCGATAATCCTGAAAATAGAATATTTTTTACTAGAAAATATCAATAAAAATCCTATAGATAGATGATTATGTAACATACAAAGAAACAATACTGTACCATGATAATCAAAGCATTTCTTACTGGTACTGACAATTCTTACTTATTATATTTCCATTTGCAGCTGTTTTATTGACATTGCAGTAAAAATCCTTGCAGTTTTCATGTATTCCGAATACATGAAGCGGGCTATTTCGCAAATCTGCTGCCATAGCAGCACTTTCACTGATATACATTATAATTCTTGCATTCAATTTGTTTTATTATGTTCCCATCTCAGACCAAATTTCCTATATGACACTTTCTCTTTCAAATTTGCAAACACAGAGAAGTCTCCGTCTCCAATAAAACTCAAATAACGAAGTTGATGCATTTCTTCACTCTTTTAAAAGCTTTCCACAATAATTTGTGATTCCATTGCTGTAGGCGGTCAAGTAAAAGTTTTGCAGCAATTATGTGCTTTCATGTCCATGTTTCCTTTTTTCATAATATTGACACGTATAACAATATTTGTTTTGAACACCAAGAAATAGACATTTCTTAGTTTCTTTACCAATAATGCAGGCCTGGAAATGAAAAGCAACACTTGTAAATATAATAAAAAGTTCATACACAACCAAATATGTGTTTAGTAAAGGAGTATGTGAGGTATCGTAGTAGGTGGCGTTCTGTAGTTTCTGCCTACCCCCATGGGAAGAAGGCGTGAGTTTATGTATGTATATGTTTAGTAATATATTAACTTACCATACCAGAAGATGAATCAAAGTTATGGCCATATGACCTTTTCAGCCATCCTCCGACTACATACAGTAACAAACGGAACACCGTCTGAAGATACATGACCTTTTTGAATAGCATCTGACCTTTCTTGTTCACCAGCAGTTTTAATTTCCTCTGACAAATGTTCAAACCACACACTGCCTGATTTTTTTTCAACACAACAAAATTTATTTGCCGACATTGTTGGAATATTCATGAGACTTGTTATGTGAACTGATTGAGTGTAGTAGCAGCTATCAGCAGTCGCAGTTGCCCACAAAAATGCAGTATTTATTTTATTATTGCTCTCCGTAGTGCTTCCACGGTCAGTGGGTCGTCTTAGTTACCACACATACTGTACTTGAAAATTAATTCACTTCGAAATCCATCAAGTCTCTCATTACCAAATTCAATTTGTGAAGATACACACATATTTCGGTGTCTTTCCAATTGGAATGCCCACTCAATTACATTCTTCAGGTCCACAATGTGATACCCAGATATCCATTTCTTTGGAACAGTTTCCACAGTCAATTGAATCAGTTTCAGGATCAGCTTCCGGCCAATTAATCTCTAAAGGTTCAAGCACAGGTTCAGCTGTCACTGTGCTGGTACTAGGAGTACTGTAAGTGGCCTCTAAGTGAAATTTTGGTTTTACACGGGCCTATGTTCTTGGTTGTGTAGGTACTCTATGTACTGAAAGCAACAAATCAAATTAATGTAATGACCATACTTACACCACATGTCACTTTTTTACAATAAATCATGCTTATTTGAAACCTACAACATATTATCTATGAGGATTTCTTCATTCACTGGCATCTTGGTATCTTCAGAACGCTAAACTTTCAAACGGCTGTAAGTGTAATACGATTTACGAATGTAAACTTTTGTCAACACACGTTTTTTATGAAATCCTACATCCAAACTTGGCTGTTTTACGAAGAAGCCAGACAAAGAATTAGGTAAGTAATATATTATGCATGTTTACCTCTCATCATCGTGAAATTGTCTTAGTCCACCTCGAATACGTTTTAAAGATTTGCGCGGCCCCGAATATTCGTGTCGTCGATACGCCTTCTTTATTGTTCAAGCATACATTGTAGTGTAGACTGCATTATAATGTACTAATGTAGTCTGTGATTGTAGATGTAATCTAAATCTGAAATAAAGAAAAACAAAAGAATATGTTACTTAGACACTCAGTATTTGAATAAAATTGAATAGTATAGAATTTCACAACCGTAATGAAATGAAATGAAATGATTTGATGAAATGAAATGATTTTATTTTTTGTAAGTAGGTTTGTACAAACACTTTTACACGTCAGTCATGTTTTTTATAACTAGATGAAGTCGGCGTTTCCTATCTGACTACTCTGAGAAGAAAGGCCGAAACAAACTCAGAGGTCACAGTCTCTTTTAAAGTCCAGACATAATCTTGGTCAGGTTATATGAAGACCATGTAGATCGATGTCTGAGGTGGTCTTTTGAGGAAAGAACCACACAGATTGAGAGGACCTGTCCAGTCAGTGCACGCATTTGTCAAAAATCGTGCAGCTCAACTCAAGACTTAAGGAGCTCAACGATTCGACGAACAATACCAAAGAAAGGACATTTGGGTAGGCCACATAAATTACTCAAACTGCCAGACCATGATAAAAAAAAAAACAGAACAGAGAGAATAATAAAAAAAAAAATATATAAGTATGTAAAATGACCCACATCGTCTTCACATTCACAATGAAAAAATAATATAATACTTTACAAAGTAAGCAAATGTCATTGTTTAAAAAAAAAAAAAATATTCATCAATGTCAATGTGTATATAAAAAAGAAAAAAATCATTCAAAATGCAGAAATTGGAAGCAGCTCAATCCCAAGCCTTTTTGTCCTCAATATAATCTTTAACGGTATAAAAGGCTTTCTGGCACAACTTACGTTTAATGAAAGATTTGAATTTATTAAGGCTTAGATCTTGAACGTGGCTTGGTAGTTTATTGTAAAAGCGTATACATTGGCATCTGAACGAGCCACCTATTTTCTTGAGCCTGGTTGTAGGTACAACATATTTGTGTTTGTTTCTAGTATTTATATTATGGATATCACTGTATTTTTTAAACAATTTTATATTTTTATGGGCATATAAAAGATTTTCATAAATGTACTGAGAAGGCACAGTCATTACATTAATCTCTTTAAATTTGTCTCTGAGAGAGTGTCTCGGACTTAATTTATAAATTGATCGAACAGCTCGCTTCTGCAAAACAAAGATAGTCTGAATATCGGCGGCATTTCCCCACAATAGAATACCGTACGACATTACACTATGAAAATAGCTAAAGTACACTAAACGGGCAGTCTCTATATCAGTTAAATTTCGAATTTTTCTAACAGCGTATGCTGCAGAACTTAGCTTTTTTGACAATTTATCTATATGTGGACCCCACTGAAGCTTAGCATCCAAAGTTATGCCCAAGAATACTGTGTTGTCTTCAGGATTCAATTCCTCGCCCTTTATCAACACATTAGTTTTCACCTGCCTTACGTGGGGTAGCGTAAACTTAATGCATTTGGTTTTCTTCTCGTTTAGAAGCAAATTATTAACATTGAACCAGTGGACTACTTTCGAGATCGCGCTATTTACATCGTCAGTAACCAACTGCTGACGTTTAAGTTTAAACAAAAGAGAAGTGTCATCTGCAAACAACACTATATCATGATGATCCTTTATGAGGTACGGCAAGTCATTAATATAAATGAGAAACAAGAAAGGACCAAGAATTGAGCCCTGTGGGACTCCCATTGTTACTATAGATCCGGGTGATCTTTTTCCATTAACGTCAACGCTCTGAATCCTTTTACTCAAGTATGAAATAAGAAGATCCAGAGCAGTGTTTCGGATCCCGTAGTGGCGGAGTTTCCTGATTAACGTTTCGTGAAGAACGCAATCGAATGCCTTGGACAAATCACAAAAGATGCCCAAGGCATCGCATTTATCTTCCCATGCATTATAAATATGTCCTAATAGTTCAACGCCGGCATCAGTAGTTGAACGACCCCTTGTAAAACCAAACTGTTTGCTATGTAATAATTTATGTTTATTAAAAAATCTTTGCATTTGGTCTAAAATTAATTTCTCAAAAATTTTACTAAAGGTAGGTAGTACAGAAATAGGTCTATAATTTGTGGGGTCTGATGTACTACCTGATTTAAACAAAGGTATTATTTTACTATTTTTCATAAGGTCAGGAAACTCCCCATTGTCAATACAACTATTAAAGATAATAGCTAGAGTAGGCGCTACAATGTCAATAATAGACTTGGCTACTTCTACAGAATTACCCCACAGATCTGCAGTCTTTTTTACATTTAAAGTGTGAAAGGTTTTAATTATATCTCTACAGGTAATATATTCAAAATGAAATTCTGAATCGCAACCATTAACATTTTCTTTAAGCAAAGACTCAGCAACAGAAGGTGATGAGTTTAGTGATTTAGTAGTTGAAACAGGAATATCTGAAAAGAAATTTTCAAATGCCTCGGCGACTTGTGTGTCTGATTTTATTATGTTGTCATTAATAGACAGGCTGTAGTCAGTATTTCGGTTACTAGATCTTCCCGTTTCACTATTAATAATATTCCAAGTCGTTTTAATTACATTACTGCTGTTTTTAATCTTTGAACTCAAATAACGTGACTTGGCCATATAACAAACTTTTTTAAATAATTTTGAATAATTTCTAACATACAAATTAAATTCATCAGTGTTAATATAAGTCCTTTCATTGTACAGTTCATAAAGCCGTGTTCTACTTTTATGAATACCAATGGTAGCCCAATCACTGAACGATGCATTACTATTAACCGAAATAGTCTTGGGTATAAAGGTGGAATCAAATTGTTTACAGTATACATTAAAAAAATTATCATAAAGATGATTAGGATCAGCATGAATAGACAAAACTGGTAATTTATCAATGAGTTTAACTTTAAAAGCCTCCAAGCGACTTGCAGTTTTGGGGTTAACAGTGATATCCTTTTTAGCCACTTTTTTGTTTTGATTTTGAATAGTAATCCTTTGCCCGCAATGATCAGAATCTAGTAAAGTTATAATTTCTTTGTGGCTTGGTATAATATCTGTATATATATTATCTAGGCATGTGGCACTAGTAGGGGTTATTCTTGTGGGCTCCAAAAATAGGTTTAGAAGATTGTAGGACTGAAACAGACTTAAAATTTTACTACAAGAACCTGAGTTTTCTAATAAATTGACATTAAAATCACCGCAAATGATAACGGACTTGTTTGAGTTACAAATCCTGTGTAACACTTCATCCATTACCTTTTCAAAGCAGTCATACAATCCTGATGGGGGTCTATACACACTTAATACAATAGAGTGCTCCAATTCTACACAGGCAATTTCAACCGTACGCTCAACTGATAGGCTCACAATATCTATACGATCTTTAAATTTGAGCTGGTTACTTACTAAAATTAATGAGCCACCATGTATAGCATTTGTTCTGCTAAACGAACTACCAACCTGGTGATTATTAAAATTGAACAAGAACTGGTGGCTTTTCAGCCAATGTTCTGTTATACAAAGTATGTCAATACTATTAAAATTCATAAATAATTCTACTTCTAATTCTTTGTTCATAAATCCTTGAATATTTTGATGCACTATACTCCATTTACAATAGCATTAGACAGAAGTAAAAAAAGACTCTTTTAGGGGCACACTTTGTAATAAAAGTACAACAAACATTATTACAGTCAAGATTGATGTGGAGTTAAATATAATAAATTTAAGTAACAGCTGTCACACTTATTTGTACTTATTTAACCTATCTACCTTCTGAAATTACAAGGCTTTCATTTAATATTATTTAGTTTTTACATAAAATATTGTCGTGTCAAGGTTTAAAATCTAAAAGAAGCAGGGGAGGACAGGACCCGGAACGTTTTTCATGTCACTATAACTCTACCAAATCTAAAATGTTACATATTCCCTTCTAAGTGGTGGCAGCACGTGTTTTTTTATTTTGTCGGTTTATGATATCATCCGTCCATGCGTCCATACGTCAAATTGCGTAAATAATCTGCAGTTGTCAAATTGTCATTCACTGCACTTGTGGATACTTGTTATTGCTGAATTTTCGTGGTTTAGTTGTTATTTGTTACTGTTTTTCTGTTGTTATTGTTTTGTTATCGTTATTAGTGTTAGTTTTGTGTTGTTCTTACAAAGCGGTACGTTTTGTTGAACTATGGGCACGGACGATCCCGGTGTAGGCCCGAGTGGCTTGCAAGCGCAACATGTGCGCTCTGGAACTGCTAGTAGCGCTGATCAGTGTCAGCAGCGAAAAAAACGAGGCCCCAAAGTAGATCACGATGTTAAAATTATTGTCTCCTAAGAAAAATAGAATAAAGCAAACACCGCTTCGTTCTACAGAAAAAAGAATAGTGATAAATATTTATGAAGATGTTAAGGGGTCCCGAAGGTACTCCTGTTTATAGAACGCAGTTAATTAACAAAACTGCAGAAATTGCGGGTAAGGATCATAAAATGATTACCTTAAAAAATAAATGTATTTGAAAGTAACATGCATTGTAAGGTAATAACATACATTACTAATCTTAATTTATAAGCATATCTCGTGCAACAGTCTATAATGTACTCAAAGAGTACAATACAGAAGGTCGCCTGCAATCGCCACCTCCTCGCCAACGGAAATACTCAAAATCTGATGATTATGATGATATTACGTTAAGTGGAATACCAAGAAAAAATAATTCTTTTTTCTTTGATAATGAGTTACCAACGTTGGACAAGATTCTGCAAGCTAACTGGAAAAGGAAGGCGGCTTATCATTGGCCATATTGGTAAAACTTGATTTATATGTATTTTTTTTTTAATTACTTTACCATTGTTACATAACAAATCATGAATAAAATAATCTCTCCGTTGTCATTGACATTAAGTCTTAATTTAATGCCTCCCCTCGGAGAAAGATGTTTATGGGTAGATTCTGGGTTTATGGTAGTAGATTTACCTGTTCAAGGACAGTAATGATGCAGTCAATTTCGGTTGCTATTTAAAGGTTGAGATCTATTTCCAGCAGTCAAGTAATCTATGCCACCGGTGCACAATTATTGATTTGCTTTTATTTCATTTCACAGGATCTACAGAAGGGTTTTTAATGGATGGTGAATTAATATTTGAAGCCAAAAAGGGTGATGGAGAGTACCATTCTGAAATGGATGCACACAATTTTGAAAAGTGGTTCAAATTAATATTGTCAAAAATTGAGAATGGTGCTGTTATTGTTATGGATAATGCGCCATATCATTCGAGGAAAGTGGAGAAGCTGCCAACTACAGCCACACGAAAGGCAGATATTCAAGAGTGGCTAAAAAACAAAAATATTCCTTTTGAGGAAAAAGACTAGGGCCACTTCATTAGAAAAAGTGAAACAAATAAAACATTTGTACCAAAAGTTTGCTGTGGATGAGATGGCTAAAGAAAAAAATATATTAGTATTGCGCCTCCCCCCTTACCACTGCGAGATCAACCCAATAGAATTAGTTTGGGCTCAAATGAAGGGGTATGTAGCCCAAAACAATAAAAGTTTTAAATTAGAAGAAGTGAAGCGGCAAGCACTCATAAACATAACTGCAGAGAAATGGCAATCTTGCATTGCTCATACAATTAAAGAAGAGGAAAGGTTTTGGATAATGTTGTAGAAAGATTTATTATTAACGTTGGTGAAACTTCTTCATCATCATCATCAGAGGATGATGAATAATTGGGAATGGAACATCTATCATCTCCATTATATCATTAAGGTGGCAAAACTTTTTCTCTTCTTTAATAGCAATAAATCTCATCTCGCACTTCTATGTCTCTGGAAAATGTTTTTATAGTTGGTATTTAGCTTGCGAAAGTGTATTTTTGTTAATCCTCTGGCATTCTAAATTATCATAGTTAAAATTATGACTTGTCACCATCAGTCAAGTAGCGTTTTGTGTCGTATTTATTTGGTTTGTTAAAAACATAATAAGGACATGCCATTGTGATAAAGTTGTTTTTAATAAACTGATTGTTACTAAAAATTGTTTCATTTTATGTACCTATCCAAGCATTGTGACGAGTAGATGGATGGAATATGCTTTATTGTATGCCATACATTGTTACTTACAAAACAGCACATACATTATTTATTAAAATCGTTTGAACTTAACTTGAAAATAAAAGGTTTCGTACTCCTGCTTCTGCGAGCCTCTTTTTTCTAATGCTATTATAAATGGAGTATAGGTTGATACTATTGACTGATTTTAAGCTTTTTTTGCGTACATTATAGCTAGAGGTTGCCTCTATTGTCTTAATTTCTAATTTAAATTATTAGCAATGTCATTAATAGTGACCAAATTATTGGCAGAATTATTTATAATGTCATTGCATTGCTCAAAAGAAGCAAGTTGTTTAGCCAAATTTTTGGCTGTAATAGAAAAAAAATAAGATAGCGACACAGCTATCTGTCTTTTATAATAGTCAGAAAGATAGTACATAACAATGTTATATCTATCTTTTGTCAAATAGAAATTATTACTAACATAATTGTTAATATCAACTAAATGGAACATGTTATTATTAAATGTCAAGTTATGCAATGTCATATTCAATTCAAATCTTAAGCTATTTTCTTCCTGTGGCAAACTGTTACTATAAGGGAATGTAAACAATACAACTTTTCTTAAACTAAGGTTGCATAATGTTCTATGATACTGGAGCAGTTCTCCTTTGTTTACATTTCCCCTATTACCCATAAAAATTAATAAAGTTGTATCCTGGGTAAAGTTACATTTAATAATTTTTTTCATAATATGAAACAAAGAACAACCAGGCATACAGTAATTTATTATTGAGTGTCCCGGATATTCAGCTGTTAACAAGTGTCCTAAGTCCTTACCGATCTCATCACAAAATAACACAATATCATTATTTAAAGTTGTTGTCGTATGTAATGAGATCGCAGAATTTCGTAGTTGTATTCAAGCAGTCTAGCTAGAATTGCTAGTAATAGTAAATACAATAGTACAGATGAAATGAAACAGTAAACAGATATTTTATGAAAGGGTTACGTTCTGAAATCATAACAGAAAACAGAACAATAAAATAAAAGTAAAATTTTACTTATCTTTATATTCCTGGTAGAGTATTGGTCGACGAATAGGAAAAAAAACAGATTAGAATAAGTTGTATAAATACAAACAATAAATTACGTTTATTAATTTGATGTAAGTAACTCAATCATTTGTTTGTTTCTGAACCAATGATTTCAAAATTCTAAGTTCTGAACGCACCCTCAACGTAGGTAGGTCTTCTGGCTAGACAGCTAACTGGGTACCTACGCCGCACAGTGGACGCAAAAATAAGTTTTCCTTACATAGGATTTACAAAAATGTACCTATTATACATACCAATTATTAATTTATTCATACGTGTTGGGTAATTGGGTTTCTTTAGAGGTGCTTCTTCAATAAAACAAGTTTGGTACTGCTACATTTGAAATGGGTGTATTCCTTACTTTACAAATTTTGCAATAGGAAATATTCTTAGGACGTAGGTATGACTACGTGCGAACTCTGCGGCGGCGGTCTCAAGGGTCTCTGTAGATTAGGCGAGTCGTTGGCGCGGCGCTCGCTGTTCCGCTCACACAAGATACCTACATTTTGTAGCGGCGGCAACAATACGTTATGAATAAGCACGCTTTTCGTCAAGATCGATAGTCATATACCTACCTAGGTTTGTTGTCTTTCAGAATATCAGAATTTGTCGGTCACTGGTTCAAAAGATATAAGAGTTTATAGGTGTAGGTATAGCCCAAGAGCTAGATCGAAGAGTTCACAAAAAAACTCTTGGATTATACCTTACTAATTGAACTCATTATATCTCCTAAACTAAGAAGAAATGTAAGCCAATAAAAAAAATGGTCACGATCTGATTAATAGTTGCGGAGAAATGCGTGGACAAACATACATACGTCTATAAAATTTAGTATATTTGTTTGGAAGCCCTAATAGAATGTCATAATTATGTGAATATAATGCAATTCTAAATAATATTACATACATACGTGTCGAATTGTAACCTCCTTTTTTTGAAGTTGATAAAAAAGTTATGAGGAAAACAAATTCCATTTTCATACATTTGAAATATGTACCTATTATTTAAAGTAATTTTTTAGGGTATAGATTAAAAAACCCGTACCTACTAATTTATTCAATGTTTTAATGTACTCGACAAAACTGTAGATATACCTACATGAAACTATCAAATAAACATTTTATTTTTCAAAAATCCTATGAAAGGGAAGCTTTTTTTTTTCGACCACTGTGCGCCGCCGCGCGCCGACGACGCCGCTGCCGCCGCGCCGAAGCGACTTATCAAACTAAAATAATGTTTGTTTGTCTGAAACTGTTTACAATATTCGTAAAAGGTATTCTATTTTGTAGGTACTTCGATTTTGCAAATGACTGCAAACTCGTTGGGTTACCGCTTTTTAATATGTACCTACTTATTAAATTTATTATTGACCAAAAATATAGGTACAAACGCATTCAAGTTATAACCACTGACTTTGTACTTATGTAATTTATACATAGGTAAGTAATTAGTATTGTGACGGGATTTCAGCGTCTAAAACCTAACTCACGGGCCAACTTGCTGTTTCTAAAACCGCCGAAAGATAGATAGGTACTTACTTACCTACTTACTTTTAAAATCGAATCATTATTAGTTACTATACCTACAATAAATTGCAATAACATACTAGAAATATTGCAATAATTTGAATCAATGAAAATGCAAAGCATACAAAATAGAATAATTCCGCGAGCAATTCCGCGCGCCAAGCTATTGCATACAAGCAAGATTCAAAATTATACGAGTATTATCATGTCGCTACGGCGCGGCGAAAGATGAGTGGCAACGGTTTTCTTGGTAATTCTTTCAATGTAGTTCATGTGTTCAAGGTCGGGTGGGACGGCAACGTCGCATAAATCCTATCTACGAATAATGATATTTATGTTGCCACAAAACAATATTATGTAATAAAGTTGTTTATGTTAGGAAGGTCGTCAGGTCAGGTTATTAATTATAAAGTTTTTTTTTGGTGAACCTGTTCATGAAAGGTATGAAAGGAAATAAATCAATTATTGTACGTATGATATTGATTAAACAGAATTATAATAATGCCTACACGCCATCTAGCGTTCTCATCTCTAAACTATCGCAATCATGGCGTTTGAGTTTGCTTACTTTGCTTGTCAAAACTCACGCACACTAGTGAAGCAACTGTCAAATTTGGTCTGGATTTCGCGATCGTTTTCCTCAGTAAATAATGTAAATTATTTCCTAAAAAGGTCGATCGCGGGGACATTTCATTATAGAAAAGTGATCAAATGATTCGTTTTCAACAAAGAGTGTCTATGTTTAGCGTATAATCCCCACGAAAAATGTATGGACGGCCCATCGGAACATCCGCCTTAAACGCTTCTGGGTGATTTTTTTTTTTGGGCGGAAGTTTAGGAAGGTTATGGCGAAAGCGCCAGGGTAGCCCGCGAAATTCAATTTTTTTTTAGGTTTTTTGCAATTTGCTGGTCAGTATTAAGTTGTACGTTGATTAAAATGTAATTCGCAGCCGTAACAAATATGTATTTACAGAATTATAATCATTAAAGTGATCAACACAACTCTCTAAGACCATGTAATCCCCAAGAATGACTATTTCATGAAATCTTGACATTTGGGGATTACATGGTCTTAGAGAGTTGTGTTGATGACTTTAATGATTATAATTCTGTAAATACATATTTGTTACGACCGCAAATCATATTTTGAAAATTTGAATTTCGCGGGCCACCTTAGAGCTTCCCCTTAAGGTTAGGTTTATTTCTGGACGCTACGGGAATTTCCCTGGCAGAGACACTGACTACGAACGCGTTCAAAAATCAACTTAGGCGATTGGCACACTGCACCGCATCACGCAGCGGTGTGCGGGAAAAGGTGCCAAATTCCACGCGCGTGAGTGCGTTTTTATTGAATTTGTATGTAAAAAATCACGCGCGTGAGTGCGTTATCTGCGACCCGCTGCGTGATGCGGTGCAGTGTGAGAATCGCCTTAGGATTTGTTCAAAATTGAACTTATGACACTAAAAAAGAAATCGTGTTATTAGAAATTTAATTATTGCCTCCAATAAAATAAAAAGTCACAGGGGAAACTAGACTACGAATAATGTGGAATTTAGCTCTGGCTCTGAGTTATACCTACTAGAGGTGGTTAGGGTATCGATCGCTGACGTTTTTTAACATACTAAAAGCTAGTATTCTGTAAGCTTTTTCCTCAAAAAAATTCGAAAATGTGTGTTTATGATCTATATCATATAATTAGATAAATAAAGTATTCCGACCAATTTTTAAGTTTGATCAAAGGAATCAAAGGAAGATTTTTCAAATAAACTGTATTCCCCGCTTTTTCAATAATCCTCCCCGGATTATTGAAAATCGTTTGGGTTGTGTTCAAAACTTGACTCAAAGATCGATACGCATTTTCGAGTTAATGGAAGCAACCAGTAAAATCCACCCCTTCTTCTTAGCGTGTCAATACAATAGCAATCTAATGGAGGCGGCCCAGAATTCTGCTACTTGTTTGGCGCCATCACCAGCGTCCACCAGTTCCTGTAACGTGCAGCTGACAGGACACGCTAATAAGTGTCCCATCGTTTGTGGAACAGCACCACATTTACACTCCAAGGCGGAGTCATCTATGAATCTCCACCTGAACAGGTTTTCCTTGCTTCGGCCAACCTGGGTCCGGAGTCTGCTTAAAGACTTCCAGGTTACCCAAGGTAACTCATGTCCAGGTGGGAGGTCTTCAGCGGGTGAAACGAACGGTTTGGGTAAGGAAGCACTGTTTCGCTCGCCACAGCTTCAGTCTTTCTTGTGATGGTTCACCAGTGAGTGCGACAATAGTGTTCTGTGGTGCGACGACACACTTTAAAAAACTGTTTCGGCTTTTCAGCCTTTGTGGCACAAGGATGTTGTCGTGCAAAATTGTCTCCGACACACGACAAAGAACCAAAATGGTCTCCGACACACGACAAAGGGTGTCGAATCGTGTGTCGGAGACTATTTTGGTTCTTTCGCTGGAGCTTGCCAACGCTCTGCGAACCACTGTGGCGTTATTCCTGCTAGTGGATACAGCATTTCCTGCTATATTTCCCAGCAACGCGCCCGCGCTTCTCTAGCTTAGCTCGCCCAGTTCGTTCCGCTATTCGTGCAAATTCGTCATTGAACAGCCCGCTCCGCCCGTCTGTCCGTAGTTTTCGGTGTGAACCCCATAGTTTAGCTCGCCAATATTTCTCGCGTAGTTTGTATAGTTTCCTTCGTTCGCTTCGCCCGCCCGCTAGCTGGCGGTGGCCTGCGCTTCAAGCGCAGGCCACACCGCCTAACTATGGGGTTCACACCGAAAACTACAGACAGACAAGCGACGGGTGGAGCGGGCTTTTCAAAAACGAATTTGCACGAATAGCGGAACGAACCGGGCGAGCGGGCTGGCGGGCGAGCTAAGCTAGCGAAGCGCGGGCGCGCCAACGAGGTGAACGAGTAGCTTCGCTGGAATCGTCGGATATTTCGTTAGCTTAGTCGGTAGCTCGCGGTGTGAACCGAAGTATGTAAAAAGGTGAAACGATGTTCGTCCGCCTAGCCCGCTAGCTGGCGGTGTGGCCTGCGCTTTATCCCTTGAAGCAGTGACCGACAAATTTCGACTAATTTTTTGTGTTATCAAAATTAAAATCCCTGATGGTGTCTCTGTCAGAGTCAGTGACACCAGTGTGGAGACTACTGGATAATAAAAATACTTTTTACTGTAAAAAGGGTAATTATTTATTTATAATTCACAATTACATAGTGTACCAAACAAAAATTCTTCAATATTACAAATGAAACGTCTCCAACGTTTTGACCAATTAATTATATTGTGACCAAACCCTAATCAGATTTATTAGGTACCTTTAGTTAACAACTATATTTCATCACGACCAAGGCAGGCACATCTGTATGCATACTTGCAAAATATATAGGAATATTGCAGCTTAGCATCTTACCACTTGATTATTTTAAAGAATTTTGAGTGTAAAGATAAATAATACAATTAACGTTCTAATAACCTAAATCGACTAAATATTTAACATAAAGACATATTCTAAAATATAGAAATTAGATTCCCTATGGTGGCATTGCAATCAACTGCAGTAAACTTCCTTCAAAAAGGACAATGTTGCAATAATATAAAATTATGAAATATTAATTATTCACAAAAACAAAGATATGAAAGTGCAGCACCTGACCTAACCTGTTCATACCAGAATTGAATTGAAATATTTGCAGTTTTCAAAACTTGGCTATGTTTGCAACCATTCACAGTAACATTATAATTGTAACAAACCCATAGAAAAATTTACACAAATCAGTACAACATGGTCACAAATACGAGCCCCAGTCTTTACTGTAGTCTTACTTAGCATAAACAGATGTGGGTGTTGATCCCACCCAGAGAAGTGAACTAAATGTTAGAGCATTATTTGAGAAGCCACAACAAAGACTGGGGCCGGCATCGAAGCAGTGTGAGCATATAGCAACCCTATTAATATACACGTATATCCACACCGCACTAGTGACTATCAATCGAGTTCTATAACATAGCACAATTTTAGATTGTCTTAGTGCTTATCGAGTCCGTTCTACACGTTAGACACTTTGATACTCGTAAATTTACACTTTACACTCGAGTCAACTGTAAAATGGACACTAATATGTAGCGCGCACACAAACGTTACGTTCATGCTAATCAGATGCGCCGTCGTCGGCGTCCTCTAAGAAGCTGAATTTATTCGATGCAACGAAATTCTGTAACAAAATGAAAAACAACATTAACAAAAAACTATCGGTAGATGCAATAAATGTATTAATTTTTATGAAGAGTTGTCATAAATATGCGTGAATGCTAAATGGAAAGAAGTGAGGGTTGTAAATACCGGTTTTTCCTGTTCTTTCATCTTGGGCATGGTTTTGTCGTCGATTTCGTCGTGCCTGTCCCGCGAGCGGCTGGGTCGCGGACGTCCGTTGCGCTCGTCGCGCTCTCGCTCGGCTTCTTCGTGTGTGTCTTTCTCCTTGTTCGTGTCTCTATCCTTGGGTGTGTCTCTATCCTTGGGTGTGTCTCTATCCTTGGGTGTGTCTCTGTCCTTGGGTGCTTCTCTGTCCTTCTCTCTCTCACGGGAGTCGGGGCGACGTTCGCCCGAGCCGTCCCTGTAATCTCGTGAGTCGCGCCTCTCGCCCGAGCAATCGCGTCGCCTGTCGCCAGAGTAGTCACGTCGCTTGTCGCCGGAATAGTCGCGTCTGGGGCGTCTGTCTCCGGAGTAGTCGCGTCGCCTGTCGCCCGAGGGCTCGCGTCTCTCGCCGCGGTCGTCCTTATAGTCGCGACGGTCGCGGTCATCCTTGTAGTCGCGGCGTTCCGGCTCGCGCTTGTCGCGGTCGTCAGGGCCCCGGCGGTCCCTGTCGTCCCGGTAGTCGCGCCTGTCTCGGTCGTCTTTGTAGTCGCGCCTGTCTTTGTCGTCCTTGGAATAGTCGCGTCTGTCTCTGTTATAGCTGCGCGAATCTCTGGGGCGTTCATCTGCGAATAAATTATTTGAGTAAGACAACATATTATTTTATTATTTAAACATTACGTCTAGTTTCGAATTCATATTGTTACTTACCACGTTTTGGAGCGGCACGACGTTCGCCGGAATGATCGTTCTGTAAAGATTTAATTATTTATTATTAAATTGTTACTCCCTTTTCATATAAAAAAATCGAATAAAATATTAAGATAATGTTTCAACTGACCCTCCTTCCCCAACGTTCCTTCTCTTCACCGCCGCCACGTCTGGCTTCCTCTTCTTGTTTACGAAGACGTTCCTCTATTTCACGTTCCCTATGAAAGTATAAAACAAATCACTTAGTAGATTGTTTAAGATATAATTTACAGATAGCCTTATGTTTTAAATAAATGTAGGTGTAAAGCGACCGACTGTAGCACAGAGCATGAGCCGGTGTCTAGTTGACCAATTTTAATATAGCACATGTTGTTATAACAACCTGATAAAAATCGAGGCATACACTACTCGATATTTATAGTATGTGCTTTGTAACTTTTAAAGCTATTTACACTCAGTTGCGAGTTTCTAATACTGTTTCACTGGATAATAGATTATTGGCAGCACAAATTCTAAAATTGTGTTTTAATTTAGAATTCTGGTGCTCAGTTGCTCGCAACTCAATGTTTATTCACCACAGAATAGAAAATTTAATAACATACATTAAAGGCCTGTTTCAGCATTCCGTCCCTTGTTTAATTTATTTGATGTATGGAAATATATTCAGAGGTAGTGAAACAGACCCCGAAGTGGTTTTCCACTATGGCTCTATAATAATAATAATATCATCTAAATTCCGCAACCGATTTTGATGCGGTTTTCGCCATTATATAAACAACTTATACAAAAAGTTTGTGTTTAATTCATTGATATTAAACTTACATAACTATAATAATAAAAAATCTAGTATGTTATAAATCGTACTTGGCTGCAGTGTCCACAGGTTTAGCGGCACCGAACACGCTCTCAGCAGACACAGGTTTAGGCGCGACCTTTTCAGTTTGTTTCTCGTCGGGGCCGGCGCCATCTGCGGGCTTTGTGGGTACTTCGGAGTCGCGCGGTACTGTGCGCGGTAGCAAGTTCAGCTTGGGACGCTCACGAGGCCTTGCATCTAAGGAAATTGAGGAAAACGTTTAGTTTGGGACAAGCCATTCTCCCAGTGGGATTTCCCATCGGCAAAGGTGACGTACTTCCATACAACCTCTCATCCCCGATTTAACCTCTTTAAGGGATGAGTTTTCAAAAATCCTTCCTTGGTGCTCCTTTCTGCTATATAGGGAATTCTTGAACAAAATTTGATGCTTTTAGACCCAGCAGTTTACGTTGTGCATTGTGTCAGTGAAACAATTTAAATTTTTTATTAAGTGTCGCGTAACTTGGGCAGTCCTTTGTCTAGCAGTGGACTGTGATAGGCTGAGATATTTGATGTTGGATCAAAAATGTCCACTGTTGAAGGATCTTTCCAAAGACTCGAGGTCGTAAATGAAAAAAAGACGTAATCGCTAGGTGTGGATTTGTAACAAGTGTTTTAATGAAAACTACTTGATACAGGCACTAGAATTGACTAGACTGATAAGTAATCAATCAATAGGTTTGTGTAATATGGATATGAATCACTTTAGGGAATAACAAAGACATTTAAATAGTTTACAGTTTGTTTAAATCAGAGATATAAATATGTAGGTGTAAAGTGACCGACTGTAGCACAGAGCATGAGCCGGTGTCGAGTTGACCGATTTTAATATAGCACATGTTGATAAAACAACCTGATAAAAATCGAGGCATACACTACTCGATATTTATAGTATGTGCTTTGAACTTGATAAAATGAGTAAATTACTGTTGAACTAGTAAATGGCTTTTAAATTAATCAATTCACGGAATTACAAAGACAGATAGAGGAACTTTATGCTAACAATTATAGTTACCTTCTCTGGGAGGAGCATCACGCTCACGGTCACGGTCGCCAAAGTTTCTGCCACCGAATCCTCTGCCCTCTCGACTTCTAAACAAACAATGGGACTGTTAAAATTTTACCTCTATTATGCAATTATTATGATTTATTTAATAGATTTTGTGTTTTGTAAGATTGGTTCTTTTCAGCTGATATAATAATGAATAGTCATAAAATAACATTTATGTTACACACGGTAGACCTATGTATAACCTGGTGAAGGTGGCGAGAATCGACTAAATGCGAGAAGCAGCAGGTGCTTAAAGGCCTATGTTCAGCACTGGGCGTCTGGTCGGAAACGATTATGATCAAATGTTACACATACCCCCCAAATCCACCACCATCACGTTCGGCAGTGCGGAACCCGTCGCGGCCGCCGTAGCCGCTGCGCTCCGGGCGATCCTCTCGGTCGCGCCCTCCGAACCCGCCACCGCCGCGCTCTCGACCTCTGCAAAAACACAACAGGTATAAAATATCGCTACCTACTGAAAATGTATTTAGCCTGATGAACACGCAAAAACAATAATAGGCCTTTTATATGGCACGCCAAGTTTTAGAAAGGAACCGTCAGACAGGTGTGGGTAACTGGATGTTTCCTCCCGAAGCAAGAAATCAGTAGTGTCAGCCGAAGCGTAAGAATCGCCGGAAGCCACTTTCGAACTACTGAAGGATAGGCCCGTATCTTTGTTGACGGTCTGAGAGTGGCCCCGAGAGACGACGCTTTAAATAACCGAATACTGTCACATTACTGTGTAGTGTGGTGTCGTGTTGCCTTCTGACGCAGTGTTATTAGCCAATTAAAACCCGTTGTGGTTTGACGTAGTCCTGAACAGATTCATTTGTTGTGTCACACGCCACGACACAGTAATGTGACGCTGGCTAAAAATTCAATGAGCCCTATAACGGTCGATATAAATGTAGGAACAGAGCGTAAAAACAGAACAAACAAGGCATGGCAAAAATGATGAATAACTTACTCAAAACGATCACGTCCGAACGAGTCCCGTCCGCCGTACGGCGTCCGTGCAGGCTCGGCCGCTGCAGGCCGGTCTCCGTCGCGCCAGCCACCCGGACGGTTGTCGGCACTCGCTACATACACAAACAAATATTATAGCTTTACATAGAAAAATGTGATAAAACAACTCAAATGAATGCATCATTTGAGATGTTTCAGTCAGTCACTCAGATTTAAGTACCTGATAGAAGGAGCAAACCAAAGACTAGTCTGAATTGAGTTATAGCTACACTATGTCACAGATTAAACTAAAACAGCCGGTCAGAGGATATTCCAAGGGCTAAAAGGGCCAAGTCTCGTCCATACGGAGTCCTCAACAGAGCCCTAGAGTCCGAGTTTCTGGTTACCTCCTACCACTATAAGCAGTACCCCTTGCTGAAGGGTTTAGTGCCATCACGCACGCGTGACCTTTACTCAGACCTTCCCGAGGCGGGTTGAGTAACCCAGATCGCAGATTTTATCGTCATATTATAAGATAGTAAGTATCAGTGTACACGAATGCAGCGTAAAGCAAACGATGGACAAAGCTTCAAACGGCAGTGCCACACAAATAACAATGACGACTAAACAAGAGGTAATAAATCGACGATCATGTACTCTGTGTGTGCGCCCCAAGTGTGACATTACAGTTAGCTCCAACCATCAGGTTACTTGTCATCATTGTGAATAAGAGCTAAGGAAATGTATACAAAGAAAAAAAAAATATTACTCGCGATATTTTTCCTTATAGGTAAAAGGTTGGTATGATGGACACATCATTATACCGTTTTAAATACATAATACGTTTTGTCACGAGCAATTTATGGAGTTTCCGACCCGGAACGACAAAAACGAGATGATTCGCACAAAAAGTAGAACAATTTTAAGACATTTATGGTAAGAAAACCGCAAACTTACTAAAACCCACAAAGGGGCTGCGAACAGGGAACTTAGCTTTGCTTAGTACACAATGCATTACGTCACCCAAAGACTAACAGTCAGGCTATGCAAAGATGTGTGTTTTTATGACATCACCATGAATCGCGTGGCCGGCGATCAAAGTAGCATAGAAATAAAATCAATATTTTGTACGCAGTGACGGAATGTTTGACTGCTGAATGATACACGCCTTCGACAGTTACCAGCCATGCTAGTTGGCTGGCTGGCTCATATTTGAACCACGGCCTGAGTTATTCTGATATAGTTCATGCCAAAACGAAAGAAGAACAAGAAGGGAAAGGGAAATATGTAATAGATCCTCTAAAAACTTGTACTGAGTTGGTTGCAGCGCCTATTTATTATTTTTGGACAACAAAATAGGAATTATTTGATACGCACAAAAAGAGGCACATCTATACTAATAACGAAGAGTTTGTTTGTTTGAACACACTAATCTCTGGAACAACCAGACAGATTTGGTTTTTTTTTTGCATTTCATAGCCTAATTCTTGAGGAAGGCTATAGGCTATTTAACATCACACTAGGACTGATAGGAGCCGAGCAAAAAGAAAAAAAAATCAGAAAGAACGCTAAGTGAAAACGAAGTAATAGCGACAGGGAGTTTTATAAAAAATGTGGCTGTTATTTTAGTATAGGCATTGTGTATCTTACGACTTCCACGTGAACGAAGTCCCGAGTAGAAGCTAGTTTATTATATTGTCGTGTCTATACATATTTTTAGTATATCAAAATGAGAATTATTTAGGGTTCGATTTAATGAATGCATGCTGAAGGGAAGGGCACAGGCTGTTTTCTGATAATAATCATTTGTACTTACAATCCCGTTCTCGATCACGGTCGCGGTCGCGGTCCATGTTGCCGCGATCCATGTTGCTGCGGTCCATAGGGCCGCGTTCCGGGCGCGGTCTCTCGCGGCCCGATGTGTCGGGCACCGCGCGAGGGCCTGAACGCCAGTCGCCCATTGTGCGTTCTGGGTCATATTCCCTACACAACACATACATAATATTAGTATCCAGAAGATATTATAGGAATACTTTCCCACGGTTTAAAAAAGGCTATTATATTATTAAGGCTTGGAAAAAAAAACAGCAACCTATCAAGTATTGATATGCATATTAATTTGAAGTAAACCAAGGGATTATTTACTTTTAAATCATTACTACATCAATAAAATAGCTTGCTTTATATAAGGAATATTAGTTATAAGGAATAATAATAGTTTTGATATCGCGACAGTTAAGCCCTTAGTACACGGCACAGTTTCTTTACGGTACGTATAAACCGCGCCGTAGAAAAAACTGACAAAGTGCGAGTCGGACTCGCACACGAAGAGTTCCGTACCACAAGGCAAAAACGCCGAAAAAAACACGTTTGTTGTATGAGCCCCCCTAAATATTTATTTTATTCTGTTTTTAGTATTTGTTGTTATAGCGGCAACAGAAATAAATCATCTGTGAAAATTTCAACTGTCTGTCAACAGACGGACAGTGGAGTCTTAGTAATAGGGTCCCGGGTACGGACCCCTAGTGTCTGTCAAGAAGCTTCTATCGTGATCCATACAACACTGACGACCGTGCCTCTACACACGGCGAATAAACCGTAGTTTTTCACGGCAAGGAAAACGCGTGTATACAAGGGGCCTTACAATATTCCATATTATTCAAATGTAGAATACAAACTAATTTCTTGACAACCAGCTTTGACTTCCAACTACCTGTATTCAATAACAATAATTTTCAACACATAACAAGTAACAATGAGTGTATTTACCTGTCCCGGTCGGATCTGCCTCCCCTACCCATTCGGCGGTCGTTGTCCTGGGTAGACACCTCTATTCTTATGCGTCTCCCGCCTATTGTCTATGAACAAATGAAACTAGCTTTACAATCGGTAGTATATACAATAGGACCCCTATTCAAAGACTCACAAGGTTGCTTTTGGTTTCAATTTATTAAAAAAAATTAAAGCAATCAGAATAATAGACAAGGAATAAATAGGGGCGAATCTCGGTCTTTATAGAGCAGCTGGGCGTTCATACAATTTTGTGGAAGTATTGTTACTTCTTAATCTTTATTCTATTTTCAACTTAAATATTTAACATTAAAACATCTTAGAGACAAAGAAAAATGGTTTCTTAATAAATAGCAATATTATCGAGATTCTTACCAGGTCAGGAATGTTCATAGCATTGATCAAACTCTCCCTGTCTTCAAAGTCCACACATCCATAGCCCTTGAGACGGTCCCCTTCGCGAGGGACTCTCAAGTTGATAATCTGTTGCAAAAAAACAATTTCATTAATTAATAATTATGTTCTTGACTTTTAATCATGGTTGTTAACCTCTTCAAAGTGGATTGAAACACCTAGAAACTGGCTAAAACGAAAACAGGCCATATACCAGCATACAGCAGTGCAGTGGGGACAAAGTACTTATCTTTTTAAAATATACAAAAAGGTGCTTTTTACATTGAAAAATATTTTGTCACTAATAATTTATGCATCATTGCAACATTTGCTGCACTTTTACTTTAAATTTATTTTCACTTTTACAATATAAAAGTATTATATGATTAATTGAGATAAGTTAATAAAATCATAATTATTTTAACAGATTGTGTCTTTCGTAACATGTTCAGGCATCCTTAAATTATGTAACAGTATCAGAAACAAGATCTATATTCAAGTAGTATGGTATGTATATGATAAACTAGTATTGTAAGGCAACTGGTTTTAATCAGTCTTCAAGGCTAAAGACATATTATTTTGCAATTACTTTCTATAAAATAAAGATATTCATGATTCTAAACAAGGCCTTCCAATTATACCAGTATTGTAGTAACAATGCCACGTAAGCAGCGTTGATTAACAAAAAGCTATAACAGACCAACTTAACAAAAATTAGGTTGTCATGTCATCATTAAAACTGAATTATCATACAGAGTAGCGAACATAATCAGATTAAATTATATTGCAGAGCTTGACAGATTACATATTTTTATGATGCACGCGAAATGCTAATAATTGGATGGAATGACGCAAATTCGGTGCACATGTGTAGCTGTCAGCTCAAATGATCAATAATTTAGATTAAGCAGCCATTTGCTGTTATCTCCCACCCCTTGTTACCAAAGTCTCTAATTAATAAATCTGCTGTAAAATATTTTGCATACTGTTGTGCCAACAATCTACATATCATTATTGAATGTTGCTTCTATGTTAGTGGGTTTAGTTTCCGCATTTAGTCCTTCAGATGGACCTTTGTGCATGGACTTCATAAGCCTTTCCAATAGGGCAATTATTATTATGACAACTAATGGGCAGTAATGTTAATACCTTAAGTCCAGTGAAGAGCTCAGTGATAGCGCTTTCGTCGACATCATAAGGCAGGTTGGAGATGTGCGCGGTGAAGGGCGGGCGGCGAGGAATGGACTCATCATCCACTGCCAGACCTCCGCGCGCCGCCCGCGACGCTGACGGGAGCACCACCGGCGCCCGCTGGCGCGAGGAGTACCCGCCTCCTCCATATGTATTTTCAGCTTAAGAACATATTGATATTGTTAATCTTTAACACAATATGTTCCATGTACAATTTCTTGTGAGGGAAGATGTATCAGCCTTTTTGTTAATAATTGGACTTTAGATGTAGATGCTTGTATGTCCATGGTGAGATAGTTATTATTTTAGCATTGCTCTATATTAAGTCTAATCAGTTTAGGTAGACAAAATGTTTAAGTTGCTGAAGCAATTATTATAGAAAATTAATGTAAGTGTGTATTACATCATCTACTCATTGGATTGTTTTTATAAGATAGCGAAAGATGTATGATGTATTTTTTTCCAAGTACAGTGAAATATTTTTCATACAAATTACCGGATTTTTATAAAAAACTTGAAACAAATAACATTGAATGCATTTCTATGATAGCTATTATTGTTATCAAACAAATAGTAATCATTGTTATTGATGCCTGCATAAGTTGCTGTTATCTAAACTGGAAATATTTATAAAGAAGCCAATGATACTTCTAATTATTGTTTGAGTTAAAAATACCAGTCTTGCTCATTATATAGAGATAATGTTCATTAAGGAAAAACCAAATATTTAGATTAATTTATTAACTCCATTTCTTTATGATTAAACCACACATGGACACAAAAGCATCATTATATTAGTTTCTCTAAATAATTATAAAAATATACTAGGACCCTCAGAAAAATAAGGGAGCAAGCCAATGAAAGACTAGTCTGAATTGAGTTGTGACCAGAGTCATCTCGTAGATTAGGCTAAAATTGCTGGTCACAGGGGTTTCCAACAGTGACAATGCTCACACCTCCACCTAGCCTCACAGGCCGGGCCTCATAGGCTTAACATCACACCGTAATTTCTGGTTCCCCCGCCTTCCCTTTGAGAGAAGCATCCGGCTAGAATGTGTAAAACACAGAGACCTTTGCTCAGACCTTCCCGGGGCGGAGAGAGTAACAAGCACTCGGTAAGTGCGCCCCAAGTACGAGATTAACATTGGCTAGCCATTACCCTTTACATCATCACTGGGTAAATTTTTTAATTATAGCATTTTGATAAATACAGATGTGTATGACAAAGAGAACATTATTTTCACTTACGTTCTTCATCTACAGAGTCCGCCCAGTTGTGTGTTGCTGGAATTGTCGTTGGTTCTGCTATAATGTCTGTGATGCTGGCTGGAATCCATTTTGCCTTCTTTGATTTCTTGCCTGTAAAAATGTCATAAGAAAATCCGATGATGCTCCGTGAAACATTTGCGACAGCTGGATGAAGTCTTGAATAAATAGAGGACAACTTAATGAATAATGATGACGCATAGTAAGTGAACGACCTACTCCGATTTTGGAAAGCGGTTATTCGCGGACACATGAAAGGACAATTTAGCATTTGTTACACATCTGTTATAACTCGGTTTTCTCACCTTCTCAGAAACAAATAAAGCCAATAATTGAAACATAAAATTGGGTTAAACGGGTAATAAATTGATCGGGAGTATTGAGAAATGTGGCCACGCGGTAAATCCAAACGTCCGCAGAGGTGAAATAATGACACGTTAGCATTATTAGATAACATTGTATAGCCTCCAAAAGGGATGCTTTGGGTAACTGATTCACATGCAACCTAATTTAGGTATGAAAATACGGTACTACACAATCAAATAAAGCGAAATCTAGGGTTTTTTTCACGTGACAAAATTACTAGAACTAACCTGTAGCGGCCATATTACAAGGCTGGGGTTAATGTTGCCAATGACGTAAAGACATTTACAACCATGTATGACCAAAAAATATTTCATTGTAAAAGTGACATTCCATTACAAAAGCGAAAATTTTTGTCTCAAAAATTAAAGTTAAATGTTCTTAGACGAGTGTCACTAATTTATTTTAATATCTATTGAATTCAAGAAAGCTAATTCAATAATATTTTAAAAACAGCTATGAAATGCAGTGCATGAATTTTTCTGTCTACGTCTTAAGACATAAATAAATCAACGGATTACTAGCAACACTTCTATGTCCATAGCGATATTTGTTCACCAAAAATTTATAATGCCGGGGCCACACCAACTATAGGTATCCATCGATGGATGAGTTATGGCGGAAACATACTTACGTGTCGTGGCGTGTCGTGACGCCTTCTGACGCAGTGTGAGCCAATCAAATCAAAACTCGTTGTAATTTGACGTAGTCCTGAACAGATTCGTTTGATTGGTGTATCCCGAGTCACGACACAACACGACACAGTAATGTGTCTCTGGCTTTACTTTACTCTTTGGATGGATGATAAAGTTTTAAGGTTATTGCCAATTTATAAATATTTTATTTTATTTTGTGTTTACTTTTCTAAACGTGTTGCGCCGACCCCAAGTAAACATGGGATAAGGGCAGGAAGATGATGACTTTTCTTTACTGGCAATTTTGTTGAGAACTGAAAACTCAGACCACAGAGTACTTTTTGATAGACTGGCACAGGCACAGACTACTTAGAGATACTACAGTTTTAGTTACATAATTATGCTCTGTGGTTTTAGTATGGTTTTATGATAATTAATCATAATTATTGTTTTTAGTTTTTGTTAGAATAGGACGCGTTTCATATAAATTTTTGACTGAGATATAAGTAAAAGATATCCACTTTACAAAAAGGAAGATGAATCATGCGCTAAGGTATCCCGCGAAATTCAAATCTTCATTATTTGATGTTCGTGTTCGTATGTCTCAAATTCTATTTTTTTTCTTAGTAACTTGATGACTTGGCACTTTACTTTTGAAATCATTGCTTTTATGATTATTAATTAGTACTTATAATATCCCCGTCGCGTATCATAAAATTTGATTAACATACCAATGACCTAATTACAGACAGAACTGTATTTATTTTATTTTTGCGGATTATTTTCGCGCATTCGCTCTCACAGAGAGGAGGCTTGTGCCTGTGTCCCAACAGTGGTACCTACCTAAACATTATAGATGACCGTTCAAGAAATATGCTATCTTAGCAGTTTAATTCGTCTTACAAGATATGATATTTGCTAGTATGAACATGAAAATGGGTGCAGCCCGTGCAGCGCTGCGCTGGAGGAGCCGAACATTGAGTAGAGCCGAACTTAAAAGAGGTAAAAAAAACCGGTCAAGAGCGAGTAGGACTCGAGCACCGAGGGTTAAGTACTATCTTTATTTGAAAAAAAAATACAAAAAAAATTCTCTCATATATTGTCAACCAGCAGAGGCAATGAATGTATGGGACGATGTTTTTAGGGTTCCGTACCAAAATGGTAAAAAGGAACCCTTATGATTTGACTCAGTCTGTCCGTCTGTCACAGCTGGATATCTCAAGAACTACTAATGCTATCAACTTGAAATAGTTTCAGATGACGTTTGCGTTTGCCCAACTATTTTGCAATTAAGAAAGAAATATATATATATATTTTTTGAAACCTGGAATGGGACTGAACGTGGTTTTATGAATTCGAAGGGGGGCTACTAGGGTATGTGGGGTATCATATGAAAGAGCGCTGTTTGCACATTCTCAAACATTTTTTCTTTTTGTTTTAGGCCGCATAGTTTTCGACTAATTATTGATGAAAAATTCAAAAAAAATCCGTTCCCCCCTTATCTCCGAAGTTTGCGTAAAGAAAATCCTTACATTACATTATGAAATTATTCTATGTGATAGAAGTTTATGCAAAGATTACAGGAAAAATAAAACGATGTCTCTAAACAGCAAACTTTTTCAGAAATCATCAACGAAAATTACATTAGTTCCACTATTGGTCCAGAGATGGCGCTGACACGTCTTTCTATTCTATACAAGGCCAGAACGCAGCCCTAAGAAACTGCTCGTGTATACTTTGTATTGCTATTTTTAAATCTGCGAGTACAATGTATCATAGATTAATATGCAATGCAATGTATACTTACACGAATTTTGCGTACTCCTCGTGTATAGATAGTTTGTATAACGTTTACGCGGGCATCCTGATTCCAAACTATACTACATCACTTACCTACATCTGACAAGAGTTAAGTTTAATAAAATAATATTTTGTTCTGGCTCCTCGCTCCGCTCGCCGCGCTTATTGCGCTCGCTATTCGCTCGCAATTGTATTGTTGAGATATTCGGCTATGAGAGACGCACAGACAGAGTCGCACCATAGGGTTCCTTTTTATTACCATTTTGGTACGGAACCCTAATTATTTATACTTATCCATAGGTACAATACGACGGACGTAACTTGGCGCCGCCAAGTTACGTTGGCGGGCCTAAACTTTGCGCAGAAGGCTGCGCAGTAAGATTTTTTAGGAACCAAATGGTGATATGAGGCGAGTGCGAGTCTTAGGGGAGTGGCGAGAGGAGGTGAAACGCCGGGGCGTAACTCCGCTGCCGCGAGAAATCGCGGTGCAGCGGACAGACCTCCGGCGGGATCTCATGGCGACATGGAGAGTGCGACTGTCGCAACCCAGTGCTGGGCACGCCACAATTGCGGCGATAAGTCCCCTCTTTGAGGAGTGGCTAGAGAGACGCCACGGCGTCCTCACCTTCCGCCTAACGCAGGTCCTCACCGGACACGGCTGCTTCGGGAGGTTCCTGTTCCGAATAAGGCGGGAGGAAACGCCCGGGTGTCACCATTGTGTGGATCGCCCGGAGGACACGGTGGAGCATACGGTGGAGATCTGCCCAGCTTGGGCAGAGCACCGCCGTGTCCTCACGGCGGCGATCTCTCGCGTCCGGCCCTAGTCCGGGCCATGGTACGGAGCGAGAGTGCATGGGAGGCTATCGCCTCCTTCTGCGAAGCAGTGATGCTCGCGAAGGAGGAGGCGGAGCGCGTGAGGGAGCGGCAATCCTTGCGCCTTTACGCCCCCAGCCGCCGCAGGAGACGCCCCGGGCGTCGGGAGTCAATAGCCGATTCCCGGCCACCGTAGGCGCGGGCTTGCGGGCGGCGAGCAATGGGCAGCTCGCCGTCCGGTAAGGACCAGGCCCAGGTCGACGGCGCGTTGTGTTCCACGCGCGCCTCAAGCAGATGTCAGCACCAACTGACGGGGTCCGCTAGGGCCGATGCCCGCCGGGGTCGCGGGTTGTTCGAAAGAGATACCGTGGCCCCTGGCACAGGCAAGTGAAGGAACACGGGTGGGTTTTAGTCAGTAAGAGTCTGACACTCCCTTCCGCTCCGCCCAGAGCGGGAGGGGTCATTTGATGATTTCCCACCCAAAAAAAAAAAAAAAGGCGAGTGCGAGTGAGAAAACATGCGCTAAAGTTCTTAGTGCCTATGTTCAGGCCCGCCAAGTTTCGTTGGTCGTAATGTACTTATCTATACTCTCTAGCATGCTCTCGTCTTTTTTTCTTTCGAAAATTCCATCCTGTACCTATATATACAGGGTGGAATTTTCGAAGCGTATCTGGAGAAAGTACTCTAAATAGGTACTGAAGAGAAGACAGCAAATTTCTCTATCCCCTAAAAAAAAATTACCCTATCAATTGGTGCCATAAAAGTACAGAATGCTATTTTTTCGGATTTTAGTCGGTTCGAATCCCGGGTGTGGCAAGCGTACTTTCAAAAATCCTTAAATGTAGTTTTATTTCTTTTTAAAAATAAAGGAATGCTTCCTTTGAGTATAATTTGCTGCCTTCAGTATTTACAATACTTTTCCTCTCGAAAATTCCACACTGCATATTCTACTTCCCCACGAAAAAAACAAAAAAAATATAATTCTGGTATTCAGCTGCATCCGGTTAGACTGGAAGCCGATCCCAACATAGTTTGGAAAAGGCTAGGCAGATTATGCGGTGTAGGTAAGGCAGGTAGGGTAAGGACTTTCTATCTATCCCCGGGTCGGGCAAAGTATGAGGTTTTCTATTTAGAACATTCTTACTAGCAGTCTCGAGGGTCCGACTGTACTTCAGTGTACCTATGTCTATCCGGTTAATGAAATTAATAGGTTGCTGCCAACGACCGGCTGTATGGTCGTTGGTTGCTGCCCATCTGCCAAAAATGTGGATGTACTACTACTACTACTGCCTACTCGTTCTGGGACATACAGATGTCAAGTTATACTTTACCTAGGTACTAAATATTTCAAGTAATATAATAATATAATAATAATAATATTCCACAACTATCACACAACGCCGTCTAGTCTCAAGCTAAGCAGAGCTTGTGTTATGAGTACTAGACAACTGATAAACATACTTATATATTTCTAAATACATACATATATAGATAAATTACACCCAGACACAGAACAAATGATCATGCTCATCACACAAACATTTGTCCTGGGTGGGAATCGAACCCACGACCTCCGGCATAGCAGTCATAGTCACTGACCACTAGACCAACAGGCCAGTCTTAAGTTAAACCAAGACGCAGCAGCTTCGTTGAGAGAACCGGCGAGGAGTGAACTTTATATTTTACTAGCTGCGCCCCGCGGTTTCACCCGCGTAAATGTCGATCCCGTGGGAATATCGGGATAAAAAGTATCCTATGGTTAATCCAGGGTGTCAGCTACCAAATTTTATCAAAATTGGTGGAGCCGTTTGAGCGTGAAGATGTAACAAACATATAAACACACCCCCACACACACACTCACAAACTTTCGCCTTTATAATATTAGTGTGATTCATCCGTTTTTTCCTGAAAACAACGGACCTAGTCAAGTAGTCTTTGGTTAGAATAGCATGGCACGATTTTTTTTAATTTCTCTTCATGATCTCCATGTCTACTGCGTAATGGAATCGTAAAATAATTATGCTGTCTGTCACTAGAGCAGCGAGTGCCTATAGGATTTTATGATTTGTCATTATCAAGAACAGGATTTGAGATTACTTAGTTTTCAACATCGTCTTCAATATGTTACTAAATTAGTTCGTAGAGGTTTCCTCTAGGCACTATAATAAGGCCCTCTTTGTTTCCTGTGTTTCGTTTAGATCTTGTGTAATGCCGAAAGCCTACAAAAGTTTGTTGTATAAGTGTAAATTATTAGGGAAGACCTGCATGAGACTCGCTCAGAGCAGGAAAGCATGGCACAAAAAGTAGCAGGCCTATACTTAGAAGTGGGTGGAACAAGGTTACCAATGATGATGATGACTAGTCTGAATAAAAATCCATATCTTCCATATCTATATTATATAAAATCCATATCTATATGTATCTATATATAAAATCCATATTTCTATACAGGGTTATTGGTAAAACATTAACAACCTCTTAAGAGCGTTTACGCCGAACGTCATTTCATACAAACTTTCAAGCCCTTGTTTTCCGAAATGAACGAACCGATTTTAATGAAACTTCATACGCATAAGCAGGATACAAAGGTCTAAAAAAAATGTCGCAGCATCATGCTGAGATAGGAGCCTTTTGGCCTCGTATAGGAGTTTCTGTTTAATTTTCCTTTTGTTACTTTTTTTTTTATTATCTTGGATTTTTATTTTACTATGTTTAGTTTAGTTTGTGATCTTCCTGTACGAGTCGCAATAAATACTTTTTCTTTCTTTCTAAAAAGTTAGCAGAGAACATTTTCGAAAAATAGTGTTACAGCCAAATTAGACCGATTTTAAACTTTTCATAGAAACAGAATTTTCCAGTTATCTTTTTTATATAAGACATTTCAAAAATGTTTTTTGCTAACTTTTTAGACCTTTGTATCCTGCTTATGCGTATGAAGTTTCATTAAAATCGGTTCATTCATTTCGGAAAACAAGGGCTTGAAAGTTTGTATGAAATGCCGTTCGGCGTAAACGCTCTTAAGAGGTCATTGTACTCATCATTATGAACAACTTTTAGGTACTATGGACCAAACCTGAATCGCGAAAAAAAATCAGCTGTTCCTTACATTTAAATATAATTCAAAGTCCTGACTGACTGACTGATATATATCAACGCACAGCCTAAACTGGTCCTAGCTAGAGACATGAAATTTGGAGGGTGTGTTCTTTGTGAAGAGTACTGAGTAGGTATCCACTAAGAAAGGGTTTTTCGAAATTCCTACCCTAAGAGGGTGAAGGGGGAGGTTGAAATTTCACGCGAACGAATTCGTGGGCAGAAGCTAGTCGATTATAAATGTAGATTCAATAATATTTTAGGATTGTCGATGAAGATGAATGATATAGTGCGGTGCATTGTCTAGTACCTAGCAGTTAACTATACAACAAGTACAACAACAACAGTACAATGCTAATACTATTGTTTCAGTTGACGTCAACTGCTTTCTGCACCTTCATTTGTACACAAAGCAAGGTTGGTGGGCTTTAGTTCATGCTTCGATGCCTCATTTCTTTACACAGCCTTGCCAAGATGACTTTTTAAGTTCAAATCGCGTCATACTCAAGCATTGTCTTTTGATTTCTTTGGTGTAGATAACTACGATGGAATGATTTTAGTTCTAATAAGTCACGGTATCTGAGGGATCTAATCTTTGTCGGAAACTAGCCTGCATTGTTAGTGAAACTGCGCGTCCATTGTCGCACTGCGCTCTTTGATTCTAGCAATGGCATTATCTTTTTATTAGCGTTGTTAAATCAGCGTTAACGTTCATATCACCGAATCCTCCACAAACATATTTTCTTACTTCGTATTGGATTCGATCAGCGAAAGGATACTGTATGTTGAACGATATAGGTACGACTTTACGTTACAATTTGTAGACAATGGAAAACGACCAAATTCGAAAGCTCGGTCTAAGTCCAAGAAAACAGGATCGTGCTTTGTGACGACGACGGTCTCATGAAAAATCATAATATATCGTCTGGATCTTATAACATCTTGTTCTCAAGCAATTCCTCGCCGGCGGACAGCGGCTGCGGCGCGGGTGACTGGGCTAGCCACCAGCAGTGGCCACACCAGACGTAATGTGCTCGCGATAGATGGCATTCAGGTCGGGCGACGATACCGTGCGGACGCGCGTACTGATATTTCGAGCGCGCTCACCTCGATCGTTAAACATTTCTATCGAAAGTTTTTTCGTTATAGGGTTTTTATTTAGTCTTTACTTTTAGCCTTCATTGCGGGTGCTAGTACTAAGAAAATAAATAAATAAAAAGAAACATTTTAAGAGCTTTGTCGTGGTCTCCTTTCTCTGTTGTGCTTGCCAATAAATTGAATTTTGTTACGAGGTGACGTTAGACGTTTATACACTGTGCCGGTGATAACGGAGAATGATGTGAATAGTGTTGTGTTTATGTTTGTGATGTGCGGGTTAGTGTAGACGTGGGTTGTTTACAATGGGGTACGCATCGAGCGGTGCGGGGCGCGCGGCGCACGAGGCGCTGCTGGCGCGCCAGGACGCCGAGCTGAGGCTCATGGAGACCATGAAGCGCAGCCTCCAGGCCAAGATGAAGAGCGACCGGGAGTACGCTCTCGCGTTGTCTGCTGCCGCCGCGCAAGGCCAGAAGATGGACAAATGTGAAGAACTTAACGGTAAAAAAGACGCGCCACTTAACGAGAATTAACCCTATTAGCACCACTGAACGGTCTACTTGCATCCCACCTTCTTTTTACTGTTATTCTGTGATAGGTACCAGCAGATAATAAAACGTGCGACGATGTAAGTAGTCCAGGAATTAGGCACATCCTTGATTAAGAAATCGTTGCATTTAAATGTGATGCGTTAAACATGAATTCGCTTAGGCTTAACTAATAACCAGTTTGTATTAACAGTCATTAGGATGGATAATTAATTGAAATGACTGGAGCTCAGGTCAAGGGAATTAGGGAAACTTTGTCGTTCAAGAATCTTAACTTGAGTTGGAAAGTTCAAAAAACTTTGTTGTCATGTAGGTAGGTTCGCCAAATTAGCTAAATTTGGCGAACTTGACAAGAATCTGTTTCTGTGTAAATATTATTGCATGTTAACCTAATCACCCATTCTTCACTTCAAATTCACCCAAATATTTGATTGATCGGCAAGAGTAGGTGACGTTTATTTCCTATATTTATTAATAAAACTTGTGTAAAAATGAAACGGGTGCTGTTGCTTTCCAGTCAAATAATACAGACTGACCTAGGTTATTTCCAGATTGCGAGAGTTTTTAACTCTATCAATTTAGAAGATGGAAGAGTTATTAATTAGATGTCTACCTTAATTAAAAATAATAATTCTGATTTGGCGGTGATTTTGGATGGACCCTCGCAATAAAATTCTGACAATACTAATTAGCAAGAACCAGACCAAATCTCACGACAGCTGATTTCGACAGAGTCATTGAAGCAATTTTTTTGTAATGCGACATTATGCAATTAATTGAAGATAGAACGCAGAATATATGTGTTTTTCGTGAAACAGAAAAGGATTTAAAGACAGATAATTTAAAAAGAAAGAAAAATATTTGATTTGGGACACACACAGGAAGTACAAACAATAAAAAAGAACATTAAATCTAACAAAATAATGAAAACAATAAAAAACTGAAGATTAAGGAAGCTCCGGCAGACGAATGACAAATGAAAACATTACGAATCAATCAGACATATCATTTTTACGAAAAAAAGGCAAACATCCTCTCCTCTGTACATTTATTATAATTACATCGGTAACCTTATGTTTAATAATTATATCAATTATTATTATCATCAATATTCCAAATAGTAGGTGTTACTGTGGGTGCTGTCATTGTTCTCACCGTTACTGTTCCTTGGTGAGCTGGCCCTACCATATGGTAACACTATTGTTTTTGAAGATCATGAATAAAAAATGCTTTGTTTGAAGAGTCTATGAAGAGTACAAGTAGCTTTGCCTTTACACCGTTAAGTTTCGTTGTCGAATCCACATCTTCCCTATGTTGTCTAGTTTTAGAATTATTTACTTGACCATTAAATAAATTTAAGGCAGCTCACCTAATTGCGCAACAATTTCAATCGCAATCTGAATTTTTTTAAATGGATTAGCTATATGTTAATCCATTGCTTTATATATTCGAAAAATTGTCTGTTAAACAACGGAAATAACGCAATGTATGTTGTTGAACTGTCAAAATAACAGCCATTGCTACTGTTAGTGGGTTCGCAATTACCCCGCTACGAACTTTCTACCCCTAGGGGAAGAATTTTCAATAATTCTTCTTTAATGATCACTTTCGTATTATAGGAACTCTAGACCAAAATGTCATGCTTATAGGTAGACCCAGCGGTTTAGGCTGTGCGTTGTCTGTCGTCGATTGACTTGATGATGTCATTAAATATAAACATGGTGCTGAAAACAATAATAAGTAATTTCTTTATCGATAAAACTACACATATCTACAAGTACAAGTTTCTTCTATCGAGCTTCTGTAAATATAGCATTCGCAAATTGATGCTAAGATAGTAGTCAAACAATTACTTCTTGATGGATGTGCCTAGACATTGCTGATAACATTACAACTGTTCTTGTCCATCAGCAATGCTTTTATCGCGTATGTATATTCGTATTTATTTCGATAAAGCACATTTCATTCAAACGTTCGATAAGATTTGTAAATATAGAAATATTTGCTTTGATATAAATCTATAAAAGATCAGCAGCGCGATTCTGTAAAGTATCTTCACGTAAGTTTTCAGATTCTGAAAACTTAGGTGATTATATATATTATTATTTTATTATTTTTTTTCCGAATCGGATAAGAATTTCGTAGCGAAAGAAAGAGACGGATAGAATCACTCCCTTGACGAATGCGGGTGACTAAATCGCCACCCGTTATGGATATAGTTTGTGGGATTTATTGTTTGGCATTCGAAACTTATTTTAGCCAGAAGCAGTGAACCTTTAATAAGGAGCTTTATTCAATGATTGGTTGGGAATGGCATCGAAATATTACTAGAGCATTTAAAATTGAAAACAAATATACAAAGTGACTTTCAGCTATATTTTGTGCCAGAAATCATTCAGTAGGTTCGACATGCGTCTAGTCTAGACATAACATTATCGTCAGTAACCAATGTCTTAAATATTACACAAACATGCATGGGCGTAGTCGAGTAGAGATAAATGGAGTATTTGGCCTTTGTATGAATTCTAGTGACCTCATTTTGCCCCTCGAAAACATGCCTCACTGCCCATGGTGTTACAGTTTTTGGTATTATAATTTGTGCTCTAAACTGCCAATTAATAAAGCCAAAAATCCACCATGGTCATGATGCCAGTTTATTACTTTTACCCAAGGAATGCATTTCAAGACATTGACCATGTGACCATGTTATCAACCAGCAAATCAGTCCTAGCATGCTGTGTTAAAATTTCAAGTTTGAAAGTTATTTCTTTAAACCTTTACAATAGTAGTGTCTTTTTGTTCTAGGCTCTGTAATAGCATCAGCCTGGCGAGCTATGACCGAAGAATGGGAGAATATCAGCAAGCTTATAAGGGCCAACGCTGAGGCTCTAGAATCTAAAGCCCTCGACAGACTTACAGCCCTCATGACGGAACGACGGAAATCAAGGAAAGTGTACCAGGAGGACCACTCGAAAATCAATTCGCAGTTCACACAGGTATGTTTTAACACCGAGAATTTCATAGATCATTATTGTGGCTTCCTTATATTTTCTGTCATATACTATACAGGTGAATTTAAGTATAGGGGTAATTAATTTGCTCTATGGTAGGTAGTGTTAAATTCTTCGCTGTCTTTCGTGGATTTTTGGCAGTCGTTACGGGACATTACGTCATTGGTTACGAGTCGTCAGAAGCCCGAAAGTCTGAAAACCAGTCTTACCAAGGGGTATCGTATTACCTGTTAACTGGGTTGTGGAGGTCAGATAGGCAGTTGCTCCATGTAAACTATTGATATCCAGCTGCATCCGGTTAGACTGGAAGCAACATAGTTGGGAGAAGGCTAGGCAGGTGATGATGATGTAGTGTTAAATAATTACTTACTTTGTTTTGCCAGTTGATTGATAAATGTTTGCTTGATGTTTGATGTTCCATACCAAAATCTTGTTCGTTATCGTTTTGTTAATAACTTTCCATTCTATTACATAGAATCAAGTTCTTCTAACTGAACAGACGGTTGTGCTGCTGGAGAGTTTTTTTGCTTCAATTCGTCTTCCCAGCTAAAGCACTAGGAAGTGGTGAAGGGCTGGCGTTTTGGGGGACTGTCTTATGTGACTTTGACGTTTAAAAGTGCTGATTCTCAGCCTAGGTAATAGCTTTTGATCTTGTCTTCGTGTACTTCCTGTAAGAACTGAATTAAATTGGGACATAATTTTATTATTCTTTCTTGTAAGTTGTTCAAGAACTTGATGGTATTTTCAAACTGGTTCTTTATCTGAGCCATAAGTCGTCGTAGCTTTCTTATCATAAGTGGTATCACCGTATCGGATCACGTCTGACGTCGATAACGCTCTGACTCACGCACTATTTGACTATTTCTGAAGGTTTCACTCAATCACGTACGTCTTCTTTGCGTTGATAACTTTGTACGAATATCGTTCTAGCTTCTGTACAAAAACTAATGTTTTTGTTTGCAAAAAAATCTATTCTATTGTCTTGTCCATGCAGTGCACAATGTTTTCAGTAATCGGATAGTACTGTTTGCACATATTGAGTTAATGTTTATTTATTTTCTAAATGGCCATGTCTTGAGCCGAACAGTCGGCACACGCGGCCCGTTACTGACCGGTTCGGCTAGCCTCTTAGTTCCTCGTCCGCTTCCTATCGCCGATCTACTCCCAGTACCTGATCCACGTAATTAGGTCTTAGCGAACGGTGCGAACGAAAGAACCGTGTCGAGGCCAGTTTCCAACCAGATGTTAAAGATACCACTCCAATACGACTGTGGTTCGATGTGGGCTAATCGATCTTATCCGACGACCAATGACTTGTACCACTGGTTGCTGATGAATGACACGCCATCATCATCGTCTATAACAAATTGCACGAAGAAACATACGACTGTATCGACGTATTTCCAGATGCAATAACATAAATCGATTTCTTATTCGATACAAAGTAACGTTTTACCGGATCGAATCTCGAGGAGGGACCAGCAATCTCTTATGGAAAAGTGTTCATGGTAGAAATCTAACTAAAAAAGATGTACTAATTATTCTAATGATTATAATTCTCTAAATATGTGCCTGTTATTGTCGCGAATCATATTTTGATCAAGATACAATCTGACACTGACCTGCAAATTGCAAAAAACGTAAGAAAATTTGAATTTCGCGGTCTACCACTCACCTTAAACCCGTTTATCGAGATTAGGATTTCGAAATACTCAGATATCATTATAGCCGCCATCTCGTTTAGGATTTGGACTAATGCCAATTTTTTGCCGGAGATGTAAATAAAACAAGCAATATTGGCGCCGTTGCGCCGTGGGTCGTACCCAGTCGTACCGTACCCATGCCTACCACCGAAATTATACACGCATCTGTTAACATTTTATCTAGAACTTAAAATTAGGTTGTGATCTATTTACCAATGCTTACTCTGGTAATAAATGATTTATGTTTTCGCAGAAACTGTAGGTTTCTTTTTGGACGACTTGAGCGAGAGGTGGTGTGACTAAACGTTAGAAAGTTAGTTACCCGAGTAGTGTCATGGCTCGAAACTACAAGCGGCAGGAAGGACATTTGTATGCCAGGGAATGCACTCGCTTTAATGAATGACTGACATTAGACCGCACAATAACGACCTCCTGGAATGCGTGGGACGATACCCGGAGAATTACAATTCCGTTCACAGATCACTGTCTACTTGAACTTTTTCAGCTAACAAAGGATTACGTAAGCCTTTGGATCAAAGCTTACAACGATGACTTTGAACTTTTGGGAGAACTAATAATTTCGTTAGACGTTATAAAAACGAAAAGGAATGAAAATGGAAGTTTTATAATGTATGAATAAGTTAAGCAATCTTAAGATTGATCGGTAAACAAAGCCTGTGCAAAACCAAACCAGGTAAGGTGAGAGGTCCTTCGCCCTCCGCCTCTCTCTTTCACACAGTATTATTTGAATGCACGAGAGAAGGATGTAGACATAATTTCATGATTTGAACCGAGTCGCGTAAAGTGAGATTCTGTATCGGGATTGGTCGCGCGGCACCTGTCAACGTTCATTGGCCCTGTGCCTGCGCTGCGGCGCGTGCACGACTGATTTCTTTTTAGTTTCACCTTTTTGGCCATTATTTTTGCATTAGTTAAATTAAATTAGAGTTTGTAACAGGATATTGTCGGCCATCTTTTTTTTCATCAAAAGTACAGGGGGCCTAAAAAGGCCACTTTGGAGAATCATAAAAGGATAACATTACGAATCATAATATGGCGAAAACAGTCCGTGTTTTTCTTTTTTTCGCTGCACTACGTAGATATAATCAAAGAGATTGGGACTGGATTTGGATTGGATTGATTGGTATTTTAGAAAAGACAAAAAAAAAAATAACCGAAAAATGCTTCACCAATGGGATTTGGTACGATTAACTTAACTACTGTCCACTAGGTTATCCTTTTATGAATCTGCCAAAGTGGCCTTTTTAGGCCTCCTGTACTTTGTAAGAGGACTCTTGTCTTGTGTAACAGGACACTCTCTATTATCTATAGCAAAAATGGGAAAATAAGTAAGAACTACCTTATTCTATAATACCATTGTTTTACTTGATTCCCATAACAATATTAATTTAATTTGCGGTTTTAGACCGGACATTAGTCATGTAAAATGTATTGTCGAAATCCGACAGTGTTAATGATATCGTAATCATGAACTCTTCAAATTCTGCATGTTGTGCCGGATGTAGTTTCACTAGGTCTTAATAAATCGCATTTGAAATCTAGGGTCTTGCCGTGTCTGTGTTACAAAACAAATAAAACGTAGTAACTGGGGCAAAAGAACGGCGACGTGCCTCTTGTTGCAAGTTTACTTAGTCACCGCGAATAATTCTCAATTTCACCCACTTTTGATGACTTCGTTGATGATGGACTAAACTGAAGACTATTATCAAGTATTTATGTCAGTAGTACTAACCTACTAATTATGAGATAAGTATTTATTACAATAATTCATCGTTAGCTTGATTGAGTTCGGATGCGTAAATGTCAGTAATTTTATGTGTGTGTAAAGTCGAGTCGGATATGATAATGTTGATACTTTGATGACGTAATAAGTGTCCCAGCAATTTTTGTTATTATTAAGAAACGATTCTCACGTCGAAGCTATAAGAACATCCTGGGAGCTGGAATGAATGTCATAATGTACATGATACCTACTGCAGATTAACTCATCACTGCATATCTGTCGGCCCACTGCTACATTAGGTCATTTTGCAGATATGCTAAAATTGCAAGGTTTGCAGTCAACTGTATCAAATTCGTGAAAAGTTCTTGTAAATCAGGATGTACGTAGACATAGTAGTAACACACAAAGTACGTATTTTCTGTTAACTAGGTCATGTACAGAACACGCGGAATAATTACGAAGTATTTCTAGACTATGTGTAACCTACAATTAGCCGTGTGAACATCAGTGTACGACATTTTATTTCTTATACGTCTGTAAATAGCTATCTGGTTCGCATTGCAAAATATCCGTTCGACCAGTAAGTCTACGGAAATAACTCAATTTGTAATATTTATCTTTGGCGTTAATTTTTTGTCGTAGATGTTTGAATATGTGCCAATATTTTATGTTGTTACAAACATTTAGATGTAAAACAGATGGTTCAGCCGGTCCCTTTATATAAATATTGAATTAGATTCAGCAATAAAGAAAAGTAAAATATTGTGTCATAGATATATTAAGATGTATCTATGATTAAAATAATTATACTGGGCAAAAAATCAAACGAGCAAATATTTTTTCTCAAAAATAGCCGTTTGTTAGCCGAACGCAATTTATAACAGTTTGTATATACGGCCATGAAACCATTTGAGTAAATTGTAATATAAATTGAATGGGTAATTGCTAACCATATGGTATTACAGCTGTGGATGAAGACATTGTTGGAAGTTGGAACTTGATTGTCTTGTAAATGATAGGTAGACGTCGTTTCCAGCAAAGTAAAAGATTCATTCACTGTTTACCACACATTGTGAGCAGTAGAAGACGCATATATTTTAAAAACAGATGTATTTTTTTCTTAGAAATCTTTCTGGCTATTTTAAATAGGTTCGGTACAGAAAATGTTGAGCCTGACAAAATGTATAGTATATATTTAAAAACTTTGTGAAAAGTCTGACAGTGTTGATATGTAGATAGAATTAGTAATACCTATTGTGAAAACCACTTTTAGAAGGATTTAGGTCGTGATATAAATTTTCAGCCAAAACTTTAGCTCACCTTTGCCCTATGCAAAATATAGATTGAAACGGCATAGTTCCAGATGGCGGCAATGTTAATCAAATTCTCAGACAGTTGTTTGACATGACCGGTTCGACTTCGACCCGATGGGAGCCTGCCACTGCGACGCCCCATTGTTGCGCAAGAATCGAATCGTCTGATCGTCTCATTAGTTGGCCGAGCGGGGAAAGTGAAATCAACAGACGATCAGTGAAAGTCTCAATGACAGTTATCTCATTTTGATAGCAGGTTGGTGATTATGACGCGTCTAGCCCTAGGTGATCTCAGACCAGTTTAGGGAAGATCAATTAAGGACGGGTTATGATAGCACCCACGCCAGCGCGTCGGTTGGAGTCGATTTCCAATTAGTCTGTCATTTCCGTTTGTGAGTAACTTCTTCCGCACTGGTTTTACTAGACTGGCATTCTCTAATCAAGACCAAAGTAGATCAAGGTTGTGTTTAACGTTCATAGAAATTGTGTTCCTTCTCAGTAATATTACTTCTGGTGCTCTGTCAAAAGCTATCGAATACCTAAACAAATACCTAAAACCAGCTGTTCATACTGTAGTTTGACGTCAGTCACCATTGTTATCAAACACAACCATGTTATATTATCAGGCAACCTTATTAATTAAATAGTCGCAGGAAGACATTAACTAGAAACGAGAACGGAGATTTTCAAGTTTATGACAAAACAAGACGAAAAAACCAAATCTTTCTCAACTTGAACCTCAAATATTATGATGTGAATAGAGTTATGAACGGTACAGCATTAACACTCGACAATGAGTTTTATCTAAGAAATTGCATTCCAACGTTGAGTCAATGGGCAGTCTTTGTTATCCTTAACGAGTTCCTAAAGATACGAACAGTGTATAGTATAGTTATTGAGTGGAATTTCCTTTTACTACAGATAACATTATCTCTTGACATTACTGTGCAAATATCAAGGTCCTCCGGGTGACGTGAGTACCTACGTGATGATAATACAGATATTATTAGGGTTTTTTACGTTAACATGATAAATAAACTTGTCTTGTTGCTTAGCGATGAATGGTCTGGAGTTCTAGGGTAGACTAAAATGTAAATGCAAATATCATTTGATTAGAGTACCTACTGGATTCCAGTTCGCAATTTTTGTTGATAAGTTCCAGCTAATGTTGCGATTACGATGAAGTTTGTGTTGAGCTTTGGTAACATGGCTGACAACCTCATTTTTAACATGACTTACGGCTATAATCCAATCGACAAGCGTAGCGAGGTTACCCTTTGCCAGATGCAAGATGGTCAGACAAATACAACTGAAGAAGGTGATTCGAGCTTGCATGAGGTGAAAAGCTCGAAGATGTTACTTAACGTGGCAAAGACTATAAACTAGAACGTCAGGTTTGAGTTGTCTGAGCTCATGCCTCTAGTCTGAGTGTAGTATATATATGAGCTCATGTTGTGTTAAAATCTGCAGTTAACGCGAAATGTAATATGTCGTGAAAACAACGTGGCATATTTCCAATACGACCCGTTGCGTGACCTCATCGTCAGGACGATGCAGATGGCAGAACTAAACGTTTAATGTAACTGCTACATAACCTATGAACAATAACCAATTTGTTTGTTTTTAAAACAACGAAAAGTAATTATTATTTATGTGTTAATTACTGTCATATAATTTGTTTTGGAAAGGAAAAGTTACGGGTACTATGAAGATTGACTGCAATCACTTATTTGGTAGGGTGAATGCACGATTAGATAAGAGCTGTTGCGTTTAATCAGTCACTCTCGTATCTTATTTCGTCGCTCGCATGACTAAAAGTCCTATCTCGTTTTTTAGCTTTTTTTTTTGAGTTAGGACAACTACATTTTTCTATTCGTGATTCTTTACACTTTTCACTACTAACCGTCGTCGTGTCTTTAAGTTAGTTGGATCTCAAAATATAATCATTTTGAAAGGCAACAAAATGTAAAGAATCACGAATAGAAAAATGTAGTTGTCCTAACTAAAATCAGATAAAAAATGAGATAGGACTATTAGTCATGCGAGCGACGAATTCACGTCATTATGTATACAATGAAATGTTTTTGGGGAATTCCTCGTACTGCCTTAATAGCAAACAAGGGGCTGGGGATAGGAAAATCCAAAATTCTTGAAGCATTCATCGTTAGCTCTGTATCTTTCTATTTGATTTTGAATTAAATGCTTCTCTATCTCTCCCGCATTAGAAACATTTTGGATATTATTATGTATAGTTTACAATCTTTGGGATCAGTCAATTTTCGTATTCTTCCCAGTCCCATGTATTTCGCTATGATATTTACGTTACACAATGTATGTGCTAAATACATTTACATAAGCACTAATTTTAACCGCATACCTAAAAGTTTTTAGTCAATGTAATGGAGTCACAGATAATAAATTAAAGCAGCGTGGCGCACTGCCAGAAACGCCGTAATAACAACACCACATTAGATCGCTTAGAAGTTTTCTCTGAAATCGTTTGTTCTTGTAACATACTGAACTCTATATGTGTTACGAAAAAGTGTTTCTTTTAATCATAACTTAGACTAACTAGAATCAATTCTCGGATTCGTTGGCAACTGTTGGATGTACGCCTCTCCCACCCAAGTCTTGCTTGCAAATTAAGTTCTTAATCTTCTCCATCCAACTGCTACCCTCGGTTCGGTTCATCTGGCTTTTCCTGAATCATCATCAGCCTAACCTTTCTCAATTACGTTGGGCTCGGCTTCCAGCCTAACCGGATGACCATCTGCCTATATGACTGGCTTAACCTGAACATGTTCTGACTGATGTAGATATGCTTGGCTGAATACTATGTGATTATTTTATATGAAGGGACTGTGATATAAACTCTATAATTCTTCATATATTTCAATGACTTGGTAAGAAGTCAATATTCTAATAAACCTGATTTTAAACATTGTATGCGGCCAAAGTTCTTTAACCATGGTCAAAGTCAAATTATGCCATTTAAGTAAATGTAACCTTCAGCTTCCGAGGAAGTTCAATTCCAAACTTGTGTTCGAACTGCACGAAGCAGAGAATTAGGTCATTAGATGTTAAGTGGGGTGAACGAAGAGATGAAATTGACCTAATTATGAATCCAAACTTCATTGTTTTGGTCACTCTTACAAAATGTAATCACGTGGTTTGAGAGCAGAACACTTGCACGCTAGGCTACACATGAAGCTATCCATAACCAGTATAAGATGACTTATGATTGAAATATTGAATGAAAAAGAACGCGAGGTCAGCAAAACTGGAAATGTCCAACTTAATGTGTCGCCGTGTGTATAATAAGTATTCTGCGGTAGAACATTATAACCACGAGTTACAGCATGATAAGATAAATAGGTGTACATAGGTACACAGTGCTTATCAATAACGACAATAGTTATGCAATACAATAACGTTTTAATTATCACATCACAGACACAGTTCACAAAATGTAGTGAAGATTCGCTTGGTAATGAGAAATCTCTATACAAAATAATAATTAGCATAAATAATAATTTAAAACTTATTATTACGGATTATGCAATAGTGAAAAATGTACCCGTGAATGACTAACTAATATAAATAACTAATGATAGAGTTCTTATGAAGCTTGCCTTCCGGAAAAGGACACACGTTCACACGTCACAGCATTGTACGAAACTAGTAGTTCCCCGCAGACCCCGCACGCTTAGGATAAAAATATCATTTTCCTCGTTCTATTCCACTTGAAAGTCAGTTCCAAAACATTTTAAAATGCTTTTCATCCTTAGACACAGCTCAATATTCTTTTCTTGTAGCTTATTCAGCAATTTTAACGATTATGTACTACTTCTTCGGTCCAAATGTTTTCTTTATACAAAAACTAATAAAATTCTCGAAAATAACTTTTAGAGATTTTTTGGGTCTAGATTTCTTCTTTGATTCAATAGTTCTTTCGGGCACGTCTCTATTCACTTCAGCTTTCGCATCACTGTTACTATTACACACATTTATTTTCACAGTACTACTGGCACTGATCATTTCTACACTTCCGTAGTTGTCAAAAACGTCTATACTGCACTCGTCACCAATGATCATAACACTTCCTACGTTCTTACATATCTTTATGTAGTTGTTGTTGCCTATAATCTTCAATCGATTATGGTTCTCCTCCATTTCCATCTTCAAATTGTTTCCGATCAGAGAATACTTCTTCATATTTTTAATGTCACATGTGTCCGTGAACACATAAACTAACGAATGAACTATCAATTGAGTTGTATTCCTCTTATATTGGAGCTCGAGCACACGGTCGCGTCGGGGCATTTGTGTGGTGAATCCCCGATGAGACGCCGCGACCGGTATGAAATCATCGCGGGCATTTTAATAATATTAGTGTTTATAATTTACGCTTTTATATCTCTTATATTATTCAATCATATTCGTAGCAAACAAATTGCGGATTTGATCTCTGCCAATTTGTATTGTTTCCCAAATTCCCACGATCCCATTGTTGGTTATGCATAGCACCCCTGCAGTTCATATTCACAATAGGCAATTTGCATGGTGTTTATAATATTAAACCATTAAAATATAAGCGGTTAAATCTTGTCAGTGCCATTGGGTTCGACGTGTCGTTAATCGTTTCAATGGATTGTCAACATACGTGAGCATCGGAGGTAGGATGACCTCAGGTGCCGCGCTATAATAACCATCTTAAGATCATTATGATCTATTGTAGCCAACCAGACGTATTGATTACATCGGCACAGATTTAGCAGACCAATAAAACAGCCGTTAACCTGGATTGACGTCGACAGTTCCACACCCAAACAAAATGTAATGTTTTCGATTACAAAAGATAAGATCAACGTCCGCATGTACGTACGCTATCGTGTTGATTATAATTACGTATGATTAAAAACGAGGAGTTTTGTGTGAACTCATAACAGCACCGTGGCGTGGTAGCAATTTCCAATCGTTATCGTGTTAATGTATTCTGTTTCGTCTGGTGCAGCTATATGGCGCAAATTACTCACTATACTCGCCTTTGTTGACGACGCCGCCATTTTAATTTGGTCGAGAATAACCGTCTCGGTTCGGGTTTAGTTTTGCGAGGAGGCGGCTGCTCGTTAGACGATCACCAGGACCTGTTATTTGCCTCGCCGACAATCGCATCCGACTATTGGTAACTCTAGAACGCCTCTTTCATCTTGCGTGAAATTGCCTTTTGATCGTTGCTTTTAACTTGTTTTGTGTCCAGATGAATATATTATTCGGACAAAAAGTTGATAGGTTTAAATGAAAGATCGATGTAGATTTGATCTGTTGGACTGAGATGGATTGTTGAATTTTCTTTTATCATTTGAAATAACAATATCAGCAGTACTAGAGCAGGTGCCCATTATCCTAAAAATCTCTTTAAATATTTTGTATAGAGATTTTAATATTTATAAATGAGAATAAAAAATAATTTAAAACTTAATGTTTTGGAGAATACAATAGTGAAAAAAGTACCCGTGAATGACTAACTAATATTTAAATAACCAATGATAGAGGATAAAGGAAGCTTGCCTTCCTGAAAAGGACACACGTTTTATGAAACAAGTAGTTCCCCGCAGACTCCGCGCGCGTAGAATATATTATATAGATACTTAATTAACAAGTTTCTGTTTAATATATCATTTTAAGCCCTGGCTGGAGGCCGGCATCCACAGGCAAGCCCGGTTAAGCAGACAACAACCTCCTAGGATGAACTGCGACCCTGCGAGACGCCATTTTTTTTTTTTTAATATCGTTTTCCTCGCTCTATTCCACTTGAAAGTCGGTTCCAAAACATTATAAAATGCTTTTCATCCTTATACACAACTCTGAATATTGTTTTCTTGTAGCTGATTCAGCTATTGTAACGATTAAGTACTACTTCTTCGGTCCAAATGTTTTCTTCTAATAAACTGCTCAAAAATAAATTTTAGAGATTTTTTGGGTTTAGATTTCTTCTTTGGTTCAAAAGTCGTATTTGTCAATAAAGGCTAGATTCTAAGAAATCCCCCGGGGCATGACTTTATGCTAATTGTACGTAGCATCCAGTCCTTGCGCTGTTATTGATTATATTCGAGCTTATTAGGCTCAAGTCAATAATAAGCGCGTTGTTGTTGGCTGCGCGTCTGCCCCAGCATTTATTATCTGGCTGCAGAACACATCAATTACGGATATTAATTCGAAACGCAGAGCAGAAATAGATCAAACTCATGCGCATCTGAGGCGTGCAATCACTGCTGCATCTGTTCCAAGTCCAGTTCCTTTAATTGCATTTTGATTTTGTTTTGGCCGTTGCTTGTAATCCATGTTTTGAGAAGGCCAGAGAGTCTGACTTCATGCCGAATCAAGGCGTAAATATAAGTAATCATTAATCGGATTGAAGGATTACGTATTTCTTCAAAACCTTTGTTGTTGGCCTTGAACTTTTAAGCATAACTCCTCTTAATGTTGTGCTAGCTTTTTAAAAGAGTAAACTTACCTATTAATAATGAAGAAAGAGAAAAATATTATACCTATTAAACTTTTAAAAATAATTACCTCCGTTTCTGACAAAATTATGAGAGCTAAGAATGCTGACGATGACGGGAACAAATGACAATAGATCATTAGAGATGTGATACTGGGAACATTTTGGCTATGTTCTCGTTCTACATACGTTGCACATTAATCTACTTACAGAATAATAAAGGCTTATAATACGTTACGTTATCGCAAACAAAGTCGTTACATTTTTTATTGCACTCCGGTCGCTTTGTTCATGCGTAGCGGTATCAATAGGCGAAATTTTGATTTATTTGCATGGAGTTTGAGTTCGAAGCCAAGCCAACACGTTTGTAGAGAGAACTACGACTGCAATAAACATTTGCCTAGCAAATTGTTGGCTGTTGTCACTACTATTCGTGCAATGCAAATCAAATGAGGTGTGCAGAACAACTGTTCCGCTAATAACTGCAAATGCAATAAAATGGCCGTTTAGCGTGTGGGTAACAAAGTCCGTGCTTTCAATCGACATTCGGCTGGCTCTCGGCCGAGTCGCAGACTCGCGCTTCTTGGAATTAAATGTCGCACCGCTCCAAATAGTTCGTTGCACTGTCCTCGCATCCAGCCATACTGACCTCACCCGAGACAAGACCACGTGTGGCTCGTTTTATATCATCGTCATTATTACAGTCCACTTATATAATTATTATATCTCAGTTCTACTTCGCCTTTATTTCCGTGTTTTATTCTATAAGTTCTACTATTCTTTCTTCTCGACCTGCAAATATAATATTTTCATTTTATATTGTATCCGCTGCAAATTATTACAGTTGATTGCTTTATTTTATAATCATATCAATTACAATTTTGTTGTCAGTGCAACTTGTTGGAAGTCTGTATTTATAGCGTGCCTACTGACGCAAGTAATTAAATTTTTCTCGCTCCAATGAAATTTTAGCTTTCGTTGCAATTAGGCTTTGGTCCAAAATTATTCTTTGTTCGTTTATTTCTTAAAAGTCTAAGTAATGCCTTTTGTTACTCAATATGACGTTGAGAATGCTTTATAGCGTGTCTTGATAGCATCTTAATTGCACATTTCTGTAGAGCTAAAAAATCGCTCGCTTGATTGATTTACCGAGAAAATCTTCATGAGTGATGAAATGGAAAACGATCGTATATTCATTTAAAACGACAAGCATTTATTATTCCTTAGAATATAATTTGTGACACTGACTGAACTTTTTATTCATACAATTCAAAGAGTAGAATCGGTATTTAAAGAAAAATCTTCTTCAACCTTGCGGCAATGTGCATTCTCAAGCATGATCCATAGTTGAGCATTACCGTAAATTGTAATTATAAAGATAAATACCACGTTCACCTTTGTTAGTAGGTAATTACTTAATAGACATTGTGCAACCTGACCCGGGTGCGTGTCAGTGGCAATGCTGACACAAGCACAGCATAGTCGTGATCGTGTTAGTGACGACCTGTTTGAATTTAATATCTAATGATTAGTGTCACTTGTGACAATAGAGAAGTAAAAGTAGCCCAATGAATAAGGATCGAGGAATGTATGTCATTGTGATGAACTGGGTCTCAAGTCTGCTATTACAATAGTGTCAGAATGGTCTATCATTGATTTCATAATTGTTGATTTTGACAAGTTTGGTAATCTACTAATATAATGGCGTCATTATGACTTTCCAATGGTCAACCACTGACACTCCATTGAAAGAAATTGCATAGAATGGTAATCTCGTACATAATGACAAATGAATGACTGACTTAGGCGGTAATCTGCTAAAATTTTGACTGTTCCTTTGAACAGTGACCTACAATTAGAACGCCATTGTGCAGTCATTGCTTTTAATTCGTTACGACTTACGAGTATCGTAAATGTTCTGTGCCATTGACCGACCATTGATCGACCATTATGAATTTAGCAGATTACGAACTTTTAGCAAAATGACAATGGAATGGTATTGGAATGACGAATTTATAAAAATAGCAGATTTGGGCCCCTTGCTTGTTGTCATTGCAACTGACCATAGCACGTGTGCATATGTAATTGTCTGTGTCCTATGAAGGACAAGGAACAATATATTTTATTCGAAGGTTTAGGAATTATATTTTGGGTTTAAATGTTATATTTTGTTATATCTACACTATTTTCTATTTCACTGTCATCTATCAGATCACTTTTGATGTTACTATCATCATTGTTTGCAGATCTCTGTCTCTTCTATGATGATATGATATGATATGACCCTCACACTGGCAACAATAATAATTTATCAATATTTTGTGCGTAAATTTTGAGCTTAATTTTTGTGCAAAATATTGCATGGTCAACATTTCAGTGTCGATTAAACTTTTCGCGATGAAAGGACGGCCCCTCGCGTTGTACCTATAGCTATAGCTGCCTACGTCGTTTTACCCAGGGGTGACCCGGAGGTTGCAAAGTGTTTCATAGTTGCATTGTGTGCAGCGTTGATGGAGGCTTTTAATAAGAAGAAAGTGTGTGGGTCAGGAATTGGTGGAAGACTTGATGTTCATCGTAACCTACTTCGTGAACTTAGCCTCGAACCTACACTCTATACTTTCCTGAGTATGAATGAAGAGGTGGTTGAGAAAACATTGACAAGGTCCGCAAACGAAAACGAAATGAACAAAATATTGAATACGCCTTTTTTGCGCAATCTTTCTCCTCACACTTTCGATATATTTGCACAAAAACAACATTTCCGTCATTTTGTGCTAAATTTTTGCCAGTGTGAGCGACGCTTTTAAAGATTCTAAGATTCTATCTTCCTCTTGGTTTATCTACTACTTCGTTTCCTTTTCGCTGTCTAAGAAGATCATAATCAGCGTTCACTCACTACAAGTTATACCTACAAGTCAAAATTCATACGAACTTCAACTAAAAGTTTAGAATTAACGTTACCTAGTTTCTATACAGCATAATAAGGTAAGTGGTTACAACTGTAATGGTTGACGTAACGTAACAAAGCTGTTGTGAATTTTTGCTTTCGTGTGATATAATAAATGTTATAATAAGTGGGTTGCGCTAAAAAAGTGCCGTGAGAATACGAATTTCAATTAGTTTACGCATTTTCTGAAATATCTTTGTGAGTAACGTGTTATACAATTCTACATATAATGGATCAGCTCGTTTTAAATAATGAAAGAAATTGTTACTATACTAGGTTTTCAGTTTTCAATATTTGTCTATTTCCTAAGCTTTTTGGTAACGTTTTGTAGCACATCGGATTTCCATGAAAAATACCTATTTGATTTGTTTATCATAATTTAGTCTATAAGATATTAATTATCATAGAGGATTTGTTAGTGTGGTTACTATTAGTAACCTCACTAGCAAATCCTCTATGATAATGTGCTATATATTCCAGTGATTACTGCATTTAATAAATACCAGTCTGGCGTCAATTTAAAGTTCAAGTAAAAGGTCAATTGCCAATTTCCTTTGAGATTGTCAGTGGCTAATTGCTTATTGAGGAGATCTATGCTCTGCTCTAGAACTGGAATAGAAGATATAGGTATTTGTACCCAGGTTTGTATCTAAATTGCAAATTGTAGCTATATTTATGGGATCTCCAGTACACTCAGTATCGTGTAAATATATTACCCTAAAACCGTCCGTAGTGCTTCGTGTTTTATTTTTAGATTCAGCAAAAGTTAATTTGCTTCGTCGAACCGACGTTTTTTATTAATCCTCGTAGCCTCGTACACGTGTAGCGATTCTTCTTAGGTCAAACACTTATTATTAAATTACTTATAGAAATTATTTTTTAGCAACATATTATGGTATGGGTTTTGTTTCGATGTTACAATTTCAGAAGATTTTGCAAGGTGGTGATCTTTAGACCAATCATAGATTTTTCATTAGTTTTTTGAAGTCAGCTATAAATTTGTAACACATCTACTTACATTTGAATCACATTTGTATTTTAAATCATTACTGTATTTACAAATTGAATAACAATCCTGCAGTGAAAGGTTTGACACTGAACCATTTTCTGTTGTTAACATAAAATTAGTTATTAGTCTTGGGCGTTTAACAATTTATTTATATTTTATGGGATTTCACACGACGGCACCACAATAAGCTCCCACCGTAAAATGGTAGACATCACTCCGTTCAGGTACCTAACTCGAACTTAACTAAAAAACAAAATTGACAGCCAGCGTCCAACGTAATATATTAATGAAAAGATGGGATGGAAAAAAGATATTAGAATTCGAATTTTAAAAGGCGGCGCGTTCAAGCAACTGTGCTAGAGTTTATTTTGTTTGAGTGTTCGAAAAAGAAAACAAAAGTGTGGACGTTCTTTTCTCCTATTTGCCTCTGACCTCGGTTCTTATTGACAATGGCTGCCAGAATGAAATATAGCGCGCCTCTAACGAAAAAGAGATTAGGTGGACGATATTATTTCTCGTCTATTGTGGCCTATCGGTGCGGAGCGGCACTGTTTGCCGTTTCAAATGCATTTTACCGTGTTATTTTTTTAATCACCTGTTAAGCTGTGACGAAGGTCAGATGTTTTCTTAGAATATCATGGTATCCATCATATATCATTAACATAACAAATATGATATGATTTATAAGCATAAATTAGGTGTCTGGAATAACTTCTGCATGTCGTTATCCACAAATGGAAACTTTACATTTTACTCTTCATGAAAATTGTTGATTTTGGAGTTATTGATCATGTTAAAATTAAAAGTGGTATTGAGCGTCATTTGTTTCATGAATCTATAACGATAAAACACAAAAACACGCATCATTAATTGAATAGTAGCTCTAGTGATCCAAATCAGCGCATAAATATCACGAAGCGTTGGCGCCTGGGTTAGTTGACCACTAACACATGTGCGGAGGGCGGGAGGGGAGGTCTGGAGGGCCGGTAATGAAGCGGTGCGTGTGGCAGAGGGCAGACACAATAGCCGCCGCCGCCGCCGCCGCCGCCGACGCGCCGAGCCTTCTCGGAACCGGTCCCGAGGGCAGCGCTCTGCCGAATTTTGCGTCGACCACCCATCGCCCCGCTCCGTCCTGGGCGATACTTATCGCGCCTGTATTTATGACTAGAAACACCATTACAGATACAGTCCCCAGGCGAAGAAATCGCAACTCGAGACCACCCGTTGTAGTTTCTGTAGCCAGTGAAATAAATAGCTCTGCGGTTGCTGCCCGCGCTTGCCATTTGACTTATGCTTGGTAACAGCCACGCTGCAGTCATAAATTCCCTGATTGAAGGACACCCGTGTCATTCTTTACCAGCCTGTTAACACTTCGATTTACAAATTTTTTATATCACTTTCAATAAGCAACCCTAAAGCCTTGCTTTAGTGTGCGAAGGAGAGGTAAAACTGCACCGCTAGATTTAGATGCTAGGTGCGAGAGAGATGGAAGACTGCACCGCTAGTCAGTGCAACGATCTCGCCTACTTAACGTCTACTCTACTCAACCATAGTGTTGTCGTTACTGTCAATCTCAAAATTATCGATACGGTTGAAACAATGCCTAGTGAGTGTCATTGTAACAGACAGTCACGATCTATAGGCTCTGCACCCCAGAGATTATTTTGGATCACTCTAGAGTCTAGAAGATCCTAACGAGAGTGGTCCAAAATCATTTTCATCCTTCTAGAGTTTCGAGACTGAACAGCTGATTTTGAACCCATGCCACGTGGTTTGCATTCTAACTATTCCCTTTTTATAAATCATTTTCTGGCTAGAACAGTTGCCGCTGATAAACTTCAAAAATCGTTATTTCGGCATATTATTTCAGTCGGTGACGCATTAGACCGATAAATTAAAAAAGTGAGTGACATTAGACCGATCGTAAACGAACTTGTCTTTTGCCTTGTCGTGGCCGCATTATAAATAGATGACGCATCTACCGAAATACTTATATTGGCAGAGAACGTTACAATAAACAACACTACTCGTATAATAAGTAGATAGAATAAGTTAATGATAATAATGTTGTTTTAATGAAGTGACCTTGTTTAAAGGTAGTCAGGGTCAACTGGAATAGATTTAAGATCCCTTAGATGAAGTTGACGAAATTACAAAACGTAATAATATTGCAATCGATAAAAATATGGATCGAGTTCTCCCATCCCTGAGGCGTACAGTTCATTGAGTAAACCTGTGTCCCAGGCTGCGCAGGCGCTGCGCCGCGGGCGCGCACGACCTGCCTGTGTTCGTGTGTGCGTCTGTGTCTGCCACTTATTTGTTGTGAGCACTCGTAAGTTTAGAAGCTCGCCGGCGCCCGCGCCGCTCTCCAACGTGTTTCGTTAGCTTTAACAGTTGTTATTGTATATTTATTGTTGTTGTTCGTTTCTCTGGGAATTATGAGACGGTCTTTTAAAACATTACTGACTTTCAAATGGATTTTTAGACGACTTATTTATAATCATTTCCACATTTACATGTCCGACTGTTTGGGCGTTTTCTACTACGGGTTCTGCTATCAATCAAGCGAAGTTTACTACTTCATTATCAATGATTGTATAAATCTAAACGAAAGCTTGTTTAATAAACATAGATTTCCGTGTTGACTCCAACATCGGCAGCACGAGCGAGGGAAAGTTAAACTTTCTGAATACTGATCGATTAAAAGTAAAAGTGTCTTCTATGTTGTATTTGAGAACTATAATTTGCTTAATAATATGTTATGCGAATTACGTATGGACGGGACAACGTGTGAACTGAATCCAAAGTATAATTACACCATTTCTGATGGTGTAAAGAATTTAAAATAGATCTATTTTTAAACCATGTCCTATTGCTCAATAAATACACAAAGGCAATGTGGGTAGGGACATGCGTGAACGCAGCGCTGCAGAATTGAAATTGCGTTAGCAGGAAAAATTTACAAATATGTAATTCTGAGAATTCTTTATATGCCAAAAAGGAGGCTTGACATGTTGTGTTACAGTAATTAAAACTACAATAAAAAGCCTCAGAACAATAATTAACTGTAGGTAAAAACGACAGATTTTGATAAGATGATGAGAGTGATAAGACGATGATAATAAGTCTAGAGATGTCGGGATTGAGGATCGAACTATGATTACCTATGTAACGAACTGGTTTCATTTCCGGCAAAGATGTTAATATCATGCGTAGACTACACTTTCGGATATTGAAATTATGGTAATCTATCAAGAATTCAGCAAGTGTAACCTGTGTAACACTTTAAATGTAGAACGGAATATGTTGCGTGTGCATGAATTATTGAACAGTGAGATGGCATTTTTATGCTCAAAATTATGTAGATTGCTGAATCCATAATGCAAGCTAGGGTTAAAAGAAAAGTCCAGGGAGTAGTATAAAGTTATGCTTTTCTTGCCATCCAATTCTGGTTTCACTATCGGCTTCACTTCTGTCTTTAAGTAAGTATGTATACAAACAGAGTTCCACATCTAAACGCTTGGAGACACATCCGTAATGCGCGAATTAATTTGCACAAGAAGTATCGTTTGAATGTTGTTCGCAAATGTCAGGAATCACTAGAGTCGATGGAATTTCCGACACCTCGGGCCCTTTTAAGGTGCGTCGCTGGAGTAACGTATAAGTACCTACTGGAAAGTTGTTGGCCCATCAACGATGTAAGTGTCGCTAAGGTGAAGCCTTTGATTTGATGAGGAAAATTATTTCTGGAAACTAGAATATTGTTTGATGTCAGCGGCTGGTTTTGAATGTGAATTGACTAATTTGGAAATTTTTTGAGAGATTGGAAGAACAGTTGATATACCTACACCTACATCATTATATAAAAATTTCGTTTCAGTTTGTGTAAGTAGTTCGATCAAACAGACGCAGTGACGTTAGCACAAGTGTACAAGAATACAACAAACAATGTCCCTGTTCAACGCGACGTTTTCTACAAGAACTAGGTGGTTTAGCTGACGCAACATCGTCATCATACTTTAATACAATTCCACCATCTTACAGAGAGCCGTCGTAAAATTCTAAATTACCATTATTGCTTCATTATTGTTCTGGAGAGGGAAGCGGGGAGGGTCTGCTTGCTTTGGATACCGATAACAACACGCAGTTTGTTTAGCTGTGCAAATAGAGTCGGTTTGGTAGCAACACGCGCGATACCGAGAACTTTCTCGTTTACTTACCGTTGTACTTAAATTATATTTATCTTTGTTATTTCTATTAAGTCACCTACGGATGTGAACTCTGATAATGTTGTTTGCTTACACCTTTTCGTTGAAGTAATATTTTTAACGTTTGTAGATACATTGATTGTTGAACTTGATAATGTCGTTACCGAGACGCGACTACAAAGTTTGAGAAATTTCCATTAGATTTGGTCCCAGTTCCAAAACTAAAGAAGCTGTTCGTGAAATGTTTCCATTCCAAAAAGTGCTCGTCAAGTGGGCGAAATATATTTGGAAATAACATGCTAAAATACTGCGTAGTAAAGTCAGCCCACTTAGGTCAAAAACAAAGGGTTCAGTGGCATAGCAATATTAGTTATCAAGTGGACGTGCAGGCACGTATGTACAGTCAACGTCCTCACTATATTTGTTTACAGTATATGACAAAGATAAATCGCTACTATAGAGGGAAATATTCAAGTCAGGTATCCATAATGGGGTGTTTGCTATGAACTTTGATATGGTGGTTGAACGTGTTTTGTGGCTTCCTTTTTGTCACAATATACTAAGCTATTTCTAACAAACATACGGCGTTGTAAGTATTTGCAAAGTTCTACGCATATACAAGTACATTTACATCACACATCATTCTCTTGCCCTTCCTTATCACTATTTATTTGGGGTCGGCGCAACATAATGTCTTCTTCTTCCTTACTTCTCCAGTAGTCGTCATCTCGGTAGTCACTCCCTTTCTAATGATTTTAAATAATATATTGTAGATCTTTAAAAGCTGCTTTACATGCGTTATGATTATGAGCAAGGAAAATGATAACAAAATACTATTAAAAATCAATGAGACTACATATAGACACTTTTTTCGAGAAGTCATCGGAACAGAACCGGAGGCACCATGATAACGGCGATGAACTTGCCATGTCTGCCGAAAGAGCGATGACCGTTGGAGAAGATGAATCTTTGAATTGAGACAATGAAGAGAGAGAGGATGAAGAAGCGAACTAGGTTTTTAAGGCACCGATCTAGGCAACTGGTGTCGACTGGATGCGGAAGCTAGAGTCGTGGGCAACGGTGGAGTAGAATATTACTATTCCTATAATCCTGTAATCCATTGCATTATGAGGGTCAATTTACAAAGATTTAAAGATGGATAACATTATTTTTGCAAAATTGTAAGTGTAATGTCAAGGATTTCCTGTGTAGTTAAATCATTCTTATTTTAATGTCATTCTGCGTAATATTTTTAATTACTTTTATAAATACCACGACAGTTGACGTAGGTAAATCATAAAACATGACATGTTTAGTAAGTTATGGCAGAAGCATTTTTATGATAGAATTTAAAATATTCATACACACTGGTAATACCTATTTGTGGGTGTTATGGGTAATTCTTCAGGGACAAAATTTTCGATGTCTGTGGGTATATTTCTGTAACCAACTAAAAAAACGGCATGTAATATTTTTTTTTGTACAGTTTAGCTTTATCCCTTACTGGGACAAATGATTTTTTTTTAATAATTGCTGTCTAGGTACAAAATAAAAATATTTGAAGGTCGTTCTTCTGATTCATATAGCGCGTCCGTTTGCCATTTTCCGGAACAAAATGGTCGATGTCGCATTTTCCCTTTGATACATCAATATAAATTATAAGTATATCGAAAGGAAATGAATTGTCCTCTTACAAAAAAAATGTGTATTAGTTATAACTACGTTAGTCTGTTTATAAATAAGTAAAAAAGAAGTGTCCGGCGTATAATACTGATTAATGTGGCGTAAGCTGCACTTGACCGTACTTGGTCGGGTAATAATAATGAGAGTCTGGCTTCCAGCGCGGGGGGAAGCCAGTCGTGCAACGGACGACCTAGAAGGTGGACGTGCGGCTGGTTGGCTTAGATCCGGTGTTACGAAGGAAAATACCTGATTCATCTGTGTTTGGTTCAGGTGGCATCCTGATTACAATGCCTACTTTATAAAATTTATTTTATTGTTTTAAAACTTCAATCTGTGTTTCGTGTGATGCTTTTGGGTTATAGATTCGTGTAGAAAAATGAAAATAATTAAGTCTGTATGTACGATGAGTTATGCATGATTGTAGGCAAAATCCTGATTCATCTGTGCCTGATTCGTATGGTCAAAACCCCATATGAATAATAAAATAAATTAGTTTTTCCCCTCTCCAGCACGATAGGAGCGCTTTTGTTGCGTAATTCTGCTTGTCCAATTTTTGACCGTGTACAAGTCAGTAGTTTTAATCTTATTTATTATTATTTACTTAGCTATAACCTTTTGAATAATAAAAAAATGACAGGAGTATAATCTTGTTCTAAATATGATACTTTTGATATGTCTTAGTCCTATTTAAGAATTAATAATTATTGTTTAGAATTTACATTCATAAGTAACGGTGTATTTATTACTTTTTATTTCTGTTTCTGATTAATATGTAACACATTCTGATTCATCTGGGCACAAAATTAATATCTTGAAAACTACTTTATAAAAACGAGTCCCTCATTCAAATATATGTTATTTGGTATACCTATTTTCATATGAACATGTGTTACAGAGCTGAAAGTGAAATTAAATTTTGGCCATATGGATCAGTCAAAGAATCAAATTTCGAAGAACTACCCTTATATTATGTTGATGGATATAGATTATAATACTTACATACCGAAGTGTAGTATAATCAGCCTATAGTGTTCCCACTGCTGGGACACAGGCCTGCTCTCTTCGAGAGGGAGTGGGCTGTAATCTACGACGCGGGCCCAGTGCGGGTTAGTAGATGTCACATATCTTCGATTTTTAGGTTCTAGGACATGCCGGTTCCCTAAAGATGTTTTCCTTCACCGTTTTGAGAGCAATGGTGATTAAATTATTTACACAAAGTAAAGCGCCTGTCTGAGTTCGACCCCACGACCTACAATTCGTAAGTCGGGGGGCCGTTACCTCTGGGCCACGATTGCTTACCGAAGTGTGATCTAACAATACAAACACAATTGTTTGAAAATCAATGAAAACTTTGTACTCAAAGACCGCACCTTATGTAATATTTTTCTTAATCGTAATATTGTTTCTTATTTTCTTAAAGAAAAATAGAAAATGGCGCCGATTCTGTTGTTGTTCACAAACTAAACTAAATTTATGTTTATGCATCTTTTTCTTTCTATTTCATTAAGAAAAGGACAGAAGATAAATATTAGTTTAGATCTGTCAAATTAAGATACTCCATAGACAACTATATACGAGAATAACACTAGTTTGTAAGATGTTTCTGTCCTTACTAACAATAGTGGATTGTAATGATCTGACAATTAAATTGTATTATTATTATTAAGTAATGGCAACTATAATCGAGAACTAAATCACACAAGAAACAAGCATCGATCACCACGCTTGCGCACTGCAGGCTGGCAAGCCAAAGCACAAATTAAAAGTATTTTTTTAGTTTTTTTAAATAAAGCTAAACATTCCATGCAAACAATCATCCAAAACGTTTTTTTGCATCAATAAATTGGCACCTAAGTATAGCTTAGCGTAGGCCTGGTGTATCTAATTGGTGTGCAGGAGTGGAGTCGTGGGAACCCGCCCGCGGCAGCAGGGTGCTTCAATGAACCTCAGCGTGGCCGTGAATAAAGCTATTGTTACCATGCAATTTACCTTATTATCGGCTAATTTGAGAACTGGATGTTCATTATGAAAGAGTTTGAGTTTATTTTTGTTTGTTTGTTTGTTTTTCTTTGGATTGTGAATGAGTTTATTGAATAGAAACGATGTGTGCTAAGATTTTTTTCCCGAACGAAGTAGGTAGTTAATATTTCGATTTTTATGATCTATTGATGAATGATGATAAGTTAGCGGAAAAAGAAAGGTGTGAAAATGATGCTGTTCTGACTATAAATAAAGAATTTGTTGCTTCATTCTTGCATCTAATTATATACTTAGTACCTACAAACAAGGAAAACTATACAGTTAGTATTCGGCGCGTTTTTCTCTCTTTCCATAAAGACCACACCACACGAAGTGATGTAACTGCGTACCTTACACACGTGCGTAGGTTTAGAATCTTACGGTTATACCCATTTATGGAGTTAGCAATCGCTTTTCCTCAAAATATGAATGTTTTTTTGACGACAGATCAGAAAAAGAGAGAAATCGTAATTGTAAATGAAGCAAATTTTAGCCTTAAGCAAATAGCTGCTAAATTGCTAATCCTTTGCTTCATATGTTCGAAAAATGTCTGTTCCAATACGCAATTAATGTTGTTGAACTGTCAAAATTAAACCCTTTGCCTTATTTTATTATCACCCTTCCGAAAACGATTCTTCCTACACTTGTGATGCCAACAAGGAAACATTTGGAATAACAACAGCAATTTCTAATAATGAAAGAAAACATTATAGCACCCCACATTTTACTTGAGCACTAGTTTAGATCTCTCTACGAACAGCTGATGATACGAGTTAGATTATAGTGGTAGTTACGGTAATTATCTTGATCAAATATAAATAAGATGAAAGCGGGATTTCCTAGAAAAGTAATCGCTATACAATCAGTAGTTACTGTTGTATGTAACTTTCCTATCAGTTTATCGATGTCACGTATCTAATGATTGGAAGGCTAATAAATAGAACTAGGTAAGATAGATTCTATTTTATCATTCCGTTTGTAGATAAGATACGTATGTATATCAAGCCAATGATGTCTTGATTATTTACAAGACTAAATTACTACCGAGTTTCCAATATATTTTGGCCTGGACAGGGTTTTGACAGGAAAATGAGATTGGTTTTTTAATGCACCAGATAATCCCATACTTAGTTGCTGTTCAGGTAGTAGTCGAAAGCAAAGATATAGTTACATTGTGGCAATTGTGGTATTAGTGGAAGAACACAAGAAAAGGAAGAAGATTGTGAAAACGATAACATTCTAAATCTTAAATGTACAGACGCCAGCACATCAAGCTACTACAATCTGTCAAATTTCTTCAATAGATTTTCAACTTTATCGCTAAAGCATAAGGTTCAAAGTTGATTGGGAAAATTTGACAGTTTCGGGTAGCTTGATGTGCTGGCGTCTGTATATCGATTCTAAGACGTAAACGGAATAATATTTAAAAAAATATTTTGTATTTCACCAAGTTAATACAAGATATGTTCAAAACGTTTATACCGACCCAAATGACAAAATAGAGTTTGTCATCGTAAATCAACATGTTGTTAACCTTGGTATTGACAAAGTTTGGGCTAATGTGGAGCATATCACACACATGTCAACGTCGCTGCGCGTGCGCACCGCACGTGCAAGGCGCGGGCGAGCAGCTGACTAGAGAAAGCAGCCTCGCTTGCCACACCTAGCTGCAAGTTTTCCGGCTGTTTTATAGATACTAAGTTTTTGTGCATTGTGAAACGGCCATTCGTTTGTGTTTTTTGGTCAATGTCGAAATGCAATAATATAAATACTTTATTGATTAAAATTCAATCTGGTACCTATGCAAAAAGCCAACTCAAATAAAACAAGAAAGCAGAAAGAGTGCCTTCGGACGTGAACCCCTCATTATCTATACATATAATAAAACAGTAACGAAAGAAAAACTGTACATTGAGAATTTTCGAGAAAAAATAAGTGGCTTTTGTTAGAAAAACGTAACTGATGACAAAAAGTGACTTTTTACAATTTTTGTCTGTTTGTCTGTTTGTCTGTGTGTATGGTAAGGCTTCACGCCAAAACTACTGGATAGATTGAATTGAAATTCAGCAAAAATGTTCTTTGTAAACCAAGGAAGGCTTTAGGCTACATATTATCACGCCGTATGTTATGGGAGGTAAGCAATATGGATTTTAAAAGGTTTTGGTTCGTAATTGAATGCACAAAACAATTGAATGCCCAAAATGACATGTTATTTATTTAGTTAATAAAAATTTAACCCTGGAAACATAACAATCACGCTATTTTTATAAAGGAGCGGGGCAGTAATATTATAAATTGCAAGGGAACAGCTATTTCATCAATATGTCAACAGGAAATTTAGCGGTATGGTCAGGCGACCGTTTACCGCACTAAATGGCGCGAGTTCAAATCCCGTATTATAATTTTTTTTTAATCGTAAAATTTTTTTTTTTTTAGTTTTTGCATTTTTTATGTGCATTAGGAACGATACTGTTATGAAATCTGAGAACTATACATCCTCCTATCTAATTGTATGGGGAGTTTCACACCAATGTTACTAAACAGATTGATTGGTGGTACAACAAGCTACACTATCATAAAGTCAAGTCAAACTTTTGGTTCTAAGTTATATCTTACCAAGCACATTTGTTGTTTGTGGAGTTGACACTCCAAACGCAACAGCAACAGCGACAAAGGGCGCGTGCTTAAAGATTGCTCTTTAATCGTGTGGGATGAATGCACTATGACAAACAGAAAAGCAGTAGAGGCGGTAAACAGGACTTTGCAGGACATCCGCAGGAACCAGCAAATGATGGGTAGCGTTACAGTTCTGTTAAGCGGCGATTTCCGACAAACGCTGCCTGTGGTGACGCGAGGAACTAGGGCTGATGAGGTGAATGCTTTGTTGAAATGCTCTTTCTTATGGCCACATATTCATAGGTTGCGTTTAACGATGAATATGAGAGCACAGCTTGGCGGGAATGTACACGCCCAAGAATTTTCTGATGTTCTCTTAAAATTGGGTGAGGGAACGCTACCAGTAGTCGGTGGCCAGGTGGTTCTACCTGAGATACTTGTGAGAGTGGTGTCCACCTTAGAAGATTTGATACGCCTGGTGTACGAGGACATCAATAGGATACCGCACTAAGATAATTCTTGGGTGTGTGAACGAGCCATTTTAACACCCAGAAACGACCAACCTTCAGCGATCAATGAATGCATTCTCGCGGAAATTGAGGGAAATGAAGTTATCTACACTTCAATAAACACTGTTGTCGACCAAGATGACGCTACACATTACCCCGTAGAATTTCTCAATTTCCTCAGTGCAAGTGAACTACCAGCGCACACCATTAAGCTAAAGGTCGGTGTCCCAATTATGCTTCTTCGGAATCTCACTCCGCCGAAACTGTGCAATGGGACCCGGCTCAAAGTCGTCTCGCTGCAGAGAAATATCATTGAGGCGGAAATTCTAATGGGTTGTGGTGCCGGCGATGTCGTGTTTATACCACGTATACCACCGATTCCCCACAATTACCCTTTTTTTTTCGGATGGGAAGTCATCAAATGACCCCTCCCACTCTGGGTGGAGCGGAAGGGAGAATCAGACTCTTACTGACTAAGACCCACCCGTTTTCCTTCCTTTGCCCTTTATGTTCCGGGCCAGCGGTAACCCTTTCGGACAATCCCGCAGACCCAGCAGGCTTCGGCCCTATGGGGCCCCTCCTCGATGCTGACATCTCTTTGAGGCGCGCGTGGAACAGGTACGCGCCGTCCGGCACGGACCTGGTCCTGATCGGACGGTAAGCTACCCATTACTCTCCGCCCGCAGGCCCGCGCCTACGGTGGCCGGGAGTCGTAACGCCCGGAGCGTCTCCCGCGGCGGCTGGGACGGGAGGCTCTCTCCCTCATCCGTCCCGCCACCTCCTTCGCTAGCATGACTGCTTCGCAGAAAGAGGTGACTGCCTCCCACTCCCTCTCGCCCCGGACCATGGCTTGCACCAGGGCCGGACGCGAGAGGTCGCCGTCGCTGCCGATCGGGGCAGACCTCCACCGTGTGCTCCATCGTGTCTTCTGGGCGATCCTGGCAATGGTGACACCCGGCCACAATTACCCCTTTCAATTCAAGCGCGTGCAGTTTCCTGTGAGCGTGTGCTTCGCAATGACAATAAATAAGTCACAGGGGCAGACACTGAAGGCTACGGGTGTCGACCTCAGGACGAGCTGCATCTCACACGGACAACTGTACGTCGCTTGCTCCCGCGTCACCAGTCCTGACTCGCTGTACTTACATATTGAATGAGACCGAGGGAAAAACTACGAACGTTGTTTACACAGAAGTGTTACAGTAAATTATAACACTTCTGTTATTCGACGTCTCCTAAATTTCCTTATTAACCTGACGTCTCTTACCAGTAAATTAACTACATTACTTTCAAATTTTGAGTTTACTAAGCCAAATAGTTTTAGAGGGATCTAAGCTATAGTACAGTATGAGACGCATCTTTTGAGTGTTTCTGTAAATCAACAAACTATCACTAATTTATTTTGGAAAATGGAACACCTGATGCAGAACCGCAACAGATCAGCTAAAGTATAAGAGATATAATAATGGTGCCATAGCAAAAAGTATTCCACGTGAAGAGCATTTTCTGCTGTGAGAATAAGATCTGGAACACCTGTTGTGGAACTCCAAAGCCCAGCGACACTATAACATATAGGAATGACGTCTTAGCAAAAGTTGTTTAGTCTGATGGGCATTTCCTGTTGACTTACAAAAATGAAAGATCTGAAACGTCTCGAATCGTCTCGCGCATCACGCTGTTTTCCCGTACCCGGGCTCTTAGAATTCGACATCAGACGTTTCAGATCTTCGATTTTGACGAGCCCGTTGTCGCTGGCATAAGCAACAGGATCCGCGTACGAAGTCGCGGGCAGAAGCTAGTTATTCAATAATAGATTATAATGCCTGTTCATTTGTTTTATAGACTAGTAAACACCCAGTCTCCTGAGTCCTGTTCGCTTAAAGAACGAGTGTGGAATTTTAAATGCGGTGTCGTCACCAGCCCCGAGGTTATTCCCGGGCGTATCCCTTCACTTACTATGTGCAAGAGCAACAAGTCCAACGACTGCATTCGAAATTACCCGGAGACCTGGCGATGACTCATACATAGTTGATGTCCAATTAAAAAAAATGTAGTGAGTCGTGTTTCAGAACATATGATCGACATTCTTGTTGACGATGTCATTCCCTTTCTGCAATGATATGATAATAATGTTTAATTATGCATGGTAAACATCAAGACCAAATCAATCATTTTAAAAGCATCAATATTTTAAACAGCAGCTGGATCACAGAAATATTCATATTCATTTATTTTGCATTCCATAATGTAAAAAAGATGTTACAAAAAAGCTTAAAGTTAGATACAAATAAAAAAAGACGCATACATATTAAAACTAGATTTTGAAGATAGTGCTGTGAAAATATAAGGAAAGTAATTCGTCAGTTGCATCTAGGCCGTCATCTACAAAAACATATTTTGCAACGTTGATGCGCCCAAAAATGGTGAGCTCCAAAGCCCAAGCAAAAGCTAGTTTCGGCTGACTCAATCCGTCTTCAAGGAATCGTTCATCGATAGATAGGATGATCACACAATGACTCAGGCACTCAACATATTTGTTATCAAATATCGAAATCAAAGTGTATGCGTAATAAAATAGAATACAGTCAACCCTTTGCGTGTGTCACAAATTCACAATTAAAATAAAAGCTTTGTCGGATATGATTGAAGTGAACAATGGTAAAACATGGTCCGATGGGAGCCATTTTAACAAAATACCCATCACACGGTGTGCAGTAGACAATATAATGTGAAATGAATTGTTTCCCTCTCATACATTGACCGCAAACATTTATCGTTCAGTGGTTAAAGCCAGTTTTATTGTCAACTTGGTCCTTTTAGGTTATTCCCTTCTTGGTTTACTGCGATCGACTTTTTCACTTTTATTTCAAGGTTGATAATAAACTGGTGTCTGGTGAATATTATGTAGTGCTTTATTATTAAGTCAGCCTATTTGACTTGATGTCTGAATATATCAACATTATCAAACTGCAGTAGCTGCTGCAGTTTTTGGAATTTGTAGTGACGAAACGAAACTGCTAGAAAGGAAAACTTAGGTACAAACACTATTTATAGATAATCAGCCTATAATGTTCCCACTGCTGGGACACAGGCCTTCTGTCTTCGAGAGAGAGTGGTAGTAGTAGTCTTCGGTTTTAGGACATGACATTTCCTCATGATGTTTTCCTTCGCCGTTTTGAGAGTAGTGGTGATGAAATTATTTACACAAAGTAACATACACATTACATAGTCAGCCTATAATGTTCCACACAGGCCTCCTCCCGGTGAGAGGGAGTGGGCCGTAATCCACCACGCGGGCCCAGTGCGGGTTGGCAGATGTCACATGTCTTCGAATTTTTGGTTCTAGGACATGCCGGTTTACTCACAATGTTTTCAATGAAATAATTTCCACAAAGTAAAGCGCCTGTCTAGGTTCGAACCTACGACATACAACTCGTAAGTCGCGGCCGTTACCACTTGGCCACCACTGCTCACACAAAGTAAAGCGCCTGCAAAAACCGAACCCAGAACCTACAACTCGTAAGTCGGGGCCGTTACCACTGGGCCACCACTGCACTTACTACTTATTTATTTTTATACATATGTTAAAAAAAACTGATTTCTTACTAACGGCTTCAAAAATTACAGAAAAAAGTTGAGTTTTGCAAAATCTCCTCAATCTGTTAGATCAATATGTTATGTAATAAATAGTTATAAACGTATTAATTCGTTTCTTTGTATGGTATAACTGGATGTGTAGATTAACATACCTCTTCTTAACAATATTTTTACACTTCACAGTATTGTTTATAAATAATGAGAATTTTATGCGACCTACCACCGAGCTCACATTTGTTTGAAAACGAAGTGATATTGGTCATAACGCTTATAAAATCCAAGCTTTTGAATATAAATGGTGTTATTTAGTTTATTTGTTTGAACAAAGTTTGATTATGTTAATATTTAATATAATTAATTATTTAATTTTATGTAAAATATATCTTGAAGCTGGCGCCGGTAATGGGCACACCTATTTTCCCAGGAGTGAGTGTCGTTAGAGGCCACTTGAAGATTAAATATATCAAGTAGATGGGCTACATTATACTAAAGATATCTAGTTACCCTATAAGATTGCGAGTTGATCTGAATAAGATTGCTAACTAAACGATGACATATGCACATGGAAATTGAGTTCTTGGCACATATTGAATGAAACGTAGAAGGAAACTAGAAACTGGATTTGGGCCAGAATTGCATTAGAGAAATGACCAATTACTAATATTGAAAAAGAAGAGGTTCTTATTGTGTCCCTATTATCATTTTATATTCAAACTAACTGCTTTCATGCTTTGTTGTTTGAGAAGCATTTAACTCCGGTTCCTAAAGAATCGACGTAAAAAGTACATCATGTTTTATCGTTTCTACGAAAAACGCTTTCTCTACCGTCAGCGGTATTGCTCAAAGAATCTTGGTTTACGTCATTACAGCTTGGTATTGGTACAGTGGGTTTTGTCACACCGTTTTAATTTTTAACTTTTCTCTTCCACGGATTTTGAGCAATCTTCGGAGGTTTACGAAAGAAATAGCTTGCGTTTAAGTCCTTAGTAGTATTATTTATTTATCAATAAGCTACGAGTTGTTACCCGTTTATTACCTACGGTCTGACCTATTTAGATATCCTTGGTGACGATTATGCGTTTTACCATTTATTAGGTTCTTATGTTTACATTACATTATTTGATTTTATGCATTTGGTCCTTACCTCCTTAATAGGTAAACACTCAAGATATTCAAAGGACCACTATAAGTTACATGATTGTAAGGTTGTAACATGTTCTCTGTCTGCTTTCTAGCACCGTAGTATTGACAACGTCTTTCTTCAATTTAACAAGAAACAGCTTTTCCGAGACATAAAACATGGTGCGGTTGGCGTCAAATATGGCAACTGTTACCTTATTTGTTAATAAAAAAATCATTAATACTGGCAGTTATTCGGCGCGCCTCACTTTATGCACATACTTTCTCACGGGACCAGCTTTTGCTGACGCTTCTCGGAAGTCAAATACATTCATTCTTTGGTCTAATGTGCCGACGTTACCTTCATCGTTAATACCAGAATTTGTCAATATTTAGTCGGGGTTCATTTCATGTAACATTTTCTTACCGATTAGCAGAACCACGTGTAGACAGACATAAAGCTTAGTATTTGTAGGGACATAATCTATGAAGTAACAGAATAAAAAGTGATGTCGTAAATTACATTATTAGGTACTTCTTCTTCGCCCACAAAAATATCTACTAGGAAGCCGTAGATATTTTTGTGGGCGAAGAAGAAGTACCTAATACTTAATGCGACATATATAGTAGATAATATTGTGTACAATCACAAGATTTTTTGTTAGCCTCGAATTCCATTGACGTATGACGTCAATTTGCCATTCTGTCGATTAGTGTCGATGACGTGTGTCGATGGGCAACCATACAAATAAAGATATCCTCAAGTGGAGTCAAAGGCAAAGGCATGCGTGTGAGTGGCCGCGTGATGCCGCATCTGATGTATGTGGGTCACAGACAATAGAGTTGCGTGTTTATGTTTATAAATATCTAGCACACATTCTTGCTAATGTCTCTTAGTAACAGGAATGGAATACGGTATTCAGGATTCACTGGACGCTAATTCTATTCATGCCTTCATTCCATTAGTAAATTGAAGCGATTTATCTGCTGATATAAGATTCGTCGCAATATAGGAAATGCGAGCTAGTCTTAGAACGCAACAGATCTCTGTAGCTATAATAACCTGTTGCCTTATGCACTGACTATTGGCTTTCTTAGCAAGAAAACGCGTTTAAGTTGTATTTACTGTACAATTAGAACAATTGAATGTAACGGTTTGCGCAGTGGTTAAGCGATTGACTGCTGCGCTGTGTGTCGCGGGTTCGATTCCCGCACGGAACAAATATTTGTATGACCTACAAGTAGTTGTTCCGGGTCTGGCTGTTTGTGTACGTGAATTTAAATGTTTGTAAAGGCACCCACAATACAGGAGAAATTCCAAATGTACACTTGTAGATTTATTTCTACCGTAAAAGTAAAAATATAGGCTGCTTATCTAACTAACGTTTACATAAAATGAGGGTTTTACGTTGTCAGACACCGTTCTTGGAAACCGTTACCTTGTCTCCTTCCGTGCATGTGACATTGTTACTTTCTGCTTTTGTTCACGACACCTACTAACCATTGATACCACTTGTGTTTCTTATAATAGTTCTCAAGCCCCTGACAGGTTTTGTTTGCACAATACTATTGCAATTTATTGCACTGCTACTTTCTCTATAGGTAGACGAACGAAAATTCTATTATTACAGTTATTAACATCTATGCGTATATTTTTACGATTTCAGTTTTAATCTTAGTTAAACCACCTTATGTACATAAAACATTATGTCTATTAAGTAACATTCTGCTGTTTTATTGTGCTCTATGACTCAAGATAACGCTATTAGATACACTTCGTGCTTTGGCATTAGTCTTTACGCAGTGATTATTTCTAATTGTGTTCATAAATATGCAGAACGTATGATATTTAGTAATTTTAACCGCTTTTGTTGTGTATTTAGAATATGGATACACAATTAAGACTTTTGACACAGATGAAACATTTAAATATAGGTAAGTACTATCATATTTTTCCCCATATGGGTGCTCATTCCTGATGATGATGATAGATAATTTTCGCTAATTTCCTAATAGCGAGTGTTTGAGTCAACGAACGGCGTGCGTTGTTCGTGGTTTACCGCAGGGCGCTGTACTAGGAGTTCGGACCTCCAACATACGTAACTTTTGTTTATTTTTCTTTGTGTTAACATTCCAATATTTTCATTATTCTTACAAGACAGACTACAACGTTTATATTATAAATATTTTAGTATAGGCTTGTGGCATATTTTCAAATAAAGCTCTGTAAGACCATTTATGGGTAGTTCTTCGAAATTTGATTCTTTGACTGATCCATATGGCCAAAATTTAATTTCACTTTTAGCTCTATAACACATGTGCATATGAAAATAGATATACCAAATAACATATATTTGAATGAGGGACACATTTTTATAAAGTAGTTTTCAAGATATTGATTTTGTGCCCAGATGAATCAGAATTTGTTAAAGATGAATCAGAAACAGAAATATAAAGTATTATATACACCGTTAGTTATGAATGTAAATTCTAAACAATAATGATTAATTCTTAAATAGGACTAAGACATATCAAAAGTGTCATATTTAGAACAAGATTATACTCCTGTCATTTTTTAATTATTCAAAAGGTTATAGCTAAGTAAATAATAATAAATAAGACTAAAACTACTGACTTTTACACGGTCAAAAATTGGACAAGGAGAACTACGCAACAAAAGCGCTCCTTTCGTGCTGGAGAGGGGAAAAACTATTTTTTTTTTTATTCATATGGGCTTTTGACCATACGAATCAGGCACAGATGAATCAGGATTTTGCCTACAATCATGCATAACTCATCATACATACAGACTTCATTATTTTCATGTTTCTACATGAATCTATAACCCAAAAGCATCACACGAAACACAGATTGAAGTTTTAAAACAATAAAATAAATTTTATAAAGTAGGCATTGTAATCAGTATGCCACCTGAACCAAACACAGATGAATCAGGTATTTTCCTTCGTAACACCGGGATCTAAGCCAACCAGCCGCACGTCCACCTTGCAGGTCGTCCGTTGCGCGACTGGCTTCCCCCCGCGCGGGAAGCCAGACGCTCATTATTATTACCCGACCAAGTACGGTCACGCCGGACACTTCTTATTTACTTATTTATAAACAGACTAACGTAGTTATAACTAATACACATTTTTTTTGTAAGAGGACAATTCATTTCCTTTCGATATAATTATAATTTATATTGATGTATCAAAGGGAAAATGCGACATCGACCATTTTGTTCCGGAAAATGGCAAACGGACGCGCTATATGAATCAGAAGAACGAACTTCAAATATTTTTATTTTGTACTTAGACAGCAATTATTAAAAAAAAATCATTTGTCCCAGTAAGGGATAAAGCTAAACTATACAAAAAAAAATATTACATGCCGTTTTGTTAGTTGGTTACAGAAATATACCCACAGACATCGAAAATTTTGTCCCTGAAGAACTACCCTTATATGAAATAGAATTATTGTTCTCTATAAAACTTGTCGATTTGAAATCCTTATCATGAAATAATAAAACTCGATAAGAACGAAATATTTAAATGCTATACAGGGTTAATGGTAAAACATTAACAACCTCCTAAGAGGCCATTGTATGCGAAAAAAAATTCAGCTGTTCCCTACATTTATGTTCATATTACTCGTCAAAATGTAGGAAACAGCTGATTTTATTTTCACGATTTCAAGTTTGGTCCCATAGTAAAAGTTGTTCATAATGATGAGTACAATGACCTCTTATGAGGTTGTTAATGTTTTACCAATAACCCTGTTTAATTAGAACCATTGTCCTTACCTTCTACTCCACACAATAAAACGTCCAGGAATATTACCAATGTGCTTTGCATTAACGTATATTATATCAAACGGTACTTATCTGATTGTGACAGCCTCTGCAAGATTTGTTTCACTGAAGAAAGCATTAGCAGGACAATCATGTTGTGCAAATTACCGTATTCATTGTCCACTTTTAACGGTAATGCAAGTCACATACCTACTTTGAAATCTTATAATTATTAACGGCTTTCCAAAGATCATGTTCTAATAAAAAAGTGTTTGTAATATTCATTCGACTTCACTTTCCTTTCACGAGATTTGTTATGTTGTGAACTTGTGAGGAAAGGAAAACATCTTATGTTCACTCAACCATGCTCAATCATCACTTCAATCGAGAAGTGAGAACATAATGTGAGAATTCGGTTGCTATTGTAACTCGATAGAAGTAAGTAGTAGACGAGAATCTAAATAATTAATCGACAAATTAAGTATTTTCTATACCCAACAAGATGGTAAAGTCATGGTTATCGCTGATTCTGGAGTTATAAATCGGCCTATGCACTTAAAGACTTAAATAAAAATAATGTTACTCGCCAATAAATTCTGAGCAGAACTGCTGTAGTAGTTATTTATTTATTTATAAAAGGTACACTAACAGCTTCTGTATACAAAACATCAAATAATAGTAGGTAACAGTTATGTGCTTATAAAGTTGCCAATAAATAGTGGTGTTTACATTACGAGTTAATTATTATCGGTTAACTCTGATCGCATCTATGCGTTTGGCACGTCTATTTGAGCTCAACCACATAGAATATGGAGTATTTGGGTCTAAAAATCATAATGAATTCGACGGTTATTGATTGGATAATTATTTTAAATTAATGAATTACACATCTAGGAAACACTTCAAGACTATAATTTGAACTTTGAATCTTGAATGTCAAAGCATCCTTTGGCTTTTTGGCGAGTATTGCAAACTTTAATGTTGGTAAAGATATTATTTTGTTGGTACAGGTATTATTAAGATCAAAACCGCCAGTTTTTCCTGGACCAAACCTGTCTGTTTAATATAGTTTTTTTGGTTGATATGAGACGCCAGGCCAGCCACGAAATGTTGCCGTTAGCTCTCGAAATATGCGCTGACGACCGGATACTGTTATTTTGGTTTATTTTTCTTACGCTAAACTGGAGTTTTACTAGCTAGCATGTGCTCCTTGAACATAAATGTCATGTTTTAGAGTTTCTTTAGCTTGAATAAGGTCTTAATTTATCTATTAGCGATTTCGAGGAGGTAAAATAGAGGTGAATAGAAAATATTCAGACAAACAAGTTACTAGGTAAAAGGAAGGTACATGGACCTTTTAAAGGGAACTCAAATGAAATAATAATAATATCAATAAGCGCTTTATGTAACTATACTGAAAGAGTTGTAGGATTTAGTTAGAGTAAGGTAGAAATTGCTACACCGACAAGCAAAGCCGACATTATTGTTGGATGGATGACTAAGGGCTCCAAAATGTCTTCAGTTGGGCTTGAATATGATTGATGGCAGTATTTAAAGTTTTCGCACGTTTGGAGCCACAGTGTCTGTTCTTTACGTTTAATATGATTTTAATTTAAACCTAAATTAATTTTGATGCGATTTTCCTCAGGACGATAATGGCTCATATGATTCATCTAATGATAATTTGATGTGTTACGATTTCTTATGATCATTTTTTGTTTAGTTATAATAAAAAATATTTTCTATATTTGTGTTAAGTTGCTGCCTTTTATATGATATTTCAAATGTAATTTTGCGTATGTTCTCAGTTGGAAAATATTGTAAAGGCCTTGAGTGTACATAACTTGAGTTTGGTAACTGCTAGTAGGTAGGTAATAGTAATTAGGTTATCCAATAATTTAAAAATTCCGAATGCTACAATAAAAGACGCGTACCTTTAACGGAATTTGTAATCAAATCATTATTTTTAATTGATATCATTTAACAACAAAACAAGTGTAAACATGGATAGGAACAGGCCCGGTGAATATATTGCTTTGCCAAATATTTCCGGACGAGCCGATGACAGACGCAGTCGCGAACCGCACCTAACTAAACACATACTATCAACAATTCTACAGTAAACGTATGTTTATGTCAATTATGTTTACTATCGACTTGTTGGTAACAATCGGCAATGTGTTGTTTGTGAAACTGATTAGCAACATACGCATTAGGACCGTCTAATGCCTAAATGGTATCGCCGCGATTGACTTCGGGGTTCCTCAGGGATCAATCGTTAGCCGGGGAACTAACAAACTAAAGCACACCAAAAAAAGGGCATAAAATCGATTCCCGGGTCGGACAAAGTGTTATTGGGTTTTCCATTAGGAATTTCTTAGTAACAGTCCGAAGTTTGGAAGTTGGCGGTTTAATACCCCCGTGCCTCGGAAAGCACGTAAAGCCGTTGGTCCTGCGCCTGAACTCTCCCCGGTCGTGTCGGATTGCCGTCCCATCGGACTATGAGAGTAAAGGAACAGAGAGTGCACCTGTGTTTGCGCACACACTTGTGCACTATAATATCTCCTGCGTACCTGGCTAATCTCCATTGAGATTGGCCACCGTGACCGAAAACGGTCGGGGAGGCTATTATTATTATTATTTTAATTTCATTATACGATATTATTTATTTATTTACAATTTTCTAAAATAGCATATTATTGGAGTCATTTGCCGAGGTCACGGATCATAATATCGCATTAATGAAATTAAAACGAATTCGTACAAAGAGTAGGCGAATTGAAGGAAAAAGAGAGAGTGTGCCTATGTCCTATGTTGGCGAAGGGCCAGGCGGTAGTTTCCAAATAATTTTTATTACCGGCCTACGCGTGTGTTAAATTAATGTCGCCATTGCAGCGGCACGTTGTATGTTTGTTTGAAAAATCTCAAAAGAATCTGAAAACAGCATTATTTGCGGCATGTCATCTCCTTTGTTTTGGTTCATATTGTTTAGACGTCTATTAGCTATTACTGTAGGACCATTCATCTTTATATGTTAAATCAAACGCAGCTAAAGCGATATGAATATCGGAAGCATTATCATAATTTTGCTGTAGGTACCTAATCCATGTGTCTATGATTTATCGAAGCATTCATAGTGAAAGGAAACTCCAAATTGATTCTCAGGCATTTATTTTAGTTGAAAATAAAGAATAATTACAACACTAATATCATTAGTTGTTAACATTAATTACTCGTTAATATAACGGTGTACATACCTTAATTTAACCAAACAGCACTTACATACAATTTCGGTTTTTGCACTCTTATAAATTACGACTTGTTCTACGTCTATCCGACACGACTTCCGCAGCAAAACTGGCTCGACACTCCTGGTCCTGCCCGTTGCGCCCGCGCTTAAAAATCCCCTCCAATACTTGGTAGGAGGGCGCAATGAGGCGGCGAGCGAGTCAGTGTTGCCAGGATGAAAACAAAAATTAATGAAATAACTTACACTTAACTATTTTGTAATACTTAAAAATATACTTTAAAATTATTTCTAACGCTTATAAAATTAGGTAGATGACTTACTATAACAATTCCTAACTGATTCCTAACAGCTCGGTCATCCTGCAGTTTTAGCGAGTCCCTTCGCTTTAAGTTACTGGTAAGTTAATTAAGTACCCATGTCATTTATCTAATTCATTCAATTCAATTCATTAAATAAGTTGATGTAAAAGAACAAAATAACTGAAGCATAACCGATATAATCACCTTATACAAAAGTAAACAGTTGTGAATAATTAATGATTTCGTTATTCATTATTTTATCACACATATGTACTCGCAGGTACGTTAACTTATGCAGTTTAACAATCAATTATTGAAAGGTATTTAAATGATCAATTTGTTTACTAAGGCAAATACCTATATTAATCTAGACATCTTAAACTAAGTATCTTAATCTAGGCATCTTAAGGTGCCACTAGTCGATATTTTTTTTCCATACAAATTTCGTGAGAGTATTACTACACTGTTTGACATTGTGCATCCAAAGTTAAACATGATATCGTTTTGTCTTATTATTAATGTTGTCTGTACGGAAACATAATAGTAAAATCAAAAGCCATTAAAAAGTTATGAGCCAACAAATGTTTATTTTTCTTGCTATTTTTAACTTAACTTTAGGTGTGAATAAGTAATAAAAGAACTGTAAATTCTTTAAAACCAAGTCAGTACCAACAAAGCTCAGTTATCGAAGAGTTAAATAAACTTTATTTGTAATTGATATTACGCTTAATCGCTATCAGATGTCTGATCATCATTTTGAGATATAACGCCACCATCATCGGAATTTTCGGAGGAATCGTAATTTTTATTAAAAACTAACCAAGGTTTAAGTTTATTTATTGCAAAAATATTGTTGTATAGGGGCCGGCCGGGCTTGCGTGTCAATGGCGTGTTTTCGATTGCAAGTCTGTCATTAGACAGTAGTTATTAAGTATACCCAGCTGCTAGGTCTAAGGAAATAAACGAGAGTGTTAACAGAAAGCCTATCTAACTGATCCTCGATAAGAGGAAAAGGATAGTGGTCCTTTTTACGGACTTAAAAAAAGAAGAGGGTATCAATTCGACACGTAAGTATGTAGGTAATATTATTGGAATTGCATTATAATCGTGTTCACATATAATTATATTATGTATACAAGACCTTGTAAAACATTTTAAAAGAGTAACGGTGGAGTTTCTTGCCCATTCTTCTCCATACGAAAACTACCTTTTGGAATGGGCGACTAGAATAATTTCTATTTAGTTTTTTTTTTGACGTTCAAAAGTGCCCTTAAAGTGCCTATTTGAAATAAATGATTTGACTTTGACTTTGACATATGACAATCTATTAGCCAATATTGTATATTTGTTTGAAAGCCACAAATATACAACATTTAATAGACGTATGTATGTATGTATGTTTGTTTGTCCACGCATTATTTCTCCGCAACTATTAATCGGATCGTGACCATTTTTGTATTGGCTTACGTTTACTTCAACTTAGGGAACAGTGCAAGTTTCATCAAAATCGATTCAGCAATTTTCAAGGTATGGAATTACGTACTTATTACAAACAAATATTCCAGTTTTTACTTAAAATTAAAAATTAAAAAAAAAAAAGTTAATTTAAAAAAAATTAAACCGACTTCAAAAGGAGGTCATTTAAATTACTTTTTTTTTGACGTCGTCGATTCAATGCTATGTAATCGACGCACAATCTTTTTTTTGCCAGATATCTTTTTGACCAATACGATAGGGCTCGCGTAGGGCGATGATGATTCCTTGACAATTCCGGTGTCCAGAATCTGAACCATTTCGTGTACTTGGGCTCTTTTACCATAGGTGTGTCCTATGGTGAAAGAGCGGTAGGGTCTGTAAACCACAAAGTCGGAATTTTCAAGTTCCCCGCAGTTGTAAAACCCAGACGTTTTTCTTTAATATTATTCGTTAATTTATTTATACGTAATATAACTTACAAAATCTAGTTTTAAAATAATATACCCAAATAGTAACTCTTTAAGACATTGAATATACTATACCTTCTTTTTAATTCAGCTTCTAATACATTTATTTATTTATTTAAACTTTTCGCACAATAAGGTACAAAGGCGGACTTAATGACTTAGGCATTCTCTACCAGTCAACCAAAGTCATTTATTGTTGTCTTTTTTTTTTAATTTTTGGTGTAAATTGATAGCCTGAAACACAGGTTTTCCATAAAACTAGATCAGGCAGGTCTACATTAAAGTTAGAATTAAATTTTTCCTAGATTGTAATTAATGTAAAACCTATTTTTACTTTACTTTATACTTGAATAAATTTTATTATTATTTTAGGCTTGAAGAGCTGAATATTTAGCTAGAGGCTCCTGCACCCTTTTTTTTTTGGGTCAGCAGAGAGTTATTCTCCGCAATGTACAGACAGTTTTTCCATGTCATCATCAAAAGACACAGGTAGCACGTCAAAACCATGAGTTACAGGGACAGCACGCGTTATAAGTGATCCTTTTATAAGATTAAAGACTACGTCGAAGACAAGGTAGTTTTGCAATAATTCCTTCTGCACATGTGGCTTCCCTGGCTCCTCATTAACGGCTTAACTATTTAAATGTCTATTAACTGCTCTCAAATTACGATGTTTATTTTTATTTATTTATTTTTTTACATACTTTTTTGACATAATCTCTTTAAGTGGATGTAAATGTGGGAATCATATCACAATGGTTTAAGTAGGTTTTTTTATTTATCCTTTTGATAGATTCTTAGTTTGTAAATGTGAGGACTTTGTATTCCTTGTAGACTTTAGATCTGTAGACCATTTTTTTTTAATTTTTTTTTTATCAAGTAACTGGTACTTGTTGACAGGCCTACGCTGTCCTCCAATACCTACTGTAATTTGAAAATATTGTAAAAGCCAATTATTTTTAAAAAGAGTAACCGTGGAGTTTCTGTTATCGTAATGTTTGGTTTCTCCGTGAAGGTGTGCCCTAATAACACGGCGTGTTTTGTAATTGAATCTTCTACAATAAGAATTTTAACCTTTTCTTCTATATCTTGTACTAAAATGTTAACGTAAGCCTCTCCTAGTGGATGTACATGATAACCACCTATACCTCGCCAAATCGGTAATTTGTCAAAATTATAATCGAGACCTAATTCTTGTGCTATAGTCTCTTTGACGAGCGTACACAGACTTCCTAAATCTACATGTACCATTAATGGTCTTCCCTTTACTTTAATTTCTATCAGATATTTTCTATCACTATTATCTAATAAAGCAACTTGTTTTTCTTATTTAGTTTCAGAAGTTGGTTTATTTTCACATTTGTAACTTTTATGATCATTTTCGTTACAATTGTGGCATCTTATTTTACACTAGGCATATCTTTAAAATTACTGTTCACGTTCTTGAATCGCGAGCGACGAGATCGAGAACGTTGACGTCGTCGCTTCCTTGTATGCTTAAGACATTCATAATAGCGATCTCTTTTGGATTCGACGTCGTGGACGAGACGTTTCAGAGTTCTGTCGCCCATAGTGAAAGGCTTCGTCCTGACGACCGTCTTTATTACATGGACTAGTTAATATCGTTAAAGTTGCCGAGTTTTGATGTCGCGACTCCCCGTGAACCTCACGTTGTCGCGACACCTCCCTACTCGGGCTTTTTGAATTAATGTTATAAGAGCGCTTGTGGACTTGCCTTTCCTGAAGACTCCCATCCACTCCCTCGCTCTGGCCTTGTTCTGAGCGTTTGTGGACTTGCCTCTCTAGTAGGCTCCCTTCCACTCCCTCGCTCATGCCACGCTCAGGATTCTGCCTTCCTCCGCTTGGATTATCGCGGTTATGGTTTTAATAGGGTAAGGTAAAGTTAGGGTAGTGTTAAGGTAGGGTAATGTTAAGGTTCTTACGTTAAGAAGGTAAGGTAACATTAAGGTAAGACAACATTAAGGTAATGCCCTTAAGGTAAGGTAATATTAAGGTAAGATATCATTGAGGTAAGGCACCATTAAGGTAAGGTACCATTAAAGGTAAGGTACCATTAAGTTAAGGTACCACTAAGGTAAGGTAAGGTATCATTGAGGTAAAGCACCATTAAGGTAAGGTACCATTAAGGTAAGTTACCATTAATGTAAGGTATCATTAAGGTAAGGTATCATTAAAGGTAAGGTATCATTAAGGTAAGGTATCATTAAGGTAAGGTGTCATTAAGGTAAGGCACCAGTAAGTTATGTTACCATTAAGGTAACGTATCGTTGAGGTAAGGTAACATTAATATAAGGTAAACATTAAGGTAAGGTACCATTAAGGTAAGGTATTATTAAGGTAAGTTACCATTACGATAAGGTACCATTATGTTAAGTTGATAATGAAATGATAGCAACGTGAAGTAGGTACCTAATCTTATGGTTATATTTTATGGTGATAATTGTGTACGGTGTTATACCAGCTAGCTTTTAGAAAAGACAGAAAAGCCCATTATAGCATTTTGCATTTATTTAATGTACTGCACGTACGTAGTTACGTACGGCCGTACTTACTTGAAATTATTTAATGGCTATTGAAGCGTGTGACTGTTAAGTAAGAGTCGAAAGAATAAGAATGCATTTTATTTTAGCCATCATTCAGTTATGAGAAATCAATATGATCTCATTTAATCAAAATTATTATGGTAGTGTACTTTCTAGTGCGGAAGTCTGTGGTGCTGTGATGTTTACTCTCTTGTTAGTAAGGTAGGTAAGAAAGAAAAATACTTTGGGCGTCAAAAATAGAATTAGACAATGATTATTGTGCACTCAGCGGCGTATTCCCAGAGGGTAGCTCTGGAAAAATGCACCAACCAAAGGGAAAGAACCATCGGGTGCCTCGATCTAATGTGACCTTTAATTTGTCCAATCACGCAATATTATTACACATTACACAGAACAGGTGCACTATCCTATTCTAGCCCAGTAATTTAAAAGGAAAAGCACTTGCCAACAATTATGCTACCAGGGAGTGCCCTGGCCGAGCCTAACCTATGGCATAATGCTAATTATTATGAAAAGAAACATGGAATTTATTGTAAAATTTTAAACATTGAGACACCATCAAAGTAGATGTCTACATAAATGGCCAAATTTAAAAAAAAATCGAGAATCAATTGTGGATCTAAAAGAAAAGTAAAGAAAAACAAACAAGTTTACAACAACATTTTGTGGGCAGGGATAAACGGGTAGTTTGCAGACAAAACAATGGTAGCAGAAACCCGCTTATCCCACTTCTGAGATGAAAGGAAACTCCAAATTGATTCTCAGGCATTTATTTTAGTTGAAAATAAAGAATAATTACAACACTAATATCATTAGTTGTTAACATTAATTACTCGTTAATATAACGGTGTACATACCTTAATTTAACCAAACAGCACTTACATACAATTTCGGTTTTTGCACTCTTATAAATTACGACTTGTTCTACGTCTATCCGACACGACTTCCGCAGCAAAACTGGCTCGACACTCCTGGTCCTGCCCGTTGCGCCCGCGCTTAAAAATCCCCTCCAATACTTGGTAGGAGGGCGCAATGAGGCGGCGAGCGAGTCAGTGTTGCCAGGATGAAAACAAAAATTAATGAAATAACTTACACTTAACTATTTTGTAATACTTAAAAATATACTTTAAAATTATTTCTAACGCTTATAAAATTAGGTAGATGACTTACTATAACAATTCCTAACTGATTCCTAACAATAGATACACCGATTGATTGAAAGCCTTATTTTCATTTACTTTTTATATGTATATGACTTGGCAACTGATATTGTTGGCATATTTTTAGCGCTATTAATTTGAACTTCCTTTATTATTTTATTTGAAAGAAAACATGTGTTTTGTCTGCTGTTTATGCTTTACTAGCTGAGCCCACGGTTTCACCCGCATAAGTGTCGAACCCGAGGGAATATCGGGATAAAAAGTAGCCTATATGTTAATCCAGGGTGTCGGCTACCTCCATACAAAATTTTATCAAAATTGGTCTAGCCGTTTGAGCGTGAAGAAGTAACAAACATATAAACACACACAAATAACTCACAAACTTTCGCCTTTATAATATTAGTGTGAGTGATGTGATAGCTGTAGTCATGTGACATTTATGAGGGTAACTTTCATTATCGGCCGCGACTTGTAGAGTTATAGTCGAACCCAGAAAGGCGCTTTACTTTGTGTTAATTATTTCATCACCACCGCTTTGAGAACGGTGAAGGAAAATATCGTGAGGAAACCGTCCTAGAACCAAAAATTCGAAGACTTGACATCTACTAACCCGCACTGGGCCCGCGTGGTGACACTCCCTCTCAAGAGGAGGTCTGTGTTACAGCAGTGGGAACATTATCGGCTGATTCTACCTTCATTATTATTTTGTACATTCGGTATTAGGTAGTTGGCCTTCGTTATATTCTTCCAGTGTTTTTTTTTTAAATTAGGAAAGATTGCCAAGTTTGTAAATCTTTAATTGATTGAATATTTACTTTCCTCCTGACAATAGAACTTCGACTTGTTTTGTTTCCTTACTCTCTCCAGTTCCAAAACACGATGTGTGATATATCTCCAACCTCCAATGCACAATGGCCATAGTCAACAACCATATATTTCAGCTATAGTAAGCAACGCGTTGTATAATACATGGCGTCATAATGCACAATACATTTACATAAATGAATATGTACATACAAATCATGTAGTAGTAGGAAGACATTTTTTACCCACTTCATAATAAAGAAGCAATTTGAGATTAGCATTTAATTGTTAATGGCTGTTATAAAAAACGTGCCGAATACCTACATAGCACGGTCTAATAGCCGTGGAAAACAATTTCAGTGTCATTAACTCTATATTTAATTAAAGCATATATGCAATGAGTATGGTCGTGAGAAAACTTTCATATTGTAACCATTACTAGCGTTTTCTTCTCAATTAAGAACATTTATAGAAGCTTCAGTTCGATAACGATTGTTAATAAGGCCATATGTATACGCGAATGTGTTTCCACGAGAAATTACTGGCGGATAAGGCTTTTACTGATAAATATTGATGATTGGATTGGTTCATTTTATACCTTACGACGCGATGTCGTAAGTATAATATTTCTAATAGACGCTGTATTTCGCCATTGACTAGCACCGTCAGCGCCTATTGGAGATTTAAATAGGCAATAATGGTTTTAGCAGTATTATTTTTAGAGTGCTGTAATAAAATCTGAACAAATAGCTTGGCGATGAATGGTGTTACCAACTAAACACCAAGGCGCTAACGTGAGGGCACGATGAGAGAATAAATCTCGTTGTTAGCATGATTTGTTCGTCCCACACGCGCGCGCCTCTCCCGCTCCACTCATTTATTATTCAAGCGCATCTGTATCCATTGGCGATTTATCGCTTTATTTAATACCTAGTTCGATGTAGATGTACAGATAAATAATTCCACGTGGGAATTTATTGACGCGTTTTATCAAACTTGAGAACTTGAAATGCAAAAAACTGGTTCGCTTTTGGAAAACACAAATGGTTTCCTACGTAATTTTCCTGCTCAACAGGTTACTCTTTTGTCTGCGTATACGCATGTCCTTTTAGGGATATCCAGACTGACTGGTTTATCAACGCTCTGTTTAAACACCTGGGCCTTGATTGTGAAATCCCGGAATATAGGATTTCTTTTTGATTCGATGTTAAAATTTACTGTATTTCAAGATGATACAGTTTAATGCTCTTGGTGTGTTTTGTCCTTTAGCTAAAATCAGTTGTTAAGGCTATTTGTCGTTTAATCCTCCTTTGAAAGGATATTTAAACCATAGTCTTTTAACGTAAGATTAATGTATTCGAAACAAACTTTAATGTTGCTATCTTATTGTCCATAGCTGTCAGAAGAGGTGCAGAGGAAACAGAGCGAGTACCAAAAGTGCCTCGAGTCCTACAAACAGATGAGGGCGAAGTTCGAGGAGAACTACCTCAAATGTAAGACTTTTTATTAATTTCCTAGATTAGAATCAGAGTCGTTTCTGATAAACAACGTTTGCAGCTTCTATGTGTATGTAGGTAGCATAAAACTCTGTGGGTGGTCTTAATTGGATCTTAATTTGGAACACTGGAAAAATATAATTCGTGCTACAGACATGATGCATGATAGTCTGTAACAGGTAACTTTGATTCGAGTTCCGCATAGTGTTGCTTTGCTGATATCTAGACACACTGCTTCTTTTGCTTCTATGGATTATTTGTCTTCAATTTCCATCTCCATAAAAGTCTCATTACTATCTACACCACCTTTTTTTCCTAACGACTCTCAAAACATCTTATCTATCTTCCAGGTCCAACGAGTCGAGGCGGTCGCAAGCTAGACGAGACCAGAGACAAATATGGCAAGGCCTGCAGACGGCTACACAGGGCACACAACGAGTATGTCCTGCTATTGGCCGAGGCTACAGAGTGCGAGAGGGCGCTACGGACTGCTGCGTTACCGACGCTCATGGACCAGCAGCGACGGCAGGGGGAGGCTACTGCGTCATCTTGGTGAGTACGAGGTCTATTGTATTTTAAGGCACCAAGCCACCACAAATCACTAAAACAACGTGTCTCTGTCATCTTCTCTCTTCATCTGACAGAACGACGTTTTAAATACGTTTAACGCTAAACGCATTTAGTCATTTGTGATGCAAGGGGGCCATGATCTTCTATTGCCCGTTGCTTACTGCTAAAATGTAGGTGTTCAATGCACTTGTCACTCTACCCTTCGTAGCCAACTAGGTTGGGTACGGTGCTCCTTAATAAAGGGTACCTTCATCAGCACAGTTTTGACGGCACGGTTGGCGCAGTGGCTAAGCGATTGACTGCTGCGCTGCGTGTCGCGGGTTCGACTCCCGCTCGGAACAAATATTTGTATGACCTACAAGTAGTTGTTCCGGGTCTGGCTGTTTGTGTATGTGAGATTAAATGTTTGTAAACGCACCCACAATACAGGAGAAATTCCTAGTGTGGGGCAACGTTTAAAAAAAAAAAACTGTTTGGGGAGGTTGTAAAATGATCCGTTGAAAATGATTTCATTAAAAGAAGCATTAGGTAGATACAATAGATCCTGGAGCTACAGACTTGAAATATACATAACCACATGACTTCGTCAACATTGCCACCTATCAGGGTGTTTATGTTCAATAGGTAAATGAAATTAACTACCGGTAAATATAATAAAAAAACCGGTCAAGTACGAGTCGGACTTGCGTATCAAGGGTTCCGCACAAATTTATAGGTAGGTATGTAAATAGTTTATCACGGATTTTCTTTTTTAATGTACTTAACTACTTTACGGTTTCCGGATTTTTCCTTTACTTAAATGGAAGCATGGCCTTGCTTCTTGCCAAATTTCATGATTCTAGGTCAACGGGAAGTACCTACCCTATAAATTTTTATTCCCTTGAGTGTCGAAATATACGTTTTTTGCGGCATAAACGGCCGTATCTATTTTTCACGTTAACTTAGAAGTTTGATTTTTTCACAGCTTCAAGGGACTGTAGATATGGTTTTAATTTCAACTCGATACTTTCACGCGTTCCCGAGATAAAGGGTCTTGACAGACAGACAAACGGACAACATAGTGATCCTATAAGGGTTCCGTTTTTCCTTTTGAGGTACGGAACCCTAAAAACGGATAAAGACAGAACTGTGTCTATCAGTTTATTATCATCTTTAACGATTTTTTAATTATCTACTGTTTAACAACGGTAAAATAATTAGATCCTGTGTGATAAATACAAAAGTAAATAAATTCGAAGCTGATATCGACTATGCACGTGTATTTAACGTCGAAAAAGAACTGCTAATGCTATTTGAATTACTGTAATTAATCGATAATGAAGTATGCACATCGATTAATTAAGATAAGTTACTAAATGTATGATGCAATGCTGCGATCAGCGGTAGGCAGGTAATTTGATGCTTATTTTTATCGTTATACCTACTTTATCACAATCAATCAGATTTTGGGCGATACCCTTTCATTATAGATGATACCATTTTTTGCATGTATCTATTTATAATCCATAGTATAATATTATAAATGCGAAAGTGTGTCTGTCTGTCTATTACCTCTTCACGCTTCACTGAACCGATTTAGATGAAATTTGGTATAGAGATAGTTTGAGTCCCGGGAAAGGACATAGGATAGTTTTTATCCCGATATTCCCACGGGATCGACACTTATGCTGGTGAAAACGCCAGGCGCCGCTATAGTAGCCAAAATAACTTATCTTACGGTACAGAACTTATGATCTCCTAAAGAAAACACGTAGAAGTAAGTATCTTTCTATTATTAAGGGGGATTCGATAACGTAGCCCGTGAAATTCAAAATTTCTTACGTTTTTTGTAATTTGCAGGTCAGTGTAAGGTTGTATGTTGATTAAAATATGATTGCGATCAAAACATGTCATAGGTATATGTATTTGTTTTGGTCGCGTTTACATAATTATAATCATCCATCCCTCTAAGTTCGTATAATCCTATTGAATGACTATTTCATGAAATATCCTGACACTGACCAGCAAATTGCAAAAATCATAAGAAAATTTTAATTTCCCGAGCTATCCTGGCACTTCCCCCTTGTAGTGACCACTCTATTTCTATTTATCCAACAAAAAGGACATAAATACGTCTCGAGAACGAGCTTAATCTAAATATTGCTACTAGAGGAGATAATAATAAAAGGATGTGAAATACACGGCTTTATTGTGATATCCTTTAAAACAATAGCCTCAATACAATAATGAAGATGAAGAATGTTTATTAACAATACTATCTCTTTAACAGGAAAGGCGTGCTCCTGGAGGTGGTGCAGAGGTCAGACTTCAGCACAGACAAGTTTAGGGAGATACAGACCAAAATAGAGACCACCATACAGAACCTGAGGCCACAGGACGAATACAAGGAGTTTATTGAAAAGTACAAGTAAGTCATTATTGTGATATCTAGCTTTATTAATACACTAAATCGCACTGACCCGGGTGGTGGACAGAAAAGCCTATAGACAATGGCAATAAATTATAGGCTGATTATTTGTAGCTTTAGTTTTAAACGTTTCGAATTTTGAGATCGAAGCAACAATTTCTGACACGGAATACCCTAAGGGTGCAACAGACCGCGGTATATCTTCGACATTTTTACATAATATTATGATGTGACACACGAGCGACTACGGTCTAGTTGCATCCTAAGATATCTGAGAAAAAGGCTTTGAAGGTCGTGATGAAAGACTCTGCGAACAAAACTATATAGACACACACATAAAGACGTATATATGCTGATGCATATGGATGAGGATGAAACTAAAGCCCCAATAAAGGGGAAAGGCTTGGCTGAAGATCATCGAAACGTACTTATTGATGAAGTTTCCATGAGCCGTGTAATTGTGGAAACCGAAAAACCTAAACGTGAAGAAATTAATGGTCACGATTTATGAATGAAGAAAACATGAAGGTAGGTACTATAAATAAGTTCGCGGATGAGATATTAAAATTTCGCAATTACATATTCATAACAGGTTTCATTTATAAATAATCATTCTCGAATTTCAATCATCAGCTAACTGTAAATGTGCACCATCATGAATTATTATCGTTTGGCAAGAATGCTATAGAAAGTAAAATGCTACAGGTAGGTACCGAAAGCATTCGACTTGGCAATGTAGGTAAATGCAATAAGATTATTAGTATAGTTTTTATAAAAAGGTGTACCTAAAAGTTATCCTTTGACCAGTTAAGTTGATTCTGGAAAAGCAGCGGCAGACGCTAGAATTATCGGAAAGATGAAATCAAAAGAAGATGATACAGATTGTTGTATATATCTTTGCTAATAATGAAGCTGAAGAGTTTAATTGTCTGAACGCGCTAATCTCTGGAACTACCATTCTATACTATTAATAAAGCTGGAGAGTTTATTTAACTTGAACTCCCGGTCGGATTTGAAAATATATTTTTGCATTTGATAGCCTAATTTTCCGAGCAAAAAGAAAAAAAGTCAGAGAGAACGCTAAGCTTAAACTAAATATCGGGGCACACCCATACGATATATTTTATATTATGTAAAACAAATAATTTCACGCAGATGAAGTAGGCCGAAGCTACTGTTTTAATAAGATACGTGTAAGTAGGTACTGTTCTTTGGGGGATTGCCTTGCTAACTACTTAATGAACGACAAGGGATGTCTTCCCAAAAGGTTTTTACAAAGCTCCTTGATTGGCGATTTTTCTAGGAAAGAACAAACAGCTGGCTTACTTTGACATGGAATGTTTAAGTTTGAATCAAATTTGATGCAGGACACAAAGATAACGGAAGATGGTCTGCAGTTTTAATTTCAATATAAAAACTCGACCTCCAACCTCAAATAATTTGAATGACTAATAACTCTATGGTTAATTATTATTTTTAAAAGTGATCGTTGCGACAATGAGCGATGAGTCGTCGAAGCCGAAGCCTCGAAGGTAAAGTAAGATTGTATGAATCAGAGGTATTCAGGAACTGACCGTTCCTTTCAAAGGCTACGTTTGAGGCCATTTAAGTAAATTACAATTGTTTTGTTTGTCTTTAATTGAGGCTCTTTCTCATTAACGTTTTTGTTTGTTGTGCCAAGCCGTGGAACCTACAATACCCGAACTTTAGTATCTATTTATGAACATAGTGTTTTAGAAGAAGTCCTGTAGTTTTGTAGAGTGGTCTCAAATAATAATCGGTAATCATTTATTTGCTTTCTCTGTAACAATTATTTAAAAGTAATTCGTGGTACATACCATCAGCGGGGTAATTATGTAACACACTAACAGTAGCAATTGCTTTAATTTTGACAGTTCAGCAACATTCATTGCGTTATTCACATTGTGCATTGTTGAGCAGACAAATTTGTCGAACACACAGAGTACTTTTTTATATACGGAAAGTCGAACATGTGAAGCAATATCCTACAAAATTTTCGTTCTTTTTTTTTTTGAATAAACTTTGCCCCACAATAGGAATTTCTCCTGTATTGGGCGCGTTTTTAAACATTTAAACTCACATACACAAACAGCCAGACCCGGAACAACTACTTGTAGGTCATGCAAACATTATTCAGATTAGTGTGTTACGCAATTAAGGTGCTGTAGTAATTCGTGGTAAGATGGTGTTGCCCAAACATTTAGGAGTTTGTCAATGCGTTCCAGCTTTTGTTAATCGGTACCTATCGATACTATGGTGGTAATTGTTCTTTTGTCAATCAAGTTTCTTGAAAAAATCATTATATCTCATCATCATCTGCCTAGCCTTTTCCCAACTATTTTGGGGTCGGCTTCCAGTCTAACCGGATGCAGGCTGAACACCAGTATTTTACATGAACCCAGAAAAAATCATTATATTTATTTACCACATCTATTTATATCGGATAAGTAGGTAGAGGTATAAACTACAAGTAAACCATTCCAATTGTAGAAAATTAATACGTGTACGGGTACTCCTTGAATGAAATAATAAACGAAAATATTTCAATCGGAAACCACTTGCTGTCATTGGAATAATGTACAAACCACACGTGACGTCACTTAGGTGATTGTGTTTGTGCCGCATCGTGTAGCTATTTATTTAGTAGGTATTACTGATATTTGTTTAAGTACCTAGGTATACTTTAAAAACGTTTCTCATAAAATGAGTTTTTAAACAAACTTCATTAATTTCTTATTACTTATAGTCAGTAGTTGATAGGGAAAACAACATTAACAATAACTAACATCGTCAGCAATACATTTTTGTGGGTTGAAGTCAATAACAAATTGGTTGACACTGAGTCATAAACCGCAGCTATGCTTTCCGAATTTAAAATTAATTTATCTTTGTAATTGGTTGATATATACCTGTTCGTAATCCTTTTTATTGGCTTTAGTAAGAATCAGGGTTTCCAAACCACAAAGATAAAATGGTACAAGGTTAAGTACCAAATCTTTATGGCTTCTTTAGCGTCTACAGCGTGTAGGTTTGGATTAACGAAATAAACAAGCAATTTATTACAAAACATGTTCATGATTAGACTAGGGCTTGCTATCGTCATCTGAGCGTCTGTGCCTCCTGCCGGGTCAGCGGGACTGTCCGAAAGGGTTACCGCTGGCCCGGAACATAAAGGGCTAAGGAAGGAACACGGGTGGGTTTTAGTCAGTAAGAGTCTGACACTCCCTTCCGCTCCACCCAGAGCGGGAGGAGTCATTTGATGATTTCCCATCCACAAAAAAAAAAAGCGTATGTGCCTATACATAATTCTCACTCTAAAAGCCTACTTGAATCACAAATCGGGAGGAGGGATGCGCTAATGTCATTATCTGCCTAGCCTCGGCTTCCAGTCTGACCGGATGCAGCTGAATACCAGTATTTTACATGGAGCGACTGTCTATCTGACCTCCACAACCCAGTTACTGGGTAATTACGATACCCCTTGGCAAGACTGGTTGTCTGACTTTCGGGCTTCTGACTACCCGTAACGGTCTCGGTATGTAAAAATGGTCACCCATCCACAGACCAATCGCGGCAAGCGTAGCTTAACCTGATCGATCGACCTGTGCAACAGTTATTATTTAGCCACGGGCCCCTCAGGGATGCGCTAATGTAGCTCGCGAAATTCAAATTTTCTTACGTTTTTGCAATTTTCAGGTTAGTGTCAGGTTGTATGTTGAGATTCCCGACCGTAACAAATATGGCGTTTTTTTTTTTTCGTATGGGAAATAATCAAATGACCCCTCCCGCTCTGGGTGGAGCGGAAGGGAGTGTCGGACTCTTACTGACTAAAACCCACCCATGTTCCTTCTTTAGCCCTTTATGTTCCGGGCCGGTAACCCTTTCGGACAATCCCGCTGAACAAATATGGCTTTACAGAACTATAAATCATTAGAATCAGCAATACAACTCCCTAAGTTAAAATTGGTCTCAATTGTCATGATTTCATGAAATATGTACAATAGTCATTCAATAGGGTATTCTTATTACCCTATTGAATGACTATTATAAGAAAAAGTCATCAATAATAAAAAAATAATAATAATAATAAATAATAAATCATTAATAATACATCTCTCTTAAGTTCATAATACCGTATTATGAACATAAGCAAATTAGTTGTATTATGTTTTCAACACACTATCTACCTAGCATATATATATCCTGAAGAATATCATACATTTTTCTGATTTTGTTTACTGTAGTCGATCATATACTTTTATTGTTTCTAAAACTTGCGTTTTTTGTGTTTAGGTCCTGTAAGTCCCTTAATTTCAGAATATTATAGTTCAGAATTTAACCACCATTTAATTTGTTCTAGATCGCCACCCTCAACGCCAGTAACGTTTAACTTCGACGAGAGCCTAGTCGAGGACACAAGCGGGAAGCTGCAGCCGAACCAACTGACAGTCGACAACCTCACGGTAGAATGGTTGAAGGATAAGTTGACGGAACTCGAGAACACCCTGCAAGACAACCGGGAGAAACAGTCGGCGCTCCAGGGACCGGAGATCATAGGGAATGGAGTCTGCAAGAACAATAATACAGGACTGAGCAATGGAGTCAATGGGATTGATAGGTGAGTTGCAAAATAATAAAATATTACAATGAGGCTGAGAATTTGCAATTAGCTTTTGAACGTTAAAGGATACAAAAGACGGCCATCTTAAACGCCCACCCGTAACCACTCCCTAGTGTTTAAGGTGGGAAGAAGTGGCGCAACAAGCTTCCTAGTACCACAGAACATATAATAGTACCCAGCACTTAATGTTTTTTTTCATTGCTGGTATAAACAGCCCATCATGGTCGTTGGTCCACCTTGTGGGAGGCCTTCCAACGCTACGTCTACGGGATCCGCAGGAATCCGTTAGATGCGAGACAGAACCGGTCGAAGTAGAAGTGCTTGGGGGTGGCCTATGTCCAGCAGTGGATGTCTTTCGGCTGAAATTATGATAAACAGCCCATTACATTCTAATGGATTGGTCATCTGTTATCAGAGAAGTCCTGTTAGGAGTCATCATGGCTCAATCGATTTGGTGGCTTTTTGTCTCGAGAATTGAGAAGCTTCTGATGACATTATACACCACGATGTTTTAAGTTGTTCTCTTCCTTAATATTAAATCGCCTTAAATTTAATCAATGATATCTACCATAATCCCTTTTTAAATTACCCAGGCATTCACCTCCACCACTACCAGTGACGACGTCAGAGCCTATCAAACTTCTGGAGCTACGCGTCGCGGAACGCAAATGTGCCAAACAAGCAGAGATGATCAGGTCCGCCCTGGCTGAACTGGGTTGTGAAGAAGCGCCCAGCGGATGTCCTGATCTGTCTGCCGAGACTGTTGGAGTTGATAGTCTGGATGGCAGCTCTCCTGATCACCAGGTAGGGTTGCATGTTTTATAGTTCTCTAAGCTTGTTTAAGGGTTTAGGATATTTAACTTACAATAATTTAAAACGAACTAAGAAAGGTGATGGAAATTAACTAACATACTAGGTATTTCTGGTGTAGATTCTTCTATGGATCTAGCGGCCTTGCTAAAGATGACATTCGATTATCAGGATCGCTCCTCAATCGGATCTAAAGCGTCGACGGACGTGTTACGATTGCATCTCCACTCGATCATACCGCCGAGACCATTCTTCAAACTATTCACGCGGCCGTTCCGACGCAAGTCTGCGCCTTCAAGCCCGGCGCTGCCTCCCAAGACGTTCAGAAGCAGCAGCGAAGGCCCTGCTGACTCGGTAATCGTACCACATCACAGACGGACCAGAGTCCTGAGGCGACGCTTGCGCAAACGTGTGGATATCTATGTGCATTGCCGAGTTCACAACAAAACGCTTTTCAAAAAGAGGAGACAGAGCCGCGTTGTACTCGATAGTTGTTCTAACAGTGTGGTGAGTGCCACTAACCGAGACATCTGTCACCCACGCATGGCATGCAATTTGTACGATGCATGAAGCTTTCGTCTTCCACGACGACGCCACTGGAAACGGCACGATTTATTCGCACTGAGTCGAGCGTTACTGAACGTGTCAGTGCTAATATTAGCACAAACACTTCACGCCACCGTGCACCGCACGAACTTCTGTCGGGAATGAGATTTCAAATAAAATTAAAATAGCACAGGCTCTCCTTAAAACTCAGTTTCAAAATCAAGGTGAAGCCGCTTGCGACGTTCCAGAAATGTATCGGTGTTTACGCGTAGACTGTGTACGTTTCAGTCGTGAGGCTTACGTCAAGTTCATCCTTTTTCTGGTAGCGTTCGCTTCGTGTGGTGAAATAAAAGAGATAATAAAATAGTGTTGGTTTATTTTGCGGTGTTGTGAGCTGATGAGGTTGAGTAATGGATCCGTTTTCGCTGTACATCACGCACAGCGAACTGCCTCCGCCGGTCGTGGTGCCTCGGAGGAAGAAACGTCTGAAGCAGCTACAACTTGAACTTGAGCAAGAGAACGTATGTTATCGCTTTCGTTGTTACGTTTTGTCGTGTGTTTTTGTCGCATTATGTAATTAAGTCGGCATGTGCATCGCGTGTAATAATGTTTTTCTTTTGATGTGTTTGATCGTGTTACTAATGAAATAATGGCACAGTACCAGTTAGAATTTATGACATCGTTTTAATAACTAGACTATCTGATTAATGACCAAACATCGATGAATTTAATTATACCTTATTAATTAAAATATTTGAAAAAAAAATTGGATATAATATTATATATTTGCCAATTTCTGGGTCAAAGTGATCCTAAACTATTTTTGACCGTCCCAATTTATTTACTCGTATTTTTTCCCCATCGTTAATCTCGTTACCACGCCAGGTACACGTGGAATAACATACTAATGTCGTGACGTGTCTTACTTATATTCCTGTCTTCGCAGGTGAGTGTGAGTGAGACAGAACGAACTCTGGTCGAGCAGGAGTGGTTCCACGGAGTGCTGCCTCGTGAAGAGGTGGTGAGGCTTCTGAGGGCTGATGGCGACTACCTGGTGCGGGAGACGACTAGGAACCATGCGAGGCAACTGGTGTTGTCCGTGTGTTGGGGTCAGCACAAACACTTCATTGTACAGACGACTCCTGAGGTTCGTATGATCAATAGTTTCTGTTTTTTGGTATTGACTAGGTTCACATGAAATAAATAGGTATCACGTTTTTGACAATGTTTGATTTGAACCGTATCAACGGCGACTTAATGTCGAAGCGTTTACTGCAAACACGTACTGTAGAACGTAGCCTTACTGTTATAAAAATTGTATAGGTGCTTGCTTAGCAACAAGAAATTCTAGAGACTTTGAATACTAAGGCCCCTGACCTTTCTAGAATCGTAAAACAGTCAGGCTCCAAAAGTAGTGTTACAAAAAAGATTACTAGTTACACCTGTTATGTGGAATGTGTTTTTGTGTGCTAAGTATATGGATCAAGAATCGTTCCAAACTGGTTTGAATGTGGAATTCAAATCTCCAACCAACATTCGGCAAATGGATGCTTCGAACTCTAAATACAGATTCTTAAATATTCTGAAGTAACAAGTAACAGAGTGTAATGGTTCCTCGATTCGTTTATATTCAAATATATGATTCATAAATGAGTTTGCAGGTTTGCTTCGTGTCAATTAGTGAATCTTACGGTTTCTCCGAATTTGAGGTGCTTCTTATGTCACGATTCGCCAATTATTTATTTAATGAGATCTTAAAAACTTTATGAGGTCAACTTTGCGAAAAGTGGTTCTGTTTTGTATTTGATTTATTTATACATTGAATATTTTGGTTTGATTGTTGCTGTTCTGACCAAATTCAGAGAATCAAATCGAAGTAATGGGATTGTGTTAGTTGCAGGCCGTTGAACTTGTGTTGATCTTTTGATTCTACCAAAGATGTGAACGAAGTTGGCAAAAAAAAACATTTGAAGGCACGATTATTATACGAGTACCTACATCAAAATACCCTCATGTATACAAAAATGACTCTCAATCAGAGCATTCAAGACTCAATTAACTCAATATTTAATCGCAAATGACACCATTCATATAAGTAGGTATAATACGACCGACGTAACTTGGCGGGCCTGAACCTTGCGCAGTAGGCTGCGCAGTAAGATTTTTTAGGAACCAAATGTGTGACATGAGGCGAGTGCGAGTGAGAGAAAATGCGCGAAAGTTCTTAGTGCCATGTTCAGGCCCGCCAACTGCCAAGTGACGTTGGTCGTATTGTACCTACCTACTAAGTAAGAATGCATTGGATAATGTACGGGTGTATGATTATTGATGCAGTGACGATTGTGAAGAACTTAATAGCTGAAACATTATTCTCACCAGATTGACTTTGTGTCTTTTTTGAGAATAAATTAATATCTATAAACCTTAACCTACAGGTTTGTGTCTTTTTTTGTTTGTTGAAATTTTTCGTCAGATATAAAAATAAACCAGCTGTTTCATAGAAAAGTGCACCTACGCAGTCAAAATGCAACAACATACATTTCAATGAATAGCAATTATCAAAATCATTTAGAATCATGTGCTGAATTCACCGCGCATAGCGCATCTATGTCCCTGTCACATTGTATATTATTTTATAACTAGCTTCTGCCCGCGACTTCGTCCGCGTGAAATTTCTTGTACCCCCACCCCGTCGCAACACTTCGTATTCGCTTAGCGTTCATTCGGACTTTTTTTCTTTTTGCTCGGCTCCTAAGGGTCATAGCGTGATATTAAATAGCATATAGGTAGCCTTCCTCAAGAATTGGGCTATCAAATGCAAAAAGATTTTTTTAAATCTGACCGGTAGTTCCAGAGATTATCGCGTTCAAACAAACTCTTCAGTTTTATTATTAGTATAGATTAACCGATACATACCCACGATCGAAGTAGAGGAGTAGGTACGGTCAGCAACAAAAGTCGATTAACATTTCAGTTCTTTTAACCTCGGTTATTGAGCAAAATATTTGTTGAAAAGACAAAATAAATATAAGTAGTAAGTTCCAAATGTTACAAAAACCTTTCTTCTTCCAGGGTCACTATCGTTTCGAAGGAGCAGCGTTCCCCTCAGTGGCCGAGCTGATAGCTTGGCAGCGAACAAGCGGGGTGCCCGTCACAGCAAGATCCGGAGCCCTACTGCGTCGAGCAGTTCCTAGGGAGAACTGGGAGCTCAACAATGATGATGTGCAGTTATTGGACAAGATTGGCAGGGTAAGTTACAACAGGCTTCAAAAACAGGTTTTTTTTCTTTTATCTACTTGTTGATGTCAGAACTGAAAGGAGGAAGCGCGGAATGGCGAATGATGGAAGGAGTTGCGGCCTTTGCCAGAACAGTGTAACAAAAAAGATGGTGATAGGTATACCAGCTTCACATGGTTATAAGTGGTCACTGCCATCAATGGACTTCTGCAATAGAGGCTTTACAGGCGCGTTGCCATCCCAAAGATAAAGCTAACATTGAGGGAGGGTCGCAGGGAGACTATATGCGATTGACACATTTTTTGAGGCTTTCATTGATGCATGATTATGATGTAGGTATGCCTAGCTTTGTTTAGGTATTGAAAGGGCTCATTGCTTATCAGACTGAAATTAGAATACAAACAGAATTAAAGAACAAGCTTCGGGATCTGTTGGGCTCAATTGGCAAGGCCGCTAGGGTGGGTATTCAGGTCAGCAATTTCGGTAGTACTCCGCACATCTATTTCTAAACGATGTCTGATAGTCAGAATCGATAGATAACTGTTAAGTATAAGTAAACTAGTTTCTGCCCGCGACTTTCTCACTCTCTGCTCTGGCTCTGGGTGGAGCGGAAGGGAGTGTCAGACTCTTACTGACTAAAATCCACTCGTGTTCCTTCCTTAGCCCTTTATGTTCCGGGCCAGCGGTAACCCTTTCGGACAATCCCGCTGTCCCGGACAGTGCCGCTGCCCACAGACAGGGTCTTAGATCTCGCTTACTTCATCCTGTAACTAGGTTCTTATAGGACTTGACTGCAGAGAGCTGCCGGTTATCAATTCTCATTTTCATTTTAATTGATAGGTTGGTACGTTTGGTGCCATAAGCACCATTTATGCTAATATTGTCCATAGATTCTCACTTTCCTCGTAGTTATTTTGTTTAGGCTATACTGTTGGGCAAAGGCCTGCCCAAGTCCTTCCAGGAACTCTGTCACGAGGGCTGGTTCGAGGTGGAGGAGGCTCCACCTCGAATCAGCCCTCGTGATACGCCTCCAGGTCATCTACCTGGAGGCGTACCGCGAGCGCCGGTTCACCTCGTAGTTATCTCTTCAAAAATCTCTCTTCCCCAAACTAAATTATCATTTTCCTTCACCAGGGTAACTTCGGTGACGTCTACAAGGCTCGGCTCAAGAGCACTAATCAGGAAGTCGCAGTCAAGACCTGCCGAGTGGCATTGCCGGACGAACAGAAGCGAACCTTCCTGCAGGAGGGCCGGATTCTAAAGCAGTACCAACATCCCAACATCGTGAGGCTGATCGGTATAGCGGTGCAGAAGCAGCCCATCATGATTGTCATGGAACTTGTGCCAGGTAATATTTATTTTTAAACTAGCTGACCCCGCGGTTTCCCCCGCATAAGTGTCGATCACGTGGGAATATCGGGATAAAAAATGCCTATGTGTTAATCCAGGGTGCCAGCTATCTGAATATCAAATTTTATCAAAATTGGTCCTGCCGTTTGTGCGTGAAGAAGTAACAAACATACAAACACACTCACAAACTTTCGCCTTTAATATTAGTGTGATTTAAATTCTCGAAAGTGACTTTAAAAAATGTTTTATGAGTTAAAAAATGTCCACCTTTAATTATCTAGGTTCAGGTCAGTGTTTAATACTTCATCCATTAAAACTCATAATTTTGAGTAAATGATAAACAGATTTCCTTAGCATCTTTAAGTATCTCTAGCTGTTCTTGTAATATCTCTAGCTGTTCGTTAAAGTCAATGAGAAATGTACCTATCTAGTTTAGATTTAACGTGAGCGAACTAAGCTAAACATAGCATTACTCTTTCATTTGATTTCTCATTGAAACTGAAGTTAAAAATACTAATGGCATCTCTTCTTAGTTATAAAAATATTCATTTATTTTTACAATGTCTTGCGTCATTATGGTGAAAAAAAAAAGCGGTGGAAGTGATACATTTGTTGACAGATTCATTTCCTGTCTTGACAAAATTCCTTATTTATAATTTTCCTTGAAGGTGTAGACAGTAGGTAGGGTCTAACTTCAGATATTTTCCCCTTTATTCATAAACGTTGCTTAGAATTAAGTAGTGATTAGCGACTGTTTAACCATAAATTTTTGACGTTTGAACGTCACTTAACTTTAATCATCGTTTATAAATACATAGGTACACCCCTTTATGCCCATGTTATACTGTATAATATACTGTGCCTATGCCTGTTAAGCCGCCTGCTTTGATGGTCCTTAGCTAGACATACCATCAATTGAGCATAAGAACACATTCACAGTTTCAAATTCATTACTAAGAACCGAAGTGTGTCACTTCGGTTCATAGTAACGATTGGCCAGTAAGTTCGTCCATAAAATCAGAACTATAGGTACCAACTAGGGTTTGAGTCTCGGGAAGTCTCGTGTCTCGAAGTCCCGGGACTTTTTGTAAAGGGGAATGAAGATTTTTATATGGAGCCTGGCATAGGTACCTACCTACACACTTTTACGCCATTTTGTTTTTTTTTCTTCAAAATGGCTGCCACGCATGATACCTACATACCTAAATAATAGCTGACATCAATGCAAACAGAAAATGTTACAGGACCAAACTCCGTAAAGCGTCACCTTTCCGAGATATTAACGTTCAAAATTGATCACGTGACATCCATATTTTTGCTGGTCAGTTTTATAATATACAGCCAGCACTCTAATTGCGTAACACACTATCAATCTCAATCTGAATCATTTCGAAGGATATTGCTAATCCATTGCTTCATATGTTCGAAAAATGTGTTTGCTCATAAACGAGATTTTATTACGAAACATGATCTCTGATTAAAATAATTGCGACCAATGACTAAAATGAGATACTACTAGATATCATCATCTGCCTAGCCTTTTCTCAACTATGTTGGGGTCGGCTTCCAGTCTAACCGGATGCAGCTGAATACCAGTATTTTACAAGGAGCGACTGCCTATCTGACCTCCACAACCCAATTACTGGGTAATACGATACTCCTTGTTAGGACTGGTTGTCAGACTTTCGGGCTTATGAGTACCCGTAACGACTGTCAAAGATCCACGAATGACAGCCGGGGCCGACGGCTTATCCTGCTTTCCGAGGCACTGAGACGATACTACTTAGTTAATGATTATAAATTATTCATGATCAGTATGATTAGTGTGTTTTATAATTATAAAATTTTAATGCTTAAACTGTATGTGTTGATTTTTACTAAAATTCCTCTTTTTTATACATCTGACCCAAAATTAACTCGATTCTAATTTTATTTTGTGAATTCTCGAAGTCCCGGGACGTCCCGAGACTTCGTTCGTGGGTTAGTCTCGTGTCCCGAGACTTTGAGACAGTCGAGACTTCCCAAACCCTAGTAGGTACTAACTGAGAATTGTATTTACTAACTAAACTGACTACACCTACATAAGCGTAGCTTACCGTGTGATGTGTCATTGCCATGTTTATAAAACCCAGCGTGTGGGTATCTAGACTGATTTCATGCTGGGTGGGTGGGTGAAACATGCGTTTAAAATTAAGCTATGGTAGCTTTCACTGTAAATAACTGCACATTTTGCTAATAAAGTGTCGCGGTGTTATGATTTATTTTTGTTTCACGTACCTACGTACCTACCTAATCTACTTTTAGGACATGGATATAACAAACTCTATTACCTTAGCTAGAAATATACCCGATTTATGTACCAACTCTTTTGGCACGGTAACGTCAAAAAATAAAAACTGGTCAAGAGCGAGTCGGACTTGCGTACTTTGGTTTCCGTACCATCATGTTTTTAAATTTTCATAGGCGAGGCTTATATTCGTCAAAGAATTTTAATACTGCGGTGTAGAATATTGAAGTTTTAGATTGCGCCATCTCTTGACCGATAGTGGAACTACTTAATGTAACTTTTGTTGATTTCTAAAAAAGTGTGCTATTTAGAGACATCTTTTTATTTTTCCAGTAATCTTTACATACTTCTATCACATAGAATAATTTCAGATTTTTCTCTATGCAAACTTCGGAGATAAGGGGGAGGGGGGAACGGTATTTTTTTTAAATTTTTCATCAAAATTCGTAAACTATGCGACCTAAAAAAAAGAAAAAATGTTTGAGAATGTGCAAACAGCGCTCTTTCATAATGATATCACACATGCCCTAGTAGCCGGGCCACTTCGAATTTTTGAGACCCCTTTAAGTCACTGTTGCAAAAAAATATAATAAATTTTATTTTTCTTATTTGAAAAAAAAAAAAAAACAAACGTCATCTAAAAATATTTCATTCTTGAGATATCCAGCTGTGACAGACGGACAGACTGACATACTGAGTCGCAACCATAAGGGTTCCTTTTTACCATTTTGGTACGGAATCCTAAAACGACGAGATATGCAAATATAATTCAATGAATTACCTTTTTCCCATTTCTAGACACCTCTACTAAAATATGGGTGCAAGTCATGGGTAGGCGCAACGGCGTCATCAATGCAATGGGTGTCTAAAATCCCAGGCCAAGATCTACCATACAAAACTTCAAAACATCGGTCATCAGCTTACCTTCCTCTTTTCTCCCCAGGTGGTTCACTCCTAACATTCCTCCGGACGCGAGCAGCAACACTGAGCGCTCGTTCCCTCCTCGCGATGTGCCGAGACGCGGCTGGCGGCATGCGCTACCTCGAGTCCAAGAACTGCATCCACCGTGACTTAGCAGCCAGGAACTGCCTCGTGGGAGACGACAACATTGTCAAGATATCAGATTTTGGAATGTCGAGGGAGGAAGAGGAGTATATCGTGTCGGGAGGCATGAAGCAGATTCCTATCAAGTGGACGGCGCCAGAAGCACTTAATTTTGGTGAGTTGTTTTGAGGAAACTGTGAAAAGCAGTCAACTGTTTTGATTGGCAATAGCTGGCTCTACCAATGACAATGAGACCCAGATACTTACTCAAAGGCCTGTGGCGCCTTTGGTTATTTGGTCTCCCCAGCACACCGGCAACCCTAGTAGGTACCTACTGTTTGGGCAGTTTTCTTGCTCTGTCTCCAGCAGGTACTACTTAAGTACACGTTGTTGACCAAGATCAAAGAGTAAAGACCAAGATCCAGTCTTAATTGACTACGACAGGAAGATTATTGTTAAATGAAATAATTTTCAGGTAAATATACGTCGTTGTGCGACGTGTGGAGCTACGGTGTGCTGATGTGGGAGATATTCTCCAAGGGCGACACCCCCTACGCAGGCATGAGCAACTCGCGCGCACGGGAGAAAATTGATACAGGTATGTACTACATCCTAATTCGTAGCACACTTTTAATTTCATAGGTATCACATCATTTTGAAGGTTATTGCTCATCCATTGTTTCATATATTATGTTCAAAAAATTTGTCTGCTCAACAATTAACGCAATAAATATTGTTGAAGTGTCAAAATAAAATCCATTGCTACTGTTAGTGGGTTACGCAATTACCCCGCAGATCTGCTATCTGCTAAAGCAGCTGGTTTATGGCTACCTGTCTAAAGGGTTACATTATCCTAGGCTGATGATAAGCAATATGCAACATCACCAAATAATGTCATAAGCAAAGATCAGACCTTTCTAATGTTTCTCAGGTTTTAGAATGCCGGCTCCGGAAGGCTGTTCAGAAGACGTATACGCCCTGATGCTGCGTTGCTGGGAGTACGAGGCGGAGAAGAGGCCACACTTCCACCAGATATACACACTTATCGATAATATTTACAATAGGTAACACTACGATCCGAATGCTACATGGATAAGGATTTTGACGTCGTCATAATTTTATTGTTTTGTAAGCCCTAAGATGATGTATAGTCGGGTAGGTAATGTGGATAGATGTCAATCTAACATGATTAGGACCCGGTTCGACCTTATTGATAACATTTTAGGTACCTAACCTTTGTAAATTCCAGAGGTGGATATTTGTGAAACTGACATGTTATTTCTAAGTAGAAGCATTTTAAATTATTAGGATTAAAAATCCTACTCTAAATTAGACTTATAATAAAAAGAAACAAAAAACTTCCAAAAAAAGATATTAAACTTTTTGAAAATAACGACCTAATGTTAAGAGCCTATACTACCTCAGCTAAAATTCACTCTTTATCTCGCTCGCACGATACTGCTCGCGGACTGTGTGAAAGCGAGACAGAGTGCGGTGCTGGGCGGGAGGCAGCGCCAATAGTTTAGGTATTTGCTTTTTACGGTGAAAATAAAGGTAATTCAAAAAAACTAACTAACATAAGACCTGCTTTATAGTTAGTTCAGTTAGTATGCAGTTTCATGATCTAATTTGAAGTATTTTTTGAATACCAGCGGTTTATTGTTCAGTTTGGAGGTAACTTTGGAATTTTTTTCTATCGAGAAAATTTTATGGAATCGTGTTTTCGTCTAACATAAGACCTTACATTAATCCTCAACTTTAGCATATATTTATTTCAAAATTAATGCTGCGGAATTTTCGACATAACGGAGGATCATGCTAAGCCATTTGAGGTAGTATAGGCTCTTAAGCTTTGAAGTGAAAAGTTACCTCTACCCACATTGCTGTTTATGTATACCTACAGACCTAACATTTCAATCAGGCTGTTTGCTAATAATAATTTTGTAAACATTCAATTATGTAAAGATGTAATGTTAAGTGCGTATCTACTCATTTTCCATTATGCAATAGGCAACTGATTACTGTAATAATTAAGTATTTGTAGAAATATATTAATATCTGTGTTAATTGTAATAATATTGCATCTGCTCTATCATTTAAGATGTTATTGTAATGTATTGTAATGATTATGGAAGTGTTGAGATATCCAGAAGTGGCAATGGGGACGAAAAGAAACGATATTACCTTTATGCAACTCTAAAAATAAAGATTGGGCATTGTGCAATCACTGCTTGCCTAGGTAAGGTAAACAGAACTTTCAAATAATAGTTATCGTAGTCACCTGGGCAATTTAATAGGTACCAGTCAGGGAAATTATTTGTCAACAAATTGAAATCCTACATCAATTTGACATGTTATTTCATACAGCTGCCAAAGAATGACAGTTGTGGTTTTAATTACGGACAATTTAAATTGGTAGTCAATTTGCTTAACAATTAATTTCCTTGACTTTACATCTAGTTGGCTTGAGGCAGCTTGTATGATCAAGTATTATGGCCTGGCGAAGTTTACCAAATCAATGTCTGAATCATTTCATGTCAAGGCAGCAGACTTTAGACGCCCTGTTGTTTCTTCTGGTATACTTATGAATGCACTAGTAAGTGACTTTATAAGTAGTGTTGAAGCGTTGATCTCTTAAGAATGGTACTTTAGCAATAGAAGGAAATAGTAGTCTCTAAGTAGTAAGTACAATATAATATCAGCTCTGACTGAATATCTACGTATGTTTTTTTTTCAAGTACAATTATAAGAATATTGTAGTTTGTGTATGTAACATTATCTTGGATTTGTATAGCATTAAATGTAAGGTTTTTAGATGCCGTAAGTTTAAGGATTTTGGTAAGAAAGAGGCATTCATTAGGGTTCTCTTAAGAACTTATAACTACCATACTTGGCAACTTTTTAATAACGTAATCATTGCTATCTTTTTAACCACATTTTAACTCGAGTGATAACCAATAAATACTTATTATTATAATTTAGCAAATGTCAAATAGAGAACCATGTTAATTGTTTTAGAAATATTTACCTAAATCGAAGTTTTATGTTATTGTTGAGAATTTAAAATTGATTTAAAAGAAATAAATATAACGAAATGTAAGTTTCCTTACGGTTTTAAATGTGCTTCCTTAATGCCTTTGAATATTTTGTCATAATTCGTTTATAATTAAAAATAATAATTATAATATTTTAAATAATAATTCTGGCAATAAAGGACATGTTTGTGATATGTTTAATGCTTCCACAGAATAGTGTAACAATTAGATATTTTAAGTAATATGTTTATTCCTTGCCTAGTAAGTGCATGTTATGAGTAATTGATATTTTAACACAAAGTGAGATATAAATGTATAGGCAGTCTAGTATTTTAATTGAACATTTTTATTAAAATTATGTAAATATATTTCGTACAATATTAAAGTGCCACACCTTTTTGAATTCATTGTTTTTTTTTCTGTAATCATCAAATTGCACCATGGAGTATAAAACGAATGGAGTGCCAATTAATATGCATTCTAGCAACAAGCGAATCAACCGATTAAAATCAACTAACTTCGTATAAATAGATTTTATTTCACCACAATACATTTACAAATACAGTTTAATTAGTTCGTCACTAACTGCCGATGGTGTCAATATTCCTAGATCTGTAAATAACAACGTTATGTATGCGGGCGGCGTATAGTCTACTAGAGGATGTTCTTTCGTCAGATCTTTGCCAGATTTAATAACGCTTGATAAGTATTTGAATTCGTTAGGTAGATCTCGCTGGTTCAAAGGATATATTCTAGAGAATTTGAAGCTTTCCGTCAGTACAAACACTGGCTTTTTAAGTTCTAGAGCTGCCACTCCTAATGAGTAAGTCCCAATCTGTAACAAAAACATAGACAGATACAACACAAAGAATATAAAATATGCACTTTGAAAAGCTGGTAATTTCGATTTAATTGTGATAACCCTAAATCAGTTTGGGTTTATGCCAGGTCGAGGAATTGGATGTTACTCTTGTGGGTATGTCCTATGATCTGAAGAAAGCGTATGGTAGGATACCACGAGGTGTGTTGTTACGGAAAGGTGTGCCTGGGAAGCACGAGGAGTTAATTTCTGCCAATTACAGTAAATCCTACGTCTAGTCAGCTGCTGGCAACACTGACGAGTTTAATGTGGCTGTAGCTTTGCATTAACGGTAGTCTTTAAGACCTATATAATGGTCGCTTAGACGTCAGACATACAGGAAGTGCCCCCTGGTGCATGCTGTTAGCCGACGACATTGTCCTTGTCGGTGAAGTCAAGTCCATCGACTTGACATCCAGAGCAGATTGGAGGTACGGCAACAGAAGATGAAGAAAGTTGGCTTTAAAATCAGCCGAACGAAAACAGAATTCGGTATGAATGTGTGTATGTATTAGGTATACTTATAAGTGTGCGTGTGACAGTGGGTATAATTATGTTCTGCGATTTCGGCTGTCTCACCAGTTAGCCAGTTTGTTAGTTTCCATAGCAGACTCACGATTTAAAAGATACATAGAATATGTACTCTTTAATATGTACACCATAAAATTTACATAGATATCTATATTATGTGTCATGAGGAACTTGAAACGGTTTTTAAGATAACAGGTATTGTAGACCTGAAACAAGAGATGAGAAATCCGGCGAAGACGTATGGGAAGCCACTTGAGCGTTGTACGAAATTCAGAAATGTGATCATGTTTGGGCAAGGCCAATATAAATCTTATGCAAATAATATTAAATACATAAAAATGTTTCGTAAGAGGTATTAGCGTGTGTGCCAGACATGGATTGGATATCACCATGGAGTATGAAACAAATGGAATGTCAATTCGTATGCAAAACTGCAAAAGCAACGTTCACAAGTGAAAAAAAGTCAACTACCTTCGTTTAAATAAAATATGTATTTACAAATACAGCTTTATGAGTTCGTCACTAACTGCCGATGGTGTCAATATTCCTAGATCGGTAAATAAACCAGTTATGTATGCGGGTGGCGTGTAGTCTACTAGAGGATGTTCTTTCGACAGATCTTTACTAGTTTTGATAACACTGGACAAATACTTGAACTCGTTAGGTAGATCTCGCTGGTTCAAAGGGTATATTCTAGAGAATTTAAAGCTTTCCGTCAGTACAAACACAGGCTTTTTAAGTTCTAGAGCTGCCACACATAAAGCGTAAGTCCCAACCTGTAATTAAAAGGAGAAGGTATAATTCTGTAAATTGAAAGCGATAAAAGATACTTGACAGAACAGAGAGCCAGTAGAAAACCGTTAGCTATTTGGTTTGGACATAAATACTTAATATTCTATTATATTTATTGCGTCCGCATGTGAACTTAGGACTTCACTGAACGGAATCGATAAAATTGGCAGAGAGATAGATTGCATCCCGGGGAAGGACATAAAATAGTTTTTATCCCGATATTCCCACGGGATCGACACATACGCGGGTGAAACCGCGGGCCGCTGCTAGTATCACGATATTTTGTCAAAGTAGGGAGACTTGAATGGAATGATCGAAGTGAAGGCATATTTGTGTCTGTGTTTTTGTTTTAAATGCTACTCTATGGATTGAGATTGCTTGAATGTTGAAGTGGGACAAGAGCAAACAAGTTTGTATGGGCAAATCCGAAAGCGAAAAGCGCTAGTTTTGAAATAAGAAGGCCAACACAATCTTTTGCATCTTTTCACTAACACTAGGCAACACCTAAATGAATGCCTAAATTGAAGTGCCATTGGATTTTCAACACTCGGCTCAGCGCCAAAGGATGAACATCGAACAGCCATTTATCATTTGTTCTTTTGCTTCATGAATATGTGACTTACTTTATTAATAATCCCGCCGCTCTCAGTGACGCCTTCAGCGCCAATCATGACGACGTCCACTTGCTCCATGATGTAGCCGATAGCCGCGTCTAGGATGAGGGTCGCGTCGATACCAGCCTCTTCTAGCTGCTTGTGCATCAATACACTGGAAATAAAATCAAATCGTTTCAGAAAAATATTTTTAGCCCAGCAATGAAACAATACAAGGTGGCATACAGTCACGCAAATTTTTCCCAATCAACTTTGAACCTTATATTGTAGCGATAAAGGTGAAAATCTATTAAAGAAATTTGACAGATTGTAGTAGCTCGATGTGCTGGCGTCTGTACTTTCGAGCGAGCTGAGGTGGCCGCGAGCAGTGGTGGCCAAGTGGTAACGGCCGCGACTTACGAGTTGTAGGTCGTAGGTTCGAACCCAGACAGGCGCTTTACTTTGTGTAAATTATTTCATCACCACTGCGCTGGCCGCGAGCAGTGGTGGCCAAGTGGTAACGGCCGCGACTTACGAGTTGTAGGTCGTAGGTTCGAACCCAGACAGGCGCTTTACTTTGTGTAAATTATTTCATCACCACTGCTCTCAAAACGGTGAAGGAAAACATCGTGAGGAAACCGGCATGTCCTAGAACCAAAAAATTCGAAGACATGTGACATCTACCAATCCGCACTGGGCCCGCGTGGTGGATTACGGCCCACTCCCTCTCACCGAGAGGAGGCCTGTGTCCCAGCAGTGGGAACATTATAGGCTGATTATGGATACAGTCACGAGCATAAGTATGTATACACTTGACTTTATTCAAAGACGATTTTCTCCTTTAGTTTTGAATGAGATTTTATATTATTACGAACAACTTATTTTCGAACCCATAGGTTTGTGTAAAGTGTCGTGTTTCAACGTTGCATTCGTTATTTCACGAAAAAATCGCAATTGAAAGTTGCCAAGTGTTGGCATATTAGTGCTCGTGACTTTACATTGCCGTGTAAACTGTAACTATGAATCCTAGCAGCAATCCAACCAATCCTAGCACACCCCCTTTTTTAATCCTCTGGGAATTCCTCCATCGTGGGGGTGACAGAGGGGCATGCCGGATTCTTACCGGCTAAAACCACCGCGGTGTTCCACCTCTGACTTTGGCCGGGGGTGCGGCATTCGCATTGGTATTCACCGCTCCCCCGACGGGATTCTAGAGCCCCCCCCTAGCGTATTTTTTTTTGGTAACAGGTTGCGCGTCGATGTTCCCGCCACCCTGTATTAGGCTGTTATTATTATTATTTTTATTAACGTATTTGTACAGAGACGCCAGCACATCAAGCTACCCGAAACTGTAAAATTTTGCCAATCAACTTTGAACCTAATGCTTTAGTGATTTTTTTTTTGCGCATGGGAAATCATCAAATGACCCCTCCCGCTCTGGGTGGAGCGGAAGGGAGTGTCAGACTCTTACTGACTAAAACCCACTCGTGTTCCTTCCTTAGCCCTTTATGTTCCGGGCCAGCGGTAACCCTTTCGGACAATCCCGCTGACCCAGCAGGCTTCGGCCTTTATGGGCTCCTTCAGATCCCGCCGCCTGATGCGACATGCTTTAGTGATAATGTTGAAATGAAATTTTAAAGAAATTTGACAGATTGTAGTAGCTTGATGTGCTGGCGTCTGTACATATCTCCGCGCCATGCGGTACCGGTCATTTATTGGTGATTATTTTTATTATTTTTTTGGCGTTTTACATCTCCAAAGCTTAACTATTTTTTTGGTCAAAAATCAGTTCCAATTTCTTCTACAACAGTTTTTAGTTATGATTCTCAGAATTAAAATGCCTTTACTTTTTGCATACAAATAGGAACTTGTTAGTATAATAATGGAAAAAATACTCATATTTTCATTAACACAAAATCATCTTACTTACCCGCTATTGTCTGGACAAGACATTGTGACATAGACTTTGAATCTTTTGTTGGCTTTTGCTGCTTCCAACATAGCTTGCAGTACGACCCTCGACCTGGAGTGGGTTAAAATTTTCTAAAAAGAAAAAATAAATTGTATCAAAGGGTGTGATTGAAAGTACAAAAAAAAGTGGCACTCCAGTAGTGTTGACAGAAGTGAAAACAAAACACAAACAGAATACTTTGCCATCACTCACTGACATATCGGATATACATTAAAACCGAGTACATCCCGAGGACATCTGAACACATCCGAAGCCACAGAGCATGTCCGAAGCGGTGTCGGTTACGGTAACAGTGGGGCGAGTTCAATAGTTGTTTCCCATTTCAAAAAAATGCCCAACACGCCTAAAGAAGTTTTCACTTCAATAAGCATACATAATTAGCCTATAATGTTCCCACTGCTGGGACACAGGCCTCCTCTCGATGAGAGGGAGTGGGCCGTAATCCACCACGCGGGCCCAGTGCGGATTGGCAGATGTCACATGTCTTCGAATTTTTGGTTCTAGGACATGCCTGTTTCCTCACGATGTTTTCCTTCACCGTTTTGAGAGCAATGGTGATGAAATAATTTACACAAAGTAAAGCGCCTGTCTGGGTTCGAACCTACGACCTACAACTCGTAAGTCGCGGCCGTTACCACTTGGCCACCACTGCTCATATCTTCAATAAGCATAATCAACCCAAAATGTTCCCACTGCTGGGACACATGCCTCCTCTATGTGAGAGAGTGGGCTATGATCTACCGTGCGGAACTGCGGGCCCAGAGTGTTTTGGTAAATGTCATGATCTCATGATGTCTCCGAATTTTTGGTTCTAGGACATGCTGAGTTCCTCAGAATGTTTTTCTTCACTGTTTGGAGAGCAGTAGTGATGAAATTATTTACACAAAGTAATGCGCCTGTCTGGGTTCGAACCCACAACCTATAACTCGTAAATCAGGGCAGTTACCACTGGGCCGCCACTACTCGCGGCCACCTCAGCTCGCTCGAAAGTACAGACGCCAGCACATCAAGCTCAAAATTAAAAAAAAATAAAAAATGTCAAATTTCTTTAATAGATTTTCACCTTTAAGGTTCAAAGTTGATTGGGAAAATTTTTACAGTTTCGGGTAGCTCGCGGCGTGCTTGTGTCTGTACATTATAATGATGGTATATAGAATAGAATACTCTTTATTATGTACACCATATAAATTACAGGCATAAAAATAGAAACTGTACATAGGGTGACACAATGCGCGGTCTTATCGCTAAAAGCGATCTTTTAAAGACAACCTATACATTACCTATATAGTAGGTACTGTAATTAAAATTTTCTGTCTTTTATTTGCTATTTGTACATTTCTCAAGGCATTACATTAATTAAATCTTAGCAAATTTTTACTACTTACACATCCATCAGATATAGGCATCATGGCTTGTTTGGCAACCTTCCCTCTTGCTTCTAGTAAAGTGTTTAGGAATATGTGACCTCTTTGCAGCATGATTTGCTCACACTCTTCAAAAGACTGGAATTAAAAGGTTAGGTCATAAGTAAAAGGCTACCCAAAGAGTTGTTATACCAAAGAGATGGAATAACCATTAAGGTCAGGACCAGCACCCTAATCTCCTAACATACATGTATATATATATATATATATAAATAGCATGATCATTTGTTCTGTGTCTGGGTGTAATTTATCTATATATGTATGTATTTAGAAATATATAAGTATGTTTATCAGTTGTCTAGTACTCATAACACAAGCTCTGCTTAGCTTGAGACTAGACGGCGTTGTGTGATAGTTGTGGAATATTATATTATATTATATACTATCAATCACAATCTGAATAATTTTGAAGGATATTGAGAATCCATTGCTTCATTTGTTCGAAAAATTTGTCTGCTCAACAATGTAATTTACACAATGAATGTTGTTGAACTGTCAAAATGAAAGCCATTCCAGTATTCCTACTGTTAGTGTGTTACGCAATTATCCCACTGTTAATTATTTAATAAGAGATGTTACAAATAAAATGTGTTAAGTAATAAAAATGAGCAGAGGCTTTTGCCCTGCAGTGGGACAGGCTGGTATTATTATTATTAATAATTAAAACACTGGCTTTGACAATGGAGTACTAGCAGCGCCCCGCGGTTTCACCCGCATAAGTTTCCATCACGTGGGAATATCGGGATAAAAATCCCTTAAAGAGTAAGAGTCCCTTTCCCGGGACTCAAAGTATCTCTATACCAAAATTCATCTAAATTGGTTCAGCGGTTTAAGAGTGATGACGTAATAGAAAGACAGACAGACACACTTTCGCATTTATAACATTATAAGTATGGATTAGTATGGATTGTGAGAGGCAGACAAACTAAGTATACCTACTTAGTTTCAGAATAAAGTTGGCTAGATACTTTGAAATATAGGTACACCTACCGCAATTTTATTAAAAACTTCTAAAGCAATTAATACACTTTTCACTTAAATTACCTTAACATCAAGCTTAGCGAATGTGATGAACCTCATGAACAGTTCACATCCTGAGGAGATGGCGGTGACGGGCTGGTCACTGTGCTTCATAGCATCTACAGCTAACTGCAGGTTCAGATCCAGCTCTCTCACTGTTGCCACTGGTAAGATAAATATTAAAACATACCGAGATCATGGGACATTCAACTATATCATGCATGCTCTGTCCCTTTATTAGAGGGTGCAACTAGAATAAAAGAAAGAATGTAAATGCACCGAGAGCAAGGTAGGCAGCAAGGTAGATGGTATGGTCACCAAAAGGTATAAGTAACACGGGTTGTCCGGTCAAAATGTTGTAAGAAACCAATGGACTTTTTCAAATAAAATTTAATTTAATTAAAGTCAGTCAGTCTTATGGCCATGTTTCTGGATGACAGTCATGCGGACAAGTACTTCAATGCGTAAGTGTCCTTTTGTTTTGTATTTATTTGTATAGTAAGTTAGTTAGTCATTTAACTTAGTACCTTTAGTGTAAATAGTTAGTTATTTAATTAGGTAATACTGGCTGGTATCCTGTCAGTTATTTAATTAATAGAAAACAAACAGTTTATTTTTATCAAATTAAATTTCATTAGAAAACATCTAAGTATTGGTTTCTTACTAAACTTTAACTATATATCCGGCAACCCTGGATAGGTACTAATCTCTTTTGGTAACTGTAATATGATGGCAGTGGTGATGGAAAGGTGAAATGGCGATTATCATGTTGCTAATTAGCAGCAGCTGTAACATTACTCTTAGTCGACCTTGAAACTTTTTATAATGTTAATTTGTTGGCCGAATGCTTAACTAGGTATTAATTTACTTTACTCCCATGTTGTCATTCTTAAAACACATTTGCAGATGTTGGCGGAACTGCAGTGAATAGCACTGGTGTTAAGTGAAATATATCGGACAATCTGTTACAGCTTTCTTGATTGAAGTGTCCCAATGGCTGATGCAAGAGTGATTTTATGTACCAATGCATTAAACCAACCTTTGTAGTTTTCTATTACAGATAAAAGGGTTCTAATAGCAGCCACTCCTGCTGATACATCTTCTTCTTCTCTCAAAATCTTCAGAAAGATTTCTTGTACTTCTGTAATGTAAAATAGGCAAAATATTGTGAAAATTTATTTATTGCTTTTATAGTTAATTCTTTTGGATTGGTGTTTTATACCTTCTTTTTTCATTTTATTGCCTAAAAATTATTGACTTTATTGAATTTAATTGAAAAAAAAAACTAGTTTTGTTTACGTATCGCACACAACATAACCTAGAAAATAAATGTCACTAAGTAAGCTGTCAGAACTCAGACTTGTCAGCCTGATTCGTGTTGAAACTTTGAAAGCATTTTCGATTTCGTTCTAAAACCACGATAAAACTTTTTTTACAGTATTTGTATTTAATCATCATCGAAAATGCCAAGAAGCTTATTGGAAAATGCTCACTGTTTCTAGTAAGGATTTTTTGTAACGAATTATTAGTACGATAGTGTAATCATTATCGTTATTAAGCTGCAAAGGAGCTTGTGGCTATCCGCTGTGTGAATCTCGGGGCGTAGATTATCACCGTGCTCGACCTGAGAACCGAACCCATGACCCATACCCATGGCTCAGTAGTCACGGTTGCAACCACTTACAATAATATGTGTGTGTGTGCGTGTGTGTGTTGCATTTCATGTACCTACTTAACATGGTATGTTACACGTATGTTATTTATTAATCCATAGGTACGTACTTAAGGGGTTGTAAAAATTAGAATTGGCAATAATAAATGCAGATTAGAAACAGATACGTATCACATTAGTGTGATATTATCATACCTACATCATTACTTAATGTTGATATTTAATTAATGGTATATCCGTAATCAATAGATAATTTGCAGATCGCAATAACAAATAAGCTGTAGGTAGAATTACCTCAGCCTCAGCTAACCTTTAACTATTAGCGTCATCTATTATCGAGTAGACGGAACTAAATTGAGCGGGAACACTTTTCCTACATCCCAATTTTTTCTTCTATGACTCGTAACATTTTATCAAACAATTAGAGGAAACGACGCTGCTGTGTTCTTAGTTATTAGTTGGCGAGGGAAAGTCATGGCCACCGCTCTCTAAGTTGACTTTGGTTAAAGCAAAGTGTTGCTGGTAGTTGCGTGGGTTAGACGCGTTCGTGGACGTATCATTTGTTTACTAAAACACCGGTCAGGCGGTGTTCAGTGTTAAGCCTATTGTTCTAGTGGAAAATTAACATGGGAAACTCAGCGTCTGTCAAGTTGAACGACAAACGACGGTGGCAGTAAGTTATTTTTTTAATGACTTTGTTAATTGGAATATCAATATAGGTAGGTACTATTTGGTAGTTTGGCAGTTTTTATTGGTTACTACCACCTAAGAGGGAATTGTAAAAGTTTTATGAAGTCCAGTGCAGGTAGTCCGTTAATTTATTTATTATTGAATACAAAACACCAACTGTGTCTGCTAATTAGACTTGCGATGGGATATACGAGTATATTATAGCACCGTCTATGATATACATTAACATAGCTTTAGCTTCATCGTTAATACAGTTTATGATTAACAATACTACTGATTAGACTTAGATATAATAATCTACTGGTAGATGTATATTTTAACTAAGTCTGATAAGTACGTACCTATAGTTTTAAAGTAAGGCATCAAATTTTCCGTATCAACCTTCCCATGTAAGTAGTTATGCGGAAATGTCTGACTTATCACTGTTCCAAAAACTCCGGACTATAGATACAAGGAGTTTCGTCTCGTCATTATTAGGTAGGTACCTACAGGTAAAATTATAAGGAAGAAACTTGACGAGTTTGAGTCTTTCCTGCTTACCTACGGTTATAATGCCAATAGGAAATCCAGACATTTGTAGAGGTAGGCCAAATTGGAACATCATACTTAGTTTAGTCAAAGTAAATTCTAGCGACAGTCTCCATGGTGATCATTGTGTTTGTACACATTGATATCATATCACTAATTAATAGGAACTAGAAGTCAAGTACTCGAACGCTACGTGTTTCTTTTACATAACATTTATTTAAATAAAATGAAGTATTTAGGTACAGTCAACAAAAGAGATAAGTATGCAGGATCGTCGGATAAAGTTGAGTTTAGTAAGAAACCGATGGATGTTGTCGACTGAAATTTAATTTGATAAATGAGCTGTTTGTTTTGACTGTACATAGGTAATGCACTATTGTGTTGTATTATTCAGTTTGTTCGTCAGAGATCTTTATCTCGATAACTGTAGTGATAACATTATGTTCTACTAGTCAGCTATACCTGCATGTGTTATACATGTATTATGTACTGTACAGAGTTGATATTGTTAGAAGAGTAATATAGACGTTTTACTTAAAGTCTAACAGATTTTTTTTTTTAAATATCGTACACACGACGACATATCAAGCTATAGATACATTTTCAGTTTTAGCTGATGTAGCAATTGTATACCTATTTATTTTGGCTTTTGGTACAATGAAAATTCAGCTTATACCTACCTACTGGAAAATTGTCTATGTCGTCGTGCGTGCAAGGAAGAAAACGTTAAATTAATTACACATTTGTAACAGCTTCGTTGGTCTAGTCTAATGGTCGCAAGGGCGACGACATGAGCATGTGGTCCGGAGGCTCGACTTCCAGGCAAGATTTGAGCAAGTGTTATTGGGGTTTTCATTAGAAATTTCTCACTCACACCTGCGCAGAATTTGATAGCTGTTCCGCGGATGGTGATATAGGCTCACACCCTAATACATGCGGCCATGGGGCCTCAACATAACTAAACTAATACTAACTTTTCCTTCCTGCTTTATTAAGAACTTCGTTGCAGGAATGGAACCCGGTCTAGAGGTTTACCTACATCTGAACTTCTGAGTACCTAAGTAGCACTTGCTCAGCACTGTGGTATTTTAACGTAAGGAATCTTATACCAATTCTATTAGCCTGTGTAACTTCTCGTAACGAACAACGCAACGGTAGGTAAGTATAGTAAACACCGATGTTTTAAAACACCATAATGTTGAAATTTCGTAAACTAAACATTTACTTAAACATAACTTAAGTAATTAATTTGATAAAAGACTATTACCATTGTGGACATTGTACATGTATGTATGTAATGACGATACTAAAAAGCAATTAAATAAAGCGTAAACGTTGCATGGAAACCAGTTGACTGTCGCATACACCCTAGAACCATCCACCTGACACGGTGACACATAGCACTACAAACACAAATAATGCGTTGAACATCGTACTTTTTAGGATTGAATTGTTTCAGTAGAGTATCGCCGTGGTATCGACCTATAAAATAAATCCTCAAAATAAAAACAAAACTCACTAAAAGAAACGGTAGTCTTCTCGTAGCTCTCCACTGTAGAACAGGGGGCCCTAAAAGGCCGCTTTGGCAGAATCGTAAAACGATAACATTATGAATCATAATGGACAGTTAAGTTAATCGGTTCAAATCCCATTGGTGAATTATTTTTCAGTAATTTTTTTTGTCTGTGCTAAAATACCATTCAATCCCATCCAAATCCAATCCCAATATCTTTGATTATACCTACGTAGTGCAGCGAAAAAAGAAAAACACGGACTGTCTTCGCCATATTATAATTCATAATGTTATCCTTTTATTATTCTGCCAAAGTGGCCTTTTTAGTTCACCACCCTGTTCCTTATAGGACGAAGGGAGCTCTGAAGTTTATATCATGTAGCTTAGGTAGATCCAGAGCAGTGGTGAACCAAGACAGAAGCTTTACTTTGTGGAAATTATTTCATCACCACTGCTCCCAAAACGGTGAAGGAAAAAAACATCGTGCGGAAAGGAAGAGAAAACCGGCATGTCCTAGAACCAATAAAAAATTCGAAGACGTGTGCCATTACCAACCCGCACTCGGCCTGCGTGGTGATGGATGGTGGTTAATAGATGCTACCTATTAAGCAGAGATCACTGAACAATTTTCAAAACGATCAGTGACCAGCTATTACCAAACTCTTTTATCAATTCAAGAAGTTATGACACGATACGCTAATATGCTATTTATTAAGCTAGTTAATTCACAATAAACCATTATTGCAACCTTTGAAATTAAAATGATTGGAAGAAATTAACATGTTTCATAATTCATTGCATGATCTTCCATTAGACTTTACGGTATTTTACTAAAACTAATATCTTGTCTTCTTTGTTCAAGAGACTCTTCGTATGGTCATTCTTTCATCCATAATGTACCTAGCATTTTGTAATGAGTGTCCCTTAGAGTTTCTTGCCCGTTTCCCATAGAGATCTTCGTTTTGGAATGGGCAACCAACTAGCTTCAACTTTCTGACTAACTGACCGACTCTTTGACAATCAGAAGTGCCTATAAATGGTTAAATTGAAATACATGCTTTGAGTTTGCATATTAGAAATCTACACGTTCAATCTGCATAAATATTGTGTCATTTAGAAACCAAACGTCCGCGTCGTCTTCACTGTATAAATGATCAGTGCATGGTGCTATTGCATAGTCATCTAAGATACTCCAGCCTAGTTTACAGCCCAAGGGATATTTATGTGCCTATGCAGGGCATTACAGGGGCGGGCGTGATCAAAGAGAATAGATATCTTTGGGCGTGATGGATATCAATATCTAAACATGATAAAATAAAAATTATTAGTAGGTACTTTACTGTGTAAGTAATTTTGTTCTGGTAAGATTCACGGTTTTGACAACAAAAACGTGGATAGAATAGAATACTCTTTATTGTGAATCTTCAATACAAAGTGAAACATTGAGTTCTGAACTGGGAATCTTCATCGTCACATTAGGTAAGCAAATAATCAGACCGAGACAATTCCTTGGCCTCGTAAAAACTATGGATTTTAAGGCCATTATTAATATTTGTGTGGGTGGCGAAATTTTTAATGATGATGATGACGATTTTTTTTTGATGATGTCTTTGACTAGCAATTCGTGTTATTTGTATTTAATTTACCTAAAAAACAATGATGCTATTTGAGAGACATAGCTTGCAGTGACAAAACTTAATATTTGTGACAAATCGTCTTGAAGATCTAGACAAGAAGCGCCAAGTAGTAGGTACTTGGCGCTTCTTGTGCGAGCAAGCGGGCAAGCGGCACGAAATTTTATAGAAAAATGAGACATCTCCTCTGCTCTCCGCTTTGGTGGATTACGGGCCTTACACATGGGGCGCGCCGCCGCCGCGGCGACTGTGGCGAGTTTTGATAAGACCCATGAATCTAATCTATTGCTATTGCAGATATTTTTTTTATCTACATTATTAATTTGAAGATAAGGTAAGGTTGAATATTTGCTGAAAACACTACAAGGTCCCTTATCGAATTATCCTTGAAGATTGGAGCAAACTCGATGCTGAGTTGCTGATTAATATGAATATCCATATATCTATTACTGCCTGTAAAGCGTTTAGTCATGTAGGTAGGTACTCTAGTCATCAGCTTTACATGTGTTACAATGTTTTTATTGATTTTATCCACTCACAGAATTTTTAGTTAGCGGATGTCGTAGTGTAGGATGTGACATCACACAACATAACAGTCAAAACATCACACTAATATTATAAAGGCGAAAGTTTGTGAGTGTGTGTGTGTTTATATGTTGGTTACTTCTTCACGCCAGTCTTCACGCCAGTCTTACCAAGGGGTATCGATAGGCAGTTGCTCCATGTAAAATACTGGTATTCAGCTGCATCCGGTTTGACTGGAGCATAGTTGGAAAAACCATAGGCAGATGATGATGTGACATCGTTGATACTTCTTTGTTTTAGTTGAAGAACTTCATGCCATTGAAAGACTGAGGTCGAAATGGCATTTAACAAAACAGTAGATGGATATTATACTGTTAGGACGTGACCTAGTTACCTACTAGAAATAGTTCCGCTTAATGACAGGATTTTATAGAATGCATTTAGTTCTATTCATAGAACTTTTGGTCAAGGTACCAGGAACTGATAACTTGACGAAGGCACTCGACTGGTATTATAGCCTGCAATTACAATATAGAAACAATTTACAATGTCTTAATTCGGCCTCGAATTATCTCATTCAGGTAGACAGAGCGACGGCCATTGCGTCAGATATCGGCTATAATATCAAGATTTATGTTCCAAAAGCACATTACAAAGTAAATAAATAATTGTGAAAAAAAAATTAAGCGCTCATTCACATTTGACTCTATTTGGCAAGATAGAAACTGTGTTGTTTTGAAATTCCCATGTTCTGTGTAATTGAATTACCTTATATAAGTAGTGTTTCGATCTACTACTATTTCAAATAGCCAACAGTTTAAATATTGATAGGCCGTCACAATTCACATCATAAGCCTGCTTAATATGAGGGTACTATAGCTTCTTCCCGCGACCTCGTTCACGTGGAAATCGTAAGACACCACAATATAATAAAATAACAGCCACATTTTCCACCCGCGTTATTACTTCCTTTTCGCTTAGCGTTCTTTCTGACTTTTTAGGGTTCCGTACCAAAATGGTATAACGGAACCCTTATGGTGAGACTCAGTCTGTCTGTCACAGCTGGATATCTCAAGAACTACTACTAATAATAATAATTCATTTAAGTCAGACACAGTGATCCATATTTATGTTAGTAAGTACACTTAAAAATCATGTTAGTAACCAAGGAATAAAATACATGCCACAATAATATTATTATAACTAAATTAAAACAACGCAATGCAATTCAAATACTATCAACCTGAAATTTGGAACCCCCCCCCCCTCCTTATTACAGAAGAATGCAAAGAGAAAAGTCGGAAATTATACTATGTGATAGAAGTTTATGTAAAGATTACAAGAAAAATAAAACGAAGTCTCTAAATAACACACTTTTTAGAAATCATCAACAAAATTTACATTAGTTCCACTATCGGTCAAGAGATGGCGCTGACATAAAACTGCAATATTCTACACCTCAGTGCACGGTGGTGTTAAAATTCTCTGACGAATAGGCCTCGCCGAGTCGCCGATGAAAAATCAAAAACATGATGGTACGGAACCCTCGGTGCGCGACTCCGACTCGCTCTTAACCGTTTTTTTTTTCATTTTGTTCGGCTCCCAAGGGTAAAATGTCGTGATGTAAAATACCCTTTATAATAGGTAGGTACCTTCCTCAAGAATTGGGCTATCAAATGCAAAAATATTTTTTCAAATCTGACGCCTGACGGGCAGTTCCAGAGGTTCAGCGTTCAAAAAACAAACTCACTCTCTTTCGTATAATTAGCTATAAAACAAAAAGAATTTAAAGAAAAGATACACTATCGCAATCGTTTAGCCTTACAAAAAAGCAAATTAGCGACACAGGTTTAGATTAGATTAGTCAGAGATTTTATTTCTCATAAATAATCTGACAGCGTGACAACCCTGACACACAACTTTCGTGATTCAATAGTCAATGTACCTAGTCATTATAGACATATCATTACTTTAAAACCAAAGTATAACCACACATCAGCGCCACTATACTTTAGAAAATAACCAACAAATACGTCCACAATTTTCCAAACAAAATAAGTGTGGAAAAGTCGGTATAATGTATATTATATTTTCACTTTCTACCATAACAGGCATAGAACACACTCTCACCTGCGTATGACTATGAGTATGATTATGCGTAGACGCAGGAATTTGCGTAGTTTCGTCACAACACGCGGTGCAATTGCAAGTCACTTGACTACCATTACTGTAGTTACCACACAGTCATTTGAGTAACTGTGCGTGTGTAAGTGGAGTTCTAGAATAAACTGCATTCGTTTAGTAGGTGTTTCTGTTAAAGTTTACATTTTCTAGTGTAATCTTTTATGACTTTATTGCATTTAAATCATGAAAGTATTTAGCAATAGGCAGTTGTGCTTGGAGATTTCGTAAAGGGCTGCATTAGGGCCATATTTTCTTTAAAGTTATAAAAGTCGTACTTATTCGGTGTAGGTATCATGACCCGTGCCTACAAAAAACACTACAAGGAAGATATTCAACTGCCTACAATAATATGTGTAGGTATGAATATGTGGTAGATTTTCCTGACAGTTACTGGATTCTGGCTTTGATCGGTTCCTGTGAGTTGCGTCTGAATTTTCCTCTCTTTCTCTCTTAAAATGGAAAACTGATATTAATTTTAGTTCAAAACGTATCCAACAAAACTCATGGTGAATCAATGATTGAAGGCATAATGATATAGCAACTGCGAGCTAACAAACACGAGGACTTACCAAGTATATACATATAATACTCAATTCAAAAGAATATGAATTAAGACATGACAGATATAAATTCAAATCCGCATCTTAATACATTTAATCCTGAATTCCTGATCCAAAACACAAAACCTGCAGAGCACATTATATAATTAAAGTAAGACTGTTGTTGGTATCATCACCGGTGCGCAAGAGTTGCCTCATCGCTCAACGTCGAGTAGTCATTAGGACGCATACTTTTTGTCTGACTTGCAAAACTTATAGTGATGTCCGGTTACATCAAACTGTGATTGTACGAATAGATCTTTGTACGAAGATCTAAATTTGTAAAAATCTCATTTACAGATGCCTGGTAGACAGCGTGGGTAAAATCTATCTAAGACTTGATTCTGATAGACCTCATCGGTGATGTTTGAGAGTTTTCGCTTTGTCATGTCAGTTTCATGAATCCCTACGGTTCTTTTTAAAGAAAAGAAACGAAGTCTCTTCATAATGTTTCCTGCATTTGGAGTTCGTTTTTCCATTCAGCACATTGGTGGTGAAATTGTGGTAATTGAATTGGCAAGTACTCACTGTCGCCATGATTTTAGTTTTTTGATTTATATTGCATGTGCTTATTCGCTCTTTTTTTTTTTTTTTTTTTTTTTATTTGAAATGGGTTTGCTCTTGACTCTAGTCTAGGTCAGAGTTGACAGAGACAAAGTCGACGATGGAGTGAGCTCACCCAGAAGAAGCCTGTTCACTCTTACTTTGAAGAGATTCGGGTTGTATGAGCTCGGAAACACAGACGCAGGTAAAGAGTTCCACTCTTTTGCTGTGCGCATTATAAAAGACATTTGAAAACGCTTAGTGCGAATTGGTGGAATAGCAACTAGGTAGGGATGGTAACTTGCAGTGCGTCTGGATGTCCGAAGGTAGAAGGGGGCCGGTGGAATGAGGTCGTGGAGTTCTTGGGCACACTCACCGAAGTACAATCTGTAGAAGACCGACAAGCAGGCAACCTTGCGGCGATGAGCCAAGCTGTGAAGCTTGGCATCCACCAGTTCTTCGTCGCCAATGAGCCTCTTAGCTCTGCGTTCCACCGAGTCAAGCGCGGCAAGTTGATATTTCGCTGAGCCATCCCAAAGGTGGCTGCAATACTCCATGCAGGATCGGACTTGCGCTTTGTAAAGGGTTAAAAGCTGTCCAGGCGTAAAGTATCGCTTCACCCTATTTAGGATGCCCAGCTTCTTGGCCGCAGTTTGGGCTTTGTACTCGATGGTAGCGCCGAAGTTGAGACTAGACGTCAACTCCATGCCTAGGAGCTCGAGCCGATCTGTTACAGGAACAGATGTACCCCGGAAAGTAGGAGTCTGGTCAAAATGACTCCTTTTGGCGGTAAAAAGACACGCTTGTGTCTTGGTGGCGTTAAAAGAGACCAAATTGTCATCACCCCACTGGGAGACAAGGCTTAAGGTCAAATCTGTCCGCTCTACCATGGCCTCTCTCAAGAAACGAACTTCGGCCCCGCTGGCTTTTGCGCTGGACAAGTATCTCTCTGAAACAGTACTGTCATCTGCGTACCCAACAATACCAGGCCGAAGTAGGTCATTGATGTGCAGCAGGAAAAGAGTTGCAGAGAGAACAGACCCCTGAGGAACTCCGGCATCAATAGCCATAAGGTCAGAGGAGCAGCCGTCAACGACCACTCTGATCGCTCGCTCACTCAGGAAGTCTGATATCCAGCTACAAAAATCAGCGGGGATGCCATAAGCAGGAAGCTTTGGTCCAAACACTTCCGAACCCAACAATAGCATCCGCCTATAGTTCGTTGTATAGGATAATGTCATATTTCCATGACTGGGCACTATTTAACTGCTGAATCAGCTTCTAATCACGCCCCATAGCTCTAAAATAACTATTTATGAAACAAAAAATATATCGACGGTAAAAAGGAAGTAGGGCAAGCGACATTTTGGTAAAAAATGAGTTATCTAAGCCATCCTACGTAAAATTTTCCGCTCTTTCGAATGCACTTACTCCCATGACTCTACGATGACTTTTTTGGCGTCTAAGCCCTAGCAAAAACCATTTTCACGTCAGTTTTTCTAAAATTTAAAACTTTAAACGGCTCTCCTGAACATTTCATTTTTTGTCACTTAATATTATATTTATACCTATTTCCTCTTAACCGTCGATATGTAACTTTGATACGTGGCAAAGTAAAAAACTTCTTGCTCCACACCTACAAAGTCTACATTTGACTGTGACTTTATTTCCTATCCGGAGTTAATTTAGTTGGAGTATAATTGACCGTGTGGAACCTAACAACTTAACTAATTGTTTTATTCTCTGGCTGTTGCCTGTTCCTAACGACCTACTGCGAAGTTCCGGTACTGGAATTTCCAATAGGTACTTAGATAGTTACCGCAAACTTGTGCAAGCTAGTACGGTATCGCGCTCACACTAAGCCGCTTTACGTATAGTACCTATACGATAACAACAAACTAATGCTAATACGTGTGCTGAGTTGTACCCTACCATTGGTAAGTCATCATCATTTCAGCCGAAAGACGTCCACTGCTGGACATAGGCCTCCATTGGTAAGTACTTGGATAAAAATCCCAACGGATCGGCGAATAAGGCGTCGTCGGGTTGGTTGATCGTTAGTTTGATTCCCATCCGTTGTAAGTTATCATAATTTATGTACGTTCATCGTACCTTCTCTGTTTGAAAAAATATTTGATTTCCACCAAGGATGTCCTGTCAGCTGCACGTTACAGGAACTGGTGGACACTGGTGATGGCGCCAAGTAGCCGAATTCTGGGCCGAGTCCATTTAGATTGCTATTGACACGCTAAGAAGAAGAAGGATGTACGAATAAGATTCATAGTGTACGGGGAAGCGCCAGGGTAGCCCCCGAAATTAATTTGTTTTTGTTTTTTTTGCAATTTGCGGGCTGTGTCCGATTGTATGTTGAACAAAATATGATCCGCGACCGTAACAAGTATGTATTTATGTGAATACATGAAATATAAATACATACTTTGAAAAATAAAAACTTTTTTACAAAAAAAACAACCGACTTCCAAAACACACTATAAAGTGAAAAATAACTTTAATTTCGGAAGTCGGTGTCTTTGGATTTGCATTTTAGTTTTTTGCCACCGACTTCCGAAATTAAAGTTATTTTTCACTTTATAGTGTGTTTTGGAAGTCGGTTGTTTTTTTTGTAAAAAGTTTTTATTTTTCACTTTTTAGTGGGTCAGTTTGTAATTTATCTAAGTAACAATAGCCTAATGTCAACTGCTCATCACCTTTTACAAAATATTGATGCAGGGACGTTAATTGTTGAGGAGTTCTCCTAGTAAGAACCAGGAGAACTCCTCAACAACCACTCACCATACGCATTGTGACGAGGATAAATCGTTTAGCAACCATATTAAAGTAATCGAATCGCAACCCGTGAAATATTTGTCATTGAGTAGTTCCGATGGCCGTCTGTGGTCTTCATCATCAGCTCCACTTTACCAAATGATGATTTCCGAGAGCAAATGCTCAAGTTACTTTAAAAAATACCCAAATCGCTATAGCTTTGCCTATAAAATTTGAGGGTTACCCTCGATTACCATGGGATCCTCTCATCAGATTCCAACTTGATGATAATGGGACCACCTCGTGAGTATACCCTTTCGAACAAAAAAAGTATTTTGAAAATCGGTCCACAATTGGCGGAGTAATCGCGTAACAAAAAAAAAAAAAACACCGTCGAATTGAGAACCTCCTCCTTTTTTGAAGTCGGTTAAAAAGTAGCATTCATACCTATCTGCCCGGATTTGACTCCACAACTTCATACATGAGAGGTGAGGCCATAAAACCAATGGGCCGTAAGCCGTAACGATATTTTCATTTCATCCTTCACATTCACATCATCATTTCAAATCCAAAAAAGATCTTAATAAATAATATTTCAACAATTTCAATAAAGTCAAAGTCAAAGTCAAATCATTTATTTCAAATAGGCACATTAAAGGCACTTTTGAACGTCAAAAAAAAACTAAATAGAAATGATTCTAGTCGCCCATTCGAAAAGGTAGTTTTCGTATGGAGAAGAATGGGCAAGAAACTCCACCGTTACTCTTTTAAAAATGTTTTACAAGGTCTTGTATACATAATAAAAATTATATGTGAACACGATGCACCCATAATAAAATTAGTCTACCACCAAAGGTAAAAGAATTAAAAATTAAGCAATGACAGGTAAATCAAATAAGTGATAGATACATGGTGCTCACATATTTACAAGTTATTTAAAAAAAAAAAATGAAAAAATGAAAAAGTAGTTGAACTTTAACAAGTGTGTGAGCCACTGTAGTCGCAGATTGTAAAATTGAATTAGAATAAGATGTCATAATTAAAAATATATATAAATTAAATTAGGAACAAGTTTGATTTTGTCTAGACTTTTAGATTGTCCTATGGAGCAGGACCAGCATGTTTCCAAACATTCTTATCTTGGATATAATCCTCTAATTTGTAATATCCTTGTTTACAAAGTGTACTTTTAATATGAGTTTTAAATTTTCTTTCATTTAATTGCAATATGTCACAAGGTATTTTGTTGTAGCATTTAACACAGTACCCCATAAAAGATGTATGTACTTTAGATAATCTGAAAAAAGGTTGATCTAATTTATCTTTATTTCTAGTATTAAAATTATGCCACTAATTATGCAATACCACCATTCATTAGGTATGCTGATGCTGACCGCTGACTTACATAAGGAGATAGATAAGCCCCGTATAGGTTACACGTCTATGTACTAACATCTAGATAACCGTAATCAGCTGCACTACAGCACTCATTTATTCACCACTTCCCATGTTTTACGAATATAATTGTGAGCGTCAAAATGAAGGGACCAAAATCTCCAATGTCTGTCATTCATATTTAAAAAAATAATACCATTAATCTACAATTTCCTACCTTTGCTATAATTTTAGCTACCTCATCATATACATAATATTTTAACAAAATGCTTGGTCCCTCCATCATGATATCAAGATGGAGGGACCAAGCATTTTTAACCGACTTTAAAAAAGGAGGAGGTTTCTCAATTCGACCGTACATATTTTGTTAAATTAGGGCTCGGAAACCGGTTGAAATTCTTAACCGGTTACGGTCATTGACCCCAAACCGAAATCGATTTAGGTTAAGGTTTGCACTTTACTGGTTTATGCGGGCAACCGGTTTTTCATGAATTTTGGTTTTGGTAGTGGAAATTAACCGGTTAAAACCAAGTTTTAACACCCCCCGGCCCCCGCCACTCTCGCGAGCACGGTCTGGACGTTGCGATATCAAGAAATAATCAAAATTTTATTACGGAATTAACCGGTTAATTTGGGTGTCAAAACCGTTTGTGCTTAAGTAACCGGTAACCTTTATCATTTGGGTTTCATAAGAACAGTTCACTTGTTTAACCGGTTATTGAAGGAACGATATATTTACCGGTAGTTAATCGACATTAACCGCTCTTTTTAAACCGGTTCAGAGCCCTGGTTAAAATATTGTGTATGTGTAGATTAATGGTATTATTTTTCTATATATGTATGACAGACATTGGAGATTGGTCCCTTCATTTTGACGCTCACGAATAATTCGATTTGGTAGGAAATGGACTAGTGTTTCCTTTATTCAATTGTGGAATGAAATAGACGAGTATCTTCTTTGACATTATACTTAGCCACCTATTCAGGATAAGGAGTGTACCTGCTTCGTTCTTTTGTCTTTTCGATGGATTTATTTATTTCGGATCTTTTATCGTGGTTCATTGCTAAACGTAGTCTTCATGATGCAAGGCTCCAAATCTTACCTCTTTGTCTAAAACAAGAGTCCATGAGTTAGATAATACGAGTTTTCTTTTAGGATAAAAGTTACCCTCAACCTTACGAGTAAAAAAAACTGGCCAAGTGCGAGTCGGACTCGCACACGAAGGATTCCGTACCATGGGCAAAAACGCCGAAAAATGACGTTTGTTGTATGGGGGCCCTCCATATTTATTTTATTTTGTTTTTAGTATTTGTTGTTATAGCGGCAACAGAAATACATAATTTGTGAAAATTTCAACTGTCTAGCTATCGTGGTTTTTTAGATACAGCCTGGTGACAGACAGACGGACGGACAGATAGCGAAGTCTTAGTAATAGGGTTCCGTTTTTACCCTTTGGGTACGGAACCCTAAAAACATCGAACATTACATTATACATCATTACATTATTATTTACGGTGTGGGGAATTCTTTATCTTTTATATAGTTTCGCTTATCTTTTCGCGCCAATTGTAGAGATTAATGAAGTATATTTGATATTGAACAGATTCACGGCAATTTAATAAACTACATACGCAGAGATACATAAACGGTTTTAAAATGATATATCCTACTTAAATACTTATGTCTGAGATTGCTGGTAAACCTGTCCCACTCCTGGGCCTTTGCCTAAATAAATACTTGTATTGGAAAAATGAAATCGAGTCACTTTCGAGAATAAAACGTAATTCATTCTAAACCATACCTAATTTGGAGTTTTATTGATTAAACATATCTATTAGACAGACATACATAATGTACTCCAGCATTATAGATATAAATCACAAAGAAATTGTTTATAAGCAAGTTTATTTATATAAATATCTAATTATCAATTATTTAACCTACCAATAGGTGTTGCTCTATCACGCTTTATAACATGCGTTGTTCTGCCCTTGGCCTGATCTTGATCATGCGCATACGCAGGTCATGCGAACGTCATGTCATGATCGCCATGCCCGTTCTCGCGCATTTAATAAACTTCTTATAATGACTTCCGTTCTTTATGGCAGTGACATTGTAACTAATCTTTTAACCTAGACCGGTTTATGATTTTTCTCAATTTAATTTGAGGTTATTTATTTTTATACTAACGACCCGCCTCTACTTCACATTGCTTTTACGACTTCACAAAACATCGAGATATCTTTATTGATTTTTTATACACATAAAACTTCAGGAATAAATTCTCTAAATTATGGTTAAAACCGCAAAAAAAATCGTTGTGTAGTGTAGCACAACGCGGTCACACAGACCCAAAAGCGAATGTATGTTATAATTTATATAGATTTTGATATTAAAGCAGTGGTGTCCCAGTGGTATCGGCCTCGACTTACGAGCTGTAGGCTGTGAGTTCGAACCCAGGCAGGCACTTTACTTTGCGTAAGTACTTATTTAATTTCATCACAACTGCACCCTGCTCTCAAAACAGTGAAGGAAATCATCGTGAAAAAACCGCCATGTCCTAGAACCAAACATTCGAAGACGTGATATCCACGAACCCTCACTGGGCCCGCGTGGTAGACTATGGCCTACTCCCTCTCAAAATGGGTAGGTATGTTATAGGCTTGGTGTCTTAGTGGCCTGAAAATTCTTCTCAAGCCGACATTCTTGGTTCTAAATCTAGCATGTACCAATTTGATCTCAAATTTTTCAATTTCAAATGTAGGTTACCCACTTAGACGACTGCTCAGTTTATCATGTCATGCCCGTTTCTAAAAACAATAGGAACATATAAAACACCTCCTTTTTAAGGAAGTTTCTGTCCAGAGGGCTGGTATAAACACATAGGTACTTAGATAAACCTTGAAAAAAATAATTTAGGAGAGTAACTTATCTGAATCAAACACAACACTCAACGTAAACACAAAGTTTACTGACATCTTTAACTACTACTACATACTTATTATATAACACCACTGATAATTTTATTATTAACTTTAGAGTTCTTGTTAAGATCCATATCACCATTCACCGGTTAGTTTCCGTTAACCAGCCGATAACATTCGTAGGTCATTCTAATTCGTACTAATACATCTCAATATATCTATTAATGTTTTATGAGTAGGGGAGAACAGGGTAATGGGAGCCTACTAAGGGAAAAATTTCATAACAACCACATTTGTTAAAATTCGATGTTTATTTAGGAACTCTTACATTCATTATTAGAGTATATTTTAAACACAATTATAATCAATTACAGTCTTGTATTAAGGTACAATAACGATTTTACAAAAAAAAAACAGTCGCTCCCATTACCCGACACATGTGGGTAATGAGAGCCCGCTTAACGCCCATATGGGAAATGGGAGCCATAATTTACTCTTTTCCGAAAATTGAACTAGACATACTTTAAAATATGTGATCTTAGTAATTAATACAAAGAACTACAAATAAAAAAAACAACTTATTAAAGAAAAAAATATTAAGATAATATAAATATGCTAGGCTACCATTACCCGCCGACTACCATTTTGAAAAGTAAGAACATAATATGTAATTCTACTTTCAATCTCAATTTAACCAATTGGGCTTGTTAGTGCATGAATCTGGGGATATAATAGGCATAAACATAATAAAATAAGAACATAACTTCATGCTTATCTCGGCGCTGGCAATCAGCAATTTTTTATAAGCGTGGAGCGAAAAACACATAATCGTCCTTCGTGACTTAATGCATGGCACTAACGGCTCCTGTTCGTTAGGCGAAGTTTTTCGATGGTTGACAAAAGCGGCTGAGTGTAAATGTACCTACTTTTCGTTCAATCACCATGGCTCCCACTACCCGTTGGCTCTCATTACCCTGTTCTCCCCTAAACTAGCAGCGCCCCGCGGTTTCACCCGCATAAGTGTCGATCTCGTGAGAATATCGGGATAAAAAGTATCCTATGTATTAATCCTGGTTATAAGCTATCTGTGTGCTAAATTTCATTCAAATCCGTTAAGTAGTTTTTGCGTGACGTAACAAACATACAAACACACAAACTCCTTTCGCCTTTATAGTGTGATTTATCACGCTAAATTGTTCGCCCATTACCTAAATGATGAAATTTTTTAAAATGTTGCGTCATTTTGCTTGAACTATTTGAAAAGTCACTTGGACACGGTAATGTTAGAGGCTGTTAAATGAAAGTCACGACATTAAACACACCACTTATGTATTACACGCAACACACAAAGAACAACTTCTACTTCGTCTTTTATGAAGTTCAGTTTTTCCGAATTCTACTTCCTATAAATTGTGCACAATGGAAAAATGCCTCAAAGATGGCAGGTGATTACAGATAATAGAGCAGTCTGGACACCGTATTGATAATAAATATGCGGGTACCTACGTATCAAAATCCCGAATTTTAAAAGACCGAATATTAAAATACCGATGGACGAAATCCCGAAAATTGAAACGCCGAATGGTTGTTTGGTCGAAAAATTTTAAAATCCAGAAGTTCATAATCCCGAAATTACCACCGTGACATAGGATGCAAGAGCGAGCGAAGGGCACCCCGAGGTTAGGTTTGGTTAGGTTACATTTTAAACCCTTTACACAGAAATAGCCCCCCCCGCAAAGCCTCCGTCGACATAGGATGCAAGAGCGAAAATACCGTCGTCGTCCGGCGGGGGACTCCGTCGTCTGTGTCGACGGAGCCCCGCTTCGCGGGGCTCCTATTCACACGAAGTTCACAATAGTGCAATAATATTAAACAACTTACAGCATAGTTCTACCAACTCTTCTACCTCCCAATCTACTTGTGATTTGCATCTGTGGTATTAACTCTGGATCAGCTGTTTATCACACCACCAGAATTATCATTCTAAGCTCGAATGGAGATGATTAGCCTATATAGTGATCCGTGTCGCCGTTATAAACTCTAGTCATCTCAAAGTCAGCACTTTATTGCTTATGTGACTCCGACCAGTAGGTACGTACTGTCCCGCTGTGCTATCCATAATCCCGATAGGGAAATAAAAGTTCAGTGTGAAAACAGGTAAGTGTAATGTATATTAATTAGTACAAAAGTACGGCTATGCAAAAATAGCTTTTATCTATATTTTGTTTAATGTCCATTTTTACAAATACAATGTAATCAGCGATCACGCGCGTTCCGTTTATTTATTTTTGCGCCGCGTGATGCAGGTTCACAGTTGGACCAGTATCATCTTATTGATACTGATAACTCATTTATGTTCAGTGGTACCACTCTCCAACCTTTAGTTGTCATTAAGAGTTTGTAAGAGCTCCCTGGCAATCAGTTAATTTATTATTTATTTAAAAATATGTGTTAATTCAAATTCTGTAACTTTAACATAAGTTTATCAAAATAATCAGACAATTTTCTAAGTCAATCAAACCTATTTTTTCTGAATTAAAAAATAGACTTTTTGTAAAAAAGTTATAATTCAAAAATGGAATTCTTGTCTCGCAAAGTCAAGTCACACAGTCAACTTGACGCACGTCAAGTAAATGGCATGTCTGACACCAAAAATAAACGGTAAGCATTTAAAAATCTACCTACATATCATTTAAATTACTCCTGAGTTTAAAAGTTAGGCGAAAAGTTGATTAAATTAATTGATACCTTGAAGATACTTACTAAATACTAACAATGAGAGGCAGCAAAGAATTATTGACAAGTATGTATGTTTTTTCGCATTTCATATTTTGTACAGAATCTAGGAGCAACCTTTAAAAATGATCATAGATTAAAGAACAAAAAAAAAATGAATGTTCGCTTTTATCTAACGTGACGATCGTATTGTGGACGTTCACGTTCGTGTCACGCTATAACGATAACACAGGAAAGTAAATTGATATTAAGACGCTTTTAAATTCCCGTCCACGATATCGTGGGTTATTTTAAATTAAATTTATAGGCTCAGGGTGGATTCTCGAACATACGTTTCCACGTATCCACCTTAGGGTGGATTTTTTGGGGTGGATAAACGGAATAACCGGATATCGTTATAACATGTACGTATATCTTACTCTAGCTTCTGCCCGCGACTTCGTCCGCGTGAAATTTCTTGTACCCCCACCCCGTCGCAACACTTCGTATTCGCTTATCGTTCATTCTGACTTTTTTTCTTTTTGCTCGGCTCCTAAGGGTCATAGCGTGATATTAAATAGCCTAGCCTTCCTCAAGAATTGGGCTATCAAATGCAAAAAGATTTTTTCAAATCTGACCGGTAGTTCTAGAGATTATCGCGTTTAAACAAACTCTTCAGCTTTATTAGTATAGATTACCTGCCTCAATTTTATTTTGAACAGTGATCTGTCTTGTCATTTTATGTGAATTATTCAAAAGATGCACACTTGTGTATCGTACTGTTGTTTAAAGTATTTATTTTGATTTTATTTTAATTTTTTTAATAGTTTCCCAGTTATTGAGATCCACAGACAATCACCTCAGCACAACGCAGGGATTGAAAATTTTGGACCGTTTTACAGAAAGGTGAAACATTCACTTAGTAGGGAATATATTTAGTGCATATAAAGACGTACCTACGAATTTAATTATTTTGTTTTTTTTTTATAAATCAGTTCTTATGTGATTCGATTGTAATTTATAGAACAAACATTATAAGACTACTGGATAATTAAACAGAGTGTTTGGAAGCTGAGTGCAAAACTTTAAGGGAGTGATAGTTGACACCATTTACAGCATTTTGAGCCATACGTGTCTTAGACGAAGTATGTTTTTTTTTTTAAACTGCAAACTTTTAATAAAAATTAACCTAACAACTTTAACTGCGAAAAAAATAAAAAAAAAACATACTTCGTCTAAGACAATGTATGGCTCAAAATGCTCTAAGTCTAAATGGTGTCAATTTGTATCCAGCTTCCAAACACCCTATATAGGTATTATGCTGAATAGTGCTATAGATACATAAAATATGCGAGGCATGAACATGCAGTTCTTTTAAGCAAAATCATTTTTTCGCAGCGGCGTGATATTTAAAAAATCCTTTTTGATTAATATTAATTTGTTTTTTCCCAATTTCTTTTAAATCCCAAGTTTTAAGGTAACTATCCTGGAATACACCATAGTAAACACTGTCTGAAAAGTAATCTAATTTGTGACAGAGTATCTTTATTTTTCGAGAATGTAACAGAAAAGAGTTATTTCCTCCCAATTTTTGTAACATTACAATTTGTGAAAATTAATGAGAAATTGTTGTAGACCTTTCGTAATGTACGAACATCCTATGTAGCGTCGTGTTTTTGGCAAAAATATTTCAATAGACTTTTTTTTTCTATTTAAATGATAAAGACTTCTTTATAACACATTTTTCTCCAAATGACTAAATTAGTAATTGTTTCAGATAGTGTTTTCTTATGAGCTGTCCTTGTGAGAAAAACTGTCGTTCCTGTCTCGCGAAGCGTAGGTAGGCCGTAGACCTTCGTAGCGTAGTGTCGTAGCCTCGTAGCAACTTGCGTAGGCGATCCTGTGACTTGCAGCCTTAGACCCTTCACGTGATTTTAAGAGCGCTTACGCCGCGCCGTACGGCATTTCATACAAACTTTCAAGCCCTTATTTTTCGAAATGAATATACTGATTTTAATGAAACTTCATACGCATAAGCAAGATACAAATTTGAAATGTCTAAAAAGTTAGTAGAGAACATTTTCGAAAAATAATGTTACGGCCAAATTAGACTGATTTTAAATTTTCCATAGAAACAGATATTTCCAGTTATCTTTTTTTAAATAAGACATTTCGAAAATGTTCTCTACTAACTTTTTAGACCCTTGTATCCTGCTTATGCGTATGAAGTTTCATTAAAATCGGTTCATTATTTCGAAAAATAAGGGCTTGAAAGTTTGTATGAAATTTTTGACAAGTTTTTGAAATTGATTGTTGATGTCGGTGAGATTGCGACTAGATTATGAACGTTTTTAATTACGGGAATTAGCCTTCAGATTAGAATTTTTGTTTTTCTTACGTAATGTAATGTCTGACCTTAATGTTTATATGTCTGCAGGGTACATTACATTATAATATTGCCATATCATCTAAAATGATATACAAGAGAGAAATTGCGTTTTTATAAAGGCACACGTACACAACAATAGAAATAATAGAAAGTTAGTAGAAGAAAACCCTGAAATCATTTTCAGGAGTTCTTGTAAGTCACAGTTTAGTATAATTTAAGTAGGTACTTACTTGGATCGTAGTTATGTATGTATTATAGCATTACAAGGACTTAATAATTTATTATAGATCTGGAGATTGGTCCTGGAAATTAGGTTTAATTTGAAAAGTTTGCTCAAAGCAGTAGGTAAGCATTCAATAACATATTTATTGTATCAAAACTTTACCTTTACAAGTACCTACATAGAGTGAAGAAGAGCCCGTAGCTTTTTTATACTCCATCACTCTCAAGAGATAAAAACCAGGACTTTAGTTACCAATTTATGGTAATACTAGCTTCCGCCCGCGGCTTCGCCCGCGAGGTATGTCGATAAAAACTATCCTATGTCCTTCCCCGGGATACAATCTATCTCTCTAAATTTTATCGAAATCCGTTGAGTGGTTTAGGCGTGAAAAGGTAACATACAGACAGACAGAGTTACTTTCGAATTTATATTAATATACTAATATAAATTCGAAATAATTCGGATTCTGAACTTCTGAAGAAACTGTTGCCGGTTATGTGGCTTTACCAATATTTTATAATTATATTGGATAAAGAGAGTAATAGGTATGTGTTTGTTTAACGTATAAAATAAAATAAAAAACAGTTAAATAAATAAACAACTTCAGACGATTGTTAGATACTGCGTGTAACTCACTACACCGTTGAAGTTGAACTAATTAATAACCTATTTAACGTATATATATATGTAACCCAAAAGATAATAAAAACAATACATGTAGGAACTGCAACCGCAGTTTCCGGAGAGGTTCTGATAGCTACAATGATGTCAATGACCCCAATAATAATAATCATGTTTTCAATGCGGTTTGACTATCGATTGTTTAATAGGTAGGCGGCACAGATATCTAGCAGTTCTAATCAGAATGTATTCCTGAAAATATTTTTTTTTCCATTGAAGAATACGTAATTCTAACACTGAAATTCTACCTCCCTTGTTACAACGACGAAAAATACTGCTCAATCTTCCTGACCTGACCTGTATGCAAAACAATACCTACATCACAATTCCCACGCTACTAAATTCAACAGCGCCACCTGTTATCAAACGGATGAGACCGCACTGCGGTGAAGTACCTACTATGTTATCGCTGAAACATTTTCCTGCTTTCCCAGGAGCGAAACCGCGATGAGTCCAGCGCCCCCCACACAGCGAGACAAAACGAGCGCCCCACTCGGCTCCGGCAAGCAGTCGCACGCGGCCAGCGAAGGAAAGTGTACGTACGACATGGAACGCGATCGCATCGGACTATGGGGCTCCGGAGACACCACGGCTGCAAGCCAGGTCTCCGGCCTCGACCGCCTCCGCCACCCAGGACTCAACAAGGTAACTTTCCACACTGTTTATAATGTATCTTTCATAATATTGAGATCGATGACCGCGTATTTTCGGTTAGGTCATGGTTCCGACTTGGCGGAAGTGTTCAGTTCTTACGGCAAAATGAATCCATGAGTGTATCGGTTTAGTTTGTATAGAGAATCGAAAGTGTCAGGTGTCAATGTAGGTGTCAGCTCACATCCGGCGTGCAATTGTCATGTAAATGTCTGTTTTGAACTTTACACCCGGCGTCAAAGTTCACGTGGTTCGTAATGTCAACAAACTTGGGGGATCTAAACAAGGGTTTCGATTACATTGTAACGTTTTGGTGAAAAGTAGAAAAACTTACTTTTAGTTTTGATGAAAGGAACAGAGAGAAGACTAATAAAATAGAGGCGTAACTTTGAAATAATAATTATGACGATGACGAATCACCATGACTTGAATAAATATTTAATTCCTAAGCTGTACAAACAAAAACAAATCACAGGTTTAAATAGCACTCGATAAATAAAATAAATTAATGTTTAGATATCCTGAAGTGTCTGTTACAGTTGTTAGATAATTCCTTGTTGAGATGGCAATAGAATGGCGAACGCATAGCAATGAGGAAATATTTCGCCCTGACATTGGCACATTTCCGGCCCTCCGCGTTTTAGTTTTGATTAAGTGCTGTGTTTTTCTTGCCTTGATATAAATAACAATTTTTATATGGACGAAGTAATCAAAAACATAAATTTGTCTTGGGAGAGAGAGAGAGGTTTCTTTTTAGATACTTATAAAAAAAATAATCTTATATCTCTTTTATTAAATATCATATGTTACATCTGTTTTATATACTTAATTAGAATTACATTATGCAAATTACACACTGGTATGCATTTTATATCTTTGCAAAGAAAGATAAATATAAATATGTATTGTATGTTATCTTCACAAGTTTTCAGCAATGTAAACATGTTCATGTTCGGTTATTTTCATAACAAAATACGTTTAAACTGTGTTTTTTTGAAAATACACTTATATTTTTGGAAACATAAACAGTATTATGGTATTTTCCTAGAAAGAAAAAATATTATTTTTATTATTCTTTTTTTAACTTTGGTTTGACAACTTTATGCAAAACCAATTAATTCAACGTAACGTACTTACAGTCCCTTATTACCCGACTACGTGACAGCACAGGCAGGATTATGTTTTTTTTACTATACATTGTTTGTTACGCACACATCGAAGTCATAATTTCACTGTTCAAGCACCTGAAAACAATAAACAACGTCTACGCATTTCAGCAACATTTCAAATGCTTGGGGACGTTAGAGATACCCATTCTCCAAGCTTCCTCTCTACCCTGTTATACAATAGGGGCTCCCTAGGCACAATTGAACGCGTTCTAAAAGGGGTCACCGATTTGTCTTAGAGGGGTGACTGGGTGTTCTATAAAACATGAATAAAGGCAGACCTATGTATACCTATGTTACTAACTGCGAGGTAATTGCGTAACGCACTATCAGTAGCAATGGGTTTCATTTTGACAGTTCAACAACATACATTGTGTTATTTACGTTGTTGAGCAGACACATTTTTCGAACATATGAAGCAATGGATCAGCAATATCCTTCAAAATGATTCAGATTGAGATCGATAGTGTGTTACGCAATTAGGGTGCTGGTTAGGCTCAGACTAACGTGTGGAAAGATTATGATAGGTCTCAAGTAATCATTCTCCTGCCCTTAGGTATCCCAATTTATTTGGGGGTCGGTCGGCGCAACATGTCTTTTTCTTCCATTCTTCTCTATTAGTCGTGATATTGGTAGTCTAGTCTCTCTGTCCCAATTTATTTGGGGGTCGGCGCAACATGTCTTTTTCTTCCATTCTTCTCTATTAGTAGTGATATTGGTAGTCTCTCTATCCAAATTTATTTGGGGGTCGGCGCAACATGTCTTTTTCTTCCATTCTTCTCTATTAGTAGTGATATTGGTAGTCTCTCTGTCCCAATTTATTTGGGATTCGGCGCAACATGTCTTTTTCTTCCATTCTTCTCTATTATTAGTGTTATTGGTAGTCTCTCTATCCCAATTCATTTGGGGTTCGGCGCAACATGTCTTTTTCATCCATTCTTCTCTATTAGTCGTGATATTGGTAGTCTCTCTGTCCCAATTTATTTGGGGGTCGACGCAACATGTCTTTTTCTTCCATTCTTCTCTATTAGTAGTGATATTGGTAGTCTCTCTATCCAAATTTATTTGGGGGTCAGCGCAATATGTCTTTTCTTCCATTCTTTTCTATTAGTCGTGATATTGGTAGTCTCTCTATCCCAATTTATTTGGGGTTCGGCACAATGTCTTTTTCTTCCATTCTTCTCTATTAGTCGTGATATTGGTAGTCACTCCCATTGTTTTCTTAACAAATGACTTGCGAAATCAGTACAGTAGGCACGCGTTGCTATGGTTACATTGTTTCGGTAAGTATTGATTTTAGCTGTACCTATGTAATACAATTTTGTTCTTAAATGTAATTTATTCATAATAATTGAAGTTGTATGAATGTGAATCACAACAATATTCTGAATACCTACTTACTGAAAAAAGGATGTCTGATAAAATCCTATCTCGAATCCTTTGGTAGTTTACCGAGATAATGCTGATGTTATTTTCAACTGTATGTAAAGTAAAATTATTTATTCTTTAAGTTAACTTGTTTTCCGATAGATACATTACCTTCACAATTTATTAGCGTCGATATTTATGTCTAAATATAGCCAGATCACAATGTGTGCTGCCATAGTATCACCTCCGTTATGTAGTTTATAAATAAACTAGCAGCGCCCCGCGGTTTCACCCGCATAAGTGTCCATCCCGTGGGAATATCGGGATAAAAACTATCCTATGTCCTTTCCCGGGACTCAAACTATCTCTAGGTATATCAAATTTCATCTAAATCGGTTCAGCGCTTTCGCATGTATAATATTATTATGGATTAACCATCATTATTAACTTTAGCACCTTTTGCGTGTGATCTTAGCATTAATTATCTGTTAAATGTTAAACATTGAACATACCTACAATCCATGTTATATACTTCAATATGTCGTAACTCTAGCAACATGACATATTAAGTAACTCTTTAGCCGTGTCAATGGGCCACTTTGTCACCTCTACCTACTTACTACCCTAGAATACTATTTACCTAATGATAGCTTCGAATAGCTACTCTATTTAACGAAGGAAAAATACTAGATACGAAACATGCTAATTTAATTACACTGAGACCACTCGCTAAAGTAGAAGCTAAGACCTGTGTCCATTGCAATTAAGACTTCTAAGATTAGTTTTATTAACATTCGTGAACCAAATTTCTCTGCCAATCACCACTTAGTTTCTAAATTCATCGCAACGTCTAGATTTCGAAGTGAAAAACGTGATTCCGTTAAAAAGTAAAATATTTTCTAATTCCGAAATGCATTACCTACTGTAAAAGTGTAAGTGAGAAACTTAACACTGAATATTTTAAGTTTTTTGTATTTATAACTATTTGCGTGTGCTAGCTGACATGTGGCAAATAATTTAATTTAATATTTCGTGTGTCTTTGTTTTGTAATGTTAATTACTTTGCCTACTAATGTTTAAAATCAAGTTCAGATATCCTACTCGGTAGATCGTTGGGCTACTTCACTGACTTTTGTAATTTGACATTTAAAAAGTGCCGATTCCTAGCCTAATTTGAATATATAATTTTTATTTTTATTTTGCCTCTAAGTCGCATAAAATTCTAAAAGAGCTAAGACTTAAGTACCTAATCCCAGTAAGTATCAAATTAATTAGTCTTACTTGCGGTCCTATAGAAAATTAATCAAGCTTTTCAACTGGAGATTAGATAATCTCCTACTATCCTATTGAAAATACTCAATTCGGAGGCTTCCAACTTTCGGACTAGTCATTAATTTACAAAGCATATTCAATCGATATAATATTTAGTCTATTTCGGTAAGCCAGACTATTCGGTTTCCCATTCCAAGTGTCCTGTGCCAACCCAAAGCAAACATTTGTCATTTCTGAACAAGTCAGTCAATATTAATTTTGTGTACCACGACTTGAATGGATGTCGGCTTTACTGCTGCTAATTCTGGCTATCCGCATTGTGTTACAGAAATTACCGTTTCTGTACCATACCTACCTACTTCGGAAAATTTGAACATTTAGGTACTGAACACCTTGATCGTTTTCGTTAGTTAATTTCATGTTAGTCTACTTGATAAATCATAAATTCATTCATTCACTGACAACACACAACCTAAACCTAGTAGCATGAAATTTTGCACAGGAGTTCCTTAGGTTATATTATACAACATTTTTTTTAGTATATGCGAAACACGTTTCTAGTATTTTTATGTAAAGAATTTATGTACAAAATTTCAAAACTGTATCATGACAAATCACAAAGTTATAAGCTTGTCAAGTTACCTGTTTGTCCGTACAAAAACATGCTCACCCGCGCCGCGCCGTCTTCATCATCAGCCTATAGCAGTCCACTGCTGGACATAGGCCTCCCCTAATGAGCGCCATAGCGCCCTGTCTTCAGCTTGACGCATCCAGCATCTGCCTGCAGTCTTTCGCAGATCGTCATCCCACCTGGCCGGAGGGCGTCCCACACTACGTTTGCCGAGTCGTGGTCTCCACTCAAGAACTCGTTTACCCCAGCGGTTGTCGGTTCTTCGCGAGATATGGCCGGCCCACTGCCACTTCAGCTTGCTAATTCTTTGAGCTATGTCGATAACTTGCGCCGTCTTGCGCTCATTGATACCTAGGTACCTAACCGTTCAGCGCGGCGATTGGATAACCTACCTAGTGTCGCTCGGTGTCCAACTTTTAACCTTTTTTAAATATTTTTGGGACAAAATATAACATGGGGTAAAAATTATTGAAATCGATTCAGTTACTTATTCTGAACAAACTATTCAGGTTTCTCATATAGGTACTAAAAATAACGTTGTATAATGAAGGAATTTTAAAACTTCATCCTCTAAAGGGGATAAATACGGAATGAAAGTTTGTATTATAGAAGGTGAGCTAAGCCACACGGCCGATGAGTACCTATAGTGCTTTGTCTCAATTGGTAGCAATGATATAGTTTTCATTAGGTATATTTAAAAATGTAACTGCAATTTAAGATTTTCCAAGGCGTTTGTGTATAAAATACACTGAGCATCTGACTCGACGAGCTGCTCTTTATTTCTCAAGAGAAGAGCATATAAATTCCATTGTTCGCCGAGTGCCTTGAAGGAAAAATCGTATAAGCTGCTTAGGTTCCTGTAATACTTACAGAAAATAGGTGCTCTACACTTTTCATTGGATTTTCTGAACTTTTCCGCTGTTGAATTTTTCATAAAGTTCGGTAAAAATAGGTAGCTTGAGCTATTAATTTTACGTATACAATACCGTAAGTACTCGTAAGATCGTATATTTCAGTTATGAAATGATACAACACGTTGTGTAACTGTGGAATTTGGTTGAACGCACTCATTGAAACAAAAACAAAATATCTCGCATGTTCACTAAACATTCAATTAATGATTTATTGATAAACCTATGAAATACGAGTATGGTACGAGTTTCACGTAGTTTTATTTATGTAAAGCTAACAAAACTGTGCAACCAGATAGATTCAATTGTAATTTTCTAGTTATTTATAGACTTTTTATTCTTCAAACTCTTTTTTTTTTTCATTCATTTAATTACTTTCTAATAAGCAATCTATCAGCGGCAAAGCAAACTAAGTATGTAAGGATCGTAGCAGGTGGCGTTCTGTAGTTTCTGTCTACCCCTATGGGAATAAGGCGTGAATTTATGTACTCTGCATTCGCGATTTATTTGCCAAAAATGTAAACAAATACTTATGAGTTTAAGTAAAAAATTACTTTAAATCCTACACCATAAAGTTCAGTCACTCTGAAATCAACCTACTATACTAACTATACTATTGAAATAAAGTTGACGTTTGTTCTTGAAAGAACATCAATTGCCAACATAAATTTGAATAGTTCTTCATGTAAATTCTATTTAACTGCACTATCACTGGTCAGACAGACAGTCACGCACGTACAGTCACTCAAACACGTTCGGTGGGTGGGTGTGTCGTGACGTAACGGCACAAGGTCGCCGCTATTTGCTTGGTCACGATCAAAACCTTGCCGTACCTGCGGTCTGCCGGTAGTTAAACCGCTATAGAGCCCTGATGTTGTAGTTTACTTTTATATCATGTTATTAACTTTTAAGGCCTCCTATATTTAGCGTTAATTTTCCATTAAGTATGTGCTAGAACTACGGAGCGTAGGTAATAAATATCTATGGGTTTTACGAAAGTTTGTTGTTTCTTGGCCTATTTAAACAATCGACCCTAAGGTTAGCTAGTTTGCGATGACTTTCTAGCTTTAAAGATTTAAAGAAGATACTTTGCGTGCGTGTCCTAAAAGTAAGCTTACCTAAGCTAGTTTCGTTATTTGAATAATATAATGTTGGCCAGTATTGTGAACCAACGACGAATTATACGACGATAACTTTAATTTCGGAAGTCGGTGTCACTCTTCACAAAGAACACGCCCTCCAAATTTCGTGTCTCTAGGACCAGCGGTTTAGGCTGTGCGGTGATATATCAGTCAGTCAGATACTTTGAATTATCTATGCTTAGCTTTTAATATCCGGAAGATTATTTAATCACTTTGTTTATCACAAATAAATCTTTCATCATGTTACTGGCACTATTCCCATATTGGCATAGATATCTCCTCTACCAATTAAAAAATAAATGCGTTCATAGATAATTCTAATAAGTTTTTAATGAAAATAAATGTATCAGGTTGCTATAAGCGGTTGCCTGCCTTTGGCCCTGGCCTTGCAGTGTCACGAATGTCACGATCGACTAGGAAATTAATCACAAGGCACCTGTGCAAAATCTGTAAAAAATAATTATACATACTTACTAAAGAGTCTAAAATACAATAAACTATGACCATAATATTTTACAAAGTGACAGCTGACACTTGTCAGTTTTCTCCAGTGAATTAATAAAACGAGTAAGTATATACTTATCATAAAAATGGAGTGAAGAAAACGGACATACCATCACGTGGGCGCAAGGTGAAAAATTTATTCACTGTTCATTACTTTTCTGTTATACAATTAGTTCTTGTAGTAACGAAACGGCCAAGCCTCATATTTTGACAAAGGTGTAGAGTTTCTGAAGTTAGAGCGTGTAGAGTTAGAAGCTTGGCTCTACATGAGATCTGATAACTTTTTGGCAGTGCGAGCCATATTGGCAATTCTCGTCTTGGCAACATTTGACATGAAAATGTTTTTGGTGGGTCTTAGATTCAAAAAGAGCTAGTGTATTCTTCGTAAACAGGGACTAATAAGGGACTAAAAATTGTTTGAATTTGGAATGTGGATATTGTTAGTAAAAGTTCCAATCACCAAAGAAATCAATCACGAACATTGTATGAACAAGTAACAGGCTGTAGAGACAAATTTTAAAAAAAGTTTGTGAAAAAATAAAAAAACGAGCGAAAAGCATTCTGCCTTCGTTCGTAATTGTTTACTCAAATCCGGATTTTACTTAGTTTTATAAAAAAATCCTCAAGTAATTGTACATGTAAATAAATAAACGTACTATTCTTATTTATAAGTTGCTTACTTATTTTTTCATGGGTGTTAAAAAGTAGTCTGTCCACCTCGGGAGCAACACTATTTTAAGCTCGAGTGACGTAATTTAGATCCCTCCTCGCCTTCAAAATAGTTGTTTGCTCCCTTGGCAAACAATCTGCTATTAAACTAGCTGCTGCTTGCGGCATGAAATTTCTTGTTCCCCCGACCCCTCCCGTAGCATCGCATCGCCTGCCCGCGCTATTACCTCTGTCCTCCGTTTTCTTTCTGACTTTTCTGACCTTATAATCTTATTAGCTTATAACCTTCCTCAAGAATTAGGCTATTATATGCGAAAAGATTTTTTCTAATCCGCCTGATAATTCCAGAGATAAGCGCGTTCAAACAAACAAACTCTTCAACTGTATTATTATAATAATAATATAAGTTTAAATAATTTCTCCTTTTATATATAGATGTATTTAAGAACAATGAGTGGTTACAGTTAGATCAAGCTTAGTTTAAGGCCTTTATAGAACAACTTGGGTGTTAACTTCTAATTAATTCATCCGTCGACCAAATTCCTTATAGCAAAACCCTCCCTGCGGCGGCAAATTAAGTTTCCAGAGTTACTTGATAACATTAGTAAAGTTTACTCTAATGTGTCACTACTTAAGGCGGGTCACAAATTACAACGCGTCACGCGACTGTGCGCGGAAACGGAGCCAAATTCAGCGCGTTTTCATTGAATTTGTATGTAAAATACTGGTATTCAGCTGCATTCGGTTAGACTGGAAGCTGACCCCAACATAGTTGGGAAAAGACTAGGCAGATGATGAATGTATGTAAAACATCATTATCCGCGCCCCGTCGCGTGGCGCGTTATCTGCGTCCCGTCGCGTGGCGTGTTGTAGTGTGTGATCCGCAAAACTACTCTGTGTTTCCACTTGTGATATTTATGTATCACAAAAGATTTCCTCAAAGGAACTGTTTACTTAAATTTGTTAGGTACACAGGAAATTCGAGTCTATGGAATAAGTTTACTTAAATTTGTTAGATACCTAACAGGAAATTCGAGTCTATGGAATAAACCAAACAAAAATGCTGTATCATTGACGAATTTGTATTTTTCAATGATGAAGTAATAAATACGTATCTATAGATGGTTTGTCGTACCTGATCGATAGTGTTTAGTAAACTGTATGACTAAGATTTTTTTTTCTTGCGTCACGCGTCATCATTACATGGCTTTTCATTCAAACTCAAAGCATTTAAATCAATTACAGGCACTTTTGAATTGTACTTAGAACACTTTTCAATATACGACATAAAGCATCCAGGGTTAGAATGTGACGTCATTCCTATCCCTATATAGCTTTATGGCGCCTCACGGATTAGCATTCTTCCTTCGCATACCTACTTACTACAGTACAGCCCCATATAACGAGAAATATTCCTTAGAATACATTTTAGGCTTAGACGTAAAGACATAGTTTTCTTTGAGATCTTCAACAAGAAACCTTTTTTTTATCGATAAAGGGTTACTATAGATATTTCATGTTATATTAAAACTGTCCTTAACATTTTATTCCCCTCGATTGCTCACAGAATTCGCCCAAAGTTTCGTTTTATCTATTTATTGTTTCGATAGCGTCGTATCAAAGATATTGCTGCTCTCACTGAAATCTCGGGGGATTCAGCGACGCGACGTGCAAAGTCGACTGTCAATTTTGATTACATCGAGAGATCGATTTATTGCTCCCTGAAGAATAAAAATATTTTACTAACCAAATTCATGCACTGTTAAGTTCTTGAACCGACCCATACTTAAGTTAACTAAGTTTCGGTAACAGAAACTCTGTAAGTATCAAAATGTTCAGAAAAACTGAGCCCAATTTATCTCAGAATTAAGCCACGAGAAAATAAAATAAAACGTTAGGAAGTTACTCTTGCTTGTCGCGAGATAATCGGAACCGATAATTTACGAGGCCCTCTCGAGTTTCTTCTTGTGTTTTCTCAAGAGACTCGTAAATGCTCTGTTTTTCTTGCCTCGTCTTCGTGAGGCCGGTTTACCTTCATATGTCAGGAGTGCTCAAAAACGACTCCTACACTTGAAAATGAAGCTGCCATTGTATGTTGTATTTAGCCATATTATGCAGCAGAGACAAGCTCCTTGAATATAAAGCAATGATATTTTGCCTACCGTTGACTTCAGGCTTCTACTCGTACCATAATCCATAGGGCTCTGAAAACAGCTGAACTTGTTTGCTTGCTATGATTTATATGTGACTTTGAGAAACACATGCTAGATATTAATCATTTATAATGGGAGAGATCTTTCTCTCCGATTATAAAGGATTAAATCAGCATATTAACCACTCAGCGGGATTGTCCGAAAGGGTTACCGCTGGCCCGGAACATAAAGGGCTAAGGAAGGACCACGGGTGGGTTTTAGCCAGTAAGAGTCTGACACTCCCTCTTCCGCTCCACCCAGAGCGGGAGGGGTCATTTGATGATTACCCATCAGCAAAAAAAAAAGCATGTTAGCCAAAAGTTACGTATTCACTTAACGATTAGACTTCCAGGCGTCTATAGAAAGAAGTAAGTCATACCGATTCCGACTACGAGGTGAAGATAAAAACTCGCATTTCATTAGTTGTATCCGAAAGTGGGGATTACGTTATCGTTAAGTATGAATACTTTATTGATATAAGCGGATTTATTCGAGTGCCTTGATATAATCAATATTTTTGCGGCAAAGATTATACAGGCAGAAAAATTACATTGTAGCAGATAATTATTGTTTTTTTTTTCAGGGGTAATTTATACTTAGGTACTTGTTTGTTTTTTTCTACCCTATATTGATTTAATCCGCAAGTCAATAAAACAGTTTCTTCTGGGACAAAAATAAATATAGATAGGTACTGAAAGTGTCTGGAAAAAAGGACTGCCTATTCCTTTTAGTCTCATTTTCTTTTCACAAACAATAAAATCAAACTCATGTAATTTTCTGTTCATCTACCCGCGTTTTTACTACAACAAAGAGTAATTTTATGGACACCTGACAGTAAGCCCTGGTAATGTTTTCATTTAATTTTCATTTAATGTTTTCACTGCGCAGATTGAAACTTCTCACCATTTCATTACATCCCTTTTCAGAGAGTTAACAAAGGTCAGACTATGTATTTTTAAACGGAACCCTATGAAACAAAGAAAACCATTTCACTCTCACCTACTAACATGTATTCCCACATGTTTGCTCAACCAATAGGAACTCAAAACACTGTTATTTTTGTTTCGTAGATTCAATGAAGGGTGGTTGCATGTCACAGCTAATTGAATCATCGACTCGGTAATCCTCAAACACGCGTTAAGCCTTAGTTTGTGGGGCGGCTTACCGTTTCCATGGCAACGCGATAACTTGCTACCATGGTGTTATAAAAGCTATGTAAACGGCGGAACCTTCACGCAGTCGATGTGAAGTGGTGTTAGTGTGATTCTTGCGGATTTAAAACTGTTTGGGACAAAATTATAATTGCTGTGGTCGCATTTACGCGCGGTTCGCGAAATTGGTGCAGTTTTGGCGTTGAGTTGTTGGTTCATGTGATAATTAGTCAGGTGGGAATGTGGCCTTTCTCGGATTGAATACGTTAAACATACTTTATTATGTTCAGAGGTGAACTGCGATTGACTAAGCATTTTCGACCTTCACAAAATGAGATTGATACTTATATAGAGATACAATTTTTGTTAAAGGCTAGGATACTGTCGAAGTTGACAAGATTGGGAAAAGAACCAAGAGCAAGCCAACAAAATGGTACAATTTTATTGATTCATAATTAATCCTTTTGCCAACAGCTTGTTTAGAGGTGAACTTACACTTCAACTTAACTTTTTAAGTCATAAATCAACATTTAGATTTTGATAACGAAAATATTTCAATACACGGAAAATAAGACTCCTATTTATGAATTTTGTGTTCCCCCATTCGTCCCTAAACTTACTATCATTTATTTACCTCCAAAGTCCTCCAGCTTCCTGGCCCCATATTGTGTAAAAGTAGGTTATTGTCTGACTGGGCTATTGTTACTAACCTCGTTCCGTTTCTAGGCGTCCTAAGAGCTAGGCTAGCCGGCACGCCCGCCATATATCCTTGCATTGTCGCTCATTGTGCTTGCATGAAAGTTGATATCGATTACATACTTAATGAGGCTCTATTTGCAGGTCCGTTGTAAGTTGTAACTTTATATTGCCATGTATATTGTCAGGAACAATTTAAGGACGTTTTTTTTCCTCGAAGGTGAAGTTGGTTTTAGGACGTATTGAATCGAAGTGATAGGAAGCCGGGGATAACCAGCACCCTTACGTAGGTGATACATTTTCAATCACATTCTTAAATCATTTTGAAGGATATGGCTACTCCATTGTTTCATATGAACGAACAATTTGTCTGCTCAGCAACTTAAAATCAAGCAATTCACGTTGTTGAACTGTCAAAATGAAAGCCATTCCTACTGTAAAGTGTGTTACGCAATTACCCCGCAGTGTGTCATGCCTTTTGACTGTGCGTAATATGCCTGCAACTCGTATTAGCACAGAATTTGTCGATTTTATTGTAGCATTGGTAAAATTACGGCCAATGTTTTGACGTTAATTTAACAAAATGCTCGTAAATATCAATTTATGTACGGTTGCCTCAATACAATTTATGGAAGACTAGCTGCGCTCTGCGGTTTCACCCGCATAAGTGTTGATCCCGTGGAAATATGGGGATAAAAACTATCCTATGTCCTTTCCCGGGACTCCAAACTATCTCAGACATATCAGACACACTTTCGCATTTATACTAGGTATTAGTATGGATAGAGTAGGTAACGTAAACACCTACCGGAAAAAAAAAGACTTAGGTACATAAAATTCCTCTTAAAAACTCCATGGCCTTCAAATACGCTTAAGTTTTTTCAATCAAAGTTTAGAACAAAGCGATCTTTGATTAACATTATTAATCTAAAACGTGTAAATTAATTTCCACCTCGTCGGAAACTTTTATCAGAACTTAGTAAAGATATAAAATCAAAAGTAGAAGTTTAGCTTGAAGTCTTTTCCGTCTTTTCGCGTTAGATATGAAAACGTTACGTAGGTCATCATTCTTTAAAGAATTTCGATATTTCTATGTAGGAATAATAGCAGAATACAATTTGAGCCAACTGTCTAAGTCTAACAGAAATAAATTTACCTGTTGCCATTTACCATGTTTAAGCTCTCGCTCTCGGGTGCTATACCTACCAAAATACGAGTAAATGATTTATTCAAAGACAACCACCATAAATATTAAGGTAACGAATAAAATAGATAAGTAACGAATTCTTGAACTGAATACATAAAATATTAAAACAAGGACATTGTGAAATTGAATAACTATCTATAGTGACAGAAGAATACAGCAATTTAAACCCTGTAAAACGTTCTTACTTATCTCGGAGGCAATCAACGTCTAAAACTTGTCAAAAATGTTGACTAGACTGAAATTAGAATGCGATCGTTCTTAAAATTACGGCAAGTTTAGACTTTATATTATGTTCAGAAACACATGTTTTTAATACACAAGGGAATATAAATTTTTGCCAAATCCCTTTTGATTAAATTTATTCATAATATTAATTTTTAATTATGCCTACCAGTACACTTGCCGTTTTTATAATTATATTTAAAATAAATATTTCTAATATAATTCTCAACATAATTAAACAGACAATTTGGTTCGTAAAATCATCACTCAAACCACAAGACGTGTTTGGTGACCAACATCGATGGCATTTAAGGAAGTAAACAACGTGACTGTATCTATTTATTGTCCTTCGCTATATCAGAAATTTCCATGACGAAATTTAGTTACCAATTTAGTAATTCTTTGCGGTTTTTTGCTTTCGAAACACACCGGTGGTGTGTGTAGTAAAAGACTCATGCGGCAAGTTGGACATCGTAGTTTTAGATCGTGTTATATTATGTGATCACAGCACTTGTAAAGCATAACAACATAATAAAAATGAGTAAAAATGGTAATATGGTAATGGTATGAGTTAAAATATTTAAACTTTAAATGAATGTGGTTTTTTTCTCTAGCTAGCTCATAATAATGTAAAAAGTTTTCCATTGCAACGTAAAACCGTTTTATCTGCTAATGGGCGAAGCACATAATGATAATTAAACATAGTATCCTCAATCGATATGTCAACAAAAATAAATATGTATAATATAATTTGATTTAACCGCTTTGTAAGCGATGCTGCGCTGCGTGTTTCTATAGTCTGTTCGAAAAGTATCTGATGAAAATGTAAACAAATGGATTATAAAACGTAGCTGTGGATGCCAATTTGTAGTGCCATTTACAAATTGTGTGCTTTGATTTGATTATTAGGCCGACCGCTTAACTGTGAGACGTTGCCTGAGGTAGCTGCGCGGTGCGGGTGAAGATTTTTTTCATTGAAAATTGAGATTATGTAATTCAAACAATATTTGCGGGAAAAAGTAATGAGATATACAGTTGAAGCCCTATAAATGTAGATAAATAATTTTACTTATTCCTTTTAGTACCTACAAGATTGCTTAAGAATTTATCCTGATCAGGATTTGTTTAAACTTTTATCAGATACTTTTGGAACAGACCATACGACCGTGCGTTGTGCTAGTGAATATTGACTCGGTGCCAAGTCGCCGCACACCCTAGCTAGACTGTCAGTTCGCTATACTATGTCCTTCCTCTTGAACGAGTTTATATCTATGTCTACAACTCTACGGACGGTTGCGTCACCTTACTTTAACGTGTACTTTTGACTGTCAAAGAGTCTGTCAGTTAGTCAGAAAGTTGAAGCTAGTTGCCCATTTCAAATTGTAGATCTCTATAGAGAAGAACTTCGTACAACGAACTCCATCTCTGAAAGCTGTGCCAGCAACTTGTAATAATAATATATTTAAATGCGTAACATTGAGCAGGTTGACAGATATGCCAATCCGGTAAATTCATTGACCTTTCTTTTACCTCACATATTTTTTGATGTAGGTACTGCGGTATAAAGAGGTAAAGTTTGTATGTTGGGGGTAGATAATCTCTGGAACTACCAGTCGGATTTGAAAAAATCGTTTTATATTTGATAGCCCAGCTCTTGAGGAAGGCTATAGGCTATTTAACTATAACCCTTAGGAGCCGAGCAAAAAGGTCAGAAAGAACGCTAAGCAAAAACGAAAGTAATAGCGCGGGCAGGCGATGAGATGCGACGGGGTGGGTCGGGGGAACAAGAAATTTCACGCGGACGAGGTCGCGGGCAGAAGCTAGTCGTTATAATAATAATATAATCAGTCTCAGCCTGTATTGTTCCACTGCAGGGCAAAGACCTTCCTTTCCTTTTTTCACTCAACTTGATCCTGAGACATTTTTTTTGATCCTGCTCTTGACCTCGGTCACATCCTGATGGAAAGAGATGGATGAGGTCTAAGATGGGCCAATCCTTCATATACCTAAGTCAAGTTCGCCCCACCATCGATCGTTATAACTACTAACAAAATGCCAAATCATTTTAATTTATTTAGATATTGCTATGTGCCATAGTTCAACGAATTATTCATTCTTAAAACACGTGTAGGGTAAATCAGGCGGAATAATAAATGTTGCCAGATGGTTGACGTCATACAATAATAGCCAAGTTTGTAAACAATTAGGACTTGCCTACAATTTGGGCGCAAAAACTGACCATGGTTTTTGATGTGAGTAAAAAACACAAATTTCTGGTCAATAGGTCAATGTTTTCATGCTAGAGTACTAGACAAGTTTGGTTTGTAATAAAGCGCATTTATTTTGGTCAAATATGTTTTCCAAACAAATACATGGAGAAAATGTATAAAATGAGGCGTCACCTCGTCATGACAGTCAGTGACTGTCATGGCAAGGTGGTGCCGCCGTGGTAAGGTGAGGTTTTGCCTCCAAGGCACGCTACGCCACTGACAGTCACGTTATTTTTCTGACGTCATTAACCAAAAGTATTTGTATCACTACAGCTGAATTACGTGTTTGATGTAGAATATTTGCTATTAGTATAAGATTATTAGAGCTTTGACCATGTTTGTCGTGGCCATAGATCGGGAAAAAAGTAATCATACTAGGTAAACGTAAACGATTTATTATGGTTAGATACACTTTTTCATGATCACGTAGACTAGATTATCTGTGTGGAGGCAGGCGTAATTGTAATCAGCATTATGATAAACGATACACTAATTATCCATTTATAAATCTTGTTTCTGCTTGTATTGATTGCTTTGAGTTCAGAATGTACCTATTTTTTTTATTTTTATTATTGTATATTAGTATTTTTTTTTATATATCCATACTAATAATATTATAAATTCGAAAGTAACTCTGTCTGACTGTCTGTCTGTCTGTTACCTCTTTACGCTTAAACCGCTGAACCGATTTAGATGAAATTTGGTATAGAGATAGTTTTAGTCCCGGCAAAGGACATAGGATAGTTTTATCCCGATATTCCCACGAGATCGAAATTTATGCGGATGAAACCGCGGGGCGCCGCTAGTTAATCTTTACACTTATTATAAATTTAAAGTCTCTTTTCGTCTGTCATTGTGACCGCGTTGTTTTTCTAAACTGCGCAACAGATTGTGATGTGATCTTCACCATCATTTAGTCGGGAAGGTTAACGAAATATTTAACTAAGGTAAATCCTCGATATTTTGTCAAGTCGTAAAAACTATGCGAAGCAAGGGCGGGTCGCTATATCTTTATTGAATAAACTTTAGACCCTTTATTCTTAATTTTATTGTAAGGTCAATGGAATAATGAAGAGAAAATGCCGCTTCACTTATTTCATTAAGTCCTGAACTCCAAAAAAGAGGTCTACTCCATAATTGCCTATTCTGTTGATTAATTGACTAAGAAAATGAGCCATTTGTATTCATGACAGGCAGGTCATTTGTTGCTGACGTAATATCTTAGTAAGGGAAGATGCTTTTGGTAAATATATATATGTAGGTAAACTGATATAGTTTTAGCCGGTTTGTTCTAAACACCCTAAATGCGTAACACACTTTAAATTACAATCAGAATTATTTTTAAGGATATTGCTCATCAATTGCTTCATATGTTCGAAAAATTTGTCTGCTCATACAAGTAAATAACGCAATGAATGTTGTTGAACTGTCAAGATGAAAGCCATTGCTACTGTTAGTGTGTTATGAAGGTCAAAGAGAAAAACGCTGAAAGGAACCAAATAAAAGTCGGTCCGACCGTCAAGGCAAAATAAATCATTCTGTAGATCAGATAAGTAGGTAGTCTAGGCATTGCGTGAAACAATGGAATGAACAATGATATTGTCATTTATGATTGTATCTATATCTTATTGAGATCCATGGAAACGATATGTATGTAATTTACACATTCTAAAACGAAATTGCTTTAGCAAAACCTATTTATTTATAAAGCTTTATTTATGTATTTGGGATTCTTAATTGGCTTCATAGTTCAAAATCGTGTTTCCTTTAAGAGCGCAATTTTCAAATGTTAATATATTTATTTATTTTATTGCGTTTGGGTGGCTTACAGCTATCAAATACAGAAGTAGTAGTTATGTTATTTATATTAACATTTCTACAAGCGAGTAATTTCTACATTGAAAATTGAAAAGGTCGTTCGGAGCCAGGTACCGTTACAGAATGGAGAAGGATCGGAACAGATTCAAGATTGATCGATTTGTGTTTACAAACGTATTTGCTGAGTAAAATTTTCAGGAAAAGAGTATAATAAGATTAAGAGGAATGTGGATAGCGCTACAAGAAAATGTGGATAGCGAAATAAGAATAAGAGGAATGTGGATAGCGTTCTTATACGTAACATACATATAGATAATAATATACCTAGGTCTGAAAAAAGGGGTGGCCATTTTTACATTTTTCTTTTTTCTCTTTGCTTGCTGAAAACCATGTTTAATAAAGTAACTACAGTTATAAATCTGATACTTTTTGTCTAAATAAGTATTTCAGGATAATCGTAAAACAAATGGAAAATATCGTAGATACTTGAACAAAGAGACATTATCACACTTAATAATATTATAAAAGCGAAAGTTTGTGTGTGTGTGTGATAAAATTTGGTATAGAGGTAGCTGACACCCTGGATTAAGATTTAGGCTACTTTTTATCCCGATATTCCCACGGGATCGACATTTACGCGGGTGAAACCGCGGGGCGCAGCTAGTTTTCTATAAACCCTTGTAATTCAATAGCTCTGTGAAAAGCTTCATAAAATGAGTTGTCGACGTAACTTTTATTGATTCCCCTGAGCTATAACGTTAAGGCCCTTGGCACATGTTTTTCCTATCGTGAAAAACTACGGTTTATTCGCCGTATGTAGGCGTGGTTTGTCAGTATCGTATGGATCACTGTGGAAGCTAGTACACGACAGTTTTTTCTACGGCGAGGTTTATAAGCCGTGTTCATTATGGAAAAATGATCCATACAATATTGACGAACCGTGCCTACACACGGCATATAAAGCTTGCCGTAGAAAAAACGTGTCTGGAAACAAGCTTCCTTAATGATCCATAGCTTGAGGGCAGACACGTTTTTACGCCGCGGGTTATACGCCGCCGTACCGTAATGAAACCGTGCCGTGTATAAAGGGCTTTATGCTTACCTACAAATTATCATGATTACGGCAGGTAGATACTCGTATGTACTTAGCTCGGATTTAACGTGCCTGCAAAGGATGGCACGTGGGATATGAGTTATATATGCCCTCGGAAAATTATTATGTTGACAGAGCCCCTCGTATTGTTTGCTTTCCCTGATTGTTCGCTGAATTTTTCATATAAATTCGTATTTTCATGTTTGTTGTTTGTTCAATAAACAGACCAGTCCTACAGCAAACTAGATTCTAGAACTTATACAGACTATATTTGTTTTTCTTGTTGTGTAGTACCTACACGCAATGTTAGTTTATTTGAGCAACTAATGCCATTAGCTAAATACTAAGATAACGACTAAGATGACTAAGATATTTCAATGACGATGTAATTAGTGTCAATGCTAGTACAAACTTGACGAAACCTCTCTAATGAACCGGAACCGCCAGTTGTCATAAAAACATCAATCGGACCAAATACGGGGAGCGTAATGTTCCAAGATTTGTCGCCGTCGGCACTTTACATCAAGTTGAAGGTTACTTGATGATTACGGGTAATTGGGACAATTTGTGATCGTATCGGGTCTGTCGACGGCGGCGGCGGTTTTAGTTCCGATAATATTACCGTAGGAACCTTGTGCTATGCCCGCGAGGGATTGAATGCGGTTCAAATGTTAAAACCTTTTTAGTGACTCGGATGTAATTAGGAAATGTAGTCGTGTAACGTTGTTGTTTATTGATTTTTAGATCAAACAACCTGTCTTGAATGTCGTATCAAAAAGAGTTTGAAATGTTGTTTGATAGGCATATCTAGAATCGATGTCTTGATATTTTGATGATACTGTAAAAGTTAACTCTAACTACAATAGAGTCATGTAGGTATTGAAGACAGTATATAAATCCTCACTCAGTCAAACAAAGTCTTACAGTTTACGTCCAGCAGTATTATTTAACAAATTGTTCTTTATGAAGCCTTGCCGCTTGAACATTTCTTCTTGCTTTAAATCTGAGGTTTGAACCCTTTCATATACATATTAACACACTCAATGAGTCCTACAGCCTAACATTATGATAATGCAAAGGGACACGACGGGCCAGAAAACATCCAGCAAAAAAATAAACAAGGGTCAATTTAGACAGGCATCATGTAGGCTGTAGCTACCCACCCGACCGACCTAAATTTTCCCGTCAATACCTCATACAGAACAGTGCTTGCTGTTGAAGTATCGATCGTGAGGTGCTGCATTTCCTAATAAATAAATAATAATTAATAGCTGCTCCCTCTAGTTCGCTCCTTCCACTTCAAATGCAGTCGCCGCCGCGCCGCTAGCGACGCTGAAAATTGAAAAGCGTTTTCAATTTAGATAAAGTGTAGAACGTTCTAGCTTTAAAGCTTGCAGAAGCTGGTTTTATGCATTTGCATGTTAGGTTCAATTTAACGACCAGTATTAGAGTGAAATGTTTCAAAACACGTTATATTATAGCTTAGTTTATGTCTTTGAACGATAATACTTAGATTGCAGAACAATAAAAATGATATATTACTTTTCTTCGGTTTGAAAAGCGGTTTCGCTCGAGTGACGTTAATTGCGACCTTGGTGGTTCAGTGATGAAGGTATTATAGTGACTCATTGTTATGGACTGAAGTGCAATAAAATGGAAAGGGACTGGTGGCACCTGACTCCTCGCAGGGATTTGTACGCAGTGGCTGAAAGTGTTGCTGCTTTAGACTCAAGGGTGCGTTGACTTTTCTATCATTTTGTTTATTGTGATTGAGAGAATCTTTGAATGGGTAATGAAGACACGTATTATAGGTACCTACGGAATATTAACCTCTTTTTTCTGAGTGAAGGAGGAGAAATCTTGCACTGTGTCTACTTGTCGTTCTACTAGAAATCTCCTAGTCATACGGTATGCTGGAAGAGTTTTCTTTTGCACTTTATGTTCTGCTTCTTCTTCATCACTGTTTTCTATGTTAAAAGTAGAGTTCAAACTTATAAACTGTATTCAAACTGACAGTTACAAAGCTGTTGGTAAATAATGGCTAGAATAGGGGTATCAATGCAGTCCTACAGTAGACGACTTGTAATCTTCTGAAGTGGAAATTTACATAAAGCTTTTGTGGTATGTTTCTATAGGTACCATCTTTAAGAATAAGAACAAACATACCTACTCTTATTTTTTTTTATAAAACTCTTTGGAGAGGTTGTATCACTTGGTATTTGGCTTACCCTTCTCTTCGGAAACAGGTCACGTTTGCTTCAACGTAAAGTTAGGAAGCCTTTTCAAACTCTGTGAATGGTCCGGAAAGCTAATTTTACCTTTTCGACACGAAGTGAATCGTCATAAAATGTTATAATTTTACTGGGGTCTTACTTTATTGACATTCTAATGTTAAGTGCTTTATGAAATACTTAAAGGGTTTCTTAAAATTCATAAAACATGAAGGTGCAAATGCATAACAAGTACCTACATTACACAAAAGTGAATTGAATTATATAACGTCCTATACAAATGTTAGCATAATCCTAATACATTTAAATTGTTCGTAATGGGACTGTTCCTCGTTCACGGAAGCTGTTAAACGTTCCAGTGAGAGACGACTTTGATGTCACATTCATTAACTTGAGTTTTGTTTGTGTAGAGCTGTGCTGAGGGCACACTTTTATTACGTCATTAATTTTTAATTGAAGTCGCATCATTCAGAAAGTTTTACATCAGCTTTATTCAGGCTTCGTTTCAGTAAAACCTTTATTCGTTCTCAAGAATTGAAGAGTTGTCAAATAACTGGTACTGCTAAACATCTGGTATCTACTCCCTTTCTTCTCCTAAAATTGTTTGTCCGAAAATCATTATCCATAACACGTTTGCCTTCAGTAACCATAATGTTCAAAAATTAGAAATTTTGTTTTACATTCTTTACTTCTAAAACTATTGTCTTAATGTCGAGTACCTACTATAATAATTGAATCTCCTAATTTTGCATGAAATAAATTCATATGTCCTAAGTATTGTATTATATTATAATGTGTGTTATTCCGAATGTTCACTTATAATAAAATTGTTACTTAGTCCTAAAACATTTGCTAAAAATGGGAAATAATATTGCTTCCGAAAAACAAATTAACTTCCGGTGATCTGTGGTTGAATGTAATACTAAAACTAAGCTGTGTTAAAATGAATTACCGAAAAATTAAAAAAAAATTGAATTTAACTAACAAAAATGAGCTTATTCAAATTACGAAAAATAATCTGTACTTTCAAATAATAAATTAATTTCCAAACAAAAATACTAAACTTCCGAAAACATATTTATGAACGAGCGAAGGGCACCCCGAGGTTAGGTTTGGTTAGGTTACTTTAAATCCTTTACACAGAAATAGGAGCCCCGCGAAGCGGGGCTACGTCGACATAGGATGCAAGAGCGAAAGAAGGGCACTCCGAGGTTCGGTTTGGTTAGGTTACTATAAACCCTGTACACAGAAATAGGAGCAGGTCGACATAGAATGCAAGAGCGAGCGTATGAGAATACAATATTGCATGCATGTAATACAAATTTGTTTTAAAAACATTATTAGGATAAATAAACATTAAATATTTTGAATTAAGGCTTTAACTTTTATTGAAAACGATTTTAAGTTTTTTGTATATTATTGATTGTAATAATATTTATGACAAACGAATTTAGGGCATATTGTATTTAGAAATTTCAGTTTATCGCATATGATATTATGTGACATTACATTCGGGCTAGTTATCATTCGAACAAATGATGATTAGGTCAAAAAATATTATGGCACTTTAGATTATGGATGAAAAAGTTAGGTAACACAATAGAGAACATCCGTGACATCTATTCCACCATATTCTGGCCAATGAATATTTTTAATTTAGTAGAATTTATGATGAAATATTGTTTAACAATCATTCATGATTCCATCGTGCTTGACGTCTTTCAGCTGAAATCATGAATAAATAGGTGATAAAGGCTTTGCTTTCATGTTGAGAAACTAGGTAGGTATACCTTTCGTAAGTAACACAGTAGGTAGTCCTCCCATGATTTGCTTACTTAAAATACGGTATCGTTAACAAGTAGATAGGTATTCTATTCTATTCTAATGCCCCTTTTGGGGAAAAGTTGTTACAGTTATCATACCTACCGGAATTCCCGTTGCCATAGAAGCGCGCCTAATCTAAAAGCCCGATCGTTTACAGGATAGTCACTAACTAAGTATACGTTTTTAGATCAAAAAAATAGCTAGCACTAGATCACTGTAGGTCACACAACCGTAATGATTAAGCGGAAACTTTCTATTACGTTTGTCAAAACATCTTTACGCACGGCAATAGATATATATTCCGATAATTCCGAGCCAAGGAAAAATTAACTTTATATCAATGCTTGTAAAGTCGGATAGTAACAACAAGTCGCGATGCAGAATCGAAGGTCGTTGAGAAACGGTCACCTTCGTTACGTCATTCACAGCTGATAGCCGATCAGCCATTTCCGGACAAGCAATGTTCACGGAATTTTGTTTATTTCATACTTTTGCCCATTTATTATACCTACAACTTATTTATAAACAGGTATTTAGGTACCTATAATTATCTTTGAGTGTTATTGAAAGTAGGTTTTGTGTGTGGGCGTCGTACATTGCCCATTGCGGCATATTTATACCGCAGTTGGAGCATTGACTTGTTTGCTGAGGAGGAAGTACTCAATCACGCACTAGACAATGTAGGAATTTATGATTTTACTAGTTCTGCGAAATATTTAGATTGAGACCTGTTTAGGTTATATTACCTATGTAGTATCTATAATACAGCCCTGTTCCTGTGGTGGAATGGGTTCATTAAAAGAGATGTCAATAATTTAAATGAAAAACTTCTTTAGGCGCGCTGGGCATTTTTTGAGATGGGAAAAACCATTGAACTCGCGACACTGTTACCGTAGCCGACACCTCTGTTTTAAGTTTTGGCGATTATAAAGACATCAACGCGCGGTACATTTGCTTTGTTTTTCACCATCATATAAGTAAGTAAAACTTCGTATCTATGAAAAGCAGCAGAAAACTGACGCTGAAAATGGGAAGAGAATGAAAGAAAGCGGAACAGGAAATTCATCATTATGTAGGTATGTACACACAGCTCCATCAAGTAGTTACCCCACCAAAAGACATGTGCGTTCAAATCCGTGATAGGCCCAAGTTGGTTTTTGTATTTTGCAAAAACATTTTATTTTAAGTAATGTATTGTTTTAGTGAATAAATAAGTTTAAGAAAGTTTTTTTTTTTAATTCTGTTTTTATTATTGTTTTTTTCAATAAAACAATACTTTTGCGACGACAAGCAACAATAATAGGGTTTACATTTACGACAACTTATTCATCGTCTAAATAGACTGGAGGTTTCAAGACCGCTTACCGTGCATAAGATTGGAAGTTCAAATCCTATATAGGCACGAAATGTGCTTTTTGTTCATTAAATTATTTTGATATATTTTTCTATTTTGATTTAAGTAGTAATTATTTATAAAGAATTAAAAAATCAAGAAAAATAAAATACTTTATTAATCATTTAATAATATTTATTATTGCTATTATTTAACAAAACTATGATCTTATTTTACAACAAACAGAACAACAATTTTAGTTCTCATAAAATCAGAAATCATTTAAAAAAATAATGGATAAATAGTAGTCGTTTACTCTTCGCCGTTTTAAGTGAACGTATACAAAGTTCTAACTTGAAGGTATGGATTAATTTTATAAAGACAACGTAAGTAAGTGAAATTAATGGATACCCTCAAATTATAACATCTTTCGATTAGACAGGGACCTAAAGATATAATGACTCAGCCGATAGTAGATAACAATTTCATCGCAATTCATATGGGCTCGCTGGCTAGTTCGTCAAACTGCCGGTATGAGTATGACGACGCTCGGTGATGCGATGGTTCGAATCCGAGTCAACACAATGGACTCTTTTGGAAGTATTCTTTAGATTATTCGTAAGGAATTCAATGTTGTAGCAGTGTAACATTTTAAAACTTGAGGGGTTAGGACATAGTGACGCTTTCTGTACATGAACAATAGTTAAATTAAAAGGCATAATAACACATAATAACTACGCTTGCATAATTATAGACTGTCATTCACAATTATGTGGCGTGCGTTATCTGTAAGTAGGTTAGGTACATAGATTTTTATTTACAACCATTGTCATGAGTGTTTGTTTGTTCCTATTGTACTTATGTATATGACAACTGTAGCACGGTAATGTATAACATTACCGTGACTGTAGTGTTTGAATACCTACCATATTGTGAAAAATGAGGAAAATAACCCGAATAGCAACGTTCATTACTGAGCTGGAACTTGCCAAACCGCCAGATTTTCGAGAAGATTTCACAACGAAGATGGATTTACCGATTTTCGTGATTCTCTAATCATATTACAAAGTCACATCTTGTTAGTCTACTGATGGACCAAGGTGTCAATTAACATATTAGTTGTACAATGTAGCTTAAGTACCTACCCATTTATTTAAACTTGGCAAAAAAACAGTGTTCCTAAATAGTTTCAGACCAACTAACGAACCAACGAACCAACCAACCAACCAACCAACGAACTAACGTTTTAACTTACGTCATGTTTCTTTTGTCCACAGGGCATGGCCTTCACAATTGAGGAGCGACAGACCCTGGGCATCCACGGTCTGCTACCAGCCAGGGTTAAGACCCAGGAGGAGCAGGTTGCGATGTGCAAGCTGTCCATCGAACGGTACGAGGACCCGCTCAACAAATACATCTACCTTATGGGACTACTGGTAAGTCGAGACTATACAGGGTAAAACAGACTCTGATATTTTACAGTACTGAATCCTTTATCGGCCGATTTAGCTCGTACGTCGTCGTCCGAACTCGGTCGTTCGAAACAAACATTATGTTAAAGAAACCGGTGGCTACCTAAATATATAAAATTATGACATATTGGGGTCTAAACATTGAGGGTATAATACTCTTTATTATGAACACCATATAATTTATTTTCTTTTTTATCTAAAATCTCGAGAGGACCTTTCAAAAAGCAGACATGGAGACATTAGAAAAATTCGCAAGTGAAGTCTTTATCGAAAATAAGATTAAAACTCATTTAAAACGTGATAGATTTTTTAATAACTTCGTTAACGAGACATCAGCCGAACGACTGAGTAATTAAGAGGTCTAACGTCATTTCCTCCCTTTACTCAACGCAATCTAAGTTAATAAAAGAGTTCTAGCTGAGCTGCCAGCTACACTTGAATGAACTTTATCTATAGGAACATTATTTGAAGTTAATATTATTCACTTCGTTAGATATGAATAGAACTGAACTTCATTTCATATTTATTGAGATGCTTTCCGCTCATAATAAATTGGGAGGAATCTTTCGCCTCACTGAACCGCTGAATATTCATGAAGCTTCAGTAACTAACACTCACATTGACGTTATTTCTTGCTGATGAGTCTATTGAGTATTTCGCATTATTTAAATATTTATTTGACGGAATACTGTTAGAGATGAAATTAATGAAGACATATCAATGGGGAAAAATGTACTTCGGAGATCTTGTCAAATTATGGTAATCAGTACATAGGTACTTAGTTAATACAGTATGCTAAAAATAAACGAAAGCAACCATTAACGTCTTCAAACCTTGCCCAAACTATAGTGAAGGGAATCATGAAGCATAGATCCCGGCAAATAGAAGGCCAGACCATACTACCAGACTTGCGACCTAGAAACAGTAGTAGTTACAATCAGCAGAAACAAGCGATATTTGTACTTTGAACACAGACAAAACTGCGTTCATTGGATACCTACTAGAATCCTCAGCCTCATTCATTGAATACTTATATAAAATAATGGAACTAATTTATGAAAGTGAAATTCTTGTTTATTAGACACTAGTTTTTATATTGTTAATAATAATAAATAATGATTTTTATTTCGGAACAAAGAATCCGTAGTGTTAGCAAGATAATATTACATTTAGATAGGACAACTCATTATCTAGTGTAGACCAATCATCCTCGGTACAAACTGCTTTATAATTGGAGCTGAAACTCTCCGCTACAGTTCTCAGGATGCGGTTGCGACTGTCTTTCACTCTCTTAGTAGTGAAGCTGTTTTCTTACGCACAATCGCTTGAGATCCGTCGGTACGAGCTTGCGCTTATATGTCCGACGCGCTACAGTAGCGAGGAAGTCTCAACAACATCCTGAAACCATTGTTATACTGGACGCTCAGGACATCCAGCGATCTTTTGATTTACATAGTAATGATATAAACAAGGAACACTAATGAGTTAGCTTCTGCGATATAATAGTTTCGAAATTCCCAAATCCTAATAGAGTAGTTCGAATTTCCGAAATTATATTATAATCCGGTACACATATTAAATTCCCCAGCGAATACCGCACAAGGCGAAACAACAACAATATTCCTACCAACTAAAGTCATTATAAACTTTGGCTCGAAGTTGCTCACTCCTGTGGACTTATGGCGAGCAGTGGTACCCATGTCAGAAAATCACGAGTTTTTATTAAGCTCTGTCGACAATTTTGGAGTTGTAATGTAGGCTTTTGGGCTCCCAAACTACTATCCTCAAGGTATGGAGCAAACAGACTCCGAAAGACTGTATATTCGCGGTACCCGCCAGCTATTGAGTAGGCCCTTTAGGCACTACATAATAGGTCTTATGTAGCAACCCACAAAGAGTCTTATGGTAATCCCTAGAGCTATTCCGTGAGTAAAACAAACAAGAACAGCTGAGGTTATTAAATTGCTAAATAGGACATCCTACTTCTATGGTATTGATAATAGAAATCCCAACCGCAATATGTCTACATTCGAATAGTGATTATCATCACAATTTATAATAATGAGTATTATAAATGACACATTTGTTCAGGACCGCAACGAGCACTTGTTCTTCCGCTTCGTGGGCGAGAACGTGGCCGACATGATGCCCATTGTGTACACGCCCACTGTCGGCCTGGCCTGCCAGAAGTTCGGCCTGGTCTACCGTCGGCCCAGGGGACTGTTCATCACCATCCACGACAAGGGACACGTCTACGATATTCTTAAGAACTGGTAAGTTAAATACTGTTTTTTTCACCTTTTGGTTTGCTTCTTAGTAAGATACGGGATTTTCAGGATTCTTGTAGAAAAATCTTTATTTTATCATCAGAGGAAGAAGAATTGCATATAAATTACAAATTTAACAAGCAGCTTTTGAGTTTAGATGCATAAAAATGTACCTACTGTCCGACCTACTTCTATTTAATTTCTACTTTAAGGTTACTGCAAAAATATTGCAGAAATCATTTTTAGAGCTTAGGTAGCTTCGAAAGATGTATTCTTCTTGATTATTTAGTTAATCCTCTCGAATCAAAACCCATTGAACTTGATCCTCAGCTAATTTCATGCTATCTTACGGTCTTGCTGCTACCAAACACTACAGAAATCGTCGCTTCATCTCGTGTAGACTGAGGGCGTTCTCTACTTTAAATTTTCCTACTACAGATTCGCGGTTTTAGGCCCCTTGTATACACATGTTTTTCTTGCCGTAAAACTACGGTTTATTCGCCGTGTGTAGGCACGGTCGTCAGTGTTGTATGGATCACGTTAGAAGCTTGTTGATAGACACTTTTTTCTACGGCGCGGTTTATACGCCGTACGTACCTCACAATAGGGCCATGCATAAACGGACGCTACGCGTAGCGGAAGTAACGCGACTCCCTCCCGTAAAGAAACCGTGACGTGTACAAAGGCCCTTATTCTTAGTTATTCTAATTACATCATTATTTTGTTTTTTCTTCCCCAGGCCAGAATGCGATGTGCGTGCTATTGTAGTAACAGACGGCGAGCGTATCCTCGGTCTGGGTGACTTGGGAGCGTGCGGCATGGGCATTCCCGTGGGCAAGCTGTCACTGTACACGGCACTCGCGGGCATCAAGCCGCACCAGTGCTTGCCCATCACTTTGGGTTAGTAGAAGATCTCATTATGTATTTTGTTATTTTCCAGGCATAGATAGGTAATGGTCGAAAAATGGTTTGCAAATTTTGAACGGACAACTTACATACATACATACAAACAGTGCAAGCTAAATAAAAGCTTGTAAAAAAGCTGTCATAAATTACGTCCACCTAAAATAGGTATATTTATTTATCTACCCTACTTTCTATTACCATCATCTGCCTAGCCTTTCCCAACTATGTCTGGGACGGCTTAGGTACAGTCTAACCGGATGCAGCTGAATACCAGTATTTTACATGGTGTTACTGCCTATCTGACCTCCACAACCCAGTTACTGGGAAATACCTCTAGGTAAGACTGGCTGTCGAGATTTACGGGCTTCTGACTACCCGTAGCGACTGTCAAAGATCCACAAAATGACAGCCGGGACCAACGGCTATTACCATAATAATAATGTATACATCTCGTAATTCCAGACGTGGGCACAAACACCCAGGCGATGTTGGACGACCCGCTGTACATCGGGCTGCGCCAGAAGCGCGTGCGCGGGCCCGAGTACGACGAGTTCATCGACGAGTTCATGCAGGCCGTCGTGAAGCGCTACGGACAGAACTGTCTCATTCAGTTTGAAGACTTCGGAAATGCCAACGCCTTCAGGCTTTTGGAGAAGTATCGTGGAAAGTAAGTGTGATGGGCCGGGAGTTATTTAGCGGTTTATAGTTTAGTCAAGGGGTCATGATCACTCGCCACTTGCACGACAAATCACAAATGCGTTTAACGCTAAACATATTTAAAACATCCATTAAGGTTGTATCTGTCATCTTTGAGGGATTCGCAGAAATAGAACGATGTAACTAAACGTAGGTATTTAGTTATTTGTGGTGCAAGCGGGCTTAAGTACCTATCTGATTGAAGCTTCTGGTTTGAAATGACGACTAAATTGTGGTTGCCTAACACACCCACACCTACATTACCCCTACACAGACCTACATTCGGGAAGTGTTCATTTAAATTGTGATCCCCTTACTTTTGAATCTCTTGTTTTGTTATTATTGAAATTGTTTGCATCACACAAATATAATTTTTTAGTTGTATGCAGCGGCAAATAAGCGCAGAAACAGTTATCGCGATGTGAAAGGCCAAAGTCCAGCAATAGCATTCTTTCTAGAAGATGATGATAACAAAAGTACCTACCACAATATCTTGTGTAGCCAACAGTAATTTTATAAAAAAAAAAAAAACTACTTAGGTACTGCACATTCAACGACGACATCCAGGGCACGGCGGCGGTGGCGGTGGCGGGACTGCTGGCCTCGCTGCGCATCACAGGGAAGAAGCTGTCGGAGAACACCATCGTGTTCCAGGGAGCCGGAGAGGTAACATACACCTTCAATTAATAATATTAACATCACGCCAGAAAGTAGGGTCTCCCAGGGTTCGGAAAAGGTGCATATAGTACATCAGTTTGTCGCCAATTAAGTTGAACCTATGCCGTTACCACTTGGCCACCACTGCTCTACACCGCCGCGACTTACGAGTTGTAGGTCGTAGGTTCGAACCCAGACAGGCGCTTTACTTTGTGTACCTAAATTATTTCATCACCACTGCTCTCAAAACGGTGAAGGAAAACATCGTGAGGAAACCGGCATGTCCTAGAACCAAAAATTTGAAGACATTTGTGACAACTGCCAATCCGCACTGGGCCCGCGTGGTGGATTACGGCCCCCTCCCTCTCACCGAGAGGAGGCCTGTGTCCCAGCAGTGGGAACATTATAGGCTGATTATGGTTATGGTTATTGCCGTTATCTGGCCACAGTTCTAGACATCAGCTGCTACTGAAAATTTTCCCATCACACTGCCTCAAACCCGGAAATCGAATCCAGAGCCCCATTCTTAAGTTCCATTTTACCAACGGGACTGCCGTCTTCTATAAGAATTAATTTGCAATACTTAACTGTAGACCTAAATAATAACAGCCGCACAGGTCGATCGATCAGGTTAAGCTACGTTTGCCGCGGTTTGTTTGTGGATCGGTGATCATCTTTACATACCGTGAGGGTCTCCGTGCCAAAAACATTGAACTCGCGCCACTGTTACCGTAAGCGACACCGCGCGTGTTTTGTTTATAAGACGATTAAAAAAATACCCGCTTCGGATGTGTTCGGCTGTCCTCGGGAGGTACTCCGATATGTCAGTGCGTGATGGCAAAGTATTCTGTTTGTGTTTTGTTTTCACGTCTGTCGACACTCCCGGAGTGCCACTGTTTTTTTTTTTCTGTACGAGAAGTGACTTGATGTGGTAGGCTGGTATGATTATTTATTACAAGTATCTACCATCCACAGGCGTCCCTAGGTATCGCCAATCTGTGCGTGATGGCGATGAAGGCCGAGGGCACGCCCGACGGGGAGGCGCGCTCGCGCATCTGGATGGTGGACTCCAAGGGCCTCATCGTGAGGAACCGCCCCGAGGGAGGCCTCAACGAGCACAAGGAGAAGTTCGCGCGCGAGCACGAGCCCGTGCGCACGCTGGAGGAGGTCGTGGACATCGCCAGGCCGTCCGTGCTTATTGGTTAGTAGCACTATTCATTCATTCACTAGAGTTTTCCATTGTGCAGTGCTTCAACTGTAAATACTTAATAAACAATTAATCAATTTTATTTTATTTTTTAAATACGAAGTTGTGGATTTTCATAAATAAACCACTCCTAAAGCCTTTCCCTAAAGTAGGAGTGAATATGTACGTTTGTACCATCTTAGACCTCGTTCATCGATTTCCATTAGGAAAATCAAGAGTGGTGACCTTTAATACAATTTTAAGGCAGTAGAGCTTGCCCTTATAAAGTTTGGTGGTGGCTATTTTTCAGGCCTTTTCGAGTAGTTATAATTTTAACAAATACACACTCAGCCAATTGCTTATCCTTGGCAATCAAAACAGAACACACAACATCCTCCACACTTCCCTTGGACTTGTTAAATTGTTCTAACATGTTACCCATCATTTATGTCTCACTAGCTGCGCCCCGCGGTTTCACCCGCGTAAATGTCGATCCCGTGGGAATATCGGGATGAAAACTAGCCTATATGTTAATCCATGGTGTCAGCTACCTTCACACAAAATATTTTCAAAATTGGTCCAACCGTTTGAGCGTGAAGAAATAAACATATAAACACGCACACACAAACTTTCGCCTTTATAATATTAGTGTGATCAATAGATGACACATGTCTTTTGTTGGAGATCCTAAATAAATAAACATGATTTGTGTTACGTGCAGGTGCCGCGGCCATCGGCGGTGCGTTCACAAAGTCGATCCTGCGCAAGATGGGCCAATTCAACGAAAAGCCCGTCATCTTCGCACTCTCCAACCCCACCAGCAAGGCGGAGTGCACCGCCATCGACGCGTACACCAACACCGACGTAAGTGTTGAGCCGGTTTCTGAAGTAGAAAAAAACCGGCCAAGTGCGACAAGGCAAAAACGCCGAAAAAACACGTTTGTTGTATTTGAGCCCCCCTTAAATATTTATGTTATTCTGTGTTTAGTATTTGTTGTTATAGCGGCAACAGAAATACATCATCTGTGAAAATTTCAACTGTCTAGCTATCACGGTTCATGACACCTGGTGACAGACGGACAGATGGACAGTGCAGTCTTAGTAATAGGGTCCCGTATACACCCTTTGGGTACGGAACCCTAAAAAGAAAAGAACATTTTTTTAGGAGACAAGAACGACAACTTGAATTCGGTCGTTTGATAATAACCGAAAGATTAGCCAATCGGTATACCTATTATGTTTTTTTTTTAAGGCGAAAGCGCCAGGGTAGCCCGCGAAATTCAATTTTTTTTAGGTTTTTTGCAATTTGCTGGTCAGTATTAAGTTGTACGTTGATTAAAATATGATTCGCGGTTGTAACAAATATGTATTTACAGAATTATAAACATTAAAGTCATCAACACAACTCTCTAAGACCATGTAATCCCCAAGAATGACTATTTCATGAAATCATGACATTTGGGGATTACATGGTCTTAAAAAAATTTATTATTAAATTTTATTCGAAAATACTATGTTCGTAATAGCATAATATTTCATTCAAAATTATAGGAGAAAATTGCCTTTGAATAAAGCCAAGTTTATACATACTTATGCTCGTGACTGTACTCGGTTTTAATGTATATCCGATATGGCAAAGTATTCTGTTTGTGTTTTGTTTATAAGACGATTAAAAAAATACACACGTATTATTCAAGTTTTCACTTGCCCCGGAGTGCCACTGTTTTTTTTGTACTTGTAAATACTACGTAGATGGACATTAAAACTTATTTAAACTATTTTTACGTGAAGACATCAATTTGACTTTAGGAACAGATCGTTCCTAGGTAATGTCGTCGACGATCTTGAGGCCGTTATAGCAACTCGATACGGATTTTCGGCAAATCAGTTTGATCTGAACGTGGGACTCACCATGCCTACTTGTCTAGGCCTAGATATACTTACTTACCCACATTAGGAGTACCTTCTATTGTGCTTGTTCTTGTACCTGCCTACTTATAGGAGAACCATCGGTGTGTCATGTCTTCATCAGACCTAAACATCATAATAAGCAATGTATCTGTTTCCAGGAGCGCGCGATCTTCGCGTCCGGCTCGCCGTTCCCGGACTACCGCACGAAGGACGGGCGCCTGCTGCGGCCTGGCCAGGGCAACAACTCGTACATCTTCCCCGGCCTCGCGCTCGGCGTCATCTGCGCCGGCATCATCGACATCTCCGAGGACTTCATGTTGCTAGCCGCTGAGGTAAGCTTACGTTACGTCACTTTGTTGTACTTCAACTTTCGATTGGGCTTTGGCTGTCAATGCTCCCGGTGTCCGAGATCGTTCTTCCAGGATCGGTGGACCTACCGTCAGCTTACTGATTCGTTAGCCCAGTGGTCGCTAGCGCAGTTGCTGAGCTTGAGGTCTTGGATTCGATCGCCAGGTCGGCTGGTTATTGGATTCCATTAGGAATTTCTCATTACGGCCGGAATTCTGGACTTGCACCCGAATAATGGCAATTGTAGAACACCCTCAACCTGTATCTTTAACGACAAATATTGATGCACATTGTAGGACATTCAAAAACATTTTGTAATTTTCCAGGCGTTAGCAGAAATCGTGAGTCAATCAGACTTGGACCAAGGCAGCCTGTATCCGCCGCTCAAGGACATTCAGAACTGCTCCGTTAAAATCGCCAAGAAAGTCTTCGAACACGCTTACGCATGTGGTAAGTTCTACCGAGTACAAACACTAGGGACATTTATGCACTGTTTTAATCAGGTGGCCCTGATGGTAAGTGGTCCTTTGATCACGTCCGTCTGTGGACATCTGCTGTGTGCTTCACCTAAGTTATCACTGTGAGATAGTTACAGAATAGACTGGCTGTAATACTGGGGCATCGCATGTGTGTTGCTATCCCAGAGAAGAAACAGGAATGTCTCATGTATCCTATAATTACACCGACACGGGACACCCATAGTCACAGTGGTAAAGGCCCCGACTTACAAATCATTAGTTCGAACCCAGCCCGGCGCTTTACTTTGTGTAAACATCACCACTGCTCGAAGCAAAATATCATGAGGAATCCGGCATGCCCTAGAACCAAAAAATCGAAGACATGTACCAACCCGCAATCTGAATTTGTTTATAAATAAAGGGGATAATCTCTTGGCCACCTTTATATTTCAATTAGACGGGAAGATAAATTCCAGCGTAGGAGGAATAATACATTTCAATTTGCGTCATATCGCGTTAGCAAATTTTTTTTTCGGAGTGCGTCTCGTCGTTTTCAGAAATAGCTACCTAAGCTGTGTAATTTTAAATAGACTGTAGCCCACGCAGTTTCTGATAGATTAATCGATAAGATAGTAGTGAGGTTTTTCTTTAGAATCAGCGCGGGGTAATACCTACTAATTGCGTAACACAGTAGCTATGGCTTTCATTTTGACAGTTCAACAACATTAATTGCGTTATTTACGTTGTTGAGCAGACAAATTTTTCGAACATAGGAAGCAATGAATTAGCAATATCCTTCAAAATTATTCAGATCGTGATTGATAGTGTGTACGCAACTCACTTTTTTGCAAACCTCTTCAACCTGCAGTGCTTGCCAGTTAAGTTTTCTATAAATGGGTAGAATAGGTTCTAGTTAGCACTAGACATTTTGCAGTGGGTTCCTATTTGACTTTGAATTGACACTACCAGCGATTAGCTCATTTTGCATCAGTTTTTCAATTAGGAATATTGTTTTTTATAGGAAAGTCTTTTAATAATTTTAAACCCTGTCCACACAACACACGAGGCTCAAGACTTTTCGAAGTCCGGGCCCTCCTGGCCCTGAGTTCGGCAACATGATCTCAAAACTGACGCCCCTGTCGGAAGGCCCTGTTTCGAAACTGTGCAGACTCTAAGACTGATGATAGACCAAATCTTGTGTTAACAACGCTTTGACCTCACATTTTGTTACCCAGGCAAGGCATCAGTGTTCCCGCAGCCGCTGGACACGGAGGAGTTCATTCGCTCGCAGATGTACGATGTGCGGTACGCGCCCGCCCTGCCGCCGCAGTACGGGTGGCCCAGCCGGGATATGCGCGTCGACATGATCTAAGCAACACACATACTACGGTACAAGGATCTTTTGGCGCGCGGCCGATCTCTGAACGAATGCTGCCATCTTGTTTTTTCAATCCAATTTATATGTTTACCAACAATTACCCCCATGAAGAGGCGCCAAAAGATCCTTGTGGCACACGGCGACATGGATCAAAATGGATGACGTCGGTGCTTGCCAACATGTCAAAAGTCTTGTCATTCATGTTTCGCAACGTTTATTTAGATCCATGTCGCACCATACACAGTCGCAGCAGCGCTTGGATACAGTCTCAACACTATATGTGACACCCGACGCCAACTCAAACGAGGTTACTGAGAGAGCCAACTGCAATCTGTAGTAGATAAGTAAAAAAAAGACCTGTATGGAACATCGCATTGGGTGTTAAAAGTCAGATACAAAAAAAAACTGTTCTATTAACATTCCGAATTGTATTTTTTTTCTACGTTGTAAAATGTCTCCTCGCATTGGTCCATCAGTGTAACTAGCGTTTACCTGTCGTGTCATAACCATAAAATTGTTCTTGCTGTTTGATCTATAATCTACTTAATAGTTGGACATGTTTCCAAGCGCTTGCAGTGTATTCCAGAATCTTGCTTTGAATATATAATTAAGTCGATCGTACCTACTGATGTCCATGAACTGTTCTAACGGATTTGTTAACTGAGCTTAACGTTTACGGCGGTTTAAGGACTGAAATTATATTTTTACGAATTATGAGGCATTTATTGTGCCGCCTGATGACAATTATCTTTTTTAAGGGTCCGCATACACGCGATACTAATTCCCAGCGGTGACACATCCCACTTGATACAAGTTAAGCATTGTCTGATGCCTTTACTGTTTCATTCACCATTCCAAAACCAGCCTTGAAATTAGTTATATTTTGTACTTAAGTGTTATTTATTAATAAAATTAATGCTTGGTAAAAGCTCCAAGCCGATTTTTTATTTGTTCATGTAATTATAATATTTTTTATTGCAATGTATATCGAGGGCAGTTGACGGTTAAATGTAAACTAATTTGTACATTAGAACTTATTAGAATAAATTGCATGACGTTCCTTTAAAATTATAGTAAAACTTACCTAAACCATAAATGTAAATCTTTTGAAATAAATTGATTATAATAACTTATTGATTTGTATTATTCGCTTATTCCGTTTATCTACCCCTACAAATCCACACACGCACAACACGGAAACTCATGTCCGAGAATCCACCCTGTTATTAAATTTGTATGCACTAAGATACCTACAAATCGGTATACAGGGTTATTTAGAAAACACCAGCAACCTCTTAAGAGGTCATTGTACTCATCATTATGAGCAACTTTTACTATGGGACCAAACCTGAAATCGCGAAAAAAAATCAGCTGTTCCCTACATTTATGTTCGTATAACTCGTCAAAATGTAGGGAACAGCTGATTTTTTTTTCGCGATTTCAGGTTTGGTCCCATAGTAAAAGTTGTTCATAATGATGAGTACAATGACCTCTTAAGAGGTTGCTGGTGTTTTACAAATAACCCTGTATATATCAATACAAATCTCTCCGGGCGTGTCGGATTGCCGTCCCATCGGACTATGAGACATGAGAGTGAGGGAAAAGGGAGTGCACCTGTGTCTGCGCGCACACTTGTGCACTAACATCTCCCGCGCCGAAGGCTAGTCTCCGTCAGGGGCGTCTCTAGCCCATGTAGCGCCCGTGTGCAAACATTACCCAAGCGCCCCCTAGTTGGCGGCGGTTGTGGCGGCGGCAGCGGCGGCGGCGGTTGCGGCGGCGGCAGCGGCGGCGGCGACGGTGGGAGTGGCGACAGCGGCGGAGGGCCTGCCTTTCCTCCTGGTTCCGGCGGGTGGGGCGCAGGACTTGCTCCCCGCCCGGAGAGGCTTGGGTTCCAGGAGTTTGACCTGCGCTGAAACCCAGCCCACCAGGAGCCTTCGGCCCTCCACGTCACGGGGCAGCTAACAGTAACGGTTCGCATCCCCGCGAAGTCAGGACGTAAGGTGCCCGCCTTCACCTGGTCGGCCAGACACCCGCCCGTCCTGACAACGGCGGCCACCACATCTCCCTCCGTTGGGAGTGAGGGAGTGGGAGGCAGTCACCTCCTTCTGCGAAGCAGTCATGGTAGCGAAGGAGGTGGCGGGACGGCTCAGGGAGAGAGCCTCCCGTCCCAGCCGCCGCGGGAGACGCTCCGGGCGTCGGGAGCCGCGCGACGACTCCCGGCCACCGTAGGCGCGGGCCTGCGGGCGGAGAGTAATGGGTAGCTCACCGTCCGATCAGGACAGGCCCGTGCCGGACGGCGCGTACGTGTTCCACGCGCGCCTCAAAGAGATGTCAGCATCGAGGAGGGGCCCCATAGGGCCGAAGCCTGCCGGGTCAGCGGGATTGTCCGAAAGGGTTACCGCTGGCTCGGAACATAAAAGGCTAAGGAAGGAACACGGGTGGGTTTTAGTCAGTAAGAGTCTGACACTCCCTTCCGCTCCACCCAGAGCGGGAGGGGTCATTTGATGATCCCATCCGCAAAAAAAAAAAAAGCGCTCCCTTGTTTCTGGAGTTTCGGAGAAGTTTCGGGAGGTTCCTGCACATCATCAGGCGGGAGGAAACGCCCGGGTGTCACCATTGCCAGGATCGCCCAGAGGACACGGTGGAGGTCTGCCCCGCTTGGGCGGAGCACCGCCGTGTCCTCGTACAGGCGATCGGCAGCGGCGGCGACCTCTCGCGTCCGGCCCTGGTGCAAGCCATGGTCCGGCGCGAGAGGGAGTGGGAGGCAGTCACCTCCTTCTGCGAAGCAGTCATGCTAGCGAAGGAGGTGGCGGGACGGCTCAGGGAGAGAGCCTCCCGTCCCAGCCGCCGCGGGAGACGCTCCAGGCGTTGGGAGCCGCGTGACGACTCCCGGCCACCGTAGGCGCGGGCCTGCGGGCGGAGAGTAATGGGTAGCTCACCGTCCGATCAGGACCAGGCCCGTGCCGGACGGCGCGTACGTGTTCCACGCGCGCCTCAAAGAGATGTCAGCATCGAGGACGGGCCCCATAGGGCTGAAGCCTGCCGGGTCAGCGGGATTGTCCGAAAGGGTCACCGCTGGCCCGGAACATAAAGGGCTAAGGAAGGAACACGGGTAGGTTTTAGTCAGTAAGAGTCTGACACTCTCTTCCGCTCCACCCAGAGCGGGAGGGGTGATTTGATGATTTCCCATCCGAAAAAAAAAAAAAAGCGCCCCCTAGTAAGCGCGCGGTCCAAATGGAATGGGTACAAAGTACAAGTTTTTAACTAATTTTCCCTATAGTCTTATTTCGTTTCGCTAGGGTTCAAAAAATAGGCCCTCAGTCCAGATGCACATGTTGAATTCGCATTATTCGCTATATGATTGTCGGCGTGTTTTCAATTGAATCATTGAAACAGGTGCCGCCGACCAATGCGACACTAACTACTACACCAATTAAAATCTTTAATAATGTGTATGTAAAAAGGTTTATTTCATTTAAAAAAAAAGTTAAAATTGTAAAAGCCGCTCGCGTGCTCGTGGCGCGGCTTGCTTTGCTGTAATTCGACAAATATAAGAAGAGCTCCAGATGCTATGCTATACAAAATGTATGCTAAGCGGAGCTCTTTTTACGTTGGTCATTGAAAGTCCCGCGGCCGGCCAACGGCCGAGTGGGGCTCCGTAGCGAGCGGGGCTCGGCGCCCCTAGGACCGCTGCGCCCGTGTGCACCGCACACCCTGCACAATAGGTAAAGACGGCCCTGGTCTCCGTTTAGATTGGCCGCCGTGGCCGAAATAGGGTCTGGAGGACTTTATGTAGAATAAAAAATCACGCGGGGGCACGTTTCCCGCGCACCAAATGTTTGGTGTAGGCATCATATTGTAGTCTTTGGGTGTAGGTACTCGCTGAGCACGCAGACGCCTCGGCAGCCACTGGCGCGACAATTTCGTGCTCTGAGGGCGCAATCAAAACGTGCTTGAACTCGACGGAAAAAGTCCGATTCGCATTGTGACTAAGAGCTTGTCCAGAAAGGGCGAATTCGCCGCGATTCCCTCGCGCTGCATTATACTGTAGGGGGGGTCGGCTTTCAGTCTAACCGGATGCAGCCGATTACCGGTATTTTACATGGAGTGACTGCCTGTCTGACTTTTACAACCCATTTATTGGGTGGGGTACCTTGGTATTGGTAAGACTGGTTGTCAGACTTTCGGGCTTCTGACGACCCGTAACGACTGTCAAAGATCTACGAATGTCAGCAGAGACCAACGGCATAACGTGCGTTTCCGGAAATTTAATTTGTCAGTAGAAAACATGGAGTTGAACGCTCTGGAGTTCGCGCGTCAACTGGACGCGCAACAGGTAGTCTCTAGTATCTCGACTCGCGCGCATCAAGCGCGAGTAGAAAGTGTGGCGAATTGCACGCGATGCTTGTGGACGCGATGTATCTCGTTAACGTGCGAAACGTTTCGCGGCGAATTCGGTACGGGGAGGCAAATCTTGCGATTAAATTTTTTAAGCGGCGGGATTTGACTTACGGTGTCAAAAAAAGCTCTAGGAAAACACGCCAACTTACTTTCATAAATCGAATTTCAGAAAAATAATGCCATTTCATCTCCTCCTTGTAATACACCAGAAAGTCAATTAAAGGTCATCCATTAATCTGTAGATAAATTGTTAACTATGCAGACAAACCGAAACTGAACAGTTTTTGTTGGCCAGTATTGTGTACCGTGCTACCAAAAGCGTGGTGTCTTTGAATATTGAACACGGAAAAGGAAATACGCCATAACGTGCACGGTATGGTTACCGGTGTGTAACTAGAGCCAGCACTAGCTGACCCGCTCAGGTTCCGTCGACTTTCCTTTTATTATTTCTTCTACCTTATGGTTCAATCTAGTGCCAAACCAAACCCTGCTTGGTTTGATCTTGCTACGCGTTGGGTCTGGCTAACGTTGGATTTATTCAGACGTGTGCACAGCATAAATAAATAAAAAACAAAATTCAGACTGACAGTCTTTATTTCGAATAATAGTTACTTTATAAATACAAATTGAGAAGTACCGATTCACAACAAAATATTACCTAGATTACAATGTTCGACAAAATAATTATCACTTATCACTTCATTACAACTGTACAAGTTTACAGGGTCGGCGGGCCACGACGCGGCCGTGCCATTTGACTATCGCTTGTGTGCGGGCCGCCAGGCGTCTGGCCAGCCGGCCCGCGTCCGGTCGGGCCGCCGGCTGTCCGGCCGGCCGGCCCGCTGTCCGGTCGCAGCCGCTCACGCTCCGGCTCGGGCCTGAAGGCGGCCGAGTGTCGCTCACCTGCTGAGCGAGTGCGATCGCTCGCGGGACCCCGAGCTCTCACCGTTGCACCGCAAGCGGTCATTGCCTGTAATATGCAAACATCGTTTTAGTTATTTACATCGCATAGAAGAGTATTAACGGTGACTACAGCATGAATGAGTTACAATGCGAGCTAAATCTCGTTTAATTTTTAGTTTTATTTTAATGCAAACGAGTGACCGGCACAGAATCAAAAGATTCACCCGGCATCAAGAACATAATAAAGTAAAATCAACAGAAAATGTTAAATACTAGAAACAAAATGTGAATATAAGAAGCGAAAGAAATAAACGGCACACGAACAATAAACAACACAATATAAAACCAATTAATATAAGATCATGTCGCAACATGTGTTTCAAAAAGTGTAATAAAGAAAAATAAAGCTTTAAAATAAGCATCTAACGACGAAAAGGCCTGACCTAAGAAATGATGGCCTTGTAAACTGGTGTCCTATAACAAAAGATCACTCATCATAAACATTAATACGTCAGAATGTTTCTTAAAAAATGTACTTTCGTCTGTTTCTTTTGATTGATTTAAATGTTCGATGAAGACTTTATATTCGTCACATCTATTAGCAAACCACAATATTCACAAAATAATGATACGCGTACATTAGGAGATAGTGTTTAGTGGCACGTGTACTGACCGAGCCTCTGGTGTTGTGGAAGTTTGTTGAAGAAGGGATGTTTGAGTGCCTCCCGCAGCGTGATCCTCTGCGAGGGCTCATACTCCAGCATGCGCGCGATCAGGTCGAACAATTGTCGCGACTCTTCGCTGTTGCTCTGTAGGTACCTCTGCGGAAACATTCAAATGCCCTGGTCAATAAACTCTAAAATAAACAAGACTACGGCATTACGTAAAATATGTAGATATCAATGCTAGCACGCTCATCAACACTAAAGAAACTTACCATCAACGGTTTGCAGTTTTCTCTGACGTATCTGCCAGCTGACGATTTCTCGTCCCAGTCTAATTTGCCGTGGTAAAAGTATTTAGTTTTTGTTTTACGCGCCATTCTGAAACGACACAAATACAAATTGAACTTAAAATTTAAATGAGTTTAACGTAGAGCCAGTATGTGACGATAATGATTGCCCTAGTTTTGAAAAACCAGACGAGTATTTATATCGGGCGGCACTTATGTGTACGGAACAAATGGCTGTTTATTTGAACGGCCCGGGCCCGGTATACCGTTTATAAGTACTTAGATCGTGTTGAGTTGCGTAAACTGGAATGGTGCGCTGGTAAACAAAGACGTCAGAACATCCACAGCGAGAGAATAAATACGTGGATATATTCAATAACACATTTAGGTTTTTAGAATACAGAATTGGGAATTAATTAAAAAATATTTCAATAACACAAAACTCAATGAATTCGAAATTAGACTAATATTTATCAAGATATTTTTTTTTAAATGCTTCTAGAATTGTCTGAGCTTTTGATCTTACTAATTGCTTTATCGGTTCATAGAACTTAACTGTAATTACAACAAGTGTTACAAACCTGTAGGGTATGGGTCCTAGGATCCTCTCCATCATGGCGAGGTGTTCCCTGTTGTCATGTGTCTGGAAAAGTGTGATGCCGAGGTACAGCTCGAACATGATGCAACCGATAGACCACACGTCGCACGGCTGGGTCCAACCCAATTCTGGAAAAATATTATTAACATCGTGACAAGGTTTTATTTTCCAACTATTTAACAATAAAATAGTTAACATTAGGAAGGAATGTTGACAAGGCCTGTCCGAAAAATCACCGTGACCAAGAAGGCTGATATCATTGTCTTTATGTAAGAGAATAATATATGACTAGGTCATAAAGCGGCTATTCATTGATTCTGAATATACAACGCGTGTGCACAAAAGAACACACAATCAATGGTTTTATCGATTTTATTGTCAGTTGATCAAGCATTCTTACTCTACAGCTGGATAAAGATATTTTCTTTATCCAGCTGGACGGATATCTTCCTAGGAAGAGATAATTCTATGCAACAATTACAGCATGGCAATGTACAAGCTTCTGTTCGTATTTCGCGGGCTTTTAGAAAACTACTAGAAGAATGCTTGTATAAAGGAGTTGTATAATGGGTGACACGTACCTAATATAACCTCTGGCGCTCTGTAGTGCCTCGTGGAGACAATGGTGCTGTGGTGCTCGTGGTCGAACGTAGCGCTGCCGAAGTCAATGAGTCTGACGTCACTGCGCTTCACACGCATCAGGTCATGTTTCTGTACACAATTTTGTATCAAATTAGATTACACAAATTAGCTTCGTTTACGACGCACAGAATGCTACACTCTTGGCCAACAAATTCTACGAAACCAAATCTGTTTGAACTGTTATAAGTACAATGTGAACACTAAGAGATTACCTTATACTTATTATGTCAAAAGCTGTAAGAGAAACGATTCTTACGAGAATGACGAAAATAGCGAGTGCGATATTGAGGTGGCGATTAGTCACTACTTGGCCATCACATACTGTACTGATCCAAAATAATGTAGCTATAGGACTGTAACGTTTCGCGATTGACCTTATAGAATTGACAATTTTATTTTCTTATTTATTGTATCATTTGGAATTCGAGCGTCAATGCTTTGATTTCCATTCTTACATAATTTGAAAAGTAAGTGCGTCAGCGAAACTTTGCCAACTGCCAAAAATGTTTTACATTCTTGTTGATAGGCAACATACGAGCGAACTTTGCTAGTGGCTTGCTCTCTTTTAGACCGGTTATTACCTTTAACATTTGATGATGGCTTCAACCAATTTTATGGAACAGGTGCACCATGCAGCTATAATTTTTTGAACTGACCTTTTTGGATGCGTTATAAACGCTGACGACTTCGTAGTCGCTGTCGACGAACAGTATGTTCTCTGGCTTGAGATCTGTGTGGGTGAGCTTGTTGTCGTGCAAGAACAACACGCTGTATATGAGTTGGTACGCGATGTGCCGCACCTGCTCTAACGGATACGGCTGGTAGTTGTTGTCCTTCTGCAAATGTATAAAAATACATCTTATGATTCATTGTGTTTTTACATAATAAATATAAACTTTAGCCTCGAGTCTAGCCTAGAATAAAAATGGTTAAGAGAGGGGCTTGTGGCTAAGTAATAACAGCCAAAACTTTTTAAAAGAGTAACGGTGGAGTTTCTTGCCCGTTCTTCTCCATACGAAAACTACCCTTTGGAATGGGCGACTAGAATCAATTCTATTTTATCGTAATTTTTGACGTTCAAAGTGCCTTTTATGTGCCTATTTGAAATAAATGCTTTGACTTTGACACTCAGTAACTGGGTTATGGAAGTCAGATAGGCAGTCGCTCCATGTAAAATACTGGTATTCAGCTGCATCCGGTTAGACTGGAAGCCGACGCCAACACAGTTGGGAAAAGGCTAGGCAGATGAGATGATCTTTACCATCAATAAATCTCGGCTCATTAGGCCATATGGACACCATTTAGATGGATGGGCCCACAGATCCAAAAGGGTGATAAATGACTGCTTCCATCACAGGACGTGTGGACGTCTTGAATGAGACTGGCTCAGGACCAAAAACTATAACGTAATGCGGGAAATGCATAAATAAAACTGTAGATGACTGAGTGTTTTGCTATTTTGAGTAACTCTGATTTTACTGAATATATTTTGATAATGCGTTCTGATTGAAATTGTCATATTGGACGAGATACGGGGAGAGTTCTTTCGCGTTAGTCCTTCAAATTGCAAGGAATGTGACTTCTACGAGTTTGCTTATGTAGTGTCTCAATTTAAAATGATCAAGGCTTGACACAATACCCAACAAGTTATTGAACGGAATCGGGTTATTACAATAATGAATAGGCCACGGTAAATACTAAAATATTGTTAAATTTATACTTTTGCGTCATTGTAACAGGATAAATAATCCCATAAACAAATACTTATTATATCTAACAGAGTTTGCCAATGTTTTGTTTATTATCTTTCATAATGTCAAAGCCAGAAATAAATTATTCAGAACAGATAGAAAAGTAAATGTACCAAAAAAATATAACCGTAACTGCTATCGGTTTTATTATTTTCTTGTCTCAGTGTCGTATTCAAATTATTGAATCAATTTAAATATGAACATGAAACAATTATTCAACTTCAACACAGGTTAAATTGTTTGGGGGTATCGTGAAAACCCGCATGTTGGGGAACCATTAATATAGGGGAGCGTGGGGCACAGTGGATCCATTTTCTTTCAATGACTTGTAACTTTACTTTTTTTACCTCAAATTTTCTATCATGTTGACTGAGTCCTAGAAAATATATTTAAATTTGAACCTGTATTACAAAAACAGACCTAAAAGCACTCAGTATTTTTTTTTATTTTTTTTTATTTTAAGTGATAAATTATCCACTGTGCCCCATAACAGGGGCACAGTGGATACTGATTTGGGTTACACTGGATCCTGTGAGTCACACTGGATAATGATTAATTTATATTCATTAAAAAACGTGTATTTAAATTAAGTGGTTTATTTTTAATCATTAAACATGCGTTTAATTGTAAACATAACATAAATCTTTATTTGAGGTAATTTAGACGTGGACTTTGTATTTGGAAAGTACCTATAATACTTTAAACTTAGGTACTAGTTTCACAATATGAAAAATCAAACGATCAATAAATAGAACACATCTGCTGTCCTTCAACTGATAAGGTTGACATAACTAAACCTCTTACAAACAATAAAAAACAATTACAATCATAATATTCTTAATCCTCCACAGTGGATACAAGATCCACTGTACCCCAATTCAAAACGATCCACTGTGCCCCAGTTGGAGAAGTCTTAATTAAAAAATCCTACCAAATTATTTATTTGTCAAATAAACATATTAGAGTAACAAAAATTCTCTACAGTAACTTTAGATCATATCACATTATCAACACTTGTAAAATTCTAATATACGGAAAGGCAAAACGTTTTACAAAAACACGTAAAATAAAAGTTTGTGGTTTACTTGTCGACGGATGCTCCGTACCGCGTGCGTCCACTCCGATACTAAGATGGCGACTAGCTCGGTTGCGGGGGGAGTGTAAGAACGGCAACGTCGCGAACGCGTACGCGTCTGTTTGGTTTAAATACACACCTACAATGATTTATCCACTGTGACCCAGGATCCACTGTGACCCACGCTCCCCTACACTTTATTACTTAGTCAGGATGACGCATTCAGCATCGAATGTACAGTATCATGCACAATAGTAATGGTAATAATAACTTGACACTCACCAGGAAATCAAATACACTTTGTCCGAGCATTTCAAATGCGATGCACATGTGTCCGTGGTATTCGAACCAGTCCAACATCTTAACACATAAGCTGAAATAGAACAAAAATAGTGTTTTAACATCATTTTCAGAAAGTATAAAGTACATGTTTCCTAAACCGGTTTTAAAAGAGTGTGTGCAATAAATAGACGTCATAGAATGAATTACATGGAATCAAATAATATGGGGAGTCGGTAGCGAGCGGCAGACGGTATTTTAGTGTGTTAGGAGTTGACATCGGGTTCTTGGTTGGCGAGCCGCCAGCCAGGAGCGGTAACGTCGCATATAAACGTGCAAGGTCAAATATTGCTACATTCGACGGCGTCGCGCGTCGCCCGACCAGCCTCGACTATCAACACGTGACGTTACACACAATAATAACACACAATCAAATCAAACACTCACTTTTTACAATCAGGGTCAACTTCAGCTAACTTTTCTAACACGTTTATCTCGAGTTTTGCAGCCTCTCTGTACTTCTCGACATTCTTGATAATCTTCAGAGCCATTCTGTGCTCCCTGAAATTTAAAATTAGATATCATGCTTTATTTTTGTACATAAAACTCGGAATTTTGGCAATAAGTATGGAAATTTGTCGGTGCTATTATAAACAAATGGAAATAGATATGAATAATTAGTGAGGCGTGTCCTGCCAAACAATGCGTGTCATCATCCGGCGCCGATGTTAACGACACCACATCACCTTAGTTTATAAGGGAACTTTACCTTTTACCATTCAAAATTTCATTCAACAATTTGGTCATTCAGATAGCTTCACATTTTGAGTTTACTTACCGTTATTTTAACCATGCCAACACAATAAACAACAGAATATACTTGAGTATAAAAATACGAACAGGTGATATGCAAATAGTCACAGATGCATACATTTCACTGCGAGCCACGAAGTGCCGATGGTATCGCAGTGGTCACAAAAAGCTGTGCTATTCGAGTAAATAAAGAAAGATACTTACAGTTCTAAGTCCTTCACCTCGACCACCTTGCCGAAGGTACCCTCACCGAGCGTGTCGATGATTTTGTCTGCAATGAAACCAAGGCAACATAATTAATCAAATGTTCACTGCACAAAGTCATGATGGAATCGGCATTGGTATTCCATTCACTATAAGTTAACTGATACACGTTTTCAGACTCTGAGAATTATGGTCAATTCTTGAGAATATCAACTATATTAGTATCATGAAATGCAACACATAGTCATAGACGACCAAAACCCGAGGCTCCAACATGACTTCGTTTAACATCCAAATGGACTCTGTGATGTTGTTACTATTTTTATCAAAAATTATAAAAATACAATTAAAAAGCAGAAATTTAAGTCTGAAATCTTGAAAACACGGCGGTAGTAATTGTGTGACAAAACTCGTTTTCTTGTTGAATTTTCTGCGATCTGTCGTGTAGTGTTATGTTTTTGTGAGTCATTTAATGTAACTAGTGTTTGGGTTTCAGTTATTCTGAAAGTCATGATTGTTTAATTATGAATATGTATGTGTTGTGTAATATTTATGTATGTGTGGTGTATTGTGTATGTGTATTGTATGTATGCGTAAATAGAGTTGTTAAAGTTATGGGTGTGGACACGAACATCTCGCTCCCATGACATATCCAGGCCAGTAGACCAGATGTCCGTCCTTGTCGTCCTTGACGGAGGAGCGTGCCCGGGAGCTCTGCATGCGCCAGCGCCGCACCGCAGTCCGCCGCCGCACGAGCCGCACGCGCCGCGCAGATGTCACGCCACAGCCACACGCACCACGCCACATGCACGGACAGCGCGCCACGCGATCCGCACGACCCGAGTAGTGTTGTACCCAACAATCAGACAATGGAACGGTTGCCCGTCAGACAAGCGACAATTGGTATGGTGTGTCGGAGGTACATGCTGTTAGAGGGCGGGCGGGTGGCGCTGCGGGGCGAGCTGCGGGCGGCCGAGGGCTCGCTCAGCCGCCCGCGCGCACCGCGCGCCTGGGAGCGGGACGGGATCACCGGGGATGGGAGATGACACACCACTCGCATTCCGATCACTTGCACAATCTACGCTCACACAGGTAATTTAGGATAAATGTCCACCCGAACCTCTCTTAATTATTAGGTAACATTACTAACTTTATAGGGAAAAGAACTATAGGATCTTCTTTTAAGTATAGAATTTGAAAATATTTTAACACACAGAAGACACATGTTAGCTTTGATCCACGCACAAATAAATTTAAGACATGCACTATCATTGTACTGATTAGTATCTTTTATAACAACAGTCACGTCAGACATTGTTAGTAGAACTAAGTTAAGCATTAAAAAAAAATACCCTCTTTCGATTTTGTTTTAGATTTCTCTCGGTACCGTCGCTTTGTAATTAATCGCTGAGAAATACATGCATTGGCATTCCTAGTAATTCTTATAAGTTAACGCAAAAAATGCGCCAGGCAGGTATCACCTGATTAATTCACTTTGCGAACAGAGCATTTTGTTATTATTATCTTGCTACTATAAAAATTTAACAACGGAAACAATGCATACGCTGGTACAATATGTAAATAGTGAATAGTGGAAAACCACGGACCAGGTGTATGTTAGCGGCACACAGTGCGCAGGCGGGGTGGTTAGCTTGTGCTTACAGGCGGCGTGACCGCTTGCCGCGTCAGGTGCCGGGGCCGCAGCGGCCGCTGCCGCGCACGCAGTTCGGGCGGCAGCAACACTACATCGCCCACAGCCAAAGGTTCAACTTTTTTAGGAGCGGACGCTGCGTTGCTAGTTTCCTTCATCTCCTTATCGCCGATACGTCCGTACATCTCGTCCAAATGAGCATACTTCATTATGAGTCCTTGGATCTCCTTCCGTCTCGTTTCCCGCTCGCTGAGCACTCTGTCTCCGACCGGGGTTTTGTCGTCGTCCTCATCGCTCGATGGAAAATATATTTGTTTCTGGCGTCCTACTTCTCTCGCTGGTGAAGTCGCCGGTGTTTTGGTTATCTTTAACTTTCCATTCGTGTCGTTTGTACCTTGTTGCAGTGGTGATATTAAATCTCGAACCGCGGGATGTATGTTTATATCTATAGGATGCAATGATAGTTTACCCATTTTCTTGTCACCATTTTCGCTTTTTTCAGCTCTTAAAGATCTCCTTTGATGTCTCCGATACACACTATCTCTGTCCTTGCCATAATAAGGTCGATCTTTCAATGGAATGTCAAATCCATTTTTGTATTCATCCTTCTGCTTGTTACTCGAAGATAATCGCCGGTCAGCAGTATTCCTGAAAGGGGTTTTGGCTCTTATCTTTTCATGAGAAAGATTGTTTCTTTTAAACGAATTTTCCCCAAAAACAGCAGTCGTTAAACTTCGCATTAGTCCTCGCGGCAAAGTTGATTCAGGTTCTAATGTTTTGTCCCGATCTTCTTTTTCTCTCCTTGCCCTTTCTTTTTTCTGTACAGCTATCCTGTCTAACACTGAGGAATACTTATCTTCCAAGCGACTGCGTGTACTACCTAACGAAATGCTGTCAATGTTATTGTTGGGCTCTTTCAGAGGGTACCGTTTAGTGAACGGCGATGATTTATTATCTTTCAAGTGAGCTCTGCGGAATGAGTCAGTGCGTCCGAGCGCGCTAATCCCGGAGGTAGAATGCAAAGGTGATGTATCGATGCGCGACTTGCTCGCGCCCAGGTAACTCGAGTACGTACGGTCATCGTTCAACTTCCGCGCTGGCGCACCGGACGTCAAAGTTGATGTGTACGGTGAGATGTGGCCATTGTTCTCGTACCGCCGCACATTCGCTAACACGGAATTTTTGCTTGAAATGAGTTTGTCATCGAATCGCGGCCGAGTACTGGTAAGCCTTGTGTCTGAAATAATTTCAGTCTTCTCGGAGGGACCTCGTCGGGTTAAACGATTGATAAAGCTGGAGTAGCCATCTGACAGCAGTTGTGTGACGCTCGTTGTGGAAGATCTATTATAACGCTGACGCCGCGGACTCGTCGTGCCACTAGCACTGGTGCTCAAACTAGCCATATTGTTTGTTTTGCCGGTTTTTTTTTTGTTTTATTACTAGCACTTTAGCCGGGATATATCACATAATAGTCCAAAATCGTCATATTTACACAATGGAATCAGTTTAACAAAACATTGAGGTCTACTCGCGACTTTTCTAGTTTACACGGCTACTTCTTCGCTACCGAACATAAGACTGGGTCTATCTCGAGATCGAGAGCGTACCTAAGCGCGAACGAATTTCAGAAAGATCACTAGCGCAACCGAGTGCGGCCGCCGGTGCCAAGTAATCGTCGTGCACTAAAAATATCGGCAACCCGTGGGAGCGCCCTCCCGCGCACTCCGAGGTGCCCGCCGCGAACACATTTCTTCGCATTACTCTTTACCTACTACGTTTTTTCGTATTATTGAAATGTAGATTTTAGGCCTATTCCACGAATCTCTGTTGTTGGGTGTTTTGTACTTAGCATTGGCAAAGGTCAATGACCTATCTATATAAAAAAAATTTGATTCATTTTCCATTTAGTTACACGTCCCGTCATTCAGTTGGCAAAGTAACAATTGACCTTTTTTCTATTTGTAATAGAAATGACTAATGGTCATTCCTTCTAAAATTGTTTAAAAAAATCTGAATCGCAATTCCCTTTTACTCCCGTTGTCTAATTTTGTTGGTTGGTATATTAAATTATGAATAATATCACCGACAATAGTTTGTTCACGTACCTACGTCATCATGTGCTAAATATGTATCAGTGTAAACAAACATTGAAACTTATTTAATTTCACACGGTCATATTGGTAAGTAATTGAGCTTTGTAATGGCATCGTTGCATTGGGGATGCACACCTTTCTCTGAACGGTGAGCAGCGGAGCCAAGACAGTTCTGTCAATACGCGGTAGGTAAGCAGGTCAGTGGAGCGCGTGTGAGCTGTGAACAATGCCGACGGAGCCCGCGAGTGCCCGCGACCGACACGGACGACACCCGACGCGTGCGCACGCGGCTAACACGCAACCATACATCATCATAATAGTTATCCCTCATTTCTACCGATTATCAAATCAGCATGTCAAAACATGCGTAATCTACTCGGGGAACGAGCATGAGGACGGATGCGGTCGCTACCGAGTGGAGATGATAAAGTGACACGACACGACCGAGGTACGTGCTGTCTCACGCTTATCAATCAGTGTCGGTTTGTCCCCATCCACGTTCTCAAACAACGCATATTAAAATCAGAACCTTGATTGATTCCGAATGTTCCGTAATGATTTACGGAACATTCGGAATCAAACAAACAATGATTTGTTTGCTTTTAATTACAGATAAATAACAGATTAACAGCATTCAGTTGTGTTCGATTACTACTGATGTGACGCAATAATACCATACCGTCCTCACAATGCTGTTTACTGAATTGCAAGTGCGGCAGAGGAAACACAAAAAATGTCTGGCATTCTTCACGTAATATAGCGCACTTCGCCACTGCCAAAGCATATTCATGTAGCTACTGCTTGGTAATTTTCTACTTTCACTTGGCGGGTAAACATTTTTCAACACTATTAGTCGACGTTATTGCAAACTACCGTATTGCTTCTAATTACTGATCAATATCAGCAAGTTTTAACCTGGTGCATGTATTTCCCAACTAGTTTTGTACATTCTACATTTTGTATGGTACATTATAAGATTTATTTCAAACAAGCACATACCCACGGGTAACCTTTTTGGCCTAACAACACAGGATAGTTAAAGTTAACAATTCTTTCCAAAGCACTTAAAAAGCTGACTGTTTTCATTTTATGAACGGTCAGATAGGTAGTGAACACTAACAACAACACTGATGCAAGACTTTCGCCACTAGCACAGGAATCGTAGCACTTGTACATGGTAACTACCACGTGGGAATTATTAGTTAACATTGCACATCGGTAGCACGTTACTGAATGGCAAACAAACTGACGACCAGCTGTTTAGGGTCGTTTATTATTAGGGTGCAGGTAAAAACAACCCCAACAGCAACCAATCCTGTAATCCTGTTTGCTGTCGCCAGGTCATATTACTAGTGGGCACTAGTACGCTCAAGATTAGTAAACTATTAGTTTTGAGTAATGTATTCTTGAGGTAAATGTAACTGTATTATGTAAGTAATTATTTTAAAATATGAGTTGATTGTACGATCGGTTCATTACCCCAAAATATGACACCTTCGTGGTAAATAAGATAACACATGATTAAAGAAATTATAATATCGTCTAAAAATGTATATTTTGCTATGGACAGAATTTAAAAATCATATTATTCAATTCGTATTAGAGTTTTATCAGTAGGGGTCAAGTTTATCTTTATATTCGTAGATACTTATTAATTTTCTGAGCTACGCTGTACCAGTCAGTATTGTTTCTCACTTATTTTAAGGTAAAATCTGAACGTTCATAGCAGTTTGAAGCAATACATTCCTATGTCAAATCGTTGTTTATGACTGACCTTGCCCGCCAGTCGGCTACAAGCTCCATCTACATCGAAAAGGATCTCCGCGACCACGGAGAGCAATTTCGAGACATCGTGCCACTTGCATCCGTGCTCCTTGAGGAACTTCTTATAGAGCTCATAAAAGGAGCCGAACCGCAAGGGGAGCCGTACGCGATCTTGTTTTATTGACAATTCGGCCATTATGCACTTCACTGCACCGCACTGCACTGTGTCTAGTGAGTATAGTTTCGAACACGAGCGACGGAGCCGCCAGCGTCGTGGGGCGGGTGGCCAGCCGGCCGGTTGTTACACAACTGTAAGTGTATAGTGCCGCGCGATACCACAACACGTCTCCACTTAACTACGCGGACGACACAGATGACACTGTCAAAGATAACTTCAACCCAAATGTTATAAAAAACGGTCCAACCAATTAATAAAATGTGTACTTCGTTCAGCGACCGAGACTAAACTGCGTGGGTCCACCGTTCCATGGCATTTAATTAAAGATGGCATGCACAAATGGAGCAAACAATTTCAAGCTTTTGATATCGGTTTAAACAGGATTGATCCGCGTCCCACTCGTTAACATTGCTGTCGTTCCACCGCCATAACATGAAGGGAATTTTTGGTAAGTATGTAGGTACTTTGGAAACCAAGTTTTTATTTTATTTAGTAGGTAGTTTTGTTTATTTCATTTTACAGAACCAAACTGAATGAATTCAGCCAAACTGTTGAAACACTATCATAATTCTATAGATTCAGACGTCTTGGAGGAAAATATCCCTTTGTGCCTTTATTTGGATATCTTATACTTACTGCAATAAAAGTATAATTTATTTTTAATTGTTGATAGTGAGCAACGTATCAGTTATAATTATCACATAGGGATTTGTTTTACTATGGGTGAGGGTGCATGTGTGTGTGATAATAAATCTTGAACCATAATCAGCATGTTTCTATTATGAATAAAATTAAGCAATTCAAATTATTCATACTTAATATAAGTAATGTGATTTTCATTGCATTGCTTATCAACGAAATCAAATATGTTTTTAACTATTTACACCGACGCGACGAAAAGTTAATCTGCGACTTTCAGTTGAATTAATAACACACATGGAAAAGTATTTTGGTATGCTTACTAAATTAGACGGTTGTAAAAATAAAACAATTTTTTTCAGATTCATTGATCAGTTTAGGATGAACTTTCATTTCAAGCATTAATAAATTTTTTGAAGACATTAATTTTCAAAGTTCATGACTTTTGAAGTAGTGGGATAGTCAGGGCTTTCTAATGCAGTGAAATGGACTTTAATGAGCTTTTGTAAGCACGTTGTGTTACAGAAGTAATTTGGGGAAGCATAACCGCGTACTTGAGGCGGAGCGGTGCCGCAACCTGAGCGATATCGGCAAGGTCGGCCGGAAGGAATCGGGCATTACCAAATAGATAGGTGGGCAAAACAACGGGCGTACCGCATTTATCAGACCATATCTCGACCGCTCGCGGCCACCACAGCACGCCACGGCCTATTGTAAATGATTCGCGATAGCCTATTCTGTACCTATAAACTTGACCCCTGACCACGATTAGCTCTAAGCTATTAATGTACACAAGTACTTACATCACTCATTAAGACGTGACAATTTGGCGAAGTAAATAATCCATCCCATCAAAAACATTGTCATGTAAAATGTTGCCAAGACGAGACCACATGGCTCGCACTGTCAAAAAGTTATCAGATCTCATGTAGAGCCAAGCTTCTAACTCTACACGCCCTAACCTCACAAACTCTACACCTTAGTCAAAATATGAGGTTTGGCCGTTTCGTTACTACAATAACTATTGTTTAACAGAAAAGTAATGAACAGTGAATAAATTTTTCACCTTACGGCCCATGTGACGGTAGCAAAACGGCCGGGCGGCCAAACACCCAAACCACATATTTTGACTAAGGTGTAGAGTTTATTTATTTAAGGATTACCAACGAGATACATTACAATTATTTTTTACCATTATAGAACTTGTATAATATACATTATCCTGTAATGCACACTCAATTACAGGTAACCACAGCTTACACTTTGTAATTTGCAGGTCAGTATCATAGAGGCAATTCCCATATTTTTAAGAACGTTTGCATTCTGCATCGAGCTTTTAAAAACACTCTCGTTTGCCTGCATTTTTGACAAGATTATAACATTTATAACATTGTTTGTCTGTTATGAGACTAGACCCTGTAATAGCTGGACAAAAGTTTGTTATGTAATCGGTTACGACAAGTGCGATGTTGCCTGCTTTATCAGTTTTGCGTAAGCAAATGAAGGGCAAAAACAAGTTGCCTTAATACATTATTTTCCATAACATTTAATTCCAATAATTTCAAACACGTACGTAGACCTACGTATTAGTCAATGTTATGACAGTGCAATCAACGTATTATACTTACGTTGATTGTTTTAATTAATGCGATTATTTGCCCAATAAAACTAAGCGACAAATTATTGTAGCCTGCAATGTGCTAAATAAGCTCATCAGCATCATGATTATGGTAGGTGCTAGGTAGATTATAAATAAATATTTCAGTCTTAATACTGTGGGAGAAAATGCGAATATGACGAATCGCTTTCATAGGTGTTCCATTCTGCCAAAGATGCAGTCTGGTTTTATCAAAGCTCGTCATTGACTAACTTTCTGTATTTTTTCATAAGTTTTGGATTAAGAAAAATCGTATCTCAATTTCCTGGTATAAAAACGTGTAAGTTTCCTAGCATGTGGACAGTCATCATGCTCTGCCTCGATCCGGATTTAACAAGCTACAATTTAGTTTTGGTTTCACAATTCAAAACAATTGAGAAGCACGTCTCTTGATGAGTGTTCATTAGTCAACGTATCCAGAATGACTCGCAACGATTTCTACTACAGGCTGTTACTATGAAATGACAAATTGTTGAAATTGTATTTCACTCTTTATCAACGCGGTTCAATGTGACCGTATTTTACGTGCATGCGTGTTTGGTTGTCTTTTGCAATGTACTTGTTCATACTATTAGTTTAGAGCTATTTTCTAAAACAACTTAGAATTAGTGTTCTTCTAGCTTATTCTATCAACTCATGATTTACACGCTGTTAAGTTAAGGCGAAAGCGCCAGGGTAGCCCGCGGAATTCAATTTTTTTAACGTCTTTTGCAATTTGCTGGTCAGTATTAAGTTGTACGTTGATTAAAATATGATTCGCGGCCGTAACAAATATGTATTTACAGAATTATAATCATTAAAGTCATCAACACAACTCTCTAAGACCAAGTATCCCCAAGAATTACTATTTCATGAAATCTTGACATTTGGGGATTATACTAACTTAACAAGTTGTATTACTGCCGGTCGATTCTGTAAAAATCTCACTGTGAAAACTTAGGTGAAGTGAGTTTGTTTTTGCTAGGAATGGACACTATTGACAGCTCACTCCACGCTCACTTCACCTACGTTTTCACGGTGAGATTTTTACAGAATAGCACCGCTGATTGTAATGATTATGATTCTGTAAATACATATTTGTTACGACCGCGAATCATATTTTAATCAACGTACAAATTAATAATGATCAGCAAATTGCAAAAAACGTAAGAAAATTTGAATTTCGCGGGCTACCTTAGCGCTTCCCCCTTAAGAATGTAATGTCGCTGTTAACAAATCCAGTGAGTGTTATCATAACAGAATGCATGACGGCTGTCCCTCCTAGGTGAAGGTGATCATCGCGTTACTATTTCTGTGCGCATGCGCCGTCCATTTTTCTGCGCGAGAACAACGCCTTGTGGCGCCATCTATCGATCGCTTTCGGGATCTTATAGATCGTGCCAGCTGCTGATACTATTTTAGTACATCATACACACATTATTACGTTGTTTATTTCAGATTGGTGCATAGAAATCATTGTTGTTGCATTCGATTAAAGTTACTTCTGCATTAGCTTTCGCAATATGCGTTTTAACAAATTATTAAGTAAATTATGCAGTTTATGAAACTACGTAATTCATGTTATCCATGCAACACGTTATCGAAAACATGTGAAGTTCAGTACTGTTAAAATAAAATGTGATTGCCACGCATTGCGTAGGTACAGCAAAAGCAGAGATGTTAAAGACAAAACAAACAACTAGGTATTCAGTAATGGGGAAGTCCTTTGCCATTGTTTTAAAATTGCTTCTAATAGTTCCGAGGATAGTAGTAAATTAAATCCTTGACCTAATAATATATGCTAAAATAGATGCACATTGCTCTCAATACACGCGCGCTGGCAGCGCGTGGCGCAGTTACTTTTCATATAACATATTTAATGTAACACCCAAGTGTAATAGTGGTTTAATACTTGTTAAAGTATAGTAATGATTTGTTGGCTGACCTCTACTTCTTTGGACTGTTTCTCTGGTTTGAGCTGTGAGCTTTGTGTGGGTTGCTGTGGCGCGAAGGAGCAGGAGGGCTGGGGCTCCACTGCAGGCTGCTGTGTTTTCACAGGCGGCTGGGAGGCGATGTTGGGGCTCTTCTGCAAATCTGTCACTATGCCTTCGGCGTTCTGGACGCGTATCTGTGGCGGATGCACTACATTTGTTTGATTACCACTAGCTGGTGGTCTTGGAGCCAGCCAAGACGGGGGCACCGCAGGTGGCACAACAGGCGGCTGCTGTGTTATTTTCAACGCATTATCATTAACCTTAGTACTATGGTCACGGGCACATGGTTCTGTTAATTGTTGATTCGTATTATTACACTGTGACGTTTCATTTGGTTTCGTTACCTCTGGTTCAGGGACAGGTACCACTTTCTTATTGGATTCTAAATTTTGCGAGATTTGTTCCACATTTACGGTAGCTTTTGTGGGTTCTTTTTCGGGCCTACTATTTGATACTGGAGGTATTTGCGTTGGTGGTTGTTCATGAAATGGAATGGATGGCAATTGGCTAAGAGGTAGATTCGAAGCTGTAGTAGTAGCTATAACAGCAGCATTTATTACATTTTGGTTTTCTAACATAGCCGCAGCATTTATAGGTTTGGGTAGTTCCGGAGCAGTCGGCGAGACGTCATCTCTACTTTGGGAAAAATCAGTACTATCACAAGAGAGTTCCTCGAGACTTTGCACTAAATCAAGTGCAGACGCCTCGTGATAATCCGTAGAACAAGGAGATGTATCGTCACTGGTATCGTCTGTATCATCAGGTCTTTGTGAACTTTTACTACTAGGAACAAAAGCTAAACTAGATGTCACATCGTTCGAAATATCAGCATTCAATGATTCCTCACTTTGCGTAGACGATTCTTTAGCAAAAGAATCCTCGATGGCACTAACTTTTTCATCTTCACTAACTACATCGCTCACTGTGACACCTGACATTGGAACATCAGTTTTGTGTACATTTGTTTCGTCGTTGTTATTTTGGTCACCTGGTTCATTAACACTAGTCTGATTTGTATCTTCTGATTTGCAAATGTTGTTCACGTAGTTTTCCATTTTCGCTTGCTCTACTACAGGTAAACTCATATATTGTGGTATGGCATAGTCCAAATCTGTTAAAGGCGTATAATGAACACCACCCCCCTGTAGTGGCGCTTCAAAGTTGGGAGAATAATACTCAAACGCAGCATTTTCGTTGCAATAAATGGACCAAGGATCATTTGAAGGAATTAAAGGCAATCCATCATAGTAGAGCTCAGGGTTCATATCCCTATCGATTAGATATTCTGGCTTGTAGTCCCATGAAGGAACGAACGAATCTTCAAAGGCTAAATAGTTTTCAGGTAACATCACCATGGTTGGATTTAACTGACTAGGATCTAGTGCATACGAACCGTCGTAGAAAGGGTTGTTGAGCACTAGAGGGGGAGGTTGCATAGGTGTGCATTCCATAGTCACTTCAGCGAACAATCCATACTTAGATAAATCAGGTTCAGATCGACTATGCTGGAATGCGCGGGAGTCGATTTCGTGTGCGATATTTGCAGCGTAAATATCCGAAACGTCAAAACTGTGAGTTCTTCGCAAATAGCTTTCGGGTGGCAACTGATATTCAATGTTTTCATCTCTATCGATAAGTTCTACATGGTCATCGTACAATCCTTCATAAGTGGGCACACCCACATTGTTTATTTCGTGTAAGGCATCCGCATCGTTTGTTTGGCTGGTAACACTGGGTGCAACTTGGAGATCGCCGTTGGCGCATGCAGCATCACTGGGCAGTAGTAACACGTGCGGGAGGGCGGGCGGTGGTCCGCAGAACAGAAGGTTGTTGGGGGGTGGACGCGGCGGCTGGGCAGCCATGGCTCCGGGGCAGGCCGCCCGCGGCCCGACGCGGTGGACTAGTATTTCGGTGCGGTAGAGACGCGCCGGGCGGCCGGCTCAGCTTTGCGACTGACTGAAGGCGTTCCGAGTGACGAAGGCGAACACAAATAGAACGGGCGCAAGCGCGAGGAGGTCGCCGTCTCTCGCGCACATCTTCACGGGCGAAGGCGCACGCGCACTGGCAAGCCAAACCCGTCCCGCGTGTAATCCCAAACAGGCACGCTGACGTTTTACGCTTTATTCTGGTTCCGCACTTTGCTTACGATGTACAGTACATGTTGTATCAAAGAAGTGAGGGAAAGACAGGTTTACGGGTGGACACTTCTTGGTAATGGCGAGTTTTGGATTTTACAAGTCACACCATCCTTTCGCACATCCTCATAAATATAAAAAAGAAACTGTAAGACTGACCTGTTCAGGGGGTGAACGTGGTGAAGACTCGTCGCGATGGTGTCTCCTCCGCCTGTGTGACGTAGGCGAACGCCGGTGATGTGACCGTTTGGAACGTTCATTTCTTCGCCTCCACGAGTGCTCCGAGCTGTGAAATCATCGATCGGTGGGCTGTAGGGTTAGTGAGTAGGACAAGATAGTGCAACGTATGCAACAAACGTTTAGGTGAGGTCCGTGTGTGTATTTAATGATGATGAGCGAGGTTGGCCGAAGTGTTACTAACGTTGGCGAGCGTTTTCCATGAGCAGAATGCGGATCTATCAGCTGGGCAAGGTGGTCAGGTGGCGGCAGGCAGCAAACGCTCAGGAGCGCCCGCACGGCCGCCCACCGCCTCTGCCACGTGCCTAAGCCTTTGACGGTGCCCTATCTCTACAATCGCTTGTTCATCATAATAATGTACTAATTATATATTCGGAGATTCGTCGAATCTTGCATTTATTACACATGCCCATTTCATAGTCTACAAAACAAAATTTATTTTAAATAAATACTGTTACCGCACCCTACGATTACGTTAACACACAATTCTAATATCAGCGGTTGAGCCTTCACAGTCAAGGCCACTAAAAATTAAAGTAATCACTTTTTATACGAGAGTTACAAGCAACCAAAACACACTGATAGTGTCGGGAGGTAGTTGAAAATAGGTACAAGACGGAGATGTATGAGCAGCTGTTTGATGACAGTCGTGACTGGAGACTGGCGAGGACCCGGCCCGAACTGCGGTCACCGACACACTGCCAGCGCAGTCAGCTCGCCCGCGAACAAGATACCGGCTCAAGTAAAGCGACGTACAATCAAGTGCTCATTTCAAAACACCGCTACCGTCACAGTCTAACAAGCGAACAATCAAAACCTTCACGTCATTGGCACAATGTCATCGTCTATGAGAAATCACCGGTCGATTGACGTTTGTATACTTTGACACAAATTGTAGTAAATTACTAGTTCATTGCTATATTTTGTCATATATTCAGATAAATTTTGATCAGATATTATAGTAACCGGTTGAATGCCGTAATTACAGAAACAATTAAAAACCATTGTCTCGCGTGGATCCACGTTCCCGGCATATTAAGGTTTAATCCATACCTAGAATAACTCATGCAATTTACTTGCTTGTACTACTACTGTGTATGACTTACCAGCAAACGCGCAAACTTTGAGGGTTAGATATTAAGCTATAGTCGATGAATGTTAAACTGGCGCACTTTTCTCCCATAACGAAAAATAGGTACCATTATAGATCAATACTAAAAAGACACATTTCACCGTAACAAACAATAGGTATAGTGCGTAAAATGAAACTTTTTACTAGTAAGAACCAACTGAAAATAACATAAGAATGCAGAACGAGGGACGGTGGCGCCGCTAATAGAATTAAATGTACGTAATTGGTTTACCTAGTCGCAGTGGAGATAAATATGTATACGCACAAGATAATGCAGAAAATAAATGTCGATGTGTCTAATACTGTGTATATTTAGACGAACATTTTCTACTTGTTACATTTTAACGATGTAATCATTAGTGACATCTAGCGGCGACTAGTGCAACTGTTGCGAAAGTAAGCTAGACGAAATTTTTATGTCGCGTTTGCACACAACAAGAATTTATGACCAATTATAATTCCTAACAATATCATCACTATTATTTACACATACCAGTAAAGATGTATAACACGGTAAAACAGAAAGTAGTGAAAATCTTAAGAACGTCGTAGAAAGAATGTTTTAATGACGGAATGACTCCCGTCTAATTTCTTTTTGCATTAGGTAGATATGACCGAGTAAATACATTTCTGGGGCGGTCACTATCACTAGCCCAGTCAGCGTCTGGTAGATACTCCAATTTTTTTTTTCTATTTAGTGGCCTTAAAAATAAGAAAAATTTTCTGTATTTTTTTTTTTAAACAATGTTTGAGTCATCAAATAATTATGAATAACGCGAAATAAGTACGCATAGCTACACATCAAGCTATACATAACCAGTATAAGCTGACTTCTTATTGTACGAAAAATATATACAATGCGAGGTCAGCTAAAACTGGAAATGTATAGCTTGGTGTATCGCCGTGTGTACGTGAATGTTGAAAAATTACGTACTTACGATTTACAAAAGCATTCTACGTACATCAAAATTATTTCTTCCCATAACTATACTTATTTGCATATATCATTTGACAATAAATAAATGAAATTTGTATCCATACAGACAAATTGACTAATCTTAAATAAAAATTCCTTAAACGGATTGTGTCGTTCGTTACGGCTCAGGCGCGGAGCGCGGTGGAGTGCGCGGGCGTTGCTCATAATGTCGAACTTAATGTCACATTGTTTAGCGCCATACGAGAGGTTGAACTTGAACACTTGATTGTTTCTAGGCTGTGGGCCTTCGCAGTCTCGTGCTAAGACCATATGTTAAATATCCCACTGTGGACTTATGTATTTTTATTTCATAGAATCGATATAGGTTTTATGTAAATGCACCTGCTGTGGTAGGTGCATGAGAAAAACCATTGGAGGCCTTCGTACTTACAAATTGAGAAAAATGTAGTTTACAGAATGAAACAACATATTTTTCCGAATCAAAATCAGTTCTTTTAAAATTCTCCATCTTTTAAAGTTCAAGATTCACTAACATTTAAGTATTTAAAACTTTTAAAAGGATTGCAAAATGCGTGTAGGCGGCTTTTTGGCAAGGTTACTGCAGAACTGAAAGATAAGGATAGTGAAATTTAATCTAAGGTCGCAAGCAATTTTTTACTACTTTAATGTGAGATCGAATAGGATTAAGTTATAGCTATTACACCTGTTTAAATTCAATATCGTATCGTATTTGTTTTAAGTACCGGTAATTATATCGAAAATGTATAATGTATATTTGTAGTGTTTGATGTATTTTTAATATTATGCTTTTTTTTTGGTGTACAATCTACAACTAATATATATTATAAGGTAAAGTTTGTAAGTTTGTACTTTGTATGTAGGGGTAATCTGTGAAACTACCTACCAGTCGGATTTGAAAATTGAAAAATCTTTTTGTATTTGATAGCCCAATTCTTAAGGAAGGCTTAGGCTATTTACCATCACGCTATGACCCTTAGGAGCCGAGCAAAAAGAAAAAAAAATCAGTAAGCACGCTAAGCAAAAATAAGTACATAATAGCGCAGGCAGGCGATGAGATGCGACAGGGTGGGTCGGCGGAACAAGATTTTCACGCGGACGAAGTCGCGTATTAGGTATTAAATAATAAAATGCTTCAATTGATCGTAAATTGTGTTTGGAAATACAGATTAAAAAAAAACAAAAATAAGTGACGATGCGTGGCTGCAGTTTCAGCTTAAAATTTCACCTGGTTCGGTGGAGACCCTAAATGGCCGCGCCTTGAGTGGGGACGGGGGTGAGGGCGGCGGGGTTGCCTATTGTTCGCAACGCACGTACTGAGTAATGACAAAGCGCCCCTGCCCCTCCGTCCCACCGGCTCACATACCTAAGGCGCGGCCAACTACATAGTTCCGCGCGGACTAGTTTTTTTTATTTACGATTTGTTTTTCACTATTAAATTATGACTTTTTCTAATTTGTGTGGCTAAATAATAACACCCCACAGGTCGATAGATCAGGTTAAGCTACGCTTGCCGCGGTTGGTCTGTCTCAAATTGGAAAATTCTTTTTTTTGTGTTCAGTATTGCCAGCCAGGACAAGGTTTGTACGAAAGAAAACTTCGGAAATTCGAAAAACAAAATTGCACTCGTGTGAAACTGATAAACCGCTTAGTTTTAAATAACTTTTTAGGCTATATAGTGCTCTTCTTTGTTTCCATATTTTGTTATCAGGGCACCCATATCTTTTTCTTTTAAATACCGCGAATTGAAAAAGACTTTTGTATAGAAAGCAGACTGACTTACAAACAACAAGAAATCATCATTCTTACATAAGAAATGTAGTCGTCATAGGCTGTTTCCTGCTACACTTTCTGTTTTCGTGATCGTTTTTGTAAGCCACATGCGGATAGTTTACCTCATGTATTATCTTAACATTTCCCGAAACCCTGGGGTCTCGGGCTTTGCAAGGCGTACGAGGGACCGAAAACAACTCGCAGAGGCTCGTTAGACGTTTTTAACACAAATTAGGCACCTACGGACGATTATCTCTTTTCTTAATTTACGAAATAAAAAAGAGGTCTGTCTATGGCCCATTAGAAGCTTGGACTTGACATGATATGACAACCCAATTTTGGTTCAAAATAATAAAACTGAACTTGCTTTTCTCCTTATTAAGTTACTCGATAAAATTGTGAGGATTTTGAAAGCTGCCGTAAACAGTTTGTCAAATAACTGAGAGATACAGTTTCCTGTCTCAATCTACTAGCGCACCGATATTCGTAAACGTCGCGAATATCAAGTGATTACACAACGTGTGTCACTTTTATTTAAAGAAGGCACTCGATGGTGGTATCAATGTTCAACAAAGCGGCTCACGTCACACGACGCGGACTCCGTCGCGAATAACAAACACCGGAACATTCACTTTCGACGAACAACGACATAACATTATAGATTCGAAGCTTCATGTAGTCTCCACATGAGTTTGTGTAAGCTACTCAGAACCGGCTATTTCATAAAAATCTAAAACCAGCGTAACCAGTACCACACGTCACTGTTTTGACACCAAACTTATTTCATTAATTAATAGCATAATGCGTCTCTCTCGTTAAACCACTAAGTACTGCTACCTTTATTTTAATTGGTGAAATTCCTTTTTAGGCTTTCCTTTCCTCTCGGTGGGGACCGGTAGTCGAGGACTTTAATTACAACCAGAGGTGGCTGTTGAAGGTGAAAGCGAACTTGGGCGTAATTCGCGAATCGGTTGTGTGTTTATGTCTTCACAACGTGTACTTTCGGTTCCGCGCAGACCGCTCAGTTGTCTCGTGATAACGATACTTGTCAATATTGGTAGAAAATGTGTTTGAGAAAGTTTGTGTATCTCGTATTCCTGGCAAACATGCTATTACATGTGGTTTAACTTCCTGCTCTGTCAAGTTATATGTTGTCTTTAGAAGTGCCCCCCCTGCGTTACTTGTCTAATGTATGGCGTAACACTATTACTGAAATTGTACGAATACACTAAGAAAAAACTTTGAAGGGAAACATTTTAATTTGCAACGCGGTCAACGTTCAACTAACAACGGTATTCACACAACGGTTCTTTATATTTAGAAATACCCAACACGTGTATCGTATTGAATCATCTCTCTGTTTACCGTTTCACTGGTATTTCCTTATACTTGTTTCGTAATTTTACTTTCCTTCAACCTATTTGTAAGGATACGTAAACGCGAGCGGTTTAAGCTTGACTTAATAATTGTTTTTACGGCGTGTGACTTTACAAGTAAGGAAATTAGCACAATCTACAAGGCGTTCAAAGGTCAGAGAGGCAACGGAGCACGCAAAATCGTAGCGAGAGTGGAACGCCTCTGGCACAATGACCATAATCGATCGGTCGGCCGGTGCAGACTGCGGGCTCGGTTACGAAATCGAAAGCCGAAGTCTGCAACGTGACACGACCAGTGCCCGGTCAAGGATCCATTGCTTGACAGACATATAGTTGGATATCCATTAATCCGTCAGCAACCTAATTAAATTATAGCAGATCCTCGCAATTATCACGCAAGGCTAACATTAATATCAACTCCGTACGTCTAACTAAGCCTGTTTCGATTCTGAAAAAGTGATCACTTTTATGTTAGTGTTACAATTAAACCGTGTTCGGCCAGAGCGGGCAGTCGACACGCTGACAAGGCCGCGCCGGATGAGCGATTACTGTGAACCGTGTCAACGCTGCAGCCACGACTAATCACCCGCCCGCACCGCTTTTCGTCAGGTCAATGACAAGCACAACTAAACACGTCGCTCTGTACGAGCAAGAGTAACAAAAAACTGACATTCTTTTAGCCCAATTTGTTTGTAATAACAAACGCCTAGAAACTAGCTTCGAAAAAACTTTTTGTGGGGATCCAGCGCCTCATGACGCAGACGACCTGAATTATTCTAGGTCATAGGAAAATAAATTATGTAGACTACTGAAAGTCAAACACACTGGGCTCGCCTGATCACGTAACCAAAAAGCATTAGCCCTAATTAGAGCACCGAACAGACGATAAAGGAAAGTTACCTCGTTATTGTGAATGAATAATTTTAGATGATTAGAATCCAAATGTGGGTATTTGCATGATTTTAAGTAGATTCATATTTGTTTTGAAAAACAAAGATCTTTTTAAGACAGCATTGACAATTACCTGTTTTATTTTCCAATAACACATCACGCAAGAGTCACTGATCAAAAATGCTAAAAAAACCGTTTGTATAAAAACTGGCCAAGTGCGAGTCGGACTCGCACACGAAGGGTTCCGTGCCACAAGGCAAAAACGCCGAAAAAAAAACACGTTTGTTGTATGGGAAAAATATTTATTTTATTTTAATTTTATTATTAAAGTAAAAATACAACTGAGTATTTTGTGAATATTTCAAGTGCCTACCTGTAGCCATTATTGATATCGAGCAAAAAATGGCAAAAAATCGTGTTTGTTGTATGGGAGCCCCCTTAAATATTTATTTTATTTTGTTTTTAGTATTTGTTGTTAAAGCGGTAACAGAAATACATAATTTGTGAAAATTTCAACTGTCTAGCTATCGCGGTTCTTGAGATACAGCCTGGTGACAGACAGCGAAGTCTTAGTAATAGGATCCCGTTTTTACCCTTTGGGTACGGAACCCTAAAAAAGGTACCCATTCAAAAAATATATATAAACCAAGCTGACTAGTCAGAAATCGAACCTGGCGTATAGGATTTGATCTTACCAAGTTTTTTATTAAACATCACTTTAGTCATTTTAAATGAGTATTTGACGCAATCTTATTTTAGAAATACTGGTGCTAGAAGAAGTATTATTTAAAATAGTCTGACTATAGAGTCTCGTTCTTAATACTCTCATGTTTGGTGAAAGAGAATCCAGAGATTGTTCTAACCCGGACAACTATGTTCTTACTAGGGTCATCTCATTAATGCATAGAAAAAAGACTTGATTACAAAAGCCGCGCCTATGGACGCTACATTAGTATTTGTAGACGAGGCTAAACTCGAACAAGTAGTCACCAAGAAAGACAATAAAGCAGTGAAAGTTGAATAATAGCCGTATGTTTTGGCATTTGTTGGTGAACGTGAGCAGGACACCAATGCACAATGCTGTTTGTTTTTAGTATTATCAATACAGCAGAAACACCAAATTGTTTCGACATTAAACCATTACTTAACTTTTACGATGCGCGCAGTCACAAATTATTAAAGTTTCACCACGTGAACAAAATGATAGAGCATTTTCTTCACGTCTGATGTGTTTTTGATTACGATCCCTACCCATATTTTCGCGGCCGTTGAAGAAAATGGTGGTAGACGACTATGATTTTATATGCTGGCGTTATCTTTATAATAGCTTCTGCTCGCGACTTCGTCCGCGTGCACTTTCACCTCTTAGGGGTGGAAATTCGAAAAACCCTTTCTTAGTGGATACCTAATCTTCACAAAGAACACACCCTCCAAATGTCATGTCTCTAGGACCAGCGGTTTAGGCTGTGCGTTGATATATCAGTCAATCAGGAGTTTGAATTTTATATAAATATATAGATGTAGTTTAACAGTTGGTGGAAAATGTTCATACTATGCTTAGCTTTCATCCCGACTTAATTGGATACTTTATACCTGAATCCTGGCAAAGCGATAACTATAAACATTGTATATTGCTATTTGCCAGGAATAGAAACCGATACGAGATTTTTTTTTGTTTTTAGGGTTCCGTACCCAAAGGGTAAAAACGGGTCTGTCCGTCTGTCTGTCACCAGGCTGTATCTCAAGAACTGCGATAGCTAGACAGTTGAAATTTTTACAAATTAATTATATATTTCTGTTGCAGTTTTATTAACAACTAATACTAAAAATAAAATAAATATTTAAAGGGGGGCTCCCATACAATAAACGCGATTGTTTTGCCCTTTTTTTCTCGATATCAATAATGGCAACAGGTAGGCACTTGAAATATTTACAAAATACTCAATTATATTTTTACTTTAATAATAAATAATAAAATTAAAATAAAATAAATATTTAACATACAACAATCGTTTTTTTTCCCCGGCGTTTTTGCCTTGTGGTACGGAACCCTTCGTGTGCAAGTCCGACTCGCACTTGGCCAGTTTTTTTTAATAGAGGTAACTAACAAAAAATATCATCGCGCTCGAACAATGTCGGGATTAAAAGATGTCTCTTATTTTACGCCTGAGCGTGTCTTTACAGTAAAAAAATTACGTATAAAGTGTAAAATCATAGACTACAAAGTCGAGAAATAATGAGAATGATACTTGCTATACCGCAATATCTTTAATACTTTCTCTTTCCATTAATCTCACAATACCACAGAACCGCGCTCTTTTGAGCCCCCGATAATGCAGTGTTATCATTCGTGAAAAGAAGGAAGGAATAAAAACAATAAGTTCTAGTTACGTCATAACGCCTACCAAGTTGACAAATCCTTTGCGAGCGCATAAACCAGGACAGGACCTTGAAACATTCACTGTGAACGCTATCGAGACGAATCTTTTAAGCTATGGTTATGCCTGGCGCCCACGAATTTGTAGAATGTTTACTTGTTTTGTTAGATGTGTTACGACTTTATTACACAAATGTCTATGCACCGACACAGCGACAAAATACTGTAACTTAGAATATGTTTGCAAGACAATAGCGCAAGTGAAAGAACTGTTATTCGACCTGAAAATAATAATTACGCGTCTATGTAAACGTGCACGAATGGAGGTCGCTGTCAGCCAGACAGTGACTTCAATATAAAAATTGAAGATGGCCGTATTGGCCGTATTCGATGTTTGAGTCGTTTTCTATTTCCTTATTGTGGGATTGATACCTAGTAACCAAATGGCGTTAATGAGCAAAGAGATTAAGCAACCGCTAGAAGGATGGAATAAAGCGCAACGATGGTGAGTCACGGTGAGTTGTGCAATGATTTTGCACAACCAGTCCTCGAGCCCTCACCGCTACTGTCATACTTCATAATATAACGAGCAATCGTATTAAAAAGGATTTCAAGATGATTTATATTTTATAACGAGGGTCAGGGCCACTAAAAACTAGTAAAATAATTACAATGTCATAGAAACAGCGAAACTCTGTAACCGGTACAGTAAATAACGGTACAAACATTATGTCTACGAAACAAAAATGACTCGTCGGACATACCGGGTATGATCCAGATAAACCTACGGAGGTACATTAATTTGAATTAGATTTAAAAAAAGCGTCGACATAACCAGAACCTGATAACATCCTAAGAGAGAGGTTACGTTATGTTTTTACATTACTTTACGAGCATACTGATTTGAAAATTCAGGTTGGCACACTGTTACTTATACAGACAAACTCAACTGGTTAGTTAGCTTCAATCTTAACCTCACTGTTGACAAATATATAATATAAAAGCCTGCTCATGCTGCACTCGGACCGGACCTGTGGCAAGTCGATGCACTCAAACTGCCGACTGTGCGCTAGCTTTTTTCCTATTTATAAGCGGATGGGATAAACTCGGTTTCCAACGCATTTAGTATACTTTGGCGCGCTCAACGCTGAACACACACGAAACCATGGTTATGGGTGTTTTATGAATATTGTGTGGTATTGAAAGGAGTGGAGTTTGTTAGTAAGGGTTCATCGTGTTTGGTGATGTGGGTACATACGAAACGCTCCATTCGTGGTCGCGCATATTCTTCTGGAATGCAGCAGATTTGGGTGTCCAGGAGTCTACGCCCCGGTAGAGAGCGGGTAGTTCGGCCACCTTCACTTCGAGCCGCTCGGCCAGCCTCTGTTCCACGACCGTCTTGGGACCGCTTGTCAAAGGCCGCTGTTGCTCTTTTGCACTGCGCCGCTCCAAACCACCGTATCCATTTAATTTCTCTCCGTTGCAAGACGTCACGCTTTTGGGACTATCTGTGCTGAGCAATTTGCTTTTAACGGTGTCTACCTTACCGTAATTTTTGTATTGTAGCGATTCAGTTCCGTTCGCTGTTCGCGAATACTTCAAAGAATCGTACGTGTCGCCGTTCAGGCTGCTATATTCGACATTGTTTAGGTTGATGTCTCTATCGACTCGTTTAGTCGCGGCATCGTACCCATTTCGTTTGCTATAGCGTTCCTCGTGGCTTTGTTTGAGGAAGATATTTTCGAAACTAGTTTTACATTTAGGAACATTATTTAGGTAGTCGCTATAACTTAAATCTTTATTGTGTAAACCTTTATCACAGCCTTTTTTAAGTGTTTCTTGTATATCGATACCGTTCCCGTTAACACGGCTGTATGTGAAGCTCGCAGGCTGGACACTATCAGGTCTGTTGTCGACAGTCTCCGTCCGTTCAGCATCTTTGCTCTCGAATTCGTGTTTGGCAAGTGCAACACGCGACATATCACCGTTGACGCCGTTCTTATACTGTGACTTTCCGGTGAAATCGGCCGCCATGATGCCAGCTCTGCTTTGTTCAGTGGGAACGGTCCACGTATCGTGCTTCTTCTTCTCACTACTCTTGGAAGACCACGCCTTTGCCAGCGCGGCCTTAAGCGCCTCTCGCCGCTCGTGCACGCTGACCCTTGGGTACTCGTGTATAGGAACAATAGCGGGAGCGTACAGAGTCGAACGTGGTGTGGCTCGCGTTATGCGGAAACTTCTGAACTCCCTGTTGAACTCCGAACTCAGAGAATAAGCCGGTATTCTCGAAGTCACCATTTTGAGATCAAAATTTCCAGGCAATAGTCATAAAAACTTATTATTCTTCACAATAAAAAATATTTTAGCACAGAGCACACTGATCACATATCGTCTCTACCTGTAAAGAGCGTTGCAATTTAAAATATGTTGAACTAACAATAATAATGAGGCTGGAGTGCATCTAGTAAACGTGTGTTATTTTCACGTGTATTAGTATTCAGTGCAGGCCGTGGACGTGTCGGCGGGTTGTGGGCCGCGACCTTCGCGGTGGGCGGCGCGGCGGAGCGGCGGGACAACGCACTGGTCAACGAACCGCCCCGTGCGCCACCGACCGCTCAGCTCACCTCACCAGCCTGCTTGCATAACGCACTCGCAAACCGCTGCCCTACCTTATCTCTTATGCAGTTACATTTCGATCACGCCAAGCGCACGCACATCATTAAAAGTAACAAAAACGTTGTTAATATTAATGAACATTAGTCAGTGATAGAGTAATCTATTAAATGGTAGATAGTGATAAGACGTCACTTGTTTTGTGGAGCATTTATGCCGTATAAGTGCAACAAGTGTCGCCTTGGTCGGCGTCCCTAATATGGCTAGTGGCGTTGCTGCCATATGGCCCGCGGCCGACACATCCTAGCCTGTCTCCACTCCAGCTGCACCGATACAAACATATCGTTGTACAAACAAGTTTTCTGGGGCAATATGTTATGAACTTATGACTGTTATTAATTGTGAGATCTGCTTGTAATATATACTGTAACAAGCAATTAGGCCCAAGTTATAGGTAAATATAATTACGACACTTATGTATTTGTGGTTATGTCTGTAATAATTTTGTTTAGACTAGTTTTGACATTGATCATCATTCTGATCAAACAATAATATAATTCTCTTTTCGTCTCGAACGGCGAGACTGACTTGCGTTACATTTGTTTGATTATAAAGGCTTTATTATTGAATACATCACAAGCACGAGATAACAACACACGATGTTTATAAATGAATTCATGCAATTTATTGTTTTGGTATCGAGGAAAACATTAGAGCAACACTTTTAATCATTATTAATTTAGTCCAACACATTTTCGCAAAACACTGCTTGGAACCGACATCACTGAGTATAAACATGTGTACCGTTCAGCACACAGACGCGTTCGGTGGCTGCAACCAACTAAGTGGCATATAGCACTAGAAATTTTATATAGCGAGTAAGTAAAACCAGCCTTTGTCACACAACATCACGTACGACGCGTAGCATAGGACAGTGGTAGTATCGGTTGTTGGAAGGAGAGCAGCCACCGGAAGCGAGTGCGTTCGGTTGGCGACGGCGGCGGCGGGGCCGGTCCGTGCATACCTTCTCGTTGCGAGCGCGAGAACTGCGTGCGGTGTGCGTGCACCGCTGCGACTAAACTGACTGAAGGGAGGCAACGCGCGGCGGCCCGATGCGAGGACCCCACCGCTGCCGCCGCCTCTCTCCTGCGGTCCACCCGTCCACCACTAGTGACTCTATCGCGAGAGCATTACGGGCTGAATCGCAGGAGCACTGACCTTCGGTACAACAACGACGAGATGCCGATACACTAGCGATCGGCGAGCCCGAGCGCACGCTTGCAGCCGACCGACCGACTGCACTATTCCAGTACAAGTTTGTAACAGTTGCCAACCAAACAAAGTGCACTACTTGTACACGATATCTCGTTTGATACGTATTATTTTTGAGATGTATTAACAAAGAGAGAATGTCGACTCTTCGTTGTCTTTATAAAACAACATAATAGCCATTTCCGATTTATTCAAATGTTAAATAATGCATTATACCGCACGAATTAATAATAATTAGTTATGTAATACTTACCTAATTATAATTTAAAATATCATACACTTTGATGTTATTTGCAACGGTGAGATTTCTCTCGTTAATATACGAAAAAAATATGTTTCACTGTCTGCCTTTTGTCTAGCGACCGCAATCTGTTTCTGTCATGAAAAACGGATTTATATTAATTGGAAAAACCAACGTAAACCAAGTAAATTTCTATTGTCTAATGTGTACTGTTATTATTTTAGTTGATTGCATTCCTGGCTTTGCGACGTGGAACATGTGGGATCTCACCTTAAACGTTTCGTTGCAGATAAGCGATATAATTGATAATTACCTGAAACAAAAAATGGTTTTGTTAATAACGCTGCGGTATTAACCTTGGCCATAAAAACGTTACGATAATATGGTAAAAACACACATTCAATTAAAAATCATGATCACATGAAGCCAACCGGGGTACAGAAGGTCAAGTTGGTTTCGAAACAACTTCATTTTAACAGAACATTATTATGTATTTGGGCCACTGTGAAAAATTACAACTCGTACATACTTGATATGATACCTACTCACTACCTATAATAAATAATTAAGTATATTATGGAAAATATTTCAATTAAAACTTAGATGTAATTACATAGATACCTCAGGAAACAAAAATAATGAATGGCTACAGCCGGTAGGTACACTTAACCTAGTGACCAATAAAAAGTAGGTATATTTTTATGTAACTTTCGCTGACAATAAAAATTATTAGCAATTTTTGCCAGATATATTATTACAGCGCGGCAGCGTTCGAACCAATTTAACGACAAGGGTAGAGCCAACATCGGCCACTGTGTAGAGGCAAGTGGAAAGGAATCACAATTGCTGATATTTATAAGAGATTTTCTTTTAAGTAACGATTTTAATAATACGAAGTGTCATATTATTAAAATCGTTAAAATACAAAACAGTTACATAAATACACAATACAAAACAGTTATAAACTATTATTTTCCTTGATACTTTTCCTTCGTCATGTCCACCATTATCTGTTGTAGGTATTAGGTAGCTGTAATGTGGAATTTAAACAAGTGCGAGTCAGACTCGCACACGAAGGGTTCCGTACCACAAGGCAAAAATGCCAAAAAAAAAACACTTTTGTTGTATGGGAGCCCCTTAAATATTTATTTTATTATTTATTATTAAAGTAAAAATACAACTGAGTATTTTGTGAATATTTCAAGTGCCTACCTGTTGCCATTATTGATATCGAGCGCGTTTGTTTTTATGGGAGCCCTTAAATATTGATTTTATTTTGTTTTTAGTATTTGTTGTTATAGCGGCAACAGAAATACATAATTTGTGAAAATTTTAACTGTCTAGCTACCGCGGTTCTCGAGATACAGCCTGGTGACAGACAGACGGACGGACAGACCGAAGTCTTAGTAATAGGGTTCCGTTTTTACCCTTTGGGTACGGAACCCTGAAAATACAGATTTTTCTATCCCTTGACATCTAGTCAAGTAGCTAGGTCTAGTGTACCTATAAATATCAAGGAAACCTATAGCCTAATATTATAAATTCGAAAGTAACTCTGTCTGTCTGCATGTTACCTTTTCACGACTAAACCACTCAACGGATTTCGATAAAATTTGGCAGAGAGATAGATTGCATTCCGGGGAAGGACGGACATAGGATTTTTATCGACATACCTCGCGGTGAAAGCCGCGGGCGGAAGCTAGTAGCTAGTATTATATATATAAATAAAAGTCGGGTTAGTTACACCATATAAAACCCGATTTTTATGACATTTGGGTGGTTGGATTTGTCTCCGCCCCGAATAGCAGCTATTAAAACATGGGAAAAATTCACGCAAAAAAAAAGAGAATTAATTTTCTCATACATTTTGTATGGAAAGCATTTTTGGTGATATCTTGAAAACAGATTGTCTGATTTCGATAGATGGCGGTACGAAGTTCGCCGGGTCAGCTAGTAATAGGTAAAACCGGGATAGATGCCGCAGTGGGATAGATGCCTCATTTTCAAAAAACCTAACTTCCTAAACTCGCAACTATGAATTAATAGTATAAGTAGGAGCCGCAGTCACCCCGGACCTCAGGCCTGGCTGTCGTACGGTGTGGATGCGTTTCGCTCGTGTGTGCAATCATCTCCGCGGCAAAATTCACGAACACGTCAAAGATTTAAAGGTTGGTATTTGCCATTGTATAACTTTATAAGTAGTAATACATTCCATTATATTTTTTATTACATCAATGGACTGGTTCATTAAGTGTTTATCTGGGTGTTAATAGTTGCACTTTTGTTTTTAATTTATCTAAAAAATACTTGGGCATCTATCCCTATCATAAAGGATAGTTGCCCTGATTTTTCGAGGTATAGGTGCCCTTAGGGGCATCTATCCCTCCATACACTAGAATGGTATCAGTGTAACTATTTTTAGTGTTCCGTTATATTTTTTATGTTTTTCCGTATTTTATATTTGGACTCTTTACTTGTAGCAGAACCATGCCACGAAAATACAAAAGAAAGGAAGGAGTGCAAGCTCGAGTATGTTCTTGGACTGTGGAACAACTACAGTCAGCTTTCGATGAAAAAAAAAAACCGTGAGGATAAATGAAATATCCCGACAATTTGGGCTTCCATCGAGAATATTGCGAAGACGTTATGCTGCTAAAAATACAACGAAGATGTGGAAAACTGAAAGGACTATCCGGTTCAACTTCATTGTAGGATTAGGAATGATCTTTTTTTGTGTTATTTTAATTTAAAAAAAAGTATGAATGCATGTTGACACTTAAATAATATAGGTACTTACCTAATAACAATTAAGAATTAATATTTTTGTTGAACAAATGTTTTTGAAATTTTATTATGTTTGTTTGTATCGTATTTGAATTATCTTATAACGATAAAAATTAAAACATTAAAAAACATTGAAAAATGGTTTTTCGTAATTCGACCTCGTATTTGGTTCGGTTTTTCGTTTACAAAGTATAAAGGGCATCTATCCCGCACTGCAGGCATCTATCCTTCTTAGTATTTTCATGGTGGGGCAACTATCCATGCAGGTAGGCATCTATCCTCAAAAAAAGTGTTTCATAAAAAGCTAAATTCTGCAAAATTTATTATTGATAGGTCAAAAAATAATCATTATAATTAAACATAAATGATTAAACTAGCTACACTCATAGAAGTTATTCATATAAAATTAATATTTTTTAAATAAGGAGGCTATTTCAAAAAGTGGGGCATCTATCCCGGTTTTACCCTAGAATAAAACTGTTTTGTATTGTGTATTTTTCAGACGTTCAATATATTTTACATTTTAAATATCAAGTCGTAGAAAAATCAAACAGTTGAAACTGGAAAGTTATAAATTGTTAGATAACAAGGCGATTTGTATAATTATTATTAGACTAGCTGTTACCCGCGACTTCGTCCGCGTGGAATTAAAAAAAAAGTTATTGTTCAGTTCGCAGAGTTTATGATAACTTATTAATTCTGAATTCCGCGTAAAGAAATACCGTCCTATGCAAATGTGCGATTTTCTTGGGCTAAAACAACAACACTACTGGCATTCCTCCCACGTGAACATGCCACGTATAGTTGCCCACGGGTAAAACAACCCTTAGTTAAATCTATGCCAGCTTTGCTTAAAGTTTGCCCTTGTGACTTGTTGATTGTCATAGCAAAACTGACATTGAAAGGGAATTGCAATCTTTTGAATTCAAATGGAAAATTCGACGGTATTATAGGAATCCGTGGTATAAATACTATCTCACCTTTTCCGCACCCGGATATTATACGACATTCTAAAACGTTTCTTTGCAACGACACTACTCGCAACCTAGTACCACTGCAGTTTCGGTGGATTTTAATTACGGAGTAGTATGATAGTTCTAGTTTGTGAGGGGGTAGACCAGGCACAATTATACTGTTTAAAAATCCTGTTAGGTAATTAACTACTTCATCCGGATTGCAAACTGTATTGATGGAAAGGTATGTTTCTGATTCACCAGATAGCTTATCTAAAATGCGCTGATGAAGCGCAGTAATCTTGTCGTTCATAGGTGCTAAAATTGATCTTTCACACAACCACGAAACTTCTTTGATATTGAGATTGTGAATATCATAACAAATAATATGTATTAAAATTTCAGTGTCCGCCCCAACCTGACAAAGACCGGTAGGTAGTTCTATATCATGAGTACTATTCACTTCTGGACACTTTCCCTCTCCGACATCAAGAAGAATTTTGGTAAATTCTGAATCGGCTGAATGTGCTTTCATTACAAACTGACACTCTAATTTTATTTATTTGTATAGATTTCATTTAATTTCATTGGTTTTAATTAGTTTTCGTGGGACGCTTTTTTTTCAAAAATATTAGTAGCCTAAGTACTCCTTATTACATCAGCTATCTGCCAGTGAAAGTCCCGTAAAAACGGGCCAGCCGTTTCAGAGATTAGCCAGAACAAACAGACAGACAGACAAAAATTGTAAAAAAGGTTATTTTGGTATAATTTTAATATTACAAACAGACACTCCAATTTTTATTATTTATTTGTATAGATGTATAGATAATGTCTGACCTTATTATCCATTGCTACTTTGGATTTCGTACCTGTCCAGCTCCACGTCATGAATGGAAATTTACAATTAATAAAAATACGGGATGGTATTTACCCCGTACTCCCGCGAATATCAGCACTAAGACTGAATACAAAGGGAAGAAAATATCCACTATTGCAATTTTACGGCGATTAACAATCAATCTTTCAGGTTGCCGAATATGGGTGAAAGTTGAGGTGAGTCGATATTGAAAACAAATTGAATTAATAGCCTGTCGAGAGTTGCACATAAATTATTACTGCCTACGTTATGTTACTAAGAAACATAAATACAGAGAACACGTTGTTCGAGAGAGTAAATAAAATTGATCTGACTCTGGTTTCCTTGTGGCTGTGAGAGGTGATTGTGATACCAACATTTTCGCGAAGCGCACAATTTTTTGGATTGTTTGTATTATGCTTCATGATTTGCTTACCCTAAAAGCACCAATATACAGGGTTACTCTTCAAAGACCAGCCAAATTTAAGGGTGTGGTACAGACCATCAAACAAACAACTTTCTCCATGGGACTAACATCGTAATCGCGAATAAAAATTCAGCCGTCCCATGTTTAGGTCGAGTACGTTTAAAGTTTTCTATTTGTCAGTTGATTAATTTTTCGCGATTACGATATTGGATTGGTATGTTCTTCAGATCGATGCGTCCACTACGAGACCCTTAAATTTGGCTCGTCTTTGAAAATAAACCCTGTATAGTGAACTTGCTTTTTATGTACATGTATAATATAATATTGTGATACGCTCCGTTTAATATTTATTTATGTGTGAAACAAACATGGCCTAGACTGGAACATTATTGCTTATTCAGTGGTAATGTGTGTCACTGCCAACGATTATGCGCTTGTATGATTTCATTCCCCTTAGGGCTTTAAAGCTTTGCGACATTTGCCTGACCTTTATCGCATACTGTAAATAGTTCAGCTGAAATAGTTTCATGATTATAGTCCATCCACATTATAGGTAAGCCTAGGCACCTAACCATGTATCATGTTGAAATAAAATATGAAATACTATCAGCGCCCCGCGGTTTCACCCGCATAAGTGTCGATCCAGTGGGAATATCGGGATAAAAACTATCCTATGTCCTTCCCCGGGATGCAATCTATCCTCTCGGCCAAATTTTATCGAAATCCGTTCAGTGCTTTAGGCGTGAAAAGATAAAATACAGACAGACACAGAGTTACTTTCGAATTTATAATATTTTTTTTTATATTAGTATGGATTCGAATAGAAACGTGAATAAAACTCATATTATAAATTTTCAGATTCTTAGCAGGTTACTAACGGAATTTGTAGTTTCACCAGAAATGTTATCGAAAATGATTCAGCTCTAATCAATAGGTATAAGTAACACTTTTAGGTAATTAGTTCTTCATATTATTATTAGCTGACACATATAGTTTATAATTTTCTGCGATACGTTATCAATACTTTTCACAGTAATTGCTGAGATTCTCTCGAGTAACACACCGTTAGGTACCTTACATCCTACACAAAGATTCTTTGTACAAGCACTACAAGCCCTCAATCAAACAATCTCCGTTACATGAGAAAAAAAACATGCGAAATTGATGGCACGTATTTACATACACTCGTCATCAGCAAAAACACTGTTCGACCTGCGATTGTAGGCTACCGCGTCACTCTATACAATTGGTGGCACGTAAATGGCAGCAAAAAATAATGGCACCGGAGGCGGCGGCGAGTAGCCGACAAACGGCGAGGTCCAATGACCCAAATGGTTCATTACTAGGCCGGCTAGACTAAGTAACGAAAGAAAAATCAGCCGCCGCCAAGCGCAAGACGATGTCACTTTTTCTCAGTATGGCCTCAGCGTAAGAAGCTCCCGGTTGATTGCCAATTAGTGTCAATTGGTTTAGACTGATTTCTAGACATTCAACCTTCCAGAGTTAATAAAATTAAGATTTCCGCATTTCTGGTGATGATCAACGTGTATGGTTATGAAAACGCATAAGTCACGCACCAGGTGTCGACACTAAAAGCCACTTTACACTGTAAAAGGTAAGGTCGATGAGCTTTACCATCCCTGCGGTTAGTGTTCAGTGCTCAGTGCTCACACAATACAATCCGTAAACATGAGTATTAGTCGAGCGTTTTTAAGTGCTGCGATGCTAGCAATGACCACGGCAAATTAATCCGCCACCATAAATGGTGCTACGGCGGAAACCTGATCTACCAGGCACGAGTTTGAATCCGACAAACACCAATCTAAATTACATATCAAAATACTGACCATAAATAGACTTCCTGGAGCTATGGGATTCAACGCCACTCTTGATTATTGTTGCGTGGCTTAGCGAGCGATTAAAAACGGTATTATAATCCATTACTACTTCTGACAAAAGTCGTTTCGAGACAAATCTTGAATCTCAAAGATGATTAAGTACTGTGCGGACCTACATTACATGACACAAGTATTTCAAAAAAGAACGCAAATTTAGTAACTGAGTCAAAAGTAACGGTCCTCATTAATCATTGGGGTCAAACAACTAACCAGGTACAACCGAACATTACTCGATATTGATTCATCTTTCAATTAAGTATATCGGTCAACACAGGTTTTTGTGCCATTTATGTTGTTTCAGTAGCAAAATTTTCCGGTAGGTTAGTATAGGTAAATGTTACCGTTCAGGTTAAATCCCTGCGCACAAGGAAAACAAAAGATACATTATTTAATATTAGTTACTAAGGCTAATAATTAGCCTTAGTAACTAATATTAAATAATGTATCTTTTTGTTTCTCATAATTATTATGAACAAAGCTTGACTTGAAATGCGTCAACTGTCTGTTATGTGTTATGTCCAATTAGGAATTTAAATTTTATTAGCCCTTTGTACAGACGCCAGCACATCAAGTTACTACAATCTGTCAGATTTCTTTAATAGATTTTCGACTTTATTGCTAAAGCATAGGGTTCAAGGTTGATTGGGAAAATCTGACAGTTTCGGGTAGGTTGACCTGCTGGCGTCTGTACAATGTGGTTTCTGGTAATTCCAAAGTTTCTGAGCAGTTATTATTTACGTCAGTTTTAGTAACGAATATATTATGTTCTCATTAAGCATGGCATATTTACATAGGGAAGTCCAAAAAAAATAAAGAGGGACTCGTTTAATGCAATCAAATGCGTGCATTATTTCCATCATTAACAACTACAAACAAATTTTAAAAAAAATATCGTAGGAATAGCATCTTTAGACGTTTCAAAAGATCATGAATAAAACCAAATCTAACTCGGTGAGAGAGAGAGAGACAGATTTAATTATTTTTTAGTTTTAATCGTCCGGTAAGCAGGACAGGAGAAATCAGTCCATCGACCTGCATTAAAACACCTTTCCCACAAAGACGTACCCGTTGAGCTTCTCGGAAGCACAACAAAGATCCTGTACACGTTTGTGACTCACGCATTTGGTACAACCTTCGGCCCAGACAAAAAAAAAACAAACCACAGATCGAGGTAAGAAATTAACCAATAGAATATTGTTACGGACGACGTAGCTTAAGTTTGATATTGTAAAGTAGATTCATAGATGTTAAGTTTTAAGTATGAAATAAAGACCATTTTCTAGTAGGGCTAGTAAGTAAGATATGTAGTCGATTAGGTTTAGAAAGTTAAGTATGATTTAGAAAGCTAAGACTGTAACAAAGACAATAAGCACCTAACAGTTACATTTAGAACAATAAGGTACCTAACGGTTGGTATAACCGTTAGGTACCTAACGGTTACATTTTAGAAAGTATGATTGTGAGGGAGGCGGCGCGGAGCACGGTCCCAGACAAAGGACAAAGGAACGCTCCGGAATAACGGGCCGCGCACCCCGCCGCCTCCTGCTACCTGTGCTAGAGTACGGCTAGCGCAAGTTGTATAAAAAGGGTGGTTTGCTGCACTTTTTTGGTCATTCAACGGACACTCGCCAGTCACTCAACAAGCAGCAAGCCGCCCTGGGAAATAAGTCAAGAAAATAAATCAAGAACCTATGGAAACAAGACACCCCGAAGTTTAATTCAACATCAACAAATATACAGTCCACCCCGACATTCTGGTCCTACGAGCCGGATCGAAATTAAGAAGATCGCCGGTTGAAGATTTATTCAAGACATTCTGGTCTTTCGCTCCGGATCGAAATTAAGAAGATCGCCAGTTGAAGATTTGCGAAGATTGAAGATTTATTCAAGACATCAAGTATGAATAAATCAAGCATGAAGACTAGAAGCGTCAGTGCCAAGGAGAACGAGTCGGAATCGGGCTACGACAGTCGACGCCCACGCACGTTCGAAGATCCACTTAGGTCGCCGTCAACCATCGCGTCCGCGCTCCAGCGCACTCCGTACAGTGCGCCCGCGGCTGGGGCCGACCCCGCCGCCCCCGCGCTCCCGACCGCACCCCCCGTCACCGCCGCGACGGGGAGAGTTTCGCCGACGACGACAGGTAGCGCGTCCGCCGCGCCGGCTCCTCCGGAAAGTAGAGCCACCGCGACCGCGTTCGACTATGGCGACACAATCGTCACGCCATCCGCGTCGTACTACCCGGCAACGTCTTCCGCACTACGAACCCAGGACTCGGCAAGAACTATGACAGCTGCACGCGACACTTCTGTGAGGAAAACAGCAAGTACGATACGTTCCAGAAGGTCGTATAGCAGTGACGTGGCACGAGTAAAAAAGGCAGAATACGAGGCACAGAAAAGGATCGCCGCGATAAGGAACGAGCAGCTAGAACTGGAAAAGGCGCTCGTCAACAAGCGATTGGAATACGAAGTGTCAGCGATTGAGGCAGAGGCCGACGCCCGCGAAGAGGGCTCGGTGCGCATGAGCGAAGATAGGGTGGACGAATGGCTTCAAAATGTTGACCGAAGTCATCTTCCAGGCGCGGACCGGCTACAGGAAGAGCAGCCACCGCATCCCGCCGCCACGCACACCGCCCCGGAAGCCGCCGCCTACGTCAAACCCACTACGTGCATTAATGCCGCCACACCTGCCAGGAATGACCACCGAAGACAACGATCGGCCTCGCGCTCACCCACCAGAGGGGAGCGACGAGGAATTGAACTATTGGCCGACACGTTGGAAAGGATTATTCAAGTACGCCCGCCGCCACGTCAAGCGACCGAGCTGCCTACGTTTACCGGAGCGGCTATTGAGTGGCTGCCATTCAAAGCAGCGTACGACGACTCATCGAAGCTATGCAAGTTTACTACGGTTGAAAACTTAGCAAGACTGCGCAACTGTATCAAAGGTGAAGCAAGGGAAGCAGTGTCAGCACTCTTATACACAGCGTCTGATCCTCAAACGATCATAAACACACTGGAGCAGTACTACGGGCGGCCGGAGATACTTATGGATCGAGCAATGGAAGACTTAAAGAAGCTACCTCGACTCACAAGTGCGGCCAGTGATTTAAATTCGTTCGCAGTGAAGCTTCAAAACATAGTGTGTGTGCTATCTAAGATGGACGTCCGCGGATACTTATGGAACCCGATGTTAGTGCGTGAAGTGGTTGAGAAGTTGAGCCCGCACGTAAAATCAAGATGGTGCGACTACGCTTCGGAAAATGTAGAACCGTCACGTGAACCGGAAGTGATACTGTTATCAAAGTTCCTGATGCGGGAGGCTGACCGAGCTATGAAATACGCCTTCACGAATACGACGCTCGCGCCCGCCTCGAAGAAAGAAATAAAAGGTGCCACACCAGTGAACTCAAGGAAGAAACCGGGTCGTGAAATAGTGTACGCAACGTCTGACAAACAGGAAGAAAGAAAACAAGAGTGTTTGTGTTGTGACGGTGACCACGTGGTACCTAAATGTGTAAAGTTCCTGAAGATGAACGTCGACGAAAGATGGGATTGGGCGCGCACTAACAAGGTATGTTTCAAGTGTGTAACTAAACGTCATCGACGTGAGCATTGCCGAGCTAAACGTTGTGGCCAAGGGACCTGTAGCCGCCCGCATCACGCGCTGCTACATAAGGAGCCGGCAAAGAGATTGGCGTCGCCGAGCGAAGATACAAACAAAGCGACCGACGCCGAGAACACAAAGCCACAGGAAGCAGTAATGACCGTCTCCGCGTCGAGCAACGTGCCACAGCGTGTATTGTTAAAAATATGTCCGGTGATATTAAAAGGGCCCGGCGGGCAGGTAGCGACGTTCGCCCTGTTAGATGAAGGCTCAACGGTATCGCTCGTCGACGAAGAAATAACACGCCGTCTACACGTAAGCGGGCCGGTCTCGACTCTCAGCATTCAAGGTGTGACCTCACAACAACGTGAAGAATACAGCCAAGCGGTCAAGCTACAGATACGCGGCAAAGACGGTGAACTCCAGGAGCTGCGGGCGCGAACTATGAAAGATCTGAAACTTCATAGTCAGACAGTGGATAGGTCGACATTAATTAACTATCCACACCTCCGGGACATAGAAAGAGACGCGTTCTACGGAGAAGCCGTACCGAAGGTACTGATAGGTGCAGACAATTGGCACCTGATAGTTACACGTGAACTACGCATGGGCGGGAAGAATGAACCCGCGGCCTCCTACACTCAACTGGGATGGGTAATCCACGGGACCGCGCCGCGCGCCACTCTGAAGAAACAAGCAGGACAAGTAGTGCTACACTTATACGACGTGTCTGCAGCGAAGCAGACAGATGATGTACGTCGTGTGGAAGAATTAATGAAGTCGCACTTCAAGATTGATGCCCTGGGAGTTTCATTGGCGAAGAAGATCAAACCAGAAGATCAGAAGGCGATCGACGTAGTTCACAGCACCATGAAAAAAGTCGGTGATCATTTCGAAGTCGGGTTACCGTGGCGTGATGAAAATGCTGCGATGCCCAACAACTACAGCTGCGCCCTAAGAAGATTAAAGACTATCGAGAGGAAGATGGATTCATCACCGAGCTTCGCGGAACAATACAGCGCAATGGTCAAGAATCTACTTGACAAAGGATACGCCCAGGAATGCGACGGGACAGAAGATACAAGTAAGAAGGCGTGGTACCTGCCGCACTTTCCCGTCGTGAACCCAAATAAGCCGGGCAAGATGCGCCTAGTATTCGACGCCGCACATCAATACAGTGGAGTGTGCCTGAACGACTGCCTACTGGAAGGACCTGACCTTCTGAACTCATTACCCGGGATCCTGTTCCGGTTCAGAGAGCGCCCAGTAGCCATCACGGCGGACATTCAAGAAATGTTTCTCCAGGTCAAGATAAGAAACCAGGACCAAGCTGCGCAGATGTTTCTCTGGCGGGGGGAGGAACGAAATAAACCCCCGAAGAAGTATAAGATGACTTCAATGATCTTCGGAGCATCGTGTTCGCCTTTCATCGCGCATTCAGTCCGAGATGCCAACGCAAGACTGTATGCAGCACAGTACCCTAACGCCGTGCGAGCTATAACGTCAAGCCACTACATGGACGACTACGTGGACAGCGTCGCGACTGAGGAGGAGGCGATCGATACGGCACGTGAAATTATGAAGATACATCAGAACGCGCACTTTAATTTGAGAGGTTGGTGCTCCAACAAGCCCAACGTGTTGAGGAACCTTACACCGGAGGAGCGGGCACACAACACTGAAGTACGACTCGGACAAAAGGAACAAAAGACAGACAAAACATTAGGCTTACTGTGGCAGACTGGCTCAGACGAGCTAGGCTTCAACACGGGACTAAGTCGGCTGTCACCTGAAATCAAGACTAGGGACAGAGCGCCGACGAAACGGGAAGCCCTTGGAGCAGTGATGGCGGTCTATGATCCACTGGGACTCATCAGCCATTTCACAGTCACCGGCAAGATCCTGCTACAGAACCTGTGGAGGCACGGCATCGGGTGGGACGAGGAAATCCCGGAACAAGACGCGCAGCACTTCGAGGAATGGATCCGGAGTTTGGACACAATAACAAAGCTTCGCATACCAAGGTGCTACGGTAAAGATCCAGATGACCTCCTAGACCTGCACGTATTCTGCGATGCGAGCGAGCAGGCATATGCAGCAGCGGCCTATTGGAGGATCCAGAAGCCGGACGGAAGAGTGGAGGTGAGGTTAGTTGCAGCGAAGGCGCGAGTAACTCCCCTCAAGCCAGTTACTATCCCACGGCTGGAACTACAAGCAGCGGTGATCGGCGCACGACTGGCGGAGACTGTGACAAAGGAACACAGGGACAAGCCCAGAAACGTAACATATTGGACGGACTCACAAACAGTCCTACGGTGGATCGAGAAAGACGCCGTGAAGTACACGCCATTCGTGGCGCACCGCCTAGGTGAGATCGCCGAGCTAACCGACGCCAGCCAGTGGAGATGGGTGCCCACCGACCACAATGTAGCGGACGATGCTACGCGCCCCGACTACGTCATGAATATGAAACCGGAAGACCGATGGTTCACCGGACCCGCCTTCCTGTACGGCGACGAAGAGTCCTGGCCGAAAGAAAAAACGAAGTATGACACAACCGACGACGAAGTAACGTACGTGATAACCGAAGAGAGGAGAGAACGCCCTTCTCACCTGCCCGACATAAACAGATTCTCTTCATATCAAAAATTACTACGAGCGACAGCCATGCCCCTCCTCTTCAAAGAAAAGTGCAGGGACAGGACCAGCCAGATGACCGTCGACCTAATGGAACAGGCCGAGAAACTCTGGTTAAAACAGGCGCAGCTCGACGACTACGCTGAAGAAATACGGTTGCTGCAGAAAGGGAAGCCGGTGCCCAGGTCGAGCTGCCTCTATAAACTGGACCCTTATATAGAGGACGACATCCTCAAAGTTAGAGGAAGGATCGGACACGCAGCGGTACCAGACGCAAAGAAAACGCCGGTGATCCTACACGGCAGACACCCGTTCACGCGATTACTGGTGGAAGATGCACACCGAAGAGCCGGTCACGCAAATAATGAAAGCGTGATAAACGAACTACGACAGCGGTACTGGGTGGTTAATCTACGCCCTACGGTGCGAACCATTGCCCAACGATGCCAACTCTGCCGCGTCAGAAAAGCCGTTCCAGTGAAGCCGACCACGGGGGACCTACCTGTGGAACGAATAACGGAGGCGCCGCGACCCTTCACCTACTGTGGGACCGACTACTTCGGCCCGATGACAGTAGTCATAGGAAGGAGACACGAGAAGCGATGGGGAGCCCTGTTCACTTGCCTGACTACGAGGGCAGTTCATCTGGAATTAGTGTCGAGTTTATCCACTGACTCGGCACTAATGGCGATACGACGGATGGCAGCGCGAAGAGGTTGGCCTAGAGTCATGTACTCTGACAACGCTACTAACTTCAGAGGGGCGGACGCCGAACTACGAGCGGCGTACAAAGAGTGGACAAAGGGCTTCGTTCACTTTGGGCTAGAACATCGAATGAAGTGGAAATTCATCCCGCCTGGAGCGCCGCATATGGGGGGAGCGTGGGAGCGATTAGTGCGCTCTGTTAAGACGGCGTTGGGGGCGACTCTGCATCAGAAGGCGCTGAAGGAAGAGGTGCTGCTGACGCTGCTGACAGAGGCCGAGCACTCCATAAACTCTCGGCCTCTGACTCATGTCTCTGTTGATCCTAAGGATCCGGAGGCCCTCACACCTAACCACTTCCTCATCAGAACTTCCTCAGGCCTTCCCCACACTGGGCCTTGTGAGGAGGCGAGCCGCAAGCAGTGGAGAACCGCCCAAGCGCTCGCCGACCATTTCTGGCGGCGCTGGGTGGACGAGTACCTGCCTACGCTGGTACCCCGAGGGGCGTCAGATGACCAACGACGTCCCCTTCAAGTCGGCAGCCTGGTCGTCATCGTCGACTCATCACTTCCGAGGGGCACATGGCCTCGAGGCGTCGTGGAAGCAGTCTACAGCGGCCCAGACGGCAAGGTGCGGTCAGCCGACGTGACAACAACAGCGGGTATCCTGCGACGTCCAGTTACGAAGCTCGCCGTCCTCTGCGTGGAAGATTAGGCTACGGTAGCCCTGCGCCGGGGGGAGGATGTTACGGACGACGTAGCTTAAGTTTGATATTGTAAAGTAGATTCATAGATGTTAAGTTTTAAGTATGAAATAAAGACCATTTTCTAGTAGGGCTAGTAAGTAAGATATGTAGTCGATTAGGTTTAGAAAGTTAAGTATGATTTAGAAAGCTAAGACTGTAACAAAGACAATAAGCACCTAACAGTTACATTTAGAACAATAAGGTACCTAACGGTTGGTATAACCGTTAGGTACCTAACGGTTACATTTTAGAAAGTATGATTGTGAGGGAGGCGGCGCGGAGCACGGTCCCAGACAAAGGACAAAGGAACGCTCCGGAATAACGGGCCGCGCACCCCGCCGCCTCCTGCTACCTGTGCTAGAGTACGGCTAGCGCAAGTTGTATAAAAAGGGTGGTTTGCTGCACTTTTTTGGTCATTCAACGGACACTCGCCAGTCACTCAACAAGCAGCAAGCCGCCCTGGGAAATAAGTCAAGAAAATAAATCAAGAACCTATGGAAACAAGACACCCCGAAGTTTAATTCAACATCAACAAATATACAGTCCACCCCGACAAATATGTTAATCAATGCTAAACTTGGAAAAAATAACTGGTTTAAGAAGAAAATTATGACACATGTGTCATCTTGCACATGCATAATTATGGTGTTGAGTCTGAAAAAACCTCTTGGGTTTGAATATAAGACACCTCTTTTATTGTTTGAGTTTTATAACGACAATGGCTAAGATCGAAGAGTCATGAAAGTGGCAATGCCCACGTGCTGGTAAGTACCCGCATGGAGACACGTGTAATTGGGGCAGAAAGTCAGCTCGTCGTACAGTTTGTTCTTCGAAGTGGAGGCGTGTAGGTGTCGCCAGCCACATTACCGTCTCTCGCCATCCTTCATACAAGAAATTGCTTGTTCCCATAATTTGTATTCGGGGCCACCGTCACACTTGTGATGTGCGATTAGAAAGGAGACGGCAATTGTACTGCGTCGTAGAAATGATCCACATGTGGGTGTTTTTATATCCGATTCTGATTAGGGGAAAACTTTCCAATAAGAAACACGTGATCTGTCAATCATAAGTCGGAAATTGGCTAGCTAAGGTGTTCGATATTTTGCAATGCTTTTCCGATTTTTATTTGCAGCATGTACGTAATTCCTTTTGAAAATAACGCAAAAGATGATAGATAGAAGCATGTAAAAATTGACGTCTCATTATGACAATACATATAAAACTACGTCTAGCGAATAAAATATCTACGTCTATGAATAAAATTCCTAAAACTGTGCAGTCAAAGATTGTCACTGGTACTTACATATAAAAAAATGTAAATCTACCTTAAAAAATATTATATCACTGGTGACATTTCACATCTTAAGTTTTTAAATATTTTTAAGTAATGTGTTGTGAGCGAGCTTGCTTCCCCCACTTTGTCACATATAAACCTTCAAAGGTTTTGAGACAAGTGTATGCTTGTATAATTAGTTAGTGTAATTGAATATATTGAAAAAAAAAAAGCCAAATGCATCGTAATTTATTTTTAACCGACTTCAAAAAAGGAGGTTTTGTATTCGACCCGTATGTTTGTATGTCCGCGATTTTCTCATAAACTTATGAACCAATTTTGATAATTCTTGTCATTAATATGATATTCATGAAGGTTTTAGTAATAATACATCTCCGGCATTTCTATGCGAATTTTGATGTTATTTTAGTTGGTGTCTTCAATTCTTTAATGCACTAGTGTTAATTGAATTTGATTGGGGTAGGTACAATAAAAAGTAAAAAATAAAAACTTTTTTACAAAACAAAAAACAACCGACTTCAAAAAAAAATACACTACAACGTGATAAATAACTATAATTTCGGAAGTCGGTGTCAAAAAAACAAAAATGCGGAACCATCAACACCGACTTCCGAAATTAAAGGTATTTATCACGTTGTTTTAGTGTTTTTTTTAAGACGGTTGTTTTTTTTTTTGGGAAAATGTTTTTCCTACTTAATTCCAAAACTAAGCTGAAAAGATTTACAGAAGTTTGCAAGCCAACCAGGTTAGAAGCCTTGAATCATGTGCTTGTATCAAAAACCTATGGCGGTCTGGCTGCTTTAGGTTATATTGCTCATTTCAAACCCACCTTGTATTACATTAGTTTGGATAGTTTACGTAAAGACCTTCACCGTATTTTTTTGTTAATTTATAATATTTCTGTGTTATACGCACAATATTGTTGTTCATGAGTAACCTTTCTTTAGATTCTTTGAAATGTTTCGTGAGTAAATGCAATGGAATTCCCTGGCGTTGAATGCCCTACAACGGTAGCATTGCCCTAGGTGCTGCAGACAACTTGGCATTAATTAAACTCGTCATCATTAGCACCTGAACCGCGTGACTCACACACGAGATATAAAACATTACTTCGTAGTATTCGAAACGCGGAAGAGTGTATTTTGTCGAGAAGAAGGTTAAACGATTGAAGTTACTTTCCGACACGTCAATTGCTTAAAAGACTTGTAATAAATCTTCATAGTTGCAGCTGGCTTTAAAGGAAACTTTCACTTAATTATAAATATTTCGTTTGATAAAAGGGAAATCATGTCATGTCACATGACAAACGACTGCAGACAATGTGCAGCGGCGCGGGTGGATAACAATCAAGGCCGCTGAGAGTGGGCCACGGCAAAGAGCTCGGAAGACGTTTGAAAACAAAAGTGATCAAAGTTTACGCGAGATGCGAATATCTGATTGCGTAAACCAAACATTAAGGGGCTTACATGACCTAAAGCGCGATCACTGTCGGACTGCATAGAAAAGAAAGAGAAGCGCGATGACACAACATAATCTGACAAAAATCAGAATGTTTGTATGTATATTAGTATGGTTTTTTTTTATTGTAAAAAGAAAGTTTTTAGAGGCATCTTCATGATTTTTTTCTATCGTATCAAATTAGTTGTATTATGTTTTCAACACACTATCAACCTAGCATATATCATGAAGCTTAACATATATTTTTCTGATTTTGTTTACTGTAGTCGATCTGATACTTTTATTGTTTCTAAAACTTGCGTTTTTTGCATTTAGGTCCTGTAAGCCCCTTAAGCTTTCCGAGCTTAGCCGCCCCACTGAGGAAATAATATCACCCACGCCCGCATTATGATGTATTAGAGATTACCTTAATGGAGAAATGGCAATAATTAACAGAGTTCATCTCAGGACATCTGACATCTGCTGGCTAATTGATGAAAGTGAAAAGTTTTCGTCATTCAATTCAATGACAGACAAAGTGACCAGGCTAAAACTTTCTCCGAAAAAGATTTGTCAGGATTCTGATAACTATCCGCCTACTTCGTTATTCATGGTAAGTTATGTTATATGATAGCTTCTGATGATTGTATTGGAACAATAAAAATCTAAATGTCGAGCTTTAAAATGTTGGATCACATGAACAGATATCGTGGAGTCGTAGACCAATCTAATTGGAATAAAAAACTCGTACATGTCCATAAAACACTAATTCCTCAAAAGATTGCCGACGTTTTTTGTTTAGTTAAATGGCAAACATTTTAATACACTGGTACATGCTGGTTGGACCTACATATCACGAGCGGTACGAATATTTTATATTCCCACATAAGTTATGACTTAAAAGTAAACCGATTTACATGGAACGACTGGCTGTTAAATACTTCCGTGAACGAACGAATTACCGAATGATCGTTTGCAATGTTTTAGTGCGACGCCTCCGTCAATATCTGAACAATACGTGGGCGGCCGATGCATTGCCAATCCTTAAACGGAAACCTTGTTTACCTACTTGTCTTCCCTTTAGGATAGCCGATATCGATGCACGACAAGGTCCCCCTGTCATTATGTTCACTGTTGTACAGCGAGGAATCTTATCTGGCACTTAATAAGTACGTACACACGCCGGCTTCCAGCCCGTCCTTGACGAAAATGATTCAAATATGTATCGAACTTCCGTAATCGTGACCCGCACCTGATGCTGATTGTAATCCGTGTAAATACCGTGATGAGTGCATCGACAGCGTTGTTTACAATAAGCATTTTTATTTCCTACGAAAATGGAAATAAATGATTTGATTTGCATAATCGACGATTAATCGTTATCTTTATATGTACCTACCTGTAGTAAACTAGCTTAACGAATAAACTTACCACGCATTAAGCACAACCACATTGCATTGAATAAATTACCAATAAAGCTACATACATATTATGATGCAAAATATCCGCACGCCGTACATTCAATATTCAAAGACAAACGTATGTTTTTCCTATGTGCTTTGTTTGCATGCGACTCCGACGGTCAATGTCATGGATCAAGAAAACGTTGTTCGTCGATAGTGTATTATAAATGGTGCTTCATACGTACTGACTGAGTGAGACCCACAGCCGGGCACTCACATCGAGTAAGAACGGATACATTTCAATCAGAGCAAATAAAGCTATTGAAGACAATAAATACGTAAGTGTTCTTGACAATTCGGGTTAACGTGATCATTTACCAATGCTGAGTCAGAACCGAAGCTAATTAACTGTAGTCGGTCTAGGTTTGCACTTGCTCCAATACCCCACATCTTTACATATCGCATTACATTCAAAAACGTCTTGTGAATGTGAACTCATTATGCCAGTCTTCTCTTCACTATTGTACAAAAACATGTATTGTGTATTTCAGGTCATGTGTGTGTACATTAGCTGTTGGTAAGTTTTGAAACAATTCCATTACGACAAATTAATAATATTATCTATGTAATTGTGTGTACCTACTGTATTTGACCTATATACTGTAGAACGAGTTATCACCCACGCGTCCCGTGGCGAGACAATAAAGCATTATGTAGGTCCTATGAGCTCCATGAAGCTCACACATAACGGATTTGGTACTATTTAACAAACATGCGCATATTTATTTGGTACATTCAAATCGATTGGAGCTCATATGAATACAATGGAGATTCGTTATCGGACTCTCTTCGTTGTAACAGATTTCAACATTGAATTACCCGAACCGTTAACGTTAATTCTTTCGTTAGTAATTGATTACCCGTCGTGCCTATCATGCTTTGTTTTTATTATTATATTTATATTTAAATACATTATGTCGGTAATTAAATTGATATTACAATAAAACCGATATAAACATTATAATTGCGACAGCAGACTATTAAAAATTTATTAGTATTCTACTACAAAATGGAGAGTTTATTAACTAATGTTTTTAATTAACAAATATAAACAAGCTCACATTGAAAGCTTTCACTGAACGCCCACAGACTGCCGCCAGCAGTCAGGGCTCGATCCCACAAAATACAAGTTTTGTGTGTTAGAAAAGTTCAACGCGAATGCGACTAGACGGTGCAGCACCTAATTTGTGATAAAATTAAACTAATTAGTATCTGCTTACTGCAAATTGTTTCAGAATCTGATTGACACAGTAATGACGAAAGTGAAAAGTTGTCACGGTTAGTTGTTTTGAGAGAGAAAGGCTCTTTTGGATACCTATGCTAAAAAGCAATGATGGTACGTATACGTACGTAATATCGCTTGAATTTAGATTATCGTCTAAACGAGATAGAAGGCGTTAACATTTATTCTGGCTTGTTTAGTTTTATATAATTAGTGAAGTTACATGACCACTTTTTTATTCTTGTAAATAATACCATTTATTTTTTATACGTTAAATATTTAAACTTTTGGAATGGATCTCCTTCCACTTTCCCGCAATCATCAAAACATAAGGAAATTAACTTCAACCTGTAATTTTACGATTGGAATCGAAGGCGAACTGGAGGCCTACCACAACCTCTTATCGCGATCCATTTTAGGACCTAAACTGAACTGTTCGTCTAATTCGTACCATGACGTCAGTTTAACGATTCAATTTAGGTCACTCCATCTGACAGCGAATATCCCAAACTGAGTCGCAAGTTTTGGGTTCATTCATTTAATTTTGTACTGTGTTTGGTACCATAACGTCCATAGAGCAGCTCAAACTGAAACGCTAACTGTCAAAACAAGCGATTCACTAAAAGTTACTATTTCTCTACATAAACTGAAACGTTTTGTGAATTATTGGCGAAAACGACGTTTTTTTGTGCTATTTTAGTGGAATTTTACAAAAACCAATGTAAGTGTACTTTAATCTTTCCTTTAAAGTCTAAAATACTTATTTTACATGCATTTTTTAACCGCATTTGTTTTTCTTTACAGATGTCTGATGAACTACTTTTATTTGAGTTTTTTGAAGAAGTTAAATACTTACGACATTCCTTGAAATAATGTTAAACTTATACACTTCACTTTAATTTTCCCACCGTAATCACAACCACATAGTACAATAATTTAAATACGGGGATCACAACTCCACAGACTACGTATCTAGTTAAACTGACAACTCGCACAACTTATTTTTACTCTGGTACGTTCGAAACAGATTACGTCGAAATAGAAATATTTTTTTGGTTAATAAATAGCAAAAGGTAAATAAATATCTACTTTGACTAAGAATTATTTTAATAATAGTTAACGTATTAACGTGGAATCTTAAAAACAATTGTTGAGTGTCTGTTTTACTTTTATATAATGATATACGAGTTAAGAACAAATAAAATGTTACTCGCTTCTGAACGTGTCGGACACTAAAATGTGCGTGAAACAAACTTATTTGCTAATAATAGCGTTGTCTCTTTTTCACCAATAACGTTTCAAATGCGGTTCAGCCACAAATTGCGATCTTTCATTCACTTTTAACGATCCAAATGCCGATGAGTGTATTGGACGTCATGGTAAGACTTTGAAGCGATCCAGTTTAGGAACATAAACTGAAATGTCTTGCTTTTGAATCGTTTTTAATTAGATCATGGTAGGCATCCTGCTCTTGTCTGTGGTTGGGGAAATCGTCGCGGGCGTTTCAAATTAATTAACTTCATCCCAATATTTACAGTAAATCTGACAGTATAAAATACCAATTTAAGTTTAATGGTTACTGTTAGTTAAGTTATTATTTACTGCAAAATAATATGAACCAAGCAGCATCACTTTTAATTGCCAAGCAATTATATCCAAGTTTATTCATTTCTGAATACCGACAGGTATCATAACCTTATGGCAAGATTCAGGTTTATACGAGTAACAATTTATTTGTTTAAACCATATATTATGTCAACATAAGAAAGTAAAAATATTATTGGGAAAATTTAGCCCGAGAACTCTGTATTATTTATTGAATTTCACAAATACATAATTTTAATTGCAATTATATTAGTTTTATAAATAAGAAGCCTTATTCCAATTTTGTGAAAGATGTTACAAATATTGCGATCTCTACAAGAAAACTAGATCAAAATACGTTCAACACAATGGATAGCTAATTTCGCGCATAGTGGTAGTAGTGTTAATAATTATAAACAGTAGAGATATAACAATACGGTCGCAATTACCGTTCTTCAGTTCTTGCACGCGCCGGATACTTTCTACGAGACTCGTCTGCCACAATGAACAATCACATTATTATACTTTTTGTGTATATTAGTAAAAGTAAACACCTTTGTTTCTTACATTGTCGCATTCGTAGGAATCTGATCACTTTCCGATACACTAGATATTCTGTTTGATTTTAATTATATAAACTCACGCCTAAGTATTTACAAGCTTTTTTCCATGGAACTACAGAACTCTACTTGTAGGTAAGTAACGATTCTTACACCCTCAATTTTTTTTTTTTGTTTCACTTGTACATGGGTTCTTATGAAAGTCAGAACTCAGAAGCTAGGTGCACGGTTCGGTGCATTGGTCTGGCGAAGCGATGCCAAGAGAGTCCACGAGTACAATTTTAAAAATAATTTACAATAAATTCATATTACAGTGTTAATAGGTATGAGAGGACAGTATAGGCCTGTCAACAAGTACCAGAGGGGCAATTCTCGTATTTTTAAGAACGTTCAGATTCTAATTTCAATCGCAATCTGTCAAAAAAACCTTTAATTTACCCAAATTTTTGACATTGTTTGTCGCTGAGATGGGTTTGCGAGTTGAATTTGAACGTTTTTAATTACAAGAATAGGCCTTCAGATACTTAACAAACTCACCTTGTGCTTGGTCTACTTTAAGAAATGTAATTAGGCACTATATTTCGACGGAGTCGTCTCCATGTATCACTAAAATATTATAGTGCACCAAGTAATTTACCAGTCCTGTGACTACATTCATAATGTTTCTAGGCGACTGCACAATGCACATTTGTACCCTTCTATCCTGGATCGACACGCTACGATGCAATTAAAAACAGGGGCTAGCAAACTACACCCTTTTTTGTTCTACAAGAAGCCGTTGGGATATGGATGGGTTAAGGTGAAGATTTCCTGCCACCTGCCCTCCAGAAAACTCTACCTACCTAACTCTTGAGCACGTTTCTCATCCAATATAGTTCCTATTTTGATCAGGTTATTTCTGTGTTCTTAATGATTTGTAAAACAGCAGCCTTTAGCCTTAACATCTTTCATAACTTCTTTCCAACCCGTAGGTGTCGTAAAAGGTCACAGATAATTATTTCAGTTGACGTAATGCTATTTATGGATCAAGTGGTATTGCAGCTTTTCTGTCTAGGAATAAAGAATAAACTATGTCATTGTAGTTAATTCCTGCAAAAGAATCAAATCTGTTTTTCAGTGCCTCGCACATGTCTATAAATGCACGACTATTAAAGTTAGAAGCTTCACAGTACGCTCAAATAAGCGTTCATCGAGCGTGAATCAATTTATGAAAAGCCACTCATGTGGAGTGAGTAGTGACCGTGGTGGGAATATATAAAAAACCACCCTTTTATCTCAAAATAAATTAATTAGTCAGCTTCATAGAACACGATTTAAAGCCTACACTCGCTTTCGTCTTCCAAAATGGCGATAGCAATAACGATGAGTAATGAATAGAGAGCTGCTTAATTCGCGCCGCTGCCTGTGCCCACGCACTCAGTACAACGCGCATCCACTCGGAACAATGCTTACTGGTTTACTTTCTCGATTGACTCATACAATTCATTGCATATGTCTACCTCTACGAATTAGATAAATGAGCTCAATAACAATTTGCAAAATCACAGATCTCACAAATACTCCAACTTTCATTATTATAGTCGCCAGTCAAAATAAGTCTTCTAGACATATTGTAAAATGAAATGGAAAGTTTAAAATTAAACAAATCTAGTGTACGCTGTGTAGGCGAACGGAAGGAATCAATCAAAAGAACAAATACTGAGTAAATAGCTTCGTTTATTTAGTGACAAAGGTCTAAGTGAGTACGAATTCTACGGAAAACATAAAACCACAATAAACTTCGTGTTGGCCCTGAGAAGAGCAATGTCCTCGCAAAACCTTTAATTCAACAATAGGTGCGTACTCGACAAAGAAATGACGAATTAACCGGGCCGTGTTCGTAAATTGCACATTAACGCAAAAGTAAACATATCAAAGGACACTATTTATGAAAATATTCGACGTTTTACAGCTTTTAATATTGCTTGAATTTGGACAGGACGGAAAATAAAAATTTACGGCTTCCGTGATGGGACCTTCGTGAACATCAGCCGAACGACCTTTATGTGAATGAATAATACCAGACACTTGGTCATTGTCTAAGACGACATGATTAAGGAGGTACACGCAACGAGATACCTCACGTTCCGGGTGGCTTGAACAAAGATAGTGGAAGGAGTCGCGTGTCAATGTTCTAAGAAATGCAAACTGGCATGCAAGTGCACATATTGTAACATGTACAGGGAGGGCTGCGCGGGCGCACGAATACACTAATGAACGCGTGTCGCGCTGCTGACCCCCGACCCACGCGGGTTCGACGCCCGGAGGCGCCCCCCGCACCCCGGCCCCCGCTAGGCCCTCACAGTACCAGGACGATGCCAGACAGCTTTATCACTTTTAATCAGGACCGACTACTTCTTGTTTACTCTTCACCAGTTTACTTGGTACCAGCTAAACAATAAATGATTGCTGTCAATAATGTGACATTCACTACATGCATCCTGTTCTTGGATTTTCAATAACAATGGTAGGTAGTAAACATTCTGATAATTTGTGCCAATATGCGCTTTTGCAGAAGCGAGTCTATGTCAGAATGTTTTTAAATAGGCACTGTTGTCTTTGGTAAGTATGAGGTCTCAGAAACTTATTTTACTTTGTGATGTATGTCTGCGCTAGTGCGCTATTAATTCTTTCTTTTTCTTTGATTATTTTTTCTAAATCTACTGACAATAATTGCAGCTCCAGCAACTCCAGCATCCGGGGTTGTTTCGTTGTACTGACTGGGTGCATTTAATTAAACCGGTGTGCATGGGCGAAAAAAGGTCGCGATTTCCTATAATTGTCTCAAACGACAGAGCTGCGCCGGCGCACCTGCCAGCAATTACGCAAAAGTGGACAAGTGTAGTTAAAAACAACGAGACACCGGCACAACCCGTCATCCATGGAGTGAAACTAGTTGTGGTTTACTGCACCTTCAACCAACTAGTCTTCGTCAAAGAAAATCACCTTTAAGCATCTTTCCATCCACTTATCTTTATTTTCAGACAATGATTTGGTTCACGAAGTACCTACCTCATGAGGACTACTAATATCTGGGCAGTTAAGAAATAGACTAAGGCATCACTAGAGAATTCTTCGTAACTGAGTGCTGCGTACAACAGCCTACGTGTTTGGGGTAATGGTGGGGGGAGTGCCGCAATGGCGAGAGGTGCATAATTCGCGTCCGCAGGCACAGACAGTGGCCCTCGGGAGTCAACGTACTGTGGGGACCGGTTCACTAATCGATCCCGCACCGGCTGGCCAGCGCTCCTGTCCGCACCTAAACGCGACTAACGGCTCCTTTGCAACCAGCTACGACCAGGTACCGTGTCACGGTGCAGATTGTGCATTTCTTCAACGACCCAACTCGTGCGCACTAGAAGATATTATGCACTCTTTCTATCAATCGGCGGAGCTACTCGTATATTTTCTACAACATGATTGCTTATTATTATGTTGTACGGAACTAAGGAGTAATGAATTTGTTAAATATGATTGTGTGGTAATTGCATAAACAAATCACGTAACCAATACGTAGCCATTAGGCAGCCAGCCACGGACAGATTTTCCTGTGTCTATTAGGTAATGTCTATTCACCAGAGAGCCTATTAAGTCATAATGTCACCATAATGAACGTTTAGCGGCAACATGGTTGGCGGCGTCGTGTGCGCAATTTTCTCCAAACCGATTGAAAAGAGCGTTAAACTCCTGTCTATCCGGACCGATTTCCGCAGACGTGACAATGGTATCATTGTTTATAAGTATTGACCGTTGCGATGACCACGACGCATCACTCGAGGTTTTGTGGTCATCTCTTAACGAAAGGACATCATTTTTACGCTTTAATGGGTATAACGGGGTATGATGTCCGTCATAACGATCATTCGATGTCGTCATGTCGATCGAATAACGTTTGTTGTTACAAACATGGACTGGATAAATATAAAGTCGTAGCTATCGTAGGAATGATTTATAAACTATCCAAGTAGGGCCCAAGATGAGTGATTTATAGAATTCAACGACTAATAAACGACGCGATCGCTTTGCTGACTCAAATATTGCATATAACGATCTGTATTTATGACCACGGCCTTTCATACGAATGTTTTTATTTTATAACCACGCAGATGTAACACAAGGTATTTTCTTATAATCAATCAGTCGACCGAAGTCTCAATCAATTTCCAATTTGGCAACATGTGTAATCTAATATTAGAAAAGTATGGTCCGAATGGCTAGTTTAATTTTACTCAGTCAAAGATACATTTCACTGGCGTAATAAATCGTCGAGCTCTCACTAAACGGTCGTTGGTTCCGTCACATGTGCTCGTTCCTCGTACAATAGAGCCGACGACAGTTCCAGCCGGAATAAATGACCGTCTTCATGAAGATGTGTCTTGTGTGGAACGAGCCACAATGATGACATACATAGGGATAATGTGTTATGTTGTGTTGAAGGCTTTCAAAGTGACTTGATAATTCCTATGCACTTAAAGTTTTAATATTTTAGGATTGCTACGATATTATTGTCCAGGAGGAAGTTTGAAAATAGCCAAAATAGGATAAATCGTTTGTCTTGTTACGTGTTATGGAGAGCTATGAATATAGTAAGATTTTGACAGATAGGAGGAAAAATTTGTTTTGTCTCCTGATCCTCCAGAATGCGTGGTGCGAGGGTTATATGAAGGAAAATAGAGTAGGTAAGTGATACGGTAGCAATTGCCACAGGAGAATGGAAGGGAAAACATAATACAGCACCGACCCCGAGTAACATAGGGCCTAGGCAGGCTAAAAAAATAATACTTAATGTTTTTAAATTTTCATCGGCGAGGCCTATTTCATCAGAGAATTTAACACTGCGCACTGCGGTGTAGAATATTGCAGTTTTAGGCCAGCGCCATCTCTTGACCGATAGTGGAACTAATGTAACTTTTGTTGATGATTTCGGAAAAAGTGTGCTATTTAGAGACATCGTTTTATTTTTCCTATAATCTTTACATAAACTTTTATCACATAGAATTATTTCAGATTTTTCTCTTTGTTCTCTTTGCAAACTACATTTTTCATCAAAAGTCGAAAATTGTGCGGCCTAAAAAAAAAAGAAAAAATGTTTGAGAATGTGCAAACTGCGCTCTTTTATATGATACCCCACTTGCCCTAGTAGCCCCATTTCGAATTTATCAGACTCCCTTCAGTCCCTGTTACAAAAAAAAAAAACATATTTCTTTCTTATTTGCAAAATAGTTGGGCAAACTTCATCTAAAACTATTCCAAATTTCAAGTTGATAGCATTAGTAGTTCTTGAGATAGCCAGCTGTGACAGACGGATGGACGGACAAACAGATAGACAGTCTCCACCATAAGGGTTCCATTTTACCATTTTGGTACGGAACCCTAAAAATAAGAACGAGATCTTACTTTCTTGGCTTTATATTTTTTCAGCACAATAACAATCTAATGTGTATACTTATCTATATATATAAAATGTTAAACTGACTGATTGTTGATATATCAACGCACAGTGTAAACCGCTGCTCTTAGAGACATGAAATTTGGAGGGTGTGTTCTTTGTGAAGAGTAGGTATCCACTAAGAAAGGGTTTTTCGAAATTCCACCCCCAAGAGGGTGAAATTTCACGCGGACGAAGTCGCGGGCAGAAGCTAGTTACTTATATGAGTATTAAGTGTTTTTGTTTACTAGAATAGAAATCTTGGATCAATGCCAAAAACCAATTGACGAAATGATAAATACTGCTTATAATTTCCGTCGTAAAAGAATAGACGTAACGGCGCCGTGTCAGAGAAGACCCTGATAAAGCCCTCGCACAGCAAAGGCGACGCAAGGCCGATGCGCGGTTCGGTGAGCTATTGTTAAATTAACAGGATATGATGAGATGCGACCTCGCCATCATAATCCAATACGTTAGCAAGGAAATAATTTTCTTTAATGAATATTACCTTGTGTTTGTCAAAAAAAGGATGCGACAGCGTGCAGGTATCCTATTGAGGAAGTAGCAATAGTTTTTTCCGCCACCGATTCAGACACTGATCATTAAGAGTTCGTGATCTATGAGTTGAAGCGTGCAAAAAATGTATCGACCATAAAAGCATAGTTATAAAATGAGTGGCTAGGAAGTCGAAGGTGCGGAGTAACGAACGGGCAACAGGCAAGTGGCATAAATCCCCAATCGGATTATATCGGACGTGGCGATACGAGGCATAAATCGCAGCGGCAGGCGGCGGCGTTCCGCCTCGCGACATGGAAAGCGTTTCTTGGCCGAGATCTACGCAGATCACGTCAGATAAATCTCGCGCAGCGCGTGCCGTACTGAGCCAGGAACGCGGTGAAATCAAAAATATTATAAATTGCAATATTCGACGCTTAAATCCTAATACTAACTATGGTATTATTGAAGTCGTCGCGTTCCCTTCTTTCTATCTTATATTATAATAAGTATCCGGTTATACTCAACGTAAATACGTGCTTTCCGTTATCATCGTGCATTTTATGAAACTTCACAGGGCTGGTTAGTGGTAACATTACTCACTGACTAATGAGCTGTCTGGACACTGTACAAATGATCAGTTTTTACAACTCAATATATTTAAATTGGTACGATTGCATTAATATTACGCATATTCGGCTTTGTCTTTACAAAATACAAACTACCGAACGGCAAGAATGCAGCACATTTAAAGCTCAAGAGACCGGTTGTGGATAGTCATATTAGCAGCTTGCAAAAAGCTCAGCGTGGGCCGCAGCTGCACCTACCTACTGCACTTCTAGTTTTACTGTGTCAAGAACAACGCCTCTCGCCCCCACCCCGCGCGACTTGCCAGCATTTGTCACCTGAATTATACACGAAAACGAAACACTACCTCTTGCGACAATTGGTGCTCGCCATGGACGCAATCCGCCGACCGTTGCTTACAAGATGTTGCACTTTTCACTAAATAACAATGCCGTTTGGAAGCTTCCTCGTTTGGCAATCTTCTTACTGTTTCTAAAACAATAGCATTTCAGGATCTGTTTTATGTTACAATGAGTCAAAAAATATTGTTGTGATGCGATACTAAAAAAATATTGTATTGATGTTCTTATGCGTAATGCAGTTAGGAATTTACAAATGAAATCAAAGAGATGACGTGGTTTCCTTTAGTGGAAACCAAAATAAAACATTATTTGCTCACAGATAAAATAAAGATTACCGTTTTAGTAAAAGACCTTTCAGAGGTCCTTGGCATACAATCGTTGCAAAAGATAAGAAAATAAAAACATCGACACGTACAGTCATGGAAGTACATCAGCATATTCTTACCTTTGCGAATAAAACATATCGTGCGACGGTTATTCATTAGGTTGTGATTATTCGATGTCAGTATATCAAGGTGCTGATTGTTGCAAATTACAGTTTGGCATTAGCCGTAGTATCCTTGAGTGAGTCGGGCGTGCGATTAAAGAAATCATTTTCACAACACGTACATGCGCAATTTGCCGACAAACCAGCAATTACTGTCGCCGGTCCTTTGTACAAAATATCAATTTATAGTCCTACGTGTTCAATTCGTTATTATATTAAGCTCTTAAATCCAGGACAGGGTTCACTGGCCTCTTGGACAAATGTAACTTGTAAGTGCAATGTCTGTAACATTAACTCAATTTACCTTAGTAACTAGGTATGAATTCATTACAACCAACAGTTTAATATTTTTAGTTTATAAACTGCAAACGTGATGAACAAGTAAACATTCAACAATGTAGTGCTGCAGCTCATCATATTCTTACCTATTCATCATCTTAGGATAGAGCAGTTTTACAATTTAACATACAAATGTCGTATGAAGTTGTATTAAGGTGAATGGATAGTGGTAGACCGCGAAATTCAAATTTTCTTACGTTTTTTGCAATTTGCAGGGCAGTGTCAGATTGTATCTTGATCAAAATATGATTCGCGACAATAACAGGTACATATTTAGGGAATTATAATCATTAATACATATTTCTAAGTTAGATTTCTACCATTAACACTTCCATAAGAGATTGGTAGGTGGGAGAAATCTAACTTAGAAAGATATATTAATGATTCTAATGATTATAATTCTCTAAAAATGAAAATACCTGTTATTGTCGCGAATCATATTTTGATCAAGATACAACCTGACGACACTGACCTGCAAATTGCAAAAAACGTAAGAAAATTTGAATTTCGCGGTCTTAACTACCCATTCACCTTAATCCACAATATTTGAAGAGTATGAATGGTGTTAGACAATAATAAAGTTTAAAATATTCTGCGGGGTAGGTTATTATTTTATTATGCAGCAAATAAAGTGCCATCCACATCTATTTAGGGCTGGAATTCAGGTTACTTCACTACTCGAACCTGCTATTAAGATTGGCATTGAGAATGTACCAACACACTGGACGGTTCCAAAATGCATGAAAAAAAACCACACGCTATACCAGAATGTAAAAAACAGAACTGGATTCCGGCGCAATGCTTGCAGCGGTCAGACCCGACTGCATTTGCAATTTTATATTAATTCAATCAGTCCAATGAAGTCATTTACAGTGAATATTTTTTATGTCCATCATTTCATAAATTATTCACAATCATTTCGTTATTGTATAATCCGGTACATATCACAACACAACAGTTTTGCAAGAGACCAGATTTTTTTTTGTACATTCAAAAAAATTACTCAAAATTAAAACACTTGCTGTTTTAATTTCAGTATTTTTTTTTTATGTACAAAACATTTTTGAAAATTAAACAAAACAAAATCAAACACTTTATTTGTAATAGGTACATTTAATGTATTACAAATAAAGTGTTTTATTTTTATTACATGTCAATACATGCAAAAACAATATGGAAAAACCCTTAAATAAATCGAATAAGAACAAATTCGCATGTAAATCTTGGTCAATAGGGTAAACGAATGTCAATGTTAGCGTGGCCAAATGAAGAAAAGAGGAAAATAAAAGTCAAGTGCGTTCCCACGAAACGACACACATGGAAGGCCGTTACGTTAATCAGCCACGTGTGACAGCAGTACCATAGGTTGCGCTGCCAATTTGTACAACAAGAACCACATATTTAATCATGCAGTAATTGATTGGCACCTCTTCACGAGCGCCAACCAAAAGACGCCGCCAAACTCGATATTGCACACAGACCATTTTTATGGTAACTCTGTAAAATTACTTATTTATCGTTGTAAAGCCACGTCTACATAAATTTCGGAGCGGTCTTGCGTCAGACGCTTGGGATGATCTCTGCATAAAGAAACAAGATTGGAATGGCGAGATAATTTTTTATTTATGCTGACAACAAGAACAAAGACATGGATGGCTGTTCGCGAATAATTATTTTAACTGAACATTATGACAGTGATCTTTTGTTGTTGTATATGTAGTTGTGGAATATTATTATTATTATTTTTATCGTTTAAAAAGTTTTAATATTTTAAAATAATTGCTATTTATCAGGGTCCGTAAAAATCTGATAAGTATTTATAATAAATATCCGATATCTAACGGAAATGTATCGTGTATAAAAAAATAATATAATTTTCATTCTGTTAGTGGTTTATGTGTGATGTAGTTATGGAGTAAAAGTTTGTTTGATTATATTTATCGTTTTTATTATAAAACTAACAAAAAAATTGAGTCTTTGAAGAATTATGTCGCAGCCAACTGGTTAAATTAGCCGTTTAGTTAACCGCCTGGCCTTTGAAAGTAGTGCTCGTCTCGCTTCGTCTCTCAGCTCGCACGCGGTTGATCACAGTTCAAACCTAACCTAATCCATTTGATCGGGGTGCCCTGGCTTAGTTACTGCGACCAATACGGCTCGCGCGTGATTAGTTACAGACTTCCAACCTAAACTATAATTGAATATCATTCAGGCCGTTAGTTGAACGGCCGTCGTTTAGTTAAAAGGCTAGGCGGTTAACTAAACCAGTTGGCTGCGACATATACATTATAAATCAATCTTATTGAATCAACTAACCGTACTTGCACGTCATTTGGTAAATACCCGAAAACTTATGAATAGCCACTTCGGGAAAGGTAATCAAAGTTGTAGTGTTTTGTTAAGTTCTCGTAGGGTAAACTTTGAATCTGCTAAATTTCTAGTTTTGACAATAAATATCAATTGATATAAATATTAGCGAACCCTGCTATTTTTTTTTTTTTGTAATTATTTTAAATACCTAGATTGACGAATTTTATTTTACCTATTTTCAAGATATTATCAAGATTCGTGTGAACATCATTTCAGATTCGAAAGGAAATTCCACAAGATCGGAGATAGCAAATAGAATTCCATAAGCGCGCGGTCCCGTAAGGAGCAGTAGTGGCTGGAAGCGGGGTCGATTCATTCACCTGGCACGACTCCCCACAATATGACTTATGCCCCGACAGCGGGCCCTAATCTGCAGATACCGTACACTAACCCGTACCTTGAAACACCGTTAGGTTCGCTCATACCATCCTATAATACATTCGAATATACGTATCCTGACGGTCTTACCTTTACATATAAGTAAGAGGCAGAATTTAAGCCCACTGTGCACAATACCTGCACCTTCCAATCTTTCGGCACGATATACAACAGTATTATAATTGCTGCGTGTTTGTGCACATCGTACGTATATCGTCAAGGATTAAGTACAGACAGCTCCACTAGGGGAAGGTATATTTATTTGGTTTATTATTTCAATGACGGCACGCACGGCATTATGTGAAATTCATAATAATAACTTCGGATAAGGAAACTCAGGATATCTATGAAAAATTGAGCTAGTTTAAAATTACACCCGTAATCAGGTAAAAACGGTACGTACAGTTCAGTTTCCTGCTATTCATCTCACGATATTGCTAGCTTCAACGGTGGACCAGATTGGAAACAGGTAATGATAGAGAGTTAGGCGTAATGACCGAACAAGTGACACGAGTCGACACAACACCGTAATAAGTGAGCTGTAGCGTCGGTCTGGCTAAAGCTGATATGTTGATTTTGTGTCCTGGCTTGTATGAATTAATGCAGCTTGTTCAGTAAGTAAACCATACTAATTTACCTGGATATATAATACGATTATTTGATTTCATATTTAATCTGCCAAATTTTGTGGCCAATTGGTACTTGTTTCCAATTTGATTAGATTCAGAACTTTCTTGTACAGACGCCAGCAGGTCAACCTACCCGAAACTGTCAGATTTTCCCAATCAACCTTGAACCTTATGCTTTAGCAATAAAGTCGAAAATCTATTAAAGAAATCTGACAGATTGTAGTAACTTGTTGTGCTGGCGTCTGTACATGAATCCTAACTGACAAAAACCATTTCAGGTAAGACTGGTGCTGAGCTTTCATTGAAATTGGCCACAAAAGGTGGGTAACCAAATCCAAACTACACTTTCATAATTATTCATTTCATTTCATAACTATTCATAAGCCCAAATTATCAGCACAGATTATTCGCCAGAATCTGGTATAACTACCGAAACTAACATAGTATTAAGACATAAGGAAATAACTAGCAAAAGTACAGGCGGTGGTATATTATATTTAGTCTAAATTCCAAACTGACTGCGCATTATTAAACTCATAAGTAAGGAAAACGGTTTCTTTAAAAGTACAACGACCAATAACTCGATTAAAAATAGGTATTTCTTTCCGTGGATTATCCTTAACAAAATACTGAAAAACAGGAAAACCTGCAAAATGCAGAAACTTGCACGTAAACTGGCTGTTGTGTTTCACGAGGGTGCCAACTGTACGTAACCCCACAGGACACAGCAAATTAGTGAAACTATAAATCCCTACATTTCATTATAAATATTAAAAACCAATAGCATTATTTTTGTTCTTATCCAAGGTAACAAGCCCAGTATGAATTTTTTTTTATACTTCATAATAATAAAATTTATGATACAGTTAGCGCCACCTAGTAGCGTAGCGAGCAACTGTAGAGCCCAAGGAAAGGTGAACGCTAAATGAAACTGTACTCGACCAAAAGATGTCGCTACTAACCAAGATTAAAATGGCCTCTACCAGCAAGTCGAATAAATTCTTGCGTTGTTAGCGTAGTCTCTGTTAATTAAAAAGTTTAGTGGTATTGGTTGAAGATAAAAACCAACTTTGTTATAAAAAAAAACGACGCTAGGCAAAGATCTAAGCTCCTGTTTCTAGATAAAGTTTATTTGTATCGAATTTATATAACTGATAAATTGAACACAAACAACGATTTTTGGTTACTTTATTATCACAAATATATGGTTATAGGTCCAGTTAGAAACAATCGGCACTAAGACTACTTGTTATTACTATAATTTTTTTTATTTCATTGATCAATTAAATTAACATGAGGAAGTTAGGTAATTTTCAAGTCCATTTATTTACATAACGAATCTCGTGCACATTTAGTCCAGGTAGATTTGATTTTTTATAAATAAGAATCTTTGGAGTTATTTGCAAAATTACTGTTTTAGTGAAACTTGCATGGCACTAGGAGTACTTGTTATCACTATACATATTTTTTTACTTTATTTAATTGACCAATGAAAATAACATGAGGAAGTTAGGGAATTATCAAGTCCATTTATTTACGAATCTCTTATTTTTAGGGTTAGCGGCAACAGAAATACATCATCTGTGAAAATTTCAACTGTCTAGCTATCACGGTTCATGAAATACAGCCTGGTGACAGAGGGACAGTGGAGTCTAAGGGTCAGTTCACACCGAGACGCGACGCGACGCGCAGTTTTCAAGATAGAAATACAATTACAGACCTTATCTACTACACTAAAAGGTACACAATACATTGTCTACCTACTACGTCGAGCTACGCAGCGCGGCGCCGCCGCCGCCGCGCGGCTTAGCTCACTGAATCGTGTACCTTTTAGTGTAGTAGATAAGGTCTGCAATTGTATAATTATAATTAATAAAATATATATTATGTATTTAATAAAATATATATTATGTTTAACTAAGCACACATTTTAAAACCCAGCAGATTTTTTTTTAATACCTAATAAGAATCTTTGGGGAGTTATTTGTAAAAGGATTATTTTAGTGATACTTGCATAATTATTATCGTGGTATCAGACCATTGTCTGGGATAAGGTCAATAATTTGCAGTGCACAGTTGCAGTTCCACTGTCAGTCTGTCAAGATAATATTTTAACATCAAATCACATAATATTTACTGTGATGTGATAACATTTACTGTGTTGTGTTTACAACATGGCAGACAAGTAGGAACCGCAATGCATAATATTGCCTCAATTGAAAGCAATATGCTTTGCTTAGTTAAATCTCTAGAGAGATGATGAATATAAAGTGTACCTATTTGAATGAGTAACTCCAGAAATATCTACATCCAACTAAATGATCAACAAGGCCACAGCTGGTTGCCAACATTATACATTCGAGACTACAAGATAGTTGTGTAAAATGGTTTAATAACATGCATAAATTAGGGTATATTGTTATAACATTTTACAGGTTGTAAATTATCCGACTGTTGACTTGGACTCAGTCATGTACATCATTGTAATGACATTGATTCGAACAACAGCTGGTAAATAACCAAATAATAAATGTGATAATTTTTTTTTTTTTTTTACGTGGAGAAATGCTCATGCATTCTGCACTACCACGGGGAGATAGTGCAGTTATGTGGGACTCTAACCCACTAAAACTCCACTGTGTCCTCCTCTGCCGCTTATGGCGGGAACACGGGCACGCTTTAGCACTCATCCGTGAACCCGCCGCGGCTGTCCGTCACCGGACCCTCCTCCGGGGAGTACTCCCCATCACCGGCGCACCAGAACACATAGCACGCCGTGATCACCCCAGGGACCAAACCAGCACATGGGCGCCAGACGACCCCGTCTCTGCCACCCTTGGTCCCCCTACGACGGGTCAGATCATTGGCCCCGCCGCGGCCTCCAACCCTCAGCCGCGATGCCTCCGATACGACATCGCGGCCCGCCTCAGTTGCGATGTCGCCCAAGCGGCACCGCAACCTACATGTTGGCCGTTACGTCGTCGGCTTGTCGGCAAAAGCCCTGACGAGCGGCCCCTCCTCGGGTTCCTCTTCGCTTCACCGTGGGTGTCCAAGCCACGGCTACTGAGCCCCCCCGCCTCGACAATGCGGGAACCCACCGGGGGGGTAAATGTAATACTTCAGGTATATTATTTATAGATGAGTCAAGTCAAAACAAATGACTGATTGAAGCTTTGAATTAGCTAGGCAAGTGATATCAATGTATTCCCATACTGATTCATCATTGTAAACCTTCACTTATACCTATTACAAGTAAAAATCAATGCTAAATTCAACTGACCTTTCTCTGTCTCCTCCCCCCCGGCTGCGGCTCCGCTTCCTGTAGGATCCTTCTGTGGAGCCGTCGTCGAGGCGGCGACGCTTCGCCTCGTACGACCTGGAGCGCGACCTGGAGTGCGACGAGTAGTGCTTCCTACGGGTGCGCGGCATCTGGAAACAGGCCACACCACCATTATATGTGTCCAGCACACCGAGGAGTGAATCAACGTCACCAGTATGACAGATGTTATGTAATAGTTAGTTTTTAAGTAAGTAATGTTTCTGTTACGATTTTTTAAATTGTGTATGCATGTATGTGGCTCGGTCTGGTCATACTAGCCCCGTCTGGTGAACAACATGCTTCCTCCTCATCAAGTAAAACCTCTTCCAGAGAAGTAGAAATATCAGCATTTCCAACATTTATAATTTCTTTCAAAATTATGTTCATAGGCAGATCAGCAATTATAGGAATAGCAAGCTGTGGACTGCCAAGCTAGAAATGTTAACATTACTGATTTTACTGGCAGCTGGAATACTAATGGGTGCTTGTACCATAAGCATGGCTGTTGCTGTTTTCAGTGTAAGCAGATACCTATTGTTGCTAATCAATTGGTAATTAACAACAAGATATTAAACACTTATGTACAAGTATTCATACATTTAAATATTGTTATAGGCAAATAATATTAGTCTTTAATTTAAGTTATATTTAGTTTATTAAAATGAGTATACATATAATTCTTTATTGGCAAGCCTATATGGCAAAATACTTAATAGTCAGTTAGAAGTATTAAATTGTTATTGTATTATTTCAGTCTATGTAGGTCTTTAAAAAATTTTACACTATTGTGTTTTAGTCCATGTGAACCTATATGAAAGATGTTTTTCAGTATTCTTAACAGGTATTCCCTGCTTGACCTACAAACTATTGGTTCTCACACTATTATAATAATTGATTTATAAACATGATGTTTGTTATAAAAAAGGTTTGCTCACTACTACATGGTAATTTTAATTATGGCAGGTTAAATGGATAAAATTATATATGCCTGTTGATATCCCAACATATTGATATGATCATAATGATGACAAAGAAACATTCAAATGAGTACCTGGAAGACCAGAGAATCTAAGATGTGAGAACATTGGGTCTTATCATCAGTAGTACACATTAATTAAAAACAATCAGTTACAAAAGCCTCTACCATGAAAGAATTGCAAACTAGGATTGATGATGGTAAAGCTACTAGATGCAACTGTCTTTAGTAAACTAGAAAAATATTCCTTCATAGTAGATACCTGATGAATCTTGTTTAATATTGCATCAAGCCATTCCAATTATAAACCAAAACATGCTGAACATAGTGTCTGTCAAAAATAATATACCTAGTTCTTAACAAATAAATGTGATATTATTTTTGCCAGTCACATACTTTAGGAAAGTACATTTGTACTTCCACTTACCATAACACAGATACCAAATACTCGTATCCGAGCGGTTTAAGCTGAAAAACATTAAACTTTTTTAACCATTGACAATAAGTCAAGGTGCGTAGTGGAAAATAACTTCACACTGGCATGCACTTTGAATATAAGCAACTTAAGTAATTGTAGAAAAGATGATGACATAGAATTCTGAAATCAAAGCTCTCTAACACAAGTGGGTCCTGTCAGAGCTGGTCAAGTTTCTTGCAGCCTGAACTGATGTATTTAGTCGTTTACAAACAGCCCAAATTAAGTGTAAACAAGGGCGAGCAAAGCAGTATGCCAATTAGAGACCATTTTATGATATGAGCGATATCAAGTTGTATTGTTTTCCAAGTAAGTATCTATTCCTAACATGGTTTAAATGCTAGCTAAAAGTAGAAAATCTAATGGGTAAAGAAAGCATCTTCACTTCCTTACCTAGTAGAAATATTGCAACCAATCAACATATTTTCTGAACATATTTTGGTATTGATTGATTACTGTAGCCTTGAAATGAAATCACCAATGTCTACAAGATTATCGACATTATCAATGTTTTAGGTTTATCTAAGGACTGGCTAAACTAATGCTTGACTCCAGAATACCAGTTCGCCAATTTTACCGCAGCTGCGACGCCTGCAACTAGGTACTTTATCACGTATCTATCGTGTCTGCAATAACTTTGCGAAAAACAGTGCCCAGTGCCCAAAATAATGAAAATTGCAACATACTTAGGTATCACTACAAGTCTGTGTATACGAAACAATGGTTCAAATAGCTAACTTGCCCGTGTAGACATTACAATAAATGTCATAAGTTATTTACATTTTACATGCTGGCGCCATGTTGGTTTCTCTACGACTCCGCTGGAGCCCTAAATACGCGTTGATAATAAATCACATCCATTTCAACTTACCCTCAGTTCACGTAAATATTTCAATTTACACCAAAGTAGTTGAGTGAAATTAGTTAAACAATTCCAAGTTCGCGATGCTGAACCTTGAAGTATGCTTCGTCGCAATAAAGGGCCGAACATCGATCCGAATCCAAGACAGCGACAGATGCTTGTTGGTTGGTTGGTTGACGCAACGCGATGGCGTAAAATCGTAACTCAAGTTTCTCTTCCGTATCAAGAAAAAAAATATTTAAATACTCTATCAACTACATAGAGTCTAATAACATGTTATATTAAAAATTAAAATCATTTTTATCTAAATAATTCTTTTAAAACACAAGTTTTAAGAAAATATTTATAATAAAAGAACAAAAAAGTTATCATTCTAAAGGAAGTTGTAACAGTACCGCCATCTAGTGTTGCTTTCTACAATCAGCTATGAAAGAAGTACGTTCTACCAACTTAACAAACTTTACAATGCGTTCATATTATGTTATAGTTTTGCTCCGTTCATAATAATTTATTTTTTATTTACTTTTTTTTAGTTCTGAAACTAGCTATTTTAAGTATATTGCGGTAAAAACGTAATGTCAGTCACTAAGGACCCATGAAGGAGTTCATATTATGATACTTACTAATTCCATCCCGTAGCGCAATTACAAAAGAATCCGCGCGAAAGAATTCCCGTGGCGCAATATATTATTAAGTCCGCCTATGTACAGACGCCAGCACATCAAGTTACTACAATCTGTCAGATTTCTTTAATAGATTTTCGACTTTATTTCTAAAACATAAGGTTCAAGGTTGATTGGGAAAATCTGACAGTTTCGGGTAGGTTGACCTGCTGGCGTCCGTACATTTACGGGCTTGAAGTATAAGAATAAAGATATTTGGAGCACTGTGCTATGCGCTATAATCACTTGGATTAATCATAATGGAACCTTAGTACCTAGAAATTGCCTGGGCGGCGCGGCATAGACTACAGTGCCACAAAGAGGCCGATTGGCCCGGAAACTAAAAAATAGCAAAAATAAATGAGAAAATAGACAAGGAATGTTCTTGTCTATTTTCTAAATTTATTTATTTATTAAAAGTACAATCCTCTTATTCTTAACTAGAGTTACATATTAGTAGTATGGATGTCGCAGCCAACTGGTTCATCTAGCCGCCTGGCCTTTGTACAGACGCCAGCAGGTCAACCTACCCGAAACTGTCAGATTTTCCCAATCAACCTTGAACCTTATGCTTTAGCAATAAAGTCGAAAATCTATTAAAGAAATCTGACAGATTGTAGTAACTTGATGTGCTGGCGTCCGTACATACCTAAAAGTTGGTTTTTTAAACCAAGATACTAATTTGAGAGATGCAATGTCAAAAACGCAAACACAAAAGATTTAAATGTCAGATTAGTATCTGGGATTAAAAAATGCTCTTTCGGCTCGCACGCGGTTGATCACAGTTCTAACCTAACCCATTTGGTCGGGGTCCCTAGCTTAGTACTGCAACCACCTTTTTACACATATAATATCATAGACTGCGACCAATTCAGCTCGCGCGTGATTAGTTACAGACTTCCAACCTAAACTATAATTGAATAACTATCATTCAGGCTGTTAGTTGAACGGCCGCCGTTTAGTTAAAAGGCTGGGCGGTTAACATAAAAACGGCTAATTAACCAGTTGGCTGCGACATGGACAAAAGTTATTGAGCTGCAATAATTTCAAGAGCAAGAAATAAAGCCAACGGGTCCCACCGTGGCAGATAAGCTTGTGCGTGGCACTTTACAAACATACCACAGACGGAGTAACATACCTACTTTACAGTCGTTGGTTCTGTGCCTTGGTCTATGTCCTTTTTAGGGCCGTAGTCGGGGGAATGGGGTTTAGGGTGTGCAAGAATCCAGAATCTCAATCCAGAGATCGATGTCAGGCGCTTTAGTTCTGATGTTATATTACATGCTTATTTTAAAATAAAGTTGTTACTTGTATTCTCTGGTTAACAGCTTCCCCCCCTCCACCCCGTGTTATCCCCAAACGTTTGTGTGAGATGTTGGCGACAGATCTGGCAACCCGGTTGCTAGGGCTTGTTATTGTTGGTTGGCTAGCGACCGGGCGGCTTGCGTGTTTCTTACCTTTTTATAAGCTATTCTTGTGATCTTTATTTAATTTTATTACACCCTCTTGCACCTTATCTTGGTTTTAATTTGGTGCCTAACATTCTTGTGTTGTAAAATGTATTGCTGGTACCTATTGGAGAAACTGGAAACAGTTGGCGGTGTTAGTTTCGGTTTCGGCCACACACCAAAAGATCCTTGTCCAACTGTACATTCTTGATGAAGTTATCTAGAAAATAATTTTTAAATTGAAAATATACCCATTAACGTCCTGTGTCTCCTTTACTTTTTCACCAGTCTAGACATAATGAGGGGAATCTTTTATTTATTATTATTCATAAATTATTGTTCTACAGTAATCTGCAATCAGACTTCCTCCATAGATCACCAGATTACCGAGCCCTAAACGCCGTACGGCATTTCATACAAACTTTCAAGCCCTTGTTTTTCGAAATGAATGAACAGATTTTAAGACGCTTAAGCAGGATACAAAGATCTAAAAAGTTAGTTAAGAACATTTTAGAAAAATAGTGTTACCGCCAAATTAGACCGATTTTAAGTTTTCCATAGAAACAGAGATTTCCAGTTATCTTTTTTTTTAAATAAAACATTTAGAAAAAGTTTTTTACTAACTTTTTAGACCTTTGTATTCTGCTTATGTGTATGAAGTTTCATTAAAATCGGTTAATTCGTTTCGAAAAATAAGGGCTTTTTAAAACCGTATGCTCATTTACTGTTCCTCAAGTTCATTTGTGGCTCTCTCAATAGCCTTGGTCTCCTTGAATAGTTAGAATAATGTATCTTAGGGCCTGTGCACACCACGTTTTTTAAACGCGCCGTTGACGCGAGTTTTAGAAACGTGCATCGACGGCGCGCTTTTATCCTACAGAGCAGTGCCTGCTAGTATCTGACTCGCGTGCGTATCGCGTCTGTATCGTTAAAAACGCGCGTCAACGGCGCGTTTAAAAAACGTGGTGTGCACAGGCCCTTAATGCCTACATTACGATACATTGTGACGAAGAATTCTGTAGATCAGGATAAGTTTGATCATTTATCCTCATCTCAAGGGCTCTGGCAATCTCTTATTATATCTCTGTTGGGGTTAATGAAGTCCTTAGGTAAAGGACTTAACGATTTCAAAGTAAAAATAACAAATACCAAATAGTCGTTTTCCTATGTACTTACATGTTTCATTACCACGTGAACATAAATCTGTATTTTAATTAAACTTGTTTCTTCTCCTTCTTTTAGAGTCGATGGTAGTCTTGAGATTAGTTAGACCCAGTGGATGGGCACGTTACTAGAAGGTAGTGTCAGTGGTGTTCATAAGATCCTCAAAGATTCAGGTGAATCGAAACTTGGGACATTCCAGTTCCAGCAAATGAAATGGGTCATGTCTATATTCATTACAGAGAGGATGGTTAAATATTATTTGAAAAAGGCTCCTCGCGTAGCGCAGTTAAGTTTCAACATCCTGCATCCCTTCTCTTCCCTTGCGGTGGTAGGGCTAAAGCCCGCCTGGTTTGCGACCACCCTCACACCGGAGTCCGGCGGCGTCAAGCCTGCTGTGTTTTGTCGATGCGTGGGAGTTCCAGTGCCTTAGGCATCTTCTGGGCACGCTCGTTCCATCATGGATCTCTCCATCGCTTTCCATCTGCAGATGTGATCGAGATTAAGAGCGGAACCATTCAGCAATAAAAAAATAAAAAAGTACGAGGCTTATCAGAGTCACAGGTGTCGTATTTGTCGGTGCTGCTAAGACACCATAAACTTCTCTATTCAAAAATATAAACGACCTGCTGCGACTCGCCTGTCAAACACTTTTGTATGATGTCAAAATGTATCATAGCGTGCCACAATAATAAATGTTACAATTTTTAATTACCTAAGTATCTTAAATAATTCCAATCTCATTTAACATTTTTTTACATAATTTAAAAGATAAAGGGAAACAATAAAGCCTTTAAGCTTCCATGAGCAAGAGAGAATTCTGGTAGAGGTTGAGTGAAAGTGCGAGGAAAGGAAGCAAGCCGAGGGGCCGACCTTCTGGCGGGAATCAGCTGATCGGGTTTGCGCAGTGCGCAAAAGTGCGGGGCACGGGCGGCGCGGCTCGGCGAGCGACCGGGGAGACGGCGCGCCCGGCCAGTCGCGCGCGCTGCGCCCGCCCTCTGAGCCCACGACCCGCCGCGCACCGCCGCGGCGCCGCGAGCCGCACGCCCACCGGAGAATAACAGAAAACTAGCACCGCCAGCGTCCGCGAGCACCCCACGCTCCACACTAATGCTGTAACTGTGATATTTGTACAAACTCCGCGCTCCTCCGCTGACGCTGGCCATGCGGGCACACAACGCGCCGCACGGATCTGACTCGCAGCCTCCAGCGACACGCGCTAGCACGCTGTTATGAGAGACGTTCAGAGCGTACCTGATACATGTACAAAAATGTTCGATATGTCAATTCAAGAAGTGAACGGGAAAGGACCTAAAAAGAGGAAAAAGTCGTTAGAGCGTATCTGTGATAATGAGGAGCGTGGAGGAGAAGTGGCGGGTGAGAGAGTGGTGGAGGCCCGGGGCGGCACCGACGCCGGCCCGCAGCTGCTGCACTGGCGCGACATGCCGCAGCACCTGCAGTTCAACCCCTACGTGCTCACCGGCTACCGGCCACTGCAGAGCTGGACCGGTTGCGTCGGCAGCCTGTTCTACTTCCACAACGAGACCATCAACATCCTCACTCATGGTAATGTACCCATTGATTTATTTGCGCGTTGTTACGTACGTATTACAGCCGGTAGCACTGTTAGCGGCACCAGTTTGCTCTTGTTTCTCATGTGAGGCTGGTTACATAAAGGCTCAGCTGCTAGTTACAACATTTTCACGATTGTGTGCTACTTACATATTGCTACATTTCATCTAAATAAGTACTTAGGGCGTTACATTCGTCTGCACCTTGCTTCCATATTATATGCTGTGAAAGTTATTAATATTTTCAATTTACGAACATTATAAAACATAAATATGAAATTAATACAAGTGCCACCAACAGGCGGGTCGGCCGAGTGCAATAAATTGCGAGCATTCCCCCATAAACGTAGCGTAGGCTACGAGCTACAGCGCTCGTAGTCGTAGCACCGGGCTACGGGCTACGGGTCTTCGTAGCACAATTTAAGTGCCATTAAGAAATGCCAGAGATTCGCTAAGAATGCACGTAAATGGTATCAGTATGACTCCCTTGGACCCAAGAGATCGCTATTCAATTTATTTTAGAATAGTAACTATTTTAAATAGATTGTTTAATTTATTCTTAATTTTTGTGAAATACCAAAATATTCTTTTTCCTTAGCCGGCTAGTTGACCTCATTATGTGTATATTTATTTTATCGTTAAAATAATTACGATGATTAAATGGAAAAGTTCAAAATTAACCTCTAAGTAACATATTTTATAATGCAGTTTATATTGGGCACAAATAAGGGTAACAGAAGCAGTTTATTTTATTCCGGGCACAATGTAAATATATAAATAGCGTCCAAACGCACACGACCAAAATGTTCGGTTGATCATAAGCGTTAATTACTATTACTATTACTATTAGGTAAATGCTCATATTCCTTATATACCACCTAAGAACACCTACATGTGGAATGCTATAAAAGTATTGAGTATTGGTTGTTGAACGATAAAATACTAAATTCCTAAAAAGCAAACGAAATGTTTAATAAAATTAAACGTTATAAATATTTTGATGTAGGTAAGGTAAACGCTTTTTAATCATCGTAGGTATTTCCTGATTTTTAAACATATTAAGGTTACGTATAAAAAAATAACCATTTATACTTTCATAGTTTCATAACTATCTATGGGTTGAAATTCTTCCCAATATTTTAACAATGAATATATGTCTATGTCATCAATCAATATGTCTTCATAATAATATATTCTCGCCAACTTGACTGCCCCGTTGGTCTCGTGGTTGCAAGCGCGACTGCTGAGCGTGGGGTCCTGGGTGCGATTCCCGAGTCGGGCAAAGTGTTATTGGGTTTTCCATTACAAATTTCTTAGTAACAGCTCCGAGTTTGGAAGTTGGCGGTTTAATACCCCCGTGCCCCGGAAAGCACGTAAAGCCGTTGGTCCTGCGGCTAGTCTCTCCCCGGTCGTGTCGGATCGCCATTTATATGGTGTACATAATAAAGAGTATTCTATTCTATTCTATCGCCGTCCCATCAGACTATGAGAATCAAGGAATAGAAAGTGCACCAGTGTTCGCGCACACACTTGTGCACTATAATATCTCCTGCGTACCTGGTAAGTCTCCGTTGAGATTGGCCACCGTGACCGAACTCGCTCGGGAGGCTATTATGTTTTATTTATTCTCGGTTGCCGCAGCGAAAACAGAGCCTGCGGATAAGAAAATATATAGAAAATCCCTGAGGAATCGTAATAATTATTATGTAAGCAGGTCTTTAACCTTTACCTAAACCAAAAGAATGTCATATTTAATTAGAAGAGTACTGTATACCATACCTATAATATACGAGTAAGTACCTACCTGTTATAGATTTGTACCAATTCGGCAAACTCGCAGATATTCGCTTTCTATTCAAAACACTCACCGTAACCGATTCAATGGGACTCTCCTATGAGTAACCTCATAAACCCGGGCATTGAGAGCCCTAAGGGGCATTGCAGCGATATCTTACCCCATCTATTGTATCGAGGAACCCTATGGAATAGCCTTGCGGATTGCCGGCTACCCCATTACTTAGGGACATTTTTAATTCAACGTTCATAAAAGGGGTTCCACTTTTTTTTTTACAAAAATGATTCGATTTGATTCGTTTTTTAGCATACATAATTAGTACTTACCTAGAACTATGTATGTGTATTATTATAAACTTACTAAAAAGCAAAAAAATATGTTTAAATCCATTTATTTCACTAAATACTTAAGGGTAATGCTGTCTCAGCTGTTTGATGATATATTAAATCAATTTAATCAACGCAGAGGCATACCACTGGTATGCCTCTGCGTCTCCAGTAATGTATCTTCTCTGGTATGATATCAGAGAAGGTACATTACTGGAGACTCTGGACATGGATCTCTCATATTGTACCACAACACTCTGACTTCCGCGGTTCCGCATCCCTAGTTGAACTAATTATAGTAATTATCAACACAGATTAGCAACAACCTCTATGTACACTGTACAGACGGTATAACCTTACTGTTCTAATTAACTACTAACTAATTCCAATCACAGCGTTGAAACAACGAAATCCTAGTATTATAAAACGTCATAATATTATTCTAACATTCTACACATGGCAGCAGAAGAAACACCAAAAGGTTTTCATCAAAATCAAAAGGCTGAGAATCAGCAAAGTCAAAATTACATTAGACCCCCAAAACACCGCTTCCTAGTGTTTAGTTTAGCTGGGAAGAAGTGGCGCAACAAACTCCCCAACAACACAGCAGTCTGTGTAGTTAGAAGAACTTGATTTTACAATAATAAATAAAAATAAAGTCCTCCATACCGTATTTCGGCCACGGCGGCCAATCTCAACGGAGACTAGCCTTCGGCGCGGGAGATATTATAGTGCACAAGTGTGCGCGCAGACACAGGTGCACTCCCTCTTCCCTCACTCTCATACTCCGATGGAACGGCAATCCGACACGACCGGAGAGAGATCAGGCGCAGGACCAACTGCTTAACGTGCTTTCCGAGGCACGGGGGTTTCACACCGCCAACTTCCAAACTCCGGGCTAAGAAATTCCTAATGGAAAAACTCAATAACAATTGACCCGGGAATCGAACTCAGGGCCCCACGCTCAGCCGTCGCGCTTGCGACCACGAGACCAAAGGGGCAGTTACAACAATAATCAGTAGTCGTACAACATAACTCTTCATTCTCCCAGATGGGGGGTATCCATGAAAATTTCCCCATTAGAAAAACGACTGGTACAGTCACGAGCACTAATATGTCAACACTTGGCAACTTTCAATTGCGATTTTTTCGTGAAATAACGAATGCAACGTTGAAATACGACACTTTATACAAACCTATGGGTTCAAAAATACTATGTTCGTAATAACATAAAATTTCATGCAAAACTGAAGGAGAATATCGTCTTTGAATAATGCCAAGTGTGTACAAACTTATGCTCGTGACTGTACAGTAAAACATTATTTATGCAGCCATATGACATGAGCTCACCACTCTATTTAATTCCATACTCAAAGGGAATAACAAAAATGATTCATTCAGTAATTTCTCGATACTACAGCAAACATTGAAAAGAGCGGTCATTTTGTGAATTATACCGTGATTACCGATGGGTACCGGTTTTGTATTTGATATTCATGTACTTAATCTGTTGTCAATAACTAGGGGTAGGCTGGGTAAGCTCCTCAATTATGTAGAAGTTGCAAGAATGAGCAGGGACGATTGGATTTGTTGAGTGTGCTGATCGAAAAGTTTGTTCAATGAAGTTTTTCCTATTATTACTTTTGCAAACGGAAAGTTGTATCTCTCATTTTGAACTCGAACCATATTTAAAGATGATTAGAAGAAAGATTTTTTCATTACTCATAAGTTGCTTTAGTTTCACTACTTAACCTTTGGCGCTTATTATTCTCTCTCCAACTAATATAAAAAAAAACACAATTCTAGATGCAACTACAAATTTTGAAATTATCCAATTTGACGGCATCCGGCTTACGATAAGCCCACTCCTCACGTTACGATAAACTGTGAGAGTGGGGGAGCTAACACCTAACCATTTAAAAACGTAATATGACCGGTATTTTGTAGAGCATCATATTATTATAACATCACGCCTGTATACGCAGAGGTGTAAGTACACCCATGTTATGTCGCTAATGAGAATTTCTTTAAAAAATCAAAATAATAAAGCTTTCTCCGATGCAGGGATCGGACCTCAGCAATTGCACTAGTTATCACTAGATCAAAGCCACGTAGGTACTATCCATATGGGAAATATATGGATACTATAATAATTATAAATGCGAAAGTAGCTCTATCTGTCTGTTACCTTTTCAATCAATACTAATAAAATAAATGCGAAAGTGTGTCTGTCTGTCTGTTACTTCTTCACGCTTAAACCGCTGAACCGATTTAGATAAAATTTGGTATAGAGATATTTTGAGTCCCGCGAAAGGACATAGGATAGTTTTTATCCCGACATTACCACGGGATCGAAACTTGTGCGGGTGAAACCGCGGGGCGCTACTAGTTAATAATAACATCATCTGCCTAGCCTTTTCCCAACTATGTTGGGGTCGACTTCCAGTCTAACCAGATGCAGCTGAATACCAGTATTTTATATGGAGCGACTGACTATCTGACCTCCACAACCCAGTTACTGGGTAATACGATACCCCTTGGTAAGACTGGTTGTCAGACTTTCGGGCTTCTGACTACCCGTAACGACTGTCAAAGATCCACGAATGACAACCGGGACCAACGGCTTAACGTGCTTTCCGAGGCACGGAGGGGTCACGGTATGTACTCGTAGTTGGGTCATATTCAAAATAATTGTAAGTTACGGATAGGAAACAGATATGAATATTATTTGATTGTAACAGAAAAATAACAGAAAGGAATTATTAGGGCAAGTTTAAATAGCACACGTTTATAACAGGCTACGAGTGCGAAGTCGGTGTGGGTCGCTAGGTGGGTACATAATGAAATAACATTTTGGTGATCGTATTTTAGTTGGTATAATTGCCATAAATTCATCATCATCATTGCCATAATGCCTTATCTCCGAAACTACCGAGCCTAAAATTTTGATATTAATATTAAGGCAAAAGGATTCTAATGATTAGAATTATGTATAGCCATATTTGTTACGGTCGTGAATCATATTTTAATCAACATACAACTTTACACTGACCTGTAAATTGCAAAAAACCTGAGTCAATTTGAATTTCGCGGGCTACCTTGGCGCATCCCCCTTAACTGATACTGAGACGGCCGACGAGAGGCTGGGTACGCCTCGGCGAGGCTGCGCGGTTAGTATAAAAGGCTCAAGCAGTGAGGACTGAGGATACGCAGTAAAACATGCACACACAGACAATACATGGCACAATATACGCAAACTTTACATACTTCAAATAAATTTAAGTAAGTAAAAAAAAATGTTTTGGCTAACCTGCGGTGCACTAAGTACCTATTAATATTTTATTTTCATTAATTCATACATGAGACAATGTGAATAACGCCTAATCATTCATATCTGTTACGTAACGGAAAAAAGTGACGGATAAAATAACGTATATGAATTAATTGCACGTGTCTATCCTACAAATCTATTTATTTCCACACCAATTCACATGATTATACGAATATTTTATAGTTATAACAAATATCGCAATACAGCCCTTTCCTAGTATGAGTAATAAAACAGTAAGTACTTACCGCTACTGTAAACGACTCACATTGAATATTTACTTTTAAAAGTCTAATTTTCTTCGACCACGAAACGAGCTGAAAAACTATATTGAACAAAATGGCAAAGCGTTTATTCTTACGCGTCGTGTAGTAACAGCTAGTGAACTAATTTTGCCAGTATTTCAAATTTCTTTATTGCCATGGAAATAATGTTAAAATAGCATAACAGAGAAGAATAACAGATATGTGCAAAATCAGGACACTAAATTAAATTTGGAGTACACTAAATAGTATTTTATATTTTGTTTAGTAAAGTGTTGAAAGTTTAAACAATATTCTCTGAATATATTTTTTTTTTTAACTTTTGTTGAATGGTTAATAATTAAATTATTTTTTTTAGTTTACCGTTAAAGACGTGGACATAGAATACTTGTATGAAACGGATCCTACGCAATGTCTGGTTTAATTTTTTTAAATGAATTGTTTAGGTTTACCAAATGTTTCGTTGTTTTTTATTAAGCTCAAATAAATATTTTATCTGTTTGTTTATGAAATTCTAGTCAGTTGCATCTCGTTATGAAAATAATTGGGTTGGACATTAAGACAGTAGTAAATATACAATTATTTTGAATATGACCCAGTTAATAATAATTTAAATAATTTTATAATAATAAATTTATTTATTTCACCAAAAATACTTATACTTATAGGCTAGTACTTGGGAGTATATGAAATGGGAGCATCTGTAGCCGAACTTGTACGATCTCCTCAAAACAGACAATAATACATATTAGCCCAAAAGACATGCATCAAAAGATCTAAGATTAGAAAAATACTGAAAAAAAAAATACAAATTTGTGTGTGTGTGTGTATGTGCCCGAGATTTTGTGTAAGTGTAGAGTGGTGAAAGGTGTTAAGGTGTTGGGTAGTGTAAAAAATTGTCAAAAGGATTAACTATTTCTGAACAATGAACAGGTTCTCTGTTTCCTCTTATGAAAGGACAATTCCTCGCCCCTTCGGCTAAACCACCGTACCGACCTTTATGAAAGACATACAGACATAGCCTACTTTTCATCCATCATCATCATCATCATCAATAAACGCAGACGAAGTCGCGGGAAACAGCTAGTGTATTTATAAGAGGACTTTTATGACATGATATGTCTCGTAAACGACTGGCGTTTAAAGCCTATTATTAGTAAAAATTAATGTGTGAGTTATTAACGCCTTTTAATGTGTCATTCGCCTTTATTTGAGCAATTCTGGCATACTCAACATTTATATGTATGTACAGCCAACAAAACAGATAAGTATGCAGGATCGTCTGTTATAGTTGAAGTTTAGTAAGAAAATTGATTTTCTCGAATAAAATTGTTTTTTATTAACTAATAGAAAACAAATTATCTCATATTAGCTCGTTTAGCAAAATAAATTTCAATCGTCAACATCCGGCTCTTTTGTTGACAGTACATTGTAAACATCGAATGTTGAATATAGACAGCTTTAATTCAAGAGACCAAAGTACTAGGACCGTAGGACTCCCTGGAGTATCTGCTGTAGTAATAATTAATTTATTTAAATCTATACTATATATTATTATTATATATATATTATATATATTAATATTATAAAGCTGCAGAGTTTGTTTGTTTGTTTGTTTGAACGCGCTAATCTCTGGAACTACTGGTCCGATTTGAATGATTCTTTTAGTGTTGGGTAGTCCATTTATCGAGGAAGGCTATAGGCTATATAACATCACGCTACGACCCTTAGGAGCCGGGCAGCGTGTGACACCGCGGGGAACAGCTAGTGGTAATATAATTTAACCAGTCTTACCAAGGGGTAATGTATTACCCAATAACTGGGTTGTGGAGGTCAGATAGGCAGTCGCTCCATGGTATTTAGCTGCATCCGATTAGACTGGAAGTCCAACGTAGTTGAGAAAAGGCTAGGCAGATTGATTGATTGATTTTTCGTAATAATTTAACCTTTTTAACCGACTTCAAAAAAAGAGGAGGTTCTCAATTCGATTGTATTTTTTTTTTATGTCTGTTACCTTAGTACGCCGTCATTTTTTTACCCGACTGCGCGACAGAACAGCAAAGATAGGTTTTTTTTTAATCTTTATTTTGAAAAAAGGCTGCCAGCCACGTAGTATTACAAAATAAATAGAAAGTATTTAACAACTAGGATCATAACTTAATTAAATTAACAATCAAGTAATATAACTTATTAGCTAATTTGGATGTAGGTTTAGACTAGATCAAATTACAGATGCCAACACCCCTTAACCAAAGTCCAGCTTCTGATTCCAAAGGTCTCCGATCTGTCCCAACCCGAGCACACTCCACCAAAGCGTGGTTAGTAGGCGTCCTTCAAAGAGAATATAATAGTCTTTGGGGTCCTCTCTCGTATTACAAATCAAACAGTTTGGGGTATCAACAACCTTCATAAGATACCCTAACGCATTCAATGGCATGTGCCTGGATAGGGTTGTGTTTTTTTTTCTTTTCATTTAAAGGTACGAGCTAGATACATGAAAAAAGATCATGCCATTGTGAAAAGATGATCCATTTAGCAAGGTTGTATTTGCTGTCTTTTGATGTATTTAACTTACTATCCCTAATTTGCCAAGCTCGCCTACGTACCTACTCGCCTTGCATTGGAGAGTACTTACTTGTTGCTTGTTCTCTTGCGATAATTCTCATGTCATCACACGAGTGGTAACTTGGTAAGAGGGCTTTTTGTCTATACTGTACCGAAAATCACAGGCTCTCAGTAGGAAGTAGCTACAGAGCCAGCCAATAGCCAGGAAAGAACTTGCAATTTGTGAATTCCTCTCACTTAAAACCAGGAACTCATAGCTTCATCGGATTCATAAAAAGAACTGGTGTGCTTGCTAATAAGCGCTTACCAATGTTGAGCTGTCCTCGACCTTTACCTCACTGAAAAGCAGTATGCTTTTTAACTTTATAAAACTGCGTAATTATCATTTCTGTTTTAACCCCTTTCTTTAAATGGCTGTTAACGAGCTGCTTCACTACATTACAATTTGGTTTTAAAGCAAGCATATAATAAAAAGCACTTATGGTAAAAGTTTTAACCTGAAACATATCTGTCGCTTGTTCCTGTAGTAAAATATTTACATCGCGGGGTTTCAAATTAAAAATTGTACTTATTTTTATCTTTGCGAGGGGTAACCCAAGCAAATTATATTCTCCCTTATTCAATCAAAATCAAAACTCATTTATTCAAACTAGGCTGAGAATCAGCACTTTTCGAACTCAGTTTTCTAAAGTCAAAATTACAAAAGACAGTCCCCCAAAACTCCCGCCCTTCACCACTTCCTAGTGCTTTCGCGGTCATCAATCAATCTACTTAGCATTTTTCCCAACTATGTATGTTGGGGTCGGCTTTCAGACTTGCCAAATGCAGCTGAATACCAGTATTTTACATGGAGCGACTGCCTATCTGACCTCCAAAACCCAGTTACTGGGTAATACGATACCCCTTTGTAAGACTGGTTGCCAGACTTTCAGACTTCTGTTTACCCGTAACGACAATCAAAAGATCTATAAATGAAAGCCGGAACCTGGAACCAACGGCTCAACATGCTTTACGAGCCACGGCGGGGTCTTAATATGTTATGGATAACCCATTCACGAACGTAAAATAACCATCGATCGACCAGTGTGGCTGTTATTATTTAACCCCGAGCTGCTGCTATAATCTCCCAAATTATAATAATTACCAACAAAATCTTTATAAAAAAAACTGGCCAAGTGCGAATCGGACTCGCACACGAAGGGTTCCGTATCACAAGGTATAAAACGCCGAAAAAAAACGTTTGTTTTATACCCCTTTAAATGTTAACTTTATTTTATTTTTATTATTTGTTGTTAAAGCGGCAACAGAAATACATCATTTGTGAAAATTTCAACTGTCTAGCTATCACAGTTCATGAGATATAGCCTGGTGACAGACAGACAGACGGACAGTGAAGTCTTAGTAATAGGGTCCCGTTTTTACCCTTTGGGTACAGAACCTTAAAAGTAAAGCACAATCGATATAACTGACACACAGTTTCACGCAGTCTCATTGAGCCGTGGCCACATGCGGTTTGCTAATAATGTCAGTTGAACTGAGCCGAATGGATTACTGCGGCGCTTGCGGCTGATAGCTCACGATCGTGCCCTGTCAATGTTATGCACTGATAAACACGCTGATTCTGCAATTTCTAATTGTCACAAAGATTTTCCTTAGTAGGCTTCCTATATTACACGTATACGTAATATAGGAAACCAGTCACTAAGGAAAACCTTAGGAAAGCCTGTGTCTTTGTTCACATCCTTAAAACCCGCCGTTGGATTTGTTCTCGTTCTGTTTTTTCAAATAATACTTTATCACTGCAGTGCATTTCTTCATAATTAGAAGAAAACAATTAGTCCTCATGTTTCCGTCTTCATTGATTTATTTTATGACGTATATAATTGTTCTGTATTTAAGGATAATCTCAATAAAACACTGTAAATCACATAGACTCGTGTAATGGCTCACAACCAACTGATTTGACAAGCCTACCCACATATATAATTATGAACAGATATACCACATCCCTCCACCACTATTTTAAAGATACTTATTATTTTAACTTATAATTTAACTGATTCCTAGTTTTCCTTATCGGATACCGGCGGACAACTTGAGGTTCCTGGTGTGCTTTATTGCTTGAATGAGACGGACTTGAATCAGGAGAGCCTGCGTCCACAAACTCATCATCCGACACCGTATCAGTTACCTCCTCCCTATCTTCTCGCGCAGGAGACATAGGGGAGGCAGAAACCTGTTCCGGTGATGTCTGAACCGGTTCTGATACTAAACCAGCGTCACGCTCATCTGACTGACCGGTCATTTGAGGGAAACAATCTCCAAACACACTGACATCATCATCCGGTTCAAATGATGAGTTTCCTTTGTACGCCAGTAACTGATCGACATGTTTCCTTACATTAACATTTTCTTCTGGAATATACACTGTATACATTCGTGATCCTAAACATTCATTTATTATGCCCTGTTTCCAAATATGTTTAGTACCGTTATTAAAATATTGTTTTAGTAAAACCTTATCGCCTACTGAGAAAGACACACTCCTTTTCCCACCAAACTGTTTACATTGGTTTCTTTGAGCTTTCATGACATTGGCTTTGGCCACGGACGACGAGGATGTTGTATTGTCTTGTGATGATACTCTTAACAAATCGAGTCTGCACCGCAAGGGACGTCCTAACATCAATTGCGCTGGCGATAAACCAGTCGTCATATGAATAGAATTTCTATAATCGAACAAAAATTTTTTTAATATTTTCTCAAATACTTTTTGTGTAACGTTATTGTTTAAAATTGCTTTTAAACCTTTTTTTACCGTTTTGACACTGTTTTCTGCCTGCCCATTTGACATAGCATGATACGGCGCGCCCGTCAAGTGTTGCATCCCGTTTAGCCGACAAAAAGTTTCAAATTCGTTTGAACAAAAATTGGTAGCATTGTCAGTAACCAATGTACGCACTAAACCAAATCTACTGAACATCTCGCAAAGTTTACTAATAATTGATTCACTATCCGTTTTCTGCATTGTAAAACATTCCACCCACTTAGAATGAGCATCCACCGCTATTAAAAACTGTTTGCCCCCTAACATAAACATATCTAAATGAACGCGTTCCCAAGCGCGCTCTGGGTATGGCCACGGAGCTAACGGCACTTTAGGTGGGTTATTTCGGAGCGTGTTACAAACACTACATGAACCTATTTTTTCTTCAATGTGTTTGTCGATGCCCGGCCACCACATACGCATCCTAGCTTCCGTTTTGGTTTTGACTACTCCAAAATGAGAATTGTGCAGCTCATTTAGAAGTCTTTCACGATAACGTGTAGGTATCACGATTTTATGACCCCGTAATATACATTCATTCTCCACAGCCAAATCCAACCGACACCAGTAATATGGACGTAAATCCTGGTTCGTCACTTTTGAAGGCCAACCATTTTTTATATATCCTATCACCTTTTGCAATACCTCCTCGCGGTTGGTTTCATTTCGGATATCATTCATAGTCAATGGTAGTAAAACGGATTCACCTATAAAATTAATATACCGTGACTGATCTATTTGTTTTTCTACTTCGAGCTCCTTTGAATGAGTCGGCACAGACCGCGATAAAAAATCAGCCACGTTTTCCTCACTCTTTACATATTCAATAGTGAAATTATAGGCCGATAAAAATAAAGCATAACGTTGTAATCTGTTCGCTGCTAAGACGGGCACCCCTTTTTCCTTTCCAAAAATCGACAACAGCGGTTTATGATCCGTTCGCAATACAAATGGCACCGTACGGCCATATAAATAATGATTAAATTTCTTAATCCCAAATACAATAGAAGTGGCTTCCTTCTGAATTTGCGCATAGTTCATTTCGGATTTCAATAATGTACGCGAGGCATAGGCTACCACGCGCTCTGTGCCGTCGGGCTGTTTCTGCGCGAGGACCGCGCCCAGGCCGGCCGGGCCGGCGTCGCAAGTAACGACCGTCGGGTACTCCGGATGGTAGTGGGCCAGCACGCGATCAGAGGACAAGTCTTTCTTTATTTTATCGAAAGCTATAGACTGATTTTTTCCCCACTCCCATGCCATATCTTTTTTCAATAAATTGTTTAGTGGACTAAGTACCGATGATGTATTTGGAACAAAGCAGCGATAATAATTCACCATCCCTAAAAATGATTTTAATTCCTTAACGTTTTTTGGTGGTTCGCACTTAATAATAGCTTCGATTTTACTGTTTGATTTATGCAACCCGTTCCTGTCTATTACGTAACCGAGATACTCCACTGAGCTTTTGAACAATTCGCATTTATCGTGTTTTACTCTCAACCCTGCGTCTTGCAATCTTTTCATCACAAGATCTAACCTTTCTAAATGTGCCTGCCTATTAGGAGCAGTAATTAAAATATCATCTAAATATATACATACACCGTCAATGTCGCCTAATAACTGTTCCATGGTACGTTGAAATATAAAGGGAGCGTTAGCTAATCCAAATACGAGCCGCGTGTACCTATATAAACCTCTATGCGTGTTTATACAACACCATTTCTTTGATTCATCGAGTTCTAGTTGTAAATATGCCAATTTCAAATCTAGCTTGCTGAATTCTACCCCCCCATGAAGCTTAGCAAATAAATCTTCGATCCGAGGAAGTGTATAATTGTCTAGATATAATGCTTTATTTAACGTTACTGAAAAATCTCCGCAAATTCGGACGTTTCCATCGGAACGCAACACTGGAACGATCGGTGTTGCGACGTCAGAATGATCTACTTTTTCTATAATACCGGCTGCCAATAATCTATCCAATTCCTGCTCAATTTTCGGTTTTAAAGCTAGCGGCACGGGCCGAGGCCTAAAAAACTTCAACCGTGCATCTGGTTTTATTTTTAAGCTTACTTTATACTTGTTGAACCTGCCCAACTCATCGGAAAATAATGTTGAATATTTTTTTATTAACATTTCCCCTATGTTATCGCGTACTACATTGTTACAGTTTAAACTACACAAATGTATACCAAACAACCTCATGAAATCACGGCCTAAAAGAGGCAATCGTTTCTCATTTGTTTTGATAACAAAAAAAAATATTTGTTTAGTGCGGCCTTCGTAGGCTATAGACAATGACAAACAGCCTAACGGTGCAATTTTTACTCCTGTATAAAAGTTAAAAACCTCCTCACACGGCTGTAAGCGATAATTCCTATTGTTCTCGCCTCCGAACAGCTGTTCGTATATAATTGCCGGTAAAACGGAGACAGCACTACCACAATCAATTTCACATAAGATTTCCCTGTCATCTAACTTGACTTTACAAGAAATGGGCTGATCCGAAATAGTGTTTTTAAAATTAAATAAATTATAAATACCTCCGTCAACAACATCATCGTCATCCGTTCCCAAGAAATTGCTGTCACTTATCTTAGCTTTGCACACTCTTTTTAGATGACCTTTTTTATTACACTTTTGACAGGTATAATTAACAAAACGGCACTTTTCTTTCGAGTGATTTTTGTACCCACACACTTCACAACACTTAGACACTCGCGAATTATTGTCGTTTGAAGAAAAACCGCTCGGCCGCTGCTGCAACGCGAACACAGGCTGCGCCTGCGCCGCCTCCGCGGAGCCCGCGCCAGCCGTGCCGGCCGCAACGTTGCCAGCTCGCGCGGTTTGCAAAACGGCACGCGCACACCGCACGCTCTGCGCCATCTCCAATGCCTTGTTGAATGTGAGGGTTTCAATGCTTTCTGCGAACAATTTTTCTTTTTCCTTGGTATTTTCTAATCCTAAAACGAACTTGTCGCGTAAAGCAGTATCTAACTCGGTCTTGAATCCACAGTACTGTGCCAAATTGCGCACTCGCGCCGCCCATTCGGCTAGATCTTCCCCAGGACGTTGTTCTGCCTTGTAAAAATTGTACCTTTCAGCGAACGTACTCTTTTTTGCTTGGAAATGGACGTTCAATTTTTCAAACAGGTTTTTGTACTCGACGTTGTCCAGGTCTTCAGGAAAAACCAAATCTCTTGCGACGCGGTAGGTATCTTCCACCAGCGCAGTGAGCAAAAAAGCTCGTCTTCTCATTCCAGACTTATCGGTGTCGTCTCCAATGTCGTTCGCCGTGCAGTACTGGATAAAACGACTTCTAAAAATGCTCCACTCATGCACGCGGTGATCAAATGAGAGGTTGCCGCCAAACGCCATATTAAATGATTTTGCGTGCTCCTTGGTCATTGAATACACATTTACTAGTGACACAAACAATAATAACACACGTGAATAACGATTCGTCGCCAAATGTTCTGTATTTAAGGATAATCTCAATAAAACACTGTAAATCACATAGACTCGTGTAATGGCTCACAACCAACTGATTTGACAAGCCTACCCACATATATAATTATGCCTTTTCGGGACGAAGAAAAATATCCATTCATAAAAGTAAAAAAAAAATGTTTTTGTTTGATTTTTAGAATGCAGGCGTTCGGTTCCTTCACCAGACAGGATTAGGAGGGTTTTAGACAAGATCTAGTTTGGTAGACAAAGATTGTTTTCAAAATAAAGCTTTATGAAATTGGATTAGGTATCTATGTATTAATGGTGGGAACGTATTAGCAGGAACACCTTTTTGTCTTTTTAAATACTGAACGTGTTTTGCTTCATAGTATTTCAGTCATTTCTCATAGATAGTAAGTATGTCAGTTAGTCGGTCACCTAAACTGTTTTATTTAAATGTTTATAAGGCACGTAAAAGAAATGTCAGTTTCAGAATGTCTTCTCGAAAATGAAAATAAAAGATGTGAAAGTTAACCCGACCATGTCTCTTGGGCGCGATTTATACTGGCGCTGGCTGCGAGTGGCTCGGAGTCTCAGAAGTAGAGCGGCACATTTTCCTTTACTGATCGATTTAAACAAACTTCTTTCCTTTTTCAATAAATAAAAGGATACATTAAGGTAGTTTTTAGTTGACCAATTTTCTGTTAGAGGCCTAGCTGTTCTCATACTTAATTTAGGTACCTACTTAGCGCATGTGTCTTAGCGATTGTTTTCGCGTGACGACAAACTGAGTCATTTTGAAGGTTATTGCTAATCCATTGCTTCATATGTTCGAAAAATTTGTCTGCTCAACAACGTAAAGAAGGCAATGAATGTCGTTGAACTCTCAAAATGATACCCCTTTCCACTGATAGTGTGTTACGTACCCCGCTGGTAAAATTTTCGTAAGGCCGTATTAATATATTTGTATTTAAAAACGTGTATTAGTGTGGTCGCAAAACTACACGGTTTTATGGATATGTAGTCTTCTAGGTAACGTGTCACACCTACGATCTGTATAGGTACTGCCTACCAATCCGTTTGCTAAGCCGGTAAGTAGAGGTGTGAGTGATATTTCATTGTGGCACTGCCATGGAAAGCTCCTGTTTGTCAAAGGACGTGTTTAGGCAAGGGTATTAAGTACTTCTAGTAAGTTTGCACTCATGCACAACTCGCTAATAACATTATTTGAAGATGAAAGCCTTCATCATAAAAAATCTAATGTTATCTGTGGTCCAGTCGTTGGCGCGCTCTCCTGACATCTGGCAATCATTCTTTAAAGGAACACAACGTGCATCAAGCGATTCAATGCTCTATGAATAATTCTTTCCTAGAAAACTCCCCCCCCCCCCCGGGTTTGATTTTACAAAAAGAATGCAAATTCAAAAGGCGCGTGACGTGGCAGGCTATAACCCATATAATTTTAAGAGCACTGAGGACAAATTACGGTAGAAAGACTCGTATATGAGGGTGCTCAACTCAACTCTATACCTAAAGTAACTAAGGAATCTAAATCACTTCCAACTTTTAAAAGGCTATTAAAGCACCACATTCAGAATAATGTTTGAATATCGCCTCTTTGCTTCAATAACGTGATAAGTCCAACAATTTCAATTTCCAAGATAACACATTATTGAAGCAAAGAGGCGATATGTTTTTCCTCATAGAACTGAATAATTGTATTCTTTTTGAGTGAAATAAATTATCTTAAACCGATAAACCGATTTTCAAATCCCTAGCTGTATTCGACTATTAATTACCGACGAACAAAGAGCGTAGCTATACGAGTAGGTATTAAACGCGGCGGCATCGCGCCAGGCTAAAGATTAATTGCCATTGTTAGAGTTGGAATTAATTAATTTCTAAACCTTAATATCACTTGACCGGTACGCAGATGCGGCACTGTGCTTGATCATAGGTAGGTACTGTAGGGGCTAATAAATGATATAATATTTATTAAGCATAAGCACGTATATACCAAGCGAACGTGTTTACATTTATAGGTCCTACCTATAGCTCTATACACCATTTACTATAGCATTAGAACAATAACGACAGTTATTGTGTAATATTTTTAAAATTACTGCACTTTAGAGTTATTTTTTAATGTAAATAGATTAAATTTTTATTTTATTTATCGTGAATTAACGAAGTACGTTTTTAGCGAAATAAAGAAAGGGTGATAACCGTTATTTTCATAAACGGAGAACCTACTTATAGGTAGCTACGTAGTAAAAATTAGTAACTTTATTGACTCGCCTGGAAACTGTAAAGCGTGGCTTGAATTTAGATGGAACATTAATATGAGAGATAAGTTTGATATAAAGTATTCTCATTATTATAAATCAGGTACAACATTATGTAGATATAATAATGTTATCTCACTAAAGGACGCGCACTTTACTTGTTGTAACCAAGTGTACAAACACGCTGTGAATGTGTGCGTGGAGACGAGTAGCGACAGCATAATAAAACATACACGCTTCCGACTTCGCCAATGGCTCGGACGCTTGCTCGGACGGTACCGAGAGGAGAACTCCGGTGCTTACACACACATCCACAGCGTTTTTATACACTGGATAACCCCAAGTAAAGCGCACTTCTTGACATAAAAATACTATACACGAATGTATTCGCTCAGAAGTCGACTAGGTATGCAAAGAATGAATCCATACTAATATTATAAATGCGAAAGTGTGTCTGTCTGTTACCTCTTCACGCTTAAACCGCTGAACCGATTTAGATGAAATTTGGTATAGAGATAGTTTGAGTTCCGGGAAAGGACATAGGATATAGGATAGTTATCCTATGTCCATAGGATAGTTTTTATCCCGATATATCCACGGGATCGAAACTTAAGCGGGTAAAACCGCGAGGTGATGCTAGTTACTTATAAAATCTCTACGTTGGTATTTGAACCTTTACCCATTATGATAATACTTTCTCATCATGTTTTCTTTCGTTTGGAAGTAAAAGGGATGGTGCGTTCACCTGTACTGTTCAATGTGCCGATTCTAAACGAAATTCTGTAATATCTGATTACTCGTATGTAGTAGATAGCGAAATTCGCGTCATGATATTATCATCTATTTATTTTTACAAGCACTACGCTACGCAACGCGGTAAGTACCTAATTGAAAGCGTTTGTGCGTACGCAAATGGTTTGAAAATAGATTATTTGTAAGAAATATATTTTAAATATGATTTGAGGTTCAACATTGTTCGAATTATATTATAGTTATCCATAGCGTGGTGATCCATAGCTTGGAGTTTCCCTGCGTGATCGAATCAGGAATGAGGAGATCCGCAGGAGAACCAAGGTAACCGACATAGCCCGCAGAATTGCCAAACTTAAGTGGCAGTGGGCAGGGCACATTGCTCGCAGAACAGATGGCCGATGGGGCCGAAAGGTTCTGGAGTGGCGACCACGTACCGGAAGACGTAGCGTTGGAAGGCCTCCCACAAGGTGGACCGACGACCTTGTGAAGGCCGCAGGAACCCGTTGGATGCGAGAAGCACACAACCGGTCGAAGTGGAAGTGCTTGGGGGAGGCCTATGTCCAGCAGTGGACGTCTTTTGGCTGAAATGATGATAGCGTGGTGAATGACATGCGTGCTTTCAGGCATATGGTACGAAACGGAGTTATATTTGTAGCAAATTGCTGGTGCGTTCTAATGGCATATAAAAATTACTATTTATTACTGCTTGAACTCTTTATTTTTTTAGAGAAATAGACACAATTTCAAATCTTTAGTCGTGCTTATAAACAGTCCCAGAAATATAGACACTATACGTGAGTAGTGTCAACATGAATTGCCCCCTGTCAAACTTATTTTCCTAATTGTGGTAGGCATTCACATAACTTATTCTTCGCCTATCTAAAATGAGTCCATTGTAATAACGAAGAGCTCTCCAGTAAAATTCCGAGTATTCAGAATTTCGACGATCATAACTTCAAATAGCAGTGCTGCCAACCGCACGCACATAAATTAAATTAGTCGAAACTAATTAACATAAATCTGGCTGTATAGCAATGTTAATAATGAACCATCATAACATGTTTTAGTGGGTAATAACCTGATTACTGACAATTTCGTGAAAAGGCACATAAATGCATTCATTCATGTACTTACATAGAAATGTTTCACTTGTTCTCATATCGTAATTACTAAGTACAAATTATTATTAAGAACCATTATGGAAAAGTGCTTATGGCAAATCTAACTTAGAAAGATGTTTTAATGATTCTAATGATTATAACTCTCCAAATACGTACCTGTTATTGTCGCGAATCATATTTTGATCAAGATACAACCTGACACTGACCTGCAAATTGCAAAAAACGTAAGAAAATTGAATTTTGCGGTCTACCACTCTATTCACGCATCGTGTAGCAGAGCGCTAACTCTGTATTTTGACCTATACACTTGGATAAGTAATTAAATTAAGTTAGTAGAATAGAATAGAATACTCTTTATTATGTACACCATATAAATTACAGACATAAAAATAGAAACAATACAAAGGGTGACACAATGGGCGGTCTTATCGCTAAAAGCGATCTTTTAAAGACAACCTTTGGATGGATTAAAAAGGGGAAGGACAGACAAATACTGTAGGTAGTCTGTGGTGTACCATTTACATAATACAATAAATACATACATAAAGTATATTATACTAATCTAAATAAATATATACATATAATAATAACATGAAACAGGAGCAAAGAAAAAATAATGATGATGATTAAGGAGAGAGGAAGTGCTTTTTAACCATAATTTTAAAAATGGACAAAGATTGAGCACGCCTTACCGACACGGGCAAGTCATTCCATAACCGTACTGCTTGAACAGTAAAAGATTTGTCATAGAAACTGGTGGAATGCATCGGCATCTCTAGTCTCAGGTTTTCCGATGACCTCAGATATCTATTATGTGTGTCATGAAGGAACTTGAAACGTTCTTTAAGATAAGTGGGGGTTTTAGGATTAAACAAAATAGTGTATAGCTGAAACAAGATATGAGAATTCCGACGAAGACGTATGGGAAGCCACTTGAGCTTTGTACGAAATTCTGAAATGTGATCATATTTGCGCAGGCCAAATATGAATCTTATGCAAAAGTTTTGAAGTCGCTCAAGTTTATCTAGTTGTGCCTCAGTAAGATCTGGATAACTGACATCAGCGTAGTCAAGGATGGGAAGTAAAAGGGATTGTGCAAGCGCAGTTTTAGTGGCAGTTGGAAGAAAGTTCCGCAATCGTCTCAGTGACTTACCAGATGCAAAAATTTTGCGACTTACCTCCTGTAGCTGAGGACCCCAAGAAAGATGTTTGCCGATCCAAACCCCAAGGTTCTTAACCTTTTCGCTGAAAGGAATAGCAGTTCCGTTAAATTGAACCTGGGGAAGTTGCGACCAGTTTATCTTGGGGATCATCCTTGAGCTGCCAACAACAATGACTTGAGTCTTCGATGGGTTAACCTGCAACCCATGCGCCTCACTCCACTCACAGATTGAAACCAAATCCTTGTTGATGATATGAACGGCATCAGCCAAATTCGAGTAATCAGCTTGCTTATAAATTTGCAAATCGTCTGCATAAAGGTGGTAGGAAGAAAGAAGTTTTTTGGTAATGGAGTTTATAAAAATTGTGAAAAGTAAAGGAGACAAAACGCCACCCTGAGGTACACCAGCAGAAGTATAACACCATGAAGAGCAAGACTCTTCTATGCATATACGTTGCCGGCGGCCATACAGGTAACTACGAAACCAGTCAATCGCCGTTGGAGATATGTTAAGCGAGCGAAGCATGCCAAGCAGGATATCGAAATCGACAGTATTGAATGCATTACTAAAATCTAGTAAGCAAAGAACTGTCAGATTTCCTCCCTCCATGCCTAACCGTATGTCATCAGTGACGTTAACTAAGGTTGTAGTGGTGCTGTGACCAGGACGAAAACCGGATTGGAAAGGATTCAGCAGACTATTCTTACAAAGAAAAGTACTAAGCTGATTGTGGACAAGGCGTTCTAGGACTTTGGAGAGGAAAGGCAAAATGGAGATAGGACGGTATTCTGAAAAGGAAGTAGGATTGGATTTTTTGGGTAAAGGAATGACTTTGGCCTCTTTCCACATCGATGGAAAGGCACCATAGAATATAGAGTAGTTTAGGATATAGCATAAGATAGGAAGGATTTCGTCGAGGACAGGGAGTATCATTTTTCGACTTACACAGTCATTACCAACTGCGTTAGACGTGATTGAAACTATGCTCTTCTTAACATCACAATCAGAGAATTGACTAAAAATAAATGGAGGATGGTCCGGAGTTGGAAGGTTTGAAAGATAGTTAACAGTAGCTGCCTTCATGGCCCCATTACAGTGGGACGAAGATGAGAAGTGTTGATTCAGTAGATCAATATCTAAGTCTTTAGGAATCGATTCTTGGCGTGATTTTCCAACTCCCATGGACTTAAGAAATTTCCAGATTTTTGCTGGATCTCCGTTTTCAACAGAGGTGTGGATATGGCGGCGTTGGGCATCTCTACACACCTTATTGCAGCGATTGCGCGCATCAACAAGGATCTCCCGGTTCGACGGCGAGGGCCGACACTTATATTTAGATTTGGTTACAGCCTTTCTGTGCATGATACTACTCAATTAACAAAGTCTGCTGGATGCGAGAAGTAGATACAGAACCAGGTGAAGTGGCGGTGCTTGGGGGAGGCCTATGTCCAGCAGGGAAAGTATTTCGGCTGAAATTATGATAATGAGTACACAGTTATATCCAATGGGAAGCATAATTAGTCAAGTGTAGTATCTATTATATTCACTAATTGGCACCCAATACAATCCCATTCTCTAATATTTTTTCAATGGCACCTGCTTTTTGCCTCTCCGGGTCGGTCTCTACTTATCAAGCCTTTAAGCAAATACAAACATAATTATGAATATCATAATCTATGACTAAATCCAAAGTCACCGAGGTTACTCAACACAATATCTACTCAATCTTACATAAGTAAATAAGGTCAGAGGCGCTGCAGTATCTATTCAATATACATTATACGTGACGAACGAAGACGAAAATGACATTGGAACATAAAGAAGATATTCTCGGTTCATTGAATAAATTAACAGCCGAGAATATTTTGTGCATGAGTGATATGAGACGTGTATAGAAAAGTATCATCGGTCGGCTGTCTACTTGTTATTTTCATAGTCGTAAGATTTACTCATTAGCATGGTCAGGCCTGCTCGAAATACCTTGTACACAATGGCCAAGGTTGGCCCATTTGGACAAAAAAGTGTTAGGTACCAAAGAAGATTTTATGCCTACATAACGAATAATAAATCACGTAGGTACCTACTGGTTGGTCAGCATCTAAAGACGGTGCAGAGCCATAAACTATGAAAAAGAAACAAGCATTTTTCTTTCTTTATTATTTTTTATGGTTCCTAATACAATTTTATGGGATAATGGCCAGATACTTAAGATGAACTATAAAAGTAGAGTAAAAAAAGTATTAGTAAAAAGTTTTTAAGTGCAATCTACTCTGAGGATTTTGACAAAAGAAATAAGTAGGTCGGTTTTCTTACCTACATTTAAGGGCTGATTTTTCCAAAGCCAGATAATTATTATTTAATTATTTATTTTACCATTTATTAGTTTTTATATTTTTTGTGTAGTTTTATCCGAGGAATAATTTTGAATTCTTGACAGTTCTTCCATTCAAAATCTGACAGACATCAATTTTATTCCACAAATAAAAATTAAGTATCTGTCGATTGAGAAATTAGCCCTTATAACACTTAGAAACGAAAGTAGGAACGTATCTAGGTTATTCTAGGTACTTAAACCTAAGCTGAAATACATTCAGACTACCTATATTTTTACAGGCTTAATTTGTAACCCTACTGCAACCTCTACTACGTCGCGTACGTGTTCTACGAGAGCCTCAAAGAGATGTCAGCATCGCGGAGAGGGCCGAAGCCCGCCGGGTCAGCGGGATTGTCCGAAAGGGTTACCGCTGGCCCGGAACATAAAGGGCTAAGGAAGGAACACGGGAGGGTTTTAGTCAGAGTCTGACACTCCCTTCCGCTCCACCCAGAGCGGGAGGGTTCATATGATGATTTCCCATCCGAAAAAAAAAAAAAGGCACGTCCAAGTTAGGAAAATGCGACTGTAGATTTAGTAAACGCGGAAATAGGTAGACACGCCGTCTGGTGTCTACCTATTTTCATTCCCGTATTTTTAAGAACGTTCGCATTCCAATCCCAGTCTCACTCGGTCAAAATTACAATCACTTTCTATACATTTTCGACATGTTTTTAAACATTGACTGTCTTGAATTTGAACGTTTTGTATGTACGAGAATTGTCCTTCAGATGATGTGACTGGCATCTGAAGTCTCGAATACCAGTGCCTATCTCAATCAAATAAAAAACAGTGCGAAGACAACCAAGTTTTCTAACCTAGCCGTTTCCTATGTTGGGGTCGACTTCCAGTCTAACTGAATGCTGAATACCACTATTTTACATGGAGCGATTGCCTATCTGACTTGAACAACCCAGTTTCCCGCCCTACTTGACGATAAAACTCTTGAAGTATTTAGGTGCGCGCTGGGTTTTGGGTACTGATAACTAAATATTTACTAAGTTGCTTAGTCCCTTCACTCTAAATTGGGCGTCCCATCTTATCCCTTGGGTATCGTAAATTCGCAAAGACTATATAAATTCTCTTTGTAAATTCGTAAGCGGTACATTTGTATAACGTAGCGGTACATAGGTATAACGTAACGGTACATAAGTATGGCTACGAGGAATTTTGTAAATTATGTGCGCAACAATATTTTGTTTACATCGACGTTGCAAAGAAAACCAATTCTATTGAAATATAAAGAACATTACAGCGCCTTAAAAATGCGTTTAGATTGTTGTTGGGTCTGCCGTAGCGGTGCAGCGCATCTGGGATGTTTGCTGAAGCGCGCACTCAACTGATGATTTCCAGGCTATCATGAGCAAAAAAGCAGCTTCGGTACGGGGTAGCAACAACGGCATTCTGAACGCAATAGATGTACGTTTTGACTGTCCCTTTCAGAATCAGTGGGTCATGTCTTGTCTAAGTGTGGCGAGTCATGGCAAATTATAAAATTTTATGAAATATGTAGGTACTAGGTTATGGTTTTTAAGGGTCGATGCCACCCGAAATAAAATCTTATTATTATTATATAACAAAACTGTTGATTAAAATGTAATGTGCTCATTATTATTACCTATTATAAATAATCGCCTAGAGCCTGTTGTGTCCCACTGCAGGGCAAAGGCTTTCCTTCTGTCTTTTTATTTCGTCTCTTTTGCAATTCGAGCCCAATTCCATGTGACAGGAGTCTAACTCGTCACGCCATCTCCTTCTGGGCCTACGTGCACATTAAATATCAGAAAATAATGCTCAAAAATATTGTAGTTATGTAAAGGTAAAGGAAAAATAAAAGGGTAACATCGTTCAAAAAACTTCAAGCCCATTTATTTAAGTACATTCCAATTTGTTGAAAGCAGTGACCGTCTACGAGAAATGTGTGAGGTGGTCGTGGATTGGCATCGGCCCAAATATTACACAATCGCCATTTTTGGGTGAAGGCTGTACGTTCACGCCCCAGCTGAAATAAAAAGAAATGTATTTTTTGCGAACATTAGTTATTACTCCTATAGGAAAGTCGCCACGGTTTCATTTAATGACGTTACTGAATGTCCATTCGTGTTATAGATATTTTGGCAGCGAGCATAAAGGAAAGTGCCGGTCATTTCCCCGCATTGAAGGAATAAAAGAAAACATTAACATTAGAATAGGTTTAAGCTGTTATCGCTGTTATTGAATAGCTTAGGTAGGTACCTCTTTGAAAGAATATCTACCTAGTTTTTTTTTTTGCTTGAATATTTTTACAACGCTTTCGCGCTTACAATCAACGTATAAAATCAAATACCAGCTTATGTACTAAAACCAACTAAAACATAATAATAATATATGTATTTTTATTTTTTTAAATTTTTCTGTTGGCTACGGAAACCATAATAATATATAAGTCAATGTAAACAAAGCTATAAAGCTGTTCCCCGAGCTATCTCAGCACAAAGGGATGACCCTACATGATATTAACCGACCCGACGATATTTTATGCACGTTTAACGTTAAAATTTAAACTTGTAGGCTAGGATTCATACAAAATTTAGAGCTGTTTGAACTCTAAAGGCAGGTACGTTGTGTATTGTGATTATTGTGAAGCTCTCTACGAGCTTCACGGTACCGGAAGGAATAAAATCAAACAGCGGTTTATCTCGTATATTCAATCATCATTCCTATAATAAAATATACTACGTATATCTAATAATTTTATTCTTTGGCTTGTCAGCCTAATCTGACGACTGATCTCTTCTAATTCTAAATTATAATCACTAGGCATAAAGATAAAAGTGGAGGCAACACTCTAAATACCAAAGTGAAGACTATTGTGGTTGGACACTCTCTTTCTAAATACATGACATATGTAACAAATAAAACACATATCACTGTCTCGTTCTTATGTGTGTATTTAGAAAGAGAGTGTCTGACCACACTCGTCTTCACTTAGGTATTTAGAGTGTTGCCTCCACTTTTATCTATAAGCTTCTTGATTATAATGTTGTTGGTCTCGTATTTCATGCCAATCAGTTTTAACAACTCGCGGAGATTGCATGTAAGCACTAAATAGGCTATAGTATACAGTATTGACTTCCATTTAATTTATTTAACGTTGCAGGCCGTGGCTGAGCTTATAAATATAATAATAATTGATTGCCGACTGACCTGGGCCTCCGCGCCGGAGGCTATTTCAATTTCCCGTATGAATGCTGTAATTTCCTTTTGCATGTTTTTTTGTAACTTGCAACAAGAATTTTCCTTTGAGAAACCATGGGACCGAATGGGCTTGGATTAATATTTTCGTCTCTTGTGAAGAAAAGGACGAGCTACAAAGCCGCGTTGCCAAAGTAATTGTAATATTTTCAGTAAGTAGTACTTAGGTACTTACCTACAATATTTTGTGATTAACTCAACAAATATTTATAAAAACACTAGCTTCTGCCCGCGATTTCGTTCACGTGAAATTTCTTATTCCTCCGACCCACCTCGTCGCATCGCATAGCCTGCCCGCGCTACTACTTCGTGTTCGCTTAGCGTTCTTTCTGACTTTTTTTTATTTTTGCTCAGCTCCTAAAGGTCTTAGCGTGATGTGAAATGCCTTTAGCGTTCTTCAAGAATTGGGGCTATCAAATGCAAAAATAATTTTCAAATCCGTCTGGTAGTATAAAGATATTTTTTTTATTTTGAATGGCCCGCTCTTGACCTCGATTACGCGTGATGGAAAGAGATGGATGGATGAGGTCTATGATGGAACGAGCGTGCCCAGAAGATTCCTGCCACCGCAAGGGAAGAATTGGCCAGTCAAATAAGGTGTTGGGTGTGACTGTCCAGGATGCGCCGAGCACTCGGTTCAGTTGAGTAACTGGCGGAACAAACTACGCTACACGAGGAGGCTTCTTTATGCATCCCAAAATGAGCGTTCAACCAAACAAACTCTTCAGCTTTAATATTAGTATAGATAATTAGATATACTTAGATAGATTCCTGCCTGAGATTCGTAGTGTAGTTCTCATTAAGTTAAATGTTTTCAAAGCAGAGCAAGACTGTTCACAAAAAGACCAGTGTTGTTATTTCCTTTTAGTTAAAATTTTTATAAAGTCACTTGCAGACAGATTTTTTTTTCCTTGTGGAACAGACTAGGGTCAGGGACCATGCTGCCTAGTCATCAGTTCTTGCAGACTAAAATTCCACTTTAAAACTTAATAATTTACTATTGAGTGGCAAAGGCAACGTGTTTATTCAGCCTTCATCTATGGGCGGAGGGGGTATCGGAGTCATTAGGTAAACTCGTTGATTGCTAGATAGCGTGATAAGGTTCTAAGTAACAGTTGACTCTAAGTGTGGGCTATTTTTGAAGCTGGTGACTTCATAGAGCTATCATCATTAGGTATGCACTATGCTATGGAAATTATGGTGAAATTTTTTTCGCTTTAGACTTACCGATCGAGATAATAAATCGACCGATCGATGTCTTTACCTACTAACTAGACGATTCGACGAATAAGGATCTAAAATGCAAGGTACCTTTTTAAAAATCAACAAAAAAAATACGCAGCTCATAATTGTATGCCTAGTTCAACGTTTTATGGAACTCGTTTAATTTGTCCCTTAAAATCTTGAACCATAACCTTCTCTCGGGACCTCTTCAAGACTTTTGGAAGGTGTAGATCCCCATAAACCCGCAGACACAAGATATTTTTTTTTGCGGATTCTTCTGCCCTTATACCAATTTATTTGGGGTCGGTGCAACATTGTGTTTTTCTTCCATACTTCTCTAATAGTCGCCATCTCGGTAATTAGCCCTTTCCCTTTTGTATTACTTATTTATATAATATTTTATTTCTCTGAAGACTTAACTGCCTTACAAGGTAAACCAGACAGTTGTTATTTGAGTAGTAAAGTAACATATTTTCATTAAAATACATTTTCTACGACTATCTATCATCATTTTAAACTCAAATAAAATAATAAGTAACAAATGCGTTCTTGACACCTGTCAGTTTCCCTGTGTTTTGCGAATTTGATCTTTATTAGCTACTAGAATTGTCGCAATAATAAGTGTAAGTGCTTGGCCAGACTGGCAGCGCCAGGCCAGCGGCCAGGCGGGGAGCGGCGCGGGTGCGAGAACGTGCGCTATCTATCTGTCTGTCCGCAGTCGAGCGCGGCAGCGTTGTAAGTGTTGTCGTGTCCAGTGTTTGTCGAAATGATATGGATGAAGAAGACTTATTTTTACTAGAAAAAAGGTCGAACTAATTTGAGGGCCCCGGTCACCGCGCGGGCCACCCGCGCACCTAATGCGGTCACTTGTGTGAACGAGCTATGGCGTGAGATACCCGCGTGCTCCCCGTGCCCACGGAATAGAAAAAATTCCGTGCCCGTGCCGAGCAGCCCGCGCCGCTCACCGCGCCCGCGTGCCCACTATGGACACTCAAATGAAGTTCTTAAGTACGCCGCGCCGTGCCCGCCCCGCGCCCTTGCCTTGCTGCCAGTCTGGCCAAGCACTAAGGAACGCATTCTCTCGACGGTTGGACAATTATTTTTCGTTTTCTTTTGTCCCGCTTTCGACGAAAGAATCCCGCTTTTTATACTCATCAAAGGGTTTCAAAATCCCGCTTTGTCCGAAAAAAAAATCTGGCAAAGCTAAACGGAGCCCAGTGGTAACGGCCGCGACTTACTTCATGTAAATAATTTCATCACCATTGCTTTCAAAACGGTGAAGAAAAACATCGTGAGGAAACCGGCATGTCCTAGAACCAAAAATTCGAAGACATGTGACATCTACCAATTCGCACTGGGCCCGCGTGGTTAATAACCTATGGCCCACTCCTTTCACTGAGAACGAGACGGTACTCCATTTAAGGGTACTTATACATGAATGCATCGAACATACTGTCACTATGGTGTGCACATATTTGATTGCACAATAATTTATTAAATCGATTTAATTGTAAACCACACAAGGACACCTATGTGTAGAATCGTAATAGGTCATTATACATATTAAACTGTTCGTATGCATGTAGGTATAATGTATGCATTATTAAAATCTTTGCCTAAGCTAAACGCGTTTTTAATCGATTTAAATTATAAGGAATTAGCGACCCCTGTTTTCCACGGGTGCAATGGCGACATGTCAAAATATCGAAATTCCTGTAGCTATCGAACTTAAATATGAAAGTATTAATTATTTATAAACATAAACCTTTTAGAGTTTAAGCTCTTAATGGTAGTGTATACCGCATAAAATTCATTCAAAAGAAAGAAAAATAGGATTATTTGTCCCGTGCATACAAAAGATAATTAACTCGAATTATAAAGAAATAAAAAGACATAAAAGATCTATAATCGCACGAGCACAAAAGAGAAATAGTCAACAGTAGATACATTGTGTAGTTTTGAAAATCTGTGAGGTCACACGGACGAAAAGTGACTTTGTTTTACAGATTACAAATAATTTTATGGACCTCTTACCTATCAAAATTAGTTCAGATTTACAGAAAGAAAGAAAGAAAAATGCGTTTATTGGCATTACAGCAAAATAAATACACCTTAAAACTATAAAAACAGAAAACAAAGATTATAATGCCAAAAGGGCCTCAGCTCAGTATAATTTCAGATGACAACACAAGGTGACCTGACGTTGATTTGAAATTGCATATATCATTTTATCGAAGGTATCTAGAGGCATTGAATACGCTTCTTGTATTCTCTTTTCAGTCATTTCATCGCGAGCTTCACTTTAATCAATTACCGATAACCGGATAAACCGAGCTTCGTTCTACGCTGTTTACTTTTCATTAGACACCACTTTGAAATTTGTAAGCGTACATACAGGCATACAGCGCTCCGACTTCGAATAAAAACCCCAATTAAAATAGCTAATTCCCATTTACAATTCCCTTAATTGGAAGTGCGCCAACTACGGCTCATAAGAGCATTAAAAACTCGACATGAACATCAGATGAAGCTAACGTGGACACAGGAATTGAGTCGTAATGCCGGAAATAAACCGGGGGAGCTCCGTACAACCCGTTCAGCCGGTTTGATAGGTGTTAATACGCGCCAAACGCTTTTTTTACGGTGTAGACAGTTTCAATTTTCAGCGTAGGTACCTACTGCGTATCTTATTAGAGTTTACGAAGGCAATAATGGAATTAAGACTGAATTAGAAACAGATTCAGACACAAGACAGTGTAATTTGAAAACGTTAAAAGGAAATTCACTATTAATTTTCAAAAAGTCAACACACGCTTCTTTAAAATCTGGTTTAATTATAACATAATACTATATCTAGATTGAGAAATATCGATCTTCTGTGAAAGCAGTAGTCGCTGATTTTGTTTTATAAATGCGAAAACCTAAAGAAAATGCAACTGAGTTGGTAAATCGATGAACCCACGAACCCATAAATGAAAACAGCAACCTTTGACCACATCATCATCTGCCTAGCCTTTTCCCAACTATGTTGAGGTCGGCTTCCAGTCTAACCGGATGCAGCACTGACGGATCAGTATTTTACATGGAGCGACTGCCTATCTGGCCTCCACAACCCAGTTACTGGGTAATACGAAACCCCTTGGTAAGACTCGTTGTCAGACTTTTGGGCTTCTGACGACCCGTAACGTCTGTCAAAGATCACGAACGACAGCCGAGACTAACGGCTTTACGTACTTTCCGAGGCACGGAGGGATCTTGGTATGTAAAGGTGGTCACCCGTCCACGGACCAGCCGCGGCAAGCGTAGCTTAACCTGATCGATCGACCTGTGCGGCTGTTATTACTTAGCCACAAGCCCCTAGACCATATACATACTGTAAAAAAGCTGGGTGAAGACAATTTTTTCAAGAAAATCGATATTACTAAAAAGCTGTCTTCTGAAACTGCAGGCGAGCCTTAATTGGATAAATGCATTCCCGCCCAGTTCCGATTCGTTACCAAACCAATCAATATTGAACCTAGGAGCTTGCACGATGTCATCATAGGAGCTGCACCCTCATTGCGTAACATACCTTCAAGCGCAATCCGAAAGATTTAAAAGGAAATTTAAAAAAAAATCGTCTGTTCAAAAACGCAATGAATGTTATTTTTGTTATTTTTTCTATGCAATCCGACAATAACCGCGCTTTAAGTCATGTAAGCCATTTAAGGCATTGGTGTGTAACGCAATTACCCTGCAGAAGAGAGAGGGCAATGAGTGATTCAATGTCTCACAGGGAAACAGTCGCTATGGTAAAGGTGGCCAGTCTTAGTAGATGCAAGAACATTTGTAAAAATTTGTTTAGGGAAGTAGCACGGACTTCACACTTTCACATCACCATCCTTTGACATTTGCCAAGTACTTTCAGGTATTCGGAACGTTCCCTTCGCCTAGCCATTTTCTGCCTTCTGCTTGAAATGTGGGACATGGAGATGACTCCTTTACTGTATTGTTCTGATAGGTTCCAAGACAATCGAATCATTTCTCTTGGACTCATCGAGATGCTTTGTCTTAGCGATCTCTGCAAGCAATAAAAAAAGGAATATGCATTAGAATAAGTCCACTAGCGTACTTTTGAATGGAACTTCTCTCATGTACATGTTTTGTGCCTCTACGCAGTAACCACGTCTGCACCATCTATAATTCACCAGTGTTCTCACACAGGGCAAAGTTCACAAACTTTGGCACCGATACCCAAATCCATTAAATATATTCCGTTGAGTACGACGGATCGTGGGTTTTGAATGTTGGTACACATTGTTTGTGATATCAACTGACTAGGATTAGAACTTGGGCTAATCTATGTTATGATTTAAAAAACTTTTAGGGCTGTATTCACCAAATTCAGATATATTTTATCCGTGGAATAAAATTGACGTCTGACAGTTCTAGTATGAAAAACTGTAAAAAATTCAAAAATTCTCAGTTTAAGACTTATTCTAGATATAAAAGTTTGATGAAATTTTCAGTATTGTTTCACTAAAAGATAATTTTATTTTTTCTCCAATCATTCACATGGCAAGAATATGCAAATCCAATATTTTGCTTTCTCACTTGGATCATTGCCCGGCTTTTCATCACTTCGTTTGCTTTTAAAACTTTATACTTTTGGGTACCTACTTACAACGTCGTGTCGACCAGCTATTTGATCAATTCGACACAATATATTGTGCTGAATTCGAGTAATAATGTAGATATTCATTGATATATGACTGATACAATAGAAACACACTCACACACAAATATACGTCACACATACATTATTCTATTTAGTAGGTACCTAGCAAATTAATCAGTTTTCCCAATCATCCAGCGATTGAATTAGTTTTGATTAATTTACCGTTCTGAATACTAATGGAAAGCTCCGATTAGGTACTTACCTAAACAATAAAATAGACCTTCAATATTTTCAGCTGAAAACAAAATTCGGTCAAAGCTGCATTTTCGGTAGAAAACCGAAACCGGAAAAGTCCGATTAACATTTTTTTTTTTGTATTAAAATGAACGAAAGTTATCGAGAATTTAATTGCTTATTAGGTAGTCTTAATAAGCAATCAAACTCTAATTTATTATTTTACGAGATAGATTATGTTCTAACTAAGAATACTTAGTGTCAATTTGCACTTTTACACCATTTCGTTGCACTTTCTTAGGATCGATCTGATAATTGATAAAAACACTTTGTTCATGTGTTATATGTACAGTCACCTGCAAGAGTCCATGGGTACCCTAATGTCTATTTTCCTGTGAACGTTTGAAGTTCAAGTGTGAATATCAATTTATTAATAGGTAGGTACCTACCTATTAATAAATTGATATTCAATTTTAACATAATAGGTTAATAATTAGGAACAATTTTCTTTAAAAGAAACTATTAATTATAAATTGTTTGAATGTTTGAAGAGACAAAAAGAACACCGTCATTTTTTGATTCATAGGATTTTGAATCTGAACTGCCCATCCATTTTTGCAGCCGACCGTACCTATAGCACAGCAATATATTACTATTATTCATTTACTATTCTACACTAAACTAACTCAACTGGTTCTCTTTAGGCTACTCACTATGTCCGTGATGTCTAGCAGCTGAATTGCCTCGACACTCAGATTACCTAGATAATAAGTGAATTATGTGGTCTCCTATAATTGGAAGCGCACACCCTTGTATTTGTTCTTGTTTATGTTAACGTGCATGTACCTAATAGCCTCTGTTGGCGATCTAAGAAATAAATAAATAAAGATAATATAATATTTATTATATAAACTTTTTAATTGTATACTTCATTGTCTAAACCACAGAACAGATAAAAGGTCTAAACTACTGAAGTCTTTCATTTGCATTTAACTAAAACAAGATAGTCAGTTACAGGTGTGTTTCGTAGTTATCCTAACATGAATGAAATTCAGGGAAATATACATTTCGCTCTATCAATGAAACTAGTGACGTACCTATTTTTTTTTTCACCGTACTACCTTTCAGTAACGAAACGGAAGTGCTGCGTTTTCGGAATTTCGTTTTCATAAATTTCTGCTTATTTCTTTATTGCGAAATGGTCCAGTTCTTGACCTCGATTTTTACTTTTGCAACATTTTAATATAAAAGACTTGAACCGATTACGTTACATTAATTTAACGCGAAACCTTTTAAACGTCCAGACAATATCGGAAGTTCTCGTAAAAGTATTTAAATTAGCCGTTATGGACGGAAAAGTTTACGCTGATGTTGTAGAACAAAGATTTTGTTTTCAAAGTACCAATTTAGTCTTTGTTTGGTAGTTTAAAATTTAATATTTTATATATTTTTGTCCTATTAACCCAAGCCCCTGTTACTGTTAGCCTGCCACATCCCACTGCTGGGCAAAGGTCTCTTCCCGTGACTTCCGATCCAGGGCTAAAGTGGACCACTGGTCGATAGAAGCCCCTGTATTTATTCTACTCCACCGATAAACAAATCAGCCGGTCGATTCTGCAAAAATCTCACCGTGAAAACTTAGATGAAGTGAGTTTGCTTTTGCTAGAGGAATTGACACTATTAACAACTCACTCCACGTTCACTTCACTTAAGTTTTCACGGTGAGATTTTTACAGAATAGCACCGCAGGAATTAGAACAAGTCTATTTTAACTTTGATTGACACTTCACGTCGATGTACAGATAGCGCCATCCACGAAGACGCGCCCCACTCTTCTTCGTAATCGCTTACAGTACCTACAAGTGTGCAACATTCCGCTAGTGATTTAGTTTAGTCGATACACAGTAAATTTTACTTATTAGTGGGTAATTAATGTGTATCAAAAAACTAAAACACTAGCGAAATTAACTAACGATAACCACTACCGATTAGTAAGAAGAATGGGGCGCGTCTTCGTCTATAGCAAGTCTATACCTTAGGCCCCCCCCACATTAGGCGTGTGCCGGGTGCGAGCGTTCCTCGAGCGTGTGACTGACGTGCGCGGCGCAGTGAAATTGACAGCGTGCCACGCACGTCGGTCACACGCCGGAGGAACGCTCGCGCCCGTCGCACGCCTAATGTGAGGGGGGCCTTAGCTCTGCATCAGTAATAAGACCGTCCAGAATTCAGGGAAACGGCACAAATACTTTATTTACTCGTCTACCATCGTGTACAGTCACGAGCAAAAGTATGTATACACTTTGCTTTATTTAAAGACGATTTTCTCCTTTAGTTTTGAATGAAATTTTATGTTATTACAAAAAAAGTGAAACGTGGTCGCTCACAATGGGCCTTATAAGAAGGCTAAAAGTCACCCAAAGGGCAATGGAGCGGGCTATGCTTGGAGTTTCCCTGCGTGATCGAATCAGGAATGAGAAGATCCGCAGGAGAACCAAGGTAACCGACATAGCCCGCAGAATTGCCAAACTTAAGTGGCAGTGGGCAGGGCACATTGCTCGCAGAACAGATGGCCGATGGGGCCGAAAGGTTCTGGAGTGGCGACCGCGTACCGGAAGACGTAGCGTTGGAAGGCCGCCCACATTGTGGACCGACGACCTTGTGAAGGCCGCAGGAACCCGTTGGATGCGAGAAGCACAGAACCGGTCGAAGTGGAAGTGCTTGGGGGAGGCTTATGTCCAGCAGATGAAGATGATGATGACAAAAAAAGTATTTTCGAACCCATAAGTCTGTGTAAAGTGTCGTATTTCAACGTTGCATTTGTTATTTCACGAAAAAATTGCATTGTAAGTGTTGACTTGTTGACATATTAGTGCTCGTGACTGTACCACAAGCACTTCTATTGTAGTCCACCTTATTTATTCATACTGACCTGACCTAAGTGGAAACGATGCATTTCTGCCTTTAACACGAATGTAAGTGGCTGCATTCTTTCTTTTATTAAAATAGAAAGTTTATTTTAGTTTGTTGAGTGTTTTATTGGGTACTAGCTGCGCCCCGCGGTTTCACCCGCGTAAATGTCGATCCCGTAAGAATATCGGGATAAAAAGTAGCCTTTAAGTTAATCCAGAGTTTCAGCTACCTCCATACAACATTTTATCAAAATTGGTCCAGTCGTTTGAGCGTGAAGAAGTAACAAACATATAAACACACACACTCACAAACTTTCGCCTTTATAATATTAGTGTGATTGGTGGGAATCGGTTGATCTTTTACAGTCGTTAAGGGTTGTCAGAAGCCCAAAAGTCTGACAACCAGTCTTACGAAGAGGTATCGTGTTACCCAGTAACTGAGTAGTGGAGGTCGGATAAGTAGTCGCTCCATGTAAAATTTCTGTTGCATCCGGTTGAACTGGAAGCCGACCTCAACATATTTAGGAAAAGGCTAGGCAAAGGAACGGGCGCTTCATCTTAGTTTTCTTTTGTTATCAGATTGCCGAATAATTTTTGGTAAAATGCTTTTAGACTGTACCTACACATTACAGTCGTGATCGATATCAAAACACGACAAAACAAAAAAAAAAAGAAGTGATTTTCTCAACTTCAATTACCAACACTATGCCAGCGGTAGGTGAGTCAAAAAAAAAAAATAAGATCTTTTGTTTTGTTTTACTATGTTTAGATATCGATACCCATCACGTCTGCGGAGTTTCTCTAACTAATTAAATTTGATCTTGTGACAAGCTAAAAATGCGGTTGTTTGTTTAAAGATTTAAATAAAGTCTGAAAACCGAGCTTAATACCATCGTCGAAAACAGCAGCGACACTTAGCTACTACTGCTATAACTTAGATTAAAGCGTTCCTCAGAGTCAGTGGAAATAACCTAAGTCTACTCTTAAATAAATCAAAATGCAACTACGTCACGACGCCATTCCATTCAGGTCCAGTTGAAAACCAGCGTCAGGCACTAGTTGTCTGGCATTTTTGCTGAACTGGGCCTTTTTGGCGCAGCCGTGAGGCACACTTTCCTGCAAATTTCTTACGTCGGACTTTGCACTTTTTATTTTTATCTCTTTTTTCGTTTTTATCTGATGTACGATTATTATCTGACTATTTGGTGTATTGTGTGTCTTTTAGTCTGTGCTAAATAAATGTATTTTCTTTCGTTGTTTCTTTCTTTCCATTAGATCGCAGGCGCCGATATAATACAATAATTACACCGTTTTACCGCGTAATATCGGACTGTAGTATCTACTACTTAGTTGTTCCGCAATAATGACAGTGTCGGTGTGTACAATCGCATATGTGCACTGTCACTGAAGACTGTAGGAAATTGCAAGCCTTATACAATTATTCTAAACACGTCCTGCTTATAAAATTATTATTAAGTTTTAGAAAATTGCTTCAGGAATACAAGTATTCGATTGGTTTTCCCTCGTTTTGTTTTATGTGGTTTTATTATAAAACTAGCAAATATGGTTCAAAAATATGAATGTGATGTCTTTATATGGACTGTATACCTACCTATTCTACATTTTATCTGCAAATCAACAAAAACACGCATCATATCTGTTGCTTTTTCCTCAATTAGACTAAAATGTTGCCCATTTTCCTTCTTCCCAAACGAGACGACTATAAGGATAAGCACCAGAGAAAAACCGCAATACAGAGTCGGTAAGTTTCTAAATTAACTCGGGAAAATACTGGCTATTCCACCTGGGAAAAGTTAGTCCAATCAGCGATACTAATTATTTCTCCCGCGTTGAAAAAATAATCTACCTTTTCTGACTTTAATGCAAACTCACGTTTTTGCTGACCTCGGGGAACGAAAGAAAATAAATAAATAAATTCCTGGAGAGTTCGGGTGGAGCACAGAGCACGGAATTGCCGCGCCGCCGCCGGGCAGCGTTTAGAATCGGCAGTTCTAACCAAATTCGTGGCGTTAAAAGATCGTGGAGCGCACAAATTCTGTCACGGATGGTCTTCGAAACTGTCAATTTCTAAATGTAATTTGTATCGTAGAACGAGAAAACGGTGACACGTTTGAACGTGCCGCCTCTAGCACTGTACCAACACTGTAGAAATGTTTCCTTTTTTAACTTCTGTTATTGGGTAAGTCTGTCGATGGACCGAAACTTCTCCGTATTGGGTTTCAAACAAAACCCTTCGGATATGGGATCTTTGCGAAGCTATTTGTTTATAATAAAATGTTGAGGAAAATATTTGAACTGTTGTTGAAAGGTCAAACTTATCTGAGTTATTGAGCGCAGCTTTCTGCCTCGCTGACTTCTCTTTTCCATCGCACATAAAATCCTGTAGCTAATACATTGCTCACTTTAAGACATTCTTGTTATATCGCTTGCTTAAATACGTACAGTATGTTGCCTTTACGACTAATCTTTTATAGAGGAAAATCAAGAACGCAGAATTGCAATGTGAGTTTTTAAAATTACCACGTGACGTGGCGATGTTATCGTTGACGTTCACGGCATCACGATAATAACACAGGGAAGTTAAATCTATCACATTATTAATACTTATTATAAAGGCGAAAGTTTGTGTGTGTGTGTGTTTATATGTTTGTTACTTCTTCACGCTCAAGCGGCTGGACCACTTTTGATAAATTTTTGTATGGGGGTAGCTGACACCCTGGATTAACATATAGGCTACTTTTTATTCCGACATTCCCACGGAATCAACATTTACGTGGGTGAAACCGCGGGGCGCAGCTAGTGGAAATTTAATTATGAAGACGGTTTAAAATTTCGTTATAACGTGCACATCCATTCATTTTATGGACATACGTGCACAGGGAGACGTCTACGATAATATTCTCACATTAGAAATTTTAAAATCGCTCAATATGTCAGATTTTAACTGTACAAATTAAACGTACTATGCAGATAGTTTGTTAGCGACGGTACCGCTGTTTCATTATGTGCTCCATATTTGCGTGGGAGTGACAATATTGATACAGGTACGTAATTACGTATAGATTTCAATACTCAGCTCTGGGCTTTCGGTCGGAATATCCTTTGTGCACTATAATATTGTTGGTTTAAAGCCCGCTTTCGTGCGATTTTAGAGCAACCCACGCTTATGTAAAGCGACATGTAGGTGTTTGTATTTCATGGTATTTGCCAGGTTATTCTGTAAAAAATCAAGTTATGTTTTTATTCCTTGACAAGCCCTATAACATAACCTTATTAATCCCATCAGCCAGGATGATAGGATTTCGCACCGACCCAAATCAATAAACTCAGCTTGTTGCAGTCCACTGGTGGACATATGCCTCTCCCAGGCTGCGCCACAACACCTTGTCCTCCGCCTTCCACATCCAGTCCGTCCCAGCCACTTTCTTTAGGTCGACCGTCCATCTAGCTGGTGGGTTTCCCACACTACGCTTGCCGATACGCGGTCTCCACTCAAGGACTCGTCTGCTCCACCAGCCATCGGTCCTTCGACAAACATGGCCAGCCCACTGCCACTTCAGTTTAATTACTCTGCAAACTATGTCGGTAACTCCGGTTCTTTTCCAGACAATTTCGTTCCTGATTTTATTCTTCAAAGAGACTCCGAGCATAGCTCGCTTCATACCGACCTTGAATTTGTGGACCAGCCCGACCGTCAGTGTCCACGTTTCGGCACCATATGTCATGACGGGCAGGGCGCACTGGTTGAAGACCTTACTCTTTGAACACTGCGGGATAGGCGGCGAGAAGACTGGACGGAGTTTTCCAAATGCTGACCAACCCAACTGGATCCTTCTGTCGGCTTCTTTCTCAAAGTTGTGTCTACCGAGCTGGATTACTAGTAATCCTTTAAAGAATGACTTTTGAAAAATCCTTTCTTAGCGCGGAACTCTCTCTGACAAATGTAATGTTTATAGACCTTTGAATTAATGAAAGCAGTATTTTTATTCAGTAAAATTGAATAAGTAACAGGTACCTACCTGAACAAAAAAAAAATCGTAATAAAAAGATTCAAAACTAATATAGAAACACTACAGTAAACACATTTTTCTGTTTTTCCGAGCACTCTGTTTGCATGCCCGCATGGTACATAGATCTCGCTAGAAACAACAGAGTTTCAAAAAGCAACACCAAACAACACATGCATCACCTCGTACTTATTACAGACTTTACAAAAAGGAGGAGGTACTATGTTCGGGTGTTTGTATGTTTTTTTTTTTTTTTTTTTTGTATGTTTGTTCATCGAATACTCCGCCAATTGTCGACGGATTTTCAAAATTCTTTTTTTGTTCGAAAGTAGATAGTTTTTACCAACTTCACAAAAAGGAGGAGGTACTATGTTCGGGTGTTTGTGTTTTTTTTTTGTATGTTTGTTCATCGAATACTCCGCCAATTGTCGACGGATTTTCAAAATTCTTTTTTTGTTCGAAAGTAGATAGTTCTGAGGTGGTCCCATTGTCACCAAGTTAGGATCTGATGATGGGATCTTAGAGAAATCGAGGGCAACCCTCAAATTTTATAGGCTCACTTATTGTTTTTCGCATATTTTATGAAGTATCTTGTGTATTTGTGTATGGTTGTCACCATCTCAGGTAGCTGGGCTGATGATGGAAGGTACAACTCCTTAACAGTAAGAAGTTACTCGAACAGGCAACGACTGTTTTAGTAAATTGTTTTGATGTTTGATAGGGCATTTGCCACATTTGGTCTCATGATCATCAAGTCATGACCTGATGCTGCAGTCAGGATAGTCTGCAGAGTACCTAACTCCTCGACAACTAACAGCAGATATATCGTGTTTAGGCTCATTGAAAAGGGCTCGATGTGTGGATAAACGTACTGTTACTGAGGAACACCGAAGATCTGATGCTGAAGCCAGGAGCATCAGAAAAAGTACAAACCTTGAAATTACAGCACCGTAGTCGTGTTTGGGCTCATTTTAAACAGGACTAATTTTAAGTTCAATGCAATGTTGACATAAGTCTGGCCTGATGCTGCAGCCAGGATTATCAGCATCTAATCTAAAAACTAATAAAAGGAGAACTCCTCAACAATTAACATCCCTGCATCGAGAAAAGGAATAGGTATTTTATAAAAAGGCGATGGGCAAGTTGACATTAGGCTATTGTAACTTAGATAAATTATAAATAGACCCACTAAAAAGCGAGAAATAAAAACTTTTTAACAAAAAAAAAACCGACTTCCAAAAAACACTACAAACTGAAAAATAACTTTAATTTCGGAAGTCGGTGGCAAAAACTAAAATACTGATCCCTAAGACACCGACTTCCGAAATTAAAGTTATTTTTCAGTTTGTAGTGTTTTTTTTCTGCTCTGTTTTTTTTTTCTTCTGTTTATATGTGTGTGTATATAAATGATAAATAAATAAAATACATCCCCTATGATCCCTGCCGGGTAAACCAAGTTGCACATAAAGCAATTTATTAGAGACCCTTATCCTATATTTAATCTAACAAAGATTCAGGACGCTTTGTAGCTCCGGAGAGAGTATGCAACTTTGTAGCTCCGGAGAGAGTATGCAACTTTGTAGCTCCGGAGAGAGTATGCAACTTATCATAAAGGGCTCTTACTTAAGGTATGGGATGCGCGTCTAAACTATAATTAACTGGAAATTTATATTTCCCGTTTTCAAGTAACACTACGTGAAGTAACCATACGACTCGGTACTCGATACTCACGATAAATCGATTCAAGTTTGTATGAGTATTTGATCGATTTGATTATATAGATATTAATCTTTTTTTTCGAGTCCAAATCAATATCTTTAAATCAATGTCCAAAATAGAAGAGCCAAGGTTAACGTCTTAATAAACAGAAATAGTCCAAAAGCGAAGCCGTGCCGCTTGGTCAGAGACAAGCCATTCTACAGAAACCAGTGTCGCCAATTCAAAATTTTATTTACGGCTTTGAGCGCCAAATTCATTCTTTTCAGTAAAGATCACTACACAATATTTAATTACTATTAAAATCGAATAAAGATGGTGAAATTCATTAATTAATTGGTTACAACACTAGTATTTAAAAAAATAAAGACTGAGAACGTAAATGTTTTTGAGACGTTTCGTAATAATTAGAAATTGCATGCTACTTTATAGTAAGCGCAAAAAGAATTCTCGCAATATATTCCATCATATTATTTAACGCGCCAAAAAAAAAATGTATTTATAGAGGTATGAGGAACAGGGTGTAAAGTTCACTCAACCTCCATAGAAAAGGGAGGATCCTCCGACCAGACGGGTGTTATGTCTGGCGGGCAACTGCCCGATGATTCATGTCGGGCCGTTGTATCTATGCTAATTGCGCGGTAAACTCTGCTTGCGCGATGTAGGATTTGCGTGACGTAGTATGAAGCGTTGTTTCCATGCGGCGCTGTAAATACCGCTACATATTTTTTTTAAACACTTTATGTAATTAATTATTATTTTATTGTTTCTTTCAGTTTCGTTCCAAGTTACATTCTAGGGTCTTTCTCAAATGTCCAAACGGGCCTATTATGTTTTGACAACTATAATTAAAAAGATATTAAAGAATTCAATTTCCCCATACAGTTTTTATATTCCCATGGGATCGACACTTACGCGGGTGAAACCGCGGGGCGCAGCTAGTATTCTTCCAATATATTATTCCAATAATGATTTCCATAAATACCTAATTTGGACTATTACGAACATTTTAAAACAATAACTTGCCAAATCGGTCCAGGGGTTCTGGAAGTGATGCACTTACCAACGAACAGCATATTTTTTTAATTATACGAGTACTTACGTAGATACTGCAGGGTAATTGCGTAACACAGTAGGAATGGCTTTTATTTTGACAGTTCAACAATATTCCTTGCGTTAATTACGTTATTGACCCGACTAATTTTTCGAACACATGAAGCAATGGATTAGCAATTTCCTTCAATTTTTTTTTTTTTTAATTATTCAGATTCATGATGATTGATTGTGATTGATAGTGTGTACTACGCAGTTAGGGTGCTGGACTAATACTCAGCTGAAAGAATACTTATCTCCTTAACTCTGCTGAAAGAATACTTATCTCCTTTGTTAATTGTAGGTACTAAAACACCAATCGCAAATAACACGAACTAATTACATTTTCTATCTTTTCTCTCCCGGAAAGGTCAATTCAATGTCAATATTGATTGGGCGGTTAATAAGAGAGCCTTTTTGTTTTTCGGCCTTTTAAAATGAAACCCGAATCTGCGTGGATACTTTAAATTAATAACTCTTTAAACTTTTTGCGACTTTATGGATTCGACTTCGAGATAATTACTAATAAGTAGATGTTCTTCCTGACGTCATAAAGTCACATCATCCGCCTAGCCTTTTCCCAACTATTTTGGGGTCGGCTTCTAGTCTAACCGGATGCAGCTGAATACCAATATTTTATGGTGCCATAAAAAACGACGACGTCATAAAGTGTGAATAGAAAATCCATACTAATATTATAAATTCGAAAGTAACTCTGTCTGTCTGTATGTTACCATTTCACGCCCAAACCACTGAACGGATTTCGATAAAATTTGGCAGAGACATAGGATAGTTTTTATCGACATACCTCGCGTGCGAAGCCGCAGGCAGAAGCTAGTCATTCAATATTTTACAGTGTAATTTACAAAAAAAATATAAACATCCGAATTGAGAACCTCCTCCTTTTCAGAAGTCGGTTAAAAAGCCAGAAAACTATGATTTTTTATACTTTGGGGAGAATAATGAGATAGAGACTGTATTATAATAATAGAATTTTGCTTTAGTTTTATTTGTCTGTCTGTTTGTTAACATTTTCACGCCAAGCCGTAGAACCATTCTTGATTGACGGGTCGTGAAATCAAAAATATGTAAGTAGGTGTTTATTTTAATTTCTTCATTTGCATCTGTTTAAATCAGCAGATGCTTGATCACAATACAGACGTTGTTTGATGGTATCCGCCTACCGCACAATTGGAATTAAAATTAAAATAATACCAACAATATAAATAAGCAATTTGCCGCCTTCGTCTCGATTCATATTCCATATATCTACCAACACAAAAGCATCAAAAATAAAGAAAAGAAAGAAAGACGATTATTGAGAGTAAACCCACACACATAACATTATCTTAGATAAACACTCAAGGGATCCTTCCTAATTACATTATACTCCTACTACAAAAAGTGTTGTGTACCAGAAATGCAAGAAAATTCCGCTATTACGGCCCGCGCAGGTCGCACTTTCTTTATACATACTATACATAAATTCTTAGAACCATAAAATGAAGAGAACATTAGAGATTAGATATTCCCGGGATTTTAGAATCATGGTCATTATAAAAAGTCATGGAAGTCATTTGCCTCCAATGAGCGATTTTTTCATTTGCTTAGCGTGAGTTTTCTTACATATTATAATTAAGTACAACGTGGATTCTTTTATTTTGGTTAATGTTGTTGTAAATAGTTGTTTAATACTTCAGACAGTCGCATTTTGGATAAATCAATAATCTTCATTGCACAGCTGCACCATGTTTTTGAACTTACGTTATAACGAGCTGACATTGATCATTGATAAATTACATACCTAAACACACGCCCGCCCTCTTCCCAAGTGGGTAGGCTGAAACAACAGAACGCCTATTTTACCTTGTGTATTTGAAGTGCAAAGTAGCATGTCAGTTATACAGTGTGAGTCTTCATAATGTGCACATAACGAAATGAGGGAAACATAACTTAATTTTATCGACGGAAAAAATAAAAAAATATTTAAAAGGATCTTTACCTGCTAAAGTAAGGTGATTGCAAGGCCTTTCTGTAACAGTTGATAGGAAATGTTGGGATTGAGTTATAAACATGGTATTTTTACGTTTAGAAATCTGATACGATGGAGAATAATTTAAAGTAATCAAAAAGGGTAGGTAATCGGGGCTTTTATTGAGTAATTTTACAATTATTGTAAAAATTCATGAAAAAATATCAGACTTTTGTTAAAAAAAAACACAATTCTCAATTGAGGGGCGATTGTTTACACAGGGGTCACAGCAAAAAGAATTTAAAAAATGCTACAATTTTTTTTTTTTAGATTTTTAAAATATTTTTTCCATCGATAAAATTAAGCTTAGTTCACAAGGCAAGTTCAAGCTTAGTTCAAGACTCACACTGTATGTCGTTGGTTCTATCTAACACGTAAAACCGTTTATTTCCCTAGAGCAGTAAACAAAATACTAGTTCATACATAGTCGTCGTAAATCAAATTGATAGCAGGTATTACCTACGCTACGCATCCACTTGGAAACAATAGTTCTTTCTCAGTGCGACAGATGGCGTAACGCTCCATATTCCCTAAGCGTTACACACGATTACCTACCTATCTCTTAGGCGAGCTACCAACTTGTTCGGCTCGGCATGATTCGGCACAGATGGGCGGGTAAATTGACTATATTTAGAGAAATTATTGGGAAAAGCTCGAATTTGCTCGAATTGTGCCGAACCGATCCAAACATGATTCAGAGAGAGTAGATGACGAACGAAATTTGCCGATTGGCACGAGCCGATTGAAAGCCGAACGTGTGGAGTATTGCTTCGGGTCGATTTTGTTGATCAACTGCATAGTTCGGGTCGGCACAGCAATAATAAACAGTAAGGGTACTACTACACACTTGTGTAGCAACACTTACTGTTTATCTACACAAAAGAAAGGAAGATTATTACCAACAGCTGTAGGTTCACATTATTATTGTATCAAGTTATGATATCTAAGATAAGCTTTTTATAAGTAACTTTAGGGATTTCTATTTTTAAGCTATAAAAGTGACTACTTAGGTATTGCAACTATAGTAGATTGTTATGCAAGGGTCGAAAGGAATCAATTCCCATACGAGGTATTTCGACGCCCGAGCGCAGCGAGGGCGGCTACAGTCCGAGTGGGAATTGGTGTCTTTCACCCGCGTTAAACACTCTACTTTTCATTTCATATATAAGGAAAGTAAAAAATTGTTGTTTTTCTAAAATATTTATTGATGACATGAACATGAATACTACCTATTTTAAATTAACACTGGCTGTTTATAAACTCAGAAGACTGCTGCAATTTTCTTAATTATTAAAAAAAAAAACGTAGCTGACGCGCAAACCTAAGCAAATTTAGTTCTATTTTTAAAATTCATTCCCGCCCTAGAGAGGGAAGCAATTACTATGAGTCGTTCCCGCCCTAAGGTGGGAAGCAGCGTCTTCCACCCGCTATTCGGATCAAACAAACACTACTTTCCGAGCATGAGAAATGAAAAGTATTTTGTACCATTGCAGAGTAACCCAGCGTCTTGATTATGTGCCCGGTTTGGCAATAAGTCGCATTAAATCCCAATAAGTACCTATGTAGATACTTATCGGGACTTTAACTTTACTGACGAATGAGGGTGTACTTAGCTACCTACAATTCACCTTTGGCTACCTCTTCCGTGAAAACAAAGTGTCCTAAGGAAACATTAGCTGACGATGTGTCCATAGTTGCTGCGGTCGATCGACGGCCTCGGTTAGCTAATGTCGGGAGTCTGTGTATGCTTACCTTACACTGAGTACCTATGGATTATAGGATGGTAGGTATCATGATATTGGTTGACTAATGTCGCTGAGAATGGTGGTTTTGATTATACTGTTAGCTCCAAAAAAAGATCAACTCAGCCTATCGCAAGCCCACTGCTGGACATACGCCTCTCGGAGCCTGCGCCACAACACCCGTCCTCCGCCTTTCGCATTCAGTTTGCCCCAGCCACCTTCTTTAGGTCGTCGGTCCATCTAGCTGGGGGGCATCCCACACTACGCTTGCCCTGTCCCAGAGTGGTATGTCCCCGTCCTGGAGTTCTCCGCTCCAGGATTCGTCTGCTCCACCGGCCATAGGTCCTTCGACAAACATGGCCAGCCCCGGTTTGCTCACTGGGCAAGCCGTCTTGGTAACTCCGGTTCTTTTTCGAAAAAGATGAAAAGCCTTACACGCCTTGCTACACACGATATAACAATACCGTCAAGTAAAGTAGAGTGAATGGAATATAACTTCGACAAAAAACGAAAAGGCGGGCGAAAGCCTCGATAAACAATTCGTTACGTCACATGACACGTCCCAAAACAATCCGCTGTTTATTTCTTTCTTGGATTTATCTTCAGTTTTTTCGAGTTTCGAGTTTTCAGCTTTTTAATTTTTTGCAAAAATTTAAATCGTAAGAAGCAGTATTACGTTTAGTAAATCTTAAACCAACGTAGAAAGCTTTTTAGTTTATCATTTATATTTTATCTTCCCGCCATTTTTTGCAGGCGAGGCAACCCAAAGCCGCAAGATACCTACTTAAAAAAAATCATAAAATAAACGCGAAATACGTTTCGTATTCTGCCCGAGATTATAAGATTATTCGTGATTTAATCGTATAATAAATAAAAACTCGTTCAGTAACTACTTACTTACTATACCTATATTAATCAATTTGCCTAGCCGTTTCCCAACGATGTTGGGGTCGGCTTCCAGTCTAACCAGATGCAGTTGATACCAGTATTTTACATGCAGCGACTGCCTATCTGACCTCCACAACACAGTTACTGGGTAACACGATAACCCTTGGTAGGACTGCTTGACAGACTTATGCTTCTTACTACCCGTAACTACTGTCAAAGATCTACGAGTGATAATCGGGAACAACGGATAAATGTAGGTAGGTACTTTCCGAGCCACTACACTATATCATAATATATGCTAACTATACCAATATATATGCTTCTGAAAACATTACAAATTGATTTTGCTTATACCCGATACACAAGTTAAGAAAGTACCTACATATAAACCGTAAATTAAATCCAAATCAAACATTTCTTCAAAACATAGGTATCATTGTAAATAACTTAGGTAAATCAGTAAACGATTAGCTTGGACACAATAAATAATGTTTTCTTGGACAGTACTAAACAATATCGAAAACATTAATGAAAACATTTCTCATAAGTACTTTATGAAAAAGGTTTTCACTTTGTCGAAAATGAATTTATATTTTCCGCTCGGCCGCCCGGCCGGTAGTTTACTAAATGTGAGAACATTGGAACAAGTCAAGTGTTTTATCGAAAAGTAGAAAGATAACATAGAACTAATTCTATGTTATTTTTCTACTTTTCGATAAAAATGACAGTTTGTTCGTTAAGGTGCTCACACAGGCAATTTTTTGAGCATTTTCTTTCTTTCGACGTGCAGTGCAATAAATAATTATCCATATTATCACATAATAAAGATGGTTTTCGTCTTGCTAGATATTATGTTCGCACCCAAATCCGTCTATATCTTTTCTTTTTTTTTATTTAAACTGATGATCACAAAAGCACTACAAGCCGCCGCTGAAAGAAAAACTTCGTCCATGGCCAGAGATTGCTAACTAGTGTATGAACGTATTGACTTGTATTGCCTAGTTGTTTAAGTTGCTCCATAATGCATGTTATTGTGTGGCCGTATCTCTGGCAATAGGTTACTACATGTTGCCATCGCTCTAAATTGCTGGATTTAGTCGTGACGTCATAGTTGACGAGAATTGACCAGGATTGAGCAATTTTAGTTGCCCGTGAACCTTTAGGGAACTTATGAAAGGGCAGTTACGATCACGGAATAATAAAAATTGTTTTTGTTATTCCGTGGTTACGATAACTTCTTCGTCGTGTCGATGGCACGACAGTAAATTAGATTTTGTTGGCCCAAAACTTCGCCACTTCCACGGCGTCGTCAGTGGCAGCGCAGAGGTATGGTATGGTTCCATTTTTCGGGGCACAAAGGGCAAGATCAGTGGGAGGGCAAGATCAGTGGGATATAGTTTATAATTACTGAAACTGAGACACGAATGTATACAAAATAATGGTACCTATAGACTAATGGCCGTTTGGTTAACGTAACATACATACGTCAAATAATAATAAATTGGTAATCGTTGTTATTTGACGTAGGTACTACGTCAAGGCCATGATTTAATAAGTAATAATTGTAATTGGGTTGACGATAGTAAGCACTATTTTTGACGTAGGTATTCGCGTGCATCAAGTGGACGTGAAACAACCCGCCCTTAGACATTTTAGTAAGAGTTTTTGCATTTTGGCCCCTAGACACACTATGCATCACCATTCCACCATCAGAAACGAAAACGTTTTTTGGTACCTACAATGCAAAACAAATTAAACAGTGATAAATCTTTCATCAAAACTCAGTCCCAAACTCAACTCAAACACAAAGCATTTATTTCAATTAAACCAATTACAGGCACTTTTAAATTGTCAAGGGGTCGGTCAGTTAGAAAGATGAAGCTAGTTGCCTATTCCAAAGCGTAGGTACCTATGGAAAAGAACGGGCAAGAAACTCCATGGACACTCTTTCAAATCAAAATTATATGGTTACAAAGTCTTGTTTACATCATTCATGTTAAAAATTAGGTATGCATGTGAGAACGATGCAGAACGTTAAAAGCGTCCGTAATGAAAAGACGAGAAAAAAAAAACATGTCAAATATTAAATTAAATTAAAATAAGCCATGGCAGCAAAGAGATGACCAGTCCCTACTGACGGCGCCCGTTTACGAACATGACGCATGTATTTATTGTCCTATTGTTAGAATAATGTATTGTTTATTGGTGAAATAACTGAGAAATTCCAACATTGTGCTTGCGAACACAATATTATTCTATGCTCATGAACTCCATTCCATTTCACATTTATTAAAGCTTTATTAAGCAACGCACCATGAATATTTTTACGAGGAATTTTTATTTTCGGGTGACGCATAAGTACCTATTGCATTCTGCGAATAAAATTGAAAGAGTGAAATGAAAGTTTTATAGGACAGTCCATGTACCTACTTTAATACGTAATATAAGTTTGAAATCGCCAACCCGTCCCAATACTCAATCATTTATTGCATTCCACAATGTATATGCTTAGGTGGTAGGTAACATTAGTCGTAACAATCGTGGGGACAGCAAAACAAAAAATTTTTAGGAAGAGGACTTATATATATGCAAACTAACTTAATCTAGTCTTGCGCAAGCGTGGTGATCAGCGCTCATGCCTTCTCTGAGTGAGAAGAAGCCTTTCCCTTGCAGTGGAACTGTATCTATCAATTCAGCACATGATTCTATGATTAAAAAAAAATCTGCTGTTTCGTAGAAAAGCGCTAATAGGTACCTACGTAATCAAAATGAATGGAACAAGATTTTTTTTTTTTTAATTAACGAAAAATGTCAACACGGGTTTCAAGATCAATGTCCGTGCCACTTGTATTATTCCGTTCATAAATGAATCGTGTACGAGTGCCACAAGAGAATATTAAACCATATCGGATCATCGCCCGTGCATCACTTTAATTTACATCTCATCTTGTATCCAATCGAGGACTTGATACATAATCTAATGTATGTGACAGCTGCGGGACGTTGTACAATCAGATCGAGTTCAATTCCCGATCAGTATTGGAATTGCAATTTATACAAATTCGATCACTTGCTGCGACTTCGTAGTTTCACAGAAAAATATGTTTGTTACTACTTATTCATATTCGGATCATAGTTACATACCAGGAACGTGAATCTATTTTGAAGATTGAATATTTACAGAAATCGTTTGGGGATTTTACAAATATTCGCGAAACCGTAGATTAACACTTTCACACATAAAAGGAAGACACAAGACGTTTAATAAAATTTCCTACACGAATGAAGATGCTGACTCTACCTATGTCCGGCGTACTCGGAGTAGTAATAAGCTACTAGGCACCTAGATTGCTGGCTTATATTTTTACTACGGCTATGAGTATTAATTTCAAAGGACATCATTCAGGTGTCGAACATTTTATACGCAAAAATTAAAGTGCCGGGAAAAAAGTACTGTTTTCCTATGGTAAATAACATCTTGAGCATTTTTGCTATTTACAACGAAAGTCTACAATTAACCCATAACCATAACCATAAACAGCCTATAATGTTCCCACTGCTGGGACACTGGCCTCCTCTCGGTGAGAGGGAGTGGGCCGTAATCCACCACGCGGGCCCAGTGCGGATTGGCAGATGTCACATGTCTTCGAATTTTTGGTTCTAGGACATGCCGGTTTCCTCACGATGTTTTCCTTCACCGTTTTGAGAGCAGTGGTGATGAAATAATTTACACAAAGTAAAGCGCCTGTCTGGGTTCGAACCTACGACGTACAACTCGTAAGTCGCGGCCGTTACCACGGGGCCACCACTGCTCTACAATTATCCCGCTGGCTGCTATTTGAGGTTCCTTAAAAATTATAAAAATCACATTTTTATTTCAAATGTCTTAAGCAAAACTTTTTTTTTATTATATTTTTTTTTTTGGGTAGGTACGAAATGAATGATGTCCTTTTAGCTGGTGCCGATATGAGATAAGACGATTCTATTCTTTGATTGGAAAGACAGCATCATACATAACTAAGTAGGTAGAGTCGGTACCTGCATAAGAAAATAGAAGACAGAATGTATGTATTTGTAATGCACATAATTAGCGTACCACTAGAAAGAGTATTCTATTTTTCTATCTATATCATCCCAACTTTTGTTCAGAGAAAGCAAACGGCATGCAATATCAGAGGCGTGTCTTCAAAGATACATGTAAGACTAAGGAAAATGTGCCAGTATCAAAGGCGACGAAACTCATCTCACGTTCTATATCGTTCGTTCTATATACAAGAGGTATGACAAACTGTCGTCGTAACTCGGAAAACAGCTCATCAGTGATTACAAAACGGGTGATTTTGATGAAAATCATGGTACTTGAAGTATAGAGATCACGTATCATGTTTTTAACTCTCACTCACATAAACATCTACCTATTTTCCCATGCATTTGTTCTTCTTCTTAGCGTGTCGATGGCAAATATAACACGAAATATATACATATGCAATTTTTTAAATTTGTTTTGCCCAGTGTTCAGCAACGCGTGTACCGTTTGCTGACGCAGCCATTAGGTTCTCACGTGTGCAGGTGACAGGGCATGCGATGTAAGATGGGAGGTGAGCCTCTGTCTGCGGAGAGACGCCACATACCTATACCTATACTGAAGGTCTGAGCCGTCCACCCCCACTTTACTTAAATAATGCATACATACATACCTAAACACATTACATACCTACAACCTAAATACATACCTAAATTTAATATCCCAATATAATAAACACACATAAACATACTCTTCTCTATATATTTACTTTCCAAATCTATGATTGGATGATATTGGCAGAATCCTTCTTAGTACCTAAATCTACATGTTTAGGAAACCTACCCATAGCAATAAAAGCACGAGTAGAGGTATTCTTGTTTGTTTGTCTATAAAAAAAAACTGGGCAAGACGTCTGAAATCCAAACTGGTAATCATGGAAAATTGTTAGGTCCGGGTAAACGACCGTATTGCTGAATATAATAAAGCAAAGTATTGCATTAACACCGACAGATTGACGTCGAAATTGATTAAACGGTTTTGGATAAAAATCACACGGATCGTCTCTATTTTGGATTAAAACATAAGATACTTTTATAGTATAAGCATAGCATAATCAGCCCAATGTTCCCGATAAGTCCCCTCTTTGAGGAGTGGCTAGAGAGACGCCACGGCGTCCTCACCTTCCGCCTAACGCAGGTCCTCACCGGACACGGCTGCTTCGGGAGGTTCCTGTTCCGAATAAGGCGGGAGGAAACGCCCGGGTGTCACCATTGTGTGGATCGCCCGGAGGACACGGTGGAGCATACGGTGGAGATCTGCCCAGCTTGGGCAGAGCACCGCCGTGTCCTCACGGCGGCGATCGGAGGCGGCGATCTCTCGCGTCCGGCCCTAGTCCGGGCCATGGTACGGAGCGAGAGTGCATGGGAGGCTATCGCCTCCTTCTGCGAAGCAGTGATGCTCGCGAAGGAGGAGGCGGAGCGCGTGAGGGAGAGGCAATCCTTGCGCCCTCACGCCCCCAGCCGCCGCAGGAGACGCCCCGGGCGTCGGGAGTCGATAGCCGATTCCCGGCCACCGTAGGCGCGGGCTTGCGGGCGGCGAGCAATGGGCAGCTCGCCGTCCGGTAAGGACCAGGCCCGGGTCGACGGCGCGTTGTGTTCCACGCGCGCCTCAAGGAGATGTCAGCACCAACTGACGGGGTCCGCTAGGGCCGATGCCCGCCAGGGTCGCGGGTTGTTCGAAAGAGATACCGTGGCCACTGGCACAGGCAAGTGAAGGAACACGGGTGGGTTTTAGTCAGTAAGAGTCTGACACTCCCTTCCGCTCCGCCCAGAGCGGGAGGGGTCATTTGATGATTTCCCACCCAAAAAAAAAAAAAAAAAAAGCCCAATGTTCCCACTGCTGGGACACAGGCCTGCTCTCTTCGAGAGGGAGTGGGCTGTAATCTACTACGCAGGCCCAGTTTGAGTTGATAGACGGCACATGTCTTCGAATTTTGGGTTCTAAGACATGTCGCCGGTTTCTTGACGATGTTTTCCTGCACCGTTTTGAGAGCAATTTTCTACAAAAAAAAATATTCCCCCGAGTGCAAGTAAAGCAAAAACAATAATAAAAAAATACAGCTACACTACTAATAACAGAAAAATACAGCTACACTACTATAACAGAAAAATACAGCTACACTACTATAACAGAAAAATACAGCTACAGTACTATAACAGAAAAATACAGCTACACTACTGTAACAGAAAAATACAGCTACACTACTATAACAGAAAAATACAGCTACACTACTATAAAACAAAAATCTCAAGCAAAGCAAGAATGGGTTCTAGTTGTTATACGATTTCAATATAAAAACGAAACTAGCCTGAAGCGTGCCAAATGTAGGCTGATTCATAAACATAGCCTGCCTCCAAAGCCTACAGAAAATATGTAATTATAGTTGTTCTATCAGAAAACAAAATTGTATTGTGTTGATTTTATTCTATTTTATCCGAGCTGGAAACTACGACTCCGTGTTATGGGTAAACAAACAAAAACAACCTCTTTAGTATTTTGAAACCAACTTATTTTGAACAAAGGAACGGGTTCGGAAGTATTTAATTGGTATCAGATTTCGGTTTCCCTTGTGTATTCTGTATCCGAATCTTGGGACGGGATTTATGATAAGGCATCGTGATTGAAAATGGGATCTTTTTATTAATCCTATTAATATTGTGATGGTAACTATATAGATATACAACGTCCCGACATCAATAGTCGGGCAGTTACCCACGAGACACGACACCCGTCCAGTCAGAGGATCCTCCCTTTTCTATCATTATTATGCTAGTTGCGCGGTAAACTCTGCTTGCGCGATGCAGGATTTTGCGTGTGACGTCAGTGTGATGTTTAGTTCGCATGTGGCACAACTTTAACAACATCGTTTAATAGATTTTCAACTTTATCACTAAATTATAAGGTTCAAAGTTGATTGGGAAAATTTGACAGTTTCGGGTAGCTTGATGTGCTGGCGTCTGTACCTGTTATAAGCAACATGGATACAACTACTTTTAAAGTTAATGTTACCTGTATCATCCCACTGCTAGGCAAAGGTCTATTCCCATGACTTCCAGTACTTGCGATCCAGTGCTAATGTGGACTACAGGGGGCCTAAAAGGCCAGGTGTTGTGTGCGGCAGAATCATAAAAAGATAACATTATGAATCATAATATGGCAAAGACAGTCCGTGTTTTTATTTTTTTCGCTGCACTATGTAGGTATAATCAAAGAGATTGGGATTGGATTGGATTGATTGGTATTTTAGCACAGACAAAAAAAAAATAACTGAAAAATCCGATTAACTTAACAGTTCTGTCCATTATGATTCATAATGCTATCCTTTTATGATTCTGCCAAAGTGACCTTTTTAGGCCCCCCTGGTCGTTTGGTTTGTCCAGGTCGACCCGCCATCTTCTACGGGGTCTGCCGCGACGCCCTTTTAAATTTATCTAGATTAAATATATAAATGTTACATACATAACAATAGAATACTAGGCACTAACGAAGCTTTTCAGCAAAGTTTTGCAAATTGCATGGCACATGCATATTATCTGGAACTCCTCATCTGTCAAATTTGAAGAGCCATGTTGATTAGTAGCAGAACGACAGGCTGGTGTCCGCAATTCATCGACGTACAAGCGGGTATTTTGCGTACGGGGCGTAAATGATGATAAAATGATTTCGGTGAGGTGTGGGAAATATCACGTGTTTGGGAGCGTGAGCATACGCGCATTTATTGATTATTTTTAACAATCACCTTAGTGGATATAATAAGTTAAGTCACTATCAGCGCTAATAAGATTAATGGGACACCTTAGTTTCTAGGCACGTAGAGGTCAGACGTGTTTTGCGTTAAATGTGTGGATAGCATGCATTGAGGTAGTCACTATCCCTGCGTTCCGAGATGGGAAATAATCGATGTGAGCGTGCTTAAACCCGTACCGAATTAGCGTGAGCGCGATAACGACTTTCTGTGAATCGTCATAGATGACGTCATGACATGCGCCATCTTGCGATAACGCCGACCATGCCCTAGAATAATATCACCGTGAGCGCTGTCAAAAATGACAGTGTGTGTGTGAGGATGTGTCAGTGCGTGTTTTGTTTTGATTTGCATCTTATCATAAAATTAAACAAACGTGGCATTTTCGAAATTGTGCTTCTGGCTGATAGTCGCCACCTAACCAAAGAAGAAGAAATGTGATGTTTATACAAAGAAATACTGTAATAATATCGTTTTTACATTGAGTAAGCACTGTGAGCGCGCTCACGGGCGTTCCGAATTGTTGACAGCTCTCAGCTGTCATAATCGTGATATCTAAATCGGAACGCATGTGAGATGATGTGAGCGCTGTGAGCGATTATAGCTAATTCGGAAAGCGCCCTATAAGGTGGTGATTGAGTTTAATGTTGCCAGTAATTTTCGCGAACTATCTGTGTAAAACAGGGGACTGAAATGGCCTAAGTTAGAAGATAAAATGCGAAGTGCTAGAACCGATTATTGATAGTTTAATTTGGATTGTGGATGGCCTCATTTTGCTGGAACAAACTTTTATAGTGTTTGATTGCCTTCTTGGCTTAACTGGTAAGTCTACCAGCCCTCTTTGAGAGGGAGTAGGCTTTAATCTAGTACGCGGTCCCAGTGCGGATGGGAAGATGACTTCGTTTTCGAATTTTTTGGTTCTAGAATATACCGGTTTCATCACGAAGTGTTTTCCTTCACCATTTTAAGAGCAGACGATAGTAATATGATGATCTTAATATTTTTGAATTCGATAAATGTATATATTTTCAAAGTAGCAGCGCCCCGCGGTTTCACCCGCATAAGTGTCGATCCCGTAGGAATATCGCGATAAAAATTATCCTATGTCCTTTCCCGAGACTCAAACTATCTCTGTATCAAATTAAGTCGGTTCAGCGGTTTAAGCGTGAAGAGTTAACAGACAGACAGACACACACTTTCACATTTATAATATTAGTATGGATAGTGATGTAGACACGACTGGGTATTTTATCGATAAAAACGAAAAAGATACGTAACATAGAACGTACTGAACGAAGAGTTTGACTGGGGCCACAATTATAAATGTACTGTCCTTGATCTGTTTGTTTTAGCTGTAAGTCTCCCATGTTATTCAGATAAATAAATAAATAAATAAAAATCCAATATGTTTGTTCTCACTAGTTTGATACATGCCTCTGTCTAGGCTTACAAAAGTATCGTTTTTTTTTATCATTTCCATACCATGGGCGACTGAATAGTTTATTACGAGCCACGCATCGCGCTTACAATACTGATTTTACAATCAATGTCAAGTGACGTCATCCGATATAATTGGGGGAGGGTGGTCATGCTTTTTAGCTATTAGTATAATGAGTACAGAATGTATGACACAGTGGTGACATCAATTAATTTATTTTTTATGTAACCTTATAATGTACGAGTACCTATGTTAAGTAAATACCTACACATAAACTTAATTGGTGAAGGCCGCAGGAATCCGCTGAATGGGAAAAGCACTTGTCTATGTCCAGCAATGGACGTCTTTCGGCTGGAATGATAATGATGATGAAACTTAACTGCAACCTGAAAAAGATACACAATAAACATACACATGTTTTATAATTGTTTGCTAAAGGCGTCGCTTAAGGTGCTGACAAGAGCCAAATGGGCTTGTCTCAAACAATTTTTCAGCCAAATCTATACAGTTTGTGTCGGCGGAAAAAATATATGGCAGAGAAAGGGTATAAAACCCTTTCTCTGCAGCATGACCATGTTTGAGCCATTATAAGAGAAGAATTTTCCTCATTATAAACTGAACTTTATATCTAGAAATGATTTACAATAATCGCATAACTTTTCTGCAAAGTGCTTGAGCCAATAAACCTGTTATAGAGGTATGAGGAACAGGGTGTAAAGATCACTCGAATCCTCCATAGAAAAGGGAGGATCCTCCGACCAGACTGGTGTTGTGTCTGGCGGGCAACTACCCAATGATTCATGTCGGGCCGTTGTATATTATGCTAGTTGGGCGGTAAACTCTGCTTGCGAGATGCAGGATTTTGCGATGATAGAGTGACCCCTCCCAGTGATTTCATTCACATTTGCCTTGTAAATACCGTTTGTTAGTCGCCTTTCATTCATCCTCTCAAAATGATCAAATCATCTAAGAATACTCTTTTCAATTTTAGTCACTACCTACATCTTCTTCTGTATCGTTGTTACAGGAGTATCCCTGGTGTACATACTGGCGGTCCTCCCAGGCCTGCTGCCGTGGCGGAGCGGGCCGGGCGCCTGGTTCCTATCGATGTGCCACTTGCTGGGGGCGCTGGCGCCCTGGTGCGGCTCCTTCCTCTACCACCTATTTATGAACCACACTCGCGGGGCGCAGCTGTACCATCGGCTGCTGCAGCTGGATATGCTGGGGATATGGGTCAGCCAGAGTATAGGTAAGTGGATTAATCCAGTTATAGGTGCTGGAAATTTGGATCTTCTACGTTTGGTGGATCCAGCTTCATTCTTATTTCTAAGATGGTAAAATTAATCGGTACTAAACGTCTCAACAGCTCACGTGATTCTATTTTCAATAATAAATGATTTTATTTCTGTAAGTATTTAGTTTTGTTTAAAAACACATAAACACGTCAATCATACTTTAAAATTAATGAGGTCGGCGTTTCCTAACTGACTGCTCTGAGAAGAAAGGCCAGAACAAACTCAGAGGTCACGGACACACTCAGATCATGTGAAAACCATGTAAATTGATAACTGAAATTGTCTTTTGTGGAAAGAAAGAACCACACAGATTGAGTTGACCTGTTAGTGCACGCATTTGTCAGTAATCGTGCAGCTCAACTCAAAAAATAAGGAGCTCCACGATCTGACAATCTGCTTGACCAGAAGGTTAATCCTGAATTGACTGAATGGACACTATTCCAACTTAGTAGGAATTAAAATTTACGTTTTATTTTGTGGATAAGTTTATCAGTCAACCAAAAATGCAGAAGTTATAGGAATTTATTTGGCGACGACTCTAAACTCACTTGACTAAATATAGATTAAATAGATATAGTCAGTTAGTTTGATAAAGTCCTTTATCAGTTTCTGTGTCCACATTCCACTACGAAACAAATCGCAAGCATGCATAACCTACCTAGATATTATTCCGTTAATAGTTCAACCTCAAAGTTTCGCTCACCGATGGTTCGAAAGTTAGATAGTCGTTGTGGGTGGCTCTCTGCCGCATCCACTAGCATTATCACAGGGTTAGCAAGTGCAATATATGACGCACTATATGTAAAATACTTTTAGAAAGGGTTTTAAAAGGGTAAATCTACGTTTTGGAATGGGCAACTAGCTTCAACTTTCTGACTAACTGACAGACTATTTAATTTTGACAATTCAAAAGTGCCTGTACAAAGCTTAATTGAAATAAATGCTTTGAGTTTGATTAGGTTGCATTAATCCATTCTTAATAAAAAATAAACTTTTTTTAATTTGGTAAGTAGGTATTGCTTTTTTTTTGGCTTTTGGATTGCACGACAAATCTCTAAAGGCATTTAGCGCGAAACGTATTTGAAACATCATTCTGTCTCTGTCATCTCAAAGGACTGACAGAAATAGAACGATGTTTTAAATCTGTTTAGCGCTAAATGTGTTTAGTGCTTTGTGTTGCAAGCGGACCTGTGTCCAATTTGTACCAAAGAAAAAACCGGTCAAGAGCGAGTCGGACTCGCGCACCGAGGGTTCCGTACCATCATGTTTTTAATTATTCATCGGCGAGGTCTATATTCGTCAGAGAATTTTAACACTGTGCACTTCGGTGTAGAATATTGCAGTTTTATGTCAGCGCCATCTCTTTTAACCGCACATTGGCATTAAAGTAACCGTTTTGTTCGTGAAACCGACAGTAGTTGATCGGTTTTATCTGTCCGTTTGTATCCGCCTACTCCCTGTCGCACGCAGGTATTCCTACGCTTCCAAATCCATTCCCTTGAGCATTACCCCCGTTAATATTCCGTTTGTATGCGAGTCACTAGAAGTGACACGTTTTACTGAAAGTGTATACTGATCGAGATACTGATATCGAAGGCTGGCATTTTTTCTGCGTTGCTAAAAACTAGCAACTGATTTTATCTTAGGACAAAAAAAAAATTTTACTGATTTTTCCTGCCAGCCAAACTTTAAACTAGTTAGGAATCTAATTACCTACTGTTATTTTAAAAAAACCAAAATGTATAAGTAATATAAAATAATATGTTAATTTTGTGTCGCACAAAAGATGTGCAAATATTATAGGCAAACGAGGGACTTGTACTTGGAGGAGCAAATATAGCGACATTGCCTCCTACGCAGAGCAGGTAAATTAGACTGAAACCAGCCAGGTGAATATTATTAAACATTTTGTACCTAAACGAAGTATCTACCAATTTTTTTATTAAAGTTCAGGTTTTTAGTAACTATTTAGACTGATCTGGCGCCGTGTTATGATAAAAATAAATTAAAATAGAATTAAGAATAATTTCCTCTTAGCAGTAACTTAGACAAGTTCGTAGGCGAAGTAAGAACTAATTGATCTGAAATACACTAAAAACCAGGTGCGCTAAGTTTTTTTTTTTTAAAGCTTAAAAGCTGCGAAGCAAGATATAACTATAACTGTGCGGATCTTCGTAAATGATGAAATTCATATTTTAACTTGGAACATTTAGTTCTTATGAGACACTAGCAGCGTTCCGCGGTTTGACCCGCATAAGTTTCGATCACGTGAAAATATCGGGATAAAAAATATCCTACTTGTTATTTTAATGTATAAACTATATTACTGTAAAGTTTTATCAAAATCCGTTCAGTAGTTTTTGCGTGAAAGAGTAACAAACATCCATCCATCCTCAAAAACTTTCGCGTTTATTATATTAGTAGGAAGTAGGATAGGAGAGATATATATTATATAGTAACTGGTATATTCTCCTCATATTTTAGAAATTATCATTGACATAGATTTCTCTAATGTTAGTCTTGACGTCAGAGAAATGTCAATGAAAATTTCTCATTCACGAAAAAAACGTAGACCGTTCGAGCAATCGTTCAGCACATCCAACAAACAGACATTAAAGCGAGTAAAGTGCTTAAAGCGATTGTTCATTGAGCGTCGAGTGAGGACGTCTCTTGTGATCATTATCTTTTCTTTTTACACTAACTACTTAACGGTTGAAACGGCGGCGGCGGCGCCTAAGCAATTAGGGTTGCTTCCACTTAAAAACCTCCACACAGACAGGAAAACCTTAACGGTAGCCACAAAAAATTCATATTAGTGGCACCTTTCGTGATTTTTTTCATTTAAAATTAAGCTTTCATAAAAATGATAGGGAGAGAACAATAATGCCGCTCAAAGGGCTTTTTTATTTTAAGATTAAATGTATTTTATCACAAGACTCTTTAATCCTCCATTGTTAGCTTATTTTAGACACGTAACGCTATTAATTAGCAAGTCACGCGACCGCTATTATAAACTTGTGAATGTGTGAAAGGTAGCGTTCTATTTTTATGACTGCAATAAATACGACGGGAGTATTTTCTTTCTGATTTAGAGCAAGAATAAGATAAGAGAATGGCACTAATAATGCTTAGGTAATTCGAGGTCCAGATTTTGATTATGTTAGTACCTACAAAAGTTTCATCGTAACCAAACCTGAATTAAAGAATGCAGGGTAAGATGGTGCACTGTTTTTAAATGTTCCCCATCTTTCTTGTAGCATCATTATTGCCAACATGACAACATAGATGATTTATTGATTTTTTTTATGTAGGTAAAGCATTCACAACGGCTAACATTAATTTTAATTTACCTACAGCAGATTTACTGATCTGTTAAAACTTTTTTTTTTTTACGTTGAGAAATGCTCATGCATTCTGCACTACCACGGGGAGATAGTGCAGTTATGTGGGACTCTAACGCACTAAAACTCCACGGTGTCCTCCTCTGCCGCTTATGGTCGGAACACGGGCACGCGTTAGTACTCATCCGTGAACCCGCCGCATCTGTTAAAACCTTGGTTTCAAAAACTGCGGTTCGTAACTCTTTTAAATATACAAGTTAGTTAACATTTGAAATAGATGCAACCAGAACAACTGGGTGAATGTTAATTCCAAATCTCTTTGATCCAGACTTGCGCGATGACAATGAATCTGAATTTCATAAGAATTCATAATTCAATACTTTGGGAGAGACTTATATAAGTCTGTGTATAAGTGAAAACAAATTATTCTACGAATTTTGTACTTTGTGATTTTAGATTTCAAACTTTTCTTATTAATTAAATACAAGCGAATTGATGTTGTGTTGGTGTAAGCAAGACCGAACCGTGATGCCACAGAGGTTCGTTTCCAAAGTAACATAATTCATGTTTTATGATTCTCCTCCTCCGGTCTTATATGTATAAACAATCAAAACTTTTCTTTGTTTGTATAAACATGTACCTACATAATATAGTAACTATTCTATCCGTGTACTTCCGGGTCGACCCCAAAAGTTTGCAACAATGATTGATTAGGGGACGTATCCTATAATATTTGTGCTCGTGCAGTTAAAATATTGCGTTGTTCGTTTGTTTTATTTTATGGGCCGTTTATTACGATATTAACTTATAAAAAGGTACGGTGAGAATTGGCTCTTTTCGAACGTCAAAAGTTACAAAAGCACAAAATGGTGAGCTTTTTGGGCATTTGGGGGCAGTCTTTTGTAACTCTTATCACTTCTCAATGTCACATTTTTACAAATAATTCAAGCTGTAGGTAAAACACAGAAAACAACGTCCAATTCCAATTTCGTAGCAACACATTTCCAAATCAAAATCATGCAACGAGTAATTTAAACAGACACTTGAAGAAGCTTGCCAAGTGAGAAGAGCGTCATTACTCGATAGATGTCGCCACTTGAGCCGGCGGGCCCACAGTGCAGCCCTAATGAATCAGGGAACCACCGGTAATTGCTTCCCGCATAGATTCCAAGGGAATTCCGATATAGGTCGTTACTAAGTTATTGGTTTTAAGGCTAGGCTGTGAGGGATTGTGATTTAACCCTTAGTACCTATCTATGCCGGAACGTATATACACGCGAGACACAATGGGTTTTTAATTGTTTCTGTAATTCCGGCATTCAACCGGTTAATAGTGTTTACGTATTCATAGACAAGGATTTTCTTATGTTATGGAGGGTGGGAATCAGCCTGATAAAAATAATGAGAAAGATGATATTCAAGAAAGATCAAAACGCAAAATTCAATGCTACGCGCCGCTACGCAATGCTACGAGAGCTACGAAAAACCGTTGCTTAGTAAACTTTTCTCAGTAAGCTCAATTTTGAAGTAACAAATAAGCATCAATGTAGGTATTACTCATAGCTCTTATTTACATTGAAAATAATAGTGTTACTTAAACATGACATTCAAACATGCCAATATCTACGTAATATATATTAATTATCTTAGATGATTTAAACAAACATTATGTCATAAAACAAGTGCGCCCTTGTTTGTTTTGACAAACAAAGACGGTCTATATTAAAGCTGACTAATAAAACGCTACAAGCCTAAGAGCGCTAAATATTTACGCTTCGTTACTGAAACTCATATGATCAATACGTATTATCATGCTTTGGGATTAGAAACCTTAATTTAATAAAGCATAGCTCAATTTCCACTGATACTGAATATGTGTCATGATCATTTGTGTTAACTTAAAATCAACTTTGCCTTCATGATTTTAAAGTTGAAATTAGGCCTGACTGTGATGTACATGTAAATTCCATTAACGACGAATGTGTATTCGCGTTCATCCATATATAATCTTCATCGAGTTGATATTTCGGAGTTTGTTAAAGTATTCATCAGGATTTGGGAATGAGAATAAAAATTAGGCCGCGGGGACGTGGAATAGCCTCAATATTTTGGCTTGTCATATATATAAATGGCCCCAAAATCTTAGCTGGTCGTATCCTCTCACACGTTTGCCCGCCAGCATGTCGACACGCCCCACATGTCGGAGTAGTTGAATGGACGCAGTGAAGTCATTGTTTTCACAATGACAATAGTTGTGTACACTTGGTGTATTGTTGACGTTTCGAGCACTTTCTCTTAAGTACACTTGGTGTACAGTGGACGCATAAGGGTATATTAATAGCCCCAAAATCTTGGCTTGTCTTATAATAATGGCCCCAAAATTTTGGTTTGTCGTGTATTTTTATTTATTATTTATATTTTTATTTATTATTTATATAAATGACTTGCCTTACCTCATAAGGGATGAACATGATATAGTGTTGTTTGCAGATGACACTTCACTTTTATTTAAACTCAAACGTCAGCAGCTGGTTACTGACAATGTAAATAACGCCCTTGCAAAAGTAGTTAACTGGTTTAATGTCAATAACCTACTTCTTAACGGAAAAAAAACGAAATGTATTAAGTTTACCATACCCCACGTTAGACAAGTAGAAACTAGTGTTCTCATTAAGGATGAAGAGTTGAAACCCGAAGATTCCACAGTGTTCCTGGGCATAACGTTGGATGCCAAGCTTCAATGGGGCCCCCATATAGACAAATTGTCAAAAAAGCTTAGCTCTGCAGCATACGCCGTTAGGAAAATTCGTGATTTAACTGATTTAGAGACAGCCCGTTTAGTATACTTTAGTTATTTTCATAGTGTGATGTCGTACGGTATTCTGTTGTGGGGAAATGCCGCCGATATTCAGACAATTTTTATATTACAAAAAAGGGCAATTCGTTCCATTTACAAATTAAGTCCCAGACACTCCCTCAGAGACAAATTTAAAGAGATTAATATAATGACTGTGCCTTCTCAGTACATTTATGATAATCTTTTGTATGCACATAAAAATATTAATCTGTTTAAAAAATACAGTGATATCCATAACATAAATACTAGGAACAAACACAAATTTGTTGTTCCAACAACAAGGCTCAAAAAAATAGGTGGCTCGTTTAGATGCCAATGTATACGTTTTTATAATAAACTTCCTAGCCACATTCAAGAACTAAGCCTTAATAAATTCAAATCTTTTATAAAGCGAAAACTATGTCAGAAAGCCTATTATACTGTAAAAGACTATATTGAGGACAAAAAGGCTTGGGATTGAGCTGCTCCAATAGGTTTAGAATGTTGTTTTTATTTTTCTAATTTACACTATAATAATTTTCTTTTTTTTAAGTATCTATTTACTTAAATAATGACATGTACATTTACTGTATAAAGTATTATATGATTTTAATTATTGTGAATGTGAGGACTATGTGGGTAATTTTTTTTTTGTTTTTTTCTCTCTTCGTTTTAATCATGATCTGGCAGTTTGAGTAGTTAATGCGGCCTACCCAAATGTCCTGTCTTTGGTATTGTTCGTCGAATCGTTGAGCTCCTTAAGTTCTGAGTTGAGCTGCACGGTTACTGACAAATGCGTGCACTGACTGGACAGGTCCGCTCAATCTGTGTGGTTCTTTCCTCAAAAGACCATTTCAGACACTAATCTACATGGTCCTCAAAGATTATGTCCGGATTTTTTATATACACATTGACATTGATGAATTTTATTTAGACAATGACATGAATATTTACTTTGTAAGTAATTTATATTATTTTTTATTTTTTTATTTAATTATTGTGAATGTGAGGACTATGTGGGTCATTTCTTTTTTTCCTTCTTAGTTTTAATCATGATCTGGCAGTTTGAGTAGTTTATGCGGCCTACCCAAATGTCCTGTCTTTGGTATTGTTCGTCGAATCGTTGAGCTCCTCAAGTTCTGAGTTGAGCTGCACGATTTTTGACAAATGCGTGCACTGATTGGACAGGTCCGCTCAATCTGTGTGGTTCTTTCCTCAAAAGACCATTTCAGACACCAATCTACATGGTCTTCACACGATCTGACCAAGATTTTGTCTGGACTTTAAAAGAGACTGTGACTTCTGAGTTTGTTTCGGCCTTTCTTCTCAGAATAGTCAGTTAGGAAACGCCGACCTCATCTAGTTTAAAAAAAAATATGATTGACGTGTAAAAGTGTTTGTACAAACCTACTTACAGAAATAAAAATCATTTAATCATTTATTAATATCGGTAGTTTTGTAATTCGTGGTTGAGATCCATCTGACTAGCTCTAGCCTAGCACTAGGCCACAGGTATTTTTCATCTAAAAATATGCTTTAAAAAATCTGCAAATTGCTCCTTTTATTATTCGTTTAAAAACACAAAAAAAATCAAGCGTTTTTTAAAAATAACAGGAGAAAAAATACGGCTGCTCTTGAAGGAGAAATAAATTACTTGCTACACTCCCACGAAAAAATCGCCGAGATATTTTCTAAATTACATTTTTAGTCGTGCTAAAGTTTGTTGAATTTAAATAATGTAACAGAAGTGAAACAGATTTATCTTAAAACTTAGCATTATGCGTACAAAGTTTACAGAAATAAAAAAAAAACATATTATAGGTAACAAAAGCTTCTTTCTTTTTCACGGTTTGTGCCGTTTTTAATGTGTTAACCTGATTATGTAACAATAAACTTGTAGGTATGAGATTTAATACGATAAAAACCTTGAAAACTTAGAAAACATAAAACAAAAAAAGAATACCTACTAAGCATAAAAAATGTAAAAACGGTGGGCTTCGCGCGCCTGTGTCATAATAATATGTCCTGTAATCCTTGTAGGTACTTCTACTTATTTGAAATCAACATCAAGTTAATTAAATTACGTGCCAAAATACACACGTTGACATTGATGGGCGATTACTTTTTGTAGCAAAAAGTAATCACCACTTTGTAATTGTACAAAAATAAAATTTATACAAAATGTCTACAGACACGTTCCTGATTTTTGGCGACATTTTAATTAATTACTCGATGACTGGGCTCTACTGGACTGTAAAACTTGTCATGTTTGACCAATTAGGCGTTTTTTTTTTGGCATGACTAGACTTTCAGAACTTTACAAGACCTTGTTAGCAGTTATCCGAAAAAAATATGTATAGCACCCACGCTTTCGTGCCTTTACTACTTTTAACGTGGGTGTACAGTACTCGGCCTTTTATATAAAGGCTCCCGCAGACAGACGCTACCCTAGTAGTCCAATTATTTATTTAAAAAAAACTAAGAAAACTAAATGGAAATTGTTCTATACCAAAATAGAGTTCCGTTGCTTAGTTTAGAAGCACAACACGATCGTACAGACAGACACGAAAATAAACTTTAATTTATAGTATGTGTAGATATGTATAATGTATAATATTATGGCCTTTTGATCTTGTAACATTGACCAATTTGGAATTTATCTGGCATGACTTGACTACCTTCCGAACTCAGTAAAGCAATAAAATTACTTATTTTACTACTTTCGACGTGGGCGTATTAATCCGTCTGGTCGTGTAAAATGTTACAAAATAGATATTATGTTCTAACAAATTGCGAACTCGGCTGCGGCCGCTGGGATTTGTCTGATCTGACCTTTATAACAAGCTTTGAGTGTGGCCCGCCTATATCGAATTTGTGTACATACAATTATAAGTTTAGGGGTCGTCTTTATATTCGTATCTATCATGCTCGTCTGACTGATCGGGTAAACAGTGCGGAAGGGTTATTTCGCACGATTGCCATGGATTAGAAAAGGAGAACAACTGCTCAAGTAGGTAGGTACATATATACCTATGTTCAGAGAAGCTTATTTTCGTCTTTATAATACCTTATAGAAGTGTGGATAAGATACCCTCTTAATGGCAAGCGATATCGCGGTAGGCTCAGATGGAGATGAGCGTGACTCCTTCAGCAAGAATCGGTCCTTAGCAGCTTTAAAAGACAGTAGTGGAAAGAGAGTAGGGAGCTTTTGTCCTTCAGTGGGTTATCACATGCTTTTAATAATAATAATAGAAGTGTGGATTAAGAAGACAGTGTTAAAAATGTAAAAAAAAACGAAACAAAAACGGACGTGACTAAAGTAGGTACCCTTCATATTCAGAGGATACAATTCAAACAAAATAATACAAGTTTCCCTCTACTTTCATTTACAATACCGAATTGAAAATAATTATCAGAAACAATTCCACCGCTAGAGTCCGCATCGCGTCGCATTCGGTCCGGAGCGGATAAATGCGGATACGTATGGATCGTGAATTGGCACGGAACGATTAACTTGACCTATATACAAATAAAGGCACTTTAAAATGCAAACCGGTTGTTATTTGATAAATTCCTTTTGAGGTAGGTATGTAATACTAACTACTTTTGTTAAATTTGTATTTTTACGTTAGGTATTTTAAAGAATAATTATAATATGGACATGTTGCCCTCTTGTCGCTACGACACTATGTGGTAGCGATCGTTTTCGAGGGCCCATTATTGAATGTGCAAGTCACCCCCTGCCATTTTATCTGTGTATTGTACTTGTATAAAACATTGGTTAGGCAGGCAATAATCCGTCCATTTTAGTCACCCTAACTCATAGTCCAATAATTATTTTTGTTTCCCTAACCTGCAATATTATCACCACACCAACCGGGGGTTGTCCTCGGGTGCACTTGCTCAGTGTTTACAGAGATAGTCGTCGGTTGGTGCCTCGTTTAATTAAAACTAAAAAGTAAAAAAAACGACGAAATAAAAAAAAAAAAGGTAAAGCTAGGTAGTAAAAACTCTAACGGGCCTCTGCCAGTTGACTTCGGCCCCTCCTACGCCTTACAAAGGTCTAGGATACCAGGTACCAGGGTCTCGAGAAATGTCAAACGAGAAATGCCAAAGACGAAAGAACTTTTAATTTTTACTCAAGCTAATTACAACTTTACTGTACAAAGTCTCAATTCAAACTCAAATTACTGAGCCTGGCCTGATAAAGGGTAATTTAGAAAACTTATTTAATTAAGTCCTATTGTATTAGAGTGTTTGGAAAGAATATTTCTTAACCTTTAAACCAGTAAAACATATTTTTCAACACACTTGCTCGTAAAGTAGCTCTTATTGAACCGCTTTTAGGTCCATAATGGCGTGTAGGTATTACGAACGCGTGCTTTTTCTTTACTTTAATCCACTTGTGCTGTAATACCACAGATAACTATTTACTAGTCGGAGATGCGCGCTTTTTTAATCTCATCAAAGAGACTTCATGTCAAAAGAAATCCGCGGGCTATATTTCACTTTTGTTTTAAATAGTCTGGATTGTCCTCGGTCGCAAAATGAACTAATATTTATTTACCTTAAGATGAATGCGCAGGGACCACGGACAATTTAAGGTGAATGCCATCGCAGTGGTAGACCGCGAAATTCAAATTTTCTTATGTTTTTTGCAATTTTCAGGTCGGTGTCAGGTTGTATCTTGATCAAAATATGATTTGCGGCAATAACAGGTACCTCTTTACAGAATTATAATCATTAGAATCATTAATACATCTTTCTAAGTATCTCTTATGGAAAAAGTTCTTAAGGAACAAATCTAACTTAAGGATTCAATCCTAATGACTATAATTCTCTCTCTCTGTAAATACATATATATTATAGGTAGTCGCAAATCATATTTGATCAAGATACAACCTGATATATTAAGGTGAATATCTTAAATTAGTCCGTGGTCCCTTCCGAAACCAAACGGAAAAGACCCTGACTGGCGTTCTATTATTGCGGATTCTCACTGAACGAATGTATATTTCTCAATAGTACTTTCTAATTCCATACTAAATACACTACAATTTGACGTACGACAACACTACGATCAGTATAAACATTAGCTAGTTTGTGTTTATAATTTTTTTTTTTCTATAGGCTGTTTAACGGTTTTGTTAGTGCCAAAGACTTAATATATTTAAAATGAGAGTCAATGCTGCGCGCGCATCGCTAGTGCTGGCTAGCACGGCACGCGGGAAAACAAAACCAGCGTGCCATTTTCCCTAAAAGTTAATATTTAACAATACAAGTCTGTTTTTTTTTCCTCGCAAGTGTGTTGAAAAACGTCGTATGAAACGCGTGTGCATTAATCAAAATTACACTCGGCTTTCTTATCGCTCTCGCCTGCGGCTCGCGCGAATAATATCGCCTCGAGTATAATGATCAACATAGCACACATGTATCATAATGTACTATTACTGTTATGGTTCTGAGCAAAATCTTTTATTCCCATAATGCCCAACTACAAAATCTATATTTTGGGTTGAAACAAGCCTATTTATTAACCCACCAACTTTCTGTAGATATATCAATAATATTATACTTATTCGTAGGGGTACCTATACAGTATGTATCAGAAGGGTGTGGTCGTATTTAAGGGTGTGGTACAGACCATCAAACTGAACTTTCTCCATGGGACCCACATTGTAATTGCGAAAAAATATCAACTGTCCCATACAAAACTTCAATACCTACCTATTCAACCCAAATGTATGGGACGGCTGATTATTTCGTTTAGTTTTAGTTTGATAATCTGTACCACACCCTAAATATGATCACGTTGATATACGCTGTATATAGAGAGGGCACGTCTGTGTGCCCAGCCCCCCCCCCCCCCCCCCCCCACCACTACTACACTGTAACGTTAATTACTTCACAAACTGCGTAAGTTTTTAAATGCAATGACGAAGTTAAGGCTATAAAACATATCGCTATCGTCTTGCCCACAATTGCCCATTACTGGGAGCACCCGCGCAGCTATAAGTTTCAAAGTAAGCTTTGTTAAATTCTTCGGAAACGGGTTTTTTGAACTGTTGCTTTTAATAATATAAGTATATGAACTTTTTATAGATAAACGCCATTGCATATTCATATAACTTTAGATGTGAAAAAAATATATATGGAGAAAATAACTTTTTGTACATTTGTGTCATTACTTTATAGAGGGTTTTTCTGTTTCAGTCTTTCAAACGCGCTTTGATTTGAGAAACATGTCTATCCAAACAGATGGAATCGTTACCTCGTAAGTAACTTATCCCAAGACATGTTTGTAAAGTAGGTACCTATACGTTTTTACGACACAATAGTTTTGAAAACAGGGGCAAAATAATAAAAGCTGCACGGGTCGATCTTCAAGGTCTTCGATCTTCAAAGAACGCTTGCCGAGTTCGGTCTGTGTATACCCATCCACATATCGACCTCATATATATATGTATAACATACCGAGACCCCTCCGTGCTTCGGAAAACACGCGGCTGTCATTGAACAAGGCGAAGTTTCCATACAACTCGATTCCTACCGGCTTCCCTTTGAAAATGGCACAGTCAGTATTCTATAGACAAATAGTATTTAATCATATTAAAGATATTTACTCCGGCTTACCTCTTACAAAAATTGACCCTTCGCTATTGCTAATCAGTATACATAAATAGTTTTGAAAACATCAAATAAGAAGCACTTACAGTTCCCTCGAAGGGTCACGACCTCAGCACCAAACCTCACGACAAACAAACAATAAATAGCTGATAAACTTTTTCATTCATTCTATCGAAATGGAAATACTTTTGTTCGCGGAAAAAATAATATAAGTTTGTATAACGTAAGTACCTGGCCGTAGAAAATGTTAACAAACTTTGTAACTGTTGCTCCCCAGAGCGTTATGAAACGGGGTCGAAATGCCCAATGTTTGTTGAACTGGTTTTGCAATTTTTCCTTTTTTAAATAATACATTGAATGGAAACGAAGTTATATTCACTACAAATGAACGAAATGTCGAAATTCTTATACACAGCTTAGACTTTTACTACCACGTATTTCATTGTAAATAATGAACGGTGATTTTTTGTCCAACTGCATGCCAAAGTTATATTCAAGGACAAAAATATACGAGAAGTGCCCCTATCTAATACTGGTCAGCGCAACATGTCTTTTTCTTCCATACTTTTCTATTTGCCGTCATCTCGGTAGTCACCTCCTTTCTAGCCATCAACGCGCTCACACACTGCCGTGTTTGACACCATACCGTTATGTAAAAGGTAGATACTTTATATATAGAACCACGGTTAGACTAAACAAAAACTACGTTACGCACTATAGGCCGACCGCTAACTGAGAGTTGAGACGTTGCCTGAGGTAGCAGCGCGGTGGGGGAGGGATGTGGTGACCTGATGCGAGAGCTCAGTGATTCGTCAACTTGTGACAACTATCACCCCTCCCGCACCGCGCAGCTACCTCAGGCAACGTCTCAGTTAAGCGGTCGGCCTATAGTATCTTTCCAGATTATACCTACGACATAGCCAACATAAATAAACAAGTTTATACGACGGCGACGTTCACATGAGTTGCTAAAACACTCCGTCACAATAATATATTACCCATCCAACAGTGATCCTGAACTAACTCCTGGAATACATGAGTGTGTACACTACCGACAAACTCCAGGCTTGCCCGCACGTGTGTGCCCTGCTGAATTACTAATGAGGATTTGACGGAAACACACAACAGCGCATGACGCAACGGCGAACGTGGTGTCTTAGTGCTGAAACCTCACTTAAATGTTCGCTTGAAAGTTTATTCAGTAAACCAGTTGAAAGTTTCTCAGTAGTTTAAACACGAGTTGAATTTTTGGAATGGGAGTGTGTAACCTAAATCCCTAATACCTAATTTTATTTTCACATTTGTTTCTACAAATTAAGCTCTTGACTTACTTTGGACACTTGCCTTTAGGTTTCATATTTCTGTTTTGGGCACACAGTTTCATCTTGAAATAAATTTTATCCTGTTAGAACATAAAACATAATTGTATAAAAAGGAACTGGGAATTGTGAAACAAAATGGAAACAAAAATTGTAGCCATTGTTGTCCGTAGAAGTAAATTACAAAATGAACAAAGACTGCTGTAAGTAATATATTTCTATAAGATAAATTATAATAACTGCTGGAAATAAAGAAAAAATACATATTTAAAAGGTACACACACACATTTTTTTTTTGGAAATCGAATTGATAATATATAAAATGAACGAAATACCTAAAAGGTCACATTGATTCTCTTTTAACATACATCGTATTTAAATCTGCTACTATTATTTTATTAAACTTTTTGCAACATTCATAAATGGTTGACAAATTAATTTCACTAATCCGTTAACTTTTATCTGACGAATCGATACATATTTTCTATGAAAAAGCTGTCAAACCGAAATATTTATTTCAGTTAAAGTTATTTGACTATTGAAAAAGTAGGTAAAATACGAAGTTAGGTGCAGAGGTGGCTCAGTGGTGTCGAGTTTTACTTTTGAGTTTGAACTCAGATAGGCACACTTTATGTATTTAATTTCATCACCACTGCTCTCAAAACGGTATAGGAAAACATCGTGAGGAAACCGGCATGTCCTAGAAACAAAAATTCGAAGATAAGTGACATCCACCAACTCGCACATGGCCCATAGGGCGAATTATGGCCCACTCCCTCTCGCAGAGAGGACGCCTGTCTCCCAGCAGTGAGAACATTATAGGGTTATGATACGTACTTGGAAGTCCAGTGCCGCAGAATTTCAGGCTAGTTATAAACTAAATGAAACTTTCAAGTAGTTAGGTATACATACACTCGATAAAATAAGGTACATTCTAGAAATATGATACAGACCTTTTTACTCTATGCAATAAATTTAGAGGGGCTCGTGGTTATTTACCGTACGGGTCGATCGCAAGGCAAGTTATGCTTGCCGCGGTCGGTTCGTAGATGGGTGACCATCCATTACATATCGAGACCCCTCCGTGTCTCGGATGCTTTCCGAGAGGTTAAGCCGTTGGTCCCGGCTGTCATTCGTAGATCTTTGATCGTCGTTACAGGTCGTCAGAAGCCCAGAAGACTGACAACAGTTTTTCTAAGGGGTATTGTCTTACCCAGTAATTGGGTTGTGGAGGACAGATAGACAGTCGCACCATGTAAATACTAGTACCTATTCAGCTGCATCCGGTTAGACTGTAAGCCGTCCCCAAGATAATTTGGAAAAAGTAACTAATTTTGTTATCCATACGCAAGTTAGTAGGTAGTTAGATATGGCATTTCAAGTTTCCGTAAGGAAAAAATCTTACTCAGACCAATGATTTCAAAAGTAAGGATACGCCCGTCTGAACATTTTACATAGAAGTTCTTCGTTCGAAATTCGAAGTTCGCGCGCACCACTGTCAACTGAGTCGCGTTGGCCCTAAAACCGTCATTTTAGGGCCAGCGCGTTGGTGCCATTTAGTCGCGCCGTTAGCCCGGTCCTTACGCTAGTAATATATATGTCAATGACTCAGACGGTTTCAGGAACACGACACTTGTAGGTACATAGGTACAAACACTGGGGAACTTGACCCATTTGTCAAGAGGATTGTCACATACCATGTTTTTAGTAAAATACTGGAATACCTTTTGTATTTACTGCAGAACTTTAATTAGGTACTAGAAAGTTTGCCAATATACAAGTTGGCAGGGGCACCGACGCCATGGATTTAGGACATGATTCTGAACCTGAAAAAAATTTGCTATTCCATACATTTTGACCACGTAGGAATAATTTCTTTATGTTATCCATCGAAATGTTTCTACCCTAGGGGGTCTAGAACCATGTGTTGAATTCATGGTCTCAGATTAAGCGTCGTTGTCTCTACCACACTGTATAACGAAAAGCTATTCAACGATCGCTGACTGCACAATGTAGAAAAATATTAATGTTACAAGGTACTCTAGAATTCGTAAAAAGACGGTAAACTGAGCTCAACTGTTGGATGACGAAGTAGTAACTACGTAGGCAGCACTGCATCATAAATTTTCATAAGTATTACCGATCCTTACTCTGTAATACATTACATTATTGATAGCCGCGAATCTAATAAAGTGAACGCGCGACCAAGGTTGGCGGGAAACGGACGCCATTTTTCATATATAATGATAGCTTTATTAAATTTTTGTGAGATTAATGAATTGAATGGGTTAACAGATGTTTTTAATGGTGTCGAAAGAAATTTACCTACTATCCTAATTCATACTATCAGACTGTTTTCCAAATATAATCTTATTTTTAATTTTCCATCATCATCGTCATTTCAGCTGAAAGACGTCCACTGCTGAACATAGGCCTCCACCAAGCACCGCCACTTCGACCGGTTCTGTGCTTCTCGCATCCGGTTTCTTGCCTGATCTTTTAGCCAAAATAATCAACTCAAACGTTAAACAAAGTCAAAAATAGACAAGAACATAGTCTCCTTTGTCGTGTTACATTTTTTCTTACATATACTTAGTTTAATGTTTTGGGCATTCATTGAATTGATACAATAATACAACAGTTTCAGCTATGAAAATTAGCTTAAAAAAACTTGCAAGCTTTTAAAAAAATACACCAATTCAACACTATAAATAAAACTTTATCTTACAACGCAAACAGTATACGTCCCTAACCATCCATCCATAAAAGAAATCGGTTCACAAAACTGACAATCAATGTGTCAGCAAAGGGGTGAGTCACGCCATGCAAGCTACAATAAATGCAGCTGAAATATTAAGGTGCAGCCCTACTGCATGACGTGACTGACTCGCTAATGCTCCCGATACGACTACAACTGAATGAATACATGCAGACGGCACGGTACCACTCGCGTGGTTAAATTAAATTCTTTGGCTAGAATTGTATTGATAGCTGAGAATAGCATTCAATGAATGCCTGGAATGACTTGGATGTCTATCTGAATAAAGTAATGCGTTTGGAAATCCGACGGTGGACGCCTAATGCATGGTTATTTTCCTATTATATCTACATGATAATTGAAGAATGTGAGACAATTAAAAAAATTATTCGGGTGAACCCTCGTCGTGAGCTAAAATAGCCATCAACAAAAAAAAAGATACTTAACACATTTTATCCGGTAAGACAAATCTTCTCAGTGACCAGAAGTTTAAATCTCTAGACGCTAGAGTTTAATAAATAAATTCTTCGTTGCGACTAGACTGTAGCGAAGTTTTCAAGCCAAAATCCTTTTAATAAAATAAAGAAAACTCTGAAAGTTGAGAACCCGTTTTAAAACAGAATAGTCGAAATTAAGATTCAAATTGTAAATTTAGAATTGATAAGGAATTCACTTTGTGAATGAAAATTGTATCTTTGAAAAACGGTGACGCATTCCGTTTTCCTTCGTACCGTCTTGCTCATTAGTATTGCACAGTGCCGGAGCCGCTAATCCCTCGGCAAATACGAATGTTTAAGTTCTTTTCATCATCTGCCTAGCCTTTTCCCAACTATGTTGTGGTCGGCTTCCAGTCTGAACGGATGCAGCTAAATACCAGTATCTTACATGGAGCGACTGCCTATCTGATCTCCACAACCCAGTTACTGGTTAATACCCCTTGGTAAGACTGGACGGACTGTCAGACTTTCGGACTTCTGACAGCCGGGACCAACTTTCCGAGGCACGGAATGTTTATGTTGATGTTGTTTATGTTAACCGTCTATGGTGACATTATTAAGCAATTAGTCCAGACGATCTACCTGTATGTCTGATTGTGTTTATTATAGAGCTGCACTAATTTGTACGCAAAGTGATAGTTAACTGGAGTGACCATGTGTCTATATTTACATAGCTACTAATTATACGCTGTAGGCTTGAATATTAAAGTTTACTTGTTGATTTGTTGGTTCATTTTAATTATGCTACTGTTTTTAACATTTACTTTCGTGTTTTGATGTTTCTAGAAATGTTCCACACGGATGATCTTCCTTTTTTTATTTCACAGAAATGTTCGAACTTTATATATGTATTAACAACAGAGCTAAGAAGAATGAGAATAAATTATATAAATAGGAGCCCATAATCGCTCGATCCCAAATTAGATTGCCTGCTCACCAAAATAGCCCACTTTAGGAAAAATCTCGTTATTTTTCAACAAAAAACCAAATTCATGACAGCTCAAGATCACGTTGATATCAATCACACTGTTGGCGCCGCGGATCACCAATGTGACGCTGTCACTGTCAAACTTCAAAACCTACTCTGTGGACCTGCGAGTGACAGCTTCGCGACTCGCGCCATTCCGCCAAGAAACCACAGTGCTTTGTCTGTGTCACTACTATTCAGAATTTTTTATAATATTACTCATTGTAAAAAGTGTTGAATAAACACCAACCAAGCAATAAAGGAGTTCCGTTATTTCAACTCCCAAACACACACTAATATTATAAAGGCGAAAGTTTGTGAGTGTGTGAATGTGTGGGTGTGTGTTATATGTTTATTATTTCTTCACGCTCAAACGGCTGGACCAATTTTGATAAAATCTTGTATGGAGGCAGCTGACACCCTGCATTAACATATAGGCTACATTTTATCCCGATATTCCCACGGGATCGACATTTACGCGGGTGAAACCGCGGGGCGCAGCTAGTCTTACATAATTTCGTTGCTCAATTTATTTCAGTGATGGAGAAAATTGTCGGTCATCACGCCTTTGTTAAGCACGTCCCTATCAGTCTGGCGTCGCCCTAAACTGTCACGGCCACTCCAACTCGATACTAGATTAAAGGCTAAAGATATATAAAAGGGAAATTAATGACTACTGCTCTTTTGATGTGGATTTGCCAACAAAGAGAAGGTAGGTACAATATGTGAAAGAAATTGAATGAAACTTCTCGTCTTTGTGTACTAAAGCTCTAGAGTTTGTTAAGTCGAATTTTTTACGATTGGCGAGTGGATTCGTTTGCGCGCGCCATTGTTGGTGTCGTATAAATGCTTCGGAGAAATTCACAATTTCGTTTCGCTTTTGTTTGTCAAATAATTACTTGGGACCAAAGTATAGAACTATATTGTAACATGTTTACGAAGAGAATATTGCAGCGCCCCGAGCGCCCGGGGTGAGTCGATTTAATTAAGTCTAGTTGTAAACTGTAGTTGCGGGTCAAATGTGGAAATTAGATATAATGAAGTTAATTACCGTGCCTCTAGGTAGAACAGAATTGTTGCTTGCATAGGGGACTGACGAAGGTTTATAATAGAGAGTGAAAGAGAGAGTAGAGCAGTGTTTTCTAGGAGGCCATCACCGTCCTTAGGGGTTTTAGATACTCTTACTTTAGACTAGAATGATCAGTCTATAATGTTCCCACTGCTGGGATCAAGGCCTCCACTCGGTGAGAGGGAATGGGTCATAATCCACCATACGGGCCCAATGCGTGTTGGTAGAAGTCACAAGTCTTCGAATTTTTAGTTCTAGGATTTTTCTTCACCGTTTTAGAGCAGTGGTGATAAAATAATTTTCACAAAGCCCGTCTGGATAACAACTCCTAACTCGCGGCCGTTACCACCACCACGGGCCACCACGACTCGTCTGTGTACTTTAGACTACTCTAGAGTAATTAAATACCCAACCAACATGATTTCAAACTATTCAGTCCAGATATCCTGTTCTCCTTCATCGTTAGTTGCAAACAGTTTTAACCAAACTTTAACTTTAAAGCCCGTAAAGAAAAAAAGAAGATTAACGTTAGATTAGCCTTTAAATAAATAACATTCCTGAGGGCCGCTTACATGCCCAAGTACTAAATTCTCTTAAAATTGAGTGTAAAGATTTGGGTCAGATTCTTATCCTTTATTCTGGAGTAGAGGAAATTAGGATACGAGTGTTTATTTTGCTCTCAGGATATTAAGAACAAGATTACCTGATATGGTACACAAATAAACACACTATACTAATACAACCCTACAATAGAAAAAGACTGCCTCGCTGGTCTATTGGTCGCAAGTGATACTGCCGAGCATGAGGTCCTGGATTAGATTCCCGGGTCAGGCAAAGTGTTATTGGGTTTTACCGTCCGGAATTTCCCTCTGGGCAATAGAGGCGTGGTGTTATGTGTTGACGCGCCTGAGTATACCCTGAAATCGCGAAAAAAAATCAGCTGTTCCCTACATTTTGACGAGCTATACGAACATAAATGTAAGGAACAGCTGATTTTGTTTTCGCGATTTCAGGTTTGGTCCCATAGTAAAAGTGGTTCATAATGATGAGTACAATGACCTCTTAAGAGGTTGTTAATGTTTTACCAATAACCCTGTATAATGAGAACCGGTAATTATCTACGCTAACTGGATTAATCAAAGTCGCCGAAGCCTGTAGTTAAGTTTATGTAATGTACCTAACTGTAATTTACTAACTAGATACCGCACACCTTCAGTTGATTGCTTAGTAAAGCAAGAGTTTACATAACTAGCTTCAGGTTTAGGCACAGTAAAGCCTATACTTATAAATATCACTCTTTGTATATTAACGTTAAAATCGGTAATTTTATGGAATGTTGTCATACGCTTTAGGGTGAACTTCTTCGCTTCTTTTCCTTTTGTATACAAGCTTTGTAGAAATATTTGTCAGTCAGTAAGGTTAGGTCGTGGCAGGCAGGATTGACTCCCCAGAGAGCCAGTTTCATAGGAAAATGCGCTAAGGTACCCCGCGAAATTCTAATGTTTTTTCAATTTGAATGTCAGTGTCAGATTGTAAGTATGTTGATTAAAATAAATTACCTAGTACATTAAATAAATTATCATAAACAATAAGAGTATTAATATCATGCATTATTTATATATACATTATTATTTGTTGCTAACATTTAGCTTATCATTGCATTTCAACAAATTATTAACAATTCAGATTTTTCAAATCAGATATAAATATTTATTCAACGTAATTTATTATTATTTATGTATTAATAGAACATGCTTCTTATTTATTATTTTTTTATAATATGTAGTTGTATTTAAAATTTTAAGGACCCCTCAACGAGTAAAGGCCTCCTCCATTTTACTCCAACTTTCTCTATTCTTTGCCTTTCTGTCTTTTCCAGCCACTTTATTTATCTCGCCTAATTCGAACTTCGCGGACTTACGTGACGCTTATTCGCCTTAAATACCGATAAACTTACCGATTTTGATTAAAAAAAAACACCTAAGTTATTAAGAATCGGACATTCATCGCTAACTTGTCTGAGTTAGCCCTTAGGGCCTGTGTACTCCACGTTTTTTAAATGCGCCGCTGACGCGCGTTTTAGAAACGTGCGTCGACCGCGCGCTTTTATCCTACGGAAGGCCTACGAGCTGGTGTGCACGGGCCCTTAGACCGTACAAGTACGCAGACTAGACATACACATGTTAATTCGCTCACGTAATCAAATCCTCACCACTACGCTGTACTAACTCCTGAACACGTTCAGCTAATTAACATAAGGCGGTGTTGCATGCGAGGTCAGCACTTCAAGAGCAATGTCAGGGCTTGCGTGATCTGCTACAGTATCGGATGAGCAGACAGGTCGAGCGGAAATTTGTAGATTGTACTGTTCTATATTTGATGGGTGTTAAAGTAATTGGTGCCTACACGGAAAATATCAAGATTAGGGAATTCGGTAAAGAAAAAGCGGGCAAGTGCGAGTCGGAAGCGCACATTAAGGCTTAGGTACCATACAATTTTTAACACTACATATTCAAGCAAACAACCCCAAAAAAGCAAACCTCTTGTATAGGTACCTACCCTCTTTAATTTTTAACTTTATTTTATTTTTATAATATTTGTTGATATAACGGCCATGCCGGCAGTAGTCGGTGGAAATTTCAAGTGTCTACCATGAGGTACACACATAGTTAGAATGTTAGGTATGCTATGTTGGGGTCGGCTTCCAGTCTAACAGGATGCAGCTGAATACAAGTATTTTACATGGAGCGACTACCTATCTGACCAACAACTGGGTAATACGATAACCCTTGGTAAGACTGGTTGTCAGACTTTCGGGCTACTGACGACCCGTAACGACTGTCAAAGATCCACAAATGACAGCCGGGACCAACGGATCGTGCTTTTCAAGGCACGAGGACCATCTTCACATACCAAGACCCTTGGTACGTGAAGATGGTCACCCATCCACGGACCAACCGCGGCAAGCGTAGCTTAACCTGATCAATCGACCTGAGCAGCTGGTATTACTTAGCCACAAGCCTCTCAAGTGTCTACCTGTTACGGTTTAAAAGATACAGCCCTGTGACAGACGGACGGACAGCGGATCCTTAGTAATAGTGTCCCATTGGCACCCTTTGGGTACGGAACCCTAAAAACCTATTTAATAAATAATAGGCAGACATTTCAGCTTGTGTCAAAGATTGGTAAGGTATATGAAAGTTGCAGGTGTCTATAAACAGAGGTAATTACTTTCCATCAAGTGTGCCATTTGGCAGGACCAAATGGCACACCTGATGGAAAGTAATTACCTTACCTTTGCCAACAAAAACTTTGTATTGCTGGCATCTTGTCAGGTAAAAAGGTACTGCTTCAATCTGCACAACTGAACTGTAGGTACTTTGTTTATAAGTTGTTATCGTGAGCTGCCTCGCATTGCTTGTTGGGGATACGCGGGAGTGAGAAACGGCTTACGTTACGTTGTTACAGTTTTTCTTTGTCACCTAAGGTGTTACAGTTTTCTTTGTCACCTTTTCCTAGTCACCTAAAGGATATTATATGAAGCGACCTTCTGCAACAATATTTCCATGCTAATTACCATAGTTGAAAGGTACACGTGGCAGTCCAAGCGGTGCGAGGTCAAGTGCAATGTCAGGGCGACAAGGTTGAGTATGTCATGATTGTTAAAATTTCACATGCCCGAAGAACGTTTGCCCGAATGATCGTTCGCCTGAATGGTCGTTTGACCGATGAACGTTTGACCGAAAAATAGGCTTGTTTTGCATAAGAGCTCGGAACTTTTCGGGACAAAATATATAGTCACAAACCATGGCATGATTTCGTTGCATTGGACGTTCACTTTCGTTTAGAGTGTTGATCGGACCGGACGATCATCTGACGATTACCCGGCCTTTCATCAGGGTATGGGAAAAAAATAGTAGGTAATGCGACAACACTTCCTGCAACTATTAATCCTATCGCAGTCCCCAGGTATGAAGATCCTGTCGTTCAAGTGAATTTAAATATTAGATATATATTTTTGTCCAGAATTAAAAGCACAATCCCCATGGGAAGAAAGCGTGAGTTTATATAAATGTATTTAAAAACCACAACACACATGAAATCCATCGCAGCTTACTACGATATTCACATCCTCATTTAACGATTCCATGAAAAGTATCCATTATGAATTCATATTTTATACAGCATAAATGTCACAAATTATAAATATTTGATGTGAATGCAATAATTTTCGGAAATAATGACGTTTGTGTATGAAGCAGTTTTCTAGGAAATCGCAATTTGTAATGTAATTCGCAAACAGTCGCCGATGGCCGGCGCCAATTCTAAGATAAAGTAAATGTGTTTATTTTTGTATTGCAAACAGGAGAGTCCATTATTTGAAACGTTTCTTCCTCGTATTTCAAATACGACAAATAAAGAATAAACAGCAAATTGGGGCTGTAGAAAATGGATTCGGTTCATTCGTTTTTACTAAGAACGTTGAAATACTATTTGGTATTTTTAAATCATGATCTAGCATTTCGACTACCTATTTGTTGGTAGCTGGACTCCCGGAGACAGGCCTTTAGTACTTTATTTATAAGATACAAACTAGTAGAAAATAAAAAAAACCAACCTAGAATAAAGGTACACGTAAACTAAAAAAAAGCCTTGTTTAACACGAATAACCTGAAATTTGTGAAAGTCAGGCAAAGGTGACGTAACAATGGAAGCAGTTAGTTGGTTGCATGCTTGCATTTTAGGTTAGAGAAAGCGTTCCGTTTAAAAATAGAAGAAATCGTTCAGCCGCGAACTAGCACGAAACCAGGGTTAAACGAAATTCGTGTTGTGCGAGTTTTGAACTTAAATTTATGAGTTTCAAGTTGTAGGTTGTTTTTTTTTACTAAAAGTGACAAAGGCCATTATTAAGATCGTATATCAGCAACGGTTTACAACAATGATAGACTACTTCAGCCATCTCGTGTAGTAAGATATTGGCAGTGAACTTGACATGGTATTATTTTGGGTACGAGGCAGATTTGAGTGGAAACGCCGCCCTAAGAAGTCTTTGGTGATGTTCTTCAGAAAGGTCAGGTGCGGAGTACTCGATGACCAGAGGCTTAAGTGTGAGTTTTTTCACTCACGTTCGATTGCGAGCGCGTTAAAATTTTATCTGGGAAAAAGTTATAGCGCCACCTGGTAGTCACTAGGATAAACCTAATTTCCCATACAAAATTCTAACGCCCTCGCAATCGAACGTGAGTCGAAAAACTCACACTAAGGCCACAGATGTATGAACGTAAACGAGGCAAAAGGAGTATGTAAGGGTCGTAGCAGGTGGCATTCTGTAGTTTCTACCTTAAAGGTAGAAGTGAGTATGTATTCTGGGAAATTCTGTTTTGTCCTCTAGAGGAATCAGGTACTCGTGGTACACTTGCTATGAAAACATGACTTAAGGCTTCTTAATATCCTCTTCTAATAATCCTCTTTACAGCATGTTGTTGTCTTCATTAGTCCTTTTTATTTTCGAACAAAAAAAATGGCCATTTGTTCTTATTTTCTTCGTAGAACTCATTCCCCATAGTACCAAGTACTGATTTAATTGATTTGTATTTAAACCACTACTCGGCAAAAGTTTGTTCTAATACAAGAGAGAAACAAGCCTTTATTTATTTAAAGTTCTTATAATTACTTATACAGTAATTGTACAGACGTCAGCCAGCACATCAAGCTACTACAATCTGTCAAGTTTCTTTAATAGATTTTCAACTTTATCGCTAAAATATAGGGTTCAAAATTTATTGGGAAAATTTGACAGTTTCGGGTAGCTTGATGTGCTGGCATCTGTACATAGGACTTACATATAGCCACAAGGCAACCGTTGGGTTAAAAGGACAACATTGTGGTAGATGTGCAAAAAAAATCATTTTGCTTTCGAAATTGTTGCGGTTGCATCAAGTAGAAGAAGGTCTCGGCAACAACGACGGTCATCACAAATACAATACATCCACTACAAAAGTTTGGCTCTCTATATAGGAGGCAGTAGTCACAAAATGTCACAATGGTGACCAAAACGCCGACTAGATACGTAGGAGTAATTGAAGGGGAAAGTCGTGCGGGCAGGTAGGAGTAGGCACGGTAAACAAAAGCCTCGCGAGGCCCACTGAATACTGTATGGTAGCCAAGCGTGGGAGTTTGTGGGATATTCCAACTACCATCAACTATTTGTTATATGACATTTTAGAAGAATAAGGACTTACCCCAGAAATAGTTTCCCTCATTCCAAGTCCGCGTAGGTACAGGCAGAATTCGTATCTAATTCGTGCGGGCAGAAGTTTTAATAAAGTAACTACTTAGTGAACATGATTTGGACATTTTCAATACCAGTGTTTCTCAACTTAAGCATTTGTTGGTGAAAAGCTTTTTTACGGAAAGTAATTTTGAGTCTGAATGATTTTTTTAGTTTGTAAGTATTAATCGATCGTGTTATTTTTTGTTTCCTAATTTATGTTATTTTGTTCCTAATTAATTAAAGTAACTACTTAGTGAACATGATTTGGACATTTTCAATACCAGTGTTTCTCAACTTAATGATAAATGATTTTATTTCTGTAAGTAGGTTTGTACAAACACTTTTACACGTCAATAAGCATTTGTTGGTGAAAAGCTTTTTTACGGAAGTAATTGTTTGAGTCTGAATGATTTTTTTAGTTTGTAAGTATTAATCGATCGTGTTATTTTTTGTTTCCTAGGTATTTTGTACCAACCTTTTTTGTTTCAAGTGTTTAGGTATCAGCGGAAACTTGTAAATGACCTTCAAATGCATATTGTCTATTAACATTGTAACTATATATTAGCTGTAAGTTTCCTGAATAGAATAAAATAGTTCCTGTCATTAAATTTTAGTCATCATAGCAATGTACTCTTCCAAAGTCAAGGGCTGTCTTTATAGGTGCCGTACCTAAGTTATATAATATGTCTTTTAACACACAGCTATTCCCTTTACACACAGCTGTTGACTCCTAGTGAACTAAGTAGTCTAAATAAAAAAAGAAGGAGCTTCAAACTCTGTAAAAGCAGGCATAAGTGAATTTAACTCTGTTGAGCTCTAGAGTTTTAAACATTTTGTTTCTCGTAGGTACCTTAGCACGGGCTTACCTCGTTTATATTTTAAGTACCTACTTACTCTTTTAAATAAATAATTTACGTAAGTTAAACTCTTAATGAAATACCTACATATTCTGAAAAATCTTTAAGTACCTAAAATCACACTAATATTATAAAGGCGAAAGTTTGTGAGTGGGTTTGTATGTTTGTTACTTCTTCACGCACAAACTTATGAACGGATTTAGATTAAATTTGGCACACAGATAGTTTATAACCGGGATTAACACATAGGATACATTTTTATCCATTTGCATTTTTATCCCGATATTCCTACGGGATCGAAACTTATGCGGGTAAAACCGCGGTGTAAATAATAATTTCATGAGACTTAAACATATCTGGCGAAATGTAGGTGTGCTAATAGGTGTCTATGCCTAACCCTTCGGGGAATGCAGGCGTGAGGTTATGTCGATAAAATTAAAAAGTACCTTCATCCATCCAAAGATCTAAATCTTCCAAGTCTACTCGCTGCCGCGTCTCGTTACTACATAAAAGCTGGTTACATCAGTCACAGTCGAAATGTCACTAGGCCGGCTCAGCACCAACTGGGTCACCTTATTAAGGGAATGCAACATCAAATATAAAGATACAGAAGGGCTACCGTGAGGGGCTCGTGGCTCGCGACTCGTCGACTGTTACACAAATTGAATGAGTTAATAGCAAATGTTGTTGTTTGGGCCACGTTTGATAAATTCGTACTTAGTATCGCCAAGGTTGTAACAGGTATCTCAATCTCTGCCAGTAGTCATTTGGATAAAGACGGCACAAAATTGTATCCATGATATTTAAGTCATGGATGTTTTTGTTCCGTCTTTAGCCAGAAAAGATTTCATTTATGCACCTAGGTACATACATACATAGGCACTCCTAAAATGTGAGAAGTTAGGTGTACATATCCAAATTTGGCGTTTTCTATGGAGAAGAACCGTCAGGAAACTCCATATTTACTCTTTGCAATGCGGTGTAATTACTTGAACCACATAAAACTGCAATTAAATCTTTCATGTTGACAGTTCAGCCACGTTGATTGCTTTATTTACGTTGTTGAGCAGACTAATCAGACAAATTTTTCAAACCTATGAAACAATGGATATTATAGTGAAAGTCATTGCGAATGATTGCTATTTTATGTGTGTGACGCAATTACCCCGCTCACCCGCTGATAAAATGGCTAAGTCTATTCTACCAGTATCTTTACTACGTTATTATGATCCATATAGTGATGGCTATATCGAAGACATTATAACTGCCACGAGACAAGACTGAGGGTTCTCAAATTGTAAACAACAAACTGTTCACCGGTAGCCTTTAAGCCAAACAAAGCCGGGTCTTCTGCTTTCATCTACTCTGTGTATAACTATAAAGCTTCGTTTCTTCAGTCATACCTTGGCCACAAACTAATTAAACGCTTTGCTGGTATTAATGAGTGTCGCCAATTTGCATGGTATTAAGCAGAGACACCTCAGCCGGCATCAATTTGATGAGTCGACGTTTTATGTTTAATAATGTTTCAACTCCTTTAGAGCACCTACTTGGAAATGCTTTTGTTCTGATTGCCTTGGTTCCAGCTGCTGTGATAATTTTCCAAGGTGAAAAAAAATAAAAAAAAATACATTTATTTGCACTAAACATAGTTGCTAACCTATTTAGCTATATGCTAAATGTAAGATTAACACTTGTTGCGCCCTAACAGATTCATAACTCTTAAGTTTTACCTTATTATACCCAGTTACTATGTGTACATTGTGCAAATCACGACATTATAAAACAAAGTCCTCCAGCCGCGTGTGCATGTCTGTCTGAAAGCAATAAACTCAAAAACATGTCAAGTTCCTAGCACACAGTCATGGTATGATACGGTGTAGTGGGCAGACTCCTTTATGCGTGATTGTGACCTCTCAAGCTCCGCTAATGAGACTCAATTAATTTTCTATTGTATCGTATTACATAGGATACGCGCGAAGCTTGACGGGTTAAATATTTTCATTTAATTTACTAAGTACTTAATCAAAGTCGGGACCTTAAAATATTTATTAAAATATGTATATATATCATGTTATATATATATTTTTTAATAAATATTTAATTACTTTCCGTAACGGTATTACATGTATTTTATAAATAAACCCACCCTTCTGTGACTAGTGATTTACCACTAAATTGGTACCTACATGAATACAAGATTAACTTGATGCTCAGTTTTACGACAGTATACCACCACGATATCTTTACCCTCTATGAGTGCTCAAAACTTTGTCCATTGCATTAAGTTTATCACCCAACTTTTGCGTACTTTTCAGCTCTTTACATTTCAAATTCGAGAAGCAAAAATCTCCGTTTTGGTGAATGTTATTATAACATGGGATTCAATGGAAATAGCAAATGGGACCCATCGTTAATACCTAAAAAATGGGATTCAAAAGTAATCCAACTAAAATATACCATAAAAGCGACGACCAAAATCAAGAGAATTTGTGAGTAGTCTCGTAGTAGGTACCTACAGTAGCCAAAACAAAACTTCACACTTAATAAAAGAAGCATTCCGTCCGCGAACTTTACCTACACGAAATTACTTCAATATTCCACTCAAACTGCGCAACATTCAGCGCCTGATAAATTATGTAACGTTAATTTCCCGAGTTTTCGTAATTACGTTACTAAAGGGCAACATTCTGATACAGAACGTATACAAAAGAGAGTTAATAATGTACTACATGTTTACAGGGTGCTGCCCCCACTGCGGTCAGGATTAGCACGTAATCTAGGATCAGATGGTTCACTCAATAGGATTATCTGGCTACTTTCGGTTGTGTCACTCTTCTGACAAATTAATGGTAGATTTACGAATTCAGAATTGTTTGTTTCCGACGAACTGGAAGGCTGTAATAATTTATTCGTGGGGTGCCGTGGGTTGGATAACTTTTTAATCAAGTTCGTCGAATACGTAGATTTTTATTTCGCCACTGTACAGAGCGACGTGACGTCGCAAAAAGTTCAATTCCCGCGCACCGACAGTTTAAGAGGAGAGGAAATCAATGCCTTTAGCTTTGGTCTTCGAATTTCCGCTGAGGAAAAATGATATTTTTTACGAGATTACATACATCGAAGATGTGAATCCTTTCTTACACGGGTGGATATTTGTGCAAACATTAGATGTATCATTTATACCGCCGTTTCCTCTTTCAATAGTGGTTCACAATACATTATGAGGGTGAGGCTTTGCGAACTATCTGCAAACATGGCCATTAGTCGGCAGCAGTGGCGTCCTGGCCTAGTTGGCGTAGTTTCCACGTCGATAAACAGTGTTCACACAACAGGAAGAGAGCTCGCTTACACTCTATGCTGCCCTGGTACGTAGTGAATACCTAGATCTACCTTTTATTTATCATTATACTTACCGGAAAGTTGATGGTAAAATCCATGGAAACATTTATATATAAGAGCGCTGCATGAATTCCGTTTGAATTTGTATTCCGTTCATGAATTCAGTTGGAGCTCGCACTAATGATCGATTTGTCTGTTTTGTTTTATGGAAGGCGCGTTTTATATCAAAACCCTTTTATGCTACATATACATTTAATATTCTATTGCTAGTGTTCCATTAAATTCCCTTCCCGTTTGTTATAAACGTCTACAGAATATATGTTATAAACGCCCATAGAATTGAAGCTTTGAAGTTATTCCAAAGCTTGAATTCTGTAGACACGTACAAAACACGTATTGCTACTGCCGACGCTAAGCCGATACCGATAACGGGTTGCAATAACAGTTGCTGTAACAACGACCCCTTCGCGGGCTGTAGCGATGTGATAACCCTACCCTGCAACGATTAATTATTTCAAATCGCTTAAATTATTGTTCAGCAGTTTATGTCGGTAGGGAAAATTGAGTGACGTCATTTATTTTTGGCAGACAATGTACTGAATTTGTAATACCTACTTAATTTAAACATGGGAGTTTTTATTGGAATGGTCCACGATTGTTCTCATCGTAACGTTATGTAAATAGTACAATGTAGACTACCTACAGTATTTGTCTGTCCTTCCCCTTTTTAATCCATTCAAAGGTTTTCTTTAAAAGATCGCGCTCTTAGCGAATAAGACCGCACATTGTGTCACCCTTTGTAAAATTTCTATATTTCTGTCTGTAATTTATATGGTGTCAAGTAATAAAGAGTATTCTATTCTATTCTATCGAAATGTGGTTGAATTGGGTGTGAAAAATTATACTGGAATTTAGTAATTTTTTTCATTTTGGTAAAACCAATCTGACTTTTGGCCAGTTCCATAAAATCTGCTTGTTGAATTATTACTATTCTCTATAAATCTGTATAGAGAACAGACAAAACCCAACTAGCCAACTACTATATTAAAAATATTATATTATTAAGTATATAAAATTGATTAAATGTACTTACTGTTCATGTTTGAAATCAGTTTGTATTGCACTGCTATTCCCAGTAGCATTTATCGTAGAACATGTTTCTAATTGCCTTTAATAGAGCAAAAAGTTTTAATTACTACAAAGTGCAAGAAGTTTTCTCGTGGGTCAGTTCCATATAAACGTTTTGCTGTATTCAAAGTTTATTTTTAATATACCACTTAGGTACAGTAGGCTGCACGTCACTGGTAACACCTTGAGCTGGCCAAGCGTAGTAAATCTCCTTCAATAGAATATATTATATGTCACCGTATGATTGTGAACACCGTTAGTTTATAAGCTACCTCGCGAGATTGTAAACTGTCGATAAATTGTACAGACATCAAGCTACTACAATCTGTCAAATTTCTTTAATAGATTTTCAACTTTATCGCTAAAGCATAAGGTTCAAAGTTGATTGGGAAAATTTGACAGTTTCGGGTAGCGTGATGTGATTGCGTCTATTCATACACTGTACCAGACATCTTACAATATTATAACGTATTCATTTTCGATAGTTTATAATCTATCCATGTCAAACCGTCAAATTGTGAACGAACCTGCGCTTACCGATAGGGTTCACAATCTGTCCGATTTTATCACCCGTAAAATTGTAAACCATCCCCGATTTGTCGGTCTTGGCGTTAGCCGAATTGGTCCCAGTAACTAAGCCAGGGCACCCCGACCAAAGCGGCTAGGTTAGGTTAGAACTGCGAGCAACCAAGTGGTCTGCGAGTTCTACTTCCAAGTTGGTCGCAGTTACTTGGCTATTTAGCATTAGGGCAAGGTGCGATCCGTTCCACGCACGCCTCACAGAGATGTCAGCAACAAAGAAGAGGCCCGTTAGGGCCGGAGCCTGGCGGGTCAGCGGGATGGTCCGAAAGGGTTACCGCTGGCCCGGAACATAAAGGGCTAAGGAACACGGGTGGGTTTTAGTCAGTAAGAGTCTGACACTCCCTTCCGCTCCACCCAGAGCGGAAGGGGGGTCATTTGATGATTTACCATCCTCAAAAAAAAAAAAATCTTCAACAATTTAGACAAAAGCTTACACATCTAATAATGCAAAATGAAACTTGACTCCTGGTTAAAATCACAAATTTATGATGAAATGGAGAAACTCGTGGAAGTGTAAAATACTCATCACTCACACGCCCCAACAAAACCACACATGCCACAAACACCACACACACCTCATTAACACTCACCCACACACCCCCATTTACCCTACACTCACCACATTAACTCAACGTCAAAATACAACCCAAATCATATATCCAGAGGTAGGTACTGTTTGTTAAATTTTTGTCTTATTTTTTTTTATTATTAACTAAATCTAAATTAACTTAATTACCTAAATAGTAAATAGTTTAAATATCTAGGGCATATTATATGTTACGGAGGATTTGAAGGACAATCTAGATGTGGACCGGGACCGAAGAGCATTGGCGGTGAGGTGTAATATGTTGATCCGAAGGATCTCACGCTGCACAGCTTCAGTTAAAATAATTCTATTCAAAGCATACTGTCAAGTATTTTACACGTGTAGCCTTTGGTCTAGCTTCACTCTAAAGGCCTTTAATGCTCTTCGAGTCCAGTACAATAATGCATTCAGGATTCTGTTGGGGCTGTCACGCTTCTGTAGTGCCTCAGGGATGTTCGTGGACGCAAGCGAGCAGCGTCCTTGTTGCACAGAGTGCGTGCCAGTAACAACAGTCTCCTGAGAAACTGGATTGTCCTTTCATCTGGTACTTAAGTCAGCTACATGCTCCTGTAAATATTGGTAATGTCTACTAACATAGTTTTTAAGTTTTTATGTTATAACATCTTGGTACCTATTATGACTTGTATTGTAATTATGGAATTGTATTCTGAAATCACTGCAGAACAAAGGCCTCTCTAAATGTCCCTCAAACTTTTAACATCTTTAGGATCACAGCATAATTTAATCTAGGCAAGAGCCATGTGGTTTTTAACTTAGTAGAATTGTGAAATGGATCATACATCATCATTATCATCTGCATAACCTTTTCCCAACTATGTTGGGGTCAGCTTCTAGCCTCACTGGATGCAGCTGTGTATCCGTATTATTATTTTACCCGACTACGGCAAAGCCAAAGGAGGGTTATGATTTTAACAGGATCTGTATGTATGTGTGTTCATATGTTCCCTCATAACTCCTACACCATTCGTCGTATTTGGACAAACAAGGTTTCGTTGGCATGTTGTTTTGCGGGTTATAGGCTATACGGCGTCACATAAAATCCAACATATTGGCATATATATATCTGATATATCGGATGTATCGAAAAACAAATTAAGTGTCGTATTTTAATTCGTAACTTTTTCTTTTAGTCACACAAAGCATTACTTTTTATTACATGGAGCTACTAGGTAGTAGAGATATCGTGTTACCCAGAAACTCACTCAGATAGGTATCTGAGTGAGTTTCTGGGTAACACGATATCTCTTGGTGAAACTGGTTGACAGACAAATTACAATCAAATTACCCAACATACTGCCAAGTATTTTGGTACAAATCGAGTTCTATAAACGTTCAGCTAAGGATTACATTGCATAAAAGCTATCAATATCACTAATTTATTTGCCATAATTAATTTCATTAAAATATTCACGTCCTTCTAATTTGCCGCTGTCATGTCTCGCACGCGACCGTGACTCGTGACAAATAACAATACAACTACAAATAAACGCGTAAAAAATAGAAACAAAATGGACGACCTACAGAGCCGGGTAACAACAGAAAAAACTAAAAACTGCTAAACTAATAAAGTTATCTTAATTGCTATAGTTTTCCTTTAAAGTTCATGAAATGCACTATCATCGTGAATTTTTCCAGATTTTTCAAGCCCGCAGTTTAGGTTTTAGAGCTATTTATAAAAATTACAGCTTTCTAGTACTAACGGTCTCTTAGCAAAACCTCGGACAGACAGACAGCGACATGACGAAACTATAAGGGTTCCTTGTAGGAACTAGGGAACCCTAAAAAGCTAGGTTTATTCAGGCTTGAATACATAAAGCTATGTCAATCTAGCTTTTTGTATTGAACCCTATCGTTTTGTACAGCACCACGTTGTTCAACTTTTGTACCTAAACTGTATGGAAAGAGTTCAGTCTAGACTGAAGTTTATTTTAAGAGTTGACCCACTTTCTATATTAAACTTATCTACCTTTCAGAGCGGAAAAATAATTGATAGCGTACCTACTCACCAGAGGAGCAATTCTCGTAATTGTATCTCAGTCTCAATCGTTCAAAAATACCTCTTATTGCCCAACATTTTTGACAATTTTTTGATTGTCGCTGAGATGAGATTACGACTGGATTTTGGACGTTTTTAATTACGGGAATTGGCTTTCAGTTGATAATTAAAATATTAAGTATCTTTATTAGGAGCTTCTTTAAATATTTGATTTGAAGCCCTTTTAATATAGGGGACGATCTTATAGCTTAGCAATGATGGCCACGTGGTAAGGGCGACTTACGAGTTGTAGGTCGTAGGTTCGAACCCAGATAAGCGCTTTACTTTGTGTAAATTATTTCATTACCACTGCTCTCAAAACGGTGAAGGAAAACATCGTGAGGAAACCGGCATGTCCTAGAACCAAAAATTCAAAGACATGTGATATCTACCAACCCGCGCTGGGCCCGCGTGGTCCACGGCCCACTCGCTCTCCCCCTCTACCAGAAAGGAGGCCTGTGTCCCAGACTCACCGAGAATTAAGTGGACACAACATTAAACCCAATACTTACCTCATTTAAATATCCACATTCACTCACGGAATACCTATACAATAACCCGGTATTCCTAATTAGATCAATACCGGGTCTTAGCTCAAGCCGGTTGAGCAAGCGGCCCGCAGAGAGACGGCGCTCATCGGAGGCCCGCAGAGGGACGGCCCTCATCGGAGGCCCATCGAGAGTCTCGACGTGATTTCCTTCCCCCACCACTTCACAAGAGCACCCTCTTTGTACTTGTAAACGGACTTTGTAGAGCTCGATGCTCAGGTTTGACAGTCTTTGGAATTGGGAGTGGTTTGAATTGTAGCTATGACTGTTCACGTGCTTTTGAAAGCTATCTTTCAAGTCTTGGGTTTTAGGTATCTTAACTACTCACACGCATATATAATCTGCATGAGTAGTAGCTTAGGTACATGCAAATTACTTACTTAGCAGCTTAGAGCAGTGGTAACTCAGTCGAAACGGCCCCGATCTACGAGTTGTAGGTCGTGGTTCCAAACCCAGGCAGGCACTTTACTTTGTGTAAATTATTTCATCACCATTGCTCTCACAACGGTGAAGGAAAACATCGTAAGGGAAGGGCATGTCTTAGAAGCAAAAATTCGAAGACATGCGACCTCTACCAACCCGCACTGGGCCGGCGTGGTAGATCACAGACTAGCCTACTCCCTCTCTAAGAGAGGAGGCCTGTGTCCCAACAGTGGGAACATTATAGGCTAATTATGCATATATTATCTTATTATGTTAAACTTTAATTTCAACCCTCTAATAATAATCTACAACTAAAAAAGCTTGACTGAATTTGCCTCAATTTATTATCTACTTAGATTGATAAATTAATGTATCAACCTATCTATTGTGCCGACGACGGTATAAACTACTTACCAACGCCACAGACGGAAACTCAACGAAAGCCTTTAAGAACTGACAGCTTTTGTGTAAGACACTGGGATCAAGTTGTCTTTATGGAGTGCAGGTGCACATTTCCGTCTAATCCCCCGGACGTAGGTATACATTACCTAAGTCCCTACCTATTATATTTAGAAGTCTGTAGACTCTATAGACGTGTGTTTAAATTAATTTGAAGTGCTGCAGGGAAGCCCACCACATTTTCAATATGGTATTTAAAATGTAATATCCTAATGAACGCAACGAATGTTTTCGTGATCTTAGAGAGATAATAAAGACTCTTATCGTAATAACAATCTGCTTTAAATGCACATAATATTGTTAATTGTTACTCAGGGACTGCTGCTACAGACGCTACTGTCAACACTTTTCATATAAACCAAGCGTATCCGTGAACGTCACCGTTTAGGCAACGGCTAGCTGGCGCTCAGTTGCGCCAAATTCGGACATAAATATTATTTGTCAAAGTGTCTACTCGCTGCCACGGCGCAGCAATTACGTGTTCTGTGGTATTCAAGATTATAATGATACCCTTTTGCAATAAACCTTTTAACCAAGATATTGTATTGATATTGACAATAGGCCCGCTCCTACTACATGGGACTTAAACATAACTGGCGAAATGAGGATGTACTATAGGATGAACCTCTGCCTGACCCTTCGGGGAATATACAGGCGTGAAGTTATGTTAGGTATGTTATGTTAACCAAGAAAATAGCCTTTACGATTCACGGACATTCTTGACTTCGGAACCAATAAGGAATTTTACAGAGCTGAAACTGTTACCTACCCTTTATAAACTTTAGATTTAGTAGAATCTTACGAAACAGAGCATTGCGTGAAACTTATGGTCATCGTTTTCACCCTCTGGCCAAGTTTTCAGCACATTTAAGACATTTACAAGAAGTAGTGACATTATTTTGTAAGTCCTACATTTGGTGTAGTTAGTCCAGAATGGCTGAAATAACTTTTAAAATACAACTTATAAAGTAACACTTTACTTTGTGTATTAAATTAATTTCATCACCACTGCTCTCAAAACGGTGAAGGAAACCACGCGAGGAAACCGACATGTCCTAAAACAAAAATTCGAAACAAGTGACATCTACCAACCTGCACTGGACCTGCGTGGTAGACTAAGGCGCACAAAAAGGAGGCCTGTGTCCCAGCAGTGGGCACGTTATAGGTTGATTATACATGTTCTAACAAGCAAATCCTTTCAGACAGAAAATGTGCCAAAACAATTTTCAATCAGACATTTGGCATAAAATGTAAATTGATAAATTATTATCTTCATAATATTTTCGCAGAAAGCTTTTAACTTTTTTATGTTGTGTTTGCTCATAATTTCTTCAGAGCAACCAATCACTTTAGGTTCGGAATAAGTTTCCGAGTGCATGCCAAACAGACTAAAAAGGAGTTTTCAATTAAGGTATAAGTACTTGGAATATAAATTGATATTGATGTTAGTTTATTTGTCGACTGCTTGTGGCAGTCAAATAGAAGTATGAGTCAGTAAGTAAGTTTTTTATTGAGTGCCTTGCATACCTACCTTTCTCGTTACAATAAGGTTGATTTTGGGTAGCTGCCACTGAGAAGTCTGTCAAGTCACAATAATCTTTATTATGGTTACAATAAGGTGGCTTTTGGGTAGCTGCTGGTTTTAAATTTTAATAAGTTACATACGTAAATAAGTAGGTACCTGTTCCTCCTTGTTTGGTTGAAAACTTTTGGAATACGTACCTCAGTAAATTCCTCCCATGTCATACTCGCGTAGGTACTTGGCAAGTACAGACGCCAGCACATCAAGCTACTACAATCTGTCGAATTTCTCTAATAGATTTTCAACTTTATCGCTAAAGCATAAGGAAAATTTATTGGGAAAATTTGAAAGTTTCGGGTAGCTTGATGTGCTGGCGACTGTACATCAAGTTACTATACTCAGAACAAAGCATTAATTGCGGGTACAATTTCGTTTAAAACAAGAAAAAACTTTTATCAATATCTTTAGGTAGATAAATTTTTCTCCATCAACACCTCAGCTTACGCTTCAAGAATATAAACCCGTAGCAACCCATTAAACCTCCCTTGTCCTCTAAAGAAGTACCGGCGCTATTCAACGAGTAGCACAGCATTAAATATGAAGCATTGAAACAAGAGACCAGATTAAGCTTTTAACACCAGCTCCTCAGCTAAGTACTTCATCTGTAAGGCCTTACCCAAGGCCTTCATGATCCAGTAATAAGAACTTTCAAGGCCAATCGCCTTTTATCAAGAAAGGTTAAGTTTATTAAAAACAAGTCATGTTCTCTGTGAAATGTTTTAAACAAGGTGAATTTTACGTCGGAAGTTTTAACAGCCATAAAAATTTTCAACTTTATGATACTAAACCAACGTGGTGCAACTTGGAAGTGGTTGTGAAAGAATGAGTTGATTGATTGATCGAAGTAAAGAAGTGACCGGTCGAAAAATATGTTTTTCTTTTCATGTGATTTAGCTTTTCCGAGCGATACGTCGATTTATTTTTATAAGCCAAATTAATATTTTTTATGACTAACCCATAATCAATCAGTCTATAAAGTTCCCACTGATGGGACATCGGCCTCCTCTCTGTGGGAGGGAGTGGGCCGTAATCCACCAAGCGGGACATGATATTATTTTTGTGACTCATCATCATCATCTGCCTAGCTTTTTCCCAACTATGTTAGGGTCGGCCTCCAGTCTAACCAGATGGCTGAATACCAGTATTTTACATGGAGCGACTGCCTATATGACCTCCAAAATCCAGTTACTGAGTAATAAGATACTCCTTGGTAAGATTGGTTGTCAGACTTTCGGGCTTCTGACGACCCGTAACGACTGTCAAAGATCCACGAATGACAGATGGCATTATTTTCATGACTATTAGTAGGTAAATAAATAAATATTAATAAATAAAGAGTATTTACGGCTAGGACACAAAACTAAGATAACTCCTTTCTAGTACCTAGTATTAATGTAATTTTCAACAGGTTTCTGTACTTTGTGTTACGCCACAACTTTCTACTTTTCTAATTTGTTCCCAACACAAAGCTAAGCTAGCCTCGATCTTCAGTTGCCTAGATCACGCAATGTTTTTCATTCTTTCCTTTAGAAATTACCTCATTTGAAGAAATAGAAAATATAAAGAAATTAAAGATCCATGAAACTTGTCTTGGCAACTAAGTAGTTAGATTTCCTTTTTGTGTTGCATCTTAGAAAATGGTAGACAATCGGATCAGTGGCATCACTAGCATTGGTTTAGAAGGTATCTCACCTTGCTTTAACGAAATGTTACAACTTTTTTGCCTAAAATAGACTGTAGGTACACGTGCCGACAGCCACGTTCTGCTAACAAATAATATCCGAAACCACTTTACTCGTGGATCAAAATTCGTGTAATGAAACAACAAACAACAACGTGACTCCATTAGTTTCTCCTATTTCAAATTACAACAAAAAATACCAATATTTTTAGCATTCTATTTTTAATATATTTTCTGATTCCGTGATCAATATAGGTCTAGCTGTCATGACATTATAGTGAGCCTGGGTGCGGTACCCCGGCACGACAAAGGTCAGCTGGCACCCTGCTAGGTAGACACGGAACTACCCTGATTTATTGCATACCTACAATATTACCTACCTTGTTTTGATAACACACAAAGACACTTTTATACCGCCAAACTTTTTTGAATTGTGTTTTTAGTGAATTTTTTAGAATGTTCAATACAACCCATTGCAATATCTTCGAATACTATAGAAGTTCTTCATACATAAAGGATAAATAGAATTGCCATACATAGTGGCAAGTTGCCAACGCACTGTTATCCACTTTTACACCAGTTACCTTTTGTAAATGTTCCATTTTGTAATAACTTTTAGTGTCTACAAAATTCTCACATGGAGAGATGATCACATTTCTCCTGTAGGAACTTACAGCATTATGTAGGTAATCAGCCAATAATATTCCTACTTCTGGAACACAGGCTCATTCATTTCATCGCTGAAATTAGAAATCAAACATTGGATCTTGTACCGAGAAACATTTCTTATATCATTTTCCAATTAGTAGACGATGTGGGTCTTTTTACATAGGTAATTATATTTTTTTTTTTTTTATTCTCTCTGTTCTGTTTTTTTTTTTTTTCATGGTCTGGCAGTTTGAGTAATTTATGTGGCCTACTCAAATGTCCTTTCTTTGGTATTGTTCGTCGAATCGTTGAGCTCCTTAAGTCTTGAGTTGAGCTGCACGATTTTTGACAAATGCGTGCACTGACTGGACAGGTCCTCTCAATCTGTGTGGTTCTTTCCTCAAAAGACCACCTCAGACATCGATCTACATGGTCTTCATATAACCTGACCAAGATTATGTCTGGACTTTAAAAGAGACTGTGACCTCTGAGTTTGTTTCGGCCTTTCTTCTCAGAGTAGTCAGATAGGAAACGCCGACTTCATCTAGTTTAAAAAAAAAAACATGATTGACGTGTAAAAGTGTTTGTACAAACCTACTTACAAAAAATAAAATCATTTCATCATTTCATTTCAATTAGTAAAGAACTTCCTATTTTTAACAGAAAGATGTCTAAGAATAGCTATTACATTATTTTCTTAGTTCGGGAAAACTAGAAATAGCATCTAAGCCAATCAGGTCAAGGTTTTCAACAATATCGGCTCGATCTATTCTCTAAAGATGGGATCAGAAAATTACGAACGCATACAGGCAATGAAGAAATAGTGGTTATTATCGTGTTTGTCATAGTACTTTAGGGATACATGCTACTGGTTTTAGAAAGATACAACCTAAGTACCTAAGACCCTACCTAAGATACCTAACCTACCTAAGTGCTTTTCATTTTCCACAAAAAAGAATAATGTACTATTATAATAGAATAACCACCTTTTCGTTTTCAATAATATTATTCATTCCTTCAGAAAATATTGATACCTACTTATTCACAGACGGCTCTATAAGTAGGTATACTCAGCCTGTCTAATGAACAAAAATCACACAAACACAACCAAATAATACAAAATAACCTCAAAAAGCTGACAACAGACTATGCTTTACAATACCCATGCAAAAAAAAGATTACCTGCCTAATTTCAGTGCGACACAAATATTTGGTCAACTGACGCTGGCGGCTTGACTGATAAATATAATTTCGAGGCGTGTGAACAAAAATCGGCCAAGTGCGAGTCGGACATGAAGGGTTTCGTACCATCGCACAATATTTTTTTTTAACTACTTTAGTAAAAACACGTTTCTTGTACGTTTTGTTTAATTTTTAACTTTATTTTATTTTTATTATTTGTTTTTATAGCAGCCATTGAGGTACACACTCTGCAAAAAGGGGATTCGAGATTTTTATATGGAGCAGACGTACTGTTCGCAATTTTTTTATTTTTTTTTTGTAAAATGGCGGCCACGCATGAAACCTTTCTACATCGATAGCTGACATCAATGCAAACGGAAAATATAATAGGACCATTAACGTACAAAGTTGATCACGTGACATCCATATTTTTTTGAACTTGCGTACGACTTGTTGCGTTGTTTGATATAATTGTTTGTTTAAAGTAATCAAACATCTATGCGACCGACAGACAGCGCAGCCTTAGTATACCTACGCTTTTGGGAACGGAACCTTAAAGCGGGTTGCAGACCAAGAGCTAAACTAAGTTAGTCTAGCTTAGCTCGTATAGCTGAGGTAATTTTTCATACTTCTGTTCATAGTTTGCGGTCTGTACACAAGTATGAATGAAAAACTACATCAGCTATGTCAGCTAAGTTAGACTAACTTAGCTTAGCTCTTGGTCTGCAACCCGCTTTAAAACTCGCAGGCGTCGAGCGTCAAAAAGCCCATTGCCGAATATATCCTCAAATTAAAACAAGTAATTGGATTTCATTTCGGCTCAACCACGCGAACAATTTCTACAGTGCTGACTTTTAATAAATTGGTATTAGGAACGAAAAGCGGCGTTCATGACTGTGGAATATGAATAGATTCGTAAGTTTATTTTCGTATGCTTGTGCTTATAGCTAAGTAATATCAGCCACACGGGTCGATCGGTAAGGTTAAGTTATGCTTGCCGCGGTTGGTCCATGGATGGATGACCATCTTTACACACGTTAAGCCGTCGGCTGTCATTCGTGGATCTTTGACAGTCGTTACGAGTCGTCAGATGCCCGAAAGTCTAACAACCAGTCTTACCAAGGGGGTATCATAGTAAATGGGTTGTGGAGGTCAGATGGGCAGTCGATCCATGTAAAATACTAATGGAAGCCGATCCCACCGTATTGGAGAAAAGGCTAGGCAGATGATTTTTGTATGAAACATCGAGAGGAGAATCTAAACGGTGGCAAGTGGACAGACTTTTTTTTAAATTTTATTTATGACCACGCATAACTTTTTCCAGAGAAGTCCGATTTTGATAATTCTTTTTTCGTTTGAAAGGGTATACTCTCGAGATGGTCCCATTGTCATCAAGTTCGTCAAACAAGCAAATTAATTATTTACGTAAAGCGTGATACGCAGCGGCGGCGCCAACTCAAAATTACTTAGGTATACTTAAATTAGTTTAAGAACTTAGTTATTAAGGCTAAATAAAAAAGGTTTAGGTATTATTTTTTGGTTTTCAGTTTTTTCGGTGGTTTAATTTTTTTGTTAAATAGTTTTCTCAACCCGATTCCAGTACAAATACACATGACATTGAACAACTATCGAATAATAAATTATTTATCTGATGCATACAAGCATTACTGCATATTTAAATATCGATTTAAACACAATACGTAATTAATAACTCAAGCTACTGAAACTGTTTCCTTACTGTCAAGATTTCAGTTCTGAAGACAGGTTGATTACTGACTAAGTTGGCTCGATCCAAAAAGTTATCGGGTTGGCTTCCGAGAACATGAATACTTCATAGATTGGAAGTAGGTACTCAAGGGGTCACTTACTTAATTCTGTTATAAAGAATTAGGATATGACACGTTGTTTTTGTTGTAACTTAAATTACCATAGGAATATCGACACTGACACAAGGGGATAATGAATAAACGGATTTTATCCATAGATATAAAACAGAAGTCTTAGAAGTTAAGTTCTTGTGGGCTGATTTAGGGCAGATAAATAATAAATATAACAACTTATATCTGAAGAATAATTACGACAACTTGACACAATTTATACACAAAATCTGTCAAACCGCAATATTTATTCCTCAGACATAAATTATCTGACTATTGAAAACTCAGGCCTCACTGTTTTTTATATATCTTAAATGAATATTTTAAAGCGAGGATAAAATAAATATTTAATTTGCACGTAACAAAGTACAAAATTACTACTGAATGGAGCAATAGGAAAGTCTGAAATTGAAACTAGAATATGGAATTTTACTGCTCACTCGTTAAAAACTTTACTGGTTGAATCTAAGAAATACCCCTGCAGCTCTTTTATTTTTTATTACAGGTTTTCATACCTAACATTATTACAGGTTGGCACATTTGAAAAAAAAGCTCAGTGAGTGACGATCAGATCGCCACCCCCGAGCCGCATGTATCAAACTGAGTCAAATGCACGTAAAAAAGCCATATTTTTTTGTATAAAAGCTTTTCAGGCAAACTCAGACTAAAACAAAATTTCACCGTTTTTTCGGTTTGTGTCAAAGTTAAAAGGAATATAAAATTTTACGTGGCTTTGTGTCCACGCACGGTTCTCTGCAACTATGTAAAGCGAGGACAGTTAAAATGAGGTATCTCTAAATAGTTACGTAGACAAAGTTGTTTGTTCGTGTTATCGCTTAGCAAGTAGGTAACAAAAAATAGCTCTTAAACTACGCGATGGATTTTGGTACGGTTTTCACAAGTTTTTACATGGTGTTCACCATCACATATCTTTTCATACAAATTCTTCTATACCTACGTGTGTGTGTATCACTGAACTTGTCCTAAACGGCTGCACAAATTTTAATGTCATTTTTTGTGTTATTGATTGGATCCCGATGGTTTAGACTCTCAATTGGACCCGGTAGGTAGCGCTCCGATCGAGTTCTTGGATTTTTTTTAACCCTCGTGCAGTAGGTACGTTTGTCGTGTCCGCTAGTAGTATATATATAATATACGTTTATAATGGACCCTAATGCCGGGAAACGCCGTTGATTATCGCGATGTTGGGCGTTAACCGTAGGGTCCCGTGTAGCCACAACTCATCGTAATAATTTTACAACGGCAGTCACATTGCCGATTGACGTTAGGCGATAGACCAGAATAAATCATAAAGGCTCCTTCAAACAGGCGCAACACGCGATGAAATCGCGCGCGACACAAAGGCACCGCAAGTCGCGCAACGAGCGGTGCCTTTGTTTCGCGCACGATTATATCGTGTGTCGCGCCTGTTTGTAGAGTCTTAACTCGGGTGGCGGTACTTTTTGAGATCAAAGAGATTTACCGCGAGAATTATTGCCAACGTTGAAGCGGCCACACTTACTTTTGTCATTGCGCACCGTGAGCGCGTGTTTAAACAGTGCAGCAGCGTCAACGTCCATCTTCAAATTCAAGGGGAACACTAGCGCCAATTTTATTGCCATATGACGTTGACCGTTCAAGTGTGGCCACTTAACTTATCGCGTTAATTATCGGAATAATTACCGCGATGATGGGCATTGTCGTTTCCCGTTGTTGTGGCCCCGGCATGAAGAACATGACGTGACGATGTTTTACGATATCACAGAATGACCAATTTTAAAAATGATACGTACACGTAAACTCACACCTTCATCCCATGGGGGTAGGCACAAACTACAGAACGCCACCTGATACGATCCTTGTATACTCCGTTTACATCCATTTGCTCCGTTTACGTTCATTCATCTGATCATACACGCACGCCGGTTGCGAGTACGACGCACCTGACCTTTCTGAAGAATATAGGTAGGTACTAATAAGGTCAGTATATGTATGCTCTTCTAGGGCGTCCACTCACGTCTGCCTTGTAAATACCTTACCTTTTTGAAAACGGTTTATAATAAATAAAAATAAAATTCAACCGAATTGACAAACTCCCCCTTTTTTTGAAGTCGGTTAAAAGAAGGCTATATCCTACTTCCTACTATCACACTAATATTATAAAGGCGAAAGTTTGTGAGTGTGTGTGTTTATATGTTTGTTACTTCTTCACGCACAAACGGCTGAACGGATTTGGATGAAATTTGGCACACAGATAGTTTATAACCAGGATTAACACACTTTTTATCCCGATATTCCCACGGGATCAACATTTACGCGGGTGAATCCGCGGGGCGCAGCTATTAAAATTATATAAATACATAAGTTTGCGAGAATGGATAAATGTTTGTTACTCTTTCACGCAAAAACGACTAAACGGATTTTGATGAAACTTTACAGTAATATAGCATATACATCAAAAGAACACATAGGATACACGATATTCCCTCGGGATCGACACTTATGCGGGTGGAACCGATGGGCCCTGCTAGTCTATTTATAAAAGAAAATTGGTTACGGCACTTGATTGTTCAAAGCTCTCTATTTATCTTAATTTGCCAGCCTAACTTTGTCAGGTTATTACCTAAATCTGATACGGTAGATTCGTACCAAGTCTACAAGTAACCCCATTTCGTTTTTAGTTTATTACATAACATATTATGTTCACACCCTTGGGTAAATATAGACCTGTTTCATATCAGGCCGAGTAAAGTGAGGCTCGAATTCGGATCAGAAATAGGCGAAAGTTTTGTTTGTTTTTAGGTCAATAAAGTATTTTTATAGAACTTTAGCGAACACCTTCCTAGAACTAACTGACTTCTATTACGTGAATTAAATCCGAGATTATGGTAGTATCTAATAATTTTTCTTTTTGTATATTGGCACCTGGTTTTTTAGGGCTCAAAAGGAAAAACGGAATCCTTATAAGATCACTTCGTTGTCCGTCTGTATGTCCGTCAGTCAAGATCCTTTTTCTCAGGAACGCGTGAAGTTATCAAGTTGAAATTACTCAGTGCTGCAATCCTCTGAAACAGTGAAAAATCAAAGTTCTAAGTCAACGCAATCAAAAGATACGGCCGTTTATGTTCCGAAATCAAAACCTGTAGGGTACTTCCCGTTGACCTAGAATCATGAAATTAGGCAAGAAGCAATGTCATGTAGATGTAGCATAAGTATAGGAAAAATTAGGTTACAAAAAAATAATTTTAAAACTTGTAATTTGTAGGTATGTAAATAACATACCTACAAATTTGTACGGAGCCCTCGGTGCGCGAGTCCGACTCGCCCTGGGCCGGTTTTGTTATTAATAAGCGACAAAAAATTTCACTGCCGGTGTCTAAAATCATATAGTAACAGAATTCATGATAACAGTTTCCACATCCCTTCACCCTCAATCCAAGCTTGAAGCTCGCAGCGACCTAATCCTGTTACTTGCCAATCGGACTGCATTTCATTGATCACCCGGGATGCACACAGCATGACAAATGAAGCCGATGCCAATGAATCCTGTTTGCAGCGCTGTAAGCATCAATTGACATGACCACCGGTAATTGTACGGCGATCAATTCGACGAACCGGAGGGTAGTTTAGTATGCTAGCTGCAAATTTTAATGTCATTCATACACTATAATGGTATGATGACATGCCATGTTTGATTAAGCCTATTTATAGTCCACATAACAATTTTATGGCTGAATACAATACTTATGATCAAAGTTATATCCTACTTCATGAGGTTTGGTGATGGTTGGAAACATAATATGGTCATCATCATTATAGCTGAAATACGTCCACTGCTGGACATAGGCCTCCCCCAAGCACCGCCACTTCGACCGGTTGTGTACTTCCCACATCCAGCGGATTGGGAAGTTTGTTTATACATAATATTAAAATAAGTTTTCATCAAAACAAAGCTAAGTGTACTCGCCTTTCACTAAACCTGCCGATAGATTTCACTCCACATACCTGGGGCATACCACCATCTCGTAAAGCAGTATTATTTTAATCTTACTTCGGTGTGGGAAATAGATGGAGCTATGATAAAATGATAACTCGACAGAGCGTAGCACCGTAGCGGCGTAGCACTAAGCTAATATCCCGCTAATTCCGTAGCGCTACGAGCTACGACGAGATGAATAGCGCTATACGAGCAACGCGAACGGCTCGCTTCAACGCAGACGAAACTGTGAAACCATTAAATGTATGGGCTAAGATATTAACTCATAGCGGACTTCCCTGAGAGTTATAGGTGGTCATAGACAAGATTTTATAGAAAAAAACATTCCGTTTTTCAAATATCTGCCCGTTTATTGCACAACGGCAGTATGGTCATCGGTCAAGAGCAGTGGTGGCCAAGTGGTAATGGCCGCGACTTACGAGTTGTAGGTCGCAGGTTCGAACCCAGACAGGCGCTTTACTTTGTGTAAATTATTTCATCACCACTGCTCTCAAAACGGTGAAGGAAAACATCGTGAGGAAACCGGCATATCCTAGAACCAAAAATTCAAAGACATATGTGAAATCTGCCAACCCGCACTGGGCCCGCGTGGTGGATTACGGCCCACTCCCTCTCACAGAGAGGCGGCCTGTGTCCCAGCAGTGGGAACATTATAGGCTGATTGTATGAGTATGGTCATCCGGTCTGGTTTAAATAAAAAGCCGACACTTTCTGACAATCCTTAGGTTTTTAGTACCTAGGTACCCATCGACCAACGTAGGACCAAAGAATTCATTTATTAACCGCTACAGACCTCCATCTATTCGAACTCCGCGGTCGCGTCTAACTTAGTCTCAAGATAACAGCACAAGTCCACAGTAAACATTCCTTCCAAAATCCAGGTCAGTCGTGAAATAATGCTCGAATACGCAGCAACACATAAATAACTCCAGTCAAGTTATTCATATTGTTCGGGACCCTCCCGGCTTATGCAAATGTATAGGGGATCGGATTATATATGTAAATATACAGGGTAACACGCACGGTGGGTAACTTTGTGCCTAAGTGGACGGGATGGACTTAAAAATGTTTCAAATTCATTAGTCACTTTGTTCTATGAACTTTTCTACGTGTGTAAGTTGCAAAGCTAATACTTTGACTTTTAATAAAAGCAATAACTAGTTACTTGCGATTTTTTTTCTCTATAAGATATATCTACATTTATAGCCCGAAAGTCTGAGAACCAAGGGAACCCAGTAACTGGGTTGTGCAGGTCAGATAGGCGGTCGCTCCATGTAAAATATTGGTACTCAGCTACATCCGGTTAGACTGGAAGCTGACCCCAACATAGGTGGAAAAAGGCTAGGCAGATAATAGTTACTAGCGATTTTTTCTTTACAGGAATCGACACCTATAAAGATGGGAACTAACTTCTCTAATTCTCAACTAAAAGTATTCGTAAATTAATGAAAGATTTAGTTGCCCATGCAATTTGTTTCTATAGCAATTAATAATGATTAGATCCAATATACTTGGGTACATAATTTATCTTCAATTGTAAATTCTCGCTGGCCACCCACTCGATCCACAAAGTCAATGCAGTCAGCTAGGCTGCAATTAAGCATGTAAAGCGGCTTGAGGGGCGCCCCCATCCAAAATCTATACAAATAAATAAAATTGAAGTGTCTGTTTGTAATGTCAAAACAACAGCTTTTTACTAAATGCATATAAAAATGTTGTCTGTCTGTCTGTAACTTACGCTACTTTTATTTTAGACACAGAAAAAGAATTAAGATTCCGCGCAAAAAAAAACCCTCGAAATCCATTTTGTTCTCCGACATGCACGCGAACGAAGTTGCGCATAGCTACATAGCTAGTATAAAATAAATACATATTTATTTTATAAATTAATTTGACGAGTGGTAGGTACTCGGCAAGCGTATACACAACGCATTTTCAAATCTAATTAATCATGTCAACGTCTGTGTAAAAACATACAGGAATAACCACGATAAAGTCTAAAATACCACTGCGTTACTTGTGGGTTTAAAACCGACCCCGGATTGTGGTCAACTAACTTCTGACACAAGCATATTTGCGCTCTTTGAAAGGGTAAATATTTATGAGTTAAGCCTGCAGTGCTTGTACAGATAACACTAAACACATACCTACATGGTAAATACATTGTGCCATCAGACTAGGTGACTAGACGCGAATAAAAGGGATATATTTTTATGCTACCTATAATTTTTCCCTCATGTTGACAAATACATAATATGACGAAAATAAAAAAGTATGATCGTGCAGATATCCATGTTTCTGACGTTCTGGCTTTTCCAGTTCCAATTTCGAATGCAAACCTATTATTCAAAACATAATAACAAACAAATATCTTAATAATAATATGTACATATCCTGTTATTACCCAAAGAGGTGTACAGGCCCTAAGCCACCACTCTCTCTTTTATATACCAAAAATATGTCAAATTATAACAATGGTTCTTGTACACTAACCCCCTTACTAATAAACGTTGTATAGCGTCTGTATAGATACACAACGATTTGTCTTCTTCTTTCGAATGTCAAATAACTGAGGACTGAAAGAGAGAAATCGGTGTGTAACTAATTATCTGATATAATACATTTATTAGTAACGGGGTATGCATGTAACTTGTGCAAATTTTCACATGAGTATTTTCACAGATGTTTTCGTGTAAACTATAGAACCGTAAAAAGTGTGTGGAAAATACCATCATCTTTCAAGATGGTTGAACCGTGCACAAACCCCTAAATATACATACATATATTTGTAGCCATATTTTTACATATTTACAACGCTCTTTGAAGATGTTATTTTCTTTTTAAGATAGAAACGGTTTTAGGCTAAGATAAATTGGTCTCAAATATGTTAAGTTTTATCAGTTAATCCATAAAATATCCTTTCATATTTCGAGGCTAATCTGTGAAATAGCTTTTCAGATAGCTCTTATAAAATTTATATCAGACGACATTTATCATACCTATTCTATCATACCTATCGTCAGCGCTTACAGAAGCGTTGCCTAATCAGGACTACTTTGAAATTTTAGAATATTGTAGGTACAATCAGGGAAATTAATTGTTTATCATGCTGACTACCACCTTACAACTGTCATTCTTTGACTTTTATGAAATGGCTATAGCAGTGCAAAATTTACGTCGTGTGTCAATTTGATAAATAATTGGTTTCCCTGACTGTACAACCTTCGGCTTGTGGTATTACAAACTTATTTACACCGACATTATAAAGTTATACAGAGCTTCCACGGAAAACTACGCTTGTAAAATGAGCCTTGCTACAACATGATTTTATGTTAAATGAGCCTTGCTACAACATGATTTTATGTTAAATGAGCCTTGCTACAACATGATTTTATGTTAAATGAGCCTTGCTACAACATGATTTTATGTTAAATGAGCCTTGCTACAATATGATTTTATGTTAATCTATATATGTATCTGTCTCGTTCGTCTAGCGGCATGAGGACCTGGGTTCGATTCCAGTGTCGGGCAAATTGTTATGGGATTTTTCAATCTGGAATTTCTCAACTGAACCCCGGACCCTGGAATTGTGCCCGGTCGATGGCAATAGGCTCGCCCGCTATTACATGGGACTAAATCATAACTGGCCAAAAGTGTACTAAATGTGCACCCTCTGCCTAACCATTTTGGGGAATACATGTGTGATATGTTATGTAGCTATGTGTTTAGCTAAAATTAGCAGGATGAAATGACTTAGCCTCCACGAGTGATTGATTTCCAAAGAACGCTTTCCTGTAGCTACAATGGTTAAGGCACCTGCCCTTATACTCGTAAATACTGTAAATTCTAAAAGCATATTTTTCTCAAAAGGTCAGATTTTGATGCCCCTTTGCACAATAGGTAGATGAGGTAATGAGGTACCATCCTCAAAACCGTATCGCTATGGTCCATACACCACTTCCCATACAAATATGCCCAGTCTCCTTTGATGTCTCTTTTCTGAGTGTCGACAGCGATTGCGACACTCGATAAACGTAAATATATCTTGAAATTTGACGCCATGTTTAACCAAGAGCCGAGCCACTTCAACCCACAACACTTGTTTGGACAGGTCGATTTGATTACCGTCGACTTGGGCATAGGAAGCCAATATAATTTGAAAGCGAAACCATCTGTCGCTTACCTGAGAAATACGATATTTTGATGATCTTTGAGATTTTGAAATACACATGGTATTTCAAAATCTCAAAGATCATTCGTGTGCGAGTCCGACTCGCACTTGGACAGTTTTTTTTTTATAACCGACGAAAATTTCAACACTGGGGGCTTCATATTCATGTACGACGCCAGCACTTCAAGGTACTATAATCTGTCAAATTTCTGTCATAGATTTTCAACTTTATCTCTAAAGCATAAGGTTCAAAAGTTGATAAGGAAAATTGGACAGTTTCTGGTAGCTTGATGTGCTGGCGTCTCTACTGTGAATCTGATTGAAATAAAATAGTCTGTACCTTAAATTCCATAGTATTAACTGGAATTTGATTCCGAAATAGAAGTATCAATCAATCAACTCAGCCTATCGTAGTCCCCTGCTGGAAATTGTCCTCCAATTGAAGTCTGATTAAATGAAAAACGAATCTGACTAAAATTAAATGAAAGCAATGTCGATTGCATCCCAAGTATATTACTATAACTTGCCGGCTCTCATTAATACCGCGAACTAGAACTTTGAACCCCGCGTTATTAAACGATTCCTAGTGTTTGACTTGAAATTGAAGCCTGAATACTGCTCTGGATTAGTTAGTTCATAGAATGTTTTAATGTAATAATGTAATTCATCCTCTTGGACGTATAATTCTACTTTTTAGTTCAGTTGCTACCAGCACTGATCTGGGTAATGAGTAGAATTGGATTTGATTTCAAAATATTTGTTCTAGTTTCGGAGCGGAATTAGATTCCCTAGTTTTTCAGGCGACATTATTGCCATCGCGGGTGGAACCTGGGTGAAATGCTCCAGGAGTGTGGAGAATGGCTCAACCAACGTAAGGTCGAATGGTGTCTCCCTTTTACATTACCGTTACTTATTTTATTCTTTTGGTCTCGGTTTACGTGATAAAATAAGAGACCGGGAAGATTCCCATAAAAATGTCTCATAAAAAGGTCAGATTCGTAAACTTCTCTGTAAATATCCTCATTTAACGTAAAAGGCTAGATTTTCTACTGGTACTCTCTCTGGCCTTGACCGGGTCTAAAGGAAAATAAACATTACGTAATCACAAAAGGAGATCTTGTAACACACTTTTACATTTAGAGAAAGGTTATGAAAATCCATACTATAATATTACAAATGCGAAAGTGTGTCTGTCTGTTACCTCTTCACGGTTAAACCGCTGAACCCATTTAGATGAAATTTGGTATAGAGATAATTTGAGTCCTGGGAAAGGACATAGGATACATTTTATCCCGATATTCCCTCGGGATCGAAACTTATGCTGGTGAAACCGCGGGGCGCAGCTAGTAATAAATAAATTACACGGTAGGAATAATGTTATTTCGGACTTACAGTTACACGGCAAAAACTTTAGCGTACCTAGCATAATATTGTCAAAATTTCACTAATTAAAAAAAAGCCAAAAACCTAGCGTGAATTCCATTCAAAGTACGTTATTAAAATAACATACCTAAATAGTTTGTAATACGAAACTAAACAATGTTGTCAGTAAAATGTAACATTTAATATTTTTCCATAGCAACACTAGGGCCTTGACAGATGACATTCAAACATTGTTTTGATACAAAATGTACATTCTTCATTGGAATACTAATTTGTATTACTTAATTATTATTTATTTAGTTTATATATTATATTTAAATCTTATATCGCCATAGAAGAAGTGCTTGAAAATATTGTATGAAGAGACGAGCTACTACTACTACGATTCGTATGGACCAGCCCTCAGAGGATCAATCTTGTCTACCTCGAATACCGCTGATTGAATCATTATTCGATGAAACAAATTTTGCAGCAGTGTTATTCGGTGGCCTATTTATGTACACGACCGTGGCAATATATCTAAAATGTGTCCGGATTATGAATTAAAATGTTTATCCAATATTGAGTTTCCTTCTGAACAATTCAAAAAGTAACTAAGTGATAAATTGAAATATCCAATGGTAAAATGCTTCTCTGCATTTCTAGAATGTAATTTCAGTGAAACGTTACAAATAGGAACATCTATCTATATATATAAAAGAAAGTCTGTTAGTTACACCACTTATAACTCGAGAACGGCTGAACCGATTTGGCTGAAAATTGGTGGGGAGGTAGCTTAGAACCAGGAGACGGACATAGGATACTTTTTTTTTTTTTATAGTAGGAGTAGGGTAGGAGTAGGGTAGAAGTAGGGTAGGAGTAGTGTAGGAGTAGGGTAGGAGTAGTGTAGGAGTAGGGTAGGAGTAGTGTAGGAGTAGGGTAGGAGTAGGGTAGGGTAGGGGTAGGGTAGAAGTAGGGTAGGAGTAGGGTAGGAGTAGTGTAGGAGTAGTGTAGGAGTAGGGTAGGAGTAGTGTAGGAGTAGGGTAGGAGTAGTGTAGGAGTAGGGTAGGAGTAGGGTAGGAGTAGGGTAGAAGTAGGGTAGGAGTAGTGTAGGAGTAGGGTAGGAGTAGTGTGGGAGTAGGGTAGGAGTTGGGTAGGAGTAGTGTAGGAGCAAAACAACGTTTGCCGGGTCAGCTAGTATTTACATAAAAAAATGTCACTGTGGCAGCCACCTCAACACATATCTTTACCTATAACAAGACAAAAGGCATTCTACCGAGGTTGGTGACAGTGTCTCAGAAGGAATCTCGTCGTTATGCGTGTGTTGTGAAGAGCACCTTTTTTTTTTTTGTGGATGGGAAATCATCAAATGACCTCTCCCGCTCTGAGTGGAGCGGAAGGGAGTGTCAGACTCTTACTGACTAAACCCACCCGTGTTCCTTCCTTAGCCCTTTATGTTCCGGGCCAGCGGTAACCCTTTCGGACAATCCCGCTGACCCGGCAGACTTCGGCCCTATGGGGCCCCTCCTCGATGCTGACATCTCTTTGAGGCGCGCGTGGAACACGTACGCGCCGTCCGGCACGGGCCTGGTCCTGATCGGACGGTGAGCTACCCATTACTCTCCGCCCGTAGGCCCGCGCCTACAGTGGCCGGGAGTCGTCACGCGGCTCCCGACGCCCGGAGCGTCTCCCGCGGCGGCTGGGACGGGAGGCTCTCTCCCTGAGCCGTCCCGCCACCTCCTTCGCTAGCACCTGCTTCGCAGAAGAAGGTGACTGCCTCCCACTCCCTCTCGCCCCGGACCATGGCTTGCACCAGGGCCGGACGCGAGAGGTCGCCGCCGCTGCGGCGGTGCTCCGTCCAAGCAGGGCAGACCTCCACCGTGTCCTCTGGTGAAGAGCACCTTGACGTAGGTACCGTTTTCAGCACCAAGTCCTTATTCCAGCTGCCTAACTAAGAGCCTTTTGATATTATTCCGTCAATGCTAGTGACATAATTAAATTAATAAACACAATAAACAGTTAAAATAGTGTTTACAAAGCATAAAATAAACTGTTGTATAACCAACACGCTCCAGGGACTTTACAAAATTTAAACTAAGTAAATCAATTTATTGAAATCACGGTCCATCAAAACTTTAAAAAAAAATGGAAATTCGGCTAAAACAATACTTGAATATTAGTGACCCGGACTGGGATATTTTTGCGACAGCTCTGCTCAAACGGGCGGGTAGGAAACGATTTATCCTAATCACGTCATGTGACGGGCACTGCGTAACTTTATGCTGGCTGGGCAAACCGGACAAGCCTGGGCATGACGTTTGGGAGCTCTATTGAACATTACCTGTGGTTATAGCTGGTTGTTTATCTACGCCGACCTTTGTTTACTTGAGACTGTGTAAGCTTTAAAGTTTGTGGTGTTGCGGTATCTACATCGCCACATGAGAACTACGCGTCATACTGACGTCACGCAAAATCCTGCATCTCGCAAGCAGAGTTTACCGCCCAACTAGCATAATATACAACGGCCCGACATGAATCATCGGGCAGTTGCCCACCAGACACAACACCCGTCTGGTCGGCGGATCCTCCCTTTTCTGTAGAGTATGAGTGAATTTTACACCCTGTCCCTCATACCTCTATAGTGAGATAAAAGGTACCTTTGTACTCTATAAATATAATCACCTCTATTTTCTCTCTCATGTTTTACTATCATGAGGGGCTCGTGGCTAAATGTAACAGCCGCACGGGTCGACCGAAGGTTGAGCTAAGCTTGCCGCGGTTGGTCCGTGGATGGGTGACCATCCATTACATATCGAGACCCCTCCGTGTCTCGGAAAGCACGTGAAGCTGTTGGTCCCGGCTGTCATTTGAACATTGTTGTCAGTCGTTACGGGTAGTCAGAAGCTCAAATGTCTCACAACCAGTCTTACCTAATAACTGGGTTGTGGAGGTCAGATGGGCAGTCGCTCCATGTAAAATACTGGTATTTAGGTGCATCCGGTTAGACTGCAAGCCGACCCTAATATAGTTAGGAAAAATCTATGCCGATTGATTGATGTTTTACTGTCAAATGTCATGTAAATGCGGTACAGTATATTATGAATTGGTGCTAAGAGTAACCGTATAGTATTCCAGCATCCCACATCACATCATAAAGATATGACCGAAATACTACATAACTTAACTTGTATTAAGTACAAGCATTTTTGATAAAGTGGTAGAAAAGAAGACATACAAATGTGAACCACATCTTATATTACCATCACAGTACGTATGTAATAGTGTAAACGTTCAGTGCTCAGTCGATTTTTCAAGACTTTTGACACACCGCGTGTTTACGCTTTCTGAGGCGGGCCCTACACTTACTTACTATAATATTAATCACCCCTTACAATCAAACGATCATTTATACGAAGTCAATGTTAAGTTATATTAATATTGTATTGTATGTGTTTTATATGGGCCTTGATGCCAAAAATAAATGGATAATAATAAAAATGTTTTCGCATGAGCAAGACTTACCTAGTGTTTTGAGACCAGGCAATGTCAGGCTTCCAGTATATTTTGCAACACTGATCCTACACGGTGCTATGAAAAAGTATGGTGTAAAAAAAAATTAAACTCGCTCAAACTTTTGTTCGATTATTGCGCAATCTTCAATATTAACCCTAGACGGTCAAAAACATTACGCAATTCGTGATATTGTGCAATATAATTGGCCGTCTAAGGCCCGTCTAATGCCCCCCCTCACTGGTACGCCGACAACTACGCGGCGGCGACGATATGAACAAATAAATTTGGCTCGTCGTTTCTGCAGTGCGGCCACCGACATATTATGTTTGTTTATATGAGTTTGTTTTCACGAAATCGCCGTCGCGTCGCAGTCGCCTTAGTCGGATGTCGGACGGAAGAGGATAGTCGGTAAAAAAACTATACGAACTCGGAATCTCGGAACGCCCTTCGCTCACATTAGCAAGTTCCATAAATGAACTTTAGCTAAAATAGCCCTTCTACGAAATCTGCTACGAAACTCGTAACCCGCGTAGCTCCGTAGCACGCCTACGCCAAATAAACGGGTTAGTCTAAAAGCCCTAACATACAAACATAGATTGATATTATTATCTGTATGTATGTAAGGATTTAAGCGCAGGTACGTCAAGTATACAATCATGCGTACCTTTACGTCATCTATTATTCAGGTGACCGAGCAACACTTTTTTACTTATCGGCTGTTTAAGTTTAAGCTCGTTTTTCGGGCAGGCATAGATTCATATTTTAATAACTATTAAAATTAGAGGAGGCTCTAAGTCATTTTTTAGTTTTACCTAGCAAAATGTAGTAATTTTTTTTTACAATCATTAATTACGTTGTTTTTTGGTTCTAGAAAAGTACTATTCTAGGTACCCATTTTCTTTCTGTGTCATTAAAAGTAATTATGGATGGTCGGAATGATAGGTTTTGTCCTGGAAGACATCGTCTACATTAGTCTTCACCATTCAGGTATTTTGGTGTCAGTTTTTTGTAACGTTTGACGTTAATAAAGTGCAGATTCTGAACATGTTCTCAACCAAATTGTAAACTTAGATGACGCATACTTAAATAAACTCTGGCCTTTTTTCCATGGAGGTAGGCAGAAACCTGCTTCGATTCTTATATGAAACGTAAAACGTGGAAGCCACTCAATTACCGCCTCGTGGCCGCCCAGCCCGATCAGGCGCGCGCTCAGCGGCCCACAAACAATACCTATAAACTTTATTGTCCAGATTTAGGTTCGCTACTATTCTTTATACTTGTTTTACTGTCACTCGTTCTACCAAATCGTAAAGCTAAAATATCATGTGGGGCTTTCTATTGTAAAGAATTTAGACGTAAAGAATTTACAGTTATTTTATCGTTTTATAGAGGCATGAGGAACAGGGTGTGAAGTTCACTCATCCTCCATAGAAAAGGGACGATCCTCCGACCAGACAACTGTCGTGTTTGGTGGGTAACTGCCCGTCGAATGATGTCGGGACGTTGTTTATATGGAAGGCGCGCGGTAAAATCTGCTTGCGCGATTCAGGATTTCGCGTGACATCAGTATGATGCGAAGTTCGCATGTGGCGCTGTATACCCAGTATACCGCTACACTTTCAAAATGATGTCTGCAAAAATAAACTCTTATGAGGAAACCATTTTCTTGCAAAACAGAATGTCGTCAAAACCTTTTATAGTTTACTTCATGTCTTCAAGTATCAGTGTTTTTTACACGACTGCGGCGAATTTCAAAAGAACCTGAAAAACCTCCTGAAATAACCTGTGTCGTCTGCGTTATAACGCAGACGACACAGGTTATTAAAATCTAAACACACATAAAATACTTCTTTTATAATTAATAATTATAATTAATAATTAATTTTATAATTAATACGATAACCATTTAAATAGACTTGTATTACTTATAAGTAATACAAGTCTATTTAAATGGTTATCGTATATTCCTTAATGAGCCGATACTGGCCTTCCCTTAAAGAATTCAAGTGAAAACACTTCGCCCGTAAGTGGACACGGTCAACAGGTTCGATAGCACTACACTGAAGAGGATAAACATAATCAAATTTTTATTAAAGAGGGTTTGAACTTTGTGTTTGCTAAAATAAATAATTTTTATACACACAAACATCCACTGCTGGACAAAGGCCGCCTGCAAATGCCAAAAAGATCAATCTGAGATGATCATTACTTTCGCGCAAGCCTGGCGGATCGAGAAGAAATGGGAATGGCATGACATATCTGACAGAAATTAGGGTTACTATTCGCCCGGGTAATAGAAACAGCGTTGCACATTTTAAATCACCATCTGAATCATTTTGAAGGATATTGCTAACCCATTGCTTCATATGTTCGAAAATTTGTCTGCTCAATAACGTAAATAACGTAATAAATTTTGTTGAACTGTCATGAAAGCCATTGCTACTGTTAATGTGTTACGCAATTACCCTGCAGGTGTGATGTTAATGGTATAATAAAAAGTTTAGTTGGATCTTAATGATGATGATGACTTGGATAACCCTGTGTATAAAAATGTGCTTAAATTCCCAAATCTGCTCATCTTTTTTTCTTGAATTACATTAAACGGTCTATCTAACCTTACACACTATTTCACCCAGAGCGAAGTAGCAGATTTCAATGCATAAAAAATCACCCCCTATTACATGGGCCTATTATGGAGGGTAGAGGTGAGGAGAACAGTCTCTGTTGTGAAAAAGTGTCCGTCAAACTGCGTTAAATTAGAGTAGCAACAGGGTAAATTTCTCACAGTAGTAATTTTAGGTTATGTTTACAAAATTATTTTTGACTACGTAAATAGTTGAGGTTTGTTAATACTGGGCTGTCAGTAACTACTCTAGTCACTAAAAATATAAAATTTTCTAACTACGGCATACTTCAATCCGTCAACAACTGCTACATTCATACCGTAACCTTTGCCTACGCTAGTGCTACATATTTTGGAGGATTTTTGAACTGTTATTTACTGCTTATAGCTGGATACTTTTTCAACTTCCCTCCATATGAGACGGTTCTCCTTTCCTCTACCCTCCATACATGGGCCTTAAACATAATTTTCTAAAGGTGGGTGTACTAATAATAGGTCGCAGACAGAGTAATCTATAGACTCTTGGTATCCGTGTCACCGAAAGGGACAAAAAATCCGGCAATCTTCATCATACTATCATTTTTACAACTTATTACACTGCACCATACCATTTTCACAGTTGCGCAAATGTACTATTATTGAATTATGCACGAAAAAGATCTTATTTTCTGTTTAATCGCGGTGTATTATTTTATTATTCCTTCATAAACGTCAAACTTGTTGTGCACATTAATGTGCTTAGCCGACACGCAGTAAGGGACAGAAATATACTTTATTGTAAAAAAAAAACTTAAATTCATTAGTTCACTGACAGTCGTTACGGGTCGTCAGAAGCCCGAAAATCTGACAACCAGTCTTACCAAGGGGTATTGTATTACCCAGTAACTGGACTGTGAAGGTCAGATAAGCAGTCGCTCTATGTAAAATACTGGTATTCAGCTGCATCCGGTTAGACTGGAAGCCGACCCCAATATAGTTGGGAAAAGGCTAGGCAGATGATGATGATGACTGACAGACTTCTAAACCAGTGGACTGCAAAGCATGAAATTTTGGACAAATTATAAGGAACGCCTTATAATTTCAACGCAGAGGGGTACAGAATTATGTTCTGAATCCATGGTTACAGGTTGCGCGTCGATGTCCCTTCCAGCCTGTGTATGTACCGGGAGGTACACGCGTTGTCTAGCTAAAAAACCAGCTTGAATAATAAAACTACCTTGTCTAAAACAGTATCAGAGGCTACCGCCCACAAATACCGCTGCAGGAAGTCGGTGGCGTTGGTTCCGCATTTTCGTTTTTTGACACCGACTTCCGAAATTAAAGTTATTTTTACCGACTTAAAAAAAAAGGAGGTTATCAATTCGATACGTATGTATGTAATATTATTGGAATTGCATTATATTCACATATGACAATCTATTAGGGCTTCCAAACAAATATACAAAATTTTGTAGACGTATGTATGTATGTATGTATGTATGTATGTTTGTCCACGCATATCTCCGGAACTATTGATCGGATCGCGACGATTTTATTTTATTGCCTTAAATTTACTTCAACTTAGGGAACAGTGCAAGTTTCATCAAGATCCATTCAGTAATTTTCAAGATATGGACTAATACGTGTAAGTGTGACGGCCTGGCTTATTGATACGAGCTACGGGTGTAGTGTCAAAGGGAAAACATCTCAAAACCTTGGTCAAATTCTAGTGCAAAAACTAAAAATTACGGAATAAAAATAATTTAAAAAAATTAAACCGACTTCAAAAAGAAATAACTCAAAATTATGAAATAACTTTAATTTCGGAAGTCGGTGGCATAAAACTTAAACTAGAATACAGATCCCAAGACACCGACTTCCGAAATTAAAGTTATTTCATAATTTTGAGTTATTTCTTTTTGAAGTCGGTTTAATTTTTTTAAATTAGTTTTCAATTTTTAGAACTTGTACCCTCCCCACAAAAAATCATATAGCACTCAGTGACAGGAACCTATTAAAACATCATCAATATAAAGTAAGGGCAAAAAAATTCGTACTTATTATTGAATCTAACTCAAAAACTACCCAAGCAAAGTTAATAAAATATGTATATAATATGGGAACACCCCTGAGGCATACCTTAACCCTTAAAAAAGTTATTTATTTTGCAAATCCGTCTTTATATGACGGAGTTCTGCCGCCCGATCATACATAAAAAAATATAAACATCCAAATTGAGAACCTCCTCCTTTTTATGAAGTCGGTTAAAAACTACCTTGCCTAAAATAGTAGCGAGGCTACCGCCCATAAATACCGCTGTAACGTAATTCAGCTGACTTTTACAGTTCAGCGAAATAATAGGTCAAATAGTGGTATTTTAGACCCAAGCAAACTGGAACCAGGCGACTGTAGGTAACCTAAAATAACCCTTATGTTAATAATGCGATGTTGTAGGTCGCTTTATCTCTTTACAGCGAAAGCGCTTTTAATTATTAAGCAGCGCTAAAGTATGCTACGCAAAATACGCGCATTGACGTGGAGTTGCGGACACCGACCCATATTACCTATATTTATTAGGTACCTATGTGAATATTAAAAAACAAGTCACAAACTTACATGAAATAATCCTCCTTTTGGGCTTCGCCGCAGTCGGGTAAAAAGGCTTCAATCAATCCTTTTTATTTCCGTACCCAAAGGGTAAAAACGGAACCCTATTACTAAGACTTCGCTGTCAGTCCGTCCGTCCGTCCGTCCGTCCGTCCGTCCAACCGTCCGTCCGTCCGTCCGACCGTCTGTCTGTCACCAGGCTGTATCTCAAGAACCGCGGTAGCTAGACAGTTGAAATTTTCACAAATTATGTATTTCTGTTGCCGCTATAACAACAAATACTAAAAACAAAATAAAATAAATATTTAAGGGGGTCCCATACAACAAACGTGTTTTTTTCGGCGTTTTTGCCTTGTGGTACGGAACCCTTCCTGTGCGAGTCCGACTCGCACTTGGCCAGATTTTTTTATTTAATTACTTGTTGATTTGTTTTTACAAAGAAATGCGCTCTATTGTTTTATTTCTCTTAATGGTTTTTTTTAATGGGCCCCCAATAAATTACAATAATGGTTATTATTCTTTCTTTCCTTCCGATCAAAACAAGATTACTCTAGCGATAAAAACAAAAGCGTAATTTATAGAGCGGACACTGGAGATATTTTCCGCATCAAATGGCAATAAACTGTGAACGATCGTGTGGACAAAGGAGACGTCACGCAGAGAGCAGCGCGACAGTATGTACGTGCCCTAGTTATAAGCAGTTATACTCAAAGATGACTGTGTACCTTGTAGTCTGTACATGGACTTATAACAGTCTGTAGAATGTACGAAAGAATGTGTACGTTAGTTTATTTGCTAGTGGTGTAAGCTTTGAGCTAGTGTTTGCTTTGTAGTAAACGAATATATATGATCTTTAGATTTTAATTTTGCATGGCGGTTGCAATTATAAGCGAATGCGGTGCCTAGGCCTAGTGGTTACCGTATCAAGTGGTTACCCTGAAGATACTTTCATTAAATAAAATTGACAACTCCGTGTGTATTGGGCAGTAAAAGTTTGATATATGATTGTGTATAAGTACCTACATTGTCTTTGTATTAATAAAAAAATAATCCTCTTTCCAACACAGATGATCAGAAACATGAAAGAGACATGTTTTAAAAATATAACAACCTCAAACTCAAGGCACATCCGACTTTACACGAAGCATCCCCTTAAGCTAAAGCGGATCCGACTTTTAACTAGAGCATCGCCTTAAGCCTCGGTGGACAAAAGATACATCAAAGTATGACAAGTCTTTGTTACAGCTCAGTACTCCTGGGACTCGTAAACTCGAAACTTGTAAGTCAGAACTCGTAAGCCCGCAAACTGGAACGCATTTGCCAATTGAAAACGTTGTGCAACCTTACATGAAAAGATGTTGTTTGTATTTCCTTTGTATTTTTAAAGGATTTCTTGAGCCTTTGTGACTTTTAACGTTAAAACTAACGGACATTTCTTTTGCGCCTTTGAGAATTATTTGCAATTCTGAATCTGTCTGTTATGCATTGTAATGATGACAAAATGCGCTGCGAGTCTTCATTTTAACTGTTATTAGCAGGCCTTTGTTCAGTATTATAGCTGAGACCGTACAACGTTATCAAAACAAAATCTTATTAAAATATTTAGCCACCTCGCCATTCAATCTGATAAAATCTAAAGGTACTAATCCAACACAGAATAAAGGCATTTTCCTCGATCCCGTTATAGCGAATGACTATTTTTAATACCTTAAGTGGGGAATCCCGGGGTGACGTGCACCCCTCTAGAGCCACAAACATTGGGAAGGGAGCCGAAAATACACAGCGGGGAGAAAATGGAGGACATTCACTTTGAAAGTTAACACTCAGTTAAAAATTCTATCAGTTTAGATGAGAAATGAAACGGAAAGTTACTATATCTTTATGTCATCGAAAGACACCGTAAAAGAAAAACGGGTTCAAACTTAAAGTTGGAAAGCGACCGTCCGTTTTTCTTTGAAAGTTTCGGCATTTGAATTTTATTTTGACTTTTCAGTTTCTCCTTGGTATTAGATTAGATTCGCGTCTTCAGAAACAATTCCAAAATTATCACTAACACATTTCCTTATAATCAAAAATCATAAGCAACGTTAAATAAACATGAACGTTTTACATGAAAAATGTAAAAAAGGAAACAGCGCTGGCGGGTAGCGCCAGTAATTTACTTTGATATAATAACATTTTCAGCTTATACATGGCAAGGTCGCGGCTTCCTGAAAATGAGGAAAATTCTTATGCAGTCACTGCACGTGTTTCGTTACAAAATGTTATTAAAACACTATTACTTTAACCAAAAAACCCAAAACTTTTACAAACAACAGAATGGTTTATGTCTCAAATCGGTAACTCACTCTCAAACCTTGTAACTCGAAAAGTCATGCTCTTGTATAATTGAAATGAAGAAATCCAACAATCGCGAATAAAAAAATTGCAATGGATAGCTCGATCGTAGTATCGAGCAGCAGGGTATTTCGTTCTATTTTACATTCGGATTCTAACCCAGTAAATCTACCCGCATCCGTATTGACAAACAATCGTCAATTCAACAAAAATCTCAGCCAGCAATAAATATTGCCATGTCCAAGTTTAACGAAGCCTCCAATTCTTACGGTACTAAATTGTTCTATTTTATTCGCAAAACTATTCAATGATAACAAACAGTATGTGATATCTTTTCACTGTAACATATTTCATGTTTCATATCTGCTGACAAATAAAACTAGGTTTAACGACAAAGTTATTTATTATTTCCCAATAAACAAAGTTTTTCGACCTCATGACCCGTTATTTTAAACTTTAACTCACCCTATTGCACAAGGCAAATTTTTTTTTATTGCACAAGTACACTTGAAAAAACAGCATTCATTCTTCTTTCCTCGTCTCAGCTTTTTACGACAAAAGTGAAGTTCAGCTTGTTTTAAAACAACAAAAAAATTTCGGCGAAAAACCACAAAATGGCGGTGGCGCGAACTAAAGCCTCTTAAACGAGGTTCAGAGAAAGGGCGTACATTTTTCTCGTAACATCTGCACCCAAAATAAAATGTCTCGCTAACCGAGAGGATTTATTACCTACAATAAAACTTATTTCGGTAAGGGGATCATTAAAAAGCTATCAATCACTAGATTGACAAGTAACGAGGAACTTTTTGGACGGGCTACAATATGTAAACTTAAGCATGAAGTTATGTAATGGCTTGTAAGTTCTGCTGGTCATTCTTCATTTTAATGGACAGTTGTGTAACTTACTCATATGTAGGTCAAAGCTCTGTTTATTTTCTATATACCTACTATAATATATTATATTATTAAGATAAGATAAAGGAAAATGCCCCCTTAAATTTTTAAGAGTGCAGTTGGTTTTCTTTGTACTGGGGTTTTATAGCCATTATTCAACGTTTTTTGAGAATCTCGATGACGTCGCGCCGTTAAAAAATCTCTACTCAGATGATGACAGAAGTCTTATACCTATATCTAAAATCGCGTCCTATTTCACTTAGCGCCTAGCACTCGCCAAGTGAACAGGACCCTGGCTGCTAGCCAGGGTAAAAGAAAACGAAGAATATTGGAAGTGTAAAACTTTTACTCATGACCTCCGCTGCAATAAGTCACTATGACCCAGATTTTGCGCTGATTTATTTCATCTGATCTTTTTTTGTTGTATACACACAATAATCTCAATTCAAAGAAATGAAAATGGAAGATAAAAGTAATAATTAATTTGTCCACAACGTAGCTTTCCTTTTGTTTCAGTCTGAGCATACTATGAATATTTTAATTCGCAAATCATAAAATGGAACAATATAAATACCAACAAAAGTATTTACAAATTAACTGTGACTTGTACAAAAAGGAATGCCATCTCCAACGTCAATTTTGTCGGAATTTCTCCGTTCCGATATTTCCCGAGGCTACATCTCAGCTGCCATGTTTCAAAAAAGTCGAATGGTACAAAAAATATCTCGATTCCCACTGTTGGTACCTACATGTTATGTGGTAGATGTGGCCGATTTTATTTTCTTGTGAGTTCTCTAATTGCGGGCTTCACAATAAAATTCGACAATACAGGCTACTTATTGCGTTCTCATCTAGAGGTTCCCCTGACTACTTTCATCTTTTTGATTGACCAACCCCTTGACAATTCAAAAGTGCCATCTGTAATTGGTTTCATTAAAATAAATGCTTTCGAGTTTGAGTTCAGTACCCAGTGGTACCTATAATTTAGCCGAGATTTCGAAACCATTATCGGATTTCTACTAGCTTGAAACTCTGTAGGAGATTGATATAAGTATAAGTAACGGCAGCCACCTTTCCTTGGAGAGGGTTTTAATAAGATTTCTACAAACAAATACATAATAAGTAGGTACTCTAATTTCGTACATACGGCGGGGTAATTGCGCAAAACATAAAATGATAATTGATCGCAATGGGTCGCATTTTGACAGTTCACCCATTCATTGCGTTATTTACGTTGCTGAGCAGACGAATTTTTCAAACCTATAAAGCAATGGATTAGTAACTGTAATATCCTTCAAAACACTCCAATTGTGATTGAAAGTTTGTTACACAAATAGGGTGCGGGGTATGTTACCTACTTTGTGGTTATATAATTATATTGATCTCCTGCTATTATCTACTAAAGGATTACTTCCATTGTCTGCAGGCGCGATCCCGATGGTGACAGCGACGGTGTACTGTGCGCCGGCGCCGCTGCGGTACCTCGCGCTCGCAGTCTACAGCCTCGGCAGTCTCATCGGACTTTATAAAGTAAGATACCACAAGACTGGAGGTTGCTGCATTGTATGATATATGATATAATGAGACACCCAATAATAATTGAAAGAAAGACAAAAAGAAAAAAAAGTTATAAAAGCTAAAGTTTTTGTAGTCAGTTTAATTATCTATTCTTGTATAATTATAATTTATTATAAATTATAATTAAAAAATTATCATGTATTTCAACAATATATTGTTGAAATACATGATAATTTTTTAATTAATGAATTAATATTTTAAGATATACCTAATGTAAAGGAATGATATAAATGTACTTTTTGGGAAATAAAAGGCTTAAATAAATAAAATAATAACAATGCATAGCTTGTAATGTAACATGGTACTGTGGTTAAGGCCTCGCTTCTCCTGCACGAGGGTTTCGGTTCAAATCCAAAACCATGCAAATGGTAGAATGTACCTAGAACCAAACATTATTTTATATCAACACTATACAGTGTGAGTCTTCATAATGTGCACATATCGAAATGAAGGAAACTAAGCTTAATTTTATCGACGGAAAAAAAATTAAAAAAAAAAAAATAAAAATTGTAGCATTTTTATAATTCTTTTTCGCTGCTGTGATCCCTGTGTAAATAATCGCCCCTCAATTGAGAATTATGTTTTTTTTTTTTACAAAAATCTGATATTTTTTCATTTTAAAATTACTCAATAAAAGCCCCGATTACCTACTCTTTTTGATTACTTTAAATTATTCTCCATCGTATCAGATTTCTAAACGTAAAAATACCATGTTTATAACTCAATCACAACATTTCCTATCAACTGTTAAAATTTACATAATTTATGCTAATTCCTATTTAAAATAATAATAATATGTACATTTATATGAAAAAAAAAAAAAAATTAGCAAAATGATCATAGGGCATCAAAAAATTCGTCCGCATCGCTGTCAACAGGAACAGTGCCCAAAAGGCTGGCAGCATTGCCACGTTGTATGGCAATGCTAATTCTTTGGCCAAGAAATAGGCCAGCCCTCTGGTCACGTGAAGAGTCGACTAACCGCTTGGCGATATCTCGAAAAACCAAGTGGGCACTCGGACCCCATGGCCCTAGTGTTTCAACCCCAAACGGCTCGAACATATAACTCCCAATCAGGTTGGAATATTTTCGCCGTTTGAGGTTTTCTGCACCTGCAGCAGCCGCCCCAGCACAGCCCACCGTGCTAGGAAGATGGGATGGCGCAAGGGTGTCGACACATGTTGCATCCCACACCAAAGGTCTGCCTAACTTCCAGGGCATTATGGTCATTCCGTCTGGTCTCTTCCCATCGTCGCGTGCCAGGCCGTTGGGTTCTAAAACAGCTGGCACCCCGGCGGTGACAAGAGCACGGCGGATGATGTCATTAATGCTGGCGTGCCGTGCTATCCGGCCTGCGCTCCTACTACAAGATAGGCCATGGTGCCCGAGGCAGTCGACAGCTTCACCGCACTGACAGCGATGCGGAGCCCCGCAAGGAGCGCCCAAACGCAGACAGGTAGCGAGCCGGAAGGTGGTGTCACCCAGCATAGTGCCTATGTTGGGTGACGGGAGTGCTTGAAGCCAGAGACCCGACTCCCACTCACCCACAGCCAGCAGGCGGGCACGCTCAGCAGAATTGGTGGACGTATTAATAAGATTATTCCGTACCAACCTGCAGAGCGGCTCATCCCACTGTCTCTGGGAAGATGGGTTTACGGGCCGATCTGTATCCGGGCAAGCCGCTTTCCAGGCGTTCACCGCGTCGGTCAAGCACGGCACTTCAGAGTCGACTAGGCAAGGGGCTAAAATTTTCCCGGTCAACTTTTCAGTGCTGTGGACAGAAGACAGGAACGCCGGTAAGCTAATACTGGTAATTTTGCGGACGCCGAGGCCACCAAAACGGATGGGTAGTGTGGCTTGAAGCCACGCTCGGTCGTCCAAGGCCACATTTAGAATGGACGTTAGCGTGCTGCGAATAATTTGGTCAATTTTGTCCAAGAGGTGTGGTTGCTTCCACAAAGTGGAAGAGCGTAGAAAATACATAAAATTTGGGCCAAAACAACAATATCTAATCAGGGTGAATGCCGAATGTAAATTAATTTTGGAGAGTCTGTCCGAAATCTCGTTGAAATTTTGAATTTTTTCGTCGATGAAAGGAGTAAAACTATCTTCGAAAATCGGGGAACCTAGGAGGTGCAGTGAACTTTTGTCTAAAATTTTGATTTGTGGGGCTATTGCATTAAATTTATCTAGAGTCAATTGTCTGTCGGTAATGTCAGAAAGGTAAAGTTCACATTTTGAGGGGTTAAGGTCCAAGCCAATAGATTGAAATTCCTGTTTGAGGAGTTGAAGATCTTTCAAAACAGTGTCTACGTCACCTCCTAGCGTTCCATCGTCTAAAGAAAGGCCTTGCAATCACCATACTTTAGCAGGTAAAGATCCTTTTAAATATTTTTTTATTTTTTCAAATATTTTTTCCGTCGATAAAATTAAAAGCTATATTTATATTTCCCTCATATCGTTATGTGCACATTATGAAGACACACTGTATAGCTTCTGCCGGCGACTTCGTCCGCGTGAAATTTCACCTTAGGGGTAAAATTTCACCCCCTTAGGGATGGCATTTCCAAAAAACCCTTCTTAGTGGATACCTACTCTTCACAAAGAACACACCCTCCAAAATTCATGTCTCTAGGACCAGCGGTTTAGGCTGTGCGTTGATATCTCAGTCAGGTCATTGAATTTTATTTATATATAGAATATAGATCCAAGTCACCTGTATTGTATATAACTACATTCTATGCAAATAAACATTTTCTATTATATTCTACGAAAATGGGCTCTAACTAAGCTTAGACGGTTTCGGACCTAAATCGAAAGTCCTATTATGCTGTTGTCTACCCTATGAACTCCACCAACCATCCTTTGTCTCCAGGCGATGCGCGCGTGGTCTCCATGGGAGCGGCGGCTGTGCTTCGCGGCTCCGTTCTGCATGCGCGTGCTGTTGGCGGGCGCGCGCGCAGCACGCCTTGGTGGAGGCGACCCGCACGCTATACTGCACGTCTTCTTGCAGGTATGATGAATATTTCAGTGTATTACCGATCCTGACGTCACTGTAAGGCCATCGTCCTGCAATCTGTGCAATTATAGGTTTATTTTACAAGTGGCTGGAGTAGGTAAGGTATACTTGTTATTTTGTTTTGGGTGTGTCTGTTTAAAATTCACTCAACGATTCATACATATATAGTAACAGAAGCCGACAAAGAATAGGTAAAAATTATCAGCAGTCAGGATTCTATCCCCCCTGTTACATTAAACACTGGGTAACTATGTGATTTTACTATACAGCTCTAAGTGCCCCCCCCCCCACACATCCCGTCGGGAAATGCAGGTGCGATGTTCTGTTATTTGACAGAACAATAAAAAATCTTATGAGAAAATAAAACCGCATTGCAGACGAGTTCCAAATGAAAAGCGGTTTAATGCTAAAATCTCAAACTTAAGCCAATTCATTCCACCATCTTCCACCCAATATGTTCCAAGTTTCCAATCAACCATAAAATTCTTTAGACGCTGATGTAGAGTGCAATTATCAGGAGCAGCGCTTTGCAGCTTTATGGTCGAGGAACTGGCACATGTCCAGACTCCCTGCTGCTGACACGTGCGATTTATAGCCCACTTTAGCTAGTCTGTGCCGTCACACAGATGTACCTTACACTGGGAGTCAACACAACTGTACTGCACTATAGGTACAAGATGTCAGTCGTCTAGGTTGATAGATTGATGTTCTTAATGGTTGGAGCAGATGGAATATGTCCTCAGTTTTGCGAAATGTGTCACAAACTGCTATATATTGATGCGTTTGGGTGTAAAGTTTTCTCATATTTCATAAAGGACACCAACACACTCAGACAAATGTAACCCCGCTTAGAGGCTTCGTTCGCATTTGCAGCTGGAGATTTATAAAAATAATTCGCTTTTGTTTTTTGCTTTGGTACGTAGTTTCATCTTTTGGTTCTAGGACAAGCCTGTTTCCTCACGATGTTTACCTTCACTGTTTTGATAAAATAATTTACACAGTAAAGCGCCTTTCATGGTTCGAACCTACGACCTGTTACTCGTAAGTCGCGGCCGTTACCTCTGGGTCACGACAGCTCTCAAAACGTGTAGTAATATAATCAGCTATACGGGATCAACAGAATTCTGAATTCTAAGCCTGACCTAGACCGGAAATAAAACAAAAGTACTAAACTGTAATGAAATGCAGGCGAAGTGATAAAATGTGCTACAGCCCATCATTCGGTCTCTTTGTTTGCATTAACACATGTTACTACTGGACTGTTAGCGGCACTAAAAGACGTTTAGCTACTTACCTTTTAGACGTCCTTACTGTTGTTTATTGCAGGTTTCAGGCGTTGTAATAGGGATATAAGTAGGATAACGTGTACGTTTACTTATACCATACCGATAAATTTGTAGTTTAACTTCGAGACCAAACCTCAAAATGTAAAATTGGAAAGCCAGATGAACATATACCTAGTTGACCAGATTATAGAAGGATGTTCCCCTTTGGAGTTGAGGAATAAGTTTTTGATCATGGGGGCGGAGTTACCTTGGACAAGAAGGTGATTGAAACAAATACATTGGAAGTAGTAAATCATCAACTAAAAGATTATTCACAAGCGGAGACAATACAAAAACAAATCGCACCTCCGCTCAAATAGTGTTGTAAGTCAAAAAAGCAAACTTTCGAGAAAAACGCGTTTGAAATTTTATTCTAACGTTTTTTTTTCATTTAATATTATAATGACACTAGTGCCATCTAGGGATAAATATTTAAACCATAAGCACGACATTATTCGAGATAAGATTTTGAAGTTTTCTGAAACGAATGGTGCAATAAAAGTTTTTTTTTTTTTTGAGTTGTGACATTATTTGAGCGGAGGTGCGATGAAGTTAATGCAGTTGCAAACAAAAAAAAAAAAAGAGATACATACAAGAAAGACAAAAGAATAAACCAGATAAGCACAATAATTATTCAAGTGCAATAGATGCAGGAGCGTCGCACAAAAACCGCAAGATTTGAATTGTCCGGCAAAAGGAAAAAAGTGTCCCAATTGTAGTAAGATAGGACGTTACCAGGGATGTTGTAGATCAAAAGAAATGCAAAACAAATGAAAATTAGACTAAAAACCGGAAAGAACTAGATGTAGTAAACGACCACGTAAAGACAACGCAATAAACTCTTTAAATAAATAGGGCCGCAAAGAAAGCGGGTCGGTATGAAGAACCTCAATAACTTCCAAAATATTAGAGCTAGTTATGAAATAAAGACTGTATTATAGACAAATTTAATGCCTAAATCAATGTCATAAGAGTTCAAGATTATGAAGTTTATTTTGAATAAAAGTAAGTTAAGTAACAATAACCATTTTCACTAGATTTCGAAAAATATGCTACGGTATTCAAATATGTAATTTTTGATGTCAACTGTCAGTCACCAGGAATGGCGGGAGAACAGAGGTGAAGTGTACCTAGAACTAGGACCTTGAATGTGATACTGCATAATAAGCCTATAATGTTCCTCTCTGTGAGTGGCGGGTTGGTAGATGTCACATGTCTTCGAATTTTTGGTTCATGGTATATATGCCGTTGCACATCGCGATGATTTCCTTCACTGTTTAGTACACAAAGTAAAGCGTCCACCCACGACCTACAACTCGTAAGTCGGAGCCGTTTCCACTGAGCCACCAATGCTCCTCCATGTGATGGTGGCTCGAGTAAACATGTAATAGTCCTGCTCTAGATATTAAAAGACACTACACCATGTCAAAGATCAAATGCCTATTGACAGTTATCACATTGTGCATTGCACTGAAAACATTTTTTCTCTCTCGCTAGGACAAACAAGGCCAAGCCAGAAACAGCTAGATCAATACAAACCACGACCTCTGCCCAGAAACTAGAAACCTACTGGCACACAAAATAATTACTATATACTTACAAAGTTATAGCATAGCATGTGAAACAGCCCAATCCCTTCATCCCTTTCAATGCGCGCACGATGGGGTTGGAACCCTGCCAAATGACTCCGGTTGCGTACACTACCACCAATATAATCGCTCTTCCGAAATGTTTTTAGTAGTTTGCCCCTTTATTTTAAGTAACCCATTTTTTCCGGAACTTGCAGTAATAAAAACCTAAGAATTAAGTGGCGAAATGAGTTCATTTTAAAAAAGAGAGGTGAATCGACCGATTAGTAGGTACATACAATACAAGGTATTTCCAAATTTTAAGTGGGTTAAAGTTAATCTTAATGAAAATGTTGTTAATGTTTGAATAACTCAAGCATTACCGAGATTTTCCTCATGCTTATTCATGCACAAAGCGCCTAAAATCTTCTACGTAGTGTCATCGGATGCGATACCGGAAGCGGAGAATGGAAATCCTGAACACATTATTTCTTTGTGTACGAACATAAACCAAGCCGAGTATAATATTATATTTCGGTAGGTATTATGTAACACATTAGTCTCGTGTGTAATGGAGACCGCGCGTTACCGTTGTGGGGAGATGGATGGTGCGCGAGTGTCTGTTGACAATTTCGTCTTAAAGATATCTATTACTTACTAAGTGGAATTACCTCGGTATGGTATTCATTCGGTCTAGCACAGTAGTAGCGCCAACGCGATCCGGTCAGCGCGCTCGCCAGCTTTTTAAAAGGGGTATAGATATAGCCCTGTTGAAGCTGGCGGGTATAACCAGTTAAAACTTTGAAAAACTTCAAATAACTTTGATTTACTAGAAAAAACACTACATGAAACAAATTAAAGGATATTAAATGTTATTAATAAATGAATCAACATTACATAGCAATATCTTTTTAAGCCGACGTTACATCCCGCATATAAATTTCTGCGCAAAGAAAATATACCTCAAATTCCTATGTAAGTGTCGGTGGTGGTGGGACAAGTCATCCAGTTAGTAATTTAAAAAAAAAAGATAAGACAAAACTGACTTCCTTTTCCCGCGGCTATTACCTGTCTTAATTTACGTTATCGCATGTAACAGGCTTTTAAATAAATGTGGACCGCAAGTGTTATGCCTTTTTTGTTAAAAGTGACTCAGGTAAATGCTTCGTTTATGGAGCAGAGATAAAATTATTGTGAAAAATGGTATGTCACAAACACGAGCTGCTACTCCTTTGAGCAGTGGGTGAAACATGGCTGTCAACACAGAGCATGTAACACTTTAGCTGTCAATAATATTAATGATGTCGAAAAATGTGGTTGGATTTTCCCATAAGAATATCGATCGATGTGACCTACAACATTGTTTAGTTGCACAACTTGCCCAATAAATATAAAAATATCAACTTGTAATTGTTGTTAGCTGTAAGTGTGCCGATACATCAAAGTCAAATAGCATATTTCAATGAGACCATTAAAAGGCACTTTTGAACGTCAAAAATTACAAGAAAAAAGAAGAATGAATTCTAGTTGACCTTCCAAAAGCTAGGTACTATCAGATGGAGAAAATGTGCAACACACTCCATATTCTATTTCACTTAAAAATGGTTTTACAATATTTTGTTTACATTATTTAGATACTTAACTAGAATAAAACGGATGAGCTGGCGAAGGTTGCGAGAATCCGTTATATGCGGGAAGCACAGAACTGTTCGTTTTGACGATGTTTGGGGAAAGCATATGTCTAGCGGTGAACGTCTTTCGGCAGAATCGAGATTATGAAAGCTGGTTAGCAGAGGCTCGTCGTACATATGCTTAATGGCAAGTTTTGCCGAATTTTCTCAATCTTTGTTTAATTACAAAACCATCACTATTTTTACTGGGTAGGTTCTCAATATTGACGATAATAAATATAAATTGACGATAATAAAGCCTTTAGGCAAGTTTTCTGTCTGTAATGTGAAGGCATTACAGACAGAAAACTTGCCTAAAGGCTTTGGTTTCATGAAAACAAGGTTCAAATATCAGGCCAAATTCCACGATTTGATTTTAATGCCAGGTCTATGTTTCTTGTTTTTATTTTCCTAGATTATTCGTAGGTCCCGCCTGCCAGTCGCTGGCTCAGTCATAACGCTGTCTGGCGCCCGGCCAGCTCCATAATCCATAACATGAGGAGTTTCTGGGTTGTAGTGGAACAGAATTGTCGCCGTATGGGGTTTATAGTAAACATGTGGATTGTATTGCTAAACGATCTCATGTATGTATCTAATCTGTTTTCCTGTTTTACTAACTACCAAGTACCTGACTATATATAGGGTGACTGGTAATTAGTGACCGATACTTAAACACGTGATTTTACTCATCATTATGAACAACTTTTACTATGGGACCAAACCTGAAATCGTGAAAAAAAACAGCTGTTCTATACATTTTGACGAGTTAGACGAACATAAATGTAGGGAACAGCTGTTTTTTTTTTCGCGATTTCAGGTTTGGTCCCATAGTAAAAGTTGTTCATAATGATGAGTAAAATCACGTGTTTAAGTATCGGTCACTAATTACCAGTCACCCTATATAGGTAAGGAATTACTTATATTTATGTCAATTTGTCATAGAACCATAGGTACTTGTTATAAGTAGGTATCTTATTAACATCGTAATCCGCATAAAACAAAATTTCGTATTTTCTTGCCTATTTATGTGTAGGTAAGATTTAATAGTCTCGTCAAACAAACAAAAGTTGCTCCGATTTTCATAAAACATCCCTAATTCGGTTTTATAATGGTACCTATTATAAAACCGAATCAAGTACCTATATCCACATAAAACTACCATAACTTAGACTAATTTTCCATAAATAATATCTACAAAACAGTCCCTTATGATGACAGGTCGGTTATAATTGGATCGGAGTGCGTAAAGCGATTACATAGCTCGTTAGGTTCAAATGAGACCGCCGCCGCCGCCCTCGCCCGCAGGCCCTCAGGCCTTCAGTACGGCTTCAGTTATGAAGATGCACAATTAACTTAGTCCTGCTCTCTACTAACTAATATTAATGGAGATATATATTAGATCAAAGCTGTGGTTTGTTTACGACTGAGCCGTAGATAACATACGTCCGGGGCACTCTGCTTAGTCAACCGCGCTACCATCTTACTGACTGGTTTTATTTTACCTCGGCATAAAATTCGCTCTGATACAAGAGAAGAAGCATAAATCTGTTTATTTGGTACCCAAGTGATCACAGTGAGTTCAATTCCAGCATAAAACATACATATTTAAATATTACTGAAGCCTACATCTAGTTGTTCTGAGTTAGGGTGTTTGAGCATATGGAAGTGTCTGTAAACAATTTATGTAATATAAGAGGCATAATATATAGTCCTCCTTATCGATTTCGAACTATAGTTAATATTAATATTTTAGAGACTTTCCAACACAATCTTTAGGTATGTCTAGACGCCGACTACCTTGCCAAGGTCTTAGGTAGCTGCTAACGTATTGCGGTTGATGCAGCCCTTCTTACCTATTTCGATAACAACAACCTCTTAGTTTTAAATACTCGCTCACAACACAACTATTTATAATAGAGTTCGCCGGCTGTTGGTATAGCTATAAGAGGGCTTAGGTAGGTCTTACGTATTTGAGTGATATGGTGATCATGAAACCAGAACCTAACTAAACGATAGCTTAATAAATGTTCCAGGATGCAGTATCTCTGGGCGGCGGCGTGATCGGCGCCATGCACATACCGGAAAAGTGGTTCCCGGGTACGGTGGACCGCTGCCTCAATTCGCACAACATCATGCACGTGTTGGTCGTGCTCGCAGTATACTCAATGCACCAGGTGAGCACAGAAGACAAAGTTTTCTTTTTAACAGTTTTTATGGTTAGCGTCTGCAGCCCATTGTGGACATCATCGCATTGCAGGCCCGGTGTGTCCATCCTTGTCGATTCTTCTGTGCCTGTTACACCGGCACCCATACTCTTCAAACTGGGGTAGGAAATGCTGCTTACTGTGTAATAAGGTAGCTGTTGAGAGTTATTAACATAATCACACTAATATTATAAAAGCGAATGTTTGTGAGTGTGTTTGTATGTTTGTTACTTCTTGACGCACAAACGGCTGAACGGATTTGGATGAAATTGGGCACACAGATAGTTTATAACCAGGATTAACACGATACTTTTTATCCCAATATTCCCACGGGATCGACACTTATGCGGGTGAAACCGCGGCACGCAGCTAGTAGAATATATAAAACTCATTTTATAGAGTTTTTTTCCAGTAATTTTGTCCTACATGACTGCAATATACACAAACTAGCATATAATCCAATTACAAGAATTTTTCATTATAAAATTTATAAAAACTTGTTCATTGTTTCCAGGTTACAACGCGTGACATAGAGTGGATGTCTCGCGTGGATTGCCGCGCGCCGCTGCGCACTCTCTGACGCACAGCGCACGCCACAACGCGCGTCCTCGCGACTTTTGCCGCGCCTAGCCGCGACCGCTCATCGCCTCCGTCTACTCAACTTTACTCACTTCTACTGAACTCACGCACGCTATGTTAAGGCTTCCTAAGTCGCTCTGTTTGGACTTGACAGCTATGATTGTAGAACCGTAAGACCAACTGAGTGGACTATGCAATGACTAGTCAAACAAAATTTTAAAAAGCCTGTTTTCACTTATATTTAAGTAACAAAAGGGAGGAAATTTTTGGTGTGTGTCACAAATAACAGCAATTAGAACACGAAAGATCAACCTAAACACAACAACAACAAGAACAACAAAACTGCACCATACCATACCATAATCAGCCTATAAAACTACACACACACACACATAACATTTCAACTACCAACCTCCATAATGCTCCTCCCTGACTCTAATCAAAGTGAAAACAGGATTTATTTAATTACGCAATAACTTTATTTATGTTTATAAAATCCTAACAAATATGCGTCGAATAACAATGAGTCGTAAACCTTATATCCTAATAAATTATAATAATCATCTTCTCTGATTTAATAACGAATTTGCTTAATTCTCTCTTTGAACAAAAACGCCTAAAGCGAATCAACTTTTGTTCCAACGTAACACAACTTTGGCTCGAAACAAATCATTAGGAAGTCTTAAAAAGTCGTAACCTACAAAATCACGACGGTCTTTGTCGGATAACGTTCAGACTTCAGTCTTCCGAACTCTTGCGTTAAGGTCGGATATAAAGATATCGTAAGTAATCCTCCAGAAATGTCTTCGTGAAATGCATTATTTTCCGAAAGGGAAAATTCTGTTTTCAGAAGCACGTTAGTTTTAGAAACTTGGACATCTGACAAAATGATTAGATGCCAAATTAAGATGTGCAAGAATTCTTCCTAATAATATAGTTATCATTTGGTCTTATGGAAATGGCTGTAGCATAGTCAATAACGTAGAATGTAGCGTCTTCACGTTGCCCCGGAGCATGCGTTCTACTACGTAGGGCAAACATATCTATACCTGCTGAAACGATGCTCACACACATATAATAACAGTACACTCATAAACAGATTTGTAGGTAATTCCAGCATAAGTATTTTTTCGCTTTTTGATGTTGACTATACAAATAATGTTTTGTGCTATAATCATGGGTCACACAGTCACATCCCAGTAGCTATGAAGTCAACCGCTACTGTGGCCTGCCCTGCCATCAAGCTGCAGACAATATTGTAACTTGAAATTGTTTAATTTCTCGTTGTTTTTATTTGTCGAATATTGGGGTTTCGGCTAACTATTTTGTATTTTTTTGTAAATTTTATGTTTATTTGATAATGTGCGTTTTATTGTGCAAAATAAACATTTTTTTCTTTCTTTTCTTTCTTTCTTCTAACATCATTAAATATATTTATGTCAGTAACAACGACGATGTAAGGCCATCCATGAAGGGAACTTGTACCACAAACCATTTGTTATAGTTGACAGCGCTTGTTATCGATGTTGAATCTTCAAAATAACTTCTACTCAAATTGACTATCCCGCCTTTTTGTATGACAGTCAGATAAACTGCGTAAGTGTGTTGAGGAAATATTTGGAATTAATACTGTATGAAATTTCCAAAGTGCCTTTACAGCAAAAATTAAGCTAAACCTGTTGCAATGACAGGTTTTGCTATCATCATCATACACATTGTTATTTAAAATCAGGCAGTTTAATTTTAATTGCATTCATACTTTTTTGGAATGAATCCGGACCTAGTACAAGCTAACGAGCATTCAAATCAAATAAAACCCATATTTAAAAAGGTAACCTAATTAAGAAATTGTTCACTCATTTTCTCGGTTGGTGTTATTGGATCACGCTGTGCGAGGCAATGATCTCTATTAAAAAAAAAAAAAATAGCCTACATTGTGTGCAACTGCTGGGCCTCCCTTTTCTTCTTACAAACCTTGCGCGATCTCTGGCCATGTTTGCCTAACACCACCTTCGTCGCGGTCTGCCTAGTGCTAATATCCTTCCTCTGGCGTGAATAAATAAAACAATAGAAATAAATAATAGAAAAATAGTCAATCAACTGACTGTTTTACATAACGGCGGAAAGATAACCAATACTGAGTAAAATAAACTCGTTATTAGGCAATATCGCGGCCTACACATAATAGTATTAAATTAATACGAGTCGTCATTATGATCGGAGATAGAGGGGAACCTGCTAATGTACCACAAGATGGACGAAAAGCCATTTAACAATAACTAGGTAACTACACTAGATCAGTTATTAATAGTTATAATAATTAGTACGATAAGTTATCGAACGTAATAGCAGTTATTTTTAACGAAACGAACACTTCAAATCTTAGTAAGCTTATAAGAATAGTTAAATTATTATATTGGATTATTACACACGTTTTTATAGATTAGGTAATAAGGAGTTGGATTTGCATATTCGCTTTTGAATTCGCGATGGATATAAGTCTACTGAGAGGTAGATGAGATATGATGGGGCAGCTGCGAGTGGAGTTTATTTGTATCGCCTTCAATTGACTGATGTTAGCTTCGACACGATGATCACTTAAATATTCACCTGATCTTCTCACAAGCTTTAGTTATGCAAAATGAATTGCTGCATCAAGTATTTTTCCTTGAACCTCTAAAACTAGTTGTTCTTGGATTGCCATTCCTATGCGCTTGCTTCAAAATTTAATCCACTCCCAGCTTGCCCTTACACCGTTCCTTCAATCTAGACTATACTTCTGTTTTATATATTTCTAACTACATTCCTACTTATACAATACAAATTACCTAATTGATTCCTTTCGTCCTTGAAATTTGAATCTCAAGATACTGTTGTGCGTTAAATCTTTGCCAAAATGTGGTCAAGATATAGTGGAATATAGGGCAAAATTGTAGTCAAATGTTTTATTAAAAAATGTTAATAGACAACTGCATAGGTATTTAAAATATTGGTCAAGAAAAAACATTATGTTATCATACTCTGCTCATTATGTCCAGTTTTATGTAGGTCAATATTTCAAAGAGTTTGTCAATTTATTTGTTAAACATATCAATTTAGAAGAAAATAAAACAATTTTAACTTCGTTGTAATGAGGAAGCCTGAGAAGAGTCTAAATCTGAGATTTAAAAAAAAATCATTAGCAAAATTTAAAAGGTAAGTCTTGGGCAGCTTGTTTTTGTACTATATGCTCAAGATCTGATACAGTTCAGTATGAAATGTTAGCTAAATAAAATTGATTAGGGAAATTGCCTGAGGTAACTATGATGCATAATTGCTTTGTAACTGATATTTTAATTAGATTTCGACTTTGACAACGTGACTATCGAAACAATGGCTATCTTGACTCCGCCACGGACTATAAATCTTTAGAAGCTATTAGACATGCAATTAACAGCATCCTTACAATACTATAGCCATTGTAAATATTAATAGCTCTACACAACTAGTCACGTGCGAAATGAATCAACATTGGAATGAATCTTTATTAAGAACATATTATTTAACCTATCACCTATGCTATGAAGATAGCGATTCTCAATCAAGTTCATTTCAGTCAATTTAAAAGAAGAAGTATCCTATTATAAACACGCTAATCAATTGATGACTATGGTAGTACATATGCCAAAATATTAACACCAAGGTCGAAGACTATACTAAAATCTCAGTATGAAAGTAAATTCAAATATTTCTTTCTACGATATCTTTTCTATCTCCTTCCGCGTCGCCATCTTGGTCATGTTGTTTATTTAGTTGTATTGTTAATGGTGAACTATCGCTATCAGTGACCAATCGTTGGTATATTTTTATATTCTCGATGTTGTGTGCTTTACTGCTTGTATACAAAGTCATCGCGTGGACTTGAGAGCCTAGTAGGTATCTTCGTACGCGACCTCTCTTAGTCAGTTTGATAGTTTAATAACAACTAGTGTAATGTAGCGACAGTAGGTAGGTAGTTTACGAGCAATAAATAGAAGACAATTGTTATGAAATTTGACAAAAGTAGTCGAGTAAACGTTTAACACGAAACGATTGCATTTGCATACAATTTTACACAATAATTGCTGATGAAAATTTTTAACGCATCTTTTTGATGGCTTTAATGTTCTACTTTTGTCAAAGTTCTATTATTTTTAATTAATTATTTATTAAACGAAGTAGTGTTTTAGACGAAACGAAGTGTACTTGAGGTTTTTTACTAGTGGTTGTCGATGAGGGAGGCACTCCCGATATCTCCCGAGCGTGTCCGAACAGCGCATCGCCTGCGTGCGCGCATCCCTTGACACAGACACGTTCCCCGCCACAGTTTATCAAAAAAATAAACTCAGTATTTTAATTTCTATTTTTGGAATACAATATTTCATCTAGGCACATATTTATAATATCACAAAGATTATTTTTCTGTAAAAATACTTACATCAAAAAAATATATAAAGACCACTAATATTTCGAAACGAATTGAATTGATTGTACAGATGTTATTTTGTCTTAGCGGTCAAATTAGTTTGTTGAATATTTGAGATGTTAATATTAGGGATAACTATTATTTGTAACTGTTTACTTGCCTAAATATCAATTATTTACACGGAATGTATGAATTACTGGAATCACGTTTTATATATAGTTATTTAGGTCGGCGAGTCAAGGCGTAAGTCGCCCTTGTAATAACTGTGTAAGAATTAGTTAAGTATACACTATGAATAAAGACACGGCTGTGCCGAGAGGCAGCCGGCATAGTTGAGCACACAGCTTCCAAAATTGATAGAGATCGACCTGGAGATGAGAAGCTTTACATCCATAGCCGTACCCTGACTTATTATTTATAATTTAGTAAATTAAAAACGCAATAATTTATTACACTTGTAATTAAGTTAATTTAAATAATTTTGTAGTTGTATCTATATAGCGTTTGAAGATGTTGGACATTCCTGATTTTGTAGACATTTAAGAGGAAAATAATCTCACGTTAATTTGTAAGAGTTATCGTCTTTAGGTGATAATGATGAGCAATATGACAGTATTTAATACTACTTACATAACATAATATTATGATTGTTTACGAGGTTACTTTGTGACAACCGATGTTACGCGTATTTGCACTTATCTTGGAATTATTCATAGTAATTGACGATTATTGATCAAAATTCTCAAGCTGTAGACGTTGAAGAGATTATTAAAGTTTATTTGAATTCAGTTTATGTTTTAATTCTCCTAGCTTCCTTATATACACACAGTATTCATGTTGATGAAGATAGAGGAAATATCAACGTGTTAAAATATGAAATAGTACCTACCAAACTAAAAAATAAAGAAACCTCATCAAAAATTCACTCTCCCCTCCACAAAATAAGATCAAAATAGAAAATATATTTTGGCAGTCCTGATAACAGTTGGAGTTCAAGAAATATAACCTTGACCCATATCAGAGCAAGGTCTCTCATATACTCAATGAGATGCCTCGACCTTGCTGCTCATGACTTCATCTGGATAAACAAGTTGTAGCAGTGCTGGTAACAAAAACTGATCTCATTATTCTTATTTCATTGACTTTACAGGGTGATTAACGAAACACATGAAAGTTAGAAAAAACTTAATTCTTTATTTTATTTCTTGGTCAAAGAATTAGCATCGTCATACAACGTGGCAATGCTGCCTGCCGGGCACTGTTCGTGTTGACAGCGATGCGGACGAATTTCTTGATGCCCTATGATTCTTTTGCTTATTTTTCTTATAAATGTACATATTATTATTTTAAATGCAAATGTATTATTATCATGATATGAATAAATAATTCTTTAATAGTTGTCCATCACCCTTGACCTAAAGCTTCTGATTATTTTGCAATGTTCGTAAAAACGTTCTCTCTCAGTACATAATATGGATGCCTGTAACCTTAGGACTTACCCAGCAGCATAATGTATCGGTGTTCTGACGTAGATCGAACAGAACATAACATTTACAAGTTAAACACACTGTTTACCTTGACTCCTGCCTTCTCAAGAAAAAAATGGTAATTAGTTAATTAAGGAAATATTGACCACCAAAAACATTTTCTTGTAAAATGTTGCCAAGACGAGACCACATATGGCTCGCGCTGTCAAAAAGATATCAGATCTCATGTAGAGCCAAGCTTCTGACTCTACACGCCCTTACTTTACAAACTCTACACCTTGGTCAAAATATGAGGCTTGGCCGTTTCGTTACTACAAGAACTATTGTATATCAGAAAAGTAATGAACACAGTGAATAAATTTTTCACCTTACGCCCATGTGATGGTAGCGAAACGGCCAAGCATATTTTGACTAAGGTGTAGAGTTTGTGAAGTTAGGGCGTGTAGAGTCAGAAGCTTGGCTCTACATGAGATCTGATAACTTTTTGACAGCGCGAGCCATATGTGGTCTCGTCTTGGCAACATTTTACATGAAAATGTTTTTGGTGGGATTTCACATCTTTTTGAAAGTTCCTTATGAAAAAAATTTTTTTTTTGCGGGTTATTTACTGAAAATCCTGAAATACGTATTTTATTATTTATAACAAGGAGTCCCTATATCAATTTTCAGAACTCTAGCATCAAAATCTGCGGAAGTCTCGTACAAACTTCCATCCCCTATTTTAAGGGGTTGGAGGGTAAAAGTTCCAAGTTTTAGAGTTTTTTTGTTGTTTGTGTACTATTACTAGCTTACATACCAAATTTCAGCTTTCTAGGACTTCAGGAAGACCCTTAGAATATTGATGATCATCAGTGAGTCAGTGAATCAGTGAGTCAGTGACGAAATCGGGGTATTTTAGATATCAATAAAATCTAAAGTATAAGAGCTTTGCGATTGAAACTTTATAGGTTTAATTAGTCAACCACTGACATCATATCCCGAAAATTTTGTTTATCTGGTATAATTTAAACCCAAGTTATGAAGGTTCAAAAATACGACGAAGTGCTTCGAGAAAAGGTAGGTAGTGCCCTTGCGCTTCGCTTGGCTCGTCTTGGCGGGGGCACTCCCGTGCCCCCAGATCATCATATTGGGAGAACTACCTACGCTGATTGGTGGGTTTTCAGATTGTTATGAAATAACAATAGCGAATAGCAACCAAATGTTGGCTTTATTCAACTTAAAATTCGTACAGACATTATGACAACTTCAAACCACTGAAAAAGCATAGACTCTTAAAGAGTCTGTATGTGGCGACTAAGAAGTTCACCACATTCTCCCCCGCTACATTCTAGCTTGAGGTGTCGTAGTCCTGCAGGTAGGCAGGTGGTCTTCTATTCCTGGTAGTCTGTTGAATTGAAGAAGTATCTGGCGTTGAAGGAGTATCCGGCGCAGCACTCTCTGTAGAGACAAATGAGGAGTCGCTTTCTGTTTCTACAGTTTCAGTATGTTCGCCTTCTTCCCCGCTCTCTAACCCTGTCGGGGCTAAATGTCTGTTAGACACGGTCGTTTCTCGGCCGTCGCCCAGTCTCACAAAAGAATAGTCCGGGTTGGACTCCAACAGCTCGACTTCCTCGACTAAGGGAGAGTATTTGTTGGATCTGTTGTGTTTTTTGAGTAGGACAGGACCGGGTGTTAGAAGCCAAGTTGGTACCGAATGTCCGTTATTAGATTTTCTATTATGTACAAACATCATTTCATGAGGAGTTTGGTTAGTTGCTGTACATAGCAGAGATCTCATTGAGTGCAGCGCTTGATTAAGAACAATTTCCCATTGCTCGATTTTTAATCCCTGAGATTTCAAAGCTAATTGTATTGTCCTCCAAATTGTTCCATTTGTGCGCTCTATTTGCCCATTACCCTGTGGGTTATATGCTGTCGTTCGACTTGTAGATATACCTCTACTGTGTAAGTAATCTTTTACTTCTTTTGACATAAAAGCGGAGCCACGATCGGAATGAATATATGCTGGCAATCCAAATATGCAGAAAAGAGTCGATAAATGTTTCATTACTGTCATAGCGGAAACGTCTTGGCACGGGAATGCGAAAGGAAATCGAGAATATTCGTCTATAATAGTCAGTATGTACTTGTTAGACGAAGATGACGGTACTGGCCCTTTAAAATCGATGTTCAGTCTTTCGAACGGTGAAGTCGCTTTTATCAAAATGCTGTTATTTTTAAAAAAACGAGGTTTCACGACTGCACAGACCGAACATGCATTCGTCATTTTTCTGACGTCTTCTACCGAAAATGGTAGATTCTTACTTCGTATCCAGTGATACATTCGTGTAACGCCTGGATGACATAGTTCACTATGCAAGTCCTTTAATTTAGATTCCGTGTGAACAGCGCAGATACGTGACAGCGCGTCAGCAGCGTCATTTTCATTTCCTGGTCTATAGATAATATCATATTTGTAGCAAGATAATTCTAATCGCCATCTCTCTATCTTTTCGTTCTTTATTTTGCTTGTATGTGTGCGATTGAACATAAAAGAAACAGATCGTTGGTCTGTGATCAGTCGAAAAGATCTTCCAATCAAGTAGTGTCGCCACTTACGGAGAGCTTCGACAATGGCATACGCTTCCTTTTCTATGGCTGAATGTCGCTTTTCTGATATGGATAGTGTGCGCGAAAAGAAAGCTACTGGGCGTCCTTCTTGAGTCAATGTAGCCGCAATAGCATTCTTGGAGGCATCTGTTTCGACTGTAAACATTTTGTTTTCATCGATAGCAAATATTGTGGACTTTGCAATGCAGTTCTTTAAGTCTTCAAAAACAGATTTAGCTTCATCATTTAGTGGGAATTTTGGATTCACGAGGCTGTGTATTCTTTCCGAGAATTTTGGTATCCACTTTGAATAGTGCGAAAACATACCGAGAGCTCGTTTAAGTGAAGTGTTGTCAGTCGGTATTGGCGTGCTAATAAGTGGTTGGAGTCGGTCCGGATCAGGTTTAATGGACTTTTTAGAAATGTTGTATCCGAGTAGGTTAATTGTTTTTATTGAAAACGTCGATTTCTCTTTGTTAACAGTTAAACTGTACTTCTCAACTGCATCCATGAATCTTTTTAAATTCTTATCATGTTCTACTCTGTCTTTTCCGCATACAGTGACGTCATCTAAATAGGCATATGTATCTGTCAAATGTTCTTCTTTCATTAGCCAGTCCATTACTCTCTGAAATCCACTGACTCCATTTGTTACACCAAACGGGATACGACAAAATTGATACAGTTTCCCGCACGCCTCAAATGCTGTGTATTGTTTTTCTGCTTCCATTATAGATACCTGATGGTAAGCGCTTTTTAAATCAATTTTAGAAAAGAAGTCGTATTTTGAAACGTCATTCACCATTTTTTCTATATTTGGTAAAGGGTAGGCATCCAAATCTGTATATTTGTTAATGGTCTGAGAATAGTCTATAACCAATCGTTTGCGGTGATTTTCATTTTTGGTGATTAGAACTTGTGCTCGCCAAGGTGATCTGCTCTCTTCAATAACTCCGTCTGCTAAGAGCTGACTTATTTCATTTTCTATGAATTTCAGATCATCGTTACTGTATTTTCTAGACTTTACAGCAATTGGTAAGCAGTTGGAATGTAAATTCGAAAATAAGGGAACTGGTGGAACAGATGAAGCCAGTACACTACATATTTGTAATGGTTTTCTAGATCCACCAAAAGTAATTTCAAGTTTCGAGTGTTGGTTCAGGATATTATGTCCTATGATAACATCAGCGCAAAGATATTTAACGATAAGAAGCGAAGCTTTTTCGTAAACATTGCCATTTAGAACAATCTTTGCTTGAAGTAGCCCTTCGCAATTGATTGTGTGAGTTGTTTGGGCCATTGTTATAGATTCAGTACATTCTGCTTTCTTAAACGAAGAGTTTGAAAAAAAATCATAATTGATAAAGCTTTTAGAGCTTCCAGAGTCAATTAAGGCGTTTGCTTTTTTGCCGTTAACTTCAATAGTGACGACTGATTTCTTTAAACTCGCCGGAGCAGCAATAGCCGTAACTTCGTTGAATATATTTTCAGGAGATCCATCAGTAGTAGCAGCGTTAAGATTTGTCTTAGGGCTTCTACAAACATTTGCAAAATGTCCCTTTTTCTGACAATTTTGGCAATTGGCATTAAAAGCTGGGCAGTTCTGGCGCCGGTGGACTTTATCTCCGCAGAAAAAGCATCGTCTCGAATGGTATTCTGGTGTTGTTGTTAGTACTTTATTTTTGTCTTCTGTTGCCGTCTTTGGCAATGCCATAACAAGAGATTCACCAATGGTTGTATTGTTAAATGATTGCGCATTACTTTCAGCAGCTTCAATTGCTTGTGCCTGGCTAGCAGCTTCATCCAACGTCAGGTTAAAATTTTCTAGCAAGCGCTCACGAATTTTATGCGAAATAAGGCCAGAAATAAATGCGTCTCTTATAGAATCATTCCTATTACTTTCTGCATCAACATTTTTAAATTGACATTCCTTGCTTAAAATTCTTAGTTGCTGAAGATATTGTTGAATGTTTTCATGGCTCTGCTGTTTTCTTGTGGCCAGAACGTGTCTCGCAAAAATTTCATTTTTTGGTTTAATAAATATGGTGTTGAGCGTACTAACTGCATTTTGGTACGATGTGCACTCACTTATGTATTCGTATACTTTGGGTGATACATGATTAATGAAAAGTTGCATCTTCATCGCATCATTAATTTTCTTCTCTGCTTCATTCGCAATCAGAAAATTTTTAAAAGTAGATACCCAATGGGTCCATTCTTGAGCCGCAGTAGGCGATGACGGATTAAGGTCGAGAATATTTGGTCGAAGATATTTCTCCATCGTTACAGTTTATTAACGAAGAGTGGTTTGCATAATTTAAGTTGAATAAATTGTTATGAAATAACAATAGCGAATAGCAACCAAATGTTGGCTTTATTCAACTTAAAATTCGTACAGACATTATGACAACTTCAAACCACTGAAAAAGCATAGACTCTTAAAGAGTCTGTATGTGGCGACTAAGAAGTTCACCACACAGATGTGACTTGAACGTGAAGATATTTCGTGACGGTAGAATATTACAAAAAGTTCTGCTGTTCACCAGTGTTTATTCATCTAAGAATATTATAATAACTAGTGATCCGGCCCTACTACGAAACGGTTTTTACAACTTGAAAAAATTGCGAGATTTATTTATTGTATCTATTTAACTTTAATAATGCATTATACACAAGAACTTTCGGAAATAAATTCTCATCATCACACAAAAAAAAATCACAAACTCCGTTGCGTAGTTTAGAAGAACGACACGGTCACACAGGCATACCTACGACTTTATACTAATAAAAGTATTGAAAAGTAAGGAATGCAAAAAAAACAAAGATAAGTAAGTATAACTTCATTATACAATTCATCGAACATCGCAGCTTTGGTACTTAAGTACTGGTACCGGTGAGTCCTCAAGGTTGCCCAGTCCAAACCCACGGTTTCTAAAAGCCTGATAATACCTCTGATCAGTAAAACAGCTGTCAAATCTAACGTTAGCTGATATTTTGGTAAGTATAGCCGAATAGGTAAGTTCTTAGTCCCACTAACTCATGATGGTCGACGCTAACTTCTACGGAAAGACTCCGTCATGCTTGTTCAAAGAAGGGCTTAATAACGATCATCACGATATTTATGAGCATTTAATAAAAGCGTACGTCACATTTCCACCCGCATTAACTGAATATCCTACGTGAGAAAAAAATCAATCGGACTGGTCGTGCCGTTCCCCTATAGATGGTGCTTTAATAATTTGGGTGAACATCGGCGTAAACAAGGTAGGTATAGGAAACAAATTATGGCACAGTGTTATCGAAAATAATTAGTTAATTTTCCTACAGTCGACGTGGATAATCCACTTTTGTCACGCCTCGGAAACTACGTGATAAATATATACTTTCGATAACCTTTAAAAGTGGGTTTACCTACGGTAAATAATGATGTTTTCAAATAGTGTAAACTATTCGTGAAACTGTTAAATTATGTTTGTGTGGAATTATGTCTGTACTCAAAACCATAGGTAATAAACCATACCAATCCAAAAACTGTAAGTACCTACCTAAAATGTTTTGATTTCGATTCAAAATAAAATACAAAGGTCAGTCTTGCGATAAATAGATAATTTAAATAATAGCTGTTATAAATACTGGCTCGACGCGTTCTTAGGGTGGGTGGATAAAGAAGCGGGTTTTCGGTCCCGACTCCTGGTACAGATCTCTGCAGGTTGATCTTCGGAAGGAAACGGTTACATGTTTTACCTGTTTCTTTATGTGTGAGCGCCTAAGTTGATGTGAGACTATTACACCCGCACCGATCGGTACCGATACATCTTGTTGTTGTTGTATTGATGTTAGCACCTTTATAAAAAGATAAAATCGACCAACCAGAGGCAAATGCGTTAAGTTCACATTGTCTTCTAGTTGCCTTAGCTTAGGCAGTAGGTACCTACACGACTGAGCTGGATTTTGCATGTAACATTCAGCCTATTATTCGTAGAGTCGTTGAGCTCCTTATGCTCCGAGTTGAGCTAAGCGATTACTGATAAATATGTGCACTGACTGGACGGTCCACTCAAATCTGTGTGGTTCTTTCCTCAAAAGAAAATATCAGACACTAATATGCATGGACCCTACATGATCAAACCCAGATAATGTCTGGACTTTAAAAGAGACTGTGACCTCTGAGTTGGTTTCGGTATTTCTTCTCAGAGTAGTCGGATAGGAAACACCCTCATGTAGTTTTATTTTTTAATATTATTGACGTGTAAATGTATTGTATATACCTGCTTAGATACAGAAAAAATAAGTTATCCCATTTCTGAAACAGCAATGGGTTAGTATAGCCCATTGCTGCCCGAGAAACGGGCTAAAAATAAATCAAATGGTGCGTTTTGTTTTGACAAAATATTAGATGACATCATTTCCAGTTCCAGTACCTACTGATTAGGTGCATTTTTTGAGCTTCAGGTACCTACCTTTTTTTTTTTTTTTGCGGATGGGAAATCATCAAATGACCCCTCCCGCTCTGGGTGGAGCGGAAGGGAGTGTCAGACTCTTACTGACTAAAACCCACCCGTGTTCCTTCCTTAGCCCTTTGTGTTCCGAGCCAGCGGTAACCCTTTCGGACAATCCCTACCTAAAGCTCAAAAAATGTACCTAATCAGTAGGTATCAGTAGGTAGGTTTGCTGCAGAGCAACAAATTATCCCTACGTGTAATGTATTTGTGTGTTAACTAGAATCTAATAGGATAATTAATGGAACATCGATATATTCTATATTTGTACCTATCAAAAAAAATTCCGCAACGGTAACAATCTACAAACAGAGATATTTTTACAGAAAACTTTTACATTATTTGAATTATCGAAATGACAAGATATTTTTCATGAAGACTGCAAACACTCTAATAAATAATATATCGCTATATCATTACCTACCTTCTCACATAACATTTAACTAACAAAATATTACACAACTGTATAACAAAGGAATTATAAACATTTACCTACCTACAGATATAAATAACCCATGTGCGTGATGAAAAACTCGATAGTACCCGCATCTACTTAAGTTATCTATTCATACAAAGCGTACAATGGCAAGGTGAAGATTTTCGTCAGTTTGCTGACGTCAGCGATCCCTTATTATAATAGTTATCACCTTTATTACCACGTTTTTCTGGAAAGACAGTTACGATAATAATTTATTAGTGACATTTACTGATGTATGTTTAAATCTACGGGTCCCTTATTAGTTTTTGAAGTAACAAGCATATTTAAATCGATATGTTCGTCGGCTATTTCAATAGTGACATGTACCTACTTGTAAAAGGTTCTTAAGACTACAGAGACCTCTCTTGCACTAGACCACTACAAATCTATAATATTTACTATCCAACATTTTCAGGTTACCTTTTTTCTCCTAGGGAAATTATCAAGCCTTATAGGTTCCTACCGTATTACCGTCCGTCTAAAAGTCGGACTTCTCCTATATGTCTAAAACACCACCGTGTTCATCCCATTAATTAAATTATGGCAGAAACCTTTGAATGTTCTCATTTCTCTCATCACCAAAAACCAAATAGTCGTGAATCAGAAAATAGGTTCTGACTTACCTTTGGTTGAAGTAATCTTTAACCTTTGTATATAAGAAACAAGGATGACAGTGAACTTGGAGATCGTACATAAGTACTAATTCTATGTAGACCACACTGTGGTTTGCCGGCAATAATAACTTTGTGGGTCAGAATCACTGACCTGTATTATACACTTGTGTAATAGAGGTCAGTTGTCAAAACGCTAACAAAACAATTTTATTAATGCATAAGAAAACCTTAATAAATACCTAATAACATAACCCATGCAACTATTAAAACAATAACGTATGTTGACGTACTGTGTACGTACCGTGTTCTCTATTTACCCCCTTACTAATTAACGTTGTAAATATCGCGTCTGTATAGTTACACAACGCTTTACCTTCTTCTTTCGAAAGTCAAATTAGTGACGACTGAAAGAGAGAAATCGGTGTGTAAAATATATAAATATATTCATCTGATATAATACGTTTATTAGTAAGGGGGTTATTGTTTATAAACATTTTGTTTTTGTGTACTTGTGATTCAGGTTTAATTTTCCGTGTAGTTGTAGCTTCGGGAAAATACTAATTGATTTTGTAGCAAAATATGCTAAATCCAAACATAAATGCATGCAAGTACCTACTTAGTCTTCAAAAAAGAAAAATACTAGGTATGTTCTATTAAATGAGTCGGCTGTGCTATCGTTATTTTTTTTTAATGAAACATAATTAGTTTAGTTTTTCTTTTGCTTAAAGATCTCCACACACCACCCAATTAACACCGTTCAATTACCTACTCAAAGCTTTAAATACACACTAGATTATATCTATGGATGCGAAAACACTTTTCAAATATTCCTATATTAGTCACGAATTCACGATTCATATGATAGATGAAGCCATAATACCACAGAGTTGGTAGAGTAAAAAATAATAAAGTATGAATTTTTTTTTTAACTTGTTCGGGCGTAGCGCGCAGCCCCGTAGCGCGCAGCCCCGTAGCCCGCAGCGCGTAGCCCGTAGCTTTATCCTACGACTTTTACGGGATGCGAACTTTTATTAAGGTGAATACGCAGTGGTAGACCGCGAAATTCAAATTTTCTTACGTTTTTTTGCAATTTGCAGATCAGTGTCAGGTTGTATCTTGATCAAAATATGATTCGCGACTATAACAGATATGTATTTACAGATTTATAGTCATTAGAATCATTAATAGGTATATCTCTTTAAGTTAGATTGGTTCCATAAGCACTTTTCCATAAGAGATTTGTGCAGGCACAAATATAACTTAGAAAGATGAATTAATGATTCTAATGATTATAACTCTGTAAATACGTACCTGTTATATCTACATACTTATAGTCGCGAATCATATTTGATCAAGATACAACATGACACTGACCTGAAAAATGAAAAAAACGTAAGAAAAATTTAATTTCGCGGACTACAACTGCGCATTAACCGATAAGGAATCATAAAAGTGTGAAAGTCAGTCAGTTTTTGGGTTGCCTGAAGAAGCCTCCTCGTGTAGCACAGTTTGTTCCGCCAGTTACACAACTGAACCCAGCGCTCGGCGCATCCTGGACAGACACACCCAACACCTTATTTGACTGGCCAATTCTTCCCTTGCGGTGGTAAGGCTAACACCTGCCTGGTTGCGGCCACCCTCCCACCGGAATCCGGCGTCAAGCAGCCTGCTGTATTTCGTCGATGCGTGGGAGTTCCAGTACTAAGGTACTGGAACACCGTCCTCATCCACCTGGGCATCTTCTGGGCACGCTCGTTCCATGAAAGACCTCAGCCATCGCTTTCCATTAGGCGTGATGTAACTCAAGAGCGCCCCAATCAGCAATAAAAGTCATAAAAATAAAATAAGACGAATGATTGATTTATTTTATTTCTAAGTATTACTTTCACACTTTTATAATTAAAAAATTACGAGAAATGAAAACGTGTTTTCTCCTTAGAATTCAAGTATTCACCAGTTTTAGATGAAATCGAATAAACATAGACAAATAATAAATCTCTTGAAACAATGTACCTAATCAAGTAACAATTAAGTATCTAAGTTATAATTTAGTATGAATGGAAAAATATGATATAACAGAACTTCTGCCAATAAACATAATGATTTGTTGTCATACTCATTTGGTTAATTTGACTATAAACAATGCAAATTTTTGACAACATTTCTCAAATTCCTCTCCCTAATTCTTATCACATCTACAGCCGCTTATCTTCACAAATAATTGTATGTACCAAGTTAATGATATCACTTCGTCAAGTAGCGTGCGTGATGCGCTCAGAGTAAGTTAAGATTGATATATAAAGTGTGGCCGTTGCGCGTACGCACACAAACTCCACGATGTACTCAAGCCGGCTGCTCGTGTGCTCTGCGCTGGTGGTGTTGGCTGTCGCCGCCCCGGGACCGGGAGGGAACGACATACAACAAATTGTAAAAGCACGTGAGTGAGATCGTTTTTTTTTTAATAATAACCTTTTTTGTGGGCAAAAAATATGTGCTTATAATAGTTTAAAGTGAAAGTGTAGGTTGTTCTGTTGTGTAATGCAGGTAAGGTTTGTTTTTATTTGCTTCAGAAATAATTTCTAAATAAGTAAATTGCATTGTTGTAAGTAACAGAAACCGTTTCGTATTTTAGTGTTGACAAGTATTCGACAAATAAAAAGCGGTTGATAAAAATTAGTGAAGGTAATTTGTGAATACAAGATAGTGCGATAAAACAAATCCTGATTACGTATCAGTGTTTTTCATTTCCAATAAAAACAGCACACAACAATTTAAGAAATAATGTGTTATGTAGTGACGTTTTTAACGCACCTAAGTGTTATATTGACAATATTGAATAAAAAAAAATATTGATAAAATATCAATATATTTTGTAAAAATGCAGTTCTGTACAAATAATAATGTTATGTTATTATTTCAATTAATATTTCATTTAAATCAGACTTCTGCCAGTGAAAGTTGTAAGTACATTAGTAAAGTGTATTTGTAGGGAGGTAGCGTTAAAAAGTGTATTAAATGTTCGTTGTTTTTGTAATGCAAAACTAGATTTTTCAGAGGAAAAAGTGACATTATTTTAATTTTGTGTAAGTACTTAGTGTGACCTAGCCAAAAACAACTTTGATTCATAAAGTACCATAGAGCAAATTACTATGGCATTGTTGTTTATCAACAAGGTTTCCACACAAAAGGCTATTTTCACTTGCATGATATAGTCAATTATGGCTTAACATGACAAATTAAACAAATAAGTAGAACTACTAGGATTCTAGGTCATAAATACCATAAGTTAAATAAAAGGCTTTAACTATACTTTCTACTATTACCTTTCTATTTTATAACTGGGTAAAATACGAAAAGTACCTACACATTAATTCATCGTTATGCAATTTACTTATATCCTAACAGACTAAAATATACTTTTATCAGAAACTAGGAAAGGGCTGCCTCGTCGCAAGCGCAACTCCTACGTGTAAACCCGGGATGGACAAAGTGTACATATATTGGGTTTTTTTTATATACAATAGACTTCAGCCTATTCTTCCTTAGGAAGATCTATATGAATATTATAAAAGTAGGTATCTAACATTTTTGAGTTTGTATGTATGCAGGTAGGGGTAATCTTCGGAACTACTGATCAGATTCCGAAATACAGTATCTACTGCCGAGTGTTATTGGATATATTTTATGTTAATACAAGAAATTTCACGCAGACTAGGTAGCTGGCAGAAGCTATTGTTATGTAAATAAATTGGACTATCCGTAGTCAAAGGTTTCACGGCTAATCATGGTAAAAAACTCCATATATTTTCACCGAGGACATGAAATAGTGCAATTATAACTCATTGTCAGCTGAATACACACGTCAGTAATACATGCCGCGTAACTAAACCGTGCATGTGAGCAAACTAGTGGAAATAAACATGGGTTTTACATTATTATTGTTATGTGAGATTTATGTCTCAAGGAAGAAAATGAAAGCTCGCCATAAGTAGGTAGTGAGTGCTAAGTCCCAAATATAGGAATGTAATCCATTTTTTATACAATAATAATACATTTAATCTCTTCACCACTCTTGATTAACTAGTAGAGAATGACTAAGGCATTAAGTCCGCCTTTGTAGGTACCTTATTTTTGTGGGAGAAATAAAATAATTATCTAAATAAATAAAGAATAATAAGTTTTGGAATATCACATATAAAATTTATAAAACTAAAACAATCACAAATTCCTAAGAAAAACTTGTTTGAACGAGATTGAAATAACTTGATCTTGACGTGTTGGGTATGCGGGTTTTTTATCAAGTCAAACATCAAGATTTGTCTTTAGTTATTAGTAATGGGTATTATGAGGTATCTACAGGTAAACGTGAACAATGTGGTAAAAAAGTTTAAATTTTAATACACAATTAAGAAACCATCTTGAAGGATGACATAAAAAAATGTTGACGGTTATTTTTTCATAATACGAGTTAGCCTTAGGACCCAAATAATAAACTTAAGACTAACTGACTGACTGCTTCATTTCTTAAAAGAAGCGATAAGTAGGTACTCGCTAGATAGTGGTACAAAAATGTTTTTATCAATATTTTTGTTTCTTGTTTTTATTCTTCTCACTTATTCGAAACAAATGGAATAGCAAACCAATTAAAACTTCGTCATTTGTTTATACAGTACCTAGATCTACTTTGTTTCTGTTAGGTACCACCAATAAAATCGTTATAAAAAAACCCGTTGTCAATGTCCCTATCTGTACATGAAGTATAGGTATCAAGTTCAAACACAACAATACCTTCTTGACCGTTAATGCAAAGCTGATTTGCGTCTATAGAATTTGAATGCCATTATCAGCAATAACCCGGATACGTTTTGTAATACTCGGGTTACCTAGCAACGGGGAAATGTTTCCCAAATCATAAAATGGTAGTTCTTACAAATTGGGTTGAAGCTTGCTCGTTTATGTAATTTCCTTCGCTTAAAAATTCTTCGCTTTTGCTTAACAAAATTATATGATCGTTTGTTTTGGACATCTTTAACACATATTTAATCTTTTCTTATAATAATTAGGCACTTACCCAAAATCATATTCTTTACCTACCTACTTGATTATTTCCATCTACCCGCTAAAACTTGAACTCGAATCTAACCGACAACACATGGCCAAAATGTCCATTAACTACTTACACTAGTACTATGATTGACCTTTACAATGAAAATACGATATAGTACTTGTATTCAGGAGCTATCAACTGAAACGAATTCAGTTTCCCATCGAAGTTACATAATTGCCCTGACGCATGGACATGGTAACAATAAATTGCTCTGATCGTGTTGCGAGCAATTTGTATCGTTATTAACACATGCTACCTACCTACGTCAGCATTAATTGTCATAGGGAAAACTGCGGTTTTTTCTAAGATAAGATTCCGATTACTTAGTTATTGGTGCAATCTAGCTAGTTTTTATAATTATCCTAATTATGGATGTCGTTAACTGATGTCATTCCTGCGCAGACATGTTTTTGTTAACAGTTTAAGTTATTGAATAATTTTAATAATTAAAAGGTAGTTTTAAGAGCCAATCTGCATTCAGCTAATTCGTCGATCTTAATTCGCTTGAGTTAAATCATTTTTATTCCTGAATACTGAAAAAACAAAATATAGAAAAAATATGGGTACATCCTCTACAGAAATATCGAACATTTAAATATTATTACGATTGCTGTCGACACACATACGGCGAATTCTATTGATAGTGAAATACCTAAATGTCAAAGTTATTAACTTGTGTTATTAATTGAGTTTTCCTCTGAATTTTGATATCACGATCCCAAAACGTAGGTACCTAACCAATTATCTTTAGTCTTTCAAAGTCAAACTGCATTCGAAAATATCTATCTACATGGAACGACTACCTGCTCAATATAATTATACCTATACTTTGATAGATAGTAGTAAGTCGAGGTGAAAGGTTCAGCGAATCTATAGGTACATTCTTTGTATTTGAAGACTTATATCCTCACTTCTGTTTCCAGCCAATGTGCCGTCGAAAGCTGATGCGGACTCAAAGGCCACAATTCCTGCGGCAACCGCCCCTGCGGCTACCGTCCCTGTGGACAGCGTCCCTCCCCCAAAGCCCGTAAACGAGCGGTTCCCTCATGCCGTGCTCTTCGGAGGCACCTGCGGAGGCACCATCATCAGCCCCACGTGGATCCTCACCGCTGGACATTGGTAAATACTGATAGATACATATTCATCCTTGCACTACTATACAGTACTGACACATATTCATCCTTGCACTACTAAATAATACTGATACATATTCATAACTAGTCTCTTCTAGGGTTCTACAAAGTAGCATGTCACATGTCACTATGGCCTCACCTACTCGTGGGCGACCAAAACCGTGACTGGTCGTTGCGACCAACATTTTAAAACGTAAAACGTTGGTCGCTGTGACCAAAGTCGGGGTTGAGGTCGCCCAGTGCGCGGGAAGGCTTAGGTAGGGTCTGCCGCTTTCAAAACCTAAGGTTTCCAATGTTTCTATAATATTGCCCAAAGGTGACATGAGAATTAGGTAGTAGGTACCATTTTAAGCACATGCTTTAAGACTTTAGAACAAAATATAGTATCTTTGGTCAGCAACAGAAGTTGGGGTAGACGAGTCATAAATTACGCCTCTTAAAACTCCATTTATAACAAAAACTTATAACTTATTTAACAACGTAATCCTACGCGCGACGTCAGCGTCGCGGCGGCAAAATTAAACTGCAAATCTTCAAAAAAACTTGATACCATGTAGTGGCCAATTAACAAACAGTTTATGGACAAATTACTCGCGTAACTAAAAAATGAGCAAAACCTATAGTTTTTGCCAATTTTCCACATAATAATATGGCAATCAGTTGGCAGGAGGTATTTTAAATGGATACAAAGATCGAATGAAGTTTAAATATACCTATCTACTATTGTTTACAAGACATCGTCATAATCGTTCGTATCTTTTCCCTCGTTTTTTCTTTTCTCACAGTAATAATGTTTACAAAACAGAAAGTATAGCGAAACGTTAACTGAAATATTAGGAAATGCTATGTAGGAATCGATCTCTGGCACTTACAACAAGTAGGTAACAATATTGACAAACGAAATAACACAGCTGACTGCTTTCTGTTAGGCCCAATTGTACCTAAAAAAATATGTAACTATTACATTCAAACAGTTACTTCACAATTATGTACTTATAATATTTCTCTCGTAACTTTGCAAAATCAATTTTAAATATTTCTCGAACAAAATCAATGTCTTTCTGTCTCCTCTCGCCTTTGTTTGTATCATCTGCGATAAATTCCAATATGTAATTAGCCTTACCATCTTCTAAGCAAATGCTAATAAACCATGCAAACTGTTATCTTTCTTGGCAATATTTAGTCTTAAACTCATCGTGTAAAGGTTAGGTGTCAATATCAGAGGAAATAGCTATTAATATTTTAGACAAGCTGGTAATAAACAGTTTATAATTTTGTAACATAACAAACAATGAGTCATACAAGGAATCGTATGACAGTTTTAAATCACTGCAGTTACTCAAAATGGAAGCAAGTAGTTAATCTTTAAGTAAAGGTGGTGACTGGTGGTGACTCTTTCTAGCTTATTTATTTACAGAATACTTTCCTATGTACACGTTTATTGTAAATATTATTATAGGTAGGTACTCGGAAACACCGTCGGCTATTTCCGAGTATATTAATGTATAGATTGTATGGAATTCGATCCATACAATCTTGAAGGCTGGGATTAGATACTCATGTGAGTAATGTGGCTATTCAGAATAAAAGTCAGTTTAAATTGATGGCAACATCTCAACTCTTCATCTTCTAGTTTACTTCTTGGTATAATAAAACTGCCAGTATCATTGCAGCTAACAGCTTTTACATTTCTATGCAATGCCAAAAACAATAGACGACATCTTCAACATAGTTTTTGCTCCATAACATAAACCTCAATTTCATTTGATTTAATTGTTTACTCTCATTTCAATATAATTCTTTGTAAATCCGTCCTTTGAACTGATTCCTTTTAGTTGAATACAGCCCACACGTTATTAAGATGGATGTCGTGTGCATGCATAACAAAACATCTGGGTTTTCCTTGTTGGTCACAGTATGAACGCTGCGCATATATTCCACCGTGTAACCAGTTATTATTGTATAAGTAGGTATATTTGTCGATAAACAACACACAAAGAAGATGCGTGACATGATCACTTATTCCTCAAAGGAAGAGATCCAGTTTTCCTTAACAAAAAATATTACAAAAACATAATATGGTTGTGTTAATTATTATAAGATGTTTTTTCTGCCCGTTGCTGAATAATAACAGCCGTACAAGTCGATCGATCAGGTTAACCTACGCTTGCCGCGGTTGGACTGTGGATGGGTGATCATCTTTACATACCGAGACCCCTCCGTCCCTCGGTCCCGGCTGTCACTCGTGGATCTTTGACAGTCGTTACGGGTAGTCAGAAGCCCGAAAGTCTGACAACCAGTCTTACCAAGGTCTTACCGATACTTAAACACGTGATTTTACTCATCATTATGAACAACTTTTAATATGGGACCAAACCTGAAATCGCGAAAAAAAAAACAACTGTTCCCTACATTTATGTTCGTCTAACTCGTCAAAATGTAGGGAACAGCTGTTTTTTTTTTCACGATTTCAGGTTTGGTCCCATAGTAAAAGTTGTTCATAATGATGAGTAAAATCACGTGTTTATGTATCGGTCACTAATTACCAGTCACCCTATATACAGACATCAAGCTACTACAATCTGTCAAATTTCTTTAATAGATTTTCATTTTTATCGCTAAAGCATAAGATTCAAAGTTGATTGGGAAAATTTGACAGTTTCGGGTAGGTTGATGTGCTGGCGTCTGTACATTAGGTATTCACACAGAAATAAAACTGGCTAAGTGCGAGTCAGACTCGCACACGAAGGGTTCCGTACCACAAGGCAAAAACGCCCTTAAATATTTATTTTATTTTGTTTTTAGTATTTGTTGTTATAGCGGCAATAGAAATACACAATTTGTGAAAATTTCAACTGTCTAGCTATCGCGGTTCTTGAGATACAGCCTGGTGACAGACAGACGGACGGACAGACAGCGAAGTCTTAGTAATAGGGTCCCGTATTTAACCTTTGGGTACGGAACCCTAAAACGACCAAAACTTGTGCCCAACATTAATAATCTTACTAGTACAAAGTAGTAGGTATAACTGTATAAATATATTCCACCTACATTTAAGAAAGTTGTCAGAGCAGGTACCTACCTAATAGCTAATATTAAAAATGTCTATCATATTACCTAAGCCAGTCAGGTGTTAGGTGTTACGTATGCTACCTAAAGTCTGTAATATAATTAAAAAAATGTAAATGAAAGAGATATCTAATAAGCCGGATCCGCTTTAATCCTTGATAACATCGTTAAACCAACCTGTTTGCAACATGTAGGTAAATGTACAATTGAATTCCATACGTACATTGGCAAGGAAGAAGCGCAATTTTAAACACGCTATATCCTAATTGGGCACATAACCCGCTCGTTCTCCTCTCGCGTCGATTTACAAAATATTACCTACATGAGAAGAATAGTGAATGTTGTGTTAATTTTGGCCAGTGAGAGGTGGAAGCGGAACTGATGTGCATAGGCCGTAGATAGTTAGACTATAATATGGTCTCTAACTCTAACTGACACGTCAGCGATAAGCGAACAATATCAGAACGACTAATTAACGTGTTGTTTCCTTGTTTCCTTCATGACATCGCATGAAATAAGTATTTTATTAACTGTTAGTCACCGAGCCCACAATACTTTATAGGATTTATTGTCCTGTTGCAGCATTACCTACACGTATAAATATATAGAAAACGAAACTAGTTACATACAATATTCAGAACTAATTAGGACTATTTATTACTAATTCATTAGTACCTACTAATTAATAGTTATTATACTTCTTGACCATCTTTACATATCAAGTACCTACCTCTCCGTGCCTCGGAAAGCACGTTAAGCTGTAGGTCCCGGCTGTCATTCATGAATCTTTGACAGTCGTTAGGTACACGACGTGTCGTCAGAAGCCCGTAAGTCTGACAACCAGTCTTACCTAGTAATTGGGTTGTGGAGGTCAGATAGGCAGTCGCTCCATGTAAAATACTAGACTGGAAGTCGACCCCAACATAGTTGGGAAAAGGCTAGGCAGATGATGATGACTTCTTTGGAGGCCTATTTCCAGCAGTGCTTTTCGGCTGAAATGATGATACTTCTTTGAAATGTGGTCAATGGATTAAACCTGAACCGCCGCGTGATGGAATGCCTGGCTTGAATAAGCTATTCGTCATAGTACTCATAGCTACACACTCTTCAAATCAAACCTCGTAGCATTCTTTAAAATAAAATATCTATAGATTATTACAATATAACACATGATATAAAATCATTGTTTAAATTAACGTCGGTTTCGGTGTTTAGTGGTTTCCAATAACATAGTGATTGGATCTTAATTTATAATATTTATTATCATTGTACCGTGACTCTAGATAACCCCGGTTCCTTGGGACACGTGAAACTGCGACATTGACCAACGATATTGTAGTACCTAGTAGCGTAGTTATTTATTTAAAGCCAGAATTATTTTACAGAAAAAAATTGCAGTCAGTAGGTACCTACATATAACGTTTTTATAAAATAAATTCACGACTTCGTCTCTGAACCATCGGTTCAGCCCCTGAGCTGATGAGGTTTCAGCTACTTACATACTTAATTATATATAACCTCACGCCTTCTTCACATGGGAATACGCAGAAACAACAGAACGCCAAGGTACGAGTCTTACATAGAATAGAATGAATACTCTTTATTATGTACACCATATAAATTACAAACATAATTATAGAAACTGTGAAAACTGTCACAAAGGGTGACACAATGGGCGGTCTGTACATACTACTTCCGCTTCGTTTAGGTTTCAGCTAGTTGCCAAATAATACTGACTGTGAAGAAAACTATTGCCATCTGTTTTCTAATGTCATGTCGAAAGAGCAAAAAAAAAGCAACAACACGTGTCTATAATGACCAGTCACTATCTATAACCTACAACTACATTTATACATATTCGATGATTAATTGGCATTCGTTATGGATTAGTACAGTCAACAAAAGAGATAAGTATGCAGGATCGTCGGATATAGTTGAAGTTTAGTAAGAAACCGATGTATGTTCTCAAATAAAATTTTATTTTATTAATAGAAAATGAACAGCTCATTTATCAAATTAAATTTCAGTCGACAACATCCATCGGTTTCTTACTAAACTTCGTAGCTTTGACGATCCGGCTAAGCTTAGCCTTTTAATTAAATTTCTATCTAACAGAGAGCCACGAACGATACCTACTTATCTCTTTTTTGATGTTGACTGTACATTACTAAGGTTCGAGTATTTTTTTATAAGCGTTTGAAGCAAAGAGATATAAGATTAATGTCTTTGGTTTGAAGCAACTTCTGTTCACGCCTTCTCAATTTGTGGGACTTGGGCAAGCTCCAGGGTAGATGTTGGTATCTGCGTGACTTATAGTCATTTATCCCAGATAGGTATTAAGATTAAAGCCGTTAACAGCTGATCATGAATAAAAAATCATCGGATATTTCTTACTGGACTAAAAATATTGAATACGTTGAATGTGTGTTTAAAGGTGTACCTAGGTATGTCGTTATTTTATAGTAGGTAGGTATCGAAGCGCCACAAGTATTATATATTTCTGACGTCACCTTCTATTTTAAATATAGTAAAAATATCTATACTTCTCTTTAAGGAAAACTAGTAGGCACTAGTGATGTAACGAATATTCGCATTCGCATTCGCGAGTGTTCGCACATTTTTAAATATTCGTGTAATCCATGTGGTTAGTAAAAACCACATGGATTATAATATAAAGCTGACGTAGGTGGTTTATCTTATAAAAAAGTAAGTGATTTTAGACTAGACATCCACACTTAGAAACATAGTAGGTACCCGGTATTGGCAGACTTCTAGCCAGTCTAGATCTATCAGGTTTGGAATTAAAATGTGCTGTCACCCGGAACTCAAAAACAGAACAATGACTCAGCAGCATAATACCTTATAGGAAGCAACAAAATTGCATCAATCAATTTAATTTGAATGGCTTGGCCATGAACTTCACTGAGGTACCTACACTGCCATATAATGAACCTAGATTAATTTAAATAAACCAGACCATTCGGTATCCTATTGAGATATAAACGGCTTGCTATCTTGAAAATTAACTAGTTTAAAACCACTGGACTAAGTACTGATAGAATAAGAGATACGATACACTAACTTTTTTCAATAGTATTTTTTCCCAAAATCCATACTCAGTACCCTAATAAATCAAAATAGGTACAACAAGGCTTTAAAAGGACCTACTTCAAAATCATCATCTGCCAAGCCTTATCCCAATTATTCTGGGGTCGGCTTCTAGTCTAACCGGATGTAGCTGAACACTGTATATAATATATCGACTGCCTATCTAACTTTCACAACCCTACTTTAAAATACTTTTACAAAATCTTAACAAAACCCTTTCGTTTACAGCACCCTCTTCACCGGCGGTCGGTACATCCTGGCTGGTACCAACAACACAGAGAACGAGAGCGGACTCACCCGCCACGTGAAGAGACAAGTCATCCACCCGCTCTTCTCCGTGGGTCCCTACTGGCTCGACGCTGATGAGTTTCACATCAAACAGGTCAGGAAAAATTGCTTACGTATAACTTTCAAACAAAAATTATTGTCAACAAGAACACTGGCAAACGTAGTATAGTGATCACCGGGCCCAAAGAGATTATATCGTCGTTGACCGGGCCACATGGCGGGAGATTCGAGCTAACGATACCACATAAGTCTGGGTTATGGGCCTTTGGGCTAAATAAAAACGTTAAGACAAGATACAAAGTAGGAACCTACCTACTTACTTACAATGTAGTAAACAAAGAATATAGCAGGTAAATTAATATGCAACCGGTGGACAACAATCGTTTCCTGAAACCTCGAAATAAACAACAACACCAACAGTCGAGACTCATGAATCAGAATTACATTAAATTCACAAGTCATCCTATCCCGATTACTCAGAATTAAACAAGGTTTTACAAGAAAATTCCGTGGGCTCTTTGTTAGCATATTTTTGTTGTTTACGAACCTACCCATTCGAACAATGGTAACCTAGTAACCTACTGATTTATACGTTTAAACCGCTACCTCGTCTATAATAGGACTTTAATCGGAAAGAAAGAAGACTTGCTCTCTAAAACTAATTAGCCAAGCACACATTACAGACGCAAGGGCCGCCAACGCAACGCATTTTCATACAAAAAAGTGCGATGTGTCGCTCCTGTGGGTCGTTGGTTCGTTGAAAATGTACGAAAGTGATGAAGGAGGATTTTTGCAATGCCTCGCGTTGCTGCACAGCCCACTCCAATCTTCTTTAGCCTCATCTTCTCCAAACTTAATATAACCTTATGCCTACTACTGGTAACAATTTTTACCACCAACGTTGCATTACAGGTGGCAGCTCGTTGGGACTTCCTGCTGGCCGAGCTGACCGAGCCCCTGCCACTGGACGGCAAGGTTATGGCGGCCGCCAAGCTGGACGATCAGCCCAGCCTACCTAATGGACTCAACGTCGGATATGCTGGCTACGGAACCGACCACTTCGGGGTCAGTATATCATTTCTATAAGTTAACATTTACACTGGTAAATCAGGATCAAAGCTATTAGGTATGTTCCGCGCATGTGAAGGAACAGGTAGGTACCTACCTATAATTAAATTTAAAAAAAAAACGTAAGTATTTACTTATTTTCGAAATTCAGATAAATTATCATGAATACTCCAGTAATAACACTAATAACTAATCTTGCAGAATAGTGGCAACTGCCAAGATAGTTGTGGTAATAAAGCGATTAGAAGTAGAACTAGAAGTTTCAAGATGGATCAAATCACCGAAGTTGATAAATATCTATTGCAGCTGTATCCTAGAAATTCAAGAGACCGTGAAAATTAGTTCTTTTTGACATCGTAACAACCGCATCTGACTATGCCTTTCATTTTAATCGTCTCGGTTCTATTCGATGTGAATAGCACCTTATTTTGAAAGTGATTTTAATTTAGTTCAACCCTCTATGCACACTTAACTGCTGGGAGGAAATCAATAATGCTGAAAACTTTTTTTAGAAAAAAAAAACATCCGACTTCCAAAAAAGACACTACAAAGTGAAAAATAACTTTAGGTAATATCGGAAGTCGGTGTCGTTGGGTTCGCATTTTCGTTGTTGGCCCTATCCATTTAAAAAAATATTTTTGAAATCGATTTACAATAAAATTGCCGGAGATATAACCTACTCTACTCCCCCTTTTTGAAGTCGGTTAATTATGTAAAGATACGGCACATATTATAGCCACAATGCATCCCATGATAATTCCACTAAGATACTACCACTGAAACGTCATAGGAAAGCACACGACGTAATTTCCTTTAGGTACCTACCTACCTGAATCTTTACCCGTTTTGGTTTAAAAATCAAACTTCTGAACAGATTTTGATGAAATTTCTGTGGGACCAATCTGAAAGTCCTTTCAAATAAAAAAAGAATTTTGTAAATCTGCTTATAAAAAACGGAGTTCTGACAAACATTAAAAAAAAAACAACCGAATTGAGAACCTCCTCCTTTTCTTGAAGTCGGTTAAAACACTGGCGCATGCATGGGCGCCGGCAAGTTTATTTTCAGGGGGGTGCATCTTCAGCTCAACGAAGCAAGCTGGATAATTTTTGCACTTTACCTACTATGATGTAGGTAGTGGATATGTTAGATTTATCATTTGCCCATACATACAAGAAGTCCCTTTGTCGACTTAAGTCGATTAGATCTTCGGAAATAGGAGTTCGGTAGGTACTTTGTTGACTAATGCACAAAAGGCTTAGAATCGAGAGATTGCAGAATCCAATCGAAAATTTTAGGATCTCGCCTCAAATAGGTCGAGTTCTCTATTATACTATTAGGCGTATTCGGATATTTTTAGTTCTGAATGTTTTTACACCTATATTTCATTTTGAAGCCAGAGAGGTGCAAATGCAGCCTCTTGCACCCCGCTCCCGGCGCCCATGGCCGCATGAATTTATTATTCATCTCATAAATCATGATCCTAACAAAATAACAACCATGCAATTACCATGAACAACGAAATACCTATTAGGTACAGCAGTCTGTAGGTAAGCATACGGACAAACACTCGAAAGCGCGCCTTAACTTGTTTTCTTTATCCCTCCAGGGTACCATGCGCAGCGAGATGCACGGAATGGAACTGGCAGTGCAGAGTGATGATGTGTGCTCAACCCTGGAGCAGTACAACCGTAAGGACATGCTGTGCGTTAAGGGACGTCCACCGCGGTTCGACTCTGCTTGCAACGTAAGTTACCAGCCAATTCCAGCACAAGTGCGTCGTTAATGTCGTCATCTACCAATTATCAAATACCAAGTTAACATTGAAAAATCTTAAACTATCGGTGTGTAGTTGCTAGGATTGGAGCTCAAGAATACGTCAAATATACACTACCGAGACGAATTACTTAGGTACACTACCATCAGTGTACTTAAGTACCTACTTCAGGAACTTTTTTATTTCCCGTGGGGCAAAAATCTGCAAAACGCCATGTTGATGTGACACACCAATGACAAACTGATTTCCAATTTCCACCTTCTGTACCAATAGTCGAGTACTCCAATTAGCCTTCCACATGACCCTGAGAAGTGTTGTTGCAATATTAGCGTGACAAAATGTCGCTGGAAAATGATGTCACTGGTATTCCCCAATCCATGTAAAACCAGTTCAGAGTGAACTTAATCAATTCCTAAAATACCCATTTGCAAGAATAACATATTATCGGTTGTCGGGTCGCCTAGCCTATGTGTATTTTAACGCTGAATCGTTATTGTGGAGCTCACTAAACTCAAAAGCGCAGGCCACACCGCCAGCTAGCGGGCGGGCGGGCTAGGCGGGCGAACATCGTTTCACCTCTTTACATACTTCTGTTCACACCGCGAGCTACCGACTAACCTAACGAGCTAAGCTAACGAAATATCCGACGATTCCAGCGAAGCTACTCATTCACCTCGTTGGCGCGCCCGCGCTTCGCTAGCTTAGCTTAGCCTTCGTTCGCTTCGCCCACCCGCCTAGCACGCCCGCCCGCTAGCTGGCGGTGTGGCCTGCGCTAAACACAAATCCCGAAGACTCACGAACTTCCATTGCTGTAGAAAACTTGGAAGAAGTTGCCCTGACCCTGCTTTGAATATATATAATTTGAATATCCGTAGAATAAAATTGACGTCTGCCAGTTTTTAAAAGTAAAAACTGTCAAATTCAAAATATATTCGCAGAATAAACCTTTTTTGCGATTACAGGGTGACAGCGGCAGCGGTTTAGTTGATGAAACCGGCAAGATTATCGGCGTTGCCTCCTGGGTCGAGAACGATGCCCACGACTGCTCCAACGGAGCCCTCGTCGTGTTCTCCAGGGTATCGAGCGTACGCGACTGGATCAAACAAGTCACTAAGGTCTAAGAAAAAGTCCACCCAGCAATATATACGTATACAACATCAGATCAATATGAAACACTATGTTGACTAGTCAAGTAAAGTTTTCTCCAAAGAATTTTATGTAACATGTGATACTTTAGATACAATTCATTACATGTTTATTTTCATGACAACTGTTGAAGTTAGGAGCTAACGTAGCCTTATTTTGTACTTAGCATTTCTAGAGTTCAGATTGAAGTAAGTACAAAGTTTTATATAATATTAAGCGGTCTGGTTGTGATATTGTTTATATGTAAGTAAGCAGATCAAGAAAATGTTAGAATTAACTACTTAACCTAATTTGTTATGCGACCTTTATGACCATATTTTTTTAAAATAAACGTTCAAATAAAACAAATTGTTGTACCTATTTTGCTTTCCGCACAAGGAATCGTTCTACAAATTAATGTTGTAAAGTCCCTATCCTGATTTTATGATTCTAAGATACAAAATCTTGTTGCTAGTTCCTACGTTATTTGCTTTCTCGTTGGAAATGGTTAAAATAAGTCTGATATCAGCTACCCAGGCACCATAAAGGCCTGCTCCCGCTGCCACTGGCGGCACGGCACGGCACGGCAAAGGACGAATAGGAATATAACTTATTAATATAACAATACAATTGAAGTTTCAATAACATGCCGTGCCGCCAGTAGTAGGCCCTTAGTGCTATGTATCCCCACTGCCTAAGTACCTTTATTCCCAGTAGTTCCATGTAGCTAGTTTCACATGGAGTGTCACTGACTCTGGCAGAGCCACCATCAGGGATTTTAATTTTGATAACACAAAAAAATTGTCGCTAATTAGTCGAAATTTGTCGCCAAATATCAGAATTTGTCGGTCACTGGTTCAAAAGATAAGAAGAATAAGGGTTTATAGGTGGCCAATCTGGAGTCTCCCCAGCAGGGCCACATTTAAATCTCAGGGCACCTAGCGAAGATCTGTTTTCTCTCATATTTAGTCGCCAATTAATCGGAATCAGTCGCCAAGTCACAGATTTAATCGGGTCTTAGTTTAGGAGATATAATGAGTTAAATTAGTAAGATATAGTCCAAGAGCTAGATCGAGGAGTTCACGAAACAACTCTACTTACTTACTTCCAACTTACTCTATCAACTATAGTTTAACAATGACGATTATATTTAAATATTATAATTAAAAAAACCTAAAAACACGCTTTTCTCACGCAATAAAAATTAAAAAATAATTAAATTACATAAACTTTTATTTGTTACGATAAAAGCATGCAAATATATTTTAACTTCATTGTAGAGTCAACGCAAACATAATTACCTATATATTTTTATTCGGATGATTGAATAAGATAACATAATATGCTAGGCAGTTATTAGTAAAGTTATCACTTCTTTTATGTCCAAGACTAATTCAAAAATGTTTGCGTTTACTTTACAATGAAGTAAAGTCATTTTACTTTTCGTATTATTCGCAGCAAACCCTTTCATTTGATACCCAATTATCATGTGAACTATTGAATATTCCCACTAGTCCCATCACGGAATAGAAAAAACGAGTGGAAGTGCCACGCAGCTATCGCGCGTGTCACAATTATGCGGAGCTCCGCAACACCGGCTCTGAGGCGGCTTAGTCGCGATTAGCTACTTGCTGTGATAGGACGTCTCGCACGTAACGAAAAATATTACAAACATGCCATATTGTGCAATTTTTACATGCAAAAACGATAGCAGGACAAAAAATTTATCTTGCGGAGGTGTATCGTATCTCCGGCAAGTCTAAAACTATGATATATTTCAATATAATTGTTTTTATTGACAAAACCATATTTATTACTTTGTTGCGAACTAAAAACTACCTTATGTCCATTGAATATCATCGTATACATTCTAGAAAATTCGACGCTACTCGATTAGGGATGGGACACATTCAAATAGTTCGGTATCGATAAAACAATAAAATGTGTTTTTATGTAATTTATTACTTTGTTGCGAACTAAAAACTACCTTATGTCCATTGAATATCATCGTATACATTCTAGAAAATTCGACGCTACTCGATTAGGGATGGGACACATTCAAATAGTTCGGTATCGATAAAACAATAAAATGTGTTTTTATGTAGTGAAACGTTATACGTTACCATGACATATTATGTACTCGTTGTCGTTCTTCTCGATTAATTAAATTATATGGTTTGAGTTTGAGTATTTATATTCTGACAAATAAACCAAAATCATTCATTCATAGCTGGACGTAGGCCTCAAAAAGAACTAATACTAATAAACAGTGATAGGAATAGGTAGTGCCTAGTTGCCTAAACTTCGAAGAACATAGACGAAAGTCTGAGACTTCCTTACGACTGAAATATTTTTTCGGGACTAATGTCGGGGTTTCGGGACATCACTTAAGTACATTTAATATTAATGTTATTAATAGAGTACACTAATTGAATTCATTTTCCTTTTTAACCGACTTCAAAAACAAGGAGAACATTCTCAATAACCAGTAGATACGTTTTCTATTGTTATTAATTCAAGTAAAGAACTGGGTCCGGTTGAAGTTTAGCCAGGGGCACTGGCGCGATGACTTAAAAAACTTTTCGATTTTTTTTTTCAAAACTGTCCTAATTTTATTGCAGTTTCGAATTAACCTTGACCATAGAAACTATTTAGATTCTAAGAAGCATGGTCCTACGACGCACCGTTTCCGAATTATGGGCCTCCAAATTTTATTTTATATAAAACGCTCTATATTTTCAAAATGGTGACTCGGATGAAAATCTTTTCTGGAAAGAAATTGTTGCTCTAGTCGAAAACCATGAGGACTGACGTAAAAAACCCGCGAAATATTGAAAAAAAAAACGTTTAAGATTTTTTTCAAATTTTTTGTCGGTCGAAAATTTTTTTTTTCCTTCATTCATGTTGGGATACTGCTTGCACGGGGGTGACACAGGGGGGGTTAAATTTTGGTTATTTTTTGCCTAGGACGCACCGTTTTCGAGATATTTGAATTTAATTATAGATATCTTGTCCTCATCCCTAGCTGAGTAGAAAAATAGATAACAGGTGCATACGAATATGACATCTATTTCAATGACGTTAGCGTGCTACATAGAGTAATTTAGTACGGCGCCCTCTAGCGTTGAGTAGCTAAACTCGTTGGGGATTGCTCGAATTTGATTGATACATGGAAAAATGTACTTCATTGATTTTGACATCTATACTAATATTATAAAACTGCAGAGTTTGTTTGTTTGTTTGTTTGAACGCGCTAATCTCTGGAACTATTGGTCCGATTTGAATGATTATTTTAGTGTTGGGTAGTCCATTTATCGAGGAAGGCTATAGGCTGTTTATATATTATATTTTTTTTTTGTTCAAAATTAGGGATCCGTAATAAAATTGCTATTTTGTAACACAAGGTGTAAAATCGAAAACCTATTTTTGCGTGCGCTGCAAAAACTATTGACAATAGATCAAAATGATGTACTACGGGTTTGTAGAGCCCATTAAGACCTACAAAAAAGTCCGCAAGAACATATATCTAGCTATCATGGTTTAATCACAATAACCGATTTTGTGTTCAAAATAATTATTAAATCGTCTGAAGAAAAAAAAAACTACGTTGAATATGTATCGTAATATTAATCTTTATCGAAATTAAGCATTATGTTATCAAGAGTATTTATGAAGAAGTAAAATACTTTTTGTTTCATCTCAATCGGATATTTCGTTTAAAAGTTATCACGTGTGTAAGATGTTAAGAGTTGGTACCTAGGGCCATAGAGTTTTTTATCTATACTAATAATAAAGCTGAAGAGTTTGTTTGTTTGAACGCGATAATCTCTCTATCTACCGGTCAGATTTGAATTCTTTTTGCATTTGATAGCCCAATTCTTGAGGAAGGCTATAGGCTATTTAACATCACGCTATAACCCTTAAGAGCCGAGCAAAAAGAAAAAAACTCAGAGTGAACGGTAAGCGAATACGAAGTGACGCGACGGGGTGGGGGTACAAGAAATTTCACGCGGACGAAGTCGCGGGCAGAAGCTAGTGTAAAATAAAAACAACATTCAGTAGTTGTAATAAGACTTAATTTTGAACAACAATAAATAAACTTTTCGCCAAAGTTGCATTTATATTTAGTAGCCAATTATATCATCGTTTTCTGTGTATTGAAATGTTTATTTTAATTTGCAATTGTGTGAGTTTGGCGACACTGGTTCCCGTACTAAGGAAGTCTAAGGGCACTTCCACTCGTTTTTTCTATTCCGTGAGTCCCATACACGGAACTAGTGAGTTGCAATAGTTCCATGGGAACTAGCTACATGGAACTACTGGGAATAAAGGCAACAACAACACAGTCAAGAGACACAACAACAGACACAGTCAAGAGACACACAACAAGAGACACACAACAACAGACACAGACAACAACAACAACAGACAGTCAAGAGTTGAAAGACAGTCACAGCACCATTTGTTTATTCAATATAATTATCATCATAGAATCCTGCCGTGTTCACAAAGGCAGCAAGATAAAGTGCTCCAAGGGTCCTAAGGCGCTCGAAGTACGTCGACAGGGAAGCGCTTTTGGTAAACATTTTGTGATTTTGTGAAACGTAATAAAAAACAAGATGGCGGCGTTAGTGTCGATGACGACGCAAAAAGATCATTGTAGTGTTGTCCACCAGCAACAGAACATGCTACAGTTAGAAGGTAGGTAAGGACAATCAGCGCTCGCTTTTGTGCCCTTATTCCTTTTCAAGCACATGTACTTTTATTAAATAGATCAAATTAAAGTGCCTGAAAACTGCTAATCCAAACGAAACTAGTCTCCTCTGCACCAATAATAGTGCAGGTCAAAGGTGCATACGGCAAAAGTATGGTGAAGTAGTTGTATTAATATTGATAGTGCAAACGAAACTAATTAGTATCTCTCTTCTGCACCATTGATGGTGCAGGTCAATGGTGCATACGGTACAACAGGGTTTTTTTTAAATATATTATTGGGTGGCATAAACCAGGCTGCCACCTCATGCTGCTACATTGTGCTTTGCTTATAAGAGCTGTATAGCTGTGCGTGTGCACTCCATGTATCTTATACTCCCAGATCGGGTGCAGTCATGTCAAGTGTGTAGTGTAATGCTGTAGGTAGTAGGTTTAATGAAATAATAAAAACATATTATGTTCCTGAAAATTTAATGACTTTAATAAGAGAAACTAAATTAAAACAGCAAGATAGAAGGAAAAATCATTCATTAACATCATCTTTATCTGATTATGTTCAAGCGAAAAGACCAAAATTAATCAATGACCTAACAAAATATACAACAAAAGTCATTAAATAATTAAGTCCAACCAATCAGTTAGTCTACCGTGGACAACGACCGAAGCGATACATAGTTATTATTGGTTCAACTTCACCACTAAAATGAACAAGTTACATAATACAACTTACAATTTTGAATAATATTGTGATTAAAAGAAAAAAAGCTAAATAATTCTTTTTCTACTTATATGTGTAATAATATAAAGTGTCGACTACTTATAATATTTATAACTATCCATATGCTTACTTTAAATTTTCACACAAAGAGCGGAGCGGCGTGGGAGCGGCGCGTGCGGCCGCGTCGCTGCGAGCCGCGGTTTGCGTTTTACATGACGAGCGCTCAGCGCAAGTTCTGCTCACGTGCGTCTACAATGTCCAACACAGTCCGTGTACTACACGCGCGTCGCCGCACGGCACTGCGGTCGCACGCCCGCAGCCACCGCGCGCTCACCTTAGCCGATACACACCACAATCTCGCTAAACACTAGGTCACTTATGCCGAATGTTAAGACAAATAAGAAAGCGACGACTTCCCAAACCAAAATAACATTACTAACAATTTGAAGATGATGTTAATTCACAGTCCGAGATGTGCTCGTCGCCGCGGTGCGCACAGTCGCGAACTAATCGTTGTCTAGCACAGATGCGGCTTCGTGGAGCTCCACTACTCATATCACGTATCGAATGTTTGTCATAAACACGAGTCAAGTCGGCGGCAGCGAACTCCTTTACAATGTACAACTAGGCGATCGACGGAGAGCCGCTGTCCGGCCGATGTCCGGCGTCCAGCCCCAGCATATCATTGTTACGTCGATATAGACAAGCGCGCTACGCTCTCCGTTGGAATCATAACAATGTAGCTTTTTTTGGGAATTTTAATTTTTTACAATATATAGGATTTGTTTCTATAATTAATTATATCTAATATTTACAATGGAGGTGAACGGACAATATTCAAACTCTACTTATTATCTCAAAAAATAATCCTGAAGTCCTACCCGAAACGAACATTATCTACAACTTTTAATAAAAATTTAAAAGTAAAACTCTCGCCACAAATAAATCTAAATACAGTAGATCGAGTCTGTGTTTCCTACGCCAGTCGCGTCGTCCGAATAGTCGCGTCAGTCGCGAGGCAGAGGAGCGCTCGTCAGACAAAATAGAAAAGAAACGATACGGAAACTGAACGAGCGACAGCGCGGCGCCGCCGGCTTGCAGTCAAAAATACATACAAAATGCAAATAAGAAACACAAACTCGATCGAATATTTATTTAGAGAAAATCATAAAACGTATATAATGCGGTGCGGTGAGGGAGGTCCTGCGGCGCACAGGCGGACAGGCAGACAGGCTCATATCTTGTGGATCTTCTGCGACACCACGACGGGGTTGTTGCGCCGGATCTCCTGCGCGCCCAGCTCCCGGTAGTCGAACGAGCACTCGTGCTTGTCGCTGTACCGGTGCACGGCGCAGAACAGCCCTCCGCAGCGGCACTCGAACCCTGAGCCAATACCACCATACACATCTATACTCACACATGCCATTAACACAAACATAGGCGGCGAACCGAAACAGTTACATGTCATATATTTCTATAATCCAACGATACTAGTTTCACTTGACATTTGTGTACCAGTGGGTATAATTTTGGAAGTTAGAATCGCTATCGCTCGCTCAGCTAACAATTGTTGCTATTTGCTGAATGCACATACATTGTTGACTCAGTTGATGTGTGTGTGTGTGTGTGAATATATTTAGCACACAATGGTGTAATATGTTTGCTATCAGTGATTCAAATGTCGTGAAATACTAAAGCATGAAGGTTATGTGAAGCGGATTTAGTAACTCGGTAGAAAATGGTCCTTTGCCTTCAAATAGCCAAAGCTTTGTAAACTCGTTTTACACACTATATATCTTAATTGCTTACAGATTTATGAGGGAAATTATCTTAATAATATCGTGAACGACTCATTTTATACAAGAAATAGTTTTCCGACAATCCGACAAGTCAGTGCCCGGTAATCTGAACTTCACATGAAACTCAGTAATGGACAGGGGGTTTTTTTTTTATACAACATGTGACTGGGAGTTTTTGTGAGCATTATTATGGGGCATCGTTTACCTGTGAGGCCAACCTTCTTGCGGCAAACGGCGCATCTATTCTTTTTCTTTTTGTCCTTGCTGGGATCCTTGTCGTCGGCGTCCGTGTCCGAAGTGCCAGTGCTCGCGCCGCCACTTGTGCCTGCTCCGCTCTCCTCTTCTAATTTCTGGAATTTATTTTAAAAAAAAATGTTATTTCATTTTAATGGAGCAACAATAACATTAATAACAATCACAATTATGGAGTAATGTAATAAGTAATGAAGTACGTATGAAAGGTATGTATGAACCGCAAACCCCTACGTTAGTCGAGTAACAAAAAATTACCTAGCACACAAATAATAAACTAAATAATTAAATATGAGGCAAACACTTCGAACCGCATTAATAAAGATTGGGCAATTAATTTTGTTTATCTATGTATTGATCGATATTGAAGGCACGCATACATTTACGTGAACACACATGGCCAATAAGGAAAACGCACTGGAGCCTAGCGAACATGAAACGTAACTTTAAAACTGCGTAAATTACTAGAATGAGTGCTAATGACAAAGTTAGAAACCGACATCAGAAACCGACAACAAAACGAAAACCAACCCTTTTAAGATTCTTTTTGAAACCTGGTGCTGCTTCCGAAAGGCGCTCATCTTTTATCTCCAGCTTTGGAGAAGATATTTTGACGCCCTTGTTAGACCCGGAGGGCGTCTGTTGGTTCTGCTTACGAGCATCTTGCGAGCAAACGATATTTTTCTTCGAGCCCGCGTCTATGGGCTGATCCTGGCTCGTTAGAGCACATTCCTGGTTCTGAGTTTTGTCTTCTAGTTTTATCTTCTGAGCGGCGTCCACCTTCTCCTTGGTGCCGTCGGGCGTCGGCAGCGGCGCGCTGTCGTTAATCTCGACGGAAACACGTTTGTTCTCGAAGCTCTTAGATCGTGTCACGCCGATGCCTTGTTCTAAGGCCGAGTTCTGACTACTGTTGTTAGATTTACTATTGCGACGAATTGCTTTTTTGAATATCCTCTTCCCCTTCGACTCCTTTTTGCTAGGGTCATTTTCCATTATTCAGATTTTTTGTTGACTTCAGGTTGGGCATTTTGACTGCAAACCAACATTGTTCACAGAAGACCGAATGGATTTAAAGCTTTCAAATTTTATTGTAACTTCTTTTAAGTGGCTAAATTACTACTAAGATATGAATATTATATATTATTATCGCTGCGTATTTTAATCGTTCGGGGCAGTAAACACTTTACAAGTTACGATGTAAAGGTGCCCCTCATCTCAAGTCAATGACATGGGGGGACTAAACTAAAAAAAAATGTTACATTTTAAAAGCTATTGAAAAACAAACAGATGTTTTAATAAAAAAATATGTATAAATTGAATTTGTTTTGTAAAATTAAGTCAAAGCAATATTTTTTGGTTTTCCTTGCTGTAAACGCATGTCAACTTGACGTATAAGTTTTTGTTTTAAAAAAATTAAGCTAGGCTGCCAGTGGTTCTAGAGCAAAAAGTTTAAATCCATACTAATATTATAAACGCGAAAGTGTGTCTGTCTGTTCCCTCTTCACGCTTAAACCGCTGGGAACCGATTTAGATGAAGTTTGGTATAGAGATAGTTTGAGTCCCGGGAAAGGACATAGGATAGTTTTTATCCCGATATTCCCACGGGATCGACACTATACACTATAAAATAAATATTAGTTTTAGAGGTAACGTCACTGACCTACATACGTCTATCCACAAATTGGGAGTAGCAAAAAGGTATTTGTTTCATTTAGTATTACTATTAACGATATAATTATTGGATGCGAACTATTCCGGTAAGCATCGCCTCATTCGACGTACCTACACGTGTTATTGCAGTGAGTGACACACACGTTTGATAAATGGTCTCACGCTAGCCTCGAACAACATCATGAATCTGAAATGATAGTGCACATATACCTAACAACGTATATTTGCAATAAAATCAGTTTGTTTTATTGCTGACTAGCAGCGCCCCGCGGTTTCACCCGCATAAGTGTCGACCCCGTGGGAATATCGGGATAAAAACCCTTATCCTATGTCCTTTCCCGGGACTCGAAACTATCTCTATACCAAATTTCATCTAAATCGGTTCAGCGGTTTAAGCGTGAAGAGGTAACAGACAGACGAACTTTCGTACTTATAATATTAGTATGGATGGATTAAACAATACGAGCTGTACCTATGTCAAAATAGCTTAATAACTAAGCGACCAGTACAAAGAATAGCTTTCTTTTTTTGGTAGGACGGTTTTCTTGTGAATCATTATGAAGTCATGTCAATTCGTATTTAGACGATATCAATACAGTGAAATCATATAAGCGGAAGCGTGGCGTTATTTTGTTTTTCTGCCGTATCACAAAAACACTTATCAACAAACACGTCAGACGGTTACCCCTATCATCAACAAACAATTTAAAATAATTCCCAAGAAGGTAATATTCCTTTAGATTAAACTAAATAAATAATAACTACAGTAGCTGCAGCAAAATGACATCTCTTACTGTCATTTTATTGTCATCAATTGAGCGATTTTGATTTAACCCTAAATAATCAAATATTCCTTGTATTGGTCGGATAAAAATATACTCAATATTTTATTGCATTCCATAATGTGTACTTAATGATAATTGGTAAGTATGTTAAAACATCGAATCATGGACCTTGTCGAGTTATTTTTAAATAGGTGAGAGGATGAAGGCTTTCTACTGCAGGTTCAAAATTGGTTCACTGCTAATAATTTAGTATTAAATGGAAAAAAAACTAAGTGCATAAGATTTTCTTTACCAAATGGTCAAGGGTAGTGATTGTGAGATAATATTGAATCAAAAGAAACTAGAATTCGTCGATAAAACTGTTTTCCTAGGGATCACGCTCGACTCAAGGCTACAATGGGGTCCTCATTTAACATCTCTTGCAGGACGGCTAATTTCAGCAGCTTATGCTGTCAGAAAAATCCGTCAAATTACTTATGTAGATGTGGTCAAGGGTAGTGATTGTGAGATAATATTGAATCAAAAGAAACTAGAATTCGTCGATAAAACTGTTTTCCTAGGGATCACGCTCGACTCAAGGCTACAATGGGGTCCTCATTTAACATCTCTTGCAGGACGGCTAATTTCAGCAGCTTATGCTGTCAGAAAAATCCGTCAAATTACTTATGTAGATGCCGCGAGACTAGTCTATTTTAGTTAGGTACTTTCATAGTATCATGTCGCACCTTTAAAGTAAAACCGTTACTAAACGAAATTACAAAATTTTACAGGAGAGCCAATATTAGAAAAAAGTCACTGTTTTTTGTCAATTCTAATCCCACCAAAAACATTTTCATGTAAAATGTTGCCAAGACGAGACCACATATGGCTCGCACTGTCAAAAAGTTATCAGATCTCATGTAGAGCCAAGCTTCTAACTCTACACGCCCTAACTTCACAAACTCTACACCTTAGTCAAAATATGAGGCTTGGCCGTTTCGTTACTACAAAAAAATAATTTAAAGTGTCTTGTGATCTTTATTTAAGTTTTAGTTTTTTTTTGCCACCGACTTCCGAAATTAAAGTTATTTCATAATTTTGAGTTAATTTCTTTTTGAAGTCGGTTTAATTTTTTTAAATTACTTTTTATTTGGTAATTTTTAGTGGTTGCACTAGAATTTGACCAAGGTTTTGAGATGTTTTCCCTTTGACACAACACCCGTAGCTCGTATCAATAAGCCTGAGTTAATTTATTTTTGAAGTCGGTTATATTTTTAAATTACTTTTTATTTGGTCATTTTTAGTGGTTGCACTAGAATGGTCACGCTCCGATTAATAGTTACGGAGATATGCGTGGACAAACATACATACATAAATACATACGTCTATAAAATTTTGTTTATTTGTGTGGAAGCCCTAATAGATTGTCATATGTGAATATAAAGCAATTCCTATAATATTACATACATACGTGTCGAATTGATAACCTCCTTTTTTTTGAAGTCGGTAAAAAATAATATGAGGATCTAGCAATAAATAAAAATGCCAATGTTTCATCTTATTTCGACTACCTAACGCGGATGTTCTTATTATTATAGGAAATATTACGTAATGCGCAAACCACTGGTCGTGGGATAAATCCTCACGTAAAACATCCACTATTTTTTTCTTCAAAACGTTTTGTGAACCTATACTTATATTTAAAATCTTCGTCACTCAATTCAAAAGGATTTACTCTATGACGATGTCTGCAAGATCGCCGAGACGTCTCCAGCATATCCAAATCATCCAAATCCATCAAGTCAATCATATTAATATCCGTTTTTTACGATTTGCAAATAAAAATACACAATAATAATCAACGCTAACCTCAAAAATAAATTAGTACCGATGTCAAACCATGGTTAAACTAGGGGTCTCGGCGGACTAACTTTAGTACCATACATAGTTCATGAACTAGTGATAAACTTCATTTTGTAATAGCGTTTTATTTAGTCATGGTTTAAACCTAGAGATAATCCCAGTACTAAATTTAGATTGTGTTTTGGAATAAGACGGTATAGGTTTAATAAGTCAACCACTGACATCATATCCCGAAAATTTTGTTTATCTGGTATAATCCAAACCCAAGTTATGAAGGTTCAAAAATACGACGAAGTGCTTCGAGAAAAGGTAGGTAGTGCCCTTGCGCTTCGCTTGGCTCGTCTTGGCGGGGGCACTCCCGTGCCCCCAGATATTGGCTCTCCTGTAAAAGGAGATGTTTGATTTTGGGCTACCACATGTACACTACATAGATAAATAGGAAAAACATAGCGGATTTTCATAAAAATACAAACAAATTAATTTGAAGAAAAGTACAGGTGTACACAAATGATTATTTGGAAAGTTTTTGATAAGATAACCCTATTTTTAAGGTAGCCATGACAGTTGTGTTTGACATGACGTTTGACGACTTTGACAGTTTAAGTTTCGTGAGTGACGTCTTTCTTTGACAGTTTGACGTTGCCTTTGGATTGTTGTGTTCCCGCGTGTTGAATTGGATGTGTTTCGGAGTTTTTAGTGATTGTTTTTGTTTTGGTATGTTTTCAATTTTGAATGTTAGTCAAAACCCGTGTATTTTCGGAATTCGTGTTTTGTTTTCTTTCACAGATATTACGACACATCAATTTAATGTCATTGTCATAGTGACATTTCACATATTGCTAATCCACCATATTTATTTTGTGTTGCTCTCCTTGACAGAGTTAATTTTAATGTACATTAAAACGAAGTCAAATTAGAGAAAATTAACATTAAGAAACGGTTTCTATATTGTATAGCGATATTTACATTTAGTGTACATAGTGCTAGCCCAGGCTCCATACATTTTTGGAACATCTCCTTTATAAGTTCGTTTAGTAACGGTTTTACTTTAAAGGTGCGATGTCTTACGGTATTTTACTTTGGGGACGGGCTGCAGACATCGATTCTATTTATATTCTGCAGAAAAGAGCAATCAGAGCCATACATAATCTCCGCAGGCGCGATTCTTTAAGGGATCTGTTTAATGAAATTAACATCATGACGGTGCCTTGTCAATATATCTACGAAAACAGCATGTATGTAAGAAAAAACTTGCATCTATTTAGTAAAAGAGGTGAAAGACATAATTATAGTACTAGAAATAGGGACCTATTAGTTCAACCAGGTTTCAGACTGGCTAAAGTAGACTCATCTTTTATGGGGTACTTTTTAAAATGTTATAATAAAATACCTCCCCACATTCTTCAACTGAATGAGACAAAATTCAAGTCTTGTATAAAACGCACACTATGCAGTCAGGCATAATTATAAGTTAGGGGATTACATCGCCGATAAAAATGCCTGGCTCAATGCTGGTCCTGCTCCACAACCACAACTAATTGATTAACACTTGAAAATACTGTTGGAGCTGCTGAAGATTGTAAGACATCTTTGCATTGTATAAACTCAATTTCATTTGTATTGTATAAAATTGTATAGCACAGATGTGAGTTCTGTGTATGTACTATACCTTATGTACCATTTACCGGGTAATATGTCTTTCATTGACTTGAATGTGCCCTGGCGGCTGATAGTATGTCATGCTCACACAAATGTCTCGCTGACGATGGCGTTTTGAATAATTTAGCTCCCTTCAAAATGGTTAGGCTGAATGGTGCTGATCTATGCGTCATGTTCGTGAACGGGCGCCGTCAGTTGGGGCTGGTCATCACTTAGCTGCCTCGGCTTATTTTTAATTATTTTATTTTTGGATTGTTGTTTTCTTACTATTTGCTGTACTCTGGACGCTTTTAACGCGTACGTCTTTTTTACATCGTTCTCACATATAATTATAAATTCAACATTAATCATGTAACTAATATTTTGTAAAAATATAATTTAAAAGAGTGTCCATGGAATTTCTTGCCCGTTCTTCTCCATACTTCTTCACCTACGCTTTGGAATGGGCAACTAGCTTCATATTTTCTGACTGACCGACTTCTTGACAATTCAAAAGTGCCTTTAAATGGTTTATTTAAAATAAATGTTTTGAGTTTGAGTCGCTTTTTGTTAAGTATATTAAAAAAAAAAGGATCATTTGCTTTTAAGGTATTTAACTAAGATTTATATTTTATATAAGTATTTTGGTTTTTAAGTTTTATTTATTATATTGCACGATTTACATTATTATCACTATAAGTTATAATAAACTAAATATTTACAATTTTATTGAGTCGTATAGAATGTTATTATTATTAATTGTGCACTGTTTAGCATATATACACACATCAAAAGTGTCTAGGGATCAAGCATTTTTATGCGGATTTCTTGAGATTGAGATGTGGCTTTGTAATAAATTTATGATTTTATAAATTTATATGGATCCTTTTTGGTGCATTTCATAATTTGAATCAGGAACTGTGAATCAAATTCGAGTAAAAGATGAAAATCAGCTGTCAATATTTTCCCTATAAAAACATACAACGCATTGAAGACATCATTAGTGCTACTGTTTCCCTACTACTGATTAAAACCAACGTTATTATGGAGCGGCGACGTCATTTAAGCAGGGAAGAAATGCTCAGAGCCGTGGGAATATACAGATAGAAGCTGGTTCCCGGCAACGTACTGTGGCTTTAGCTCTGAATACAAGTCAGAGTGTTATCAGTCGACTTTGGACACGTTACCGAAGCACTGGTACCGTGGCTGAGCGCCATGGAGGACGGTATCGCTGCACCACACGGAGACAAGACCGATACATTCAAATCTTAACTCGAAGAGCTCCAACAATAACCGCCATGATGTTAGCCGTGAGGCTTCATCACTCTTCAGGGAACTTAATTAGCGACCAAACAGTCAGAAACCGCTTGCATGAAGTGAACCTTCATTCCCGAAGACCGCTACGGGTACCACCTATAGCAATGCACAATCGTAGGATTCGATATCAATGGGCTCTTGAACACAGAAATTGGGCAGAAGAACAATGGCGTTTCGTGTGCTTTTCTGATGAGTCTCGTTTTGGTATGAGACCGGATTACCGGATACAAGACGTATACGACACTGGAGAACCCCTGGACGCCAACAGCGATTAAAATCCTGCCAGGAAGTCCATCCTTATATGGTGGAACCATCATGGTATGGGCGGGTATTTGGATCGGCGGAATAACTGAGTTGATTTGGATCAGAGGCAACCTCAACGCTCAAATTTATGCTGAGACGATTGTATCAGACGTCATCGTTCCTCTACAAGTGCAAATCGGTCCCTTATTTCAGTTAATGCATGATAATGCACGACCGCACACCGCAAGAGTTGTAAGACAGACTCTCGCCGCAGCTAACATCAATGTCCTGCCCTGGCCTGCTCAGTCGCCAGACTTGAACCCGATTGAGCATGCATGGGATATGCTACAGAGAAGAGCTCTGCCGAATATGGAGGGTATCCAGTCGCAAGAAGACCTTTTTTTGTTGTTGCAACGAACATGGGCGGCCATTCCACAGCGTGATTTGGATGAACTCATTTTGAGTATGCCAAACCGATGTTCTTGTGTTGTTAGTGTTCGCGGTAGAAACACGGATTATTAATTGTTTAAGTTACCCAATAAAATTTTAAAGAAAACTGTTATTTCAATCTTTTTTTCGAACTTTTGTGTTAGTGGTTCAAATGTCAAAAATCCCTTTATTAGGAAAATGGCAAATTTCTTTATTAATGCAAAGGTGACTTGGTTTATCGTTACTGTGACAAACGAAAACACTTTATTTGATGAATCCTTAAAGAAAATTTTAATTAATATCAATCAGGAGAAAAGTTATTGCAAAAATATATGTTGATCCCTAGACACTTTTGATGTGTGTATATATTTTTTTAAATTCTGTTAATTTAAAAAAATATATACACACATCAAAACATTTTAGTGTTTTAAAATAAATATTCAAAGTGAAATTTAAAATGAAATGTAGGTTTCATGTAAAAAAATTGTTTTTATTGTTGTTGAAATTTATCGCTAAAATATTCGTCAATAGTGTAGTAGCTTTCGATTATCAGAAATTGTTTTAATTTATTGATAAAGATAATAATTATTTTTATTTTTGATGTATTCCGATAACTTATTGTATATTTTAATGGAAATAACAAATGTACCAGAAGTGTGCATTTTTAACTATGAAGTGGGTATGTTCAATCTGTATTGGGTTGTTCAATCAATATACGTTGTAGTTTCATTCATATATGACTAGCTGACCCGGCAACTTCGTACCGCCCGCCATATTATCTTCTGAGATATCCATTTTAATGATATGCTGTAAAGGGCAATTTTGATCTCCATGAAATGCACGGCGTATCTAATGTATTTAATTGGATAAAGAATAATACTGTATTGTTTAAAATAGCTTGGTAAATAACCCATATTTTTTTTGTAATATGTGAAAGGTAAAAATGGTTGGAAATTTGGAATGTTAATTGAATTAATCGATTCTTTTGTCACAGATCACTATTTAAATTTCGGTTAAAAAGTGATAACACATAAAGCTGTCATTTTACTGCAGCTAATTAAAAGTCCTAATATACATACAATCATTCGAAATAAAGTAGTCATCTTACCTGCGATGCCATTGGAACCAAAATCCAACACCACCATTCAAATTATAGTACAGAATTAATGTTATTGACACAAAGAGTTTGTGATAAGGAACGTAATCTAAGGCCAAATGTTTGCGCACTTACTAGCAGCAGTGCTGAAAAAATTAGTTTCTTTGTTTCTTTTAAACATGACTCAAGTGTAATAAAGAAAGCAAGGGTGAGATGGCACTGAACGATAGGACTGGGCAGTAAAAACGATTTTTGTATGAGCTATTGTTGAATTACTTACAAACTAGCAAAAGGACTTGAGGCAGACATCAAAGTCGCAGTAAGTGCATTAACTAATGACACCATAATCTTCCGAAGCGTGCAACTGGTCTTAGCAGCGCGACTGCCCCCGTATTATCAGTCAGACCAACTTGGAAGTTATTGTAAATTCCGTGCAAGTATCTCAACTTGGCCAAAGATTAATTGATGACCTCATTAGCCCACACAATGTCATTTAAACCTGTATTATTATTAGTTCCACACTTTAGCTTATATTTAAGTCGATATAAAAAATGATTAAGCATTACAATAATGTGTTATAACATAATTACTACTTTTATGCATTTGTGTAAGAGTACGACCAAAATACACGATTGTGTATGACTCGTCATGTTGTTGCTTATTTATGCTAATCTAGAAGTTCCTGGAAATTAAATGAATTGATCGTGAAGTTGTTTACCCCAGAAAAGCATCGACTCTAGACTATTCTAACTAAAACGGAACGTGTTCTATCGAAAGTTAACGTTCGCTTGAATGAAATGGGCGTATGCATGGCCAAAGTTAGTGTAAGTGGCGAGCGGTGGTGTCGTGAATGGCGGTGCGTGTGGTGGGCGTACAAATAAGAGAAGTGTGGCCTCACATCTGTGTGGGTCTGCGGCTGGGCAGGGAGGCTGGGCACGGTGGGCGCGGCCGCGGCCAGTGGCGTCGACGGCGCCGCCACGAAAGGCGCCGACACGGGCGACGGTGATGACGCCGGCGGCTGTTGCTTCTTCTTTAAAGCCTCCTGAAACGTACAACGAAAATATTGTAACGAAAACGACTGAACGCCATACCGAGGCCAGCCGCGCAAATGAGCCAATCAATTGCCTAACCAATCGGCGGCGGAGAGAGCGGGATAACTGGATGCGGTCTTACTCTCGCAGCACGCCACCGACATGGCTCTGTGCGGCCGCACTTAAATGGCCCGAGTCGCGTCGGTAGACGTGTTTGGCGTTGCATAAAAACGTGCATCCAGCATGATTTGTATCAGCTACCAATGTTACCAGTTGCTACACAGTTTTGGGCAATGTCGTGCAGTGTATTTTTAGACATGTCATCAATCATATCAAAGGTCATAGAAGTAATCTAGTCTCGTTGGTACTCCCAAAAGTTTACTTAACGGATAATAAAAATTGCATGACATCAGTCACAACATATGACGATCGATTACTGATCACCATCGTCTGTACAAAGTAGGTACACTTCTACACTATAATATTATAAAGAGAAAGATTTGTTTGTTTGAATTGAATAGGATCCGAAACTACTGAACCGAATTGAAAAATTCTTTCACTATTAGAATCCTACATTATCCCTGATAAATAAAGGTGATAGAATAATTTCAAAAAACTGGCCAAGTGCGAGTCGGACTCGCACACGAAGGGTTCCGTACCACAAGGCAAAAAAGCCGAAAAAAACACGTTTGTTGTATGGGAGCCCCCTTAAATATTTATTTTATTTTAATTTTATTATTTATTATTAAAGTAAAAATACAACTGAGTATTTTGTGAATATTTCAGGTGCCTACCTGTTGCCATTATTGATATCGAGCAAAAAAGGGCAAAAAAAATCGCGTTTGTTGTATGGGAGCCCCCCTTAAATATTTATTTTATTTTGTTTTTAGTAATTGTTGTTATAGCGGCAACAGAAATACATAATTTGTGAAAATTTCAACTGTCTAGCTACCGCGGTTCTTGAGATACAGCCTGGTGACAGACAGACGGACGGACGGACGGACGGACAGACAGCGAAGTCTTAGTAATAGGGTTCCGTTTTTATCCTTTGGGTACGGAACCTTAAAAAGTAAGGAATCCGTATGAAAACTTCGATAATGTTACCCAAAATGTGAAAAAATACCAAAAAAAATCCATATATCGCGTACTTTGCGGAAACTATTGACAATAAAGCAAAGTGATGTACACTACCTACTACAGTTTTACAGAAGACATCGATATCTACAAAAAAAGTCTGCGATACCATATGTCAAACTATTACAGATAAATCACAATAACTACTTTTCCATGTTAAAATATGCAATAGTAACGCCGAAAAATCCTTATATCTTATTGTTGTTAAATACCCATATCTACCCGTGCGAAGCCGGGGTGGGCCGCTAGTTATTTAAACAGACATTGGTGATCCTGATCAGTAATCGATCTGTAGTCTGTTCCAAAAGTGTGTGATGAAAGTGTAAACAAACCCTGCTCAGGAAAATTCTTACGCAATCTCGCTCAACAAAAGACATTCACATAATATCTCACCACTTTTTCCAATAATTATTGTTTGGATAACACATATAATATTATTTTCATTAAAAAAAAACCATGGACACAAACTGAAGTTAACAATAATATTAAAAAAAATAACATGTCAAATGAAAAACATCTTTAGATCGTGTTTTAAAAGTAGAAGTTCGAGTTTAAGTATTAAAAAATCAAAGCACTCAATATACAAGTGGCATCCTCAGATAAGTTTTCTGAACTATTTGTTTACATTTTCATAATTAGAACAGACTTTATTAAAAAAGCTGTAGGAATTTAAAAAGCAACGACAAGTCAAACTGATATGGATAATGTTAATATTATAATCATCAGCATCACTTAACATTTTAAAGAGCTGACGTCTTATTTCTCACATGATCTACCTACGGCAGTTAATGGAGTACGGAATTGGAGCCAAGAGCCCAATCTCTCGATCTCGTTTTAACCAATTAATCAATTCGCATTTTTCTAGCACTCTACAGAATAACTCCACTGAATTTGTTTAAGATAAATAATGTCAGTTGGAATGTAAGTGTATTTAACATGGGGTACCTTAAAGCATACTGAGCAGAGTCCGTCTGTTGAGGGGTTTCCGTAGAATCCGCACCCCGAGCGGCACAACGTCTCCATCGGATTCGATTCACGCTCCATTGTTCCACAATATAATTTCACTGTTAATACAACAAAATCACTTCACTCAAGTCAATAGTCAAATGTACGATTGCACTAATTGTATATTGCACTTGTTTGTCGTAACACACAAAGTTCGACAATAGTAACAGCACGTAAGCTGCACTTAATAACGTTTCAATTTAGACTTGATTATCTCTGGCTTGCAGTGGCCGTGGCTAGTGGCTTTCCTTGCCGATGAGCTGTGACTATTCCGTCTATGTCAGGATCGTAGCGGGCCCTGTAACAAACAAACAATTCCATTATTATACATGAAATCTTCAAAACTTTGGATACAGTCGTCCCCAAAAGCTTTAGGTACTTATGTAGCTACAAAACATCCGTATCTTACGAAAAAGAATCAGTCGAAAGCATCGAGACAACGTATCAGTATACAGAACATGATTATCACGGTAGAAAGTAGTATTAGGCGTAGTATATGATTTCGTAGAAGCAAACATAATATGCATAACGACAGGTTTGCGTAACAAGAGAGAGCTAACGCTAAAGTGGAACGCGCCCGCGAAACGGATCACCCGCGTGCCCCGCGCCCCACGCCAAGGTCGCTAAACTAACAACACTTGCATATCTTGTCAACAGTATCGACAAAAAATAAATCGATATTGCCGTAACCTCTTGCACCAACCCCGGCAGCAATCCAAGAAATAATTTAAAAAATAATTACTTTCTTCAACTGCATAATGCGCGTGCGCCCCTGACAACCACGTTTATCATCCAGCGTGTTAACCATTGACGTACTGTAAAATACAGAACCTCGCAAATAAAGAAACCTATTGCAAATACCCGTGAAAATGAATTACCTAATCTACAGAGTATGACTTATTGTGTTGCTGACGCAGAAATAAACTTATCACTAGTAGTACCGCTCTAAACGTGACGAGAAGAACCGAATGCGTCAATACTGAATTGAGACGTGAACGCAGCGTATTGTATTCCCTTGCCGAATGTGAAATGAAGCTGTTAAAAATACCTACAACAAAATATTGCCATTAATACTGTTAAGAGTGGAGAGTGTGCGGTAAGGTCATTAGCACCGGGCCAGGGACTTGGGGAGTCATCGACCGGACTGCACGCAGGGGTGCAAAGCGTCGGCGCCCGCGCACGCTCGCGCCGCCATTATTATATCAATGTACCGACTACGCATCACATCACATTCACTGCACTCATCTTCGTCCAAAGTCCACTATGTAATGTACCTACGTGACAGAGAAACGCTGACGCTACTGATTAGTTGAGAAACATGGAATTCGCTCACTTTGTCGATCCGAACGTGTTGTAAAATAAACATTCGTGTGGGTTGTGTGCGTTTAATATATTTTTTAATACAGTTGCTCAAAAAGTGGTGTATTGCAGGGACGTATAGCGTTCGGGATGTGGGCTATTACATACTAGTGCTTTTTTACCTTTCCCGAACTCGTGCGTGTCTCTTTCCCAACTGTCAAAATAATGTCTATTAAAAAGAAAAACCAACCATGAAGTTTTTACTAAAGAGTTTTTGTGATTCATACAAATACGTATATTTCTAAAAAGAAGCTACTAATTTATTTCAATATCAGATTTAATGATTTAATTGAATGAGTTAGGTTAGGTTTCATTTCATTTCATCTCATTAAATTTCATTTTCATTTCATATCAATAAAAAAAATATACTGAAGACTAAGCTGTATGGATAGTTCCCTTTGCCTACCAAAATGGGTGAAGAAAAAAAAACTCTGCTTATATTCTACGGTTGGCGCCATTTTCCAGAAATTTTCTTTGCGAGTTTAGTTGTTTGTTGCACAAAATGAGTAATTGCGACCCTATTTTTTTTTAATTAACACCACCGGAACTCAGTATAATTGCACAAAATGCTTCGGACAACATTTTACCGGAAAAGTCAAAAAGTCGTTACATATCCACATACGACTAATTTTTTGCGTGGAGAGAAGAGAAAAAAGCAATATTGTGTTTTTATTATTTTATTAAATTGCTTAATTTTTTCGCAACTGTATTAAAAATAGTCGTTCAGTACACCTGCGGAACCGTCATTGCAACTTGTTCCGACTGTCAACCCTCGCCTTCGGCTGCGCCTCGGCTCGGGTGGACATTTGTCGGAACTCTTTGCAATGACAGCCTTTCCGCACTTGTAATGAAATATACTATTTCATTAGCCTACTTTTTAATTTTAATTGGTCGAGTAATTACGACACTGTTGCTCCTTGCTGTGAGAAATAATAATATGTTTTTACCGACTTCAAAAAAAAGGAGGTTATCAATTCGACACGTATGTATGTAATATTATTGGAACTGCATTATATTCACATAATATGACAATCTATTAGGGCTTCCAAACAAATATTTTATAGATGTATGTATGTATGTTTGTCCACGCATTTCTCCGCAACTATTAATCGGATCGTGACCATTTTTTTTATTGGCTTACATTTACTTCAAATTAGGGAACAGTGCAAGTGCAAAATCGATTCAGTAATTATCAAGATATGGACTAACGTGTAAGTGTGACGGCCCGGCTTATTGATACGAGCTACGGGTGTAGTGTCAAAGGGTAAACATCTCAAAACCTTGGTAAAATTCTAGTGCAATATTTACAACAAAACTATTACCTACCTACTTATTACAAACAAATATTCCAGTTTTTACATAAAACTAAACTACTAAAACTAATTTTAAAAAAAATCGACTTCAAAAAGAAATTAACTCAAAATTATGAAATAACTGAAATTTCGGAAGTCGGTGGCAGAAAACTAAAACTAAAATACAGATCCCAAGACACCGACTTCCGAAAAACTTGTTTTACATTCTTTTTGAAGTCGATTTAATTTTTTTTATTAGAAATTACGACCTACCTACTTTACCCTAGCATTTAGGAAGAATCGCTTTTCAATATAATAAATATGTACTTAATAATTACGTTCGTACGAAGAATAACTTGGTAACATAGAGACGGGTTGCATGCAGCAATTAATAACTTTAAGTAATATTGATACCAAATAAGTATGCCAAGGCGACTATCAACCTATTCAAATAGACGGAAACATGATGTTCAATTATAGCAATAGGTACAATAACGGCCATGTTTACCAAGTTGCCAAATTCACGCTATCAGTTCAAACGTTTTGGTAGGTACCTATTTATTTCTAAATGTTACAGGGTGGACGTGAGAGATAAGGATGGACATAAAGTTTCACGAGTAGTTTCTGAATAGTTTTCTAAAAGTCATGTTCAGAACGAGTGATTGCAAATGTAATGTTGTTATCCTGAGAATAGCGGCGATAGCTCGATAAGTCCTCCTATGACACTGTTCTTCGCTGCGAGGCGCGCGTGTGTGTGAGATACGTCGCGACGACGACGGCGTCGGTCGGGCCGTGCTGAGCCGTGCCCCGCTGACCCACTTGCCGAGTGTTCGCTACGCAATTCGAGCGCGACCCGCTTCTCGGTGCACCGACACACACACATAAACACCGGCCATATGACGTGACAGCCCACCGATGGCACTGCACCCTTTAGTGACACATGTGCCCACGTACCACCCCTACAGAGAATAGATACCATCAGTCAAGCAAGCGTAAAATTACCACCCACGAACAGATGGAACAACATTTTTTTTTCAACTATTTTTAATACGTGACGGGTAAACGAGTGTAACAAGACCATCGTATACCACCGCGAAACGTAGTGCAAGGAAACTTAATTACTTACGTATTTCAGTCAGTATTATTATTACTAACTCAATCGCTCATTTACCTACATACTACAGTGATTTTACAGTTTCACGTAACTCGTACGGTGTACAGTCAACAGCAAAAGTAGATGATCAAAATCAGAATTTTAATACTAATGAACGGAGTTCGCGTCAGAACTGTGTGGCGTCGAAGTACTACTACTTAGAATACTTACTACGTAGAATACTTTTGAATCACTTCGACGCCACACAGTTCTGATGCGAACTCCGTTCATTAGTATTGAATTTCTGACTTTGATCATCTACTTTTGCTGTTGACTGCACCATTTATCTTTTCCTTGGTAAATTTTATAAATAACATGCGTCACATAATAGGAAACTAACAATACTGCGTTATTTTATTACGCAAGGAACTATTGTCACAAATTAGAAAAACCTTTAAGAAGTATCAGAGCTATGAAGTCATCAAACATACAAAACAATAATATATCGATCATCTGGTAACGCAACATACATAATCATACGTGGACAAAATAGATGCGCACGAGGTCAAGATTCACATAAAATTAAAATCGCTCAAGGGTTTTTTTTGTACTCGTTATGAAGCTATAGAAACATTTAATCAATAGGATAGGTACATTAAATAGGAAGTAGGTAACAACCATTGAGTAAAAACAGCTGAAGCTATTAATGGTATCAGTGAATTAAAAGTTTAAAACACATTCAGGCTGCCTCCCACAAATAATATGTATGTAGGTCGACGAGAGCCCCATAACACGCATGAAAGCTCAACTCAGTTCTATACATAGGTACAGTGCTCGAATTTACGTCTGGTTGAGACAAGATACAGGTCTGACCACTCGATCAACGGTAACAGTAACGGTACAAGACACAAAAATCGTGCAGCGCAAGAAAAATCCTACGAAAACCCGGCTTCGTTGGTAGGTACTTAAGATTACTACTTGGTAGGTGGGTACCTAGCTAAAGCTTCAGAAGCACGATGAACTGAGTCAGCTTCACTCTGCTAACACATTTTTCACATTGCCTGCGTTTACAAATTAGGTAGAAGATATAATTATGTCCTCAAGAGACATTTTAAAACATCTTCCGTCCGACAGTTTTGATATTTTAAGATCCACATTGACACGAAGAATGGGTAGGAACGACTACATTATAACGGGATCACTGCGTCTAAAATGTGATTTTATTTTAGAGAAGATACCTCTGTAGCTAAACAAAATATATTATCAAACAAAAACAATCTACACAAAAATACGGAAACTGTACGATGACGCGCTAATCGAGGCCAAAGATTTTTTCCCCAGCACAAGTTCTTAGCAAAAAAATTAGAATGGCAATAAAGTAACATCTGTCCGTGATCAAGCAGAATATGCGTGTGTGTCTATCTTAGCGGAAACGCTTCTGACCAAAAATAGACTAGCCAGGGTCTTGCAATATCTTCCGCAGTTCCGGGTGGTTTCACAACAAAGGAACAATCCGGTATATGTAGAGGCTATTCATCATTCAAACTGGCTCGTTCAATAATCAATAAGGTGACAATGCAAACCGCCAGGACGGGAAGGACAATGACATTAGCATTAGAGGAAGAATTTTGCGTCATCAACTGCACAATGACGCGGCGACAACGAACACGCACGGCAAGATGGCCGCCGCAGCGTCAGCTGATCGCGCACACGCAGCGCAACTGTGACACTCCGCGAGCTCCACTCTCTTATCATTGCGAGTATATCGCTCTCTCTTTCTTCCGCGCCTATTCTACACAATGGACGCGCTGTCATTGTTTGAAACACAATGCTCACTACACAGACACACTCCTACTAGTTGCTAGTAACATACGACATTATTATAAATAGGCAGTTCCGTACCCAATTTTATTTATCAACAGGTGGGTTATTCTAATTCTAGGGTTTGTCAAAATATTTACGAATTATGACGTTTCCTATTCAAAACATTTTAATATTCATACAAAACGGGATAAATAGTTATCTGCGTTTTGTTAATAGGGAAAGTATTTACAATACGGTAAGTATATTAATGCTATTCAAATTCTCGGAATCAGATTAAATTAATGACATACGCATACGTCTCTAAACAATATGCGCAACAACAATTTCATGATAACAGCGACACACTAAAAACGTGACAGAGCCTGTACGATGATCAGTCATAATTTTAAGTTAATAAATTATACATATTTTATTATAAGAGTTACCAGATCACGAATTTTGTGGTCATTAAAAACTAAACTTTTCATGAAGTGAATCACTCTTCACTACATGCAAAATGTTTAGAGAATTGATGTTTCTTCAAGTCAACGTTAACCCAAGTAAATTCACATTGATCATCTAAGTAGGTAGGTATCTAGGTACTTTGTAATTTAAATTATGTCCACATATTATTCGTATTTATTTTTAAATATAAATTCGGATACATTTGTTTCTAAATGTGTGTGAATACGGAATAATCTTAGTCCGAATATGCCAGCTGTCAATCACTTAGACCTTGTTTAATGGCCTTTGGAGGTTATGTTTTTGTGTAAATATAATATTACCTACCCATAAAACATACAATGAAGTTGTAAATGAATCCTTTGTTGCAACATTACCAATTATTGTCCAATTACAAAGGTAATGACTTTATTACTTGTAACGAGTGATATCTGATTATTACACTAATAAATGTACATTTTAATAAGTGCCTATCAGTAAACGATAATTAATTTATGTTTTCAACTCATTAATATGGTGCACAACCTTCGTTGGTGTTAGCTAACCGAGCTATGTCGGTCCGGCTCCGATGCGACATTGATGAACGAACAATCACTATACATACACCTACGTAGGTATGTACAGGCTACATTGTCTACACATGAATAGCACAAGTCAACCGAGACACTAATTGCTATCTCGGCATTAAAATAATTCTAAAACAATTGGATGTTACAAGTTGCATAAAGTTTTGAACACGTGAGGACGTTGACCTTCTGACACCAAGGTCGGGGCGGCGGCCTTCAAACAGCTTCGTCTAGCTGGCGCACAGGCTCCTCTCAGACACATCTCGAAACACAGACGCACACAAAAACAACGCACACTTAACTATATTACCTTCGAGTGGGAACACAAGCCCATGGCCACGTAGAAACTACGCTCGAAAGCGCTTCAAAGTCACAAAAACGATATCACTGACACATTAAAACGTATTGGAGAAACGCGACGCACTAATTCGCACAATTATCTTGAAAGATAAGGTGCAATAGTAGCACCCGATGTTGAAAACTGTATTAGTAACATGTAACGAGTGTATCGGCCACGCGGGACGAGCTCCGACGCGCTCGACGAGCTGGCGAGAACTGAGCGAGGAGCGACAGCGGTCGGGCCGCCCGCCGCCGCCTGCAACTATTCGCGTCATTCCATTCTACACGCGCACGCACTCACCAATACAAACAAGCCAATGCTCGCTCGCTGACAAACACATGTCCGATCTGACGCGATCACCCATCTCGACCGAGCACTACGCATCGCACATCGTATAGCTAGACGTCGCTCGCCACCACGACCACATTCTCAGAGCACTTCTTAGGCCACTTATTTGATCTAATCCTACGGTAGTCTCTCTGGGCTTACCCAGTTGATGCATGACTCACGGCTTCGTATTGAGAAACATCTATTAGTCAGCACAGCACTTTCCTCAAATTAATTTCTGATTATTTTAATGAGTAATCACGATAGTCTTTTCATTGTACGCATTTTCACGCTGTAACATAAACTGCGCAAAGGTTCACCTCGACAATACAACACGTAAGATTGTCCGTACATTCGTCCTCTTATAAATGTGAACAGCTTTGTTAGAAATGTCAAATCTCATTACTTAATTCAATTTACCATAATTATTCTAATGAAAATTAACATAATCACAATATTTATTTGCAAAATGTACATAGGCAGGAGACCTAGATGTTTTATTTTGATTATTCACAGCTGTTCTTGCAGGTCTCGCGACAACAACGATAGTGTAAACAAGAACTTGTTCCCGCACCATCTACCAAACAAGTCTATCATCTCTTATAGATATAAACGATGCTCCTCGAATTAATTAACGGCTAAGGCCCCTTTCAAGAATTTAGATTTACCTAACAAAACAATCACATTACTCATTCAATACGAAAACAATTCTGAGCGCAAACACTAAAAAAATAATTCAAGTAATAGTTTGTTGAAACGTCGCTCGGAACTAAAAATGTAGAATTAACTACTGAAGAGGTTCAAAATAAAATCACAATAAATTATAATAAGTAGTTGAAAGTAAGCTGGACCACAGACTTATATTTGTTTGAAGCATGTTTGAAGGATCTCAGAAATGAGTACTTTAGAAAATCCTCAGTACAATGCACTTTGAGATAAAAGTGAAATCACCAATAAAGATCAATATTTGAATGTCGACGGACGTTCAACCTGGTATTAACCGACTGCGTAGTTGTATAAAACACTCTTCAAGTCGAGGCCACAATAATTTTGCAACTTGATGAAAATAACCTAAATGTGTTGAGGCATTATTTAGCTACACTGTTTTGCGCACTTGTTGTCAATGACAAGAAATTTTATGATAATGGCGGAAAGGGCTTATGAGACGAGCGCGTACACAAACAAAGCCATGCGTGCGGAGTGGCCGGTGCGGCGGCGGAGGCGACGGACGCAGACAAAGCCGCGACGGAGCAAGTCGTCGATCTCCCCCGAATTAGTCCTGGCCGGGGCGGTGACCTCCGCGGCCACACGCGCCCGCCGCCGCTGCGCCACCGCTCCGCCACTAATCATCGCCACGCGGGACACGCACCACCTACATCCCTCGGCAAAACAAAACGCCCCCTGATACCAACTATCTTCATATTTAATGTAAACAAAGCGTGACTAATTATCAGGTTAAGACTTCGACGTGATAATTGAGTCAAGTCTATAACAAAGAGACAAAGACCGAGAAAGAACATTGAAGAAAGGTCAATGAAATAAGAGCACGTGGAACTCGAAAACGATTGCTTACTGAGGACGACGCAGTATCACATCACGTGTTTCGTAAAACGATTTAGCACTCGATTATTTGGCACCCACAAAAGGCGGGTAAAGAAATATACCTAGTACATTCAACTAAAGCAACTGGCCAATTTACAAACGTCTATTATTAGGAACAGTTATGCTCAAAGATAACACTTCGCTGACATAATTTCCCTCAAGACTATATATTCTGATAACTATGAATGCACGATAAGTGCCAAATATTTTCTTATTATGAACAATGTTCGAATAGCCGAATACAAATCTTTGTTTTCAGCACTTAGTCAAGGTAACATCGTGAATTTTGCAACTCATATGCTAATAAAGAAAAACAAAGGAGAAATGTTTTGGAACAAAGAGGAACCCCGAGCTCCTTGCGGTCACAATATGTGGAAGTGATTCAGATTCAAAAGTAAAGTGAGCCGGGGAGTGGTACTTTCTCTTCACGATCGTAAAAATTATACGAAGCTGTGGTTAAGGGGAGTGCATACCTGATGTTGAAGTGAATTTCGTACCAAACAAATGTCTTTCCAAGTGCGCAGGCCCTTCAGCTCACAACCAGGCGACACCACGTCTGTACGGTTGAGGTCAGCATCCACCGGCATCACAATGAATGGTCACGCCACCTGAGACAAGTAATACAATCTATCTATTAAAACTAATGCACCTTTTATGTTCTCTCATCAACTAACAGTTGTATTATCCATTGTTAATGCTCATGTACATTAAGTTTACTAAGAAAATTCTAGAGCACTTCTCTAAATTAGCTAATATTGGAAATGGCCACCTAGATCTGATAAATGCTTTCAATCAAGTCCCTTTGAAACACAATACGGTAATTTATGCCCTATTATTCCGTTTTTTTTTTTTAATTAAGACGCAAACGCACAATTGATCCATCTACGTATAATTATTTCGCCTTCTACTCACTCATCATCATCATCTTAGTATTTTCTCACGTAAAGTCAACTTTCGGTCTGACAACATACAGCTATATAATCTGAATATCAATTATTTACTGGAACGACTGCCGTCTGACCTCCGCTACCCAACGAGCGCGGTGGTATCCTAAATAAACTGTTACAATCCTACCAAATATTTTCAAGGCACAGAGACAACCTAAACATTAGTATAGAAATTCAAACAGATGGTGTTATGCTATTGGCAACAATAAATAAGCCTAGGTTTAAACTGATACGTGTGTCGCTAATCCGATACAATCAAACGATCGAGGCCAGTATCCATTTTGTCGTTAATGGTTTTATGAAAAACGTTTATTAATTTTAATTAAAACGCCATTAGGTATTGCAACTTTATTAATGAATACAAAATGTTCAACACTAGTTACCATACCCATTATGATATAAGTGGCGTGGTCGGAAAATACCGACCACGACGAGGCAACAACGACGATAAATTACCTTATCTATTAAACTGATACCAAGCCATTCATAGGGGAATTCACCATTGCTCAAAGATCTACTTTATCCCACTGTATTGGAAAGAGAAATCAGTAACCTAATTTATGTAACTTCAATGGGAATAAACTTAGATTAGTTGTTTGAGTCATTATAGACAACCTAACATATTCAATTGTGTTTGCCAAGACTGTTACATAATTGGGCTGTCTTCATAAACCCGTCGTTATTAATTATTAACAAGAAACAAGACTGGGTTATGTATTACCCGGTTTACCCTATTAAAACCATTTACCTACTAACTTTCTTTTTGAAATCGAAAAAGGTCTTACCTTTTAATATTGATTCAGAAACACCAGCCATTATAAATTACTTAATAGATTCTGTTCCAGAATTTTGACAAGGATCTTCATTCTTGATTGAATAAAATTTAACTGGATTCAGTTACATACAAGCATACGTACTGTGAAGCACAGAGTAGTAATGAAATGGAGCGCTTAAACACATATTTCCTAACGAATCGCACTCACCGAAGTTGTGAGGTCCGCGGGGGGGAGATACGTCTTTCATTGGACGATCGCCGGCGAAGAGTCATTCAGCGTAATTCCGATTGGCGAGTGTCGCGGTGTTCGTGTTGCCTTTAGCGCCCTTCTCCCGCACATTATAACTCCATTTGCTTACTACTCTGTGGGTAAATGTGAAATCTAAATATACTAACTATTAACTCACTACATTCATATAATCTAAACTGCACAAGTGATACACAAGTATACAATTTAAAAAAAAAACAGCTAAAGTGGACTATAATCTACAATGTATAAGATATGTCATTCAAATTAAATAATTACTCAATAAGGCTACTCATTTCAATGCTCATTTCACAATGACTCATAACAACTACCTAAAAATTATGATAAATAGCAAAACAAACCAAGATTATTTTTGGAACTTCTTTGTAACTATTTCAAACATATAATTCCTTTTTTATGTAACTTCAAAATAGTGTTATGAAACCAAATTGAAAATGGCTGTGTATCCATAACTGTTCACCAGCAAAACAGTTAAGTAATAACAATAAAAGCAGCTACAAGCTTTAGAAAACCTGCTACATGTCGGCAGCAAGTTATCATGCAATTTAACACACTGATAACAACTACACTTATCTCTCATGTTCCTATATAATACCTAAGCGGCTTGAATTCACGTATATTTGATAGGTGACTTTCAATATGACACAGCATTTACACTTAACCAAACTGTCACACTATAAAAGAAATATGATATCTTCTCTTGAAAAATTTCAAGAAACACGTCTTATCTCTTTGTGTACAATACATTTATTTACTATACTTTTCACAACTTCTAAGTGAGTAGTAATAAAATAAAAAAATTATAATATCTTAAAGTCTTAATAAATACTTACTTTTCTAAAAAAAACATGACTATTGTTTTAATTTTGTATCACATCATAATAATTAGGAGCAATAAAGCATTTATATTGCACTACCTATAGTCACACACACCTCAAATAACTTATCATTATTTTGTGATGTGTACTGTACTGTGTAAGTGTGTATGTCACAGATATAGATAGACCTAGATAACGCAAGTATCACGAACTGTATGAAAACCAAGCGTGCCATTTTTTGACTACCTACTATGACGTCAAAAGCTCGCGCTCTCGCTCACGCTTACCCAGCCAGCAGTACACAGGACTGAGCGCGAAAGTGGCGGCTTATGATTTTTTATCGTAAGTTGGTGCGATTTTTGGCACGCGAAGTAGTTGCTCTTGCGTTATCTAGGTGTATCTATATCTATGGTGTATGTCTTGTGTACTCTACATGTAATCATTTTATAGAAAAACTACTCATTATTTGAATGTTATAAAACTTTTCCATAATTATAATAATAATTGTGATTGAAAAAATCATAAAAGGGAAGTGTCCTGACTGACGTAGAAATACGAAATTTGGATAGTAGGCTTCTTTTGTGGTCTAAGAATCCACTATACGAATAGATTTTTGGAAATTCGATCCCTAAGGGGTGAAAATTAGAGTTAACTTTAGTGCAAATATATACTTAATAAGGTTTAGCATTATTAGGTTGTTTTAAAGTTTGTATGGAAGAAAGTCGGTAGGTATTTATGATTTTGATAAAAAATTTGAATAATTTGTTTTTGGATTTCTTAAAAATCAACCCGTAACTGGGGGAAAATGGGTAATCAAGTTTTTAGGGAAGGATTTTACTGCTTGGTTCAATTGACTCCCAAATTTGCGTAAATAATCTTAGGCTCAAATAATTGAAATGTTTTAAACAATTTTTGAAAACCCAACCCCTGTTGGAGTGAAACAGGGTAATACAGTTTGAATCCACATTGTAATTTCTTTGGTTTAGAGACTTGACACACAAATACAATACTTATCTAAGTAAATATTATTAAATAACCCTAAAAGAGGGTTGTGGGGGTGTTGTTAGAAGGGGAAAGTACAAAATCCATGCAGATGAAGTTGCGGGTAAAGTGCTAGTGATGTAATATAATTTACATTCACATAAAACTAAAATGCTCTGGGGCTCCTATGTTTATTGGGAGTAAAAAACACAAATATAAACTTGTAAAAAACAATAAGTTTATCATGTTTGTTCCAAATGTGGCTTTTGAGGTTGTTGTTATCTGCTTGAAAACTTGAAAAGTCACCATTTTCACAAAAACAAAAACCTAAATAGAAACAAACACAGGCTAAAAAAAACTATACAGGATACAAACTACCTAGGTAAGAACAAAAACAAAACTGTTTAGTAAGTAATCACACCAAATAATAAGAAAGCTACAAAGATTTACTACAAATAGTAAAATAATAATTTTATTTTAACCTTAATCAGAACAGGGTCCGTAAGTGTTAAAGCCGTTATAGTTCTGCTGCTAATAAGAGACAGTGCTATTCTTACTGTATAGCTCCATCACACTCTTGCAATGGAATAAGGCTGCCTTTCCACCAGAGATGAGCGAGGATGCATAGTGAGGGATGTGTGTGAAACTAACCAATACCAACGCTAACTTAGTTCAAGCTATAAAAATGAAGCGATGTTATTGGTTGGTTTCACACATATCCCTCGCTACGCATCCTCGCTCATCTCTGGTGGAAAGGCAGCCTCATGATGGATCTAATGTGTCATTACACAAACTCTGAACTAATTCAAGTTAGGATCATAAACAACTTGATGTTTTTACTTGGCCCCAAACATTTTGTTTTATCAGTGGCACACACTCTCTTCATGTTTAAACATAGGTACTGTACAGAGTTCAGATAATTTGTGCAATATATCAGTGTGCTAGCCATTCAAAACCATAAGTGGAAAAAGAAACAATATATCACTTAAGTAACATGCAAAGTGTTTAAGCAGCTCTACTATTAACATCAATTATTTCAGTAACAGCTGAAACAGGGATAAATGGCGAAAATTGAATATATAGTAAATCCATGAAAGCATGACCAATAATTATATTGATTACCAAAAGAAATGGTCACGAAAAATTGTTCTAGAAATACTAAAAAGAAGAATTCTGAAAACTAATTCTGTTTTATATAGCATTGCAATTTAAAATAATTATAATTTGTTTGTTTATTCATGATGACAATGACATGGCAGTCATTACAGCTGCAACAGGCAGCATGCAAAAAAGCTACTTTACCCAATACAATAATTATTATACTGTTTTGTCATCAATCACCACCTTGTACATTGTTTTATTTTAATAATCAACTTTCAAATACTTGTGATACTGGTTTTACTGTTTTTTATATGTTAGAGAAAATTACGTTATACAAGGAAAAAACGGGTACATGCCACCTAGTTACAGGAAGTTTAACTCGTGGGCAGCTAAACTAAAATACTTTAAAAAAAAATGTAGGTAGGTACGCAGTTACTAATGCAAAATATTGTAAATTGTTAAGAGAAACATGATTTGGCACTAAGATACAAATTGTATTGCAATTTAAGCTTTCAGTACGGAAGAAACTACACTAAAATGCCTCCCAAGGTGGTGTCATGCAAAAAAATGCGTACCTAGTGAACAAGTGCACTCTTGGTTTCAGGTAATCCCGTGCGCTTAAAAGTCTTGGGCAAAACATGGAACTAAAGTTCTAGACCAAAATCGTTTACAGCTACTGTCTCTTCACGGGGCAGAAACAAAGAAAATATTGAAGAATTTAGTAATTGGCATTCACGAAGAAAATGGCGTCATATCACTAGTCACGGAACAAGGTACAATTTCGTCATACGAAAGCACGGGTCACAATCACAAAAAAACACCACAATATATCAAATACATGCTGTACAAGTGATTTTGTTCATAAAATTACTCACTTTGAATAAAAATTCCAAAGAAAATCATCCAAAAACTCAAAGGACTGATGACAAGGCACTCCACTCACCGTTTGCAAAACCAGACTGGTATCACGTGACTTGTAATGTTGCCCATGTCGTAAAATATACAGATCCTGGTAGAAAATTTCTACTTTAAAATGTATTGCCCCATTTTTAAACGCGCTCCATTTTATACATTTAACTTTAATTTTAAAAAAAGTTAATGTAAATGAATCTAAGGTTCCTCCGATTGTATGTACGTTTTAATTTTTGATCAGAAGCGTGGCGATTGGCTGGCCAACGATGCCCAACAGTGGGTGAAGTTGGTGTTGGACTGTTCTTCTTCTTCTTCTTTTCGTGCCGATGATACACTTCTTCAATATTATAAATTGTTTGAGCCCAGTAAATGGCCACGTTGATTGCGGCATCTGTGGCGTCTATAAAGCATTCGTTGGGCTGTCTGTTGATATAAGATGCTCGTTTTTTTACTCGACTGCATAAAGTTAAGCAGGAGGTCCTTCGGCCGACAAAAAGTCAATTACCAACTTTTATGGTATTCTAAAGCACAAATACATTTTTTTTCGTCAAATATGTTAACGAGTTTTTAGTTAATTTAGAGTACCTAAGTATAAAAGTCTTTACCCAGACAGCAGTAAAAGTTAACAAAAAAAAACGTGTCAGGTTGCGTACTACAGTTTCTGCTTATCCTCATTCCTCGTGGGAAAAAACAATGGCACTCCAGGAGTGCCGACAGAAGTGAAAGCAAAACACAAACAGAATACTTTGCCATCACTCACTGACAGCGCTGGTTTTATCACTACCAGCGCCCTGGGCGAGATTTCTATCTGCCATTGAAACTAATAAGAAAAAATAAGCAAGGGATATAATGAAATAACCATTTATTAAATTAAATTTTAATTTTCTAGCCTTTCTATCAGCAAACTAAGACATCAAAGTTTATCTATGTTTTCTGGAATTTCATTTTCGATTGACAAAGTTTCTAAGTTTGTCAATCTAGATATTGTTGATCGCAGATAGGTTTTTATCAGCTTATGCAAAAAAAAAACTCCTTTCCAGAGTAACCACAGTTACAGATAAAGTGATCAATATGTCAATATTCGCAATGCTATCCATACATTTGAATACAGTTCTTGTAAGTTGCGATCTTTGATAATTTTTAAAATACTGGGAGTAACCACATTCTGATCAGTGAGTTCATCGCACAACACAACATACAATTATATCTGATTTAGAGTCTACAGTTAATTTCAATTGCAGATCACTACAGAGTTTGAGAAGGTCTGGTATAAACGGAATATTTTTTACATTGTACAAAAAAGACCAAGATTCCAGGAATTTATGGTAGTCTCCAAAAGACAGTTGAAAAATTCAACTTCAAATTTCTTTTCTGGAGAAGTTATAGTTTGTAGCTAAATTTAGGGAATTTACTAGTACGTCGGACTCGCTCTATGAACAAGCGGATATAAAGGGGCGCCTGAGGCGCCCCTTCAAATCTGGCGCCCTGGGCGATCGCCCAACCACGCCCTAAGAGTATTTTGAGTGCCAAGTTAGGTACAGTACAACCCATGTAAATCTTAAATTTTCATCTTCCATCCATAGCCATTATGGCGTTATTTTTCATGACAACTTAAAAAATACCAGATTTTTGGGCACTAACTTTTTTAGGATAACAGTTTGTAAATGGATTTTCACTTTTTTTAGTATCACTGGTGTTCTTTTTTTTACTTATTAGTAGGTATTATTCGTTACATAAAATAATTATACCTGTAGGTAGGTTAAATTTAAAATACATAAGTAAGTACTTAATTTCCTATAAATTTACAATTATAACCAGCCAAAAGTAGCCAGTCAAAAGTTAACAATGCCTTCATTATCTTCATGATATGATTTTCTATAATAAAATCCCATAAAATCAAAATTCTGTAAACTGTAATTTTGCTCGGTCACGATATTTTGTACGTTCATCCATGACGTCATTCAAATAGCATCAATCAAATCAAAAACAAATACTGGTGTTGCCATTTTTACATCGGAATAAACTACCATCTTCAAGCCGATGTTGAGCAGCAGTGATGTTGAGGCATGGACGTAATATCTAGAAGTAACTCTATATATTACGTCCATGTGTTGAGGTCTATCAAAAAGTACTCTGTGATGTTGAGTGATGAACTGATGATTTTGTGACGACTTGTTGGTCCGCTTTCCGAATTAGCTATAATCGCTCACAGCGCTCACATCCACGGAATAGAAAAAACAACTCGGAACGCAAGGTAAATCGGAACGCATATTATGCGTTCCGATTTACCTTGCGTTCCGAGTTGGGAAATAATCGTTTTGAGCATGCTTAAACCCGTACCGAATTAGCGTGAGCGCGATAATGATGTCCCGTGAATCGTCATAGATGACGTCATGACATGCGCCATCTTGCGGTAACGCCGACCATGCCTTAGAATAATATCAGCGTGAGCGCTGTCAAAAATGACAGTAGGTATGTGTGTGAGGGTATGTCAGTGTGTGTTTTGTTTTGAATTGCATTGCATCATCTTTAAATTAAACTAACGTGGCATTTTCGAAATTGTGCTTCTTTCACGCCTAAACCACTTAACGGATTTCAAGATGGCAGAGAGATAGATTGCATCCCGAGGATAGTTTTTATCCCGATATTCCCACGGTATCAACACTTATGCGGGTGAAACCGCGGGGCGCCGCTAGTCTTAAGTAAATTACTATAAATGTATGGGGAAATGCCCTATCTTTATAATAAAAACGACAAAAATTATTTATTTCTATATTTTATTATTTTTAAAAGACATTAATTATTATTTTCTTCTGTTGTTTTGATTAATACGGCGCCATCGATAGAAAATTCGAAACGTGCAACCCAGTATCGTACTAGGTTGCACGTTTCGAATTTTTCTGCCATCACTGCCTTCTTCACGAATGCGTGATCTGTTCGATTTAGAATCCAATTTAGTGCAATGAGTAATCACTAGCTTCCTTAGAGCATTTAACTAAATGCTCTAAGCTAGCTTCCGACTTCCTAGTTAGAGTGTTCCTAGTTAGCATTCCTAAAATTGGATAGTGTAATAAGCGCTTAAGATGCAACTCAAAACAAAACGCACTGTCACATCCTCACATACACATACTGTCATTTTTGACAGCGCTCACGGTGATATTATTCTAGGGAATCTAGGGCGTAGACAGAGTAATCTATAGACTCATGGTATCCGTGTCACCGAAAGGGACAACAAATTCCGGCAATCTTCATCACACTATCATTTTTACAGCTTATTACACTGCACCTTACCATTTTCACAGTTGCGCAAATGTACATACTATTATTGAATTATGCACGAAAAAGATCTTATTTTCCGTTTAATCGCGGTGTAGTTTTTGTTAATTCATTCATAATTTTTATTATTTCATTCATAAACGTCAAACTTGTTGTGCACATTGATGTGCTTAGCCGACTCGCAGTAAGGGACAGAAATATTCTTACTCTGTCTCTTTTCTTTGCTAGTGACTTTAATATATTTCTCTTTTTCTTGTGCGAATGAAAAAGAAGATATGCAGCAGTCTATAGTTTACTCTGTCTACCATCTACCCTGCGTTCCGAGCTGGGAAATAATCGATGTGAGCGTGCTTAAACCCGTACCGAATTAGCGTGAGCGCGATAACGCCGTTCCGTGAATCGTCATAGATGACGTCATGACATGCGCCATCTTGCGATAACGCCGACCATGCCCGAGAATAATATCACCGTGAGCGCTGTCAAAAATGACAGTGAGTGTGTGAGAATGTGTCAGTGTGTGTTTTGTTTTGATTTGCATCTTATCATAAAATTAAACTAACGTGGCATTTTCGAAATTGTGCTTCTGGCTGATAGTCGCCACCTAACCAAAGAAGAAGAAATGTGGTGTTTATACAAAGAAATACTGTAATAATATCGTTTTTACATTGAGTAAGCACTGTGAGCGCGCTCACGGGCGTTCCGAATTGTTGACAGCTCTCAGCTGTCATAATCGTGATATCTAAATCGGAACGCCATGTGAGATGATGTGAGCGCTGTGAGCGATTATAGCTAATTCGGAAAGCGCCCTAAATCGGAACGGATGTGAGATGATGTGAGCGCTGTGAGCGATTATAGCTAATTCGGAAAGCGCCCCTAGTAGGGGCCTAGGGCCATGGACGTAATTTATAGAAGATTATATTACGTCCATGACATGAGTAGGGCATGGTCGGCGTTATTGCAAGATGGCGCATGTCATGACGTCATCTATGACGATTCACGGGACATCGTTATCGCGCTCACGCTAATTCGGTACGGGTTTAAGCACGCTCACATCAATTATTTCCGAACTCGGAACGCAGGGTTGCTATGCTGTCAAAGTTTGAAGAACTACAAGCACAGAGGAATATTGCATTTTTAGCATACCAAATTATCATTTTCCATTGTTGATGCATTTCCTGACCATAAAGACTAAAAGAGACCAAACATGGGTGTCATGTCATGCAAAATATTAATTTATTGAAAAGTAGTCAAATCAAAAGGAAACGTGTAATTTTATGTAAAGATTTCAAATAAATACATTCTAGTGTAGTTTCGATTATATACATTTTAGTTAGTTTAAAATGCCGACAATATCAGTAAAACGTGACGGTCTTTTTGCCGCACTTGGCAGGACTTACAGTTAGTATTTCACTATTTTAGTATTATAAGCTTAACTTAGATACTTCGATATTGTTGGAACTTTGAATTAAAAACTGTAAAACTTATGTTTCAGCTGACGATGAATTCCAAGATCTTTGTTTTGAGTTCGGCTTGGAGCTCGATGAAGTGGTGAGTCCTTGTTTTGTACATTTAAAGTATAACCTAAAGCAGTTCTGGGTGTAGGAGAGAAGCTTCATTCACGTTTTTCCACTTTTGTCTATAGCCTATGCATCTTCTATAAACTAGTACACGGTTTGAAATGAAAAATTAAAAAAATGTTTAAGTGTAGATGATGCAAACTCTATAAAAACTGCATAATTATCATATAAAAAGTTTCTCACTCTTTTTAAGCAACGTAAAGTGGTTATTAATACTATTGCTTGCAAAAGCAGAATAAGTCTGATAATAAAGACATGATTATTATACATGACGTGACATATTAAAATATAATTTTAGACAACAGAGAAGCAGATGTTGATGAAGGAGCAAGGTGACCACGTTGGAGCTGGAGTATCTGAGGAGATTCTGTACAGGATAGACATCCCCGCCAACAGATATGATTTGCTCTGCTTGGAAGGACTGGTTGACGGCATCTTAGTTTTCCAAGGAAAGTTAGTATTAACACTTACATGTCGTTGACAAACACACAAACAGATAATGTGGCCTAATGACAAGCTTAATATTTGCATAAGCTGGCTACCTTTTCAACTGGAGTATTATTACTGTTTTCAATATTATGCCCATTCATATTCCTGTATGTGTGCAAAATCTCATATCTACTTCTTTTCCTGTCACATGGAAAGCTCTTATCATTGTGTGAGACATTATATGGCATACACTGAGTTAGCAAACACTCACAAGCCACTCTAAATGTTAATAAAAGAACTTGAATGTCTTCAGGAAAGCTCCACCACAGTACACTCTCAAAAAGACTGAAGACTGCCACGCTCTGCACCTAACTCCAGCGACAGGACAGATCAGACCCTATGCAGTGGCCGCTGTGCTCAAAGGAATAACTTTCACCAAGGAGTCATATAACAGCTTCATAGATCTGCAAGTGGGTAATGCATATATTACTTTTATTTATTTATTTAATTGCGGATAAAAGTGTGGTCTGACTACTGTACATTCTTATGTATCAAGAAGAGGTTTCTAGTGCCACATCTTCTTCTCAGCTAAAGCACTAGAAAGTGGTGAAAGGCGAGCTTTTTTGGGGACTGTCTTGTGTAATTTTCATATTCAATGAGTGTTGTTTCTGCAATAGAAATATTAGGTTCACAGTACATTTTTTAAATGTTCATAAACTGATGCAATGCAAAGCCACATTTAATACTTAATGATGTGTCTCCCCAGGACAAACTTCATCAAAACATATGCAGAAAACGCACATTAGTGGCTATTGGCACCCATGACTTAGACACAATAAAAGGACCATTTGTGTATGATGCGTTACCACCCAGCGAGATCAAGTTCAAGGCACTCAACCAACAGAAGGAAATGACTGCACCAGAACTCATGGAATTGTACTCGGTAAGAATCACCACCATTTTTTTATTGAATAGTAATAGCTTTTTGGTTGAAACAAGGCGAATCTACAACTGGCAATGCAAGGTAAACACGGCAATGTCGACCCTAAAAGAGGCGTGTTTCTCTGGCCTACATTTTACCAGTGGATTATCTTTGGCATATTGATAGAATTTAAAAGTCTAATTCAAATTGCGTATTGACTCTAACTGATGTTGTGGGTATGCAAATAGTCAAATTGTCAGTATGTGGTCAGAAGTGTTTAGTCTGTTCTTAACTAATTAACACAAGTCTCCCAGCTCTAACGAAAACATCACAAATTCTAACAAATAACCAGTACAATGTTCCATGTTTCCAGACGCACGCCCAACTGAAGCAGTACCTAAGCATCATCAGGGACAGTCCCGTGTACCCCGTCATCAAGGACAAGAACGGCGTAGTGCTGTCCATGCCACCCATCATCAACGGAGACCACTCCAAGATCACCCTCGACACCAAAAATGTCTTCATAGAGTGTACTGCTACGGATTTGACTAAGGTAACGACTCTAGTTAATCAAACATAGGGCCCGCGGGCCGCATGCGGCCTGTGGTTAATATTCAAGCGACCTGTGGATAATTTTCAAGCGGCCTGTGGTTAATATTCAAGCGGCCTGTGGTTAATATTCAAGCGGCCTGTGGTTAATTTTCAAGCAGCCTGTGGTTAATTTTCAAGCGGCCTATGGTTAATTTTCAAGCAGCCCGTGACCTGCGACTAGAAGGCCAATTCCCGTATTTAAAAAATGTTTCAAATCTAGTCGCAATCTCATCTCAGCAACACTCAATGTCAAAAATGTAGTCAAATTAGGGACTGAGATTAGAATGCTACTTTATAATATGGGAATTGCCCCTCTGATATAAAGATTTTTAATTTTTTACTTATGTTATGTACTTACGAAAATTAACAATGAATCTTGATCCCGAAATGGTCTGCTGCATAACAATATTAGAATCTAGTCATAATAATATAATGATTGAGCCACTACTACAGTAATTTTGTTATTATTTGGTTAGATACACAAGCAGCTAATTAGCTGATATGTGTGTATCAAATAGCTTGGAGATATTTAATCTGTCCAGTCGATTCTTGAAGCAGTTCAGTGTGGGAGCCATTAGTTCCTAAATAAAGATTCCTGTTCCATTCTACGCATTATTAGTAACCGATTCAATGACAAAATAATTGATTTGCAGTGTGATTTACGATAAGTTTCTAGTCCCAAACATATAAAATATTTGTAGGTACCTACTATGTTTCGTTTATTGGTTTGGAGCAGAATATATGAAAACTGATTGTAATGAAAATTAATTATTACTTATCTACTCTTATATACACAGGGGCCCCGTAATCCTTATGTGCCCAGGGCCTACAAGGTTAAACACTGCCCGGATCTGTCTGTTCCAAAAGTACATGATGAAAGTGCAATATCACCCTTTAATATTAGTAACACATTCATCTGTATTTAGAAGGTTTCAACCAAAGACATTAAATTATTAACACTAGACGGGACATAGCGAACAAAACCGTGATCCGATACTTGTTACCTATGGGTAACGAGTCTCTCAGTCTAGTATGGTACGCCTGCGCGTCAGGTCGCATTCGTGTCCACGAGTCTCCACCAAAAGGAAAATATTTTCTAAGGAAATATGCCGAGTTACGCATTACAATTTTGCAAATATCGTTATGGTAAAACGACTGGACCTAACTACGGTTTATTTTCGTATGAATTATTTATTTACTCAGTAATTAGAATTAAATAATTTTCATAAAATAGATCTAGAAAATTTGCTAATTTTGTAATAAACGCCCTCTTTGGTTGAGTAGCTTTACTACTGCCGCGCAGAGATGTGTCTATTGTTTACCGATTTTGTTATCGATAATATTTATTACTAGCTGTGCCCCGCGGTTTCACCCGCGTTAATTTGAGGAAAAAAACCTACTAAAATAATTATATTCCATTACATTACATCACATTTGTAAGAGTATTACATATGAATATTACTTATACCCTCATGACCAGCTGCCTTGCGGAGTTATTATAAAACTATGATATCTCCTAAGATATTCATCTTTCTCCGAACATAATCATTCATCGAATATAAACCAGTCAAAACGACAATTAATAAACAAATAATTATGTTTTATTTCAAGGACAATAAATCTTTTTAATTTACTACTTAACGATTTATTTAACCATTTTACCTTTTATACTAATCGGACTTCGGTCCATTACATGATAAAAGATTTTAATTATTACATTGTACAAATATCGACATTAAATTATCGAAATCTTGTCCACATACTTAATTTGTAGATAATTTTCTACAGAAAATTATCTACAAATTAAGTATAAATCTGATTATGCCGTTCTAATTTTGCTATAATATGGCAGATGGCGTCACTGAGACATGGGATCACAGTTTTTCTAAGACATTTCTTTGCATAGCCCCTCTAGTGTACCTATCTTAAATCTCTTTGGTTTCAACATAATATCTCACCAGTTTTTGTAACAATTATTAATTTGTAATTGAAAAATCCTCGACAAAAATTGAGGTTATTTATAATTAACCTCTATTGTCAAATTAAGATGATTTAAAATTAAAATTTCGGGGTATTCAATATGAACAAATAAAAGCACTGAACTTGTAAGTGGCATTAAAATAAAAATAGGCGTCCACAGGTTACATTTTTTGACCCCTTTGTTTACAGTTTTCAGTACATAAGTATGTACTTAGATACTTTTGCAATAAACCATACCTTGCTTGCTTTACCGGCTAGTTTTGCGATGCAGTTTGGTTCACTGCAGAACTGCAATGTAAACGCAGCATAGATTGCAGTTTAGTGTAAGTATAGTAGTTTTAACTGGGAAAAAGAAGTAGCGCAACAAACTCCCCAGGAACACATCATATCTGTCTGTTAAGTTACAAGAACTTGACTCTAGGTACTTATACTATACAAAAGTAATTGACATTACAAAACTTTAGATGTTGCTACATGTGAGCTAGCACACGCCAATATACCAACAAAAACATTGAAAATGAAAACAAAACTCGAACATAATTAATTGAAACGATCTTTCTTCAAGCACAACCATAAAACCTGTACCATTCCAACTTCCAGGCGATCGTAGTCCTGGACACGATAGTGAGCATGTTCTCGAAGTACTGCAGCCGCGAGTACGAGGTGGAACAGTGCAAGGTGTTCGCACCCGACGGTACCTACGAGGTGTACCCCAAGATGAGGAGCCGCGAGGAAACCATCAGCGTTCAGAAGGCTAACAGCTATATTGGTATCAAGTAAGTACAACTAGCAGTTATGTTCATTTTCGTGGTACAACTACATTTATTTTAAATTAAAGTCTCTTTTCGTTGGTTTTTCTAAACCACGCAACGTATATTTAGGAAAAAAAATCTAGAAGGTTTATGTGTACCTAAAATTTATTTGTAACTAGCTGACCCGGCGAACTTCTAATAATTAGGAACTTTCACGGGCGTCCCCAGAACACACTACCAAAGTTTCATCACAATCTGACCAATGGGTTCGGAATGCTTATAGGACAAACATACAAACATTGATTTTTATTTATATAGAAGATATAGATTAAATAAACTTCATTTAAGAAAGAAATCTCGATGTTGGGTACTTTTGTCAAGTCGTAAAAACCGTGCATAGCAGGGGCGGGTCGCTACTAATAATATTAAATTCTACTTACTAAACAGGGTTGCGATATAAATAACGCATTTTTGGGCGATATGAAGGGCCGGGTGGAAAGTTTCTCTATAGAACATGGAGGTTTTTTCCAAGGAATCTGGTGTTGTATCTGGTAGGCTGAACAGTAGGCCCAGCAGTTGCTTATTGGCTTTATGTAAATGACCTACAGATAGGGTTAGGTACCATCTAGAAATTTGAAAAGTCCTGACATTTTAATAAAAGTCTGGACATTTTTTAGTCACAAAATCCAAACATTACCCACTTAGTTACAGTGGTATGGTAGGCATGATGGTAGCAGACGCTCACGAGGGGAGAAAGGTTGAGGGGTGCGGATAACAAAAAAAAAAGGCTCTGAAAAATATGAAAATTTACCATAATATACCTTTACCAGAAACTAGCGTTATGTTTGATTATTTTACGTAAAACTATTTTTATTTCGAAGAAAATATTTTACCTATGTTCATTGTTTGCAAATACAAGATTTATTGTTTGATCTCATTAAGTTGATTGATAAAAGAAGTATATTTTGTGTGTAGATGAATGAGAAGTTAATAAATATTAAAGACTTGTTTGGTATTACTTTATTCCATCTAAGCCAAAAAATCCGGACAAATTAAAGAGCCGGACAAAAGTCTAGAAGTCCGGACAAATCCGGACGGATGGTAACCCTACCTACAGAGTACAGACCTATAACTTTGTGGGTTAGATCGTCGATCGGTATAGATGTCGCCACACAGTCAAAGAATACGAACAAACGTTATTCAGGATCATGATACCAATGTAGAAATTTTCCATACTTTTTTCAATTACTTACCTTGGAAAATCAAATAAAAAGCTAATAATAAAATATGATTTATCCTCAGCGAGAACGCCGAAAAGTTAGCAGCCCTACTGTCGCGCATGTGTCTGTCCACATCGATCACTCACGACGACGCACTGCGCGTGCGCGTCCCGCCCACCAGGCATGACGTCATACACGCCTGCGACCTGTACGAGGACATCGCCATAGCATACGGGTAAGATTGTTGGACATCATCTGTCTAGCCTTTCAGGTCGGCTTCCAGTCTAACCGGATGCAGCTAAATACCAGTATTTTACAAGGAGCGACTACCTATCTGGCCTCCACAACCCACAACCCAGTTACTAGATAACACGACTATACCCCTAGACAAGACTGGTTGTCAGACTTTTGAGTACCCGTAACGATTGACAAAGATCTACAAATGGCGGCCAGAACCAACGGTTTAAAGTGCTTTCCGAGGCACGGTGAGGAATTCTTTCGTTTGTAGCAGTAGAGCTTTTTACCAAGGAGCTCGCCCAGAGAAGTACTGCACTATACCTATTTCTACCGCCAAGCAGCGTTACTGTGATTCGGTTTGAAAAGTGCCGGCGTAATTTTGTAACTACACATTTGCACATGAGACTTAATGACGGCGAAGTGACAAGGAACTTCTGATTGCCTAAGTTAACACTTTACTTTACTACACAAAAAAAAAACTATAAATATTTTGACAAGTGCCAATAATTTCTAACTGTCGAAGTCAATATGTGTCCCATGTAAGTTTGGAGGTAATACCATAGACTCGGTGGTTTAGCTAAAAGATATTGCTACAATCAGATTTATGCTGTTGCAACTTTGCTTTATGCTGAACCAGCTTTGAGAGAATTACTAAATAGAACAGATATAACTTAGATTAGACTATGTAGGAGTAATAATTTTAGTATTTAGCTGTGGAAGCTGGTTATTAGCAATTTATTTATATCTAATCTAAATCTAACTACAGGGAGGCCTTTGCCCTGCAGTGGGACAGTACAGGCTGTACTGTCCCACTGCAGGGCAAAGGCATCCCTCTCCCTTTTCCACACAATTCTGTCTTTTGCTAGTGCCGGCCAGTCCTCACGGTAGGAGTCAAGCTCGTCCCGCCATCTTCGTCTTGGCCTGCCGCGATGGCGTCATGCGTTTAGTGGGACCCAATCGGTGGTTCGCATAGCCCAATTGTCATCTGACATGCGACAAACATGTCCGGCCCATTTATTTATATAGGGTGACTGGTAATTAGTGACCGATACTTAAACTCGTGATTTTACTCATCATTATGAACAACTTTTACTATGGGACCAAACCTGAAATCGCGAAAAAAAAATCAGCTGTTCCCTACATTTAAGTTCGTCTAACTCGTCAAAATGTAGGGAACAGTTGTTTTTTTTTTCACGATTTCAGGTTTGGTCCCATAGTAAAAGTTGTTCATAATGATGAGTAAAATCACGTGTTTAAGTATCGGTCACTAATTACCAGTCACCCTATATATTATTGTTATTAGTCTGTAAGCCTTCCGAAAATAATAACATAAATAAATACTTGCAATTAAAAATGTAGGTATGAGATTTCACTAGAACATCTGAATTTGATCTTTGAATCCGAAACTATAAACTGTGAATTTCGCGAAAAATGTTAGGTAAAAGTTCTTGTCACTTCATCGTCGATATCAGCTTTGTATCTATGATGAAAAAGCGTATTTACCTATATATAATTGCTGGTGTGTCCTTATGTAGCAGTGACCATTAGGTGGGCTATCGGCTCGTAGCCATATACACTAACTTAACAAATTATATGTACAAAATCTTTATTATTTTACCCAGCTACAACCGCATAGCCCGACGTCCAGCCAGGGTAGTAACGTCAGGCGGACAAGACCCCGTCAACAAACTGACGGAGCAGTTGCGGCAGGAGTGTGCGCACGCAGGGTACACTGAGGCGCTCACCTTCACACTTGTGAGTATAAAGAAGGGGCAAAGAGATAGATAGCCCGTCGTCCAGCTGTTTCTTGCATAATCAGCCTATAATGTTCCCACTATTGGGACACAGGCCTCCTCTCTGTGATGTTTTGTAAAACAATTAGCGGTTTTGTGAAACAGTGGATTCTACAATACATCTGCGACATGTACAAAATATTGTATGGAGACTAGAATCAATTTTATATTTTCTTATAAATTTTGACATTCAAAAGTGCTTTCTATGTGCTTATTTGAAATAAATGATTTGACTATGAATTCTTTTTGCTCCTCAGTGTTCCCGCGACGACGTAGCTTCGAAGCTGGGCGTGAAGATCGAAGACGTGCCGGCAGCGCACATCTCGAACCCAAAGACGTTGGAGTTCCAAGTGGTCCGGACCCTCCTACTATCAGGGCTGCTGAAGACTCTAGCAGCTAACAAGAAGATGCCTTTACCACTGAAGCTGTTTGAAATTAGCGATGTTGTGTTGCAGGACAAGAGTGTGGGTGAGTGTTTTATAAAATCATCCTAGCCTGGGAGCTAGTCTTTTTCTTTTTCGTAAGGTTGATTCCTCATTGTGCCAGAGATATCGTGAGGTCTGTTACCATGAATTCAGTCAACACAGGCGTTCAGAATCATGTACTCAATCCATGGTGACAGGTTGCGCGTCCATATCCCTGCCAACCTGTTTCGAGTTTTGGCCAGAATTCAGCCACGCCTAGAGAGTAACCACTCCATATACCAGGATAAAAGCCCTGTGTATTTTTTTCCAAGCCAGGTAAGCCAAGGTCTTTCTTTGTAAACTTTCTTTTTCAAAGTCGGTTATAATGCACAATTATAAGTTCTTTGTATTCTACTCTGTGGAAATAAAAATGATAGTGCGAATATGAATCCAGTTTTACGGTTATTGGGGTCATATGGCCAAATTATAACACGCATGGGTCGATCGAAGGTTAAGCTGAACTTTCCGCGGTCCGTTCGAGGATGGGATACCATCTATTACACATCGAGACTCTTCCGTGCCTTGGAAAGCACGTTAGGCCGTTGGTCCGCGCTGTCATGCGTAGATCTCTGACAGTCGTTACGGGTAGTTAGTGAGAAGCCCGTAAATTTAACAACTAGTCTCACGAAGGAGGTCTTACCAACCTAGTAACTGGGTTATGGAGGTCAGATAGGCAGTCGATTGTAAAATACTGGTAGCAACAGGCAACAGCTGCATCCGGTTAGACTGGAAGCCGACCCCATAACAGTTGGGAAGAGGCTAGGGTGCTAGATTGGGGTCATATTATTTTTTTTAATCCAAAACTATTTAACAATTTTGTTTTAGCCACACAACGAAAACCGCTCAGGGTTTTTCTCTGCTCTGGCAATCCACTCCAAATCTTAACACAATGATGAATGACCTAACCACACTTAACTAAACTTCTATGACAGCCATTCCCATATTTGTCACGTCAACTCAACTCAACTCAAAGCATTTATTTCAATTAAACCATTTTACAGGCACTTTTGAATTGTCAAGAAGTAGGTCAGTCAGAAAAATGTGAAGCTAGTTGCCCATTCCAAAGCGTAGGTACCTATGGAGAAGAACGGACAAGAAACTCCATGGACACTCTTTTTAAATTATATTTTACAAAAATATTAGTTACATCATTACTTTTGAATTTATAATTAAATAATGTGAGAACGATGTAAAAATAAACAAGACGTATGCGTTAAAAGCGTCCAGAGTACAACAAATAGTACTAAAACAACAATCCAAAAATAAAAATAAAATAATTAAAAATAAGCCGAGGCAGCTAAGTGATGACCAGCCCCAACTGACGGCGCCCGTTCACGAACATGACGCATAGATCAGCACCATTCAGCTCAACCATTTTGAAGGGAGCTAAATGATCCAACATACACGCCACCGTCAGCGAGACATTTGTGTGAGCATGACACACTATCAGCCGCCAGGGCACATTCAAGTCAATGAAAGACATATTACCCGGTAAATGGTAAAATAAGGTATAGTACTTACATAGAACTCACATCTGTGCTATGCAATTATACAATACAAATGAAATTGAGTTTATACAATGCAAAGATAGTCTTACAATCTTCAGCAGCTCCAACAGTATTTTCAGGTGTTAATCAATTAGTTGTGGTTGTGGAGCAGGACCAGCATTGAGCCAGGCATTTTTATCCGCTATGTAATCCCCTAACTTATAATATGCCTGACTGCATAGTGTGCGTTTTATACAAGACTTGAATTTTGTCTCATTCAGTTGAAGAATGTGGGGAGGTATTTTATTATAACATTTTAAACAGTAGCCCATAAAAGATGAGTCTACTTTAGCCAGTCTGAAACCTGGTTGAACTAATAGGTCCCTATTTCTAGTACTATAATTATGTCTTTCACCTCTTTTACTAAAAAGATGTAAGTTTTTTCTTACATACATGATGTTTTCGTAGATATATTGACAAGGTACCGTCATGATGTTAATTTCCTTAAACAGTTCCCTCAGAGAATCGCGCCTGCGGAGGTTATATATGGCTCTGATGGCTCTTTTCTGCAGAATAAAAATAGACTCGATGTCTGCAGCCCGTCCCCAAAGTAAAATACCGTAAGACATGACACTATGAAAGTAACTAAAATAGACTAGTCTCGCGGTATCTACATCAGTAAATTGACGGATTTTTCTGACAGCATAGGCTGCTGAACTTAGCCGTCCTGCAAGAGATGTTAAATGAGGACCCCATTGTAGCCTTGAGTCGAGCGTGATCCCTAAGAAAACAGTTTTATCGACGAATTCTAGTTTCTCTTGATTCAATATTATCTCACAATCACTACCCTTGACATTTGGTAAAGAAAATCTTATGCACTTAGTTTTTTTTCCATTTAATACTAAATTATTAGCAGTGAACCAATTTTGGACCTGCAGTAGGGCGTTATTTACGTCGTCAAAATTTGTAGCACGTCTATTTACCTTAAAAATTAAGGAAGTGTCATCAGCAAATAACACCATTTGTGGTTTATTTTTTAATAAATGGAGTAGATCATTAACATACACTAAAAAGAGGAAAGGACCCAATATCGAGCCTTGTGGCACACCCATTTTTACTTTTAAACCATATGAATTGACACCATTTATTTGGACTTGCTGTTGTCTATCATTTAAATAAGAACTAACTAAACTGAGCGCAAGTTTTCCAAGTCCGTAATGCTCAAGTTTCAAAAGCAAGGTTTCGTGATCGACGCAATCAAATGCCTTAGAGAGGTCACAAAAGATTCCAATGGTGTCTTGGGCCTCTTCCCACGCGTTAAAAATGTGTTTTAATAAGGTTACACCAGCGTCAGTCGTACAACGTCCTTTGGTGAAACCATATTGCTGATCGTGAAGGATTTTATTCATGTTAAAATGATTGAGCATCTGATTAAGCATTATCTTTTCGAACACCTTACTGAAAACCGGCAACACGGATACGGGTCTATAATTATTGGTGTCTTTACTGTCCCCAGATTTGAAAAGTGGTATTACCTTACTGTATTTCATTAAATCGGGGAAGATTCCTTGGTCAACACACAAATTAAATACTAAGGCTAAGTAAGGTGCAATAGTCTCAATTATGGAGGCACAGACTTTAATGGACATTCCCCAAAGATCTTCGGTCAATTTGATCTTAATTTGCTTAAAAGCTTTTATTAACCTCATATGAACTTTTTCAACCTCATATGAGGTTCCTTTGACTCGCTACAACACTTGCTTCTTCTACCTTCCACACCCATTCCTTAATGTAGGATAGGACAAAGGAAACTAGAGCTGTCAGTCTAAACTAAATATGGAATGTAGCCAATGTAGGTGACTGTTCTAGTAAGCACAAGGACGGTGTATGTAGCATGAATAAAATTAAATATTTACATAATATTATGTGTCAAGTAAAGACACAGGCATATTTTAATAAATTAATGACTTCATTAAGCAATTTGTATTAAGTAATCGGGTAAACCTGGCCTAAATACGCTAGTAATAACGATAGAACATTAATAATGTTGTGTTTACGTAAGCAAAATAACCGTTCTCTCAATCCATGTACATCTTATAAGGTTCCTGCGGGACAGGTATGTACTACTAGCATAGTGGTGGCTACTAGCATGGTACAGGAAGTCTGGAAATTTATAATTTGTATTAACTAATCGGGTAAACCTGGCCTAAATACGCTAGTAATAACGATAGAACATTAATAATGTTGTGTTTACGTAAGCAAAATAACCGTTCTCTCAATCCATGTACATCTTATAAGGTTCCTGCGGGACAGGTATGTACTACTAGCATAGTGGTGGCTACTAGCATGGTACAGGAAGTCTGGAAATTTATAATTTGTGAAATTCTAAGTAATAATTTGTCATACATATTCTGTAACCCTTATTTTTCTTTTAATAAAATGTATTCTTATGTTATGAGATGTTACTACATAATGTCAGAAAGTTCCATCTTAGAATTTGGAATAGTATTTATTGAAGAAGAAAATCTGGTCCCACCAATAAATATTCTGTCTGAAAACTCCAGATTTGCAGGGTATTTTAGGCTGTATAAGAACATAGTTGCAGCCATGTGAGTCATGTCATTCTCCAAATACTATGCCTATGCAATATTTTTTTTATAAATCCGTGTAAAGCTAGGGCAAATCACAAATACCTATTACCGTTAGAATATAAAAGAATAAGTCTATGTCTATACTTCACATACTCAAAGCGCGCCAGCAATATGACTGTTGACCTAATTCACAGGATTCTTCGAATATATTGTAATAAAATAATAATTGGGGCAAATGTGCGAAGACGATATTTTCGTTTGTCTCCAATGTGTCATCGGTGTCTAACGTTTATATTAATCTAGGTAGTCTGCGCGGTTAAGATAGATCGAGTGAATTAAGAACGTAAATATCTTTGACAATTCTATCTCGCGCCTCAAGCGGGTTATTTATCATCATTCTAATTCAAATTTATTTAAGGTCTGTGCAGTATATCTTCTTCGAAAACGGTGGATGGATGGACTGCATGAAACATGATGGAATAGTGTGGTACCTCTTATCAGCCGCAATGTCAGTATTCCATCATGTTATAACTTTGTGAGATAAGTAAAAATATTAAAATAACAAAACGGTGACGGCGACGAACTGCAGTGCGATTCCGTAACCATCTCACCGTGAAAACTTAGGTGAAGTGAGCGTGGAGTGAGCTGTCAATAGTGTCAATTCCTAGCAAAAACAAACTCACTTCACCTAAGACGGTGACTTTCACTGTGAGATTTTTACAGAATCGACCGGCTGTACGTTGTTTCATACAGTCCATCCATCCACCGTTTTCTTCATCTTCTTACTATCTCACAACATGACCGTCCTTCCGATAAACTAAATTTTTAATGTTTATAAGCTAAGATATGAAGCGGCTACCGACAGACCTGACTGCCATAACCTTCACAGAAGACATCTCAATATAATCAAAGTCTAGTACTTACGTAACCTCATGCAAGGTATCCGAGAGCTTATCATTAGTCCAGGATTACGCGACGCAGTAGCGAACACAATACGTACTGTACGTCTGTACTGAATCATAGCACGATTACATACATCCATATCAAGTTTCATGTTGATTGAATGAATAAGGAAATCTGCGCTACTGCTAGAATTACAATGCTATTAAAATGATGAGCTGGTACCACTCACAGCTCACTTTTATTAAGAATAATCTGAGTGGTACTAATAGCTTTTTATTGAATCAAAGAAAAATACTAATTCGATTTTTTGTGAATCATTCGATGTGCTGTGGGCCTCAGGTATGTACTGAGCGCAACTTCCTAGTTTGACTATTGGGTACCTAAATGAGTTCTGTCCATTAGAAAACTTCGTAGTGCATAACTCAAAGTCTGGATTGGTGCCCGGTTGGGTTAATGACAAAGGCTCGCCCCCTATAGCAGGGGTCTTGAAACGTTTACAGGCGAATTGTAAGTATACTACTTCTCTTCTCTACTTCCTTAAACCGGTTGAATACCGTTATTACAGAAACAATTAGAAAGCCATTGTCTCGCGTGGATCCACGTTCAAGGTTAATAAAGTCGTGTAGGTATAATGTTTGTTAAATGTCGTGATGTTTTGTTTTTGTTTCTTTATTTTTCAAAAATATGGTAAAAAATTATCATGGCTTCACGTAAAAACAACTAACTTTTTGAAAAAATAACGTGCTAAGAGAGGCCGATCTATAACTCAGGACGCTCCTACCTCAAACATCTTTTGTGCATTATATTAATTAGTGCCTGTAATAAGATGTCGAGATTGATTTGATTTACGTAAATTTACCTTCGCTCTCATCAGAAACGGGTGCCCGCAACGAGCGTCGCCTATGCGCGGTGCACTGCGGGCGCGCGGCCGGCTTCCAGTTCGTTCACGGACTGCTTGACAGGGTCATGGCGCTGTTAAGAGAACCCTGGAATAAGGACACCGGCTACTACTTACAGCAATGCGAAGGTATGGAGAAACCTTCTTAACCCATTGAAGGACACTGGGTTAAGAAGTAACGAGACGCATTAGAAGTTTAAGTTATTACGTCGAGGGGCATTTAATGTCCCGCAATTTTTTTTTAACATAAAAATCGTAATTCATTCATTCATTCACTGACAAACAATGCAGCTGGGTCTAGAAGATGAAAGTTCGCACACGAGTGTCCACATATATGGAAAATGAGCACTAAAGAAGGATTTTTGAAAATTCAACTCCTAACGTTAGGTTAAGTTAGCGGATAAAAGTTAGTATGGAAATTCGTCATTTTGCCGATGGGAAATAGTTTTAATTTCAGCTTGTAGTAAGAAAAAGAAAGCCAAATCAAAACGAAGTTTCTTATTGCTTACGAGAACCTTGAGATTTTGAATAAAAAAATATTATCAGTCTACCCTTTTTTAACGGGTGTAAAAAACCGAGGTCAGTTTAATTTAAACTCCGTCATTGTGATATTTTTTGTACTCGATATGTACAGACGCCAGCACATCAAGCTACTACAATCTGTCAAATTTCTTTAATAGATTTTCTTTTCATTTTTCAATACTAAATTGTTTATGTCAGTCTATACTAAATTGTCTATGGCAATGTCTAAAAAATTATCTATGTAATCTGAGTAGTCTCTTCCGTTTCGGTCTCCGTACCAGCGTCACGTCTCGCACATTATTCCTTAAATAATAGCTAGTTACCTTTCCATACTTATCTACAACAGTGTTTAAGTGTAATCAGTGCTCAATAAATTTTGTGTCAACAACAGTCGACGTTTCATTCAAACTCCAACAAAGTTGAAAATCTATTCAAAGTTGATTGGGAAAATTTGCCAGTTTCGGGTAGCTTGATGTGCTGGCGTCTGTACCTTCTGGTGACTGGGATATTGAAGGTCAGACTCTGACCTGATAAATTGAATTCGTGAAAAAAAAAGTTGGAACTGACCGTCAGAGTTCCAACTTTTTTTTTCACGAATACAATTTATCAATGAACTAATTAGTTTAACTAAACGTAACATTAACTCTTGTCATTTTGCACAAGTTTTACGTTCGTTATATTGCGTGCTGCCATAAACAGTGATTTTTCACACCTAATACAAAAGGTCTTTACACCCTGAAGCATTTTCCCAGTGTTCCCGTAGTAATTCAGTCATAATTATGTTCGCAGACCCCGCGTACTTCCCCGGGCGCTGCGCGGCGGTGTTGCTGCGCGGGCGCGTGGTCGGCAAGCTGGGCGTCGTCAGCCCCGCCGTGCTGGCCGCCTTCGACCTCACCAACCCCTGCTCTGCGCTCGAGGTCAACATACAACCTTTCGTTTAAAACGAATGTATTTGTAAAAACCGATTCAAATTTGATTTTAATATAAGTACATAGGTACAGCAAATTGTTTTTTTTTTTACTAAGTATGATCGTCATAAATAAATCTCAGTAAGTAAAAACCAGTTCCCTTTAGTTTAGTTCAGATACAGTAGAAACTGTGTCTAGTCATAATTTTGTTCAAAAGTATCGAGTCTACAGATTTTCTATTAATTTATTGCACAGCAGTGTGTATGATGTACTTATTGTCTGAAAATATGTTGAGTTTATAATTAACTGGATTTTAATTAGCTCCTGTTAATTATAATTATAAATTAAGTATATAATGGTACTTTATTGCCCGTCCATCAAACAGGCAATCGTGAATTATAATAAGTTATCAGATACATCGTTATCGTCGGCACCATCGATTCCGATTGTTTTATCAACAATCGTTACCTTAAAATGCAATGACTAAGTACAAAATAATCTTAATAACATTATGACTAGAAGCTATGTAGTGTTACTATGACGGGCGTGATTTTCCGCCTACTACCGCAGTAATTAGTGCGATTGATACCTTATTATGAACCTAATGGTTAAGAACTGAAAGTCGTTTTAAATTTTTTCACACATTGACCTACTAGCGAACGGTGCAAACAAATTATCTATACTATAAAGAGGTAAAATTTGTGAGTTTGTATGTAGAGGGTAATCTCTGAAACTTCTAATCCGATTTCAAAAATTCTTTCACTGATAGAAAGCTACACTATTGCCGAGTGTCATAGGATATGTTTTATATAATATATATACGTATAGTTGATTCCATTCCACGCGGAAGAAGTCGCGGGCGTAGTGATAATCGCATCTAAATCCTTGCAGTAGGAGTCGTGTTGTCCGAAAACTGAATTGCGAGCGAAGCTAAAGTTATTCGAGCTATTTGCCGCAGGTGGGTGCTGGAGCCCCCAGCACCTACGGAGTCGGAGCCCCTGATCTAACATAACTCATATAATGTATGATGAATAAAAAAATCAAAGCTGTTCAAAATATAATTTATTATTCGTACAATAAAACAGCACAAACAAAATTGATTAACTAATAAAATCACATATCATTTATGTAAGTAGAGAATATAATATATAGTTAATTCGCAGCGATAACAACCAATAGACATCGAATTTATAGCCTAAAAATGACACTAGGACATTTTTAAAATAAACTTAAGTATAAATACTATTTATAATAAATACCACTAGGTAAATTATTCTAACGTTAATCATATATTCGATTTTGTCACAAAGGTATTTACATTTTTACCGACTTCAAAAAAAAAGGAGGTTATTGCAATACAATAATCACTGATAGGTGTAATACCAACGCCTCTGCAAAGAAAAACTATTTTGATAATAAGTTTCAAGGATTGAGTAAAATGAAATCGGCGTTTTTAATTAGCTAAACAGCTTTTGCTCTTATGAATTACGACGTGTGTATAGCATTTATTAGTTATTTACTGGGACATGTAATTTTCATTCATTCTTATACAGAAGTATTGTCGCTGTCTGTCGAAGGAATCTCAATATGGAAACAGTCAACATTTAATTAGTGAAACTGTTAAGGCACTTCATAACGTAATTGACTATGATTCCTAAACAGAAAGGCGGAAAATTAACATTTATGTTAAGTATAATGTTAACACACGTTAACCTTTTGACCGCTTGGATTTATATCAATTGCCGTGCTCTCTAAGCGCTCAGCTCCCGTATATTATTATTATACTTTTTGGCGCCCAGCTCATAAATCGACAAATCCACCTACATACCCACGACCAAACGACGAAAAAAAAAATATATCGATGAAACGAACATAGGTTCTCAAATTCGACTGAGGCGACACGGGCACGAAAACATTTGTCGTATAAATCCGATTGGGGCGTTCAAGAGGTTAAGGTCACTATTACGCCGTCAATTAAATAATGATGTGCCTGCATATTTTATTTTTACATCTAATTAGTTGGTACATTGTAAAAACTCGTAATAATATGCATTACTTATCGTGCAAAAGAAAACTAGTCAAATATATTTTGTATAGGTATGTATATTTCCTAAGTGCAGCGCTACTGTTGCAGTAAAGAGTAATATTTTATTGGCAGTGTAATAGTAACCTTTATTTAGTAAAAGATTTCAGTTCGTAGCTGATTTTGGTACCTTACTCACTATGCCAGACAAAACCATATTTTAAACAATCATCCAACAGGCTACTGAGACCCTATTACAATAAATATCTAAAATGTAGATTGTATTTAAAAGTTATGTAATACTTCTTATTTTTTAAATACTGAAGGTTGTTTAAAACAAATTATTTGTTGATACATACACCACAACACAAGCTACTTACTAAAATTTATTAGAATCAAACAATCTTGGTTTGATGATGTCACATCACTAGTAAACTTTCATGTTATGGACAATTTCATAACTTCTGTCTGTTTAAAAAAAATGGTTGCCTGTAAAGTCGGTTTTACGGGCGAAGATTTTACGTGACAACGACCGATCATCCGATCATAGTTGAGTGGGAGAGAGACGCAAGGCATTCGGCGGGCCTCTCTCTCGTTCGGTGACTCATCGTAACGTTACCGAGCGTTACACTTTTTCATAAGTGACTCCCAGTCGCAACCTAATTTAAGACGTTGTCACGTCAAAAAAAAAATGTAAGTTGCTATTCACTCAATGAGGAAATGCTCTCTTCACATTGTCACAGTGGTGCAATAAACAATGAAATAAATATTAAATGTAAATTGGACGGACCTAAGCTGCCTTCAGAGTAATCACAACTAATTCAATCAAGTAACAACTGTATTTTAAACATTTTCTCTAGTTCTGACCTAATAAAGTTGGGGGCAATGATGAATGGACACAGATAGAATGAAAGTTCTTTGAGATTGGGTGCACTTGTTTTTATGGCCTTTGCTACCTGCATAGTGACATGAAGACAGCGAGAGAGACTAAGGTAAGTCAACTTTTGAAAAGTATTATTAGAAAAATATGCAAGGAGAGCACTTGTTGAAAAGTAACCATGCCGTAATTTTAATGAATGCAAATTCTTTAGTCTATACAAGTGCAACAAACTTGAATCAAAAAGAGTCTTGCATGTCATGATGTGTAGTACTTGCAGTACCTTACAGTTGGATATGTTACGGATTATATCATCATTTAAAGTATCTCCATATATATGTAAAGCTCTTAGTGTAGACTGTTTGGTTCTCAGAAGAGATTCAAGAAAATCTGTTGGAATATTCTTCATTTTCTCCATATTAATACTGACTAAATTGGTGCACTGCAACATGCTGTATAAACTATCGTGGGTTAGGGCAAAATTGGACAGAATAAGGATCTCAAGATATTTCAACTTTTCAAATGGCAAATGATAAACAAAGTTACCATTTGCGTTCTCTGGATTTGATATGAGTGAGTTACGAAAACTCAAAAACTTTAGGTTTGGCCAGCTAACTAGATCACTAAAGATACAGCTATCAACTTGAGATATACTTATTTCTAAATGAGTCAGATTAGGACAATAGCTTATTAAGGAAGCCCTCACATGCGAATACAACTTAAAATACTGTAGTTTAACATTCTTCACATACTTGGCAACGAAAGGCACAATGTTTTCACTTATCCTCACATAGTTCTTCATACATACTATGAGACGCGTGTGGTCCCAAATGCAAGGGGTCAGGCACAGTTGTTGCCATCTCATACAAACTTTAGCAACTGCCAATAGGGATTCAAAATCTACCATTGAAAATATGTAAATAAGTATTTCATTAGGCAGGTCGTTTATGGCGAGAGTGTTTGGGTATAGTTGAGCACCTGTCACGTCGAGGTGCACCATGGTCGGCAGCAGAGCGCGGCCCCGCACTTCTGGAAACAGGCGACGATTTGTGTATGCTGACACTGACACTTATTTTATCACACAACTCTTCAGACACCACATGTTCACTGGTGGACCTCTGACTACTCTAATACCATTTAAATTGTATTTTATTATATATAACAGGACAAAGAATATTAATTAACCCAGGAAGGTCACGAACCTTGAACAACCGTGTTAAGTACTGGAAAAATCAACTTTGGGGACACAAATAAAATGATAATACAATTGATGAAGTAATACATATAATTACCTCAGGTTTACCTTGCTTCCTACTCGAGAAAATTGTAATGTTTGCTTTAGTAGAAACATAACTTATGTAAATTTTTGATTCAAATGCACACACTACATCGACATGGTTAAATACTCATCAAAAAGTGATACTCTGCATTTAGGCATAAATCGTTCATTCCAAAGTGGAGTAAAATAGTTTAAAAATCAATTTTTAGAGAAATATTAAAAATAACTTTCATCTTTGATGCTATTTTTGTATGACGTATGACGTTTTACATTTGTGTGCTTTTGACGTTTGACTGACTGGTGATTTACGTTTCGTTTCTTCGTGATAAAAGATTTTGACAAATAAAAATAATTTATGTTGCTTTTAAAAAAAAAAAATTAATACAAAATATTGTACACAAAATATTAAATAAGTAAGCAGGCATTATGTCTGTTATACAATTAGTTATTCGGTAGTAATATGAATATAACATTTTAAAGTAAAGTTTGTTGTAATCTAATCGCCCTACAATATAGGTAGGTACCTGCATGGCACAACTAATAATAGTAACATAATCATTATAAAAAACATTAACATTCACCAACCCACACCGGGCGCGCCTAGTGAATTGCGAGCCGGTCCATTCCCTCTCACAGAGAGGAGGCCTGTGTGTGACCCAGCAGTGGGAACATTGTAGGCTGCTGTCTGCTGCGCTTTTAAACTATCCATAATAATAATAACTGCGCAATTTTATCAAAATTGGATATTATGAGTAGATACCTAGTATTTACATCCGCGCCGATCAAATTGATTAAGATAAATAAAACTGCTTATCATTAATTATTGCAAATATTTTAATAAGTATATACAATCAATTAAATTAAAATTCTAATAATATGCACAAAAGTGTTAAAAAAACGACGGTGGTAAGTACGTCGAGGCAGGTGTGGACACTGTTCCAGAATTAGTTCCTGATGGTGGTATGTAACCTGGCTGTGGTGCGGGCGCGGGCGCCGGTTGAGGTCTGGCATATCCTGGAGACGGGGCCGGGGACTGTGGGGATGAAGTATTCGGTGGCAAATAGGCAGAGCTTGGTACTGATACTGAACCACCTGAGCTTGTTTGACTGTTAGTCGATGTTGTAGTCACGGTCTGACCAGCCGTCGCAGTGTTAGATGTCCCCAACGGTGGCAAATATGACTCAGAAGGAGTTCCCACAGATCCGGTTTGCATGGAGGTGCCACTGCCGGTAGAGATTTGTCCGGAACCAGGAGTTATAGAAACGCCACCAATGCTCACACTACCACCAGTTGAAGTACTTCCACCTGTTCCACTTGCTGTCGGTGGTAAATATTTTGGAGCGCTTGTCGACACTTCCGATGAGCCCTGGAGAGTCGGGGAGAGAGTAGGTGACGGCGCGTTGTATGGATACCCTGAACCACCTTGAGACGACCCGGTGTTAGTGACAGTTTGTGTATTGGTAACAGTAGTTTGCGACACAGTGCCCTCAGTGGCAACCTGAGCCCCGGTTGACGATGTGCCATAGTTGTAGCCGGCGTTAGCGTTACCAGTAGCGGAGGACCTGTAGTTGTACCCACCGCCGGCGGCGCCCGTGGTGGCGGCGGTCGCAGCAGTGGCCGCGGTCCCTGCAGTCTGTCCTACGTTGACGGTGTCGCCGCCGGCCGGCACGGGGTACGCGTAAAACATTTTCTGCGTCAGCGTCCTGTCAACATTCGGTGCTTGAGTGGGTGCAGGTGTGGACCTACTCTGCGGCAGGGCAAATGATACACTCGGCTTGTCGTACACGTACCCGTCTTGTCGTCGCACTCGAACGCGAAGGCTTTCCTCCACGAACTCGCTCGCAGTTTGGACAGGAACTGTCGCACTACATTTAAATAACAAAGAAGGGAGCAGAAAATAAAAACACCTCAACTTTAAGAGCATGTTGTGTTAGAAGACAAGCTATAAGATTGTAAAAGACAATTTTAGCTTTGTCTACCAGTATTTATTATAATTTCGAGGAAGTCATGAGACCTCGGGGTTTATTTCAAAATCTGTCTTTAGTTAACCCTTCTCTCACTCTTAGCGATAGGTACTTGATGTTTTGAGTTTACCTGGAACAATCCCACACCTTACAATAGAAGTCATTGTAACATTTAACTTAAGAATTCTTACTTTTTTTCTTATTAATTTAACAAAAAACTAAATACTTGTTCGTCATGTCCCTCGACCGGAATTCGAATCCGAAAATGGTTGTGTGACATCCGGCGAGCTTCACCGGATATCACATAGATATTTTACTCGGAGACTATATCGATGAAAATTAGAAAGAAGGTGCATTCTGTGGCTCTGTCGAGGCTGGCTAAAATTAAACGAATATTTGTGTATATTGCACAATGTATGATCAATCATGTTCAGAATTTATTTTTTTAGGGATGATTTTAGCTTCGATCAATAATAGTATTATTGATCGAAGGTTTTTAGCCATATTTAGTAAAAAATGTCAAGTGCTTGCGCATCGCACAATCTTCTAAGGGTTATGGTCTAGGCTATTATTATGTGGTTTTGTTAAATTGCAGAAATTATAATTATAGTAGATTTTCTTCTCTGCTAATATCAAACTCACGACCGTTAGTAATTTCGAAGTGAGTAGGTACAGTCAGCGTCAAAGGTAAATGATCACGAAGTTTAAAAAAAATGTTGCGCGTATGTAAGCAACTAATTTCGAGGCAGTGCCAAACAAATAAACTGGCAATTTATAATAACGTAAAGCATAAATAAATGATGGTAGACTTGATTCTTAGAGTAAAATTAGACTAGAGCCTATTAATTCTATGGCTTGATTGGTCTTCGTTGATTGTTTGTTTTACGCCTCAAAATGATTAATTTAGGTGCATAGTTATTCTGCAAGGTTTCTTTTTTCGTTGGTTCAATTTTTTTAACAATAGAATAGGTAGGTACTATTTAAATACCTAATATTTTCATCATTTATTCAGTCATTGATCTATTGTCAGTTCGCCACTATTATTTTATTTGCACAGCAGAAGTGGTATAGCGCGGGAGTAAATCGAATAATGCATCGTAGTTATGTAACTTTCAGTTTTGAGGGTTCCGTACCAAAATAGTAAATCGGAACCCTGATGGTGAGACTCAGTCTGTCTGTCTGTCTGTCACAACTGGATATCTCAAGAACTACTAGCGCTATCAACTTGAAATTTGGAATAGTTTTAGGTGACGTTTGCCCAACTATTTATATATGTATATTATATATGTATATTTTTTGCAACAGAGACTGAAAGGGGGTCTGAAAAATTTGAAGTGGGGCTACTAGGGCATGTGGGGTATCATAATGAAAGAGCGCAGTTTGCATATTCTCAAATATTTTTTCTTTTTTTTTAGGTCTCATGGTTTTCGACTTCTAATGAAAAATTAAAAAAAAAATCCTATCCCCCCCTAATCTCCGAAATGTGCAGAGAGGAAAATCTTAAATTTTCTATGTGATAGAAGTTTATGTAAAGATTACAGGAAAAATAAAACGAAGTTTCTAAATAGCACACATTTTCAGAAATCATCAACAAATGTTACATTAATTCCACTATCGGTCAAGAGATGGCGCTGACAATATTCTAATAAAACTCCAATATTCTACACCGCAGTGCACAGTGTTAAAATTCTCTGACGAATATAGGCCTCGCCGATGAAAATTTAAAAACATATGATGATACGGAACCCTCGGTGCGCGAGTCCAACTCGATCTTGCCTGGTTTTTTTTTTACTGTGTTAGCTGACAACAAGTCATAATGTGCGGGCAAAAGATAAGTAATCTTATCTTTACCTACATTTATAAATACACTTTGGTTGGTCTTGTAAATAAAATCTTGCATATTATTGTGTAATAAAGTACAGACGTTGATTAAAAGTACTTAATATATAAGTAGGACCTACGAAAGTACGTACGTTGATACATAACAAGCAAGTGAAAGGAAGTAGTTGTTCGTGTCTCGAAGGCCGGCCCTCCCACCAGTATTGGTTTCAGAATTTCACATTCGTTTTCTGTGTCAAACGCTGAACACGTTCATCGGAGCTTTTACTAATAAGTCCGGTAGGTAAGTATTTATTAATTACATATTTTTTTATTTATTTTACCATTTATGTAGGTACACACATTTTATATAAACAGAACAGAAAAATAGGTACAAAGGTGATGCTTATTTCATAAGAAATCTATTACCTATTTGAAATCGACAAATAAATCTTGGTTGATTCGTGAAATAATGGGCCTCTACCTAAATTTTATCCTTCTTCAGATACCTACCAAGCTAGTTCATTCAGCTATCCGCATCCCTAGATCAGTTTTCTTACTTCCATTCACACTAACCTAATGAGACACCAGAAGCCTGTCACCGCCTTTTGATACTTAGTTAATTCCAATTGATAGAAATTCCTTGACTTATCAGGGTAAGTTATCAATGTACTGCGTGGCCAAGAGACACAGGAAGTCAGCAATTGCCGGGATACAACGATGGTATCGAATGTATACGTGATGATGCACGGCCTTTGGGTCGACACTAAAAGCGAATAGCTTATTTTAATAGATTTATACAGTAATCCAGCTGGAGCATGATTGTAACTGTCCCTTGAATTTTATTTATCAGACAAGAAATGTTCACGCACCGTTTCACACATAAGATCAAACACAACAAAGACCCACAGAATACCAGTAACTTAACAGAAATGCTAAGGGTCTATTTTTAATTTTCAGAACCATGGTACTGAAACTATACTACCTGGAGGATGGACCACCGTCTTTAGCTTGCAGACAAGTCCTGGAGGCGTTGAAGGTGCCTTACGAGAAGGTCGACGTCAGCTTTTATAATGGAGACCATATGACGGAGGAATATGGGAAGGTATAAAAAATATCACGACACGTAAGATACACAATGAGCCTTCCTTGGTGTGCCAGAAGAACTGAAACTATTAGTACGGACGCCAGCAGGTCAACCTACCCGAAACTGTCAGATTTTCCCAATCAACCTTGAACCATATGCTTTAGCAATAAAGTCGAAAATCTATTAAAGAAATCTGACAGATTGTAGTAACTTGATGTGCTGGCGTCTGTACATTAATCTATGACTGATATAGCAACTAGGTGTGCCGACGACCGAGACACAGAACCGGCAGTTGTGGCGATGCTGAGGGAGGTCTATGTGTAATGTAAGAGTGGACATCTTTCAACTGAGTGACGATTATGATGAAAATGATAGCGGCTAGAATGGGTACAACGAATATTTATTTGCTAACAAAAGATTATAGTAGACTGTTGAACAAACAAACGTTATAATTAAATATAGAACACAATACGGATAAGCTGTCAGTAATTAAACATAATAAATTGATAACAGCGTCGGTTAATGCAGTACACATAGACATGGACATTACGCGGTTTACTTGAAAAACTATCAAATAATAATTAGTAAGCTCATTCTAATTGAGGTTGAGACCACAGAATCGACCTAGTCCATATTCTTGTGTTCGTAGATTAAATTGATAAAAATATTGACATTGGCATTAGTTGAGTGAGGTTTGCTAGTGACTTATGCTCATTTTAGGACGTGGACCGCCATCCATCTTTACGAACTCCCAAATTGAAAAATACTCTACTTCAGATACGTAAATTTTATCTTCTCAATTTTCAGATGAACCCTCAAAAGGAAATCCCAGTACTTGAAGACGATGGGTTCTTCCTGAGCGAGAGCGTCGCGATCATACAGTATATTTGCGATAAATACAAACCTGACTCTCCTCTGTACCCGAAAGACCCTAAAGCAAGGTAATAAGCTAAATTATTAACTTGTTATCATTCTAATACTACATTATAATGGGTATTTTAGGGACTAAACTTCAACGTAGGTACCTAATTCAAATAACGATGTGAGTAGGAAATCTATCAAGCGCATTGTTGTTTCAACTTCCTGGCTCTTGTGATTCAATTCTTTATTTAATCTTAATTTGTACAGAGTAAAAAATTTTTCTTTCTTTCTTTCTAAGCTACACCCTAATTGCGAAACGCACTATCAATCATTTTGAAGGATATTCTATTCCTAAACCATTGCTTCATAAGTTCGAATAATTTGTCTGTTCAACGACGTAAATAACGCAAGGAATGTTGTTGAACTGTCAAAATGAAAACCATTCATAATTATAGTATTTTTGTTTTTACATTTCCAGGGCTTTAGTCAACCATCGGCTTATGTTCAACTTAAGCTCATACTACCCTGATCTATGTGCCTACTGCGTAAGTTTTGTCACACGTATTTCTACTTTATCCCTCATGATTTTCTAATGACCCTAATGAAACAGTGCGAAGCGTTCTGGGTGTTCAGACTAAGCTGTAGGTACCTGAAGGCACGTCCATGTCCATGGAGTTTCTTACTAGTTCTCCTGAATAAAACACGACCTACTGCATTAGAACTTTTGATAATGCCGTCCGTAGCATCTGCCATGAATTTGAAAATAAACTTTTTAAATATTTGCATATTTCATTCCAGATAATGCCCATCTATTTCGACTACAAGCGTACTCCTGAGGGTCTTAAGCGCGTCTACCGGGTACTGGACTTGTTTGACACGTATTTGGGACGCCTCGGTACCAGCTATGCTGCCGCTGACCATTTGACCATTGCTGACTTCCCTCTCATTAATTCTACCATGGCTCTGGAAGTTATTGACTTTGACTTTTCAAAATACAAAAGGGTAGGTAAAGGTTTTATTTAATTAAAAAAAAAAAAACAATGAACATCTAATTTTTGCGGTGACTGTACCTACTTTTAATGGTTTAGTTACATTGGACTTTTTTTAATTTTTGTTTCATTTTCTCACACTGAGGTCAGACACTACACTAGGTATATCACCAATCAATATTATATACTCTAAGGAGTCAGTACCTATGAACCGTAACAAAGCCCGGGAGTTATCCATTCATCCAGCCGGATCATACAACCCCCAAAATTAACCCGTATCAAGCCCGAGAGTATCTAATCCAATTATTATTGTAAAAGGTACTTAAATAAAAAAATCCAAATTGCACGACTCTTTTTGCTCATTTGATCGTATAAAAAAACCGGGCAAGAACGAGTCGGACTCGCGCACCGAGATACTATAGGTTTGATGAAAAAAAAAAAATTCAACAGGGTTCGAGACAATGGGTGAAAAGAATTTATTAAAAAAAATTGACTCAAATAATAGATTTTTTCACAAGCTACAATGTTTTCACACTTGATTGACGGGATTTTTTTATATTTTGATGTTTTTTTAGTTTCTACTGCGTTAAATTGAAAAGTACAGAAATAATCTCCATTAAATTATCTATACAATGGTATATAAATTAAGTAGGTTCTAGCAGGAGTATAACAACAGAAACAGTTGCAGAAAGGGGGCAATTTTTTTTTTCGATAGTAAAGCTCTACCTATAGTTAGGCTTAGCAATAGTCGTGCAAAAGAAATGAAAATCCAATAATTGGCATTTACCTACCTATTTCCCAAATTTTATTTGTTGTTAATTTTTAACAGGTTACGAAATGGTACAATGACTTCAAGAAGAACCACCCGGACCTGTGGAGTATTACTGAAGAAGGCATTAGGCTGATGAAGATCTGTTCAGTCAACCTACCGGACTTATCACACCTAAACCATCCCCTCCATCCTGCTAGAAAAGCTAAGGAATAGTAATTTAGTCGAGATTTTTTCATGATAATAAATTTTCTGCTATATTTATTTTCATTGCATGCCAAAAGAGGGCACTAGTGTGGTTTTCATGTTTATTAAATTTTAATGCACGTACAGACGCCAGCACATCAAGTTACTACAATCTGTCAGATTTATTTAATAGATTTTCGACTTTATTGCTAAAACATAAAGTTCAAGGTTGATTGGGAAAATCTGACAGTTTCGGGTAGGTTGACCTGCTGGCGTCCGTACCTATTTTTTATAAATATGTACCTTGTTTCTATTCTCTATTCAACTACTACTCCTACAAAAAAACGGCCTCAACCATTTATAATAACACTACCACCACCACCAAACGAGGTAAATTGGTACCATTTGCTAGCGTACTAAGTAGTTCCTACCTCCACTGTTAGATGGCAGGATTTGACAAAAATAAATAGTTGTTTCATATAATCGTATCTCCGCAGCAAAGCGTCTAAAGTTTAAACTTCTAAAGTAACTATGTGAATATTATTATAAATCCTCAGCAACTACATAAGGTCTTCAAGAAACTATCCTTCAAGATACAGGATTTTCCTAGTTTGAAGGGCAGGGATCTTCTCAAATGTAATAGCCATTCCCATCCCTTATTGAATTAACACTGATGTTACCTAGGCTAAGTCTTTTAGAAAATAAATAATTACTACTTACTTACTTAAACCTTTATAATTTTTCTTTCATCATTCATCACACGCTTAGTAAACAGGGCGTCCCACGGCTATGCCACATGGAGGGAAAGTACCTTGAATATTGTAGATGGAACATTTTACTGAAAGAAGACATTATTTTAATTTAAAAAACAATTTAAACTGCATTCATAGATTTTTAAATAATTACATGGTTGAACCGGGAATCGAACCCGCTACACGAGAAAAAAAAATTACCCTGTAGCTTTATCATACCGATCGAAAGGCTTCAATCTTATGGATTATTTTTTGCTAAATAACATAGTATCAGAAATAAAAGTTTAGCTTTTAGAGGGGGGGGGGGAAGCCCTACTGGAACAAAAGTTTAATATTTCGTAAATCACGTAAATGGAGCATTTATTCATCCCCACTTCACATTTAGGGGAACTACCCTAAAAAAATAATTGTAATTGATATACTTACACACTCCTACAAAATTACAACTTTCTAGTACTAACGGTCTCTTAGCAAAACCTCGGACAGACAGACAGACAGACGGACATGACGAAACTGTAAGGGTTCGTTGTAGGAACTACGGAACCCTAAAAAGATGAAAAAAATAGCTAAAGTAACCCGCGTTTACGGTACTCATAAAGTAAATAAATAAAACACATGGGTATATAAATAATAAATACTTTATTGTCAAGTCCACTAATGATCAATACTTAAAACAATTTAAAAACCAATAGGTATGCATGTTTCGGTTCACATAATACCTGTACCTAATTGATTTGAATGCAGTCTCCAGAATCATCTTTTATACAAATAATACCGTAGTAGTAAGGTCATAATGATACATAATGGCTGACGAACACAATGCACTTATTATTCATCTTCTCCAACAAATTCTCTTCCGGAAACGCATCTCTTCATGTAACCTAGACAAGCGTTTGAGCAGCAGTCCTTATGGTTGATACACTGAAAAATAAAATAATAGCTATGGATAAAAAATCCAACAAAAAAGCATCATCAGAACTACAAAAGCATCAGCTGTAGGTAATAGTTCTATGACACTCATATCAGTCAGGAGGGTGATATGAGTGTCATAGAACTGGCTACCGAGGGAAGAACGTGAAGTGATGAATATGTAACAACAAGAGCAGACAAAAGGAACAACTGAGGAAGTCGTACAGTATTTGAAGGTGAAGACCAAATCGGCTGTTCAGAATCAAAACCTAGTAACTCATAATTTCAAAAATGTCCAGGAAAAGCCAAAAACATGTCTGCATCCTTAATCGTCTGCCCTATTTGAACCATTAGAGTTAGGGTTATGAATGTTAGACCAAAATGTGCGTAATAAAATCAGCTACACTTTTCAATTGTCTTTTACTCAAGAAGGCGTTCAGTACAGCACAGAATCAAAACCTAGTAACTCATAATTTCAAAAATGTCCAGGAAAAGCCAAAAACATGTCTGCATCCTTAATCGTCTGCCCTATTTGAACCATTAGAGTTAGGGTTATGAATGTTAGACCAAAATGTGCGTAATAAAATCAGCTACACTTTTCAATTGTCTTTTACTCAAGAAGGCGTTCAGTACAGCAGACGGCTGTTCAGAATTAAAACCTAGTAACTGACTGACTTACTAGGTTTTTGAAATTGTTTTCTGAGTTACTACGTAATGAATTTGTTATTTTCAGGGAAACTAGACATGGATTACAAATTAGCTTGACTTGCTCAATATTTTTTTAAATTTATCTTATGAAAATGGCTGTTTTAAGCACCTGGTCACAAGGACCTATACCTAGTAAGTCAGAAAATTGAATAAAACGAATTTCCCAAAAATCTGAGATACTAGGTTATGAATTTGAACAGCCGAAATGGACTCTGAGGGTCGAAAGGTTGGAATCGCGCCACAACATCAACTTTAAGTCATTCGTGGTACGAGTTCCAACCCAACATCTACAGACCTGTCTGAAAGAGGACTTTTGGCCGAAAGGTGTCGTATATCGACGTTTCCGAGGACGGTTACGCGACACAACCCAGCGAAACACGACGCCGACAAAGTTACGTGTATAATCATAGTATTAAGGTTTTTAATACCTATGTATTAGTTTATGTATGTTTAGTGTAATTATGACTATTTTGTGTATTTTGTAGTTGCCCGATAATAAAATGATTATTTATTATTATTAAAAGGTCCAAGACGTTTCAATAGTGTCATAGATTTCAAAATATAACTATAACAAGGGCAAAGCTCGTTCAGCCTATTTGAATATGAAACAATGTTTGCAATAGCAAATTAATATAAATAAGTAGGTATTCTTTTAGTAGTACCTAAGTATTTTCATATTCAAATAGGTTGAACGAGCTTTTTCCTTGTTATAGGCTGATTTATTTACCTTGCCGCGTGGCCGCAGCTAGTAAATTCAATAGATTTCTGCTTTGCTACAATAGATACTGGGGTACAATATAAAACTACTTGAGTATCTAATTTGAAATTTCATTTAAATCTCTCTAAAAGGTCTGAATAGCAAAATTCACGTATCAAACATGTTATTAGCTAATGCGATCGCGATTCGCATTCCAGCCGGGCTTGCCATCATCGACAAAAACAAAACAAGGAAAATTATTCTAAAAACTTACGTATTCTCCAACTTTAGCACATGCCGCGTTCTCAGTTACACTATTTTGTGGTGCGACTTCATCAATCGGCGCCACTGGTGCCACTTCGAGTGCTGCAGGACTGTTCTCTTGCTCTGCATCTTTCATCGGAACATCCTTGGTTACAATGCTGCACGTCACGTATGTTGAGACCGCAAGGACCAAAAGAATGGTAGTGAAACGTCGCATTGTGGTCAGGTGCAGGTCGATACTAACGGAGCTCAGTGTTCGGGTACTGATATAGGGTCAGCTGACATTCGCATTAACGGCACCCGCATGGCATCCGATAACGGAGGAATCGTAAACATTGTTTACAGGACGTTGTTTTAAGGGGCTTACATGACCTAAAGCGCGGTCACTGTCGGACTGCATAGAAAAGAAAGAGAAGCGCCATGACACAACGCTGGTAATTTATTGCAAAATATAAAGCAATTATTTTATTACAAAAAATCTATTATTTGGACTAAAAAATTAAAACACTAGTGTTTTAATAAGTTGCCTGTAGAATAATCTGACAAAAAATCAGAATGATTGTATGTATTAGTATTGTTTTTATTGTAAAAAGAAAGTTTTTAGAGGTATCTTCATGATTTTTTCTATCGTAAAAAATTTGTTGTTTTCAACACACTATCGTCTATCTATCTAGCATATATCATATATTTTTCTGATTTTGTTTACTGTAGTCGATCATATACTTTTATTGTTTCTAAAACTTGCGTTTTTTGCGTTTATGTCCTGTAAGCCCCTTAAGCGTGTTGTATTTTTATAGATACTGATCAATTGATTCCGTTATTCAAATGTTATTTATTTACGACATTATTAGAATACATAGGATTCTTTTTACGTCAGTTTACTTAGTATTTATCATTTCGTAGTGTAACATGCACAAGCTCTCCGTCCTTAGAAAATAACAAAATTATGAAGAGCTGCGTTCCCCGATCTAAATTCAACACACAGCCAGCAGGCTCCGTAGTTGCGTCGCGTCGTTTTGCCTACATCCCTTTTTTTTTAAAACAGATATGAGTCTCTCTTCTTCTCTTCTGTGATCTGAGTCACAGAATTTATATTCAGTTTTTGTCTGGTTTTTACCACGATTTTTTTCTTAGGTTCATTTTATGTACAAAATGTAGGTAAGTATGAAAGATTGTCATCATTAACGCTTCGACACGATGTCCTTTACAACATTGTATAGTATACAGATTAAAAATCTATTTATTATTGAATACATTCACAACAACCGGATCGAGATCCTTCATAGCAACAAGAATAATAAACTCAAATAGCCCTTATTGAAACGCAAGAGTTGTATTTTTCTTTTCATCAATTTGCGTCTTCATATTGTACTTCATGCTCCGCAGGACCAGTAACTTGGTGTGGCAAGGACAGGTCTGGTTTTACACGGTGCACCCTCAGGATTGTATTTATTCACAAACCTTATTTATGTAAATTGGCAAAATTGGCGCTCCAGCTGTCTAGCTATGTGAATGGGGTGAGACAAGAACTGTACAAACTACACTGAGAGAATTAAATAAAAAACGCTTTAATATAAAAAAAGTAAGTATTTTAATCTATATTTGTAGGTATGTTGTACAATCACCAGATGGTAAAAATGTCTTTCGTCACGTCATCTCTTTTTTTAATATAATCTTAATCATCTCATTCTATGTACAAATCGTCGTTTTCTTCAACATCTTCAGGTCACGCATCTCTTTGCGAATCCTAGGCAAGCCCGCGAGCAGCAGTCAGTGTGGAACGTACACTGGAGAAATGAGACAACAATTGTTAATCATACTTAATTTTCACTCTTCTTACGCAGTTCATTTCAGAATCAAACGTGTTCTTTACTAAGTAAAGAACAGAACACGGTTGATTCTATTACAATATTATCCTATTTAACAGCTCTTCGTATTCTATCTAAATTTCATCTGGAAACTACAAAATCTGCATCTAAGTCAGAACAAAATCTGGTCCTTTTGTTGTTTTTGCCAATGATATTATAAGTAAATTTTACACTTATAATATCATTGGTTTTTGCTTACTAAAAGAACACCCAACATCAAGATTAGTCAATCACCGGTGCATACTTGCTACTATAAGAAGAATCTAGGTACCAATCTTTCCTCTCATAAAGATCATGGTCAACCAATAACAGAATAGAACGTTGACTTCTTCAACTATCTTCAATATAATTTCTTGCACTTCATATAAATATCACGGTAATATTATCTAATATTACCGTGTACATAATGCAAGAAGCACGTTTTATATACTCACAGGTTCTCCAATTTGAGCGCATTTTAAGTCGTCCGTTACAGAATTTGGTTGAGCTTCAGCAGGCGTCTCAGGTAGAGGTACATCTATCTTCTCAATAGCCCCAACTTCCTCAACATCCTTAGGTACAGTACTAGCAGTAGTTATTACATATTGTGTAAACACAAAGAAAAGTACAACTGTGGAAAAGCGACGCATTGTGGAGAAATGAAGGTTGATACTAACGGAGGTTCGTGTTTGCAAGTAAATATACTTTCTGATTAACTCACATTAACGGCACCCGCATTGACCAGCCATAACGGACGTGAAAATATTCAGATTACAGGGCGTTGATTTTGTGAGTGATAAGCTCATCGACTTCATCGTAATGCCAAAGGTTCGCCAAAGCAATATCGACAGTCCCAAAAACTCGTCGAGTAATAGAACTTTGCAGCTTGAAATCTTCTTAAATACATTTAAGAACTACCTACACAAACTACTTGTTTGACTAAAAAAAACAGAAATGTTGAAAACTGCATCTTCAACTCTTAAAATTGGGATAAGGGCCAGGAGCCCAATTTAATGCGGCGCGGCGGCGGCTTCATCTGTATGGAAGATGAAGGCGCCATAACCTCTCTCACAATCTCCAGTAACCGTCATCTCTGAAGTCATCCTCTTTCTAGCCATAACATCTTTCATACAATCCATCATATCTTCGGTCTTGCTGATAAAGCCTAGGTACTCAAAACCTTCCTCACAAAATATATTATTTTTATTCTTTATTTCCTCATTGACCTCATTCATCTGCATCTCATGCCCATTTCATGACGACCGATTTCCATTTCGTCACGGCGACGCGACGTGCGGTGCCTCTTTCGGACTTCCGTTTACTTATATAAGAGCTAAAGTAAAATCCTTCTTCTTTGTTTCTATAAAAATATCACCATCAGTGAATCACGGAAGTCTTGGCATCATGGCCGATGAGTAACAGAAGCCGTTGTGAATTGTAATTTGCAATCTAAGTTAGCTAACAATAAAATTGATAATCTACCTACAACATTGGCCAGACCAAATATACCTACAGTAGTAGGGTTTCTTTCTACATTCTTTGCTGAAAATCTCGCACATGGACCGTAATTCGTAACACACTATCAATCTCATTCTGAATCATTTTGAAGGGTAATCCATTGCTTCCTATGTCTGAAAAATTTGAGCCACTCAAAAGCTTAGCACCATCATTGCAGAGAGCCATGGTTTTTGACGCGCTAGCAGACAGCGATGGCGATGTATTGTATTATTATCTAGTTCAATAGGAGTAATATCAGTTACCAAATATATATTTTAAACATATTTCAACAACCTGTAGACTTACAAACCAAAAACAGTTAAGTAACCTCATCAACATATTTTTCAACTAGGTAATCTGTTAAACAGGACAGTGCCATTGGAAGCCAACGATTTCTTATCTATTCTAAATACCTACGTTACTTTAAAAAACAATTACGTGTGACAAATTGACCTACATTATGGGGAAAACCGTTGGTTTTCTGTGAATCATGTGACGATCGAGGACTTATTGTATGATAATTTAATCTGATGACAATACCTAGGTGCCGCACAGAATAGAGCCTTCAAATGTTTTTCAGTAATCACAGAAGACAAAGGAATATAACATTACTGGACTAGGTGTAGGTAATGCTTTCCGCCAGACTACCGCCAGACTACTTCACTCAGGCAGGCGGTGCAATGAGGTTCTCGGAGTTGTCCCAAAAGGTATTAATCGTGGCAAAGATAAACCAGATAATCAAATCGACGCTTGAAAGGCAATATTTACTAAGCGACATATAATGTCGCTTAGTAAATTTTGCCTTTCAAGCGTCGAAATAGGGTTGAACATATCCCCACGAACCCGTTGGATGCGAGAAGCACAGAACCGGTCGAAGTGGAAGTGCTTGGGGGAGGCCTATGTCCAGCAGTGGACGTCTTTCGGCTGAAATGATGATGATGATGATGATGATGATGATATCCCCACGGTTGCAAAGTTGCAACAAATGCAGAAAACACTGCCAATAGTCAAGCAACAGCAGACTACCGCGCGTTAAACTTACCAACGCGCAACGGCAACATTGAAAGGATAGGAGTAGGTAAAAAAGTAGCGATGAAAGTTACTACCAAAACGAAAATAGATAAGAAGGTAAATGCTGGCAGGATTTGTTGACATTTAGCACAGGGTTATCAGCAATACGACTGTGGGCTGTGGGCTGTGGCCCCTTCGACTGACATTCCGAACGCCTTACCTATCGATTGAGATTGAATTTTGTAAAGACCCTAAAGATATTGCATTTTTGAACTAGCAGCTGTTACTATTTTTTTAAAGGTGCGTGATAAATAAATTAAGTAATTGTTAACTAACTAGTGAATACATAACAGTAAGCAAAAGGGACTTGTACAAGCAACTTATCTCAACAATTTAAGGTTCCTACACTTCCTACCTAGTCTATAGTTTATCATCAACATGTTAGGTAGGTAATCTGATTTAATTTGTTTATACTTTTAAAATAAAAAGACAACCCCAACATAAGATATTCATTTCAAAATTTGCATAAAGGCACCATTTACATTGACATTATTATAAATTCATACTGTGAACAGACATTTTACTAACGGTAAAACAGTTGTTTATTTTGACAACCGTATGTTTTACCCGGTTTCGAAACTTGTTTTACTTATTTTTAACACAACCAAAGTGAACACATATTTATTTATTCCATTGGCCAGGGATCGAAAGTCTCATACAATAAAAAATTAAATTAAAAATTTAAAAAACCCCCGACAAATTAAAATTAAGTAAGGAATCCCTACAAAAAGCATGAAATAAAAAAATAAATTTAAAAAAATCTTATGGAAGTCGGGGGACCGTTCTGTGGAACACCTTCTATTCTGAGGTCCCCCGACTTCCATAAGATTTTTTTAAATTTATTTTTTTATTTCATGCTTTTTGTAGGGATTCCTTACTTAATTTTATTTTTGTCGGGGGTTTTTTAAATTTTTAATTTAATTTTTTATTTCATGCTTTTTGTAGGGACTCCTTAATTTTTGTACTTATTAAATTTCTTTTAAGGATTGAAGGAGTTGTGAAAAAAAAATGTAATTCGCCATTTTGTGGTGGCGTCCATCTTGGATTTGAAATAATTTTTAATAGTGTATAGTATTCTACTAGTCAAGCCCTTTCATTTGATACCCATATTGAGGGAGTTGAGAAAAAAAAAATTAATTCGCCACTTTGTTGTGGCGGCCATCTTGGATTTAAAATTTGTTATAGTCTATAGTATTCTACTATTGAAGCCCTTTCATTTGATACCCATATTGAGGGAATTGTGAAAAAATATGTTATCCGCCATTTTGTAGCGGCGGCCATCTTGGCCCGATTTTCATCAAACGTAGCTAAGAACACTCCCGACTAATACACCTTTCAAACAAAAAAAACTAAATCAAAATCGGTTCATCCGTTCGGGAGCTACGATGCCACAGACAGACACACACACACACACACACACCCTGACACGTCAAACTTATAACACCCCGTCGTTTTTGCGTCGGGGGTTAAAAATTAACAGAATTATTATTCCGAACATTAATAAATTACACCTGAAAATCTTATCTTTGTAGTTTGTCCCATAGTCGAAGATCCCTAAGCCAATTCTTCGTGCGTAGAATAGGACTACTATGTATAATATTTTTTGGTTTTGTGGTTTTTGTTTATTTATCAACATTTTTAGGTAATTTTCACCTACCTACTTGGGAGTTGTCATCTTACTCTGTAGGTACCTAACTCTCTAACCAAAGAAAATCTGCGTGTTGCTGATAAAAATAGTTAATTAGGTACACACGCCAGCACATCAAGGTACTACAATCTGTCAAATTTCTTTAATAGATTTTCGACTTTATCGCTGAAGTATAAGGTTCAAAGTTGATTGGGAAAATTTTACAGTTTCGGGAAGTTTGATGTGCTGGCCTGTACCTAACTAGATTTAGGGCAAATTCACCAAACTTTCATACCTAAAATAAGTCATAAACTGAGAATTTTTTTTGAATATTGGACAGTTTTTTCATACAATAACTATTCGACGTCAATTTTGACGTGACAACGTCTTAAATTAGGTTGCGACTGGGAGTCACTTATGAAAAAGTGTAACGCTCGGTAACGTTACGATGAGTCACCGAACGAGAGAGAGGCCCGCCGAATGCCTTGCGTCTCTCTCCCACTCAACTATGATCGGATGATCGGTCGTTGTCACGTAAAATCTTCGCCCGTAAAACCGACTTTACAGGCAACCATTTTTTATTCCACGGCTATAAAGTTAAGATGACTTTGGTAAAATCAGCCCTGAGTATAAGATTTTGTACTGCCCTTGACAAAAGTTAGGAGATTAACAAATGGGGTTACTACGAGTAGGTACTATACTACATCTACGAAGGACCCGTGTGTAAAAATTACTAAGATCAATATGGACCTCACTTAGCCCTTGACTAACAATAGTAACTATGGGGTACCTATATACATATTACACATATCAGATAATTCCATGATATAAAACTAATTTAACAGAAAGCTTCTATAGTGTGCTCGCCAGGTTATAAAAAAAGTAAAAAAAGAAAGAGAAAAAGAAAATACGTTTATTTGCGGTAAACATGACGCAATAAAGATAAAAAATAAGAAAGGGTTGGGCACATCCACGCAAAACGGCTATCGCTCAGCATTATGCTGCGACCCTATGCATGACAGAGCGCCAGCGCTGGTTTTCAGCGACAGCCGGCGGCGCCGACGTATTGACGTCGTTGACGTCGTATAAGGCTAGACACATTCTCCTTTGTAGGCAGATCACAAAGGGGACGGATTTAAGTACCTACGGATGAGAGGTTCATGGCATTGTTAGGAATAATTTTAAAGACAAAATATCGTTGGAATCCTTTAATCACAGTTTTTACAAATTGGTCCTCCTCCATTATTTCACACTGCTGTTGTTACAAGGTTATCCATGTCATTGTTTATTTGGAAGATCTAGTTTAACTTGACATCTATTGGCGTATTTGTGGCAACGAGTGTTGGCGCAGCATTGACTGTCGGAAATGCACTGTAAAAAATAAATTCTTGATTATTATTAAAATTAAGTATTGATGATTATTTATTTCTTTTCTAAGTATCTATACCTATTAATTGCTACCTCAGTTTCTTGCTGGGATCCACATACATAATCTTGAAAATTGCCACACAGTATTAACGACAGAATTTAACTTACAAGTATAACCTTGCTAACAATCCAAAACTAATTGAATTTATCAACGAGGCTAGATTGCTAAGTCGATAAGACAAATCTACGGAGCAAAAGGTTTTAAAGGTCACGATGCTACTAAATAAACAAATAATAGAAATCTTAATGCAAAGGCAAGGCAAGCCAAGGAAGAAGTGGAAGGACCCTGCAAAACACGTAGTTTCCGGAATGTTTGAGAACAAAATAAAATAGTAAAGTACTTACAGGGTCTCCATGTTTGCCACAAGTAGCGCCATCAGCAGCTGGTTGAGGTTCAGGCTTGGCTTGAGTCGTCTCAATCAGGTATTGAGTGAACACAAGGAACAAAATAACAACACAAGCACGATTCATCTTGATCAATGTTTGACTAATACTGAAGGAAAAATATACTTGCTTCTTGATATAATTCCTGATGCAGATAGTCTGCTATTAACGTATGTACGCCGTACGGTCAACCGATAAACCGGTTTTCCTGATTTTGCAACGTCCACAATAGGAAGGCAATTGAGATAACACAGGTCTGCAGTTGTTTAAATAAATGACGCAAATAGTAAATGATAAATAACTAACTTACTACTTGCATCATTTAAATTTAATTTTCCAAATAAATCCAAGAATTTAATTGTCATTGGTAATGTTAGTACTTACAAACATTTTGTCTAAAAACAATTATGTAAAATATAAAACAAGCGTCATTATTTTATCGTTTTTATTTTGGTAGAATTCCTGTTTATCATCTACGTACGGCATCGAAATTATTTAGTTACACAGAACAAAATATATGCAACACTTAAAAATTATTTAAACAAAAAATCAAAAGGGAGTTTAAAGGGTGCTTGAGTAGCTCTTTGTCTCTGTGGCTGCCTCTGTGGCTGCCTTTGAGGAGCTCTGGTCGGCTGCTGGCCCAACAGTCCTGGTAACAATGGCACTTGCCCTGGTAAGTTCGGCAGCTGGACAGGCAGTTGTTGGAGGTTTAGTAAGTTGCCGAGAAGATTCTTGCATAGAGGTCCTGTTAATCTGTCGCCCATGTTGCCCCATAGACCGATCTGACAGAATCTGTAAACAAATACAACATAATGTATAAAAAGGCGTTTACAGGTTTTACGTGTTTTTTCCTAGATACATTACTTTTTGAACTTTGTAATTCAGGCATCAAAATAAAAAAAGAGGTAACTTAAATAATAGTTATTGAACCCACCTGAAATCCTTGTCAATAGTCAAAGATTCACCGATCTTCAAAAATTGATCGGCACTCTTAGGGAACAGACCACCAAAACCGTTCGAAGTGTTCGTCCCTTTGGTTACTTCCGGTCCATGTGCAAACTTGGCGATCAGACCCACAAAATTATCGCGTACTCGAGCATCCGTGCTCGAGACTTCGCCACCCATTGGCTGACCGTCAGGACCTAAAGGCTCAAAGATGTACGCCAGTTCGTCACCGTGGGAGGGACCTTGCTTTTTCTTGGGCGTAACTATCGGCTCTTCGCCGGGTTTCTCTGTAAAAGTTTTTAAGGTTTACAAGTTTGCAGCTGCGTTCTTCAGCGCGTCTTCAATTTCTCAAGCATATAATACGCTGTGGGTACATCCGTGATACTTTTTTTTTATTAGGTACAAAAGTCATAGGTATTAAGCCAGACGAGTTTCGAAGATAAGACAAAATTACGTCCTCCAGGCATTTTCTTTTTGCCTTGCAAAAAGTTTCACACCAGTTGTAGAGGAAAACATGTAGGTATATATTAGAATAGTTTTAGGTAATACTGACCAGCTAAAGCTACTCCAGGTAAGAAATGCCATCCTTTAGATAGGTTTCCAACGTGTTCAAAACTGTAGAGGAAGGCTTCACCGCCATTTCTCCATTGCTGGACACTCTCGAACGCCGGAAAATTGAACAGAGCATCACCTACGGAGTACGTTGTTAATAGCAGTTAGTTAATTATTATCACGGATATCGATTATTATCATTAAGCTAAGGTACTACCACGGAATAGATAAATAAGGGTACTACATTACTTATGGTATACCTCATTGTAAAATCTTGCCGAGCCAAACGGTGTTTACCAGAAAACCATCATGTCATAAATTCGTAAATTGGGTAGAATGCAGTTTTGCTTAGGTACTTAATTAATACATTATGTAGTACTTGTTTCTTTTTTTACATTTTGCCTTTGTCCCATTTTTTGACTGCATCATGTTCAATTAATGTTCTCTCCTTTAATATTTTATGTATTGAGTAGTTTGTTTTGAATACTCTACTTATTTGTTTCCTATGATTCATATTTGATCATTAATTATTGTATTGGTAATCCCCACTATCATATTTCTCACGATTTTATTATCTTTCCAATTGTTTTCTCAATGGGTTTTATGAGTTCGCTATTAGCGATAAGACACTCATTAATATGATTTATTTATTTATCTAGAGTGCACCTCTATCCAATTTAATGATTTCAATTCTAAGAAACGCATGATTTTAATAGGTAATTTTAATACTTACATCATATTTGCCAATCATTCAAACATAGGAGTTCTGAGATTTTATATTCATAACAAAAGACATATTGGAAAGGACTGTCTGATGCACATCTTAGCAAAATGTATAATTTCTGCATTCATTCATTTTAAAATCAAAATTCAGTTCCAAGAAGTGTTACAAAATATCGATTTGGTTGCTAGAAGCCCGAACCCCAACAAAAAATCCTTACCTACAAAGGATAAAAAGGGTTCGACCCTTCAGTTAGGGGCTGGCTATTGGGGTCCAAATGGACCCGTGAATGCGTTATTTGAATTGCAGCTGGCGTCTGTGCTTTTAAAATACACAATTTTTTTAAATAGGTATAATAAGTTTTTCTTACTTATTTGGTATGATAGCAATAATTGCTATTTGGCAATCGCTTAACTATACTGAACGTGACTCTAAAATTAAAAAATACCAGTTTTTCGTTTCACGTAAGTTGATATTTAAGTAGATTGAATTTAACTAGGTACAGTCAACAGCAAAAGTAGATGATCAAAATCAGAAATTCAATAGGAGCCAAAACTGATCACGAATATATGGCAGCTGTACTAGTAGTAAATGTTTGGTATGATTTACAATCACATACTTTTGAATCACTTCGACGCCACACAGTTCTGACGCGAACTCAGTTCATTAGTATTGAATTTCTGATTTTGATCATCTACTTTTGCTGTTGACTGTACCTAGGATAGTACCTACTAACCAGTTTTTTTTTAATATTAAGTATTTTAATTGGAACTGGTCGAAGTGGAGGTGCTTGGGGGAGGCCTATGTCCAGCAGTGGACGTCTTTTGGCTGAAATGATGATGATGATGATTTTTTTTTTGTTCCAATTATCATAACCCAAAGGATCAATATTTAGTTTAACAAAATAACATTTGGATGTTTGAACAAATACTCTAAAACGTCGATCTATGTTACCTGTGGCTTCAGCAACTTCGGAGAGTCCATCAACGATGTTAGAGGCCTGTTCGAACAAGCCCTGGTAGTAGTCAGATATAGGCAGCACGGCTTGCACATTAGCAGCCAGAGGGATCAGACCCTCGACTCCTTGCACCACATTCTGAAGACCACCAATCAAGTCTTTCTTTAAGAAGTCCTTCACGGTTTGAAGTTGGTTCGTCAAGAATTGGTTGTATTTGCCTGTCGACAAAAAAACATACTAAAATATATTTTTTTAACCTATTTAAATGCTGGCTGCTTCTTCAATAACTGCGTCAAGCAAAGGTATAATGAGCTGAAAGTTTACAAAATTTTACAGAAAATATAATCATATGACAAAAAGCCTTACCAAATACAGCTCTGGAGGTCTCGGCAGAGGTAACACCAGTGAGAAGTGGTACACGTTTCTTCTTCTTACTGAGTGACTCGGCGGGAGCTTCAGCGACTATTGGTGGCAGACCTCGGAGGTCGTCTTCACCTTCCACTCTGGCACCAGCACCTGGTCAACATAATTCCTACTTAAAACAAGAGCGAGTCGGACTCGCGCACCGAGGGTTCCGTACCAACATATGTTTTTAAATTTACATCGGCGAGGCCTATATTCTTTAGAGAATTTTAACACTGCGCACTGCGGTGTAGAATATTGCAGTTTTAGGTCAGCTCAGCGCCGTCTCTTGACCGATAGTGGAACTAATGTAACTTTTGTTGATGATTTCTGAAAAAGTGTGCTATTTAGAGTCTTCTTTTTATTTTTCCTGTAATCTTTACATAAACTTCTATCACATAGAATAATTTGAGATTTTTCTCTTTGCAAACTTCGGAGATAAGATAATTTGAGAATGTGCAAACAAACAAGTTGATAGCATTATGTACTTGAAATTTGTAATAGTTTTAGATGACGTTTGCCCAACTATTTTACGAATAAGAAAGGAATAAAATGTATATTTTTTGCAACAGGGACTGAAAGGGGGTCTGAAAATTCCAAGTAGAGCTACAGGGCATGTGGGGTAATATATGAAAGAGCGCAGTTTGCACATTCTTAAACATTTTTTATTTTTTTAGGTCACACATAGTTTTCGACTTTTGATGAAAAATGCAAAAAAACATACAGTTCCCCCCTTATTATCTCCGAAGATTGCAAAGAGGAAAATCTGAAAGTATTCTATGTAATAGAAGTTTATGTAAAGATTACAGGAAAAATAAGACGAAGCCTCTAAATAGCACACATTTTCAGAAATCATCAGCAAAAGTTACATAGTTCCACTATCGGTCAAGCAAGAGATGGCGCTGACATAAAACTGCTATATTCTACACCGCAGTGCACAGAGTTAAAATTTTCTAACGAATATAGGCCTTGCCGATCATGATTTAAAAACATGATGGTACGGAAAACGGAACCCTCGGTGCGCGAGTCCGACTCGCCCTTGCCCGGTTTTTTTATGTAGGTTAGTTATAATATTGAACTGAAACATCATTACTGGTATGCTGTTCTTCTCAAGCTCTTTCATAACTTACCTGAACGTCCTGAGATCTCTTCCAAAAATCTTTGCGTATCTACCATGTCCATATTCAAATCCTCATCCGCCTGTAAACATTAAAATTGAATAATTTTTAAACTAAATTATTTTATTAAGATACTAACAATGTTTTTTTTTTGTTTAGCCTAAGTATACTGTCCCACTGCTAAGCCAAGGTCTCCCCCAAGTCCTTCCAGGAACTCTTTTCCCGCGCCTCCTCGATTGAGCCGTCGCAGTACGCGTCCATCATCTCGCCATCGCTTTCTAGGCCGACCTCGGTGATGCCGTCCATCTTCAGGCACCCACTGTGTGTAGACTTTTACCCAGCGGTCATCTTCCATGCGGCTGATATGACCCGCCCAATCCCATTTGAGCCTGGCACCCTTCTTGTCTGCGTCTATTATACAGTTTTGGAACGCAGCGTGATGTTCCAAATTTTGTTCTATCTTTACACCCAGAATGCTGCGTTCCATAGCTCTTTGGCAAACTCAATGTTACTTAATACATAATAAAATTAAACTACATATTGTTAATTATTTAAGTAAGTATTCAGTACCTGCACGAGTTCTTCTACAGGCAGTTGCCTTAAGCATATGAGGAGACTTTCAGCTGGTTTTTTCGGGCACTTTGTACGATCAGCAAGTGCGTCAGCGTGTTTAGCTGGGTCAGGTCTCACGGCCCCCGGAGATAAAGGCGCACCGGACAGGGCAGCCACTCCCGTAGCCGTGCGACCTTCGGGAGACATTGCTAGGAGAGACGCAGCACTGCCACCAGATCCTTGACCCATCACAACCACCCGTTTTGCGTCACCACCGAAAAATTGAATATAGTCTTGGACCTGTAAATATATAACCACAGTTTCTTACATTATATTTCTGTCTAGATTTATCAATGGGCTCTCATGAAATTATATAAAGTTAAAGTTACTGGAACTATTCCATATTTCGAACACGTTATTAATTGCTCTGAAAAAAAAACAAAGGAACAGTAATAATTTAATCCTTCGGACGGATATGAAAGCGGAATACAGATTTTGTCTTGAACCACTAGCTAGGGTATACTGTATCTCTATATGTGAACATATACCCCCTTACTAATAAACGTTGTATAGCGTCTGTATAGTTACTTACTTCTTCTTTCGAAAGTCAAATTACTGACGACTGATAGAGAGAAATCGGTGTGCAACTATTCATCGGATATGATACGTTTATTACTAAGGGGACTAGAATAATTATTATGAAGGAATTCGTATTTAACGATAAGTTTAGTAGGCACATAGTTTTACCCTTACCCAGATCATAGCAGCATGCAGGTCAAAAAGACCAACATTTCCTCCAGCATCTCTTTGTCCTGTGCTGAGATACCCAAGTGATCCTAGGCGATATTGGGCAGTTACTAATATCGTGTCCTTCTGAACCAAATGTTGTCCCTTGAACCAAATTTATAATTAGTAACATACCAGCACACCGAGCACGCATATTTAGGTAAGAAGAAAGATTCATGATTTAAGACATTGCAAGAAAAAATACTTACACCATACGAGGCTGTCGATCCAGACCTGTAGTTGCCACCATGGATGAAAAAGACAACTGGGCTTCCTGCAATGCATAGATATAGAATGTCAGAAACATTCAATTCAATGTCAACAAAATTCTTCTTTAACAACGGAACAGCTATTGATGTTGTCTGATATCCCCACCTTCCTCCGTAGCAGGCATTTTAGGGGCGTACACGTTAAGGCACAAGCAGTCTTCATGGCCTATGATCCGTCTTGGCTGGTAAGGGTCTGGTTGGGGACATGGAAGGCACTGTTGGTTGGCCATCATCTCCCCAGCTAGGTAGCGGCGGATCGGCCGCTGAAACCTTTGGGGACCCACCGGTGGTTCTGCATATCTGTTGATAAAGTTCATGAGCTGAATGGTGCTGATCCATGCGTCATGTTCGTGAACGGGCGCCGTCAGTTGAGGCTGGTCATCACTTAGCTGCCTCAGCTTATTTTTAATTATTTTATTTTTGAATTGTTGTTTTGTTACTATTTGCTCTCTCTGGACGCTTTTAACGCGTACGTCTTTTTAGGGTTCCGTACCAAAATGGTAAAAACGGAACCCTTATGGTGAGACTAATAATTCTGTGTGTCTGTCTGTCACAGCTGGATATCTCAAGAACTACTAGTGCTATCAACTTGAAATTTGGAACATATTTAGCTATTTCTGTGAAAAGGGTTTAAAGTAACCTAACAAAACCGAACCTCGGGGTGCCCTTCGCTCGCTCTTGCATTCTATGTCGACGGAGCCCCGCTTCGCGGGGCACCTCTGTGAAAAGGGGTTTAAAGTAACCTAACAAAACCGAACCTCGGGGTGCCCTTCGCTCGCTCTTGCATTCTATGTCGACGGAACCCCGCTTCGTGTCGCCCCTATTTCTGTGAAAAGGGTTTATAGTAACCTAACAAAACCGAACCTCGGGGTGCCCTTCGCTCGCTCTTGCATTCTATGTCGACGGAGCTTTTTTTTATAAATGTGTATATGAAAACATGTACCTATTTAACTAGGTACTTGTACAGAAAGCGTCACTATGTCCTAACCCCACAAGTTTTAAAATGTTACACTGCTACAACATTGAATTCCTTACGAATAATCTAAAGAATACTTCAAAAAGAGTCCATTGTGTTGACTCGGATTCGAACCATCGCATCACCGAACGTCGTCATACTCATACCGGCAGTTTGACGAACTAGCCAGCGAGCCCGTATGAATTGCGATGAAATTGTTATCTACTATCGGCTGAGTCATTATATCTTTAGGTCCCTGTCTAATCGAAAGATGTTATAATTTGAGGGTATCCATTAATTTTACTTACTTACGTTGTCTTTATAAAATTAATCCATACCTTCAAGTTAGAACTTTGTATACGTTCACTTAAAACGGCGAAGAGTAAACGACTACTATTTATCAATTATTTTTTTAAATGATTCTGATTTTATGAGAACTAAAATAGTTGTTCTGTTTGTTGTAAAATAAGATCATAGTTTTGTTAAATAATAGCAATAATAAATATTATTAAATGATTAATAAAGTATTTTATTTTTCTTGATTTTTTAATTCTTTATAAATAATTATTACTTAAAACAAAATAGAAAAATATATCATAATAATATAATGAACAAAAAGCACATTTCGTGCCTATATAGGATTTGAACTTCCAATCTTATGCACGGTAAGCAGTCTTGAAACCTCTAGTCTATTTAGACGATGAATAAGTTGTCGTAAATGTTAACCCTATTATTGTTGCTTGTCGTCGCAAAAGTATTGTTTTATTGAAAAAACCAATAATAAAAACAGAATTAAAAAAAAAAACCTACTTAAACTTATTTATTCACTAAAACAATACATTATTTAAAATAAATTGTTTTTGCAAAATACAAAAACCAACTTGGGCCTATCACGGATTTGAACGCACATGTCTTTTGGTGGGGTAACTACTTAATGGAGCTGTGTGTACCATGGTACTATTATTCTTTTATGTTATAAGTACATGTTATGTGAAAATAAAGTTACGCAAAATTTATGTAGGTAAGTAAGTATATAATACTGATTATTATGAATAAAAAGAAATCTAAACAAAAAAGATATGACTTTGAATAATAGTGTAAAAGATGGTTATGTTGAGAAAATATAGGAAAAAAAATAAAAGTATAATAGGTAGATGTTTATTGCTACTGACATTATGAAGTTGAATGCTTCGGAATTATGAACATCCCACCAAAAAAATTTTCATGTAAAATGTTGCCAAGACGAGACCACATATGGCTCGCACTGTCAAAAAGTTATCAGATCTCATGTAGAGCCAAGCTTCTGACTCTACACGCCCTAACTTCACAAACTCTACACCTTAGTCAAAATATGAGGCTTGGCCGTTTCGTTACTACACGAACTATTGTATAACAGACTAGCACTTTGCCCGCGACTTCGTCCGCGTGTATTTCGTACTTTCCTCTCAAAATTTTGAATAGGTATGTATGTTTATGATCTTTATCATTTATTTAGATTAATAAGTATTCGGGCCAATTTTTAAGTTTGTAGATCAACGGAATCAGATTTTTCAAATAAACAGGATCCCCGCTTTTCACTCCCACAAGGGTGGATTTTTGAAAAATCGTTTGGGATGACGTGTCCATAACTTGACTCAAAGACCGATACCTACTTATTTTCGAGTTAATGACAGCAAGCAGTAAAATCAACCCATTCTTCTTCTTAGCGTGTCGATAGCAATCCTAAATGGACTCGGCTACTTGCAAAATTTTACACCCCCAATCTCCCTTTAGTTTTAAATTCATTAACCAAATGAATAAGGTTTTCATATAAACTGTATCCTTGCTTACCCCCCACACAGGGGTGGAATTTCGAAAAATCGTTAAGGATGTGTTTATTCCTTGACTCGAAGATTTATTGATACCAGTTTTCGACTTAATCTAGCCACGCAGTAAAATCCTCCCCGTAATATTAACTACACCTTTGTAGCCCGTTAGGGGTAGATTTTCGAAAAACCCTGATAAGTACATGTTATTCTTTATTTTTGGTCTTAAGTATAAATACCGAGTTTCGAATTAGTCGGACCGCGCGTTAAAATTCTTCCATACAAATTTTGACACCCCCAATCCCCCCCTTTTAGGGGGTAGTTTAAAAAAACAAAAAGTGCCAATCTTCATAATTTACTTAGATAAGTATTCGTGCCAAGTTTCAAGTTTATTAACCAAATGAATAAGATTTTTCATATAAACTGTATCCCCGCTTTTCACCCCCACAGGGGTGGAATTTCGAAAAATAGTTTGTGACGTGTTCATTACTTGACTCAAAGATTATTTTACCAATTTTCGAGTAAATCAAGCCACGCAATAAAATCCTCCCCTGTAAAATTACCTACCCCTTTTCACCCCGTTAGGGGTACATTTTCGAAAAACCCTGATACACGTTATTCTCTATTTTTAGTCTTAAGTATAAATACTGAGTTTCGAGTTAATCGGACAGCCCGTTAAAATTGTTCCATACAAATTTTGACACCCCCCAATCCCTCTTTAGGGGGTAGTTTAGAAAAACAAAAAATGCCAAACTTAATCATTTACTTAGATAAGTATTCGTGCCAAGTTTCAAGTTTACTAACTCAAGGAATAAAATTTTTCATACAAACGAAATCCCCCCTTTTCACCCCCTTAAAGGTTGAATTTCCAAAAACTCCTTCTTAGTGCTCCCCTACATTATAAAAGGAAGCCGTGTGCAAAATTCCGGTCCGGAGTCTGACCCAGGTTGGCTGAAGCAAGGAAAACCTGTTCAGGTGGAGATTCATAGACGACTCCGTCTCTGAGTGTACATGTGGTGCTGTTCCACAAACGATGGGACACTTAATATCGTGTCCTGCATGTCCTGTCAGCTGCACGTTACAGGAACTGGTGGACGCTGGTAATGGCGCCAAACAAGTAGCCGAATTTTGGGTCGAGTCCATTTAGATTGCTATCGACACGCTAAGAAGAAGAAGGGGTGGATTTTACTGCTTGCTTCCATTAACTTGAAAATGAGTAGGTATCGGTCTTTGAGTCAAGTTATGGACACGTCATCGCAAACGATTTTTGAAAAATCCACCCTTGTGGGGTGAAAAGCGGGTATCCTGTTTATTTGAAAAATCTGATTCCTTTGATCTACAAACTTAAAAATTGGCCCGAATACTTATTAATCTAAATAAATGATAAAGATCATAAACATACATATTCGAAATTTTTTGAGGAAAGTTCGAAATACACGCGGACGAAGTCGCGGGCAAAGTGCTAGTCTATATATATAAAAGGAGAAACTGACTGACTGACTGACATATCAACGCACAGCCGAAACTACTGGGTCTAGGAATGTGGAATTTTGCACACGGCTTCCTTTTATAATGTAGGGGAGCACTAAGAAGGGGTTTTTGGAAATTCAACCTTTAAGGGGGTGAAAAGGGGGGATTTCGTTTGTATGAAAAATTTTATTCCTTGAGTTAATAAACTTGAAACTTGGCACGAATACTTATCTAAGTAAATGATTAAGTTTGGCATTTTTTGTTTTTCTTAACTACCCCCTAAAGGGGGATTGGGGGGTGTCAAAGTTTGTATGGAAGAATTTTAACGGGCTGTCCGATTAACTTGAAACTCAGTATTTATACTTAAGACTAAAAATAGATAATAACGTGTATCAGGGTTTTTCGAAAATGTACCCTTAACAGGGTAAAAAGGGGTAGTTAATTTTACAGGGGAGGATTTTACTGCGTTGCTTGATTAACTCAAAAATTGGTATAAATAATCTTTGAGTCAAGTCATGAGCACATACCAAAGGATTTTTCGAAATTCCACCCCTGTGGGGGTGAAAAGCGGGGATACAGTTTATATGAAAAATCTTATTCAATTGGTTAATAAACTTGAAACTTGGCAGGAATATTTATCTAAGTAAATTATGAAGTTTGGCAATTTTTGTTTTTCTAAACTACCCCCTAAAGAGGGATTGGGGGGTGTCAAAATTTGTATGGATCAATTTTAACGGGCTGTCCGATTAACTCGAAACTCAGTATTTATACTTAAGACTAAAAATAGAGAATAACGTGTATCAGGGTTTTTCGAAAATGTACCCCTAACGGGGTGAAAAGGGGTAGGTAATTTTACAGGGGAGGATTTTATTGCGTGGCTTGATTTACTCGAAAATTGGTAAAATAATCTTTGAGTCAAGTAATGAACACGTCACAAACTATTTTTCGAAATTCCACCCCTGTGGGGGTGAAAAGCGGGGATACAGTTTATATGAAAAATCTTATTCATTTGGTTAATAAACTTGAAACTTGGCACGAATACTTATCTAAGTAAATTATGAAGATTGGGACTTTTTGTTTTTTTAAACTACCCCCTAAAAGGGGGGGATTGGGGGTGTCAAAATTTGTATGGAAGAATTTTAACGCGCGGTCCGACTAATTCGAAACTCGGTATTTATACTTAAGACCAAAAATAAAGAATAACATGTACTTATCAGGGTTTTTCGAAAATCTACCCCTAACGGGCTACAAAGGTGTAGTTAATATTACGGGGAGGATTTTACTGCGTGGCTAGATTAAGTCGAAAACTGGTATCAATAAATCTTCGAGTCAAGGAATAAACACATCCTTAACGATTTTTCGAAATTCCACCCCTGTGTGGGGGGTAAGCAAGGATACAGTTTATATGAAAACCTTATTCATTTGGTTAATGAATTTAAAACTAAAGGGAGATTGGGGGTGTAAAATTTTGCAAGTAGCCGAGTCCATTTAGGATTGCTATCGACACGCTAAGAAGAAGAATGGGTTGATTTTACTGCTTGCTGTCATTAACTCGAAAATAAGTAGGTATCGGTCTTTGAGTCAAGTTATGGACACGTCATCCCAAACGATTTTTCAAAAATCCACCCTTGTGGGAGTGAAAAGCGGGGATCCTGTTTATTTGAAAAATCTGATTCCGTTGATCTACAAACTTAAAAATTGGCCCGAATACTTATTAATCTAAATAAATGATAAAGATCATAAACATACATACCTATTCAAAATTTTGAGAGGAAAGTACGAAATACACGCGGACGAAGTCGCGGGCAAAGTGCTAGTCTTTATAAAACTCTCTTCAAATTTTCAAAACCTTAATACAGTGTGAAAAGCTTATAAAGTGTGGTCGGAAAATGACCTGCGTAGTACTAAAAGCAAACACAAATAAGTTACATTTAGCCCGCGTTATGAGCTGAAAACTATTTCTTACTTTCAGGAGTTTCAAGTCTTTTTAGCACTTTGCCCGCGACTTCGTCCGCGTGTATTTCGAACTTTCCTCAAAAAATTTCGAATATGTATGTTTATGATCTTTATCATTTATTTAGATTAATAAGTATTCGGGCCAATTTTTAAGTTTGTAGATCAAAGGAATCAGATTTTTCAAATAAACAGGATACCCGCTTTTCACCCCACAAGGGTGGATTTTTCAAAAATCGTTTGCGATGACGTGTCCATAACTTGACTCAAAGACCGATACCTACTCATTTTCAAGTTAATGGAAGCAAGCAGTAAAATCCACCCCTTCTTCTTCTTAGCGTGTCGATAGCAATCTAAATGGACTCGACCCAGAATTCGGCTACTTGTTTGGCGCCATTACCAGCGTCCACCAGTTCCTGTAACGTGCAGCTGACAGGACATGCAGGACACGATATTAAGTGTCCCATCGTTTGTGGAACAGCACCACATGTACACTCAGAGACGGAGTCGTCTATGAATCTCCACCTGAACAGGTTTTCCTTGCTTCAGCCAACCTGGGTCCGGAGTCTATTTAAAGCCTTCCAGGTTATACAAGGTTACTCATGTCCAGGTGGGAGGTCTTCAGCGGGTGGGACGAACGGTTTGGGTAAGGAAGGACTGTCTCGCCACAGCTTCAGTCTTTCTTGTGATGGTTCACCAGTGAGTGCGACGACACACTTTAAAAAACTGTTTCGGCTTTTCAGCCTTTTTGGCACAAGGATGTTGTCGTGCAAAGGGTCGTGTGTCGGAGACCATTTTGGCTCTTTCGCTGGAGCCAGTGCTCTGCGAACCACTGGTGGCGCTATTCCTGCTAGTGGATACAACATTTCCTACTATATTTCCCAGCAATCCACCCCTTAAACTTTATTACCCTTTTCCACCTTGGTAGGAGTCGATTTTTGAAAAACCCTAAAACAAATACCTACTTTTTTACCGAGTTTCGAGTTAATCCGACAGCGGATACATATTTTTCTAACCTATTAACTTTGTCACCGGCGGTTACCTACTAATACTGCCACCGCCGTCGCCGCAGGGGAGCGGCTGGACGACCCTGCCGTGGCGCTACGGGACCCTGGACTCTCTACCTCCAGCTCCCGCAACCTACGTCTGGAGGCTCTGCAGGACAGTAGTCACACGGAGACGGTCACGTTAGACGGTTTTAACTTACGCGTGCGCTCGATGTCCTACCCACGCCCGGCTCAACCAGCTTGTATCTAGTCTATCTTATTAAATCTAATCTTTGTAACGTAATTCTTCTTTTATTTAATATCATCCACCACTACACACTACCTAACGTCCTAAACGTTACAGAGGGTATATTGCCAAATTTCAAGTTTATTAACCAAATGAATAAGATTTTTCGTATAAGCTGTATCCCCTCTTTTTATCCCTAAAGGGTTTTGAAAAATCGTCTGGGATGTTACTATAGTTTGACTTAAAGATTATTTTTTCCAATCAAACCACGTAATAAAATACTCCTACTAAATAAAATACTATATGAAATTAACCACCTTCACCCCGTTAGGGGTAGATTTTCTAAAAACTTTGAAATACTTTATTATTTATTTTGGACTCTGGACGCGCTTGTTAAATTTATTACATTCAAAATTTTACACCCCCAATCTCCCTTTAGTTTTAAATTCATTAACCAAATGAATAAGTATTTTCATATAAAGTGTATCCTCGCTTTTCCCTCCTCACACAGGGGTAGAATTTCGAAAAATCGTTTAGGATGTGTTTATTACTTGACTCGAAGATTTATTGATACCAATTTTCGACTTAATCAAGCCACGCAGTAAAATCCTCCCCTGTAAAATTAACTACACCTTTTCATCCCGTTAGGGGTAGATTTTCGAAAAAACCCTGATACATGTTATTCTTTATTTTTGGTCTTAAGTATAAATACCGAGTTTCGAGTTAATCGGACCGCGCGTTAAAATTCTTCCATACAAATTTTGACACCCCCCCAATCTCCTTTTAGGGGGTAGTTTAGAAAAACAAAAAGTGCCAAACTTCATAATTTACTTAGATAAGTATTCGTGCCAAGTTTCAAGTTTATTAACCAATTGAATAAGATTTTTCATATAAACTGTATCCCCGCTTTTCACCCCCACATGGGTGGAATTTCGAAAAATCCTTTGGGATGTGCTCATTACTTGACTCAAAGATTATTTATACCAATTTTCGAGTTAATCAAGCCAAGCAGTAAAATCCTCCCCTGTAAAATTAACTACCCCTTTTCACCCGGTTAGGGGTACATTTTCGAAAAACCCTGATACAAATTAATCTCTATTATTGGTTTTAAGTATAAATACTGAGTCTCGAGTTAATCGGACAGCCCGTTAAAATTCTTCCATACAAACTTTGACACCCCCCAATCCCCCTTTAGGGGGTAGTTAAGAAAAACAAAAAATGCCAAACTTAATCATTTACTTAGATAAGTATTCGTGCCAAGTTTCAAGTTTATTAACTCAAGGAATAAGATTTTTCATACAAACTGTATCCTCGCTTCCCCCCCCCCCCCACACAGGGGTGGAATTTCGAAAAATCGTTTAGGATGTGTTTATTACTTGACTCGAAGATTTATTGATACCAGTTTTCGACTTAATCAAGCCACGCAGTAAAATCCTCCCCGTAATATTAACTACACCTTTGTAGCCCGTTAGGGGTAGATTTTCGAAAAACCCTGATAAGTACATGTTATTCTTTATTTTTGGTCTTAAGTATAAAAACCGAGTTTCGAATTAGTCGGACCGCGCGTTAAAATTCTTCCATACAAATTTTGACACCCCCAATCCCCCCCTTTTAGGGGGTAGTTTAAAAAAACAAAAAGTGCCAATCTTCATAATTTACTTAGATAAGTATTCGTGCCAAGTTTCAAGTTTATTAACCAAATGAATAAGATTTTTCATATAAACTGTATCCCCGCTTTTCACCCCCACAGGGGTGGAATTTCGAAAAATAGTTTGTGACGTGTTCAATAATTGACTCAAAGATTATTTTACCAATTTTCGAGTAAATCAAGCCACGCAATAAAATCCTCCCCTGTAAAATTACCTACCCCTTTTCACCCCGTTAGGGGTACATTTTCGAAAAACCCTGATACACGTTATTCTCTATTTTTAGTCTTAAGTATAAATACTGAGTTTCGAGTTAATCGGACAGCCCGTTAAAATTGTTCCATACAAATTTTGACACCCCCCAATCCCTCTTTAGGGGGTAGTTTAGAAAAACAAAAAATGCCAAACTTAATCATTTACTTAGATAAGTATTCGTGCCAAGTTTCAAGTTTACTAACTCAAGGAATAAAATTTTTCATACAAACGAAATCCCCCCTTTTCACCCCCTTAAAGGTTGAATTTCCAAAAACTCCTTCTTAGTGCTCCCCTACATTATAAAAGGAAGCCGTGTGCAAAATTCCACATTCCTAGACCCAGTAGTTTCGGCTGTGCGTTGATATGTCAGTCAGTCAGTCAGTTTCTCCTTTTATATATATATATATATATATATATATATATATATATATATATATATATATATATATATATATATATATATATAATATATATATATATATATATATATATATATATAGAAAAGTAATGAACAGTGAATAAGTTTTTCACCTTACGCCCATGTGATGGTAGCGAAACGACCAAGCCACATATTTTGACTAAGGTGTAGAGTTTCCCATCCGCAAAAAAAAAAAAAAAAACAGGTGTAGAGTTTGTGAAGTTAGGGCGTGCGAAAATTTTGTTTATCTGGTATAATCCAAACCCAAGATAGGAAGGTTAAAAAATGCGACGAAGTGCTTCGAGAAAAGGTAGGTAGTGCCCTTGCGCTTCGCTTGGCTCGTCTTGGCGGGGGCGAGTAGTTAGGAATTGTGATTGAACAATCACAATTCCTAACTACTCTGTAAAAATGTTAGGAAGAACATTTTCGGACTTCCAATTATCGGAGTTGAAAATTTAGGTGAACTTTGGCGCACCCGTGAGGAACAGCGGGGTTACTGCGTAACGGGAACACCCAAATATTCCGAAATATTTTATTCCGAATTTCGATGTTCCGATTTTCAAAAGTCCGATTTCATAATAGGTACATAAGAATTATAATGTCTAATAATAAAAATCAAGAAATTTATTTTACCGAACATCATTAATGCGATTTGTTTGTTTTCCGATTTTCATATGTTCGAAGAATCAAATGCTCGATGGGTTCTCTCTCGGTCCGAAAAACGACATTCTTTCTGAATTATTTCTGAATTTTCTTCTCTTCTTACGCTATATACGTTACCGTTACCGCACCCGAATTCAACGAACGCAATAGGTGACATAGGATGCAAGAGCGAGCGAAGGGCACCCCGAGGTTAGGTTTGGTTACTTTAAACCTTTTACATACAAATAAATGTAAAAGCGAAGCGGCGCTCTGTCGACATAGGATGCAAGAGCGAGCGAATGACAATACAAATACCTTTACCGTGCATCGAAGTCAAGTAGTATCGCAGTGAAAATGTTTCGCGGTAACGTGCATCGAAGTCAAGTAGTATTGTAGTGAAGATCTATCGCGGTAACGAGCATCGAAGTGTAGTGGCGTCGCAGAAACGGTCTTTCGCAGTAACGTGCATCGCAATTTTGTAGCATCGTATTAGCATTTATCGATAGTTTGTGCGTCGAAATTCTGTATTCTACTCGTATATTTGTCTTGCTATTCAGTTTTACAAGGAGTTTTTATTTCGGAATTCTAATTAATCGGAATTCGTATTTTTGATGTTTCGAATTAACATTAATTCGGACTTTTTGTTATTCGATCTATTGAAACTCGGTATTTTGAGAATATTAATTGTAAACGTTAGGAATATTGAAATTACGGGATTATAAAAAAATAGGATGAATGATAAATCGGAGTTGTTTTAATAGGAATTTTGAACCATTCGGAATTATGAAAATCGGTATTTTGAAATTCGTATTTGTGACTGTCGGAATAAAGTTTTTCGTATGTATAGTAATTAGTACCCCTGTGTACCTAACACACCACACGTCATACAATCGCAAATTCGCAATCGAACGCAATGCCTTTCATTTTACTCCTTGCTTTTCACCCTGCTGGACAGTTTTTATCTTGATATCAATAACATGAATGTACCTACCTACTTACTAAGTACATGGATAATCTGCCGGCCACGAAAACAGCGGAAACCACTATCAGCATCCGCCCAACTGTTTGTTCACTTACAATTAGATTTTACATTATTATTCGATTTTACATAGGGCGTAACTTATACAATCAAAGGGCGGTAACTATTTATTACTTATTACTGGACTTATTTAAAATTGTCCCAAAATGATTATGGATTCAACTAAGTACCTACTTTTTCTTTAGAGTAGAAGGCGAATAGGCAGGAAAAGATGTTAGTTAGGTAGGTAGTTGCTTTGCCCCATTCTTACTATTACCTATCTCCCTCTTCTAGAACATCAAAGATGTTACTAAAGACGAAGGTGTAGTCACAGTTTCAAACAGTGGTCTTGTCATGCATAGTTTGAGGTTGCCTTGCTATATATTATATGTATTAGCACATAACCAGTATAAGCTGACTGATTATATACGAAAAAACTATACAATGCGAGGTCAGCTAAAACTGGAAATTTATAGCTTGAAGTTTAGTGTAGCCGTGTGTATTACTTACACATGAGCTACTACTAAACATTTATCTACTGAAGAAATAACTAAGGTTTTACTGGTAGGTAATTGCAATTTGGTTATAAGAATCCATAGAATCATTCTCAGCAGCTGTACTAGGTTTCATAACCAAAGAACCTTCTTACTCTTTTCGTATCAATGGTACCTAAAGGTACATTCATACTTCTCAAGGACGAGCTGGTAAAACTTTGTACAGCTTGTGGTACACATGTGTACCTGCTCGTCCTAATAAATGCAATAAGAAAGGAACACAAGCTGCTGGCTGGTCTGGTTACAAAGTCACAACTCACAAGTTAGGAACCATGACAAAGTTAAGTGCTATATGGTGCTATCATCAAATCATATCCACCCATCGATCGTAGGATTCATAATGGATTGTACTACACCGCATTTATATAATGCAGAACCTCTTCTTTTGAAGTCGGTTAAAACCTATAATGCTTCGTATACCTACCTAATAAATACAGAGTTCAAGGAATAACTTACACTCTGCTTTGTCTGCATAACCATTGCTCCTTAGATCCTTGAAGGTAGCGATCCTATGATCGCCAAAATCTCAATCATTGATGACAATATACGACCTAGCTACGGCTTTATGACACTTAAGACTTACATAAGTTAATTAAAACTATACCTTATCCCAAAGAAGCTGTAATATCCAACTTTGTCATCTTTGATTCCTTCGATACGGGCGCTGAATCCATGCCGCTGGGCGAAGATCACCGCAGCATCAGGCTCGGGGGGTGAAGCAGGAGCGCCTCCAACTACAGCTTGCGCCGGCGTATACCATAGCGCTACCAGCGCAAGCGCAACAAACCACATCCAAAGCCGATACATCACTAACTCCTGTGACAGTGACACTCGCAGTCGGAACTAGACAACCCACGACTTGTGGTAATCGTCATCCGTGTTGCTAAATACCTACCAGCCGATGATAATTTTTGTTGAATCCTGTCTGTGATTCTGTTTACTGATAGGAAATGATTCCCGAATGTTTAAAATCCATGTAGTATTGCTTAATCATACTGTCAAGGCTATTACAGCGGAGCTCCATATTTATTATATTTAAGTGTGGTGGTGTGTCGAAGGCATGAATTGTACAGAGACGGCGTACAACGCCGTCGTAAGGTACACCTTACGCCGTCTGTGTATAATTCACGCCTAAGTGTCTAAACACTCTATGCCGAAGGTACGAGACCGAAGTTCGGCACGATTACGCCTGCAATGCTATTTAACGCACCGTAATTTCGGCATAATGTGTCGTCAGTAATTCAAATATTCAAATAGCATTGCGGCGTAATCATTCGTCGTCGTTGCTCATTTCGAGCAACTAATTAGTTAGTTTAACATTTTTTGTAAATAAAATTAAAATAATTTAAAGTTTTCCTATCATTTAATTTATCAAGTTTGTTAGAGAGATTTCATCCTAAGTGTACGGCCTGAGTGCCCGCGAGCGTGCAGCGGGGCGGGGCGTGCGGCGTTTGTGTCAAACAGATGCATTAACACGTAGGCACAGTATATATATTATCTATCTTCATAGATAGATTATTAATTCAATTCCTAGTTTTACTGCTAATTCCTTCCACACTTTCTGTTTAATTATTCTATTTTTATAATAGGGGATCCATTGACATATATATTACTAGCGTAAGGACCGGGCTAACCGCGCGACTAAATGGCACCAACTCGCTGGCCCTAAAATCACGGTTTTAGGGCCAACGCGACTCGGTTGACAGTGGTGCGCGCGAAGGAGAGAACATGTATTTGCCTGTCATAAAAATGCCTAGTTGCGTGGTAAAAGGCTGCAAAAATTAAGATACAAAAATTAAAAAGAAACATGGGATATCGTATCATCGGAATGTAACCTTACATTATTTTTGTTGCAATTAAATGATTAAATAAACACATTTTTATCTACAGCGACAATTATTTTACAATGGCTGCCATTGTGTGGCCAATGGCTGACAATGGCTCCTCGATGTGAACAAAGTAACCTTCTACGGACGTAATTTTTTTATTTGTTTTATTTTTGTCTTATGACAAAGTAACTTTGAATTTTGGTACTTACCAAATTAGGAGAAGACATAGGTATAAACGATTTTTATACAATATGCGATAGCGAATACGATACAAATAATATTTAAATTACAGATTTCCAAACTAAGGAGAAGGCTTTTTAACTTCATGCCAACAATGACAATGAATCAAAATAGGTAATAATATAAGAAAACCAAACAGTATTTTATTGCAAAATGTGCAATATGCAGTCTATTTGCTGCAAAAACTAGCTAGGTTTTTTTTTTGTAGTATATATATTTTCAGAATCTGGTATTCTGAGTTTAAAGGATATCGGCATGCAACTGACTTATACTGACTGACGACATAATGTGATAAAAAAAACATTTAAGTACGCACGTACAAGGTTACGTTACGTCGTCGACCTATGCAACGCTGCACTCACGTAGTTCGTATGATTTATAACAGATGGCGTTACTTTTGCTTGTATGAAGAACGTCTATGTAAAATGTTCAGATGGGCGCATCCTTACTTTTGAAATCATTGAGGGGATCAGTTGTTGCCCATAATTCTGGTTTAAGTTCAATTTGTGTAATAATGTCTTCGAACGACATGGCACATGGCGCGCACGCTTTCGCCGCTTCGCCGCGCCGCTGCAAACACAAACTGGTTTGAACTTGCACGCGACGCGCCGCTCGACGCAAACAAGAAAGCTGCTGCCCCCGCTCCGCTCGGCCGCCACTCAGTCAGGAGTCAGGACACCTGTTAATGCATCTGTTTGACACAAACGCCGCACGCCCCGCCCGCTGGACGCTCTATTTAAGCGGGCACTCAGGCCGTACACTTATAAGTGATCGTAATTCGTAACTATCGATGCAATAAAAGTACAGCCGGTCGATTCTGTAAAAATCTCACCGTGAAAACTTAGGTGAAGTGAGTTTGTTTTTGCTAGGAATTGACACTATTGACAGCTCACTTGGCGCTCACTTCACCTAAGTTTTCACGGTGAGATTTTTACAGAATAGCACCGCAGGTTGTAATTTTTACAGATTTTAGTCGGTTCGATTCCCGGGTGTGGCAGCCAAGCCAATTTTCGAAAATCTTTGAATGCAGTGTTATTTCTATTCAAAAATAAAGGAATGTTTTCTTTGAGTAAAATTTTCTATCTACAGTATTATGAGGGCCCTTCCCGGCGCGTCTATCGTCAACGCGAGCACGGTGCAAAAAGCTTGTTGTTTCATCCAACGCAATGTTTGAAAAAGAGGCAAAGCGAAAAGAAAGGGATAGCGCCTGAACGCTCGGTTGTCATTCGGTAACTAGTCGGTTGTTGTTGTTGACTACGAGTAGTGAGAACGCAAAATAGTGTTCGAAAATTTCCTAAAAATTGTTCCAGGAAATACGTGTTTTTGAATAAGCCTTACAAGTTTTTGGAAAAAATATTTGTCATTTAGAATTTCCATTACATGGGCAAGGCTTCTATCGAAATTATTTCTTTTTTTTACAATTTATGAGTACATTATGAAAATAGGGCGGTGCCAGCTGTGCCCAGGCACAGGGCGCAGACCCTGGAGGGGCGCAGATATGACCAGACCTGGGCCACTAACAATACCTACCTATTATTTATTTATTTATACGTGTGGATTCGCGTCGTCCGCGTATATTCTTCTTACAAATAAATAATAATCGTAAAAGTTTGTGAAGAATGTGATATCGAAGACGATTTTCCTGAAAAGCGTAAAAAGCGTCTTTACTCGCGTAAAGAGGTCGGCAAGCTCTTTGAGAGATTGATTGCGGGCCGCCTCGTCGGGCACCTGGTGAGGACGGGGCCGGATCTGGCGGACAGCCAGTTTGGCTTCCGCAAGGGGCGCTCGACGGTGGACGCCATCATGCGCGTGAGACGGGGGACGCGGTGTCCCGGGGTGGGGTCGCCGTGGCGGTGTCACTCGACATCGCCATCGCGTTTAACACCCTGCCCTGAAGCTGCATTGTGCCACTCCGGTATCACCGGGTGCCGACCTACCTCCGTCGAATAGTCGAGGCGTATTTGACGGACAGAGCCGTCATCTACCCCGGTCGCGACGGGGAGTGGATCCGGCGAGAGATGTCGTGCGGTGTCCCGCAGGGATCGGTTCTGGGGTCGTTCCTGTGGGACATCGGCTACGACTGGGTGCTGCGGGCCGACCTCCCTGATGGCGTCAGCGTGGTTTGCTACGCTGACGACGCGCTGGTCCTGGCGCAGGGGAGGTCGCATCAGGCGCGGCCGACGCGATGACACGCGGGGTTGCGATAGTCGTGGAGAGGATCCGGCAGTTGGGTCTCGAGGTGGCATTGCATAAGTCCGAGGCCATGTCGTTTCATGGGTCCCAGAACGCGCCACCATCGGGATCCCAACTAACGGTAGGAGTGGTTCATATCGCCGTCGAGACGACGATGAAATACCTGGGTCTCGTCCTCGACAGCCGGTGGAACTTCGTCGACCACTTCCGACGTTTGGCCCTCAAACTAGAACGGGCCGGGACCGCCTTCAAGCGGCTCTTGCCCAAGCTGAGGGGGCCAAACGCCTCCTGCCAGAGGCTTTACGCGGGGGTCGTGCGGTCCATGGCCCTATACGGGGCCCCGGTGTGGGCGCGTTCACTGCGGTGGCGAGCCACCCACTACCTGAACGCGCCCCAGAAGGTGGTAGCCGTAAGGCTTATCCGGGGCTACCGCACGATCTCGGGCGAGGCGGCAAGCCTCCTTGCCGGACTGCCGCCATGGGATCTGGATAGTCCTCGCGCGCCTGTATTAGTGGCGCGCGGAGGCACTACGCCCGGGGGGAAAATCCGCTTCCGCGGCAAATCGCGGCGGAGCGGACGGATCTCCGGCGTGACCTCATGGCGACATGGAAAGAGCGACTGTCGCAACCCAGTGCAGGGCACGCCACGATAGTGGCGATAAGAACCCTCTTTAAAGAGTGGCTAGAGAGGCACCACGGCGCCCTCACCTACCGCCTGACGCAGATCCGCCTGACACGGAAGTTTTGGGAGGTTCCTGCACATCATCAGGCGGGAGGAAACGCCCGGGTGTCACCATTGCCAGGATCACCCAGAGGACACGGTGGAGGTCTGCCCCGCTTGGGCGGAGCACCGCCGTTTCCTTGTAGAGGCGATCGGCAGCGGCGGCGACCTCTCGCGTCCGGCCCTGGTGTAAGCCATGGTCCGGGGCGAGAGGGAGTGGGAGCAGTCAACTTCTTCTGCGAAGCAGTCATGCTAGCAAAGGTGGCGGGACGGCTCAGGGAGAGAGCCTCCCGTCCCAGCCGCCGCGGGAGATGCTCCGGGCGTCGTCGGGAGCCGCGCGACGACTCCCGGCCTCCGTAGGCGTGGACCTGCGGGCGGAGAGTAGGTAATGGGTAGCTCACGGGCTAAGGAAGGAACACGGGTGGGTTTTAGTCAGTAAGAGTTTGACACTCCCTTCCGCTCCACCCAGAGCGGGTCATATGATGACTTCCCAACCGAAAAAAAAGGGCGCGGATATAGCAGCTCGCACCGGGCGCATAAAAGGCTAATTACGGCACTGCATTATGAACGGCCAAAGTTCAGGTAAAATTTGTGCAAAAAAGCTGATTTTTGGAGGCTCATACTGAATTTGTTTCTTTAATTTTTTTTTTTTTTTGCTTCGATAGAAGCCTAGATATGCTGAACAAGATATATATTAATTCAAAACAAACAGGTAACTGGTGACTGTCCGATTTCAGTTTAACAGGCATTGACTTATACTTTTGAAATCATTGGTACCAGCATCATTACTATACTCCTAATTCCAATAATTCTATAATTTCCTAATTTCAATAATTTGTAAGATATCCGCGTAAATGTTACCTCAATAGATAAAGCGATTATCAAGCATGTTTTCAAAAAGGTTTGAACAAAAAAAAGCATGCTCCGTTATTTTTAAAATAAGGTTTACAAAAAGTATTTATGAATTTAAAAATTTGTTATGAACTTTAAATATTTGTAAAAAAAATGTCTAACGATACAGACGCCTAAAACATGTTTTGCTAGATTGCTTACACATTACTTTAATTAAATACAATAAAAATGAATTCGTTTATCATTCAATTTGGCCATAAATAAATAGTTTAGTTAAAACTTTAGGAATTTTTGAAAAAAATCTTAATAAATTGGTAAAAAAAAAGTAGTAAGACTTCGTCTAAGACAACCATGGCTTAAATGGTTCTAAATTGTCTGTACTATCTTCGCCTTAAAGCTTTGCACCCATCTTCCAATCACCCTGTATAATGTCAATGGCAGTGGAGAGAAACAGATCGTCCATAAATTTAATAAAAAATGAGTTATTCATTGACATAAGTACATAAATATTACTGAGTTATTTATTTATTTACTTAAGTACTTACCTACATCTAAATTTCGATTCTAAAACTAGCTTTGAGAATTTTATTTCAAAGACAACAAAAAGTTGTTAGCTCTTGATAAAAGCACCCAAAAATATGTGTTTTAAGGGGATAGTGTGGTGTTCAAAGTTGCTCTAAGGCAATCACTTGCTTAATGCTTAATGCTTTATATTTTAAGCATGATTTTTTATATGCTTTATTAAAGCATACTTTATTTTATACGCGTAGGTACCTGATACTTGACTTGTTATGTTACGGGCGGGCGCGAATAAAGCAAGCGCGGTGACTGACAGCATGCTAAAGAATATTACATCGCGTTTATGAATTACGATAAAACAGATACAATCAACTCAACCAACAACAACTCAACAACAACATCAACAACAACAACAACAACTCAACAACAACAACATCAACAACAACTCAACAACAAAATCAACAACAACAACAACTCAACAACAACTCAACAACAAAATCAACAACTCAACAACAACAACATCAACAACAACAACTCAACAACAACAACATCAACTCAACAACAACATCAACAACAAAATCAACAACAACAAAATCAACAACAAAATCAACAACATCAACAACAACAACATCAACTCAACAACAACAACAAAATGAACAACAACAATTCAACATCAACATCAATAACAACAACATCAACAACAGCATCAACAACAACAACTCAACAACAACAACAACTCAACAACAACATCAACAACTCAACAACAACAACAATATCAACAACAACAACTCAACAACAACATCATCAACTCAACAACAACAACATCAACAACAAAATCAACAACAACAACATCAACAACAACAACTCAACAACAACAACAACAACATCAACTTTCCTTCATACTTATACATTATCCTCATATACCTCATACGATATTTATTAATATATATTTATTTATTTACACTAAAAAAGTTCGAAGCAAAATAATCACAAAATTAAAAAACACGAACCAAATAGCATATCATTAATTATATTACGTACTAGCTTCTGCCCGCGACTTCGTCCGCGTGAAATTTCTTGTACCCCCACCCCGTCGCGTCGCAACACTTCGTATTCGCTTACCGTTCACTCTGAGTTTTTTTCTTTTTGCTCGGCTCCTAAGGGTCATAGCGTGATGTTAAATAGCCTATAGCCTTCCTCAAGAATTGGGCTATCAAATGCAAAAAGATTTTTTTCAAATCTGACCGGTAGTTCCTGAGATTATCGCGTTCAAACAAACAAACTCTTCAGCTTTATTATTAGTATAGATAAAAAACTCTATGGCCCATAACTCCTTAATAGGTACCAACTCTTAACATCTTACACACGTGATAACTTTTAAACGAAATATCCGATTGAGATGAAACAAAAAGTATTTTACTTCTTCATAAATACTCTTGATAACATAATGCTTAATTTCGATAAAGATTAATATTACGATACATATATAACGTAGTTTTTTTTTCTTCAGACGATTTAATAATTATTTTGAACACAAAATCGGTTATTGTGATTAAACCATGATAGCTAGATATATGTTCTCGCGGACTTTTTTGTAGGCCTTAATGGGCTCTACAAACCCGTAGTACATCATTTTGTTCTATTGTCAATAGTTTTTGCAGCGCACGCAAAAATAGGTTTTCGATTTTACACCTTGTGTTACAAAATAGCAATTTTATTACGGATCCCTAATTTTGAACAACAAAAAAAAAAAAATAGCCTATAGCCTTCCTCGATAAATGGACTACCCAACACTAAAAGAATCATTCAAATCGGACCAGTAGTTCCAGAGATTAGCGCGTTCAAACAAACAAACAAACAAACAAACTCTGCAGCTTTATAATATTAGTATAGATTAGTATAGATTCATTGCTTAATGCGTTTCGCGCGATGACAGAGACAGAGTGCGATGAAAAAAAGCAATAAGCATATGGCAACTTGTGAGAGCCACGATAGCGTTTGCTTTATGATGTGTGTATTAAGCAAGGTGCTTTATTTTGCTATATGATATATTAATCATAACCACCACTCATAGGTACTTAAAATTGAAAAATACTTTTATTTTCTTCCAAATAGGTACTTTTTCTTTCCTATTCAAAGAATTTTATAGGTACGTTATTTTTCTCAAAAAAAGTTGGCAACCCTACCCGTGGACCATCCTGCTACTGAATAGTGATGTACCTAAGCATCTAAGTAAGTACAGATAAAATGTGCGTTCTCGATTATTAATAATCAAAAGAATTTTAAGTAGGTACTTACCGTTATATCGATTTTAGGCAATAATTTTTTCAGAAGCATAGGTACGGACGCCAGCAGGTCAACCTACCCGAAACTGTCAGATTTTCCCAATCAACCTTGAACCTTATATTTTAGCAATAAAGTCGAAAATCTATTAAAGAAATCTGACAGATTGTAGTAACTTGATGTGCTGGCGTCTGTACAGTCCCTAGGCGAAAGCGCCAGGGTAGCCTGCGAAAGTCATTTTTTTACGTTTTTTGCTATTTGCTGGTCAGTATTAAGTTGTACGTTGATTAAAATATGATTCGCGGCCGTAACAAATATGTATTTACAGAATTATAATCATTAAAGTCATCAACACAACTCTCTAAGACCAAGTAATGCCCAAGAATGACTATTTCATGAAATCTTGACATTTGGGGATTATACTAACTTAACAAGTTGTATTACTGATTGTAATGAGTATAATTCCGGTTCCGGTTTTCGGTTAGACTGGAAGCCGACCCCAACATAGTTGGGAAAAGGCTAGGCAGATGATGATGATAATCATTAGAATCATTAATGCATCTTTCTAAGTTAGACTTTTAGTCCATAAGAACCAATCTCTTACGGAAAAGTGCTAAGTGAAAGTCCGTACTACGTGCATTCCACTGTATTTATTTAACTTTAAGAGCGTTTACGCCGAACGGCATTTCATACAAACTTTCAAGCCCTTGTTTTCCGAAATTAATGAACCGATTTAAATGAACTTCATACGCATAAGCAGGATACAAAGGTCTAAAAAGTTAGCAGAGAACATTTTCAAAATGTCTTATTTAAAAAAAGATAACTGGAAATCTCTGTTTCTATGAAAAGTTTAAAATCGGTCTAATTTGGCTGTAACCCTATTTTTCGAAAATGTTCTCTGCTAACTTTTTAGACCTTCGTATCCTACTTATGCGTATGAAGTTTCATTAAAATCGGTTCGTTCATTTCGGGAAACAAGGGCTTGAAAGTTTGTATGAAATGACGTTCGGCGTAAACGCTCTTAGCATATTTTATGATTTGAAATTATAAAATTTTATCGAATCTGAATCGGCCAGCACCAGGAACTTGAAAACGAAATGAATTTCGTTCCGTTACCACTAATGTTATCGTATAACGTTCCAAAATTGGTAACGATACTAAAACCTAAAAATATCAATAACGTTACAAAGAATAACGTTATAGAATATAATTTAGTAGAACAATATTATAAGTAACGTTATAGGTATGAGTAACATTAAGCTTATATCTGCTTGTAATAAGAATAACGGTACAGGTGAACGTTACAAATTCATTTATAACGTTATTCTTCATACTTTTTCGTCATCCTTTATGTCACGAAGCTGGCAAAGTTGAGTATCGAAATGAATAACGTTATTATATCGTTATACCAATAACGATATATTGATCATATCGTTAGTGAACAGTTTAAGATTTCGTTGCGTTTGTCAGTATCGTTATAGCCAAGGAATTAATTTTGTTACGATCCTGGTGGAACGGTACAAATTATCGGTACTGGAACTACGCGTAACGTTATTACCGACTTAAAAAAAAAGGAGGTTATCAATTCGATACGTATGTATGTAATATTATTGGAATTGCATTATATTCACATATGATGATCTATTAGGGCTTCCAAACAAATATACAAAATTTCATAGACGTATGTATGTATGTATGTTTGTCCACGCATATCTCCGGAACTATTAATCGGATCGTGACCATTTTTTTTTATTGGCTTACAATTTCTTCAACTTAGGGAACAGTGCAAGTTTCATCAAGATCGATTCAGTAATTTTTAAGATATGGACTAATACGTGTAAGTGTGACGGCCTGGCTTATTGATAAGAGCTACGGGTGTAGTGTCAAAGGGAAAACATCTCAAAACCTTGGTCAAATACTAGTGCAAAAACTAAAAATTACGAAATAAAAAGTAATTTAAAAAAATTAAACCGACTTCAAAAAGAAATTAACTCAAAATTATGAAATAACTTTAATTTCGGAAGTCGGTGGCATAAAACTAAAATACAGATCCCAAGACACCGACTTCCGAAATTAAAGTTATTTCATAATTTTGAGTTAATTTCTTTTTGAAGTCGGTTTAATTTTTTTAAATTACTTTTTATTTTGAGTTACGTTTCAAGTCCCTGGCCAGCACAGCACATCATTATTCCCCTCCCTCCATACTATACCTCCCCTCGCTTCGTCGTTCTGTCGTGCAATTTATTAAGGAGTGTGCATAATGGCAATACCCTCCGGCCCAGAGTCGCCCCGGACATCCGATTGCGTAGTATGGTTTCGACCTAAATGCATCGCGAGACTAAAAATGTTTCTAATCTCCATTTTTCCTAGAAAATAATTTTATAGTCTTTTTTAACAAATAAATAATTTCTTTAATAAAAAAAAGTGACAACTTTGTTGCAGTCTAAGTAGAATAAATACTACTTTATACCATAGATCTGAGTCGGAGACCAATTGACTCTCAAACTTTCAATCATTTAAATAAACCAAAAAAAAAAATATAGACAAGAAGACGTCTAGAAGAATAGCTCAAATAACCATATAAAGCGTGCGTCATATTATTCTAGTGCGAAACTTCAAAGTTGAAAGGAGAATGCCGTTTAATACATGATGCCCTGTACCAAAAAATAAAGTCCACCGTCTAATTCAATTCAATTCCTTTATTTCGATCAACATTGGATCATACAATACAATAGTATTAGGTAGATACATTAAATAAAAATAAAATAAAATATAGAAAAATAATCAAAAATAAGACAAAACACAACACACAATTTCATTATTCTAGTCTAAGTGTCTACAGTATTGCTCTTCCTATATTGCGAGGTTAGGTTCTAGAAGAGCTGCGACGCGACGCCCCCGCATAAGGTATTTTAAAATGTGGATAGGTACTATTAAATAAAGAAGTTATTTTTAATAATGTTTATTCACGGGTGTACAAAAATCTTAACGTATCATATACTCGCGTACACCGAATAACCGCGACTTTCACCAGGTCTGTAGTCTGGACTGGACTACTATAGGCATTGATATACATACACACTATAGGTATATTCATAATATTCTACTCGTCAAGAATTTCCAAATGTTACTTCACAGTTATTTTTCAAACCAACATGAAACAATAATCGCATAATTACGTAGAATACCACCAGGATCTTCCTAAAAATGAAAAAAATTGTATGCACTTCATAACAACGGGTTGCTATTATTACCAAATCAACCAATGAACCAACATGATTTCATAAATAATGCCTCGCACAAACAACAAAAATCAACAATCTCCTTTCAACTAGAGTTAAAATATATCAAGACTAGTGGACCCCGTACATGTGCCGAAAAAACAGCGCGGTACCACGGTACCGGAATGTTGTGGAAAAATAACAAAATGCACGAAATGCTTCAAAGTTCTATGAGCTGGTAACATTAAGTTAATAAAAGCCTGATCGGCGTGCACAAATAAACCAAACCACATTGCGATAAGGTCTATTTTGATCTGCAGTATTTGTTTTGGAGATAGTAATATTCCTCTCTCTTTCTACGCCGTGGTAAGGCTTGTGGAACAACTTTATTATAGCTGTATTTTATAAGTTTATGATTTTTTTATCAGCCATTTAATATTACTTAGGTAGGTACCTACTTATTTTAGTATTTCAGCAATTGAAAAAAACTCACTTTTTTCGGTAACACACTTAAATTACTACCGAACGAAAATGTTTTTTTTTAAGATTTTAAATCTTTCTTCCTTCATTCTAACGATTTATCTTTGTTTTTTTGTTATAGGTGCTTATCACTTTTTATTTTTTTTTCGGTTTGTAATCCTAATTTTGACACCTAAGCTAAATACGTAGCCTAAGTAGGTAAGTAGATACCTATTTCTAATAAAGTACGTGACACGGTAGGTACTTACTAACCTAACCTATCTATCTATATTTACTAACCTATCTAAGCTGTTAAAAAAACATCAAAAAAGTATCGGATATGAGAAAACTTCCTACCTACTACCTGCTTACATCAATTTTTATATTTGTTAATCTCTGTTCTCTGCTAATTAACCAACGGTAAACTATGAGTTTTGATCTGGGTAGGTACCTACATAATTTAATTTTAAAGTAACTTACGGTTTTACAAATAATATTGTTAGTAACATGTCCATACTTGTAATCTAATAACTTATTCTCTTGAACATAAGGTTTTACTTTTTTTTATTTACAATCTTAAACAATGTATTTCTCTTTTTTACGCAGTTGGTTAATGTAGGACATCACGTCGTCTGGTTACAACACCAAAACGTACTGTGCCCCGCTACCAGAATTTGTGTATGTCGAAATAAGCCCAATTTAATCAAATATTTTATATCAGCAAATGTGCAAACAAAAAAACGATTGACTGTAGTATACCAAATCAAGTAATTATTATTTTTTTCTTAATAATTGGCTGAAATACATTTCGTGCAATTCTTCGTGCAATTCGCCCGTTGTGACGACACAGTATACGTCGATTTTGCGTCATCACATCGTGAACAACGCTCAAACGGGGAGGACGTGGGATGAAACTGACAGTGCGTGCAGTGCTACATTAGAAACATTGTTTTATTATTTTGTTCAAATGTTTCTAATATCGGATTTATAAAGTACAAAGCTTAGGATAGGTAAATATTGATCGTCTAAATTATTGTTATATAGTGAATATCATTGTGGCAACGATATATTTATACTTGCATTTTGTTGTTTTCAGGTTCCTTTCGGGGTCGCCGCCATCATGGCGTCGGACGAACAATTTTCACTATGTTGGAACAATTTCCATGCAAACATGTCAGCAGGCTTTCACGGCCTGCTGTCGCGTGGAGATCTAGTAGATGTTACGCTGGCTGCCGAAGGCCGATTATTACAGGCACACAAATTAGTTTTATCAGTATGTTCTCCTTTTTTCCAAGAGATGTTCAAAATGAATCCCACACAACATCCCATAGGTAAGATAAATTTCTATTTAAATTCTACGTTTGTACATTTTGTTTTCGTGATTTCGTTCTTCTAACGTGTTTTTCTTTGTTTCAGTATTTTTAAAAGATGTTAGTCATTCAGCATTAAGAGACTTATTACAGTTTATGTACCAAGGTGAAGTTAATGTTAAGCAAGAAGAGTTAGCATCGTTTATTAGTACCGCGGAACAGCTTCAAGTGAAAGGTCTAACCGGAAATCAAAATGAAGAAAGTTCCACGCCATCCAAACCAAAGCCGACCTCTAGGCCAGGCCCGAGGTCGTCACAACAAAGGCAATCATCCGTTATGACTAAGTTAGAGACTGATTTAGATTCTAAGCCCTCCACCACTCCAGTAGCGGTTAAACGACCAAATAGGCCATCAATAGCGTCAAATAATTCGTCGTCTTCACAAAGTGGACCTGCGAAACGAAAATGTGTGGACCCATTAGAAGCCGGACCGTCAGGATCAGCGAAAGAGGAATTTGTGACGATACCTGATGAGGACGAAAACAACGCCGTGGCACCCAAAATGGAACCTGAATTCGTTAACGAAAGTATGTGGGACGATGACGATGATGGCGCTAACAATGAGGAAACAAACTTCGGCGAAGATGACTCGAATATGGAAATGACTGGTAAATATTCCTCTGAACAAAATTTATTGTCTCGTGTCAGTGCAATACTAATAATGTGTTCTTTATAGGCTTTGATGGCTCAACGACTGGTGATGGCAATATAACTGGAGGCGGTGAAGGTGGAGCAGTTGGAGATGCACAAGGTAGGTTTGCAACTTCCTTTTGTAAAGACAGTTCGTCCAAGTCCTACTCTTGGACAAGCTGTCTCGTAAATACGGCTTATGTGATCAAGATTCTATAGCAATGATTACATAAGTCGCTTAGTCGTAGAATGAAATTTGTAAGTTAGTTTAAGTAGTTAGATTAGTATTGTGTATTGAGATGTTACAGGTAACAAGGTTGGTTATTGAAGGTATTAAAAGGTCCTGGTTGGTTTAAGGTTCGGTAACTGTTCTAATAAGGTAATGGTAATTTGCAAAAATGTACATCGAAGGTTAAGGTAATTGTTCTACTGGTAATGGTATATTACATCAAAAGGTAATTGGTAAAATGTACATCAAAGGTAAAAGTTCAATAAGGTAATTGGTAAAACTGGAGAAATCTGGTAAGGTATGGTCGGTAAAAATTGGCTGCCTGGGTGGAATTCTGAAGGTAAACTTCAAGCTGGTAAAGGTATACGGTATATGAAGAAATGGTAATGGGCTTTACTGGTGTGGGTAAGCGGTAAGGCCCTTTGCTAGCGAAAGCCATGGTAAATGTTGATACTGTACGAAGAATCGAACGATGGTAATTAGTTTTGCGGTGGTCAGGTATCTGCTGTTGGTACTCGCTATCGTTTCATAGGTATAATACGGCCCGATTTAAGGCTCCTACAGACACGGGCATCGCTCGTGCGGCTTGCGGCGCCTGTTTGTAGGAGCCTTCACGCATCGAAGCTGTGGTGCTGCTGTGTTCATTACCTTGTCGCCTACGGGTCAGTTCACACAAGACGCGACGCGCAGTTTTCAAGATGGAAATACTTTTGCAGACCTTGTCCACTGCACCAAAAGGTACACGATTCACTGAGCTACGCCGCGCTGCGTAGCTCGACGTAGTAGGTAGACACTGAATTTTATTGTGTACATTTTAGTGTAGTAGATAAGGTCTGTAAATTGTATTTCTATCTTGAAAACTGCGCGTCGCGTCGCGTCTGTGTGGACTGACCCTACCACTACTAAACCATTGTGCGTCATAGTATGCGACGTGCAGTGGGTCGTCCCTCTGGACCTCCTGTGTGTGATGGTATGCTACGCGCAGGAGGTGGTAGCGCCCATTACACGGTAGGTTGGCGAGAGTCAAGCCTCGTCCCCAATGTACATAACTCCAGCTTCCTCATATGTGATAGAACAATAATTTCTACCTATGCCAAAATTTACACAGTGTAGAGGCGAATGTGTAAAGGCTCTTACACACTGGCGCGACGCGACAGTGCGACGCGATTCTGCGATATATACCCATAGAACAATTTCTACGGAAACGCGCGCGACACTTCACACAGGCGCGACGATTAGCGCTACACCGTGTAGCCGCGATATCGCCGCGACACCATACAAAATGAACATTTAGTATGGTGTCGCGGCGATATCGCGGCTACACGGTGTCGCGCTACTCGTCGCGCCGCGATTCGCGTCGCGCTTGTGTGTAAGGTGTTGCGGCGCGATAATATCGCAGAATCGCCAGGCGACACGTCGCGCCACAAGTCGCGCCTGTGTGTAAGAGCCTTAACACAATTTTTACACATTCGCCTCCTCTACACTTCTCGTGTACCTCATACGGTGTGCGTGTGGATTGAGTGCTCTTTTTGACGTGACAACGTCTTAAATTAGGTTGCGACTGGGAGTCACTTATGAAAAAGTGTAACGCTCGGTAACGTTACGATGAGTCACCGAACGAGAGAGAGGCCCGCCGAATGCCTTGCGTCTCTCTCCCACTCAACTATGATCGGATGATCGGTCGTTGTCACGTAAAATCTTCGCCCGTAAAACCGACTTTACAGGCAACCATTTTTGACGTGACAACGTCTTAAATTAGGTTGCGACTGGGAGTCACTTATGAAAAAGTGTAACGCTCGGTAACGTTACGATGAGTCACCGAACGAGAGAGAGGCCCGCCGAATGCCTTGCGTCTCTCTCCCACTCAACTATGATCGGATGATCGGTCGTTGTCACGTAAAATCTTCGCCCATAAAACCGACTTTACAGGCAACCATTTTTTTTTTAAAAGTTCATTATATTTTTACGAAATCAAGGAGGAATTTAGGAAATAATTGTGAAAACTTCATGGTGAAGATAAAAAAATTGTGAAATCAATGGTGAGAAAGTTGTGGTCAATTAACTAGAACACTCAATCTGCTAACCTGAGAAAATACTGCAACTCGTGCAATATACTAGTTAGACGTTTATCATTTTTACCGACTTCAAAAAAGGAGGTTATCAATTCGATACGTATGTATGTAATATTATTGGATTTGCATTATATTCACATATGATGATCTATTAGGGCTTCCAAACAAATAAACAAAATTTCATAGACGTATGTATGTATGTATGTATGTATGTATGTATGTATGTATGTATGTGTTTGTCCACGCATATCTCCGAAACTATTAATCGGATCGTGACCATTTTTTTTTATTGGCTTACATTTTCTTCAACTTAGGGAACAGTGCAAGTTTCATCAAGATCGATTCAGTAATTTTCAAGATATGGACTAATACGTGTAAGTGTGACGGCCTGGCTTATTGATAAGAGCTACGGGTGTAGTGTCAAAGGGAAAACATCTCAAAACCTTGGTCAAATACTAGTGCAAAAACTAAAAATTACGAAATAAAAAGTAATTTAAAAAAATGGTTGCCTGTAAAGTCGGTTTTACGGGCGAAGATTTTACGTGACAACGACCGATCATCCGATCATAGTTGAGTGGGAGAGAGACGCAAGGCATTCGGCGGGCCTCTCTCTCGTTCGGTGACTCATCGTAACGTTACCGAGCGTTACACTTTTTCATAAGTGACTCCCAGTCGCAACCTAATTTAAGACGTTGTCACGTCAAAAAATGGTTGCCTGTAAAGTCGGTTTTACGGGCGAAGATTTTACGTGACAACGTCTTTTTCTCGGTAGAATATTTATTGATATGAATATAATTAAATTGCACAATAGGAACAAGGAATTAAATGAAAATAAGAACGTAACGTTACCGAGCGTTACACTTTTTACCGACTTCAAAAAAACGGAGGTTATCAATTCGATACGTATGTATGTAATATTATTGGAATTGCATTATATTCACATACGATGATCTATTAGGGCTTCCAAACAAATATACAAAATTTTATAGACGTATGTATGTATGTATGTATGTATGTATGTATGTATGTATGTATGTTTGTCCACGCATATCTCCGGAACTATTAATCGGATCGTGACAATTCTTTTTTTATTGGCTTACATTTACTTCAACTTAGGGAACAGTGCAAGTTTCATCAAAATCGATTCAGTCATTTTCAAGATATGGACTAAGACGTGAAAGTGTGACGGCCTGGCTTATTGATACGAGCTACGGGTGTAGTGTCAAAGCGAAAACATCTCAAAACCTTGGTCAAATTCTAGTGCAACAACTAAAAATTACGAAATAAAAAGTAATTTAAAAAAATTAAACCGACTTCAAAAAGAAATTAACTCAAAATTATGAAATAACTTTAATTTCGGAAGTCGGTGGCATAAAACTAAAATACAGATCCCAAGACACCGACTTCCGAAATTAAAGTTATTTCATAATTTTGAGTTAATTTCTTTTTGAAGTCGGTTTAATTTTTTTAAATTACTTTTTTTCATAAGTGACTCCCAGCCGCAACCTAATTTAAAATAAGAACGTAACGTTACCGAGCGTTACACTTTTTCATAAGTGACTCCCAGCCGCAACCTAATTTAAGACGTTGTCACGTCAAAAAAATGGTTGCCTGTAAAGTCGGTTTTACGGGCGAAGATTTTACGTGACAACGACCGATCATCCGATCATAGTTGAGTGGGAGAGAGACGCAAGGCATTCGGCGGGCCTCTCTCTCGTTCGGTGACTCATCGTAACGTTACCGAGCGTTACACTTTTTCATAAGTGACTCCCAGTCGCAACCTAATTTAAGACGTTGTCACGTCAAAATTAAACCGACTTCAAAAAGAAATTAACTCAAAATTATGAAATAACTTTAATTTCGGAAGTCGGTGGCATAAAACTAAAATACAGATCCCAAGACACCGACTTCCGAAATTAAAGTTATTTCATAATTTTGAGTTAATTTCTTTTTGAAGTCGGTTTAATTTTTTTAAATTACTTTTTATTATGTGGAATAATTGTATTCAAATTGTGAAAACTATTCACAAATGTTCAATTGATTTTAACGGTTTATTTGGATTTTAGTAAGGTTTATTTAGAACACTCAATCCTCTTATGGTGCACACGGAGTGTTCCAAAGCTCTCCAACTTTGGCTAAATAAATTCATAATATTCTTACTCTATTTTACGAGTATATTTCAGAGTCAATTTGTGAAACAAAAATCTAGACATAAAACATAGTAGTTAGAGAATAAATAAAAAAATACTTTCTTTTCAACGTCCCGTTTGAGTGTTCCATGATGTAGCATTTATTTATTTAACCCGAACTTTTATACAAACGGCGGTCACATCAGAAATTGTGACAATGTTGTCACTAAAGTTTAACATCGTTTTCTTTTTTTGTGAACGCTTAATTTTAACAATAATCAACTTTATTATATTTCTAAGGCACAAAATTGTGTAGGGTAGACATAATTTTGTCGGACACATTTTTGGATTAATTTAAATTATTATTTTGGAATAAATTATTTAAATTTCCTTTATTCAAATAAATTCTTATAAATTATATTTTTAAATATTAGTATAAAGAAATATAAAAACATTTAAAAATATAAAAAATAGTAGCCCACCGGTATCGGGAACAGGGTCCAAGCTACCGGCGGTCAGGGCTCCAGAGAGAGAGGAACCTCCTAACTATTCGGGCCGTGTCCAGAAGTACCGCTTTTTGGATCAAGCCCTTGATCCAGCTGCCCAACGAGAGCCTCCTCAGGTGTTGGTCGAGGCTCTTGGCTATTAGACCATTGGCTGTCACGACTATCGGCACAATGATCGCTGAGTCCACATCCCACATGTCGACAACCTCGTGAGCCAAGTCAAGATACTTGATTTGTTTATCTTTCTCGGCTTTCACGAGGTTCCCATCATGCGGGACGGTTATGTCAACAATCATTGCGCGCCGCTCTGATCGATCCACCACCACTATATCAGGCTTATTGGCAACAATAGTCCTGTCAGTGATGATGGATCGATCCCAATATAATGTGATATTACCATTTTCGAGAACTGGGTCGGGCACATACCTGTAGTACGGCACCTCCGATTCCACAAGGTTGTATTTCAGAGCAAGTTGCTGATGGATTATCCTGGCTACAAGGTTGTGTCTATGCAAGTACTCTTCGTTAGCTAGACGAGAACACCCGGAGATAATATGTCTGATTGATTCTCCCGGCCGGTGGCATGCCCGACAGATGTCAACCGTGCCGTCTTTCACAATAAATCTCCGGTAATTGTTCGTCATCATAACTTCGTCCATAATTGCACAGACAAAACCTTCGGTTTCCCCAAAGAGGTCACCAAAACGCAGCCAGGCTACGGACGCTAGTAGATCAACATCGGGTCCATGTAGGGCCCGGAAAAAGCGTCCGTGAAGCTCCTTACTCTGCCATACCTCCATGCGATCATTAGTGTCAAGCACTACTGGCTTGCGCCAGTTCTCTTTAGCCAAGGAGAGGGGGGTGAGGCCCTTGTCCACGGCGACTACATCTCGATGCATCCCCACGTCGGTTTCTAGAAAATATTCCCTGAGACTGCATATCTCGCGATTGTGGAGGGTCTTAGCGTTTAAAAACCCTCGACCTCCACACTTTCGCGGGATATACAGCCTCATTACCGATGACCGTGGGTGATGCATTCGATTTGCAGTCAGCAACGTACGGACCCTCCTATCCAAGGCGTCGAGTTCGGTCTGAGTTCATTTGAGTATGCCAAAAGAGTACATCAAAACCGGCATGACCCAACCGTTGAAGGCGCGCACCTTGTTTCCGCCTGATAGAAGACTATTAAGTACTTTTTTCAGGCGGCCAAAGAAGCGCTCCTTCAACGATTGCTTCATGTCAGTAACATTGATGCCTAACGCTTCCGACATACCCAAATACTTATAGGTTTCGGATGCGGAGAGGGTTCTAAGGTTTGTGGAATCCGAGAGTTGGGTTCCCACGGATTCAACAATCTCCCCTCGCTTTACATGCATGACCGCACATTTGTCCACACCAAATTCCATCCTGATGGCGCTACTGAAAGTTTGAGTTACTTTCAGTAGCTCCATCAGTTGCAAATTGTTGGGGGCAAAGAGTTTTAGATCATCCATGTAGAGGAGGTGCGATATAACCTGACCACCTCTCCTCAGCCGATAGCCTAGACCTGAATCCTCCAGCAGCGTGCTTAGAGGATTCAAGGCTAAGCAGAACCAAAGCGGACTCAAACTATCACCCTGAAATATGCCTCGCTCGATCCTTATCGGTTCGCTATTCCTCTGAATATTTCGACATCCTGGATATCGAAGGACCGTCCTCCATTGCCCCATACACGACATCAGGAAGGTGCGCAGAGTTGCATCTACTTTGTACAACTCCAACACCCTCATGAGCCATGTATGTGGCACCGAGTCATAGGCCTTCTTATAATCTATCCAGCATGTCGACAGATCCTTTCGGGAACGACGAACCTGTTGGCTAATAGCCATATCAATGAGGAGTAGCTCCTTAGTACCACGGGACCCGTTCTTACATCCATTTTGAGAGGCAGACATGATGGAGTTGGTGTTTATATGTTTGTCAATTTTAGCTCTCAAAATGGATGTAAGAACTTTATAGACCGTCGGTAAACACGTGATCGGCCTATAATTTTTGGGTTCCGCGGTGCTACCTGATTTATGGAGCAGGTGGGTAATTCCTGTCGTTAGGAACTGGGGTAGCGAACCAGATTCCAAAGCGGTCTGGAACTGAGATGCCAAGCGAGCGTGTGACCTTGAGAACCACTTGATCCAAAAGTTATGCAGTCCATCCGGCCTTGGAGATTTCCAGTTAGGCAACGGACGGACTGCACGAGCTACATCTTGGGGACAGATGGTAATAGCCCCCATTTCTGGTATTGGATCACAGGCTCGCTCGACTTCCCGAGCCCAATTACTTTCGGTGTGACTGACAGGCACCGACCAGATACTGCGCCAGAAAGAACACATGGCATCATCATCTGGCAGACACGTGTCAGCCACACTTTGGTCCGGTCGCTCCCAACCCCTATAAATCCACCTTTCATCACTCTGGAAGGTGCGATTCTGAGTGTATCGTTCTACTCGCCGCTTATACCGACGAATACGGTTCGCCCATGCATACACTTTCTGCTTCAGGAAGTCGATGCGCTCCGTGACATAAGACATATAGTCTTCAGGACTGATATCAGTCCCCAAGAATGCCCGTCTCACAAAGCGCATCACTCTAGGGCGAGTATTGCCCTCCCTGAAGCAGATTAGTTTGCCAATGAGCGCTCTGGCCCCACCAATACGGCGTTCAATTCTGCACTGCCAAGCTGGTACGGCTGGTTTCGGTCGTGTAGCTCTAAAGTCATTGGCAAATTTGACGTGAGCTACACGACATGCCGCTACAGCCGCGCAGTACAGAATCGAATGAGTATCGGTGAGGTCTTCGCAGCCATCAAAATAGTTTGACAACTGTGAATCCAGAACCGCCACCAGCGCCCTATTTTTGTTATGCATGGGCAAACGAGGTAAGCGTGGCCTAAGCTCGGGCGACATGAAGCGATATTCCTGAATCGCATCCTCCAAAGCACTCCTCAATTCCTCATTACATTGGGTACTTACGTTTGTAGCCCTGTCATTACTCCCCTCGTCAGCATGACTTGTATTACACTGCGGTAGTGGTACAGCAGTCTGCGACTGGGGGGCGATGACATGGCTACTCAGCATTTCACTTCGCAGGCGATCAAGTACAGTGTCATCCAACATATCGTCGACCGTAGGTTCAATTAAGGTAAGGGACAAAATACCCAAAATGAGTTGAGTATACAGTTTTGTTCAGAATTTTGCGCTCTTTCGAATGGTGTATATAAAAAAATTGTAGCTTAAAAAAAATGTCCCTTACCCTACTGATTTTTGGATTCGAATTTCGAATCAGCCCCATAATAACAATGTATCTGAAAACCTATGCAATATAGCAACTTGAAATGGTGTAATTACCGCCGCCAATCCACTTCAAATAAGGTAAGGGTCTTCCCAATCAACGAATTATTCTTCACACATTTTTTCAACAAGACCTTTACACTATTTTTTCATTATAGATTGGATCCAACGTAGAGATCAATTTAATGTAAGGGACATTACTAACAAAATACGTTGGTGTAAGGGACGGCTATTTTCTTAAATAGCTAACTTATTTAAATAAATGTTACACAGGTAGATAGAGCACTAAAATACAAGATTATGTGTGAAATCAGATCCGAAAAAGGTTAATAACAAAAAAAGTTATAGGCGATTTAGTCCGAAAAAAAACTTTGTCTGCCTCTCCTGAAAAATCGTATTATGTCCCTTACCTCAATTGAACCTACGGTCGACGATATGATTACGCTGGATGACCCGCACCTGATCCGATAGACGTTGTGCCGAAACGTTGACAGCTGGCTCAAGCACCTGAAAAAGAGAGAGCATCCGAACACGGTACATTATTAAAATTATTATTTTGGAATAAATTTTAAGCATTTAAAGAAAAGAGGACCGATTAAAAAAAAACATTGTTTTTATTGTGACGTATTGCATTTTTTCTGATGCGCCGTCACGGATGACGTTACTTTCAACATTGGTTTCATCACAATTGTTGTTAACGAAAACGTTCAGGGGCTTTTCCATAACGTAAGTCTTTGTTGATAATCCTTAGCGATGCCTCCATCATTCATCGTCATCGTACATTCATTTTCGCGAACGTAACCTCGAAATATTAAGTATCGAATTGCGGGAATCCCTCCTCTATACTTTTTACAAGAAACATTTTTGTCTTCGAATTAGATTAAATTTTTATTAATCATATTGCTTATGGGATTTTCACATTTATTGGTGATATGTCCTGTATTTTTCATAATAAAATTACTCATGATGTACTTTTTATTGACAAGTTTTTGTAAAAAATGTTTAAAGGTTTCGCAGCGCCATCTATGGGCTTACATTTATATCTTAATAAAGTAGAATTTTAATAAATTTCCAGAAAGCGAGGATATGAATAGGAGAGAACGGAAACCGCAAATTGATAATATATAAACAAGCAAATGAATTTGTTTAAAAAATACCATGAACAATTACAGAAAACAAATCTTAAATACAATGATCCCATTTTCTCAATCATTTCTGAAGAAATTGACGCAAAAGCGTCACAAAATACGTCCCTTATACACAATCCAAACATAAATACCTCCTTTGTAATAAAATGTTCATAAGTACAAAAATATTTTTTAAATATATGTATGCATGGTCACCCTACACAATTTTGTCCCTTAGAAATATAATAAAGTTGATTATTGTTAAAATTAAGCGTTCACAAAAAAAGAAAACGATGTTAAACTTTAGTGACAACATTTTCACAATTTCTGATGTGACCGCCGTTTGTATAAAAGTTCGGGTTAAATAAATAAACGCTACCTACATCATGGAACACTCAAACGGGACGTTGAAAAGAAAGTATTTTTTTATTTATTCTCTAACTACTATGTTTTATGTCTAGATTTTTGTTTCACAAATTGACTCTGATTTATACTCGTAAAATAGAGTAAGAATATTATGAATTTATTTAGCCAAAGTTGGAGAGTTTTGGAACACTCCGTGTGCACCATAGGAGGATTGAGTGTTCTAAATAAACCTTTATAAAATCCAAATAAACCGTTAAAATCAATTGAATATTTGTGAATAGTTTTCACAAATTGAATACAATTATTCCACATAAAAATGATAAACGTCTAACTAGTATATTTTGAGACACGAGTTGCACTATTTTCTCAGGTTAGCAGATTGAGTGTTCTAGTTAATTGACCACAACTTTCTCACCATTGATTTCACAATTTTTTTATCTTCACCATGAAGTTTTCACAATTATTTCCTAAATTCCTCCTTGATTTCGTAAAAATATAATAAACTTTTAAAAAAGAGTACTCAATCCACACGCACACCCTCATACGCTATGCCGCCGTACATTTCACTAGTGGACCCGCTAGCGGGTGTGAACCCTCGACGTGGGTTTGTGGTATTTATTATTATTATGAGCCTGTTATGTCCCACTGCAGGGCAAAGGCCTCCCTTCCGTCTTTCCATTTTTTCCTGTCTCTAGCCAAATCCGGCCAATCCCTTAGGTAGGCGTCCAATTCGTCACGCCATCTCTTTCTGGGCCTACCGCGTCGCCGATTCCTGTTATTCGGAATCCAGTCAGTGGCTACTTTTGCCCAATTCTGTTGCGACATGCGGCAGAGGTGGCCTGCCCAATTCCACTTCAGTTTGGCGGCTGTGTTGCCCACGTCTGCAATTTGTGTTTTGGAACGAAGTATACTGTTCCGAATGCGGTCCGTGACTTTGACTCCAAGAATACTTCGTTCCATTGCTCGCTGGCAGACCCCGAGTGCGGACTTTTGACGTTTCGTTAACGACCACGTTTGCGCTCCGTAGGTGAGGGTGGGAAGGATGCACATGTCCATGAGTTTCCTTTTTAGGGAAAGTGGAAGTGATCCTTTCATTAGGTGTTTCATCGACCAATAGCTCTTCCAGGCGTTTTCGGTGCGTCGAGCAACCTCTTTATCTTGCCTCGCCTGGAAAGAGACTATTTGGCCGAGGTATATGTATTCATGGACATATACAACCTCCACACCCCCAATGTCCACTTTGCATTTCGTGCTGTTTGTCATTAACTTCGTTTTCGTCATATTCATTTCGAGTCCGACCTCGAGGCTGGCGTGGCTCAGTTGTTCTAGCATAAGACTCAACTCAGCCGCCGAAGACGAGAAAAGGACAATGTCGTCGGCGAAGCGTAGATTAGTTAATCTTCTATCCCCAACGACAATGCCCTTGTCCCGCCAGTGCACATCTAAATTTTGGAAGACTTCCTCAAGCGTTGCTGTGAAGAGTTTTGGAGACAGCGGATCCCCCTGCTTGACACCCCTTCGGATTGGAAAGGATGGGCCGGTGGTATCTAAGCGTATGGCAGCTGTACTATTAAAATAAATTCGTTCCAGTAATTTAACATAAGTGGTATCTATTCCCTGTTTGTAGAGTGTCGTAAAAATGGCTTTATGTGATAGACTATCAAATGCTTTGGAATAATCCACGAACGCAAGGTACAACGGTAAGTTAAATTCTTCGTGCTTTTCTATCAGCTGGTTTAAAGAGTGTAAGTGGTCGGTAGTTGACAAGCCGCGGCGGAAACCAGCTTGTTCAAGAGGCTGGTGGAGGTCTAGTTGGTCAGAAATTCGGTTTTCGAGGACCTTGATGAAAGCTTTGTACAGATGTGAGACAAGGCTAATAGGACGGTAATTACTTATATCGGTTTTATCTCCCTTTTTATGTAGCAGAATTATGTTGGAATGACAGAAATTACTTGGGAATATGCCTGTTTTTAAAATTGAGTTAAATAGATTACAAATATGTGGTAATAAAAATTGCTCCCCAACTCGCAGTGCGTCTGTTGTAATGCCATCTACTCCTGGGCTTTTATTGTACTTCATGCTAATAAGAGCCTTATGAACTTCAAAGTCAGTTATCATTGGGACATCATCAGAGCATGAGTAGACTTCATCTGCAAGCTGGAAAGTTGTGTCGTCTTCAGAGTATAAAGATTTGTAAAATTGAGTGCAAATTTGGATTAGTTTTGTCCTATCGCCCTGTCTCACACCATTACTGTCCTTCAAGTGTGTTATAGAGGATCTCCCTGCATCCATTCCACGCATGGCTGACCTCAAGGAGCGGTTATTCATTAGAGCCGAGTGAGCAAGTTCGGTGTTGTAAAGTCTTACATCTTTTCGTATGCTCCGCTTTACTTTTCGGTCCAGCTCTCTGTATTCGGAGGACTGATATGGTAGATTCTGTCTCTCCTCTATAAGGTGAACTGTTTGGTCAGTAAGCTTTTTCTGTTTGTTCTTAAGGCACCTTATGTTCTGACTAGCTGTTGTGATGACCTGTTTGATGTTATTGTATTGTGTTTGTACATCTTCTGAATTTTTAGAGTCGAGTATGCTGAAACTATTTTTGATTTGTATATTAAATTTGTCTTTGTTCGCAATTAATGTTGTTTTATCAATCCGTTTTATTGTTTTTTTAATCATTTTGTTTCGATAAATCCTCATGTTGAAACTAACTACAACTCTAAGTGGCCGATGGTCTGAACTAAATTTGAGACTATTAAGTACTTCAACATTCTGTATTATTTGCTTGTTCGAGGAGAGACAAAAATCAATCTCATTCTTCGTGTGACCGTCTGGAGAAAACCAGGTCCAACGACGTTGTGGCTTTTTGGGGAAAAAGCTGTTACTTACACTTAAGTTCTGCCCGAAAGCAAATTCTAGAAGGCGTTGACCACGTTCATTCCTATCACCCAGACCGTACGGCCCTAGGACGTTCGTGATATCGGATGGTCTTCTTGGACCAATCTTGGCATTGTAATCGCCCATGATCAGTGTCCAAGTCCCTCTGTGTTCATCGCATGCCCTGTTGAGTAGGTCGTAGAACTCTTCCACCTCGTCGTTACTATGCGAAGACGTTGGAGCATATACCTGGATTACTGTAAGTAACTTTCCCTTAGCCACACGAAACTTGAGCAGTGCGATTCTGTTAGAATATGCGACAAATTCTATTATGTTTTCTTTCCAGCGTTTCGATATCAGGAAGCCAACACCATACCTCGTGTTACTTTCTCCAATATGATAGAAGATGGTGTTATCTCTTTCTATTGTGTTTTCGCCTTCTCTTCTCACTTCTGCTAGACCAACTATATCCCAATTTACATTTTCCAGGGCATGTTCTAGCTCCAGCATTCTCTCTTCAGTTCGTAATGTCCGTACATTAAATGATAAAATTTTAAGATTTTAAGCTTTTCGGTGTCCTTTTTGCATTCCGTAGTGGTTTGGCAGTAGACCCTCGCTCGGTGATTATTCGCCCCAACCCCAGGGCGCGCCTGCATACTGCCAATAGCCTTGGGGACTGGCTTGGTTATCGTTCATATTAGGAAGGGGTTTAGACAATTAAACCCATCACGCTTGTCTAATGCGGGTTGATGGGTGAGCAGTAGACCTCCTGACTGGGTCCATAGGCGCCGCCGTTGACGTGCTAGACGTTCCTCCGCCGCCACCCTAAGTCAACATCCTGCCCTGATGTCGACTGTTACATCCGGGCCTCCAGGAACTTATTTGTTTCCCGAGCCCTCGGATACCTTAGTGTTGGGTTACGAAATGGAACCCAAGTGTGCAGACATATGATGTGCGTCTGCATTTTGCCCCTAATCGTCTTACGACACTCGTCGAGTGTCGCACAAGACAATCAAGGGCGGGTTCACCAGGTGTTGAGGTAAACTCTTCCCTTAGTCGACTTTTACGACCTGCGCGGGGTGATAAGCAGCTGATACATTCTATGTTTTTCTTTTGCTCCCAGATCAGCATGGAAGTGTTGTATATGGTATGTAAAACACTCCCGCACGTAGATGCAAAGCCGTAGTTTTGCTAAAAACACCATCCCTGGAGGTTATCTTGTGCTCGGTGGCAGTAAAGACTTCCAATTAGTAAAAAATGGGCAAGTAAACAAATTTTTATTATGTTGGTCTTGTCCCGAGGCATTGGTGTTCAACCTTATTAGGAAATTCATAAAAAATATTTATTTATTTTTACAGCGACCAAACGTTCAATATCTCCTAGTATGCTTGACACTGAAGACTCGAATGACTCACAGTCTTTGTTAAGGCCGAAGAATAATAATAAACCTAATAAGAAAATGAGAAAATCTATTGAAGTAAATAAAAATATATGTAAAAATTGCGACATTATTGAAAAAGCGGCTACAGAAGAAAATGCTAAGAGAAATGAACATTTTACACGATTGGTATTTGAAGAGCTAAAGCATGTCAAACCATGTTTAAGGACGTATATAGGTATATGAAAAAATTGCATGCATGGAAAAAAATGTTTTCGATCCCTATACCCTATACCCCATACCCACGACGTGGGTCCTCAGCACCTAGGATGAGGTTCAAAATAATTTGTAGAAAAATATCCTTCAATCTTAAAACCAACGCATACCCTAAAAGGTGACTTTTAAATATAAACTGCTATATTTTTTTCAAAATTTATTACAAATTTTCGATAATGTCGCAATTGTTACATATATTTTTATTTACTTACTTCAATAGATTTTCTCATTTTCTTATTAGGTTTATTATTATTCTTCGGCCTTAACAAAGACTGTGAGTCATTCGAGTCTTCAGTGTCAAGCACACTAGGAGATATTGAACGTTTGGTCGCTGTTAAAATAAATAAATATTTTTTATGAATTTCCTAAAAAGGTTGAACACCAATGCCTCGGGACAAGACCAACATAATAAAAATTTGTTTACTTGCCCATTTTTAGGGTTCCGTACCCAAAGGGTAAAAACGGAATCCTATTACTAAGACTTCGCTGTCCGTCCGTCCGTCCGTCTGTCTGTCACCAGGCTGTATCTCAAGAACCGCGGTAGCTAGACAGTTGAAATTTTCACAAATTATGTATTTCTGTTGCCGCTATAACAACAAATACTAAAAACTGGCCAAGTGCGAGTCGGACTCGCACACGAAGGGTTCCGTACCACAAGGCAAAAACGCCGAAAAAAACACGTTTGTTGTATGGGAGCCCCCCTTAAATATTTATTTTATTTTGTTTTTAGTATTTGTTGTTATAGCGGCAACAGAAATACATCATCTGTGAAAATTTCAACTGTCTAGCTACCGCGGTTCTTGAGATACAGCCTGGCGACAGACAGACGGCAAAAACACCGAAAAAAACACGTTTTTTTGTATGGGAGCCCCCCTTAAATATTAATTTTATTTTATTTTTAGTATTTGTTGTTATAGCGGGAACAGAAATACATCATCTGTGAAAATTTCAACTGTCTAGCTACCGCGGTTCTTGAGATACAGCCTGGCGACAGACAGACGGCAAAAACGTCGAAAAAAACGTTTTTTTTGCGTTTTTTTTTGTATGCGAGCCCCCCTTAAATATTTATTTCATTTTGTTTTTAGTATTTTTTGTTATAGCGGCAACAGAAATACATCATCTGTGAAAATTTCAACTGTCTAGCTACCGCGGTTCTTGAGATACAGCCTGGTGACAGACAGACGGACGGACGGACGGACGGACGGACAGCGAAGTCTTAGTAATAGGGTTCCGTTTTTACCCTTTGGGTACGGAACTCTAAAAACAAAATAAAATAAATATTTAAGGGGGGCTCCCATACAAAAAAACGTGTTTTTTTCGGCGTTTTTGCCGTCTGTCTGTCGCCAGGCTGTATCTCAAGAACCGCGGTAGCTAGACAGTTGAAATTTTCACAAATTATGTATTTCTGTTGCCGCTATAACAACAAATACTAAAAACAAAATAAAATAAATATTTAAGGGGGCTCCCATACAACAAACGCGATTTTTTTTGCCCTATGAAAATTTTGCATCATTTAGTAGCAATTTTGCATATTACCGTCTAAAAATGTTGGATCTGTAGTGCTAAAATGAAAGAAAATACAATACTTATATTATGGCTCCTCAATCTTAACTCAAGAGGTGAATTTCTATTGGATGTGAGCGATCAATTAATATATTCGACATATTGCATTTAGCAGGTGTTGTGTTTGTTTTTGCAGTATAGGAGTAAAATAGTAAAACAGAGTAAATTTTGTATATATGAACGCATTTTCTTTGGCTCCTCAATCCTGACGTTGTAATTATATATGTTTGACTGTAGCCACCTGAGATCTCAACGGAATCTAAAGCCAGAGATACTAACATTTAGCAGAAATGTCTGCTATATATATTCTGCACAGTTCAGCAATGTATATATTTTGGATTCCTGAAAAGCAATACTTAACTATTTTCTTGTAAATTCAGTGTGTAGGGTGACCATAATAAACTCGTATTAATGAAACCAGGATAAGTAATATAATAAATTTATATTTCCATAACAGATTATATCTATCACCAGTTCACGACCTAGTCACCTTCACATTATGTTCTAAATTCAAATTTTGAATGCAGTACAATCCTTGAGAGTTGAGACATCGAATCCAGGTATGTATTGAAAACAATTGTCATCATTTTGAACAATTAAGAACCAGTTAAGGTTTAATTGAGTGTAACTTAAATTTATTGTTGATAGCTGCGGACGAAACCCGAACTGGTTGTCGTGGAGAGTTACGTAATTGTTCAGCTGTACATTAAGCAGACCATCAAAAACTTTAGCCGCTGGCCCGCTGTAGTAGCTAGAGAGATAGGCCTGTAGTTATTGGTATCAGCTAAGTCACCCGTCTTATTTTAAACTACCGGCACTACCACGGTTTTCATAAACACACACCGTCAACTATTATACGAAGAGAAACACGGTATATGCATGCGGCTTTCGATTTAGTCCAATACGATGTTCTGTGGAGCAGGTTAGACCAGATTAACTTACCGAATGAAATTACCAGCCTATTTCGGTTCTGGTATGGGTAAAGAATTGTGCGAGATGGGGGGGGGGGGAGTGATGTCAGAGCTGAACTTAAATGTGGAGTCAGGCAGGGCGGGTTGACATTCTCCTACGCTATTCAACGTATACATGAATGACCTGATCGTCGCGCTCAGCAACTGCCATGTCGGATGCCATATTGATGGAGTGTCTGTGAATAATCTTAGTTTTGCTTACGACATGGTGTTGCTGAGTGCGTCGGTATGTGGTCTGAGCAGGTTGTTAAATGTATGTGAAGATTATGCTCGTGATTATGGTTTGTATATGGTAATGTGGCAAAAAGCCAGTTCATGCTTTTTGGAGTTGGTGCAGTAAGTCCCCAGAATTTCATTCTAATTTTCTTTCTTAAATATTTGGAACATATTCTTACGCCGGATAGGAGGAGGATATTGGGAGAGAGCGGAGGTCGCTCTCAATACGAGCCAACATGATAGCCCGCAGGTTTGCTAGTTGTTCAAGGAAGGTAAAACTCACACTATTAGAGCGATTTGTACATCCCTTTACACGTGCAGCTTGTGGGCTCGTTACACAAAGAAGTGCTATAGCGACCTCCGCGTTCTCCACAATAACGCGTTTTGGATTGTGGTGGGGCTGCCTCGGTTCTGCAGCGCCTCGGGCATGTTCGCGGAGGAGTGCACCGCCTGTTTTTACGCAACTATGCGCAGGCGGAGCATCTCTCTGGTGCGCAGAGTATGGGCCAGCTTCAACGCAATCCTGGCGATGATTGCTGACGGGCTGGACTGCCCATATATGCTGCATTGCTGCAGCAGGCATGTTCAGGCGAGGCCGTTTAGCAGGCGTTATTAATCCTAGTGTATTTTTGTATGTGTTAAAGTATCGTAATTTTATAATTTTCATGCTATCTTTTTTTATTTTGATTTTTTTGACATTTATTATGAATTTTATTATTATTTTATTCTATTATATTATATTATTAGTGTGCAATGTTTTGTAAACTGTCTTCTATGGGCCTAGTTACCCGAAATAAATGAATTATTATTAAGTACCTATGTTTTTCTTTCCAAAATTCCGTATATTTTGCAGGTTTTTTTATTTTGAAAACTGATTAAATTTAAGTATCTTGTTTGACTTCGATACAAAACATAATTTTGTTGATTAACAAGGAATATTTGTTTTTAACCGACTTCAAAAAGGAGGAGGTTCTCAATTCGTCGGAACCTTTTTTTTTTTTTTTTTTTTTTTTTTTATGTATGTTCCCCGATTACTCGAAGATGGCTGGACCGATTTCAAAAAATATTTTTTTGTTTGAAAGGGTATACTTTCCAGGTGGTCCCATTGTCATCAGGTCAGGATCTGATGATGGGATCCTGGAGAAATCGAAGGAACTCTTCAAATATTATAGGCACACCTATAGCGATTTGGGTATTTTTTATAGTAACTCGTGCATTTGCTCTCGAAAAGCACTATTTGGTGAAGTGGAACTGATGATGAAGACCACAGATGGCCACCGGAACTACTCAATAATAAGTATTTCATGGGTTGCGATTCGATTACTTTATTATGGTTGCTAAGCAAGTTATGCTCATCACAATGCGAATGGTGAAATACCAGGAGAACTCTCAACAATGAATTTCCCTGCATCGGGAAAAGCAATATTTTGGTATAGGCGATGAGCAAGTTGACATTAGGCTTTTGTAACTTAGATAAATTATAAACAGACCCACTAAAAAGCGGGAAATAAAAACTTTTTAACAAAAAAGAAAAACCGACTTCCAAAAAAAACACTACAAAGTGAAAAATAACTTTAATTTCGGAAGTCGGTGGCAAAAAACTAAAATACAGATCCAAAGACACCGACTTCCGAAATTAAAGTTATTTTTCACTTTGTAGTGTTTTTTTTGGAAGTCGGTTTTTCTTTTTTGTTAAAAAGTTTTTCATATAAACGGTATGGTTAGATAGTTGGTTTCACCATTCAGTATCTCCAAAACAAAGCAACGCACAGCTTAGTATGTTTTACCAGTAGAAAGAGAATAAAATTTTGAATCAGTGGGTATTAAACGATTCAAAATTTTATTCTCTTTATACTTTATTTATTTATTTTATAATTTATGTACACACAGTAAAATACATAGGGATATGACATAGTTATAATTTGAGTACAAAGGTTCTCTTTACTTAATATCCCAAAATCACCGAGTTAGTTGGTTTTTGAATTAACCCGGCGATATCTCGGGACCATAGGGTCTCTATTATTAATAGGTAGGTAACATAACATAATTACATACATAATCAGCCACCCACTAACTAATTCCCACCGCTGGGACGCAAGCCTCCTCTCGGTGAGAGGGAGTGGGCCGTAATCCACCACGCGGGCCCCGTGCGGGTTGGCAGATGTCACATGTCTTCGAATTTTTGGTTCTAGGACATGCCGGTTTCCTCACGATGTTTTCCTTCACCGTTTTGAGAGCAGTGGTGATGAAATAATGTACACAAAGTAAAGCGCCTGTCTGGGTTCGAACCAACGACCTACAACTCGTAAGTCGCGGCCGTTACCACTTGGCCACCACTGCTCGATAACATAAGGTAAGGTAGGTAACATAAGAAAAATAAAAAAGTATTTTGTTAAAAATGAGCTCTTTTCTTTAGTTTCCCGTATGTCATTACTTCCCAGAATTCGATCCTTATCAGCGACCCATTCACCTGCACCTTGGATGATATCATGAATGCCACTGATGACGCGATCAACGTGGCCACCTACTAGGCTCAAACAATATAAAATATCCAAGAAGAGTATCATCGACACGAAAAGATGAAGAAGAAGCAAAGATTTAAACACAGGTGTCTTTACTGGGTTGTACCTTACTGGGTTTTGATAAGGAGCAGCTGAGCTATTCAATTCAAAAACAATTCAAACCCTAAGTAGAAGGATTTTGAAGGAAATTATTAATCCGTTGGTTCATATTCTTTGAAAAATTCGTCTGCTCGACGACGTACTAAATAACGCAATGAATGTTGTTGAACTGCCAAAATAAAAGGACCTACGCAATTAGATAAGTAGGTACCTACCCCGCAGGTATGGGTGACTCTTTATGACACCTACTTACTTAGTTTTCATTTCTCATGCTCGGAAAGTAGTGTTTGTTTGATCCGAATAGCGGGTGGAAGACGCTGCTTTCCACCTTAGGGCGGGAACGACTCATAGTAATTGCTTCCCTCTCTAGGGCGGGAATGAATTTTAAAAATAGAACTAAATTTGCTTAGGTTGTCAGCTACGTTTTTTTTTAATAATTAAGAAAATTGCAGCAGTCTTCTGAGTTTATTATAACTCGTTGCTTCATTTTTCAGATATGATTAGGTATAACAATGTAGTTTCCCTACTTACTTGGTAACTTCGCACATATTTTAAAGATTTTTTAAAACTATTAGGTGACGTAATTCCGGTCTGACTGCACCTCGGTTGACACTTTGACGTGTAGCTCATTCCTTTTTCGTGCGCGGTAACTATCGCACGCGCCCTTTAAGCATCATGCCAAAAAGAAGCGCGCAATCAAAAATTGATCACTACGCTAGGAAAATTAGAAAAATTTAAGATTAAGAAAAAGAAAGACGAATAATAAGACCGTTACAATCGTCATCGGATGGTGAAGGTAAGCAAAGGTATACGTTATTCGTTGGTGATCTAGAAGTGAATAGTGAAAATATCAGTTTTGTAAATGCTCTGGGATTGACTGCGAGTCAATAACTTTGACATTGTTCAAAACTAAATTTTAAAAGTTAAACTTTAATATTGCATCGGGATTGACTGCGATTCTTTAACGATGACAAACAAGCACAGAAAATACGTACAATCTAAAACAGATGTAACGTTAACGTGCAAAATCAATTAAGAAATTTTATTTCTACACTACCCTCAGAATTTTTATCTTCACAACCTTAATTACAAATTGTAATTTTAGGTAGCGAAGATCCTGATGTGGTCCCAGGCAATGATAATGAAGCTATTATGGAGCCAGTACCCGTGCCACCCGACGTACCACAAGACGTGGAACCGGAATCTGGCGACAATCCCAACCAACACTATGCCCAGGCGGAACCCTGTCCCCCTGAGGAAACTACTGGTAGCATGGAACCTGAGTTAGACTGTTAGATCCTGATCTACTGTCGGCACTCGGTGAATCCACGTCAGATTCGCCTGACTGCGGCGATAACATTCACGATAATCTATCGCAGTTGTGGCTTCCTTTGCTAAGGAAAGGAATGCCTAAAGAAAACAAGGACAAGGTACTGAAAGAGTACCTTGTACCAGACAATTGTAGGCTCCTTCAAGCGCCCAAGTTGAATGCTGAAATCTCGGCGGCGGCGGTACCGGACATGGTTCGCAACCGCGACAAGACACTTACAGCGTCTCAACAACAGCTAGTGCGGGAATCACCGCCATCAAGGCTCGAGTGAAATTAATCACACCTAGCTTGGACAAGGCATTCATAAATATCATCAACGAGTCCGAACGGGATAAATCACTGTTTGGCTCGTTCTTATCAGAAAAAATTAAAGCCGCCAAGGCCATTGAAAAGCAAGGCCTTTCCATAAAAAAGACCGCAAAAGTTTCAAAATCGCCTCAACTTCCTAATACCCGCCAGTCCTACCCGGGAAACTGGAACCTGCCTCCTCGATACCCAGCGAACAGGGGGGGGGGGGGGGGTGCATACAGAAGGCCGATGACGACGGCGGGGAATCGCTGTCCGTACACGATGTCAGCACAGCCGCCACAACGCCCGGCCTCGCAGGACAAACCTCGGGCTCCCGCTCAGCGTCACCGTTAACGCAGGTACATGCGGGTAGACTTACCCAATTTTATGACCGATGGCTAAAAATAACAATGTTGTTCTTGATTGGTTAAAAAATGGTTATCCAATACCCTTTCATACACATGTACGACAATCAATAATACCTAAAAACAACCTATCAAATACTGAGAAATCAGATATGATGAAAGCCATTATGAAACTCAAATCTTTAGGGGCTATCTCAGAGTGCAATGTGACTAAAGATCAATTTATTTCTAAAATATTCCTCACACTAAAACCTAACGGCGATAAACGCTTTATATTAAACCTAAAAACCTTAAACAAGCTAATCAAGAGCGAACATTTTAAAAATGGAGGATTACCGAACAGCATGCAAATTGATACCACGCGATGGATAAGTACCTTGCTACCATCGACTTAAAAGATGCGTATTTCCTCTTAGGCATTAGGCATTCCGACCGTAAATATTTATCAATTTCAGCCCAATAATTCGCTAAGAACATAATTATGGCTTTAATTGCATGCCGTTGGCGTTTGGCTTATCCGTTGCCCCACGGGTATTCACTAAGGTTATGAAGGAAGTCATAACTTACCTCAGACATCACGGTTTTCAGTCAGTTTGTTATTTAGATGACATTTTATGCATTGGAAATACTTACGAGAATTGTCATAATAACGTAAATGAAACTTTGAAACTACTCGAGTTTCTAGGGTTTGTTGTCAATTACGATAAAAGTATGTTAAAACCGCGACAATTCTGCAAGTACTTAGGATTTTGTTACGATACCAGGTATCTCAGTTTACAATTGCCAGCCGATAAGCGACGTAACATCATCGAATTAGTAACAAAATTCACTAAATTACGGCCATGTTCCATCCGCGAATTAGCTCGCTTTATCGGTATTCTAGTCGCCACTAGCCCAGCCCTTAAATACGCTTGGGTTACACTAGATTTTAGAACGCCAGTAGTTTCTAGCGTTACTTAAGCATAATAATAATTACGAAGCTAAAATTAACCTACCTAATATTACCTATATTAGAGGATCTGAACTGGTGGCTATCAAATGTTAATACAGCACGCAACTTTATGCGACAGCCAAATTTTGACATCGAAATCTATACCGACTCGTCGATGTCAGGCTGGGGTTCTGTTTGCAACAACGCTCAAGTACATGGAAGTCTTCAGAAAATTATTGTCATATCAATTACTTAGAGCTGATGGCAGCCTTTCTAGGTTTGAAATCCTTCGCCAGTGATGCAACCAATAAATAAATAAAATAAACAATATTACTGCGCATGGACAAACACCACTGCGATCAGTTATGTAAATCGTATGGGGGGTATTCAATACCCCCACTTAAACGACTTGGCTAGGTCCCTTTGGAAATGTTGTGATCAGCGCAACCTATAGGTCATATACCTATCATACGTAAATTCCAAAGAAAACCGGGCAGACGCCGCGTCTAGAGTAGTCAATCCGGATACTGAATGGTCACTTTTCGATGAAGCATTCCAAGACATTATAAAATATTTTGGTCAACCTGAAATAGACTTATTCGCGTCCCGCGATAATGCGAAGTGTACCACATTCATCTCATGGAAACAAGACCCTGACGCAGCATCCGTAGACGCATTTACGATGGACTGGCAGAGCCATTTCTTCTACGCTTTTCCACCATTTTCCCTGGTATTAAAATGCCTTAGAAAAATTATCGATGACAAATGCACATGGCTTACTAGTTTATCCCAACTGGCCATCACAGCCATGGTTCCCACTATTGCAAAGCCTTATAGTTTCCGACGTTGTTTATAAATTAAGACCCATAAAACCCAAGTACTCCACCGCCTGGAATCCCCAATTGGTTTTAAACCACGTCTCAACATGGTTCCCTAATAGTGAGCTCTCACTCGAAAAAAAAAAAAAAAAACTGGTGATCCTACTTGCAATTTGTACAGCTCACAGGGTACAAACGCTGTCTTTAATTAAACTCGAGAACATACTTTTCTCTGATAGCGGCATAAAAATCCTCATAACAGACATCATAAAGACATCCGCACCCGGCAGAGACCAGCCAATATTGTTCTTGCCATACTTCAGGGAAAATACGCGTATATGTCCAGCTACGGTGCTCTCAGGTTATATTTCTATAACTAAAAACATAAGACCTAAGAGTACAAACAATCTGTTGTTGACGTACAAACGGCCACACAAACCCGCTACCACGCAAACCATCAGTAGATGGATCAAACAAATCTTGTCAGAATGCGGCATTGATACCAGTGTATTCGCCGCGCACAGTACACGGCACGCGTCAACCTCGGCCGCAAGCTTAGCCAGGAGTTAATATAGAAACCATTCGCAAAAGCGCAGGGTGGACTAGTTCATCTAATTCATTTGCTCGTTTTTATAATAGGTGCGTTATAAACGAAGGCGAATTTGCCAAATCTGTTTGCTTACGATCAGACATACAGACTGATTATTAATTCCTATTAACTATAGGTATGTACCTATTATAAGATTATATTACACTACAGAAATGTTTATTTATGTTATGTTCATGTGATCGATAAGATCTTTATGTTTAGCTCGTTGAAGTTAATTCGAAATAAGTAAATATAAATGTAACGTACCATTACGGAAACATAAGTATAACTATAAGGCTGATTTGTCTATAGGTAAATATAACCATAATGTTTAAAACCTTATTGTTTTCCATTTCAAAACTTTCTGACTCTTAACATCTACATTGTTATAATCATATCTGAAAAATGAAGCAACGAGTTATAATATATGATCAAACGAACTTCCAAGTGAAGTTCGATCATTATTATGATGAGTTGCTTCATTTGAAGATAATTATGATCACCCTCCCTCCCTGACGCTTGAAGATTCCCAGATATAGAGAAAATTTTATATCATACTCATGACTCTAAAAAATGAGCTACACGTCAAAGTGTCAACCGAGGTGCAGTCAGACCGGAATTACGTCACTTAATAGTTTTAAAAAATCTTTAAAATATGTGCGAAGTTACCAAGTAAGTAGGGAAACTACATTGTTATAATCAATATCTTCAAATGAAGCAACTCATCATAATAATGACTGGCCTGTTGGTCTAGTGGTCAGTGACTATGACTGCTATGCCGGAGGTCGTGGGTTCGATTCCCACCCAGGACAAATGTTTGTGTGATGAGCATGATCATTTGTTCTGTGTCTGGGTGTAATTTATCTATATATGTATGTATTTAGAAATATATAAGTATGTTTATCAGTTGTCTAGTACTCATAACACAAGCTCTGCTTAGCTTGAGACTAGACGGCGTTGTGTGATAGTTGTGGAATATTATTATTATTATCTCCTTTATTCAATTAAATTCTTATAAATTATATTTTTAAATATTAGTATAAAGAAATATAAAAACATTTAAAAATATAAAAAATAGTAGCCCACCGGTACCGGGAACAGGGTCCAAGCTACCGGCGGTCAGGGCTCCAGAGAGAGGAACCTCCTAACTATTCGGGCCGTGTCCAGAAGTACCGCTTTCTGAATCAAGCCCTTGATCCAGCTGCCCAACGAGAGCCTCCTCAGGTGTTGGTCGAGGCTCTTGGCTATTAGACCATTGGCTGTCACAACTATCGGCACAATGATCGCTGAGTCCACATCCCACATGTCGACAACCTCGTGAGCCAAGTCAAGATACTTGATTTGTTTATCTTTCTCGGCTTTCACGAGGTTCCCATCATGCGGGACGGTTATGTCAACAATCATTGCGCGCCGCTCTGATCGATCCACCACCACTATATCAGGCTTATTGGCAACAATAGTCCTGTCAGTGATGATGGATCGATCCCAATATAATGTGATATCACCATTTTCGAGAACTGGGTCGGGCACATACCTGTAGTACGGCACCTCCGATTCCACAAGGTTGTATTTCAGAGCAAGTTGCTGATGGATTATCCTGGCTACAAGGTTGTGTCTATGCAAGTACTCTTCGTTAGCTAGACGAGAACACCCGGAGATAATATGCCTGATTGATTCTCCCGGCCGGTGGCATGCCCGACAGATGTCAACCGTGCCGTCTTTCACAATAAATCTCCGGTAATTGTTCGTCATCATAACTTCGTCCATAATTGCACAGACAAAACCTTCGGTTTCCCCAAAGAGGTCACCGAAACGCAGCCAGGCTACGGACGCTAATAGATCAACATCGGGTCCATGTAGGGCCCGGAAAAAGCGTCCGTGAAGCTCCTTACTCTGCCATACCTCCATGCGATCATTAGTGTCAAGCACTACTGGCTTGCGCCAGTTCTCTTTAGCCAAGGAGAGCGGGGTGAGGCCCTTGTCCACGGCGACTACATCTCGATGCATCCCCACGTCGGTTTCTAGAAAATATTCCCTGAGACTGCATATCTCGCGATTGTGGAGGGTCTTAGCGTTTAAAAACCCTCGACCTCCACACTTTCGCGGGATATACAGCCTCATTACCGATGACCGTGGGTGATGCATTCGATTTGCAGTCAGCAACGTACGGACCCTCCTATCCAGGGCGTCGAGTTCGGTCTGAGTCCATTTGAGTATGCCAAAAGAGTACATCAAAACCGGCATGACCCAACCGTTGAAGGCGCGCACCTTGTTTCCGCCTGATAGAAGACTATTAAGTACTTTTTTCAGGCGGCCAAAGAAGCGCTCCTTCAACGATTGCTTCATGTCAGTAACATTGATGCCTAACGCTTCCGACATACCAAAATACTTATAGGTTTCGGATGCGGAGAGGGTTCTAAGGTTTGTGGAATCCGAGAGTTGGATTCCCACGGATTCAACAATCTCCCCTCGCTTTATTATTATTATTATTATAATGATCGAACTTCACTTGGAAGTTCGTTTGATCATATATAAACAGCCAATGTTAATTTTTTTTAAACTTAGTAAGTGGGACTTCCCGCCGCGGCGGTGAACAGGATCTACCTACTTATCGACGATGAAGTGACAAGAACCTTTATCTACCAGAACATAATTTTACAGGAAACGAAAAAAACGTTTTATTTATTTTAAACGCAAGGTATGAAAAATATTATTTTTGGTTATATCCTACTATACCCGCTCCTTGTATAATATATAACCAATAATAATATTTTTCATACCTTGCGTTTAAAATAAATAAAACGTTTTTTTCGTTTCCTGTAAAATTATGTTCTGGTAGATAAAGGTTCTTGTCACTTCATCGTCGTTATGTGGCTGTGACGCGGTGTGTTCCATATTTCAAATTTAAAAGAGACTATTAAATAAGTAGTAAGTATTCATGTTCATGTCATCAATAAATATTTTAGAAAAACTACTTTTTTTACTTTCCTTATATTCGAAATGAAAAGTATAGTGTTTAACGCGGGTGAAAGACATCAATTCCCACTCGGACTATAGCCGCCCTCGCTGCGCTCGGGTCTGAATACCTTGTATGGGAATTGATTCCTGTCGACCCTTGCATATCAATCTACTATTACCTATACTCCACCATAATACTAGCGAAACTTTTAGCACACTGTTAGCTAAGATTGCTACTGCCAGGCCCCTCTCTTATCCATTAGGCTCTCTGGGCAATTGCCCAGGACCCCGCGATCGACGGGGGCACCGGCCTGCTCTCAAAAAAATCAATATTTGCAGCCGCCGTTCCATTCAAAATAATTGATTTGCAGTGCGATTTACAGTACCTAAGTTTCTAGTCCCAAACATATGAAAAATATTAGTATTGTTTTTTTATTGATTTTGTAGCAAAATATTTGAAAATTGTTCATAATGAAAATGAATTATCACTTGATCTACACAGGGACCCCACGAACCTTATGTGCCCAGGGCCTCCAATAGGTAAAAGACGGCCCTGGCTACCTACTGCTAGTAGTTATTTTACATTTTTAAGTACCTACCTACTTAGGTAAGTAGGTACCTAGAGTACCTACATCATTACATGGATGGTTAAGAAGTGAAAAGACGATAATAGCGTAGGCGTAGGTACAACATAGGTTGTACATTGTTTAGTGTTGGGGCTGTTAGAATAGCCAAGAATGCTAATTACCTACTGCTACTGCTAGTAGTTATTTTACATTTTTAAGTACCTACCTACTTAGGTAAGTAGGTACCTAGAGTACCTACATCATTACATGGATGGTTAAGAAGTGAAAAGACGATAATAGCGTAGGCGTAGGTACAACATAGGTTGTACCTACATTGTTTAGTGTTGGGGCTGTTAGAATAGCCAAGAATGCTAATTCACAACAAAAATCCACTTGGATAGGCGCTGAGATGATAGATTTTCCAATAATCGCAGTAAGCTACTGAATTCAGATATGGTGTAATCACTTTCAGAAAGTTAGCTACCTACCTAAGTACTTAAGTAGAAAGGTCCGACATTCTTTATATAACACTGCGCGGGACACTAAAATAATGCCCCCAGACGTGATAACAAAAAAAAACTTACATTAATGTGTCTTGTTCAGTATTCTTCAATGGGTTAATCTGCAGACGGATACAGTAACTAATTGTAGTGCAGTTAGAAGATTTCTAATATATAAAATATCGAGCTAAGCAGATGAATAAAATTATTTTGGGTAAAATTGATACCGACAACAGCCCCTAGATGTCGTACGAAGCCTTCTGCATTCATCACCATTTTATAGATACTTTGTTGTGGCTTTACGAGGCATTTTTTGAAGAACAGACACAAAAACATAAATGGACAGAGTTTTATGAACTGTAAGTGTGCCAAAGTAACGTATCCAATATTATATTATTAAGAAAAAAATATACCAATGGTATTCCATTGCTTGCTAGAGAGAGGGCGCTACTGATAACAACTGGTACCTACCTAATTTATGTTACAAGAATAGTTACTAATATTAGCTGTATTCGCAGTAAAATTAGAACAGAAATAATTAATTCAAAGTAATTACTCAACCGTATGCATAATTACCTAATATTTGTCTACAAATTCGCGATACAGATTATCTCGAGGTTGTGTAAATAGGTTACTACTAGTTCCTAGTTCACTACTAGATGTCGCTTGAGGGGCTATCACAGGATTTCTAAGTCTACTCTTAGTCAATTAGGTACCTACATTGTTTTGTTCTAGTTGTTTGTATAATTTAAACGAAAAAATCTAACAATCCTTAGTCAAAATCTGTTACTACTTTAACTAATACTTACTATCCATTTTTTTAAGATCTATTGCTAATAGCTACTACTAGGTCTTTGGTACCTTCTAGTAGATAATCAAACAAAAAGTAGGTTCTCCACGAGAATATAATAGGTGACTACAAAGACATTAAATTACTTACATAACAAGATGGATATTATGCAGGCTAAATAACAAATTAATTTGAAATTTTTAAATAAAAAAATATGGTATAATTAGAACCAGCGCACTCTAACGGCACATTGACGTAATCAACAAGACCGTTTATTTTTACACTAGGCAATACGACGAGCAGCAATTAATAATATTTCACTTTTATTTAGTGGAACATTTAAACACGATTTAATTTTGATTTTAGGATGAGAATAATTTTAAGAAAATGGCAGAGATAGATTAAAAAAGACTTATTTCTCACGAAGTAAAATTACGTTCTAAATCACAGGCAAGTTTTTAATACTTTTGATAATGCAACGCTAAAGCGTTTAAATACCTACATGTAAACCTTTACATAAATAGCCACTTTAATAGTAATTTTAAGAAGGTTTATCAAATCTATGAATCAGTTAAAACTTCGTATTGATAAACAAAATGTTTGAAAAAAATCAATTAATCAACTTAGAGCGTCATATCATATTTTTGATAAAAGAACACTGATCCAATTTCAATCCAATAATGTGCTATAATTACTTTATATTGTGCCCAAAAGCACATAAAAATATCGAGTTGCTAATGTTGTAATTTTTGCGTATCTTGAAACGCGATTCCGTTATTTGTGGTTGTCCGTCTGAACGCCGTGGAATCTATGGTTGCAATTGTGTCACTCGAGGATTGTTTACTATTTTGGGAAATAATAAAAGTTTGTTGTGTTTTCTATTAATTATACAGGTGTATTATCAACGGACTACTACCCGTGGACTGCAGTGTTAATGTTCTGGATTATAATCGCGCGTTATTAGATCACATGTTATAGTATCGCATCAGGAGGTGTTTACGTGATGATACAAAATGTTTGGTGCGATTAAAAGTGGTAAAATATAGTGAATATGTGATAAATAGTGATTTATATGCTGAATATTAATGTGGTATGTACAAATTTATTATTCCGATATCCGAGCACTAGGGAAAGTAACACGACATGTAAACGAATGCAGGTTGTCAACTAGGGTTTATGGTATTACGTTCTTAACTAAGTGAAATAAATTCAAATAAATAGCTGTTGTTTTGTATGAAAATAGCAATTAATACGTTTCTAATATAGCTTTAACAAAAATAAACATGTTTTCCACGCACTATTTGGCAGCTTGTAAACATAACCTACAAATTGAATCCAATGTTTAGATCAAACTAACAGTGCTTGTTTCATGATTAAACATTGGTTAATACATAGGTAAGAGGCATCAATGATTTAAAATATTGAAAAGATTTATTAAAACTATTCTAGAATGTTTCTGTAAATTGTGTGTCTTTATGTATCTCACCAGGAAAGTAAGCATGTACAACTTCAAAACTTGTCATTGAGGTAAGTAATATGCATGTAGTGAAAATAAATGTTAATCTAATTTCGTTCATTAATCATGAGCATGATTGTATTATATTACTTCTTTCATTTCTATAGGAACCAATTGAAAACACAAAACACTACCTTTGAACATTACAGTATGTCATTCAATAGAAATTACTTAGATAATTATTATGAGTTCCCTTTCCCTAACAAGAATTTAGTATGTGAAGAATCACCTACCCACAAGCACTTCATGCATTGTTAAAATAGTCACAGTGAAATAATCAAGTGTTATTTAAATTAAAACTTGTATAAATAACAAAAAAAAATACCTACATGTTTTCAACAAAGCACAAATTTCTCCTTTTGGAAATTTATTAAAACAATATATTGAAACTAGGAAGTACTAAGTGGTTTTAAATTGTAGTTGTTCATGTAGTTAGTATGTTGTTCATGGAACTTTATTTTATGAATGTTGGAGGTGCACAATTGCACATGTGCTCAATCATTTATTACTTCGTGTTAAGGACGCAAGGACAAAACAAGGGTGCGTAAGGACAAAATTGAAATAAATTCAACACCTTCCCGTGTGGTAGCGGCTTTAACCAGTCTAAAAGTTCATGGAATGACAGTACGGCGACAACAGTATAATTTGGTACTTCCTTTACGTCAAACATGGCTACCCCAGTGTAAACTTTTTTGCTTATTGTATAGACTTTATGCTTAAAGCAATAAGGCTGACATCATGTTGATTAACTTTAAAAAATAAATGTACGTGCTCTCAATGTGTGCCATACCCACACGTAAACAGATTTCATCCACAACGCCCTATACGGAAGCGGGTGTAGCCGTCTACCGCCCTAGGTAAACAATTTAATTTTCCATGATATTGTTGGTACAGTTGTGACAGTATTGTGATTTTGTATAAAAAAATGTTTGTCCACGCCAGTAAGTGTTAAACAATTCACAGAGCAATGTAAAGGTACACAAGTCTACTAATTAAATGCCATCATAGAACTTCATAGGTACTAGGCATGAAATAAATGTCACAACAATTTCACAAACAATCAAAATATTGTATTATTATTAGGGTCTTTTTTAGCATTATTTATTTTGATAGGTGTTGTGATAGCCCAGGGGTTAAAGATACACATACACTGGTAACAAATTTATCACTTCTTGGCAATTCTTGTTAACTATGACTTCGCGGCTACACCAACCACCAATCATCATCATCATCATTCTCCTGCCCTATCCCAATTTATTCGGGGTTGGCGCATTTTTTTTTTCTCTTCCATACTCCACTATTAGTCATCATCTTGGTACTCACCCCCTTTCTAACCATATCATCATTAACCTTCCCCTAATCTTCTAGCCACACACATACTTACTCAAAAATTGCCTCAAGACAGTACACCAACCACCAATATTGCATAGAATTTGCCAACAATTGATCAAGTCTTGTTGCCCATGCTAAATGTGGCTTTTTCAAATTTCCTCATTCAATTCAAAAACTTAAAAATAGAATTTGAAGTTAAGATTTAACATAACTGATACATCATAATTATTATGGTAATCTTTAGGTTACAAATTCTGTTACAGCAACACAAAAACTTATTGTTCTTATTATAACTTCATTGTTGTTATTTTATTGATTTTTTGTGTACTATAAATATACTTGGCATTGACCTAGAGTTACTTCCATTTTGCTGTCATTTGCATTATTTAAACAGTCTATATAAAATCATTAAATTATACTGGGCTTAGCATATTATCCTTGCCTTATGAATAAAATAACATCCTGCAAGTGACTTATGAGCAGAAGACAGAAAAAAGGGTTAAATATATAAAAATGAGCTATTTGTAAATCTTCAGACAAATAATAACTAGATCAAAAAAAAATTTTTTAGATATTCTGAGCTAAGAGCTATCCTGTCAAAAAAAAAAAAACAGGATTCCTTTTTGTATGAACTTTCACACATATCTGGGATCCAGGCTATTGTGGGGGTTGTGTTACGGAGCATGCTGGCTCTGACTAACATCATACATGCTAAACTTGGATAGCCCAAAGGCCTGATGACTCAGGCCTACAAACATGCAGTCTATTTTTAAAAACCCTGATTTAAAAATTGATGTTTGTTAAAAAAACGCATAACCATTAAAAAAACATGATATTTACATTATGTTAGTTTCACAACACTGCACAATGCACTGTACAAGCTTGGATGTATGCAACTTTTTTTTGCCATTTTTCTGATTTGGTGCCAAATTTTGCAGTTGTTTGATATCTATTATTTATTTAAAATGTGGTAAATTCGTTAAGCACACTATAAGACTATGACCACTGCTATACATTCAGTAACTGTATCCTGAAGTTCTTAAACAGATTAAAAAACAGCCTCATTTTTCTAACACATCATTATGAGATACAAATACCATTTTCATAATACTGAGGATTTGACACATCCTGACTTTTTTCTTGGGGTTACCTTACGGGACATATTGTGGTCAATCTTGAATACTCAAAGCATTCATGACTTTGTTAATGGGGGATGTAATAATAATAAAGTATGCAAAAAAATTATGAAAAACAATAATAACACAATCATATTTTTAAGTACCTAACAAAAAAGTGGAGATATGGCAGAACTTCTTTACCAAATAAAATTGCCAAGTCTGAATAATATAATTATGGAAAAATATCTGGTAATTTCTGTTTGTAACCAACCGACCGGCCGACTTCCAAGTCAGTCACCCTATATTACTTAAGACAATTGGTTGAGCGGGGGAATAATAGCGGGTAATGTTATTTAAATATTTGCATTGGCAAAAAGAATCAATTTTAAATCGGGGCGAGTGCGGAGGATATCAGTAATCCTATTATAAAAAGGGATAGGCAGAGGCCGCGCCGCAGAGATTACACCATATATATGCAGGAATCAAGAAACACTAACCTTGACTCTGGCGAACGGGAACTCCTGCTGGCTGCGCCCATCATCACCATCATCATTTCAGCTGAAAGAAGTTCACCCCAAACATAGGCCTCCCCCAAATTAAAGATATATTATAGCCCACATTGTAGTAAATGCATTATAATTTCACCTTCATTATATTTTAAGCATTGTCACTCTTTTATTAATTTTGCTTTGGGACTAATATTTTTCATCCCTGGATTGATAAAAATGTGGGCCGCTGTAGCGAACTTTGTGTATGTTTCATTTTCTCTAGATTGACTAATAGAACTAGCATTGGCATAACTACTGGGAAGTAGGCCTGGTATGCCATGAGCCGTCTACTAAAGGGCTGCAATATTACCTAATGTTAATTATAACAAACTGCTACTTCACTTTTCCAAATATGAAATCAAATTGGTACTTAATTGCAAATTTTTGGTGTTTTAAATTACATTTTTACTAACATTAACTACAGTAAAATGGAAAGGAAGTTTTGTAAAGTATCTAGATCTATGTACAGACGCCAGCACATCAAGCTACCCGAAACTGTCAAATTTCCCCAATCAACCTTGAACCTTATGCTTTGGCAATAAAGTTGAATATCTATTTAAAAAAATTGACATATTGTAGTAGCTTGATGTGCTGGCGTCTACGTTACATAATTGACGTGAAGTTTATTATACACTAGATGTGCCCCGCGGTCTCTCCCGCGTTGGAAAAAATCTACTAAAACATATTCCATTATTTTAAAACTATGATATCTCCTAAGATATTTATAGAAATCAATGTCAAGGGCAATTTTGTTCAAAATTAAATACTTATGACGAATAACGTATTTATTTAATATCATGTTATGAAAACGCCTTCGCAAATAATGCATTATTTTAGAACAAAGGAGACTGGTCATGACCCATAGAAAATTACCCCAGATCCGGCGCTAAAGAAAGTTATCTCAGATTTTTTTTTATATCAGGTAAAATAAATCTAAATAGTCCTCAACTCCGAAATCAGAGGCAAACACTTTGAAAAATTGCTTACAGATTTTGTTTAGGCGACTTTTTTCATTTTATCATAAATCTTTAGAAAAAGTTTTTTTTTTATAGATAATTATGAAATATACACTTGACTATCAAAAATAATGTATAAAATAAAATAAAAATGTAGTTATCATTTATTTCTGGATATCTGTAAAACTCCATTTCGTAAACGCCAGTGCGTTTCAGATGCTCACTACAATAGGAGCGCGCTATTTTAACATGGTACGTACTTACCGAAAAGAGAATTAACTCCTCAATGGTGAGGCGAGGGAAATCTGCCACTTCTGGGCTATCGGCCACAAGTCTTGTGAATATTGCTCTCTGTCTATTCAAGTTATTATTCTCCTACAAAAAAAAAAAACAAAATCTTAAAAAATATAAGTATGCAAAATAAAATACTGCGCCTTATCATAAACACTGGGCAATTTTAATATGTTCGCCACTGATTTCGGACATGCGGACTTTTTAGATTTACTTTACCTAATTTTACGAAAATTCTGACATAAGTTCATTTGTGCCGGGCCTGGGGCTCAGATGACCAGTCTCCTTTGATTAGCATAAAAAAGGTTATAGTGAGTCAAACTTATAAGATAGACTTAAGGGGCTTACATGACTTAAAGCGCGGTCACTGTCGGACTGCATAGAAAAGAAAGAGAAGTGCGATGACACAACGCTGGTAATTTGTTGCAAAATATGAAGTAATTATTTAATTACAAAAAATCTATGGTTTGGACGAAAAAATTAAAACACTAGTATTTTAGTATGTTGCTTGTAGAATAATCTGACAAAAAATTGTATAGTAGTATGGTTTTTATTGTAAAAAGAAAGTTTTTAGAGGTATCTTCATGTTTTAATGCTCCTACAAACAGGCGCGACACGCGATATAATCGCGCGCGAGACAACGGCACCGCGCTCGTTGCGCGACTTGCGGTGCCTTTGTGTCGCGGTCGGTTTTATCGCGTGTCGCGCCTGTTTGAAGGAGCCTTTAAGCTGTCGCGGACTTTTTTTTTGAACTTTAAAGGGGAACAATCCCGTCATGACATATTTAAAAATCGTGTATTGTACATTATTTTTGCCTAACGGTAACCGTTAACGCAGCATACGCAATGGAAGCTCTCAAAAGGAATGATTTTCCCCGTTTTTGCAACATTTTTCATTGATGTTCCGCTCCTGTTGGTCGTAGCGTGATAGTATATTGCCTATAGCCTTCCTCGATAAATGGACTATGCAACACAAAAATATTTTTTCAATTCGAATCAGGAGTTCCTGAGATTAGCGCGTTCAACCAAACAAACAAACTCTTCAGCTTTTATTAGTACACTAGCTGTTCCCCGCGGTGTCACACGCTGCGCGGCTCCTAAGGGTCGTAGCGTTATGTTATATAGCCTATAGCCTTCCTCGATAAATGGTTTATCCAACCCAAAAATAATTTTTCAATTCAAACCAGCAGTTCCTGAGATTAGCGCGTTCAAACAAACTCTTCAGCTTTATAATATTAAGTATAGATATAGACATACACATACATGATGAGCATATACCTAATGTTCCCACTGTTGGGACACAGGCTTCCTTTCTTGGTGAGAGAGTGGGCTGTACTCCACCATGCGGGCCCAGTGCGGTGTAAATTATTTCATCGCCACTTCTCTCAAAACGGTGAAGGAAAACATCGTGAGGAAACCGGCATGTCCTAGAAGCAAAAATTCGAAGACATGTGACATCTACCAAGTTTATTATGCTTTGTATTGTACCATTTCGTTCCGATCTGAGGTAATGTAAATTGAGCTTAAGAGAATATTATATTCATAGATCTCACTTTGGTTTGAGTTTTCCAAGAAAAATAAGCGTCTCGTTCGAATGTGATCCTTATGTTGATATTCGTACGAAACGTTTGCTCACACTGGCTTATACGAATATGTACATTATCCGTATGAGAATAAGATTCATATTTCAAGTATGAAACTTACTTTACTGAGCTAAGTCAAAGTGCAATCTGTGAATCTGGGCAAGTTTATGTAACGCGAAAGTTTTCGCACCAAGTACTTAACTGTAGCTTTTGGGTGTTAACTATTAAGGGATGGTACTGATGATAATGATGGTACATTCTGTTCACCAACAACAAACAAAATTATTGAGCATTGAGTCTGAACCTACAGACAAATAGTGTTCAAACTTGAAGAACCCTTTTTTGTGACTGACTTACCATCGTAACTTATCTTCATGACATTATAATTGAATACTTACTATTATTTTGTTAATTATTTTTTTGTGAATGAAAAATGACATAAATTCAATAAAAAAGTATTATGAAACTGAATTTTACTACCCTGTAATACACCTACACGAAAATAAACAAAAAAAAATACTACAGCCTTAAACTAACAAAACAATTTTTTTTCAGTAATGGGTGCATTACACAGCAACATAAAGAGTGATCTACATTTTATTCAAACGAAAAGTGGTCATCTGCAGTTGATCTATGAACCTTACATATTTGTGACAGACAGTGTACGTAGTGGTCGGACTTTTTGGAGGTGTATTGATTACGGAAAACGCTGTCGAGCCAGAATAACGTCTAAAAATAATGTTCTAAGAATAACTAACCCAGTACACAACCATGTAGAAAATCACATGTCGAAAATATCGCGAAAATATGAGTTAGGCGAAGTAGTTACCTGTCCTACAGTTTAAGGAATTTTCAACAGTTTAAAAAAAACAAGCAATTTTTTTATTATTACTTATTGTGTAATTTTGCGCGTGCGTTAGTATTTTAGGCCTAATTTGGACTCACTGCCATATTTCATAATTTTCTGTTTTATTAAGAGGGCGCCGACCAAACGCCGACCGCGCAGTGGCGCGGTCGTTTATTTTAGAATGAAAATGCAGAAAATAAGCACGTTAAGTTGTGCTCCACAAGATTATACGTTAATATTATTATAAACGGTAGTTTTACATTGTTTAGTTTTATAATAATCATTAAAACGAATAATAGTAGCCACTATTTTCCGTTTTAGTGATTATAATAATAAAAGAAATAACCAAACAAACGATGAGGGCGCCACTAGGCGGTCGACGTAGCCTTAAATTTATTTTGTGACTCCGTTAGATAGATACAAAATAGATTTTTAATTAAACTCGAAGTAAAGCGAGGCCACCCATTGTATGTTTTGTAGATTTTTTTTTGTTATGTATTTTCTGGTGAAAGTACAATAAAGAATTAAATAAAAAATAAATAATGTAATGTCATATAAACACCACAAAAATAGTTACAACTTACGCAGTTTCATGTTGGCGTAACTTTATTTATTCATGTTGGCGTTTTATCCTTTGCTGAAATTACCTGTACCGAATTTTTACACATACTTAATGTAAAATGTCAATCATGTATGTATTTTAAGTAACAACCAATTACAAAATATTTCCTTTTAAGTTTTCCATACAGTTTTTTTGTTGTAATAACTTAAGTCTATGATTTTAATATTTGCAGTAGTACGAAGTTCGATCGTAAATGCATGGGCGAATGTGATTCTAGTTAGCGTTGATGAAATCGCCATCTAGTATTGTAATATCGATATTATCAATTATCTAGTTTTGTCTGAACATTGTGATCAAATATTGTAAGTGCGCTAGAGTTTAAGATTTCAATAAATATTTCAGATTTGATCTTTGGTTCCTTTCTTTCAAATGTGGGCAAAGACAGCGGTACTTACTTACTCAACCTTTAAAAGGGCGTAGTAAATAACAAAGGCATTGCACCTTAATAAAAACTTAAATACCGATTGAAGATCGCTGATTTAGGCTGTTGGTAATGATGGATGCGACAGGGTCTGGCGAAGCACAGGTGTGCTACACGGTGACGCGGCGCGGGGCTCCTTCGCTGCTGGTGGACGGCTTCGGGTATGTGGCGCGCAAGCGTCGTGGGCCGCGCGTCTACTGGACGTGCCGCAGCCGCGCGCAAGGCTGCCCCGCGCGGGCACTCACCGCGCACGGAGCTCTCGTCGCACGCGCCGGCAGCCACACGCATGCGCGACACGCTCCGGTCATCGACGAACATGCGCGTATCGAGAGTCTCATTGAAACTATCGCTGCGAACAATTAACATGACCAACTAATAACTGAAATAAATGATGTTAATAATGTTTTAATTTTCTGTCATTAATAAGATGTAAGCTTGTGTTTCTAATTCAAAACTGATCAAAACGCAATTGCATAGGTCCCGTACTCCTATCACTAGTTTCCTCTGGCAACTATCAGAGCTAGCTATCCACTAGACAGCTAGAGCTGTGTGAAGATGATGTGCTATGAAAGATGACTCGAAAACTAAAAAAATAATCCGCCAGCTTTGGTATACACATGTTGTGGTGTTATCATATTACATCGGCAAGCGGGTACACGAAGTAAGTTTGGAATTCACCTAGAATCTAGGTGAATTCCAAACTCACTTCGTGTTCTTCATCTAGGTCCTAGATAATGGCGAGTTAGCTAGATGCTAGAGACCCATCTCTGGTACTTACTCGCTGGCCAACTCTAGCATCGTGAGCATACTCTCTCGCACCACTGATCTGCTTACCTAGCTCTAGTACTAACTAGTGGGCAGCTAGCCTAATTTATGCAATATCTAATTTAAATTGTAGCTGTTGAATAATAATAATCAGTTTTATTGAAGTGACATAAATGTGCAATGGTATCACTTGTAGCATGCATGATTTACGTGTTATGGGGTTACGGATAGTCATGGTGGTGGTGTTTTACAGTTGAATTCGTCATATCAAACCGCGGGCGGCGTCATATGCGGCTTGATGGCTTCTCCTTTTATGCGGAGAAAGTATTTCCGGAGAAGAATAAGGTGCGATGGCGGTGTACTCGACGGACCTGTCGTGCGTACGCGCACACGCTACACGACAAAATTTTCGCTATCAGCAATGTACATTCGCACGAACCTCCAGGCCAGGGCGGGGTCCCCGCTTCTGAGAGGGGCCCGAGCAGAGGCTTCACGAACGCTAACCTCGCCGCTCAAGCCAAGGCTATACTCGACGAGTAATACTCATTTATCTACTACTAACGAGTCTAACCAATTGGTAGTAAATACTTAACTTTGTATTGTATAACACGATAATTTGGTGTTTGATTAACTCATGATCGAGTCTAACAAGTTTTGTATTAAGTTGAATGGATAGTGGTAGACCGCGAAATTCATTTTTTTTTACGTTTTTTGCAATTTGCAGATCAGTGTCAGATTGTATCTTGATCAAAATATGATTCGCGACAATAACAGGTACATATTTATAGAATTAAAATCATTAGAATCATTAATATATCTTTCTAAGTTAGATTTCTACCACCAACCACCAATCTCTATGGAAAAGCGTTAGGGGTAGAAATCTAACTTAGAAAGATGTATTAATGATTCTAATGATTATAATTCTCTAAATATGTATCTGTTATTGTCGCGAATCATATTTTGATCAAGATACAACCTGACATTGACCTGCAAATTGCAAAAAACGTAAGAAAATTTGAATTTCGCGGTATCAACTACCCATTCACCTTAATTATTAGATTCGATCATTACTAATCTTAAGTAGGTATGTCAGTACAGGGCATGTTGAAAGTAATGCGCATGAAGGCGGGTGTTATCTTGGACTGATAGTGTTTAAGAAATTTGCTTGTAATATATTCGAGCGATGTGCACAAATGGGCCATTGTGAAATGATCTAATTTTCATCTGTTGTAAGTAGGAATCAATCTAGTCACTGAAATGTTATAATGATCTCATTGTGCATGACTGTACAAATATAATTAAATTGATATTAAGTAATACATAAATTTTAAAGTAAAGTTGTGACCGATAGCAATAATTTTGTTACTTTACAAATAACTTTGCAATAAGTGCGCTTATAATTTTATTGTAACACAAATTGTTTTTTATTACTAAGCTTGGCTGCACTAGGGATGATCATATTACTAAACCGACGTTGAGTATGTATATAGCCATTATTTCAGTTTATTTAATATCATGTTTCACCATACACAATGAACGTTAATTTTGTGCTCTAAAAAATTACAATATAAAATTTTCACATTTTTCACTGTTAATGTTTTTATTAATGCTTACGAGGGAAAGTAACACTAGCTTGTTGCATGTTGCTTGCAGTATCACCTTCAATGGGTTGTACACAAAACTGATGAAATGTCGTGTGGTTGTTTTACTAGACGACAACAAGTACGTGCGGTTGTGCGTGGGCCCGGGTGGGCGGCCGCGGCTGTGGGTGCGCGGGCGCAGCTTCTACGCGGCGCACACGATGCGCTCCGGCGTCGTGCGCTGGCGCTGCACCATGGGCGGCTGCGGCTGCAAGGCCTACACCCAAAAAGGAACCCTACACAAACTGGTCGGCGAACACAACCACGTTGGTCGCTGTGGACGACGACCACCGAACATCAATCCTCAATCTACGCTGATGACCTCTATTTCAGCAACAGCATCAGGCTCCTCTTCACCCCCTACTCCCTTGCTAGTCCCTCGTCTGCCAAATTTTGACCCCAACGCTTGGCTAGTACGTTATTAGTACTATTAGAAAATCGTTGGTAGCCTCATATCAAGAAAGTAGTAATCAGTTCCGACTCGTGGAACCCGTATTAGCTTTCATTTGCATTCTGGTGTTAGAGAAATTATGTTTTTTTATAAGATTTTACTTCTACGTAAAGGAAAATGTAGGACAAGACTCAATTCAATAGTATTGATATGTAGTGGTCTTAAATAGTAAATGTGATCTCTTTATTTGTGTTCGAATGTGCCATAGAAGTAATTCTAGTGAAAACAAGTACAATGATTTACTTACCAAAAATTGTGATAATAAGCTCATACAACTACTTATACTATGATCTCGGTTTGTTGTTAGGATAGGCTATGTTGACTTTTATTATATGTAGGTCGTTATTCAAAAAATAAAAAGGATTCTTTTTAAAGTATCAATTACCTCATAGAAAATATTATAATAAGTTTAGATAAGAATTAGAAGGTTAAAGAAAGTTAAATTCTAGTCTTCCCAGTTTTAACTTTTTTGGTGTTATTGTTTATAAACGTTTCGGTCTTACGAAATTTGCTCACCGTAAACAGAACTAATGCCAAAGATCTCTGTGCCAAATTTTCTAGCTCATGAAATTATCGTTTCTCCAAGAGAAATATTTAAAACCAGTAATTTATTCCTGAACAATGGTTTATTGTAAATATATATACAACAATAATTCAAGAGCTGTGTAATGTTATAGTAACTATGTGTAAATGTGCTAAATAAAAATATTCACACAATCAGGTTTTTCATTTTTGCAGAATAAACTAACAAACACCTTGACTTTGGTTTTATTGCGATCTCCTATTGTTCTGTGGCTTAACTGCAAAAAGGTTTGACGAGTATGAACACTTCTCAATCTTTGGTAAACTAAAGTAAATGCATGCTTAGTTTTATAATATGTGTTATTCCACGTGAAATGAAATGTGTGCTGTTTTTAATAGCAATTTTTTCTATAGACAAACATTTTACGTGTGATAGCTAATATGAATAAGGATTCGGTGGTGTTATTCGAATTAATTACTAACAGTTGTGTTTTTTTTTTGTATAGCGCGCTTCATCCGCGCAGGCAAGGGTCGTCTACTTCTCCACCGCGGTTACACTTTCCGTCTGAAGAACAACTTGGCCCATGGAAGGAAGCAATGGTACTGCTCATCGCGGCTCACATCTCGCTGTCTAGCTGATGTTAACACCGAGGGCCCAGAAGGTCACGAGCGCATTGTACGTTCTCGCTATGCGCATAACCACGCTCCGCCGAACGTACGTCGCTTCGCGGACGGGCGTTACGTGGTGCGCACGCCGCACCAGTCGGGTCACCGCGCGCCCGCCCCGCTCGACCCGCACCACCAACTGCTGCAGCTGCAGCACGCGCTGGCGCTGTACGCCGCCACTGCGCATGCCACCGCCACCGCCAACGCGACAGCCGCCGGGACCGCGGCACCCGGCGGCCCGCCTGCGCAGTCCTCACCAAATGCTCTGCCGCCGTCTGCGCAGCACAACAACTCTGCGAAACCGCTCCTCGTCGACACCCCGTGCAAAGAGGAGGATTAGATAACACAAAGAGGCATCACACGAATATCGACCGATTTTAATACGAGTTCACGATTAATTTATAAGCGATTTGACAATGATAATCGAGTACTCGATTTTTTCTAACCGCCTTTTGGCGAATGTAGCATAATGGATGTAGATTTAAATATGATTAGGTAAGTTATGAGGGGATAAGGTGTCGTTTATTTAGGATTCAGCGAAGGCTATTGTTGGTTATTCAGTATCGGTAATGTGAATGTATGTCAGCATGTAAGTAGGTGTTGTGATGTATTTGATGTTGCAACGACCAGTGAAGGAAACACAGGAGACAACCAGTAATACGAGTGAACACGTCGTGTCGTAAAGGCGGTCTCGTCAAGATCCATAAAGTTATCCTATAGGTGTGGGCTATTTATCGAATCAAATAGGGCTAGTAAGGATGTTATATATGTAAGAACTTCTTAATGTATAACGGTGTCAGCTCGTATTGATGTCCAGTTTAGGCAGGTGGTTATTATCCAGAACACAATCGCTTTAGCGTTTGATTTAATGTTTACGACCCGTGCAGTATGCAGTATCATCCAGTAGCGCTAGGCGGACATTGCGCGATATCCACAGCTGGTTATGTCAGGCAGGACAGGTTGGTGCGCCATGCGAACGCAGCCGAGTCAGCTGTCGACACGAGTGTAAGAAAAGGTCGGCGACCGCGCGCTGCGGTCGCTGACGACGCGTCGGTGACTGATTTAGAGAAAACTCGTTCGAAATTAAGCAATATGACGTCCCCTGGACTGTACTTAGAATTACTTAATTTATTTTGAGAATTATAAAATTTACTCTTTTCAGATACTTATTTTGCTACTTAGACATTTAGATGTCCGCCTCTTTAATCTATAAGAATTTTACAGTAGATATTCGAAAGGTCTTGAGCAATCAGCGTGTTGCTCTTTAGGATTGATTTAAAAAGTACTTAAGCTCAATCATCTACCTCTTCACTTTTATACGGGTTTTACATGTTAGTTTAAATTTTAAATTATACAATTTTATACAAGAATGAATACTCAGAAGCTTTACTCGAGTAAGGTGTCGTAACGTAAGATTAGGTTAGCGTTAGACTAGGAACAGGCGCGCCGGGGCGGTCCGCCGCGCAGGGTCCGGTGCGCCTCACTACCTCTAGTTAATATATCGAAACTCAACTACCTCTTTACTTAGTTTACACGATCGTTTACTGTTAACGACATTTAAATTAATTAAAATTTAATAGGCTCTTTTTGAGACTTGTCTGAATATATTTTATGAATTGTTTTTTAACTACTTTGTTGCTTGTCGAAAGATAACTAATTCAAGAATAAAGGCGATGAGAACGACGATCCGCTTTGTATGTATGACTCTGATTTAAGTACAAATTTTTACTAATTATAATTGTTATTTAGATGACTTAGTTCTACGGGGGTCTAATGTGTGTGAATTTACTTAATATTGACCATTTTATATAAGCGTTATTATAGACCGTGTCAAATTTTTAACAGTGATGAAATAAATAAATTGTTACTCGGATTTATTTCCGAGCGAGATAGATGACGCGGCGAAATTTTGCAGTGCGTGCTTAAGCCCTAAGAGTGGCTTCAGATACAACGATGTCCCAGTGTGTACTGCCGGTCGATTCTGTAAAAATCTCACCGTGAAAACTTAGGTGAGGTGAGTTTGTTTTTGCTAGGAATTGACACTCTATTGACACCTCACTCCACGCTCACTTCACCCAAGTTTTCACGGTGAGATTTTTACAGAATAGCACCGCTGTATCTGTGTGGTATTGTGAATGGAGTTGCTGCTGTGCCCGTTTTGTCTGAAGCTTTCTTGTCAGTTGTCATCAATATTGTCATCGTATACAGTCAGTCAGTGTTGATCGTTTGTCACGCTCTATCGTACCTGATTACTGTCACTAAGCCAAATAATATGGGCGATATACGTTATTATGAAACCGTGGCGATAGTTAGTAGGTAAATGTAATTGTAAATGTAATAATTGTAAGTTTAATATGTATAATATATTTTAGAGCAATGACAATATACGTCAATTATATAAGATACGATTTATGAGTTGATATGTATTTGTATAATCGCTATAATGAGGAGTTCTACATTTTTTGCTGTAAATATTGTTTATTATATTCATGCAATATTTACCTCGCATTTATTGTCTCTCCTTTACTTTTGCGAATTTTTCGATGTTTGTGTGTCTCGAGGATGGAGTCACGTGCTGTTTCTATGTTTGCTCATGTTGTTAATATTATGAATCTCGTAGGTAGTGCACGATATCTAACTGTGTGTTGATTGTTGACCTACCGCCACGGCTTCGTCTTATGTACCGCACATCGATCGAACACTCTGCTTCTATTTTTTTTAACTATCTACCTCAAAAACTCTAAAGTGTTAACTACTCATATACAAGTCTTATATAATTATTAGTGTAATTTTATACTTATACCATTATATCATAGGAATTTTAGTTCGTGTACGGGGTATGTTTTTGTGAAATCATATTAAATTGTACTTATAAATAACCGCTAGTTTTATTTTACCCTCAACTTTCCTTATCCTGGGTATCCGTTACGGTCTGTTTGGTTTCGGGTCACATCACACTGTTGGTCTAAGTACTTCAGTTATCTGACGTGTGCTTCTCCCACAGGTATTAAGTTTCTGAAGTCGCGGCGCGGCAAAGTGATCATGATGGTGAACACGTTTCCCTTCTGTGAGGAGTCCAAGTTGAGAGACAAGGTCATATGGCGGTGTACTTCCAAGAAGACTAACTGTAAGGCGAGGATACACATGCTGGGGTCCAACGTGGTCGCCGTGAAGGGGATGCACAACCACCCGCCGCGCGCCCTCTGCCTGCCTTCTCGGCGGCCAAACGCGCGCAAAGGCATTGACACCATCTCAGCTCCTGTTGCTGTAGCTACTCCAGTGACAACCCTCGACGCCCTCGCGCTGCAGTCCCCAGAAATTGAATAACCTCTTTTGTTAACTGGCGTAAATAAAAGAGACAGCATTAATTTTCCTTACTGCTATCGTACTGAGCGTAAACTATGTTTAAGTATATTCAAGCAATTTAGACAATAATTTACATAGCTCTTAATGTATTGATATGAGTTACGTAAGTTTAAGAGGTAAAAATTGTTGACTACTGTTTAGGAAACGTCGATTTCCGCGATGATTCCATTCCATATCATATCATACACTGCCGCCTCGATGGCTTACTCTGGTGCTTTGGAATTCATAGATTGTTTAATGTGATTTATAAAAATGAACTGAACTATTAATTATTTCACCGTTAATGTTTAAATGGAATGTATAGATATTTAGTTATGCACTATCGTTTTAATTGAAACGTTCAGATGCTCGTCGAGTCGAGCGGTAAAAAGTCGATCACGCAATCGAGTGATGATTCCATCGACGCTGTTATAAAGTTCTCATGAAACGTTAAAAGACATTAAATAGGTACTTTACATGCACTGTCAATGCCAACTTGTGATAAGATACGATCATTAGCTAGAATTAGTTTTTATATTAATTAAATTTTTATGTACTTATGGTAAGGTTATAAACTCAAATAGGTATTTATTACACGTTGATATTTGGCGTATGTTGAACCCTAAATTTAAGTAAAAGTGCCTTGTGTAACAACGGGACCATATTGTCAATTACAATAATTGATGTACTGAACATTCCCTATTGAACATTTTTGCTGTGCTTTATTATTATACTGTAATTTTGATATTATGTTTATAAATATCGATTTGAAAGACATCGTTACTTTTATCGAGAGTATTACTCCTTAACATTTAAATAATTAAAGTTTATATTTATACATACATCGTTTTTTTTTATTTTAACAATAACCCTTATTTATGCGGTCATTAATTACAAAGATTCAAATAAATAGAGCTATCTTTATAGTAATGTTAGATATTTTTTAAATTTTCTTCTATTCTATGCGCCATGTTCACAATGTCCATGTCATATGGTACTCAGCCGGCCGAGTAAGCCATGCAACAGCAATTTCGTGCTTCCGTTCATGAGTAAGCTGACAGTTTAAAGAAACATGTTGTTGTGTCGTGTCATGTTGTTAATGGAGCCCTTTGTCAGGTCCGAAATCGGAAGCGCAGTTCAAATTTGGGAGGACATCACGACGACAAGGTCCAGTGATTTCTACAGGAAAATTCACGTTCGTGAAGGATAAACAATTCCCTAATGGAAAGACTAGATGGAAGTGTTCTCATTCTGGAAAGTGTGCAGCTAATATTTATACTATTGATGCTGACGTGGTACTGTTCTACGATAAGCATGATCATGATTAACCTGACGAGGGCTTCAAGCTCAACTTTTAATTAAAGTTGATTGATTACTTTTCTGCGCTTATACTGACTGGTCCCAAAACAAACGTCCTTGTAAAGGTACGAGTTCGTAGCCGACTGCAGACAGCAGCAGCAGACAACGTGTGGCTGCGACGCTACTGGTTTCTATGTATTTTTATGAAATACCTTCCGCAGCTAGTGACACGTCGCCCATACACGTCGCACGATCGCAGACGACGTGTCGCCCGACCGCAGATCAGTAGTGCCACCGACGCTGAAGCGACAACACGTTGAATCTCTATACTTGTTAAAAACAAGTCATCGTCGTCTTCTTGTTCTAACAGTAACAAAAGATACAAAAGTAAATCGTCTTCTTCTTCTAACAGTAACAAAAGATACAAAAGTAAATCGTCTTCTTCTTCTAACAGTAACAAAAGATACAAAAGTAAATCGCGTTCGCTAATTCCAAACAGGTCAGACATCTTGTCTCACGGAACATTCAGAACTAACTGGAATACAGCGCTGTCATCTGCAGTTGGGTTTGGAATCATGACTGCAGCGACATGACGCTGCGACGTGTCGTTGCGACATGTCTCAACGTCACGTCGTCTGCTGCTGTCTGCAGTCGGCTATGAACTCGTGCCTTTAGGCTAGTTTACCACCAGAGATGAGCGAGGATGCGTAGCGAGAGGTGTGTTTCAAACTAACCAATACCAACACTAACTTAGTTCAAACTATAAAAATGAAGCGATGTTATTGGTTGGCTTCACACACATCCCTCGCCACGCATCCTCGCTCATCTCTGGTGGTAAACCAGCTTTAGCCTCCTGGGCATACCTAACCTATATAATTATGGACATTGCACACTACTAGTCTCCCAAATATACAAAAAAAATAGGTGCCATCTTCTACTGATTTGTAAAGTTACCTATGTGAAACAAACCTCGAAACATGTATGATCTGAATCTAAAGGTAATATGTACTGGTTGTAACTTTACCCCGCATTTATTAATTATTATGTGTAACTTTTTTTGATGAATTGTCTATGAATTTGTTAAATAGATTTGGCGTTCCTACGTCATCCCGGTTGTTAAACAGGTGGGATGACGTTCACAACGGGGCCCTGACTAGAAGTAGGCTTGCCTTACCAAATAATGTGTTTATTCTTCATAGCTACACTTTAGTAGCAAGAATTGAATCTATTTTTGTATTTACACATCTTTTGTTTAGATGCTTAGAGCTTAGTTATTTTTAAAAAGATCTTTTATATTCTAAGATGAATAAAAAAACTTACTGATATGAATCCATCACATTGTATTTCTTACTTTGCCTTTCAGCACGTACTTCATGTTAAATAAGAAACTGGTTGCTTCTTAATTCCGTTGTTATTGTAGGCAAGGTAAACGCAGCATACATACCGACGGGACGGGGTAAGAAGAACTTGGTTCTCGACGGGTTCTCATTTACTGAGTCGCCTCCTGGTTACTGGGTGTGCGCTCGTAGGAAGAACCTGAAGTGTCGGGCGACGGCCCGTACCAACAAGCGTGGGGAAGTCATCCGGTTCGACAACACGCATAACCACCCGAAACCCAAGTTCTACAGTAAAACTGCTAAGAAAATGATTACTCTTTAATTATGATTATGTTGTTCATGTTTATAAAAAGGAAAATTAGACTATTTAATTTTTCGGTGTCATTGCATTGTTGATTTTGCTCGTAAATATTTTGGTTAAAAAAAATGTTAGTGGCAATAATAATTTCTCAAAACTCTTTTGTATCATTGTGTTATTTTAATATAATGTCTTCATATTTTTGTGTTTAATTTGTGATGATGATTTTAACCTAAGTATTTTACAATTTCGTGGAATTTAGTCTCGTGAATTTAGAACGTGGATCCTCGCAATTCCGTTATACTGCCGGAACGCGGATCCACGATGAAATGACCCCACGCGATTTTTCTATACAGAGATGAATTATATCGAGAATCGCTTAAACATATTAATATTGCGTGAAGTTATCTTCCAATCGAATCAAACGATTAAGTTTCGTTCATTAACGCTCCTTCAAACAGGCGCGACACGGGATAAAATCGCGCGCGACACAAAGGCACCGCAAGTCGCGCAACGAGCGGTGCCTTTGTGTCGCGCGCGATTATATCGCGTGTCGCGCCTGTTTGTAGGAGCTTTTACTCGTGTGAAGTGTTCGAAACATTCAGTGCTTTTCTATGTTCCCTGGTATAGAAGTTTTTGTGAAGTTAAAGTATATTCAGAAAAAAGTAAGTAAAATAATGTTTTTCTTTAACTAGATCAGTATATCAATGATGAAAATAATACGATGAAGTACGTAAAACCATCTAAAAATCGATGTAAACTTCGACACTGATCGTAAGCCCCAACAGCTGTTATTTTGAATAGGTAATACGGGCTGGTTTCCGCAACTCCACGTCAATGCGCGTATTTTGCGTCCGGTATATGTCTTGGTATTATTTTTTTACAATGAATGCGTTTATATATATAGTTTTGTGTGTTTATGGAGATTTCGAAGAAATATAATTTCAACAGCGAACACGCATGATTTTGTTTAAACTCTTGTTGACACTTGAACAAACCGACTTGAGCGTAGATCCGCGTTCTGGATTTTAGAATATGATGATGTTTTAAAATTGTTTCAAACTTAGTAAGTAGTTGTTTATTCCGACAACGCCGTGGAAGTTTAGGGAAAACAAGATTTAAATAAAATACAGTCGTGCCAGCGACACGAAGAAGAAGAAGTAGAACAACATTTTTCAAAGGTATTAAACATAATCATGATAATTTGTCTAATTAAATGTTGGTGCCCAATATATCGTTATTATTTCCTTTCTTTCAGGCTACGATCGCTATAGCGGCAATCATTTCCCGGCTCATTTCTCTGATGATAGATATAAGTGATCGGCCAAATAAACGCTTGAACAGTTACTGTGCGTGAATTAAAATACGTAGAGACCAACATAGTTTGCACTGGGTGCAACGTTTTTCTTTGTGTGGATCAGTGCTGGCGCAAATACCACACCCCACCTATTGAGTAGTTAGCACATTCAATCATTATAATCTTCTTCTTGCGTAGGTACTTATAATAAACATCGATCAAAAACTTACAAAGATTTTTTTCGAAACCCATACCATTTTGTATATGAATAGACCGGTCCGTGCCGGAACGCGGATCCGCGCTTGGAAATGCTATAAAATGTTTTCAATAATCAAACTTGTGTTGTTTCGCATTGTTTCACTAGGGTAAACTATTCTATTTATGTAATGGGGTTCATAAAATATCCGAGTATAATATAAAACATGAAATAGTCAAAGTAATGTTAGCTAGCTAAGTAAAGGTAGCTTTATATTATTTTTGTTTTTCTAAAGAAAGATCAAGTTTTCCGATTCATAAGAGAAAATGAGTTGTAGTAAATAGACGTCTGGTCATATTCTACTAAAATATGCACTAATAAAAACGGTAATGTCACTTCGCTAGTAGCGGCATACTAAAGGTTAAACCTTGAGCGGCAAAACTTTGTGAGTGAAGTTTTTATAAGTCCTAGGACCAAAAATTCGAGGACAGGTTACATCTACCATTCAGCACAGAGGGGGCTGTGTTACGTCAGTGGGAGCATTATAGGCCGGTATTGCTACTTATTATTTTACCTCCATGCACTGCACATTTTTTTTGGTGAAAACTTATTTTTGATGTCTCCAAAAACCTTTATCCTGGCATGTATTTTTGAACTGTAATCCCGATCCTAAGGGTGTTTTGTCTTTTTTGTCGGTAATACGAATACTAGTACTAAACATAAGGTGTAAAATAATGTAGGTACCTATTCGTGTGTGTAGTTCTGTTTTCATAAAATGTCACTAGGTAATTGTGGTAAACTTGCTATTTCAAGGTAACGGTAAAGGATCTTCAATCTGATTTCTATATTAATGTTACTTTATTTTTTGCAGAGGCCTTCTTCTTACCGTCCAGAGCTGGGAAAATGGTTCTGATATTTCGAAACAATAAATTTTGGGTAAATAATCAATATCGTGACAAGCTGAACTGGGCTTGCCGTGATAAGGACTCCAAGGCTTGTCTCTGCAGGGTCCAGACTACAATGGAAGGCCGTTTCATTCGCGTGAAGGGTCACCATACACACACACCAAATTTTACCCCTGATAATTTTAATGCCTCTGGTCTAGTCGAAAGTAAGTTTAAGGAATGGAGTGCTCCTTTGACGAGCAAGGTTCGCCACAACCTGCACGCTTACGAATGACGAAGTCGTAACTGATTGAAAGCATCCAAGAATTTTTATATCAAGTTAAGAGAATTAACGATAGGAGAATAAAGATCCATAAGTTTTTGAAGATGTTTTATATAAGCACCGTTGATCCCTAAATGTCTACAAAGAAAGGGCATTGGAAGACCCATCCCTGTATGCTGTTATGTGGTATATTTGGCCATATTTGTTCACCCAGTGGCTTCAGTGGCTGTGAAAAACCATGACGTAGTAATCGTGATATTTACAAAATGCATTCCTTTATAAATATGTGTTTTGTCTTAGCTTATTATTATAATAATCCTAACTGCTATGGAGAAGAATTTTGAATGAAAGGAACCATTTAGTAGTTAAGTCACAGACTGATGTTTGTAGGATAGGTAATTACCTACATAATATTTTTGACAGATCATATGATTTGTAATAATATAGTATCTATTGTAGAAAAGTAAGCGAAAAGATATAACTTTTCAACACACTCGCTCGAAATCTGTCTCAAAATGCACCGTTTATAGACACTGCTCAGTTTTTTGCCGATTTTGATTTTAAGAATCTTATAAGGCAGCGTTTCCCAACCTTTTTTATCCACGGACCCCTAGGAAATCAAGCACAGTTTTCACGGACCCCCTTAATAAAATAAACAGCAAAAAAAATCGGATTAGGTATTTAGTTTAGTTATTACAGATACAAAATAGGTACCTACTCATAACTGTTTATTATGAAAAATATGAAAAAAAATAATGTGAAGGTTGGTGTTGCTTTTTTGCAACTAAATCAGTGATATTCGGGTTGATGTTTCTACTAAGTAGTAATCTCAAATCAGATTCTACTTGTAATCTGTTTTTTGTATATACAAGAGTAGAGAATGCCTTTTCACATAGGTATGTGCTTGAAAATAAGTAAGTAAATGTTTTTAGCAATTGGCGCGTGAGTGGTTATGTATGGTCCAGAGATGACACCGCGGACCCCCATACATATACTCGCGGACCCCCAGGGGTCCGCGGACCACAGGTTGGGAAACGATGTTATAAGGTTTAGACTTAGTGGTTATTTGAATGGATAAAAAAATGAGAAATTGAAAAATAGCCGATTGAACATCGCAATATGATCCAAAATGGTTTTGATTTCTTGTATGAATCGTAGTCTTAGACGTTATGTATGTCACTGAATTACAATGGATAAAAATATTAAATCTATTATGCATCTGTAAAAGATTATTTAAAACATGACTTTTGCAACACTATGTTCGGGTGTTTTTTGTCTATTACTTTAATCGTTTTTATTGTATTTAAAACTATTAATGCACCTTTCATTTATATTTTAACCTTTACTAGTCTAAATAATTAGGTTTAAAAAATCACCCATCTCGGGAGTATTCAATCAAATACTTGTTTTTTTTTTTGTCAAACAATTAGGTAGATACTTTGGTGGCCAGTAGATTAAGGGCATTTACTATTTCATAATATATCTATTTCCTATAGATTTTCCCTCGTGGTATTGAAATAGGATCTTACGAGAAGACATGATTAATTATGACATGTAATTTGAATAACCTGTTGTTATTATTGTAGAATTTAGTTCGATTCGGGAAAACCGTTCAAGATATAATAGTAGATCTCAAGCAGTATTTTTAAAAGTGTGTGTTTACGATACAATAATTATAAATTATACTCATATAGTTGTAAAGAATTAGATGGTAACAATATTTACAACATTGTGGAGTAAGTAAATATAAGATATTTTTGTACCCGTTCGTTTTATTTGAGAGAGGAATCCTACCATCTCGATAAGATCCGATTAGAGTGGTAGCGAAAATATGCTTTCAGCGCAATGGAGTGTGTCTCGATATGGGAACCCAGTGCTGGTGGTGGATGGCTGGCGGTTCAGGAGGAACGGGAAAGTCTTCGCCGGCAGAACCTCCTGGCTCTGCATCAAGTCCGACCATGGCTGCAAATGCTACGCCGTCACCAACAACGACCGCATCATCGCCATGGGCTACCAGCACGAACACGACACCATCAAGAAGCGCAAGCGCGTTAAACACATCAAAAACAAACGGAGTTCCACCGTTCAAGTCAAACTGAAATCTTACTTTACGTGATAAGCTAGTCATTAAAACTTATGTATTTCTAATGTTTGTATTTCCAGTTTGGCGTTAGTTGAAATTACAAAATTAACTTTGAGAAACTAGATGTTGCTATAGGTAGGCAATATTTATCGTGTAATATTGAATTATGATTTGAATTACAAAAAGTCGAACATATAACCTCCTCCTTTTTGGAAGTCGGTTAAAAAGTAAAATTATTTAGTGCTTGTGATCTTTTTATAAATAAATGAAATATTTTTTTACAAAGAAGACTCGTTAATTTTATCGTTTTGTTTTATTTGTCGTTATACTTGATGCCACGCTGCGTCCTTAGTTTAGTTTGTCGAAATAGTAGGTATGAAACAGATGTGATAATTTATTATATTATAATATTTTTTTTACAAATCGTAGTTCGAAGCTGTTTGAATACAGGCAGACATTAACAGTAAGGTGATTAGTTGCAGGCACACCACCCGCCCCGGAGACGCCGCCGACGCTGGGTCTGCCGTTCCCATTCCCCTGCTTCCCTGGACAGTTCCGCTACTGCTTGAGCAAGAGGGGCAAACCTGCCATCGAAGTGGGAGCGCACAGGTTCTGCTTTAACGGTCGCGCAGCGAGCGGCAAGGTGTGGTGGCGCTGCTCGCGCAACCCGCGCTGCCGCGCCGCCGTGCACACGTTCGGACTGCGCGTCGTGCAGATGAACAGCGCGCACACGTGTGGCGTGCGCGCCACGCCGCTCACGCCCATGTTCTGAGCACCTCTGCTTACGAAAACGACGGGCAGGATTAGTCAATTTGTCTGTCAACGATACGACCACCGGCGAATTAAACGAGGTAGGATACGGCACTGATTTTGATCTCAACGCTAGTATGAACGGATAATGTAGGTTAGGAGTAATTATTGATATATTTGATCAGGAGTTTGAAATATTGAATGTCATTTAGATGGACTTAACTATTGTTTCGAGTGGAAAGTCAAATTGCTCTTGTGCCTTTCCGCCGGTGGTCTAGACTTGAACATTGTATACGCCTTTGGTTGATTACATAGGTACCTACATGTATACGCAATTGAGATTTTGCAAACTATAGTTTGCACGTTTATCCTCTTATCTTATTCTCCAAAGAGATTATTATGATGTATAACCTATATTATACTGTATTCAGTAGATCCATTTAATTGGTAGATAATATTTTTGCGCTGTGTAAAGTATACGAATATATAATAAGTCCTAGTGAAGACCGTCTGGGTTCAAATTATTTGAGACTGATTTTTTGTCTTGGTGTTTGTGGCCTGTACAAACAAAGGAAGCTTTTATTGAGTCAAATAAAAACAAGACTTGGGAAGTTTCTACCGCCTCTAACCGCAAGATGCTCTCTCACAGTTGCTTGCTGGGAAGCCAGCACTGCCTAGCAGAGCCCGTCTGCCTCCGCTCCGCTCTTCCGAACCAGACGGTCTTGTTGTAGTGTACTGTACAAAGTGATAGTTCTCTTATGATATCCTAAGTATTTTTATACATTATTTTTTACATTTATTTTTTTACAATTTTATTCGTGAATTTGTACATAAAATTTACGATTGTTGGCATCGGAGCGTGGTCTCCGAAGAGGTTGGTTTCGGTTTGACTATACGTATGTCAGGTTATGTTGTCAGCGGGCGCTTAGGTCATAGAGGGAATGTTACGAAGTCATGTCATGTATACGATTAGGAAAGTAATGTATAACAACTTGTTAAAGTAGGAACTGCATTTATTGAACAATTGACTAAATAATAATACTCATGTATACGTTGTAGTTGTAAGTTTGTTCTTTAGTGAGATCTAAATATTTTAAGATTTATTTTACATTTTTTTATTTTACACTTTTTTATATTATTTTTTTGAGTACTTAAGCGTTTATTCAACCGTTGGTTGTACTTACGGGAGTGTTGTCACAACAATTAGTTAACCTAAAAGTTAACCACACCAGTTATGTTAAGTACCATACGAAATGTATACGATTATATGTTAACCTCGAAGTATTATTTTTAAAGTATTATTTTTATTGTGATAAGATATTTTATTGCTATTATTATGTTTAGTCGTGAAAGTATTATGGAATTATGGTAGCTATAAGCGGCGGTTGTCGATCAGAGAATGTTTATGCTGTGTAGCTGGTAGTAGAGACGCGTCTCTTGTGTTTAGGTACAAAGAAACGATTATATTGCGCTGAAGTAACATTGGACTTTCATTTCGACACCTATCTTTCATTTTAATTTTGTGTATGTCTAGCAGTCCGTCAGCGTCAGCAGGCGTCGTTCTCAAGACGTCCAAAGACTTTCTTTAGTTCACCGTCTTTTCAACAACATTAAGATTTAATTAGGCCATTGGTAATGGTGATTTCTTCTTTTCTTTTTTGGTAAAATTAAATCATTTTTTTGGAATAAGTAAGTAATTAGCATTCTGGCGCTTGAATGATATTTATGCTTAAAACACGACAGTATTCAAATGCCAAACATTCCTAATGTAAATAAAAGCACATGCTATAGGTAGTGGTTACGTGGTTTTATACAAATGAGCTTATATTTTTGTTGTATGTTGAATAAACCACATTCTATATCTATGATCTATAAAAGCTGACTTTGAGGTTGGAATTCTTTGCTATCACTGATTTATTAGGTGAAACTTTGTCACGTATTTAAGTAAAAAGCTTTGAAATCTGGCGCTGAAGCCCTGGCTGGAGGCCTTTATTTATTGAGGCATCCACATGCACGCCCGGTTAGGCAGACGACAACCTCATTGGTTGAACAGCGAGATGCTATTATAAAAAAAAAACTGGCGCTATTTGATGTTGGACACGTGGTGGTGCACAGCTTACAATTAACGTTTTTATTGCTGTCATTTGCTGGTTTGCTTTCAGATATCAAGACGACCAGAAAAGAAGGTACAGAAAGGACTCGTAGTTTGATCTCAAAAGGGCCGTTGAAAGTGTTTTGAGTTCGTCAATGACGGTTTACAAAGCTTCTAATGTATATAAAATTCCACATTAAAACAGAATATAAGCAAGGCAACTCTACGAGAGAGCTATGCAGATCCCAGATTGTGTTGCCCATGATGGGACGGCCGTTTGCGTTACCTTATTTACTTAGAACAAAAGTTGTTGGCCAACATTATTAAGATGCAAGAAATTGGTTTTGTTCTACCAGTAACTCAATTAAAGCAAATTGCATTATCTTTGGCAAAAGCTGCGAGTATAAGCTGCTCATCCAATGATGAAAAAGGGATCTACAGGCTGAAACTGGTGGGTGAAGTATAAAGAACGGTACGGATTGTCTTTACAAATACCGGAAAAAATATCAGATGGCAAAACAAAACGGGTTTATTCAAACCCGGTTGTTAAGGAAGATTTTTACGAAAAATAGAAAAATCGTTATCGAAACAAAACGTCTCTACAGATAGAATATGGAACTGTGATGAAACCGGTCTGATGTTTGTCAACAAACGCAGCAAAATAGTGACAAACGTTGGAAAAACATAAATAAAAAGGGTATTTAAGGATAAAGAGACATAATATTAACAAAACCTGGCCAAGTGCGAGTCGGACTCGCACTTAAGGGTTCCGTACCACAAGTCAAAAACGCCGATAAAAACACGTTTGTTGTATGGGAGCCCCCCTTAAATATTTATTTTATTTTGTTTTTAGTATTTGTTGATTTAGGGGCAACATAAATACATACTTTTTGAAAATTTCAACTGTCTAGCTGTCGCGGTTCTTGAGATACAGCCTGGTGACAGACAGACGGACAGACAGCGAAGTCTTAGTAATAGGGTTCCGTTTTTACCCTTGGGTACGGAACCCTAAAAATTTTCTACAATAGAACACACGCAGAAAAAGGTTCCACAACAACGTTATTGGCGTGCATAAATGCGAAAGGGAGTTCGGCCCGCCGTTTATTATATCCAAAGGTGTGGGGGTCACACCAGAACTTAGGTACACGGGGATTTATGCCAAACACTGAATTTGTAATTTTCTCCAAAAGGATGGATCATTGGTGATCTGTTCGTGGATTGGATCAAATTCTTTGTTCAATGTACGGACGCCAGCAGGTCAACCTACCCGAAACTGTCAGATTTTCCCAATCAACCTTGAACCTTATGTTTTAGCAATAAAGTCGAAAATCTATTAAAGAAATCTGACAGATTGTAGTAACTTGATGTGCTGGCGTCTGTACCTATACCACCAGCGAGACCCGTTGTACTGTTATCAGTAGAATGGGTCTCGCTAGTGGTACTGGTGGTGGACTCAAGCCAGTTACATTGTGCCACCTCTGCTGGAATACGCTCGATCACAACAAATAACACTGTCCCCAATCCCTTCACACACGAGCGCTATTCTTCAGCCACTTGATGTCAGCATTCATCGACCACTAAAAGTAGCCTGGATAACTGAAATAGAAACATTCGAAATTAAGAATCCTTGCTCCGCTTCCACGCTTTATGATTTCCATTTTTTTTTACTTCTGCTTTTGATAAAACTTTCACACCATCCAACATACGTGCAGGTTTTAAAAAATCGGATATTTATCTATTGAACAGAACAGCTGTTAATTCTCTTGCAAACCCAAAGTTAACGGACAAACGCTATCTAACAAGGACAGAAAAGGTCTTATTTCATGAAGAAGAACTATTTGAGTGAAATAGCAGATCTTTAAAACATTTTTTTAAAAGGAGGACGAATATTGTATATCGAATACAGCACCAGTTTCCCAGAAAATCTGGCAATAAAGAAGAAAAATGAATTTTGCTACTAATATCTAAGTATAAAAAAAGTAATTTAAAAAAATTAAACCGACTTCAAAAAGAAATTAACTCAAAATTATGAAATAACTTTAATTTCGGAAGTCGGTGTCTTGGGATCTGTATTTTAGTTTTATGCCACCGACTTCCGAAATTAAAGTTATTTCATAATTTTGAGTTAATTTCTTTTTGAAGTCGGTTTAATTTTTTTAAATTACTTTTTATTTCGTAATTTTTAGTTGTTGCACTAGTATTTGACCAAGGTTTTGAGATGTTTTCCCTTTGACACTACACCCGTAGCTCTTATCAATAAGCCAGGCCGTCACACTTACACGTATTAGTCCATATCTTCAAAATTACTGAATCGATCTTGATGAAACTTGCACTGTTCCCTAAGTTGAAGAAAATGTAAGCCAATAAAAAAAAAATGGTCACGATCCGATTAATAGTTCCGGAGATATGCGTGGACAAACATACATACATACATACATACATACATACATACATACATACGTCTATGAAATTTTGTATATTTGTTTGGAAGCCCTAATAGATCATCATATGTGAATATAATGCAAATCCAATAATATTACATACATACGTATCGAATTGATAACCTCCTTTTTTTGAAGTCGGTAAAAATGATTTGAATTGATAATTTTATGTTTTAAAATATTTTGATTACCCACTTGTCATGTTTCGAAGTTGTAGTGAGGTGACCTCGGAATTACAAGTTGACTTGCTTTTGTAAAACGGCTAGGTAAACTCTTAATATGATTTAGCACCATTTATAATATTTATGGTGTACAGTCAACAAAAGAGATAAGTATGCAGGATCGTCGGATATAGTTGAAGTTTAGTAAGAAACCGATGGATGTTCTCGAATAAAATTTTATTTTATTAATAGAAAACAAACAGCTTATATATAATAATATATAACAAATTAAATTTCAGTCTACAACATCCATCGGTTTCTTACTAAACTTCAACTATATCTGACGATCCTGCATACCTATCTCTTTTGTTGACTGTACATAATAAAGAATATTCTATTGTAAGCAGATGCAAAAGCTGTGATTCTTTGTGCTTATGTTCCTCACAAGACTGGTCAAAACTTAAGCTAAGTCTTAATATGAAATTAAAAATGAATGTATTGGTAATTTTGTCACGAAGTTAGGTGAGTTCACCCTACCGACTATCAACTAAACAGATAAGAGGACTAGACAAATTGCTTTAAGTTCGTGTTCTATAACCCAATCAACAGCCATCTAGAACCGGCTACCATTTTATGCTGAGCCATCTAGATTGCAAATAAAAGAATGTCAATTAGAAAATTCCAAGGCTGCGTATACTTGATATTCCACAATCAGAAAGAAAATTTTCTACAATTGCGGAGAAGGAAAACTGGCGTCAATTCAAGGTATTTCTTGTTAAATGAATTATTACGCTGTATTGATTTTTCCCTCACCCCACTCTAATATGGTAAAAATAAGTCGTGAATGTGGGTTTGACGCAACAAGGTCTAACCGTGCCGTCGTTTCAGGATGGTTCTACATCCGCTCAGCGCGCGGAGGACTGCATTTAGTCGCCGACGGACACATATTCTACGAGGACGGAGGGTCGCACCCTCGCCGGGTCACCTGGAGGTGTGCGAGGTCCTACCAGAAAGCAGAACGTTGTCAAGTTGCCTTATGTTTGAGAGACGGACGTTTGGTATACTTTCGGGGCTCACACAATCATCCGGCGACGTACAATCCTGCTAAGCATGAGTCGAGGCGTTTCCAAGTGGATCCGATGGGCAAGTACAAGATAGTAGCTAGCCCGCCGCCGCGCGTGATGGCCGCGGTGGCGGCGCCGGCGCCGCTGGTGCCGCCGGCGCCGCACGCCGCGTTGCTGCTCTAGGCCTGGCGCGACCTCCTCGTGCGCGGCCTGCTGGACGGCAGGCACTGACGCGCACCTGGAGCGTCGCACCACCTACACGTGCGTCACATTAGTGACCACCATTTGTTATCTAGTGTTCTTGTGTTATGAAGGAACAAAATTGGCTCATACGCTACAAGTACCCAAATAAGGAATTGAAGCTGAGTTTTGTTTCTTTGTAATTTCGGAAGCCTTATTATTTTTACGTAGTTATGCCAAAGGTCAATGTAATTCCTTTATCTAGATATGTATACTATAAATGTTCTAGATTTAGTTCGGTACTTTTATTATACTTCGCCGGATGATTGAGTTCGAATAATTAGAGTGGGTCGTTCTCGCTCTTTCAACAATTAGCTCAGAATGGATCGCGAATATACCGCATCGTCGCGTCGCAATACATTCGTCGAGATGTCTCTTGAATTCCATCAATCTTCCATTAAACATAGACAGTACGTTGTGTGATATCAAACTAAACGTTGATATAGATTTTGGAGCGTATTTACCTATACTTTACTATTTGGAAACTATTGGAATCAATAAAACAGGTGGCTGTAGACGCTTTATCGTCGCCTTGTTATGCCTTAGCGGCTATTTATTAGGAAACTACACGATAGTAGTATATTAAAACAATGTATAACGTGAATGTGCAATATTCTCTTACCAAAATGTTTAGAAATTATGTATACAAACTGTATAGCTTTAATGATAGCGTAGCCGTCTTGTTGATGCTTTTTTATAAAAATTCTATTTATTGACCGCCATGTAGTGTGCGGAACGACTGATAGACGATGTTACGAAATACTCCAATATTTATGATTTGTATTGTATTTAGCCGTAGAGGTAGACTGTGTAGACATAATAATTATACCAGCTTATGAACAAAGTAATACGAGCATAGTTTTTATATTAGAAACTTATACGACCATATATTATTGTAGATATGTATAGTAGGGTGGGGAATCGTAGCCCACTGTAACAGGTTTTCCGTAGTAACGTACGTACCTATATTGTATTTACGAGACATAATTAGGTAAGACTGTATTATTATTTAAATACTCGACTGGAATTTATTAATTAATACTCAGTACCTTTCAAAGATCTTATTTCCTATGCCAAAGTATGTTAGACTTATTAGTTATAGTTGTTATTTTTTTTTTGTTGAATTTAGAGTATTATTGTACTGATTATACATTTATTTATTATCTCAGTTAATTATTGTGAAATTATTTAGTTTTTGTTCATATTTATAAAAGACTTACACTAATCAATATGTTTTTTTATTTCTGCTCTCTAGAAGTTCCTTAGTGCCACGTTACTCGCATCTATTCAGGGTATAAGAATCGATTTTGTTATCAGCGCTTATAGGTAGCGGCTCCGTATTTGAATCGACGCCAATGCGTGCTTGGGATTGTATATATTGGAATATGGTTGCCAAGTTAGGTAATGTGAATGTTACTTCAATACACCTTGTAGAATCGAAAGTTTGACTCTGTAACTTGTGTATAAATTCTTGGGCAGTTTTACCGTCGACGCGGATGTCGGAGGATACAGAGGCAGAGTTACTGAAGATGGGCGGGTACTGGTACAAGTTAGATGGTTGCTACAGGAGCAAGCGGCGCTGGATGTGCGCGCGCGGCTGCGGCGCCCGCCTGCACACTAGCGGCAAGAGAGTTGTGTTCACAGAACTTAGACATTTCTGCAGGACCAATAACTACACCATTTGAAGTACTTGCGATGTAACATCTGGACTGACGGATTTAGGAACTGAAATAACACTGCTCAATATTTTTTACCTCTAATATTTGCATCAATGTTGCGATCAAATAAAACGATTTATATTAGCCCTAAGATATTAAATTATGTTTATATTAGTTAAGTATTATTAAAAGTTATGGAAAAAGCACTTACATCACCCACCGAAGTAACTGTCATATTATTATATTTTAATGTAGAATTTTAAGAAAAACGTTAAAGGTTAAATACTTCGTTTTATTTTTTACATATCTTTGGTGTAAGCTGATTTTAAGGTAATTGTTTCTAACTTAAAAGAAATGTCATTAGTATGGTTGTCGAGTTAACTAACAATATTACCATATTCCAGTGAAAGTCATACACACGCACACTGGTTACCCGAAACTGTCGTTGGATGGTTACGTGTACCGTCCGCATAACGCGTATAGGAACCAGCCGAGGGTGCTGTGGTACTGCGCAGCCAGGAACAAGTTCCAATGTCCGGCCATCCTGCGGACGTACAACAACGAGGTGATCGCCGTGTCCGGAATGCACAACCACGAGCGCTGACAGCAGCTCGCGCGGGCGCCGAGACGTCCGCGCATGCACGATGTCACTGCGCATCTGCGCAGGATCTTCAGACTGTACGGCGAACGTCTCGGCCAAAACACTGCATAGAACACACATTGTACAGCTAATTGGACTAGTAATAAACGTATAACAGGCGCCTGAGCGGCGCGCCCAGTAAGCTGCGTATGACGCGCGCCCTTGATGCAATTCTTTACATGACAATTTATTATGCCGCATTTACACAATCGCACGAACCGCGAGGCGAACCACGAGCCGATTCACGAACCCGCATGTGTAAACAGTGGGCTCGCTATTCGGCTCGTGGCTCGCCTCGCGATTCGCGTGATCGCGTTGGGAGCGGTTTTTCGGACGCGAATCAAAGGGCACGAACCGCGAACACGAACTTACTGTTTACACATTCGCCTGCATTCAGTTGACTGCTAGCGCCCGACCCATCAGGACGTGTAGACAAAATGGAGTGGAGTGAAGGGCGAATTTTAGAATTCCTAGAACTGTATCAAAAGGAAGAGCTCATTTGGAACCCAAAACATCGCAATCATAAAGACAGACAAAAGATATACGATGCATGGAACCGTATATCAACTAGTATGAGATTGCCAGTCAGCAACTTAAAATTAAAGAAGAATTTTTACTTTAAATTAAATTTGATTTTTTTTTACTTTTTTACGCAGGATACCTATCTAAATAATTGTATAAACTCATTAGATATTTAGATGTAGCGCGCATGCCGCAATTATTTCCACGTCCTCCATGTTCGTGTTGTGGTTCGTGTGCGATTCACCCCGCGAATGTGTGAACAGTAGTTCGCGACCGGGCTCGTATACGAATGGTTCGTCGAATAGTTCGTCGAGCCACGAGGCGAATAGCGAGCACGATTGTATAAATGCGGAGTTAGGGTTCCGTAGCAAAATGGTAAAAACGGAACCCTTACTCCGCATTTACACAATCGTGCTCGCTATTCGCCTCGTGGCTCGACGAACTATTCGACGAACCATTCGTATACGAGCCCCGTCGCGAACTACTGTTCACACATTCGCGGGGTGAATCGCACACGAACATGGAGGACGTGGAAATAATTGCGGCATGCGCGCTACATCTAATGATTTTATACAATTATTTAGATAGGTATCCTGCGTAAAAATTTTTTCTTTAATTTAAAGTAAAAAATTAAAGAAAAATTTAATTTAAAGTAAAAATTCTTCTTTAATTTTAAGTTGCTGACTGGCAATCTCATACTAGTTGATATACGGTTTCATGCATCGTATATCTTTTGTCTGTCTTTATGATTGCGATGTTTTGGGTTCCAAATGAGCTCTTCCTTTTGATACAGTTCTAGGAATTCTAAAATTCGCCCTTCACTCCACTCCATTTTGTCTACACGTCCTGTTGGGTCGGGCGCTAGCAGTCAACTGAATGCAGGCGAATGTGTAAACAAACAGTAAGTTCGTGTTCGCGATTCGTGCCCTTTGATTCGCGTCCGAAAAATCGCTCCCAACGCGAGCACGCGAATCGCGAGGCGAGCCACGAGGCGAATAGCGAGCCCACTGTTTACACATGCGGGTTCGTGATTCGGCTCGTGGTTCGCCTCGCGGTTCGCGCGATTGTGTAAATGCGGCATTATATTATTTTTACGGAGCGCCTGAAACGCACCCTGCTGGGATCGCGCCTCGGGCGTGTTACTAGTCCATACCATCCCTATGTCGTATGAATTTCTGAGAAGCATCGGTTCTATTTATAATTATGATTTATCTTTTGAATGTTTTTGTTACTTTTTCTTACACATAAAATGTTACTAATGATTAGGCAAGTAGACTACAGCTAGCATTATTGTGAAAGAGAAAAGTTAAGATTAGAAAAAGCTTATAATGACAGTAGATAGTGATTTATTTAATTTATATCGTTACTAGCAGCGCCCCGCGGCTTCACCCGCGTAAGTTTCGCTCCCATGGGAATATCGGAATAAAAAGTATCCTATGTGTTAATCCAGGAATTGGTCTATCTATGTGCCAATTTTCATTCAAATCTGTTCAACGGTTTGCGCGTGATTGAGTAACAAACATCCAAACATCTTCACAAACTTTCACATTTATAATATTAGTAGGATATATAATGATCATGATAAGTGGAAATAATGAAGAAATTAAATCAGTTTAGGTCTCGGGATTATACCTTCAGTCGTAAGATTTTTTAAATTCTAATTTTGAAATCGAATAAACAATACTTCTGTTTTTCAGAAGTAGGTACATACCTACATATATAAGCCTATTACATATTTATACCTAACAAGTTTTTTGAATGAAGTTAAAACACTACATCTGTAGGTACCTAGATTTTAATTTTAGGTCATTATAAAGAGTACGTTCCTAAACGCCATGTTATGTCTTGTCACGTTAAATATTATGTATGTTAATTAGTTGCTGTTTATGAGGCAGTCTTAGAACTAATAATAATGTAAGGTGTTGAGTTGCCATGTTGCCATGCAACGCCCGTGCCATCGCCTCTCCAAGCTCGAGGCTGCCTCGCTGAAAGCAATAAATATAGGCATAATATTAAGATATAATAATAGACATTTTGATTATTTACACGTTATGTTTAACTCGTATTATGTTAACAGGTAAAGTTTTTCCGTAGAGGCAGTCTGCTAAATCTAATTTATAGTGTATCTTGTGTATGTGATCTTAGTAATTTGTCAATAGAGCTAAAAGCAATTTTGAATAATTCCTGAAAGGAATGAACTAATTTATCAAAATAATTCTATTTCATATTTTAAATGTATCTAGTAAGTAATATGAATGTACTCGTAGAATATAATGTCACAGTAACAAAATGATAGAATACAAAATAATTAATCATATTAATACTGAGATAGGTTTTGAGGTATTTTTCCCTGTTAGAATCCTAGATTATAATCAAATCAAAATGATTACTTTTCTATTTTCTACAGCTTTACTCTTTTTAAGTAACGTTTATGTGCGAATATTGATTAAATCTTATACATATTTGTGAGTATTATTCAACTCTAGCAGGATTGTAATGTATGATTAACAAAGTAGATTAACACTTGAATTAGTCAAATAAAGTTTTATGAGCAATTAGAATCGCCATAATGTGTGAGCCTTCGAACGTTCATGCAGCACGGGTTGCGGTATGTTCAGTCGGAAGTTCATCGGTACATTCTGTTGACGGTGTTCTGAACGCCGTCAACCGAATGTCTGTGGTGACATATTGGGTTTTGACGCAGTGCCAGCAGTGTACGTGCCTTCGCGGACGGGCAAGTCGCTGCTGCTGCACGACGGCTACACGTTCTATCTGAAGAACTTGCAAGCGCACGGCAGGAAGCAGTGGTACTGCTCTTCAAGAGACATGGCCGGCTGCCGTGCTGACGTCATCACGGCGCCCGCGCGTACCGCCACCGGGGACGTGCTGTTCTTGGTGCGCGGGCGCCACATACACGCCCCCCCCAGCTACTACTTCACGCCAGACGGCAAGTATGTAAGAAAGAAGGACGTCTACCACAGGTATAGGTAGCGCTTATACGCGATATGATTTAAATAAGTTCTGTTTATTTTTTTTACGAAATCACTGTTTATTCTTTTTTTTTGTCAAATCTTTTTTTTAATCTTTTATTTTGTATTTTCCTTTTATTTTTCTACAATAAAATTATGGTAAGCTTTTTGTATAGTTTGTGAAAATTTTGTAAATTGAAGTTCCTAAAGTTTAGATGACACAAGATTTTTTTTAATCTGTATTTTTTGTATTTATATCGTACATGTTAAACTTTGCTAGCATAGCGATTGTTTCGTTGTCGTTGTACTCATAATATAAGGGTGAATCAACTTTTTCTGCTCTTGGTCGTAATTCATTTTTCATAATCTGGAGTTATGAGCCATGGTCCCAAGAGCAGATTATTTGTCATGAAATACTTTGGGTTAAGTTAAGGTTTAGGGAAGATATACGTGTACAACATAAACTATTTAAATATATCTAACGCGTAGAGCAAAATTAAAAATCAAATAAAACAGAACACGAGAAATTAATAAATTAACTTAATTATGATGTAGGTGCGACGTATACATCTTCTATATATATAAAATGGTAAACTGACTGATTCTTGATATATCAACGCACAGTGTAAACCGCTGCTCTTAGAGACATGAAATTTGGAGGGTGTGTTCTTTGTGAAGAGTAGGTATCCACTAAGAAAGGGTTTTTAGAAATTCCACCCCTACGAGGGTGAAATTTCACGCGGACGAAGTCGCGGGCAGAAGCTAGTTATGTATAAAAGTGTGGTAAGTAATATAATGATATTTTTATAAGAACATTTGGCCCGCCATTACAGAAAAAGTTGATTCACCCATAAATTGAATTTAACAAGTCAATTATAAAATTAACTTATTGGAAACAAATATTAAATGATTTATTCTAAAGCATTTTTTACGCGATGAGTACTTACAGTCGTCTAGGTTTTATTTTCTTAAATATTAAACGAAGACTGGATCATAATATTTTACAAAAAAAAATATTTTATCTTGGTTTGTACATACTATGCGAGCCAACTAAGAATAGGATGGCGCTTGCTGCCAACTTCACACGATAGCTGTCAAATTAGTACTGCCACTCTGCCAGCAACTCGCACACCTTACGCTTTGGTAATGAAGTTCGCGAGTATTGCGAAACAAAATGGCGTCCTGACAGTACTATTCTTATTTGGCTCGCATAGTACTATCTATATTGACAGTATGCTAAGTTTGTTGTAGCGAATGTCCAAGAAGTAGGTTTACATCAGTGTCGAGTTATGACATTATGTTCTTGTGCTGTGAAGAACATTTTTTATGAAATAAAGGCTCCCTCAGACAGCCGCGACGCGACTCTTGTAGAACAAATTGTATGAAAACTTCATGGAAATTGTTCTACCAGAATCACATCGCGCCTATCTGCGGGAGCCTTAATACAAAATCCAAAATGGTGATACACAACCATTAGCAGCCGTTCTTCAATGTATTCAGACTATGTAAACGTACTTATTGTGCAGTCTATAAGCCCGTAGCTGGGTATTTTTTGCAGTGTTAACTTGTCTAACAATGTTCGTTATCCTGGGGAAGCCAGGCTTGTATTTACTTGTTTCAATGCAATATTACTGTGACTGAGCGCCACTCTATATGACCGACGTCAAATGGTAGTTTTTTTGCGTAACTATTTTATATTATTTAGGCATATGTAAACATCATGTAAGAGATAACCTGATGACTCATTTAATGTTTACCCAAACGTTAATAATTCGGTTCACAGCTTGTCATTAGTCAATTATGATCTCATTTCCCACATTTGGCATGGAATTTCATGAAATATTTATGAAATTGGTAGCTTGAAAAACATTAAACCTTCATGGTTATCTATGTTGATAAAGGAAGGGTTTCACCACCTACATTATAAATAAGCATATTATTTTTGAACTAATCCATTAAGTATGACCTTTAATATTTTGTTAAAATGTCAAAGGTTATCTAAACTTATGCTTATTCTTTATTTTTGTTGCTGTTTTTAGAACGACAAAAATATAGTGGAGTAGCTAAACCTTTGAGCGAAACAATATTTCAGTTATTGAAAGTAGCGAGAGACAACGATATGTAGAGTCGAGCATATGGAGCGGAGCTCACATTAAAATGCCTATTCATTTGTGTTTTGACAATATAATTTACTAAAGTTATTATTCATAAGTAACGACGAAATACTCTGTAATAGACTAGGAAGTTTTATTAAAGGGTATGAATGAATGAACAGTGTTTCCCTTAGGCCCACGCAATGGAACGTGATCGGGGGTGGCGAGGGCGGCTGACGTAGTAAGGCCCTACGACTGCGTATTACGCAAGAAACATGGCTCGTTTTGTTTGTATACAATGCTCGGAAATTGGGAAATGTTTTATGTAACTTTTCAGGTGGACTTAGATAAAGATGGGTAATAAAGCACGGTGATCAGTGGGGGTTTACATGTTGCTTTAATTGTCTTTTTTTCTTATATTTTGCAATTAATTAAGAATAAGTTTTCTTTAAATATGTTAAAAAAAACAAGCTCGTTCTCGGAAAAAAGGTTTAAAATGTTTTAATAGTCAGTGCCCATTACTTTTAAATTCATTAGTATTAACTAATAACTATGAACCTATCAAATCCAAATAAGCGTACTTAATTGTATTTTGTGTAGGTACCCCATTATCTTCACAAATAAAACCTTAAAACAAGTTGTATAATAGGATACGCGCGGGCCGTTACTATCGTTGCAATATCGGATGTGTTCGAGAGGACATGAATTGCGCAGTTGTGACGGATCAATACCTACAAAGTTATGAAAGAAGAAAGTTCCGCAGGGCTCGGGGAATCGCATGGGCGTGCCCTCCATCTCCCGCGCTATAGCCTAGTTACGCCCTGTATGCCCTAATTTGACGTACTACCCCTCGCCCACTCCACGAGCGCGCCTGCCTCGAGCGGCGCGGGGTGCGTGAGTGAACAGCGCTGCGTAGTAACTCGTGACGTAGCGTGTTTTGATACATAATGCTACTATGATTTATTTATAGATTGCCGCTCTCTACTACCAACTGATGTGTACGCTTATTGGTTCTGTTGTGGGAACGTAACAGCTTATTCTCAATTAATGAATCATTCTAATAGCATGTAACGGTGCTGCGACCTTTCCGGACTGCATTCGTCCGGCCTACGAGTTTTAGGTTTATCTGGTTACGTGAGCGGGTTATCGAATTTATTTTAGTTATTTACATTAATGCTAAGTAGTCATGGCATGGGTGCGTTCGTGGCGCGGTAAGTAGGGTAGCGGCACACACAGTAGGGGCTGGGGTCGCTGGGTACCTCACAAATTACTGGCTATGCAGATTTGATTTTCTACGTTTCGTAGCCTGGCACGCAGCCAAAGGCAACAACAGAAGTTGGGCCCCTAGCTTGGTTGAATAGTGAGTAAGAGCGGTTCTGCACTACATCCGATCCGAATCCATAAATGCCGGTCCGAAATGGCCATAGTCCTCTTTGTATGAGGGGTTGCGCACTAGATCCGAACTCTATCCGTCCGAATTTAGAGCATTCTCAATTCGGATTGAAGTCGGATCTTTAATTCGGATTCGGATCGGATGTAGTGCGAAACCGCTCTAAACGTGCAAGGTGTGTGTGTGCGTGCGCTGGGTGAGGAATGTAGGTAGTGTTAGATCTGCGGCTAGGTCCCGGGAGCTCGCAGCGCCCCACGCGGCCCCGCGCCACCACGCGGTGTCGCGCCACGGGCCAGACATGCGCGCGGCGCCACTTGCATCCTGGTGATGGTGCTCCAATCGATAATGCCCCAGAATCTTACTCCGAAAGCCCCTTCCCGCTCCTCTCCCAGCCCTAGCTCACCATACCCGTCAAATTATAACATCCTATTGTAGTAATAAGGTCGTTTTTACATCCCCTCTTCCGCTAATGTTTCCGTTATGGTTAATAGTAGCTATAAAGAACTTTTTGAAGAAAACGTTGTTTCTGTGTTTCAGTATTCTTAGAATAGAAAACGGCCTATGTTCGTTTCATATGTGCGTATGAATTATTAATGTAATGTTTACTTTGTAGATTTTCAAAGGAAACGTTGAGTTTGTGACTGTATAATGCAGAATTATAAGTTTTGGATCGGAGTTATTTTTGTTTTTCCTTGTATATTTTCGTCTATTGCACTAAGGCACGATGATTGTTGGTGTTAAGCGTTTAGTGGAGTTGTATTGGTTGGATTCTAGCGTGGGAGTCCTCGTCGTGGTGCGTGCGGGTCCGGGTGCCGGCGTGGCGGCACCGGAGCGTGTCCATCTTGCACGCGCCCTCCTGCTACGTCACAGTCCACAACAGACACCTGTGCGATTGTCTCCTGCGACAATTTTGATCCTCATTGTAAACATGCTTCTTTTTTACTAATAATGTTAGCAATTTGAATCAATATTAGAAAAAAATCTTCCATCTTGATGATAAATTATTTTTTTGTTTACATTATTGGAAAAGAAAAAAGTTTATTTGCAACTTTTTATAGTAAGTACAATATTTGACAGTATATCTACTTATGTTTAAGGGAGGTAGGAACCTATTACAAGGAAAACACGAGTAATCGAACACGCACGCACATTAGATTAATGAAGGTGGTGTAGGTACGTAGGTACCTACATTTCATGATTAGCTCGTTTTTAATTGAAACAACGCACCTACTAAGTAAAATACGAGTTTTTGTTGTTTTCACATCAAAAATTTAGGAACACGAACCTACTACGTTATTTTATAGTACAATTTTCCGCATTTAGGAATTCCCCATGTATAATAAATGTTAATAGGAAGGAAGTGTTCAAAAATGTTGTTACATGTGATGTATTTTTAATTTGTTTCTCCGAAATCGTAGCTTTTTAAATGACTCCTATTTATTTCATATCTATTTATGTAAGTAGGTACCAATAGATATATAAATTAATTAAAAATATGTATCGAATTGTTTCACATACAAATATTTTAAACAAACCTCACAGTGTAAAAGTATCAAAAATTGTCAGGTTTATAATTAATAAGACAACCGAGTTCGCCACGTTGTTTTTATGCCTACGTAGCCCACGATCGGTACTGAGTTACCGACTACCGGTACATGCCGCTAACGCTTACCTAATAGATTCTACGATGCCGCCCATAAAAGGTTAATAACAATTGAATTGTGTAAATGTTTAATTAATATGTATTTAGTTGTTAAATATAGATTTTTGTTGTTGTTTATAGCTAGTATTTAAAGTTTTTTAAATTTATTAAGTAAAGAATCTGCCACAAATAGAAGTTCAAATTAAAATAATAAATACTTAAGTTTAATTTAGTACCAATACCGCTGTTGTGTATTTAAAAGTATATGTTATGAATGATGAGCTTACTCTCGGAGTTCCCGAGAGTAAGCTCATCATTCATAACATAAAATATTTGGGCAAGCAGGCGCGCTAATCACAAGAAAGATACGGCGAGAGGTCACAGCTCAGTCCCTACACGCCCTTAGTTCAACGTTCTATTTTTAGTACCTACAACTGGGGACGTACACAGTCGTACAACCGACTGAGTACCTACCTACGCACTGCGCATGTTTCGCTATCAATGAAATTATTTCTGAACATTTTTTATAGTACTACGCAGGGCTGGACCTGTTTTTCGATAGGTACATTACGTAATCCATGAGTTCCATGACTAGCTTATTTGTTACCTACTACTTATACAGATGTGTTTTGTAATATTTAAACATATTTTTATTATAACCTTAGGTTGGAGTTCTATCAAACCGGATCTCGGTTTAACTTGTAGGTTTGATAAAGCCATGACATTACTCTAATCACATTCCTCAGTTATGTTTCTAGAATTTCGATATTAGGTAGGTGCATACTTACCTACTTGCTTAGTTTAAAAAAATATATTTGAAAACAATCATATCAACTTCCAAAATGTGTATATCATAGGTATAAATTCTGCTTTGTCGTTATAGGAAAACAGGGTGACAATGAATATTCATAATTTATGTTCTAGGCACAAGCGATGTTTTCATATATAAATAGCAGGCAAACACGATGTTAGTGCCTAAACACACATCATTACTATATTATAGAATACTAGCTTCCGCCCGCGGCTTTGCCCGCGAGGTATGTCCATAAAAATTATCCTATGTCCTTCACCGGTGCAATCTATCTCTCGGCCAAATTTTATCGAAATCCGTTCAGTGGTTTAGGCGTGAAAAGGTAATATACAGACAGAGTTACTTTCGAATTTATAATATTACAGTATGGATAAGCTTGTTTGCTATAAGAAACTAAAAAGACTATAGATAGTACTGTTACCAAAAAACAATCATAGGTACTTGATTCTGTAGCAGCAGGTGATTCACCAGATATCGACAATCTAAAGTTTTTATAGTGTTGCTTCCAATCAAAACAATTTTATTTTCACACGAAGTTTTCCGCACCGTGACTCATAATATGTGGTAGAAGATTAAACAAATTTTGTTGAACTAAGTTGACTTTTATTTCACCATTTGTGTCCTCGCCGTTCAACTGTAGTCTAACGACTAATTTGTTATTGTAAGGAACACGATATGACGATACTGGATAACGTCGAGAGGAGGCCGCCTGTTGTACCACATGGGGAATACGTACTTCGTAAATTGTAAAAAAAGCCAACATAAGCCCCGTATCCTGTGGTACTGCTCGAGTAGAAGGTCCAAGAACTGTTTCGCCTCATTGTTGACATTCAACGACAGAGTCGTTGGACAGCCACTCATACACACACATCCACCGAAAGTGGTTCACTTACCATTATAGTAAAGCTACAGTATTTTATGATCAGCATATGCGAGCATGAGCATGTTTGTATTATTTACAACAAATGTCTCGTAGCTTGTTTTTCCTAGAGCGTTTGAATATCAAATAATATACTTAAACCGTTTGATAAAGACATTTTATGGGCATGTCACGTCGGGAGAATGTGATAAAATTTAAGCGATATACCCTGATATACCCCCGTACCCCGCCGTCATCAATATCTTCTTATGCCAATTCTTTTTACCAATTACCTCTCATTAGGGGAGGAATAAGTCGAGGACATTCTGTAAAAAAATGAATATCAATATTGCTCTGATAGGTAGATAAAATTATTAGTCTCTTGTGCCAACGTTTATATCAAATACATTTTGTCGTTAAAATTATCAATATAGATTTAAGGGATTTATTTATTTAGGGACTTAATATTATTGATTCTCTCGGCTTGTCTCCTTAGGTCAGGCGATAACCTGCTTCAACGATAAAATGCAAGATAAGTATAATCAGTCACATAGTGACAATTATAATGTTAAAAATGTTAATTCTAACTCATAAAAATATGTAGCCCAATAACATGCACTTAAATTAGTCTGAGAGTATGTGTACCGACTGCTACGCACAAAAGTAATCGTCTATCGTACTCTACTTGTAACAACTCGCACTATGCACTATGTAATGAAAGCGTGAAAGCTCAATGAACTAGTCAAGTTTACTTTAGTGAACCAAAATGTATTGTGCCATATTTGTAACTAAATATACCAATAAAAGTTTTAAACCCAAGCTGCATTTCTAGTCCGTAATAATACTATCTCGACGCATCGATCCGTACGTCTTTGTACAGATCTCTACCTGCCCGTTCTGAGAACTAAAAAAAAAGAACGTCTAGACGTCCTGCCTTTTGATGCTTTTTCTATTTAAAACATGTTTTTATGGAATACTTTGATTTCTTTCAATGTTCTAGCGCCAGGTGCAGGTAGAGAAACCGGCTTCCAACGCTTTTATTTGGATGTAAAGATATCTTTCGTTAGTTTCACGTGCCTAAAGAATTCTAAAGCGTCATTTTTTATGCTAGTCCTTAAACCAGTCCCTTGCTTTCGTATTGTAAGAATTCAACGGACAGAATATTTAGATAGAGAATTTTAAGTTAGTGTATTGTTCACAGTGAGGGGTACCACCCCAATTTAACAATATGATTAGCATATTGCAAATGGTATATTATATTCATAAGCCCTGGGTGATTTAAAATAAAATAAAAGCGTATAGATCTGTCAACACACAAATAAATAACAAGGCACCGCGAACAACATAATAAGAAAAGTGTGTTCTTAAGTAACGGAAGTTAAACATATTTTGTCTAGCTAACAGTTTGTTATTGAAGAAGATATAGTACCTATGTGCCGCAGTTTTCCTCCCCGACCCAGCAGTGCTTTTAGCGACGCAAACAATCATGAAGGAACTGTTTACGGTTTGATTAGTGCAAGTGATTACTTGCTTGAAGTGAGAAGAGCATTCGATAATAATAGAGTTAAGAATGGTTCAATATTTCATTATAAACACAGTCTTGCTAAAATTCACTCGCCTTGTTTTAATCCAAATCTGTTTGCAGTCAGTTTGTAATTCAAGGAAGTACCTATGTAACATCTGTTCTCCCACACAATAAAACTATTTGAGATAGTAAGCAGCTGATGCATTCTATGATGCGATTATCTTCATGTTTGAACACAATATGAGAATGTAAGTAAAAACTTACATTCAAACAACAAGACAATCACTACTCACTGGGAATTTTTAGAAAGCGCTCCGCAATGTACTAGAAGAGTATTATTGTGATAAGGGCAGGCAGTATTCAATTATAAGTACAGTTGTGAATCTAAATAGCGTAGCTTCTCGATGTAGTCGTGAAGTGCCTCAGAACAATTTCGTCATGACCCTATTGCCCGTCCAACTAGTAAACACCTGAAGTACCACAGGCATTCTCCGTACCGTTACGGTGAACAAACTGGACAGCCGACCTCTTGTTTAGTTCAATTGAAATGTTAACTTGATTACATTTTTTTCTCAACGGCAACATTGGACTTGCTACCAAGGAAAAGTTCGAATTTGATCTCTATGTAAGGAGTGTTACCGCCTATACGCCTCCACAAACATATTTTTAGCTGGCCGATTCGAGTTTAATGTACTAAAAGTTGTTTACTAAGGTATAGGTATATCTAGAGTCATCGTACGGCCGAATCATGGGTTTTCTACTAACCACGCGCGTTTGCCTGAGTAAGTGTAGCAATGACCTTAATGTTTTTCGATACTTTAGCAGATTGATTTTTTTTCCGAATGACTATTTCGTATGTCGATTTTTTAGTCCTTTCAATTTTAACGAGCTTGTATTGTGTTTTGTTTTGTGATGTACATAAGCAGGTACGTATGAAGTACTTCTGTTTACTGTGAACGGATGAGAGTACCTACAGTAAATATATCGTAATTTTTTAGATGAGACGAAAGGTGAATGTTTTCCTTGAATTATCTTCAGCGTAAAAGGACGGCGAAAGCGTGGGCGGCCGCAAGCGATATAAATTGGTAGGTACTTGAGATATGTGAATAAGTTTTGCTTATTACTGCGCTAATAAATGTAAGACCGTCTTGAAAGTTGATCATAAAATATTTAAGAGCTGATTTACACGAGCCTTTATGCGGATTGTCTCTGATAGTATCGTTGTGTCTTCTAGGTCTAGGGGGGAGCAGATGTGCGTATCGATATTATACGGATGTAGATACACCTACAGTTATTCGGGTGGCGTTGGTTGCTAGGCATGCCTCCGCCCTAATATTTTTGTTCACATTAGGGAGCGTGGGGGCACCATGCCAACCGTCTGCATTTAATAATGCTATACGTCATAAATACAAATGGTAGCGAGCTTTAAAAGGATTCCTGGTTCAGAATTGATGATGAATGAATACTAAAGAAAAACGTTAGAGTAAAAAGGTGGCTAAATAGCTGTTGGTTTATTTCGCAGGCAATTTTAAACATTTTATAACCATGAGAATTTGTTTGTTTCTTAAGCAAGAATTTTGAAATGTGCCCTTTTTGCCCTTGAACTTTAAAGTTACACAATCACAATATTGCTCTTAAAACCCTTTCTTAACTACAGCGGAAGTTTTGATGGAAATGATTTACATAGTTATAATCTTCGAAAAGATTACTCTAGAGCTCCATTTGAAGATGTTGTGGCCCCTAATTATTCTGTTTTACAAGCCAATGTAGGTACCTACTTTGGAGTTAAAACGGATGTGATTTGACTATATTTATTTAGTTTATTTTTTGCCTTGTGTTTTTTGACACTAGCCTTAATTGTAGGTTGCTGTGCTGGCTAGTTAATATGCAGAAAGGCTAATTGCATTGACGTCAATGAAGTAACGTTAGGTTTCCAAGTGCTAACGACCTTTTATGTAAAAAAACTACTTTTAAAATATATTTTTATTCTTTATCTGGTAGCTCTACTGCGGAGATAGCTTAGGCTTCTGAATCAATATCCGGCCTTTCCCATTGTATTGTATCCCATCAAAGTTCGCTTTCGTCTTTATTTAATGGCTCCCGTGCACAATGACTGATGTTGCCCCAACGTTAATTGATGGTTGGATTCTTTGTAGTTTGATAGTCTTTACGGAACATAGACGTACCATGGAACAAGAGATGCTGAAGTGTGTCTCACATGGAATGATGTACAAGTACCTACAGGAACCATGAAATAACTATTTATTTATGTATAAAAAATACTATATACTGCTATATTAATAAAACTTTACAACATCAAATCAGGAAATCTCAGACAATTCCATATTGACTCAGAGATTTCCTAAGAAAGAAAGCAATGGAAAAATATATTTTTCCTTCAATAACAGAAAACCGTTAACTGCCGCATGATTTGTCGTTTGGTCACAATTAAATAATACAGTAATGACAGATTTCTATAAAGCTAATGATCTGTATTATTCTATGTGCAGAAATGGCCGCTTTCCTGGTCCCGATGTAACGGATAACAGAATCATGTCTCCTATTATTCTGACATAGTACAGACAGAAGAAAACAATAAATATTTATCATGGAAACAGTGAAGACGTGTGTACCGTTCCGTGAGAATGGTCGTGTGCCATTAAAGCCAGGTAGCCGCCCCGTTACTTATTGTTCTGCCTGGGTATCATCTAATAGTGCTTGCCTACATTGTCTTTCATAATTGCGTGGCTGAGCTAGGTACTTGGCCGTTGAAGTAGGTTTTTTTGCCGTCGGATTCAAAGCTAAATTGGTTGGTTCGAACAATATGCTCTCGTTTTGTTTAAAAGTTCAAAGAGATACGCTTAAGTTGGGGTGAGGGGAGAAAAATGGAATAATGATTCTGTTAATGGTCTTAATTTTTCGTTCGAACGTCTTGTACGACAGATATGATGACTCAACTCATTTCAAATACTTATTCCGGGGATTTTTTAGGACAAAAGTGTAAAACGTTTCTTGACCACCAATCTTTGCAAACGTTTTGGCAAGTACACCGGCCGGCATTTACCACACCGCATCACAGTGCAATGTATTAACTTAACCTAAAACGTCGATTTCACAAACGAAAACATTTTTGCCTCAAGCTAAGAACTAAAAAAAACAGGTCAACTAAAGAGTAAAGACGCGGTTCACCAAATTCCATTAAAGAAACTAAAGAGCTGCATCTGTGACGGTCGTTAAGTGAAGCATTAAGGTATGATGGTAATCTCTAACGGTAAAACTGCATTTTTTCAACTTGTTTCTCGTTTACTACAATCCGCATGCCGGTCACGTAATCCAAGTAATTATAAATACACTGTCATGCAGGCATGTTACATTCAATATGAATAGGAAATCTTGATATTAAATACAGATACCGATATAGGACATAGTTGGAATATTAAAGAATTTACGACACTGGCGCCCTCAGACGCTGCGGTGTTATTGCTTCGAAACTGAACGAAATAGTCTTCTGAGTGTCTTAGTATTTCTCAAGGTTTCAGTGTAGATGGCGTTGGGTGTCCTCCTCCGTGCGTCAAGACGTTTCAAGTTTCCAAAGACTTTTTGAAGATGCGTGCCGAGATTTCGGCGCTGCTTTACAACCGCTTTTTTGTATGAGCGAATATTGTTCTTATCAAATATTGGTTTATAGTAGGTATGGATTTTTAAGTGCAAGTAAACAATGTTGATTCAATTATTACAATATTAATAATGAAGATAGAAAAGAGGTGGAAAAGAAAACTGTTAAAATGAAAGTAGGTGTACAATTGTACATCTTAGTTAAAAGCGTCGATAGATGGCAGTACTAGTTCTGAAATGACTTGGTTTCTTTTAAAATAAGTAGGTACAGTAGGTACTTATATATGCAGCAAATAGATGTAAGATGAGAAGTGTTGACGTAAAAAAATAAGTAACAACTCTAATTAATCTTAAGGTGTCTATTGAATAAATAAACTGGTACTTTCTAAGTACATAAAAAACATCGGTCAATCTTCGTTGGCTGCTGGAAGACTTTATGGAAGCAGGTCTCTTGGGTGATGCCTAATGTCGTACCTAATTTATATAATCAGCGACAATGAGGAGAAATAAGGTTTTTCTCTTTAGACTGTACAGTCGAGTCCAGCAAGGCATAGGAAACTTATTTGAAAATGATGTTTTATAAGCACGTCAAAATGGACAAAATACTTTTTTTTAATCTTTATTGTTACAAAAATATACTTAGACAATTATTTTTAAAATTTATCATACTTAATTTAATAGTGTTTAATCATCAAAAAGTGGCTATTTTTAAATTCCCTCGCAAATTTCCAAAACGCAACGCTATTGGTGGAACAAAACGTGACGTTAATTATTTACACTTGACGTCTTCTGGTAACGAATTGTTTGTATGGTTTCTAGTGGTTATTTGTATTGTTTCGCGGTTGTTTCATATTAAGTTATTAGTTTTCTGTGTTAAAGTATTAAATCCTTGTGAAGAAAGGCCTAACACAATAACTGAAACCGGTTTGGCAAAAGCACAATCGGATAATCTTGCTAAAATAGACGTTTATGATGATCACGTATTGCGCATCTAATTCAGATTTTACGTCTGCTGAACTCAGAGGAGTAAAAGCTGCGAGGTAAATCATATTTAATAAATCATCGTTGTCATGGTTTTGCAAATAGGTATAACATAAACATAATCTAAAATATGCAGCTAATTTTATTATTTTTGTGACAGATCTGAACGACAATCGTAAGGAGATTCAGCCATTGGATGCAAGTAAAACGAGAGAAAGATATATGCATCGTAAAGGCTAGAATAACACCAGAGCATAATGTCCGTCATGATTCTTATATGTATTTTGTCACTTTTTTAACGTACTTATAGGTACTTACGTTAAAATGATCTTCACAACAGTTTAAACAACTTAAACACTACATTATCTCTTCTCATCGCGTTGCACCACTTTTTCCTTATACCTGCATCTTTCGGCATAAGGAAATATACTTTGTCAGGTGCAGTTTTGATATTATTTTGGCACATAGGAACGACACAATATTTATAATAAGCTTTTCTGTGCTTTTCCGTGGTAATAAACTGATTTTATCACTCACTTTTCTAACTTTCAGTAACTTTGTGAACCGAACTCTTCGTTGTTGACATCGAACTCGTGTAATCTTACGTCACAGAATAAGCGCGCCATAATAGCCGCGTTTAAGTCGCCCGAGAAAATAATAGTAATTTTAATCATTTTTTTAGCTTAATGTTTACATTTTGGATGTGATATACAATTTTTTTTTTGGTAGGTAATGTAATAACTAGTAGAAACGTTTAAAACAATAAAAAAAATACGTGCATATTCCCTATTACAATAAATATTATGATGACTGCCTTTAGTATACAGTCGCAAGCGCGACTGTTTGGGGTCCGGGTTCGGTGTCCGAGTCGGGCAAAATCTTACTGGACGTATATTATGATTACAACACATAAACTCTCCATTCCCCTCACCATTGCAGGTACACTCTTCGTCATGTCCCGTCGAGGTAACCCCATGATCATTTACGAGGGTAAGAACTTCATCAGGGAGAGGTCGCGGGGCCTGCGCACGCGGTGGGTATGCGGCAAGAAACGGCGCCTGCAGTGCATAGCGACACTGACGACCTTTGACGGAGCCGTCATAAAGGAGTATGGTTACCATAACCACAGTTAGCAGCTACTACAATGCTACAAGGATTTAATGGCGCACGATTTACGAATGACGCTGATAAGGCGGCGCTGGTAATCATTAATATTGAAAAACAGGATGGCGGCGTTAGTTCCGATTCTGGCCATGCGCCCAATAGATCCTTGTGCAGCTATATGTGTCACACCTGGTTTCTGAAAAGCAATACAAAACATAACAGACAGACTTTCAAATTCATGTTAGTTGTTATGATTGGCCGACTGAAATAACAACAGCTAATCAAATCATTTGGCAAGTTGTGTCGATAAGCCGTTCAGGGACCGGGTGTTAAAATCTGTGGATAATACGGTAGAGAAATGTTAATTAGTGGCAGTATTTTTCTATGAATTTAGGTATACTTACTGAAAAGATATGAAGTGAGAGCCTTCAGGCGACAGTGTTGTACTTAGGTAGGTAAGAAAAGAAATATAACACATATTGTTTACAATACGCTATACATTGTAAATGCTGTAAATTCTATAAGAATTGTATTATTCAAAGCTGGTTAAAATGTGTAGTACTTATTGTTCTTCATCATCAGCTCATGACTAACATAGGGATAATTCTACACTAAAAATTGGTGCCTGTTTTACTAAGAGATTAAGGAAAAAACCAATTAATGGTTATAGGATGAGGATGTAATCTCCAAAAGTTTGATAATTATAGGAATGTGGTCAATTATAAAACAAATAAGTTATACAGTTGGTGTAAAACCTATAGAATACTAGCAGCGCCCCGCGGTTTCACCCGCATAAGGGTCGATCCCGTGGGAATATCGGGATGAAAACTATCCTATGTCCTTCCCCGGGATGCAATCTATCTCTCAGCCAAATTTTTATCGAAATCCGTGCTGTGGTTTAGGCGTGAAAAGGTAACATACTGACAGACAGAGTTACTTTCGAATTTATAATATTAGTATGGATGCCTCCTTTTTCTGATAGAAGGTTGATTATTAATAATTAGAATAAAGTGTTTTATTTTGTAAATATACCTACTTCGGTCCAAGTTAGTGTTTCTAAAATTAGTTTTATCTATTAATTTCTGATGGTGCTTAATCTTCTCTCATAATCAAGGAAAGTACAGACTTATTTTAATGAAGAACCTAAAACATAAATACTTTCATAGTTATGTAGGTACGAAAATAGACTCTATTGTTAATTGATGCGATGTTAATTTACGTGGGACACTCAGAAAGTTTCTCGAAAATAAAAAATGTTTTAAGGTAAATATTTTTTTATTAAATCTTTCAAAGTACTCTCCACTAGCATCTATACAAAGTTTCATGCGTCTGAACCAGTTTTCGAAACACTTTTTCCAGTCCGCCGCAGACATGTCGTTTACCTACAGCCTACTCAAACGCTAACAGCGCATCTTCTGGCGCCGAAAATTGTATCCCTTTAAGCTGATTTTTTATATTCGGGAATAAAAAGAAGTCACACGGTGCTAGGTCAGGGCTGTAAGGAGGGTGACCCAGGAGTTTGGCCGGCGTGCTGTCCAGGAAGTCCCTCGTTTTGAGCGTGGTGTGCGAAGGCGCGTTGTCGTGGTGGAGCAGTAACCCGCGGAGCCCTGTTTGGTCGCTTGTGACAACAGAGAAAACTTCTGCCAAGCATTTGGTAGCATACCATTCAGCATTGATGCTTCTTTCGTTCCGTAAAGGAATTGACACCAAGTAGCCAGTCAAATTGAAAAAAAGCTCGCGATCAAAATCATCCCCCGCTTCTAAATCGTTGGTAGGCGTTGATTCGTTTTGAAACACCCAAATCGTCGAATGGCGCTTCGTTTCTGGATCGTATTGATAAATCTAAGACACATCATCTGTAATGATGTCGTAAACGCGCCGAGACGCTGCTTCAAATTTATTTATCATATCATCACCCGGGCCTGCTTCTAAGCATCGGTGAGGTTGTGCGGCACCAAGCGTGAAACTGTCCTCCTCACGGGAAGATGCGCGTGTAGAATTTCGTGAAGGCTTCCCGATCCAACCTGCAGTATGTGCTGAATCTCTTGATACGTAACTTGCCTATTGTCTTGGATTAAAATTTTCAGTGCTAGCACGTTTTCTTTCGTAGCAGCCGGCAAAGGGCGACCACTTCTTTCTTCATCCCCCAAAGTTAGTCGACCACGCTTGAAATCTTGAATTCGTTATACCAACGATACCCAATGGCCATAGAAGGGCCTTCATCCATGAATGCCATTTGAAGTCTATCGTACGATTCGTCCGGTTTCAGACGACACTTGAAATCGTAAATAATCATAGCGCGAAAATGTTCCCGGCGCAGATCCATTTTTTGAGACACGATAATTTAAATTAGCTCGCAAACAATGTCGAGGGAAATTTTGAAATTGGAACGTAACTATTTTTACTTACAAATAATCATAATTATTTTCAAAATAGATTAAAAATAATGATAAATTTATTTCAGATTAAAATCCATAATAACAATAATATATGTTGTTAGTAAAAAATCTTAACCTAATGTTAGTAAAAACACAAAATTGAAACGACTAACACCTACGTGTGCCATGCCAGCATGGGACTGCCCCACCTATCACACAACACACTCAGAATGCTGTGGGAGCTAGCTCGCATTCTACCGAGAGTAGAAGCGCACCGTTTCCGTATAATGACATGAAAACCATCAACCCTGGCCTCGGTGAATCATCCGGAAGCGCTACAAAATCGTGGTAGACCCAACAGTATTCTGAATACATTGTTATACTGCACGCGTAGCATGAACACTTCTATCTCTACGAAGAGAAGACACATTGCTTTCTATACAAAGTGACATTTCTTTTCTTCATTTTTGACATACCGCCTAGAAATCTTTCTACAATCTGTCATTTTGTCTTTCGTTTCAAACGATCTTTGTCTAGGTCCTTTTATATGTAGACTATTTCAGAAGAAAGTTTTCTATCCCAACTGTCAAAATCACATTGACAACTGACAGTTGTCTAAGAGATTTTGTAATCGCCACAGACTACAAAATGCAGTAGAAAACTTTGTACTCGACGGCCACAAAGTATAGAATCAAAAACAAAAAAAAATCCTTTGACAACAAAGAATTATTATGTAAAAGAGTGAATTTCGTAAAAAGTGCAGTTGACTCTTTCTATTTTGCTGCCGTCGTACTGTCTACACGGAACGTCATCTTTCTCTTCTTTCTTAGTCTGTGGTCATCTTTGTCTACTCTTCCGTCGACAAATCGGTGCTCATGCTACGCGTGCTGGACACGCAGGGCGTTGTATGCCCTCAGCCGGCCAGTCTCTCATACATAAAAACTTTTTTAACCGACTTCAAAAAAGGAGGAGCTTCTCAATTCGACGGTATGTTTTTTTTTTGTGTGTTGTTACGCGATTACTCCGCCAATTGTGGATCGATTTTCAAAATTCTTTTTTTGTTCGAAAGGAGATACTTCTGAAGTGGTCCCATTATCATCAAGTTGAAATCTGATGAGAGGATCCCATGGAAATCGAGGGAAACCCTAAAATTTTATAGGCAAACCTATAGCGATTTGGGTATTTTTTAAAGTAACTTGAGCATTTGCTCTCGGAAATCGTCATTTGGTAAAGTGGAGCTGATGATGAAGACCATAGATGGCCATCGGAACTACTCTATGACAAATATTTCACGGGTTGCAATTCGATTACCTACTTTAATATGGTTGCTAAGCAATTGCTCGTCACAATGCGTATGGTGAGTGGTTGTTGACGCGGTGTCAAAAAACGAAAATGCGGAACCAACTACACCGACTTCCGAAATTAAAGTTATTTTTCAATTTGTAGTGTCTTTTTTGGAAGTCGGTTTTTTTTTTGTAAAAAGTTTTTATTTCGCAATACTTTCTGAGTGTTCTGGTAGATAGTATTTAAAATAAAATAAATACCTAGCTAGCTACGATTAGTCAGGAACCAATCTTAAATATAGATTCGATTTTGAGATTGTACAATATTTTGTGCTTTTTTTTTAAGTAGGTACAATATTAAAGCCTGAGATTAGGTATTTTTGATGCCCAATGAGCTCTTCCCTTTTTTATATAGCTTGTTACATAAGGCCATAGTCTACTACTAATCCAGGTCATGGTCTACCCATGTGCCAAATTTCAACCAAATCCGTTCAGCCGTTTTAGCGTGAAAGCGTAACAATCAAACATGCCTACAAAAAATCAAATCTTTTCTATTTAGATTAAGATTTGTCACAATAAAATCTTAGACTCTTCTTAAAAAAATTATTAAAGGCCAGTTAAATTTAAATAATTTATTCGCATTCCTATGATAACTGTAGGTATCTAAACCCGTCCTTATTAGTCTTATATCTGTGCAATCTAGAATAGGTAATCAAGATGGTCAAGAGGTATAGTTTTTGTTAATATGTCTCTTTATCCTTAAATACCCTTTTTATATAAGTTGAACATGATAAATAACTATCATAATTTAACTATATTATTTAATTAATCCACTGACCCACTGATTTAATAGCGCTTAGGTATCAAAACTAGTTTTTTTGTATGTATGATTTCACATTCACACATCCTTCAAGACGGCTCCATAAAAAAACTTGTTTAAGTTTAAAACAGGCCTACAGGCCCTCCCTATTATTTTTGATTACCATATTAATAGTCCTTACTCGCGTAAACATGTTTATTACCTACTTTGAATATTTAAATGTTAATAACCTATGTGTTATATACCTAATCCGGTTTATAAAATTCTAACTTTTAAGTTAGGGTTGCTATCTCTTGAATTGTGTGTAATTTTGTTTAAAAAAACATCTGTACTAAAACTGATTGTATGAAGGAAGCGATTCGGAGGAGACCTTAATCCAACTATGAACTGATTGACAGAAGGTACCACTATGCACAATACTCAGCAAGTACTTAGTGCTTGTATGTCCATTCACACATTCAACTATGTCCGTGGCTGCAGTTTTTGAGTCATTTAATACTTTATTAGACACAATTAAAACGGGAAGTATCAAATTATTAGGTATCTAATTGGAAACTGCACAAATGACTAGCTTAAGTACGAAAGCTTAAGTACGACGACGTACGGCATTTCAAGCCCTTGTTTTTCGAAATGAATGAACCGATTTTAATGAAACTTCATACGCATAGGCAGAATACAAAGGTCTAAAAAGTTACCTAAGAACATTTTCGAAATATCTTATTTAAAAAAAGATACCTGGAAACCTCTGTTTCTATGGAAAATTTAAAATCGGTCTAATTTGGCTGTAACATTATGTTTCGAAAATGTTCTTAAATAACTTTTTTGACCTTTGTATCCTGCTTATACGTATGAAGTTTCATTAAAAAATCGGTTCATTCATTTCGAAAAACAAGGGCTTGAAAGTTTGTATGAAATGCTGCACGTCGTAAACGCTCTTATGTACTTACTCATCCAGCTTAACTAGGCTAGTCTGGTTTAGTTATTTATTACATTAGTCTGTGGTTATTTAAAGTGAACGTAATAATTTATGCATCAAAGTGCCTTAAAAAGAAAAACTTCCGACCGATGATAAGCTCTATAAAATAATATGAGCTCAGCCAAAGCTTCATTCTGTAAGTAGCCTATGTAGGTAAGTAATAGTAGTGTTTTGCAGAATGTAAGTTACAACTGCTTAAAGAGACATTTACTTATTTCTTAATGAAATCGCATGAAATGATAAATATTTACCGATTGTTGTTAAAAAGAATAATTTATTCCATTTAGTCAGCAATCATGCAGAATATAAAGTCTGGATTAATTTTATTAATAGGTCTGAATAGTTTCCCTCCCCGGAGGTCGGATGCCTTTTGAAGGTTTACCACGACAACAAAAAAAAAATTGCAGCGAGTACTAGCCCAGTGGTGACGGCCCGAACTTACGAGTTTGTAGGTAGTGGTTTCGAACCCATCGTTTTACTTTGTGTATGTAATTTATTTCATCACCACTGGAATGAAGGAAAACATCCTGAAGAAACCAGCATGTCCTAGTACTAAACATTCGAAGACATGTGACGTCCACCAGCCCGCACTGGGCCAGCGTGGTGGAATACAGGCCAGTCTCTCTCACAGGAGCTGTGGGAACATTATCTAATAGGCAGATTATGCTTTTTTTTTTTGTGGATGGTAAATCATCAAATGACCCCTCCCGCTCTGGGAGGAGCGGAAGGCAGATTATGCTTATGCATACTTAATATATAATTATGTATACATAATAGGAATTAGAATAGCAAGAAAGCAAGTCAATTAGGCTTGACTTTTCGGTCCAGTTGCCTGTCTCTAGACAGTTTGTAGATACATAATTTGAAAACCAACCTGTTGTTGGCACTAAAGACTGAACATAGAACGAACTTTAACATTTTATTACTTTAGACAAAATTGTCATGTGTTTATGCATTGTACAGACGCCTGCAATCAAGCTACCCGAAACTGTCAAATTTTCCCAATCAACTTTGAACCTAATGTTTTAGCGATAAAGTTGAAAATCTATCAAAGATTGTAGTAGCTTGATGTGCTGGCGTCCTATACTTTTTTAAAATAAAATATGTATGCGTTTCACCAAAATATCATAAAATTATTTTGGAAACAACATATCATCACGTTAGGTATGTATGTACCTATATTGCTTTTTCATCGTTCCAAATATGGCGCTTAGGTAGGTACGTAGTAACAATAGTAGGCAAGCACAAACCAACTGATTTATCAATAGAGCTTGATAATTGTCACTTGTTTGTTGCGAATTAAATAAAGGGTGGTTTGAGAACCAGTATAATTTACAGAAAATATCTATGGGAATTACTACTGTAAAAGAGAAAAATCTGTTAATAAATTGCTCAGTAATTTTTTTTTAAATTAACTGAATAAATTATTTTTTAAGAGTACCTAGAGTTTTTAATATTTTTTATGTAAAAATAAGAAGAATTACTTTTAATAAAGCCGTACAAATGATTTATCTACTTGTTAAAAAATAAAACCTTCCGAGTTTGTTATGTTTAGAACAAAATGTATATTTTATTGTAATACTCAAATAGTGTTAAAGTTCATAGGTTTTATTTCCAAAGTTTAAAATGATTACTTGTTTCCTTGTCAAAAAAAAATGTTCTGGCTTAGTTGGAATACCCGAATAACCTGTAAAATCTCTTCAGGAGGCCCTGAAAATCTTCTGAATTTTATAGAAGTTTGTATATAAAATTCTTCTATATTATCATAAATCACTTTCAAGTCTGCCTATCTCAGTCCTCTGCTGGAAATAGGCTTATCATAGCTCATTGTATTAAATTTGGGCTATTAAAACTTGCTGAATATTAATTTTGCGAAATAATCTCGTGTTTTCCTGAACGTTGAACGCTTCACAGAAAGAGGAAAAATATTATTTTAATTTGTTATTGTTTTAATTTAATTGGGAAATAATATACTTACCTAAAGTTGTAAAAAATATACGTAAATAATAATTATTGAAAACTTTGTTGTTTTTTTTTATTTATAGGAACTTCAGTGGTTGAAGCTTTTTTTCGAATGTGGAAATTGTTTTTATTTATTTTTCTTACAGATGAATTTGAAGGGGGCCATAGGGGACCATTTCGTGGCAGATTGTACTCTTTCTATGATCTAGAAATTGCTTTACACCACTGTTCAAATGACTAGCAGTGAGATCTTGGACGAAGTCATAGCAGGTTGCAAGTATCTTGCATAGTGAAAATGTTAACTTGCATGCAAGATACCATTATATTACACTATATTGTGCCTTGCCTGACTGCAAGATACTTGAAATATGCAGCTTACGTCCAAGAAACTCGCAGAAACACTGCTTATTTTGCATTGGATTGCGGCTTACACTTTTGATAACTTTAAAGCATCCTGGAAGTCCTAAAATTAGTCAACAAAAAGCATTTATTAATGTATGAAAAGTATGGTATTTTTGGATTATAAAAGTTATTTTGGGTAAGCAATAGTTACCTACAATAAGGTAGATATTAGTTTTAATTTAGCGTTCCAAAGAAAATTGCTCGACAATACTAGGGTAGTTAGTACGAATAGTAATGAATTTGTTACTGATGAATTAACTAGTAATCGATATTATGAACTAAGGATTGTTATAAGAAGATATATTTGGAGGTAAGGTTAAGTACTCGTATACCTACTTATTCAATGTATGTATGAATTTGAAATGTAGGTAATCTTTATTAACTACCGGTCAAGTCAATGCGCTCAAGCACTCGAATTCTGATCGCGTAACAAACTCCTGATGATAAACCCAAAGAAATATAGACAAACCCTTTCAATAAAACAAATTCAATGTTTCAATAGGTATATTATGGTGCTTTCGAGCTCGATAATGTGTTATAAACTTTATTCAGAGCACGCTAAAGTTCATGATATAAAATTTCATGTCTGTTTGACGTTAGTTTTTTTAATTGGATCTTAAGAATATTCGAAATTCAAAAATAACCTTAATCTAAAGTAAACTTTAAATTAGAGTTAAACTGTAGGTTTGTCTTGTCTAGAACATTACCCAGAGTACTTTTGTATTTTTGAGCTAAAAAATATCCATACATTAGTACTAATCCTTGCCAACGGCCATAAAAAGATAGTTAAGTATTATAATTAGTTTTAATTAATAGATATTTATAAACCTAGTGTCATCACATTCAAGTAATTTACGCTTTTAGGCTTATAAAGCTATTTAATCGTTTTTTGAAATAAATCATTAAAAAGACAGTATTACACCATAATATTTTGTTCTATATTTTTAGGGTTCCGTACCTCAAAAGGAAAAACGGAACCCTTATAGGATCACTTTGTTGTCCGTCTGTCTGTCAAGACCCTTTATCTCGTGAACGCGTGGAGGTATCGAGTTGAAGGTCTACAGTCCCTTGAAGCTGTGAAAAATCAAACTTCTAAGTTAACGTAAAAAAAAGATACAGCCGTTTATGCCGCAAAAAACGTAGGATATTTCGACACTCTCAAGGGAATCATAATATACTATAGGGTACTTCCCGTTGACCTAGGATCATGAAATTTGGCAAGAAGCAATGTTATGTAGCACAAGTAAAGGAAAAAATCCGAAAACCGGAAATTTGTAGTTACATACCTACTTTGTACGGAACCCTCCGTGCGCGACTCCGACTCGCACTTGACCGGTTTTTTATCTAGTCGTATCGCAATTTATATGTATTTTTGATTTTTCAAATATAATGCTAGTTTGATAAATAAATTACTTACTCATTATAATATTGTGACTAAAATGTATTATTATTTAACAGAAATAATTTAAGTCTTTGGTAGATTTATATGTTCACTAAAATATTTATTAAGTAGCAGAATCTTAATCAAGTATAATATTAATTATGGTTTCAGAAATATTATTGCATTATAATTTAAATATTGTTGAAATCATTATTTCCTATTATGGTTGTGAGTAAACCTTTAATTGTATAATTGTTAATTAAGTACTTATGACATAATTTATAAAATTAGTACATTTTAAAATGCCATTGATATGCCTCAGTTAGGTATTAAATATACGATTCTTGTCAGTGATAGTAACTATACAAAAAATAAATTAGGTATACAGTTAACCAATATTATACAAGTTAGCTTACCTCGAAGAAATAAAAAACACTTATTTTCACATATTTACTAGCTGCGCCCCGCGGTTTCACTCGCGTAAATTTCGATCCCGTGGGAATATCGGGATAAAAATTAGCCTATAATATGTTAATCCAGGGTGTCAGCTACCTCCATACCAAATTTTATCAAAATTGGTCCAGCCGTTTGAGCGTGAAGAAGTAACAAACATATAAACACACACACACACTCACAAACTTTCGCCTTTATAATATTAGTGTGATGTGACGTGATTATTAATTTGCCTGTGTCGGTCTAGTGGTCCCAAACGCTACTGCTAAGCGTGAGGTGCAAAGTGTTATTGGGTTTTCTATAGGCTCGCCCCCTACTACATGGGGGAGTTAAACATAACTGGCAAAATGTGGGTAGACTATAGGTACCCCTCTGCCTAATCCGTCGGGGATTACAGGCGTGAGTGATGGTTATTAAGTATTTAAAAAATGTATCACACTAATATTATAAAGGCGAAAGTTTGTGAGTGTGTTTGTGTGTGAGTGGGGGTGTTTATATGTTTGTTACTTCTTCACGCTCAAACGGCTGGACCAATTTAGCTAAAATTTGGTATGGAGGTAGCTGACACCCTGGATTAATATATAGGCTACTATTTATCCCGATATTCCCACGAGATCGACATTTATGCGGGTAAAACCGCGGGGCGCAGCTAGTAAAATATAATTGAGACGTGATTGAGACCAAATTTGTCTCCCTACTAGCTAGGTATGCAATTATCTATTTAACTAATGTAGTTACAGTTTAAGTCACCTACCTTGGTCAGTTTGTGTACCTACTGAGCTGGTACAGCCCGATTCTACAGGTTGTTTGGAAGCTGAGTGCCAAGCTTTAAGGGAGTGGTAGTTGACACCATTTACAGCATTTTGAGCCATACATGTCTTAGACGAAGAATCTTTTTTTTTAACTGCAAACTTTTAGTCACATACCCTTTCCAATAAAAAAAGAATCAGACTACTACCAATCAGACTACTCTGTAAAAAGTTATGCGTGGTCATACATAAAAAAAAAATATGCGCGTCGACTTGAAAACCTCTTCCGTTTTTTCGTCGGTTAAAAGTAACATACCAACTTTAACTGCAAAAAAATTATAAAAAAGCATACTTTGTCTAAGAATATGGCTCAAAATGCTCTAAATGGTGTCAACTATCACCCTCTTGAGGCTTTGTATCCAGCTTCCAAGCACCCTTTATATGGCAGCGCGGAACATGTAGCTGCGCAGTAACAAATTCACGTGTCAGCGGGGGTGAGGGGTGAGGTACTGCGCAGCGAGTAGCGCACTTCAGAGCCGCCATAAAGTCTGAATCGGGCTGTAGTGACGTAGGTAGTTTCAGTAGGTATAGATAGGTTTATGTATGGTCATTGCTTCATAGAGATAGGAAACGTGCTTCCATTAATTATACAAGAAAGAAAGAAATTATACTAATTTGTACGAGTGCTTAGTGAATCTAGTTATACACCTTTAGTGATATAAAACGTTGTTCCTGTCTTTTCGTATTATTTATATATGTTTTTACCTCTTGTTGTGTGATTTTAATAAAAACTTGCCATAAAACATTTTGTTTTCTGCACCCCACATTTTATTGTTTTCAGTACAAGACTTGGACCAAAGTATTGTAAAATAACCTTTAATCGCCTTACTGGTCCCAGGCTACTGCTATAACATTGGTTGAGTTCGATTCTCATATCAGAAAATGTATTAGATAAGAAAAGAAAGTAAATCTGAGTCATGAGCGTCTACCTGCGTCCCAATACCTACTCTTTTTCATAAATCTATGGAACAGAGATCATTGGTATTTTAGAGCAGTGGAGCTATATAACTACCGACTTTAAATGTATGATGATGAATGGTGGACAGTCTCACCTTTTATGCCCAGTAATGTTGGCATGCATCAATTGATCATCGTCGTACGTAACTGAATCGTATATTGAAGCCTAAACGGCACAGTTAGTAAAACAAATAACATTCGAATAAACCACACGTCAAGCTAGTAGTCAAGCAAGTTGCAAACTTGGCACAAATCTTTACATTTGACTCTAGAAACTGTTTTCAAGATACAGTTGGCAAGCCCTATAAAAAGAGTATTTTCACGCAGAGAAGGAATTAGTTTTACCAAGGACTGCACGCTCACGCCCTTGTTGGTGACTTCAGGCCATTTAGTCTAGGTTTTGTGGTCTCCTCCTTAGAGATGAAGATTCAATGAAATCACAATTGTCATAATAAATATGAGAATTTAAGTAATAATAATTTTTATTTCGATACCAAGCATAACTTTTAAATGTATTATTTAGCATGTAGGTATGCCTAATTTCAGCTCCAATGGTTTTATATGAGTACCAACGCCAATTTTCATTTTATGTCGAACTCGTTCGGTCATGCAGACATAGGTAATATTTCAGAGATTCATAAAAGTTCTATACCTACATAGTTTGTATTGCATGATGTGGTTCTGGTTCAAGAGCTTTGTCGGATTATATTTGCAATACTAACCGCCTACTAGGCTTATCTAATGCAAATTAATTCTGACACAGTTGAGGTCTCCCGGAATTAGTTTCTAAATGTAGCCCTGTTACAGACGTCCAGTTCATACCCACGGAGAAGGGGAAATATATCCTCGTGCTTCGCGGCTACACGTACTCACAAGTTGGGGGACGGTTCTTCTACTGTTCGTCGAAGCACATGGGGTGCCGAGCACGGGTTCGGCTGCTGTCGGGGAAACTCGTGGCGTCTGCTGACGAACACAACCACGCGCCCCCGTCTCACGCGCGCTGTGGTAACGGCGCCTTCGTGCAACTCCGTCCCAGAGGCCTGTCCAACTTCTCGGGACTAACCTCAGCTATCCTCCCTTCCCCTATTTCTTCCCCAACTGTAGCAGCTCTAGCCCTTCATGCCCTGAACTTCCCCAGAATACTTCCCAAAACAGATCTGTGGTCGCGACCACCTAATCCTGAAGATAAAAAGGATCCTTAATAGGCTAAGAAGAAATTTATTGAGCAATAAATGTATGACATAGTGTTGATGTGCACTGATTGCCGCCGGATTGTTATACATTGTTATTGAAGATACGATTGTTTAGGAACTTTTATGAAAGTTGCTTTAATGTTGAAGACGCTAAGGCCTTAAAATGTGATGAATATTGTGCAGCAATTTTTTTTTGTCTTAATTTATACGTTGTCTTGTTTCTTCCACTATGATAGTCCTCGAATTTTTTTTATTTTTTTTTTGTATAGTAGGTATATTTTATTCAATGTCCTGTTTTTATTTTAAAATTTAAGATTTTTTTTTGTGTTTTTACGGTACTCACATCAGTTTGTAAAAGCACGAGTACATGTAGCTTAGGGTAGGTATTAATTATCTCTCACATTATTTAATTAGGCCTTAGAATGAGCTGTGAATTATTTATATTGCAACGATACGCATCAGTGCACAATGACGTTTACTTAATACTAGACTAGATCGTTATAGAAATCGAATGTTTCTTGAATTTGTTGATCTCTAAAATTTATGTATATTTCGAAAATTTAATGTTATAACCTAAGCTTCGCTTTCAGTGATAATTCAACGCGATACGTAATTCGGTGATATTTTCTGAGTAATAATTATTATAGTTTTAAGAGCCTTATTATATCTACGTTAATTCTACTTATAGTTATCTACATGTTAATACTTAATATTTCGTTTGTATATAAAATCTTATTTTTTAAATATAGACTGCTCCTTTAAGAATTATTATATTGTGCTTGAATAATATTGGCATTTTTATTTGTAATCCTACATGGAACATAACTAAAGTGTTTGTTATTTTCGCGCTAGATTAATATTATGGGTACGCGGCTAATTGGAGTGGGTAAACACTTCAACTCAGGCTTTTACAGTCCACTGTACAGTCGGACATAGGCCTCTTCCAGGCTGCGCCACACACCCTGTCCTCCGCCTTCCGCATCCAGTCTGTCTCAGACATCTTTTTGAGGTCGTCGGTCCACCTAGCATGGGTAAACACTTAATAATAGAGAAAATATAAAACTAAGAAAGTGAGTGACCTGTGAAAAAGGATTTCTTTAGAAACTCATTTCATTGATCCACTGAACTTGCTAGAAGCTTTCTGAAGAAGCAGCTTAACATCGAGATTTGTAAAGTAAAATTAGGTTCTTAAAATATTACAAATGCCTACCCATTCGAGTTCTGGTAAGCAATAGCTTCTTACTCACAATATTTAAGATCCTACGAATGACAAAACTGTTGTATGAAGAAGACTTGGTCATCAACTTATCATCAGTCGATTTTGAGACAATAGCAGGCGACTGTCGGCACACATCACAATGGTTACTGCAAGTCGAAGGTCTAACACCGATGCCGTTGATGGTCACCCTTCGGAGAAGACTACTGCACGGTGCACCGTATTAACATTAACATCAAAATACATATACGTTTATGCCATAGGTGTACGATTCTCTACGAACCGACTGGGTTCCAAGAACTTGCTCGTCGAAGGCTACAGCTTCAGGAAGGAGTACTCCTCTGGAGCCAGGGTGTCTTGGAGGTGTTCCAAGAGAGGCTGCCCAGCGACCGCGGTCACTCTCAACAATGAACTGCTGTGCACCAGATACTGGCACAAGCACTGACTTACGTGGGGACCGAATGGAAGTTTGTTTTATTACGGCTATAGCTGTTCAGTGTCCCGAAATTACGAGGATCTTTCCGGACACTGAACGGCTGTGGGCTCCGGAAAGATCCTCCTAACTGGTTACTAATTGACGACTTAGGATCATCGAACACTACGACTGGTCGTAGTCATGGCCGTTTGAAGTTTAGTCGCAACTGGTCAGACGGCCAGTCGTGCGAATTTTGGTCGGTGCGGCCAAGTGCGCTATGCGCATTTTAATCTGGTCGCTGTGGCCACTGACTGCGAAGTGTCTAAATTGGAATGGATGTCTAAATTGGAATGGATGTCTAAATTGGAATGGGTGATTTGAAGGTTGTATGAAATGAGGAACTCACTCAGAAAGAAGGATGCTCTTGTCCATTTTCTGTTTCCTAACTATAAAGTTTAATCGTGAAATCAATAAAGATTGATATTTTTTACTATTATGATTACTGAATTGTACAATGATGTTATATACCTATTAATTTAATAAATACTATATTTTTGTCAGTATTATTACGGGCGTTTTATTGTTGTTGACCTTTGCAATTTTATTCATCTGTATCTCAGCCTTCTTTAATTTAGTCTTAATGATGGATGGATGGTAATGATACTGATTTTTTTTAAATTGTTGTGTTTTTAGAAACGGTGGAGTTTTACAAAACGGGTCGAGGTAAAATTGGTGTCGTGTTTAATGGCCAGAAATTCTACAAGAACTACCAGGGGAGTGACGGGACGGTGTCATGGATTTGCCACAACAAGCATGTTTGTAACCGTCGGATCAAAACTCAGGGATGTAATATTATCTCCATGTCTGATAAAGCGCATTCCCTTGAATGTATTGAGTTGGATTTAGAAGCCTATGAGGAGATACAACGTGAGGTGTAACTTCCACAGTAGGATATGGTTGCTCACTCATATACTGGTAATTTCAGTGTTGTTTTGTTTTGTGTTGTAGGAATATACAGGATGGTCCATGGAACGAGGTTCTAAATATTTTTTGAACCTCCCCGAACATCCATGTTGAAATGAAAAAAAAATTGATGATGAAAAAAATTTTAGATAATACTATCGTATTTAAATATTTTTTTCATCTCTCATGCTCGGAAAGTAGTGTTTGTTTGATCCGAATAGCGGGTGGAAGACGCTGCTTCCCACCATAGGGCGGGAAAGACTCATAGTAATTGCTTCCCTCCCTAAGGCGGGAATGAATTTTAAAAATGGAACTAAATTTGGTTAGGTAGTCAGCTCAGTCAGACACCCTTAATTGATTATGTAAATATTTATTAGGCTACCCATCAAATCTTATAAATGCGCGTTAATTAGGAGAGTTGGATAAAAAGCTCATATGTTAACGCCATTAAATCTTTCATATTTAGCGCACAAGTTTAGAGAATATTTTACCTTGAATAAATTCAACATACTTAAAGGTACGATAATAATTTTGATGTCAGTTGTGGTCGAGGCTAAAAAACATAAAAATTGGGGATTTCGAACATCCTGACTTCACCATAGGGGCTGTGCATATACATCATTTAATTATTCGACGAATTTATCCATAGTTTAAGGTAAATAAGTAGTGGTAATGAAGTTTTTTTATATCTAATGTCGAAGTTTCGCGCCAATCGTGCGTGTTTTCTTTTCACAAATTTCACACACAGATGTACTTAGATAAGATTTAAAATGTGACAAATATTATTGAAAATATTATAAACAACACGAAAATGCCCAGGTTTTAACGTAGGTAATATTCAAATTACCACTACCTACTCAATTTGTGTTCAAAATCGTCGACCATTATTGTTTTTTTTTATTGCAATGATGTGCGAAAGCGATTATTCCAACATTTTTTTTTTAATTTCCACTGACGAGTAATTAATATGAGGAATGTAATCGATACTTCAAAATTAAATAAAATTATTTTAAGCAAATAAGCAAGCAATACATGCATTGTTTTAATGATTTATGCTTTTCTAATAGATATCATTCCAATTTTTTCTAATAATTATCATGTCATTAGCAGCATTTATTGAATTTCGCGCCGAAATGTTTCTATATTTGAATTTATATTCGGAAAGCGCTCGCTGTTTAAAATTATTTTAATTTATTGGACAATTATTTATTGTGGATTTTATTTTTGATACTTTCTAATAGTATGCTACAGAATAGAATAGAATAGAATAGAAATACTCTTTATTATGTACACCAAATAAATTACAGACATAAAAATAGAAACTGTACATAGGGTGACACAATGGGCGGTCTTATCGCAACAATTGTTGAATTCCCAACAAACATTTTTTAGGTAGGCTTAGCAAAAGTTTATTTGAGAATGATGATAAATTAATTCTATAAATTGGGTATTCTGCAAACACTTTACATTTTAATACATTTTGTTAGTTAAAAGAGTGTTTTTATTCAGTTTCTACAATTTTTTTTATTGCGAGTATCGATTAGGCTGAATGCAAGTTTTGAATCTAAATAGAAAGTTGTGGGGACGGTCAGCACTAAAAAGTGACGGGTGTGTTCCATATTTCAAATTTAAAAAAGACTACCTAATATATAGGTACTCGTATCTACTATTCATGTTATATTATCAATTAATACTTTAGAAAAACTGCTATTTTTTACTTTCCTTATATTCGAAATGAAAAGTAGAGTGTTTAACACGGGTGAAAGTCATCAATTCCCACTCGGACTATAGCCGCCCTCGCTGCGCTCGGGCGTCTAAATGCCTCGTATGGGAATTGATTCCTTTCGACCCTTATATAACAATCTACTATTTTGGCGTCGTTGCATTGGCCATATGTAGGTATATTCGTATGTTAAGCATATACTCAATACTATTTCAACTATCTAGCTATTGACAAACCTAATCAACACAAGGCCCGACCTGCACCCTAATTGCGGAACACACTATCAATCTCAATTTGAATAATTTTGAAGGATATTGCTAATCCATTGCTTCTTATGTTCGATTTTTTTTCTGCTCAACAACGTAATTAACGCAATGAATGTTGTTGATCTGTCAAAATGAAAGCCATTGCTACTGAGAGTGTGTTACGCACAGACTTATTATAGGTCTGTGGTGTTACGCAATTACCCCGCCGGCCCTTCTACGATCATATATTCCTTAAAGATATTTTTAAAATCTTTGTAGTTAAGTATTTTATAGGAATGTGCAAATTACTTAATGTAAAAAAACTTAAGTCGATTTACGTGATCAAATTCCTTTTGCTTGATTAATTAAATTCGTCGGTAGAGAGTTCATCATACTTTAAACCATTGTAATTGTATTTTTATGCACCATAGGTACCTACCTAACCATTAAAAAAAAATCTTTGGGCAACGTAATAAATAAAAGATATTTAATTGTAACCAGATCTGTTTAGCCATTGTATCTAGTTTTAATATTCAACTCTCAGATTGCAGAACGTATAATTTAACAAATTAAATAAAAAACTGTAATTGTAATTAAATTATTAATGTGTTGTTTGTGTGACATAGTTTATAAATAATATCTGTGTTACGTTATAGAGGAATGTTAATACCTTCTTACTTGAAAAAAAATCTATATAATACCTAATTAATAAAATATATTCAATTGTAACCAGATCTGTTTAGCCATTGTATCTGTAGCGGTATCTACAACGCCACATGCGAACAACGCGTCATACTACGTCACGCAAATCCTACATCGCGCAAGCAGAGTTTACCGCGTAATTAACATAGATACAACGGCCCGACATAAATCATTGGGGAGTTGCCCGCCAGACATAACACCCGTCTGGTCGGAGGATCCTCCCTTTTCTATGGAGGTTGAGTGAACTTTACACCCTGTTCCTCATACCTCTATATATATCTAGTTGTAATATTCAACTCTCGGATTGCAGAACGTATAATTTATGGACTGCAAATTAAATAAAAAACTGTAATTGTAATTAAATTATTAATGTGTTGTTTGTGTGATATAGTTTATAAATAATATCTGTGTTACGTTATAGATGAATATTTATGTAAATACCGAAATAAATAAAATAAACAAATTAGGCTTAATATTATTTAGCAAATTCACACCTTTATCAACCCTAGACAACAAAGTAGAATGATAGAAAAGAAAATTCGACCCAGATTAAGGCACACAATATCAGTCAATCTGTCTGCCGCCTTTTCCCAACTATCTCTGGGTCGGCGTCCAGTCTACCGGATGCACCTGAATACCAGTATTTTACATGGAGCCACTGCCTATCTTCCCTTCCCAAGTTCCCAACCCAGTTACTGGGTAACACGATACTCCTTGGTAAGACTGGTTGTCTGACTTTTAGCCTTCTGCATAATATGTATAAGAACGCAAAAAAACTTAATTATAACAACAGTATTGTGCAGCAGCTTACTAAAATTTTACCATGAATTAAAGTTTTAGGTGTCGTTAATTTCTTCACGACGAACAAGGGGCAGACTGGGGCCGAGTTTGAGGGTAAAAGGTTTCACAAGAACTACCAGGGGAAGAGCGACGTGGTCTCCTGGATCTGTCAGTTCAAGACCTGCAACCGTAGGATCAGGACGCGGGGACACTACGTCATCGAAGTCTCGCAGAAGGAACACACAGAAGAATGTCTGGGGAGTGAATGAAGAAGAGAGATTTACTTATGTGGTGTGAATGGTGTGATAAATTCCTGAACTGATTTGCCTGCAGAAGTGAATGCTTATGTGTGCAAAAATAACGAAAAAAAGTAGAAATTCAGACATTGTGTTACGTTTGGACTTTTATACATCTATTACTAATAAAAAGCATTGCTATATACAGGGTGGGCACCATAAGGTGGTGTACCTTAAGGCTTTGCATCCAGTTTCCTAACAACCTATATATGCAATTAAAAATCAGTATTTTACAACGCGTGCCCATATTTTTGCTCAAGTGATATAGTATTACTTATGCAATTATATCGTTGCATTTATTTTTAGTATAGGTGGGTGGATACCTAGTCAATTACTAGTTACTAGTCCAAATCCCAAATACTGGCTAGATGATTTTTTTTTTCTTCAATACAACGATTGTATTGTGTGTGATATGTGGCATTTATATCAATAGTAGTAACTAAGTAGATACTTATTTGAAGTCGTAGGAGTTCACGCCTGCCTAATCTAATTGATTGAATGTGATTTCAAATAAACTTGTGTTCAGATATATTATGAAGACTTTTGCTGTTTGGATTCATATTTTGACTCTTGGCATTTCAATCATGATAATTTTTCAATTGGAGATATAACAAATTGTCATTTTCCTTTTCCCAGTCATCATGCGGCATGAGGCAATGACTGGGAAAAGATGATGACTTGATGATGATTTTATACGTGACTCCCGCTATTAACATATTTCTTTGCTATAATTGCTTAACATAGTCATGAAAGAATGAGGTTTTCAACGAGCTCCTGGTAGTCGGTGTCCATCCGGCAATTATGAAAGCTTTAACATGTACGGCATAAAACAGTCACAGACCTCGTGTAGGTCGGGCATGGTCTATCTTCAGCCAACCACACAACTCATACATATTCTAAAAGTCTATTTTATAAATATATTTTCAGCTTCATTTATAAAGACAACAAAAGGGACAACCATGCTTGTGTACAACGGGGTGCGTTTCTCAAGGAACTATCAGCACCAAGCCAGCGGCAAGGTGTCCTATCGATGCAACAAGGTAGGCTGCTTAGCCCGCATCAGCACCGTCGAAAATGAGATCGTTATGGTGAAGAATGAACATAATCATACGGATTAAATAATAATAAAAAATAATAATAATAATAATATTCCGCAACTATCACAAATCACACAAGTTTGGACGGTGAAGAAGGGGTAATGCAACTGTTTGTACTTGGCATATCTCTCCTAAATTGCGCTAATACATATACCAATTATAAGTTTTGCTTGGCACAATTTCGGAGAGACAATCATGTTAAAGTAAAGTCAGTAAAGGAGATATTACTTCCTTGCCTTTCGCCGTGTTCCTGTAATGCGAACAAATAATGCCTGTGTACCATATCTGTGTACCTTTGTATTTTCTGTTTACCTTGTATTTTTCATCATAATATAACTTAGTGGCAGAAGATGGCAGTATCCTGTGTCAGGATACCATATTTTGCAGTTAGGTAAGTACGACTGTGTGAATCACCTTAGAGATTTGTGGTTATAACAAGGTACTTAAAATCTTAATAGATTTTCACGTGTAAGTAAAACTCGTTTGTGAGAAAATATTAAACAATATCCCATACAAAATATAAAACGATAATTATAATACATAGTAGAATACCTTATACATAGTTATAAGATGCCATACACTTTGTACTGATACATCATGTTATAATACAATTGACAACATTTGAAAATTTATAGGCCCCTAAAGCAAAATTTACCATTTTTTTATTTTTTCTCCCGATCTCCAATTTTTGATAAAATTTTGAAAATATCAAATGTTGTAGATTAGGTATGTGTATACAATATAATACACATAATTATATATTATATGTAGTAAGCTGCGCTCATTTTGGTTAAGTCTGGATTGATCAATATTTTCTGTGTGTATAAGATTCTCTACCTCGATGTATAGCCAAAGTATATTAGGTTATTTAGATATAATGAAAGTATTTTTACAATTTAATAATGTAGGTCTATTCAAATATCATTAGATAAAATCTCTATAAATACTAATCAGACTTTTTAGTTTTGTAGTTGATTTGCATTCTCCATTTAACTAATTACGAGTAACAACAAAGTATTACGTAAGTATCCGAACTAGAAAAATGAAAGATTCTATAAAAATATTTTTCAGTATTATTAATATCGTGTTTTTGTTTACAGGTAGAACTCCAGTGTTCTGTCTCTCAAGGCTGGGGAGACCTCAGCTGTGTGTCGGATCTTACCGGTACTGCAGGACTTGCGTGAAGGGGGCTGTGACCAAGTGGAGGTGCACGAGGCAACCACGCGGTTGCAGGGCTAAGCTCACCACCTCCGATAAAGTCATCATCTGGCACCTGAATGTACATAATCATTAGAGTAGCAGACACTCCATTAGTTATTTCTACATTCTCTGACTATAAGTTAATTCCTTGACGCATTTCAATGTGCGTACCCAGCTTAAATCATGGTCTCTAGTCTTTATTAAAACAAGCCTTATTTGTATTATAAGTCACCCAAATTGTCTGTACAAAAAAATAAGAAATACATAGATATTAATTTATTTTTATATGAAACATTAATAATTGTATAATAATTCAATCTAGTCAAGTCTGAGTAGCAATAAAGAACTTAATAGAGTTTTAGGTTCACTGTAAATATTTTAATATAAATAGTGGCGTCTCAAAAGACAGATTTGTAACTGTTGGAATAAATCATTCGTTTGTTGTAGGTCGTAAGGCAGAATACCACTGGTCTGGTCGTGGTAGCCAAAGTAATCAAATACTTACAATAGGGCGAAACCGTTTTAAACGGGTGAGACATCAAGGTGGGAAAACAAGATGGATTTGCAGTAGGGTCCATAGGGGATGTCGGGCTTCCGTCACCACCATTAATGACGAAATCGTTAAAGTTTTCAAAGACCACAACCATTCATAGAATTTATTTTTGATATTGAGAAAGTAATATCGTGACGTGACGTGTCGACGGTGACGTGTTCAAATTCTGTGAATTAATAAAGACTTCATTTATTTTGTCTTCTAGAAGTTTTATTGAGCCGCCGCTTCGCCCGTTTGGAGCTCGAAACTATTCCATAGGAACGTACTACCGAAATAAAAAGTATTATGTCCTAACCCAGGTCATGTCTAGCTGTGTCAAATTTCATCGAAATCCGTTCAGCCGTTAAGACGATCATGAAAAGTTTACTTAAAATTATCTAGAGTTACTCGTAGCAAGCGTGCCTGCTGAGCGTGATTCCCTGGGTCCACAGGTTTGGTTATTAAGTTCGCTAATAGGTCAGCAGCAATGCTGTTTAGGTTTGTGGCTGGTTTATGACAAAAGGCTCACCCCCTATTTCATTGGGACTTGTAACTGGTGTAATATGGGCGTACTTTGTAACTCCGCAAAATACTTTGGAACTTCACGATTGTATGGGGAATACAGTTATGTTTTGAAATAAGTAACTCCATTTGCCTGAACCCAAAGTGTTTGACGCTCCACCAATTTTTTAGGTTCAGATTCAGATGCAGAAACCGAAGAATATTATTTTGGCACAAGCACACGTGGGAATCCAATACTGGTGTTATCTGGCCACCGTTTTAAACTGATGAAGGACAGGGGAAAATATAAACGATGGATTTGTATCAAAACCCGGGAGCGATGTAACTCATTCATAGTCACTGAGGATGAAAACATTATTAAAATGAATATTCGACATACTCATGATTTAAAAAAGAAACTGGCAAAGTGCGAGTCGGTCTCGCTCGCCGAGGATGCTAGAAAAATACTTTACCATTTATAATTATGCTATCGAGTTGATAGCAAACTATATTTAAAGTAGTTTGTTACAAATATGGTTGTTTGTTTATATAGTAAATTGTTTTCAAGAAATAAATTGTTTTTATAATATTTTGTTGTTTTAGTGCGTTTTCCGTTTATGATTTTGTATTAATTAGTAAACAGAAATAAACCAAAATAATGACGGATGACACTTTTCCCACCCTATCCTATTGTGTGGAGATTTTCATAGTTCCATATTGTTTCAGTTATACTGTGTAATTTTAGTCATTCATTAATATTAGGCACATGCTCATCCTAAACATAGACTAAACTATACTTTCTATGTTACAGCGGCATCCGTGAATCCTCTCGTGTTCGGGATTACGAAGTTTGGCAACCCTATCATAACTTGGGGCAACTATCGTTTCATTAAGAAGCTGGCTCGACGTGTGAAGACTTGGTGGGAGTGTACTGCGAGGAAGAGCAGCGGCTGCCGATGCGTCGCTGTCACAGTCAACGACAGACTGGTCAAGCTCAACGGTTGGCACAACCACTAGTGTGAAGTGAACATCGGACAGTGCGAATAGATAAAAGTCTTAGAACAGTTGCACCCTAATTGCGTAAAACACTATTACTCGCAATTTGAATAATTTTGAAGCACATTGCTGATCTACTGCTCCATGTGTTCGAAAAATGTGTTAGTTCAACAACGTAAATAACGCAATGAATGTTGTTCACAGTTTAACAACATTCATTGCGTTAAAATGAAACCCATTGCTACTGATAGTGTATTACGCAATTACCCTGCTGGTCTATTCTGTAAAAATCTTACCGGGAAACATAGCTGAAGTGAGCTGTCATTCACCTGATGCTAGGGATCGCTAGGGATTGACACTATTGACAGTTCACTTCAACTAAAGTTTCCACAGTGAGATTATTGCAGGATAGACCGGCAGATTATGGTTTAAACTTGAATGATATCATGATGGGTATTGGGTACAAAATTGACGTTTGATATTATTGTTTTCTATTGTAATAGTTTATTATAACTCTCGTATAGAAAGGTCTTTGGTGGCCAAACAATGTCTTTCATAGATCATTTCCTGAAAGCTTAAGTGCGAGCGGCACGTTGTCGACGGCAGTCGATGTCGCGACGGCGGCATTCGACGTCGCGTCGGCGGAATCGGAGGTCGCGTCGGCGGCATCCAACGTCGCGTCGGCTGCGGACGCCAACGGGCGTCGGCTGCGGACGTCAACGTCGCGTCGGCTGCGGACGTCAACGGGCGTCGGCTGCGGACGTCAACGTCGCGTCGGCTGCGGACGTCAACGGGCGTCGGCTGCGGACGTCAACGTCGCGTCGGCTGCGGACGTCAACGGGCGTCGGCGGCTGCAGTTGTCTCTGCCGTTGACGCGTGTCGCTCGTGTCTATGAGCACTTAGAGGACCATTTTGATATTGTTGTTTGGACACCGGGATTGACAAGCCTCCTTTTTTGTCTAGTAGTAGGTTCTAAGCCTTCATGGTTATGGCCGAATTGGAATATTTTTTTAAATAGAAAGTTCTTTGATTTTTAGTTTTTACTCATAGTTGCTACCACTAGTCAAATAACGCGGTTTGTAGTAGGTAAGTAGTTTAATTGTTTAACTATTACAGATACCTATATCTAAAAAAAACTAACATGCCTATGCGCATAGTACCTACCTATTTAGGTAGTTGTAGGGATAGTACATAATTGTTAAGTAACATTCATGTAAAATATGTTTAGTAATAATCGATAAAATGTTAAAATTATATTTTATCAGAGTTTGATAAATCTATAAACATACATATGTTTTCTCAATATAAAAAAAATGGCATAATCATTTATATCTTTAGGTAAATGTCGCTGTAAGATACCTAAGTTTTAACTAATTTAGGGTCTTCTCAGTATTGTTGAACTTACTGCGACCCTAACTACTTATCATGATGTTTATATGTCAAAGGCACAGATATAGATACACCTAGATAATGCAAGAGCAACTACTTCGCGTGCCCAGCTTAGGGACGTACAAAATTCGTAAGCCGCTACTTTCGCGCTCAGCCCTGTAGTACTGCTGGCGGGTGAGCGTCAGCGCTGGCGCTAGGCCCCGGGGGTGGGACGAGACGGGTGTCGCACGCGGCAGCGTCTTTGGATCGATTTGATGTTCCCATCACTAAATAGTGCTTGTGACGTCATAGTAGTTATTCAAAAAATGGCATGCTTGGTTTTCACATAGATCGTGATACTTGCGTTATTTAGGTCTATCTGTATCTGTGGTCAAAGGAGTAGGTAAGGATCGTAGATCGTAGCAGGTGGCGTTCTGTAGTTCCTGCCTACACCTTTGGGAAGAAGGGGTGAGATTATGTATGTATATGTCAAAGGTGTGGTAGTAAATAAAAGATAGAGTAGTACATAGGAGGTTTATAATTAATTTTAAAATAATTGTGATTTGAGTAATTTTAAAATTTACGGTGATTGATTTAAGGCTCCCTGCAGATAGGCGCTGCGTCACAAAAACTTAATGGAAATTGTTCTACCAGAACCGCGTCGCATCGTCGCGTCGCCTATCTGTAGGAGCCTTTATTTTACTTCTCTGCTCTACGGACACATTGACCGGTCAATGCAATGAAGTAGGTACAAAGTTCCAACAAATAATAATGTACAATTGAAAATGGTTTTGTTAACATTAGCTGGTCATTGTAAAGTTTGCAAAGTTTTCTTTTAAAACCATAAATATGTATACAACATTATTTTTAGTATTTGCGAAACCCGAAACACGTGTCTAGTATTTTTATGTAAAGAATCTATGTACAAAATTTGAAAACTGTATCATGAAAAATCACAAAGTTATAAGTTTGTTAAGTTACATGTTTGTCCGTAAGTACAAAAACATGCTCACCCGCGCCGCGCCGTCTTTTCGCTCATTGATAATAATACCTAGGTACCTAACCGTTCGGCGCGGAGATTGGATAACTTACTTAGTGTCGCTCGGTGTTCAACTTTTAACCTTTTTTTTAATATTTTTGGGACAAAATATACTTAACATGGGGTAAAAATTATTGGAATCGTTTCAGTTACTTATTCTGAACAAACTATATTCAGGTTTCGCATATACTAAAAATTGCGTTGTATAGAGTGGTCAAAAAGTCGTGGATTAAACGAAATAGGGAGATAAAGGAGTTTCCAACAAAAAATCTCTTTAAAGCATGGCCATAATTCAATTGTCCTAAATGTTATGAATATTTTTGTATACTGAGATCTTTTACAATTAGACTAATTAAAAAAATATGTGTTATAAAACAATAAAACAAACGGTGTTGTATTATTACTAGATAATGTATCAGCACTACAAAAGTTCTATTGCGGGTCTGGGTACCAAATTTCAAGAGCAATTATTTTTTTCCAAAAAATTTAAAGCGTTACATAAAATTATTTCTCACTTTAAAAGCGTTGGAAATGACCTCCTTTATCTCCCTATTTCGTTAGATCCACGACTTTTTGACCAGCCTGTATTTTGAGGAAAATTATATTGGCTAGATATAAAAATCAAAGTTTTATTTAATATAATTTTGTGATCTGTATTTTAGGTTAAAGACAAAAAAAATAAGCATGTTTAAGTTGTAATCCTTATTATTAAAGTTATGTAGACAAGTTTGCATTGCATTTTTCTCTTAAAATCCCTGTGTTGTTGCATGCCTAGTGCAGGCAGTAATGCTATATGGATAAAGGTCTCTAAGTATTTAAAACTTTCTTTTGCATGAAGATTACTTAAAATGTTATGAAAGATGGTAAACCATATTTTTTTGTATATTTCAGAGCCAAAATTTGACTTATCACAACGCGGAAATCTTGTGGTACAAATAGGACCGTGGCGGTTTAACAAACATGCATGCTGGGGGTCCAAGGTTCGCTGGACTTGTATCAAGAAGAAGAATGGATGCACTGCAGCCATTACTACTGTCGACAATGTTATCGTCAAAACTCTTGGCAAACATAATCATTAAGTTTTAATTTTAAGATTGTAACAAGCTTTCTTTGACTTTTAAACTGTATGTCTTTCTTTCACTTTTACATTTTTAAACTGTAGGTATGTTAGTTTCGACTGAGGCATTTTATTTTGTGAGTTTTTGTTTTTAAAATTGTGGGGGTGTAGGTCGTAGGTTCGAACCTAGACAGGCGCTTAACTTTGTGTAAATTATTTCATCACCACTGCTCTCAAAACGGTGAAGAAAAACATTGCGAGGAAACTGGCGTGTCCTAGTAAAAAAAAATTAACACATGTGACATCTACCAATCCGCACTGGGTCCGCGTGGTGGATTACGGCCCACTCCTTCTCACCAAGGAGTGGCCTGCGTCGCAGCAGTGGGAACATTATAGGCTCCTTATTTTATTTTGTTGTTGATTTCATCCATTGCTAAGACAGTTGCTTCCATTTCCACGTCTTCCTTCAACAGTAAACTCTTCAATCCCGAGAGTAATTCTTATTAAAACCTTAACAGTATGGAACAGTTTCCATGACGTAGAGTACAATAATTAGAAAGCAATTAATGGCTTATTTATTCTATAATCTCAAAAAGGGGAATGTAACCTGTCAACAAAATGATATAATTATGATACTAGTTAATAGTTTAATAATATATAGAAGTTGTTAAGTAGGTACGGTAGAACTTGAGGATTTTTTACTTCTTTTGAAACTCATAAATATTTAAATTTCTTAGAAATATGAAGAATTATTACCATTAGAATGTGTTCTTCTTAAAGATGATCTGATGATCTGTGTTCGCTGTAAATGATCAAAATAGGAGCTAAAACCTTTTAAACCAAGACTGCGGTTAGAATAGCAAAACAGACGTTTTATAGCAATAAAAATATGGACAAATTTTTCACATGATCAATTTATGTATGAGACGAAATTGTTAACGTGCTTCTAATAAAATAAGTGCGTTTAAAACTTTTTAGGTAGGTGCATAAGCTACGGTTTCCTACAAGAGCGGTGGCCGTCATTTTAAAACGACCGTCATGAAAACTGTAATTTTTACCAGTACTTGACATTCATCATCATTCTCCTGCCCTTATCCCAATTTATTTGCGGTCGGCGCAACATGTCTTTTTCTTCCACACTTCTCTGTTAGTCGTTATCTCGGTAGTCACCCCCTTTCTAACCATACCAGCATTCACACAGTCCATCCATCGTTTTTTTGGTCTTCCCCTACTCTTATAGCCACCGACATTCATACTTAAAACTTTCCTCATGACATTACCGGTACTAAAAACGCTCTGTATCTGGACATCCGTTATTATGTGACCGGTCACCGTTTTCTTAGAAAACCAAAGCTTAACTGGTTAATTAATTGACTTAAGGTTGATTTTTCCAACGTCAGATAATTTTATCCGAGGAATAATTTTGAATTTTTGACAGTTCTTCCATCAAAAATCTGTCAGACGTCAATTTTATTTCACGAATAAAAATTATCTGTCGATTGAAAAATCAGCGCTTAGCCAATATGGTATGGTGATGATCTGTATTAAAACTGCAACGTAGCAATTCTAGGGCCAATAATATTCGTATAAATAAATAAAATAATAATTATTGCATTGTCAAATTTCAGCGATTAGGTATATTAAATGTATTTTTTAATTAGTGGTGTGTACTAGTAGTTACATAATTTTTAAGTAGGTATATCTCAGATTGTGTTAAGATTTCCTTGAATATTTTTTAACTTGAATGTATTACCTATAATTGGTAGTTTGCTAGCGGCGAATTAGTTTCCCTAAAGTTCCTAAAATGATTAAATTATTGTTAGTGTGGCGGACATTTTGCCACCACACTTTACAAAATCTGTTTAATGATTTCGTAATCTTTTCGTTAATTTATAAATCTAGTGTTATTATTAAAATTCTGATTCGTGTTTATAATTATTAATTCTCATTTGAGTTTAAGCAAAACAGTGACATAGCTCGTACCTACAGAGCAATATTAAGTTAAGAAATAAAACGGTTTTACATAAATACAATAAAACAGTTAAGCTCTATAGATTCCGTTTATACTTTCAGTAATGTCATATTATTTCAAGAACAAAACCAAATCAAATAAAAAAAAAAACCAAAGCTTTTTCGGTCACTTATTTTGTTGTTTGGCTTCAATATTATAAGTACGTACCTACTGTAAGATTTAGAGCCTTATTATGTAGAGATTTACATAATCATAGAGTCTACGCTTTATTACTTATAATAAAAAATCATTGTAATGCTAATAAATATTTCATTTTCAAATTGTTTTGTTTTTTTTCTTACGGCATTCCCAATTTTTTTCTATATTTCTTAAAAAGGGATATCTTTCTAGTCTAGCGGTTTGATACATTAGTACTGCAAAAGGTGATTTAATAATTCTATTTTCATTAGTCATTTCATTCATAATTCAATCATTCATTCATTTGTCAATTTAGATACAGATGCCAAGCTGATATTTCATCATGGACAACAGTATAACTGTCTGTCAGCTTTGACAGCTGTCGAACGCAACCTCTTGTCTAAGAGGAATAGATATGTCAATTCTTGACATCGACTATGTACCTATACTCCTGCTACCATCTTCAAATCGGTGAACATGGCTAGGACGTGCCCAAGGCTGCGTTTTTCCATTTGCATGACATGTGAAGACTGGATTTTATTATCAAACTGTAATTTTTTGTAAAAAGTTTTAATTACGACCGAATACATACACAATATATTTACGACCAGGTACTAAAACAATAATTATTTTCAGATCTGAACCCAGTTTTTGCGCAATCTCAGCGAGGTAACCCGGTCATCATGATCGGTCAGTACCGATTTAACCGAGTTAATAAATACGGCAGCAGAACACGATGGGTGTGCGTCAAAGCTAAGGCTGGCTGTAGAGCGTCCCTGCACACCATGGACAACGCCATCGTCCGAGTATGGGGGTTCCATGACCCACTAGCCCACACTAGTGCAAATAGATTCTAAATCGTTGAAGAGAGTCTGAATTGAACGTTACCTGGGCTACCGTCCCCAGAGTATTAGGACATGTCTCGTGTTTGCAATAAATATGCAATAATTCTTAGAGCGACAGGGCATCTCTACCACACAGTGATAAGCGTTTTACGTATTCCGATACTGTGCACATTCCAGTTTCGGATATTAAAATTGACGATTTGGTAGCTACAATGAAAAAATCGGCCGTGACTTAGCAAAATTTATTTAATGCTTTTTTTACTCGATTGACTCGCAAGACGTTCTAGTTAGTTATTCTGCATAGTTTGAGACTTAGATCGTATTATTTTTAAAACACTCGCACTAAGACTGCCAGTCTGTGAAGTCCAACTAAGCTATAATTAGCATTAACCGGTTGAATGCCGTAATTACAGAATCTATTAAAAAGCCATGTCTCGCGTGGATCCACGTTCGGCATATAAAGGGTTAATCGTTCCTATGAACTGGGAACAAAGTTAGATCTTGGATCTCAGACAAAATTTGAATATAAAGATATCGGTCTTAACTAAGAGTTGTTACCCCAAAGGTGAGGGGTTTCTAACTTAGCGTATGTTAATCGTTTGTAAATTTATCGACTTTTAACGATCAAAGTCGAGACATGACTTATCCTGCATTCTCAGAAGTGGCATCAGCAGCAATACTTCTCGAATCAAAGGAAATATATGACTAAAAGGTGCTTCCCAATAGATGTTGCTTGTTGCAAAAATTTACATATTGAGGCTTTTCATTTTTTTTCGGTGGATGAAATCAAATGAATTATGATTGAAGTTATATTATAAGCAGTATTTTTTATTAAGTTTTAGGGTGGGTTCTAGAAGATAAGTGTTACAATATAGTTTTAAGATGAAATTGTAGCATCAACTAACTTCATCAGTATAAGCTCTCACACTACGGTTACTAACATAAATATTACTTAGGTTTTGGTGGTGGATAAAATAGAGAATCTTTTATTCAGTATTTAATCGTGAGTAATGTTTATCTTCAATATTTTACTACTTAAGATAAGATTACACGTGTATAATTTATGATTTTTTACTTTGTCGTTTTATTTAGTCCTCGGTCCAACTTTCCACCAGAAATCTAGAAATACCTGAATGACTTGTGTCATTCAGGTATTTAAATCTGATTTATGATTATTGATGTCAATAAGATTGAATAAACTTAGTTCTCAATCAGATATAAAGGTCCTTACATACCTGAAAAGAAACCGTTTAAAAAAAATCATCAAGAAAAACATAAAACACCTAGTGTCATAATATGACATAATTTGTTTATTCGTCCTTCTCTTATTGTATTATCGACGACAAATACTTTTGTAATGTTTAATTTTGCGTTTCAGTTCGAAGGGTGTACACTAATAGAGGTACTATGATGCTCAAGGTTGGCAACTACAGGTTTACTAGAGGTATGACTACAGGTCTCAAAACTAGATGGCAATGTGCTACCAAAACTAGGACCAGATGCAAAGCTACTATCACCACCGTTGAGGATATAATTGCAAGAATTTATTTGGGGCACAACCATTGAATTTTGGCTTAAGCTGACTTCCCACGGCGCGTAGTATCTCGAGACACGCCGCGCGTGCTTGTACGCACGGCTATACAACACACAGCTTACTAGTTGTGTACATCAAGCTATACACAACTAGTATAAGCTGACTTCAATGCGAGGTCAGCTAAAACTTTACAGCTTGATGTGTACCTACGCGCCGTGGGAAGCATGTTTTTCGGGAGGGCGGGGGTCGCAACACGTCTTGTTCCAATGAGTCCGATCAGATTGGAGTCGGTAACTGATTACGCACCGTGGAAACCAGCCAAATAGTTCCGAAATTTCTAAAAGATAATCGTGGAATCTTTATTTTATTTTATTGTTGTACCTGCCAGTTTCCTCTTCTGAAAGAAATAAATTATATATTTTTATAAAAGGCTTTTCTTTTTTAGTTAAAAATTAATTGGTTGAAAAATTTTCATATTTAACCGCTGAACATGAGATTTTAAGAACGCTCGAATTTCTTTTGCAATGTCTTTAGTAAAAATAGCTTAGCCACGTACTTTTTTTTATCATCTCTTATCCCGTAGTGCTGACTAGTTTTTGGCATTTAGTCTAAAGGCAATCAGTCCTGGTCTCCCCTACTATGAGAAGCCCAGAAATACTTCACATGGGAGCTTCCACGTGAAGTACATACATTCACTAAGCACCTTACAATCGGCCTGAAAATTAGGTGGAAATGTTCTGCCAAAACTAAAAGTAAAAGGCAAAGCTATACTTAGCACTATTCACAACAATATTATCAACCATTATCTGAAACACATTCACGATTAAACACAGTATGGGTAATACTGTCAATCGAAAACCCGGGGTGAAGTTATGCCAAACTTAAACGACGAAAGCTGAATGGTTAAACTGAGTTTAATCAACTAAGCATATCGCAGTCCACTGTTGGACATAGGCCTCTCCCAGGCAGCGCCACAATAACCTGTCCTCCGTCTTCAGCATCCAGTCTGTCCCAGCAACCTTCCTAAGGTCGTCGGTCCATCTAGCTGCAGGGCGGCCCACACTGCGCTTGCCGATACGCGGTCTATAGGACTCTGAAGTTAATTTCTGGTTTTAAAATTTGTTTTTCTTTTCCTAAATTAAGGCCTTTGCCCGGGAGTCGAATAGCGCAGGCTAGCAAAACTAATACATAACATAAAATTGAATATGAATATCATTACGGTATTTGTTCTGACTTCCCGTGGTGATTCTGTGACGTTTTCAGTTTTAGTGGAAAAGATCTTTACGAAGAGAGGCGCCACCATTTTGGCGAGTGGTGGTGAACACTTCTACAAGCATAAACAGCGGGGCTCCAAGATACGTTGGAATTGTGGCAAAAAGAAACGCCTGAAGTGTAGAGCCGCGATCACAACTGTGGGCGACACCGTGGTCAAAACTTATCTCGAACACAACCACCACCAATTTGACGAAGATGTTGTACAAAAATGCCCCTTGCAGCATATGATTAGATTTTGAATTCTGACTACTGACTAATATGGAACGATAAAATTCACAGTCAGACATTCTACAAATAAAATGTAATTTCGTCGCAATATAGTTTTCGAGCGGTGTGTAGTTTTCGAGAGCTTGAAGAATTTGAAGTTGACAGCTTGACTAACTTTACTTCAGCATTACTTAAGGTCAAAGCACTCAAAATACAAAATTTCTTTGCAAAAAACGTAACGATTTCTTAGGTTACATTGAAATAGTCACCTTAAGTAAAGTACAGTTTGACAAGTTTAAACTTCGAATTCTACATTCAGAAATCCGGTGTAATATGATATTATTGAATATTTTACCGAATCTTTAAAACGCTCTTGACATGGGGCCCGAGTGCGCGTCTTCTTTACAAGAAAATTCATCGATGACTGGTCGTACCTTCACGTGACCAGAGGGCTGGCTCGTTCTTTGGCTAAATAATAAGCATTGTCATCCATCGTGGCAATGCTGTCAGTCTTCTGGGCACGTTTCCGGATGACAGCTTTGCGGACGAGTACTTCGACGCCTAAGTGGCCTTTTATTTTTGTATTTATTTGTATAGTTAAGTTAGTTAGGCTTTTAATTTGGTGCCTAGTGTAAATAGTTAGTTGTGTTATAAATATTGTTTATAAGAGTTTTAATGTTATATTATAAGTAAATATAATAAAATAGTAACGAAGTCAAAACTGTACAACGAATATTTTTGGGAAAAAGTAATTGCTACGAGGTGTGGGGAACGCGCCTGAAGCCGAAAATAAAGATTATTTTCGGCCGTTTTGGCGCCAATACAGCCATACATCCAGATGTATGGCTGATTGGCGCCAAAACAGGTGAATGGATTTGGATGAAATTTGGCACACAGATAGTTTATAACCTGGATTAACACATAGGGTCATCCCGGTGGTACGTTCCTGTGCGATATTTTCCGACATCCACGCGGGCGAAGCCGCGGACAAAGCTAGTATGAAATAAATAAACAACCTTTCAAAGCAAAATAAAATAAAAATGATATTTAACTAGTTTTATGTGGTTTCATTTAATATTAACTTGGCTGAATAGATTCAAACGTTGTGCATTTTACTCACAAATGTCTATTGTTGATCATAGGATAATGCTGTTCACGAAACGGCGTTTGCTGCATAAAGTGGTTAACAGTGTTACTTCTTCCTTCAATCAACTCCGCCTATCGCAGTCCTCTGCTGGTCATAAAACTCAAGCTGCACCACAACACCCTATCCTCCGCTTTCCGCAACCAGTGTGTTCCAGTCACCTTTTGAGGTCCTCCTCACTCCAGGACTCGTCTGCTACACCGGCAGTCGGTCCTTCGTCAAACATGGCCAGCCCTCTGCCACTTCAGCTTGCTTACTCTATTTCAAAGAGTAGAATAATAATGCTCTCTTTGCTATGTCGGTAACTCCGGTAAAATATGATCATTTCAAGAATATATGAAAAAAATATTGTCTGCACTCGTTAGTTTAATTGATTTTCTAACAATATTGTTTGTTTGTAGTGCAAATGATTACCTCAAGCAGGGGCACTCCTATGCTTGTAGCTGGTGGCATTCGTTTCTACAGGGAGAAGACTTTCGGACCAAAAGTGAGATGGCAATGCGCCTACAGAAAACTTTACAAGTGCAAAGCTTTCATAAGAACTATTGACAGGCATGTAGTGTGCTCCAATCTTGGACATAATCACCGCGAACCATTATCGTAGTATCTAATAAATTACTTTTTTTGTAAATTTTGGACGTTTTAGTTCGTTCTATTATTATATTATTTCTATTATTATATTATATCTATTATATATTTGATATTCGTTACCTGCAAGCACAAGTCAAATTAGGTAAGGTTTTAAGAAATCATGGCCTGTTTCTTTTGATAAGCAGAACAATAACATATAATTAAAAAAATAACTTTTTTATATAAATCTGTCAAACGTAATTAAGCAAATCTTATTCAGAGGTGATGAAATAGGACATAAAAAACAAAAAAAAAAAATAGGAAGGCTAAAAATGCTCTCTAGCTAGCACACCGACACGCCTATGTTAGTTGATATCCCTTCGATATTATGTTCAGTCATGTTGACAAAGGTACCTATGTTTGTTTCGCCAGTCATCCCATGAAAACAGAAGATTTTTTAAATCATGTAAGATCAAAACAAGGGTAAGTAAAGGGTTTCAAAATTTGCCAAAGATGTAAACAACAATGGCCGCTCGAAATTGTCTATGGTTTATTGATGCAGTAGTGTGAATTTTAATATTTTGTCCTTATGTTACGACGTTTTGAGTGGATTTTTTGGGGTTGATAAATGAAATAACCCCCTAGGTACCTCCCCAGCAAAAGACCTGCAAGTTCAAATTTGACAAAGCTAGATAACAGCTATTTCTATTTTTGCAAAAACATTTTATATAATGTAGTATTTCGACACCTATCGATATACAAGAACATTTAAGTAATGATTGTTTTCGTCTAGTTAACTCGGAGGTTATAAGATCGCTTGAAGCGGATGTGATTGGAGTTTCAGTTCTCAAAAACAGGTTTTCTTTTTGACATTCGATATTGAATGGCGACGTAGGGCAATACGTTGTTCGAATCCACGTCAAACAGTGATCTTTTTGAAAGTACTCGTTATGAGTCGTAACAAATTCAATGTTATAGCAGTATAATATTTTAAAATATAGGACATATTATCTATAGACCTTCGTCATTATTTAAGAAGGAAAAAAAGACCGCATCTTAATGAAGTAGCACGGAAGAAGAAGAACGCAGTCTAGCTCCAACAACAATTGACCATCCTAGCTGAGACACAATTCTTGTAGGTAAGTATAATAAATATAAATACATTAATTTTTTTTTTTTCAATAGAGGAGTATTAAATACGCCTTGTAGAAATAATCGATATTTTTTATGTCAATCACTTGCATCTCAATGACAAGATAAATTTAGACGAGACAAAAAAGGATGTCGGGCGTTTGACATTTGTAAAAATTCAAAATTAAGACCTGGCGAACTTCGTACCGCCTCATTTTTTTTTGTTATTTTTTCCCATGTTTTAATAATTATTCTGCTATTCGGGGCGAAGACAAATCCAACAAATAAAATATCATTAAAATCGGTCCAGCCGTTCTTAGTTTTAGATGGTGTTTTTTGGCTTTGTTTTGTATGGGACAGTTGAAATTTTTTTCGCGACGATGTTGATCCCATAGAGAAAGTTGTTCAATTTGATGGTCTGCACCACATCTTTAGATTTCACCACGCCTTTGTATCAAATTTGTTCTTATTCTTGAGTACTTTTCCCCCATGAAAGATGCTTATTTGCGCATTAATTTGAAATCAATTTGGAAGTAGGTGTTTACGAAGTTTACATGCTGTTTGAGGTAAGATATACAGGTTTCTTCCTACCTTGATGAATTACTTACCAACTAAATAATAATTATTATTTTCATTCCTTCCAGTGACAAGTTACATATCAAACAGAGGCAACCCAATATTGGTGGCGGATGGCGTCCGTTTCCACAAGGAGAAGACTAATGGAGCAAAGATAAGATGGCAATGTAGCTACAGGAAGCGCTTCAAATGTAAGGCCTTCATCACAACCATCGACGGAAAAGTTGTTAAGAATAGTTTTGGTCATAATCATACTTCAATATAACTTATCATATCGTGCAAACAGTACGGTCAAGTTTTTTTTATATCTTCGTCAGTTTTGAAATTATTTCCTTTATCAAGTCAGGAGTGCAGGACACATAATACCTGCGGCTACGGCGCTATGCAGACAAGTGCAGAGAAAACTGTATTTAATTACATGATTGCAAAGATCACAATTGCATACTGAACCTTTTTTAATGCCGTGGTGATTGATCACGCTGTCAAAAAAGCTTGTATTCTTTTTTGTATCAGTTTGAAATGTAAGATTTATGTGTTAATAAATTTCAAATGAAATAATATGGTATAAATATGATGGCAAAATCGATTTACTTACAATTTCATTAAAAGTTAGGAGGTTTTAACTACGTCAGTAAAAATATGTAACAAACATTCAATAAATTTTGTACGTTCAATGTGTCTACTTTTTAAATACTTAATATAAGTAATAAATAGACAGAGTTTTGAATTTTTTTTTTTTAATTTTCATAAGCTTAAAAGGCCTCGGTTTTACACATTTTGAAAGGGTAAGTTTAATTATAATAATAAGTATAAGACAGGTATATTACTACAGTGATGCTGTAGTCCGCGCGGAACTATTAGGACGCGCCTTAGGTATGTGAGCGGCGGGACGGAGGGGCGGGGGCGCTTGCTGTCATTATCTCATGTGCGTTTGCAAACACTAGGCATCACCTCTGTCCCTAAGGCGCGGCCAACTAGTTCCGCGCGGACTATAATAAATTCCTAGTCAGCCTGTATGTAGGTATGTATGCTGTTTATGGCTCATGATTGGGTTTTTCCATCTATAAGACTTTCTCAGTAGCAGCCCGGAGCCAAGAGTCGTGCCCGGTTGATGGCAATAGGCTTGCTACCTATTACGTGAGATTAAACAACACTGTGTACTATAGGTACACATTTGCCTTACCCTTCGGGGAATACAGGCGTGATTTTATGATATGTTATATGTCATTAACTTGCTATATGATAACATTCCTATTAATTCTTTCCAGTATCAAGTTACATATCAAATAGAGGCAACCCAATATTGGTGGCGAATGGCTTCCGTTTTCACAAAGAAAAAGCTGTCGGCGCAAAGATAAGATGGAATTGTGGTTACAGGAAGCGATTCAAATGCAAGGCCTTCATGACAACCATCGAAGGAATAGTTGTTAAGAATAGTTTAGGTCATAATCATATGCATGTGTAGCTGATCATAATCGTCTTTGTATAGTCCCGAGCACTAATATGTACACATACATTTAAAAGCGATTTTCTTCTACTATTGCACGACTCATAATGCGAAGCATTAGAGACTGCTTTACGATCGAAAAATGTTTTTTGCCTCCTTTCTGCAACTGTTTCTATTGTTATACTCCTGCTAGTACACAATTCGTACGCGTGAAACACTCTTCCATCATGCACCCTCTTAGGGGTGTAATTTCGAAAAACCCTTTCTTAGGGATACCTGCTCTTCACAAAGAACACACCCTCGGAATTTCATGTCTCTAGGACCAGCGGTTTAGGTTGTGCGTTGACGTGCGTCAGTCAGGAGTTTGAATTTTATATATATAGATTTAAGGGAGATTAATTCTGTACTTTTCAAAAATTGATTAAGTATATGCAGTAGAAACGAAGAAGACATCAAATTATTTCAAAAAAAATTCCCGTCATACAAGTGTGAAACCTAAAAATGTTGTAGCTTGCAAAAAAATCAATTAATTTAATCTTTTTTTTTTATAAATTATTTTCATTCATAACTAATATACATAACATCTATATCTATGTTTTTTTATACGATCAAATGAGCATTATGACTTGAGTCGTGCACTTTTGGAATTACCAAATTTTTTGATTATACGTACGAACATAGTATTAAGTTAGGAACCCATTATGAAATAAATTTATTTCTGTAATTGGCAAAAAAACACGTCAACAGTAAATTTATCGGCGTTTCCTAACCGACTACTCTGAGAAGAAAGACCGAAACAAACGCAGAGGTCAGACCATAATATGAGGACCATGCAGATTAGTGTATTTTGAGGGAAGAACCACACAGATTTGAGTGGACCGGTCCGGTCAGTGTATGTCAGTAATCGTACAGCTCAACTCAGAACTGAAGGAGCTCAACGACCCGACAACAATACCAAAAAAAAAATATTCACGTACAAAATAATTAACACAATAATAACAAATAGGTCTAATCTAAAAGGTGAAATAATTATTTCATGATCAAATCGGTTTTGAAATCAGTCAATCAGTATGTTAGTGTTCATGACTGTGTGCGAGTTATTATGATTAAGTTTTCATTGTGTGTTACAAATCTTTTGCATAAGCACAATCGCAATTATTTATAGTGGTTGCTAATTAGGTAATCATTAAAACCATAATATTTTCGACGTTTAATGATTCATAAACGTTAAGCAACGTTTGTAAAAGTATGTGTTTAAATATATAAGGTATCGAGCTATCAATTTATACTTGTTTTTGTATCAGTATTTCTGTATCAAATATTAGATAAATAATTTAGTATTAAATCATTGTGTCGTTCTTAGCTACTACACATTGTAGGCGAGTTTTTTACCTACCTACCTACTATTTAATCTAACCCCATTCAATTTCAATATTCAATATTCCACCGCAATTGTATGTACGCGCCACCCGATCCTGTTGCGATGACGCGCCGCCATTTTACATAGGGATCCGCCGTTAGTCCGTCATAGATAATGTAACAACGTTTGCGCTAGTCTAATATGCACATTATTCACTAAGGAGCTGACCATACCTATGCAGAAATAAATGTTTTTATTGTTGTTATCGTTTTTGTTTTATCTATCTTATTCCTATAATTATTACATAATTGTTGTTACATATTATTCAGCTATATTATCACTATTAAGTTCGCTGGCGATTTCAAAATCTGGCGTCACACACAGGTGTTGACATCGCTATCGAGAAATTGGAAATCTGTGTATGGACGATGGATTTTTTTTTAAATCACCGTCTTCGTGTCGCTGCATGTGTACCTACCTAGCTTAAGGAATGTATGTTATAAAAACTTTTAAATTTTATTGTTAAAATGTGGACAGATTGTGTCATTAATGTCATTATGGTACTATTTTTTATATAAAAATTACATCTTGACGATATGAGAGTAGATAAAAGTTGATCTAATTTTATAATACCTAATTACATAGAGGTACAATACGAAATAATTTACAATTCCATTTATGTAATGTTAAATTAAATAATTTCTTTGGTATGTCCAATGTGTCTACTTATATAAATAATAAAAAGACAGATTTTTAAAAAGTATTTTTTATTCACAAAAATACAAAATACTTATGGAAACCACCATGAAAACAAAATATGCAAACCACTGATGGGATTCATAAACGGAATATTAAACCAGTTAAAAAAATGAGTTATGCTTTCAGTAATTCTGAAAACAACAAGAAGAGGTACTTTGGCAGTGGAAGCTGGCGGATATCGTTTTTACAAGAACTGTGTCGTTGGCTGTAAAACAAGATGGCAGTGTTCCACGAGACACCAAACAAAATGTAAAGCTTACATCGTAACTGTGGAAGGACACCCGGTGAAGACTTTTCTCGAACATAACCATAATATACCTACCCACATGGGATATATTTAGTGTTCCGTGCCCGTTTCTGCCCCCATCCTTCTGCACAGACTTGAAACAATCGGCATAAGAGGTATGGCTTTTTTTTTTCCGGATGGGAAATCATCAAATGACGCTCTGGGTGGAGCGGAAGGGAGTGTCACACTTTTACTGACTAAAACCCACCGATAAGCCTAGCGATAAAGTTGAAAATCTATTAAAGAAATTTGACAGATTGTAGTAGCTTGATGTGCTGGCGTCTGTACCTACAATGATGTTTTTCCATTGAAAACTAATTTGCAATTTAAGTAATAATAATAACTTAAATTGTTTATGATTTTAGTAACATCGTTAGTGACAAATAGAGGAAATGTAATGCTAGAAGTTGGGGGCTTTCACTTTTACAAGAAAAGCATAAGCGGCCTAAGAACAAAATGGACGTGTTCCACCTACAGACAGACAAAATGCAAATCTTTCATCTTTACGGCCGATGGGACTGTGATCAAGGCTAATTATAATCACAACCATAGCTGAAAAAAGTCGGCGAGTCAATCTTGATGTGGTTAAGGGAAGAAATGGGTGGTGGTGGACCTTATCGGTTTGAAAATGTAGTCGAGCTGTTTCGGTTGAGGTTTTTGAGTTTTTATTTTAGTTGTCTATGGTAATTGATTGAAGTAGAATCTGTCATTTGTGGAAGGTGATGTTGAAGTATCGTTTTAATATTACATTATTTGATTTAATAAGAAAAATATTTTGTTTTTGTAATGATTTTATGTTCATGGAGTTTCTTGCCCGTTCTTCTCCTATGTACGTACGACGCTTTGGAATGGGCAACTAGCTTCATATTTTCTCACTGACCAACTTCTTGACAATTCAAAACTGCCTGTAAATGGTCTATTTCTTTGAGTTTGAGTTTTATGAATAATATTACCTATTTTTTATTAAAAAGTTATGATATCGTAGCACACGGGTTGTAATTTCTGCCCACCCCCCGACAGAATGACACGATGCGGATATACGCTTAAAGGAGAAGGTGTAAGTCGCCATTTCTTAGTATTAAATTATAATTATTCTTGGTTTCTTACTTTTCAGTAACAAAGTACAGGACAAGTAGAGGTACAGTTATGCTGCTGGTTGGAGGGTACCGATTTTCAAAGGAAAAAACCATGGGTGTGAAAATTAGATGGCAATGTTCGGTGCGATCCCGAACGAAATGTAAAGCATTCCTCACCACCATCGACGATCAGATCCTGAAGAGTTGTTTGAAACACAATCATTATGAATGACAGAAGTTAAAGTTCGACAAAGTACAGACTGACTTAGACATCATTATCAATCTTTCAAGTGGTGAAAGAGGTACTCGTGATATGAACAACTATGGGACCGAAACAGCCAAAAAGTTTCCAAGCTCCAGTTTCGGGCAGCGCATTTTTGTATCAAAGAGCAGATATTTTTTCGAAATTTTTCAACGTTACTGTTTAAATGTGTATTATACTCCCTGAAAGATTGTCAGTGAGTTTAAAATCCAGCCTGTATAGAAACGTACCTACGTGACAGCACAGTCATTCAGTACGAGGCTCACAATAGGCTTAGCTCTCTATATTTATCTGCTAGGCCTAACTATTGGCTGTCCGAGAACGTCCTTCTACGGTGATTCGTATCGCCAATGTTGCCAATATTTGTGATAACTCGTAGTAATAACTCAGGGTCATTGACATTACGACAATTTCTTGATGACAACTTTTATTAATGACAATGCCGATAATCTGTCGTGCTTGTCAACGTTCATTATTATGATTTATTTAGTTTCTCGCCCCGATGATAAGAGGCGAGAAACTATGTCCGTATACATGGACCCTAAATGTAAATAGATTATAGTGCAATAATCGCCTGGCGAGAATCACCTGCTGCCTAATCGCGTAACACGCTTACAATGGCAATGCCTTTCATTTTGAAAATTCAATAATATTCATTGAGTTAATTACGTTATTGAACAGACGAATTTTTCGAACATATGTAGCAATGAATACTAAATTTCTCGCCACGAAACGGGCTAGACACTCTCCTTTTAGAAGTGCCTTTATGTGTGTTGACTGTTGACGCACAATGGAAATGTTCCAGTTCAGGGATATAATGTTGTAATTAGTTATTAACTCTAGCATGTATACAAGAGTATTTGATGCCCGCTTTATGGGCTACCTATTCAAATGTTAATGTATCGTTGTCTCTAGTTAATTCCAACGTGATATTAATAAAGGACCATGAGTTTAAGAACAATGAATGAGTTAAATAAATTATATTTTTATGGTAAGAGGATAATACTAGGCTAAGAAAGTTATAGTTTTTTATTTTAATATGAAATTGTTTAGTATAAGCAATCATTGATTTTTGTACCAAAAATGCAAATGGACATTTGCATTTTTTAGGTAAATGAAGGAAATAAAATGTTTTCATAAATTTGTGTTTTCTTTAACATTGTTTAAATACGGAACCACTTGTGCCACTGAGGAGGAAAAAATCTAGTAAATCATTTCGTCATCTGTACGTTAAGAATAGCAAAGTTCATTTAAACGTACCTACCTATTTGTCTATGGTCTGTTTATTAATCCGTAGACTTCTTCAAATAATACATTTCAGAATCCGTAACAGCTAACCTTGCCTAAGCAATGAGCATGCTTTCAGTGTAACGAAATGGGGGTAAACAATTAATTTTCTTCAGCACATTATGCATTTAAATCTTGTTTTAATTCAGTGTTTCAGACGGAACGGGGAACGATGTTGATGTTTCTGGGCGGGTTCCGTTTCTCCAAAGACAGGATTGTTGGCTGCAAAACAAGATGGCGGTGCTCTGTGAGGTACCGGACCAACTGCAAGGCCTACGTCATCACTATAGAAGACCACGGCATCGTCAAGTCTTGTCTCGATCACAACCATGAAAAGACTTTTTATAGGAATACCTGATTCGAAAAGTGAAAACAGACTCTTTCTTGACATAAAACACTTCTGTCAACTTACTTAAGTTTTTGTCTCTGGCTTCATAGTGCGCTTCCCTGGTGCGCAGGGTGTGGGGCGGCTCCAACAATGTCTTATCATGGTTGCGAGTCGCCTGGACTGTGTTAACGTGGGTCACTGGTGTGCCGTCTCTCATGGGATGTCGCAACGGTGACCAACCGTTATTTCTTGTGTTTTTGTTTATTGTCTGTGCTTACTAATATAGTCGTAAGTTTTACTAACAATCTTGTTTGATTCTTGGTCACTCTAATAAAGAAAAATTCTATTCTATAGCATGAAGATTACAGATAATTTAAATGTTGTTTTAGCAAAATTAGATCATTTACCTATATTATTTATTATTATTTCACTAGCAATCATTTTGTTTTAAGTAATTATCGGACTATCTAATATCTAGGAATATTATTTGAACACTAGGTCTACTGTATATTAGAGAAGGCCATTTTATAAGCTTGTGTAATTTATCGAAAAATTTTAGAACATTGGCAATGAAATTGAAGTAACAAAAATTTTAAAACTAGTTTAAAAAAAGTAAGTGTTAATATTATTTTGCGCGTCATAGTGTGTCGTAGAATAATATCTTTCAAACTAGGTATTTCCATGAATTTAAAAATTTTCATCACTACCCACAACAAACAAATCTTGAAAAGCAGTTTAAAACATAACCATACGGAGTCATATTTAACTGCTTATGTATAAATTAATAAACTTTCCTCCACTGCTGGGCAAGTCTCTCTTTTCCTGCGCCACCTCAAACCAGCCCTCGAGGTACGCGTCCAGGTCATCTCGCTACCGGACAGTATAGGATAAACAAAAAAAAAACAAAAATAGGTATTTCAAATTCTCAAGTAAATTTAGATCTCACATGATGATTGTTTCATTATGAACTTAAAATACCATATTAGCTAGTATACTTTAAATGATTTGTGTAGTTTCAAAGTTCAACAGCCTTAATACGATAAAAAAGATGCAAATAAATCAATGTTATTTTACAGTCCAAGAAGTATGGTCAAGCAGAGGTACAATAATGTTACAAGTAGGAGGGTGCCGATTTTCCCAGCAGAAGAAAGTATTAGGCTACGGCAAGGTCAGGTGGCAATGTTCTATCAAGACCAGAACTAGATGTAGAGCTTTCATTATTACGCACGGAAAACTTATCTTAAGATGCAGCTTAGAACATAACCATGAGATTATTTCACAATACAGAAGGGTTTGACTGGTTTCAGTTATAAGAAGGCTAGTTTTGATAATGTTTCTACAAGTATAATGGACTAGAAACTACTGTCTTTCCTCTTCTATATTTTTGTCCACTAGTAATAGGAGGTAAAAGTAGTTTAAAGAAGATTTAGTTTTTCATTCTGACAATTTCTATATCTTTAAAGTTAACAAAAGTCATCGTTAATGTTCCGAAGCAAAAACAAATGAAAACCATGCCGAATAACAGTTATGGAAATATTGTAAGACAGAGGTAGGGTAAAGTTGCAAGTGGGAGGGTTCCGATACTCCCAGCACGTAGCACGCCACGCCACGGTCTGGTGGCGTGTTCTGTAAAGTCAACCACTAAATGTACCTACAGCTTTCATCACCACCCACGGACAACACGTATTGAAAAGCAGCCTAAAACATAATCATAACGAAACATTTTGAACTGTTGAGTTGAATATAATTATTTTAATGAAATATAATTGTTTTAATTAAACATAGACTTAATATAAATTGTTTTAATGTGAACTTAAAAATATATGCTTAAGAATATTTTACAAGCAAGCAGTATGAAACATGAACTACATATTTTTTACGCTGAATGAAAACAGGGGTAAAATGACATGGCACATATTGGCAGTGGTCTCAAGAATCTATTATTATTATAGCTGCCTGAACTGTATCAGTCCTGGGCAAAGGCCTCCTCCATTCTCTCCATCGGTCCCGGTTTTGCACCACTTCTTGCCGACGAAAAGACGACTAAGAAAGTCGTTCAAGTTATTCAATAATGTCTACGACTTTCTTTTCCACTATCTATAACCTGTCCTAAATAGTTTCAGTGATGGAAACGGTAACGCATAGAGGGACCCAGATGCTGATAGCGGATGGCTTTCGTTTTTCCAAGTCATACAAGAATGGCAGGAAGATTAGATGGCAGTGTACCACAAGGAGCCGTACAAAATGCTCGGCGTTCCTGATAACCTTCGAGGGCATAATTTTAAGAAGCAATTTAATACACAATCATATAGATTAAGTAACGTTAATATATTTTTCGAAATAAAACATTAATATGAATCTTACGTTTTATTTAGAAATGGCGAGTCCCCTTTGAAATTATTTGACGCCGATTTTCTCTACATCCTCTAAATTGTTGTGATTTTCTGGCGGTTAGGATGCATTCCTGAATATGTGTTTATGACCAATTAACTTCACCGATGTCGAAGAAAATTATCGTGTTATTAAGGCCTAGTGTCCGTGACAAAAATCTCATGTTCTGGACAAGTTATGTCTCATCTGAAGGTTGTTCTTAAGGCGAACTAGGCTAGACTTCAGGACTTGGTAATCAATGGCCGTGCCTTCTCTCTATGAGAAAAGGCATTCATTCTGCATTGACTTCCGGCTATGCTTATAAAATAAAAATATAAAATAAAAACTTTTTATTTCACACCTTTTTAAAAATCCATGGTGAGTTAGGTTATCGTGCTATGCTACACAATTCTTCCTATTTAGCCATTTTGGACAATACATGTTTCATTGCAGGGCCACTCCTCTCTTCTCTTCCAGAGTTCATGACTGTTGCTGGTATTTTACGATCCAGTATGTCATACCTTGAAATAAGAATATTAGGGTACTCATCCTGACGTCTTTAATGTATAGCAGTAGTTTCTTAACTCTAATCAGATCAATATGTATTAATTTTTCAGTCCAATGGCTTCGAACGAGACGGGGTTACATGTTGAGAGTGGGTGATCACAAGTTTAGTAAAGCTAAAAGCTGGAGCAATAAAATTCGCTGGGCATGTTCTAGAAAGACTCGAACGAGATGCAAAGCGTCCATCACAACCGTTGAAAATTATGTAGTAAAGAGTTATATGAAACACAGTCATTGAATCAAGGGACTGAACTGTATCTTGTATTAAAATAATTAAAATATTTACTTTTGTCTTATTGTTTAAGCAGCTGTCTCCGTAAAATAATGTTTTTTTATAGGTTTATTTATACAATGCGTGTAATGCTTTATAAATATTTATATAGGTAAAAATAGCTGAATACATAATTATGAATAGTCACTTTAGTTCTATCTTACAATTCAATCAACGCTTCACAATCCTGCATCTCCATATTATTTTCTTCAGTAACATCCTATCTTAAGGGGCTTACATGACCTAAAGCGCGGTCACTGTCGGACTGCATAGAAAAGAAAGAGAAGCGCGATGAGACAACACTGATAATTTATTGCAAATTATGAAGCAATTATCTATTTACAAAAACTATTTAATAATAAAAATCCATCATTGAATGCACTTTGGCATTATAAATTTAATGGCATATTTTTAATTATAATTAAAATTGTTAATGAAGGGATAAACTGCTTTTAAAGACAATCAAGAGGTGAATTTGAAGATTTTTTTGATGTAATTATGATTTGAGTTCCATCACTGTATTAAAATAAGTCTTGAAAATATCTTTTTTTTTTTGGTCAAAATTACATATTTACGGTAGAAATACACTGTTTTAAAAAAACAACTTTATGACCATTTTCAAGAAATCTCCGCCTTAAGAAAGATTTAGTTTCTAATATTATCTGGCACACACTAACACGATTCTTTTTACATTTCAGTTGAATGGATACACAACAGAAGAGGCTATCCAATGTTAAAAATAGGAAAATATAAATTTAGTAAGTCTAAAACTTGCATTAATAGGATTCGTTGGGCATGTTCCAGAAAGACTCGTACTAGATGCAAAGCGTCGGTCACGACCGTCGACAATTTTGTAGTAAGAAGTTATTTGAAGCATAATCATTGAATTAAATATAATGTTTCTACCCTCATCATGCTCGTTATTCATTTCCTTACCAACCTTTAACATAAAATATAATTCATAAAGAAATTGTGCTTTAACTCTACGTTTATTCCGTCAGTCCACAGGATACTGACTGATAGGAAATCAGAGCTCCTGGTCGTGAACGGATTTCGTTTTGCTCGCTCCGGAGTCATTGGACGGAACGGCCATGTCAGATGGCAGTGCACCACGAAGACGAGAACCAAGTGCAGAGCCCGGATCACTACCCTCGGGGAAATGATGGTCAGGTCTAATTTGGACCATAACCATTTTTACTAGCCAAGTGTTGTAGTTCAGAGGTTGGGTAAAGTGTAGATGAATCTATCAGCCGTACAATTTTGTGTTAGGTTGACTTAGGCGTATTTTTTCAAATAATAGTTCGTACTTACCAGATTAGATAATTTTTTGAAAATGTAAAAGTTTTTTTTTGAAAATGTAAAAGTTATTTTTCTCAAACTGTTTTTATGATTTTAGTTTTTAATCTTAAGCTTTCTCTATTAGATATTGCCTATTAGCTATCATTTTGAACCAGCGGCGTAGGCTTAGTTATAGTGTTCAGTCGGAACTTTTGGGTACGGAACTCTAAAAATGACTTGCCAACGGTCACGACCCCCAGCACTATTATAAAGACGAAGAAGAAATGTCAATTAATGAAACGACGTTACAAAGGAATGTCACCAATGCTATTCGGTTTTAATACCCAAGTGATCGATTTCATTCGATTCAATTTTATTATGATGTTGCTTTATAAAATATATTTTGCTGCAGTAATCAAGATATTATGTAATTTAACCCTTTGAACGCCATTGTCACATATACGTGACAAGCAAGCGCGTGCCCTGTACGCCAGTCGTGTGTCGCCTATCCTATTACGAGCGACACAAATATGTGACAAAAAATTCGGTGCACTTTATCACGAAATAAACAATTAAATGATTACTTTTGTGTGTTTTTATTTGTATACCTTAAATATTTAAAATTGTGGCTTGGCGTGGAGGGCACGCGCATGCGTTTATGCTCTGGCGTTCAAAAGGTTAAGCATTGTTTAGTGGTTAAATACTATGGTTGACATTGATGACTACAGCAATTTTGTAATCATTAAAATTCTCATTTCTATTCTGTATTTTATTTTTCCAACCGAATTTATTCTAATTATTCCAATATAAAGAAATCAAAAGAAAGAAAAGAAGGAAAATACATTTATTTAGCACAGACTAAAAGACACAATACACCAGGCCAGATACATACATCAGATGAAAAAAAAAAAATAAAGATCAAATAAAAAGTGTAAAGTTCGATCTAAGAAATCAATATGCAATCAACTTAGAACCTTATGCTTTAGCGTTAAAGTTGAAAATCTATTAAAGATATTTGACAGATTGTAGTAGCTTAAAGTGCTGGCGTCTGTACATAAACTTACGTTTTCTTCCTATGGCAGTAATTAGCAACTGCAGAACACCACCTGCTACCATCCTTACATACTTCTCTTGCTTCGGTTACATTCGTAATATGCTAATAATATATTAGGTATCAGATACTCATAAAAACTATCCCAAGTTATCCTAACATACAATGGATGCGTTTTTTTAGCTTTTATTTAAATAAAGCTACTCAGATAGGTATTGACTCAAGGTTATTTATATTCGCAGTGCCTGTATTCAGTGAAAGTCGATTTGGGAATCCTATCATAGAGCTGGGACCTTACCGATTTACGCGATCCTCCGTATCGATGTGCGGCCGTCGTCGCCGCTGGACGTGTTCCAACAAAATTTCATCGGGTTGTCGGGCCGCCATCATTACTCTCGATGATGTCATCGTCAAGACAACCAATGAGCATCAGCATTAGATGTAATTTTCTGATTTTAAATTTTATTTCTTAAGCGCATTCTATCATTGTATTTTGTTTAACTATTATCCTACATTGAACGTTTTTTGTTTATTATTTAACATGATTTAAGGCTGATTTTTCCAACGCCAGATAATTTTGATCGAGAAACTTTGAATTTTTGACAGTTCATACAAAATCTGTCTGACGTCAATTTTATTCCATTCCACATTGAAAAATTAGCCCTAAAGTACATAAATATTAAATTGTTTGTGTATGTTTTATTATTTGTTCAATAGCATGGCAGCATGGCATGTTCGGTGTTTTAATTTTAATTCTTATCGTAGAGGATCGTATAATATGTACGATGCAGTTGTAAATGCGCCTCAAAGTAGTAATTTATGCGTACCACAAATATATCATTGAATTTAATTTGCTGCTTTGTCAGAGAGCACAAGAATTTGATTTTGTGTATGAAGTTTCATTAAATTTTTAATTAATATTACTTATATACCGTTTTTTTTTTGCTGTAGAATGTATAGTTTGATCAACCAGTTTTTAAAAAAACCGCTTTCAAAATTCTTATCTTTTCTTGACTCACCATTGTATTTTAGAAATTTTAAACGTCACTCATTTCATCATTCCATATCCGTATTTTTTTTGTTTTTCCTCCCCTAACTGGAGGTTGCTTATCATTTCTTTCAGTGCCGGTGTTTGGCATGAGCCGGTGTGGGAAGCCGGTGATCCTGGTGGGCACACATAAGTTCTGGGCACGCGGGACATTCAGGAAAAATGAACAGCGCTGGTACTGTAGCTGGAAGAAATGCAAAGCAGCACTCTTCACCACAAACGACATCATCGTCAGAACTGCAGGGGAACATAGTCATCCCTGATGTTTCACAGACGGTATTTTTTACGTCAAGACTATCGGGGGGTTTTTTTATTGCCCGGTTATTGTAATGCCGTTTTTGTATTAATTGTCAAAGACTAACCTCGTCTTCGTATCTTCATCATACTAATACTTGACAACAGCGCCGTTTTTATTAGTAAATTAAGCTAGGACCGAGCATACCAAATCCAATTTTTTCCAGAATTTCAGATAACATTGATAAGTAATGTCTTTTACTAAAAACCTTGATGCAGACTTAATAACAACCACTTAGTGAATTTCACCAATAGGCACCTACGTAACATAAAATGGTTCACAAGCGCACAAAAAATACATCATATTCTTCATATATCATAGTAAAATAGGTACTTGTTTACATTGGTTGCAGCATTGCGATTCTGTAACCATCTCACCGTGAAAACTTAGGTGAAGTGAGCGTGGAGTGAGCTGTCAATAGTGTCAATTCCTAGCAAAAAATGGTTGCCTGTAAAGTCGGTTTTACGGGCGAAGATTTTACGTGACAACGACCGATCATCCGATCATAGTTGAGTGGGAGAGAGACGCAAGGCATTCGGCGGGCCTCTCTCTCGTTCGGTGACTCATCGTAACGTTACCGAGCGTTACACTTTTTCATAAGTGACTCCCAGTCGCAACCTAATTTAAGACGTTGTCACGTCAAAAACAAACTCACATCACCTAAGTTTTCACGGTGAGATTTTGACAGAATCGACCGGCAGGATGTGTTTATCTTTTAAGTAAATATATTATTGTATATTGTTGTTAATTCAAGGTTTTTTACTTCCTACTGTAAAATTTAAGAGATTTATAGGTTAACTCAGTATAGCTTAAAATATATACTACATAACACTACAAAAAAATAAAAGAGGTACGATATTGGCGCCGATTCTGTTGTTCACAAACTAAACTAAATTTAAGTTCAGGCATCTTTTTCTTTCTATTTCACTAAGAAAAGGACAGAAGATAAATATTAGTTTAGTCCTGTCAAATTAGTCGGCGCCTGACGTAAATTGACGTATTTTTAATAGCCATTTTTTTAATATCGTCTAAATTGTCTATGGAGTATCTTAATTTGACAGGACTAAACTAATAGTAGTAGTCAGATAGGAAACGCCGACTTCATCTAGTTTTAAAAAAACATGATTGACGTGTAAAAGTGTTTGTACAAACCTACTTACAAAAAATAAAAATCATTTCAAATCATTTCATTTCATTTCAATCAATATTTATCTTCTTTCCTTTTCATAATGAAATAGAAAGAAAAAGATGCATGAACTTAAATTTAGTTTAGTTTGTGAACAACAGAATCGGCGCCATTGTCTACTTAGAATGGAACGTAAAATAACTTGTTTAATTAGGTGTACCTAGTATTTTTGACATTTCAAAATAACAGGCAAAACTAAACTTAGTGACTATGAAATGCCTTTTGATAATAGTCCCTATAATAATTACTTTGAATAATTATAATATATAGCAATTCTATATTATAATTATATAATTGTTATTCATAAATGTGTTATAAACGTTGAATGATTATAATGGTGTTAGCAGTACATTTATTATTTATTTCAGCTTTATATTACTTTTTTCTATTTCATGTTGTGACATTCCAATAATTTAAGGGGCTTACAGGACCTAAACGCAAGTTTTAGAAACAATAAAAATATATGATCGACTATTGTAAACAAAATCAGAAAAATATATGATATTCTTCGGGATATATGCTAGGTAGATAGTGTATTGAAAACATAATACAACTAATTTGATACGATAGAAAAAAATCATGAAGATACCTCTAAAAACTTTCTTTTTACAATAAAAACCATACTAATATACATAATCATTTTGATTTTTTGTCAGATTATTCTACAAGCAACATACTAAAGCACTAGTGTTTTAATTTTTTAGTCCAAACAATATAAAATATGGATTATTATTATTGTCCGAAATAAACGTTTTGATTTGAATATTTTTTTTTGTAATTAAATAATTGCTTCATATTTTGCAATAAATTATCAGCGTTGTGTCATTGCGCTTCTCTTTCTTTTCTATGCAGTCCGACAGTGACCGCGCTTTAGGTCATGTAAGCCCCTTAAGTAAATATTAGTTTGTTTTATTGTTAAAGTTTAGGTTTTAAGTTGTCTGAAATATAGACTGTTGTGGCCTTAATATACGTATATACCTAGGTGCTTAATATAAAAATAAGTTTATATGACCAAAAAGTATTAATTATAAAACTGTGGTGCCTAATACTACGTGATACTTAATTACTTACCGTCTAAGTCATACAATTTTACAAGTTTCGTAAATATAGGTTTCATACGGTACACCCGTGCCTCTCAACTTGTCCCATAGCACATCATAAGAGACGAGATCGAAGGCTTTTAAAAAAGCCAAATCGAGGAAACACGCGTACACCGGCGTTCTCCTCGCGGTGTAGTACTTGACGGTGTGTTTCAGGCTGAGGATAGCACTCTCTGTGGACACGGGCTTGAACCCGAACTGGGTGTCTTGCACTTAATTGAAAAACATAACACCGTTCATTGTTGCCATTAAATCTAATTTAAGTTTTGTATGATTAAGAAGTGACATAATTTTTAGTTATAAGGATGTAATTTTGTTTTCTATATCGTTACTTTTGAGTTATGTTTATACATAAATTTATATAATCGTTGGTTATACATAGTTGTTGACCGACTGTTCTGTGAATTTGCTTGGCATATTTTCTATGAAGGGCCTGGTGGGTGTATTAAGCTGAAAAACTTTTTGAAAAGGGTTTTAAAGATCCGCGGCATACTTACTGTAGCTGTCGCGCCATTTTGAAAATGGCGGCCACGCATGAAACCCATATAAAATGACATCAATGCAAACAGAAAACGTAATAAGACCAAACCCCGCAGTGTCCCGTTTCCGAGATATTAACGTTCACAGTAGATCACGTGACTCAATCATCAACTTGGAACGTTAATATCTCGATGTATATCTATATAGGTCTCAGGCGTGGCCGCCATTTTCAAAATGGCGCGACATTAGGTATACCAGGCTCCATATAAAAATCATCAAACCCTTTTGTCGTCTTGGTAAGGCATTTTTAGTATACCCATGTCTATTTGCCTCTTAATATCGACTGTCTTCAAAATAGGAAGGTCTACATTTTTTTTGTCTTGTTTATATTTTTTCTTAATACCCATATTTTTTCATTGTTTGCTTTTCATTAAAAACCTATTCTATGACAAATATTTATTATATTTTTCTAGTTCATAATTTCCTTTTTGTTTTTGCCTCCCTTTACTTTTACCTACCTAAAGGTAGGGACTATTTAAATACATTTTTAGTAAGTATCCGTTACTTACTACCGTTAATTATGTCTTTAAATATAATAAATTAGCGACCAATGCAAAGGTGAGAATGGGGTATATTTTATAAAATGGTCATTGTGAACGCATGGTCAATTGAAATACAGTTAGTTTTTTTTTAATCAGTAGGATTCTATTTGAATAGTACCTACTAGGGTTGTAACGGAGGCCATTTTAGCGGAGGCGAGATTCCCGGTACCTACCTCCTATCATTCTATGTGTCTAAAAACACGCAGTCAAAGTGACCCCGGTGCTGCCACCGACAATGGCGTAGAAGTGGCCAAGTTTTGGGCAAAAAAAAAATACTGTCGTGCCAGCGACACGAAGAAGTACCTAGAAGTATATATATATATATAGAAGTATAATAACTACCTACTAATGTTGTTGCTGAATTCTTTTTAATTCAACACAGGAATAAACTGGTTTTAAATGTTAGAGAAATTCACGAACACTTTGTTAATATATTTTTTATTTTACATATTTTTTTCAAGAACTGCATTACCGGAGCTCTAATCGCGGTGGGAAAATTCTTTGTTGGCGTGGTTACCGCTACTTAAAGCATAGTGGTAGCAACCCTCCAATGACTAGGTGGATTTGTGACAAGTTTCGAACTGGCTGCAGGGCTACGTTAATCCTAATTGATGACGAGGTAGTGAGGGTTTTAAATGAACATAACCACTGATTTATCAATTTATTATTGGCTTATTTCTATTGTTGTTTCTATTTCGTGTTTTGTGCTTCCAAATAAAAGGACAATGAGCATCTTGTTGTTGAGTATTTAATTTAGTAAAAAAAAATGTATGTTGCTTATGTGTTAATCACACATAGACAACTTATCCATATACTGATGCAAGTGAAACGTGGGACAACAGCTAACTGTCGATACCTTATTAGTTTCGATCTGTTATGTAATATAATTTTATTTTTACTTAACTTTTAAGATCTGCATTTCGAGACGTCTCAGCGTGGTGGAAAAACTCTTTGTTGGCGTGGTTACCGCTATGCAAAGCATAGTTCTAGTAACCCTCCAAAGACTAGGTGGATTTGTATCAAATATCCCTATCCAGTTCGCTGCAGGGCTACCATCATCCTTGAAAACGGTGAAATTACGAGGGTTATTAATGAACATACCCACTGATTAATTTATTGAATTTGGTAATACTTATACCTAATTAGGTGGTTGTTTTCAATAACTGTTTTGTGCTCTGAAATAAAAGTAGAATGACCATCTTATATTTTGGGTTTAATTTTGTGTTAAAGAAATACGTATGTGCTTAATATCCTGCTAATATTTTAAAGGTAAGTGTTTGTTGTGGGTTGGATGGATTTGAATGAAATTAATGAAACTGAGCACTGGGGTAGACTATGTCCCGGACACCATTAATACTTTTTTCTAGGTAGTGCCATGAAGTAATAATTATAATAATTAATCTGTAATAAATAATGAATTGTTCTATGATGTGAGTGAAACCTCGACTACAACTGGTTATTTATGATTTTGATTTCGCTTTTGTCTCCTAAGGTGTATCTTTTACCACGTCCCAACGGGGAGCGACATTGCTCTGCTATAAGTCCTACCGTTTCTCGAGACACAAGTCCAGCAAGCCTCCGATGACCAGGTGGTACTGTGTAAGGTCTCCTTCGGGGTGTAAGTGTACCATCGTCCTTTATTTTAATCAGGTCATCAAGATCTTGCATCACCATAATCATATGTAGCTACGATATCAATGAGATACAAAGAATGACAAAATTTTGGCAATATTTGTGAAACTGAAAAATAACATAGCAATAAATAATATTTTTTATTTAAAATGTTTGTATTACTTCCAAAAATTATGATAAGCAATATTAAACTACAATACTTAGATAGTAAGAACTAAAATATAATGGATATTAAAATCCTATTTTTTTTTTCTTTGTCTTTAAAGGTCTTATGTATACGCTGTCCCGACAAGGGCAGCCAGTGCTGTGGTATGAAGGGCATAGGTACAGGAAGCACAGCTCTAGTAAACCTCCTCAGTTCCGATGGAATTGCTTAAAGAGTAAGGGAGGATGTAAGAAGACCCTTATAGTTTTCGAGAATGAAATTATTAGAAACTTACACGAGCATAACCATACTTAGTTGATACTGTTACTGCGGTCGGCGCAACACGTTTTCTTCTTCCTTTCTCCTCTGTCAACCGTCACGCTATCAATCACTCCCTTCATCCCCTCTCTATCCATCAACGTTATATTCATCAATGAACAATAAATAATATTATTATATAGAATGCTTGTATTCATTGCAAAAGTTAACATAAGCAATATGAAATTACAGTAGTTGTTAAAACTAAAATGTATAAAAATCTTATTCTCTTGCTTCTGTCTTCAAAGGTCTCGTCTACGGGATGTCTCTGCAAGGAAAACCAGTTATATGGTATGGAGGACATAAGTACAGGAAGCACAGTTCTAGTAAACCTCCTAAGACCCGATGGGTTTGCTCGATGTTAACATGTAAGAAAACCCTTGTAGTCATCGAAAACGAAATTATAAGAATCTTAAACGAGCATAACCATACTTAATTTTTTAAACTTCATTGCTTTCATGCTACGTTTTGATGACACATTGACTACCATTTATCTGTGCGTGACACGGTTTTGTCAAGTCAGTACATTTTTTTAGTTTTCAATTTATGACGTATAATGCCGCGTTCCCACGGTACACTTTCTCACAGGCCGCACCGCGTCAGCCGACAGGCCATTGGAACCGTCGGATCCGATGAGGCCTGAGTTGGCCCATTCGCCGCCCGCGCGTCCGATCCGTCGCGGGAGTCGGTTGAAAGGCGCGCGTGACGCGACGCCCCGCTCTTGTCGCGGCCTGTACGACATGTAGCGCGTTTCTGTTTGCTTTGTTTTTTTAGGGAAATGCTCGGCACGGGCCGCAACAGGCCTCGATGGGTGTAGAAACGCATGGCGCGGCCTGTCAGTTAACGGGCCGGAGGAATGCTCGTCACGGGCCGTGGGAACTCGGCATTAGTGTGTTACTAACTTACTAGGTACTTAAATAATTATGTGTACGTATATTTAGCTTTCTTATTTTATTTCTTTTTTGATTTTGTTGTTCTTAGATATCTCTTGTTTTTTTTTGTAAGAAAATAAAATGCCGATCACTGTAACGAGGTTGTTTTATTCTCATAATCAAATAATAATAGAGAAACTGGGATAAGTACTGTAATGGCCCACATACTATAGATCAGAATTTCGCAGTACTGCGAAGATTAATGTCTTTATAAGAGAAAAGATTAATTTACCTTAGATACCTAATAGATAGTTAGCAATGACGAGTAATGGCGCGTTCATTCGTACCACAGCCACAACACATCGCAGCGACAAAATACAGACAGTTTGCAGATAGACAGACCGACTCCGGCTTTCGTAGAGGACGTTGATGCAACGTTGTGGTTGTGTTGTGGCTGCGACGTGGCCTTGATGTGGTCGCTATCGCCCACATGGTTGATTTTGACGACCATATGGGCCCATGCACACGTACCACAACCAGACCACATCGCTGCGACAAAATGTGATCAAGCTGAGGTTACGTGTGAATAGTGGCGCTGCGGTTTCTTGCGGTTGCATTGTGGTGCCCTACAAAATGTTGTGTTAACGTTGTGTTTGCGATGTGGCCGGCCGCTAGTTCGCGGTGTCACTGGTGGTTGCGTTGTGGTTGCGACGTGGCTGCGATGTGGTTGGTATCACACACGCGGTCGATAATAACGGCAAAACGTGGTCAGTGTGAATAAACTACTTACATATAAATTAGTTCCCGTCCACGTGTTGCCGTTGTAGTGTGGTTGTGGTACGTGTGATTGAGCCCTAAGTCACTAGAATATTCATGAAAACCATTAAAACACCATTTAATTAAAACAGTATTTTTATCCGATATTCTTACTTTTCCTCACCTAGGTCTTTATTTTGGGACATCACGGTTTGGAGCTAAAGTGCTGTGCTACCAGGGCTACAGATTCAGAAGGCATAGTAGCAGTAGGCCTCCCATGTCCAGATGGATATGCATCAAAGCCTATCAAGGTTGTAAAACTACTATAGTTCTGATGCACAACGTGGTACATAGAATATTGCACGAACACAACCATTGATTTATTCAATGTATGGGGAAGTGTGGTTTTAGAATTTGATCATTTCGTTTTTCTAATTTTAGTTGGCATTAAATGTTGAATATATCTTTCTATCCTTTGAAATCTGAAATTGCATTACCTATGTAAAAACTACAAACTGAAAAATAACTTTAATTTCGGAAGTCGGTGTCTTAGGGATCAGTATTTTAGTTTTTGCCACCGACTTCCGAAATTAAAGTTATTTTTCAGTTTGTAGTTTTTTTTTTGAAGTCGGTTTTTTTTTTTGTTAAAAAGTTTTTATTTCTCGCTTTTTAGTGGGTCTATTTATAATTTATCTAAGCTACAATAGCCTAATGCCAACTTGCCCATCGCCTTTTTATAAAATTTTCCTTTTCTCGATGCAGGGACGTTAATTGTTGAGGAGTTCTCCTTTTATTAGTTTTTAGATTAGATGCTGATAATCCTGGCTGCAGCATCAGGCCAGACTTATGTCAACATTGCATTGAACATAAAATTAGTCCTGTTTAAAATGAGCCCAAACACGACTACGGTGCTGTAATTTCAAGGTTTGTACTTTTTCTGATGCTCCTGGCTTCAGCATCAGGTCTTCGGTGTTCCTCAGTAACAGTACGTTTATCCACACATCGAGCCCTTTTCAATGAGCCCAAACACGATATATCTGCTGTTAGTTGTCGAGGAGTTAGGTACAGACTATCCTGACTGCAGCATCAGGTCATGACTTGATGATTATGAGACCAAATGTGGCAAATGCCCTATCAAACATCAAAACAATTTACTAAAACAGTCCTTGCCTGTTCGAGTAACTTCTTACTGTTAAGGAGTTGTACCTTCCATCATCAGCCCAGCTACCTGAGATGGTGACAACCATACACAAATATACAAGATACTTCATAAAATATGCGAAAAACAATAAGTGAGCCTATAAAATTTGAGGGTTGCCCTCGATTTCTCTAAGATCCCATCATCAGATCCTAACTTGGTGACAATGGGACCACCTCAGAACTATCTATTTTCGAACAAAAAAATAATTTTGAAAATCCGTCGACAATTGGCGGAGTATTCGATGAACAAACATACAAAAAAAAAAAAAAAAAAACATACAAACACCCGAACATAGTACCTCCTCCTTTTTGTGAAGTCAGCAATGTTCCTTTCAGTTCTATCACGCCATCTGAGTATTCCACTCCCTTTCTTGCCACTTTTTCATTCCATATTCTTCATGACTTTAATCGGCCTTGTCACTTTCAGGTATATTGTTTTTGCAATCAAGGTTTGGGAATCCCGTCATGGAGTACGGTGGGTTTCGCTACAACAAGCGAAGTACTATTAACAAGGGTCCAAAAGCAAGCTGGGTTTGTGTGAAGGTCTCCCAGGGCTGCAAGGCCAGGATCTTCACAATCGACAACAAGATTAACAAAATTACTAATAAACATAACCATGGTCATACTGCTTTGAGCGTTTAATTACTTACCGTGTTTCTTCATCGGTGTGCATATTTATAAGATGATTTGTAGTGGTTGTTGTGCATAAAAAGTTATTGTTGTTCAAGTTTTGTTTTATTTAAAACTAGCTGACCCGGCAAACGTTGTTTTGCCATAAGTATAAATAGCTGCCCGGTGCTACTTTGTTCGCGTGGTGTCCTACCCCTTACCCTACCCTACCCCTACCCAATTCCTACCCTACTCCTACCCTACTCCTACCCTACTCCTAATCTTCTCCTACCCTTCTCCTACACTACTCCTACCTAAAAAAAAAAGTATCCTATGTCCGTCTCCTGGTTCTAAGCTACCTCCCCACCAATTTTCAGCCAAATCGGTTTAGCCGTTCTTGAGTTATAAATAGTGTAACTAACACGACTTTCTTTTATATATACCTATCCTAGATTAGTCGTATCTTATTAAGATATCGATACCCATCACGTCTGCTGAGTATCGCTAGCTAATTTAATTTGACCCTGAAGAGAGAAAGAGATAGAGTTGAGAGCATTTCTTATAAAATGATTAAAGAAAATGTTTGATACGCTTGCTTGGTAGAATTTGGAGTATTGTAATTAACTGCTGAAATATACCTATTGTTGTCCGGTATCGTTGCTAGTTTTTATTAATTTATGAAAACAAAACAAAGGTAACTTAAAGTATATTTTACAGACTGCAAGTTCGAGAGGACACGCTACGGCAATCCTGTGATAGTGGTGGGAAAATATCGATTCAATAAGTGGAGTGGCAGCAAAGGTGCCCAGGTCCGGTGGACCTGCGTGAAGAACCAGCAAGGTTGCCGGGCAACCATCACAACCATAGATAACGTTATAGTTAGGACTAAAAACTGTCACACACATTTGTGATTTGATAGCTGAAAGACGTATCTACGGCAATTTTTTCGACAATTGTTAATCCGAGTTCATTCGTCTGCTCATCATATTATGAGCGATTAAACCGGCCGACTTGTTTTGCCGCCTGGGCAAAAAAAAAAGAAATTTCTGTGCCATAGACTTCTACTCTTCACCTTTTATATACCCTGTTTTTGTCTGGACAGTAAAAAAAGTCAGCCGGTAGCCCTCTATAAATCTTGGTTTTGCTACTTGAATTTGTAGCATGTAAAACATGTAGCTGTTGGATCGGAATTATTGTAGTCGTCGATTGTCATCAAGTATGCGGTTGTAATGTTTTTCGCTTAAAGCAACGGTCGCTGTATTCAGCACAGATGACATTCAAAGAGTAGCCAAGACTTTTTCTATCGTATCGCAATGAACATAAAGAGCTTGACTGTGTCGTTAATTTTTTTAGAGTCAGCTAGGCAGTAGTGGTACTGACTGCTCAGAGTACGCCGGATGAACATTTAGGAACCTTCACTCATATTTAAATGGACCCCAAAGAGTAAGGTAACCAGCTAGCCAAGGTGCCTATAAAAGAAGCAATGGATTTTTTGTGTGTTTTTAAAGCAAACAAGCATATAAGTTATAATCAGGACGCTTAAACAGCTACAAATATCAGACAGAAGCCTAAAAAGGTACTAAAAAAATAGTGCTGAATGAATCGTCGTAAAAATAATTTTAGATAGGTACTGGTATTCAGTGCCACCCACCTTAGGAGAGCTTGGTGAACGAGGATTGTAATGCCAAAGTAAATTTTAAAATGCAATGTACTTGGTACACAGAAAAAGTAGTATTAAAAACATATAATATACCTACTTAGTTATAATTACTGAAGCAACTTCTTCCAGAAACTTCGCTTTGTATTGTGAGCATTTTTTCTTACTTAGGTTGTTTGACTTGACTTATCTTTCTAGTGATGTGATGTAGGGTTTTGTGCAATTTTATTTAATCGAGAGTATTCGAGAGCAGCTTTATGTTATATTTTTTTGTGTTTAGTGTTCCCAGTATTTAAATGTGATCTTATTTTTTAAATAGTATTAATAGTTATAGTTTTGCCTTGATTGTGACAGAATTTGTACTCAAGACTGTACGTTTCTGACTTAATAATAATGTATTTATTTAAATTTTGTTTCAATTTTATTGCAAACACTGAATTAAGGATTGGGATATGAAAATAGCTTCACAGAAACCCCTAAGCCCTAGTGGCCTCTACTAAAGAGTCATTCATACTTCAATTATATCCTAAAACATAATCATCCAATTAATAATCGCCTTTGAATTTCAGAAATAAGGTTCGCGACATCTCAACGCGGTTTTCCGCTACTCCTAATGGGTGGTCATCGGTTTAACAAATGGGCTGGAAGTAAGGAACCCAAGATCCACTGGGTTTGTGCTCGGAGCATTCCAAACAAGTGCCGAGCAAAGGTTACCACCATCGACTACCAGATTGTCAAGGCCATGACTGAACATAATCACAGTTGAACACTGTTTTGTAAATTCGATAAAATATGTGAACATTTCGTCGAATTAACTTCAAGTATTTCGAAGGGCGACCCATTATCTCCAAAAATATTCATAGCCATCCTGGAGGCTATAATCAGCCAATTAGATTGGAGCAAGGCAGGACTATGTATAAAGGGCGACTACTTAAGCCACTTGAGATTCGCAGACGACCTAGTGTTGTTATCAGAGTCTAGGTCCCAGCTGCATAGCTCATGATCGAAACATTGCATCTAGCTAGTGTCAAGGTGGGATTGCAAATAAATCTCACTAAAACAAATAGGGGGAGAAGTTTAATAACAATTAATGGAGAGTCACTAAAATACACAGATAAATACATCTATCTGGGGCAAATTAGTTTTGACAGAAAAAATAACGAACTTGAAGTCGAAAGAAGAGTACAACAAACATGGAACAAATACTGGAGTTTAAAGGAAATCTTTAAAAGTAACTTCCCTATAACCATCAAAACGAAAGTTATGAACTCCAGTCTCCTACCATGCTTGACGTACGGATGCCAGACGTGGAAATTCACCTCAAAATTGAAAAACAAAATTACAACTTGTCAACGAGGACTAGAGCGCAGCATGCTTAAAATAAATAAATTATATATAATTAAAAAAACTAAAAAACCCGACTGCGGTAAAAAAAATTAGTTTAAAAAAAACTGAAAAGCTAAAAACAAGGCCATTTTAAATTAAATAAAAGTTGGAAGCAGGCGGGACCCATTTGAGTTTGAAAATATAATAAAAAAATGGTATGGGTCCCGCCTGCTTCCAACTTTTATTTAATTTAAAATGGCCTTGATTTTAGCTTTTCAGTTTTTTTTAAACTATTTTTTTTTACCGCAGTCGGGTTTTTTAGTTTTTTTAATTACTTGTTTTTTATTTCCAGCTTTTTAGTTTACAAATTTGAAAGATTTTGCAGACGATTTACTTATGTATTAATTATTAGCTGACCCGTAAAGTCACTCAACAGGGAACAAGAAATAATTATTTTATTTAACGTGTTTTTTACGATTTGTCACTTCGAATTACTTTTAACCATATAAGTTGTATATATTTTTGTAATCACCGTTTAAAACCCTTAATTTTGATATTTCACTCGATGGTATTAGAAGAAAAAAAAAATCGAACTCCACAATATGGCACCCTAAATCCGCCATTTTACTTTGTTTTTGATTTTAATGTAGCCAGTGACACTCGCGCTACCAAGACAAATCTAAAGACGTATAATTTATCCAAATCCGTTCATTCGTTTAGAAGTTACGAGGGAACAAAGAAACGGACATACATACATACATACAGGTCAAACACATAACCCTCCTTTTGGGCTTCGCCGCAGTCGGGTAAAAATACGGCACACAAAAATAAGGTCAATAACCAAAGCAACAAATGCATTGAATTATGCACAAAAACTATAGTGGAAATGGGCAGGGCATGTCGCGAGGCTTAAAGATCAGAGATGGACCATAAAAGTGACATTTTGGAAGGGCCCTCCAGGTAAAAGGAAAAGAGGAAGACCGTTGACACGTTGGGAAGAAGAGATTGCAAGGACAGCCGGCCCAAACTGGAAACCGATCGCACAGGACAGAGACAAATGGGTATCTTTGGAGGAGGCCTTCACCCAATATGGGGTTCCTACAGATATTGCTAGGTATATCAAACTAAATTAAGTTATGTTATATAATTATGTTAAGTTAAAATAGATAATAAGTAAAGCAGTAAACGGAAACAAACTAGATAAGCGTATTATAAATTAGTAATAAGTAAAACAAACAAAGATAAAACTAGTTATGTGAATTAATTAAATTAGTAAAGTACCTAACTCAAAAAAAAAAAACAATGTAAATTAGTAGGAAATAAAAGGCTTTTTTATTTTTATTATTTATTTCGAAGCTTTAGATCTGATTAAAAGCTGTAATGTATTTGTTTTATCTCGGTTGTATGAGGCTGGTATGTTTGGCGTGGTATGTAGTAGTAGTAGGCATGTAGGAAGAATATCTGAGTTCGGTGTGTAGCTATTTAAGTAATATAGGAGTAATTTTAAAAGTAATTACGTGTGTAAATGTTAAAGCGTTGCGCGCGTTTTTCTATTTTTGTGAAATCTGCCTAGCCTTTTCCCAAATATACGAGTAGTTTTGTGTATTATAATATATTATGGTTTGAAGTGACTTTTGAAGTAAACTACTTATAAGTAAAATGTATTTTAATCAGCAGCCAGAAGATGGTAGTTTTATTTTTGTGACAGCTTTTTTAGTAAATTAGTTTTTCATTAATTATGGAACACGGATTTTGATATTAAAAAATTGTGCTGTATAAACGCGCAATTTAGGTATACATTTATATACTATTATAGTTACTGACTTACAGAAATTAGGTTGACGAAGTCTCAAAGGGGTTTCCCGCTCCTTGTTATGGGTCCTTATCGGTTCAACAAATGGGCTGGCAGCAAGGAGCCGAAGATCACCTGGGTTTGTTGTAGTAGCAGTCGAACCAAGTGCCGCGCAAGAATCACCACTCTCGAAAACCAAATTGTCAAGTCTAGGACCGAACATAATCATTAAACACTGTCCGGTATTGGAATTAGAACCCATAAAAACCGGTCAAATGCGAGTTGAACACGCGTGGAGAGGGTTCCGTACGATGAATATTTTAACTACCATGTTTTTTTTTTAAATCTGACCAAAACTTGTTGGTGGTAACTAAAAAAAACTTATCATTGTATTTGAAAAACATAGGTATTGTTCTCCCATACATTCCAACTGAAAATGTAAATGTAAGTGTGTACGCACAATATTGAGAGATTTACCATGTTGTTTTAAAACCACAGACTTCTTATTGGTTTTCCTGTAATCTATAGATATAGATCTATTTCCTGTATTTTTTTCAATATTTTTGGCTCTGTAGTTTCGGAGATAAGGGAATGGTCAACTTTCGTCTATTTTCTTAAATAACTTTAATACAATTTACTTTAAAATCATGAAAAAATGTATTTGAGATCCTCACAGTAAGTCCTTTCATTTGATATGTCACACGGTACAGATTGCGAAACTTTTTTTAAAATTTTCTATTTGCCCCCCAAAAATTACCTCCATATTCATAATTCATTTATTTACGTTACACGTCTTTATTTGGGTCACAGAGATTCATATTTGTCCCAATTTCCAAATAAATCGGTCTATTAGATTCAGAGTAAATTCGCTGTGACAGACGGACAGACAGACAGACACACGAGTAATCCTATAGGGGTTCCGGTTTCCTTTTTGAGGTACGGAACCCTAAAAATACCAGCATTTTCATCAATAGATATATTTTGGTATTTAGAACCGCTTGTCATAGTATGATAAAATGTTTTTATTCAATAAATATTGTGATAAGCCTACATTCATTTTTATTTCCTGCCAATAAAATTAATGCGTTCTTGAATAATGGCTTCCGAGCTGACCACTTTCTTCCACTATTCTAACCACTTAGACTAAATGAATATGTCCTGAAGCGGTTTACACTTGCTATTTATAATTTTAATACTTAATTTACAGAAATACGGTTCACAACATCTATCAGGGGTGGCTCGTGTCTTGTCATAGGTCCGCATCGGTTTTACCGATGTTCTAGAAGTAAAGAGCCGAAAATCCACTGGGTATGTGTTAAAAGCGTTCGGGAAAAGTGCCGAGCAAAAGTTACCTCTATCAACAACCGAATTTTCATGGCTAGCACCGAGCACAATCATTAACTTAGTTATTGATGCGCATTGGTAAAAATAAATATTGTGAAAACCATACCTAAATTATTTTTTTATTTATTACCAATAAATGTTTTTTTGAATGGCAGCTTAACTGAACTGCCCGTTAGGAAACATTTTCTTCCACTATTCTAGCCACAAATTAATATATCCTAAAGCTGTTTACACTTAAAATTTATAATTTTATAATACTTAATTTACAGAAATAAGGTTCACGAAAAATCAAACGGGCGGCCCGTGCCTTCTCCTAGGTTCGCATCGGTTCAACAAGTGGGCTGGCAGCAAGGGGCCGAAGATTCACTGGGTTTGTACTCGAAGCGGCCGGTACAAGTGCCGAGCGAGAATCACCACTATTAACAACGAAATTGTCAAGTCCATGACCGAACATAATCATTAAACACTGAACGGTAGAGGAATCAGAACCCATAAAAATACCAACATTTTCATCAATAATTATTTGGTATTTAGTAGCGCTTGACATAATACGATAAAATGTATTTTGTAAGGCTAGGACTTTGTAGGTAGACTGCACAGGCCATTAATTAAGAGGTAGTGGTGAGATAAAGGAAATTAACAGGTTAAATGAATTCATATAATTCCATAAATATACAAAAGTACACGGCTGGGTTGGAAGTAAGTCACTGACTAATCGGTTTCAAAATATTGACATATTCGCTTTCCCAACTGGTAAAAGAGGCCTTGTTCGTGAAACTATTCTGGATATTACTCCGTAATATTCATGTAACTCTTAGACTGTATCTTTATTATTTTTATTATTTATTTTTCATGCCTGTTTAATGTTTAGTTTTATCATTAACACATAATGTAATTGTATTGTACAGACGCCAGCACATCAAGCTAGCCGAAACTGTCAAATTTTCTCAATCAACTTTGAACCTTATGCTTTAGCGATAAAGTTGAAAATCTATTAAAGAAATTTGACAGATTGTGGTAGCTTGATGTGCTGGCGTCTGTACCTATCAAATTGTAAGCTCACATCTCATTAGTTTTATAATTTGTGGGAAATGACGAATGGGTTAATACATTTACTCAATCTAACTCAAATTTTGCGTAATACTGTAATGATTTTTTTATTTTTATTAAATAAAATTAAAAAAAAAAAAAAAATGAAATAAATGACTGCTCTGACCACTCGCACACACTAGGGTAGGATTAGAGAGGTACCGTTCTTGGCAGCACGTGTGGTGGCCTGTCAGCACAGGTTTCGCAGAGCAAGTCTTGTAGGTCTGGCCGTAGGACCGCAGCGCAGGTAGCGTTCTGTTGAGTACAGCTTGCGAATGAGTACAGCATGCGGTTCAGCACCGCGTGCGATTCAGCATCGCATGCGATTCAGCACAGCGCACGGAACAGAGTAGAGTGCAGACGTCCGTCAGCGGGGTCGTAGAACCCTGGAAGCGCTCGTTAGCGACCGCATGTTAGTTGCGGTGCGAAAACGGCAACTGCGTGCGATGTGGTAGCCTCATAGCCGGTTGCGACCAAGGGACGGTGTGGAAAGCAGGATAGGCGAAAGCTCCAAAGTAACAATTTATTCAATAAATATTGTGATAAATCTACATTCATTTTTATTTTCTGCCAATAAAATAAATGTGTTTTTGAATAGCAGCTTCAGATTCCTCCGAAATGCGTTAGAAAAGTTTTCCACCACTATTCTAACCACCTAAAGAAAATGAATATGACCTAAAGCTGTTAATACTTGCAGTGCACATGGTGTAACGGAAAGGTGTGATGCAGACCATCAAACTGAACAACTTTCTCCATGGGACCAGTATCGTAATCACGAAAAAATTGTCAACTGTCCCATACAAAACTTCAATACCTACTCGAAGTAAAGGTATGGATGGAATGGCTGAATTATTTTTCGCGATTACGATATTGGTCCCATGGACAAAGTTGTTCAGTCTAAAGATTTGTACCACACCCTTTAATTTGACCACACCTTTCTAGTCATCCCTGTATAATTTTAATACTTTATTTACAGAAATAAGATTCACGAAAAATCAATCGGGCGCCCCGTGTCTTCTCCTAGGTTCGCATCGGTTCAACAAATGGGCTGGCAGCAAGTGGCCGAAGGTTCACTGGGTTTGTGCTCGAAACCGCCGGCAAAAGTGCCGAGCGAGAATCACCACAATCAACAACGAAATTGTCAAGTCCATGACCGAACATAATCATTAAACACGTAACCACAAAACGCTACAGGAATTAGAACCCTTAAAAAATACCAACATTTTCATCAATAAATATTTGGTATTTTGTAGCGTTAACTAATAGGTAGTTGCAGTCAGGTAGAGGAAACTAGCAGCTTAGATAAATATACGTATAAATTCTATAGGTATACTTATCGGTTAGGTCGTAGGTAAGTCACTGATCTATCTCATCTGAGCACTCCCAAACACTAGGATAGCATTAGAGAGTTACCGTTCTTGGCAACGCGTGGCAGACGTAGTGGCTTGTCAGCACAGTCTTCGCAGAGTAGTTATTGTAGATCCGGCCGTAGGACCGCAGGTAGCGTTTGATTCAGTACAGCATGTGATTCAGTACACCATACGGTTCAACACAGCGTAGCCCCAGCATGGTTGTAGATCCCTGAAAGTACACATTAGGGTGCGCATGTTAATTGCGGTGCGAAAACAACAACTGCGTGGGATGTGCTAGCCTCATAGCCCCCTGGCGACCAAGGAACGGTTGTGGAAAGCAGAATAGGCGGTAGCTCACACATCGCGACGGTTTACAGGCATAAAGACAGTGTGGCACAATGACAAATGCACTATGATGAGTTTATGTATGTGACACGAGAGGCATAGTACACAAGGGAGAACAGTAATAATTGCAGATGGCACACTAAATAGCTTAGAGCACACTGAGAGGGTTCTGGTCAGGCATCTGCTTGTGTAGTGAGCAGGACGGTGAAATGACCGAGTAATGTCAGACAAGTATGATATACTTAGTTAGATACTAATAACTCGACTAAATACTGTTGTGAAGCCACAATTTATTGAATAAATATTGTGATAAATCTACATTCTTTTTTATTATCTGGCCGTTAGAAAGCCATTTTTCCACTATTCTACGAAGGAAATTAATATTTTAGCCATTTTCCCACTATGCTAAGAAGGAAATGAATATTTTTGGAGAAGGCTAGGCAGATAATAATTTACACATTTAATACTTAACATGATATTAATGTCCTAAAGCTGTTTACTTTTATAATTCTAATACTTTATTTACAGAAATAAGGTTCACGAAAAATCAAAAAGGCGGCCTCTGCCTTCAAATAGGTCCGCATCGGTTTTACCGATGGTCTGGAAGCAAAAAGCCTAAAATCCATTGGGTGTGTGTTAAAAGCATTCAAGGAAAGTGCCGAGCAAAAATTATCACTATCAACAACAAAATTGTTAGATCCAGGATCCAGCACAATCATTAACCTAGGTATACTCCCGAGAGTAAACGCAACAATTGATATTGTGTCAAGCCTCGATAGTTTTAACACTGCTCATGGACGGGTTCAAACAAAAGCAAAATAAATAAAAAAATCTGTCAGAAAAAATCAATCAATAAACATTTATAGAATTTCCAAAAAGATTACGGTTAAATGTTTTTATCAAATAAAAATTGTGTAAAATTACATTAATTTTTATTTATTGCCTAAAATTAGTCGTTTTTTAGAGGTGATTTCGGAGTGATCTGAGCTGTCTGTAAGGAGACCTCATATAAATGGAAACTCTAAATAGTAGGTACATTACGATACGTGTGACTGATGAAAAAGTGGTCCATTAAGTCACACGTATCGTACTTATACTATGTTATAGTTCGTGTGACCTAACCCCGTGCTTAACTCACACTTTTCTGTGTAAAAATGGACTACTTAAGTCACAGAAAACCGTGACTTAAGTGCGGGTTTAGGTCACACAGTGCTATTAATAGTACTTTAGCTACACTTTTCTAACCAACACCAAATAATTTAATATAAATTTGTAGTTTTTAATATTATTATGACTTGCTTACAGATATAAGGTTTGCGAAATCTCGACAGGGATTCCCGTGCCTTCTTATAGGTCCTCATCAGTTTAACAAATGGGCTGGAAGCAAAGGGATGAAAGTTCGATGGGTGTGTGCTAAGAGCCACCGATACAAGTGTCGTGCAAAAGTCACCACTATCAACAACCAAATTGTGAAGTCCATGATCGAGCACAATCACTGAACACGCATAGTGGAGACTAATGAAAAAGGCAGAAACTACATTAATTGAATGTGTGTGTATAAAACGTCTCCATAAAGCCACTGAAATAAATATTTATAATTATTTTCTTTTGCTATTTATTCAATGGAAATCTACTTACACAAAAAAACGGACTGATTCTAAATACATAATCATCTATAGTAGGTAGCTATATTTTTTGTCGCAGATTGAACCGCTAGTCACTCTCTCTGAGGAAGTCTTTTCGAAGTGTCTCTCTCCTGAATGATTCCTGTCATGGTACGTGTCATGTTGCCGTCACAATAATTAAATTCTTCTGCTTGTGAATGCTTTTTGATTGTTGTGCATAATCATGCAAGAAAGATTGTAGCATTGTCGTTCAAGGCTTTCGTATTAATTCTGAACACTTATCACAGTTTATGATGATAATGATGCTGTTTGGTGTATCAAGCAATAACGATTTTTCTAATAAACGTACCTACATCAACATCCTAGTCAACCCTGGAAGTAGTTTTTTGAATAATCCTTTTTCGGTGCACCTTTACTTAATCTAATTGACATATCTTTCACACATCACGTTTGGCAGATTTTGATATTTTTATTTAGTCTAAGTATTCAGTGGGTCAGGTCATGCGTTATCTGTCAGTCAGTCATGGAACTGTCTTACCTATTATTACCGATATGAAAATACATCATATTGTGTTTATTTTGATTTTAGAGGCGTTCTTCACAAAGACAAGGCGCGGCTTTCCATGCCTTCAAATTGGAAGATATCGGTATCGTTCGTCCGGGGGCGGTAACAAGTACCCACCTAAGATTCATTGGCGTTGTATCCGCAATGTTTCAAGTAAGTGTCCGGCGAGAACTACTACCATCAACAACGAAATTGTCAAGATCTTGAACAATCACAATCATTAAATTAGAGAGAGAGAGAACACTATCACAAACAAACATAAAAAAGTAAACATTTTATAAAATATAGCCCGTCTTTAATTTCTTTATCTTAATGGAATACTTAAGTTTTTCATGCTATTGGAATATTTGTAAGAAGAACAGTTTGTTTGAACGATAATTATTATTTTTATAGACGTATATGAATCTCTCAAAACGGTGAAGGAAAACATCGTGAGGAAACCGGCATGTCCTAGAACCAAAACTTCGAAGACATGTGACATCTACCAACCCGCACTGGGCCCGCGTGGATCCACCACGCGGGCCCAGTGCGGGTTGGTAGATGCATATATATACATATATACTCCTCTCACTGAGAGGAGGCTTGTGTCCCAGCAGTGGGATTTTATGTATTGAAAATACCTATATTATTAAATTATGTTGGCAAATGTGGCTGTGTGAAATTATTACGTCAATAAAAAATATTGTATGTTAAATATGTTTGTTAACATGATACTTATAAAAACTTAAAGAATATAAATTTGTTTTCTCAGTAAGTTATTTTAGTTAGTTAGCACCTATTAGAATATGTTTTAGATGCCTTAAATATATACATACACATTTATGTGTGTTGTTCTAAATACTCGTGGTTTAGATAAAACGTTTTTTTTTTTTAAATAGTTTTGATGTAGTAGAAGACTAGCTGATTATAAGTCACCAGAGTAGCTAAGAATTTCAGTCGCTTTCAAAATACACTCACAAAATATGTGACTAAAGTATACCCATACGTAATGACTGCTTACAGTACAGCATTGGTAATTTTAAAATGGCGAACTTACTGTTGTTCTTTTTTCTAATAGGAATATTTTTCACAACGACACGGCGAGGTTTTCCCTGCCTCCAGATAGGAAAATATTGCTTTTATAGACATAAACAGAGTCGAAACAAACGAAAAGCTTATTGGACTTGTTCTCAAAATTATAAAAAAAAGTGTCGAGCAAAACTAACTACTTGTGAGGACATTATTGTCAAGAGTACTCAAGAACACAATCATTGATATACAAGAGAATGAAGGGACATGACTATGTACAGACGCCAGCACATCAAGTTACTACAATCTGTCAGATTTCTTTAATAGATTTTCGACTTTATTACTAAAACATAAGGTTCAAGGTTGATTGGGAAAATCTGACAGTTTCGGGTAGGTTGACCTGCTGGCGTCCGTACATAATAAGCGAAAGACATGATGGTAATTTTAATATTTTGTAATAATTTCAAACTAAATAAGTTGTCCCTCAGTTGTTTACACGTTTTTACATACTTTACGTGAAATAAATAAAACCTTTTTATTTATAATTGTCATTTGTTTCTCTTTAATTGAAATGAAAAGGTAATTTAAAAAATATCTATACCTATTGCAGATGACACTAACCCAGTCTTTTCAACATCTCGATTCGGGAAGCCAGTTATATTGGTAGGAAGATATCGTTTCAACAAATGGAGTGGCAGCAGGGGTGCTCGCGCTAGATGGCCTTGTGTCAAAGCTTGTTATGGCTGCAAAGCCACCATCTACACCATGGATGATGTAATTGTCAAATATGGTCACGAACATAATCATTAACCCATTGAAGGACACTGAACGAGACAATAGAAGTTTTATTGTTATCACGTCATGGCGTTTAGTGTCCCACAAAGTGTTAAATCAACAATGTTACTATGTTAATTTGTTGTATTTTTGAGATTCTGAAGTGCTCATGTAATATGGTTTGATGTGTGATTTATTTGAGATCAAAGGAACATAGCAACAAGTCTGAAATATTTGAGTAGATGTATGTTCAACTTTGACGTAAGCAGCCATGGTATTACCATTTGATGAAAACCTTTGGCGCAGTCAAGTATCCTAATGTTGATTCTAAGGTTACATTTTTTACTTTATTGTCGGTATATTTATCATTCATTACAGTTTGTTTAAACGCCGCGTTGACATGCCAATTTAGTTATTGAAATATTATAGTTTAAAATAGTTATTGAATAAGTTTGTGATGTTGCCAATATTGAAAATATATAGCTTAGGTACATTTTTGATAGTTTTTCTAATAAAGTGGTTTCAGATAATTATGATTTTATATAATTCGAACGATCAGAAGTAAATCAAAGTATGGTCAGAACTATGAGAGTAGTTTAGAGGGAACCTACATCTAATTTCGCTGAATATAAAGTTGACATGCGCATGCCTAGCTTTTTCCCAACTATGCTGGGGTCTGCTTGCATTTAATCGGATGCAGCTGAATACCAGTATTTTATATGAAAGGACTGCATATCTGACCTCTACAATCTGGGAACCTACTGGGTAACACGATAGCCCTTGGTAAGATTGGTTGTCAGAGTTTGGGGCTTCTGACTAGGTACCCGTAACGACTGCCAAAGATCCACAAAATATAACAGCCAGGACCAACGGCTTAACTTGCTTTCCGAAGCACGGAAGGATCTCAGTAGGTATGTAATGAATGGGCAGCTATCCCCGGAACGACCTCTGCAAGCGTTGCTTAACCTTGAAGATTGACCCGTACAGCTGTTATTACTTAGCCACGAGCCCTTCGTTACGTAAACAAAATATTTAATTTTAAATAAGTTTGTGGTGATGCCAACATTAAAAACGTTTCGGTTATAATGTGGTTTCAGATTTTAACACGATCAGATGTTTATGTGAGTTTTATGAGGAAACTTTACATCTAATTTGGCTTAATATACCCGAGTTAAACTACGTGAATTTCTTATTGACAATAAGGGATATGATAACTGGCATGATATATCTTCACTCTTGACGACTAAAAGAAAATATTTGAATTCACTGAGATATAAATATTCCAGATGCAATTTTCGCAATATCTGCCCGTGGGAACCCGGTTATTCAATTAGGTCCATATAGGTTCAATAAATGGAGTCGATGTAGCGGTCCTAAAGCTCGGTGGATCTGTGTCAAAGATCACAGCGGATGTCGAGCGAAGATTATCACCATCAACGAAATGATCGTCAAGTGTTATAATGTGCATAATCATTGAAAATAGATGCAATCGCAGATTTATTGTATTGTGTATTTATTTGGTCCATTAGTACAATAGTATCTAGTCTTGAAGTATTGTGACGACACTTAAAATATTTTATAGGCATCCGGGTAACCGCTGATACTCAGCTGATCAATACTAATATTATGTATGGATGTATTTATATAACTTTTTTTCTACATTTCAGGCCCTATGTTTACAAGCTCTCGATGTGGGAAACCCGTTATCGAATGGAAAGGTTACCGTTACAATTTGAAGTTTCGTAAGCAGCCAAATGCCCGCGGGCGTTGGGCTTGCGTCAAAACTCGGCTGGCGTGCCCCGCTACGCTTCTAACTGTTAATGATCAAATTGTTCTCGAAAAATATTTTCATAATCATTAATTTGATTACATGGCGAATTGCTGATAATGCATGCATATAAAAGTAATGATGAGAGCTTAAGATTAACAAAAATGCTATTAAGACAAAGAGTAGAATTAATACTGCAGCTGTTAAGGCGAAAGCGCCAGGGTAGCCCGCGAAATTCAATTTTTTTTAGGCTTTTTGCAATTTGCTGGTCAGTATTAAGTTGTACGTTAATTAAAATATGATTCGCGGTCGTAACAAATACGTATTTACAGAATTATAATCATTAAAGTCATCAACACAACTCTCTAAGACCATGTAATCCCCAAATGTCAAGATTTCATGAAATAGTCATTCTTGGGGATTACATGGTCTTAGAGAGTTGTGTTGATGACTTTAATGATTATAATTCTGTAAATACATATTTGTTACGACCGCGAATCATATTTTAATCAACGTACAACTTAATACTGACCAGCAAATTGCAAAAAACGTAAGAAAATTTGAATTTCGTGGGCCACCTTAGAGCTTTCCCCTTAAGTTAATAAGCGAATATGTAGATATGGGGCCGTTAAAGTATTAGGTACGTAAGCAGATTTCTTGCAATTATTAACCCCCCCTCCCCTCATCAGCTAAAGTAATCAAAGCTCTTACCAATGCTTAAGTAAACATTGGTACATTTGTCAATGTGTTCTGGTTTCTTTATTGATTCATGAGCAGCAGTTATAAGTCCCAGTAGAATCCCTGAAAATGTGGTTTGTTTTCAAGCATAGACAAGTAGGGTTGCCATATGTGTTTAAACCAAAATCGACAAAATTTTGTAGAGAAGCCGAAAACATAAAAAAATAAATACTGCTGACGTAATTACCATCCAGACCCTCCATCCCCCATGTCATCAAAAATAAGCAAAGCAAACCCCCCCCCCCTCCCCGCCCCCCTATAGTGCTTACGTAATACTTAAATGGCCCTTAGGGTATTAGAAATATAAATATGGTATGTAGAACAATTGATCTATACCTTATAATAAATGTGAACGTTTTGGTAATATGTTTGTTATTAAATCACGCATAACGAGTGTGTGGCTAAACGGACTTGGATCCGAAAATATTTATTATGTTCTGAATTAAGACAGGATATTTTTCAGTGTATCTGTATGCAGCTTGTATCAGAGAGGTGTGGTCATATTTAAGGCCATTAGAATATTGATATCATGTAGAAAATTGTTCGGTTCGATGCTCTGTACCACACCCTTTTTTTTTTTGGGTGGGATATTATCAAATTTCTTCTCCCGTTCTGGGGAGCAGCCCGTGTCAGACTTTTACTGGCTAAAACCCACCCGTGTTCCTTCAGTTGCCTGTGCCAGGGCCACGGTAACTCTTTCGAACAACCCGTGAACATACCTTTTTGATACATGCTGTATAAATGTATGAAGAAATTTTACTACAATATGAGTGAAAATGCTGCCATTAGAATTATGTTTTTTTTTTGCGCTTAACTAATAATTTTATTTGCTTTTATATTAAGTTTCAATTTATAAAACTCTTACGTTCCCAGCGAATCATTTAATTAAAAGTAAACAGTATATTGGTTACAAAATTATATTTAGTTTTTTACTTTTTCATGTTTCAGAGCCAAAATTTTCAACGTCTCAGCGTGGTAAACCAGTAATAATTATGGGCAAGTACCGATACAATAAGTGGGTAGGCAGCAAAGGAGACCGCGCCCGCTGGATCTGTGGCAAAGTTAACGCTTTGAAGTGTTCTGCTTCCCTGGTCACGATTCAGAATGTTATCATAAAACAGACACCTCACAATCATTAGACTGTGGCTTTGTTTAGTTATATCCTGATATGATACTCCACTATACGAAATTTGAACAGATTTACTCCGATCCTATTACTTGAAGTGTGGAAGAAACTGTCAATTTCAAGGTACGTCAAAGATCTACTTACTTATTATCTTGAAGTATGAGTCTAGTGGAGTTATAGGAAACGATTTAGAACACTCGGGTTAGACGCTTGGCATTCAGCTCTTTAAAGAAGTTATAATCGTAAAACACTGTTTTAAAATATTTACATATAATTAGTAGATCTAGATGCAATGCGGGATGACAAAGATCAATTGGTCATTAAAGATTTTTTTAATACCGGGACAACGTATCAGTAACTTGTACTCGTAGATATTTATACTTATTTACGAGTACAAGTTCGTCCTTTTCTTTCTTTCTTTAAGTAACCTTGAAAAAGTGGTTAGCCTTGAGCAAAAGGCGGTGAAGGCAGCATTATGAACCTGTTAATTTAAAGGCTTTAGCTTGTTTTACAATTTTATGTAGGTATACTTGTGTATATTTCATGTAAAAATCTATTAGAAAGTTGTGATCCATTGTATAAATGACAAAAAAACAACTCTTATCGTGATAATAAATATGATGAAATTGAGTAATGTTTTGATTTGAACCATAATTATAAAAAAAAAAGAAAATCTTTATCTAAGTAATAAGTTTATTTGATGAAGTATCAATACAAAAGCCTGTATCAAATGTAATTTCAGCTCCTCGGTATACTGTGTCGCGCTGCGGAAACCCCGTATTACAAATCGGCCAGTATCGCTTCAACAAATACTATCGAAGTAAAGGACCTAAGGCACATTGGTCTTGTGTAAAAGCAAGCGTAGGTTGCCGAGCCAGAATCACGACATACGAGGACTGTATCATTAAGAGCAATAATTTACATCAGCATTGAAAACCAGACAAATATCAAACAGTGCAATAAAGAAAGGGAAAAACGAGCAGAAATAGAACGAGAAGAATATCAGCTCTGGGGGGCAAATCCCGTAATTTTAAGAACGTCCACAGTCTGAACTCAGTCTCAATCTATCAAAATACTTCTAATTTCCCTACATTTTTGACAAGTTTTTGACAGTTGTTGTCGCTAAGATGAGATTGCGACTTGAATTTGAACGTTTTTTAAGTACAAGAATTGGTCTTCTGATTTTCTTCTTGTTACATGAAGAAGAATACAATAACTATGATCAAAGTGTTATTAATGTTGAAGACTGGCCTAGCCCTGTTGTTACGTTCTTGTGGAAACCTAAACCTAGGCTGGCTCGTAAAGAACGATCGTGAGTTTTTATTTATATTATGGACGTTGCAAGAGACCGGGTCAGGTATATCACTAGTCTTCCCGTGTCACGTTAATTTTCAATTATTAACTTTTATTAAGTACAATTGATAAATAATATGAACAATATTAACTTTAACTAGTTTTTTTAATAATGTTGTTATCAAGGCGAATATATTTTTGGTGTAAATAAATTATAGGTGAAGGAGTCCAGTTTTGTTACTTTTTGTGTTTTTAAAATGCGATGACATTCCTTATATTAAATTGGGTTATTAATATTATATTTGTACATAGATACTGCTTGCACTGTTTCAGGATATGTTTACTCAACATCAAGGAAGGGCAGACCTGTCATACAAATAGGGCAGCATAGGTTTAACAAGTACAGTAAATGCAGAGGACCTACAGCATCTTGGAAATGCGTCAAAAGTACGAAAGGGTGTAAAGCATCCCTCTATACCCTGGAAAACATCGTTGTTAGATCCAACAATACACATAATCATGACTGACAGTACGATTGTTCATTGCCGACAGAAAATGAAGATAACAAACGAAAAACAACTACAGTACTTACGATACAACGAACTGTACAAGGCAAGCTCGTCGTGGCGGTCGAACTCTCGGGTGCTGTACCAAGTTTAAAGACTGCACCAACTGGATGCCTTTTTAATATAATGTAGATTAAGTACTTATGTGTGCATTGAGCTAAATAACTAGAGAAGCAAACCTCATTAAAATGTGTCAAAAAAATGTAACCACTATTTAAACGCGACGACGTAGCTTTGAAACCACTACACATTTAAAAGTAAACATATATCTGTCTCACTTACACAAGTCGCAAGAATAATACCGTCGCTTAGATTAGACAAAGACCGCAATATAAACATGCAATGGCGGGAGGGTGTTGCCTAGCCATGCGAAATTTTACCCAACTTTTTAAGCCATAAAAAACGCAAAAAAAAAACATTAAACGTTATGAACCTTATTTTTGAATTATGTATTTAAATATTTAAAAACAATTATTTTTATGTTGCAATGTTATTTTTTTGTTACATATTGTCACACATTTAGTTTTATAAAATATTTTAAATCACATACTCTATAAATTAAAAACTCCCACATAATGTGGGAAACTAAAACTAAGTTTTTAGTGGCAACATTGAACCTAATTTACAAAATTCTACATTTTATTTATTTTTATTGCGTTTTTACGTTGATATAAACACAGAAACAATTAACTTACGCGTGGAAAGTAATTCCGGTTAATTTATTGTGTTTTTGTGACCTCGAATCGCACTCTTTCACTGCGCATTTTCCCATTTTGGCGGTAATTTTCACTCGGCTAACTTCGGTTGGCGTCACACAGAGCACTGAACTGACATTAGCTACGATTGAGGCTGTGGCCTTGATCCCAGTGGCGCGGTAATTGCTAATCTAGTGTATGTATGTCAATGTATGTGTGATAAAAATCATCTCTCTGCAGCTTTGCTAAGACAATAAGTAAGTAACTAACCTTTTCGTCTTTAAGTGAGATCTGGGACCAAACAATTTTGTAATTAAGAAAATTTCTGACGTGTTATTACTATTTTGTACCTACTAATCTGAAATTTTGTGTTGGGGTTTACCTAGTTACTAGCTGTGCCCCGCGGTTTCACCCGCATAAGTTTTGATCCCGTGGTTGTATATATGTTACAGTCATAGTGATTAAATAGCTATTATACATAATGACTGGTAATAGTTAAAGTAACCTAACCAAACCGAACCTCGGTGTGCCCTTCGCTCGCTCTTGCATCCTATGTCGACGTAGTGCTTCGCGGGGCTCCTATTTTTGTATAAAGTGTTTAAAGTAACCTAACCAAACCGAACCTCGGGGTGCCCTTCGCTCGCTCTAGCATCCTATGTCGACGTAGCCCCGCTTCGCTAATGTGTTTAATTCTATGTCAATTATCACTTTATCTAAATTGAGTAGACCGGATTTATTACTTTGGCTGTAACATATATATGTTAATCCAGGTTGTCAGCTACCTCCATACCAAATGCTATCAAAATTGGTCCAGCCGTTTGAGCGTGAAGAAGTAACAAACATATAAACACACCCCCACACACACACACACTCACAAACTTTCGCCTTTATAATATTAGTGTGATTAAAGCAGAGACTTCTTGATATGTTGTATGATAAATGAGTTTTGATTTTAATTTATTTTCCAATTATTTTACTAATATCTTTACGTTTAGTTATTACTTATTAATATTATGATTTATTTATTATTTGAAACAATAAATTACTGGAGCAAGTAGACTGCTACATTATGTTTTCTGTTATTTTTATTTAATTACCTAGTGTCTCTTTTATTTTATATTTCAACAACATTGTTCATCAGGATTATAATCACCAATATTAATTGATACCGTCTTAATATTAAAAATATTGTTCCAGTTCCTATATTTACCACGTCCAGGACTGGACGACCAGTTATACTACTAGGAGAGTATAGATTTAACAAGCTCAGTCGCTGCAAAGGAATCAGGGCAAGATGGAAATGCGTGAGAAGTACTTACGGGTGCAGAGCAAACCTCACTACCGTTGGGGATGTCATCGTGCTACTCAATAATCAACATCAGCATGACAATCAAGTATACTTCCGGATTTAAAGTTATTTTTCACTTTGTAGTGTTTTTTTTGGAAGTCGTCGGTTGTTTTTTTGTAAAAAAGTTTTTATTTTGCACTTTTTAGTTGTACCTACTGCACACAAATTCATACACTACTTGCTATGTGACTATCAGTGACAGGAAGCTATTAAAACATCATCAATATAAACTAAGAGGAAAAAATTGGTATTACTGAAGCCAACTCAAAAACTTTGAAAAATGAGGGTGTACCATGGTATACTGAACACATCTGCGTACCCCTTTAGAGGGTACAGGCGTGATGTTATGTTATGTGATTGCGTAGGTAAACAATTCATACTTATGTGATAGCAGCAATCGCAGTTGATTTGCTGGCATTTATTGAAGAGTTCCGTTGTCTGTCTCCGAAACTCATCATTATTTTTATTTTAAAACACATACACTATCATCATCGGCTTACCTAATACAATAGTGTAGTAATCATCAGATCTTTACGAAATTTAAATGGGACCATTTCGGAATAAACCTATTTCGAACAAAAAATTAAATAATTTTGCATATCCGTCTATATATGACTTAGTTATGCGCGAACATACATAAAAAAAAATATATATAGGGTGTCCCAACAAAAGCGCCGGATTTAAATTTGCCGCCATTTTGTTAATACGACTTGTAGATACGGTGATTTTTTTTTGACAGTTGTCACGTACCAGACCACGCGATTTAAGAATATGGTGAAGTATCCAAACAAGCAACGTTTAATTATTGTAAAAACACATTACAAAATTGCCCAAGCAGCAAAATGTGGTCTAGTAATTGTCCTGGAACCACCATTTCATTAGGACTATAACGGAATAGTAAGCAATTATAACCACGGAAAAGGGCCCAATTTATAGGCGTATTTTACCTAATTAAATATCTGTAGTAGACTTGGTGAACACCACTTTGGCCAATAACGACCATATAGTTGGACTACGTAAAACTATTTGCTCCCGCGAAGCTACCTATCAGCGCATAATGGAACCAAACACGACAATAACGTACACAGTGAATCTCTTACAAGCTCAAAAAATGTTGTGAATTGGTGAATGACATTTGTAAAGATTAATATTGATAAAGGTAAGATATGCATCCATTTCATAATATAAATATTATCTAGAATATCAATTATGAGTAGAGTGATGTTAACAATAAGTCAAGATGTATAATGTGTTGAATGTGCATGGCGCACCTATATTTTCGGTGAAGTATAATAAGTTTTTTATCAAAATTTTTACACGCCCCTTGAAATTAGCGTTTTCATTAAGTTGAATTTTAAAATAATGTTGGTTTCAGTATGACATACAACGAAAAGTCGCCATTTTGACAAAGTTGGTTTTCCCAAATACACTAAGAAACCGTTATAGGCGTACTTTGTTCAAAAATGGTAAATGTCAGAACCATTGCTTGGCCATATTGTTTGGAATTAGAGTTCCGCTAATATTTCTATAACCGGATGGTTATTTTATATTGCTATTATGTACCTACCTATGTCTTATTTTAATGTTTTTTTTTAGGTGTCAGCATTGAAAATGGTAATGTTTCTGGACGTCGATCGCTTTTTGACTAAAAGGGATTTTCGAATATTTTGTATTTAAAGAAATTTTATAAACATTTGATAAGGCCATTATGCCAATATTCTCTTCGTGCTGAATAAGTAATATCCAGATTTTCTTTATTAGTGTCAAGAAGTGTACGGGCATCCTTAGGTAGGACATCTTCAATCTTCTTATTCAAAATTTCCAATAAAGAATTTCATGTCGCATGTCGTATAATTATTGTATTCTACAGCTCATTTTCTAACATCGATGTAGCTGAAAATTGTAATAGTCTTCAATATCGCTTTCATCTTCTTGCACAGGTTCCTCACTAATATACAATCTTCTAAGTCTAAATTTAAATCGCTTTTTACCGACAAAACGTCGTTTTGTGCAGAATTATTAATATAAAGAAAGAAAGAAAAAGTATTTATTGCGACTCGTACAGGAAGATCACAAACTAAACTAAACACAGTAAAATAAAAATCCAAGTTATATAAAAAAAAAGTAACAAAAGGAAAATGAAACAAAGTCCTATACGAGGCCAAAAGGCTCCTATCTCAGCATGATGCTGCGATATTAAAAAAAAAAAAAAGGTCGCAGCGCTGGTATTCTGATAGGGCCCGCTGTGATGTCACGGGCAGTTACAGATATAAATAAATATGTAAAATATTAGCAAATAAAAACAAAAATATAAACATTTTGTCTAAAATTTTCACAGTAACTATTTTGTACGGATCCTTCTATTTCTACGATTCGTTCTTCGCCAAATACAAAGCTAGCAACCGACACCATAATAGCATTTTCAAGACCATTATAAACCACTGTATTCTTGTACAGGACACCACGGATATAGTTTTGGATACTAAGTATATTATATTAAACCTTTATAATCGTGTTAAGATTTTTTAACCAAATTGATTTATACCACTATAAAACCGCTCCATTTTACTTATAATTGTTCTGTAAAGTGAATTTGTAAAGCCTTATAAAACCAAGTAACAAATTTAAATAGTTTCCAGTATATTTAGTTCTGTTTATCACTCTTATTGCCGTACTTTACTTATAGTAGTTCTATAATGCTTCTTGTTAGCAGTTATAAGTATAGCTTACCAGTTTATCTACTCTTGAGTGCATTTACACCCTCGCGATACTTTTATAGGCCACCCTAGCTTATAATGCACTCTTAATTTCAACCTATAAGTAACTATAAGTTAATGTATAAGATCAGATATACTATAAGGCCCAACTAACTCCATGCTTGCTATTATAAGCGTGGCAGCAAATACTAGAACCGTTAAGAGAACATTAGAAGTGCTGGAGGCCTATAACATCTGCACTATAGGATAATTTTGCTGCTTGGGTGGTGAAGATGGAGTTGGACAGACATACAGAGGGTTCCGTACCATCATGTTTTTAATTTTTCATCGGCGAGGCCTATATTCGTCAGAGAATTTTAACACTGCACTGCGGTGTAGAATATCGCAATTTTATGTCAGCGCCATCTCTTGACCGATAGTGGAACTAATGTAACTTTTGTTGATGATTACTGAAAAAGTGTGCTATTTAGAGACTTCGTTTTATTTTTCCGGTAATCGTTACATAAACTAATATCTAACTAATCACTAACATCTTCATAACTAATATCTTTACATAGAATAATTTCAGATTTTTCTCTTTGCAAACTTCGGAGATAAGGGGGGGAACGGTATTTTTTTTTTACACTTTTCATCAAAAGTCGAAAACTATGCGGCCTAAAAAAAAAGAAAAAATGCTTGAGACCATATTTATGTAAAAGTATTTTACTGTATTTGTCTTTAAAATCATGAAAAACAAGAAATTGTAAAATATTTGTTGCTTTTACAAGTTATTTTTGTTTTCAAATATCGCAGCGGCTGTACTATTTTTGCAGCAAATACATTGCTCCTTAACCACTACCTAAGTATGTCGCTAAGTGACTGGACAAGAAATGTAAAAATTACAAAACGATACTTTATTTTTGTGGAACGTCGCATTGTACAGCCGCAGCCGGTGTGTCTTGCGGCGAGATAGTGATGTGGTTGGGAAGATCCACTAACGTAGGCTATCGACAACTATGTCGATTGCCCAACGAATATATTGCTATTATAGTTTTAATTTTTCAATTTTCAACCGTTTTAACTCTGTTTATAGAAGACCTGAAAGATGACGTTTAAATCCGGTTGGTAGACCCCTGAGAAGGTGTAAAATAATGTAATTTTTTTTATTTACTTCAATTATTTTTTTAGCTACATTTTGTTGATTTATAATATAATATGTTCTGGACATAATTATCGTTTTTTATTTATTTTCATGACCCTATTTTTTTATATGTAGATGTTTTTGTGTGAGTAAGTGGTACGGTGCATGGTAAATGCACGCTGTGTGTGATGAGTTAAGGTTTATAATTGATTGTGTAGTACGTTCTGATTTATGAATTGCAAGTGTGTGCGCGACTTTGTATCTATTGCTTTTACTGAACTACATACATGTGTAGTAGTGGCGCGGTGGTGGTGCCAACCTAGCGACATCGGGTTCTGATACATTTTCAACTACCGGGCATATCTCCTTCTTTCATATATCTATGATCGACACAAACAGTTGAACATCTTAAAGAGGAACTGCGGCGCGTTATTGGTGAAATACATCCACATTTATGCGAAAACGTTATTCAAAATTTCAACAACAGAATAACCCTGTGCCAGAGGTTTCGTGGTGGCCATTTGCCTGATGTTGTATTTCACGTTTAATCGGAACTATTTTTCTTTATGTTGAAATAAAAATATTTTACTTACTTCAAAAATAAATGTGATTTTCTTTAAAATTAAATCCGGCACTCTTGTTGGGACATCCTTTATAAACATCCGAATGGAGAACCTCCTCCTTTTTTGAAGTCGTTTATAAAGAAGCGAAATTGAGAGAGACAATAATAAAATTGAGTTTTACTTTTACGTTATTTTACAATTGTTTAATTCTTTACCTAAACCCCTTTATTCATAAACGTTGCTTAAACTTAAGTAGTGATTAGTGACTGCTTCACCATACATTTTTGACGTTTGAACGTCATTTAACTTTAATAATCGTTTATAAATAAATCTCTAAATTATTATTACAATAATAATATCATGAAATAAAATGCCTTTTATTTCTTGCAAAGCTTAAAAATAATGATTTTGTTTCAGGTCCTGTGTTTACCACGTCCAGGACTGGACGACCAGTTATGCTTCTAGGAGAGTACAGATTTAACAAGGACAGTCGCTGCAAAGGAGTCAGGGCAAGGTGGAAATGCGTGAGAAGCAGTTACGGCTGCAGAGCAAAAATCACTACCGTTGGGCATGTTATCGTGATAAACAATAATCAACATCAGCATGACATTCGAACATACAAAAACATGCCAAAATATTAGTTAAACATACTTCGTTTGCTAGTAATTTTTCTATTTCTAGATAGATAAGATTTTGTTTAATCTGACATTTTAAACTGTGAGCTGTCTATTTAATAAAGAAGCGAAATTGATGGAGACGATATTTAAAATATTTTTATTCTTTACATTTAGTTATGATTACAAAAATGACGTTGTCCAGTTTCCTAGAACACGATCGCAGCGCCACCTAACGCGTCCAATTGTGAATCTAAACCATCCAGGAACCCACTCAAAACCACAAAAAATATCATAAATCTATCTTCTATAAAGATAGAAGATAGATTTTGTTTTATGTATACATAGGTATATATAAAAACAAAATCGGGTTTTACACCATTTATAACTCAAGAACGGCGGGACCGATTTTAATGATCTTTGATTTGTTGGATTTGTCTCCGCCCCGAATAGCAGAACAACTATTTAAAACATGGGAAAAATTTCACGAAAAAAAGATAATTCATTTTCTCATACATTTTGTATGGGACGGCTTTTTTGATGATATCTTGAGAACGGGTTGTCTGATTTCAATAGATGGCGGTACGAAGTTCGCCGGTTCATCTAGTTATATATAAAAAAAATGCCTTTTATTTCTTGCAAGGCTTAAAAATAATTAAATTGATAATTTTGTTACAGGTCCTCTTTTTACCACGTCCAGGGCTGGACGACCAGTTCTACTTCTTGGGCAATATAGATTTAATAAGGACAGTCGCTGCAAAGGAATGAGGTCAAGGTGGAAATGCGTCAGGAAGAGTTACGGGTGCAAAGCAACCCTCACTACCGTTGGGGATGTCATCGTGATATACAATAATCAACATCAGCATGACAATCAAGTATACAAGCGCACACTCAGCGGGAGCATTCTCCTGTAATGTAACAGTTCAAAGTCAGTGAGTGAGAAGAACACCGCATTATAGTGCGCAACTTGTAATGATACATTCTATAACATTACTGTTGTGAGTGGAAGCACCCGTGTTACAATTTGTAACATAAATGTGCACCACTTGTAATGACCGTGTCGCGGCGCAGGCGCAGTAACTTCAATCAGTGAGGCAGTATTGTAAAGTAATACTCAAATCAAATCTTGGACTTTTACATTACAGGCGAATGCTCCCGGTGTGGGAGCATCTATTTGTAACATAATGTTCTGAATCCATGGTAACAGAAAGAAAGAAAGAAAAATAAACATCCGAATTGAGAACCTCCTCCTTTTTGAAGTCGGTTAAAAATACGTTTATTTGCGGTAAACATGAATCAGAGAAAGAACACAAACACAAAAAGATCATGTTGGGGGCAGGTTGCGCATCGATGACCCTGCCACTCTGTATAAGCTACTACAATCAGTTAAATTTCTTTAATAGATTTTCAACTTTAGCGCTAAAGCATAAGGTTCAAAGTTGATTGGGAAAATTCGACAATTTCGGGTAGCTTGATGTGCTGGCGTCTGTACAGTCACTAAAAGAGATAAGTAACCAGGGTCGGTGAATATGGAAGCGCAGAATGCTTACGCGAATCCACCCACCCATAGGCAGAGGTGGAACACCGCGGTGGTTTTAACCGGTAAGAGTCCGGCATGCCCCTCTGCACGATGGACGAAGTCCACGAGGATATCCGACACGCAACAAAAAAAAACTGGGCAAATGCGAGTCGGACTCGCACACGAAGGGTTCCGACAGCGAAGTCTTAGTAATAGGGTTCCGTTTTTACCCTTTGGGTACGGAACCCTAAAAAAGATCGTTGGATCGTAGGTAGTTGAAGTTTAGCAAGTAACCAATGTATGTATGTTGTTTCAAATGAAATTTAATTAAATAAATGAACTGTTTGTTTTATATTAATTTAATTACATTTATTCGCAAACATCCATCGGTTTCTCCGTTTCATACTAAACTTCAACTATATCCGACGACCCTGGTTACTTATCTCCTTTGGTGATACATACCATACATGTAAGTTGATGGTTAATTTGCCAAACAATATTGTTTATTAGACTTCAGAACATTTTGACCACCATCCATACATTTTAGCACATACTTACTTTCGGTGATTTTAAAATAACGCGGAAAAGTTTTCGCGGCCAATAAAGACAATTTACTTCGAAATTACTTTCGCATTTTTTTTAATACGTATGGGATAACTATATGATTATTATACCTTCCTATTTTCCAATAAGTTTTCACTTAATTCTGTTTTTTCAGAACGGGTAGAGTTTGGCATTTCAAGGTATGGGAAACCAGTTATTAATATGGGACGACATAGATACAACAAGCACCCTAAAACTATGGGCTCGAGAGCCCGATGGTATTGTGTTAAGGCGAGGTCTGGCGGCTGTCCTGCGTCCCTAGTCACCATTGATGACGTCATCGTAGCAGTTAAGAATTACCACACACATTGAATTAAGTATATAAAACTAGCGATCCGCCCCGACTTCGCACGGTTTTGACGACTTGATAAATATCGAGACTTCTTTATTGTTGTTACTTTAATATTACACAAAAATCTTCCGGAATAAAATATCTGAATGATGGAGACCGTATCAAAATCCGTTGCATGGTTCAGAAGAACAACGCGGTCACACAGAGAGAAGCGAAAAGCGACTTTATTTTTTTTTAATAAGTATAGATATATAATGGCCGACTGATATAGTTAGACGTCTGGGTAATATGTGGCAGGCCCGAGTTCGTCTCAGTACAGTTTTAATCCGTTAAATATTTGCGGATGACTTCACGACTGATTGACTTATTAACTTGGTCGGATAGTATTGTACTTACAGTATTAATATTAAATAATACCTAAGAAACAATATTAAATATCACATGTCTACGAATTTGTTTAGATTGTAAAATGGTGTAGGTACTGTAGAGGCCATCTATTAGCCTAACCTTATACAGGGTGAGCAACGTGGAGGTAAACAACTTTTTTTTGCCGCCATTTTATTTTGGCGGCAAATATGACAATTGTTTCATGAACATTATTTTGTGTACATACGGAAAATTTGTTATGGAGCGTTTTACGACTGAACAACGTGTTTTAATTGTTAAAACATTCTACTCAATCCAATCATGCAGTTTGGTGTGGAATTTGGCCTTATTCCTTTGAAGATGCTATGGGTGATGCTGTTACAGTGAACGTAGATCGGTACCTACCGTCCTACCGTGTGGTGATTAACAATTTTTTTCTTACATCAAGTGAATCAGTTGGGCTTAGGAAATATCTGGTATAAACGAGAGGGGGCCACATGTCGTACGGCACGAGTCAAAATCGAGACATTGAAAAGAACCGTTCCGGGTCAAATGATTTCGAGAAACATTGACATTGATTGGCCCCCAAGATCCCCGGATTTAACAGCTCCTGACTTTTTCTGTGGGGCTATGTAAAGAGACGTGTCTATGTTAACAGGCCAATGAACCTTCAACAATTAAAACAAAATCAGTCACTGAAATAACGCAGGAAATGTGTGGAAATGTCATGAAAAACGCAATGAAAAGGGCAAGGCATCTGCCATGCTGCTAGAGGTGGATATTTGTCTGACATTATTTTCCATACTTAATTTCCGGCCCTAAAAACCATATTAAAAAAAAAACTTAATATTTTTTATATTTCATGGAATAAAATTTTAAAAATAAAGTGTATACCTGTTACCTATTTGCCCAACCTGTATATTGCAGGCTGGCTATAATTTAGCACGGCTTCCATTTGAACATTCAAGCAAGTGTCAAACATTTTATTTAAGTATTTTTGTATAGATAAGTCAATGTTAGCTTAGATTGGATTATGTAACGTTGTTCTAACAATATACATTTAAAGAGGTCCTAACGGTGTTTACGTTACTTTAAAAAAAAAAAAAAAAGGGGCCCTTCAAGTCCCTTACAGTACAGTTACATGCTCTGTGGTACAGTCGACTCGCACGTGAGAGGTAACAAATCCAGTATAAGCTGGCCTCGAATTCTATTGAAACTCCGTACTACGGTGGCCAAAGTGGTAGGTGTCACTAACATGCGGTTGGCAGTATCTACTCGGTATTTTGTGGAGTTTGTTTTTGCTAGGAATTGACACTATTGACAGCTCACTCCACGCTCACTTCACATAAGTTTTCACGGTGAGATTTTTACAGAATAGCACCGCTGGGTTTGCCATTCCCGAATCGTTGCGCTGATCATTTGTATTATTATTATAGACGCTAAAGTAACTCTTACTGTGTCAGTTTTTTTTTGGTTTCGATGAAATTTGTCACACAGGTAGACAATGTTAGGACATAGAATTTTCCAACCACGACGCGGTTGAAACCGCGTGCAAAAGGTAGTATTATTAATTGCGCATGTGATCACCGGGGTCAGTTTGTCAAGTAGGTTCAGAAATTGTGGAGTTCGAACAGAGTCGATTACGATGTTGAAGTAAAACAATTCTAGAAAAGTAAAGTGTAAATAAGTACTTATTGTTTTTTTTTCAGGACTTGTTTTCTCAACGTCGCGATTCGGGAAACCAGTGGTGATCATTGGTCATCACCGTTTCAATAAATACCATCGTTGTAAAGGTCTGAGGGCGCGATGGACCTGTACGAGAGGAAACGGATGTAAGGCGACGGTCCTCACTATGGGGACCCACTTTGTTGCATATAAGAACTGGCATAACCACGACTGATGTGACAGCGGAGGAAAGAAATGGAGCCATACAGCAAGGTTGCGTAACACACTATCACTAGCAATGGGTTTCATTTTGACAGTTCAACAACATTCATTGCGTTATTTACGTTGTTGAGCAGACACATTTTTGGAACTTATGGAGCAATGGATTAGCAATATTCTCGAAAATGATTCAAATTGAGAGTAATAGTGTGTTACGCAATTAAGGTGCAGGACATCTTCTTTTTTTTGCAAAGAAACAGTTATTGATTTGTCAATTGCAATACGACTCATGTCTGACTTTTCAGTGATTGGTCACAGACGTCGGTAGACTGCCAATCGCTGAAAATCAGTGGTAAAACTTGCATGACGTACATCGACCTTCGACATAAAGGCGCTGTCAAGGTCAATTTGTTACCACTGATGTGCGTTTGACGGTATCACAAAAGCTCGAAAAAAAACTCAAATTAAATCAGCAGTATCCTGGAAAAACGGTAGTTTGCAACATTTTTGTTTTTCTTGTTATATATACCTGATTGGAAACCAAAGAAACAGTGTTTTTTTTAAGTTACACATACACATGAGCATACACACGAGCGACACGCGCCGACGCTTGCAGTTGCCTCTCTTGTCGTTGTTTCGACGCGTGTCGCTCGTGTGTGTGCACACTTATATGAATAAAAACAAATAGTTACATTGTTTGGAAGTAATTATTTTGAAGTTTCGAAATTATATTAATAGTACGAATTAGTCACAGAATCAGTCTGTTTTAGATCATGGTCAGTTTATAATCTCAACTCGAGGCAACCGGATGCTCCTGTACAGAAACAAAAGGTTTAGTCTCAACAAGGGTAATCCTAACTCGCCGAAACAAAGATGGCTGTGCACTAAATGGTCGTTTGGCTGCAGGGCCTCCATCATCACGTATGAAGAAACTATAATAAAAGTCAATGGTACTCATACTTGTTATCAGTAACAGACGTGAATAGTGAATCATGTAGGTACATATAAATGTAGTTTATTCACATTTATTAATATTCTATAAAAATAAACCAAATAAAACAACACGTTTAGTTTCAGTTGTCAGTTTATTTAATAGGTAATTATTTACCAGTCAACCAATGGTGGTGGAGAGATGACATGGCAGTGCATTCGTTTATTTTACCTACAGTATTAACTAATATTACGCTTTTTTACTAAGAAAAAATAAATCTTCGTTTCATTTTTAGAAAAGGTAGTGTTTATAACATCGAAACGAGGGAACCAGATGATCCAGTACAATGACCACAACTTTAGCTTCAACAAGGCCACTATAGGAGACAAGCCGAGAAAGAGATGGGTGTGCACGAGATGGGCACACGGATGCAGGGCCGCCATTACTACCTACGAAAACCACATCGTCAAGACTAAAAACGAACATTCTCATTGAAGACCACAATACACACAAAAATCTAATTGTGCATCGAAATGGCTCCAAACTAGACAGCGACAAAAGTCGATTAACACTTCTTTATTATTTATATATTATTATAGTTTATTGTACACCATAAAATACTTACCAAAAAAAACACACACAATCACACTTCAGTTTTTTAATCTTGAATAATGAGCGAAATATTTAATTAAATCGGAACGAGGTAAAAAAAAAAAATGTTAACTCTTAGCTATTTGGTATATAAACTGAAATACGATGTACCTATTTAATAAATTTTGTGTCAATTTAGATGATGTTACTTAATTGATTTTTGTCGCTGACCGTACCTACGAGTACCTCCCCGGACTGCCCTCAGTAGTAACTGAGGGCAGTCCGGACTTACCTACTCGTAGGTCTGCTGGCTGTTTTTGACTGCCTGGGTAATTAAATATTTTTAATACTCAGTTAATATATTTTATTGCATATTTTCTTCCTGTTAAAATCACTCTTTTGAGCCTACTTGTACTGCTTTTTACACGTGCAGCCTGTGGGCTAGATAACGCGAAGATCGTACAGCGCTCTCCGCGTTCAATCCCCTTTCCGCCCCTTTCTGCCAATGGTATAAAATAATTTTTTTCCACATGGTGGACCTGTGCATGGTAAATAGTGCGTAGTAATGAAAAAGTGTACATGCCGCTAATTGACTTCAAACTCGCAGTTTCAGAACATATGTGTAAGGCAGGCAAAGTACTGACCAATCCAGCTAATATTTCTGGAACCCCGACATCAAACCGAGTTGGTACTCCGACAAGCCGAGGCGACACTCCATACAGCTTGCCCAATTCGCCGGTACCCACTAAAAACTCTCGAAAAGCTCCCGAAAGACATCAAGAGGTGCCACTGAATTCTGTACGAAATGATAATATCAATCATTTCCTTATGTGGATGAGAAATCGTCAGCTATGCCAAAACTGCTACAAATTCCGTTCTTTCACCAATTGCGAAAAATGTGAAGTTTATTTATGCTATAATGACAGACGAAACTGTTTCAAAGATTTCCATATACAGTATAATTATTATACTGTATGGAAATCTTTCAATCAATCGCTAAACGCATGCGAAGCCACATATGCATGGACGATAATTTACGATAGTGCATACCAAGCCATAAACGGCTTTGTGGTGTAATTTCCGTAATATGCTCAGTATCCTTTTTTTAATATTTACTCTTCTTAATGTACCTTAATAAAACAACATTACGCAAAAAAAAATAATACAATAATAAAATTACTAGTCGATTTCTTTGTTTTGTTTTAATACCTACACAAAATGGTAACGAAATTTTTATCTAAAGATTTTTTACTAACTTCTACAAATGACGTCCAAAGAAACTGTGTTATTTAAGTATGTATTTTTAAATAGAGTGCAAATAATTGTACTTATATAAAAAAAAAAATTAAAATATTTCAAGGCTTGAGTTTCTTACCCATTCTTCTCCATAGGAAACTACTTTAAGGAAAGGGCAACAAGAATCAATTCTATTTTCTTGTAAATGTTACATTCAAAGGTGCCTAATAATGTCCTTATTAAAAAAAAGAACTGACGTGAAGGATAAGATAATAATCGTTGTTAAAAAACCTCTTCCTTTAGTTCCAGTTTATACAACATCTTGTCATGGCAACCCAGTGGTCGAGTTGGGCGGTTACAGATATTTGCGCAAGAGCACAGGCAAGGGTGAAGCGAAGAATTTGTTTAGGTGCAACCACTGGGGTCGTGGCTGCCGGGCCCTCATCACCATCATAGAGAAGAAAATTGACAAGATCAGGGATGTTCATAATCATTAAACATTTTTTAAGTTTTTCTTGTTGTAAACGTATTTTTCTACTATACCTGGTACTTTTAAAACTAACATTCTAAGATGTTTTAATTGTGTGTTGTTTGTATTTTGTTTTGTATTATAGGCAGATTTTATTAACATAATAATAATATTATTATATAAGAACAAAGAACTATGGAAGAACTATGGCCCCTGCCTGATCAATGTTTTAATCCTTGTATCAGACTTAAAATAATATTAATAATAATATGTACATGTATATAAAAAAGAGGGTTATTTCATTATACATTTTCATACATATTATTTACATTTTAAATATTTTTATAGAAAACTTAAAAATATAAAAAATAGTGGCCCATGCATCGGCATCAGGGACAGGATCGGTGATCAGGGCACTAGAGAGAGGAATCTCCATGCAATGAGAGCATCTTAAGGTGTTGATCGAGGCTCTCCGCTTTTAGGCCATTTTCTGTATCAATTGTATCCCGACAATGATTGCAGAGTCCACGTCCCAAATGTCCAACCTCGTGTGCCAAGTGAAAATATTGGTTTCTTTTTTCTTTCTCAGGTTTCACGAGGTTCTCGTCATGCGAGACAGCGATGTGATTTTTAATTGATTATTATGATACTTACACACGTAAACAGAAATTAATAATTAAATAATACATTTTACTAACTTTTATAATATTAGTTTTACTTGAAAAATTTCAAAACCTTGCTATTTCTTTCATCACTATAGGTAAAGATGGAGTGACATCGTGTATTCGGTATCGGTAATTGGGTTGTGGTCAGTTTGGAACAGTTTGGACATTGGAAGCCGCCTCGTATTAAATTGGTAGGTACTTAGTTGCAAAATTATACGGGCAAAAAGATCATGGTAGGTATATCCGTTTCAGTATTAAAACAGGCAATCGTGGTCCTACTTTCTCTAGTAGAACCAATTTAATATTAGTAGGTACACATTTTTTCTTGTCACCAAAGTCTTATGTTTTACTTTCTTCTGTTATTTCCAGAGCCGGTCTTCATTTTATCGCGGAGAGGGAACAAAATGATGTACTTCAAACATAATAGATTCAGTTTGAAGGATGCGAGATCGGACGTCAGACAAGTATGGAGATGCATTAAATGGAGTAAAGGCTGCAGGGCCAGGATCATCACTGTTTATGGAGAACCGCACTCTATTAAAGCTAAACATATTAACCACTAGCTGTGCCCCGCGGTTCCACCCGCGTTAATTTGAGGAAAAAACCTACTAAAATATATTAAATACTACTTAGTACATTACTTTAGGAAGCCGTTTTTGCAACATTTTGCATTGATGCTCCGCTCCTATTGGTCGTAGCGTGGTGTTATGTAGCTTATAGCCTATATTTTATTTATATTAATAATATTAATAATTTTTCAATTCGAACCAGCAGTTCCCGAGATTAGCGCGGTCAACCAAACAGACAAACAAACTCTTCAGCTTTATAATATTATAAAGTTCTATACTTTATAATATTATAAAGCTGAAGAGTTTTTTTAAATGGTACATTATTTTAATATGTTAGAGATAAGAGTGCCTTATTTTATCGAATGTTTAAGTGCCTTATATTAAAGTTTACATTTTATTAATCACTGTGTTCTTATTTAACATATTTGTCAAATGATTTAAGTTTTCTTAAATAACATCTTTAAAGACCAATAATAAATAACTAATTGTTTTAAATCACGTTTAATTTCTGGTACTTAACTTATCTTTGTGATGAAGAATGCTAGAATGTCTAAACAGTCAAGGGTTTATTTATAAACGTTGCATAAAGTTAAGTGATGATTAGTAACATAGACTTACATAGGTTTAGATAGACTAACCTGAAATAAAAGTACATTTAAAACAAACGTAACATCAGGGTTCAAGTACACAAGTTTCTTTTCCAGCTCTATTTCTGACGTCATCAAGATACGGGAAACCGAAGCTAGTCTATAAAGGACAAGAGTACAACTTGTCAAACCCGAATGCCGGTGCGAAGAAGGTGTGGCGTTGTGTGAAATGGTCTTCAAACTATCGCTGTCGCGGCATGGTTGGTACCATCAACAATGATGTTGTCAAAACTAGAGAACACACCCATTACTAGAAGTTAAGAAATAATTATGGCCATTCGTCGTCATCATTCTCTTGCTTTTATCCCAATATTTATGGGGTCGGCGCAACATGTCTTTTTCTTCCATACTTGTCTGTTAGTCGTCAAAAATGATGCCCATATTGCCCCATATATTTCAGTTCATTAACGTATTTTTTATCTATGTCCCAAAAGTTTGCCTAAAGGCTGTAATGTTTTACCATAAATTTATGGAAGTTCTATGTCGCATTAATTTTGTTTGACATGGCTTTTGTTTGTAGTTTACAGCTATAATTTATAGGTAGCTCATACTAAAAACGTAATCATGATACAGTAAATTGAGGAGTTACTCAAGTTAAGTAATTTTATAACATTTGCTTTTCCTATTATTTCACTGATGGTTGTTAATACCAGAAATTCCAAAATTAACTGAAGTAATAAATTATTCAAATTAACAATTTTTTTTTCTTTTTCCCTACCTAATGTGACCATTAGACAAATTCTTTTCTAGATTACTTTAGCATAACAATCTATGGTTGATATAAATTCAAAATATATATTTCAATGGTCTCATAAAATCATGTTTTACAGGAGGAATACAATTTGAGACGTCCAGACAAGGTCGGCCTATTGCAGTATACGGTGGATATCGATTCAACAGGCAGATTACTTACAACGAGAAGACGTGGTGGAAATGCAGCAAGAAGAACACTGGATGCAAGGCGACTCTCGTTCTTATTCAAAATCAGATCATTAAGGAACTTAATGCCCATAACCATGGGAATAATGAGTTCGAATAAGGCCACAATATTTGCCAATAATATGTTAAGCGGGGATTCACATGCCAGTAAATCGGGAAAGTAACTGGCATGAAAGTTACTGGCATGTACGAGTAACTGGCGGATACATTTGCAAGTAATACTGGCATGCAAGTTGTGCCCTTGTATGCCAGTATCACCATCGCGTCGCACAAAAGTATGCTTTGGCAACCCCCGCGTCCGTGACGTGCTGTGTGATCGCGTTGTTCTTCTGAATTATGCAAAGGATTTTGCTGCGGTTTCCACCATGGTGTAGCTGTAGAGAATTTATTCCGGAAGATTTATATGTATTAATGTTAAACTTACTTATTTATTAAATAATAAAGAAATCTCGATGGTTTGTCATGTCGTAAAAATCGCGCGGAGTAGGGACGCGGGCGGGTAATTTATATTTAGGAATTAGATGTTGTTTTTTTTTTACATTTTGGTAGATTATTATCGTTACTAAAATTTAGGGGGTAGGTACTAGGTAGTGGGTACTTATCAGTGTTAGTTAATAATAGAAATACGTTCGTTGTATTACCTACCTATGTATTCATTATTTATATGGTGTAGCATAATAAATTGTAGGTATTCTATTATATTCTATGGTTATAGTTGTTTCTTAGCCTAATGAGTCTATGTTAGGTACAGACGCCAGCACATCAAGCTAGTACAATCTGTCAAATTTCTTCAATAGATTTTCAACTTTATCGCTAAAGGGTATAAGGTTCAAAATTTATTGGGAAAATTTTACAGTTTCGGGTAGCTTTATGTGCTGGCGTCTGTACCAACTTATTTAAATAAATATTTATGACAAAATTTATGTTTCACTGTAGAAATTCGTGTCTTAAATAATAAATGAAATCTTATATCGAAATGCATCGATTCTTAATTTACTTTTTATTTACCAGAACGGGAAACACGCGCAAAATGACATACTTAATAAATCACCAAAATAACATTAGCTGTCATCACGTGACGTCGGCCATATTGGCAAGCCAGTCAAGTTGTTAGCGTCATTTGTAAATGATGCAAACGTGTAAAAGTGTTTGGTTTTGATGAGTTTCTTCTTGTTTTTGGTTAGTTTTACGTCGTTTTACGTATATTTTAACGTAAATTGAAGAGGCATATTTGAGACGTTCTTTTTTCATCGACAATGACTTGTCTCCTCGAAAAAATAAATGAGTACCTAATTATCCAAAATATCTATTCAGATCCTCATTTTTTTTATTTCGAAAACATTAATAAAATAAGATGATTGTTGTAATGTCTAAGAATTGCATTTTTATTTACATAAACTATTTTTTACAAAATTATCGTTACATAGCTTTCAAAAAGTGGGCCCCTGTGCGCTGGTTAATGGTACAAAATGCTGTCACGCAAAACATATGTAATAGCTTCATTTAATTGAAAAGAAATCGAACTTATAAAAAGTTGTAAATAAATTATATTAATGAGAAAATAATTTTTAAGGGTTACATTTTTAAATAAAAATTAATTTGAGTGGATGTCTCCCGCTTTAAATTATGTTTTTTGTTGTTATTTTCGCTCACGCATTTTACAAAACAAATAATGTGCGGCAGCTCTATAGGATTTGAGTGTTAAGCAACAGTACGCTACCCTCTCTCCTTTGCGTATCTGCGCCCGTGCGGTGCGGGCGGAGCCAGTCGCCCGGCAAAAGTGGAAGGCATGTAGGGGGCGGTACCCCCTTTCCCCTGGCACCACTTCCAGGAAAAGGTAACACACCATTTTTGAGAAAAACAAATTATTGTAGCCTAAACTCAAAACACTAAATGTAGTAGGTATCGTTTGGCAGGAGGAGGGAGGTGGGAGTGTAAGGGGTGCCCCCTATCCCCTGGCACCACTACCAAGAAAAGGCAACGCACCGTTCTTGTGAAAAACAAATTATTGTAACCTAACTCAAAACACTCGCTTCGCGGGGCTCAATGGTTTAAAATTACCACGAAGGGGATGGCAGGGTCTGAGTTCGCTCGCTACGCTCGCTCACTAGACCTAACCGAACCTAACCTGTCCGAATCGGAGTGTCCTAAGATCTGAGCCCGCTTCGCTCGCTCTTGCATCCTAAGTTCTCCTAGTAACAGTACTTTACTTTTTGTACACACATACGATCAGTGGGGTACACTATCTTCTGAGCAGAATTTCTAGGTTTTTATAAAAACGAATAAAACCACAAAGCATTCATATTTTTTTTTTACGTTTCGTTTTATCGATTTTGCACGACATTTTACACCACGGATAATATACTAGGACAGGATTAGATTTTTAAAATTAATTTCTAGAAAAATATGCATTACGTTTTAACCTTTTGAACGCCAGAGCATAAACGCACGCGCGTGCCCTCCACGCCAAGCCACAATTTTTAATATTTAAGGTATACAAATAAAAACGCACAAAAGTAATGATTTAATTGTTTATTTCGTGATAAAGTGCACCGCATTTTTTGTCACATATTTGTGTCGCTCGTAATAGGATAGGCGACACACGACTGGCGTACAGTCACGAGCACTAATATGTCAACACTTGGCAACTTCCAGTTGCGATTTTTTTGTGAAATAACGAATGCAACGTTGAAATACGACACTTTACACAAACCTATGGGTTCGAAAATACTTTGTTCGTATTAACATAAAATTTTATTGAAAACTAAAGGAGAAAATCGTCTTTGAATAAAGCCAGGTGTATACATACTTATGCTCGTGACTGTACAGGGCACGCGCTTGCTTGTCACGTATATGTGACAATGGCGTTCAAAAGGTTAATAAGAGTGGTAGCGTTATAATCCCGTTATAAAACCCAACCCCTACCGCTTTAACCCGTTTTACCCCCCCAACTCCTGCCAAACGATAATTATCGTTTGGCAGGAGTTGGGATAACGGGATTATAACGCTACCACTCTTATTAACCTTTTGAACGATTGATATCAATTATTATAAAAATAATTTATTATATTTTGTTCATATTTCGGTCATTACATCATCTTTTGTTTTATTGATTCAAGGTATCAACGTCAGGGGTTTAAGAAAAAAACCATTATCAGCGGCGGAAAGACAACGACGTTATCGTGAAAAACGGAACAAATGCCCTGAAAAAGTGGCGGAAGTTAAACGTAAAGATTTACAAAGATATTATGCCCGGAAAATGCTAGAAAAAGATTTGACACCAAGACAACACAAGGAAATCAAACGAAAATGGCAGGTCAGAAATAAGAAGAGATGAGAATAACATAAAGCTCTACATATCGTTTTAATGTCAAATCCGCCTTTTAAACCTTCTCCCTTAAACCCAAGGTTACCTCCCTTAATCCTAGACCTCGTTCTCTGACTCCTGCCTCATCCGTTGCTAGCACAAGTGGAAGAAAGCAAGTAAGACGGTAAAAAGGTACAGAAGTATAAGAAAAAGCTACATCGAAAGAAAACAAAAGACAATAAAATAAATAGTACAAACAAAAGTAGTAAAGAAACAAAATTGAGAGAAGATTAAACAGAACAATAAATTGAGAATTTTGGGAATAAAGAAGACTGATTCTATTACGACCAAAAATTTTTATTTGGATAAATTATTATAATTTTACAAATTAAATCTAACAAAAGAAGCAGTACTTAGCAAGGCTTCGTTACAAAGATATTTGTAATTTCATTTAATTAAATTTAATTGAGCTATGCAGTAAGAAAGGGTCTTAACTTTTTTGTGTTTTCGTTCCAAAAAATATAAGTCATACTTCGATGCATATTTTGTGTCTAGAATCTCCAATAGTTTACTCAATACTTAAAATACATTTAATTAAGGAGATGACATTTTTTTTAAATCAAATCTTAATACTAATCGCTCAGATTGTCGGTAAAAAAGAGGAACTACGCATTTATTATTGTGTCTGTATCCTTTGAGGCAAATTAAATATCAAATTATGAAACCTTTAAAGGTGAGTAATGGTTGTTTACAGCCTGATTGCGTAACACACACACACACACACCCCCACGTGTGTTTACTTACATAGATGCATCGCTTTGTTAAAGGTGCCGAGCAGACGATGTTTTCAAACAAACCAAGCAGTGCATTTTGAACTGCCTAAAACAATATTTGCAACTGCGATTACGAATCTGATACAGCCCGATTTAAACTTTATGGCGGCTCTTAAGTGCGCCACTCGCTGCGCAGTACCTCTGACTCACCCCTCACCCCCGCTGACACGTGAATCTGTTACTGCGCAACGACTCGCCTCATGTTCCCACGGTCCCGCTATAAAGTTTGAATCGGGCTGTACCTACGCAAGTAGCTTGTATTAAGTCTAGATTTGCTTGAAACGGAGCTTTTTTTCCTAAGACACGAGCTATTTCTCAATTTTCTTCTATTAGTCAACTATTGACTTTCTTATCTAACTTTTTTTTCAGAGTTCATTTTCTCGCTTTCGAAGTATGGTAAGCCAGTGATCCTGTACGATGGGTTCCGCTTCAACCAGCACAGCAACAGTAAGGGCGAGAAGGGCTACTTCGTCTGTGTCAAGTCGGGGACAGGCTGCAGAGCGGCCATACGGACAAATAACAATGTAGTTGTCAATATCAGGAACTTGCATAATCACCCGCACTTGTAATAAGAAACAGAAACAGAAGGAACAAATGAGGAGCCTTTAAGAAAATTCACACAAACAAAAGTCGAACATAATTGGTACTATATTACCTACAGACGCCAGCACATCAAGTTACCCGAAACTGTCTTCCCAATCAACTTTGAACCTTGTACTTTGGCGTTAAATTTGAAAATCTATTAAAGAAATTTCGCAGATTGTAGTAGCTTGATGTACTGGCGTCTGTAAAACTCGCAAGAGTTAACTTGACACTTCGTTCGGATGGTACTGAGGCGTCGAGGGCGAGAGCGGTAAAAGCGCGGGCGTCGCGCGGTCGGGAGGGGCCCCTCGGTTCTCAAGTTAAGCTCACCAGAAGATAGTGGTGAAACGGGCTAACCTTCTTATCCATGACGTTGTAGCGGTATATACAACGCCACATGAGAACCGCGCGTCATACTGACGTCACACAAAATCCTGCATCTCGCAAGCAGAGTTTACCGCGCAACTAGCATAGATACAACGGCCCGACATGAATCATCGGGCAGTTGCCCGTCAGACACAACACCCGTCTGGTCGGAGGATCCTCCCTTTTCTATAGAGTATGAGTGAACTTTACACACTGTTCCTCAACATTAAAACATAGGTTCATAAATGCTCCCATCTATCTATGTTTTTGTTTGGAGATAATATATTAGGAACTGTGATTGTATGTGCATTATAATTTTAAGTTAGCTAGTTTTTTAAGGCCGACTGAACGTTTGTTCTCTTTTAATATTTCTGTTTTATCCATTTTTAGTTCACTAAGAATTTTATATTTACAAAAATTAAAGATGGATGTTAACAGGTGTTTTATTTAAAAACTGCAATAGTCATTGAATAACTCAACTACAAGAATAGCAACGAAACCATTCGTTTCAAATATAATTTCAGTTAAAATATTAAGCTTCAACTAGAACCCGAATAAACATACCTCATAATATCACGTTTCTTCTCCCCAGAGGGTAAGGTAGAGGTGTACCTAAATAATTATATTATCACTGAAAAGAGTGTCTGTGGTGCTGGAAATATTTCCGTCTGTTATGTTTAAATACTACTGAGCGGTTTTCGTACATATCTTTTATAAACTCGAGATGATTTTTTAAGGTACTGAAATAACGTTAACCGAATCAAGGAGAGGCAAGCCAATGCTGCAGATGGGCGAGAACCGGTATTACAAGCACAGCTCGAACCGCGAAGGCAATCCGAAGGTGTTGTGGATCTGCGTCAAGTGGTGTTCCGGCTGCAGATCTTCGATCAAGACCTACAACAGTGAGGTCATCAGCATCAATGGCGAGCATAACCATAAGCGTCAGCGAAATGCTACTGATTATAACTATTATAACTCCTAAGATATGACACAAAAGCATAGAGAGTTGACCTAAGGTAGAAAAGATGGGAGTTATACTGTTATTTAAGTATATTATGTTACCAATCAGTAATAGTAGATTGTTGCATCGAGCGCAAAGTGCATCAACTACCAATCTACATATCGTGATAAATTATACCTATTCAAAATAAAAACTCAAGGTAATGAAATCAAAGTTTTCATAAGCTTTTAAATATTTATCCCGCGACTTTTGCGGCAAAAGGTTATTAACAATTTCATTTGCAGCTGTTTTTATACTTTCTGGAGTGGAATTCATATTATTATAGAATCGCTGTCTATTTCCATTTTTTTAAACTTTTCTTGCTAAATATGTATCAAAGTTTTACAATGGTACAAAATGCGCGCAATTTGTTTTTTTTTTCACCAAGTCGGTTTTATTCAGCCGATTTTGTATTTTCAGCCAGTATCTTTTTGATCTAATGCATACATTTTATATTAAACTTAATGGGGTCTCCCATTAAACCTCTGTGGTAAATTTATATCTAAATAAAAAACAGTGCATTAATGAAAAACTGCGCAACCATGAGATTTCATATAACATTTCTGCACTGTTTTGGTTCTAACCAAAAAATACGTCCTTTGTGATCGGTTTTGTATTGATTAATGATTATTTAACAGGTTGCTTATAGATGTTTAAAGCACAAGTTCTTTTAAACAAAACTCGAGAATTTCCTTTTGAACATTTATGGAAGACTTGTAATTGTTGTCTGATTTTTATTATTGTATCAACATCATCATCCCAACTTTGTTGGGAAAAGGCTAGGCATATTATTGTATGTTTAGTGGAATTTAGTTAGGTAAGTAATTTTGTAAAATTTCTGTTATTAGTATTGTTTGTTGTGCACTGTAGTTATTTGTTTCGTATGAATTAAGATATACCAAAATATTGTAAATTAATAAATTACTAGGACTATTGACTATTTATAATGTGATAATATTGTATTTGTTAACAATATAGAATAAAATACTTCGAGAAATATCTAAACCAATTTGCCCAGTAGGGGTAAAACGATTAACGTATATGTTTTTGTAACCGATATGAGAGTTATACAGTTAAGTGTGATCCTGACATCAGTCTATCTATTTTCATCGTAAAAACTTAGGTGAAGTAACCTTGACATGAACTGTCATTCCACCTGGTGCTAGGGATTGACAGCGCACTCAGCTCAGAGACATCACAGACGGATAACGGTGCACAACCACAACTGCATATCAACTGCTTGTGTCAGAACTGCTATAAAATAAATCATCATATTATTCCGCGTAAAAGTATATGATTGTGTTTTGTTTGTGATCTTCCTGTGCGAGTCCCAATAAATACATTTCCTTTCTTTTCTTTTTCACTTCACCTAAATTTTCACAGTGAGATTTTTACAAATCAAACCGGCAGGTCACCACGTAGGATCTGGACAAACGTTGTCTATACTACGGAATAGTACCTGTAGTTTTTATCGAGTGACCTTTATGTAAGCTTTACTCTATACATATGTATATTGTACATAAGAAATCATAGTTATTAAATTAAAAATGTCTGTGTCAAATTATAATAGTAAGATGTCAGTGCGAATGTTTAAAAGTCTAAATACGTATTCACAGAATAGAATGTTTTTTTTCTTCTATGAGCCATTTGTTTGAATAACGCGGTTTTAAATCGATTTGAGATCTCTTTACGATTTTGGTAGTTTCAGTAAAGATCAAAGCCAAAAGGTGTTTTAGCGTAATAGTTACCATTACAAGAATCCTAGGCAATATCACCAAGACTGTCACATTGCAGGTGACCATCTGCCTAGCCTTTTCCCAACTATGTTAGGGTCGGCTTCCAGTCTAACCGGATGCAGCTGAATACCAGTATTTCTTTATTGTCACATTGCAAGTAATAAAGCTAACCTTTATTATTTAAACTGTATTGCACTTTTGCTGTGTCTACTAACTAAATAATTTTAACGAAAATCCTCATTACAGAGATAGTACGGACAGTATCCAGACATGGGACGCCGATGTTACAAAGGGGTCCCTATCGCTACTACCAACACAACTGCTACAGAACAGGGCCTAAAGGACTCTGGCTCTGTCTCAAGAAGGGACATGGCTGCCCATCCATTATCAAGACTTATAACAACGAGGTTGTTCAGTTCATTGATCAACATAATCATTAGAATCCATGTAGGAAGGACATCATCATCAGCGTATAGCAGTCCACTGATGGACTAAGGCCTCTCAATTCTCAGGCCATCTAACTCAGTCCCCGGATACTCATGTCCAGCTTCTGTCTGATCTCGACCTTGTCTTGTCTTGTTGTGTACTTCTACATAATGTAGAACATTGTTTATTTACGTGTCCGAACAGGTACTGTTAAATAGATTTAAGATATTAATTTATTTACGGGACATAGCGAACAAAATCGTAATCCGATACTTTTGTCCTAGTGGTCAAAAGTCTCTTAGTCTATGTGGTACGCCTGCGTGTCAAGTCGCATTCGTGTCTACCAAAAGAAAAATATTTTCAAATAATTTAATGTTTTTGGGTACTGTCAATGTCACATGAAATATTTTATCAGTTTATGGAGCATTCTACGAGTTCGTGGCCAGTTGGAAAGTGAATCTTCCTCACCGTCATAGATATGACTTTGTCATCATCTGCTTAGCCTTTTCCCAATAATGTTGGGGTCGCCTTCCAGTCTAACCGGATGCAGCCGAATACCAGTACTTTACATGAAGCGACTGCCTATCTGACCTCCATAACCAGTTACTGGGTAATACGATACCTCTTGGTAAGACTGGTTGTCACACTTTCGGGCTTCTGACGACCCGTAACGACTGCCAAAGATCCACGAATGACAGCCGGGAACAATGGCTTAACGTGCTTTCTGAGCACTTAATCTTGTCTTCTAATTTATTGTCGTCTAGTAGTTAACGTTTTGTAAATGTCTAAAATGTGTATTAATATGTCATGATTAAATGGAGAGGTTCTAAAACACATTGGTTTAGTCTCAATGATATACATAAGTAGGTATCTATGTTAAGAACTTAGGAATCCCACTGAAGAACTGAAATAAGTCAAAAGCGACAAAACTATGTGAGGTTTTTACATTCTACAAACTCCCTACTAGCTTTTAACAAAATCATACCATTCCAGGCGTATGGTATTCCGAATCTCGTTGCGGCCAGCCGGTTCTGAACCTGGGCCACCACAGGTTCAACAGGCACAGTAGCAGCAAAGGTATGCGAGCACTGTGGATATGTGTGAAGTGGTCTTCAATGCACAAGTGTCGAGCGGCCATCACTACTTATGATAACGTTATCATAAGCACTTCTGGGAAAGGACATACTCATCCATAAGATGAAGTGTCTAAAAGTCTTGCCGTAATCAACGTCATTACTGATAACAACGTGTTCAACGCGTGTCTAATGTCAGTTTTACGTCAAATTCTATACTTAAGTGTCGTATTGAACAGTGTTTAGGCTAAATAACTTTGGTAGTAAGGTAATTGTCTTCTGGGATCCTTAACCGTTTTTCAAGGCCGGGTGTCCAATGGGCAGCCTGAACGTGTAAAAAGGAACTTATCGTCTGATGACTACTGACTGCAGATGATTTTTGCGGTTTTGTGAGAAGACTGCGTGATGATGGCTATCATAGATATAATTTTTATATTTCTATTGTGGCTATGTTCTTAATTATATAGATTAAAAAATGAAAATATGTGATAAAATTACTCTTAAAATTAAAAAAATAATGTGCGGTTATATCGGTTAAGCTATTATAATTTTAAAGGACTGAGTACCTAAGCAGTCTAATATTTCGAAGGCAGATCATTGTTATTGTTAATAAATAATTTACAGAAATTGACAAGTTTTCTTTAACACTCCTGCTTCTGGTTTCCGCCTGTTTTTTTCAAATTAAATAATTAGATATATTTTCTTGTATTCTATACACTTTTCAGTTCCAAAATATTCAAAGTCACAGGGAATCCCGTGATTCAGATTGGAGAGCAACATTACAGCATCGCCAACAGATTCAGAAGATATAAAGGTCCAATGAGGCAGTGGCGCTGTTCGAAGGTGGCCAGCCATAAGTGTCCGGCCTATATCATTACATTCAACGGAGAAGTGATCCGGTCGGTTAATGAACACTTACATCGAGAAAAGCAAAGATCATTCTATTTAGAACATTGTAGAAGCCAATATTCTAGAAATAGGTATAATTTTGTTTGTAGCTAACATTATGTTCAAATTAAAAATATCTAGCATTGTAAACTTGGTTATAATTTGTGTGCAATGTCACAATAATGTCATCACGATTTTTTTCGTTATTTCATTTTGAAGTTACTTACAATATTTATGAGAGTTCTAACATATAACACGAGCCGTAGAGGCAATTCCTATCATCGGTACATCAGATACCACGTTAGTGTCAAGAGTCCTCAGTAGAGGTGGCGGTATTATACGTGGAGCCATCAGGGTTGCAGACATAGAAATGTAAAAAACAGGCTGCAGAGCTTTAATCTGCTTGATGAATGTAGCTCTATACACGTATATAGCCACAATCCTAAGTAGCTACTTTCACAAACTTACTACTTTTACTTTTTTTAGTAGCTAACTCTAACAAAGTCCCGTTTAAACGGGCATTTACATGTAACTGACCTACGAAAACCCCTTCAAAACAAAGAAATTTTACTTTTAGCGGGCCAAATATCTAAACCTGTGCGTTAACATGCTCTTGTGAGGTTTAGAACTCCATATTAAATGAGCTCAAATATTTCAGCTGTAATACCCACAATTTCGAAGTATGGAAGGCCAGCAATGCTATTTAACAACCATCGGTACAACTTGTATGTGCCGTATTATATGCCTAAGCAGTCAAGTTCTAAACAGCAATGGCGGTGCGTCAAGTGGAGTTCTAACAAATGTCGAGCGCTTGTCACCACCGTGGACAACACCATCATCGACGCGAGACAACACAACCATTAGGTACTAGGCGAGCATGAAGACAGAGCTGGTCATAATTCTGGATATAGAAATCATCAGATCATCATTCTCTTGCCATCATCCCAATTTATTTGCGATCGGCGCAACATGTCTTTTTCTTCCATACTTCTCTATTAGTCGTCATCTCGGTGACTCCTCTTCTAGTCATATCATCCTTCATCAGTCCATGCATCGTTTCTTTGATCGTATAAATTGTGATTTTAATCGAAATACAATTCGCATTTGATGATTTTAGTTTTTTATTCATGTACCGTCAAAAAAATGCCTTGACACACGTTTAATTGTTTAAGTTGACGTCCGTAACTCACTTTAAAGGAACAAAAAAGTTCAGTTGTCGGAAGTCAATTTATGGCGGTTTTTTAATGCATCGGACGCCGCTCCGGTGCGCGGTGCTGCGGTTATTAACTTTGACTGTAGAATCTTGATGTATGATGAATGATTGGTATACAAAAACCGCAGGGTATAACACACTGACACCGCATCTCCGTGTGGTCTACAGTCAAAGTTAAAAACCGCAGCTCCGCATACCGGAGCGGATTCCGGTGCAGTGTGATAACCGCCTATTTACTACGACCATTAGCAGTGGTTTTTAAGTAAACACTGCAGCTAACCTGCAACTCTTTATGTATTTAGTGTGACCTTTGACATCCACATTGCGTCTCTCGTCTCGTGTGTGATTGGCCGATTTCTGCCCGTCTCCGCTCCGCTCGATTCCTCCTCAGTAGAAACACACCCTTACATTTCGTTACATTTATAGTTTATTTTTCCAGCACCAATACTCACAAAATCTATATTTGGCAAACCTGTGATACAAATCGGCCAATATCGTTACTATAAACGGACTCACTCAAAAGGACCCTTAGTTCATTGGGTCTGTTCAAAATGGCAGGCGAAGAAGTGCAGGGTGACAGTTACTACCCTAGAACTGCAAGTTATCAGGATCAGGAATGAACACACTCATTGATTTTATCAAGCTCAAGTTTTTTAGTTTATGGAACTTGTTTTGTAGGGTTCTAAGATTTTCTGTAACTTATTTTGTATGAAATATTTTTTTTGTAAGTGCTGGTGGTATTTTTGGTTTAAGACTCCTTTATACATGGAAGTCACACATGTTTATATTTTTACAAAATTGTGTTTTGCCCGTAGTGAGGATGCTGCAATATTTTCGTCAATAAGATCAATGTGAACCCAAGCAAAATCAATCTGTTTACAATGTAGCGATTAACTGATACTGATAACTGACAGTATTTTAATTTGATTCATTTCATATTAAATCTTCTTAATTTCAGATATTACAGATTTTTCTTTCCTTTCAACATGGACATCTTTTTTATTTAATTAGTTAAGTAGGTGAAAATAATAGTGTAACCCAAGTACACACATACACATAAAAAAAAATCGTTTTCAGTCGACGACGACGACGACATAAGATTTGGTACAACGTAGTACGGGAAGCCTTTTATGATGATCGGTAGACATAGGTTCACTCGCTGTTAACAAAGGCCCCAAATTGCAGTGGGTCTGTATCAAAAAAAAAAAAATTGGATTGCAGTGCTGCGGCCACGACGCTACGTCAACATGTGATCAAGCCTAGAAACGTGCACAGTCATCGTTAAACATTGATCTTGTATGTCTTTTACCAAGTTTCTGTTATAGCCGCACTTGTGCACTATAATATCTCCCGCGCCGAAGGTAAGTTAGTCTCTGTTAACATTGGCCGCTATGGCCGAAATACGGTCTGGAGGACTATACAGGGTTAGTCTTCAAAGACCAGCCAAATTTAAGGGTGTGGTACAGACCATCAAACTGAACAACTTACTCCATGGGACCAATATCGTAATCGCGAAAAATTTATCACCTGTCCATAGAAAAATTCAATACCTACTCGACTTAAACGTATAGGACGGCTGAATTTATATTCGCGAGTAGTGAGTGTACTATGTGTAAAATATGGACGAAAGTGATATAAGATGATTTGCGTTGCGGTGCTGCCGTTGTTGCTGCGTTGTTGTGCGTCAGCCTTAAAACTGCATTTTCTAAGCCATTACCGCTCCTTGATCATTCTCCTGTCCTTATCCCAATTTATTTGCGGTCGGCGCAACATGTCTTTTTCTTCCATACTTCTCTATTAGCCGCCATCTCGACAGTCACCCCCTTTCTAATCATACCATCATTCACACATTTCATCCATCGTTTCTTAGGTCTTCCCCTACTCTTTAGGCATCGACATTCATACTCAAAACTTATTAACTTATTATTACTATTACCTCTCCTTGATGTGTACAGTCACGAGCATAAGTATGTATACACTTGGCTTTATTCAAAGACGATTTTCTCCTTTAGTTTTGAATGAAATTTTATGTTATTACGAACAAAGTATTTTCGAACCCATAGGTTTGTGTAAAGTGTTGTATTTCAACGTTGCATTCGTTATTTCATGAACAAATCGCAATTGAAAGTTGCCAAGTGTTGACATATTAGTGCTCGTGACTGTATATTTATTATTTAAAAATAAAATGCGACTTTACCTTTTAAAATGTAATAAATAGAGACTTACCGGGGGTTCTGTACGGGTCAGTGTCTAGTCGTTTATTTATTGTGATGAACCCAGTTGGTGTCATATAGTTATGAAGTATCCAATCATAAAATGTACATACACTTTCTATATATTAGCTAGCTTTCCTTTTATCATGTTTAAGTGTGTCATTTTTAATTTATTATTAAAGTGTTTATTTAAAAAAGTGCAGCGAATCTGCTATTCAAAATGTTTATTAATGCATGTGGTATGAATGTTGTAACCAGTTTTATTTCTGTTTTTCTAATTAGTGTATTTCATTTTTAGTTTAATTATTATTCACTTTGAATTATTTTTTGTGGTTTGTGCCGATCTGAGTTTTGACGTTTTCAGCAGTGTTCTCAAAATGTGGCTGTAGCAAGCCAGTAATCTATTTTTATTTTGTTTTTTATGTTGCTTTAATTTATTTATTTAACTTTTACTTGAATTTATTTATTTAATTTTAATATATTTATTTCCTTTTTATTTTAATTTATTTATTTAAATTTTACTTCAATTATCGACTTTGAAAATCGACTTGAATGTTGAATTATTTACAGCTGCAGTGTTCTCAACATCTAGGTGTGGTAAGCCAGTGATCTTGTTCAACAACTATCGGTACAACTGGCACAAGCCGCCTCGTTCGCACCAAGTTCACCAGTTCAGGAAGCAGCAATGGCGGTGCTGCAAGTGGACCAGTAAGGGCTGTAGAGGAGGTCTCGTTACCGTCGATAACGTCATAGTCCAATTAATGCACGAGCATAACCATGACAAGACAGCAGAAGATGGGAATTGCTGACTTAAGTTTTTCGAAGTGAAATGGAATAGTTAGTTTAACTATGATTATATAAATCATAAGAAGTATTAAAATGTTCATACACTTTCTATATCACCTAGGTAATCGTATTCGTTACCACCAACCGATATATTTATCATGTTTACATGTATCTTTATAATTTCTTTAATTAAACGTGAATTAACAAATCAACTATTCAAAATATTTCTTTAATTCACGTGGGTATGAAGATTGTAACCAGTTTCATTTCTGTTTTTATGTTGCTTTAATCAATTTATTTCATTTATATTCAAAATCATTTACTTTGAATTATGATTTTTGTGGATTGTCCCTTTCTGAATTTCGTCTTCTTTACAGCTGCAGTGTTCTCAACATCTAGGTATGGCAAGCCAGTGATCCTGTTTAACAGGTTTCGGTACAACTGGTACAAGCCGTATCGTGCTCAGAATGTTGACCAGTTCAGCAGTAGGAAACAATGGCGATGCTGCAAGTGGACCAGTAACCGTTGTCGAGGTGGTCTCGTCACCGTTGATGACATCATAGTGAAAATCATAAACAAACATAATCATGGAATGTCGGCAGAAGATGAGAATTGAAGATGATTAAATTAATATTGTTTATACATATCATGTTTTATTTTTTGTGAAGCGTTGTATTATTAAATTTTAACATTGACTTTGAGCCTCATTCCCTAACTTTGCCGTCCTGAAAGTCATCTTGATTTTTTGATTTACTCAACATCCACTCTTGTGTTAAGTTCCTCTTTCTAATAATAAAAATCAATAAAACTGCCATGTGGTACGCCGGCAACCCATAATTTTCTAGCGTCATTCATGTTAGACGTACAAAATACGAGAGGCGAGACGGGTGCCGCACGCGGGTCTTTGAATCGATTTGATTTTCCCATCACTTAATAGTGCTTGTGACGTCATAGTAGGTGGGCAAAAAATGGCACGCTTGGTTTTCATACAGATCGTGATATTTGCGTTGTCTAGGTCTAGAAATATCTGTGAATGTTACCAAAGCCTGACGAAACCAGGCGATGATTTGGCACAGTGTTATTAATGGCTGTTCTGCAACGGTTTTCACATCAGGATGTCTTGCCGATGACCTATTTGACGAACACAACTATGAGAAGGAATCTATGGGTTCAAACACAATGAGTACGTACTTGAGATGTATCTTATTAGGTACCAAATATTGGTCATCAATAACTTCTTATATTAAACTAAAAATACGAATACTGTATAACTTGCATTATTAAAGGGTTTATTATAAAACTCTCAAACGTGTCATAAGGGTAAGTCGTCATGGATTCTCACTTTAACATTAGAAGAACGGCTAGGTTTACCGACTTAGCTCTTCGTGATAAACTCATTCATCATCATCATCTGCCTAGCCTTTTCCCAACTATGTTGAGGTCGGCTTCCAGTCTAACCGGATGCAGCTGAATACCAGTATTTTACATGGAGCGACTGCTTATCTGACTTCCACAACCCAGTTACTGGGTAATACGATACTCCTTGGTAAGACTGGTTGTCAGACTTACGGGCTTGTGACTACCCGTAACGACTGTCAAAGATCCACGAATGACAGCCTGGACCAACGGCTTAACGTGCTTTCTGAGGCACGGACGGGTCACGGTATGTAAAGATGGTCACCCATCCACAGACCAACCGCGGCAAGCGTAGCTTAACCTGATCGATCGACCTGTGCGGCTGTTATTATTTAGCCACGGGCCCTTCTATAAACTCATTCATATTGATCACAAAATATGCATAAAACCTTATCTACTAAGAAAGTAAATACTACCACAAAAATATAACCATTTTTAGAATCTGATTTTCTTTCCGTTACAGCAATTTTCTCGACATCTCGTTGCGGCAGGCCCGTCATCATAATAGGGGTCTACAGGTTTAACAGGAACAATAGGTGTCGAGGTCTCAATGGTTGGTGGACCTGTAGCAGGGCCAGGAGTAGTGGCTGCAAGGCTACCATCACCACCTATGATAACGTCATCATCAAGTGCAAAGGAAACCACAATCATTAGTTCAAATACAGAAAGTCTGAAATCATTGTTATCCTTTCAACTTTTGATCCGGTGGGATCATGGGACATATTTACAGGGTGGCAGGGACATCAGAGCACAAACAAACTGTAACTATGAATTCAGCACATGCTTCTAGAGACCCCCTAGCGTAGACGTTTTTCGTTGGTTATAAAAAAAAAAACTTCTATTCCATAGAAAAGTGCAGTACCTACTTGCGGTCAAAATGTATAGAACTGCATTTTTTTTTATAACCGACGAAAGTTTCAACACTCTTCAGATTCATGTATAGACGCCAGCACATCAAGCTACTACAATCTGTCAAATTTCTGTAATACATTTTCAACTTTATGGGGCCGTCTCCACGAGCGAGAGAATCGCGGCGATATTATCGTCGTGCCACGTAACTCTATACACTCTCTTAGAACGTGTCTCCACACGGCGAAATCATCGCGGCGAAAATTAGATGGCACAGCGCGACTATCGCCGCGATTCTCTCGCTCGTGGAGACGGCCCCTATCGCTCAAACATATTATGGTTCAAAGTTGATTAGGAAAGTTTGACAGTTTCGGGTAGCTTGATGAAAGAAGAAAGAAACAAAGAAAAACTGTTTATTCTGCACAAACAAAACGCACATTGCAAATAAAAAAAGACAAAATATACACACACAATGTAGTCAAAAGCCTCATACTCAAGCTTAAAAAGAATGTTGACAATTTTGTCCATTGCTTGATGTCAGGGCCAGGGACCAAAGACAACACACATTAAGTATCTATTATTTGACATTGACAATTTGAGATTGACATTTGACAATAGAAATCAATCCGTGATGCGCCCGCGTCACTGGCATAATTATGACAACAAAACAAAGTGAAAACAACAACAATCAAAACAAAAACAGATGATGTGCTGGCGCCTGTACCTACTGAATCTATGGTAGCAGGTCGCGCATCGATATTCCCTGCCAGCCTGAATTACGTTTCATGGAGATTGTTTGCTAAATATTGTGTATGCGTTACAGGCAGTTATTATATTGTTAATCAAATAATTAGTGTTTCATTGTATTTGCACGCTAACAGCTTTTTAGGCGTGGTTGCAGTTGTGTACTTTATTGTTCAGAAAATATTTGTACAATTTATGTTTATACGCAGTATTAGATAAAATTGTTACCTATAAGAAAAAAAAGCATTATTATTGCACCACTAATTAGAATCTTGATGTCAGTTTTATGACTGAAAAGAGGTAAAATATCTTTGTGGACAAGGTGGAGATAAATAATAATAAAACAATAAATTATACCGCGTATATTCTGCATACGAAAATTCAAACAAATATCCATATTTAGTTTGTTAGAAAAACACATTTTTTCAAATCGATTCTAAGATTTATTTCATAGTTCCAAAATACTGTGTTTGTATTTATTGTCGTATTGTTGCCTCCACATCGTATTACAATTTGTAAATTCTGAATTTCAATTAAAACACTCACAGACACTATCAAATTTCTTTACAGATTTAATATCTTTGGAAGATCTGGAGCCAAGGTTTGCGCGCTCGAGAAACGGTAATCCAGTGCTGGATATAGGCAACTGTCGCTACTACAGGAACAATAGAAGCAGAGGAATTAAAGCCGCGTGGTTCTGCAGCAAGAGAAGCACTGGTTGTCGAGCATCCCTCATCGTAGCGGACGGAACTATTATACATGTTAAGAATATGCATAATCATAATTTATGAGCACACTAGCTGCGCCCTGTGGTTTCACCAGCATAAGTGTCGATCCCGTGGGAATCTCGGGATAAAAACTATCTTATGTCCATTCCGGGGACTCAAACTATCTCTATACAAAATTTCATCTAAATAGGTTCAGCGGTTTAAGCGTGAAGGGGTAACACACAGACAGACAGACAGACACACTTTTGTCAAAACTTTTAGACAAAATATTTTAGACAAAATATTTTATAATAATACTTTCGAATTTATAATATTAGTATGGATCACGGATATCTATGGTATGGATTGAGATTTTTTTGGATCTGTTTTTAAGATTTTAGATAAAATATTGTAAGTAGCTGTTTAATGCTGTGAATAAATTCCATTAGTTTAAGACGAACTCTTGGATTCCAATCCGCAATCGATCTGTTTAGGTATAGGTAATCGGTATGTCAGAAATAATTTGTGATGGATGCATTAAAATTTGGAAGCATTGTTTTTTTAAATCGAATTGTTATGTTAAATGATCTACATCGTATTGTTATAATTAAGGTGAAATAAATAGCAAGTATTAAGCTAAAGTATTACAGTGAATGTATTTTCTTGTCTTTAAATAAAAGTAGATATTTTACTTTAATTTTTTTTTTCATACACGAAAGGAGATCATTCATCGATCGATCATTTATATGGTGTAATAAAGAGTATTCTATTCTATCATTCATTTTGGAAAAAAAAGTTACATTCCGTTGGAATATGTTTTTCTCTTCACTGTTCACTATGGGACCAAATATAGGGGTCATTCCCTGCGCATACGAGTTTGAAAATACCGTTTTTTGTATGTTTAAATTAATAACAGTAATCGAAATGTAGTACTAAATAGCTTTTTTTACCAGTAAACATCACAGTTACCATTTTTACTGTTAAACTGAGGGCCTTAGCTATTCTCCGCACAAGTTACGTTAGTTATAAAATTATGAAGAAAATGTGTTTATGTTAGTCATATATTTTTCTTTGACTTTCACATTTAGCCCAAAAATATATAGACGGTGAATGATTTCCTTTACTAAACTTAGTGTGGTCAGTAAGTAATCCCATTCTTTATTACAGTGATTTTTACGAAGTCCCGGTTCGGCAGGCCCGTCATCTTGCTTGGGGAGCATCGGTTCAATTTCGCCAGAAGTAACGTTGGAGGGCACATTGGGTCGTGGAGCTGTAGTAGAGCCAGGAGCAGTGGCTGCAAGGCTACCATCGCCACACTCGACAACGTTATCTATAGGGTCCAAGGATCCCATAATCATTTAAGAGAAAATAAGAAAAAATAAATAAGAATTTAGTAATAATGCATTCATAATTTTACCATTCATACCCTAATCTTTACTTATTTACATACTTAAAAATACACATTTGGTTAGTGAGTTATGCTGCCAGTCTTCAGGTCTCGTTTTCGTATGACAGCGATGCGGGCGAGTACTTCGACGCCTACGTGTCCTTTTGTTTTTCTATGTATTTGTATAGTCAGTATCTAGTGTAAATAGATAGTTGTGTTACATATTGTAAAAATATGTAAGTAAATGAATAATGATCAAAAGTAAAATATGTTAGTAAGTAATCCCATTCTTATTTACAGTGGTTTTTACGACGTCCCGCTCTGGAACGCCGGTCATCCTGCTTGGGGAGCATTCAAGCAGCAGGTTCAGTCTCACCAGAAGCAATGGTCGCATTGGATGGTGGTGCTGCAGTAGAGCCAGGATAACTGGCTGCAAGGCTGTCATCATAACATACGCCAACGGCTTTTACAGGGTCAAAGGACCCCATAATCATAAAAGACAAAAACACATTATGCCTTAGTAATAATGCATTCTGAATTTTACCTTTCATACTCTTCTTGTTTTCATGTCGATGGTAATCTTCCTCGTTGTTTTATTTGTTATATAGTTTTTTAAAAGTTTAATTAACGGTTCGTCAGCACACAGATAAACCCTGAGAGGTTTTCGTTGTGTGGCTAAAATCAAATGTAAAATAAGCTGTTTTAGAAATAAAGACTGCTGAATCTCGTAAAGTTACGAGATTTCTCGTACATCTGGCAACCCTGCTTGTCTACTTAAGGATACATTTGGTTAGTAAGTATAAGTATGGTCAGTATGTAATCCCATTTTTATTTACAGTGGATTTTACGACGTCCCGCTCCGGCAGACCGGTCATCTTGCTTGGGGATCGTCGGTTCTATCTCACTAAAAGTAATGGTCACATTGGTTGGTGGTGCTGCAGTAGAGCCAGGTGCAGTGGCTGCAAGGCTACCATCATCACATACGAGAGCGGCTTCTACTGGGTCAAAGGACCCCATAATCATAAAATACAAAAACAAATTATGCCTTAGTAATATAATAATGCATTCTGAATTTTACCTTTCATACTCTTCTTGTTTTCATGTCGATGGTAATCTTCCTCGTTGTTTAATTTGTTATATAGTTTTGTAGAAGTTTAATTAACGGTTCGTCAGCACACAGAAAAACCCTAAGAGATTTTCGTCGTGTGGCTAAAATCAAATGTAAAATAAGCCATGTGTTTTAGAAATAAATAAAGCCCAGTAGGTGGCCACGTTGACTGCGGCATCAGTAGCATGTCATACCCTTATCTTTACTTGTCTACTTAAGGATACATTTGGTAAGTAAGTATAAGTATGGTCAGTATGTAATCCCATTTTTATTTGCAGTGGTTTTTACGACGTCCCGCACCGGCAGGCCGGTCATCTTGCTTGGGGATCGTCGGTTCTATCTCACTAAAAGTAATGGCCACATTGGTTGGTGGTGCTGCAGTAGAGCCAGGTGCAGTGGCTGCAAGGTTACCATCATCACATACGAGAACGGCTTCTACTGGGTCAAAGGATCTCATAATCATATAAGGGGAAAATATAAGAGAAAAATAAATTAGAGTATAGTTATAACACATTCTGAATGTTGTCTTATATACCCCTAAGCATTACCTATCTACTTAAGAATACAAGATTCCATCTCTTTTTGCAGACATCCTGTTTTCGCATACAAAGACAGGTCGACCGATTTTGTTTATAGGCAATTATCGTTACTATAAGAACAATAGATGTCGAGGAACCAAAGCCACGTGGTTCTGTATGCGAAGCGGCAGACGATATGGGAACAATGTGGCTTGTAAAGCGTCCGTCACTACTGTGGATGGAACTATTGTTCATTATAAACATGTTCATAATCATTTGTAGAAGATTATAAAGAGATTCGGTCCTTTATATACAAAAAAACCTCGAAGCACCACATTTTGATTTTCTCTGGATTTTATATCAATCACCTATTTTAAACTCAGTGTTATTTCTTTGATTTATTAATTTGCTTCTACTACATTAAATTATCACTTATTTAAAATACATACCTACTAAAGTATAAAATACATTTAGGTACCAAACTATCGTATCATTTTGAAACACTAACAAATTAAAAATATTGACAGCTTGCTACTATTAACAATGTGTAATTGCTATTGACTTGCTATCAAGAGAGGATACGTAATTGTATCTACACTAGCTTTTCCTTGCTACCTACAGTATTGTAAGAAAAATATATTTGCGAATCTACTATAGACAGTGTTATCAACGGAGACGCGCCCCACTCTTCTTCCTAATGCTTACAGGTACAAGTGTGCAACATTCCGATAGTATTTTAGTTTTGTCGATACACAGTAATTACTTATTGGTGGGTAATTAGTGAGTAGATATTGTCAAAACTTAAACTCGTGCGGAATTAACTAGCGATAACCACTAACGAGGTGGACCGACGACCTTGTGAAGGCCGCAGGAACCCGTTGGATGCGAGAAGCACAGAACCGGTCGAAGTGGAAGTGCTTGGGGGAGGCCTATGTCCAGCAGTGGACAGAGTGGTCTTTCGGCTGAAATGATGATGATGATGAACCACTAACGATTAAGAAGAGTGTGGGGTGCGTCTTCGTGGATGGAATTATCAGTACCTACTTACTAGTTTATTGACGAGCACCTACCGTTCTTCATAAGTTCGTGTATCAAGTATTAAGATTAACTTGTATTTCTCATGATAAGTGAATTGTTTTCTTTTTGAGAAATACATGTCTAAAATCGTAGAAGAACTTAGATGTATATGTCTATTATGTATTGTCTTGATTCATAATCTTAGACAAAAAAAAAACTATTTTTATTAAATCAATGGAATCGGCAACCAAAAGTTGTAAAAGTAGTGTAGGTAAAGGTTTTTGCGTATTGCATATGTTTAGTTTTATGTTATCAATACGCTTTCAAAGTGGGTCTTATTTCACCGTTTTTATTAGGTTCATAATGCACCGTATTAAACAGGCGGGTTACTTTAGGATTGACCTCATACTTAATGTGGGCTTTTTCTTAATCGCAGTAATTTGATGTCTCAACGTTTTGTAAATAATTATATAATCTGTGTTGATAAATAAAATGGAATAAATAAGCATAACATTTTATTATTAAGTTTCGTCACCAAACTAATATTAATTTGTGTACCTAAATACACGTGGAGGCCTGACACAGCTAGAAGGCGTCGCGGCAGACCCCGTATTGATGGCGAGACGAGCTGGACATAACAAACGACCAGTGGTCCACTTTAGCCCAGGATCGAAAGAGCTGGAAGTCATGGGGAGAGGCCTTTGCCCAGCAGTGGGATGATGCACAGTAACCAGAAAAAATAAAAAATAAATATTATTTTTTTAAGATTTTTATTTTAAGGTTGTTTGAATTTTTCATCAGTGCCTCTGTTTGCGTAAATTAAACCACAGATCCACATATTTAGATACCTCCATCTCTATATAACCCTTTGAAGAATACAGGCGTGAACGTTGTGTGTTATTTCTTAGAATGTTTTAGAAATATTTCGACGTCAATTAGGTACCTAATACTTCTTTTTTTTTTCAGAAATGATTCTTCCCGATCCACTTGCGGAGGAAGAAAACGCAGATGAAGGTCTGTTACCCAGAACAAGGAACAAATACGCCGTAGCGTATGACAACTTCCTCCAGTGGAAAAACACCCAAAATGACAACTCATTTAGTGAGAATGTATTTTTGGGTTACTTCAATGAAATGGCACTTAAATACAAGCCCAGCACGCTGTGGTGTATTTATTCCATGTTGAAAAACACTGTTTCTAGCAAAAATGGTGTTGACATCAAAACGTACGCCAACCTGACGGAGTTTTTAAGGAAACGCTCAGACGGTTTTACAAGAAGGAAGTTCAAAATATTGTCAGGAAATGACGTTGAAAGGTTTTTGAAAGAAGCTCCGGATAGTCAGTACTTGGCAACAAAGGTCAGTTGAACTAATTAAGGTCAACGCACACTTATAAGCACTAAACGAGATCAGCGTCGTCTTAACTCGAGCCGTTCGGGATTCTTTCTACGAAATTCCATACTGCAAGGCACACTTATCAGCATCGCTTCGACTCGGTATCAATTGGTTTATTCCGTAAAGATCTCACCGTGAAAACTTAGGTGAGCTCTCATTTCATCTGATCCTAGGGATTGACTCGACTGACAGTTCACTTCACCTAAGTTTGAAGATAGGCTGGTAGTAAACAGCAGTCACCGAGTTTTTGGTTGAGCGGTGGGGGGCTATGCCTCGACCTACCTCTCCGTAGCCACGCAACGCATACGACAAAATTAAATACAAAACCATAAACCGAGAATAAGAAGATCCCAGGCAAGGGTGTTATTACATAGGACTTAAACATAACTGAAGAGCAGTGGTGGCAAAGTGGTAACAGCCGCGACTTACGAGTTGTAGGTCGTAGGTTCGAACCCAGACAGGCACTTTGTGTAAATTATTTCATCACCACTGCTCTCAAAACGGTGAAGGACAACATCGTGACGAAACCGACATGTCCTAGAACCAAAAATTCGAAGACACGTGACATCTACCAAACCGCACTGGGCCCGCGTGGTGGATTACGGCCCACTGCCTCTCACAGAGGCCCATGTCCCAACAGTGGGAACATTATGGGCTGATTTTGTAAACATAACTGGCGAAAAGGGCAATGGAGAGTGGCTATGCTTGGAGTTGCCCTACGTGATCGAATCAGAACTGAGGAGATCCGCAGGAGAACCAAGATAACCGACATAGCCCGAAGAATTTCCAAACTAGTGGGCAGGGCACATTGCTCGCAGAGCAGATGGCCGATACGGCCGAAAGGTTCTGGAGTGGGGACCGCGTACCGGCAGAACCACACAGAACCGGTCGAAGTGGAGGCCTATGTCCAGGAGTGGACGTCTTTCCGCTGAAATGATGATGATGAACTGGCGAAATGTGGGTGTACTATTAATACACAATACCTTCGGGTAAAAAAAAGGCGTGATCCGATGATGTGTGGCTGCCGTCAATCAACCTCTGCTGTGTGATAATGATAAGCGAGGTGACGCCTAGCCGGAAGAGCGGCTTTCTCGCGAGCCGGCCGACCCTGTTACGAGCTTCCGTTCTGTTGACGATGTGTCGATAAACGAGGTGATAATGATCTGGTGCAGTGCTTATACATTAGTGTGCGATGATCTTAATCTATACCTACTACATATTTATTATTTTGTGTCGTTACTTCATACCTTATGATTGTTTTATCTTTTACCAGGTTGCGTTAATATTCGGAATTGCTGGGGGATGTAGACGCCATGAACTACAAAGTATTACTACTAAAGATATAGAAAATCACGGCAAAATGCTTCTAGTCAGAGTCACTAATACTAAAAACAAAATTCCACGAACATTTACTATTCACGGTCCGTATTATGAATTAGTAAAGAAATATGAAGCTCTACGTTCGAAAAAAGCAAAGAATCCGCGGTTTTTTCAAAATTTTCAAAGAGGTAAATGTACGGTTCAACCTATTGGTGTGAACAAATTTGGTACCATGCCGAAGGAAATCGCGAAGTTTTTAGGATTACCAGATGCTGACTGTTACACCGGACACAGCTTTAGAAGAACTTCAGTTACATTGGGGCGATTTAATTGACTTTAAAGCGTCAGGTGCAGGTCAGCGTCAGCGGCAGGTGGCGATATAATACAGCCGAAGAATCTTATGTCGAAGAATCGATAAAACACAGGCAATCAATTTGGAGCCTGACACTTAACAAGTTTTGACATGTCGCCATTGCACACGTGTGAACTTCGATCAAGAAATCGAATCTTGCGCACCCTTGAAGTTGTTGTTGTTTGTTGTTTGAAAAATTCTTTATTAACATAAAACATACAAAGCTGTAGTACTTAAAAATAAAGCAACAGTTGCAGTAATATTATAAACAACACTTCTACAGGCTAAGATCACCTTTATAAGTATATATTAATGATGGTTACAAACTTATTACAACATGAGGAATAAAATAATTTAACCATACATATTATCTGATGAAATTATTGAGACTAATTTCATTTATATAAAGAAAAGAATAAAAATAGTGAGGGGGTAGCAGCAAAATATTTAACTACGCGCTCAGCGTAAGTGCGACCGGTGCAAGCGGTAGCTCAGGTGATCGCGCGTGGCCACCAGCGGCGCACGAGCTACCGCGCCTCCCGCGCGCTGACCTGTATACGGTGAGAGCGGGGAGGCGCTGGCGCATCGTAACGCCCACCTACGACGCGTTATCAGTATTGTGCGCAAACAACACGTAGTGATGGGGAAGCTTGTATGTACCGTATCTATCGATATGTCGCAAGTCCTTCAATTCAATTTTACCTTAAATATTTATTGTTAGCAATAAATTTATTTTGATGACATTTATTTTTGTTGTAAAATTTACGAGTTAATTTTAGGATGAATTTTGTTATGCTAGGTAATTTTATATTAATGTGTAGTGCTTTAAGGTTAGTTTTAAACGGAGTATTATAGGCAATTTTGACTGCTTTATTTTGAGTTTTTTGTAACAAGTTATAATTAGACTGACAAGCAGGGCTCTGAACCGGTTTAAAAAGAGCGGTTAATTTCGATTAAGTACCGGTAAATACACACATCAAAAGTGTCTAGGGATCAACATATATTTTTGCAATAACTTTTCTCCTGATTGATATTAATTAAAATTTTCTTTAAGGATTCATCAAATAAAGTGTTTCCGTTTGTCACAGTAACGATAAACCAAGTCACCTTTGCATTAATAAAGAAATTTGCCATTTTCCTAATAAAGGGATTTTTGACATTTGAACCACTAACACAAAAGTTCGAAAAAAAGACTGAAATAACAGTTTTCTTTAAAATTTTATTGGGTAACTTAAACAATTAATAATCCGTGTTTCTATCGCGAACACTAACAACACAAGAACATCGGTTTGGCATACTCAAAATGAGTTCATCCAAATCACGCTGTGGAATGGCCGCCCATGTTCGTTGCAACAACAAAAAAAGGTCTTCTTGCGACTGGATACCCTCCATATTCGGCAGAGCTCTTCTCTGTAGCATATCCCATGCATGCTCAATCGGGTTCAAGTCTGGCGACTGAGCAGGCCAGGGCAGGACATTGATGTTAGCTGCGGCGAGAGTCTGTCTTACAACTCTTGCGGTGTGCGGTCGTGCATTATCATGCATTAACTGAAATAAGGGACCGATTTGCACTTGTAGAGGAACGATGACGTCTGATACAATCGTCTCAGCATAAATTTGAGCGTTGAGGTTGCCTCTGATCCAAATCAACTCAGTTCTTCCGCCGATCCAAATACCCGCCCATACCATGATGGTTCCACCACTATAAGGATGGACTTCCTGGCAGGATTTTAATCGCTGTTGGCGTCCAGGGGTTCTCCAGTGTCGTATACGTCTTGTATCCGGTCTCATACCAAAACGAGACTCATCAGAAAAGCACACGAAACGCCATTGTTCTTCTGCCCAATTTCTGTGTTCAAGAGCCCATTGATATCGAATCCTACGATTGTGCATTGCTATAGGTGGTACCCGTAGCGGTCTTCGGGAATGAAGGTTCACTTCATGCAAGCGGTTTCTGACTGTTTGGTCGCTAATTAAGTTCCCTGAAGAGTGATGAAGCCTCACGGCTAACATCATGGCGGTTATTGTTGGAGCTCTTCGAGTTAAGATTTGAATGTATCGGTCTTGTCTCCGTGTGGTGCAGCGATACCGTCCTCCATGGCGCTCAGCCACGGTACCAGTGCTTCGGTAACGTGTCCAAAGTCGACTGATAACACTCTGACTTGTATTCAGAGCTAAAGCCACAGTACGTTGCCGGGAACCAGCTTCTATCATTCCCACGGCTCTGAGCATTTCTTCCCTGCTTAAATGACGTCGCCGCTCCATAATAACGTTGGTTTTAATCAGTAGTAGGGAAACAGTAGCACTAATAATGTCTTCAATGCGTTGTATGTTTTTATATGGAAAATATTGACAGCTGATTTTCATCTTTTACTCGAATTTGATTCACAGTTCCTGATTCAAATTATGAAATGCACCAAAAAGGATCCATATAAATTTATAAAATCATAAATTTATTACAAAGCCACATCTCAATCTCAAGAAATCCGCATAAAAATGCTTGATCCCTAGACACTTTTGATGTGTGTATATCGTTCCTTCATTAACCGGTTAAACAAGTGAACTGTTCTTATGAAATGAAACCCAAATGATAAAGGTTACCGGTTACTTAAGCACAAACGGTTTTAACACCCAAATTACCCGGTTAATTCCGTAATAAAATTTTGTAACTAAATGATATCGCAACGTCCAGACCGTGCTCGCGAGAGTGGCGGGGGCCGGGGTTCAAACTTGGTCTTAACCGGTTAATTTCCACTATCAAAACCAAAATTCATGAAAAACCAATAAAAACCGGTAAAGTGCAAACCTTAACCTAAATCGATTTCGGTTTGGGGTCAATGACCGTAACCGGTTAAGAATTTCAACCGGTTTCCGAGCCCTGCTGACAAGTGCTACTCCATACCGGACACGAATAGGTGATGCAAGGTCTTATTAGAGTGGTGTATAACCTAAGTTTGGTATTAGCGCTGAGTTTACATTTTCGATTCAGTATAGGACTGAGAAAACCAATTGCTTGTGCATCTTTAACGCGCAGTTTATTTACGTGTTTTGTCACCCTTGAAGTAGTTTATACTGAATAAAGGTTAAATGTAGGAATGCCATCAGTTTTAACCGACTTCAAAAAGGAGGAGGTTCTCAATTCGACTGTATGTGATTTTTTTGTATGTTTGTTACGCGATATCTCCGGCAATTGTAAATAGATTAAAAAAAAAAAAAGATAGTGTATGCGTCTAGGGGGTGGTCGCATATAAATTTTATTAACTTTGCATGGGTAGTTTTTGAATTAGTATTGATAATATGTATTTTTGTCACTTAGTTTATATTGATGATGTTATAATGACTTCCTGTTACTGATATTTACATAGCAAATAGTGTTTGTTATACGAATTTGTGTGGGGTAAGTAACGACACCGACTTCAGAAACTAAAGTTATTTTTCACTTTGTAGTGTCTTTTATGGAAGTCGGCTGTTTTTTTTTTCTTGCAAAAAAGTTTTTATTTTTCACTTTTATTTATTGATATATGTTTTCTTTTACAATTCTTTGAGATTTCTAAAATAAGGCTCAGTTTGATGAAATTAATTCAGCCAAAGCCTGAATAAACCTAGATTTAAGGACCTATAATTACTTTTGTTTTGTATTTAAGCATTCTTAGTTAAATTAAATAATTAATCTTTAATTTTATTAATTATGCTGGTGCTCCTGATAAGATAAAAGTTTGTAATAAATGAGTTTGAAACGACAATGTTACCTTTTACTTTTCCGTATGCAGATTCAGTTATGGGGCAAACATTTCGGTACAAGTTCTAACACTATTAATTTAACCTTTTTAGTTCTGATATATACTAAGACGCGCTATGGTAAGCCGGCGATCCAAGTGGGGAAGTACAGGTTTAACCGGAACAACCGCAGTTCTGGAGCCAGGTCTTTGTGGATCTGTTGTAGGAACAGCATGGGATGCAGAGCCACGATCACTACCTTCAATGACGTAGTGATTAAACAGAAATGTGTGCATAACCATTAAGATAGATTCAGGGCAGACAGAAGCGTAGCTCGACCGCTGTACAATACGACGGATGTAACTTGGCGGGCCTGAACTTTGCGCAGAAGGCTGCGCAGTAAGATTTTTTAGGAACCAAATGGTGACATGAGGCGAGTGTGAGTGAGAGAACATGCGCGAAAGTTCTTAGTGCCTATGTTCGGTCGTATTGTACGTTGCGTTTGAACGGTGGCCAAGTAAACAATCCGCGTTCTGCTCGAGCGCGTGCTGTTAAGGGGGATGCGCTAGGTTAGCCCGCGTTTTTTGCAATTTGCAGGTCAGTATCATGTTGTATGTTGATCAAAATATGATTCGTGACAGTACCGTATGTATTTACAGAATGATCAATTCATGAAATAGTAGGTAATAGTAAATCAGTAGGATAATTTGTACAGACGCCAGCACATCAAGCTACCCGAAACTGTCAAATTTTACCAATCAACTTTGACACCTATGCTTTAGCGATAAAGTTGAAAATTTGTTAAAGAAATTTGACAGATTGTAGTAGCTTGATGTGCTGGCGTCTGTACTTAGACAGTCGCATTGATGGTTCTCATGTTCTCATGGTTATAATTCTGTGCTACCTGCAAATTGCAAAAAACGTAACAAAATTTGAATTTCGTCATTCTGGCGCTTTCGCCAGTCAAGCTGTTCAACTATGCTTCGTGCACCTCCTTCGATGTGATGGCTGTTTTTATCCAATTACAAGGCAGATGCGCGGAGCACAGTTGGTGCGTAAACAAAGTGGATACCTAGCTACTTTCGGGCGAAAACGCCAATGGCCCAACTGGATATTCTCGCTGAAGCTGGAGATATCTTGACCATCATTTTAATTCGCTGGTCAAGCTGTGCTGGTCTGCTCTGATAATAAATTGTTTATTACCATATATTATATTTCAGACAGAGTAGTCTCATATTTTACGACGGTAATGTCTACACAAGTTGCATGGTTTTGTTTATTCTTTGAAATAAACCGTCCCCAAAGTGCGATAATTATTGCTTGCATAAGTAAAATTATATTGACTATATAATAACCTTGTAAACTTATTAAATAGGTAATTAATTATCGTCGATAAGTTTAGAAATTAGTCAAATTTTTAATAATAAAACGTTTTGTCTTTTATTCATCTTTGAAATTAATATTTCTTTACGTATTTATCAGAAAATCTTTTTTATGTTTTTAGTATGTAGGTAAGTAACTTATCTAAATGTTGGTCCCAGCTTATATTTTGTTCTATCAGCTTATTGTGTTAAAGATATAAAATTATTATTTTAGTTTGTAATGTGTGTTTCATTTGTATTTCTATATAGGTAATATATAACCAAATAATATGTGTATTATACATATTATTTGGTGTATAAGCGAAGCAAAATGAGTAAGTAAGGATTGTTCTGAGTGAAGTTGAGCGTGGATGATGATGAATGTATTATGCTTTAGTCTTGATTGAGGGTGTGCTGCCGCCGTGCCATCAAATTTTCACCGCGATGATTTCGCCGTGTGGAGACATGTTCTAAGAGAGTGTATACGTGGCACGACGATAAAATCGCCGCGATTCTCCCGCTCGTGGGGACGGACCCTAAGAGACGTTCCTATATAAGATCAGCGTGGAACGAACTTAACTGTTTAGGTATGTTTAATTGTTCAACAATGATTTCAATTTGTAACTTTTTATGATTTATAAAAAAAAAAAAAAAAAAGGTACTCCGGGTGCAACCAACACTATATATAAAGTTTAAGCTGAAGTAAGACGGGGGCATAATTATAAGCAAAACGTTGTTATTTCCATGTCTTTCGTTTCTGCATATTTGGTCTAAGAACTATAGATTTGAAAATAACTGCTGCAAATTTGTTATAAGTAGTTATGATTTCAATGAGTCATGTTATTTATAAATAATTTGGTTTTTGTTTCTGAGTTTTTTATTTGCTTTTCAGGTGCTAGAATTATGCAAACGAATAGAGGTACTCCGCTCCTTCAGATAAAAGGGCACAGGTACAATTGCAAGCGGAATTTGGGCGGAAGGATCTACTGGGTTTGCAATAAAGCCCCACAGGGATGCAGGGTCTCCATCGTCACTTATGATGACGTCATCATCAGAGTTAAGAATCAACACAACCATCCTTAAGGACTCGTCAAGTTTTTGTCTAATAAAATTCCAGTTTATTTTTTAATAAATTTTTGGTTCGAATGTGATTTTGACAAAGTAGCATACTATTGTTTTATGTGTGTGTCTCGTGTGATGGTTATGTTATTAAAGCTTTAGAAAAAATATAGACGACGAGTTGCCATGCTATGCTGCAAATAACATTATAGGTTTGGATGAAAATAAAAAAACCGGCCAAGTGCGTGTCGGGCCACGCACAGTGTAGGGTAGTAGTAGCCCGTTATCACAATGTAGTACGATTCTGTTGTTTTTCTGAATGTAAAAAAATAAAAAAAATCATAATTTGTTTTTAATGCAAGTCAAGCAACTACTTCATCTTAGTCACTTTAAAGGATTAATGCTAAGGATTTTGCATTTGGTACAAAATTATCCAACACCCAAGTTCAACGACTATTAGGTACTGCTAAACTAATAAAGTTATCTTAACCGCTATAATTTTCCTTTAAAGTTCATGAAATGCACTAAAAACCCAAACCTCGGACAGACAGACAGACAGACGTGTCCGTCCGACATGACGAAACTATAAGGGTTCCTTGTAGGAAATACGAAACCCTAAAAAAGAGGCAGCTCGAACGTAGCATTCGTAGCGCATTATGAGCTACGACGTAGCACGAAGCGTAGCGTATCGACTTCTCTACGAGAATAATAATAGTACCTATTATTCTCGTAGAGGAGTATCGCTACGCTTCGTTGAATTGTCTGTTCGTTGTTGTCCAAGTCCTTGTTCATATTAGGAATTTGCAAATCAAGTAATAATAAGGATCCCCTAGTTAAAGCATAATAATTGAGTAAATTGGATCTGAGCAACTTGTTAGATAAACAATCTTTGTTATATAAGATAAGTAAATTTTATCTATTTTAATGTACATAATGTAAGTTCTTGCCTTTTAATTAAGAATCATAATAATTATGTAGTATTTGTACAGACGCCAGCACATCAATTTACCCGAAACTGTCAAATTTTCCCAATCAACTTTGAACCTTATGCTTTAGCGATAAAGTTGAAAATATATTTAAGAAATTTGACAGGTTGTAGTAGCTTGATGTGCTGGCGTCTGTACAAAGTTGTTCTATTGCTATGTTTTTGATAATTAGGTATAGTATCACTATCTAGTCTTGTTATATTGTTGGTATTCTCGTTAACATTTTTTGTTCTTTTATAGTGTTTGTCGTATTTATGTGGAATATCTATGTCGCAGGGAAATGAGGATATCAGGAATTTCACGAAATCCCTAGGGATATCACGAAATCCCGGTAGATGTCGAATATTCTTGTTTAATACGTCTTCTTACTAAAACTATCTAGTGATAGTAGTAAAACACCAATTTATCGTCAGTGATATGTCGTTTCATTAAACTAAATCTAGTAAAATGTCAGAAAAGTGGATACTGCCGAATAAAAATCGAGCCCTGCATTTCTCTCGCTCGCTCTACGCTCGTACCCACACGGGCACTAGTGGGAGTTTTTTTTTTTCTACCTAATGAACGAATCCACGTAATAGAAAAAGGTATACCTGATATCATTGACAGCATATTGTTTAGTTGATTAAAACTTTATTTTCTAATAAAAATGCACCAGCAAATTTGTAATTTTGTTTTATTACTTTATTCATCAACAGTATTCTTTATTTCACTACATTTAGTTTAGTGAAATGACATATTATATCTCTGACTTTATATTAGTATTTTGTCATATCACTAGATAGTTTTAGTAAGAAGACGTAATAAACAAGAATATTCGACATCTACCGGGATTTCGTGATATCCCTAGGGATTTCGTGAAATCCCTGATAACCTCATTTCCCTGCGACATCTATACATATTATAAATTGTAGTCGCTTTTCGTGTCTATCTGTGTGACCGAGTTGATCTTCTGAACTAGGTAACGGAAATTGGTGCGGTTTTCAGCATCATTGATAATTTATTCCGGAAGGTTTATATTATGTATAAAACATGAAATTTAAACTTTAATAGTATAATAAGGAAATCATGATGTTATGATAATGGCGTGATCACCGTGCGAAGCAGGGGCGGCTCGCTAGTTTTTAATTAAAACAATATCATCATATTATTTATTATTTTACATTTAAAGAATTTCATTTTCTTAAATAGCGTTACCAAGCTGCATGGAAAATAAAATATGTAAAAAGAAACTCTATGGTTTGCCTTTCCTTCCTTCTTTTGTAGCATAATCAGCCTATAATGTTCCCACTGTGGGACACAGGCCTTCTCTTGGTGAGAGGGAGTGGGCCGTAATTCACTACGCGGACCTAGTGCGGGTTAGTTACACCCTTGTTGCAAAATTGTGTTTATTAGATGACCGTAATGATGCTTTTTTTTCTACAGTGACTGCAGGCCCATCACACGTGCCAACACGGCTCGTGCCGGGTCAATGGACCGGTCAGCTGAAATGGACGACGCCAAGCTGCATTACGTGCTCGCCTGAATTACAACACCTCTGGTTATCCTGCAAGGCAACCAAAGTAACAAAGCCAAACGAAGACCCAAACATAGTTTGGCCAGAGACCTTGATTTTGCACTTGATTACAGTGAGATTGATCACAAAGTTTCATAAAGGTCAAATTCATGATAGACAAGAATTTCAGTTCCAAATTGAACCATCTGAGATATACGACAAACTACAAAAGCTCTGGGTGGGTGGAGTGATACCAATAGTGGAAATTCCGCCCCCACCTGGCGGCAAATTGAAGCTAATGATTTTAATAAAGATCAGTGAGATCCTTGGAATTATACCCAAAAAACAGACTCTGATCAATAAACTCTGGGCGCAGATCGAAAAACAATCACCCGGCAAAGTGGTAGACTTGGCTTGAAATCAAAATTAACCTACTCATTTCAATGTTATCATTTATGTAACACTTACAAAGTCATTAAAGACTGGTTAATGTTCTTGTAACCAACCAAATTATGCGTTTGATTACAAAATAAATAAAAGCAGTAACAAATTGTATTTTTATTCTCATCGGGATCAAGAATACCAATTGACTTCATTAAGATCGTGATAGTAGATAATAGATATATTGATATTGTGGAGATCTAGAGTAAAGTTTATTCATAAAAAGATCATTTGTCTTAACAAATGCATTTTTTGTAGTTGCAGAAACCGCTGAACCTCCACCGGTCTCTCCGAAAAAATCATGGCTAACCAAAGTATGGACAGGAGCAATACAGTGGAAACGGCATAACAGGGAACCAGGTCACAACCGGTCAGTAGTGTGCTGCGATATATTAGCTGCCACAAATACAATAGCAGAACTGAATGTGAACGCTTGGCCCCATTTGTTAGAACTGCTTTTGTTGCCGAAAGGAGCGCTTGATAGAATTGGAGGAAGACAATTCCTACAGTTCTCACAGTCTGTATTGTTTAAAATGGAGCCGTCACTCGAGCTCGATCTGCTCACTCGCGCTTTGTCGGGTGGAATGATTGGCTGCGTGAAGTTCAACCCAGCGCCTGGATGCTCCATAAAAATGCTAGTGCTCATGTACACGCCCACCGCAAAGTTGTATCTCGGCATTGTACCTCTCGATCAGAACCGTTTTATTGGTAGACTTCACGATCTGATAAGGGCAAGGTTGAGCAAATTGCAACAAAAAAATGCTAATTTAACTTAAATGTTAGTTAAAGGTTTTGCACTAACCTACCACCGTATTTTCAAATATTTTATTTATACGAAATATACTGAATTTCGTATTATTAGGTACCTACTTGAAGTGTATTCTAATATGTACCTACATGTCTAGCTTTTAAGTGTACTCTCCATAAATATGTTGTAGTAATGTACCGATCCTTTATACTCTAGTCGTTAGATGTAGTGCTTTCAGAGGTGCCATTCGTGTACTTTAAGAACGTTCGCGATCTTAACTCAGTCTCTATCTGTCAAAAAATCACAGGATGACACTCAATGAAATAAAAAAAAAAACAAATAAAATTGTCAAATTTTTAGACATTGAGTGTCACTGAGACGAGATTGTGGCTCAAATTTGAACGCTTTTAAGTGCGAAAATTAACCTTCTGTTATAGTCATAATACGGATTAAATTTATTTATTTACTTAATTTATTATTAAATAAAATGGAATGTCATCAACATAAACACAGACAATGAGTTATATTTCCTTTTACCAGTTGAGTTTAAAAATATAAAAAATATTTAAGCTCCATTATAGTAGATACAGCGTGCCGCTTTAATGACGACGACGACGTGTTTTCGTTTTATGAACATTTTTTTATTTCATTAAACGTTATTATTTATTTACCTACACTTTTCTAAAATATCATCTTGGAGCAACCTGTACTTAAAGAACTGTAGCGCAGGGATCATTTGCCGGGGTCACGGTTCATTACATGGAACATCGCATCAATGAAATTAAAACGAATCAGTAGGCGAATTGAAGGAAAAAAAGGGAGACCTATGTCGGCGAGTGGCGCTATCGATAGTTTTCAAATTACGAATTATTTTATGTTGTTATATTTTTTATGATTACTGGCCAGTGTGTTAAATGAATTTCGTCATTGTAGCGGCACGTTGTATTTTTTTTAAATAATGAATCTCAAACAGTAGAAATTAAAAACAGTATTAAAGTAAGAACCCTCTATACTGAATAGTATATAAGTTAACTTTATTAAATTGTCAAAATATCTGAAGAAAACAGAAAAAAATTACAAATCTCGTAGTGATGTAGGTAGGTACCTAATAATGTCAATCAAAAATAAAATATATTAATCAATGTTAATATTGCATGATTATTACCTACAAAAGAACTACTTATAAATAAATAAAAATATTGACCTCCTGTTTCAAAAAACTTACCCGATCATTTAAGGGTAACACATTACCAAATATTGTAATAACTAAGTACTTTATCTACTACCGTATATCGTCATAATCAATGTTCTAATAATATAATTATGCCTGTAATCCCATGTAAACCCATGTTCACAATTTACTCATCAAATAATTACATTCCACAATACGTCTTTTATTACAAACTTACAAAAAAATGTTTTTTTACATGCGAGAAAATAATAAATTTTTGGTGTGGAAAGGAATTCATCCGCAGTACCTATTTCCATCACTAAGGAACGATCTAACTTTATTACTTTTAATACCATATTTTTTTCTTTTTATAATACAATACTTGTACATTAACTCTAATTTCAGTGTAGACAAGCTTCTGCCCGCGTGAAATTTCACCCTCTCCCCATTCACCCTCTTAGGGGTGGAATTTCGAAAAACCCTTTCTTAGTGGATACCTACTCTTCACAAAGAACACACCCTCCAAATTTCTTGTTTCTAGGCCCAGCGGTTGGCTGTGCGTTGATGTATCAGTCAGTCAGGACTTTGAATTTTATATATAGAAGATAGATTTCATTAGAAGGTACATGAACATTTGTCTTAATAAATTAATTTTGTTGCAGCGATTGCAGGACCTTCGTCGGACATTCAGGAAAAACTGTACTACAAGATATGGTCAGGCGCCATAGAGTGGAAACGGCATGACAGGACAAACGTGTCATCATTTTCTTGCGACATCTTAGCTGCCCTTTCTGCGCTGTCAAATATAAAGGGCGACACTTGGCCAAATTCGTTACAACTTCACTTGATTCCGAAAGAAACATACCTAAGTGTTGGAACAGGAATGGGCATGCACACAGTATGGTTTATAATCGAGCCGTGCATCGAACGCACCGAGCTCACGAAAGCCTTGCAGCAAGGGATGGTCGCCAGCGTGAAGTTCGCTCCCTCGCCGGGCTGCGACATAAAAGTGTTGATGTTACTGTACGAACACCCCAACAAGTATTTTGGCTTTATACCTCACGAGCAGGACAAGTATATAATGGAACTTCACAGCCGGATCCAGAACAAGATTGAGCAGTTATTAAAGTTAAAAGGTTAGAGTTCAACCAATAATAGTTTTTTTAAGAAAGTTTCAGTGTTATTGTAACTTGGTACGTGGGCTATTTCATAACTTAATATTCATCAAACCCTCAAAATTTTGCGTCTTAATTGCGACTAATAACGTTAATTTCTTACAACAGTAGTTATCTTAAATTCAACCACTGAAATACAACATTTCTGTCAACAAACAAAGAAAACATAAAACAATTTGGGACATAACTAACCCAATTTAAAATGATCAAATTGGTTTAAAGATCAGTTTTTTGATCGAATGTATGATGAATTGGTTTAGAGATCTGTCTGTATGTTACCTTTTCACGCCTAAACCACTGAACGGATTTCGATAAAATTTGGCAGAGAGATAGATTGCATCCCGGGGAAAGACATAGGATAGTTTTTCTCCCGATATTCCCACGGGATCGACACTTATGCGGGTGAAACCGCGGGGCGCTGCTAGTATTATGTGAACATTTTTTTGTTGCAGTGACCTCAAAACATTTAAAGGCCCGTCCGATCAAGCCTGTACAGGTTACCAAAGTGTGGGAAGGAGTAGTACAGTGGATACGGTATGACAGGGCGCCAGTTATAAACGTGTCACCACTCACATGTATCATAGCAGCTGGCAAAACTTCACTGCCAGAACTGAGGGTCGACACTTGGCCTGTTTCGATGAAACTTTACTTGATGCCGAAGAAAGCAGTCGAAATTATGATTGGAGGATGGTTCTTCAGAGCGTCTGTGATGTTTCTATTGCAACCATCTATCGAGATTGAAGAAATTTCTAACGCCATGCAGCGTGGTATGGTCGGCTGCGTGAGGTTCGACCCCTCGCCGGGCTGCGACATCAAAGTTATAGTGTTACTGTACTTGCACTGTATACAGCGGTTTCTTGGCCTTGTACCTACCTAAGGAGCCAAACAAGTTTGTTAGTACATAATCTACAAGACTTTGTGAAATCGTTACTTAATCAGCTCATCATCTGCCTAGCCTTTTCTTAAGTATGTCGAGGTCGGCTTCCAGTTTAACCGGATGCAGCTGGATACCAGTAATTGCATGGAGCAAAGTATTGGTATCCAGCCTATCTGACCTCCACAACCCAGTTACTGGGTAATACGCTTTGGTAAGACTGGTTGTAGTACTGTAATACTATCGGGCTTCTGACGATCCGTAATGACTGTCAAAAATGAATACACAGAATGACAACCGAGACCAACGGCTTAATGTGCTTTACGAGGCACGATATGTAAAGATGGTCACCCATCCACGGAGTAACCGCGGCAAGCGTAGCTTAGCTACAAGCCCTTCCAGTACTTAGTCAGCTAATGTGGTAAAATATTTAGGATCCATAGTTATTTCTTTTTAACTAGCATGGCACCCAACTTGCATTCGCTTTCAAACAGTTTTATTGTAGATTGTAAATTGTGGATTAATGACAGTACTATTGTAATGATTGCAGGTTTTGATATAAATCCCCGTGTCCTAATTTACTTTGAGTGTGAGTCTATGGGGACACCTTACCCTAGAAATGTTCGACACAACACAGGTCGATGAAATCTGCAGATTGATCAAATATTGTTTTAAGTGTACTATCTAGAATAATATCGTGTCGATGTACCTGCAATGTATACTTAAATGATCTCAAATCATTATCATATTTATTACTAGTGCATAAATATTACAAGATGTACCATACAGTATAACGGGTGTAAAAAGACATTTAACGAAGCCGAGAGTAACTTGTACCCCCGTCGTTGTGATAATTTTTGTGTCCTGGACCATAACTGGGAACCCTCTGGTTACGGAGATATTGAAGGTCAAAATTCCAACTGTAACTGCGGTTTTTTTACGAAAACAAGTTTTTAATGATAAAACACAACTTTAAATACCCCCACGAGGCCCCGACCCCTGTACCGTTTCATGCACCCATAAGCACAATCATTTTTGCTTGCGTTACACTGCGCACTGCCGCAAACTGCAAATTTTCACACCAAAAATAAAAGTCGTTTCCCAGCAATTATTTTTGTGCAATTTTACTTAGTTCGATGTACAGAATGCGTAGTTTACGGCTACCTATGTGATGGGTCTTTTTACACCCTGTGTAGATATTGTAGTTTTAAGACTAAATAATCTTTACTTTAATATTTGCATGTAACGAACGTGTAAACATGTAAAATATTAAGTAGCATTTTATTTTTTATTTATTGTTTATTTTTTACAAAAAATTAAGTCACCCGACCGGTTATGGGTGAAATACCAAAATATAATTTTGTATTAAATTACGTACCCTACATTTATATTCAATGTTATTTACTACATATATTCAGTGTTACGTAACTTATTGGTGTCTATTAAACAAATCATATTAATATTTTATTCATATGTCAATATTCAGCAATTATATTCCAGTCCAGATAATTAGGTAGGTATTGTCTTAGAGCTCTTACAGATCTGCGACAACGTGTCGCGACAGCTGTCGCGAGCGGTCGCCGACGCAGATCAGCGACGATCCCCTACTGTCGCGCGACCGCCTGCGACTGCCCGCGACCGTAGCCGACAGTCGACGACAGCTGTCGAGGCACAGTATCGCAGATGTGTAAGAGCTCTTAGGTTCATCGATTGATAAAAAAGTTGTAACGTAGCGTACCCCGCACGTCCTTAGTAACAATTTACGGTTAAAGATATTTACATCCATGGCGCCTTTTTGTCGTAGCGGTAAGAGCGATTTTCGTGGTTCAAATGTTACTACTGACTTAAGGTTGGCTGTACTAAATTCTTGAAAATTACTTTCTCAAACAGTCATCTTTCTTTGATTTTTCATTGCTATTTTTTAAGAATTACATCATAATTATATCTGTTTCCCACAGGTCCTATATTCACCCAAACATGGAAAGGTAACCGAGTCCTGCACTTTGGTGGCAAGCATTTTAACTTTGTCAACCGCAACGGTCCAAAGACTTACTGGTACTGCAACCAAGCAACTAAAGGCTGCAGAGCGTCGGTGGTGACCCTGGATGACGTCATTATCAAGATGAAGGAACATAACCATTATTAACAACTGGTATTTTATTGTACGAGTGGCGATTTTAGATGTAGGTACACACGACGACATATCAAACTAATCTTTAGCAAAAATACAATACCCATGCCTACAATGGGAGGACAATTTAAACTAGAAATGAAATGATATTAGACATGATATTAAAAATGATATTACAACTAACCAAAATTTTTTCATCAATACCGGGAGCGCAAAATTGACCAGACAATATATGGCAAACCACTTTTGGCGAGCCACTTACGAGGCACGTATGATCTATCTACCTCTTTTTACTTATTGGGGAAATGTAGATTTAGCTTGATAAGTTTTCGTGCGTACGGCACCCCTGGCACCCTTAGCTGATAGCGTCGTGTGCAGCTTGCGGATTGGCATATAGCAATTTATAGCATAGCATGAGGTGTGGTTCTCATATGGTTCCTGGCAACATTATTGCAATTGTAGAATTATGATCATTTTGAGGTACGTAAGTTTACTGATTTTTATTTTATGTTGACGAAACACCCTTCAACTGTCAAGAAATCTCCTAGGGATCGGTAAGAATAGAAAAAGTAATTTTGTCTAATTACTGACAGTTGAGCTAACATATGTAGTTCTAATGTTTGCAGTAGTGCAGTGATTCACTAGTTGTGTATTGTCACAAATGTGTTCCTTAATATTATGAAATAATAAATATTTATGTGTTATATGGTAATAAAGAGAATAATTTTGATGCTCGTTTCTCTGTAGTTTCATAGTTTTTGTGTCTAGAGAATCACACTAATATTATAAAAGCGAAAGTTTGTGTGTGTGTGTTTATAATATGTTTGTTACTTCTTTACGTTCAAACGGCTGAACCCATTTTAATAAAATTTGGTATGGAGGTAGCTGCCACCCTGGATTAACATATAGGCTACTTTTTATCCCGATATTCTCACGGGATCGACATTTACGCGGGTGAAATCGCGGGGCGCAGTTAGTTAAGGATAATTACATGCCTGCGATGCCTCTTTGCTATACCTAGCGGTCGCAGTTTAGTTCGCTACCGTGCTGCACACGCCCATGCCAGGCATCGAGGTAAACCCCAAGCAGCTCGCGATAAAGACAGTGAGGTATCCTTCGGCATTTGCGTGCGTGTCTATTAACATCCAATTATTTTACATAGAGGTGACATCGAGGTAGCGAGTCCTTGATTGCGAGGTATTACTGTGAGGCATCTTCAGTAAAGCAATTACACTAACATAAAAAAATGGGTCAGGAGCTAATCATAAAACAGTACACAACATTAAAAACTTAAAATTAACAACTAAATGGATTCTAATAATATTAACTGAACAACAACAAAGATCAACAATAGCACGTGAGGCTCCATAAACGAACAAAATTGATAAAAGGACTGTTCGAAAGTGAAATTAATGAGTTCTTTGATAAAAGGACTGTTCGAAAGTGAAATTAATGAGTTCTTTGATAAAAGGACTGTTCGAAAGTGAAATTAATGAGTTCTTTGATAAAAGGACTGTTCGAAAGTGAAATTAATGAGTTTTTTGATAAAAGGACTGTTCGAAAGTGAAATTAATGAGTTCTTTGATAAAAGGACTGTTCGAAAGTGAAATTAATGAGTTCTTTGATAAAAGGACTGTTCGAAAGTGAAATTAACGAGTTCTTTGTTTAACAGACACAGAACCGTTTGCGTACACTAGATACGGAACGGTGTTGCTCGCTATTACCAAACATAGATTCAATATGAAACGCATGGCCGGTATGCGACGCTACAAATCCTGGTGAGGCTGCAAAGCCTCTGTCACCACGTCATCCGGACTAGGATCGTCCAGTCTCATGTTTAGATCTTTTTCATTAACACTTTGACTTAGTGTGCGTAGTGTGACGTAGTGTAGTGTAGGTTACACAAGAGCGACACGCGGCAACGGCAGACATAACTGCAGCTGTCGACAACATGCCGCTCGTTTATACGTATACGAGTACGTTGCTCAAGTACACGAGCGGCATGTTTCGATGGCGGCAGTTGCCTGTGCCGTGACGCGTGGTGCGTGGTGCTTGGTGGTGCTCGTGTGTATGAGAACTTTTCTGCTCTGCTCTTTATCTGCTTTCAGGGGTCAGTTTCGTGTGTTTCTCAAGCAGGCCGTGTCTCCCGATGATTTCTATGGACCACTTATTCTTGGCCTGCGATACGAGCTGGTTTAGATAATTTGCTTCTACGAAAAAGTAACTAATTATAGTTTAGCAACGTCGCTTACTATTATCCATACCACTTAGTGGATATTGGTAATGAAAATGTTAGTTTTCGTTCATTCGTTCTATCGAACTAGTGGTGTACATTACCATTCTGTTTCATATCAAGTTAATTTAATTTGGTCTTTTTCTTTTCAGTATCCCCAGTCTTCTCGCAGACGAAGCATGGGAAGCCATTGCTACATATAAACCATTACCGATTCAATTTCAAACACATGTTTGGTGACCGGGGTTACTGGGTGTGTAATCAAGCTTGGAAAGGCTGTCGGGTTGCCATCAGCACCAAGGGCAGTGTCATCATCCAAATTAAAAATCTACATAATCATCCTTGAACAGGTACTTACGATAGTATCCAAGAATGCGATCATTTTATATATAGTGGGTATAGAATGTGCATTCACTCGCTTTATTTACTTTAAACTGACCTTTACATATCATTCTGTTTTAATTTTCTCCATTAATTTTAATGATTTTGAAAGTCGACGATACGATTAGGAAGAAACTTTCTAATTTCCCTTTTTTTCTTGTAATGCACAAAGGTCTGTGTCAGGTTCTGTGTCAATTGGCATATCTTAAAAAAAAATAATAATACGGTAATAAAATAATTATTTTTCATACATACGTACAGGCGCCAGCACATCAAGCTACCCGAAACTGTAAAATTTTCCCAATCAACTTTGAACCTTTTACTTCAGCGATAAAGTTGAAAATCTATTTAAGAAATTTGACAGATTGTATATCTGTACATAAACTCACGCCTTCTTTCCATGGCGGTTGGCGGAATATTACACATACTCAACTACTCATACTCCTGCTTCGTAATTATGCTTTTAGTCACAATAAAATGCCTTTGATGACATAACTACATTTCAAATAGACAGGTTCTCAATATTATTTTTATTTTCCAGCCAAGTTTATCACCCTTGGCAGTGGGACCCAATGTTTATACTACAGAGGTATAAATATAATATTTATTAAAGAAAACATTCTGGACTGGAATACGGAAAATGTAATACGTAAGGGATTATTGATATAATAATAATAATAATAATATTCCACAACTATCACACAACGCCGTCTAGTCTCAAGCTAAGCAGAGCTTGTGTTATGAGTACTAGACAACTGATAAACATACTTATATATTTCTAAATACATACATATATAGATAAATTACACCCAGACACAGAACAAATGATCATGCTCATCATATGGTTATCTTATGTAGAAAGTTATTATTTCGAACAATTATTTGTAATAATAATACCAGACTAAAACTGTCCCACTGTAGGGCAAAGGCCTACAGTGGGACAGGTAACTCCTACAGAGAAAGCATGAGGCATAATCACCACGCTTGCTCAAGGGGGATAGGCGACTTGAGACGCTATTAATAATAGGTCCAGGTTTCCTCACGATGTTTTCCTTCACTAATGTCAATGATATCTAAGATAAACTTAGAAAGTATATATGAATTCAAAAATTGACATTGAACTTGCCCAGTTTTGAACCTTCAACCTCGTGCATAAGAAGCGAGGCCTTAACCACTGGACTTAAAAAAAAAACATCTTATTGAAAGAAAGAAGTAATAAAGAAAGAAATTGTATTGCTATTAAAATTAAAATACTGAAGTATAACATTAGACTTTTTCTAGAACCCTGCATGGTATCCTTTGCGATAATCCGGACGAATAAGGAATCAATGTATGGTTTGTTTCGTATGGTAGGGTAATTTTTCAACATAGTTGTTTATTCATACAACTGGGTACGAATAGACAATAGGACTTTAGAAGTAGACTAACAGTTGTTTACCTCCAATCCATCAATCTTTTTCTTTCTTTTACAGTTTTCTACGAAAACTGCTGCGGTAGGACCTATCTTTGGTACAAAGGTTTCTGGTACCGAAAGTACAAGGAGTCAGGATCTACCATCTGGTGGGTCTGCTACAAGAGATCCTCGTTGAGGTGCACCGGCTCCATCATCACTGATGCTGGGGAACTGGTGAATACGATCCCCCGTCATTCCCATGAGCAGAACATTTGGCAGAAAGCCTTTGACAGTCTCCTTAGCTGAAGTTAACAAAACATGATGTTTTAAACCACTTTGTTAGTGTTAAAATAGTTTTGCGAATTATTTTACTGTTCAACGTATATATTTAGGGATTACTTCACTAATTTTGAACTCAATTGGAACTTTTGTTTCGGTTGAGTCGATTTCGCTGATGAATTGTTGTTCCAATTGGTTTCGATGGAATCCGTACTAGTCTGTGCCTGTGCGCGCATGAAATTGCACAGGACCGTTTTTGGGGTGCCCAAGAGGATATTATGTAGAACAGTTTTATATACTATAGTGATACATTAAAGTCTGACATTCAGATCTTTCTAGTGAAATCGTGCAATGGAATGATATTTTTCTTTTTTAGGAGTTGCTGCAACCGAAATAATTCGTAAAACTATGTTTTTTTTATCTGTTGAAGTTTAGCTCTTAAGTATTTTTAGGTACCATTACAATTTTGTATGTCTCGTTAGTGTACCTTTGACATGTTTCTGAATATTTTCATAATAAGCGAATAAGTTTGTAGTTCAATGGCAGTTAATGCTAGTCAAGTTCTAAAAATAGAACACCTTTAACAAGCAATAATAACGTTGGATGCCTATAACATAAAATTATAATGTTTTTACATCACGTAAGCCCACTTGCACGACAAATCACTAAATAAATTTAGCGTTAAAAGAATTTATAAACATCGTTATTTTGTCAATTGTATGAAGTTGACAGAGTTATGGGTAGTCAGAAGCCCGAAATTCTAACAAAAGGGATATCTTGTTACCCAGTAACTGGGTTGTGGAGGTCAGATAGGCAGCCACTCTATGTAAAACACTGGTATTCAGCTGCATCCGGTTAGACTGGAAGCCGACCCCGACATAATTAGGAAAATGCTAGGCAGATTGATTGTTTGAAGTTGTCTGAGACAGGATAATATTTTAAATACCTAGATTTAGCGCTAAACGTATTAAATTTAGTGATTTGTGTTGCAAGAGGCCCTAAATTTTTGTTTGGGCGCTTGTCTTTGCAGCTAGATTTATTATAAAAACTCCTCGTTGACACGAAGTCGGTTAACTGTCACAAGGACTGTATTGTTTAGTGTTTTAAATAAAAAATGTGGGCCTTAAAGTGGTTCTTATATCATTTAGGTTATTAAAGAATAACCTGAATATATGTTTGGCTGTAATTTAGATGTAAATTTTGTTTTTTTTTAAAGTGTTTATTTGCAAGCGCTGAAACAGAAACATGTGCAGGGCCGTCTTAACCATATTGGGCGCCTGGGTGCGAAAAACAGTCTGGGGGGCGTAGGCTGTTTTTTGCTATAAAAAAAACTTGATTTTTGAGTTCCATTTTTAGGGAGAAGCACCAAGGTAACCCGCGAAATTAAATTTTACGTGATATTTCTTACGTTTTTTGCAATTTGCAGGTTGTATATTTTGTCTTGCAATTGACTTAGAGGGTTGTAACCCCATTGATTGATATTTCATGAAATTGTAATTTTGAATTTCACGAGCTACCCTGGCGCTTCCCCCAACTTGCGCCTCCTAAGACCCTACGCCCGGGTGCCACGCACACGTTGCACCCTCGGGTAAAGACGGCCCTGAACATGTGTAAAGATACCTTTTTTCGTGATATACTACTCACGCAGAATACTGCCAATATAGAGCATTGTCGACTATACAGCAAAATAAATCTGAGGCTGATCTAGCGTAGACTTCTTCTATCTCGTTCCGTTGTAGGGTCTAAACAGACGGACTGTTTGGATCCAAACTGCGATGTTGCAGCTGAAATGCAGTCCGTCTGTTTCCGTAGACTATGCAGATTGTTCATATACTTGTGCCTATGCTATACAATGTGGAGATGACAAGACGACAATAAATGCAAACACTGAAAATACTAATGCACAGGAGTATATAGGAACTATCAAAGAAATCCTAACATTGAAATTAAAAAAATGATTTTTTTAAGAAACTAAATAGTTGTGATGGGCTGATAATGGATTTTGCCAATCTTTGACTAGCTATAGTGACTAAACTACTGGATATTTTTGATTGAATATTTGGATCCAGGCTGGGAACGTCATCTATACTAATAATAAAGCTGAAGAGTTGGTTTGTTTGAACCCGCTAATCTCGGGAGTCGAACTGAAAAAATATTTTTGTGTTTCATAGCCCAATTCTTGAGGGAGGTATGGGCTATTTAAAAAGCTATGGCTCTTAGGAACCGAGTAAACAAAAAGTCTGAAAGAACGGTAAGCAAAAACGAGGTAAATAATAGCGCGGGCGGGCGATGAGATGCGATGCGGTGAAATTTCACGCGGACGAAGCCGAGGGTAGAAACTAGTAAGATGTCAGCAGTTTAGTTTGTTGTCGTTGTGTCGTCTCCACCTTGTATCCTACATTGTTGAAGATGGGATGCTAAACACTAACACCCGGTTTCTGAATTGAGAATTTGAGTTTAAGAACTTGTTAAACTTCAATGAAGCCTGTGCAATTCAAAATTTCTTTGCAAAAAACTTAAGAAATTTTGTATTTTGCGGGCTACATTGAAGGAATCACCTCCCTCTCCATGTGAGATGTCGAGCTAAAAGCTTACCTTAAAAAGACACTGTGTAACTTATCTTAAGTAATACTAAAGTAGTTTGACAAGTTTCCAACTTCAAATTCTCAATTCAGAAACTGGGTGTATGGATCTAGATATTCTAAAACAATGATCAAGCGTGAATCTCGATTCAAAATTGTCAGCAGGTACTCGAATCTAGTTTTAAATCGTTTTCCATGCTAGAGCGTTGTTGTAGATTACGGACCAACAGGTCTAGAAAAAAGTAGACATAGTCAATCTTCCTCTTCTCTAGTCTCTCCCAATATACTAGTTTAAGTACCGCAACCGATACTTTGCACTGTAGCAATGATTTTATGATGTATGTTATGAATTTCTGCCAATAAATGTATATCGATCAATAATTGTCTGTAAATATCAAATGTGTGAAGGATTAATAAACTTTTCAGTGTTTCCCGTTGTTTTGTTGCTGTTTTTAAACTTTAGTTTTACTTGCTGTCTTTGCAATATTGGCAATGTTCCAATGTTTGAAATTATCCACGGATGGATATTCTTTATCCACCTTTTTCTATATATGATGGCAAGGAGGTTGACGCGCAAATGTAACCATGAATTCAGCACCAGATTCTAGACCCCCTAGCCTATATTTTTCGTCGTTTATAAAAAAAAAATCAAATTAAAGCTGTCAAAACATGGAACAGGAATTTTTTTTTAATAACCGACCAAAAATTTCCTTGCCAACCTGTATTTAAAGGCTTCTACTCTAAAATGTCTCAAAAAATCTCTTGTTTCAAGAAAAACTATAAAGGGCGAAAGAAATTCTATTTTTTTTAAACCCTTGTCCATTTTGGTAATGCTCATTACCAATAATATCATTACGATAACCAAATCCTTTAGGCAATTATAATTTAACCTTTTGACCGCCACACGTCAAAACATCAAAAACGTGCCCTCGGCGTCAAAGTCTGTCATGTAGTCGAACCGTGGCGCGCTGGGACCTGGGCACATTTTGGTTTGTCATCTATACATGACTGTGGCGGTCAAAAGGTTAAAACGATTATGTTATATGTTTCGAAAAAATACCTTTTATATGTTGAATGTATTTTGCAGGTTTTGAAGCAACATGTGTGGAGGAGAACGGTAGATCGTACTTATATTGTGATGGTTACAAATACAGAATTAACAACCGTTCAGGTGAAAAAGTTTGGTGGATATGCACTCAAAGAGCCGCTAAGACCTGCTGCGGATCCGTGGTCTCACATAGAGGTCACGTTTTCAAAAAATCTGCGCACACGCATTGACGATTACGGCAGGTTTATTAAAAAAAAACTCACGGTATGATTTTCGAGTACATTGAGTAATTCCCGTATTTTCAAGAACGATCGCATTCTAATCTCAGTTTCAATCTGTCAAAAATACCTGCCTGCCTAATTTTCCTACTTTTCCGACTACTTTTTGACATCGATTGTTGTTGAGATGAGATTGCAAGTAGATGTTGAACGCTTTTAATTACGAGAATCGGCTTTCAGCTCACTGTCACTTGTCTCTGCATAGTCTAAGTGCGAGAGAGAAATAGAGCAGCTATACAGGTCGAACAGCAGCAAGTCTTTTTGGCAACATAACTATGATGACTTTGACACTTCGGCCTGTTTTCACTGCGGACTTACTAAGCGAACCGATACAAATTTTTTTCAGAATGGTGGTAGGGTAGCTATTAGCTAAAGGGTGGTTTCTCTAGTGATGTCTGTCGTCTTTGTTATTTTTCAATTAAATTAAATCCTAGTTAACTTTAAATAAAGGTATGTTGATTTTATGAAAAGTGGAAATGCATGAAATGTTTAAGTCTAAGAAATCGTTAAAACCAATAAAATCTGTTATTTACGAGAAACCTTTATATTTCTTTAGCATAAGCATAATCAGCCTATAATGTTCTGCGTCTCTATGAGAGGGAGTGGGCCGTAATCCACCACGCGAGCCCAGTGCGGGTTAGTAGATGTCACATGTCTATAAATTTTTAGTTCTAGGACCTAAAAGGGATTTGGTTTTTGTTTTTTTTGTGGAAAAGGGAGAGGGAGGCCCTTTGACCTGCACTGGGACAATACAGGCTAGTTAGAGGACATGCCGGTTTCCTCACGATTTTTTCCTTGACCGTTTTGAGAGCAGTGATGATGAAATAATTTACACAAAGTATAGCGTTAGCTTGGGTTCGAACCTAGGACCTACAACTCGTAAGCGGCGGCAAGGACGGTTAACAGTAATTGTACTATGTGAAATATGTCAGTCAAAGACAAGTCAATTACTGTCAACTGTCCCGCCACCTCATCCTGTCACCGCCTCCGAACAACGCATAAACAGGATCGAATGAGGGCTTTTTAACGCACAAAGAAAGATAATTTTCTTTCGTCTGGGCACCACTGCTCTTCATATTTCTTTAATATCCCTGTTCTAACAATTTTTTTCATATTGTTATTTCAACAGTATTCATGACGGAAACTAATGGCAAAATGTACCTATATTGCGATGGCTACACTTACAGAAGAAACAAGGTTGCCAATGGTAGAGTGTTCTGGATCTGCAGAAATAGAACCGCGAAGGATTGCTGTGGGTCTGCTGTGACGTATAAAGGAGTCTTCGTAAGGAAAAAGGATCATTCACATTGAAATTATCTAATTGTCAAGAGTATTGTATGGAAATATAATTCAATCTGTGAAAGCGTAATTATTTTATTTTAACTACTAACGGAAAATAACTGATTTTACCGCAAAATAAAAGTGAAAGGTTACGTTTTTTATGTGAGGCTCGTGACGTCGATCAAAGGTTAAGCTACACTTTCCGAGGTCGATCTGCCGATGGTAGACCATGCATTACATATTGAGACCTCTTCGTACTTCGGAAAGCACGTTGAGCCGTTGGTCCCGGCTCTCATTTATAGATCTTTTACAGTCGTTACGGGTAGTCTGACAATCAGTCTTACCAATTGGAATCGTATTGGCCAAGTAACTGGGTTGTGGTGGTCAGATAGGCGGTCATTCCATCTAAAATACCGGTATCTGGATACCGGTATTTGGTAATGCAGCTGACTGCATCCGATCCGATTAGAATGGAAATCGACCCCAACATAATCGGGGAATGGCTAGGCAGATGATGACCTTTTTTGTATTAAACTCACTCGTCTCTTGTGAGTGAAGAGAGAGTGAAATAGTGAGCTCTTTTTAAATATTTTTGTTCTACTTTTACAGGGGCTATATACATTACCACAGAAACTGGTAGAACGTATCTCGAGTGCGATGGCTACCGTTACAGAAAGAACAGAGCGAGAAATAAGAAAGTCTGGTGGATCTGCACTAAGAGAGACTCGCTGAATTGTTGTGGATCCGGTGTGTCCTTCGGCCAGCAGTTTTTGAGGAAAAAAGGACATACACATTGACAATTTCAAGCAATTAAATTTTTTGTTGTCGTTAATAGTTGGGGTTTCTAGATAGATTCGATAAAGAAAACGGTGCTTCAGTAATCTTATAAAAATAGGTGCTACATGCTTGCGGAAAAAATCTTTTAAGTACATTTTTATATGTACAGACGCCAGCACATCAGCTACAATAATCTGTCAATTTTCTTTAATAGATTTTCAACTTTATCGCCAAGTCATAAGGTTCAAAGTTGATTGGGAAAATTTGACAGTTTCGGGTAGCTTGATGTGCTGTCGTCTGTACATTGCGGATTCAACTTCTTATGTTGGCAACCTCAGATTGTGATCTATAAAGTTATTCCTAAATGTAATAAAAATGAAAATAATTGAATAACAATCACAATACATTTATTTTAATAATTAAATTAAATAGAAAATGTTCATAAAGGCAAAGTGATACACTTTCTGGTATTACCCAAACAAATTTTGACAACCAATGCAATGTTTGGAATGATTTTAGTACGCACAGTTTTATTTGGTAAAATTTTTACTTGGCAGAATATTACTATGGATAATGTCATTTAGGCATTTGATCTTTAACCAAATGATTTATTACAGCAAACAATCTTTAGACAATAAACGTTTGGTCAAATGATTTGTTATGACAAAAAATATAAAGGCAAAAATAAGATTTTTTGGGAATGAAATAATTAAAAAATGCAATTTTATTTTAAAATAATCGTTTATTGAATACAAAATATTTGTAACTTACAATTTTATTTTTTTTGCAATGGACATTATCGAGAACCGAATTAGTTAGACGAGGTTAATTATTTAAAAAAAAATGCTTAGGTTAGGTTAAAACTGTGACCTCCTACGCACGAGCCGAGCGAGCGAAGCGAGCGGTGCCGCGGCAGCGGCCGGCGAGTGCCAGAAACGACTAGATTATATAGAAAAAAATATGGAAAAAAACAGGCTACCCGAAACTGAACTAGTTAGACGAGATTCATTATTTTTTTTAAATACTACCAAAATACTTAATATTATTATTACCTGTTTAGAATTTGTCCCAAGTGGAAAAAACACCCTTGTAATAAAACGTCTTCAAAGTTAGATCTGTGCTTGAAATGGCTGCCTTAAAACTGCGAAAACTGACGATACTAAATATTTGGCAAATGTAATTTTCCGTAAAATGAGTTATTCCAACTGAAATATTTGACTAAAAAAAAAATGGTTGCCTGTAAAGTCGGTTTTACGGGCGAAGATTTTACGTGACAACGACCGATCATCCGATCATAGTTGAGTGGGAGAGAGACGCAAGGCATTCGGCGGGCCTCTCTCTCGTTCGGTGACTCATCGTAACGTTACCGAGCGTTACACTTTTTCATAAGTGACTCCCAGTCGCAACCTAATTTAAGACGTTGTCACGTCAAAATCAGCTGTTCCCTACATTTATGTTCGTATAACTCGTCAAAATTTAGGGAACATCTGATTTTATTTTCGCGATTTCACGTTTGGTCCCATAGTAAAAGTTGTTCATAATGATGAGTACAATGACCTCTTAAGAGGTTGTTAATGTTTTACCAATAACGCTGTATATTCGTGTTTCCTATTAATTAATTCAGTATCATTGACATATATATTACTAGCGTAAGGACCGGGCTAACGGCGCGACTAAATGGCACCAACGCGCTGGCCCTAAAATGACGGTTTTAGGGCCAACGCGACTCAGTTGACAGTGGTGCGCGCGAAGAACTTCTATGTAAAATGTTCAGACGGGCGTATCCTTACTTTTGAAATCATTGTTCAATACTAAATAATACTAACTTTACTAGTCATTGCATCTCTAATATTGTTGTGAGTGAGTTGGGTGCACTTTTTAATGTTTAATAATCAAAAGCATGCCTTTTGTGATATTTACCCAAAGTTTTTAAATTCTATTAATTCTTATTGTTGTGTGTTGTTATAGAATAAAGCTTTACAAATATTATTTTTTTGATTAATCAGGAAAATAAGACTTAGTCTGTGAATTAAATTCTAGTGAAGATTTCTTATCGGGATTGTCGTTAGAAAAACAGTAAGAAAAGGTTAGGTATAGAGAAACACTATAAAAAAAATATCAAAGGTCTTGCAAACCAGTTTTTTGTAAATATTTCGTAAAGTTCAAGAAGATTGATGATTTGATATTTAAAATAATACATAGTAACCAATGGAAAACCGGAAAGCGCCCTCTGTCGGCACAACCACGCGTTCAGGTTCGCCGAACTAAATTTGGCATATGCACGCGACGATTGCTTTTAAATAGGACGCGGTGGAGGGGGTAAAAGTTAAAAATAAAAATGTTGCCTACAAAAAACACAAGCAACACGTTACCCATAGTTACATTACAGTAATTTAGGTAAGCTCTTAGCCTTAGAAGATCTGAGGAGTAACTTGCACACATAAGAACCCACAATTTTATTTCAATTTCAGAACCTCGCTTCGGGAAGTCTTTAAGAGGGAACCCAGTCATCCTGGTCGGTCATTTTCGGTTCAACAAGGAGCGCACAATTGGCAGAAAGATCCGGTGGTCCTGTGTCAAGAAGAGAACTCTTCGATGTACGGCATCCCTGATGACTGTTGAAGGAGTCATCATCAGGACTAATGGAGTACATAATCATCAATGAGGAATTGTGAACTAGACATTATTAGAACTGAGCGAGAGTTACATATTACACAAATTAAATAAATAATAAATATATTAGTATATTAAATAATTAATTAAAGTAAGTAGTACTTATTTTAAGTAATTCGTTATTTTTTATTATTTTATTCATTGATAGATGATTGATGATGAGAGATTGATAGTTAGTCGAATTTGTTAGTGAAGGTGGTTGTATGAAATTGTTAAATCTTTATATTTTTTTATTATTATTAATGTTAGGCGATATTTTGGATTGATTTGTGACAAAAATGATCAAATGAGAGAAACTAGAAAAATATACACTGTGAAACTTAAAAATATCTGGTGCACGTCTTCCTAAAGTGGAATATCTTTGTATTTTTGGTTCCTACGGTACTTTTTAGGCTGCGCTTTATAGTTTTAAGTTACAAAAGGCTAAATATTTGTTAAAATTGAAAAAAATATTTACTTAAATATAGTTAATATTTATGAGTTGTTGCTCCGCAAAGTCTATTGTTATATGAATATTGACTTGACCTATATTGTTTCGTGACTGATATTAAGTAGGTAGGTATACTTATATATGCTAATGTTTCCTCTTAAAAATTGTATTTTTATCTTACTTCTGGTTTTGAAATAAAATAACGTTACATTTATCGAGTACTTGCATTTGTGAAACGCCTTCCCGAAGTCCACTCCGTGTAGTGTTTCTTTTTGGATGAAATTGAAAGGTATAGTTTTTATTAAATTCTCTAATACCTACAATAATAAGTGTACCTACTAAGGGCGGACTTAATGCCGTAGGAATTTTGAAGAGCAACAACATAAATTATCATCTAATTTCATATTCCAGATTTCCCACAGCTTGTTTTCTCAAGGACCTTGGCCGGAAACTCCCTGATGAAGATTGGTTGTCATTGTTATAATAAAAGAAGTTATATTAAGGGACCCCGAGTTAACTGGGTGTGCACTGTGCATTAAGAAGGAAAGATGTAAATCAACTGCTATTACCTTTGGCAATCAGCTCATCTTGCTTAATAATGGAATGGGATGAATGAAGAAGCCTCCTCGTGTAGCTCAGTTTGTTCCGCCAGTTACTCAACTGAACCGAACGCTCGGCGCATCCTGGACAGTCACACCCAACACCTTATTTGACTGACCAATTCTTCCCTTGCAGTGATAGGGCGATATTATTATATAGGCCCATCTGGTTTGCGACCACCCTCCCACTGGAGTAAAGCAGCTTGCTGTGTTTCGTCGATGCGTGAGAGTTCCAGTGCCTTAGGCATCTCCTGGGCACGCTCGTTCCATCATAGACCTCATCATTCGCTTTCCATTAGGCGTGATCGAGGTTCTGCAATAAAAAAATGAATATTCTGAGCCATTGAAGTTTTTCGTAATGTCGCTCATATCCAAGTATTTAGGTTAACCCGTTAGGTTAAATTAAGGTACATTCTACTTCCCCCCCCGGTGGGTTTCCGCATTGTCGAGACGGGGGGCTCAGACGGTGCGGTGACGGACAGCCGCGGCGGGTTCACGGATGAGTGCTAACGCGTGCCCGTGTTCCCGCCGTAAGCGACAGAGGAGGACACCGTGGAGTTTTAGTGGGTTAGAGTCCCACATAACTGCACCATCTCCCCGTAGTAGTGCAGAATGCATGAGTATTTCTACACGTAAAAAAAAAAGTACTTTCTACTTAAAGTCCGGCCGTGGCGAGAAAGGGTTTGAATACGTGTTTTGCGAATGTATGTACGCAAAACACGTATTCAAACCGTTTCTATAAAACTGACAGGTGTCAAGGACGCATTCTCTCGTCGGCCGCACTGTAGTGGCGTCTTTTTTTTTTTTTGTGGATGGGAAATCATCAACTGACCCCTCCCGCTCTGGGTGGAGCGGAAGGGAGTGTCAAACCCTTACTGACTAAAACCCACCCGTGTTCCTTCCTTAGCCCTTTATGTTCCGGGCCAGCGGTAACCCTTTCGGACAATCCCGCTGACACTGTAGTGGCGTCTAAAGACGCGTAAAAGTTGCTTATCTCATTGGCATTAAGGGAACGTGCAAAATGATTGGTCGCAGACGACTTACGTGTGTTTTTTTACACCTTAATTAAAATAAATAACGTCTATAATTTCATCGTTTGTATTAATTACAGCCTCATTAAAAGTAAATTCAAGTATTTGAAGGAATAGTTTCTGTATTTTTCCCCAACCTATAAAAGACACCGTAGCTTCATTAAAAGAAAAAAAATCTGCTAAAACTGGTTCATTGAAAATTATCATTCTACATTTCAGATGACTCAGAACCAGTGTTTCTGACATCCAAGTTCGGGAGACCGGTCATAGAACTAGGAGGTTACAGATACAACAAGCGGTCTGACAGACCAGGTCCTCGTGCCAGTTGGCGATGTGTCAAGAAGCGGAGACTACTCTGTCCAGCATTCATTGTAACTATGGATAAAGAAGTCATTGATATCAGGAATCGTCATAACCATAACTGACATGTCCGATTACTAAACGCACATGTGTCACAGGATATTTGTAAAAATCTTTTTTTTGTTTGCGAAAATCTTCAAAATACCGGATTATTGAAAACTAAGAAAGATTTTTGTAATAGTAGGAGCTAATATCAGGATTTTTGAAAGAAATCACCTTACCTTAGGTAAGTCGCGAACAAGGACAATGAGAATGAACGCTGATTGGCTGATAGACGTTAGGCGCTGACGGATTCGAAAATGTATTTTCGCAAAGAAAAAAAAAAAGGATTTTTCAAATTATCCTGCGACACATATACGTTAAGGAGCTGATAACTTGTAACGGAACAGCGAGCATTTATTTATTTCATAAACATTTTTTATACGCCGTTTACGTTGTTGAACTAAAGCTACGGCTTCCTAGAAGAACGGTGGCCGCAACATAGCGTCCGCAATTTACCGACGAATGACGTCAATGAAACGTTATTTATGAAAGTAAGTTTGGTGTATTTCCCTAGAGTGTTTTTACACCGTAAAATCAAACCCCGCTGCCATCATTTTCATCAGTTTGTCTGGCGGCCATCACACTTCTAATCTGCATTCGCGATTTATTTGCCAAAAATGTAAACAAATCAACTTAATTATCGTTAAAATAAAGTTGATATTTGTTTAACTTAAAATAACATCAATTTGAAACAAAGGACATGGCCGGAATTTGTAGAGAGCTGTGCCCTAACAAAAAATATTCATGTACACTGACATACAGTACGTCATATTAAAGCTTACAGGTATGTCTTTACAATAGTTTAAGTTTTATGATCAGAGAAGAAGCGAGAGATACTATAGATAGGATACAAAAAAAAGTGCCTAGACATTTTGAATAGCAATCAATCCGAGTTTTATAGACGAAACAATTCGAGAAATGCAATATTATCAATGGTTATAAAGGCCGTTTCTTCACTAGTTGACGTGACATTTATTCACATCGATATCAGTGAATATCTAATTCTTTACAAATGTATGAACTACTCTAAATGTGGGTGTTCCATACATATTACGCGTCGTGTCTGCTAGTGAAGAAAGAGCCGAAAATGAAAATACCAAATAAAACTTATTAGTAATCATTGATGTAGTCAGAAGCCCGAAAGTCTAACAACCAGTCTAAGGCCTCGCGGCGTAGAGCGTCGCGTGCGGCGTGGCGTCTCGCGGCGCGTCGTACGATTTTTCTGTTTACGGAGCGGCGGGCGGCGCGTCAAGTGCACAGAACAGATATCGTAATATGTATGGAACACCGACATTTAGAGTAGTTCATACATTTTTATAGAATTAGATATTCACTGATATCGATGTGAATAAATGTCACGTCAACTAGTGAAGAAACGGCCTTTATAACCATTGATAATATTGCATTTCTCGAATTGTTTCTTCTATAAAACTCGGATTGATTGCTATTCAAAATGTCTAGGCACTTTTTTTTGTATCCTATCTATAGTATCTCTCGCTTCTTCTCTGATCATAAAACTTAAGTGGCACTTAGGTATCATCGCGCGCGTAAACACAAACGTATGGCAATATAAGACGTTGTTCATAGGGATGCGGGGCGGGAAGCATAGCGGTGCCCGCCACTGCGCCCGCGGCGAATTCTCAAGCGTGTAGCAAAGCACGCGGCGGGCAACGCTGCGGCGCACGCGGGATACTCAATCAAACCGACCAGTTTTAGGTTAGCGGAAGATGGGAGCGCACGTGTCGCAACTTGCAATACGTGACTACGTCTGCGTTCTGCAATTTCCAAATATGACTGACAGAAGATTCCGCCGCGGGCATCGCTTCATCGAGAATTGCCGCTGCGTGCGCCGCCGCGATAAACGCCGCGTGAGACGCGGCGGTACCAGCCAAAGACTACAATATAATGCTGGTGCCAGCCGCGGGCTCGGCTGCAAAAAACGCTCCATTTCAAGCAAACGCGTCTAAAATCGCTTCTCCGCAACCGCACTCATACAACGCCATATTTTTGAATTCAGTGCGGGCCGCGCCGCACAACGCAACGCGCGACGCCCCGCGTCTCCGTAAATGAGGCCTTACCAAGGGGTATCGTATTACCCAGTAACTGGGTTGGGATATTTCTGGATACTTCCTCATAGCGACTTGGCAAAAAATATACAATTGGATAGACAATAAAACACTAAAATAGCACTTGAATTTTTATTAAGTATCTAATTAAGTAGGTACGATAGACATTTACTTTTAAAATGTATAAGTAGCTACTTGTTTTACAGACATTTTAAGAAAAAAAAATGGTTGCCTGTAAAGTCGGTTTTACGGGCGAAGATTTTACGTGACAACGTCTTTTTCTCGGTAGAATATTTATTGATATGAATATAATTAAATTGCACAATAGGAACAAGGAATTAAATGAAAATAAGAACGTAACGTTACCGAGCGTTACACTTTTTCATAAGTGACTCCCAGCCGCAACCTAATTTAAAATAAGAACGTAACGTTACCGAGCGTTACACTTTTTCATAAGTGACTCCCAGCCGCAACCTAATTTAAGACGTTGTCACGTCAAAACATCAATAGGGTTATCATCAGCAGGGTTATCAGCTGGTGGTGGAGGTTCATGTGCGACAGTAGGATTAACAATTGGTGGAAGTGGAGGTGGTTCGGGCATTCCGGACAGCTTTATTTCTTCTAGTTCTTCAACCTGTCTGTATTATATTCATTTCGTTCGCGAACAAAGACACTAATTTCGCATAACACAACACTACGCCGCTCTAGCGACGCACCGCGCGATCTGCCCGCCTGGCTTCAAGACCGGGTCTGCGTTGCCGCGCCGCTACCCGCGCCGCCGCCGCCGCCGCCCGCCGCCCCCGCCCCGCAATCGCTGACTTCGAGACCGAGGCCTAACTGCGGCGTTTGAGTTGTTACAATATGCCTTCGCATTCGATTAGTGGCCACACTACAATTCAGGCACCTTAACATCATGAGCGTCAGAATCCAAATCGTAAACAAACAAGTTCAATATGCACAGCAGAATATTAACGTTAGAAGCGTAAACGAAAGTCCGTTAAACGATAGCGCAAAACTACAACAAAGAGTACTTTTTATATACGGAAAAACTAAACAGAGCACACGGCACTGAGTGACAGGTGACAGATGTAAAGAAAATAACTATGACGTTCGGATACACACTCTTTTATATAATTGTCGACGCATAATGCGTAACGTGATCAACATCATGGCACGGGCAACGGTAGCTCTAATAAAAATGATAACTGCGATAATCGTGAAAACGTTGACTTCTATAGGTATTTACTTTAGCAATAAGATTCTGGCAGCTGTGGGTGTTTTTTATTTTAGTCTGAGCTTCAAGCGTGCTACAGATATAGTGTTTGTCTTATGCATGTATCCAAACGCGTATGCAATTTGTATTGCATTACTAAAACCACAAAAAATCAATTAACACACATATTTTTTGCCATTTTTTGTCGCCTGTTCTAGAGAAGTGTAATTGTTTCGATTAATTTTAGTATATTTAAGAAGTAATTTTCATATATTAATAATTGCTGTACATTTATGTATTCTGATTGATTCTGAGGGCAGGATCCGGCCATGTCCTTTGGATAGTCTTTAGGAAACCGTAGCTTTAGTAACGAATAGATAGAGCCAAATGACGCTACATGTCTCGTGCACCGTGCATGTCGATACTTGAAGCGAACGCTAAAAACGCCGAAATAGAATCGCTAGAATACTTCTGTTCGACTAAATGCTCTTGTAATTGTAGCATTTTGTGGCCTCATTACAATAAATCATCAGGTTTATCAGCGCCTTTATAGCATTTTAATTTATTTTACTTTCTCATCTTGTTTTGATCTAATAACCTTGTTTTTTAAAAGATTCGTGGACAGTCTTTTTAAAATACTACTAATTAGGTACTTACCTACTAGATTTTTGCATATTTACACGATGAAGTATAGTTTGTTAACATGGAAGTCTTGTTAAAAATATTTATTTTCAAATTGTGCTCTAAGATAGGTATTATAATTAAGTATTGAAATAATTTTGAGATTTTAAGCACAAATATCACAGGTATGTGGTTGATGATAAAATACAATTCATAATTATTATTTATTAAATACTTATGTATTTTGATGCAGTTTTCAACATCATTTTGTTTATTTCTGATAAAATGATTAGAAATACAAACACCTGTAAGTTATTTAGTTATTCACCCGAGCGGAGTCGGAATGAATAGCTAGTTTTTAATAAACTAGATAGAAAAAAATAATATTGTCCCTTGTTGAAAACCCATACGGCCTTATTACAAAACAAGATTAATGTTTTGACCCAGGTTTAAACCATCGAGCCAGTTTTTTAAATTTGGAACTTCATTTCGCCAAAGCTAAAGTTCGAACAAAAAGCTCAATGGTTTATGCTTGGACTAAAGTTAAAAGTCGTTTTGTAATAAGACGGATAATGTACACAACTGTTTGTTAAATATGACATGTTTAAAAGAATAGTAAATATGCCTTTGCTGTTGAATCGAGTTTTATTAAACCCACCCAATCAGTCATAAATGGAAAAACTGTGTGTACGGCATTGCACTCCCAAATCGGCATGACTTATATTTATGAGTATTTGATGCTGACCGTGTTATAGTAGATAATTGAAGAAACTAGACCGGTAGAAAATACCCAAGGCATTTAGTCCGCCTTTGTACAGTTTTTACTTGTGCATAAAGTTTAGTAAATAAATAAATAATTCACAAAGGCGACAAAGCAGTGTCTAATGTCACGGGCGCTTTATCTTCGCTGCACTCACGATTTTAATCTTAAAACTACCTCGCTGCGCTTAGGAGTTAACTCTGGACTCGGAATCGCTGCGCTCGGGAGCACTAGACACCTTCGAAACGATCGGGATTCAAGCCCGCCCAAGACGAAGACGCCTTTTTACTGGAGGAGAATACTCTACTTTTGACACCTTCTGCGAGGTAATAAAAAGCAATTCGAATATATTTTTTTGTACAAGGTTTTATGCGAAATTTTAGTTGAGGTTCCAAATTAAAATCACATTATTGACCAGTGGGTGATAATGAAGTTTAGTACAATATTATTACCCGGCTGGACTTCAGAGCTATTATTATGAGTATACTTTAGGTTAGGTTTGCATGGCATATAATTTGACATTAACAAGTGGGTGGCGTAAAACAAAAATTAACCAATCGGCAAGATGGTATCAGGACCGAGAGCCCAATGGACATGCATTTACATAAGTATTGGATCTTGTGGAGGATATTTTAATTCATGCATAATCAGCTTATAATGTTCCCACTGCTGGGACACAGGCCATCTCTCTGTGAGAGGGACTGGGTCATAATCCACCACGCGAGCCCAGTGCGGGTTGGTAGATGTCACATGTCTTCGAATTTTTGGTTCTAGGACATGCCGGTTTCCTCGTTGTTTTCTTTCACCGTTTTAAGATCAGTGGTGATGAAATAATTTATACAGAGTCAAAGCCGTTACCACTGGGCCACCATTTTAATTCGATATTTATATATTAGCACACGTGACTTTATGGTTTTATTAAATTTCAGATGCTTTAATGATCCCTACAGTTAGAGGAGCCATGAAACTGTTATTGGACGATGGTGTGTTCATCAGAAACAAGAAATGGGGTGACAGTGCCTACTGGGTGTGTCGCCGAAAAGCCTACGGCTGTAAAATGACGGTACTAACCAATGGCACCAACGTCACCAAAGTTAGGGGAGAACATTCTCACCACAACTGATCACTACGTATAGTGCTGGAATCTTCTTTTTCTCAGTGGCTTTCATTGGAAGTAACGAAATCACTATTAAAATTGCCAAGATCTGTCATTTTCTGTTCGTCGATAACGCACGCAGTGCATTCATTAAGAGGAACTGAGTGAAATTGTAGAATTTATATAACTTGTGTAGGTACATATCGGAAATTATAACTGATTTTTTGGAGATATTATTGTTGATGAAATGTCGAAACACTAATGGTTTTAGAGTACCTATAATGCAAAATACTCAGTGAAAAAAAAACTGATAGATTAAAAAAAAGCTGTTATTTTGTTGCTCTTATTAAAGTTTAGTAAACTGTTGTGTTTATATTTATGTTATAAATGGAATGTTTATTTTATTAGTTAAATTAATACTTAGGTACTTACAATACAACTTTTTTTGGGAACCGAGTTTTATTAATAGATACATAATTATGTCGTACTACATTCACAATAAAAAAATCATGTAAAACATCTAAGCATAAGTACATTAATGTTTTTTTACCAAAAATGTGTATGAAAATACAGAAGTATTCGTTTTTGAAACAAGGTAAACCTCGTAACCCCCCTACTAACAGGTAATACTAGCTTTATTTATTTCTAGAACATGTATTGATAACTACACCCCGAGGAGGTATGAAGCTTTTGATCCAAAATGAAGTTTACTTCAGAAATAAGACCCTGGGAGCGAACTCTTACTGGGTGTGTCGAAGAAAGGCTCATGGCTGCAGGGTTACCGTTCATACTAACGGAATGAAAATCATCAAAATTAAGGGCGAGCATAGTAATCACTGAGATACAAAACACCTTCGATAATATGACGTATTGGAGGCTAACGTCTCGCTTACACATAATCCATCATTGGCCGACCATGCTAACATGTCGTCGGCCGTAGTCGGCCGATCGAACCAAACTTATAAGTAAATCCGATGACGGATAGGTACTATACGATACTACGAGTATGTCGAACCAAAATGTCGTAGTTGTCAACTTAATTAGATATTTTTTTCTTCGCTGTCAGTGTGTACCTAAGTACATTTAGAAAAATGTGTCTGATTTCTCATTATTTGATTATGATTTATAATTATGTAAAACTGTGAAGGAAAACATTTTGAGACAACCGGCATGTCCTAGAACCAAAAGTTCGAGGACATATGACATTTACCAAACTGCACTGGGCCCCCGTGGTGGATTACGGCCCGTTCTCACAGAGAGGCCTGTGTGCCAGCTGTGGGAATAATATATGCTGATTATGCTACGAGTATAATTATGCCTACAAATGAAATGCACATTGCAATGTTTAATTTTTCTACCTAATTGAACGTTCAACATGAACTAAAGAAAAGTTTAAAGTTTGTCAAACACGATTACATCAAGCTAAGTCGGATAACTTGTTTTCCCCCAATGATATTTACATAGGTATATTTACTGGACCTATATTGAATTTTTTTTATATAAAATTGTTTAAGGAAATTGCACCCTAATTGCGTAACATACAAACATGTCAATAGCCCATTTACAACATACCCCAATCGTTTATTGTGTTTGTTGCAATAAGCGACTGGTTCCTTTTAGATTTAAATCAAATAGTTTAGTTACCAAAACACCTGAATTTGGTGTAAGACTGATAGTATGAAATATTTAGCTTTTCCTTTTGAGAATGCAGAAGGTAAAAGGCTCCCGCAGACAGGCGTGACATGACAGTGCGACGCGACTCTAGTAGAACAATTTCTATGAAAACTTAATGGAAATAGTTTTACCAGAATCGCGTCGCGCCTGTATGCGGTAGTCTTAAGCCGGATTCACATTACTGTGTTGTATTGTGTCGTGACGCCTTTTGACGCAGTGTTAGCCAATCAAAACTCGTTGTGTTTGACGTAGTTCCGCACCCTAATTGCGTAACACACTATTTCACTCAATTTGAATCATTTTGAAGCATATTTCTAATCCATTGCTCCATTAGTTCGAAAAATGTGTCTGCTCAACATCGCAAATAACGCAATGAACTGTCAAAATGAAACCCATTGCTACGTAGGTATAGTGTTACGCAATTACCCTGCTGAACAGATAATTGTCTAGTTAATTGTTATAATACTGTTAAATTTGAATCCACTCTGGTTTGAAATCAGTTGATTCTCAATAAAAATTTTTTTTTGTGAAATTTAGTCTTTTTTTCTGACCAATTTCCTTATTTAGTAAGTATGATTAAACTTTTTATTGAAAGTATAAAAATCGTTTTTGCCACTCAACATTGTGAACGTTTAGTACAGGTTTGATCCTGTTTCAACTTGAGTGCTAAAGTAGTTTTTCTGTCTCGTGTCAGTTTGTAGACAGGAAAGTATGTAGTGTCATAGCGGTAGGACCACTTATCATCAGGTGGACCGCCAGCCTGTATGCTACTCAATGGCATAAAAAAACTATTTCCACTTTTCTTTTTTTTTTCAAGTTAAACAGTCTTACACTACTAAGTTATTTTGGCGCGTGGCCAATATCATTCAGGCGCCAAAAGATCCTTGTTGCACTTTATTGTGTTAAGGCTTCAACAAACAGGCGCGACGCGATTCTAGTAGAAGAATTTAAAACTTACATGAAAATTGATCAGAACCGCGTCGCGTCGTAACGTCGCGTCGCGCGTGTCTGCGCGCCATCTTTATTTTAAATAGTGATACTCCATTAAAAAAAAATGATTTTTTTATGAATTTCTTTTTAAGGTGTTTATAGATTTCTTTTTTTGCAGCAAATGCTGTTGATTTCGTGATAACTAAGCGTGGTAGATGTTCCCTCCTACTCGACGGTAGCCAGTACTACAGAAATAAAGTGCGAGGTTGCAAAGAGTACTGGACTTGTAAGAGAAGGCCTGAGGGTTGCAAAGTGACCCTTATTTCTATGAAGAATATTGTTTTAAACATTAGGGGTGAACACAATCATTGAGAAAAGTGTTTCATGAAATTAGGAATTTAAATTGTAGGTATCCCTGCCTACCCCGGCGTGAAATACAAACGTGTTGTTGTGTAATTGTAAGTAATAAATGTGTTTTTATCTAATTTAATTATGTTTGTTTTGTTACATTGTGCTAGATTTTACAATAAAACAAAGTTTTGGTGAAAAATACATCGTTTTATATAAAGAAAAGAACATCCTAAAAAAACTACGCAAAATCGTAAAAAATTAAAATAATTATGGAACATTGTTTTTTAGGTGCATTTTTTGTAACAAGTAAACAGGGGAAACCTGTTATCATGGTAGGCCGGCACCGGTTCAACATGCGCAATGACCGAAAAGGCAGGCGGGTCACGTGGCGCTGCGTCAAGAAGATCATCAACTGTCCAGCACACGTCGTCACTATGGATAACACCATTTTAGGCATAGTAAACGAACACAATCACGATTAAAATTGTGTCGCTTAACTTCAAACTCGGATAAATCCACTCTACCCTCTTAGGAGATATTTAACCTTTTGACCGCCACAGACGTGTATAGACGTCAAACCAAAATGTGCCCAGCACGCCACGGTTCGACTACCTACATGACAGATTTTGACGCCGAGGGCACGTTTTTGATTTTTGACGTGTGGCGGTCAATAGGTTAAAAAAAGTGATAAATAGTCTTAATTCCATGAATTAAAAGGCAGTACTTTTTATTGTGGCAACAGTATTGAAGAAAACGATCCTGTTTCGCAAATTCAGTATATAACCCATTCATCCTTTCAAACATGTATTATTTAGATTGGTACCTCCATTTGATTTATTGGAACGCAATTTATCTTTATTTGAAAAAACTCAGTGTGGATTTATAGAATTTTGATTTAATAGATCTACGTCGACTGACGACGATATTGAACAAACGCAATTAGCTGATTGGCTCTCATGGACTTAACTACATTTGAAAAAAACTGTCTCTCATGTATCTATCTGACTAAGATAAAATATTATGGTTTCACGAACCATGCGGATTTATACACGACTGATAAAATTGTTTAAAAACATTTATTTTTCCTTTTCTTTTGAAACTAAACCTCAAGAATTTTTAAAATTCTCAGAATTGCATTTATCCGAGTTTGAAGTTAAGCGACACAATTTTTACAGCATATCACCATTATTTTCACTTAATCTACGGTATCCTAGAAGAGCGAAAAACAAAAAAAAATTGCGTTTACAGTCATTGTGTGTCAGAGATGAAACAAATATACGCGAATAAATCTTTTGACGCGTCAAGGCGAATCTAATAATTTAAATCTTCTGCTGTTAGTCGCGGCCACCGCTGTCCTACGAAATCGCAGTTTAATGCCTATAGAAAAGTTGCGCAACTTTCACACGGTATGTTATTTTAAATCAGTTGTGTATGCTTAAATTATTATTATTGTATTTTAGTCAGAAATAAAGTTGTTATTCTATTCTCCTTCATTTTATTTTATTTATTAGGGACAATAAACAGCTACAATGTGTTGGAACAGAGAAAAGATAATACAAAATATTAACAATATTGCAACCCACATTTTCCGCATTAACAAAAGAAAATATTATAATGAGTGCCACTAGATAGTTATTATATAATTACATCACATTAATAATAATTAATTAATAACATCATGCAAAATCGAAATTCTAATTGATTGCTTGGCAACAGAATAATAATTAACACTAAAAACAAATGAACAATAAAATCTAGACTACCTTACATTCCTAATAACATGATTGGTTAATGATAATTTTCATATTATTACACTTAAATTAGGATTTGAGCATACAAAAATATCAATATTATTATACATATAAATTTCATTTTTGAATACCTATTGGAACATGGATTGGACATTTAAAAATATGAAAATGCAAGCTACTGACGGGCGGTCAGGGAACCAGAGAGAGGAACCTGTTAATAAAGCCCTTAATCGAGCTGCCTATCGGGAACCTCCTCAGGTGTAAAGGGTTTTAATTTACTTTTTTTCTGACTCAGTGGCACAAGAACGACTTTGATTTTTTTACAAAAAATCGTTTTAGGTATTTCAATAACCAAATAATTATAATTGCAGCGTTTTTCGGGACAACAAGCTACGGTAAGCGTTGCTTATACGTCGGGAGAAATAGGTATACTGTACATCAGAACGAGGGTCCGAAGACAAGATGGCGGTGTGTGAAGAAGAACATGGGCTGCCAGGCTTTCGTGATGACCATCAACAACATCATCATCCGACAACGGGAGGATCATAATCATTATTAAATAGTCATTACTCGACTTATTGTAATTCACAAAGATTGTAAAATCGGTAATGATCTGTGTTCTCTCGTGCCGGCACGAACAATGAGGTGAAGTCATGCCGTGGTAAAAATATGGGCCAGTCAACAGGTTGGTAGCGGGGATGACGTACTTCCAAGTATCGCTATTCGTAGAGGTTTTATTGACCGGTTACTTTTATTGGCCGTTTATTTATTGATGTACCTAGGTACTGAAACTATAGCAATGTATTAAAAAATCAAGTCTGTTTATTTCTAGCAATTTTATATATTTTTGATGAGAGCAAAAAAGCTCACGATTTTAATTTTGGTATTAAAAATACTATGTATTTATTAAATAAAGAATTTCTTTTAAAAAGATCGGAATATTTTGTTTTTGATTTTGCCATATTTTTCGTCGTATCGCTGGCACGACAGTTATTTAAACTTTGTTGTCCCAAAACTTCGTCACTTCCACGGCGTTTTCGGTGGCATCGTAGAGTTTACTTTGACTGCATGTTTTGGGGCACAGAGTGCAGGATAAGAGGTGCCATATTTATTTCCTTTAATACATTTTTGGATTGTTGTTTTCTTACTATTTGCTGTACTCTGGACGCTTTTCACGCGTACAACTTTTTACATCGTTCTCGCATATTATTATAAATTCAACATTAATGATGTAACTAATATTTTTGTAAAAATATAATTTAAAAGAGTGTCTATGTTTCTTGCCCGTTCTGCTCCATAGGTACCTACCTACGCTTTGGAATGGGCAACTAGCTTCATATGTTCTGACTGACGGAATACTTGAAAAAAGTTTAATTGAAATAAATGCTTTGAGTTTGAGTTTGAAACCATCCTTTCATGCATATTTTCTTTACAAAATAGTTTCGACGTTTCACGTTCCAATATTTCTAACGGATATCTATGTGTGCTACACTAGAGGCCTCCGCTCGCACTACACGTTACTACGTTATTAACATGGGTGTATGCGTCCTACTACAAAATGTTCTAAGAACTCACATCAGAATATCGCAGGACGGAGGAATGCAAGTGTACTTCAATTGCTTCGTTATTATTGCAGCCGTGTGTAACTTCATGTTCGTCCTAATATAAAATGTACTGAAAACAGATAGGTATTGCAATTTACGCTTCCGATATTATCGACCGATAATAACGCGCCTATGGGGGAATGCCTTTATCTTTTGAGTGTTGTTTCACATGTTTTTACCAAATTAACTGACAATTCATAACGTTGTTATAGAGTTGCTGCAGTCACAATGGGAAGTTCCATTGTATCGTTCAGACACAGAATCGGAGTCTGAGGATGAAATGGCACCTAAGAGAAAACGAGGACCAGCCAAAACTTGGGTTTTTGTGGCAAAGTTTTCTAATACGAAGGGGGCAATGGATTTTGTTGAAGCCGAAAATACTTGGTCTCGTTTGACTACACGGAGGACTTCAGAAGGCGAAAAACGAGTTTATAGATGTAACAAAGTAAAGACTAGAGGGCCCCAGTGTGCCGCAGTACTTACCTTGTTATATGCAAGTGACAGTGATGACGTTTATGTGTATCGTAACGATGCTGAACATGATCACGATAAGATTGGGACTGCCAGTAACTACGGTATCGATGAACTAACCAAAATAGAAATTAATAAACTATCAGAAATGCGTCTAAAGCCCAGGGCCATTTTAACTGCTTTAGGGAAGATTGATGGAATTAAAATGCCTTCGAAAACGCAACTTGCTAATTATTTAAGTGACAGAAAAAAGGTACGTTATAGTAAAAAAACGAAATCTGTGGAATCTTAAAAAACATCAGAATAGAACAACCGCTGTTATTTTTTCTGTCTAGTTTTGAAATGTTAAAAGTTCTGATTGGCTTCAAGATAAAAATATTCTCAACGAATGGATACAACTTATCGATGCCATGAACTGGGAATAATTTACATTATCTTTTAGGAATATGATGTGGAATAATTGATTTTATCGATGTTTTTTAAGAAGTTTGTAAATAAACCGTTGTTGGAATTTGTATACAATTTAGTACATCTATTACATTTTAGTTATTTGAATAACTACGCCAGAACTATTGTTTGTCTGTTGAAATTATTGTAGGAAATTATTTTGAATTGTTAATGATTATATTAAACAAAAACTTTTCAGTGTTTTAATGATGAAGTATTAATTATGTCTCCTTAAAGAAATATACGTATCTCATTTTATCGTAGTCTGCCTTTCGGTATCGGATACAAGACTGATCCTTAGCTTGCTCTGTTACAGAAAAAGAAAAACAAAATGATGTGGCACAAAAAGAAGCAATATACAAGCAAAAAAAAACTGAGAATGAAATGGAAAACAAGAAGCAAATAAAAACTATGAGAGAATTAGATATAAAGAGTGAAATGGATAAAATGCAAGAAAAAGGTCCTAATAAAGAAATTGAAAACCAAAAACAAATACAAATAGAAACCTTGAGAGGAATAGAAATTATAAGAGAAATAGCAAAAAAGAGAGAAATAGAAAAAATACAAATAGCAAAAAATCGACAAATAATGAGAGAAATAGAAGAAAAAATGGAGTTGGAAAAAAGAATTGAAACAGAAAAAAAAAGAGAAATAGAACAAATACAAAAAAGAAGAGAATGTAATAGGAAGAGCAAACAGAAAAAAAATCAAGAAAAAATTAGAGAAATGGAGAAAGTCTTAGAAGCAGAAAAGAATATAGAAATAGAAAAAAATAGGGAAAGAGAAGAAATGAGAGAAAGAGAAAAAAATAGAAAAGCAGAAAACAAAAAAAATGAAGCAGAACAAAGAATCGACGAAGACAAAGTAATGGACGAAGAATTTAACGAAGAAGTCGACGGCGAAGATGTAGAAGTTCAAGAAGGAATCATTTTAAACAATCAAGTTGGACGACAAATGCTTTTTGTTAAAGGCAACAAGTACTTCAACGAAAGGGAACGTGGCTGGAAGATAGAATGGAGATGCTCCAAACGAAGCTCACTTGGCTGTAAAGCTAATATTTTGACTGTAAGGGAGAGAATCGTTCGTCATCAGGATATACACAATCATAGTAGCGATTCTGACTTTATGACATTTGGTCACAGTAAAAAATAATACCTGGTTGTTTCCTAGATCGCTCTTACTTGGTGAATATTATGAATTTAATGGTCTTTTTTACGTATGTAGGAAATTCGGGCAGCTGTTATGTGGTTCTGATTCACTTCTTAATACATTTCTTTTATTGGATACTCAAAATATGATCTCCTTTTTTTCTTTTCAACATTTAGACTAACCGTGTATACCTAAGCCATACAAAAGATTGTTTACAAAATAAATGTGACTATCTGGAATCTACGTATCTCTTTATCCAAAGTGTATATGTAATGAAATTGTAGTAGGTAGGTATCTATTAGTTATAGTACCTATCTATTAGTTAAGCTGTGTATTATTAAGCGACAAATCAGTGTATTAATAACTTAAGGTAACCGTATAGTTGTTAGGATAGTATTTTATATCACTTACATCCTTATTAATTATAGTTATGTATATCCTGCGTGATCGAATCAGGAATGAGGAGATCCGCAGGAGAACCAAGGTAACCGACATAGCCCGCAGAATTGCCAAACTTAAGTGGCAGTGGGCAGGGCACATTGCTCGCAGAACAGATGGCCGATGGGGCCGAAAGGTTCTGGAGTGGCGACCACGTACCGGAAGACGTAGCGTTGGAAGGCCTCCCACAAGGTGGACCGACGACCTTGTGAAGGCCGCAGGAACCCGTTGGATGCGAGAAGCACAGAACCGGTCGAAGTGGAAGTGCTTGGGGGAGGCCTATGTCCAGCAGTGGACGTCTTTTGGCTGAAATGATGATGTATATCTACTAAATGTTTTAGCGTCGATGTTTGCTTCTTGTATTATTAAGCGACAAATCAGTGTATTACAAATTATTCAAAAACACTTTTGAGCGGATTATTTTCGTTGTCACTGTAAACTACTTTTATTATTATACTAGCTTCTGCCCGCGACTTCGTCCGCGTGAAATTTCACCCTCCCCCCATTCACCCTCTTAGGGGTGGACTTTCAAAAAACCCTTTCTTAGTGGACACCTACTCTTCACGACGAACACAACCTCCGAATTTCATGTCTCTAGGACCAGCGGTTTAGGCTGTGCGTTGATATATCAGTCAGTCAGTAAGGACTTTGAATTTTATATAATTATATATATAGATTGTTAAACTTTTCTCATATCTCCGGACCATAGGACCCGGACCTTTGGTAGGTAGGCCATATGAGGGGCCGACACTAACTCACAGAGGCACGTTAGATTAAATTTATATTGTTATTATTATAGTAGTATATTAATTGTATTGCTTCTTTTCAGATTACATGGTGAAGACGCCCCGGGGCTATTTTCTGATGGTGAACAACCACAAGTTCCATAAGAAAAGGCAGAGAGAACACAGAGTTGAGTGGAGGTGCTCGAAGCGCAAGACCCTTCGTTGTCGGGCTGCTGTCACCACCATCTACCGGGACATCGTGAAGAGAGCTAATGAGCATAATCATGAATAGTTTACTTAAGGGGGATGCGCAGTAGTAGACCGAAATTCAAATCTTCTTACGTTTTTTGCATTTTACAGGTCAGTGTCAGGTTGTACGTTAATGAAAATAATTATGTTTTGCGGCCGTAACAAATACATACGTATTTACAAAATTATAATCTTTGAACATATACATACTTTTAAGTTCAAATTATCCAATTTAGTGACTATTTCAAGAAATCCATGACATTTGAGGCGAATTTTAACTTAGAGAGTACCCTGCGCTTTCATGATCCGTAAGTTTCTGCGCCTTAAGTTTATAACGAACTAGCTGCGCCCCGCGGTTTTACCCGCATAAGTTTCGATCCCGTAAGAATATCGGGATAAAAAGTATCCAAATCTACCCCTAATCCGCTCCTAAGACGGTCCACTGACCTTGAATCTTTGAGAGTCGTTACGGCTCGTCAGAAGCCCGAAATCTGACAACCAGTATTACCAAGGGTTATCGTATTGCCCAGTAACTGGGTTGTGGAAGTCGGATAGGCAGTCGCTCTATGTAAAATACTGATATTCAGCTGCATCCGGATAGACTGGCAGCCGACCCCAACTTAGTTGGGAAAAGGCTAGGCAGATTATGATGATTATTTATTGATTAATGGCACCTAAAAAGCAATAATGATGAAATGTACTGTGTGTGTGTCTCATGGAATGCAGAATGTTGTATTTGTACAGCTAGATACCGATTATAACGGTTTCTAATAAATAAAATAAAACAAATGAAGTATTATAATTTGCATTATTATTAATGTTAAGATTAACTGTATTCTTTATAGTTAAGTTAGTGTTTTATCATATTTATTTTTTCGCTTTGATAATATTATGACTGGTGTTTTTTAACAAATAAATGTAATAACATAAGTTTATTTTATTAATAAAAAATGCCATTGGTTTTAGCTGAAGTTAAAGAAAGGTAAGTTATAACAGATGAATGCAACTTCGTATACTCTCCTCACTATATGTTATTTGATCGTAAACATCATGAAGTAAACATGGCAAAGATAGTTAAATTTTCATGTTCTTTCGTTTCAGGCAAGCATCATTTCTTCATAAAATCTGGGCGGGAAAACATTTTGGTCTTAGGTGACGTCAAATACAACAGATATAAAAAAGTTAAAGAAAGAACCTTCTGGAAGTGTGCAATGAAAGGATGCAAAGCGTCTGTCATTACCGCGAAGAATGAAGTTTTACAGTTTAAGAATTTTCATAATCACTAATATTACAATTATCTTAATTATCCCTCTCATTAATTATAAATATCGGTCGCATTAATTATAACTATCGTTCTCATTAATTATAATTATCGTTCTCCTTAATTATAATCATTGCTATCGTTAATAATAATTATCGACCTCGTCTCCTATTTTATTTTGGAACCAAATAACTGTGTTACTAGCGGAGCAGCATCTTAGTTACTAAGATATCTAAGCTATTTTTTTAAATGGTAGTTATAATAATAGCGTAGTGATCTCAGTTCTGTTGTGTGAAAAAAAATATAAAAAAATCGTTGGATTTTGCCAAAAAAAAAAAGTGATGATAAGTTTTAATGATAGTCAATATTATTGCTGAATTTAATTTATAGAGAAAAGTCTTAAAACCAGTAAATGCATTTTATAAATAATCACATATTCTTTTTGCGATGAGCCTATCAGTATTATTGCCCTTGTATATTCCTTAAGTAGTTTATATACCTACGGAATATACAAGGGCAGGAATATACGTACAATTACTGTGTGTAGTAACCTAATGTCGGCGAGGCATCTACTTATTATACTTTTAGTGAATTAGGAAAGAACGATATATTTATTATGTGTCTATTTTTGTAAGAATTTTAATTCCTAGCGATCTCAAAGTGTGAATGAATTTGAGAGCATTTGTATTTAGTATTATTTATGATTTTTAAACATGCTATTCCTATGCCTTATTTGGTTTTTGTGTGCCCTAAGTCGAAGTGATCGTGATGATACTATAAATATTAATCTAGTCTAAACTTTATTTTATTAATGTTTTTTGACCTTGGCAGTATTCCGCGACTCGATTTTGGGAATATTAAATCAAGACTTATTAAATACTTACCGTTTTTTACACTTAGTAACCATTTAACTCTAGTTTAAAACTGGTAAGGTATAATTGTATATTAATATACATAGAATTTTCAACAAATGCCTACTATTCCTTTACTGTTATTCCATACAACATGAACGAAATAGTTCCTTATTTTTTAACTTCTTTTTTTTTGTCCTAGCCTCAACACAATCATCATATTGGATGCCATAATAAAAATATGTTTTTAAAACCCTTTTTTTCATTTTAGAAATATATTTTGTGGACAATCGTTTCGGTAACAAGACCCTGGTATTCCTCGACCAACGATACAATAAGAGCCACGAACGGGAAGGACGGGCGTCATGGCGGTGTGTCAAGAGAAACAACGGCTGCAGAGCAGTGGTCGTCACGTACTTGAACACTGTCATTCAGTTTACAGAACACAATCATGCTGCTCAACTTGTAAAGAAAAGTAAGGAAAAAGCTTGCTAAAGGCTAAAATTCAGGATTCGTTAGCCACTCTCTTGTCCTGCTTTCTGTGCTATAACACCCCCATGAAAGACCTTTCCGAAGTCAATGGTAATGCTGTCGACGCGACTGAATTCTGGTTGAAGCGTATATAAAATAGGTATGAGAATGGAACCATCGACACGAAGAAGAAGGAATAGTCCATGCGGTGATCATAGTAAGAATGAAAGAAGTAAGAAAGAATAAATTCATTTGACTCCAGCATAGAGAGCGATCACTAAAAGCAAATCTTTAATACTAAGCGGTTTCAGTTTCGTGCATGTGCACAAAGTTGCACACATCCCGTCAATCCGAGCAGGCGAAACAGTTTCGCCTGCTGTTTTGAATTCTTGTTTAATATTTTTAACATCCTGTATTACAGTACACAATGTACTCGCCTGTATTCAACGACGATTTATATTCTCTTAGCCTGTATTAGAGTAGGTACACAATGTACTCGAGCCATTTCTTGTCTACAAAACGTATTTTACCTTATTATTTATTTATAAATTAATATGCGCAGCAATATTTTGCATACTTTTTTAGGGTTTATTTTTTATAATAATAATAAGTATGGAAATAATCATTATTCACTCATGATTTTGTAAACTTTTTTGAACATTTGCTTACGTGTGTTTGTGGGGTACGCTGGTATTCTATTATAAATCTCATAATTATTCAAATTAATTTTATGTACTTGGGTAGGTACCTACATATTTAGGTATAAATAATAAAGCTACGTATTATTGTAACGTACGTATATTTTTTTTTTTATTGTTATTTAATATAAATTACTCCCATAAATTATTGTTTATATAGGCATTTAATATTTGTCCGCAAAAATAAAATAAATACATAAAATGTTGTGATTAGGTGATAAATGTTATTATCAGTATCGCAGGTAGCCTCGGTAGATAGATAGTACCTACCTATGCAATAATGTGTGTATTTTGCTGAAACAAAAATAAAATGTATGTATTTAGTAACTTTTTTTTTCCACTTCGACCGGTTCTGCGCTTCTCGCATCCAACGGGTTCCTGCGGCCTTCACAAGGTCGTCGGCCCATCTTGTGGGAGGCCTTCCAACGCTACGTCTTCCGGTACGCGGTCGCCACTCCAGAACCTTTCGGCCCCATTCGGTCATCTGTTCTGCGAGCAATGTGCCCTGCCCACTGCCACTTAAGTTTGGCAATTCTTCGGGCTATGTCGGTTACCTTGGTTCTCCTGCGGATCTCCTCACTCCTGATTCGATCACGCAGGGAAACTCCAAGCATAGCCCTCGAAGTGTCACGTCATAGTCGGTCGAAGTGTTACGACGATTTATGTTCACCGGATCAGCCAGATCTATGATAAGATTTTTGATGTGCTTGTTAACCTGGTGAATGGTCATCGGGAATCCGATAGATCAGAAATAGCCGAGAGAAGGCATATTTTTAGGCATAGGAAGCAGCAGCGCAGCAGTGAAAGCTTTCGTTTTTACCTACAAGGTTTGAAACATCTGGCTATAACCTGCAATTTCGGTGAAAGTAAAAAGTAAAGAAAGAAAAGAAAAGAATGAAAGAAAACACGTATATTTGCGGTAAATATGACGCAAAAAAGAACATAAACATAAAAAAATAACAAAAGGTTGGGCGAAACATGCGTCAAATCCACGCAAAACGGCTATCGCTCAGCATTATGCTGCGACCCTATGCAAGAAAGAGCCCCAGCGCTGGTTTTCAGCGACAGCCGGCGCTGATGTAATGACGTCTTCCGGTGCAGCAAACAATTTTAGGACGCTGTACCGGTACAGCATACTTAAAGAAAAACAACTAATAGCTACTTTTCCTTTACTATTATTCCAAATAATTCCAATAATTTTGGATGCGATTATCATGCAATTCAGGTTTTTTTTCTGGGTATATATTATTTCAAGGAAAACTGTTCGGGTAACAAGACCCTGGTCTTTCTCGACCAACGTTACAATAAGAGCTACGAACGAAGGAAGGATGGGCATGCGTCATGGCGATGTGTCAAAAGAAATATTGGCTGTAGGGCAGTGGTCGTCACTTACTTGAATAGTGTCATACAGTTTACAGAACACATTCATCTTGCAAATAAAACTTAGGACAAACTGGCTAAAGGCTAAACTCTGGATTAGTTCGTGTATGGATTGTCAAGACCGCAGCGCACACGGCGAAAAGAACACTATAGTTACTTGAAGCAAATCTTTAAAACAATTTCACCGTTTCGTGCATGTGTATGCATCGCGTCAGGCGAAACTAATGCTGTTTCGTGCATGTGTATGGATCACGTCAGGCGAAACTAATGCTGTTTCGCATGTCCAGATTGGGGTAAGGGATTGTATATTCATTAGTAGGACAATGTGTACTAAGCCATTTCTAGTTTATTAACCGACTTCAAAAAAGGAGGAGGTTTTTTTACTTACGTGGTGTACCTTGAGTATTTAAATAAGTACTTTTGTAGGGTTTTTTTATTATTTATTTTGATGTAACCTCCTCCTTTTTGGAAGTCGGTTAAAAAAAGTTTTTACGGAAGCATTAATACAATCATTATCTGGAAAAAAAATCTGCCGTAAGCATTGATATACATACACTAGATTAGCAATTACCGCGCCAATGCGTTGCCATTGGGATCAAGGCCACAGTCTCAATCGTAGCTAATGTCAGTTCAGTGCTCTGTATAATGCCAACCGAAGTTAGCCGAGTGAAAATTACCGCCAAAATGGGAAAATGCGTAGTGAAAGAGTGCGATTCGAGGTCACAAAAACAATAAATTAACCGGAATTACTTTCCACGCGTAAGTTTATTGTTTCTGTGTTTATATCAACGTAAAAACGCAATAAAAATAAATAAAATGTAGAATTTTGTAAATTAGGTTCAATGTTGCCACTAAAAACTTAGTTTTAGTTTCCCACATTATGTGGGAGTTTTTAATTTATAGAGTATGTGATTTAAAATATTTTATAAAACTAAATCTGTGACAATGTGTAACAAAAAAATAACAATGTAACATAAAAATAATTGTTTTTAAATATTTAAACACATAATTCAAAAATAACGTTCATAACGTTTAATGTTTTTTTTTTGCGTTTTTTATGGCTTAAAAAGTTGGGTAAAATTTCGCATGGCTAGGCAACACCCTCCCGCCATTGCATGTTTATATTGCGGTCTTTGTCTAATCTAAGCGACGGTATTATTCTTGCGACTTGTGTAAGTGAGACAGATATATGTTTACTTTTAAATGGTAGTGGTTTCAAAGCTACGTCGTCGCGTTTAAATAGTGGTTACATTTTTTTGACACATTTTAATGAGGTTTGCTTCTCTAGTTATTTAGCTCAATGGCCGTAAGTATGACGACGTGTAACATAACTAGGTCATTGCTGAAGGCAACTACTACATTCCCGTGTTGACAACGTTCTACACCTACAACATAATGTAACTCATTGTCATTATTTTGAAGTGTTTCGGTGGCTGCATGATCTTCCTGCATGCGCTTTGATGTGACTTGGTTTGTATTTATACTGTTATATGGCCACTCTACTGCCCGACAATCTCTGGCTCTTTTCGTACTACTACTTGGTAGCTTTTGGAATGTTATGGCACTCTGTTTACTTAGGTACTCAATAACCCATGCGATTACTTATTTCGGCTCGGTCAGCTGCTCTATCATGAAAATTTAGCTTTTCCCGGTGTACACACGTATCGCAAAACACGCATTACAGTTATCAAATTGCACTATTCACCATTACCTATTAGTTCCTAACAGTAAATAGCCCGGCTATCCATATATATATTTCTATTTATACTATGTATATTTATAATATTTATGTATATTTATACTGCTGAGTGGGGTATGAAACTATAAACTCATACGGTAAATTACACGCAATTTAAAAACAGTTTTTATTTCAGAAAATCAAGGACAAGTCAAACTTTTTCGAGGACATGTCCACTACGGACATGTCCTCGAAAAAGGTCTCAAAAGAAGAAATTGCGCACGGTGCTATGTAAAGCTACGAGAGACGTTAGAGTGCAAAGAAGCAAAAAAGAAAGTTAAAAAAATTAAAACTGTTTGCATCAAATGCAATCAATCTCTTTGCGTAGAGTGCTACAAAGAAAGACACTACTAAATTAGTTTACGATCCTCTGGCTTATGTGAATCAGTAAAAAATACACACTTTTTTATCTCTTATAATTCGGTTTTATTTTCGATAACCCTATATTTTCGTCTGTCCCATCACTATTAAAAAGTAGTTTCTAGTGCGGTATCGGTCGTTATCGGCCCGACACTTTCCTTGTTTGATTTCTCATTTCCTGTTTGGCAGATCCAGGGGCGAAACGAACGTAAACAAACTGGGTTCAGGATCATTTTAACAGTATAAAAACAATGTACACCATGTAATCGCAAAGTTATAGCGCTTTAATCTATCCTAGTCGTGTCAGGTCGAAAAGGACTGATACGCACTGTCAAAACGTTCGATGGATGTTCATTTCGACCATTTTTTGGAGTTTCTTGCCGGTTCTTCTCCATAGGAAACGACCAATTGGAACCGTGCACCTAGCTTCTGACGTTTCATAAGTGCCCATGTAGGCTTATGTGAAATAAAATATTTTGATTTTGATTTTTGACCGTCACCGCACCAGATGAAAGTTTATGATTTTTCTAAAGGATTTCAAGCTTCTGGAAAGATTATTACAATAAGGTATATATTATCAACTAGCTGCGCCCCGCAGTTTTACCTGCATAAGTGTCGATCCCGTGGGAATATCGGGATAAAAAGTGCCTATATGTTAATCCAGGGTGTCAGCTACCTCCATACCAAATTTTATCAAAATTGGTCCAGCCGTTTGAGCGTGAAGAAGTAACAAACATATAAACACACACACACCCCCTCACTCACAAACTTTCGCCTTTATAATATTAGTGTGATTTGGTTTATCTCTATCTCTAATTTGTGACTTTTAAGTATTTTAAACTTTTATAGGTTACTCAGAAAGCTCACCTATATATCTAAATCAATCTGCCTGGCCCTTTCCAACTATGTTGGGGTTGGCTTCCAGTCTAACTGGATGCAGATGAATTTCACATGAAGCGGATATCCTAAATACAATGTATAATTATTTCCAGGCCCAATATTTCATGAAACTACTCGTGGCAATCTTGTACTACACTATGAAGGATATAAATTCAACCGGGCCTATAAGAATAAAAACAACACCGTATTATGGCGCTGTAACCAGAAGCATTTAGGATGCAAAGCGACTCTCCGCACTCAACACGACAGTCTTGTTGTTACTTATACGAATAAACATAATCATACTACAGTATAAATATGGAATATAATAATCGTAGTTCTTGGTAACCAGTCCACTTTAACCACCCAAACCCATAGTCCAACGTTTTATTTTTCCATATCTTGCAATAGTCCTATACCAACCGGGGGTTGTCCTTGGGTGCACTTGCATAGTGCATACAGGGATAATCGTCGGTTGGTGCCGCATTTCATTAAAAGTTCCTAAGGGGGGCCTCTGCGAGTTGGCTTCGGCCCCTCGTACGCCTTCCAAAGGACCGGGACCCCATAGTCCCGAGATATGTAAAAACATAAAAATAAATAATAATAAAAATAGTTTATTTGATAACCATATTTGTACAACAAATTTGAGATTGAAGCCTTCTTTTAAGCAAAAGATGCCTATATAATTATACTTAATGTATTTTTTTTACATAATATACGAATAAACATACTCACACTTAATGTATTTTATTTTAATTCGGCATCTAAAGCCATGTTTGTTTGTTGTTTGAGTAATGGGTAGCTCACCGTCCAATCAGGACCAGGCCCGTGCCGGACGGCGCGTACGTGTTCCACGCGCGCCTCAAAGAGATGTCAGCATCGAGGAGGGGCCCCATAGGGCCGAAGCCTGCCGGGTCAGCGGGATTGTCCGAAAGGGTTACCCCTGGCCCGGAACATAAAGGGCTAAGGAAGGAACACGGGTGGGTTTTAGTCAGTAAGAGTCTGACACTCCCTTCCGCTCCACCCACAGCGGGATCATTTGATTTCCCGTCAGAAAAAAAAAGCCATGTTTTCTTAACTATTCTATAGATAACGGAAATGTAGACTTGCTTCTAAAATGTTGTATTTTCTTTTGATTATTTTTCTCTAAACGTACAATACCGTAGAGTATGCTTATTAGAGTGGCATTTTTCTTGTACCGACCTTTTGAAGAATTTGTCACTGTGATCAATAAAACTGATATCAATGACGTTCATGATGTAGTTTAAAATGGTAGAAATCATCATTAATAACAATAATATTTTCATTCATATTTTGTTATCACCTTTCTTTAGTGTAATTTTGTCTATTGTAGTTTCTCTAAATAATAAAAAAAAACCGTTCTGTGGCCACAGTACGTGTTGGAACTATCATTGTTCCGTTCCAGTTAGAGAAAGAGATGGAGCTGTACGGGACTAGGAGCAGCATCCATTGTTCACTACATAACGATGATGGTTTTAACACTTCAAACTACTGTTCTTTTTATTTAAAATTGATAGAACAGTGTAGCTCAACGAGTTATTTTGGCATTTCCAGAAGAAGCTACATTTGTTAAGAACTCGCGCGGAAATTTTATGTTACTTTATCGTGGACAGAAGTATTGTAGGGATCGCGCGAAGAAGAATTCTCAGGTTGCGTGGAGATGTAGCAAGAAGAAGGCCAGGTGTCGGGCCACGGCAACTACTGCTGCTACTTTCGTTGTTCATTCTTACGATGTGCATAATCATAAGTAAAATACATATTTCGGGCTTGTCCAAGATGTTTAGTAAAAGTGACCAAAAATTTTTTTTTATTCTTGAAGTACATACTACATATATTAAGTTTATTTTTTTCTGTTGGTGGAAACGAATAAGAAGTTGAATTTATTTCCAGTAGTAGCATGATGAGTTTTTTTTGTTACTAAGACGTAATATTTTTATTAATTGTAATGAAGTAACCAATTAACTTTAGTTGATTTAATGATAAGTGGGTACCAATTCAAGACTGAATAATTTGATTAAGAAACTTCAAGTGCCTAATGATAGATGTTAAGTAGAAGTTATTAAAACAGCTCTTTGAAAGGAAATGAAACAATATTATTATTTTATTTTATTTTTAATTTCTAAAACACTTATCCTAATTCACATTTAGTTTTGGCCTCACAACGAAAACCTCTTAGGGTTATATGCATATGCATATAACCCTAAGAGTATATATATAATATACCATCTATTCTGCTTTGACTGCATTTTTTTAAGTACTTGTTAAGTCTCAAAAGTCACTTTCATTCAAAGAAACCAACCTCACTACGGTTCGTGATTTCCTGGAAGCAAATCAAAGTTTGAATAACAATGCTAGTAGATCTGCTATAAAGATATCTGAATATCTTTATAGCTGATTCTGACGATTTATGTTCTAATTTAATTTTTGTAACTACCTTATTACGTTTAATTAATCGTCCGAATAAAGCATAATGAGGAACAAAATTCTGTTTTTTACTTTTTCAGAGCACACAAAAGAAGAATTTGCTCAGGTTGAATGGCTTCTTCTTTTTACCTTCTCAAAATAATATTCTTCATTATTTTTATATATTCGCGGTCGTTTTGGGATTTCATAGTTTCTATAACTTAGGTAATGCTTTTGATTGATTTTGATGGATGTATTACATTCCTTCAAATTACTGTAAGTAGTTTTAATTATTTTGTATTTAATCCATCATTTATTCCGATATTATGCTTACAGATTTCGTAGCATCGCTCCTTCGGGCCCGATTCTGTACCAGGGAGACCACAAACATATACATTGGAGGACAAAAATTCTTCAGACATTCGCGATCTCTCGTTGGCAACAGGATAAGATGGACGTGTGCTAAGAAACATAAGCACAAATGTAAAGCTTCCGCTGTTACTATCGACGGGATTGTGGTATCTACTACAGGCTTGCACTCCCATACTTAAATTGTAATGGAAATACATTGCCTGCTTGTCGAATCGATGCGGATCGATCTATGTCTTCGATAAAGGACACAAGTGCTTGATGCACTATTACTGTTTTTTTTGTTATTACCTAATTTATTCGATGGAAATGATGTTGAATCTTTTTTGACTTTATATCGTTTGAATCTTAAATAAAATTGAGGGCTTTAAACCCTGTTGAAGCTGAGTATAGAAATTGATTGAGAACCATCTAGATATTATATTTATGAGAATAAGGACTACGTGAAATTATAATTTCACCCCTCGTTGCGTGTTCGGTGGTAGAGACTTTGTTAAGAATTTTGACGTGCCTTGAAAGTTCTGAACTATTTATGAACAAATATCAAAATTACTTTATTTATCATTAAACGTAGAATTTGTCAAATAATTAAGATAATAACTACAAGCTGGAATCCAATGGGATTTTATAATATTTACAAAAACAAAGAAGGGGACCTCAAGGAGATAGTAGTAACTACCTTTGTTATTTCAATATGACCTACCAAAATGGTAGAATTTCGAATGATTTCGAAGCAGGCAATTTACTTATTAGGTGTTTACGTAAGAATCACAGTGATTTGATCTAAATGTAATTTATTTTTATAATATTTAATGTATTAAATTGCACATTCCAATTACGTAAGTACATAATCGATGTTAGTTTCGTTAAATGTTTGAGATAATGTAATCGTTGTTATTAAAATGATAAAGAAATGTTACCAAAGGAGCTTTCAAATTTACTGGTCAACAGACTCATCATAAAATTGTTTTTTATTTTTTGTTAAATATTTAACAGTGTGTAGTATTTGATAAATACGTTTTGAAATGTAGTATTATTTATAATTATTATCTTGTAATGTTGGATGTTCCGGAGAGTATTGTTTTATTAAATTAATTATTGATATTAAGTGATAGTAAATAATTAGAATTTGTATAAAATATGTTTACAGTTTGTCCTTGCTTTTGTTTGTTTTTATATTTTGCACTTTTGTTTTTTGTTTAGAATGGTGCTTTTTTATTTATTATAAGGTCACATTAATGTGATAAATTTTTCGATAACATTCATGTTTTTACAAAATCCTCTGAGTATTTTAAAAATAAATCTTTTAAATCATCAGTATTTTAATTTATGATGGGTGTTATTTTTTATTTTGTTTGAGCACTTTTATCAAAATCACTTTGACTACAAAATCATGTTGATGCTGATAACAGTAAGATCATACAGATTTTCTTCGACATTCTTCCCTGCATGCAAATATTTTGTTTGTTTTTACATTCGACTCTTTCTGATCCAGCACAGCTTATCATTTCTGTCTCTTTCAGGCATGTTAATAAAAATGGCTAGAGGAGCTCATTTTCTGTATGCTCTCGGGCACATTTACAATCGGAAGCACAGTGCGAAGGACAAAAAGTTGCGATGGTACTGTACGCGCTACCATCAGGGGTGCAGGGCTGCGGTACTCACTACTTCCACCTACCGCGTCACGGATCCCATTGGCGAACACCGACACGATCCTCCGAAGCTAATGCGTTCCGCCGCCGGGATTTATCATATCATAGGAGAGAATTATTTTTAAGCACAGTTGGGAGAATCTACTCGTATATTTAAGCAGAGATATTGGATGACTTTGTAGAAACTACAGGTAACAATTACGCTAACAATGCTAAATACAATGTTCCCCGCGCATTCAGGTAAGCGGACAGTCGTCTTCCCCCGCTGCACCGTAGCAATAACTTGTATTCTGTACTCATGATTGTCAGTTAATAGACTTTTTTAGGGTTCCGTACCCAAAGGGTAAAAACGGAACCCTATTACTAAGACTTCGCTGTCTGTCACCAGGCTGTATCTCATGAACCGTGATAGCTAGACAGTTGAAATTTTCACAGATGATGTATTTCGGTTGCCGCTATAACAACAAATACTAAAAACAAAATAAAATAAATATTTAAGGGGGGCTCCCATACCACAAACGTGTTTTTTTCGGCGTTTTTGCCTTGTGTCTGTCACCAGGCTGTATCTCATGAACCGTGATAGCTAGACAGTTGAAATTTTCACAGATGATGTATTTCGGTTGCCGCTATAACAACAAATACTAAAAACAAAATAAAATAAATATTTAAGGGGGGCTCCCATACAACAAACGTGTTTTTTTCGGCGTTTTTGCCTTGTGTACGGAACCCTTCGTGTGCGAGTCCGACTCGCACTTGGCCAGTTTTTTTTTATTACTTTATTCCTTGACGGAACGGCAGCAGGGTTTGATTGCTCCACAAACCATGCTCCACCTCCTATCCTGCCCTCTGGGTCCCAAAACATGCAGTCAAAGTGACCTCTGCGCTGCCACCGACATTGCCGTGGAAGTGGCAAAGTTTTGGGGAAACAAGATTTAAAATACAGTCGTGCCAGCGACAAGAAGAATAAGAATAATAGACTTTATACTGGACACTGGAATTTTATTTACAACCTTCTCCAACCTTGATTTCAAAGGTCACCAATGTTGGGACCTTTCGTGGGGAATATTGCATTTAGCATTTTTAGGATTATTGTTCAGTACCGTACTTCCTACAGACTTGTTGGGGGCATAAACAATAAAATTAAGACAAAAAAGTACACAAAAAGCTAGACTTAGTGGTTGTATGTTCTCAGTTCTAGAAAAGGTAATTTTTCTCTATATTATTATGATTCCAAGTCGTGATAATTGTGATGATAGTTTAAGTTAGATATCTAGTAACAAGTCTTAAGGTAAATAAAATATTTTAACAGAATATGAAAATATATGGAAATGGAAACGACTGGCGAAATGCGGGTGTACCTACACCTCTGCCTAACCCTACGGAGATAAATGGCGTGGTGTAATGGTATACTAAGGAAACATAAACATTTAGTCCTATGGATACCTAACGCTTATTAGTACAGACGGCGAGCACATAAAGCTTCTACAATCTGTCAAATTTCTTTAATAGATTTTTAACTTTATGGCTAAAGCATTAGGTTCAAAGTTGATTGGGAAAATTTGACAGTTTCGGGTAGCTTGATGTGCTGGCGTCCGTACACCGATACCAATGGGATAAGCAGCAATAATAACTATTATATTCAAACTTACGTAGGTTTAGTTGTAACTGATAGTCTGCTTATATGCCGTGGAATTAATACATTTACCAGAGTTTACGCTTTTTGAACATTTATTAAATGTTATTACTAACCTCATCTTTTATACGAAGCGCACTATTTAATCGAATGGACTGTATTAATCGTATATGCTTTAAGAATGAATAACAAAATGTGATTATTGATGATCTGCAATAGGTATTTAACTTACAACATAATATTATATAAGGATTTTATTAGAACGTATTCTAGACATAATCCTCATCTGCTATAGTATATTATTAAAAAGAGTACATTTGAGATGCTGGTTGCTAATTAAAAAGAGAACATAAAAGAGCTAATTAACATTATAATTCAAACTATTACAATAGCAATAACAAGTTTTTGTAAATTAAAGCTTATATTAATTATACGAATTGAATCTTACAGTTTGTTGTCATTATCACCTTAGTGCTCTGTATATAGGTTGTGTGGCCACATATAATAATATACAGACCTGAAATGACTATTATAATAGCAACTTCGGCCTTGTAACGTTGCGACTGCTGGGACACAGGCCTCCCCTCTGTGACAGGGAGTGGGCCTTAATCCACCGGCCCAGTGCGTGTTGCTGGATGTCACATGGCTTCCAATTTTTGTTCTAGAACTTTCTTTCCTTTACTGTTTTGAGAGCGTTAACAACTATCGTACCTACATAATTCAAAATCTAGGGAAAATTCAAAGAAGTTGTTTCAAGAAGGGTAATGAAAGCACATGTAATACCTGTGGTATTGCAGGTTGCCACATGTGGCGTTGATCACCATCAAGTAGATCTCCTGATAGTTTGTCATTCAGCTTTTAGGAGGCAAAATACACTAACTTGATATAGTTCCTTTGCACAGTGTCACAAAAAAAGTTGAAGCATCAACTGGAAAAATTAGAAGGTCACAGAGCAACACGAAAGAGATGCGGCTTTTGCTATCAACGACTCTCTTTGGAGGACCCAACATGCGCTGCCAGAAGAAAAGCTGAACGCACCAACACATGTTGTGGTGGATGTAAAGATAAACCTGTAATGTGCTTGAAATGTTTTAATGATCAACATCAACATCATCAGTGATAGTCCTGTTCCACCCACTGCTTAGTAGACCTGGTACATGTTTTAACGATACCCATTAATTAAAATCCCGTCATGATGATGATGAAAACAAAATAAAGCCCATTTTGTCACTACTATTTTCTTTGAATGAAAATCTGGCTCCTGGACTGGACTTTTGTCAATAAATCTTTCCGGTTGTGTGGTAACTGGTAAGTGCCTCAGGGCGGTTTTTGTGCAACATTAGAAATTATTTCATGTATCACTCTCAGAACCTCTGCTTCATTCACCCCAACTTTCCTAACACTAACACTTTAATCCTTCTTCCAGCTAAACTAATAAAAACTGGGAAACATTCATCTCTGCTCGCTCATGGGTACCTGTACAATCGCAGGCATCACGCCAGAGACGGAAAGTGGGGCTGGTATTGTACTCGCTACCACCACGGATGCAGGGCTTCTGTGGTCACCAATGAGGACCTGATCATTAATGCTTTGCATGGGGAACACGATCACACATCTCCGCAGTTACTCTCTAAGTTTTTTTTTAAGCTGTAGGCTTGCTGATTTTTATAAAATATAGCTGTATGAGGATTTTTTAACGCGTGGCCAAAATCGGAACTAACGTCTTCATCTTGTTTTATCAATACATTTAACGATACGATGCGCATAATGAACGTGGGGGAAAAGCGCTGAGCACGATTCGTGAGGATATCAACCAAGTGTGGAGGTCCGGTGGTAAAAGGGCAATGGTGGGATCAGGTTGTGGAGCTCCTGCGCACACTCTCCGAAGTACGGTCTGTATAGAAGACCGACCGGCATACACCATTACGCCGATCAGCTACGCTGTGAAGCGTAGCTACCAACGTCTCGTCGCCTATAAGCCTTTTAGCTCTGCGTTCCACCGAGTCAAGTTCAGCAAGCTGGTATTTTGCTGAGCCATCCCATAAGTGGCTGCAATACTCCATACAGGAACGGACCTGTGCTTCGTACAGACTTAAAAGCTGTCCTGATGAGAAGTATCGCCTCACCTTATTTAGGATGCCCAGCTTCTTGGCTGCGGTCTGAGCTTTTGACTCGATGGTTGAGCCGAAGTTGAGATCAGATATCAACTCCATGCCCAAAAGGCTTCAGTAACCGGTACAGATGTACTTCGGAAACCACCACTAAACGCTAAGATACTAATGAAATCAAGTGGTTACTGCATTTGTATGCAACTGTTCGTACAAGTATGGAGGATATGGGTTCTTGTTTCTTCTAATAAGCCTGATTATATTCTAGTCAATAAAGTGAGTGACTGATGCGTACAATAAAATGAAGCGTAGGTCAATTAATGTAATATGAGAATGTGTAAATTAATAACCTACAACTAAAACCGAAATCATGCTTTCGTATTTGTTTACGCATCAGAGATTCACAGTCTAAAGGCGGAGACTGACTTGCAACCTTTGTTTGTAATGCATGTTTACAAACAAGTCAGTGCTGGTTGACGCTTCGTCGCAAGCACGACGAAACTCAGTTTAGTGTATCACCGTTTTGTAACAAGAAATGGAGCGCGCTTGAGCTATGTGCTCGATGTAACCAAGCTCGCATCGAATGATAAATTACAAAAAAAATTAACGTTGTTGCTAGTCAGTCTCCGCCTTCAGGCCCATCTAGTCATTAAGATCCGCTTGCACCAAAAATCACTAAATGCGTTTAGCGTCAAACATATCTATAGACAACAATTGAAAAAAACGGAACGTTTTTATAATATACGTTTAGCGGTAAACGTATTAAGCGAATTGTAGTGCATGGAGACCTATGTTACATTTAGCTTCAAAAAATATTGCTTAAGATGAAGTTGGCCTACCGTTTCTGTGGATAGGTACGCTAACTAACAATCTTGATCTGACCATTAGGATATTCAGATTAGATAAGCCCAAATAAATGACAATAGGCTATTTGACAATGTAAAAAATAAGGTCATGATTATTGACACTCGTATAGATTATCGCTTTTAAAATTGATTTGCATAAATTTTACTACAAAACAATGTATTATTTATTTAAAAAATCCCGAAAAAACTTCATCTTTTTAAATCTGGCGCCACGTAATCGAAAACGGTCTGGATTGGCTGAACTTATGATGACGTCATGATATAGTCAATTTCTGTCTATCGTTGACAGAACAGATGACTTTTGTCTAGTATCTCGACCGTTTCAACGTTTGTTTACGTGTATTTTGACGTCACGACGCCATATTGTTAAAGATAGCGTTTTGGCGGCTTATTTAAACAGTACATTTTTATTTACTATTTTCTAAAAGAAATACATTATGCAATTTGAAGTAATAGGTTTTTGTGGGCTCGTTAGACACCATTAAATAATCTGAGATGTTTATCAGAAACCAGTCAAATAGCCTATTCTAGAACATAACACTATGAGTAGAATAAGTATTCTGTAAGATCATGCATGTCGTATTTCTTCTTAAATAATTTACAAATATAACTGAATGTGTGCCATCTGTCTGGTTATAATTTGAATCAACCTATTTTATATATTTTGTTTTTATTGTATCATTATCATTTGGAATCATCGTCTTTTGACTGTCTTGCTGACGGTGAATCTTGATAAATGAAGTCATGATTTATCCAGACGTTAAGCTCCATAATATGGTTGAGCTATGGGCTCCACCCATATATTATGTTGAGCTACGCACTCTACCTTAATTGGCGTTTTTATAATTTCTAACGTGACGGCTTCACGGTAACTCGGTGACGTAAAATGTGTAGAAGTTTATGAAGACTCTTTCAAATTTCCGTCCACGATAACGTTATAACGTGCACCACGTATGTCCACATAATTTATAGACGTGGACGTCCACGATAACATCGTCATGATAGAAATTATAAAAAGGCAATGATTTAATGATAGCTCTGTCCAAAAATATCTGATTCTTATAAAAAAAAAAAATAACAATCTTTTCAGACGAACCTATATTCATCACTCCACCTTATGGTCAACCAAAACTGCAAATTGGACGCTATAGGTTCATTAAGGACCGTGACAGGGACAACGGGAAAACAAGATGGCGCTGCTCTAAGAAAAACTCCAACTGTCTCGCCTCAATCACTACTATAGAAAATGTTATAGTCAAGTTTGGCCGTGAACATAATCATTTTTAAGGTTCCGTATCTGAAAAGGAAAAACGGAACCCTTATAGGATCACTTTGTTGTCCGTCTGTCTGTCTGTCAAGACCCTTTCTCTCGGGAACGCATGGAGGTATCGAGTTGAAATTAACTAAAATAAAGTCCCTTGAAGCTGTGAAAAAATCAAACTTCTAAGTTAACGTAAAAAGATACGGGCGTTTATGCCGCAAAAAACGTATATTTCGACACTCTCAAGGGAATCAAAATTTATAGGGTACTTCCCGTTGACCTAGAATCATGAAATTTGGCAAGAATCAATATCATATAGCAAAAGTAAAGGAAGAAATCCGAAAACCGTAAATTTGTACTTGCATACCTACAAATTTGTACGGAACCCTCGGTGCGCGAGTTCGACTCGCACTTGACCGGTTTTTTGGTAAAAGCCGAACTTGCCTATACCAGTGTATTCTCTTCTTATTTCTCAATCGTGTGTGCATATTGTATTTTTTTGTTGTACTTAAGTATTGGTAAGTACATCCTACAACAATCATGTTAAATTATTTCAATAAAAACTTTACTGCAAAAGATTATACGTAATCTTTCAGTTCTCAGTTATCTTCTTTTGTATGTTTTTTTAGTTATCAATAATGTAACGCAGCTAAAAAAACAATATTATATATAAGTATCGGCATTCAAGAGTCGAGTCTCAGTCTTAGGCCCTTTTCTATAAACGTTACTTAGCACGTGCTCTGGCTTAGACAAGTTCCTGTCTCTATCTTGCACTTGTAGTTTGAAAGTTGTGTGACAGTGACAGGAATAACGCTTAGCCAAAGTACGTGCTAAGTAACATTCTGACAACCGACGAATAATTCAAATGCTGTCGAAACCAGATTTTTGAGCCACAGTCTGCAAGTATCTGCCCAAAATTAACATTGAATCAGTGTTATGTAGGCAATAATGAATGGCATAGCATTGCAGAATTGGCCTTTAAAGTTCCCACAGCTGGGACACAGACCTCCCCTTTGTGAGAGCGGGCCCAGTGAATCGAGTAGTTGCAGTTGGTGAATGTCGCATTTTTGGTTCTAGAACGTGCCGATTTCCTCACACCTATATTCCTTCACCGTTTTAAGAGCTGTGGTGATGAAATAAATTAAGTAGGTACATAAAATACCGTGCCTACCTGACGGGCCATTCTCGTGATTTTAAGAACGTTCACAGTCTGATCGCAGTCTCAATCTGTCAAAAATACCTCTAGTTACCCTACATTTTTGACATTGTCGCTGAGATGAGATTACGACTAGATTTTGAATGTTTTTAATTACGGGAATTAGCCTTCTGGTGCATGAACTCTAATAAAACTAAGACTTAAACTACATACCTTAACGTGTTCTTTATTACAGGCGAGATCATAAAATTGGGCAGAGCTGAAGCCCTTCTCGCCCTCGGATACACTTACAATCGCAAGCAGTGCGCGAGGGACCACAAGTGGCGGTGGTACTGCTCCCGGTACCACCACGGATGCAAGGCAGCTGTCATGACCAACGCCGACCTAGTCGTCACTGACTGTTTGGGTGAACACGGCCATGAGCCTCCGAAATTATTCCGTATCTCGAAGGGCCTTTATGCTTATGCGAGTAGGTGAATACTTCACAGACTTGATAGGGTTTGGGCGAAGAACATCAGAAACGCAAAATGACAGATTAGCGAATTGTCAGAAACGCATAATGCCAGGGGGCCTAAAAAGGCCACTTTGGAGAATCATAAAAGGATAACATTACGAATCGTAATATGGCGAAGACCGTCCGTGTTTTTCTTTTTTTCGCTGCTTTACGTAGGTATAATCAAAGAGATTGGGATTGGATTTGGATTGGATTGATTGGTATTTTAGCACAGACAAAAAAATCTATCTCGAATGTGTCGATATTTTTTTTTAATCTTGCAAAGCGAAGTAAGTAAAAAATAATCTTATGTTTTTTTAACACACTAAGTGGTGGCACAAAAGGCCACCGCAGTTTTCTCCGCGTTGACCGTGATTAGTTGCAGTTTTAATTATTTTGTGTTTAGATAATTATGATTCTCTTTAACCTATATGTAGGTTTACTAACGAATTCAATATAATTTTGTATGAATATGCCAATTTGTTCCTGAATCATTCTATGTGATGGCATTGTTTGATTGCAATCTGAAGGGAAATTCTCGTAATTTTAAGAACGTTCACAGTCTGATCTCAGTCTCAATCTGTCAAAAATACCTCTAATTTCCCTTCATTTTTGACAAGTGTTTGACATTATTTGTCGCTGAGATGAGATTGCGACTAGATTTTGAACGTTTTTATTACGGGAATTGGCCTTCTTCCTCTGAATGTAAGTTTAGGCTAAAATTCTTACAGCAATCGATTCCCCTCACATTTTGCAGTAACAGTAGGTACATATTACATATTTTAACTGCGGTGGCTCCGACAAAGCGTTGAGGCTGAATATAAGGATTTCTTATTTAAGTATAAGTATGTATCTATATATTTTATTTGATTAATCGAATAAATTATTGCAGCTTGACAAGTTTTGTTGTTATTACAAATATTGTTTTTCGTATTAGTACCTACAAGGTTTTTTTCTTTCAATTAGGTACCTACCTACTTTTATTAATATTAATAGATACTTATTGATACAATGAACCCCATAGTGCGCATACACACGAGCGACACGCGTATCGTATATTGTCGACGCCCGCCGATGCGTCAACGTCTGCTGCCGATACGCGTTGACGGCTGTAGCCGACACGCGTCGACGGTTGCTTTTGCCTGTCGTCGACGCGTGTCGGTCGTGTGTATGCGCACTTAGTGTGTTTTGTGACCTGAGAAGGAGAGAATTAATACCTATGAATATATATAATGAGAACCGGTTTTTCAGACGTGCCAAAATTTACTAAGAATCGGCGAGGACAACTTCAGTTACAGTTAGGACCTAACCGATATGGCATGCACTACACTTCGGGCCCGAAAACTAGATGGCGCTGTGTTAGGAATCGTGATAATTGCCACGCGGCTTTGTATACTATAGAAAATAGTATAGTTAAGTTTTTGGCGGACCATAATCATGACTAACATATGAATATACAATATTACGACCTATTCTGATAAAGTTATAAGTCAAATCATTTACTTATTTCTAATAGGCACTTTAAAGGCACTTTTGAAAAAAAAAAATTATATGTGAAGACGATGCACCTAGAATAAAATTAGTCTATCACAAAAGTTAAAAAAAAATAGAAATGAAGCAATGACAGGTAAATCAATTATGTGATAGATACATTGTGCTCACATATTTACAAATTATTTACTAATATTGTAAAAGTAGACGATTTTCCTAGAATTTTAACAAGTGTGTGAGTTACTGTATCATTTATCAGAGTAGGTCGTAACCTTGTATAACAAATTAACCGTCTTTAAACCATCGGCAATAGCCATAGCCATTTGAAACCACACTGATGTTACCCAGGCAAGTTTTTGCTAAATAAATGATACTTAATGTAAAAATTATATATGTTAGTAAGTAATTTACATTATTTTATAAGAATTACAAAAAATATATATAAGTATTATGTGTGTTACAAATAAATAAAGAAAATAATAATAAATATGTTATAAGTAAAAAAACAATTCATGTTTCAGAAATCCCAAAATTTATAATGAACCGGCGAGGACAACTTCAGTTACAGTTAGGAGCTTACCGATATGGCAGGGCGGGTGACACTGCGGGCTCAAAAACTAGATGGCGTTGTGTTAAGAAACACTATAAATGCCGCGCAGCTTTATATACCGTTGAAGATACTATAGTTAGTTTTGCGTCAAACCATAATCATTGACTAACTTCAATAAAAGATAATTAAAAATAGTACATAGATACCAATCGGAGTAGGTCGTAACTTTGTGAGTAATTTGTAGAATTATTTGTGTAAGTTACTTTTTTTCGAATTAAAGAATAAAATATTGCTGTTTGACAAGTTTTGTTGTTATTAGGAATCTCTGTTTTTGTTAATAGAAGGAACTTTTCTTTGAAATGAGTATAGGTATGTATTGATGAAGGTATTGTGTTGAATCAGTTCATTAATAAAATCCAATTGTAGATGTTTCACTAACACACCGCTATAAGGCACGAAGTTCCTTAACGCGGCTTGCGGGAGGTGTTGACTATTAGAAATCGTCATGTAAGGCGTAATGTCGCCTCCATGTGACATTTTCTGTCTCTTTCTAATATTACGAATGTGTGTGTGCGTGCGAGTATCGCAGGAACTTCGTTCCTGACGGGGGTCCCCCGACCACACAGGTTTTTGTTTTGCAATTAATAATGGATTTGATCATTCGTGTTTTGTTTTCCTGGGGAGGATAGAATGAATGTGTATAAATTAAATGAAAACTCAAGTTTCAGACGTGCCAATATTTACTACGAATCAGCGAGGACAACTTCATTTGCAGTTAGGACCTCATCGTTATGGCAGGGCCTACGTTGCGGGCACAAAAACTAGATGGCGCTGTATTAAGAAACACAATAAATGCCGCGCAGCTTTATATACCGTTCAAGATAGTATAGTTAAGTTTGCGTCAGACCATAATCATGACTAAATGACCATATTACTAAGCAAGTCACATATGTAGTAGATACCAATCGAAGTAGGTTGTTACTTTGTAGGTAAGTAATTTATAAAAATTATTTGTTTAAGTTATCTAATAATAATTTACGATCCATTGTTTTTTCATTAATATCATAAGGAAGTGCAGTCTGCAACAAAAGTTATTTGTATTATATGTGATTTTTTTCTCTTTTACTTATTTAAAGAAGCAGAAAGTATTAGAACCCCGTTATTTCTTAAACAAACAAAACTTTTCAAAAGAATTTTTACTTTCCGTATTCATAAAGTAATTTCACCATCTCAGTTGAATGACAATTGATTTTATTTTCACAATTTTATTTTGCTGTCATTCCCTTGGTTCCTCAGTGGAGTACGTGCACAACGCTGCTGGTAAAGAGCTGGCGTTGCTTCACGGTTACTCGTTCTACTCCGCCTGCACAAGCGCCTCCACCAATCAATGGCGCTGCACCCGGTGGGCAAATTGCCGGGCCAGGTTCATCACCAATTTCGCCGGACGAATTGTATCAGCTCAGCTGGACCATAACCATGAGGCTCCAAAGTTTGTGTTACATCAGCGTGTACTGTATAGGGTGTAGTTAAACTGCTTTATAACCGGGGCGACCTAAGCAGGAACGCGCGACGTAAATGTAACAACGTCAATTCGTTACATTTTTTAACCGAAAATACAAGTATAGGCATTAATATAGCATTATGGTTATTTTTTTTTTGCACGCATAAATACTATTAAGTCTTAAAACTAAGTTATTAAAGAATATACCTAAGTTTACTCCGCGCGTTCGTGCTAGGGCCTAGCAGTATGTTTGTGTTGGCGTTAGAAGAGTGGTGCAGGCAGCATTAAATTCTTAGGATGATCAGGGTGTTTTAAATTGTCCGAACAGATGAGTAGCTATTTTTTTATCGTTGAAAATGTTACTTTTTATTTTGCGAAAATGTTCCTTAAAACACACTTGATTAAAGTCCTTAATGTTTATAAACATGTAGGCAGATACACAGCTACACCAATGGTTTTTACTATTATTACTTTAATCAATTTACAGTCAGGTTCAAGTTTTGCACAATAATAACACGGATTTTGTTACAGTTAAATGGTACCAAAAGCTGAATGGGAAAGAAATAGCCATCATACAAGGGTACACGTTCTGCCTAAAAAACGGACCTAGTAAGATAACCGACATGTATGTATGTTCCCTTGGCAGGAAATGCAAAGCTCGCTTTGTCATTACAAAGGACAGGAATTTTATGAAATTCTCGCATCTGGTACACCAGCATCCACCCCACAAGTATATTATACGTGACGGTCTTTATGTAAAAATGTAAGGACCATTAAATTTTTGACGTATTCCACATTGGGCATCCGCTTAAATGGCACCTGAGTGAATGTGCCGCTGCGTGTCAGGTGCATTCACTCAGGTGCCATTTAAGCGGGTGCCCAATGTGGAATACCTACGTCAAATTTTTTAGTAGATATTCAGTTTTAAAATAATAACTAGCGAGCCCCGCCCCTACTTCTCAGGGTTTTTACGACGATATTTGGTAGGGACTTACTAGGTTAGCAAGATTATGCAATAAAACGATTTTTGTAAAAAGTGTCCCTTACTTGGTTTTGAAATGGGACAGCCGTACTGCTACACCACCACGACCTAAATGCGCCGCATTGTTTTTTTTCTAAATCTTTGAAATCAATAAAGTATCTAATTTATTAAATGTTGTTTTACTTGCAATGCCAAAACTTTGGTATATTTTGACACGGTGCCACCAACACTTAGTCGGTAATCAACGTAAAATCAATTAAAATTATCAATTAAGTACTAGCTTTGCGAGCGGCTTCGCTCTCTTGGAGGTCGAAAATTATCCCACGGGAACGTACTACCGGGATAAAAAGTATTCTATGTGTTACTTCAGGTTATAAGCTATCTGTGTGCCAAATCCATACTAATATTATAACAGAGAGAAAGATTGCATCCCGGGAAGGACATAGGATAGTTTTTATCCTGATATTTCCACGGGGTCGACACTTATGCTGGTGAAACCGCGGGGGGCTGGTAGTTTCATATAAATCCGTTCATCCGTTTTTGTGTGAGTGAGAAACAAGCATCCAAAATGGTTGGAAGCGCCATGTTGTTCCGCGGGTGCGGGTTATTTGATGTCACATAAAATGGCGGACAACATGTCGACAAAATGTCGGCAAAATTGGATTACATCATTTTTGCTATCTAATGAAAAGTCCTATGGAGTAGGTACAGACGCCAGCACATCAAGAAAATTTGACAAATTGTAGTAGCTTCATGTGCTGGCGTCTGTACTTTCTGATAATATATTCGTTTATTATTTTACAGTCAAATGGTACCGAAAGCCGAATGGGCACGAGATAGCGGTACTTCAAGGATACACATTTTGTCGTGACAGTCGTAATAAGACAACGGATTCGTATGGGTGCTCTTTTGGAAGGAAATGCAAAGCTCGCTTCGTCTTTACAAAGGACAGGAAGGTGATGAAATCCTGTGGTTTGAAACACAGTCATGTACCCCCTACTTTTATTATACGTAATGGTGTTTATATCAAAACGTAACCATTTTGCTTTTTTTATTTATTTTCTAAGAACATTTTAATTTTTTATTTAATTACGAGAAAAAAAAATAAGTAGAAGTTCTAATTATTAGCTGGCTATTATGAACTATCGATTTGTTAATTACTTTTGTAAGTTTCTGAGTTAAGTCAGACATTTTGTGACGTTTAGACTAAACTAGATTGACGATGAGACTAGATTTGAACTATAATTACTTAAAACATTTTTATTGGTCTTCTGGATGAAGAATGGTTAACGCAAAAAGCTTTTATATAAAAAAAAAAATAATAAGAATTTGTAAATATTAAAGACAAATTGTTATCCATTCAAACTATTATCTCTTTCTAAATAAAATCTAACTTTGTTTAATTAATAATTGTTTTATTTCGAACAAGGTCAGGTTATTACGAACAGGCATGGTTTAAGTTGGGTGCTCCTCATATTAATCTCATTTTCACAACTCTATTTCGTTAGAGTTCAAGATCAAGATATTGCCTTGTTTCTCAACCGAGGGGTACAACGTACTAGAAGCAATAGGTTGAGGAACCTATTGCTTCTAGTACATTGTTTAATTATCTACAGTAACATCACTTAAAGTAAAAACTGTATGAAACGTTTCATTTTGAGCAAGGTCAAATTTTTTTTTGTTGTGTGTGTTTTTGATTACTTTAGATTAATTGTTTAATTTTCTACAGTCAAATGGTACCGAAAACCGAATGGGCACGAGGTAGTCGTGTTAAAGGGATTCACATTCGGTACTGGCGGCCGAACTCAGTCAACCGATGAGTATAGGTGCTCTACAAGCAGGAAATGTAGAGCTCGCTTCGTCACCACAAAGGACAGAGAGTTAATCAAATCAAGTCATCTGGAACACAATCATCCACCTCCCAAGTTTATAATACATAATGATGTTTATATTAGAATATAAGAATCGCTTCACAAGTTTACATAAAATAACTTTTATCTTCATGGTGTTTGTGGTTTTATAAATTCAATTAGATGGCATTATAAACTGTTTAACCTTTTTATTATTCTACTTTAAAAGGTCAAAAATTACACGTAAAATTAATAAAATGTTTAATTAGATTTTAAAGTTATTTAATTTTGAACAGGGTCAGATTATATTATTGTTTTAGCAATGTTATTATTTTACAGTCAATGTTTTTACGGGTTTATAAATTCACAGATTGAGACTGAGATCAGGGTGTGAACGTTCTTAGAATTACGATAATTGCCCCACAGATTTTTCATTATCTAGATATGTCCTTGTTTCACAATTGCCTTGTTTTTCATTGCATCAAAATATTATTTTTTTTACAGCCAAATGGTACCGAAAACCGAATGGGCACGAGATAACCGTACTTAATGGATACACTTTTAGTATTGCCGGTCGATATAAGTCAACCGACAAGTATAAGTGCTCGATCAGCAGGAAGTGTGGAGCTCGCTTCATCGTCACCAAGGACAGAGGATTTATGAAATCAAGTTATCTGGAACACAATCATCCACCTCCCAAATTTATAATTAGGGATGGTGTTTATATTAAAATTTAAGAACCACTTTACAAGTTTCCTAGTAATAAACGACATAATTATAAGTAAAAACTATATGAAACATTGTTTTATTTTGAGCAAGGTCAACATTTTTTTTGTTGTGTGTGTATTTGATTGCTTTAGATTAATTGTTTAATTTTCTACAGTCAAATGGTACCGAAGACTGAATGGAAACGAGGTAGCCGTGATACAGGGATACACATTCTGCCTTGACGGTCGAAATATGTCCACCGATAAGTATAAGTGCTCCCGAAGTACTAGTGTCTTTAGCAAATGTAGGGCTCGCTTCGTCATCACAAAGGACAGGGGGTTTATCAAATCAAGTAATCTGGAACACAGTCATCCACCTCCTGAGTATGTAATACGTAATGGTATTTATATTAAAATTTCAAGAACCACTTCACAAATTTAATAATTAAGAACGACATACTAATTTTATTATCTTTGTCAGTTCAAAATGTTTAGTGTTTTGACTTCCGTCAATTTTCGATTATATTAATAAATATAAGAGAATACTTTAGTGACATGTACGAGATTAAGACTGAAAACTAATTAAATGTAACATCACTTAAAGTGAAAACTGTATGAACCGTTGCCGCGTTGTTTTATTTTAACAAGGTCAACATATTTTTTTGTTGTGTGTGTTTTTGATTGCTTTAGATTAATTGTTTAATTTTCTACAGTCAAATGGTACCGAAGACAGAATGGGAACGAGGTAGCCGTGATACAGGGATACACATTCTGCCTTGACGGTCGAAATATGTCCACCGATAAGTATAAGTGCTCCCTAAATGCGAAATGTAGAGCTCGCTTCGCCATCACAAAGGACAGGGCATTTATCAATAAAAGTAATCTGGAACACAGCCATCCACCTCCTAAGTATGTAATACGCAATGGTGTTTTATTTAAAATTTCGAAGTCACAGTCAAATCATTTATATAAATTATACACATAGAAGGCACTTTTGAATGTCAAAGTTTACAAGAAAATAGAATTGATTTTGGTTGCCAAAACCCAAAAGGGTACGTTTCGTATGGAGAAGAATTGGCAAGGATCTCCATTGTTACTTTTTTTTTTTTAATGTTTTACAATATTTTTTACACATTCATATTCTTTTATTGATATGTGAAGACGATGCACCTGAAATAAAGATATTTATCTGTTATTGCTTCATTTTTAATTTTGTGACAAATCGATAGTGCTCACATCATCTGCCTAGCCTTTTCCCAACTATGTTGGGGTCGGCTTCCAGTCTAACTGGATGCAGCTGAATACCAGAATGATACATGGAGCGACTGCCTATCTGACCTCCACAACCCAGTTACCGGGTAATACGATACCCCTTGGTAAGACTGGTTGTCACACTTTCGGGCTTTTGACTACCCGTAACGACTGTTAACTTTCCGAGGCACGGAGGGGTCTCGGTATGTAAAGATGGTCACCCATCCACAGACCAACCGCGGCAAGCGTAGCTTAACCTGATCGATTGACCTGTGCGGCTGTTATTATTTAGCCACGGACCGCTCTACCAATAGTGCTCACATATTTACAAAAATTGTAACCGTAGACGATTTTCCCAAAAAAATAACAAAGAATGAATCAGTGTGTGAGTAAAAGAAATTAAAATTAATTTAATAAAAATAATACATTTTATAATTTCTACCACGTTGATTTTATCTAGACTCTAGATTGTCCTATGGAGCAGGACCAGCATGGTTCCAAGCATTCTTATCTTAGATATAATTCTCTAATTTGTACATAATATGCTTGTTTACAAAGCGTACTTTTAATATGAGATTAATTTTATTTTCCATTTCCGTTGTGAGGCACTGGAATAATACCATTCACGGATCTGGAGGGCCTTTATAATGTTAAATAGCGAAATTGTAAATAATAATTGTTTATAATTTTACTAACATAGTTATACGTATTCTTAATAACACTAGGGAATGTAAATGAATTCTGAAATAAAATTATTATTATGAATAATAAAAGATGTATGTACAGATGCCAGCACATCAAGCTACTCGAAACTATGAAATTTTCCCAATCAACTTTGAACCTTATGCTTTAGCGATAAAGTTGAAAATCTATTAAAGAAATTTGCCAGATTGTAGTAGATTGATGTGCTGGCATCTGGACTTCAGATAATTATAATCTGAAGAATGGTTGAGCTATTTATCTTTATTTCAAGTATTTAAATGATACCTATCAATTGGTTTTATTAAAACGATGTAGATTTTTATTACAGACATGATATTTTCATAAATGAATTGGCAAGGTAAAATTATAATGTTTTTTTAATAGTTCCCTAAGAGATTCGGCGACGACGTTGATTATAAATGCCATACGACATAATGCTGTGAAAAAATAGACCAAACGCGCGTTTTATACATCGACCTTCTCTAAACCTACCTTAAAAAAGCGAGATACTAATTTTATTATCTCTAGTTAAAAATGTTTTCGGAATGCTGTTTTGGCTTCGATCAAATTTCGATTATTTTCGATTACAGTAATAAGAATAGGGGAGAATACATTAATTTATGACATTTACGAAATCGGGACTAGAACAATCTAATCCCGATTTCGTAAATGTCATACATTTTTCTACTATAATTTGTACATGTTACTGGTCTTTCATTTGGTGGCATAATGATCTTACGATAAAGCTTATTTAATACTCTAATAAAGGTAGCAAGAAAAATAATTAATAAATGTAAAATCTATGAATGAAAAAGTTGTTTTATTTTGAACAAGGTCAGGCATTTGGAAGCTTATAGGCGTGTGTAAAATGAGGCGCACGACAAACGTTTCTACAAAAGTTTAATGCGTAAAGACTAACGGTAAATACAGCGATAGGCAGAGGTTAAAGAAGAAACGAAACGACTTTTTAGCAAGAAAGGATACAGATAGAAGAAAGCTAAGACAGCGATACAAAAATATGGAATACGCGAGATAATTAGATAAATGCGGTAGCGAGCCAAAGCAGCGAGGGTTCGCGATGAGGGCTTCTGGCTGACTGTTCGGCGGTCGCCGCCGACTGCCTCTTGAGCGGGCTGCGGAGGCGGTGCGGTGCGCGGCGTCCGGGGTGAGGTAGACCAAACCGGTTTCCGCGGCAAGCCGCGCTCGCGCAGATAGGCGGCGCGCGACATGCGCGCACCGTCACGCCAACAAGGAGTACAAGGGTAAGTAGGCTAGCAGGTATGCATACTGTGAACAAAAGTGTAATATTAATGTGGGTCTGATATTGACGCCACAGGACCCCCTTACGAATAAAAGGGCCGCCTTATTTGTATCGTTCAGGAAACTTCACTCTGCGTCCTGAACGAGTAGTGCGCATTGGTCGCGCATCTTGTGTCTCACGGCCATGTGTCACAACGTCATCACGCCATGTATACGCTGGTTTTAACCGGTCAATTGACACCTTGACGGTCTTGTTATTTACCTCAATGTCGAATGTCTTTGGACCTCTTGTAACGACCTTATGAGGGCCACTGTATGGTGGTTCTAATGATCCACGAAGCAAATCTTGGCGTAGGAACACATGCGTAGTGGTTTGTAAATCCTTGTGCTCAAATACCCTGTGCTGTGAATGATCTGATGCTGGACATGGGCGTAGGTCGGACATTCTTTGTCGTAAAGTACTGATAAAATCTGGGTAATCTACCTTGTCATTAGTTGCGGTGAAAAACTCACCGGGGACTCGTAACTGCTCTCCGAACACCAATTCCGCTGGTGAGCATTGCAAATCCTCTTTGCACGCTGTCCTTAGTCCTAAAAGTACCATGGGAAGAGAACTAACCCAATCCTTCGTTCCGTGTGTCATCAAGGCTGCTTTTAGCGTACGATGTAAACGCTCTATCATGCCGTTGCAGGCTGGATGATATGCTGTTGTCCTTGCCAACTTGATCCCATACGTATTTGCAAAATTTTGGAATAAGTGTGATTGGAATTGCCTACCTTGGTCCGTTATTACCTTCTTTGGGCAACCATACCGAGCAATCCACTCCAACACAAACGCTTTCGTCACGGTCTCTGCTGTCATGTCAGGAAGTGGAATCACCTCAAGCCATCTGGTATACCTGTCAATGACAGTAAGACAGTATTTAAAGTTGGAAGATACGGGTAGCGGTCCAATTAGATCCATATTAACCTCTGCGAAACGTATATCTGGTACGTCAAATTTACCAAGAGGAGATGTGGTATGCCTTGTTACCTTAGACTTTTGACACGGAATGCACTCTCTAACCCATGCGCGAACATCTTTCCTAAGGGAAGGCCAAACAAAACGTTCACTGACCATTTTGATGGATGCCTTTGCACCTGGGTGGCTTAGGCTGTGCAACGCCTCGAACACACGGCGTCTGTGGGTAGCTGTCACGAAAGGTCTGTGTTTAGCCAAAGAAACATCACAATAAATATGTACGTTGGAATTTGGTACTTGCGCTAACTCCAGTGTCAACGAATGGTTACCCTTCAGCAGCTGTTGTAACTCTGGATCATCACGCTGCGCAAGGGCAAGCTCCATGAAGTCCACTGGCGCAGTGACTGCCTCAATCCGAGACAATGCATCGGCCACCTGGTTGTCCTGCCCGGAAACGTGCTGGATGTCAGTTGTGAACTGAGAAATAAAATATAAATGATTAATTTGTCTTGGTGAACCTTGTTGGTCTTTTTTTTTAAATGCACCTATCAGCGGCTTATGATCGGTGTAAACGGTGAAATTTCGTGCTTCTACCATGTGTCGAAAATGTTTGATGGCCTCGTATATTGCAAGTAGTTCGCGATCATAAGCGCTGTATTTCTGCTGCGTGGGGCTCATCTTCTTCGAGTAAAACGCTAAGGGCTGCCAGACGTTATCCACTCTCTGCTGTAATACAGCTCCTAAAGAAACGTTAGATGCATCTACTACCAGTGCCAGCTGCGCATCGGAAACTGGGTGAACCAACAGTGCTGCATCTGAAAGGCTATGCTGACAACGCTCAAAAATTTCTAATAACTGGGAAGTCCACTTCACTGGTTTCGATCCTTTCATGCCTGGCCCTGCCAATAAATCATTTAGTGGGGCTTGTAACTCTGCAGCATTTTTCAAGAAGCGCCTATAAAAATTAAGCATCCCTAAAAATCTTCTTAAACATTTTATAGTCTGAGGCGGTGGGTAGTTCTGAATAGCCTTCACCTTCTCCTCTAACGGGCGCACTCCTTTTGCTGAAACAGAATAACCAAGAAAAGTTACCTGTGGCTGTCCGAAATTGCACTTAGCTACGTTGATGACCACTCCATATTCTTCGAGGCGAGCGAACAGCTTCCGTAAATGTTCTTCCTGCTCCTGCGTACTTTTAGAAGCAATTAAAAGGTCATCGATGTATGGAAAACAGAAGTCAAAATCACGTACCAGTCCATCTATAAAACGTTGGAACGTCTGTGCAGCGTTTCTCAAACCAAACGACATAAAAGGGAATTCAAACAACCCAAACGGTGTCGTGATGGCTGTCTTCTCAATGTCTGCTGGATTAACTGGAATTTGTTGGTATGCTTTGACTAGATCTACGACTGAAAAAATAGTGCTTCCATGTAAATGCTGTGAAAAATCTTCAATGTGACGTACCGGGTATCTGTCCGGCACTGTCCTTGCATTCAGTGCACGGTAATCTCCGCAGGGTCTCCAAGTGTCGTCGTGCTTGGGTACTAGGTGTAATGCAGATGCCCACGGTCCACTGGAGCAACGAGCTGTGCCCTCCTTGACCATTGCTTGGAACTCTGACTTCGCTATTTTCAAACGATCTGGTGCTAAACGGCGTGGCCTGCAGAAAACGGGTGGTCCGGGCGTCGTATTAATAAAATGTACGGTAGAATGACGTACCTCCCTTGGTGCACCAGACGGACGTGAGATGGCCGGAAATTCACGCAACAACTCGTGGTACCGAGAAGTACCAGCTACAGCCTTGACGCTGGGAATCTCCATCTTCGCCGTAGCTCCGCTAACAAAAAGATTAGTTAATCCATCAATCAACCTATTGTTATGGCAATCTACTAAAAGCTTATAATGGGAAAGAAAATCATACCCAATAATTGGTTTGGTCACGTCCGCGACGACAAACTTCCAGCTGAAGTCCCTGCGTAATCCTAAATTCAGCTGCAAATTAATATACCCGTACGTGGATATAACAGAATTATTAGCTGCGCTGAGTTCGTAATTAACACGTACCCGCTTCTCATTTAAATAACTGCGAGGGTAGACGCACAGATCGGAACCCGTATCGACCAGAAAAGGTTTTCTTGATTGAAGATCTATGACGAATAAACGGCTGGAAATACTGCAGCAATCGCTCGCCGTCGTTAGCGATTGGCTTTGGCGTTTTCCGAAGCATAATCACACGGCTGTATGCAGTGATGAGCTTTGTCTCCAAATTCATGGTGGTACCAACACGTGCGACGATTTCCCTCCATTTTGAAAGGACGGCCTCTTGAACGACTTCTCGAACGGGAGAAACGCCGGTTACGACTCCTATCTGACCTACCGCCGGTACGAGATTGCCGATCCACTGTAGTGGATAACTCATCTAGCTTCCGCGTGAGACTGGCTATTTCAGTACGCATTACCTCAAGTAAGCTCCCTGCAGAGGACGAAGTACTCGCGACCTGGGCCACCGGGTTCACCGGAGCTATCTCTAACACCCGGTCCGCCAGCTCCGCAACAGCTTCCAGGGTCATACCAGCCTGGGACGCCACAATCGCCTGCAGGCCGGTTGGCAGACGACTGGTCCAGACGGTGCGCAGGAATTCGTCAGGTACACCTCGACCAGCCAAGCTCTGAAGGTGGCGAAGAAATGCCGATGGCTTACGGTCTCCAAGTTCCTCGTGAATAAGGAGTTGACGCACCTTCTTTTCCTGGGAAACTGACAAACGCTTAATTAGCTCGGTTTTAAGCTTCTCGTATTTATTTGTAGTGGGTGGATTTTCTATAATATCCTCTAGTTGAGCCATAATGGAAGGTTCTAGATTACCGACCACAGTAAAATATTTCGTCGCGTCGGAAGTAATGTTCGACAAAGCAAACTGGGCTTCAACTTGTGCAAACCATACCGCGGGTTTTTCTGGCCAAAAAGGAGGAACTCGTACTCTAACCTTAGCGATCTCTGCTGATCCCAGCGCTGCAACCAATGCCTCCGTAATCTTTTCGTCCGCCATCTCTGCAATGACTTGCAGATAAAAATTTTGCTCAACGTCAACGTATTCTTCGTTCGCGAACGTTCCGGAAATCTAACTGACGTCACGCGGTCGCGTCTCGATATCTTCGCGCCGTACCTAACGAACGGGGTCACCACTTTTGGAAGCTTATAGGCGTGTGTAAAATGAGGCGCACGACAAACGTTTCTACAAAAGTTTAATGCGTAAAGACTAACGGTAAATACAGCGATAGGCAGAGGTTAAAGAAGAAACGAAACGACTTTTTAGCAAGAAAGGATACAGATAGAAGAAAGCTAAGACAGCGATACAAAAATATGGAATACGCGAGATAATTAGATAAATGCGGTAGCGAGCCAAAGCAGCGAGGGTTCGCGATGAGGGCTTCTGGCTGACTGTTCGGCGGTCGCCGCCGACTGCCTCTTGAGCGGGCTGCGGAGGCGGTGCGGTGCGCGGCGTCCGGGGTGAGGTAGACCAAACCGGTTTCCGCGGCAAGCCGCGCTCGCGCAGATAGGCGGCGCGCGACATGCGCGCACCGTCACGCCAACAAGGAGTACAAGGGTAAGTAGGCTAGCAGGTATGCATACTGTGAACAAAAGTGTAATATTAATGTGGGTCTGATATTGACGCCACAGGCAGTTTTTAAGCGAGTATTTTTTTGTTGTTGTCTGTGTTTTTTACTGCTTTAGATTAATTATTTAATTTTCTACAGTCAAATGGTACCGAAAGCCGAATGGGAAAGAAATAGCTGTGATACAAGGATACACATTCTGCTTTAACGGTAAAAAAAAGTCCACCGATAATTATAAGTGCTCCCTAAGTACTAGTCTCTCTAGCAAATGTAGGGCTCGCTTCGTCATCGCAAAGGACAGGGGATTTATAAAATCAAGTTATCTGGAACACAGTCATCCACCTCCTAAGTATATAATACGTAATGGTATTTATATTAAAATTTAAGAACCACTTCACAAGTTTCATAGTTAAGAACGATATACCAATTTTATTATCTTTGTCAGTTCAAAATGTTTAGTGTTTTGACTTCCGTCAACTTTCGATTATAGTAACAAATATAAGAGAATACTTTAGTGACATTTACGAGATTAAGACTGAAAATATGTAAGTAACAAGAAAAATAATTAAACGTAGTAAAAACTGTATAAAAAGTTGTTTTATTTTGAGCAAGGTCAAATTTTTTTTTGTTGTGTATGTTTTTGATTGCTTTAGATTAATTGTTTAATTTTCTACAGTCAAATGGTACCGAAAGCCGAATGGGAAAGAAATTGCTGTGATACAAGGATACACATTCTGTTTTGATGGTAAAAAAAAGTCCACCGATAATTATAAGTGCTCCTTAAGTACTAGTCTCTCTAGCAAATGTAGGGCTCGCTTCGTCATCACAAAGGACAGGGGATTTATCAAATCAAATAATCTGGAACACAGTCATCCACCTCCTAAGTATATAATACGTAATGGTATTTATATTAAAATTTAAAAACCACTTCACAAATTTCCTAGTTAAGAATGACATACCAATTTTATTGTCTTTGTCAGTTAAAAATGTTTAGTGTTTTGACTTCCGTCAACTTTCGATTATAGTAATAAATAATTATAAGAGAATACTTTAGTGACATTTACGAGATTAAGACTGAAAATATGTAAGTACTTAACAAGAAAAATTATTAAATGTAATATCACTTATAGTAAGAACTGTATGAAAAGTGGTTTTATTTTGAGCAAGGTCAACATTTTATTCATATTTATATTATATTCATGTGTGTATGTTTTTGATTGCTTTAGATTCATTATTTAATTTTCTATAGTCAGATGGTAACGAAAGCCGAATGGGATAGAAATTGCTGTGATACAAGGATACACATTCTGCCTTGACGGTCGAGTCGAAGCCAAGAGTCGAATCAAAATGCTAAGAGATTACTGTTTTGGTTTATTCAATTATTTTTAATCACGGTAATAATAAGTATAGGAGAATGCATTTACGTTATTGGAACTTTTTTAAAATTATTTTTTTTTGTGTTTTCTTGCAGGCCTACTTTTCAGTTTAAGGAATATGTTAAAACTTTTGATTAAAGTTTATTTTTAGATTGACGCAGTGTTATTTTTCTGGAACCTTACGGTCCCTGCTGACAACAAAGAAATCGGCGGTGGAATTCTTGGCCAAAATAAGGTTGGGAACCAGCTTAACATAACAATATATGATATTTTTTATTGCTCAAGATTAGTTGCTTATTCTTTTCCAGTCGAATGGTACCGAAATCAGAATGGAAAAGAGATAGCATTCGTACAAGGGCACACCTTCTGTTTCGACTCTACAACTCAGACGACCGTTATGTATAGGTGTTCAAAAGGAAGAAAATGCAACGCTCGCTTCATCATTACAAAGGACAGGAAGTTGGTGAAATCCTCCCATTTAGTTCACGACCATCCACCTTCTAGATATATTATACGTAATGGTGTTTATTTTAGATTATAAGAACCATTTGAAATGTTAAAACTCAAGAAAACCTTTTTTTAGTATCGGTGTAGTTCGAAATTTTACCACAGTACTGTTTTGGTTTCGATCAACTTTAGATTATTTTCGATCATAGTAACACAAGGTGGGGCAAAAGTAATGTCATAATGTAATTTGGTTGAAAATTAACAAAAACGGACTCTGTTTTCACGGAAAGTGTATTCAAAGCTGTAAAATTTATGATATTCAGTCGAAAAAAATGATATGATGATATGTGACTGTGTGTATCGCTCCCTTACATTGTTAACCAATTCTCTATCTTTAAACTGAACAACATATTATTATGTAGGTATCTTTTTTTTTATAAATGGCATCTTGCAGTTCAACCTATGTATCAAATCACAATGACATTATAACACCATTAGCAAACATTATAGCAGATTGACATTATGGCATTACTTTTGCCCCACCTTGTAGGTAGGTATGGGAGAAAACATTTTGTGAAATGTATTAACTATTGTAACTATAATTTGTATTTTTATTGATCTTTAATTTGGTAGCTAAATACTAGCTTCGCCCCTAGCTACTCGTGCTTGAGGACTTTATTTTACTAGCTTCGGCGTAATGATCTTCCGCCGAAGCCTATTTAATATTCTAATATAAAATAAAAAAAGAATTTAAATCTAAAGTCAATAAAAATAAAACGGTAAGAAAAAGTTGTTTTATTTTTTTAAAGCTGAAGACGTTTTCAGGAGAGTGTTTATTTTTTGTACCTGTGCTTTTCAATTCATAAGATTAATTGTTTAATTTTCTATAATTGAATGGTACCGAAAACTGAGTGGGAAGGAAGTAGCCGCGATACAGGGATACACATTCCCTATGGCCCGTAGAAATATGACAAGCGATACGTATAGGTACGTGCACTCTAAGTAGGAATGTAAAGCTCGCTTCGTCATCACAAAAAACAGACAATGTATCAAATCAAGTAACTTGGAACACAATCATCAACCTCCTAAGTTTATAATACGAAATGGTGTATATTTAAAACTCTTACCACTTCACATGTTTTCTTAAAAGGGAAGCGCCAGGGTAGTCCGCGAAATTATTTTTTTGCAATTTGCAGGTCAGTGTCAGGTTGTATATATTGATTAAAATATGCGTTATATTATTATTATATTATAAACTCAATCAATAGAATTATATGAACTTGAGAGTGTTGTATTGGAAACAATTATTTGAACCTTTTGATTGCGATAGCTTATTGGTCTTTTGGTGGTAAAGACGGCAACACATCAAGCTACTACAATCTGTCAAATTTCTTTAATAGAGTTTCAACTTTATCGCTAAAGCATAAGGTTCAAAGTTGATTGGGAATATTTGACAGTTCCTGGTAGCTTGATGTGCTGGCGTCTGTACAATGATTTACCTATTTTTTATTCTTAAAATATAACTTATTATTAAAATTAAATTTTTAACTGAATACATTTTATTTTATTCGAACAAGGTCGGGTTATTGTTTACAAACATTAATTTTATACGGTCTACAAGGTTTTCGTTAGCTTTCAAATTCATCTTATCTTCATGAATTCCTAAATGAATTTTAATTTGAAATTCATTAAGGAATTCATGAAAATTCCTTAATGAAAAAACAGAAATATTGCACAACAAGGTTGACCCTAACTTACGAAAGTTCTGGTTATCGAACGGTCTGGAAAAAAATATTATTTTATGTGTTTTTCTTCATTATAAATCAATTGTTTAATTTTCTACAGTCCAATGGTACCGGAAACCGAGTGGGAAAGAGATAGCCGTGATACAAGGATACAGTTTCGGTCCAGACGGTCGAAATAAAACCACCGACATGTATAAGTGCACCCTAAACAGAACATGTCGAGCTCGCTTCGTCATCACAAAGAACAGAGAATTTATCAAATCAAGTAATCTGGAACACAGTCACCCTCCCCCTAGGTTTATAATACGTAATGGTGTTTATTTGAAAGTTTAAGAAGTCTTCACAAGTCTAAAGGCCGTTGTCAATAAAGTATACCTATATATCGTCGCACTGCAGTGAAAACCTCGCAATAGTGTGCAAGTGCAATAATATACTACTTAAGTCACACGTATCGTATACTATTTTATAGTTCGTGTGACCTAAACCTGCACTTAAGGGCCAAAGCACACACGCTACTTTTAGCATCGGCGATCGGCGATTAAGCCGCTTTTTAGAAGCTAAATGCATCGATTCAGTCGCAAAATCGCCGATCGTCGATGCTAAAAGTAGCGTATGTGCTTTGGCCCTAAGTCATGGTTTTCTGTGTAAAAATGGACTACTTAAGTGACACAAACAAATAAATAAAAGGAAAAATATTTTTTATTTATTTATAGCACTGTGTAACCAAAACCCGCACTTTAGTCATGCTTTTCTGTATAAATACATAATCAGCCTATAATGTTCCCACTGCTGGGACACAGGCCTCCTCTCGGCGGTGAGAGGGAGTGGGCCGTAATCCACCACGCGGGCCCAGTTCGGGTTGGCAGATGTCACATGTCTTCGAATTTTTGGTTCTAGGACATGCCGGTTTCCTTACGATGTTTTCCTTCACCGATTCGAGAGCAGTGGTGATGAAATAATTTACACAAAGCAAAGCGCCTGTCTGGGTTCGAACCTACGACCTACTCGTAAGTCGCGGCCGTTACCACTTGGCCACCACTGCTCACACATAAATATGAACTGACGTGACTTAAGTTCGAGTTCTAGTCACACAGTGCTATAAAGAAAAATTTAATTGTTTTTCTTTTTATTTATTTTTTTATCCCGACATTCCCACGGGATCGACACTTATGCGGGTCAAACCGCGGGGTGCAGGTAGTTTTACTATAAAAAAGAATATGAATTAAATGTTAAAATTGAATAAAATATAATATAATGAGGTTGCCTGAAAGAGACCGCAGAAAGCGATAAGGCCGCCAATTGTATATTTTGTAGTGTTCGCTTTATTTTTTGTTATGTATTTTTGGGGTGTATAATAAAATATATAAATAAAATGTTTAACCTTTTATGTTGTAGGCCTAATAGACTGGAGATTTGTTATTTTCCGTTTTATTAAGTGCCTGGCACTTGTTGACAGGCTTACACTGTCCTCATCATTTATACTAACACTAGTTTGAAAACATTTAAAAGCCAATTATTTTAAAAAGGATAACCGTTAAGTTTCTTGCTCTTTTCCATAGGAAACGACCAATGGGAACCGTGCACCTACTTCTGACGTGACATAAGTGAAATAAAATATTTTGATTTTGTGTTTTACATTAAAATGTTATTTTATCAACAACGTCAGGTTATTTTTTAGCGAACCTTTTTTAAACAGTCTTCAAGAGTTTTTGACTTTATAAATTCATCTCCTTCTAAATGACTGACATGACTTTTAGTTGAACCCCATTTTTATGAAAGTTCTGGTTTTTCACGATCTAGAAAATGCCTTAGTTTTTCAACCCCTGAATATTATTCTGTGTGTTATTCAATGCTATATTTTTTTTTCTACAGTGGAATGGTATCGAAGACAGAGTGGGAAAGAAATGGCCGTGATACAAGGATACAGTTTCGGTGTTGACGGTCGAAATAAATCAACCGATATGTATAAGTGCTCTATAAGGAAATGTAAAGCTCGCTTCGCCATCACAAAGAACAGAGAATTTATCAAATCAAGTCATCTGGAACATAATCATCGACCTCCTACGTATGTCATACGTAATGGTGTTTTTTTGAAAATTTAAGAATCACTGCACAAGTCAATGAAATGTTTTTGGAAAAAAAAATCGAGACAAATGAACGGTAAACTAGCCTCTTATCTTGACTTTTTTTTAATATATCTGTGTGTTTTGGTGTGATTAATAACAATAACGTATAATATCATATTCGAATGTAGAGGTTGGTTGTTTTTTTATTTTCAGTTAGCCCCAGCATGAGTTGCAATGCCTTTTTATTTTCTTTTTGTAACGATTTTTTAAACTTATTTTGTGGTTTTTTCATGATCTAGATAATTATTTTAGTTTCTTAATCTCATTGTTTTTCTTTTCTTATATTATTTGTTTAATTTAGATACGACAGTTCAATGGTACCGAAAACCGAGTGGGAAAGAGATAGCCATGCTACAGGGATACACATTCTGTGTTAACAAGTCAAGCAAGTCAACCGATTTTTATTCGTGCTCCATGGGAAGAAAATGCAAAGCTCGCTTCAGCATCACAAAGGACAGGACGTTTCTGAAATCCTGGCACCTGGAACACAGTCATCCACGCCCTCAGTTTATAATACGTAATGGCATTTATATTCGAGCATAAGAACCATTTACCCACTTCCAATGTAATCTTAGGTGTAATATATATTGTACAATTGTTTGTTTTCCCTAACAAAATAAATAAATAAATAAATAAATTTGAAATGTTTATTTAGCAAATCGAGAGTGTGCGCAGGAGCTCCACGACCTGATCCCACCATCGCCCTTTTACCACCGGACAACCAGACGTACTGCAGCGTACCATCCGCACTTGGTTGATATCCCCACGAGTCGTACTCAGCGCTTCTCCTCCACTTTTATTATGCGCACAGCCAGTGTGGAACTCTCTGCCGGCATTTGTGTTCCCTCCCACATTTAACCCATCTGCCTTCAAAGCAAGAGTGAACAGGCATCTTCTGGGCACGCCCGTTCCATCATAGACGGTAACGTCGGTTCTTTTCCGGATAGGCGGGCAGGACGCACTGGTTGAAGACGTTAGTCTTCAAACACTGCGGGATAGGCAACGAGAAGACTTGACGGAGTTTTCCAAATGCTGCCCAGCCCTACTGGATCCTTCTGTCGGCCTCGTTCTCAAAGTTGTGTCTACCGAGCTGGATGACATGCCCATAAACTCATATTCGTTTACATTGTTGGCAAATAAATCGTGAATGCAGATTACATCCATTAACTGACGCCTTTTTCCCTGTACTTTCTGCCTACCCCCAGTACCTATGCAGAAACTACAGAACGCCACCTGCTACGATGCTTTTTTTTCTTTTTTTGACGTTGGGAAATCGTCAAATGACCCCTCCCCTCCCGCTCTGGGTGGAGCGGAAGGGAGTGTCAGACTTACTGACTAAAACCCACCCGTGTAGTCCTTAGCCCTTTATGTTCCGGGCCAGCGGTAACCCTTTCGGACAATCCTGCTGCTACGATCCTTACATATTCACGCACGCACGCCGGTTGCGAGTACTGCGAACATGATCATTCCGAAGGACATCACCAGCCAGGCCACTATAAATGTCTTTTTAGGGCGTCCTAGCGCACAGCTAGGTACTAATTACTTTTTATTAGTCTTCTTTTTAAGTATCCGGGAAACTTAATGTTACTATGTTTGTAGTTTGTAGGTATCAGTTCAAAATAAAATTACGAAAGTTTGTCAGGGAGTGGATGATAGTGTTCCAGAAGCACACTGCTACTATTTTGCCGCTCTTCTGACGTTGGCAGGGCAAAAAACAAGATGGCGACGTTAGTTCCGAATTTGGCCACACGCCGAAAGAACCTTGTAGCGCTAGAAGTATAAGATAGGAGACGGAAAACGTAAAAGTGTTAAGTAAATTGAATTATCTGCGCCAGTTCGGTTCCGAGTTTCCTTGCTTCAACTATTTTATTTTGAACACAAGTTTGAAAACTTTTCAATACGAGATAGAAAAATATTGAAGCAGTGTTTAAGTATTTGCTTTGTTTGTAAAAGATATATTTTTGTGTGTTTTTGTACCTATTCTGTAACGTTACTTATTTACATTTGTTTGTATTATTAGAAATATATAATAAATTTTATTCCATTTATATCATTTTCTTCAACCATTTATGCGTGTGTTCACGCAGACAAGGTGTGAAACTTAGTCCGCGCCAGGGGACGCGGCGCGGCGCGGGACTTCACCGCGCCAACAGACTGGCCGCCGCGCCGTTTTTCTCAGTAGCACCCTGCCGTAATTGCCCGCACCTCACTCCATTACCGAGCACGATCGAAGACGCGCGCGCATACTTGTGGTCCAACATTGTACTGTCTTTTAGAACCGTGTTATAAGTGTTTACAGTGCACTTTACTTTCATTTACGAACCTTTAGTTAGGTCCTTAACATTTTGGTCCTTTGGCCTTCTTTTTTTTTTAAATCCGCGTAACGTATTTTTTTTTAAATACGAAAAATCGTGAACGTCGTCGACGTCGTGGTCGTCGTCGTCGTGATCGTAGTCGTCGTTTGGTTGAAAAATCGTGTAGCACCGATAAAGCCCACTACCAGTCCACGTCTCGAGCTCTGTGGGGCCTTGCTAGGCACAAGGCTGTGTGTTAAGGTTCAGAGTTCTATTACTTTGCCTGTATTTAGATGCCGGTTCTGGTGCGATTCAACAATAGTGTTGAGTTGGCTAGCTATTTCACCGAGTTTATTCAAACCTTTCGTGCGTAACCGAGTTAATGAGATACAGGAGAGCACTGCGGGTCATACGTGCCGTGTAGAGACAATCCGGCAGATCTTGTTTCTCGTGGGCTGAAGGCTGACCTTATCAGCGAGTGTTCTTTATGGTGGTCAGGCCCACAATTTTTGTTAAATAACGAAACAGACTGGCCAGCTATGTCCAATAAAACTGTGAAACTGGATCTGCCAGAAGTCATTACATCTAACTTCACAGATCATTCATTTCTCACAAATTCACAAAATCATGCACAGTCTTCTCACATAAATCCATCATTCATTCATACAACTACTCCATAAATATTCAAATCTAAATCGTCTACAAAGAGTGGTGGCTCACATACTAAGATTTGTTTATATTTAAAAAAATAAAACCAAGTTACAAAATACACTATCAAATCAAGAACTTCAAGGTTCTTTGATTTTCATTTTATGTCGAGCTCAAATGGAGGTGTTTCCTAAGGAATATGTTATTCTTAAATCTAGCAAGACTTTGCCTCGTAAAAATAGACTATAATTCTATAAATACATATTTGTTATGGTCGCGAATCATATTTTAATCAACGTACAACTTAATACTGACCAGCAAATTGCAAAAATCGTAAGAAAATATGAATTTCGCGGGCTACCCTGGCGCTTTCGCCTTAATCGTCAGTGGTTACTAGTGAATTCTGCTAGTGTTTTAGTTGTTTTGATATACAATGATATTATAAAGGCGAAAGTTTATAAGTGTGTGAGTGTGTGTGTGTTTAATTGTTTGTTACTTCTTCACGCTCAAACAGCTGGATCAATTTTGATAAAACACCCTGGATTAACATAATTATACGCTACTTTTTATCCCGATGTTCCCACGGGATCGACATTTACGCGGTTGAAACCGCGGGGCGCAGCTTGTAAGTAATAAAGGTGTATCGGCAAAACTAAAACACTAACAGAATGTTGCATACTTATACTGTTAGCATTAGAAAGAAGACTGGGGCGCGTCTTCGTGAATGTTACGATCTTTATTGCCTTGTTTCTCGATCCCTTGATTTTTTTATATTAATAAACATTGTTTAATTTTAGCAGTTAAATGGTACCGAAAGCAGAATGGGAAACAAATAGTCATGCTGCAAGGATACACGTTCTACTGTGACGGTCGAAATAAGAAAACCGATTTATATCTATGTTCCGTAGGAACAAAATGCAAAGCTCGCTTCATCCTCACAAAAAACAGGAAAACAATGAAATTCTGTCATCTGGAACACTGTCATCCACCCCCTAGTTATATTATACGCAATGGTGTTTATTTCAAAATTTAAAAACTAATTTTATTTTCCTGCCTCTCGATTGCCTGAAGTTCACTAGTCTAAACGATTGCCTAAATGATCGTTTGCTAAGCGAACTGTTGGTCAAAAGAACGATCGCCCGAAGAACGTTCGCCCGAAAGATCGTTTGGCCGATGAATTGTCGATCAGAAGAACGATAGACAGAGCGTTTGCCCGAATGATAGTTTGACCATTAAGGACCGAGTGATGTAAATAAGACTATCATTCTGATAATTAATTTGATTTAGTCTTAAAATACAAAAAAATCGGAATGGAGCGCATTGCTGCCATTTGTAACATTGGTGTTGTATACAAGAAGCTCAGTGTTTAAATTATGTAATGACCTGTTAGTTCAGAATGTTAAGCCTTCAAGTATAAATTCTAAACAATTCTATCTTTTTAAATATAAATTCTGTTCCCCGCAGCCAATATTGAGACTTGATGTTCTTGTAATAATGGCTTATTTGTCAATCCCCTGAACAATGTTTTTGATTTCTCATTTTTAATCATGATTGTTTCATTTTCAGCTGTTCAATGGTACCGAAAGCAGAATGGGAAAGAGATAGCTATGCTACAAGGATACACGTTCTGGTGTGATGGTCGAAAAAAGACAACCGATTTGTATATATGCTCCATAGGAACAAAATGCAAAGCTCGCTTCATTCTCACAAAAAACAGGAGAGAAATGAAATCCTGTTATCTAGAACACAGTCATCCACCACATCGTTATTTAATACGTGATGGGGTTTATTTTAAAATTTAGAAACAATTTCCCTTTTCTCTTTGGGTGCGTGTCGATCTATCGAAGAAAATCAGCCCGAAAGATCGTTTGACCGATGAACTGTCGGTCGAAAGAACGATCGACCGAAGAACGTTTGCCCGAAAGATCGTTTGACCGAGATCGAGTGAAGTACTAATACTACATCATAATCATTTGATTTAGCTTTAGTATACGAAAAATAAATATTAAGCGTAATACATCATGTAATAATCTAGTAAGTTCAGAATGTTATGCTAGCGCTGGCGCTAAACATAGCTAAATTAAACTTTGCAAAATTGTGCGCAAGATAAAAACATGGAAAATAATAGTTATTTTATTTCGAAAAACAACGAGTTTTTCAGAACAATTCCATCATTTTATATACAAAAATCTTGTTCCCCGCTGCCAATGTTAACACTTGATGTTCTTTAAATAGTGACTTATTTGTTAACAAAAATATTGTTTAGGGGGTTGCCCCTGAACAATATTTATATTTATATTATTAATATAATTATAATTATTAATTATATTTATTTTATTTCTCATTTTTAATCATGATTGTTTAACTTTCAGCTGTTCAATGGTACCGAAAGCAGAATGGGAAAGAGATAGCCATGCTGCAAGGATACACGTTTAGTTGTGACGGTCGAAAAAAGACAACCGATTTATATATATGCTCCATAGGAACAAAATGCAAAGCTCGCTTTATCCTCACGAAAAATAGGAGAGAAATGAAATCCTGTCATCTGGAACACAGTCATCCACCCCCTACTTACATAATACGTAATGGTTTTTATTACAAAATATAGGAACAATTTACATTTTTTCTTTGGGCGACTATCGATTGCCCGAAAGATCGTTTGGCCGATGAACTGTCAAACGAAAGAACGGTTGACCGAACGAGCGCTTGGCCGTGGGAAGACCGAGTGAAGTAATAATACTACATAATACCTAATTAATTTTAATTAGTTTTAATATATGAAAAATCTATGTCGTTTTAAATTATGAATTTAATTAGTTTTAATATATGAAAAATCTATGTCGTTTTAAATTATGTAGGTCTTCTGCGTAAGGTCAGAATGTTAACACAGCTTTGCCGCGATACGTAGCTGCATTCAACTTCTTGTGCGAAAAATAAAAACATGAAAAGTAAAAGTTCTTTTAGTTCAAACAACAGAACGAGTGTCTATGGAAACCTACCTTACCTTAAATGGAAAAAACGGAACCCTTATAGCATGACTTTGTTGGCCGTCCATCAGTCTGTCTATCAAGGCCGTTTTTCTCAGGAACGCGTGGAGATATCAAGTTGAATATCGAACACGTTGGTCTACGGTCCCTTCAAGCTCTAAATAAATCAAGCTTCTACGTCAACGCAATAAAACAATGCGAACAATCAATCATCAATCTCCTGAACAATGTTTTTGATTTCTCATTTTTAACAACGATTGTTTAATTTTCAGCAGTTAAATGGTACCAGAATGAGAACGGCAAACAGATAGCCATGCTACAAGGATACACATTTAGTCGTGTCAACCAAAGTAAGACAACCGATTTGTATTCATGCTCCATCGGAAGAAAATGCAAAGCTCGCTTCAGCATTACAAAGGACAGGAGAGAAATAAAGTCCGGTTATCTGGAACACAGTCATCCACCCCCTAATCATGTAATACGTAATGGTGTTTATATTAAAGTTTAAGAACGTATTAAATAATATGTTTATATATATTATGTCTTTTATGCATTGGGGGGGGGTCACATCACCGCCGGGGTCGCGGAAGAGATTTTCTATAGAGCAGTTTGGGCGGTAAGCTAAAATAGACACTAAGGCATTGAAATAACGCGCATCTCATCTCATTCTTGCGAATTCGGTCGGTCGGGTTCGGATAGCATCGTCATTCGTCGGCTATTCTCTCTCGTTCTCATTCTTCACAGACATCGAATGAAAACGTATAACGTTTCTGTCAAACAATCAGTGACTGTATTTCATTTTCTCGTTCGGGCGATGTACGAGTACGAAAACAGCTATTTGACCTATTAGACCGGTTACAAGTTAGCGTTCGGAAACGTTTCTTTTAGTACAGTGCGAAGATACGGCTCCTATTCGTTCATCGTTCACGAACTACACAAGACTACTCTCCCTTCCGCTCCGCCCAGAGCGGGAGGGGTCATTTGATGATTTTCCATCCAAAAAAAAAAAGGGGGGTCACATCAGGCGCCGCATGCAGAATGACCGCTGGGAAAAAGTTTCCACACAATGGGTGCCTGAAGATGGACGGTGCCGCCGCCGAGGTCGACCCAGAAAGCGGTGGCGAGATGACCTGGACGCGTACCGCGAGGGCTGGTTTGAGGTGGCGTGGGAAAAGAGTTCCTGGAAGGACTTGGGGGAGACCTTTGCCCAGTTCAAGGACATAATAAAAATATTATGTCCTTGAACGTAATATCACACTAATATTATAAAGGCGAAAGTTTGTGAGTGTGTGTGTGTGATTATATGTTTATTACTTCTTCACGCTCAAACGGCTGGACCAGTTTTGATAAAATTTGGTATGGAGGTAGCCAGACACCCTGGATTAACATGAAGGCTACTTTTTATCTCGATATTCCCACGGGATCGAAACTTATGCGGGTGAAACCGCGGGGCGCAGCTAGTAAAATATAATTATAATTATGTTTAATGTAAGGTTGAAATAGTAAAAAAAAAACAAAACCGAAATAGTCGACAGCTGCACGTCATGACATGACTATGACAAGAAGGCTTCCACTCCACCCATACCGGGGCACAAAGCACAGCGCTGATTTTCAGTGGTTGGAAAAGGACGTACGGAAACCAAGTCTGGTTTAATGATTGGGACTATACAGGGTGTCCCTGGAAGTATGGATCAAATCGAATAGGGGCGTGGGCAAGGTCATTACCAAACTTTTTAACCCTGAGAGTGTCGGTAATTTTTTTTACGGTTCAAAAGTTATCACCAATTTTTTTTTCAATCACTTCGCATAGTGCTCAATGAAAAAAAAACAAAAAAAAACTATCAGGGCATATCATTTTAATTTTTTTAGATAGCCCTGATAGTTTTTTTTTTATTATATCGCGTTCAGGCTTTTCCGGGTTTCGATATTGTATTGTTTTTAATTCCTTGAACATTTCAGAGATTATTTATACTCGTTGCTTATAGTTGAGAGGTGTTTAAACGTCAAATGTATGTCACTGTTCATTCCAAGGTTGCCTGGAAGAGATCGCAGAAAGCGATAATGTGAATTTTTTGTAACTTTCGTGGTTATTTGTCCACGAAAGTTAGCTAGCGCACCACGAAAGTTACATATCTCCATTGAATGATAACTTTAGATTACTTGTGACGCTGCAGATGCATTTACTCGATTATCGCGAAGCTCAAAAAGCTGTCATGTATTTGTATAGGTGTTTATGCATGTATGCGTTTCAATTTTTTTCTTTTAACGACTCGTAGTAGGTATGTGTTTCTGTTTGTAGGTTTTCTCGTCGCCAATTTAACAATTTTTCCCACCCCAAAACTGCTCTACTTAAAAAGTCCCAACGTCAGCGTCATACTTTCTGATTGTCTTGTACTTTACTTACATTAATTACTCATAGCAGTCGTGTTAATTTTGTCGGATTAAAATTATTTTCAGATTACGTTCAAACCGAAACTATGGCACCGCAAAGTGCAAAGGTGCGACGGGAGAAAAAGCGTCTAGCAGAGATAAGAAGAAGAGGAAGAATAAAAAATGATACAGAGTTACACAATGCACTAAAAATGAAGGCAAGAGAAAGGTACTACAAAAGAAAAGCAGAAGGGAATGTCATCCCAGTTAGTGAAATGAGTAGTAGAAGGAAAAGAGCCATAAGAGAGCAAAACCGCATAAAAAGCCGACTTTTTCGTCAAAGAATGAAAGAGCGAGAGAACGTTGCTCTTCAGGAAAATATGATCGAGTGCCCCGAATCTCCAAATATAGTTGAAGACCCGCTGTGCTCTCCTAAATCACCTACTCCTCAACTAGTGCCAGCATCATCGCCTGGATCTCAAAAAAGGGACTTCATTTCAAGACGGGTAACTAGACAGTATAAACAACACATTGAAGCTTCATGTTCTTCTGAAGTAGTTTCATTGGGTTCTTCCACTGGGTTCTTTCCTGCATTGCAAGAACCAACATCTTTTTCGGCTCTTGCGTCGCAACCAACGCCTGCTGCCAAATGTGACACACCTGCATGTGCAAGACCTCTTAAAATGCGCTCAAATACAAGTTGATTCATATAATTATAATAAAGTCTTTTATTTTATAAACTGGAAATTTAAGAAAAAATAAGTATTTGAAACTATATTTTGCTTGCACAAAATACGTCTGTAACTTTCGTGCCGTCTTTCGTAACTTACGTGGGCACAGAAATTTCAAATAGAATATCTCTGTAGTTTATGCACCGATATACATAAAATAAAAAATTACGTATTATTTTTACAGCGTCTTAAATCTGTGTACATCTATTTGTAGATTATTAAAAAAAAATTCGCCATGAAAATTACGCGGAGAATACTTTTTGATGAACTACCCATAAGATATTTAACTGTAAGCATGCTTTTTTACCAAACCTACCAACCTGTTTGTTTTTTTACAGTGCAATGGTTCCGGAAGCAGAGTGGGAAAGAGATAGCCATGCTACAAGGATACACGTTCTGGTGTGACGGTCGAAGTAAGACAACTGATCTGTACATATGCTCGTTTGGACGACACTGCAAAGCTCGCTTCAGCATCACAAAAGACAGGAGAAAAATGAAATCCAGTCACCTTGATCACTGCCATGGACCCCCTAGTTATATAATACGTAATGGTTTGTATGTTAGATTGTAGTCTGAAGCAATTTCACATGTTTATGAGACACGAGATGACAAGTTATTTCATTAGTAGCTCCCCCTCGGGGTTTTTAACCGACTTCGTAAAGGAGGAGGTTCTCAATTTGACTGAATGTTTTTTTATTTTTATGTTTGTTACGCGATATCTCCGGCAATGGTAAATCGATTTCAAAAACTCTTCTTTTTGATGGTTATGGTATGCCTCTGGGGTCGTCCCATAAATACATTTTATTAACTTATCTTTGAGGGGCCCGTGGCTTAATAATAACAGCCGCACAGGTCGATCGATCAGGTTAAGCTACGCTTGCCGCGGTTGGTCTGTGGATGGGTGACCATCTTTACATACCGAGACCCCTCCGTGCCTCGGAAAGCACGTTAAGCCGTTGGTCCCGGCTGTCATTCGTGGATCTTTGACAGTCGTTACGGGTAATCACAAGCCTGAAAGTCTGACAACCAGTCTTACCAAGGGGTATCGTATTACCCAGTAACTGGGTTGTGGAGGTCAGATAGGCAGTCGCTCCATGTAAAATACTGGTATTCAGCTGCATCCGGTTAGACTGAAAGCCGACCCCAACATAGTTGGGAAAAGGCTAGGCAGATGATGATGATTAACTTTGCTTGGGTAGTTTTTGCGTTAGCTTCTTTAATACGTATGTTTGTCACTTAGTTTATATTGACGATGTTATAATGACTTCCTGTCATTGATATTTACATAGCAAGTAGTGTTATACGAATTTGTGTGGGGTAAGTACAAGTTAAAAATGAAAAATAAATATTAAAAAAAAAAACCACCGACATCCAAAAAAGACACTACAAAAGTGAAACATAACTTAAATTTCGGAAGTCGGTATCGTTAGGTTCGCATTTTCGTTGTTTATCACCGACCTTTTCCGATCTTTTGGAAGTCGCTTATTTTTTTTTGTGAAAAAGTTTATTCACTTGACAAATCGTCGGAGATTTCTTTATTATATAAGTTTCATGTTAGTTATAGTATAATTAAGGTTAGTATTATACATTTAAACCTTCGGAAATAAATTCTCTAAATAATGGTAAAAACGTATCAAAATCCGTAGCTTAGTTTAGAAGAACAATGTGGTCACACATACAGACATAAAAAAAAAAATGCAAAAGTGTGTCTGTCTGTCACCTCTTCACGCTTAAACGCTGAACCGATTTAGATGAAATTTGGTATAGAGATAGTTTTTATCCCGACATTCCCACGGGATCAACTCTTATGCGGGTGTAACCGCGGGGCGCTGCTAGCACATGAGTAGACAAATATGTATACCTAGATATAGAAGACGCAAATAATTTAACACCGCTTCGTTGGTCCAGTGGTTGCAAGTGCTGCAGCTGAGCAGGAGGTCCTGGTTTTTATTCTCAGGTCGGGCAAAGTGTTATTGGGGTTTTTCATCAGGAATTTCTCAGTAGCAGCCCGGAGTCGGAATTTGTGGCTGGTTGATAGCAATAGGCTCGCCCCCTAATAAGTACAATGGGATTTAAACATAACTGGCAAAATGTGGGTGTACCAAAGACCCTTCTACTCAGCCCTTCGAGGAAACGGGCGTTATGTTCATAATCAGCCTATAATGTTCCCACTGCTGGGACACAGGTCTCCTCTCTGTGAGAGGGAGTGGGCCGTAATCCACCACGCGGGCCCAGTGCGGGTTGGTAGATGTCACGTCTTCGAATTTTTGGTTCTAGGGCATGCCGGTTTCCTCACGATGTTTTTCTTCACCGTTTTGAGAGCAGTGGTGATGAAATAATTTACACAAAGTAAAGCGCCTGTCTGGGTTCGAACCTACGACCTACAACTCGTAAGTCGCGGCCGATACCACTGGGCCACCACTGCTCCACTGGCGTTATGTTATATTAAGTAATTATAATTTAATACATTAGCAGCTGTTAGTTTTTTATTTGTGTATTTTGTGGCATTTTTTTTAACTGAATACTTCTTTATGCGCGTTGGGTATTTTTTGAGATAGGAAAAGACCATTGAACTTGCGTAGCGTTAGCGTAACCGACATGCGACACCTCTGTTTTAAGGTTCGGCCATTATAAAGACATCAACGCGCGGTACATTTTCTTTGGCAAGAATGACCTTCAAACATTTATAAATTTACTATGCTTTTTCAAGTTTTCACTTCTGTCGACTCTCTTGGAGTGCCACTGTTTTGTTTTTTTTTGTATAGGGTATGGGTTTGCTAACATAGGTAATAAGAGTTGGAATTAATAAATAATTATTTGCTATTCCGTTTATTCATTTCCCTCAATCATGTTTTTTTTTATTTATTAATTTTACCATTTATGTACAGACGCCAGCACATCAAGCTACTACAATCTGTCAAATTTCTTTAATAGATTTTCAACTTTATAGCTAAAGCATAAGGTTCAAGGTTGATTGGAAAAATTTGACCGTTTCGGGTAGCTTGATGTGCTGGCGTTTACACACATATATAAACAGACATGAAAAATACAGAACGAAAAAATTGGTACAAAGGTGATGCTTATTTCTTAAGCAATCTCTTCGAGCATACCTGCGCAGCATAAAACATATAATATTTTATTTTTTTACTAATAATCGTTTAATTTTTACAGTCAAATGGTGCCGAAAGCAGAATGGAAAAGAAATAGCCGTAATACAAGGATACACATTCTATCGCGAAGGTCAAAGTAACACAACTGATGTGTTCAGGTGCACCGGAGGGAGGAACTGTAAAGCTCGCTTCGTCATCACAAAAGACAGGACACATATGAAATCCTCCCATCTGGAACACTGTCATCCTCCCCATAGTTATGTAATACGAAATGGTGTATTTATTAAACTTTAATTAATAACCTTTTTAGGGCAGTTAGGTGTTTTTATGGTTTTCGAGGGTGCTGAAGCCGATAGTGAGGATAAAATGAAAATCCAAGATGGTGGCTGCGAATATTAAAATTTTCCCAGCCGCCATCTTGGATTTTCATTTTGAACATCGTTCCTGCCGGGGGTTCAACGACCCCACACGTTTTTTTTATCTATTGCAGTAAGGATATTAATGCCAGGATTATATAGTTTCCTAAAAAGGCGAAATTCGTTTGTGATATTTTAATATTTTCCACAGTGGGTCTTATTGCATGGCTGGTTCACGATGCAGTGTGTTGAACACGCGTGCATTTTAATTTGCATTCCCGCACTAGTGCGGGAAATTACGGCACAGGTAACCATATACTATCTATAGAGTTGTGAGATTTGTTTTTAATGTCAGCAAGGCACCTTTATGCATTTTTCTGCCTAATCAATTGTGAATAGATATATATTTAACTATGTAAATAATTAAAATATGATAAACAAACATTATTGATTAAATTATTTGGTTTTGTAAAAAAAATAACATTAATTACTCACTTACATTTAACATAAACTCACACCTTTTTTCTCATGGAGGTACGTAAAAACTACAGAACGCCGCATACTACGATTCTTACATACTCATTTCCTCATTTACATTTCTTTTGACTCCTTGTCTTTTTAAGTTTTATTTTAAATATTTTTTGTTTAATTTTCGACAGTTCAATGGTACCGAAAGCCAAATGGAAAAGAGATAGCTATAATACAAGGATACACATTCTATCGCGAAGGGCAAAGTAATACAACTGATGTGTTCAGGTGCACCGGAGGAACACCCTGCAAGGCTCGATTCGTCGTCACAAAAGACAGGAAATATTTGAAATCCTGTCATTGGGAACACTGTCATCCACCACCTAAATATGTAATACGAAATGGTGTTTTTATTAGAGTATAGTTAAGAACTTTTAAAGGCGAAAGCGTAGCCAGGGTAGCCCGCGAAATTAAAATTTTATAATTATATTACCCCATTGAATGACTATATTTCAGGTGAGGTCAATTCTAACATATGGGGAGTGTATTTTGCTTATTCTCATGATGATTTTTTTATTTTTTTTATTCAGATAACAGAGATCCATTGGGTTAGTAACAATAGTCCTATCCTATGTTGATGATAATTCTGTAAATACATATTTACGAATTATTCCTCGTTGATACACTTCCTTCGTAGAGACACTTCGCGAATCATCTTTTGATCAACATACCACCTGAAACTGATCTACAAATTGCAAAAAGTCGTAGGAAAATTTAAATTTCCCGAGCTACCTTAGCGAATTCCCCATAAGTAAGTTGTACAGTAAATTAAGATCATTGCAGATTTACAACTAGATCATACTAAAAATGATGTTTAATATAATATTGTACCTATCTCAAACTCAGCAGTACAAAACCCATTTGTTTTGTGCAGATTGTGCATACATATTTCGAAATCTGATAAATAAACATTATAATTAATTCAATTATTTATTTTTGTTAAAAAAATTACACAAATTTTTCTTACTTGTATCATACCTACACATAAACTCGCACCTTTTCTCCCATGTGGTTAGGCAGAAACTATAGAATGCTTCCTCTACGATCCCTACGTACTCGTTTCTCCCTCCTTTACTTTTCCCCCTCCTTTTTTCGTTTTCCTTTTTTGCTTGTTTTTATAATTCATTCTTTAATTTTCTACAGTGAAATGGTTACGAAAGCAGAATGGAAAAGAGGTAGCCATAATACAAGGATACACATTCTATCGCGAAGGGCAAAGTAAGAGTACTGATATGTTTAGGTGCACTTTAGGAAGCCCCTGCAAAGCTCGCTTCGTCATCACGAAAAACAGGAAACATATGAAATCCTGTCATCTGGAACACTGTCATCCACGTTCTAGTTATATAATACGTAATGGTGTATTTATTAAAGTTTAATTAATAACATTCTTGAGACAATTAAGATCATCGCAAATTTACTACAAAATGGTACTAAAAATGTGTTAATCGGCTAGTTGTTTTCTGAATATGTGTCATCGCTCCTCAATTCATACCGAGTCCGTATAAATTGAATTTTGAAGTATCCGTATTACGGACACCTGTAGTGACTACTGATGATTATGTTTATCTATCGCAATAAAGATATTAAACCAGAATAGTACCTATCCAATATTATAGGTATAAATTCTTACTTGGGCGAAATTTGTTGGTGCTATTAATATTTTTAACATACTTGCTCGAAACATGGCTCTTATCGTACCGCGTTTAGGCTCACAATGCAGTGTATTGAACAAGCGAGCTTTTTGCTTTGCATTTCCGTACTAGTGTGGCAAAATGCGAACCAGATAACTTACTTTTCGGAGATGTGCGATTTGTTTTAAATCTCAGCAAATAACCTTCATATTTTAAAAATGTGGGTATATAGGTACTTACCTGTGTAAATAAATAAAATGTAATAAATACACATTATATTTCAATTCATTATTTATTTTTGTCGAAAAATTAACATTATTGTTTTACTTATAACTTAGTTATAACATACACATAAACTCACGCCTTTTTCTCATGGGGGTAAGCAGAAACTACTGAAAGTCGCCTACTACGATTATTACGTACTCCTTTCTCCCTTCCTCCCTTGCATTTATTTTGCCACGTTTTTTTCTTTAATTTTTTTCAAATTAAGTATTTATTGTTTAATTTTTGGCAGTTCAATGGTACCGAAAGCAGAATGGAAAAGAGATAGCCATAATAAATGGATACACATTTTATCGCGAAGGTCAAAGTAAAGCAACTGAGGTGTTCAGGTGCACCGGAGGAAGACCCTGCAAAGCTCGCTTCGTCATCACCAAGACCAGAGGGTTTTTCAAGTCACATAATCTGGAACACAATCATCCTGCCCCTAGTTATATAATACGAAATGGTGTTTTTATTAGAGTTTAAAAAACAACCTTTTAAAGACATCATCGCAGATTTACTACTAAGATATACTTAAAAACGGGTTTTAATCGGTTGTTTACTTCCTGAAAAACAGCGCGGTGTCATGTAGGTATAGATTTGTATGACAAATCAAAGTTTTGTATCTATCTCAAATTTAGCAGTACCAATCAATTTGTTCGTGCAGATTATGCGTAAATACTACTAAGTCACACTAAATCAAAAATATCAATCCGCTCACTAGCCGAATGATTTTTTTTACTAGTTCTATGGTCGCGCCTCAATTTAGACGTTTGAATTGAGAAGCCACCTCAAACGTCCTGTAATTTTAGAATTGTTAAATAAATAAATATTTCAGGATTGGGCCAACAGAATCGCCTAATTTAGGTAGGTACTAACAAATATTGGTAGTGCTCGCATTTAAATATTAGTCATGGTTCCTCAATTCATACGGAATCTACATATATGAATTGGAATTGAAGTGTCCGTGTTAGGGACACCTGTAGTGGCTACTAATGAATTAGTTTATCTATTGCAATCAGAATTTAAGTACCTGAAAAGTACCCAATATTATAGGTATAGTTTCTTTGCTAGGGCGAAATTCGTTGGTGAAATATCATTTTCAACTCACTTGCTCGGCAAGTGGCTCTTATTTTTGGTTCACAATGCAGTGAATTGAACACATGTGCTTTTTAGTTTACATTCCCGCACTTGTGCGGAAAAGTACGCCACACATAACTATTTACCTACCATTCAAAGGTGTGCAATTTGCTTTTATCCCAGCAAAGACCCTTTATGCCTAAAAAAATGTGGATATATGTTTAACACGTTGACTGCCAGACGACAGACACAATAGAAAATCTAATGTTCACTTCGCGGTCACCGGTGACCGCGCTGGCAGTCAATGCATTAACTGTGTAAATATTATAATAAATAAATAAAAATGGTTAATTTGGAACAAAAATCAGGAAATAAACATATTTAATTAATTTAAAAATTATTTATTTTTGTCAAAAAATTAACATTAATTTCATACATAAAACATACACTCAACGCCTTTTTCCATAGGGGTAGGCGGAACTTCAGAACGACTCCTACTAAGATTCTTCTTATTCTTTTTCTCTGAGTCCTTTACCTTTTTTAACCTCCTTTTCTTGTTTTACTTTTTTTAATTTATTGCTTAATTTAAATTCAATTTTTGCAGTCAAACGGTACCGAAAGCACAATGGAAAAGAGACAGCCATAATACAAGGATACACATTCTATCGCGAAGGGAAAAGCAAGACTACTGATATGTTCAGGTGCACCGCAGGAACCTCCTGTAAAGCTCGCTTCGTTGTCAGCAAGAACAGAGAGTTTCACAAATCAAGTTATTTGAAACACAATCATTCTCCCCCAAGTTATGTGATAAGTAATGGTGATTTTATAAAAAAAAAAGTTGTTTTATACCTTTTATTGCTGTTGACCTCGATCATGCCTGATGGAAAGCGATGGATGAGGTCTATGATGAAACGAGCATGCCCAAAAGATGCTTATGGCACTGGACCTCCCACGCATCGACAAAACACAGCAGGCTGCTTAAGGCCCGTAATCCACCAAAGCGGAGAGGAGATGTCTCATTTTTGTATAGAATTTCGTGCGAGCAATCGCGCAAGCGGCACGAAATTCTATAGAAAAATGAGACATCTCTCCTCTCCGCTTTGGTGGATTACGGGCCTAACGCCGGACTCCGACTCAAAACCAAGTCCGTACCGACAAAGCTCAGTTATCGAAGAGTTCAATAAACTTTATTTGTAATTGATTTATGCAGTGGTTTTTTTATAAAACTCGATTTTTCGAAAAAAAAAAAACGCGCCTTTCAGTTCGGAACGGTGTTTCTGTGCGTGAGAACTAGACGTTATTAGTGTAGACTAGCGTCTAACTGCTCATCACTGATACTAGTTCTGTCGGACACGAAGCCAGGTGAGACAGCGTGCTTTTTGGCCGTGATCACCAGTGAGTTCGAGCTCGCGACTAGTTTACTCTTAATGCCAATATGATTCCAGTCCGAAAAAGGGATGGTGCTATCGGTCATGTATAGCTCCGTCGCTCTCTTGCACTGGAATCATGATGGCGTTAAAACGTCATGATACGGCACCAGGTGCCTCAAAAAACGATAATAATAGGCAACTAATATAATAATATCGGCAAGGTTACCTTTTATTAAACGTGTAGGGGCTGCTTATTTCACCCTAAGGTACGTGCAACTACGTGTTGTGATTGGTGAATGTCGTGCAGCTGTCACTCGTATTACAAACTTAGGGGTACTTAGTCGTATCGAGAGCATTAGCGATGGATTGTGCTTGCCATAAAAAAGTTTAATGTTAATATAATAAATATTGTGTATTTATCGTTTTTCACAAAAAAATAACTATTCTCTCTCGGTGTTTATGTTACATTTGCTTTTTTTTTTACTGTGTATGGTAAGTTTTTTTGTTTTTTTTTTGGCCCTCGCAATTACTCTATAATGTTCTCACTGCTGGGACACAGGCCTCCTCTTTAAGAGAGGGAGAGAAACCAAAAATTCGAAGACGTGACATCCACCAACTGGGCTCGCATTGTGTGTTATGGCCCTAACACACAATGCGAGCCCAGTTGGTGAATGTCGTCACGTCTTCGAATTTTTGGTTTTAGGACATGCCTGGGTTCGAAAAGTCACGACCTACAACTCGTTAGTCGGGGTCGATACCACTGGGCTACCACTGCTCTTTTGGCCCTACAGGCCAGCGGGGAAATTGCGTAGCACTTAGCAATCGGAATCGGTTTAATTTTGGCAGTTCAACAACATTCATTGCGTTGTTTACGTGTTGAGCAGATAAATTTTTCGAACTTATGAAGCAATGGAATAGCAATTTGCTTCAAAATGATTCAGATTCCGATTGATAGTGTGTCGCAATTAGGTTGCTGTTTTTGTGCCTTTGAATAAACGAAATATTATAAAGTCTATTTTTTTTACGTAGTTACCAATTTGGCGAGTTATTCCGGTTATGAAACAAAGATTCCACTCAATTTATTTTCAGAATACGTCGGCTTCAAAAGACTCAAAAAACATTCAATTCTCAGGGGTTCTAAGAGGAGAAAATGTACAGGCTGTTACCAAAAACTACGGATGACTTTGTCTAGCAGGCAGGCGGATCAAAAAACTAAAAGGATAAACACCTATTGTCATGAATGCAAAAAACCTATTTGCTTGCCGTGTTTTTTTGAAAGTCATTATCAATCTGTCTAGTAAGTATACAAGGTCAAATTAAATTAGCTAGGAAAACTCCGCAGACATTATCGATATCACAACATGTTAAAACAAAAAATAATTTAATTGAAAGATTTTTATGCGGTCTTGAAATATCAGTTTTTTTTTTGTGAAAACTTCTTTAGGCGCGTTGGGCATTTTTTGAGATGGGAAAAAAACCATTGAATTCGCGCCACTGTTACCGTAAGCGACACCGCGAGTGTTATGTATAAGGAGATTTAAAAAATACCCGCTTCGGATGTGTTCGGCTGTCCTCGGGATGTACTCGGTTTTAATGTGTATCCGATTTATGTCAGTGAGTGATGACAAAGTATTCTGTTTGTGCTTTGTTTTCACTTCTGTCGGCACTCCCGGAGTGCCACTGCTTTTTTTTGTGTAAACTTCACTGACGTTAAGTATGGGTAAACACACAGATATAGATAGACCTAGATAACGCAAGTATCACGAACTGTATGAAAACCAAGCGTGCCATTTTTTGACTACCTAGTATGACGTCAAAAGCTCGCGCTCTCGCTCACGCTTACCCAGCCAACAGTACACAGGACTGAGCGCGAAAGTGGCGGCTTATGATTCTTTATCGTAAGCTGTTGCGATTTTTGGCACGCGAAGTAGTTGCTCTTGCGTTATCTAGGTGTATCTATATCTATGGGTAAACACGATAAAACAAAATAAAACAGATATTCTCAATTCATACTGTTTTATCGTATTTAGTTAAAGATTCTCATTAGGTACGTCTGCGAAGTTTTGCTAGCTTATTTAATTTGATCCTGTATAGTTAATTAATTAATTAATAATTATCGACATTTGTCACTAAAGTACCTAAATACTAAATGTTAGGGCAAGATCCATAGGTTCAGTCAGCAGTAAAAGTCGATTACCTAACACTTCAGTTTTTTTTAATCTCAGCTATTGAGCAAAATATTTGTTCAAAATTGCATTGTACTTCTGCTGCAATTTTGAACAAATATTTTGCTCAATAACCGAGATTTAAAAAACTGAAGTGTTAATCGACTTTTGTTGCTGACCGTACCTACATACATACAAATTGTAGCCTATTTATTTTGATATGATCAAACTGGTGTAGGTACCAGGGTAAAAAAAAGATTGTTAATATCAAAATCAGTTTTTTATTCTTAAACATATTTGAATTATCTAAATTTTTAATATTAGGTCTAGCGTCGTACAGACGCCAAGCACATCAAGCTACTACAATCTGTCAAATTTCTTTAATAGATTTTAAATTTTATCACTAAAGCTTAAGGTACAATGTTGATTGGGAAAATTTGTCAGTTTCAAGTAGCTTGATGTGCTGGCGTCTGTACCTTTTGAGAAATAAACATAATTATTTTCTTTCTTTCTTTTGTTTTTATTTTAATATTCGCAACTAGGTCTCATTCATCTACTTTAGTTTTATAGTTCTACACATAAATTTAAAATACAGTTTGGCAGGGATGTCTACGCGCAACCTGTTACCATGGATTCTGAACCCCCTTTTTTTTTGAGGACCGGAAATCATCAAATGACCCCTCCCGCTCCGGGTGGAGCGGAAGGGAGTGTCATACTCTTACTGACTAAAACCCACCCGTGTTCCTTCCTTAGCCCTTTATGTTCCGGGCCAGCGGTAACCCTTTCGGACAATCCCGCTGACCCGGCAGGCTTCGGCCCTAACGGGCCCCTTCAATTGATGCTGACATATCTTTGAGGCGCGCGTGGAACACGTACGCGCCGTCCGGCACGGGCCTGGTCCTGATCGGACGGTGAGCTATCCATTACTCTCCGCCCGCAGGTCCGATTCTGAACCCCCTGCGTCGATATATTTCGTAGGTTGTTTAAAAAAAAAATTTGATGCTCCATACTTTTTGAACGCGTAGGTATTACACTTTTCTATGAAACAAGTGATCTATTTTTGATAACCGACGAAACATTTCTACGCTGGGGGATCTAGAATCACGTGCTGAATTCATGGTTTCAGTTTGCGCGTCGACGCGACGTTACGTCACCCTGTATATTTTATATAAGAATATTTTGTTTTTATTGAGGCCGTCCGCCCAAGCCCGATAAATAATCAGCGACCGATTTTTGTAGGACAAAAATAGAACGTACTGATGGCAATAGTGCAACGCACACGTCCTACAAAAAGTCGGTCAGAAATAAAATCGGTGCATCCCGACCGATCCGATTATTATCGGTGAAAAATGGAACGTTCGGTAATGTATGCATTAACGCACACTACTCACCGACAGTCGGCCGCATGCACTTGCTAGGGATGGACGTTGTATTGAAGACAAAGTGACGGACGTGTACGTTGAGTCGGCCATAAGAATCGGAGGAAAAATCGGCCCGATTATCGGGTCTACAAAAAGTCTGACGTGGGCGGGCAGTCTTATGGAAAACATATTTTACTTGGTTTTTTTTTTGTAAAAAAAAAGGTTCTTGCCTTAATCAACACTGCTTTTTCAGCACCAATTTTTAGTATGACCAGGAATGGCAATCCTGTCATCAATGTTGGTCCCTATCGGTATAACCGATCCAGTGGGTACAAAGGGTCCAAACTACGGTGGGTCTGCACGAGATACACATTGGGATGCCGATCGACGATAATTACTGTCGAAAATGTCATCGTTCACCATAAGAAGGAGCATAACCATTGATAAGAGCTTTACATACATGACACAAAAGTGCGGTATAGATGTAGTTTTGTAATTGATATTTTAGTACAGTATTATGATACAAAGAAATATTTTTTTCCTTTTTTCTGTAAATCTAGATTAGAATAAACGTAATGTCAAAGTCCGTAGCTCCACAAACAACTCCATAAATTTCTTGACAAAAAAGAAAATTCTTTTATTTCAGAGCCAGTTTTCAGCACTACGAAACTGGGGAATCCTGTGATCAATCTGGGTATCTATCGGTACAATAGGGCCAGTGGTTGCCGAGGGCCCAAAGTGCGCTGGTACTGCACCAGGTACCCGTTAGGTTGTCGGTCAGCAATTTTCACAGTCGACAATGTTATAGTTACCCATAGAGCCGAGCATAACCATTAGTACCTACCTACATCTATCCCAAGAAAAGTATGCGCTTCGGGACTCATCGTCTATCGTCGGAAATACGGACGCGCGATAATGACAAACATGGAGGTTCTTACATATTTTGTGTTACTATGATTACAAAATTATAGATTAAGAATTCTATGAAATCCAAAAAAACTTTACAAAACTTTTGAATGACATACCTAAATGACGACCGCAGTACCTACAGTGTGAAAACTTCATAAAGTCTCAATGATATAAACTTAGAAACATTGCCACTGTGGCGCGACGTTAGTGCTAATTCGGAACCCCGAAGCGCATACATTTTTTGGTTTACCTGTACTTTTGATTGATTAATTTTAAGATGTGTTTATGTTTATGCTATGATAGACATTTGGAAGCGTCAAATTTTGACGTAACAGTATTTTTTTTCCCTATTTATTGTTTTACCTATGTAGCTCAGAAAGCGTGTTTTCGTTTATTTTTGTTAATTAATTGAATTCTGAATATAAGTAATTATAATTAAATTTGCTACAATTTATAGCTTCTATGTGTGTGTGTTTTATGAGTATCTAATAATTATGTACTTTACAAATGAATGAAAATTAGTTTTAATTCAATTTTGCTCCATGACACTACTAAAATAAATTCGCCTCATCCTATTATCCATTCCTTTATAATTAATTTCATTTAATTCGCGTTCAACGCAGACAAAACCTGACTTAAACATAAAATATGTTGACAAACTGTTTAAACTCCTATTTTTTTATTTCAGAGCCTGTTTTCAGCACCACGAAAGCTGGCAACCCTGTTCTGATCATGGGTTCTTGTCGATACAACCTGACTGCAGGCTATAAAGGGCCCAAACTACGCTGGGCCTGCACTAAAAAGCAGACTGGATGTAAAGCGAGCATCTTCACGGTCGACAATGTCATCATTTGCCTAAATAATGATCACAACCACTAAATCCAATGTCCGTTTCTCCAGATTTATGAAAATTCTTACCAAAATTTTGGTTTGCTGCGGTGTTCTGGAATTGTCAAGTGTTTGATTTTTGTTTTGACCTGGCCAACACCACTACTTCAAATAATTTTAAATTTATATACACTTATCTAGGTATGTTTTTATTTTCGACGCTGATGCCTGGACCAGGGCCTGTAAAGCATGTTTTTGTTTTTGATTATTAATTGAATTATGAATATAATTACAATGCAATATGATTTGACAGATGATATGTGTATGTGTATATACTAGCATTAATTAAGTAAGAAGAATGAATGAGAATTAGTTTTATTTCTATTTTGCTGACTCCTAGACTACTAGACTAGATTTTGCCTTATCCTATTTTCCAGTCCTTTATAATAAACTAGCTGACCCAGCAAACTTTGTACAGACACAGCACATCAAGCTACCCGAAACTGTCAAAATTTCCCAATCAACTTTGAACCTTAGGCTTTAGCGATAAAGTTGAAAATCTATTAAAGAAATTTGACAGATTGTAGTAGCTTGATGTGCTGGTGTCTGTACTTTATAGAAAAATGAATTTTCTTCATTATAAATTTTTTCGTGATTTTTTCACGTTTTAATAGTTATTCTGCTATTCGGGGCGGAGACAAATCTAATAACTCAAAGATTATAAAAATCTTTCTTGAGTTATAAATGGTGGAACTAACTCGACTTTGTTTTGTGTATAAAGAAGATAGATTTAATTTGATTTGCGTTTAGTACCTACCTATAGGCTTATCTAACGCAGTCAAACCTTGATTCTATTTCAGAGGTTATTTTTAGCACCACGAAAGCTGGCAACCCAGTTCTGACCATGGGTTCTTGTCGATATAACCTGAGCACAGGTTATAAAGGGCCTAAACTGCGCTGGACTTGCATTAAAAAGAAGTCTGGCTGTAAAGCGATCATCTTCACAATCGACAATGTCATTATTAGGCAAAATAAGGAACACAACCATTGCATCTAACGATTGTTTTTCTAGATTCGTACCACCATTATGGTTTTCTGTCGTGTGCTGGAATGATCAAGTGTTGATTTTTGTTTTGACTCCGGCAAACATGGCAGCTTTAAATAGTTATATGCTTTTATAAAACAAATAGATAAGCTTAAAAAGTACCTACGTATCAATTCAATATTTTTATAAAACTTATAAACTTTTTATTGTTTTATTTTAATTAATAACTAATAGAAACAGAACACTCGTACCCACACGTGTCACGTACCTTATTTAAGTAAAACAGAAAAAAAAGTTAACATCAGTTTTTGTTGCAGTAATGGTTTTTGGAAAAACACGTCGTGGCAATCCTGTTATATCCCTAGGTTTCTATCGATACAATCTTTCGATGAGCTACAAGGGACCAAAGAAACGTTGGGCGTGCACTAGACGAAATTACGGATGTAAAGCTAATATCTTCACCATCAATAATGAATTCATTAGCCAAAGTTATGACCACAACCATTGAATTAATTACACTTTTAAGATTGCGTGCCGTTAAAATTATGAGAAGCTATAATATAAAGCTTGTGTATGTAACAAGTAGTGCAATTTTAAAAATAAGACGACCTCTACCGTGTGTTTACTGTGGTCATGGCACGCGTGATAAGGACAAAAAAAAACTAAATATTTTTATTTTATTTATTGCACAATGTACACATACATAATTATGCGCTATACGTTATTATTTTATATAATTTTTAGAAAATCTTTTTTTTTTTTTAAGCCTGTACGATTATGCCAATTTTTATTTGTATCATTAATTCATTATATCTAATTAATTCAGTATTTTGCATTCGTCCACAAATGCCTTTGATCTGGTTTTATAGGTAATCAGAAGGACAGTTCCTGTCGCTAAACCAGTCGCTATCTCATCTCAGCGACCATCAAATGTCAAAAACGTAGCTAAACGCTACAGTTCTTTCACAGCTATTTTATATAACTCTGATTTTGCTTTACCGTCAAAATTAAAGTGAACTTTATTCTCGTTACAATAAGGTTGCTGTTGGGTTGTTGCCACTGACTAGTCAGTCAAAATCACAGTGTTCTTTATGCACGTCACAATTTTTTACGCACTGTTAGTGGTAAAATAAATGGGTAAGGACTGTATACAATCTTTTACTGATTGTCGAATTGCCCCTCTAGTCTTTCTGTACCGAGCAGTTTCGTGCAGGAATCAAAGTAAACTATAAAAATGTAGTATTAATTCAATGTTTTAATAAATTGAATGTATTTCTAAATATTTTTTTTTAATTATATACTTAAGTACCGTAAGTAAGTACCTACTTACATGACGTATAATTAAATAAAAAAAATCCTTTTTGGGTACTGAAAGGTAGAATGGAAAAACCTTATATACACCAGGATTCCGTTCTTTTCACAGGTATTTTTTATTTCTATACGCCTAACAATATGTACCTATAATATTATATTTAAAAAAATCTAATTTTTTTTTGCAGGTGTATTTTTTGCTAAATCAAAATCCGGCAATCCTGTTCTCCTTGTAGGTGCTTATAGATACCACCTGAGCTCGGGCTATAAAGGACGCAAACTTCGTTGGGCCTGCTCTCGGAAGAATTCGTGTCGAGCCACTGTATATACAGTTGATAATGCCATCATTAGCCTAACTAATCCACACAACCATTGAATTTACCTGCACTTTGAAGATGCATGCCGCAGAAAATGCATAAATAATACAAACATCTTGATTAAAGTGTTTTTGGTTAAACCTTTCTTAAAAGAATCTGTAAGTTTATACCTAGATTATTTATTTGTTACTATACGCATTACGATATAATAAAAAATATCAATAATAAAAAGTTTATTTCGGAATAATACCACAAGAATAAGAACAACAAGTAAAACGAGGTTGGCTGCACAAGTAATAAATATGTATGAAGTAAAACAACAGTCTACTTAAAATCTCGATTTTTTGCAGATATATTTTATGGTCAAACGAAATTCGGCAATCCTGTTCTCTTCGCAGGTTCTTATCGGTACCACCTGACCTGTGGTTATAAAGGGCGCAAACTTCGTTGGGCCTGCTCTCGGAAGAACTCGTGCCGAGCGACTTTATTCACTATCGATAATGTCATCACTAGCTTAACTAATCAACACAATCATTGAAATAAACTGCGCTTAGCTTTAGAAGGTTATTCTTGCGCGTGCCCAGAATCGGAACTCCTAACTTTCCGGAACTTCGGAACGTATTTTCTTTCTTTCAAACTATCGCCGCCATCTTGCTTTTTTAATACATTTCAAGTGAAAATTCACAAAACAATTGGCCAAATGTTTACCATCAGCGCGCCCCTGTTAACGTCATTCGAGCGCCAAAATATCCTTGTAGCAGTCTAAAAGATTGAATGCCGCAAAATATTAGAAGAAACGCATATCTTCTCCTATTTTTTTTTTTTTATAATTGTTTTCAAAATCCTGTCAGTTAAAGAATACGTACCAAAATTTATTTGTATCAGTTTATTCAATTTTCTCAATCTTTGTTCGTCCACGTATTACATTATGTATGAAATAATAAAAAAAATATAGGTACTTACGGAACTTCTCGATTTTTGCACATGTATGTTTTTGTGAATCGAAATCCGGCAATCCTGTCGTTGGTTCTTATCAACTTAACTTTCTTCATAAAAGGCTCAAAACGCGGTGGTTCTACATTAAATGGAATTGTGGGTGTATTTGTAAGGCGAATACGTACAGACGCCACCACATCAAGCTACTACAATCTGTCAAATTTCTTTAATAGATTTTCAACTTTATCGCTAAAGTATAAGGTTCAAAGTTGATTGGGAAAATTTGACAGTTTCGGGTAGCTTGATGTGCTGGCGTCTGTACACAAACAAAAATGTAATTGCAGCCTTATAGAGTGAACACATATTCAATCTAACAACAGTTTCTTGTTTACTGTAGAAATTGAGAAAAGTCATGAACAAAGTTGTTGGTTTTTGGTATTCATTGTTTTCATAATATAGTTTGAAAAACCTGGGTTATTTGTATATTTAGTGACCGTTAAATTATTCTAGTAGTTATTTGTTTATCCATAAAATTAGAACGGTTTTTTTCATGAAAAAAATCGATTGAATTCATCAAAAAAAATCTTCATCATGATGAAGTCTTTGATGTTCTGTGGATAAGTTTTATAATTTTAAAATTAAGAAATATTCATTGCTATTTTAATAAATCAAATCTGTTTCTACAAATTCATTGTCATTAATAAATAATAAACATTCATGTTCTGTATCTATAACGTAACAGTAAAAACTGCTTTTGATTTTTTTACAGATCCGATTTTCAGTCAAACAAAATCTGGGAATCCTGTCCTCATCATTGGCCGCCGCCGGTACAACCTGTGTTCTGGTTACAGAGGGCCCAAATTGCGTTGGGCCTGCGCTAGAAAAACGTCAAAATGTCGGGCTAGTGTCATCACTGTCGACAATGCCATTATTGCAAATAGGAATGAGCATAACCACTGATAAATCGTGGAAAAAAAAATCAAACCCATGTTTGTTTTCTTTTTTTTTTTTTTGTTGTACCAAAATATGAAAACTACATTTTTGCTACCCCTGTTTACATTATCTCTAATTATTTAATGTTTTAACTCTAATAATCTATATATTCCTTTTGTTTCACTCAAGCTAGACCATTTTCTTACTGCGTGTGTTTTTGTGTGTATACCTTAATAGAATAGTTTTCACGGAAAAGGAAAAATTGAGGCGGGACCCACACTTAGACGAATAATAATTCAACGGGAGAACGCTAAGTTTTATTTATTTTCTTTTGAACTCGGGGCTTTTGACTTTAACATGTTTAATATTTAGGTAAAGTGTGTTTTATTTGTGTAGAATAAACTACTTTTCTCCCTTTCTTTTTCTTTCTCTAACGATCGTCAAAAAGGTCTGGCTGTAAAATTTACTAATGTAGACACGTTTCTATTACAGAGGTAGTATTCAGTACGACGAAGAATGGCAACCCAGCTCTCAACCTCGGTCGGTACCGTTACAACCGGGGCTCTAAGTACAAAGGAATCAAGGCCCGCTGGACTTGTACCCGGTACATGTTAGGATGTAAATCAGTGATCATGACTGTCGACAATAACATAGTCAGTATAAAGCATCAGCATAATCATTAGAAAACCTTTGATCGGAAATAAAAATGGTAAAGGGCTGATTTTTCCAACGCTGAGGTATTTTTATCATCAGCATCCGAATGACTTCCACTGCTGCTGCCATTGCTTTTGCTGGACATAGGCCTGGGACCAAACATCGCCACTTCGACCGGTCCTGTGCTTCTCGCATCCAGCGGATTCCTGCGGCCCGACCACCAGGTCATCAGGTTCACCTTTTCATTGTCCTTGTCCTATCTTTCATCATCATCATCTGCCTAGCCTTTTCTCAACTATGTTGGGGTCGGCTTCCAGTCTAACCGGATGCAGCTGAATACCGGTATTTTACATGGAGCGACTGTCTATCTGAACTCCACAACCCAGTCACTGGGTAATACGATACCCCTTGTCCCGCTTGTCCTATCTTTATCCAGCATAATTATAATTTTGATTTGCTGACAGTTTTTCTTTCTATAAAATGGTCTGACGAATGGTCGGACTATTACAGTGAGGAAAGAGTGTGTGCACCTGTGTTTGCGCACACACTTGTGCACTATAATATCTCCCGCGTCGATGACTAGTCTGCGCTGAGAGATTGACTGCTATGACCGAAATTTGGTCTGGAGGACTATTATGATGCCATCATAAAATATATCTGACGTTGGCAAAATCAACCCCTAATCTGATTTATGTAAACTCATTGTATTGTAGGAAATAGTTTATGTTATTGAATTGTATTATTATATAAAGGTATATTATTAACGCATTGATAACGTTTCTTTTATCTCCGCTCATTATCACTGCTGAAGTCGGTTACAATAAGGTAACTTTTTTTTTTAACTTTACAATCTTGTCACCTAAACAAACTGACCGTACGCTTTGTTTCAGTTCTTATGCCAGTTTTTGGCTACACATCCAGTGGTAATCCTGTAATCACACTGGGAGCCTACCGGTATAATCGGGCAGCTAGCTGCAGAGGGCCCAAAGTCAGGTGGTATTGTACAAGACGCACCAAAGGATGCCGATCAAGTGTCTTTACCATAGAAAATGTCATCGTTAACCATAAGTCGGAGCATACCGGACATTAGTCGGAGTATCAGACAACAGCAGTCCATTGCTGGACATAAGGCTTTCCAATTGCACACCATTCAGCTCGATTCTTGGCAGTCAAAGTCAAATCATTTATTTCAAATAGGCACATTAAAGGCACTTTTGAACGTCAAAAAAAAACGAAATAGGAATGATTCTAGTTGCCCATTCCAAAAGGTAGTTTTCGTATGGAGAAGAATGGGCAAGAAACTCCACCGCAACTCTCATCCAGCTGCTACCAGCCACCCTGTGTACTTGTGTAGATCGTTGCTCCACCGAGCCTGATCTTACCTTACGTTACCTTAAGTAACCGACATAGCCCGAAGAAATGCAAAACTTAGGTGGCAATGGGTAAGGCACTATACTCGCAGAACAGATGGCGATTTTCGATTTTGCTCCAGTCGCCTGTACAGGTTTAAAAAACTGCGCAGATCTATTCCAATACACGCTCCAGTATACCAGCGCAGGTACACCTCTCCGGTAGAACGTGTGCGGCCACCATTGGGGCCAGCGGAGAGACAGCAGACTACATGCCACGGAATCTCTTGCCCACTACTTTGAACTCTATTGTACTTAGTTATGATTTAGTTCATAATCAATTTGTCAAAATGCATTAACTGCTTGAGAGATTTGGTGCATGTAAATGTACTTTTGTTGAAGATGATCCAAAAAAGACATTGAAATTTATATATGGGTAACGATATCTAAACATAATAAATTCTATTCTTTTTTTATTTAATTTGACGGCACGGTTGGCGCAGTGGTTAAGCGATTGACTGCTGCGCTGCGTGTCGCGGGTTCGATTCCCGCACGGAACAAATATTTGTATGACCTACAGTAGTTGTTCCGGGTCTGGCTGTTTGTGTATGAATGTTTTAAGTGAGTGAGTTTAAATGTTTGTAAACGCACCCACGATACAGGAGAAATTCCCAGTGTGGGGGCAACGTTAAAAAAAAAAACAATTTTTTTTCTTTTCTCTTATTCAATTTTTTTTCTTTTTCTTTTCTTTAATTATGTCTCCACATTGTAGATTATAACCCATGGGAAGTTGCGAAGTAACCCCATCACAAGTATCCTTATAACTTACCGGGGCTGCCTCAATTTTGAGCTGTAAAACAATTGTTTGAGAAACAATAAAAACTTTTTTTTTTAATAATAAAGTATTTTTTAGAGTAATATAAGTTTTTTTTGTAATAATCACAGACGTGATTAAAAACGATATAACAAAAAAGTTTTTTTATTTCGTCGTATTTATATAATTATCAATATCCATTTTGTTTGAAATATCTGCAGCAAAAAATAATTTATTTGCTGCAGATACTTCAAAATAATAAATAGTTAACGACACAGGGTCAACCCTGTGTCGTTAACTATTTATGTCTATTTTGAAATATCTAATTTTTTTTTCTTCCACTTTTTTTAAACAGGATTATTAACAAAATAGTTGACTATTTTGTTAATAATCCTGTTTAAAAAAAGTAAAAGAAAAAAATGAAAACTTTTTTTTGGAATCAGAAACTATCAGGTATCCTACCTTTTTTGTAATGTATAATATTCATGTGAATGAAATGTAATAAATATAATTAAAGACACGATGTACTAGTCAGTTTTTACAGGAATATCTATATTAATGTGTCGGTCTTTTATTTAAAATACTTCTTGCACATTTATTGTAGCTGCCTACTAATTATACCTTTTATTTTAGATCTGGCGCCCAAGAACAGCAGTCATGACAGTTTTATTTCCCAGTGGGGTCAGGTCAAGGTTACTCATTCAAAGACCAGAAATACCAAGACCAAAGCGAAGAAAAGAAACAGGGGATATTATTGTAAGCTGTACGGGAATGAATGTAGATCGAGTACCAGTGTGTGCCGACGTCATCATTATTAAAAGTCGACGAGTGTCGAGTCTTTTCCATTACGAATTTCTTAGTAACAAAGCCCGGAGTTTGGAAGTTGGTGGTGTGATACCCCCGTGCCTGTACTGCGCCTGATCTCTCTCCGGTCGTGTCGGATTGCCGTTCCATCGGACTATGAGAGTGAGGGAAGAGGGAGTGCACCTGTGTCTGCGCGCACATTTGTGCAAGTGTAATAGTCTTTATTAAAAATGTATTATGGGTCACGAATAGAAAGTCATTTGTGTCTCTTTAGTGGATCTTAATGAGTTAAAAGTCACGAAGCCGGGCATAGTTACACTATAGTATAGAGAGGGGTTATACTAATTCCTTGCTTTATTTATTCTCGCAATCCAAGTGATTAATATTTTATATTATTACCAATTGTCTACTTCACAATCATTGTTACTGTTACTGATTATGGTTTAAATCTTTTTTTAAATTTTAATCCGTAACAGTAACATGAAAAATTGTTTTAAATAATTGTTAAACTTTAAAATAATTATTTCTCAAAAAGAATACTATTCACTTATCATGAGATATATACAAGTTAATTTTAATACTTGATACACGAAGTTATGAGTAAGTAGTAGATGCACAAATATACTTTTCTTACAATGCTGTGGGTAACAAGAAAAAGTTAGTGTATCATTACGTATCGTTTCTTGATGGCAAGTCAATAGCATTTACACATTAGTAATAGCAGGAAATTGTCAAGATTTTTAATTTGTTAATGTTTTATAATGATAAGATAGCTTAGTACTTAAATGTATTTTAGACCTTAGTCGCTATGTATTTTAAATAAATGATGATTAAATGCAGTAGAAGCAAATTAACAAATCAAAGAAATATGTTAGCCTGCATCATCCCATGATCCCACTGCTGGGCAATGGTATCCTTTTTATATCCTATCCAGGTACTTATTCCTTTTTTGTTAATGTATGTAAGATTGTTTGGTGATTTCAATTCTAGATATTTAATATTTGGTTGATTCTGTAGTATTTAACACCTATTGAAAGAGTGTAATGTATGCAAACGTGACACTTATTTCATAAGTAAGTGCATCTGTACGTCAAACGACGCCGACGTCGCAACGGAGCTTACAAACATAAAAATATTCTTATAAATAGCGTAATATTTATTTTCAGTGTCTAAAAATAAATAACTTATTGCCAATATTGGCTGATTTTGTTAACTATTTTATCTAAACATTTTGAAATCATTACTTTATGTCATTTATGGTTTATTCTTGTCATGCCTGTGAATGAAACTTTTCAATATTTTTAAAGACACGGTGCGGTCATTTTCACATCACGAGATATAATGAGTGTATGTAATGCTCTTTCAAAATAAATAATATTTTTTGCATATTTTGTTGTACCAATCACAGACGTCTTTCCATCCGTTTCGCTTGCTGAATTTAGATAAAAGGAGAATCCTATCGCTAAATAATTATAATAACATGTATTAGTTATTAATAAATTTTTATTTTAGTTCTGATTTTACTTTATTCTTTCTCACCATTTGTAAGGTATGTACGCACGACGACATAAAAAGATATACCTACATTTCCAGTATAAGCTGACTTTTGATTCTACGAAAAGCCTATACAATGCGACGTCAGCTAATACTGGAAATGTATAGCTTGATATGTCGCCGTGTGTACAGGCGTGTACATTTTTGCTAACTTTCTTATGACATGATTCATAAGAATTTACATCTGTTCGTCAAAACGACGTGGTTTTTTTAATAAACAGGGTTTATATTCATTATCAGTGGCTAAAAAAAAAGTATCTCATATACCTATTAACGCCAGTATGTACTAATATTACAGTTTAATTTCAGATCAATTTCCAGTTTTCAGCACGACTAAGAATGGTATTCCTGTGATCATAATGGGATCCTACCGGTATAATCGAGCAACTAATTGTAAAGGGCCCAAAGTGCGTTGGTATTGTAATAGATACGCCAATGGATGTCGATCCAGTATCGTTACTTTCGATAATGTCGTAATTAACCACAAGTGTAATCATAACCATTAAAATAACTAACTTAAATTTAAAATTGTCCCTGTTGTTTATTGTTATTGTTACAAATCTACGATATAATGTACTACATAACATTTTCATGGTCTACATTGCTAGAAACATGTTATGGCGGAATATGAATGCCCTGCCTGAAATATTGACTCTTAATTTATATTCTCTAAAGGGGATTTTCTTATGTGTATTGCAATTTGCAGGTCAGTGTCATGTTGCATGTTGATTAAAATATGATTGGCGAGCGTAACAAATATGACTTTGCAGAATTATAATCATTAACACGTTGACTGCCAGACCACAGACACAATAGAAAATCTATTTTTCGCGGTCATCGGTGACCGCGCTGGCAGTCAATGCATTAATACAACCCATTAAGTTCATATAATCCATTGAATGACTATTTCACGAAATCATATTTTAATTAACATACAACATGACACTGACCTGTAAATTGCAAAAAAAAATAATAAAAATTTAATTTCGCGGGCTACCCTGGTGGTTCCCCAATAACAAACCTAATATAATAATGTATTTATTTGTTTTGTTAAATAAAATTTAAACATTGGCGTGTGATGTTTCAAATTATAACTATAATCATGAACATTTCGGGTCTTACTCAGATATAAAACCCTTCGGTTTTATTTAATACAAAATAGTCGGTATAATCATTAGTAATACTAAACATACGATGGTACGTCATAATGACGTCGACTGTCAGCAAAAAACCCACGCGGGTCAAAAATGGGTCTTTTTAAACTACTTTTTTAACTTACGGTATTTTTTGTTCTGTTCAAAAATCAAAATCAAAAATTATTTATTTCTCCAACTTAGCTTAGACTAAACAGATTAGTGATTGGAGCCTCCCTTTAAGCAATTAATGCAATGTTTTCACTTGTCCTGATTTTGGTTCAAGAAAAGAGAAAAATCTATCACCGAGGATTGTACAGTCAACAGCAAAAGTAGATGATCAAAATCAGAAATTCAATACTAATGAACGGAGTTCGCGTCAGAACTGTGTGGCGTCGAAGTGATTCAAAAGTATGTGATTGTAAATTATACCAAAAATTTACTACTAGTACAGCTGCCATATATTCGTGATCAGTTTTGACTCCTATTGAATTTCTGATTTTGATCATCTACTTTTGCTGTTGACTGTACCAGTAGAATCCTACAGTGCCAGTACCTCCAGTACCAGTACTCGTTGGACTGTCGAGCTTCTCTTCACTATCGTCCATAATTATGTTCAAGTTTAAAAGACCGTGACCCGGGTTGTGGTTGGTCTCTTGTGTATTATAGACGATTATGATTAAATGTATAGGAAATGTTTATCAAAATCCTGTATTTTTTGTTTATTACGTCCTATAAGTCCCTCGAAAGAAGTATCTTATTTCCAACACTAAATGATAAATGATTTATTTTCTGTAAGTAGGTTTGTACAAACACTTTTACACGTCAATCATATTTTTTAAAACTAGATTAGGTCGGCGTTTCCTATCTGACTATTCTGAGTAGAAAGGCCCAATCAAACTCAGAGGTCACAGTCTCTTTTAAAGTCCAGACGAAATCTTGGTCACGTGAAGACCATGTAGATGGGTGTCTGAAATGGTCTTTTGAGGAAAGAACCACACAGAACTTGAGGAGCTCAACGATTCGACGAACAATACCAAAGAAAGGACATTTGGGTAGGCCGCGTAAATTACTCAAACTGTCAGATCATGATTAAAACTAACTACGAAGGAAAACAGAAAAAAGAAATGACCCACATAGTCCACTCACTTAAATTTAAAAAATAAAATTTCTTTACAAAGTAAATATTTATGTCATTGTATACAGGGTTATTGGTAAAACATCAAAAACCTCTTAAGGGGTCATTGTATAATCATTATGAACAACTTTTACTATGGGACCAAAACTGAAATCGCGAAAAAAAAATCTGCTGTTCCCTACATTTATGTTCGTATAACTCTTCAAACATGAAGGGAACAGCTGATTTTTTTTCGCGATTTCAGGTTTGGTCCCATAGTAAAAGTTGTTCATAATGATGAGTACAATGACCCCTTAAGAGGTTGTTAATGTTTTACCAATAACCCTGTATTTTAAAACTCATGTGTATATAAGCTAAGCTTTTTTTTCAGATCTATTGCCAGTTTTCAGCAGGACACTGCATGGGAATCCAGTGATGACTCTAGGATCCTACCGATATAATGGAGCAACTGATTGTAAAGGGCCCAAAGTGCGTTGGTATTGTAATAGATTGTATCTATTACAGTGGATGTCGATCGAGTATCGTTACTTTCTATAATAAAATAATTAAACATAACTCTGAGCACAAGCATTAAAATATAATGTTAGAAAAATTGAATGCATGGTCTTTCAGGCCAGAGGAACACGTCCGACAACAATACCTGCCATAAAATTATGTGGAACACCACTGAAGAGGGTGTAACATTTGAAATAACTTGGACATATGATGTCCTCTGACCTGAAAGATGATGCAGACATAGAGCGAGTACGCAGGGTGTTGTCTGTAAGGGCGACTATGATGGCCCGCAGGTTTGCTCGTTGTACCACTGAAGTGAAAACAAGAGCATATTGTACATCTTTCTACACGAGCGGCCTGTGGGTCTCATACACGCGCAGACAGTACAACGCCTTGCGTGTGCAATATAATAATGCATTCAGGGTGCTGATGGGGCTGCCCCGATTCTGTAACGCATAGGGTATGTTCGCCGAGTCGCAAGTAGACTGTTTTTATTCTACTATGCGAAAACGATGCACATCCCTGGTGCGCGGGGTTCGGGCTAGCTCCAGCGGCATCCTGAGGGCATTCGCGTAGATATTCGATTTCCAGTACCTGAACCATTGCTGTATGGTTCACATACTGGGCAATCGACGTATGTAATATGTTTATGGTCTTTTTAATATTGTGTTTTAATTTTATGTTTTAAATTTTGTAATTTTTGTACCTATGATCCTGTGTTGGTCGAAATAAACGATTTTATTATTATTATTATTTATTAGATGAGTGTCTACGTATTTTTTAAATAAAATATTGCTATTGGCGTTTGCATTTTCAATTATTTATTCCAAAAGTTGGCAAAAGTCCGGTCCGGTTTAACCGAATACCAGTATTTTACATGGAGCGACTGCCTATCTGACCTCCTGTGAGACTGGTTGTCATCATGGTGACTGGGCTTCTGACCACCGGTAACGACTTCATCTCCCCATCTATCCCCATAAAATAAGTATCTTATCGCCAAAATGTGCTAACACAAATTTTTTTTTTCAGAACTATTTCCTGTTTTTACCAAGACAAAGAATGGAAATCCTGTGTTGACTATAGGACGTTACCGGTTTAATCGTAATAACAGATGTAAACCGCCCAAAATGCGGTGGTATTGTAACCAGTACCCCAATGGGTGCCGGTCGACTGTCGTTACTTTTGATAATGTTATAATTACCCGTAAGCGTGACCATAATCATTAAAAAAAAAAAAAAAACTATTTTTTTTTTTAACTTTACCCCACACTAAGAAGTTCTCCTGTATTGTGGGTGCGTTTACAAACATTTAAAATCACATACACAAACAGCCAGACACGGAAAAATAAAAAATAAAAAAACCTAAATAAATAAAAAAATTAAATGAAAATGTGAATGTGATGAAATGTGTTAACACGATTTTTTTTTCAGAACTATTGCCGGTTTTTACCAAGAAAAAGAATGGATATCCTGTGTTGACTCTAGGGCGTTACAGGTTTAATCGTAATAACAAATGTAAACCGCCCAAAGTGCTGTGGTATTGTAACAAGTTCTCCAGTGGGTGCCGGTCGAATGTCGTTACTTTTGATGGTGTTATGGTTAGCCATAAACCTGAGCATAATCATTAAAATTTAGAGAATTTTGTATTTATTTCACGGTTTTATTGTTTTTCATGGGCAATCAACAATTTTTGTAAAGTTGTATGAATATCATTATTTCCACCAACCCTGCTGGCTGTTGGTTTCGTAAAATGGTGAATAAATAATTAAATTCATAATCAGCATTTAATGTTCCTAGTGCTGGAACAGAAGCCTCCTCTCTGTAAGTGGGAGTGAGCATAACCCAGCACGCGGGCCCAGGTCGGGTTGGTCGATGTCACACGTTTTCGAATTTTTGGTTCTAAGACAAACGGGTTTCCTCACGAAGTTTTCCTTCCCCGTTTTATGAGCAGTGGTGATGAAATTATTTACACAAAGTAAAGCGCCTGCCTGGGTTCGAACCTATGACCTACTCGTAAGTCGGGGCGTAACCACTAGGCCACCAGCACCACTGCTCTCAAATGTTCAATAGCCTCGAATGTTGAGATTTGCCAACGAAATTCTATTGTATTTAAAAACTATTAGACGAGTGTCTACGTATTGTTGTAATAAAATATTAATAATGTCGTTTGAATTTTCATTTATTTATTCCAAAAGTCTGGGTTCGGCTTCCAGTCTAACCGAATGCAGCTGAGTACCAGTATTTTACATGGAGCGACTGCCTATCTGACCTTCTGTGAGACTGGTTGTCAGAGTTTTGGGCTTCTGACCACCCTAACGACTTCATCTCCTCATCTATCCCCCATAAAATAAGTACCTTATCGCCAAAATGTGCTAACACTAAAGTTTTATTTCAGAACCAGTGCCAGTTCTGACCACGACAAGGAATGGAAATCTGGTGTTGACTCTAGGACCTTACCGATATAACCGGTCTAATAGTGGTAAACCGCCCAAAGTGAGGTGGTATTGTAACAAGTACCCCAGTGGGTGCCGGTCGAATGTTGTTACTTTTGATGGTGTTATAATTAGCCGTAAACCTGAGCATAACCATTAAAATATAAAGAATGTTATCTTTGTTTCACGTTTTTCATGGAATATCAATTATTTTTGAAAAGTTTTATCTATATCATCATTTCCATCCAGCCTGCTGGCTGTTGGATTCGTAAAATGATGAATGTAACGCGCGATTTTGCAAACTCCCGCGACGCCGAGAACCCCGCGGGATCGAGTGGTAACACTGGTGGGTGGAACGCGCGCCGCACGAGACAATTGCCGGCTCGACTGAGAGAGTAATTTGTGATTTGGTGTAGGTACTGTAAAAAACGATATAATTTCTATTCCATGTGTATTGTGCATGTCTTAGTAATAATTCTCACTTGGCAAATATAAACTTAATCAGTGTCCTACGAGTGTTTGATTTAAATAAGAACCTACGAGATAAATGAATAAATAATGAAATCCTTAATCAGCCTATTTTGGTCCCACTGCTGGGACACAAGCCTCCTCACTGTGAGAGGCGCGGTTTCGTGGTTTATGAGTCGATTCGCATGAATTTATTCGCCCAGGCGTTGGAATCGTCAATTTTAAATAATTATAGGTAATAGTCGCCTATACAAAATATAAACACACACAATACGACTAATAACGGATTGGTGGATGTCACATGTCGTCGAATTTTCGGTTGTGCTGATCAGCCGGTTTAATTTGTACCTGTACCTTTTTGCAATAAGTACCTACTTACATTTTTTGTGATTTTTCCTTTTAAGAGTTTCGTGTAAAAATAAATATCTAAATATAAGAGTTGGCTTTTACCTTTGCCAGAGGTTAAGCATTGCCATACAACTTGGCAATGCCGCCAGTCATTGTTCAAAGATATCTAAAATATGAACATAGATTCTAAGGACTTTACTCTGCATTTTTCATACATAAGCCCCTTCACACATTTTAATATCGTTGGCAAAATGTTTGGTACCATTTATGTGTAGATGGATTTTTTTAGACCAGACCCCATTTGCGTAAATCACTATCAATCTCAAGCTGAATCATTTTAAAGGATATTGCTAATCCATTGCTTCATATGTCCGAAAAGTGTGTCTGCTCAACAACATAAATAACGCAATGAATATTGTTGAACTGTCAAAATGAAAGCCATTGCTACTGATAGTGACGCAATTACCCCGTTGTTTTGAGAACTGCCTCTTGGCTTATCAAGTTGAAGTTTTTCATAAACTTTCTCTTATGAAAGTACATTTATTTGAAAGAGAGATATGCTTGCCCGTTATATGTATATTAGTCATGTGAGTATCTACAGTCATCAGCAATCATAATTATTTGCGTCTTTACGTCGAAATGACGTGTCTCTTTAATCCAGACTAATATTATAAATTCGAAAGTAACTGTCTGTCTGTCTGTAACCTTTTCACGCCTAAAACACTTAACGGATTTCGATAAAATTTGGCAGAGAATTAGATTGCATCCCGGGGAAGGACATAGGATAGTTTTTATCCCGACATTCCCACGGGATAGACACTTATGCGGGTGAAACCGCGGGGCGCTGCTAGTATTTTTATATTCCCCATTTTCCCACCAAAAAGTCGTCCTATCTTATTACCAAAATGTACTAACACTTAAGTTGTATTTCAGATGTTCCTGAATTCAGTACGACCACACATGGGAATCCTGTCATCATTCTAGGATCCTACCGGTATAATCGGGCATCTGATTGTAAAGGACATAAAGTTCGGTGGTATTGCACCTGGTACCGCAAGGGATGTCGATCGAGTATTATTACCTTCGATAATGTCATAATAAGCCATAAGAACGTGCATAACCATTAAAATATTTGACTGTTTTTAAAAACCAACTACCTAACACTAAGCCGACGTATGTACGGACGTAAACTAAATATACCGCGACAGGATTTTTTCACGCACTGTATTTTCAACGCAGTGCTCAGCCCCGAGAATTGAAAATCCAGTGCGCGATAAAATCCGCCGCGACATTTTTACGTGCAGACGCGACGTCGCGTTGGCTAAGGCTGAAATCTATTGTAAGGCAGATGGCGCTCGTGTAGCGTCATGAAGTTGACGACTGTGAAGATCGCAACGGGCGTGCGGCGCGCCTACCTGGTATAGTGCACCGAGGCGTGTCTTTCTCTCGCTTCGCGACCACCGACGGCTTAACATCTAATTCAATTGTACGACTACATAAATGTGTATTTATAAATAAATATTTTATAAAATCTTTATCTTGTTTTTCTGAGCTCTTTCACTATAAACGTTACTCAGCACGTACTGTGTCACACAACTGTCAAACTACAAGTGCAAGATAGAGACGAGGACATGTCTAGGCCAAAGCAAGTGCTAAGTGACGTTTATAGATCTCGGCCTTAGACGTAACATGGTGTAGGTAAATGGTAGATTTACAAATGATTCAAGTCTACATTTTTTTAGATGATACGAGTATAAATTATGAATTGTAAACTGAGGAACAAAACTATATTTAAGTATTGCACAATGCGGCGTTTGTTCCGGGACGCTAGAACAAAAAAAAAAAATTAAAAAACAAACTTTGGTAGTCACTTCGATGTGAAGAGTGTGTTTTTTTAATAAATCTGAGCATTGACATGTGCATTTTATAAATTATTATGAAAGCTTTTATTTATGTTAAACTAAATTGTTAGAACATTTTTGAATCATGAAGTTTCCAAAATCATTACTTTCCGATTATTTATTTGTGAGAGATACAAGCATAATTATTATCTTTAACAAATAAATAATAAAAAAAACAACGATTTGAGAGTGAAAGTAAAAAAAAAAGAAAGCGTAAATCATACGTCAAAACGACGTATCTCTTTAATTTTTATGTTCTTCATTTTTCGTACCTTTAAGAATTCCCATAAATTAAATATCTTAATACCAAGTTATATTTCAGATCCATTACCGGTATTCAGTACGACCAAGCGTGGGAATCCTGTTATCATTCTAGGATCCTACCGGTATAATCGGGCAAATGACTGCAAAGGCCTCAAAGTACGCTGGTATTGCACCAGGTACAACTATGGATGTCGATCGAGTATCTTTACTTACAACAATGTCGTAATTAACCATAAGCCCCATCATAATCATTAAATATCAAGACGTATTATCAGAGTGAGTTTTTGATATAAAAACTTAGTTACTAGATCATTATTTATACATTCTATGTGTTTATATTAAAGGGTTTGGTTTCCGCACTTGTCCTTCAAGTTGTCCATTGTGCGTGCGCCATGGCGGCCGTCGGTGGTTATTTCAATTATTTATGCATTAATACATTTTATATTTTTTGACAATGTCTAATGTCTGATGTCTGAAAATTTGATTGCAAAACTAGTCTAAAAATCCCAAAAAATGTTTGCGAATATTAGTGTACTACGTCATAAATACGTGGCTTTTTGACGACGAAAGGGCAACGATCTTAAAGGAGCAGCATAGCAGTTAAAGGGTATTCTGTGATCACTTCCGGATGCTATAAAGCATATGGCTCCCGCAGACAGGCGTGACGCGAGTCTTGTAAAACAATTTCTATGAAAACTTCTTGGAAATTCTTCTACCAGAATCGCGCCGCATCGTCCGTCTCGTCGTTTATGTCTGCTAGCCTTACGGCTCCTTCAAACAGGCGCGACACGCGATAAAATCGCGCGCGACACACAGGTACCGCAAGTCGCGCAACGAGCGGTGCCTTTGTGTTGCGCGAGATTATATCGCGTGTCGCGCCTGTTTGTAGGAGTCTTTATCCGTTATACAATATTTCAAAAAGAAAGACACCCCTGCTCCATAAGTCATTGGCTTTTCATGGACGAAACTGAAGTGGTTATGTTGTACCTGCTGGTTACTCGTTGGAATGTCATTCTTTCGAGATAACCTCCAATGTTGGCTATTAAATCACACTAATATTATAAAGGCGAAAGTTTGTGGGGGTGTGTGTGTGTGTGTATATGTTTGTTACTTCTTCACGCTCAAACGGCTGTACCAATTTTGATAAAATTTTGTATGGAGGTAGCTGGAACCCTGGATTAACATGAAGGCTACTTTTTATCCCGATATTTCCACGGGATCGACACTTATGCGGGTGAAACCGCGGGTCACAGCTAGTTATTCATAACTCTGAATATAGTTATTATTAAGATTACGCTAAAAAGTCTTAAATGAGACTTATGTTCCAGGTGCAGTGCCAGTTTTCGGCAGGACCATGCATGGGAATCCTGTGATCTTTCTAGGACGCTACCGGTATAATCGGACAAATAATTGCAGAGGGTCCAAAATGCGGTGGTATTGTAATAAGTACCCCAGTGGATGCAGATCGAGTATCGTTACTTTTGATAATGTTGTCATTACCCACAAGTCCCAGCATAACCATTAATAATTTATCTACCCATCAACACCTACCTACTGAATTTATTTATTTATTTATTCATAACAATTTTTACATTGTGTCGAATATTAAAAATGATTTTATAAATTAAAAAATACAAAAAAATAAAACAACAATAAAATACATGCCACTTAAATACTATGAGGAAGAGTAATGATAATAATAAATAAATGTCATTTAAATAACTAGCATAATAATGCTTTAAATAATTAAATATAGCCAATGTCAGATGTCCAATGTCAATTACTTACTTATATGTCATGAATGTAAACGAACAATAGAAGATACTGAATGGTTAAGCATTGGTTGGTTGGTTAGGCATTGGTTGGTTTGGTTGGTTGGCAATGCCGTCTGTCTCTTGGGTACACGACCAGTCGACAGCGATGCGGAAGAATTTCTTGACCCATATTTTAGGATATTAATAGTTTTTGTCTAGTTAGGATATTATATTGTTATTTATGTTATTATAAGAATTAATTAACTAGCTGCTGCCCGCGGCTTCGCCCGCGTGATCAACACATCAAGCTACTACAGTCTGTCAAATTTCTTTAATACATTTTAACTTTATCCCTAAAGCATAAGGCTCAATGTTGATTGGGAAAATGTGACAGTTTTGGGCAGCTTGATGTGCTGTCGTCTGTACAAGGTAGACAACAGTAGGTACCGATCTAGTAGCGTTTCATTCAATGTTGTTGTTGATAGTTGTATGTCCAATTATATACATTAAAATGTCTGCGTTTCATTCAAAAGTGTTTCATTTCTTTTACCAAATTCTCAAAAGGTCAGTCCAGTGGTGGTGGTTGATACACACTCTAAATGTACAAAAAAGTGTATGACTATTTGAGAATAGTTTCATGAAGGAACAGAAGTGGTTGTATACCTTCCCCTTACTCGTTGGAAAGGCGTGCTCTCTGTGAGAGGGAGTGGGCCGTAATCCACCACGCGGGCCCTGTGCGGGTTGGTAGATGTCACATGTCTTTAAATTTTTGGTTCTAGGACATACCGCATGTATGCTTTCTCTCCTCTATTGGCAATATGCCAAAAAGTCTCACACTTGACTTATGTTTCAGCTCATATGCCAGTTTTCGGTACGACGAAGCATGGGAATCCTGTGATCTTCTTCGGATCCTACCGGTACAATCGAAAAAATGGTTGTAAGGGGCCCAGGATACGGTGGTACTGTACCAGACACAACAGTGGATGCCGGTCCAGTATCGTTACTATCGATAATATGGTCGTTTGTCGTATGTCTGAACATAACCATTGAATTGTTTGTGATAAATTCAAAAGTCAGTCTAAAGGCTCCTACAAACAGGCGCGACACGCGACGCGAATCACGAGCGACACAAAGGCACCGCTCGTTGCGCGACTTGCGGTGCCTTTGTGTCGCGCGCGATTCGCGTCGCGTGTCGCGCCTGTTTGTAGGAGCCTTTACCCGTCAAACTCCGCGCGTGCCCGATAGCACGATACAATAGAAAATCAATTATGTCTCATTAGCGGAACTTGATCGGTTTACCGCAGATGTTATTAAACAAGATAAAAAATTAAAAAAAAACCTTTTTTATGGCGTCATGGACCGGTTTGTGTAGTCACTTGAAATATCAGTAGTTTTTGAAGTGAAAACTTCTTTAGGCGCGTGGGGCATTTTTTGAGATGGGAAAAACTATTAAACTCGCGCCACTCTTACCGTGAGCGACACCGCGCGTGTTTTGTTTATAAGACTATTAAAAAAATACCCGCTTCGGATGTGTTCGGCTGTCCTCGGGATGTACTCGATTTTAATGTATATCTGTTAAGTCAGTGAGTGATGGCAAAGTATTTTTGTTATCACTTCTGTCGGCGCTCCCGGAGTGCCACTGTTTTTTTTTGAGCAAAGTTCACAGACGTGATGAGTATCGATATCCTAACACTATTAAACAAAATAAAACAGATTTTCTCAAGTTATTACTGTAAGTAACAACACTACCAGCGGTCGTTGACCCCCCAAAAAATCAATCAAATCTTTTTCATTTCAATTTTATTCGATACCCATCTCGTCTGTAGAGTTTCACTTGCTAATTTAATTTGACCCTTACTCCGATTATTAAAAGTTTTGTGGGAAGGACAATCACTAAACATTAATTTGGGGATGTCCTTTTCCCAATACTTACTATATATTCGGTTTTCTTCTCTACTGTATTTTAACTTTTAACACTAGTAGGTAATAAGTTATAATATTGTTTATTAACATCCGGAATCATTGTTGTCCGAAAATAAAGAATATTATTATAATAATTATTATTTTACATATCTCGGGGCCATGGGGTCCCGGTCCTTTGGAAGGCGTACGAGGGGCCGAAGCCAACTCGCAGAGGCCTCTTAGGTAATTTTAATGAAATGCGGCACCAACTGACTATTATCCCTGTATGCACTATGCAAGTGCACATTATTATTGTTATAAGTATTTTTTGATTATTTTGATGATCTCGTTTTAATATGTGTAGCAACATTATGGTCTGGTGGTGCGGATGAATATAAATTCGCTCCCTAGACTTATGAGTTTTACAATCACTCAGAATCGAAAATCTGTTGTATTTCAAATCTAATTAAGTGTGTTTTGTGTGAATTTTGTAATAAATTATAGTAAACAGTCATTTAGTTTTAACTTTTTAGTAAATATTTTAATATGGGAAGCTAAATTATGCCTACGAGTATAATCGTAAACAATTATGAACATTCAGGTACGTACATCAAACTGACGTAGCTTTTTACCAAAAAAACTTGTTTTAAAAAGAAAATAACGACTTCAAAAAAAAAAAACACTACAAAATGAAAAATAACTTTAATTTTGAAAGTTTTTATCTGTCACTTTTTAGTTGTGTAAATATCAGTGACAGGAAGTTATTATAACACCATCAACATAAAATAAGTGGAAAAAATTGGTATTATTGAAGCTAACTCAAAAACAACCCAACCAAGGTTAATACAATTTATATGGGACCGCCCCCTAAGGCATACCCTATCCATTACAAAAATAATTTTGAATATCGATCCACAATTACCGGAGATATCGTGCACCATATAATACAAAAAAAAATACTACTCTCCCCTTTTTGAAGTCGGTAAAAAAATAAACACCGTTTATAAATGAAGAATCTGATTACACTTCATTCATTATGATTATCTTATCTTTCATTTTTAATTTTGTATTTTCAGAACCTATTTTCGGCACGACCATGAAAGGGAATCCTGTAATCACTCTAGGATCGTATCGGTACAATCAAGCGTACAAGTACACGAGTCCAGGTTGTCGGAGCAAACTGAAGTGGAAATGTACTCGGTACTCGCTGGGCTGTCGAGCTTCTCTTGCCACGGTAGGAAATAAGATTGTTCATAAGACCGACCATAATCATTGAGATTACGGCCCTAGGTATTTGGAAACTTTTTGCCTACCTATCGCTGCATTGTTTTATTCATACCTATTATAAATTACAATAAAAGCCTTTGATCCTTCGCCTGATATCTCCCCGGTCGTGTTAGATTGTCCTCCAATCGGACTATGAGAGTGCGGATGAGGGAGTGCACCTGTGTTTGCATACAACACTTGTGCACTATTATATCTCCTGCATACTTTCTTAATCTGCGTTGTGATCGGTCGCTTTGACCGAAGTTCGATCGAGGGGATAATTATATTCGTTTATAAATCGTGTAAATTAAATGTATTGTTGTTAGTTTTTAAATAAAATATGACTATGTTTTCTACTTGTTATCTGTTATTTCTTTAAGTGAGCATACACACGAGCGACCCGCGTCGAGGTTAGAGGCAACTGCAGCCGTCGACGCGTCGGCGGCTGCCATCGACAACATGTCGCTCGTATATTTGAGCACCGTTGTCAACGGCTGTCGGCGACGCGTGTCGACGGATGCAGTTACCTCTGTTGGCGACGCGTGTCGTTCGTGTGTATGAGTGCTAATACATTTTATACATTCAGTCTTTCCGGCTTACTGTCAGTGAGTGAGACTCATGCTTGTTTTTTGCTGCCAAGCTTTGAGTGAAAACACCAACACACGCCACAGGGAATCATGCACGCTATTTTAAACTCTATTGTAGTTGTGATTTAATTCATTAGTAAATATCAATATAAACTGCTAGAGATATTTCCTAGAGAATTCCGACCAAAATAAATTAATCCATAAGTTTTATTTTTCAGTGCCAGTTTTTAGTACGACATGTAAAGGGAATCCTGTGCTCATTCTAGGATCGTACCGGTATAATCGGACGAATCAAAATAGTCGTGGAGAATTACGCAAACGGCGTTGGTATTGTAATAGGAACTCCTATGGATGTAAAGCGAATGTTGTTACTATTGATAATGTCATAATTAAACAAACGCCTGGACATAATCATTAAAATAACGGCGGAGTAACTGCGAAACACACTTATAATGACAATGGGAGCAGTGAGGAACCAGCACTAACGGCCGCAACTTTCTAGTTATTTATTTATATACTTTATTGTACACCACAGAAATACATAACATGAGAAAAATACTTCAAACACTACAAAATATACAACGGGCCGCTTTCTGCGACTTTGTGTAAATTATTTTTCAACACACTTGCTCGTAAAGTGGCTCTTATAGAACCGCTTTTAGGTCCATAATGGAGTGTATTACGAACGCGTGCTTTTTCTTTACTTTAATCCACATGTTCTGTAATACCACAGATAACTATTTACTAGTCGGAGACGCGCGCTTTTTTAATCTCATCAAACCCTGCGTTCCTAATTGGGAAATAATCGATGTGTTCCGAATTGGGAAATAACCGAATTAGCGTGAGCGCGATAACGATAACGATGTCCCGTGAATCGTCATAGATGACGTCATGACATTCGCCATCTTGCGATAATGCCGACCATGCCCTAGAATAATATCACCGTGAGCGCTGTCAAAAATGACAGTGTGTGTATGAGGTTGTGTCAGTGTGTGTTTTGTTTTGAGTTGCATCATCTTTAAATTAAACTAACGTGGCATTTTTGAAATTGTGCTTCTGGCTAAAGAAATACTGTAATAATATCTTTTTTATTACATTGTGTAAGCACTGTCATGTGAGCGCGTTCACGAGTGTTCCGAATTGTTGCCAGCTCTCAGCAGTCATAATAGTAATATCTAAATCGGAACGCATGTGAGATGATGCATGGACGTAATATTACGTCCATGGAGATGATGTGAGCGCTGTGATGTGAGCGATTATAGCTAATTCGGAAAGCGCCCAAAGAGACTTCATGCCGAAAGAAAAAATCCGCGGGCTATATTTCAATTTTTTTTTTAAATAGTCTGTATTGTCCTTGGTCGCAAAATGAACTCGCAGGGGACCACAGACAATTTAATGTGAATGCGCAGTGGTAGACCGCGAAATTCTTAGGTTTTTTGCAATTTTCAGGTTTGTGTTTATTATATTTTTTTTATAGGCTGTATCGGTTTTGTCTGTGCCATAGATTAATATATTTAAAATGAGTCAATGTTGCGCGCGCATCGCTAGTGCTGGCTAGCACGGCGCGCGGGAAAACAAAACCAGCGCGCCATTTTCCATACAAGTTAATATTTAACAATACAAGTCTGTTTTTTTTCGTCGCAAGTGTGTTGAAAAACGTCGTATGAAACGCGTGTGCATTAATCAATATACACTCGGCTTTCTTATCGCTCTCGCCTGCGGCTCGCGCGATAATATCGCCTCGTGCATAATGATCAACATAGCACACATGTATCATAATGTACTATTATCACCGCTGCTCTCAAGACGGTGAAGGAAAACATCGCGACAAAACTGGCATGTCCTAGAACTAAAAAAATTAAGACCTGCACCGCGTGGTGGATTATGGCCCTCTCCCTCATAGAGGCCTGTGTCCCAGCAGTGGGAACATTATAGGCTGATTATGCTTACAATGGTAATGCCTTTCGTTGTGTCAGTTCAACGACATTCACTGCGTTATATTACGTTATTGGGCAGACGAATTTTTCAAACATAATAATTATTATGAAGCAATGGATTAGGAATTTCCTTCAAAATGATTCGGATTGTGATTGAAAGCGTGTTCAAAGATGTAAGAGCTGTAAAGATTACCATTCAGTATTTACCTTTTCTTGATAACTTATATTGTTATGTAGGTGTATGAATGTTTTATATACTACTTATAATTTTTTTATGCTGTTGATATTGCTATTACTATATATATAGTTGTGTGTATTATCAATAAACAAAATGATTTTAATAATAATCAAATTATATATGTACAAACGACGGCATATCAAGCTAGACCTCGCATTGTATAGACTTTTCGTACAAGGAGAAAATTCAGCTTATACCTACTGGAAATGTATAGCTTGATATATGTCGTCGTGCGTACATATAGTTAACAAAATACGTGTAAATGATTTCTTAGCACTATATTACTGTCTTTTATGTTGAACTGCACGAGCAGGTAAAGAAAAGGTTTAGAAAAAATGTGTTTTTAGAACGGGTTTTTCTTTTGTATTGCGTGTTTTTTTCTGCGTGTATGTAAATAATATTATTGCTAAAGTAACAATTTGTAGTATTTTCAACTAACACTTTGCCAGGAGCTTCGCTTGCGCGATCCTATCCAGTGGGAATTACTAAGAACCTTTTTTCTTCTTCTGCATTATACAGGCAACCTGTCAAACCTGTGACATATTGTATTATTCCAATTGTGAGTGTGTGAGTGAGTGAGTCTGGACTTTACTTTTGATTTAAGAATTGATTATCATTATCCTGTATAAATACTTTATCACCGTGATACATTATTACACTAATCAACAAATTTCAAACTTTATATTTTATCTGAGGTACTATATATATAGGAGCTACTATGTGATCATTATTTCTTGCTATTGGTCTAATAGAAATCCGTAGGTAAATGAAGTTTACGAATACTGCCCTCTTTGATTTTTGCCTCACTAAGCTTCGGAAACTTTTGCTTTTCTTCGCATCTAGACGTGATATCTAAAAAAAATGCCTACGGATACTCGTATATATTATTAGTCAACCTCAACATGAAACAATATGACCCAGATATCAGACTCCCGAGAATTTTTTAGTGTTGAGTAATCTAATAATTTGCCTCTCGCCTTCTACCAGCGTTTTATTTTCAATAAAACATTGTTGAAATAAAATACTTTTCTCAAACATGGAGCATTATTTTGACAACCTTCTTCGATATAAATCGAAATTGCTGTACTGGCCAAATACATGCGAGCAGCGGCCGGCAAAAGTTGTATGAAAACTCATATCTATCGTGTAATTTAAAAATGGAACGATCTTTAACTAAGGAGGTAACTTATCACTGATAAAAGTAATCAAGAAACAAATGAACATATTGGCACGTCATTGATTCTAGAATTCATAATTAATTTACTCAGTTTGAATTTCCGCGCATTATTTGATAAAAGTACTGTATACAAGCCTTGGCCACTACCAGGATGGATGGATGATGGACTTACGTATGTGTGCCTTGGCTTCGCCTCAGCCCACATCTACACGTTCGTACTTCAATGCCTCTTTTGCTGATCGCTGCAGTAGGTAATGTACTAATAATTACTAAAGCATTTAACGTAACCAAAGAAACGTAGTTTAACAAATAACCCTCTGGATTAACAGAACATTCTCTACACATTGACATAATCACAAAATCTTACGTAAAACTTGTATTTTTCAGGCCCAGTTTTCGGTACAACAAAGAATGGCAATCCTGTGATCAAGTTCGGTCCGTATCGGTATAATCGATCTAGTGGGTACAAAGGGGCCAAATTGCGGTGGACCTGTACTCGGTACCCGTTGGGATGCCGGTCTACTATCATAACTGTCGACAGTATCATAGTTCATCATAAGGATCAACATAACCATTGAAAAGAGAAAGACCAGGACCCCAATTCTGTATGGTGATGTCGTGATTAGTGAAGGAGTTGACGTGGTTTCGAAGTAAGGAATCATTATTCAATTCAATTCAATTCAATTTATTATCAAGTATCATGACTCACTTGTTAGTAAAAACACTTATCCTATGTTAGTAATTATTGATATTAATTTTTACATCCTAAAAAAACAAAACAAATGCAATTCCTATGTACACAAAAGCGGCAGTACTGTCCGACGCTTCACCGCGGCTGCACCATTCCATGGGAAATAGCGCAGCAGCGATTCACGTACGGACAGTCCAGCCTGCTCGAAATTAGCGACAGGATACTGTTGCTGCTGCCCCACACCCCACGCACCAGGGACGCACAGCGCTTACGCATTGTGGCAAAGAAACAGTCCACATGTGCGTCCGCGAACATCCCTGATGCGCTGCAGTAGCGGGGCAGCCTCAACAGCACCCTGAACGCGTTGTTGTATTGCACGCGGAGGGCACCGTACGACTTTTGAGTATATCTAGCCCACAGGCTGCTCGTGTAAAATGTCGTGCAGTACGCTCTGAAAAGAGTAATTTGGACGCTCACTGTACAACGAGCAAACGAGCAAATTATGTAGTCATTCATAGTGAATTAGGGCCCTGCTATGATTGCCTTAACCTAATCTTTAGCCTAATCGTTAAGATAGTTACTGATAGAATAATAATGTTGTAGTTGTAGGGTAATATATGTAATAATGAACAAATAAATTTAGTCTAGCCTACGTTCACACGTCGTCGAACTGTATCCAACATTATTCTGTATATAAAATAATAATGAAATTCATCATACAGATCAACGCCGCGTGAAAACCTACTTACATTATAACTTCAAACCTTCCCCCTTCTTTTAACTTTCTTATTTCTTTCTTTTGTCTTGGGATCTGTATTTTAGTTTTAGTTTTTACCACCGACTTCCGAAATTAAAGTTATTTCATAATTTTGAGTTAATTTATTTTTTTTACCGATTTTAAAAAAAGGAGGGATTTTGAGGTCGATTTAATTTTATTAAATTACTTTTTTATTACAAAATTTTTAGTTTTAAGTAAAAACTGGAATATTTGTTTGTAATAAATAGTTTTGTTGTAAATATTGCACTAGAATTTGACCAAGGTTTTGAGATGTTTTCCCTTTGACACTACACCCGTAGCTCGTATCAATAAGCCAGGCCGTCACACTTACACGTATTAGTCCATATATTGAAAATGCCTGAATCGATTTTGATGAAACTTGCACTGTAAGTTGAAGTAAATGTAAGCCAATAAAAAAAATTTGTCACGATCCGATTAATAGTTGCGGAGAAATGCGTGGACAAACATACCATACATACATACATCTATAAAATTTTGTATGTTTGTTTGGAAGCCCTAATACATTGTCATATATTATGTGAATATAATGCAGTTCAAATATTATTACATACATACGTGTCGAATTGATAACGTCCTTTTTCTTTAAGTCGGTAAAAATTAGCCCTTAACCGGTTGAATGTCGTAATTACAGAAACAATTAAAAAGCCATTGTGTCTCGCGTGGATCTACGTTCCGACATACTACGGGGTCTCGGGTCGGGTTCTCTTAATCAATCATTAATACTATTTATAGTGTGTGTATTTTTTTATTATAATTTATTTAGCTTACTTACTAACTTATACTTTTTATTAATAAATATCTTAGAAATTGAAATGGGTTTTTTTTTTTGTTTTTTTCTCCGCCTGTGAGTGTTAACATAAAGGGATTATTTTAAGAAGATTATGTGTGATGATACGAGTACTACGAATTGTGACTGTTAATTGCAGCAATTTCTACAAACCCGACCGCAGATGTGAATGAGTCAGATGTTCCCAATTTTTTTTCTTAATATTTTTTTTTAAATAATAGTGACCCTTTTAACATTTTGTAATTTTTTTGCGATACCCTTTTAAAAGAAGATACCTACGTGCAGCTCTAGAATCTATTGTCTAGCAGCTAGACTCTAGCTAGATTATTTTATACAAAAAAATCCAAAGAATTAAGAATTACTAACTTTTATTTACTTTTTATTAGCCTATACTTACTGTCTCACTGCTGGGCAAAGGCCTTCTAGGAATTTACTAAAAAATATACTAAAACAGTAGGTATAATTATTAATAAGGCGGATTAGCTTGCTTGCTATGCATAACTTCTCAAATCGAAGCTGTAGTTTTGAAATAGCCACCCTCATTTCTTTTTCTAAATTGATTTGTGATCTGTATTTCGATTTAATTACGGCAACTGCAGAAATGCCAGTTTCACAAAAGTACGACGTTGCAAAAGGTAATAGAATCTTCAAAGCTCTAGTAGTGACTGTGATGTCCCAGGGACTTCGCGGACCGGTATGCTACCGGTCCGCGACGTCCCTGGGACGACGCCGACGCAGCGCCACCTCGGGGTGTCTCGACGTACAGTTAGGGATCTCCTGGAATGAGAGAATATTGGCTGTTTCACGTTTAAAGACAATTAACCTTTTGACCGCTACATTCATGTATATAGATGACAAACCAAAAGTGGCCAGCACGCCACGGTTCGATTACATGACAGACTTTGTTTTTGATTTTTTGACGTGTGGCGATCAGAACTTTGAAGAGCTCAAATTAATAGGTACACAGTTTATAGTACAAAATCGTAAATTATATTGAATGTTTTTACAGATATTGCGCCAATTTTTAGTACAACAAGGAGTGGCAACCCTGTGATAATTTATGGTCGCTATCGATATAATCGGATTAATACTTGTAAAGGGGCCAAAGTGCGGTGGACTTGCACCCGGTACGCATCAAGATGCCGATCTTATATAGTAACTATCAACAATGTGATTGTTAGCCATAGAACTGAACATAACCATTGATTTCCATAAACCATTTTGATTATCTAAGTATTGAAATTTATTAAGTATGTTTTTTGTTTGTATACCTAAGATAATATTTTACTAAAATATTTTAATTTTTAATTTTTCTCTGCGTTTTACTATACGAAAAGTAATAATATCCGTTACTGTTTATTGCACCACTGAACATAACCGCGCACGCGCTCGTCGAACCCAGACTTGCGTGCGCCTAGCGAGCATTTAGTTAAATAATAAGTACCTGACTGTTCTTCATGTATGCATTTCGTTTATTATAATATACAGAGTTTATGCACAATAGTTCGGAGTTTTACTTGTAGGTTAGAAATTAAATTTCTTAATTTACTCTTTCTGTACCCATGGACATCATAATTAATACTACAGGATTATTTCAAGCACATAGGTCAGTACCTATGTGCTTGAAATAGTCCTATAGTGTTGATAACTGCCAATTTCCGAAGCTATTCATCACATAGCCGAAGTTATGGAAAGACAGCACAGCCCCAGGCAAAGGTAGTTAGTTAAGAACACTGGAAAACCATACGGTGGTCTTTGACTGTGGTAGTCTGACTAAATAATTCTCTGTCTGATCTAATTAAGGCGACGAATGACCTAAAGCGTGGTCTTTGTCGGACTGCATAGAAAAGAAAGAGAAGCGCGATGACACAACCCTGGTAATTTATTGCAAAATATGAAGCATTGTTTATTTACAAAAAAATCTGTTGTTTGGACAAAAAAATTAAAACACTAGTTTTTTATTATGTTGCTTGTAGAATAATCTGACAAAAAATCATAATGATTGTATGTATATTAGTATGGTTTTTATTGTAAAAAGAAAGTTTTTAGAGGTATCTTCATGTTTTTTTTTCTATAGTATCAAATTAGTTGTATTATGTTTTTAACACACTATCTACCTAGCATATATCCTGAAGAATATCATATATTTTTCTGATTTTGTTTACTGTAGTCGATCGTATACTTTTATTGTTTCTAAAACTTACGTTTTTTGCGTTTAGGTCCTGGAAACACCTTAAATAAAAAAATAATAAAAAAATGTCAGTAAGAGTCAGACCCTACCACCCGCCCAAAAAGGGGTGGCTGACATCCATGAGGATTGCCAAGGGCAAAAATATCCCCAAGTTTAACAAAATATACAAATATATTTACATCATTCATATCGTACCTATACATATTTAAGAGTATTCTATTCTATTTTTTATTTCAGAAACAAATCCTGTGTTCAGTACTACAAGATGTGGCAACCCTGTGATCGTCTTCGGTCCCTATCGATATAATAGGGTTAATTATTTTGGTAAAGGTCTCAAATTGCGATGGATTTGTACCCGGAGCGGTTCGGGATGCCGATCTAGTATTGTAACTGTCGAAAGTGTGATTGTCAGTCATAGGACTGAACATAACCACTAGATTGTTACCTGGGCTAGGTTTTTTGGTAAATAAATGATTACTGACTTAGGATTGTAAAGCTCTAGCCCTAAGGGCTAGAGTTACATATTATGTAAGACCGAACATAACCAGTGGTTATGTTCGGTCTTACATATGTCAATCAATCAATCTGCCTAGCCTTTTCCCAACTAAGTCGAGGTCGACTTCCAGTCTAACTGGATGCAGCCGAATACCAGTATTTTACATGCAGCGACAGCCTATCTGACCTCTTCAACCCAGTTACTGGGTAACACGATAGGTACCCCTTGACAAGACTGGCTGTTACACTGTCGGGCTTCTGACTACCCGTAACGACTGTCAAAGAGCTACGACTGACAGCAGCGACCGACTGCTTAACGTGCTTTACGAGGCACGGAGGGGTCTCTGTATGTTATGGTTGGTCACCCATCAACTGACCGACTTCGGCAAACGATGCCTAACCTTGAAGATCGACCCGTGCGACTATTGTTATTTAGTCACAAACCCTTTCCTATTTAGCCACGAGCCCAGTCTTTTGTATCATCATCATCATTTCAGCCAAAAGACGTCCACTGCTGGACATAGCCCTCCCCCAAGCACTTCCACTTCGACCGGTTCTGTGCTTCTCGCATCCAACGGGTTCCTGCGGCCTTCACAAGGTCGTCGGTCCACCTTGTGGGAGGCCTTTTGTATAATCTGAATTTATTGGTCATTACTAAATATGTAAATTTATTGCATTCCACAAAGTTAGCTTATGTTGTAGGATTATTATTTATTGATGTTTTAAGTTTTGTTTGTAAATAATGACTAAATGTATTTATAAAAAGAAATGGGTTTTTATTTTTACTGTTGTCCACCCATAGGTATCACAATAAACACTACAGAATTAGTTCAAGCAGTGTTAATTGTACAGACGCCAAGCACATCAAGCTACTACAACCTGTCAAATTTCTTTAATTGGTTTCAACTTTATCGCTAAGGCATAAGGTTCAATGTTGATTGGGAAAATTTGAGTTTCGGGTAGCTTGATGTGCTGGCGTCTGTACATTTTCGTAACAATGTTTACATTTTTTTTTATCGTTGCGGGCTTTGGTTTGTTGCGAATCAAATGGAATTCTTATAAAGATTGTGATGCCAAATTATACAATATTATTGTATTTTATTACAGATTGCGTGCCATTTTTTAGCACGACAAGGAGTGGTAATGATGTCATCATCATTGGTCCCTATCGATATAATCGGGTTAATAGTTGTAAAGGGGCCAAAGTGCGATGGACCTGTACTAGGTACCCGGTAGGATGCCGATCTGTTATCATAACTGTCAACAGTGTTATTGTTCAGCATAAGACCGAACATAGTCATTGAGGTGATTTCCCCAAATCGTTTGTGCGTCTATGAATTTAGAAAATTGTAAATAAGTGTTCCGTGTGTTTTTGTTTGTAGTAAATATTTGTTTAAAATAAATGGTTTTAATTTTTCTCTGTTTCAAAATACCAACGAATACAAGATGTTTTCTAGCTATTTCTAAAAATATCAATAACAGCTACTGTTAATTGCAGCAGTTACTGAAAAACCGAGGACATCAATAGTACGTATGCTTTTTGTAAATCATAAGATAAATGTTTTATTAATATGCTCATAATTATGAAGCCTGGATTCCAGCGCCTAGTTATTTTATAGATACTATTGTTTTATTACAGATTGGTTGCCAGTTTTTAGCACAACAAGGAGTGGTAATGATGTCATCATCGTTGGTCCCTATCGATATAATCGGCTTAATTGTTATAAAGGGGCCAAAGTGCGATGGATCTGTACTCGGTACCCGGTAGGATGCCGATCTGTTATCGTAACTGTCAACAATGAGATTGTTCACCATAAGACCGAACATAACCATTGAGATGATTTCCATAAACCTTTCTGTACATCTGAATTTTTATAATAATAAAAAAGTGTTTCGTGTCTTTTTCGTTTCCATCAGTAAATATGTCTCTAAAGTAAATGTTTTTAATTTTCTCTCTCTGTACCGCAATACAAAAGAATACAGATTTTTTCAAATATGTTCGAATAATATCAATATTTGTTTAAAATTTATGGTTTTAATTTTTCCCTGTTTCACAATACCAAAGAACACAAGATTGTTTCGAGCTATTTCTAATAATATCATTATAAGTAAATGTAATTGTAGTTGTTCCTGATGAGCCAAAAGCAAGAAGTAGGTACGTATGCGTTAATATTACTTTTAATAATATGCAGATAATAATTAAGCCTGAATTCCAACCAACGCCAAGTTATGCAATACTAGTTTGTTTTATTACAGATTGCTTGCCTGTTTTTAGCACGTCAAGATGTGGTAATGATGTCATCATCGTTGGTCCCTATCGATATAATCGGGTTAAAAGTTATAAAGGGGCCAAAGTGCGATGGACTTGTTCTCGGTACTCGGTAGGATGTCGATCTGTTATTGTAACCTTCAACAGTGTGATTGTTCAGCATAAGACCGAACATAGCCATTGAGATGATTTCCTTAAACTTCCTTGCATATGTAAATAACAATTTAGAATATTATAAAAAAGTGTTTTTTTGTTAAAAGTCTAAAATAAATGTTTTTATACGTAGACCTACTTTTTATACCTACCTTTTTCTAATAATATCAGTGAAATGAAATGAAATGATTTTGAAATGAAATGATTTTATTTTTTGTAAGTAGGTTTGTACAAACACTTTTACACGTCAGTCATGTTTTTTATAACTAGATGAAGTCGGCGTTTCCTATCTGACTACTCTGAGAAGAAAGGCCGAAACAAACTCAGAGGTCACAGTCTCTTTTAAAGTCCAGACATAATCTTGGTCAGGTTATATGAAGACCATGTAGATCGATGTCTGAGGTGGTCTTTTGAGGAAAGAACCACACAGATTGAGAGGACCTGTCCGGTCAGTGCACGCATTTGTCAAAAATCGTGCAGCTCAACTCAAGACTTAAGGAGCTCAACGATTCGACGAACAATACCAAAGAAAGGACATTTGGGTAGGCCACATAAATTACTCAAACTGCCAGACCATGATAAAAAAAAACAGAACAGAGAGAATAATAAAAAAAAATATATATAAGTATGTAAAATGACCCACATCGTCTTCACATTCACAATTAAAAAATAATATAATACTTTACAAAGTAAGCAAATGTCATTGTTTAAAAAAAAAAATATTCATCAATGTCAATGTGTATATAAAAAAGAAAAAAATCATTCAAAATGCAGAAATTGGAAGCAGCTCAATCCCAAGCCTTTTTGTCCTCAATATAATCTTTAACGGTATAAAAGGCTTTCTGGCACAACTTACGTTTAATGAAAGATTTGAATTTATTAAGGCTTAGATCTTGAACGTGGCTTGGTAGTTTATTGTAAAAGCGTATACATTGGCATCTGAACGAGCCACCTATTTTCTTGAGCCTGGTTGTAGGTACAACATATTTGTGTTTGTTTCTAGTATTTATATTATGGATATCACTGTATTTTTTAAACAATTTTATATTTTTATGGGCATATAAAAGATTTTCATAAATGTACTGAGAAGGCACAGTCATTACATTAATCTCTTTAAATTTGTCTCTGAGAGAGTGTCTCGGACTTAATTTATAAATTGATCGAACAGCTCGCTTCTGCAAAACAAAGATAGTCTGAATATCGGCGGCATTTCCCCACAATAGAATACCGTACGACATTACACTATGAAAATAGCTAAAGTACACTAAACGGGCAGTCTCTATATCAGTTAAATTTCGAATTTTTCTAACAGCGTATGCTGCAGAACTTAGCTTTTTTGACAATTTATCTATATGTGGACCCCACTGAAGCTTAGCATCCAAAGTTATGCCCAAGAATACTGTGTTGTCTTCAGGATTCAATTCCTCGCCCTTTATCAACACATTAGTTTTCACCTGCCTTACGTGGGGTAGCGTAAACTTAATGCATTTGGTTTTCTTCTCGTTTAGAAGCAAATTATTAACATTGAACCAGTGGACTACTTTCGAGATCGCGCTATTTACATCGTCAGTAACCAACTGCTGACGTTTAAGTTTAAACAAAAGAGAAGTGTCATCTGCAAACAACACTATATCATGATGATCCTTTATGAGGTACGGCAAGTCATTAATATAAATGAGAAACAAGAAAGGACCAAGAATTGAGCCCTGTGGGACTCCCATTGTTACTATAGATCCGGGTGATCTTTTTCCATTAACGTCAACGCTCTGAATCCTTTTACTCAAGTATGAAATAAGAAGATCCAGAGCAGTGTTTCGGATCCCGTAGTGGCGGAGTTTCCTGATTAACGTTTCGTGAAGAACGCAATCGAATGCCTTGGACAAATCACAAAAGATGCCCAAGGCATCGCATTTATCTTCCCATGCATTATAAATATGTCCTAATAGTTCAACGCCGGCATCAGTAGTTGAACGACCCCTTGTAAAACCAAACTGTTTGCTATGTAATAATTTATGTTTATTAAAAAATCTTTGCATTTGGTCTAAAATTAATTTCTCAAAAATTTTACTAAAGGTAGGTAGTACAGAAATAGGTCTATAATTTGTGGGGTCTGATGTACTACCTGATTTAAACAAAGGTATTATTTTACTATTTTTCATAAGGTCAGGAAACTCCCCATTGTCAATACAACTATTAAAGATAATAGCTAGAGTAGGCGCTACAATGTCAATAATAGACTTGGCTACTTCTACAGAATTACCCCACAGATCTGCAGTCTTTTTTACATTTAAAGTGTGAAAGGTTTTAATTATATCTCTACAGGTAATATATTCAAAATGAAATTCTGAATCGCAACCATTAACATTTTCTTTAAGCAAAGACTCAGCAACAGAAGGTGATGAGTTTAGTGATTTAGTAGTTGAAACGGGAATATCTGAAAAGAAATTTTCAAATGCCTCGGCGACTTGTGTGTCTGATTTTATTATGTTGTCATTAATAGACAGGCTGTAGTCAGTATTTCGGTTACTAGATCTTCCCGTTTCACTATTAATAATATTCCAAGTCGTTTTAATTACATTACTGCTGTTTTTAATCTTTGAACTCAAATAACGTGACTTGGCCATATAACAAACTTTTTTAAATAATTTTGAATAATTTCTAACATACAAATTAAATTCATCAGTGTTAATATAAGTCCTTTCATTGTACAGTTCATAAAGCCGTGTTCTACTTTTATGAATACCAATGGTAGCCCAATCACTGAACGATGCATTATTATTAACCGAAATAGTCTTGGGAATAAAGGTGGAATCAAATTGTTTACAGTATACATTAAAAAAATTATCATAAAGATGATTAGGATCAGCATGAATAGACAAAACTGGTAATTTATCAATGAGTTTAACTTTAAAAGCCTCCAAGCGACTTGCAGTTTTGGGGTTAACAGTGATATCCTTTTTAGCCACTTTTTTGTTTTGATTTTGAATAGTAATCCTTTGCCCGCAATGATCAGAATCTAGTAAAGTTATAATTTCTTTGTGGCTTGGTATAATATCTGTATATATATTATCTAGGCATGTGGCACTAGTAGGGGTTATTCTTGTGGGCTCCAAAAATAGGTTTAGAAGATTGTAGGACTGAAACAGACTTAAAATTTTACTACAAGAACCTGAGTTTTCTAATAAATTGACATTAAAATCACCGCAAATGATAACAGACTTGTTTGAGTTACAAATCCTGTGTAACACTTCATCCATTACCTTTTCAAAGCAGTCATACAATCCTGAAGGGGGTCTATACACACTTAATACAATAGAGTGCTCCAATTCTACACAGGCAATTTCAACCGTACGCTCAACTGATAGGCTCACAATATCTATACGATCTTTAAATTTGAGCTGGTTACTTACTAAAATTAATGAGCCACCATGTATAGCATTTGTTCTGCTAAACGAACTACCAACCTGGTGATTATTAAAATTGAACAAGAACTGGTGGCTTTTCAGCCAATGTTCTGTTATACAAAGTATGTCAATACTATTAAAATTCATAAATAATTCTACTTCTAATTCTTTGTTCATAAATCCTTGAATATTTTGATGCACTAGGTTGATACTATTGACTGATTTTAAGCTTTTTTTGCGTACATTATAGCTAGAGGTTGCCTCTATTGTCTTAATTTCTAATTTAAATTATTAGCAATGTCATTAATAGTGACCAAATTATTGGCAGAATTATTTATAATGTCATTGCATTGCTCAAAAGAAGCAAGTTGTTTAGCCAAATTTTTGGCTGTAATAGAAAAAAAATAAGATAGCGACACAGCTATCTGTCTTTTATAATAGTCAGAAAGATAGTACATAACAATGTTATATCTATCTTTTGTCAAATAGAAATTATTACTAACATAATTGTTAATATCAACTAAATGGAACATGTTATTATTAAATGTCAAGTTATGCAATGTCATATTCAATTCAAATCTTAAGCTATTTTCTTCCTGTGGCAAACTGTTACTATAAGGGAATGTAAACAATACAACTTTTCTTAAACTAAGGTCGCATAATGTTCTATGATACTGGAGCAGTTCTCCTTTGTTTACATTTCCCCTATTACCCATAAAAATTAATAAAGTTGTATCCTGGGTAAAGTTACATTTAATAATTTTTTTCATAATATGAAACAAAGAACAACCAGGCATACAGTAATTTATTATTGAGTGTCCCGGATATTCAGCTGTTAACAAGTGTCCTAAGTCCTTACCGATCTCATCACAAAATAACACAATATCATTATTTAAAGTTTGTTTACACTGTTTATACGAACTATTAGTAGAAGGAATTATCAAATCAACACAGGGCTGCACTAAGGTGGTATTGCAAGTTGTCAATGAATGGTCCGGTGTGACATTGGTTGGTGTTTGACAATGCTCACAGTTGTTTTTTTGTGAGTTTACCAGCTCATTCATTGCCAACACATATTCCCTCATTAGGTCTTCAGAGGTATTATATTTGTTGGTCATTGAACTAAGTTTCTCCTGTAGATGGTCAAGTTCAGATTGCAAGGTCTCTGTGTCAATGTTGTACTTCCTAGTACTCTGCTCCAAATTATAAGAATACATGTCTAATTGTTTAATTAAATTCAACCTTTCTCTATTCAATTTAACGTTTTTGATAAAGAACTTTTGTCTTTTTACCATTTTTTGTGTTTTAACAATGTATTTATTAATTTTAATGTATTTTTTAAGTTTATTTTTACTGCTTACTACCCTCACTGAATTATATGATTTCGATTCATCATGTCATCATCAGTGACTTGCTTAGTCGCGACCGCGGCAGTAGCAACAACATTCTTCGCGTTGTTGCTGACCAAATCGACTGTCCAACATTGTGGCATCATGTACAGTTGTATATCGAAAAGAACAGTATTAATTGGTTTAGGTAACAGATTTTATTTAATACTTATAGTTATTTTTATGCTAACTCTCTTTGAAATCATGAGTCAAAATTATTACTTCGATATTGTTGAGAGCATTTTCTTTATCGTGGTGTGTGTAAGTAATTGGCAAAATCGACAGTTACCAACAGGTCGATTTCCGCATTTGCTAGTTTTTTTTCATAATTTTTTTTGATCATCTCTTAATGTTTCTGTTTTGTTGACGAATATAATGGATTTATTCCGGTATGATCCACCCCCCCCCCCCCCTCCTCAATCCCTTGCTAGTTCGTCTTCTGTTTTAATCTCTGTCTTATCCACATTATCTAGGTTTACTCTTTTTGACAGGTACCTAAGTACAGTCCAGAGAAAATAAGTTTCATGATTTACAAAATTAAATAATGTTTTTTTTTAAATGTCTCATGCGTGCTCGATGTGAAACGCCACGGAAATTTAAATGTTTTCTCCAAGTACTCTCTGGTGCCCCGAACTGTGTGCGAACGCGCATGTTTCATCATGGGTGTCGATTTCGTGGTTTTCTAGGACGCTGAAACCGATGGTGAGGTCAAAATAAAAATCCAAGATGGCGGATGTGTAAAGTTTCAAAATTTTAATCATGGGTGTCGATTTCGTGGTTTTCTAAAATACTCGTATACATAGATGGCACATTATACAATACTACTTTGTTTTATTGCAGATTTCCATCCAGTTTTTAGCACTACAAAGAGTGGTAATGATGTCATCGTCATTGGTCCCTATCGATATAATCGGATTAATAGTTGCAAAGGGCCTAAAGTGCGATGGACCTGCACTCGGAACTCGTCAAAATGCCGATCTGCTATCGTAACTGTCAACGATATGATTGTTAGCCACAAAAATGAACATAACCATTGATTTCCTTGAACCGCTTTGATTATCTGAATACTGAATAATCTTAATAATATATTCCATGTTTTTTTGTTTGCATGCATCAGTAAATATTTTGTCTAAAACAAATGTTTTTAATTTTTCTTTGTGTCACAATACCAAAGAATACCTACAAGTTTTTTTATGCAATTTCTAATAATCTCAATATCAGAGATCATAAACATAACGTACGTAATAGTACGTTTCCGTTGATAAAATTGCTAAGATAATCATAGAATTGTCAATTTGATGTGTTAATAATATATCCATGAAATAATACTGTTGTGTTTTATTTATTACAGATATGGAGCCAGTTTTTAGCACGACTTATAATGGCAACCCTGTCATCATCTTTGGTCCATATCGATACAACCGAGTTTTATCTTGCAAAGGGGTCAAAGTGCGATGGACTTGTACCCGGTACCCATTGGGTTGCCGATCTACTATCATTACTGTTAACAGTGTGATAATATGCCATAAGACTGAACATAACCATTGAGAATTCGAGATCATTTCCTTGAACATTTTTCAGTGAATATTTATTAATAGGTACTGTTTCGTGTGTGCTTGTTAGTATTAAATATTTCGCTTAAACACGTAAATATTTGTTTTTGTTATCCATCCTTTAGTGTTTCTGCGCAGTTATTAAAAGTCGATCGCAGCAAGAGATTTGTCTGGGTTGTTTGTTGTTTTTGTTTAGTGACGACTGTTACTGGTTTGTAAACGAATCAAATCATCTTTAGGTTCATTTTAGATCATAAGTTATATAATCGGCCTATAACGTTATTATAAGTTTGCTGGGACTCAAGGCGTCTACCTGCAATCCATTACGCGGTCGGGTACACACAGCAGGTCACTAAACTGTCTTCAAAGTTGGTACTTAGTCACGCCGCGCCGGTATCCTCATGATATAGAAAAAAAAATTACAATCTATTTATGTTTTATTACAGATGCAGAATTGCGACCAGTGTTCAGCACGTCGAGGAGTGGCAACCCTGTGATCGTCTTGGGTTCCTATCGGTATAATCGGGTAAAAACCCGCAACGAAGGGGCCAAAGTACGGTGGACCTGTACTCGTACGGACTTGCGATGCAAATCGGTTATTGTTACAATCCATGATATCATAGCTGTACATAAAAACGTACACACTCATTGAAATGAAATGATATTTAGTTCTGTAGGTAATTTTTTTTTGGTTAATATTTTGAGACTAGATGGCGCCGGAATTTTCTAGATAACTGAATCAGCCTATAATGTTCCCACTGCTGGGACACAGGCCTCCTCTCGGTGAGAGGGAGTGGGCCGTAATCCACCACGCGGGCCCAGTGCGGGTTGGCAGATGTCACATGTCTTCGAATTTTTGGTTCTAGGACATGCCGGTTTCCTCACGATGTTTTCCTTCACCGTTTTGAGAGCAGTGGTGATGAAATAATTTACACAAAGTAAATCTCAGTGAAGAAATGCCGAAACAAATTCAGAGGTCATGGAGACCATGACCTCTGAATTTGTTTCTAAAGTTCGAACATGATATTAATTCTTACAATGCAGAGCAATGACTGAAAAGGTCTTTTGAAGGATGAGCCATTGCAGCTTTGAGTTTACTTGTCCTGACGCGCACGCGTTATGTTTTGAGTTGAGTCATTAAAGTCGAATACTTACTTTATCGTGCGTTAAAAAACATTTGTACTGGAACCGCTATGGAATCGTGTTAACAACGGTCTCTTAAAACAGTTTGTATTAAAAAAAAAACCTTTTCAGTTCCGCACACGAAGCCAGGGCCAGGTCAGTCTGCTATTTTCAATGACGTTATTGCACCCAAACCAAAGCAGACAGCGCCATTACCATTGTGGTATAAGTTCGTGATCTCCTATACGTATAATCGCGTGTCAGTGGTCAAAAGAAATGTAAAATAATGAGAAGACTACCTGTCATTATGTACGAGATTACCAAATATAGGTATCATACTAATATTATAAAGGCGAAAGTTTGTGAGTGTGGGGGTGTGTGTGTGTGTTTATATGTTTGTTACTTCTTCACGCTCAAACGGCTGGACCAATTTTGATGAAATTTTGTATGGAGGTAGCTGACACCCTGGATATGCTGGATAGGCTACTTTTTATCCCGATATTTCCACGGGATCGACATTTACGCGGGTGGAACCGCGGGGCGCAGCTAGTAATTTTAAATAAATTAACATTACGGCGCCTTTCAATTAGGAGTTTACGAAAACTGACAATAATGGTGTCAATGATCGTCGGCCAAGTGCATTAGCAGATTTGGCCCCTTTGGCCCTTTATTTGCGAGTCAGTTCACTTGACAGTTCAGTCCTGGCCTTTCACTGGCCTTATAAACGAAGACAGTTCTGTACTGGCTCGAAAACTGGCCTTGTATCCGTAGCCCATAATATCTAGTTTAGTGTAGCTGAGTATTTATATCCGTGTGAAAATAAATGTAGGTTTTTCCCCCGTTTAGTGTTTTAATCCACCGTGTATATATATTTTAAATCAGATTACCTAAAAATGGTAGATGTAAACGTTGTTGTAAAACATACAACAGGATAGGTACAGTAAGGGATCGGCACCGTATCAACTCGAGTCGTTGAGTATTCTTTGTATGAAACTTCCTACTGCAACGCACACTAATCGGAATCGTAACGTAATCGCCTCGCCTCGGGACAAGCTTACAAACCGCGGTGCGTTGCTTTACGGTTCGTCGTCCCCGCGCTTACGTCTCTCCGTAACCGAGCGTACGTCTCTTTGTCCACCCTTGCCCCTCACCCCTCCGGCCTGCCTGCTGCACCATCAGCCAGCAGTCGGCGAGCCGTAAGCGCTGCGTCACCTAGCCGTAGCCGAGTCGACGTATTGGAGCTTCTGATCCGCTTTGGTTACGTGCTTACGTTAGGTTGACGCCTGTTTGACGGCGACGCAAAAGGCGATACGGTGCCGATCCCTTTCCGATTTGATACGTGTGCTATGACCTGGCTCTTGAGCTGGCCTAGCGTAGTACGTATGAAGTTTCAATAAAATAACAGGCCAACTTATACTGGTTTTGTAACCACTATTAGTTATTCTGTGCCACTGGCATGACGCCTACCGTACCTTAATAGTATTTTGTGCTTCCGATATCAGCACTGTTCACATCTATAATATTGTTGTTGTTATGTCAACTTAAAATCTAAAAACAATTTCATTGTATACTTAACACCAGTTATTTTTACAGTTGGGAAAGTTATATTTACAACGACAAAGAGTGGCAACCCTGTGATTCTCCTAGGTCGATATCGGTATAACCGAACGAGTGCTACTAAAGAAAATAAAACAAGATGGCGATGCACGCGAACAGACATTAGTTGTAAATCCGTAATGACAACAATTGATGATGTTATAGTTCAGATTAAAAATGAACACAATCATTAATATAATTGTAACATTAACTTTAATCTCGATTTGAAAATACATTCATTGGTGATTTTTGGACTTATTTCTATTAGCTCCTTAACCTCTCGTATGTCTTATGTTACACAGTCCGACATAAGCAATTGTCTTTCTATTGTGTCTCTAATTACGACAATCAAAGAGTTAATTAATAGTATGCAACCGAATGTGAAACGACTTTACACACTTCTTTGTTGAAATCAAGCTGAGAATCGAAAGTGCCAGATGGTCCCCCAAAACGCACAAACTTCATCACTTCCTATTGTTTTAGCTGGTTTCAACAAGGGGCGTAACAAAATCTTCAGCAGTCCAAAATATTAGTTTCATTCCTTAGTTAACATAATTGTAGCTAAGAAAAATTACTATTACTTCGTAAAGACTCCGCCACTCTCCCCCCGCTAATTTATTGCCCCTAGAACGCAGCAGTAGGCCTGGCAGTTTTGTCGTCCCGTGCTTGGCTTGGCTCAGCCCAGAAAATGGTAACACAGGATATGGACAGGCCGGTGCTCCTGTAGTCATCATCATCATCATTATCCTCGTTCCACATACTGCTTTTTTTTTTTTGCGGATTGGAAATCATCAAATGACCCCTCCCGCTCTGGGTGGAGTGGAAGGGAGTGTCAGACTCTTACTGACTAAAACCCACCCGTGTTCCTTCCTTAGCCCTTTATGTTCCGGGCCAGCGGTAACCCTTTCGGACAATCCCGCTGACCCGGCAGGCTTCGGCCCTAAGGGGCCCCTTCTCTGCTGCTGACATCTCTTTGCGGTATGCTTCCACACACTGCTTAGAAGCATGGCGCAAAAAGAAGGAGGGCCATCCTCCTTCTTTAAATGCCTCCTTGGTATGTGCAGGTCTCAATCAGTGGGTAATTACGTAACATACCTACTTAAAATGGCTATGCCTTTCATTTTGACAGATTAACTACATTCATTGCGTTGTTGTGCAGACAAATTTTTCAAACATATGAAGCAATGGATTAGCGATTTCTTTCAAAATCCTTCGCATTGCATTTGAAAGTGTGTAAAACGCAAAGCGCGATTTTTTTGGTAGTAGAACAAAATTATGAGTACGTTTGTAAGGAGTGTGTCTAATAAGGGTTTTTACTTCCAGAGGTAACTTTCACGACGACGAAGAGTGGCAATTATCGGCTGAATTTTAATGGATATAGATATTATCAAGCCTCTTCTGCTGCCCAGGGGAAAAGACTGCGATGGACATGTGCTAGAAAAATGTATGGATGTAAATCCGTTGCCATAACAGTGAACGGAATTGTGGTTATAACTAAAAATGAACATAACCATTAAAATAAAATTCTTTTTTCTTAATTGTTAGGTAGGCAAATTCTTTTTTATTAACAGACTTATTCTTATTTTTCATTTCTTATATTATTATTTATTATAATACTAGCAGCGTCCCGCGGTTTCACCCGCATAAGTTTCGATCCCGTGGGAATATCGGGATAAAAACTATCCTATGTCCTTTTCCGGGATTCAAACTATGTCTATACCAAATTTCATCTAAATCGGTTCAGTGGTTTAAGCGTGAAGAGGTAACAGACAGACAGACTAATTTATAATATTAGTATGGATACTTTATTTCTTAATAGATTTTTAGAATAAACAAGTTTAGTCCGGGATAGAGTAATGGCTGACTGACATAAAAGCGGTGCGACAGATGTCGCAATACAAAATTCGGCCGTCTAGGAAGAAAGAAAGAAAATCCGCTTATTTGCGGCAAACATGAGGCAGAGAAAACACAAAAAAACTGGCCAAGTGCGAGTCGGACTCGCACACGAAGGGTTCCGTACCACAAGGCAAAAACACCGAAAAAAAAACACGTTTGTTGTATGGGAGCCCCCCTTAAATATTCATTTTATTTTGTTTTTAGTATTTGTTGTTATAGCGGCAACAGAAATACATAATTTGTGAAAATTTCAACTGTCTAGCTATCGCGGTTCTTGAGATACAGCCGGGTGACATTATTATTATTTTGTAATGAGTTTAAAAACATGTCAATTTTGCTGGTGGTGATATTTAATTGGTTTTTGGGGGACTCCCTTGAGCGTGGAAATTGGTGCTATATTGGTAAAACAAAATTTAGGTGATTATCCTGACTTCATAATCCTAATTAATATTATAAACCTAACTTCCTTCACTAATATTATAAGTGCGAAAGTATGTTTGTTTGTAACGCTTTCACGCTAAAACGGCTGAACGGATTTGAATGTTTGGCAAACAGATAGATCATGACCTGGGTAAGGACATAGGCTACTTTTCATCCTGGGTCGCATACTATGTCGCGGACAACAGCTACAGTAAATAAATTAAATAAATGGTGGTGTGGGTGCACGTACAGTCACGAGCACTAATGTGTCAACACTTGGGAACTTTCAATTGCGATTTTTTCGTGAAATGACGAATGGTACGTTGAAATACGACACTTTACATAAACCTATGGGTTCGAAAATACTATGTTCGTAATAACATAAAATTTCATTAAAAAATAAAGGAGCAAATTGCCTTTGAATAAAGCCAAGTGTATACATACTTATGCTCGTGACTTTACACCTACTAATATGTACAGTCAACAAAAGAGATAAGTATGCAGGATCGTCGGATATAGTTGAAGTTTAGTAAGAAACCGAAGGATGTTGTCGACTGAAATTTAATTTGATAAATGAGCTGTTTATTTTCTATTAATACAATTAATTATCCTTATCTCTTTTTTTTGACTGTACTTCTCTGATTATCCTTTCGTGAAATACATGGTTCTATCTAACTTATATTAAAATATTTTAAACTTACATTACAGGGCCTATTTTCACGACAACAGTCCATGGAAATCCTTTAATCCTCATTGGTCCATATCGGTACAATCAGGCGTCTATCGGCATTAGCGACAGGGTCCGATGGCGGTGCACCAGAAGATCGACGGGATGCAAATCAGTTCTGATCACAGTAAACAATGTTATAGTTACTTTAAAAAATGAGCATAACCATTGAACTGTGTTTTTTTTAATAAATAAATTTTCCTACCTAATCGATTTTTTTGTAAAAATAAATAAAGCAAGAATATTCGTTTATTGGCATAAATACAACAAAAATAACCAGACAATGGCGCCGATTCCTTGTTCACAAACTAAACTAAATTTAAGTTCAGTGCATCTTTTTCTTTCTATTTCATTAAGAAAAGGACAGAAGATAAATATTAGTTTAGTCCTGTCGAATTAAGATACTCCATAGCAAGTTTGGACGTGATTAAAAACATGGCTACAAAAAATACGTCAATTTACGTTAGACGCTGTCTAATTTGACAGGACTAAACTAAAATACATATGCACCTGTACGCCTTATCCGATTATACGAAGAAAACCGTTCAAAATTAATAACTGTATTTTGTGTGACGTCACAGACCATTGCTGTTGTATTTATTTTCTGTCCTTTTCTTAATGAAATAGAAAGAAAAAGATGTACTGAACTTAAATTTAGTTTAGTTTGTGAACAAGGGAATCGGCGCCAATATATTCTTATGCAAAAAGGGCACAGCATACTATGGTTCTTCGTCTTAGCGTGTCGATGGCAATCTTTATTGAATCTGCTCTGAACCTACGAGTTTGGTGCCATCAGAAAATAGGAAGAAGTGCCTAACCTTATAATAGGTATTGCTAATGAGTGTAGTCGGCACTAAACGATAGTGTAACCTAGACGAATGGACGACAACGACAGGCGACGTGTAGACAACGCGTAGAAGCGCGTAGGCGATGCGTATACCCCGCGGAGATGCCACCTACGCCGGAACAACGCTCATTGTGAAAGCACGCCAACCATAGTGAAAGACAAGAGATTTTTTTTCCATTAAGTATGCACTTTTTGTTGGTAGCAATAAAGTTGTCTTTCCTTTATTTCTTTTTACGTAATTGTCAGTTTTGTTACAGATATGTATGAACCAGTTTTCAGTACGACAAAGAGTGGAAATGACGTCATCATCTATGGTCCTTATAGGTATAATCGGATGAATAGGTATAAAGGGTCCAAACAAAGATGGCACTGTACGCGGACGGCATTGGGATGCAAATCAGTTATCGTCACACTCGACAATGTGATAGTTTCACATAAAAAAGAACATTTGCATTCTTAGAAAATGTAGGTGTACAGAAATAATTGTTTCAGATTGATGGAGTTTTCAAAAAAATCAATTATAACTTATAAGCGTAAAAACTAAATTACGTACGGTAATAAAAAAATATTATATGTGTATTTCGGGAAAAAACTAAATTACGAACTGTACCTGAATTGCGTGACACCCTATCAATCACAATCTGAATCATTTGGAAGGATATTGCTAATCCATTGCTTCATATGTTTGAAAAAATGTGACTGTTTTACAACGTAAATAACGCAATGAATGTTGTTGAACTGTTGTTGAGCTGCGCTAGTATAATAATTTCAGTAGTTTGCTTGAGCTACGCAATCGTAACAATATCAAACATATTGTCAGATTGCTGATGTTTATTGATGAAAATCGCGCTCACACTCTTTAAACGCTCACAACACAACACTGAACACACACCCAACAACAACACACACACAACTCAACACAACACAACACTCTTTTTTCTCTTTCTTTTTTCTCTTTTTATTTAAGTAGCGGCCCGCCCCAGCTTCGCACAGGTGCATTTTTTTTTTAATTTACAAAATTTTCTTATCACAACAAAAAAAGAATTATCTAATTTGGTGCAGTCATTCGGAAGTTATGCGCGTACAGACATTTCGGCGCCTTTGTTTTATAGGTAGGTACTATGTAAGGAGAAGGATAATAATAAACAAACATAGCTTATGCCAATCTATACTTATAATAAATCTGTAGAAGTGAAAATTCTGTACATTGAAAATATCAAAAAAATAAATGGCAATGTGATTAAAAAAAAAACTTGTCTGTCTGTCTGTTTGTTCAGGCATCACGCAAAAACTACCGGTTCGATTACGATGAAACTTGGCATAATTATTCTTTAATATCCTGGGCACCACACTGGGTACTTTTATCCCGGAAAAGTATCTATATATATATATATATATATAGGTATATATATATATAATTCAAAGTCCTGACTGACTTGACTGATATATCAACGCACAGCCTAAACCACGGGTCCTAGAGACATGAAATTTGGAGGGTGTGTTATTTGTGAAGAGTAGGTATCCACTAAGAAAGGGTGTTTCGAAATTCCACCCCTAAGAGGGTAAATGAGGGGAGGGTGAAATTTCACGCGGACGAATTCGCGGGCGGAAGCTAGTTTAGAATAAGTTTGAGTTGTTTGTAAAACATTTGGTTTAACATAAACGATGAAAACTTATATGCTTAGATTATAAATATTGCAAAATAGTTAGTTAATATATTTTGGTAAAATAACGTGTTATCAGTGTTTTTTTTTGTAATATAAGATGAGCAATAATTATTTATTAAACTGTTTAATTAAAATTAACGTTTTCTTTCATAACAATACCTCACTAAGTGAGCATCTTCGTGATGTCCCCTGGTTCACTTGGAAGATTGTATAAAGTCAAAGTCAAACCTTTTATTTCAATTGGATCATTAAAAGGCACTAATTTGCGATTTTATAATTGTTAACGTGACGATATTGTTGTGGACGATCACGGCATCACAATAACACAGGGAAGTAAAATGAATGGAAATATTTGAAGACGTTTTAAACGTGCACATCTTTCCATACTTTTTATAGACGTGGACGTGAACGTCCACGTTTATATCGTCACGTCAGAAATGATAAAAGCCCACATTGAATGTCATTAAAAATAAAAAATAGTTACCACTCATATCATTTTCTATTTCAGTTAATCAGGTTCAATTCTTTGGTGTGACGAGGAATGGCAATCCTGTGTTGATTCTAGGTACCTATCGGTATAACCTGGCCCGGAGGTGCAAGGACGACAAAATGGCATGGTCGTGTACCCGCAGACGGCTCGGCTGTAAATGTGTGGTCATTACTGTCAAAGATGAAGTTGTTGAAAAACAACACGAACATAATCATTAAGACGACGCCGACGTCCGCACGAACGTAAAAATGTCTCGCACTGGATTTTTAACTCTGGGGGCTTAGCCGAGCATTGAGAATCCAACAGAGCGTACCTATCCCAGCGCGTCAAAAAATCTCACTGTTGGATTTTCAACTCTCGGCGTGGAGCAGTGCGTTGAAAATCCAGTGCGCGAAAAGTCGCCGCGGGAAAGACACGCTCGTTCGAACCTGGGCTAAATTGTGTTTTATTTTGAACATTTTAATTTTTAATCTACTTCAAAAAAAGACGAGGTTTTCAATTCGACCAGTACTCTAATTGTATAACACACTTTCAATCACAATCTGAATCATTTTGAAGGATATTGCTAATCCATTGCTTCATATGTTTGAAAAATTTGTCTGCATAGCAACCCAAACGCAACGTAAATAACGCAATTAATGTTGTTCAGCTGTCAAAATGGAAGCCATTGCTTCTGTTAGTGTGTTACGTAATTACCCCGCTGTACCTACAATAACTACACTTATAGTATATAATAATAGCTAAAAAGTTATTTTGAAGAAATTAATACTTACTTGTTTAAAAAAATAATTAATTAGTTTAGATTTTTACACTTGGAAAGTAAATTCTTTTGATTAAAACACATTTCCATTCTTTTTTTTGTTTAGTCTTGTTGAGATCAGGGTAATTGTACGAAACTTGTTTCCACAATTAAGTTAATATTTCGGAGTAAACATCGAAACGCACCAAAAATATTCCTCGAAAAAAATAATGAAATATTAATTTTAAAAAAATTAAATAAATATTCCTCGAAATGGATCAACGATGAAACATAGAGAAAGAAGAGCATGAAGGATTCGTAATAAATTATATCGATAGACGTTTCATTTGGTGCGTTTCAAAGCTGGTGCGTTTTGAGGAATACCCCAATATTTCTTAGGTCAAATAAACATTTACTTAGGGCTGATTTTTCCAACGCCAGATAACTTTATTGGAGGAATAATTTTGAATTTTTGACAGTTCTTCAATACAAAAATTGTCAGACGTAAATTTTATTCCACGAATAAAACTTATCTGACGATGGAAAAATCAGCCCTTAGTGTATTATAATTTATTTTACAAACAACTTTATGAATGCAAAAATGATCTCTCCTTCACTGTTATTGCATTGAAATATTAAATATAATGATAAATACTGATTGTTTTGCTTTATTTGCGGGTTCACAATCATCATTCTCCTTCCCTTAACCCCAATTTATTTGGGGGCGGCGCAACATGTCTTTTTCTCTCATACCTCCCTATTAGTCGTCATCTCAGTGGTCCCCCCTCTTTCTATCCATATCATCTTTCACACAGTCCATCCACTGTTTCTTAATTCTTACTCATCCATACTCTATAGCCCACATTCATATTCATATTCAAAACTTTCCTCACCACATTTTTAAAATACTGCGGGGTGGAACGCGCTTGCTGTCACAGTTTTTTTCAACGTCTATTTGTTCCGAATGGACATTTCATGGTTTTCCGGGCGCGTCTATTTGTTCCGATGTACATTTAAGTGGTTATAATATTCCTATTGCTGGGACTCAGGCTTCCTCTCGGTGAGAGGGAGTGGGCTGTAATCCAACAGGCGGGCCCAGTGCGGGTTGTCACATGTCTTCGAATGATTGGTTAACTTAGTATGTAATTCATTCTTCAATTTCCAGGTAAACCATACGAAATAGTGAATTTAAACGGGAAAACAGTTATTTTATACCAGAAGTATACCTTTTCGAAGCAAGGTCCTTCGTTTCGTTACCAGGCCTGCTCGAAGAAAGGGAAGAATTGTCGCGCCAAGCTCATCCTGCATGTGGATGGGACGATAAAGAGTGCGGTGACAGAACATAATCACCCTCCTCCGGACATCATTCAAACTTCAGATGGAACATATGTTAGAATATAAAAAAATATAGATGGAAGGACTAGAATAGAAGAGACTGTGTGACCTCTGAGTTTGTTTCGGCCTTTCTTCTCAGAGTAGTCAGATAGGAAAAGTCGACCTCATCTAGATTATTTTGACGTGACGTGTAAAAGTGATTCCGATATCAAATTTACAGAATAAACAATTTCATTGAATTTCAAACTAGGTAGGAGTTTTAGCAAAAATATTGCTATTTCGGTCATTTCAGCAAGCAAATAAAAAGCTTATACTAAATGAAAAAACTTAATGAAGTGCACGTATTATGTTTAAGTACTTAACTAAGATGATTTTTTGTAAATGATCTTGTTTTAAATAATTTAATAAAATTTTATGAGGTTTCTGACAATTTTTTTTTCAATAATCTTACCCATAAGTACATTAGTTTCTGGAGTGGCGACCGCGTACCGGAAGACGTAGTGTTGGAAGGCCTCCCACAAGGTGGACCGACGACCTTGTGAAGGCCGCAGGAACACGTTGGATGAGAGAAGCACAGAATCGGTCGAAGTGGAGGTGCTTTGGGGAGGTCTAAGTCCAGCAGTGGGCGTCTTTCGGCTGTTAGTATACTTTGAAAATCCTTCACCTTTTTGTAAGTTGTTTTTAGAAGCTATACTTTCCATTATGATCTCATTTCTATTTATATTATTTAGTTAGTCTTAGTTTTAAGTAAGTGGGCAAAATTGCAATGTTGTTCGTCTTTTTATTTTAATTTTTGTTGTTAATCTTAAGTTTATAAAGTATCTTGTCATATTTTTTTTAATTCTAGCCTTTAGTTTAGTTTTGTTATTATAAGTCATTGCAATGTAACTCTTACCTCATTGTAATAAAGTATACATTAGAATGATGCCGTGAGTTTTGAGAGAATGATATATGAGTTACATTGCAATGGCTGACTAATGGCTTTTTTTTTTGAGGATGGGAAATCATTAATTGACCCCTCCCGCTCTTGGTGGAGCGGAAGGGAGTGTCAGACTCTTACTGACTAAAATCCACCCGTGTTCCTTCCTTAGCCCTTTATGTTCCGGGGTAGCGGTAACCCTTTCGGACAATCCCGCTACCCCGGCAGGCTTCGGCCCTGGCTCCCGGCCCCTTCTATAATGGCTTTACGTAATGTTTTTATCATGAATGTGCTTTTTATGATTAAAAGGAGCAATTCTCGTAATTTTATGTCGTTCACAGTCTGATCTCAATCTGTCAAAAATTCCTCTAAAATGCGTAGGCATTTTTGACAAGTTTTTGACATTGGCGCTGAGATGAGATTGGGACTAAATTTTGAACGTTTTCAATTTGGTACGGGAAGTGGCCATTAGATTCAAACTTAATTTTTTACCGATCATGTTTTGTTGCAGATTTTGATTCGGAGCTTATATTCAGCACAACAAGATGGGGCAATCTGTGTCTCAACATAGGGCCTTATCGCTTCAATCGAGGTTGTGTGGTTAATAAAAAGAATAAAATTCGGTGGCGATGTGTCCGGAGACCTTCAGGATGTAAATCTATATATATAAAAGGAGAAACTGACTGACTGACTGAATGAATGAATGACTGACTGACTGACTGACATATCAACGCACAGCCGAAACTACTGGGTCTAGGAATGTGAAATTTCGCACACAGCTTCCTTTTATAATGTAGGGGAGCACTAAGAAGGGGTTTTTGGAAATTCAACCTTTAAGGGGGTGAAAAGGGGGGATTTCGTTTGTATGAAAAATCTTATTCCTTGAGTTAATAAACTTGAAACTTGGCACGAATACTTACCTAAGTAAATGATTAAGTTTGGCATTTTTTGTTTTTCTTAACTACCCCCTAAAGGGAGATTGGGGGATGTCAAAGTTTGTATGGAAGAATTTTAACGGGCTGTCCGATTAACTCGAAACTCAGTCTTTATACTTAAGACCAAAAATAAAGAATAACGTGTATCAGGGTTTTTCGAAAATGTACCCCTAACGGGGTGAAAAGGGGTAGTTAATTTTACAGGGGAGGATTTTACTGCATGGCTTGATTTACTCGAAAATTGGTGTAAATAATCTTTGAGTCAAGTAATGAACACATCACAAACTATTTTTCGAAATTCCACCCCTGTGGGGGTGAAAAGCGGGGATACAGTTTATATGAAACATCTTATTAATTTGGTTAATAAACTTGAAACTTGGCACGAAAGTAAATTATGAAGATTGGCACTTTTTGTTTTTCTAAACTACCCCCTAAAAAGGGATTGGGGGGTGTCAAAATTTGTATGGATGAATTTTAACTTAAGACCAAAAATAAAGAATATTTATACTTAAGACCAAAAATAAAGAATAACACGTATCAGGGTTTTTCGAAAATCTACCCCTAACGGGGTCAAAAGGTGTAGTTTTAGTTTAAAAAAATACCCTCACAGAGGATTTAGGGGGTGACAAAGTTAATAGGTTAGAAAAATATGTAACCCGCAGTCGGATTGACTCTAAACTCGGTAAAAAAGTGGGTAAGTGTTTTAGGGTTTTTCAAAACTAGACTCCTACCAAGGTGGAAAAGGGTAATAAAGTTTAAGGGGTGGATTGCTGGGAAATATAGTAGGAAATGCTGTATCCACTAGCAGGAATAGCGCCACCAGTGGTTCGCAGAGCACGGGCTCCAGCGAAAGAGCCAAAATAGTCTCCGACACATGAACCTTTGCACGACAACATCCTTGTGCCACAAAGGCTGAAAAGCCGAAACAGTTTTTTCAAGTGTGTCGTCCCACTCACTGGTGAACCATGACAAGAAAAACCCAAACCGTTCGTCCCACCCGCTGAAGACCTCCCACCTGGACATGAGTAACCTTGGGTAACCTGGAAGTCTTTAAACAGACTCCGGACCCAGGTTAGCTGACGCAAGGAAAACCTGTTCAGGTGGAGATTCATAGACGACTCCGCCTTGGAGTGTAAATGTGGTGCTGTTCCACAAACGATGGAACACTTAATATCGTGTCCTGCAAATCCTGTCAGCTGCACGTTATAGGAACTGGTGGACGCTGGTAATGGCGCCAAACAAGTAGCCGAATTCTGGGCCGAGTCCATTTAGATTGCTATCCACACGCTAAGAAGAAGAAGGGGTGGATTTTACTGCTTGCTTCCATTAACTCGAAAATGAGTAGGTATCGGTCTTTGAGTCAAGTTATGGACACGTCATCCCAAACGATTTTTTAAAAATCCACCCTTGTGGGGGTGAAAAGCGGGGATCCTGTTTATTTGAAAAATCTGATTCCTTTGATCTACAAACTTAAAAATTGGCCCGAATACTTATCAATATACATAAATCTATACTAATCTATACTAATCTATCTATACTATATATTAATATTATAAAGCTACAGAGTTTGTTTGTTTGTTTGTTTGTTTGAACGCGCTAATCTCTGGAACTACTGGTCCGATTTGAATGATTATTTTATTGTTGGGTAGTCCATTTATCGAGGAAGGCTATAGGCTATATTTTTTTTCTTCAAAACTAGGGATCCGTAATAAAATTGCTATTTTGTAACACAAGGTGTAAAATCGAAAACCTATTTTTGCGTGCGCTGCAAAAACTATTGACAATAGAACAAAATAATGTACTACGGGTTTGTAGAGCCCATTAAGACCTACAAAAAAGTCCGCGAGAACATATATCTAGCTATCATGGTTTAATCACAATAACCGATTTTGTGTTCAAAATAATTATTAAATCGCCTGAAGAAAAAAAAACTATGTTAAATATGTATCGTAATATTAATCTTTATCGAAATTAAGCATTATGTTATCAAGAGTATTTATGAAGAAGTAAAATACTTTTTGTTTCATCTCAATCGGATATTTCGTTTAAAAGTTATCACGTGTGGAGTTATGGGCCATAGAGTTTTTTATCTATACTAATAATAAAGCTGAAGAGTTTGTTTGTTTGAACGCGATAATCTCTTTAACTACCGGTCAGATTTGAATTCTTTTTGCATTTGATAGCCCAATTCTTGAGGAAGGCTATAGGCTATTTAACATCACGCTATGACCCTTAGGAGCCGAGCAAAAAGAAAAAAACTCAGAGTGAACGGTAAGCGAATACGAAGTGTTGCGACGCGACGGGGTGGGGGTACAAGAAATTTCACGCGGACGAAGTCGCGGGCAGAAGCTAGTCAGTTATATTTACCGTTAATGGTGTCATAGTTGAAATTAAAAACGGGCACAACCATTAAAACAATCCTTTTTTAAGATTAATGCAGATAAGTACAACACGACCGACGTCACTTGGCGGGCCTGAACTTTGCGCAGAAGGCTGCGCAGTAAGATTTTTTAGGAACCAAATGGTGACATGAGGCGAGTGTGAGTGAGAGAACATGCGCGATAGTTCTTAGTGCCTATGTTCAGGTCCGTCAAGTTACGAAGGTCGTATTGTAAAAGTGGTTATCATTAATATCCTGGAAAATATTTTATCTGGCATTAATTTAGGTTTTATTTTTTAAACGCAATCCTAAAGTACAGTATGATGTCTTATTTTTACCGGTAGGTAGGCTACCGTTCGCGGTTTTCTAACCGACAATTGTCCATACTTCCCTGGTTTCTGAAACACTATTTTGCTCATCATATTGTACGTTTTCTTCATGTTAATAAATATGTTTTTATGGTTAATGTTTTACTGCTTTACAATGCTTAATTTTAACTTTGAAAATCTTTTTTTTTACCGGTATTTTGCTGTTTAAACGCCTATTGTCGGTACAATAGGCGTTTAAACAGCAAAATACCGGTAATCAAACGTTAAAATGCACATGCAAATGGAGAGCGGTGGTGGTGCAGTAGAAACGGTTGCGTAGTAGGTCCTAGGTTCGAACCCTGACAGGCGCTTTACTTTGTTTAAATTATTTCATCACCACTGCTCTCAAAACGGTGAAGGAAAACATCGTGAGGAAATCAGATGTCCCAGAACCAAAAATTCGAAGACATGTAACATGTACCAACCTGCGCTAGGCCCGCGTGGTGGATTACGGCTCACTCCCTCTAACAAAAAGAAGGCCTGTGTCCTAGCAGTGGAAACATTACAGGCTGATTATGATATGCGTTAAAATTGTAGAAAATAATTTATCGTACTCAATAAGCGTATTCCCCTTAAAAAATCAATTCTATTTCAGTAAAATGGATGATGAAGAGGAATGGAAAAGAACTGGCGATGGTGAACGGTTACACGTTCTATTGCCACAAGAACAACGCGAAGACAAAGATATGGACGTGCACCAACGGGTGGCTGTGTAAGGCTCGACTGATCACCTGCAGTGAACCTGAACCTGTGAAGCGGAACGTTTTATCTGCTAAGTTAGATCATAGACATCCACCGCCAACTTTCGTGATTGTTGATGGGTTTTATGTTAGGATATGATGGTATATAAGCATGGCGGCTTGGGTAGCCCAAGGTGGACTGACGACTTGGTAAGGCTTGCTGGAAGCGGGCAGTGCAGGACCAGTCGTTGTAGCTAGGGTTGCCAGGCGTCCGGATAAAGCCGGACACAGTCTTTTTGGTTGCGTGTCCGGTCAAATCAGACCGTGTCCGGCCTGTCCGGCTTTTGTTAGGCTTTTTAAATTTGACCAATTTGTAATAGTAGTTACTGCTAAACTACTATTGCAATTATTGAAATTAATATTGTAATGTAATGAGTATTGAATGATTACTTAATAATATAGAAGACTGATTTTCAATTTTATTGTTGTTTCATTAAAATTTAAGAAGATTTTATAGTAAATGATAAAAAAGCCGGTCCGGCTTTTTTACCCAAATGTCCGGCTAAACTGGTTGGTCTGTCCAGCTTTTTGGTTTTAAGACCTGGCAACCCTAGTTGTCGCGATGCTCGGGCAAGGCCTACGTCCAGTAGTGGACATCTTTCGGCTAAAATTATGATGATGATGGTTTATCTTACATCTAGGAGCATGCACCAATGCCTGAATGAGAATCCTCTGTTTGAGTACCAAGTAGTGTTTTGACTATAGGTAGATGGATTTGCATCGATATTAAAACCTCGTATTTTATGTGCTTTATTCTTCAATTAACAATGCAAAACATTGAGATCAATTTGTGATTTTTACAACAAATAAATATACAGGGTGATTGGAAGATGGGTGCAAAGCTTTAAGGCGAAGATAGTACAGACAATTTAGAACTATTTAAGCCATGGTTGTCTTAGACGAAGTCTTACTACTTTTTTTTTACCAATTTCTTAAGATTTTTTTCAAAAATTCCTAAAGTTTTAACTAAACTATTTATTTATGGCCAAATTGAATGATAAACGAATTCATTTTTATTGTATTTAATTAAAGTAATGTGTAAGCAATCTAGCAAAACATGTTTTAGGCCTCTGTGTCGTTAGACATTTTTTTTACAGATATTTAAAGTTCATAACAAATTTTAAAATTTATAAATACTTTTTGTAAACCTTATTTTAAAAATCACGGAGCGTGCTTTTTTTGTTCAAACCTTTTTGAAAACATGCTTGATAATCGCTCTTTCTTTTGAGGTAACATTTACGCAGATTTCTTACAAATTATTGAAATTAGGACCTAAAAACCAATTTAAGGGAGAAATTTTAAATTTTAGGCAGTCTAAATAAAACAACATTTGAATTAAATTTATTTATGTTTCATGGTCAAAATGTTGTCCGTGATTCCTAATACAAGCACGGCTCCGTCTTCTCACTTCTGTTGTTGTTATTTTCAACATCATCTCCAGCTTCATTGTTTCAAACTCTGAATTCATTCTCTCTATCAGTTCTTCTCTCTTGTTTATTTCAACATTCGTATACACTAGCTCCTTGGCCCGGCCCCACACGAAAAAGTCCAGCAGGGCCAGATCTGGTGAGCGAGCGGGCCAAGGGATGGGTCCATCTCTGCCAATCCAGCTGTCAGGAAAACAATTATTTAAGTGTTCCCTTACATTTAACATCCAATGCGTTGGACAGCCGTCTTGCTGAAAGATGACTGTACTGTCTCTTGCGAATATCGGGACACCGGTTTCCTCTATCAGCTCTGGTAAATCCACTTGTAGAAAGTGCAAATCATTTTCACCATTGAAAGTCTCCGGTAAGAAGTGGGGCCCAATCAACGTCCTGCAAATTACTCCAGCCTCCAGAATTTCCTCTGAAACGACACCTGCTTCTTAAAATGTGGATTGTTGTCTTTGGCGGCCCATTCATGAAGGTTATGAAAGTTTTTAATGCCCTCCCTAGAAAACTTTAATTTGAAATCAATCTTGTGGACGGATGAAAGCAAATTTTCTAGGGCATTACAAACTTTCATAACCCACACAACACATAGTGAACATTTAAATAATTGCTTTCCTGACAGCTGGATTGGCAGAGATGGACCCATCCCTTGGCCCGCTCGCTCACCAGATCTGACCCTGCTGGACTTTTTCGTGTGGGGCCGGGCCAAGGAGCTGGTGTATACGAATGTTGAAATAAACACGAGAGAAGAACTGACAGAGAGAATGAATTCAGAGTTTGAAACAATGAAGCTGGAGATATGATGTTGAAAATAACAACAATAGAAGTGAGAAGACGGAGCCGTGCTTGTATTAGGAATCACGGACAACATTTTGACCATGAAACATAAATAAATTTAATTCAAATGTTGTTTTATTTAGACTGCCTAAAATTTAAAATTTCTCCCTTAAATTGGTTTTTAGGTCCTAATTTCAATAATTTGTAAGATATCTGCGTAAATGTTACCTCAAAAGAAAGAGCGATTATCAAGCATGTTTTCAAAAAGGTTTGAACAAAAAAAGCACGCTCCGTGATTTTTAAAATAAGGTTTACAAAAAGTATTTATAAATTTTAAAATTTGTTATGAACTTTAAATATCTGTAAAAAAAATGTCTAACGACACAGAGGCCTAAAACATGTTTTGCTAGATTGCTTACACATTACTTTAATTAAATACAATAAAAATGAATTCGTTTATCATTCAATTTGGCCATAAATAAGTAATTTAGTTAAAACTTTGGGAATTTTCGAAAAAAATCTTAAGAAATTGGTAAAAAAAAAGTGGTAAGACTTCGTCTAAGACAACCATGGCTTAAATGGTTCTGAATTGCCTGTACTATCATCGCCTTAAAGCTTTGCACCCATCTTCCAATCACCCTGTATTTTAAATTTTTTTTATTTTGTTTTGTTTGTTCCTATAATTATCATGATTGTGAGTTCTTGCACAATGTTGTACTGTGAAAACGATTTTTAGTCGGCGTATGACGGAAACGGTTGTGGTGTCCATTGCTCGATCTTTACCTGAATCCATCACCTTTGGGATGGCTACGAAGTATACGTAGAAAACAAAATGTAAATAAACGTTTTTTTTTCTTTCATTCTCTTTTCTTTAACTGGCCGATATATTATTCCTGCCAAATATAAAACTTTTTAAAGAAAGAAAGAAATCATTTATTTTTCAATTAATGTGGTTACAAAATAAGGTGTAAACATTGTAAAAGCGGTTCCAACACACTCTATCTTACGGCATGCAAAAGTAAAAATAATTGTATTTTTATTTCCTCAATTATACAACCTTTTAAACGATTTTTTTTCTATAACATAGTTTTCTTTTTCAGTGACATTCGTAAAGAAAGGTGACGGACATGAGCTTGCCATTGTGAATCGCTACACCTTCTACTGTCACAGACGTAAGAATAAGAACATCTGGAATTGTACCTCCGGAAGAAACTGCAAAGCAAAGCTGGTCATGACAAAGGATACGATACCATCAGATCGTAAGGTCATATCGTCAATGCTGGGACATACTCATGCTCCCCCAGTATATATGATATGTAACGGGATATTTAGGAAGCTGATTTAATGCTACCTATGTATATTAAAGTTTTTTTTTCTTTAATTATTCTTTATTGAAACTTTGTGAAACTGTATCTTGAAAAAAACATAACAAAAAAACTGGCCAAGTGCGAGTCGGACTCGCACACGAAGGGTACCACAAGGCAAAAACCCCGAAAAAAAAACACGTTTGTTGTATGGGAGCCCCTTAATTTTTTTTTTTTAAGTATTTGTTGTTATAGCGGCAACAGAAATACATAATTTGTGAAAATTTCAACTGTCTAGCTGTCGCGGTTCTTGAGATACAGCCTGGTGACAGACAGACGGACGGACGGACAGACAGCGAAGTCTTAGTAATAGGGTCCCGTTTTTACCCTTTGGGTACGGAACCCTAAAAACTAAATCTTGAACATCTTATTGGGCGAAATTCAATCTATAATAGCTGTCTTGTGCTTAGTACTGACCAAGTACTCAGTGCCCTCAATTCTTTAGATTGTACTAAGGGCAGTGCCGGATTAAGACTACTTGCTGCCCTAAGCAATCCACGCCTGTAGGTCCTCCTATCCACTAGTCGCCTCGTATTTTTTCAAAACATCGACGAGCTATTTGTGACTGGCGCACATCTGTAGCTAGAGTGACTTTTGGGTCTTGTAATATCTTGCTGATAAACAGCCTTGCCTTTCATGTGCTAGCAAATACTGTATCGGTGCTGTTTCTGCCTTATGGTGCCCACCGAGACGTGATGTCCTAAGCAATTGCTTAATTTGCTGGGCTAATCCGGCACTGACTAAAGGACCCTAGTCCTTTAATAGCATAATCAGCCTGTAATGTTCCCATTGCTGGACACAATAAAAAAAAAATGTGATTAATATTCGATAGATCTAGTGTTCCTTAGCAGAAAAAACACGTAAAGTCCAGTTAGTAAGTGTCTTTTATTTCATGCAATTACCTATGTATTCTGTGTGACTTTTACTTTATCAAAATTGTCTTTTTAACTTTGTGTGTCCGTGGAGAACCTTGTTGGTTGCACATTTGTATAACACCTTATGTTATTTTTTTATAATATATAATGTGTAATTAGTCCTTCCGAATAAATTAATAAAAAAATAGTTTTATTTTTCTTTTAATCTATATTAATAAAAAGAAAAGTCCTGACTGACTGATTGACTGACTCATCAACGCCCAGCCCAAACCCTTGGACCTAGAGAGCTGAAATTTTGCACAGAGGTTCCCTTTATAATGTAGACAAGGAATAAAGGAGGATTTTTCGAAATTCAACCCCTAAGAGGGTGAATGGGGGGAGGGTGAAATTTCACGCGGACGAAGTCGCGGGCAAAAGCTAGTCTACAATAAAATGTATTTATAGTAATTTATTTCCAAAACTTCAGTTCACGTTACATCAATGAGGTCTCGACCCCAGAACTAGGACATCCTGTATGACAAGGGTCGAGGTTGCTCCACTTAAATGGATCAGAATAAGAAGGCTTAGATTAAAAACAATGAAGTAAGTGATTTAAAAATAATGAAAAAGAAATTTAAGAAAGAAATTATATCAAGCTGACCCCACAGACGTTGTTCTGCTAAATAATAATTATTCTAAAACATTTTTTTTTTCAGTGAGATACGTAAAGAAAATTGACGGAAAAGAGCTTGCCATTATGAATCGCTACACCTTCTACTGTCATAGACGTAATATGAATAACAACACCTGGAGATGTACCTCTGGACAAAACTGCAGAGCCAGGCTGGTCATCACAAAGGCATTGAAGCCTTCAGAACGTAGGATCGTTTCGTCAAGGCTTGAACATAACCATGTTCCTCCAGCATTTATAATTTCTAAAGGCATATTTAGGAAGCTGTCTTAATGTTACCTACGTAATTAAGTTTTTTTTTTCTTTAATTATTCTTGAGCAAAACTTTGTGAAATTAGGCTGTAAGTATCTTGAAAAAACATAACACAAAACTAAATCTTGAACATGGATATATTGATCCAATAATAAGAATCCCATAAACACACTTTCGAGGTTTTTCCGAATTTTCCAATTTTCTGGGCAACATTTCCAATTTTCTTTCCCGATTCAGATCTTTACGGCTTTTTTTCTGTAACCAAATCGGTCCGAGCCGTTCTCAAGTAATGTTCCTACCAACGAACAGCATTTCATATTTAGTTATATAAACTTAGATTATGATTCAACATTTAGTATTAAATTACTTTCCAAAAAATATTTTTTATTCCAGTCTCTGGTCTCAAAAAAACCTATTAAGTTCATATTTTAGATTTACCTGTAACAGATAATAACCCCTGCATGTTATGCATGAACGCTATGAATACCTGATAAGCATGAAAGTAACCCAAATGCATGTTCTAACCATACAACTAAGAAATACACTACTAACACTGAAAACTCTCTTCATTCAGTAAAATTCGTGAAGAGAGTCAACGGGAAAGAGGTGGCGTTAGTCAACGGCTATACTTACTACTGTCGCAAGCAAAGTTTGAAGAAGACTACTAAAGTCTGGAATTGTACCTATGGAGGGACGTGCCATGCCAGGATGGAGATCACCAATCACGTCAAGCCATCGCGTCGCATCGTATTGTCAGCGAAACTGGAACACAAGCACGAACCCTCTGAGTATTGTATCAGTAATGGGTTCTATGTTAAATTGTAATTTGTAGGGTAGTTAAGAATTAAGATGTTACTAGCGTTTTGAATAATGGAGCACATTCACGATATTTTTTTTTTGCGTAATGCTTTTATTAAATCTTTGCAATGTAACTCTTACCTCATAGAAATTAAGTATAAAATTAGAATGATGCCATGAGTTAACAATATAAATTAGAATGATTGTTGCGAGTTGTATAAAAAAATGTGGTGAATATGCTCCTTCAGTAGTAGTTACGATTCTGCAGGCGACGCGGCGACGGCAGATCACAGACAACAGCTGCACTGCCACCCAACCGCAATGGCTGATCGCAGCGTCACTAACTGGTTTCTATGAAAATACTTTTGTAAATGGCAACCCTAGTGTTTCACCTCAAAGACTACTTACTTATTCTTAATACTTCAGATGAATATATTAGACTCCTATAGAAAAAATAGAGTTACTTATTGTGTTAAGGGCGAATCGTCAAAGTAGCCCTCGAAATAAAAATTTTCTTACGTTTTTCAATTTCCTTCTATTTTGACGATATTAATATTCATCTCGGTACACAAATGTAGTTGTATCAATCTTTGATTTTGTCAAAAGACAAAAGGAAAGTGCACTAATGCCATATCTGCAGCGTTCTATATGTAATATATCCATCTGAAGCGTTAAGAATAAGTATACCTAGTCTTTGAGCTGAAACACTAGGGTCGCCATTCTAACAAGTATATTCATAGAAACACAAAGAAACTAGTTAGTGACGCTGCGATCAGCCATTGCGGTTGGGCGGCGGCAGTGCAGCTGTCGTATACAAACACGCTATAATAAGCACGAGAGCTCTCGGTATCGTGCGACACACGGGTGAAGTCGAAAGTGTGTTTGTATGTGTGTGTATTACATACCTTTAGGCTGACACTACTCGTCTTCACGCACACATTTACAGCGTGTTTGTACACCTGATAACCACAGGTAATGCGCGCGTCGATTCTTGAGATAAAAATACTGTCTAATGTTGGGGCTGGCCCGAACTCGGAGCAGGTGCATCTTTTTTTTTCGTCTCGAAGCGTGGAAGCAATCGACACCAGCTTCAGCAAATGTCCCTGATACGCTCCAAAAATACAACATTCGCAGGTATTCGTAAGTACATTTATTAGTGGATAATCAGATGATCTTTAATTAGAAATGTAGAGGAAAATAAATTCTAGTTGTATTTTTAAATTGTTGTAGCTAAATTCGAGTGTAGAATGTATGTTAAGTGTTTGCAAAAATCTATTTTACTTACATGTGGAGTACAAAATGTAGTTAATCTAGTCTTATAAAAAATTCGTGAGATGTCGTGCGACACTCGAACGAAGTTCCTTTCACTTCACTCTTGGTGAATGAGTGTCGTCACGATACATTTGTTACGTAACAGAAGTATCGTGACGGTGACGTGGTCAAAACGTTACACATTTTTCAGTGTAGCTCTCATTCGCCAAGAAGTGTGCAAAGTGTGACGTGCGTTATGTTACTTCATTCCAAAAACTATTCTAGCTATATTCAGGTACAAAAATTGTAGGTACCTATGTTAATGGTGTAGAATAAACAATTTGACTCAATTGTAGAGTTCAAAATCTAGTCATATTTTAAAAATAATTTAGCTATACCTACTTACATAAATGTCATAAGTAAAGTAAAATGTATTGTATGTTAAATATTTGCTAAAATCTATTTTAATTACATGTAGAGTATAGAATCTAGTCATAATTATTTAAAAACTATTTTACCGATATAAAGTACAGACGCCAGCACATCAAGCTACTACAATCTGTCAAAATAAGGTTCAAAGTTGAAAGGGAAAATTTGACAGTTTCTGGTAGCTTGATGTGCTTGGCGTCTGTACAATCGTTTACCTTAAACTATCTTTTACCCTCACCTTCGCCCGTGTGGGGGATAAAAAGTATCCTGTATGACTTTCATCCAAATCCGTTCGGCCATTAAGGCGTGAAAAGGTAAAAGACCAGATAATAAAAAATAAATTAAACGGGTTTTTATGATTCTAAATGTCTAATTTAAAAATAATCACTAGTCATTTTAATATAATCACCATAACTAATCACTCTAGCACTGCCATTTGTCATGATACCTGCACCACCTACATGTTAGCCAAGTTATTTTATGTTTTTGAATTATAATTTTTATTACAATTCAAAAACATAAAATAACTTGGCTTGACTTTTGACCGAGTGGACCAATTTTAATTAAATGAAGACTTAAATGCTACCTCAAGATACGGATTAAGTACACATAATAATATAACCATATTTCCAAGGAGTTAAATCTCTGAAAAAAAAACAATGGCACTCCGGGAGTGCCGACAGAAGTGAAAACAAAACACAAACAGAATGCTTTGCCATCACTCACTGACATATCGGATTTAAAACCGAGTACATCCCGAGGACAGCCGAACACAAGCGAATGTAGCGCGGTGTCGGTAACAGTGTCGCGAGTTCAATGTTTTTTTCCCATCTCAAAAAATGTCCAATGCGCGGGCCTAAAGAAGTTTTCAGTTCAAAAATCACAAATATTTCAATATGAAATGTGAATTTTATAATCTTTCCCTATTTTACCCCCTTGAGGGGTGATTCTACAAGAAAACGCTGAAATATTTTAGGTATTATTTATTTCTTGCCAACATCATAAATTTGAATTTTCATAAAGTATAAATATCCCTAACTTAAGAAATACTGGGTTATACACGTTTTCATTCCCTTTATCACCCTTTTTTGGAATGTTTTTGAGACAAAAAGTAGCCTATGTCCGTCCTCAGGATACCATTATTTTCTTGCGAAATTTGATCGAATTCCCTTCACCCGTATAAGTGTCGATCCCGTGGGAATACCGGGATAAAAACTATCCTATGTGCTTTCCCGGGACTCAAACTATCTCTATACCAAATTTCATCTAAATCGATTCAGCGGTTTAAGCGTGAAGACAGACACACTTTTGCATTTATAATATTAGAATGCATTCGTATGGATGTTTGCAAAATATTGTTCTACTTACGTGTAGAATTCAAAATCTAGTCATATAAACACTAATTTAGTTATAGGTATTAAAGTAAAATGTCTTCAATGTTAAATATTTGCAAATATATATTTTACTTGTAGGCACAAAATCTAGTCATATTTAAAAACTATTTATCGATATAAAGTACAATTACGTGTTTTGAATGTTTGCAAAATACTATTTTACTTCAAAATCTAGTCATATTTTAAAACTAATTTACTTTATTCTGTGCAGTTTGTTACATTACGAAAGATATGGAGTGTAGTAGGTACTTACTTTTAAAAATGATCAAATTTTACAATGGGACAAATCAAAAATATGAAAAAAAATCTGCCGTTCCATCCAAAGGTGAAAAGACAACGGAAAATACGGAATCGGCCTTTTATTTCATACTAGCTTCCGCCCGCGGCTTCGCCCGCCAGGTATGTCAATAAAAACTACCCTATGTGCTTCCCCGGGATGCAATCTATCTCTCTGCCATATTTTATCGAAATCCGTTCAGTGGTTTAGGCGTGAAAAGGTAACATACAGACAGACAGACAGACAGAGTTACTATCGAATTTATAATATTAGTATGGATTTCAAAGTTGGTCTCATAGTAAACTTGATCATTTGTATAAGTACCTACTACGCTAAGTTGTTAATTTTTACGAGTGCTACACTCTCTGTAGGCACCTGTCCCACCGCCAGCGATTAATGACAAGCGAGTAGAGCTAGTAACTAAAAACTAGTTAGCGAGCAACGAGCAGGGAAAGGGATCGGCACCGTATCGCCTTTCGCACCGCCGTCAAACAGGCGTCAACCTAACGTAAGCACGTAACCAAAGCGGATCAGAAGCTCCGATACGTCGACTCGGCTACGGCCAGGCGACGCCGCGCTTACGGCTCGCACACCGCTGCTTGATGGTGCAGCAGGCAGGCCGGAGGGGTAAAAGGGGCAAGGGTGGACGAAGAGACGTAAGCTCGCGCACCGCGGTTCGTGAGCTTGTCCCGAGGCGAGGCGATTACGTTATGATTCCGATTAGTGTGCGTTGCAGTAGGAAGTTTCATACAAAGAATACTGAACGGCTCGAGTTGATACGGTGATCCCTTTCCGGTTTGATACGTGTGCTATGACCTTTATTCGCCAATATGCGTTTGCCTATGTACCGAGCGTGGGTGTCTTAGCGAGTGTTCTGCTCGCCAAGCGAGCGTCCCTGAGTGAGTACCTACTCTCTTTAATAGCTGTTGTCGCTGCGACAAACGAGTATGTACTCGCCAGTGGTGTAAACAGTCAGCGATCAACTATTATTATATGATTTCTTTTACTTACACGAGACCTGCAATCTTTTGCATGTTTCTTGAGCGAGTAAATCCTTGATAGCTAGCCGCATCTACGTCGTCGGTTGAGGGGCAGGTGCCTTAAACTGCATCCCTTGTTTAACCTGACACACTGTTTATTTAAGTACAATGTATCTTAAATGTTTGCAATATACTATTTTAATGATCTCACATTTGTATTTTATGGTGTGTTGTGTTCGTGTGCGTGTGTTTTAAGGATTACAAATAAATGTTTAAAAAAAATTGAACATAATGTTGTTTTAATTTTGCACAATTAATAGATAGAAGAACTGCAAAAAATACTCGTAAGTGGCAGTGGGCAGGCCACATTGCTCGCAGAAGTGCCGTACCGGAAAACGTAGCGTTGGATGGCCTCCCAGAAGGTGGACCGATGACCATAAGAAGACAGCAGGAATCCGCTGAGTGTAAGAAGCACAGAACCGAAGGTCGAAGTAGCGATGCTTCGGGGAGGCCTATATATATCCAGCAGTGAACGTCTTTCGGTTGAAATGATGATCGTAATGAGGAATAGACACCTAATAATAAGATTTTTTATATATTTTTCTCTTGAAGTTTTTAAGTACTGTGGTAATATTACATGGTTTAATAAAAGTGTTTGGACTTTGATTAAAAGGCGCAGATTTAAAGAGGTAAAATTAAATGATCAAAGTAAGCCATGTATATGTCCGTGTGTAGTTGTTATTGCCTCCTCACTAAAATGTATTGAAATTTGTTCCAGTATACGTTCCAATAAGATGGGCGAAGAAAATGGGTGGCAAGGAACTTGCTATTGTAAATGGATATACTTTCACTTGCTACAAAAAAGATTGCGGCAAGAGTTATACTTGGAAGTGCAGTTTGGGCAAGCCGTGCAAAGCGAATCTGGTGACGACAGGTCAGATAATACCTCAGGAAAGAATTGTGATAACGGCCACATTAAAACACTCGCATCCACCCCCAGCATTGAAATATCAACTACGATAAATATATAATACATATATAGCAAATGGCTCAGAACACGTACCTGAGGATGCCAATCTGTGGTGCCATTTAGAAATTGAGTGCTTCGATTTAATTATTTCAATACCTTTACCTTAAAGATGTTTTTATTTGACGCGGCGCCCACTATCGGTGGGCATCGGTGCGGCTCGGTACAGCTCGGGCGCCTTACGGCGGCTTCGGGCGGCTTCGGTGGCTCAATTTAGGTACCTTGGTCATATTGTGACAGAAACATTAACAGTTGATCAGGATATAGAAAGAGAACGGAGGGCGTTATCGGTCCGTGGAAATATGCTGGCTCAAAGATTCGCTCGTTGTACAGTTGACGTTAAGTTAACGTTATTTAAAGCCTACTGTCAAAGTTTCTACACGGGGGGTCTATGGGCCAGCTTCACAAAGCGGGCCTATAATGCACTCCGCGTCCAATATAATAACATTTACAGGGTTCTGGTGCGGCTTCCGCGGTACTGTAGTGCTTCAGGCATGTTTGCTGATGCGCACATAGATGATTTCTATGCAATCATGCGTAGGAAAACCATGTCTATGGTGCACAGTATGAGGGGGAGCCGTAACAGCATCCTGAAAATTATAGCAGACAGGATGGACTCGGCGGTCTTGCGTCGCTTCACTGACCTGCATGTGACAGGTGCAAGAGCAGGTTACTGAAGATGTAGGTATATTGTTTCCAACGTTATTCCCAGTGTTTTTAATTGTACTAACATAGTGTATAAGATTTATGTTATTTTTTTCTTCTATGGACTGGTAGTTGTCTGAAAATAAACAATTTTTATTTTTATTTTATTTATTATATTTCCCCCAAACATGTTATTTTTTTGTGTTTTGTGGTTTTCTCAGCGTCATGTTGGCCGCAAATAAACGTATTTTATTTCTTTCTTTCTTCTGATACTAATAAACCACCTTCAATTTTAGTAACCTGGGTGAGAAAACAAAATGGAAAGTCCCTTGCTATAGTGAACGGATACACCTTCTATTGCCATACCCAAAACACGAGGACCAACAGTTGGTTATGCACCCATGGCTGCAAATCCAAGTTTGTCATCACCAATGACGTTGACCCTGTTGATCGACAGGTCGTGTCAATGAAAGTCCACCACGACCATGCTCCACCAGCTTTTGTTATTAAGGATGGCGTTTTTTTTAAAGGGCGTAAACGTTAATGGTTTTACTGACATACCAAACTCAAACTTAAACCTTGTACAGGCACTTTTGAATTGTCAAAATTAATACCGCATTGTTATATCTAGTTTTATATTTTGATTGAATGGGTGGGTTGTGGAGGTCAGATAGGCAGTCGCTCCATGTAAAATACTGGTATTCAGCTGCATCCGGTTAGACTGGAAGCCGACCCCAACGTAGTTGGGAAAAGGCTAGGCAGATGATGATGTTTTGATATACAAGGTGGAGACGACAATTCGACAATAAATTAAACTGCGTATATCAAATGACATTCCCAGTCTGCATACGAAAATTTAATCAAATATATCCATTAATTTAGTCGCTCTTGGACGCTAAGCCTGACTGTGATGTGTTTGCGGATGGATGGAAGAAGATCTTGTCAGTATGTCTGGGGTATTGTGAGATGAGCGCATTACTGGCGAGTAATTGTATGCTTTTGTTTTCTGTTCTTTTATAATGTGTTTGTGTCTAACTAATGTAATTGGCTTTGGCCGTTTTATGTTAAATAAATAAATTGCAAATACATGTTGAATCAGTATAGTAGATCCTTATCTCGTGCAATGAACACATGACAAAAAAATAGGGCTAAGGTGACGAACGTATGTTGGTGTGACTGTACAGTCACGAGCATAAGTATGTCTACACTTGACATTATTCAAAGGCGATTTTCTCCTTTATTTTTGAATAAAATTGTATGATTATACGAACACAGTATTTCGAACCTAAAGGTTTATATAAAGTGTCGTATTTCAACTTTGCATTCGTTATTTAGGGCCTCTATGACTGCTCGTTGGTCTCGTTATCGCAAACGCGACTGCTGAGCGTGAGGTTCTGGTCGTGTCGGATCGTCGTCCCATCAGACTATGAGAGTAAGAGAAGAGAGAGTGCATCTGTGTCTGCGGACACACTTATACACTATAATATCCCCCACGCCGAAGGCTGGTCACCGCTGAGATTGGTCGCCATAGCCAACAACCGGTCTGGAGGACTTTATTTCGTTTTAGGGTTCCGTACCTCAAAATGAAAAAACGGAACCCTTATAGGATCTTTGATCTTTATCTCGGGAACGCGTGGAGGTCATCATCATCATCATATTAGCCGAAAGACGTCCACTGCTAGACATACGCCTGGGACCAAGCACCTCCACTTCAACCGGTTCTGTACTTCTCGCATCCAACGGGTTCCTGTGGCCTTCACAAGGTCGTCGGTCCACCTTGTGACCATCCAACGCTACGTCTACGCGTGGAGGTATAGAGTTGAAATTAAAACTATATAGGTACTCAAGTCTGCGGTCCCATGAAGCTGCGAAAAAATCAAACTTCTAAATTAAAGTAAAAAAAAAGATACGGCCATTTATGCCGCAAGAAACGTATATTTCAACACTCTCAAGGGAATCAAAATGTATACTTGTATAGGGTACTTTTCGTTGACTTAGAATCATGAAATTTGGCAAGAAGCAAGGTTATGTAGCACAAAATAATAAAGGAAAAAATCCGAAAACCGTAAGTTTGTAGTTACATAAAAAAAAACCGTCATAAACTATTTACATACCTACAAATTTGTACGGAACCCTCGGTGCGCAAGTCCGACTCGCTCTTGACCGGTTTTTTTACTATTATGCAAGCGAAAATAAAAACATTTATTTTTCAGTAATTTGGGTGAGAAAATGCAACGGAAAGACACTAGCTATAGTGAATGGATACACGTTCTATTGCCGTAGATATCGTACTTGGAGCTGTACCCATGCATCAAACTGCAGAGCAAGGTTGTTGGTTGATAGTGCTCATTTGCCTTCGCAGCGTACTGTCCTGTCGTTTAGACTCGACCACAACCACCCACCACCGTCATTTACAATATGCGATGGAGTCTATGTAAAGAATTAAGAGCATTTACGACGTACGGCATTTCATACAAACTTTCAAGCCCTTGTTTCTCGAAATTAATGAACCGATTTTAATGAAACTTCATACGCATAAGCAGGATACACAGGTCTAAAAATTAAGTAGAGAACATTTTCGAAATATCTTATTTAAAAGAAGATAACTGGAAATTTCAGTTTCTATGGAAAATTTAAAAGCGGTGTAATTTGGCTATAACACTATTTTTCGAAAAAGTTCTCTACTAACTTTTTAGAACTTTGTATCCTGCTTATGCGTATGAAGTTCATTAAAAACGGTTCAATTATTTCGATAAACAAGGGCTTGAAAGTTTGTATGAAATGCCGTACGTCATAAACGCTCATAAAAGCATGGAAAAATTCACGATATAAAAAAATAATGAAGATAATTCATTTTCTGATACATTTTGTATGGCACAGCTTACTGATTCTGAGGCGGTATGAAGTTCGCCGGATCAGCTAGTAAAGTTATAAGGTTTTAGAATATTATTGTTACCTGAATTGCGTCTTATTTGTTTGGTTTGATTAAAGATATTTATGATTCCAAGAGAAAGTGTTTTATGTTATGTTCTGAATTCTATGCATCGCACGTTTTTAGCTTGTTATATTTTTCAACTAACCTGTATGTGCGTACTTCTTATATTTTAGTAAGAATAACAGGTTTAAAGATTTTAAGCACTATGTAAAAATTGCTACTAGAAACACATTATATTGTCAAGGTATATTAATTAGGTCCATTGTTTTTTTTAGTAAATTGGGTTAAAAAGTCCAACGGTAAGGAACTGGCTATTGTAAACGGATATACCTTCTACTGCCACAAACAGAATATGAACAAGAGCACCTGGACCTGCACCAACGCAATGAGGTGCAAAGCAAGGATGATGATCACGAACAGAACCGAACCAGCACATCGAACGGTTCTGACAGCTAAGCTGGAACATAATCATAAGCCGCCATCTTTTAAAATAATTGACGGGTTTTATGTGAAGACACCGTCATTTTTTTATTGATATTCACTCATACTATGATGCCTGTATTCACTGAAGGTAAAAGATGCACAGGACAACCTCATTTTGCTCATGTAGGTAAAAGGTGAACCTATTATCATCATCATTTCAGCCGAAAGACGTCCACTGCTGGACATAGGCCTCCCCCAAGCACCTCCTCTTCGACCGGTTCTGTGCTTCTCGCATCCAACGGGTTCCTGCGGCCTTCACAAGGTCGTCGGACCACCATGTGGGAGGCCTTCCAACGCTACGTCTTTCGGTACGCGGTCGCCACTCCAGAACCTTTCGGCCCCATCGGCCATCTGTTCTGCGAGCAATGTGCCCTGCCCACTGCCACTTAAGTTTGGCAATTGTTCGGGCTATGTCGGTTACCTTGGTTCTCCTGCGGATCTCCTCATTCCTGATTCGATCACGCAGGGAAACTCCAAGCATAGCCCTCTCCATTGCCCTTTGGGTGACTTTTAGCCTTCTCATAAGGCCCATTGAGAGCGACCACGTTTCAGTGCCATAAGTCATCACTGGCAACACGCACTGGTCATAGACTTTCGTCTTGAGACACTGCGGTATGTGGAACCTATTAATACAGGACAGAAATCCTGCCATATGCTGATACTGAGAAATTCCTGAGAAGAAAATAGTGATTTAAATTTATGCCTGCTGACAACCATCTTGTTGACCAGCTTATACAGGGTGAAATTGAATTAGCTAGGGAAACTGGACGAGATGGGTATCGACATGGAAAACGTTAAAATTTAGATGTTTTTTTTTCTGGTGTCAATGACCATTGGTAGTGTAGTCACTTCAGATAACCAGTTTTTTTTTTGTTTTATCATGTTTAGATATCGATACCCACCAGCTCTGTGAAGTTTATACAAAAAAAAAACTTATATTGAAACATATAGATACTTATTTCAAGCGTCTACAGTCGATGAACCAAAAAAAAATAGTTTTTTTTTTTGTCTCATTCAAATAATTATGGATACCCATAACGTTTAAGGAGTTAATTTAATAATAACGTTTATGCAGCTAATTTGATTTGACCCTGTATATTTGGCCACGGAATGTATAAGAATCATATACCTAGTGCATGCCCATAAAAGAGAAGGAAAATAAAGAATTAGTGAAGTAGACATCTTTATTGTTAGATTCAATTGTCTAGTCAATGTATCGTAGTAATTTAATAACAGTTGTTAGTTAGTCTTCAATTTTGGCCAAAGAGGAATTCCATTTCTGTTTTTTTTTTATATTTGAGGTACCTTAGGTAAGTAGTTTGTGTTTTTTTGTAGAGCTAAAGCAAAATAAAATAAAGATTAAATAAAACATTTTTTTTTATTAAAAGCTTTGCAATCATCATCTGCCTAGCCTTTTCCCAACTATGTTGGGGTCAGCTTCCAGTCTAACCGGATGCAGCTGAATACCAGTATTTTACATGAAGCGACTGCCTATTTGACCTCCACAACACAGTTACTGGGTAATACGATCCCCTTGGTAAGACTGGTTGTCAGACTTTCAGGCTTCTGACTACCCGTAACGACTGTCAAAGATCCACGAATGACAGCCGGGACCATATTTAAAGCTTTGCAATGTTCAAAGAAATTCTACAACAGATGGAATAATCTGGGTAACAGAAACTTAGTCATAAACTTCTCTTTATTTTCAGTAAGGTATGTAAAGAAACACAACGGGAAAGAGCTAGCCATCGTAAATGGCTACTCATTCTATTGCCACTGGCGAAATCTTGCAACAAACACCTGGAGCTGTTCTTCGGGATACACCTGCAAGGCTCAGCTGGTCATCACCAACAATGATGCAAGGGTTCTGGTAAAAGCTAAATTGGAACACAATCATCCAGCTCCAAAATATATAATTTCCAGAGGATGTTATGTCAAGGTTGGCAAATGATGGGTTACCGTCGCACAATCGTCGCGCACAAAACGTGAGGTTTGTAACTATGCGACGGCATACACCTTATTGGGCTATTATTTCTATTCTATATACAGGGTTATGGTAAAAACACCAACAACCTCTTAAGAGGTCATTGTACCTACTCATCATTATGAACAACTTTTACTATAGGACCAATAAAACAGCTGTTCCCTACATTTATGTTCGTTTAGCTCGTCAAAATGTAGGGAACAGCAGATTTTTTTTCGCGATTGCAGGTTTGTTCCCATAGTAAAAGTCGTAGTTCATAATGATGAGTACAAGACCTCTTAAGAGGTTGTTGGTGTTTTTCCAATAACCCTGTATAAATATATATTATATATTTTTATATTACTATTTTTAGGACGCCAAAATGGGAATCATTTCGGGATAAAAAATTATTTTATTTTATTAGAGTAGGTATCCATTAATATTTTTAGGCAATAAAATTGGGAATTGTTTGGGGTTCGATTATATGCTAACAAGAAAACATGCCAAAAAGAACAACTGCTTCAAAACTAAAGAATAAACAAAGAAAGAAAATTCGTTTGACGCAGAACAGACCATGTTGAAACTGATCTTGTCTAAACTTTTTGTAGTTACATCCAAGAACGTAGTACAAAAAAAAGTGGTTTTTGTATGTTTCATGTCAATGCCCAAATACTAATTTGACCACTTTTCAATTCACTTAGAGCACAATCAATTCTTTTTAACCGACTTCAAAAAAAAAAGGAGGAGGTTTAATGTAAGTTTTCTTTTTTTTTTAAATTAACGCAGAGTTTACGTTTATTACGTTTTGTAAAAAATAAAAGTTTAAATAAAATAAAATTATGTGGTTACATAATTAATTTGTTTTTTTTTATCAAAGTGGAGTTTGAGTAGAATATTTATTTTCAGTGTGTATAAACATTTTAGTATTAGTATCTACTATTTAGTATCTACCTATTTTTTAAAACGTTGCGGGCCACACTAGGAATTTTTCCTGTATGTGAGTGCGTTTACAAACATTTAAACTCACATACACAAACAGCCAGACCCGGAACAACTACTTGTAGGTCATACAAATATTTGTGAACCCGCGATACGCAGCGCAGCAGTCAATCGCTTAACCACTGCGCCAACCGTGCCGTCAAATTTTGTCAATCAACTCAGCCTATCATAGCTGGACCTTAGGCCTTTCCCAGGCTGCACTATAACACCCTGTCCTAAACCATTCGCATCCAGTCTGTCCCAGCTACCTCACCTTTTTAACCAATATTTTTTACCACGGGGACAAATATTCTCATTCAACATATTCTCTCAGCAGCAGGTATGGTTCATTTAAGAGAAAGGCATTTGAAATAATCTTTTCTTTTTTCCAGTGACATGGGCAAGAAAACCGAACGGCAAAGAACTTGCTATTGTAAATGGCTACACATACTATTGTCACTCGCGATGTCGGTTCACAAACATTTGGAGATGCTCATTCGGAAGGCCCTGCAAAGCCCAGCTGATTCTCACTAATGACGATACTCCAACGTCCAGGATTTTGGTGAAATCTAGAATGGAGCACACCGGCCATGCGCCTACAAACTATGTCATTGCCAACGGACACTATATTAAGCTGTAATTTTAATTAATAAATCCCAAGCCGATTTCGGCTACAGTGACTATTTCTGTTTCGTTTTTGACGACTATATTATGTCTGCTATTTTTATGAATTCATCATTCCAACACGATCCCATTGTCATTTTGCTAAAGGTCGTAATCTGCTAAATTCATAATGGTCGATCATTGGTCGGTCAGTGGCACAGAACTTATTACGATACTCGTAACGAATTAAAAGCAATGACTGCACAATGACGTTCTAATGGTAGGTCACTGATCAAAGGAACTGTCAAAATTTTAGCAAATTACCGCCTGAGTCAGTAATTCATTTGTCACTAAGTACGAGATTACCATTCTATGCCATTTCTTTCAATGGAGTGTCAGTGGTTGACCATTGGAAAGTCATAATGACGCCATTATATTAGTAAATTACCAAACTTCTCAAAATCAACAATTATGAAATCAATGATAGACCATTCTGACACTATTGTAATAGCATACTTGAGGCCCTGATTATTTTTTTATTTTAAATCATAATGTGGCATCACAGCTGAAGTGGAAAAATGTCAATTAACTTTTGAAAGCCGCTATATGTACCTATATTAAAACGACTTTTCTGACTTTGCAAAGTTGCAACGTCCACGTTGTCGGTTTCGGAGTTTCGGTATTTGTTTTTCTCCGTCCTATAAGTGCGATGTCCGGAACGGATTCGCCGATCTAATAACCAGTATTACATGGTACCTAACCAATACAATCCAAAAAAAAACGTATTCCCTATTTGCTCCGATGCTGACGATATGGACGTGCAACTTTACCTAAAACGCGGGGATCTTTAATCATACTATTATATTTTTACGGAAATAAAGTAACCTTGGTATACGATTGCACAATTAATTTGTATATTTTTTTGGTAACCCAATTTAAGTGCAATTTCAGTAGCAATACTTGAATGTACGAACGCTGCACCATCACTACCAGCACCGCCTTTGCTGACCGCTCAATACGTCTGTTATGATGTGAAATATCCCTAGAATTAAGAAAGAAAAACATTAGTATTAATATTTTCTCTTTTTCAGTATATTGGGTCAAGAAAAGGGATGGCAAAGAGCTTGCTATTGTAAACGGATACACATTCTACTGTCACTGGCGACGTCAGGTCACTACCACCTGGAGCTGCTCCTCCGGACACATCTGTAAAGCTCAGCTGATCACCAACAATAATGATGATGCAAGGGTTTTGGTGAGAGCTAAACTGGAACACAATCATAGGCCCCCACAATTTGTTATGTGCAACGGATATTATGTCAAGCTGTAATGATTTTCATTGTCTCGCTTGAAAGATATGTAATACTGGCTGGTGTGGTCAGCGGGATTGTCCGAAAGGGTTACCGCTGGCCCGGAACATAAAGGGCTAAGGAAGGAACACGGGTGGGTTTTAGTCAGTAAGAATCTGACACTTCCTTCCACTCCACCCAGAGCGGGAGGGTCATTTGATGAATTCCGATCCGCAAAAAAAAAAAAATACTGGCTGGTGTCTGCAACTCCACGTCAAAGCGCGTATTTTGTACATTGTATAAATATAATAAGTAGATACTTAGTATTGTTATAAGTATTAATTACTTAGACTTTTAGATAAGTAATTTAAAACTACTCCAATTAGTATTATTTTTCTGTACAATTTTGTTATGCTTACGGAGTTTGCCTGTGCAAACCGCGAGTTAACTTGAGACTTCGCTCGGATGACGTAAGAGCGCGGTAACAAGCTTTGTACTTATTTGCCTGTCAGATAAAAAGGGGAAGGCTTTGTACAATATACAGGGTTTTTTTTACTAGGCTATGAAAGTGGAACGGACTTGTAAAAGTACAATTAACACTATTCTAAGTTAACAATTATCACGTACAAAATTAAGTAAGATTATAATTGCTTATTAGTATTATCTATAGGATAGATTGTAATTAATTATTAAGAACCTAGTTCTTTTTTTCATAAAGGCTAATTAAATACCATTTCGTTACATGAGAGAGAAGAAAGAAGCTCTCTTTCTCTGTCTCAAACTAAATTTCTTTGTTTTTTTAAAGTTTAGTTTCTACCATGTGTGCGGTGCTGCACGCGCATTTTTTTCTTCTTTATTATTGGTACCTTGTATTTTCTTGAGGGGCCCGTGGCTAAATAATAACAGCCGCACAGGTCGATCGATCAGGTTAAGCTACGCTTGCCGGGGTTGGTCTGTGGATGGGTCTGTGGATGGATCTTTACATACCCCTCCGTGCCTCGGAAAGCACGTTAAGCCGTTGGTCCCGGCTGTCATTCGTGGATCTTTGACAGTCGTTACGGGTAGTCAGAAGCCCGAAAGTCTGACAACCAGTCTTACCAAGGGGTATCGTATTACCCAGTAACTGGGTTGTGTTGTCAGATAGGCCGTCGCCCCATGTAAAATAATGCATCCGGTTAGACTGGAAGCCGACCCCAACATAGTTGGGAAAAGGCTAGGCAGATGATGACCTTATATTTTCTGTATATTCATGTAATTTTTTATCATTTATCTGTGTTTTTTGTGTTGCGCTATTTCTTTTGTGTGCACTATACAACGTTATTTTTAGTATATGCGAAACCTGAATATAGTTGGTTGAGAATAAGGACTAACTGAATCGATGCCAATAATTCTTACCCCATGTTATATTTTTGTCCCAAAAAAAAAAAAAAAAAGGTTAAAAGTTGGACACTGAGCGACACTAAGTACTTAAGTTAACCAATCTCCGCGCCGAACGGTTAGGTACCTAGGTATTATTATCAATGAGCGCAAGACGGTGGCGCGCCGCGGGTGAGTTTGTTTTTGTACGGACAAACAGGTAACTTAACAAGCTTAAACCTTTGTGATTTTTCATGATACAGTTTTGAAATTTTGTACATAGATTCTTTACATAAAAATACTAGACACGTGTTTCGGGTTTCGCATATACTAAAAATAATGTTGTATATACTACACTACATACCTGTCCACTTTATTCCTACCCAATTTTAAAAAAAAGACGCAATTTTAATAACCAACTTAAAAAATAAATAATTATATTTTGTTTCCAGTCCAATGGGCAAGAAAAGTGAACGGCAAAGAAATTGCCATTGTGAATTGTTATACTTTCTATTGCCGAAAGCAATTTGCGAACAAGAACACCTGGTGCTGCACCAACTCTCAGAGATGCAAAGCTAGAATGGTGGTTACCAATAATTTCAACCCTTTGCTACGAAGCGTGGTATCAGCAATGCTTGAACATACACATCCACCTCCAAAGTTTTTGATAACTAATGGTATTTATATTAAGGTATAATAGCCTATAATGTTCCCACTGCTGGGACACAGGCCTCCTCTCTGTGAAAGGGAGAGGACCATAATCTACTACGCGGGCCCAGTGTGAGTGGGTGGGTAGATGTCACATGTCTTCGAATTTTTGGTTCTAGGACATTTACCTCGAGGTGTTTTCCTTCACCGTTTTTGAGAGCAGTGATGATGAAATAATTTACGCAAACTAAAGCACCTATCTGGGTTCGAACTAACGACTACTGCTCTAAAGTATAATAATAATAAGGCATAATAGGGCCCAACCCCTATTACATGGGACTTAAACATGACTGGCGAAATGTGAGTGTGCTAAAGGTGCACTTCTGCCTAATCCTTCACATACAGGCGTGATTTTATGTTAAGGGCTACATGACCTAAAGCACGGTCACTGTCGGACTGCATAGAAAATAAAGAGAAGCGCGATGACACAACGCTGGTAATTTATTGCAAAATATGAAGCAATTATCTATTTACAAAAAATCTGTTGTTTGGACTAAAAACTTTAGTATGTTGCTTGTAGAATAATCTGACAAAACATCAGAATGATTGAATGTATATTAGTATGGTTTTTATTGTAAAAAGAAAGTTTTTAGAGGTATCTTCATGATTTTTTTCTATCGTATCAAATTAGTTGTATTATGTTTTCAACACACTATCTAACTAGCATAAATCCTGAAGAATATCATATATTTTCTGATTTCGTTTACTGTAGTCGATCATGTACTTTTAGGCACTATAAAACTTGCGTTTTTCGCGTCTAGGTCCAGTAGTCCCCTTAGGTTATAATAATAGATGATTGTGTTCTCCCCTGGCAGAACAAGTTACACATGAAAATCATATTGTAAACGATGTATGTTTACTAAAATTGAAATATTTTTTTAGAATAAGCTATTCACCAAAACTTATGTTAGTCTTAAGGCTGATTTTTAAATCGACAGATAATTTTTATTCGCGGAATAAAATTGACGTCTGACAGTTTTTGTATGGAAGAACTGTCAAAAATTCAAAATTATTTATCTGACGTTGGAAAAATCAGCTTTAAATAAATAAATAATATTTACCGACATAAAGGTTTTGTTTTAATTTCCGTGTTAATAAATTTATTACATTAATAAATTAACACTGTTCGTTAAAATGTTACTAGTTTTTTTAATTGTTGAATGTGTATTTCATGAAAACATGGCATTTGAAGCTAATTCTAACTCAAGGGGTTGTATTGCTGATTCTAGTGTTTATAATTATGTAAAGCCATATTTGTTGACATACATACCCGACACTGACCTGCAAATTACAAAAAAAAATAACTTGTAAATTTGAATTTCGCAGGCTACCTTGGATATACTACCTCAGCTAAAATTCACTCTTTATCTCGCTCGCAAGATACTGCCTATCGGACTGAGTGAGAGCGAGACAGAGTGCGGTGCTGGGCGGCAGGCAGCGCCAATAGTTTAGGTATTTGCTTTTTACATTGAAAATAATGATAAAAAAAAAAAAATTGGACCTGCTTTGGTTAGTTCAGTTAGTATGCAAAGTTTCATGATCTAATTTGAAGTATTTTTTTAATACCAGCGGTTTATTGTTCGGTTTGGAGGTGACTTGTGCTCTTTGAGTGCACAGGCGTCACCCAGATAAGGTCAGAAACCCTCGGGACACCCAGATCGTACACAGATGTTCTCAACAGACCAGGAGAGTTGATCAGCTTCTGGAGGGAGGTGGGCTGGTTGGAATAACCACCGACGGCCGCCATGGCCCACGCACAATGGTCCACTGAAGGACTAAGTGCGGAAACCAAACCCCTTAACATAGAACATGGAGGTGATTTTGGAATTTTTTTCTATCGAGAAAATTTTATGGAATCGTGTTTTCGTCTAACATAGTACTTAACATTAATCCTCAACTTTAGCATATATTTATTTCAAAATTAATGCTCTCGCGTATTTTCGACATAATAGAGGATCATGCTAAGCCATTTGAGGTAGTATATAGGCTCTTAATGAAGTAACGATAGGCATACCTTCAAGAAGTGACCAATTGCCCGCGGTAGTGAGTCGTGTGCTTCGAAGAAATCGGCCTATACGCTCTCTAGTGGTTATATTCTCTATGCGCAGGACCAACGGCTTAACGTGCTTTCCGAGGCCCGGGGGTATCACATCGCCAACTTCCAAACTACGGGCTGTTAAAAAAAAAAAAGTGATTTTCATATGAATCGACATTGCCATATGAAAATCATTTTTTTTTATGCCATGAGATTCTGGTAGACCTATACTAAGAAATTCCTAATGCAATAACCCAATATGACTATGCCTGAGCTGGGAGTCGAACCCAGAACCCCACGCTCAGAAGTCGCGTTTGCGACCACGAGACCATCGGGACAGTTATTCCGAATCCAAGTATCACGTATGTATATCCTACTTTAGATATTTTCTGTTTTCAGTGCAATGGGTGACAAAACCTGATGGAAAGATACTTTGTATCGTGGATGGCTACACCTTTTATTGTCGAAAAGAGAATATATTTCACAATACTACTAGTTGGACGTGCACCAACTCGACAAGGTGCAGAGCTAGAACAATAGTCGATGCGGATTCCGCGATAATTAAGGCTAACCTGAATCACACACATGGACCTCCTAAATATATCATTACTAATGGTGTTTATATCAAACTACGATGAGCTTTAGAATCTTTGTAACGTAGGAGAGACAAAAAATACAAAAAGATGTACCTATCTATTAAGTACTAGCTGCGCCCCGCGGTTTCACCCGCGTAAATGTCGATCCCGTGGGAATATCGGAATAAAAAGTAGCCTATATGTTAATCCAGCGTGTCAGCTACCTCCATACAAAATTTTATTAAAATTGGTCCAGCCGTGAAGAAGTAACAAACATATAGCAGGGGATCGAAGAGGGGGGGGGGGGGGGGGATTCAGGTGATCAGACCGGAATAACTCATAATATTAGTGTGATGTTTTTTTAGAAGCCTAATCTGTCAAAATTCTTGGTAAATGTGACTACAGATTTGCTCGATGTCTGTTGACCGACCGATTAGTGTCGATCGATGTGCTGTGTTTTGACGATCGGTAAAGTCTGTCAGCTTCATTACAGATTTGCTTACGAAAGTACGATGATGAACGATCAGCATCGTACTTTCATATTTTTTTTTACAAACAAAATCGAATCAATGTGTAAGCAACAGTCGACTGTTGCTTACACATTTTACACATACTTACCTACATCATGTCGTGTCCAACTTCAAATAAAAAAAAATATATAACACGTTTTTTCGTCGGTTAAAAATCGAGCAATTCTTTAGGCACTTTAAAAAAGTCCGTCTATTTTTGCGAACTTACACGATCATGTTTTTTTTTTCTTTTAGGAATATTGTTTATTTGCAAGAATACTAGTATAATAAGTTGAAAAATGTACATAGTTTGCCTTCATATTCTATCAGGTATCCTGTGCGCAAATCTTAATTATAGGAATTTAAACACAAAAAATATACGAAGGCAAGAGTACAAAAAAACTGAAACTCAAAACTTACTCAAACTGTATAAAAATCAAAAATAAAACATTATAGTAATGAACTAAAAAAAACGTATTTAAAAATTTAATTTCAATAGATTTAAAAATTTAATTAAAGGTCAATAAAAAAAAAATATTAGGTATATTACCTGTTAGATAAAAAGAAATAATAATTTCTGTTTCATTAAAAATAATATTATCTGTTAGATAAAAAATACATTAAAGTACCTGTTAGATAAAAAAAAATGCTCCGGAAGATAAAAAAAAAATTACCTGTTAGAAAAAGAAAAAAATTATGTTATCTGTTAGATAAAAAAAATAATATAACATTATATTGTCTTTTAGATTAATAAATAATGAACTACGAATTACTACACTTGTTCCAAAATATCTCTTTAAAAAATATTTACTTTTCGCTAACAAGCTATGACTATGATGTGATGTCACCTGTTGGCCAATTCCCGTAATTAAAAACGTTCAAAATCTCATCGCAGCAATGAAGGAAAACTTGAGGTACTTAGGTATTTTTGACAAATTGCACATAGCATGCGAACGCTCCTAAAAATACGAGAATTGCCCCTCAAATATTATGTTCTGCTTTCAACCCACCGAAACAATGTGTAAAGCCAAGCGCCCGTTACAGCCACAACGGGCTGCAGCGCAGCGCATTTTCATACAAAAAAGTGCTATGCGACCCACCTGTAATGCGGAAAATGTACCGCCCGAATCTACTTTAGCCTTAATAATTAAGTCATTCCTTAAATATTTCAGTGCGATGGGTAAAGAAAAGAAACGGAAAGGAGCTTGCTATCATGAACCGCTATACATTCTATTGCAATAAGAGATTTCCTCGGACGAGTATCTGGTATTGCACCCAGGGAAGAGAATGTCTAGCCAGGCTGATCTTTACCAATGGCGCCACACCCTCCGAGCGCCAAATATGGTCAGTCAAGGAGAACCATACACATGCACCTCCGTCGTTTGTAATTTCTAATGGATTTTATATTAAAATTTAAGGGGGAAGCGCCAGGGCAGCCCGCGAAATTAAAATTTTCTTACGTTTTTTGCAATTTGCCGGGTGTGTCAGGTTGTATATTAAACAAAACATGATTCGCGAGCGCAACAAGTAGGTATGTATTTACAGAATCATCAATAAAACCGTCTAAGTAAATATAATCCTATTGATTGATATTTCATGAAATAGTAGAATAGAATTTCGCGGGCTACTTTGAGCATTCCCCTTAAAGTTTATTGGCACAGCGAAGGGTAAAGCGAATGATAAAGTGAGTGTAATTTGTAATATGAGTATTGAATTTAATGGTACTTTTTTATAACAATAATATCGTAAATAAATAAATGAGGTTATTTTGAACCTTTTTTTTTTGACGGTTAGTTAACTGCTCCTAATACGAATGAAATTCGTTTTTTAGGGTTTCGTACCCATAAAGTGCCAACGGGATGATATTACTGAGGCTTTGCTGTTCGTCAGTCTGTCATAGGGCTGTATCTTTTGAACCATATTAAGTAAACATTTGAAATTTACAGAGTGGATACTGCTAAGACCCGCTATAACAACAAATAATATAAATAAAACTAAGTATTTTTTTTTACTTATGTAACTAGGTGTTAAATATTTTTCCACGCTACGATTATAATGAGTTTATTTATTTACAGTTCAATGGGTAAAAAAAACTGACGGGAAGGAGCTTGCTATTATGAACCGTTTCACATATTTCTGCAAAAAACAATTTTTGCGGACAAGTGTCTGGTACTGCACCAAAGGAAATTCGTGTAAATCCAGGCTGACTTTTGTCAATGGCGCCACACCCTCGGAGCGCCAAATATGTTCAGTTAAGGAGAATCATACACATGCACATCCAAATTTTGTGATTACTAATGGATTTTATATTAAACTTTAAGGTTGTCTTAATCAGTGATAAAAACAATACATTCTAGTCAATGTTTATTAGTTTTAATTTTTATCTTGTAAGTATGTTTTCTTGAAATACGGGTTTTTAAATTATTTTTTCTTATTTTTGTTAAAATTTGTATTAGTGAGAGTACCTACCTATTTATTATTGTGTAAAATGACTTTAAAAAAAAACTGACGGAAAAGAGCTTGTCATTACAAAAAAAAAAACCGACTTCCAAAAAACTTTAATTTCGGAAGTCGGTGTCTTAGGGATCAGTATTTTAGTTTTTGCCACCGACTTCCGAAATTAAAGTTATTTTTCAGTTTGTAGTGTTTTTTTTGGAAGTCGGTTTTTTTTTTGTTAAAAAGTTTTTATTTCTCGCTTTTTAGTGGGTCTGTTTATAATTTATCTAAGTTACAATAGCCTAATGTCAACTTGCCCATCGCCTTTTTATAAAATATTCCTTTTCTCGATGCAGGGACGTTAATTGTTGAGGAGTTCTCCTTTTATTAGTTTTTAGATTAGATGCTGATAATCCTGGCTGCAGCATCAGGCCAGACTTATGTCAACATTGCATTGAACTTAAAATTAGTCCTGTTTAAAATGAGCCCAAACACGACTACGGTGCTGTAATTTCAAGGTTTGTACTTTTTCTGATGCTCCTGGCTTCAGCATCAGGTCTTCGGTGTTCCTCAGTAACAGTACGTTTATCCACACATCGAGCCCTTTTCAATGAGCCTAAACACGACATATCTGCTGTTAGTTGTCGAGGAGTTAGGTAGCATCAGGTCATGACTTGATGATCATGAGACCAAATGTGGCAAATGCCCTATCAAACATCAAAACAATTTACTAAAACAGTCCTTGCCTGTTCGAGTAACTTCTTACTGTTAAGGAGTTGTACCTTCCATCATCAGCCCAGCTACCTGAGATGGTGACAACCATACACAAATACACAAGATACTTCATAAAATATGCGAAAAACAATAAGTGAGCCTATAAAATTTGAGGGTTGCCCTCGATTTCTCTAAGATCCCATCATCAGATCCTAACTTGGTGACAATGGGACCACCTCAGAACTATCTACTTTCGAACAAAAAAAGAATTTTGAAAATCCGTCGACAATTGGCGGAGTATTCGATGAACAAACATACAAAAAAAAAAAAAAAACATACAAACACCCGAACATCATAGTACCTCCTCCTTTTTGTGAAGTCGGTAAAAAGGATACACTTTATTTTGTAATGTATAATTTACAGATATCTAGTTATTTAATACTAAAATGTGTGTGAATTAAGGCGATGGTGATACAGAAATAGTAGATAATATATAATTTGAAATACTGTTTTATAGTCCCGTTTATAGAAATTTATTATTATTATTGTCAGCCGTTTGTCCCACTGCAAGGCAAAGGGACACAAACGGCTCCCTTCCCTCCTTCCTCCTTATCCCTATATTCTGCTGTTTGTGGCCAATCCTTATGAAAATTGATAATTAAAAAAAAAACATAAACACCGACCTACCTGTACGGCAATGTGAATAATTATAACCACTAGAGAGCGTATAGGCCGATTTCTTCGAAGCACACGACTCACTACCGCGGGCCGGGGGACGAGGAGCGCGCGGCTGCAAAAGCGGCTTGTAGCTAAATAATAACAGCCGCACGGGTCGATCTTCAAGGTTATGCAATGCTTGCCTAGGTCGGTCCGTAGATGGGTGACCATCCATTACATACCGAGATCCATCCATGCCTCAGAAAGCACGTTAAGCCGATGGTTCCGGCTGTCATTTGTAGATCTTTGACAGTCGTTACGGATAGAAGTCTGTAAGTCTGAAAACTAGTTACTTACCAAGGGGTACGAGTACCTTAATTACTGGGTAACACGATGTATCGAGTAATGGCAAAGACTATTCTCTTCCAGTAATTGAGTTGTGGAGGTCCAGCCTATCGGACATCCACAACTCCTCCGCTAAGAACGCTAGCAACTCCATCGCTCCACGTAAAATACTGGTATTCAGCTGCATCCGGTCGAATGCGACATAGTTGGGAAAAGGCTAGGCAGATTATTATGATTTGCAATAATATTTTTTTTTCAGTTCAATGGGTGAAAAAATTTAACGGGAAAGAACTGGCTATTGTAAACGGATACACTTTCTACTGCAGGAAATTAAGACCTCGGCTGAATACCTGGTACTGCACCTACGGACCTTGCAAAGCTAGTGTTGTCTTCATAAATGACGTTAATCCTTTGAAACGCCTATTACTGTCCATTAAGGAGAGAAACCATACGCATGACCCTCAGTCCTATGAAATATGTAATGGTTTTTTTTATTTTAAAAGGGTGAAATATGCTAGTTCGGGGCGCTAAGGCTAAATTGTGACGTACAATCGTACAATACGGCCTATGAATCATGGTCGGTTTGAACACAGGCTCTTCGAACTTTCGCGCATGTTCTCTCACTCATACTCGCCTCATGTCACTGTTTGGTTCTCATTAAATATTATTGCGCAGCCGTCTGCGCAAAGTTCAGACCGGCTATGATTCAACGGCCGTATTGCATTAGAGTTGAATATTAGTAATTTTAGTACCTTAATATTAACGTTTTTTATACTGTAGTTGTCAGAATGGCCATGTTTATTTTAGGACGCGTAAGTTTAGACTGGATGCAAAACTGGGCCTGAATTCTGTCAATCTGTTTTACGGATTATTAGCTTGGTACTAACGGTAACCAAGGAGAACCATAATGCCTGAACCTCTCTGTCATTTGAGATTTTTAATGGATTTCTTGACAATAGGAAAACATTTCAGTCTTCTTCCAATGTCTTTCATGAATAAATGAACAATATCTTATAATTGTATTATTATTAATCAGTAAAGCTAATTTGTACCGAGCATTGTCAGTTGATTAAAATTTTATTTTGATTCAATAAATTACCAATAATATGATTTTTACTGTCTTGTTAAGTATGATAAAAACGAATTTATTATTTCTAGTTCAATGGGTGAAAAAATGTAACGGCAAGGAACTTGCTATTGTAAACGGATACACTTTTAACAGTAAAAGAATTGGTCCTAGACAGAATACCTGGTATTGCACTTTCGGAAGAACCTGTAGAGCTAGTATCATGGTCTTGTATGATGACATACCCTCGAAACGCGAAATACTGTCAATTAAGGAGAACCATACACATAAACCTCCATTGTTCCTGATTTCTAATGGATTTTTTATGAAAATTTAAGGTATGTTGTCATAGCGAACAAATGATTGACATAGTCAATTGATAACTGTGTGTCACTTAATTTATAATCACTGTATATAAATATTATATGAAACTGTTAGAAGTACGTCTTTGTGTGGCTGGCTTTGGATGGCCGTTTCTCGTGAATGTGACGCATATTTTACCCTTATTTCTGTGTTTGTGTTCTTCCTCTGCATAATGTTTACGGCAAATAAACTTATTTTGTTTCTTTTCTTTCGTTCATTAATTTCTTTAATTCGTAAAAACACAATTATTAACTTATAATTAATTTGCATTGGTTGGTCCAATAGAGCAGTGGTGGCCAAGTGGTAACGGCCGCGACTTACGAGTTGTAGGTCGTAGGTTCGAACCCAGACAGGCGCTTTACTTTGTGTAAATTATTTCATCACCACTGCTCTCAAAACGGTGAAGGAAAACATCGTGAGGAAACCGGCATGTCCTAGAACCAAAAATTCGAAGACATGTGACATCTGCCAACCCGCACTGGGCCCGCGTGGTGGATTACGGCCCACTCCCTCTCACCAAGAGGAGGTCTGTCTCCCAGCAGTGGGAACATTATAGGCTGATTATGTGGTTGGTCCAATTTCTATTTTATTTGAAAATATTTTAAAAGGTGTGTTATGTTGTCAATATCAAAAGTATCGCTGTTTTATAAGCATTGGAAATCACGATATTGTAATGTGAATTTTAATGATCTTTTTATTATTATTTTATTAAAACCCTGTGATGTCCCACTTCAGGGCAAAAGCCTCCCTACTCTCTTTCCACTTCTCTCTGTTTAAAGCTGTTAAGGACCAGTTCTTGTTGAAGTAGTCCAGCTCATCCCGTCATCTCCGTCTGGGCCTGCTGCGATGTCGCTTGCCATTAAGAGGGACATGGGGTGCGTATGTTTGGCCCATTGGTCGTCCGACATGCGGCAGATGTGGCCAGCCCAGTTCTATTTTAGCGTGGCAGCTTACCAAGTGACACCAGTTATCTTTTGATGAAACGGATCGTCGTATTCCCAACCCGGTCTGTTAGTTTTATACCCAGAATACTCCTCTTAATGATTAGTTTTATTTCATTTTGACTGGTATAATTGCAGCATAATTATACAATAATAATAGTAAGTTGTTGTTGTTAGCTAGTTGTTGGTAGTTCTAATATTTTCTGCCCCTATGAAAGCAAGGAATTTATTTATTTTCAAACTTCATTATTATTATTTATTTTTCTCATATTATTTATTTCTTCTTTTTATGATAAGTGTTCTTGGAACTTAATACTAGGTGTCAAACTCATAGACCGCATTAAGAACTCTATACTTCGTTCCAAAACACAAATAGCGGACGCTGGCCGCACAGCTGCTGGACTAAAGTGGAACTGGGCTGGCCATATCTGTCGCATGTCGGAGCAGCATTATGCAAAAGCCACCACTCAGTGGATCCCCAATGGCAGGAAACGACTGCGCGGCAGGCCCAGAAAGAGATGGCGGGATGAGCTGGACTCCTTCTTAAAGGATTGGCCCACGATCGCAGTAGACCGGGAAAAGTGGAAAGAGGGAAGGGAGGCCTTTGCCCTGCAGTGGGACAACACAGGCTCATAATAATAATAAAAATAAATTATAAGTGTCTCAGTTCTCGGTGATAAAATGTAAATATTACGTTTTGAATAATTTGCCATTCGTTTCGAATTTCTGCCGTGGTCATATATACACATTATATGAATCTAACAAGTTTATTATTTTTTTCAGTTAAATGGGTAACAAAAACTAACGGAAGGGAACTTGTTATTGTAAACGGACACACTTTCTTTTTAAAAATGACATCTCTTCACACGATTGTCTGGTACTGCACCTCTGGACGAACTTGCAGAGCTAAGCTGACAACTACCAACGAAGTCACACCTGCAGACCGCCGAATAGTGACTATTAAAGAGAACCATACACATCTACCACCATCGTTTGTGATTTCTAATGGATTTTATGTTAAAATATGAGGTTTATTGGCCCAGCGAAAACAAATTCGTGACAAAGTGATTCAAAATTTAATAGAGGTCACTATTTTTAAATATAAAAGTGTAATACGAATTTAGCTATAACACAAATATTACAGTTTGTGTCGTAAATAAATAAAAGAACAACAAAATCTTCTAGTAGGTATTATTTAATACCATATCTCTCCTTATACACCTTTTTGTTTATTCTTTGCACTTGTTTCATGATTATTACTGTACATATTTTTATAGATTAGTCTAATATGTTTTATGTATGTGTTTGTTGTATTTATTGTTTAAATATAAATGGTAAACCACAGACAACCTCCAGTATTGTCTCTCCTTCTCCCTTAATCCATCTAAAGGTTGTCTTGAAAAGATCGCTTTTAGTGATAAGACCGTCCATTGTGTCACCTCTTGTAAAATGTTAAAATTTCTACGTTTAAGTGTAATTTCTATGGTGTACATAATAAAGAGTATTATATCTGTTTATCTATTTTATGGTAAGCGCCTCGGTTTTTCGGTCACATTAACTTTTTAACAAAATATTTGCTTATAAATTTGTCATTCTTTCTGTCGTAGCTGATGCCTCGTTTTATTTATTATAACGATTTCATTTTACGTTTTTCAGTTACATGGGTAACAAAAACTAATGGAAAGGAACTTGCTATTGTAAACGGTTACACTTTCTTTTTTAAAAAGAGATCTTGTTACACGATTGTCTGGTATTGCACTTCTGGACGAACTTGCAGAGCTAAGCTGATCACTACCAACGAAAGCACACCCGCGGAGCGCCTAATAGTGACCATTAAGGAGAACCATACACATGCACCTCCAACGTTTGTTAATTCTAATGGAATTTATGTTAAAATATGAAGTTTATTAGGCCAGCGAAAACAAATTCGTGACAAAGTGATTCAAAATTTAAAACTTACACTTTATAAAAGTATAATACAAATTCAGCTATGTCGTAAATAAATAAACGAACAATAATATTTTCTAATATTATTTTATCGTAAGCGCCTCGGTTCTTTGGTCACAGCGACATTTTAATAAAATATTTTCTTATAAATTTGTAATTTTTCCTGTCGCGACTTATTACTCGTTTTATTTACTAAACATATTTTTTTTCAGTTGAATGGGTAACAAAAACTAACGGAAAGGAACTTGCTATTGTAAACGGATACACTTTCTTTTTTAAAAAGAAATGTCTTCAGACGAATATCTGGTATTGCACGTCTGGAGGTTCGTGCAAAGCTAGGCTGATCACTACCAACGAAGTCACACCCTCAGAGCGCCAAATAGTATCTGTTAAGGAGAACCATGCACATGGATCTCCAGCGTTTGTGATTTCTAATGGATTTTATGTCAAAATTTGATTTTAATTGGCCCAGCGAAAACTAATTCGTGACCAAGTGTTTCGAAGTTTAAAAATGTCACTTTTTAAATATAAAAGTGTTATACGAATTCAGCTATAATACAAATAAAATAAATGAATAAATGATAAATAATATCTTCTAATATTATTTTATTATAGGTACTATATAATTATATCTTCTAATATTATGGTATTAAAATACCTTTGGAGATTAGTGCCAAGCTAATTTATGATTTTTCAAGGATTTTATAAAAATGTAAGGTTTAATACTGCCCCCCTGTTATAATTACAGTACATAAGTCAAAAAAATGTAATCGTGGGAAATCGCACTTTTGTTTCAAGATTTTTAAATTGGTGTAAGTATCTTGATAATTATAGCAGATAACTTAGATATTTAAACGGATAACAAAAGATAAATTTGTAGATTAATCCTGAATATAATTTATTTGTTCAATATTAAGGATCACAAACTGTAAAAAAAGTCATAACACCAGTAACAGACTTAGGTACTGTAATAATTAAAACATCGGGGGCAGAATAGTCTAGCGACTTGAATTAATATACAAACATTCTCTTGTCATTATTGCAGGAAATATTAAACTTTTTGGAATGAAGTTCTTTAACGAAGCTTGCGGTAGGAGTAAACTTGGAGAAATCGTCACGTAACGAAAAATCGTTATTCCCTCTGTAAGCGACTTTTTATTATATATAATAGAAAGAGACAGAGAGAGACAGATAGTTTTCATGGTTTTCGAGGGTACCTACTGAAGCCAATAATAGTGAGGATCAAATATAAATCTTTGAATTTCGTTTCTGCATCCCCCACACGTTTTGTTTTCTTTTGTAGGTTTTAATACCTACTCAATAAAATTAGATACATTTTTACATATTTTTTGTATGTCACAGTAGTCTTGCACGTTATAAATTATATAATATAATCAGTTTATTAATTTTCAGTTCAATGGGTGAAGAAAACCGACGGAAAAGAATATGCTATTATAAACGGATACACTTTTTTCTGTAAAAAGAAATTTGCAAAGACCAATATCTGGAATTGCACCTACGGGAATTTGTGTAAAGCCAGGTTGATTTTCACGAATGAAGCAACTCCCTCGGAGCGCCAAATAATGTCCGTAAAGGAGAACCATTCACATGCACCACCGGCGTTTGTGATTTCTAATGGATTTTATTTTAAAATTTAATGTTTATTGGTAGCACTAGACCAATAAACATTAAATTTCGGTTTTGAAAATCATGGAAAAATAATAAATCATGAAAAAAAATGTTAATCATGAAAATGATTTTAAAACAAAAAATCGAAAAAGTTTGGAAGCAATTTTACGTGTAGCTACAACTTTTGAGTTAAAAAGATTGTAAGCACAATGCAGTGCGCCACGCTTCAAACTAGTATTTATATTATTTTTTTAATTAAGTTTTTGGGTATTTTTATGTTTTTATTTTGTGCTGGTGGCCCGCCATTAGTTCATCATTAGCCCAAGTGGCCCGTGGTGTCAATAAGTCTGTGCATCCCTGGTCTAGCGAAACAAAATTCAGGTTTCCTAGTAATTGTTATCATTAGTTATGGCGATCTGTAATTCCTGCGTACTCCCATGGAAAGAAGACGTAACTTTATGTAGGTATGTATGTATTATCATTAGCTACACATAAATTATGTTATTATAACAAGATTTACATCCTTTACACTCATCGTAAGATCGGTTTGAAAACCAGCGTCAGACACAGAAAAATACTAGACAACTTCTGGCATTTTTCTGAACGGGCGACGCCGATGGAGACTTGGCGTACCTTTTTTATTTAGAATTAAGTTTTTAGTAAACGAAACGAAAGGAGTATGTTAGAGTCGCAGGTGGCGTGCTGTACTTTATACATACTAGAGTACTTTGAATTGTATCTTATTTTCCCAATATAATTTTAATTCCAACCAAATTCGTTTTTTTTGCGTCCTCCGGCTTCACCCTTAGTAATTACACTTGACTAGTGCCAAATAAAAATACTTTCTTCCTTCCTTTATTTTCTTTAAAAATCTTGTATTTAAACTAAAAGTTCGTATTGCTTTTTTAAGTTGCCGATTTTCTGACTCAGGCTTATTTATTTATACTTTATTGTACACCACAAAAATACAAAACAAAAAATTTATCGAATACTATAAAATCTTAAACTTCCGCCTGCGGCTTCGCCCGCGAGGTATTTCGAAAAAACTATCCTATGTCCTTCCCCGGGATGCAATCTATCTCTCTGCCAAATTTTATCGAAATCCGTTCAGTGGTTTAGGCGTGAAAAGGTAACATACAGACAGAGTTACTTTCGAATATAAATAATATTAGTATGGATATACTTTGTGTGATCGCTGGCTTTTAGGTTTTTGACAGCAACGATTTAATAAAATAATGCCTAGCTAGACAATAACTAGTAGCTCATTTAACGTAGAGTGCTAATTTTGATTCTATTTGCATATCCGTCCTATTTCATGCAGATAACAATTATACTTCTGTATTTACCTATATATTCTTCTTCTTTACAGTGAAATGGGCAAAAAATTATTCCGAGAAAGAACTAGCCATTGTGGATGGCTACACTTTTTACTGCAGAGTACAAAGTCATACGACTCTCCTCTGGACTTGCACCTTCGGGAAGAATTGCAAAGCGAGGTTAATAACAACCAATAAGACCGATCCTTCGAAGCGAGTACTGAAATCAGCCAAGTTGGGACACGTTCATGCGCCCCCGAAATTTGTAATTTCGAAGGGGGGATTTGTTATCAAGATTTAGTCACATTATTTTAAGAAACATTTTCTGTTAATCATCATCATCTTCCTGCCCTTATCCCATGTTACTTGGGGTCTATCTAAACTATGAAATAAATCCTAAGATGGAAATTAAAAATGTTACAAACTAAATACCTAGTAGTGGTTTTGCCGATATGAAACTGAACTATTGGATAAATTTGATTGAATTTTTATATGCAGACTGGGAATTTCATAAGCTATACGCAGTTTAATTTATTGTCTTATTATTGTCTCCACTTTGTAATTAAGAAAACTGACTTACGCCGTCTATACGTGGTTGCTGCAAAGGGTTTTTCGTTACTTATCATACAATATCCTCATCTGAGGGCAATTCTCGTAAATTAAACAACTTTCGCATTCTAATTTCAGTCTCAATCTGTCAACAATATCTCTATACAGGAAGATTTTTTTATCACCATCCAAATTTCTACAGGCTGTTCTACCCATGAATATGAACAACTTTCACTATGGGACCAACTCTGGAATCACGAAAAAAAATCTGCGGTTTCATACAAAAAATCAATACTTGACCAAAATGTATGAAACAGCAGATTTTTTTTTTAAACTGTAATGAAAAATACCTAATTTCGTAATTTTGCGGTGGATTGGTTGTTCTTTACTTTTTATCTTATAAACAGTATTGTTGCTAACGTTTGCATCTAATATTGGTGTGTTAGTCAGTTCTTTTTTTTTAAACAGTAAAAATATGTTACGTACCGTGTTGTTTTTCTTTATCTCATAATCTAGCCACTGTTATTACTCGAGAGCAATGATTAGGGTCACATAAAGATACCTGAAAGTCTCGGAAACTAAGAATGCTGGCTTAGTGAAACAAAATTGTGTTTAGTGCACAGCACGAGCAGTTGCGTTTTGTGTGTGTGTTTTGTGTGCATAGCGTTAGAGCTAGCATGCCATCCGAATACCACATAATTTTGGATTATGCTTAGTCATACTATTTCATAAGGCAAAACAGCTAAGATCTTTAAGTCTTTAAAAATCAACTTACTAACTTATTATTAAATATTGACAAACAGTAATCATCGTCTGCCTAGCCTTTTTCAGAAACTATGTTAGGGTAGTAATTTACAAGAAGCGACTGCTTATCTGACCTCCAAAAGCCAGTTACTGGTTAACATGATATCACTTGGTTAAACTGCTTGTCAGACTTTCGGGCTTCTGACAACCCGGGACTGCCAACGTAACGTGGCTTCCGGGGCAAGGCGGGGTCTCGATACGAAATAGATGGTCACCTACCTACGAACGGAGTGCGGCAAGCGTAGCTTCACCTTGATCGATCGACTCGTGTGGCTGTTACTTAACCACGAGCTCTCTTTATATTCCTATACTTTTAACTACTATACTTCCTTAATAACCAAATACTGCATGTCTCAGGCAGACTACGTTAGCTTTTCTAACTTTTCTTTTGCCAGTAATAGGCACATCTGATTGGCTAACGCAGCCTGACTGTTAAACTTAGCTGGTAACCATACCTAGGTACACATAAATTCCAGAACAGCATAAAATGCCTTATTTATTTCCAGTGCTGCAGTGGGTGAGAAAGAAAGATGGGAAGGAACTGGCTGTTGTGAATGGGTACACTTTCTATTGCCACAAGAGCAATGTTAAGACGAAGACTTGGAGCTGCACCAAAGGGGGGTTTTGCAAAGCAAGGCTCATCATCACCAATGAAGACAGTGCTTCGCATAGGACCGTGATATCAGCTAAGCTGGAACACGTCCATGCACCACCAGCGTTCATCATATCCAATGGATTTTATGTCAAAATATAATAGCGTGCTATTTTTGTAACTCATGCCAATCAATTTTGTCCTCTATGTTATAGTAGCGGTAGCTATATTTGTACTTAAAAAAAAATAGAGACGTCAAATGCGTTCAGTTTCATGTATACGGAGCAATAAAATTGATTTGCTTGATAGCAGTAAAAATAAGCAATAATACGAGGCAATTAAATTGCTCTGTGTAAATGAAGTGTAGGTGCCACTTATATAATACGTCAGTAGTCTGAAAATTAACTTCTGATTACCAAACCTGCTCAAGTCTGTGATCAATAATGTCATTAATACACGGTTTAACGAAATTGATCCACTGGTTGAAAGGTTTATAAATTAAAGTCATTGCCAACATTGAATCAATTGCTATAATGGTAACGCGATTCATTTTCGTTAATTCATTCAAGTTAACAGGCATAAGTGAACGGTATTTAAAAAAACGGGTTGTTTTCGCAGCGGTGAGGTGGTGAAAACTCACGTGTTTTATTCTTAAATTGTATTGAGGATTTTTACAATGAAGAATAGGCGTTAGTTTATCGAGCAAATGATGTATTCGCCATCTTACTTACTACATTCAAGGAGAGTGGTGAGGGAACAATCTATACTAATATTATAAATTCGAAAGTAACTCTGTCTGTCTGTCTGTCTGTCTGTATGTTACCTTTTCACGCCTAAACCACTGAACGGATTTCGATAAAATTTGGCAGACAGATAGACTGCATCCCGGGGAAGGACATAGGATAGTTTTTATCCCGACATTCCCACGGGATCGACACTTATGCAGGTGAAACCGCGGGGTGCTGCTAGTATTTTAAATAAAACCAATCACGGTCGAGAAATTATACATTATGACGTATCGTTTCTCGCCTCGAGATGTCGCTATCAGTCCTTGAGGTGCATTTATGGAGTAGGAGTTTCAGTGATTTTAGTAGTTTAGAAACTTACTCATTTTGTAGTAGCATTTACACTTATTTTTGTAGTTTAATCATGCGTCTAATATATTCTTGTACACTTATATAACTTAAAAGGCTGTTGGAGATATTTCTGCCTTAATAAATCATTCATTTTTTTTATGCTTGAGTATTGATAATTCTAAATTATTTATTTATTTTAGTGTGTATAGCGTGCTTAGTGCTTAATTTATAACGTAGGTTTTTGTTTATTTAAACCTAGAAATGATACTTTTGTACTTCTTACACATCGAATCCTTTCATAAAATCTTTTATAACGATTTTTTGGAAACCATTTTAATAGATTTTAGTTACACTACTAGAAAAGTAGCCAAAGATTATAAATAAGAAGCCCGGGACTATTCTAACTATAAGTGTTGTAAAAGGCGACTAAAAATATATAACCTAAGTATTTTATTATATCTTCTAGTATGATCTCTAACGCGTTTGCCAGACGCGATGATAATGGCAGCATTTCTGTAGTAACGTTAATTTTGTGGCAATAATACACGACACCTTACGGCCAAAAGTCCTCTTTCAGACAGGTCTGTAGATGTTGGGTTGGAACTCGTACCACGAATGACTTGAAGTTAATGTTGTGGCGCGATTCCAACCTTTCGACCCTCAGAGTCCAGTTGGTCTTCACCTTCAAATACTGCACGACGTACGACTGTATAGGTACGTGACGACGGCTGCAGTAGACCTTTAACGCGTCATCATCTGCCTAGCCTTTTCCCAACTATGTTGGGGTCGGCTTCCAGTCTAACCGGATGCAGCTGAATACCAGTATTTTCCATGGAGCGACTGCCTATCTGACCTCCACAACCCAGTTACTGGGTAATATGATAACCCTTGGTAAGACTGGTTGTCAGACTCGGGCTTCTGACTACCCGTAACGACTGTCAAAGATCCACGAATGACAGCCGGGACCAACGGCTTAACGTGCTTTCCGAGGCACGGATGACGGAAGACCTTTGACGCGTATGCACACTAATTGAACCGTGTATAATTGCTAAGTGTGTAACTGTGTAGGTATTAGAAAACCCACATATAACGTTTATAAATGTAAGGTAAACGTGGCCAAAAACTTAATATGTAGTGAATAATCCTTATGCAATCAAAATTACGTAGAAAGTAGAAATAAAAACATTAAATAATATTTTAAACATTTTAAAGTAGTTTCATGTGAAAGCTTAAAATGTGCTTTTTTACAGTACATTTAGGTATTTAAAATTTAAATTAACTTTACTTAAGGGGAATGTGCTAGTTAGCCTGCGAAATTAAAATGTTCTTACGTAGGTATTTTGCAATGTGTGACATGACTATTTCGTGAAATATCAATCAATAGGATTATACAAACTTATAGGGTTGTATTGATGATTTTAATAATTACTTATATTTCTGTAATTTTTACACTCGCGAATAAGATTTTAATTAAAATTCAACATTAAACTGACCTGCAAATTGCAAAAAAAGTTAAAAAAATAAATTTTGCGTCTACCTGGCGCTTCCCCTTAAAGGCAAACATACAGGTATGTTAGGAACTTATAAGTACACGTAATGTAATAAAATTGTGGTGATCATTGATTTTGTTTTTATTTGGCCTACTATCAGAGGGGCAATTCTCGTAATTTTAAGAACGTTCACTGTCTGGGGGCCTAAAAAGGCCACATTGGCAGAATCTTAAAAGGATAACATAATGGACAGTTAACCGTTAAGTTAATCATATCAAATCCCGTTGGTGAAGCATTTTTCAGTTATTTTTTTTGTCTGTGCTAAAATACCAATCAATCCGATTCAAATCCAATCCCAATCTTATACCTACGTAGTGCAGCGAAAAAAAGAGAAACACGGACTGTCTTCACCATATTACGATTCATAATGTTATCCTTTTATGATTGTCCAAAGTGGCCTTTTTAAATCATTGTCAATCTGTCAAAAATACGTCTAATTTCCCTACACTTTGACAAGTTTTTGACATTTGTTTGTCGCCGAGACTGATTAGATTTTGATCAAAAAACAAAAAATAGTGCAATGTAAAGGGTGACACAACAACCGTCACTACAGCAACCGAAAAACAGTCACTCCAGTTCTTTTATTTAACTCTGATTTTGCATCACTGTCAACGTCACAAAGATCTTTATTGTCGTTACAATAAGGTTGATGTCAGGTTGCTTCTGTCCGAGGTAAAAAAATTCTGAACGAACTGTAGTATTCAAATTTTTCGTTAATCTGTCAACTGGCTGGTCTAAAGAATATTCTATTCTGACCTTCGCAAGCAATTTTAATTTTGCAAGGCTTCATCAAAAGTTAACCTGTCGCATTTGGACAGACTTCAATCCTCATCCTAGGGAAATGGCTACGAAAATAAAGTGCTCCAAGTTCAGTACTCACCAGTTTCTCTTTTCAGTGATTCTGCTGGCGAAATCACGGTACTCAGGGAAGCATCTGGTCATGTTCAACGACTACACCTACTACTGCAAGAAACAATGCAAGAAGACCAAGTACTTCCACTGGTATTGCTCCACACATAACTGTAGGGGATGCAATGCTAAGCTGAAGTTGGATGAGAAATTCGCCATTGTAGGCCTTGAGAATCAACACACTCATCCTCCAGCTAAGTACTGTATACACGGCGGGCAGTATATAAAGATTTAACACAACATACAACGTCTGATGACGTTGCAAATTCATATAACTGTAAAGGCTACATACGTCACTACCTGCTTGACAAATCAGCATGAACAAAAGTTTTGTGCAAACTCACATGTGTGCTTAGACTTAGAGTTATCGTTATCATTGACTCTTCACCTCTATTGCTAATCATCTCTTCTGTTTATCACGACCATGCATTGTGATGTGCATTAACAAAGCCTCGACGATGACGTCGGGCATACACTGGGCTGTCATCTTCGCCTTGCTAAATGGCTGATATTCTATTACGGCAAGAGCTTTTCTAATATATGTAGTTCCCATACCTGTTCCTGCATATGAGTAAAGAAGATTTTGGTTCATTATATGTCTTCTATTTGCGTCTTCCCTCTGTGTATTCCCTTTATAAATACCTTTCATATTTGACTGCTACTCTGTCAAAAAGTTATTATTTTCCTGCTTCTTCACTATCAGCTCACTCACTCTCATCAGAGTTTGTACAAACTGTTCAAATAGTTCGTATGTAGCCGCTATTGTCACAAAAGCACCCAAATCAATTATTTGTTTTATTTGCATGTTTTTCACTAGTTTTAAGCTCTAGAAAATAATTATTTCAATAAACGTAGATAAATTTTGACCTTTCATTAAAAAATTATGAGAGAATAAAGGTATCTATATAATGAAATGAGAATTATTGGAATGAAATTGTAGATTATAGTTATGGGTATTTTCTGCCTACATGTATTGTAGATACCGCTTTTATCGATTTGTTTTTAATCCAAAGTTTGCGTCAACAGTAGGGACTGACTGATTATTATGAAATGGTCGATCCTGGATAAAGCATAGCTGCGGTGAAACGTTATTTTTTTCCGGAATTCGAACATGACCTAATTCTTTTTTTTTAAGGCAGTAGTATTAGCAATTTCATTAAGAATTCTGCCCAAGACGGTTACATAGAATATTGTTGACCCATATATTGTATTTTTATTTTAAAATAAAGGGAATCTTAATGTTGTAGTGTTGTTTTGTGGATAGACATCTATCATAAATATGAATTATATTAGTTACATAATTTGTGCAAAAAACATTTTTTGTGCTTATTTGTAAATCAAATGGCCAATTCTCGTACTTAAAAAACGTTCAAATTTCAGTCGCAATCTCATCTCAGCGGCAATCATTGTCAAAAACTTGTCAAAAATGTTGGGAAATTAGACGTATTTTTGATAGATTGAGACTGAGATCAGACTGTGAATGTTCTTAAAATTGCGGGAATTGCCCCTGAGGTGTCTGAGGTATAGGTATTGTATCGTTGTTTTAAACCCCATGGGTATAAAAACAATCGACAAAATTTAAGGCATATGAGCAATAAGGTAAAAAATGTGCGGTACATTTGGCTAGCTTTTATTATTCTAGTACGTTTGAGATTATCATCACGGTTCTAAAGGTGGAGTCGTAAAACTGGCAAAGTGAGAGTCTTTTTACAGGACAACTTGAATGAATGTATTACAAGAAAACTACTGAGACAAGCAGTAACTATCTGTGTTCCCGGCACTCGACAAGTTCTTCTACCGTTCGTATTCGTCATCTCCTGCATCGTGAAAGTGCTCCAAGAATCATCACATAATTCACGCCCTGAAAATCTTTCTTTCTCCCAAGTCGTGTCAGTTTTATTTCTATTTAATAAAAAATATTAAAATTAACGCCTACAAATCAATCAATTCCGCCAACATTGTTATCATCAACCACGTAATGTAGAAATGGGTACATCTAAAGTGTAAAGGTTTTCTTCATCAGTATTGATACTGTACAGATATTTGGTTACAGGTGTCCAGTACGTGAAATCCAGAACAGGGAACCACTACACATACTGCCTCGTATGGCGGTCTCCGACCAAAGGCACGAGTCATTGGCGGTGTTCCTCTCACAAGGGCAAGAAGTGCAAGGCAAAACTGGTCACGGATGCCAGTGGAAACATTAGCGGGAATTCGGTACATACACATGTTCCTTACAAATATGCTGTGGTTAAAAAAGGTACAAGCAGTATCCTTTCCCTAGAATCATGTAGGGAAAAAGTGCTACTTGAACTTCTTCCCCCTATAGCTGACACATTTGCGCCTCAAAGGCCAAGACACATGCCCAAGGAATTAAATAGAAACGACAATGGGTGTCTTAAAAGGCGTAAATGTGTCAGGTGCTGGGTAAAAGAAAAAAAAAGGAAAGACACAAAAATCGTTTGCCCGGATTGTGATGTTGGACTCTGTCTTTCATGTTACGGCCAATACCACGATGAAAATCCGTGAATTCGTGACTTACATAGGTCACGAATTCACGGATTTTCTATATAGTATTTTCGTGTTGTACTTCGTAGCACGACCATGAACGCATTCATTATAACTTTAGATAGTAATAAAATCCTTTTAATTTGTACTATTTTATACCACTAATTACAAATTTTATACCTCTCAATTATCGTAGATATTCAGGTCGTGCTGGCAAGATTGCTTCCCAGCACGACCACGTTAAAATTCAGCTGGCATAAAAGTTGATGAAACCGGAGCCACTATTCAGTAATCTGTGCCGGAGCATGCCTAAAAATTTGTGCTCATTTTGTACTCCTATTTCATTACTGTTATATTGTCGTAATTGTCGTAAATACATTTTCTTCCTATAAGCCTGTATATGATTTTTATACTTGACACTAGATGGCGTTAAATGTAAAAAATCATGAACAAGAATCATTTACTGAATTCATGGTAACAGTTTGCGCATTGGTTAAAAATGTATGCTGGATTATAATCCCACCTAGTTTTGTAGTTGTCTTTATAGGGTAGTTATAATGAGAGAACAATATGTGAATGAACCGCTTTCCAGTACACGACTTTAGTAGAACAATTTCTATGAAAACTTCATCGAAAGTGTTCTGCCAGAATCGCGTCGCTCCTCTCTGCAGGAGCCTTTAATTGTGTAAGTTTTGTAGATTACTCAAATACTTTGATTAAAATAAAATTTTGACTTTGTAGGCGTCTGCAACGAGATTTAGAAGCGCTTTTTTGCCATGCGCTCCTTGAGGCGGTCGATGTAGGGTACAAAACAATGTAGATTGATCTCTTTACTCGATTTAGTGTGCCATTGCATTCAAAAATGAACTTAATAACATTTAACCATTGTAAAAATGTTTAGAGGTCGATGAACTGAGTAAAACATCTGATATTGTTTAGTTTCAAGAATCATGGTTATAATATCCATATGATCTAGCCTTTCTTGAAAATATTAATCAGGAATTGAGTGTGTGTGCCTAATTGTTGTACAGACGCCAGCACATCAAGCTACTACAATCTTAATAGATTTTCAACTTTATCGCTAAAGCTTTTTTTTTTTTTTTTGCGGATGGGTAATCATCAAATGACCCCTCCCGCTCTGGGTGGAGCGGAAGGGAGTGTCAGACTCTTACTGACTAAAACCCACCCGTGTTCCTTCCTTAGTCCTTTATGTTCCGGGCCAGCGGTAACCCTTTCGGACAATCCCGCTGACCCGGCAGGCTTCGGCCCTATGGGGCCCCTCCTCGATGCTGACATCTCTTTGAGGCGCGCGTGGAACACGTACGCGCCGTCCGGCACGGGCCTGGTCCTGATCGGACGGTGAGCTACCCATTACTTTCCGCCCGCAGGCCCGCGCCTACGGTGGCCGGGAGTCGTCGCGCGGCTCCCGACGCCCGGAGCGTCTCCCGCGGCGGCTGGGACGGGAGGCTCTCTCCCTGAGCCGTCCCGCCACCTCCTTCGCTAGCATGACTGCTTCGCAGAAGGAGGTGACTGCCTCCCACTCCCTCTCGCCCCGGACCATGGCTTGCACCAGGGCCGGGCGCCTCTACGAGGACACGGCGGTGCTCCGCCCAAGCGGGGCAGACCTCCACCGTGTGCTCCACCGTGTCCTCTGGGCGATCCTGGCAATGGTGACACCCGGGCGTTTCCTCCCGCCTGATGATGTGCAGGAACCTCCCGAAACTTCCGTGTCCGGTGAGGACCTGCGTCAGGCGGTAGGTGAGGGCGCCGTGGCGCCTCTCTGGCCACTCCTCAAAGAGGGGTCTTATCGCCGCTGTCGCGGCGTGCCCTGCGCTGGGTTGCGACAGTCGCTCCTTCCATGTCGCCATGAGATCGCGCCGGAGATCCGTCCGCTCCACAGCAATTTGCCGCGGAAGCGGAACTTCCCCCCGGCGTAGTGCCTCCGCGCGCCACTCATAAAGGCGCGCGAGGACTATCGCCTCCAGATCCCATGGCGGCAGTCCGGCAATGAGGCTTGCCGCCTCGCCAGAGATCGTGCGGTAGCCCCGGATAAGCCTTATGGCTACCACCTTCTGGGGCGCGTTCAGGTAGTGGGCGGCTCGCCGCCGCAGTGAACGCGCCCACACCGGGGCCCCGTATAGGGCCATGGACCGCACGACCCCCGCGTAAAGCCTCCGGCAGGAGGCGTTTGGCCCCCTCAGGTTGGGCAAGAGCCGCTTGAAGGCGGCCCCGGCCCGTTCCAGTTTGGGGGCCAAACGTCGAAAATGCTCGACGAAGTTTCACCGGCTAAAGCTTAACGTTCACAGTTGATTGGGAAAATTTGACAGTTTCGGGTAGCTTGATGTGCTGGCGTCTGTACAGACATAGATTTCAAGTGATTTGTAAGACTAACATGCTATCGACTTTCGAAGCCTAATATAAAAAATATTTATTATTATTTAAATTTATGAAACTAAGACCTGCATGTGTGCCAGCTTACGAGTTAAGGCTGGAGCAAACAGGCGCGCGCGATGCGACGGCGGTGTGGCGAGATTCGCGTAGAACAATTTCAACAAGTGTTCATAGAAATTGTGCTGCTAGAAAGTCGTGTCATCGCGCTGCCACGTCGCGCATTTCTGCGGGAACCTTTATTACTGGCAACAAACAACTTTATATCTATTTCTGTCAATTTGAAGAGACAGAATTGTGTTTAGCGATTAGGTATTGTAATAGATTGTTAATCCGTACAGAAAGCTGGCTTCGTAGTAGGATTATAAAGATCACGTTTGCTGTTAAATTTGGATGAAATAATCATAAAAGAATGTATTACAAAAAAATTGAAAATAGAACCAAGTAGGTATGCACTGCTTTATAAGAGTAGTTTAAGATAATATTTTAGCTGTATTTTACTTATGTAGTATATAAACATCACTAATTTTAAAAAATACTCTGGAGAGCTTACTTTCCAAAGTATTATTTAAGCAAAAAGTATTTTTTCTGTAAAGTAAAAAAAAAAAAATGTCCTATATCTTCTATCTCTATACAACGTGGCGCTAGAATGGCGACATTAATTTAACACATATATACGTTTTCACATTTTCTTTTCATGAAGCAATTATATTTCCATTAAACGTTATTATTTACGGATTTATTTAAATTTTTAGAAAATAGCATCTTAGAGCAACCTGTACTTAAACAACTGTCGCGCAGCGGTCATTTGCCGGGGTCACGGATCATAACATCGCACCAATGAAATTAAAACGAATAAGCAATACTATTAAAATGAAACAAATGCAAAGAGTAGGCGAATTGAAGGAAAGCGGCGACAAAGGAATATTATCTCTTTCTTTCCGCCGCCGCCGCGCCGCCCGCCGCCATCCCTTTGTCGGCGAGCGGCGCTTTGCCGACAAAGTGATGGCGGCGCAGGCGACCCGCGCCCCCTTCCACCCGCCGCACCCCCGCAGTGCACTCGAAATACTCGAATTCTTTTTGCTTTTCTAGTGCTAGCCGAACCCGTGTCCTTGACACACTTCGTGAAACTAGTGCGCATAATTACGTCGTCTAATATTTTTGTGAATGTTTCCGCGAAAAAGACGCTTACCTATTGTTTTATTTATTTATTTTTGTGTAATTAGGATAGTAATTTGATTATGGTACTGCGATAAAGACACTTTTCTTTGTTTTCGTTTTCTAATCTAGTAGGTACGTTTACATCTCTTGCGATATGGACGGTTTTATTTGTGTTATGTGCTTGTGTAAACTTGTGATCGTGATGGCAAATACACATCCGAACTACACAGCAGCTGAATATGCGGACATGATCCTTTCCTAATTTATGGAGAATGTCATCAAAATGCCGGCCGCCCTTGCGATAAGGACATATAGCGAGAGATATGGCGATTCAAAACAATGCCCTACTAATCCTAGCACTATTGTAGGAGCTCTTCAGCGCATCCACGAAAACTGCCCAGTGGATGCTAGGTCTCAACGCTCAGATCGACCGCCTACACGACAAAATGTGCTACAATATTTCGAAGACTAACCCAAAACTAGCCTCCGCCAGAGCGCTAGGAGACAAATAAAAGCAGTGATTAGTCATGAGTAATGACTGGTGACAGTTATAACTAATAGTAACAAGAGAGGGTGACGTTTAAATAAGCACCTCCGCTAGTACCACTTGCGCGCCGCCCGCGCCGGCGCCGCTCGGTTTCTTTGATAAATGCCGACAAAGAATCGGACCGATCACGAGTACCTACGATCGCGCGAAGCGTAGGTAAGTAATTTCATGAATGAATTTTTGCAAGGGTGATCCCAATTTTAGTTACTATTATATTATGGATGGTATTTAAAAGTACTTCAATTTATTCCCATTTCATTTACCTAATTTTGCCTGTGTTCCACCAAATATACTGAATGTGCACCAAAATATGTTCATTAAAATATGTCATAACGAGCATCTATTTAACAACTGTTGCAAATTTGTAAAAATAGTAATACACCTAATTTTAAAAACAAGCATTTATTTTTTTAAATAACAATAATTTTTTTTAAAAATAATCTCTTTTTCCATATTTTTTTTCTTTAAAATTTAGTCGTTTCTGGCACTCGCCGGCCGCTGCCGCGGCACCGCTCGCTTCGCTCGCTCGGCTCGTGCGTAGGAGGTCACAGTTTTAACCTAACCTAACCTAAGCATTTTTTTTTAAATAATTAACCTCGTAACTAATTCGGTTCTCGATAATGTCCATTTCAAAAAAATTTAAATAGTAAGTTACAAATATTTTGTAATATTTGGTGCACGATCAGTATTTTTCGGGGAAGAATAATATTTTAGAAATGCATACATAGATGTACCTTTAGATTTTTGGTGAACACAAAAATATTATCCTTATATTATTTAGTTTGTTTGAAAATTTTTTTTTTTCAATTTACGAATTATTTTAACCTATCAAGTTAAATATGATTAATGGGCACTAGCCCTACCCGTGAGTTAAATTAATGTCACCATTGTAGCGCCACGTTGTATACATAAAACAAAGTCGGGTTAGTTACACCATTTATAACTCAAGAACAGCTGGACCGATTTTTATGATCTTTGATTTGTTGGATTTGTCTCCGCCTCGAATAGCAGAATAATATTAAAAACATGGGAAAAATTCACGAATTTTTTTTTTAAGATTATTCATATTCTGAAGCGGTTCGAAGTTCGCCGGGTCAACTAGTATTAAAATAAAAGCAAATGCTTGAAAAAATAATAATAAATAGATCGTTTATATTGGAATGGTGAATTATTTTTATCCAATCAACTCAGTCTATCACCATCCACTGCTGGACATGGGCGTCTCCCATGCTGCACTACACCACCCTGTCCTCCGCCTACCTCAACCATGGCTGGTTGTGAAGTATTGCTTGCTTGCTATAATAATGGGACTATAATATATATTACGTTGACTTATATTCTAACTATTTAATTTAATGCTTTTATCTGACATTTCCTGCTATTTTAAATTGTAATCGTGATTAATTGTTGATATTATTATTTTACTATTATTTGTACACCACCAAGTGGTAGGACATAGAGATCATAATATATTTGACTGTAACACCTATTGTAACCTATGTTCACAAATAAATGAATTGAATTGAATTGAACCATTCTGTCCCAGCCACCTTTTCCCCATTATTTTATCATCTAAGGGCTGATTTTTCCATCGCTAGATAACTTTATCGGAGGAACGATTTTGAATTTTTGATAGAATCTTCCATACAAAAACTGTCGGACGTCAATTTTATTCCACAAATAAAACATATCTGACGATTGAAAAATCAGCCCTTAGACTAATTATTTAAGTATATAAAAAGATCCTTTCCTTTGTGTTTTTTCTTTCTTTTCTTTATTAACCGACTTCCAAACGAGGATTTTTTTTTATTATTAATTAAATAAAATAAAAAATATTTATTTAAATTATATTTTATTATTATTTATTTTAATTTTTTTAAATTAATTATTGAATTATGATTAATACCTATATCAATGATTTATTTTTCAGGGGACTTCAAATACGTAACATCCCGGTCAGGTTCGCAACTTATTCTTATAAACGACTACACCTACGCTCGTGGTCGGCAGCCAAAGAGCAAGACTACTAGACGTTGGTACTGTTCCACTCATATCAGTAAACGATGCAAGGCTAAATTCGTCACCAATGAGGAAAATAAAATTATTTCGGCTAGTTATGAACATAATCATCCGCCAATGAAATACCGTTTGTGTAATGGGAAATATATACGGTTGTAACAACGAACTCCTTTTTTTTTCACGTCCTTCAAAACGGAGATTCTCTATTCGACTTTTTTTTTTGTTATGTATATAAAGTGATTTCTCTGTGATTACTGGGCCGTTGAGTGATTCTTTTTTTTATTTGGTAGAGAAAGATTGCGGGGTGGTCATAGGACCACACCGCAATTTATATATAGATAAATTATATTAACTTTGCTTGGGTAGTTTTTTAATTATCTTTAATAATACGTATTTAATCCACTATAAGTATTTTGACGATGTTATTACAAGTTCCTGTCACTGTTGTTTAAATAGCAAGAAGTGGTATTCAAATTTGTATAAGGTAGCACATGACCAAGTAAACAAGTAGCAAGTAAAGTTTTCCTAAAGGTTTTAAGTATTGTTTTTCTTTAAAAAAAAAAACCCTAAAAGTGAAGTTGAAGTCGGAGATCAAAAAGTTTTTTTCTTATCTTCACAACTTTAAAAGGTTCTCAATTTTGTCTTATTTTTCAGTAGACTTCAAATACGTAGAGTCCCGGACAGGGTCACATCTAATTCTTCTTGACGACTACACCTATGGTCGATATCGTCAAGCAAAGACAAAAAATACTACTCGTTGGAACTGTTCTACTCACAATAGTAAGAGGTGCAAGGCTAAACTCGTCACCAATGCTGAAAATAAAATTATCTCGGGTGATTACGAACATAATCATCTTCCATATAAATACATTTTATGTAATGGAAAATATATTCGGATATAACTACTAACTGCTTTCATTTGTTTTTTTTCTTTTCTTCGTGATATAACCGGCTACAAAATAGGAGAAGGTTCTCAATGTTGTCTTATTTTTTATTAGGCTTAAAATACGCTGAAAAGGTCAACTAATTGGATACACCTACTATTTAACTAAGTGTATTTGTTTTTTTTTCTTTATTTAGTATTTTAATCGACTTCATAAAAAGGAGGTGTTTCTTAATTTTGTGTTATTTTTCAGTGGACTTAGAGTCCCGGTTAGGGTCACAACTACTTCTTATTAACGACTACACCTATGGCCGTCAGAGAAAGAACAAAAATACTACTCGTTGGAACTGTTCTACTCACAATAGTAAGAGGTGCAAGGCTAAACTCTTCACCAATGCTGAAAATAAAATTATTTCTGGTGATTACGAACATAATCATCTTCCAAATAAATACGCTTTATGTAATGGAAAATATATTCGGATATAACTTCTAACTGCTTTCATTTGTTTTTTTTCTTTTCTTCGTGATATAACCGGCTATAAAAAAGGAGAAGGTTCTCAATGTTGTTTTATTTTCTATTAGACTTTAAATACGCAAAAAGGGTCAACTAATTGGATATACCTACTATTTAACTAAGTGTATTTGTTTTTTTATTCTTTATTTAGTATTTTAACCGTCTTCATAAAAAGGAGGCGTTTCTCAATTTTGTGTTATTTTTCAGTGGACTTCAAATACGTAGAGTCCCGGTTAGGGTCACAACTACTTCTTATTAACGACTACACCTATGGCCGTCAGAGAAAGAACAAAAATACTACTCGTTGGCACTGTTCTACTCGCAACAAGAAGTGCAAGGCTACACTCACCACCAATGCCGAAAATACCATTACTTCGTCTAATTATGAACATAATCATCCTCCATGTAAATACTTAATACGTAATGGGAAATATATTCGGATATAACTACTAACTGCTTTCATTTTGTTTTTTTTTTCTTTTCTTCGTGATATAACCGGCTATAAAAAAGGAGAAGGTTCTCAATGTTGTTTTATTTTCTATTAGACTTTAAATACGCAAAAAGGGTCAACTAATTGGATATACCTACTATTTAACTAAGTGTATTTGTTTTTTTATTCTTTATTTAGTATTTTAACCGTCTTCATAAAAAGGAGGAGTTTCTCAATTTTGTGTTATTTTTCAGTGGACTTCAAATACGTAGAGTCCCGGTTAGGGTCACAACTACTTCTTATTAACGACTACACCTATGGCCGTCAGAGAAAGAACAAAAATACTACTCGTTGGCACTGTTCTACTCGCAACAAAAAGTGCAAGGCTACACTCACCACCAATGCCGAAAATACCATTACTTCGTCTAATTATGAACATAATCATCCTCCATGTAAATACTTAATACGTAATGGGAAATATATTCGGATATAACTACTAACTGCTTTCATTTTGTTTTTTTTTTTCTTTTCCTCGTGATATAACCGGCTATAAAAAAGGAGAAGGTTCTCAATGTTGTCTTATTTTTTATTAGACTTCAAATACGCAGAAAGGGTAAACTAATTGGATATACCTACTATTTAACTAAGTGTATTTGTTTTTTATTCTTTATTTAGTATTTTAACCGTCTTCATAAAAAGGAGGAGTTTCTCAATTTTGTGTTATTTTTCAGTGGACTTCAAATACGTAGAGTCCCGGTTAGGGTCACAACTACTTCTTATTAACGACTACACCTATGGCCGTCAGAGAAAGAACAAAAATACTACTCGTTGGCACTGTTCTTCTCACTCTAAGAAGTGCAAGGCTACACTCACCACCAATGCCGAAAATAACATTACTTCGTCTAATTATGAACATAATCATCCTCCATGTAAATACTTAATACGTAATGGGAAATATATTCGGATATAACTACTTACTGCTTTCATTTCTTTCTTTTTTTCGTGATATAACCGGCTTTTAAAAAGGAGAAGGTTCTCAATGTGGTCCGATTTCTCAGTAGACTTTTAACATGCAGAAAAGATCTACTAATTGGATATATGTAACTACTACTTTACAAATTTTTTTTCTCTTTATTTCGCTTATTCTATAGATCGATTGATAAAGGAAGTGTGTCAAGTTTCAGATAATATAAAGGGTTCCGATGTGGTAAGAAAAGATAGTGTGTACAGCGGCCGAAGATTTAGGCAAAATTTTGTGAAAGAATGTAGTGTCGCAGTAATGAAAGGTCACTGGCCAGTCGTGATGTCACTTCCAACCACCTCTGATAGCAGCAAAATAAAATTCAAATATTTGAGTTGCAAATTGTGCACTAAGGTATATAAACGAAAGGAAACTAAATATATCTGCAAGGGATGTGTGAACGACCTCTCGCGCCCGGCCCTGGTGCAAGCCATGGTCCGGGGCGAGAGGGAGTGGGAGGCAGTCACCTCCTTCTGCGAAGCAGTCATGCTAGCGAAGGAGGTGGCGGGACGGCTCAGGGAGAGAGCCTCCCGTCCCAGCCGCCGCGGGAGACGCTCCGGGCGTCGGGAGCCGCGCGACGACTCCCGGCCACCGTAGGCGCGGGCCTGCGGGCGGAGAGTAATGGGTAGCTCACCGTCCGATCAGGACCAGGCCCGTGCCGGACGGCGCGTACGTGTTCCACGCGCGCCTCAAAGAGATGTCAGCATCGATGAGGGGCCCCATAGGGCCGAAGCCTGCCGGGTCAGCGGGATTGTCCGAAAGGGTTACCGCTGGCCCGGAACATAAAGGGCTAAGGAAGGAACACGGGTGGGTTTTAGTCAGTAAGAGTCTGACACTCCCTTCCGCTCCACCCAGAGCGGGAGGGGTCATTTGATGATTTCCCATCCGCAAAAAAAAAAAAAAGGGATGTGTGAAAAGAACACCTTTGTGTCCTGAATCTTTCGAAGATTGGCACATTTTCCATGCAAATAATCAGGAAGATGCCAATAATCAGGAAGACTAGATCAATTAGGTCAATTTATTTGTTCTCTTTACATGACACTGACTAGAAGTTTCTTTAAAATGACTGTTTTCGAGTATGAGTTATTAGATACTACATTATGTGATTAAATAAATGATGAGTATTCTTGTATATTTTGGTTTTATTTTGAAAACTACTTAAATACCTATAATACTGCAACAGCCGTAGCATAATATTTTGAGACCGTAAATTATTTTTAAAATACTGTGCGGCTATAGCCGATTACGGGGATAAGCGCAGTGTATTGAAACATGCTATGCATGCATAATATTATAACACTACGGCTATAACCGGTATACGGCTGTGAAAGTACTGTCTTCTTATATTATTCTTTAGTATTGCTATATGGTTATGGGCATGGGTATGGTATGGTTATTAGACTTTAAATACGCAGAAAGGGTCAACTAATTGGATAAACCTACTATTTAACTAAGTGTATTTGTTTTTTTTCTTTATTTAGTATTTTAACCGTCTTCATAAAAAGGAGGAGTTTCTCAATTTTGTGTAATTTTTCAGTGGACTTCAAATACGTAGAGTCCCGGATAGGGTCACAACTACTTCTTATTAACGACTACACCTATGGCCGTCGGAGAAAGAACAAAAATACAACTCGTTGGCACTGTTCTACTCACAACAAGAAGTGCAGGGCTACAGTCACCACCAATGCAGAAAATAAAATTACTTCGTCTTATTATGAACATAGTCATCCTCCATGTAAATACATAATACGTAATGGGAAATATATTCGGATATAACTACAAACTGCTTTCATTTCTTTTTTTTTCTGTTTTTCGTGATATAACCGGCTTTTAAAAAGGAGAAGGTTCTCAATGTGGTCCGATTTCTCAGTAGACTTTTAACATGCAGAAAGGATCTACTAATTGGATATACCTACTATTTAATTAAGTGTATTTGTTTTTTTTCTTCTTTATTTAGTATTTTAACCGTCTTCATAAACAGGAGGAGTTTCTCAATTTTGTGTTATTAATTATATATAGCCAATAAAAAGGAAGACTAGATCAATTTATATGTTCTCTTTACATGACACTGACTAGAAATTTCTTTAAAATGACTGTTTTAGAGTATGAGTTATTAGATACTACATTATGTGATTAAATAAATGATGAGTATTCTTGTATATTTTGGTTTTATTTTGAAAACTACTTAAATACATTTAATACTGCAACAGCCGTAGCATAATATTGTGAGAACGTAAATTATTTTTAAAATACTTTGCGGCTATAGCCGATTACGGGGATAAGCGCAGTGTATTGAAACATGCTTTGCATGCATAATATTATAACACTACGGCTATAACCGCTATACGGCTATGAAAGTACTGTCTTCTTATATTATTATTTAGTATTGCTATATGGTGCAACGGATACAGCAGTGGTCGTAACTTGTATGGAATTTTTTTGTGTCATATCGCATAATTTGAAAAAGTCTACTGTCCGAAACGTGTTACCGACGTTAAAAAAGGAGAAGTTTCTCAATGATGTCTTTTTTTCAGTAGACCATAGATACGTAGAGTCCCGGTCAGGCTCATAACTAATTCTTATTGACGACTACACCTACAGTCGATATCGTCAGGCAAAGACAAAAATATTACTCGTTGGAACTGTTTTACTCACCACAAAAAAAGTGCAAAGCTAAAGTCATCACCAATGCTGAAAATAAAATAATTTCGGGTGATTACGAACATAATCATCGTCCATATGAATACATGTTATGTCATGGGAAATATTTTCGACTATAACTACTAACTATTTTCATTTGTTTTTTTTTTCTTTCCTTCGTGATATAACCGGCTTATAAAAGGACAAAGTTTTCAATGTTGTCTTATTTTTCAGTAGACTAAAAACGCAAAAAGGATCCCAAATAATTGGATAGAACTACTAATTAACAAATTTTATTTGTTGTTTTTTTCATCATATCGTATTTTAACTGACTTTTAAAATGGGAGAAAATTCTCCTGTTTTTCTTCTTTATTTCGTATTTTAACCGACTTCATAAAACGGAGGAGTTTCTCAATTTTGTGTTATTTTTCAGTGGACTTCAAATACGTAGAGTCCCGGTTAGGGTCACAACTACTTCTTATTAACGACTACACCTATGGCCGTCAGAGAAAGAACAAAAGTACTACTCGTTGGCACTGTTCTACTCACAACACTAAGAAGTGCAAGGCTACACTCACCACCAATGCCGAAAATAACATTACTTCGTCTAATTATGAACATAATCATCCTCCATGTAAATACTTAATACGTAATGGGAAATATATTCGGATATAACTACTAACTGAACTCAGGCCATCCAGAACCAATTACGGGAGGAAAAACATTTTGTATGAAGGAGCAGTGCTATTTAATAAACTGCCAGATGATATGATTAATGTAAAAAGTACAAATATCTTTAAAAAAATGTTAAAAACTTATGTATTTAAAATTTTGTAATTAACCATGTGTAATTTATCTAGAACCCTTTAAATATATTTTGTTATCGCTGCCAGTTTATATATTTTCGACTCACGGAATCATGATGTAATAGTATAAGTGCATGATCTATTTATAATCTCATATTTTAAGTGATCTATTTGTGTTCTTTGTGAGAATAAATATCTTTAAACCGAACTGCTTTCATTTGTTTTTTTTTCTTTTCTTCGTGATATAACCGGCTTTAAAAAAGGAGAAGGTTCTCAATGTTGTCTTATTTTTTATTAGACTTTAAATACGCAGAAAGGGTCAACTAATTGGATAAACCTACTATTTAACTAAGTGTATTTTTTTTTCTTCTTTATTTAGTAATTTAACCGTCTTCATAAAAAGAAGGAGTTTCTCAATTTTGTGTTATTTTTCAGTGGACTTCAAATATGTAGAGTCCCGGTTAGGGTCACAACTACTTCTTATTAACGACTACACCTATGGCCGTCAGAGAAATAACAAAAATACTACTCGTTGGCACTGTTCTACCCACAACAATAAGAAGTGCAAGGCTACACTCACCACCAACGCCGAAAATAACATTACTTCGTCTAATTATGAACATAATCATCCTCCATGTAAATACTTAATACGTAATGGGAAATATATTCGGATATAACTACTAACTGCTTTTATTTGTTTTTTTTTCTCTTCTTCATGATATAACCTGCTTTTAAAAAGGAGAAGGTTCTCAATGTGGTCCTATTTCTCAGTAGACTTTTAACATGCAGAAAGGATCTGCTAATTGGAAATATGTAACTACTACTTTACAAAAAAAAAATCTCTTTATTTCGCTTATTCTATAGATCGATTGATAAAGGAAATGTGTCAAGTTTCAGATAATATAAAGGGTTCCCATGTGGTAAGAAAAGATAGTGTGTACAGCGGCCGAAGATTTAGGCAAAAAGTTGTGGAAGAATGTAGTGTCGCAGTAATGAAAGGTCACTGGCCAGTCGTGATGTCACTTCCAACCACCTCTGATAGCAGCAAAAGAAAATTAAAATATTTGAATTGCAAATTGTGCACTAAGGTATATAAACGAAAGGAAACTAAATATATCTGCAAGGGATGTGTGAAAAGAACACCTTTGTGTCCTGAATGTTTCGAAGATTGGCACATTTTGCATGCAAATAATCAGGAAGATGCCAATAACCAGGAAGACTAGATCAATTAGGTCAATTTATTTGTTCTTTTTACATGACACTGACTAGAAGTTTCTTTAAAATGACTGTTTTCGCGTATGAGTTATTAGATACTACATTATGTGATTAAATAAATGATGAGTATTCTTGTATATTTTGGTTTTATTTTGAAAACTACTTAAATACCTATAATACTGCAACAGCCGTAGCATAATATTTTGAGACCGTAAATTATTTTTAAAATACTGTGCGGCTATAGCCGATTACGGGGATAAGCGCAGTGTATTGAAACATGCTATGCATGCATAATATTATAACACTACGGCTATAACCGCTATACGGCTGTGAAAGTACTGTCTTATTATATTATTCTTTAGTATTGCTATATGGTTATGGGCATGGGTATGGTATGGTTATTAGACTTTAAATACGCAGAAAGGGTCAACTAATTGGATAAACTTACTATTTAACTAAGTGTATTTGTTTTTTTTTCTTTATTTAGTATTTTAACCGTCTTCATGAAAAGGAGGAGTTTCTCAATTTTGTGTTATTAATTATATATAGCCAATAAAAAGGAAGACTAGATAAATTTATTACGTCAATTTATTTGTTCTCTTTACATGACACTGACTAGAAGTTTCTTTAAAATGACTGTTTTAGAGTATGAGTTATTAGATACTACATTATGTGATTAAATAAATGATGAGTATTCTTGTATATTTTGGTTTTATTTTGAAAACTACTTAAATACATTTAATACTGCAACAGCCGTAGCATAATATTTTGAGAACGTAAATTATTTTTAAAATACTGTGCGGCTATAGCCGATTACAGGGATAAGCGCAGTGTATTGAAATATGCTTTGCATGCATAATATTATAACACTACGGCTATAACCGCTATACGGCTATGAAAGTACTGTCTTCTTATATTATTATTTAGTATTGCTATATGGTGCTACGGATACACAGCAGTGGTCGTAACTTGTATGGAATTTTTTTGTGTCATATCGCATAATTTGAAAAAGTCTACTGTCCGAAACGTGTTACCGACGATAAAAAAGGAGAAGTTTCTCAATGATGTCTTTTTTTCAGTAGACCATAGATACGTAGAGTCCCGGTCAGGCTCATAACTAATTCTTATTGACGACTACACCTTCAGTCGATATCGTCAGGCAAAGACAAAAATATTACTCGTTGGAACTGTTCTACTCACCACAAAAAAAAGTGCAAAGCTAAAGTCATCAACAATGCTGAAAATAAAATAATTTCGGGTGATTACGAACATAATCATCGTCCATATGATTACATGTTATGTCATGGGAAATATTTTCGACTAAACTACTAACTATTTTCATTTGTTTTTTTTTCTTTCCTTCGTGATATAACCGGCTTATAAAAGGACAAAGTTTTCAATGTTGTCTTATTTTTCAGTAGACTAAAAACGCGAAAAGGGTCCCAAGTAATTGTATATATAACTACTAATTAACAAATTTTATTTGTTTTTTCTTTATATCGTATTTTAACTGACTTTTAAAATAGGAGAAGGTTCTCATGTTTTTCTTCTTTATTTAGTATTTTAACCGTCTTCATAAAACGGAGGAGTTTCTCAATTTTGTGTTATTTTTCAGTGGACTTCAAATACGTACAGTCCCGGTTAGGGTCACAACTACTTCTTATTAACGACTACACCTATGGCCGTCAGAGAAAGAACAAAAATACTACTCGTTGGCACTGTTCTACTCACAACACTAAGAAGTGCAAGGCTACACTCACCACCAATGCCGAAAATAACATTACTTCGTCTAATTATGAACATAATCATCCTCCATGTAAATATTTAATACGTAATGGGAAATATATTCGGATATAACTACTAACTGCTTTCATTTGTTTTTTTTTTCTTTTCTTCGTGATATAACCGGCTATAAAAAAGGAGAAGGTTCTCAATGTTGTCTTATTTTTTATTAGACTTTAAATACGGAGAAAGGGTCAACTAATTGGGTAAACCTACTATTTAACTAAGTGTATTTGTTTTTTTTTCTTTATTTAGTATTTTAACCGTCTTCATAAAAAGGAGGAGTTTCTCAATTTTGTGTTATTTTTCAGTGGACTTCAAATTCGTAGAGTCCAGGATAGGGTCACAACTACTTCTTATTAACGACTACACCTATGGCCGTCGGAGAAAGAACAAAAATACAACTTGTTGGCACTGTTCTACTCACAACAAGAAGTGCAAGGCTACAGTCACCACCAATGCAGAAAATAAAATTACTTCGTCTTATTATGAACATAGTCATCCTCCATGTAAATACATAATACGTAATGGGAAATATATTCGGATATAACTACTAACTGCTTTCATTTGTTTTTTTTTTCTTTTCTTCGTGATTTATCCGGCTATAAAAAAGAAGAAGGTTCTCAATGTTGTCTTATTTTTTATTAGACTTTAAATACGCAGAAAGGGTAAACTAATTGGATATACCTACTATTTAACTAAGTGTATTTTTTTTTTTTCTTTATTTTGTATTTTAACCGATTTCATAAAACGGAGGAGTTTCTCAATTTTGTGTTATTTTTCAGTGGACTTCAAATACGTACAGTCCCGGTTAGGGTCACAACTACTTCTTATTAACGACTACACCTATGGCCGTCAGAGAAAGAACAAAAATACTACTCGTTGGCACTGTTCTACTCACAACACTAAGAAGTGCAAGGCTACACTCACCACCAACGCCGAAAATAACATTACTTCGTCTAATTATGAACATAATCATCCTCCATGTAAATACTTAATACGTAATGGGAAATATATTCGGATATAACTACTAACTGCTTTCATTTGTTTTTTTTTTTTTTCTTTTCTTCGTGATATAACTGGCTATAAAAAAGGAGAAGGTTCTCAACGTTGTCTTATTTTTTATTAGACTTTAAATACGGAGAAAGGGTCAACTAATTGGATAAACCTACTATTTAACTAAGTGTATTTGTTTTTTTTTCTTTATTTAGTATTTTAACCGTCTTTATAAAAAGGAGGAGTTTCTCAATTTTGTGTTATTTTTCAGTGGACTTCAAATTCGTAGAGTCCCGGATAGGGTCACAACTACTTCTTATTAACGACTACACCTATGGCCGTCGGAGAAAGAACAAAAATACAACTTGTTGGCACTGTTCTACTCACAACAAGAAGTGCAAGGCTACAGTCACCACCAATGCAGAAAATAAAATTACTTCGTCTTATTATGAACATAATCATCCTCCATGTAAATACATAATACGTAATGGGAAATATATTCGGATATAACTAGTAACTGCTTTCATTTGTTTTTTTTCTTTTCTTCGTGATTTATCCGGCTATAAAAAAGAAGAAGGTTCTCAATGTTGTCTTATTTTTTATTAGACTTTAAATACGCAGAAAGGGTAAACTAATTGGATATACCTACTATTTAACTAAGTGTATTTATTTTTTTTTTCTTTATTTAGTATTTTAACTGTCTTCATAAAAAGGAGGAGTTTCTCAATTTTGTGTTATTTTTCAGTGGACTTCAAATTCGTAGAGTCCCGGGTAGGGTCACAACTACTTCTTATTAACGATTACACCTATGGCCGTCGGAGAAAGAACAAAAATACAACTTGTTGGCACTGTTCTACTCACAACAGGAAGTGCAAGGCTACAGTCACCACCAATGCAGAAAATAAAATTACTTCGTCTTATTATGAACATAATCATCCTCCATGTAAATACATAATACGTAATGGGAAATATATTCGGATATAACTACTAACTGCTTTCATTTGTTTTTTTTCTTTTCTTCGTGATTTATCCGGCTATAAAAAAGAAGAAGGTTCTCAATGTTGTCTTATTTTTTATTAGACTTTAAATACGCAGAAAGGGTAAACTAATTGGATATACCTACTATTTAACTAAGTGTATTTGTTTTTTTTTCTTCTTTATTTAGTATTTTAACCGTCTTCATAAAAAGGAGGAGTTTCTCAATTTTGTGTTATTAATTATGTATAGCCAATAATAAGGAAAACTAGATCCATTTATTAGGTCAATTTATTTGTTCTCTTTACTCATCACTGACTAGAAGTTTCTTTAAAATGACTGTTTTCGAGTATGAGTTATTAGATACTACATTATGTGATTAAATAAATGATGAGTGTTCTTGTATATTTTGGTTTTATTTTGAAAACTACTTAAATACATTTAATACTGCAACAGCCGTAGCATAATATTTTGAGAACGTAAATTATTTTTAAAATACTGTGCGGCTATAGCCGATTACGGGGATAAGCGCAGTGTATTGAAACATGCTTTGCATGCATAATATTATAACACTACGGCTATAACCGCTATACGGCTATGAAAGTACTGTCTTCTTATATTATTATTTAGTATTGCTATATGGTGCAACGGATACAGCAGTGGTCGTAACTTGTATGGAATTTTTTTGTGTCATATCGCATAATTTGAAAAAGTCTACTGTCCGAAACGTGTTACCGACGTTAAAAAAGGAGAAGTTTCTCAATGATGTCTTTTTTTCAGTAGACCATAGATACGTAGAGTCCCGGTCAGGCTCATGACTAATTCTTATTGACGACTACACCTTCAGTCGATATCGTCAGGCAAAGACAAAAATATTACTCGTTGGAACTGTTCTACTCACCACAAAAAAAAGTGCAAAGCTAAAGTCATCACCAATGCTGAAAATAAAATAATTTCGGGTGATTACGAACATAATCATCGTCCATATGAATACATGTTATGTCATGGGAAATATTTTCGACTATAACTACTAACTATTTTCATTTGTTTTTTTTTCTTTCCTTCGTGATATAACCGGCTTATAAAAGGACAAAGTTTTCAATGTTGTCTTATTTTTCAGTAGACTAAAAACGCAAAAAGGATCCCAAATAATTGGATAGAACTACTAATTAACAAATTTTATTTGTTGTTTTTTTCATCATATCGTATTTTAACTGACTTTTAAAATGGGAGAAGATTCTCATGTTTTTCTTCTTTATTTCGTATTTTAACCGACTTCATAAAACGGAGGAGTTTCTCAATTTTGTGTTATTTTTCAGTGGACTTCAAATACGTAGAGTCCCGGTTAGGGTCACAACTACTTCTTATTAACGACTACACCTATGGCCGTCAGAGAAAGAACAAAAGTACTACTCGTTGGCACTGTTCTACTCACAACACTAAGAAGTGCAAGGCTACACTCACCACCAATGCCGAAAATAACATTACTTCGTCTAATTATGAACATAATCATCCTCCATGTAAATACTTAATACGTAATGGGAAATATATTCGGATATAACTACTAACTGAACTCAGGCCATCCAGAACCAATTACGGGAGGAAAAACATTTTGTATGAAGGAGCAGTGCTATTTAATAAACTGCCAGATGATATGATTAATGTAAAAAGTACAAATATCTTTAAAAAAATGGTAAAAACTTATGTATTTAAAATTTTGTAATTAACCATGTGTAATTTATCTAGAACCCTTTAAATATATTTTGTTAGCGCTGCCAGTTTATATATTTTCGACACACGGAGTCATGATGTAATAGTATAAGTGCATGATCTATTTATAATCTCATATTTTAAGTGAACTATTTGTGTTCTTTGTGAGAATAAATATCTTTAAACCGAACTGCTTTCATTTGTTTTTTTTTTCTTTTCTTCGTGATATAACCGGCTATAAAAAAGGAGAAGGTTCTCAATGTTGTCTTATTTTTTATTAGACTTTAAATACGCAGAAAGGGTCAACTAATTGGATAAACCTACTATTTAACTAAGCGTATTATTTTTTTTTCTTTATTTAGTAATTTAACCGTCTTCATAAAAAGGTGGAATTTTGTGTTATTTTTCAGTGGACTTCAAATACGTAGAGTCCCGGTTAGGGTCACAACTACTTCTTATTAACGACTACACCTATGGCCGTCAGAGAAATAACAAAAATACTACTCGTTGGCACTGTTCTACTCACAACAATAAGAAGTGCAAGGCTACACTCACCACCAACGCCGAAAATAACATTACTTCGTCTAATTATGAACATAATCATCCTCCATGTAAATACTTAATACGTAATGGGAAATATATTCGGATATAACTACTAACTGCTTTTATTTGTTTTTTTTTCTCTTCTTCATGATATAACCTGCTTTTAAAAAGGAGAAGGTTCTCAATGTTGTCCTATTTCTCAGTAGACTTTTAACATGCAGAAAGGATCTGCTAATTGGATATATGTAACTACTACTTTACAAAAAAAAAATCTCTTTATTTCGCTTATTCTATAGATCGATTGATAAAGGAAATGTGTCAAGTTTCAGATAATATAAAGGGTTCCCATGTGGTAAGAAAAGATAGTGTGTACAGCGGCCGAAGATTTAGGCAAAAAGTTGTGGAAGAATGTAGTGTCGCAGTAATGAAAGGTCACTGGCCAGTCGTGATGTCACTTCCAACCACCTCTGATAGCAGCAAAAGAAAATTCAAATATTTGAATTGCAAATTGTGCACTAAGGTATATAAACGAAAGGAAACTAAATATATCTGCAAGGGATGTGTGAAAAGAACACCTTTGTGTCCTGAATGTTTCGAAGATTGGCACATTTTGCATGCAAATAATCAGGAAGATGCAAATAATCAGGAAGATGCAAATAATCAGGAAGACTAGATCAATTAGGTCAATTTATTTAGTTTCTCAATGTAGTCTTTTTTTCAGTAGACAACACATACGTAGAGACCCGGTCAGGCTCATAACTAATTCTTATTGATGACTACACCTACAGTCGATATCGTCAGGCAAAGACAAAAATATTACTCGTTGGAACTGTTCTACTCACCACAAAAAAAGGGCAAAGCTAAACTCATCACCAATGCTTAAAATTAAATAATTTCGGGTGATTACGACCATATTCATCGTCCATATGAATACATGTTATGTCCATGGGTAATATTTTCGAATATAGGTAACTACTCACTATTTTCATTTGTTTTTTTTTTCGTTCCTTCGTGATATAACCGGCTTATAGAAGGATAAAGTTTTGAATGTTGTCTTATTTTTCAGTAGACTAAAAACGCAAAAAGGATCACAAATAATTGGATATAACTACTAATTAATAAATTTTATTTGTTTTTTTTTCTTTATATCGTATTTTAACTGACTTAAAATAGGAGAAGATTCTCATGTTTTTCTTCTTTATTTCGTATTTTAACCGACTTTATAAGACGGAGGAGTTTCTCAATTTTGTGTTATTTTTCAGTGGACTTCAAATACGTAGAGTCCCGAACAGGGACACAACTAATTCTTATTAACGACTTCACCTATGGCTATCAGAGAAGGAACAAAAGTACTACTCGTTGGAACTGTTCTACTCACCACAGAAAAAAGTGCAAAGCTAAACTCATCACCAATGCTGAAAATAAAATAATTTCGGGTGATTACGAACATAATCATCGTCCATATAAATACATGTTATGTCATGAGAAATATTTTCGAATATAACTACTAACTATTTTCTTTTTTTCTTTCCTTCGTAATACATATAACCGGCTTATAAAAGGACAAAGTTCTGAATGTTGTTTTATTTTTCAGTAGACTTTGGACATAACTAGCAACTAACTACTTTCATTTGTTTTTTTGGAAGGAAGTTCCTTATCGCAGGTTATACTCTACACACTTGGCGAATGAGAGCTAGATCGAAAACAATATACATTTCGACCATCACGACACTTTTGTTTCCAAGTGTGCAAAAGCCAAAGGAGCTTCTTTCCATCCGGGTGTCTAACGACACCAACATTTTTTTTCTCTCTTCGTATTAAAAAAGACTAGAAAAAAAAGAGAGATTTTTTTTCATTTTGTTATATTTTTCAGTAGAATTCAAATACGTCGATTCCCTGAAAGGGTCACAACTAATTCTTCGTAACGACTACACATATACAGGGTGTCCCAAAAGGTTACGTAGCTGGGAAGGGGGGTGATAGGGGTGGTCACAAGGGTCGCCAGAAAAATAAAAAAATAAATCCCCTCTGGGTATTTAAAAAAATAAATGGCAATTTAATATATTTTTTTTTAACCTAAACGTGATAAAACAAAAAATAAATTTATTTGATGATGTTTTTTTTTGTGATCTTCAACCGCCGATAGTGAAATATCAGTACAATATTATCACCTAAAATTTCAGTTTAAAAATCTTTTTTTTTGTGTGAACTTTACAGACGTGATGGGTATCGATATCTCAACACGATACAATAGATTTTATCAACTCACACTTCAAGTGACAACACTACCAGCCGGCATTGAACCCAAAAAACATCTGCGATATCCATCAGGTCTGCGGAGTTTCGCTAGCAAATTTAATTTGACCCTCTATTCCTCTCATACGTAAGCTAAAAAAGTTAGCAAATGTGTTCTCCTGGTTCAAACGAAAATTGTTGTTTAAAAAAAGTATTCCAGGTTCTATTTTCAAATACGGTAGCCGCTCAACTCCATAGGGCAATTCACGAGAGGGGAACGTTCACAGTCTGATCTCAGTCTCAATCTGTCAAAATTAGGTCCAATTTCCCTACATTTTTGACAAGTTTTTGATATTGATTGTCGCTGAGTTGAGATTGCGACTAGATTTTGAACGTTTTTAATTACGGGAATTGGCCTTCTGGACCATTTTAGCTTCATGTTTAAACTAGTAAAACATTCCGTACTTGATCTCGATTTTTTTTTTCAGATTATGACATAAGATTCGTTGAATCCGAAAGAGGCCAGACTTTGCTTTTGAGTAAAAACTACACCTTCTCATTCCGGCGACAACTGTCTCGAAAACAAGGCGCTCATCAATGGGTGTGCACATCTTACAACAAACTTAATTGTAAAGCGGAATTTCAATTAGATGATGATCACAAAATTTTATCCAGACGTGAACATCATAATCACCCGCCAGCCATGTATTATCTGTGTGATGGTATTTTTAAGAGAATGTAAATAAAAGGAATTACTTAACACATATAACGGAACTGGATGGAGAGAGATCGACGACTACACCTGCGATCGGATATAGGACACAGTCCATCGTGAACTGCTCTGGTTGCTACTACCAACCTGCACTGGGCCCGCGTGGTGGATTACGGCCAACTCCCTCTCACCGAGAGGAGGCCTGTGTCCCAGCAGTGGGAACATCATAGGCTGATTAGCTATCGAGATCGAAGCGAAGAAAAAATATAACGATTTCAAAATTACCAGCTTGTAACTGACCCATTACAGGAGGATGTGTATTATCCACGCTTAATTTAAGGGTTATTTAGGTAATAGTTTAATTGACAAAAAAATTCTAGACAACTATCAGTATTGAATAAAATAATAACATACATAAGGTGGCGATGGTTAGGGTGATTTAGAAAAAATAAAATTAATATACAAGTAATTTGTATTTTTCGTCTATTAAAATCATTACAGCCCATTATCCTTTACAATTAATTTTATTTTTAAGATTGGTAGGGGCTTCTAAGTACCGAAGAAGAAGACATAATATTGCGCCGACCCTAAATCAATATTAGGATAAGGACAAACCATCAGGGGTACCATTGTACCCTGGTCTCTTAGGGCTTCACAAAAAGTGAGGTGTTATGTGAAGTGTCAAGCTATTTTGGACTTTGTGCTGTGCAACTATTACTGTACTAGTTTTTTCATTGGAACAAAAACAGTTATACGTTCTAGCTGTTTAAGAGTATAGTAGTATAATAGAAGTAAAAACATGTGTTCCATACAATCCGTTGTCCACGAAATGATATCGAAAATAAGATAAGTTATGGCACGAACAGACCCAGTTAAATAATTTGTATTTTTTCAGCCATCAAGTTCATAAGATCGCGAAAAGGCAGACCATTGATAATGCTGAACGATTTCACATACAGTTTCAGGAATCGATCAGAAAAAAAGGGCACATTCCGATGGATCTGCACATCTCATTACCACAGCAAATGCAAAGCTAAAATCGTAATGGATACTAACCAAAGAATCGTGTTGTCAGTTTTTGATCATAGTCATTCTCCGCCTAAATATTATATTCATAATGGAGAATATATTAAATATTGATAAGTTATAGTACTTGATAGTGACGTAAGTTTATTATAAAGTTTGAAATTTGGATGTATACTATTGTAACTTATTTTTTCTGAGTAACAAATGTGGTTTAAAACCCACACTATGGGCGAATTTCAGAAAACTTTTATAGGTACCTAGAATAAGTTTAATCTCGGGAAGAAAAATTAGAATTTTTGATAGTTTTTCAATACTGGAACTGTCAGAGGTCAATTTTATTCCATGGATAAAAGATATCTGTCTTTGATAAAATCAGTCCTTAGAGTTATTAAGTTCGAGTAAATAAGTACACCAATAAAGAACTTATCTTCTAAATGTTGTTTGTATTTTGTATTTTCAATGGTTTTTGTAGTATGACTTTATGTATAGTTACCTAATGCCTACCTAACTATAATGCGAATGAAATAATTGTTTGAAGCCACTGGCGCCGATTCTGTTGTTCACAAACTAAACTAAATTTAAGTTCATGCATCTTTTTCTTTCTATTTCATTAAGAAGAGGACAGAAGATAAATATTAGTTTAGTCCTGTCAAATTAGTCAGCGCCTGACGTAAATTGACGTATTTTTAATAAGCAATTTTTTAATCTCGTCTAAATTGTCTATGGAGTATCTTAATTTGACAGTACTAAACTAATATTTATCTTCTGTCCTTTTCTTAATGAAATAGAAAGAAAAAGATGCCTGAACTTAAATTTAGTTTAGTTTGTGAACAACAGAATCGGCGCCACTGTATAGAAATAAAATGTGGCTATTTACTATCAGCTAGTATTTTCAAATCTAGGGTGACTTTAATATAAATATGTACTTTAGCAAAAATATGTATCGATAAGATTCCTTCAAAACGATGTATAATAATAAAATGGATGATCGTTGTGTAATTTATAGGGTGTACATATTATAGAGTATTCTATTCTATTCTACAGTAGTTAAAGCTGTGTCGAATGTGAGCCATACGCTAATATATTTTTTCCCATCGTCCTTTGTTATAAATTATTTACCTCATAGTGGAAATTATTAAGACTTTAAAGTGAAAAATGAAAAATGCAATCATTTTATTCTTTGATGTATTATAATTCAAGACTAAACATACTTTATAATTTTATTTTCAGACTACACGTACATAAAATCAAGATCAGGAAAGCTGTTAATATTATACAAAGACTATACTTTCTGGCATCACAAACATTTCCCAATAAAAGGCACTAATCATTGGCTGTGTACGGCTAGCAGCAGAAAGCATTGTAAGGCAAAACTAACACTGGACCGTCACAATAACATCATATATGGTAACCAATATCACAATCATTTACCACCCCAATACTATGTCGTCAATGGAGAATATTTCAGGATTTAATAGTGTCTTAATAACTCCCTCAGTGGACTCTCTTACGACTGTCCTGAGAGAAGCCGAGAACCGAACGAAGTGGAAGTACAGACGCCAGCACATGAAGCTACTACAATCTGTCAAATTTCGTTAATAGATTTTCAACTTTATCTCTAAAGCATAAGGTTCAAAGTTGATTGGGAAAATTTTACAGTTTCGGGTAGCTTGATGTGCTGGCGTCTGTACATCGTACATAAAACCACGAAGGCCTTTCAGGGATACGACCTTTCAGTAATGAAGTACGCGACCAAGAAGAAGAAGAATAGTGTCTTGGAAATCTTAGACCTCAAGGCTAATTCCCGTATTTAGGCCCACTATCACTTAACGCTTAAGGGGCTTACATGACCTAAAGCGCGGTCACTGTTGAACTGCAAAGAAAAGAAAGAGAAGCGCGATGACACAACACTGGTAATTTATTGCAGAATATGAAGCAATTATTTAATTACAAAAAGCTATTGTTTGGACTAAAAAATTAAAACAACTAGTGTTTTAATTTTTTAGTCCAAACAATAGCTTTTAGAATCAATATGTTGCTTGTAGAATCAATCTGACAAAAATCAGAATGATTGTATTGTGTTATTACTGTGGTTTCTATTGTAAAAAGAAAGTTTTTAGATATCATATATTTTTCTGATTTTGTTTACTGTAGTCGACTTTTATTGTTTCTAAAACTTGCGTTTTTTGCGTTTAGGTCCTGTAAGCCCCTTAATTTAAAAAAAAAATGGCGTGCCGGTCAATATGTTACAGTTTTCGGTCTAGCTCTCATTCGCCAAGTGTGCAGAATGACGTTCGATAAGAATATTAATTAATATTCAAACGATTGACAGAAATGGAACGATGCTTTTTTGTTTAGCGTTAGGTAAACGTGTCTAGCGATTGTAGTGCAAGTGGGTCTTAAAATTGTTCAAAATTTAGTCGCAATCTTATATCAGTGACAATCAATGTCAAATATTTGAAAAAATTAGGGTTATTTAGAGGTATTTTTGACAGATTAGACTGAAATTGGAATGCGACTGTTCTTAAAATGCGGGTATTGCAATTCTGTTGTATTTACACAAAACTAAACACTGTTTCTATCGTTATAAATGTAGTAAATTGGTACAAATTTCAATTTAAACTAGAGATGTGAAGCAGAGACGGTTGCTCTATAGCTGTTTTGGGTGCTAATCCTGTTATAAACATTTTTTTAATTGTTAAACGATATTTACATTTTTTTAAACCCTTTGTTTACATGTTTTAGGTGCTAAATCCTGTTATTATACTTTTTTTTTTATTGTTAAACGATATTTTATTTTTTTAAACCCTTTGTTTAAATCCCTACTTCTTGGATAAACATCCAGACCTGGATTAAAAACCTATTATTACACTATTTGAGTTATTGGAATAGTTCAAGTAAAGTGGTCGTCTTAAATAAATCGGTATATTAAAATTGCTTCTCAGTCTGATTTTGAATTCGTTATCTATTTATCAGAGGATGCAACTCATGAATCTGTTTCTATTTTTTTTTTAAGTATTCTACATATTTAATTATTGACGATTTTATAAGTAGGTACTTAGTACTGCCTACTGTTTGCAAGGAATCCTTGGACCAATACAGTTTTGTCTGTTTTAGACTGAACGGTTTCTTAAAATAAAATACTTACATAGTTTATTTGCACCTTTAAAAAATCAGTGGCACTCCGGGAGTACCGAGAGAAGTGAAAACAAAACACAAACAGAATACTTTGCCATCACTCACTGACATATCGGATATACCTACATTAAAACCGAGTACATCCCAAGGACAGCCAAACACATCCGAAGCGGGTATTTTTTTAATCGTCTTATAAACAAAACACGTGCGGTGGCGCTTACGGTAACAGTGGCGCGAGTTCAATAGTTTTTTCCCATCTCAAAAAATGGCCGACACGCCTAAAAAATAAAATATAGTTTACAATAGAAATAGGCCTTAAGGTAAGTAAAAAAAAAAAGGTAATTAAAGTTGCACGTTAATCTATATAGCATAGATACTTAACTTCATATCTTGTAATTATGGGTATCAGCGCCCACCGCGTAATATTGTGTCGAAGCAGTTACATTTTTGACAATATTGACTGTTTTGTTGCATTTGTGGGCGCCATCGTTCTTTTCATAGAACGATACTACAATAGTTTAATGAAAAACAACAAAGCACAGGTCTACGTCTAACTGTTTGTATTTAGTTTCAGATAATATCAAGTACATCTCGTCAAGACTAGGCAACCAGTTGATACTTCTCTATGAATACACGTACTTTCATTTCAAATCCTGCAGAAGTAAATTCACGAACCATTGGCTGTGTACTTCAAGAACTAGTAAGAAGTGCAAAGGGAAACTTACTCTAGGTATTGACAATAGGGTCATTGCCTTGAATAATGAACACAACCATCCGCCACCGGGATATTTCTGTGGTCATGGAAAATTTATTAGGAATACTAAAACTTCTGTATACTTATCATAAGCATCATGTATGGTACAAGTATTATAACCTTAAGTATAATACGGCAGATGAGGCTTGGCCGGTCCGAACTTTGCGCAGAAGGCTGCGCAATAACATTTTTTAGGCACCAAATGGTGACTTGAGGCGAGTGTAAGTCAGAGATTATGCGTGAAAGTTCGGAGAGGTTATGTCTATGTTCAGACCTGTCATGATTCATCAGCCGTATTGTACGCACGGCCACACATCAAGTATAACCAATATAAACTGCCTTCTAATTATACGAAAAACATATAATAATGCGGGGTCAGGTAAAACTGGAAATATATACTTACCTTGATGTGTCGCCGTGTGTACTAACTTCAGATTTGCCTTACCTTGTGTGGATATCATATTAAAGCGCGAACGTAGCCCGCGAAATTCAAATTTTCTTACAACAATTCCATGATATTGTAAGTTCATCAAATTAGGTTCGTGACGGTAGCTACCTAAATCATCAAAACAACTCTCTGCCCAGACCCAGCGCTGGGGCTCTGCCTCGTAAAGGTCTTAGCATTATGCTGAGCGATGGCCGTTTTGCGTGGATGTGACGCACGTTTTCCCCCAACTTGTTATTTTTTTTTGTGTTTTTGTTCTTTTTTATGCGTCTTGTTTACCACTTATAAACGTATTTTCTTTTTTCGACATAAGAACTGCGACGCAAATTGCAAAAAACGTATGAACAATTGAATTTCGCGAGCTTCCTTAGCGCACTCGCCTTAACAATACCTTACAGTCTGCCAAAGAATTTGTGGTTTAATGTGCCTCAAAGTAGGAAAAAAACTGTAGGTACCAAAAATTTTTTTTACAAAAACTCTCAAAGTGGCACCGGTGACTGAAAAGTTGTGTGGAATTCAGTTGCCATAGAATGTGATGAGAAGGAATGGGGAAAACGTCGTGAGGAAAGTTTTGAGTAAAAATGTCGATGGCTATACAAAAAAAAAAAAAAAAAAGTTTGACAGAAAAAGACATGTTGCACCGCCTCCAAATAAATTAAGATAAGAGAAGGAGAATGACGACTTAAATGTTAGTTTTAGACAAATCAGCTATTTTATATACCTAGTCTTAAGAGTGTAATAGGCTATTCTATTGTAGCCGATCATAATATGTGAACATTTTATAATGATATAAGTATGTACGGTCTCATCACCGTACATTTTTCTGCTTACTCTGTAACCTACTTAGACCATGCGCGTCATAATTTAAATAAAATATAGTGAACTTATAACTGGGTAGCTATCAACAACTGAGAGAAATAATCGCCTTCCACTCTAGTAATGTTACTTATTCTTAACTTAAATAAACTTAACTACTTAGTGAATCACAGTGGAGGTGTACGGAGTTAACTACTACAACCCGTACATTCAAGATACTTTAAGCCTTCGAGTATCTTAGTGTGTTTGTGTCTGTTGTTATGGTAACGAATCGGTTCAGCTGGTCTCCTGGAAGAGGTTCGCCCCAGTTGGATTGAGAAGGCGCAAATACCTAACCAGAGTATAGGCACATTGAGTACTGGAACTAGCTACAACTACTGGAAGAGCCTTCGACTACTGGAAGAGCCTTCGACTACCGGAATACAAAAAAATGTACGAAGTTAACTACTACAACCAATACAAAGTAGATTGTAAGTAACTCTGTAAAATTGATCTCGTATAATCATTATCAAACTTGTAATCCTTTTTCTAAAGTTTACGATAGGTTTGAACTTCTATAATTTATGATTTTGGGTTTATATTATTGTATACTAGTAACCTGCAGCAAATAAGTACATATATGTGCATAAATTGTCAACGGCTCTTTTCAAATTTAAAGAACCAATAAATCTTACCACTTTTATACCTAATTTACTACCTTTAACCATTTTTTACCAATGCTCTAACAAAACCACCTAAAGGCAAAAAATTATACACAGTTCAACAAAAGTGTTTTTTTTTTGTTAAAAACATTCTATTATTGTTTCAATCAAATTACAAGGCATACACAAATGAACGGTATGTTACTGACCTGACATGATTTTGGTCAGTTTTACCTATTCATTTTCATGATTAGGATTTCAGAAACTGTGGGTACACACTTCTGCAAACACAATCAACTCAGCCTATCGCAGTCCACTGCTGGACATAGGCCTCACCCAGTCTGCGCCACAACACCATGTCCAGTTTGTCCCAGCCACCTTACTTATGTCGTCCAGTCCATCTAGCTGGGGGGCGTACCACACTACACAATGCGACGAGTAAAATAATGTAGCTGTTTGTTTCAGATTTCAAGTTTGTAAAATCAATGAAAGGCAAGCTGCTGATACTGTGCAGGCAGTACACCTACTCTCTCCAGCTGAGAGCAACGGTGAAAGCCGAAGACCATTGGGTTTGCACATCGATTTTTCGTTGTAAATGCAAAGCGAAACTGGTGTTAGATGCTGACAGAAACATAGTCCGAGCTGTTTTTGAGCATTACCATGAACCGCCGGTTGAAGGAGTATATTTTAGCTTAGAAAAGCCCAGTAACTACTTTCCTAATACATAGGAAATTTAGTCAGTTATTCTATTTATAAATATTGTATTTTGAAGTCAAGTACAGTTTCGAACTACAACAAAGAATTTGAGTTTGGCTGTCGTTGGACACCAGCGCTGTGGCTCTGTCTCGCATAGGGTCTCAGCATTATGCTGAGCGAGTGGGGTATTTGACTCAAAAAGTCGATCAAAATTATTTACCTGTTTATTTAGCTTTATTTGCTCTTTGTTTTAATAAATATAAATTTTAAAATAATTTGGAGTTGAAAAATGAGCATTAAAGGTTAAAAAAAAAAAACATGTTGATAATTTTTTTATTAAAATAAAAAATACTAATACTAATCGACTAATCGGATGAAGCATTCCATGCTTCTTCATCTGATGTGTCATCAGTGTTCCTGCCCTCTCTTTCCTGAATATTATCCTTCTCAGACTGGTTGTCTGGTTCCCACGCGACTAACATTTCCATTGTTTCAGGCTTAAATGGTTTTGTACTTTTCGGTGGTTTAGGCCTAATGCAGCTTAAATAAGGATCAGATGTTAGTAATAATCTGTTAAATATATCCTTATTGCACTGAACCCGACAAAATTTTCTCGAGTATCTTTCTCGATATTGTCGAAAATGTTTGTTTCTGGCTTCTGATGCCTCTTCAGATAGAGCTCCAATTGGCAAAAGCGCATGTTTGATGACAGTAGGGCCGTGTATTAATATTTTATGGACAGTGGGTGACATTGGATGCCATGGATACAGCTGAACATATATTTTTGCTGTATCTTGGCAATACGAACTAAATTTGTCTGTGTTAATCCTGTACCCACTAGATATGACTTCTAAAACAGTTGCAAATCGTTTTATTAAGTTTAAATCAATTTCTGTAATGTCAGCTGATATTTCAGCATTACTGAAGAACCTTCTGCTGGTGTTGCCATCATTGCTGTTGCCATAATTAGCTTTCGGCACATCTACTATTAGACCAAGCTCATTTTTAAATCGGTTTTGAATGAGTTGCTTTCTTTCTTTTATAATTGTTTTTTCAGCTTCCGTCCTGATTTGCCACTTTTTTATTGTAAGTTTATATGAAACATGCAGTAAGGTTTCAAAAAATCTGATTCTGGCATGTAGGATAGATAAACCAAATTCTAAATCTTTGGGATCAAGAATGCTCACATCTCCAAACTTTGTTAAATTATTAAAATCTTTAGAGGTAGCTTTACATATATAGCAACGCATAGTTGAGGCTGTATTTGTAGCTGCATTGCAGACTTTTCCATCTACCATGGTAAAAAGTAACTTGTGGTTCACAATCACTTCTCTAGATTCTAGAGTTATGGCGGTTCCTGATAAATCTTTGATTTGTTCTTTGTGGTAGTTTATTTCCTCATTCGTTATATCTTTTGTTTCGTGTACAAATCTAATTCGCATTGGTCTGCAGAAACGCGGAGATGATGGTGTTTGATTATACCAAATTATTTTATTATTCATCTTACATACCAGCTGAAGAGGCACCAGAGATGATTGAAATATGTTGGCATCGGAGTCACTGCTATTTATAAATTTTTGTTTAAATTGAGTTTGCTGGGAACCATCACAACCCCATTTATAGGTGAGCTCTAAGTGCGCTGACTCTTCTAGTGTTAACGATGTAAAAACGTCTTCCAAATACATAATTAATCGTTTGGCTGAGTGATCGAGTAAAGCCTGTAATTTTATTTCAGCACAGGTTTCAGTGACACGGTATGAATCCGTGTTCGGATAACAATCTTGTTTGGCTTTCTGAATTACGGAGTAACAAGGGTATAATTTCTTCGAAGATTCTCTTATTATTTCATATTGTTTTCTTGATAAAGATGCTTCAACAAACATAGATAGGGCTTGCGTTGGTGTTAACTGAGTGATTTTAGATACCAGGGTATCACTTTTTCTAAATGCTTGGCGATATTTATTCCCACGTGTCGGTGACGACATAATATCTTTAACCACTTGCGCTCCACTAACATTTCCAGACTTTCGAAGGACCATTTGACCAGCATAAAGAAGCGATGTTGCATCATGTTCCTCTCTCAGATGTAAAGTTTTACGACGTTTATTACAGTCTGTCACTTCATCAAAGGATTTGCGAGGACGGCCTGCAGTATTTGTGGACTTTTTTACAGGTATTTCTAGCGTGGCTTGCAACCAATCATGGTATTTCTTCAAAAATACTGCTTCTGTCCGTTTAGAAGCTTGCCATTTAACTTTCATTTCGGACTTTAAACGAGAAAAAATTTTAACAAACTGCACAGTTTGCTCGGTCACAAAAGTAGGCTGATTTATAATGTGGTGCTCGACTAAATCCAATTTTTTTGTAAAATCTTTTGCTTCAAATTCCTTTGTCTTGCGGTAGATGTATTCTCGAGTCACAATTTTCAACCCAGATGGCCCTATAATGAAAACAAACTAAGATAAATAAAAGTGACCGCAAAAACAAGTTTGTTGTGGTAATATTACTCTATCCTTTATTTAGGGTTTGTAATGCTTTTGGCACTTTTTGGCAAATGTTTTATTATAGCTCGGAAAGATTACAAATTAAGCAATGAAATAAATAAGAAATTAGAGTCGGGAAAGGTCCGGAAATATAACAAAACCCTTTCTTAACACCATTTATTCTTAAGAAAAAAATAGAGTTTTTAGCAGTTAGCAAAAAATTACATAAATAATTACACATATGAATTAATGTTAAAATAAGGGCACTATTTATTTGCTACATACCTGCTTCTCCAATATCCATAGTTATAACAATCACAATATGTTTTTTCTGCCACTAAACACTTATAAATGAACAGAGTTTTGAATTTGTAGTCACTGAGTGGTTAGACGTGCGTTCCGCAATGCGCTGAGAAGACGACTGACCGTGGAGTGGGGAGCGACGCTAAACAATTTAAAATGGCGGGCTATTGTTCCTTGGTCCCTTACCATATACCAGGTAACAATTGCTACCTGGAATTTATTACTCCGTCAGTTTCGACTTTTGATCGACTTTTTAGGTCTAATACCCCACCGATGGCCGTTTTGCGTGGCTGTGATGCATATTTTCCCCCAACTTGTTTTCTTTTGTGTTTGTGTTTAATCTTTGTTGTTGTTGTTTATGATAAATAAACGTATTTTTTCTTTTCTATCTGATGTTTTTTTATTTAATCTTGTACCAGTTTCTGAAAACCAAGAAAAATGCACTTTGAAATCATCAATCAGTATCAGTCATTCAATCACTCTAGCTGACTGCTTTTAACCAATTTGATTCACTTTTATATCGAAATGATTCAATTTGGTTGTTTCAACCAAATTTGGTTGACAGCTTAACCTATTCACTTAATTAGGATTTCAGATACTGGATAACCTATCCGTATAATGTTCAATGCTTTCCAATTACAAAGGATGTTTTTGTTATTGTAGATTTCAGATATATAAAATCAAGGCAGGGCAAGGCTTTAATACTGCTCGGAGAGTTCACTTACTTCTGGCAGAGGACGCTCTTGTCACAACCCATTGATCACTGGATTTGCACCTCGAGTCGCAGTAAAAATTGCAAAGCGAAATTAGTAATAGACACTAGCAATAACGTTTTAATCACTGCAATACTGGAGCACAACCACCAACCGCCGGCAATTAAATGATGCAACCAACAATGAGCTGACAAGTTTGTTAATTATTTGGAACAAAATGTTGGGCTTTGTGTTATTTCTTAAGGGGCTTACATGACCTAAAGCGCGGTCACTGTCGGACTGCATAGAAGAGAAAGAGAAGCACGATGACACAATGCTGGTAATTTATTGCAAAATATAAAGCAATTATTTAATTACAAAAAATCTATTATTTGGACTAAAAAAATAAAACATTAGTAGGTATTTTAGTATGTTGCTTGTAGAATAATCTGTCAAAAAATCTGAATGATTGTACGAGTAGGTATGTATATTAGTATGGTTTTTATTCTAAAAATAAAGTTTTTAGAGGTATCTTCATGATTTTTTTTCTATCGTATCAATTTAGTTGTATTATGTTTTCAACACACTATGTACCTAGCATATATCCTGAAAAATATCATATATTTTTCTGATTTTGTTTACTGTAGTCGATCATAATATACTTTTATTGTTTCTAAAACTTGCGTTTTTTGTGTTTAGGTCCTGTAAGCCCCTTAAATTAAACTGGGGAAATGTGGGGGTATACCTCTGCCTAACCTTTCGAGGAAAATAGGCATGATGTTATGTCTGTTATGTATGTAAAGTGTTTATGTTGAAACTTCGAATAAAGAGTGTTATAGCAGCTTTTATGATTGGTTATTGTTAATCAGCCGTTGACAACAGCTTAAGGCGACAATACACGGTTCAACACACACATTGATTCACATTTTTATCAAGCGATAGCGACCCGCCTATGCTTGTAGTTGCTATGGCGACATGTCAACACATCGAGATTTTTGTGCTATAATATTATGTTAAATATTACTGTTATATACACTTAAACCTACCTTCCGGAATAAAAACTCTAATTACTGGTAAAAACTGCACACGAAAGACGACCTTGTTTATTTAAAGATGCTACGGATAATTGGTATTACGGAAACCATTTTTTGACCTAACCCTAAGAATCTTGACCCTAAGAATTTACCCTGGGTAAATCTAGGTTTGTTTCAGAGGCCTTGCCTGTCAGATAATACCTAGGATTTAATTTGGTCATCCACATTAAAAGGCATAATTAAAACGTGTTTTAATGTCCTATTGTAAGTAAACGCCCTCACGTTACGACCGCCCTGAGAGAAGCTGAGAACCAAATGAAGTGGAAGAACATCGTGCATAAAGCCACGAAGGCCTTTCAAGGACACGACCTTCAGTAACGAAGTACGCGACCAAGAAGAAGAATTGTACTATCATGATAGTTTAAAGCTTTACTGATTTTTTATCGACCTTTGAGAAACCGGCTATATATCTATTAACTGAATATAGCACGTTTTTCAATGTTAAGAGTTACTTTTTTTTTGTTTCAGATACTTTCTTAAATTTACCACTAATAAAATGTTGTTTTCGTTTGTTTCAGAAGTAGAACTCAAGTACATAAAATCGATGAGAGGCAATCAGTTAATACTGCTCAGAGAATACACATATTTCTGGCAGCGGACCATCCAGTCGAAAGCCATTGAACATTGGATATGCACCTCGAGTCGCAGTAAAAATTGCAAAGGGAAAATTGTATTGGACTGTCATAAAAATATAATCCGTTCAAATTATGAACATAACCATGAACCACCACAATTTAATGTAATGGATGGAGTGCACGTTAGAAAAGCAAAATAATACTATAAACTTGAATTAATTAGGATGTATTGATGACTTTATTGATTACAATTCTAAAAATAAATATTTGTTAAGGCCGTGAATCATAATTAGATCAAATTACAATCTGATACTGACCTGCAAAGTGCAAAAACTTTAAGAAATTTGCCCTGACGCTTTAGCCTCAATGTAATATAGTAATTTTAATATCGTTTTGTGTTGAAACTTTAAATACAGAGTCAAATAACTGCTAATTGAGAGGTTTCATTTCTTATACCATCGTTTTAAAGCCGAGATTATAAAAATTAAAAGGCTTATGTGAAGCATGTCGTATCGTCCTGAAAGCTGTGCTGATTGCCATGGCTTTGAAAAACTGCTCTTAACTCTACTAATACAATTTGCAAACAAGTGAAACGAGGACAACATGGGATTGAACAATTTTCTTGATCAGTCTTTCTAAAACTTGTCAAAAATTTACTACTAATAAAATGTTGTTTTCGTTTCTTTCAGAAGGAGAAATCAAGTACATAAAATCATTGAAGGGCAAACCGGTAATACTACTCAGAGAGTTCACTTACTTCTGGCGGCGAACTTTACACCCGAAAGGCACTGAACATTGGATTTGCAGCTCGAGCCGCAGTAAAAAATGCAAAGGAAAATTAGTATTAGACGCTGGTAAAAATATTATCAATGCAAATTATGAGCATAACCATCAACCGCCGAAATTTTCTGTCATTGACGGAGTGCATTACAGATTATTTAAAAAAAAACAATGGTGCTAAAACTTCGAATACAGAGGTAAATAAATGTTAACACAGGCTTTTTATATCTCCCGGTTTCAAAAACCTAAAAAATCAATGCTGAAATCTGGTGGGTATTTATTATAATATAATTTGTTGTTACACATCAGTTTACATGAGTGTTCGCATTCTTTTATTTCTTTTAGAATGTTACACACAGCTTAACCGAATTGATTAGGTACTATGATTTTAAGCATTTCAATTTAGTAGTTTCAACCAAATTGATTACTATGATTTTTACAATTTCCGATTTGGTTGATTCAACTAAATCGAATCGCTAATTGAACCGTGTAACCGTGCGTAAGTTTTTTTTGCATGAATTTAGAACAGAACTGAGAACTGTGCTGCTGGGGAGTTTTTTGCGCCACTTTTTCTTCCCAGCGAAAGCACTAGGAAGTGGTGAAGTGTCTTATGACATGTGGACGTTCGAAAAGTGCTGTTTCTCAGCCGAATTTGAGTCGGTGACTTTTGTTTTTTTTAATGGTAAAATGTCTTATGTCTCAATTGTTTTCAGAATACAAGTACATCAAATCATTGAAAGGCAAGCCGATAATCCTGTACAAAGATTACACGTTTTCTCATCGACGGCGGGTCCCAACTAAAGGCACTGACCACTGGGCGTGTACTTCAACTCGAAGCAAACAGTGTAAAGCCGCATTCGTGATGGATAGTGACCATAACGTTATAGCCACTAATGACTACCACTGCCATCCGGCCCCACAATTTTGTGTCCTAAATGGAGAATATATTCGAACCTATAATAAGACTTTCCGAAACAAAAAATATTGAATGTTATATTGTTGCTTTAGAACATAGAGCATTTGAATCTAGAATAGAATGTCAACTACCTCGAAAATCTAAAATCCTCGAAAACCTACTAAGCGAGCGAAAGTGATGCAATTACTTTTGAAACGCAAAAGAAGAGTGATTGGCTTTATGTGCGCGTACGCTCGGAATAAAACGACGTATGTGCCAAAACGAATTTGCTCCTTTTTTAACAAAATAAATGAATTAAATTTAAAACTACTTTGAGTAAACTTTGATATGATAATTCTCTATGTTAAAAATAGATATAACTTTACAAATTTTTTGTATCGAGAAAAATTCATTGAATCGTGTATTCCTTTTACTTGATACTAGACCAAAGAGTCAAAAAACATATACCAATATGTTAAAGCCATATTCCACATACTTAACAAGTTACACGAAATAGAAAAATCTAATTTTTTTCAACATGAGATATGTTGAAAAAAATTAGGTTTTTCTCTCTTAACTCTTACGGGTGGTACTTTTTTAATTCTATTAAATCTCCTGTATGGTTGTATTCATAATTTTACTCATTTATATCTACAAGTCTGTACAAATCAAATGACAATTATATAACTCCTTATTATTTTGATAGTATTCACTACATATACGAGATACCTTTAACATCAATCACTGCTGAATATAAAGCATAGTTGCATGAACCTAAACACTCACTCTTAGATTTTTTAAATGTATTAATTAACTATCTACTTTAGCGTTATGAAAAGAAAGCAAAGTTGATTTTTGATTGACCGTTTGTATTAGATAAGTCCTTATTAAAATAACGGTTGCAATGGATTTTGAACGTTGATGTATGACATTGTGACCCGCTTGTACCTAAAATCACTATCAGTACCTTTAGCGCAAGTAGTAAATCATAGGTACGAGCTACAATCATAATCATCCACCATCTGATGATAACGTAGGACGGACACGGAAGGGCAGACGATCTAGGTTGTAAAATTTAATTAAATATTCCTGAGAATATTCTGCACAGCTATTCACAACCGTTCGATACGCTTCTGTGCCGAATTTAATTAAAAAAAAAAAAAAAACAAAATTGTTTTATTTCTTTAACTAGATTACAACAATTAGTTTGTGATTGGAGCCTTCTTTTAAGCAAACAATGCCTGTATTAGAAGACTCCGCTCTTCCATAAATGATAAATGATGATAAATGATTTTTATTTCTGTAAGTAGGTTTGTACAAACACTTTTACACGTCAATCATATTTTTTTTTAAACTAGATGAGGTCGGCGTTTCGGACTATTCTGAGAAGAAAGGCCGAAACAAACTCAGAAGTCACAGTCTCTTTTAAAGTCCAGACAAAATCTTGGTCAGATCGTGTGAAGACCATGTAGATTGGTGTCTGAAATGGTCTTTTGAGGAAAGAACCACACAGATTGAGCGGACCTGTCCAATCAGTGCACGCATTTGTCAAAAATCGTGCAGCTCAACTCAGAACTTGAGGAGCTCAACGATTCGACGAACAATACCAAAGACAGGACATTTGGGTAGGCCGCATAAACTACTCAAACTGCCAGATCATGATTAAAACTTTGAAGGAAAAAAGAAATGACCCACATAGTCCTCACATTCACAATAATTAAATAAAAAATAATAATAAAAATTACTTACAAAGTAAATATTCATGTCATTGTCTAAATAAAATTCATCAATGTCAATGTGTATATAGAAAATCCGGACATAATCTTTGAGGACCATGTAGATTAGTGTCTGAAATGGTCTTTTGAGGAAAGAACCACACAGATTGAGCGGACCTGTCCAGTCAGTGCACGCATTTGTCAGTAACCGTGCAGCTCAACTCAGAACTTAAGGAGCTCAACGATTCGACGAACAATACCAAAGACAGGACATTTGGGTAGGCCGCATAAACTACTCAAACTGCCAGATCATGATTAAAACGAAGAGAGAAAAAACAAAAAAATTACCCACATAGTCCTTTAATAGATTTTGAACTTTATCGTGAACTTTATCGCTAAAACTTAAGGTTTAAAGTTGATTGGGAAAATTTGACAGTTTCGGGTAGCTTGATGTGCTGGCGTCTGTACAGTCGAGTTCACTAAAATATTGGCAGTGACAATGTTTCAAAATATTGTAAGGGTTAAAATGATCATATATATTTTATTGATATAAAAAAAAAGATATTATGAAAGTTAGGTTTTTGATGTCTAAGTTTGTATAAAAATACAAACTTAGACATCAAAAACCTAACTTTGCGCTAAATAATATGAACAAGGGATTGCGCACAATTTTTAGATTATTTGTCTGTAGCAATATTATAGATATAATTATTGTAGTCACATATTTATGATGTCACGGATTGTTTACAATTTATTTTAAGGCAAAACTGTTTAGAGTTTTATGAAACTTGCCATCGCCTTTAAATTTTTGATTCATGAACATGCTCAGATATTAAAGAACTTGACTTTACCTATTTAGTGATTTGTAAGCGAGCCTGAGTTTGTGGTCCCTAAAACTTGAAAATTTAGAACTGAGATTGAGAATTAAAATATTTGTAAAATTAATTTTGTTGATGGTAATTTAAATATATAATTATTATATTAAACCCTTGTAGTTTCATTACATTTGTCTAGCTTTCGCTCATTAACAAAATTATACCCAAATAGTCCTTCTTATTACATATAGAAGAGAACTATGTTTTTTTATTTTATTTATGTTCCCAACTGCTGGGCAAAGGTCTCCCACTGTATCATGTGTGTTGCCTTCTCCGGCCAATCTCTCAATCTCGGTATATTTTATAATAGGTACTCATTTATTTTCAGATTACAAGTTCATAAAATCAGTGAAAGGCAAGCCGTTAGTTCTTCACCAGGGCTACACATACTGTCATCATAACAAATTCGAGAAGAAGGGCACTGACCATTGGAAATGCTCATCGCGACGAAGTAAAAAATGTCAGGCGAAAATAGTGATCGACAGTAGTGGTATCATTACGTCAGGCATTCATGCCCACACGCACCCGCCGCCGACTTTCAATGTATGCAATGGGGAATATGTTAGGAAGTACGATAAACTTGGAAAGAGGAAAAAAAATATTCAAGCTCCTTTGTTCTTTTGATCGCTTCCACTAAGAGAAAATCTAAGATTTATTATTCTTATGACCTGTGATTTTTCGAATTAAGTTCTAGCCACACTGGAGTGAATCCCGCGCGGAACGCGGGACGCCGCAAAGTTCGCTTATTGTTTTAATGATTAGGAAGTCACGCGACCGTTCGAAGCAGTTAGAACACTTCTATAAAAGTTTCTGTACCGGTTGAAGTCAACACGGCAACGCCTGCTATCGCTGAAAACCAGCGGTGTGGCTCTGTCTCACATAGGGTCATAACATTATCCTGAGCGATGACCATTTTAATAGAGCCGCTATTTTATTAATTGCAGAGTTGGTTTTAATAAAACAGAGTTTTTAAGTATCAAGCACTCAATTTCGCTTGGCAATATTAGTAGCACGCTTGTAAGTGTCTATAAATAATGTTGACGTGTATTGTTTAAAGAGATGATAGTAAATTAATGATTATAAGCGTTATTATTGTATTTTTATTTACTTTTTACTATAAATATTACAGTATTCGTATCGTCCGATTCGTATTCGTTCGTCCAATTCAATCTTTATGGTGGCCCTGAAGTGCTTGCTGCGCAGTACCTCACCCCTCACCCCCGCTGACACGTGAATTTGTTACTGCGCAGCGACTCGCCTCATGTTCTGAGCCGTCATAAAGTTTAAATCGGACTGTATTGTTTTAATTTTATTATTTTATACGATGTTCAAATATCTGAGGGGCAATTCTCGTAATTTTAAGAACGTTCACAGTCTGATCTCGGTTTCAATCTTTTAAAAAAACCTCTGGTTTCCCTACATTTTGACAAGTTTTTGACATTTGTTTGTTTTAAATTACGAGAATTGGCCTTCTGCTGTTTTATGCAACATTTTTCTACTATTAGAAACAGATCGGTAGGTACAGTCAGCAACAAAAGTCGACTAACACTTCAGTTTTTTTAATCTCAGTTATTGAGCAAAATATAAAAACTTCAGTTTTTTTAATGTTGTTTTAAAAAAACTGAAGTGTTAATCGACTTTTGTTGCTGACCGTACTTTTTTTTCTTTTCAATGTTACGTACCTACTTCGTGAAATTTCTTCCTACTAATGAGTACTTTCAATCCCTAAAAGATTGCCAATGACGATTCAAATTCAGTCTGTTCGATATAATACTAGCTACGCCCCGCGGTTTCACCCGCATAAGTCTCCATCTCGTGGGAATATCGGGATTAAAAGTATCATATGTCCTAATTCAGGTTATGATCCCACGTGCCAAAATTCATCGCAATTCACCGCTTTAGCGTCATAGCGTAACATACAAAAAATCCAATATTTTCTCTTTATAGTTTAGATTAACGCCAATTTGCTGTCGGAGCGCGTCACCTACTAATATACCTGTCTTTTTACAGATTACAAGTACATAAAATCAAGAAGAGGACATCCTTTAGTGTTTCATGACGGCTACACTTACTGCCATCATCAAAAAACAAAGGACAATGTACACTGGAAGTGTTCTTCACACCGCAGTAAGAGCTGTAAGGCTAGGATCACACTGCACACTGACGGTCAAATTGTAAACGTTGCGCGTGTCCATAGCCATCCGAAACCGGAATTTCATTTTTGTGACGGAGAATATATTAGGATGTTACATTATAATAAAAGCCCTTCCAAATAAAAACTACCAAAAGCGACAGCCTTCCGGAACCTATAGTGCCCATCCCCTTCAACCAACTACGCAGGACTAAAAAAACATTTTATTGACACAATAGATTTTTTGTAAATAGATAATTGCTTCATATTCTGCAATAAATTACCAAAGTTGTGTCATCGCGCTTCTATGCAGTCCGACAGTGACCGCGCTTTAGGTCATGTAGTCCCCTTAAGTAAAAACAGCGGCTGGCTATCAACCGGGCACAAATTCAGATTACCAAACCAAATACGGACCATTTTGGCACTGGATTGTCAGTAGCCTGCCATCGGAAAATCATAATGACGTCGTTCAAGTAAGAGATTACCAAATCTGTCAAAATCTACAATTACGGCGTCAATGATCAATTTGGCCCCTGTAATGCTATTCTGTAAAAATATCACCGTGAAGACTTAGGTGAAGTGAGCTTAAAGTGAGCTGTCAATAGTGTCAATCCCTGGCATCTGGTGGAATGACAGCTCATTATAAACTCACTTCACCTAAGTTATCATGGTGATCTTTTTACAGAATAGCACCGCTGATAATTTTGGGAAAATGGCAGTGTTTATACTGCATTTGTTTTTAACCGTATTTGTAGTGGGACGTAGATTTGTGATCCCAACAGTAATAATGCGTGTGTGAATGAAATATATTTTTTGTGAATAATACAAGTAGATACTTAATAATGAGTCTATAACTAGCGCGGCCATCGGCTGATCAGACTAAAAACATTTATTAAAAAATAGAGGTGTTGTTTTTTTTATTTATTATTTAACTTAGTTTTATATCCTGGTGTGTATACTACAGTTTTTTTCTGGAAGAAACGAAAAGAAGGAAGTGGTGTGTGGGTAAGGAACCTGAGTACTTTCCTTCCCCACACACCACCCTATCTCTTGGCATAGCAACGATCAAGCCTTGAAATTAGCTAACAATCTGGGCTGATTAAGGACTCATTTTTCAAACGTCAGCTATCTTTTATCCTCGGAATTTCATTGAAATCGGAGCTTTTGTTAGGAAAACAAAAACTAAATTATTTGTCAGACAGTCATCCGTCGTTGGAAAAATCAGCCCTAAACAAATCTTACAAATATTAATAAAAAAAATGTTTTATTAAATTTGTTTCAGAACTCAAACCAATAAAATCAACGAAAGGAAAACCCATATTAGTATACAAAGGCTACCCTTTCTGGCACCACAGACATTATCTAAAAGCTCGTAATGACTTATGGCGCTGCAAAGCTTACAGAAAAGGATGCAAAGCGATGATCATCTCAGATAAGGGTAGCAAGATAACCGGCAACAATAACCATAATCACCCACCACCAGCATTTAGTGTTCATGATGGAGTATATGTAATTAGCGATAAGTAAATGAAAATCGAAAAATTATCGTAAGGAGGCGGACAGGGCTTCAAGGGTGGAGGGACGATCTTTGGTGGTTATTAGCATCTCAAATACAGAGAGAGAGAGAGAGGAGAGATTAGAGAGAGAAAGATAAGAGGGAGATTAGAGCGAATGACGATGCTCTCGCAACACGTCACCACGTCACTCCCGCACCGTGCAGTTGCTTTAGTGTGCATACACACGAGGGACATGCGTCAACAACAAAAGCAACTGCAACCGTCGACGTGTGACGACGGCAGCTTCCGACGCGTCGACGGCTGTCGTCGTGTATTTGAGTACGGTGCTCAAATACACGAGCGGCATATTGTCGACTGCAGCCGCCGACACTCGTCGATGGTTGCAGTTGCCTCTATCGACGCGTGTCGCTCGTGTGTATGAGCACTAGGACCGTTTCAGTTAAGCGGTAGGCCTGTAGGTGGTGACCCGTTAGGACACTGCTGCATGCGGATATAATGTTGACGGATATCATTAGCGCCAATTTGTAGGAACTTAGTTTTAATCAAATCATGTAAAGGTATTTTTTTTCTTTTATTAAATGTGTATTTCAAACCTTGACCGAGTTTTTTTTTTTTTTGTGAATTACTTATCAATAATTTGCATATCGATGAAATAAAATATTAAAAAAATATTATTCATGTTCATACCAAGGGATGGGCCACTTGTCTACTTGATAATAACCTTTAAATTTAAAAATGATGACGCTTTGTTTCAGATTTCAAGTACATCAATTCGAAGCAAGGCAAGCGGGTAGTTCTACATAAACAGTACACATACTGCTTCAATAATTATTCTGCTACCAAAGGCACAACCATATGGAAATGCTCAGGACGCATCAGAAAAAACTGTAAGGCGAAAGTAGTAGTAGATAATCTTGGTAACCTTATATATGTGAACGGAAACCACACCCATCCCCCGCCACAGTTTTACATCTGTAATGGACGCTACATCAGTATTTAAAACAGAAGAACTCTTCTTTCCTGTGGAAACCTTCATTGATACCCTCCTATCTGGGACAGGCGAAGTGTTGTGTCAGAACAAAACCGTCTCATCACAAAACACCACCGGGGTTTGAGTTTACGGTGTCAAAAAACCTTGGAAACTCTCTAGGGAAACACACCATTGGATGGTAAATTGCGGACGCTATGTGACAAAAACAGAGCAACAGCAGTCTTAGGAAACCCTAGCTTAAACGCTTTTGCTCGGGGGCTGGAGACGAGAAGTTAATTGTTTTTTATTACTTTCTTCTATTGTATCCTGGGGTTTTGAATTTTGGACCGTACAAGGAACACAGCACTGCGTGCCAAAACGGGCTGGACAAATGGCCTAAGAGAACCACCGATTGGGTTCCAATAAACCATCGCGGCAGGCCGAGACGAAGGTCGCGAGGTGACTCTTACTGAAAGAACTGGCCTGCACTAGCATAAGACAAAATTGTATGGAAAAGGGAAGGGGGGGGGGGGCTTTGTTCTGCAGTGGAACGATACAGGCTAGTTAGATTACACTTTCTATTTCTTCAGTTTTATAATTTAACGGTTTTCGAGTTGTTATGTTTTTCTTTTTCCTAATAAAATCCTTTTGTTTTATGCGTCTTTCAATCGCCTGACCTACTTAACTTCGTCTGACATATACGACTAGAACATGGCATCCTGGTTGTCACTTTCAGTAGGTACTTATGAGATGGACTTGCCAATAATGACCAAAATAGCAGAAACGGGCCACGGTTGGTCCAGCCTTAGCACATTACCATATTAGATAGATTAGCAATCACTTAAAAAAAGTAATTCGGCTGAGAATCAGCGTTCTTTAAAAGTCAAAATACTCATTCCCCCAAAACCCGCCTCTCACAACTTCCTAATGCTTTAGCTGGAAAGAGTAAGTGGCGCAACAAATTCCCCAGCAGCACAACTGTCTGTTAAGTTACAAGAACTTGATTTACTTTATTTGTTTATTTTTGGTTGTAATCATGGTTTAATTGGGCTTCATTTGGTTATTTTTGGTTATAATTATGGTTAAATTTGGTAAATTAGTCATGGTAAAATTATATCTGATGCCCTAGACCATAAGCATCCACCACCAAAATTTTTCAATATCCGCTATCGGTCCGTCCCTCCGTCTGTCTGTCAGCGGGCTGTATCTCATGAACCGTAATAGGACGGCTGAAAGTATCACAGTCTGAATTTTTATTGCCGCTCTAACAACAAATATTAGAAATAATTGTACGGTGGTACGTGTGGGAGTCTGCCACGCACTTGGCCGGTTTTTATACTTAAAAATGTGATATTTTTCAGATAATAGGATCAAGATCATAAATTCGGAGAAGGACAAGCAGTTAATTTTACACAAAGAGTACACATATAGCTTAACTAGAAGCTATTCAACAAAAAAGGCTACCCTCTGGCGTTGCACAGAGCGAAGAACTTTAAAGAATTGCAAGGCGGAAGTGGTTGTAGATGGTAATGATAAAATTATATCTGGTAACCTGGACCATAGCCATCCACCACCACAATTCTATATAAAAAATGGAAAATATTTTAGAATTTCTTAGAGAAACATTACAGACGAACATAGAACCTCCTCTTTTTTGAACTCGGTTAATAAATAAATAATATGAATATTAAAATAATTATAATTTACATGATTAACGATGAGACAGTCGTACGCGTTGTGATTATCAAAGACCTTAGATAAATATTTAGGATAGGATTAGGTATATAACTGGTAACTGGTAGGTGTTTAACTGTTGGTGGACCTCATTTAAATAAATAAATAATTAATATATTTATTTCCACATCTTTTTCATTTATTATTTTAACATTATTTTAACATTTTAAAATGTATTTAGATAATGTTGTGTAAGTTTTATGTCTGATTATATTACCTTCTTCCAATCGAGTGTCTATATTTCGTAATTTTATCCCAATAAAATCCTTTAAACTTTTCTCCTCTGCTAAAAACGGTTGCATTAGCCTGGTTTTTTGGACTGATGTAACAACTGATTTATTTAGCGGACTTTTGGTAGCTTATTTAATTTGACCCTGTCGCGATCCTCCTTTGACTAAATAAAAGAGGGGCCCGTGACTAAATAATAACAGCCGCACAAGTCGATCGATCAGGTTAAGCTACGCTTGCTGCGGTTGGTCCGTGGATGGGTGACCATCTTTACATACCGTGACCCCTCCGTGCCTCGGAAAGCACGTTAAGCCGTTGGTCCCGGCTGTCATTCGCGGATCTTTAACAGTCGTTACGGGTAGTCAGAAGCCCGAAAGTCTGACAACCAGTCTTACCAAGGGGTATCGGATTACCCAGTAACTGGGTTGTGGAGGTCAGATAGGCAGTCGCTCCATGTAAAATACTGGTATTCAGCTGCATCCGGTTAGACTGAAAGCCGACCCCAACATAGTTGGGAAAAGGTTAGGCAGATGATGATAACAGCGATCCGCCTTTGCCTCGTACGGGTGCAATCTGCTGATGCGGTGATGTGTCAAAATATCGCGATTTCTATACTATACAAGCTGACAGGAAAAGCGACGGGAAACCTATTACCATGGTTTCAATACACGATTCTGGACACCGCTGCGTTGAAATTTTTCGTCGGTAATCAAAAAAATCCACCACCGTCCACCTTCTCATTTGACAAACACTTTAATTTATTTCAGATTTTAAGTACATTACTTCGAAGAGAGGCAAGCAGTTAATTCTGCACAAAGAGTACACATATAGCTACACTACATTTTGTGCCAGAAATAATTCTACCTACTGGCAATGTTCTGGGCGAACTCGAACCTCAAAATGCAAAGCGAAAATAATAGTAGGTGATTATGGTAAAATTATATCTGGTAACCTAGAGCACACGCATTCGCCACCAAATTTTTTCATAAATAATGGAATATATTATAGACTTTACAATAAAAACAGTTGAGATGTAATTGCATTTTTTTTTAAGTTAGCCTACAGTGTCCCAATTCTGAGCAAAGGCCTTCCGGGCTAAGGACTACACGGGCGGGTTTTAGTCAGTAAGAGTCTGACACTCCCTTCCGCTCCACCCAGAGCGGGAGGGGTCATTTGATGATTTCCCATCCGCAAAAAAAAAAAAGGCCTTCCCCCAAATCCTTCCAAGCATCCTTTTCCGGGGCCATCACGACCCAACCCTTGCGGTACGCGTCTAGGTCGTCTCGCCACCTTTTCCTGGGTGAAGCTAAATACAATATGAATTGTATTTAGCTTCACTGTGTATTTCGATAATACCTGAAGAAGATGTATTAAATACTTCGATGGAGTTCTTTTTGTTTCCGCGCTGTCATGTGCAAGCGATGAAAAGGTGGACACCTTTTCATTTGACAAACACTGCTTTATTTCAGATTTTAAGTACATTACTTCGAAGAGAGGCAAGCAGTTAATTCTGTACAAAGAGTACACATACAGCTACACTACATACTGTGCCAGCAAGAATTCTACTCGTACCTACTGGCAATGTTCTGGGCGAGGTAAAACCTTAAAATGCAAAGGGAAAATAATAGTAGATGATTATGGTAAAATTATATCAGGTAACCTAGAGCACACGCATCCACCACCCAAATTCTTCATAAATAATGGAACATATTATAGACTATAGAATAAAAACAATTGAGATGTAATTGTATTTTTTTAGACAAGACAGAATTCACAGAATGGCTTCGTTTTTATAGTATTAGGGAATTTATGGAACATAAAAATTTAAAATTTGTACATTTATTAGAATTTTAACATTAAAAATGAGTAAATTGAATAGTAAATAATTGCATGATAATAGTAGATATTACTAATAATAGTAATATAACAAGAATGTATGTAAGCTTAATAAAATTTGCACGCTTGCTTGCAGGCAGAATACAATGACACTTAAAAGGTAGGTAATACTTCACAAACATTCCCAAAAAAACAAAACTGCATAAAGATCTTACCTTTACCAAAACAATGTATTTCTAGCAAATAAACGTTCGATTTGATTAAGTTAGCCTACACTGTCCCACTTCTGAGCAAAGGCCTTCCCCCAAATCCTTCCAAGCATCCTTTTCCGGGGCCATCACGCACGACCCAACCCTTTTTTTTTTCGGATGGGAAATCATTAAATGACCCCTCCCGCTCTGGGTGGAGCGGAAGGGGGTGTCAGACTCTTACTGACTAAAACCCAACCATGTTCCTTCCTTAGCCCTTTATGTTCCGGGCCAGCGGTAACCCTTTCGGACAATCCCGCTGACCTGGAACAGGCTTCGGCCGTAAGGGGCCCCTCAATTTATGCTGACATTTCTTTGAGGCGCGCTTGGTACACGTACGCGCCGTCCGGCACGGGCCTGGTCCTGATCGGACGGTGAGTTACCCATTACTCTCCGTCCGCAGGCCCGCGCCTACGGTGGCCGGCAGTCGTCCCTTGGCTCCCGACGCCCGGAGCGTCTCCCGCGACGACCCAACCCTTGCGGTACGCGTCTAGGTCGTCTCGCCACCTTTTGCTGGGCTACATTGTAATTCTTACAATCATCATCTTCTTGCCCTTATCCCATGTTTACTTGGGGTCGGCGCAACACGTTTTCTTCTTCCATTCGCCCCTGTCAACCGTCACGCTATCATTCACTCCCTTCTCTTTCATATCATTCCTCACACAATCCATCCATCTTTTCTTCGGCCTTCCTCTCCCTCTCCATCCATCAACATGTATATCCATCACTCTTTTAGTCACATGCGTTTCGTCCCTTCTCATCACATGCCCATACCAAGACAAACGATTTCCTTTCAACTTTTCTGTCACTGGCGCCACTTTCAGACTTCCTCTTATATACTCATTTCTTACTTTATCTATTCTCGTCACTCCACACATCCATCTCAACATTCTCATTTCCGCTGCATGCAATCTTTTTTCATCCGTCTTCTTCACGGCCCAGCATTCAGACCCATACAGTACGACAGGCCTTAACACGGACTTATAAATTTTCCCCTTTAACTTGAGGGGCATCCGTGGGTCGCAAGTTGTTCCTGTGACCTGTCGCCATTTCATCCATCCTGAGTTGATCCGGTGCGTTACGTCTCGGTCTACTTCGCCATCTCCTTGGACAAGCGACCCGAGGTACCGAAAGTCGGAGCAGATCGGTAAGGGCGTTCCGGCGAGAGATATGGGCACAGAACTGGAGAGACCACCAAAGTCGCAAAACAGGTACTCGGTTTTGGTCCGACTTACTCTCAGGCCAACGGTCTCGAGTCTTTCCCACCACACCTCCAATCTGCTCTGGACCTCTAGGCCGTTCTCGGCAACTAGCACAATGTCATCGGCGAACAGCATACACCAGGGAGCCTCTTCTTGGATATCCGATGTAAGAGAATCCATTATCAGCACGAAGAGGTACGGGCTGAGTGCTGAACCCTGGTGCAAGCCGACAGCCACATCGAAGCTGCCAGTAGTGCCCACTGTAGACCGGACTTGGGTACTGCATCGACTGTACATCGCTCTAATCAACTGCACATACTTCCCTGGCACACCTTTCTCCTTCAGCGCCCACCACAAAACTTCACGAGGCACTCTGTCGTATGCCTTTTCGAGGTCAACAAATACCATGTGCAAGTTTTTATGCGCACTTCTGTATTTCTCGCACAGCTGGCGGATGGCAAAGATGGCATCTGTTGTTCCTCGACCAGGCATAAAACCGAATTGGGTTTGCGAAATTTCAGTCTCTTCTCGCAGTCGCCTTTCAATAACTTTCTCCCAAGCCTTCATACTATGTGACACTAGCTTTATCCTCTATAGTTGTTGCACTCCAGCACATCACCTTTGTTTTTAAAGATGGGCACCAGCGAACTGTTACACCATTCGTCAGGTATGGCTTCTTCCAGCAACAACTTATTGAAGAATAAAGCTAACCACGTCCATCCATCTACCCGTAATAACTTCCATACTTCAACTGGTATTCCATCCGGACCTATTGCTTTACCATTCTTCATCCCATTTACTGCTATTCTCACTTCATCCATACTAATCATTCTCACTAACCCCTCATTTACTGGTTTATTCTCAAGCACACCACTCCAGTCATTCTCCTCATTCATCAGTCTCTCGAAATAGCTCTTCCACCTATCCTTAATTTTCTCAGCATCCGAAAGAACTATTCCAGTTTCATCCTTTATACACTTTATCTGACAAATATCCCTCGTCTTTCTCTCTCTAGCTCTAGCAAGCCGGTAGAGATGTTTTTGACCTGCTGGATTATCCAGTGTGTCATTGTAATTCTTATAATATGAATTGTATTTAGCTTCACTGTGTATTTCGATAATACCTGAAGAAGATGTATTTAATATTAAATACTTCGATGGTGTTCTTTTTGTTTCCGCGCTGTTATGTGCAAGCGGTGTGAGGCCCTGGTAAGCCGGGTGTGGGCCAGCACCAGTGGCAACCTGGCAATGATCGCCGACAGGTTGGACTGCCCTTATGTCCGGCATTCATGTGGCAGGCATATAGCTGTTCCAAAGCACAACTGCCCTAAAAAAGGAGTTTATTATTATTATTATCAGCCATTTCTGTCCCACTGCAGGGCAAAGGCCTCCCTTCCCTCCTTCCACTTATCCCTATCCAGTGCTGTTAAACGCCAATCCTTGTGGAAAGAGTCGAGCTCGTCCCGCCATCACATTCTGGGCCTGCCGCGTTGTCGTTTGCTGCTGTTTGGGACCCATTATGTGGTTTGCCCATAGCTTCTCCGGCATGCGACAGATGTGACCAGCCCAGTTCCATTCCATTCCAAAAAAAGGAGTGTTATTCCTATATTAAGTTTGTGTATTGTTATTGAAATTATGTGCGAATTACTTGATGATTAATAAATAATAAAACAATTTGCGCTTTTTTTAGGGTTCCGTAGCCAAATGGCAAAAAACGGAACCCTTATAGATTCGTCATGTCTGTCTGTCTGTCCGTCCGTATGTCACAGCCACTTTTTTCCGAAACTATAAGAACTACACTGTTGAAACTGGGTAAGTAGATGTATTCTGTGAACCGCATTAAGATTTTCACAAAAAAATAGAAAAAAACAATATATTATGGGGGTTCCCCATACTTAGAACTGAAACTCAGTTTTTTTTTTCATCAAACCCATACGTGTGGGGTATCTATGGATAGGTCTTCAAAAATGATATTGAGATTTTTAATATAATTTTTTTCTAAACTGAATAGTTTGCGCGAGAGACACTTCCAAAGTGGTAAAATGTGTGTGTCCCCCCCCTGTAACTTCTCAAATAAGAGAATGATAAAACTAAAAAAAATAAATGATGTACATTATCATGTAAACTTCCACCGAAAATTGGTTTGAACGAGATCTAGTAAGTAGCTAGCCGGTGAACCCAGAGCGGGAAGGAGTGTCAGACTCTTACTGACTAAAACCCACCCGTGTTCCTTCCTTAGCCCTTTATGTTTATAAACGATGGTACGGAACCCTCGGTGCGCAAGTCCGACTCGCTCTTGCCCGGTTTTTTTTAGTTTATTTCCTACAGAAATCTTATAAGCGTCTTATCTTGAATTTTTATTTTATACTTCGAAGTCAAATACTTTTTTATTTGACAACTACATTTTTCTGAATTCTTACAATTAACTTATACAAATATAAATTCACCCCTTCTTCCCATAGGGGCAGGCAGAAACTACAGAACGCCACCTGCTACGATCCTTACATACTCCTTTTGCCTCGTTTACGATCATACATATGGTCATACACGCACGCCGGTTGCAAGTACTGCGCACCTGACCTTTCAAAAGAACATCACCAATAAGGTCACAATATGTCCTCCAAGGGCATCCCCTCCTGGCGTTTCCACTCACAACTATCTTGTTAAAGAAAGGAAATACATTTATTTAGCACAGACTAAATGACACACAGTACACCAGAGACATACATCAGTTAATAGCAAATACCCAGCCCCCCCCTTTTTTTTTAACGAGCCCGTGTCTGGGCACCCTTCCCAAGTAGCACAAAACTGCATTATAAGATGTCACAAGAGGTAACATCGGTAATTTTAGCACTTATGAAGAGTTATTACAGTACACTCGACCTGCAATAGGTGAAAAGTGAGCTTTCACCTGAATAAGAACGTTATTATGCGTCACGGAGACCACAATGTAACGCTTGCAGCGTTAATATAGGTAACAAGTTCAGTATTATACAGCTTTAAGCAATTTAAAGGATTTTTGTGGACTTTAACTAAGCTATATTCTGAATTGAAGACCACAAGTGTACCCTTAGACCACTTGCATATTAAGAAAGAACACGTGAGCTACTATAATGTAATCAGTTATTCTGTGGCTTCAAATAACAAAGATATAATGCCTTTTGCTGCACACGGTGGAATTTGTGTAATGTTAATCAGCTTGTTACACGCAATCGTATAATAGCTCTTATAAAGCCCACATGATCACTATGGGTGAACATATATGATGCTAAGTTAAAGCAAACTGCTCTATATTAGCTCACATGTTACCCATAATCTACACACATTACCATGTTACCCAGTTATTTGCGTACATGTTACCCACTATCAAGCTTTACATGAATTTGTAGCTGACTTGTGTAAAACAAGAACCACTCGTAACAGCTCGTTGCTGATTCATGTACCACGAGTGGACACTTAAACAGCTCATGCTGTTTAATTGTGGTTAATACGGTACACATAGCTTGTCTGCCATTTTTTAGATTCTAACCTATGTACGTATACAATATAATAACAATTTGTTTTTGTTTAGTCAACGAAAATAACAACAGAATTTGAATAGAAAATGTAATGATTTTATACGTAAACAGCTTATTGTCAAATTACAAAGGAAAAATAAAAATACTTAATTTTTTATAATAATATCATCAACCTATTTTATACTATAATTTTCAAGTAAACAGTGATATTTTGAGAGCGCGTGAAAATTTTCGTCTATAATTATATAGTATTTGACAACAAACTCTGTTTCCCATTCGAATTTCATGCACATGGAGGAAAAAAACAAAGTTTTAATTATCGTTAACTTAAATTTGCCTATACTTCCCACAAACACTTTACAAAATGGTTCACACAAAACATATCAAAATAATAAGTAGATAGTAGGGTGAAAATTATTCACAATTTTGCCACTTGTGAATTGTCAGATCCATAAAAGAGTTACTGTTAGTTTAAAAGGTATCCTGGAGTGTATTTTGTGCTGAAAAATAGGTAATAAGTACTCTATTATTCAGCCCTTGTGGTGTATAAAAGGTAACACATACCCTGATAATCAGTCATTATTCAGCTCTTGGGGCGACTGTTACCTTTAATAATGCTCAAATAACGCTGATATAGTGCAACCAGCTACATTATTCAGCTAACAGCTGATTAATTTGTGCCCAAATCAGAGTTATATCAGCTGAGTAGGCGCCTCTAACGCTCTTACTCAGCAGGTTTATTCAGCTGAAATTTCCATTGTGACCAGTGATTCAGCTACTATTCAGCGCTTCTGTGCTACTTGGGTTGGTCCCACTGTGACGGGTCAGGTCATTGGTCCCGCCGCCTGCCAATTTTCAGCCGCAGAGGATAGGGAGAGCGGCCAACGTCATCAGCCCCAAGTCAACCTAACAATAAATCTTTTTTAGTCGCCTTTCAATATTAACCTATGCTATAAATATGCACTTTTTTTCAGATATCAAGTTCATCAATTCGAAGAGAGGCAAGCAGTTAATTCTGCACAAAGAGTACACATACTGTTTCACTAAATACTATTCTACAAAGAAATCTACCTACTGGCAATGTTCCGGGCGAACCTCCAAGAATTGTAAGGGGAGAATAGTGGTAGATGATCATGGTAAAATTATATCTGGCAACCTGGACCACAGCCATCCACCACCACAATTTGTCATCAGTAATGGACAATATTTCAGAGTTTAAAATACTTAGTAGGACTTAAGTAACAGTGGTGGCCCAGTAGTAATGGCCACGACTTTCGAATTATGGGTCATCAGGCGCTTTATTTTGTGTAAATTATTTCATCACCACTGCTCATCAAAACGGTGAAGAAAAACATTGCAATGAAACCGGCATTTCCTAGAACCAAAAAGTCTTACGTGAGACATCTACCAACCAGCATTGGGCCCGCGTGGTGGATTAAGGCCCATTCTTTCTCAGAGAGGAGGCCTGTGTCCCGGTACCTGGTGGGACCGTTACAGGCTGATTATGCTTATACTTCTGCTACAGTAGAACTTTAAATAGTGTCATTTGTGCTTAACTAAGTAGGTGAGAGTGCTTCAGAACAGTAGGTACGAACTTGAAAAGTGCGTCTACTGTTTTATTTTAAATTTGATCGCTCACATAATTATACTTATTGTTTGTTTAACTAAGGGGTAATCAAGTTACCCAGTAACTGGGTTGTGAAGGTCAGATAGGTAGGCGCTCCATGTAAAATACTGGTATTCAGCTGCATCCGGTTAGACTGGAAACTGACTCAAACATAATTGGGAAAAGGCTTATGCAGATTGTTTTGTTTACTCACATCATTATATTGTTTCTAAATTAATTGTGCGTTTTGCGGTCGAATTTATTGTTTGTACGTTTCCCTAATAAAATGTTTATAACGATCCTCGTCTTTTGAAAATTGGTTCTATTAACTTGATGAAGCATTTTTAGATTAAGAAATCATCCGTCTTTTCACTTGACAAACACTTTGTTTCAGATTACAAGTACATTACTTCGAATAGAGGCAAGCAGTTAATTATGTACAAAAAGTACACATACAGTTTCACTAATTACTCGTCTACCAAAAATACTACCTACTGGCAATGCACAGGATGCTCCAGAAAAAAGTGTAAAGCGAAGCTGTTAATAGATGCTCAAGAAACAATAATATCTGGTTGCCTAGACCATAACCATCCACCCCCACGATATTTCGTAAAAGATGGCAATTATATCAGAATTTAAAATAGAGACACTTGAAGTTTCATGATCCATAACAAAAAAACAAAAATAAGTTTATACAAAAAAAAATACATAGGTAATTATTATGGTTATGAAAGTATTGTCCGTATTTTCATAATCGTATTAGGCTATTTGACTGGTTTCTGATAAACATCTCAGATTATTTAATGGTGTCTAACGAGCCCACAAAAACCTATTACTTCAAATTGCATAATGTATTTCTTTTAGAAAATAGTAAATAAAAATGTACTGTTTAAATAAGCCGCCAAAACGCTATCTTTAACAATATGGCGTCGTGACGTCAAAATACACGTAAACAAACGTTGAAACGGTCGAGATACTAGACAAAAGTCATCTGTTCTGTCAACGATAGACAGAAATTGACTATATCGTGACGTCATCATAAGTTCAGCCAATCCAGACCGTTTTCGATTACGTGGCGCCAGATTTAAAAAGATGAAGTATTTTCGGGATTTTTTTAATAAATAATACATTGTTTTGTAGTAAAATTAATGCAAATCGATTTTAAAAGCGATAATCTATACGAGTGTCAATAATTATGACCTTATTTTTTACATTGTCAAATAGCCTATTATTATGTATTTTTTTTTTGTATACTTAACTTTTTTTTGTGTTTTTCATAAGGTGGTCTGCAGTAAAGATTTTTATTTATTTATATAACAATTGATTATTGTAATATGAATTTTAACGGCTATTATGTAATTATTTTTAATGAATTCGGAATGTATTAATATAGGTAGCTAAATAGAATTGTATTAAAATGTCAATAGTTGGTATATTTATAATGAAATGAAATTATTAATTGAGAATAGAGTAAATTTATTTGTTTTATCAATAATGTGTGGTTTATATCTATTAATTGTTATTGTTAATTCACCATTCTAAATAAGGCGTTTTAAACGTACACATTTTATAATAATCGATTCATCAATAAATCAACAAATTATGTTTTTGATCGGCTTGAAATATTAGCTTATTGGCAACTTTAAATAACCATTGTAAGTATATTGTTACTATAAAAATATTTTCATTATAATTAATATTCATATTATTTAATGGCATTTCACAAAGTATTTTGATAATTATCCGTTAGTTTTGTGTACAGACGCCAGCACATCAAGCTACCCTAAACTGTCAAATTTTCCCAATCAACTTTGAGCCTTATGCTTTAGCGATAAAGTTTAAAATCTATTAAATAAATTTGACAGATTGTAGTAGCTTGATGTGCTGGCGGCATCTGTACAATTGCTTAACTTGTATATTTAAATTTTAATAAAACCTTTAAACTTAAACAGTGTATTGATTTTGCATTAAATTCTCCTACGAAGTACCTAATCATTCTTTGATTTTTACAATGACGTTGCTTGATTTCAGATTATAAGTACATCAATTTAAATAATGGCAAGGGTCAAATTCTGCACAAAGGGTATATGTGTACCTACTCTTTTTTCAATTTGGCCCTTGCCAGAAAAAGAGTAATCGCAGAGGCAGTATAAAGTACTGTTTCTGCGATTACTCTTTCACCAATGGTACCGACGCCAGCAGATCAAGCTACCCGAAACTGACAAATTTTCCCAATCAACCTTGAACCTTATATTGTAGCGATAAAGTTGAAAATCTATTGAAGAAATTTGACAGATTGTAGTAGCTTGATATGCTGGCGTCTGTACAATATGAAAATGCTCTGGACGCAACAGATCGTAGTAGATGCTATTTACGAAAACTACGTAAGTCAATAACCACATCTTAACAGGAGAACCCTATTAGGAGTGTCATAAGCCTAACCTTTTTACATGGAGCAACTGCCCATCTGACCTCCACAACTCAGTTACTGGGTAATACCCCTTATAGAGACCTTTCGACTACCCGCAACGACTGTCAAAGATCCACGAAAGCTGGGACCAATGGCTTAACGTGCTTTACGAGGCACGGAGGGGTCACGGACCAACCGCGCCAAGCCTAGCTTAACCTGATCGATCGACCCGTGCAGCTATTATTACTTAGCCAAGAGGTCAAGCATTCTAGGATTAACACTGTTGTTTAGCACTTGATGAATTTATGTAATTCTGTTGTTTCTAAACATACATAACGGTACTACTGAGAATGTATATACCCTGTTTTAGACAATATAATATAAGCACTTATATTATTTTTCCAGGTTGATACCACATTATTATTATTTCCATCAGAGCCAGTTTATGTTTTGTACTTTTAACTTGATGAAGCATTTTTAGATTAAGAAATCATCCGTCTTTTCACTTGACAAACACTTTGTTTCAGATTTCAAGTACATTACTTCGAATAGAGGCAAGCAGTTAATTATGTACAAAAAGTACACATACAATTTCACTAATTACGCGTCTACCAAAAATACTACCTACTGGCAATGCACAGGATGCTCCAGAAAAAAGTGTAAAGCGAAGCTGTTAATAGATGCTCAAGAAACAATAATATCTGGTTGCCTAGACCATAACCATCCACCCCCACGATATTTCGTAAAAGATGGCAATTATATCAGAATTTAAAATAGAGACACTTGAAGTTTCATGATCCATAACAAAAAAAACAAAAATAAGTTTATACAAAAAAAATACATAGGTAATTATTATGGTTATGAAAGTATTGTCCGTATTTTCATAATCATAATTATTATGTATTTTTTTTTGTATACTTACCTTTTTTTTGTGTTTTTCATAAGATGGTCTGCAGTAAAGATTTTTATTTATTTATATAACAATTGATTATTGTAATATGAATTTTAACGGCTATTATATAATTATTTTTAATGAATTCGGAATGTATTAATATAGGTAGCTAAATAGAATTGTATTAAAATGTCAATAGTTGGTATATTTATAATGAAATGAAATGATTAATTGAGAATAGAGTAAATTTATTTGTTTTATCAATAATGTGTGGTTTATATCTATTATTATTGTTAATTCACCATTCCAAATGAGGCGTTTTAAACGTACACATTTTATAACAATCGATTCATCAATAAATCAACAAATTATGATTTTCATCGGCTTGAAATATTAGCATAATGGCAACTTTAAATAACCATTGTAAGTATATTTTTAGGTACTATAATAAATATTTTCATTATAATTAATATTCATATTATTTAATGGCATTTCACAAAATATTTTGATAATTATCCGTTAGTTTTATGTACAGACGCCAGCACAACAAGCTACCCGAAACTGTCAAATTTTCCCAATCAACTTTGAGCCTTATGCTTTAGCGATAAAGTTGAAAATCTATTAAATAAATTTGACAGATTGTAGTAGCTTGATGTGCTGGCGTCTAGCGTCTGTACGATTGCCTTACTTGTATATTTAAATTCTAATAAAACCTTTAAACGTGTATTGATTTTGCAATCTCCTACGAAGTAATCACTCTTTCATTTTTATAATGACGTTGCTTGATTTCAGATTATAAGTACCTATATCAATTTAAATAATGGCAAGGGCCAAATTCTGCACAAAGAGAATATGTGTACCTACTCTTTTTTAAATTTGGCCCTTGCCAGAAAAAGAGTAATCGCAGAGGCAGTATAAAGTACTGTTTCTGCGATTACTCTTTCACCAATGGTACCGACGCCAGCAGATCAAGCTACCCGAAACTGTCAAATTTTCCCAATCAACCTTGAACCTTATGTTGTAGCGATAAAGTTGAAAATCTATTGAAGAAATTTGACAGATTGTAGTAGCTTGATATGCTGGCGTCTGTACAATATGAAAATGCTCTGGACGCAACAGATCGTAGTAGATGCTATTTACGAAAACTACGTAAGTCAATAACCACATCTTAACAGGAGAACCCTATTAGGAGTGTCATAAGCCTAACCTTTTTACATGGAGCGACTGCTCATCTGACCTCCACAACTCAGTTACTGGGTAAATACCCCTTATCAAGACCTTTCGCGCTTCTGACTACCCGTAACGACTGTCAAAGATCCACGAAAGCTGGGACCAATGGCTTAACGTGCTTTACGAGGCACGGAGGGGTCTTAATAATGTAGAGATGTTCACCCATCCACGGACCAACCGCGCCAAGCCTAGCTTAACCAGACCGATCGACCCGTGCAGCTATTATTACTTAGCCAAGAGGTCAAGCATTCTAGGATTAACACTGTTGTTTTACACTTGATGAATTTATGTAATTCTGTTGTTTCTAAACATACATAACGGTACTACCTACTGAGAATTTATATACCCTGTTTTAGACAATATAATATAAGAATTTAATAGAAGCACTTATATATAATTTTTCCAGGTTTATACCACATTATTATTATTTCCATCAGAGCCAGTTTATTTTTGTACTTTTAATATAATATATTTTTTAAATAACTCGTCTTGTAATAAGTGATTGCATCGGTTTGATGTGGCCTTTTAAACTAGTAAGTTATTCTTTTTATTTCAGATTTTAAGTACGTCACGTCACAGCAAGGCAAGCAGTTAGTTTTGTACAAAGAGTACACTTACGGCTTCACCAATTCCACTTCTAAAAGAACTAGCTACTGGCAATGCACAGGACGAACAGCGAGCAAGTGCAGAGCAAAAATAGTAGTAGATGATCATGGTAATATTATATCTGGTAACTTAGACCATACCCATCCACCACGACGATATTTCATAAAAGATGGCAAGTATATCAGAATTTAACATATAAACACTTGAGATGTCACACTACATTGTCCTTATTTTTATAATCATATTCATATATTATTGAATCTTTTATAAAATATTTGAATGATTTTGCGTAAGCTGCGCCCCGCGGTTTCACCAGCATAAGTTTTGATCCCGTGGGAATATCGGGATAAAAAGTAGCCTATATGTTAATCCAAGGTGTCAGCTACCTCCATACAAAATTTTATCAAAATTGGTCCAGCCGTTTGAGCGTGAAGAAGTAACAAACATATAAAAACACACACACACACAAACTTTCACCTTTATAATATTAGTCTGATTGCTTTACTTGTATAGCTAAACGGTTGTATTTAATTACTTAACCTAATAAAATGTTTAAACTTAAACGATATTTTATTGGGTTGTAAAGCAGGTTACAGGTTGTATTGATAATTTTGTAGGTAGATAGTACTTTGTAGATAGACAAGGAGTTAATTTTGTACAAAGGGCACATGTACGACGTAAAAAAACCTCCAGATTAGATAAAAAAAACCCTCTTTTCAGATATCACGTACGTCGTTTCAAGGCAAGGCAACCACCGGTTAGCTTTGCACAAAGATTACACTTACAGCCTCAACTATTCCACATTAAAAAAAACTACCTACTGGCATTGCAGAGGGCGTAGAGCAAACAATTGCAAAGCAAAAATAATACTAGATGATAATGGTAAAATTATATCTAGTAACCTAGACCACACCCACTTACCACCCACATTCTTCATTAAAAATGGACAATATTACACACACACAAAAACACACAATAAGCGTAAAATGTGGTTTTCCAATGATTATTTTTAGTAGCTTGGTTAGTGTACACGAGTGGACTCCGTCAACACTAGAGGCTACTGCAGCCGTCGACTCGTCTAAGGCTGCCAGCGACAACGTACCTAGTGTTCGTGTATTTGACAAGTCCGAGATGGGCTGCAGACTGCAACCGCAAGCGACAGGCGGCAGGCGGCTAGCGGCTGCGGTTGACCGCAGTGCTGCCTGCGGTCGCGGTTGCTTCTATTCCAAGCGCGGCGGCATGCCACGACTGCTTAATGCATAGAACCATGCCTTAATTTCTCTTCATCATCTTCCGAAAAAGTCGACATTTTTGTACACTGGCGCTGCAGTCTGCGGTCGCTGCGCGCCGCGGCTGCTCGCTCATAGAAACCAGTGGTGTCGCTTACAGTTTGGGGTTGCAGTTTGCGGTCTGCAGCCCATCTCGGACTTGTACCTTTACTCAAATACGCGCTGTCGACGGCTGCGTGCAGTTGCCTCTACCGTTGACGTGTGCCGCTCGTGTGTATGAACACTTGGGCCTTTGTCCAGAAGACCAGAATGATTTTTCGTCAGAGATGAAAAATATATTAGAATTTAAAAATAAAATACAAACACTTGAGATGTAACTGTCTTTGTTTTTCATATTCATGATTATTATTTTAAGATTTAGAACAATGCAAATAGATAATTGTGAGTAAATTTTAGTTAATTTACTTTAATGTTGTTCGAGGTTTTTTTCTTCACATCGAGTTGTATGTTTTGTGTTTTTATCCAAATAAAATATTTTAAACCTTTTGCGTGTTTTAATAATTAGTTTATTTATTCATTTATTTTTATTTATTAAAAAACACAGACACCAAATATACGAGTAGCATAACTTAAAACAGTATTTCTTAGTTAAAAGGACTTCATTAATCACCTTGTTATTTGATAATACCGTTGCTTTATTTCAGGTTTTCAGTACATCAAATCGAAGAAAGGCAAGCAGTTAATTTTATATAAAGAGTATTTACACTGCTTTAACAAATACTCGTCTACCAAAAAAACAACCTACTGGGTATGCACAAGCCGCTCCGCGAAAAATTGCAAGGCGACAATATTCCTAAATGATCTTGGTAAAATTATATCGGGTAATCAAGACCACACTCATACACCACCCAAATTCGTCATCAGCAATGGCCAATACATCAGAATATAAAGAGACATGTTCAAGATGTCATCATCATCATCTGCCTAGCCTTTTCCCAACTATGTTGGGGTCGGCTTCCAGTCTAACCGGATGCAGCTGAATACCAGTATTTTAAATGGAGCGACTACCTATCGGACCTCCACAACCCAGTTACTGGGTAATACGATACCCTAGTAAGACTGGTTGTCAGACTTTGGGGCTTCTGACTAACCCGTAACGACTGTCAAAGATCCACGAATGACAGCCGGGACCAATGGCTTAACGTGCTTTCCGAGGCACGGTGGGGTTACGGTATGTAGAGATGGTCACCCATCCACAGACCAACCGCGGAAAGCGTAGCTAAACCTGATCGATCGACCTATGCGGCTGTTATTATTTAGCCACGGGCCCAATGTTCAAGATGTCACAGTCTTTAATTAAATAATATGTATTTTATCAGTCACGATGTATTTAAGTAGATAATTATGTGTACCTAAGTTTAACGTTAATAACTTTTCACACCTCCTGTTAGCTAATATCAAATTAATTGTTATGCAAACCTAACCCAAATCAAGTCATAATAGGCTCTAACCGGGAAATAATATTGTATTGAAATCATTGTGACCCGCTGGTCAATAATGTGACTTGAATTTGGAACCTCAACAAAAAACACGAATTAAAACTTTTAACTAATATATAACAATAATGTAAATTAATTAAATAGATAACACAAAAATAAAAACAATTGTTTCCTGTATATGGCGAAGACCAAAATGATCGAATAATGTCTCGCCCAACCACTGCACTGTTTCAACATTATCTGTGGCGGTAATTCCGACATGTCAACAGCTGATCGGTTGCTGTCGCGCGTACCCTCGCGGTACAATGGATTTGGGCGTAATATTTGCGATATTATTAATTGTATTTCCGATAAAATTGCATGAGTTTAGATAAAATAGTGTGCCTTAACTCCTTAGTTTTGTTCAGGAACTAACTCAGAGCTACCGGACTCTTGAGCCCTAGAATCCTCCGTTACATTCGGTATTCCCATAGTGCCCGCGACAAAACACCTTTGTGAACAATACTACTATTAGTTTTATATTGAAACTTATTGTGAGAGTACTTAATTAAAATGAAAATTACTTTTAGTTTGTTTTATTATAATTTAATCTGCTGAAGCTATTTCCAAAACTTCTTCTGATCGAGTTTTATGTTGTGTTATGTTGTTTTGCGTGCGTTTTTATTCTAATAAAATCTTTTATGCTTTTTGCGTATTTTAATAACTGGTTAGGGATCACGGATATAGGGATACAACAAAACTGCTAGGCGACAAGATTCTTAAATGATTATGGTAAAATTATATCTGGTAACCAGAACCACACCCATCCACCACCCAAATTCATCGTCAGAAATGGCAAAAATAACAGAATCTGTAATAAAAGGAGTGAAATATCGTTTTTCTATTACAATATTTGTATGTTTACTCTGATTGTGAGGGTTTCCATGATTCTTTCAGCTTTTAATTAAGGAATCCATCAACTGCTTGAAGATATTATATTAACATTTTTACCAACGAAGAAGTTGGTAAAAATTTTAATATAATAGATAACCCGATTTCCTGTTTGACTCTTTCCTATGTTTAAAATGTTGAATCGAAATGTTCTTTCTAGTTTCTAAGTTAAAATGAAATGAAGGATGTAGTTTCTTATGTTGAGTGCTTAAAACGTTATGTTATAAAACATTGTTATTTTAACTGTTATATTCACACGATTGTGGTTAATTCCCTTATTATATTAATTACGTTACTTTATTATCTTGTTCAGATCAATCTCTTATTTTGTGTGAATTCTAAAAAACTTTACTCAACTTTTAATGACTGACTAACATTTGATGATCAATTTGTTTACTAATAATACTTTTAATAATAACAATTAATTGGCTTTATTTCAGATTTCAAGTACATCAAACTAAATACAGGCAAGCGGCAAATTCTGTACAACGAGTACACGTACTGCTACAACAATTACTCATCTACCAAAAAAACTAGCTACTGGCGATGCACATGTCAGAGCGCGAAGAAATGTAAGGCGACTATATTAATAGATGACCATGGTAAAATTATATCAAGTAACCGAAACCACACCCATCAACCACCCAAATTCTTCATAAGTAATGGACAATATATCAAAATCTAAATATAAAATATATCATACTTGCTAATGTAAGTATTCAAAACTTCTTGGATGAGGTGCTTAATAAAGATAGGTGTATGTTTTTCTCTTCAGGCCAATAATAGCGTGCTTCATACTCTTTCTTTTGTATTTATACAGACGCCAAGCTACTACAATCTGTCAAATTTGTTCAATAGATTTTCAACTTTATCGCCACAACATAAGGTTCAAAGTTGATTGGGAAAATTTGACAGTTTCCGGTAGCTTGATGTTCTGGCGTCTGTACATTCAAACCTTGTAAACTTTTCACGTCTTTTCGTAACTGGTTCGATTGGCTTGATGTTGCATTTCAGACTAAAAAAAATAGTTACTTTTATCTCGATAATAATATCTTTGCTTGATTTCATATTTCAAGTACATCAAATCAATTAAAGTTTATTCCATATCTTCTTCAGATCGAATTCTATGTATTGCACTTATCCTAATAAAATCTTATGAACTTTCCACGTCTTTTAATTAATAATTGGTTAAATTGGCTTGTTGTTGCATTTTTATATTAAGTTACAACCATCTTTCAATTTTATAACGAAGTTGCTTTATTTCAGGTGTCACGTACATAAATTCGAAGAGAGGCAAGAAATTAATTCTGTACAAAAAGTATCCATACTTCTTCAGTAAATATTCTTCTGTCAAAGGAACGGCATACTGGCGTTGCTCAAGCCGGACCACAAATAATTGCAAGGCGACAATATTTGTAGATAATTATGGTAAAATTATATCTGGTAACCAATATCACACCCATCTTCCACCCAATTTCTACATAAAAAATGGACAATATGTCAGAATCTATCAATAAAAAGCGTGTAATGTGGATTTTACATTAATATTTTTAGTAGTTTACTATTTTAAGTAGGCCTTAGGCCTGTGCCCAGACGTGGGGCAGCATCGGATTACAAAAAAAAAATTAAAGTAGCTCACTAAGTCTGGCTCTTCAATTTAGTCCATTTTCATCCACGGTTTGCCTACGTAATCCATTAACTGCATCAAGATTTCTTCAAGAGTCTAGGTGAACATTTTAGTAGACTGTCAGTGTTTTGCTCTTTAATGTTGAATCTGCATAATTAAATCTAGTTTAATTTTTAGTCTTCACGAATTGAAGAATTTAGTCTCTAAGGGCCTGTGCACACCACGTTTTTTATACGCGCCGTTGACGTGCGTTTTAGAAACGTGCGTCGACGGCGCACTTTTATCCTACAGAGTAGTGCCTGCTGGTATCTGACTCACGTGCGTATCGCGTCTATATCGCTACAAACGCGCGTCAAACGGCGCGTTTAAAAAACGTGGTGTGCACAGGCCCTAATGTTAAGTGCTTGAAAATGTATGTGTTTAACTCTTTTTCTCTTTTAATATTTATACGGTTGTGGTTAGTTCTATATTCATCTTGTTTAGGTCGGTCTCATTTCGGTATGTTTTGCATTTATATCTTAATAAATACCTGAACATTGTACTTGTTTTTTAATGGCTGACTACCATTTGAAGTTTAAAAAATAAAATAGCTACTGGCTACGTACAGCGCGCGGCGCAAAAACGAGGTCGCCTTGAGTCATCCAGCAGTACCAACCAAAATACAAAGGACTTGATTTTCTGTTTTTAGTTTCAAAACGCATCCATTTAGTTTCTTATTGTAAGGAAGCCTTCCTTATAATAAGAAACTACATAACGGAAATTTTGTTTTTTTTTTTACTTTTTAGTTTGTTCACACAAAAATTAAAGATCTGTTGAAGTTTTTTATGTCTTTCTACTTTTATTCCAACAAAATCCTAACGCAAAAAGTTATTTTTTTGCGTGTTTTAATAAGAGGTTGGATTGGCTCGATGTTACATTTCCATATTAAGATACTCTGGATGTCAGGTACTTTTCTACTTGATAATAACTTTACTGTATTTCAGATGTGAAGTACATAACTTCAAAGAGAGGCAAGAGGTTAATTCTGCACAAAGAGTACACGTATTGCTTCAATAATTACTCTTCTACCAAAAAAACTACTTTTTGGCGATGCAGCACAAGCCGCATCACAAAGAAGTGCAAGGCTGCAGTGTTTGTAAACGATCATGATGAAATTGTATTTGGTCGCTTCGACCATAGTCATCCCCCTGTGCCGAGAAGACGTGTTTCTTGTGATCTCCCGTATACTTTACTCGAGAAAAATAGTTTATAACCCATTAAACAGTTGAAGATTTATACAATATCGTGATCAACATAAAAAACTATAACAGTGAAAAAACTATAACAGTGCTTAAACAACTTACTTATTATTATATTTATTACTTATAGCTTTATTTATCCATACATTTAAAATTACATTATAAAGATTTGAAGTAGTAAATGTATATGTTTTATTGTATGGCCCCTATAGGGTAGAAACCTGCTTATGTGTCGATCCCGTGGGAATATCGGGATAAAAAGTATCCTAAAATTCTCCATTGTATAATTTCAAAACTAATCTATTTACTCTCTTATTGTAAAGGGCTTTTAATAGAAAGCTTTAGTTTTTTTTACTTTGTAGTTTATTCACTTATAAATTAAAGATCTATTGAAGATATTTCTATGAGTTATTCAAATCTTGTTCTGATATTTAGCACTCTTTCATACTAATAAAATCCTTTAAAAATTATGCGTCTCTTTTAAGTGGTTGAACAACCTCATAGCATAGCAATGCATAATCAGCCTATAATGTTCCCACTGCTGGAACACAGGCCTCCTCTCCTCGGGGAGTGGGCCGTAATCCTCCATGCGAGTCCAGTGCGGGTTGGTAGATGTCACATGTCTCAACAACCCCAATGTAACTTTTTCATAACATAAATTAATCAGGTACTTTTCAGCTTGATAATAACTTTGCTTTATTTCAGATTTCAAGTACATAAATTCCAGGAGAGGCAAAAAGTTAATACTTTACAAAGAGCATACGTACAGCTTTAACAATTACTCTTCAACCAAAGGAACTTCCTACTGGCAATGCACAAGACTTACCACAAATAAATGCAAGGTGAAACTGGTAGTAGATGATAATGGTAAAATTGTACCTGGAAAGAGTGACCAGCACACACACCCGCCTCCGGCATATTTCATCAGTGACGGACAATATATCAGAATCTAAATGGAACTTAATATTAAGAAAGTGTTTCTAGTTGAAAGGAATGACTGTATTTATAGATATTGCATGTTTTGAATGTTAGAATGGTTACCTAATGGTTATTTTCTGTGTATTAATGTTTTAAGAATATGAAGTGTAGGGAAAGGATTATGTGAAGAAAATAACACAAATAAAATTCTGTAAACACATTTGTTACGATCGTCAGTCATGTTTTGATCAACGTACAACCTGACACTGACCTGCAAATTGTTAAAACTTGAGATAAATTGAATTCCGTGACATCCCAGCGCTGATTTGCTGGATTCGTTTTCTCCTCTACCGATATTTTTACTCCTCACAGATTTTGTTTATATGTATGTATGTATCTATCTATTTATGTATCTGTTTATATGTATGTATCTATCTGTATTTATTCTTGTATTTTATAGTCATTTCCGAGCTATTTATCCCTTTTGTTGCACCTGCGATGTTTTGTCTCTGCATCACCCTAAGGTTAAGGTTAAGGTTATTTTTATGTCTGTAATTTATTTGGTGTACATAATAAAGAGTATTTCTATTCTATTCTAAGGTTGACTAGTATAAAATGCTTCAGGCATTAAGTCCGCCTTTGTACAGTAATTCTTTTACTTGTGCATAAAGTTTTAATAACTAAATAAATAAATTCCGCGGACTACCTTAGCGCATTAAGGAATGTTTATAAATAAACCCCAACTTGTACGATTAACTTACCTATCTTTTTATTTACATGCGATTCGACTGTGTGTGTGTTCTTCACTGTGTGTGTTAACGAACCTATTTTTCTTTGTTTCTTTACAAGCATAATTCCAATAAAATGAAATATTTCACGTTTTTTCTAAGTGGTTGAATGGGCTTGATTACTGAAGAATCAGAGAGCAGTAGTGGCTCAGTGGTAGCGGCCCCGACTTACGAGTTGTAAGTCGTGGGTTCGAACCTACGCGGGCACTTTACTTTGTGTAATTTATTTCATCACCACTGCTCTCAAAACGGTGAAGGAAAATATCGCGAGGAAACCGGCTTGTCCTATAACCAAAAATTCGAAGACATGTAACATCTACCAACGCTCACTGGGCCCGCGTTGTTGATTACGACCCACTCTCACACAGAGAGGAGGCCTGTGTCCCAGCAGATGGAACGTTATAGACTGGTTATACTAAAGTATCACTCATGTTAATTTCAACTTGATAAACATAACTTTTATTTCAGATGAAGTCAAATACATAAGTACAATGCAAGGCACGCAGTTAGTTCTACATAGGGATTACACATATTGTTTCAATCATAAGTCTTCTATCAAACGGACTGTCCAATGGCTGTGTTCAGGAAGAAGCAGAAAAAACTGCAAGGCAAAGATTATAGTAGACGATAATGGTAAAATTGTATCTGGTAACCTAGACCACAGCCATCCACCACCACGATTTTTTATTGATCCTAAAGGCCGATATATCAAAGTTTAAATCAAAATCATTTATTATACACGTAGCTTAGAGTTAAGAAATCATTATGATTAAGAAGAGGTTAATCTTAACTTAACTTTAAGCAGTGTTTAGAAATAAACACCCCAAGGTCTTTACTGTCGTTAATTTGAGAAATGAATTTGTGGTTCAATTTCTGAGTCTAGTCTTGTGTTTCGTAAATCTAGTTTAATATAATTCTTCTAATTTTATATAATCTATTCTTTTATTTTTCTTTTGTATTATCTATTTTTTATTTGTTACATAATTGATACCATGTCGTCTTCAACTAGTTCTTAAGAATTGTAATTTCTTCCAATAAAATCCTTTAAAAAATTATCTTCTTTTATTAAGTGGTTGGCTCATGGTAAGAAATGATCCATCTTTCAACTTGACAAACTTAACTTTATTTCAGATTTTAAGTACATCAATTTAAAGAAGGGCAAGCGGTTGGTTCTGTATAAAGAGTACACGTACTGTTTTATATATCAGTCTACTATCAAAGGAACTACGTACTGGGATTGCACAGGAAGCACCACGCAACAATGCATGGCGAAACTTGCGGTTGATGATTATGGTCAAATAATTATACCTCGTTGCCGAGACAAGCACACCCATCCGCCCCCACAATTTTTCATCAAAAATGGAATATATATCGAATTAGTCAGCATGTAATGTCCCTACTGCTGGGACACAGACCTTCTCTTTCTGTGAGAGGGAGTGGGGTCATTGGGAGTTGGTGGAAGTCGCATATCTTTAAATTTTTTGGTCTAGGACATGCTGGTTTTCTAACGATGTTTTCCTTCACCGTTTTGAAAGCAGTGGGGATGAAATAATTTGCACGAAGTAAAGTGCCTGCCTGGATTCGAGTCTATGACCTACAAATCGTAAGTCATGGGTATTTCCACTAGGCCTTTAGTGTAGGTCTTTAGTTTGAAACGTAATATTAAGGTACTTTTTTTGTTATGTATAATGTAGGTTTTACCTTACTGTTCTTGGTACTTAAATTAAATTTTATAATTTTAAATCTCTTGTGTCTATTTTCATATGTGTTTTTATGATTGAGTTCTTATGTTATGCATCTTTTATGTCTGGCTAGCGTTTGAGGCTGATTATTTATCCGTAAATTTAAGCCAGGCGTTTGAGATAATTTTCAAGTTACGGAACAACAAACTGAGTGCAACAAACACAAAGTTCAAATTCCATTGCACCCAAAATTTATTAGGACATTTTTTACTCAAAAATTAACTTAGAATACATTTCACTAAAGTAGATATATGATTAAGTGGCGATGGAATGTAAAGAACTGAGATTATGAACTGCTATAGACATAAGCCACGTTGCATTCTATAAAAACTTTAATTTAGAAAATTTGTTGTTTTTTAGATTTCCAGTACATAAATTCGAGGATGGGAAAGCAGTTGATTCTGTACAAAGGGCACACATACTGCTTCAATCACCACACTGTCACCAGAAGAACTACTTACTGGCAATGTACTGTAAAGAAGTGCAAGGCGAAATTAATTGTCGATGATAATGGTAAGATTGTATCTGGCAATCAAGATCACTGCCATCTCGCGCCTAGATTTTGTATCAGTAATGGACAATATTTCAGAATATAATATAGAAGGGCGCGGGTAAAGAGTTCCTGGAAAGACTTGGGGGAGACCTTTGCTCAGCAATGGGACAGTATTGTGATTATCCTACACTGTCGCACTGCTGAGCAAATCCTTCCAGATATTCTTTTCAATAACCACGTCGATCCAATGCTTGCGGTACGCATCTTGGTAGTCTCACCACCTCTTCCTGGGCCGGCCTCGGCGGCGCCTTCCATCGTCAGGCACCCACCGTGTGGATTGGTTGCCCAGCTATCACGGTGCATGTGGCTGATGTGATTTGCTCAATACCATTTAAGCTTGGCAGCCTTTTTCCATACCTCTAAGATTTCTTAACTTCGAGAAAGGTTCTGGAGTGGCGACCGCGTACCGGAAGACGTAGCGTTGGAAGGCCTCCCACAAGGTGGACCGACGACCTTGTGAAGGCCGCAGGAACCCGTTGGATGCGAGAAGCACAGAACCGGTCGAAGTGGAAGTGCTTGGGGGAGGCCTATGTCCAGCAGTGGACGTCTTTCGGCTGAAATGATGAAGCCCACCCCATTGTGTCACCCTTTGTAAAATTTCTATATATATATCTGTAATTTATATGGTGTACAGACGCCAGCACATCAAGCTACCCGAAACTGCCCAATTTTCCCAATCAACTTTTAACCTTATGCTCTAGCGATAAAGTTGAAAATCTATTAAAGAAATTTGACAGATTGTAGCAGCTTGATGTGCTGCGTCTATACATAATAAAGAGTATTCTATTCTTAACAAAAAAAAATAATTGCCTATGTCCAGCAGTGGACGTCTTTCGGCTGAAATGATGATGATAAGATTTCAGAATTATTAAAAATATATACAGGCTGGTCAAAAAGTGGAGGATCAAACGAATTAGGGAGATAAAGGAGGTCATTTACAAAGCTTTTAAAGTGAAAAAGAATTTTTGTTAACGCTTCATCTTCTCTTCGGAAAAAATAATTGCTCTTGGGTACCCAGAACCGCAATAGAACTTTTGTAGTGCTGATATATTATCTAGAAATAATACAACACCGTTTGTTTTATTGTTTTATATAACATATTTTTATTAGTCTAATTTTATTGTAAAAGAACTCGGTATACAAAAATATTCATAACGTTTTGGGCAATTGAATTATAGCCATGCTTTAGAAAGATTTTTGTTGGAAATGACCTCCTTTATCTTCCCTATTTCGTTTGATCTACTAATTTTTGACCACCCTGTTTAAAGAAGACATAAATTTTTGACCACCCTGTTTAAAGAAGACATAAATTTTGCTGTGACTAGTTTTAAAACTCAATTTGGTATTTCTTTTGTCGAGTGTTTGAAGGTCATTTTATAATACTCTATTTGTTTATTTACATTTGATTGCATATTTATGTTATTTAGATCGAATTTGTAATTTTATCCCAATAAAATCCTTTAAATTTCTCACGACTTTTAATGCTTGGGTGAATTGACATGGTTGTTATACTTTAAAAAAAAAAATATAGTAACCAGCGCTGTGGTTCTGTCTCGCTTGTCACAGCATTACACTGATCGATGGCCCTTTTGCTTACACACCAAAAAACTAGCGATACACATTTTTTACCGACTTCACAAAAAGGAGGAGGTACTATGTTCGGGTTTTTTTTTTTTGTATGTTTGTTCATCGAATACTCCGCCAATTGTCGACGGATTTTCAAAATTCTTTTTTTGTTCGAAAGTAGATAGTTCTGAGGTGGTCCCATTCTCACCAAGTTAGGATCTGATGATGGGATCTTAGAGAAATCGAGGGCAACCCTCAAATTTTATAGGCTTACTTATTGTTTTTCGCATATTTTATGAAGTATCTGGTGTATTTGTGTATGGTTGTCACCATCTCAGGTAGCTGGGCTGATGATGGAAGGTACAACTCCTTAACAGTAAGAAGTTACTCGAACAGGCAAGGACTGTTTTACTAAATTGTTTTGATGTTTGATAGGGCATTTGCCACATTTGGTCTCATGATCATCAAGTCATGACCTGATGCTGCAGTCAGGATAGTTTGCAGAGTACCTAACTCCTCGACAACTAACAGCAGATATATCGTGTTTAGGCTAATTGAAAAGGGCTCGATGTGTGGATAAACGTACTGTTACTGAGGAACACCGAAGACCTGATGCTGAATCCAGGAGCATCAGAAAAAGTACAAACCTTGAAATTACAGCACCGTAGTCGTGTTTGGGCTCATTTTAAACAGGACTAATTTTAAGTTCAATGCAATGTTGACATAAGTCTGGCCTGATACTGCAGCCAGGATTATCAGCTAGGAGAGTGGAATACTAGGAGAACTCCTCAACAATTAACGTCCCTGCATCGAGAAAAGGAATATTTTATAAAAAGGCGATGGGCAAGTTGACATTAGGCTATTGTAACTTAGATAAATTATAAATAGACCCACTAAAAAGCGAGAAATAAAAACTTTTTAACAAAAAAAAACCGACTTCCAAAAAAAACACTACAAACTGAAAAATAACTTTAATTTCGGAAGTCGGTGGCAAAAACTAAAATACTGATCCCTGAGACACCGACTTCCGAAATTAAAGTTATTTTTCAGTTTGTAGTGTTTTTTTTGGAAGTCGGTTTTTTTTTGTTAATTCTGTATTCTAGACATCAATGACTTGACATCAATGGTTGGCTCATGGTAAGAAATAATTTCTTCATCTTTCAACTTGATAAACTTATTTCAGATTTCAAGTACATCAATTTAAAGAAAGACAAGCGGTTGGTTCTGTATAAAGAGTACACGTACTGTTTTATATATCAGTCTACTATCAAAGGAACTACGTACTGGGATTGCACAGGAAGCACCACGCAACAATGCATGGCGAAACTTGCGGTTGATGATTATGGTCAAATAATTATACCTCGTTGCCGAGACAAGCACACCCATCCGCCCCCACAATTTTTCATCAAAAATGGAATATATATCGAATTAGTCAGCATGTAATGTCCCTACTGCTGGGACACAGACCTTCTCTTTCTGTGAGAGGGAGTGGGGTCAATGGGAGTTGGTGGAAGTCGCATATCTTTGAATTTTTTGGTCTAGTTTATTTTTTTTATTTTTATTATCTATTATAAATTTAGGGGCTATTGGTCACAACACGACCATGCCAGCCCCATCATAACCTAATTCAATAAAAGCTTTACACTATGCAGATTTCAAAACCTTATATACTATTTTATAGAGTAAGATAGCTGCATTCGAGACAGGCTCTGTTTTTGTCTGTGTTCTGTTGTGACCTTCTCTCTCTGTGAGAGGGAGTGGGGTCAATAGGAGTTGGTGGAAGTCACATATCTTTAAATTTTTTGGTCTAGGACATGCTGGTTTTCTAACGATGTTTTCCTTCACCGTTTTGAAAGCAGTGGGGATGAAATAATTTGCACGAAGTAAAGTGCCTGCCTGGATTCGAGTCTATGACCTACAAATCGTAAGTCATGGGTATTTCCACTAGGCCTTTAGTGTAGGTCTTTAGTTTGAAACGTAATATTAAGGTAGTTTTTTTTGTTATGTGCAAGATAAATGTAGGTTTTACCTTACTGTTCTTGGTACTTAAAACTTAAATTAAATTTTATAATTTTAAATCTCTTGTGTCTATTTTCATATGTGGTTTTATGATTGAGTTCTTATGTTATGCATCTTTTATGTCTGGCTAACGCTTGAGGCTGATTATTTATCCGTAAATTTAAGCCAGGCATTTGAGATAATTTTTAATTACGGAACAATAAACTGAGGGCAACAAACACAAAGTTCAAATTCCATTGCACCCAAAATTTATTACGTCATTTTTTACTCAAAAATTAACTTAGAATACATTTCACTAAAGTAGATAAATGATTAAGTGGCGATGGAATGTAAAGTACTGAGATTATGAACTGCTATAGACATAAGCCACATTGCATTCAATAAAAACTTTAATTTAGAAAATTTGTTGTTTTTTAGATTTCCAGTACATAAATTCGAGGATGGGAAAGCAGTTGATTCTGTACAAAGGGCACACATACTGCTTACATCACCACACTGTCACCAGAAGAACTACTTACTGGCAATGTACTGTAAAGATGTGCAAGGCGAAATTAGTTGTCGATGATAATGGTAAGATTGTATCTGGCAATCAAGATCACTGCCATTTCGCGCCTAGATTTTGTATCAGTAATGGACAATATTTCAGAATATAATATAGAAGGGCGCGGGTAAAGGGTTCCTGGAAAGACTTGGGGGAGACCTTTGCTCAGCAATGGGACAGTATTGTGATTATCCTACACTGTCGCACTGCTGAGCAAATCCTTCCAGATATTCTTTTCAATAACCACGTCGATCCAACGCTTGCGGTACGCATCTTGGTAGTCTCACCACCTCTTCCTGGGCCGGCCTCGGCGGCGCCTTCTATCGTCAGGCACCCACCGTGTGGATTGGTTGCCCAGCTATCACTGTGCATGTGGCTGATGTGATTTGCTCAATCCAATTTCAGCTTGGCAGCCTTTTTCCGTGTGTCTAAGATCTCAGAATTATTAAAACTATATACAGGCTGGTCAAATAGTCGAGGATCAAACGAAATAGGGAGATAAAGGAGGTCATTTACAACGCTTTTAAACTGAAAAAGAATTTTTGTTAACGCTTCAAAATTATTGGAAAAAAAATAATTGCTCTTGGGTGCCCAGAACCGCAATAGAACTTTTGTAGTGCTGATATATTATCTAGAAATAATACAACACCGTTTGTTTTATTGTTTTATATAACATTTTTTTTTAAATTAGTCTAATTGTTATACAAAAATATTCATAACGTTTTGGGCAATTGAATTATAACCATGCTGTAGAAAGATTTTTTGTTGGAAATGACCTCCTTTATCTTCCCTATTTCGTTTGATGTACGAATTTTTGACCACCCTGTTTAAAGAAGACATAAATTTTGCTGTGACTAGTTTTAAAACTCAATTTGGTATTTCTTTTGTCGAGTGTTTGAAGGTCATTTTATAATACTCTATTTGTTTATTTACATTTGATTGCATATTTATGTTATTTAGATCGAACTTGTAATTTTATCCCAATAAAATCCTTTAAATTTCTCACGACTTTTAATGCTTGGGTGAATTGACATGGTTATACTTTAAAATAATATAGTAACCAGCGCTGTGGTTCTGTCTCGCTTGTCACAGCATTACACTGATCGATGGCCCTTTTGGTTACATACCAAAAAACTAGCGATACACATTTTTTTAATCTACATTCACAACGCATGAATCATGCAGGCGTTGTGAATGTAGATTTGGTTGGTTGGTTGTAGATCATGCAGCGTGATCTACAACCAACAAGCCAACCTTCCTCCGGAAAAGAAATTGGATGCCCTTTCGTTCAAAGATGAAGTCATAAAACATTTTTTAGGCGAAACATTTGCAAAGTATAGTCATCACGAGCAGAAAAAACGAGAAGGATTACAAGTACTACATTATTTAGAGCGTATACCACCCACACAAAATAAACAGAAACCGACGAAACCGTGTCGTGTCTGCACAAAAGAAAAAAAACGCAAAGAAACAATTTATTACTGTCCGGTATGTCCTGAAAAACCTGCCTTATGCGTTGAAAATTGTTTTAAAATGTATCACTCCTTTTTGATTTCACAGTGATGTACCCAAAAAAAATTATATTAAACTTTTTTTCTGATTAAATAATGTTTAAATGTAACCCCGCCCTCCTTTCACTGCCACTTGTCTAGAATTCGTTAGAAATCGCATACAATCAACTACGAGAATACTCGTAGTTGGCAGTGGGGCCCAGATCTTGTTCTACGAGTATACTCGTAGGTTGGCAGTCAACGTGTTAAGTAAAATTAAATAATACCAAATTCATCATCACATTTGTTAAACAATATATGTTTTCTTTTTTAGAAATTGAAGATTTACCTTCGAACAGTAAGGACGATGTTTTTAAAATTATACCGTCGCAGAGAGGCGGCAATATACTAATGAAAAATGGATACAGATATACTATAAGACGTATAAACTTAAGTGGGCATAAGTTTTGGCGTTGTGTTAATAGGAACACCTGTAATGCTACTCTCGTTACTAATAATGCAATAATTATCAAGGAGGAAGACCATAAATGCCAGCAAAATGAAATAGGGAATGAAATTAAATTACGAATCCACGAATGCATAGATAAAGCAAAAAATGATATGACACCAATACCTACAATTTACGCAGAAGTATTAGAGGATTACAACAATTCTAGACCTGATTTAATAGGTAAAATACCGAAATACGACAATATAAAAAAAACTTTATATAAACACAGGCATAAACAATTGCAGACTACTAAAACACGTTCTTCTTCTTCTTCTGGTTTCTTGAAATTATAAAGTTGTACCTGGTAAGTATAAGTCGTTCCTGTTGGCAGATTTCGTAGAAAAAAAATGTCGAATACTGCTGTTTGCAACACCTGAAGCCAAATAAACTATAAGGCTAGCAAAACATGTATTTTGCGGCGGTACATTTAAGTTTGCAACTCCACCTTTTCTTCAACTTTATTGCATACAAGTCGTTTTTTTTTTATTTTTTTTTATTTGGGAATACAAACAATCGTACATTGTATATTATATCTAGAAATACTGTAGGCTATAAGTAAATGTACAATCCACTACGTTTCCACATGTTACTAATTTATGATACAGCTTTGGTAAATTTAAATAAGATCAATATATAACAACAATACAATTTTTCGTTATCTTAAAACCCAATAGTTAATACGTACTTAATTAATACATACATAATAATACAATAATAAAAATTTTAGGCAAGGAGGTTAATAATTTGTTTTTTAAATTTTTGTTTAGACAGACAGACAGGCAAATACATCGATGTCGTTAAAATTATTATTGTAAGCTTGAACCAATCTCTGGAGCGGCGCTTTCTCTCCTGCATTTGTAAGACAGGGAGTTGTAGCAAACAGTGGATAAGAGTGCGCCTCTCGCCTCATTACTGTCCTAGGTACAATATAGCAAATTTTACTTATCAATTCAGAGCAATCAAACTTATTATGTACAAGTCCATGGAGCATCATTCCTTGGTGCAACAAGCGTCTAGAGCGTAATGTTAATAGTTTAAACTTATTCAATGCGTTTTTGTAAGATAAACGTTCGAAGCGACATCTGTACTGTATTGTACTAAGGAACTTACGCTGAACTCTCTCTAATGCAGTTTCATATTTAATATAATAGGGATCCCAGATCATACAAGCATATTCAACTTGTGGGCGAACTAAAGAATTAAATAAATAAAGATATGTGGTTGGTCGTTTAAAATCTGACGTGGTTCTCATAACAAGATTATACATTTTAAAAGCTTTACAAGTAATTTTAACTATATGTATATTTAAGTGAAGTTTACAATCAAGAGTAACGCCCAAATCACAGATATAGGTTTCTTTAACTAGAGTCTTGTAACAAAGTGAGTAATCGTAGGTAATTCCATTTTTATTTTTAGTAAAACGTATGTATTTGCACTTAGGGATGCTTAGTTTTAATTTATTTTCAATACAATAATCAGATAATCTATTCAAATCTTCCTGCAATAGGCAGCTATCAACAGTGTTTTTTATAACTCTAAATACCTTAAGATCATCAGCGTACAATAAGAAATTACTATTTTGAAAACAGTTACAAATATCGTTTATATATATAATAAACATCAATGGGCCCAGAATAGATCCCTGGGGAACGCCTGAAGTCGCCAGAAATGAGTCAGATTTGTATCCATTGCTCACTACCGTTTGATTGCGATTGCTGATATAAGAACAGAACCAACGCAGTAAGTTACTTCTGATGCCATTAAACGCTATTTTATTTAATAAAATTGAATGGTCCACCCTATCGAAAGCCTTTTTAAAATCTGTATAAACAGCGTCGGTCTGATATCCTGCATCCATGTTATTGAACAAGTGATCTGTAAATATCATTAAGTTAGTCACTGTAGACGTATTTTTAACGAAACCGTGTTGCTCAGGTATAATATTGTGTCGCAAAAATGGATAAATCGCCTGATGAACGAGTTTTTCAAATAGTTTTGCAAGAGTACAAAGCATCGATATAGGTCTATAGTTTTCTATGTTTTGTCTAGATCCACTTTTATGCACTGGTATTATATTTGCTTTCTTCCACGTAGACGGAAATGTACCACTTTGAATACACTTGTTAAATAACATGGAAAGAGGCATACAAATTGTTTCAGCCGTCTTCTTTAGAAAATAGGGCGGTATGCCATCAGGCCCCGGCCCCTTATTTATATCTAACAATTTTAGCTGTCTGCGAACTTCACGGACAGTAAAATTCAATGTACAAAGAGAACTGTTATTGACAATACCATTACTCAAATCGGAAGCTGAGCACCATCCGGGAGAGAGACTGGAGGGCTCATAAACTGACTGAAAAAATGCTGAGAACAGATTACATATTTCAACTGGGTCGCTAGAGGTTACATTATTATAGAACATGTTGCTCGGTATACCCGACCTGCCTTGCCAATTAGCGACGTAAACCCAAAAGTGCTTAACATCCTTGGGAATCCCATCCTCGACACTATTTATGTATTTATGAAAACATTTGTCACATTCCTCCTTAAAACGCGCTCTATACAAGGAAAATACTTCTAGTCACTTATATTGCGGTACTTTTTCCATTTAGACCAGGCTTTCTTTTTATACTTAAAGATGTGGATGAGCGGTTTGGAGAACCAGACAGGGAAGTGCAAATTTGGTGGTTTCGATAGCGGTATGCGGTTTTTTATTATACCATATAAACGGTTGTAAAAAGCATCAATGCACGTATCAGTTGAACTGCTGTCCAAAGTGCCCTCCCAGTTAATCTCATTAATGTCCACGTTAATTACTGTGTAGTCGGCTTTACGGTAATTATATTTCGGTGTATGTAGAGGTTTGGACAAACTGATATTAATGTTAAGAGATAACAGTGCGTAAAATGGAGGATGGTGGCTGTCCGCCGGTAAAAGGTCTTGACTAGGTCTCATGACATGGGCAGCACAAGCGAAAAAAATCTATTATCCCAGTATGTTATCCTTTACTTCCTAATGAAAAACAATATACGTATACAGTGCTATTTGAACTTATTAAAAGCCAAATACCAGAATTTTCGCCTGAGACATTTACTACGGATTATGAAGTAAGCGCTATGATTGCTATCAAAAATGTGTTTCCCAATACTACTTTACTCGGATGTGTATTCCATAAGAGCTTTATGGAGGAAAGCAGATCACTAAGATTATATGCAAAGATTATGCGATCACATGTAAAGCGTTGCATTGCATTGGCTTTTATAAATAAAGAGTATGTTCAGGACGGCTGGCTACGCTATGTCCGCGGAGAATGCGTCAAGGAAGGATACTCAAATTTAACGACTATTTTTATAAAACCTGGTTAAAAGAAACTTCTTATTTTTCGAATAAATGATGCTTTTTTAATGTTCATCATAGAACAAACAATGCGAATGAGTCTTGGAAAGGACGATTTAATAAAAAAAATCAGTCCAAGCCGAACATGGCAGTTTTATTAGACAGGTTATACAAAGACGCTAATTATTATTTTTGACAACATAAAAAACAAGGATTTAGAAGCCAAACAAAAATTGACACGATAAGAACACGTGAAAAAACACTGAGTGTACGTGAGATGATTGACCAAGATATCTCTTGGGCATTGTATTGAAAAATTTATAAACTGTTAATGATTTTCTTTAAAACAATAATGATGATTTACCTTAAAATAGTATAGTAATCATATAGTACGAACATAGAATAATTATATATAATAAAGAAATAAAATATATAATATTTGATACTTTCTTTTTATTTCGCACCATTTTTCATTTTAATGAAATTAAATCCCAATGGGTCGATTTAACTACGATTCTTTTTCGCATGGTATTCTAGCCCACGCATTCGGCCCACTTTTCCACTACTGTTCCTACTCCGTGTAATGTGGGCCGCGGATCAGAGGCCAGCCTTCAATCCTTCAATCCTTCAATCCTAAGCCTTCAATCCTTGATTAATACTATGTCAAACATTACAAATGTTGATATCAGCATGCTAAAAGCTACGATTACTAAATATCTGTATTAAGTTTTCAGCTTTTGGAAGACTATTAACTGTTCGAGAAGAGCTAGAATGGAAGCTGAATGTGGTAGGTGGTGGAACCGAGTTGAGGAATGTGACCTTTTGGTAGCTCCGGGACCTCCTAAAGCTTTGCAATCCATCAAAATACAGCCCTCATGCACCGGCGGGAGCTGCGGTTTCAAAACCACAAGCCTTAAATAAGTATGCAAACTTTTTGTAACGCAAATTGTATTTAAAATTTATTGTTTTTTTTTGTTTATGGAAATGATTTGTGTTATATTTTTAGAGTTGATTTTTTTGTTTAATTTTTTCTATACAACTTTAATTTAGGATTTCATTAAACTTTCATTTAAATACCCACACTAATACTCGTACTCCCAAAATACAAGACAAAATTTATTTTTATACTTAGACTAGCTTTTGCCCAAGGCTTCGCCCGCGTGAGTGTCGGAAAATATCCTCCGGAAAAGTAACACTTACCGGAATTAAATTTGTTCATCTAGGTTATAAACTATTTGTATGCCTCATCCAAATCCGTTTAGCCGTTTTTGCGCCAATCCAGAACATACATCCAAACCGACATAGTTATTTTTTGAATACATATTTATAGATATTTTTTCACTATTAGACTTTTTATTGGATTTTATTTGGATAGCCTAAACCGAATAATAGGTACAGTTAGTCATAGTGGGGTTACTCGCCGTTTATTGTCATTTTGATGTTTATTTTTTATTTTGTTTCTATAGGCATAGATAGCCTAATAAGTTGCCATATGATTAATTAAATTATGTTGTTCCAGGATCCATCCAGTTTATAAATACAAGTCATGGCTCGAGGTTAATTTTGGCTTATGGCTACACTTTCTGTCATCAGCGAAAATACGCGAGGGCATGTACCAACCACTGGCGCTGCTCATCGAAGCAGAGCAAGAAATGCAGAGCAACCATCATATTATTCGATGATAATACAATCAAGATACAGAATCATGAACACAATCATCCACCACCCGAGTTTATCATTCGCAACGGAAAATATTTTAAAATTAAATAATTAAAACTGACTCGACTGCTTTTGCTCAAGTAGTCGCAATCGCTGCTGCTCAACATGAGGTCCTGGGTTCGGTTTCCAGGTCGGGTAAAGTCTTATTGGGTTTTTCTATCTGGTTTTTTTTTTTTTTTTTGTAGTTTATATAGCAACAGCCTTAGGCTCGCTCCCTATTACATGGGTCTTACACATAACTGGCGAAACGTAGGTGTACTATAAGTACACCTCTGCCTAACCGAACAGCTGTTTTTTTTTCGCGATTTCAGGTTTGGTCCCATAGTAAAAGTTTTTCATAATGATGAGTACAATGACCTCTTAAGAGGTTGTTAATGTTTTACCAATAACCCTGTATATAAACTGTCTATATTTCTTGTTGGAGTAGTGAAAATCCATTGATACTTAATTTTATAAACAATATTTTTAGTTATGAGGCGGCCGTCGCTTTCCTAGTAAACCTTAGTCTAAAGACAGGTTTTTAGTTCAAGTGCCTTGACTGTTCTTTGATTTTTGATAATATTGACGTTAATGTTTGATAAAATGATTATTGTTGATGAAATGAAATCAACCAACGTTAATTTTAGTTAAATTAAGTAAGAACCGAAACAATGGTTGTGAAATAAATAAATGTAAAAGAGACCAGAAGTATTTATTTGATTAACCTGTAGTGGTATCTACAACTTTACATGCGAACAACGCGTCATGCTGACGTCACGCAAAATCCTGCATCTCGCAAGCAGAGTTTACCACGCAACAAGCATATATACAACAGCCCGACATGAATCATCGGGCAGTTTCCCGCCAGATACGACACCCGTCTGGTTGGAGGATCCTCCCTTTTCTATGGAGGATGTTCACTACTTTACACCCTGTTCCTCACACCTCTATAAACCTAACTAATTAAAATTCAATCTGCCTAGCCTTTTCCCAACTACGTTGGGATCGGCTCCCAGTCTGCCCGGATGCAGCTGAATGTTTGAAGGGCAGCGTTCGGGAAGCTACGCAATATGTTCTCGTCCTACATAACGCAGTGTCTCAAGACGAAAGTCTTGTGATGACTTATGGCACTGAACCGTGGTCAGAAATGAAGAGATCCACACAACATTCAGAACGAAGCCGCGCACGTCCTCGGACAGACACATCGCGCGTGTTCCCGCACCCGCGCCAATCCCCGCCCCGCGCTGCCAATGTGGCCAAGCACTAAATGTTACTGAATAATTTTGCTTGTTCGAAAGAAACACTTTTCCTCTTCTTATTTCTATCCCTGCAACTTCGTCAGCGTGAAATTAGTTGTTCTCCCGCCCACCCCGTCGCATCGCATCGCCTGCCCGCGTTAATACTTCGTTTTCGCTTAGCTTCCTGACTTTTTTCTTTTTGCTCGGCTCCTTAGCGTAATGTTAAAAGTTGCTAAAAGTAAAAGGGCTAAAAGTTGGGCTATCAAATGCAAAAATATATTTTCAAATCCGACTGGTATTTAGTTCAAGAGATTAGCGTGTTCCAACAAACGTACTCTTCAGCTTCTGCCCGTGATTTCGTCCGCGTGAAATTTCACCCTCTCCCCATTCACCCTCTTAGGGGTGGAATTTAGAAAAACCCTTTCTTAGTGGATCTTCACAAAGAACACACCTACTAAGTTTCATTTCTCTAGGACCAGCGGTTTAGGCTGTGCATTGATATATCAGTCAGTCAGGACTTTGAATTTAGTATAATATAGATAGATTGAAGTAATGTTTCTGGTAGAAGCGGTAATAGCTCGTTAACACATTTATTTGTTTCAGTATTCAAGTTCGTAAAGTCAGCAAAGGGAAACGATTTAATCCTGCACAATGGTTTCACTTACTGCCACCATATGCGGGTCCAAAGGAAGGGCACAGACCACTGGCGGTGCTCCTGTCATAACACCAAGAAATGCCGAGCACGAATAGTGTTTGGTGCTGACCATAGAGTGGTCTATTCTCAACTTAACCATAGCCATCCAGCTCTCACTCGTGATCAGATTAATTATAAACTATTGACTTTTCAATATGCAATTAATGTGGCTCCATTTGAATAGACTTGTTCCGGTCGTTCATATACCAGAGCGGTACGCGGCAGAGGTAACGCCAGACATCAACACGAGTCGACGGCGGACGTCGACGCGTGAGTTACACTTAATCACACTTGACTTCATGACACTGAATCCTTTATCAGATCGAACACATGAAATAAAATAAAAATAGACCTACATAATAAATAAATAGGTTTAAAATTCCAGAAAAGTTAAAAAAAATAACTTTTACTAAGTTTTTTCTACTAGCCACGTAGTTTTTCCTATTTAAATTATAATATATTCAAGACGTAATAATTGTTTCATTTTATCTAATTTAAAGGATTGGATAACAACAAATATAGGTACTATAAAACACTATATTATATTAATTGTTACGTTTAGATAATAAAAACTACATGGACAAAAACTTTTAAATGAAATCGCGTTACAGTAATACATGCATGGGTTTTGATGAATGAATGCATTTAATGTAATCTCTAAAATAAGTATCAAATAAGGAAACCACATATATATATGCAATAAATTATAACGCCTTTTCTGACGATATACAAAAAAAAAAAACGGTCGCGATAAAAAGTGAGCTGTTCCCTACATTTATGTTCGCGTAACTCGTCTAAACATACATAAATACATACATTGTATGTATACATAAATAATTAAATACATACATTGTATGTATGTATGTTTTGACGAATGTAGAGTTTCCCTCATAACATCAAAAGAAATTATAATTATATGACAAATGAGGTATCGCAAGAAGCGTCTTGACCGTCCGCTAGTTATATGCTATGTATCATACATATATACGTACTGGACAAAATCATAACCCTCCTTTTTGCGTCTCCGTAGTCGGGTAAAAATACGTAAAGGTGTTAACATTTGGAAAAATTGGTGGTCTATATAGGTACTATTATACGGTCCAAACTTTGCCTGTTTATGCACATTATTGTTACAATAATATTAGGTAAGCATAATCATCATCCTATAATGATCCTACTGGTGTGACATAGGCATCCACTCTTCGAGAGGGAATGGGCTGTAGGTAATCTACCACGCGGGCCCAGTGCGGGTTGATAGATGGCGCATGTCTTCGAATTTTTGGTTCTAGCATCTATTTATATCAATAGGTTCGTTTTTAAAGTACCAACCTTTTATATATGTTGCAGATTACCACGTGATAAAGTCGACAGAAGGCACCATGAAGCTCATTATGTACAACGCGTACACATTCTGTCATGCTCGCCTTGTCCAAAACAAAGGGATTCATCACTGGAGATGTTCAGCATGTGCTCATAGAAACTGCAAAGCAAAATTAGTCTTAGACTTGGACGGAAAGGTTTTATTCGTACACGATTACCACAATCATGCACCTCCCAAATATTATTGTCATAAAGGTGAATATTTTAAAACGAAGTGATTTTTTTAAAATGACTTTTTTTTCTTATAAAAAAAAATATAAAAAAAATAATAAAAAAAATAATTTGGAAAAAATTGGTCGATCAATGTGATTTTACGATTTGATTCAAATGTTCTGTATATTGTATTTTTTGTAACTTATTTCATCACCACTGCTGTCAAAACGGTGAAGGAAAACATCGTGAGGAAAACGGCATGTCCTATAACCAAAAATTCGAAAACATGTGACATTTACCAACCCGCACTGGGCTTGCGTGGTGGATTATGGCCCACTCCCTCAGAGCGGAGGCCTGCGTCCCAGCAGTGGGAACATTATAAACTCATTATGTTGTTTGTTATTGTTGTTGTTCTGTATATTCGTTGTCTTTAATAACATATGCATAATATTTCTAATAAATAAATATAAATCTTTTAAATTTATTCTCTCAGTGCATACACTTAAATTTCTGTTGTATAATTACTTTCCTTTTTAACAAATAATATTTCACCGTACATAACGTCTCGATCCCGTAGAAATATTGGAATAAAAAGTATCCTTTATCCTAATCCAGGTCTACCCATGTACCAAATGTCATCCAAACCCGTTCAGCCATTTTAGCTAAAAAGCGTAACAAATAAACATACAAAAAATGTAATCTTTTCTCTTTATAATATTTGCATAGAGGCTAAATAACTTTCCTTTTTCTTGACATTGTTGGTATGCTGTCCATTAGGTATGTAATTATATTCTATTTGATGTTCAATAAAGTGCTATGGGCTCCTAATTATTTGATTCATGAAACAAAAATGATTGCCTAAGAAATTAAAAAATAATGTCTTAACCACGCTTGACAAACGGATTAATAATATATAATAATAATAATATTCCACAACTATCACACAACGCCGTCTAGTCTCAAGCTAAGCAGAGCTTGTGTTATGAGTACTAGACAACTGATAAACATACTTATATATTTCTAAATACATACATATATAGATAAATTACACCCAGACACAGAACAAATGATCATGCTCATCACACAAACATTTGTCCTGGGTGGGAATCGAACCCACGACCTCCGGCATAGCAGTCATAGTCACTGACCACTAGACCAACAGGCATCAGCATACATTGAGCAAATGTCACTTCTTCCAGAATGTGTATACGTCGTGTCACAACGGGGCCCTCAGCTCATATTACACCAAGAGTTTGTACAGAACAGCCTGGAAAGCCAGTCACAATACCCAATGACACTTCCGAAGCGGTCAAGAAATTGGCAGAAGGTAGTGGGCGTCAGTGATGAGGTCCGCCTGGCTGACGTGCCCCACCGACATGAGCAACTAAGCTCAATGCGACGCTGCCGTGTCTGCAGTACAAGAACTCACGATAAGAGATCGAAAATACAGTGCTCAACATGTAAAGTGCCACTTTGCGTAGTTCCTTGTTTTGACATATTTCATAGTGAACATTTCTAACAGCAATAGAATAAACATCAAAACGAGGAACTAGAGTTACGTAAATGGTACACCACAGACTACCTTCAGTATTGTATCCCTTCACACTTAATCCATCCAAAAGTTCGCTTTTAGCGATAAGACCCCCTCTTGTGTTGTTACCCCTTGAAAATTTTCTACATTTATACCTATAATATGTAATTTTTGTGGTGTAGATAAAGTTGAAAATCGATTAAAGAAATTTGACAGATTGTAGTAGCTTGATGTGCTGGCGTCTGTACGTAATAAATATGATATCTATCTGTCTAGCAAATTATTCCGTAAATACTGATATTTATTTCACTTTTTTTTCCGCAATAAAAGGTTTTGTTCAGTAATAAATGTGTACTTTGTCGATAGGCCGCGGCAACTATGCCAGCCAGCAGAGTTTCGTTAAGACCACTTTTATTTAAACTTGCACATCTTCGACGATCATCATCATAATCGACCTAGCCTTTTCCCAACTATGTTGGGGTCGGCTTCCAGTCTAACCGGATGCAGCTGAATACCAGTATTTTACATGGAGCGACTGCCTATCTGACCTCCACCACAACCCAGTTACCGGGTAATACAATACCTTTTTTGTTTTGGTATGGAAATTATCAAATAACTTCTCCTGCTTTGGGCGGAGCAGGGCGTGTCAGACTCTTACTGACTAAAACCCACCCGTGTTCCTTACCCCTTGGGTTTGCGTCTTCGCCGATGAGACAATAACAATTATTACTTTTTCAGGTATCAAATACATCAGTTCACAACGGGGGACCCGGTTAATACTTTACAAGGATTACACTTACTTCCACCTGCGTGACGTCACAAGAAAACGCATCCGTTATTGGCTTTGCACGGAAAACAAACGGACGCGCTGCAATGTCACGTTAGTTCTTGACTATGGAGGCAAAATTCAACGTATAGCTGGCAACTCGGAACACAACCATCCTCCTCGGAACTATGTAGTTACTAAAGAAGGGAATTACATAAGGGTCTGTTAACATGAAACAAGTCTTCATTAAACTTGTACACAACATTCGTTTTTGTTTAACTACCCTAAACCACTCTAAACACACTTTAATTTAAAGTTACAAAATGAATTTTTCAAGTGTTCGTGGATGGCTGAATCCGAAACTTTATTAAGCGTTAAATTATGTTTTACTTCAACATTTTTTAATAAAACCATATATTTTGTTGTAATTAGTTTTTAATACCTTGACTCCCCTCATGTGTACCTACATTATTAATAGATACATATTTTACAATGATGCTTACTTTAACATGTCAGATTTCATCTTAATTGTATGCACTTACAAAATAGCTGAATTCCTAGAGCAAACCTATTTAAATTCACTATGTCTTTGTTTCAGAGTTTCAGTTTGTAAAGTCTGAAAACGGTTCGTACATAATATTGCATAGAGAATACTCGTTCTCATACTTTTCTAGTGGTAAAGACGGCGCGGACGCACGCGTTTGGCGATGTACTGCTCGCAGCAGTCAAAAATGCAATGCAAAGTTATTAGTTGATACCAAAAATCAAGTTACCTCCTGCGACAATTACCACACACATCCACCCCCGAAAGTTCAATTAAATCAAGGTAAATGTACCAGACCTTAAAACTATGACCACGGTTAAAGGTTCCATCGGTCTTTTTCGGAAAAACCAGAGAGAGTGATAAATTCAGTACATCCATACTAAATATTATAAATTAGAAAGTAACTCTGTCTGTCACCGCCACCACCACCACCACCACCACCGCCACCGTAGGCGCGGGCCTGCGGGCGGAGAGTAATGGGATTGTGGAATGCAATAAATGATTGAGTATTGAGTATTGAGCTCACCGTCGGATCAGGACCAGGCTCGTGCCGGACGGCGCGTACGTGTTCCACGCCCGCCTCAAAGAGATGTCAGCATCGAGGAGGGGCCCCATAGGGCCGAAGCCTGCCGGGTCAGCGGGATTGTCCGAAAGGGTTACCGCTGGCCCGGAACATAAAGGGCTAAGGAAGGAACACGGGTGGGTTTTAGTCAGTAAGAGTCTGACACTCCCTTCCGCTCCACCCAGAGCGGGAGGGGTCATTTGATGATTTCCCATCCGCAAAAAAAAAAAACTCTGTCTGTCTGTCTGTATGTTACCTTTTCACGCCTAAACCACTTAACGGATTACGATAAAATTTGGCAGAGTGATAGACTGCATTCCGGGGCCTTCCCCGGAATGCAGTCTATCACTCTGCCAAATTTGTCCTTACATAGGATAGTTTTTATTCCTTATGCGGGTGAAACCGCGGGGCGCTGCTAGTCAACCTATAACGATCTAGGCGGACTGCCCCGTTGGTCTCGTTGTAGCAAGCGCGACTGTTGAGCCATGGGTTCGATTCCCTGGTTTAGTAAAGTATTATTGGGTTTTGCCATTGAGATTTTTTTAGTAACGGCCCGGAGTTTGGAAGGTGGTGTAGTGATAACCCCATGCCTCAGAAAGCACGTTAAGCCGTTGGCCCTGCGCCTGACCTCTCTCCGGTCGTTCCAGGCGGGAATATTAGTCATATTTTATCCGTCATACTTCGGATTTTCCGAAGATAACCGATTTTCTGATAACTATGACAGAAACGGAACATGGAACTTTTGACCGTAGTCGTACTATATAATATGTATAAGTACTATCTGTGCTCATTATATTGTGTCAATTTTGCGATCTAAACCGGTTTGTGTGAGTGACAGCGGTAGTGGGCGAGCGAGAGGTGAATAGAAAGAAGTAAAATATAGTATTAGTAAACTCGCGTAGACCACAAGCACAGTGCGTGCTACGCCGTAGCACTCTCGTAGCACACGACTTTTGAAATTGGTTTTAACTATTCTACCCGTGTACTTACACTGAACTTTGTCTGAACTTTGTCCAGAAGCCTGCGCAATAATATTTTTTTGGAAGTAAACGGAGAGCCTATGTTCAGACCGGCCATGAGTCCATCGGCCGTATTGTAAGTGTACGGGAATAGTTAAAATTAACGTAGCGCGTAGCTCTCAGAAGTAGTTTGCTACTTTAATGCTACGGCGTAGCACGCACTGTGCTCGAGGTCTACGTGGGTTTGAATACTATACTTTGAAAAACAAACATAATGTGATACTTCTTAGTTGTGACTCGGAAATTCATGCCCGGGCATGGCAGTAAGCTCGTCCCCTATTACTAGAGACTTACACATAACTGCCAAAATATGGGTTTATATAGGTATGCTGCATTCGCGATTTATTTGTCAAAAATGTAAACAAATATGAATTAATGGAAAAATAACTTTAATTCCTACACAATAAAGTTCAAGTTTCCGCTTCAACTTTTGAAAAAGTTAAAAAATGTTAGATTTTTATAACTTTTTCAATAGTGCTAGTCACTCTGAAATCAACTTAATTGTCATTGCAATAAAGTTGATATTTGTTTAACTTGAAATAGGGTGGCGGTGTGCAGCACTGCACACTTTTACTATAGATATTTGTTACCCCTGCCTAAACCTTTCCGAGAAAACAGGCTTGATATTGTGTTTTTTTCAGGTTTCCAGTATGTGAAGACGGAATCCGGAACAACGACGATCGTCTTCAATAAATACACTTTCGTTCCAAGTCAACGCTCTTCAGATTCCTGGCAATGCACCGCTCGCAGCACAGGCTGTAAGGCGAAACTTTGTATAAGCGCCGGCGATGATAAAATCATAGGTACGAGCTACAATCATAATCATCCACCATCTGATGATAACGTAGGACGGACACGGAAGGGCAGACGATCTAGGTTGTAAAATTTAATTAAATATTCCTGAGAATATTCTGCACAGCTATTCACAACCGTTCGATACGCTTCTGTGCCGAATTTAATTTAAAAAAAAAAAAAATCAAAATTGTTTTATTTCTTTAACTAGATTACAACAATTAGTTTGTGATTGGAGCCTTCTTTTAAGCAAACAATGCCTGTATTAGAAGACTCCGCTCTTCCATAAATGATAAATGATGATAAATGATAAATGATTTTTATTTCTGTAAGTAGGTTTGTACAAACACTTTTACACGTCAATCATATTTTTTTTTAAACTAGATGAGGTCGGCGTTTCCTAACTGACTATTCTGAGAAGAAAGGCCGAAACAAACTCAGAAGTCACAGTCTCTTTTAAAGTCCAGACAAAATCTTGGTCAGATCGTGTGAAGACCATGTAGATTGGTGTCTGAAATGGTCTTTTGAGGAAAGAACCACACAGATTGAGCGGACCTGTCCAGTCAGTGCACGCATTTGTCAGTAACCGTGCAGCTCAACTCAGAACTTAAGGAGCTCAACGATTCGACGAACAATACCAAAGACAGGACATTTGGGTAGGCCGCATAAACTACTCAAACTGCCAGATCATGATTAAAACGAAGAGAGAAAAAAACAAAAAATTACCCACATAGTCCTCACATTCACAATAATTAAAATCATATAATACTTTATTCAGTAAATGTACATGTCATTATTTAAGTAAATAGATACTTAAAAAAAAAAATGAAAATTATTAAAGTGTAAAATAGCAAAAATAAAAACAACATTCTAAACCTATTGGAGCAGCTCAATCCCAAGCCTTTTTGTCCTCAATATAGTCTTTTACAGTATAATAGGCTTTCTGACATAGTTTTCGCTTTATAAAATATATATAATATATTTAACCTAAGTAAGTAGACAAGATTGGCATATATATGTATAGTTTGTGTGTGGGAATGTGTGTGTGCGTGTGTACGAGTATGTGTGTGTTGTGTGTTTGTGTGCCTGTGTGAGAGTATAGGTTATGTCGCGGGTTTCAAGAGCTCTTCCGTTTCCTTATAAGTTAGTGGTTTGATCCATTTTAGTATTTTTTGTTTGCATTCATTTCATTCGTTGAATTGAACATCAATCAGTGTTATCAAAAGAGTCCTCTAAATGCTGTTCACAAACTCAGAATTTCATTTGGTCAGTTTAAATCAAATAGAAGACCGCCATGAATAAAATCCATTAATTTTTCATAGAACTGCTTAGCGTCGCGTCGCGCCTGATTGCGGGAGCTTTCACATAATTTTGTATATTCTAGAAGGAAGCTCAACTGAATAGAATACTTAGAGAGAAAAAAAATACGTTTATTTGGGGCAAACATGACGCTTAAAAAAAAAACAAACAAAAAAAACAATTAAGTACTATTAAATAACTTACCTAAGGTATTGAAAGCTTTTTCAACTCTCTTTTCAAGATTTATCACACAAATAGTAAAAAATAAAGTCGTTTTTCTAGTCTGACTGTGTGCGCTTACACAATGGCTTTTGATGCGGTCTTGACCATCATTTAGAGAATTTAATCTGGTAGGTTTAAGTGTATAATACGTTTATATTAAATTTGGATACAGCACATAAATAAAGCAACAAGCAAGCTGCTGCAAGGTTTCGGTCGGACCTGTCACCTTGCAGCAATGATGTTATGGAGGAACAGGGTGTAAAGTTCACTCAACCTCCATAGAAAAGGGAGGATCCTCCGGCCAGACGGGTGTTGTGTCTGGCGGGCAACTGCCCGATGATACATGTCGGGTCGTTGTATCTATGCTAGTTGCGCGGTAAACTCTGCTTGCGAGAATCAGGATTTTGCGTGACGTCAGTATGACGCGTTGTTCTCATGTGGCGTTGTAGATACCGCTACAATGTTACCATCTATTTCTGTTTTTGGTTTTGTATTAGTGTACAAACTATCACATTTATAATATTAGTAGGATTACTAACATAGTTTGTAAGTATATTGTGACTAACTCTATGTAAATGATTATATTAAGTAGGTATTATAAATCACTGTCACCGCATCAGTACATTGCAGGTCGATAGTTTTGTCTAAATTTTAATACGTTATTTTTTTCTTATTGCCTGAAATATGGGTAACTTTATTTTTTAGTTTTGCGTGACTCAAGAAAGAAATGTATATCTACCTATATTCTATACTAGAGAAATAAAGTTCATTAATCGTTGTGTCCGGGAGTTTTTTTTACACTATGAGAAATATATCTAAGGGCTCATTTTTCAATAGTCAAATTGACGTTTGACAGCTCTTGAATAGAAAATGTCTCAAATTGTCATATTTTATTCTTCAGATAAAAGTTATCTGACTATTGAAAAATCAACCCTAAGTACGACAAATAAACTATAAATTCTATCTACCGGTATTTTTTATTTATTATTGCTTTTGCCACTAACGGTTCAACAGTTCAAACCCACGACCTACAATTTGTAAGTCGGGGGACTTACAAATTGTAGGTCGTGGGTTTGAACTTTGAACCCAGGCAGGCGCTTTACTTTGTGTAATTTATTTCATCACAACTGCCCTCAAAACGGTGAAGGAAAACATCGAGAGGAAACCGGCATCCTCCTAGATACATCATGTCCAGTGACTAAATTGGATATATTTGATTTAATTTTTGTATGCAGACTGAGAACGTCATTAGGCATTAAGAACATCTCATTCTCAACTCTCTCATCTCAACATCTCCATTTTGTATACCTACTTACCTAGCTATACCCTTGTAAAATTTCTACATTTATATCTGTAATATTATAGTGTACATAATAAATAATATTCTATTATATTCCATCTATAATTTGAATGTAACCTGACTCAAATGGAGTTGGGCAGGACACCTGCCCAGGCGCAATGATGGCAGGTGGAGTAAGGCAGTGACCGAGTGGCGTCCAAGGACTGGAAGACGAAGTGTCGGTCGTCCGGCGCGGCGGCGAGATGGGCTGTCAATATTGTAGTCATTGCGGGTAAAACCTCGATGAGACTGTCACAGGAGCTTGGAGATTGACACAAGAAAAGAGAAACAGTGGGAGATGGTCATGCTGTATATTATGAACCTAATTTCACATTGCCCCATTAGGGTGCAATGTGAAATTAGGTTCATGTTTAGTCTTATTCTTAGCTAGTCACTTATTGGGCAATCTATACTAATAATATTATAAAAATGTAAAATTTGTCTGTTTGTTAGTTTGTATGTAGGGGGTAATCTCCGGAACTACCAGTCGCATTTGAAGAATTATCTTTCCATTTGATAGCCCATTTGTTTAGGAAGGCTATAGGCTATATAACATCACGCTAGGAACCTTAGGAGACGAGCAAAAACAAAAATAAAAAGTCAGATGGAACGCCAAGTGAATACAAAGTAATGGGGCGATGCGATGCGATGGGGTTGGTCGAGGAAACAAGAAATTTCACGCGGACCAATCGCTAGGAGAGGACGCTCTAGCTAGAAGGTCATACTGGTGAACTTACTGTTGATATTCTTCAGAGAGGTCAGGTGCATAGTACCTACTCGCAACCGGCGTGGGTGAATGACCCGAAGGCCAATTCTCGATTACGAGAATAGGCAGCAAACAAATGTCAACATTTTGTCAAAAATGTAGGAAATAGAGATATTATACAATATGTAACAAAAACCCTGTTGTTCCTTTTAGGGATTTATTATACGATACGATATTAAAATCGACACATAAAAAAAAATTTGTATCTGTGTTTATAAGTACCTACATCTTTATTTCGCTAAATAGCCTACGAGCTCGACGGATTTCTTTGATGCGTTAAGAGATGCCACCAAAAGCTGGCGCGGCGCACGGGGGCGAGGGCGCCCGGGTCGGTACCACGTGCCTACGTACCCCGCCACCCCGCCACGGCCGCCACCCCCGGACATCCTGCGAATGAGCGAATCACTTCCTTCTTAGTCGCCCGCGCAGATTACTTTCGAACGGATGTTATTGTTGACCCGCGTAGTGAGTGACTTGTGTTTTGTTTACATAAACGTTGACCATGTCCTATTATTCTATCGTAGAATATTTTAATAATTATGTTGATGTGTCTTGGGTATTCAAAAAATCATGCGATACGGAGGTCGAAATGCGTTCACGCATAGTAGCAGCGTTTGACCACGTCAAGTCCGATACCTCCGTAACCTCCGTTCTACGAAGCGTACCTATGTGAGAATAATATTAGGCGTTGCAACAAATGTGTAGAGGTACAAGGTGGTCCGTGGTCATATCGAACAGCACATCCGTGGCCGTCAAGTAGATATCATAATAAATTAATATGAAAATGTAAATAGTTAGGTACAGGTTTTATAATTATGACAGACGCGGCGACTTTGTTTTTTTTTAATGTAGTGAAGTGTTAAATGTAGTTTTTAACAATTATCAATTCCGCTGAAGACCGGAAGAAGTGGAGGAGCATCGCGAGGGCTACTTTGGCCAAAGAAAATGCAGCATCATCAACCACGACCACTCTGTCAAGAGTGAACGACTAAGGAGGAGGAGGATAAAAATACCGTGTAAACCAATATTTTCAAACATTCATTCGTTAAAGTGATAAACAACAGCTGACAAGGTCACGAACTTGTGTACAAAATAGGTAGTTTAGCCGGGGGTGCACCGGCGCAGTGGCACCTATCAAAGAGTGGCGGGAACGAACGTTCTCTTTCTGGTTTTGCGTCATCGCTTCACTAGGTAGTTGCGCCCCGCGGTTTTTCCCGCGTCCCGTAATCGCGCTCCCGTGGGAATATTGGGATAAAAAGTAGCCTATACCTATGTTAATCCAGGGTGTCAGATACCATTTTTTTTTTTTTTGGGGTGGGAAATCATCAAACCCCTCCCGCTCTGGGCGGTGCGGAAGGGAGTGTCAGACTCTTACTGACTAAAACCCACCCGTGTTCCTTCAGTTGCCTGTGCCAGGGGCCGCGGTATCTCTTTCGAACAACCCGCGACCCTGGCGGGCATCGGGCCTAGCGGACCCCGTCAGTTGGTGCTGACATCTCCTTGAGGCGCGCGTGGAACACAACGCGCCGTCGACCCGGGCCTGGTCCTTACCGGACGGCGAGCTGCCCATTGCTCGCCGCCCGCAAGCCCGCGGCTACGGTGGCCGGGAATCGGCTATCGACTCCCGACGCCCGGGGCGTCTCCTGCGGCGGCTGGGGGCGTGAGGGCGCAAGGATTGCCTCTCCCTCACGCGCTCCGCCTCCTCCTTCGCGAGCATCACTGCTTCGCAGAAGGAGGCAGCCTCCCATGCACTCTCAGGGTGTCAGCTACCTCCATACCAAATTTTATCAAAATTGGTCCAGCCGTTTGAGCGTGAAGAAGTAACAAACATATGAACACACACACACTTACAAACTTTCGCCTTTATAATATTAGTGTGATTAAATATTTATTATAATTATATATTTATTTATTATAGTGTGAACCAAGGTATCTGGAAACAGGTTTCTATGAACAAAGTTTACGGCAAGAAGTGCTATCTATGAACAGAGATCTCTGTCAACAGTGCTTCCTAGATATCTACTATGGACCGAGATAACTACGAACAATGTTTTCTATCGGCGAAACGTGCTGTCTAAGAATAGAGATTTCTATGAGCTTTGCTTTCTGTATGTAGTCGTATCGTACAAGCGTGTTTCTATCTTAGGTTCCACACCGTTCGTGCTTAGGGAGTTAAACCACAGTATCGTTTATCAAAAATACACATAACAATTTTTTGTTTCAGATTTCGTTTACGCAAATTCTGTAAAAGGGCAGTCTATAATTGCATACAAGAACTTCACTTATTACCAATGCAATAAAAGAAATCCGACGAGTCTTGTCCAAAGATGGCGCTGTACTGCACGGACTTACAAAAACTGCAAAGCACATTTTGTTTTAAATATAAATAATAAAATTGTGTCTTCGAGTCTTGAGCACAACCATCCACCTATCATATATAGTATTGTTGACGGCATATGCCATAAAGTTAAGTCAAGATAATTATTAAGATCTAAGTAGCCTAGATATAGGTATATATAGATCTGCCTAGCCTTTTCCCAACTATGTTGGGGTCGGCTTCCAGTCTAACCGTATGCAGCTGAATACCAGTATTTTACATGGAGTGACTACCTATCTGACCTCCACAACCCTGTTACTGGGTAATAACTTTATCGCTACAGCATAAGGTTCAAAGTTGATTGGGAAGATTCGACAGTTTCAGGTAGCTTGATGTGCTAGCGTCTGTACTATAGGTACCTACCTACACCTCTGTCCCTTCGGGGATAAATTAGAAAATAGGAAAGACTACAACAAAACATACAAATAGGAGCATCAATTATTATTATTGTACCATCAACTTTATAATAAAAATAACATAACCTACTTGAAATCTGTTTTATTTTATCAGAAAAATACGAATAAAAATGATTTGTTTCCATCATATCATCACACCCCAATTGCGATACACTTTTACAATCCGAAGGATTCTAAAGGAAATTCATAATCCATTTCATACTATGAATATTTTTGAATTGTCAAAATGAAAGGCATTGGAATCGTATTACGCGATTAGCCCTCAATCCCTGTTTAAGACACACTGAATTTTGTTTTAATAAGCGGACATGTTATTTTTACAGAGTTTGAGTTCATCAAGTCGTCACGAGGCAAAAAGATGATACTATACCAGGGTCACACCTACTGCTATGCTCGATTAAGCAAGGATGCTCACCACTGGAGATGCACATTATGTGCTCACAAGAGCTGCAGGGCTAAATTAGTGCTAAACTTAAATAATGAACTTGTATCTGTAGATGATAACCACAATCATCCAGCTCGGAAATACTTAATTTCTCAGGGCACTTACATTAAAATTTAATATATTTAAATTGTTATTATGAGATTGTATAGGTCTGGTTGGACACAAGAGCTGGTCGATACTGGTTGGTTGGTCGACTAGAAAATCGACTGCTCAAAAGGAATAAAATTAAAAAATTTCCTGATGTGGTTCTGCTTGATATGAAATTAGAACTAGTAAAAACATAGGTACTTATAAAAATAATAAAATAATTCTTTGATGTCGACATTCAATGTTACAAACCGGATAAATAGTAATGTATTATTATTATATAACTATTTTTTGGTAAACTAAACCACAGAAGTGGAGAAGTACAGGGTAGATGTTATGAGGCATTCAAGACAGGAGGAATAAAGTTGTGACAGATTGGTACCCCAGAGATGGCAAAAGGAACTGGGGAAGACAATACAGGGGGCTTACTGTTCAAACTAATTTTAATTCCAATGTAAATCCAATACGATTCCAATGTTAATTTTACAGTCACGTGATTCGGTACTCTTGCAAACGATATTGTCAATATTGGAATTGGTTTGAAATTGGGATTGCCCCGTGATTGTTTTGTTACACGTGAAGATAGCTATGTTACGGACTGCAATAGTGTTGTTCAACTCATTATGATAGACTCATTATAGATAGGGCTTTATAATTATTTATCCTTTATATAACTAGGCTAATAAATAAATATGATACAAATAGTTGTTTAATTTATTAATTATATGTGTATATTGTTAATTTAAGGTTTTTGTTTTGTAAATGTAGTTTTTTTCTTGGTGTAAGTTTTATATATTATGTTGTACATAATAAAAGATTTTCAATTTTAGTTACAATGACACATCGTACAAGCTACGCCCAATTAGAAGGTTTACTGGAATTCTTGGAGGAAAACCCAGGCGTAGCCAAAGGTTTGCTTCGGACCGCTCAAGGCAAATTAGAAACGAAGAAGAAATGGGCAAAATTGGCACCTACTTTAAATTCTCTCGGAGGAGTAAATAAAGATGGCCAAGGCTGGGCTAAGGTAAATCGAAATAATGAAGTACGTGTTAAGAATCATTATAATACTTACAGCAATTTAATTAACATTATTGCACGTTTTTAGTATTGGGCTGAGAAAAAACATGGTCTGAAGAAGCAGTGCGCACAAATCTCAGCTGCAATGAGGCGCAGTGGTGGTGGGACGACAGACAACTTGCCAAAGTTATCTACCTTGGAAAATAAATTGGTGGCGGTGATGGGTGGAAAAGAGTTTGCGACTGGAGGATTGATAGTCGAACCATCTCCTCAAACGGTAATATATTTTAATATTTACAATGTTATCATACCTATGATATTTATTTTCATCATCATCGTCATCATTTCAGCCGAAAGACGTCCACTGCTGGACATAGGCCTCCCCCAAGCACCTCCACTTCGACCGGTTCTGTGCTTCTCGCATCCAACGGGTTCCTGCGGCCCTCACAAGGTCGTCGGACCACCTTGTGGGGAGGCCTTCCAGCGCGACGATATTTATTTTACACAAAATATTTTATTTACCTTATAATCATAATCATTTCATTGTTTTAGACTAAACCTACTGAGTCACCAAACTTGATAGAGGATTCATGTATTGCACCCGTACAAGAAGACACAGAATGGCATAAAATCCCTGCCACGTCACACAATGACGCAACACCAGCATCATCCACAAGTAAGTATTTATTCGAATTTGTGTAGGAATGTTTAATTAAACATTTGGTCCAACAGTCACACAACCCAACATAAGTGTGTAACATTGAAGTGTTTTGGGTCTAATCCGAATTCAGGCTATAGCAAAAAAAAAACTCGTATTCATACCTCTCAGAAGTTTGAAACTTTTTGGACAAATTTCGATTTTACATAATTATACTTTTTATATTTCAGAACCTGCACCTGTCAAGCCACTTCAGAGTACCATACCATCACGACCCCACCAGCGCCCCTCTTCAGTCCAGAAGCCGTTGGATGCAAATATGGAGCAGTTCGCGAATATCGAAGCGCGGCGGGTTGAAGCGGAATTAACTTCAGCGCAAGCATTTGCCAAATTGTCCCAAAACGTTGGTAATATCGCAAGTGCTCTGACGTCTATTGCTATCGCAATTTCGGATGTAGCTAGAAAAATGCCAGATCCTTAACAAATTTCTCATTTTTTAGCTTCATAATATATAGGCTGTTTGGAAGCTGGATGCAAAGCCTCAAGGGGGTGATAGTTGATACCATTTAGACTGAGAATTTTGAGCCATACATGTCTTAGACTAAGTATGTTTTTTTATTATTTTTAACTGCAAACTTTTAGTAAAAAATAACATACCAACTATAACTGGGAAAAAAAAAAAACATACTTCGTCTAAGACATGATTGTATGGCTCAAAATGCTGTAAATGGTGTCATCTATAAAGCTTCCCTTAAAGCTTTGCACTCAGCTTCCAAACATCCTGTATAATTTATTCAAAATGCATTAGCGATTAATATCAAAGAGTCAAAGCTTTATTTATTGCTAATGTTTTCGAATATTGATTAAATTCTTGCGTTGTGCTTAAAATATGTCTTGTTTTTTATTATATAATTTGATTTTTTATTCTTAATGTTTGTCATAGTTTTATTTTTAAGTGAATAAAAGTACGTACATTAAAATAAAATAAAACAATTTATTCAGTTCTCCATTTTCAAGAAATATGTAGGTAGTAGGGATTTTTAATCCCTAATGTTATATTTTTTCCTATTACAGGAACCAATATAACATTTAGGAATAAAGAATTTATAAACATAAACAATAGAAATACAATGTCACAAATAGCGTAAAATACATTATCAAAGAAAAATGTTTTAACTAATAACAAAACTTAACTATTATTGATCGAAGCTTAAATCTAAAAAAAACCTATTTAAATCTTACCATGCCTTTTTACCTACCTTCTACTACTACCTACTTCTACTCGCCCACAACTGCTGAATTATAGCGCTTTTCGATGTCTTGTCTTGGTTCAGCAGATGTGCTGCTAGTTGATTCTTGAGAAATGACAGCTGGGTAATCAATTCCATACTCTGCTGTACTCTCCACAAGATCAAAGCTCCAATCTATCTGATGCTGACTATACATACGTTGTCTAAAAGTTCAAAGATAAATTAACCTAACAAAGAACAAAGGTGATTGTTAATCTGTTAGTACCTACATATCTATGCATGGAGTTCAATAAACAAGTACCTATAAAAGGGACATCAACGACGCTGTAGCGGTATCTAAAGGTAGTATAGAGGTATGATGAACAGGGTGTAAAGTTCACTCAACCTCCATAGAAAAGGGAGGATCCGACCAGACGGGTGTTGTGTCTGGTCGGAGGATCCTCCCTTTTCTATAGAGTATGAGTGAACTTTACACCCTGTTCCTCATACCTCTATAACGCTATTCTTCTTCTATTCTTGCATCAGGATGATAATGTACCACCTTATGCCCGAGTAAGCACCGCCTTATGTTTTTGAGTACACCAATGGCACGTTCCACTGTATTTTGTGCAGAGCAGTGCAACTTAATCTTTTATACAGGATGACAACAAACAGTATGGTATCCCGACATCGACGCGCAACCAGCTACCATGGATTCAATACTAGACGCCAGCACATGAAGCTACCCGAAACTGTCAAATTTTCCCAATCATCTTTGAACCTTATGCTTTAGCGATAAAGTTGAAAATCGATTAAAGATATTTGACAGATTGTAGTAGCTTGATGTGCTGGCGTCTGTACATGATTCTGAAACCCCCTGCGATGAAGTTTTTCGTCGGTTATTTAAACAAAAAATACTTTTCCATACATTTTGACTGCGTATATCTTTTTTTTGATAACCGACTAAAAATTTGTACACAAGGGGAGTCTAGTACCATGTATTAAATTCATGGTTACAATTTGCACGTCAATGTCGGGATACCATACTGTATAAAAGATGAAGAATCTCACAGCGGATTCAAATTTGAGAAGAGTAGCTAAAGACTCAGTGGAAATTGTTAGAAGAGGGCTTTGCTAAGGCACACTGAACTAAGAGACATTCCGTAAACTACTACTGAAAATACCACAACGCAAAGATATTCAGAATTATTACTTATTATTATTACTTATAACTAATTTTAATACTGTCTTTTCTACGTTTGAAAGTTTGATTAATTACTGCGGTCTTTTTATAAGTACTAATTAAAGATAGTGAATATGATTTTTATATTAAACAATAAAATTAAGACTTTTATTTCTAAATCTTCACTAAATCCATCTTTAAACCTATGTTTTTAATAAACGCATGTCTTAATAGAAAAACTATTAAAACTTTTGAACATTGTGAGTATTGTGACAACGGTCTCAAATACCGTTAACTCTTGTTCGTCATATCTTTTTATTTCCACCGAAATACTAAAAAAATTAGAACAATTTAAAAACACAAGATTTTTTTCAGGCTACACTTTCATAAAATCACAGCAGAGCAGCAAATTGATTCTCCACAAAGAATACACGTATTGGTATGTGCGAAGAAACATTAAAAGAAGAACAACTTCTTGGAAATGCTCCTCTCATAACAGTAAAAAATGCAAAGCTACTTTGGAATTGGATTATAGGAACCAAATCGTGGACCCGGACATTGAGCACACGCATCCCCCACCTAAACTGAACCCGTTGCACTATCAACCGATTTCAGTACCCACTGATCATTTGTGTATAACCTATGGGGATTGAAAAAGTCATGTACGAGTATTTAATTGAATCTCTAATAATTCCTTTAATTATTTTGCGCTCCTAAAAATATTATTGAACACTCTAATATAATTATTGCGTTTTTTTTTTTGTTAAGAATAGAATACTCTTTATTATGTACAGACGCAGCACATCAAGCTACTACAATCTGTCAAATTTATTTAATAGATTTTCAACTTTATCGCTAGAGCATAAGGTTAAAAGTTGATTGGGAAAATTTGACAGTTTCGGGTAGCTTGATGTGCTGGCGTCTGTACACCATATAAATTACAGATATAAATGTAGAAATTTTACAAAGGGTGACACAATGGGGTGGGCTTAACCTCCAATAATTCATACTTTGGGATGCTACAAATACTAAATCGAAATCAATCAATCAAAAGTCATTTATTCGAATTAGGCTGAGAATCAGCACGTTTCGAACGTCAAAAATACAAAACACACTCCCCTAAAACGCCCAACCTCTTAAGAGGTCATTGTATTCATCATTATGAACAACTTTTACTATGGGACCAAACCTGAAATCGCGAAAAAAAAAAAACAACTGTTCCCTACATTTATGTTCGTGCCTTTCAAATAGCCAAATAACTGCGATCAATTTGAATGAAGTGGTTGGTCACAGTTCTGTCCTAACTAAACCCATTTGGTCAGGGTTCCCTAGCTTAGTGACTGCGACAAAATGTAAGAAAAGGCCAGACAGTTAAAAAGAAGCTCAATTAATAAAAAAGTGTCTATAGTATCGCAAAAACTTATTGGAGTTTCATTAATTTAAAAAAGAGTAGGTATAATCATTAAAACCGCAAAAGTTTTTAGAGGTTCGTTTATTTGAAAAAGTTTCCATCATTAGAAGGTCAATAAGTTTTTAGAGGCTGAGGGCTGATTTTTCCAACGCCAGATAATTTTATCAGAGGAATAATTTTGAATTTTTGACAGTTCTTCCATACAAAAACTGTCAGACGTCAATTTTATTCCACGAATAAAAATTATCTGTCGATTGAAAAATCAGTCCTTAGTTAAATATTTCCCTTACCTATAATAAGAAAGGTTACTTGCTTAAACTTACGTAGGTACGTTTTTTAAATTATAAAAATGTGCTTTACTATTTTTAATAGGGATAGATAATATGTAGGTATCCTTGTAGTGCCTTCAATTTTTGTACCAGTTTTGGAGAAATTATATTCTAATCAGCAGCCATATTTTATTAATTTATTATTATGAAACATTTGTGTTTTTGTAATTTATTAACTTAACAGTAAGTATAGGATTTGCTATTAGTAAAAATTTATTTAGTATAAAAACATGTTTTGATTAGAATTTAAGAAAGGACTGTATTTAAAAATATTAATGCAATAATCGATATTATATAATCGTTAGTAATGGAGACACGTAGTAACTAAAGTTAGTTCACAGTTATTTAACAACTGACAGCAGCAACCTAACAGGAACTTTATTGTAATGAGTATAAAGATCACTGTGACAGACTTGTTAGTGGCAGTAACCCAAATGCAACCTTATTTTACCGATAACAATGAGCACTTTGACTTTGACAGGGATGCAATATCAGAGGTAAAAAAACTGTGCTGTTTTAAAATGGGCTGTTTATTAGTTAGATGTCATAATTAAATATGAAATCAAAGACACACATAATATGTTGTAACAGAAAATTTTTAAATCCTGATATGTATAAAGTTTCTTGACACTGGCTTAATAATTTGTATTTCAAAGATATTTTAGCAATATTTCTAAAAAATATTAGAATTAAGTAGGTATCGACTTTTTTCATTGCACTTGAAAAATAATAAACTAACACTCAAACAGAAATCCTTTTGATTAAAGCCATTAAAATATAATAATATCTTAGTCAACAGATTTTAGTTTGTTTTATTTCGACCTATACTCAATTTTCACCATCACCCTTCAGCAGCCCACTGCTGGACATAGGCTTCTCCTATAGCACGCCATTCAACTTGATTTTCGGCAATTCTCATCCAGCTGCTACCAGCCGCCTTTCGAAGATCGTCGCTCCATCTAGCCTGAGGGTGTCCCACCTTACGTTTGCCGATTCGCGGTCTCCACTCAAGAACGTGTCTCCCCAACGGTCATCGTTTCTACGGCTAATATGGCCGGCCGGCCACTTCAGCTTGTTTATTCTGTGAGCTATGTCGACAACTTTGCTTTGCTTAATTTTAGGTGGTTTACATAATATCCTTTCTCGAGAGCAAAGTGCTGCGGTAACCCAGGTACCCTCCGTGAGATCGGCATTAACGTCAAGTCGTGCTGGCCTTTCTTGAGGAGCTGGGGCGGATCGCATAATCGATTTCCCACCCGTACGCAGTATACGTGCATTGTATACTCTCTGTATTAAGAGCGAAGAGTCTATTGCCATTCAGAAAAGAGAATAGAGATTATTGTATAAGTGAAGACTAAATTGACACATGAAGTCTAAGACTCTATTATACGATTCCATGAAAGGAGAAATACCCTAGAAGATCTTGAAGTAAGAAGAGTAAATTGATACAGCTGGATACAGAAGATAGAAATAAATCCGATAATGTGCTGCTATCTATTTGACAATCACGGATTTGAGGCTCCCGCAACGACACGACTCTGGTAGAACAATTTTATACTGAAAGCACTCATGGAAATTGTTGTACCAGAATCGCGCCGCACCTTCGCGTCGTGTCTGACTGCCTTTGATTCTAATATTCAAATGGGTGATGTAGACTAGTACCTAAAGGCAACATGCGAAGCTGTATTTGGATCCACAATCGGTTACATTAATAAAATATGTTCCTGACACCTGTCAGTTTCATACAAATAAATACGTGTTTTGCGAATTTGATCTTTATTAGCTACTAGAATTGTCGCACTGATAGGTGTGAGGAGCGCATTCTCACGACGACTGTCGGTCGGACTGTAGATTACCATGTAACGTCTATGAAAGAGAAGATACAAATAAAAACTATAATACAGATCGAGACTTTACGTTTTAAAGAGTGAGTTAGTTCAAGTATCTGTAGATTTGTAGAGTAGTTAAATGTTGGGGTGTCGGAATTAGTAAGTAATATATCTTGTGCCGTCCAAAATAGTGGGTAGTGTTGATCCGTAGCTAAATCGGGATATAGCCGGTAAAGAAGTAGCTAAAGGTTGGCAACTAAAAGCAAATGAATTGTGACAAAGAATTGTTTCAGACTTTACGTTCATAATGTCGCAAAAAGGCAAGCAATTAATACTGCTAAATGGTTACACGTACTGGCATGCTAACCAAGCTAGGAAGAAAAAGATAGGTCGTTGGAGATGTTCTTCCCATAACAGTCGAAAATGTAAGGCTAAACTAGAGCTAAACTGTTTTAAACAGATTATTCAGGCTGATATGAATCATACTCATCCACCACCACGATATTATATGAATAATGGGAAACACTTTCGAATCGCTTAAAGGCGGATCAGACTATAACAGTTCAATGAAGCGTGCTCATCACGTCATCTCATTAAGCTACAATACGGCCAAAGAATCATGGCCGGCCTGAACTTTGCTCAGAAGGCTGCGCAATAAAAATTTTCTAGTAACCAAACGGTGACATAAAATTAAATACATGACGCAGAGAAAGAACACAAAAAAGAACAAGTTTGGGGAACATATATTATGCGTCAAATCCACGCAACATTCCGGGCAACGACTCAAGGCTCCTTCAAACAGGCGCGACACGCGTTAAAATCGCGCGCGACACAAAGGCACCGCAAGTCGCGCAACGAGCGGTGCCTTTGTGTCGCGCGCGATTATATCGCGTGTCGCGCCTGTTTGTAGGAGCCTTGAGTCGTTGCCCGGAATGTTTGCCTTTAATAATCTGTGCCGCTGTAAATTTTATGACAGCTGCGCCTGTCTTAAAACTATGACATGAGGCGAGTGTGAGTAAGAGAACTTGCGCGAAAGTTCGGAGAGCCTATGTTCACACCGGCCATGATTCATCGGCCGTATTGTCCAAACAACGGAAGCTATATATTTCCAGTTTTAGCTGACATCGCATAGGCTTTTCGTACATTCGGAAGTCAGCTTATAATGGTTATGTATAGCTTGATGTGTAGCCGTGCCTTCTCTTCGTTATTTGGAGCACGCCTGGGGTGGCGTCATGTGTTACAAATGTGCTGTGGTCTTAAGGTGAATGGATAGTGGCGAAATTCAAATTTTCTTACGTTTTTTGCAATTTGCAGGTCAGTGTCAGGTTGTATCTTGATCAAAATATGATTCGCGACAATAACAGGTACATATTTACAGAATTATAATTAATCATTAGAATCATTAATACATCTTTCTAACTTAGATTTCTACCATAAATACTTTTCCATAAGAAATTGGTGGTTGGTGGTAGACATCTAACTTAGAAAGATATAATAATGATTCTAATGATTATAATTTTATTCTGTAAATATGTACCTGTTTTTGTCGCGAATCATATTTTGATCAAGATACAACCTGACACTGACCTGCAAATTGCAAAAAACGTAAGAAAATTTGAATTTCGCGGTCTACCACTACCCATTCATCTTAACTATTCCTTTCCTGTCAAACAAACTTTTTTTGTTGCCTGATAGATGACATTTTTATTTTATTTGCTTAAGAATATAGGATAGTTCCTAGTCTTTTTTGTTTAGGTAATTGTTCTGTTTTTTGTTTCGATTATGAAGTGGATATATCATTTTTTGTTTTGTGTATACTTTGTTATTATCATTGTTTCTTTTGTTATTTGATTCCTTTTTTTTTTGTTTTGAGTAAATCCCAATAAAAAGGTAAATAAGGCTTTTTTTTTCCTTTCAAAGGCTCCTTTATCTCTTGTGTAAGTTGAGTTTGAATAAATCTGATGTTTCGTTTGATAGATTTTTTTTTAATTGTTTATTTTGTATATTATTAATTTACTATTTTTTACAGGCAAAATGTCAGAGCGACAACCGATCGTATCTCAAAAGCCCATAAAATTTGATTTGGTGACATCGAAAAGAGGAAAACCGGTGCTTCTTCGAGCCGGATACAGATATAATAAAAAAAGAGTTCATCAAGACGGTGCCACTGTTTGGGCTTGTGTCCAAAGGGCCATTTGTAAGGCAGTTTTGATTATTAATGGCACTAATCTAATTAAAAGAGAAGATAAGCATGATTGCCAACCGGATCTTGCAGCTAACGATTACGACATGTTTTTAAAACTGTAATTAAAGAATTGTATCAGATATCAAGAACCCAATCCCAAGCATCTACGGAGAAACCATAGCTGACATTAAAAACAGTACTTTTGATTTATAATTCTTATTGTACACTTTTTAATTGATATAATTATGTATAAGACTGATTTTTGTGATTTATCATGTTTACTGTTGATTGTTGCAATTGTATATTAAACTTTTTCTTTTTCCAACAATTCCCTGAATTTTACTTAAATAATATAACCCTACCTAAGGTGTTTCATTGTGACAGTACAACATTTGCTTAAAAAAATATATAAGTATTCCAAAGCACCACTCAAAAATATTAATCATAATAATGAAATTCCTGTTTCGACCGGATCGGACGAAACTCAGCGGACGAAACGCCTACCTACTAAACCGAACCACGTACATAGTCGCGTGGAGTATTTTACATCCCCAAAGCGCTCTCCTGACACAACTACAGACAACCGAGTCTTGCATGCTACTAGATCAGAAAGTTTTAGCGTTTTTACGAAGCTAACAGGATCATTAGCGCACTAAATTCATAATTTGATGAGTTCTTAACCCGTGGTTCATATTTCGGGTAAGTGAAAATTTAATTGTATTATTATTTTGCAGTGTGGTTATTTTATTGCATTTATGACAGCATGTTCTTGTTTTAGGTCATCAATTGAATATGAGCAGCGCTATCAACTATTTTTCTATGTTTATGGCCAAAGTTGAATCTACCGTCTCACCGTCCGATCAGGACCTGCGGGGCAATTGCGTAACACATTATCAATCGGAATCAGTTTCATTTTGACAGTTCAACAACATTCATTGCGTTATTTACGTATTGAGCAGACAAATTTTACGAACTTATGAAGCAATGGATTAGCAATTTGCTTCAAAATGATTCAGATTCCGATTGATAGTGTGTTACGCAATTAGGGTGCAGGCCCGTGCCGGACGGCGCGTACGTGTTTCACGCGCGCCTCAAAGAGATGTCGGCAGCAGAGAAGGGGCCCCTTAGGGCTGAAGCCTGCCGGGTCAGCGGGATTGTCCGAAAGGGTTACCGCTGGCCCGTAACATAAAGGGCTAAGGAAGGAACATGGGTGGATTTCAGTCAGTAGGAGTCTGACACTCCCTTCCGCTCCACCCAAAGCGGGAGGGATCATTGGATGATTTCCTATCCGAAAAAGAAAAAAAACTTCATTACTTATTAAAGAGAATTTGTACAAACTAATGTAGTTTTTAACTGTTTACAAACTCCTGAACCAAGGTCTTTTCATCGGCTGATAGCATTAGTGGGCTCAAAGGAATTAAAAAAATACTTATCTTAATAATATTTTATCCTATTTCAGGTTTCAAGTTCATCAGATCTCAAAAAGGGACTTCGTTGATACTACACAATGGGTACACATATTACAATACCCGGCAGTCGAAGCTTGGGTTCAGCCGCTGGAGGTGTTCCTCGATGAAAAGCAAATTCTGTAAAGCGTCATTATTGCTGGATGGTAACGCTACGACCATATTAGACGGGAATTATGAGCATACACACACACCGCCTATGTATATTAATTATGGTCACAGGAAGATAGTTGTACAAAGGAAATAGGTATTATTACATCTACACATACATTGACTAAGCGACACAGGGTTATAATGTCGCTTGGTCAATTTTGCCTTTCAAGCGTCGATATATTCTTCTCATGGGAGTAGACCGGTTGCGAGTATCTACTACGGACCTTTCTGAAGAACACTATAGAGGTATGAAGAACAGGGTGTAAAGTTCACTCATCTTCCGACCAGAGGGGTACACCCACAACATCACCAATTAAGTCAGATAGTAGTATAGTTTGTTATAAATATTCAAAACAGTAAGTAATTTAATAAATGTGAATGTCGTGTAATTAGTACCTACCTACTTAATGAATATTAATGATAGGTATACATAAGAATCTAAACTTTAACTTTTATTAATATAATGTGTTATGTTTAATTTTGTTGTTGATTGGTGTATTGAAAATAAATAACTGAAATCAGAATGTATTATATTTAAGACTCGCACAGATATCAATCATTATACAGTACCTAACAATTTTATTTTCATACTTACTGCTCGCTGATGTCGAATTAATACGTGTCATGCAAACCTAAGCTTAGGTAATTCATTAAAGCCCCAGGCTCCAGCCGGGCAATAATATTGTACGGAATCTCTGTTAGACGTGTGGGGCCTACCTTACCTAAAATATTGAAAAAAAAGTACCATTTTACACTTTCAAGTTCAAAAATAACACGTATAAAAACAGGTACAGTATTTTTATTTAACGAAGCGACGCGCGCTTTATTTGTGGTTGCCATGTGTACAAACACGCTGTGATTGTGTGTGTAAGCGGAGGAGCTCTTGGTACCGTCCCAGACGAAGGCGAAGTCGGAAGTGTGTGTGTGTGTGTGTGTGTGTGTGTGTGTGTGCTGACGCTACTTGTCTTCACGCACACATTCACAGAGTGTTTGTAGACTTGGTTACCACAAGTAAAACTTCGATATGGCTGCACATTCTATCGTGAACCGAAGAAACAAAAACAAGGGTTTGCGTTGGACGTGCACTAAGAGCAGCAATGGCTGTGATGCATACCTAATGCTAGATTATGAATCGAAATTATAAAAAACCATTTGTGATCAACTAGCTGCGCCCCGCGGTTTACCCGCGTAAATGTCGATCCCGTGTGAATATCGGGATAAAAAGTAGCCTATATGTTAATCCAGGGTGTCAGCTACCTCCATACAAAATTTTATCAAAATTGGTCGAGCCGTTTGAGCGTGAAGTCGTAACAAACATATAAACACACTCACAAACTTTCGCCTTTAAAATATTAGTGATCAAAATGATCATACACGTGCAGCTCTCGTGTACGTCTAAGAAGTATTTAGGGGTATAACTACACACTTATTTGGGTTAATTTTTTTTAGTTATTTTTGGTGTCAGCGGGCCTAAATAACGAACCTATCTAATCTTATTGTCTAGTGTTGGAGTTGAGACTATTAAAGTTTAAAGTTTTATTTTATAGAAAGTACCTGTTAATTAAAAATATAGATTAGAATAATGTAATGTTTAGATAAATAAATGTGGTTATAAAATACAAAATATTATAATTATAAAATAAAGCTGAAGATTTTTGTTTGTTTGTTTGAATGCGGTAATCTCTGGAACTACCAGTCGGATTTGAAAAATTCTTATTGCATACGAAAAAAGTCAGAAAAAACGCTGCGCGAAAACGAAGTAATAGCATGGGCAGGCGATACGAGACGAATTCGCGGGCAGAAGCTAGTAGATTATACTCGTGTCAATCTTTTGTTTGAATACAGGGTACCTACTTACACATTTCACGTCATCATCTGCCTAACTTTTTTCTCAACTAGGCTGGCGTCGAACCGGTGCTATGCTAGTTTAACCAGATGCACATCAAGGTGCCCGAAACTGTCACATCTTACTAATGAACTTTGAGCCTTATACTTTAGCGATAAAGTTGAAAATCTATTAAAGAAATTTGACAGATTGTAGTAGCTTGATGTGATGGCGTCTGTACATAATAAGTTTGGACTCCTTCAACAAGAACTCGTCCTTAGCAGCTTTGAACAGAGAGAAATGGAAAGAGAGTAGGGAGGCCTTTGCCCTGCAGTGGGACATCACAGGCTAATAATAATAATTCTTCTATAGTTCTTGGTAACCAGTCCACTTTTGCCACCCAAACCAATAGTCCAACTTTTTATTTTTAGATATCCTGCAATAGTCCTACACCAACCGGGGGTTATCCTTGGGTGCACGTACATAGTGCATACGGGGATAATCGTCGGTTGCTGCCGCATTTCATTAAAAGTTCCTAAGGGGCCTCTGCGAGTTGGCTTCGGCCCCTCGTACGCCTTCCAAAGGACCGGGATCCTGTGGTCCCGAGATATGTAAAATAATAATAAAGTTTGGTACTTGGTTGTGGATAGGAACAGCAGCACCTATATGTAAATCTATTACATTCAGGTGCAAAAAATGAAAATGTTTATTTAATTTTTATTAATAAACGTTTAAATATTGTTTAATTGCAGGCATATCTTATTTGGGAAAACCGAAAAGAAACCATAAAAAAATAGAAGAGTTAAGTGAACAACAAAAGAAAAGAAGAAGAGAACAATGGAGAGAATATTCTGCGCGTTATCGTCACAATAAAAAAGAAGGCATTAAGGGGACTACATGACCTGAAGCGTGGTCACTGTCGGACTGCATAGAAAAGAAAGAGAAGCGTGATGACACAATACTGGTCATTTATTGCAAAATATGAAACAATTATCTATTTACAAAAAATCTACTGTTTGGACTAAAAGATTAAAACGGGTCTCCCTTGTTTTGCCGAAAAGATTTTGCCAAATTATCACTTCCCAAACAATTTTCCGCATAATTTCATTTGCCAAATTATTACTAAGCAAAAAATCTCTTCACAAATAATTGTAACCCAAACCTAATGTTTGGCAAGTGAACGTTTAAACAATAACTTGTTTACCAACTAGTACTTTTACCAATTTTTATTTAGTCAAATATTTCAGTTGGAATAACTCATTTTACTCAAAATTACATTTGCCAAATATTTAGTATCGTCAGTTTTCGCAGTTTTAAGGCAGCCATTTCAAGCATAAGATCTAACTTTGAAGACGTTTTATTACAAGGGTGTTTTTTCCACTTGGGACAAATTCTAAACAGGTAATAATAATATTAAGTATTCTGGTAGTATTTTTTTAAATAATTAATCTCGTCTAACTAGTTCAGTTTCGGGTAGACTTTTTTTCCATTTTTTTTTTTCTATATAATCTAGTCGTTTCTGGTCACAGTTTTAACCTAACCTAACCTAAGCATTTTTTTAAAATAATTAACCTCGTCTAACTAATTCGGTTCTCGATAGCCTGTTAAAAATAATCTCTTTTTTCCATATTTTTTTCTATATAATTTAGTCGTTTCTGGCATTCGCCGGCCGCTGCCGCGGCACCGCTCGCTTCGCTCGCTCGGCTCGTGCGTAGGAGGTCACAGTTTTAACCTAACCTAACCTAAGCATTTTTTTTTTATAATTAACCTCGTAACTAATTCGGTTCTCGATAATGTCCATTGCAAAAAATTAAAATAGTAAGTTACAAATATTTTGTATTAAATAAATGATTATTTTAAAATAAAATTGCATTTTTTAATTAACAAAAAAAAAAAATTCTTAAAAAATCTTATTTATGCCTTTATATTTTTTGTTATAACAAATCGTTTGACCAAACGTTTATTGTCTAAAGATTGTTTGCCGTAATAAATCATTTGATTAAAGACCAAATGCCTAAATGACATTATCCTTAATAATATTCTGCCAAGTAAAAATTCGACCAAATGAAAATGTGCATACTAAAATTATTCCAAACATTGCATTGGTATAATAAAAGGTTGCGAAAATTTGTTTGGGTAGTGAAATTTTGGCAAAATCTTTTCGGCAAAACGGCAGGCTCCCGATTAAAACATTAGTGCATGAGTATGTTGCTTGTAGAATAATCTGACAAAAAATCATAATGATTGTAAGTATATTAGTATGGTTTTTATTATAAAAAGAAAGTTTTTAGACGTATCTTCATGATTTTTTTATATGATATCAAATTTTATTATGAATTAACACTATCTCCCTAGCATATATCCTGAATATATATATTTCTTTTATTTTGTTTACTGTAGTCGATCATATACTTTTATTGTTTCTAAAACTTGCGTTTTTTTGTGTTTAGGTCCTGAGCCCCTTAAAACTAAGACCAATATTTTTAAATTTTGTTTTTTTGGTCTGTGCTGTAACCATTAATTCAGCACATGATTCTAGACCTAGGGCAGAAATTTTTCGTCAGTTATGAAAAAAAAATCTGCTGTTTCAAAGAAAAGTGTAGAAATACCTAAGCGTTCAAAATATATGGACCAACAAATTTTTTTTATTGCTAAATGGGCCAGCTCGTGACCTCGATCACGCCTGATGGAAAGCTGTCTGAAATGGATGAGGTCAGTGAAGGAACGAGCGTGCCCAGAAGATGCCTGTTCACTCTTGCTTTGAAGGCAGACGGGTTAAATGTGGGAGGGGGAAGCTTTTTAATAACCATAAAATTTTAACGCCCCCTGCATTGAAATTTGGTTTAGAATTATGCACATATAGAATTCATGGTATCATTTTCCGCGTCGATGTGCCTCCCTCTTTAATAATTATGATTGATTATGAAATACACATTGCACAAAGATCACTGTGGTTGTGACAATAAAACAAAATCAGAGATAAAAAAATAACTTTGAAAGGACTACCCTGGAGGCTAGAGCGTCAGAAAAGGTAAGGTACTTATTTCTGCTTGTTTTACTTAAATATAATTTTCCAGATTTTAAGTTAATCAAATCGAAACAAGGAAGGACGTTGATCTTCCATAAAGGTTATACTTTCTGTTACCTCCGGCGCGCGCAGACCAAAGGCATCACTCATTGGCGCTGTACTGCCCATAGCCGGAAGCACTGTCTGGCAAGACTAACGCTGAATCAGGAACAAGAAATTATTTCAGCAAATAATGAACACAATCACCTACCGCCGAAGTATGTCTGTAGTAATGGTATATATGTTAGGATTACTTAAACATTTATGTATGTGTGATGATGATGATTTTTATGTCTGTAAATTAGTTATAAAATTTTGTTTTAAAACTCGAGTTCGGTGTTTCCTAACCCAAAAGAAAGACCGAAACAAACTCAGAGGTCACAGTCTCCTTTAAAGTCCAGACAGAATCCTGGTCAGGCTAAATGAGGATCATGTGAGATTAGTGTTTGAGATGCTCTTTTGAGCAAAGAGCCACATTTTGAGTGGACCTGACTAGTCAGTGCACTCATTTATCAGTCGTGTAGCTCAACTCAGAACTTATGAAGCTCAACTTGAGGATAACTTTCTAGTCTTCTTTCACGAGTCCGCAAAAGCACTGTCTGCCAGATAAATATGTAGATCAAAGTTTGTATGATTAATGATACTAAGTAAGGCCCATCATGCACCATAAACAACTAAATGCTTTTTTTTTTTGCGGTAAACATATTCAAAACATCATTCCGTCTCTGTCATCTTCAAACGATTGGCAGAAACAGAACGATCTTTTAAATACTTTTAACGTTAAACGTGATAAGTGATTTGTGGTGCAGGCTGGCCTTAATAAATATTTTGTCAAAAACTCTTTCTGAATTCACGTAATTTATTATCAAATAATCGTATGCCATGATAAACTTAAAGTAGATAAGGCCATTTTTAATAAAATTTTCAAATGAATAAAAATGTTAATTTAGTTAAATTATTTCAGACACGATTTTTTTTTCTTTTATTAGCTTAGCATAATCAGCCTATGGCCCGGTATCCACCAAAGCCGAGAGGAGAGGAGATGTCTCATTTTTCTATAGAATTTCGTGCCGCTTGCCCGCTCGCTCGCACGAAATTCTATACAAAAATGAGACATCTCCTCTCCTCTCCGCTTTGGTGGATACCGGGCCTATAACGTTCCCACTGCTGGGACACAGGCCTCCTCTCTGTGGAAGAGAGTGGGCACCATAAGTCCTCCACCTACGGTTTCCAAAAAACCCTCAAAAATGCAAGAAAAGTTAACGCAGGTACAGACGCCAGCACATCAAGTTGAAAATCTATTAAAGAAATTTGACAGATTGTAGTAATCTGTCAAATTTCTTTAATAGATTTTCAACTTTATCGCTAAAGCATACGGTTCAAAGTTGATTGGGAAAATTTGACAGTTTCGGGCAGGTTGATGTGCTTGGCGTCTGTACCTTAAAACGTTTAATCTATACATATGTATGTTTCAAAAGACAACTAGAAGAAAATATATATTTTTGTTATTGTATTTGTGAATACTGCTTTTCAGGATTGGAGTTTATACAAACAACTAAGGGCCGGATCATAGCGCTGTTTCAAAATTACAAATTCTACCATCTCCGTCACACTGTGAAAGGAGGGCATGACACCTGGCGATGTACGTCTAACAAGAGCAAACATTGCAAGACAATGCTGGTGCTGGATCGATACAGAAATGTAGTATCTCTGAGCTGTGACCATAGCCATCCTCCACCTTATTGTTTTTAGACAGTTCTACCTGTTTGTGAGACCGTGGTATGTCTTATGGCATTACTACTGGTGATGTACAGCCGCCAGCACACCAAGCTACTACAATCTGTCAAATTTCTTTAATAGATTTTCAACTTTATCGCTAAAGCATAAGGTTCAAAGTTGATTGGGCAAATTTGACAGTTTCGGGTAGCTTGATGTGCTGGCGCGCGTCTGTACTTCGAACAAGAGCAAATACTGCAAAACGATGCTGGGTGCTGCACCGATATTTAAATGTAGTATCTCTGAGCTGTGAACATAGCCATTAACCACCTGTATTTTTAGATCGTCATCATCAATTCAGCTGAAAGACGTCCTCTTCTAGACATAGGCTTCATTAATCGATATTTTTTTACTGTGAAACTATAAATGAATAACTATACTCCTTTTGAAATAAGATTAGACATATAAATAAACCTTTTTTACAGTCCGTTCAACCGATTTTGAATTCTATTGCGTTGGTGGCATGAAATAGGGCAGCTGCAGTAAACAGTTGGTATTGTAACCACTTTTTTGCTTTTAATACCATCCTTATGCCTTCGGTTTAGAAGTCAAATTCGGTTAAACGGACTGTAAAAAAGGTTTAGTTAAATGTCTAATTTTATTTCAAAGCTTCGTAATGTAAATCCGGCTTAGTAATAGCTGTTTCATGATCTCAATGTTTCTTAAGCCTACCAGTGTAGAATATAAAAAAAAGAATATTAATATATGTAATAGTTACCTACCTAGATGAATGTTATATATTAAGAATATATAAATAAAATACGTATATAATTAATATAATAAAACTTTCATCGATATACAAGAGTCTTTATTTTTAACCATTAACGGTCCGTAAATTCTGGGAATCGGCCTTAAGACTTCGACCAATAACCAGATGATCTCTCCATCCAGCTAGTCCATATATATATATATATATATATATTTAAAGTATCTTAAGTATTTTAAATATTGCTTTTTTTTCAGAATACAGGTTAATAAAAACCGAATCTGGGAAGGAAGTTTTGCTGTACAAGGGTTACAATTTTACTCTTTATCATTCCGGGAAGAGAGGCACTCAAAATTGGAGATGCCCAGCTCACAATAGAAAAAAATGCAAAGCAAGACTCGTTCTAGATAGTTTTAAAAACATTTTTTCTGTCAATGGTTGTCATAGTCATCCACCACCAGAGCATTTCATCCTCAACGGGAATTATGTTAAATTGTCATAAAATCATCATCATCATCGGCCTAGCCTTATCCTAAATATGTTGGGGTCGGCTTCCAGTCTAACCGGATGCAGCTGAATACCAGTATTTTACATGGAGCAACTGCCTATCTGACCTCCACAACCCAGTTACTGGGTAATACGATACCCCTTGGTAAGAATTAAGTTGTCATAAAATGTGAACGTTTTATAAAAAGTTTTTTTGTCAATTTATTCGAATTAAAATATACATCGTGTTAATTATTTTTGTTTTTTTTTTAGTTTAAAAACGTCTACTAAGTCCATAGATTTAGGTAACAATTTAGTTTATAAACCAAATTAAAAACAATCCAAAACGATTACTTCTAAACGGAGACCTTGGTTGGTGTTCATCTCAGCCTATCGCAGTCCACTGTTGGGCATAGTTACCAGGCAGGGCCACAATACCCTGTCCTCCGCTTTACGCATCCAGTCTATCCCAGCCACCTTTTTAAGGTCATCGGTCCATCTAGCTGGGGGGCGTCCCACACTACACTTGACGATACTCGGCTCTGTAGGACTCGTCTGCTCCACCTGCCACCGGTCCTTCGACAAACATGGCCAGCCCACTGCAACTTCAGTTTGTTTACTCTTCAAGCTATGTCGGTTACTCCGATGTTCACTAACGGTGTTGTCATTTTCACCAGCATTGAATGAACCGTATAGTATAGTTGAAAGTGGGTTCACGCCGTATGCAGTTGAGGTTAGAACAACATCGCCCTCTGTGATTTATTGTTGTTGTTGTTTGTTTATTGTTTTTTTTATATATTTTTAATGTTTTCAGAATACACTTTAGTAGAATCGCGTTCTGGAAAACCATTGATTCTGCTAAAACGGTACACGTATTGCCATTCCCGTAAGTTCCAGAAAAAAGGGACAAACCATTGGCGCTGCTCCTCACACAACAGTAAAGGCTGCAAAGCAAGACTGGTGTTTAACAGCGAAAATACTATTGAATTTGCCCATTATGATCATAATCATCCCCCGTGTAATTATTGCACAGTTGGGGGGAAGTATATCCGAGTATAAGTGTATTTATCAACTTCTGTGGAGTAATTACGTAACACACTACAGTAGCAATGGCTTTCAGTTTAACAACATCCATTGCGTTATTTACGGTGTTGAGCCTTCGATCAAGAATAAGTGTTGAGCAGATAAATTTTTCGAACATATGAAGCAATGGATCAGCAATATCCTAAAAATGATTCAGATTGTGATTCATAGTGTGTTACGCAATTAAGGTGCTGATTGTAGCATGTCACAGTGGCTATCAAGCTATTTGCTTACTCTAATGCAGTTCACAGTAATAGGTACGTGGTTTAATGACCGTGCTTCTGGTTAACTATCTAGTTTGGGCACCTGTCCCACCCGCCGGCGATTAACGAAAAGCGAGCAGAGCTACCAACTAAAACTAGTTGGAGAGCAGCGAGTGCGCGACGGCGACAAGCGATTACTCGTTGGTATGCGACCAAGCGTGAATCTCTCAGTGAGTATCCTGCCCACCAAGCGAGAGACGCTGAGCGAGGACTCTTTTTGATCTTGTCGCTGCAAAACGAGTAGGTACTCGCCGGGGGTGTGAACACTGTAACAGTCTGCGATTAACTATTAATATATGACATGGAACCTACACTCTTTTGTACATTTCTTGAGCGAGAAAATCGTTGATAGCTTGTCGCTTTCTCGTTGGCGGTAGGACAGGTGCCTTAGACATTTTGAAGTAAAAGAGAAACCGAGGTAGGTACAGACGCCAGCACATCAAGCTACTACAATCTGTCAAATTTCTTTAACAGATTTTCAACTTTATCGCTAAAGCATAAGGTTCAAAGTTGATTGGGAAAATTTGACAGTACTGGCGTCTGTACACCGTGTGAAACAAGGCTGCCAGGCTGCAGCAGTCAGGCTACTACAGGGTTCTGCAGGTTACCTTTTCAACCAAAGGCATGAGGCCATACCCTATTGGTTATAATTTAAATTTCATGTGTTAAGTCAAGAAGTAAAAACTATAAATGTCATGTGTTTAAATTTTATATTTTTAATACACTAATAAAAAAAACACGTCTTTTTTATTTACAATTAAAATTAATGTAACTGACTTGTTTGGTTTCTGAATTGAAAATTTGAAGTGGAGAAATTGTTAAATTCAAAACTTATTACGATTTTTGGTAAGATTAACTTGATGTTGATGGAGAACTGGTTTGTAATGGTTTCAATCTTTGTTCGAGTGCCTGAAATTCTAAATACTTCCGATTATTAATTTACGATTTTTTCTTTGCCTAGATTTGGAAGAATTTACCTTCCAACATCAGGTAAGTAATACTAGCCGCACAGGTACATGGATCAGGTTAAGCTACGCTTGCCATGCTTAGTCCGTGGATGGGTGACCATCTTTACATACCGAGACCTTTCCGTGCTGGTCCCGTGTTGGTCTCCTCTGTCATTCGTGGATGTTTGACAGTCGTTACGGGTTGTTTGAAGCCAGAAAGTCTGACAACCAGTCTTAACCAGTAAATGGGTTGTGGAAGTCAGGTAGGCTGTCGTTCCATGTAAAATACTGGTTCGGGCACGTAATACTGACGTCACGCAAAATCCTGCATCGCACAAGCAGAGTTTACCGCGCAACTAGCATAGATACAACGGCCCGACATGAATCATCGGGCATTTGCCCGCCAGACACAACACCCGTCTGGTCGGAGGATTCTCCCTTTTATATGGAGGTTGAGTGAACTTTACACCCTGTTCCTCATACCTCTATACGTCTGTGTGCGACTCAGCAGACATTGTTGGTTGACGCACTGCAGAAGCGTGGCAGACGTAACAGCGCCCCGTGGGAATTGTTAAACTTGATGCGCAGAGAATTGTAAGCCCTTTGGGTATTTCTGAACCACAGGCTCGCTGAGTACAGAGATGTGCAATACCTAAGCTACGCTTTGAATAAAGTTACTTTGACCGCGTCTGCACATCAAGCAAACCTGCAGGCCAGCATGTTCGCCTGGACTGACAATGCCCTGCGCTCCCTGTCTATGTCTACATCGTCTCAAAATTTTCGGTAACCACATGGCCAAGATACTTGATACTTGTTAACACAATGCCAGCAGAAAATGCGGTCGGCTTCCAGTCTTACCATACTTATGTATGTTTTTTTTTTAAGGTTATATTGTTACTAAGTCACGCTCAGGCAAGAACTTGATTGAAATCGATCAATTTACATATTGCTACCTCAAGAAATCGTTGAAGACTGGCTTTAACCATTGGCGGTGTTCCTCGCACAATGGCAGGGGATGCAATGCAAGAGTCATACTCGACTGCGAAGGCGATATTATATTTGGAAACTATCAACACAACCATCCCCCTAAGGCGCAACGGCAGATACGAACTCGAACTTTCTAGATGGGTCGATCCAAAGGAATCAAAACTCATTTATTGGCTGGGCTGCGAGTCAGCACTTTTTGAACTTAAAAATCACAAGACTGTCCCCGAAAACGCCTGCCTTTATCGCCAGTGCTTTAGAGTAATTACACGCACGCACATGCCGAGGGATAATTACAGACGCCAGCACATCAAGCTACTACAGTCTGTCAAATTTCTTTAATAGATTTTCAACTTTATCGCTAAAGCATAAGGTTCAAAGTTGATTGGGAAAATTGGACAGTTTCGGGTAGGTTGATGTGCTGGCGTCTGTACGTCACAACGATATATCGCGGGCAATTTGGGGGGTTTACCTCCTCTGCCTGGCATATGTATGCGTGTCTATTGGCAGGAATTTGTTTTACATGGAGGTGACATCCGAGGTAGTGAGCTAAACCGCGATCGCGAGGTATCGTAGTGAGGCATCTTTACCCTTAGCTGGGAAGACGAAATGGCGGAACAAATTCCCCGGCACAGAATGATTGGACAGACACAGCAGCTTTTGTGTAGTGACCGGTTTGTACAGATTTAAGGCTCCTTCAAACAGGCGCGACACGCGATTATATCGCGTGTCGCGCCTGTTTGTAGGAGCCTTTATATTTGGTTAAAAAAAAAATCGTGTTTACTTATGTTACGAAAATAAAAAAATATGAACCTAATATTACGCTGTTTTTTATGAACATAATTTAAATTTTTTACTCGCATTTCGAGGTTTACTTGCTTTTTGTAGATTGTTTGATCCAGAGTAGGTACCTATATCTATATGTAATTATGTAAGTACCTACCTAAAATAAGATTGTGTACAATGAGCAGCAATCTTTATGACGGTTCCAAAGTGGGCTACTCGCTGCGCAGTACCCCACCCCTCACCCCCGCGGTCACATGAATTGGTGACAGCTACTCGCCTCGAGTTCTAAAATGGTGCCATTCGCTACGAACAACATTAAAAACAATTATTTTTCAGTGAAATTCATACATTCACGGTATGGAAAGGTGCTAGCTCTTTACAAGGACTACACTTACAGCTATATCAAGCATTTTATGACGAAAGGAACCAGCCACTGGCGGTGCTCCACACACCACAGCAAGGGTTGCAGATCCAGATTAATATTAAATAGCGCAAACGCACTAGAACTTGGGAATTTAGATCACACACATCCTCCTTATAAATATTATATTTATCAAAACAAATTTGTAAAAGTAGAATAATAAATTATAATCACTAAGCAATATTACAGGGTGTTTGGCGCATGGCCCGACACAATTTTTTGGGGGGTTGGGAGGGTCATTTGCGAGGTTTCACTCAAAGACCCCATGTTTTTACCTGCTTACGTTGACGATTCCATTGTTGTGTGCGATTCGGCCGTGGCAAATTAGTATCCCATATTTTTACAACATAATGAACGATTTCTATGACATGTAGAATACCGCTATATAAGCTAAAGAACTTTTTTTAAATAAAACTAATTTCAAAATGCCTGTAATTTTTTTTTTATAATGAATTTAGAAGTTGTAATTTTTCATACATTTAAAAAAAATTACTTTGGAAGCGCTTAGGTATTTTTTACGGACCAATTGCATCCAATAATGGTTTATGTAAAATAGAAATACATTGCAGAGTAAAATAAAAGTTATTTCGTGCAATTACGACCATAAACAAAAAAAATATGTCGATTTAAAGGCGAGATTTCGGGTAATTTAGGGAAAAAAATCATATCTCAATAACCGTGACACTTAGGACATGGGGTCTTTGGGTAAAACCTCGCGAATGACCCTCCCAACCCCCAAAAAAATTGTGTCGGATCCATGCGCCAAACACCCTCTATATGGACATTAATGATGGTTGTTTTTAAGACGGATTTGTAAAGCTAAAAGCTGTAAGACTAAGAAATTTGCCAAAGACATCAGTCCGTTTGGGAATAAAACTAATATGTGTTATTATTATTCTATAATTAATAATATACTAACAGAATGTAAGGTATACCCGGTCTAACCACACACTTCTGTGCTGTATCAAGGGCGTTTTCAGGTATCCGTATAACCCTGTGTCCTAACTATTGTTTACATTTACTGAAGCTCCGGTGACGGTACTGATTCTGTCGTTCGACTTCATAACAAAATGTCCACGGCACAGATGTGTACGGTAAAGCTCCTAGAAAAGCTGTGACCGCCACATAATGGCCGCCATAACAGCTATCATGAAAATTATGATAGCGGGGCTTGGGGTTACGGTGTCAAAAATGCTCTCTAGGGAAACACCAACTTACTTAATAGCGAGTCAATGACGTCATTCGACGGTGACTTGCGGACGCTATGTGGCGACCAACCCTAGGTTTAAACCTTTTTTTACCCGACCCTAGAGCCTAGAAGAAAGGTAATGTTTAGAACCCCAAGAAGCTTAGAACTCTCGTTCATCCCCATTGTTAGAACTCTCGTTCATCCCCATTGTATTGTGTACTAACAGACGTTTAACCTAAATAAATCCATATCCATACTTTTATAATATTATAAATGCGAAAGTGTGTCTGTCTGTCTGTCTGTTACCTCTTCACGCTTAAACCGCTGAATCTAAATGAAATTTGATATAGAGATAGTTTGAGTCCCGGGAAAGGACATAGAATAGTTTTTATCCCGTATACCCATGGGATCGACACTTATGCGGGTGAAACCGCGGGGCGGTGCTAGTAAATAATATAATAATTGGTAGTTGTGTAAGAATATGACTGCCGTCGCAAGTACTGGTGCTAAGCATAAGATCCTGGGTTCGATTTCCAGGTTGGGCAAAGTATTAAGTGCTACCACTTAGGTTCGGAGCCCGGATGACGAGTCGTCATCCGGGCGCCGAACCTATTGTCGTCATTGACGACAATAGTCGACATGACGACTATAGTATAGATACACTGCTGCCTGGACCTTTAAGGATTACAGGCGTGATGTCAGGTTCAATCAACTCAGCCTATCGCAGTCCACTGCTGGACATAGGCCTCCCCCAGATTGCGCTACAACAGTCTGCGACCCCAGCCACCTTCTTTAAGTCGTCCGTCCATCTAACTGGGGGGCGTCCCACACTACGATTTCAGACCTGACATCAGCCTACCCAAATGTCCTTTCTTTGGTATTGTTCGTCGAATCGTTGAGCTCCTTAAGTCTTGAGTTGAGCTGCACGATTTTTGACAAATGCATGCACTGACTGGACGGGTCCTCTCAATCTGTGTGGTTCTTTCCTCAAAAGACCACCTCAGACATCGATCTACATGGTCTTCATATAACCTGACCAAGATTATGTCTGGACTTTAAAAGAGACTGTGACCTCTGAGTTTGTTTCGGCCTTTCTTCTCAGAGTAGTCAGATAGGAAACGCCGACTTCATCTAGTTAAAAAAAAAAACATGATTGACGTGTTAAAGTGTTTGTACAAACCTACTTACAAAAAAATAAAATCATTTCATCATTTCAAACGTATTTTGACATAAACATAACCATGTCTTAAATACGTGTAAGGACGAGAATCTGCTTTGCTAATAGCTGGATAGGATCGAATATTTATTTGTTTGTCATTTTGCCTTAATTGTCTCTCTTTCTCTCAGAGCAGTGGTGGCGTAGTGATAACGGCCGTGACTTACGAGTTGTTGGTGGTGGGTTCGAACCCAAGCAGGCACTTTACTTTGTTTCAATTATTTCATCACCACTGCTCTCAAAACGGTGAAGGAAAACATCGTGAGGAAACCGGCATGTCTTAGAACCAAAAATTCGAAGACATGTGACATCTACCAATCCGCACTGGGCCCGCGTAGTAGATTACCTACAGCCCACTCCCTCTCGCCGAGAGGAGGCCTGTGTCCCAGCAGTGGGAACATTATAAGCTGATTATGCTATGCTCTCTCTCTCTCTCTCTCTATCTCTCTCTCTCTCTGTGTGCCAAGATCGTAAAATAAGCATAACTACACACATCAAAAGTGTCTAGGGATCAACATATATTTTTGCAATAACTTTTCTCCTGATTGATATTAATTAAAATTTTCTTTAAGGATTCATCAAATAAAGTGTTTTCGTTTGTCACAGTAACGATAAACCAAGTCACCTTTGCATTAATAAAGAAATTTGCCATTTTCCTAATAAAGGGATTTTTGACATTTGAACCACTAACACAAAAGTTCGAAAAAAAGACTGAAATAACAGTTTTCTTTAAAATTTTATTGGGTAACTTAAACAATTAATAATCCGTGTTTCTACCGCGAACACTAACAACACAAGAACATCGGTTTGGCATACTCAAAATGAGTTCATCCAAATCACGCTGTGGAATGGCCACCCATGTTCGTTGCAACAACAAAAAAAGGTCTTCTTGCGACTGGATACCCTCCATATTCGGCAGAGCTCTTCTCTGTAGCATATCCCATGCATGCTCAATCGGGTTCAAGTCTGGCGACTGAGCAGGCCAGGGCAGGACATTGATGTTAGCTGCGGCGAGAGTCTGTCTTACAACTCTTGCGGTGTGCGGTCGTGCATTATCATGCATTAACTGAAATAAGGGACCGATTTGCACTTGTAGAGGAACGATGACGTCTGATACAATCGTCTCAGCATAAATTTGAGCGTTGAGGTTGCCTCTGATCCAAATCAACTCAGTTCTTCCGCCGATCCAAATACCCGCCCATACCATGATGGTTCCACCACTATAAGGATGGACTTCCTGGCAGGATTTTAATCGCTGTTGGCGTCCAGGGGTTCTCCAGTGTCGTATACGTCTTGTATCCGGTCTCATACCAAAACGAGACTCATCAGAAAAGCACACGAAACGCCATTGTTCTTCTGCCCAATTTCTGTGTTCAAGAGCCCATTGATATCGAATCCTACGATTGTGCATTGCTATAGGTGGTACCCGTAGCGGTCTTCGGGAATGAAGGTTCACTTCATGCAAGCGGTTTCTGACTGTTTGGTCGCTAATTAAGTTCCCTGAAGAGTGATGAAGCCTCACGGCTAACATCATGGCGGTTATTGTTGGAGCTCTTCGAGTTAAGATTTGAATGTATCGGTCTTGTCTCCGTGTGGTGCAGCGATACCGTCCTCCATGGCGCTCAGCCACGGTACCAGTGCTTCGGTAACGTGTCCAAAGTCGACTGATAACACTCTGACTTGTATTCAGAGCTAAAGCCACAGTACGTTGCCGGGAACCAGCTTCTATCATTCCCACGGCTCTGAGCATTTCTTCCCTGCTTAAATGACGTCGCCGCTCCATAATAACGTTGGTTTTAATCAGTAGTAGGGAAACAGTAGCACTAATAATGTCTTCAATGCGTTGTATGTTTTTATAGGGAAAATATTGACAGCTGATTTTCATCTTTTACTCGAATTTGATTCACAGTTCCTGATTCAAATTATGAAATGCACCAAAAAGGATCCATATAAATTTATAAAATCATAAATTTATTACAAAGCCACATCTCAATCTCAAGAAATCCGCATAAAAATGCTTGATCCCTAGACACTTTTGATGTGTGTATTAATGTTAAGGCTGAGCATTGTATAACCGTAGTTTCAATTTCGACTTAATAAATTAACACTCTCACCGCCATACGGTCCGCCGGCGGGGCGTATCTTTTCGAGTAAGGTACCCCACCTACATGTTGCACTGAGTGAGATCAGCAGCAGGCCACGCACTACAAATTGAATATGAAATTGCGAGGTCATGGCTTGCTATTGCTAGTAAAAACAAGCAGTGAGCCCGCTGGCGGCGGCGGCCCGTACGGCCTGCTTCACTCATTACAGATTTTTCACCGCAGCCTGCACGGGTAGGCAAAGTTGCGGCCGCCGGCAGACCGCATGGCCTGCTGCCTGGCACTGAAAAATTCTATATATGGGTGGCGGTGAGAGTGTTAAACATTTTATCAATTAAATTCAATAAGTAGGTAATGTCGCATTTTTTTTAACACTTTGCGAGATACTCAACGCCTACTGTACATATAATAACAAATAAAACGGTACAGCTGGATAGGATCGAATATTTATTTGTTTGTATATAATTTTGCCTTAATTCTCTTTCTCTCTGTGCTGAGATCGTAAAAAAAGCATTAATATTAATGTTAAGGCTGAACATTGTCTAACAGTAGTTTCAATTTCGACTTAATAAATTAAAAAAATATCAATTAAATTCAATAAGTACCTAGGTAATGTCGCATTTTTGTTTAACACTTTGCGGGACACTAAACGCCTACAGATATAATAACAATAAAACGGTACAGCTCTGCCTACCCCTCGGGGAATAGAGGCGTTACGTTATGTTATGTTATGTATGTTATAATACGTTTAAGAAAGAATCTGTTTTATTAAGGGGACTACATAACCTAAAGCGCGGTCACTGTCGGACTGCATAGAAAAGAAAGAGAAGCGCGATGACAACCCTGGTTTATTGCAAAATATGAAGCAATTATCTATTTACAAAAAATCTGTTGTCTGGACAAAAAAATTAAAACATTAGTGCTTTAGTATGTTGCTTGTAAAATAAACTGCGAAAAAATCAGATGACTGTATGTATTATAAGTCTGGTTTTTATTGTAAAAAAAAGTTTTTAGAGGTATCTTCATGATTTTTGTCTATCGTATCAAATTCGTTGTGTTATTTTTTCAACACACTATTTAACTAGCATATTTCCTGAAGAATATAATATATTTTCCTGATTTTGTTTACTGTAGTCGATCGACTTTTAGGCATTATAAAACTTGCGTTTTTTGCGTTTAGGTCCTGTAGTCCACTTAATAGCTGGATAGGGTGGAATAATTATTAGTTTGACATTTTATTTCAGTCTCTCGCTCTCTCTCCTCTCTCCTCTCTCTCTCCTCGCTCTCTCCTATCTCTCTCCTCTCTCTCCTCTCTCTCTCCTCTCTCTCCTCTCTCTCTCTCTTCTCTCTCTCTCCTCTCTCTCTCCTCTCTCTCTCCTCTCTCTCTCTGTGCCATGATTGTAAAATAAGCATAACTATTAATGTTAAGGCTGAGCATTGTCTAATAGTAGTTTCAATTTCAACTTAATAAATTATAAATTAAACAATTTATCAATTAAATTCTATGAGAAGAAGTATTCGCATTTTTATTTTAAAAAAAAACCACTTGTATCACCCAGGCGTAAATGGCGGGACGAACTTTACGCTTGTAGAATGGATCGGTCCTTAATGGATCGAGTTGAATGTAAAAAAAGGAAAGGAAGGCCTTTGCCTTGCAGTAGGATAATACGAGCTAATTATTTTATTATTATTCTTACTTCCATGACAGCATTTATAATTGACTATTAAATATATTTAATTGAATTGAGTATTATGTGAACTAACTTTTTTCGTCTCTTTTCAGAAAACAAATGGATTTTAGAAAGGGATGGGTTCGTGTATTACTGTAAAAGGAACAAAGGCCCGCGCGTGCGCTGGTATTGCAAGCACAGGAAGCACACTGGTTGTGAAGTCTCTATGGTCACATATAATTTCGTAACCGTGCTTTTAAATGGTCATCATAACCATTAAAAAGCAACCTTTTAGACACATGCAGCCCAAAGTTAGGTTAATGTAACATTTCAACGAACATTACTCCGTACAAAGCGACGGTACAGTGTCATTGTTTGTTTAGAACAAATTGTATGTGTGAGAGTGATATTGTGATTCACAATCACTCTCACGCACACATAAACACAAGATACAACACACACACAATTCACAACAAACACACACACACCACACAAGAGCATGCATGCACAGAATTCCCTAAATTTTACTTAATTAATTAAAATTAAGTAAAATTTAGGGAATTCTTTTAATTCTATTGCATACATTGTTAACGTTCCAAAAACGAGTAAACTGACTCCCGAATCAGTTTCAATTAAAAATATAACGCTTTTTTATATCAATATGTTTTTGTTAAGTAATTATTATTATTAAGTAATTATGGACACAGCGTTAAATCGAGCATGTTGTTTATTTAGATTTATTTTGAAGTACTTAAAGAAAAATACATTGAATCAAAATGTATTTTTATAATGTGTTTGAAGGATTCGTCTGCTTGGTAAGGGCGAATTTACCCATGAATCTAGACGCGATCAGCATAATACCGAGCGTTCAAGACCTGTCAGTATCATCATTGTTGGGGAATATACCTTCGCATGTCGCGGGTACAGGGTATGTACCGATAACAATTGAATTTCTATTGTGTCTGCTAATTGGAATATTAACACTGGCAGCTCTTGAACGCAGTTTAGATATTATGCTGATACCGTTTAGGTTCATAGGTGAAATCAGCCCAAACTAATTGACGCAATGTATAATAGAGACTAAAATTGTCGAAATGAAGGCAACAATGGTGTTTTACCTATATAACGATTTTATGTTCAGCAGTGAAAGGCGCAATAAAACTTGAATATCGTGGGAAGGTATCTCTTACCTACCATATAGTTCATAAATACCAAAATATAACCTGAAAGTATTTTTGAATTGTTTACACACACACACACATAATCAGCCTATAATGTTCCCACTGCTGGGACACAGGCCCAAAGATTTGAATTGTTTAATTTATAAGATACAAATAGTTGATTAATGACCACTGTTTTAAAATAAAGATGAAAGTAATATATGGTTAAATTAAATGTTTTTTTTTATATGTACCTACAGACGCCAGCACATCAAACTACCCGAAACTGTCAAATTTTCCCAATCAATTTTGAACCTTATGCTCTAGCGATGAAGTTGAATATCTATTAAAGAAATTTGACAGATTGTAGTAGCTTGATGTGCTGGCGTCTGTACTTGTATTATTTTTCATAAAAGAGGAATAATAATGTTGTTCTTACATGAACTAGTTTCCATCTAAGGAGTTGAAAGAAATTATAGGTACTTATACATAGCATAAGCTATCAAACAAAAACACTGTAAAAATTTGAAGCTTATTAATTTTTGTCTTGTTTTTCAGAATATAAGCTGATCCCGTTACCCACTGGAAGCTACTTGCTGAAAATCGGTCATCACACTTACTCTACAAACCGAGTCAATTTCTCCGGTCATTGTACCTGGTACTGCTCTAAAAGGGTCAGCAAAAAGTGCCAAGTTCGAGTCAAGATGATCAATAAGGAAGTGGTAGGCTGCACAGGAGAACATACCCATGACCCTTCAGAATGGCAAAATAAAATGAAAGGAAAAGTGGAAGGTCTAGACTTTAGTAACTGCCAGTATCTTACAAACGCTTTACGGAAATCGATTTAGTATTTACCTTATTATATTTATTATATAGGTTGTTCTGACCAAATTTCAATAGAAAATCCCGAAGAACGTTCCAATTTTTTCCGAATTTGAATAATTTCCGGAAAACTTTCAAAATTGAAACTTTTCAAATTTTTTTCAATAAAATTCTAATTCGGATTAGGTACTAAGAAAAAAAAAATCCAAATTGGTTCAGCTGTTCTCAAGTAATGCAAAAGTGCATTAGATGTATATGTATTTTATAAATAACCCATCTGGAAAACATACAACAGGGGAAAATATGTCATACTAGTAGCGCCCCGCGGTTTCACCGGCATAAGTGTCGATACCGTGGGAATATCGGGATAAAAACTATCCTATGTCCTTTCGCGAGACTCAAACTATCTCTATACCAAATTTCATTTAAATCGATTCGCGTGAAGAGGTAACAGACAGACAGACAGACACACTTTTGCATTTATAATATTAGTATGGATATTCCTGTAAAATTATAGTTTTTTTTTGTCACGTAGTACTTTTAAAGTAAATAAATTCTTGTTGCTTGATAGACTGAGAGATTGCCAGTACAAAAAATCATAAATCAAATAAAATTATATCAAAGGCCGTATGTAATGCCTTAGTGTTAAGAAAATATAACAAACCTAGAATGCATTTAATAATTAAGTACGTATTCTACGTAATTTTAAAATAAATCTTAAACTAAAAAATATTGAAACTAGTCGAGAATTAAGGATTAATAAACTATTTAGTTTAGTATAGTGTTTTGGCAAAAATGTTTTTTTTTATTAATAATTTTTTTTTTTTTACTTCGCTTTTTATTATGTATTAGATTGGTTAAAAAAAATATTGTATTAAATAGATAAATCGATTAATCTTGTTTTATTTATACTGAAGCATTTTTAACGCAGTTAAATTATTAATAGTTAATCATTTAATTATTAGTTACTGCGTTAAAAAGCATGGATGTTGAACATTTAAGTGGGAAGTGGGTAACAGTGTAGGTAAAATTATTTTTCTAATTCCAGGAGTACAATATATAAAATCAAGATGCGGTAAACAACAAGTTTTATTCGACAATTTCACATTTTCGTTCGTGAGGACCTGTGAGAAGAAAAACCTAGTTCATTGGCGTTGCTCATCGTTTGTACATAGGAACTGTAAGGTCCGTTTAGCTATCAATAACAAAACCAAAATGGTAAGAGTAAGGGGATGTCATACTCATGAGGCTCCAGAATTTGTTGTGTATAACGGAGAATATGTTCGTCTAAGGTAAACTAAATCATCATCACAAATAGCCAAAGGGACAAAGTGATCATTCGAATTTTGCTGTATTTAAGCGTACCTACCTATATTAGTAAAAAAGTAATTTAAAAAAATTAAACCGACTTCAAAAAGAAATTAACTCAAAATTATGAAATAACTTTAATTTCGGAGTTTTAGTTTTTTGCCACCGACTTCCGAAATTAAAGTTATTTCATAATTTTGAGTTAATTTCTTTTTGAAGTCGGTTTAATTTTTTTTAAATACTTTTTATTTCGTAATTTTTAGTTGTTGCACTAGAATTTGACTAAGGTTTTGAGATGTTTTCCCTTTGACACTACACCCGTAGCTCGTATCAATAAGCGAGGCCGTCACACTTTCACGTCTTAGTCCATATCTTGAAAATTACTGAATCGATTTTGATGAAACTTGCACTGTTCCCTAAGTTGAAGTAAATGTAAACCAATAAAAAAAGAATGGTCACGATCCGATTAATAGTTACGGAGATATGCGTGAACAAACATACATACATACATACATACGTCTTTAAAATTCTTACCGACTTCAAAAAAAACAGGAGGTTATCAATTCGATACGTATGTATGTAATATTATTGGAATTGCATTATATTCACATATGATGATCTATTAGGGCTTCCAAACAAATATACAAAATTTCATAGACGTATGTATGTTTGTCCACGCATATCTCCGGAACTATTAATCGGATCGTGACCATTTTTTCTTTATTGGCTTACATTTTCTTCAACTTAGGGAACAGTGCAAGTTTCATCAAGATCGATTCAGTAATTTTCAAGATATGGACTAATACGTGTAAGTGTGACGGCCTGGCTTATTGATAAGAGCTACGGGTGTAGTGTCAAAGGGAAAACATCTCAAAACCTTGGTCAAATACTAGTGCAAAAACTAAAAATTACGAAATAAAAAGTAATTTAAAAAAATTAAACCGACTTCAAAAAGAAATTAACTCAAAATTATGAAATAACTTTAATTTCGGAAGTCGGTGGCATAAAACTAAAATACAGATCCCAAGACACCGACTTCCGAAATTAAAGTTATTTCATAATTTTGAGTTAATTTCTTTTTGAAGTCGGTTTAATTTTTTTAAATTACTTTTTATGTATATTTGTTTGGAAGCCCTAATAGATTGTCATATGCGAATATAATGCAATTCCAATAATATTACATACATAAGTGTCGAATTGATAACCTCCTTTTTTTGAAGTGGGTAAAAATTGATTAGGATGTTGTTATGGTAAAATATAGCTAGCTCGCTCTTAGTGCGCTATCTGTCTCACTCACTCACTTTACATCCTCCGTATTCTAGAAACAAAATACGTTTATTGGCTGCAAACATGACGCATAAAAATAAAAAAATAAACAAACAAGAAAAACAAAATAACAATTTGGGAGAAAATTGAGAAATAGATTAAAAAAAATAGCTTCTTCTAGTTCGCGATACGCTCTTGTTATTTTACATTTGTTCTTTAGTGAATTATAACACCGTATTATCAATAATCTCGTTTTATTCAACCCTTTCAGTGTTCAAGGCTGAATTGCTTAGATACCTTTTTAAAAAGTTTTTTATTTACGTTTCTATTTATTTCAGGCATACAATACATCAAATCAAGAGCTGGTAAAGAGCAAGTTTTATACGAAAACTTCACTTATTCATGCAAGAGAACCTGTGAAGCAAAGAACTTAGTTCATTGGCGTTGCTCATCATTTGAGAACAAGAACTGTAAAGTCCGTTTAACAATTAACAGTAAAACCAAAGAAGTAATAGTTAAGGGATACCATACTCATGAGGCTCCTCAGTTTATTGTGCGTAACGGAGAATATGTTCGTGTAAGTGTCCGGCCGAAACCGAAACCGTTTTATTAGTTTCGGCCGATACCAAATATTAGGAAGTTAAGTAAAAGTTAGTTCAAGTAATCACTAGAGCTTCGAAGTAATCGCTGAAACACTGATGCTAAGATGCATCTGTTGTTGCCCTTAGTGTTTGTAACGATCTTCTGGAAAGTCAATAAATCCCTACTCGCTGATACTTATCGCAACATGTTTGCTAAGAACCAAAATAACTATTTTTTTTGCTTTTCGTACAAATATGGCGAAAACTGGGCCCCATTCCTAAATCTGCCGTCTGTCTATCTGTCAGGCGTTCGTATTCTATCCAAACCGACAGCCGAAACCAAAACTGCGGCCGAAACCTGCTTTTAAGGCCAAAATTGGCCGAAACCGAATCTTCGGTAGGACACTAATTCATCTTAACTATACAGTCATTATGGTCTCATACATAACAATCATTAAAATGACGTTTTGACTCCTAAGTCACGGGTATTCCTAGCTTAGGAGTCAGGGTTTCAATTTTTGTGCGCCTTTAATTATTGAGAACTTTGGCTAGATATTAAGCATAAATAAAGTATTATTATTGTATTGTTAGTTCTAATATTGCTGTAGTTGAGAATTAGGGGTAAATAACTACATATTATAAATATTTAGCCTTGTAAGTATTTTAGGTACACCTTACAAGAAAAAAATATTGTTTCATTTTAAATTCACTTTCCTTCGCTTTGAACTGTATTATTATGTAGTACTCGTATATATTTGGGTCAGTAAGTAAATAAAAATTTGGTGTTAAACCAATTAAAAAAAAAACTGCTCCAATTATGGTGACAAAACAACTTTCCTCGTTATTGAAGTAAATAAATGTGCCTAAACCTGTAGATGAAATAATTTAAAATACTTTTGGGTTCGAGTAGGCGAAGCTTTGTATGGGACAGTTGATTATTTTTTCACGATTACGATAGTTCGATTGTTCCCATGGAGAAAGTGGTTCAGTTGGATGGTCCGCACCACAACCTTAAATATGATCACACATTTCTGATATTTGCTGTATATTTTGGAACGCTAAATATCATTAAAAGCATTAGGCTTTTATGTTATTTTTGTTTTGTGTGTGTTATGTCATTGTAGCTCTTTCTAAGTAATATGAAGTATAGTCCTATAAAGGCATGAGGAACTTGGTGTAAAGTTCAGTCATCCTCTATAGAAAAGGGTGGATTGTCCGAGCAGATTTGTCAGGTGTACCCGACGATTGTTGTCGGGACGGTGTATAAATGCTAGTCGCCCGGTAAACTCTGCTTGCGCGATGCAGGTTTTTGCGTGACGTCAGTATGATGAGTAGTTCGCATGTGATGACGTAGATGCCGCCATAGTCCCTCATATCATTTAATTAGTTAATCTACCGTTATGATCACAATAAAAAGTCACTTCAAAAACAACTGTCTTTCATTCAATTATAAAACTCTTCAACTTACTCCTCAAAATATGACGCAAAATCTTATAGTAATTTTTGCAGATGCAGTTCTCATGCCAACAAAGAAGGGGAATTTTACTTTGCACTTTGGATCCTACAGCTATTGGTGTAACTCATACAACAACACCGATAGGCTAATTAGAAGGTGGTATTGCTCTAAGAGGAAGGTAGAACAGTGCAAAGCGAGCGTAAAGACTGTAGAAGCAAAAGTAGTTGCAGTATATGGTAAACACACTCATTAGAACCATGTAGATGCTAAAGAAAAGAGTAGAGTGGAAAGTGGTGCCAAAATATATCCTACCGTTGATGTAATTTATGACACAGAAAAACACTAACAACCTCTTAAGAGGTAACTGTACTCATAATTATTATGAACAACTTTTACTATGGGACCAAACTTGAAATCGCGAATAAAAAATTTGCTGTTCCCTACATTTATGTTCGTATAACTCGTCAAAATGTAGGGAACAGCTGTTTTTTTTTTCGCGATTTCACGTTTGGTCCCATAGTAAAAGTTGTTCATAATGATGAGTACAATTACCTCTTTAGAGGTTGTTAATGTTTTACCAATAACCCTGTATGTAAAGACGCAAGATAAAAAATTTTGAAAAATATTTAGTCGATTAAAGATGTATGTAGTTACAAAATATATGGAGTCTAATGATTTTAGAAACCAGCAATAACATATTAGATCTGTCAAGCATTTTGATATATTATAATTAAAATAATAATTCAGGTTCGTTAAATAAATAACCAAGTCTCAAGGGTATATTTAAATCTTTCGCTTTATGTGCCAAAAAATTTTTCTTGTCAAAATTGATGTGATCTGTATTAGTATTAGGAAGGCTTACGTTTGTATAAACTTTATAATCATTTGGTTTTCTATACTCATCCATAATATATATAGTTTTTAAATTATATTTAATTGTTATACTAAATTAAATAGTTAAACTATAATGTGTTTTTATGTTTGCTTTGATTCTTAAATCATTGCTTAATTAGGTTACATCATACATTTTTTTGGCTTCACAAATATTTTGGTTATGGCAGAAAATGTAGATGAAAAAAGACAAATGTATTTTATTATTTCAGTATTTTTCGTAACCGCAAGAGGGAAGCACGGGATGTTATATAAGAATGCGAAGTACTACCAACAGGTAGAGGGTTTCGGCGTAAGATGGAGATGTACCAAGAGAGGATGCAAGGCCTTCTACTTCGAAACAGATGGAGTTTTAACGAGGATGCATGAGGAGCATTCACATCCATCAGGTGACTATGGAAAGTCATAGAACCGTGTTATTTTAGGCTACGTCCACATTTGTGACATTTCATCGGACAATACTCCGTACAAAGCGACAGTTCTAGTCACGCTATACTATATGTGTGTGACATTGCCTGTGTATATCACGAGGCTTTGGAATGAATCTCTATGTGACACTGCCACGCGTATTTGTCACGATCTCGTAGTCTGGTCCGTCGAAATGACACTAATATGGACGCACGTTTAAATCATTGTGTGCTGAAGGATATTGATTTTTAGCTTAACCATCTCAAGTTTTGTGATATTTAATGGCAGATTTAGAAATGATGTATTAAGAATTTATATAGCACATAAGGTTACATTTATATCTTGCATAGATTTAGTTGACAATATAGTCGTAATCTCGCATCCAACGGGTTCCTTCACAAGCACGGCGGCCTTCACAAGGTTGTCGGACCACCTTGTGGGTCGGTCGAAGTGGAGGTGCTTGGGGGAGGCCTATGTCCAGCAGTGGACGTCTTTCGGCTGAAATGATGATGATGATGATAGTCCTAATTCAGATCTGATTGAAGCAATATTCATTCTAGTAGATAATAAGCTAAACCTCATAGCATCGTAGTAACTTGCTTTTGCCAGTGAGCCTTGTCAGTCAATCCAGTGCATATAATATTATATTAAAATAAAAGTGAACAATATTATACATAAATGTGGTTCAATAAAAATATACAATATTATTTATACTAGTTATGCAATAGTGTGTTCTTTATCGCGTTGTTTAACTGAAATAAAATAGCTTTATTAACTAGTTTTCTTGTTGTCTTTTCTTCTTATACTTAAGATAAGGGATTGAGTTGGTGGATATAGTCAACCTTGGTAACCACTCTGACATCTGATGGTTTAATGGATTAAATACTTTCTTTTGTTTTAATCATTTGTTTTACCATTTATTTCAATCCTTCCACTATAATTATACTGATTTTGTGTCATTGGTTTTAACATTCTAGGGCAGATCATTTTCACGAGAAGAGGGAAGTTGCTACTTCTGAATGGATACACATATAATCGAAATTGTGTGTCTGAACGCAAGATCAGGTGGCGATGTTCAATCAGGACATGTTCAGCTAGGATCCATACTATTGATGACGTCATCGTGTACGCTTTTGAAGACCACAACCATCCACCGCGAGACGTCAACAGACTCGTTTTTCAAAGAAACTCTTTTGATAATAATTGATTCCATTTGTTACTTAAACATGTAATACCTATGTTCATGTTACTCAATATAGGTAATTTTGGTACTTTATTATCCTATGGTTAATATTTTATATAGTAATATATAATATCGTTTTCTTTTTCAATGCATTTTCATTTACTTAAACTTGTTGGTGTATTTTAATCTAAATGTTGATGAGTTAATTTCAATCTACCTAGCCTTTTCCCCAAGGGGTCGGCTTCCTGTGGAAACAGATGCAGCTGAATACCACTATTTTTATGAAGAGACTGCCTGTCTGACCTCCGCAACCCAGTTACTGGGTAACACGTTACCCGTTGATAAGACTGGTTGTCAGACTTGTTGATGTGGTAATTTATGAATAATACTTATATTGTATTACAGTGAATTTTATTACGTCGACAAGAGGGCGTAAGTTGCTACTCAGGAATGGGTACACGTATAACCGACGTTATGACTCTGAACACAAAATCAGGTGGCGATGTTCAATCAGGACATGTTCAGCTAGGATACATACCATTGATGACGTCATCGTGTACGCTCTTGAAGACCACAACCATCCACCAAGAAATGTCCACAAACCCGTAGTTTTCCAAGACAGTTTGTTTTGATTAATAATTTATTTTATTTGTTATGTATATCTAAGTTTATGACAAATCTTCATTCAGTTGCTCTTTCGGCACAACATATCTTCTTCTTCCAATCTTTTTTAACAGTCCTAATTTCAGTAGTCACCTCTTAACCATAACATCTTTCACAGAATCCATCCATCGTTCCTTTGGTCTAAATAAACATAGTTAAGTATTCTTTTACAATGCAATTTCGTTTACATAAACATGTTTGGTATTTTAATTTATTGGTGTCCTTGCTTCAAAAAGTTATTTTTTTAAAGTGAAAACTTCTTTAAGCGCGTTGGCCATTTTTTGAGATGGGAAAAAACCAATGAACTCGCGACACTGTTACCGTAACCGACACCGCGCGTGTTTTGATTATAAGACGATTAAAAAAATACACACGTAGGTAATTGTTCCAGTTTTCACTTCTGTCGGCACTGCCGCAGTGCCACTGTTTTTTTTTTGTAAGCCTTTATTTTTCCTACTGCTGGGCAAAGGCCTCCCTTTTTCCCTTCCAAACCTCCTTGTCTTGTGCGATCTCTGGCCAGGTTGGCCCTGCAAACGCTATAATAATTTATAAAAAAAAAATTGGTTTCCAGTGAATTTTATTACGTCTGCAAAAGGACGTAAGTTACTACTGCTGAACGGATACACATATAGTCAACATCTTCGGTATGAACACAAGATCAGGTGGAGATGTTCAGATAGATCGTGTTATGCTAAAATCGTGACTATTGATGACGTCATAGTAAATACTCGTGGAGACCACGGACATCCACCGAGAGACGTCAACAAGCTACATGTTTAAAAAAAAAAAAGAATAATTTTATACATGTTAATATTATATTATTATTTAACACAGTAAGTACAGACGCCAGCACATCAAGCTACTACGATTGTAAAATTTCTTTAATAGATTTTCAACTTTATCGCTAAAGCATAAGGTTCAAAGTTGATTGGGAAATTTTGACGCTTTCGAGTAGCTTGATTTGCTGGCGTCTGTACATTACTAGCGGCCCGCCCCAGCTACGCACGTGTGCAATTTTTTTTTTTAATTTCCAAGATTTATCCCATTTGGTGCAGTCATTCGGAAGTTATGCGCGTACATGTCGGCAACTTTGTTTTATACTATGTACGGATAATGTGTAAATATATCACTGTAATAAATAATTAACATAAGAAAAGTGTTCTTAATATAAATTTAAGTTCCTATAAGATGTACCTTTTTTTTGTTATCGGGGGGAAACCTTCAAAAGGCGGGCTTTAGGAATAAGACCTGTGTGATAGGATTTTTACCACACTAAAACCGGTGGTCACCATCTGCACATAGAAGGGGGCACCGGTCAAAAGACTCACATAACACACATAATCAGCCTATAATGTTCCCACTGCTGGGGCACGGGCCTCCTCTCTGTGAGAGGGAGTGGGCCGTAATCCACCACGCGGGCCCAGTGCGGCTTGGTAGATGTCACATGTCTTCGAATTTTTGGTTCTAGGACATGCCGGTTTCCTCACGATGTTTTCCTTCACCGTTTTGAGAGCAGTGGTGATGATATAATTTACACAAAGTAAAGCGCTGGTCGGGGTTGAACCTACGATCTACAAACTCGTAGGTAAGTCGCGGCCGTCACCACTTGGCCACCACTGCTCCCTAAAGACTGAACCTATCCTATAAGACGTACCTACCTAGCATAAGCTGTCTGTGATCGTCACCATTTATTACATTTTAAAAATGAATTTATGAATAATATATAAATTTGCATTCCAGTGAATTATATAAAATCCAAAAGAGGACGGAAGTTGCTACTCCTGAATAATTACACGTTTACTCGACGTGCTGAGTCTTCCCACAAGACCAGGTGGCGATGTTCAAACAGGTCATGTTCAGCAGGGGTCCATACTGTTGATGACAACATCGTATTCGCGCTTGAAATCCACAACCATCCACCGAAAGACATCAAGAACCTGTTTTTTTTTTCAAAAAAGCTTTTGTGAACCTTAATTACAGTAATAAATAATAATTGATGTTGGCGACCTTTTTTGTAGATATGTCATGTTTTTTTTTATAAATATAGTATTTTGTTTTTTATGTTCGTTGTTTATGTCAAGTCTGAGCGGTTGTCAGGTTATGAGCATTGTCTTAATAAATTTATAATAAACGTGTTTCTATCATTATTTTCATTTCTACAGTCCACTCCAATCCGCGAGCTATCAACTGACATAGGAAAAATGTTTATATTATTTGTAACTTTCTCTGTCAGCTGCCTGTAGTTATGATCATTTATAGCATTTGAAAGGGCAAAAACAAAATGGCGCGATAGTACCTACTGTCGCGCCATTTTGTTTTTTTCTTACACTTAAGAAAAGTTTGTTTCAAGTATCGTAAGCTGCAATAAATGATATCATCAGCTCTGCCTTTTCCTAATTATGTTAGAGTCGACTCCTAGTATAACCGGATGCAGCTGAATACCAGTATTTTACTTAAAATTAATATTATTGACTATTTTCGCTTTGCAATTTCATTTACTTGATTCCCTTCACTTTTTGGTTTTATTTATTTTTCGTCACCTGTGTAACCTGATGATACTACCATTCATGCCGAAGGATAGAACATTTTTAGTTATTTTTTGTATGTAAAAAGATATATAATTTGAGTAGGTAGTTATTAAAAATATGTCATTTCTTTATTTCAGGTCTCAAGCTTACACCATATTTTTTTCGAAGCAGCCGAGGCAAAAACATGCTTATGATTGGTGACATAAAGTACAGAATCAATAGAATCTGTTCGGATAAAACAAGATGGCGGTGTGCGACACACGAGCGTTTCGGATGTCCAGCAAGACTACACACTGTCGATAACGATGTTGTTTACTTTGTTAATAAGCACAAATTAAGTTAAATTACAATACGGCCGATGAATCATGTTCGGTCCGAACTTTGCGGAGAAGGCTTCGCAATAACATGTTTTAGGAACCGATTGGTGATATGAGGCGAGTTTAAATGTGTGGTGGCATGTACATCGCCACATGCGAGCTACGCACCACTCCGACGTCACGAAAAATCCTGCATCGCGCAAGCAGAGTTTACACGCAACTAGCATATATACAACCTCCCGACATCAATTGTCGGACAGTTGCCCACCAGACTCAACACCCGTCTGGTCGGAAGGTCCTCTCTTTTCTATAGATTAGGAGTGGAGTTTACATCCTGTTTCTTATCCTTACTAATATTATAAATTCGAAAGTAACTCTGTCTGTCAGTCTGTATGTTACCTTTTCACGCCTAAACCACTGAACGGATTTCGATGAAATTTGGCAGAGAGATAGATTGCATCCCGGGGAAGGACATAGGTTAGTTTTTATCCCGATATTCCCACGGGATCGACACTTACAGACAGTGAGAGAACATGCGCGTAAGTTCGGAGAGCCTAACGTTCAGACCGGCCAAGCAGTTGTTTCCAGTAGTAGTTTCAAGTCCGGTTAAGCAGACGACAACCTCCTAGGTAGACCTGCGAGATGCAATTTCCAAAAAGAAAGCGAAAGTTCGGAGGCCCTATGTTCAGACCGGCCATGATTCATCGGCCGTATTGTACGTTGTAGTTAGGTATTTCAATATGATTTTTTGCTTTTTGCACTAAGGTCGAGATATTAATGCTACTTAGCGTGCTTTGGCTAATGCCTGTTTTCACTTACGGCAAGTAAAACAACACCGAGTTAGGTAATTAGGCCTTATAATATAATAGTCTAAGGGACCTCTCCGAGTTGACTTCGGCTCCTCGTACTCCTTCAAAAAATTCGGAACCGCAGGGTACCGAGATATCTGAAATACATTTTAAAAATAAAAAAAATTAATTGGCATGAAAAATGTGTACAAACAAAGAGAAGCCCTGACTCCTGCGCTGAGTAAAAACACATGCATTACAGGAGCCAGTGTCTTCTCCCATCCAAATACGTTCTGGGTATATGAGGGGACGGGGCCTGCGAGGAATTTGCAAAATAGGTATTTAAAGAAACTATTGCCATCGCCTTACCTCAAGTCTGGCCCCCGTAGTGTGTGATATGGGACAGCTGCAGCTCAGACCGAAATTATCGCAAAATTTTTGACGAGATCTACGTTTCGTATTCCCCTTTTTTCTCCTCGAAAACTGAGCCGATTCAATTATTTTTTACATTTACATTTCAAGTAAGAGTATGTTTAGGTTTCTAGCATTTTTTTATGTTAAAACTTTTCTAATTTGTCTGGTAGTCCTCTAATCACGGCCGTAAAAAATAGGGCTTTGTAATTTTTAGAGGGTCATATTTTCTTTACTAGTTAGTTGCTGAAAAGAAAAATAAAATGACAGGGACGTGTTTACAGCAGACCTTGATTTTATGGAAGATAAAATTGCTCTAGAGGCATTATTCCCCTGAATAAAACCTCTAGAATAGAATAGAAATACTCTTTATTATGTACACCAAATAAATTACAGACATAAAAATAGTAACTGTACATAGGGTTACACAATGGGCGGTCTTATCGCTAAAAGCGATCTTTTAAAGACAACCTTTGGATGGATTAAAAAGGGGAAGGACAGACAAATACTGTAGGTAGTCTGTAGGTGATCTGTCTGGTCTGTGTGAGTCTCTAGAGCATTTTTTTTTTCTTTCCCCTTTTTTCTAGAGAGAAATACATTTATATGGAGAATCGCACCGCCCTGTTTCCTCTTAATTAGGTGAGCCATAACTCCCGTCTCACCAATAATTTTTCAGTAGGCAATTCGTAAGCTTCGAAATCAACTTTTTGTCAGTTGTCTGTGGTTTTTTAAGTCAAAATCGTTATAATTCTGTTGCTTGGCAACCTGTAAAAGTTTTTTAACATGGTATGGTACGCATTGAGGCATCGCTGTCGGAACTTCATCCAGTCATCGCCTTGTTGACTTATTTAACTTACGTTTTTTTTGCGTTGAGCAACTGCCTAAAGTTACCTTTACGTTTAGGTGTCGTCTAGTGTTAGTGAAAGTGGAGTGGGCTTAAGAAGAAGTATCCCTGTCACTGTCTTGCGACTGTCAAACTTATAGTGCAAGATAGAGACGGAAACAATAATCTTAGCCACACGTTATGTAATATTGATTAATCCCGGCCGTAGTATACTTGCGCTTTTAATATTTATGTTTTAATGAAATGTCCCCGGTATTGGTTGCACCTTACGCCCAATAGAGTGCTCAAATTATGTAGTTAGGTACCTACTCAAAGATTTTCTGTGGGATGCTGGGTTCGATTCCCAGGTCGGGTTTTTCCATTAGAAATTTCTTAGTAACAGCCCGGATTTTGTTGGCGGTGTGATACCCTCGTGCTTCGGAAAGCACGTTAAGCCGTTGGTTCTGCGCCTGATCCTTCTCCGGTCGTGTCGGATTGCCGTCCCATCAGACTATGAGAGTGAGGGAAGAGAGAGTGCACCGGTGTCTGCGCACACACTTGTGCACTATAATATTTCCCGCACCGAAGGCTGGTCTCTGCTAAGATTGGTCGCCATAGCCGAAACTCCGTCTGGAGGACTGTTATTAACTAGTTTGTAATTAGTTTCCATTTGGTACAGACGCCAGCACATCAAGCTACTACAATCTGTCAAATTTCTTTATTAGATTTTCAACTTTATCGCTAAACTATAAGGTTCAAAGTTGATTGGGAAAATTTGACAGTTTCGGGTGCTGACGTCTGTGAATGTACGAATATTTAATTTTATTATTTTGGAAATTGCGGGGTTTACTTATAAACGTTGATTAAAGTTAAAGTTAAAATGTATGGTTAAACAGTCGCTAATCAATACTTACCTAACTTTAAGCAACGTTTATGAATACTTAAAGGGCTTATGTTTTTCTTTCGTAATGTATTTCTTACGAGATCATATTATGTTATATAGGTACCTAATAATATAAATTAGTTAAAGTGTCCAAAATGTGATGAAAGTGCCCATGAAACTAGATAGGTAGATGCTTTTCTTAAATTAATTTGAAAATAATAATACCTATATTTTTTCTCTATGAAAAAATGAATTATTATTATTACTTTTTTTAACACCAATCATTTCTATTTTCATTAAATATTTGTGTCGGTCTACATTGTTAAGGTACAGTTTCCTAGAAGAACGCTGACCGCCACATAGGGTCTGCAATTTACCGGCGAATGACGTCACTGAAACGTTTTACGAAAGTAAGTTGGAGTATTTTCCTGGAGACCGTTTTTGACATCGTAAAGTTAAACCCCGCTGCCGCCATTTTCACGATAGGCGTCACTGCGGCGGTTACGTGGCGACCACTGCTCTTCTAGGAAACCATTAGCTTTAGTGTAACGGCTCGAATACACCTACCTAATCTGTTATCGGCCGAACTATGCTCGCACGTCATCGGCTCATCTCGGCCGATCGAACCGAACATTTATAAAAGAAATGAATGCGTGTGCGTACACTACTCAGTTCGATTACTATGTATGGTAAGCCGATCCCTTGGGGTAAGCAAGGTACATACTTAGGTGTTATCCTAGACCACTACCTCAGTTTCAGTGAGCATATAAAGATAGCTCGTTCGCGCGCCTCTTACGCTCTCAGTAAGTTCCACTTCATACTGACCGCCCGCAGCAAATTGTCACTGAAGTGCAAATTGCGCCTCTACACCGCGGTCATCCACCCCATCATGGCCTATGCTTGCGTCGTCTTCGCACACGCTAAGCCTCATCTGTATAGAATGTAGACCCTCCAGAACGGTTTCCTCAGAAAGGTCACGGGAGCCCCCTTCTATGTCCGCAATGAGAGTCTACACTTAGATTTCAGAATGACCACCGTCCAGCAGTTCATGAAACGCCTTTCCAAGCGTTTCTTTGATACTGCTATACACCACCCCAATCCCCTGATTGCGGCGGCCGCCTGATACACTTCCTCCTGCATAAGTACCCTTACCATTCCCGACAACGCCACGACCCTCCTACAGGAGAGTAGTAAGGCCACTAGTATTCTCAGAAAGTACAAGTCCCGACAGCCGTCCTTCCATCCTCGCCGTCGAGGCCCGTCGCGACGCCCCATCCCATGTCCGCCCCGACCCTTGCTCAAGCCAGCCCGCGCCACTGAGCCTGTAGTTTTAAATTCGTCCCTAAATTATTCCGATCTAGCCTGTCCCTTGCTGCCCTCTCACAGCGACGCCCTAAACCGAGATCCGTACCCCACAGGACCAGCCCTGACTGGAGGCCTTAATTTGTTGAGGCATCCACAAGCAAGCCCGGTTAAGCAGACGTGAACCTTATAGGTTAGTTAAACTGCGAGATGCCATTAAAAAAAACAAAACAAGTGGGTACACTACTTCAATGACCGATGTCGTCCGATGACGTCCGATTACTAGGTGTACGCCTCGCGTTAGGCTGATCAAGATATACGCATGGTACATTTGTAACTATTAGAATATTGTGACATTTCTTATGAGAGTTGTTTAAATAAAACACGAAATTAATTTTATTGTTTTATTTGTGCCTCTATTTACAGCTGTTAAAGCAGGAGTTATTTAGGTAAGACTTTAAATACATTCGCTAAAAATACTCCTATGATTTTTTACTGTAAGTATTACTTGTTAAAAATTCATTACCCAACACCTTGTCAGAGGGGCAATTCTTGTAATTTTAAGAACGTTCACAGGTCTGATCTCTGTTTCAATCTGTCAAAAATACCTCTAATTTCCTTAAATTTTTGACAAGTTTTTGACATTAATTTGTCGCTGAGATGAGATTTCGACTAGATTTTGAACGTTTTTAATTTTGGAAATGGGCCTTGTGGTGTCATAGTAACAAATGAGTTAAGTTTCTATTTTGGAATTATAGTCCGCGCGGAACTAGTTGGCCGCGCCTTCGGTGGAGACGGGGGTGAGGGAGGCGGTTGCCTATTGTTCGCAACGCACGTACTGAGTAATGACAAAGTGCCCCCACCCCTCCGTCCCACCGCTCACATACCTAAGGCGTGGCCAACTAGTTTCAAATTCAATTATTATTTGGGTGAGTTTTAATAATTCCCATTTGACTATTAACTTATCAACAGCGTACAATAACATGATCACCTTATTTCAGACTTTCACCCAATGTTCTTCACCAATGGTAATGGATCTAGGATTCTCGTGCTTGGTGGATATAGGTACCGAAGAAACGGCGCAGGAGACTCTCGCAAGATCCGATGGAGATGTACCAGTCATGCCAAATACGGATGCAAGGCAGTTGTGCACACAATCAACGACGAAATAGTTTATTGCTTAGATGACCATACTACTGGCTATATACGAGTAGTTGATCTATAAATAAAATTGTTGCTAAACCATAATTAGAAGCGTTTACGCCGTGCGGCATTTTATACAAACTTTCAAGCCCTTATTTTTCGTGACTCTCTTTTTTGTAATGTTCTCTACTAACTTTTTAGACCTTTGTATCCTGTTTATGCGTATGAAGTTTCACTAAAATCGGTTCATTTATTTCGAAAAACAAGGCCAAGTTTGTATGAAATGCCGTACGGGGCGTAAGCGCTCTTAACGCGCTTCTGACCGAAACTTCCGACCTCGTGGAAGTCAACAATATCATAACATGCCCAGGGCCCAGTGTGGGTTGGTAGAAGTCTTCGAATTTTTGGATCTAGGACATGCCGGTTTCCTCACGATGTTTTCCTTCTCCGTTTTAAGAGCAGTGGTGATGAAATTATTTACACAAAGTAAAGCGCCTGCCTGGGTTCGGACCCGCGACCTACAACTCGTAAGCAGAGGCCGTTACTGGGCCACCATCACACCTCTGCAGTCTGAGCGCGGCCGAAGAAACCGCCTTGAATTTTTACTACTTGTATGATTTATGACGTTAAACTTAAACACATACAAAGTTAAATCCGTAGTAACAGAGTGGCTACTACAAAAGGACTATGCCTACACGGAGTCTTTGCTCACATACATCATCTAGTAACCCAACACAGTAGGTAGTAGTAGTCTTACAGCTCTTACATTAAAACTGAACAGAATTAGGCACTTATCATAAACTCAAACGTGTATGTAACACGACATTTAATTTAATTTACACTACACACAACAAAATTACGAAACTCAATAACATCAACACCGTTCATTTGTTGTATTAAATCATGTATAAATAATTATTTGGCCGAACACTGTCTCTTAGAATACAGGCTGTCCTAGTCTAAGGGACAGGGTTATATACATTTTGTACAGATTTTGCAACTTGTAATGAATTGTAATGTACATTGTAAATGTGTCTCTGTATTTTTTGTGAATAAACCTTTATTATTATTATTTATTTTTATGTTTTTACATATCTAGGGACCATGGGGTCCCGGTCCTTTGGAAGGCGTACGAGGGGCCGAAGCCAACTCGCAGAGGCACCTTAGGAAATTTGAATGAAATGCGGCACCAACCGACGATTATACCTGTAAGCACTATGCAAGTGCACCCCGGTTGGTATAGGACTATTGCAATATATGGAAACAAAGATATTGGATTATGTGAACTAAAGTGAACTGGTTATTTAGGACTATGGAAATTCTATAGCCCCTGGCTGACCAATGTTTTATATAAATCACACAGATAAAATGGCAGGGGGTGTCTTGCACACTCAATAATGTGCCCCCGAAAACGGTCGCTAGCAAAGTGTCGTAGCGACAAGAGGGCAACATGTCCTGAGGTGCTTATGAAGAGTGGAAAGGATTATTATTTTTATGACTAAGAGTTCGGTTTAAAGAAATTCTTCGGAAGTATTTACGTTTTGACAATCGTATTTTTTTTTTAAATATCAAGCTAATTTTGAGCATTAACATACTTAACGATAAGAGTATAAAATACACTGAATGTTATGAGAAGTTAAAAAAAACTGACAAGTAGTAGAGAAGCGAACAAACAGGTTAAGTAAATTAAAGGTTTCTGGCAAAATGAAATAAAACTTTATGATCGATATGTTTTTTAATAAGAAACATTGTAATTAAGAACATATTGCAGCATACTTGAGTTCATTTTAAGCTTGCTTTAGTTAAAGATTCTTCTTTTTGTTTAAATGAATTCGAATAAGACTTGGAGTGGATGTAGTTAGGTTAATGTGTTATTATAAAAAAGTAAAAGTTATCAGTCTTTTATTTTGAACTTCCATGTTGAAGAATTTTGGCTTGCATTAAACAAAATTATCAGAACTATTTCATCTGATAATACGATTTATTCGATTTTGTAGCACTCAAAGGTAAAAAATATAAGACACAAGAATTGCTCCAACGACGTTTTTTTTCAGAATAAGTATAGGTAAGTAATATTTCTCAAAAATGGTTTCCTACTTAAAGATCCTAAAATATATTTTATCTTACGTAGCAGGCTTTAACAAGTTTTAACTTTTACAGGTATTCTGCTCTTGCGATCTCAGAAAGGGAAACCGTTGCTCGGTATGGGCCCTTACACTTACTATATGAAAGCGTCCCATAAGGATAAAATCAGATGGGTTTGTTCCACACACCATAATAGAGGCTGTGGTGCTTCCATATATACTGTCAACGGAACAATTGTTAAAATGATCAACGAACATATTCATTAATTATAAACTGCTTTTTCTATTATTATTAATAATTAATTCATTAGTAAACTAGCCGCGATCTACGATCCATTATTTCATCATAATATCGTAATACGTAAATGTAATATCAGTCTTGTCCTCAGATGAAAGCAACATAAGAATAAGTATAAAAAGTTATCCAAATATGATTGCTGATACATCGATTGTGCCATGACAACAGGTTTCCAGTTTTTGTTTAGTATAACTATTTTCTACATGACACTGTTAATAAGCGGGACTCAGTTCTTGAAAATATAGATAAGCAATAAAAATTCAAATTGATACACTTTTATCATCCTTGAAAATGAAATTAATCAGGAGTATAATATTGATTGGTGTGTAATCTTTTGCCATATAGGATAATCAGCCTATAATGTTCCCACTGCTAGGACACAGGCCTCCTCTATGAGAGGGGGTGGGCCGTAATCCACCACGCGGGCCCAGTGCGGGTTGGTAGATGTCACATGTCTTAGAATGTTTGGTTCTAGGACAAGTCGGTTTCCTCACGATGTTTTCCTTCACGGTTTTGAGAGCAGTGGTGATGAAATAATCAAAGTAAAGCGCCTGTCAGGGTTCGAACCTACGACCTACAAGTCGTAAGTCACGGCCATTTCCACTGGGATACCACAGCTGCTCTCATTTTGTCATATAATAAAAATGTTACTTTAAAATAAAAATGTATGCGTGTGCGTTTATAAGTGCAACTCTTTGTTATTTTATGTATAACGGTTTTGTTCATTCGTGAGAGAAAGGGACTCAACTAACGATTTTACCAAAGTCAGATATATTTTATCCGTGGAATAAAATTTACGTCTGACAGTTCTAGTATAGAAAAACTGTCAAAAATACAAAATTTATTCTCAGGATAAGACTTATTCTAGGTATAAAAGTTTGGTAGAATTGGACCTAAGGGGAAAATGTTTAACCGATGAATAGGTACTTAATCGAAATTATTAAAAACTTGTAAATTAGTTCTTATTAAACAATACGCCATACTTTTTAAAAGGTTTTAAGTAGGTAGTTACTAAGATTTTAAGTTTATTTGACATTAACATGAAAATTCATTATAATTATTAATCCTATTGGTAGAAGTCTGAAGTATAACTTATAACTTGGTTATTGACTGATTTGATTTGAAATGTTACTTATGAGTTGATGAGATTATCATTAATTACGTATGCCAAAAAAATGTTTTCGCTATCGGAGACAAGTCTGTTTCTTAGGACCATAATCTAGATTTATATTTAACACCGTAAGGCAAGAAGAGCTCATGGCTAAGTTATAACAGCCGCACGGGTCGATCGATTAGGTTAAGCTACGCTTGCCGCAGTCCGACCGTGGACGGGTTACCATCTTTAATTCGTGGATCGTTGGCAGTCGTGACAGGTCGTCAGAAACCGAAAGTCTGACAACCAGTCTTACTAAAGTGTATCGTGTTACCCAGTACTGGGTTGTGGAGGACAGATCGGCAGTAGCTTCATGTAAAATACTGGTATTCAATTGCATCCGGTTAGACTAGAAGCTGACTCCAAAATAGTTGGGAAAGGCTAGGCAGATGAAGGCAGATGACTTACTGCGACCAGTTACAAGCCCGATGGTAATAATTTGTTGTTTGTTATATTTTATAACAAATAATTTTATCGTGCATAATTCTGGAAGAAATACTACATATTTATTCATTATATGGATCTTTGGTCTCTAGAGTTAGTTATTTTAGTTCAGTTAAGGTTCCTTAAAACTCGACAAATTTAATATTCTTAGGTTCGGCAGATATTTTCTTGCATAACCTACGAATATTCGTCGGTTCAAATATTTGTAGAACCAACAGATATTGCTACATAATCTACTGTGTTAGCAGCACTTACGGTAGGGAATCCTAGTGTGGAGATTAATATTAAGAATTTAATAAACAAATTGACTAATTTAATCCATTTTACTAATCAATTATTATTATTATTTTAACTTAGATATTTTTAGTAAGGAGATAAAGAAAGAGAACTGATTGTGTTGTAATTATTAACTTTTTGAATAAAAACTTTTTACGAACATTTTATTGTGTTGCCTAATTTTATAATTTGTCGTTACCATAGCAAGGTGAAAAAATTATTGTAAGGTAAAGAAAGAAAGAAAGAAAAAGTATTTATTGCGACTCGTACAGGAAGATCACAAACTAAACTAAACACAGTAAAATAAATCAGGTAATTGTAAGGTAATCCTAATAAACTTGTCAATAACTTGTGAGAAGGTATGCAATTAGCCTGCACGTCATTGTACCATAACTACTTTTAAATGGTGATAACGTAGGTACACCTCGTGGTTAAGCCGCACGGGTCGATCGATCAGGTGAAGCTGCGCCTGCCGCGGTCGGTACTTGGATGGGTAATCATCTTTACCGAGACCCCTTCGTGCCTCGTAAATCACGTTAAGCCGTTGGCCCCGACTGCCAATCTTGGATCTTTGACAGACGTTACAGATTGTCAATCAACAATCAGTCAACTCAGCTTATCGCAGTCCACTGCTGGACATAGGCTTCTCCCAGACTGCGCCACAGCACCCTGTCCTCCGCCTTCCGTGTTTACCGGTTGTCAGTAGCCCGAAACTCTGACAACCAGGAAAAGGGTGTCGTATTACCCAATCATTGGGTTGCGAAGGTCAGATAGGCAATCACTTTATGGATAGTACTGGTATTCAGCTGCATCCGGTTAGAGTTGAAGTCGACCTCAACATATTTGGGGAAAGGCTATTCAGATGATGATAAGTATATCCTAATGGCATGCTAGCTAATTGCATTCTTTTTTTCAATTCCTGCGGGATAATTACGTAACGCACTAACAGTAGCAGTGGCTTTCATTTTGACAGTTTAACAATATGCATTGCGTCATTTACGTTGTTGAGCAGGCAAATTTCTCGAACATAAGAAGCAATGGATTAGCAATATCCTTCAAAATGATTCAGATTTTGATTGGAAGTCCGCAAATAGGGTGCTGATTTTACATTGTGCTTAATACTAAAATAATACCGTCATATTATTTATAATGTTTAACAAAATCGTTATTTCCACAGATCTTGCCGCTCATTTTCAATACACTGCTCGAGGCAACAGAATTCTGGTGCTGAATGACGTAAAGTTCAGATACAACGGTATTGCAGGCAAAAAAACAAGATGGCGCTGTGCTTCTCATGAGAGATTGAAATGTAAAGCTATAGTGCACACTGTCGACGATGTTATAGTGCATTACTCCGATATACATGCTCCTTATGACTGGCAAGGAAATATATGAAGCTTTACCGGGCAGGTAAACCTGAATGTTTTAGCAGAACTGGATGGATAATAAGATCTTAAAGACGAATATGGATATTTTTATTTATATACAGGGTTTCGCGTTTTCGTTTTATGAACATATTTTAATTTCTTTAAACGATATTATTTATTTATTTACAATTTTGTAAAAAAAGCTTTTTGGAGCAACCTGTACATAATTAAAGAACTGTAGCGCAGGGGTCATTTGCCGGGGTCACGGATCATAAAATCGCATCAATGAAATTAAAACGGATAACGTTCAAAGAGTAGGCGAATTGGAGGAAAGAGAAAAAGCCCTATGAGCGGCTCAGGCGGTAGTTTAAAAAAATACGAATTATTTTATGTTGTTATAATTTTTATGATTACTGGCCTACCCTACCTGTGTGTTAAATTAATGTCACCATTGTAGCGGAACGTTGTATACTATTTAAAATATTTTTTTTTTTATAACGGTGGTGCATTGTGTTAATTAGGTTATTACCTAATTAACACAATGCAACCCCGTTTCACTTATTTCATTTTGTTACGCTATGTGAAATCATGGAATCTCCAAATTATTAAATACAATAATAAAATTATGAAATGAATATACTGCGATATGGTAGTTTGGTACAAACAGTCAGTATACACATAAATATATGTACTTTACTACTTTATTTTTGTAATTAAATAAACACAAATTTGACAGCAAGAATATAAATACTTAAGTATAATAATTAATATATTATATAATACAGACTGACAAAAAACAAGTAGGTACTGTCGTTTTGTATACTAAATTGTCTCCCATTTCCCAATTTTTCTTTCCTATTTTTTCTATTATTTTTTCAACCTATACTGTCCCAAAGTTCTTCTATTTTCTACTTCTAAAATAATTATGTCTGTTTTTTATTTTTTAGCGACATTCGTGATGTCGCGACGTGGTAGAACGCTCCTACGCATCGAAGGCTTCACATTTTGCAAGCAACACGTGTCGGGGCCAAAAGCCAGATGGGTATGCTCAACACACAACCACAAGCGTTGCCGAGCTACTGTGCACACCGTTTATAATGAAATTGTTAGAGTTAATAATAATCATATGCATACGTAAATTGTATTTTAGATTCTGCTTTGGATATTTAATGAACATTTCTCACTAGAGCCGGGTAATTGTGTAACACATTATCAGTAGCAATGGCTTCCATTTTGACAGTTCAACAACATTCATTGCGTTCTTTACGTTGTTGAGTAGATAATTTTTTCGAACATATGAAACTATATGATTATGATTTTGGGTTGAGTATAGGTATCGGTTGTTTTTTTTTCTATTTGCTCTTATTAGTAGCATCTTATGAAAGGTTTAGTTAATTTATTTGCAACAAAATTTTATTTTAGAAAATTTGGCCGTAAAATTTTTTTGAGCCTATAAAAATAGTGTGTGGAAGCCTATTCCAATAATAGTTGTGTTCATTTTTTTAGTATATTTAATGTGTGTGTGTGTAATGTTAACAATTATATTATTGTTAATTATGCAGCTATATTAAAATAGTCTTAACTAATTTAGAATTTAAATAAATTACATAATATTTAATATGTGTTGTTGGTTATTTTGTCAACGTTAATTGTTGAGAAGTTTTAGGCAACCATTCTGAAAACAGGGTCAAATTCTATATGCCGCAAAGCTGAAATCGATCAACACTTTAAAAAAAAATTATAAGCACTTCAGTTAGAGGACATAGTTGGGAAAAGGCTAGGCAGATGATGAGAAGATAATTGTGATGCAGATGATGAGAAGATAATTGTGATGTGATGTATCTTGCTGCTTGCACTTATAATATTATAAAGGCGAAAGTTTGGGAGTGTGTGTGTGTGTTTATATGTTTATATGTTACTGCGGGGCGCAGCTAGTCCTTAAATAAATAAATAAAGGTAAATATTCAAATCCTAATTCTATTTCAGTGACCATGTCGACATCTCAAAAAGGTAAACCAATTTTAAAATACAACGGGTACACATTCTTCAAGAAGTACAGTCATGGGGTCAAGCACTACTGGAAGTGTTCCACTCATCATACTAAAGGGTGTAAGGCTACCATCCTGGCTGTCATGGACACTGTTGTTGATGTGACAGGCAAACATAACCACTGAGGAGACGCTGCTGGTATGGAAACTGGCACTAAAGAGATGAAAGAAGATGGCAGGAAATGGAAGGAACTTCAAGGAGATTTAAGGACCAAAATTAATATTGTGAAGGAGTAGGAGTAGTATTAGTAGTACTCTCTATGTCCATCATCATCATTTCAGCCGAAAGACGTTTACTACTGGACATAGGCCTCCCCCAAGCACCTCCACTTCGACTGGTTCTGTGCTTCTCGCATCCAACGGGTTCCTGCGGCCTTCACAAGGTCGTCGGACCACCTTGTGGGAGGCCTTCCAACGCTACGTCTTCCGGTACGCGGTCGCCACTCCAGAAGCTTTCGGCCCCATCGGCCATCTGTTCTGCGAGCAATGTGCCAGAAATGAGGAGATCCGCAGGAGAATCTAGGTAACCGACATAGCCCGAAGAATTGCCAAACTTAAGTGGCAGTGGGCAGAGAACATTGCTCGCAGAACAGATGGCCGATGGAATCTCTTTATGCTCCCTCTAAATCTATAGATAGATACTAATATTATGAAGAACCCACGGGCGGGGCTATTTGTGTGTTTTTATGTGGGAGGTAATCTTCGGAACTCCTGATCTGATTCGGAAAATCCTTTCACTAATGTGTAGGTACTGCATTGCCGAGTCTCATAGGATATACATATTTTATGTTAAAACAAGAAATTGCACGCGGACGAAGTTGCGGCCAGCAGCTACTATGTCTCATGATAAATAGTAAATAATTTTATTTCTGTAAGTAGGATTCTACAAACACTTTTACACGTCAATCATATTCAACTAGATGAGGTCGGCGTTTCCTATCTAACTACTCTGAGAAAAAAGGCCGAAACAAACACAGAGGTCACAGTCTTTTTTAAAGTCCAGACATAATCTTGGTCAGATCATGAGGTTGGTGTCTGAAATGGTCATTTGAGGAAAGAACCACACAGATTGAGTGGACCTCTCCAGTCAGGGCACGCTATATTTTGTTCATTGATAAACTAAGAGCATGATACTTGCAGGTACTCACCACACACTAAGGCGAATCTATTATATAATTTCATATCACATGAATTCTGCCATAAGGTACCCTTAAGTACACATACATACCTACCACATTTAATGATTATGTTATAATAACACTTCTAAGAATAAACAAATAAATAGTATTTATTCCAAATAGTTTTTTTTTCCAATCGACAAATAATTTTATAACTACCTCCTTTTAAAGATATTTCGCTTTCAAGATTGCATCCACCTAAGTACATATTCAAAATCGTTTTTTATTTTATTTTTCAGATTATTTTTTCACCGAGTCAAAACGTGGAAACCATATCCTGTGGGTCGGGCAATACAGTTACTGTTTGAAAAAGAACTCAACAGGGTCTAGGAAACGCCTATGGCGATGCTCAACGCACTGTAATAAAGGATGCAAGGCGAGAATCCATACGATAGACCAAGAAATTGTGTACTGTATACGTGATCATAATCATTGAGAAGCTTTTAGTGGATCACGGGCAGTATTATGAAGTGTGACGTTATATAGATAATCTGCATACGCGATGTATTTCCCAAAAATGTAAACAAATAATAATATGAGTTTATAGAAAAATAACTTTAAATCCTACACAATAAAGTTCAGTTTATGATACAACTTCATACATTTTTGTAACTTTCAATAGTGCTAGTCATTCTGAAATCAACTTAGTTACCATTAAAATAAAGTTGATATTTGTTTAACTTGAAATAATATTAATTTGAAACAAGTTTGAATAGACTATACATAAACTCACGCCATCTTCCCATTGAGGTAGGCAGAAACTACATAACGCCAGTCGTCATCTACAACTACTACAAACCATACAAACGCCATTTGCTTCGTTTACGTTCATACATCTGGTCATATACGCACGCCGGTTACGAATACTACGCACCGAACCTTTCTGAAGAGGACCAATAAGGACCAATGAGGTCAATATCTTGTACTCCTAGGGCGTCCCCTCCCGGCGTTTCCACTCACATCTGCCTTTTATATACCTTTTCCTGTTTTTTAACGCCTTTCATTCATCCTCTCAACATGACCGGCATGAAATATCAATGTCCTCATTTTTCCAGTGCGAGAGAGAGACGAAGCTATACGTCATGATCAATAGCACCATCTCTTTTGCGCAAAGGAAAAATGTTGGAATTAGGTAATACTTAAATAATAATGCGGCCCAGCAAGTTATTTTTAGCTCATTAGGGAACCCCGCATAAGTCCAGCACGAAATAACGAAATCATTATAATTATGTAATTGTGACTTTATTTTTTTGTATGAATTTTATTGTTTGTTGTTTTAATATTCAATTAAAAATCATTATACAGTTCGCTTTTTGTTTTCTTTAAACCAACTACACTTCAACGGCACTTGGCCGAACGGCACCAAAGCTGTTCCACTAACCGCACTGAAACAAAATTTTAATAAGTGCGATTCGGTAGATCAGCTTATTAATATTATTTTCATTCCACGAATGGCACCCACGTTAAATGCCTGTAACTCCACCGGCCATTGACATGGCAGTTTTTTTTTAAATAATATTTTTTGTTGTGATTGTGATTTTAAATTATTGATAAGTGCGATTCGGTAGATCAGCTTATTCAAATTATTTTCATTCCACGAATGGCACCCACGTTAAATGCCTGTAACTCCACCGGCCATTGACATGGCAGTTTTTTTTAATAATATTTTTTGTTGTGATTGTGATTTTAAATTAAGTAAATAATTTTCCCCAAAACTTTCAGTTTGTTTTGCGACGTCTCAAAGAGGCAACTGTTTATTGATCTACGAAGGATATTCGTACTTCAAAAAGTATCGCCGGAAACTTGGAGACTGGTGGATGTGCTCAACCCATCACAGTAAAAAATGTAAAGCTGGTATTTTTTACCGGAATGGGCAATTATTGCCTTTATATGTCCAGGGTCAACATAACCATCACACTGAAAATAATTTTTATTTGCGTACATAAGGTACAGAAAGTTCTAAAAATAGTCACATTGATCTCTTATTATGCTTTTAATGTCGGAGTGCATATTGTACAAAATATTTAATTATTATTTTAAGAAATTAATTAATTAACTTAAATAATGCATGCGATTAGTGAACTATATTAAATTCTATCAACTTTGGTCACAAATCACTCATAAATAAAATTATACTACAATTCACAACTTATAATCTAAGAACTCAAGTATACCTACTATAAAAAACATGATAAATGTTTTTTATAGTAGGTATACTTGATAAGATTTTTTTTATTAAAATACGCTTAAATTTTAATGAAAATAAATGGTAGTGCTTTTATTGCACTCGGAATTTTATTAAAATTGTAATTAGTTTATTAAAATTGTTGTGTGTGAGTGTGAGAATCGTCTTGGTTTATATAACTTGCCATTATTATGAAATCGAGGGGCATAATAGCTGGTCGCTTGGAGAAAATGAATCTTATGTTTGAAAACAAATATACATGACTAGCTTTTGCCCGCGGCTTCGCCCGCGTGGTGGTCGGAAATTATTCACAGAAAATTCAACCCCCCATTTCACCCTCTTAGGGGCGGAATTTCGATAAACCCTTTCTTTGTGGATACCTACTCTTCACAAAGAACACGCCTCAAAATTTCATGTCTCTAGGACCAGCGGTTTAAGCTGTGCGTTGATATATCAGTCAGGACTTTGAATTTTATATATATATATAGATAGATTCCAAGATATATATTCACGGTAGAGTAAGTATCTTACGATTATATATGTTCTAAAGAAAGGGCGACAAGCCTCTATTTCTTTCAACCGAAATATAGCCCCATAAACATTGCATACATTTTGTTTTACTTATCAATAAACCAAACTGCCTAGCCTTTTTCTCAACTATGTTGGGGTTGGCTTCCAGTCTAACCGGATGCAGCTGAATACCAGTATTTACGACGGAACGATTTTTGTTTTACTAACCTTTAAATTGTCGGCTTCAAGCCAACAACTTCGGTCGAGTAACTCCAAATATATGATATATTATCAAACTCAGCTAAATTTCACCTTTTCCTTTTCAGTAACTTTCTCAACATCTCTAAGAGGGAAACGAATTTTGAACTACAAGGGCTACACATATTTCAAGAAGCACAGCAATGGAATCAAGGACTTATGGAAATGTTCGACCCACCACAGCAAAAAGTGCACAGCAACTATCATGTCCATTTGTGACCACATAACGACTGTTAGAGACAAACACAACCATGCAAGAACAATCATGACTCCATTTTAAATGCTACCAAAACGTGGAATAAAGAACAATGGGTATTTTTATCTAAGAAAGATCAAAGAAAAGATGGATGGATTGTGTGAAGAATGATATGAAAGAAAAGGGAGTGAATGATAGCGTGACGGTTGACAGGGGAGAATGGAAGCAGAAAATTTGATGCACCGATCCCAAGTAACATGGGACGAATGCAGGAAAATGGTGATGGGTATTTCTATCAAAAGATGCTGCTAATTCTTAAACGCATAAATAATTAAGTATTTAGGGCTATACAAGGTGAAATAAAGAATAATGGGTATTAATAAATGACATGTCATTGTGTAATTTTATGTAGTATAATTACGCACAAATATAGGTAAAAATTTTTTAACAAAAGTTTAATATCTGTTTAAAAACAATATTAAACAATAAAATAACAATTCTAGTCACAAATATCTATATAATTATATAGAAAAGTATTGTTAATGTAGTTGTTACTGTTATTTGACAGTATGACGTATGTGAGCCCAATAATTTTTTCTTACTAAAGTCACTATCATACAAACGAATACATGTTTTGCGAATTTGATCTTTTTTAGCTGCTAAAATTGTCGCACTGACAGGTGTAAGCAAATAATTTTAAAAAATCTAGTCACAAGTAACCATACAAGTGGATAAGTATCCATACATATAAAATATAATTATTTTTGTTTTGTTAGTATTATTTAACATTATATACGGTCTGCGCACAGTAACTAGCCTGCGGTGGCACTTGTAGCCTAGGGAAACTGCTACATGTAAACGGGTAAAAATTTCCTTTTATGTTAATTAAGGTCTTATTTAACCTATGTACCAAACATCAAAACTCATAAACATTCAACAACTCATGAACTTTCTTTATAATAGAATATAATATTTCTTTGCATTAAAACATATCATAATAATGGTCTTAATAATAGGGTTATGATCTGTAATATTTCGCCATGACTGACGCCATATCTCGACTGGACTGGCATAAAAATATTTTAACGAAAACAAATTATAATTGCGCCCCGAGCATCAATAATAACAGTGCAGTCAAAGTCAAAGCATTTATTTCAAATAGGCATATAAAAGGCACTTTTTAACGTCACAAATTACAACAAAACAGAATTGATTATAGTCGCGCCTTCCAAAAGGTAGTTTTCGTATAAAGAAGAATGGGTAAAAAACTCCACCGTTACTCTTTTAAAATGTTTTACAATATTTTGCATATATTAATTATATATTATTATGTGAAGACGACGCGCCTAAAATAAAATTACCATACCAAAATATGTAAAATAATTAAAAATGAAACCATGACATATAAATAAGTTCAGTCATACCCTATTACAAAATTTTAATTATTTTTTTTTTACAATGAACAGTTTTAAATCTAAGCAGTATATAATATTAAATATATAGAATTTAATTACAATCTACTATATAAAAATAAGTCGGGTTTTCCTTCCTGACGCTATAACTCCAGAACGCACGAACCGATTTCCACGGTTTTGCATTCGTTGGAAAGGTCTCGGGCTCCGTGAGGTTTATAGGTAGGAGTTGGGTAGGAGTAGTGTAGGAGTAGGGTAGGAGTTGGGTAGGAGTAGTGTAGGATTAGGGTAGGAGTAGGTTAGGAGTAGGGTAGAAGTAGGGTAGGAGTAGGGTAGGAGTAGTGTAGGAGTAGGGTAGGAGTAGGGTAGGAGTAGTGTAGGAGTAGGGTAGGAGTAGGGTAGGGGTAGGGTAGGACACCACGCGAATGATAGCGCCGGGCAGCTAGTGTTCTTTGTGAAGAGTAGGTATCCACTAAGAAAGGGTTTTTCGAAATTCCACCCCTAAGAGGGTGAAATTTCACGCGGACGAAGTCGCGGGCAGAAGCTAGTAATTTATATGGCGAAACAACGTTTGCCGGGTCAGCTAGTATTATATATATATGTTCTATAATTACATTGATGTGTGTGCTCTCATATTATAATGATCGTATTAAACTTATTTATGAATTAAATTATTAAATATATTATTGGAATCACAACTTGTTTGAGCTTGTTTGGTCTAGTACACCCATTTCATTAGAAAGGTTGCCTTTTCACTTCCTTGGTAACAAGACAGTTTACCAATATCTTATCGTATGCTGCACCGGTTGACGTCATCAGGAAAACGCCGGCTGTCGCTAACAACCAGCGCTGGGGCTCTGTCTCACATATGCTCGTAGCATTAAGGTTTTGCGTAGATGTGACGGATATTTTCCCCCAACTTGTTCTTTTTTATGTTTGTGTTTTTTCTCTTCGTCATGTTTACTGCAAGTAAAAGTATTTTCTTTTCTTCTTCTTACCTGCCCAAGGTGGAAAATTATTTTTCTTTCATCCAGAAGCTGCGTTTCATTGCAAAATATTATTAATAGTTTATTTACTATATGTAATAAGTACCTACTTAACTGTATTAGGTGCCAATTTTCAATAAAAGGCGGTAAGGTACCAACTAAGCTTTTTATCTTTTTTTAAGATTTATGTGAATTCACGGAATCAAGCACTACTGGAAGGACGATGCTAAGAGTTGGAGATTATCTGTTCACCCAAAAATCTTCAAGAGGGTTGAAGGTCCGATGGGTCTGCTCCAGCCACTGCTTTCGAGGATGTAAAGCTCAAATCTACACAGTGGAGAATAACATCATCAAACTGAATAACTTTCACAATCATCCAAAAAAGAAACCATTGCTTTAAAATGTTGTAGCTAAATATAATATTGTTATCTCTTAAGAAGATCTGTTAATGCCCACTTGCACCACAAATCACTAAATTACGTTTAACGCTAAACGAATTTAAAACATCGTTCCGTCTTTCGTCCGTCGTTCCGTCTTCAATCGATTGAAGATGACGGAGACATATTTTGAAGTAGCTGACCCGACAGACTTTGTTCTGTCCTGGAACTTACAATAATCCCATAGAAAAAGGACGTTCAGTGTTTCCCGAATTTAAACAAAATCCGGGAAATCTTTCCGATTTTTCTTTCCATATAACTTAGGTATTCGAACATTTCAAAACAAAAAATAGCCATGTCGGTCCAGCTGTTCTCAAGTGATGACCAACGAACAGTATTTCATTTTATTGACATATATAGATAGAAGATGTTTAGCGCTAAACATATTCAGTCATTTGTGATGCAAACTGGCCTCGGTATTCACTTTTGTTAGTGAATTAATTTTAAGTAAAATAAAAGTAGAATTACTTGGCAAATTGTATGTTGATAAAAAGTCTGTTTTAAAGAAAATACTTAAAATTATATTTGAGAGAACTTTGGGAACAATCTTCAAAAAGTAAATAAGCAGATAATTAATTATTAACGGAAAACTATTCTTTTTTCAACGTCTGTAAAAATTGCAATAGATAAAAGTAATTACAAACGTTAACCTTATTCTAAGATAATAGACAAATAGATGTAAGACTAAAATAAGACATAGATACATGTTATTTAGTATCATCCCACTGATTTTAAAGTAAAAAAAGTTACGTAGAGTATTGCATATTTATTGTCATTTTCAAGCTTTAAATTTTAATATTATCTCAAATAATTAATCTAAAGATGGCCGATAGTGTAGGCCATATTATACTAAACGCGAACACTCTTGGCAGGGGGCCTACTCCATATGTCGGACAACGAAGATACAGGCCCATCCTATAGTAGTTGATCCTTCAATCAAAATACCTAAGTGTCAAATTCAATTTTTCGGACGGGCATATAGTTGGCACAACTGTCAAATCGTGTTGTCATTCATTCTGAACTAGTCATATGTCCTATCTAATCACGAAATCCGTAGTTTCGGCCCATGTTACGGCCGTTCCTTTCTTCGTATTGCCTACGGACATAAGATTCGTTAGATATACTTATGAGTAGAACTAACAATAAATGACCACACTATTTGACAGCTGTCCTTACTTCCGACGCGTTTTGGCTCGTCCGAAAAAATTAATTAATCGGGAGTAGGGTTCATTTCATAGTTTAGAACTGCTTTCAGACGGGCCCGTGTCTTCATTGACGGACGGACGTAGAGAGTATGCCCTCAAATACGGTCATAAAAAGTGACAGAAGCGAGTCTCGTGTCATCCCGCTCCCACATTTTATGACCGCGGCTGTTACGGACATTGACGTTGGACTATACTATACCATCGTTTAACTGTTTCTTTTGTGATCTTTAAACTAGTATATATTTTTATTCGTTGTGTCCAGTGTATATGGTTGTGGTGTACCTAGAACAAGTGCTGCCTCACACGCTCCGACTGCCGGTCAGTCGACGCTAGAACGTGTGAAAGGCACTAATGCTTAAGGCAGCTTTTGTCATAACCATTTTATTATATTTAAGGCGGTATTTTCAAAGTCAGACATCTTTTAACCTTGGAATAAAATTGAGGTCTGACAGTTTTTTTTTTGAAACAACTATCAGAAATTCAAAATTATTTCTAGATAAGGCGTTGATCAAACCTTATTGTACTGAATAGTACAATGAGATTATTCAGACATATTTCCTCTAATACAATGAATGTTTTCACTACGCTTTTTGCTGTGTACACACGACGACATATCAAGGTATACATTTTCAGTATAAGCTGACTTCTCATTTTACGAAAAGCCACACACATACAATGGTGGTCAGGTGAAACTGGAAATGTAGGTATAGCTTGATATGTCGCTGTCTGTACTTATATGACCTATACCTTTCATTATTATGTCATCCGTTCGTCTAACAAGGTGAAATATGAATTTATAACTACGTTAAAATTAACATAGTATCCGATTCCATAAATAAAAAGATTCTAGTCGTTGTGTAGCTGTTTTGTGATCAAGAGTTCGAATTCAACCATATTGTTAGTAATATATTATTAGTAGGTAAAAGATATTTAATTATATAGGAGGGAGATAACCTGATAGTAGAAATGAAATTATCTGTCGCATTTTCTCTATTGGTAACATTAGTTAGCCCATTGTAAGATATTTTAAGTATTGTCGCTTATGTTCTAGAGATTGTGAAAATTCAATTTATAGCACTGTGTGACCTAAACCCGCACATAAGAGCGTTTACGCCGTACGGCATTTCATATAAATTTTCAAGCCGATTTTAATGAAAAAACCGATTTTAATGAAACTTCATACGCATAAGGAGGATACAAAGGTCTAAAAGTTACTTAAGAACATTTTAGAAAAATTGTGTTACAGCCAAATTAGACCCATTTTAAATTTTCCATTCAAAAAGAGATTTCCAGTAATCTTTTTTTAAATAAGACATTTTGAAAATGTTCCTACGGTATGGTATATAGGGCGGTCGAAGTCGCTGGCAAATTTCTAGTAATTAATCAAATAAAAATATAAGTCGGAATTATTGAGCTATTGGAATTCTACATGAATAGTACAAAAATGCTCATTTTTTTTTTTTTTATTGGTTTAGAAAAGATAAAGTTTCAAGTTCTTAGATGCTTCTTCTGATTCTATATTTATTTCAAATTTTGGAGATATAATTTTGATTCTCTCTTCGAGACATAAAGCGATGTGGTATTATTCTAGCTAAATAAGTTTGTATTGTATATAAAGAAAAACTCTAGCTTCGGTATTTTTATGTTCAATGTTGTTGTTTAGCCTGTAAGACGTGATCATGTTATTGTGGTAAGTACCTATAATTATTATAAATGATAAAGAACAATCAATATAATGTTTTCTTTTACACGAACTCACGTTCATTTTGTTGAACTTTTGGTAGCTAATCTGAATCAATATTTAAATGTGATTTTTTTAATTGAGAGTTGTCGGTAAGAAATAAAAGAAAGAAAATTCATTTATTTCCTAGGTTAAGCTACACAATATCGATACAAAAAAAATACAGAAAAAGAGAGAAAAAAAACCCTAGAGATTAGAATCCCTGGATACCACAGAGGTAAGACATTTGAGACAATCTATACACATACCTAGTGTTCATTGATTTAGGTTATTAACTAAGTAAGAATCGAAGCACCTTTCTTTTTGGGTTTTGCTTCTTCAGTTACTTACCTACCCTTTTGTTTTCAGTGACCCTAATCAGAACTAAGAAAGGAAAGACAAATATAAAAGTGGGTGATAATACATTTTATTTGAAGCCTGGCAACTACAAGACCGATAAAAAGAGATGGTGTTGCACACAGAACAAATATTGCAGAGCTTGCATTCATATAGTTGATGATAAAATTATTGCCATTTATAACGAACATAATCATGAAAAGAAATAAATTTTTAATTTGATTTTTCTTGTTTGTTTACTTCTCTTTTATTTATAGATGTTGATTGGTATGCAAAGTAAGCTTACTGTATTTTGTTTAGGTAAAGAATAGGCCATAAGCTCCAGATCGGAAAGGGATCGTTACCGTATCAACTCGACCCATTCAGTACCTAGTCTTTGTGTGAAACTCCCTACTACAACGCACACTAATCGGAATCGTAACGTAATCGCCTCGCCTCGGGACAAGCTCACGAACCGCGGTGGGTTGCGTTACGGCTCGTCGTCTCCGCGCTTACGTCTCTCCGTACTCGAGCTTACGTCTCTTCCTCCACCCTTGCTCCTCTCACCCCTCCCGCGGCCTGCCTGCACCATCAACCAGCGGTCGGCGAGCCGTAAGCGCGGCGTGGTCGCCTAGTCGTAGCCGAGTCAACGTATCGGAACTTATGAAACGGTTTTGGTTACGTGCTTACGTTAGGTTGACGCCGAGGCGAAAGGCGATACGGTACCGATCCCTTTCCGATTTGATATGTGTGCTATGACCTTTACACAACTTACTTAAAACTGGCCGAAATGTGGGTAGTCTATGCACTTCTGTCTACCCTTTTAAATAGAGAAACTTAGTCTCCACTCCAAGGTAACATTAAGATTGCTGATGAGTCTACAAATATCCGGTCTAGTTTTTACCATTACAAATTATAATAATAATCGGTACTGGTAAAAAACGAAATATGGTAAACGATTCGTTCGAACACGGCATCTAGTTCATTTTTGCTACATTTTTTTTTTTCAGAACCCGCGGTTTTTGGACTAACACGAACTGGAAATAAAATGATACTGTACAGAAACAATAATTTCATAATGATCAGCAATAAGAAACAACAAGAAAGCTGTCATAAAGCGAGGTGGGCTTGTTCAAAGCGTATGACGAAACGTTGCAGAGCTAGACTGACTACGATCGATGATGTTATTATTTATGTCTACGATGTACATTCTCATCCCCCTCATCATTGAATCTGCGACCAAAATTACTGCTTGGCCGTCACCTGTAACTATGAATTAAAAAAAAAACATCCGAATTGCGAACCACCTCCTTTTTTGAAGTCGGTTAAAATCTTATTTCCGCCCTTTTAAAACTATTACAGGACTACAATGAAGCCTTGCTATAAGCCACCAACTCACTGACACATATACTAACCCAATACACTACTCACTGACACATACACTACGCACTGACACATTCCTAAAACGTGAAAGTTTAGGAATGTGTCTCACACATAAACATGAATGTAATTTTTTATTTAGAATTTTAAGATTTTTATATTTTTAAGACACGTGCCAAATAAACAGAGTTTTGTTACTTTCTTGCTTTTCTTTCTTTTAACGGAAGTTAACCAAAGTTGTAAATTTTGCAAAACACCGTACTCAAATAGGTACACGAGCGACTCGTCGACGGCAGCTACCGACGCGTTGACCGCTGCGTTGCGCCCACACGCGTTGACTGCTGTCGCTGACACGAGTCGACGACGCTTGCAGTTGCCTTTGTCGTCGATGCGTGTCACTCGTGTGTATGCACACTTACGTTTAATTTGACTATTTATCCTATTTCTCATACATATTTTCTGAAATTATAAGATAATTTTTCACTCTGATTATTTCTATTCCTGTTTCAAGACGGTACATTTTTCGTTACAAATAACCCCTAATCTAAATTATTATACATTTACAGGCACAAAAGCACGATTCGTTGTATCGAAAAAGGGAAACTTGAACGTAGTCGTCGGTGAATATAAATTTTACAAGAAAAAGGATTCGCGAACGAAGACTGAAAACCTTGGGAAGAGTAGATGGGTTTGTTCAAAGGGAATACATATGGGATGTAGAGCAAAACTGGTGATAGTTAATGACGATACTATTGTTGCTTGTAATAATATTCATTGTCATGACCCTTAACCCTTCGTGTCGTCGAACGTGGATCCACGTGAAACACAATAGCTTTTTAATTGTTTCTGTAGTTACGGCATTCAACTAGTAACAGTTAAGCTTCGGACAAACCTGCGCGACCAAAGCGACTGCGAAGCGTGAGTGAAGCGCGAGCGTCAGTCGCGCGGCGGATGCTGCTCGTGTTTATCTACGGCGCCTTGCACACATACGCGACCGCTGCAGTCGCGCAGGTGGTTACGTTTAGTTTCGCGTTGTTGACGCGCCCGCTTCGCGTCCCGCGTACCTATATGACGCGTACTTTTACTACTATATTACGCGTAGGTTTGGCTATTTTAGTCGGTACAAATCGGCGTTTTTCCATTTCACTGGTCGGCAGCGACACGACGACGGCGCTGGCATCCGGGGGGGATCAGAATTGTCTAAACTAATATTATAAAGAGAAAATATTTGTGTAGGAAATTTTCTCAAGGGTGTGTGTTGGGTCTATTTAAGTAATTGGAACACACGTATCAGTAAAATTATATAATTGTAAAACACAGCATAAGGGCACAAACAGGAAATATGGATAAAATATATAAAAACAATCAGAACTATTATAAGCGGGTCGCGACTTCGCGAGCGTGGCGTACCTTCAGACTCGCTTTCCTTCTTCCACTATCGCATCGGTTACTGCGGGAGCGCGGGCGAGGGTGTATGCTCCCCGTTGCCACGCATAAGGGCACGTTCACACACATTCAATAGAGGCCGTGTTACATTTGTTTTTTTGTAATTTTGTTTGTTACGCGTTCACGCTAAAACGGTTGAACCGATTTGGATGACATTTGGCACATGGGTAGAGCATTTGGATTGCTATGCCATGCTTTTTATCCCGATGTTCCTGCGGGATCGAAACTTTACCGGATCGACGTAATGTTAATGAGGTTGTCTTCGCTGTGCCGGCGCCGCGCCGCCCAATGGAAAAAGACCCACTGAGTCATGTTGATCTTTTACAGCGTGTGCGAAATTAACCATAAAATGTAAGGAAACAAAACACACGTTAATTGTGTTAAATTTCATGTTGTCTTGCATATTTTAATGGTATATTCGATTCAACGTATGTTACATTACGTTTCACATAATTATGAAGGTTAGGTATAATGTTACCCACCATTTGGACTCATTTGCATTTCAATGCGGTTAAATACTTTTAAATGCTCAGGGATAGGTATAGGAAGTCATAATTATAATAATATTCTCATTTTATGAAACAATTTGTTGATAAAATAAGGAAATTCTACACAAGTCCTTATACGGGGAGTTTGTAACCAGCCAATATCGATGATATTTTGGAATTTAATAATATTGCGAACTGATTCCACGAATTTGTGCCCACACATCGTTAGTACCTAACTTTATACCTGTCTCTATCACACTCATAGGAACTTGATTTAAGTCCTGCTTCTCTCCCGTCAGTTGCTCTGATAACAGCAAGGAGTGCACATGTTTTGTGCACCGATTTTGTAAAGGCACCTTTGAGTGATGTTGAAGTATTAGTTTGAAAGTAATTGAAGCGTTTAACGATGAAATGTGATGAGCAGCTGGACTTTATTGAATCTGAAGTTATTGCTACGGAATATGGTGAGATGTGTAAACTTTTTTATAAACCCTTGGATAAGGGATTACTAGTCAAGGCACAAAAAAGGTGCAATAGAGCCATGTGTGGTCTGAAAATAGATGACAGCTGTGCACCGTACTTTAAATCATTAAAAATACTTACGCTACCGGCGAAATACATATTAGAAATTAGTATATCTTCGTCAAAACAAATCCCATCCTTTTTGAAAAAATTACATTGTTACGAAATGTTCCTATTTGTAGTCAGTACAAAAATGCTTTGAGTAATTATAAATGTAAAACTGCATTAGTAAAATGGGTATGGCTCACGCTTTTATAATAAAATTCCAGACGCCTTAAAAGAATTAAATTTTACACAATTTAAGAAAAAAAATATGTATCGATAAATGTTAAATAATATTTATCGATCAATATTTTTTTCTTAAATTTAATACCATTGATTTTCAAATATTTTTCGTAAATTTTAATTTGTAATCCTCAGCTAGATTTGCACACCATATTTGTACGCCTCCTGGCATTACATAGCGCTCTGTTCATCAAACATAGATCTTCATTTCTTTACCTATGTTAAAAAATAAATAAATTATTATTATTATTTGTACGTCTTTGATATTTCTCGGGACCGGGGAAAAAAACGGCTGTCCCCTACATTTATGCTCGTATAACTCGTCAAAATGTAGGAAACAGCTGATTTTTCGATAATATGTTGTGATAATAATACCTATATCTAAAATCCATATTAATCCAAACTAATATTATAAATGCGAAAGTGTGTATGTCTGTCTGTATGTTACCTCTTCACGCTTAAACCGCTGAACCGATTTAGATTTAATTTGGTAGGTATAGAGATAGTTTGAGTCCCGGGAATGAACGTAGGATAGTTTTTATCTCGATATTTCCACCACGGGGTCGAAACTTACGCGGCTGAAACCGCGTGGCGCTGCTAATCCATCCATACTAATATTATAAAACTAATAATATCTGTAAGGGTGGAGACCTGGTGTCCTGAAATACAGGCTTTACGCCTAGCTTAGGCACCAGTCTCCCACAGTATAAGTTAAATTATTATGTATTGTTTTTGATCCCTTGATGTACCTATATATTGTGGTGAGAAATAAAGCATTATCTTATCTTATCTTATAAATTCGAAAGTAACTCTGTCTGTCTGCCTGTATGTTCCCTTTTCACGCCTAAACTACTGAACGGATTTCGATAAAATTTGGCAGAAAGATAGATTGCATCCCGTAGAAGGACAGGATAGTTTTTATCGACATTACCCGCGGGCGAAGCCGCAGGCGGAAGCTAGTATTATTTATAAGAGAAAATATTTATTTTTGTGGTATGTGTGTTGCGCTTTCACTGTAAAACGGCTGAACGGATTTGAATGAAATTTGGCACATGGGTAGACCAACATAGGACACTTTCTAACGCGATATTCGCACGGGATCCAGACTTATGCGGGTGAATCCGCGGGGTGCAGCTAGTTATCATTTATTCCCTTTAATTGATTGACCCAAGATTTGAGAAAATGATTTGTATGCAGATTAGTCCAGAGAGAGTTACTTATTGTTTTACGGCTGTGTTTATACTTGGTAAGGATTTTCTGTTAAAGAAGGTCCACACGAGACGCTTATATTTTTTATTAAAAAAGGCTTAATTTAATTTAAGTTGGTCTCAAGGAAAAAGTACCTATACTTATTGATTTTATGTGTGTTTTTTTGTAGGGGACTTGAGTCAGTTTAATTTAGTTGCGAGACGTGTAACATTACAAATGTTGCAGCTAAAGTTATATGAATTGTATATGCTGTGGATAACGGTGTGAGTTTCACATTTATATAATATCTTTGTTTATATTATTTGCGCAGATATAATGTGTTACTGTTTGTTTGTCCCAAATAAATAAATAAATAAATAAACTAATCGTGTTTATATACCCACATTTCGTGTTTCTGAAAAATAAATATGCTATTACTGTAGTTGTAAAGCGCCTGACATCTGCCAACCCGCACCGGGCCCGCGTGGTGGATTACGGCCCACTCCCTCTCACCGAGAGGAGGCCTGTGTCCCAGCAGTGGGATCATCATAGGCTGATTATGTTATGTAAAAACGCCTGACTGGGTTCGAACCTACAACTCGTTACTCGCAGCCGTTACCACTGGTCCGCCACGGGTCTCTACCTAATATACCAGAACAGACTTTAAAATTAATAATTATTTTCAGCTTCCGCATTCGAGTTACCGAGTGGCTTCCTGAATTTAGAACTTTCAATTGACACGACTAACAAAAAGCTGAAATCAATGATGAAGTCGACGCACGTTATCGCCCGGAAAGATGGAAAACTACATAAAATAAGGAGAACCTGCCGAGGGTGCTACAAAAATAAAATGTTGAAATACGGATATAAATTGGCCAAAAATTGTACGAAAAAAGTACCCACTTATTGTCCCGACTGTCCAAAACAACCCCACTATTGTTTGCCATGTTTTCATAAAGAACATTCATCACTTAGTATAACTTAAAAACTGGCCAAGTGCGAGTCGGACTCGCACACGAAGGGTTCCGTACCACAGGGCAAAAACGCCGAAAAAAACACGTTTGTTTTATGGGAGCCACCCTTAAATATTTATTTTATTTTGTTTTTAGTATTTGTTGTTATAGAGGCAACAGAAATACATAATTTGTGAAAATTTCAACTGTCTAGCTATCGCGGTTCTTGAGATACGGCCTGGTGACAGACAGACGGACGGGCAGACAGCGAAGTATTAGTAATAGGGTCCCGTTTTTACCCTTTGGGTACGGACTCACTTTTTGTGTCTGTTTGGGCGACCGCTTTGTTCTTCAAAGCTATGCAGCGGGTATTAAAGCAGATTTCACCTTCTTATAGAGAATTTATTCCTGAAGGTTTTTGTGTATAATGAATCAAATAGTGGTTACTATTTGACCCTTACACGTTGTATAGCGTCTGTATAGTTACACAACGCTTTGTCTTCTTCTTTCGAAAGTCAAATTACTGACGACTGAAAGAGAGAAGTCGGTGTGTAACTATTCATCTGATTTGTTAGAATCCTCGTTGTTTTGTCAAGGTTGAAAAAGCGGTGCGAAGTATTATGCTGTTCGCTTCTAAGTGCATCACTGAATAGTCAAATCTTGACTATTGTTTGTTTTAAATTGTTCGTAATAGTCCCAATTTAGGATTTATAGAATCAAAATTGAAAAAAAAATCCGGAAAATGTTCAAATTCTTATGGAACTTTTGTAATTTTTATTCTTTTGGAATGTTTCACAGAAAAAAAAGACATTCAGTTTTTAAATTGGACAAGACAACGTCTGTCGGGTCAGCTAAGTGACTTAAAGGCAATTCATCATCATTAATGCCTCTCAATATAGATTAAGTACCTACTAGTAATACTGGTATTCAGCTGCATCCGGTTAGACTGGAAGCTGACCCCAAAATAGTTGGGAAAAGGCTAGGCAGATGATGATGAATATAGGTTAAGTACCTAACCAAATTGTATAGTATTATGTAATAAATATAAAAGTGGCCATATCTTTCAATGTCAATTAATTTCATTGAACCTTACTTATCTTACCTAATTTGTGAATATTTACGAAAACCACCGTACTTTTTGTACTTATATAAATTAAATAAAGTTAAGATATTCAAGTATTAAATGGTTAGTCCTTAGAAGAAAATAATACCTCATAAAACTGACAGAGTTCCTTTATTCAAAGACGGACACCCTCTTGATGAGCGTACATTTGATATAATGCAAACCCAGATGAGAGCTGCAAATGGCCATACTAAACCATACCTACTTAATTTAGCTGTATTACATTTTCTGTTCTGACTGCACTTTTGACAGTCGACGTCAAAGTCATAACAACATGTACGGTCAGCAACAAAAGTCGATTAACACAAAATATTTGTTAAAAATTGCAGCAGAAGTACAATGCAAACATTTTGCTCAATAGCTGAGATTAAAAAAAAAACTGAAGTGTTAATATTTTGCTCAATAACTGAGATTTAAAAAACTAAAGTGTTAATCGGCTTTTGTTGCTGACTGTAGGTAGAAGGAATAAAAGCAAGAAAACTCAGGAAGTCAACGTAACGGGAATCAACATACGGGGAATCGACTTACAGCGAATCGGTGTAAAGGGATTCAAAACAAAGGGAATCGAAATAAAGGGAATCATTCTAATAATAATATTAAAAAAAACCTTTTGTTTTTTTTCAGCAATTTTCGTAACATCTCAAAGAGGTAACACTATGATCAGACTGAATGGTTACAACTTCTATTACAAGAAGACTGGAGATGGGTCCTGCGTCAAAAAGCGATGGGTTTGCTCCACCCATTTCTGTAGAGGATGCAAAGCGGTCATCTACACGGTAGATGACGTCATCGTTTCGATAAAGAATGATCATAATCATCTGCCTATGCCCCGCGCTTTTGTTGGCAATTTAACTGTGAGAGATATCATTCATTTTGAACCAACACTTTTAAGACACTAACCCAACATTCAAATACAGGGGGTCTACTCCGAAGTGGTTAACCACTGTATCGGCCAGATGTTCGGTCATTTTCTGATTCGAATATTGTCGTCCTACTACGAATCAAAAAAAAAAAGGTAAAAAAAGGGTTAAGGGTTCTAAAAAGGTTCGGATTGGCACAGTTTGGTCGGGACCAATAGTCAATATAGGAAATTAATGGTAGTAGAAAATGACCGAACATTCGGCCGATACAATGGTTAACCGCTTCGGAGTAGACCCCCAGGGTCGCAGGACTCGCAGATTGTAACCATGAATTCAGCATATGTTTCTAGACGTAAAATATTTTCGTTATCAAAATAAAAATTAGCTGTATCATACAAAAGTGTAATTAATAACTACGCGGTAAAAATGTACGGAACAGATAAATACCTACATTATTTTTGAATAACCGACGAAAAATTTCAACGCAGCGGGATTCATAATCATGTCATAAGTATACAAGGTCAAATATAATTACCTAGCGAAACTCCGCGGTATCGATATCTAAACACGTTAAACAAAAAATATTTGATGTTCTTATTTTGATGTCAACGACCGCTGGTAGTGTAGTCACCTACGTATGGGTTGAGATTTTTTTAATATATTTTTTTATTTATCATGTTTAGTGTGCAGCAGTGTACCTATGTGTGGAGCAGTGGTGGCCCAATGGTAACGGCCACGACTTACGAGTTGTAGGTCGTAGGTTCGAACCCAGGCAGGCAGTTTTTGTGTAAATTATTTCATCACCACTGCTCTCAAAACGGTGAAGGAAAACATCGTAAGGAAACCGGCATGTCCTAGAACCAAAAATTCGAGGATATGTGACATCTACCAACCCGCACTGGGCCCGCGTGGTGCACTCTCTCTCGAAGAGAGGAGGCCTGTGTCCCAGCAGTGGGAACAATATAGGCTGATTATGATGTGTTTAGTGTTCATACACACGAGCACACTCGTCGCCGACACTCGTCGACGGCTGCAGTTGCCTCTGCAGTTGACGCGTGTCGCTCGTGTATATTTTACTTAGATATCGATACCATCGTGTCTGGTAATTAGTGAGCTAATAGGCTATTTGACTGGTTTCTGATAAACATCTCAGATTATTTAATGGTGTCTAACGAGCCCACAAAAACCTATTACTTCAAATTGCATAATGTATTTCTTTTAAAAAATAGTAAATAAAAATGTACTGTTTAAATAAGCCGCCAAAACGCTATCTTTAACAATATGGCGTCGTGACGTCACGATTCACGTAAACAGACGTTGAAACGGTCGAGATACTAGACAAAAGTCATCTGTTCTGTCAACGATAGACAGAAATTTACTAAATCATGACGTCATCTTAAGTTCAGCCAATCCAGACCGTTTTCGATTACGTGGCGCCAGATTAAAAAAGATGAAGTTTTTTCGGGTTTTTTTTTATAAATAATACATTGTTTTGTAGTAATATTAATGCAAATCGATTTTAAAAGCGATTATCTATAAGAGTGTCAATAATTATGACCTTATTTTTTACATTGTCAAATAGCCTATTACTGTATATAATTTAATTTATCCCTGTATACGCTATACCGACAAAAACGATAAACATTATGTCCATATTTGGAAAACATATATTTCTTTTATTACGTTATAATTGTCTTTTTTTTATCCCTGCGAGCTAAAGTTACCTACCAATATATTTTTAATAATCATTAATGTGCTTGTAAAAATATACCGTTTATAAGAATTTATATTTTGTAAATAAAATGTGTCTATCGTCTTGTTACATTTGTGTAGTTTTTTTTTCAATATGTATTGTTATATAGCCATAATTTTTCAAGATTCGTGAGCGTGTAAGTACTCCTTTTCCCAAACATGTGAGGGTTGGCTTCCAGTCTAACTGGATGCAGTTAAATTTCAGTATTTTACAAGGAGCGGTCACCTATCTGACCTCTACAACTCAATCACTGGGTAAATACTATAGTAGATAGGGAAAATAAACAAAACATAACAAAGGGTCAGAAAACACGATCCGGAAAAAAATATGTTTCCTGTTCATTCGAATGTGTTTTAAAATTGTATTATTTTAATTTGTAGAAAAGGTCAGACGGAAAGGAAGTAAAACGAAAACTACATCACGACGGCGACGAGGAGGAGGAAGGTTGTGTGGATTGTGTCGGCGACTGGGCCATATTTGCAGTACTTGTCCCTATCGAACACATGAAGACAATATCAAGTGGGTTTAGATCATCATCTATCTAGCCATGTTGGGGTCGGCTTAAAGTCTAACCGGATGAACCTTAAAAAAGGTGTTTCAAAATTAAACCAACAAACTTTAATAGGTGGTTTAGACCAACAACTTTCACTATGGGACCAACTCTGAAATCCCGAAAAAAAAATCTGCTGTTCAAAAGAAAAAAGTTGTTGTTGTTGTTGTAAAGTTCAATACCTACCTACTTCACCAAAATGTATGAAACAGCAGATATTTTTCGTGATTTCAGAGGTAGTTTGAATTTGGGTCGTTTATTTAGAAGTACATACACGTACCTGCTTAATTCATTTTGTTTTATCGTCAATATGTTTTTTCTGCCCAGTGCCTTATTACAGTCGTGACGTCAGAGAGGTTTTACTTCACCAGTTGCTGTACTTACAGCAATAATAAGTTTTTTTTTATATCTCTAGTTTGCCTCTCTTGTTAGCTCCGTCTCGTCCGTATGTTAAATTATATATTTATTTTGATTTATTTGTTCTTTACTTAACAATCCCTTTTTTGTCATACATAAAAATAAATGCTATTACTTAAGCAGAGCCATACAGCTAAGTTCCGCCCAGAGCAGGAGGGGTCATTTAATGATTTCCCAACCAAAAAAAAAAAGGGTCAGAAAACACGATCCGGAAAAAATATGTTTCACTAGCTTCCGCCCGCGACTTCGTCCGCGTGAAATTTCACCCTCTTAGGGGTGGAATCCTTTCTTAGCGGATGCCTACGTCATAACATCTACCTGCATGCCAAATTTCAGCCCGATCCCTCCAGTGGTTTGGGCTGTGCGTTGATAGATCACTATGTCAGTCAGTCACCTTTGAGTTTTATATATTTACTAGCTTCTGCCCGCGACTTCGTCCGCGTGAAATTTCTTGTACCCCCACCCCGTCGCGTCGCAACACTTCGTATTCGCTTACCGTTCACTCTGAGTTTTTTTCTTTTTGCTCGGCTCCTAAGGGTCATAGCGTGATGTTAAATAACCTATAGCCTTCCTCAAGAATATCAAATGCAAAAAGAATTCAAATCTGACCGGTAGTTAAAGAGATTATCGCGTTCAAACAAACAAACTCTTCAGCCTTATAGATAAAAAACTCTATGGCCCATAACTCCTTAATAGGTACCAACTCTTAACATCTTACACACGTGATAACTTTTAAACGAAATATCCGATTGAGATGAAACAAAAAGTATTTTACTTCTTCATAAATACTCTTTATAACATAATGCTTAATTTCGATAAAGATTAATATTACGATACATATTTAACGTAGTTTTTTTTTCTTCAGACGATTTAATAATTATTTTGAACACAAAATCGGTTATTGTGATTAAACCATGATAGCTAGACATATGTTCTCGCGGACTTTTTTGTAGGTCTTAATGGGCTCTACAAACCCGTAGTACATTATTTTGTTCTATTGTCAATAGTTTTTGCAGCGCACGCAAAAATAGGTTTTCGATTTTACACCTTGTGTTACAAAATAGCAATTTTATTACGGATCCCTAATTTTGAAGAAAAAAAATATAGCCTATAGCCTTCCTCGATAAATGGACTACCCAACACTAAAATAATCATTCAAATCGGACCAGTAGTTCCAGAGATTAGCGCGTTCAAACAAACAAACAAACAAACAAACTCTGCAGCTTTATAATATTAGTATAGATATAAGAATAAGATAGATTAGATGTCAGTTCGAATGTGTTTTAAAATTGTATTATTTTAATTTGTAGAAAAGGTCAGATGGTATGGAAGTAAAACGAAAACTACATCACGACGGCGACGAGGCAGGTTGTGTGGATTTTGTCGGCAACCAGGCCATGTTTGCACTACTTGTCCCTATCGAACACATGAAGACAATATCAAGTGGGCTTAGACCATCATCTACCTAGCCATGTTGGGGTCGGCTTCCAGTCTAACCGGATGAACCTAAATTTAAAAGGTGTTTCAAAATTAACCCGACAAACTTTAAGAGGTGCTTCAGACCATCGAACTGAACAACTTTCACTATGGGACCAACTCTGAAATCACGAAAAAGAAATCTGCTGTTTAGTACAAAAGTTCAATACCTACTTCACCAGAATGTATGAAATAGCTGTTTTTTTTTTCGTAATTTCGGAGGTGGTTTGAATTTGGGTCGTTTATTTAGAAGTACATACGTACCTGCTTAATTCATTTTGTTTTATTGTCACTATGTTTTATCTGCCCAGTGCCTTAATACAGTCGTGACGTCAGAGAGGTTTTACTTCACCAGTTGCTGTACTTACAGCAATAATAAGTTTTTTTTATATCTCTAGTTTGCCTCTCTTGTTAGCTCCGTCTCGTCCGTATGTTAAATTATACAGCGTGGAATTTTCGTACGTAGCGTACCTGGAGCATCCTAGAAAATGGAGTTCATTTCGAGCAACAACTATGTAATTAGTTAATGTACTTGTTTTTTTCGTTCGAATATAATAAGTTTAGATTTCATGGTTCTTTTTTAATTTAATTTACCATGCTTGCTAGAGAGATTTGAACCTTATGATTGACCCTATCGATTGGTGCCATAAAAGTGCAGGATGCTATTTTTTCGTATTTTAGCCGGTTCGATTCCCGGGTGTGGCAAGAGTATTTTCAATAATCTACAAATGCAGTTTTCTTTCTTTTAAAAAATAAAGGAATGTTTCCTTTGAGTAAAATTTGCTTTCGAGTACTTTCTCTCCAGGTACGCTTCGAAAATTCCACCCTGTATATTTAATTTGATTTATTTGTTCTAACAATCCCTTTTTTTGTCATACATTAAAATAAATGTATTACTTAAGCAGAGCCATACAATTAAGTTTTTTGACAATATTTATGTTGTTACTGTTAGTTTAAACAAAAGAAGAAAACTATATAAATATTTTGTTCACAATAAATTCATTGATTTAATCATTGATAATCGATTTTTTATTTTTTTAAGAATAATTTTTGATGTTTTTTAAGTTTTTGTTCACAGTTGATTGGGAAAATTTGACAGTTTTGGGTAGCTTGATATGCTGGCATCTGAACCCAAAGGGAGCCAAATGTTAGCCTACTCCGTCCATCTGTCCGTCTGTCTACTACAGGCTTTAACTTTTGAACTGCGATGGTAGCCTGTTTTTTCACGAATACGAGGTGTCAATTTTTAGCCTCTATCTTCGCAAATAAGTTTAATTGAAAAAAACTGGTACTTGTACGGTCAGCAACAAAAGTCGATTAACACTTCAGTTTTTTAAATCTCAGTTATTGAGCAAAATATTTGTTCAAAATTGCAGCCTACCTACCTACCTACCTACAATGCAATTTTGAACAAATATTTTGCTCAATAACCGAGATTAAAAAAACTGAAGTGTTAATCGACTTTTGTTGCTGACTGTACTTCGACTCCTAAATGTTCTTTGGTGTTTGTATTTATTTATATAGTCTTTTAATTTAGTACCTAGTGTGAATAGTATCTATACATACAATAAAAATTTATGATAATATTCCGAAAATAAAAAATAAAAAAGTACCTACGCAACAAAAATTTGGTGATACGGAAACCTCAGTAGGTACGCGAGTAGGATTGTATTTGACTGTTTTTTTTTTCAAACTAAAGAGTTTGTCTCTTGTTTCAAATTGTTTATTTTCTTTTCAGTTACATTTGTGATATCAAACAGGGGTAACCACATGGTTCTACATAACGGATTCACGTATACTGAAATGAAGGACAAACGAAGTAAATGTCGAGTCGTGAGGTGGACCTGTTCGAAAAGGATGCGCCATCGCTGTAAAGCTAAGTTACGGACTCTTGACAATCAAATCATTTCCACATACGATGTTCATAACCATGACTGAGTATTGGAGTATCTACCCTACGCGAGGCGTACACCTAATCCGTCATCGGAAGGACTATGAGTTATTCACGTCTGATCCCCTGAAACCCCTCCACCCCCCGCCCTCGATCCCTTGCTACCTGTTCTTCTTCTATTCTGCTGCCCGTTCTTCTTCTGTTTTAATTTCTGTCTTATCCACTATAAACTTTCTCATTCCGGTCTGATCCCCTATACGCTACTAAGTTATTGTGGCGCTTGGCCAAAATCGGAACTAAAGTCGCCATCTTGTTTTGTCAGTACAATTTCTGTGACACGATTTCACAATTGTTTACCAACAACACCCCCTTGCCAATGTCACTTAGGCGCCAAAATACCCTTAAAGCACTGTATGCCAAATAAGGAAGCTAAGTAAGTATGCTATACAGGGTGGCATCCCGACATCGACGCGCAAACTATAACCATGAATTCGCACGCGACGACGAAAATTTTCATTTTGGTTATAAAAAAAAAACAGCTGTTTCATAGAAAAGCACAATACCTATGCGGTGAAAAAGCTTTTTTTTTTAAACCGACGAAAAATTTCTTAAATTTTACTCTATAGTATGTCCGATGACGTAACGAAACTTTATTTAAAAGAAAGTGAGTGCGTAAAGCTTGTTATCGGACGTCATCGGACGATGTAGGTTGAAGCAGTGTTGACGGATTAGGTTTATCCGAGCCGTAATCATTTTGACGGTCAATTTAATCCGTTGAAGGACACTGAACGAGACACAATAGAATGTTTATTGTTATTACGTCGGGGGCGTTAAGTGGAAACGCGGGTGGTCGTTTCTCCATAGAAACGCTCGTGCCTGTTTTCTTTCTGGTTAATGACCATAAAGCAATGATTATTTACAGAATAATAAATATTATCTATTTGTATGTCCCTATGTTTTCTTTTTTGATGATACATTATTTCTATATAAGCACTAGAACCCTCAAAAAATGCCGATTTAAACCGCTGTCAACCGAGGCCTAGTGTACAAATTTGACAACTATTAATTAAAAAATAAAAACATAGTGACACAAAATATATCCTTATTATTCAGTTTATGAAACATCTTTTAAATAAGTCCAATATTGGAGGAGGAAATAGGCGAGAGCCAAACCTCGAATTACGACTTTTTACTTAGGATTTTTCAAAAGTCTCTCCGACCGCATTTCCTCATAAGTGTCCCGTAAAGTGTCAATTTGCTGACAGTAACCTGGACGTTTTGTCCTGATGGAAAATGGCACACCATCTTTTTTCTGATTAACTACAAATTTTGGAGGAAAACTCTGTGGTATTTCTACTGTTTACTGTAAATTCACTGTTAATAAAATATTTCAGAAAGTCTGGCAATATGCTTTTCTTGTAGTTTATTCATTACCCAACTGTCCCAGAAGGAATGTTATGTCAATTTTTTTATACATTTCTATTTTTCATTGTAACACCATTTCATTAATTACAAGTAGAAACACCTTAATTATTTTGTTCTACTATACTTAGCTTGTTAGCGTGTTTGCACAACTTAACACCACTTCTTTATCTCCCCAAAAATGTACCTAAGGTCTATTTGATGTTATTTCAAGTTAAACAAATATGAACTTTATTTTAGTGGTAATTAAGTTGATTTCATAGTGACTAGCACCTTTGAAAAAAATATAAAAATGTTTGAAGTAGTAGCGTAAACTGAACTTTATTGAGTAGCAGATAATTAAAGTTATTTTTCCATAAACTCATATTTGTTTACGTTTGGCAAATCACGAACGCAAATTATATGAGTACATATTATCTCTTCGGGACAAAAAGCAGTGATGTAGCATTATGTTCAGCCAAAGGGTATTAAAGCCAAAGGGTATCATGGAACGTGGCATACTTACTGGCATTGATGTCATAGATTTCAAGCGTGGCCGCCATTTTGAAAAACAAAACAAAATGTCGGATAGGTAGGTATGCCACGGACCTTCAAAGCCCTTTTGCCAGTTATTGGTGCTCCCACACTGCTGTTATAAAATGTTTACAAACATTTTCTAACATTGTGATACATTTAATCAAAAAGGTTTTCAGAAATCAGAAAGGTTTTCATGTTACGTAATGTTAGTAAACATTTTTAAACAGCAGTGTGGCAGCACCTTATATTGAATAACACATGAAATACAAGCATGTTCATATATCATACAAAAAAAAAAACAAACAAATTATTAACATAAGGATTTGTGTTCTGTTACAGTTGTCACACACAACTTTTACTTCGAGAAGTCTAATATGGGGAACCAAATGTTGGTAATTGATGGGTACCGATACTCCCTCATCCGAACAAATAACAGCACCGGTTATAGAAGTCGTTGGCGGTGTGGTCGCCATAGTCTTGGTTGTAAGGCCACTGCAGTTACTATCAATCAAAAATTAGTAGCCATATATCGATGGCATGATCATCCCCTACAGGGCAAAGGCAAGATTAATAAATATTTAAATAGTTTTTGAACTAAACCTTTTAATCAGAATGTTAACTACATAATATCCGTTCATTCTAATTTAAATCTTAAATTGACAGCTTAAACCGTTGGGTCCAAAAGCTTGAAATTTTGCACAAGAGTTCTTTTTATCGGCGCTATCTTTTTCTGCGGGAGAATTCGCGTGTCCCGTGTGGAGCCGTCCTGCCCATGCAAAGCTGGTGGCTATAGTTTTGAATAAAACGTGCCGGATCGTCACTAGCTGCCTAAAACCAACCCCGTACAAATGCTGTATCCACTAGCAGGAATAGCGCCACCAGTGGTTCTCAGAGTGGTGACAAGCTCCAGCGAAAGAGCCGAAATGGTCTCTGACACACGACATCCTTTGCACGACAACACCCTTGTGCCACAAAGGCTGAAAAGCCGAACCAGTTTTTTAAAGTGTGTTGTCCCACTCACTGGCGAACCATTACAAGAGAGACTGAAGCTGTGGCGAGACAGTGCTTCCTTACCCAAACCGTTCGTCCCACCCGCTGAAGATCTCCCACCTGGACATGAGTTACCTTGAGTAACCTGGAAGTCTTTAAACAGACTCCGGACCCAGGTTGGCCGAAGCAAGGAAAACCTGTTCAGGTGGAGATTCACAGACGACTCCGCCTTGGAGTGTAAATGTGGTGCTGTTCCACAAACGATGGGACACTTAATATCGTGTCCTGCGTGTCCTGTCAGCTGCACGTTACAGGAACTGATGGACGCTGGCGATGGCGTCAAACAAGTAGCCAAGTTCTGGGCCGAGTCCATTTAGATTGCTATCGACACGCTAAGAAGAACAAAAATGAGAAATAAGGAAGGATTTTTGAAAATTTTCCCTAAAGGGGTAAGATATGGGATGAAAGTTTGTATTTGAAGATGAAGCTCGTAATTTTTGCTAATAGAAAATCCCATGGGGCACACGATTTGTGTTTTTTATGAAAATGTACTGTAAGATAGCTCATGACGTGGTGAAAATGTTAGGCAGTCAGGGTAGCGGGGTTCCCTGCGTGATCGAATCAGAAATGAAGAGATCCGCAGGAGAACCAAGGTAACCGACTTGGCCCGAAGAATTACCAAACTTAAGTGGCAGTGGGCAGGGCACATTGCTCGCAGAACAGATGGGGCCGTAAGGTTTTGGAGTGGTGACCGCGTACCGGAAGACGTAGCGTTGGAAGGCCTCCCACAAGGTGCAACGACGACCCTGTGAAGGCCGCAGGAACTCCTTGGATGCGAGAAGCACAAACCGGTCGAAGTGGAGGTACTTGGGGGAGGCCTATGTCCAGTAGTGGACGTCTTTCGGCTGAAATGATGATGAGGGTAGCGGGGCTGATAGCCCAGCGTGGACGTACTGAATCGTCACTTATGAAGGGACATTTTATGTATACAATGGAATTGAAGAAAAATGCGAATGTGTGTTTTTAATACAGTTTTTACAACAATAAATTTTCCCACCTAAATACTATAATAATAGTAATATAATTATGTAATAGTATTTAGTACTGCATTCGCAATTGTAACTTATTCGAGTAACTAGACTGGTAGAGCTTTGTATATTAAGAAGAATAATAATGTACTATATATCTACTGAGTTTTAAGCTCAAATTATAATTAAGTGATTAAAGATATCCGGAGTACTTTTTAACACTGTCCGTGTTAAAAAGTACTTATAAAAGCAAAACACACCCACCATGACATGACATAAACAGCCACGCATACACCCCACTTGGCACGACATGGTATTATAAATAATAAACTAACCCCCTTACTAATAAACGTTGTATAGCGTCTATATAGTTACACAACGCTTTGTCTTCTTCTTTCGAAAGTCAAATTACTGACGACTGAAAGAGAGAAACTGGTGTGTAACTATTCGTCTGATATTATACGTATATTAATAAGTCGGTAAACATACACAGACCCACATGACATGACACGATACTCAAATTTTCCGCCTCCACCCTTTGTCACTCCGGCAGAACTGCAATAGCCAATATGGAAATCTGTGAACCGACTTCGGGTCCGAGTTGGGCGTTGTAGATTCAATATGGCTAAATGGGGTATAATCGACCTATCCCAAACATAGTGTGAGTGTGGAGCCCCGAGAGAGGATAGGAGAGGATATCCAGCTAAGCAGAGCTGTCCAACTGTCCCATTTGCAATTTAAGAGAAAATTGCTAATCCATTGCTTCATATACTTGATTGTCAAATTAAAAGCCATTGCCAAAACAAAATAATTGGTACACAAATGGGGAATATTGCCACAACTTGGCGATGCTTTTGTGATCATATGTAGTATTTATTTAATTAAATGGGACGGGATTATTGCCAAGAGATATCAAATAAGTAACTAGATTCTAGATACCTACTTCCAATTTTTTTTTTCTTTTACCTATTAGATAATTATCACTTGGCGATAATCCGTCAGGCCTTTTTATATTGTGTAGGTATCGAAATGTTTATTACTGACTACTGAACATAATACTCCGTGCCTCGGAAAGCACGTTAAGCCGTTGGTCCCGGCTGTCATTCGTGGATCTTTGACAGTCGTTACGGGTAGTCAGAAGCCCGAAAGTCTGACAACCATCTTACCAAGGGGTATCGTGTTACCCAATAACTGGGTTGTGGAGGTAAGATAGGCAGTCGCTCCATGTAAAATACTGGTATTCAGCTGCATCTGGTTAGACTGGAAGCCGACCCCAACGTAGTTGGGAAAAGGTTAGGCAGATGATGATGATACTGAACATAACACCTAATAAATAATAATAATATTTACCGTACATAACTATTTATATTTCTAACTACGTAACTATACCTTTTCTAACTAAATATGCTTACCTATATTCCTTCGTATACCTCTTTAAAAAAATAATACCACGAATAAAACCAAAGAATCTTTGTAACGTTGTTTTTTTATTCATTTTATTTTTTCTGTCTGCGTATTATAGCTTTTTTCCTAACTAGTTACCTAACTATAATTTATATAGTAAAGAAAATTACGTCAATATTTTCTTGGAACGAAGTGTCACACGAGCGACACGCGTCCACGATAAAGGCAACTGCAACCGTCGACGTGTCGTTGCAGTTGCTTCTGTCGTCGACGCGTGTCACTCGTGTGTCTATGTCTGTACATAGACACACGAGTGACACGCGTCGTCGCGTACATGAAGCTACTACAATCTGTCAAGTTTCTTTAATAGATTTTCAACTTTATCAATAAAGCATAAGGTTCAAAGTGGATTGGGAAAATTTTACAGTACATTATATACGAGTGTGTGTACATGTGAGTATCGCGTAAGGAACTTCGTTTCTGAGAAGGGTCCCCCGACCGCACACTTTAAAAAAAAAATATTTATGATAGGTAACTAACCTTTTTTTTTCTTTTCAGAAGCATCGCGATGCCGTTATGAGAGATCAAATCTGGGTAACCCAATGTTGGTGATAGATGGATACCGATTCTGTCTGCAGAAGAAACGTAGTGACGCAGTTAAGAAACGGTGGAGATGCAGTAGCCAACATGCACGCTGCAAGGCAACTGCCATGACTGTGAATGATACTGTTGTCATAATGGGTGCGGATCATAATCATTAGGAGAATGTAACCAGTCATAGGCATTGACTATACTAAACTTATTTCTGAATTCTCAGAGAACACTTAACCTTAATGCGGGCTTTACACAGGTGACTATAGCCGCACTAAATGGCAATTCGGTTAGGCCGCAGGTGACTAAAATCGCAAGTTTCAGAGTTGAGTAGATTTCGAGTTTTGTCGTGCGGCGATAAGTTGCATGCGGCAGGTGACTAAAATCGACCCTACGAAGGTCGACATTTTGATGCAAAATAAACAAGTCACCTGCGATTTTTATCGACCTGTGTAAATGCTGTTGTGATTCGGCTTGTGAGTTCATTTGGTAAGCGACCAGCCGCACTGCAAACGCCAACCTAGTATATAAATCCCTCAGAAGACGTTTTTAAAATTCTTACTGTCTACATCTTATGTGACACGTCTGTATGACACTTTAAATTCAGTTGCATTCGAGAATTTCGCTTTAAAAATATTGCTTTCCAGCGACCAATACATAATCAGCCGAACACAGGCCTCCTCTTAGTGAGAGGGACCAATGGTGGACAACAATATTTTTCCTTAAATAAAAAAGAAATGACTCGGATTTGGTCTGACATTAAAGATAGACATTTATTATACAAAAAGAAATATTTTCGAAATACGCTTTTTGATAATGTTTGGTTTAGCCAATGACCTATTGAAAATGTGCCAGTAGGTGTACATACTTTATTAAACATTGTACTGTTAGTCAAGCAATATTGAATCTAGTCATTGATTTTAAGGCTTACATCGTATTTTAAGATAAATGTGAACATTCCAAATCATTCGTAGTATTTATATACAGTAATTATCACCATTCTCCTCAAATGATCCCATTTTTGTGGGGTCGGCGCAACATGTCTTGTTCTACCGTTCTTCTCTGTTAGTCGTAATCTCGGTAGTCACCACCTTTCTAGCCATATAATCTTTCATACAGTGGATCCATCGATTCTTTAGTCATCCCCTACTTTTATAACCATCCACATTTATACTCAAAACTTTCCTCACGCCATTGATGTTTATATACAGTCAGTATCGTAATAAATAAGTTATTTGTATGAAGAAAAGCTATTAGATTATAAATGTCTTTTTAAGACGATAGTCACTAGATTTAATTATCCTTAGGAAATTGTATGCAACTTTTTTGCAGCCTGGGTTACTACCCTGTTAATAATAATATATTTATCAATAGGTATCATTGCTGTAAACACCTATATCAACTATGTTAGATTGGGTGTGTGTGTGTGTGTATGAAAACATTTATGTATTAAGGTTCACATAGAACATCAGCTTAAACTGAACGATTTTTTGTAAAAGCACATGTTGTTTTAATGTATCTTATATGCTATTTCAAACTAAAAACACAGTGGAGTTCACAGCATCATTATTATCTTCTTTATTTTGTTATTTACATATAAATTATATTTTATAAATAGTACATTGAAAAAAAATATAAAAGCATTTAAAATATAAAAAAATAGTAGCCCATCTATATTGGGAACAGGGTCCAAGCTGCCGGTGTTCAGGGCTTCAGAGAGAGGAACCTTTTAACAATGTGGGCCGTGTCCAGAAGTACCGCTTTCTGAATCAAGTCCTTGATCCAGCTGCCCAACGAGAGCCTCCTCAGATGTTGGTCGAGGCTCTTTTCTATTAACCCAACTACCGCTTTCTGAATGAAGCCCATGATCCAGCTGCCCAACGAGAGCCTCCTCAGGTGTTGGTCGAGGCTCTTGGCTATTAACCCATGGACCGCCACGACTATCGGCACAATAGTCACACAGCATCATTATTATTACAATGCTTGTGGACTACTACCTTATCATTATCATCATCATCATTCGTCTGCAGTTATCCAAATTTATTTGGGGTTGGCCCAACATGTCTTTTTCTTCCATACTTCTCTATTAGTCGTCATCTCGATAGTGACCCCCTTTCTATTCATATCATCTTTCAAACAGTTCATCTATCGTTTCTTTGCTCTTCTCCTACTCTTTCACAATCATACTCAAACCTTTTCCCACGACATTTTCCTCATTCCTTCGCATCACATCATACCATACCTTCTGAAGTACTATCTATGTATTTAAAATTTCAGGGTGTTTTATTCATAATTAGTGATCAATGTATGTACTAAGTATCTTAAAAACACAAATAGTTAAAATATAAGTCACATAGCCTTTGCATTTAATGCATGCATTTATTAACAACAATATTTTTAATAATTAAATATTCTAGTCACTTCCTAAATATAAAAAATGTATTCTCAAAAATCGTAAATTTTAATTGTGACCAATTCCTAGTCAATGAATAAATTTTATGTGGTGTCACAGATTTTTCTTTGCTGTTTTCAGCTAAATTAAAATGTTAAATCTGTTTTAATTCCAAAATCTTTTTTTTTAATTGTCTATTAATTCTAAAAATGAAACCCATACTACATTCACAACATTGTATATCTAAATTGCTGTTTACCAATAGGCACTAAAAATAAGACGTTTTGTTTCAGTATTTCCAAAATGCCAATATGCTCATTCTAACGTGGGGAACCCAATGTTGGTAATAGATGGATATCGGTACAACCTTCAGAAGAAACGGAGTGATTTGACCAGACAACGTTGGAGATGCAGCTGCCAACATTTGCGTTGCAAAGCCACTGCTATTAGTATCAACGACCGAGTAGTTGCCCAAGGAGGAACGCACAACCATTAAGAAAATGGACAGTATTACTTATTGATAAAGTGTACACGATGCATGTTATTCACAAAAGCTACGATCCTGAGAGGAGAAGAGAGGTCTTCCTGTGCTGCATAGCTAATCACAACTATTCGACGGTTAGTCGAATCGAAAATGACACAGTTTCAACTACTAATTTGCCCCCGACAGCAAATAGCTTTCGGAAAAATGTCCGTTGCCTATTTGATTAAAACTGACAAAACTTTCGCTTTGTGAACAGCCTAGAGGATTCTTTGAAAACCTTTTTTGGTTGTTCGATTCGACACGAAAGCGTATCGAACAGTTGTGATCGGGTGTGCTTGCGCAGCAGAGGTAGACGGAGCGAGTATTGAAATAGACCTGTGCAGTTTTCTGAACCTGCACACAGGACCGGGGCAGAATCAAAATCAATTAGTTTGGGTGACACTGTGCTATGAATTGCGTGGTAAAGTGTAGACCTCTCTGGCATATCGGACCGTTCCAGACACACTTCGAAATCCGCACAGTTAGACTGTGCTGATAGAGTGTATAGCTTACATAATATGCGCCCGTTTAGGCGCCTCCACCAAAAGTGACTCCAGTGACAGAAGCCCCGCATACAGCTTGTACCTTGACAAGCTCAAGTCACACGCACCGTGTACAAGCGCCATGTATTAAAAAAAACTATGTATTTACTTCGTGTTAAGTAGTGTAACAATATCTAGTCATTGATGTTAAAAAAATATATATTTATTGGTGTGCAAACATTCCATAACATTCGTGATATACTCGCATATAGATGAGCTGAGCATAATGCTGAGGTGGAGGTAACACAGGTAGGGGTTTATTTAAAAACAATGATTAAAGTTAAGTGACTTTCAAACGGCAAAAATGTATGGTTAAACAGTCGCTAATCACTATTTAACTTTAAGCAACTGTTATGAAGAAAGCTGAACCGATTTAAATGAAATTTGGTATAGAGATAGTTTGAGTCCCGGAAAAGGACATAGCATAGTTTTTATCCCGATATTCCCACGAGATCGACACTTATGTGGGTGAAACCGCGGGGAACAGCTAGTAGTTTATAAAATTTAGTCATTAGTAGTATGCACATAACTAACACCTGTCTTATTTAAGACTGCGTTATCTACACCTCAGATTATGCTTAGTCATAGACACATTTTAATTATAAATAAATAATGTCCAATTCTCTAATTATTTAAAGTAGTCTTTTGCCAATATTACCAAAGATTTTAAACTGTTCTTGATGGAAAAAATATAAAAACAGTATGTAGTAAATGATTGTTACGTTCTGCGTCTTGCGATGTCACATTGATCTGCTCTGCACATCACTTGGGCTGCAAAAGGGGATCGAGGAGGGGGGTGGAGGGGAGGTTCAGGGGATCAGAACGGAATAACTCCGATTTTTCATCAATGTGATGATGATGTGGTAATTAAAAAACGCATTAAGAATCAGATTACAGAAGAATATGCCATTTTCAATAAATATCATTATCATATAAGTACTTATAATTATGTAATTGTCAGCTTAAAAAAGTTCCACCAACGGACATGGGCCCGCGGCAAAGCAGATCTTATTATTAGGCATGTAGGTTAGGGTTAGTGTTGGGGTGTGTATGTATGTGTGTTGGGATATCGGTGTGTATGACGTGTGTGTGTAGTGATAATAGTAATACACAAAAATATTATTGTATGAGTATCAAAATAACATTTTATGTATTCATTTAGATTATTAATTTCAAACGTACCTATATTTTTATGATTATAAGTAGCAAACATGTTAATCAATAGTTAAAAGTTTTAATTGCACCATATTGATGTATTTTCGCTGTTGTATAATAAATTAAGGAATACATTCTGGTCACTTAATGAATGAGAACATTAGTCATCTTATTATCTAGTCAATGAATAAAATTTTTGATGTGTAATTTATGTGTTTTTCGTTTTGTTTTAGTGACAGATTATGTGCATTTAAAATACTAGATAAATATTAAGTAGGTAACAACGAAATTTCGTATTAATTGTTTTTCCATATTATCAGAAAATTTTATTTTTGCAATATTTTCTACATTATTGTAACAAATAGTTAGGTAGCAAGTTTTTAGTTTCAAGAATAGTTTTTCGTTACGAAAAGTCTAAAGCAGGAAACCTAATATTGGTGATAGATGGGTACTTCAAAAACCTGGTGATGTAGCAGACAGCAGATACATTGCAAAGCAGTAGCTATTACTGTGGTTATGATTTATCAATCTGGTGAACATAGCCATATTACTTAAATAAAAACAGCATAATCAGTTCATTTATGAAAAACGTTGCCATTCTCATAATAATAGATAGGTACTACTCAATGAATAAAAATATTTGGTGTCTTTTCGGGAACTTTTAATTTTGACCTTGAATATTTAACTAACGCGAAGTCTCATGTAACATAATTTCTAACACTATTGTCGATGCATGTTTTTAGTCTAATCAATCACCGTCATAGAAAAAACTACTTTCCTACCAGAACGGTATTAACAAAACTCTTTTGTTTCAGAAAATACTTGGAGTATAGTGAAATCGAATGTGGGGAACCCGATATTGCAGATTGGCAAGTACCGGTACTGTCTGCAGAAGTCTCGCAGTGATGCTAGGAAACAAAGATGGCGTTGCAGTAGTCAGCATATACGGTGTAAGGCTACCGCTATCACAGTTGACGAGACATTGCTCACTCGTCTTGGAGACCACAATCATTAAAAGATGTGTAATTCTTACCATTACATTACAGATAATCATTCTGTTTATCTGTAATGTAATGGTAGTTAGTACTAATGTAGGTGTCATTGCGCGAAGAAAGGGCACTGCCCGAAAATCTATAGACATTTGACCCAAAGAAGTTATTGAAAAAATTGCAGCGCCAGTGTCATTATTTTGGTCATTATAATAAAATTCAAGTTATCGCATTTTATTAAATTAAATCCGTTATTAGGATGAATCGAAAAATATAAAGTAAAATATTATATTGTCAAAAGAGGTGAAATATTATCGTTAATATTATATTGTCAAAAGAGGTGAAATATTCTTTATTATATTTATTAGATTAGGTCGTAGAAATTTAACTTGGTGTCATAAATAACTGTTTTTAGTTTTAGAATGTGTTAGTGTGTGTGTGTCTGTGTAGAAGTAGGTACCTACTTAGATATTTTTTTATTCATAAATAGTATCAGTGAGAAAAGAATTTTGGTGATACAGGTGCAAGTGAGCGACCGCTAGTTTGAGTAATACAGGTACATTATGTATACTAATATTATATAGAGGTAAAAATTCTGAGTTTGAGATAATCTTCGGAACTACTGATCCGATTCCGAAAATTCCTTCACTAATGGGAAGCTATAGTATTGCCGTGTCGCACTCGGCAAAACACACAGGCAAAAGCTAGATTATATAAGTTACTGTACGTGTATCGGCAAACAAAATGAGAACACCGCAGACCTAATTACAGTTGCAAGGGTGAATTGGACAACCAGGTAATTTGCACCATTTGTTGCAGAGCGGTCGAAACACGATTTAAAACAACCACACAACTTGCCACACCAAAATTTCTTTCTTTAGGTATATTAAGGATTAAATCAGTGTAAGTACTAGTAATAATCTTGATTAAAAGGCCACCGTGGCTATAGAATTTATATTTAGTAACTGCACTTGCGATTTTAGTCACCTGTGGGCTAGTCGAATTGCCATTTAGAGCGGCTATAGTCACCTGTGTAAAGCCTGCATTAGGGAGACATTATAATCCTCATGTCGTCACTTAATTAATAAGGAACATAATTATTATAATAATCATAAACGTATATCTATAACAGTGTTACAAAATATAATATGAATTATTTAATAACTATTTTATTATAATTCGTGTGTTAAAATAACACATTTTATGTTTACAAATTATAAAACATTCCTTACTATTATAATCATTACATAAATTAAGAACTTTATATTCTAGTCCCTTTTCTAGTCTGATTATTATATACCTCATACCTGCTGCGTTGTAACTGAAATGATTATTTATTGATCTCATATAATTTAAAAAGTTTTACAAAAATAAAATGTGTAACGGTATTAAAATAACACACATAAAAGTAATTTAATAGTTTATGGCAGCAAACATACCTAATTCAATGAAACTGTACCTACCTACCTAGTGATAAAAACATACCTAATTGAAATAGTAAAGTTGTATACGATGTAATTTTGTTTGTCAGTATATTGAATTTAATTTAATTAAAAGCTATAGTTTCTGTTACAAAACATAAAACCATAATCACTGTATAAGCTAATGTGTGTGTGCTCTTAATAACTTAATGTTCTAGTCATGTGTGTGTGAATTAACATTTATATACATTTAGGTTTAAGTCAATAAATACATTTATTTGTGGACTATTTGTCTTTTGGTGTCATACTGTACTTAAATGTTTTTTTCTATTATTAAAATTATTCAGACAAATCTTTTAATTGATAATAATTAACGATAAAATGATAAGTACTTAATTATGATTTTTTAAATTTTATTTTAGGACTACGATACAGTTTTGTGGAATCCTGTAAGGGTAACACAATGCTACTTATTAATGGTTACCGGTTCTGTAAGCAAAAATCCCGTGATCATAATAGGAGGAAACATTGGAGATGCAGCCACCAAAGTCGAGGCTGCAAGGCTAAAGCTCTGACTGTTGACGAAGAACTGATGGCTCATTTTGGTAAACACAACCATGCTGTACCTACCATCTCGAGATCATTTTTACGCAAGGAAGTAGTAGTCGGGGTGGATATGCCCTACCCACTATTCGACACAACCTAGCTGGGAGGTTTATGTACATCGCCTGTCTTACCTTTTCGGTCGGCTTTCAGTCCAATACTCGCAGGGAGTTAATTTATTTGGAAATATGTATTAGCCAATCGGAACATTTTGAATTTTATGCAATAAAGTTAATAAAAAGTATACGTTTTATAGTATTTAACTCTTAACACTTCTGTGCGCTAGTGTCCTTTTTCCTATACTTTAAATTACTTATAAATTACTTCGTGCCTATAAAAAAAATAATGTTATAAGCGTTTTTATAGTAGTTCTTTAAATTTGTACGAATCGACCAATAAGCCAAAAAAGCATATAAAAAATTATTCTCATAATATTACAGAGTTAACTTATATGACATATTCACACAATTCGCAAAATTCATGCTAATAAATTTCTCGTAGGCCTCTACGTTTTCGTAGGCCAAATCGTAGCACGTCGTAGCACTTCGTAGCACCATTCACGGAGTACCTACTTGTAAATTATTTTATTCTACCTACCTTCTTTTAAACTTAAAAGCGTGAAAATGATGATGAATTCACTAAATTTTATAGAAAAAAAAAGAAGATAAAATCGCTAATATTGAAATATGAAATGAAATTATATTTTATTTCTGTATGTAAATCTTATAACACATGTGGTCAAATTTTAAAACTTGATGGAGCTGGCATTTCAATGTATTGATCAATATTTTAAAACAAGATGGCGCTGGCACTTCCTAGCTGACTGATCCCGAAAAATGTCGAAAAAAAACTCAGAGGTCAACAGGATAAACCGTTTTAAAGTCCTGACATTTAACTAAGATATTACCAACAAACTAGGTTTGCCATAATCTTCCCTTTGCTCTTAATATTCTAAGTGACTAAACATTTTTTTTTGTTTTTAGATCTTTTAGACAGCTCGCAGTTTTCATACGGCAGGACACTCAGAGGCAATCCATTGATAATATATAACGGATATCGATATTGCAAGATTCGAGACAACAGATCAGAATCCTTGAGGAAGCGGTGGAGATGTTCAACACATCACAACCATGGTTGTAAAGCAGTGCTGTATACCGTCGAACAGAGTGTTGTCGCTTTAAAAAATGATCATAATCATTGAATTTGTTGAAGAGAAACAAGTTAATTTAAGGCGAATAGTGGTAGATCGCGAAATTCAAACCTTACGTTTTTTGCAATTTCGCGGTCTACCACTACCCATTCACCTTAAGCTAGTTTCCTAGAAGAACGGTGGCCGCTACATGTCGGCCGCAGTGACGGCGGTTATGAAAATGATGACAGCGAGGTTTGATTTTATGGAGAGAAAAATCGCTGTCTAGGAAATCAAACTTACGTTGATTTTCAATAACGTTTCAGTGACGTCACTCGCTGGTAAAGAGCGCTAACACACTGGGACGCCATGGCGACGTCGCTAGCTACGTAGCCATGGCTACCTCTGGCTACCTACCGTAGCCAAGTGAGTTAACTGTCATATATTTCAATACGAATTGTTTGGATACGTAGCCGGCGACGTCGCGTCGCCATGGCGTCCTTATACTGTGATAACGCTCAAATTGCGAAAGCTATGTGGGCGGTTACCGTTCTTCTAACAAGCGTCCGTTGCGCAAGCGCAGAGCGGCGAAATGTTGTCGTCATGTTATGTCGCGTTGTTTACGTAAAGGCTTGAAGCATGGGCGCTTTTTCAATGCGCGTTAAATATGCGCTCGGTTGAAACATGGAAAACGGTTCAATTTGTGGGCTTTTTTAACGCCGCGTAGTTTCACGGGGCGTTCTTGGATTTTCAACACTCGTCTCAACGCTGAAGGTTCAAAATGATTGGATTTTTGTTGAAAAAGCGCCCGTACGAATCAGAGCTATGTCATGTTTTTGTTTTGGTTAATAGTTTATTTATTGTTGTAATAGATTTTTTTGTTAATAATTGAGTACAGATTTTTTTATACACGCCTGTATTATAAGAAACTAGCTGTAATATCTTATCCAATATATAGAATTATAATATTATAATAAAGAATTATATAAGTCATGAAGTACAAAATTATACAACAGTTGTCGCAGGCATCAAACCGCTACTACTACGACGAACTATATTCTAACACGCTAATAATAAAGTTAATTATTTAATGCCAAAAATCCTTTCATTTTAGCTCCTTTCGGTATGTACTGCTGAGCCTGCACGGTATACAGTATATTTAAGGTTGTTTTAAAAGCTAGAGATAATTGCTAATGTTGTAAAAATGTTCAAAAATAATGTTCCTAATTATATTGTTAACCCATTGTACTCATGTAAATTGAAGAAATACAGTTCCTCGTACTTTTTCTTTAATACTTTGTGGCTAAATTATATTTGCCCACCTCCTTACTTACAATGAAACCACCTACCTACAGAGACTAGAGAGACAGAATTAGTACACCAATAGTACATCTAGAGAGACAGAATTAGTACACCAATAGTACAGTCGGTGACCAACATTTTCTGACCCACCCAACATTGCCTGACCCACTAGAAGTGGGTTAGATAATGTTGGACACCGACTGTACATCTAGAGAGACAGAATTAGTACACCAATAGTACAGTCGGTGACCAACATTTTCTGACCCACCCAACATTGCCTGACCCACTAGAAGTGGGTTAGATAATGTTGGACACCGACTGTACATCTAGAGAGACAGAATTAGTACACCAATAGTACATCTAGAGAGATAGAATTAGTACACCAATAGTACATCTAGAGAGACAAAATTAGTACACCAATAGTACATCTAGAGAGACAAAATTAGTACACCAATAGTACAGTCACGAGCACTAATATGTCAACACTTGGCAACTTTCAACTGCGATTTTTGCACGAAATAACGAATGCAGCGTTGAAGTACGACACTTTACATAAACTTATGGGTTCGAAAATACTATGTTCGTAATAATATAAAATTTAATAAAAAAATAAAGGAGAAAATCGCCTTTGAATAAAGCCAAGTGTATATATACTTATGCTCGTGACTGTACATCTAGAGAGACAGAATTGGTACACTAATAGTACATCTAGAGAGACAGAATTAGTACACCAATAGTACATCTAGAGAGACAGAATTAGTACACCAATAGTACATCTAGAAAGACAAAATTAGTACACCAATACAATTTGATATTGTTTCATAATCGGCCTATAATGTTCCCACTGCTGGGACACAGGCCGCCTCTCTGTGAGAGTAGGCCCACGCGGGCCCAGTGTGGGTTGGTAGATGTGACATGTCTTCTTGATATTGTTAATTTAATTGAAGTAATGAAAATTAGTAAAGTTATGTTTTTTACGGACAACTCGCACTTGACTAAACGATGCTAAAGATGCTAAAATTGTTTTCACGAAAAACGAGTGAATCCATTTTCTAAGACAGATTTCCTCTATGGATTTGGATTTCATACCTACTGTTCTATAAAAATATTAAAAAAAAATAACGCTGTATTCGTCGTAGGTACCAGGATAGAGTTCGGATCTAGTGCGCAACCTCTCATACAAATAGGACTATGTTTACTTCGGTCCGGCATTTCTCGGATTCGGATCGGATGTAGTACCGCTGTTAGAGTAGAGCTAGCAACTAAAAACGGGTTGGCGAGCAACTAGCAACGCGTGCGCGACGGCGACGCAACTATTAGTAAATCTTATACTCACACGGCACCTGCAATCTTTTGTACGTGGCTTGAGCGAGAAAATCGTGGATAGCTGGTCGCTTCCTTGCCCAGCGGCGGGAAAGGTGCCTAAATAAGCTTTGCTATGTAGGTACACAAGTACAGTCAGTACAATATGATGCTATTTTGTTTCAGTTGTTTTTAGAACGATAAAACTCTGCCAACTGATAGATGAAAAAAGGCAACGTCGACGTGAACAAAAAAAACTCAGTGCTCGTCGACGTCGTGCAAAATTAGATCAAGAAGCCATCGAAGAAAGAAGACGAAAAGACAGGGAAGAGTATCAAAGGAAGAAGGCCAAAGGACAAATCAAGACAATATCTGACTACAGCCCTACACAGCAAAGACATCTTAGAGAAATGTGGGCAGAAAAAGCAAGAAGAAAGCGTGAAAAAATCAAGGAGAAGTCTTAAGAACAGCTCGTCATTCGTAAATGAGAGAATTAGGTACCACTAGCTTCTGCCCGCGATTTCTTATTTCAACATAAAATATGTCCTACTTCCGCTCTTGACTCCCGGACGGAGCATGACGTGATAATTTGGTAAATGGATAGAAAATAAAATAGAATAAATAAAATAACTTTATTTCAGACCTTGATCCATATGATGTTAGTAATACACACTACTTATAAGCTATGTTAGTAGCACACCCAATGCGCTATAATGGCGCAGCACGTCTTATCACTAATGACCTTCAGAATGTCATTGCCGGTCCCACGCACTCTGCGCATCATACGCAGAATGGTACTGAAACCGTCACGTCGGTACGTGCTTCCGCAAACATTCCTGACGCGCTACAGTAACGTGGGAAGCCCCAACAACATCCAATACAGATAAAATACTTACTCTCATAAAAATTAACTAAATTATGTCATAGTAGGTATAGTATGTTTTGTTATTTCTTTTGTTTTTTTTTTTTTTTTTGGTAATTTCGGTTCTTTTTCTCATTTATTTCAGTGCACCAAGGACTAACCTTCACGACACGACGCGGTTCCAAAGTATTGAGTTTCAAAGGACACACATTTAGCTTAAAATTTGATTTGGGTTACAAAAAAACATGGAGGTGCTCTAAACATAGTGCTTTAAGATGCAATGCTTCTGTTGTGACGGTGGATGACTGTATAATTAGTGAAAAAAATGAGCATAATCATAACTGATATTTTGCTGAAATACCGTATGGAATATTATAAAAAAAATATAATAAAAAATAATAATATAATAAAAATGTTAATGAATGATAATGATTTTTTATAATATAATATTATAAAATATTCTTCCAATATTTTTTTAAGTTAGGTGCTATTGTTACTTTTATGTGTTTGCTGTGTATGGAATCAAGTGGGATGTTGGATTGCATTTTGTTTATTTTTACAAGTACTTGTAAAAATAATAATTTTGTTATTTTCTCGTGTTTCGATATATTTTTTTAAATTCTATTTTACCTAACCTACTTGTAGCACCTTGGTAGGTAACCTAATTGGAGGTATGTAATTCACATTTATAATACATTTTTTAGTTTGTAAACAACGCCTTGGGATTCATTAATATATTGTAATGTTGTGCATTTACCCTTAAATAAATAAATAACTAACGGATCTTGAAATGTGCTTATATTTTGTTTATTTTTTAAATATTATATAAAAAGTTTTTTTAAGATACTTAACCAAATTATTGTTTTAATAAAACAATAATTTGGTTAAGTATCTAAAGAGCCTATTGTATGCAAAACTCATTGTCATTATTCTACCTATGTAGCTTTGTCTCTCTTGCACTGCAACAATAATGGGTTGAAAGATATTTCTATACAAGTACATTGTAGCGAAGTCAAAACTGTAAGTAATATGAATTTTATTTTAAGTAATTGCTACGAGGTCTTGGAATGATTCTAATGCCGAAAATATAGTTTTTAGACTTTTTGTATGTTTGTCTGAATGTGAACATACATTCAGACAAACATACAAAAAGTCTTCAAAAACATCATGCAAATAGTACCTGATCGATTTTGTTCACATTCTGCATAGACATTCCCTCTAAAGGTCACAGCTCATTAGAGCCACCCGGTACCCACCCAGCACCGCCTCGTCGCACGGCGTCCACTCGTTGTCGACGGGTGGACGCCGCGGTATCACCAATAAACGTCGCGCGGTCAACCAGTGGACTCGCGTCGCGTATAACATTCTCGCGTTGCGTTGGCAATGCGCAGTCAACGCAAGGCAAGCATGCGAGCAGCGAGTTGTCACCGAGTGGTCCACCCGCCGTCCGAGCGTGGAGGTCTTACGACCGAGGCGATCCGGTGACGCTACGGAGTTGATGTAGTGAGCGTGTTAGATTAATTGAGTATATCTGTTTAAATATGGTAGCTTTGAATATCAGAATGGTCACTAGTTATTTATTAAGTGTACCTATATTAGGGAATAAAGTATAATCTGTATGTAAGTGGGTTTACCTCAATAAAGTATAATCTATATGTAAGTAGGTATATCTAAATATTACCCAAATGTAAAGCTTTGACTATTAGTATGGTTACTAGTTATATCATATGTGTAATACCTATGAATATGGTATGTAGGGGATGGATTTTAGGTTACTAGTTATATCATATGTGTAATACCTATGAATATGGTAAGTAGGGGATGGATTTTATAAAATAAAGCACAGAAAGACAAGACCAGGTGTTTATTAGAATTTAGGCTTGTCAGTAGTCAGAAAGCTAGTCGTCCGTTCGCAAATCTATTCAGCATGGAGAAGAACGGACAAGAAACTCCATGGAAACAGTAATATAGTATTATATCAACAAATTTATTACAAAACATTAGCAATATTGGCCATATTATAACAATACAGAAACAACATAGTTATCAGCAGTAATCAAGTTATTAATATTAACTAACGGTCCAAGGAACTCAGAATAATAGCAGCATAATAACAGTAGCTAGGAATACACCTTAAAACATTAGCAATATTGGCCATATTATAACAATACAGAAACAACATATTTATCAGCAGTAATCAAGTTATTAATATTAACTAACGGTCCAAGGAACTCGGAATAATAGCAGCATAATAACAGTAGCTAGGAATACACCTTAAAACATTAGCAATATTGGCCATATTATAACAATACAGAAACAACATATTTATCAGCAGTAATCAAGTTATTAATATTAACTAACGGTCCAAGGAACTCGGAATAATAGCAGCATAATAACAGTAGCTAGGAATACACCTTAAAACATTAGCAATATTGGCCATATTATAACAATACAGAAACAACATATTTATCAGCAGTAATCAAGTTATTAATATTAACTAACGGTCCAAGGAACTCAGAATAATAGCAGCATAATAACAGTAGCTAAGAATATTCCATTATACACATTAAACATTAGAAATATTGGTCATATTATAACAATACAGAACACCATAGTTATCAGCAATAATCAAGATAATAATATTAACTTACATGACATCTGGTCGATCTATTCCACATAATAACGGCACTAGTACCTATCTACTAATCCACTGAACATTTACCGGACAACAACTGGCCTGATAAAGTCATTACCATCCTTTTTATATCCTACCAACGTCTTTTTCGTCAAACATCGCCACAACAATACCGCCATTTTGAACCAATCACAGATCATCATATATTTTGGATTAATATCTTCCAACACCGGTAATTATATACAAATCTTGTGTAGTGTAACCGTTTTAAAACATTATAGTGTAATTAAGCAATTTAATAAGAGTTGATTCGTAATTCTTACAAGTCTTTAAAAATAATATGAACATCAACTGACAGTATTGTGCCAATCGTTTGAAACAACCTACTATATTAAAATAGCAATATTAAATCTAAGATATAGTACAAGTGTTATTAAATATTATTTAATCATTTATAGTCATAGCTTAGATGTGATTTTGACAAGTTAAGACTTATTTTTTTGTAAACACAATATTCAGTCAAATTAGGTACTTCTACATTGGTCCCAAGCTTCGTAAATATGGCAGATGCCATTATCCAACAAACAATATTGTAATATTATTATTATATCATAGTGAATTATCTAACACGGCCAGACTGACAAGTACTTCGCTCTCGAAGTACCTATAAATCTACGGTCTCACAAAAACGACAGCGTCAGAAAGTTATACATTGTTTCTTATTTTAGGTGCTCAGAGCCAATAATAACTTTTTTTTTTTCTAATGTATCTAAATATCTTCACAACTACATACTTTCCAAATACAAACGTTAAGTACATATCTGAAAATAATTCATATAACTCATCGCTTGGTCAATCTGACAATATTATTGAAAACTATTCAACAAACACATTTTCTGTTAACATTTTAACAAACTTTTAATATGGTCATTAAACATTACCTCACTTTGGAAGTAAAAACTTTTTTTTCTTTTTTTAACAATACCACACAATACCCTAACAACAACACACAAATAACCAATAAAAGAAATCGAGTCAGAAATTATTAAGAAAATTTTAATTTTAATCATGGATCCACACTACGTGATGTTCACTACTATGGACTAATACGGAATTATTCCAAGTAAATGAAGCCACGTCCACAAGCAAATTTCAGCAGGTGGTGACTGGAGATAGCCACTCGATATTGGTTAAAGGTAATAAGGTAAGGTAAAGGTAAATTTAAAGGTAAAAGGTAATATACCTTCTATTTAGATCTGTGTTATCAAGTAATAAAGTATAGTTTTCTATGTAATAGTCTTCTCAGTACCATAGTTTTAAAAGGCATTATGTATCGTGAATCGATAAAGAAAATAATTTGAGAACTGACGAAGATAATTATAAGAGATCAGACCGTACATACAAAAATGTATAAGCCAATCACAACTTTTTTAAGTTATTACATTTAAAAATTTACAATACGTTATTCATACACAACATAGAATTATTATCTAAAATATCATACCGAATCTATGTCAATGTATCGTTTGAACGTCCTGTTAAACTGAACTGTACCAAAATGATCATCAAAACATCAATATATTTGAAAATTATCCATCACGGCTATTCTGAACTGTACTTCGCTCTCGAAGTACAAGTCTCAAGACAACAAAAGGAATGTTTATATATTAGTCTCTGACCTTGCCATGTTAGCCCTCTTACCTGCTGCACATAAGATCTAGACTAACATCAGGCCAGCGACCGACCAGCAGTGAGTTCTAAATAGCCCCCGACCTTGACATATCAGTCCTCCCACCTGCTGCACATGGGATCTAGACCGACACCTAGGTCAGTGACCGACCAGCAGTGAGTTATAAATAGCCCCCGACCTTGACATATCAGTCCTCCCACCTGCTGCACATGGGATCTAGACCGACACCTAGGTCAGTGACCGACCAGCAGTAAGTTATAAATAGCCCCCGACCTTGACATATCAGTCCTCCCACCTGCTGCACATGGGATCTAGACCGACACCTAGGTCAGTGACCGACCAGCAGTAAGTTATAAATAGCCCCCGACCTTGACATATCAGTCCTCCCACCTGCTGCACATGGGATCTAGACCGACACCTAGGTCAGTGACCGACCAGCAGTATTATTTTCCTTTAACTTTTTATTTCTACTTTATATCCTTTATTAAACTTGGTTCAGTTCAGCTTAACTAAACTTAAATGAGTTTCAATTCAACTGATTTTTTTTTTGAAGTTTCATATTGGTTAATTTTGCATAGCCTCATATTTGTGATTATACTTGAAATTACAATCGAATAAGACATACATACAATTTCATAATTATATTTCTATATTATAAAGCTCACAAGCTTATTTTGAAAATCGTAAAATATTCTAAACGTCATAAATAAAACTGCATTAAATACCTACTCTAATTTACTTTATTGTCACAATAAAAAAAAATAGAAACTAGGTATAAATCTTGGCTGTTTCCTACCACATCCTATATACCTAAATGTATTAGACATATTATCCTTATTCAATTGCTTCTAAAATACTAAGACTACTAAATGACCCTAACAAGTAATATTATAAAGGCGAAAGTTTGTTAGTGTGTTTGTATGTCTGTTACTTCTCCACGCACAAACTAATAAACGGATTTGAATGAAACTTGTAACACAGTTTATAACCAGGATTCTAACACAGGATACTTTTTATCCCGATATTCCCACGGAATCGAAACCTACGCGGATGAAACCGCGGGGCGGAGCTAGTATACCATATACCCAATTCCGAGACAACATGTATCGAAGCTAATAGTGAACAAACTGAAAAGTCAACACCTTTAAAATACATCTTATGTCGGAGCAATAAGTTCATCTATAGTCTATTCAAATCCTATGATCGGACCCCCAATCAGCCGCAGCAAAATGATCCTCCTACTGCCATTCCGCAAAAATATTGCCACACGATATCTACTAATGAAGATTAAAACGCAATGGAACATCGTTGTAATTTTAGATATTCGAAATTATTTTGATTTTAAATCTAAATATTCTTTGTATTGATAGGACAAAAATATATGTTGTAGTTTCAAATCAACATAAATACATATAATATAGTAAAGATAATTTTGTATAATTTTCTTTTCTTTTTACCCTTAAAATTCTACTTTATCGATCTAAGAAAATATGTATTTTTTACATCAATTTAAGTTTTCATTAGGATTAACGTTTACTATAGGTACTGGGTTATTTGCAAAACACCAAAAACTTCAAAAATAAGAATATTTAAAAGAAATGCTTTTGATTAGAATTAATGCATTATAAAAATCCAATCAGATCACTGATGTGACGACAGAACAATAATTAAGTAGGTTCCTATTAGTATCAAATTAGTTGTATTATGTTTTCAACACTATTTACCTAGCATAATATCCTGAACAATATCATATTTTTCTGATGTGTTTACTGTAGTTTATCATACACTTTTATTGTTTCTAAAACTTGTTTTTTTTGTTAAGTCCTGTAAGCCCCTTAAAGAAAAAGTGGCAACACATCGTCACCTCACCGCAGCCAACCAAAAGTCAGACTCCAGTACCTAATTGATGTTATTAGAATGACTAGTAGGTACTATTACAAAAGTCATAAAAATAATTCGAAGTCGTAGGGCAAATTGAACTTTATCAAATTGAGATTTCAGTGTAGGTATTAAAGTTATTATTTTTTTTTTTTTTATAACCTCTCATTTGTTTACATAAAATAACGATGTCGATTTTAGGAGTTTCGCAAATAAGCTCACGTTCAATTTTTGATTGAAGACGGTAAACAGTTAAATTTGACTGGTACCATACAAAATACATTTTTGTACATTAATGATGTGGGACCTTCTTAGGCAGAAGCTATTGTTATCCCGAGTCGACTTGTTATTAATGTCCGACATTTTTTTTTAAAGAACTTTAATTGGTCTTAACAAATACAGCAACCTCGAAAATATATAAGGATAGAAGAGTCAATATTTTAAATTTAATAAACAATGGTTTACATGTATCTATGGCATTTTCGTTGTTTGCCACCGACCTCCGAAATTAAAGTTATTTTTCACTTTGTAGTGTCCTATTTAGAAGTCGGTTGTTTTGTGTCCAGATTTTTAACTGATTTTGTAACCTAAATCAAAGGTTTCTTCATATAATTTTCTAATTCCGCGGTATCTAAATAAAACTGTATCTATTGTTTAACTGTGACAACATAACTAGCCAAGTAACACAGACCTAAGAAGTGACAGTTTCTTTTTATACTTGTAAAAATAAATACCTGAACGAAAAATCGCAAAATTTTTCTATTTATGGTTAATGTAAACAGGATGTTTAAGTACCTACTTCATAATGTGCTTTTTCTCCAAATTAAACGAGGTTACCCTACACTACACATCATCTGGAATCACCAATTTTCATGTTTGTGCATTATTGTATTCTCAAATATTATTTTATGGCAATTTGTTAAATGATTATCACGTAATTAACATACTCAAAACATACTAACTATCGTCCTTTATAAGCCAAGTGTAAACTAAATGTTACATATTAATTTAAATCTAAAATTATTTTGCAATACGTAACCTATCAATATCTAATATCTTATCTAATTGCATTTAGTTTTGATGTAAAAGAGCCCCTATAGGCCTTACCGACTTATGCTAATTCGTAGGTACTGCTGCTCCATTTAATCCTTGGAATGGGTTTCGAAGATATTACAGCAACTTGTAGCTTCACATTCCCGCTCTCCGAGTTTGCAGCACGATGTTATCGTAGTGAAGTGGAGTGTCAGCGACCCGCCGACACCAATGACTTTCAGCAGAACACCGACAGCTCCAGCGACTTATGCTAATTCGTAGGTACTGCTGCTCCATTTAATCCTTGGAATGGGTTTCGAAGTTAACTTAACTTAGTTTAGTTAAGTTAACTTGCAGCTTCGCATACCCGCTCTCGGAGTTTGCAGCACGATGTCATCCTCATGGTGCGAGTGGATTCAGCGACCCGTCGACCAACGGCTTCCAGAAGATCGTCAAAAGCTCCAACATCGATCATGAAAATAGAAAAATAAAATGTATTAGTAAGCTGTTTGAAAAGGTCAGAGAACGATCCCACTTCTGATGTTAGATTAATTGAGTATATCTGTTTAAATATGGTAGCTTTGAATATCAGAATGGTCACTAGTTATTTATTAAGTGTACCTATATTAGGGAATAACGTATAATCTGTATGTAAGTGGGTTTACCTCAATAAAGTATAATCTATATGTAAGTAGGTATATCTAAATATTACCCAAATGTAAAGCTTTGACTATTAGTATGGTTACTAGTTATATCATATGTGTAATACCTATGAATATGGTATGTAGGGGATGGATTTTAGGTTACTAGTTATATCATATGTGTAATACCTATGAATATGGTAAGTAGGGGATGGATTTTATAAAATAAAGCACAGAAAGACAAGACCAGGTGTTTATTAGAATTTAGGCTTGTCAGTAGTCAGAAAGCTAGTCGTCCGTTCGCAAATCTATTCAGCATGGAGAAGAACGGACAAGAAACTCCATGGAAACAGTAATATAGTATTATATCAACAAATTTATTACAAAACATTAGCAATATTGGCCATATTATAACAATACAGAAACAACATAGTTATCAGCAGTAATCAAGTTATTAATATTAACTAACGGTCCAAGGAACTCAGAATAATAGCAGCATAATAACAGTAGCTAGGAATACACCTTAAAACATTAGCAATATTGGCCATATTATAACAATACAGAAACAACATATTTATCAGCAGTAATCAAGTTATTAATATTAACTAACGGTCCAAGGAACTCGGAATAATAGCAGCATAATAACAGTAGCTAGGAATACACCTTAAAACATTAGCAATATTGGCCATATTATAACAATACAGAAACAACATATTTATCAGCAGTAATCAAGTTATTAATATTAACTAACGGTCCAAGGAACTCGGAATAATAGCAGCATAATAACAGTAGCTAGGAATACACCTTAAAACATTAGCAATATTGGCCATATTATAACAATACAGAAACAACATATTTATCAGCAGTAATCAAGTTATTAATATTAACTAACGGTCCAAGGAACTCAGAATAATAGCAGCATAATAACAGTAGCTAAGAATATTCCATTATACACATTAAACATTAGAAATATTGGTCATATTATAACAATACAGAACACCATAGTTATCAGCAATAATCAAGATAATAATATTAACTTACATGACATCTGGTCGATCTATTCCACATAATAACGGCACTAGTACCTATCTACTAATCCACTGAACATTTACCGGACAACAACTGGCCTGATAAAGTCATTACCATCCTTTTTATATCCTACCAACGTCTTTTTCGTCAAACATCGCCACAACAATACCGCCATTTTGAACCAATCACAGATCATCATATATTTTGGATTAATATCTTCCAACACCGGTAATTATATACAAATCTTGTGTAGTGTAACCGTTTTAAAACATTATAGTGTAATTAAGCAATTTAATAAGAGTTGATTCGTAATTCTTACAAGTCTTTAAAAATAATATGAACATCAACTGACAGTATTGTGCCAATCGTTTGAAACAACCTACTATATTAAAATAGCAATATTAAATCTAAGATATAGTACAAGTGTTATTAAATATTATTTAATCATTTATAGTCATAGCTTAGATGTGATTTTGACAAGTTAAGACTTATTTTTTTGTAAACACAATATTCAGTCAAATTAGGTACTTCTACATTGGTCCCAAGCTTCGTAAATATGGCAGATGCCATTATCCAACAAACAATATTGTAATATTATTATTATATCATAGTGAATTATCTAACAAGCGCATACCCATACAAGTCCATATAAAGAATACTAGCCGCAGGAGGCGAGGCGGTGCGGAGTGGGTGCCGGGTGGCTCTAATGAGCTGTGACCTTAACTCTGTTCAGTCCGTAGGCTACAAATTATCACGCTATTTGCTAAAGGGGTGAGCAATATTGCATCACGTTTGTATTTTATTTATGCAAACAGTAATAGCTTTACGTGTTTCAGGTTTGCTATTCGTGATGTCGCAATATGGAAACCGGCTCCTACTTCATCAAAATCACACTTATTCCTTCAAATCTCGGAATGGAGCAAGAAGTATATGGCACTGCACACAATATTGCTCAAAGAAATGCAGAGCTGCTGTATACACACTTGAATATAAACACTATTCAAATTCGCGGTGAACATACCCACGACCCACCACGACAACGAAGGAACTACTTCTTCAATAATGATCAATAATTATTTATTGATCGAAGAACTACTATAACATTTTTAATTTGCGATAATTTTCGAGAAACTGTCCCTCAGTCCCGCACCTTTGCGTAACACACTATCAATCATAATCGGAATCATTTTGAAAAATATTGCTAATCCATTGCTTCATATGTTCGAAAAATTTGAATGCTCAACAACGTAATAACGCAATGGATGTTGTTGAACTGTCAAAATGTAAGCCATTGATTTCCAAAATTTGAATTTCGCGGTCTACCACTATCCATTCACCTTAAGGCATTTGAGTGTAGCTCCCTATTAACCCTATGAAATGGTAAGCGTCATTAAAACGTTGTTCGTAATAGTTCGTAGTGCAATGATACCTTAGTGCAATTTAGAACCATTGAGGCGGCGCGGCGGCAAACCTCGCTTTTTAGGGTATCAGCAATTTTATTTATTTATTTATTTAACCATTTATGTACACACATATATAAACAGACAAGAAACAACAGAACAGAAAAATAGGTACAAAGGTAATGCTTATTTCATAAGAAATCTCTTCCAGCATACCTGCGATAGGACAATAGATAGAGAGATGTAGACAGCGTGTGAAAGAGTAAAGGAGACAAAAATAATACATAAAATCTAAAAACAATTGACAAAATGAGAATATACTTACATACATACAAACAAACATACATATTTCTAAAATAAATATCACTAGAATGTTAATAAATATAACGTAATCAAAATAATAAATACATACACAACTATGATAAAGTGGAAAGATAGTGTTCTTTTAATCTTCTTTTAAAAGCTGCAACAGTTTGGCAGTCCCTAATTTCAGGCGGTAGTGAATTCCACAGCCGCACCGCTTTTAGTGTTTTAATTAAGTAATCAGTGAATCTAGTCTTTAGTGATAAAATATTGTATGTAAATGTCAACCATAGTTTTGATAAGTGTCGTAAAAATGTCGATATAAACCTTATTAATATGTGTTGTTAAAATCTTTTTCGCTTGTGTATTAAGATTATCAACGCGTTTATAAATATTAATGTGGTAGTTTCTCATTAAATTCGGTGCTTCTTGGTTTTTTATTGTATTGTACAAATTATATATTTGACCTAGGTTGCATCTCTAGTCCTCTACACATACAATGTATTTAACCTTCGTGCACCTACTTCAGCGTGACGTCATCATCACTCCCGCAAGCTTTAGCGGCGAGTCACCCAGCCAGCCAGCTTCCACGGCTTCAACGGGTATCCTGACCACCAGCATGCAGCGACCGCGCATTCCTGGTCATCACCCTCAGCCTCATCAGCAACCTCGGCACAGCACACTGCACTTTCGGCCGGTCCACAAGCAGAGCCCTTGAAATACGCTCTCCTGGTCGACGCCAGCAGTCAGCCTCAACCCGGCGCTGTACCACATCCGACGCACTGGAGCATAACGCAGCGCCACCCCGACTCACTGGGGACATCTTCGCAGACAGTTCCGACTCACCGTGAACTATGCGGCAACCGGTTCCGACTCACTGGAACCTCAGCTGGCCTGGCAAGCATCGCAAGATACAAGACTCAGCCCACTATCGACCTCCGGTCTCCGGGGGGGAGTGATGTAGCGGTATCTACAACGCCACATGAGAACAACGCGTCATACGTCACGTAAATCTTACATCGCGCAAGCAGAGTTTACCGCGCAATTAGCATAGATACAACGGCCCGACATGAATCATTGGGCAGTTGCCCGCCAGACACAACACCCGTCTGGTCGGAGGATCCTCCCTTTTCAATAGAGTATGAGTGAACTTTACACCCTGTTCCGCATACCTCTATAAATTCAATGTTAATCTAACAAAATTACCAAAACCCTAAAAAATGTATTTGTACGCCGGAAACGGCAGAATATTATGAACTTTTAAAAATATGTAACAACTCTGTAACAATATTCTGACAAATAAATAAATGATTATGATTATGATTATGAATAAGACAACTCATAAAATGTCGTTCGGCACGCACTGGGAGCGACCTTGTCTCTGGCTGGAGTCCAATCATCGTCAGCGGCAGATCACGACTCCGGTGGACTGTTAAGTCTTTTTAAATGTAGTATAAACACTTTTGGTGGAAAGTAGGTATGGTATTTCGAAAGGAAATTAATATTTAGAAAAATAACATAGGTAAATTAATAAAAGAAAAATATTGATTTTTTTAAACTTTTTTTTTTCAGCAATGCCAAGGTACGAGAAACTATTTAATAATGTTAGCATGGTTTTCTCCGGCTACACGTATGGTGTCCACTTTTCACGAGCAAACAAAAATGGCGTCATGGAAACAAGATGGCGCTGCAGTAAACATAACCTCGGATGCAAGAGTGCATTTTACATCGTCAAGGGAAAAGTTAAAGAGTGCGGTTTAGATAAACATAATCATTCGCCATCATAGTGTCGTAAAATGTGTAATGTTGTTCGTGTTTAATACTTTAAGGAAATTTATTTAAAATTGTAGATGGTGTCGTAAAAAAACATATTGTTCGTCTTTAATACTCATGTATATTAAACGTTGGATGGTGAAGACTAATAGAGAAGTATGGAAGTAAAAGATATGTGGTGCCGACTCCAAATAAATTAGGATAAGTGCAGGAGAATAAGTGTCTAAAAAGATTACGCCTGCAATGCTATTTGAATTACTGACCACACGTTATGCGGAAATTACGTTGCGTTATAGCGTACAGCCGAACTTCGGTCAGGCTTAAGTTCAGCGGCAACGTATTCTGTAGATACATTATACGCGACCGAAGTTCGGTTCGATTGCCGAAGAAGATCCGGAGCAGCGAGAGGCAGGCATCCCGCGCCCGGCGTGTGCGCAACTGAATTTCTGCTGCGTAAGTTCGGCACTTATGGTGTGTCATATCAACCGAATACGTCGGAACGTAAAATCAAAAAATATGGTGAGTGTCGCAAAAAACTAAACGTTGCTCGATGTAATACTTATTTTTTTTTATTAAAAGTTGTCGACGTCAACCCTATGAAATGGCAAGCTTCAACGAAATGTTTGCAATATTTCGTCGTGCGATAATACTTTGGCAAGCTTAGGGCCACTTGCACTATACGCGCCGTCGCGTCGACGTGCTGCATTTCAATCTAGTCAAAAAACGCGCTGTGCTTGCATAGAAAGCGCGTATAAAAAAATGCCATGTGTCCTTACCAGCGAGCCAAAAAGACCGCGGTAAACCACACTGGGTTATCAGCGACTTTATTGTTTTTATAAGTATATACCCAATGTATCTAGTCATCAGTGATATAAGATAATTTATGAATGTCGACGTCAATCTTACTAAGATATGGTAATGGCGGGCGAAGCCGCGGGCGGAAGCCCGCGGCTTAGTAAGTCATAAAAAAAATTTGTTCGCAATACCTTGTTTATTTCAAGTTTTCAATGTCAATCCTATCAAATGGTAAGTGTCATTGAAACGTTGTTCGTAATAGTTCGTCGGGCAAATTATACATTAGTGCACTTTACCGGCTAGCCATTGAGGCATAAACCTCGCTTTCTAGGGCATCAGCTGCTTTAGTGTTTTATGTAAGTAATCAGTGTTTCTAGTCTTTAGTGTTAAAACATTGTATGTCCTCGTAATGTCATCTACCTACAGATTTGACATCTGTCGTAAAAAAATAAATTTCATGTCGTCAAAATCATTTTCGCTTGTGTAATAATTCAATTAAAATCTACAAAGTATGATATTATTGTAGTTCGTACCTTATTAAATGATCGATATTTCCTAGTTTTTTTTTGTTTTGTACAAATTACATATAAAAAACATCGACGCGCAAACTGAAACCACGAATTCACCACATGAATCATGAAGAATCATGTAGCATAGAAACCGTCGATTTTTTTTTTTAAACATCTGTTTTTATCAGCAATTTTTTTTTATTACCAGTGATAAATTTCGTGAGGACTTCTGTGGACGGTTAAGTTTTTTTTAATCTTTAATACTTGCTGAAAACAAAACAAAGGTCATGTCAAATGCCCATGTAACACCCACTCTCATAAAGATCGGCGACGCTACACTCGAAGTCGTGGACGAATATGTGTACCTAGGACAAACTGTCCAGTTAGGGAGGTCTAACTTCGAGAAAGAGGTCAATAGAATAGAATAGAATACTCTTTATTATATACAAAAATAGAAACAATACAAAGGGTGCGTCGAATCCGACTCGGCTGGGCAGCGTTTGGGAAGCTACGCGATATCTTCTCGTCCCACATACCGCAGTGTCTCAAGACGAAAGTATTTGACCAGTGCGTGTTGCCAGTGATGACTTATGGCACTGAAACGTGGTCGCTCACAATGGGCCTTATAAGAAGGCTAAAAGTCACCCAAAGGGCAATGGAGAGGGCTATGCTTGGAGTTTCCCTGCGTGACCGAATCAGGAATGAGGAGATCCGCAGGAGAACCAAGGTAACCGACATAGCCCGAAGAATTGCCAAACTCAAGTGGCAGTGGGCAGGGCACACAGAACAGATGGCCGATGGGGCCGAAAGTTTCTGGAGTGGCGACCGCGTACCGGAAGACGTAGCGTTGGAAGGCCTCCCACAAGGTGGACCGACGACCTTGTGAAGGCCGCAGGAACCCGTTGGATGCGAGAAGCACAGAACCGGTCGAAGTGGAAGTGCTTGGGGGAGGCCTATGTCCAGCAGTGGACGTCTTTCGGCTGAAATGATGATGATGATGATGACTTGCTGAAAATAGGTAGGTTAGGAAATTAATATTTAAAAAAACTAACATTCCTAGTGCCCTCTAAAAGTTAATTTGATACGTTTCCACATCACCTGTGGTGACACACGACATTATGATTTGAAATGTTTAAACTGTTATAACGGTTTTATTGACCTACCTTTGACTTATCATAAAAATAATCAAGTAATCCCTTAGAAGCCTGATGTTTTTGTTATTTTAATCGCTTAAAGGGACCTAAAGCGCGGTTACTGTCGGACTGCATAGAAAAGAGAGAGAAGCGTGATTACACAATGCTGGTAATTTATTGCAAAATATGAAGCAATAAATCTATTTACAAAAAATCTATTGTTTGGACTAAAAAAATTATGTTTCTTGTACAATAATCTGACAAAAAATCAGAATGATTGTATCTGTAGTATGGTTTTTAATGTAAAAAGAAAGTTTTTAAAGGTATGTTCATGATTTTTTTCTATCGTATCAAATTAGTTGTATTATATTTTCAACACACTATCTAACTAGCATATATCCTGAAGAATATTATATATATTTCTGATTTTGTTTACTGTAGTCGATCATATACTTTTAGGCGTTATACAACTTGCGTTTTTTTGCGTTTAGGTCCTGCAGTCCCCTTAATCACCGCTAATGAGTTTTTTTTTTCTTTATAACAATGGCATCTCGCAGTTCAACCTGAGGGGTTGTCGACTGCTTAACCGGGCTTTCCTGTGGATGCCTCAATAAATTAAGGCCTCCAGCCAGGGCATAAATAAACTTAATAACCTCCTCCTTTTTGGAAGTCAGTTAAAAACTAAGCGACAACACGCTAAGGGCACCCCCTGTGGGGTACGGACCTCGGCTTAGGGCGTCGCTGGGAGAGGGCAGCAAGGGACAGGCTGGATCGGAATTATTACCCGCTATTGAGACACAATTGATTTTCTATTGTAATGGGCCGCTATGGGCCCGCGCCGGGACGGAGTGATCAAATCATAATGTGGCATTAAAGTTGAAGTGGAAAAATTTCAACTAACTTTTGGAGGCCACTGTATGTATTTCGAAATGAAATTAATATTTAGAAAAGTTAACATAGTGATGGGGAGTACTCCCCGGAGGAGGGTCCGGTGACGGACAGCCGCGGCGGGTTCACGGATGAGTGCTAACGCGTGCCCGTGTTCCCGCCATAAGCGGCAGAGGAGGACACCGTGGAGTTTTAGTGGGTTAGAGTCCCACATAACTGCACTATCTCCCCGTGGTAGTGCAGAATGCATGAGCATTTCTCCACGATAAAAAAAGGTGAATAATAATAAAAGAAAAGTATTGATATTCAAAAACTTTTTTTTCAGCAATGCCAACTACTACTGATGGTGGCATGATTTTCGACGGCTACGAGTATGGTGTCCACTTTTTACTAGTAAACATAAATGACGTCATGGAAACAAGATGGCGATGCAGTAAACATAACCTTGGGTGCAAGAGTGCATTTTACATCGTCAGTGGAAAGGTTATAGAATGCGGTTTAAATAAACATAATCACCCACCATCATAAAGAGTTTCATAAAAACTTTTTAACAAAAAAAAACCGACTTCCAAAAAAAACACTACAAAGTGAAAAATAACTTTTATTTCGGAAGTCGGTGTCTTTGGATCCGTATTTTAGTGTTTTGCCACCGACTTCCGAAATAAAAGTTATTTTTCACTTTGTAGTGTTTTTTTTGGAAGTCGGTTTTTTTTTTGTTAAAAAGTTTTTATTTCTCGCTTTTTAGTGTGTCTGTTTATAATGTATCTAAGTTACAATAGCCTAATGCCAACTTGCTCATCACCTTTTACAAAATATTGCTTTTCCCGATGCAGGGACGTTAATTGTTGAGGAGTTCTCCTGGTATTCCACCATCAGCTCCGTTTCACCATTCGCATTGTGACGAGCATAACTTGCTTAGTAACCATATTAAAGTAAGTAATCGAATCGCAAACCGGTAAATACTTATTATTGAGTAGTTCGGGTGGCCATCTGTGGTTTTCATCATCAGTTCCATTTCACCAAATGATGCTTTCCGAGAGCAAATGCACGAGTTACTATAAAAAATACCCAAATCGCTATAGGTGTGCCTATAATACTTGAAGAGTTCCTTCGATTTCTCCAGGATCCCATCATCAGATCCTGACCTGATGACAATGGGACCACCTGGAAAGTATACCCTTTCAAACAAAAAAATAATTTTTGAAATCGGTTCAGCCGTCTCCGAGTAATCGGGGAACATACATAAAAAAAAAATAAAAAAAAAAAAAAAAAAAAAAGGTTCCGACGAATTGAGAACCTCCTCCTTTTTGAAGTCGGTTAAAAATGAATTTTGTTTGTGTTTAATACTCATGTTTACCTATAGTTGTCGATGTGAATCTAACCTGGACCCTAATTGCATTTTGAAGGAAATTGCTAATGCATTGCTTCATGTGTTAGAAACATTTGTCTGCTCAGCAACGTAAATAATGCATAATAAGAATGTTTTTGACCTGTCAAAATGAATGCCATTGCTACTGTTATTATGTTACGCAAATACCCCGCTGGTAAATGTCGTAAAAAATTAAAACGTTAAAAAACAAGATTGAGAAACAAGAAAGTTGTTCGTGTGCACTACCGTGATAAATGTGTTTGTTTTAATTTTTCGATATTGGCGTCATTACCTAAAACTTTGTTCGTAATAGTTTTTCGTGCAATGATACCTTACCTGTACCTTAGTGTACCTTACCGGCGTGCCGTTGAGGCAGCGGCAAACCTCGCTTTTTAGGGCATCAACGACTTTAGTGATATTTTTAAGCAATCAGTGTATCTAGTCTTTAGTGTAAAAAGATTGTATGCCAATGTCAACCATAGGTTTGATAAGTGTCGTAAAAATGTCGATTAATATGTGTCGTTAAAATATTTTTCGCTGGTATTAGTATTATGTCTTTTAAAGTGTTTTAAACATATTAATCTAAGTAGTATTATAAACATTAAAGTCGTTGATGCCCAAGGACTTTAGTGTTTTTATTAAGTAATCAGTATAATTATCTAGTCTTGTGTTAAAAGTTTGTCTGTAAATTTCAACCATTAGATTTGATAAGTGTCGGAAAACTTTTGATTTCATCCTTATTATTCGTTGTCAAAATCATTTTCGCTGGTGTAATTTTTTCAACAATTTAGATTTACAAAGTATTATACAAATATTAATGTAATTCGTACTTAATTACATAATCGATATAAGTTTTCACGGTGAGATTTTTACAGAATAGCACCGCACCACCCTAATTGCGTAACACACTATTAATCGGAAACAGAATCATTTTGAAGCAAAATGCTATTCCATTGCTTCATAAGTTCGAAAAATTTGTCTGCTCAACACGTAAATAACGCAATGAATGTTGTTGAAATGTCAAAATGAAACCGATTCCGATTGATAACGTGTTACGCAACTGCCCCGCAGGATCTTGTCTCTGGCTGGAACCCAGTCATCGCCTACTGGCGAGTCTTACGGACCGTTATTTTTTTTTTAATCTTTATACACTTTTACTTATCTTTACTTTTACTGTTTTTTTATTTCGAAAATTAACATCTAAGGTAAATTTATAAAAGAACCGTGTTGATTTTTAAAAACATCCTATTTTTTCAGCAACGACAGCATGGCAGAAATTAAATATTATTGGAAGCATGATTTTCGCCGGCTACACTTATGGCGTTCACTTTTCACGAGAAAGCATAAATGGCGTCATGGAAACAAGATGGCGCTGCACTAAACATGTCCTTGGGTGCAAGAGTGCAATTTACATTAGCAGTGGAAAAGTTATATTAAGATACGGTTTAGATAAACATAGTCATCCACCATCATTAATACATCAAGAGAGATGTAAAAAAAATAAACTTCTTTGCCGTATTTAATACTTTAAAAAGAGTGTAATAATACACATAGCGAAGCCAGACTCACTTGTACTCTCCGTTTTTGTATTTTTTTTTTGTACTGGGACCAGTATACTTGGGAACTTTCTGGTTACGGAGATATTCAATATACACACAACGGCACTGTATACCTATTTGATTGGTTGCTGTCATTATAATGGACCACTCACTACTGTGTCAGATTCATCAATAGATGTAAACGAAGACTAGCGAATGCGAATAGGTATTTCTACACTGTTTTAGACGTGGAGATTAACAAGAATTTGTGTTTTTTACGGGTATTAAAATTTGCGTAGAACTTTGTATTTAATTTTCTATTACATTTTTTACTAATTGAAATATTCTTTCCATCATACACCGACCATCTTATACTGTTTGTTATATGCTTGGTTGTGACGCAAATTTTCCCCAACTTTCTTCTTTTTTGTATTTTTTGCATGTTTACCGCCAATAAACGTATTTTCTTTTCTTTCTTTCCGTTCTTTTCTTTTTCCACCCTGTAATGAAGATTGATTGTTCTGGAGTGGCGAACGCGTACTGGAAGACGTAGCGTTGGAAGGCCTCCCACAAGGTGGTCCGACGACCTTGTGAAGGCCGCAGGAACCTGTTTTGGATGCGAGAAGCACAGAACCGGTCGGAGTGGAGGTGCTCGGGGGAGGCCTATGTCCAGCAGTGGACGTCTTTCGGCTGAAATGATGATGATGAATAAAGATTGGTTCTAAATTAAAAAAATAATATTTTATAAAGCACCTAACGACATTACTTATCATAATCCTGCGGTCACCCACCCTCTATATTAACGTCATGCATGCTACACTATTATAAATTAAAAAAAAAACCTTTTTTTTTCGCAGCAGAACCAGCAGTAGCAGCAGCCGGTACTTTGAGTTTAATGTTAAGTCATGGCTACACCTATGATATACACTCACAAAGGAATATAAATGACATCCCTCATGTACGCTGGCGGTGCAGTAGGCATGGCCGTGGTTGCAAGAGTGTATACTACTCTGTCGATGGAAAGATCATAAACTGTCTTTTGGCGAAACATAACCATCAACCTATTGGCAAGTTCTTTAAAAGAGAAGCTTGGTAAAGGTGTCGTTAACACGCACTAAGTGCACCGCTCGTGTTTATGCAGACTAACAAAGATGTAATTTAGTTTTGTTAGTTGTTGCATTAGATGTCAACCTTTTGGTATCGTGCTGCTGACGACACGCGTCGACAGCTGCAGTTGCCTCTGTCGTATGTATGCACACAAGTGTCGTTAAAATGTCGTTCGTGTTTACTCATATTAATGAAAGTGTTCCAAAAAAACTTGTTCGTGTTTTATGCTCATATTTTATTCAAAATCAACCTTACTGTATGGTAAATGTCGTTAAATAATAATAATACTGTTCGTGTTTAATACCCATCTGAATTCGATGTGAAATGGTAAATATCGATGTTATTTTATAAATTTCTTTAAAAAGTGTTGTTTGTGTTGAATACTCTTGTTTATCTATAGATGTCGATATCAATCTTAAGTGGTAATTGAGGCAGCGATAAACCTTGTTTTATTAGGTCATCAGCTACTTTAGTGCTTTTAGTAAGTAATCAGTGTAGGCGTCTAGTCTTTAGTGACAAATATTGTATCTATCTCTTGTATGGTTGACCATAGATTTGACAAGTGTCGTCAAAATATCGATGGCAACCTTATTAATACGTGTCGTTAAATCTCTTTCGCTTATGTAACACTCAATTAAGATTTTCAAACTGTTTAAAAATATAAATGTAGTTCGATTCTAATTAAATGATCGATGTATACTGCTTTTTTTTTGTATTGGACTAATTATATGTAGCCTTTTTTTTTTTGTTGTTGGCGGGGGAAACCTTCAAAAGGCACGCGACCTCCGGGGAGGAAGGTCGCAGAGTGTGGGATTTTTACCTAAGTAAAACCACCCCGGTGATCACCATCAGCACCCGAGATTCGATACATCGGGTCTTCGTCACGATCCGACATAGTTTAGATAGGTGTGGGTGGGCACTGCAGTGGGTACTCGAACGAAAAGATTATTTGAATTTACAGTAACTTTAATAAACTAGCTATGAACAACCGGCACACACACGTGTGTCGGAAACAAACACGTGCGTTGGTATTGAGCGTTTGCCGAGACTGTCCGAGCTCGATCGACTGTCCACTGTAGACTGTCGCAACACTCGGTCTCTATGCTCATCATATGCCTAGCCTTTTCCCAACAATGTTGGGGTCGGCTTCCACACCCACTGCCAGCCTATCTGACCTCCACAACCCAGTTACTGGGTAATACGATACTCCTTTAATAAGACTGGTTGTCAGACTTTGGGGTCTGACTACCCGTAACGACTGTTAAAGATCCAAGAATGACAGCCGGACCAACGGCTTAACGTGCTTTCCGAGGTGTAGACGGGTCTCGACATGTAAAGATGATTACCCACATCCAGGGACCATAACCTGATCCTTCGACCCGTGCGGTTGTTAATACTTAGCCACGAGCCACTCTCAGCACCTTCTTATTACCGTTCAAAATTAAACCTTATTTCTTTATTACAGAGAAGTTATTGAAGATTAAAACACCTAGATACGAAACAAATAGAAGAGGAAAACCACAAATGATACTGGCTGGCTTTTCGTACAACGTTCATGTCAGGACGCCCATTCATAACGGGATGGAGAAAACAAGATGGCGCTGCACTAAACATAAGAAAAGTTGCAATGGCGTTATTTACATGGTGGATGGTGAGGTGTGCAGCCCACTGCCGACTCACAATCATCATCCTGAATACGAAGAATAACTTAATGTTTTTCGGGACACCAAACGCCCCAGAAGTTATAACAATAAAACTTATACAAGGTTATTGGTAAAATATTAACAACCTCTTAAGAGGTTATTATACTCATCATTATGAACAACTTTTACTATGGGTTGTTAATAATGTTTTACCAATAACCCTGTATAGTGTCTCGTTCAGTGTCCTTCAACCGAGTAACAGACGGCCAATTGCCGTAATTAAAAACGTTCTAAATCTAGTCGCAATCTCATCTTAGCGAAATTAGAGGTATTTTTGACAGATTGAGACTGAGAGCAGGGGGGCTTACCATCACCTCTTAAAGCAGGGCAGAAGTTGAACTGCACTACTTTTTTGTAAGACGTCTTAGTGCAAAAAAGTAGTGCAGTTCAACTTCTGCCCTGCTTCATCCTGAGGTGATGGTAAGCCCCCAGACTGTGAACGTTCTAAAAATTACGAGAATTGCCACTTTGGTTAAAGTTTCGGAATCTTTGTAATGTATATTCCGGAGTACAAGTGGATGAAAAATTTGGTACTTAATTAGAAGACTTTAATTAAATTAACGCAGCCGTGATTCTACAAAAGTATGTTTCTTGTCAACTTACTTCATCATCATCTGCCTAGCCTTTTCCCAACTATGTTGGGGTCGGCTTCTAGTCTAACCGGATGCGGACCATCTACTTACATATAAAGGTTAAAATAGAAATAAGGTTTTTATTTGGGTCACATCAGGTCTCACTAGCATGATTGGTGACGAAAAAAATTATGCCCACTGGATTACATTTAGTTAATTATGCCCACTGCATTACATTTAGTTAATTCCAAAATTATGACTTCGCTGTTATGATAATCTCACACAGTGAATAAAAAATTATTGTCCAATATTCTCAAAAATATATTATACATTTTCCGGGACTGAGTGACTCTTAACGTATGTTTCTTAATGTTTTTTACAATTTATGAATAGTTTTTATCAAGTAACACCTTTTGGTACCTAATGACTTTTTTTTTTCAAGAAATTGTAATGATAGTTATAGAGATACTTGTATTAAAATAAGATTGTTAAATTAACTGGTTTTCTTACGTACCTACATTCGTGTAATTTAAAAGGCAAACGATAATATGGCAAATGGTTATTAAAATAATAATAATGTATGTTCTAGCTTTATAGGTAAAGGCTGATTGTGGTTTTTCTTTCAGGTTGAAAATCTCATTCGCACACAAGCCTCGGAGAATGAATGCAGTCAAGACAAACAGGTAGAGACAGACAAAGACAGGTATTTACCATGTAGACAATATAAAGTATAGACGCCAAGCACATCAAGCTACCCGAAACTGTCAAATTTTCCCAATCAACTTTGAACCTTATTCTTAAGCGATAAAGTTGAAAATCTATTAAAGAAATTTGACAGATTGTAGTAGCTTGATGTGCTTGGCGTCTGTACCACAACTGAGTTATTTTTTTCGTCATTATCATTTATTTTATCGCAGTTCGCTACATGCACATTCACAATTATATATTTGACCTCTGACAATGACATGCAAGCTATTTGCATACCTGTGTGCAAGATACAGACATGTGTATTTGAAAGAAGCTTGTAGTAGCTTGTAGTAGCTTGATGTGCTGGCGTCTGTACATGGCGATTATTATTAAATTAAAACTAAAGTAAAGTTACAAGTTTATTGTCACAAGAAGCATTCACAACAATTTGAAACATAGATACCTACAGTATTTAAATTGCTACCCAAACTAAGCCAGAGCTTGTATTTTTGGAGTCAGTTCTCAAACGTGCAGCATAATAATGGAATGGATAAGAAAGCTAACCTATAGTGAGACTGAATCACTTCTACAACAGATACACTAACACTAAACTAACACTCCACACAAACTCACACACCCTCGCACACATACACACACCCCCACTCACACACACCCTCACTCACACACACCCTCACACACCCTCATTCACTCAAATCACCTTGTTTTTGATTATGTACTTGTATTTTATAGTTTACACTTCTTGTTTTTGAAAGAGCGGAGTCTCCTAATACAGGCATTTTTTGCTTAAAAGGAGGCTCCAATCTCAAAATTTTTCTGTACGTTTAAGATTATCAAATAAACTATTTATTGTTTAAAAATAAAAAAAATAAAAAAAAATAAGGAGATCGTGTCACCCTGAATGTACTGACGTAAATTATCATTACTTATAGCATATTATTTATTTATTTGCTCTCATGTACAGTCAACAAAGGAGTTAAGTATACAGTAGCGTCGGATATAGTTGAAGTTTACTAAGATCACACATTTTACAGAATATTTAGCATTATTATGTAGGTACTACTTGCAAGCGTGGGTGCGAGCGCGCATTTACGTGTGTAGTTACGCCTTTAATAATAGCAAGATATTAACGTAGAAGTCTTAAAAATTCGAGAACTGTGTGGCATGTTTATTTGTTATTTGAATTTAATATTGATTCCTACCTGCTGGCTAAAATAAATAGCTATCGAATACATGAGCGAATTGAGCATACAATGTTTTTGAAGCGCATTGTCTTATGAACTAGCCTACTAGGAACACTTGTGCATTTTAATACCATCAACACTGTTTTAAACATCGAATACACTGTGTCAATTTCCCTGACAGTAATTATAATAAACACAGCCAAGTATTTTATAGTGTTTATTTAAATTTAATTATCCTGATTTCATGCAGTCAATAAGGACTTGCCCTTATTTATAAACGTTGGTTCAGGGGATCAGACCGGAATAAATCGTTTAAAGCAGTTCAGATCAATGTTTTTTCATTTTTAGTTACTGCTTATTTCTTTCAGTGAAGAGGCCGATTTTTTAGAACAAAAGACTGTTCGGTACTAACCAGATAATTCCAGTCCTTTTGGAACGGTGAAGGGAAATAGCTTGAGGAAACTGGCATGTCCTAGAATAAAAATTTGAAGACATGTGACATCTACCAACCCGCACTGGGCCCGCGTTGTAGATTACGGCCCACTCCCTCCCACCGAGAGCAGGCCTGTGTCCCAGCAGTGGGAACATCATAGGCTGATTACGCACAGTCCTTTTGAAAAGAAAATATTTTTAAATTATATTGTGTGGTTTTATTAGTCACTACTTTCCATCAAACAGCTAGAGTATGTTCAAAACTAGTGCTTTTAGGGAAGTGAATCAATCTAGCAATGAACTGTCAAATACAACCCGCAAGAGGTAACATGAGACCCGAGTAGCCCCTCCCGACCCCCGCGCTGTTACCGCTCTCGCCCTCGACGCCTCAGTACCGCGCGCTTACGTCATCCGAGCGAAGTCTCAAGTTGACTCTTGCGGGGTGTATAGCTAAAAAAAACCCAATAAATTATATTTTTGTTATTACACAGAACTGAAATTCTTGGTCTCAGCTCGAGGAAAACCCATGATCAGCTATCGTGGATTCAGATACTCTGGGATCATGAGTAATAATTCCAGGAGCCGATGGTACTGTTCTTCGCATCATGCTAAGGGGTGTAGAGCATACATTCGAACTATTAATAATGAAATAATAGCTTCTTCAGAATGCCATAATCATGAAGTATCACAAAATTATTATTATTCGTCTGCGCATATGTAAGTAATATATCAAATAATATTAAATTGAAAATCAAAATAGCTGTGTAGAATTTTTGGCATTTTTTTTATTCAAAAGGTGTAAAAAAAATATAGCCCTAATTATTTGCCTTTTTTAAGATACATTTAAGCAACATTTAAAATATTATATAAATTATGCTTAAGTAGACTGAGTTTTATTCCATAAAAAAGTGATACTTTGTAACTACAGCTATGAAAAAGTTATCTAATACTTGTCTTCTATCAAGTTAACGAATAGGCTAAATATTAAAAAAATAAATAAATCGAATATTTTATCACATAAAAGGGTCAAGTGATTTAAAAAATCAAACTGAAAAGAAAATTATCTATTAAAAGTTTAATAGTTTGCAATAAATGATTACGAATACAAAACCAATTTTATTTAATTAACCATTCTGAGAATACTAATAAGTAATTATATTTAAACAGTAATAAAACGTCATAATGGCTAAACTTTACCACTAAGTCTCCCATTAAAAGACTGATGACTGAAAAAAAAATTGATGTTGGCTCTAAGTTTGCAGTAGGTGACAATATTTTTGTTTTTTTTTGCTTTGCATGTAGACTAGACACCACGAATAAAATGCATCGGGTAAGGCAAGATTAAAATATTAAACAAAAATTTCCTTTCTTTGTTTGTAGTGGTAGTCAATAATTTAGATTTTTTTGGTTACCACGTATATAGCACGAACAAATTCATTGAGTGGGACAAGAATAAAATATTAAAATAAAATTTCCTTTCGCAGGACCACTACAGGAACCGACAGGAGTGGAAGATGACGAAGTTAGTGACGTCATACAATCACCAGAAGAATCAACAAAAGACGAAGATAACGAAGTTAGTGCCGTCATACAATCATCAGAGGTATCAGCAAAAGAGGAAGATGACGACGTTATTTTCATACCAATACCACCACAAGAACCGATAATAGTGGAAGATGACGAAGATACGCCTGCAGATACAAACCGAAACAAAGGAACGTGCAGCTGCACCGGAGCGGCCTGTGAAACGACCAGGCCAGGATCAGCAAACAAAGCAAGGCCCATTGAGGTTACTTCGACCACAGCGGCTTACACCGGAGAAGTGATGAATACGGTTACCGTCGGACCAAGGATCAGATGGGGTTCCTTGAGAGTGTGGCCTAAGGAGGATCCCACCATCATAGGGGACAGTGAGACTAATGCGGCTGCCGCTAGCACAAATACTAGCGCGGCTTCCAATGACCCAGAAAATACTGCTGATCTCACTGCAGCAGAAATCAATGCAACTTTGGATGGTAAAGGGATTTGTGCGAATTCCAAAAGATCAGAAAACAGTTCGGCTACCGGCGGCTTGAGCACCACTGAAGCAAGGATCGTTGTGGGTTACGCAATATCCTGCGCATGTTCTACTGGAACAGAAACCACTGCGGCTTCTGCAATGACCAGTGTGGCTTTAAACAGACCGATAAACAGTACGGAAACCTCTGTAGCAGAGACCAATACGGCTTCTGCTATGACAAGCCAGGCTTTCAACAGAGCAGGGAACAGTGTGGGTTCCGCAATAACCAGTGCGACTTTCAACAGACCGGGGAACAGTGCACTTACTACGGAGTATCTGGTTCCGGCTAATAAGGTCAACGTAGTCATACCCAAAGAACTACAAATAAAATCTAAACAAGAATAAATTTAATAAATAGTTGTCTTATGGGCACGACGTGTATGTCGCAGAGTCCGTAATTTATCAATGTAAGAAAGCCATAAATATGAGTATTCTCATATTTCTCATCTGCAGGATTTTTATAGTTTTCTCATACAATGTGTAGTTCATACAATAACATAGTATTTATGCACTACATCAAAATGATCTACTTGAAATATAGTTACTTTTTGTGTCCATGCAGTTAGTGTCTCCCATTTACTTTGATGTTATAAGATTGTTAAAAACTCTTCTGTGTCTTTAATGTTGTGTGTATATACGTTAAAATCGAAATGTTAGTCAGTAGGTACAAGTATATCTTATTTATACATATACATACCGAATATAAGAGTATGCATCAAAGTGTTAATTAAAATCATGTTATCATCAAATTAGTTAAAACTTACGTGTCACTTAAATATAATATATGACATTTGGAAAGTAAGACTACAAAAAAATATTGTGATTGTAGAAGACTGAACTGTCTGCGAATTAATTGCGTAACACACAGTAGCAATGGGTTTCGTTTCGACAGTTCAACAACATTCATTGTGTTATTTACATTGGTAAGCAGACAAATTTTTCGAACTTAAGAAGCAATGGATTAGCAATATCCTTCAAAACCATTCAGATTGTGTTTGAAAGTGTGTTACGTGATTAGGGTGCTGGTCAGTAGAAAGGTTATTTAGTTGTAAATTATTTATTTGGAATTGTTGGATATACTAAAATAATCTCCAAATGTACCTTTTATTTAAAGATATACAAAAAAAACATAATTATATTGGTGTTGTATTAAAATTTGTCGATTAAATATGTAAACACAGTCATTTTAATATACTTATCCTAGATACACAAATAAGCTAACTTTACTCCAATTCAGATCTTCATCAAATTGTTTTAATGTAAAAGAAAGTTTCGTAGACACCAAAAAACTGGCCAAGTGCGCGTCGGACTCGCACACGAAGGGTTCCGTACCACAAGGCAAAAACGCCGAAAAAAACACGTTTGTTGTATGGGAGCCCCCCTTAAATATTTATTTTATTCTGTTTTTAGTATTTGTTGATATAGCGGCAACAGAAATACATCATCTGTGACAGACGGACAGCGGAGTCTTAGTAATAGGGTCCCGTTTTACCCTTTGGGTATCCAAATATCTACTATCTTCTTCTTCTAAATATATAAAACTCAAAGGTGACTGACTGACTGACATAGTGATCTATCAACGCACAGCCCAAACCACTGGAGGGATCGGGCTGAAATTTGGCATGCAGGTAGATGTTATGACGTAGGCATCCGCTAAGAAAGGATTTTTTGAAATTCCACCCCTAAGAGGGGGGATGGGGGACGGTGAAATTTCACGCGGACGAAGTGGCGGGCGGAAGCTAGTTACTAATAATAAAGCTGAAGAGTTTGTTTTTTTGAGCGCGCTTATCTCTGGAACTACTTGTCGGATTTGAAAAAATCTTTTTGCATTTGATAGCCTAATTCTTGAGGAAGGCTATAGATTACTCGACATCACGCTAAGACTTAGGAGCCGAGCAATAGCAAAAAAGTAAAAAAGAACGCTGACCGAAAACGAAGTAATAGCGCGGGCAGGCGATGCGATGCGACGGGGTGGGTCGGGGAACAAGAAATTTCACGCAAACGAAGTCGCGGGCAAAAGCCAGTCTTGTTATAAACCATAATATAGTGGTTTTGTTGGATAGTATTAACACTAACCTATAAGAATGCACCTTTGCGGTGTCATTTGCTTAACATTGTTCTATAATAAGAATATGTTTAGCGCCTTTCATTTATTTTCTCGTCACGTCATCAAACCATTTAGATACTCTCTGTAGCTTCATCCCCTTTTTACAAGCTTTTATTTAACTTGCACTGTTCTTATGTAAGTATGTATGTAAGTTGTCCGTCAAAATTTGCAAACCATTTTTCGACCATTTGTTGGTATCCGATTGAGCTGAAATTTTGCATACATATTTAGTTCTGGTAACAATACAATATGCAATACTCAATATTGTAATAATTTCAATATGGCCGCCGCTCCAAGATGGCGGATTACATATTTTTTCTCAACCCCCTTAATATGGGTATCAAATGAAAGGGCTTGAAGAGTAGAAAACGATAAAGTTAGTAAAATTACATAAAATTCAATATGGCCGCCGCTCCAAGATGGCGGATTACATATTTTTTCCCAACCCCCTTAATATGGGTATCAAATGAAAGGGCTTGAATAGTAGAAAACGATAAAGTAAATAACATCACACTAAATTCAATATGGCCGCCGCTCTAAGATGGCGGTTTATATTTTTTCAATCCCCTTAATATGGGTATCAAATAAAATGGCTTGAAGAGTAGCAAATGATAAAGTAAATAAAATCACACTAAGTTCAATATGGCCGCCGATCTAAGATGGCGGATTTCATTTTTTCTCATGGGTATCAAATGAAAGGGCTTGAACAGTAAAAAACGATAAAGTTAGTAAAATTACACTAATATTAATAAATATTTAAGACTAAAAAGTAAAAAATAAAATTAAAATAAAACAAAAGTTTTTAAAAACAAGCTTTTATTTAAATAAGAACGTAACCCAAAAAATAAAAATAACGCGAACTAAAAAGAAAAAAATAAATTTAAGTGACACTGTCATTTTAAAATATATATAAATTTTAAAAGCTTGAGGCACTGATGTACGGTATCCGTTCTGGTGTACCTACTACACAATAACAGTGCCTCAAGCTTTTAAAATTTATATATATTTTAAAATGACAGTGTCACTTAAATTTATTTTTTTCTTTTTAGTTCGCGTTATTTTTATTTTTTGGGTTACGTTCTTATTTAAATAAAAGCTTGTTTTTAAAAACTTTTTTTTATTTTAATTTTATTTATCCGCAACTTTGTTTTATTAAGTCTTTCCTCATTTATATATTCGGAATATCTTCTAAACTACTTCATGTCTCTACTCCACACCCAACATTCACATCCATACTCATCAGCACTGTGCTGTGGGTCCCCTATAGCCCAGGCCCAGCATTATGCTGAGCCTTCTTGTCATAGTCATGACGTGCAGCTGTCGCCTATTTCTGTTTTGTGCTCGTGATTAGGTATACATCTATTTTGTCTTATTTTTCTGTTATCAGAGTTAATTACCTTGATGTTCTTATAAATCTATGCCTTTTTGGATGCTCGTGTTTCTGAAACAAATAAACCTGTTTCTTTCTTTCTTTCCTTTCTTTATACAAAAGAGTTTAAACGGAAACCATAAATTTTTACTAATTACTACTTCTTTCCAGGACCAATGGTTTTCACAACTCCTCGTGGCAAGCGCCAGCTGTATTACAACGGCTTCAAATATTCCTGCCGTAATCGATACGAAGGAAAGTCGGACATCCGTTGGTACTGCTCCTCCCACCACTCCAAAGGCTGCAGGGCATCTGTGAGGACCATAGAATATAAAATAGTTAGCCTGTCCGAAATACACAACCACGAACCTACTTCACATTGGATTGATAAAAATATTTTTTGATTAGTACAATTTTATCTTCGTCTAAGGCTGATTTTGCAGATGATATAATTATTATGTTAAATAAAATTAAGTGATGTCCATATTGTAGTGCAATGCAAATAATTTATTAATATTAGGCATAATTAAAAAATACGAGGCTATTATTCTTATAGCTATATTATATGTATGAAAAACTCAGGATTTATATTAATGATATTAATAATGTGTTGTAACGACACCAAATTGTGATTCTTCTAAATATTTATATAATTAATGGTGATGACAGAAAAATATCATCGAATAATTATTTAATATAATTAAGTACGAGGCGTAAAACGTCAACTTTTTATACTAATTGAACTTGTGAATGCCAAGCGTTCAGTAAGTATTTATACATAATTTAGAACCTGAAGGCCACCTTCCTTAATTAAAAACGTTCAAAATCTAGTCGCAAACGCAACCTCATCTCAGCGACAATCAGTGACAAAAATTTGTCAAAAAAATAGAGGTATTTTTGATAGATTGAGACTGAGATCAGACTGTGAACGTTCTTAAAATTACGAGAATTGCCCTATCTAAGCACGAACGCTTTTTAAACTTTACATTCGTAAGAAATAGCCGTAGCTGGGCACATGGGTGTAGTAAAGTGTTCATGTTTGAGTATCTGTTTTTTTTTTAAGTTTTACTTTGGACTTTTATTTTAAACTTCGTTAAATTTTTCTATTGCTGCTATAAATTTTAGATTTGATTTAAATTAAGTAAACGTAACAACAGTTACGGGTTCTTATTTGTTGTCCTTTTTAAATGTACAAAACAAACGTGATAATGTTTTTGTTAAGTTAGTTCTTAATTTAACTTTGTGCTAATTGACAATGGTAATTAAAATGGATTTTATATGTTTTTGTTTTTATTATGTACTTTATGAACTCTTTGTGTGAGTGAAAACAAACAAAGAGGTTTTCTAACTTTTGAGGGAAAAGGGGTAATCTGCCTCTCTTTTCTTGATTTAGCCAAGTAAAGACCGTTAATAAGAATGAGTAGCTGCTGAAACACATACAAATTATCTCAAAAATTTAAAAAAAATTAAACAATAAAATACCGTTTGAGATCCCTAAAACACAAAGCCCAAAAGTTTTAAAATCATTCATTCATTTTTCTAATGTTGACGGGTAGAAAATGCCTGAGGCATTAAGTAAAAAAAATTTAATATACCCCTCTCTTTCTAGCAACATTCATCACCTCGCGTCGTGGCAAGAGGATGATAAGGCTGAAAGGACATAACTTCTACCAAGTCCGGGCCCAAGGCACCAAGATCCGATGGGCCTGTTCCACTCACCATCGGCATGGCTGCAGAGCCGCCATCAGAACAATTGATGATGTCATATTTTCTGTAAATGACCACCACCAACATGATTTACTGAAGGACGTAAAACTAGATTCATCAAGCTAAACTTTTCCAGTATAAGGAAGCTATACTTTTCTAGAGCAAAGACAATCTTCACAGATGAAAGTTCACGAGCGGCTGAGATGTCACGTGCGCATGCGGCTCCTCCTCACAGACAATGGCCCACCTTCCATCCTGCACCGCATTCCATCACCAGTGCAGTTCATGATCTTATGACTGCGTCAGTGAGCTGAGTTTGGGCAGCTGAATTTTGGGCCAAAGATGTTTTAAATTTTTGCTATGGATCCGTTAAGAAGAGGAAGTATACGCCGATCTCGCATTTTATAAGCTTTCCAGTCAATGAGAGGTTTCTGAGTTTATCTTGGACATTACTCATATCGGTGAAGGAAAAATATCATGAGGAAAGCTGGACTTGTAGTTAATATACGTCTGAAATCACCAACCCGTCTTATGCAAGCGTGGTGATTAATGCTCGTGCCTTCTCTGTATGAGGATAGGTCTTTGCTCTACAGTGGGACAATAATAGACTGGTATTTTTATGTCGTCGAGTGTACATTGCTATTACGAATATAATATTGGGTGTCTTTTTAAAGGACTGTGTCTTAACCACAGATATATATACACCTAGATAACGCAAGAACAACTACTTCGCGTGCCAAAAATAGCACCAGCTTACGTTCAAAAATCGTAAGCCGCCACTTTCGCGCTCAGTCTTGTGTACTGCTGGCTGGGTAAGCGTGAGCGAGAGCGCGAGCTTGTGACGTCATAGAAGGTAGTCAAAAAATGGCACGCTTGGTTTTCATACAGTTCGTGATACTTGCGTTGTCAAGGTCTGTCTGTCTATAATCTGTGATCTTAACACTCAGGCGAATAATTCAAAGATGCATAACATGGTTTAAAAAGAAGTTATGATATAACTTGTTTGTTTGATTACATTGAAAAAGATTTTCACGTCACCTGCTAGTGACTTTTTTCGAATGCATGAAAATCTTTTTATTCAGTAACTGCACTATCTCCCCGTGGTAGTGCAGAATGCATAAGCATTTCTCCAGGTTAAGAAAAAAAAAAAGGTTGTAGATTTAAATTACATTTTAATGTATCGTTTCATGGGCTTCCTGTAAAAAACTATGATAGAAAAAGAGTTACTGTTTTAATAAGTCAGTCCTCTATAGATTTCGTACTTTCGCCTAATGGAGAATAGATGTATATAATTTATTTAGTTATTTTTTTCCGTTTTATTTATTGTGTGATTTATAGTAGTTACTTTTTGTTTATTTAGTTTAAATAAATATACAATTACCTAAAAGAGTCTTAAGTACAGACGCCAGCACACCAGAAACTGTCAAATTTTCCCAATCAACTTTGTACCTTATACTGTAGCGATAAAGTTGAGAATCTATTAAAGAAATTTGACAGATTGTAGTAGCTTGATGTGCTTGGCGTCTGTACCACAACTGAGTTATTTTTTTCGTCATTATCATTTATTTTATCGCAGTTCGCTACATGCACATTCACAATTATATATTTAACCTCTGACAATGACATGCAAGCTATTTGCATACCTGTGTGCAAGATACAGACATGTGTATTTTAAAGAAAGAAAGAAAAAGTATTTATTGCGACTCGTACCTAGGAAGATCACAAACTAAACTAAACACAGCAAAATAAAAATCCAAGTTATATAAAAAAAAAAGTAACAAAAGGAAAATGAAACAAAGTCCTATACGAGGCCAAAAGACTCCTATCTCAGCATGATGCTGCGACATTTAAAAAATAAATGTCGCAGCGCTGGTATTCTGATAGGGTCCGTTTTTGCGGCGTAAAGTCTTTTATTTGGGATATATAACTATGCTGTTGCATGAAAAGAAAAAAAAAATAAAGAAAGGATATATGTCTATTTGCAGTAAAACATGACGCAAAGAAAAAACACAAAAGAGAACAAGTTGGGGTAAAACCATATCTACACAAAACGGCTGTCGCTCAGCATAATGCTGTGATCCTATACGAGACAGAGCCACAGCGCTGTTGTGCGGTTTTAGAACGTTGATGCGATGACGTAAACTGGTGCAGCATAAAGTGAGATACAAAAAGCACAATAAGACATAAAATAAATACACAATTTAGATCCTAAATCTATAACCAAATATAATATTTAAATGGCAACATTCTGTTGATGAACAATCTTTTTTTACTTAGCACCCTGTTCTAACCTATTCTTACAAAAATTTCAGCGCGATTCGTACTTTCCCAGAGAGGTAGGCGAATGATCCAGGTGAATGGATTCACATACTCATCATTGCCTTCAAAGTCAAAGAAAAAAAGATGGCGGTGCTCAACTCATTCACCAATGGGATGCCACGCTCACGTCTTCACTCTGGATGACCTTGTGATCGCTGTGAATGGGGAACACGGGCATCCTCCGCAGAAGATGAGGAAAGTTAAAATAAATTTGTTTGATAACTCGCAGGTTATCCAGTAATATGTATAGTAAGAAGTCGTTTTATGGGCCAATCGTAGACAGAGTAAACTATAGACTGCTGCATATCTTCTTTTTCATTCGCACAAGAAAAAGAGAAATATATTAACGTCACTAGCAAAGAAAAGAGACAGAGTAAGAATATTTCTGTCCCTTACTGCGTGTCGGCTAAGCACATCAATGAGCACAACAAGTTTGACGTTTATGAATGAAATAATAAAAACTACACCGCGAGTAAACGGAAAATAAGATCTTTTTCGTGCATAATTCAATAATAGTACATTTGTGCAACTGTGAAAATGGTAAGGTGCAGTGTAATAAGCTGTAAAAATGATAGTATGATGAAGATTGCCGGAATTTTTTGTCCCTTTCGGTGACACGGATACCATGAGTCTGTAGATTACTCTGTCGACGGGTAACATTATGGCCGCCATACCGTACAAATTGTTCTAGCAAATCTCTAACTTATTATAAATTTACTATACAGAGATTTTTTGCCATAATATTCTTGATAAGACTTAGTTTCACTACTTTATATCTGACTTCAAAAAAAGGGGGAGGTAATATATTCGACTGGTTTTTTAAATTGTATATTCTTACACCGATTTTTCTTGTGTGATTATTTTTTCGTGGTGGCTTTTTGTGATGGTTATTTTTTCATTTGGCTCGCGTGGGGACGCGAGCCAAATGAAAAAATAATCACACCTTATTTTTGTTAACCTTGTCTTAGCTTCAATAACTTTGATTTCGGAAGTCAGTGACAAAAACGAAAATACAAAAGTAAAGTTATTTTTCACTTTGAGCTTTATAGCGTTTTTCTTTTGTTTTGAAGTCTGTATGTTTTCGTTGTAAAAAGTTTTTATATTGTTGTGCCTTAGTTATTTTTTATACATTTTTACATTAATAATAATAATAAAAAACATAAACTCACGCTTTCTTCCCATAGCTATAATACTTACGTGTGTTATTAATACATAATAGAAAAATTAGAATCAACTAAAATACAATATTGAAGGGAAGGGAAACGATCTCTTAGGAGTCCATAGATATCCGTGTAGGAGTCTTATTTTTTTATATCTTTTATTGTCTTTATACATCTTAAAATGTACAGACACCAGCACATTAAGCTACCCGAAACTGTCAAATTTTCCCAATCAACTTTGAACCTTATAATTTACCGATAAAGTTGAAAATCTATTAAAGAAACTTGACAGATTGTATTAGCTTGTTACATCATAACTGCGTAACCCTTTGGAGATTACGTCATGCGTTATGAATCAAACAAATGGATGTATTTTTACTATTAATTACGTGTTGTGCATCTAAAATGTGTGAAGTCTGTTTTAGAATAGTTTTTTTTTGTTTGAAATTAATTAAGGTAAAATATACAAGTACAAAAATCATTAATTAAAAAGTTTGTTAAAATTAGTTTTTTACCTACGGCAAGTTTTTCAAGTTCAAGCTATGAACTTGTCTTTGTGTTATTTTTTTGCCAAATTATTTATAAGCAAGAATCCCAGTATTTTCACTGGCCAGGGCCGGTTTTTGTAGAAAAATATAATATATCATTTAGGGCTGATTTTTCAATCGACCGATAATTTTTATTCGTGGAATAAAATTGACGTCTGACAGTTTTTGTATGAAAGAACTGTCAAAAATTCAAAATTAGTCCTCCGGTAAAGGTATCTGGCGTTGGAAAAATCAGCCCTTAGACACAGACAATATAAGTCATGTAGCCTATAAGTTGGTATGTATATAATATGTATCCTATAAAAACACTTCAATTTACCTATACCATGCGATCTACCTCCTGTGTTTGTTCGTAATAATAATGTGCCATGAAATAAATTATAATTATATAATAAATAATAACTTTTTTTTTTTAACTTCTATGTAGATACCAACACTAATGAACTTTTTAAAAATGTTAAGCCGCGTGCAGACATCGCAAGGCATGCCCCACAAATGCCTCATCAGCCGCCATTGTATAACGCATTTTCTGTCACAATCCGAAGGATTTTGAAGGAAATTGATTATCAATTGCTTCATCTGTTTGAAAAATTTATCAGCTCGAGTTTTTCTGGTTTTGTTTTATTCTATCCTCTTACTGACTATTGACTGGTACCTACCTAATTAAATCTGTGTTATGTGCTGATGGTGATCACCGGGGTAGTTTTAGTGAGGTAAAAATGCCACACTCCCCGTCGTCCCTCCCCGAAGGTCGAGTGCCTTTTGAACTTTTCCACCCGACAACAAAAAAAAAAAGGTACGTGCCTATTGCATGTTTAATCACAGAAAAACATGTTTGATTTCAGAGACTCCACCAAAATCCTTTTACCGGACCAAGAAAGTTTCCGACAAGAACAGCAAGGAGACAGAACAACATCAACATCTTTTTGAAGAGCTCATGAAAACTTTGTCCAAAGAAAATGTAAACTTTTGTGAGTTAGAAAATCGTATTGATGCTATTTGCGACACAATTTAAATCAATGGAGCGTTTTTTAACCGACTTCAAAAAAGGAGGTTCTGTATTTGACCCGTAAGTATGTATGTATGTTTGTATGTCCGCGATTTTCTTAAAAAACTGATAAAGCAATTTTGATAATAAGCTACATACTTTTAGGAAGGTTTTAGTATATAATACGTTAAGTAATTATTCTTATGTACGAAGTTATATGCATAAATGTACTGCATCTCCGGTATTTCTATGCGGATTTTGATGATTCTTCAATGCACTAGTGTTAATTGATTTTGTGTGGGGTAAGCAAAATACGCGCATTGACGTGGAGTTGCGGACACCATCCCGTATTACCTATTACTAGGTACAACTAAAAAGTGAAAAAAAAAATTTTTTGTTAAGTTATAAATTTTTATGTACTTATGTATTTAAAAATATCATGTACTTTTCGTGGTATACTGACACACAACATTAGGCCCTCTCCACACGTTCCGCTGCCGACTACTGACTTAGAGTAAAAGGCGGTAAGGATCTTAACGGGTATAAAAATCCCCTTTTCATTACTTAGTTTGATGTGCAGAATGCGTAGATGACGACTTCATGATAGGTCTTTTCATTCCCTGTAATGCTGCTTGTAACCAAATTGTTTAAAAAATCATAGCCCTCCTTTTTGACTTCTGACTTGGTATTCATTTACTTATATTGAATCTATGCACAAAATAAAGTATTTATTATATTGATGAGAAAAGTAACTGATTGGCTTAAATCCTTGTCATATGAAGAAACTGAGCAACTTATTGTATCATAAACACGGTAAACACAAACACACACACCCACTTCACCTCCACTCTACATTTATGTAGTATAATTTATGTAGTATAATTTATATAGTATATAATAGTAACATCCACATAGAGTCTATTCTCTTTTATATTCCTTTTTGAAATGTTTGTAATTCTTTTAATTATTAATTAGCTTTCTTTAGGAAGTCTGTAACAATGTCTTTGTATATTATTTTGAGTTGGGCGTTGATAGCGCCACAGTATCTTACTTTTGTGGCTATCTTCGTTTTCCTTTGTAAATTGTAAACTTAAGTTGTTCTAAATAAACTTTATTTTATTTTAATTCATTGAAAATTCAACTGTTTCAATGTTTGACACCCAATATTCCATTTTATAACGGTAACCATAAGGTTATTTCAATTTTATGAGGTTACTAAATACCTACTGAACATCCAGAAAATATGATAGTAATCCTATGGCCTTCGCCCTTTCTCTTACAGAAGACTTAAATTTACCTATTATAATTACCTAATTACCTAATATTTAAATAATTAGGCTTTTACAGTAACATACAGCTTTTCAATTGATTCAATGTTTATCACAGGATTAACACAGGACGAATGAAACGGCAGCTTACGGGAATAATCTGCGACTACTACTTTAGGGGAATAAGTGCACCTGTGTCTGCGCACACACATGTGCACTGTAATATCTCCCGCGCCGAAGGCTAGTCTCCGTTGAGATTGGCCGCGGACTTGGAGATTGACCGAGGACTATTTAGGGGAATGCGGGAGTCACAGATGGTTGCAAGCAATTATAAAAACTTTTTAATTATACTCCTGATTTATTATTACAGCAGAGTTCATAAGATCAAGAGAAGGGAAGCGTTTGCTACTTTTTAGAGGGTACACGTACTATGAAAGGCCTTCTCAAACGAGCAGGCGGCAGTGGCGATGCTCTACCCACTTATCGCGAGGATGCCGAGCGAACATCATCACATTCAATGAAGGAATTTTAAGAGCATATGAAGAACATAGCCATGCACCTAGTTTGAATGCAATGAGAAAACAAAAAATTTAACTTCTAAAGCCCTCCATCCCAACGTCAACGTTCTGGCAAAGGATAAAAAAGTAAGTGCTCAGCATATACTGAAGCGGCACGCGTCAGCGGCAAAGGCAACTGCAGCCGTCGACGGCCGCTGACGACGTGTCTACAGCTGCCGGCGACAACTTGCCGCTCGTGTACGGTGCCGAAATCGTGTACGCATGCCCCTCGTGTGTATGAGCACTTACAGACATTATCCAGTTTTTAACTGTAATTACTATAACTATCAAGTTCCTGGGGGCCTAAAAAGGCCACTTTGGAAGAATCATAAAATGATAACATAATGGACAGTTATCTGTTAAGTTATTCGTATCAAATCCCATTGGTGAAGCATTTTTCAGTTATTTTTTTTGTCTGTGCTAAAATACCAATCAATCCAATCCAAAGCCAATCCCAATCTCTTTGATTATACGAGTACCTACGTAGTGCAGCGAAAAAAAAGAAAAACACGGTCTGTCTTCGCCATATTTTAATTCATAATGTTATCCTTTTACGATTCTCCAAAGTGGCCTTTTTAGGCCCCCTGTAATGATGTGCAGAGATTCTGTGAGAAGATGAACGAAAGACGAGTTTTTTGTGCCAATTTTTTTTTTGTTTTTTTTTTTTTGTATTAGTTTCACCTGTTGTTTTTATTAATTTTGTGTATTATTGTTATTCCTTGCTTCAAATATGTCATATTTGTTTGTTATAATATGCTTTTGTTTTTATTAATAATGTATATTGTTGTTTTCCAAGAAATAAATAAAAGTTTTCAAAGATTGCATAAACGCTTGTTAGATTTTGTTTTGTAATTCTTATTTTTTGAGCTTACGTGAAACTAAAATAAATGTTATTTTATTACTATGCATATGCGAAGTCTTTCAATGAAAAACTAATACTTTAAACTTCCGTTATACTTTAGACAACAGCGAGGTAATTGCGTAACACACTAACTATAGAAATGGCTTTCATTTTGACAGTTCAACAACATTCATTGCGTCATTTACGTTGTTGAGCAGACACGTTTTTGGAACATATGAAGCAATGGATGAGCAATATCCTTCAAAATGATTCAGATTGTGATTCATAGTGTGTTACGCAACTAGGGTGCTGGTTAGTTATTCGAGATTTCAATGACCAATCTCGTAGACACTTCAGTAACATTGCAGGGATCTAGGTTCAAGGATAATTTATGGTAGTGGTGGTGGTGTGGGCTTCTTAAGTTATCTGTAGGATAGTCTCTAACTTAATAATATAATATTATAATCTATCATTACAGCGGAATTCATACAATCAAGGAAAGGGAAGCGTCTCATACGTTTTAAAGGATACACGTACTTTGAAAAGCCCTCCAAAACATCCAGGCGACAGTGGCGATGTTCCACCCATTTAGCGCGAGGATGCCGAGCGGACATCATCACAGAAAGTGAATTAATTATAAGAATTCGCGATCAACACAATCATGGACCTCGATTGGATTTGGATGCAATGAGAAATCAAAACTACTAATTTAATATTAAATTCTTTATTTTTCATAAAACGCTTGTGAATCTAAAACAATCGTTGTATTGACTATGTATTTTAATTATTTTATAAGCCTCTTTATTCTGAATTGTTTTCAATCTGTTGTATGTTGTTAAAGTATGCCTCTCAATTCAGCATGCCTCTTGGCATATGGCTCCTCCAGCTGTTTCCATTTCTATAACGAGCCACTCTCCTCCAGCAAGAGCCCGCTGTAAGTTTTATCTCGTCCTCCCATCTCCTTTGTTGTCTTCCTCTTTTCCGTTTACCATTTCTGGGATACAAAACAGTTATTAATTTAAACCATGAAAACTGACCAGCAAAATGGAGGTGGATTGGACACATTATGAGAGCAAAACAGGAAAAATGGTGTACATTACTATGTATAATAATAGTATTTTAATAAAAACGTAAGACCTACAATAAAACTTTCATTTTCTAACCCTGCAACAAACAAACAAACCTTGTGACCAACGTAGGACCAACAAAACGTAGAACGAACAAAACAACAAAACGTAAAGCGGACAAAGGTATAGTTGTTGACACACGAGACATTTCGGCTTTGTCTCAAGAATGAAATGCTTTTTTTTGGTTGTCTTTAGAGATGGTACAAAAAATATTAACTTGAATTTAATTTTAGTTACTATTAAAAATTAAAAATACTACTAACTTTCACATAATTGAAACACTGGATTTATTATTACAGCAATATTCCGTAAATCACAGAAAGGGAATCGTCAGATACGATTTAGAGGGTACATGTACTCTGAACAGCCTTCTAAACCTACCAAGCTACACTGGAAATGTGCTGCCCACTTATCGCGAGGATGCCGAGCGGACATCGTCACAGTCGATGAAGTTATTTTTAGAGTACGTGGAGAACATGATCACCCGCCTTTTTGAGTGCCATGAGTAAGCAAAAATTGTAACTTCATATTTTATATTTCTCGTAAAAACTTTCAACAAATCTATAAGAATAATATTTCCATTTAATTTTCCAAATCTGGAATTACGTCATCCGTCTCAAGCCTTTACTGCTACACGTAGGACCAGTTTCCACTTGCGTTACTGTGATCCAGTTTCGAAGATATTATGTGGATACTCGATATTTATGTTTCACTTCTAGATTTTCAATAAAGCCGTACTTACGAGTTTTTAGAAAACTGCCGTTTATTTTAGAAATCTGGTACAACTTCATCCGCCTTTGCCTATTCGAGCCTAAACTGCTAAACCCAGGACCAACAAAACCTAGAACGAACGAAAGAACGTAGGTATAATTACAGACACATGAGACATTTCAGCTTTGTCTCAAGAATGAAATGCTTTCCTTTGGTCGGCTTTAGAGATGGTACAAAAAATACTAATTTGAATTTAAATACTGGATTTATTATTACAGCGGTATTTATTAAATCACAGAGAGGGAATCGCCTTATACGCCTTAGAGGGTTCACGTACTCTGAACAGCCTTCTAAAACTGCCAAGCGACAATGGAGATGTTCCACCCACTTATCACGAAGATGCCGAGCGAACATCATCACAGTCGATGAAGTCATTATAAGAGTACGTGAAGAACATAATCACCCACCTAGTTTGAACGCCATGAATAAAGAAAAATTCTAACTTCATATCTTAATATGTTTCTCTTAAGACCAATAAAAACTTGAATAACATTGCCTTTTAATTTTCCAAATCTGGAATACCTTCAACCGTGTTTTGTCTATTTTGGCGCCAGGACCACAAAACCTAGTACGAATGAACGAACATAGATACTCGTATAATTACAGAGATATCAAACATTTCAATTTTGTCACACGGATGAAAAGCTTTACTTTGGTTGCCTTAAGGAAGGTGCTAAAATACTAACTTCAATACAATCTTTAATCCTGTACTTATTATTACAGCGGTTTTCATAAAATCACAAAAAGGGAATCGTTTACTACGATTTAGAGCATACACGTATTATAGAAGGCCGTCAAAGTCTAGTAAGCAGCAATGGCGGTGTTCTACCCACGGAGCACGGGGTTGCCGAGCTAACATCGTCACAGTTGATGAAGAAATTATAAAAATAAATGATGAACACAATCATGCTCCGAACTCAAAAGCAAATACTCTAACTTCAAATGTCTGGATGCCATGACAAGAGTCTGTTTGATGGTTTAAAGGTATACGGAACAGGGTGTAAAGTTCCTCGTCCTCTATGGGAAATGGAGGATTCTCCGACTTGACGGGTGTTGTGTTTGATGGGCTACTCACCGACAATTGGTATATACGGGCGTTGTATTTATGGTAGACGCGCGTCGAACTTTCCTTGCGCGATGCAGGATTTTGTGTGACGTCAGTGTGATGCGTTGTTCGCATGTGGCGTTGTAGATGCCGCGACGATGTGAACGGTTTACGGACATAAACAATTTTTTTTATTAAGTTAGATTTCTACCACCAGCCACCAATCTCTTATGGAAAAGTGTCAATGGTAGAAATCTAACTTAGAAAGAAATTTTGAATTTCGCGGTCTCAACTACCCATTAACCTTAAACTGTTCCCTCCTATTACATCTATATCTCCATTAGAAATTTTATTGAAGTTTTATTTTGTACAATTCAATGAATTAATCAAACCTCTGAATGTTTCTTACAAACTCCCATTTGTTGAAATAAATGCTTTACTGCAAACGGTGTTTTCATTATAATAAAACCTAGGTATAAGCAAATAATTCTGGTTACGTAATAATAATAACGAATCATTCCCTCTACTTCGATTCAAAGCGGCCTATTCTGTAAAAATCTTACCGTGAAGGGAGCTTGAAGTGAGCTGTCAATAGTGTCAATCCCTAGCATCAGATGGAATGACAGTTCACTTCACCTAAGCTTTTTACAAAATAGATCCGCTGCTATGTCAACTTTCGAGTTTTGTAATAAGTCAATAACTTATTAAAAATGACTTAATGATGAAAAGTTGCCAACTGCCAACTGAGCCTACGTCGATAATACCAATAAAATTAGAAATTAAACAATGGCTAGACGATATTTGTACTTGGACCTAACACATGAGTATTTTTCAGGTACAGACGACGAAATAGGTCCAGTATTCGTCCTATCAATGAAAGGGAAGCGTATGTTAAAATTCAACCACTACACGTATTACGCAACTTCAGGGGGACCGAAAATTCGTTGGCGTTGTTCAAGCCAGAATGGATGCAAAGCCACAGTACATACTTACGAAGATCACGTCATCAGTGTCAACGAGAATCATACGCACCCTCCGAAGTATATTCGGAAATCTCGAATGCATCCTCATAAGTTTAAGTGTTAAGTTAAAAAATGTTAAAATTAAAAAGATAATTTGTGTTCATTGCGGATTAAAAGTTATAGAAGTGCTTAGCTAGGGATTATAAGAAAGACACCAGCCGGTCTTTTCTGTAAAAATCTCACCGTCAAAAATTGGGTGAAATGAGCTTGAAGTGAACTGTCATCCTAATGTTAGGGAGTCTAGGTATTGACAGCACACTTCAAACTCACTTTACCTAAGTTGTCATGGTGAGATTTTTTCAGAATAGCACTACAGGGGGCCTAAAAAGGCCACTTTGGAGAATCATAAAAGGATAACATTATGAATTATAACATGGCGAAGACGGTCCGTGTTTTTCTTTTTTTCGCTGCACTACTTAGTTACAATCATAGAGATTGGGATTGGATTTGGTTTGGATTGATTGGTATTTTAGCACAGATGAAAAAAAATACTGAAAAATGCTTCACCAATGAGATTTGATACGATTAACTTAACAGTTAACTGTGCATTATGTTATCCTTTAATGAATATGCCAAAGTGGCCTTTTTAGGCCCCCAGGAGTGCTGATATTTCTATAAAATATATTTGAAAACAAATGACAAAGTTAAATGAAAAACTTGACACGAAATGCTAGTGTTTTTTTTTAATTAAAAATGTTATAATGCCAAGAGTTCTAAATAAATTATGAATTATAATAGTTAGTAAGTAAGAAGAATAGTGATAGAATTGCCTATAAAGAAAGTAATTATTTCAAAATGATCGTACAGCCAAAGGGATAAGGAGTAGCAATATTGTTAATCTTAAATCATTGTATATTTTACAAAAAAAAAAATTGTTAACGTTAAAAAAAAAAGTAAAAATATATTAAAAAGTAGAACGCTTAAGTGTCATAATATTTCTCGTTTGTGCTATTAAAATAGTTGTTAATTATTTTAGCAAATATTGTATGTTATTTCTATCTTCATCGTATACATTCAGAGTGGCGATTAGGCTAGACTAGAATAGCACAGCAAAAGTTGTTATCACTCTGTTAAAATAATCATCTGCCTAGCCTTTTCCCAATTACCTTGGCTTTGTACTGTGTTTGTGATAATGAGAGAACAATAAAGAATATTATTATTATCTCCTTTATTCAAATAAATTCTTATAAATTATATTTTTAAATATTAGTATAAAGAAATATAAAAACATTTAAAAATATAAAAAATAGTAGCCCACCGGTATCGGGAACAGGGTCCAAGCTACCGGCGGTCAGGGCTCCAGAGAGAGGGACCTCCTAACTATTCGGGCCGTGTCCAGAAGTACCGCTTTCTGGATCAAGAAAGCGGTATTATTATTATTATTATTATAATTATGTTGGGGTCGGCTTCCATGCTAACCGGATGCAGCTGAATACCAGTATTTTACATACAGTCATTAGGGGTAGTCAGAAGCCCAAAAGTCTGACAACCAGTCTTACCAAGGGGTATCGTATTACTCAGCAACTGGGCTGTGGAGGTCAGATAGGCAGTCGCTCCATGTAAAATACCATAGGTATTCAGCTGCATCCGGTTAGACTGGAAGCCGACCCCAATATAGTTGGGAAAAGGCTAGGCAGATGATGTTGTTAAATACTAAAACGAAAAAATGGCTCACGGTTAGACTGTTAATTATTTTTTTAATTGTGTTAACTGACTGCTTGTAATACGTGGTTTCAATTAATGTGATAACCTATTCGCCACACTCCTGTATTTAATATTACTGTAGCGGTAAATCGTGTCTCCTATTTCTATAAAATATAATCTTTCATTGTATTTCTTTCAGCCAAAGGTATAACTATGTGATTACATTCACTTGCTTGACATCTGTTGTTTTTTATTTATCCTATACCTACAGGGTTTTTGGTAAAACATTAAAAACCTCTTAAGAGGAAGCTAGCATTCTTAGTTTCCGAGACTTTCAGGTATCTTTATGTGACCCTAATTCATCGAGTATACAGGGTTATTGGTAAAACATTAACAACCTCATTGTACTCATCATTATGAACAACTTTTACCATGGGACCAAACCTGAAATCGCGAAAAAAAATCAGCTGTTCCCTACATTTTGACGAGATAGGTACACGAACATAAATGTAGGGAAAAGCTGATTTTTTTTTCGCGTAATTTTTTTTTTTTAAATATTGAAAAAAAAACACAGGTTAGTTACGCCTAATCATGATTATTCGTGTAATAAATAAAACGCAACACGTAAATAAGTAACCCTGATTAATGAACAAATTTTATTAATTGCAGAGCTAAAGTTCGCATATTCAAGGCGAGGAAAGAAGCTTCTTTTGATCGACGAATATACCTTCTACCCAAAGGTATCCAACGCAAGAACTAAAAGAGTAAAATGGCTGTGCACTTACCACGGAAGAGGCTGCCGATCCACCATACATACTATAGAACAGACTATTATAATAAAAAAAAATGAGCACAACCACGAAAAGCCTCCTAAAGGGGGTTGGGGCTTCGTTTAAATGCAGGCATCAGCAAAAGAAATTTCCATATTAAAAAATGCAATGTGGTTGTAAAACTTTTATACTTACTCGAATTATCATTTAGGTCGTATTTTTGTGTAATTTTTTTTTATTATTGTTGTTATTTAAATAAAAAACGAGTGTATTATTATTATTTGGTCAATGTTATAACTGAGTTGAAAACATTATTAAATTGTTTACACCATAAATATGTAGGTAGGCTTTTCCATCTATTGTGTTGACTCCTAGGTACTAAATAGTTAAAACAGGAAACTATAATATTCTATTTTTTCCCATTTTCATTTCCACCCATATTTGTGTGCCCTAAGGTAAAATAGTAAAGGACCAGATATACTTCCTTGAGGCATCCCTTCTACAAAACTTGCAGAACTACAAAATACCTATATATTTGATGACACTGTAGTGTACATGTCGGCAGACACATTGATTAGCAGCTGTGAGAGACGGCGACTAGATGGCGCTAGTGGAACGTGCACCAGACGCAAATCATTCACTCTATCGATCATTTGGCCTAAAGGACTTGGTATCCAATCCAGTAAAATATTGTAACGGTTTCCCCCCCACTAGCGATCGCCTTTATAAGGAGCTGCGCTGTTTGATCGGTACGCATTTCCAACGGTTGCGTCGTGGTGCACGGACCACTGTCTCTCGACAGTCAGTACTGCCCGATTATTGGTTGTGGAACGCTGTCTCTGACAATTAGTACTATCCTTATTGCGGTGGGTGCATGGACCACTGTCCCTGACAGTCAGTACTGCCCTATGTGACCGCCTTTTGCCGTTATTAGTTTTAGTATTTCATTTCTGTATTTTCTAGATTTAAGATAACTGATTGTTCAATTGAATAAACTTGTGTTTTACTTCTGATGTCTGGGCCAATCCGACATACATATTTACTAACATAAATATTATAAATATTTATGGGTTCACTACTTGTTAGAAGACGCTCTTCTGGTTGTATGCATAATCAACCTATATTGTTCCCACTACTGGTACAAGGCAGCGTATGCCGGCAACAAAACAGGGACGGGAGAGGTCCAAGTTGAGATTAGTCCCAATCTAGGCATCCTCTCTGTGAGATCCTATAATATTCTTGATAATGACTATGTAAATAGAAAACACACTGGTTACATAATAAGTTACATTAATTAATACGAACTTTTACAGGTCTAACATACACATATTCTAGGCGAGGTAACAAGCTTATTGTATGGGATGGGCATACCTTTTTCCATCAGAAAACGTATCCTAATTACAAAACTAGATGGGTCTGCACAAATTACCCGAGGAACGGATGCCGATCTTATTTACATACATTTCAAGAATCTATTATTAAAGTGTATAACAATCATAACCATGCTGTGTAAGAATCTAAAAATAAATTAATCGGTATTCAAGAAGTTATTGAACCGAAATATTTGGATATGGGTTTTAATAAAAGTGAAGCAAATACAGTCCGGCTGTCAAAAGAACGCGTACCTGACGTGTGTCACTGCGTCAATTCTAGTATCTAATTCGCAAAACACGTATTCATTTGTATGAAACTGACAGGTTTCAAGAACGCGTTCTTTTGTCGGCCGCACTGTAAGAGCGGCTTCGCACTATATCCGATCCGAATCCTAATTAAAGATCCGACTTCAATCCGAACTGGGAATGTTCAAAATTCGGACGGATAGAATTCGGATCTAGTGCGCAACCCCTCATACAAATCCTATGGTCACTTCGGACCGGCATTTCTCGGATCGGATGTAGTGTAGAACCGCTCTAAGTGTACTCAGGTGACTGGGACCGCTGCGCTGTCAAACTGTGAAGGAGCGGTCCCAGTTCCTTATGCCATTTTTTCTTATTATTCTTCAGGCGGCTGGGACCATTCGCGTCACGTTCTTTTCTTGTAACTGTTCTAAAGTTTTTTTTTTTTAATTTCGATTAAACATCAAAATTTTAGAACAGTTACAAGAAAAGTATTATGTAATGCAATACATAGGTAGTATGAACAAAGAAAGAATACAATTACCTAGGTATATGATAAATGATGATGGTATTTCTTATTTCTGTAAATACGTTGACCACTCAATCCCGGCGTGGTACGATATCGGCCCATTACAATAGAAAATCAATAGTGCATCATTAGCGGTGATTATGCGGTTAATTATATACAATTTTACTAGATGAGGTAAAAGCAGAAGTGGTAGTACCTACTGTCAGACTTCTCTGAGAAGAAACACCGACACAAACTCAAAGGTGACAGTCTCTTTTAAAGTCCAGACATAACATAGAAAAGTTTTTTTTTTCAGATTGTTCCCCGGCGACTTTTGTTTACTCAAACCGAGGATCTAAAATGATATTACTATCAGGATACACATTTCACCGACAGTTGGCTCTTAACGAGAAAGTAAGATGGTACTGTGCAACACATCGAAAGAAAAGTGGATGCAGGGCAGTCATCCATACATACCATGACTGCATACTGAAAGCGACGAATGTACACAATCATGAACCGCAAAAGAACTGGGTCCCTAGAGACACCTGAAACTTTTATCAGCTACTATTGAACCGAAATAAATGTTTCTAATTAAACTGTGGTAATTAATTACGCAATCCTATTATATATAATACTACATTATTCACCAAGGGGATAACGCACTGTCTTATGTCACGGACGCTATATTCAAACTCGTTCAAGACGAAGACCTTTATCTTCGAGATTGCTCTACTTTTCGCACCCTTTGCGAGGTCATAATAAGCTATTAAATTTTCCAATATGGTTTTATTGAGAAAGTTTTCATGCGAATTTTTAGTAAGTTTTCAATTCAAATCATAAAAATTATACTATTTATGTAAGTAGAGTTGCACAAACACTTTTACACGTTAATCATATTTTTAAAAGTAGATGAGGTCGGCGTTTTCTATCAGACTACTCTGAGAAGAAAGGCTGGAACAAACTGAAAGGTCACATACTATTCAAGATTGCGGCTTATAATGAAATTCAGCACAATATTCTTTATTACCCGGATAGGCACCAAGGCTATAATGACTTACTTTAGGATAGGTTTGCATGACAAATAATTTGACGTAATCGAGCAAATTTTTTTTTATCAGTCACTAGTTTCAAAATAAATGTTTTTAATTAAACAATGGCAATTCATTACGCAATCCTAATGTATGTCAACTCTAGAGATGCTCTAGGTAGTTGGAAAAAACATAATTGTTTTTTTTTTTCAGATTGTTCCCCGGCGACATTTGTTTACTCAAACCGAGGATCTAAAATGATATTACTATCAGGATACACATTTCAACGACAATTGGCTAAGAACGAGAAAGTAAGATGGCATTGCGCAACACATCGAAAGAAAAGTGGATGCAGGGCAGTCATCCATACATACCATGACTGCATACTGAAAGCGACGAATGTACACAATCACGAACCGCAAAAGAACTGGGTCCGAGACACCTGAAACTTTTATCAGCTACTATTGAACCGAAATAAATGTTTCTAATTAAACTGTGGCAATTAATTACCCAATCCTATCATTTATTATAGTAGATTATTCATCAAAGGGATTAACATAGTCTTATGTGCAGTCATACATACATATAAATACTGCATATTGAAAGCGATGAATGTATACAATCACGAACCTCACAAGAACTGGGCCCCTAGAGACACTTGAAACTTTTATCAGCTACTATTGAACCAAAATAAATGTATCAAGTAATTACGCAATCGTATTTTATATACGGCTGTGAAGGAAAACATCGTGAGGAAACCGGCATGTCCTAGAACCAAAAATTTGAAGACATTCGACATCTACCAACCCGCACTGGGCCCGCGTGGTAGATTATATACTCGTACCTATATTATTGTAGCCCACTCCCTCTCAAAGGGAGGAAGCCTCTGTCCCAGCAGTGGGAACAATATAGCCTGATTATGATGATTTTATATACGGATACGGCCTTCGATATACTATTTAATAAAGAATAAATGATTTAAGAGTTTATGCTTTCTGTATGTACTATGTATATCTATATTTATTGTATATGTAAATTTTACACCACTGCAGACTACCTGCAGTATTGTCTTTCTTTCTCCCTTTAATCTATCCAAGGGTTGTCTTTAAGAGACCGCTTTTAGCGATAAGACTGCCCATTGTGTTTTTTTCTAGATTTATATCTGTAATTTATATGGTGTACTTAATAAAAAGTATTCTTTTATAATAGTATCCTATACATGATGTGCCATATTTACGGTCGGATACGTGTTATAGATTTTCATCTATTCATATATTTTACATTAAATAAATAAATAAAATTGTCTGTTTGCAATGTCAAAATAACAGTTTTTTACTAAATGCATATGAATGCACATACGATATTTATAACAAAAAAACACTTTCTTTTCCGAAACTGAGGGACCGATTTTGTCGGGACTTTCAGTGGCAGATAACTAACGTTATAAGGGGTGATAATGTGGGGATAATGTTATAACTAAGGCTAAATTTATTATAGAAAACGAATTAGTAAAGAGACACATTATCGTTTCCCAACATCTACGCGAACGAAGTCGTGGGTGGGTACAGCTAGAAGAATAATAAATTAAACTGTATCCTTTCCTTTACAGAATCATTTAGCTTCGTTGAAACTCGACGTGGACAGAAAATGATGGTGATATCAGGATATCGTTTCCATCGGCAGAACTTACGGACGAATCAAAGAGCTAGATGGAGCTGTGCTACACATAAGAAGAAGGGATGCAAGGCTTCAGCATATACCTATAAGGATTACTTGGTAAAAGCAAATAATGAACATAATCATCCGCCTAAACAATCTGAATGGCCTTAGGTCCTCTTCTTTCTTTCTTCTTCGTTCTTGGATCAACAATAGTACCAGATCATAGGTCCTTAAACTTATTTTGAGAATATATGTACTTTTTTCTAGAGTCCCCCATTTCTTTTTACTTATTATCTGTCGCGAATCTTCAAATCAATTCAATTCAATTCATCTTGATTGTGGATCATAGGAAACTGTACATAATACAGCTGGTGTTAATTTTGTGTTTTGCGAACAGATATGTCCTGCCCTTAGGGCGTACAATAAAATGTAGATACTACATAAAGTGAGTTTCCATGCATGTCACAAATTTTAGACCATTAAACATTTGTTGGAATAATAAATTTCAATAAACAAACAGTTCGTAAATGAAAGGACTCTCTTCTTCGTCATGGTCTTCATCATGTTTAAGACGCATCATGCATCTATACAATCTGAAACAGCTATTGTCACGATTATATTTAAACGTGTACCTAATATTATTTATAGTCGTAAGATAGGATATATAATTTTCTCTGGGCCTTCTACTGGGGTGTTATCGCCCCACGTTGAGAACCTATGCACTAGATTAAGGATTAGGAACAAAAACATCGCTCAAGTGGCTGCGATTGCATATAACTTGATTATAAACCTTAACTTTCAAACATAACGTTTATTATCGTTTGTAATAATATTTACTACTTTGATTGAAAAGCAAACGTATTTATGGAAAAATAAAACATAATTTCTAAGCAATAAGATTGAAAAACAAAATAAGACCACAACAAGACGTCACCTAAAAATAATCAAATGGACGTCACATGCATGGAAATATATGAAGACGCCTTTAAATTTCCGTCCTCGATAACGTTACAACGTTCACGTATTTCCATATATTTTATGTATACGTGAACGTGGACGTCCACGATAATATTGTCACATTAGAAATGATAAAATAGCACATAACTTCAACTGAACAGCATATACAATAATATCAACAAAATTTAAATGCTCTCAATCTGTCATATTTTTGACTGACCGCGTTCTAATAAATGGAGGTAGAATGCGCGCAACTCACAAGATAAGTCTGCGCGCGACTTTTGACCTTCAAGATTATATCCCTGCCAGCACTTTTAATCACTTTAAGCATAATAATGGCGATTATTTATAAGTACTAATGCCATAAGATTCCAATGCGAAAAAGGGACGGTGCTATCGGTCATGTATAGCTGCGTCTCTCTCTTACATTGGAATAATGATGGCATTAAGCCGTCAGCACACTCTTGACACCTGACATAAAGGTCAAGAAGCCGGCAAGCAATTAATAATACCGATTTCGGCCGAGCGCAGACTTATTTTGCGCGCACGCTCACTATAAAGTTATGATTGATTAATTATTTTAAGTAATGAATAAATGCGGCAGGATCTATGAGTGTTTCAATGTGTCATACTTGGATCATTACTGCTAATTACAGTGACGCGCGATTTGCTTGTGGTAACCCAGTATACAAACATGTTGTGAATGTGTGCGTGGAGACGAGTAGCCTTAGCACGTAACATACACACACACATACTTCCAACTTCGCCATTGTCTCGGAAGGTACACTTTGTAACCAGAAGTAAAGCGCGCGTTGCTCCATGAGATAAAAATATGATATCACCGCGCGTATCCGATGTAATAAGATACAATAGAAAATCAATTGTTTTAAGGATGTTAATTAAAAATATTAATGATTAAGTGATTTTTATGAATAGATATGTTTGGAATAGAGATTTCCTAAGAGAGTGTCCTAATAATTGTTAGCTGCACCGGGCGACGTCATTACGTCAGCGCCGGCTGTCGCTGAAAACCAGCGCTGGGCTCTGTCTTGCTAAGGTCGCAGCATAATGCTGAGTGATAGCCGTTTTGCGTGGATGTGACGCATGTTTCCCCTACCTTTTTTAATTTTATTTTTGTGTCTAAGTTCTTTTTTGCATCATGTTCAACACAAATAAACATATTTTATTTCTTAATATTTCTTCTTTCATTTAAAAATTGTTTAAACATAGTCAATGGTAAAATTTGTTATTTTGATCGATTTACAAAAAAAAAGCACTTCTAAGAGAAAAAAAAACTCAAATTAACTTGAAAAATAAACTTGAGTCTATCGCCCATTTCCTGCAACCATTTGATGATAAATGTTATGGTTAGCAGCGAGTGAAGCCTACTCTCCTCCATATGCACTCTCTAAGCCATCTGGAGCTCCAGTTGACTGTATACATGGCTGTAGTTAATAAAGGCTTCTTTTCAATTGATCCCATAAATGCTTGACGGGGTTGAGATCGGGACTCATAGCTGGCTAAGGCAAAACTGTGATATTGGCCTCAGAAAGTGCTCTTTGTGTGACACGGACCGTATGTAAGTGAGCATTGTCATGCATTAAAACAACGCCGGCGCCCACTCTTTGCAAAATGGGTTAACAAGAGATTGAATTACCCGCTTAACGTAACAGGCGGAGGTTACAGTACCCTCGTCTAGTATTACCAACTCTGTTTTGCCCACCAAGCTTATTCCCGTCAATAATATAAAACTTGGACCCCCAAACCAGTCTGTTCTATGGATGCTCGGTTCTGTACATTCACCTTGTTTTCTCCACACATGGACTCGTTTATCATCACTGAAAAACTTGACGCCTGTAAAGAGTACCTACTCGAACAACCCTGATATTGCTCAGTTCAAATACTCGCGAGCGTACCTTAAGCGCACTGCTTGGTGGGCCCTGGTCAGTTTGAGTCGAACAACACGCACTCGGGAACGTTGACCATGTTTGTGGAGAAGATTACGAATGGTTTGATCACCGAATCTGGGACCAGTAGATTGCCGCAGCCGATTTTGTGCGGCCTGGGCGATTACGGTACGCTCTCTTCGCGCAGTTAACATGATGTACCGGTCATCCTGGGAAGTTGTGGCTCTAATTCTTCCTAATCCAGGTCTCCTAGCTACACTATCTGTCTCCGGAAAGCATTTCCACACGTTTTGGATAGCTCGTCGCGATACACCGAGACGTATTGCTACAGATCTCTGAGAGCCTCTCCTGAAGCATAGCAACAGTTCTTACTGCGCTTTCCATGTCCATGTGACCACGAAAACCAGGTATAGTTATCACGATTAACACCAAAATTAAAAAAAAAACTGTGACAGAGCGTGCCGGGTAACGTCAACGCTTTGAATCGGACTGAGAATACAAGTGAAAGAATTCGTACAACAAGTGTGGTTTCAAGCACTTCACATTTTCCGTCTACGCACTTGAATTCGACGCTATAATAATAATTTTACTGACGCTCGAAACATTGTCAAAAACAAAATTTTGTGCTTTACCTAACAAATGCTTACTAATTATATTTATTCTTAGACAAAAATCTAAATGAACTTAGGGTGAGCCCTATTTTATTTCGAGTAGTTTTATTTTGTTTTGCTGCACTGGCTGACGTCATCTCGTCAACGCCGGCTGTCGCTGAAAACCAGCGCTGGGGCTCTGTCTCGTATAAGGTCTTAGCATTATGCTGAGCGATGGCCGTTTTGCGTAGATGTGACGCATACTTTCTCCCAAATTGTTATTTTATTTTAGTTGTGTTTTTTTTTATTTTTATGCGTAATGTATGCCTCAAATAAACGTAGGTAGTTTCTTTCTAGTATATATACCTATACAATGTATCCTTCTTTGCAGGCCCAACTACATATGTCTACTCAAAACACGGAAACAAGCTGATTTTATTAGAAGGATATTCTTTCTGTCGTCAAGAAAAGTATTCTAATAAGAAAATAAGATGGATGTGTTCAACGGGCTATAGAAAGGGATGCAAAGCTGTCATTCACACACTTGACGATATGAGAGTATTGCAAAAGTTGGAACACAACCACCCGCCTAAAAGAAACTGGTTTCTCAAATACCCATTTCCTAATTAACCGACTTTAAAAAATTGTGAAGGTTTTCCAGTTTTTTTTTACATATGTTTTTTTTCAATTTTCTACCTTGTCTTAAATTGTATAAAAGAAGGTTAATCAAATGCGACATTTATTTATATAATAATATAATTTATTTATATGTAGGCTTACCAACTGAACACATACACAGTATTAACCCACAGTCATTGTAATGATTATAGATATAGATATGTACTTCATATCTATAATAAAGTAAATTAAAGTAAAGTGCTGCACTATTAATTAACTTTTGTATAATGAAAACGATTGAAATTTTTGCAGCCGCCATGTTGGATTTTCATTTCGACCTCACCATCGGCTTCAGCACCCTCGAAAACCATGAAAACGATACCCATGACGACAATTTATAAAATAGTTTGCAACCGCCATCTTGGATTTTTATTTTTACCTTCCTTTTGGCTTCAGTGCCCTCGAAAACCATGAAAACTGTACCTCTCTCTCTCAGTCTTTCTATTATATGTAATAAAAAATCGTATGAAGGGGGCATAACGCTTTTTCGTTCCAGTTTACTCCTAGTACAAGCTCAGTTAAAGAACTTCGTTCCAATACTATATTGACTTGAGCAAATCTATTTACAATCCATTCTTCTTTGCAGGTTCAACTACATACGTCTACTCAAAACACGGAAACAAGCTAATTTTATTAGAAGGATATTCTTTCTGTCGTCAAGAAACGTATTGTAATACGAAAATAAGATGGATGTGTTCAACGGGCTATAAAAAGGGATGCAAAGCTGTCATTCACACACTTGACGATAAGATAGTATTGCAAAAGTTAAACCACAACCACCCGCCTAAAAAAAACTGGTTTCACAAATACCCCTTTCCTTACTAACCGAATTTAAATAATTGTGAAGATTTTCCATTTAATTTTTTAGATAGTTGTGTTTTTTTCAATTCTTAGGAAAATGTCATAGATTGTATAAAAAATGTTAACCAAATATGACATTTATTTATACAGGGTTACTTGTAAAACACTTACAACCTCGCAGGACTATAATACTCACATCATAAATAACAAATTTTGTTTTATGACTTTTAAATTAATTATTCATCAAATTTTTTTTCATAATATAATTTAAAATATTTAAATTGATCGCTCTAAATGTGAAAAAATCCACGCGGTATCAAAATAAAGCACTAGTTAAACAAACAGCGCGTTACAAATGCAGGGGTGGTTGGTACTTACTACAAAATAATGATCTAAAAATGGTTATCAACACACAAAAACTTGACATTATTTTTGGTAAATTCATTAAGTTTTTTAAAAAGTCATAAGGCAAAATTTTTTGTTTATGATGTTACTCATAAACAAAAACATAACGTTAGTGTTTAAAAAAAAAACTTGTTAGTATATAATATATTTATTTATAATTTATATATGTACGCTTACCAATTGAACACATAAACAGTATTAACCCCAAAGTCATTGTAATCATTATAGATATCGCATACATAGCTAAATTTTAGGAAAGCAAGACAATATTAATTAATTTTTGTTTAACGAATAGAAAAGGATTTTTTTTTTGAAACATGTAATACTAATATAATAATTTGAAACAATATATATTATCCTGCCCTTGTCCCATGTTACTTGGGGGCGGCGCAACACGTTTTCTTCTTCCATTCTCCCCTGTCAACCGTCACGCTATCATTCACTCCCTTCTCTTTCATATCATTCCTCACACAATCCATCCATCTTTTCTTCGGCCTTCCTCTCCCTCTCCATCCATCAACATGTATATTCATCACTCTTTTAGTCACATGCGTTTCGTCCCTCCTCATCACATGATGAGATACCTATATGAGAAAATATGATCACTCCTACCCTACTACTTTAACTTTTAGTCGTAAGAATGTAAGATTCTCAATTTCGATAAAAAAAATTGTATCTTGATAAAAAAAAAGGGAGTGATGATGATGATGATTATAGGACTCCCTTTTCCGCACTTAGACTCCCATTCGGTCCGTTGTGCGTGGGTATTCTGGATAACAGAGCCAGCCTAGCTCCGACCAAAAGCACAGAAGCTTCCTGGGAGCTACACAGGCTTCGCGGAGCGACCTCATTTTTCCGAGGATTTCCGAGGCCTCGCATTCCAGAATGACGTGGGCGGCTGATTCCTCGGCGTCAAGGCAGCCCCTGCAAAGGGGGCTGTCTGTGGCGCCTATGTAGTGTGTATCTTGCTCTAATGTTTGGAAGATATTTTTGTTTTATACATGAATGACTATATTTCTGTAAATACCTAATCTATTATAGTCGCTAATCATATTTTGATCAAGATACCTGACACTGATCTGCAAATTGCAAAAAAACGAATTTTGCGGTCTACCACTGCGCATTCACCTTAACTCGCTATAATTCTTAGGGCGAATGTCAACAATGAAACTAAACGCGATCAGAACAATATCTAAACCGCATTCAAGAGCTGTCAGGGTCAATATTCCACAACAATGTTGATAGGTACTGCCAGCTTTTGAACGCGGTATAGAGGTATGAGGAACAGAGTGTAAAGTTCACTCATACTCTATAGAAAAGGGAAGATCCTCCGACCAGACGGGTGTTGTGTCTGGCGGGCAACTGCCCGATGATCATGTCGGGCCGTTGTATCTATGGTAGTTGCGCGGTAAACTCTGCTTGCGAGATGCAGGATTTGGCGTGACGTCAGACGTGACGCGTTGTTCTCATGTGGCGTTGGAGATACCGCTACAGCGGTTTATATGAGCTGATGGCGTCCAGATTCATTGGTGCATATTATTTATTGAAAGTTTTTTTTTTTGTAAAAACTGTTCATATTTATACTAATTAAAACAAGAATAAGTTTAGAGTGCCTCTAGGCAGCATGCTTGGGCCATAACTGCTAATAACTAACTCGTGTGAACCTTTATAAAATCCATTATTTCTTCTTTTCAGAAGCCTGTGTTCCAACTACATACGTTTACTCAAAGTTTGGAAATAAGCTGATTTTAATAGACGGATATTCTTTCTACCGTCAAGAAACGTATGCAAATATGAAAATGAGATGGATGTGTTCAACAGGCTATAAAAAGGGATGCAAAGCTGTCATTCACACAATTGATGGTACGATAGTATTAAAAAGGTTGGTCCACAACCACCCGCCTAAAAGAAACTGGTTTCGCGAGTACCCGTTTCCTCGATACCGACTTTAAAAAAATGTGGAGATTCTCAATTCGCCAAAATCTTTTCTTTATTTGTAGTGTTTGTTTTTTAGCTAAGATTTAATTTGTGTGCATGTGTTAATGATAATATTTTAATATATGCCAATATTTAAAATAATAATAATATGTAGGTACATTTATATGAAAAAAATAAGTAAAAAATCATCGGGCATCAAAAAATTCGTCCGCATCGCTGTCAACAGCTCTGTCTACAACAGGAACAGTGCCCAAAAGGCTGGCAGCATTGCCACGTTGTATGGCGATGGTCTCGTGAAAAGTGTGGTTTAGCTAAGTATAATATTTACCTTTTGGGAAAATGTCATAAATTGTAAAAAAAAAATGTTAATCAAATATGACTTACGTTTTTAAAGTAATCGATGTAAACGACTCATAATTATAATAAGTATGAATAGTTTTTGTGTTCTATATCGTAGAATAATATAATTATTTATTTATTAATAATAATAAATGCTACAATCACCCATACACATAAACCTTACAATCTATAAAATATAAAGTGTGAAATAAAACAATAAATATAGCTTAAAACTACTTTACTTTTGTTACTAGCGTTTCACTAGCTTGTCCTTGTGCTGTCCTGTGGTATTTGTCCGCGGAAGCGACGGAACACCACGTCCTGTGGCCAAAAGTCTTCTCCCATGACGACGGGCAGATAAAAATTCGGTAGCCGCACTACGAACGCCTTGAAGATGACGTTGTGGTGCGACTTCTGTTACTGCACCCTCGGCGTGTACCTCGTTTTCTGGCGCACGTACTCCACGATTTCCTCCGCCTTAGTGGTGTATTGTAGGCTTACCAACATAACACTTCCATTCCATTATACAGGTTGGCAGGACTGGCAGGGACATCGATACGTCAACTGTAACCACGAATTCATGGTAACAGGTTGCGCGCAGATATCCCTTTTTTTTGTTTTAGGGTGGAAAATCTTCATGGATGTCCACCACCCTGGGGGGGCGGAGGGGTCTGTCAGACTCTTACTGACTAATAACCACCCCGGTGTTCCATCTCACACCTACGCCCAGGAGACGCGGGAACGTACGATCCTCCCGCAATTCCCGACTGGTGCGCCGGCCCGCCACTGCGGATCTCCTCGGGTCAGGGGGGGAGTAAGGTGTTTGACTCCCCCCGCGACGTCTAATGTAAGCCATACATGCTACGGTCTACCGGAGAGGTTACCTGTACAGGTTTGTCTGCGCAGGTCAACCACACGTCGGTAGTGTGTATGGGGAGTTGGGGACGTTCCGGTATACCGAAGCGGCCTTGAGTTCTTTTTGCGATGGCATTTGTTGCGGACAATGACGCGGTGGCATAGACACTAGAAAACAACTGACGCGACCTGCGCAGACGACCGGAGTACATGCATACACACACATAATTTATGAAATGATAATGTAAAGGGGTGGGATCCTGGTGTCCTGAAACACAGGCCACGAGCCTAGCTTAGGCACCAGTCTCCCACAATATATACTTACCTGAACTATGTATCTTTGTCGAATCTGTCGAATGTAAAATGAGTCATGTATATTGTGGTGAGAAAATAAAGTTGATTGATTGATAGGTACACTGTACGGTCTCACTCGAAAGAATTGGTTTTCGATTTTGCGCCGGTCGCCTGCGCAGGTTCAAAAAACTGCACAGGTCTATTCTCACACACGCTCCGGTTCACCTGCAAAGGCATATCTGCACAGGAAGACCTCTCCTGTGGACCGTAGTGTGTATGGCCTGGCGCGCGTAGACTACGCGCCGCCACCTCGGGGCCTGATATGTGGGGGGCCACGGACCGTCGATGTTCCTGCGCCAACCTGTATGTGAATATTACGTCGAAGGCATTTGATTATATTGAACAATTCAATATTTATTAACAAACTACAACATTTTTCGTAATTTATCCTACCTCTATTTGTCTCTGCATCACCCAAAGGTTGTCTGGTAGAAAATGTCTATGGCATTAAGTCCGCTTCTGTAAATGTTGTGGTTTAAATGTTAAATAAATAAATAAACTAGAAGAAAATATGGAATTACCTTTTACACTTCTTAAAACTTAATTTTTTGTTCAAATTCGCTCTTACTATAGAATGAATGCGCATAGAACTAAAAAACAATTGATATTTCCAGTAATTAAAAGAAAAATAAGTTTGGAGTGCCTCTAGGCTCATGCTTGGGCCATAACTGCAAATTACTAACTGAAGCAAACCTTTATAAAAACCATTCTTCTTTTCAGAGCCACTTACATACGTCTACTCAAAGCGTGGTACAAGGCTGATGTTATTTGAAGGATATTCTTTTTACCGCCAAGAAACGCATTCCAGTAAGAAATCAAGATGGCTGTGTTCAACTGACCATAGAAATGGGTGTAAAGCTCTCATTCATACCGTTGACGATAAGATAATATTGCAAAAGTTGGAACACAGTCACCCCCCTAAAAGAAACTGGTTTTCAAAAAATCCATTCCATTCTCAAGCTACTTTTTGATTGGTTCACAGAATTTAGGCTACGGACAGGCAATAGTGTAACCGACATAACTTTTTAGTTGGATCAGTTTTCAGTACCTTCTCTTCTACAATACAATACGTCTAGAACATTTTTTGTAAAGAACGTAAAAGATACGAGTGACATAAATAAAATTAATGAGAATCATAGTCGTTTTTTAATACCAAACACAATTAATAAAAATGAATGCATAACGTTAAATTTATAACGACCATCAATTAGACAGAGACCGAGTGATAAAGTGGAACGGACGATAGTAGACTACAAATCAAAGAGTATAATAATAATTGCGGGGCGCAGCTAGTACTATTATAATATTTGAAAACTTCAGGGATATAGCGACGCTGTTTGTACATGGTCACTTTCTAGAATCACAAAAAAAAAATTGACATAAAATAGCGCCAGGTGTAGCTTGACTTTTGTTGCGCGGCGAAGGGTCGCATGCGACAGGTGACAAAAAACGACCGTGAAATTATCAGTCGTTGGCAACTCCTCGCCGAAATAACACGTGTTGTGTGGCTTAGTTGCAACACCAGTATACAAAACTTTAAAAATTAAGTGTGTGACATCAAAAAGTTTACCAAAAAAACCTGTGGCATTATGGAATCTATCAAAAACGATGATATTGAACCTACTTCAATGTTTTAGGTTAGTCATTTTGTATCGCTAAAATTATTCATATATGTAAACAAAAAAGAATCTCCTGAGCGATTTGCTTATACTTAACTTAATTCATATTTTTAAGGTTTTATACCTGCAGAATACATACTAATATTATAAATTCGAAAATAAATCTGTCTGTCGGTATGTCACCTTTTCATGCCTAAACCACTGAACGGATTTCGATAAAATTTAGCAGAAAAATAGATTGCATCCCGGGGAAACACATGGGATAGTTTTTATCCCGATATTCCCACGGAATCGACACTTATGCGGGTGAAACCGCGGGGCGCTGCTAGTAGTTCATAATATTATTATAACATAATTTGGTCAAAGAATGAAAGTAAGGAGAATTAAAAGAGGTTAGTTTATAAAAAAAATTGTGTTCCACAGTGGCGTAATAATAGGGTGGCCAATGTATGCAAGGGTCCCAACGTGATAAAAAAAAAGCAGGTAACTACAGTTGACTCAGTTCTTCTCACTAAAGGATCAATGCTTTTGAAAGACTCGTAACGCAATTATTTATCTCAAAAAATAAAAGCAACAATTTTTCAAAGAACGGAGGCCACCTGCCCTTTCTAATTATAATCAAGTATGTAGATATTTTTTTTGATAAAGTACTTAATTATATTATTTATGTTACTACACAATCTATATAAATATTACTATATATATTTTTTTCTGTAAATATATATTAAACTTTTCATGTTGCCTTAATAATTAGATATTATGTAATTTAATCTTAAATTAAATAAAAAAAATAGTAAAAATGTAAGGCAAAAAACATCCCCAAAAATCCTAGACCGTGTCTTGAAAAGGACCAGTGTCCTTTTTTTTCTTATTTTTCTAATTCTCATTTCCTTTGACGCTGAATATCTTCTAAATGAAAAAAATGTATTACTTATGTTAAAAATATTGACTTATCCTACTTTACAAAAAGACCCTAACTGTATCATTTCCAAACAGATTTCTTTACCGTTATCTTAATGTTATAGCAATGGGTTTCATTTGGACAGTTCAACTACATTAAATGCGTTATTTACGTTGTTGAGCAGACAAACATATGAAGCAATGGATTAGCAATATCCTAACCCTACATGTTTTGTACTGATTTTCTTATTACAAAATTGATGACCTGACTCCGTTTAGAAGTCAGTTTTCGTAAGTTAAAGGTGGTACTAAATAAACTATGAACTGGTTTTGTGATGCTACGGCTACATTGTCGCTCTTTGTTGAACAGCAAGACGTAGAGAGCGGTGTGCAAGAGAGAGCGCGCGAAGTGTACCTAGTTCGCGTTATCGCGACAATGTAGCTGTAGCATGATGGTATGGTAAAATACGATGTTTATGGATGATATGGTATCCCTACTCTATCACTCTCTCGTAAGCTTGAAGCTCATTCAACAAGAAATGAGTGTTTGGACACTGAACGCAGTCCTTTTAACAAGTATTGATTTTGGTTACAAATATTGTGAAATCCCCTTTTTTTATGGTGATGCAATAGACAGCAATTATAGTGTTGTGTTTATTAGAATGTATGAAAGAACGAGTGTGTGCAAGTGCACACAATTTAAATAAGCCGATGAAGAAGTGCCTAAAAAGGCACCTAATTATTACAAGTGAGGTTTTTTTAGTTTTTCAGTTTTTATAAAAATAGCAGTGCGATGATAACATTAGATACGTGGGTGGAAATGGCAGTGTCAACGATTACATCTAATAAAAAGAAACACATATATAAAACCCCCTTAACTTAACCCTCAGTAAAAGTTTAATTGAAACGGCGTTTTATTTCATCATCATCAGCCTTTTCTCGACCATATTGGGGTCGGCTTCCAGAATAACCAGATCCAGCTAAGTACCAGTATTTTACATGGAGCGACTGCCTATCTGATCTCCACAACCCAGTTAGTGGGTAATACGGTACCTCTTGGTAAGACTGGTTGTCAGGCTTTCGGCCGAAAGACGTCCACTGCCGCCTCCTCCGAGCACCGCCACTTCGAGCGCTTCTGTGCATCTCGCATCCAGCGGATACGTTTATGTACCCTATAAAAGTACACAAATATAATAATCATGCATAAGTTATGAAATCAGTTTTGCTTCGGCAATATCTATTTCAGTGTCGCAAATATCTATTTCTTCGTCGCATATAATTGTTTCAACTTTCTTTATAACTTAAATAGCAACGTTTAAATTAGAATCCTAAGTAAATTAGAATTGTTCTATCAGTGTTCTTACGCGTACTGAAAAGAAAGTCTATAATTTTTCTTCACCTACCTACACATTTGGATGTCATTCTTTACCTTACTTTATTCATGTGTTTCTATTGTAACGCGCCACCTAGGCTGCCACATTTCGATAACCAATGGATACCAGCTCACTGCTGTCCACCGTAGACCTTCAGACTACGGTTGTCGGGATGTGTCAGTCGGTCGCGCGCGTGTGTCCGGACATCACCTTAACGGACAAACCGACTCGTTACAGGGTTCCTTCCTTCCTTCCTACCTTCGTTCTTCTATTTTACGTTCGTCTCTTCGAACATCAACAACACCGGTGCCTGCACCACCTGCACAGACGTGTCTACGTGCGCTGCTGAAAGCTCGAGGCCCGGAGGCGGTTACTAATACTGCCACCGCCATCGCTCGCGCACCCACGCCCGGCTCAATCGGCTTTATACCTAGTCTATCTTCATAATTAAATCTAATCTTTGTAACGTAATTCTTCTTTTATTTACTATCACCCACCACTACACACTACCTAACGTCCTAAACGTTACAAGGCATTTGATTATATTGAACAATTCAATATTTATTAACAAACTACAACATTTTTCGTAATTTATCCTACCACTATTTGTCTCTGCATCACCCAAAGGTTGTCTGGTAGAAAATGTCTATGGCATTAAGTCCGCTTCTGTAAATGTTGTGCTTTAAATGTTAAATAAATAAATAAACTAGAAGAAAATATGGAATTACCTTTTAAACTTCTTAAAACTTTTTTATTGGTAAAATTTGCTCTTACTACGGAATGAATGCGCAATGATCATTGTAAACCACACAGGTAATATTATTTTCTTCAAGTATTATTTTTTGGTTTTAGAACCAAAAAACAGTTGATATTTCAAGTAATTAAGTAAGTTAGTTTGGAGTGCCTCTAGGTAGCATGCTTGGGCCATAACTGCTAATTACTAACTGAAGCAAACCTTTATAAAAAACATTCTTCTTTTCAGAGCCACTTAAATACGTCTACTCAAAGCGTGGTACAAAGCTGATGTTATTAGAAGGATATTCTTTTTACCGACAAGAAACGTATTCCAGTAAGAAATCAAGATGGCTGTGTTCAACTGACCACAACAATGGGTGTAAGGCTCTCATTCATACCGTTGAAGATAAGATAATATTGCAAAAGTTGAACCACAATCACCCCCCTAAAAGAAACTGGTTTTCAAAAAATCCCTGCTCTCAAGCTACTTTTTGATTGGTTCACAGATTTAGGCTACGGACAGGCAATAGTGTAACCGACATAACTTTTTAGTTTGATCGGTTTTCAGTACAATACAATACGTCTAGAACATTTTTTGTAAAGAACGTAAAAGATACGACCGAAATAAATAAAATTCAAAAAAAAAAAAAAATTGTTTATTGTGACAAATAGAAAATTACATTACATTTATACGTGGTTGGAGCCTCCATTTAAGCAAACAATGCCTGTATTAGAAGGCTCCGCTCTTTCACATCATTGTCATACACTTATACCAACTAGAGTTAATAATAGTGTAATGTGACCTTAAGGGTAAATATGCAATGTAGTACATTTTTCTGTGCTTAGATTGTATTTACTAATCCTAAGAAAAATAAAAAACAAAAAAATAAGAATCTAAATAAAGTTGCGATTTAAATAATTAGCAGTAAAATAAAACTCAAAAAAAAAATAACTTAATCCCAGTCTGTTATTACATGTGCTGTGGTGTGGTAAGTAGTGCGGTGTTATGTGTGAACTGTGGTGGGGCGCGCGATGTTATGTGTGAACTGTGGTGGGGCGCGCGATGTTGTGGTGTAATGTGTGGCTTGGTGAGTGGTGTAGCGTGGAGTGGTGTGATGTGTGTATGATGTGTGTGGTGTGTGTGATGTGTGTGGTGTGTATGATGTGTGTTGTGTTTAAAGTTATGGTATATACAACAGCCACACTTATATATAGTTATGTGTAGGTTAAGCTTAATATAAACAATTGAAAAATTAAGATAAGTAATAGTAACTTGTAGCGTGTGCTTCAGTCTAATAAAATACTTCGTAGTGTAAAGACGTTCTGTTTCATTTACTTTGGACCCCTTCTGTCATCTGTAGTTATATGTGATATATACAGGGTGATTGGAAGATGGGTGCAAAGCTTTAAGGCGAAGATAGTACAGACAATTTAGAACCATTTAAGCCATGATTGTCTTAGACGAAGTCTTACTACTTTTTTTTTACCAATTTATTAAGATTTTTTTCAAAAATTCCTAAAGTTTTAACTAAACTATTTATTTATGGCCAAATTGAATGATGAACGAATTCATTTTTATTGTATTTAATTAAAGTAATGTGTAAGCAATCTAGCAAAACATGTTTTACGCCTCTGTGTCGTTAGACATTTTTTTTACAGATATTTAAAGTTCATAACAAATTTTAAAATTCATAAATACTTTTTGTAAACCTTATTTTAAAAATAACGGAGCGTGCTTTTTTTGTTCAAACCTTTTTGAAAACATGCTTGATAATCGCTCTTTCTTTTGAGGTAACATTTACGCAGATATCTTACAAATTATTGAAATTAGAGCCTAAAAACCAATTTAAGGGAGAAATTTTAAATTTTAGGCAGTCTAACTAAAACAACATTTGAATTAAATTTATTTATGTTTCATGGTCAAAATGTTGTCCGTGATTCCTAATACAAGCACGGCTCCGTCTTCTCACTTCTGTTGTTGTTATTTTCAACATCATATCTCCAGCTTCATTGTTTCAAACTCTGAATTCATTCTCTCTGTCAGTTCTTCTCTCGTGTTTATTTCAACCTTCGTATTCACCAGCTCCTTGGCCCGGCCCCACACGAAAAAGTCCAGCAGGTTCAGATCTGGTGAGCGAACGGGCCAAGGGATGGGTCCATCTCTGCCAATCCAGCTGTCAGGAAAGCAATTATTTAAGTGTTCCCCATGTGTTGTGTGGGTTATGAAAGTTTGTAATGCCCTCCCTAGAAAATTTGCTTTCATCCGTCCACAAGATTGATTTCAAATTCAAATTTTCTAGGGAGGGCATTACAAACTTTCATAACCTTCATGAATGGGCCGCCAAAGACAACAATCCACATTTTAAGAAGCAGGTGTCGTTTCAGAGGAAATTCTCTGTCAATGTTTGGGTTGGAGTAATTTGCAGGACGTTGATTGGGCCCCACTTCTTACCGGAGACTTTCAATGGTGAAAATGATTAGCACTTTCTACAAGTGGATTTACCAGAGCTGATAGAGGAAACCGGTGTCCCGATATTCGCAAGAGACAGTACAGTCATCTTTCAGCAAGACGGCTGTCCAACGCATTGGATGTTAAATGTAAGGGAACACTTAAATAATTGTTTTCCTGACAGCTGGATTGGCAGAGATGGACCCATCCCTTGGCCCGCTCGCTCACCAGATCTGACCCTGCTGGACTTTTTCGTGTGGGGCCGGGCCAAGGAGCTAGTGTATACGAATGTGGAAATAAACACGAGAGAAGAACTGATAGAGAGAATGAATTCAGAGTTTGAAACAATGAAGCTGAAGATGATGTTGAAAATAACAACAACAGAAGTGAGAAGACGGAGCCGTGCTTGTATTAGAAATCACGGACAACATTTTGAACATGAAACATAAATAAATTAAATTCAAATGTTGTTTTATTTAGTCTGCCAAAAATTTAAAATTTCTCCCTCAAATTGGTTTTTAGGTCCTAATTTCAATAATTTGTAAGATATCCGCGTAAATGTTACCTCAATACAAAAAGCGATTATCAAGCATGTTTTCAAAAAGGTTTGAACAAAAAAAGCACGCTCCGTTTTTTTTAAAATAAGGTTTACAAAAAATATTTATGAGATTTAAAATGTTTTATGAACTTTAAATGTCTGTAAAAAAAATGTCTAACGACACAGAGGCCTAAAACATGTTTTGCTAGATTGCTTACACATTACTTTAATTAAATACAATAAAAATGAATTCGTTTATCATTCAATTTGGCCATAAATAAGTAGTTTAGTTAAAACTTTGGGAATTTTCGAAAAAAATCTTAAGAAATTGGTAAAAAAAAAGTGGTAAGACTTCGTCTAAGACAACCATGGCTTAAATGGTTCTGAATTGCCTGTACTATCTTCGCCTTAAAGCTTTGCACCCATCTTCCAATCACCCTGTATATTGGCTACTCAACGTGTTCCAGGAGTGCTTCGGTTTCCTCATAGGTAAGAGGTTTTATCCAGTCTATTATACTCTTTTTACAGTCGTGGTAACTTTTATTATAAAAAAAATAATGATAGTTTGTTTGATACCTTTTCACGCCTAAACCTCTGAACCGATCATCCTGAAATTTTGCATATACGTTGTCAGATGTACAGAAACGGACATAGGGTGGTAGGGGGCTAAACTATGAATTGGTTTTTGATGCTAGGGCTACATTGTCGCGATAACGCGAACTACACTTCGCGCGCTTTTTGTTGAACAGCGAGACGTAGAAAGCTGTGTGCGAGAGAGAGAGCGCACGAAGTGTAGTTCGCGTTATCGCGACAATGTAGCCGTAGCATGATGGTACGGTAAAATACGATGTTTATGGATGATATGGTATCCCTACTCTATGACTGTCTCGTAAGCTTGAAAGCTCATTCAACGAGAAATGAGTGTTTGGACACTGAACGCAGTCCTTTTTATTACAAGTATTGATTTTGGTTACAAATATTGTGAAATCCCGTTTTTTTATGATGATGCAATAGACAGCAATATAGTGTTGTGTTTATTAGAATGTATGAAAGAACGAGTGTGTGCAAGTGCACACAATTTAAATAAGCCGATGAAGAAGTACCTAAAAAGGCACCTAATATTTACAAGTGAGTTTTTTTTAGTTAAAAAATAGCAGTGCGATGATAACATTAGATAACTAACTAACGTGGGTGGAAATGGCAGTGTCAACGATTACATCTAATAAAAAAAACACATATATAAAACCCCCTTAACTTACCCTTAATAAAAGTTTAACTGAAACGGCGTTTTATTTCATCATCATCAGCCTTTTCTCAAACATATTGGGGTCGGCCTCCAGACTAACCGGATGCAGCTAAGGACCAGTATTTTACATGGAGCGACAGCCTATCTGATCTCCATAACCCAGTTAGTGGGTAATATGGTACGTCTTAGTAAGACTGGTTGTCAGGCTTTCGGCCGAAAGACGTCCACTGCTGCCTCCCCCAAGCACCGCCACTTCGAGCGTTTCTTTGCATCTCGCATCCAGCGGGTACGTTTTATGTACCCTATAAAAGTACAAAAATATAATAATCATGCATAAGTTAAGAAATCAGTTTTGCTTCGCCTTATTAAAGCGCTTTAGCACTTTATTTAAGAGGAAAAATGCGGGTGGTCTTTTCTCCATAGAGTCTCGCCTGTTTTCTTTCTGGTTAACGACCATAAAGCAATGATTTTTTTACATAATAATAAATATTAACTACTTGTATGTCCCTGTGTTTTCCTTTTTGATGATACATTATTTTTATAAGCACTAGAACCCTCAAAAATGCCGATTTAAACTGCTGTCAACAGAGGCCTAGTGTACAAATTTGGCAACTATTAATGATAAAAGAAAATCATAGGGACACAGTATATATCCTTCTAATACAGTTTATAAAATATATTTTAAATTGGTTCAATATTGGAGGAGGAAATAGGCGAGAGCCAAACCTCGAGTTATGGCTTTCTACTTAGACTTCTTCAAAATTCTCTCCGACCGCATTTCCTCTTGAATGACCACAACAGACAATTTAAAAATCTTAGCTTAGTAACGAGAGCTCCAAAATCAGACCGAATTATTTATTCTAAGCTAAACCGGTTTCGTTAACATATGCTTTGAAATAAAATGTTAGCAATAAGTAAAAAAAACACGAATTGAAATCTGGTCTATCCGGCAGGTTAGTAATATACAGCAAACCTGAAATCGCGAAAAAAAAATCTGCTGTTCCCTACATTTATGTAGGTATAACTCGTTAAAATGTAAGGATCAGCTGATTTCTTTTCGCGATGTCAGGTTTGGTCCCATAGTGAAAGTTGTTCATAATGATGGGTACAATGACCTCTGAAGAGGTTGTTAATGTTTTACCAATAACCCTGTATACTCGATGAATTAGGATTACATAAAGATACCTAAAAGTCTCGGAAACTAAGAATGCTAGCTTAATGAAATAAATTGTGTTTAGTAGACAATTAAATGGTCCTTAAATAAAAGTAAGTAATGAAATGTATGTATCACTTTGTATTAACACAAAGCTAGCATTCTTAGTTTCCGAGACTTTCTGGTATCTGTGACCCTAATTCATTGCTCTCGAGTCTATGTAATCCCCCAGACCGTATTTCGGCCATGACGGCCAATCTCAACGGAGACTAGCCATCGGTGCGGGAGATATTATAGTGCACAAGTGTGCGCGCAGACACAGATGCACTCTCTCTTCCCTCACTCGCTTAGCCCTCATAGGAAGGCGATCCGACACGACCGGAGAGAGATCAGGCGCAGGACCAACGGCTTAACGTGCTTTCCGAGGCATGGGATATCACACCGCCAACTTCCAAACTCCGGACTTTTACTAATAAATTCCCAATGGCTAAACCCAGCCCAGCCGGTATACCTTAACTATAAGATTTTAGAAATAGTAAAATTGTTGTAATTTTTATACTAATGACTGTACATTTTTTTTAGGTGCGGATACTGCTGTGGCTGTAAATTACGTCTACTCGGGACAAGGAGAGCAATATATTCTTGTAGCTGGCTATTCTTTCAAACGTTTAAGAACTTACAGCACCAGGGTCACTACCTGGGCCTGTTCCACTCACTACAAAGAAGGGTGCAAGGCCAGAATCCATACATCCGGGGACCGCATAGTCTTTAAGAAGTTCGGTCACCAACACCAGCCTACAAAAAATTGGACTGCAGAAAAACCGCAATCAAGGTGTTATAACTATACTATATCCCTTACCTGACTTCGGTCCTGTACTGTCTAAATGTTTGCATTGACACATGAATTAAGAATACATTTTGCCAAATGTATGGGAAATTTCTCAAATAGTTCTAAGATTTGATTAATACATCAAGGGCGAATTTCACCAATAATAAAACTTAAGACTGCACCGAGCGCACAGTGGCGCCCTCATCGTTTATTTGGTTATTTCTTTTATTTTAGAATGAAAATGCAGAAAATAAGCACTATAAGTTGTGCTCCACAAGAAACCACGGAAAATAGTGGCCACTATTATCCGTTTTAGTGATTATAATAAAACTAAACAATTTAAAACTACCGTTTATACTAATATTAACGTATAATCTTGTGGAGCACAACTTATAGTGCTTATTTTCTGCATTTTCATTCTAAAATAAAAGAAATAACCAAATAAACGATGAGGGCGCCACTGTGCGCTCGGTGCAGTCTTAAGTAAAATAGTGGCCACTATTATCCGTTTTAGTGATTATAATAAAACTAAACAATTTAAAACTACCGTTTATACTAATATTAACGTATAATCTTGTGGAGCACAACTTATAGTGCTTATTTTCTGCATTTTCATTCTAAAATAAAAGAAATAACCAAACAAACGATGAGGGCGCCACTGTGCGCTCGGTGCAGCCTTAACGCGATCATCTAAACCCGCGTTCTAGAGCTGTCAGTGTTTATGTGGAAAATTGATACCGATAGCTCAATTTCATTGATGAAGTTCGCCCTAAAACATCTAAGTACATTTTAGCCAACAAATGTATGAAATGTACGCAATAGCTCTAAAGGACATTGCTCATGGATGTATGGAATCCCGTACCATGCTGCATCAAAGTCAAACTTTGTTTTTATCATATTAACTCCTACAAAAGTTATTTTTGTAAACAAAACCCGGGTTTCGGAGATTTTCAAAAAAATCGAAATATCCTAAACACTAGTTACTTTATTTTGTTTGACATGTCATACACGAACGGCCATTATTGATTTAAAAAAATTATATTCTATTCTAGTTATATTTAATTAATGTTGAATCGGCAAAGTATATTTTTTTTACATGCTAACTGTATATTATATATTATTATAATGTAGTAAAATAGTGCACTGTTCAGTAATAAATAGTAGGAATATAGGGTGTGTCGAACGGTTCATGAAATCAAAAATCACATATTATATCAATTTCAACATCAGACTACTTTGAAGTCTTTTTTAGATAGCATTTCATCTAAAAAAGACGCAGGTCGCTGCACCTCTCATCATGATACCGTGTCTGAGTTACATGCTGCAAATTTAAAGAGAAATACCTACTTAAACTAAGATTTAACAAACATGTAACCCACACCATTGTCCACGTTTTAACTAAAGGTTAAAAGAAGTGGTAAACACAAATAAAAAGGAAAAAGAAAAATAAAACAATTGTCGCTGCTACAATATTGCTGTGTTACTTAGCTTAGCTTAATTTAACTTATAATACTCGCTAAATAAAATATCTAGAGCCATTTTTCTTAAATGATTGCAATAGACAAAATCTATGCAGTTCAATAAAAGTGCGTGTAATAGAATTGTATGATGTATACCTATGACTATGATGATGAGTGTTGTCCTTTGTAATTGTATTTAAGTACTAAAGTCCGCGCGGAACTAGTTGTCCGCGCCTTAGGTATGTGAGCGGTGGGACGGAGGAGCGGGGGCGCTTGCCGTCATTAATCTCATGTGCGTTGCGAACACTAGGCAACCCGCCACCCCACCCCCGTCCCCACCTAAGGCGCGGCCAACTAGTTCCGCACGGACTGTAACAATAGTTTCTAAGTTTTTTTGACGTGACAACGTCTTAAATTAGGTTGCGGCTGGGAGTCACTTATGAAAAAGTGTAACGCTCGGTAACGTTACGTTCTTATTTTCATTTAATTCCTTGTTCCTATTGTGCAATTTAATTATATTCATATCAATAAATATTCTACCGAGAAAAAGACGTTGTCACGTAAAATCTTCGCCCGTAAAACCGACTTTACAGGCAACCATTTTTTTATTCTTACTAATCTTTGGATCTAGTTGTCCCAAATAAATAATTTTGAATGTGAAAATTTCTTATTTTATTTTTTCTAATAGGCAACCCCCTAATTATTTATCTAGCAATACTATCAATTTCTTTTGTCGTAGGTACTTAAGCATTAGCCAATCGACATTTTAGTTCATTGTAGGTATGCGATATGTTTTTTTTTTCACAGGTATTCAAGTTACGTGTACTCAAAGCGAGGAAGTAGCTTACTCGTTTATCAAAGATTGGAATTCCACTGTCCAAACTGTCGCGCATGTTGTCTCACTCACACTCGCCTCATGTCACCGTTTGGTTCCTAAAAAATGTTATTGCGCAGCAAAGTTCGAACCGCGGGGTAATCGCCTAACACATCAAATAACAATTGATCGCAATGGGTTTCATTTTGACAGTTCACCCACGTTCATTGCGTTATTTACGTAGTTGAGCAGACGTATTTTTCAAACCTATGAGGCAATGGATTAGCAATACTCTTGAAAACTGTCGGATTGTGGTAGAAAGCGTGTTATGCAATTAGGGAATCGGGCATGATTCATCAGCCGTATTGTAACTGAATTATGTTTAAAAGCTCTTTCAAACAGGCGCGACACGCGATAAAATCGCGCGCGACACAAAGGCACCGCAAGTTGCGCAACGAGCGGTGCTTTTGTGTCGGCCGCGATTATATCACGTCGCGCCTGTTTGTAGGAGCCTTAACCCGTAATTTGATAAATTACTATAATAAATGTACGTTTTTAATGATTTTGTGTTCCATTTTCTGTCCTTCTCTACATTTCTGTATCGTTTGGTATACCAATGTAGTTTGTATCAACTGCCTGTCTGACTCAGTGTTTAAGATCTTCTATTAAGATATTATGGGATTATAGAACACTGGCGAGTGTGTTGTGTTGTGGTCAAAAATACTATATTCAGACTTTTTTTTTCGGATGGGAAATCATCAAATGACCCACCCGGGGGCTCTGGGTGGAGCGGAAGGGAGTGTCAGACTCTTACTGACTAAAACCCACCCGTGTTCCTTCCTTAGCCCTTTATGTTCCGGGCCAGCGGTAACCCTTTCGGACAATCCCGCTACTAAAACACATTTGCGTCGTTAGCGTTTACAAACATAATTCCCAACCAAGTCTGAATATTGGTTGGGAATTATGTTTGTAAACGCTAACGACCGAAATGTATTTTAGTCCATAGTACTGAAAAATTAAGGCTTAAATTTGGTATTTTTTACAGGCACTGTAACTTACGCATTCTCAAGAAGAGGTAAACAGCTAATTTTGGTTTCGGGGTACTCTTTCTATCGTCATCGGACATCTGTCAGCAAAAAAACAAGATGGCTGTGTTCTACACATCAAAGGAGAGGATGCAGAGCCGTTGTCTATACAGTAGAAGATCAAATAGTGTCTATGAATGTCGATCATAATCATTAAGGCTATCATACATTGCCGGTTCTAACTTCAGGTCCGTGAGACTTCATCAAAATTCGTTCTGGCCGCAAGGACCACTTTCTCAAGCAAATCGTTTCATTCGTGAGTTTTTTTTGTCCACGTGTACGGTTCCGGTCAGACCGTTACCCGGGTAGAAACGGAAGAAATAAAAGATAAAAGATGGCAGATTGCTAAAAGATTTTTAAGGGGCGATGTCAAAAATGAAGAAAACAAAATTTATTTCCTTCGTTTTGTGTGACATTTAATGTCACTTTGTCTACTTTGAGTAGAGATAGAGTTGGTCACCGTACGCGTGCTGAATGAGATTCGTCTGTGCACATTATCACAGTAGAAACGGAAGAATTAATTGTTATTTTTATTTTGTGTGACATTTAATGTCACTTTGTTGTATCTTCGTAATGTAAAGATAGAAGTGGGCATCCTATGCGTGCTGGAGCAGGTTCGTCTTTCCACATTGACCGTTCCATATTGGTAGCCTTTGTAGCCTATAAGCTTAATTAAGAAAACAAAAACTTGTTTACATCGTTACTTTAATAATAATTGAAAAGGTTTAAATTTAATAATAAATAATTGACTACAAATTTTTTAATCTTTTTTAAATTCGTATAGTTTGACACTCACATTGCTTCTAACTTGTTGAGCTATGAGGCATAAGTATAATTATATTTTATTTTTTATGTTGTATGTATTTATGTTGTTACTGTATATGTAGATAGAATATGTTTTATGATTCATATTATTTTCGGCGCCAAAGCCACAGAACGCTATTGGACAATCGAGTCATGTTTTGACAAGAATCCGTGTCACAGTTAGGCCCGGCGCCCACTATCGGCATCGGCACGGCTGAGGATTTTTATGCGACAAATAGAAATATAACTTAATAGTATGACAATAAAATTTAAATTTCAATGACACGGTATTTCGGATACCCTATCTTTATTTTTGCACCTACGATGATTATTATCTATCATTGAAATTTCAATTTTATCGTCATACAATTAAGTTACATTTTTATTCGTCGCATAAAAATCCTCAGCCGTGCCGATGCCGATAGTGGGCGCCGGACCTTACTTTACCTCTGACATGACAGCAGCAACATAAAAGCAACCTTAATGTAACGAGAACAAAGATCACAGCGATTTTGACAGATCTGTCAGTGGCAGCAACCCAACAGCTACCTTAATAACATCTCAGTTGGCAAAAAGGAAAAAAGAACCGTATTAAAATGAGAATAAAGATAAACGAATATTGAAACTTATCACAGAGCATATTAAGTAGTTATGACACAAGCTTTTTCAGAACAAAAGTCTTAATATATTTTTTTTTACAGGCCGTACAGATTACGTCTACTCAACGCGAGGCAATAAGTTAATGCTAATATCAGGCTACACTTTCTACCCCCAACGGGCTTGTAAAGGCGATAAAACAAGATGGGCGTGTTCTACGCATCATCAACATGGATGCAAAGCTGTTGTGTACACAAAAAAAAATACTGATGAAAAATTACTCTGCAAGTTAGAACATAATCATTCGCCTAAAGTCAATTGGGTGAATAAGAAACCCGACCATTGTGCTTGACATTTTATACAACTTAAACATAAGCAATCAAAACTCAAAGCATTTATTACAAATAAACCAACAAGAGGTCGGTCAATCAGGCTCGACCTAGTGTGGAGTTCTTAAGGCGAAAGCGCCAGGGTAGCCCGCGAAATTCAATTTTTTTTTAGGTTTTTTGCAATTTGCTGGTCAGTATTAAGTTGTACGTTGATTAAAATGTAATTCGCGGCCGTAACAAATATGTATTTACAGAATTATAATCATTAAAGTCATCAACACAACTCTCTAAGACCATGTAATCCCCAAGAATGACTATTTCATGAAATCTTGACATTTGGGGATTACATGGTCTTAGAGAGTTGTGTTGATGACTTTAATGATTATAATTCTGTAAATACATATTTGTTACGACCGCGAATCATATTTTAATCAACGTACAACTTAATACTGACCAGAAAATTGCAAAAAACGTAAGAAAATTTGAATTTCGCGGGCCACCTTAGAGCTTCCCCCTTAAGCAACATCCTTCCTTTGCGTCTTAGTTTGTATTTTTTTTATTTTTTTTAAACCTAGCTATTAGAGTAGACTTTAAGGAAATGTAAACTGTCTTTGGCAAATAAACATCATTATCAATAATCAAAATACGAAGCAAGTTGCCCTTTCCAAAGCATAGTAGATACCGTGTAGAGGAACGGGCAAGAAACTCCACAGACACCATTTATATATAAAAATATTGTTACAAAGTATTGGTTTAAGGCGATTGGCACACTGCACCGCATCACGCAGCGGGTCGCAGATAACGCACTCACGCGCGTGATTTTTTACATACAAATTCAATAAAAACGCACTCACGCGCGTGGAATTTGGCTCCGTTTCCCGCACACCGCTGCGTGAAACGCAGCAGTGTGCCAATCGCCTAATACTCAAGTTAAAATAATACAAGTGAGAACGATGATGAAAGATGTGCACGTTAGCGTCCATAGTAAACACAAAAATAAGCCATGTCAGCTAAGATATTACCAGCAGGGTAATTGCGTAACACACTATCAGTAGCAATGGGTTTCATTTTGACAGTTGAACAACATTCATTGCGTTATCTACGTTGTTGAGCGAACACATTCTTCGAACATAAGGAGCAATAGATAAAATAGATTAGCAATATGCTTCAAAATGATTCAAATTGAGAGTAATAGTGGGATACGCAATTAGGGTGCAGTCCCAACTGACGGGCGCCCCGCGCACATTCACTAAGGGTCAGTTCACACCGAGACGCGACGCGACGCGCAGTTTTGAAAATAGAAATACAATTACAGACCTTATCTACTACACTAAAAGGTACACAATGCAGGGTTTACTACGTCGAGTTACGCAGCGTTGCGCCGCGCGGCGCAGCGCTGCGTAGCTCACTGAATCGTGTACCTTTTTGTGTAGCAGATAAGGTCTGTAATTGTATTTCTATCTTGAAAACTGCGCGCCGCGTCGCGTCTCGGTGTGAGCTGACGCTAACACGACGCATGGACCAGCACCCATTTTGGAAGGGACCGAATGGTCCAACACATGCGCCACCATCAACAAGATATTTGAGTAAGCATGACATACTCTCAACTGCCAGGGCACGTTCATGTCAATGAAAGACGTACCCAGTAAATGGTAGCTTTAAAATACTAAATATACACACAATACATGTGCTGTTATTTAATTAATAAATAATAATTTTGATACCTTTTACGTGATTTTTAATATATAACCTTCTCTTTTTTATTTTTAGGGTTCCGTACCCAAAGGGTAAAGACGGGAACCTATTACTAAGACTCCACTGTCCGTCCGTCCGTTTGTCACCAGGCTGTATCTTATGAACCGTGATAGCTAGACAGTTGAAATGTTCACAGATGATGTATTTTTGATGCCGCTATAACAACATGTACTAAAAACAGAATAAAATAAATATTTAAGGGGGCTCCCATACAACAGACGTGTTTTTTTCGGCGTTTTTGCCTTGTGGTACGGAACCCTTCGTGTGCGAGTCCGACTCGCACTTTTTTTTTGTTTCAATCGTCTTTACACCAAGGTATGTGTATTCTACATGTTGTGTCTACTAGTTTCTCGTTTACCTATAGTTTACATCTAAAACAAGCTAAAAATTGGTTAAAAAAAATTACAAACAGTCTTCAGTAAGAGTTTTGCAGGAGAATAGTCAAAATATTGATTATTTTTTTTACAGGTGTTGCAGATTACGTCTACTCAAAGCGAGGCAATAGGCTAATCCGGCTATCAGGCTACTCTTTCTACCGCCAACGGACTTCCATTTCCCAAAAATCAAGATGGCTGTGTTCCACGCATCAACGACACGGATGCAAAGCTGTTGTGTACACAGTATATGATGAAATAGTATCTTGCAATTTAGAACATAATCATTCGCCTAAAGTCAATTGGGTGAATGAGAAACCCGAAAATTGTTTGTGATTTTTTGTACAACTTAAACATTCTTACGCAAAATTTGTTTTATTTGAAATAATTATGGTCAAAGCATTTATTTGTAATAATATAATTACAGGCACTTTTGAATTGTCAAGGTCAACCCCTTCAATAAGAAATATGAAGCTAGTAAGTAGCCCATGTTGAATGAAAAACCCAAATATTGTGCGTGAGTTTTTTTACAACTTAATATTTTTTAAGCTGCTATTTAAGTAATAAATAATAATTTGTAATACCTTTTATGTGATTGTTATTTCATGTTTTTTTGTTTTGTATGTTTTATTTGTTTTGTTAACCTGTGTTGTCCCACTGCTGGGAAAAGGTCTCCCCCATACTTTTCCAATTCTTCTTGTGTTGTGCCTTCTCCGGCAACGGAACGAGTCCAAATAAAGTTTTTATTTATTTATTTTATTTCATTCTTCGTAGTAGGTAAGATAGAGCGGGGCACAAATGTCAATTTTTCACATACTCGTATTTTATGGTTTATTAACGTATAGCATACTTACTATACAGAGTGGCAAAGACATCGAAGCGCAACCTGGCATCATGGTTTCAGAACACGATTCTGAACACAAACATTTCGACGCTAGGGGCGAGGGGGGAGGGGGGGAGGCTAGGGGGGGTGAGCTACATTCATGGTTCTAGCGCGCCGATGCCCCCCTGCCACCCAGTTTTACAAAACATCTTTTGTAAACGAGTTTTGCAAAAGTGTCTTAATATTAATTTAATTTTTACAGGTATTGCAGAGTACGTCTACTCAAAGCGAGGCAATAAGCTAATCCTATTAGCAGGCTACTCTTTTTACCGCCACAGGACTTCGGTTAGTAAAAAAACAAGATGGCTATGTTCCACGCATCAACGACACGGGTGTAAAGCAGTTGTATATACAGTGTATGATACAATTGTATCCGTAAATTTAGGACATAATCATTCGCCTAAAGTCAATTGGGTGAATGAGCAACCTCAACAGTATGTGCGAGATTTTTCGTAATTTAGTTATTTTTAACCTGCATTAATAAATTACTCTTTTTTTTTTTAATATGTATCACCTTTGTGCCTATTTCTCTATAATTTTCTTCTCGTCTGTTTATATAATATGTATGTGTGTACGCAGTGTACGTACGGCTACATATCAAGCTATACATTTCCATTATCTGACTTCTCATTGCACTAAAAACCTGTACAATGCGAGGTCAGCTTAAACTTGAAATCTTGCTAAAATGTCGCCGTGTGTACAGAAAGCGTCACTATGTCCTAACCCCTCAAGTTTTAAAATGCTACACTGCTACAACATTGAATTCCTTACGAATAATCTAAAGAATACTTCAAAAAGAGTTCATTGTGTAGACTCGGATTCGAACCATCGCATTACCGAACGTCGTCATACTCATACCGGCAGTTTGACGAACTAGCCAGCGAGCCCATATGAATTGCGATGAAATTGTTATCTACTATCGGCTGAGTCATTATATCTTTAGGTCCCTGTCTAATCGAAAGATGTTATAATTTGAGGGTATCCATTAATTTTACTTACTTACGTTGTCTTTATAAAATTAATCCATACCTTCAAGTTAGAACTTTGTATACGTTCACTTAAAATGGCGAAGAGTAAAAGACTACTATTTATCAATTATTTTTTTAAATGATTTCTGATTTTATGAGAATTAAAATAGTTGTTCTGTTTGTTGTAAAATAAGATCATAGTTTTGTTAAATAATAGCAATAATAAATATTATTAAATGATTAACTTTATTAATTTTATTTTTCTTGATTTTTTAATTCTTTATAAATAATTACTACTTAAAACAAAATGGAAAAATATATCAAAATAATATAATGAACAAAAAGCAAATTTCGTGCCTATATAGGATTTGAACTTCCAATCTTATGCACGGTAAGCGGTCTTGAAACCTCCAGTCTATTTAGACGATGAATAAGTTGTCGTAAATGTTAACCCTATTATTGTTGCTTGTCGTCGCAAAAGTATTGTTTTATTGAAAAAAACAATAATAAAAACAGAATTAAAAAAAAAATACTTACTTAAACTTATTTTATTCACTAAAACAATACATTATTTAAAATAAAATGTTTTTGCAAAATACAAAAACCAACTTGGGCCTATCACGGATTTGAACGCACATGTCTTTTGGTGGGGTAACTACTTAATGCAGCTGTGTGTACATAAATGGTTAAAAAAATAAATCAATAATAAATATTTGTGTTTGTTATTTCAGCCTTATTTCATGTTACAGACGCCAGCACATCAAGCCACCCGAAACTGTCAAATTTTCCCAATCAACTTTGAACCTTATGCTTTAGTGATAAAGTTGAAAATCTATTAAAGAAATTTGACATATTGTAGTAGCTTGATGTCTGTACTTAATCATTTCTTCTTCGTTGTTTATTTTCGAGTAAACAGTAGGAGCTAAAATTTATTTTGGGTAAAATAAAATTGTCTAAAGTGCGATTAACTATTTTAGGACAAATTATCATGTGAACACTCGGATTCTAAAAAGCTAATCATCAATAAAAATGCCAACAGGAAATCAAACTTATTTCTGTCACCCAATCACTACACAAACCTCAGTTTGACTGTCTTTTTCAAGCAGTACAAGGCGTAAGAAAATAGTAATTAATTTACTAATTTAATTGTTTACAGAAATTGCAAATTACGTTTACTCAAGGCGAGGCAGTAAGCAACTCCTGATAGCGGGTTACTCGTTCTACCGCCACAGCTCTTATTACAATCATAAGATAAGATGGTTATGTTCCACGCACCACGGGAAGGGATGCAGAGCAACGGCCCACACTGTGGGTGATTGTATAGTCTACACGATGCTCGAACACACACATGCATCGAACGGAGCACATAAAACCTAACTAGATATTATAACTCTCGAAGTTAATGTAATCGGTGTTCATTTGTCCGAGAGACATTCGTTCGGTATAGCATTTATGGCGGATTTACACTAGGTCGATTTCTTAAATCGCCTCATAAGCCGAATCGCCACCCCATTTACACGGGTCGATAAAAATAGCAGGTGACTATAGGCCGACCGCTTAACTGAGACGTTACCTGAGGTAGCAGCGCGGTACGGGAGGGGTGTGGTGACGTGATGCGAGAGCTCAGTGATTCGTCAACTTGTGACAACTATCTCCCCTCCCGCACCGCGCAGCTACCTCAGGCAAGCGGTTGGCCTATAGTCATATTCATGCAGTGGGCGATCGGCTATTATAGGCACCTGTGTGGCTTCTTGCTAAAATGGACATATTTGGTTTTTAAGTCTATTTCGCACATTTAGTAATTTTTTCACATAAGTTTTAATTTTTTTAAAGAAGATAATTTATTTGTCAAACAAAAGTCAAGCATGCAAGATCTTAAATATGTTACTTATACCATATTCCGTTATGTACTGTGGACAAATAAACGTATTTTATTAGCTATAACATAATTGTTTTATCAGTAACTATCATAACAGACAGTTAATTTGGGTGGTGGTTCGCCAAACTAGGTAGTAACCTGTATATTGGGGACCTAAGTGCTCCTATACGCGAGCGGCACGTTGCCAACAGCAGAGGCAATCGCAGCCATCGATACTCGTCGCCGGCAGCCGTAGACGCATCGACGACAGCAGCTGACGCATCGACGACAGCAGCTGACGCGTCGACGGCTGCAGTTGGCACCGCACGTGTGCATGAGCACTTACTGATTAGATTGTTTAGTTCGTGCATGTGCATGCAATCGATCAGGCCAAACTGAAGCAGGTCCACTTGTTCAGTTTGGCCTGTCTGGGTATGGACTTTATATTTATCATTTTTTACAGACTTTGCAACTTACGTCTTCTCGAAGCGAGGTAATAAGCTACTTCTAGTAGCGGGGTATTCTTTTTACCGCCAAACTACTACCAATGCAAAGTCAAGATGGGCATGTTCTACGCATTCAAGTAAGGGGTGTAAAGCTGCTCTTTATACACTAGGAGATGTAATTGTACCAGGTACTATAAAATTGGACCATAAACATTTGCCAAGAGTAAATTGGTTGTATGAGAATCCTAATATATTTGATACGTTTCTAAAGATTGATAATGTGTGCTCTGTACGACAGAATGATTAAAGTATTACTTTTTGTGTCTGTGTTTGTTTTATACTAGTTTTTTTTTTTGTTATTGCTTACCCACATAGCCTGCTTATTTTGATTTGTTGTTGGTAGCACCATCAGTTTGTTTAGGTTCAGTAAATAGCCCCCTCGGTGGGTTCCCGCATTGTCGAGGCGGGTAAGCTTCAGGGGAGGACACTGTGGAGTTTTAGTGGGTTAGAGTCCCACATAACTGCACTATCTCTCCGTGGTAGTGTAGAATGCATGAGCAATTCTCAACGTTAATGAAAAAAGGTCATGTAAATAGGCCTTATAATAGCCCGTATTTGAGAGGTTAATAATATAATAAAATTAGCCTGTTACTGGCTCACTGCAGGGCAAAGGCATCTTCTCATATAGAGAAGGCATGAGCATTGATGACCACGTTTGCTCAAGACGGGTTGGCGATACCAGGTTAACAAAATAGTAAAGGCATTCTATTTTTCTGACTGTTATTTGGCAATCTCTACTGGGATAGGTTAGGATAGTAGGGAATGACGGGGCTGATTAGCAAGTAAACTTATTGCCATACCTTATCTTCTGGCTTGTTTTTTTAGGGTTCCGTACCTAAAGGGTAAAAACGGGACCCTATTAGGTACTAAGACTCCACTGTCCGTCTGTCTGTCACCAGGCTGTATCTCATGAACCGAAATTTCAACTGTCTAGCTATCAAGCTAGACAGTTGAAATTTTCACAGATGATGTATTTCTGTTGCCGTTAAATTCTAATGTGTAAAGCCCAAAAAACTTACATTTACTAACACGAGTTGGTAAATCGTATAAGAGTTGCATATAAAGCCCAACCTTACTACTACGAAACCGAAAGATATTTTTCAACTGACAATCAGCTTAATTTTTTTTTCTCACTTTTTTATTCACTTGCCTACTACAACATGATACTAATTTGCCTTTCCTATCTTGGGCACCTGTAAGTACCACCGCCGGAGAGGAAGCGGCTACTTAGCTATCAAAGCTTTTCTTTAATTTTCTTTTTTTAATTTTCTCGCATAAGAAACGCACAAAAGATTTGTTGGTCTCGTGTAACTAAAAGAAATACACATAATTATTTATAGTAGATATTTGACTGTTCACTGGAGAGGCCCATTGCTAAATAATAACAGCCGCACAGGTCGGTCGATCAGGTTAAGCTACGCTTGCCACGGTTGGTCTGTGGATGGGTGAACAACTCTACACACCGTGACCCCCTCCGTGCCTCGGAAAGCACGTTAAGCCGTTGGTCCCGGCTGTCATTCGTGGATCTTTGACAGTCGTTACGGGTAGTCAGAAGCCCGAAAGTCTGACAACCAGTCTTACCAAGGGCTACCGTATTACCCAGTGACTGGGTGGTGGAGGTCAGATAGGCAGTCGCTCCATGTAAAATATTGGTATTCAGCTGCATCCGGTTAGACTGGAAGCCGACCCCAACATAGTTGGGAAAAGGCTAGGCAGATGATGATGATCTTTGACTGTTCACACCGCCAGCGAGTGCTCGTTTGTCGCAGTGACATGAGATATCAAAGAGAGCTCGCGCTCCGCGACCCTCGCTTGGCAGAAGAATCGCTCGCTCGTCGCCGTCGTCACAGTAAAGATATAAACAGTACGGAAACTACGTACTAACGTTCGAAACGGCACACTCACACAGGCGCGCGCATCTACGGTACCCCTAAGTGGCACCCGTGACTGAGAGCACCGCGACTATCGCTAGGGGTACTGTAGATGCGCGCGTCTGTGTGAGTCATATCTTTACTGTGCCGTCGTGCATTCTTTGCTCGCTGCTCGCCAACCCGTTTATAGTTGATAGCTCTTCTCGCTTCTCGGCAGTAAGACAGGTGCCTTCAGTCATTATCATTTTTACTTTTCTCATTACCATCATAATTACTTATTTTTTCAGCATTATCTACGTGAATTAAGTTATCTTTTAATAGTTTACTAATCACCACGCTTATTAACGTTCTGCTTTATTAAACCTTTTCATCAAAATGTGACATTTTTGATAAATATATATGTCGCATTGCTAGTTATATTAAATAGAGTTCTGCTCCTTATTTGCGTAACACACTACCAATCACAATCTGCGTCATTTTGAAGGATAGGTATTACTAATCCATTGCTTCACATGTTCGAAAAAATTGTCTGGTCAGCAACGTAAATAACACAATGAATGTTGTTGAACTGTCAAATTTAAAGTTACTGTTAGTGTGCCACGCAATTCCCCCACTAGTCTGATTAACAAAGAATAAAATAGCATGTAATATTTATTTTATGGAGGAAAATGCACAATTTAGAGAGAAACTCAGTAGGTAGTATCTATATACAACGATCCTAGAATTGTTTCAATTATTTACAGGCATTGCAAACTACGTCAGGTCAAAGCAAGGGAAGAAGCTTATCCTAATATCGGGATATACCTATAACAAGCACTTCAAGACAACCAGTAATCAAAAGACGAGATGGATGTGTTCCACGAACCGCAGAAAGGGATGCAAAGCTGTTGTGCACACAGTAGGCGATAACATAGTCTTCTTGAAGACGGTCCACAATCATGCTCCTACTGGGAACTTTATGCAGTACCAATACCATAGTGTTGCCAAGTCATAGAATATCCTAGACCCGGCTGGTCCCAACATAAATAAATCTTTATCCGGTCGTTAATGCCACGGAAATAATCAAAATAAACAAAATAATTGAATAAATCAGCATTACCTGCAGCATTGTTTTATTACCAGATTAGCTGCGCCCCGCGGTTTCACCCGCGTAAATGTCGATCCCGTGGGAATATCGGGATAAAAAGCCTATATGTTAATCCAGGGTGTCAGCTACCTCCATACAAAATTTTATCAAAATTGATCCAGCCTTTTGAGCGTGAAGAAGTAACAAACATATAAACACACCCCCACACTCACAAACTTTCGCCTTTATAATATTAGTGTGATTTACTTTTCTCTTATTTTATTTTTTGGACTTTTGTTTTTAGTTGCTGTGGACGCTTTTAACGTGTATGTCTTTTTTACATCGTTCTCACATATAATTATAAAGTCAACATTGGTGATGTAATTAATATTTTTGTTACAATATCATTTAAAAGAGTGTCCTTGCCCGCTCTTCTCCTTATGTACCTACTACGCCTTGGAATGTGGGAATGGGCAACTAGCTTCATATTTTCTGACTATCCGACTCCATGACAGTTCAAAAGTGTCTGTAAAAGGTTTAATTAAATGCTTTGAGTTTTGAATTTAAAATCCGAATTTTGCAAAAAATATGTTCGGAACTTTTGTATCTTTGTGAATTTTGCATATAATATTAAAAAAAAAATGTTATTTAACCGGGAAATAAAACACGGAATCATAGACACAGAAAGTACTTGAGATACAATGATTAGAATATCATTAATTATTTACAGAAATTGCAGAATACGTTACCTCAAAGCGAGGTAAGAAGCTTATCCTTTTAACGGGATACCTACACCTATTATCAGCATAAGACATTAAGCCGCGATAAAAAGACATTGTAGATATGTTCTACGCACCGTAGGAAGGGTTGCAAGGCTGTTGTCCATACAGTAAAAGGTCGCATTGTACTTATGTCACTTAAAGAAAAAACACAATCATTCTTCTATTAGACAGTACTATGCCTTGCCAAACGAAAGAATCTCATACTAGCATAAGGAGTCCCTTATCCGGGCGCCAATGCCAATGATATTGTGGCGGCATATATACCGCCACAATATGAACTACGCATCATACTGACATCACTCAAAATCCTGCATCGCGCAAGCAGAGTTTACCGCGCAACTAGCATATTATACATCGACGTCCCGACAACAATCGACGGGCAGTTACCCACCAGACACGACAGCTGTCTGGTCGGAGGATCCGTCCTTTTCTATGGAGGATGAGTGAACTTTACACCCTGATCCTCATACCTTTATAAAATAATAAAATCAATGCGGGGACGGGTGGAGCGGCAGCAACGGTTCCTTATTTCTCGCTGTTTCTGTTTTTATTGAAATAAATAAAATAACATAACCTGTTACCTGTCTTATTATTTTTTATTTTATTTCCTGTATCCATTTTTTTTTTTCATTTATACCAGAATTCACCAGATTTTCCTTCTTTTCTCATCTCTATCATCCTTTCCTTAGGAATTTTGGGTATAATTTCAAATAGATAAATTAAAACAACAAACTCTGACACCACATTGCCTTACAACGTGGCAATGCCGCCAGTCTCTTGGGTACATTACGTCGACAGCGATGCGGAGGAGTTTTTCGACGCCATCTTTTATTTTTATAAGTAGTTTGATATTGATAGTGTATATTATTTTATCATTGGTCAAGGTTAATTATAATTAGAACACATATTTGAACACTATAGTCATAAAATTGTTCTTTTTTTACAGATATGGCACATTACGTCTACTCAAAGCGAGGAAGCAGGCTGATCCTTTTGTCGGGATACACCTATTGTTTGCACAAGACGTCCATCAGTCAAAAGTCGAGATGGATGTGTTCCACGCACCATAGGAAAGGGTGCAAGGGTGTTGTCCATACACAAGACGATCGCATTGTTTACGCGAAGACAGCCCATACTCATCCTTCTAATGGACACTACCGGTTTCATGAGCAATTCACCGGTATGGCCAACCAATAGAATAAGATATCCGTTTAAAATATCATGTTATTTCCTACACCGTGACGGACACGACCCGCGTTCGAGTCGCTCTAGGCTCGATTTGTAGACAACGTGGGAGTCGTGAGTTAACCTAGGTTCCCACAGGCGAGTTTTTCCCGCGGCGATTTTTTTTTGCGCACTGGATTTTCAACGCATTGCCTAGCGCCGAGAGTTGAAAATCGAATAGTGTGTTTTTTGACGCGCTCTGTTGGATTCTCAATGGTCGGCTCAACACCAAGAGTTGAAAATCCAGTGCGCCATAAAATTCCGCCGCGATATTTTTACGTCTGTGGGAACGTCAACGTACACTGAATAGAAAGGAACGAAAGCGCCTATTTTGGTCATTCTATGCAGTGTCCCCCCCGCCACCCCGCACCCGACCTCGACGGAAACTCAAGATCATAACAGTGAGCTGACTATATAAGCTAAATAATAACACTGGATTTATGTTTTTAATACTAATACTTAGTTTTTAGTTTTGTAATAATTTTATTTAGTAAGACGTGCCTTGCCTGTAAGGTCATGCTTTTCTCGTGTCTGTTCCGTGGCTCGACTCGGGCCCGACTGGCTTTTTATTTCTTCTGGCTTTTTGTGTTTTAATTTGAATAAATATGCAAAAACATTACCCGCAGCATTATTATTTACCTTTCATAACTGAAGTCATTACCAGATTTATTTTTCTTTTTCTTATTACCACCATCCACATTCTTTAAATAAAAATAAATAAAGGCAGTTAACAAAATTAAAGATAGCTATTTTCGTGAATTTTGCTCTTTTTTAACCGACTTCAAAAAAGGAGGAGGTTCTCAATTCGGATGTTTATAATAATTTTTTGATGTATGTTCGGGCAAAACTCCGTCATATAAAGTCGGATTTGCAAAATAATTTTTTTAGTAGATAAGGTTTGTCTGAGAGGTGGTCCCAATTAACTTTGTAGTTTTTGAGTTACCTTCATAATACGATATTTTTCCCACTTAGTTTATATTGATGCTGTTCTAATAACTTCCTATCACTAATATTTTACATAGGAAGTAGTGTTAAATGAATTTGTGTGGGATAGGTACAACTAAAAAGTCAAAAATAACAACTTTTTTATAAAAAAAACAAACGACTTCCAAAAAAAACCCCAAAAAAGTGAAAGTCGGTTGTTTTTTTTTTGTAAAAAGGTTTTTTTAATTCAAGTGAATAACATGGCATTATTACTAGGTATCTAGTTTCTTCTGAATACAGATGAAAGTAACATTTATTTTTTCATCGGAATACCATTCAATCTCGAAAATAGAGGCTAATTAATACTCTGATTTCGAGATCCCGATGAATGGATTCAAAGCGCCGGGTGCAAGTTGTACCGGCAGTTCAGGTTCAAGTAATAAATAATTTTTCTAAAACAGTAATTTTATGTGCTATGGTTAAAAATTTATTTTTTTAAAGTAAGTATTGCAAATTACGTAAACTCGAAGCGAGGCAATAAACTAATCCTAATAACGGGATACGGGATACACCTATTACCGGACCACACTTCCCGCACCAGACTTCCCGCAATCAAAAGACATTGTGGATGTGTTCCACGAACCGTATGAAGGGATGCCAGGCTGTTGTCCATACAATAATAGAAGATCAGATCATTGTTTTCTCGAATGAACAACATAAGCACCCTACTAATGGACGGTACCAATAGGGTGGGCAGCAGTAGCTACCGGTCCTTAATAATAAAAAAAAAAAACATAGTAGTTGTCACTAATAAGTACATGTTACAAACCAGTCATCATAAAATAAACACGAATGTATTGCCACAAAACTGATCCTAACCCCCAAACTAGTTTGTAAGTATGTACTGTTTTTAATTTAATAAAAGATATAACACTTCCTGCAGCATTCTTCTTAGCCTTTTGTATAACAGGTTCACCTTTCTCAATTATACCCACCGTATTTTAACTGAATCCCTTTAACCTTTTGACCGCCACTCGTCAAAAAATCAAAAACGTACCCTCGACGTCAAAGTCTGTCATGTAGTCGAACCGTGGCGTGCTGGAAACATTTTAGTTTGTCATCTATACATGACTGTGGCGGTCAAAAGGTTAAGTAATGTTTTCATTTGTAATCTTCATGAATATTGCTTAAAACCGTTTAAAGTTAACTCTTCAAAATATCACAAGTAGTTTTAGTTCAGTCAACAAATGGCCCAAAAAGGGGGCCGTAGGATTTCTTGAGAAACTTGTTCGGGGTGGTTAGGGAGTGAACTAAAAGTCCTAATGTCTAGGAGCTGAGGGGGTGGGCACGTCCTAAGCACCCTGAACAAGTTTTTGAAGGAATCACTTAGGTTCCTGAAAAAAATAGAATAAAAAAGCGTTTCATATTTCATTGCACTGAAAAATGCAGAAAATCAGAAAAATACTCTACATTCTTGAGATACAATAATTGTTAAGTTGTTCGTTTTTTTACAGCCATTGCAAATTACGTCCAATCAAGGCAAGGTAAGCAGCTTATCCTAATATCCGGATACACCTATTACAAGAACAACACATCTAAGTCGCAAAAAACGAGATGGATATGTTCCACGCACCACAGGAAAGGTTGCAAGGCTGTTGTCCATACAGTAGCTGATTACATTGTCTCTTCGATGACGGACCACAGTCATCCATCTAATGCCCAATACCAATAAAATACCTAACAGTATTAAAGACTGCTGTCGCTGAAAACCAGCACTGTGGCTCTGCTTCGCATAGGGTCACAGCATTATGCTGAGCAATGGCCGTATTGCGTGGATTTGAAGCACTTTTACTCACAGCTTGTTCTTTTTAGGGTTGAAACTTTACAGTTGAAATGTTCACAGATGATGTATTTCTGTTGCCGCTATAACAACACATACTAAAAACAGAATAAAATAAATATTTAAGAGGGGCTCCCATACAACAAATGTGTTTTTTTCGGCGTTTCTGCCTTGTGGTACGGAATCCTTCGTTTGCGAGTCTGACTCGCACTGGGCCAGTTTTTTTTGTATTTGAGTATTTTCTTTGCGTCATATTTTACCACAAATAAACATATTTTATTTCTTTCTTTCTTCAATTAATTTTTTTTTATCATCAGTGCAAGATTTTTTGGCCTCTAAAGAAACTTAATTCTAAAACGAATTCTGTTGTTTTTATTTATTTTTTTGTACTTTATTTTAATGTTTTTTTGCGATTCACGGGTTTTTCACAAACTGTAACAACTTAATTTGTAACCTACATTCATTGCAATCAAATAAAATCATTTATCATTTCTATTCTAATATATTTCAATAGTGTGTATCGCCAAGCCAAAGAAAACTGTAGGCACGAAAATCATGATAGTTTATGGAATCTTTTCCGGAATTTTGTAATATTTCGAAATTTTGCGTACCTTTAATTTCCAATAAATAACTTTGAAAGATAAAAGGTCGTAGTTTCTGATTAACATAAAATAAAATAACTTGTGATATTTTACTGAGATAAAAGCACCTTAACAGAAAATGTCTCGGTGGTACTTCACATAAAATGATTGTAAAATCGTTTTTATTTTCAGTAACTGCAAATTTCATCACATCGAGGCGAGGGAACCAGCTAATACTATTAGCCGGATACACCTTTTACAAGTTCAAGACATCTAGAAAACAAAACACGTTGTGGATGTGCTCAACGCACCGGGGAAAAGGGTGTAAGGCTGTTATACACACAGTAAATGATCGCATTGTCTCCTTGAAGGAAGTACATAATCATCCTCCTATTGACAATGCTAATATTAATAGAATGTATTACCAAGCCATAGCTCCACAGTAAAATAAAATAAATATTACCTTCAGCATGTTTTCTTGGCCTTTCAAATCTAATGTCATTAACAAACTTTTCCCATTAACATCATACGTATTTTAACCGACTATTAGTTATTAGACAATATTTTAGGGAATTTTGTAATTTTAAAATGTTGCGTATAATTTCAAATACCTACTTAACATTTTTTTAAATAAATTACAAAAAATTAACTGCATAAAGTTTTTGATTAATGTAGAATAAAATAAAATGTGATAATTCACTCATGAAAGTACTAACACAGAATAGATGTTGGTACTTGAGATAAATTGATGGTATTTTTTCTGTATTATTTTCAGCCATTGCAAATTTCATCACTTCAAAAAGAGGTGGGAAGCTAATTCTATTGTCCGGGTACACGTTTTTTAAGCTCAAGACATCCAGCAAAAATAATACGTTGTGGATGTGCTCCACGCACCGTGGGAAGGGATGCAAGGCTGTTGTACACACAGTAAACGATTGCATTGTCTCCTTGAAGGGAGAACACAATCATCCTCCTATTGGCAGTTTCAATATGAATCGAAGGAATTGACAAGTTATGGAATAGGAAATTCATAAAAAAGTACAACTCATGATCTTTCCTAGACCGTGACGGGCAAGAGCCGTGTCCGCATCGGCACGATTCGTAGACATCGTGGCTACCTGGCACGGCCACGACGACATCATCCTTAATTTTTTCCTTTGCCTTTTGTATCCCTAATGTTTCGTATCACATTTTCTTTTCTTCTCTCATTAACATCGTACGTATTTTTACCGACTTCTATTATTAGGCAATATTTTAAAGAATTATGTCAGCTTGTAATGTTGCGTATAATTTCAAATAATTGACATATTTATTTATATTTACATAAAAAGAATCAGCATTGCCATACAACGTGGCAATGCTGCTAGCCTTTTGGGCACGTTTCCTGTTTACAGCGATGCGGACGGATTTTTTGATGCCCTTTGATTATTTCCCCTCCTTTTTATATGCTTGTACATATTATTATTGTAAGACTGTTAGCTTTTCAAATTATATAAATAGAAATAATTAACATTGTGCAAATAAATTTCAAAGTTTACTTTATTAGTTTGTGTTTAAAATATAATAAACAACACTGCAAAAAAACACTAAATACAAGAAATACTTAGCAGATACTTGGGGCAGAATGAACGTAAAGTTAATTGTTTTGTGTTATTTACAGTCATAGCAAATTTCATCAGATCAAGGCAAAAAAAGAAGAAGCTAATCCTATTATCCGGATATACTTATTATAAGCTTAAGACATCCAGCAAAAATAAGTCGTTGTGGATGTGCTCCACGCACCGCGGGAAGGGATGCAAAGCTGTTGTACACACAGTAAACGATTGCATTGTCTCCTTGAAGGGAGAACACAATCATCCTCCTATTGACAGTTCCAATATGAATCGAAGGAATTGACAAGTGAAGGAATAAGATATCCATCATCATTTCAGCTGAAAGACGTCCACTGCTGGACATAGGCCTCCCCCAAGCACCTCCACTTCGACCGGTTCTGCGCTTCTCGAACCAACGTGTTCCTGCGGCCTTCTCAAGGTCGTCGAACCACCTTGTGGGAGGCCTTCCAACGCTACGTCTTCCGGTACGCGGTCGCCACTCCATAAGATATCCATAAAGAAGTACAATTCATGATATTTTCTAGTCCGTAACGGGCACGAGCCTTGTCCGCGTCGTCAGCACGATTCGTAGACATCTGGCCCTGCAGTCTCGACATAGATAGCAATCGCTTTACGACCGAATTCGGTCGCAAAGTCCTATTGATCCGGATTTAGCGATATTTGGTAGTCTCGACTCTCAAAGTTATCGTTTGTCATCGGTATCTTACCGAAGTTTGTCGCAAACTTTACGATTTTCGTAATGTTTACGAATATATTTTGCGAGCATTTTTGACAGATGTAGAGACTTGCGTTTGTCGTAAGGATCGATAAGGCTAGCGATTATTGTCGGTATTATTTAGCGATCGGTAGTTTGCGACAGCGTCGCTATCTATGTCGAGACTGCAGGCCCTGGACATCAGGCACGGTCAGGATGACGTAATCAAAATCATAGCGGGAATGGGAGCTACCGCTCCTGAATTTTCTTCTTTGACGTTCGTATCTAATGTTTCGTATCACATTTACTTTTCTTTTCTCATTAACATCGTACGTATTTTAACCGACTTCTATTAGTAGGCAATATTTAAGAGAATTATGTCATCTCAAAATGTTGCGTATAATTTCAAATAATTAACATTTTGTAAATAAATTTCAAAAAAATTACTGCATTTAGTTTTTGTTGAACATATTATAACAAGTGATATTTCACTGCAATACTCACTAGTCACTAGGTACTTTTCTTTTCTCATTAACATCGTACGTATTTTAACCGACATCTATTATTAGGAAATATGTTAGAGAATTATGTCATCTTAAAATGTTGCGTCGTGTTTTCGTAAATAAATTTCAAAAACTTTACTGCATTTAGTTTCTGTTTAACTTATAATAAACAAATGATATTTCACTGCAAAAAAAAAACCACTAAATCAAAAAAAATACTCAGTAGGTACTTGAGGTAGAATGATCGTAAAGTTATTTGTTTTATATTATTTACAGTCATTGCAAATTTCGTCAGATCAAGGCAAAGTAAGAAGAAGCTGATCCTATTAGCCGGATATACATATTATAAGCATAAGACATCCAGCAACCAAAAGACGTTGTGGATGTGTTCCACGCACCGAGGGAAGGGATGCAAGGCTGTTGTACATACAATATATGATCAGATTGTCTCCTTGAAGAGAGAGCACAATCATCCTCCTATTGACACTAACAATATGCACAGAATGTATTACCAAGTCATGGAATAAGAAGTCCAAAAAGAAGAGAAACTCATGATCTTTCCTAAAGTGCAGCCAACGAGACGAGATAACATGTAAACAACCTTTACTTAGTTACATTACGATTGCGAGTGATTATTATCTCTGTCCTTATCTCTCGAACGCAATAATGACGTCAGTCGGTCGACGACGGCTGTCGTTGTGTGATTCGTGGTACAGGAAAGCGGTTGGTACTGCAGCTGTCAACATGTGGTCCGCACTGTTACGATTTTTTTCGTTTCCGTATTTGTTTAGTTTTTTGGTGTTACTAATTCGTTATTGTTAGTATTTCTTGTTGATTTTTACTGTTATTGTGAGTAGTTGTTGATTTTAATTTTTATATACATAATAAATAGTTTTGTAGTAAGTATAAATATAGATTTTTTGTGATCAATAGCACTGATTCGGACTCTACACACTACAACTACAAACGATTAGAAAAGGAAGTTTAATTTTTTTATAAAATTTCTTATAAATTAGGTATTAAATTATTTCAAATTTTTATTCGACTTTCTTTTTGGCAAACTTTTGGGAAATTTGTTATCTTTGTGAATTTAGCGTAAAATTTGAAATAAATGACTACAAGTTTCTGATAAAATAAAATGTGATATTTCACTGCGACAAAAAAGCACAAAATCAGAGAAATACTCAGTAACTACCTCCGCGTACTTGGATAATTCCACTAAAATCTGTGTGGTACTTTCCTCAAAAGACCATTTCAGACATAAGTCTACATGATCTGACCAAGATTATGTCAGGACTTTAAAAGAGACTGTGTGACCTCTGAGTTTGTTTCGGCCTTTCTTCTCCGAGTAGTAGTAAGGTGATAAACGCCGACCTCATCAAGGTTATTTTTTTTCTTTTATAGATAACAAAGACGTGTAAAAGTGATTCCTATGATATCCTATTAGAAAAACTCATTTCAGATAGTATTATCGTAAAGTAATTGTTTTGTATCATTTTCAGCCATTGCAATTAATTTCGTCGAATCAAGGCAGGGTAAGCCGCTGATCCTATTATCCGGATATACCTATAATAAGATCAAGACAACCAGGAATGAGAAGAAGTTGTGGATGTGTTCGTCGCACCGTTGGAGGGGATGCAAGGCTGTTGTCCACACAATAAACAATCGATTTGTCTTCATGAAGGAAACCCACAATCACCCTCCTATTGACAGTTCCAATATGAAAAGAATGGATTACCAAGCATAAGAAGACTCACGACCTTTCCTCTTCGATCAATATATCAAAGATACGGTAGTCAAACTAATATTATAAAGGCGAAAGTTTGTGAGGGGGTGTGTTTGTGTGTGTGTTTATATGTTTGTTACTCGGAATGGACACATAGGCGAGTGAAACCGCGGGGCGCACCTAGTTATTAATATCCCGTGGGAATATCGGGATAAAAAGTAGCCTATCTGTTAATCTAGGGTGTCAGCTACCTCCATACCAAATTTTATCAAAATTGGTCTAGCCGTTTGAGCGTGAAGAAGTACTTAACAAACATACACACACACTCACAAACTTTCGCCTTTATAATATTAGTGTGATTAATTATAGTAGTTAAATTATAGTGTATTATACAGTCCGGCCGTCGAGAGAATACGTCCCTGGTACCTGTCAGTGCGACAATTCTAGTAGCTAATAAAGGTCAAATTCGCAAAACACGTATCGTTTGTATGAAACTGACAGGTGTCAAGAAGGTATTCTTTCGACGGCAGCACTGTTGGTAAATTACAGTAGCATCTTAATATTATTTAAGGAATGTGAAATAGTGTAAGCCAAAAATCACATTAATGAATGATTTGATTTGAAGAAAAAAAGGCCACGAAAATAATTACAATCAACCAGGGAAAAAAAACAACAAGGGGAGGTGAGGAGCGATGGCTACCGCTCCTTATTTTTCATTCATTTCTGTTTCTATTTATAATTCGTATAAATAATACAACATTACATACCTACAGAATTTTTTCTTTACCTGTCATAACTAAAGTCATTGACAAAATTTTTAAAAGTCAGAGAAATTACACCCAAAACTATCAATAAATCATTAATCAATTGTATCAATTTTAATTAATCTGTTAATTGATTAAAATGGACACATGCACTTCCGTAAGTGTTTATTATTCCAGCGTATGGCACTCGTGGGCTGCAGCTGAAAATCAGCGTCAGGTGGTGATCTTGTGTTGACATTAGGTATGATGAGCTAAGGCCCTTTTAGCATTTCGACTGGCCTGTTGGTCTAGTGGTCAGTGACTATGACTGCTATGCCGGAGGTCGTGGGTTCGATTCCCACCCAGGACAAATGTTTGTGTGATGAGCATGATCATTTGTTCTGTGTCTGGGTGTAATTTATCTATATATGTATGTATTTAGAAATATATAAGTATGTTTATCAGTTGTCTAGTACTCATAACACAAGCTCTGCTTAGCTTGAGACTAGACGGCGTTGTGTGATAGTTGTGGAATATTATTATTATTATTATTAAAAGCATTGTTTTCTGATATTTATAGGTTAAAGAGCGTTTACGACGTACGGCATTTCATACAAACTTTCAAGCCCTTGTTTTTCGTAATGAATGAACCGATTTTAATGAAACTTCATACGCATAAGCAGGATACAAAGGTTTAAAAGGTCTTAAAGTGATATTTTTGCTGCAATGCCAATAAACGCATTTTTCTTTCTATCTTTTAGTACCGAGATAACGTAATATTTATTTATTTTTTACAGACATTGCAAATTACGTCTACTCAACGCGTGGCAGTAAGCTAATCCTAATTTCGGGATACACTTTTTACCGGCACCAGACTTCTGGTAATCGGAAGACAAGATGGATGTGTTCCACGCACCATAGGAAAGGATGCAAGGCTGTTGTCCATACTGTAGACGACTTCATTGTCTTCTCAAAGAAAGTTCATAATCATCCTCCCAATGGGCAGTACCAATAACTGTATAGCCATATCATATAATAAGAAATCTGTACAGAAACGAAACTCCCGGAGCGTTTACGACGTACGGCATTTCATACAAACTTTCAAGCTCTTGTTTTTCGAAATGAATGAACCGATTTTAATGAAACTTCATACGCATAAGCAGGATACAAAGGTCTAAAAAGTTACTTCAGAACATTTTCTAAATATATTATTAAAAAAAAAGATAACTGGAAATCTCTGTTTCTATGAAAAATTTAAAATCGGACTAATTTGGCTCTAACACTATTTTTCGAAAATGAACTAAAGTAACTTTTTAGACTTTTCATTAAAATCGGTTTATTCATTTCGATAAACAAGGGCTTGAAAGTTTGTATAAAATGCCGTACGTCGTATTTACACTCACCGTGGCGGATGCGATATTCGTCTAGTCGGTTCGATAGTCAGCGTACGTTGAAGCATAAAATGTTCATAGTACTTACTTTAAATCCGTGCGTCACACCCACCTACGTGACACAAAAAAAAATCTGTAGATGCCAAATTAGTTTTGAGCGATTTTATCCATTAGAGTTAGTTCGATTTCAACTTTTGCATAATGCTAAAAAAAAAATACGCAAAAAGCAAAAGCAGACAATTATTTAAGTATCCCTTTGTTTACAGATAAGATGGAGTTTTTAGAAATTGTATATAAACGACGGAAGCACAAGGTTTCGACAGTCTGGAAAAATTTCCTCAGGAGCAAAGACAAAAGTCGTGCCAGATGTAAATTGTGTCTCAAAGTATTAAGTTGCAAGTTTGGTTCTACAACAGGATTACAGAGGCACTTGGCAAACAAATCTCACAAAACAAAACAAGAAATTTATAAAACAAAACAGTTGAAATAGGAACCTAATAAAAATTGCAGTCCGGGAACCCATAGGGTACTTGCATAAAGGGGGTTCCGGTACCTATGTCGGATCACTGCAGCTCCCTAATTGCGTTACACAGACTAATCACAATCTAAATAATGTTGAAGGATATTGCTAATCCATTGATTCATATGTTCGAAAAATTTGTCTGCTCAAAAACGTAAATAACGCAATGAATGTTGTTGAACTGTCAAAATGAAAGCCATTGCTACTGTTAGTGTGTTACGAAATTACCCCGCTGGTTGATCTACGGAAAGAAACGGTTAAAATATTTTACCTGTGTCTTTATTTTATTTAGTTCTCTCACTCGCACTCGCCTCATGTCACCATTTGGTTCCTAAAAAATCTTACTGCGCAAAGTTCAGGCCTGCCAAGTTAGATCGGTCGTATTTTACTCTCTTTGATAGCTCTTGTCGCTCCTACAAACGAGTAGGTACTCACCGGCTGCGTGAACAGTTAGCGATGATCTCTTTGACGAGTACTTACATGGGACCGAGAATCATTTGTACGTTTCTTGGGCGAGAAACTCATTGATAGCTAGTCGTTTTCTCGTCGACTGTGATAAAGGTGCATTACCGGGAACCCGCGTCTACATGCATGCACCCATAGGCAATGATATATAAACCATACGTTGCCCGCGTTCTGTAGTGGCAACATGAATGTGAGGTAATTACCGCACCTCCATTTAGTCGCGTACCAACCAGTGCCGCGGCTGCACGTGACAATAAAATAACTCATTGTGTGAATAACTTTCTCAAATATAAAAAAGAAATGCCGTCCTGTGTTTTAAGGAAATGTAAAAATTATACCTCTCTAAGAACAGAAATTCCGTAGATGACATTAAATTTTATTTCCCTTTCTTTATACGTCTAAGTAGCTATCTAGCTACCGATAGTATTTACGCTGTTTTCGAGTGCCGTGATGTGCATGCATGACGCGTCTATTTATATTACGTCATTGCCCATAGGTACTAGTTATGACTGTTTGGATTTCGACGGAAATTAATTACTTATTATTGACAGATTTGTCTTGACTGGCTTTTATTTTCGCATTGATGATAAATGTTACGCTAACTACATGTAAATTATGTCAAAAATTGTTAACATGCCTCACAAGAGTTCCTCTTCTTTATTATCTTTGCATTGATGCTTTGTAGTTCTGGTAATAGTGAAAAACGATTTGTAGCTAAGTAATAAAATAAAAAAGGAAAATCAACATTGCCTTTTTTTTTCTAAATTTAGCTGTTTTGGGCTCTAAGCAATAATTCATAGACATATATTTAAGTATCTATTAATAATATGAATAGTACCTATTAATATCTAAATAATCTTCTCTTTCTTTTCACAGAAACGGGGATCTCAGATTGCGTTATAGTTGATCTACAAAACAAAGAAACTTCAGCAGTTTGGGAGCATTTCCTTAGACACGAAGATAAATCAAATGTAGAATGTAAATTATGTCATGAAGAATTTCAATACGACTCTGGTTCTACATCGGAGTTGGAGAACCACTGGGCAACGAAACACGAAATACAATTCAAAAACGATTATATTGTTGAGGTCAAAGTGGAAGGTTAGTATAGATTACTAAAATTGCATTAACAATTTATTTGCGGCGATTTATTTTTACCAATTCAAGGTTAAGCTGCGCTTGCCGAGATTTATCCGGGGATGGGTGACCATCCATTACATACCGAGACCCTTTCATGCCTCAGAAAGCACGTTAAGCCGTTGGTCTCGGCTGTTATTTTTAGATCTTTAGCAGTCGTTAAAAGTAGTCAGAAGCCCGAAAGTCTGACAACCAGTCTTGCCAAGGGGTATCGTGTTACCCAGTAACTGGGTTGTTGAGGTCAGATAGGCAGTCACTCCACGTAAAGCACTGGTACGCAGCTGCATCCAGTTAAATTTAAGTGCGCGTGAACTGCTGATTAATCATTTAACCAATCCCAGTAGTTGACGCGCGCTTTTCGTTCGAGAAAATGACCCTTAGAAAATTATCAGTAGGTACTAGGTAGGTAGGTAGTGATATTTATCGATGGTAGATTGAATATTTTATTCCTTTTATTTACAGAAGATGCAGAGGAAGAAGAGGAAATGAAAGAATTAACGAAAGAAATGGAGTTTTCAGAATTCAAGCCTGATAGAAAGGCATTTTCAGCAGTGTGGCAGCATTTTCTTGTAAGCGAAGACAAAACTTACGCAAAATGTAAAGTATGTCTGAAAGTACTCAAACGTTACGCAGGTTCTACATCGGCACTGCAGAATCATTGGGCAGCAAAACACACGAAAGAAGGAATTCCCAAAAAAAAAAGACCCGTCGAGCTAAAATTTAAAGGTGAACATAGTTTTGTTAAAATAACGGTATCGAATATTTTTTTAACATTAATTTAATTTTTTAATAGAAATTATATTTTTTAATATATTATAAACCAAATTTTAATAGTTTTTGCGATTGTAAAATCTTTCGTTGATTAGAAAAATTAAATGATAAAATCTATCATCGAAAAAAAAAAACTTTTATTTGCAGACAGCGAAGAGTTAGCCGACGGCGAACTAATGAGTCCCCGGAGGTACACTTCTGCAGTCTGGAAAAGTTTTGTCAGAAGTGAAGACAAAAGTCACGCTAAATGTAATTTATGTGGCAAAGTGATACCATGTCACAAAAGTTCCACTTCAGGATTATCGGCCCATTTAATAAGGCATCATAATATAAACAACTAAAACTACATCCTTTCAATTTTGTAGTCCTAGTCATGTTATTTCCTCTCTCCTACTATTAGCTGTTTCCGATGGTGTCCTTATTGATCTCATTAAATTTTAAGGTAGGACCACCCAATTATGCATTGTGGAATGCAATAAATGATTGAGTATTGATTATTACTGGTAATAGAATAATATATAAAATAAAAAAGGAAAAGAAAATTTGCCTTTTATTTCTAAAACACACTGTTTTGGGCTTCAAGCTATAATTCATAGACAGAAACGAATAGTAATTAAGACTAACATTATGATGATTTATCTATATACTTTATTTTTTTTTACAGAAAACCAGATCAGACATTTCGCAGTTTGGCAGTATTTTCTTAGAAACGAAGATACATTAATTTCAGAATATAAACTATGTCATGAAAAAATTACTAATATAAAAATAAAAAATCTAGGTATTTAAATTAATTTAACAATCCCCCTTGACTGTATTTACTTAGTATTTAACATTGAATTGTGCGTTTATGTGTAGTCGTTTTTATTTTATCTAAAACTTACTTTAAGTAGATAATAAAATAAAATTGGAAAATAACAATTGCCTTTTTTGTCCAAATCACGCTATGTTTTAGACTCTATGCAATAATTTATAGACAGGAACTAATGATAATTACTAACATAAACTTATGTTGTTTCCACAGAAAAGGAGATTTCAGATTTCGTAAATGATTTAAAGAAACAAGAATCTTCAACTGTTTGGCAGTATTTTCTTAGAGGAGATGACAAATCAAATGCAGAATGTAAATTATGTCATGAAAAGGTAAAAAACAAAGCTACATCACAACTAAGGAACCACTTGGCAATAAAACACAAAATTACACTGGAGACTATAAAAAAATTGTATTTTGTCGAGGCGGAGACTGAAGGTTAGTAGTATTTAATACATTCATTAATTTTCTAAATACTTTTTTGTTGTCATTGATTTTTAAATGCAAATGCTCAAACAATTAACTCGGCCTCTCCCAGGCTGTGCCATAACACTCCGTCCTCCGGTTTCCGTATCCAGTCCCGGTCCATCTAGTTTTGGGGCGTCCCCCACTACGCTTGCCGATACGCGGTCTCCACTCCGGGACTCGTCTGCTCCACCGGCCATCGATCCTTCGACAAACATGGCCAGCCCACTGCCACTTCGGTAACTCCGTTTCATTACCGGATAATTTCATTCCTGATTTTATCCTTCAAACAAAACTCGGAGCATAGCCCGCTCCATAGCACTGTAGCGGTATCTACAACACTACCTGCTAACAATGCGTCATACTGACGTCACGCAAAATCCTGCATCTCGCAAGCAGAGTTTATTTATTTATTTCATTCGGCAGTTCCTCCCTTTTCTATGGAAGATGAGTGAAATTGACACCCTGTTCCCATACCTCTATAGCATGTTGAGCGACCTTAAATTAAAAAAGTGCAGATGCTGACTTGAGCAAAGAATATTACAGTGCAGCATAGCTATTCACAACCATTGGATACGCTTCCGTACCGAATCAAACATCAATCAATGTTATCGAAGGAGTCCTTGAATTCCACAAAAGTTCACAAGTCCGAAACTCGAAAATTTTGACAACTGTTTTCTGTCTGGGAAAGGGAAATCACGTCAGCTTGTCGAATGTTATTAGTTTGTTGTTCATTTGTTTTGTTTGGTATTAGTGTTATTTGTCCTTGGCGAAGTAAATGTTGTATTCCATTTATTTACAGAAGAAGAAAATGGAGAGGTAGGAGAGCAGAGTGGGGAATCAACTAACGCCGAGCCTACTAGAACCCGGAAAAATGCCTCCTTAGTCTGGAATTATTTTATCAAAAGCAAAAATAAGCGTAATGCCAATTGTAAAATATGTCACAGACAGTTGAATTGCGGGGCTGGGTGTACATCATCCTTACGGAATCATTTAAAGTTCAGACATAACATGAAATTCAAATGAGGCGGATAAAATTTGAATTGATACGAATATGTTTTCTTTTTCACGTTAGAATTATCTATTAATTATTATTATCAACACAAAATAAAGTAAAAAATCATGTTTTATTTAATTATGTAGCAGAGATAATAAAATTGTTTTGAATGAATAACTGGTATTTTCCTAAGTTTCTACGATACAAATCTGAAGTGAAATGTAACTGGTATAGTGAAAACCAAAAATCCCACTAATATTATAAAGGCGAAATTTTTTGTGTTTATATGTTTGTTACTTCTTCACGCTCAAACGGCTGGACCAATTTTGCTAAAATGGTATGGAGGTAGCTGATACCCTGGATTAACATATAGGCTACTTTATATCCCGATATTCCCACGGGATCGAAGCTTATGCGGGTGGAACCGTGGGGCGCAGCTAGTAGCAGAATAACTATCAAAACATGGTAAAAATTCAAGAAATTAAAATGAAGATAATTCATATCCTGAGGCGATACGAAGTTCGCCGGGTCAGCTAGTAAAAAATAAAATTAATTGACTATTTTTCTAAATACTACTGTGTATTCGAATTTTGGCAATAATTCATAGACAGCAACTAATATTAAAGTAGGTTACATTGGGACAATATCTATTTAATTAATAATAATATTGTCGAAAGCCTCGGGCCTGATTCAGAAGTCAATACTCCTCGATACGGCTCCCATTGTAAGGGGGGTTCCTGTCTTTGGAGCCCTAACCACCAGTAGCTTGAACCTGCTCCCAACACCGGTTGTCCAAGATTTAAGATTCTTTATTTTTGTAAACATGAGTATACATACAGAGTATGCAAGTTATCATAATACATTATTAAATAATATATATAGATATAGAAAAAAAAATAATTAATAGGGAAAAAAATAAATATATATTACATTTTTATTATGTAATTGATTAAATTATCTTTCTGTACAGATAAGCAGATACCAGATTCCGTCTATGGTTTAAAGAGAAAAGAATCTTCAGCAGTTTGGGAGCTGGGAGCAGGAGGAAGATCGAATGCAGAATGTAAATTATGTCATAAAGAGTTTAAATACATTGACTCTACAACAGAACTGAAGAAGCACTTGGCAATAAAACACCATATGAAAATGGATACTATCAAAAGCCTTTATTTTGTCGAGGTTGACGTTCAAGGTTAGTACTACATTAAAAAAAAAATACCAGCCTATTATTGTCCCACTGCAGGGCAAAGAGCTCTTCTCATACAAAGAAGACACGAGCATTGATACGCTATTATAGTCCGCGCGGAACTAGTTGTTCGCGCCTTAGTTGGGGACGGGGGTGAGGGCGGCGGGGTTGCCTAGTGTTCGCAACGCACGTACTGAGTAATGACAAAGCGCCCCCGCCCCTCCGTCCCACCGCTGACATACCTAAGGCGCGGCGAACTAGTTCCGCGCGGACTATAGCTCAAGACGGGTTGGCGATTTCAGACTTATATCCTACTAAATATTATAAACGTGAAAGTTTGTGAAGATGTTTGGATGTTTGTTACTCAATCACTCGTAAACCGTTGAACAGATTTGGATGAAAATTGGCAAATACATAGACCATTTTCTGGATTAATACATAGGATACTTTTTATCCCGATATTCTTATGGGATCGAAACTTACGCGGTTGAAACCGCGGGGTGCGGCTAGTTAACTATAAATCCAGGTTTCCTCAGAATGTTTTCATAAACAGATATTAGAAAGTACATATAAATTGAAAAAGTCACATTGGAACTTGCCCGGATTCCTGATTTGAGATTTTCAGTCACCCACAACGTTGTGCATGATGGCAACATACATTTCTAAAATTTAACAATCGAAGAAGTACTTGGTATTTCTTTTATTTACAGAAGATGGAGGGGAAGGAGACGTCAGAGAGTCGTCAAATGGCGACGAACTTACTAGAACCCGGAAAAACGCTTCTAAAGTCTGGAAATATTTTGTCAAAGAAGACATGTGTCATGCTAAATGTAAATTATGTACCAGAGTGTTAAAATGTGATAGAGGTTCAACTTCATCATTAAATGCACATTTACGGTTTAAACACAAAATGTAAATTCATATTTTTGTAACGGGTATTGGACAACAATAAATATTTTGAAATAAACAGGTCCTCCTTTAACATTATTTCCTCCTTTTTTTGAAGTCGGTTAAAAAGGATCTGTGCTTCGCTTAGGTTGGTTTAAGTGTCCTCGAAATGATCAATTGCAATTATCAATTTTGGTGTCGCATAATCAGCCTATAATGTTTCCACTGCCGGGGCACACGCCTCCTCTCTGTGAGAGGGAGTGGGCCGTAATCCACCAAATGAATAATGACCAATAACGTAATGACCAATTGTTGGTTCTAGGACATGCCGGTTTCCTCACGATGTTTTCCTTCACCGTTTGAGAGCAGTGGTGATGAAATAATTTACACAAAGTGCCTGCTTGGGTTCGTACCCCCGACCTACAACTCATGAATCGCAGCCGTTACCACTGGGCCACCACTGCTCTTTGTGTTCATGTTATATATGTCGGAGCCATCTGGTTAAATTAGCCGTTTAGTTAACCGCCTCGCCTTTAGAAGTAGTGCTCGCCTCGCTTCGTTCTCTCGGCTCGCACGCGGTTGATCATAGTTCTAACTTTTTTTTTTGTTTCCGTGGTGGGAAACCTCATGGATGTCTGGAGGGGTCTGTCAGACTCTTGTTGACTAAAAACCATCCCGGTGTTCCATTTCACACCTACGCCAGGGGTCGCGGGAACGTACGATCCTTCCGCAACCCTCGATTGGGCCCGCAGATGCGGGCCTCCTCGGGTGAGGAGGGGGAGTGAGATGTTTGACTCCCCCCGCGACGTCTAAGAGGGGCGCGCGTAGAATACTGAATACTACGCGTGGGGGGCGACAGATGTCCCTGTGTGGTGGGCGACAGACGTCCCCGTGTGGGGGCGACAGACGTCCCCGTGTGGGGGCGACGGACGTCCCCGTGTGGGGGCGACGGACGTCCCCGTGTGGGGGCGACAGTCGTCCCCGTGTGGGGGGTGACAGACGTCCCCGTTTGGGGGGCGACAGACGTCCCCGATCACAGTTATAATCTAACCTATTTGGTCGGAGTGCCGTGGCTTATTTACTGTGACCAATTCGGCTCGCGCGCGATTGGTTATACAGTTCCACTCTAAACTATAATTGAATATCATTCAGGCCGTTAGTTGAACGGCCGCCGTTTAGTTAAAAGGCTAGGCGGTTAACTAAACGGCAAATTAAACCAGTTTGCTGCGACATATACATATATCACTCCAATTGCATTTGGTAGACGAACGATTTGCGCACCAATGTGTATCAGTCACGTAATAATTGACAATTGCAATTGATCGTTTCGGGTACCCTTTACATTTTATCAAATTATATTGGACGGTTCACATTGCTTACCTTGAAATTATTATTTCACAGAAATGATGTTTTTAAGACTTCAAACAAGCTTTTACGGGGAATTTCAGTAGTCTGGCAGAATTTTGTGAGCGGCGAAGTCATCTTATGCAAAATGTAAATTGCCTCAATGTGTTCACATACAACACCGGTTGTACATCAGGATTGTGACATAATAATTATTATCATTAAAACAATGCAGACATTCATTTAACACACGGGTAGGGTTAGCCTCTATAAGCAAAGTGCTCGAAATGTCAACGGTACAGCGTGTGTACTTAACAGTGTCATTGTTCTATTGTCATTGTTAAAACAATGACTATATTGCCCCCATTCTTTACTCCGACGCGTGGGGCGTTTCGACAGGTTAGCGGGCAGATGTGCGAGAGGTTAATAGGTATATTTTAGGTCATAGAAATAAAACTTAAAGATTCGGCTTTAATCCGTGACTGTACTAATGATGAAATTGGGCAGTGGGTCCAGTCGACGTATTCAAAATGTGATTACGTCAACTGGACCCGCGGGTCCAGTTGACTAAAGACTCCTGCGCCGCTCGCCGACGTAGGGCTCTCTTTCCTTTGATTCGACTACTCTTTGCACGTTATTTGTTTTAATTTCATTGATGCGATGTTATGATCCGTGACAAAATGACCCCTGCGCTACATTTCTTTAAGTACGGGTTGCTCCAAAATACTATTTTAGAAAATTTAAAATAATTATTAAATAATAACGTTTTATGAAATTAAAATAATACGTTCATAACACGAAAACGTGAAACCTTAAACGTGTGTTAAATAAACGTCGCCATTAAAGCGGCACGCTGTATAAGTATTTTCTTTTTGTATTTATATTATGTAGCACGTGGCTTAATTTTATACCTATTGTAATTTTTTAGGAAAATAAACTAGAATTACCATTTTCTATCAAATAACCCATTGTCACTTTAACGTGATAAGGAAATCAAAATAAACAAATAATTTAAAAAAGACCATGGTTTTCCTAAGTCTATTTATCTATCTATCTTTACAGGGTTATTGGTAAAACATTAACAACCTCTTAAGAGGTCATTGTACTCATCACTATAAACAACTTTTACTATGGGACCAAACCTGAAATCGCGAAAAAAAAATCAGGTGTTCCCTACATTTATGTTCGTATAACTCGACTCGACTTGACTATTTCATGAAATCTTGAAATTTGGGGATTATACTAACTTAACAAGTTGTATTACTGATTGTAATGATTATAATTCTGTAAATACATATTTGTTACGACCGCGAATCATATTTTAATCAACGTACAACTTAATACTGACCAGCTAATTGCAAAAAACGTAAGAAATTTCGCGGGCTACCTTAGCGATTCCCCCGGAAGATTTTTTTTTTTCAGTGTACCTACACGTCATGCGTTATATAGGTATTTGCAGATCTTAAATTACTTCAACCAATCAGTCAACTCAGCCTAACGCAGTCCACTGCTGGACATAGGCGTCTCACAGGCTACGCCACACCCTGTCCTCCACCTTCCGAATCTACAGTCCGTCGCAGCCACCTTTTTAAGTTCGTCGGTCCATCTATAGATAGTTTGGTAGATTTTAATGAGTTAACAGATTTTTTTTAACTTTCTTTGTTTTTTTTTTTACAGAAAAGGAGTTTTCTGACGTCTTAAAATTTTACAGGAGAGACAATGTCTCCGCAGTCTGGAAGAACTTCCTCAAAAGCAAAGACAAACTCTATGCGAAATGTAAACTGTGTTGCAAGGTGTTAAAATTCCACGGTACAACGGCATTAAGACGTCACTTTGAAGCAAAACACAAACAAGGAGAAACAACTGACAATATTGTGTATATTGTCAAGGTCGATGAGGAAGATATGGAAAATGAAGGTATGCAATATTTTTGTAAAAAAAATCGTTTCTCCTCAAAACTAGGAAGATCGTTTTGAAAGCAGTGGTGGTGAAATATTTTACACAAAGTAAGCGCCTGTCTGGGTTCGAACCTACTGCCTACATTTCAACTCGTAAGTAGCGGCCGTTACTACCACTGCTCTCAAAACGGTTAAGGAAAACATTGTGAAGAAACCAGCATGTCCTAGAACCAAAAATTCGAAGACATGTGATATCTACCAACCGTACTGGGCCCACGTGGTGGTTTCCGCCACATCCCTCTCACCTAGAGGAGGTCTGGGTCCCAGCAGTGGGAACATTATGGGCTGTTTATGATTATGGTGACTAGAAAACGGATCATAACTGTTAGATACATCATCGGTTATAAAATTTCTTGGACGGGTCTGTCTCACCGTCCGATCAGGACCAGGCCCGTGCCAGACGGGCGCGTACGTGTTCCACGCGCGCCTCAAAAAGATGTCAGCATCGAGGAGGGGCCCCTTAGGGCCGAAGCCTGCCGGGTCAGCCGAAAGGGTTACCGCTGGCCCGGAACATAAAGGGCTAAGGAAGGAACACGGGTAGGTTTTAGTCAGTAAGAGTCTGACACTCCCTTCGCTCCACCCACAAATTAATTTGATGATTTCCCTCCCACCCACAAAAAAAAAAAAGAAAAACCGGGCAAGAGCGAGTCGGACTCACGCACCGAGGGTTCCGTACCATCATATGTTTTTAAATTTTCACCGGCGAGCTACTTACTAGATCTCGTTCAAACCAATTTTCGGTGGAAGTTTACATGATAATGTACATCATATATTTTTTTTAGTTTTATCATTCTCTTATTTTAAAAGTTAGCCCCCCCACACATTTTACCACTTTGGAAGTGTCTCTCGCGAGAAAAAAATGATATTAGAAACCTCAATATAGGTAATTTTTGAAGACCTATCCATAGATTATTTTTTTCTATTTTATTGTGAAATCTTAATGCGGTTTACAGAATACATCTACTTACCAAGTTTCAACAGTGTAGTTATTATAGTTTCAGAAAAAAGTGGCTGTGACATACGGACGGACAGACGGACAGACAGACATGACGAATCAATAAGGGTTCCGTTTTTTCCATTTGGCTACGGAACCCTAAAAAAAGGGGTCTGTCAGACTCTTACTGACTAAAACCACGCGGTGTCCTGCTGCATCCTTTAGCCGGGGTGCTGGAGTGCTTGCGCAATCCGTCACGCTCCCCCGGCCAGGTGTTGGCCCACATGAATCCATGCCGACCCCGATAGGTACCTACTACCTATATAAAGACGAATAACAACTACTATCTACCCATATACTTCACATATTTTTGGCAATTTTTTTTTTTTTGCATATGTATTTTTTTTTATTTTTGCAGGAGATAAGGAGTCATCTGACGAAGAACTTAGTACCCGAAAGAAAATTTCCAAAGCCAAGAAAAAAAAATATAAAATCGACGATAAAGGTCATGTTGAGGACGAGGACGAGGACGAGTTTGATGAGGCTGAGTTAGATAAAGGTATGTATAGAATTCCAAAGGGTCCCCGAATCGATCAATTGCAACTGTTTACATTTACGTGATTGATACACATTGATACTCAAATTGATCGTCTACCAAATGCAATTGAAGCGATTGCCAATATTACTACAATTGAAATTGTTTGATTGAGGGGGGCTCATGGCTAAGTAATAACAGCCGCACGGGTCGATCGATCCGGGGTCGGTCCGTGGATGGTTGACCATCTTTACATACCGAGATGCTTTCGTGCCTCGGAAAGCACGCTAAGCCGTTGGTCTCGGCTCTCATTCTTAGATCTTTGACAGTCGTATATCGTCAGAAGCCCGAAAGTCTGACAACCAGTCTTACCAAGGAGCATCGTGTTACCCAGTAACTAGGTTGTGAAGGTCAGATAAGCAGTCACTCCATGTAAAATACTGGTATTCAACTACATCCGGTTAGACTGGAAGCCGACCCTAACATAGTTGGGAAAAGGCTAGGCAGATGAGGATTACAATTGATCCATTGCAATGTATCGTTTCGGGAACCCTTAAAGCTCTGGCAAAATGAAGCGAATCCCGCGCAGGATTCCGGGATTTCGCTCGCTCTAATTTTAACAACTGATTTGAATGGAGGTGTTCAAACAGGCGCGAATAGTCGCGTGACTTCCTAATAATTGACCCTCTTATTTATAAACGTTGGTTAAAGTTAAGAGACGTTTAAACCTGTATGGTTATGCAGACATGTCCCATATTTTGTCGCCAATTAGTCTGAATCAGTCGCCAAGTCACAGATTTAATCGGGTCTTAGTTCACGAAAAACTGCCAAGAAAAAATATTTCCACCTATAAACCCTTATATCTTTTGAACCAGGTGACCGACAAATTCTGATATTTAGCGACTGATTCCGACTAATTGGCGACAAAATATGGGAGAAAGCAGATCTTCGCTAGGTGCCCTAGTTTTTAAGATATAAATGTGGCCCTGCTGGGGAGACTCTCCAGATCGGCCACCTATAAACCCTTATATCTTTTGAACCAGTGACCGACAAATTCTGATATTTGGCGACAAATTTCGACTAATTAGCGACTAATTTTTTGTGTTATCAAAATTAAAATCCCTGTTGGTGGCCCTGCCAGAGTCAGTGACACTAATATTCATTGCGTTATTTACGTTGTTGAACAGACACATTTTTCGAACATAATATGAAGTAACGAATTCCTTCAAAATGAGTCATCTAATCACCTTTTCCTTCCACTAGGATTTATTGTTTGTTATTATGATATTAGAATTACTTATCTAATTAATTTTCCCTGTTCCACAGCAAACACGTTTTCACAATGGACGGGAAACTCCTCAGTCTGGCAGAGTTTTCTTAGGAGCGAAGACAGATATAGATCTAACGCAAAATGTAAAATATGTAACAAAGTGCTGAAATGCGAAGGTGGATCCACTTCGGCATTAAAAAAACATTTATCAGCAATACACAGCATATTTCAATGACATACAAAAGGTATTGGTTTATGAAAAAAAATAAAAACTCATTGTGATAAGTTCGACCACATACTGGTAATTTTATCTATATCTTAAATGCACAAGCATTTTTGGTACGTCAGGAAAACTACCAAAATGTGTTTTTAGATGGTTACTACTTTCAGAAACACTAGGTTTTTCTGGAATACTTACTTTTTTTTCATGTCTAAACTTAGTTTATTGTGACCACACTCGTGACAGTGTCGAAATGATGAATGCTCGTATGCCAACATAATTTTGTAATAAGTATAATATTGTTCAAACATAATTTAATTTATCTAAGTAATAAAAAGGGATTTTTGTTTTTATTTATCTTTATTATTTCATATTTAGTTTTCATCGCATAATCATAAAAATCTGAAACAAAAATATTAAACTTAAAAATAAAACCATTGGACGAAAATTATCTGGATTACACTAATATTCTTTATTTTTTTTGTTTTATTATCTTAGTACCAACATTACCTAAAAGCGAATCAGCGTATAAAGTTCCCACTGCTGGGACACAGGCCTCCTCTCTGTGAGAAGGAGTGGGCCATAATCCACCACGTGGGCCCAGTGTGGTTTGATAGATAAAAAGCGAATAATACTAGACAACTCAGATGTATAGAATTATAATAAATATTTTTACACGTTTTATTTTCAGACGACAATGAATTTTTAGAGGTGAAACCTAACCACAAAACTAAGGACCAGTTTCTATAGTCTGGCAATGTTTTCTCAGAAGTAAAAATCTTATGGAAGTCGGGGGCCGTTCTGTGGAACACCTTCTATTCTGAGGTCCCCAGACTACCATAAGATTTTTTTAAATTTATTTTTTATTTCATGCTTTTTGTAGGGATTCCTTAATTTTATTTTTGTCGGGGGTTTTTTAAATTTTTAATTTAATTTTTTATTTCATGCTTTTGTGTAGGGACTCCTTAATTTTTGTGTTTCATTTCTTTTATTTTCTTCCGTTTTAAGATTCTGGTAATTTGGTGTTTAATCAGGTTTTTTATCCGTCAAAAAATATTGATTAATTTATAGTTGAAGAATAATTTTTAAGACTAAACAGAATTTTTTGTTTTATTATATTTTTCAAGTTTTTAGTTTTCATTTCGTTAGGTAGTTAATATTCCTCATTTCCCTTTCAATATAGTGTAAATTATTCTACTTGTCAAGCCCTTGCATTTGATACCTAAGTATTTTGATGGAGTTGTGAAAAAAAAATGTAATTCGCCATTTTGTGGTGGCGGCCATCTTCGATTTGAAATTTTTAATAGTGTATAGTATTCTACTAGTCAAGCCCTTTCATTTGATATCCATATTGAGGGAGTTGAGAAAAAAACTGTAATTCGCCACTTTGTTGTGGCGGCCATCTTGGATTTAAAATTTGTTATAGTGTATAGTATTCTACTATTGAAGCCCTTTCATTTGATACCCATATTGAGGGAATTGTGAAAAAATATGTTATCCGCCATTTTGTAGCGGCGGCCATCTTGGACCGATTTTCATCAAACATAGCTAAGAACACTCCCGACTAATACACCTTTCAAACAAAAAAAACCTAATCAAAATCGGTTCATCCGTTCGGGAGCTACGATGCCACAGACAGACACACACACACCCCAGAAACGTCAAACTTATAACACCCCGTCGTTTTTGCGTCGGGGGTTAAAAACAAACAGGAGGCAAAATGTAAAATTTGTCTCAAAATTATAAAATGCAGCAACGGTTCCACTGCAGCATTATGGTCGCATTTAGAAGCACAACACTGCGTATATGCAAAAACAATACGGCTGATTTTTTAAATGATTAAATAAGTCAAGATTTTTTCCACAACAAATGAATATGTACCAAAATGGGCGAATGATTCGCGACTGCTTTCAGATAAACCTACTGCTAAGACTTCTGTTAGGCTACGGACACGAAGTCAGCGGGCGTGAGGCGGCGAAGGCGGCTGCGCGGGGAGCGACGCGTTTCAATGCATAGATTTATATGGAACTGGCCTCGAAGGCAGCGGCAAAGGAGCGGCGTACGAACGATGCGCACCAGTCTAGCGGCACAGCTAGCGGTGCCCGCGCGTCTGCATTGACGTAGTGTTGTGCATTTTATTTTTTGCATTGTCATATAATTACTAGCGTAAGGACCGGACTAACGGCGCGACTAAATGGCACCAACGCGCTGGCCCTAAAATGACGGTTTTAGGGCCAACGCGACTCAGTTGACAGTTTATTTATTTATTTATTCTTCAACAAATTTACATTTGTGTCGAACAATGGTTTTAACAATAAATGTACCTAACACAGAATTAAATAATCATCATAGTCAGAAAAGAAACATAAAAGAAAATATTAAAATATTACATTCCACATTGGTCACAACATTATTAGTCATAATATAATAATAATTTCATATAATAATAATGATAATATAATAATTTAACTTAATATTATTTAACTCAAAATTAATAAAAATAAAATTCAAAGAAATGTATGTCAATAAGAGTCATGATAGAATGTTGAATAATTATATCGTATGAAGTCATTAGAATATATTAGTACACCCACTATATTAGTGCCACATATTAGTTCGAACTACTTATTATCTTTAAGAAACTCTTCTATGCTGTAATAACATTTCTTCAATAACAATGACTTTAATTTTCTCTTGAATTCGTTTGGATTCACGGAGTTTTTAAATTCTACAGGCAATTTATTATACAGATTCACTGATTGCACTCTTGAGGCATGTTTGACAACGTTAAGCTTAGGCTGTATGAAATTGGGTAGATCCTTTCTTCGCGTTTTTATTCTGATAAGTCTCTGTTCTTCTGTCTCAAACTTATGGATATTTTTAATAAAATGACTAAGCAGGACCAGAATATAGAGGCATGGCACTGTGAGAAAGTGCAGTTTCTTAAAATGATCTTTACAAGACTCCGTTTGTTTGATGCGAAGCATAGTTCTCAAGGCTCTTTTCTGTATAACAAAAGCAGCATTAATATTGTATTGGTAGCTGTTGCCCCAGAACTTTATGCTATATCTAAGTCTAGACTCTATGAGTGCAAAATATACCATTCTGAGGTGAGCAATGGTTAATTCATCTCTAAGGCTCCTAAGAGCATAGCAAGCACTACTCATAGTGTTAGTGACCACTTCCAATTCCTTCTTCCAATTTAAAACTGCATCTATTTGTACCCCTAAAAATTTAACATTGTCTACCATATTCACTTTATTCCCTAATAAATTTACTTTGACAGTATCGTTGTTCTTCACGGTCGATTTAAATAATAAACATTGCGTCTTTTTTAGATTTAGTTTTAGACCATTCATAGTAAACCATTTCTCAAGCGCACATAAGATAAAATTAATCTTCTTTTCTAAATTTTCCATATTGTCACTAGCTATAATAGCGCTTGTGTCATCGGCAAAAACTACAAGTTTAGTATCATCTGAAATACTTTTCATGTACGCTATCAGATCATTTATAAATATTATAAAGAAGACAGGGCCTAGAACTGATCCTTGTGGTACGCCTTTATTTATTATAACTGTGTCTGATTTGTGTACTTTTTCATGCCCGTCTTCTTGAACTGTTTTAATTTCCACATACTGCGTTCTATTATGTAAATAGGATCTGAATAAATTCAAAACATTTCCCCTAATGCCATAGAAATCCAACTTATTCAGAAGAATACAATGTTCCACTGTATCGAACGCAGAACTAAGGTCGAGGAAAAGTCCTGCTACTTTTAGTTTAGCATTCAACTTACCCACTACATCATCAATTAACATGTCAATAGCATCTGTTGTTCCTACATTATTTTGATAACCAAATTGTTGGTCGGTAATAATTTTGTGCTTATTCAAATGACAAACAAGCCTCACTTTCATAATTTTTTCAAATATTTTAGAACATACCGGCAACAAAGAAATAGGCCTATAATTCCCTGGATCTGTTTTAGAGCCTTTCTTGTGTATAGGTAGTACTTTAGCTAATTTAAATTGCTCGGGAAAAACACCTTTATTTACATATTCGTTTATTGAATCGGCCAAAGGGCTAGCTAATAAATCAATGTTTTCTTTTATGATACTCATAGGAATTTCATCATGGCCAAAAGACTTTTTACTATCCATACTCATAACTAATTTAAAAACTTCGATAGGTGTAACAGGTTCAAAGACCATATCCTCCTCTACTCTTACCCCATGATTTTGTAAATACTCGTTTGCTGTATTAATGTCACTCATGATATAATTTGAATTATTACAGAACTTTTGCAATAGAATATTAGCAACTTCTGATGGATTATGAACTATTTTATTATTATTATCTTTAAGTATCAAATTGTCATTTACATATTTTTTAGGATTCCTCCTACTATTTATAATTTTCCAAATAACTTTACCAGAATTCTGTGCTAGATTTATTTCCGTTCTTACTACTAGTCGTTTCGCGTGTCGTACTACTTTTCTATATACCCTAAAATAATTACTACGATATTTTACTATTGAAACGTCACAGTTATCTTTGTCAACAAAATTTAGAAACCGTTTCATTTTACTAGCGACTCTTATTCCCGTAGTTAACCATTTAGATTTGTTGCTGGTTTTTGTATTTATTTTTATTTTCTTTTCATTAAATGTGTTAGAATGCAGTTCACCTAGTTTGTCAATAAATGCACTTGCGCACCAGTTTTCTTGTAGCAACTTTTGCCTAAAACAAGACTTGTTCCCTTCATTATATAATCTTCTTTCAATATACATATAACTTTGCTCTTTCCTTAAATCCACTTTTTCCAGTGATAATGTACAAAATATGCCATGCCCGCATGCCCATCAGATAGACCATTGTGGTCGGTGTCTACACTTTTAATAAATGTCTCATCAATATTAGTCAATATATTATCTATACACGAACTTGAATTATTGCGTCTAAATGTATCTGAGTCAATTAAATGTCGAAAGTTGTAACATGTCAGGAGTGATAGAAATGAATGTCGTTTTGAGTCATCTTTTGATAAATTAATATTAAAATCACCACAAATTATACACCGTTTATTGATGAAATGTTGTAACAGCTGCTCAAGTCTCTGCATAAAACTATCTATATTACGATTCTCAGGAATTCTGTAGCAACAAACAATATAAGTATTTGTCTCCAAATCCTTTACACCACAAACCTCAAAACAGTTAATTTTATAAAGTTGTTTACAAATTTGCAGGTCTTCAACTTTCTTGTCATTTAATGTCAAGATCAAAGTACCTCCACGTTTTTTATTTAATCTAGTGTTATAGGAACTCAAATTATAATTAATTAAACTAAACTGGGCTGCTAATGATTGATTTAAAAAATGTTCACTAATACAGATAAAATCTATTTCTTTGTTCAATTCGCACAAATATATTTCAAGGTCATCCTTCTTGCTGTTTACACCACATAGATTTTGATGGTAGATAGTCAAAGTTTTATATACATTGCTTGCACAGTTCTCACGAGATAATACAATTTGTTTATTATCTGAATGACTACTCACGAAAAAAATTCAATGAATTATCTTGTTCAGAGACATTCCCTGAATTTGTTCGTTCAATAGTGGTGGTATAAAGTAGATCAACATTTATATTATCTACAATAGTCTTATAAATATTTTTAATTCCATTTATATTGATTTTCCCTGTTTTATTTGAGAACATGTCGAACTCGAGATTTTGGTTTGAATCGAAAAAGTAAGCATAATTATTGTTTTGCAATTCTAGACTTAATAGGTTATTAAATATTTCAATTTTATAATTATGAATAAGAGCCCCGCAAATATATGTGGGAGTACATAATATTACATTTGTGTGGGTTATATGCGCTAAAGATTCCCTTATTGTTTTCACCAACCCAATGCAGTTATTTGTGCTCCTAATATCTTCTCAGTGGTGCGCGCGAACTTCAAACTTCGAACGAAGAACTTCTATGTAAAATGTTCAGACGGGCGTATCCTTACTTTTGAAATCATTGATTTTTTGCTTTTTAATGACCGAAGTTTCAAAATGTTGTATCAAAAAGATGTTTTCGTCGCTGTTTAGACATTTCGTTCGCGAACAAAGACTTATAATTTCTCATAACACAAAACTACGCGGCTCTAGCGCCGCGCGATCTGCCCGCTGGCTTCGAGACCGGGTCTGCGTTGCCGCGCCGCTCCCCGCGCCAAGCGCCACCCCCGCCCCGCGCCCGCTGACTTCGTGTCCGTAGCCTTATTGATTTTTATTTATTTTATTTGGTTTTGATAAAGATAATATACATAAAAGCTCCACAGAATAGGCACAAAATAAGAAACGCTGACAGTGTGCAAGAAATGTAAAACCACAGAACTATATGAAAATATGTGAGCAAGCATGATTTCACTCTTCGATAGTTTGGATGTTCCTCAAAACTGACAGTGTAAATCCCGCATGTTCCCTATACATATTATGTCCTCTCCAGTGTGAACCAACTTGTTCTTATCCGTTTTTTTAGTTTTCATTATTATTCTAGTTTTAATTATCTTTTTAACCGACTTCAAAAAAGGAGGAGGTTCTCTATTCGACGGTATGTTTTTTTTTTGTATGCACGTGTTTCTGTGACAAATAGCCATATTATATTTCTTTCTTTCCTTTTGTATTTTTCCTTTGCGTCGTTTTATCTCAAATAAACGTTTTTTTTTTGTTTCCGTTATAATGAAATAAAGAGTGGGACTAAATTAAACGGTCCGAAAGTTGGTAGGGATCCAAAAATTGCGTTTGTCTTTTTAGTGTATATTTTGGATAAAACAAAAATGACAGGCAATCTACACACACACACACTTGTATTATCACAACCTAACTGTAGGTAAATGAGCCTCAAGATCCGACGAGAAGCGACATTCAATTAAATAATGTATTAATTTGATTGTGTTTTTTTATTTATCTTAGTAGGTACCTACCAACATTTCCAAAATAAATCTCGCAGTACTTACTAAAATATTTTAAGAATAATTAGATATATTTCATTACTCCATCTCTCACTCTATTTTATTTTATTTTCAGACGAGGATGACTTTTCAGACCCAAAACTGAATCATCCGAATACAGAGCCCTCTCCAGTTTGGAAATATTTTCTGAGAAGTAAAGACAAACTCCGGGCAAAATGTAAAGTTTGTCACAAAGTGATAAAATGCGCCAACGGCTCCACTTCAGGGTTACTGAGACATTTACCAAAACATTTAGATAATGAAGAACGGTCTTCGGGAAAATGTCCTGTTATCAAGGTGAAAAACATAAAAAAGGTCGATGAAGAAGGTAATATATAGTTTTTAATAAAAAGCTAGCTAGCTCCAGGCTGGCCGGCGAGAGAATGCGCTTCTGACACCTGACATGGTGTCAGGAGCGCATTCTCTTGACGGCCCGGCCTGACAAGACTTTTATTAAGTAACTAGCTGAACCAGCAAACGTTGTTTTGCCATTACTCCTACCCTACTCCTATCCTACTCCTACACTACTCCTACCCTACTCCTACCCTACTCCTAACCTACTTCTACCCTACTCCTTACCTACTCCTACCCTACTCCTACCCTGCTCCTACACTACTCCTACCCTACTCCTATAAGTAAAAAAAAAAAGGATCCGATGTCCGTCTCCTGGTTCTAAGCTACGTCCCCACCAATTTTCAGCCAAATCGGTCCAGCCGTTCTTGAGTTATAAATAGTGTAACTAACACTACTTTCTTTTATATTAGGGTCATATTCAAAATAATTGTATATTTACTACTGTCTTAATGTCCAACCCAATTATTTTCATAACGAGATGCAACTGACTAGAATTTCATAAACAAACAGATAAAATATTTATTTGAGCTTAATAAAAAACAACGAAACATTTGGTAAACCTAAACAATTCATTTAAAAAAATTAAACCAGACATTGCGTAGGATCCGTTTCATACAAGTATTCTATGTCCACGTCTTTAACGGTAAACTAAAAAAAATAATTAATTCCTACACAAAAGTTAAAAAAAAAAAATATATTCAGAGAATATTGTTTAAACTTTCAACACTTTACTAAACAAAATATAAAATACTATTTAGTGTACTCCAAATTTAATTTATTAATGAGTGTCCTGATTTTGCACATATCTGTTATTCTTCTCTGTTATGCTATTTTAACATTATTTCCATGGCAATAAAGAAATTTGAAATACTGGCAAAATTAGTTCACTAGCTGTTACTACACGACACGTAAGAATAAACGCTTTGCCATTTTGTTCAATATAGTTTTTCAGCTCGTTTCGTTGTCGAAGAAAATTATACTTTTAAAAGTAAATATTCAATGTGAGTCGTTTACAGTAGCGGTAAGTACTTACTGTTTTATTACTCATACTAGGAAAGGGCTGTATTGTGATATTTGTTATAACTATAAAATATTCGTATAATCATGTGAATTGGTGTGGAAATAAATAGATTTGTAGGATAGACACGTGCAATTAATTCATATACGTTATTTTATCTGTCACTTTTTTCCGTTACGTAACAGATATGAATGATTAGGCGTTATTCACATTGTCTCATGTATGAATTAATGAAAATAAAATATTAATAGGTACTTAGTGCACCGCAGGTTAGCCAAAACATTTTTTTTTACTTAAATTTATTTGAAGTATGTAAAGTTTGCGTATATTGTGCCATGTATTGCATTGCTGTGCCATTGTCTGTGTGTGCATGTTTTACTTCGTATCCTCAGTCCTCACTGCTTGAGCCTTTTATACTAACCGCGCAGCCTCGCCGAGGCGTACCCAGCCTCTCGTCGGCCGTCTCAGTATCAGTTAAGGGGGATGCGCCAAGGTAGCCCGCGAAATTCAAATTGACTCAGGTTTTTTGCAATTTACAGGTCAGTGTAAAGTTGTATGTTGATTAAAATATGATTCACGACCGTAACAAATATGGCTTTACATAATTCTAATCATTAGAATCCTTTTGCCTCAATATTAATATCAAAATTTTAGGCTCGGTAGTTTCGGAGATAAGGCATTATGGCAATGATGATGATGAATTTATGGCAATTATACCAACTAAAATACGATCACCAAAATGTTATTTCATTATGTACCCACCTAGCGACCCACACCGACCTGTTATAAACGTGTGCTATTTAAACTTGCCCTAATAATTCCTATCTGTTATTTTTCTGTTACAATCAAATAATATTCATATCTGTTTCCTATCCGTAACTTACAATTATTTTGAATATGACCCATTAATGTATAGATACAAGATGTAATTGAAATAGCATGCTTCTCTCCATCCCACGTTGGCATGAAGCAAGTTTTATTTGTTGACATTCTTGTTACAGCTAATGTTCGACTTCCATATATTAATACCGGTAGTATGCAGGTGTTAAACAATCTTTATGTTGACATAATGATAGTTTCTACCTTTCATCACCTCTCTCGGGTCCCGGTATCTCTTCCAGCTGTTGGCTATTCATCTCTCAATTTCTTTATTTCCGCTGTATTTTGGTGATATCGGCTGTCCCAGATACAGAAAAAAAAAATACCAGTGCGCAAACTGTAACCATGAGTTCAGCATAATTATTATGGTTATAAACAAAAAAATCTGCTGTTTCTTAGAAAAGTGCAAGGTCATACACAGACAGGTATCAAACCGGAAAGGGATCGGCACCGTATCAACTCGAGCCGTTCAGTATTCTTTGTATGAAACTTCCTACTGCAACGCTCACTATTCGGAATCGTAACGTAATCGCCTCGCCTCGGGACAAGCTCACGAACCGCGGTGCGGTGTGTTACGGCTCGTCGTCCCCGCGCTTACGGCTCGTTGTCCCCGCGCTTACGTCTCTCCGTACCCGAGCTTACGTCTCTTTGTCCACCCTTGTCCCTCTCTCCCCTCCGGCCTGCCTGCTGCACAATCAACCAGCGGTCGTGCTATGACCTTTAGGGGGACAAAATGTATGGAACAACAATTTTTTTTGACGTGACAACGTCTTAAATTAGGTTGCGACTGGGAGTCACTTATGAAAAAGTGTAACGCTCGGTAACGTTACGATGAGTCACCGAACGAGAGAGAGGCCCGCCGAATGCCTTGCGTCTCTCTCCCACTCAACTATGATCGGATGATCGGTCGTTGTCACGTAAAATCTTCGCCCGTAAAACCGACTTTACAGGCAACCATTTTTTAATCATATGCTGAATTCGTGTTACAGTTTGCGCACTGGTTATTTTTTTTTTATGTATTCTTCCACATAAGTAATTTATTTGTATTTGGGATTCGCGATTGGTACTTTTTTTGCCATTAGTGATTGATTAGATACTTTAAAATATTTATTACACCTTTCACTTTCAGATGACGAAGAGGACGAGGAGTATTCTGACGTGACACTTTCCAGACACCCGGAGTCAGAGATTTCTTCAGTCTGGAAATATTGTCTCTTAAACAGAGACAAATGTCGAGCAAAATGTAAAATTTGTAGCAAAGTTTTAAAATGCGACAATGGTTCCACTACGGGATTACGAAGACATTTGGCATCAAAACATTGCATTTATAACTAACATAAAAATATATGATTCAAAAATTTAAAATATTAAAATTCAGACAATGTTGTTATAACTGTTTTTGTAATAAATACCATACATAAATAAATAACGTTAAATAAAACATTCAATTGTGTTATTATTTAACATCGTACAAAAGTACCAGAAAATATGAAAAGTATCTAGTTTTTTTTAAGTGAAAACTTCTTTAGGCGCGTTGGGCAATTTTTGAGATGGGAAAAAAACCATTGAACGACGCGCGGTACATTTTCTTTGGGGAGACCTTCAAACATATTTATAAAATTACTATTTATAATTTATATATTACTAAGTTTTCACTTTTGTCGGCACTCCTAGAGTGCCACTGTTTTTTTTTATTTTGTTATTATTTAACCTAGTACCGGTACACCGGTACCGGTACTAGGCCGGTATTTTGGGTAAATGCGGATAATTTCCAAAAATTATCCGCATTTCCGGTCTGATAGATCCGTACTTTTCTCTCTAGTATCTAGTCTTGGTGTATCTTTCACACATTGCAACATAAGTAACCAATTAGTCTACGGACAATCAGGAATGTTTCACAAAATACCTACTGTCCTTATTTCAGTCCAGCTCAAGCAATCCCGAAACGCAGCATCTGACATAGCTACAAAGATGATGCTGAGATCCGAGGCGAAGCGGCTTAAATCCAAGAACTCATTAGAAAGATTGTTCTACCAAGAACGCCAGAGTGTGAAAGATATGCGTAGGGGTTTCTTAAAGTTTCGGTGTCGAACACCAGGTTGCTCAGCCAGAATACATGAATTTAGGGGCTGGCCAGTTTTTGGCAGCTCACACAATCATCCAACAGGAGTGTAGCTCACTCCAGCAGCAGATTTTGTCAAGCTTTATTTTTGTTTCGCCCGCCCGTGGCTTCCTCCTCGTTACGGCCGGTTCACACATGTCTCCGTTTTACTGTTCCGTTTTATCGTGTACGTTTTTTTTTTCGTCGATGGCGTATGTAGTTGTATGAGCGACTTCACACATGGCACAGTATTCTGTATACAGTAAAAAAAAACCTTCCGTAAAAAATGACATTCCGTTTTGTCATCGAATACTGGACGACGGAACAGTAAAAATATACGGATACGTAGAATTTTAACGGATAGATACTGTGTGCGTGGCGGGCGGTGTGTATAATCTATATAAAAGAATAGCGGCGATAAACTGCGAGTTTTCTGTTCACACATCGCATCCAGTAATGACGGATCCGTTGAACGTTATACGGTGCCTATGTGTAAACAGTGCATAAATTTATGACGTACCCGTTAAAAACGTACCAGTAAAACGGACTCCCATGTGTGAACGGGCCGTTAAGTTGGGATTATCCTCCGGGGGTCGTACATTCGTACCACCGAGTTATAAATGATGTCCCACTATCGGCCAGATACTCGTACTTTTACATTTAGAAAGTTAGTACGAATTAGAACAATGATATAGGTACTAAGATATGATAAGAATAAAGAACGAGGATGTGATGGGAAGTGGGATATTAGTAGGATAGGATTATTTATGAAGTAAAACTTCTTAGGCGGTGATTTGATAATTGGACGAGAATTGATAGTAAAATTTCAAGGTTGCGTCATGTTTAGGCACATTTCATTACATGAGAGAGGAGAAGAATATAACTCTCTGTCTCACACAAAATCTCTCTTATTCTATATTCTTTAAGAAGTTTTACTTCCGTCACGTGTACGGTACTGCACGTGCAATTTTTTTCATACTTTACTTTCCTTAATATGTTTTAAAATTAAAAAGTGTAACTCCTCAGATACAAGAGCGATTTGAATTTGCAAGGCACTGTAATTTTACCAGTGAGAGAAAAACAAACTTTTATAATAGTGTACGCTGCTAAAACGAACAAATCTGTAGATTTAGTACATTTTAAGTTTCTCATTTATCTTTACCATCTGAAAATTTTAGAATTTCATTTCCGAATGAGACTGAATTTCTGAAATATTTACAATCTGGAATGGGATCCAGTGAACTAGGCACTGCCATTCTACTTTTTATATATTATAATTATAATTGATTTGTAATGTCTATGGTAAGATCTCCAATAAGTACATCTTTCTACTAATTACCTATTGTTTCATTTAATAATATGGGAAAATTTGGGAAAGTTATAGAAATTCTTTGCTTAAATTACATAAAAACAATATCGTGGCATATTTTTGAAAGAGAGTCAGCTTTTGCAACACGAAAAAATTTCCAAATTAATAGATTAGTATGAGTGTAAGTTTAAAAAAAAAAAAAAAAGTGTAGAGGTATGAGGAACAGGGTGTAAAATTCACTAATCCTCCATAGAAAAGGGAGGATCCTCCGACCAGACCTGTGTTGTGTCCGGTGGACAACTGCTGATTGATTTCGGGACGTTGTAAAAGAAAGAAAAATGCGTTTATTGGCATTACAGCAAAATAAATACACCTTAGCCACACCTCACCTCACCTTTAGTATATGCTAGTTGCGCGGTAAACTCCACTTGCGCGATGCAGGAATATAATAGAATAGAATACTCTTTATTATGTACACCATATAAATTACAGACGTAATAATAGAAACAATACAAAGGGTGACACAATGGGCGGTCTTATCGCTAAAAGCGATCTTCAGGATTTGGCGTTACGTCAATGTGATACGTAGTTCGTGGCAATGTAGATGCCGCCACAGTTTTTTTTGTTGCAAATACCTACGTCTTTTTGGATTGTAAATTGATATTATTTATTACAGGACAGTGGTCTGGTCCGTCGTTACGAGGCTCGTCCGAAGAAAGCGTAGCAGCGGCGGTCAACGCTGTCATCAGTGGTCAGATGTCAGCGTATAAAGCTTCTGAACGCTATGGCGTTCCAAGATCAACAGTCAGAAGTCGTGTGGAACTTGCAAAACTTCGCAAGAGTTTAGGAAAACTATCAGAAAACTGAACGACGTCAGGGAAAAAAAAGATAGCACCCATTTCGTAGTGAAGAAAATTTTCGGTTAATTTTTAAATAATAATTTTATTGTGATCTCGAACCTAGAATTTGTTTTATCGAGTAATTTAATGTCATTTGTGTCTACAGACTATAGTGATATATTATAATATATTATATATTTTGTATAATATATGATATATATTGTATATTTTTAACATAACATCACGCCTGTATTCCCCAAAGGGTTAGGTAGAGGTGTGTTGCATTTATTTGCATATTAACAAAGTGTCTTAATGTGTATTTGCACTAAAATATTGAGGAACCACACTAAACGCAAATAAACGGTTTTGATTGGATTTAATTTGACTATTTTCTATACGTCTAAGACGTAGCGTTGGAAGGCCTCCCACAAGGTGGTCTGACGACCTTGTGAAGGCCGCAGGAACCCGTTGGATGCGAGAAGCACAGAACTGGTCGAAGTGGAGGTGCTTGGGGGAGGCCTATGTCCAGCAGTGGACGTCTTTCGGCTGAAATGAAGATGATGATGATTTTCTATACAAGGTTAAATTAAATTAGTTAGCGACACTCTGCACACGTGATGGGTATCGAATTAATTTAATGGTTTCTTATGGGGTTATCGACCGCAGTGAGTGTGGTCACTTGAAATATCAGTTTTTTTTTGTAATCTTCACACTTTTTTTAAATCTTCACAAACGTGATGGGTTTCGATATTTAACACGATAAAACAAAAGAAAACAAATTTTCTCAATTCAAACTTCAAGAAACAAAACTACCAGCGGTCGTTGACCCTCAAAAAACATAAAATATTTATTTTATTTTATCATGTTCAGATATGTACCTACCCATCACGTCTGTAGAGTTTGTCTAGCTAATTTAATTTGACCCTGTACATAATAATACTTAATTGAAAGAAAGAAAGAAAAGAAAGAAAAATTGTTGATTCTGCACAAACAAAACGCACGTTGTAAATAAAAAAAAAATTGCACAAATGCTTACCAACAGCGCCTCCTGGCGACGTCATTCGAGCGCCAAAAATATGATCCATAATGTATTTTTTTTGTTAGTTTTACTTCATTTCTCTGTGTCATTTTGGTTTCTCAAATAAATACTATTTCTATATATTTTTTTCTTTTCAGACCATGAGCCGCTAATGTTCATGATGTCAAAGAAAGGGAACGTAATGCTAACTTACCGTGGCTACACATACCATCTGAAGTACACACGAAATATGAAGAAAACTTGGAGGTGTTCAAGACATTGCTCGTTCCATTGTCGAGCAACTGTGACCACTATAGACAATAGAGTTTGCAAGTCCAAAAACGAGCATAATCATCCAAGTGCAAACTTTTAGGCGTTCTTGGATTCGAAAGGCCTTACTATGCTAGTTCAACAAGATGAACAGGCAACTCACTGGTCATTCTGACAACCATAACAAGGGAACGCCGTTACCACTGTTCTTAAAGTTCGTAATCCCTTAAATTTATAATGGCGTGTTAAGCTAGACTTCTAGAAGGGCGGTGACCGCAGTGAAGTCCGTCATGGAAATGATGGATGGGGTTTGACTTTACGGTGTCAAAAAACGCTCTCTTGGGAAACACATCAACTTACTTTTATAAATAACTAGCTGCGCCCCGCGGTTTTACCCGCGTAAATGTCGATCCCGTAAGAATATCGGGATAAAAAGTAGCCTATATGTTAATCCAGGTTGTCAGCTACCTCCATACAAAATTTCATCAAAATTGGTCCAGCCGTTTGAGCGTGAAGAAGTAACAAACATATAAACACACCCCCACACACCCCCACACACACACTCACAAACTTTCGCCTTTATAATATTAGTGGGATGTTTCAATGACGTCATTTAGCCACCATAATCTAAGGAAACCTTAGCTTTAGTGGTCTAAAGAAATGTCAAAATAATAGGAGATTGAGACATATCATTGTTTTCATTGGAGTGTCAGTGGCAGGCCATCGGAAAATCATAATGACGCCTTTCAATTATAGACCGACCGCATATCCGAGACGTTGCCTGAGGTAGCTGGTGAGGTGCGGGGGGTGACAGTTGTCACAAGTTGACGAATCACTGAGCTCTCGCATCACGTCACCACACCCCTCCCGCACCGCGCTTCTACCTCAGGCAACGTCTCAGTTAAGCGGTCATATAGGAGATAACCGAAACCATCAGAATCTGAATCCGAAAAGTTGTGTGGGAAACGTTTGTCATGGTATGGGAATGTAATGCGGAGGAGTGAGGAACCTACTTACATTGTGTAGGTATCAAAATTTTATATTCGGAGTATTCAAAATTAATTAATTACATAGGATAAGTACTAAGGAGCGCTTGCACAACGAATCACTAAATTCATTTAGCGCTACACGTATTTAAGACGTCATTCTGTGTCTGCCATTTTCAAACGATTGGTAGGAACAGGACGATGTTTCGAATGCGTTAAGGCACTGCCGAAACGTACAGTTAGGCGTATTGGAACAAAATACAAGCTAGAAAAATATTGTGTACCGTCTAATGTTCAAAGAAAAGACTCATACTACTTGACTTATAAGACTTGTACTACAATCAGTCAAATTTCTTTAATAGATTTTCAACTTTACTGCTAAAGCATGAGGTTCAAAGTTGATTGGGAAATATTTATAGTTTCGGGTAGCTTGATGTGCTGTACAAGTGGGCCTAAGAATAAAATAATGTGTTGGGTAATCATTAATTAAATAGTTAATTATTTCGTTGAATGAATTAGGACTATTGTCGTTAAATATAGTTCGATGTTAGTTTAACTAAGTTAAAATATTGTGTCAAACACAACTACTTAAATATCATAAAAATGCCTTAAAATAAATTACAATTATTAAATAATATAGATAATTTAATATATTCTAAAAGCTAGTATAGAAATAATATGTTATTAACTAAATACAGTTTTGCCTTAGAATTGCCTTGAGAATAAACTTCTGAGGGATACCGGAAAAGTGCCGTCTTGCTAGAAAGAATATTATATATTTAGGGGTTCCAGAGTATCTTCTGAACCCTCCACCAGAAGATTTTTTGTAGTACACACGTATTTAAAAAAAAAAATAGATTTTTTTTAGGTTACAACTTTCAAACCTAAATATTTACGTCAAAAACCCAAGATTAATTATTTGTTTGTTGTAATGGGTAACGTTAGGTTAGAACTGTGACCAACCGCGCGCGAGCCGAGCAAGCGAAGCGAGCGGTGCCCCGGTTAGTTTGCTTACAAAATAATTTCCGTGACTGCACATGTAAAAATCTCTCAACACTATCAATGTTATTGTTATAGTTTGTACCTACATAAAATATTTTACGGTGACTGTCAAGAATTTTGAGATCTATCTTTAATTAAATGTATGAATTGTTAATTATATAAAAGTGCCTTTTATTTACAAAATAAATGATATTTTTTTGGAGAATTGTATTTATTTAAGCGTCCTTGAAAATCATCATCATCTGCCTAGCCTTTTCCCAACTATGTTGGGGTCGCGTCGGGCTTCCAGATGCAGGTGAATACAAGTATTTTAAATGGTGCGACTGCTTTCACAACCCAGTCACTGGGTAACTGGATACCCCTTAGTAAGACTGGTAGTCAGACTTTCGGGCTTTTCTGACTATCCGTAACGACTGCGAATGAAGATGTGAGTGGAAATACCGAGAGAGGATGCCTTAGGACATACATTTAGTCGGCTTATGTTCTTCAGAAAGGCCATGGTGCGTAGTATTCGAAACCGGCGTGCGTGCGTAGATGTATGAACGCTCATGAAGCAAAAGGACTATGTAAGGTTTGTAGCTGGTGGAGATTCGTAGTTTCTACCCCCATGGGAAGAATTGCCGCTATAACAAAACTAAAACAAATAATAAATAAACCCCACAGGAAACGTGTTTTATTTTTAACATATGTAGTGTTAAATTTTGTACGGTGGCACGGAATCCTTCGTGTGTGAGTCCGACTCGCCGGTTCTTTTATATTTTCATGCATAACCTAATTTCTTCTCAATTTTCAGGGTATTCTGTAATATATGAAGATGGCAGGTTTCTATCTTACAAGGGATATAAGTTCACACGTCATAAAGTAAAGGGTCACAAGATCAGATGGCAATGTTCCAGGCAGAGGCATGCTCGGTGCAACGCTTCGGTATACACAGTTGGCCAAATTATCATTAAAGGGAATACTGAGCATAATCATCCGCCACCAACAAAATGGTGAAGAATGGAGAAGATGAGGATAATTACATGCCGAAGATGCCTCACTGGGATACCTCGCGGTCGCGCTTTAACTCGCTACCTCGATGTCACCTCCATGTAAAACAAACTCAAGCTAATAGACCAGAAAAGAAAGAAAAAAAGAAAAAAAAAAGTTGCTGTTACAAAAAGTTGTTGTTAGAAAGGGTTACCGCTGGCCCGGAACATAAAGGGCTAAGGAAGGAACACGGGTGGGTTTTAGTCAGTAAGAGTCTGACACTCCCTTCCGCTCCACCCAGAGCGGGAGGGGTCATTTGATGATTTTCCATCGAAAAAAAAAAAGCTACTAGACCACACTCACTGCGATACATCGCGGGCTGCTTGGGGGTTTACCTCAAAGCCTGGCATCTGCGTGCGTGTCTAAAATCATGCATTTGTTTTACTTGGAGGTGAGTTCGAGGTAGCGAGCTAAACAGACCAGGTATCGAGGTATCGCAGTGAGACATCTTCGGCATGTAATTACCCTAAGGAAGAATTTGAAGAAGATAGGAAGATAGATCTTTAGTCTGATACTTGTACATATTAATAGGCCTTGGACAATTTCAAGGCTTTCATGCAAGTTTAGTATACGTAGATAGTGTAAGAACTGACTGTTTTGTAAAATTGGACAAATAGTTGCTTGGAATGAAAAAAAAAAAAAAACCCGTCTGCCTTCAAAGCAAGAGTGAACAGGCATCTTCTGGGCACGCTCGTTCCATCATAGACCTCATCTATCGCTTACCATCAGGCGTGATCGGGGTCAAGAGCGGGCCCATTTAGTAATAAAAAAAAAATAAAAAAAAAAAGGAATAGCGACGAATGATAGGTAAATAAATAAAAATATAAAATATCGGTTGAAGTCTTGTTTATTTATAGAAATGCCATGCTGTATCCATGGCTATGCGTCCATGACTTCTAATGTTTCTACCAATTCGGAGATAATGTTTCAGGGAAATGAAAAATTTATAGTTTAATTTTTTTTAGGAACGAAGAAATACACCAATTATTACAAAATATACAAAATTAAAATAGGTAATTTTATTCTGATTGGACGTAAGCTGTTTTTTTTTATACTTCTTTACCTCTCTTTATCCCTCTTGCTGTTAAAATAACACGCGTTTATTTGAAAACTGCATATAAAGGAAAAAACCATGAAACGGCTTTTTTCCAATAAGAATAAAAATATTTTTAACTTTTTGTAACTTTTATAAGCTTGTAAAAAGGGCAAAATTTTGACCGTTGATGCGCCAAATGTGCAAAAGCGAAGTGTGCAAAAGGAATTTCGTTCCAACCGGGTGTGCCTCCACACTTTTCGACTGTTTTTTTATGTTTATAAATATGTATATTAGAGTTCTCACGAATAGATCTAAGTTTTTTTTGCGTATTAAAAAGGCGCAAATTGTCTTCTTAATTTTGTTTTAGGTACCTACTCATAGATTAATACTTTATACGCAATTATTTAAATAAGTTACTACTTAGTTATTTTTATTTTATTTTTTGATATTAATTATATCAGAATACATAATATATGTTTTTTTTTAGCTAGTTAAAATAGACCCAGTTTGTTTTATCCTATCCTGCTGGTTTCCATTATGTCTCTACATTACGTAACAGTTGATGGCGCGCAAAGTTGGGATCCTGTCGTTTTGCCGAATAGATTTTGCCAAAATTTCACCACCCAAACAAATTTTAGCAACCTTTTTTTATACCAATGCAATGTTTGGAATGATTTTCATCATCATCATTTCAGTCGAAAGACGTCCACTGCTGGACATGGGCCTCCCCCAAGCACCTCCACTTCGACCGGTTCTGCGCTTCTCGCATCCAACGGGTTCCTGCGGCCTTCACTAGGTCGTCGGACCACCTTGTGGGAGGCCTTCCAACGCATGCAACGGAATGATTTTAGTACGCACATTTTCATTTGATAAAATTTTTACTTGGCAGAATATGATCAAGGATAATGTCATTTAGGCGTTTGGTCTTTAATCAAATGATTTATGACAGCAAACAATCTTTAGACAATAACCATTTAGTCAAATGATTTGTTATGAAAAAAAATATATAGCCAAAAATTTTTTTTTTGGGTATTACATGACTTTACTTACATAATTCCTTTTTTTAATTACATTGCATGGTTGTGGTCGACAAAAGCGAGCGAAGGGCATTAGGGCACCCCGAGGTTCGGTTTTACTATTCAACCCTTTTCACAGAAATAGGAGCCCCGACGGTACGGTTTTTTTATACCAACTGAAATATTTGACTAAATTAAAATTAGTAAAAGTACTACCTATTTGGTAAGCAAGTTATTGTTTAAACGTTCACTTGCCAAAAATTAGGTTTGCGTTACAATTTTTTGTGAAAAGTTTATTTGATAAGTAATGATTTGGCAAATTAAATTATGCGGAAAAAAATTTGGGAAGTCATAATTTGGCAATTTCTTTTCGATAAAACGAGGGAGACCCCGCAAAGTTACTTACTTGCAAAGCCCTAGCTGCGACAGTGGCATCTTGGATTGTTACATTACAGGCAAAAGCTCCCATTGAGACAAGGCTTTTAGGGAAAGGTTGAAAATAGTGAATACTTTCCCATCCTCAACCAATTTAAATCCAGCCTGATAACTAATGATTGTCCTCCTTTTCAGGCTGTATCGTCAATTTCCAAGGCCGACGATTTCTCTCGTACCAGGGCTTCAAGTTCACCCGCCACAGAGTGACGGCAACTAACACGAGGTGGCAGTGTTCAAAACGAAGCAAGGGAGGTTGCCGTGCCGCCATATTTACTAACAAAGACGATGTCATTATCAAGGGTTTTGTTGAGCATAATCATCTGCCACCTTCTGACGTATGGGCGAATAAGTATGAAAAAAATTTAGCAATCAATTAGTAAATAAAATACCGACTGCCTTGTTGGTCTACTGGTCGCAAGCGCTACTGCTGACCACGAGGTCCTGGGTTGGATTCCCGGGTCGGGCAGTGTTATTCGGTTTTGAAATCAGCAGTTTCTCAGTAGCAGCCCGGAGTCCGGATTTGTGCCCGGTTGATGGCAATAGGCTCGCCCCCTATTCCATGGGACTTAGACATAACTGGCGAAATGTGGATGTACAGACGCCAGCACATCAAGCTACTACAATCTGTCAAATTTCTTTAATAGATTTTCAACTTTATGGCTAAAGCCATAAGGTTCAAAGTTGATTGGGAAAATTTGACAGTTTGACAGTACCATACCTAGATATATCTCTGCCTGCCTAACCCTTCGGGCATTACAGGCGTAATTTTATGTAACTTGTTTAGTAAAATAAAATTTTGAAGTAGGTAATTAAAAACAAAACCATTAGTTAAGGTTTAATTACGAAAGAAATCTTTTGAGTTAACATTATGTGCGCTACCAATTTAATTCCAAATTATGTTCTTAAATAATAAAAAAACTTTTTTTACAAAAAAAAAAAACAACCGACTTCCAAAAAAACACTACAAAGTGAAAAATAACTTAAATTTCGGAAGTCGGTGACGTTGGTTTCGCATTTTCGTTTTTTGACACCGACTTCTGTTTAAGTTATTTTCCTCCTCCTTTTTTTAAGTCGGTTAAAAAATAGAAAACGTTTTCATTCGGTGATTTATTAAATGTTATATAATGTGTGATATGACTGTACTTTTCTTAGAAATAAAGGACTAGCTGGTACACATGTGTACCACAAACGGTACAAATTTGTACCGACGAATTGGTACAATTTTGTACACATTCATGAGAGGTAATAAAAAAAAAAAAATACAATAAACCACTTAATAAAAAAAACGTTTTCATTAGGTGATTTATTAAATATAAGTAATATAATTCATGTGTGATGTGACTGTACTTTTCTTAGAAATAAATCAATGTAAAAAGAAATATTTTTTATTTGCCCTGTTTCTGGATTTATTTGTATCCAGTTGAAACAAACATCCCCTTAAAATATATGGGAATTAAACATAGTTTGCAAAATGAGGGTAGGTATGTCTTTTTTATTTTTTTTTATTTCAACAAAAGTTACACTTAAACCAGACCTGTGTAATGTAATGCGTATAGTGTAGACGGCATACAATCTCAACGCGAATCCTGTATGTAGGTACTGCGAGAGCCTTTGTGTTCGCACTAAAACTCGACAGCCGATGGAACAGAGCGAGCGTCAGCCCAAGCGTTACATGTGTGCCTCGCTCGTATTGCCGTTCACACAAAGAATTCATGTTCCATTATTTCACATTACACACAACTGCCGGTCGATTCTGTAAAAATCTCACCGTGATAACTTAGGTGAAGTGAGTTTGTTTTTGCTAGGAATTGACACTATTGACAGCTCACTCCACGCTCACTTCACCTAAGTTTTCACGGTGAGATTTTTACAGAATAGCACCGCTGGATCCAGCTTAAGCCTTCTAGGAAAACACACGTGATGTTTGGACTTGTTTACAAAATCCACGTTAGACACTTTTCAAATTGGTTTGCCTGTAATTGTTTCTATCATATTTTCCCCAGATTCTTCAGTATTTCTCTCAAAGCAAGGAGGTCTCCTGTTGACGGTATCAGGTCACAGATACAGTGTACATCGGAAGAACAGAATGACCATCAGATGGAGATGTCTGAACCGAAGATGTAAAGCATCCATTTTTACCTATAGCTTTGGAGACTATGCAGTTGTAAAAGGAAAAGGTTGGGAAGAGCACAATCATCCACCTCCAGATTTATAATGGAACAGTTTTATTTTATAAGAAAAGATAGATAGATAGATAAAACGTTTGTTCAGTGCAACAAAAAACACAATACCGGTATTAAAAAAAAAAACAAAAAAAAGTGAAAAAAAAACAAAGATTAAAAAGATAAATTGACCAAACACCTAACTCATATACATTCATAAAGGTCGATCACTACTGGGTGGTGTGTGTCTCAAACGGAGAAACAACAATCTTCTAACTGCCAATGACTTCATTGTTAACTTATAAAATACCTAGCCGCGCCCTGCGGTTTCACCCGCGTCTCGATCCCGCGGGAATATCCGGATAAAAAGTATTGGGATAAGTAGTCGCTCGCTTGGTAGATCAGTCGCTACGATTTATTTTCGAGGTAGCACCTTGATCAGTGACCAGTGATTACTGATTATTGTTCTAAACTGTAATATTATATAGAGAAAAGATTTGAGTTTTTGTACGTTTTAAAAACGTACAAAAACTCAAATTACGCTTTCACGCTCAAACGGCTGAAAGGATTTGGATGAAATTAGGCACATGGGTGGACCATGACTTGGATACTTTTTATCCCGATATTCCCACGGGGTCGAGACTTATGCGGGTAAAACCGCAGGCCACAGCTAGTTAATATAAAAATAGAAAAGAGTACTCCTTATTATTGTAGGAACTCAATCTCAACTCAGAAATGAAACAACGATTGTACAGATATTCTTCGATTTAATTATCACAGCAAAAAGCAACGCTCTGTTCGACAGTTCAATCTTCAGTGTCGTTCAAAAACATGCAAAAGTAAAAACCTGTCACAATTGGTGGCAGAGGTATCAACTCTCAACAGCCAAAACGATACTCATTCTATTAGTCGATTACTACTTCAGTGACGGGTATCTGCCAGCTGTCAGTGTTACCAGACGAAAAATACAAGACTGTTTTCGTGTCTATGACAGCTGACAGTTACCCGTCACTGGTACAAATAATAACAATTGGATAACCTAAATAATGTGAATATAATAATACTGGTAGTCTTACAGCTCGGCCATCCTTTATTAAGTGAGTCCCCTCACTTCAAGAAAATAAATATTCGAAAAAGAAAAAAAAAAAAAAAAACTTTAGTACGTATACAATAATAAATCTATAGACACATTAATTTAGTTACATAATTACTATATCATACTTTCTAATACAATCATCTAAGACATGTAATCTTCTCTTTTTATTTATGCCTAAAACTCTCATCTCGCATGATCCACTATGATATACAATCATCTGTGCGATATCTGTACTCGATATCATTCGTTTCTGCACCAATTGCTCATAGTCTATGCTCATAATAAACCTATCTTAACACATACACATCTTGCACGGTCTGCTACGGTCTACAATCATCTGTACGATACCAATTAATTGATACCATTCGTTTCTGTACTGATTGTTCATAGCCTGTGCTCATATTACTAATTCAATCTACGATCATAATCTGTGCGGAACTATGTCACAGTTCCATTCATTATCTGCACGAATCATTTCAATTCGCAAACTCAATCAATTCCATATCGACAATCAAATAGTTATTACAATGCACAATAATGCAAAATACGCTCAATCATCTTAGTAATTCATACATTATTTAATATCCTTACATTGTAATAACAATAGTAACGTAATAATTAATTAGAAAATACTTCAAAATTCATTCATTTTAATATTATTACCTAATTTAATCTCATTATTCATTATCAGTTTCACTGTCATTATTATCATTTTCGTTGCCATCGTCACTGGAATAATCATTAAAATTAAGCCAAGGATGGATTTTATCAATGGCTATTATGTTTTCGTATCGTTTGTTTCCTTTTCTAGTTAGTGGGGTGTCCTCTACTAAAAACCTATCGTTGGGTAAAGCTTTTACGATTCGGTACGGGCCATGAAGTTTTGGTATAAGTTTTTTAGATTTACCTAGATGCTCCTTATCAATGACTGTTCTCTCAATTCTAACTAGATCTCCTACATTGTAAGATTTCGGTGTCTTTCTGTTCTTGTCAAACCTAGCCTTCGCCTTTTCCTGATCCTTATCAATTTTCTCTTTAGCATCGGACCTCAGTTGCATTAGGTCGTCGCCACTAACTAATTGAGTTGTTTCAGAAATAGCGTCTCCCAATATATTTTCCGATGTCGAAATTAATTTGAACCCGAATAATAATTCTGAGGGACTCTTGCCTGTCGCTTTACTCACAGTCGTATTCATACCTAATTGAATATCTCCTACATAATCATCCCATGTATTTTCATTGTTGCCATGACATTTGGTGCTCAACGCATCAGATATAGTTCGATTGAACCTCTCGACCTGCCCATTCGCTCTAGGAGTAGCTACCGCGTTCAATATGTGTTTTATGTTCAATTTTTCTGTAAACTCTTTGAACTTCCCACTAGTGAAACACGTACCTCGATCTGTAATTAGCCTGGACGGAGCACCAAAGTAACTGAAGTACTCATGAAATATTTTAATTGCAGTTGACGTTTTCGTATCCTTCACGGCACGTATATTAACAAATTTCGTGAATGCATCAACAATAACTAAAATATACATATTGCCCCTCCTAGAACGAACAAACGGGCCGAGATGATCCGCATGCAATGTATGGAATGGGATTTCTATTTTTGGGATAGGGTGTAAAAACCCTTCCTTTTGGCCTGATGGTGCTTTATGGTGTGCACATTGTAAGCATGATGATACATATTTTTTTGTAAATCGTCGCATCTTCGGGAACCAAAATGTTGCTTTTAACCTACTTAGCGTTTTATCAAAGCCAAAATGCCCTACATTATCATGGTTCATGCGCAAAATTTGCCACCTAACACCCCTCGGTACTACCCAACGAATTCCATCATCTAGGATACGGTATACGTAGTCGCCCTTCAACTGATAATTCTTTCGTACATCGGCAACGAATTTCGTTTCATCGTCGAGAAGAATTTCTCGAATTCGCTTTATCTCTTCGTCGTTACTTTGTACGGTCGCAATCCAATCGGTAGTCTCTGCTTGTAATACGTCAATTACATGTGTATTAGAATCGTCAGTGTGTTCAGCTACCGGAGCACGACTCAGGGCATCCACATGAGCCATACGTGATCCTGACCTATATTCGATGGTACAGTCGTACTCCTGTAGCTGCACCCACCATCGCGCGATCCTGGGTATGAGGTCACGCTTCGTCAAAGTCGTTCTTAACGCATTACAGTCAGTTACTATTTTAAATTGCAGTCCCAGCAAATAAACACGGAATCGACTTAAGGAAGCAACCACAGCTAACGTCTCGAGATCAAAAGAGTGCAGTTTTTGCTCATCTTCTGAATTTTTCCGACTGTAGTAGGCTACAGCCCTTAACTGGCTGTCACTACCTCGCTGCATAAGAATGCCTGCGATGCCTATCTTTGATGCATCGGTGTGTAACTCAGTCTCTAATCGCGCATCAAACAAGGCTATTATGGGTCGTTCTACGAGTTTTTCTTTGAGCGTGTTAAAAGCGGATATACATTCTGCGGTCCATTTCCACTCAAATTTGGATTTTAAAAGATTCGTTAATGGGCATGCTATAATTGCGAAGTCTTTGACGAATCTACGAAAAAAACTTGCAAGTCCTATAAATCGTCTTACATCATGTACATTTTTGGGTACAGGAAAATTGGAAATTGCAATTGTTTTACGCGATCCGGGACGTATGCCATCTCCAGATACACAAAACCCTAGAAAATCTATTTCTTTTTGGAAGAAATGACACTTCTTTAATTTGAGAGTTAACCCTGCATTGGCCAAATGCTGGAGAACTTCCTCTAATCGTGTTAAACCATCATTAAATGTACTAGCGGGAATCAGGATATCATCCATGTAAATAACAACGTATTTCAAATCAGAGAGAACTTTATTCATTACCCTTTGGAAAATTGAAGGAGCATTCGCTAATCCAAATGGCATTCTTTTATACTGGTACTGACCGTCGGGTGTTACAAAAGCCGTGAACTCTTGTGAACCCTCTGATATTGGAATCTGGTAGTACCCAGATGCAAGGTCAAGACTAATGAAAAGAGAATTGCCTGACAACCTATCTAATTGGTCGTCGATCAGCGGTAAAGGGTAGTGCTCTTTACGAGTCTTGTTATTTAGGGCTCTATAATCGACGCAGAGCCTCTTCTCACCCGTTTTCTTCTTTACCAGAAGGATAGGACTTGCATAGGGTGAGTTAGACTCGCAAACGATATCGGCGTCGATCATTTCCTTTACCATTGTTCGAACCAATTCACGTTCCGGATATGAGAGTCTATAAGGTCGGTAAACCACCGGCTTCGCGTCATTCAATTCTATTTCCATCTGCGTTATGTTAGTATACCCTAAATCAGCTAAACATGAGGAAAAACAACCCTCGTACCTCTTTAATAGAGACTTCAATCTAAATATCTCATCATCAGATAAGTGACCGCCATAATTCAGATCGGAACTCGTATCATGGTTGCTAAAATCTAGCATGTTGATTTCAAAACCTTTTTCAGATCTATAAACTCGACTAACCAATGTATCTTTATTTAGTAAAAGTAAATGGTCGCTAAAATTTTGGACTAGAAGTGCCCCAAAACTATTTTCAAGGTAGTATTCACCTGGCAATAAGTAAAATTCCTTACTAGGCTGACCTCTTAATGAACCCCTGACATATACAGACCCAGAGTAGCTTTTATCGGAAAAAACAGGAATCATAGTCATTTGTTTTGGTTGAATTTCAACATCCGCCTTAAGAAATAATCGTAACTTGTTAATCTCTTCCTTGCTAAAGATTAAGGAATTTGTAGTTTTTGTAATAATGATTCCAGGTTTTTCTGTAAAACTGTGACCAACTAACACGGGATATCTAATTATGCCATCTTCAACTACATAAACGTCAACCATCTCTACGATATTATTAATATCTATCTTTACACGTGCCATTCCTATTGGTACAACGATATTATTACCTAATCCTCTCATAACGGGTAACTCGCCTACTGACCAACTAACTCCTAATGATTTTGCTACGCTACATTGTATCAATGTGCACTGACTGCCTAAATCTACATATCCTTTAACCAGTACACCGTTAACCTTTAGCGAGATCATATATTTCTCATTACTAGTATCATCAACATCGACTTTCATAACTTTCTTTTCAGTACTAGAAGCATCTTTACTCTTTTCGTTGGACAGCTGCGGACAATCGATCGTCACATGGCCAAGCCTTTTACAAATATTACATCTCAGCAGCTTTTGTGTACACTTATTACTATAATGACCTACTTCTTTACAGTTAAAACAAGTTACAGATGCACTAGATTGTGACCTAGATAACTTTGAATCATTCCCAACGGACTGCTTAGTATTCGAATTCGTATTACTTGATGGTAAATTCTTTTTATCTTGGCTAATCTTAGACTTGTCAAAATCACGACTTTGTTTAATAGACTGAAAGTAATTAAGAACCTCTTCAGGCTCTTGACACTTCGCCGCTTTAGCGCCAAGTCTCAAGGAACGATCCTCAATGCCATAGAGCAAGCAATCAACGGCACGCTTTCCAAAAATCTCGCATCGATTCAACAGATTTAATTTTTCATAATAATATAATTCTAACGATTCATAGTATTTCACACGTTTATTTAACATCTCAGTAAGTAATTCTGCATAGTCGTCACTACTAGGAAAGGAATCAATTAATTTAATTTTCCACTCAGGCCACGAAAATGACATTGAAGGCAAAGCCTGGTACCATGTACGAGCAACACCCGCAAGTCTGGGTAGTGCGTAGTGTATTACCTGATCATCACCCCAACGGTACAGCTTCGCACATTCGTCGACCTTATTAAGCCACATGTGGACCGTCTGGCCCTTGACCATGGGGTCAAATTCAGGAATAACATTACCTAACATCGGGAATTTATTGCCTTCTGGCTTTGCATTCGACAAAGATTTAATTAACTCGTTCAAAAATAACTGAGTCTCACTGTTAGCAAACATAGATTTGTTTACCTGAATATTTCCGCGTGGTTCATCACTTACTGCGCTGTTTGATGAGGTACTTCGGTCGGACGACCGCCTACGGCGTCCAGTATGCTGCTGCTCGCTCCGCTTCCTCGTCAGGCTTCGGCGCGAGCGATGCTCATCCTCGCAGCTACGTTTCCGACTTCGCCGACGGCGCCCATCAGTCCGTGTTCGAGGTCGACTCCTTTCGTCCTGGTCACTCCGCTTCATCGTCGGGCTTCGGCGCGAGCGCTGCTCGTCTTCGCGGCTGCGTTTCCGGCTCCGTCGATGCCGCTTATCAGTCCGTGTTCGAGGTCTGCTGCTCTGATCCTGGTCACTCGGATCGCTAGGCGTACTTTTATTCCGCCTGCGACGTTTCTTCTTACTTGGGCGATTCTCACTGGCTTCATTATCGCGGCAACGTTTACGTTCCATACTCGTAATTGCTGGAGTACGGGACCGGCTCCTATGCGATTCGTTACTGTCACTGTCCATATTTAACTGATATTTTCCAAAACTTGTGGGTGTGTTGTATTTATCCCACTTCTGAGTTGTAGGAACTCAATCTCAACTCAGAAATGAAACAACGATTGTACAGATATTCTTCGATTTAATTATCACAGCAAAAAGCAACGCTCTGTTCGACAGTTCAATCTTCAGTGTCGTTCAAAAACATGCAAAAGTAAAAACCTGTCACAATTGGTGGCAGAGGTATCAACTCTCAACAGCCAAAACGATACTCATTCTATTAGTCGATTACTACTTCAGTGACGGGTATCTGCCAGCTGTCAGTGTTACCAGACGAAAAATACAAGACTGTTTTCGTGTCTATGACAGCTGACAGTTACCCGTCACTGGTACAAATAATAACAATTGGATAACCTAAATAATGTGAATATAATAATACTGGTAGTCTTACATTATATACATCATAATATGAATCACAGATATGCGTTTTACATTGGGTGACACAATGGACGGTCTTATCGTTAAAACCGATTTTATAAAGACAACCTTTGGATGGATTGAAGGGAGAAGGAAGAATATAATATATAAGAATAATTTCAGTATGTAGCTAATTTAAAAAATGTCTTATATAAAATACACCTATGTCTTGTTGAAAAATTATATGCACTTTATGTTAATTGACTTTATTTTCGTATTGACCTTGACCTGTCGAAAAAAACAACTACTTATTGTAAATTCACCTTTACGGCTTAAATAAATGGCGATAAGTTCAAGCCAGATAGGCGAAACCCAGCGCAATCTGCGTCGCTGAAATTAAGCCCCCTTGAATTTGAGTCAGCTCATTTTATGTCGTTTTCAGGACCAATTTTCGCAATGTCCTCCCGAGGGAGAAGAATTCTTCAACTGTCAGGTCATAGATACAGACAGCAGTACTCGAAGCACGGTAAAACTAGATGGCAGTGCTCAACCCACATGAATAAGGGATGCAAGGCCACCGTCTTCACCCTTGACGACGATACGATCGTCCATAGCAATAATTCGCATAACCATTTGCCAGCAAAAACTTCTCACTATAACTTCTAAAGTAGTTAATAACGGATTTAAAAATGTAATATAAAACTCAAAGTTGTGTGTAAACTTATTGTGTTGTAATTTAATTTTTGGGGAAGTCCCGTTTTTATAAGTAATTACAATTACTTTTAATTATCACATCATTTGACTGAGAAACACCGTTAGGTGTTTATCTCAGTCAAATGATGTGATAAGTAAAAGTAATTGTAATTACATATATATAAGTAGTGTTGTAATTTAAATTTTGGGGAAGTCCCGTTTTTATAAGTAATTACAATTACTTTTACTTATCACATCATTTGACTGAGATAAACACCGTTAAAGGTCAGGCACTTACGCGCCCCTATTTGGTACTATAGTGCTTGCGTGGGGTGAGCATTAGTGTACCAAATAGGGGCGCATGCTCTAATTTTAATATAATCTTTAAAGCACATATTATAAATCACGTTGAGTTGAGAGCAGAAGAGTGACAGTGTCAAGAGAAACGTAAGACACTTGGATTTGAGATTGCTCATTTTGTGTCGTTTTCAGGACCAATTTTCACATTGTCCTCTCGAGGGAGAAGAATTCTTCGATGGTCGGGTCACAGATACAGACAGCACTCCATAAACAACGGTAAAATTAGATGGCAGTGCTCGACCCACATGAATAAAGGATGCAAGGCCATCGTTTTCACCGTTGGCGACAATCTGATCGTCCATGGCAAGCATTTGCATAACCATTCATCTGTCGAAAGCATGGACAATTTTTGAGATATTTAAATATCTAAGTATTATAAATTCTAAAGTAGTTCATAATATATTTTATTTACTATGTAATATAAAACACAAAGTTGTGTGCAAACTCATTGCTTTAATTTCTTAGTTAGAAATTATTTAGATTATATTTATTATGATTCTTATCACATCATTTGACTAAGATAAACGCCGTCAAAGTTGAGGTACGTACGCGCCCCTATTTGGTACGCTAGTGCTCGCATGGGCGAGCATTACTGTACCAAATAGGGTCGCATGGTCTAATTTAAATTTAATATTTATAGCACATATTATAAATCACGTTGAATTGAGACTAGACGAGTAAAACCTAGTGAAATTTGGGTAGCTGAAATTGAGTTCAGAAAAACGTAAGACACCTTGAATTAGAGATCGCTCATTTCGTGTCGTTTTCAGGACCCATTTTTACAAGATCCGCCCGAGGGGGTCGTATTCTTCGATTGTCGGGCCACAGACTCAGACAGCACTACTCAAGAAACGGTAAAACTAGATGGCAGTGCTCGACCCACATGAACAAAGGTTGCAAGGCTATCGTCTTCACCCTTGACGACGATACGATCGTCCATAACAATAATTTGCATAACCATTTGCCTGTAAAAACTTCTCATTATCGTAACTTCTGAAGTAATATATTTAATAATATATAATAAGGAATTTCTTTTCTCTGTAACAAAAAATTCAAAGTTGTGTGCAAACTTATTGTCTTTTAATTTCATTGATTTCCCGGTTTTTTACATAATAACAACAACTTTTATTTCACATCATCAATTCAATTCATTATTACTCAGATGGGGTTAGGTAATGTTGATCACAGACTGTAGAGGCCCGGGTCGACGACGGCGCGTTGTGTTCCACGCGCGCCTCAAAGAGATGTCAGCTCTAACTGACGGGGTCCGCGAGGGCCGATGCCTGAAAGGGTCGCGGGTTGTTCGAAAGAGTTACCGTCGCCCATGGCACAGGTAGAATAGAATTGAATAGAATACTCTTTATTCTCTCTCTTTTTTTTTCTTTGCTTTTTTTTTCTCTCTTTCTTTTTTTTTTACTCCTTTTTTTTTTACTCTTTATTTTTCTTTCAGGTAACTGAAGGAACACGGGTAGGTTTTAGTCAGTAAAAGTCTGACACGCCCTCCCGCTCCGCTCAGAGCGGGAGAAATCATTTGATAATTTCCCACCAAAAAAAAAAAGCACTGGCGTACCAAATAGGGACGCAAGCTCTAATTTTAATATTACCTTTTTAAGCACATATACCGGCAGAACCGGTCGAAGTGGATGTGCCTGGGGGAGGCCTTTGTCCAGCAGTGGACGTCTTTCGGCTGAAATAAGCTGAATGTAGAGTCCAGACGAGCGAAACCCTTGAATTGAGTTTGCAAATTTTTCGTCATTTTCAGGGTCAATGTTCACAATGACCCCCAGAGGGGGGCGGATACTTCATTTGTCTGGTCAGCGATTCAGTCAGCATTACTCAAGGAATGGGAAAAGAAGATGGCAGTGTAGTCACGTCAAAAAAGGATGCAGAGCTGCCGTCTTCACCCTGGACGATGACACGATCATCAAATACAAGGATTCGCATAACCATTCGCCAAATTTAGAGGACTTTTGTAACTAACAATATATCTGTTTGAAATACCACATTCGTTTTTTTTATGAACCTTTACTTATCTAAACTAATCTATACTAATATTATACAGAGGTAACATTTGTTTGTAAGTTTGTATGTAGCCCCCTATATACAAATCAAATGGTAGTTCTGGTGATTACCCCCGTAATCATTTGATAGCCCAATTCTTAAGGAAGGCTTTGGCTTTGGCTTTTTTTAACTGCAAACTTTTACATTCCAACTGCGAAAAAAACATACTTCGTCTAAGATATGTATGGTTCAAAATGCTCTAAATGGTGTCAACTATCACTCCCATAATGCTTTGTATCCAGCTTCAAACCACCCTATATATTATTATTATTTAAATTGATAGCTTATAGCCTTCCTCAAGAATCAGCGAAAACAAAGTACTAGAGCGGGCAGGCGATGCGATGCGACGGGGTGCGAACAACAAATTCGGCGCAGACGAAGTTGCGGGCAGAAGCTTAAGATATTTTTTAGATTTTTGAGTTTTTTTTGTTACGATTAAACGGATTTGGATGAAATTTGGCACAAGGGTAGACATGACATGAATTAGGACGTTAAAGGATACTTTTATACTTTTTGTCCCTATATTCGCACAGGGTCGAGACTTATGCGAGTGAACCGCGGGACGCAACTGGTAATATCAAATTGCTAAGGTTAAAGCCAGACAAGCGCATGCCGACGTAATCTGCGTCACAAAATTTATTCAAATGTAAGGCCCTTCCTTACGCCCGCCGGGGTCGCGGGTTGTTCGCCCGCCGGGGTCGCGGGTTGTTCGAAAGAGATACCGTGGCCCCTGGCACAGGCAACTGAAGGAACACGGGTGGGTTTTAGTCAGTAAGAGTCTGACACTCCCTTCCGCTCCGCCCAGAGCGGGAGGGGTCATTTGATGATTTCCCACCCAAAAAAAAAAAAAAAAAAAAAAAAAAAAAGGCCCTTCCTTACGTTAACTGATTTTACGTCGTTTTCAGAACCGATGTTTACGACGTCCTATCGAGGGAAGCGAATTCTTCGCTTGTCAGGTAATCGATTTAGTCGGCATTACTCAAAGAATGGGAAAACAAGATGGCAGTGTAGTCACGTCAATAAAGGATGCAGAGCTGCCGTCTTCACCCTGGACGATGACACGATCATCAAATACAAGGATTCGCATAACCATTCGCCAAAGGAGAATGACCGATTGTGGTACCAAGAAGTCTCATGCCTCAAGATCAAAATATTATAGTAATTATTTTCATATTTTTTTTACGACATTACGCGTCGGGGATTTGATTTTTGAACAGGGAATTTAAATTAAAGTAAAAAAAGTGTTGATATTGTTTTATTCCCTTTACATGAAATTGACATTCCGTTTCAAATGATATGATCAGTATAACATTCAATGGAGATAGTTTGTAAAATGTAACCAATTTATCATTTAAAATGGTAGATTTTTTCAATAAAGTCTAACCGGGATCACGAAATCGTAATAAAAAGAAAATATTTTGATAATGCACTCAATTGATTCAATTCCGGATATGGTCGTCAATGCCATATTTGATCACTATCTGACACTGTCAGAAAGACAATGTCAATTAATTTTTACCGTTTCTTTCGAATTGCATGAAATTGATAGGTATTTCTGTTTTCCTGTGTATAATTGAAGGATTATAATGCATTTAGGTACCTACTCCAGAAGGATGTTGTGTTAATTAAGATTTCAACGCAATATGCGAAGACATTGTCCGAAACTGCTGCAGATGTGCGATTTTTGCCGTTCGTGTATGACATGTCAAACAAAATAAAGTAGGTGCCTACTGCCTAGTCTTTCGGTTATTTTGATTTTTTTGAAAATCTCTGAAACCCGGGTTTTGTTTACAAAAATAACTTTTGTAGGAGTTAATATGATAAGTGTAGTCTATAAAAACAAAGTTTGACTTTGACGCAAAATGGTACGGGATTCCATACATCCAAGAGCATTGTCCTTTAGATGACTTTTGTAACTAACAATATATCTGTTTGAAATACCACATTCGTTTTTTTATGAACCTTTACTTATCTAAACTAATCTATACTAATATTATACAGAGGTAACATTTATTTGTAAGTTTGTGTGTAGGGGGTGAACCAGAACTACCAGTTGGATTTGAAAAAAATATTTTTGCATTTGATAGCCCAATTCTATACATCGTCTAAGACATGTATGGCTCAAAAGGCTCTAAATGCTTTAGGCTCCCTAAGGCTTTGTATCCAGCTTCCAAACACCCTATATATTATTATTATTATATAGCTTATAGCCTTCCTCAAGAATCCCAGAATTGAACGGCTGGAGAAAAAAAAAAGAATGGTCAGCGAAAACAAAGCACAAGAGCGGGCAGGCGATGCGATGCGACGGGGTGGGAACAACAAATTCCACGCAGACGAAGTTGCGGGCAGAAGCTTTTGATATTTTGAGATTTTTTTGTATGTTTGTTTGTTACGCATTCATAAAACGGATTTAGATGAAATTTGGCATATGGGTAGACATGACATGAATTAGGATGTAGGATACTTTTTATCCCTAAAGGTATTCGCACGAGATCGAGACGTATGTGGGTGAAACCGCGGGACGCAGCTAGTAATATCAAATTGCTAAGGTTGAAGCCAGACAAGCGAATGCCGACGTAAACGGAGTCACTAAATTTATTCAAATGTAAGGCCCTTGTTCAACCATGAACAGACAAAAGTTACACGCGCCAGCAGCAGCATCGCAGAAGCGTCAGCATCAGAGCACCGTCCATTTCACATACAAGCACACCGTCAGCGCTAAGAATTGACCTACTGAGATCTTCGCTTCATCGGCTCAATACACACACAACACACATGTAAATAGGTATCAATGTGTATTGAGCACTAAAATTGAATATAATTAAGTTAATTATTGTAATAAATCAGTCATCAAGCTGGAGTCGAGTTTGATTCACCTTCCATAACTCCTCTCACTGTGGCCAAGACATCTTTAGCCATCATCGGTCCTATGAGCTATGATGTTTAAAACCAGAACCTAACATTAGATTGAACTTCAAAAAAGCCAACTACTCTGCTATTAAATCAGAACTTGAAAATACCGACTGGTATGCATTACTCTCGGATACAGACGACCCCAGTATAATGCTGGAACGGTTCTATACGGTACTTTATCAGATTATAGACCGGAATGTCCCATCGACCTTAGTGAAAAATAACTCGCGACCACCATGGTACACAAAAAAGCTGGAGAGATTACTGCGTGAAAAAAATAACTTAAGAAGAAGGTATGGTACGTACAAAAACCCTATGGATAAGATATCCCTTCGTTGGTGTAGTAAGCGCTGTGACAGATTGGCAAGAGAATGTTACAACTCCTATATAAATAGTATAGAACAGAAAATAACAACGAATCCCAAGTTTTTCTGGTCCTTTATTAAGTCGAAACGGGGTGTTGCGAATGCCTATCCAGCCTCAATGTCAAATGGCGTCAGCAAAACTTGTAATGGCAATGAGATGTGCAACATGTTCGGATCCTATTTTTCTTCAGTGTACAGTCCAGCTACCCATGCCTCCAACGTAGTTCAAACCTCGCCTTTCTTGGAAAGCCTTCTTTGCAACTCCGACAGCTTTTCCTTGATCCAGATTCCGTTGGATAAAATAGCAAAGCATCTCAAAAACTTGGACATATCCAAAGGCTCCGGCAGCGATGAAATTCCCCCTTACTTTATCGTAACTTGCGCTGACCAACTGGCAACTCCCCTATGCATGATTTTCAACAAATCTCTCAGCGCTGGTATTTTCCCTACACAATGGAAGCTGGCCAAAGTAGTACCGATTTATAAGTCAGGCGCTGATGATTTGGTTGGAAACTATCGTCCTATATCTATCCTTCCGACATTTGCCAAGGTTTTTGAAGCAATTGTATGCCCTGACATTCAAAACTATTTTAGGAAATATCTGTCTGACCACCAGCATGGCTTTACTGCTGCAAGATCTACATGCAGTAATTTAGTAGCTTTCGTTGAGGTTATTGCAGCTTCGCTTGACTCGAACCAGCAAGTCGACGCCATATACACTGATTTCAGCAAGGCTTTTGACAAAGTTTCCCATGACGTGCTGATTCAAAAACTTGCTGCGTACGGCTTTGCTGGTTCTCTTCTTAAGTGGCTGCACTCTTACCTAACGGATAGATCCTTTTATGTGGTGGCCAATGGCTATAAATCTGGAACCATGATCATAACCTCCGGTGTTCCGCAAGGTTCCCACCTGGGCCCTGTATTATTTATTATCTTTGTGAACGACCTTCCTTATTGCTTCTTTAATTCCACGCCATTCCTATTCGCCGATGATTTGAAAATAGCACGCGTTATAGATTCTCTAGCCGATTCAACATTACTTCAGGAAGACCTGAACAGACTTTTAAACTGGTGTAACGATAATAGCATGCAACTTAATATAGAAAAATGCTCCCAAATTACGTTTACTCGCAAGGCTAACTTTATTGATTCTAATTACAGTATGAATGGTGCGCACCTCAGTAAAGTCGATGTTGTCAGAGATTTGGGAGTTCTTCTTGATCGTAAATTAACATTCATTCCCCACATGGATAACATTATTAAAAAAGCTTCAAAGACACTCGGTTTTGTGTTACGTAATGCAAAATGTTTTCGCAAGCCTAAAACTAAAATTTATCTTTTCAATTGTCTCGTTCGTACTGTATTGGAATACTGCGCGGTTGTGTGGCGTCCCCACTATGCAACACATAGTCTTAGGTTAGAGAGGATCCAGAAAAGATTTTTATACCATCTTGCCTTCTCTGCTAGATTGGACAAAAAAGTTCCGAGCTACGCTAAACGGCTTGAAAAATTTTTTATGACTTCACTCGAAAAACGAAGAGATGGTATAGATCTAGTTTTCTTTATAAAATACTTCAGAGTAAATTAGACTGCCCCCAGTTGTTAAGTAAGTTAAGTTTTAACCTACCCCATAATTATCCGCGTCATCCCATCAAACTTTTACGTCCCCCATTCCGCAAAACTGTTTCAGGATCCAATTCCCCCATCCCCAGAATTTCCAGGCTTCTTAATAATTGCGATGAATCAATAGATATTTTTTCCACATCACTTCAAGAATTCAAGCGCCAAGTCCATAAAAAGTAACCAACACAATTGACTGTTCTTTTTTTTTTTCTTTCTTCATTTTATTATTATTATTTTTTCTTGGTCTTGTTTATAAAACTACTCACTAGTACTGTAAGCGTTATTTCTGCACAATTATTGCAATTTTGTTGATGTTTAATTTTTGTTTTTGCATGCTGTGTCTATCGCATCACATTGTACACTATGCTTGTATATTGCTTGTATTTTTTAAGGATAAACAGTGTAACAATTGTAGATAGGCCAATAAATAAATAAATAAATAAATAAATAAATAAATAAATGAGTCTGTGAGATCGGCAGTGAGAAAACCATTTCCTGTGTACATTGCACGACGTACACAAACCCCTATTTCCTACCCAAATTCCGTCTGTTCCCGTAGGTCTCTTGGTAATAGACTTCCCTCATGTAAAACCAACGTAGCTCACGTTTGGTGTGGTTTGTATGATAGGATAGGGCGTTAGGGTAACTAGGGTGCTAGGTAGTTGCTGTAGGGCTAGGTTTCTATTCAGTAGGGTCTTAGGTGGTCATAGGTACCAGGCTCCATTGTTTCAAACTTTGCCACACTGTACGCAATTGGGATAACGGCCGTACTAAGCTGTGAAGCCCAGTGCGTACAGCCCTTCCTTAATTTACTGATTTTACGTCGTTTTCAGAACCGATGTTTACGACGTCCTATCGAGGGAAGCGAATTCTTCGCTTGTCAGGTAATCGATTCAGTCGGCATTACTCAAAGAATGGGAAAACGAGATGGCAGTGTTCCACACATGTCAACAAAGGATGCAGAGCTATACTCTTCACTCTTGATGACGACACGATCGTGAAACGCAAGAATTTTCACAACCATTCGCCAGTCGAAGATATGAACGACCATCGCTACTGTTAAATTCAATCAATTAATCGACTCAGCCTATCGCAGTCTGCGCCACAACAGTCACCAGCGCCAGTCCTGGAGTGGAAACCGAGTATTTTCAAGCGTAGCGTGGGACGCCCCCCAGACCTTTAAGGGCTATATTTCACCGGGACACCATGGCGGCGCAACCAGTCGCCGCTACCAACAAAATGTATGGTTGGTTGCGCAACCGCTTGGACGCCTGGTGAGATACCCACCATAAAGCTGTGTATATTTTGCTGGCAGCGTGACCGTGGTTGCGCCGCCATTGTGTCCCGGTGAAATATAGCTTTTAAGGGCTCGGACAGACTGTATGCGGAGGCGGGACTTTTAAATTATGGTTAAAGAAAATTATTTCTCACTAAGAAATTACAAAGAAATTAAGTTAACATTAATATTACCTTTATTTAAGGCACATGTAAATCACGTAAGGTTGAGGGCCAGACGAGCGAAACCCAGCGCAATTTGCGTCGCTGAAATAAAGTCGAGAAATAGATGACGTTGGTATTTCGAGTCTACCTAATAATTTTGCATCGAGTGTAAAATACAATATTTATTTATTAAAACTTTATGCACCATTAAAAATTCAAAGATGCCTTAGGCAATATTGTATGAAAAAGTAAGCAACGTTGTTTCGGCTGCTAACTTTGAGTTGCGTAAATTATGCTTGGTTACGTTCGTCTGGCCCTCATAACCAAGCGCGATTTTCTATCGCGCCCTGATTTTCAATACACATCTTAGCGCCGAGTTGAAAATCCGACAGTCTATTTTTTTGACGTGCTAGGATGCAATCTGTTGGATTCCCAATGCTCGGCTCAAAACTGAGAGCTGAAAAACCAGTGCGCGATAAAAATCGCCGCGTTGAAAAATCGCCTGTATGTACCTAGGTTTAGTAGATTAAAACAAAGCCTGAAGCTAGAAGAAACTTAGGGTGGCCAAAGTGAAGTTAATTTAAAACTTCTAGAAAAAGTTAAACAGCATCTCAGAAATTATTCTCAAAAACATGCGCGGCGGGACGAGACGTGATCGCGCCCGCAGTGTGACCGACGATGCCGCCGCGCCGCCGCCGCCCCGCCACGCCGGCCGCGCCCGCTGTGTGCAGAGACCTTTAGCGATTACTCTCTTTGATAAGTTGATAGCTCTTCTCGCTGCGACAAACGAATACTCGCCGGTAATGTAAATAGTGAGCGATCAACTATTATTATATGTGTCTCTTTTACTTACACGGGACCTGCATGTTTCTTAAGAGAGAAAATTGTTGATAGCTAGTTGTTACAATGTCAGTGGTGGGACAGGTGGCTTAATCACCCTTTGTCTAATTTAGGTATTAAAATTTTATTGTATAGATGTGGATTTATAAAATAAAATAAATGAAACATTATTTATAAACATTTATTTACTTAATACGTCTAATAAAACTCTCGTTTATACCTGCAATCTATGTTCTATGTGGGTTTGGTTTCCGCACTTAGTCCTTTATGTGCAAGCAATGGATTTTGTTGTATTGTCAAAATGAAAGCGAGTGTGGTTCGGAATTTGTTAGTTTACGAATTAGTTTAAAAAAAAATTTGTAACTCAACTGTTTCTTCTTTACAGGAGGACTATTCTGTGAAACGAAGAGAGGGGCTAGAGTTTTAATCATAGGTGGATATATGTTCTATCGCCATCGAGCCACGGGGGAGAAAACACGATGGTACTGCGCAACGCACTACAGACGCGGATGCAAAGCTAAGATATTCACCGTCGTAGACGAAGTCGTTAAAACTCATAATGTCCATAATCACGCTTCTGTCGTACCATAGTGTAGATATATAAGTTTTTCTGTACACACTGAGGCCAATCCCGGGAGGTATTCCACTCAGAGCACTGATTTCAACCGCACTTGGACGAACGGCACCTAAGCATTTCCACTAATCGCACTGAAACAAAATTGACGCGACTGCGTGCGTAAATTTTTTAACGCGAAAATATTGACGCGAAGCCGCTAAACGGATTCCGCTGCGAAACGTTACTACACTATATCGCGATTCGAGTAGCAGAATATCATCAAACAACAGTTAAATTGCAGCAAAGGAAGAAAAATGTCATCGCTTTCGACTTAGTAAATACAGTATAGGTCTACTCCGGACCTTTTGGATTAGTTTTCCGTAAAATCAATATCCATTTTACAAAAAAAATAAAAAAGTTTCGCTTTGTAAACTTGTCGATTGCCACAGATACGTGCGAAACAAACCTGCTGGCACCGCAACAAAATAGCAGACTGAGCGCGGAGGTGTAACCGGCTTCTAAGCAAATCAGCGAAATCATGCGGGAAAGAGAATATATATATAGAATCATAATCAAATCTGTACGTTAGAACAGGCAGTTTCGCTTATCGTACAACGGATAAGTCATGATGGAACTATTGCGGTTTCGCGGTGGAGATGTGATACCCGCCTAAGAAGTAAGTCACGCGATTCGGGACAGTTTGAACACCTCAATACAAGTTAGTTGACATAATTGGATTGAGCAAATTTTGCCCCGCATCCTGCGCGGGATTCGCCTTAGTGTGGCCAAAGCTAAGGTGGGTTTAGACCAAACAAACACATAAAAAGAGAAGAGCATTATTTTCTTGATGTTCTTGACATTTGAGTACTTATAAGATAGACAAACGAAAGAATGGTCTATTCCTCTTTACACAAAATAAATTGGAATAGAATCTGCATTTGCTCGTTAGGTCTAAACCTACCTTAACGAGTTTAATCATGTTGCTCTAGTATAGAACAAGACAAAGGCCATTTTTTTTTTGTAGTAGTAGGTGGATTAATTAAATAACCCTATTTTTTGTAATTCGATCAAATTAGAGTAATCATCAGGTATGTTATAAAATAATTTTATTTGATCATGTTAACTGTAGTCATTAACACTCTCACCGCCACCCATATATAGAATTTTTCAGTGCAGCTGCAGGCTGCGGTGAAAAATCTGTAATGAGTGAAGCAGGCCGTACGGGCCGCCCCGGCGGGCTCACTGCTTGTTTTTACTAGCAAGCCATGCGGTCCGCCACGACCTCGCAATTTCATATTCAATTTGTAGTGCGTGGCCTGCTGCTGATCTCGCTCAGTGCAACATGTCGGGGGGTACCTTACTCGAAAAGATACGCCCCGCCGGCGGACCGTATGGCGATGAGAGTGTTAAAGACTCAACAATGATCAAGTCTCAGGCCATGGCATGCTAAAGGCTCCTAGACACTATGCCGGCGGGTAGTACCCGCGCGGGTATGCCGGCCGGCCTACTCAGGCGGCCGCAGAGCATCATTTCAGTTGTGCAGCTCGTTTGTGCGGCAAGCCCGGCTCAAATACCCGCCGAGAATGCCTCCGGGGTTGGTGGGGCCGCCGGCACAGTGTGTAGAAGCCTTTAGACAGACCCCAGAGGTCGAATTGTGTGCTTTGTTTAAGTATAAGGAACTTGTAATTGATAAAATAAATAAATAAATACTAGTGTTTTACTGTATTGCTTAAATTGAAAATAAAAATGTGATTCCATTTAATTTACGTTTCATTATTTTGTCTACAAAGAGCTTGAACCTCTTTTCCCCATTTCTTCCAAGTTTCAAGGACGGTTGAGCGGCGATTAGACGCATCGACAGGCAGCTGACAATATTCATATGTTTTATTCAAAGCTCCGCACACTTGGCATCAAGTTGCAGAGTCGCAACGACAGGCTACGGGAGTCGTACACTCTCGCTACTGTCGCAGCAACTAGATGCGGGGTGCACGTGCACACCCAACGACGGTCGCATGCGACAGTTCATCGTCAGTCTTGTTATGAGCGCTGAGGAAGGTGCCTGGTATTTGTATTGCACCTTCGTCCTACCATGATAAGTACCAAGGCAAATGCAACTCGAGGCACCACAACTCTTCACTCACATCATGAACAAGACGACCGTCTCTCTCGAATACGCAAAGCAAATTATTTGTACCTGCACGCGCAGACGCAAACGATTCGAATCTAGCCTAATCTAGAAATTTAACTTTTTTTGCGTTCTTTGCAATTTGCGGCACTGTTTTACGTTGTATGTTGAACAACATTAATTAGGTACGTGTCACTAATGTGATAAAATAATCACTAAATCATTAAAACATCAATATAGCTCTCGATATTACAATTGCAGCAAATCGTCATATAATCACAAAATAGTCTTATTTCCATCAAATGTTCTTACAGTCGCAGGTTTTTTTTTCTAATGTTTTAATAATTATTCTGCTATTCGGGGCGAAGGCAAAACCAACAAATAAAAAATCATAAAAATCGGTCCAGCCGTTCTTCAGTTATAATTACAAATGGTGTAACTAACCAGACTTTGTTTTATATAGGTACCTATCTAGATTTCGAAACCTTAATGGATGTTTTAAATTATTTTAGTTATCAAAGTCAATAATGAAAATAATCATGCTCCTAAATACAGGTGATTTTTTTTTACCGGTTCCAAATTTTTACAGGGTTTTCTACCCATGAATATGATCAACTTTCACTGTGGGATTAACTCTGAAATCACGAAAAAAAATCAGCTGTTTCATACAAAAGTTCAATAACTACCTACTTGACCAAAATGTATGAAACAACACATTTTTTTTCTTCCAATTTCTTTCATCTTCGTGCAAGCACAGCTTCATTTTTTGGTTATTCTTTCAGCGAATGCGATCTTCACAACATCGAAGAGAGGGGCCCGTTTAATCATTTTGTATGGGCATAAATTCACACGCCATTTGGACTCGGGGATCAAGACTCGTTGGTATTGCTCTAATTATAAAAGCAGGTGCCGAGCAGTAATATTCACAGTAGAAAACAAGATCATCAAAGTCAATAGTGAACATAATCATGCCCCTATTTATGCATGTTACAAATAAATGGCTATCACAGCGGGCCCTATCAACATATTAGTAATCTGTGGGCCCTCTCAGAATACCAGCGCTGTGACATTTTATTTTTTAAATATCGCAGCATCATGCTGAGATTTGGCCTCGTATAGGACTTTCTGGTTTTTTATTTTACTTTCTTTTTATATAATTGAGTTTTTTTATGGTTGTGTTTAATTTAGTTTGTGATCTTCCTGTACGAGTCAAAATAAATACTTTTCTTTCGTTCTAAATTAAACTGATGACCTTTTAACCGACTTCAAAAACGGTAGAGTTTTTTTAATGATTTATTTATGTCAATATTATTATAGTACAGCCTGTTACAATAAGTATAATCTTACAAATTAAGGATAAATTGTAAAGAGAGTAACAAATTACTGAATTGAATATGGCGTCCTACCTTGGTTACATGGTAACCTGAATTTATTAAGGTTCACCAGCCCAGGTTCCTACAGGGTGCCAAAATTTAAATAGAGACTGCTTAGGACTAATATAATATAAGGTGATATCGTATGCTAATTTATACTGGACCAACGATACCTCCATATTGTAATTTTGATTTAAGAAATAAACGATTTATTATATGTGTGAAATGTTAGCATGTGTGTGTTTCTTGTGGTGTAGGTGAGGTGTGTATATGTTTTATGACGTAGGTGTGGTGTGTAAACGGAGGAAAAAGACGTTGAGTTTAGATACCGAGTGTGTGCTTGGCTAAACTGACAGCGCGAGCGGGAAGCGGCGCGGGTGCGGAAACGCGCGCGATCTGCCTGTCCACAGTCGAGCGCGGCTGCGTTCCGCGTATTGTCGTGTCCAGTGTTTGTCAAAATATAATTTGGATGAAGAAGACTTATTTTTACTAGAAAAAACTCGAACTAGTTTGAGAACCCCGCGCACCCACTGCGGCCACTTGTATGAACGAGCTAAGGCGTGAGTTACCCGCGCGTTCCCCACGCCGAGCAGCCCGCGCGGCTAACCGCGCGGCGCGCTCGCGAGCCCACTATGGACACTCAAATGAAGTTCTTATAATTGCCGCCCGCCGAATCGCCGCGCCCGCCCGGCGCCCGCGCTGCCAGTCTGGCCAAGCACTTAGAGGAGTTATTTCGATTGTGAAGCAAACACGATATTCAGTGTAGTCTTAGTTTAAGTTGTATAGAAAGAGTGTCTGGTTTTTTACACGTTTCGTAAAAGGATTAGTGTGTTTATTATGTTATATAAAAATGGGCCAAGGCAGTCAAAAAACGTTTAGTAAAAGCATAGGGTGAAGGGTACTTTGCAAAATTATTTTTTACACCTAATTGAGGGTTGAGTTTGATTAAAAGAAGTTTTTGTAATAAAATGTCCAGAATGAATGTTTGCCGGGCCGTGAGCACTTTGCATTTTTGATAATTATGTAGATCAAAAGTTAGATAGAGCATTGGTCGGACGGTAGCAACCTCAAGGATGGCTCTTTGAGCTATTTCCAGATACAGTTTGAGTGTAGTTTTCGCAGCTCCACTCCCAACTATCAGTATTAGCAATGTAAATTTGTAACTTTGATGCGGCTTTTACATAATTTAGAGCATTAATTTTGGAAGGTCTATGTACAGCAATCTCGATGATTTTCATATCGCCATGGCATCCGCGCGAAGCAGGGTCGAGTCGCTTTTCAAAATATTTATGTTTTGATTATATGTAATGAATGAATAAATGAGTAAATTAATTTTTTCTTTAGTTTTCTTCTCTAAAACAGGACCTTTTTGATTAGATTGGCAAAACTTCAGAAACATGACTAAAACATTTTAAATTGTTGTTTCAGCGAATGCGGTCTTCACAATATCAAAGAGAGGAGCCCGATTAATCATTTTGCATGGGTATACATTCACCCGCCATTTGGACTCAGGGGTTAAAACTCGTTGGCATTGCTCAAATTATCAAAGCAGGTGCCCGTGCCGAGCCGTAATATTCACCGTTGAAAACACGATCGTCAAAGTCAATAATGAACACAACCATGCCCCTAAATATGAATGACTATCTTCTACCCACAACTTCGTTAGCACACGCAGCACTCGGAATGGGATCGCCACCGTATCAACTCGAGCCATTCAGTATTCTTTGTATGAAACTCCCTACTGTAACGCACACTAATCGGAATCGTAACGTAATCGCCTCGCCTCGGGACAAGCTCAGGAACCGCGGTGCGGTACGTGGTCAACTTGCAGTTCCCGCGCTTACGGCTCGTCGTCCCCGCGCTTACGTCTCTCCGTACCCGAGATTACGTTTCTTCGTCCACCCTTGCCCCTCTCACCCCTCCCGCGACCTGAATGCAGCACCATCAACCAGCGGTCGGCGAGCCGTAAGCGCGGCGTCGCCTAGCCGTAGCCGACTCGACGTATCGGAGCTCCTGATCCGTTTTAGTGCTTACGTTAGGTTAACATCTGTTTGACGGCGAGGGGAAAGGCGATACGGTGACGATCCCTTTCTGAGTTGATGTGTGCCTTTAGTCGTAAGATACAGAACGCCTATATTAAAATAACAGCCACAAGCGGTGCCTTTGTGTCGCGCGCGATTATATCTGTTTGTAGGAGCCTTAAGGTGGTTTTTGTGAATGTCTGTGTGACCACTTACATCATTCAAATTACGTAATAAATTTTGATGCGGTTCTGACCACCTACAGGCATCACCCAAAACAACAGCAATGACAGTCTCTGCATCACCCAAAGGTTGACTGGTAGAAAATGCCTCTGGCATTAAATCCGGCTCTGTAGGTACATTTATGTGCTAGAAGTATTAAATAAATAAATAACCATAATTTAGGGCATTTTTTTTATAGGTACCTATTAATATTTAACTTTCACAAAAATTACGATGTTTTATCATATCGCCATTGCACCTGTGCAAAGCAGGGGCGAATAGCTTGTCAAAATATATTTTGATACGTGTAGTGTATAAAAATAAATGAGTAAATTAATTTTCTCTGTAGTTTTCTTCCTAAATCTTTAACCTTTTTGAATTTAACTGGCAAATCTTCAGAAACTTGATAAGTAAACTAAAACATTTTCAATTTTCCTTTCAGCTAACGCGGTCTTCACAACTACTAAGACAGGTGCTCCTAGAATATTTTTATATGGGAATACATTCACACGCCATACGGTCACGGGGGTCAAAACTCGTTGGACTTGCAGTCAAAAGCGTTACAGGTGCAAAGCAGTATTATTCACTATTGGAAATACGATCATCAAAATCAATAATGAACATAATCATTTCTCTGTATAATCATGTCAATAGGTAAAAATATATTTAAATAAAAAAAAATGTCTAAAAAGTTACTTAAGAACATTTTCGAAAAATAGTGTTAAGTACAGCCAAATTAGACCGATTTTAAATTTTCCATAGAAACAGAAATTTCCAGTTGTCTTTTTTAAAATAAGACATTTCGAAAGTAAGTTTTTAGACCTTTGTATCCTGCTTATGCGTATGAAGTTTAATTAAAATCGGTTCATTGATTTCGAAAAACAAGGGCTTGAAAGTTTGTATGAAATGCCGTACGGCGTAAACGCTCTTAAGGCTGCACCGAGCGCACAGTGGCGCCCTCATCGTTTGTTTGGTTATTTCTTTTATTTTAGAATGAAAACTAAAACGGATAATAGTGGCCACTATTATCCGTTTTTGTGATTATAATAATATTAAACAATATAAAACTGCCGTTTATAATAATATTAATGTATAATCTTGTGGAGCACAGCTTAACGTGCTTATTTTCTGCATTTTCATTCTAAAATAAAAGAAATAACCAAACAAACGATGAGGGCGCCACTGTGCGGTCGGTGTAGCCTTAATAAAAATCGGTTGCAATGCAATTTGATCTTTGTCACGAATGTCATTGAGTTCGTGTCCCCTTAAAGTGTGAGTAGTTGTTGTGAGTTTTATTTGTGTTTTGCATTTAAAGTAAAGTAACATTTTTATTTTCATAGATTGTAGGTAGGTACAGACGCCAGCACATCAAGCTACCCGAAACTGTCAAATTTTCTCAATCAACTTTGAACCTTATGCTTCAGTGATAAAGTTGAAAATTTATTTAAGAGCCTATACTACCTCAAATGGCTTAGCATGATCCTCCGTTATGTCGAAAATACTGCAGCATTAATTTTGAAATAAATATATGCTAAAGTTGAGGATTAATGTAAGGTCTTATGTTAGACGAAAACACGATTCCATAAAAATTTCTCGATAGAAAAAAAATCCAAAGTTACCTCCAAACCGAACAATAAACCGCTGGTAATCAAAAAATACTTTAAATTAGATCATGAAACTTTGCATACTAACTAACCTAACTATAAAGCAGGTCTTATGTTAGTTAGTTTTTTTGAATTACCTTTATTTTCACCGTAAAAAGCAAATACCTAAACTATTGGCGCTGCCTCCCGCCCAGCACCGCACTCTGTCTCGCTTTCACACAGTCCGCGAGCAGTATCGTGCGAGCGAGATAAAGAGTGAATTTTAGCTGAGGTAGTATAGGCTCTTAAGAAATTTGACAGATTGTAGTAGCTTGATGTGCTGGCGTCTGTACAATAAATAATATGTAATCTGTGTGTGTGAATTTCTTTTGTGCTTTTAAAATCATATCGTTTTTTATGATCACTTCGTTGTCCGTCTGTCTGTCCATCTGTCAAGGCCCTTTTTCTCAGGAACGCGTGTAGTTGTTAAGTTTGAAATTTATACATATTTATATCAAATACTCTGGGCTGTAATTCCCTGAAGCAGTGAAAAAAACAATTTCTAAGTCAACGCAAAATATACGGGCGCTTGTGTTCCGTTTAAGCTGCATATTTTGACACGGAAACAAAACCTATAGGGTAGGTACAGTCAACAGCAAAAGTAGATGATCAAAATCAGAAATTCAATAGGAGTCAAAACTGATCACGAATATAAATGGCAGCTGTACTAGTAGTAAATGTTTGGTATAATTTACAATCACACACTTTTGAATCACTTCGACGCGACACAGTTCTGACGCGAACTCCGTTCATTAGTATTGAATTTCTGATTTTGATCATCTACTTTTGCTGTTGACTGTACTTTCTGTTGAGCTATATTCATGAAATTTGGCAAGAAGCAATATCATGTAGCACAAGTAAAGGGAAAAATTCGAAAACCGTAAATTTGACATACCTACATACAAATTTTTACGGAACCCTCGGTGCGCGAGTCCGACTCGCACTTGACTCGTTTTTTTTTCTTCTTTCTTTTTCTTTGCTATAAGTACTAGTAAGAACAACCTTAAGTATAGACGCCTGTCAAATTTTTACAATCAACTTTGAACCTTATTTTTTAACGATAAAGTTGAAAATCTGTTAACCTTTTCACCGCCAACGCACACAGAACGCGATGCCTCGCCAGGCGCCAAGCTATTAATACCTTGGCGTTCTGGGGACATTAAAATATTCGGAGTTTTTGTTTTTGCCGATTTTAAGACAAATAAGGGCTTCTTTTGTGTGTAAAAATATAAAACAGGGTACCTATTAAACAACAAAGATATGTCATAATTTTATTATTTAATATTAAGTACATATTAAATAATAAAATTATGACATCTTTACAATAATTTTACATATTTATTTTTATTAATACCTAATTATCTTACAATTTAACTCTAAAATATACATATTATATAGTATATACAAGTATATAAAAAAAGAAGGGAAAAGAAAAAGAGAGGAGCTCATTGGGCATCAAAAAATTCGTCCGCATCGCTGTCAATGGCATAAGTGCCCAAAAGGCTGGCAGCATTACCACGTTGGATGGCAATGCTTATTCTTTGGGCTAAAAATAGGCCAGCCCTCTGGTCACGTGATGAGTCAACCAACCGCTTGGCGATGTCCCGATATATTTGATGAGCACTCGCAGGGCCGTCTTTACCTATTGTGCAGGGTGTGCGTTGCACACGGGCGCAGCGTTCCTAGGGGGCGCCGAGCGCCGCTCGCCATTATCAATGACCAACGTAAACAGAGCTCCGCTTTGCATACATTCTGTATAGCATCTGGAGCTCTTCTTATATTTGACGATTTACACCAAAGCAGGCCGCGCCACGAGCGCGCTAGCGGCTTTCACAATATTAACTTTTTTTCAACATTAAATAAACCTTATTATTTTCGTTTATTTGTCTATTTACACATCTAATTACATTTTTAAATATTTCTTAAAATATAAAATAAGTAGAAAAAACATTTAAAAATATAAAAAATAGCGATCCGCCGGTGTCGGGAGCAGGGTCCAAGCTACCGGTGGTTAGGGCTCCAGAGACAGGAACCTCCTCACAATGCGAGCCGTATCGAGGAGTACTGCCTTCTGAATCAGGCCCTTGACCCAACCGCCTAACGAGAGCCTCGATAGATGTTGATCGAGGCTTTCGGCCATCAGTCCATTGGCCGATACGACAATCGGCACAATGATAGCCGAGCTAACATTCCACATGTCAACAACCTCGTGTGCTAAGTCGAGATATTTAATTTGCTTCTCTTTCTCAGCTTTCACGAGGTTCCCGTCATGTGGAATGGTAACATCGACAATCATTGTGCGGCGCGCTAATCGGTCTATCACTACTATATCAGGCTTATTGGCAACAATAGTCCTGTCAGTAATGATAGACCGATCCCAGTACAATGTGACATGGTCATTTTCAAGAACTGGGTCGGGCACATACTTGTAGTACGGTACCTCAGAATCCACAAGTTTATATTTCAAAGCAAGTTGCTGGTGAATAATCCTAGCTACTTGGTTATGCCTGTGCAAGTACTCGCCGTTAGCCAGACGAGAACAACCAGAGATAATATGTCTGATAGACTCACCCGGACGGTGGCATGCCCGACACACGTCAACCGTCCCGTCCTTCATAATATGTCTCCGGTAGTTATTCGTTAAGATAGCTTCGTCCATAATTGCACAGACAAAACCTTCAGTTTCCCCGAAAAGGTCACCAAAACGTAGCCAGGATACGGACGCTAAGAAGTCTACACCGGGCTCATGAAGAGCCCGATAGAAGCGCCCGTGAAGCTCCTTGCTTTGCCATACCTTCTTGCGGTCATCAGTAGAAAGTACAGACGCCAGCAGGTCAACCTACCCGAAACTGTCAGATTTTCCCAATCAACCTTGAACCTTATGCTTTAGCAATAAAGTCGAAAATCTATTAAAGAAATCTGACAGATTGTAGTAACTTGATGTGCTGGCGTCTGTACTACAGGTTTGCGCCAGTTCTCTTTAGCCATGGAGAGCGGGGTGAGCCCCTTGTCCACTGCGACCACATCACGGCGCATACCCACTTCGGCTTTTAAAAAATATTCCCTGAGACTGCATACCTCGCGGTTGTGGAGGGTCTTCGCATTTAAAAAGCCTCGCCCCCCGCACTTCCGCGGGACATACAGTCTCATCACCGATGATCGTGGGTGATGCATCCGGTTTGCGGTCAGTAATGTACGGACTCTTCTATCCAGGGCGTCGAGTTCGGTCTGAGTCCATTTGAGTATGCCGAAAGAGTACATCAAAACCGGCATGACCCAACCATTGAAGGCGCGCACCTTATTTCCGCCCGACAGAAGACTATTTAAAACCTTCTTCAGGCGACAAAAGAAGCGCTCCTTCAACGATTGCTTCATGTCAGCATCGTTGATGCCTAACGCGTCCGACATACCCAAATACTTATAGCTTTCGGATGAGGGGAGGGATCTGAGGCTTATGGAATCGGAGAGTTGAATTCCCTCGGATTCCATAATCTCCCCTCGCTTTACATGCATGACTGCACATTTGTCCACACCAAATTCCATCCTGATGGCGCTACTGAAAGTTTCAGTTACCTTCAGTAGCTCCATTAGACGCAATTTGTTAGGGGCAAAGAGTTTCAAATCATCCATGTAAAGGAGGTGAGATATGACCTGACCACCTCTCTTCAGCCGATAGCCTAGACCTGAATCCTCCAGTAGTGTACTTAGAGGATTCAGGGCTAAGCAAAACCAAAGTGGACTCAAACTGTCGCCCTGAAATATTCCCCGTTTAATCCATACAGGCTCAACATTCCCCTGGATCTGTCGACATCCTGGATAACGAAGGACCGTCTTCCATTGCCTCATACACGACTCAAGGAAGGTGCGTAGAGTTGCATCTATCTTGTACAACTCCAGCACCCTCATGAGCCATGTATGTGGCACCGAGTCGTAGGCCTTCTTGTAATCTATCCAACATGTCGACAGATCCTTGCGGGATCGACGAACCTGTTGGCTAATGGTCATGTCTATGAGGAGTAGCTCCTTAGTACCGCGGGACCCATTCCTACATCCATTTTGAGAGGCAGACATAACCGAGTTACTCTCAATGTGTGTATTAATTTTCGCTCTCAAAATAGATGTAAGAAGTTTATAAACCGTCGACAAACACGTGATCGGTCTATAATTCTTGGGTTCCGCGGGACTTATTATTATTATTACATTAATTAATATTATATTTGGTGTCGTAGTGAGTGTCGCATCGCTTCTTCTTTATAATATTGAACTTTGTTTGATATGAGGTCGTAATTAGAATGAAGAAATTTAAAAATTTTGACATTGATATGATGTAACATAACATCTATAAAGACATGTTAACATGGGTACTTTTTGGCTTGTTAGGGTAAACACCAGTACGCCCTGTATAATTCTAAATACAGCCAACAGCACATCATGGTATCCAAAACCGACGAAGTTCTTCTTCATCTCCAAACAATAGAGTTTAATAACCATTGGGGTTTGACAGTTTGTGGTACTTTGTACCCATTCCTTTTTGACCGCGCGCTTATTATGGGGCGCTTGGGTAATGTTTGCACACGGGCGCTACATGGGCTAGAGACGCCTCTGAGCACTCGGACCGCAAGGCCCTAGTGTTTCAACCCCAAACGGCTCAAACATATAGCTCCCAATAAGGTTGATATATTTGCGCCGTTTGAGGTTTTCTGCTCCTGCAGCAGCCGCCCCAGCACAGCCCACCGTGCTAGGAAGATGGGATGGCGCGAGGGTGTCGACACAGGTAGCATCCCACACCAAAGGCCTACCCAACTTCCAAGGCATTATGGTCATTCCATCTGGCCTCTTCCCATCGTCGCGTGCCAAGCCATTGGGTTCTAAAACAGCTGGCACCCCGGCGGTGACAAGAGCCCGACGGATGATGTCGTTAATGCTGGCGTGCCGTGCCATCCGACCAGCGCTCTTGCTGCAGGATAGGCCATGGTGTCCGAGGCAGTCGACTGCTTCACCGCATTGACAGCGATGTGGAGCTCCGCATGGAGCACCCAGACGCAAACATGTAGCGAGCCGGAATGTGGTGTCACCCAGCATAGTGCCTATGTTGGGTGACGGTAGCGCCTGAATAATAAAACGAAACAAAGCTTTAAAATACAGTAAATTTATTTTTATGAGATATTTAAAATGAAGAGCTTCTAATGCAGTCGTGGCGCTGGTGGTACGAAAATCTGGAACTTCTATTGAAGTCCGTGGCGGTGAAAAGGTAAAAGAAATTTGACAGGCAGTAGTAGCTTGGTGTGCAGTCTGTAAAATGTATAAATAAATGGCGTATTTCTATTATGTCTTTCTTTTTATTCCTCAAAACTAAATCAAAACTCTTACTAAACTGTATGCACTATGCACGTGTTTGTAAGTATCTTCATAAATGACACGTCAGATTGAATGCCTGTTTCTCAAAAACTAAACAGAATTTAATCAAACAAAAAGGAGACCATTCTCGGATTTTGATCGGATGCAGTGCGCAAACGTTCATAAGTTAAAGTTACACGAAAAAAATGTCAAAATTACTTACAGAGAATTATAAAAAAATCTACTTACATAAAAAAAAAATTGGGCACTTTTTCCATTGACAGTGATGCGTAAGAATTTATTAATGCCCCAACTCTTCCTCTTTTTTAATATACATGTAGGTAAAAAAAAATAACAATGAAATGCTTTTTTTTCAGCGGTATTCACAAAATCAGCGAAGGGAGCCCCAATAATAATGCTCCAGGGGTACAGATTCAGCCGCCATTGCGTCTTGGGTGAAAAAACCCGTTGGTACTGCACCACGCATCACAACAAAGGATGCAAAGCTGTTATAATGACCATAGGATATGTCATCGTGAAAGTGAATAGTGTCCATAGTCATGATATTGTAAAGGCAAAAAAGTGTACTTAACTATGTTTTAACAAAATAAAGTTATTTTGACTGATTATTGGAATTATTTTACACGAGCAGCGCCCCGCGGATTCACCCGCATAAGTTTCAATCGCGTGGGAATATCGGAATAAAAACTATCCCATGTCCTTTTCCGGGGCTCAAACTATGTCTATACCAAATTTCATCTAAATCTGTACAATGGTTTAGGCGTGATTGAGTAACAAACATCCAAATATCTTCACAAACTTTCACATTTATAGTATTACTTGCAGCACCCCGCGGTTTCACCCGCATAAGTGTCGATCCCGTGGGAATATCGGCATAAAATCTATCCTATGTCCTTACCCGAGATGCTCTCTCTGCCAAATTTCATCCGCTCAGTGGTTTAGGCGTGAAAAGGTAACATACAGACAGACAGACAGAGTTACTTTCGAATTTATAATATTAGTACCTATGGATATAGTAGGATTTCATTTTCAACACAGTTCTGGTGCCGTAAGTGGAATAGTTTAGGTGCCGTTCGCTCGAGTGCAGTTGAAATCGGTGCTCCAAGTGGACTATCTCATCAGCTGTTTTACTATCTTTAAACACTTGTTAGTTGTCTACTTATTTATTTTAAGATTAATTTTTGCTAGCTAATTTTATTCCTTTAGGTCTATCCAGTTTAGTTGGTATACACTCTCCGTTCCGATGACAATACATTCACTTGTTACAAACGATCTGATGCAGCACTGCAGCAGTAAGTATCGTCTTGACACTTTGGTATTGTATAGCAACACGTACGGTCAGCAACAAAAGTCGATTAACACTTCAGTTTTTTTTAATCTCACTTACTGAGCAAAATATTTGTTCAAAATTGCAGCTGAAGTACAATGCAATTTTGAACAAATATTTTGCTCAATAACTGAGATTAAAAAAACTGAAGTGTTAATATTTTGCTCAATATATGAGATTAAAAAAACTAAAGTGTTAATCGACTTTTGTTGCTGACTGTACGTACCTATAGCTAAATAATGCAGCAGAATTTTGAAACAAGCTTTTTTGTAATTATTGCAATTTTTACCGTAAAAATACTTAATTTATTTATTTACCTTATTTTTATTTTATTTTTTTGTTGTGTATAATATTAATGACTTTTTTATTGAGTATTTTTACATTTGTATAAAAATATATAATTGCAATTTTTTATGTAATGTTTTATTCGGCGGTTCGGGGTACGTTAAGGTCGGTTATAGGGCCACGTATGACGTATGCTAGCAAAATTAAAATTAAATTTATTTAAACAGACAAGAAAAAAGAACAGAACAGAAAAATTGGTACAAAGGTAATGCTTATTTCATAAGAAATCTCTTCCAGCATACTTGCGATAGAACAATAGATAGAGAGATGTATACAGCGTGTGAAAGAGTAAAGGAGACCAAAAAAAATACATAAATACGTTATTCTTACAGGTGCAGTGTACGCAAGATCTAAAAGGGGGGCCCGACTCATCATGCTACAAGGGTACTCTTTCTACCACCATCGTACGATAGGCCTGAAGGCTCGTTGGTTCTGTGCCACCCATCATAATAAGGGATGTAAAGCAGTCATCTTTACTGTGTGCGACGAAATCATCAAAGCGAATAATGTACATTATCATCCGGCTACAGATATGTAGTGTCATGATGTTGGCTTTATCCTATCCAAAGTTGTCAATTTTTTTGATAATTTTTGTTCCGGACGATTACTTTTACAGCCCGTTTTACTGGTCCGTTATGCTGTAGTGGACTTACTTTATATTGTAAACTTATGTTATACATAAGTAGGTATGAGTTGTAGGTACATGTACCACATAAGACACAGTATGGTACATGTTCCATCTATTTTATTATTTATTTATTTCTGTAAGTACCCGTGACATCACAGCGGGCCCTGTGATGTCCCTGTAACCAGCGCTGTGACCTTTATTTTTGAAATGTCGCAGCATCATGCTGAGATATGAGCCTTTTGGCCTCGTATAGAAAGGAGTTTCTGTTTCATTTTTCTTTTTGTTACTTTTTTAAAATATAATTTGGTTTTTTATTTTTACTGAGTTTAGTTTAGTTTGTGATCTTCCTGTAGGTACGAGTCGCAATAAATACTTTTCCTTTCTTTCTTTTCTTTCTTTTATAAGCAACATTTGTAAAAAAAAATGCATATAATTTGGGAAACGTAAAAAATCCTTTCATTGTTTGTATCATATAATTATATAATACCGTCGGGCCATCTTATCAGAGACAAAAAGGAGAAATGGGGTAAATTAGTAGCCGAATGGTACCCAAGAGTAGGCAAAAGGAAGAAAGGAAGCCCGATACGTAGGTGGGATGACGACCTTAAGGTAACAGCTGGGCCAATGTGGAAGAGGGAAACCCATGACCGGGAACTATGAAAGAATATGGAGGAGGCCTATGCTAATGCAAAACAATCTTCGGAAACCGATGTCTGAAGAGGAGATAAAAGAGAGGAATATATTTTTCTTTTTTAACTATTAATTATAATTATGTAACTAGATTGTAAGATTGTTAATAAAGGCTATTATTATTATTATACAATACCGTCTGGAGTCTGGATCTAAGTTCTCGGTTACTGGTAACATGGTAGAAAATAGAAAAAAACATTTTGCAACACAACACGATCAATCACAATCTGAACGATTTTGAAGGATACTCCTAATCCATTGCTTCATATGTCCGAAAAAATTGTGTGCTCAATAACGTAAATAACGCAATGAATGTCGTTGAACTGTCAATAAAATCGTGCTCAAAAATTGTTATAGTTTTATTTTATAGGTAATTAAGTTTTTTTTTTATTAATGCACTAGTCTACGGGGTACTCTCCGAGCGACTTTGATTGCTGTAATAGACCCCCAAAGACACCTATCAAGGAAAAACTGGTGGTCCAGAAACGTGCACCAGTAAGAAGAGAACCAAGTGTCCTGCATCCGTCTTTACCTACAATAATGAGATCAGCAGACTTTGAATACACATAAATCATGAATCGTTTGAATTATATTATCAATTATATTTTAGTTTAGTTTTGTATAATTGTTTCCTTTATTTCAATATAAACAAATAAATTATATTTTTTAAATATTAGAATATGAAAATAAAAAAACATTTAAAAATATAAAAAAATTGTTGTCCACCGGTATCGGCAACAGGGTCCAAGCTACCGGCGGTCAGGGCTCCAAAGAGAGGAACCTGCTATCAATGCGGCCCGTGTCCAGAAGTGCTGCTCTCTGAATCAAGCCAGCTGCCCAACGAGAGCCTCTGCAAGTGTTGGTCGAGGCTCTTGGCTAGTAGCCCATTGGCTGTCATGACTATCGGCACAATGATTGCTGAGTCAATATTAGTAATATTAATAGTCAGTATAATTATTATGTTGCCTCTGCGAAGTGTAACTTTCTTTCGTAGTTCTTATGGCGAATGTTTAGTAAATAAAAAATGGCTTTTGCATTATGTTCACAACGAAAAAAAATTCTAGAAGAAATGAAAATTGGTGAAATATGTTACATTAAACTACTCTTTATTTAAAATCGTTTTTGGGCTGATTTTTCAATACCTTAGAACTTTTATTTCAAGAATAAATATTACTCAAACTCAAACAGTCTTAATTATTAATTTATTATTTACGTAAAAGTTTCAAACGTTTTTAATGTATATGTTACGGCTAATGACCGAAGTGCGGCTACACCTAGTTTTAACCAAACCTAACCTCGGGGTGCCCTTCGCTCACTCTTGCATCCTACATCGATCCAAACCGAACCTCGGGGTGCCCTTCGCTCGCTCTTGCATCCTATGTCGCCTCCCGAAATACACACGAACCGCATGTGGCCGGCTAAAACTAGGTGTAGCCGCACTTCGGCTATTAGTCGTGACATATATATGAGGATTTAAATACAAAAGTAATCTATTTACTACTTTGAATGTGATTATATTTTAATTCACACATAGGTATTTATGTATAGGTATTATTTTCAGCGCTTGCGTTTATTGGGAAACCGTCTCTCATCAAAATGCGATAAACTTATTACTTGTATAGTCGCCAGCACATCAAGCTACTACAATCTGTCAAATTTCTTTAATAGATTTTCAACTTTATCGCTAAAGCATAAGGTTCGAAGTTGATTTTGAAAGTTTGACAGTTTCGGGTAGCTTGATGTGCTGGCGTCTGTACGCACTATATTTGTATCTTCATAGTTAAAAATGAGTATAGCCATCCTTTTATGTCAGGTATACTAAATAAAGTGGTTTTTCTTCAGGAAAGGCGGAGTCCAAGACAGCATCTGCTTCCGAAACTCCGGTTCCGGATCCGATTTATGGAGAACTGAATGAACTGAATGAACTGTATCGAGCTTATTTACCTAAGGATTAATGAGGAATCTTAAAAATGGAAGAACGGTGAGTTGCTGATTTTATTTTTTTATATACTTGCTTGAGCTGCCGCTAAAATGGAACTGGCCTGGACAGATCTGCCGCATGTTAGACGAACAATGGGCCAAACTTACGACCCAATGGGTCCTTCTTAATGGCAAACGATATTGTGGCAGGCCCAGGCGGAGATGGCGGGATGAGCTGGACTCCTTCAACAAGAACTGGTCCTTAGCAGCTTTGAACAGAGAGAAGTGGAAAGAGTAGGGAAGCCTTTGCCCTGCAGTGGGACATCACAGGCTAATAACAATAATACTTGCTTGAACTGATAGAATACTAAAAAGTACTAAATAGCTCCTAAACTAAAGGAACAACAAGTTTTTGAAGTGAAACTTCTTAGGTGGCGATTCGATTAAAATTTCAAGGATATGTCACGTTTAGGCACGTCGTTACATGAGAGAGAAGAGAGATATCTCTAACTCTCTCTGTCTCTCACTATAAATCTCTCTTATTCTTTATTTTTTAAGAAGTTTCACTTCTATCACGTGTAGCTGCTGCGCCGCACGCGCAATTTTTTTCTGTTGATTTTTTTTATGGTATTAGATTCTGTCGAAATCCTAAGTCATATCTGATTTCTAAAACCAGAAGCTTTATAGTTTTCCTTTTGAGCATTTTTAATATTTGTTACAGAGGCGAAACATCTTTCAAAAGTTCCAGAGTCAAGAGAATCAGATGACAGATATTATCACCAGAAGACCTCTCTGATCAGGAGGCGTTTGCTTTGCGCTACCAAAGTCAAGACCTTAAAGTCTATAACTTCTAAAATGTACAGATGCCAGCACATCAAGCTACTAGAAACTGTCAAATTTTCCCAATCAACTTTGAACCTTATGCTTTAGCGATAAAGTTGGAAATCTATTAAAGAAATTTGACAGATTGTGGTAGCTTGATGTGCTGGCGTCTGTACTAGAAGTATAGCGTATGGAATCCGTTTCCGATTATGTGGTCAATCCGGTTCCATTTTAACCATGTTGTTTTTTGAACAACGGTATGTAGGTAGCTCATCTATACAAATAAAATAAAATTGAAGTGTCTCTTTGAAATGTCAAAATAACAGAAGGCCAATTCTCGTAATTTAAAACATTCAAAATCTAGTCGCTGTCTCATCTTGGTGACAAAAACTTGTCAAAATGAAGGGAAATTAGAGTTATTTTTGACAGATTGAGACTGATATCAGACTGTGAACGTACTTAAAATTACGAGATTTGCCCCTCTGCTTTTTCTAAATGCATATTCGGACCTATAACAAAAAAAACGGTCAAGTGCCAGTCGGACTCGCGCACCGAGGGTTCCGTACTTTGTAGGTTTGTAAATAGTTTTAACACGGGATTTTTTTAAAAGAAATTTACGGTTTTCGGATTTTTTTTTTTACTTGTGCTAGATGATCTTGCATCTTGCCAAATTTCATGATTTTGATTCCCTTGAGAGTGTCGAAATATATTTTATTTACGGCATAAACGGCCGTATCTTTTTTTTACGTTAACTTAGGAGTTTTTTTCACAGCTTCAAGGGATTGTAGACCTCTGAGTATATGGTTTAATTTCAACTCAATACCTCCACGCGTTCCTGAGATAAAGGGTCTTGACATACAGACGGACGGACAACAATGTGATCTTATAAGGATTTCGTTTTTTTCCCTTTTGAGGTACGGAACCCTAAAAAGTTTACAAAAAATTATTGTCTGTCTGTTCGTTCTGGCTAATCTCCGAAACGACTGGATCGATTTTGACGGAACTCTCACTAGCAGGTAGCTTATGGAACTCTCACTAGCAGGTAGCTTATGTCATAAGGAGTAACTTTTATTTTATAAAAATAATTATTAAAGAGATGGACGGACACAGATGGTTTAAAATATTTGAAACCTTTCTTTCGTTCTAAATAGTAAGTTTTTTAGGAAATATACAGGTTTTAAACATAAGCATTTACTAGTCCTAAGTATTTACCATGCAGTTAGATAATCGATGTGATCGACAAATAATTGCAGGTCGATTTGTTAGTACGTTTGAATTCTGTGTGAGTACGAAACTTACAGTGCATTCTTAGTTATGATGCCACTGTCAAAAGCACAATGATCTTTATTGTCGTTGCAATAAGGTTCTTGTTGGGTAGCTGCTATTGACAAATCTGTCAAAAGCACAATGATCTTTATTATTGTTGCAATAAAGTTGCTGTTGGGTAGCTGACATTGACAAATCTGTCAAAAGCACAATGAAAATAACAGACAGAGGGAAAATAACTGTAAAGGACTGTAGTTAATTCCTTGTTGTAACTCTTCAGACTGAGGACGATTCTTGTCGTTTTTTATGCTTCATAAAAATATTCTTTGCTATTAGAATAACCAATGAGATATTAATATGAATTATAAGCTGAGTCAGTCGTTACCTTATTTATTTATGTACGTACGTACTATTTAGACATAGGGTTTAGGAAGTATTAAAATATCTAGTCGACAATGCTCACGGAAAATATTTTTGTGATAAGTAATGTTTATAATTGGTAGGTTTTTTGTTACGATATTACTAGGAGCCATCCATAAATTACTTCACTAAAATTTCATGATTTTTGGAGCCCGTCCTTGCCACCGGTGGTCATATTTGTGACTTCCCCTGGTGTGACGTCACGTAATTTATAATTTTATAGAAACTTTATAATATTTTTAATATTTATAGAGTTGGTAATGTCGTCTTTAGTTTAGAGTTTTGTAGGTACAGACGCCACCAGCACATCAAGCTACTACAATCTCAAATTTCTTTAATAGATTTTCAACTTTATCGCTAAAGCATAAGGTTTAAAGTTTATTGGGAAAATTTTACAGTTTCTGGTAGCTTGATGTGCTGGCGTCTGTACTTTAGATTTATACGTGTGACGTCACGAAGGTTTGACACGTCTTACTTGTCACACGATGTCACACTTTGTTGACCCCCTCCCGCCCCCTTAACGTGTACCTAACGTAATTTATGAAGTAACGTCTTAGACGACGAAATACATTTGAAGTATGATAGTCAGTTCTATTTAATTTATATAAAAATATTTATCACAAATTTAACGATTTTTTAATGTACTATGTATTTAAAAAAATGTTTACATAATTATATAAAAATACCTACTATAAAAAAAATTGTTTCCGATTCTGGATCTTTAAACTAATAATACTCGGAACCCAGGGTTACAAAAAATACAACAGTAATCAAGCCGTGTCAGGAGATGCGGTTGTATAGCTAAAAAGCTAAAGCTCTCTCTAAAAAGAGCCTTACTGAGGCTTCATTTTTCTTTCCCAAAGTCTTCCTCATGATATCAACATTCATTGCTCGGTGCTCTAATTGGAATTATCACAAAAAATAATATTATTATTTTAATAAAAAGACTTTTTAATCTTCACAACATTTTCCTATAAATTATTAATATAATAATTTAAGTACAGGTAATAATGTGTGCTAAAATAATATTACAATAGTATCGATTTGTGACGTCATTGAATGACGATGTAGATCTATTTCGATCTATTTTATTCTTCGAAAAACAAGTCAAGCTTGTGAAATGGTATAACTATATTTGGATTATATTATAGACACGCAATTTTCGAGGAAAATGATGTACGTCTCTAACAAAATTTGTAGATATTTTAATGACAAAATATGTGTAATCAATGTGTGAATATTAATGTGTGATCATACGTCTTTACGACGTATGATTAAATGTCGTGGTAGTCTTTTTGACGACATGGTTGAAAATCTATGTGGCGTATATATAAAGCAGAATTATACAATGACCCAAATCACCCCAATAGAATATATATTGAGTACATCATCAGCTGTAATTTACTTTAGTTACTAATCCCTTTTTTCAAACAAGACTACCTATTTCACTTTTACCATGCATTTTTCTTTCGCGCGCGGTTCTATTGGAGTGTTAAGGGCAAGCGCTTGGTAAATTAAAAAAAATCGTTTCTTTTGGGAAAGTTGTTTACTAGTACAATCTTGTGTTTAAGAATCGGTCACTAATTACCAGTCACCCTGTATAGGTATGCCATTTATATAAAAGTAACCTTCGTCCAATTTTCGACCTTACTAGTCGCCCTAAAATGAAAAAAAAGCTTTCCAAGAGATGACGTCTCCTTTTGGTGACAAATTATGATGTAATTAGGTGTCATACGTGTTCACGACGTTGTAACTGAATAAAATGTAATGTATCTTTTATAGCGTTATTGGATAACGATCTATAGTGTCTACGCTATTTCTAAGTCTAATCTGTGACCTAATTTACCTAATTTTCACGACGGGTGAAAAAGATCCTCAAAATTATAAGTTGCTCCATTTGGTGGCAAAATACTAGTTTTTAAAACTACTTAGTTGTACTGTTTGTGCTGATGTCATTTTAATGGCGATCAATGTGTCTACCTATGCTATTTAGGGGTTAGGATTTCGGGTCCAATATGCGACCTAATTAATTCCTAATATTTATTGTAAATAATAATGTTCTGAAAATAATGAAATGATCTCAAAGTGTACTCAAACCAAATTATAGTTGTAAAAGATGAATTAAAATTATATGTGTCATGCTTGCTTTTTAATTAAAATCAATTATAGTTTAATAACCTGCAAGTTGGTTTATAATAATCGTTCCCTAATTGCGTAACACACTATCCATCACAGTCTAAATTATTTTGAAGGATATTGCTAATCCATTGCTTCATATGTTCGAAAAATTTGTATGCTCAACAACGTATATAACGCAATGAATGTTGTTGAACTGTCAAAATGAATGTTAGTGTTTTACGCAATTACCTCGCAGGTTAGCATAACCAGAACCACATCGAACTATCACTGTTTATTAAGTTTGTATGTCTATTATTTTATTTATGTTAAATAGTATCAGTACCAAGACTGACTTCAAGCTTTCGATCTTTGTTACCAATGGAAGAAAAACAAGTACTGCCGAATCCGAAAACAGCTTATAGATTTGTCGAAGCAATGCCCTCTATGTCACACAGGGTAAAGGAAGCAAAGCACTTGCCTAAATGTGATGAGGTATTCCACTTAGAGCACTGATTTGAACCGCACTTGGACGAACCGCACCTGAGCACTTCCACTAACCGTACTGAAACAAAAGACTGAAGGGATGCAGACAGCTGACGTTCGTGGAATGTGCCAGCTGTAAAATATTCTTATGTTTTAATGTCAGTAGAAACAGTTTTTCTGATTTATACTTGAAATAAAATATGGATAAGATTATGCTAAAAAAAGTAAATAACACACGTTTTGGTTTGATTAAAATCCAAAGTATCATCTGTGATACCCCCTTTTTCCCCTCTTGGAATTCTATTTTTGTTTGGAATCCAGGTCCAGCTGTTCCATACATTTTGACCGCACAAGTTTGCACTTTTCAACGCAGGCGAGTCTCACGTACAGACGCCAGCACATCAAGCTACCCGAAACTGTAAAATTTTCCCAATCAACATTGAACCTTATGCTTCAGCGATAAAGTTGAAAAACTATTAATGAAATTTGACAGATTGTAGTAGCCTGATGGCTTCTGTACATGTACTGAATCTATGCATGGTTGTGCGCTGATGTCCCTGTTACCCTGTGTAACATGAAACATAATAAAAAAAGGTACTGAGGTAGTTTTTATGGCAAACGTAATGTAGGACGCCCTCAGGCTTGGTGGGGCGACGATCTTCGCTGGGTGGCAGGATGAGATAGCTGGATGAGAGTTGCCGAGAATTGAGCTGAATGGCGTGCGATTGGGAGGCCTATGTCAAGCAGAGGACTGCTGCAGGCTGATGTTGATGATGAACAATCGATAAAATTTAGCTGTCTGTAAGAATATCTGTTCTATTGTTCCTTTCTTTTTCTTTTCTATCTATATGTTGATTCAGGAATCTAATTAAAAAAACATTAACATTTTAGGAATCTTTAATTAATTATGTGGCAAAGTGGACTGTGCTACCGTTACATAGAGGACATAGGACAGATTTTTCAATCATCGGATAACTTTATTCGAGGAATAATTTTGAAATTTTGACAGTTATTTCATACAAAAACTGTCAAACGTCAATTTTATTCCTCGAATAAAAGTTATCTGTAAAATCAGCCCTCAATCAATTAAGTATATCGTTTTCGCGAATACTTGTCCAATTCAGTTTGTTTATAAATACATATTTTTATAATTTCCCTAGGTATGGAAGCTGTGTTCGCACGAAGTAAGAGAGGGGCTGTAATTATCGTGTTGGATGGGCACAATTTCTCCCGCCATTTTGTCAGTGGGTTGAAGACCCGGTGGTTCTGCGCTACTCATCATTCTAAAGGCTGCAAGGCTGCGGTTTTTACACTGGAGAACACAATTGTAAAAGTTAACAATAATCATAACCATTATTAAGAAAATGAACAAAAAAAAACAGTGGCACTCCGGGAGTGCCGGCAGAAGTGAAAACTTGTACAATTACGTGTGTATTTTTTTAATCGTCATGAAAACAAAACACGCGCGGTGTCGGTTACTGTAACAGTGTCGCGAGTTCAATGGTTTCTTCCCATCTCAAAAAATGCCCAACGCGCCTGAACAAGTTTTCACTTAAAAAAACTGTGCCCGCGTGGTGGATCATGGCCCACTCCTTCCAATAGAGAGGAGGCCTGTGTCCCAGCAGTGCCGTGAGGACATTATAGGGTGATTCTTTAGCATAAAGAAATCATTTTAGACCTTTAGGCCCGGCGCCCACTATCGGCATCGGCACGGCTGAGGATTTTTATGCGACAAATAGAAATATAACTTAATAGTATGACAATAAAATTTAAATTTCAATGACACGGTATGTCGGATACCCTATCTTTATTTTAGCACCTACGATGATTATTATCATTGAAATTTCAATTTTATCGTCATACAATTAAGTTACATTTTTATTCGTCGCATAAAAATCCTCAGCCGTGCCGATGCCGATAGTTGGCGCCGGGTCTTAGGCTCTTCCATCTCAATTGTATTGTTCTTACCTTCAATCTTACCTTCAATGTGCATTGTAACTTTTTTTTTTGATAAATTTATTTTTTTTATAATTTCAAAGATACCGGGATAACTGTATGATTTTTTAATTTATTTCCTACTTTTGTGTCTGTAGTTTTGCATTGCATTGCGTCTTTGTAAGGCTAATAATTTTCTCTTTTCTTTATGTTTGATTCATTGCATAACAAAGTTTTTCGATGTTACCAGACTTTAGCATGTCTGATAGACATAAGTATATATATAATAGCCTAGATTGTGATATTTTCTTTAAGAACTTCGTCCTTTCTAATAAAACATAAACAAAATGAAAACATTGAATTTTTAACTTAAGCCTATTTTGATGCTCATCTAATTATAAGCTGACTGCCCCGTTGGTCTCAACTGCCGAGCGTGGGTCCTTGGGTTCGATTCCCGGGTCGGGCCAAGCAGTTTTCCATTTGGAATTTCTCAGTAACAGCGGAGTTTGCAAGTTGGCGGTGTGATACCCCCGTACCTCGGAAAGCACGTTAAGCCGTTGGTCCTGCGCCTGATCTCTCTCCGGTCGTGTCGGATTGCCGTCCCATCGGAGTATGAGAGTGAGGGAAGAGGGAGTGCACCTGTGTCTGCGCGCACACTTGTGCACTGTAATATCTCTCGCGCCAAAGACTAGTCTCCGTTGAGATTGGCCGCAATGGCCCAAATACGGTCTGGAGGACTATTATTAATCACACTTATATTATAAAGGCGAAAGTTTGTGTGTGTGTGAGTGTGGGGGTGTGTTTGTGTGTGTTTATATGTTTGTTACTTCTTCACGCTCAAACAGCTGGACCAATTTTGCTAAAATTTGGTATGGAGGTAGCTGACACCCTGGATTAACATATACTTTTTATCCCGAAAGTCCCACGGGATCGACGTTTACGCGGGTGAAACCGCGGGGCGCACCTAGTAAATAAATAAATATGACGTGTGAAGTGATTACGATATCCTATTTACAGAATAAATAACTTCATTTCAGTCAGTACGAGTTTCCCAGAGGCTGTATTCACATCTAGTAAGAAAGGCGGCCGTCTGATCCTTCTAGAAGGGTACAGATTCTCCCGACATTGCGTCTCGGGGGTGAACATACGTTGGCATTGTGGCACTCATCATAATAAGGGCTGCCGAGCGAAGATATTAACGTTCTGCAACGAATTAGTCAGAATAAATAACACACATAACCATCCAGTTGTGAATTAACGTGTCATTTCCCTAATAGAATAGAATACTTCGTTTTCAGGTAAATCAGAATGAAGGCTCACGCAAACAGGCAGCTCTAGCAGAACAATTATATTTCTTCTTCTTAGCGTGTCGATAGCAATCTAAACTGACTCGGCTCAGAATTCGGCTACGTGTTTGGCACCATCAGTTCCAGTAACGTGCAGCTGACAGGGCACGTAGGACACGATATTAAGTGTCCCTTAGTTTGTGAAACATCACCACATTTACACTCCAAGGCGGAGTCGTCTACAAATCCCCACCTGAACAGGTTTTCCTTCAATTTTCAATTATATTTGACCTCAATTGGTTTAAAAGGGACAGATAATCTTAATTTAGAGGACCTACCCGAAACAATTAGTTTCCAATTATTAGGCGTTACTGATGCTTCTGCGTTGCAACCGGGTGATCTCGGTGATTACCACCACCATGACGATCCTCGATCCTCGATGATTGGATCGTTAAATTTCATAGTGGTAGAGAAGAACAACCTGTTTATTTATACACGACGCAGATACTTCGTGTGCGTTAGTTTTTAGGGTCAGTTCACACCGAGACGCGACGCGACCCGCAGTTTTCAAGATAGAAATACAATTACAGACCTTATCTACTACACTAAAAGGTACACAATTCAGTGTCTACCTACTACTATTATACTATTTCTATCTTGAAAACTGCGCGTCGCGTCGCGTCTCGGTGTGAACTGACCCTAAGTTGTTATTTTTTAGTGTAATTATAATGTTGTATGTATTTATAGTATTTTTAAGTTATAATAATATTGCATTGTATGTGTTTGGGCCTTGATGCCTGAAATAAATGGATAAATGGATATATTCTGTCGTACGGGCGGGCTTACTGATTCTGATTTTGAAGATAAAGAAAATATTATAATTCATAGGATGATATGATTATTTAATAATAATCTTAGGAAGTAAGTACTTACTATCCTTTCTGAGATTTATCCTATGCCACTTTATGCGGGCGTCCGGATTGAGAGTCATTTGTTCATAAAAGTTTTAATTCACGTTTGAGAAATGTATGGACCTTTGCTTTAAGTTTTAAGTATTTTTAACTAATTTCCCTATAAGTCTCAATTTGTTTAAAAACATCTTTATATCCCACTAGCAGCGTCCCGCAGTTTCACCCGCATAAGTGTCGATCCCGTTCGAAAGACACGTGGCGCCATCAATTATCATAATAACGTTATTGTTGTTTTCCTCGAGAATAGCACTTTTATTCGGGATGAAAGGTACCCTATGTCCGTTTCTGTACACCTGACAACGTATATGCAAAATTTCAGGATGATCGGTTCAATGGTTTAGGCGTGAAAAGGTAACAAACAGACAAACTTACTTTCGCATGTATAATATTAGTTAGGATAGGTATATGAAAATTAGGCCTTCATTCCACACACACATCATGTGTGTGTGGACTGAAGGCCTAATTTTCATATACCTATAACAATTTCCATGAGGTTTTTATAGAAATTGTTCATGTGTGACACATGAACAATTTCTATAAAAACCTCATGGAAATTGTTCCACTAGAGTCGCGTCGCGACTGTCTGCGGGAGCCTTAATACGGTCTGTTCATTGACCCCAAAACTTACATAATATAGCTTGTGTAATTGTGAATTTGTGTGTGTTTGATGAAGAAAATACAGATCTCTTGAAAAAAAGATGCTTACTTTTTATTAACAACATAATAAACACAACACTTCTATGTTAGCACATTTTGTTGCAAGTTGTCAAAAACCCAGTCATATTTGCTATTAATTTCTGTAGGTACAGACGCCAGCACATCAAGCTACTACAATCTGTCAAATTTCTTTATAAGATTTTCAACTTTATCGCTATTAGCATTGGGTTCAAGGTTGATTGGGAAAATTTGACAGTTTCGGGTAGCTTGATGTACAGGCGTCTACATAGGCGTGTAACACAGGTAGAAATTGAAATATTTGTTCTTTTATAGATCCAGTGTACACCCGGTCCAGAAACGGAGGTCGTATGATCATAGTTGCTGGATACACGTTCATCCGACACCGCAGCAATGGAGTCAAGACAAGGTGGTACTGCAACATGCATCACAGGTCCTGCAGAGCAGCCCTCTTCACTGTCGATGATGAGATTGTTAAAATTAATAATGAGCATAATCACTGATTGTGGTACCCTTCTGATTAGTTAGACAGGTATAAATAACAAAATTAAATTCTAACTTAACTAAAACTATACAGAAACTAGAAAATAGCGTCGAAAAACTCATCCGCATCGCTGTCGACTGGTAGATAATGTACCCAAGAGACTGGCGGCATTACCACGTTGTATGGCGATGCTTAGCCTCTGGCCAAGGTAAAAGCCAGTCACGGGAAGTGTCAACCAGCCGTTTCGAAATTTCTTTAAAAAGACCATGAGCACTCGGTCCCCACCGCCCGAGGGTTTTAACCCCAAACTGCTCGAAAATATAATTTCCGATGAGTTTATTATATTTTTGCCGCTTGAGGTTTTCCGCAGCCGCAGCCGCAGCAGCAACGCCAGCACAGCATGCCGAGGAGATGGGATAGCGCAAGAGTATCGACACACGTAGCGTCCCATGGAAATAAAGACATACCGTCCGGTCTCTTGCCACCGTCACGTGCCAAGCCATTGGGTTCTAATACAGCTGGAACGCCGACGGTGACAAGAGCTCGTCGGATGATGTCATTAATGTTCGCGTGCCGCGCTAAGCAACCCGCACTTCGGCTGTAAGACAGGCCGTGGTGTCCGAGGCTGTTGACATCTGAGTATTTGATTAAGTGGTTTCGCTAATTCGTTATAAAAAAAAAATTAGTACCTATACGATACGTGTGACTTCGTAGTCTGTACGTAAATGCATGGCGATTAGCAATTTCACGCCGTGTAATAATGGATGTACTATTACAATTTGCATATTATTTCTACGGGCATCTTTCAACTTGGCGCCCCCATATCTTGATAAAATATATAGTAATAAGCATACTACCTATAGCAAACAAAATAGTAAAAATATTCAGAATTTATTATATTTTCATATACGAAAGATATTATTTGTTCTTATAGAATTTGATTCTGTTCGTTTTAATTATAATAATGAAGTAAGTAAGATAAGTGTCCTTTGTTTTCCTATAGTAAGTTAGTTAGTCATTTAATTTAGTATCAAGTGTAAATAGTTAAATTTTCTCTAAAAAAATATCATAATTTTTTTTTTAATAATAATAATAAAATGGTAGATTACCTATTTTGTCTTTTATTTATTTATAAAGTACTGCTATATAATCATATGGTAAAGAACCCTTTTTAATTAAAACTTATCATCCTCACTTCGCTACTAAATTATTTAGCTGAACATGAAAAGATTTCATTCTCCATCATTAAAGGTCCAATTCAGTTTCAGCATCTTAATATTTGTTTTCAGGACCAGTGTTCACTCTATCTCGACAAGGGACACGTATTATAATATATGCTGGGTACCGATTCTCCCGTCACCGTGACACAGGATGCAAGACTCGCTGGCATTGCTCGACAAACCATCATAAAGGATGCAAGGCAGTTATATTTACTGTTGGTAATGAAATTATTCGCATGAATAATGAACATAACCATCATACTGTTAGAAAAATTTTGCCCAACTCTTAGTGCAGTAAAACACCGGTAACATGTTTATGATTTATATAAGAAATATATTTTTCGTAAATAAACTTGGTGGTTTTAATGGACATACCTGTCTATACGTTGCTATTCAGCACCCCATCCATGTACAGTCAACAAAGGAGTTAAATATACAGGAGCGTCGGATATAGTTGAAGTTTACTAAGAAACCGATGGATGTTCTGGACTGAAATTTAATTTAATAAATGAGCTGTTTGTTTTCTATTAATAAACTAAAATTTTATTCGAGAATATCCATCGGTTTCTTAGTAAACTTCAAGAATATCCGACGCTCCTGTATACTTAACTCCTTTGTTGACTGTACAATACGACCGACGTAACTTGGCAGGCCAGAACATAGGCACTAAGATTTTCGCGCATGTTCTCTCACTCGCACTCGTCTCATGTCACCATTTGGTTCCTAAAAAATCTTACTGCGCAGCCTTCTGCGAAAAGTTCAGGCCCGGCAAGTTTCGTCGGTCGTATTCTACGCAGGAATGTAGATATAAGTTTTGTTTTTTTTTTTTGGGAATGGCTTCTCGCAGTTCAACCTATGAGGTTGTCGTCTACTGAACCAGGCTTGCCTGTGGATGCCTCAGTAAATTAAAGACTCCATCCAGCCAGGGCGATAGATCTACGCGAGACAAAAGTTCCTTTATTGCGGCAAACGAGTATTTAAAACATCATTCTGTCTCTATCACCGTCGAACGATTGATGGGAACAGAGCGATGTTTTCAAATTATTTACCAGTGTTTTCCATGATTAAAGGTTCAAATCAGTTGCAGTACCTAAGTTTTTTTTTCAGGCCCAGTGTTCACTCTATCTCAGAAAGGGACACGTATTATAGTATATGCTGGGTACCGATTCTCCCGTCACCGTGACACAGGATGCAAGACTCGTTGGTATTGCTCGACAAACCATCATAAAGGATGCAAGGCAGTTATATTTACGGTTGGTAATGAAATTATTCGCATGAATAATGAACATAACCATCATACTGTTAGAAAAATTTTGCCCAACTCTTAGTGCAGTAAAACACCGGTAACATGTTTATGATTTATATAAGAAATATATTTTTCGTAAATAAACTTGGTGGTTTTAATGGACATACCTATGTCTATACGTTGCTATTCAGCACCCCATCCATGTACAATACGACCGACGTAACTTGGCAGGCCAGAACATAGGCACTAAGATTTTCGCGCATGTTCTCTCACTCGCACTCGTCTCATGTCACCATTTGGTTCCTAAAAAATCTTACTGCGCAGCCTTCTGCGAAAAGTTCAGGCCCGGCAAGTTTCGTCGGTCGTATTCTACGCAGGAATGTAGATATAAGTTTTGTTTTTTTTTTTTGGGAATGGCTTCTCGCAGTTCAACCTATGAGGTTGTCGTCTACTGAACCAGGCTTGCCTGTGGATGCCTCAGTAAATTAAAGACTCCATCCAGCCAGGGCGATAGATCTACGCGAGACAAAAGTTCCTTTATTGCGGCAAACGAGTATTTAAAACATCATTCTGTCTCTATCACCGTCGAACGATTGATGGGAACAGAGCGATGTTTTCAAATTATTTACCAGTGTTTTCCATGATTAAAGGTTCAAATCAGTTGCAGTACCTAAGTTTTTTTTTCAGGCCCAGTGTTCACTCTATCTCGACAAGGGACACGTATTATAATATATGCTGGGTACCGATTCTCCCGTCACCGTGACACAGGATGCAAGACTCGCTGGCATTGCTCGACAAACCATCATAAAGGATGCAAGGCAGTTATATTTACTGTTGGTAATGAAATTATTCGCATGAATAATGAACATAACCATCATACTGTTAGAAAAATTTTGCCCAACTCTTAGTGCAGTAAAACACCGGTAACATGTTTATGATTTATATAAGAAATATATTTTTCGTAAATAAACTTGGTGGTTTTAATGGACATACCTGTCTATACGTTGCTATTCAGCACCCCATCCATGTACAGTCAACAAAGGAGTTAAATATACAGGAGCGTCGGATATAGTTGAAGTTTACTAAGAAACCGATGGATGTTCTGGACTGAAATTTAATTTAATAAATGAGCTGTTTGTTTTCTATTAATAAACTAAAATTTTATTCGAGAATATCCATCGGTTTCTTAGTAAACTTCAACAATATCCGACGCTCCTGTATACTTAACTCCTTTGTTGACTGTACAATACGACCGACGTAACTTGGCGGGCCAGAACATAGGCACTAAGATTTTCGCGCATGTTCTCTCACTCGCACTCGTCTCATGTCACCATTTGGTTCCTAAAAAATCTTACTGCGCAGCCTTCTGCGAAAAGTTCAGGCCCGGCAAGTTTCGTCGGTCGTATTCTACGCAGGAATGTAGATATAAGTTTTGTTTTTTTTTTTTGGGAATGGCATCTCGCAGTTCAACCTATGAGGTTGTCGTCTACTGAACCAGGCTTGCCTGTGGATGCCTCAGTAAATTAAATACTCCATCCAGCCAGGGCGATAGATCTACGCGAGACAAAAGTTCCTTTATTGCGGCAAACGAGTATTTAAAACATCATTCTGTCTCTATCACCGTCGAACGATTGATGGGAACAGAGCGATGTTTTCAAATTATTTACCAGTGTTTTCCATGATTAAAGGTTCAAATCAGTTGCAGTACCTAAGTTTTTTTTTCAGGCCCAGTGTTCACTCTATCTCGACAAGGGACACGTATTATAATATATGCTGGGTACCGATTCTCCCGTCACCGTGACACAGGATGCAAGACTCGTTGGTATTGCTCGACACACCAGAAGAAACGGTGCAGGGCAGTTATATTTACCGTTGGCAATGAAATTATTAGCATAAATAATCAGCATAACCATCATGCTGTTGTAAATAAATTTGACCCAGTTTTTACGGTCATACAAAATACTTTATCTACACCCATGCTATAAATCCTCGAGAAAAGCTTCTGAAACAGTTAATTTATTGTCAACATTAAAACAACCAGTGTCATAGTAACCATAATATCACCCAAACGATTGTTACGATGTTGTACTAAATTCCATTATGCAACTCCTTTTCAAAAAAGATCACTGTCATGCACGCGCGTTTCACTACCACAGTGTGGAAAATCGTAGAACAACTGCTGATTAAAAATGGTTATTGCCAATGTCGCTACTGCCAGGTTTTTTTTTTATTTTACTCAATAGTTTAAGGACCAAACTAGACTATAATATCAAAAAAATATACATTATATGAAATGATTTTTTTACAACACCACAAACATTATGGCTTGATCATTTGATAAATATACTTTTATTTTATTTTAAACATTTTGATGTAGGTATCATTTTATATAATATGTAAAAAAAAACTATGTAAATAGTAAGCATACCCGTTGCTGTTGTTAAAAAATTTGGTAGTTTTTTTTTTAAGAAACTTGTTTTCCTCGCTTCAGATTGGCAGAATTAAATTCATAAAAAAAAACATTTGGTTTTTTTTAAAATACCCTGTACACTTACATACTATCCCTACTTTTTTTCCAATAAATTAGACAAAGTCCTTTTCTGTACCCTCCCCATTCCCACCCAATTATTGTCAATCGAAACTTTCTACATAATATAATTTACTTTCCAGGCTTCGAGTACACTACATCGAATCAAGGAAGAAGAATGATATCCCGTGGTGGCTATAAGTACTGTTTGCAATTAAAAAAGGGTGATAGATGTCGCTGGTACTGCTCTACTCATCACACTAAGGGTTGTAGAGCAAACATACATACATATTATAACGATATTATTAAGATAAATGATACACATAACCATGCACCTAAAGAACCTTGTGGAGTTGTCGTTAATAGTTATCATAACTATTAACGACAACTAGGCATAGCACTGCAAACATCATAATATTTTGCATAATATCTCAATATACGAGAGAATATATTCTCTCGTATATTGACTCGCTACTCATAGTAATATGCATACTTACTTACTATGAGCAGCAACAAAACTTAACAAAACAAATAACAGTAACAAGTAACAATTATAACAGAAATAACCGAGATAAACTCGGAATTTCGGGAAGCGCATCAACGTCGGGAAAACCGGAATTGACAATGGCGGATGGCCGGTGACAATGACATTTGTTTGACAAACAAGACAAGATGGCTGCCAAGTTTTTATTTTTTTCTCATATACAAATCTACCTCGTGTTTAAAGAAACTAGATAAATCCAGGACAATGAAAGTATGAGGTACTACTTAGGCCGCGATTTTGCGTATATTTTGATTTTCATAATTTTTTTGTACCTACACATAATAATATCCAGGAAGAAAAGTAGCCTATGTCCTTTCCGTGGTCCCAGGCTATCTGTCTATCAAATTTCATAACGATCATTTCAATAGTTTAGGTAATATAATTTAGTTTTAGTAGTATTATTGTGGTTTCTATAGTGTAAGCTATAAAAAATGTACTACAGTCACGAGCATAAATATGTATACACTTGGCTTTATTCAAAGGCGATTTTCTCATTATTTTTTTTTAAGAAATTGTATGTTATTACGAACATAGTATTTTCGAACCCATATGTTTATGTAAAGTGTCGTATTTTAACTTTGCATTCGTTATTTCTTGTAAGTATTTACTTTTGTATGTTTATATAGACTTAGTATTAGGTATTAATGTACCAATGTGCTTTTTCTCAGAATTGTTAATTAATTATGTTTATATCATTTTTATTAAAAATTAACGCTCCAATTTAATTGAAATGTAAAAGGGATGGCCTGAAACACAGGTTTCAGTAAACCTAGTTCTGGCGGGTCGCTTCCTAACACACTAATTCCGAACCATCGCTACTTGCACCTGTAATAAAAAATATATTTTAGTTTTAGTTTATTTTTAGGCACTATAATTGTATGGACAATTTTCTACTCTTGGCTAAATGCACCTTTGCACCTTTGCTGTGGCACCTTTTGTAAACGTTTTTATTAAAAAATATATATATATATTTTATACTTTGGTTACTAACATATTTTTAAGTATACTAACATAATTATGGATCACTGCATCTGACTTAAATAAATAAATAAAATAAAATTAGGCGTGGAAAGGTAACAGACAGAGTTACTTTAGCATTTTTAGGAATGCATATGGATTGAAAACTTCTTCTTAGCTTGTCGATAGCAATCTAAATGGACTCGGCCCAGAATTCGGCTAAGTGTTTGGCGCCATCACTAGCGTCCATCAGTTCCTGTAACGTTAATAAAGAATTTAAGAAGCGCCTCACGCTTTTACTAGTCGGTGGACCTACAGTGGTCTCCAAAAATTTGTTGACATTTTTCCACTTCAGCTGTGACACATCACATTATTAGTATGATTTAAAATTCTGGTGATCCAAATGCTATAACGTTTCGCTTATCATAAAATATATCAAGTAAGTACCCTTAACATATAACCTACCTGTTATATATTTTTTTAAATCAAAATGTGTCATCACAGTTGAAGTGGAAAAATGTCAACTAACTTTTGCAGACCACTATATAATTATGTATAGCTTTGTGTATTTGAATTCATATATAACTTTTTTTAATGATAAATTTCGGAAATTTACTTTACCCAGAATGTTGTTATATTTTTTTTTTTTGATAAAATTTAAGCTTTTATTATATTATCTAACAAGTCAATTAACAGACGGTGATCCTTGCAGAGATATCATAAGTATTAAAATTAAGTGGTTTGCCATATTTATAAGGGGCCTATATAATATATATTCAATCAATAAGATAACGTAAATATTATTTATACCAATAAGTATTATAGCTGTACTGTTATAAATAAAAGATTATGACATATTATGATAACCAGTTTTTTATTAAGATTGTGAAACTGGGCTGGGCTTTCCCAACTACGTTGGGGTCGGCTTCTAGTCTAACCGGGTGCAACTGAATACCAGCATTCTGACTGGTTGTCAGACTTTTTGAGCTTCTGACTACACGTAACGACTATCAAAGATAACGATTAACAGCCGGGATCAACGGTTTAACGTGTTTTCCGAGCCAAAAAAGGGTCTCGATATGTAATGAACAGTCACCCATCCACAAACCGACCTCGACAAACTTAACCTAACCATCGATCGACCCTTGCGGCTGTTATCATTTATATTATTTATTCACGTCTATATACCCCGGTGGTCTCGTGGTTGGAAGTGAAACTGCCGATCGTGGAGGTCCTGGGTCAGTGGGATTTTCCGTTAGGAATTTCTCACTTTTCAGTAGCAGCCCGGAGTTCGGAAATTGGTGGTGTGACACCCCCACGCTTTGGAAAGCACGTAAATCCGTTAAGCTCATTTCAGACTACGCTATCATATAATACGAGTAGCATATAGTTTATAGCACAACAATATCGCTCGCCATACATTTAATGTATATAGTATAGCAAAGGCCTCCCACAAGGTGGTCCGACGACCTTGTGAAGGCCGCAAGAACCCGTTGGATGCGAGAAGCGCAGAACCGGTCCAAGTGGAGGTGCTTGAGGGAGGCCTATGTCCAGCAGTGGACGTCTTTCGGCTGAAATGATGATGATGATGATAGCAAAGTGTGAACGTGTTCTTAATAAATGTATGGCGAGCGATATTGTTGTGCTATAAACTATAAATGCTATTATATTATAGCGTAGTCTGAAATTACCTTTATTCTTGCGCCTGCTGCCCCGGTCGTGTCGAATTTCCGTCCCATCGGACTATGAGAGTGTGGAAAGAAAGAGTGTATCTTCTGCTTAGGTAGTTACTTAGTCTCTATTAATATCGCTCACCGTGAAATTTAGTATATTAATACGATTATCAATTATTCGTTTTCAATTCTAGGACAATGGATCCCGATACTTTTTGAACAGAAAAATAAATCAATTAACGGCCGCTGTCATTTGTGTGGAAGAGCCCGAGATAAGAAAACACGAAAAATGTGTGAAATGTGTTTAAAATGGACCTGCCGTACACATGCACCCACTTCTTATATCTGCATTGCCTGCAGAAATAAAAATTTGGAATAATTACTATGACCCTTATTTTTTGTTTCTAAGTAGGTACTTATTACTACTTAATTACTTGTTTCTTATGTCTTTTACCTTGTCGAGAGGCTAAGCATTGCCATACAACGTGGTAATGCCGCAGTCTCTTGGGTACATTACCAGTCGACAGCGATGCGGATGAATTTTTCGTCGCTTTAGTTTGTCGCTCATATTTTGGAGAAACATCGACGTAACCGCTACTTTACTTTTTTTACGTCTTTGTTACTCCTAACGTAATACGCTTTCTAAATGTTTTGTCATATTTAACTCATTTTTGGGAAAAAATACATTTAGGTAGGTACTTATATTGTTTCTCCAAATAAGCGTTGTACTAAGTTAGGATATAATTTTGTTATTTTTAATTATGAATTAGGCATTAGTTGTTATTTACGTACAGACGCGAGCACATCAATCTACCCGAAACTGTAAAATTTTCCCAATCAACTTCGAACCTTACGCTTTAGCGATAAAGTTGAAACTCTATTAAACAAATTTGACAGATTGTAGCAGCTTGATGTGCTGGCGTCTGTACATATTATTTTAATTCTAAATAAATTACATATCTAGTACTTATTTTAAATATTGTTTGAATAGAATTACTAACTCTACTAATGTTTCATTATTACGGTATTTCATTATTACGTTGTTAAAAAACCTTATTAAAATTTAATTATTGTTGGTGTGTTTTTTATTTTTCTTTTTAAAAAAGTGTACACAAGACATCGTAACAAACTAACATCGGTTTCGGTTTTCGTATAAGAGGTTAATCTGTATGATTTATACCTTAATTATAGGATTTATTTAGTAATTAAATTATATTATAAAACATAAATAATTATTACTATCTACGGGATTTGCTATTGCCTACTTTAATTGTGGTTTAGCTGAAAAACTAAATTAAAACAATGTTTCCATGAATATATTACCTATTTAGTACCTACTACTCTTGCAATTTGACACTTTGCTTTACTTTCAATTCTGTGACCTTTAAAACTCATTCGTTTACTTTTACATTTCTTATTTTATTTTATTTAAGTGATCCTTATAATTTGTACTACTCGTTCGTTTATTTTTACATTTGATATTTTATTTTTATTTTATTCTGTGACCTTTGTTGCAGTGTTTTGAAATGTTATTTTATTTTATGTAATATGGGTTTTGGTTGAAATAAATTAATTTGATTTATTTATTTTATTTATTACTACTGGGTCCGTGTGAAAGTCATCTATCCCATAAAACATAAATCCTATGGCACCCGGCAATTGTATACATTGTATACTATCAATGGAAGAAATTTTGAATCAGTGCTTCCAGAGAAATACCTCTTCCAAACAAATAAAACATGTTTCCTCTAAATACTCGTATTAGTTTAGACAACAACAATTAGCTAGGAATAAAATAGTAACTCCGTATCAACGACCACACGAAGCCGACGAACAAAGACCGCGCCCTATTTTTTCGGTAGAATCTGGAATGAAACTGCTACCGCCACCTATAATTTTGTGTTGTGAACCTTCTCGGACGTGTGCCTCACACCCTCTTGCTTTTATAATGATACCGTGTTCCAGTACTAGATGGCGCTTTTGGAACAACCCGGCCCTAACAGGCCTCCTTACAACTCGGCAAAAAATAGTCAGCTTGGGGCGCCACTATCGCTTAGGTAAAAGTTCAATGAGGCTTCTTACTGCAATAATGACCTCTTTGGTAGGATTTCAGACGGTCTTTGACAAAGATCCTTCTTACTAGCATTTTTCCTAGATAGAAAATTATGTCCAGTTTTTACTACTTTTGCAAGCCTTGCTTAGGCAAGGGTTTCGATGAGTTACACTTGGTTAATGAAAGTCAGTTAACACAAAAATCTAACAGATGGCCAAACTAATGTTCAACTGCTGTGATTGGCTAACTTATATACAAACAGCCAATCAAATCACTTGACATGGGTCTGTCAATCTGTCAGTAACTTTTTGTGTTTAATTAGCTTTTTAGAAACCGGTTGAGTGTTTGGCCAGACTGGCAGCACCGGCGCGGGGCGGGCGCGGCACGGCGAACTCAAACATGAACTTCCTTTGAGTGTAGTGCCATAGTGGGCACGCGGGCGCAATGAGCTGCGCAGGCTGCTCGGCGCGGGCGCGGGCGGCCCCCGCGTTGACCGGGTTTCTCAAACTAGTTCGAGTTTTTTTCTAGTAGAAATAATTCTTCTGCATTCATATTATATTTTGACAAACACTGGACACGACAACACGCAGAACTCAGCCGCACTCCAGTGCGTACAGGCAGCCCGCGCGCGTTCCCGCACCCGCGCCCCAGCCTGGCCAATTACTAGCACTGTCTAGGCGAATGCGGAAAATCAACTCACAATAATTGAACACTTTCAAATCATTGGAGCTTCTAGAAAGATATTCAATTGTTTTCCGTCATTTGTTCAACAACATTTTGAAGCGTATGGGAAGTTACCAAGGTACATTACTTACTCAAGTTTTTGTTCCAGATGCAATGTTCACTACAACCAGCAAAGGATCCAAGGTTGTCTTCCTAGATGGCTTCAAGTTCACCAAACACATAAAACAGGGCCCGAAGATCAGATGGCGCTGTAGTCGCCACTACTCACACAAGTGTCCTGCTATTCTTTACACTTACTTAGATAAAGTTTATATCTATAAAAATAATCATACTCATTCTCCAATCGTGACGTAGAGTAGTGTACGTACAGTCACCAAAAGAGATAAGTAACCTCTGTCGTCGGGAATAGTTGAAGTTTAGTAAGAAACCGATGGCTGTTTTCAAATGAAATTTAATTTGATAAATTACTTAACTGTTTGTTTTCTATTAATTAAATTAATTTTATTCGAAAACATCCTTAGGTTTCTTAATAAATTGCAACTAAGTAGGTATATCCGACGACCGTGGTTATTGATCACTTTTGGTGACCGTACACCAGCCGAACTGGGAGCCTAAAAAGGCCACTTTTGCAGAATCATAAAAGGATAACATTATGAATCATAATAAATGGCGAAGACAGTCCGTGTTTTTCTTTTTTCGCTGCACTACGTAGGTATAATCAAAGAGATTGGGATTGAATTTGGATTGGATTGATTGGTATTTTAGTACAGACAAAAAAAAAATGGAAAATCCTTCACCAATAGGATTTGATACGATTAACTTAACAGTTAACTTTCTATTATGATTCATAATGTTATCCTTTTATGATTCTGCCAAAGTAGCCTTTTAGGCCCCCAGATCTTGAGCTGAGCTGATGCGAGGGATTGACACTATTGACAGGTCACTTGACTTAAGGTTTCACGGTGCGATTTTTACAAAATACACCCGCTTTATCTTGTGTGTGCACACCACAGTGCATTCAATACAAGTTGTTGACTTAATCACCTGCATACTTTTCAGGTGACCAAATCAACAGCCTGTATATTTCGGCGGATCGTATGGTGATCTGCACAGTAATATCTAGCAATAAAGACAAATTAAGTTGAAACAAGTAAAACTAATCGGAGAATAAAATTAAACTGGCAATGTGTGCCTATGTGTTGCCTTACCTTAAAACTAGTCAATCAATTTGCCTAGCATTTTCCCAACTATTTTCGGATCGGCTTCCAGTCTAACTAGCTGCATATCAGAATTTTAGAAAGAGTACCTGCCTATCTGACTTCCACAACCCAGTTACTGGGTAACACGGATACCCCGTGACTGGTTGTCAGACTTTTGGGCTTTTGACTACCCGTAACGACTGTAGTTAAGAATTAGTTATATCTGTATAATTAGTAAGATTATGGTAGATTATATTTTAGCATTTTTTTAAAATATTTATTATAGTTTTTGAAAATAAGTTCTGTTTTCCTGTTTATGCTTTTTGGTCATCAGAAAATGCTGATGGATGCTTAAAACTATTTTAGTATTTTTCTATTGTAACGTCTATGTAATATTAGTAGTACCTACTTTAGTTTTAAAATCGTAATGGCACCATGGTTTTATTTACTGTAACACTGTTTTTTATCTGAAGTTTTCAAGGTAAAGACGACCTTTTATTCTTCTGAAATTCCTGTTGGAAAAAGGTTATCTTGCTAGAAAAAAACATCAGTGAATCAGGAAAAAAAACGATGCATAAATAAATAATAAAAATGTAAATTATAAGAGAGGTTTATCTTTTTCAGGTACTTCGACGAGACAGGGTATTTTCATATGGGTTTGAATCAATAATCTGCATTCGTGATTTATTTATTTGCCAAAAATGTAAACAAATATGAACTCATATTCCCGTAGGGGTGGTAGGTAGGAAATACAAAATGATACCTGCTACGATCCTTACATACTCCTTTTGCTGAACTGGGCCTTTTTGGCGCAGCCGTGAGGCACACTTTCCTGCTAATTTCTTACATCGGACTTTGCACTTTTTATTTTTATCTGATGACGACTGTTAGAATTGCCAAACTTAAGTGGCAGTGGGCAGGGCACATTGCTCGCAGAACAGATGGCCGATGGGGCCGAAAGGTTCTGGAGTGGCGACCACGTACCGGAAGACGTAGCGTTGGAAGGCCTCCCACAAGGTGGACCGACGACCTTGTGAAGGCCGCAGGAACCCGTTGGATGCGAGAAGCACAGAACCGGTCGAAGTGGAAGTGCTTGGGGGAGGCCTATGTCCAGCAGTGGACGTCTTTCGGCTGAAATGATGATGATGATGACGACTGTTATCCGACTACCTGGTGTACCTACTGTGTGTCTTTTAGTCTGTGCTGAATAAATGCATTTTCTTTCTTTTCTTTTGCTTCTTTTACTTTCATACATGATCAGAGACCAATTCTCGTAATTTTAAGAGCGTTCACAGTCTGATCTCAGCCTCAATCTTAATTCTCAAAAAATACTGTCTAAAACCGTCCGTAAACCGTGTCTGTGTGTCTGTCTGTGTAATACTGTCTGTGTCTTAACCTGTCAAAACGTCTAATTACGTCTAATTTCCCAACATTTTGACAAGTTTTAGTAACATTTGTTTGTCGCCGAGATGAGACCGCGGCTAGATTTTGAACGTTTTAAATTACGAGAATTGGCCTTCTGGTCATCTGGCGATTTATATACCTACTGTTTTAAGCTTATAGAATGCACAGTGAATTTATAATTATAGTAGGAGGTATGTATCTATACAGGGTTAGTCTTCAAAGACCAGCCAAATCGCGAATAAAAATTCAGCCGTCCCATACGTTTAGTAAGGTGAGGCGACACTTCACATCAGGACAGCTTAGTCTGTACAAAGCACAGCTTCGTTCCTGTATGTATAATACCAGCTTGCTGCACTTGACTCGGTGGAACGCAGAGCTAAAAGGCTTATAGGCGACGAGACGTTGGTATCTATGCTCCACAGCCTAGCTCATCGGCGTAATGTTGCTTGCCTGTCGGTCTTCTACAGACTGTACTTCGGAGGACTCTACTTCTACTTTATGTTTTTCTACAGGCACACGTTTTACTTCAGATGAAGAAAAGTTAGCTCGGAAACGGGAAATAAATAAACGTTATATGCAGCGAAGCAGAGAAAAGCTTAAACAAGATCCTGCAGCTTTGGAAGAAGCACGAAGGAAGGGTAGAGAAAGATACCATAAGAGAAGAAAACAAGAATTATTGTTAAGTTCATAAACAATTAAACGCCTCAGGAACAAAAATAAATACGACAAAAATGGAAAACGATGCCAAAATAACAAGAAAAATTAAGAAGGAAAAAGTTGAAGCTAAAAAAGAATGACTCATTTGTTTTTTTTTGCGTACTTTAGAGGTAGTCTTATTGTAAAATATACTCGTATTAATTGACTGAATCACTATCGATTTTTTCTTTTTTCCTTGGCCGTTCCAAAACGGAGAAGGTTTCTATGGAGAAGAACGGGTAAGAATAGACACTCTTTTAAATAAAAACATTGTAACAAAATATTAGTTACATCAATCGTGTAGAAATTATACACGTGAGAACGATGTAGAAGACGTGCATCTTAAAAGCGTTTAAAATACAGTTTAAAGAAAACTATTAAAATAAAATAACCCGTGACAGCTCAAAACCCCGATTTTCATTTCTGTGATTCTGATAACTGGAACCATTTGATCGATAATAAAATGCACGGCAAGCCATTTAGATACTTAGTGTTGTTAGATGTTGATAGTTAATTAAAATGTTCACACCTCGGTCTCGTTTTATTTCAAACCTGTCGAATGATTAAAAAAAAATCTATTCTTGTTTGTGGTTATGGTTATGCAAGACTGCGTCCTGCTTGTGTCAGCACCTTTCACGCAAGTACGACATAACTTACGTGTAGGCCCCAATATAATGTCAACTTGCACGCAAGTTGCGCGCAAGCAACCTTGCATGGTGGGAATTTGGTATTATTTTAGAAGCACAAACTAATAAGAATTATGCCTTAATGAATATATAAGTTGGAAGGTTTCGAAGCAACAGTAATTAGTAGGTACTAGATATTTCAAATGTGTTGTCCTATATAATACATTTTTAATTGACCAATCATGTCCCACAGGCCTGCCACGTCTAAAGCGCGGACGTCCTGCGAATCAACTAACAAAGGAAGAAAAGATAGCTAGGAAAAAGGAACAAAGAAGAGTTAGAACGCAGAAAGCCAAAGAGAGGCGTATTAAAAAAGGTCCTGCATATCTGGAAGAAGTACGAAAGAGAGATAGAGAAAGATACATGAGGAAAAAAGAAAAAGGATTAGTTAAGTCCATAAAGGATTACACGCCTGAAGAACAAAAGGAAATACGAGAATATAACAAGAAGAAGTCAAAGAGATGGAGGATGAGGATACGTGAAAAAATTGAAGCTAAACGAAAGACCAATTAAATGTAAATCTAATAAAAAAACCGGATTAAAAGCTCTTTTAAAAAAATGTGAGAAGTGTATTGAATTTTAGGGTGATTACATTGAAAAATATTTTTTTATAAATATTTTTTTTTTAATTTGCATTTTTAATACCCTAAGGCTCAAAACATTTCAGCCTCCCCTCATATTATGTATGCTTAATTGCGTATGCTATACCTAAAATAGGTTTTTACTAAAATAGTTGAAACAAGATACTTACTCCAATTAAATGTTAGACTTATTTACTAAAACAGCACTCTAAATTGCCGTATAATAGAGTTGTCACGGATAAGAGACGAAAAGACATCTGTATGGATAATTATAGATTAAGGCATTCGTTTATGTATAGATTTTTTATATTTCTAGGCCCATTTCTGTATAATAAAGTAAACGCAATTTTGTCTATGTATGCATTAAAAACGGTTCATTGCAAAAATGTTATTACAACTTGGTTGCAAAATCTTTCTTATGATGACACTGAAAAGTTACTGGTTGTTTTAAGTTCAATAAATTATTATTTTATATTTCTGTATTGTCCTAGCATTAGTCTGCTAAGTTACCCACTATTTATGTATATTATCAATCTTTGGAATATTATTGTAATAAGCTAATTTGCACATAGTGATACCTGAGATACAGGTTTATCCTAGTTCAGGTAGATCCCATTATTATATACCTACCACTTTAGTATAAGGCTTAATATTGTAAATATGCATTATGTAATAAAAAAAATAAAAAATATTCTCAATTTATTTCAAACCTTAAAAGGCTTCCTGTACATGACGCCAGAGCCACACCGGCGCAGGACCGCATGCTTGTGTATACGAATGATATATACTCCTGTATATGACGGCGTCATATACTCCTGTATATGACGGCGTCATATACTCCTGTATATGACCGGCGTCATATACTCCTGTATATGACGGCGTCATATACTCCTGTATATGACGGCGTCATATACTCCTGTATTCATACGCCGGAGCCGGTGCCGGACCGGTGATTTTGTACTTGTCTATAAAGTAGGTAAGGCTTCCTAGCCTTCATCATCAATCATCGAACAATTACCCAACTCTTAAGTAGTTACTATTTTGTAAGGTTGCATGTTAAATTACCTGAGAGGGTCCAAATTGAAACCAGCAAAATCTGAATTTCGCAGGCTACAACAGCGCATTCACCTTAAGGTAGACTACAAACGTCACTTAAAGTTAAGTCATGATTAGCGACTGTTTGACCATACAATTTTGGCGTCTCTTAACTTTAAGCAACGTTTATAAATAAAGCGGTTAATTTGAATTCTAGTTTATTAAACAGCAACATTTTTGTTACAGAAAATGCACACCAGTATGCAATTTCTAACCGTGGTTCATTGCAATTATTGTTGAACCATTTCATGTATTATTGTCATCATGAAGCATGTCAGGGTTGCAGGCGGCGCTGGCGATGCATAGATTACAGAAAACTGCAATGTCCGGGAGTTGTTGACACTGATGGGGACAACATTACCGACAGATCTGAATACCACAATCACCCCTATCACGACACAAAAATAATAAAGAAATTGAGAAGTAAGAAAGTATTTACTTCATTGTCAGAAGCTGAAGGCAGTCTACCGAAAAAATGTCGCAGAGTTTCGACGCAACGGACTAAATTAAAAAACACTTGTAACATTTCTATAGTTAAAGTTGCCTCTCTATGTGAGCTGCCAGCTACATCATCACGCGGTACGCCATAAGATCAATAAAGGTAAAGTTACGGCTTAGAAGAGCGGCAGCCGCCACATAGTGTTCGCAATTTACTGGCGAATGACGTCATTTTAACGTTAACATAATTTGGTGAAATGGGGCATTATCGATTCAGCCAACACCCAGGGCGATGCGGTGCTCCTGAACAGACTATGCCTCATCTCCTTTGACGATCTGAACAACGCCGCAAACACGGTATAAGGCGATTGGCACAGCGGGTCGCAGATAACGCACTCACGCGCGTGATTTTTTACATACAAATTCAATAAAAACGCACTCACGCGCGTGGAATTTGGCACCTTTTCCCGCACACCGCTGCGTGATGCGTGGCAGTGTGATAATCGCCTAATCCATACTAATATTATAAATTCGAAAGTAACTCTGTCTCTCTGTCTGTATGTTACCTTTTCACGCCTAAACCACTGAACGGATTTCGATAAAATTTGGCAGAAAGATAGATTGCATCCCGGGAAAGGACATAGGATAGCTTTTATCGACATACTCGTGGGCGAAGCCGCGGGAGGAAGCTAGTTAACTATCTTCATAGAAACGGTCAGAACGCGAGTTTACACTCGGTCTGGAATGCTCCGCAGTGACGAACAGACGCGGGACGGTGTGATGGTTTTGTAAGCAGTAAGCGTGCGATTTGTGCCAAATATTTATTTACAGTGGGAACATTATTGGCTGATTAATTGATTATGTTAGGTACTCAGACCAATAAAAAAGGTATTGCCAGAATTGTAAAGAGCGGCATTACCATAAAAAAAAACTTTTGAATTTCTTTATTTTTTATAATACATATTTTAGTCGACTATTCGCTACTTTGTATCTGTATTACGTATGTATGGGTTTTAAATGTGAAGTTTAAAAAAAAAAAAAAATGCAATCTATTTTACTGTTTTGAATAAAGATATATAATGGGGATGTTTTTTTTTTGTAATGTTGTAACTGTTATTGATGTTAGGTCTGTCAATAAGGTGTTTTACGTACAGACGCCAGCACATCAGGCTACCTGAAACTGTCAAATTCTCCCAATCAACTTTGAACTTTTATGCTTTAGCGATAAAGTTGAAAATCAATTAAACTAATTTGACAGATCGTAGTAGTTTGATATGCTGGCGTCTGTACCTATTTTAACCCTTTGAACGCCATTGTCACATGACAAGCAAGCGCGTGCCCGTGCCGTGTATTTGTGTCGTAAATATGTGACAAAAAATGCAGTGCACTTTATCACGAAATAAACAATTAAATCATTACTTTTGTGTGTTTTTATTTGTATAGGTACCTTAAATATTTAAAATTGTGGCTTGGCGTGGAGGGCACGCGCGTGCGTTTAGGCTCTGGCGTTCAAAAGGTTAATTTAATTATTTCATTAAAAATTAAGTATAAGTTTTTTTTGTATATTTTTATTTCTGTGATTCTGATAACTGTAAACATTATGCAGTAGTTAATTATCATTCTATACAATACTTATTTATTGTATTAGTCTCTAGCTTTTAATAGGTAGCTAATTGTTGAATTATAAAAGTTAAATAAAATATAATTTACTCTTCTCTTTTTACTGCAATTGTCGTGTAAGTCAATATACGTATGTGGCAATTTTGTGAACACTAAAATTGAATTTCGTAACACATTAAATATTTTTACATGTTTATGAATGTTTCTTTGACTATATCTTGCAATAAATAAGTCTTAAAACCTCTATCTGGATTTTTATTACTATGATTCAGAAAAATAAATATGCATTTATTATACGCTCACGCAATCTCCTTAGGTGGCGACATGTCAAAAAATCGAGATTTCTATCTGTACTGTATTTAAGTTAAATGGGTATGTATTATACAACTAAACCGGAATATGGTCTAAATGATGTTTAAAACCACACCATAGAAGAAATAAGCAGTCACACAGACATACACGAAAAGCGACTTCTTTTATACTATTTATAAAATCTTCCTAGCCTTTTCCAAACTACTTGTATGTTGTGGTCGGCTCCCAGTCTAACCGGATGCAGCTGAATACCAGTATTTTACATGGAGCGACTGCCTATCTGACCTCTACAAGCCAGTTACTGGATAAGACTGGTTGTCAAACTTGGGCCTCTGACTACCCGTAACGGCTGTCAAAGATTTACGAATGACAGCCGTTACGACAGCCAGCACATCAAGCTACCCGAAACTGTCAAATTTTCCCAATCAACTTTGAACCTTATGGTTTAGTGATAAAGTTGAAAATCTATTAAAGAAATTTGACAGATTGTAGTAGCTTGATGTGATGGCGTCTGTACTTACCGAGACACGGAGGGGGTCATGATATGTAATAATGGATGGCCATCCATCCACGAATCGACCGCAGCAAGCATATACTATTTATTATAGATTTAAATATCGCAACTCGTTTCATTCAATACTTCTCCATTCATTAATCTTTGGAATTTTGTAGCGGCCCAGTTCATTACAACGACCCGCGGCGCTCAGACTATTTTGATAGGGGGGTACAAGTTCCTTCGCCATAGAACCACGGGACTCAAGGTGCGGTGGTACTGCGGAACCCACGGGACGAGAGGCTGCAGAGCTTTCATGTACACCATCGTTGGGACAAATGAGATCATCAGCTGTTTCAACGAGCATTCTCATCCGACGCCGGTTTTGTTGAATTTGTAGATGATTTTTCATTATTTAGGGGTTATTTTTGCTGTTTCTTTATAAGTCATCGTAGTTTCTCTTTCATCGGCACGAGTATCAAGAAAAGTAGTGGAGAAATTTACCAGTCACTAATGTAAAACTGCATAGTCTGCCTTTAAAAACTGCTTTGTCTGCAACTTCTTTGTAAAACTGCTTAGTGTCTATAATCTTTTCCGATTTCTTCAAAAATATGCTATAGTTCTCGCGTTTTAGCATGGCAATAGCGGTCATTGACCCATCTACATTTTCTAGCATTTTTTATTTCATTAACTGAAATAATATGTTAACGGACTTTCCGTTAACGTCCCGAATCCAATATCTATCGTGTTCTTCAACATGTTCAAATAACGAAAAACCATACTTAGTTTAAGGTTTGGATTCCTATGGATAGATATAAGGTAAAAAAAATGGCTTCTATTTCCATGCTAAAACGCGACAACTATAGAGGTCTCTTATCGATGACTGAATCTCGTGACTCCAGCGGGGTAACTAGGTAACACACTTAACAGTAGGAATGGCTGTCATTTGATAGTTCAACAACATTCATTGCGTTATTTACATTGTTGAGCAGACACATTTTTCGAACATATGAAGCAATGGATCCTTCAAAATGATTTAGATTGTGATTGATACTTTGATAGTGTTACACAATGAGGGTGCTAGTATTTTTAAGAAAAGTTATTTTAAGTACAGCTAATAATAAATTTTCTTTTTAGTTAAGTAGAGTAATATTATGGTTTTATGTTTAGTTGAATTAGTTTTTAGTAATTATGTGCTTTATAATAAAAGTATTTGATTCCCGGGTCGGGCAAACTGTGTCTGGGTTTTTCCAGGAGTGTGGATTTGTGCCCCTGTGATGTCAATAGGCTGGGCCCCAAATTACATGGGACTACAACCTCCCATCCACCAACCGACCGTAACTACGGCTGTTATCATTTATTTATCCACAAGCATGAGCAAGTTGCTAAAATCTATTGTGTGAAATTGTTGAGAATTTGTATCCCTAAGGGTAGTAATAATTCTAATATTATAATTCTGATATTATTATTTTTAGACATTTTCTTTATGATAAGATTTATCAGATGTAACTTATCTATTTGGCAGTAATGAGACTTTTTCATATTTTTTATCTAAGTATTACACATTATTTTATGGAAAAAATTTTTTTGCTATTTCTGTTTTAAAACCCAAGTTTGCAACATCTCATTCCAGACAGATTTGAGTAGCACGAGCAAGATATAGTTTTTGCAAAGATTGTAAGTAGAATCTATAGAAAACCAGCTTAAAATACCTACTATAACTTGCTAAATATACAAGCCAATTGTATCCTATATACCCTTCCGGGATTTCAGGCACGATGTTCTACAATATTTTATACAGATAGTGCCATCCGTAGACAGAGTAAGTAATCTATAGACTCGTGGTATCCGTGTCACCGAAAGGGATAAAAAAAATCCGGCAATCTTCATCATACTATCATTTTTACAGCTTATTACACTTCACCTTACCATTTTCACAGTTGCGCAAATGTACTATTATTGAATTATGCACGAAAAAGATCTTATTTTCCGTTTAATCGCGGTGTAGATTTTATTATTTCATTTATAAACGCCAAACTTGTTGTGCACATTGATGTGCTTAGCCGACACGCAGTAAGGGACAGAAATATTCTCTGTCTCTTTTCTTTGCTAGTGACGTTAACATATTTCTCTTTTTCTTGTGCGAACAAAAAAGAAGATATGCAGCAGTCTATAGTTTACTCTGTGTACGGTGCCATCCTTGAAGACGCGCCCCACTCTTCTTCCTAATCGTTAGTGGCTATCGCCAGTTATTTCCGCTATTGTTTTGTTTTTTTTGATACACGCTAATAAATTTACCCACTAATAAGTAATTAGTGTGTATCGACAAAAATAAAACACTATCGGAACGTTTGAATTGCCAAACTTAAGTGGCAGTGGGCAGGGCACATTGCTCGCAGAACAGATGGCCGATGGGGCCGAAAGGTTCTGGAGTGGCGACCGCGTACCGGAAGACGTAGCGTTGGAAAGCCTCCCACAAAGTGGTCCGACGACCTTGTCACTTTTCGGTTGGATGCGAGAAGCACAGAACCGGTCGAAGTGGAGGTGCTTGGGGGAGGCTTATGTCCAGCAGTGGACGTCTTTCGGCTGAAATTATGGTGATGATCGGAATGTTACACACTTGTACTGTAAGCATTAGGAAGAAGAATGGGGCGCGTCTTCGTGGATGGCACTATCTGTACAAAGAGTCAAAATCAAATCAAATTTATTACTGAACCAAAAAGTTTTACATTAGTTGGTGATTGGAGCCTCCTGCATTTTTTTTTTTTTTTACATCGTCATCATCCTAGCCTTTTCCCAACTATGTTGGGGTCGGCTTCCAGTCTAACCGGATGTATTTTACATGGAGCGACTGCCTATCTGACCTCAACAACCCAGTTACTGGGTAATACGATACCCCTTGGTAAGACTGGTTGGTTGGTTGGTTGGTTATCTGTACAAAGAGTACCACTAAACAAAGGTATTACTTTCCAGGTCCAACATTTTCAACCACACCCAGAGGCGCCAGGGTTCTCATCTTATCAGGTTTCAAGTTTCACCGCCACCGCTGTTCAGGCGTCAAGACCAGGTGGGCTTGCGCTACATCCAGCAAATGCAAGGCTGTGGTGTACACTTTTCAGGAAAGTGAGATCCTGCGCTGTAATAATAACCACTGTCATCCACCTCCTAATATTCTCTATTAGTTGTTTGTTTGTTTAAGAAAGTTATTGTTCAGAAAGTTGTTTTGCAGACGCCAGCACATTAAGCTACTACAATCTGTAAAATTTCTTTAATTGATTTTCAACTTTATCGCTAAAGCATAAGGTTGAAAGTTGATCAAGAAAATTTGACAGTTTTGGGAAGCTTGATGTGCTGGCGTCTGTACCTACATCATACTATCTCTTATTAAGGGGGACGCTCTAAGGTAGGCCGCGAAATTCAAATTTTCTTACGTTTTTTGCAATTTGCTGGTCAGTATTAAGTTGTACGTTGATTAAAATATGATTTGCGGTCGTAACAAATATGTATTTACAGAATTATAATCATTAAAGTCATCAACACAACTCTCTAAGACCATGTAATCCCCAAATGTCAAGATTTAATGAAATAGTCATTCTTGGGGATTACATGGTCTTAGAGAGTTGTGTTGATGACAGTCCTCCCCCGAGCACTCCACTTCGACCGGTTCTGTGCTTCTCGCATCCAACGGGTTCCTGCGGCCTTCACAAGGTCGTCGGACCACCTTGTGGGAGGTACGCGGTCGCCACTCCAGAACCTTTCGGCCCCATCGGCCATCTGTTCTGCGAGCAATTTACCCTGCCCACTGCTACTTAAGTTTGGCAATTCTTCGGGCTATCTCGGTACCTTGGTTCTCCTGCGGATCTCCTTATTTCTGATTCGATCACGCAGGGAAACTCCAAGCGTAGCCCTCTCTATTGCCCTTTGGGTGACTTTTAGCCTTCTTATAAGGCCCATTGTGAGCGACCACGTTTCAGTGCCATAAGTCATCACTGGCAACAGGACTAAGACTTTCGTCTTGAGACACTGCGGTATGTGGGACGAGTTTCTCAGTAGTTAGAAGCCTGGAACTGGTAGCCTGGAAGTCTGGCTCTGTGCCTGGTTCACATGGGACTTAAATATAACAGGCGAAATGTGGGTGTACTATAAGTACCTACATCTCCTTTTTGCCGATGTTACCAATTTTTCAATATTTGCGCTTATTACTCAGTAAGTTAGCTTATTTCTCTAATTAATTTTATTTTCTTATGCATGTGGTGTTTACCTATACCTAAGTAACTATAAGTACACTGTTATTTTATTTTTAAAGATATATTATGTGTTTGTATTAATTCATTGAAATTAATCATTTATTAAATAAATAAATGTGGGATTAGCTTAATTTTCTTTGAATAAAACTGCTGATTTCTCCTTATTATTGTATTTATTTTTCCGTCTTTTCATCTAACGTCTTTACACTCATTTCTCCTTCGACCTCGTTCCCTTTTCAGCTTCTTATACCTTTTTAAACATTCATTCACTATCTCCTTCACTCCTTGACTATTTACTACTATCATCTCTGTCACTTGTATGCTTCACATCTGTCATTCATCTTCACGTCTCACTTCACTATCCTGTCATAACGTTCCGTTCCTACATCTATGAAATAAACATCTGCCCTACCCTTCGTGGAATACAGGTGTGAAGTTATGTTTCGTTATGGATACCCTCCTTTTGCGAAGAATAGTTATGTGAGACTGATGAGGACTGGTGAGGATTTCTTTGCACAAATAAAATAAATAAAAGGAAAATGTGTGATTCACGGCCTTAAATATTTTTTATACGCGTTTCTGTGACTAATACTACTGTAAAAATGGATTATTTAAATCCATTTTTACACAGAAAACCGTGACTGAGCGAGCTATAAAATAGAATACGAGACGTGTGACATAAGAAGTAGGTATATTAATGCACGGCGTTTAGCACCCTCCCATGCCGAGCAATAATGGACTACTTAAGTCACACGTATCGTAATGTACAATTCATTCCTGTAAGACAACCAACGTTAAAAAAAATTGTGTAACTTAATTATTATGTTTGTATTTTTCTAGCGTCAATATTTACAACGCAAAGAGGAGGTCGGATGATTATACTGAATGGTTACAAGTTCTTAAAGCACAGTCTAGTAGGGAAAAAGATACGGTGGTTCTGTGAGAGACATAGGAATGACGGCTGCAACGCCGTGGTCTATACTTACGAGGACATGATCACGAAAGCCAAAAATGTACATAACCATGACCCTCCGCTTTTGAATGCTGATGTAGACTAATTGAAGAGGCGCGTTGGGCATTTTTGAACTCGCGCCACTGTTACCGTAAGCGACACCGCGCGTGTTTTGTTTATAAGATGAAATAAAAAAATACCCGCTTCGGATGTGTTCGGCTGTCGTCGGGATGTTCTCGGTTTTAATGTATATCCAATATGTCAGTAAGTGATGGGAAAGTATTCTGTTTGTGTTTTGTTTTTACTTCTGTCGGCACTCCCGGAGTGCCACTGTTTTTTTTAAATAAAAATCTAAATTACTCAAATTCAGTCGTCGTTTGCGCTTGTTGTTTAGAACGAAGTTTCTTATCGCATATTACACACAAACTCACACACACCCCGCACATACACAGCACACTTGGCGATTTAGTGCTAGACCGAAAAAAGTGTAACATTTTGATCGTCGAGACACTGGTTTTTTTTTTTCATTTAATTAGTCAACAGCTCTCAAACATCGTTAATTTATTTACTTGTGCCTGTTATTTAATACCTACATAATATAGTTACAACAAAAGAGAACTTCGTTGTAACCGGGTGTACAGTCACGAGCAAAAGTATGTATACACTTGACTTTATTCAAAGGCGATTTTCTCCTTAATTTTTAATGAAATTTTATATTAGTAGGAACCTAGGAACATAGTATGTTCGAACCCATAGGTTTATGTAAATTGTCGTATTTCAACGTTGCATTCGTTATTTCGTGAAAAAAATCGCAATTTAAAGTTGCCAAGTATTGACATATTGGTGCTCGTGACTGTACCACGACACCACACGAATTTTTTTTTCGAGAAAAAAGTCGTACTACTATACATAGTAAAAGGGTCCACGATGGAGGAAGTCCATGAGGATTTCCACCGCACACCAAAAAAGAAGTACTACTTGCGTACCTATTCGGTAAAAATATTTAAATCAATAAATAATTGTGTATAATTGAAATTGTGTATTAATTTGTATCGTTTATTTATTATTACGTCTATTTACTTTATTCATTTACTGATCTGTTAGTTGTCAGCAATTAACGCACAGCCTACACCGCGAGGTCTAGTTGCATGAAATTTTACGCAAGAGTTCATTTATATATATACATATTTTTTTTTTCTCTTGCATAAAATTTCGAAAGTGCTAAGGAAGGACTTTGGAACATTTATCCCCGAAAGGGAATTAAATATGCGATGGAAGTTCGTTATTTCTGCTGATGGGAAATACCATCACGCAAACGGCTTGTTTTTTTTTCACCTATGTTGTCCCACTGTTGGGCAAACGTCTCTCCCATATTTTTCCACTTTTTGTGGCGTGTCGGGCAAACGGCTTATAAATAATAAATCGCATATAAATGAAACTGTTTACCGATTTGTTGTACCTGCTTTAAATATGTTTAGCGGTCGGTAATAACAATTAGGAAGACCTAATTAAAAGATAAATCCATGTACAGTCAGGTAAATTAACTGTTTATCAAATTGACATACTACGTTCTACGTCTATCTGTTCAAACAACATATGTCAAAGAATGACAGTTGAGAACAATTTACATGTGTAGTCAATTTGACGGCAGCAGTGGTGGCCAGTTATAGGTCGTCGCGCGTCGGTTCGAACCCAGCCAGGCGTTTTACCTTGGGTAAATAATTTCATCACCACTGTCCACTGGCCCAAGTCTGCTATTTTTATAAATTCGTCATTCCAACACGATCGCATTGTCATTTTGCTAAAAGTTCGTAAACTGTTAAATTAATAATGGCCGATCATTGGTCGGTCAATGGCACAGAACATATAATACGATATTCGTAACAAATTAAAAGCAATGACTGCACAATGACGTTCTAATGGTAGGTCACTGATCAAAGGAACTGTCAAAATTTTTGCAGATTAACGCCTAAGTCAGTAATTCATTTGCCATTAAGTACGAGATTACCATTCTATGCCATTTCTTTCAATGGAGTGTCAGTGGTTGACCATTGGAAAGTCATAATGACGCCATTATACATATTATGTATAATGGCCACCAATCAGGCCCGAAAGAACTGAGAATTTACACCGATGGCTCAAAGACCGACTGCGGAACTGGAGTCGGAGTCTTCTCACACGACCTTAATATAAAAATATCCAAACCGCTGGGAATGCTCAACACGGTTTACCAAGCAGAGTGTGTGGGCATAATGCAAGCGGCTTATGCTATAGCGGCCAGGAGAGTCACGAACACCCATGTTCACATACTCTCTGATAGCGCCTCAGTCCTGCAATCCTTAGACAAAAAATGCATTACATCGAATCTAATACTAGAATGTCACAATGCGCTCGAGCGGGTAACTGTATCGAACCGCAATACAGTGACACTACAATGGATAAAAGGACACGCTTGCGCTTACACGCGTGGATCGCTAGGCAACGACGCAGCTGACGAGCTGGCCAGACGGGCTTCCAGTATGTCAGTCTGGACCGGAACCTATCGTGCCCATCCCCTTCAACCACCAACGGTTTAGGCTGTGCGTTGATATATCAGTCAGGAATTTCGAATTTTATATTTATAGATAGATTAAAACACTTGTGCTTATAAACCTACTTTAATTTATTAATATGTATTGCAGAGCCAGTATTCACCAAAACGTCTAGAGGAGCTACGATTATCTCAATAGGCGGTTATAGATTCTACAAACAAAGAACGTTTAGTGGTAAGTCGCGGTGGTGGTGCCGCAACGTCCACCGCGGATGCACGGCAGTCGTGTTCACCATAGCAGATGTCATAGTTAGGTGCAATAATACCCACAACCATCCACCTTAACACTTTAATTTTAATGGTTATTAATGAATTATTTATACGGAGTAGCGATAAGAATTTATCACATTGAGGGCTGATTTTTCAATCGCCAGATAACTGTTATTCGAGGAATTTGACGTTTGACAGTTTTTGTATGAAATAACTGTCAAAATTTCAAAATATACCTCGAATAAAAAATATGATTGAAAAATCAGCTCTTATTATTAGTATAGCTGTTATTAAAAGTTGTGATCAGTCTGTTAAAACAATTTTACTAAAAAGGGAAAATTTAAATTTTCGTACAAAAAATAGCGTAAAAATTGGCACGAATAAACTACTCTTGATAATAAGGCAATAGACACGCGCAGGGCAATAAACACAAATTAAGTTTAATGTTGTTAAATACTCAAAGGAAAAAAAAAAATGTCCTACTGCTAGAATGTTAATTGTTATTATTTTATCTACACCCGTGCTATAAATCCTCTATAAAAGTTTCTGAAAGTTGGCTTATTGCCAACATTAAAACAACCAGTGTCATAACCATAATATCATCCAAACGAGTGTTATAATGTTGTACCAAATTTCATTATGCAACTCCTTAAAAAAAAAAGAACATTGTCATGCACGCGTGTTTCACTACCACAGCGCCGTAATTTAACAAAAGAACTTATAGGTTATTAATACGAATTCAGGTCGTCGTATCCCGCCGGCCGCCATTTTCGTTCGATATTAGTATTGCAAAAAAACTGTTTCAGAATCTTTTATAGAGAATTCATATCATGGGTGTAGATAAAGTCTTGTATACATAATTTGGTATTATACAACAGTTGCATAGATAACTTTAAGTGGTGGTTTCAATGAATGTGATACCTAACCTAATTGCCACTCTGTATATTATCAATGAATCTACACGTGTCTAGTGTCTACACTAACTCCTTACTAATAAACGTTGTATAGCGTCTGTATAGTTACACAAAGCTTGATCTTCTTGTTTCGAAAGTCAAATTACTGACGACTGAAAGAGAGAAAACGGTGTGTAACTATTCATCTGACATAATACGTTTATTAGTAAGGAGGTAATAATATGAAGAGTAAAAGTTTGGATGTAGGAGGTAATCTCTGAAAGTACTGATCGAATTCGAAAATTCTTTTCCTGGCATAAAGCTAAACTATTGCCGAGTGCCATGGTATGCTTTATAGTACAGTTGACTACCATGCGGGCTGCGGGCGAAGTCGCGGGCAGAATCTAGTTACTTAGATTTTGTACAAAGAAAGCCCTAAATACTCAATTATAAAAATCTTACAAGTCAGTATTTTTACGAAACCACAATTGTACAGTAGGCCGCACTTCGGAGGTAAATAAACTAGTATAAACTGGCCTCTTATTCTATTGAAACTTCGTACTACGCTGAGGCAGGTCAAGGTCAAAGTGCGTACTACGCTATAGCATATCAAGGTCAAAGTTCTACCACAGACGTGCGGTCGACTATACAATTTTTTTTTTCGTAAACAAATTGTTGTTTGTAACATGTATGTATAACTATTATTAGATTAGTAATAAAGAATTAAGTAAAAATGAGTATTCAGTCACAATCACAATAATTTTAGAGAAATCGTAGCTTTAGGAAACCCTAGCTTTACCGTTTCGTTGCTAAAATGAATGTCGTCAATATTTTGACCTTGACCTTGTATTTATCTACTATAAAATTATAAGAACTATAAAATTAAACTTGTCCCTGCTTACTAATAAATTGGTAGAGAAATATTCTTGTTTTTTTTTATTTTGCAGTTGGCTTTATTAAATTAAGAAAAGGTGTATAATATATTTTAATACAATTTTGATATATTTGCATTTGGATACTTTTGAAGAATTTTCGTAAAGATTACCGAAACGGTTACTTATTTGATAAAGGAAATCTGTGCTTAAAGTTTTTATTTTCAGATCCTGTATACATAACTTCTTCACGAGGAACTACAGGAATGTTAATTGGTGGTTATAAATTGTCTAAACATTTCAAATCAGAAAATGGTAAAACGCGGTGGCGGTGTTTGAAACTAGGTTGTACCGCTGTTGTCTACACCATCGAGGATACAATTGTAAGATGCAATAATAATCACAACCATCCTCCCCCAACATAATAACCTCATATTGATCCCACTACTGGGACTCAGGCTGAGATCTATAAATGTTCTCAGCATGTACAGACACCAGCACATCAAGTTACTACAAACTGTAAAATTTCTTTAATAGATTTTCAACTTTATCGCTAAAGAATAAGGTTCAAAGTTGATTGGGAAAATTTGACAGTTTCGGGTAGCTTGATGTGCTGGCGTCTGTACTTTGGCTAAGCAGACCTGAGGAGTAATCGCATAACACACTAACAGTATCTAGGAATGGCTTTCATTTTGACAGTTCAACAACATTCATTGCGTTATTTACGTTGATGAGCAGACAAATTTTCGAACTTATGAAGCAATGGATTAGAAATATCCTTCAAAATGAATTCTATTGTGATTCATGGTGTGTTACGCAATTAGGGGGCTGTGTAAACGTTATTACCACGTACTTTGGCTTAGCGTTATTCCTATCAATGCCGATTCTGTTGTTCACAAACTAAACTAAATTTAAGTTGTCCTGTCAAATTAGTCAGCGCCTGACGTAAATTGACGTATTTTTAATAACCAATTTTTTTATTCTCGTCTAAAGTTGTCTATGGAGTATTTTAATTTGACAGGACTAAACTAATATTTATCTTCTGTCCTTTTCTTAATGAAATAGAAAGAAAAAGATGCATGAATTTAATTTTAGTTTAGTTTGTGAACAGCAGAATCAGCGCCACTGTTGCACAACTGTCAAACTATAAGTCCAAGATAGAGGCGGGGAACAAGTCTAGTCAAAGCACGCGAGCTAGGTAAGTTTACAGATATCGGCCTCAGACCTTCAGTAAAAAGGAGTGGGCCATAATCCACCACGTTGTCCCAGTGTGGATTTAATGCCTTCAACATATGTTTATTGTTTTTTTTTTGTAAGTATACAACGTGCCGCTACAATGGTGACATTAATTTAACACACGTATACGTTTTCACATTTTCGTTTCATGAAGAAGTTCTAATTCCATTAAACGTTATTATTTACGGATTTATTTAAAATTTTAGAAAATAGCATCTTAGAGCAACCTGTACATAAAGAACTGTTGCGCAGCGGTCATTTGCCGGGGTCACGGATCATAACATCGCATCAATGAAATAAAACGAATAAGCAATACTATTAGAATGAAACAAATGCAAAGAGTAGGCGAATTGAAGGAAAGACATATCGCTTTGGCGGCGAGTGGCACGTGCGCGCCGCTCGCCGACAAAAGGATATCTCTTACCTACCCCGCCGCCATCCTTTTGTCGGCGGCGGGCGGCGCGCACGCGCCGCCGCTTGCCGCCAAAGGGATGGCGGCGCAGGTGACTCGCGAAACCCCTCCCACCCGCCGCGCCCCCGCAATGCACTCGAATTCTTTTTTGCTTTCTAGTTTCTAGTGCTAGCCGAACCCGTGTCCTTGACACACTTCGTCAAACCAGTGCGCATATACGAATATTGTTGTGAATGTTTCCGCGAAAAAGACGCTTACCTATTGTTTTATTTATTTATTTTTGTATAATTAGGATAGTAATTAGATTATGGTGCTGCGATAAAGACGCTTTGCTTTGTTTTACTAGTAGGTACGTTTACATCTCTTGCGATACAGACGCTTTTATTTTTTTGTTTTGTGCTTGTGTAAACTTGTGATCGTGATGGCAAATACACATCCGAACTACACAGCAGCTGAATATGCGGACATGATCCTAATTTACGGAGAATGTCAACAAAATGCTGCCCTTGCGATAAGAACATATCGCGAGAGATATGGCGATAGATGCGGGAAAACATGAAACGCCGTTTAGCCCTTTGTATCCGCCAACAAGGTGGTCTCATTGAAAATAAGAAAATTTAAAATAAAGACAAATCTCAGCAGGATTGTCCGAAAGGGTTACCGCTGGCCCGGAACATAAAGGGCTAAGGAAGGAACACGGGTGGGTTTTAGTCAGTAAGAGTCTGACACTCCCTTCCGCTCCACCCAGAGCGGGAAGGGTCATTTGATGATTTCCCATCCGCAAAAAAAAAAAAAAAATAAGACAAATAAAAGCAGTGTTAGTGAAGTGATGATAAGTGATGACAGTTATAACTAATAGTATCTAACAAGAGAGGGTGATATGATAAACGTTTGACTAAGCACCTCCGCTGTAGGTACCACTTGCGCCGCCGCCGCAGCTCGGTTTCTTTGATAAATGCCGTCAAAGAATCGGACCGATCACGAGTAGGTACAATACGCGTTGCGCTTGCGCGGTTGCCAGCGCGCGAAGTGACGCGCGTTGCCGCTCCGAGTCAACGTAACCAGCAGCTACGTAAGTAATTTCATGAATGAAATTTTGCAAAGGTGATCCCAATTTTAGTTAATATAATATTATTTAGTTTGTTTGAAAAAATTTTTTTTTCAATTTACGTATTATTTTAACCTATCAAGTTAAATATGATTAATGGGCACTAGCCCTACCCGTGTGTTAAATTAATGTCGCCATTGTAGCGGCACGTTGTATTTAGAATAAGGACTTACGGGTCGTTTTGACCGCCATAAAAAAATCAGCGCAGTTAATCGCCTTGGCCTCGTAACCGTCATTTTTAGAATTGTTTATGAAAGGTTATTTATATGATAAGTTTAGCTCTGATTTATTTTAAGGAAACCATACTGAGTAAATGTTTGTTTTACTGTCTTGTCTTTGTATTGTTCAAGTAATAAATAAAAAATATTGAATTATGTAAAAAGTGATGTTTTATTATTTATGTACACACAGTTAAATACATAGGGATACGACATAATTATAATTTGAGTACAAAGGTACTACTTATTTTTAAGAAATTTTATTGAATTGTTTTTTTTTTATAACAAGTTGCCAAAGCCGGTTAAAAAACTTAGTGATGGAAAATTCAAAACCCTCATCAAACGTGTCCTTATCAAAAAAGCATATTATAAGATTAAAGACTACGTTGAAGACAAGGTTGTTTGGCAATAATTCCTTCTGCACATGTGGCTTCCCTGGCTCCTCATTAACGGCATAACTATGTAAATGTCTATTAACTGCTCTCAAATTACGATGTTTATTTTTTTAATATTTTTTTTATTTACACATTTTTGACATAATCTCTTTATTATTTGACATTTTATACAGACAATTCAAATTTATCATCTCTTTATTAGTGGTTGTAATGGGAATCATATCACTTGGTTTTAGTAGGTTTTTATTTTTTATTTAAACTTTCGATAGATTCTTATTTTGTAAATGTGAGGACTTTGTAGGCCTTGTAGACTTTAGATCTGTAGACTATTTTTTTTTTAACTAGTACCTGGTACTTGTTGACAGGCCTACGCTGTCCTCCCATACCTACTGTAATTTGGAAACATTGTAAAAGCCAATTATTTTTAAAAAGAGTAACCTTGGAGTTTCTTGCCGGTTCTTCTCCATAGGAAACGACCAATTGGAACCGTGCACCTAGCTTCTGACGTTTCATAAGTGCCCATGTAGGTTTATGTGAAATAAAATATTTTGATTTAGATTTTGTTTTTTTTTTATTCTAAATGAATCTCATTTTATGCTTGTTTGTAAGGAAGAAATAATTTTATTTTAGTAAGGGCGCGGTTACACTAAGCGTACCTGTATGGTTGAGCGACTGGCGTCAAGGTCAAAATATATGGAAAATCAACGTCAACGGTCGCTAGTAGTCTGATGTTTTTCATACATTCTCACAGGTGGCGGCCGTAACATAAGTATACAGGGTTATTGGTAAATCATTAGCAACCTCTTCCGTTACTTCTTCACGCTCAAACGGCTGGACCAATTTTGATAAAATTATGTATGGAGGTAGCTGACACCCTGGATTAATATGTAGGCTAATTTTTATCCCGATATTCCCACGGGATCGACACTTATGCGGGTGAAACCGCGGGGCGCAGCTATTTAACTCTAAGAAATAAATCGTTTGGATTTCCAGAATTTATTAAAATTCTATCAATCTCAATCTGCCAAAAAACCTCTAATTTACTGAATTTTTTGACAAGCTTTTGACGCTGGGATGGGATTGCGACTTGAATTTGAACATTTTTAAATAATGAGAATTGGCCTTCTGTTCTGCATTTATCTATTGTTTTGAGGTTGGTTAACATGTTATGTTATGTTTTATTTCAGTGCCAGTATTCATAACTTCATCTCGAGGAGCCCCAAGGATTGCTATTGGTGGTTATCACTTGTATAGACAACGGTCGAGTAACAATGGTAAAACACGGTGGTGGTGCTGGAAACCAGGTTGTACTGCCTTTGCCTTCACCGTCCAAAATACGATTGTGAAGTGCGATAACAATCATAACCATCCACCCCAAACATGATTTCATGAACAGTTAATGTTCCCACTCCTGGGACTCTGGGCCCCATGCACCATTTACGTCAATTTGAAAATTGGAATATGAGAAATGTATCTCCGCTAAAAGTTACTTATTACTTTAGTCGTGCTGACCGCACGATACAAAATGAAGACAGTGAGCGCGCATGTCACCACTGAAATTGAACTGCGTTCAAGATCTGTCAGTGTCAAAATGGTTGTGGAATATTGACACTGACAGCTCTTGAACGCGGTTCAGAAATGCTGAACGCATTCAGTTTCATTGGTGTAAATCGCCCAAAATGTTTGACCTTGACCTTGAACTTATAAATTTATCAGAATTGTGAGAATAAGTCTGTCTTGCTGTTGTATTTCTTCTGCCTGTCATCTTGTTGGTACGTCTTATAATAATTTGTAAATCATATTAAAACATGTTGACTTTAAGGAGTCTTTTTAACCCGAAACTAAACAAACGGTAACAGGAATCGAATATCAGATGAACTTTTAGGGTTCCGTACCCAAAGGGTGCCATCGGTATCCTATTACCGGCTCCACTGTCCGTCCGTCAGTACGTCTATCACAGCATTGTATCTTTTGAACCGTAATAGGTAGACACTTAAAAGGGTTTTGAAGATCCGTGGCATACCTACTGTCGCGCCATTTTGAAAATGGCGGTAATGCATGAGACGATGATTGAGTCACGTGATCAACTTTGAACGATAATATCTCGGAAACGTGACACATTACGCCGTTTGGTCTAAGCATGTTTTTTGTTTGCATTGATGTCAGCTATCGATTTATACAATGCGTAACATAATGAACGCAAGACCTCATACACCCCAATTAGAGTATTGAGTTAAAAGCATAATACAATGATCAAAACCATTTTTTTTTAAAGCTAACTATTTTTATTAAGTAAATTGTGTGGCCCTATCATTTTTTTATGCATTTAAAATTGAGTCTTATTGCCTTGACATAAGATTTAATTTTCTTTGGCATAATCGACGATCAGTATGGCAAAATACATAATTAAAAAAAAATACCTACCTATCTTAAAAGTTACCGAAATTGATTCAGTAATCAATTATGAACAAACTACTTTCAGGACTTGCGTTTATTCTGTTACACCTTGTATAATTCTCGTGCGTGGCCGCCAATTTCAAAATGGCGCGACAGTTGGTATGCCAGGCCCATACAAAAATCTTCAAAACGCTTTTCACATAGTGTGTTTGTATTACGTTGGGCGCTATAACGAATAATAAAAAAATAAGGAAGACCCTTAAATTTTTTACTGTTTTTATCTAAATTTTTCGAGTTTAGTTAACTTGTTATGTTACGTTTTATTTCAGTGCCAATATTGATGACTTCAGCCCGAGGAGCCCCAAGGATTGCTATTGGTGGTTATCACTTGTATAGAAAACGGTTAAATAACAATGGTAAAACGCGGTGGTGGTGCTGGAAACCAGGTTGTACTGCCTTTGCCTTCACCGTCCAAAATACGATTGTGAAGTACGATAACATTCATAACCATCCACCCTAAACATGATTTCCTGAAAAGTTAATGTTCCCAGTGCTGGGACTCTGGTATATGGGCCGTAATCCACCTCGTACCATATACATCGTAATAAACTATGTAAATTGAAATATGAGAAATTTATTTCCGCTAAAAGTTACTTGTTAGTTCATAAATAAATAAATAGTAAGTGTGGATTTCACCACTGAAATTGAACGCGTTCAGCATTTCTGCATCGCGTTCAAGAGCTGTCAGTATTAATATTTCATAAACATTTTGGCACTGACAGCTCTTGATTGCGGTTTAGATATGCTGAACGCGTTCAGTGTTATTGATGTAATTCATCCAAAATGTTTGACCTTGACCTTGAAGTTATAAATTTATCAGAAGTGTGAGACTAAGCCTGTCTTGCTGTAGTATGGCCAGCTGCCTGTCATCTTGTTGGTACATCTAACAATAATTTGTAAATCATATAAAACATGTTGACTTTGTGGAGACTTTTAAACCGAAACCAAATCAGAGGGTAAGTAACAGGAATTGAATATTAGATGAATTTTTATGGTTCCGTACTCAAAAGGTGGCAACGGGACCCTATTATTTAGGTTCCGCTGTCCGTCTGTCTGTTACTGGACTGTATCTTTGAAGAGTCTACTTATTACAGTAGACACAAGAGTGTGTCTGTTTACTACTATGGCCGCTAAAACGAATAATAAAAATAACATAAAGTTAAAATGTGTTTTTTTTATTAAAGTATTTAAAAAACATGTCTCATCACCTGCCTAGTCTCTTCCCATGTTGGAGGCGGCTTCCAGTCTAACCGAATGCAGCTGAATACCAGTATTTTACATGGAGCGACTGCCTATCTGAACTCCACAACCCAGTTAATGGGTAATACGGTACCCCTTGGTAAGACTGGTTGTCAGACTTTCGGGCTTCTGACGACCCGTAACGACTGCCAAAGATCCATGAATGACAGCCGGGACCAGCGGCTTTTAACGTGCTTTCCTAGGTACGGAGAGGTTTTGGTATGTAAAGATGGTCACCCATCCTCGGACCAACCGCGGCAAGCGTAGCTTAACCTGATCGATCGGACCGTGCGGCTAATATTTCTTGGCCACAAGCCCCTTTTTATTTAAAAACACGTATTATTAAATATTATACGATGGTATGGAACCCTTCGTGAGTGACTCCGACTCGCACTTGGCCGCTTTTTCATACTTATCTATAGGTTTGTTATTTCAGTGCCAGTGTTTGTAACTTCATCCCGAGGAGCCCCAGCAATTGCTATCGATGGGTATTACATGTATAAACATAGGTTAAGGAATGGTAAAACAAGATGGCGCTGCCGGAGACCTGGGTGCACCGCCGCTGCTTATACCATTGATGACATTATTGTGAAGTGCAATAACATTCATAATCATCCAAACTTTTAGCAGCATAAACTTTATAATCCCAATAATTGCCGCCCATTGTATGTTTTGTAGTATAAAATAGATATTTTTGTTACTATGATGGACAATAAAGTATATTAAAATTAATACATAATATTCTATGAAAGTTAGTTTATTCAAACTGACCTTTCGATACAAAATCACTTTCAAAGTTTGACCTTGACCTTGTACTAAGAAATTATCAGAACTGAGAAATTAAACCTGTCTGACTGGCTTAAATTAATTGCAAAAAAAAGAATTGTGAAGAAGTTAATAGAGTTTAACTTTCCCGATTTACGTGAACTTTCGAACGTTTATTATAATTATTAATTAATTAGGTATACGTTGTTATTTACGTATATTTCATTTTAATTCTAAATACTTATATTTTTCTAAAGTAATAAAAAATGTCTAACATAAAAATGGAAATAAAAACAAAAAGGACTGAACTTTCAAGTAGTGTTTCTGGAAACGAATATTCATCAAGCAAATCTAAACCATATTAAGGTTTAACTAAACTTTATTTTTCAATTTCAGTGCAATACACAATAACGGCTCGTGGTCGTCCAGCGATAACTATTGACGGCTACAGGTTGTTAAAACAAAGCGCGAACAATGGTAAAACGCGGTGGGTCTGCCGGAAGCCAGGATGCACTGCCGTTGCTGTCACCATCGACAACTGTATCGTTAGGAGCAAAAATGAGCATAACCATCCACCGTTTACATAATTTATTTATTTTAAGAATTACCAATGAGAGATACATTACAATAATTTGTCTTCTACAAAATAAAAACAGCTAATATAATATAAATAATAATCGAGTATACAATATGATACATGCAATTAAAATGTAATCTATATAAAACAAAGTTGGGTTAGTTACACCATTTATAACTCAAGAATGGCTGGACCGATTTTTATGATCTTTGATTTGTTGGATGTCTCCGTCCCGAATAGCAGAATAACTATTAAAACATGGGAAAAAATTCAAAAAAATAATAATAACGAAGATAATTCATTTTGTCATACATTCGTTCTTATTGATTCTGAGGCGGTGTGAAGTTCGCCGGGTCAGCTAGTTAATTATAAATACATAAAAACTAAACCAATGCACACATTTGGGTAGGCCACATCGCATCGCAACGCATTGCAAAACCCCTCCTAGATCACTTTTGTATGAACCATTTATGAAAATTTCAAGTGTCCACACCAGTAGGTTATCTACTCGTAACTTACATGCTATATACATATATAATGTATGTTTGTGTACCAATAAAATAAAAGCAAATTATTTGTGAAACACTTAAGATGCGAAACTTGAATGTTATTCAAGTTTCGCAATTTATTTGATTTTAACTATAAATTTAAGTATTTAGGAAATATAAATATTTTTATAACTTTGTGTATTCTTTTAATGCAATACGCTTGGTGACAGAAAGTGAGCAAAACAACACTCACTATAAAGGCTCCTACAAACACGCGCGACTGTCGCGCCTGTTTGAAGGAGCCTTAAAGCTCAGAGCATTCAAAATCAAAATTATTTTATTTCACATAAACCTACATGGGCACTTATGAAACGTCAGAAGCTAGGTGCACGGTTCCAATTGGTCGTTTCCTATGGAGAAGAACCGGCAAGAAACTCCACGGTTACTCTTTTTAAATAAATGAAATAAATGGCTTTTACAATGTTTTCAAATTACAGTAGGTTTAGGAGGACAGCGTAGGCCTGTCAACAAGTAACAGGTACTTGATAAAATACCTACAAAGTCCTCACATGTACATTATTTATTAATGTTAATAATGAGTGTTAAATCTAATTCTAAGGTTTATTTTATTTCAGTGCATTACATAACTACGTCTCGAGGTAGACCTGCTATTAATATTGGTGGTTACAGGTTGTTAAAACAAAGAGTGACAAGTGGTAAAACGCGTTGGGTTTGCCGCAAACCAGGTTGCACTGTCGTTGTTTATACCGTTGAGGATACTATAGTTGTGAGCAAAAACATGCATAACCATCCACCGCCTGAATAACCAGCTTCTATAAACCCATTGTTGGGACTCGTGATTCCTCTCCTGAAGGTGCCACTAGTCGATATTTTTTCCATAAAAAATTCGGGAGAGTATTACTCCACTGTTTGACATTGTGCATCCAAAGTTAAACATGATATCGTTTTGTCTTATTATTAATCTTGTCTGTACGGAAACAGAATAGTAAAATAAAAAACCATTAAAAAGTTATGAGCCAACAAAGATTCGTTTTTCTTGCTATTTTTAACGTAACTTTGGGTGTAAATAAGTTATAAAGGACTCTAAAATCTTCAAAACAAAGTCCCTACCGACAAAGCTCAGTTATCGAATTATAAATATTGTATGAATTTTCGTAGTTTTTTTATTAGAACACTGACTACTTTGACTTTTGTAAGTACAGACGCAAGCACACCAAGCTACCCGAAACTGTCAAATTTTCCCAATCAACTTTGAACCTTTGAACTTTAGCGATAAAGTTGAAAATCTATTAAAGAAATTCGACAGATTGTAGTAGCTTGATGTGCTGGCGTCTGTACCTGACAACTTCTAATCACACTAATATTATAAAGGCGAAAGTTTGTGAGTGGGGGTGTGTGTGTGTGAGTGTGGGGGTGTGTTTATATGTTTGTTACTTCTTCACGCTCAAACGGCTGGACCAATTTTGCTAAAATGGTATGGAGGTAGCTGACACCCTGGATTAACATATGGGCTTTTTATCCCGATATTCCCACGGGATCGACATTTACGCGGGTAAAACCGCGGGGCGTAGCTAGAGAATAATAAAAAAAGTATCATGACATGGAACCAAAAGCACTATCGAATACATGAGGATAAGAAGGAGGATAAGGCTTAGATAAATAGTAAATGATTTTATTTCTCTAAGTAGTTTTGCACAAATACTTTTACAGGTCAATCATATTTTAAAAACGAGATGAAGTCGGCGTTTCCTATCTGACCACTCTGAGAAGACAGGCCGAAACATACTCAGAGGTCACAGTTTCTTTTAAAGTCCAGACATAACCTTGGTCAAATCATGTGAAGACCATGTAGATTGATATCTGAAATGGTCTTTTGAGGAAAGAACCACACAGATTGAGTGGACCTGTCCAGTCAGTGCACGCATTTGTCAGTAACCGTGAAGCTCCACTCAAAACTTAAGGAGCTCAACGAAAACTGGCAATAAATATCGAAAATAAATCGGGCAAATATGTAAACTTTCTGTTTTTATTTCAGCCCCTGTTTACACATCCTCATGCAGAGGAGGACCAGCCATATTTGTCGGTGGTTATAGATTGGTTAAACATAGAACGCTGAGCAGTAAAACAAGATGGCGCTGCTGGAAGCCTGGTTGTTCCGCGGTCACCTTCACCATCGATGGTATTGTGGTCAAAAGCAACAACCACCACAACCATCCACCATCGTCAACCGTCTATAATGTAAAAGACAGGTTGGCAAGAGATAAATTACCTTTCTTGAATAGATTTTATTGATAGAAGTCTTTATTTTTCATTTTCCGTGCCTCAGAAAGCACGAAGCCAGTCCCGGCTGTCATATGTAGATCTTTGACAGTTGTTATGGGTGGTCCGGAGTCCGAAAGTCTAATGCGGGCCACTCACGATCAAGTTCACCGTCAAGTTTGCAGCGGACTTGAAGCCGCGTCCAGTAAACTTGACGGTGTATGGCTATGGGTATGGGTACGCATGATAAGTCGACTTATTATGCTTACACCATGATAAATCGACTTATCATGCATACCCATAGCCATACACCGTCAAGTTTACTGGACGCGGCTTCAAGTCCGCTGCAAACTTGACGGTGAACTTGATCGTGAGTGGGACTGGCCCATATAACAACCATTCTTGTCAAGAGATATGTTACCTGTACCCTAATTCCATAACACACTATCAATCGGAATCTGAATAATTTTGAAGCAAATTGCTAATTCATTGCTTCATAAATTCGAAAAATTTGTCTGCTCAACACGTAAATTACGCAATGAATGTTGTTGAACTGTCAAAAAATGAAACCGATTCCGATTGATAATGTGTTACGCAATTGCCCCACTGGTTACTGGGTCGTAGAAGTCAGATTGGCATTCGAACCGTGTAAAATTCTTGATAGTCAGCTGCTTCCGATTAGACTGGAAGCCGACCCTAGTTGGGAAAAGGCGCACATGAGGAGTTTCTTTTTCTACGCTGTAATCAACTTTGAACCTTATGCTTTAGCGATAAAGTTCAAAATCTATAAAAGAAATTTGACAGACTGTAGTAGCTTTATGTGCTGGTGTCTGTACATAATAAATATATAAAAGATTTCTAATTATGTTCATAAAATACTTGAGGCGGTTAATGGGGATGGCCTAAAGCATAAGGTTCAAAGTTGATTGGGAAAATTTGACAGTTTCGGGTAGCTTGATGTGCTGGCGTATGTACTTTTAATATGTATTTTTGTATTATTGTTTTGTTTTAATATTTATGTTATGGCTTTCTAGCTCAGTGGTGTAAAGAAAATCATTCAGAGACATTCCAAAAAAAAATGTCTTAATGGAATATTACACAGTTCCATTAAGCTACATGACCTAAAGCGCGGTCACTGTCTGACTGCTTAGAAAAGAAAGTGAAGCGCGATGACACAACGCTGGTAATTTATTGCAAAATCATCATCTGCCTAACCTTTCCCAACTATGTTGGGGTCGGCTTCCAGTCTAGCCAAATGCAGCTGAATAATGCAATGTAATGCATACTTTCCAAGAGCCAGTCGCAGTTTTAACGAAGTTTCTTGTGAACCCGGTATTGATTTATTCTGCACCAATGCAAGCACAGTTAGAAAATTATTGGCAATGCCATTTTTTGTACAGGAGGCACCTTCTTGCTCTTGAACCGTTTATTTTACAAGTTAGCTCAAATTATAAATAATTAAATAAAATTAACCAACTTTTGAAATTAATAATTCAATAACTTGATCGTAGTTTGTTTGTTTAATTTGTTAGATTGTTTTGTACTAGGGAACTAATATATATATATATATATTTTTTTGTATCTATCTGTGGAGGCTTGTCATTAGCAATTTAGTTATATATTTTTGTTACTATAATGTTATTAGTCTGTAAGCTTTCCTAAAATAAAATAAATAAATAAATAAATACCAGTATTTTACATGGAGCGACTGCCTATCTGACCTCCACAACTGGGAAATACGATACCCTTTGGTAAGACTGGTTGTCAGACTTTCGGGCTTCTGACTACCCGTAACGACTGTCAAAGATCCACGAATGTCATTTTGTAATGAAATTTATTGCAAAATATGAAGCAATTATTTATTTACAAAAAATATAATGTTTGGACATAAAAATTAAAACACTAGTGCTTTAATATGTTGCTTGTAGAATAGTCAGAATGATTGTATGTATAGATTGTTTGTTTTTAATGTAAAAAGAAAGTTTTTAAAGGTATCTTCATGATTTTTTTCTATCGTATCAACTTAGTTGTATTATGTTTTCAACACTCACTCACTATCTAACTAGCATATATCCTGAAGAATATCATATATTTTTCTGATTTTGTTTACTGTAGTCGATCATATACTTTTAGGCATTATAAAACTTGCGTTTTGGTCTTGTAGTCCCCTTAACCCTTTTATGAGTCGTAAATAATTTTTATCGGACCTCTCGCTCGCACTTACTTCCCAGAACAGTGACAGTGTTGTAATAAGTTTTATAATATTGTTATTGACATAATGATTTATAACTCTAACTTTGTATTTGTAGTATAGATAATTTGTTTTGGTCGAATCGTGTAATATGGCCAAAGAGCATGAATATAGCATTTAATACTATAATCAGCCTTAAATACTCAACTGCTGAAACACAGGCCTCGGTGAGAGGGAGTGGGCCGTAATCCACCACGCGGGCCCAGTGCGGGTTGATAGATGTATGTCTTCGATTTTTTGGCAAAAGTATGAATACTTGTTTTTCTAAAATTCTTTGGAGATAAAATAAAAAGCATTTATTTCGAATACATGATTTTATTTCTAAATAGTGCCATGGTTACACAACAACGACAAGATTATTGAACTTAGTTCTGACTAGATTGTGCAATATTTTATAAGATAAATAACACAGAGATTGCCAAAATGGCTTAATAGACATCAAGATGGTTAAATTAATTATATATTTTCCGATTAAATATCTAAGACTAGAAGTTAAATATCTAAGACTAGAAGTTAAATATCTAAGACTAGAAGTTAAATCACTTGCTTACTGCCTGTTTCACCATCTTCGGATAAGTTTTGATAACTTTTTTTTTTTAATATAAATTGATACAATTTCTGTTCCAAGTTTTATTGGAGACTGTGAATTAGGCCAGTAGCGTGTATAAATAACCTAATTATTATCTAATAAAAAACATTATTTTTTCAGCGGATCGTCCGATTTTCTACACATCGGATATTGGCGCGAAAATTATGAAAATTCGCGGGTACAGATATACGCGTCATTCCGTCTGCTCATCACGGGTGCGATGGTTATGTGCCGACAGCAGGTCACGGGACTGCCATGCCATCGTGGTCACCATTGGACACACAATGGTGGACAAGCAGAATAAGCATACACATCCTCCTAGCTAAATTGTTCCTATGTAAAACCCGTATTCAAACATTAATACTAACCTATTTACTTACTTTATCCGATCGAGTAAATTAGACAGCTGTCGTAATGACGTCATCCGGGAATATTTGACGGATTTGATCGGTACTAAGACGAACGCGGGTTGTGAGACCTTTACCTAATTTAGCCAGCAGGCTAATTTAGCCAGCAGGCTAATTGTCTTGGTCGTCTAAAAATATTATAGATAATATATGTACTTACGTATTTTTATTTCTTATGAATAGACCATAATGCAAAGAAGCCTTTGACAATATATACATATATCTTTACGCGGAATTGCTGTTTGCTTAAGTTTACAACAACGGTGAAATACATTATAATTTTAAAACAGAAAAAAAATCATGTTTGAATACGGGTAGTAACTAATATTTATTATGTTCCTTAAGTCTTTGATAATGGATGTCTATTTACATTTAAATATGAATGTATTTTGAATTAATTTAAGTATTTATGTATCTAAATATTTCTCAGATCATAGAAAGATGGAATGGAATACCTACATAATATTATATTGTTCAAGTGCCAATTTTCCTAATAATACCTACTTTATTACATATACGTTATTTTTAGTAGGTATATTATGCGAAACCTGAATATAGTTTGTTCAGAATAAGTAACTGAATCGATTCCAATAATTTTTACCCCATGTTATAATTTGTCCCAAAAATATTTAAAAAAGGTTAAAAGTTACAACACGTTAAGACACTAAGTAAATTATCCAATCTCCGCGCCGAACGGTTAGGTATAATTATTATCAATGAGCGAAAAGCCGCGGCGCGGGTGAGCATGTTTTTGTACGGACAAACAGGTAACTTAACAAGCTTATAACTTTGTGATTTTTCATGATATAGTTTTGAAATTTTGTACATAGATTCTTTACATAAAAATACTAGACACGTGTTTCGGGTTTCGCATATAATACTAAAAATAATGTTGTATAATCTGCGTTCGCGATTTATTTGCCAAACATGCAAACCAACGTGTTTATTTATTTATTTATTTATGGATAAATAACTTTAATTACTACACAATAATGTTCAGTTTACGCTACAACTTCAAATTTTTTTTTTTTCCAATAGTCACTCTGAAATCAACTTAATTACCACTAAAATAAAGTTCATATTTGCTTAACTTGCATTAACATCAATTAGAAACATACATTTGAATAGACTTTACTACATAAACTCACGCCTCTTTACTATAGCGGTAGGCAGAAACTAAAGAACGACACCTGCTACGATCCTTACATATTCCTTTAATATTTTATTATTTTACATAAGCTGCATAAATGGCAGCCATTTTTTCTGTAGTTGTTTTATTTTTGTTTGTTTATTTTCATGTTCAATGCATTTGTGTTGTTGTTTCTGCATAACTTTACCTTTATCAGTAAAAACTGTTGCGTCACATATGTCTTCTTTCGCACATTGCCATACTATGTTGCCGTTATTTGATTCTGCTTTAAATCTATATCTGTACCCAGTTTGGGGGTCTGTAAAATAGGTGTCCTTGTCATACTTATTTACATCTATAGGTACGTTATTTGGTCGAGTTGTTAAGGGGGCAGGAGACATATTACGATTTTCATTTACAGATCCTGAATTAGGTCGATTGGTTATCGGTACAGCAGTCGTGTTCTGATTTTCATTAACAGGCCGATTGGTTATCGGTAGAGGAATTATATTTTGATTTTCATTAACAGGTCGGTGAATAGGCCGATTGGTTAAGGGTGGAGGAGTCGCATTCCGATGTTCATTAACAGGTCGGTAAATACGCCGATTGACTAAGGATAGAGGTATATTTTCATTAAAGGGTCGGTAAATAGGCCGATTGGCTAAGGGTGGAGGAGTCGCATTCCGATGTTCATTGACAGTTCGATAAACAGGCCGATTGGTTAAGGGTTGTGGAGTCATATAACGATTTTCATTTACAGGTCTCTCGGGTCGAGTAGTTAACAGTGTAGGAGGCATATTCCGATGTTCAGTCACAGGTTGGTAAGTAGGACGATCGGTTAAGGGTAGAGGAGACTTGCTTCGATTTTCATTTACTGGTCTGTAATTGGGTTGATTGGTTGAGGGGACAGGAGGCATATTCCGATTTTCAGTCACAGGTTGGTAAGTAGGACGATCGGTTAAGGGTAGTGGAGACCTACTTCGATTTTCATTTACTGGTCTGTAATTGGGTTGATTGGTTAAGGGGACAGGAGGCATATTCCGATTTCCAGTCACAGGTTGGTAAGTAGGTCGATCAGTTACGGGTAAAGGAGACCTACTCCGATTTTCATTTGCAGGTCTATAATTAGGTTGATTGGTTAAGGGGGCAGGAGGCATATTCTGATTTTCAGTCACAGGTTGGTAAGTAGGACGATCAGTTACGGGTAAAGGAGACCTACTCCGATTTTCATTTGCAGGTCTATAATTAGGTTGATTGGTTACGGGGACAGAGGACATATTCCGATGTTCAGTCACAGGTTGGTTGGTGGTTGGTGGACAGGTTGGTCTGTAAGTAGGTAAATTGTTTACGGGTACAGGAGGCATATTTGGTGTATAATTGGGTCTATTAGTTACAGGGACAGGACCAATGTACCGATCATCAAAAATAGGATCGTAATTAGGCCTGCAACCAAGTGCACTGTTTATGGCGACAAAAGACATATTTCGATTTATAGTCACAGATTGGTAATTAGGTCGATCAGTTAAGGGTAGACGAGGCATACTCAGACTTTCATTATCAGGCTGGTAATGTATACTATTTACGTGGAAAGGACGTATGTAACTAGGTTCATCAATCACGAGAAAAGGATTTAGCTGACTGTCATATAAAACTTTGTAGTTAGGTAAGCAATTATAATATGGTCGTGGCAATGGACCTCTGTTGTTTACGGGGACAGAAGGCATTTCAGACGACTCCTCCTCCTCTTCTTCTTCCTCCGCGCTTTCTTCCTCCTCGTTATTCTCATCCTCTTCCACGACCTGCTCATTTCCCCCCTGTTCCTTGTTTCGGCTCTTTTTCTTGTTTTGGCCCTCGTCCTCATTCTCCTTTCTCTCTTCTTCTTTCTCCTCCTTTTCTTCATTCTCCCCCTCTTTCTCATTTCTTCCCTCTTCCTCGTTTCGCCTCTCTTCCCCATTTTCACCTGTTTTCTTATTGTTGTCCTCCTTTCCATCAGGAGGTATTTCTAAAAACAATAATTATTTATAGGACTTATTGTATAAGTAGAAGTAACTTTTAATTCCATGCATTATTTCTACTGCCTTATAGATACGAGATTCGGTTGACTAACGAAAACATTAACCATATTTAGAACCTTGTAATTTAAGGATACGATGCAAATGGTGATGTCAAATATGTGACATTGACAAGTAACCAGTTAAATGTAACAAAGTCCAAAAGTGATATACGTTTTCGTAAGGTGGTTGTACAGTCCACTGAAGTGCGACCTATTGTACATAAAAGGTAAAAGAAAAACATGTTTGCGGTTTTAAATTTTTTATTGGGTTAAATTGCGTTGGGGAGTCACGTTTTATTAGGTGAGTTGGCACTTAGACATATTTCATGTAACAATGACAACAGTCTTCATACTTCGAGTTTCGACATCTTCCTTTTTTTTACGATCCGAGATCTGTCATTTATTTCTTCAACATTTTGTTCTTCGGTGATAAGTAAAGTATGTTCCTATGATGTGAAATCTCAGTTTAAAATATATATGTCATGTATGGTATGAAAACCGATGCATCGATCTATAGAATTCATAATTATAAAAGCACCAACCTAATAATATAATCAACCCTTTATCCATAGGTTGGCCAAAAATGGCATCTACTGTTTATTTTTTATTACCCACTGAAATAATTGTTGTGAAATTAATTCGTTGTATTCCAATTTGTGAAACCTATCATTCCTTTTTCCGTGCCCAGTTTGATAAAACCTGAAACTTGGAACTTATGTCAGTTTTATATTGTCTCAATCGCTATAGTTCGGCCGACGAGAAAATGCGTCTTTGACACCTGGCAATTTCATACAAACGAATACGTGTCATGCGAATTTGATCTTTGACTGTAATAATATAGTGGTTTAGGTTACACGACATAAATGTTATCACAAATGTATAAAACTTATAATTACATGTTTAGTTGTAAATGTATAGGATGGTTATTTAAAGGAACTTGTAAGCTTGAGAATTACTTAATCGTTTTTAAACCGTGGTTACATGATGTATGTATATGGACTTCAGTGTCCGCACCGCGCAAGTAGAGTTTACTACGCAATTAACAATTTATACAACTTCCCGTCATCAATCGCCGGGCAGTAACAGTTGCTTACCAGACACAACACCCGTCTAGTCGGAGGATCCTCCCATTTCTATGGAAGATGAGTTAACTTTACACCCTGTTCCTCATACCTCTATAGAGGGTGACCCCGAACATGAACGTCAGCGCAGCCTTTGTACACCTACTTCAGCATGACGTCATCATCATCACTTCCTCAAAGCTTTCGAGCGGCGAGTCATACAGCCAGCCAGCAGTGCCAGCACCCACGGCTTCAACAGATATCATGGGTGTAAGTTAGTTGCGCGGTAAACTTTGCTTGCGTGATGCAGGATTTTGCGTGACGTTCGTGTTCGTGTGCATAGTTCGTATGTGGCGATGTAGTTGGCGCCACAGGTCCAAATCTATCCGTTCTTAGCAGCGTGATCTAATCTACAAAATCCAATGATCTTTTGACAGTGGCATAGCGACTAATATTATACCAGGCTTACTTGTTAAAAAAATATAAGTACTCTGTGCAAAATTATGTAGTTAAATGGTTGTGGAAATTCAGGTCCAAATGTTAAAATATCCTGACTACGTAATGTTAAAGGTTCAATGTTTGGCTAGTGATTATATGAATAACTGTTAAGATCTCACTTTAATGTTAATTTGTATGTAAATAAATGTATGTAAATTGTAAATGCTTATGAAATTCAATAAAGTCCATTTAATTTTAATTTTGCTTTGTTTTCTTTCACACTTATTTATGAAATTATTGGTTAGCCATATTGGTCACTATTCGTTTTTAATAAAACAGTTCAGTTACAAAAGCGTAGTTCATAGTTTCGGAATTGGCCATCCAAGCCCACTTGAAAAATTCACCCTTTATACTGGCTGATATTTGTACTTGGGTTTCGGAAGCACTATAAGCAACAAAGAGCAACCAAGCAGTGTTGGGTGCTGGATTCCCGTAGATCTATAATTCTACTTAAAAAGTTAAATCTGTTAACTCCTTACGAGTCCCCGAAACGTTAATTTGCAATTGTCAACTTTGACGTGATTGATACAAATTGTTCCATTTTTGGTCTAGTGATTAAGTATGTCTATTTATTAACAGTTATGAATTTATGAACGATAACCGCTACAAATCTCTTTACATACAATATACTACTTACTGGCCATAATACGTTTTATTTTATTTTTGCGACCTCTCATTTTGTTATCCTTGATCCGCGACGATATTTACTTACATTATACCGTTCGTTTTGCAGATGGACCCATATTCTTGAAGACAATGCAAGGAAAAGAGAACCTTATTCTAGACGGATATAAATACATTCTTGTCTGTAATAAGGGTCGAAAGCCGATGGATAAAAAAAGATGGCGATGTTCAAAACAAAGATATAGGAATTGTAACGCAACTGTGTTTACAGTGGAAAATGAGATAATTGGTTTTAAACATTGTCACAGTCACCCCCCTGCGGGAATGGATATTAATAATTATGAAAGTGCAAACTACTAAATATTCACAAACGTCGTTGAACGTCCAGCCGCGCGATCGTAATTTCTCCGCGCAAGTGCCCCGTGCCATTTCCAACTTAAAGCTTATTACCCTCAGATCAAATAAAAACCCAAGACATAGCGCTGCAAACAATACAGTGAAGCCTGCAAAAACTACACCTCCGCTCTGTGCGTCACGCTCACACGCACATAAAATATATGTTCATATTTTTACCAATAATGTTGTAGTTTTTGTCTCTAAATCCTATTTGTAATTAAACTAGACTATATAACCTTTTTTATGATACCCCTAAGTCATTACTTGGAATGTTCTAAGTAGCACAATAAACCTAAACAAACTACCCATTCCCTCATCAATTTGATGCCGTCTGCGCTAGTGAAATTACGGCAAGATGGCCGCCCGTAGGGTTCTCCGGCTCCCACACAAGGTTGCACATGATTTATTTTGTTAGGAATGAAGAATAGAATTAGAATAATTTATTTGTTTAAAAATATATCTACAGGCATTTAATTAATATGGTGATACACTACTAAAAAAATCATCGTCGACGCTGAGACAGTAGTTAGTCGTCAGTTAAATCCACTCTTGCACAGGACTGTCAAATCTGTTGTCAGTAACACCTGGAAGTCCTGGAACAAACAATATGACACAGAAGACAAAACATATTTTTTTTATTGAATAGTTCTGTGTGGTCTCGATGTCTTTTTTCAGATCTGTGCAATGTAAATTACCGTATTTTTTAATAAATTTTGTAAGAAAAAAACTTTTTTCTTTTCCCTTTGTTCAGTAGGTATATCATGCTAGTCCACGATCAGTCGTAAATACGAATTCAAACTGTAAAATTAATGTATTTCGTGTATCTAAAAACGTGCTTAATTTCTGATATCTCTTTAACTCGGTATTTCACAGCCTTCTGCTTATAATGAAAATTGATGCTTATGAGACATAAACTTTCATTTGATGTATATGTGGTTTTTATTGGACATACCGGCCAAAACGCCCATCATTCTTTAATTTTGTTGTTTTCCTTTTTTACTGTTGAATATTACTATCTCAATTAAGACAATCATATCTATTAATAATTACATTTTCAACCCATAATTGAAATTACACACTCATCATAACTTTTATTCCTTTGTTTTTATTCACTTCATCCCAGTATTTACTATCCACATCTCATCCCTCTCTCTTATTCCTTTCACTCACTTAGCTTTCACTTAAATTCCAGATCAACCAAGGATATTGAAAAAGGACAATGGCGATTGGATTTTGATTCTTGAAGGTCATAAACATACCTTAATAAGTGGACAAGGATCTTCTACCAAGAAGTCCACCGAGGGAACTAAGGTAAACGCGGGTGAAATAGACAACAATTCAACTAGTTGTATGGCATAATTAGCCTAAGCAGCCCTAATAGTGTGTGCGCCAAAACTAGTCTTGACGCATACACTCACATATACACTATTAGAAATTGTCATAGGAGAATGCGTCTTAAAATATGTATATCTAGTAGCAAGATTGGCATGAAAACACACCTGGTGTTTTAAACGAAGATGACGCGTACTTCCACGTTTTTACTTGTCGTATTCGAGATTTATGGGGAAAGAGTAACGTTATGTAACATTTTTTATTTTAGATTGTAGTGATTGCATGAACATAATTTTTATTACAGAAAATCATGGCTGGCAAACAATACAAGCAAGAGGATATGTTAAAAGCCGTAGAGGCTGTACATCAAGGGGCCTCAACATCAGCTGCAGCAAAGAATTTTAAAGTGCCAAGGACCACCTTGCTTGACAAAATTAAAGGGCGTAGTTCGATCGGCTGCGCTAAAGGACCAGTCTCCATTTTAACCAAAGAAGAAGAAAATAATTTAAAGAGTTGGTTAATTTCCATGACAAAAAGTCGTTTCCTTGTTACCAAAGATCAGTTGTTTGATAGTGTTAAATTATTAGTTCACGAACTCAACCGTAGTACTCCATTCACAGACAATAGACCAGGTCGACATTGGTTCGAGTCGTTCATAAAGCGCCATCCTGAAGTGGGTCAGATGTTATCTAAGAATTTGACACAATCTCGTGCTTTAGTTGAGGAAGAAAATATTCGTAGCTGGTTTAAACATGTCCAGGACTATTTTACTTCTGCCCAACTTCAAGCAGCTTCTAAAGACCCGCGTAGAATTTTTAACTGCGATGAGAGCGCCCTTTTCTTGTCTCCGACACGTGACAAAGTCTTAACGAAACGTCGCTCCAAAAATGTTTATAACAACATACCTAGTAGTGAAGAAGAGTGCGGAACAGTTCTCGTAACTGCTAACGCGCTGGGTGAATTGGCGCCGCCGATGGTTCTTTTTAAACTAAAGTCAATACCACACGAAATTTCAGAATCAGCACCCAATGATTGGGGATTAGGGCACACAAAAAAGGGCTGGATGACAGGCGAAGCCTTTTACGAATATATAACGAATGTTTTCTACCCTTGGGTTATAAATAGTGGCATCCAGCTACCAATTATATTTTTCTTGGACGGTCTTTGCTCATATACAACTCTACCATTGAGCAATTTTTGCCGAGATAAAAAAATAGTACTCATGGCGCTCTACCCAAATGCTACCCATATTCTCCAACCCATGGATGTAGCAGTTTTTAGGCCTTTAAAAGGGATATGGAAAAAAACTGTATATGACTGGCGAAATGAGAATCACTTAGTAAAACTAGGAAATGAAAATTTCTGTCCCTTGTTAGACAAGGCTCTCAAACAATTAGACCAAAATTCCATTGTAAAAGGATTTCACAACTGTGGGCTGTCACCATTTGACGCGAATAACGTCGATTACACTAAATGTGTCACAACACAAGCCAGTTAAGTCAGTCCACCCAGAAAACAAAAACAGCAGATCTTTCTATACCACAGTCCAACGAACAGTTTCCCTTAAAGCGTTAACGTTATACTTTTATTTATTAAATTGTTTGTGTTGTATTAATATATTGACACATAGTTTTTAATTTATGTTTCCATGGTATTTTACAAAATTAGATCTAAATAATATTTGTTCATTTAAATTGAATTGCATATATACTGGTACCTACATCTAATACTGTTGTTAATATTTCATGCTGGATTATGTATATTCTAACGCAATTTGAATTTCTCAGAATAATTAATTTACATTATTGAATTGACTGTTTTTTTTAAATCTATGTGCAAATTGCGAACAACCGTTTTTTTTTTCAATAAATTATATATATAAATGTTTTTTATTTGCCCCCTTGTTCAGTAAGCATGCTAGCCCAGTAGTAATTATGACTAATATTAAATCTGTTAAAAAACTATATATCAAGGATAATAACAATCACTCACGTAAATTCCAGATCAACCGAAGATACTTCAAACGAAACAAGACAACAGAAATTTGATTCTTGGAGGCCACAAATATACTTTAACAAGTGGAGAAGGATCTTCTACTAAGAAGTGGAAATGCATCGAGGAACCTCACAAAGGCTGCAAAGTTACAATAGAGACTAAAAACAATAAAATAACTGACGTGAGATATGTTCACAATCATGCTCCTCATAGTCGAGCATATAACTCGTATTATGACAGCGTATACGGTATACCAAAATAAGAGCTCAACTGTCATTAATGAGACACAATTACTTTTTCTATTGTTACCGACCTTAATAAGTCTGCTTAAGAGTAAACTAGTCGCGAGCTCGAAGTCACTGGTGGTCATGGCCAAAAAGCACGCTGTCTCACCTGGCTTCGTGTCCGACGGAGATAGAATCAGTGATGAGCAGTTAGACGCTAGTCTACACGAACAACGTCTAGTTCTCAAAAAATCGAGTTTTATGAAAAAACCACTGCATACATCAATTACAAATAAAGTTTATTGAACTCTTCGATAGCTACGCTTTGTTAGTACGGACTTGAGTTTTAAAGATTTTTCTGGTTCTTTTATTACTTTACGCCCAAAAACACGTTAAAAATAGCAAGAAAAACGAATCTTTGTTGGCTCATTACTTTTTAATGGCTTTTTATTTTACTATTCTGTTTCCGTACAGACAAAATTAATAATAAGTCAAAACGATATCATGTTTAACTTTGGATGCACAATGTTAAACAGTGAAGTAATACTCCCGAAAATTGTATGGAAAAAATATCGACTAGTGGCACCTTAACAGACTATTTAAATATCTTAAATTTTTATAAGTCAACTTTTTCATAATCAATATATTAGTGCTCTACAGAACGATATATCATAATTCCATTATTATATCGAAATATTTATTAAAACATCGACATATTTGACAGCTACTTCAGACGTTGCCAACTTTTGTAATGCAGGGTGCACTACAAGTTGTCAACGTCATAAGTTACGGTTTCCAAGAAGAGCGGTGGCCGCCACATAGCGTCTGCAATTTACCGGCAAATTACGTCATAGATAGCACATCAAGCTACCCGAAACTGTCAAATTTTCCCAATCAACTTTGAACCTTATACGTAAGTGATAAAGTTGAAAATCTATTAAATAAATTTAACAGATTGTAGTAGCTTGATGTGCTGGCGTCTCGTCTGTACGTTATGAAAGTGGGTTGGTGTGTTTTCCTAGAGACCGTTTTTGACACCATAAAGTCAAACCCCGCTGCCAACATTTTCATTACAGCCGTTATGTTGCGTTACGGCTACCACTCTTATAAGAAACCGTGTATTTAACGACTTGGTATTAAAAGTTTATGAGACATTAACCATTTTGTCCGTAGTATTTATATTAATTATTCAAAGCTAATTCTTAAAAACAAAAGACATTATACATATGTAGTAAAATACTTGTGAAAATCTAGGTCCTAATGGTATTATAACCTGACTCAGTACATTTAACTAAGTATTCAATAGTTGTCTAGTCATATGTAATACTGTAACCGTAAGTAAACTGTACTTATTTGCTTGATACAATTCAATAAACTCCATTTCATCCATTTTCAGCCTTTTTACTGACTGTTTTTTCTGTTACAAAAACGATATCTGATTTATAATAACTTCTTGGCTTCGTGTCGATGACACGACAGTGTATTTAATTAAAATGTAATTTATGATAACTGGATTTCAGGTATCGTTTTCATACAACGAAAACACCTATACCCTACACTATAATTTATTAATATATATAAATGTAGACGATATTTCAATCAGCAATCTAATGCTTGATCCATTAGTTAACAAACTTTTCCATAATATTTATTCGCAAAATGAGTAGCCCTGGTTTTTCTTTAAATTTCCATCCGATAAAAGTCCAATTACATCTCTTTCTTTTACAGTCATTGTGACGAAGACAGGAACTAAGCAGATCATCCTGAATGGACAAAAATATAGCCTCCTGACCATGAACAAGGGTCGTGGTAGATGGCGATGCGTCAAACAGAGGAAGGGGTGCAGAGCTATACTCATTACATTTGATAACGCTATTGTAAACGTTAAGAACAGTCATAACCATTAGTAGAGTAGGTAATATAGTAATAATATAGTAGGTAATTCAATGCAACTTAATTATCCTAAAACCAATATAGATGTTTCCTGTGCTTCAACGTGAAATATGCTACCATAATGTGTATTTATGCTAATATATATACACTATAATATATTACCTTACTTCTGTATATTTCTTTACTTTCCCTGACCAATAAGGCTATAAGGCCCAATACCGTGTTTTTGGGGGCGATCATGTAGGTACGATATTTTACTGTATGTTTTTGGGATCACATGCCAGTTTCATACTGTATTTATTTTTAAGTGGGATGTTGACGTGTGACAGCGGTGATATTCTTTAAAAATCTCACCGTGAAAACTTAGGTGAAGTGAGCGTGTGGGAGTGAGCTGTCAATAGTGTCAATTCCTAGAAACAACAAATTCACTTCACCTAAGTTTTTACGGTGAGATTTTTACAGAATCAAATCAAAAAATCAAAATCAAATCAAAAATGTTTTATTTCGATAATACACGTTGTACAGTATACAGTTGGTGGCGACTCCTTTTAAGCATATAAATGCCTGTGCCAGGAGGCGCGAGAATCGACCGGCTGAATACATAAATTAAGTTTTGTGCGATACTTACTTGCGGGTTGTTATCTTCTTCTACAGCTTCGGATTGTACGAGACACAATTTCGATGAAAAAAAAATACTTCGTATAGAAAAAAATTGTTTTATTTCTTTTTTTAAATTGAGGGTAAAGAAATTCTGTACTTTGTTTTTATTCTAAAAATAAATATTTTTACAATATCGGAAACACTTTAATATCAACAGTAAGTTTAAACTAACTCGTCTAGGTACCTACACATAACAATTTGGAAATTAAGTAATCGTCTACAATTAGATATGTAAATTTTAATTTTAATTCTTAATTAACATAACGTGAATAAGTAAATACAAGATAATACAAATACAATACAAAAAAAAATGTTTATTTCTGTACCAACTACAATAGTTTATGATTGGAGCCTCCTTTTAAGCATGAGTTAGGAGACTACTAATAATATTGATAAAGAATTTTTAAATGTATAATATACATTTATTGTACATTAATAAAAATCTTGCTATACTAATAGAAAAATATTACAAATAATAACCTAATTTAGGATTAGTTTGGAACAGTCACGAGCACATTTTTGTTATTATTTGTGTCGGCATCTACAACGCCACTAAGTACTAAATATCAAAGACCCGCGTACACACTAACAGTAGCAATGGCTTTCATTTTGACAGTTCGACAACATTCATTGCGTTATTTACGCTGATGAACCGACAAATTTTTCTGACATATGAAGCAATATTTTTGCAATATCCTTCAAAATGTTTCAGATTATAATTGAAAGTGTGTTACGCAATTAGGGTTATGAAGTCAAACAAATCTTGCATCGCACAAGCAAAGTTACCTTTCTATGGAGGATGAGGAATTCTACAACCATTCATTTCAACATTTTTTATTTTATTTTTTCTTAATTTTCCTTTTTTCTATTCTTCATTCCCATTCCTGTTATTCATACCTCTAAAATATATTGATAAATTAGGTCCTTAACAAACCAGACACAATACTTGTTACATACTTGTTAAATATTATACTTCTTCTTAGCTTTTCGATGGCAATCCAGCATTTGGCTACGAGTTTCTAGCGTCTATCAGCTCCTGTAACGTGCAGACAACAGGACACGCTGGACACGATATTGTGTGAGGGACAGCACCACATTTACACTCCCAGGACGGAGTCAACTGTGAATCTCCACTTGAGCAGGTTTTACATTTATAATTGCACCATACTATAATATGGTATGGTATAAGTAACAAATCTACTTCCAGACTTTACAAAAAATTACATTTACAGTAAAACATTTAATATCTTTAATAATATATAACTTTACCATTAACTGAGTTTGTTATTTCAACAGGTAACAATCAGGAATGTAAATAACAATAACAATGTACAGATGACCTACGAAATTCTTAACCATAACCGGCCAGACTTTAGTCATGAAATAAATAAAGGTGATTAAAAACTTAAGATTTTCTAAGAATAAATGATGTGTTGTCATAAATTACAGAGTCTTATACACCCCGGACTAGTAAATCGAGCCTCCATGCTTTTCCATGTTAGCCTACAACTCGGCAACGTCAAAATAGTGTTAAGTAAACGAAAAAGTTTTGATGCAGATTTAAAGCCAAGAAAAAATCATAAAAAAAACTATAAGGGCTATCTAAAAAAATTAAATTGATAGCCCATCAATTTAATTTTTTTAGATAGCCCTTATAGTTTTTTTATGATTTTGTTCTTTGAGGACTATGCAAAGTGATTGAAAAACAAAAAACAAAAATTGGTCATAACTTTTTAACCGTCAAAAAATTCACCGTATGAGACCCGTGAACACGAAGACTCCGAACCATCCTGCTGGCGTTATTATTTAGCCATGAGCCCCTCTTAGAAATAGAAAATAAAAATTATTAATATTCTATTTAAATATCTAGGTAAAAACCTCTTAGGTCTAAAAATTAAAACGTTCAACAAGTTTTAATACTTAAATATTACCTTGTCATGATTTTATATCTTTATATTTGGTCATTAGGTACCTACATATATTAAAAACTACTTTACTAACGAGAAACTGTAACTTCCATGATAAAAAAATTGAATAGAGAATGTAAAATGTCTTTGATTTAAAACCCTTTTATTTAAATACTAAGTACTCGTAAGTCAAATAAATATGATATTATTTAGGTATACGTCCGATTTGCTCATAATTTGCAGGCAGGGATACACACATGCATGAACTAGTCCGCGCGGAACTATAGTCGGACTTTTAATTAGCTGCAGTAAAATGACAGCTTATGTGTTACTTAAATGACTGAAATTGGCGTAATTTTTCTTTTTTACTCGGCCAACAACCAAATTTTGTTTTTCTAGTACAGAATAGTGTAACAAACGAAACTTATTTGACATATCTCTAAACTCAGTCCGAAATGAGTTATTAAGAAGTGTCATTTTACTGCAGCTAATTAAAAAGTCGGACTATACGAGCAGTTGGCCGCTTAGATGGGGACGGGGTGAGGCGGCGGTTTTCAACGCACGTACTGAGTAATGCGCCGCCGCCCCTCCGTCCCACCGCTCACATACCTAAGGCGCGGCCAACTAGTTCCGCGCGGACTATAGGCTCGAACCTATTCTAGTGCTACTTACCTACATAAAGGTATAGATTGACAATTTCACAAACAGAGGGTCCATGCTAGAGACGGATTGTCAACACTTTCTTTTTTACGGCTTCAAATGGCGGCCCGTCGCCCACGGCGACTTTTTGTAGCGATTCAGTAGCGCGGCGCGTTTCGTTCACACGCGTCTGTAACGCGTATGGCTATTTGTCGCATATGCAACGCAATCACATAGTATCGATTCAGCATCGCTTCTGCATCGAAGCAAACGCGCGACTGAACTGATTCAGCATAGCTACCAACGCGCGACTATTAATGTTGACTTGACCGAGTCCATATTTCAGCTTGTTTGTAGCATTCAATTCACTACAATATACGACTGTATCGATAGTGCATCGCGTCTGTATAAATTATGAATCGTGTCTATATCCATGTTGAATCGGAAAAGTATCGGATCGGATAGTAGCGATGCAGAATAGTGGTTACGTGGGCGAAAGTATACCTACGTCCAGCTACTGTATCGCGGTTTTTTTGCGATTGTATTACTACGAAAACGCTGCAAAAAGTTACCGTTGCCGACCGCCCCTATAATCGAGATTGATTGATTACCGTAAATGAGTCGGTAGGTACAACTAAAGATTCATTAATAAATAACTTGGGACAATATTTTAACATAAACTATGAACAATATCAAACAACAATATGGAAAATATTTACATCGGTCATAATTTAAGGCACTATGTAAATGCCACAATCCAAATATAAATTGACTAAAACAATTTACAAAATTAAGGGCAGAAATTTACTGCCAGTGTTTCGAACGAAAATTATCTCAAAATTAATGTGATTGTGTGTGACATTATTGTGGCTGGTTGAATGATTTATCAACAGCCAAACAGTATATCCGCGCTTGACAATTTGTCGCATTAATTTTGGGATAATTTTCTTTAGAGAAACTGACCCTATGAGTGGCGAGCTCTTCTTAATAAAGGATTTTAAGAGTGCAACTCGATCCCCAAAGAACTCTTGTAGCATAAAAACTTTTCTAAGAATTTACATAAATAAAAAAAAGCTAAATATCATTTAGCTTTTCTGAAGCCTCTGTGGTCATGTATATTGTACATTTTAATGATAACGTCTTTTAAAGTAGTCAGTTTTGCCTTACATCCTTTATCGCATTTGTTGCAGACCCAATGCGTTTCATGTTTCTGGTTTATATGTTTTGAGCGCTTCTTAAATCTATGCTCTCCTAGTATTATAATCGCGTTTCCTTGCCTCGACCAGCTGTATTGAGGAATAATTCCTTCTGGAACAAAATTAATCGTATTAGAAAGTAATTAAATGAACTAGAATGGTATTGAAACAATATACCTACTTTTTGAGTATAGGTAGGTACATGTTTCGAATTCAGACCTCCACCTTCTTTTAATTTACCGAGATGAAAATTACAGTCACTCTCCAACCTGGTTTAATAGTAGTTAAAAAATAATTAGACACATGAGTACATTTTATTATTTCAATCAGTTACTAGATTGCTGAGCACATTTTATTTTTATTTTACGGGGATTCATGTATTATGGGCATTCTTGAATCATTTACTAAAATAAATTCTAACAACTTGGGACATAAATATTTTACTTAAAACTCCTATCTCAAGTATACCATAGGTATCATCTTTAAGGAACTTTACCTAAATAAAATAATTGTTGTCAGGTATAAAATTTTAATAATTAATCATAATATTATAACAGTTATGTACACTTACGTCTTTTTTGTAAATAAAATAGATTTTAAATGTGTAAATTGCACTGAATCAATTGCGTTTACGCCTTAAATAAGAGCTACCACCAAATTACACAAAAATAATCTAAAAAAAATGGATACAATTAGTAGGTATTTAGGTAAGTATTTACTATTATTCTGTAAGTACCTATTTAAAAGAAGTAAATAATATTATGTTGGCAACATTAACAAAATAAGGCTTACAGCGGTTGTGTAAATATTTAAGAATTGTAAAATTAAAATTTATGTTCATGATTCGATTCATAAAAAGGAATATCATAGCTGCGCGCTTTACAAAGCCACCTGAAGGCTCCTGAAAACGGGCGCGACGCGCCTCCGGTAGTGCAATTTCCATAGTTTACTTAGTTCCATACAGTAGACAATTTACGCAGTATATTGTTCTATGTTGTATAAAGAAATTAAAAAAAATATCTAAACATCGGAAGGTTCGCTTTTAGTAAGACTTGGCCGTGCGCAAAATAAGTCAAGAACTTTCGTTTTCAAAGTTATTAAGATAAAATATCAACCACTCACAAACATAAACATCACACCTTTATTAAGGGTTAGGCAGAGGTGAACCTACCTATAGTGCATCCACATTCCGCCAGTTATGTTTAAGTCCCATGAAACAGGAGAAGAGTCTATTTCCATCAACCGGGCACCAATCCAGAATCCGCGCTGCTACTGACAAATTCCCAAGTAACACCAAAATAGTGATGATTACTGATTTTTGAGATCCATTACGATGTTCTGTCGCTTAATAGCGATGATACATACTTAGTGTCTATTTGTAAAAATAAAGGATTTGCCAAACGCTTTATTTATACTTAATCGTTGTTATTTCTCACATCTCATAAGTCTACCAAAACTTAACATTACCATAATTTTATTGATTTAATATATTATAAACATACAAAACATGTTTAGCTAAATATAAACGAGTAGAAATATAAATTGGATTGGATATTTGAAAATTACGGAATTGGATATCAATGTGCCTTTAGCGACACGATTTCCAAAATCCTTTTTGTTTTAATACCTAATCAGGCTCCTGCGCGACGCGACTCCGGTATAACAATTTCCATAAAGTTTCATAGAACTTGTTCCACCAGACATGCGTCGCGTTCGCGTCTGTCTACGGGAGCATTTAGTCAATAAGGTCGGCCATTGGGTACTCGTAACAATTATCATTACTTACATAAAATGTATTACACAAGTGCAAAACCCTTAAGAAAACATTTATAAACATTATTTACCTTAGCTTAACATTTCAAAATTGCTATTTTTCCGGACGGACGCTACCTGCAAAACAAATAAAATCTGACACTACTCCTCCGCTAAGAAAATAATAGAACTGTCAGTCGTGATAAATCAAAAATATTAATTGCATAAAATAAACCTAAAAAAATGCATTTTTGTTTTAATTTAATCAAAAACAATAATGCCCATATTCCTTTATGCAATTAATATTTTTCGAGTTGTACTTTAAATTGCTACGGTGTACATGGAGTATTTTACATCGTTTGCACCAGGCAGTCTTTAAAAAATTGGTCCTCACAGAGTGTACCTATAGTCCGACTTTTAATTAGCTGCAGTAAAATGACACTTCTTAATAACTCATTTCGGACTGAGTTTAAAGATATGCATGTCAAATAAGTTTCCTTTGTTACACTATTCTGTACTAGAAAAACAAGATTCGGTTGATGGCCGCAAAAAAACAAAATGACGGCAATTTCAGTCATTTAAGTAACACATAAGCTGTCATTTTACTGCAGCTCATTAAAAGTCCGACTATACAAAGTTTGCCAGAGCAAATTAACAATTATATAAGGGTGGCAAACGGTTTTTAATTTTATGAACCATACCAACTTTCATGCCTGAACTTAAGCATTTATTAAACCTACACAATTTGCACCAGGCCCTGGTCTGAACGTTGACCACACATTTCATACGCCCCGAACAGAAGTAACTGTTCTCTCTCTGAAGCTGGACGGTCCTCTTGAAGAACAGTTTACATGATTCGCAAGTTCTGACTCCGTAGTGTAGGCCCGAGGTCACATCGCCGCAGACCGGACAGTAGTGGTAAACTGAAAATTCAAAATGCGTTACAATTTATTGATTTTATTTTTCACTAGCTGCGCCCCGCGGTTTCACCCGCGTAAATGTCGATCCCGTGGAAAATCGGGATAAAAAGTAGCTTGTATGTTAATCCAGGGTGTCAGCTACCTCCATACAAAATTTTATCAAAATTGGTCCAGCCGTTTGAGCGTGAAGAAGTAACAAACATATAAACACACCCCCTCACAAACTTTCCCCTTTATAATATTAGTGTGACTAGCTCTATGGTGACGCCCGCCCCTACTTCACACGGTTTTAAGGCGCAAACGTCAGGTCATCCCGCGAAATGTAAATTTAGTCAGCATCAGGTTGTACTTATGCTTATCTGAATATTATTCGCGGCCATAACAAATATTTATTTATAGAATTACTAGCAGCGACACTCGGTTTCACCCGCATAAGTTTCGATCTCGTGAGAATATCGGGATAAAAAGTAGCTTGTATGTTAATCCAGGGTGTCAGCTACCTCCATACAAAATTTTATCAAAATTGGTCCAGCCGTTTGAGCGTGAAGAAGTAACAAACATATAAACACACCCCCTCACAAACTTTCCCCTTTATAATATTAGTGTGACTAGCTCTATGGTGACGCCCGCCCCTACTTCACACGGTTTTAAGGCGCAAACGTCAGGTCATCCCGCGAAATGTAAATTTAGTCAGCATCAGGTTGTATGCTTATCTGAATATTATTCGCGGCCATAACAAATATTTATTTATAGAATTACTAGCAGCGACACTCGGTTTCACCCGCATAAGTTTCGATCTCGTGAGAATATCGGGATAAAAAGTATCCTGTGTTAATCCTGGTTATATACCTACTGTCTGTGGGCCTGTGGGCTAAATTTCATCAAAATCCGTTCAGTAGTTTTTGCGTGAAAGAGTAACAAACATCCTTACAAACTTTCGCGTTTATAATATTAATAGGATTAGTAGGCCTAGTAGGATAAAAAAAAAACAAAATCATCAATAGCAGGCATGTGGAACTTCGGATGAAGCTGAATCATCATTTCAGCCAAAAGACGTCCACTGCTGGACATAGGCCTCCCCCAAGCACTTCCACTTCGACGGGTTCTGTGCTTCTCGCATCCAACGGGTTCCTGCGGCCTTCACAAGGTCGTCGGTCCACCTTGTGGGAGGCCTGAAGCTGAATACCAGTATTTTTTTTTAGACTGCAAGTCGACTCCAATTATTCAGTTATTTATAATTTTAGGTATACGGATTTTATGCAAAATCAAATTACATTTGCCATTTTCGTTTCGTGGTAATGTGGTTACTAACAGGTTAAATCCTAAGCACTGACATTTTAATTATAAAGGGTGTGGCGTACCTGCCATCTGCATCGACGCGCAAATTGTAACCATGAATAATTCAGCACATGATTCTAGAAACACCTAGCATAGATATAAAAAAAAAAACCTGTTCCATACATTTTAACCGCGCAGATATTGAAGTTTTCTAGGAAACAGCAATTTATTTTTTGATAACCGATGAAAAATTTCAACGATGTTCCTACCAGCATAAGTATTTATAAAAGCAGCATTTCATTTTACAAAGACTCAAATTACAAATGTTTAGATCGTACAATATTAACATCATTTTCGATCATAACTAGGAAGTCAGGGAAACAAATTGTTAAGCAACACAACTGTCATTCTGCGTCAGTTCTATGAGATAGCTTTAACGCGGCAAATTAACGTAGTTTGTCAATTTGCTTAGCAGTTACTTTCCCTGACTGTACATAAGTTCTATATATTTTCAATGAAAAACACAATTGTATAACAGATAATTTATTAAAAATCAATACCTATACAACACTGCAATATAAATTACTGTAAAAAAGTATATAACACTACAAAAAAAAAACTAAATATTTTCATCAAATTATTTATGCCTTTAAGGTAAACAGTTATTAAGACTTAAATTACGAACACGTTATTTAATTAATTAAGTCATTAATAAACAAGAGTGTAATAAGTAAGAGTGGGTTCCAAATAACACCCTAATTGCGTAACACACTATCTATAAATCACAATCTGAATAATTTTAAAGGATATTGCTAATCCATTGCTTCCTATGTTAGAAATATTTGTCTGCTCAAAAACGTAAATAACCCAATGAATGTTGTTGAACTGTCAAAATGAAAGTCATTCCTACTGTTATGTGTGTCAACGCAATTACCCCACAGGAGCAAATGGCAACGTAGCAGGCCCAGGAGCTGTAGCGGGACGAACTCTACTTTTTTATAAGAATTGGCAACAAACAGCAGATCTAGGTATAGATTGGAATAAGTGGAAGAAGGAGGCTTTTGCTCTGCACTGGGACACAAAAGGCTTATAATCATTATTAGGTAGCAAATCAGTTTTAAAACATCTTAATTCTGCCCCTGCAATTATCGTTTGCAAACTGAGAGACTTTTCGCATAATTTTAAGAACACTCACAGTCTGATCTCAGTCGCAATCTGTCAAAGATACCTCTAATTTCCCTACTTTTTTGACACGTGTTTTTGACATTGATTGTCGCTGAGATGAGATTGCGATTAGATTTTGAACGTTTTTAACTACGAGGATTGGTCTTCTACTACCTTGTAATTGGTGTTACGCAATTACAAGGTAGTAGAAGACCAATCCTAACCTAACAGTAGCAATGACTTTCATTTTGACAGTTCAACAACATTCATTGCGTTATTACGTTGTTGAACAGACAAGTTTTTCGAACATATGAAGCAATGGATTAGCAATATCCTTCAAAATGATTCCGATTAAGATTGATAGTGTGTGTGATACGCAATTGGGGTGCAGTTTGCATTTGTACAGACAGTAAAAATTTGCTATAGATTAACTAATAATAATTATAAAAAAAAACACAATCACCGTGATGTAGTACCTATAAATCCTACTTCTATGAACACCGTGGGTATTATAGACAATAGAGCAACTTAAAATATCCTTAAAAATATTTTTCTTGCATCTAAATACAAGACGTCAAAATTTACTCATAATTTTTTTAGGGTATTGAAAGGGTATTGTAGATTTTTATATTAACTTTGGCAAACCTCCCCGTGCAAACAGAAAACATCACAAGACCATATGTAAGGCGTCACGTTTCCGAGATAAAATGTTCAAAGTTGATCACGTGAACTTCGTATTTTTAAACTTGCTTCCATCTTGTTGCATCGACGGCGACGTCAGCTACCGATTAAAAAGCGCAGCCGCCATTTTGCAAAAAATCAAAATAAAAATGGCGGACGGGTTGGTAGATGCCACGGACCTTTAAAGCCATTTTTGTATAATAAATCACAATTGAAGCAAATTCAACGTGTTACAAACACGATTCATCAAACATAACTAAGCTGCCACTAAACTAAATAGATGCCTTTATGAAGCCTAAAAATTTAAAATGTATGCTGTATTTTAACGTTTTGACCGCCACACGTCAAAAAATCAAAAACGTGCCCTCGGCGTCACAGTCTGTCATGTAGTCGAACCGTGGCGTGCTGGGACCTGGGCACATTTTGGTTTGTCATCTATACATGGCTGTGGCGGTCAAAAGGTTAAGTACCTATAACTTTTATTATAATAGAAATATTTTTATTTCTCATGTCACCAATCTTCCACATACATTAAAACCAATAACAAAAGATATATAAAACTATTAAGTATGCACGTATTTGTATTACCTGATTTCCGAGATTCGTTATACAATATCTTAAAGCGATGGTCACAATCTTTTTCTACAAACAACAAATTAGTTAGGTTTACATGCAGAACTCAATGGGGCTTTCAGTCTCGATGCATTACTGAGTCCCGGGAAAAAAAACGAGACTCGATGTGGTATCGAAATTCCCGGGAAAAACGAGAATTTTGAGACTATTTGAAAACTAGGTTTCTTACTTATAGGCTATGCAATTAGGCAGTCAAAACAAGATATTTTAATCAAGTAGGTACATTATTAAACAAACGCAAATTAAAAATTAAAAAAAAATATTTGTTGAAGATTTTTCATTTTTGTAGTAGGCACGGAAGAAACAAAGTGTTTAATGTGGTTTCAGACGGAGAGGACCTAATTTTATTATAAAAGTAACCCGCGTCTCAAGTCTCAAAAGTCTCGTTATTCCCGTGACCGAAAATATTAGTCTCGAGTCTCGAAAATACCAAAAAATCGTCGAGACTCTCGAAATTTTTGAGACCGACATTCCCGGGATGAAAGCCTTGTCCGGCCCAGCGCGTCAGTCGACCGACCGGCGGCAGCGCGACGTAACTGTACGCGTGTAGCGATACATCAGGGCTGCTCTGTAGTTGTTCACAAGTTTTCATTGATATAGCTACGTTCGACCGACGTCAGCGCTGACCGTCTGTCGACTACTAAATCTAGCCTAAAAGGCACTTCCACATTATGCGTTACACTGGCACTTTCTTAGTCTCACGAAACTTTCATACAACCATCTTCCCTTTTAGATTTCTAAATTTGTTTAGGTATAATCGTATTTTTTTGTTCATTTTGTATAACAACTTAAAAACGTAAGTAACTTTCTAATGAAAATTTCATTAATCATTAATGTTCTTTCTGTGAGAAAACGTCGAAAATTAATATTGAAATTATAATTATCAAAGTCTATGTGACAAACGAACAGTATTCTCATTAAAAGTATTATTTTATTTATTTAAATTAAGGCTATTGGCAGTGAATTTTGAGAATAAGCATCAGTACAATACGGCCGATGAATCATGGCCGGTCTGAACACAGGTTCTCCGAACTGTCGCGCATGTTCTCTCACTCACTCTCGCCTTTTTTTTTTCAGATGGAAAATCATCAAATGACCCGCTCTGGGTGGAGCGGAAGAGAGTGCCAGACTCTTACTGACTAAAATCCACCCGTGTTCCCTCCTTAGCCCTTTATGTTCCGAGCCAGCGGTAACCCTTTCGGACAATCCCGCTGACCCGGCAGGCTTCGGCCCTCCTTTGCTAGCATGACTGCTTCACTTACACTCGCCTTACATCTCAATTTGGTTCCTAAAAAATATTATTGCGCAGCCTTCTACGCAAGTTCGGAGCGGCCATGATACATCAGCCATATTGTTAGCTCAGGTTTTCCTTCAGCGTTCCTTTTTCGCGCACTGGATTGTCAACGCTCAACACCGAGAGTTGAAAAACCAGTGCGGGATAAAATCCCGCCACGATATTTTTCCGTCCGTGCGAAGTTGGGCTAAGAGGATCATTTATTTTTAAAGTAGGTACTTGGCTGGTTTCAAAGCTCAAAAAAACTTCGTTTCAAGAGCTACTTTTTTAAATAAATTGAGGCTCTTCCCCCGCGCTCCTTCTTCAGTCTCACCAACGTTGGCAACATACCGACTTCAATACATTTGTGATACCTGCAAAATTTGCAGGATCTTTTATAAGGAGTTAAAGAACATCCACCGGTCTTCTTTACACAGTCAAATGTCAAAGACTTGTCAAAACTGATTGCTCTCTTGAAGAAGGACTTGCAGGATTCACAGGTGTGGATTCCGTAGTGTATACCGCTCACGAAGTCACCACAAACTGGACACAGCATATCTATTGCTGCTTTGCCTAACAAAAAAGAAAAAAAAAATCACATTAATTCGCAGTTTTTAGGTTAGGTTAAATAGGTTAATTTAAAATGAAATGTGTTAAGTTTCTCGGGAAAGTTTTGAGTTTTAATCATGAACACATTTTTTGTGAAGTACTGGAAGATTAATTGGGACCTTCCATGAAATAAAATTATGTTATTACAATGATTTGAGATTTAAAAATAAAACACAAAAAATATATAATTATCTAATCTATAGGTAGGAAATTATTTACCTGGTTCGTTTTTCGTCCAGACATTTAAGGAAAATCAAAATCAAATCAAAATCAAAAGTCATTTATTAAAACTAGGCTGAGAATCAGCACATTTCGAACGTCAAAATTACAAAAGACAGTCCCCCAAAACGCCCGCCCTTCACCACTTCCTAGTGCTTTCGCTGGGGAGAAGTGGCGCAACAAACTCCCCAGCAGCACAGCTGTCTGTTCAGTTAGAAAATACTTGATTGTATACAATAACTAGGTATGAAAAGTAATTTAAATTACAGGACACAGAACATTAAATCAAATTATTTGCCATATGTTAGGTTAGCCACGCCAATCCATACTTCCATACTAATATTATAAAAATATTATAAATTCGAAAGTAACTGTCTCTCTGTCTGTATGTTACCTTTTCACGCCTAAACCACTGAACGGATTTCGATAAAATTTGGCAGAGAGATAGATTGCATCCCGGGGAAGGACATAGGATAGTTTTTATTCCGATATTCCTACGGGATCGACAGTTACGCGGGTGAAACCGCGGGGCGCTCCTAGTATATAATAAAAACCAAAACGTATTTTTCATTATTATTTTTAATATTGTTTAATGTTCAATTTAAGAGTGCGAACAGACTATAACCTTAATTAATGGAAGAAAAACAAAATGGATCACTTTATAAATGACATAATATTATTTAGAGACCATTCAAAATAAATAAGTATAAAGTACTCTATAACTGAAGTAAAAAAAACACTAAAACTAACGTAACATCACGTTTGTATTACCCGGACGATTAGGCAGAGGTCCGTACAGACGCCAGCACATCAAGCTACTACAATCTGTCAAATTTCTTTAATAGATTTTCAACTTTATCACTATAGCTTAAGGGTCAAAGTTGATTGGGAAAATTTGACAGTTTCGGGTAGCTTGATGTGCTGGCGTCTGTATCTACAGTTCACCCACATTCCGCCAAATATGTTTAAGTTCCATGTAACAGGGGGGCGCGGGGGGTGTCTCTTGCCATCAACCAAAACCAACAATATTATTGAATTAATTTAAAAAATACTTAAAATCACAACGTTAAATAAAATTATATTACAGATCTATATGGTTTCTTTTAAGGTGAATGCGCAGTGGTAGACCGCGAAATTCAAATTTTCTTACGTTTTTTCCAATTTGCAGGTCAGTTTCAGGTTGTATCTTGATCAAAATAATGATTCGCGGCTATACTATATTATATGTATTTACAGAATTATAGTCATTAGAATCACACTAATATTATAAAGGCGACAGTTTGTGAGTGTGTATGTGTGTGTTTATGTTTTTTACTTCTTCACGCTCAAATGACTGGACCAATTTCGATAAAACTTTGTATGGAGGTAGCTGACACCCTGGATTAACACAAAGGCTACTTTTTATCCCGATATTCCCACGGGATCGACATTTACGCGGGTGTAACCGCGGTAATCATTTATATATCTGTTTATGTTATATAGATAGATAGAATACTCTACAGACATAAATATAGAAACTATACAAAGGGTGAGTAGGGTGACACAATGGGCGGTCTTATCGCTAAGAGCGATCGTTTAATGACCACCTTTGGATGGATTAAAAAGGGGAAGAACAGACAAAATACTGTAGGTAGTCTGTGGTGTAACATTTACATTATACAATAAATATGGGACGTTGCACTTGCACAAGATTAGTGACGTCATAAACAAGATGGCGTGCACCTTTCCCACACTTTCGCGCCAAATTGGCAGTAGACTATCTCGATGACGGCATTATGTTTTAATTCAAGGAATACCTATATAACTGTCATAGGATGACTATTATGAAACTAGCGAAAAGGCCACGCTACGCACGGATTTTTAAACTTTGCAAACATTGAGATTTCTTTATGGAATAAATTATCTAAATTATGGTAAAACAGCATTTAAATCCGTTGCGTAGTTTAGAAGAACAACGGGTCATGTAGGTTTAAAATCATTGTGAATGTGGCTCAACAATATAATTTAAAGTGTTAAGTACTTAGTTACTTATAAATAACTTAAAACGGCTAATTCATTGATTCCCATAATCTTCAAAATCACAGTTCGATCATGGCAAATATTAGCTAGGTTTTTTCTATAATTATCACGGCTCATGATTATGAAAATTATTCTGATAAGTAACAATCCCTTCTACCTTATGTAAGACTGCTTTGCACCCAAAATAACTTCTTCTGCTGCACTGCCATCGTTCCTTGGAGTTTCTGGAGTAATGCAGCGAAAACTTGTATCCGTCTACGACCATCACCATCCTGTTGTTTTTTGACCATTCATAGAAAACTGTAAAAATAAAATTACATGTAACTGATTTTGATACTTTGGCGCAGTTTGATTATTTCTTAAGTTGTTGCACATAATTATACTTACTTGGCATAGATCTATTGAAAAAACATTGTGTTAAGCCGGGTCCAGAAGAATGTAATGTGTAATGTAATACGAATAGTGTGGACAGCATACACTCAACGCGAATCCTGTATGCTGCTGTGTTCTATTGCGAGAGCCTTCATGTTCGCGTTAAAAACCGACAGCCAATGGAACTGCGAGCGCCAGCCGGAGCGTGCATTACACATTACACACGTCTACATTCGGCTTAATACATAGTAGCTTCTGGAGCAAGTTACTCCAATTTTACCGAGTCATTGTTCGTTTGATTCGTCAAGATATTTTTGAAGATTATTTGTAATCGATTCGAGTCATAATCGATAAGTTCTGAATGCGCATTCACAACATATCGATTGATCAGGTAGGTAAATGAAACTTCGATTAAATCTCACTAAATCTGTATTTAAGGATTAACCTAATGAATTGAATAATTCATAATAACGCATTACAATGTATAAATAAGTAGGTAAGAAACGTTTAATTACCCCGGAAAAAAAATGAGATCTAGATTTATAATTTCTTTATGGCTGACATAGCCCTTACAAGTTGGTAGAATAGAGGGTGTAAGGGACATCGCCGCGCAGCCTTTACCATGGATTCAGTACATGATCCTGTACCCCTCGGTGTTGAAAGGGGATTAAAGATTTTGATATGGAGCCTGGCATACTATACAGGGTGTAATTTTAATCTGAACAACTTTTACTATGTCAAACCTAAAATCGTGAAAAAAAAATTTGCTGTTCCCTACAGCTGATCTTTTATTCGCGAGATTGGTTTTCACCATATGAGAATAACGGTGATTAAAATTACATTCAGTAGGTATACTATTGTCGCGCCATTTTGTTTATTTTTTTTTTCATTGATATCAGCAATCGATTTACATAGGTATCATGTGACCGCCATTTTGAAAAAAAAATGGCGCGGCAATAGTATACTGAGTGTAATTTTAATCACCGTTCAAGAATCATGTGCCGAATTCATGGTATAGGAATAACTTAATATTGTAGGTTTTTTATACACATCACACACATAACATGACTTCACGCCTGTTTTCCCGGAAGGGTTAGCCAGGGGTGTTCCTAATAGTACCTACACCGACATTTCGCCAGATATTTGTAAGTCTCAAGTAATATGGGGGCGAGTCTTTAGTTTGAATAAATGCTATTAATTTGCTGCCGTTTCATTACAATAGTAACAAAAGAGTTTCATAATTAATATACTTAGTAAAAATAGCGTTATTATTTATCTCACTACTAAAAGGAAGAAAGTTCGGAAAGTTTGTACATAATACAATTGAGTAGGCTTTGTAGACATGATGAAATTGAAAACTTCTGCCAACTCGAAATAGGAGCTTCAGGAACTGTTACATAATCAATATAAATTGTCATTTTCCAAATCTAAATTCTTGAAAAAAAATCGTGTAATTATCGTCTTATACAGGGTTATTGGTAAAACATTAACAACCTCTTAAGAGGTCATAGTACTCATCATTATGAACAACTTTTTTTCCGTTCCCTACATTTTGACGAGTTATACGAACGAACATAAATTTAGGGAACAGCTGGTTTTTTTACCAATAACCCTGTATAGTGCAAACTAAGTTATTGCCTTCAAGTAGACACGAATTATCGGCATTCGAGTAAAAAATAAATAAGAAAATGAAACCATCAATTTTATCCAATCCATTCATCGCAGAGTGCAGAGTATGAAGCAAGTTGGCAAAGCGTTGAGCTAGGAAATTTACATAATTTTGACTGTTCATATTGAAAAATTAAAAATTGTCATTTTCCAAAACGTAACGATTATGTAACAGTTACTGAACCTCCTATTTCGAGTTTGCGAAAGTTTCCACACCTGTATATTATGCATATTTCACGACCTAATAATGGTCGTGAAATATGCATAATTATACAGGTGAAATTGAAACTTTTACGGAAAGAATAGAGGCTAGGAGATACCTGAACCTAATCTATGACTCGCTACCAGGCTTTCATAGCTTTCTTATTTGCAGTCAAAAACTAAACTGGGTCCGTTTAGTGACGTCGTGTCAAAGCCATAATGTTCCGTTGTGAAACAAGGATGGCGCTATTCGCCCTGTATACCTCCGTCTCGTTCTTGCACTAGAACAGTGATAACGTCAACGCTTGAGTAAACGACCCCTCTATGTAGTAAGTACCTAAGATCAAGACCAGAAGAAGTTACAATTACTAAGAGTATATTTTAACAAATGCTCAAAAAACACAGAATACAATTTCACAACCAAAATATCATCTACTTACTATTTTACTTCTCTAGGAAACACCTTTATTGCATAATTTACTAATTTAATCTCTTCACCTATAACCAATAGGTAATCTTGTAATTTGACTAGTGACATACATACATTCTTAGATCATAATAATTTATTTCTCGTTAGTCCATTTTACTGATTAGTTTTTCAATAGCTACCTTATCTTTTTTTTAACCAGATGGAGGATTCTTAGTAGAACTATAATGATACTAGCGTCCGCCTACGGCTTCGCCCGCGAGGTATATCGATGAAAACTATCCTATGTCCTTCTCCGGAATGCAATCTATCTCTCTGCCAAATTTTATCGAAATCCGTTCACTGGTTAAGGCGTGAAAAGGTAACATACAGACAGACAGACAGAGTTACTTCCGAATTTATAATATTAGTATGGATGGATAGTTTTCACCAACTAACAAGTACAGTAACTACTATCCCGCACATCTTATGATAGTCGTTTAAAACTGGGAATTTCGACAAGAAATTTGACAAAAATGAGAGCAACTTTTTTATGGTCATGTCCATCCCAAGTAAGGTTTAGACCGATTGATGAGAAGTTCAGCTGCATCGTGGTTGTGGACACCCTTGACTTCGATGATGCGTTTCCCTCGGGTCTTCAGAACACCCTTGCAGCATCTGTAGGAATGGGTAGAGCAGGTCCATCTGACCACACCATTCCGAACCGAGTGCCGGCAGTAAGTGTAATTTTGATACGCTATTAGAGGTTTTCCTCTAAGAGATGGGATGATGTATGCTGCTTCGTGACCATTGAGGATTTTTTCTGTAATTTCATAAAATATTTGCGTTAGTTAATCGCGAGTACGCGATTTTTTGGGACTCGGGAGTTTAATAAGCGTCGTTTAATTACAAAATTGCTTGCAGTCTTAGCTATTTTATAGTAGAATAGGCATTGTTGTATGATTAGGAGTGGAGTGGTTACCCATTAGATTTAACGTAAAGACTTGGACTGGTATGAGAGAGCCCAGTATCCTGGATGAAGTAGATCTACGGGGATTTTTTCCACAGGACTGAAAATACTGAAATTGACCGGGGATTTTTTTTTTTGTAGATTTGATTTGTTTCGAGTTTTTTTTTTTATTGCTCCTGAGTAAGTCTGTCTATAGTGATGTTTACTTCAACTACCACTAGAATAACTAAACCTTCGAGCTACACAACCCGGATTAAAGAAATAATAAAGCTCATGTAATACTTTCAAATATATTTTTATACAAAAATAGAGAGCAATGGAACACAAGTGCACTAATACTGAAAATACATCGAATATTCACCACTACAGCATCCAGTGAAAAAAATAGGCAAGAATTTACAATAACACACAGAGATCACAAAGTTGAGTTTCTATCACAAATTAGCACCTTACAGTAAAAGATAGTTTTAGTTTAAAAATACTATAGTACGGAAACTAAAACGAACTCACGCCATTCTTGGACGAAGACAAATAACACATATTAAACCATGTCATGTCAGACTAACTTATAGATTACATATTATACAGCGTGGCAGGGGACATGGACGCACAAACTGTAACCAAAACTTCTTCAGCACATGATTCTAGGCTAGAAATTATTCGTCGGTTATCAAAAATAAATCAGCTGATTCTTAGAAAAGTGCAATCAATACCTATGCGATCAAAATGTATGGAACAGCAATTTTTTTATGTGAAAACTTCTTTAGGCGCGTTGGTCATTTTTTGAGACGGGAAAAAAACCATTCAACTCGCGCCACTGTTACCGTAAGCGACACCGCGCGTGTTTTGTTTATTAAATAAGACGATTAAAAAAATACCCGCTTCGGATGTGTTCGGCTGTCTTCGGGATGTACTCGGTTTTAATGTATATCCGACATGTCAGTGAGTGATGGCAAAGTATTTTGTTTGTCTTTTGTTTTTACTTCTGTCTGGCACTCTTTTTTTTATAACCGACATACTGACGTTGCTCAAAAACTGGGACTGTGCTGGCCACGCCTGCCGTATGCATAATGAACTATGGGCTAAAATAACCACTACGTGGAGCCGACACAGCTAGAAGGCTTCGTGACCCCGTAGATGTCGGGACGAGCTGGAAAAAACAAAAGACTAGTGGTTCACTTTAGCCCTGGATCGAAAGAGATGGAAGTCATGGGGAGAGACTCAGCAGTGGGATGATGCAGGCTAACAGTAGCAGTAACCGATGAAAAAATTTAACGCACGGTGGTTCAGACTCATGCACTGAATCCATGGAAATACGTTACGCGTCGATGTCCTTCCCACCCTGTATTTGAGCACCTTGTTTAATCCACTTATGGGCCCCTTACATGACCTAAAGCGCGGTCACTGTCGGACTGCATAGAAAAGAAAGAGAACGCGATGACACAACGCTGGCAATTTATTGCAAAACTTGAAGCAATTATTTAATTACAAAAAATCGTTTGTTTGGATTAAAAAATTAAAACAGTAGTGTTTTAGTATGTTGCTTGTAGAATAATCTGACAAAAAATCAGAATGATTGTAATTTAGTATGATTTTTATTATAAAAATAATTTTTTTTAGAGGTATCTTCACGATTTTTTTCAATCGTACTTTACTGTAGTCGATCATATACTTTTATTGTTTCTAAAACTTGCGCTTTTTTGCGTTTAGGTCCTGTAATCCCCTTAAATCTGCCCAAAGCCTCAAGAATACCTACTACATAAAAGAAGAGCAATGGCTAGATTTGTTCTCTTTGGCTAATGCCTGACTGAAAATATGACATAGCGATCGAAATATTCCTTCCATATATTGAGCCATTCATTTAGTGGCATTGTCAGTCATTACACCCAATACATGAAGGAATTTAATCTTACAATGAACTTTTTTTTTTAACACAGAATGAACAGGAGATAAATTACATAATATGTATGACACTAGGAAAATGAGGAAGACATTACTAGAGTCCGTTTCACGAAAGAAGTCCCGCGGCATTATGTGGAACTAATAATTATTATATACCTAGTTAGCAACATTCCTACACCACCCTCCTACCTCAGACACTTTTCTCTATTTAAGATTGTTCATTTTATTAACCAGTGCCTCTACTAAGACGTCGAGATAAATAAACCAATCAATATTTAGGATTCCGTCGCACGACAGTGGCGCCGTTTCTACGAGACTTATTTCGTGAAACAGACTATATTGCCACCATCTTAACTGACTCGGGTTATCGAACAAACACCAACACCCATATCTACATTTTTGAAAAGTTTTTGAAATTGATTGTCGCTGAGATGGATTGAGACTTGAATTTCAACATTTTTTTAAGTACGAGAATTGGCCTTCAGGTTTAAACCATCGAGCCAGTTATTGAATTAAGAACCTAACTGGTATATTATACAGTTCTTTATACAAAAATGACAGCTTAGTTCGGTGTTGTCATTTTACCATCGAAATAAAGTTCGAAGTACAAATACTGGCTCAAAGGTTTAGGCTAGAACTAAAGTTAGATTTCGTTTCGTAATAAGAAGGCAAAGGTTTTATGCAATGACAACGACGCAGCTACCGAATCAGAAAAGATGGCAACATAATATATTTTATTATGCTGATCCTAAGGCCCTTTATACACGGCACGGTTTCTCTACGGAACGGTGTAGACCCGCGCCGTAAAAAAATCGTGTGACCTTGTATGTGACACGGTTCTTTGGTATATGGCGACGGCGCCGTGCCGTAATGCCGCCGTGTCGTCAGCATGCTTTAGTGATCCATACAACACTGATGACCGTGCCTACACACGGCGAATAAACCGCAGAATTTCACAAAAAGATAAACGTGTGTGTACAAAGGACGTAATGCTACTGCTACATTGTCGCGATAAATCGAATTATACTTCGCGCGCTGTCTGCACAGCGAGACGTCGAGTGATTTTCAAGTGAGATCGTGTCGAGTGTAGTTCGCCTTATCGCGACAATGTAGCCGTAGCAAAACGAAGACGATGTCAAACAAAAAACTCCGTAGGTGGATGATTGTGAAGATTTTTCGCATACATCAATCTATTTCGTTCGGTATACACTTTGGCAGGGCAACCGTGAGTATTGTGGGTGTAACATGACCAATAGCAATGGTCTCCTTGGTACTGCATCCTGGTGAATGTGAAGTCTCCCAGCTTCATCAGTCGGTCCCCACCTCTTGAGATCATAAACTTTACTGGAAAATAAACGTAGTATGAGGATATTTTATCAACAGTTAAGGTTATCTATCGGACAGTATGCTCCGCAGCACAGCTCTCAGTCAAATGCAGAAACCACGACTTATTACGTCATCAAGTTATGTCAGTGTCATTTTTTATGCCATGAGATGGCAAACAGGCAGGCAACGTAATGATTAATGGTTACCGAAGCCGATCGACATTGCAATTACCAGAAGCATCGCAGGAACGGTGTCATTCAAAACAGAAGTATCTTGTGTTGTGTCTCTCTGCATGTGTGCTGCACTTGCGAAGTTGCGACCACTAGACAATAGAGGCACAGTTCCATTTAGGCTACAGTGGTATGCATGAAGGAGCCTCCCTCCGATCCCTCCCTCCCCGAATGTGATCTTCTGTTACATTCGGCGCACCCTAGGTAATCGACTTCTGTCTATTCGCTAATCCTTTCACCACGTTGGCAAGTATAAGTCGTAATCGTGTTTGCCTTTTGCCATCGATACGCTAAAAACATAACCCTCCTTCTGGCGCAGTCGGGTAAAAAGAAGATTAAGGCTACGCTAAGTAAGTGTTCTTAGTTTTGCGCTGTATGAAAACGTTGGGATCATCTTCTGCATCCCACGGCCACGTTACTTACGTAGCGTGGTCGTGGGATGCGTGGTTGGTAAACAAGAGACCCTGCGCTTTTGAACTGCGTTACGTCTTCGTGCATGTCCTGACATTGTTCTCCTCAGTAAAAGGTAGGACAAAATATAAAGTCTATTCTACGTTCGCGATTTAGTTTCCAAACATGTAAACTAATATTAATTTGAAAAGCAACTTTAATACCCACACATAAATTTCAGTTTGTACTGCAACTTTAACCATTTTTATGACTTTTAAATAGTACTAGTCATTCTGCAATCAACTAAATTTACAGTACCATAACGTTGATATGATATATAATGTTTAAGCGGAAATAACATAAACTGGAAACAAGGACTTGAAATAGGCTTATCTTATCGTTTACAACCATAACACAATATATAATCACGATAAATAAATAAAGTTTACATTTATGCTTCAGTTTTCAAAAAGTGCAAACAATGGCTATGTGGAAGAGCAGTGTCTCCTAGACTCCTTCATGGACTTATGGCATAATTACTTAATCTAGTAACAAAACAATACTTAAATCAAATAAAAATAAGGATAATATTAGTGATAATATTATTTGAGAGTTAATACCTGTGTGTAGCATGTCTGTATAATAAGCAAGCAAAATAAAACTTGATTGTTCCCATAAAAAAAAATGATGTATATTCCATAATATTAAAGAAACAAATTCATTATTTAAAATACTACAAGACAAGACTTAGTTAAATTACAGCAAAAAATAAGAATTCATTTACTCTCCTTACAAGTTCTACAACAAGTCAAATATATTTTTATAACTTCTTTGGAAACATTACAAAACTTAGTTTTCAATTCGGCATCCATGACATCTTTATTGGCATGTTTAAACAGTAAATGTATGGTATGTAAAACACTGAATAAGTCTTCTATAGGCACATAGAACTTAATAGTAGAATTAACTTCAGTCCTAGGCTGTATCAACCGCTCCCTACCATTCACATCTATGACGTCATAGCTTGCAAGCATTTTGTAGTCTTCAAAGTTTTTATTTTGTTTGTTTTTCATTTCCTTCACCTCTTTAATGAAGTCCTGGTACCTTTCTGTGTTGATGAAGTACAAGCTGTTGCTCTTTTTGCGACCAACAAGGTTTTTTAGTTTATTGTTGAATTCTTCTTTAATTGGGATAACGTAGTTTACAGAAAATTTTTCTAAAACTGTAATTAAAAGACATTTATTTTTATGAAATTTTTGCAATATACATTTGCTCAGGCAGACAGGAATAGAAAAAGGCAATTACCATGAATTAATAAATAAAAACAATTAAACTTCAAAGTATATTTTATTTAAACAACACATTACACAACATGACATATTCATTAATTATTTAATTACTTAGAAATCATTTAATTTCATCATTTGTCATCAAAACAATGTATCATTATTTTTTTTTTATACAAGGTAAGTACAACTTTATAGTTACCACTGCAAAGATTTAAAGAATATTATATAAATATTTTTTTGGAAGGCACATAAAATTGCTCTTATTATTATTTATTAAACACTAGTTATATCTATCTATAAATAACGTCGTTCAACTCTTCATTAATTTTTTTTTTATTAAGTAATTTAATTAATTATGATATATTTTTTTAACAAGTATATTTTTTTATTTCATAGAGAGTTTAATCACAAACTGACTATGCCACCCATATTGCTACAAACAATTATTCCTATAAATCCAATTTCAGCTAACTTATGTACAAAAGTGTACAATCCTTTGACAATGGGGTCGCAAGAATGCTATGCACCTACCAACAAAATAGGGATAGTTGCTTTACCAAAACTATACTATTAGCTATCTGAATCTTTAAATATATTCTGATATACGTTCAAATATTTCGTATAAATCTTTACAAGAGCAAACAAGTTACCAACCGAAGATAAAAGTAGGTCATCGTTGCTCTACTTAATCATTTCTAAATAAAACAGTAAGTTACAATAAACAATTGTCCTATATGAACATAAGGATTAAATAGTGCATGATACGTTGATTAAACTCCTTTTAAATGACTATAAAATGTTTAATTGGAAAATTTATAACTAATTCACTCACCAAAACATGTTGATACAGCGATATTCCGCAAAACAAAAGGGAAATCAAGTAATGAGCATATACCAGCACACTTTAAATGTAACAAATTAGTATTATTGTGATTAAACAAGACTGTAAACACTTTACATTTAAAAAAATTTGAAACTCCGCGCACAATTTTAGGTTATGTTATATACACTGACACTTTATATTGTTCCCACATTTAATAGACTATGATTTTCACAAAATTATACCATTGGCACTAGAATTAGGTCGATTTGGGGAATTTACAATAAATCCCTGTGTTTATTTTTGTTTTTTTAATTACCCGTCATCCGTCAATCTGACACGACTGTCATTTCGTTGCGTTTCGATTCAGGCGAAGACACGATTCAAGGAATATAATTTGATAGCTTTCTTCGTCGCGTTGACAGTGGCGCCACCCCAAATAAACGACGGCAAACATTTAGGCATAGTGCATTATTTGACTGCAAAACTCGGGAATTCGGGAATCGGGTTTTGACCATGTCGGACGTATTGGGAACAAACTAGCATCACACCCTCCGGGTAGTAAACAGTTCTGGTCCCTGTCTAAAGCGGTTGAAACGAATTTCTGTCGTCCCACTTTACCTCCAATGATGAAACCAGATGGGTCGCTGGCTCACTCTGCAAGTGAGAAAGCAAATTTATTTGCATCTCTCTTTGCAAGCAATTCACGTCTGGACGCTGGCTCGAAGCAACCACCCACTGTATCTCATTGTGGCTCCTCGATGCCGGAGATCGCAATTCACATTAAAGAGGTCCGAAGAGTATTGTGCAGTCTGGACGTGAACAAGGCAAGCGGGCCTGATGGTATTCCAGCGAGAGTGTTGAGGCAGTGTGCGCCTGAACTGTCTCCTGTGTTGACACGCTTGTTCCGCCTCTCTCTTGAAAAAAGAACGGTGCCAAAATCCTGGAAGATTGCAAATGTACAACCAGTGCCCAAAAAGGGCGACCGTGCAGACCCTGCCCATTACCGTCCAATCGCCATTACCTCCATTCTGTGCAAGGTTATGGAAAGGGTACTGAACAGTAAGTTGCTGACCTACCTTGAAGACAATGATCTCCTCAGTGACCGTCAATATGGCTTTCGCCGGGGACGGTCAACTGGCGATCTTCTTGTGTATGTCACGCACTGCTGGGGCGAAGCCATCGAGAAACACGGCGAAGCACTTGCTGTATCGCTTGATATCTCGAAGGCCTTTGACAGGGTCTGGCACGCCGGTCTACTCAGCAAGCTTCCTGCTTATGGCATCCCCGCTGATTTTTGTAGCTAGATATCAGACTTCCTGAGTGAGCGAGCGATCAGAGTGGTCGTTGACGGCTGCTCCTCTGACCTTATGGCTATTGATGCCGGAGTTCCTCAGGGGTCTGTTCTCTCTGCAACTCTTTTCCTGCTGCACATCAATGACCTACTTCGGCCTGGTATTGTTGGGTACGCAGATGACAGTACTGTTTCAGAGAGATACTTGTCCAGCGCAAAAGCCAGCGGGGCCGAAGTTCGTTTCTTGAGAGAGGCCATGGTAGAGCGGACAGATTTGACCTTAAGCCTTGTCTCCCAGTGGGGTGATGACAATTTGGTCTCTTTTAACGCCACCAAGACACAAGCGTGTCTTTTTACCGCCAAAAGGAGTCATTTTGACCAGACTCCTACTTTCCGGGGTACATCTGTTCCTGTAACAGATCGGCTCGAGCTCCTAGGCATGGAGTTGACGTCTAGTCTCAACTTCGGCGCTACCATCGAGTACAAAGCCCAAACTGCGGCCAAGAAGCTGGGCATCCTAAATAGGGTGAAGCGATACTTTACGCCTGGACAGCTTTTAACCCTTTACAAAGCGCAAGTCCGATCCTGCATGGAGTATTGCAGCCATCTTTGGGATGGCTCAGCGAAATATCAACTTGCCGCGCTTGACTCGGTGGAACGCAGAGCTAAGAGGCTCATTGGCGACGAAGAACTGGTGGATGCCAAGCTTCACAGCTTGGCTCATCGCCGCAAGGTTGCCTGCTTGTCGGTCTTCTACAGATTGTACTTCGGTGAGTGTGCCCAAGAACTCCACGACCTCATTCCACCGGCCCCCTTCTACCTTCGGACATCCAGACGCACTGCAAGTTACCATCCCTACCTAGTTGCTATTCCACCAATTCGCACTAAGCGTTTTCAAATGTCTTTTATAATGCGCACAGCAAAAGAGTGGAACTCTTTACCTGCGTCTGTGTTTCCGAGCTCATACAACCCGAATCTCTTCAAAGTAAGAGTGAACAGGCTTCTTCTGGGTGAGCTCACTCCATCGTCGACTTTGTCTCTGTCAACTCTGACCTAGACTAGAGTCAAGAGCAAACCCATTTCAAATAAAAAAAAAAAAAAAAAAAAAGGAATAGGTACCAAAAAATATCTATATCTAAGAAGCGCAAAGGAATCAAGTGATAAAAAATAAATGTAGCTAGGTACCTTAACCTTCGTTGACATTGAGCAATAGGTTGACTTTCGATCTACCGACACTAGCGATCTTTATCTACCTACGTTTAAAGTACCTACTTACCAAATATGAAGTAGCACCTATCGATTATACAGACGCATAATATTAGGTAAGTATCGAAATTCAAATATTTAATTATCATTTATTTACACCACTTACACAAAAAATAATAGAAAAAATAATGCACAAAAATAAACTTACTGCCGTAGTCACAGACGTCACTTGCCGTAGCTCTGTCAGTCAAAATGATGGAGCATTTAAATTTTGTTGACATGGGCTAAAATATATTAGCCAATTTGGTAGATTATTTTTATGTGTCGTGTCGTGTCTGAGTGCGGCATTAAGCTCGGCCGATTAACGACAAAATATAGTGTGACTGACATGACTTCCTCTAATGATTATGATCAGTGTTATATTTTCTGATATTGCCATAAATGTCAATGAAGACCCTTGCCGGACACTTGAGCGTCTTCCGTTTAGAGCAGTACCAGCACCTGGACTTCCAGCTGTTTGAGAAGGTGTAATCTTGGAAGACCATAACGGTTCTGCCACCAGACGTATGCAGGATCTCATAATGTAAATCTGAAAGAAAAAGGCGTTACTTTTTTATTAAATTAGTTTTTTTTTTTCATCTTTGACCGAGGCAGAATTTCATTATGGTTTAACACAGAGCGATAGAGCATCAGCACCGTTGGACTAGGGAAGTCATCTAGTGATATTAATGTAGGTACTATTTACTAATACCAAAATTATGAATACCTACCTACTTCATATGTATACCAAATATTTGCACTTAGGTACCTAAGTAGATTAACCAGTGGTGGACGTCTTTCAACTGAAATGGTGATGATGTTGATAAAGTAGATACTTACACAGGTACTTGTACTTTGTACTTGAGTTGTTGATATAACATAGTGGAAAATATCACCTGGTTCTGCGGCTAGGGATTCAAACTTTTACTAGAGTTAAAGAAATAGTGCATTTAAAATAATAAAAAAAATATTTAATTTATTTAACACACATGTTATAATCTCAACATTGGGAACAGCAGACACTTTTAGGTAAAGTCATGGAAATTAATTGTTTAGCAAATTGACTATCAAATTAAATAGTCTCTAAGTCCTGTATATTCAATCACAACTGTCATTCTTTGACAGTTGTATGAAATGATTATAACACGTCAAATTGACGTACCTAATGTTTCAATTTCTCTGACTGTAGGTACATGTACAGACGCCAGCACATCAAGCTACCCGAAACTGTAAAATTTTCCGAATCAACTTTGAACCTTACGCTTTAGTGATAAAGTTGAAAATCTATTAAAGAAATTTGACATTGTGTAGTAGCTTGATGTGCTGGCGTCTGTACATGGCTGCCAATAAATTGCAATGAAAATAATGTAGCCCAACGGGCAAGATTTTAGTTTTAAATTCGGACAAAAAGCGAAATTAACAAATTATAAGTCAATTATAATTATTGTACAAGCGTTTCGTTATTGCTAATAGGAATATTTACTAAAACTTAACTTTTGTAAATACAAAAATAGAACTATGGGTGGGTTTAAACCTAACCCACTAATAACATTGCTATTAAACTATAAGATATTGCTAAGACCATAGATTTTCTTAGTTTAATACCTACCTATAAGATTGCATTGCACAAAAAACACCAACACAAAATCTAGCCTCCAAATGCTCAAAATAAAATTCGCATTGTATTTATGACATTCATACATTGTAAGTAAGTATTACCTATACCTACTTAGGACTAAGCTCTAAAAAAACTCTTACCTACCTATAATTTTTACATAGAATAGGTAAGGTTGGGAAATAAATTGTACAACAAATTGACCGTACATTGAAATCCCAACAGACTGTCAATCTTCGACATGTAGAAAATATCAAATTGGCATAATGTATCGAATTTCGCGGACAAGTGCCACCGGAACGCACAAAGACTTAGTGCAACTAAATGATACTAACATAGTTATTAAGTTTTATTTACTAACAAAATTGTTACTATATTATTATGTTTATTTAGGTTAAGGTGAATGGGTAGAGCAGTGGTGGCCCAGTGGTAACTGCCGCGACTTACGAGTTGCAGGTAGTAGGTTCGAACCCAGACAGGCGCTTTACTTTGTGTAAATTATTTCATCGCCACTGCTCTCAAAACGGTGAAGGAAAACATCGTGAGGAAACCGGCATGTCCTAGAACCAAAAATTCTAAGACACGTGACATCTACCAACCCGCACTGGGCCCGCGTGGTGGATTATGGCCCACTCCCTCTCACAGAGAGGAGGCCTGTGTCCCAGCAGTGGGAACATTATAGGCTGATTATGCTATTATGCTGCTATGAACGGGTAGTGGTAGACCGCGAAATTCAAATTTTCTTACGTTTTTTGCAATTTGCAGGTCAGTGTCAGGTTGTATCTTGATCAAAATATGATTCGCGACAATAACAGGTACGTATTTAGAGAATTATAATTATTAAAATCATTAATAGATATTTCTAAGTAAGATTTCTACCATTATGCACTTTTCCATAGGAGATATTGGTTCTTATGGTACAAATCTAACTTTGAAAGATGTATTAATGATTCTAATGATTATAATTCTCTAAATATGTACCTGTTATTGTCGCGAATCATATTTTGATCAAGATACAACCTGACACTGACTGAAAATAAATGGACTATTAACTAAATAAATAAATTATACTAAGACCTGATTTTTTCCATAGTCGGATAACTTTTATCTGAAGAATAATAGTCATGGTTATGACAGTTTGACGTAATTTCTAAATTATAAAAATTTATTAATTTATAATAGCTGTCAAACCGCAATATTTATTCCTCAGATAAAAGTTGTCTGACTATTGAAATATCGGCCCAAAATAAAATATAAATCCTGACTGTATCTGACATAGAAAGATAAAGCGAGGAAAACAATAAAAGTATCAGGCCGCATCCCAACCAAAAGTGATCGTCGCGTTCATAATGATGTGTCTATGAACGCGCCGATGTCTTGACGTGACGTGTTCGTTGTGTTCGTGGTTTTACACGAGACATAATTATGAACGCGACGATCGCTTTTGTTTAGGACGCGGACCCTTCGAAAACGCATTATCTGATGAAAAAATTGCATCTTTGCATACGTCATTTAAATGTCAAAAGAACAAACTACCTATAATATTTAGGTGTTGTTAGCACTAAATGCAAACTATATTACAGAAAATGAGCTATGAACAAACTATAATTATTAACGTTTTAGCCGTTAAGGGGGATGGGCTAGTTAGCACGCGAAATTAAAATGTTCTCAAGTTTTTTGCAATTTGCAGGTCAGTGTCATGTTGAATGTTGATTAAAATATGATTTATAAATATCGCGGGCTACATTGGCGGTTCCTCCTTAAATTATTTTATTCTACTAGCTTCTGCCCCCGACTTCATCTGCGTGAAATTTCAACCCCATTCACCTTCTTAGGGGTGGAATTACATAAAATCCTTTCTTAGTGGATACCTACTCTTCACAAAGAACACACCATCCAAATTTCATGTCTCTAGAACCAGCGGTTAAGGCTGTGCGTTGATATATCAGTCAGTCAGGACTTTGAACTTTATATATTATAATAGATACTATACTACAGCTTCACATATCTTCCATCTTTAGTCTTAAAAAACGCTGGCGCTTCGTGGTTATGCTCCAATTCATGGAAAATCAACTGTCCACAGTCGTTGAACCGCAATTTCGCTGGACACTTGGCCGAGTACTTACTGCTGCAGTTCCAATATCTTTGGTCACTCGTCGTTTGGGCAAAGGTATAGTCCTGGATCATTAGCAACGCTTTCTTTCGTTTACCCACTTGGATCCTTTCGATATGTAACCCTGGAAATGATGTGTGCTTAGAACTTGATTTTTATTTTATTTATTTTACTGTAATATAAAACGGAAATCGTTAATTAAAATAGTATCAATTATTGCAATTTGACGTATTCCGTTAAAAAAAAACTTACCATAGACATCAATCTATGGTAAGGTTTTTTTTTTTAAATTGATGAATGTATACCCTTTGCATTAAAAAGGGTAACCTGCATTTCTCGCTTTAAAACCCATAAAATGGAATCTGAAATTTAATTATTTTAACATTTTTATTAGAATGAAACACTGGAATAGGTTTCTTTCATTATTATTTATTAAATTGTAACAAAACGTGCAACTTTTTAACGAATGTTAACCGTAACATTGTTCCTAATATTAGAATATTTAAATTTTTGGTAGAATTTACAATTTGGAAGTAATTAAGATATTATCTGAAGCTGTTAGGAATAGGAAAGAAATAGCCTCTGTAGCCGGCCATTCCAATGCCAAATGAGGAAAACAATTTGTTTTTATTTCACTTCTCCTACAGGTGGCATAGCTATCGAACATCCTGTATAAACCTTCAAAACTTCTTGTCAACTTTCACAGAAAGCAGTGGTGATAAAATAAATTGCACAATGTAAAGTGGATGCCTGTCTGGGGGTCTACTCTCCAAGCACAAAATCCGTAGTTTCGGGCGTTCCCTTCTCCGTATCACCACGAAAGCGCCAGGGTGGCCCGCGAAATTCAAATTTTCTTACGTTTTTTGCAATTTGCTGGTCAGTATTAAGTTGTACGTTGATTAAAATATGATTCGCGGTCGTAACAAATATGTATTTACAGAATTATAATCATTAAAGTCATCGACACAACTCTCTAAGACCATGTAATCCCCAAATGTCAAGATTTCATGAAATAGTCTTTCTTGGGGATTACATGGTCTTAGAGAGTTGTGTTGATGACTTGCAAAAAACGTAAGAAAATTTGAATTTCGCGGGCCACCTTAGAGCTTCCCCCTTAAGATTAGTTCCGGGGCCCGAACTAAGAACGAATGACAATACGGGCCCGTATCTTTGACGGACTAAGAGAGTAGCCCCCTGCACCCTAATTGCGTAACACACTATTAATCGGAATCTGAATAATTTTGAAGCAAATTGCTAATTCATTGCTTCATAAGTTCCAAAACTGTGTCTGCTCAACATGTAAATAACGCAATGAATGTTGTGTAACTGTCAAAATGAAACCGATTTCGATTGAAAATGTGTTACGCAATTGCTCCGCTGATAAGTCACGGCTGTTAGGTACCACTGGACCATTGATAAACACTCCAGGACCCCGAAATCGAGCCAGCCTACATATTTTTGTTTCATCTGCCTAGCCTTTTCCCAACTATGTTGGGGTCGGCTTCCAGTCTAACCGGATGCAGCTGAATACCAGTATTTTACATGGAGCGACTGCCTATCTGACCTCCACAACCCAGTTACTGGGTAATATGCCTTTCGGGTTTCTGACTATCCGTAACGACTGTCAAAGATCCACGAATGACAGCCGGGACCAACGGCTTAACGTGCTTTCCGAGGCACGAAGGGGTCTCGGTATGTAAAGATGGTCACCCATCCACAGACCAACCGCGGCAAGCGTAGCTTAACCTGATCGATCGACCTGTGCGGCTGTTATTATTTAGCCATGGACCCCACTGTTTGTATACAGTTCCATTAATACCCTTTTTTGAATAATCGTGACACCTGATCAAGATTTTTGCTATTTGCAGGTTAGTATCAGGTTTTATGTTGATCTAAATATTATTCGCGGCCGTAACAAATATTTATTAATAGAATTACAACCATAAAAATCATCAACACAACTCTCTAAGTACCTATATATTACCCTATTGAATGACTATTTCATGAAATCATGACATTTGAGGCAATTCTTAACTCAAGAAGTTGTATTGCTGATTCTAATGAATCAGATTTTTAATCAACAAACAACCTGACACTGACACAGACCTGCAAATCGAAAAAACCTACGAAAATTTGAATTTTGCCGGTTACCTTAGCATTTGAATCGACAGTGGGTCCATTTAGGAGTCCGGGAGTGTACTTGAGTCGTGGTCGAAAAAGTATGGTTAATGCACCTAGGTGATTGACCCAGGTGAATTAACTGAACTCCAGAGGTGGCGGAGGGTGATTGTGTTCAGTATCATGAGCAAATATTACGCCCAATTTATAAGTCACTTTGGCTGGACATCTCCTGGACACTCGACTTGAACAGTACCAGGCGTATGAGGACCTGTTGGATCTTGAGAACGTGTGATTGTGGAACATCAGCAGCTGGGCTCCTCGGGATGAATGTACTAATCTGGCTGAAAAATAAGTAAGGAAGAAGTGATATTAATGGCCAACATCTTTTTCACTTCAGTAGCTCAAATGAGCAAAATGCGATTTTGCTCACTGAGTGAGACAAAGTAACTTTTTAATTATTTTTTTCTGAAAGCCGCGATTATCTTATTCAGCCTTGGGTTAATCATACAATTCGAAACATTCACACTCTATCTCTTTCCCGCCATTAGAGAGAGAGACAAAGACCAGCCCTTTCGAAGTTCCGATTTTGAATTCGACCTCAAAGACAAATACGTTCGGAATTTCGTACTAACTAAAGTTTTTGCAAATGATAATTATAGAATAGAATAAAAATTTTCTTTATTAGAGTAACTCAGACTCAAAATCAAACAATATTGTTAGTAAAACTTATGACTAGGTATGTTAGTAAGCACAGACACTAAACAAAAAAAAAAAAAATTTACGAAATAACGGTGGTCACCGTTGTTTCGTAAATTTTGTTGTTTCGTAAAGTGACCCACGTAAACACAGTCTAGGCGACTCGCAACCATGTTTAAGACACTGTTGGAGCTGCCCCACACCCTGCGCACCAGGGAAGCGCACCTTTTACGCATTGTTGCGTAAAAGCTATCTACATGCGCATCCGTGAACATCCCTGACGCACTACAGAAACGGGGCAGCCCCACCAGTATCCTAAACGCGTTGTTATATTGAACGCGAAGAGCGCTGTACGATCTTCGCGTATAACTAGCCCACAAGCTGTTGTATTTAAACGAAAATAAGTATTTACTGCAAATAAAACTGATATTTAACCTGTAAATATTTATTTCTAGTTTCAATAATGTTACGTAATATATTTTGAATAATAAAATATCATGGGTGCTATTTCCGAACACGCCTTACAAAGTGTTCTCGCTGCTGAAGTGAAAAGTTATGTGTGTTACACGAGAGCAAAGTTTTTTGCATCTCGTGCCTTTGAATCCCTCGCCACACTCAGGATTCAACTTTAGAACTTTGAATCCTTCGCTTGCTCAGGATTCAAAATCAGCACTCACAGCAAAAAACGACTTTGCTCTCTTGTTGCACAAATAACTATTATATCAGACCAGCATGGATCGGAGCATGGACAACCATCCGACAGGCTATCGTATCGAAAATGACACATTTCGTTAATCTCATTTGCCTTGCCCCCCGGCATCAACCAGCTGTCGGAACTCGGAAGTATAGCGGTGGTCTATTTGATTTAGGCTGCCTTTCCACCAGAGATAAGCGAGGATGCGTAGTGTGGAACTCCAGATGGGAGCATCACAATAGAATTAAAAAGCTTTGACTTGAATAAAATATATTTACGACTTTACAATATCATGTTATTTCTAGCACTCCGACTCTACTAAAACAAAAATACCATATTAGAATATTTGACAATTGCTTGAACGTTCGAATGGAACACACCGGCAATTATAACCAGCCTGTACTGCTAAAGGGGTACACAGCCTCTACAGTAGCGAGGGATGTGTGTGAAACCCACCATATTTTCTGACTGACCGACTTCTTGACAATTCAAAAGTGCCTAATGGTTTAATTGAAATAAATCTTTGAGTTTGACCAATAACATCGCTTCATTTTTATAGCTTGCTTGAACTAAGTTAGCGCTAGTACTGGTTAGTTTTACTCACATCCCTCGCTACGCATCCTCGCTCATCTCTGGTGGAAAGGCAAGGCCTAACACTGACAAAATTTTTGGATTTTGGACTTGTGAACAACGTCTAGAGGTGTCCTACGATAACATTGATTGTTGTTCGATACGATACGGAAGCGTATCGAGTGGTTGTGCATAGCTATGCAATACTTTCTTTCATTTTTCTTTTTAAAAAAAACGTTTCCCCACACTAGGAATTTCTCCTGTAGGTATTGTGGGTGCGTTTACAAACATTTAAATTCACGTACACAAACAGCCAGACCCGGAACAACTACTTGTAGGCCATACTAATATTTGTTCCGTGCGGGAATCGAACCCACGACACGCAGCGCAGCAGTCAATCGCTTAACCACTGCGCCAACCGTGCCGTCATATACTGCCCTGCCTCACGATAGTGTGAGAGAGAAATAGATATTAGTAAGACCTGCTGGTGTCCGCTACTCCACGTCAAAGCGCGTATTTTGTGTACAGGTGGGAAAATTAATTATTCGCTCCATCCCAGTCTTTCTAGGAACGCCAGCAACACCTTGATGTTACTGAAAGTTTCACGAATGGTAAGTACCTGTGTTACCAAAGTAGGTACAGACGCCAGCACATCAAGCTACTACAATCTGTCAAATTTCTTTAATAGATTTTCTACTTTATCGCTAAATCATAAGGTACAAAGTTGATTGGGAAAATTTGACAGTTTCGGGTAGCTTGATGTGCTGAGTCTGTACTTTGCCCACTATGTAGCAACCACTTGACAGTTTAAGTTTAATTACATGAGCTGTATTTAAAGCTCGTCAGATTTTATTCCGAGTTCTCAAACAAAACAATTTAAATTTGTCAGCACACAGCTTATTTAAGTAGGTACCTACTTTAATAATATGAATTCGGCGTTTTCACTTCCGTTCAACAAAAAGAGCTCTATAAAAATCAATTGACTCAATATATCGACTCGAATAATTCTGCGATACCTTTTAAGTAATTAATCTTCCTATACCCACGCCAAATTCTGTGATACCTGCACCCTAATTACCTACGTAACACATTATCAATCACAATCTGAATCATATTGAATGTGCTAATCCATTGCTGCTTATGTTCCAAAAATATGTCTGCTTAACAACGTTAATAACGCAATGAATGTCGTTGAGCTGTCAATATAAAAGGCATTGCTACTGATAGTGTGTTACGCAACTACACCGCTGTACCCGCGCACGGTCTCACAGAACGAAACATAATGTACAGACGCCAGCAGGTCAACCTACCCGAAACTGTCAGATTTTCCCAATCAACCTTGAACCTTATGTTTTAGCAATAAAGTCGAAAATCTATTAAAGAAATCTGACAGATTGTAGTAACTTGATGTGCTGGCGTCTGTACTTAATAGGCTATTTGACTGGTTTCTGATAAACATCTCAGATTATTTAATGGTGTCTACCGAGCCCACAAAAACCTATTACTTCAAATTGCATAATATATTTCTTTTAGAAAATAGTAAATAAAAATGTACTGTTTAAATAAGCCGCCAAAACGCTATCTTTAACAATATGGCGTCGTGACGTCAAAATACACGTAAACAAACGTTGAAACGGTCGAGATACTAGACAAAAGTCATGTGTTCTGTCAACGATAGACAGAAATTGACTATATCATGACGTCATCATAAGTTCAGCCAATCCAGACCGTTTTCGATTACGTGGCGCCAGATTTAAAAAGATGAAGTTTTTTCGGGATTTTTTTAATAAATAATACATTTTTTTGTAGTAAAATTAATGCAAATCGATTTTAAAAGCGATAATCTATACGAGTGTCAATAATTATGACCTTATTTTTTACATTGTCAAATAGCCTATTATGTTTTCATAAACTAGGGAATACTGTTTTCGTAATAAATCAGTCAAATACTGAGATTATAGTCTCTTTTATTTCAGTCTCTGAAATAGTAAGCTTTTCGTAAGTGCTTGGCCAGACTGGCAGCGCGGGCGCGGGGCGGGCGCGGCGCGGCGTACTCAAACATAATATGAACTTCCTTTGAGCACGCGGGCGCGGTGAGCGGCGCGGGCTGCTCGGCGCAGGGAGCGCGCGGGCAATTCACGCCATAGCTCGTAAAAATAAGTCTTTTTCATCCATATTATTATTATATTTTGGCAAACACTGGACACGACCACACGCAGAACGCAGCCGCGTTCCAGAGCGGACAGGCAGCCTGCGCACACACGCCTACCTACGCTACACCCGTACCCGCGCCCGCGCCCCAGTCTGGCCAAACACTAAACCAAAGAGTTTACAAAATATTTGCAAAAATATATGTTTTCTTTTAACAAACAAAAGCTAACTTACAAAAGAGAACCTCATGAGGAACATTCAACATATAACACATTTAAGGCAAAAGCGCCAACATTTCAGTTCAGTTAATTTTGTACTGAGCTGAAATAAAAAACCGACTTCCAAAAAAACACTACAAAGTGAAAAATAACTTTAATTTCGGAAGTCGGTGTCTTTGGATATGTATTTTAGTTTTTTGCCACCGACTTCCGAAATTAAAGTTATTTTTCACTTTGTAGTGTTTTTTTGGAAGTCGGTTTTTCTTTTTTGTTAAAAAGTTTTTATTTCCCGCTTTTTAGTGGGTCTGTTTATAATTTATCTAAGTTACAATAGCCTAATGTCAACTTGCTCATCGCCTTTACCAAAATATTGCTTTTCCCGATGCAGGGAAATTCATTGTTGAGAGTTCTCCTGGTATTTCACCATCAGCTCCATTTCACCATTCGCATTGTGACGAGCATAACTTGCTTAGCAACCATAATAAAGTAATCGAATCGCAACCCATGAAATACTTATTATTGAGTAGTTCCGGTGGCCATCTGTGGTCTTCATCATCAGTTCCACTTCACCAAATAGTGCTTTTCGAGAGCAAATGCACGAGTTACTATAAAAAATACCCAAATCGCTATAGGTGTGCCTATAATATTTGAAGAGTTCCATCGATTTCTCCAGGATCCCATCATCAGAGCCTGACCTGCTGACAATGGGACCACCTGGAAAGTATACCCTTTCAAACAAAAAATATTTTTTGAAATCGGTCCAGCCATCTTCGAGTAATCGGGGAACATACATAAAAAAAAAAAAAAAAAAAAGGTTCCGACGAATTGAGAACCTCCTCCTTTTTGAAGTCGGTTAAAAAAAGGTTCCGACGAATTGAGAACCTCCTCCTTTTTGAAGTCGGTTAAAAATAAAGCCTGACCTACACCTGCGTCGGTTCCACAGACCAATTGTCGCCAAATACCACACGTGTTACTCAGCAACGATTCAGGCCGCTAACAGGAAATACAGAGTCCGTCGCACGAAATAACTCCCGCGGCAATAAGTTTTATTATTATACAGGGTGAGTAAAAAATCGTGGATCAAACGAAACAGGGCGATAGTTGGGGTTATTTGCAGTAAAAAATGTCTCTGTGGCAGACACCCAACTTGATCCCCTTAAAAGTTATGACAATTTAAGTGTTTAGTGCCAATACCTACTGATAAATCATGGTACCCACTGTCATAAAAGCACTTTTGTAGTGATCGATACTTATTTTTTTTACTGCAAATAATCCCAGCTATCGCCTTGTTTCGTTTGATCCAAGGTTTTTTACCCACCCTGTATAGTTAGCAACATTCCTACAACTACCCTCCTACCTGAAATACCTTTCTCTAGTTAAGATTGTGCATGTTACTAATCAGGGTGCTTACTCTCGAGTTTAATTCCGATAGATCGACATTGGAAATGTGACGTTTCGTACTATTGAGTTCGATGCTAGCGCCAATTGATTTTTATATTGGGTGTCCATTTTGGGGAACTAAGTGGAATTGGGAACGGGCTTGGCGTGGCGTAAACGGTACTCTTGAGTGTATTTTGACAGCTGTGTATTGCGTCAATATTGCGTTGGGATAGTTTGTTGATAGTGATTTTTCCAATAACAAAAGTGTAACTTTTTAGAAATTATTTTGCGTTTTAAGTGGTTTTTTGTGGGTTCTATGAGTATAATATGGCACGATAAGCAGTAATATATAGTGTTTTACGTAATTCCCATAAAAAACAAGTGAAACAAAGACGAGATGAGCGTCGGATGATGCGTTATATGAACAAAGCGTTTTCTATGAATAAATACGAATATACAGCAAATTACGGAGTGAGCAAGGATTTTACTCCTCTTTCGTATTACATAACAACATTTTTATCCTATCTCTATACAATAAAAACTTTCTAGAACATTAACTTAATAAAATCGGACTTCGGCATGTTTTCATTATACAAAATTCTTTCTATCTCTAAAACCCGTAGACCGATTTTCATAATTCAAACTAGTATATCAGTTTTGAACATAATCCTCTTATTTGACACTAAAATCTCGCAAATATTCCTATAAACAAAAATCCTCGTTTTCAAGTTACGTAATTATTCTATAAAAAATTCTACGTTAAATATTGATATCAGATTCTAATACGAAAACTAATAATAAAAACCAGTTAGAAAGCTAATTAGAGCAATACAAACACTTAAAATTTACTTAATTAGAAAATCAAAATCTTACTCAGTGAAACAGTAGTAGCACATATCGACTCCCACGCTAGGTATTCTATGGTCATAATTATATCCTATTCTAACTATCACTTTTACATATTCTATTAACACTTCACTGGTATCTCAGTAATGTTCACTATTCACATAATCACGTTCGGCGTTCGTTACAAAAACATTAAGTACTTTATAAAGCAGTTGTTTATCTATTTACTTGGCATCATTTGTATAAAACTGTAATACAAGTTAGTTAAGTAACTTAGCGGACAGTAATTATTTCTTACTAAAAAGAACCAAACGCGAACAATATTGTCATAAACAAACAAAAAATATGTTTGAAATTGGAGAACTTACACCACAGAACACTATTACTCCTAGCGGTACACGCAGTCTTTTTTTAGAAGTGTAGGCAACGATCCTACCGCATGCAGCCAAAGTCATGGTTAATTTTATGATTTTAATCATTTTCTTACGCCCAAATGAATTAAATACTTTATAATTAATCAATTAAAGAACTATTTATATCATTTTTATTTATTAGCCTTGTTATTTAAAGGATAAAGCATTTTAAAGCCCCATTGCCGGTTTATCGTAATGAGTTGAACCACACTATTGCAGCCCGTTACGTAGCTAACTTCACGTGTAACAAAATAATGGCAGACCAATGTCAATTTCATTTCAATGGTCACAATATTGTTTTCAAGAGTACCGAATCACCTGGGGGCTAACTCTCCAAATTAATTTTAATTCTAATGAAAGGCCAATACGATTCCGATGTTAATTTTACAGTCACGTGATTCAGTACTCTTGAAAACAATATTGTGACCATTGAAATGAAATTGACATTGGTCTGCCATTATTTTGTTACACGTGAAGTTAGCTACGTAACGGGCTGCAATAGTGTGGTTCAACTCATTACGATAAACCGGCAATGGGGCTTTAAAATGCTTTATCCTTTAAATAACAAGGCTAATAAATAAAAATGATATAAATAGTTCTTTAATTGATTAATTATAAAGTATTTAATTCATTTGGGCGTAAGAAAATGATTAAAATCATAAAATTAACCATGACTTTGGCTGCATGCGGTAGGATCGTTGCCTACACTTCTAAAAAAAAGACTGCGTGTACCGCTAGGAGTAATAGTGTTCTGTGGTGTAAGTTCTCCAATTTCAAACATATTTTTTGTTTGTTTATGACAATATTGTTCGCGTTTGGTTCTTTTTAGTAAGAAATAATTACTGTCCGCTAAGTAACTTAACTAATTTGTATTACAGTTTTATACAAATGATGCCAAGTAAATAGATAAACAACTGCTTTATAAAGTACTTAATGTTTTTGTAACGAACGCCGAACGTGTTTATGTGAATAGTGAACATTACTGAGATACCAGTGAAGTGTTAATAGAATATGTAAAAGTGATAGTTAGAATAGGATAATTAAGACCATAGAATACCTAGCGTGGGAGTCGATATGTGCTACTACTGTTTTACTGAGTAAGATTTTAATTTTCTAATTAAGTAAATTTTAAGTGTTTGTATTGCTCTAATTAGCTTTCTAACTGGTTTTTATTATTAGTTTTCGTATTAGAATCTGATATCAATATTTAACGTAGAATTTTTGATAATTTTAATGTACGAAGAAAATTATAGAATAATTACGTAACTTGAAAACGAGGATTTTTGTTTATAGGAATATTTGCGAGATTTTAGTGTCAAATAAGAGGATTATGTTCAAAACTGATATACTAGTTTGAATTATGAAAATCGGTCTACGGGTTTTAGAGATAGAAAGAATTTTGTATAATGAAAACATGCCGAAGTCCGATTTTATTAAGTTAATGTTCTAGAAAGTTTTTATTGTATAGAGATAGGATAAAAATGTTGTTATGTAATACGAAAGAGGAGTAAAATCCTTGCTCACTCCGTAATTTGCTTTAAATTCGTATTTATTCATAGAAAACGCTTTGTTCATATAACGCATCATCCGACGCTCATCTCGTCTTTGTTTCAGTTGTTTTTTATGGGAATTACGTAAAACACTATATATTACTGCTTATCGTGCCATATTATACTCATAGAACCCACAAAAAACCACTTAAAACGCAAAATAATTTCTAAAAAGTTACACTTTTGTTATTGGAAAAATCACTATCAACAAACTATCCCAACGCAATATTGACGCAATACACAGCTGTCAAAATACACTCAAGAGTACCGTTTACGCCACGTCAAGCCCGTTCCCAATTCCACTTAGTTCCCCAAAATGGACACCCAATATAAAAATCAATTGGCGCTAGCATCGAACTCAATAGTACGAAACGTCACATTTCCAATGTCGATCCATCGGAATTAAACTCGAGAGTAAGCACCCTGACTGTAAAATTAACATCGGAATCGTATTGGCCTTTCATTAGAATTAAAATTAATTTGGAGAGTTAGCCCCCAGTGCCTGTATTATGATGTTGAGATAAATAAATAAATAAAGATTTATGTCTCCCTCGCATGCCTGTAGCGCGCTGCGATACTTTTTTCGTGAGACGGACTCAGAAAGAGTATTTTGTCGTATACAGAGGTTAATAAAATCTAGGTGAAGGGTGATTGTGTTCAAGGTCCTGAGGTATATACAAACTGTCTAGTCTATAGGTCAGTTTGGCGTGACACTTCATTGACAGTCGCCGTGAACAGTACCAGACATATGAGTCTTTGTTATTTCTTGACAACGTGTGGTTGTCAAACAACAGCAGCTGGCCGCCTCGCGACGACTGAACTATTTTGAAGGCTGGAAAAAGGTAAGTATAGTAGGTAAGCGTCAAACTCTATGGCGGCTCTGAAGTGAGTTACTCGCTGCGCAGTACCGCACCCCTCACCCCCGCAGATACGCGATGTTTTTTACTGCGCAACGACTCGCCTCATGTTCCGAGCCATAGCCATAGCCAAGTTTGCATACGGCTGTAGAGAGATGTGAGATTTTTACAGAATAGCATTACAGGGAGTTAGCAGTTATTCTTTTACCATCAGGTGAAATAGTACTTATGTATATTATACTTGTTTAATATTGATAGTACGCTCGTATCGATAATAAAAAATTACATAGGTGATAAAACAAACTTTTATTTTCTGCAGACGTCACATTTTACTCGTTATTAGGAGTTTTTTAAACTTTACCCCCCTTACTAATAAACGTATTAGGTAGGTATGTCAGATGAATAGTTATACACCGATTTCTCTCTTTCAGTCGTAGACAGAGTAATCTATAGACTCATGGTATCCGTGTCACCGAAAGGGACAACAAATTCCGGCAATCTTCATTATACTATCATTTTTACAGCTTATTACCCTACACCACAGTTGCGCAAATGTTGTACTATTATTGAATTATGCACGAAAAAGATCCAATTTTCCGTTTAATCGCGGTGTACTTTTTATTATTTCATTCATAATTTTTATTATTTCATTCATAAACGTCAAACTTGTTGTGCACATTGATGTGCTTAGCCGACACGCAGTAAGGTACAGAAATATTCTTATTCTGTCTCTTTTCTTTGCTAGTGACGTTAATATATTTCTCTTTTTCTTGTGCGAATGAAAAAGAAGATATGCAGCAGTCTATAGTTTACTCTGTCTACGCTTTCAGTAGTCAGTAACTTGACTTTCGAAAGAATTAAGAAGACAAAGCGTTATGTAACTATACAGACGCTATACAACGTTTATTAGTACCCGGGTAGAAGTTCAGCGTAGGTATCAAAAATATCTAACAAAAAAATATTGAGTTGATGTTGAATTATGTGACAACATAATTCAACATATTCACGCTAGGTAGGTACGGATATTATATTAAGAACATCGTTAAGTCATACACCCATGTAATTAATACGGATCCACTACTAATGTGACACAAAAGATTATACGTTCTTAATTAAAATGCAAACATTATTACTGTATTTATAAAGGTGTTATACGTATAGCTGTTTAGATAGGTACCTAAATTATTATAATTATATAAATAGTGACTAGAGATAATATCTTAATGATTTTTTATAATATTGGCTTAAAATATTAAAACTATTGTACGTTGTACCAACCGTGCATCATATCACAACTTTGTAGTTCCAAAAATGATTAATGAAGTCATTCATAAATAATTAGGAAAGGAGTATGTAAGGATCGTGGCAGGTGGCGTTCTGTAGTTTTGGCTTACCCCCATGGGAAGAAGACGTTAGTTTATGTATGTAATTAATCTAATTTTATTATACAGGGTTATTGGTAAAACATCAACAACCTCTTATGAGGTAATTTTTTTTACTGTTCACTTTTACTATAGGACCAAAGACGAAATCGCGAAATAAAAATCAGCTGTTCCCTACATTTTGACGATTTAGACGAACATAAATGTAGGGAACAGCTGATGTTTTTTCGCGATTTCAGGTCTTAAATTTAACCTTGTATAATAATAAAGAGAAAATATTTATTTTTTGTATGTTTGTTTGTTGCGTTTTCACGCTAAAACGACTAAACAGATTACGATGAAATTTGGCACGTGGGTAGACCATGACTTGGATTAGGACATAGGATACTTTTTATCCCGATATTCCCACGGGATCGGGACTTATGTGGGTGAAACCACGGGGCGCTGCTAGTGATTATTAAAATGTTTGTTAATTTAGAATTTTAAGAAGAAACTAGCTAATTTAATTATAAAAAGTTTTAGCTTTATTTTTCAATGTAAAATAAACTTTTCATTGATTACTTACGACCTTATCTTTATTCTTCTGTTATTTTTATATGTTTACGTACAAAAATGTTTAAATTTATTTATTAAATGCCATGGCTCAAAAACTATGACTATCAGTGATTATACATATTCATATAGAGTTAAAACTACACACTACAATACACACAGCCACTATGCACTAACGACTAGAAACACTAAGGACTAGTCAATAAATATTGCATTGTCAAACCAAGCTATTAAGATATTTTAGGTTACTACACCGAAAGGATACAAAATATAATATTGAGAGCCTAGATTAGTATTAAGTATAATAAGATTATTCATTAAACATGAATCTTATATTTTAAACATTATAAAAATACGTCATTTGTAGAATAATGATTGTGATGAATAATTGAAATGACAAATTGAAAGCAACCAAATTGACTGAAATCAATACCAGTGAGCAATCGCGAAATAATTTTGGATTTAACATGATTTTTGTTTTTTTCAACCAAAGTAAAACAATTTGGTTGAACCGTGTAATATCACCATTATTAATGATAAATGATTTATTTTCTGTAAGTAGGTTTGTACAAACACTTTTACACGTCAATCACATTTTTTTAAACTAGATGAGGTCGGCGTTTCCTATCTGACTATTCTGAAAAGAAAGGCCGAAACCAACTCAGAAGTCACAGTCTCTTTTAAAGTCCAGACAAAAAACTTGGTCAGATCGTGTGAAGACCATGTAGATTGGTGTCTGAAATGGTCTTTTGAGGAAAGAACCACACAGATTGGGCGGACCTGTCCAATCAGTGCACGCATTTGTCAAAAATCGTGCAGCTCAACTCAGAACTTGAGGAGCTCAACGATTCGACGAACAATATCAAAGACAGGACATTTGGGTAGGCCGCATAAACTACTCAAACTGCCAGACCATGATTAAAACTAAGAAGGAAAAAAGAAATGACCCACATAGTCCTCACATTCACAATAATTAAATTGTAGATACTTACCTATAGGAATGTAATAATTGTAACGTTTATTTGGACTTAATAAATATAGCTTATTAAACTGATATAGTTATATTTCTAAGAAGTGGAATACAAATAATGTAGGTAGGTAAGTGAGTATATAGACGACTAAACTAAAACTACTTATATGAACTCCTGAATTTCAAACCAGGTAAAAACCTGTATCTTGTATGTAATGTATATTAAGTAGACATATAAATACTTAATTAAGTTTTCCGCTGGTCTTATCTAACTATATCTACCATTTAGGTTCGACCCCAATTAGATTTCTCTCTTGGTTAACGACAGGCGCGACGCGACGCGACGCGGCCGGTGCGACAAAAAACGACGCGGTAGTACAATTTCCATGAGATTTTCATAGAAATTGTTCTACTAGTATGGTCATCGGCTTCGTGTATTCATTCGCTCATACTGCTACTGTTTCATATGAAAGGCACTGCATGTGGTGTTATCGTAACATAATTTATTATGGCATGTATTCAATCATACCATTGTATAATATACCAAATATTGTATTAACTTATCAAAGATTTCCCATCGTGATTTCCGTTTTTTTTTAATATGCACTTTAATATAATAAATGTGCCTCGTTTTGTGTGCCTCAAATAATTCCTATTTTGTTATCCTAAATAGCCAATTGTCTGCGAACAATTTGGTTGTAGCGCGCTTGCTCACTTCTACCATCTCGAGCATGGTTTTATATGGTTCTAAGGGCCTGTGCATACAGACGCGATACGCACGCGAGTCAGATACTAGCAGGCACTGCTCTGTAGGATAAAAGCGCGCCGTCGACACGTTTCTAAAACGCGCGTCAACGGCGCGTTTAAAAAACGTGGTGTGCACAGGCCCTAACCTAACCCATTAGGTCTCAATTTGAATAATTTTAAAGGATATTGCTAATCTACTGATTCACATGTTCGAAAAATGCGCCTCCTGAACAACGTAAATAATGCAATGAATGTTGTTCAACTGTCAAAATTAAATCCATTGCTACTGATAGTCTTTTACCCCGCTGCTTAGTTACTGCGACAAACTTTGAGAAAAGGCTAGAAAGTTAAAAAGGGGCTCATGTATTTTTTTTAAAGCGAACGTAATTATAAGATCTATATAATTTTAGAGGAAATTTTGCTCTTTCCCACATATTACACAAAATCGGGTCAAACCTTAACGTCACAGAAATGTAAAGCCCCCATATTGACAGAAACCAAAAGTTGCACAACATTGTTTCAGCAACATGTTTAGTGTTGCGAATGTTGCTGGCAACATTTCATAAAGTTTCAATGTGAAACACGTTACTAGGAGGCCTAAAAATACCACTTTGGAGAATCATAAAAGGATAACATTATGAATCGTAATATGGCGAAGACAGTCCGTGTTTTTCTTTTTTTCGCTGCACTACGTAGGTTTAATCAAAGAGATTGGGATTGGATTTGGATCGGATTGATTGGTATTTTAGCACAGACAAAAAAAAAATTACTGAAAAATGCTTCACCAATGGGATTTGATACGATTAACTTAACGGTTAACTGTCCATTATGTTATCCTTTTATGATTCTGCCAAAGTGGCCTTTTTAGGCCCCTGCATTGTTGTATTGTCCCATAAAATCGGGGTTGGGATAAATAGTTTTATTTCATTTTATTATTCGGATTCGCCAGGGCAGCAGCTAACAGACTAACACTGTTAGTCTTCAGCATATTTTTTGAAACATCTGGAAAGGTTGGTAGTGGTGACGGTGGGGGGTGGTTGTGGGTCAGGTCTACAGACACGACATAATTTTCTTGGTTTAGACAAAGAGTTGCTTTACACCTACATCTAGCCCTCCCAGAACAGTAGTACGTTGAAGAGTCTCCAGTCTCTGCTGCAAATCTGAATTCGTCGACTTGGATTATTCTTATATTCTCTACTGGCAGTGGTCGCACAGGACGAATAGGACGCACGGGCGCACGCATCTTCGGAGCTGAAACTAAATAAAATAAAATTAGAATCACTGTATTCTTTAATATCTTTGAAGGTAACATTAGTAAAGCAGGTACCTACTTGTATACATGCAAAATTATAGATTGATATATTTAAAAAAGAAAGATAACATTTCTATAAATATATCAAAGTCTGACAACCTGTCTTATCAAGGGATATCGATTAACCAGTTAGGGTTGTGGAGGTCAGATAGGCAGTCGCTCCATGTAAAATACTGATATTCAGCCGCACTCGGTTAGACTGGAAGCTGACCTCAGCGTAGTTAGGAAAAGGTTTGATAGATTGATAACATTTAATAAGAATAAAAAATAAAAAAATGTATATATATCACATGACATGTTTCCTTTGCCATGAATTTATTTGTTCATTTTGTTACAATGATGTCCTTATACACACACACAAATTAATTATTTTTGGGTTTATTTATAAAAGTTGCTCAAAGACAAGTAATGATTAACGACTGTTCAATTTTTGACATAATTTTTGACGTTTAGACGTCTCTCTCTTTAAGCAACGTTTATAAATAAAGTGGTAGGTATCTGTAATTATTTCAATAATCAGTTTTTTTTCAATGGTGGGCCCCAAACTAGTTAGTAACCTGTATATTGGGGACCTGAGTAGTGATGACATTAAAATTATATAATTTTAAACAATCCATCCACCCATCCAACCATCTTGTTTAAGTTACGGTTTCCTAGAAGACGGGTGGCTGCCACATAGCGTCCTCAATTTACCGGCAATGACACTGAAACGTTAGGGGGCGTCCATAAATTACGTAAGGTAATTTTGGCGATTTTTGGACCCCCCCCCCGTCTAATCTCGCGTGAGATTGTTCAAAATGCGTATTTGTAAATACGTTAATCTATGCCTCATTGCGTTGGATTTATTTTAAAAAAACCAATTTGTTTCATTATTTTTATTTCAGACTAGTATTTAAGATTACTAAGATCGTAGTCTAGAATCACAGTGAAAAAATTTAACTAATTCAACCTAGTTTTCTCGCAATTTTACACTGTTCTTGCGGAAAAAAAAATACGTGATACTTGCCAGGACCCCCCTCTCCCCATGAGATTGGGTGAGAATCGGTTTGACCCCCTCCCCCGCCTAAACGCCTCACATAATTAATGGATGCCCCCTTATTTATGAAAGTAAGGTAAGTTGCAGTTTTCCTAGAGCGTTTTTCGCTGCCATCAATTTTATGACAGCCGTCACTGCGGCCGTTATGTGGCGGACACTTTCTAGGAAATCAAAGATTTAGTCGATTTGTTCAAAAGATTAAAACAATCAGCATTTTGGCCAAGTTAATAAATGTAACAAGTCCCATCGGGCGCCCTGAAAACCTTCGGCGCCGGATGGTTGTGACAGTCCAGATAACTTTCAATGGTACCATCCTCCCTTAGGGTCACTTTCGCCCGACAATCCATGGAGCCCTTTTTTGAACAGTACTGATTGCGGACAGACCTCCCCTTTCTGGAATACGTGAAACTTTGGTAATAAAGTAGCGGCTTTCCCTTGACGTTAATGATTTCATATTCATCTGAAATGTTAAAGAACAGTTCTTGAAGTTGTAAGTGAATTTGGGTGACTCATTTTGATTCTTCGGTTTCCAACAATAAAAGAGATGACAGAATTTTTATCACATCTATTCAAAAAGAGCTAGTGTATTCTTCGTAAACAGGGAATAAAATAGCACTTTAATCCCTGGGGACTAAAAGTGTTTGAATTTGGAATGTGGATATTGTTAGTAAAAATTCCATTCACCAAAGGGATCCATCACGAACATTGTGTGAACAAGTAACAGGCTGTATGATAAAGCGAAACGCGCGAAAACCAAATTAAAAAAAAGTTGGTGAAAAAATTAAAAACGCGCGAAAAGCATTCTTCTGCCTTCGTACGTATTTTGTTTTTCACGAACTGTGTCCAAATAAACTTTATTCTTTCTTTCTTTAATTGTTTACTCAAAATTGTATGTAAATAAATAAACGTAGGTACTATTCTTATTCATATGTTGCACTTACTTATTTTTTCATAGAGGGTGATAAAAAGTTGAGTGTCCACCTCGGCAGCAATACTACTTTAAGCTCGAGTGACGTGCTTTGAATCCCTCTCGCCTTCAAAATAGTTGTTTACTCCCTTGGCAAGCAATTTTATTACTAAGTTTTTTCTTGTCAAACTTTTTGTATCTACCTAGATTATAAGTGAATGATATGGTCTCCTATGATTGGAAGCGCGGTGGTGAACCAGTGGTAGAAGCCGCGACTTACGAGTTGTAGGTCGTAGGTTCGAACCCAGACAGGCGCTTTACTTTGTGTAAATTATTTTATCACTGCTGCTCTCAAACCAGTGAAGGAAAACATGATGAGGAAACCGGCATGTCCCAGAACCAAAAATTTGAAGACGGGACATCTACCAAGCCGGACTGGGCTCGCGTGGTCTATTAAAGCCCACTCCCTCTCACCGAGAGGAGACCCAGCAGAGGTAACATTATAGGCTGATTATGTTAATGTACGAATGTTACTTTTTATTATGTACAGACGCCAAGCACATCAAGCTACTCCAATATGTCAAATTTCTTAATAGATTTTCAACTTTATCGCTAAAGCATAAAGTTCAAAGTTGATTGGGAAAATTTGACAGTTTCAGGCAGCTTGATGTGCTGGCGTCTGTACATCATACGAATTACATATATAAATGACAAATGAGAATCTCTACAAACATGAAAGTGTGAACTGAGACCAAGGAATTTAGAAATCATAAAAAACAGTGCATTTTTGGTTCACATGTTTATTGTTCACTTATAATTAAGTTTACACTACATCACTTAGCTCGAGAAAATTAAAAAAAACTGGTGATTTCTTAATCATTAGTTTCAGATTTGGTCCCATAGTAAAAGTTGTTCATAATGATGAGTAGGTACAGGTACAATGAACTGTGTTCAGGTTTTCAGTTATTACAATTACACCTTGTAAACCGGAGCCTCAAACTACGGTGTTCACAATTACCGTCTTATCAATTTAGAAAAAGCAACCACATTAAAGGCTCCTACAAACAGGCGCGACACAAAGGCACCGCTCGTTGCGCGACTTGCGGTTCCTTTGTGTCGCGCGCGATTCGCGTCGCGTGTCGCGCCTGTTTGTGAGAGCCTTAAATCGGTATTACATTGTTAACAAAACCTACGCAACATGATTTTATGTAGCTATAACCACAATAAAAAAATTAAACACAATATTAATTATTAAAAAAAAAAACAAATAATTAAATGCCAGTAGGGCTCCAGCTCAGTACAAAGTCAGATGGCAACATTAAGGCCGAGATATATAAACGTTACTTAGCACGTAGAGTACCACACGGATTTTTTCGCTCCTGCATGACATTGACGAAACAAGATGGCGGCGTTAGTTCCGATTTTGGCCACGCGCTTATAGAACCTAATAGCGTTATACCTATTTTGGCTAAGCATTATTCCTGTCACTGTCGCACAACTGTCAAACTATAAGTGCAAGATAGAGATGGGAACATAAGACGAAGCACGTGATATGGAACGATTATCAATTTCAACCTAAGCACAGTCACGAGCACAAATATATCTACGTTACACATAATTATGCAGGATTCAAAGCAATTATTTCTGAAATCAGAAATTTAAATTTTCAAAACCATACTAAGTAGGTACAGTCAGCAAAAGAGTTAGGTATGCAGGATAGTCGGATAGGGTTGAAGTTTAGTAATAAACCGATGGATGTTGTCGTATAATATTTAATTTTATTAATAGAAAACAAACAGCTCAGTTATCAAATTAAATTTCAGTCGACAACATCCATCGGTTTATTAATAAACTTCAACTATATCCGACGATCCTGCATACCTAACTCTTTTGCTGACTGTACCTATTATGAAAATAATTATCCGGAAAAGAACCGGAGTTATCGACATCGTTTGCAGAGTAAGCATGCTGAAGTGGCAGTGGGCAGCCATATTTGTCGAAGGACTAATGGCCGGTGGAACAGACGAATGCTGGAGTGGAGATCCCATATCGGCAAGCGTAATAGGGGGCAACTCCAAGACGGACCGACGTCCTTAAAAAGGTGGCTGGGAGAGAATGAATGCGGAAGGCGGGGTACAGGGTGTTGTGACGCAGCCTAGGAGAGGCCTATGTCCAGCTGTGGACTGTGATAGGCTGAATTGACTAGTATGAAATATGTATTTTTCCAGAGTTATTGTTATTTTATGAGAAAATCGCTTAATATTAATTTTTAGTAAGTGTAAGTGCTCATACACACGAACGACACACGTCGACGGCAGAGGCAACTGCAGCTGTCGAAGAGTGTCGACAGCTGCCGTCAACGCGTGTCGGTGGATCTGTCGATGCGTTGGCGTCTGCAGTTGCCTGTGTCCTTGACGCGTGTCGCTCATGTGTATGAGCACTAAGGTATTTATACCTGCAGCTAGTTTTTTTTTATTTAGCTTAAAAAAAAACTAACTAACTAAATTAATTAGTCTTCCTTTGACCGGTTTGCCCACAAAAACGCGACGAGCTTTCTTCTTACGTCCTCACCTTCCTGCCGAAGGATTTCCTCTTCTGAGCTTGGGCTGGAACACCTGGTTGAGTCGCTGTCAGTGCTGTGTTCTTGGTGAGCGGAACTCGGACCTGGAAGGATAATTTGAGTAAGTATCACGTCCCAAGAAGTATCTTCGGAGGTTAAAGTAACTGAAATTATGTGGAGGCGCTTGTATAGTATCCAAACTCCATACTAATATTATAAATGTGAAAGTAACTCTGTCTGTCTGAACGTTACCTTTTCACGCCTAAACCACTGAACAGATTTTTATATCTCATGATAGAAGAACATTATAAGCTTCTTTTGGTAAAAAAACAAAATGAAGTATAATTAAACGCAGATAGCCGCGAAAATGATTATATATAATATGCACCAAGTTATCATCAATTAGTGTAATAATCGGTTCTTTAAGTTTTTCTTTGTAACTGGGGATTTAAACTCTTCACTTATTTTCTTTTTCTTAGGGTTCAACTGTGTCAAAATGTGCCTATAAATACCCTAAAAGATATAAAAGTAAATAGGTAAAGATCCTTTGACTTTCAAAAGGATATATCGTACAAATACTGGTATTCAGCTGCATCCGGTTAGACTGGAAGCCGACTCCGACACAGTTGAGAAAAGGCTTGGCAGATGATGATGATAATATCCGTGCAAATATGAATGTATCAAATAAGTGACGTAAACTGGGTAAAAACAAAGGATTTCAATAGCTATCCATAGAGAAACTGCGACATATTGATTCACGTATTTATTTCGAACTTATAACCAATGTTACACTACACGTCCTAGAGCCAATACTTCGAAGACATGCAGCATCTACCAACCCAAACTGGGCCCGCGTGGTAAATTACAGCCCACTCCCTCTCGAAGAGAGGAGGCCTGTGTCCCTGCAGTGGGAACTTTATAGGCTGATTATGCATACTCAAATACACGAGCAGCATGTGTCATGTTGTCGACAGCTGCCGTCAACACGCGTTCACGGTAGTCGACACGCGTCAACGACAGTGTCGACAGCTGCAGTACGCTCTGCCGTTGACGCGTGTCGCTCGTGTGTATAAACACTGAGTGAGAAACAGGAAAAATACGAATAAAATGAAATTTAAACAAAATCAATACTTATAGATCAAAAGGGTAAGCAGTATTATGAGCGCTTGCACTACAAATCACTAAATACATTTAGCACTAAACGAATTTAAAACATTGTTCTATTACTGTCAATTAGAAGTTCTGACTGGAAAGAAAGGAAATAAATTTTATTTGCCCGAACATGTGTAGGTATACATACAGAATTAAAATAATACATGCATGCAAGATCGTAAAATAAGAGTCACTCACGACATGTCAGCCATTTTTCATGGCGTGCAAATATCTTAGGTACAGACAGCTACCCGAAACTGTCCAATTTTCCCAATCAACTTTGAACCTTATGCTTTAGCGATAAAGTTGAAAATCTATTAAAGAAATTTGACAATTATTATTAATGAATCAATGATTTTAAACTTTAACACTTGTACATGGTTTAATATTTATCTTACATCTCGAAGCCTTAGCACAATAATAACAAAAATAGTAATAAATAGTGCGATTTTGAACATGCTTATACGTAAACGATACGAAACGCATAAGCGGCACCTACTTGTCAAAAGCCCGGAATACACATAATATCCCTGTAACTTGCACAAAACTATGCAAGTAGCTTGCATGCCGTGTGCCATAACCACTTCTTCTGATTGGTGAATACCATAGTGGCATGCAAGCTACTTGCAGAATTTAGTGCAAGCTATTGCTGGGGATACACATGCCCGTAGCTTGCACACTAGCATACCAGTTCCTTTCACGTGCCAGCTACTGTCATGTGTATACGCTAACTGGCATGCCTGTAACTGGCATACAAGTAGCTAGCACAACATTTAATTTACTTGCATGCCCGTTGAGGGAGGGGTCGCGGGGAGGTTTCCAAAGCATAGATACTTTTGGGCGACGCGATGGTAATACTGCCATGCAAGGGCACAACTTGCGTGCCAGTATTCCTTGCAAATGTATCCGCAGTGTGCCAGTTACTCGTACATGCCAGCTACTTTCCCGATTTACTGGCATGTGTATCCCCTTATTGTTGTGTGTTCCGAATATTAGATAAGTGACAATCGCTTTCAAAGCGTTTCGTATTTCTACAACGAGATTTTCTGTAGCTTATGTCAATTTAACACATGGCTTTCCCATCATCGTTATCGTTGATAGAATGTCATTTTGTCTAGTCCCTCTGCATAGAAAGGGAAATAATACGTCTTTTTTTTATAAAGGAGAAACACCAGCATTGCTATTCACAACTATTCATTACGCTTCCGTACCGAATCGAACATCAATTTTATCGAAGGAGTTTTTTAAACGCTGTTCACGAATCCGGATCCCGAAAATTTTGACTTGTGGCCAAATAGACGACCGCTATTCTTCCGACGGATATTTGCGGTCGGGCATTAGGCAAATCATGTAACCGAAAATGTGTCATTTTCCACTCGGAAGCCTGTTGAATGGTTGTGAATACGCTGAATATGCTGGTGTAAATCCTTTATATTACAGGACGTTAACCCCTTAGTTCATTGATTAAAGTTAAGTAGTGTTTAACTACATGCTTTTGACGTTTGAACGTCACTTAACTTTAATAATCGTTTATAAATAAACCCCATTATTTCTTTCTATGCTACAATCTAACTTATCATCAAAAATTACGTTGATGTTGTACTACTGCGCATCCTTATTTAAATCTACTTATAACCTAAAATATTGCCCAAAAGCCCCCTCAAACAGTTTCGGTGGCGGGTGAGTGTGAATGTTATAAGCGTGCGCAAGAGTTCCATCCTTGTTCAGCTTGAGTTTTGCTTTACAATCCTTACTCAGCTTCTGTGAGCAATACTGGTTACAATATGACGCTCCTTGACGTGAAAACGTAAAGTTTTTATATAGAACCGTCTTCCTCCTGTTTAATATAATGACTTTATATTCATCTGAAAGTATAATTAAAATAAATAATTTATAAAAAGGAGCAGATTTAAATTAATTAATTTAACAATTAAAATAAGGCACAGATGCTAATTTGACTAAACTAGGTTGAACCTGTGCTTCAGGCTAGGTACTTTTATAATCATCCTGAAATTATTGAACACTTTATGGGACACTAATCGCCTCCAGACGTATTAAGAATTTGCTGAAGCATTTGCTGTTGGCGTTTGGTCGAGCCACGTGCACCTCGTTAGTTGGACAACGGTTAGATTTGGCCATTTAATTGAGGTAGGGCCTAAGGGCCATTGTAGAATTTCCTTCTGAGGGCCATTGGTTGTTTTACATTATGTGGCCTTCTGACTCAATATTGACAGTTACCCTACATTTGGCAAACCGTTGGGGTTTGGTTTAGTGTACTATTCCAGTATCCCCGGTGTGGGACAAATGTAATAAGAAATAAAAAATGATATAAAAATAAACGTCTTTTACTGACAAAAATTAGGTACACTCATTATAAATGTTTCTTATAATTGGAAGTTAACAATTTAACTAAATAAAGACATAAAAATATTATTAGTAATCAACCTTAGGAAACTAATTAAAAAATTAAGATTTTTGACAAATATCACTGATTGGACAGGTCCGCTCAATCTGTGTGGTTCTTTCCTCAAAAGACCATTTCAGACACCAATCTACATGGTCTTCACACGTTTTTTTTTCGCGATTTCAGGCTGGTCCCATAGTAAAAGTTGTTCATAATGATTATTAGTACAATGACCTCTTATGAGGTTGTTAATGTTTTACCAATAACCCTGTATACATATTTCTATCATCATCACTTCAGCCGAAAGACGTCCATTGGACATAGGCGTCCCCCAAGCTAACTTCGGCCGTTTTATGCTCCCGAATGTACTTAGCGGATTCCTGCGGCCTTCACAAGGTCATCGGTCATCACCTTCCAACGCTACTATGGGTATTTCTATCTTTATATTTCCTTTTTATATCTATCCTACTCTAAAATATTTCCCATTGGCTCGCACTAGTTTCGGAGCTGGGTGATTATGAGGAGTGGAGGGCACTGCAATAGTTCCATCTTCGTTCAGAATCAGCTTGGCTCCACATCTCTGACCCGCCCTTTGCGAACAGTACCTATGTCGGGCAGATGAACTTTGTCTCGAAAATGTGTAGTTTTGGTACAGAAATAATGTTTTTCCATTAATTTCTATGATTCTACCTGAAAACGTAATGTGATATTAGGACAACACATATTAGTTTACATTTTTAAGTACCATTCAATTACGGGTATTGCCTAAATCGTTTATTAAATAAGAAGACAGTGTATTTAGTTACTTTTAATAAGAAGAAAGTTGAGGGACCCGTGGCTAATTCTTCAGGTTGATCTGTGGATCATACCGAGACCCCTCCGTGCCTCAGAAAGCCCCGGCGCGGCGGTCATTCACGGATCTTTGACAGTCGTTACGGGTAGTCAGAAGCCTGAAAGTCTGACAACCAGTTTTACCAAGGGGTATCGTATTACCCAATAACTGGGTTGCGGAGGACAGGTAGGCAGTCGCTCTATGTAAAATACTGGTATTCAGCTCCATCCGGTTAGGCTGGAAGCCGACCCCGACATAGTTGGGAAAAGGCTAGGCAGATAATGTAATAAGGAGAAAGTTATATTTTTGCAGGACATTCTTTTTTTTTTTTTTTTATCAATTATTTTACATGTATATCACACTAGTATTATAAAGGCGAAAGTTTGTGTATGTTTGTTACTTCTTCACGCACAAACGGCTGGACCAATTTTGACAAAATTTGTTATGGAGGTAGCTGGCAACCTGAATTAACAGACAGGTTCCTTTTTATCCCGATGTTCCCACGGGATCGAGTCATATGCGGGTGAAACCGCGGGGCGCAGCTAGTTAGAAATAAAATACTTTAAACACAATCACAAAAAAAAACAAGTTAAAATATTATATTCAAATCAAATGAAATAGGCTTTATTAAAATAAATATTATATAAAATATTATATTATAGCTATATAAATAACAATTATAATTTGAGTCTGTGGTATATTCCATCGGCTGACATATATATTTTGGCGGGGGGGTGGTTGTGCGACGCGGAGATGCTTGCAAGACTCCCATCTTTGTTGAGCTTCAGCTTTGCTCTGCAATGCTTACTTAACTTTTGCGAACAATAGTGATTCCACCACGACCGGCCTTGTTGGGCAAACGTGTAATTTTCATATAAAATTAATCTCTTTCCGCTTATTGTGATGATTGTATATTGACCTGAAATATGTATAGGGTTTAAGGGCAAAGGACATAGCTTAAGGTCAAAGCACACATATCAACTCGGAAAGGGATCGTCACCGTATCAACTCGAGCCATTCAGTATTCTTTGTATGAAACTCCCTACTGCACACTAATCGGAATCATAAAGTAATCGCCTCGCCTCGGGACAAGCTCACGATCCGCGATGCGGTGCATGGTCAACTTGCAGTTCCCGCGCTTACGTCTCTCCGTACCCGAGCTTACGTCTCTTCGTCCACCCTTGCCCCTGTCAACCCTCCTGCGGCCTGCTTACAGCACCATCAACCAGCGGTCGGCAACCCGAACGTAAGCGCGGCGCGGCGCCTAGCCGTCGTAGCCCAGTCGACGTATCGGAGCTGCTGATTCGCTTTGGTTACGTGCTTACGTTAGGTTGACGCCTGTTTGACGGCGAGGCGAAAGGCGGTACGGTGACGATCCCTTTCCGAGTTGATATGTGTGCTATGACCTTTAGGAAGCTTGACTACGGTAAACAGAAAGTTAATACCTACATCAATAATTCGTAGTAGGTACTTTATTTCGTACTAGCTTTTGCTCGCGGCTTCGCTCCCGTGGATGTCGTAAAATGTCCCACGGGAACGTTCTACCGGGAATAAAAGTAACCTGTGTGTTCATCTAGGTTATCAACTTTTTACTTGCCAAATTTCATCCGAATCCGTTCAGATGTTTTTGCGCCAACCCGGAACATACAGCCAGACAAACAACCAAAAATTCTAAAAACTATATTTTAAGTATCAGGACTCACACGACGACAAATAGGAGGTAATCAGGTAAGAAAAACAATGATTCATATTGCTATTATTTAATCTTATTTTTAATTATTTGTTAGTAATTTGAACTCTTAAGGTCAAACAAGTAATTTTTATTAAGTATATTTTCTTAAGTTTACTTTCTAATCTAAAACAATTAAAAATTCCGATACTATCTAAAGCTTATATCAAACGCTTATTTTTTTTTATCTGTGATTCGGCATTCCACTCAAAGTGAAATGTCTGAACGCAAAATTTATCCAAAATGAATAATAAAATTCACTAGTGACACGATCCAATGATGTTAGGTTAGGGTACTCAGCATATTTCACTCGCTCTCCGAATGATCGAAAAATAAAATGATAAATGATATTTATTACTGTAAATTGGTTCAAAAAAACTACAAAATTAAATAATGTTTTTAATATTAGATGAGATCGGCGTATCCTAGCTGACTACTTTGAGAAGAAAGGTCGAAACAAACTCAGTGGTCACAGTCTCTTTTAAAGTCTAGTCATAATCTTGGTCAGGACTCAGGAGGACCATACAGGTTATTGTCTGAGATGTTCCTTTGAGAGAAAGAAGCATTCAGATTTGAGTGGATCTGTCCAGTCAGTAAAAATGAAATGAGCAAGTGAAGTTTTTCTATCTATGTAATTTTGTCGGGCTTATTAGTCGATTCACACCAATGTACTCGACCGAAACGGGCGAATCGACACTTTTAATTTTCTTAGGTGACTCGCACGAAGTTAATTTTTTTTAATTTTATGCAATGAAATTAAGAAAAAAGTACTGCATCCAAATTGCGTAACACACTATCAATCACAATCTGAATCACTTAAAAGCATATTGCAAATCCATTGCTTCATACGTTGAAAAATTTGTCTACTCAACAACGTAAATAACGCAATGAACGTTATTGAACTGTTAAAATGAAGGCCATTCCTGCTGTTACTGTGTTACGTAATTACCCCGCCTGTTTCTAAATATTTTACCCTTATCACTTATGTGCGCTAGTGTTTTTTTTTTTATTCTTTATTGCATAAAATTCAAAATGCAATTGCCTAATACATATTTCTGGAGTTGTCGATTCGCCCACAAATTAATTATGTCGTGGGAGTCGCCTATAGAAAAAAAAAATAAACAGTGGCACTTCGGGAGTGTGAAAACTTGAACAATTACGTGTGTATTTATCGTCTTATAAACAAGACACGCGCGGTGTCGGTTACGGTAACAGTGTCGCGAGTTCAATGGTTTTCCCCATCTCAAAAAATGCCCAACGCGGCTAAAGAAGTTTTCACTACAATAAAATTATTTTAAAATGTCGATTCGGCCGTTTCGGGCCAGTAAATTCGTGCGAATCGACTCATAAGCCTTTTGTCGGTGTCAAGTGAACGTGGAATTAAACAATTGAACATTCATTTGAGTGAAGCGTCTGATATTCTGCTTAGACTACGATAACTCGATTTTTTTTCTCTAAAAAAAAACAGATTTGAAATAGATACTTCACAGTCTGCAATAGTTTCCATCAAGAGCTCTGTAAAGTTTTGGCGGCGGATGATTGTGGTCGGAGACAGCTTTAAGAATACTGCCATCTTTGTCAATAGTGAGCTTTGCTTTACATCCCGTAGAAGACTTCTTGGAGCAATACCGATATCTAACGTTTGGGCCCGATTTCGAGTATGTGTGCATTTGGTAAAGTATAAGAACCTTGTTGCGGAATTTTATTGTTTCATATTTATCTGGAAAAAAAAAATTGTATCATAATTTATTGTGTTCAATTATCACAAGCATAGGTATTAAGTATCCATCCACGTGGCCATTTGGTTTGGGTGGTATAGCTGACAACAGCGAGTAAACCCTAAAACACAAAAATCTTTTTTGTCAATCAATAATTTATTTATGAAAGAAATAAATTACTATTTTAGTAACTATACAATGTTTACATTACACAAAACTAATGTCTTAAATATTAATATGCAGGCTAATAAGAAAAAGCTTATAGGACATCAAAAAATGAATTCACATAATTATCAAGTTTTTGCCTAGTTTCCAGGAGGCGGCTGTCACTGACTCTTAGCTCATAATTTACCCTATGTACTAAGTTTAAGTAAGTATTTACGTATGGCTACGCAAGCAAAATATTATACTTATATTATGCAAGTAAATTATTATACAAATTCAAGGGAGATAGATGTTCCGATGACTTTATGCTATTTGTTTTACAAATAACTGTGCAATTTCCATTTTGAGCATCTATCGAGCTTTCTTTCTTGTAACATTATTTTTACACATTGTTATATTATACTCTACTTTGGCGACACGTCGGTATAGCGACTCCTTCGCAATATTTTCTTCGGATATGTTTTCTTCGCTACAGTATTTTAGGTATAAAGAGTAACATTTATCGATACTCAAGCGCACTTCGCGACACAGTTCTTGTTTCTCATTTTGAGCCTCCAATTCATACATTATTTCAATGTGCTTACGAATCGCGTTTCTCATTTCTTCCCACGGTCGTCTCTCCACTTGTGATATGAGAGTTTTGGCTTTTATTTCATATGCGCCTTGTCTTACTGCTGTACATACTGAAGCTTCGGATAAAGCCAACGTATTTAAAAAGAAAGTTTTGCATACTTCGACAGGTTTATCGTTCAACAAAAAGGTGTAGTTAAAAGTCACTTCTCTTGATCCACCCTCATCGTAGCATGGGTCGCGTCTAACAACTGGTACCTCAGAGACTCTTGACAAAATAAACTGCCTTTGTGAAATTGGTGTCATATCTTGATCATGATATTTCTTGAAGATACTTATCCTGGCTTCTTCATTTACAATTTCATAGCACTTAAGTTGGCAAGAGCATACTGGGCCCATTGTTTTTTGTGCGGCATTTGCATTTTTTTTTACAAATACAGTCGAGGAAGGTTGTGTTGTTGGGGCCATTTCATTTAGACCTGCATTATTGACATCTTCATCATCTGAATCATCTGAATTTATACTATATACAGAAATTTCGTCACTGTCGCGATCTTTTTCAGAAACCTGTTCAGGTTCTATGAATAGGAATGATGTTTTCTTATTATCGTGTTGAGATTCCATTTCATTTTTATTGCTTGAGCTGGGCAGTGAGCACAGCTGAGCTGAAAAACAATTGAAATAATCAGTATTTGTTTCAGAGACTGATGTTATTTTTTAAGTTTGAAAGAACCTTGCAATGCATGCAGTTTATCGTATATATGTATTTCCCTTTACGAAAAGTTCACCTATCGATATTCCTGTAATACCACGCTTCTCAAACGGATTGGTCTCTTCATTTTTCCAGAAACCATACAGTAATAATTTTGTAAGTGAAAAATTAAAATAAAATATACTTAAAAGTTAATGAAAAAAAGAATTTATTTCTAGAAATAGAAAATATTGATTGTCCAGGAAATGCAGTAAGAAGGTTCACTGGTTAACAGCAAGTTATGACGACATGAGTAGCTTAAAATACTACCTACAGCTAGGTTACAATATATTATTTGCTAGTGAGCCCCCAAACTAGACAGTCTGTATCTTGGGGCTCAGAAATTATCTGTACTTGTCACTTATTACATATCCTTCTAAAAATAAAACGAAAGACTATGTAAAAACGTAGACCTTTTATATTCTTCCATAACTCTTCTATAACTTTTTTTTTGTACTTACATATTTTTTATCTATATATTTTTATACAAAGAAGTATTTAATTGTTGTATGGTGTTAAAAGTAATTTCTGAAAAATTTTAATACCGATTACAAGAAAGTTTTCACTGCTTGAAGGATTACAATACACTCAAGACATAGTATATATTATTTGTTATGTCAGAGAAATAAACGATTTCTTTGGGAATCACAAAGGGGGTGCAACCGCGGGACACAACTATCATTATTACATTATTATTTACAGATTATCGTCGCTTATGTCACTTGCCAGTGGTTTGAACTGTAAATTACACTCAGTTTTCAAGATACGTCGGTATAACCACTTTTTTGCAACGTATTTTTTTGGTATATTCTCTTTGGCACAGTATTCTAGATACAAAGAGTAAAATTTGGCTATTTTTAAGTGTTGGCCGAAGTGAAGTTCCCGCTCAAAATTTTGCTCAGAACGTGTTACATTTTCAAACATGAACTCAATATGTTTACGAACTGTATCTTTTATTTCTCTGGGCGTTTTGTTAGCCGCTGGCAATTTTCCTCGTCTGTCTCCATGTGTTATGCCATTCCTAGCGTTTCTAAGTACTGTTGATACTGTCTTTCCGCATATAGCTAGGGTGTTCACAAAGAAGGTTTTGCAAACTCTAAGGGGTTCATCGTTCACCAAAAAAGTGTAGCTTAATGTAACCTCTCTTTTAAGTGGCTTTCCAAAAACCCGGCGTCTTCGAACTGGCCCTTCAGACACTCTTGATTCAAGAAACTGCTTCTGTGCAGTCTTGGTCATATCATAATATTTCTTAAAGATACTCCTCCTGGCTTCGTCATTTACATTTTCATAGCACTTAAGCTTACAAGTGCAAATAGGTCTCATTGATTTTTGAAAGCCAGATTTTTCTCTTTTATTAAATTTTTGTGTTTTTTCATACTTTTGTTTAGAAGCAGTCGATGATGCACAGAGTTCGGGTTCCACTAAAAGAGTTTTGTTGCTGTTAGCTCTTTGTGATAAACCAGAATTAATAACTTCGTCATCGTCTGCTACAGACACTTCATGAGAGTTTACATCTACATCCAAAACCTGTTCAGGGTCTAAGATGAAAATCAAATTATTATTGGTTTGTGGAGATTCCGTTTCACTTTTAATAGCTGAGCTGCGCAATGAAAACTGCTGATAAGATCTCGAAGAACCTAGAATTAAAACATTTAAAGGAATAATCAGTTATTGTTAGAGTAGCTAGTAATATTAATTAATTAAACAAACCTTTTTGTTCACACCTATGTATATAGGTCGGAGTAGACTTCCAGTCTAACTGAATGCAGCTTCAAGCAACAAGGTATTAACAATCGTAAAAGGTATGTCAAACGGGTAGGTGGCCTCTTTGTGTATAATGTTGTCTTATTTAAGGAGATAACTAACGTAAACGTCGCGATATACGTTTTTTTTCCAATTTGCAGGTCAGTGGCCTTTTTTTTTTTTTTTTTTTTTTGCGGATCGGAAATCATCAAATGTCAGAGTGTCAGACCACCCGTGTTCCTTCCTTAGCCCTTTATGTTCCGGGCCAGCGGTAACCCTTTCGGACAATCCCGCTGACCCGGCAGGCTTCGGCCCTATGGGGCCCCTCCTCGATGCTGACTGACATCTCTTTGAGGCGCGCGTGGAACACGTACGCGCCGTCCGGCACGGGCCTGGTCCTGATCGGACGAGTTTTTTCGACTCACGTTCGATGGCGAGGAAATTAGGTTTCTCATAGTGACCACCAGGTGCCGCTATAACTTTTTCCCATATAAAATCCTAAAACGCTTGCAATCGAACGTGAGTGAAAAAACTCACACTAAAGCCTCGGGTTGTATGTAGATTAAAATATGTTTCGCGATTTCGCTATTGTAACAAATATTGTTTTATAGAATTATGTATAAATCATTACAACTCGTTAAGTTACAATTGGCCCGAAACGTCAGCAGGAAAAAGGAATAAAGACTTGGGTGTATTTTATATGTATTTAATCATTAGTCTCCAAAAACTAAAGAGTAAAAAAGTTAAAATCCTAAAATGTAATTAAAAATAAATTTATATTTAGAATTTTCTTTCACATAGAAACAATATAATAACAAACGATATAATAATAATAATCATTTATGACAAATCATACAATACATTTTTGTTAGTAAGTATGCACATGAACAAATATTTAATTTACAAACTATTGTTAGTATGCAACATAAGGCCGTTTAATTGATTGTTAAAGAAAAGATTATTATACAGGGTTATTGGTAAAACATTAACAACCTCTTAAGAGGTCATTGTACTCACCATTATGAACTACTTTTACTATGGGAGCAAACCCGAAATCGCGAAAAAAAATCAGCTGTTCCCTACATTTATGTTCGTATAACTCGTCAAAATGTAGGGAACAGCAGATTTTTTTTTCGCGACTTCAGGTTTAGTTTAGTAGTTTAGGCTAGGCGAACGCCGCGCTTACGGCTCGCCGACCGCTGGCCGGAGGGGTGAGAGGGGCAAGGGTGGACGAATAGACGTAAGCTCGAGTACGGAGAGCCGTAAGCGCGGGGTCGACGAGCCGTAAGCGCGGAGACGACGCACCGCGCCGTAACGCACCGCACCGCGGTTCGTGAGCTTGTCCCGAGGCGAGGCGATTACTTTACGATTCCGATTAGTGTGCATTGCAGTAGGGAGTTTCCTACAAAGAATACTGAACGGTTTTAAGCTATGTCCGTTGCATGTCTGCTGCACTGCGTGTCGCGGGTTAGATTCCCGCACGGAACAAATATTTGTATGACTTACAAGTAGTTGTTCCGGGTCTGGCTGTTTGTGTATGTGAGATTAAATGTTTGTAAACGCACCCACGATACAGGAGAAATTCCTAGTGTGGGGCAACGTTTTATAAAAAAAGATAAAGATGTCGGTCGAAGCATTTTTGGTAAGTTTCCTTATTGTACCTACCTACAACGATTTTACTTATATTACATATTCTTTATTTTACTATACTATATTTACTTTGGTAAAAAAAAAACTTGTGTGGGGTAAGTTAGGGACAGCTAAAAAGCGTAGGTACCTAATATAACTTTAAATTCGAAATTTGGTGGCAAAGAGCCTACTTAAATATACCTTGAGTTCCGAAATGAAAGTAAGTTTTCACTTTGTAGTATTCTTTTTGGAAATCGGTTGTTTTTTTATTTAGGTATCATTTTTTTTCTGTGGTACCTACCCTACACAAGTTCGTATAACACTACTGCTTGTAGATAGTAATGATAGGGAGTTTTTTTTTTTTTTTTTTGCGGATCGGAAATCATCAAATGACCCCTCCCGCTCTGGGTGGAGGGGAAGGGAGTGTCAGACTCTTACTGACTAAAACCCACCCGTGTTCCTTCCTTAGCCCTTTATGTTCCGGGCCAGCGGTAACCCTTTCGAACAATCCCGCTGACCCGGATGATAGGGAGTTATAACATCATTAAACATACACAAAGTTGATTAAATACGTATCATTAGTGAAGCTCGCTCTAAAACTACTCAAACAAAGTTATTAAAATTGTATACATAATATGACCCTCGGCAAGATTTCTCTATCAAATGAAAAAATAATCACGTAAATCGACCCAGTATAGGTCTACCAGAATTTCATGGAATATAAAAAAAAACATTGTGATTTTCATATGGCAATGTCAATCCATATGAAAATCACAATTTTTTTTATGCCATTCGATTCTGGTAGACCTATTATAACAACGGAGAAATCGGTATACATTAACATTAAAAAAAACTCGTCGAAACCATAACCTCCGCCGTATTAAGAGGTACTTACGTTAAAAAAACATAACTTTGACAATTATTTATAAAGAAATATTTTATACGTACATTTACATAAACTTTAATATTAATAATGAAGAACTACATTACATAATAATATATATTATTTGTTAGACAAATAAAATAAAACGAATATTACAAAATTAGTTTAAATAAAAAAGTAATATAATTTCTATAGCAACTATGTGTTTCGATACGTAATAAGGTCATTTAACATGAAGCCTAAAGACCTATTACAAATAAATACCCTTTTAATTTAAGGCGAAAGCGTCAGAGTATCCCCGAAATTCAAACTTTCTTACGTTATTGTGCAATTTGCAGGTCAGAATCAGGTTGTACCTATGTTAATCTAAATATGATTCGCGGCCGTAACAAATATTTATTTATAGAATTTTAATCATAAACTACAACTCTCTAAGTTCATATTACCATATTGAATGATCATTTCATGAAATCATGCCATTTGATGCCAATTCCAGCTCAAGGAATTGTATTGCTGTTTCTAATAATTATAATTCTGTAAAGTTATATTTATTACGGTCACGAATCCTATTTTAATCATACAACCTGCACCGGACCTACAAATTGCAAAAAACGTGAGTGAATTTGAATTTCGCGGCCTACTTTAGCGCAAATAGTTAATTTTACTAACTTAATAATAAGTCAATAACCAACAACATTGTACCCGCTTCAAAAGTATATTTGTATGTAACCGTTTCTCATTCTAAGTGAATAAATTGTATTCTGTTTTTGAGAAATAAAATATTACCATAATAGGTTTGGGCCGGTTTGGGTGTTTTCGAATTTCGTCACCTAAATAACACTAGTGCATTTTACACTCTGCAATATTTACCGTCAGACGTACGCACAAGTCTAGGAGGGGGATGATTATGGTCCGTTCTAGCATATTCTATCTCTCCATCCACATCAAGTACTAACTTAGCTTTACACTTGTTGGTAACTTTCTTAGAACAAAAGTGGAGACGATACGGAGGCCCTCGCTTGGAAAATGTATGCTGCTTGTACAGAACCACCGTCCTGCCATTGAGGACTATCATCTCATACGGTTTGTATGGTACTGCAAAAAAATAAAAAATACGTTATAATATTATGGTAAAGGACACCTGCATTTATTATACCACGCTTGTTCAAGATGGGTTGGTGAAACCATTCATGAGCAAGCGAAGTGATCACTGCTCGTGCCTTCTCTGTATGGGATGAGGCTTTTGCCCTACAGTGGGACAGTAATAGGCTGGAATATTTTTTTGAAGTGAAAACTCTTTTAGGCGCGTTGGGCAATTTTTGAGATGGAAAAAACAATTGAACTCGCGCCAATGCAACCGTAAGCGACACCACGCGTGTTTTCAAGAAATACCCGCTTCGGATGTGATCGGCTGTCCTCCTACTCGGTTTTAATGTACATCCGATAAGTCAGTGAGTGATGTCAAAGTATTCTGTTTGTGTTTTGTTTTCACTTCTATCGGCACTCCCGGAGTGCCACTGTTTTTTTTTATTTAACAATAAATATGAAAAGAGATTTAGACTATAATTATTTTATGAAAAAGTCGGTTTTACGGGCGAAGATTTTACGTGACAACGTCTTTTTCTCGGTAGAATATTTATTGATATGAATATAATTAAATTGCACAATAGGAACAAGGAATTAAATGAAAATAAGAACGTAACGTTACCGAGCGTTACACTTTTTCATAAGTGACTCCCAGCCGCAACCTAATTTAAAATAAGAACGTAACGTTACCGAGCGTTACACTTTTTCATAAGTGACTCCCAGCCGCAACCTAATTTAAGACGTTGTCACGTCAAAAAAAACTACGGACACCTCACTTTACTATTATCCCTTTATTTATAATTAATAAGAAAATTTAAAACGTAAAAAAAAAAACTCGTGTCGCAGACGTTAATCATTAGGTTAAACCACTTAGTTCACATTTTTATATACTCTCAGCTTTATGGCTCATTAATTTTTAAAACATGTTATATTAAAAAAAAAAAAAAAAAGTAAAAAAACTAAAACTAAAACCCGACTAGGTACTGAAAAGGATGAAACAAGAAAGTACCGTCCCTTGGTCGAATGCCGCTGTACTAACATACTTATAAGCTATGGTAGCATGCGACCATGGGAAGGTATTTTCTTGTTTCATCCTTTTCAGTAGTCGGGTTTTAGTTTTTAAACTTTTTTTTTTAATAGTTGAAACCAGATCAACCGGTTAACTGCCGGTCGATTCTGTAAAAATCTCACCGTGAAAACTTAAGTGATGTGTTTGTTTTTGCTAGGAATGGACACTATTGACAGCTCACTCCACGCTCACTTCACCTAAGTTTTCACGGTGAGATGGTTACAGAATCGCACTGCAGGTTTTATTTTTAATAACATGATTCTTGACTTTATATCAGCTTTTGAAATAAAATGTTAGAAAACGTAGGGACCTATTGCCATGCTAAAACGCGACATTTTATAGATTCTAGTAGGTACCCTCTCCATTTCTATATTCTAAAGTACTTTCCATCAGAAGTTTTAACGATTTTCGGAGGGGGATGATTATGTTCTGTCACCGCACTCTTTATCGTCCCATCCTCATTCAGAGTGAGCTTGGCCCGACAATTCTTCATTCTCTTGGAGGAGCAGGCCTGGTAACGAAACGAAGGACCACATATCGAAAAGGAATAATTCTGGTAGAGAATTACTGTTTTCCCGTTCAGACTCACAACTTCGTATGGTTTACCTGTAAATTAAGAAAAAAATGGTATAAACATAAATAAAATAAATGTATTAATATTGGGTGGTATAGTACTTCAACTCAAATAAAGTAAAACAATCAGTTTCAGGTAAATACCTATTTATTAAATATTTTAATGCAATATAAATGACGCAGTCATGTTTTTTTTTGCATTAAAAAAATTGTTAGTAAAATAAATTATAATACAAATATTAACTTAACAATTTATGACTTAACTGTGGAAGCAACTTTTGGTACAATTAACATTGAATTTAATCAAACCAATCAAACTGCTTTCTACATGATTAAAATTATTCTAATTAATAAGTGAAAGGATTTTAAGAGGCTTCAATACCGTGTTTAAGATACATTTCTCTTAGGACCATTTCAAATATTGTAAAAACTGTTACTGAAAAGGGTCTGCTTTTTTTTTGCGGATGGGAAATCATCAAGTGACCCCTCCCGCTTTGGGTGGAGCGGAAGGGAGTGTCAGACTCTTACTGACTAAAACCCACCCGTGTTCCTTCCTTAGCCCTTTATGTTCCGGGCCAGCGGTAACCCTTTCGGACAATCCCGCTGACCCGGCAGGCTTCGGCCCTATGGGGCCCCTCCTCGATGCTGACATCTCTTTGAGACGCGCGTGGAACACGTACGCGCCGTCCGGCACGGGCCTGGTCCTGATCGGACGGGTAGCTACCCATTACTCTCCGCCCGCAGGCCCGCGAAAAGGGTCTGCTTGAGATAGCTGACGCCAGCCACCTATCGCGTGCCATTAAAGCAAACCTTTTAACCCATAAGGGTTATCACTAAGGGATGATTTTTCCAACGCCAGATAACTTTATTGGAGGAATAATTTTGAATTTTTGACAGTTCAGTACACTCTTTATTAGGGTTCCGTACCAAAATGGCAAAAACGGAACCCTTATGGTGAGACTAAGTCTGTCTGTCTGTCACAGCTGGATATCTCAAGAACTACTAATGCTATCAACTTGAAATTTGGAATAGTTTTAGATGACGTTTGCCCAACTATTTTGCAAATAAGTAAGTAATAAATAAAAATATATTATATTTTATGTAACAGGGACTGAAAGGGAGACCCCTCTAAATAGCACACTTTTTCAGAAATCATCAACAAAAGTTACATTAGTTCCACTATCGGTCAAGAGATGGCGCTGACAAAAAAACTGCAATATTCTACACCGCAGTGCACAGTGTTAAAATTCCCTGATGAATATAGGCCTCGCCGATGAAAATTTAAAAACATATGATGGTACGGAACCCTCGGTGCGCGAGTCCGACTCACTCTTGCTCGGTGTTTTTTCTATACTCTATAGTAATTTCCATTAGCAGTTTGAATGATGTTCGGAGGGGGATGATTATGTTCTGTCATCGCACTCTTTATTGTCCCATCCTCATTCAGAGTGAGCTTCGCGCGACAATGCCCCCTTTTCTTGGAGGAGCAGGCCTGGTAACGAGGCGAAGGACCACATATTGAAAAGGTATAATTATGATACAGAAGTACTGTTTTCCCGTTCAAACTCACTACTTCGTATGGTATATCTGTAAATTGAAGAATGAATTAAGGTATCTATAAGATAAATAAGATTAGATCAAATATCGACAGCAGAAGCGACATGGACCAGAAAAACTCACGAACGTAAACTAGGGAAGGATTTGAGGGAGGCCGATGCTGAAAAGCAAAATAAACTTACCGATGTCTTATGTACAAAATTTACTGTAAAATAATAAATACTTTGTTACCAAAAGGCTGTTTGAAATTAAATTATTAGTGGAAGTGCTCAGGTGCGGTTCGTCCAAGTGCGGTTCAAATCAGTGCTCTGAGTGGAATACCTCGAAAAAATAGATGAAATAAAATAATTAATATTGGACGTTTATTGTATCTCGCAAATAACGCAAAACATTCAGTTTCAGGTAAATACCGACTATTTATTCACTGCTTCAATGTAAATAAATAAAGGAGATAATTCTTACATTTATAAATTTTTTGTAAAATAATAATGCACAATATGTTTAAAATAACAATTTTTAACAAAAATTTGAAACTGCTTTCAACAATTTTTTTTTTTTAACAAATGAAAAAAATAACATTTTAAGAGGCTTCAATACGGAGGAGACGTTTATCCTAATACACTATATTTTATAAATATAGATTTAAGAGACGTTTATACAATTCCCGACATTGTAAACGCTGTCGCTGATGAGGGTCTGACTGAGATAGCTGGCTGGCTTGGAGATGATCAACTCAACAACACTCGATGCAACTCTGCGAGTTGTGATGAGTTTCAAGAAGGCTAACTAACTAATATTCTGGTTTATAGAAATAGAGATTTCTATAATCTAAAGTACTTTCCATCGAAAGATTTAACGATTTTTGGAGAGGGATGATTATGTTCTGTCACCGCACGCTTTATCGTCCCATCCGCGTTCAGACTGAGCCTGGCGCGACAATTCTTCATTTTCTTGGAACAAGACTGGTTACGAAACGAACGACCATTCTTCGAAAAGGTATAATTCTGGTAGAGAACAGCTCTTTTCCCGTTCAGAGTCACTACTTCGTATGGTTTACCTGTGAATTGAAGAATGAATGCAGTATCTATATAAAAAATATTAGATCGACACAATAGCTCCACCATTTCGAAATTTCCTTAAAAAGACCATGAGCACTCGGACCCCACGGCCCGAGGGTTTCAACCCTAAACGGCTCGAAAATACAATTAAAAATAAGGTTATTATAATTACGCCGCTTGAGGTTTTTCGCAGCCGCAGCACCAGTACAGCACGCCGAGCCAGGAAGATGAGATGGCGCAAGAGTGTCGACACACGTTGCATCCCACACTAAAGGCCTACCCACCTTCCATGGAAATAAAGACATGCCGTCGGGTCTCTTGCCATCGTCGCGTGCCAAGCCATTGGGTTCTAATATAGCTGGAACGTCGACGGTGACAAGTGTTCGCGTGCCGCGCAAAGCGACCCGCACTCCGGTTGCAAGACAGGCCGTGGTGTCCTAGACTGTTGACAACTTCGCCACATTGACAGCGATGAGGAGAACAACATGGAGCTCCTAATCGTAGGAAAGCAGCGAGGCGGAAAGTCATCATCATCATTTCAGCCGAAAGACGTCCACTGCTGGACATAGGCCTTCCCCAAGCACCCCCACTTCGACCGGTTCTTCGCTTCTCGCATCCAACGGGTTCCTGCGGCCTTCACAAGGTCGGCGGACCACCTTGTGGGAGGCCTTCCAACGCTACGTCTTCCGGTACGCGGTTGCCACTCCAGAACCTTTAGGCCCCATCGGACATCTGTTCTGCGAGCAATGTGCCCTGCCCAGGCGGAAAGTATTGTCTTTGAAAAAAGTGCCTATGTTCGACGACGGTAGTGCATGAAGCCACAAACCAGACTCCCATTTACCCACAGCCAGTAGACGCGCACGCTCCGCAGTAGTAGCAGACGTGTTACGTAAATTGTCCTGCACAACTCTGCAGAGCGGCTCATCCCACCGTCTCTGGGAAAATGGATTATCGAGTAGATCTGAGTTCGGGCAAGCGTGTCTCCACGCATCCATAGCCTCGGTGAAGAACGGCACATCAAAATTAATCAGTGTGGAGTCTAGTATTTTCCTGATTAATTTCTCAGTGCTGTGGACCGAGGATATGAAAGCCGGTAAACTAATACTAGAAATTTCGCGGATGTTTATAATAAATAAATTAAATAATGAATATTGGATGTTATGGACATGGTGTTCTGGGTGTTCGGCCACCAACTCGCAAATAAAGCAAAACAATCAGTTTCAGGTAAATACCTACAATTTATTTAATACTTCAATGCAATAAAAATTAAGGCGAGATTATTTTTGCATTCATGAAATTGTTAGAAAAATAAAATATAAAGGTTAAAAAATTATAGGTTAAACATTTTGTGTAGGTACACAAAATGTTTAACCTATATTTTTTTAACTTTGTGGAAACAAGTTTCGATACAATTAGGTAAACTGCTTTTAACAACAATAAAAATATTTCAATTAAAAAAACATTGATACTGCTTCAATACTATATAGGTTTTTTTTTTTTTTTTAAACTTTGCCCCACACTAGGAATTTCTCCTGTATTGTGGGTGCGTTTACAAACATTTAAACATATGTATAACAGACATTTCTAACATAAATCTGAAATAGAAATTCAATTGTGTCTCATCAGCCATAGTTGTATGTTTTTCGTGAATTATGATTTTGAATAAATAAATACCTACTTGTTATACAAAACACAAGTATTTCTTTCTTTAAAAACATTTTCTAGCCGTTTATTTTTAAGCTGAGGCACCTACATAAGTGCTAAAAGCACTTTACAAGAATTTAAAAATAATAACTGACACCGATTGGAGAATTGTAACTATTGCAGTAATAATATCTTACTTTTAATAATGTTTTATTAGAATACCTAGTTTGGCAAATATTTCATTTAACACTTTAACACATACAATGAGAATAATAAATGAAATAACAAGAATACTATTCGAATTAGTACCTATACCTAACTACACTAAAATATGCCTTTCCTTTTTGTATAAATCTGAATAAATTTTATTTTTAACACGCTTTTATCAGCTTAACTTGTAACTAACTAACAATGTAACAAAATCTTAGAAGTCAATTTTAACCTACTTCTAATCGTCGTGTCGAAATGAAACTTTATATGTATATGTAGTTCGGATGACAAAACTATAATTTGGTATCTTGGAGCTGATCTGATAACGGAGCCAGGTGGTGGATAGTGGAACTCTTCAGTGGCTACTAGTAAACCCCTCGAGTTTGGGCTCATATGATTTGTTTTGATGAGCCTAATAGATTGAACTTGGTGTTGAGGGTCTGATGATGGAGCCGGGAGATGGATACTGGATATCATAAGGAGCTACTAGTAAACTACTCGAGTTTGCTAATCGTCATTACTTCGTGGACTTTATACTTATTAAAATAATGAAGAATTATACTAGACGCAAAAGTTAAAAATAAACTAAAAAAATACGCTTTTATTACGCACTAAAATTATAAAATAATTAAATTGACTTAAATTTGTGAATTCTAAAAGCGTGGAGCGTTTTTTTTAAATTAATTATGAGTGCGCTCCACGCTTGTAGAATTCAATTTAAGTCAATTTAATTATTTTATAATTTTGAGTGCGTTTTAAAAGCGTGGTTTTTAGTTTTTTTTATTTCTAGATATTCTTCACTTATGAACGATGGAGCTACTAATTCATAATACAATCTTCTCGAAGTAAAATACCTACATATCGAGTAAATAATCAGTCAAAAAGACTTCGAGTACAGGTAGACGAATTTCATCATCACTATTTTAGTAGAGCCGTGAGAGGAAACTCACTATTACCGCGGGCTAATTGCGTAATACACTGTCAGTAACAATGTCTTTCATTTTGACAGTTCAACAACATTCATTGCGTTATTTACGTTGTTGAGCAGACAAACATTTTTCAAACATAGGTACCTATAAGGCAATGGATTAGCAATCTCCTTCAAAATAATTCAGATTGTGACTGATAGTGTGTTACGAAATTAGGGTGCCAGTTTCTGAATTGAGAATTACTTGTCAAACCCTACTTTAGTATTACCTACTTAAGGCGAAAGCGCCAGGGTAGCCCGCGAAATTCAATTTTTTTTAGGTTTTTTGCTATTTGCTGGTCAGTATTAAGTTGTACGTTGATTAAGATATGATTCGCGGCCGTAACAAATATGTATTTACAGAATTATAATCATTAAAGACATCAACACAACTCTCTAAGACCATGTAATCCCCAAGAATTACTATTTCATGAAATCTTGACATTTGGGGATTATACGAACTTAACAAGTTGTATTACTGATTGTAATGATTATAATTCTGTAAATACATATTTGTTACGACCGCGAATCATATTTTAATCAACGTACAACTTACCAGCAAATAGCAAAAAACCTAAAAAAAATTGAATTTGGCGGGCTACCCTGGCGCTTTCGCCTTAAGGTGATTCCTTAAATCAAACGTAGCCTTAGTGTACACACATGCCAAAGTAGATTTAGAGGGGCTCGTGGTTTCTTAAATCTTAAGCTACGCTTGCTGCGGTCTGTTCGTGAATGGTTTACCATCCATTACATCTAGAACATTATTTTTAGTATATGCAAAACCCGAAACACGTGTCCTAGTATTTTTATGTAAAGAATCTATGTACAAATTTTCAAAACTGTATCATGAAAAATCACAAAGATATAAGCTTGTATGTCCGTACAAAAACATGCTCACCCGCGCCGCTCGCGCCGCGCCCTCTTGCGCTCAATGATAATAGTACCTAGGTACCTAACCGTTCGGCGCGGAGATTGGATAACCTACTCAGTGTCGCTCGGTGTCCAACTTTTAACCTTTTTTAAATACTTTTGGGACAAAATATAACATGGGGTAAAAATTATTGGAATCGATTCAGTTACTTATTCTGAACAAACCATATTCAGGTTTTGCATATACTAAAAATAACGTTGTAGAACACCCACTGTGCCTTGGAAAGCACGTTAAGCCGTTGGTCCCGGCAGTCATTTGTAGATCTTTTGAGAGTCGTTACGGGTAGTCCGAAGCCCAATAACCTAAACCACTGAACCGATCATCCTGAAATTTAGCATATACGTTGTCTGGTGTACAGAAACGGGTAGTCAGAAGCCCAAAAGTCTGGCAGTCACTCTTACCGAGGGGTATCGTGTTAAAGACTACGTGGGTTATAACGATCAGATATTCAGTCGCTTCATGTAAAATACTGTTAGACTGGAAGACGACCCCAACATAGGGAAAAGGCTAATCAGATTGATTAATGCCAAAGTTGAGACTAAAAAAAATTTGCACCTTCAAGTAAAAACATATGGTTTACAATAAAAATAGGCCTAAGGTAGGTAGAGTTGTAATTATAGGTAAGTAGTTTGACAAGATTTAAAGTTCAAATCCTTAAATCAGAAACCTGATGTAAGTGTGCTATATACATATATGCAGTAGTTCCGCTCTCTATACTAATGCAAAAACACTTACCCCCTTACTAATAAACGTAATAAATCAGATGAATAGTTACACACCGATTTCTCTCTATCAGTCATCAGTAATTTGACTTTCGAAAGAAGAAGACAAAGCGTAGTGTAACTGTACAGACGCTATACGACGTTTATTAGTAAGGGGTATAGTCAAAAGGTGAGAATACACTTGAGCATTTTTTCGAGCATTTCCATGTAATGTAACGTTCTTACGAACGGTACAATACAGGCAAATGCTCAGTTTCCAAAAGCATTTCCATGTAGTGTAACGTTTCTTTGAATGCTCGAGCGGCGAGAACGGCGAGTGAGCATTTACCTGTAACATTTTTCACAACAATTTTTTTTACCTTGCGTTCATTGTTGAAATGTCGGACCTGCAGGTACCGACCGTGCCTTTGCGCGATAAAATGTTACACGAATACGCTCGTTGGTTTTTTTAAATCAGGTTGTTGTCACGATGTTCTGTTACAAGTAAATGCTCTGGTCTATATAGACTCACCTTAACATAAAAACACTTTCATTTACAATATTCAACACAGATTTTCTTCACAACATCTTATATATATTTCTTAGCTTCGTAAACTTGTATGTGCCATCCGAGGTCCTCTCACATCTTGGGGGGAGATGCGTGTGGTTCGTCACAGCAGTCACAATATTGCCACATTTGCCCAGCTTTATGAACGCGCGGCACTTCTCGCTCGTCTTTTGAGAACATCGGAGCAAGGATTTGCCTCTCACGTGGTAGGAATAAGTATAATTGTTGTATCGTATCACTGATTTGCCTTTTGCTAGAGGGAGTACATGGTAGTTGGCTGAAAAAAATACAGTTTTGTAAGTAAGAAGGGTTTATTTGACTGAGCTATACAAAAAAAAGAGCATCTATATGACCCTAGTATAATGAAGACGTCATGATGACGTAATTATTAATATGATGACGTGTGAGAAATGGGATATTTACTAACCAATTGAATACCATATATAAAGAAACAATTGAAAAGCCATTGTATCTCGCGTGGATCAACGTTCCCGGGGTACAAAGGGTTAACATTGAGATTAGGCAAGGTCCATAAAATAAAAAAACGTTACCTCACAAAAACAAATGATTTATTAAGAAAATTCACAAAGACGTAAAAACAACACGGTGTAATAACTAACATCACTACCTATCACTTAGGGGGAAAGAGGCATGAGGTTTATAATTGGTTATCTACTTCAATCTCTTAAAACTACCACCCATCTCATTGGTCCTATACCAAACAGCAAACAAATGTGAGAATTATTTCCAAGTGATTATGATTCTTTCATCTCTTCAGATTGTTCTCAAGTTTATCCTGAATTCCTACACAATGTTGTTCATTACTTTAGAGACGGCGTAGAAACCTCGTGATGTCAAAAAACATCTCGGAGGTAGATGATTGTGGATCGCATCATAGTAAACAATGTTCCCAAATTTGTCCATTCTCAAGAACGCTCTGCACTTCTCACTTAGTCTCTGCGAACACTGCAGCCGGGGTTTACCTCGCACATGATACGAAAACGTGTAGTTCTGGAATAAAATTACCTCTTTACCACCAGCCAGAGGCAGAATTTGGTAATTAGCTGAAAAAATAAATTGTGATTACATTTTGATCAGCCATGGGTGTACTGGATGTAGGCAGGTCTTCTTCAAGCATATATTTAAAAGACAACAACGGCGTAATGCAAGGAAAATGATTGAGATAATTACTGAGTTTTATAAATCTTTATCGTACAGCGCCATATTTTTATCTGGCAAAAAATAAGATATCGAACCTGCATACATTCTACTACCAAAAAAAAAATTATAGAACAGCAGCTATAAAAATAAATACCGCATGCAATGATCCCTATTCAAAAAGAGGTTAAGCATGGAGACCCAATTTCTCCAAAGCCCTTCACAGCAAAGTTAGAAGAAGAAAAAAATTGTCATTCGAGGGACCAAGGGCATAGAGGCGAGGGAAGACTACGCTTCGCTGACGCACATTTTCTCCTCCTCAGCAGCCGACTCGACTTTTTTCAGAAGGATTAGTCACAGACAGCAGTAGATAGAGATAGGTAAGTGGAACGAGGGAAGGAGGCTTTTGCCTTGCAGTGGAACCAACGGCTGATAATACTTCGTGCGAGTTGTTTTAGAAATCTCTAGGTATTTTGCCATTCTGGCACTCGTCGTAGGAAAAATGATAAGCAAACGTAGATCAACAATATATTTTCAAAAAATGTTGTCACAAACAAAACGAATAGGTATATAATCGTGGAGTCAATAAAATCGTAGTCTTTCTTAACTTAATCTGTATTAACAGGACACCATAAAATTACGTACTCCTTTGTTTTTTAAATTAAAACAAATATATTTCCAATATTTTTAACTTCTGGCTATTAAGTACAAAAATACATGATTTAGAGAGAATTTCACCAATGAAACTCATGACTGACTGACGGGATCGATACATCTAAACCGCGTTCGAGACCTATCAGTATATGTATGTGGCAATAAAGATGGTTAAAGCCTTGACGCAGTTATATCCCTAGGAATATAGCTGTATACTGTAATATGAAAGCAGTGCGTAACTGTTTTACTAGGAATATAACTATACGAGAACGATCTAGTAATATAAATTCAACCATCACCCATCCATTCCATCAACCATCTTATTGCGACATATATACCACAAAAATGATGACACTGACAGCTCTTTAACGTGTTAAGACGTGCAGATCGCGTTCAGTTAAATTGGTGAAATTAGCCCTTAGTTTAAAACTTTCTTAAATTTATGTTTTGACCATCTAACGCAGTCTTTGGAAAACATGCCAGACACTTGTCGGGGTGGATACATGTTTTCAAAACACTGCGTTAGATAATGCATTTGCAATAACTAGCATAATTTGGTTAATATTAACTGTATTGTTATCATCGTCTTCTTCGCCCTTATTTATTTGGAGTGAAGGCAGCATGGCCTCTTCTTCCATTCATCTCTATCATTCGTCATTTTAGTATTAACCCCTTTGTAGTCACATCATCTTTCACATCAGCCAACCTTTTTAACCGACTTCAAAAAGGAGGAGGTTCTCAATTCGTCGGAAACTTTTTTTATTTTTTTGTTTTTATGTATGTTCCCCGATTACTCGGAGACGGATAGACCGATTTCAAAAATTATTTTTTTGTTTGAAAGGGTATACTTTCCAGGTGGTCCCATTGTCATCAGGTCAGGATCTGATGATGGGATCCTGGAGAAATCGAAGGAACTCTTCAAGTATTATAGGCACACCTATAGCGATTTGGGTATTTTTTATAGTAACTCGTGCATTTGCTCTCGGAAAGCATCATTTGGTGAAGTGGAACTGATGATGGCTACCGGAACTACTCAATAATAAGTATTTCCCGGTTTGCGATTCGATTACTTACTTTAATATGGTTGCTAAGCAAGTTATGCTCGTCACAATGCGAATGGTGAAATGGAGCTGATAGTGGAATACCAGGAGAACTCCTCAACAATTAACGTCCCTGCATCGGGAAAAGCAATATTTTGTAAAAGGCGATGAGCAAGTTGGCATTAGGCTATTGTAACTTAGAGACATTATAAACAGACACACTAAAAAGCGAGAAATAAAAACTTTTTAACAAAAAAAAAACCGACTTCCAAAAAAACACTACAAAGTGAAAAATAACTTTTATTTCGGAAGTCGGTGGCAAAAAACTAAAATACAGATCCAAAGACACCGACTTCCGAAATAAAAGTTATTTTTCACTTTGTAGTGTTTTTTTGGAAGTCGGTTTTTTTTTTGTTAAAAAGTTTTATAAAACTACCAGCTGACTTGACAGACGTTGTCTTGTCTTAATTTCAATTTTGTTTGTGATCGTAGAATTTTGTTCCTATTCTCCCGTTTTTTTTTTCTTGATTACTTTTCCGTGACGAAAACAAAACCGTACACGCATATCCATCGTTTGAAACGTGAGATGTAGACGTTAGACATAGTCTTAAGTTCATACAGAAATCCCATAGAAAAAAGGACGTTTAGTATTACCCGAGACACTTTTTAAATTTTTCTTTCCCTTTAAAAACCTAATTCGATCTATTAAGAAATTTTAAAAACTAAATATTGCCAAATTGGTCCAGCCATTCTTTAAGTGATGCGCTTACCAACGGACAGCATTTCATTTTTATTTATATAGAAGGAGATAAATATTACTACTATTTCAATTGATGGTAAGGGATGATGCGGTTGACGACGGTGCAGGCTAACTTTTGATCCAGAAGTGGATATCAGTCGTCACACAGTATGGCACGTGATGCGGAAGGGAGAAACCATGTCGTGAGGATAGTCATTAATTTGATTGGTTAAAGAGGAAGATCAAAGAAACGATAGATGGATAATGTGAAAGATAATAAAGCTAGAAAGAGCTTGACTACGGAGATACCAACTGATAAAGATACAGAAGATGATGAGACGCTGTATTAGTCCTAAATAAATTGGAATAGGGGCAAGGACGACACGACGGCAAACATATTAAATTGCTTTATTAAAAGTTATTTGTTCCTTACTCTCATTTTACTTCGTAAAGCTTTGAGCCTATCATACAAAGTACTCTTTGGTATATCATATAAAATTGAAGCTTGTCTTAAGCTGATTTCTTTGAAAAATATTTTTTCCACAGCAATTTTCAAATTTTCTTGGTACCAAACGGTTTTCTTCCGATCTTTTCCGTAAACTGATGTAACATATTCTGAGGGTCATAAAAGGACATTATATTTAGTTATATAATATATGTAGAATAAACTGTGTAAATAAATTAAATGTAAAAAAAAACAGATATAACCTTAAAAAAAAAAAGATTATTAATAAGAGGATGTTGTAACAATGATTATAAGTTATTTTGCGGTTTTCTATGTGGTATAAAAACAGCAGCCTCATTGCTTAAAGGTCGGCTTAGACCAAACGAGCAAATGCATAATGCACATTATAACCGCACTCTACCTAATTTCTTTCAAAGTGATAGTGAGCCAAAATAGACAGTGGCACTCCAGGAGTGCCGACACAAGTGAAAACTTGCAAAAGCATAGTCATTTTATAAATATGTTTGAAGGTCATTCTTTTCAAAGAAAATGTACCGCGGGTTAATAAAGGCCAAAACTTAAAACAGAGGTGTCGGTTACGGTAACAGTGTCGCGAGTTCAATGGTTTTTTCCCATCTCGAAAAATGCCCAAAGCGCCTATAGAAGACATCATACAATTAAAAAAATATCCTAAGTACACATACACGTAATGTACAAAAACAACAAGTTAGAATCTTTGGTAATAAATACTTGAATCGAAAAGGTTATGTACAATAGGTTTAATTAGGTATAGTTGATCAAATATTATGATAGGTAAGTACTTTTAATATTCCATTACAAAGTGTTTTATATTTTTTTTTTTTTTTTTATTAAATGACAAATATAATGAGTTTCCTACTTAATAATTATTTAGGGAATACATAGAAGCTTAATATAATAACAGACATCAACCTATAATACGGCTGATGAATCATTGACCGGTGAACATAGGCTTTCGAACTTTCGCGCATGTTCTCTCACCCACACTCGCCTTATCTCACCATTTGGTTTCTACAAAACGTTATTGCGCAGCCTCCTGCGCAAAGTTCGGACCGGCCGTGATTCATCAGCCGTATTGTAAACTGGGCTTTGCAGGTCCGTGGATATCTACCTGTCCGCCATTTTTTTTTTTTTTCAATATGGCGGCAACACATGAACCCAATATAAATCGATCGCTGACATCAATCATCATCTGCCTAGCCTTTTCCCAACTATGTTGGGGTCGGCTTCCAGTCTAACCGGATGCAGCTGAATACCAGTATTTTACATGGAGCGATTGCCTATTTGATCTCCACAACCCAGTTACTGGGTACTTAATATGCCTTTCGGGTTTCTGACTATCCGTAACGACTGTCAAAGATCCACGACTGTCAAAGATCCACGAATGACAGCCGGGACCAACGGCTTAACGTGCTTCCACAGACCAACCGCGGCAAGCGTAGCTTTACCTGATCGATCGACCTGTGCGGCTGTTATTATTTAGTCACGGGCCCCTCCCATCAATGCAGACAGAAAACATAATAAGACCATCACGTGTAGCCACCATTTTGAAAAAAAAAAAAAAACAAAATGGCGCGACAATAGATATGCCAAGGCTCCATATAGAAATCTTCAATCCCCTTTCAGTTCCATTGTTTCTCTTATGGGATCTCTTTTTGACAGTCTTGAACTTCATGAATCCTTCGGCAATGTCTTCTTGATTTTACAATACTTGAAGGTTTGTTTTGCTTTCGATTTTCAAGTCCGTTTCTTCAATTGCATTTCGTTTTTTATCTGTTCTTTTTCTATCTTGGTATTCCACGTCTTCAGCCCTTTTAATTTCCTTATGTTCAGAAGACATTTTATTTTCTTTTTTTCTTTTAATGTAGCTTTCTCTGTGGTGTAAATAAGCCAAACTACATTTTTCCATATTCTCTTCATAAAATTTAATATTAGCTGTAATCAACCACCGCGTTAGTTGTGTTTCTACAATGAATGATTAATTAGCTTACATTATAGAGGGTGGCAGGGAAGCACAACCTGTTACCATGGCTTCAGGACGTAAGTTTAACCACCCCCCTCAGGGTTGAAATTTTTCGTCAATTATAAAAAAAAAACTGTTGACGTAGGTATTGCACTTTTCTATGAAACAGATTTTTTTTTACCAACGAAAAATTTCTACGCTAGATCTAGAATCATGAGTTGAATTCATGGTTACAGGTTGCGCATCGACGTCCCTACCACCCTGTATAGCTTGCGAAGACATACGAAAATAGATTTTTTTTGCCACTACAATGCTTTCAAATATAACTGATGGGAAGAACAAAAGAAAGAATTTATAAATGAAACAATGGTTATAAAAAAAAGAAATTGAATTTTATTAATACCAACCCAAAAAGTAAGACATCTGTAGACCCGTAATAGCAATAGGTAGGTATATAGGTACCTAAAATAAAGAAATAGCCTAATTATAAACGTATCATAGGAATCGAAGAGACGCCAGCACATCAAGCTACTACAATCATTCAAATTTCTTTAAGGCAATACCAAAATAATTTGGGGGTATTTTCGTAACCATTTATTTAACTACTAGCTGCGGTTTCACCCGCATAAGTGTCGATCCCGTGGGAATATTAAGATAAAAAGTAGCCCATATGTTAATCCAGGGTGTCAGCTACCTCCATACAAAATTTTATCAAAATTGATCCAGCCGTTTGAGCGTGAAGAAGTAACAAACATATAAACACACAACACACAAACACACACACACACAAACTTTCGCCTTTTTTCGCCTTTGACAAGACTGAACTAAAATAAAAAGGTAAGGTTTTGTGTAAATTGACTGAAACATGACGATGATTGTTGAAGATGTCGGAAAAAATTATGCCGACTGGGAGTTTTATTGGCGTGCGCCGCGTAAAGGCTCTTACACACCGGCGCGACTTGTCGCGCGACGTGTCGCCTGGCGATTCTGCGATATTATCGCGCCGCAACACCTTTCACACAAGCGCGACGCGATATCGCTGCGACACCATACAAAATGAACATTTAGTATGGTGTCGCGGCGATATCGCGGCGATATCGCGGCTACACGGTGTCGCGCTACTCGTCGCGCCGCGACACCGTCGCGGCGCGACAAGTCGCCCCTGTGTGAAGTGTCGCGCGCGTTTCCATAGAAATTGTTCTATGGATATATATCGCAGAATCGCGTCGCACTGTCGCGTCGCGCCTGTGTGTAAGAGCCTTAAACCAACAGACTGTTATGAAAACCTCGGCAAAAATTCTCCAGAATGGTAGTTCGATTCTGTGGGATATTTTCCGACATCTACGCGGACGAACCCGCGGCCAAAAGCTAGTAAAGAAATAAACAAGAAACCGCTTCCCATACGTTTTGATCTTTTGATCATATCAGTGTTGTACTTTTGTAAGTATTATAGACGATCATTTTTTATTAATCTCACATTTACTATAATATAAATCTAAACATTTCCTATGTCGACTCTAAGTGTGCATACACACGTGCGACACGCGTCGACGACTGAGGTAAATGCATCCGTCGAAACGCGTCGACGACGGAGACAATTGCATCCTTCGACACGCGTCGACAGTCAACGCCCGCCGTCGCGACTGCAGTTGCCTCTGTCGCCGACGCGTGTCGCTCATGTGTATGAGCACTAAACTCTATTCTACTCTAATATATTCGCCCGTACCAGTCCTATGGTACACCGGGGGTGGATGATTGTGGTCTCCGTCTTCGAATAACACGCTTCCATCTTCATCCAACTTGATCCGAGCAGGGCATTTCCCTCTTCGTTTCTTGGAACAAGCCAGGTTTCCCTTTCCAGCTAGAGCGGAGAACGTATATTTCTTATACATAATAATCGTTTTTGAACCCATCAGTGGTATTATGTGGGGACGGTCTGAAAACATGAAAAATAACTGTTCAAATTGTCGTCGAATGAACTATATCAAAGAGAAATAATGTAATACAAGTTAATTAATTTATTTATACTTTATTGTACACCAGAAAATGCATAACAAAAAATACATTTTATAGGTACTACAAAACATACATTGGGTGGCCTTATCGCTTTCTGCGATCTCTTCAGACGACCTTAGAATGGACAATGATGGCGTGGACATAAAAAAATATAATAAGTGTGCATACACACGAGTGACACGCGTCGACAACAGAGGCAGCTGCATTGGAAAGCTTGAAAGAAGGTAGCTAGAAAATTTTAAAACAAGTGGCGGTAAAAAAAGAAACATCTTTGTTCATCCAAATTTATTTCTACATATTTGTGCATAACGAAAAAATATACAACACAATTACATTATTAAGTTTTAAAACAGTCGAGAGGGACCGTAGGACACTCGTTTGGAACGGAGTTCCTTTCGCTCCACACTTGGCGAAAAAGAGCTAGAGAGATCGAAAAAAAAGTGTTACACTTTCTTGTGCAGAGTATAATGTATAAAGGAACTTCATTCCAAAATGCACAAAATAGAAGCAAATCTATAACATGTAATATATTAATCTGTAGTGCTACTGCAATATTCTTTTTCTAGCAAGGCTAAGGGCTTTCCTACACAGGCGCGACTCGCCTTGGTAACACGAATTTGCTATATAGGTACATAATTACATATCCGCCTAACTACCTCATTGGTCTACTGGTCGCAAGCGCAACTGCTGAGCTTGAGGCCCTGGGTTTTCCATCAGTAATTTCTCAGTAGCAGCCCAGAGTCTGAATTTGTGCCCGCGTGATGGTATTAGGGTCACCCCAATTACATGTGGGACTTATGTGTAAGTCCCACATGTAATTGCTAAACTGCCAAAATGTGGGTGTACTATTAGGTAGACCTTTGCCTAACCATTCGGTAATTGCAGGTGTTTTATGTTTTGGTACGACATCCCACTGATGATCCACATCAATACTATCCTTAGTAGCTACATTTATTATGACGTCACAGGCGACTTACGCGATTCTGACGTGGTGTTTCAGAATCGCATCACAAAATGATCCGCTTTTGTGCGTCATCCTTTACAAATAAAAAAAGTCCTCCAGACCGTATTTCGGCCACGGCGGCCAATCTCAACGGAGACTAGCCTTCGGCGCGGGAGATATTATAGTGCACAAGTGTGCGCGCAGACACAGGTGCACTCCCTCTTCCCTTACTCTCATTGTCCGATGGGACGGCAATCCGACACGACCGGAGAGAGATCAGGCGCAGGACCAACGGCTTAACGTGCTTTCCGAGGCACGGGGGTATCACACCGCCAACTTCCAAACTCCGGACTGCTACTAATAAATTCCTAATGGAAAAACTCAATAACACTTTGCCCGACCCAGGAATCGAACCCGGGACCCCACGCTCAGCAGTCGCGCTTGCGACCACGAGACCAACGGGGCAGTCACAAATATTTAGGTCGGCAAGGGATTTTTTTACAACTTTAATTTTACACCTAAAAATGACATAGAGAACATGACTCGTCCTTAAAATTACTATTCTATTTAAAAACTCACTCATGATTTCTTTATGTCGAAAGCCCACGAAATTCAAATTTACTTACGACCGTAACAAATATGTATTTACAGAATTATAATCAGTAATACAACTTGTTAAGTTAGTATAATCCTAAAATGTCAAGATTTCATGAAATAGTCATTCAGTAGGTTTTTTTTTTTTTGCGGATGGGAAATCATCAAATGACCCCTCCCGCTCTGGGTGGAGCGGAAGGGAGTGTCAGACTCTTACTGACTAAAACCCACCCGTGTTCCTTCCTTAGCCCTTTATGTTCCGGGCCAGCGGTAACCCTTTCGGACAATCCCGCTGACCCGGCAGGCTTCGGCCCTATGGGGCCCCTCCTCGATGCTGACATCTCTTTGAGGCGCGCGTGGAACACGTACGCGCCGTCCGGCACGGGCCTGGTCCTGATCGGACGGTGAGCTACCCATTACTCTCCGCCCGCAGGCCCGCGCCTACGGTGGCCGGGAGTCGTCGCGCGGCTCCCGACGCCCGGAGCGTCTCCCGCGGCGGCTGGGACGGGAGGCTCTCTCCCTGAGCCGTCCCGCCACCTCCTTCGCTAGCATGACTGCTTCGCAGAAGGAGGTGACTGCCTCCCACTCCCTCTCGCCCCGGACCATGGCTTGCACCAGGGCCGGGCCTGAGAGGTCGCCGCCGCTGCCGATCGCCTCTACGAGGACACGGCGGTGCTCCGCCCAAGCGGGGCAGACCTCCACCGTGTGCTCCACCGTGTCCGTCATTCAGTAGGATTACTTGGTCTTAGAGAGTTGTGTTGATGACTTTAATGATTATAATTTTGTAAATACATATTTGTTACGGCCGCGAATCATATTATAATCAACGTACAACTTATACTGACTAGCAAATTGCAAAAAATGAATTTCGCGGGCTACCCTGGCGCATTCGCCTTAAACATATTTCACAAAGATTTGAAAACAATTCCTTGTAGCATCAATAAATTTTGACGTACTTTCCATTAGGTGTCCTAAGATACTTCGGAGGTGGATGATTGTGGGTAGTATCAGCTGATATGATAACTCCATCCTCATCCAGTTGTATCCTCGCTTCGCACTTCCCCCGAGTCCTCTTGGAACAGCGTAAATATTTCTTAGTTTTATCAATGAACGAAAACGTGTAGTTTTGATACATCATTAAACCATTGCTTTGTGTAGTTTCGATGTAAGTCAATGTTTCATATTCTGTAAATATTAATATACTAAATAAAGATTTTATAATGATATACTAAAACAAAGGAACTGTACACCAACTCACATAGCATAATTTTTAAGCTAAGTTAAATAAGAGATAATAAAGCTGAGCTGGTTGATGCGCGTGCGCAAGTGCGTAAGAAAATAATATCAACGTTAAACTGTTGGTTCCGGCTTTCAATAGTAGATCTTTGACACTAAAGAATCTTACCAAGGGGTATAGTGTTACCCAGTAACTGGGTTGTGGAGGTCAGATCGGCAGTCGCTCCATGTAACATACTGGTATTCAGCTGCATTTGGTTAGACTGGAAGCCGACTCCAACATAGTTGGGAAAAGGCTAGGCAGATTACTACGGGTTTTGGATGGCGCGTGGAGAATGTGAAGATGTTTAAAAGCACACACATGGCTAGTTGTTTATGACCTTGCTGATTTACTTAGGTAACTATAAATATTGATCGTTTAAAGGCTCCTACAAACAGGCGCGACATGCGATATAGACGCGCGCGACACAAAGGCACCGCTCGTTGCGCGACTTGCGATGCCATTGTGTCGCGCGCAATTTCATAGCGTGTCGCGCCTGTTTGAAGGAGCCTTAAAGTGATGAGGCTTCTGTCTTGTTCTTCTACAGTTAAATGTGGTCAGAGATCGACTTACAACGGTGAATGAAAGAGAAGTTTCATAAAAAAGTTGCTGTTACGCTTTGGAATTTTTTTTTGGGATCACAACGCAGGAAGGACACCACAAACACGTAATTTATTTTCATTGACGTAATTTATTTAATCATCAAACAAAAATCAAAATTTTAAACAATCTCTAGGTGGATTATACCTACATTTGGTTAAAAGAGTTTTATTCCCACAGTAACCGGGTATATGAAAAAATATGTGGTTGTCACGGGACGCCCGGCAGATGTAAAACGTCGTCATGACGGTTTAAGAGAGCGCGGAGCGTCATGTCGTTTGCCGTCACGGCATACGAGTCGGTATTACACCCAAGGCGCGCCAAACGATGTTTCACATCAACAACATGGTTAATTGGTTAGGTTGTCATGTCACCAAGTTTTATGAGAATTTACTGCATTTCCAAGTAAACAGATCTTGCCGCTTTGTAAAAACAAATAGGAAAAAAACAAAACTAATAAATTACTTACAGAAATACATTAAACACAGAAAATCAATACAGTGTTTCGTTATCGTAAATACGCGTGAATAATTTAATATTCAAAATGTTTAGTTAAGTGTTTTTGGAAGCTGATTATATCATCAGTTCATCACACAACATGTTATCAAGGCCTACTTTCGCCCGCCAATGAACTCTTAAGCTTTGGCAAAACCAACACGTAGAATTCAGCCAACAACCGTGCACGCCGATTGCTGTTTTGGCCGTAACTTTATTGGAAAATAGTCCCTGGCTGCAGCCTAATTACGAAACACACTTACAAGAGCAATGCTTTTCATCTGATCAATTTAACATAAATAGGTAATAAGGTAATACGGGCTGGTTTCCGCAACTCCACGTCAATGCGCGTATTATTGCGTTATTTACGTTTTCTAACAGATACATTTTCAAATATCTCATGATTGTGGATTTCCTTCAAAATCCTTCACATTTTGATTCTAGGTCAACACACACGTAGTGCGGGCCAGTCACGATCAAGTTCACCGTCAAGTTTGCAGCGGACTTGAAGCCGCGTCCAGTAAACTTGACGGTGTATGGCTATGGGTATGAGTACGCATGATAAGTCGACTTATCATGCATACACCATGATAAATTCACCGTCAAGTTCATCGTCAAGTTTGCAGCGGACTTGAAGCCGCGTCCAGTAAACTTGACGGTGTATGGCTATGGGTATGCATGATAAGTCGACTTATCATGCATGATCGTGAGTGGCCCGCATAGCGAGCGACACTGCGGCGATGCCTCGGAGGTGCTGAGCCGATCCGATTACGTGTTTATGTTGGGATGACGCCTGTTTGATGACGAGCTGATGAGGCGAGGTGATGCCGATCCCGTGCGTGTGCGTTGACTTTAAAAGAGTTTTACGCAATTTGGGTGCTGGTTTTTACACACGATTCATGGCAAGCAAAAGAGGAGATACACTGCCGGACTCTTAAATCAAGCCACCCTGCACTTTTTTGTGTATGTTCGTGAATTCTCACTCGAAACAATGGCCACACCAAAATGATGGCCAGTATCGGCATCACAACTGCATAAGAACGTTTTCTTTTTTTTATATACGTGACATGGAAATACATGGTGGCTCGATTGGAGTCCGGGAATGTAATAAGTTGGGTCAAATTAAATAACCTAGCAAAACTCTGCATACGTGATGGGTATCGACATCAAAACACGATAAAATAAAAATGATTTCCTGTTGTTTTTGGTGGAAAAACCACCGCTGGCTTGTTACTTAAACTACGAGTTGACAAAATCTGTTTTCTTTTATTTTCTCGTGAGATATTCATAACAATAACGTCTGTGACGTTTAAACTAAAACAAGTGACTGCACTAATTGCCGGCCGATGACCTCACAAAAAAAAAATCATTAAATTAATTTATTTTTATGTTTTATCATGCGGAGTCTCGCTAACTAATTTGATTTGACCTTGTACAGGCTTAAATTAGCTAAAAACTAAACATTAACTTCCGAAGTCACCTCACCTTTTTATACAAAAATACAATCCGTTTGCTTCTTGATACTTTGGAGGACCATGATTATGATCAGTGTTCGCATTCAAGATATTTCCACATTCATCTACCTTCAATCTTGCCCGACATTTTCCTCGCACATACTTAGAACAATAAAGAATACTTGTGCCATTTCGATATGAGAATGTATAGGTTTTGTACATAATGATTCGACCGTTGGCAGTTGGTAGTTGTTGAATACGATCTGTAAGAAAAAAGATTTTTTGGGTTCAGAACAAATTCTTTTCCTTTCTTTTTTTTCATTGCGAATTCTTGTGTTAAAATTTTGAAATTCTAGTATGTAAATATTAACTATAATTTAAGTACCCCATTATGGTTTAGAAAAAATAAATAAAAGCATTTTATTTCAGTGTTTTTGTTATGCTACTTTATTTCAAAACATTTGGTTCATAAATTGTTAGTAACAGATTTGCATCTATAATACTTTTGTTAGTACCTAACTTAAACATAAATGGAACTGGACAGGTCCTCTCAATCTGTGTGGTTCTTTCCTCAAAAGACCACCTCACACATCGATCTACATGGTCTTCATATAACCTGACCAAGATTATGTCTGAACTTTAAAAGAGACTGTGACCTCTGAGTTTGTTTCGGCCTTTCTTCTCAGAGTAGTCAGATAGGAAACGCCGAATTCATCTAGTTTAAAAAAAAAAAACATTATTGACGTGTAAAAGTGTTTGTACAAACCTAACTTACAAAAAATAAAATCATTTCATTTCAAAATCATTTCATTTCATTTCAATGAAAAGATTACCTAGCTAATAGACACAAAGAAACAAAGGCACAAATTTGCCTTATTATAGCGGTGCAAGTATCTGCCGCCATCCTCGATATCCGTGAACCATACTATAATATCATAAATGCGAAAGTGTGTCTGTCTGTTACCTCTTCACGCTTAAACCACTGAACCGATTTAGATGAAATTTTGTATAGAGATAGTTTGAGTCCCGGTAAAGAACATGGGATAGTTTTAATTCCGATATTCCCACGGGATCGACACTTATGCGGGTGAAACCGCGGGGCGCTGCTAGTTAGAAATAAAGAATGAAACTATGATTAAATTATGATATCTAATCCTGGGATGGTAAATGATTTGCTAAACGATCGTACAGACGCCAGCACATCAAGCTACTACAATCTGTCAAATTTCTATAGTAGATTTTCAACTTTATCGCTAAAGTATAAGGTTCAAAGTTTATTGGGAAAATTTGACAGTAGAGTACAGGGTAGCTTGATGTGCTGGCGTCTGTACTTCCGCAGCGCTCCAACTCCAACTACATATTATTATGATTACAAGAAATTCATGTTGATGTACTTTTTTATGATTCGTCGATACTGCTCACAGTTTCTCGCTCTGTTTCTATATTTTTGAAGATCGCCCCATACAGAGTACAAGGAATACATTTTGGGAATACTTAAATTGTTATCTAAGAGGAGTATTCCTTTTCCGTTATCTTGTAAGAAGTGCTCAAAAGTGAGCACGTGGTCGCGAACACTTTTTATCGCAGAAGAATCCATTTTGACTTGACTGGCTAGTCCTCTGTAATCAGAAAACCTTTTCTGTAAGTCTCGTTTTGTGTACGCTGTCTGTATACAAGAATCCGAAATACTGAGAGTTTGCGTAAATGTCCTCTTACAAACCCTGTGACGCCTCTCAGACGCGTGTTCCGAAGGCAAAAAATACTGTATCGTATATTGCCGCCGGGAAGGACCTGAAGAACGAACAGACTTTTTTTTAAATTGTTCCGTGAACTTTACAAGAAACTTCCATTGTTCACTGCGATCACCGAGTCCCCAAAAAGTGTTATGAATCATTTGACGAGTATCGTTGTCAAACTTCGTATAACATTTCAATCTGCACGTATCTGGGCACATTGGTCCTACTTTCCTAGCATCTCGGACAACGCCATTTTTGCTAACGTATTGTTGTCCCGTAGTCATCAAGACTTTCCGTTCATAATCTTCACGGCTCCGTCTAGAATTCTTTTTCTTTTTGTGACTATTTGAAGCATTTCGAGAGAAAGGGTCAGATGTGTCAGATGACTCGCATTCTGTTTCGTCTTCGTCAGTTTCCTTTGGTTTTAAACCTTTATTCAGACGACGCTCTTTGTTGAGCAGAGTGGCGTTGTAGATAAAAGCATATTTTAAAGCATTCTTCCTTGAATCCAGTAGCTTTCGATTTTTCAGACGATATGATTCTACAAACAAGAGAAAATTGTAGGTAAGCAGATTGTTCGATAAAACTACCAGAAAGACATGTAACATACACTCACGCTTTCTTCCTATCAAGTAAGGCAGAAACTACAGAAAGCCACCTGCTATGACCCTTGCATTCTTCTTTTGCTTTCTCGCGCTCTACACAAAGGCACCGCAAGTCGCGCCACGAGCGGTGCCTTTGTGTCGCGCGCGATTATATCGCGTGTCGCGCCTGTTTGTTGGGGCCTTAATGCGTAATTCATAATCAGTCTATAAAGTTCCCACTGCTGGGTCACAGGCCTCCTCTCAGAGAGGGAGTGGGCCGTAATCAAACACGCATGCCCAGTGCAGGTTGGTAGATGTCGCATGTCTTCGAATGTTTGATTCTAGGACATGCTGATTTCCTCACGATGTTTTCCTTCACCGTTTTGAGAGCAGTGGTGATGAAATAATTTATAGAAATTAAAGCGCCTGACTGGGTGATACAACGGGTGCAGAAATACCCTTAACGAAGCCGATACCCAAGACTCACTTGTTCTTCCGTTACTATGATCATTTATTGACTCGACCATAATAGACCTGGGAACTTTCTGGTTACGGAGATATTGAAGGGCAAGTTTTCACTTTTTTCAACGTTATTCTAGGAAAACCAGTTTTATGTGTTATAAATTAACTTTAAACACTCCCACGATCCCTGTACCGTTTGTTGCACCCACAAAGTATTGCGTGTGTTACATTGCGCACTACCTTAAACAGCGAATTTTCACACGAAAAATAAAAGTCGTTTCCCAGAGATCTTAATCAAGAAATACGTAGAAGAATGAATCCGCGGAATGTTATAGATACTATTTAAACACCTTAACTAATCCAATTCTTTATTGAGATATACAAACACACTAAAATAAAATAAAATTATTAAAGACAAAACCCAACAAAGAATAGGACAAAATAATCAAAAACCATCATATCTAGTATTTGACTAGATATTATGCTTTAATAATATCTTTATTGAAACATATACTTAAAATAATAATAACCCAAACTAAAAGATAAAGTAAATATCATTAGGTATATCAAAAAACTTTAAAAAGTAAAAACATATTAATATTCATGCAAGAACCAGGAACCCTACCACTTTGTTACGTAACAAAACTGTCATGACTGTCAAAATTTTACACTTTTTTCGATCTAGCTCTCTAAAGCCGTGTACTCTGCACACTTCGCGAATGAGAGCCAGACCGAAAAAGTGTAACATATTGACAGTCATGACAATTTTGTTACGTAACAAAATTGTCATGACTGTCAATATGTTACACTTTTTTCGGTCTGGCTCTCATTCGCGAAGTGTGCAGAGTATCATACGATAAGGAACTTCGGTCCAAAATCCTTTCATCTTATAGTCACTGCTGAATCGCCGCAGGTTGGTGATTGTGATCACCTATTTCTGAAATAAACTCTCTCTCTTCGGTCACAACCACACGGGACTTGCAACCTCGGAACTTCTTGGAGCAGTACCATCGAGTCTTACTCATCTGCACGTAGGTGTTATTGTTGTAGACGAGGATCATGCCTCCGCGTTTGCTGGGCACAAATTCCAGGACCGGTACTTGAAATATAAGAAACAGATTGGTATTAACACTTATTATTTATTTATTTATATATACTTTATTGTACACCACAAAAATACATAACATGAAAAAAGATACATCAACATTACAAAATATACAATGGGCGGCCTTATCGCTTTCTGCGATCTCTTCCAGGCAACCTTGGAATGGACAGTGATTTTCCTGGACATAAAATGGGGCTGTCGTTGGTACAAATATTATGTATACAATACACTAAGATAGATACACAGATATATACATATCCAAAAATTATAGATACATAAATACATACATACTAAATTATATAAGCAACGAAAATAAAAGAAGACGGTAGATGATTGCAGTTAGGACAACAAGATCACAACGACAAGTAGTGCTCTTTCACGAGCCTTTTGAACACATGTAACGACTGCGCGCGTTTAATATCAACTGGCAATGCATTCCACAAACGAGCAGCCTGGACAGTAAAGGATTTATCTAAGAAAGTAGTGGAATGCATAGGCATTTTGAGCTTCAAGTTATCTGATGACCTTAAAAATTTCGTGTGGGAGTCACAAAGAAACTGGAAACGTTTCTTGAGATAGAGAGGGGTGGAAGGGGAAAAGAGCACATTGTATAAAAGGGAAAGAATATGAGCATTCCGACGAAGGCGAATTGGTAACCACTTGAGCTTTACGCGAAATTCGGAAACGTGGTCATATTTGCGCAGACCGAATATGAACCTTATACAAAAATTTTGAAGCCGCTCAAGTTTATCGAGTTGGTCTTGGGTAAGATCAATATAGCTGACATCAGCATAGTCAAGGATGGGTAGAAGAAGCGATTGTGCAAGCGCAATCTTAGTGGCAGTCGGTAGGAAATTACGCAAACTCTTCAAAGACGCAGCGGATGCAAATAGCTTGCGGCTAACTTCCTGAAGCTGGGCAGTCCAAGAGAAGGCCTTATCAATAAATATCCCCAAGTTTTTAACTTTGTCACTAAAGGGAACCACTGAGTTGTCAAAAGAAACTTGGGGAAGGGTCGTCCAGTCGATTCTGGAGACCGTTCTAGAACTACCCACCACTACAACCTGCGTCTTTTTGGGGTTGACCATAAGTCCAAATCTCTTGCTCCAGTCGCATATACAGGCCAGATCACGATTAATCGTTAAAATAGCCTGGGACAGATTTCCAAGAGGAGCTTGCGAGTAAATTTGTAAATCATCTGCATAAAGATGGTAGGAAGAAATTAGTGCGTCGGAGATTGAGTTAATAAAAACTGCGAAAAGTAAAGGGGATAGAACGCCACCCTGAGGTACACCGGCAGAAGTATTACTCCAGGAAGACAAAGTCTCTCCGATGCAAATACGTTGCCGGCGACCGAACAGGTAACTACGAAACCAGTCAATTACCGATGGAGATATGTTAAGAGAACAAAGAATGCCAAGCAAAACATCAAAATCAACAGTATTAAAAGCATTGCTGAAATCTAGCAAGGCTAAAACCGTTAGATTACCGTTTTCCATGGCTGACCTTATATCATCCGTAATATTCAGAAGCGCAGTGGTAGTGCTATGACCAGGACGGAAGCCAGACTGGAAGGGGTTTAGGAGATTATTTTTAGAGAGGAAAGTGCTTAATTGATTGTGGATTAACCGTTCAAGGACTTTGGATAGGAATGGTAAGACGGATATCGGACGGTATTCAGAAAAGGTTGTGGGATTAGACTTTTTAGGTAAAGGAATTATTTGAGCATCTTTCCACAAACATGGAAAGACACCACTAGATGCCGAAAAATTGAGGATATGACAAATGACGGGTAGTATAACATCCAGCACAGGGACCAACATATTACGGCTGATACAGTCACTTCCTACTGCATTGGAAGTAATCGATAGTATGCTCTTCTTAACATCACACGCGGTGAACTGACCAAAAACAAATGGAGAATAACTGGGAGTCGGAAGAGAAGAAAGATAATTCAGTGTATTCGATTTTATTGTCCTATCAAAATTGGACGAAGCAGTAAAGTGATTATTCATTGCATCAATGTCTAAATCTTTTGGGATTGTCTCTTGTCGGGTTTTACCGACCCCCAATGATCTAAGAAATTTCCAAACTTTGGATGCGTCCCCATTTTGGACAGAAGTATGAATGTGGTGGCGATTAGCATTCCTACACACCTTATTGCAGTGATTACGGATTGAGAGGTATCTTTCCCTGTTAGCGTCATTAGCCTTACGCTTAAATTTAGACTTCGCCGTAACTTTTTTGACCATTAGCGTTTTAATCTCATTTGTCAGCCACGGCGCCGGCAAATGTCTAACCTTAACTGCTCGAACAGGTGCGTGTTGATCGTAGAGCTCGATAAGCTTCGCCGTAAGAATACTAACTTGCTCATCGACTGATGCAGAGGCAAACAGAGTAGACCAATCTATATTGCTGGCATCCTTGCAAAGATTATCAACGTTCATGTCACTAAAATTGCGTTGCATGAGAATCTTAGCTTTAGCCTTACACACAACACTTAACACTTCTGAATTTCAAATGGTTCAGCTGGTCTAAAGGAGGAAAATCAATACGAAACATGAAGTAGTGGTACCTTGAGATTCCACGGGTTTATTTATTATAAATTAAGATCCAGGTAATCAATTTATTAGTTAATTTATAAACTGACAATTCTCCTGTTTTCTGTGTAGAACCATTACAGCTATCTTCATCAGTTTCCTTCAGTTTTAAACCTTTATACAGACCGTGCTCTTTGTTGAGCAGAATGGCGTCATAGTTAACAGTATCTTTTAAAGCATTCTTCCTTGAATCCAGTAAATTTTGATTTTTCAGACAATATGATTCTTCAAACAAGAGAAAATAGTCGGTAAGCAGACTGTTCGATAACAATACAAGGGAGAGACATACATACACTCAAGCTTTCTTCCCACTAAGTGAGGCAGAAACTACAGAACGCCACCTGTTATGAGCCTTGCATTCTTAACGTTCATACATCTAGTCATACACGCACTCTGGTTGCGAGTACTACGCACCTGACCTTTCAGTAGAACATCACCAATTAGGTCGCTATATCTCTCTAGGGCGTCGGGGATCCAGCAATTCTACTCATATCTGCCTTGTACCCTTTGTTAGTCGCCTTTCATTATTCCTCTCAACATGACCGAACCTTAATAAACGTTATCAGAAAAACAAATATGTGTGTACTATTACAAAAGATGTGCACACTTTAAACCTTCAATACCGAATTCAATTGTACGCTTCGAAAAATACTGTCCTTTTATGTATATTTTCTGTATTATGCCAATTTTTACTCTTACGCGGTATATTACTCTTAATTAATTTACTCTTAGAGCTAATAAATAATAAACTTAATTATAAATTTATTTCTGGTAAGAGAAAGTAGTATGATTAAAATGTTTATGTTGTGTCAAAAACGTATTTGGAAACTTTCTAAAAGTAAAGAAAAAAAAAAACAAAGTTATTCAGTGTAAGTCATTATATTAATGATTGCAATTGTAATTAATATATTAGTGCACTACACTACTACAGTAATGTAACAATTTTGAGAAATTAATCTAAACAGTGACATATTTGACAAGTTACTAATTTGCTAACTTTCTGAACGCAGTGGTTGTGAACAACCCCTAATGCGTGATTCATCATCAGCCTATAATGTTCCCACTGCTGGGACACAGGCCTCCTCTCAGAGAGGGAATGGGCCGTAATCAAACACGCATGCCCAGTGCGGGTTGGTAGATGTCGCATGTCTTCGATTTTTTGGTTCTAGAACATGCTGATTTCCTCACGATGTTTTAATTCACCGTTTTGAGGGCAGTGGTGATGAAATCATTTATAGAAAGTAAAGCGCCTGACTGGGTGATACAACGGGTGTAAAATACCCTTAACGAAGCCGAGACTCACTTGTTCTTCCTGTTGGACCATACTATACCTGGGACCTTTCTGGTTACCGAGATATTGAAGGGCAAAGATTTAACTTCTTTCAACGTTATTCTAGGAAAACCAGTTTTATGTTATAACTTAACTTTAACTTAACATTAAATGCTCCCACGATCCCTGTACCGTTTGATGCACCCAATAGCACAAAATATTGCGTGTATTACATTTCGCACTACCGTAAACAGCGAATTTTCACACCAAAAATAAAAGTCGTTTCCCTGCAATTATTTTTGCACTAAGCTACCTAGTTTGATGAGTACATACTGCGTAGATGACGGTTTCATGAAGGGTCTTGTTAAAACCTGTATTGTTTATCTTTCACATAGGTTAATGCGTTTTTTGGCAAGTTCCTCCCCTTAAGGCGAATTTCATCAAAAATGTTTACCTAGGGTAAGTTTTATCCTGAGAATAAATCTTGATTTTTTGGCAGTTTTTCCATACTAGAACTGTCAGAAGTTAATTTTATTCCACGGATAAAAGACTTTGTTAAAATCAGCTGTTAATCAATTTTCAAATACATTCCATTGCTCAATTTGGTGTATTTCGGTGGTGGATGATTGTGATCTGTATACGCTTGCACTAAATTCCCGTCTTTATCCAGTTTCAGCCTTGCAGCGCACTTTGTAGAGGATCTCCGGGAGCAGTAAGGGTATAGTTTCACGTTTTTAGGTCCTTGGTAGGAGAATGTGTAGTCTTGGTACATTATAAGGGATTTTCCGCTCACGAGATGTATAATGTCGTATCCCTGGTTTTGGCCTGAAAAAATTGGTACGTTTTGTTTAGTAAGTATACGGTAGATGGTAAACGGGCGATAAAAATGTACATGGAAAATAGTTTATTACTCCCAATCGATTTAGGAATCCATCAAAGGTCTTTGAAGGTCCGTGGCATACCTAACTGTCCGCCATTTTGTTTTTTTTTTTTTTCAAATTAAGCAATAAAAAAAAGAGAAATGTCATTTCATTGTTTTGGTTTGGTCATATTATGTTTTCTGTTAGCATTGACGTCAGGTATCGATCTAAATAGGTTTCAGGCATGGCCGAAGTTTTGAAAAAATAAAATGGTGGACAAGTAGGCTCTACATAAAAATCTTCAATTCCTTTTGATTTGCATCATGCTAAGACGTTGATCGACGTAGTCATGATTTAAAACCAAAACGGATGAACAATATTTAGTTAATAAATGCAATTAGTGTTGTCTGTAGTCTTTTTTCCATCCTGTATATACGGCAATACAATAAAATAGTGAAAAAAAAAATTGACAATTAGGTAAAATGTAATAGAAAAATAGAGTAGGTATAATAACATTTAAGTACATGTTTAAACAATTTTCACTATTGGTTACGTACACTACATGGCTTCTCTAATGAAAATAATACAGAATACAATCCTAGAGCACAGTAGGTATGTGGCTGGCATCTACAACGCCACATGGAAATTACGCATCATGTCTGACGTCACGCAAAATCCTACATCGCGCAAGCAGTTATCCAGGCGATTGGCATATACCCCCTTACTAATAAACGTTGTATAGAGTCTGTATAGTTACACAACGCTTTGTCTTCTTCTTTCGAAAGTCAAATTACTGACGACTGAAAGAATGAAATCGGTGTTACTATTCATCTGATAGAATACGTTTACTAGTAAGGGGGTAAATATATAATAAAAATATAGCCCACCAGACACAACACCCGTCTGGTTGGAGGAGCCCCCCATTCCTATGGAGGATGAGGATCTCTCTACCCTGTTCCTCATGCATCATAAGGCACATGGCCGTTTAAAAGGCACATCGAATTTTAGGAAAAGTTCAACTACGTAAAGCGTTTTCTGCCGCTATTAATTGTGTGACATACGTATTTCTTTTTTTGAATCTTTGAAGGATAAAAGCAGGGATCAAGCGCTCAGGGCTGGCCGTGTTTGTTGAAGGATCGATGGCCGGTGGATCAGACGAGTCCTGGTGTGGCGACTGCGTATCGGCAAGCGTGGTGTGGGACGCCCCACAGCTAGACGAACCGACGACCTTAAAAGGGTGACTGGGGCAGCCTGGATGCGGAAGGTGGAGAACACGGTGTTGTGGCGCAGCCTGTGAGGCCTATGTCCAGCAATGGACTGCGATAGGCTGAGTTGATTGATACATTTTCTAAAACTCGATGTGCTTTTAAATCCCGTGTACTAGGACTGTTCTCGACGAATATTATCATTAATAATTGATTTGAGAATATCACTGACTCTGCCAGCAGGATTCGGAGGCGATTCTTCCTTTTTCCTAAAACGGTCAGGATTTCTACGTCGGTACCGTTGATAATATCGGAGGAACTCGGGTTTTTTATCTGAAAAAGTAATAGGTATTATGAACTTAACACCATTTTTTATTTAAATAAAACACCGTATTAAGCTAGACCGTCAGATTAACTTAAGAAGTTCTTGATCAAGAAATACGAAGAAGAATAAATCCGCGGAATGCTATACTATTCAAACACCATATCTAATCTATTTCTTTATTGAGATTTATAACACACTAAAATAAAATAAAATTATAAAAGACAAAACCCAACAAAGAAAAGGACAAAATAATCAAAAAACATCATCATCTGGTATCATTATATCATAGTTTTAATAGGTTTGTGCGTATCTTTATATTTAAAATATGTATTCCCCAATATTCATGATACCACTGTTTGTCTCTGCATCACCCAAAAGTTGACTGGTGACACATTTGTGGGACATTTATGTGCTTGAGTATTAAATAAATAAATATCTAGTATTTGACTAGTTAATATGCTTTAGTAGTCTTTATTGAAACATACAAAATAATATTAACTTAATCCAAAAATACAAAACCAAACTAAAAGATAAGGTCAATATGATTATTTAAAAAACTTTAAAAAGTAAAATATATTAATATTCATGCAAGAACCAGGAACCCAATTAAACATAGGTAGGTACGGTTGGAACGAAGTTCCTTTCGCTTTTGCACAATTGGCGAATGAAAGCTAGACAAAATGTTACACTTTTTTCGATCTAGTTCTCATTCGTCAAGTATGCAAAAGCGTTCGATAACGAACTTAACTCCAAAAGCCTTTCATCTTATAGTCACTGCTGGATCGCCGCAGGTTGGTGATTGTGATCACCTATTTCTGAAATAAACTCTCTCTCTTCGGTCACAACCACACGGGACTTGCAACCTCGGAACTTCTTGGAGCAGTACCATCGAGTCTTACTGACCATCTGTACGTAGGTGTTATTCTTGTATATCAATATCGTACCTCCGCGTTTGCTGGGCACAAATTCCAGAACCGGTACTTGAAATATAAGAAAGAGATTGATGTAAACACTGAATTTGAAATAGTTCAGCTGGTCCAAAGGAGGAAAATCTATACGAAAGATGAAGAAGTGGTACCTTGAGATTCCACGGGTTTATTTATTATAAAATAAGATCCATGTAATACAGTTTGGGTTAATTTATTAGTTAATTTACATATTAAGGGGTTTATATTTTATAAACGTTAATAAAAGTAAAGAGACATTTAAACGTCAAAAATGTATGGTTAAACAGACGCTAATCATAACTTAACTTTAAGGGGCTTACATGACCTAAAGTGCGGTCACTGTCGGACTGCATAGAAAAGAAAGAGAAGCGCGATGACACAAAACTGGTAATTTTTGTAAAATATGAAGAAATTATCTATTTACAAAAACTATTTAATAATAAATAATCCATCACTGGATGCAGTTTGGCATTAGAAATTTAATGGCATATTTTTTATTATAATTAAAATTGTTAATGAAGGGATAAACTGCTTATAGAGACAATCAAGAGGTGTATTTGAAGATTTTTTTGATGCATTAATGTATGTTTAATTATGATTTGAGTTCCATCACTGTATTAAAATAAGACTTGAAAATATCATAATTTTTTTTTTGGTCAAAATTATTTACGGTTTATGAGATACACTGCTTTAAAAACCAACTTTTTGACCGTTTTCAAGGAATCTCCGCCTTAAGCAACGTTTATGAATAAATAAGGGACAATCTTATAGAGTGTAAAAACCTTATTGGATAAAAAAACTTACAAGCTACTTATGTAGCCATTCTCATACTAGCCACCCCTGATTCGCACGGGTGCGATGTTGTTATCTAAGTTAAATATTAATGTACACACGCCAGCACATCAAGCTACCCGAAACTGTCAAATTTTCCCAATCAACTTTGAACCTTATGCTCTAGCGATAAAGTTGAAAATATATTTTAAAAAATTGACAGATTGTAGTAGCTTGATGTGCTGGCGTCTGTACTTGTACTTGTATTCATGAATATTTCGAAATAAATTCTCTAAATGATGGTGAAAATCGCAACAAAATCCATGCGAATTTGTTTTTTTGTTACTGGCGAGCAAATAAAATTTATTTCTTTCTTTCTAGCTTTCTAACACGGGATCGTACTTACCTACTACCGGGATCTTTTTAGCCGTTTTTGCCCCAATCCGGAATATACATCCAGACAAACGGACATAAATTCGTCGTTACTATTTTATTATATTTACCTATAGATTTATTTAAAGCCCACTTTTGTTTTAATTTGAAGTTGTGTCTATACTCATAATGTTTCTACAAAAAACATGCTAGAGTTGTTCCTATAATAAAATATGTTAATGATTCATGATTACCATAACCCCTTAAATTTTAAGGGGTTATGGTGATCATGAATATTTTAATTTTGTAAAGCTAACAATATTATTGATGAATTCGTCAAATAATTAAACGATGTATTATACAATAAACGAATTGAACAATGAAACAAGTACCCACTTATCTTTTCATTTTAACTACACGATCACTGAGTACAGTTGTTACCCTGTGCAATACATTCGGGGGTTCATGGTTATGTTCACCAATCTCGTCGATAAATTCTCCATCCTCCGTGAGTATCACCCTCGATTTGCAGCCCAGACCATTCTTAGAGCAGTACCATCTCGTCTTGCTTGACATCCGGACGTATCTATGTGCATTGTAGGATAAGATCGTACCTCCACGCTGACTGCGTAAGAACTGCAACACTGGCGCACCTAAATAAAAATAAACAAGTAACAATTAGGTATGATAGGTCACCAGTGTGTCTGGACGTATTTTCAATGTAGGTTTAGCTCATAGGACATGTGTAAGCACTGCACCGGATCAGTATCACATCAAATCATTTTTAATAAATAATAAATTTATTTATTTGTTACAATATTGTTGTTACAAAGGTGGTTACACTTAATATGATGTCCATAATATTCTGGGTTTCCAGCGTACACATATTTCAAAGAATTAAAATTATGAGTATTAGAACAATATGTCAAAATTAAACTATACAATGTCAAGGACAAGGAAACCGTCAACTACTATCAAAAACAATGTCAAGGTTTATTAAATACTATGTAAAAAATTATTCAATACGATGTCATAGAAATTAAATTCCTTTCAATTATTAGGAGCAGAAAGGCAAAAAAGCGAGTCTAATTTAAATTTTGAATCAAATTTTTATTTACTCATTTGTTGAGTAGTAACACTTCTGCATTAGGAAGTTAAATTATTTATTTTTAAATGTCATGAAGTTAAGACTTTTAAAACATTAGGTAGGTAATTTATTATAAACTAGCTGACCCGGCGAACTTCGTACTGCCTAAATGTATGAGAAAATGAATTATTATCTTCTTTTTTTTCTTGAATCTTCCCCATGTTTTAACAGTTACTCTGCTATTCGGAGCGGAGATAAATCCAAAGATCATAAAAATCGGTCCAGCCGTTTAACAAACCCGACTTTGGTTTATTTATAAAGAAAATAGATAAAAGATACTAATTGCCATACAGTAAACATTATTAGTAAATACTTAAATTCTTTGTTGGTCTACACATAATTTGTGGATAATTCGACTTTTTCTTATTACAACATCATTAAGTACCTACTTGAAATAAAGCTATGTTTTTATGCTGTACAAAGATACAAAGTTCGAATATATTATGTATATAAAGATCGGAGTGGTAATATTTTAAAGGAGAATGGCAGAAGTTCATAGAACGCTGGCATTAAACTTTTTTAGTTTCTACAAAAATAAAAGTGGCATGGTTTGAAAGGGAATATTAGGAGCTTCTGTTAAAAAATAAATAAAAAATACTAGCAATGGGGTTAAAGAGAAATCTTAATTTTTGTAATAGTGAGGTTAAGTGCATTAATTTTAGGTTCTTTCACCTTTTGACGTGACAACGTCTTAAATTAGGTTGCGACTGGGAGTCACTTATGAAAAAGTGTAACGCTCGGTAACGTTACGATGAGTCACCGAACGAGAGAGAGGCCCGCCGAATGCCTTGCGTCTCTCTCCCACTCAACTATGATCGGATGATCGGTCGTTGTCACGTAAAATCTTCGCCCGTAAAACCGACTTTACAGGCAACCATTTTTTTTATTTTAACGCATAAATGTTTATTGTATGCATAACATATTGCTAATTAGGTATGCCTTGTAATGACTTGAAAAATTATAACTACCTGTTGAGGTTGTTTAATTCAAAGATTTACTCACTGATCATAGACCTAATGGCAGTCGTAAGTGAACTCTGGTAAAAGTAGGAAACGTCGAGGTCCAAGTCTCGCAACGGTGGCTAGGTCGTTGTAAAAATCCAAGTAAAACTTTGGGAGCACAAAACATTCACACCAGCACAAAACAGTAGCGAGCGAGCAAATGTGACTAGTGAAGTTGTTGAAATAAAATAAATAGTTAACACATGACGTGAAACGTCATCTTCTAAAGAGACTGCTATGTAACCACGATAAGCATAAAGTGCTGCATTGATACTAACGAGTTACTGTGTTTAAAAAACAAATACAATTCTTCGGAGTAACTTCCAAAGAATTGTGCATAATTTGTCAATGTGTACTTTCCAGTTGCAATATTTATCTAATGTTATCCCCAACAAAAGTAGCACTTCCTCCATAGTAACTTAGTACCAAATACGTGGAATAGTTATTCAATAGGATCTTACAGGGTTGTATTGATGATTTTAATTCTGTAAAGTCATATTTGTTAAGCCATCGAATCATATTTTGTTCAACATCCTACCTGACACTGACCTGCAAATTGCAAAAAACGTAAGAAAATTTTAATTCCACGGGCTTCCCTGGAGCTTACCCCATAATATGGAGACTTCTTTTTCAAAACTTTCACTAATAGTTCATACCACGACTATCTCAAAATCTTCATCCGATTGATGGTTGTGCTCTCCAAGTTCGGTGACAAACTCCTCGTCTTCATTAAGTATGACCCTCGATCTGCAGCCTTGGCCAATCTTTGCGCAGTACCATCTAGTAGTACTGCTGCCCTTACGGATGTATTTGATGCCTTTGTAGATGAGGAGCTTACCTCCACGCTGGCTGCATAAAAACCGCAGAATTGGTACCTCTAAATAAAATATTAACAAGATTCAATTATTATGGAGTAACAACTTTGACTGACCGTATTTTAACACTAAGTTAGGATACATTTTAGGATTTCTAGCATTATTTTTATATACAATGTGGAGACAACAAAAAGGCAATAATTGAAAACACTGGCAATACTTAGGCATATGAGTATTTTGGAACTATGAAATAAACCTTAGCATTAAAATTTAATTAAAAAGTGATTTTTACTAACAAACTAAATAGTAGTGATAGGCCGACTAAGGGTTTTACCAATCTTTGACTAGCTGTAGTAACTAACCTATACTAGCAGAGCCCCGCGGTTTCACCTGCATAAGTGTCGATCCTGTGGAGAATATCGGGATAAAAACTACCCTATGTCCTTCTCCGGGATGCAATCTATCTCTCTGCCAAATTTTATCGAAATCCGTTCAGTGGTTTAGGCATAAAAAGGTAACATACAAACAGACAGACAGACAGACAGAGTTACATTCGAATTTATAATATTATATATAGTATGGATAAAAAACAAAGTCCTGACTGACTGAAATGTCAACACACAGCCTAAACTTCCTAGAGGCATGAAATCCGGAGGGTGTGTTCTTTGTGAAGAGTAAGTATCCACTAAGAAAGGGTTTTTCGAAATTCTGCCCCTAAAAGGGTGAATGTAGGGAGGGAGAAATTTCACGCGGACGAAGTCGCGGACAGAAGCTAGTTGGATATAATATTTGATTGAATTTTTGTAAGCAGACTGGGAAAGGCATTAGACATACGCAGATTAATTTATTGTTGTATTGTCGTCTCCACCTTGTATATGTATAATCGACCTTATAAACAGCTTTATCACTTTAGAGAAAAACTCTAGCGAATTGAAACTTCACCTACGTTGACACTATACTGAAGTTTTATAACGTGCAAATGACAAGGGGTGGTTAAGCAATTACAAGGACAACTATAGATTAGTAATATATTACATAAAAAAAAAAAAAAAGGTTCCGACGAATTGAGAACCTCCTCCTTTTTGAAGTCGGTTAATGAAAACATTATTCTGTTATAAAATATTTTAATCATAACAACAAGATCTTTCTAAAAACATATTTTTCAAATAACCCTCTATTTTAATACTCTCTACAGTATAATCTATTCTGAGTTCTGTTTTACAGAAAAAAAAACCCTAAATTACTTAAAATATGAAGTTAAATTGTTGGTTATATCAAGTTAAATAAGTAATATTTCAATTAAGAAGACGAATTAAATTGGTAAACGGTCTCTCAGTACTTTATTAGTTTTACATACATACATACATACATACAAGTAACAGAATTAACACAAGTCCTGAAAGTAGTTTGTTCATAATTGACTAGGTACTGAATCGATTTCAGTCCCTGTTCAATCTGTTCATATAGGTATTATTTCAAAACATGAGCCAAAGACAATTAAATCTTATTTCAAGGCAATACGACTCAAATTTTAAATGTATAAAGTAATGCTAGGGTTAACACGATTTTCATAATAATAATAGTTCGCTTTAAAAATATAAGTTTTGGTTATTGTATTATGCTCGTTAACTCAATACTCTAATTGGGGTTTATGAAGTCTTGCGTTAATTATGTTACATTTTGTATAAATGGCAATTATTTCTTTTAAAACTGTTAGGTCATAATTGCGATGAAATACAGAAAACTGTAAAGTTACTTTAAAAATTAAAATTAATTAATTTTTTTTTTTTTTTTTTTTAATTTTATATTGACCATATCTCTGTCGCAGGTAGATTGTCGAATCCGCTGTTTTACAGAACCGCTTGCTGTTTTTCAAAATTATGAAAAACCGCTTAACGTCGTTCAGTTGTTTTACATATCGAAGCTGTTTTGTAAAACAGCGGATTCGACAATTCATTCATGGAACACGACAAATGTCTGATGTACAGACGCCAGGCTACTACAATCTGTCAAATTTCTTTAATAGATTTTCAACTTTATCGCTGAAGAAAAGGTTCAAAGTTGAATGGGAAAATTTTACAGTTTCGGGTAGATTGATGTGCTGGCGGCTGTACTTTAGGTCCTAGAACGAAATATTAAACTTTTTCCATCGGGTAGAGTATGTCCCTAGACGGGGCGGTTCGTGGTAGTGGCATCCCATCTCCATCACCAACTCTCCCATTGGATTGGTGATGACTCGGGCATCACAGCCGGCCAGTTTCTTGGAGCAGTACCATCTGGTCTGGGAATGCATGTGGAAGTAGGTGAAACTCTTGTATAGAAGTATGACGCCTTTTCCACGTTTGCTAGGTAAGTATTGTAGGATGCCATCCCCTGTGTACCAAAACAAAATTGGTGATGAATACTCAGTTCAAGTTCAAGTGTCATTTATCTAAGAATGTTTAATATTAACCCTTCGTTAGAACGTAGATCCAAGCGAGACACAACGGCTCTTTTAATTGTTTCTACAGGGTTATTGGTAAAACATTAACAACCTCTTAAGAGGTCATTGTACTCGTCATTATGAACAAAAAATCAACTGTTCCCTACATTTTGACGAGTTACTCGTATACGAACATAAATGTAGGGAACAGCTGCTTTTTTTTTTTCGCGATTTGTTGTTTGGTCCCATAGTAAAAGTTGTTCATAATGATGAGTACAATGACCTCTTACGAGGTTGTTAATGTTTTACCAATAACAAATCAAATCAAATCAACTACACCCACACACACACTACACTAGTTGTAATCAAGTACACCCATCGGTAGGTACAGTCAACAAAAGAGATAAGTATGCAGGATCGTCGGATATATGTAGTTGAAGTTTAGTAAGAAACCGATGGATGTTGTCGAGTGAAATTTTATTTGATAAAAGAGCTGTTTGTTTCCTATTAATAAAACTAAATTTTATTCGAGAACATCTATCAGTTGCTTACTAAACTTCAACTATATCCGATGATCCTGCATACTTATCTCTTTTGTTGACTGTGCATACATATTTAGGCGCTCGAATGACGTTGGCTGTTGGTAAACATTAAGTGCAATCGTAAGGTGAAATGTATTCGAAAAAGCGTCCAAGTGCGAGTCGGACTTCCACACGAAGCTGTCCGAACCGCCGTACAATATTGAGCAGAAAACGCCGAAAAAAACACGTTTCCTTTAATTTTATTTGTTGTTATTGCGGCAATAGAAATACCTACACACTCTGTGAAAATTTCAATTGTCTACCCATTGCGGTACCTAAATGAAATACATACATACAGCTCACTGACAAACAGCAGGACAGATGGAGTGACGGACGGACAGCGGAAGTTTGGTAATAGGAGGCCGTTATCCGCCGTCTTGTTTTTAGGGTTTCGTACCGAAAGGATGCCATTTGAATCAATTATAGTTGAGTCGTGAGTGATTGATTGATGATTATTAAGTAGGTAAGGTACAACATAATATGGCGAATAATCTTTCTTTTTCTAAAATTCACAACACTTGAGTTTTATCTATATTTAAGTTAAGTAAATCAAATCAAATCAAATAATTTATTTGCATAATACATGCGAAAAAGGTGTTACAGGTATAAAAGGTACATTGTATTATAACCTACTGAGGTGTGCAAATTAATATGTTAGGTACTAATAGCAACATTAAATAAACAGAATAAATTTTAAATTGAGTTACATTAAAAAATAGAAATGTTAAATAAAAAAAAATAAAAAATGTCAAATTATTATATAAGTACTAGGTAGGTAGGTGATACCTTTGTGTTCTCATGACTATCGGTTCATATAATATCAACATAAACTCAAACTAAAAGCGTTTATTTCAAATAAACCACATCACTTTTGAATTGTCAAAAAGTCGATCAGTCAGAAAGATGAAGCTGAAAAGACTCTTTTAAATCAAAAACATTGTTATACATAATCAGTATTCGCGATTTAATTGCCAAAAATGTAAACAAATATAAGTTTAAGGAAAAATAACTTTAAATCTTACACAATAAAGTTCAGTTTACGCTACAACTTCAAACATTTTTATAACCTTTTCAATAGTGCTAGTCACTCTTAAATCAACTTAATTACCATTTAAATAAAGTTGATATTTGTTTAACGTGAAATAATATTAATTTGAAACAAGTTTGAATAGACTTTAGGTATATACATACGTACAGATATGTGCGAACGATGTAGAAAGACGTGCACGTTAAAAACAAAACAATTTAAAGAAGCTAAGAGTCAGTTCACACCGCGACGCGACGCGGCGCGCAGTTTTCAAGATAGCAATACAATTATAGTCCCGCAAAAAGGTACACAATGCAGTGAGGTGGGCCGCGCAGCGCCGCGCGGCGTACCTCGACGTAGTAGACACCACCTCACTGAATTGTTTACCTTTTACTGTAGTAGATAAGGTCTGCGCGCTGCGTCGCGTGGCGGTATGTTCTGACCCTAAAGGTCTCTGCACACAGGGGGCGCGGCGCGGCGGGGCGGGACGGCGACACGACGCTGAGCAGTTGTAATTAGTGATGTGAACCGATTACAATTTTCAACACCGGTTTATACCGATTAGTTAATAATTAAAACCGGTTTTTTAAGGTTTTCTTTAGGTTTTTACCTAAAAAGTCCGTGGTCAGTCGTCCGTACGTCCGTCCGATCATCACAGTCAAATATTTATCAATTTTCTTTTTGTTACTTGCTGCGGTCATTTTCAGAGTAGGTAGTATGAAGTATGGGGCGTGCGCGTGGAATCTCCGTTGGTTTTTCTTGTGTTGTGCCAGTAGACGTTCCCTGTGCCTGTGTGTCACCTGGCTGATCACCCACTTCACCTCGATCCACCTCCACTGTAGCCTAATGCTGAGCTGATGGTTTCTCTTAATATGTGCCAATATAAATTCCAGGTTCCTCCCCAACTTTGATCACTTTAGCGCATAGCTTACACTTTGCAATAAGATTATCAATCTTCTCAAAATAATTTCTTGTACTTGATTTTACCTTTTATTTTAGGCATTTTCGCAAACAAACATGTCAACTCCAAATAATTCGCAAGCAAAACTTCGGTGCTATTCTGTAAAAAGATCACCGTCATAACTGTGAAGTGAGCTTAGTGAGCTGTAATTCCACCTGATACTAAGGATTGACATTATTGACAGCTCACTTTACCTAAGTATTTTCACGGTGAGATTTTTACTGAATAGCATTACTGGAATATTTTAGTATAGTGAAGTTAGTCGCATATTAAAATGGGATATCGGGGGATTCCCGTACCATAGACAATATTTTAAACGGAACAGACTCATGTTCGGATACATATCAAAGACTCGGATACATGTTTTGTGATTGTAATCGGTTTTTCAATAAGAACCGGAGATTATCGGTTTTAACTAAAACCGTTTTTTTTAGGTTTTTATGAAACCGGTTCACATCACTAGTTGTAATGTACTAGATATTACGGACGACTTCAGACAGAGCCGTCGCGCTCGGCGCGACGTCAACCGTCGTCAGCTCTGTGTGGAGTCGTCCGTAATATCTAGTACATTACAACTGCTCAGCGTCGCGTCGCCGTCCCGCCCCGCCGCGCCGCGCCCGCTGTGTGCAGAGACCTTAAGGGTCAGAACATACCGCCACGCGACGCAGCGCGCAGACCTTATCTACTACAGTAAAAGGTAAACAATTCAGTGAGGTGGTGTCTACTACGTCGAGGTACGCCGCGCGGCGCTGTCCAAGTCCCAACCCGTTCACGAACAATACACATGGATTGTAAAAGTTATGTGTGATCTATGGTGTGATCTCAAGTTCTATATCGACAAATGCTTCCTTCAGCTGAAAGATGTAGACGGGGTGGTGGATGGTTATGGCTTCCCAAATCCATGACAAGCTGTCCGTTATCGTCGGTGAATACTCTAGCATCACATCCAGACATCTTCTTAGAACAGTACCATCTGGTCCGGTTATTCATGTGGAAGTACGTGAAACTCTTGTACAGTATGATGGTGCCTCTTCCTTTCTTGCCCGGCAAGAATTTTATAGGTCCCTCCTCTGTGTGGCAAAAAAAAATCTTTATTAAACCGTTTATGTACATACATATGCAAGATGGCAGGGATTTCTACGCGCAACTTGTTACCATGGGTTCAGTTCATAATTCTGAACGCGACGAATTTTTTCGTCGGTTATCAGAAAAAAAATAGCTGTTTCATAAATTTTGACCGCGTAGGTATTGCTCGTTTCTATGAAATACCTGTAATAAGTTTTGCAGGGCCAACACGGCCAGAGATCGCACAAGACATAGGTTTGGAAGGAAAAAGGAGAGGCCTTTGCCCACCAGTGGGCATCATATCGGCTAACAAAAAAAAAAGCGACGATAAATTTCTACGCTCTAGGGGTCTAGAATCATGTGCTGCATTCATAGTTACAGTTTGAGCGTCGATGTCCCTGGCACCCTGTATAAGCGGACAAGAAGAAAATAACATAAATACCACAAGGCGTAAAACGCCGGAAAAAACGTTTCTTTTATACCTCTTCCCTGTGCTTATTTTTGTTGCTGACAATCCTTCAGGATCAAAAACAAACGAAAAGCGGATCAAACCGGAATGAGAAAGTTTGGATAAGACAGAAATTAAAACAGAAGACGATCAAGCAAGGGATCGAGGAGAGGGGGGGTGGAGGGGGTTCAGGGGATCAGAACGGAATAACTCTTAAATTTTAACTTTATTTTATTGTTTGTTATTATCATCTGTGAGAATGGAAGAAGAAAACGAGTTGCGCCGACCCCAAGTAACATGGGATAAGGGCAGGAAGATGATGATGATGTTATTATCATCTGTGAAAATTTCAACTGTCTAGCTATCACGGTTTGTGAGATACAGCCTGGTGACTGACAGACAGACAGTGGAGTCTTAGTAATAGGGTCCCGTTTTTACCCTTTGGGTACGGAACCCTAAAACGTACCAAGATGATGCTGCTGATATACATTTTGAAGATAGTATTAAAAGTACAAATATCTGTGAGCTACAGAAGGACAAAGAAATTGAAAACATTTATTTATTTATACATTGATATATTAAGCTTAGTATGTAACTGGATTTTAAAATTAATTATTTATTAACTACTACGCCCTTTGTACATACACGTTTTCTTGCTGTGAAAAACTACGAGTTATTCGCCGTGTGTAGGCACGGTCGTCAGTGTTCTATGGACTATGGAAGCTTGTTGACCGACACGTTTTTTCATCGGAGCGGTTTAAGGTGGATACAAACATTGCGACATTGTCCACACATTGATGTGAACGTTCATATTCGTGGTGAGGCTATGCCGCTGTATCCGCCTTTATACGTCGTACCATGTACAAAGGGCCTAATAACATAACACACAATAACATAGGAAACCAAAATATTGGTAGGTATACACTTTTAACAGAAATATATTTTTTATCACATCTATTCAAAAAGTGCTGGTGTATTCTTTATAAACAGGGACTAAAATAGCTCATTAATCCCTAGGGACTAAAAGTAATTTGAATTTGGAATGTGGATATTGTTAGTAAAAGTTCCACCAAAGAGATCAATCACGAACATTGTATGAACAAGTAACAGGCTGTATGATAAAATAAAACGCGCGAGCCATAATTTGGCTCGCGCGTTTTATTGAAAGATGAAAAAAAAGATGGTGAAAAAATTAAAAACGCGCGTTAAGCATTCTGTGTAAAAGTATGTGCTTCATGGGAGCACATACTTTTTCTTGCAATATCTGTATTGTTCTCTTAACTCAGCTTCATATATTGTCCACTATGATGTTTATAATACGTGGGAGGAGGGTGATTATGCTCCGTAATAGCCGATATGATAGAACCCTTACTACTCATTTTGATCCTTGCCGGGCACTTCATATTCACGTACTTTGAACAATACGCGTTAGTTTTTCTTATACCTTTGAAGGAATATGTGTAGTTCTGGTACATGATGACACTTTTTCCAGTAGATACTGTGATTATCTCGTAATCTGTAAGGAGGAAATTGTTTTTTATTTGCTGAGATTCTGTAGTGTCCGCCATTTGCAAACGCAGAGCGTGCGTCGGTCGACGACAGACGGTATAAACGTCTAGAGCGAGACAGCGATACGCGAACTAGTGAAATAGCTATTATCTACTTCCACCCTCTTTCCGGTTTCCCCCTAAATTCCCATATATAACTATTATATAACAGAAATAAAAGAAAGGTGATTAAAGAAATATTCAGTATTATTTATTTGCTCATGTATACCAAAAAAACACTCCAAACAAATGTTACGATAGCATTATGCAAAGTTTTAAGAAAGGCTACAAAGATATAACATTATAAGTATTATTTATAGTTATAAAGTATAAAAAAAAACATTATACAAACAAAACTAAACTAATCCTCGCATAAAAATGAGATGTTTAGAACATAACAATGATTTTGATTTTATATTCCTACATAAAATGTCTAACTTTTCATAGCTCATAATTAGGTAGAAGTAACGCAATGAAATTATATCCATACATACTTCTTTTACTTCATCCACGTTTAAGCACTGAAACACGCTTTCGATGGCTTCACAGCATTATCTTTCACTTAGGCTAGCCCTACCCTCACATTGTGCAATACTTTTTATTGTGCAAAAATATTGAATCACCCCTTGCACACAAAGGAACAATTATATTGACGTAATATCATTGTCGACTTATAAGTATCAACGTTTTAGCGTGAGCAAGACTATTTTAGTATTCCGTGACCATGTCAGACTTCCAGGCAGGCTTAAAAAAATATTGCTCAATACTGATCCTACATAGTCCAATAAAATAATATGATGCAAAAAAAAAAATTAAACAAATTTAAGTTTGAAAAAAAACTTTAAATAAATTTAAGTTTAAACGAGTTTAATTGTTATTGCACCGTGTATAATAAGTATTGCGTGAAAATAATGACTCGTTTGAGTGCAAGGGCAGATTCAATCATATTGTACAAACTTATTGTAGGTGTAGGAGCCGCCATACAAACAACTTCATTGCGCAATTTTTGGCAATTGTAGTTGGGGATGACGACACCAAACAATTTAGGCCAATTTTAGAAACGTATAGGCAGATATTGCCAAGAACTGCGCAGTTTTGTGTAAGCACACCTTAAATACATATTTGCTTGACTCTTGGATGCCTTAAATCTTGACATATTGGCCCAAATGATTGTGATAAAACACAGGAGTTGGATGATTATGCTCTGTATTAGCCGATAAGATACGGCCTTTTCTACTAATTTTGATCCTTGCCGGGCACTTCAGTTTCCAATACTTGGAACAATACGCGTTAGTTTTTCTCATATCTTTAAACGAATATGTGTAGTTCTGGTACATGATCACACTTTTTCCACCAGGGACTTTGATGATCTCGTACCTATCTGTAAGTGAGATGATAAGACAAATAATAAAGAAGAGGTATTTTGGAAACGTTTTTTCTTATTTCCTGTTAATGGTTATACCTACACGACTATAACAATAGGTACTATTATCTGCCTCCAGCCTCTATCCGGTTTCCCTACATTCCCCAATTTTTTTTTTTTAATACTTTAAGCACACGAATGTACAGAGGCGGACTTAATGCCGTAGTAATTTTCTACCAGTCAACGTTTGGGTCATGCAGAGACAAACAGTGGTAGGTGCATTCATGAAAATTGAGGAATATGTAAATATTTTTAAAGATATGCATAAACCAAACCTATTAAAAACTATAAATGTATAATATACAGGGTGTCCCCTGGAAATATGGATCAAATCGAATAAAGAAAATAATAATAAAAAAAACACTATCAGGGCTATCAATTTATTTTTTAGATGCCCTGATAGTTTTTTTTAATGATTGTTTTCTTTGAGCACTATGTGAAGTGATTGAAAAAAACAAAATTGGTCATAACTACTGAACCGTAAAAAATTTCACCGACATTCTCAGGGTTAAAAAGTTTGAAAATTGGTGATGACCTTGTCCACGCCCCTATTCGATTTGATCCATACTTCCAGGGACACCCTGTATATACCTAATTACATATAAATATAAGCACAAATAAATATACACACAATACACAAATATACTACAAAGAAATACGACAAACAATGAGAAAACATTTCTGCTGTTAATAACTGTTACCTATGTAATAGAAATAAAAGACAGTTGATTACATGCATTATTATTTATTTGCTCACTTACAAACACTCCAAACAAATATTACATTTTGATCGACGACAATTAAGTAGGATAACCTTTAGTTCATTTTTTTTTTAAATTTTGCCCCACACTTGGAATTTCTTCTGTATTGTGTTGTCCTGTATTATTGTGATGGCATTATGTAAAGTTTTAAAATAGGGAACAAATATATTATTTATTTCTTCAATTAAAACTATATAAAACCAATTACCTTACATGCGTTTTTTGCCATCTGGACAAAAACAGGGTTAAAACCAAATTTTTTTTATCTTACGTTCAGTCAAAGGATTTAATTTCGCTACGAATGCTTTGATAATTTGGGCAGAAGCTACTCCATTATATTATTTTGTAAAGGCAATAAAAATATCATATTATAACTAATAAACTATATGCGTTGTTCAGAACGTAACAATAATTATGATTTTATATTCCAACATTAATAAATCTAGGTGTCCAACTTTTCATAAGAGGGCGCCGACCAAACGCCGCCCGCGCAGTGGCGCCCCTCATGGTTTGTTTGGTTATTTCTTTTATTTTAGAATGAAAATGCAGCAAGTAAGCACGTTAAGTTGTGCTCTACCAGATTATACAAGGAAAATAGTGGCCACTATTATCCGTTTTAGTGATTATAATAAAACTAAACAATGTAAAACTACCGTTTATAATAATATTAACGTATAATCTTGTGGAGCACAACTTAACGTGCTTATTTTCTGCATTTGATGATGAGGACGCCACTAGGCGATCGGCGTAGCCTTAAGGTTTAAGGTAGAAGTTACAGAATATAACGCAATGAAATTATATCCATTCATACTTTTTTTACTTTATCCATATTTAAGCATTGGAACACCCACGCGCGTAGTTTGTATGGCCAACATTTATTTTTCGATGGCTTCACATCCTAATTTTGCAACGGGTCGACATTGGCTATTGGACGCAATGTTACGTTTATGGCCAGTATCGGGCCAAGACCGATCCACCCAACTAGCACAAACTGGTTGCTTAAGAGCTTTGGAGCTAATCCGATTATTCCCAAAGGCGCCAAGCTCAAGCGCCAGAGCGTGCACTACAGACCTTATGCAGCCGCTTTGGAGCCAAAGGGGCACAACTTTTTGCAATCTATAGTTCCATTAGAACTTCATAATAGTGGCATAAAAGCGGTACAGGAGCTGCAACTAATAATTAACACCACACTAAAGCTCTTGTGGCGCTTATTGAATGAATGACAGGAAAACAACTGAACGAATAAAGGATCACTGATCATTCACCTTCTAGTCTCTCATTTATTAAATACATCTGTTGTTCCTGAGTCAGACATTACTGAATACAAATAAATATTATGTGAAGTGAAGGTAAGTATTTTTGAGATATATTTTGTATTATATGCAAGTGGCTACAAACGCAGATCAGTTTATCGTGCATATAGTTGATATTATTGGAGTATTTTTAACGCGCCTCAATAATTACCTCAGAATATCGTAAAATATGTAAAATATTATTATATAAATATTGTTATATCACATACTACACGATATTAAAATTACATACTTGACTACATTTGTATTTAGTAAGTTGCTGGTTCTATGTTTAGTTATATTTGACTACAAATTGCGATAAAAACCTATAAATTTCTCAAGTAATGATAAATAATTGACTTGTAAACATGTCGTCTATGAGAAGCAGCTTTAACTTGCAACTTCAACCTTAATACTTCCTCTCTGCGCGTCAAAGCGCTAAGTTTCTCTCTTCTGAAGGTCCAAGTAATACCTGTACCACTAATGCAGTTCAAGTCTTTACAATCACTTTTATTTCGTACTTACTGCAGATATCGAACCACACTAATGGTTATTTGTTTAGAGTTCCGTAGAACTCGTTGAAAACCCTAAAATACGATGATCATTTGTAGCTGCTTCTATACTTTCGCTCTTTCAATTGTTTAACACTTACTATGTCTTACCATGTTTTCAGAATGCCTTTCAAAATAATTTAAACTTATAATGAACAACAAAATAAACAAGAACTTTGCATCTGTCCATCTAAGTGGGAAAAACATGGAATGTTACACTGGCCGAACAAAAACACTGATTATATAGAGGTGGTATAACTAATAAGACTTAAATTTATAGCCATACACGTAGATTAATTTATATTGCTACTTTAGACTTATCCTAGTTTGACAGGCCTGTTGGCGTAGTTCGTAGTGCGTCTGTGTGTGTGAAATGTCCCGAATATTTATTTTTATTATTAATAAACGTGTTGACTATGTCTATTATGTAAGTAAGGGCCAATTTTCCAAAGAAACATGTTGTTTTTGATTCAAATATTTGGTCTGTTTCGATTCACCATATCAGACACATGAAGAGAATGAGACAAAAGACACAATGTTGTGCAAATATTGTTTATACTGTTGTTATTTTAGAATTTATCTAGTTTAATTATTTTAATAATGTCAATTATGGGCCAATTTGCCAATAAAACAACTTGATTTTATCTCAAATATTTTTTTTATTTCAATTCACCAATACAATTATATAAGAGGCGAAGTGTTAAGATTTTCTTGCAAGGTATTCAAATTTAAAGTCGATTTTTGTTATTATAACCATTAACTCCTAATATCTTTACCATTACATATATTCATTATATTCAGAATAAAGAACAACAGAAACGTACTATATTGTGATAACGGGCTATAACTACGGAACCCTACACGGTGCGTGGCCCGACACGCACTTGGCCGGTTTTAATTTCTGCATATTCTGATAAACTCTCCGTACTTTCTTACGATATCCACCAGTTCTCTGTTAGAACTTCCATGCTTTCAGATCCATATTTCTCTAAAACTGGCTTAAATATTTTATAAAATGTGATTTCTCCAATAAAAATAGCAGAATGTATCCAAATGAGTAGGCAATGTCCATTACTCTCCTGCTTCTATTGTGAAGCCTTAATGTCACTATTAGTAAAACAGTCGATCAAATTCCTACTTAAGTCTGCGCAAAAGAACAAATCACTTCTGCAATGAAACTTTCAGTGGCAGAACAGTGATAAATATATCTTATAAACAGTTCCGTTAAAAAGTCTGCAATTAAAGTCTTTGTGCTGTTCTGAAGCGTACAGCAGCGGCAACAGAAGCTTTTTAGCAGCTTTAAGCTTTAACGTACATTTTTTAACTCTCTTTTAAAGCTATAGACGGCAAATGGGTTGTAAAATGAACTCTTATAAAACCTAGAGTGGCATTTGGTTCAGTTTCTGCTACCCCTAGTGATATTTACAGCTATGAGCAGTTACGGAAGCAATAGTAGAACTTAAAACCACTTTCTGAACCCCTAAATCGCTGCTGTACAGCTAAAAGTTGCAAAATAGGCTGCTATTGCCACTAGTGTGCTAGTTGGGCACACATTGGTGTATTGGATCCAAGACTATAACTTGGAGCCAATATATCCAATGTGTGGCGCCGCCGGCAGGATACGGACAAGTTAGTTGCGCAGTTGTTGGCAATTGTAGTTAAGATGACGTCTCCGCAACACCAAACAATTTAGGCCAATTATAAGAATGTACCTATAGGTAACTAGATATTACCAACAATTGCAAAGCCGATAACAGACGATTCACTTGAGTCAAGGTTCATTTTATCATAGGTTCATATATCATAGGTTCATTCCACGGGCACGGTTACACGACATCGAAAAAATTGATTAGGAAATAAAGTTCATCTGCTCCTTTCATCACATGTCACTTCAAGTAAATGATGCTAAATAAAAGGCAAACAGGAAAGAAAAAGTGAGTTTGGACAACAAATCGTTTGTTTTGGGGTGAAAAATAAGAGATTTCTGTGCCATAGGCTTCTACTCCGTTCACCTTTTATACCGTTTTTGTCCAGACGGTAACAAATTCAGCCAGTATATTGGCTCGATTCTTCTATGCCTTACAGCTTGACATATTGGCCCAAACGATTCTGATAAAACTCAGGAATCGGATGATTATGTTCAGTGTAAGCCATGATGATGTTACCCTGCCGGTCGAACTTGAGCCGCGCCGGGCATTTCTGGTGAACATACTTCGAACAGTACGCGTTGGTCTTCTTCAAATCCTTGAACGAGTATGTGAAGTTTTGATGCATGATCATGTTCTTCCCCGAAGAGAGAGTTACTATCTTGTAGTCTGTAAGTGATAAGTTCGCATTAGAAATTGCAGAACGTTAAATCTAGCATTGAAACGCCCATAGTAGGTAGATAACTATCATGATTGTCCTTCTACTATGTCAGAACATGGTTTAAATCAACCTTAAAGGCTCCTTCCAACAGGCGCGACACGCGATAAAATCGCGCGCGACACAAAGGCACCGCAAGGCGCGCAACGAGCGGTGCCTTTGTCTCGCGCGCGATTATATCGCGTGTCGCGCTTGTTTGTAGGAGCCTTAATGCAAGTGTTACATTATATTTATAATTATGTATATTAAACAGAAATAAAAGACAGGTGATTTCATTCAATACATTTATTATTATTTATTTGCTCACATACAGACAGAAAACAAAACAAATAAAAAATTATGGTTTTTTATTCCTACATAACATATCTAGGTGTCTCAGTTTTCAAAGGAAATTAAGTAGAAGTTACAGAATAGAACGCAATTCAATTAATAATATAATATCCAATATCCATTCATACTCCTTTTTTTTACCGACTTCACAAAAAGGAGGAGGTACTATGTTCGGGTGTTTGTATGTTTTTTTTTTTGTATGTTTGTTCATCGAATACTCCGCCAATTGTCGACGGATTTTCAAAATTATTTTTTTGTTCGAAAGTAGATAGATCTGAGGTGGTCCCATTGTCACCAAGTTAGGATCTGATGATGGGATCTTAGAGAAATCGAGGGCAACCCTCAAATTTTATAGGCTCACTTATTGTTTTTTTTTTTCGCATATTTTATGAAGTATCTTGTGTATTTGTGTATGGTTGTCACCATCTCAGATAGCTGGGCTGATGATGGAAGGTACAACTCCTTAACAGTAAGAAGTTACTCGAACAGGCAAGGACTGTTTTAGTAAATTGTTTTGATGTTTGATAGGGCATTTGCCACATTTGGTCTCATGATCATCAAGTCATGACCTGATGCTGCAGTCAGGATAGTCTGCAGAGTACCTAACTCCTCGACAACTAACAGCAGATATATCGTGTTTAGGCCCATTGAAAAGGGCTCGATGTGTGGATAAACGTAGGTACTGTTACTGAGGAACACCGAAGACCTGATGCTGAAGCCAGGAGCATCAGAAAAAGTACAAACCTTGAAATTACAGCACCGTAGTCGTGTTTACTTGGGCTTATTTTAAACAGGACTAATTTTATGTTCAATGCAATGTTGACATAAGTCTGGCCTGATGCTGCAGCCAGGATTATCAGCATCTAATCTAAAAACTAATAAAAGGAGAACTCCTTAACAATTAACGTCCCTGCATCGAGAAAAGGAATATTTTATAAAAAGGCTATGGGCGAGTTGACATTAGGCTATTGTAACTTAGATAAATTATAAATAGACCCACTAAAAAGTGAGAAATAAAAACTTTTTAACAAAAAAAAAACCGACTTCCAAAAAAAACACTACAAACTGAAAAATAACTTTAATTTCGGAAGTCGGTGGCAAAAACTAAAATACTGATCCCTAAGACACCGACTTCCGAAATTAAAGTTATTTTTCAGTTTGTAGTGTTTTTTTTGGAAGTCGGTTTTTTTTTGTTAAAAAGTTTTACTTTACCGACATTTGACAGAATTGTAACTTGCTTTCGATGGCGTCACAGCCTTATTTTGCACATAGACGGCCCTAAATGATCAATTATGTTGCACAATATCACGAATTGAGCAATGTTTTTGACCGTTTAGGGTTAATATTGAAAATTGCACAAAAGTTTGAATGAGTTTATCGCGTGAAAATATTGGATTGAAAATAATGAATCGTTTGAGTGCAAGGGCTGATTCAATCATAATATTACGCAAACTTATTGTAGGTGTCGGAGCCGCCTTATACAAACAACTTCATTTCGCAATAAAATTCTTGGCAATTGTAGCTTAGGATGACGAAATAATAAAAAATAGGCCAATTTAAGAAACGTATAGATAGAAGAAGAGAAGTACCTATAGTATAGAAAAACGCAGAACTGGTCGAAGTGGAGGTGCTTGGGGGAGGCCTATGTCCAGCAGTGGACGTCTTTCAGCTGAAATGATGATGATGATAGATAGATATTGGCCAAGGACTGCGCAATTTTGTGTAAGTACACCTTACAACCTTACACACATATTTGCGTGACTCTTTGATGTCTTACACCTTAACATATTGGCCCAAACGATTACGATAAAACGCAGGACTTGTATGATTATGTTCAGTGTAAGCCATGATGATGTTACTCTGCCGGTCGAACCTGAGCCGCGCCGGGCATTTCTGGTGAGCATACTTCGAACAGTATGCGTTGGTCTTCTTCCAACCCTTGAACGAGTATGTGTAGTTTTGATACATGATCATTTTCTTCCCCGTAGAGAGAGTTACTTTCTCGTAATCCGTAAGTGTTAAGTTCGCATTAGAAATTGCAGAACGTTAAGTCTAGCATTGAAACGCCCATAGTAGGTAGATAACTATCATGTCCTTTTTCTATGTCAGAACATGGTTTAAATCAACCTTAAAGGCTCCTTCCAACAGGCGCGACACGCGATAAAATCGCGCGCGACACAAAGGCACCGCAAGGCGCGCAACGAGCGGTGCCTTTGTCTCGCGCGCGATTATATCGCGTGTCGCGCTTGTTTGTAGGAGCCTTAATGCAAGTTGGTGAAGCGGGTGAATATTAGCGGGTGGTTTAATTTTTAAATTGGGCGAAGGCGGAGAGAATCAATTCTAGAACTTGCGGAGATTAATGGATATCGCGAATCCTATAACAAATGGGTATGAGCAGAGGACACGCAGCCGAGAAATCTCACCAACATGAAGAAATCAAGATAAGCACTAACCTTTGACTCTGGCTGGCGGCGGATGACTTCTGGGGCGCCCCGAAGATGCTCTGTTCTAGAAGCTTCTTTTGGATCACGGCTCAGCAAACCAATAGACCGGTCTATGTTCTGGCTGCGAGCTGGTTACTTGCGGATTACGAAAATTAGTTATGGCGGCTTTTTCTGCGCTCGCGCAGCTTTTTATAAGCTCGTCGCCTCCCACCTCGCGCGAGACAAAAGTCGGGCCTCTCCTTCATTCCACACGTTGGTGATAGGTAAACGGCGTAACCATCCTCCCCCCTTTGAAACTCCGTAGGGGTTTCGAAAGAAAAACATAAAGGAACTCCAAGGGCGATGGCAAGTGAGAGGAGGTCCAACTAGCTGGAAGTAACAGCATTGTTATGTTAAACTGAAGGTAATTAGCGGGAATGATATAATATAATAATAATAAATACTTAAATACTACAGGTGCGACCGTGACTAGGTCAATGACTGGTTGAATTATTGCGAAGGCAGTGGGCATAATTTTACGACGGGACGTTTAAAAACTCCCAGCGCGGTACGTACTAGAGCCACCCTTACAACCCCGTCTTTACCAGGGTATACTTGTTCAATAACGCCAGTGGGCCAACGAAGCGGTGGTGAGTCATCCTGGTGTACTAGGACAAGTGTGCCCGCTTGTATGGGTGTGTCAGGCGAGTTCCATTTTTGACGTAATTGAAGGGTGTGTAGGTAATCCACATGCCATCGTTTCCAATAGCTTTGCACTAAGCTATCTAACAATTTCTTCCTGTTATGGAGGCTTACGGATGCGTCAACCTCGCAGGCAGGTAAGGACTGTAGTGGTGTTGTGTTTAAGAAGTGTGCGGGCGTCAGAATCGAGTGTGGCTCGTCCGCTAGTAAGCACAGTGGACGCGAGTTTAGCAAACACTCAATCTGAGTTAAAACGGTCAGCAGCTCCTCATAGCATAGCAGCTGTTGGCCGATGCAACGGTATAGATGTGTTTTTATACATTTTATGTTACTTTCCCAAAGTCCCCCCCAATGGGGCGCGCGCGCCGGGATATTGCGCCACGTTATTTTGTGTTTATTTAGTTCAGTTTGAAAAGCAACAGAAGCGCTTTTGGACGAAAGGAAAGTATATAGCTCGTCCAGCTGACGTTTTGCCCCTATGAAGTTTGTTCCGTTGTCTGAATACAATGTAGACACGGGACCTCTTCTAGCTAGGAAGCGCTTAAAAGCGTCTAGGAAGGTTTCTGAGCTCAAGTCTGAAGCGATCTCAATATGTATGGCCTTAGTAGTCAGGCAGATGAAGAGACAAATGTAAGCCTTCTGGCTTTTCACACCTCGCCGGCGCGTGAGCGTAATGTTTATGGGCCCGGCGTAATCTACCCCTGTGTGCGTGAAAGCCTTGGCTTCCTGGACTCTGGCTGGGGGCAGGTTAGCCATCATGGGCGTAGGGTGTAGCGGAGACACCTTGAAACAAAAGTTGCATTGACGTATTCGTTGTCGTATAATATTACGAGCAGATATAATCCAATATCGTTGTCTCAGTAAAGACATAAGCAAGTGGGAACCTGTATGACAGTTAGAGCGGTGACAGTCGTCTATTAGCAGATTGACTACGTGATGTCTACGGGGCAGTAGTATCGGGTGCCTGTTGTTGAATGGGATATTGGCATTAGTTAATCTGCCGCCTACTCTAAGCAGACCGCTTTCGTCGACGAAAGGGTTAAGTTTTCTTAAAGGATGCGAAGGCAGATTGCCCTTTTTTATGTTTTGTATTTCAATTGCAAAGCATTCCTCTTGCAATTTGTGAAGGATTGCTGTTTCAGCGGCTTCTAGATCTGTCGCTTGAATTACTTCGGAGGTAGGTAACTTGCGAATGAAGCGCAAAACGTATACCATTATTCGTAGTAGTTTCTTCCACGAAGAAACCCGCATGGTTAGTTCAATGATTACCGACGTTTCCCGGTTGGAGATGACGGTCAGTGTGACAGGACCCTTTGTCTCAGGTATAGGACCTTCAACTCGGGACGGCTCGAATGGCACTGTTGGCCATTCGATTATGGGGCGACAGACCCAGGGCGGACCCTTCCACCACAAGGGGTGATCAATTATCTGCGATGGCAATAAGCCTCTTGACAGACAATCGCTAGGATTATCTGTCCCATTTATGTGGAAAAAGCGTTCAGGAGATAAGTTTTCCTGGATCTCAGTCACTCGATTGGCAACAAAGGTTTGCCATCGGTGAGGAGATGAATGAATCCATGATAAAGCAATCGTGGAATCGCTAAAGGCAAATATATCCTGTATTGGGTAGCGGGTATGGAAAATACTACGTACCTGCTGGACAAGTTTAGCTAGAAGTAATGCGGCGCATAGTTCTAGCCTTGCCAACGATACTGTCTTTAACGGAGCCACTTTAGACTTAGCGCATACTAGCTGAACGGATATATTCCCGTTAGGGTTCACCACATGTAAGTAGATGACGCAACCGTAAGCCCTCATACTAGCATCGCCAAACGCGATTAGGCTCACCACGCAACCGGCCGCGACGCCCAGATGGCGCGGCACTTGTAAAGTGGGCAACAACGATAGTTCGTTTTTAAACTTAGAGAAGCATTTAACAATATTTTCAGGAGGTTTATCATCCCATCCTATTTTAGCGAGCCAGAGCTCTTGGATAAGCAGCTTGGCATAAAGAATGACAGGCGCGACAAGTCCGAGCACATCAAAGAGGCGAGCAATAGTGGACAGTATAGTACGTTTAGTTATACCTGCCGTTTCCGAAGATGCGACGAACGAGAACACATCAGATACAGGTATCCATTTTAAACCTAAGACCTTCAGGTTTTCGTCATCATCTGTGAACTCGATCTCCGCACGGTAGGACTCAGGCAAATGTTTCAGTAAAGTTTGCGAGTTACTCGCCCATTTGACAAGCTCAAATCCGCCCCGACGGAATAGCTCCAGCAACTCGTCGGCTAACCGAGTTCCATCCTCTACCGAAGATACGGACGTAGTCAAATCGTCCATGTACAGCTCTCTTGTGGCCACCTCCGCAGCGAGAGGGAGGCTTTCGGCATGGTCTGCGGCTAACTGGTGAATAGTACGCATTGCTAGGAATGGACTGGACCGGAGGCCAAAGGCCACCGAGTTAAACTGGAATATGCGAACCTGCTCGGAGTCGCTAAAGCGGTATAATATTTTCTGATACTTGCGATCATTTTCTGACAGCAAAATCCTAAGATACATTTGACGTATATCAGCGGTTATTGCCACTTTAAAATATCTAAAGTTAAGCAGAAGCGAAAAAAGGTCAGCCTGTAAATTAGGCCCGGTATGCAGTATGTCATTGAGTGACTTACCGGAGTCAGTTTTGGCACTGGCGTCCAATACTACTCGGGTTTTCGTCGTTGACTTATCAGGCCGAACGACAGCGTGATGGGGTATGAAGTACCCTTCGGTTATAGCGGAGGAGGAATAAGGTATTTCCAATAAATAGCCTTTCTCTAAATAATCATTAATGACGTCATTATAGGCGTGACGTAAAGCGGGGAGCGAATTAAATTTGCGCTCTAAAGCAGTTAACCGGCGTTGAGCGTGTATGAATGAGTTACCTAATGAGGTAGGTTCGACCTTGAAAGGCAAAGACACGACATACCTACCCCCGGGATGTCTTAATACCGTGGATTTATAAAATTCTTCACAGACTTGATGTTCTGTGTTTGTTATCTTTGTAGGCAGCACCTCCTCTATTTCCCAAAATTTCAATAGCGTAGCATTTAATCCACTCACAAGAGGGCCGAAGGACCAGGCGACATTGTTGGAGGTAACCGCAGGTAATTCTCCCATTACAATGTAACCAAGCGTGGTTTCTATAGCGTGAGGTGCCGAGCCCGCGGGAACGCTAACATCAGCTGATTCCATTAATGGAGGGGGTATTATTTTACCACCTAGCAAAATGAACGCGAACATTTGCGTTCCTAATATGGCGTCGATATTGCCTGGTAAATTCCAGCAAATATATTCAGTGCATTTCCACTAAGTTTACCTACCAAATATTGTACTCTTTGACTGTCTGTTAACATCTTATTGTCATGTACGTTAGCTTTAAAACACTCGTAGAACAGCGGCCAGTTTTCTGGATTACCCGAAAAACTTAATAATTCTAAAGCGGGCAGTCTTGGCGAGTACGTTTCTTTGGGAGGTACCTCGGGATTTTTTATGCGTTGAGTTTCAATCAAGTTGTTTCTTATGTACTTGACCTGGGAATAAAGTGACTCAAATGCACTCCAGTCACTGAAGCTGATTTTATACTCTGGATCCACCTTTAAAACAACTTCATTGTGCTCATCGCATAGCGTATTAAAACTACGGTATAATTCTTCTACATTCGTAGTTGCAGCAAGAAATTCCTGTACGCTTCTTGTGCTTGTAGTGACTGGAACCACTTTTTTTCCCGACTCGTATAACTCATTTATTTTTGCGAATACGGCTTGCTTCTTAGCCGCCAGTATTTTTATTTTTGCTTCGTAACTCATTGTTACTTAGGGTTTACCTACACTCCGTTATCGAACAAGTTTTCACTAACGGTTTTTATTTAAAATATGCCTGTCACCTTGCGCAAGGTCAACAGTCGCGGACAGTCACAATCGCAACCTATGTAGGTAATTTGTTTTTTATTGATTACGGGAATTTATTTTCCTTTGATTACTGTATATTACACATATAATATTTTTATGATTATGTTGGACTTATAAGGTACTGGTTTTTATATAAATCCGGCTCGAAGTGACCAAAAATGGTGAAGCGGGTGAATATTAGCGGGTGGTTTAATTTTTAAATTGGGCGAAGGCGGAGAGAATCAATTCTAGAACTTGCGGAGATTAATGGATATCGCGAATCCTATAACAAATGGGTATGAGCAGAGGACACGCAGCCGAGAAATCTCACCAACATGAAGAAATCAAGATAAGCACTAACCTTTGACTCTGGCTGGCGGCGGATGACTTCTGGGGCGCCCCGAAGATGCTCTGTTCTAGAAGCTTCTTTTGGATCACGGCTCAGCAAACCAATAGACCGGTCTATGTTCTGGCTGCGAGCTGGTTACTTGCGGATTACGAAAATTAGTTATGGCGGCTTTTTCTGCGCTCGCGCAGCTTTTTATAAGCTCGTCGCCTCCCACCTCGCGCGAGACAAAAGTCGGGCCTCTCCTTCATTCCACACGTTGGTGATAGGTAAACGGCGTAACCACAAGTGTTACATTATATTTATAATTATGTATATTAAACAGAAATAAAAGACAGGTGATTTCATTCAATACATTTATTATTATTTATTTGCTCACATACAGGCAGAAAACAAAACAAATAAAAAGAATAAAAAAATATGGTTTTTTATTCCTACATAACATATCTAGGTGTCTCAGTTTTCAAAGGAAATTAAGTAGAAGTTACAGAATAGAACGCAAATAAATTAATAATATATCCAATATCCATTCATACTCCTTTTACTTTATCAACATTTAAGAATTGTAACTTGCTTTCGATGGCGTCACAGCCTTATTTTGCACATAGACGGCCCTACATGATCAATTATGTTGCACAATATCACGAATTGAGCAATGTTTTTGACCGTTTAGGGTTAATAATGAAAATTGCGCAAAAGTTTGAATGATTTTATTGCGTGAAAATATTGGATTCAAAATAATGAATCGTTTGAGTGCAAGGGCTGATTCAATCATAATATTACGCAAACTTATTATAGGTGTCGGAGCCGCCTTATACAAACAACTTTATTTCGCAATTCTTGGCAATTGTAGCTTAGGATGACGAAATTATAAAAAAAATAGGCCAATTTTAGAAACGTACAATAGAAAAAGAGAAGTATAGTATAGAGAAGCGCAGAACCGGTCGAAGTGGAGGTGTTTAGGGGAGGCCTATGTCCAGCAGTGGACGTCTTTCGGCTGAAATGATAATGATGATGATAGATAGATAGATATTGGCCAAGGACTGCGCAATTTTGTGTAAGCACACCTTACAAACTTACACACATATTTGCGTGACTCTTTGATGTCTTACACCTTAACATATTGGCCCAAACGATTACGATAAAACGCAGGACTTGGATGATTATGTTCAGTGTAAGCCACGATGATGTTACCCTGCCGGTCGAACTTGAGCCGCGCCGGGCATTTCTGGTGAGCATACTTCGAACAGTATGCGTTGGTCTTCTTCCAACCCTTGAACGAATATGTGTAGTTTTGATACATGATTATTTTCTTCCCCGTAGAGAGAGTTACTATCTCGTAATCTGTAAGTGTTAAGTTTGCATTATAAAATAGCAGAGGGTTTAATTTAGCATTGAAACGCGATAGTGGGTAACAAGCATGTTGTTGTCCTTTTTCCAGCGCCTTAATACGGTTTAAATTCAAAAATAATGCAAGAGTGTTACATTATCCCGGCTGACTTTTTTTCCCGTCTGGACAAAAACAGGGTTTAAAAAGGTGAACGGAGTGCCTAAGGTACAGAAATTTCTTTTTTTTTTTGTTAGTAATAAATGGACAAAATAATATTAAAAAAATGCAACTTAAAGGCACCCATCTCTACGCGCGGAAATTATCAATGCATTCGTAGCGATCCTTTGGTTGAAGCCATCGGCCAGTTTCAATCAAAGGATTGAACGTAAAAAAAGTGTCATTACACTTGTGTCTGGAATTCTGGATTGCAGTCCAAGCCGATGGCGAGTGCGTAATGGAACCGAGATTGTAATGACAAATACATACCCGTTGCAGACGTTTTTCAAAGTAATTGTGAAGAAGAAAATGATTAAAAAATACACGTATTTTGTTCATAGAACATTTAATTGTTAAAACAATTTCTGAAACTGCAATTATTTTCCACTTGAGTTGTGGTGCCTGCCACACACAAATTCGTATACTTACTTACCACTACTTGCTATATCAATAACAGTGACAGAAAGTTTCATCATCAATACACACAAAGTGGATTAATTAAATACGTATTATTCAGGTTGACTCAAAAACTACTCAACTAAGGGCTGATTTTTCAATCGACAGATAATTTTTATTCGTGGAATAAAGTTGACGTCTGACAGATTTTGAATGGAAGAACTGTCAAAAATTCAAAATTATACCTCGGGTAAAATTATCTAGCGTTGGAAAAATCAGCCCTAATATTAATAAAATTTATTTGGTACCCATAGATATCCGTGTTTGGTACACACGGCGACACATCAAGCTATACATTTCCAGTAAAATCCTTCTTAGTAGATAAAAACATCAACGCCCTGTCCAAACAAACTTCTACCCGAAGCTGTTTGGGCTTGGTGATGATTATTCCGGAATTTCTTGAGGAAGCGAGACAGCTTCATTATTTTCAACTGCCACAAATGCCGAAGATGACGAAATAGTTTCATAGGAGGCGGAAGTGTGTCGTAATTCTTCTGCAGGAGGCACCAAAACATTATTGACATAAGAAGTAGAAGGGCGCGGTGGAAGACATATCTTCTTAAAACCAGGCTCCGAATTGATTGGCTCTGCTAATTTGGTACTTAAGCTTGTGTTAATAGAGTCCTGGATAGAAGGTTCAGCGTGTCTCTTATATCGCCTCGCGCGTGGACGCTTTAAAGTCACAACATCTGCCCTCGAATCAACCAGCATCATCGCTGAAGTACTCCTAAAGCTATGTCCGGTGTACGAGTTAGCATCCGGCAATTGCAAAAACCTTGCGATTGCCTTTGGCATGGCACCGAATTTGTTTTTACCAATAGGCTGAGCCGTGCATTTACCCTTTTGATAATTTTGAAAAAACCGGGTATTCGTTGCTTTATTCGAACGTAGAGCTTCGTATTTCTTTACTATTTCTAAAAACGGACCTTGGATAGTAAATGTGCGTGACATATTGTTTTTATGATCAGTGACTCGGACTAGAAGTGTTTTGCCGTGATATTCTATATCTTCTGTAGTAATATTAATTAGTTCCTGATGTCCACATTCACCAGTAATTGCGAATATTAATGCAACCTGGAATTAGATAAAACAGTTCTTGGGCATTATAGATAGTTAGGCTCAGGTGGTTAAGTATAAAATAATAATTATTAGAATGTGGGCTTTTATAATTTCGTGACGGTATTATTGTGGACGTCTACGGCCTCACGATAACCCCTCCCTGGGTTATCGTGAGGTAGGTTAGGTTAGGTGAGTAAAAGTTTTTTTACTGTCTGGACAAAAACAGTACAAAAGGTGAACGTACGGGACGTTCACCTTTTGTACTACGAATTCATTGAAAATTTTTGCGGTATTCTACGCGCAAAAATTATCAACGAATTCATTGATAATTTTTGCGCCATATTTTTCATTGTTAATTTTAGGGTGCCTAAGTGTCTATAATTTGATTTTTTTTTTTATTAGTCGATTTATTTGTTTTTTTGCTGTTTTAGTAGGTACGAAAAGTTTACTTCAAATAAGTAATAGTATTTATTGATAGGATAACGTTATTTACGTTTATGAAACAAAAACATATTTCGGTGTCTACTTCGTTCACCTTTTATATATCCTGTTTTTGTCCAGACGGTAAAAAAAGACAGCCGGTATGAAAACGCTTTTTAAATTTCAGTTTACATTAATGTCATAACGCGCACGTATTCGTATTCCCACACATTTTATGCGTGGAAATGAAATACATTTCATGTATAGGTACGTGGGCATTCACGATAATACGTACCTGTAAAGATGAGATGGTGGGAAATAAATAAATAAATATATTCACATAAGAAATTATAAAAAGCGCGCATTTAGAAGTAAATATAAGAAGTTCAACTGACCTTTGTTGCCAGATACTGAATATCCGGAGCTTCTTTTAAAAATTTTTCAACATCATTTGGTGTCAATATTTTGGACTTTTGACTTTTAAAACCGTCTGAGCGTCTCTTCAGAAACTCAATAAGGGTGGAATACGTTTTGAGATCAACACCTTGTTTGGTCCAAACGGTGTTTTTTAACATGGAGTAAATACACCACAGCGTGCTGGGCTTGTATTTAGGTGCCATTTCATTGAAGTAATCCAAAAATACATTCTCAGTAAATGAGTCGTCCTTTTTCTTCCACTGGATGAAATGTTCATAGGTTAATAGGTATCTTTCCTTCGAAGTTGCTAACAGGCTATCGTTTGCCGTTTGTGGTGCTTCGGCAAATATATTCGGTGGCGTAGAATCTAAAAAAATACTCGTCTTTATATATTGAAGTCGACATTTATCAATTTTTTTTTTAAATATAGCAAAACTAGTACAAATATAATCGGTTTAGGTAATAATAGATAATAGGTACTACGGGCTGGTTTCCGCAACTCCACGACAATGCGCAAATACATTTTACTATGTACTAGTTGACCCGACAGATGTTGTCCTGTTTTTGATTCGAAAGACACGTGGCTCCATCTATTATCATAATAACGTTATTGTTGTTTTCATCGGGAACAGCACTTTTTTTCGGGATGAAAGGTATCCTATGTCCGTTTCTGTACACCTGACAACGTACATGCAAAATTTCAGGATGATCGGTTCAGTGGTTTAGGCGTAAAAAGGTAAGAAACAAAGAAACAAACTTACTTTCGCATTTATAATATAAGTAAGGATATATGAGGCTATTACCGCACTATAGTCTGTTCGCCGAGAGTTGATAAAAGCAGAATTTCTTAACTTATTTCAAATTGCAGCCCGCTAATAACAACTATAACAAAACAACGATAATAACAACAATTTTAAACAATTATTAACAGTATAAAACAGAAAACAACACGCGAACACCCAAACAACTCAGTCGAAACGCATTCCAGAACGGGATGGCAATATGGCCCCAATGGCAATATATATCGACTCTCAGTGAACAGACTTTAATTAGTGGTTATAAATTAAATAAAAATTCTACTAATACGAATTTATGTACTAACAATAATTAGGCACTGCTTATCTATTATAATTTATTCGATTTTAATTGAATTTCTTTCTAACATAATATTTTGATTTACTCTATTAATTAGGATGAAATAAAGGCTATTTCATTATTTATGTATATGTTACGGGCAATTTGATAAGTACGGGCAATATTAATAATGGCCGGTCTGTATTCATAATGCCCGACTCAATTGGGCAATGTGATAAAAACAGCATAATTAATCACTTTCCCCGGCCACTATGAATAATGCCCACACTATCTTGGACAAAGTAATAAAATAGGTGAACTGTAGTGTTTTTGTTTATTAAATCAAATTAAACTTACAACCTCGGGGTGCCCTTCGCTCGCTATTGCATCCTATGTCGCGTTGTCCCCATAACGTACATTCGGCTGACGGGGATTCTGTGTAAAGGGTTTAAAGCCAAACCAAACCGAACCTCGGGGTGCCCTTCGCTCGCTCTTGCATCCTATGTCGACGGAGTGACATGATTAATTATCACATTGCCCGGCTACAAGTAGGGAATTATTCATACTGCCCGGTCCAAGTGATAAATTCAAGCTATCTCGACGACGATTGTGTCGACGCGGGTAGCGTACCTTGTACTGAAACTCACTGACAGGTACTACCTGAAAGTGATACAGGTATATGCGCCGACTTCGACATGCTCTGACGAGACAGCCGAGGCCATGTACGAGGATATTGCCAAGGCAATGCACAGTACGACAAAGGCCCACTACAACGTTGTTATGGGGGACTTCAATGCCAAAGTGGGAGTACAAGAACGCGGTGAATCGAAAGTCGGACCGTTCGGTTTGGGGCGCAGGAATCACAGGGGGCAAATGCTGGTCAACTTTTTGGAGTCGCAGGGGCTCTTCTTAATGAATTCGTTTTTCGAAAAGAAACCCCAAAGGAAGTGGACCTGGCAAAGCCCCGATAACGTGACAAGGAACGAGATAGACTTCATCATGACGGATAGAAAGCATATATTTAGAGATGTCTCCGTGATTAGTAGGTTTAATACCGGAAGCGATCACAGGCTTGTCCGAGGCACTTTAAATATTAATTTCAGAGCTGAGAGACTCCGCATGATGAGGCCTACACTCCGACCTACGCAGCTCCAAGCCGCTCTAGGATCCGAAAAGTTTCAACTGGAACTTCAAAATCGATTCACCCTGTTGGAAACCATAGGTAATATTGACGAGAAAGCTGACGAGGTGGTCAAAGCACTACGCGACGTGTCCCGCAGACTTTTCCCGCCGCGGCGAAAAAGTAAGGTGTCCAAACTTTCTTCGGAAACTCTCGGACTTATGAGGGAAAGGCGAGAGTTGACATCTATGCAGCCGTCTTCGTCAGATAAGAGGGCCTTAAACCTGAAAATTAGAAAGCTGACGCGACGCGACCTTCGGTGCTCCAACACCCGCGACATTAAGGACGCGATTGAGCAAAACCGAGAATCGAAAGTATTCGCTCAGCAATTAGGGAGGTCCCATCTGACGAAACTAAGAACTGCGGATGGCAGAATCGTGACTTCGAAGTCCGAGATTCTCGAGGAAGTCGAGGATTTCTATGGGCACCTATACTCAACACGGGCGATGAAACCAGCGGGGCCTAGTGCAGATGACCATCGAGCCGAATTAACACGCCACTACACGGAGGACATCCCGGATATCGACCAATGCGAGATTAGGGCGGCTCTCGAGCAGCTAAAGAACAACAAGGCACCTGGGGATGACGGAATAACGACAGAGCTCCTTAAAGCGGGCGGGGCTCCAGTCCTGAAAGAGCTAGCGAGTTTCTTTAATTCCGTTATCCAAGAGGGTACAACGCCCGAGGCGTGGAGCAGAGGTGCGGTGGTTCTGTTCTTCAAAAAAGGTGATAAATCCTTGCTGAAGAACTATAGACCCATCTCACTTCTGAGCCACGTATACAAGCTGTTCTCGAGGGTCGTCACGAACCGTCTCGCCAGGAGACTTGACGAGTTCCAGCCGCCAGAACAAGCCGGTTTTCGAAAAGGCTTCAGTACCGTAGACCACATTCATACTGTTCGACAAATTGTACAGAAGACCGAGGAGTACAATCAGCCGCTGTGTATGGCATTTGTGGACTACGAGAAAGCCTTCGACTCCATCGAAATATGGGCAGTTCTGGCCTATCTGCAACGATGTCGAATTGACTGGCGCTACATCGAAGTGTTGAGATGTTTGTATGACGCTGCAACGATGACTGTCCAGATCCAGGATCAGAAAACCAGCCCTATCCAACTGCTCAGAGGGGTGAGACAGGGGGATGTAATATCCCCTAAATTGTTTACCAACGCTTTGGAAGACGTCTTCAAGACGCTGGACTGGACTGGACAGGGTATCAACGTGAACGGCGAGTATATCTCACATCTTCGGTTTGCCGATGACATCGTCATAATGGCAGAGACGCTGGAACAGCTAGACCAAATGTTGCACAGCCTAAATGGAGCCTCCCGGCGGGTTGGCCTCGGCATGAATTTGGACAAGACAAAAGTCATGTACAATTCCCACGTCTTGCCGAGTCCAATCCATATCGAAGGGTCGCTTCTCGAAGTTGTGAAGGATTATGTCTACCTAGGCCAAGTCATCCAGCTCGGTAGACACAACTTTGAGAAAGAGGCCGACAGGAGGATCCAGTTGGGTTGGGCAGCATTTGGAAAACTTCGTCAAGTCTTCTCGTCGCCTATCCCGCAGTGTTTGAAGACTAAGGTCTTCAACCAGTGCGTCCTGCCCGTCATGACATACGGTGCTGAAACGTGGACACTGACGGTCGGGCTGGTCCACAAATTCAAGGTCGCTCAGCGCGCTATGGAGCGAGCTATGCTCGGAGTCTCTTTGAAGGATACAATCAGGAATGAAATTATCCGGAAAAGAACCGGAGTTACCGACATAGCTTGCAGAGTAAGCAAACTGAAGTGGCAGTGGGCTGGCCATGTCTGTCGAAGGACCGATGGCCGGTGGAGCAGACGAGTCCTGGAGTGGAGACCTCGTATCGGCAAGCGTAGTGTGGGACGCCCCCCAGCTAGATGGACGGACGACCTAAAGAAGGTGGCTGGGGTAGACTGGATGCGGAAGGCGGAGGACAGGGTGCTGTGGCGCAGTCTGGGAGAGGCCTATGTCCAGCAGTGGACTGCGATAGGCTGAGTTGATTGATCTCAAACACTGACTTATTACATGGACCAGTGGCGGTCGGGCATTATTAATAATGGCCGGTCAAAATGATAAATGTATCACTTTGCCCATCTCTCTTGGGCATTATTAATAATGGCCGGTCCTTATTAATAATGCCCAGTTACTCACTTTGCCCGTAACATATATACAAATTTTATTGTTAAATATTAGAAAATAAAAATCATTTATATTAAGAAATGCGCAATGTTTTTGACCGTTTAGGGTTAGTATTGAATATTGCGCAATGATTTAACAAACGGAGCAAATGAAATTTTTATTGCACCGTGTAGGATAAGTATTGCGCAGGTCTTCCTCACGCAAAAACATTGAAGATTATTGGCCGGTAATGTATGCGTGAAAATAATGAATCGTTTGAGTCCAAGGGCTGATTCAATCATATTGCGCAAACTTACTGTAGATATAGGGGCCGCCGTATACGAACAATTTAATTACGACAATTTTAGAAACGTAGTATATGCCGGATATTGCCAAGAACTGCGCAATTTTGTGTAAGCACTCCTTACATACATATTTCTTAACTCTTCTATGCCTTACAGCTTGACATATTGGCCCAAATGATTCTGATAAAACACAGGATTTGGTTGATTATGTTCAGTGTAAGCCATGATGATGTTACTCTGCCGGTCGAACTTGAGCCGCGCCGGGTGAGCATACTTCGAATAGTACGCGTTCGCCTTCTTGAACGAGTATGTGAAGTTTTTAAACATGATCATTTTCTTCCCTGTCCATTAAAAAAAAAAAAAAAAAAAAATAGCAGAGGGTTTAATTTAACATTAAAACGCGACAGTGGGCAGCAAGCAGCAGAATACGGTTTAAATCAACCATAATGCATGTGTTACATTATATATACATTTATACATGTATATTATCTACTCCGTTCACCTATTATACCATGTTTTTGTTTAGACGGTAGAAAAGTCAGCCGGACCCTACTACAATAAATTGAAACACAATATTGTTACTTACTAATGTATATTGTTGTAATTTGAAACTAACAAATAAATCCTATCATCAATTAGAAAAAATGAGTAAGTAATTTTCAACTAAAACAAACTACGTAGCGTTAGTTGATAGGCTGACTATGGGCTTAGCCAATATTTGACTAGTTACCTATAGTGATTACTGTTCATTATTATTAGTTGAATTTTTGTATTTAAATAGTTTAATTTACTGTCGTATTGTCGTCTCCACCTTGTACGATACTAGTTAGCTAAGTTTTACATTACACTTGTGGCTGGATTGCCGCCCAAGCCGAAGACGATGGCGTAATGGAGCCGAGACAGTAATGACAAATAAATACCCGTTGCATACGACGTTTTGCAACACACTTGCGAGGAAGAAAATGATTAAAACATACTTATTTTGTTCATAGAACATTTTATTTGTTGAAACAATTTCTGAATCTGCAATTATTTTCCACTTTTGAGTTGTGGTGCCTACTCCACACAAATTCTTATACCACTACTTGCTATATCAATAACATTGACAGAAAGTTACATCATTAATATACACGAAGTGGATTAAATACGTATTATAGAGGCTAACTCAAAAACTCCTCAAGTACCATTATTAACATTTACATGGTACACACGGCTACACATCAACCTATACATCTCCAGTTGTAGCCTCGTTTTGAGCACCAATTATATAGATTGTTTGTACAATCAGATGTCAGCTTATACTGGTTTTGTATAGCTTGATGTGTACTCATGAGTACCACCGCGCAGGCTTCCTCTACCATACAAAAGAATCACGTAAATCGACTTAGTGATCACAGAGTAATCATCGAACATATTATGTACATGAAAAAAAAACCTCTTCGAATACGCAACAGCTTATGTTGGCATTTTCATAGACCTTTTTGACTTACAGATTCATCATCATTCTCCTGCCCTTATCCCAATTTATTTGGGGTCGGCGCAACATGTATTTTTCTTCCATACTTCTCTATTAGTCGTCATCTCGGTAGTCGCTCTTTCTAATCATTAGCACAGGCCATGTAGCGGTTCTTTGTCTTTACAGATTCTTTATACCTATTTTCGAGATAATCCTTTTTACCGACTAGGGGTTGATTTTAGAAAAAACAATAAACCAGTTACTCCTATTTTTATGGCAAGATTATTAACACCGAGTTCCAAGTTAATCAGATCACCCGTTAAGTCTTCGAAATAAACAAAAACAAATCTTTTCGGGATAGTTTTGAAAAACGAACAACGTCTCACACATTACTCACACACACAAACTAAATTTATATTAGGTATGTATTAGTAATGACGCTAGGAATAAGATTTTTAATAAATTTTCGAAAAATCCTTCATATTAGATAAAAAAAATCAACATCTGTCCAAACAATCTTCTGCCCGAATCTGGTTGGGCTTTGCGATGATTATTCCGGAAAATCAGGAGAAAGCCATTCATTATTTTCAGCTGCCACAAATGCCGAAGATGACGAAATAGTTTCATAGGAGGCGGAAGTGTGTCGTAATTCCTCTACAGGAGGCACCAAAACATTATTGACATAAGAAGTAGAAGGGCGCGGTGGAAGACAAATCTTCTTAAAACCAGGCTCCGAATTGATTGGCTCTGCTAATTTGGCACTTAAGCTTGTGTTAATACAATCCTGGACAGAAGACACAGCGTGACTCTTAGATCGCCTCGCGCGTGGACGCTTTAAAGTCACAACATCTGCCCTCGAATCAACCAGCATCATCGCTGAAGTACTCCTAAAGCTATGTCCGTTGTACAAGTTTGCATCTGGTAATTCCAAAAACCTTGCGATTTCCTTCGGCATGGCACCAAATTTGTTCTTACCAATAGGTTGAGACGTGCATTTACCCTTTTGGTAGTTTTGAAAAAAGCGGGGATTCGTTGCTTTACTCGAACGTAGAGCTTCGTATTTTTTTACTATTTCTAAAAACGGACCTTGAATGGTAAATGAGCGTGCCATATTGTTTTTATGATCAGTGACTCGGACTAGAAGTGTTTTGCCGTGATATTCTATATCTTCTGTAGTAATATTAATTAGTTCCCAAAGTCCACAGTCGCCAGTAATTGCGAATATTAATGCAACCTGGAAAGAAATAAAACGGTTCTTAGGCATTATAGATAGGCTCAGGTGGTTAAGTATAAAATAATAATTATTAGAATATGGGCTTTATAATTTTGTGACGGTATTATTGTAGACGTCTACGGCCTCACGATAACCCACCCCACCCTGAATTATTGAGAGGTAGGTTAGGTTAGGTGAGTAAAAGTTTTTTTTACTATCTGGACAAAAACAGGGCACAAAAGGTGAACGTCCCTATGAATCAACTGATATTTTTTGCGCGTAGAATAGGATGCCTGAGTGTCTATAAGTTGATTTTTTTATTATGAGTCGATTTATTTGTTTTTTTGCTTTTTAGTACGAAAAGTTTAGTTCAAATAAGTAATAGTATTTATTTATTATGTTATTTTACGTTTTTGAAAAAAAAAAAACATATTTCGGTGCCAAAGGCTTCTACTTCGTTCACCTTTTATATCCTGTTTTTGTCCAGACGGTAAAAAAGAAACGCTTTTTTAATGTCAGTTGACATTTATGTACAGTCAACAAAGGAGTTAAGTATACAGGAGCGTCGGATATTGTTGAAGTTTACTAAGAAACCGATGAATATTATCGAATAAAATTTTAGTTTATTAATAGAAAACAAACAGCTCATTTATTAAATTAAATTTTAGTCCAGAACATCCATCGGTTTCTTAGTAAACTTCAACTATATCCGACGCTCCTGTATACTTAACTCCTTTGTTGACTGTACATACGCACACGTATTCGTATTTCCATATATTTTATGTGTGGAAATGAAATATATTTCGTGTATACGTGGAAGTTCACGATAATAATTTTCACATGACAAATTATAAAAAGCGCGCATTTAGAAGTAAATATAAGAAGTTCAACTGACCTTTGTTGCCAGATACTGAATATCCGGAGCTTCTTTTAAAAATTTCTCAACATCATTTGGTGCCAATGTTTTGGACTTTTGACTTTTAAAACCGTCTGAGCGTCTCTTCAGAAACTCAATCAGGGTAGAATACTTTTTGAGATCAACACCTTGTTTGGTCCAAACGGTGTTTTTCAACTTGGAGTAAATACACCACAGCGTGCTCGGCTTGTATTTACGTGCCATTTCATTGAAGTAATCCAAAAATACATTCTCAGTAAATGAGTCGTCGTTTTTCTTCCATTGGATGAAATTTTCATAGGCTGCTAGGTATTGTTCCTTAGATCTTGGTAACAGGTTATCGTTTGCCGTTTGTGCTTGGGCAAATATATTCGGTGGCGTAGAATCTAAAAAAATACTCTTCTTTAAATATTGCAGTTGACATTTATCGAAAATTTTCTAAGAAATGATAGCAAAACTAGTACACATATAATCGCTTTAATACACTTTATTAGGTATGTACTAGCTGACCCGACAGATGTTGTCCTGTTTTTGATTCAAGAGACACGTGGCTCCATCTATTATCATAATAACGTTATTGTTGTTTTCATCGGGAACAGCACTTTTTTTCGGGATGAAAGGTACCTTGTATCCGTTTCTGTACACCTGACAACGTAAGTAGTACATGCAAAATTTCAGGATGATCGGTTCAGTGGTTTAGGCGTGAAAAGGTAAGAAACAAACAAACAAACAAACTTACTTTCGCATTTAAAATATTAGTAAGGATACATGAGGCTATTACCGCACTATAGTCTGTTCGCCGAGAGTTGATAAAATCAGGATTTCTTAACTCATTACAAATTGCAGCCCGCTAATTACAACAATAACAAAACAACGATAATAACAAAAATTTTAAACAATTATTAACAGTATAAAACAGAAAACAACACGCGAACACCCAAACAACTCAGTCGAAATGCATTCCAGCGGTGCTATTCTGTAAAAATCTCACCGTGAAAGCTTAGGTGAAGTGAGCTGTCAATAGTGTCAATTCCTAGCAAAAACAAACTCACTTCACCTAAGTTTTCACTGTAATATTTTTACAGAATCGACCGGCTGAACGGAATGGCAATATGGCCGCAATGGCAATATTTATCAACTCTCCGTGAACAGACTTCAAGTGGTTTTAAATTATATAAAAAAAATACTAATACGAATTTATGTACTCACAATAATTACTGCATATCTATTATAATTTATTCGATTTTAATTTAATTTCTTTCTAACATAACATTTTGATTTAGTCTATTAATCGGGATGAAATAAAGGCGATTTCATTATTTATGTATACAAAATTTTATTTTTAAATATTAGAAAATAAAAATCATTTATAAATATAACAAATGTAGGATCGGAATGTTATGAAAGATGTATGGAATGAAACGTAAAGATGAATGACAGATGTGAAGCATGTTGAATGAAAGAGATGAACATAATTATGATATAGTCAAGGAGTGAAAGAGAAAGCAAACTAATGTTAAAAAGGTGAAAGGTGTGAGACTGGAATACGGGGGAGAAATAAGGAAGGACGTTAGCTACTAAGACGTGTTTAAATAAAATTCAAGATTATTAAGAAAATCAGTGCTTTTATTCAGCCCATATCGAACTAATCCCACATAAATATGTGTTGATGATGTCACATACCAAAGTTATGAAGTCATGTGACATCACTTTCGATAGCTTCACAGCCTTATTTTGCACTTAGGCGGCCCTACACGATCAATTATAACACACAATATTACGAATTGCGCAATGTTTTTGACCGTTTAGGGTTAGTATTGAATATTGCGCAATGATTTAACAAACGTTGGAGCAAATTTAATTTTTATTGCGCCGTGTAGGATAAGTATTGCGCAGGTCTTCCTCACGCAAAAACATTGAACCTTATTGGCCGGTAATGTATGCGTGAAAATAATTAATCGTTTGAGTGCAAGGGCTGATTCAATCATATTGCGCAAACTTATTGTAGATGTAGGGGCCGCCTTATACGAACAATTTAACGAAATTCTTGGCAATTGTAGTTTAGGATGACGAGTTCAAACAATTTTAGAAACGTATTTTATAATAATAATATTTATTTGCAAAAAACACGGTATTAAAGGATGTTACAATACAAGATGAGACCAAACATGTTTTGCTTAATATTAAAGCATGCAAAATTATAGTAAGTATCAACATTATAGTTTATGCTCGAGAAAATATTTAACACTATAAAAACTATGTTCATTCAGCCAGTTAATCAATTTAATTTTAAAAAGTCTGTAATTTAGGTCTTTAGATGTATTTGGTAATTTACTGAATATACGCACACACATAGCTACACAATTTTTCTTATATTTAACACACCGGGGTATCTCGTCTAGTACCAGCCTGAATTGATCACGCCGACTTCGTGAACATACATCCTCAGCTGTTTTGAACAGTTCTCTATATTTCTGTACAAACATACATACTTCATACACATTGAAGGCAGTTATAGGCAGATATTGCCAAGAACTCGCAATTTTGTGTAAGTGCCACCTTACAACCTTACATACATATTTGTTAACTCTTCTATCCTTACAGCTTGACATATTGGCCCAAGCGATTCTGATAAAACACAGGATTTGGATGATTATGTTCAGTGTAAGCCATGATGATGTTACTCTGCCGGTCGAACTTGAGCCGCGCCGGGCATTTCTGGTGATCATACTTCGAACAGTACACGTTCGTTTTTTTCCAACCTTTGAACGAGTATGTGAAGTTTTTATACCATGATCATTTTCTTCCCCGTAGGGAGAGTAACTATTTCGTAATCTGTAAGTGATAAGATTGCATTATAAAAATAGCAGAGGGTTTAATTTACCATTGAAACGCGACAGTGGGTAACAAGCATGTCGTATTCCTTTTCCCAGCGTCTGTATACTGTTTAAATCAACCATAATGCATGAGTGTTACATTACATATATGTATATATCTACTCCGTTCACCTTTTATACCCTGTTTCTGTTTAGATGGTAGAAAAGTCAGCCGGACCCTACTACAATAAATTGAAACACAACATTGTTACTTAATAATATTATATTGTTGTGTTTTGAAACTACCAATTAGAAAAAAACCGGCCAAGTGCGTGTCGGGCCACGCACAGTGTAGGGTTCCGTAGTAGCCCGTTATCACAATATAGTACAGTCAACAGCAAAAGTAGATGATCAAAATCAGAAATTCAATAGGAGTCCAAACTGATCAAGAATATATGGCAGCTGTACTAGTTAGTAAATGTTTGGTATAATTTACAATCAAATACTTTTGAATCACTTCGACGCCACACAGTTCTGACGCGAACTCCGTTCATTAGTATTGAATTTCTGATTTTGATCATCTACTTTTGCTGTTGACTGTACTATTTATTCTGAATATAAGTAATGGTAAAGATATTAGGAGTCAATGGTTATAATAACAGTATATGACAAGGGTGTCCAGAGCAAAACAAAACTTTAACACATAAGGTAACCACGGAGGTCATACTGGTCATACCTTCCAAGAAAATTTTAACAATATATGAAAAAAAAACCTCTTCGAATACGCAACAGTTTATGTTGGCATTTTCATAGACCTTTTTGACTTAAAGATTCATCATCATTCTCCTGCCCTTATCCCAATTTATTTGGGATCGGCGCAACATGTATGTTTCTTCCATACTTCTCTATTAGTCGTCATCTCGGTAGTCACCCCCTTTCTAATCATGTCATCATTCGCACAGTCCATGTAGCGGTTCTTTCTCTTTACAGATTCTTTATACCAATTTTCGAGTTAATCCTTTTCATCTACTAGGGGTTGATTTTAGAAAAACAATGAACACGTTACTCCTATTTTTTTGGCAAGGTTATTAACACCGAGTTCCAAGTTAATCAGACCGCCCGTTAAGTCTTCGAAACAAACCTTTTGGGGATAGTTTTGAAAAATGAAAAACGTCTCACACACACACAAAGTTTATATTAGGTATGTATTAGTAATCACGCTAGGTCTAAGATTATTAATACATTATCGAAAAATCCTTCTTAGTAGATAAAAAAATCAACACCTTGTCCAAACAAGCTTCTACCCGAAGCTGTTTGGGCTTAGCGATGATTATTCCGAAAAATCTGGAGAAAGACAGACAGCTTCATTATTTTCAGCTGCCACAAATGCCGAAGATGACGAAATAGTTTCATGGGAGGCGGAAGTGTGTCGTAATTCCTCTACAGGAGGCACCAAAACATTATTGACATAAGAAGTAGAAGGGCGCGGTGGAAGACATATCTTCTTAAAACCAGGTTCCGAATTGATTGGCTCTGCTAATTCGGCACTTGAGCTTGTGTTAATAGAGTCCTGGACAGAAGATTCAGCGTGTCTCTTAGATCGCCTCGCGCGTGGACGCTTTAAAGTCACAACATCTGCCCTCGAATCAACCAGCATCATCGCTGAAGTGCTCCTAAAGCTATGTCCGGTGTACAATTTTGCATCTGGTAATTCCAAAAACCTTGCGATTTCCTTCGGCATGGCACTAAATTTGTTCCTACCAATAGGTTGAGACGTGCATTTACCCTTTTGGTAGTTTTGAAAAAAGCGGGAATTCGTTGCTTTACTCGAACGTAGAGCTTCGTATTTCTTTACTATTTCTAAAAACGGACCTTGAATGGTAAATGAGCGTGCCATATTGTTTTTATGATCAGTGACTCGGACTAGAAGTGTTTTGCCGTGATATTCTATATCTTCTGTAGTAATATTAATTAGTTCCTGATGTCCACATTCACCAGTAATTGCGAATATTAATGCAACCTGGAAAGAGATAAAACAGTTCTTGGGCATTAAAGATAGTTAGGCTCAGGTGGTTAAGTATAAAATAAAAACAGAATGTGCGCTTTTATAATTTCGTGGCGGTATTATCGTGGACGTCTACGGCGTCACGATAAACCCAGGGAAGTAAATGTATGGAGATATACACCGGTATATCTTTACTTCCCTGGTTCCTCGTCCGTCGTAGGTGAAGTCCAGATGGTAAAAAAGTCAGTCGTGACTTTTTTACCATCTGGACTTCATCTTCATCTGGAATTCATTGATAATTTCTTCGCGTAGAGTAGGCGCCTATAAGTTGTTTTTTTTTTTATTATTTCTTAGTCGATTTATTTGTTTTTTTCCTGTTTTAGTACGAAAAGTTTACTTCAAATGAGTTTAGAAAAAAAAAAAAACATATTTCGGTGCCAAAGGCTTCTACTCCGTTCACCTTTTATATCCTGTTTTTGTCCAGACGGTAAAAAAGACAGCCGGTATGAAAACGCTTTTTTAATTTCAGTTGACATTAATGTCGTAATGCGGACGTATTCGTATTTCCATACAAATTTTATGTGTGGAAATGAAATAAATAACATGTATACGTGGACGTTCACGATAATATTTTCACATGAGAAATAAAAAAAAGCGCGCATTTAGAAGTTCAACTGACCTTTGTTGCCAGATACAGTATATCCGGAGCTTCTTTTAAAAATTTTTCAACATCATTTGGTGTCAATATTTTGGACTTTTGACTTTTAAAACCGTCTGAGCGTCTCTTCAGAAACTCAATCAGGGTGGAATACTTTTTGAGATCAACACCTTGTTTGGTCCAAACGGTGTTTTTTAACATGGAGTAAATACACCACAGCGAGCTGGGCTTGTATTTACGTGCCATTTCATTGAAGTAATCCAAAAATACATTCTCAGTAAATGAGTCGTCCTTTTTCTTCCACTGGATGAAATTTTCATAGGCTGCTAGGTATTGTTCCTTCGATTTTGGTAATAGGTTATCGTTTGCCGTTTGTGCTTGGGCAAATATATTCAGTGGCGTAGAATCTAAAAAAAAAAAGACTCTTCTTTAAATACTGAAGTAGACATTTTTCAAAAATTATGTAAGAAATAATCGCAAAACTAGTACAAATATTTATAATCTATTTAATACTCTTTATTGTGTATACAGCAGGCTACTACCGCACTAAGTGGTCATAAATTAAATTAAAATTCTTTTTATATAAAATATAATAATAATAATAGTGACATACAACGTGGCAATGCTGCCAGCCTTTTGGGCACATTTCCTGTTGACAGCGATGCGGACGAATTTTTTGATGCCATTTGATTATTTGTCCTCCCTTTTATATACTTGTACATATTGTTATTATTTTAAAACTGTTAGCTTATTAAATTATGTACATAAACACTTTCAATAAAATTTACTATAAATAAAAACTACTAAAATAACTAACAATAATAGTTGTTTATCTATTTTAACGTGTAATTTATTCGTTTTAAATTAATTTTGATTTACACTATTCATTGGGATAGCCTTTATTTCATTATTTATGTGTACATAAAAAAAAATATTTTTAAATATAAAAAACATTTAAAAATATATAAATTAGTAGTCCGGGAACAGGGCCCAAGCTACAGAGAGAGAGAGGTCAGGTCTCCAGAGAGAGGAACCTCCTTACAATGCAAGCCTATCCAAAAGTACCAGCTTCTGAATCAAGCCCTATATCCAGCTGCCTAATGAGAGCCTCCTCAGGTTAGTCTTGGCTATTAAGCCATTGGCTGTCACGACGATCGGCAGTGATCGCTGAGTCATATATTGGGATACAAACAGTAATAAGTAAACAATAATTAATGACTTTATTTTAATTGAATCTGAATGTAATAAGTATAAGAATTGTACCTAACAACAACACATAATAATATAGCAATACAAATAGGAAATTACATTATATGTATATACATTTTCATAGGCATTTAAATTTTCTTCCTGCATACAAAAATTACACAAAATACAATTTTATCAAAAATGTTCGAAGTACAGTTTTGACTTCGTTACTATTTAATTACTTACATGTATATTCAGGGTTAAATTAAATTAGCTAGCGAAACTGTGCAGACGTGATGGGTATCTATATCTAAACACGATAAAATAAAATAAATAAAAGATTTGATTTTTTTGTTGCGGTCAATGACCGCTGGTAGTTTTGGTACTTGAAGTACGAGTTGTGAAAATCTGTTTCCCTGTATGTTATCGTGTATCGTTATGTCGGTATCGATATTCATCACGTCTTTAATATTTACACAAAAAACTGACTTTTAATACTGATGTTTGGTGAATGGATAGTGGTAGACCGCAATTCAAATTTTCTTACGTTTTTTTGCAATTTGCAGGTCAGTGCCAGATTGTATCTTGATCAAAATATGATTCGCGACAATATCAGGTACATATTTAGAGAATTACAATCATTAGAATCATTAATATATCTTTCTAAGTTAGATTTCTACCACCAACCCCCAATCTCTTATGGAAAAGTGTTAATGACAACAAAAAACGTAAGAAAATTTGAATTTCGCGGTCTCAACTACCCTACAATAACTGCAGTCCATGACACCAAAAAAAGGCATCAAATCAATATTTTTTTGGATAACCATGTTTAGATCTCGAAACCCATCCGAAAGACATAGATTTTTACACATCTAACATAAATTTCATATATTTCCCGTCTGGCAGTTGTTTATAAATTGGTGGAGGATGATTATGCTTATTGATGAGAGCAACGAGTGCACCGGTTCGATCTAGTTTGAGTCTAGCTGGGCATTTCTTCTGCATATACCTGGAACAGTATGCCCGGGTCTTGAAATTTCCTCTGAACGAAAATGTGTATTGCTGGTACAGTATCAGTTGCTTGCCTGAAGTTATTGTTATCAGCTTGTATCCTGAAAGTAGAACAGCGTGTTGGCAATTTATAAATTTACATTACATGGAGCGAACACACTAACAGTAGGAATTGCTTTCATTTAGACAGTTCAACAACATTCATTGCGTTACTTACGTTGTTGAGCAGACAATTTTTTCGAACATATGAAGCAATGGATTAGTACTTTTTGCCATGGATACGCTAAGAAGAAGAAGCAATATACTTAGGTACTTCAAAGTGATTCAGATTATGATTGATAGTGTGTTACGCAATTAGACTGCAGCGGTGCTATTCTGTAAAAATCGCACGCGCCTTGTCAATGTCATTCAGATGCCAAAAGATTATTCAGATGTTTATTTTCATTCCTTAATGTTTTTATGATGTTACACTTACAAGGTTGTTAAGGTACAATATAAAGACACAGCGTAGGTAATGTAAAAAAAAAAATTTTATTCAAAAATAAAAAAAGAAGTAACTAACAATTTTTAGATATTAATTTATAATATTAAGATCAGTACATAATAATTATTTGGTGATGTTATATAAACATTTATAAAATAAATAAAAATAAAATAAAAAATAAAATAAAATTATTTTATTTCAGGCAAGTTTTTACACATACACTCATAGTATTAAAAAATTAAATTATTAAATAAGAATTAGATATTAAATTAAAAAAAATTAAATTAGATTAAAATACATTAAATTAAATTATATTATTGTTACATTCAGATAGATTATAGTTTTCTTATAAATGTCATGTGGTTTTAAACTCGAACAGTCAAACCAAAATGAAATACTTAGTGGTCATATAAATGGTGCGGAATATAGTCGTCACAATGTTGTTTTTACACTTAATCAGTCTCAGGTGAAATGATGCTTTAAGCCTACGTAATACAGCATAAAAATCGTCAACCCTGCTTTCGGCAAACATACCAGACGCGCTACACCGCCAGGGCAGATTAAGCATGGCCCGGAACGCGTTGTTGTATTGTACACGAAGAGTATTGTAGGTACTCCTCGTGTACTTGTACCAGAGTTGGCCGGTGTAGAACGCCTGGCAGTATGCCTTAAACAGGGTCACTTTAGCCTGTTTTGAACAATATGCAAATCGTCTGGCGAGCATATTACTTTTACAAGCTATGCTTCTCCTTTGCCTTTCAAGATCCTGATCATCACTTAAGTCATCAGCGACAATGTGACCCAGATACTTAAAGTTGTTTACAATTTTAAGAGGAGACCCACACAAGTCAATAGGCAATACCTGTTCTGGCCCTTTACCATATTTAAAAATCAATATTTCCGATTTATTTACATTATATGTCAGACTATGAGCGGCGGCATAGCGTTCACAGATCGCAATAAGTTTCCTCAATCCGCCAGCAGAGGGGCTCAGCAGAACCATATCGTCAGCGTAGCTAAGGTTGTTAAGGCATTCGCCTCCTACATGGCATCCGACTCTGGTTCGGCTCAGCTCCTCCAGCAGCTCGTTAATATATAAATTAAACAGCACCGTGGAAGTCAGCCCGCCCTGCCTTACCCCACATGCTAATTTATATGTTTTAGATAAACTGCTACCCCACTTAACTTGGTTTATTTGGTTTGAGTACCAATATTCTAAGATATTTATTATGATAGGCGGAACTTTTGAATTTCTTAACTTTTCCCATAGTATTCTATAATTAATTGAGTCAAAAGCACGGCTCAGATCAAGAAAGCAGGCAAAAACAGAGGTGTTTCTTCGAGTATAGCTTCGTACCGTGTTTTTCAGAGCAAATATTGCGAGATCGGTAGATAAGCCGCCTCTAAAGCCAAATTGAGCCTTACTTATTGGAATATTATCTTCGCCCAAATAGCTGTTAATTATACGTTCAAATATTTTAGATAAGATTGTTGCCAGAGAAATGGGGCGGTAGTTAGACAAGCAGGAGACGTCACCGGTTCTGTTTTTAATTATTGGTACCACATTAGTTTTCATAAATTCCATCGGCAGGTAGCCGTGATCAGTACATGCATTAAAAAAGTAAGCAAGTTTTTCATACAGCAATGGCCCCGCATACAATATGTGTTCAACACTAAGCCCGTCGTGACCCGGGGACTTGCCTCGTTTCATTCGCCGCACGTGTTCTAATAAATCATCAGATGTAACATGAAATGTACTAGTATCGCACGCGATCGACGCGTGCGCATTCATAGTCGGCGCCAGCATCGAGTCGCCGCCTCCACCCTCTCCGGCCGCGGCGCACACCGACTGAGATTCACACGACAACGGTGACGTAGATGGGGCAGACCCCGCGTCACCACGGGCCCCGCATAGCTCACCAGCACGCTCCATCGGGGGGCAGAACTTACTCGCAAACATGTTAGCAATTTCCACAGGATTCTGACTATTATTAACAGTTAAAGGAAGACATGCCCTAGACTTTATACAGGTTGGCGGGACATCAACGCGCAAACTGTAACCATGAATTCAGCTCATGATTCTGAAATCCATGTAAAAAAATAACATTCGCAGGGCCAACATGGCCAGAGATCGCACAAGACAGGGAGGTTTGGAAGGAAAAAGGGGAGGCCTTTGCCTAGCAGTGGGACACAAAATAGGCTATCAAAAAAAAAATTTAGGTAACGTTCCGCGCAGTGTGACCGCGTAGGTATTGCACTTTTCTATGAAACAGCTGATTTTCATGAATCAATGCTTCTAGAATCATTTGTGCTAAATTCATAATTACAGTTTATGCCTCCATGAGCCATACTAATATACTTACAATAATTCTGATTTTTTGTCAGATTATTCTAGAAGCAACATTAGAATGTTGCTTCTAGAATAATCTGACAAAAAATCAGAATTATTGTAAGTATATTAGTATGGCATACTAATATACTTACGAGCCATACTAATATACTTACAATAATTCTGATTTTTTGTCAGATTATTCTAGAAGCAACATAAGTATGTTGCTTTAAGTATATTAGTAGCGCTGTAGCCTGGTGACAGACGGACTGACGGACAGTGGAAACTTAGTAATAGGGTCCCGTTTTTACCCTTTGGGTACGGAACCCTAAAAACAGCTGATACCTACTTTGAAAAGTGGAATGCCTTCGCGGTCAAAATCTACGGAACAGCATTTTTTTTTATAAAAGGCCGAAAATTCAACACAGGGTGGTCCAGAATCATGTCTCATTTATTATTGTCCTGTTGTGATGTTTCCTTTTTTTTATTACAATACACACGCGCAGGATCTACTCTCCGTATATTTGTTGATTGTTCTTTTCTTAAATCTCTTTTTATTTTTTTATAGGCTAATGCTCGTTCTAGGTTCTTTTTTCTCGCACATTCATATTTGGTTGGATTCAATTTTAGGCGCTCCCGGTACAATTTTTGTCGGAACGCTTTAGACAATCGTGGCTGCCCTGCAAATAAATAAACCTTTATTACTATAACAAAAAAAAAACATTATACATTTTCTTGGACAGCAGGAAGCCTCTGAATGGAAACTTAAACAAACATCAATTTTCTCAGTTCTGTAAAGTTACAGTGCACTACGAAAATCACCCTTACTGCAACGAAATAAAGGCACAGTCAGTGTCAAATTATTACCACTGATGCGAGATTGACCGAACCTACCTATACCTACTATAACAATAACTTACAGATAAATATTCATATCATGGAGGTTAAGCAACGCTCGCCGAGGTCTGTCCGTGGATGGGTGACCTTCCATAATATACCGAGAGGTTTTCCGAGACACGGACCCCTCCATGCCTCCTGCTGAAAACACGTTAAGCAGTTGGTCCCGGGCCGCCATTTGTAGATCTTTAATAGTCGTTACCTACGGGTAGTCAATCCCGAAAGTCTGACAACCAGTCCTGCCAAGGGTTACCAAGTGACTGGGTTGTGGAGGTCAGATAGAGAGTCACTCCATGTAAAGTACAGGCATCCAGCTGCATCCGGTCAGACTGAAAGCCGACCCCAACATAGTTAGGAAAAGGCTGGGCAGATTGATTGATGTGGAAAGCGTAGATCCTATAGGTATACACTTAGGTATAAAAAAATAATTGACACGATAATGATACGAAATTTAGGTATTCGAACCGAATTTTTATATTTAAATAATTTTCCAATCAACGTAAAACACGATGTAAATACAAAATTAATGAAAACACACCTAACATAATAATCTCAGCATCAATAATTTAAATGAAGTCTATTTTTACAGTTAACTTTTGCCCTTCACTTTAGATAAAGCACGAAAATTGAATTTAACCAAGTAAACATAAAAAAATAAATTTGGGTTAATCATAAAATATTGTCGTGAAAGAAAAAATAAATACCAAACATTTTATTATTTTACTTATTTTTTTATCATAAAATCAGCACTAAAATAAAGAAGAAATTAATTAAATACTAGCGAGCGGCTTCGCACGAGTTTAATGACGACATGTCAAAAGATCTAGATTTATGTGCTGTATATAAGCTAAATATCTATGTATTTTAAAAATAAACCTTCCAGAATAAAGTGTCTGAATAATGGTGAAAACCGCATCAAAATTCGTCACCAAGATCACAATGGTTTTGCCAGATGGCAGCAAACCAACACCAACCTTATTAGAATGAGAATAAAGATCACTGTGAGTGATGCAAAATCAGATGTAGAATAACTGAACGAAAGTTACATTAGTTCCACTATCGGTCAAGAGATGGCGCTGACCTAAAACTGCAATATTCTACACCGCAGTGTTAAAATTCTCTGACGAATATAGGCCTCGCCGATGAAAATTTAAAAACATGATGGTACGGAACCTACTTTGTTTCACACCATGTACAGGTTTTTAATTATATTACAATTTCGTATACATTCCGTTTTGCAATTTTTTATAAACTGGCGGAGGATGGTTATGATCAGATCTCACAACCATGATTTTGCCATCTTGGTCCATATTTATTAGAGCGTCACATTTGCCTCTATACCGTTTGGAACATCTCAAAGTACGTCCGTTTGTCCTCACGAAAGAAAATGTGTATCCCTTGTACATGAGTAAAGTCTTTCCTTGGTCCGTCGTGAAGAAGTAAGCTTTTTTTATTTCTTCGTCTGTAAACAGAAAATAAGATAAGTTAGTTATTAAGTGAGTGCACTTACAACTAAGAAATTGCTTACAGCCCGATTCTAACATTTTGACGGCTCTGGAGTGCGCTACTCGCTGCGCACTACCGCACCCCTCACCCCCGCTGACACGTGAATTTGTTACTGCGCATCGACTCGGCTCATGTTTTGAGCCACCATAAATTGTAAAACACCATAGATATTTTTATATTTAGACCACATTGTTATTTAGACCACTGCCGACCAAACTAGGTACACATTATTATTTAGACCACTGCCTACCAAACTAGGTAGGTTATCTAAATTTACACTTTTTTAAACATATTTCAACGTAACTATTTCTAAATAGGGAAGGTACTTTATTTGTATAGCCTGTGTGTTCATGGGCAGACCTTTTACTGAAACCCATTTAAAGCTTTGTCGACGTAAAAATCACAAATAGGAAAATTTATTGAAGGGAATGCGCTAATGTAGCCCGCGAAACTCACGTTATTTGCAATTTGCAGGTCAGGGTCAGGTTGCATGTTCATTAAAATATGAGTCGCGACCGTAACAAATATATTAACAGAATTATAATCATTAGAATCAGCAACTCCCTAAGATATAATTAGCCTTAAATGTCATGATTTCATGAAATAGTCATTCAATAGGGTAATATGAACTAAGAGAGATGTATTGATGATTTTTATGATTATAATTCTATAAATAAATATTTATTAAGGCAGCGAATCATATAATTTAGATCAACATACAACCTGATACTGACCTGAAAATAAATTTAAATTTCACGGACTACCCTGACGCTCTCGCCATTAGTAAAATAACAAGTTCAATCAACTCAAGAGTTTAATCCATCAACATCTACCATATGGGTATAGGTAAATTGACCGGGTTCTCACGGACATAATAATTATTCCCAGAGTTTGAGATCAGCATCTGAGTTGAGCTGCACGGTTACTGACAAATGCGTGCACTGACTGGACAGGTCCGCTCAATCTGTGTGGTTCTTTCCTCAAAAGACCATTTCAGACACCGATCTACATGGTCTTCACACGATCTGACCAAGATTTTGTCTGGACTTTAAAAGAGACTGTGACTTCTGAGTTTGTTTCGGCCTTTCTTCTCAGAATAGTCAGTTAGGAAACGCCGCGACCTCATCTAGTTTAAAAAAAATATGATGGACGTGTAAAAGTGTTTGTACAAACCTACTTACAGAAATAAAATCATTTATCATTTAGCAGGCCAAATCCCGTAATTAAAAACGTTCAAAATCTAGTTGCAATCTCATCTCAGCGACAATCAATGTCAAAAACTTGTCAAAAATGTAGGGGAATCAGAGGTAGTTTTGCCAGATTGAGACGCCAGCACATCAAGCTACTACAATCTGTCAAATTTCTTTAATAGATTTTCAACTTTATCGCTAAACCATTAGGTTCAAGGTTGATTGGGAAAATTTGACAGTTTCGGGTAGCTTGATGAGCTGGCGTTTGTACCATAAATGTCGTAAATGTGTAAGGAATAAAAATCGAACCTAAGAAAAACTAATTCAGTTGATCAACTGCAAAAAATTTATACTGTGGCATGAATTTACCGTGAAATGCTCGGCGGCGCGCGGATCGTAAATATATACGTCGCGCTGCATTTTGGGGAGGCGGAGGTCCGGAAAACCTGGCCTTAAATTTTTGTTCTGGCTAACGGAAACCCATTTTCCTCCATTGAATTCAAATAGGTATTCTGCCATTTTGTTTTCAAAATCAGCAGAAAACATATTCGGCCTGCCTGCCCTATCATTAAGTCGTACCTAACTTGTGACCTAGAGTTGAAGACCTGTTCGAGCTGGTCCTAACACTTGTATTTTTGACGGAGCTTGCAGCCTACCTGCGCAGCCCTAAATATTACAATTTTATGAACCAAACAATAACTAAATAGAGAAAATAAATAACAACAATATAAATAAATAGAAAGAAGGTTTCATCCACATAATTTGTCCTCTTTTCTCTTGTAAGATGCGCTCTGAAAATAAATGTTTGTATGCAGTTGGTATTACAGCTTGTAGGTGCAGTATTTGGGGCAACGCACACATATCAGCTCGGCACCAGCTGATCTATTCTGAAAAATCTTACCGTGAAAAATGTAAAGTGACCTTAAAGTGAACTGTCAATAGTCAATCTCTAGCAACAGGTGAAATGACAGCTCACTTCACATATTTTTATGAAACTCTATATTGCAATTACAATAACTTATCTAATAAATAGCTTTGTAACGCCATTGCCTTGCCGAGAGATCAGCTATTTACCAAGTTTACGTCGCGGCGTCCCCCGGCGACGCGTGACGCCGACCGCGACACCTCAAAGGTGCTGAGGCGATTCGATTACGTTCATACGTTGCGTTGACGCCTAATTTACCATGATGCGAGGTGATGCCGTTCCGGTACCGAGCTGGTATCTTTGCGATGTCCTTTTTTTATTAAAAATACTTACCGTTTTGCTTCAATTCTGTCCAGTACATGGCGGTATACGGGTTCAGTCCGCGTTGGTGCAACTGTAAACCCTTTGAGTAGATCCTTATGTTGACTCTCTCGTCCCGCGGTCGACGGAGTAGGTTTATCCGATTGATGCAAGCAATCGAAAGACTTATGTCGTCTGCGCAGCGAGGGAACACAGTAACCTGGAACATAATCTTGGTATTACACAAGAACTTAATTTTGTTTGTGACCTAGGTGCACGAAAAACCCACCTTTGGAAGGTTCAACAATTTTATAGAAAGACTTTTATCTGCCCCTCTAACAACCATAACCGGGTTGTCGAGGTTAGAAGGGCAGAAAAAAGTCTGGATAGCAAGATCATCATCATCATCATCATCATCATTTCAGCCAAAAGACGTCCACTGTTGGACATAGGCCTCCCCCAAGTACCTCCACTTCGACCGGTTCTGTGCTTCTCACATTCAACGGGTTCCTGCGGCCTTCACAAGGTCGTCCGACCACCTATATCCTAACCTATCTATCTCGATTTATAAGCTTACGTCATATAAGGTAAAACAGATTTTAAGACCTTGGCTTCAGTCCTTAAGTTATGACGACACTGAGAAGTTAATATTAACAGTAACATAAAAGACGAGTATAATTTACAAAAAACTTTTAGATACTCACATACATACTCATGTACACGCACATGCGTTCGCTTACTATCGCACACACACACACCCACTCACACCCACACACACCCCCTCACCCCCACACACACACACACACACACCCCCGCACACGTACACATACACACGCAATCACACGCTCGCTTTGTTTCTTTTTTATTGTTTATTTTTACTGTCTCAATACCTACTAGTGTTACTTACTATTTGTATTTTATTACATAAAAATTGAAATGTGTATTGATCTAAGGCGGAGGACACTGATTCCTGTAACACAGGTTCGCCTAGCACAGGAGTCAGGGGTTTCACATGTATGGTTGTAATATTTTTATGTCAATAAAGATTATTATTATTATTACCTTGTGGGAGGCCTTCCAACGCTACGTCTTCCGGTACGCGGTCGCCACTCCAGAACATTTCGGCCCCATCGGCCATCTGTTCTGCGAGGAATGTGCCCTACCCACTGCCACTTAAGTTAGGCATTTCTTCGGGGTATATCGGTTACCTCGGTTCTCCTGCGGATCTCCTCATTCCTGATTCGATCACGCAGGGAAACTCCAAGCATAGCCCACTCCATTGCCCTTTGGGTGACTTTTAGCCTTCTTATAAGGCCCATTGTTTCAGTGACTTATGTCATCATTGACATAGCTCACTTCAAATTGACTTCACCTTAGTTTTCACGGTGAGATTTTTGCAGAATACATCAAATCAAATCAATCATTTATTTCTTTGTGTCAAATCATTTCAATCTTTCAAACATTGGTATAGTATAGTACCTACATATAGGTGTTTTTTTATAGTAAAGTTCTCGGTATGGCTGCCTTTTTTGGGGCACAGTTGGCAGGAAAAAATGGTGTAGGTAAGGGTATTTTTGTCTCGAAACTTAGTTTTGATGGGATTTTTTTAATTTATCCAATAAGTGTAGCGCACGCTGCAATATTATATTTATGAAAGCGGATGCGTAATTTCGGCGACTCATGAGCAGCATATATTACCTACCTACGATGGGCTAAATTTATTCTCGTAAACCACATAGGTGTAGGTAAGTCTTACGTAGAATGTACCACCGCGGACACTGGCGGTGGACCACTTTTTAACCTTATTACCAAGGGCATAAGGGTGAAAAGTGGTCGACCGCCGCGCCATTGTCCGCGGCTCTACATAAATTAGTCACGAACGGTAACAAGTGATTTTGGTAAAGAGCTACCCGAAACTGTAAAATTTTCCTAATCAACTTAGAATCTTATACTTTAGCGATAAAGTTAGTTTAGTTTTAAAGAAATTGGACAGATTGTAGTAGCTTGACGTGCTGGCGTCTGTACCAACATTAATTGCAAATAAATATACATATATATTCTATTCCACTAAAATATTAATTGTACCGAGACTTAGCTCTTATAAAAACATATTTTCCAGTATCAGTAATCCAATATCGAGGCGGTTCGTGGTTATGGATGGGTGAAAGGTCTACCAGGCGGTTAGAGTTATTGAAAAGCACTTTAGCAGTGCAGCCCTTGTTTCGCTGATTACAGCACCAACGATGGAAACTATTCATTGGGTAGAACGCGTAATTTTTATACAAAAGCCATTTTCTTTCCATCCCTGTGTCCACCAGTTTGTATCCTGAAGCAAAATGGGATTAGTTAACCATCATTTTTACCAGAAAATTTGTATTTCAGCTACAATATTGTGGCTATGTAGGACGAGGCTCTAACTATAGGTATATAATTTTAGATAAAATACGATGTTCAGTAAAGCTTAGAATTTATTCTCTAATTAAATTATAATCATTGAACATACCTACATATATTTATGTTGACGACATCATCATTTCTTAAGCGCCTACAAAAGTGCTTAAATAATTGAATACCACAATACTATAGCGTATTGGCGTAATTACGAGTATATGAGAAATAGATAATTAAAATAAGTACTAACTTCTTTAACAGGGCAGTGACAAGTACCTACTTAGCTGTGAAGGAATCGCTAGGGACATACTATAGCCGTTAAGCTTCAAACATATACACACACATGAATACACACATACACACCACTACACACACACACAACATAGTCACGTTTCTTACAGCTAATCTTTCTTAAATATGAAATGACTGAAACAACATAAAATTCTATTATCTTCAACAAAAACAAATAAAATACCATTCCAAGTGTCATAAGTTCATGACTCATAAAACATGGCCTCCACGTGTGATCATACTTAAATAGGGTATTTTGAACACTATCAAAAATATACATGAATTAATACTTATGTATTTTTAAAATATACACCCACACACCACCACCCCTTCCTAAAGTCAGGCGTGATTTGATGTCACGTTTGTATAAACATATTACTAATAAAAAGGCGATTTGTGAAAAAAGTAATCTAGTCGGTGGGACAAATGAATAAGTTACAAGGTTTTGAAATTATTCTTCTACCGCCTTGTCACGCAAAAGGATCATAGGACTGAATGGCGCGAAGTTACTATGGGGCTCCTGTGTTGTGACGACTTCGACATTTTTTCAGATATTTATACATTTTTTATTGTTACTTAGTCCTTTTTTAGATTTCAAAAAATCAAATAAAAAAGTGTAGCCAAATACCATATTACGCCATCCGCATCCTTGACCAGTCAGCCCACTACGATCTGGTTGACAGGCTAACATTTTAAGCACAGCTATTCCAGTCTGTTCTTATAAGAGTGAAGAAAATTAAAAAATAAAATGATTGCAAACAAAATACTGCGTTCTAATGCGTTTACAGTCTTAATAAAACCTCAAATAAATTACTTGTACAATGTTCTCTTAAACACATACTTCCCAGCACTATTAACAAAGTACTTAGGTGGAGCATGACAATGTACAACTTCTTCGCCTGGCACCACTCGGTTATGGATATCCAAACTAACTCGGGCTTTGCATCCCTTTCTCCTCTGCGCACAGTACCATCGAAATCTACTATTCACTTGAGTAAATGCATATTTTTTATACAGAATCAAATCATTTTTCTGTCCCGTTGATATGAATTTGTAACCTGAAAAATTAAAGATGTTTTAATTTTGATTCGGACATGGTCACTACATAAAAAATGGAGTTATGTAATGAGGGGGTGAATATTCAGATGACGGCAGAAATGTAGTTATGGAAAAGACTTGTTGGGGCTACCAAACATACAATGTCCCAGGGATCAAGGAAACGGGTTGAGGAATGGTAACTGCTAGGTCTTTGCAGGTAGACTGCGCAGGCCGCTAAAGGCTAGTGTACGTGTACGCAGATAAAAGAAACAAGTAAGTAAGGTTCATACGTATAATTTAAACACAAATGAGCTGACTAGGTCACGGGTAAGACCCACACTCTGTTCTGTAAAGGAAGAAGGGTACCGTCCTTGGCACCACTTGGCAGACGTTTAGCCTGTCAGCACAGCCTCAGCGCGCGGTTCAGATACGCGTGCATTTTCGCAGCATCGTGTAGTTCGAAATAGCGTGCAATGGGCGGTCGTCCTGCCCTCAATCTGGACATAAAACCCCTAAGGTCGAGGCAGTCGCAAACCTTGAGGGTCAGGTAATAAGCTTCTGCTAGCTAAGCAAGTGGCAGTCGAAATTGCCGAGTATTCTTAGAAAAATCGTGTTGTTTCATGATTTTAGTGATGTGCTTAGCAACTTCAGTACTAATTGTGAAATACATCACTCGACTTTACCGTTGAGGCTATAGGATGATGATGATAATGACGAAATTGTTACTACAGTTCGGCCGTCGAGAGAATGCGTTCCTGACCTCTGCTTGTGGACCGGCCGAAAGTGCAGTATGCTGTGCCGAGGTGGCTGATGAGGCTGAGGGTGATGACCAGGTATGCGCGGTCGCTGCATGCTGGTGGTAAGGATACCCGTTGAAGCCGTGGATGCTGGCTGGCTGGGTGACGTCACGCTGGAGTAGGTGCACAAAGGCTGCGCTGATGTTCATGTCCGGGGTCACCAGTATAGAGGTATGAGGAACAGGGTGTAAAGTTCACTCATATTTTATAGAAAAGGGAGGATCCTCCGACCAGACGGGTGTTGTGTCTGGCGGGCAACTGCCCGATGATTCATGTCGGGCCGTTGTATCTATGCTAGTTGCGCGGTAAACTCTGCTGGCGCAATGCAGGATTTTGCGTGACGTCAGTATGATGTGTTGTTCGCATGTTGCGTTGTAGATACCGCTACACGACAATTCTAGTAAGTAATAAAGATCACTTATTCGTTTGTATGAAACTGACGGGTGTCAAGAAAGCATTCTCTCTATGGCCGGATAGTAGGTTTGTTACTATCTACTCGTATTTTGTCTCGTGCTTTAGTGGGTACTGTCTGGAGCGTAGACAGAGTAAACTATAGACTGCTGCATAATTATCTTCTTTTTCATTCGCACAAGAAAAAGAGAAATATATTAACGTCACTAGCAAAGAAAAGAGACAGAGTAAGAATATTTCTGTCCCTTACTGCGTGTCGGCTAAGCACATCAATGTGCACAGTTTGACGTTTTTGAATGAAATAATAAAAACTACACCGCGATTAAACCGAAAATAAGATTTTTTTCGTGCATAATTCAATAATAATACATTTGCGCAACTGTGAAAATGGTAAGGTGCAGTGTAATAAGCTGTAAAAATGATAGTATGATGAAGATTGCTGAAATTTTTTGTCCCTTTCGGTGACACGGGTACCATGAGTCTATAGATTAGGTACTCTGTCTACGGTCTGAAGTCTGTCGGGGAAGGGGTGAATGCCATAGGTAGAGGTACCGCGCCGCGCACCGCGTAGGTTTTAGCCGGTAAGAGTCTGACATGCCCCTCTGTCACCCCCACGATGGAGGAAGTCCATGAGGATTTCCACCGAAAACCAACAAAAAAAAATGGGTACTGACGCCAGCACATCAAGCTAGATTTTTAACTTTATCGCTAAATCATAAGGTTCAAAGTTGATTGGGAAAATTTTACAGTTTCGGGTACCTAGCTTGATGTGCTCTGACGTCTGCACATTATGTGGTAATATGGTGAAAGAAACATTAGGAATAGCTGCATTATTTTTTTAATACAGTTGCTCAAAAAGTGGTGTATTGCAGGGACGTATAGCGTTCGGGATGTGGGCTATTACATACTAGTGCTTTTTTTTTACCTTTCCCGAACTCGTGCGTCTCTTTCCCAACTGTCAAAATAATGTATATTAAAAAGAAAAACCAACCATGAAGTTTTTACTAAAGAGTTTTTGTGATTCATACAAATACGTATATTTCTAAAAAGAAGCTACTAATTTATTTCAATATCAGATTTAATGAGTTAGGTTAGGTTTCATTTCATTTCATCTCATTAAATTTCATTTTCATTTCATATCAATAAAAAAAATATACTGAAGACTAAGCTGTATGGATAGTTCCCTTTGCCTACCAAAATGGGTGAAGAAAAAAAAAACTCTCGCTTATATTCTAAGGTTGGCGCCATTTTCCAGAAAAAATTATTAGTTAGTTGAGTTTATTGTGTTTTTATTATTTTATTAAATTGCTTAATTTTTTCGCAACTGTATTAAAAATAGTCGTTCAGTACACTTGCGGAACCGTCATTGCAACTTGTTCCGACTGTCAACCCTCGCCTTCGGCTGCGCCTCGGCTCGGGTAGACATGTGTCGGAACTCTTTGCAATGACAGCCTTTCCGCACTTGTAATGAAATATACTATTCCCAAACTACAAAAACAAGAATACTCTCAGTTGTTGATATCACCATTAAAAGTAAAACGCACACAAACTTTACTAATTTTTAATTACAATTCATTTTCATTTCATTTTAGATAGTTATTAATAAGTTAAAAATACTGACATACTCGTAGTTTGTCTTTCTTTTAAAGCTACAGTTTCCTAGAAGAGCGGTGGCCGCTACATAACGGCCGCAGTGACGGTGGTTATGAAAATGATGGCACCCGGGTTTGACTTTACGATATCAAAAAACACTCTCTTAGAAAATAAACCAACTTACTTTCAAAACTAATACAAACAGGCGCGACACGCAAAAAACAACCAAACACCAAAACAAAAACAAAAAGGCACCGATCGTTCGCGCGACTTGCGGTGCCTTTGTGCCGCGCGCGATGTCATCGCGTGTCGCGCCTGTTTTTTTCCCAGAAAATGACGCGAATGACTAAAGACTCCTTGTCTTTAGTCATTCGCGTCATTTTCTGGGAAATTGTTGACCCTATGTGCCATTCACCGCAGTCTTAGGAAACCCTAGCTTAAACTACTAAAGTAGGTAAGTACATAGAGGCCTCCGCTCAGTGAGAGGTAGTGGGCCGTAATCCACCACGCGGGCCCAGTGCGGATTGGTAGATGTCACATATATTCGATTTTTTGGTTCTAGGACATGGCCGGTTCCTGCACGATGTTTTTTTCCTTCATCGTTTTGAGAGCAGTGGTGATGGAATTATTTAAACAAAGTAAAGCGCCTGGCTGGGTTCGAACCTACGACCTAAAACTTGTAAGTCGCGGCAGTTACCACTGGGCCACCACTGCTGTTTAGTATAACTACAATAGCCGAGTGTTAAAATTACACATCAAGCTTTAAAAGATAACCTTCGAAAATTTATACATCGAATGTAACGACACCTCGTATTACATACTAGCTTCTGCCCGCGACTTCGTCCGCGCGAAATTTCACCCTCCCCCCATTCACCCTCTTAGGGGTGGAATTTAGAAAAACCCTTAGTGGATACCTAGTTTTCACAAAGAACACACCCTCCAAATTTCATGTCTCCAGGACCAGCGGTTTAGGCTGTGCGTTGATAAAATCAGTCAGTCAGGACTTTGAATTTTATATATAGGTAGATAGATTTCCTTTTCATGTTAAATTTTAACATATTGTCCACCTTCCATTTGAATGTACTGCGGTGGTGGATGGCAGTGGTTGGTATCACTATCCACCACATCTCCATCTTTGTCTAGTTTCAGCTTAGCTCGGCATCCCGAGAGCCGCCCAGAGCACCGCAGGTACCGTCTCGTTCTATCACAGAAGGAAAACGTGTACTCTTGATACATAACCAATGTCTTACCATTAGCCAGTACCATCATTTTTAAACCTAGAAAAAAAGGAATACAATATGAAATAATTTAGACGCTAAATTGATGTAATGTATTGGCTAGGTATTGCTGACCAGTAGCCAGGAGGGTGGATGATCTACAGAAGATCGTGAGGAAGACCTGGACGACACTCGCACAGACCCTAACTGCGTAAAACACTATGAATCTCAATCTGAATAATTTTGAAAAACATTGATAATCAATTATTAAAAAAAATGTCTGCTCAACAACGTAAATAACGCAATGAATATTGTTGAAAACCATTCCTACAGTTAGTGTGTTACGCAATTACCCCGCAGGGAAGCTTGGCACAAAAGGGAGAGCCAAGCAAGGGTAGGCCTATATACATGCTCACTTGGACCCCACGACACAGTGAATCCTAGTGTGGGGTCCAGGGCATTTGTAAAAACCTAGCACCTAAGGCTCCATGTAAACTGCAACTAGTTTTTTGTTTTTATATTGTACCGTGTTATTTTTCTGAACTGAATAAAGTTTATTTTTTATTTTTATTTTTTTACTTAAATGTCTCACTGATAGTAGCGCGTGTTCGATCATTCGGTTCCCTACAAAATGGTCGAGCTGGATGGTGCTGATCCACGGGTCATGGCCGTTAACGGGCGCCGTCGCGCGTCGGTTGAGACTGGCAATCCCGCTGAACTGCCAAGGCTTATTTCATCTTATATTTTGAATTTGTTTCTTCATTTGTGTTTTTGTTTTTACATTGTTCTCACATATAGTAGCAATAAGAATAATGTACGCAGGATTTTGTAATATCTTGTTTTAAAAGAGTGTTCTTGGAGTTTCTTGTCGGTTCTTCTCCATAGAGATCTACGTTTTGAAATGGGCAACTAGCATTCTGACTAACTGACCGACTATTTTATTTTAACAATTTAAAACTGCCTGTAAATGGTTTAATTGAAATAAATGCTTTGAGTTTGAGTTCAGCAATGGGTGGAACAAGGCTGCCAATGATTGCTAATTTCATATTATCTACTACTACTATATATACGAAAAAAGTTAATTAGCCTAATCAATCGTATTTGACAAAAAAATTGTAGAAAGAGATTTACGAATAAGGGAGTTATGGAATAAAAGAACATTAACTATAGTTATTTAATTATATTTTAATATGAATAAAGTTGCCTGTAACCAAAATGTCAAGCACACAGTAATACATAATTATGCAAGTAATGCTAAAATTGCAGTTCTTTTGTCTAGTTACAAACGAAGGTAGTAATCAAGTGTGTCAAAACTTCTTAGGTATCAGTTTCAAAGAAAACCTACATACATGAAAATCCATATACTTAAATAACAAGCAGTTTATGCAGCACGAATTAAAAGAGATACATTTACAGAAAAAAACAAAGATATATTAAAACTCATTTACAGCGACCAAACATATGTAACTTCATTTATTTATCTAAACTTATAACATTATAAAGAGAAAACATTTTTGATTTTTTGTATGAATAAAACGGCTGAACGGATTTAGATGAGATTTAGCACATGGGTAGATGATGACCTGGATTAGGACATAGAATACTTTTTATCCCGATATTCCCACGAGATCGAGACCTATGCGGGTCAAACCGCGGAGCGCAGTTAGTTGTGGATATAATTTGACATATTTTCCACTACCTGTCTAGTGACGATTTATAAACTCATCACCATCTCTAGCCTAGCCTAATATCAACTTTTTTTGGGGTTGGCTTTCAGTTTAATCGGATACTGCTGAGCTGACTCTCATTCCCATGTGTTCTAAGCAGCACATAGTCGCCATTCCTTGTCACATGGTATTGTGGACGCTCATGAGTATGCACGTTATCAGCTTCCGAAATTGTAACTTCATCTACGTCCATTTTAATTTTCGCTTTGCAGCCCATTTTTCTCTTAGAGCAGTACCAGTGACGTCTGCTGTTCGCCTGCGCGAATGTGAAACCTCCAAGCATTAGCAGCTTATTCTTTAGACCAGTTGGTATTAGAATGTAATCTGAAGAAAGAATAACCAAGATATAATAATTTAATTTTCTTATTATCAATCTAGACTACAGTGCTCACACCCTACGCCCAATAAAAGTGAACCAAGAAACAACCAAAACCAAAGAAAAACCAATGAAGAAAAAGAAATCTTTAATAAAATAATAAACACCTTGAATACAATTAGGAATAATAACATGCTAATACAAAGTGAGCAAAAGTAATGTCAGAATGTGAATGTGGCATAGTTTTTGCTAATGACTTTATAATGTTTATTTTATTTGTATTTTACACCTCTACATAAACTTTCCGTGAAAACAGCCAATTTTTTTCCAACCAAATAGCAGCTAATTCACATTATGACATTACTTTTGCCCCATCTTGTACTTACATTGGCCATGATTCTATCTTTATTTATATGTACTTTATTGTACAGCAGAAAAAAACACATCAAAGAAAAAAAAAATAACATCACAAAACATACAATGGGCGGCCTTACCGCTTTCTGCGATCTCCCTGGAAGAGATAGAATTAGAGAGTTCTATAATTCTATTGCACCAACAAAACATCTCATACTAGTGCTTTCTTATACTGACACCAAAAAAAGAAAGAGACGGAAGATAATAAGATCTGCCATCTAACGTTAAACATAAAATTCCACATTTTGTTTGGACTTCTAGAAACGAAATTTGCCGCGGTTTTCGCCATTTGTTTTTTACCTATAAACGAGTTTGTCGTATTTATAATCTTTGAACTAATTTTTCACTCTGGCTGACTTTTCCAAGGCCAAATCAGTTGCAAATTTGGACTGTTTTTTCCATACAATTCAAGAAATCAATTTTATTCCACGGATAAAGATTTCAGACGTTGGTAAAATCAGCTCTTGGTGAATTAATTTAAGAAGTTTTTTCCACGCGATCTAAGCAACACATATTCGCCATTTCCTGTTACATGATATTGTGGAGGCTCATGAGTATGCACGTTATTAGCTTCCACTATTGTAACTTCATCGACGGCCATTTTGATTTTAGCTTTACAACCGAATCTCCTCTTAGAACAGTACCAGTGACGTTTGCTGTTCATCTCGCAGAATGTGAACCCTCCAAGCATTAGCAGCTTATTTTTTATACCAGTTGGTATTAGAATGTAATCTGCAATAAAAACATATATGTATATAATATTTTTTGTAACCATCTCTACATATACAGGCCCTGCGGTGCTATTCTGTAAAAATCTCACCGTGAAAACTTAGGTGAAGTGAGCGTGGAGTGAGCTGTCAATAGTGTCAATTCCTAGCAAAAACAAACTCACTTCACCTAAGTTTTCACGGTGAGATTTTGACAGAATCGACGGCCTGTATGTAGAGATAGTTACAAAAATTTATAGGGTGACTGGATCTGAACCCACCATAGAAAATTCGCATAGTAGATGAGGTCATTTACTAATTATTGAACCTTACTTTCCCTAGCTACAGTTTTATAGTTTGGGAGATATGTCAATTTTAATACTTTATTGAGATTTTTCCAAAATTTGACTTTCAAGCATTCATAACTTTTTTTTTTGCATTATTTTAGTACCTAGTTTTTTTTATTATTTGTTGGTAGTCATAAACATTGGTGATTAAAATACCTCGGAACTTCCCTCAAACTAGGGTTAAAAAAATAAGATAGTACGCTTTTTTACACATACCTACATATCTCCTAAACTACTTATAAAACTTTGCTAGGGAAAAGTAAGGTCTAATAATTAGCAAATGACCTCCTCTATTATGCGAATTTGCTATGGCGGGGCCAGATCCAGGCACCCTGTATACACTTTTTGAGTAAGTAATTTTAGAGTTGGACTCATCAGTGTTTTTTTGTATAGGATTATGAGACATATTTGTGGCAGTGAAAATACACAGTACAAGACAACCATGATTTATTCCCATAACTAAAAATTAATCTAAAATATTTCTACCTTCTACCATGAGGAAAACAAAGAATAGGGATAGGTCGTACCGCTTCATTTAATTTTGGTCTGATACCGCTACATCGCTGTAGAGTTATATATTTCGAATTAATAACTTTCTTTTAAAATCATAGCAGTCCTCATTGCACTTGCACTTCATACAACGACAAGAAAGGAAATACTTTTATTTGCAGTAAACATGATGCAGAGAAAGCACACAAACACAAAAAAGAACAAGTTAGAAGAAAGAAAGAAAATATGCGTCATATCTACGCAAAACGGCCATCGTTCAGCATAAGGATACGGCCTTAAGCGAGACAGAGCCCCAGCGCTCGTTTTCAGCGACAGCTGGCAAGCACAAGGACAGGGGCTCTTAAGTCTGTGAGAGTAAGTAGTATTTTCGACTAGCCATCATTTTCATGAAGGTCGTCACCGCGGCCTTTATCTGGCGGCCACCGCCCTTCTAGGAAACCGTGGCTTAAGTGAAGTTTAATGGTCCGACCAAGTAAAGGAAGCTACGTCCTCAAGCAATTTTCAGCGGGTGGTGATGGCAACTTTGGACCGGATTAGATGGAGGCAGATTGTCCGCTTAAAAGGGTCCAGTGACCACGATCCTCAGTAATGAGGGACCGATTGAAGAAGATGAAGAAGTGAAGTTTCAATGTACTGGGGACCGTCAAAACTGGTAAAGCAATTACGAATTCCACTACAACTACACATTCGTTCTTTTCCTGTCGATGGTAACCTTCTTCGATATTTTGAGTCCAGTAGGTGGCAACGTTGATTGCGGCATCAGTGGCACTGATTAAGTCATCCTCCTTTATTCATTAAATTGTGGCTGTCTGGTAAGCAATCGATTGAGAGCTCTCCTAGGCCACAGCAAATCACGGCCGGAAACATTTGTTTTGTTTTTTCTAGCATTTGCTCCTGGGGCTTAACGAAGTCGGGTGGGGTGGTGGATGCTTTTCCCACAATTTGCTTCTTTCATTAGGTGATTTGTTCTGGATGGCTTGCGTAGAGCTGAAGCTCTTACGAAACTCTAAAATAGTATCCATCGCCAGTCGCGTAATATCTTGGCGCTGGGTGGTTGTGATTGTTCTCTGGCATCACCCTCCCATCTTTATCCAGAATCAGTTTCGCTCCACACCTCGCTGACTGCCGCCTAGAGCACCTTAGAATTCGCTTCGTTTTATCTTTAAACGAATACGTATAGTTTTTGTACATAGCCACCGACTTGTGGTCAGACAACTTTATATATTGTATCCCTAGAACACAAAATACAGTTTTTGAGAAGAGAAATAATTATTATGTAGGTACTTACATAAAAGATATATCATTAGTAAAATGCTAAATGATAATCCCGAAAATTGCTTTATTAAATAATAAAGAACACTTACAACTATTCTTTTATAAATAAAGGAAGATGGAATAAAAGCAACTGGGAAAGAATAAGCATTTATTAATTTAGTTTTCTTGTGCTCAAAGTAGAATACAGAACTCATTAAAGGAAATAAAACCCAAAGCCCAAGACATAGTAGTCTGTACAAAATCATTTATTTATTTATTTAACCATTTATGTACACACATATAAACAGACAAGTAAAACAGAACAGAAAAATAGGTACAAAGGTGATGCTTATTTCATAAGAAATCTCTTCCAGCATACCTGCGATAGGACAATTAATAGAGAGATGTAGACAGCGTGTGAAAGAGTAAATAAAGGAGACAAAAATAATACATGAAATCTAAAAACAATTCACTTGATAAAACTAAACAAGTATTATGAGAATATACTTACATACATACAAACAAACATACATATTTCTAAAATAAATATCACTATCATCATACTCGTAAGAAGAACTTCAAACACGTTGAATACAATTACTAATAATAGCATGATAATAATAGTACACAAACAACAAAACATAGCTTAAACGAATGCTATCTCATACTGACACCAAAACAAGAAAGGGACGGAACATAATAAGATCTGCCTTCTTTGTTGTTGGTAACGTAATGAGACTTAAAAAGAACTTTCATCAATTCACACCATAATAAATGCAGATTGAGAAGTAATTTTCTTTCATCCGTCTAAAAGCCCGCCGATTTGAATTTGGAACCAACTTTTTTATACTCGACGACACTACACTAACATGTCAGTAATATATTCAAATGAATACAACCTGAAGGGAAATTCTCGTTATTTTAAGAACGTTCACAGTCTGATCTCAGTCTCAATCTGTCAAGAATACCTCTAAAATCCCTATATTTTTGACATTGATAGTCGCTGAGATGAGGCTGTGACTAGATTTTGAACGTTTTCAATTACGGGAATTGTCCTTCTGTTCGTGTTGTATTTTTTAAAAACAAGGGGAAAAATCCGCCTGATTTCTTGCAAATGAGTGTATATACAGGGTTATTTGTAAAACACCAGTAACCTCTTAAGAGGTCATTGTACTCGTCATTATAAACAACTTTTACTATGGGACCAAACCTGAAATCGCGAAAAAAAAATCAGCTGTTCCCTACATTTTGACGAGTTATACGAACATAAATGTAGGGAACAGCTGATTTTTTTTTCGCGATTTCGGGTTTGGTCCCATAGTAAAAGTTGTTCATAATGATGAGTACAATGACCTCTTAAGAGGTTACTGGTGTTTTACAAATAACCCTGTATATTATGTTACCGGCAATCTGTATAATCCGGTATTCTATACAATACCTAGGCAATGAATAAAATACCTAAAACGTTTAGGTAATGTATGAAATATTATTTATTTTATACTTGGCCTAGGCATTCTATACAGTACCGAAAGCGCAGCCGGCAATGTGTGAAAAAGACGAAAGCGGGGAAGGGGAAGTAATTGTTAATTTTAATAAAGTTAATTCAAAATTAACTAATAAAACAGCTCCGCCATGTTATAGGTAAGTACTATAGAGGAAACTGACATCTGACCAATTCGAAAACAAAACATACGTGTCGAATTGAGAACCTCCCCCTTTATTTTCGTCGGTTAACACGATGAACACATCTGTTAGCAAGTATTACTAGAGCGGCCGTGTGTTGCAAGCAAGATAGTCCTTACGGTGTTTAAGTGTTCGTTTCTCCCATGGTACTTACACAACATTGATAAATATAGACCAAATCTATTTACTTTACACATTGCCGGTGAACAAGCAGGTATTCTATACAATCCTTGGGAAATGTATACATTACCTAGGCAAAGTATATAACGGACAATAATATTCATAATATTTCATACATTGCCTGGACGCCTCAGGTATTCTATACATTGCCTAGGTATTATATAAAATACCTGAATTATACAGATTATCGGTAACATATACATATAAAAAAATAGTAGCTAAGACGGTAACTACTTTTTCACTCTGGCTGATTTTTCCAGTGCCAAATAATATTGAATTGTTTCTTTTTCATACAACATATCTAGTGAATTAATTTAAGATTTTTTCCCACCGCGTTGTCTAAGAAACATATATTCGCCATTTTTTGTCACATGATATTGTGGACGCTCATGAGTATGCACGTTATCAGCTGCCAAAATTGTAACTTCATCTACGTCCATTTTGATTTTCGCTTTGCAACCCAGTCTCTTCTTAGAGCAGTACCAGTGGCGTTTGCTGTTCACCTGCGCGAATGTGAAACCTCCAAGCATTAGCAGCTTATTTTTTTGACCACTTGGTATTAGAATGTAACCTGAAATAAAAACATTTATAATATTTTTGGAACTATATCTATTATTATTATGAACTATTATTATATATTATATAACTATTATACCATATTATTATTATTTTTGGTAAACGAATTTTGTTTCTTAGCTCTTTGGCTAGTTTAAGCTACATTAACGGGCTAAAGCCAAGTCAATGTAGCGTGTGTGTGGTGTTTTTTTTTTTACGAAGAATTAATGTTATGAGCAGTGATTTCATTTTCGTCAATTTGCATGAACTTTCTAACTATTCTGCATACCTGCAGAATAGTTAGAAAGTTCATGTTCAGTTCATTTAAAATTGCGGCTTTTTGGAGTGTTATATAAATTGAGTCTTTTAGGTCTATTTGTTTAAGGCTGTGGTGGAGGTGATTGGGTATAACACCCATCGTGGAGACAATAATGGGTACTACGTAAACTTTTCCTGAATTCAGATTCTGGACACTTCTTTCAGTTCAGCATATTTACTGATTTTCTCACTTATTATTATTATTAGCCTGTGGTGTCCCACTGCAGGGCAAAGGCCTCCCTACTCTCTTATTGTTTTTTGTAAATTATGTGTATTGGGGACTGCAATATCTATTATTATTATTATTTTAGCTATTAGTATATGAACTTTTTGGGTGAAAATTTTTAGAGTTGGACTGGTGACAAGTTTTTTTTGTATAGGATCAATCAATCTGCCTACCCCTTTCCCAACTATATTTGGGTCAGCTTCCAGCCTAACCGGATGCAACTGAATACCAGTATTTTACATGGAGTGCCTGTCTATCTGACCTCCACAACCGTTACTGGATAACACGACACCCCTTGGTAAGACTGGTTGTCAGACATTTGGGCTTCTCACGATCTGTAGAGACTGTCCTAGATCCAAGAATGACAGCTGGGACTAACGGCTTAATGTGCTTTCCGAGGCAAGGAGGGGTCTCGGTATGTAAAGATGAAAGAAGGAACGATGGAAGAAAACCAACCAGAAAAGTATAACCAAGATGTAATATTTTAATTTTCTCGTTATCGAAACAGAATACAGTGGAACAACAAATTTTCTATAAAGAAATCACTAAGCCCAATTAAAATTAAACCATATTTTGATATATGTAGTAAACAAACAATAGAGCCTGTACAAAATCATCAAAATTGAAATACATATAATATATGATAATAACACATACTATAGAAAGGCCATTATTCTATAATTCTATTGCAGCAACAATATTTAAAACTAATGCTATCGTATACTAGCATCCAAAAAAAGAAAGAGGCAGAAGATAATAAGAGCTGTCAAAAGTAAATTACACAACAAATACTTTTTTTATTAATATTGACGACGGAACATTTTAGGTTTACCATCTTTCAACTACTTTTTCACTCTGGCTGATTGTTCCAGCGCCAAATAATTTTGAATTATTTATTTTTCATACAATAACTGTAAGCATTCAGTTTTATACCATGGATAAAAAATATTTAGTAAAATTAATATTAATAAATTATATTTAGTTAAATTCGAAGCTTTGGTTTCCCATGAAGCGTTGTCCGCCAAATAAGTGCTGTCATGAAAATTATGGCACCTGGGTTTGACCAACTTACTTTCTATAACGTTTCAGTGACGTCATTCGACGGCAAATTGCGGCTGCCGCAGTCTTACGACACACTAGCTTAAGAGGGACGGGTAGCCCGCGAAATTCAAATTTTCTTCTATTTATGGATTATATGTAAGTACGTAGAGGGTTGTATAATTGTATACATGTATGATTTTAATTATTTCGTAAATACACACTTTTAACGCTCGCGAATCATATTTTGTTCAACATACAACCTGTCACCGACCTGCAAAATGCAGAAACGTACGAAAATTTGAATTTCGCGAGCTGCCTAGCGTATTCCCCTTAACGGGTTTAAGTTTTCCCACGCGATCTAAGAAACACATATTCGCCACTTTCTGTCACATGATATTGTGGAGGCTCATGAGTATGCACGTTATCAGCTTCGACTATAGTAACTTCATCTACGTCCATTTTAATCTTTGCCTTGCAGCCGATTTTCTTTCTAGAGCAATACCAGCGTCTCTTGCTATGGACTTGGGCGAACGTGTAACCTCCCAGCATAAGAATCTTGTTCTTCAGACCAGTTGGAATTAGTATGTAATCTGGAAGAGTAATTTGTGACATATTTGTAAACAATAACAAAGCGATGTAGAGGTTTAAGGTAGGCCTTAAACCTACAATAACATTGTAGGATTTTTAGGTGTAAGGCCCTTTTAAAAAGAGTGCCCATGGAGTTTCTTGCCCGGTACTACGCTTTGGAATGGGCAACTAGCTTCATATTTTCTGACTGACCGACTTCTTGACAATTCAAAAGTGCCTGTTATTGGTTTAATTGAAATAAATCCTTTGAGTTTGAGATTGTACAATACTTTAATAGCACTTTGCCTTAATATTGAATCACCCCTTGCACTCAAACGATCAATTATATCGACGCAATAACATTGGCGGCTCATAAGCTTCACTCTTTTCGCGAGAGCCTAGTGTTCCGTAACCATGTCAGGCTTCCAGCCAGGCTTAAAAATATTTCGAAATAGTGATCCTACACGGTGCAATGAAAAAAAATATGGTGCAAAAATATTAAACTCTCTCAAACTTTTGTTCAATCATTGCGCAATCTTCAATATTAACCCTAGACGGTCAAAAACATTGCGGGATTTGTGATATTGTGCAATATAATTGATCGTCTAGGGCCCGCTTTAGTAAAAAATAATAGACATTCGGTTGTAGTAGAGCTGAATGTAACATACAGAAGGATATCTGGGCAATTAGTCACCTTTTCAACCTTTTCCAGTGAGATCATACTGTTGATTTGAGAAAATACATAGGAAAACGATGGTAATAAAAATACACACATGTCTTGACAGAAATGATTTAGTTCCGCTTTATTTAATTTAAATACCAAACATATTTGCTATATCTAGTTAAAATATATTTAATTTAAAATTATTTATAATTTAGGAATTTTATCATACAAATACAAAAAGTGTAAAGAAGAAGGTTGATAAAAAGGGAAAAATGCAAGATAATTCAATTTCAAACTCCACATTAATTTATGATCAAAAAATATTTTGCATTCACAAACCTGATTTAAATAATAAACACATAATTTATAGAAAGTGCTCCAATAGACTGTCTAACAGGCAACACACAACCTGCCACTGAAGATAAAAATAATAATAATAATAAACCATTTATTATCAGGTAACAAAGACCCATAGATACATACCTTAACCAATATAGTAACAATTTTGTTAGTAAATAAAACTTAATAACTATGTTAGTATCACTTAGTTGCACTAAGTCTTTGTGCGTTCCGGTGGCACTTGTCCGCGAAAGCGGCGGAATACCACATTCTGCGGCCAAAAGCTTTCATCCATCACCAGGTGCAGAAAATAAGGAAAACATTATCCTCCCCTCCTCTCTCCAGCGATGACGTTGCAAAAAACGTTTACAACTCAATGATTGGACCCATCCAAGGGTGAGTTGTCTTATTGATTGATACAAAGCCTAATGGTACTCAAACAACGATAATTAATTAAATAAAGTTTTATTTAGATGAGGAAGCTAAGAGGGATGTGTGGTGTTACACGAATGTATTGAATAAGAAAGGAGTACATAACAGGAAGTCTGAAAGTGGCACCGGTAACTATAAAGTTGCGTGGAAATCGGTTGTCATGGTATGGGCGTGTGATACGGAGGAATGAGGGAAATGTCGGGAGGAAAGTTTTATGTATGACTGTCGATAGCTATAAGAGTAGGGGAAGATCAAAGAAACAATGGACGGACTGTGTGAATGATGGTATGGAAGAAAAAGACATTTTGCGCCGACCCCAAATAATTTGGGATAAGGCCAGGAGAATGATGATGATGAAATAAAGTTTTATTTACGCTTCAGTTTACAAAAAGGGTTTAGTTTTTGGAGCCTCCAAAAAATTTCTGTGTTAGGAGACTCCGCTATTCCATAATTTAGCATAATAACTTAATCTAGTAACAAAACCGAAGGTACTTACAATATTAAATAAAAATAAAATTGTAAGTGAGAGTATGATTCGAGTGCTAATACTTGTGCGTAGTGTGTCTGTATGTCAGAGTGTATCTTCTACTTTATGTACAGTCACGAGCAAAAGTATATACACACTTGGCTTTATTCAAAGGCGATTTTGTCCTTTATTTTTGAATGAAATTTTATGTTATTACGAACATAGTATTTCCGAACCTATAGGTTTATGTAAAGTGTCATATTTCAACTTCGCATTCGTTATTTCGCGAAAAAATCGCAATTAAAAGTTGCCAAGTTTTGACATATTAGTGCTCGTGACTGTACTCCAAAAGTGCCTCCGTGGTAACAAAAGAAAAATCATATTTTAATATAATATTTTAACATAATTATTTTATTTTAATATGGTTTTACTTTTGTTTAGTTACTAAAACGATACGACTATCAAAGTAACAAAAACAGCAATTTTTTAAAGTCCCATAATATTATCTAGTTTAAGAAATAACGTAAAAAAATTATTCACAATAAAAAACGATCGTAAATTTACACAAAGAGGAATAATTCACACAAGGGACTCTTGTTCTTCCTGTTCAAGAAGTTGGTGATAATGTTGGAAACATTCAGGACATAGCGCAGGAAGTCCTGGGCAACCAATGCACCTGTAGCTGGTTTCGACTCTCTTCTTTTTCTTAGAACACATTTTACACATCAGGAATGAGTATTTTTTCTTCGAATTTTCAGGTGCACGCTGGCGTTTGGGCCAGTGACTCCAAAACTTTCGTTCTTGACCTGGATCAAGAATATTTATTAGGGGGTTGTTGTGTTTCCTGGTATTATGTGTTTTTAGATCTGATACAAATAATAGGAGTTCCTGTTGTCCTGAAATACAAGTCACGGCTTAGTTTAGGCACCAGTCTCCCACAAATGAACATTGTCCTACATCATAATGATTATTTTTTCCATTTTTAAGTTTTAGTTAATAAGTGTTATTTATGGAAGAAAAACGTTTTTATTATTATTTTTATGTTTTACATATCTCGGGACCACGGGGTCCCGGTCCTTTGGAAGGCGTACGAGGGGCCGAAGCCAACTCGCAAAGGCCCCTTAGGAAATGTTAATGAAATGCGGCACCAACCGACGATTATCCCTGTATGCAAGTGCATCCAAGGATAACCTCCGGTTGGTGTAAGACTATTGCAGGATATGGAAAAATAAAAAGTTGTACTATGGTACGTGTACTATTTATTCTGTGCTATGGGTTTGAGTGGTTATAGTGGATTGGTTTTTATGTGACCTCTCTAAAGCTTTTGATTGCGTCGACCACAAAACCTTACTCTTAAAACTTGAGCATTACGGACTTGGAAAACTTGCGCTCAGTTTAGTAAAATCTTATTTAAATGATAGTCAACAGCCAGTTCAAATAAATGGTGTCAATTCACTCGGTTTTAAAGTAAGTAAAAATGGGTGTACCACACGGCTCGATATTAGGTCGTTTCCTCATTTCAATATACAGGGTGTCCCAAAAGGTTACGTAGCTGGGAAGGGGGGTGATAGGGGTGGTCACAAGGGTCACCAGAAAAAAAAAATTGTTTTTAAAAATTGCCATTTATTTTTTACCCGACTGCGCGACGCAAAGGAGTGGTAATGTGTTCATCAGCCTATGTATGTATGTATGTTCCTTTGAAGCACTATACAGACCAAATGCCTGGGCCGATTTTTATGATTCAAACGTCAATCGATTCCTCTTAGTCCAGCGTGTGTCACTAAAGACATGACGTTAGTGAAAATTCAATATGGCGACTACTATGTATGTATATCTCTTTGGCACGATCTGTAGCCTAAACGGCTTGATGGATTTCAGCTTGAGAGGTGCCGTTAGATTCGTCTTAATTGTGCGAGTGACACTGGGTATATCAAAATTGAAAAAAATTAAAATGGCCGATTTTTGGAGCAGTTATGACTTCAAAAAAATTTTTTTTTTCTCACAACCTATTGTGTGGGGTATCAAAATAAAGGGCTTTAAAAGATGATTACAAAAATATAAACAACTTATATGGTTAAAAGTAATTCGAAGTGACAAATCGTTAAAAACACGTACCAAGAACTAAATCGTCAGCGAAATCGATTATTAGATTATTATTATTATTATTATCGATCGATCTTTTTAGTTTACATTTAAAAAGCTGGAAATAAAAAAAGTTATTTTTTTAAGTACCCAGAGGGGATTTATTTTTTTATTTTTCTGGTGACCCTTGTGACCACCCCTATCACCCCCCTTCCCAGTTACGTAACCTTTTGGGACAACGAACGTGTATATTAATGATCTACCCCACTTGATAAAAACCCAAACACAAATGGTGTTATTTGCTGACGATACTTCCTTGATTTTTAAAATTAATAGACGTGCTGAAGATTTGATATCTTGACGACGTAAATAACGCCCTACTGCAGATCCAAAATTGTTTTACTGCTAATTATAATTTAGCATTAATTGGGAAAAAAACGAGGTGCATAAGATTTTCTTTTACCAAATGTGAATAGTAGTACCTAATTGTGAGATAGTATTGAATCAAGAGAAACAAGAATTCGTCGATAAAACTGTGTTCCTGGGGATCACGGTCGACTCAAGATTTCAATGGGGTCCTCATTTAACATCCCTTGCATAACGGCTAGTTTAGCAGCATATGCTGTGAGAAAAATCCATCAATTAAATGATTTTGATACCGCGAGACTGGTCTATTTTAGTTATTTTCATAGTAATATGTCGTACGGTATTTTAAGTTTTTTTTATTGGGAACGTGCTGCGAAAGACACAATTATATCACTAGAAATTGAACCAAATGGCCCCTCCATTTGGTTCAATCAGGTTGTGTTATAAATAACGTTTCAGTGACGTTTTTTTGCTATTTGAAGGTCAGTATCAGATTGTATGTTGATTTCAATATGATTCGCGGCCGTAAGAATTTTTTTTTTAAAGAATTATAATATTTTTAAATTAAGTATGACTTTTCATTCGCATACTATGCTTTCTAAAGAACACGTACTCTCCAGTTTCAGCGATATAGTATTCTGGTGGTTCGTGGGTGTGGGTCCTATCAGCTTCGATAATGGTTGTCAAGTCCGTGTGCATCTTGATCCTGGCTTTGCAACCAGATTTCTTCTTCGAGCAGTACCAGTGACGCTTGCTGTGCATCTGAGCGAATGTGAAGCCGTCAAGCATTAACAGTTGGTTCTTCTGCCCAGATGGGATGAGGATGTAATCTGGAAGGTATACCGGTGTTACATGTTGGTATAAACATTTTAGGTGAAGAGTCCTGAAGGTGAAAGGTTCAATAATAAAACAAGTAACGGGACGCTGATGCAGTTCTTTATTGCATATATTACGCAATATTACAAGAAAAAAAAACACAGTGGCACTCTGGGAATGCCGACAGAAGTGAAAACAAAACACAAACAGAATACTTTGCCATCAGCATCATCGAACACATCCGAAGCGGGTATTTTTTTAATCGTCTTATAAACAAAACATGCGCGGTGTCGCTTACGGTAACAGTGGCGCGAGTTCAATGGGTTTTTCTCATCTCAAAAAATGCCACACGCGCCTAAAGAAGTTTTCACTTCAAAATATAATCACACACGTTTTTTCTACGGCGCGGATTATACGCCGTACCCTAAAGAAACCGTGCCGTGTACAAAGGGCCTTACACATACCTACCCAAAAATATAATAACTAACTCATTGATCAATTAACAACATTAGGACGAGCTGGTACAAATGTGTACCACAAGCGGTCACTTGTGAAAGGGACACACATGAAAACACACTTTCATGATCTTAGTCTAGTGACTTGGGTAATTTAAGTCAGGATTATTTCTGGATTATTTCAGATAAATTATTTCTGTTCCTAATAAACACATACTGTCCACTAGGAGTGATATGGTACAATGGCGGAGCATGCGTATGTACTCTGTACCCTCTCACAATGGTCTTTCCCTCAGCATCTATGTGGATCTTGGCTTTGCATCCGTTCTTCGTTTGGGAGCAGTACCAAATACGAAGACTGCTCTTCTGTGAGAAAGTATACCCATCTAGCATGAGCAACATGTTCTTCTTTCTATTTGCATTTGGTACAAATATGAATTCTGAAAATATTAAAGTTACTTAGTACAAAAAAAAATAAACACGAAAGTGACGTATTGAGCCGGAATTGTACAGTTAACTTTTGTATTTCAATTCGGTTGAAGACACGAAATTGAATCGTGTGTAGTAAATGTGAGAATGGTAGTGCAAAATAAAAGTCAGTATTACTCTAAATAAAACTATATTATGTGAAGTAAAATAAACACAACCGTCTTGGTTCATGGACATCTTGCCAAAAAAACTGGTACTCCAACTTGTACAAAATTTAAAACCAATAAAGCTTCCTATTCGCTCCTGTTTGGAGTTATGTGGAGTTGGTGATGAAAAAAATATGAAGCTTCCTACTCGTTCCATACAAACATTTAAAGTGAATCATTCAAAGTCGGCTGTACCTGTCTTTCATTCCTGCGCCTTTAATCAAAAGTGAAACAATATCGTTAACCCATATATACCTTTAGACGAAACATAAATTAAATAGCAATAATTATGCTGTTATAGTAACTATACGATTTGACGTTCAAAAGTGCCTTTTATGTGCCTATAAATGCTTTGACTTTGACTTTATAATATATTTTCGACACAGGTAATTTAGTATAAGGACCAGTGTATTAATGTTCACAAAATAATTATGGTGCAATTTTTTAACAATAAACGTTATTTTATTTATAAAATATGTATTTTCCTTCTGGAGTAACGTGGTACTTTCGCGGCTTATGGTTATGCTTATTACACTCTACCCGTATAGAACCATTAGTAGTGTCCATCTTCATCCGAGACTTACAGCCTGTTCTCTTCTGTGAGCAGTACCAATTTTTTCCGCCATTCATTTGCGAAAACGTGTACCCTCCTACCATTAACAAATCGTTTTTCAAGCCGTTTGGTATGAACTTGAAATCTGAAATTAAAAAGTGTTTGAATGACTTTTTATGGCATATGAAAGATTTCGACTTTAGAGCATAATGGTTTTGCTAACCATATCTATGACACGAAGTTATACAGCGTGTATTAGAATGATGTTACTTTTAAGGGTGTGGTACGGACCATCAATATCTGTAGGATAAAATCTTTTCTTATGATATTTAAAGACGGTAATAAAAAAAAGGCCTTTTGTACAAAATTTATTTAAAATAATTGACTTAATTTATTTAGACAGGTAAAAAAAAAAAAAAATTCTAACATATCTAAAACTATACAGAAACTAGAAAATAGCGTCGAAAAACTCATCCGCATCGCTGTCGACTGGTAATGTACCCAAGAGACTGGCGGCATTACCACGTTGTATGGCGATGCTTAGCCTCTGGCTCAGGCAAAAGCCAGCCCTTGGGTCACGGGAAGTGTCAACCAGCCGTTTCGTTTAAAATAATAATGAAATTATGGAAGCGTTAAATACATTACTTGATACTAGTGGTTTAAGTTGTACCCGAATAATTCACTCAAATAATACAATAAAAATATCATGGCAGACACTCAATCAATCAATCAATCAAATCATTTATTTGCAAGGAATGTAGGTACATTAAAATACACTATTAATATTGCTTAGATAAAATAATATAATAATAATATAATAATAATATCGTTTATTTATAAAAATGGTGCAGATTTACAATAACTTATCTTAAAAATTATAAAGAACACAGTTGCTCATTTGCCTGAACTAGGTAGGACCTGTGTTTCAGGCTAGAAAGGTGCTTAGAAATTTAAAATATATAATTAACAACTGAGAAAACTAATTATAAACTAACATTAACTTAAAAGACTAACATGTTTTATTTACAGACAACGAGTAATTCCTCAGTCTCACTGTATGATATGCTAAGTAAAAATTGCAGAATAACCTTTTTACAGTCGTAATTATTTAATTTATAGATACTTAATTTCTTATTTAATTTATTGTATAGAAATGGGCCTAAAAATGTATAAAATCTGTTTACAAAGACATATTTAGAAGATGCATTTGACTCGCATACAATATCCTTTCGTCTCTTATTAGTACTTTCAATGTTATATGAGAGCATGGTGTGCTGTTTTAATACCAAGTGCGTTATGAAAAGCTGGCGAACTGTCAGCACGTTACAGGATTTGTATAGCAGATCTGTAGGATAGAGAAAGGGATGGAAGTTTGCTACTTTTAAAATTGCTCTCTGTGCTCTTTCAAGAGGCAGTAAGTAAGTTTTAGGTGCTCCACCCCATGAAGTAATACAGTACTGTATTACAGATTGACCTAGGGCCAAGTAAACTTGTGACACCAATTTTTTATCTGCAATTGCTCGCAATTTTTTAAAAACAAAAATTAACCTGCGCACTCTTGTAACCAAACTGTCAATATGTGGTCTAAAAGAGAGCAACTCGTCTATTTGAACCCCTAGATATTTTATGTTACATGTTTTAAGGATAAAAGGACACTTACATGTGCTGACTGAGCGGAGTCCGCAACGATGGGCATACAGATGAGAGTTAGTAATATTTAAATGCGGTTTGCGGATGGAGAAGTGAATATATTTTGTCTTGTCGGCATTTAATGTTAGTAAGTTGCTTTGAAGCCAGTTAGACACAGTATTTAAACCTATTTGAGCATATTCGTACAATTCGGTATTTGTTTTAGCGGTGAATATTAACGCCGTGTCATCTGCATACGATATAATTTTGCCTTGATTAATATTTAAACTACACAAATCGTTAATATAAATCAGGAAAAGGGTGGGGCCCAAAATACTTCCCTGGGGAACACCAAAACCTGTGTTTTTTTGCTCGTCGCTACTAATATTGTCAATTTTAACACATTGATAGCGATCGTCTAAGTAGTCAGCAAAAAGTTTCAGCGGCGTTCCCCTTATTCCTAAGGCCTCTAATTTGTACAAAAGCGTCGAAACGGAGACTGTATCAAAAGCCTTCGCCAGATCAAGGAAGATCCCCAGGGTCTGGTTTCCTCTACCAAGTTCTTCTGAGACATAATCTGTTAGACTGTGCACTGCATCGGCTGTGGATAATTTGGCTCTAAAACCAAATTGCGCAGATGATAAGAGTTCATTTTTCTCTAGATAGTTAATTAGTCTACTGTTTATAATTTTTTCTAGTATTTTAGATATTGAGGGGAGTAGTGATATTGGCCGATAATTGTTCACTAGGTCTTTGTTTCCGGATTTGAAGATAGGGATTACAATTGCTTTTTTTAGACATTTAGGGAAAATGCCTTCAGAAAAACACATACGAAAAATATGTGTTAAGGGAGGTACAAGGATATGCTTAAAGTGTTTGAGGGTCTTATTGCTAATGTTATCCCATCCAACAGCACAGTCATCTTTTAGTCCACAGATTATTCGGGTAATTTCGTCTTCGTCGGTGTCTAGCAAGGCAAAAGATTTTAGGGTACATCTATTTCCACACTTTTGGGAAGAAGGTTGAGCACAGTCAGGTTTTGGAATCTGCTCAGCAAGAGTTTTCCCAACATTTACGAAAAAATTATTCACTTCGTTGGCTGACAGGATAGGTGAAGGATTAGAAAGCAGTAAACTTGAATTTGATTCGCGCTGTTTTGACATATAGGTGACGTTTTTGATATGTTTCCAAAGTTGCTTGCTATTGTTTCCCGCTCTATTTAATTCATTTTTATCGTAATTTCTCTTTAAGTTCTTTAGGAGCTTGTTACAAAAATTCCTGTATCTGGTATAGGTGACTTTAGTGACGAGATTTTCTGGGTCCCTCCTATATCTTTGATGAAGTTTGTCTCTCTGTCTTATGCACCGAATTAGGCCAGGAGTAATCCAAGGTTTAATATTATAATTTTTCTTGTTTACTGTAATAACGGTGGTGTTTTGTAATATAGCTGATTGAACATGTTTTATTAAGTACGATAAAGCAAAATTAGCGTCAGGTGTATTGAAAACTGGGCTAAAATCAATGTTGCATAAATCATATTCAAGTTTGTTTGTGTTTAGTTGCGTTTTTGTCTGCGGGCGATTTTGCTTAGGCAGCGTTAAGTTAAGGGTCAGTAAAACTGCGTGATGGTCGGTAATTGTAGAGTTAGTAACAAGCGTAATAAACGAAAAATTGGATTTAATTATCATATGATCGAGGCAGGAACCGCTTTGATGAGTAGGCAGTGTATGTGCGGACAGAAAACCGTGGAATGAGCAGATATTAAGGTAGTCTTGAATCCCTGCATTGGAGTTATCCGAGTTAATGTTTATATTTATATCACCTGTTAGTATAACATTCTTAAAAGTGGATACTGCTTGAAAAATTTGGTTTAAGGAAGCATGAAAAGCATCTAAGTTTCTAGCAGAGGGGGATCTATATATAGCAATTATTGCTGCGGTTGTACCAATTTTGATAATCAAGCAATTACTCTTACAGTCGTGTAGATTGGGTTCCTCGACTGTGACCATTAAAGAGTCTTTTGAATAGACAACCACACCATCATTTTGATTGTTGTTGATTCTGGTAAAAGATACGTTGTACCCTGGTATTACTGGGAGGTTATCCTGGCGATTAGATAACCAGCACTCGGTTAGTATTATTAAATCACAATTAAAATTAAGTCTACGAAGAAAAATGTTAAAGCTATCCATGTTCTTATAGATACTACGAATATTTTGGGTTAATATGGTTAGTGACTTTTGATACACGGAAAGATATTGTCTGCAGTCCTCAACCTTACATGACTTTGAAACAGTTTGAAAACTATTATCTATGTCCGTAATTAAGGTACTATCCATAGTATATTAACAATTAAAATAAAAAGTAGTCTAAAATAAAAACAGATATGTGGCGCTCTTAGGCGCCTTCATAGTCGATTGAGTTGATGTACCTGTTTTCGGCAGACTTTTTAGCTGGACAATCCAGATCTCCCGTTTTGTGGCTCGCTGGTTTTTTGAAGCGCAGACATGTTGCACATTTTGGCGCTTCTGCTTTCTTTGTGCAGTCTTGAATGGTGTGCCCTTCTTCACCGCAATGACCACACGTAGGGGCAGTGGCTTTGCAGAACTTGGCTGCGTGGCCGTACTGCTGGCACTTATAACATCTGGTTACCAGAGTGAAGTCACGTACTGGACAGGACGTCCAATTAATAAATAGTCGTTCCTGGGTGATCATGACCTTCCTAATGACGGCTGGAACTTCTAGTATATAATTGCAGTTTTCAGTATCTTTTCTACCAGATTTGTGGCTTAGTTTGATTGAGGTCATAAAAGTATCTCGGGACATAGTAGGCAGTTTGTCAGCTAAATTTTGATCATAAAGACATTTAAAGACCTCATTTTCCGTCATAGATGTGGGCACTCCAATTACTACAATGCGAGGTTTGCGCTTTCGGGGTTCGTCGACGGTAAGCTCTGACGAAGCAGTTTGGACTGTTTGCTTGAGCTTGTCCAGGTCATCTTTAGTCTCCGTGCTGATTATGAGACCTCCTTTTCCGATTTTGCGTACGCCTCGTACTTTCAGCTTCATTTCACCTGGGCATATTATGTTTTGGACCATGTTCCTGGTTTCGTCACTGGTCTTTGAGTTGTCACATGGAAAAATTGCCACGGAGCTCAGTTGGTTTGGGCGAACAAAATTGTTGGATCCCTTCTTCACCATATCGGCAAAAGACTTATCACTCCTCCCTGCTCCTTGCTTCGTACAGGACTCCTGAATGGTGCGGTTCATCTCAGTAAGACAGTCCGCTAGGTCTCGAGCTTCAGTCATGCTTTTAAGAGAGGTATGCGTTTGTATGGCACTTGATTTCAACGACTGGTAACGCACGGCCATCTGAGAAACTCCATATCCAACTTTTCGGCAAAGATTGCTGATTCTTAACTTCTGGTCCGAATTGAGTTTTCCTTCATTAGCAGTGGCACAGACTTCATTCAAGCATTGTTCAATGGACCCCAACCAGTTCTGGATTTCCGGAGTGGGGATAGGTTCAGCTGGGTCCACAGCCACTTCTTGGTTCTGCTTAGGTTGTTGAGGTGATCTTGGTGTTGGTGTCGATGGGGGACTGCGCGGAGTCAACCCGCTCCGAGGAAAGGGGCTGCCGTCCATATTTCAGATTATAAAAATTGTATATTATTATAATCTATTCAGAATTTCAGATCATCTTTAACATCATTTGATGTATAAAACACACTAGTACACTATAAAACTGGGTCAGTATTTATGCAAACTGTGTTAATTTATTTATTTTTTATAATGCATTGATGTGCACGTCTGTATGCGTTGACCGATCAAGCAAATGTATAATGTATAAAAGCTTAATATCAAAACATTACACGACATTACATTACTTATCTAAAAAAAAACTGTCACAACTTAGATGCCCTGTAACTGCACTTACAATAGATATTTAATAAAGTACATATTTCATTTATGAGACCAGAAAGCTGGCTCGTTCTTTGGCCGAAGAATTGGCATTGCCATTTAACGTGACAATGCTGCCAGTCTTCTGGGCACGTTTCCAGATGACAGTGTTGCGGACGAATACTTCGACGCCTAAACGTCCTTTTGTTTTGCCTTTATTTGTACAATTAGTAATTTAATTTAGTACCTAGTGTAAATAATTAGTTATCTATACATATAATCTAACTTGAAGGTTTTGCATATCCGCATCGCAGCCACCCCGTTCTTAAAGTAGCAAAGGAGTAAGTAATATTTCAAACATTTTGTTCCAATTTTTAAAAAACTTTCATTCTTGGCAGATGCCACACAAAGAAGAACAACATAATCCATCACCACAATTTAAAACACTCATATATCCATTACAATCACATTTTAGAACAAACAAACACATTCAGGGCGACTTATCAGCGTGTTAAAAAATGCAACAACCTCTACTAAGCCTAATACTCAAAGAGTTGTGTTCTTCATAATATGCACATTGCACACGTTTCCGTGCCATCCGGTAAGATAGTATACCTACTTGGCGCGTTTTTTAACGTGGTTTCCCCGTTTTTGTTAACGGTTTTTATAACGTTTATACATACATATTATGGAGAACACAACTTTTTGCATCGCTGTATCTCCGAAAAAATCGATTTTTACAACCTACAATTTTTTTTTGCACACGTCGTCGGATCGATGGGGACTTTTGAAAATTTATTTGTAATGGTGTTCCCAACATTTATACCAATTTTCAGCTGTATGCGAATTAATGTAACCTTACCTCTATGTTTGAAGCTAACTTGAGCTGACTATATCCACTAATTTTGACATAATATCCATTATTAAATTTCCTATACACTGGTGGTTCATGTTCATGGATGTTGTTGAAGAAAACAACTTCTGTTTCATCCCTATTCAAGAAGATTCTTGCTTTACATCCCTTGCGTATCTTGGAGCAGTACCAATGTCGTGGTGTGGTCTGAGCGAAGGTAAACCCTTCTGCCATCAACAGTCTCTTGTTTTCTGATATTTGTATGAACTTCACTTTGCCTGTGGAGAACAAGCAGTTTAATAGGCGCGCTCCATAACGGGGATCTTAGACGTAGACAAGAAGGCTGCCAAGCTAAAATGGGATTGGGCTAGTCACCACAGCCGCATGCGTAGTGACCGCTGGGGAACAGTCTCCTTACGGTGGGTGCCGTGGACGGTGCCGTCGAGGCCGGCCCAGGATGAGGTGGCGACACGACCTAGACGCCCACCGTAAGAGTGGGATCGAGGTGGCTGAAGAAAAGGATGTTTGGAAGAATTTGGGGGAAGCCTTTGCTCAGCAGTGGGACATTGGAGTGTGGAAATGTAGTGTAAATGTATGGGACAGCTGATAATTTAAATGATGATGAGGAGAGATGGCAAACCATCAAAGTGTACTACTGTGGTACAGATACCACACTCTTTAATATGACCACACATTTCTAAAACACGATGTATAATTAATTACATGCCATATGAATTCATTAAAACTTAGAATTATATACATCTTTTATATTTGATATATTTTTGTGAACATACAATATTTACATAATATATGCAAATAGACTTAAAATAATAAATAATAATATGTAAGTACAACATGTATAAAAAAAATACAAGAATATAAATTTGTTGGGGTGTCCGAGATTTTGGTTTGTTTCAATTACATCTTGTACGCAACTTTTAACATCACATCACAATCTTAAATAATTTATTAACTTAGTTTAATGTAACATCCATTTTGTAATTGTCTATACACCGGAGCAACATGGTCATGTTCATTTTGAATCGTCATTTCTGATCTATCTTGGCTCAGCACGATTTTTGCTTTACACCCCTTTAATATTTGCGAACAATAGTAGTAGCGTGCTTTTTTTTTTGAAAACGTGTAATTGTTGTACATTAGTAACTTTTTGTTGTTCATTAAAGTAATAAACTTCGCTTGACCTGCAATAATGAAATATTACGTCATTGCTTTTCTTTAAAATGATGAATGAACTCATAAATATCATGAAATGTGAGCTAAAATACAGTACAAACAAACAGCGTAACATCACGACTTTATTAATAATAGAGGGTGGCAGAGACACCGATGCGCAAACTGTATATCAGCACATGATTCAAGACGTAGAAATTTTTCGCCGGTTATAAAAAAAAAATCTGCTGCTTCATAGAAAAGTGTAATAACCTACGTGGTTGAAAAATATCGAACAGCTCTCTTTCTTTTAATAACCGACGAATTCACATAAAGACACCTACACTCTACATTCAGAAAATACTCCGCTAATTGCAATGAACTCAAACCCTTTAATGAAATTATTAACAACTATAGGCATCAGAAACTTAAATGCAAAACATTTTCATACTTTTTAGACTGGTAAAGGTTGAAAAGTTTACGTTTTAATAGCTTGTTTTACCGAAAAATACAAAAATCTTTTAGAATACTTAACTTATGAAAATAAATAATAACGTTTCATGTCAAGTTATTACAATAAATATTAGTTTGGGTGTCTGAGGTTTCCAGTTATTTCAATTACCTACACTTTGTGTAACCTCAGAACAACTTTTAACAAACAAAAACCCCCCATCTTATACAGGCTATAAAAAACCCACCACGAAGTCGTCATCCACACATTCTGTACACCAAACAAAGTAACTTCATGCACAAATGAATTGCTAGCAAACGACTTTTATTTTCAGTGTGAAAATTCGCTGTTTCAGGTAGTGTGCAATGTAACGCACGCAAAACATTGTGCTTATTGGTTTGTAGCGGTATCTACAACGCCACATGGGAACAACACGTCATTCTGACGTCACGCAAAATCCTGCATCTCGCAAGCAGAGTTTACCATGCAATTAGCATAGATACAACGGCCCGACATGAATCATCGGGCAGTTGCCCGCCAGACACAACACCCGTCTGGTCGGAGGATCCTCCCTTTTCTATGGAGGATGAGTGAACTTTACACCCTGTTCCTCATACCTCTATAGGTTCATGCAATGTTACAGAAGATTGTGGGTATAGTTAAACAAAAACGTCAAATAAAGTTGGAACTTAGGCCTTCAATATCTCCGTAACCAGAGGGTAGGGTACCGAGGTAAAGTCCAGTACAAAAAAAATATAACCGGAAAACAACTGATTCTCGGCTTCGATAAGGGTATTTTTAAGTCCGTTGTAGTTGATATTCAATCACTTAAAATTTAAGATAACGCCCATCTTGCATTTGTTTAAATATCGGAGGATCATGGTCGTGTTCATTTACAATCGACAGTATTTTAGATCCATCTCGATTCAGCACAACTTTTGCTTTGCACCCTTTTGCCTTTTTTTTTTAACAATAATAGTAACGAGGTTTGTATTGCGAGAACGTGAAATTGTTGACCATTAATAACTTTTTGTTGTTATCTAAGGTTATAAACGTCGCTTTATCTGGAATCATAAAATATTGTCATTTTTTTATTTTTTATTAATCTTTTTTAAAGAAGTCATTAGTCTCATAAAATGTGTATGGTAGGTAGTAGGTATGTAAAATATTATTATTAGTCCTCTAGACCGAATTTCGATCATGGCGACATTGCCGACTAATCCCAGCGGGGACTACCCTTCGGCGCGGGACATATCATAATGCAAAAGGGTGTGCGCAAAAACAGGAGTAGGTTAAATCGTTGGTCCTGCGCCTGATCTCTCTCTGGTCGTGTCGGATTGCCGTCCCGTCGGACTATAAGAGTGAGGGAAGAGAGGTGTAAAATCCAGGACAAACTAACCGCTGCACATCACTACTTCATTATATTTGATTAATATTTAAAAAATTGACAAGCTCATGGCTTTTTTGAGCGGAAGGGAGTGTCAGACTCTTACTGACTAAAACCCACCCGTGTTCCTTCCTTAGCCCTTTATGTTCTGGGCCAGCGGTAACCCTTTCGGACAATCCCGCTGAAAGCTCATGGCTTACACAAACTTACGTTACACTCTGTTACATACAATATATCCATCATTCAAAATACACATATTTTCAAAATAAAAACAAGATGTCATCTTGTATAGCAACTTTTAACATCACATCACAATCTTAAATAATTTATTTAGGTACTTAAAGTTTAATGTAACGTCCATTTTCTAATTGTTTATACACTGGAGGATCATGGTTGTGATCATTTTCAATCGTCATCATTTCAGTGCTATCTTTGTTCAGCACAATTTTTGCTTTACATCCCTTTGAAATTCGCGAACAATAGTAGTAACGTGGAACTTTTTGGGCAAACGTGTAATTGTTGAGCATTAATAACGTTGAGTTGTTCAATAAAGTAATAAACTTCGCTTGACCTGCAATAAAGAAATATTTTTTTTTTTTTTATAAAATGGTAGAAATAATTCATTAACATGTATTAAAATTCAGTCTAGTGGCTATGTAATAACAGCCGCACCAATCGATCAATCAGGTAAAGGAACGCTTGCCGTTGGTCTGTGGTTGGATGTCCATCTTTACATAATTATCAAGACGGGGCCCGTGCCTCGGAAAGCACGTTAAGCCGTTGGTCCCGGCTGTCATTCGTGGATCTTTGACTATTGTAACGGGTCGTCAGAAGCTCGAAAGTCTGACAACCAGACTTATCAAGGGGTATCATATTACCCAGAAACTGGGTTGTGGAGGTCAGATAGGCCGTCGCTCCGTGTAAAATACTGGTATTCAGCTGCATCCAGTAAGACTGGAAGCCGGCCCCAACCCAGTTGGGAAAAGGCTTTGATTGTATTAAAATACAGTTAAAAAAACATATTAAACTTTATTAATAAATTTAATGATTCTCTGGCAAGCACATGTTGTCATCTCTCTGTAGATCATTAATTTGTCATAATTCTCATACCTGTAGGTCAATAACCTTTGATAAATTATAGTTTACCCGCAATAATCAAATATTACGTCATTAATATTTATATTAATCTGTGATGTGTGTGTTTTATAAAGTATGTATGGTATGGTTTTACACAAAGTGCAAAAAAACAGCGTTAGGTACATCACGACTTTATTCGATTTTATTATTATAAATGTACGCTCAACATTCAGAACTTAATAAATTATAAACGTTGCTTGAAGTTACTCGTAAGAGACGTTTAGGATCGCCCCTTATTGGGACATGGGACTTGAATATATTGAAGAAAGGTGAGTGTAGGTACTCATATGCGTCTCTGCCTAACCCATCGGGGAGTAGAGGGGTGATATTATAAATAATTTGTTTAAATCAATTTGTTAGAACAAAAAGTAGTTGGGGTGTCTTAATTTTTGAGTTTCCCATTCTAATTACACCTCGTATAACTGTCGCAGCTAACTGGTTTAATTAGCCGTTTCGTTTAACTAACGGGCTGAATGATATTCAATTATAGTTTCGATTGGAACTGTAACCAATCACGCGCGAGCCGAATTGGTCGCAGTAACTAAGCCAGGGCACCCCGGCAAAATGGGTTAGGTTAGGTTAGAACTGTGACCAACCGCGTGCGAGCCGATAGAGCGAAGCGAGGCGAGCACTACTGCCAAAGGCCAGGCCGTTAATTAAACGACTAATTTAACCAGTTGGCTGCAACGTAACCACAACAACATTTTACACTCAACACATCACAATTCCTAAATACATCATTATTTTGGATTCTTGATCTACTTATAGTACTCATTCAGAACACACATATTTTTAGTTATTTCAATTACATCTTGTATAAAATTTTAACATCCAACACATCGTAATCCTAAATAATTTAGTTACCAATTTATAGTTTAATATAACGTCCACCTTGTAATCGTTTAACTACTGGAGGAGCATGGGAATGTTCATTTTTAATGGTTACCATTTTAGATCTGTCTTGGCTCAGCACTGTTTTTGCTTTACAACCCTTACCCTTTTTCGAACAAACGTCCTTAAGTAGTTAATGCCTAATTCTTTTATCTTCTTAGCGTGTCTATGGCAATCTAAATGGACTCGGCCCAGAATTCGGCTACGTGTTGGCGCCATCACTTGCGTCCATCAGTACCTGTAACGTGCAGACGACAGGACACGCAGGGCACGATAATAAGTATCCCATCGTTTGTGGAACAGCACCACATTTACACTTCAAGGCGGAGTCGTCTATAAATCTCCACCTGGAACAAGTTTCTCTTGCTTTGGCCAACCTGGGTCCGAAGTCTATTTTTAAACGTGTGCTTGTGGGAGAGATATTCGTGAGCGTCGTATGGAGCCCTTCGTGTCCAATTTAATAATGCATTCAGAAAACTGATGGGTTTTCCATGGCGTTACAGTGCGTCAGGGATGTTTGCGGGTGGCGCGTGTAGACTGTTTTTCCACAATAATGCGCAAACGCGCAGCATCGATGGTGGCTCGAGTCACGACCAGCTCCAACAGGGTTCTGAAAATGATTGCTGACAGAGTGGACTGTCCGTATATGATTCACTGCTGTCAGTTACATGTGCCATCGTATCGTGTTGTTTACTAACACTTAGTTATAAGAACAGTGTTACTAACTCTTATGAGTCTTCGTTCGAATTAAAGTTTTTGAATTTGAGACTTCCAGGTTAGCGAAGGTAACTCATGTGGGGAGATCGTCAGCTGGAGAATGGATAGCTTGGGTAAGGAAGCACTGTCTCACCACAGCTTCAGTCTTTCTAATTCATTTATAGTCTAATATAACGGCCATCTTGTAATCGTTGTAACTGTGGAGGAGTATGGTCATGTTCATCTTCAATCATCACTATTTCTGATCTATCTTCGTTCAACCCTATTCTTGCTTTACACCCTTTATCCTTTTTCGAACAACAGTAGTAGCGTGGTCTTTTTTGGGAAAACGTAAATTTGTTATACATTAATAGCGTTGTGTTGTTCAATAACTTTATAAACTTCGCTTGACCTGCAATGAATATTACTTTTATAAATCTGTTGGAAATTATAACTGTTTTAGTTTCTGTTGAACAGCGTGTGTCAGAAATGTGTGGTCATATTATGTAAGTAAGGGTATGGTATAGATAGACCATCTAACTGAACTACTTTCTCCATAAGGCGAATATCGTAATCGCGAAAAAAATATCAACTGTCCCATTCAACACTTCAAGACCTACTCGACTCAAACGTATGGATGATTGTTTTAAATTTTTTAAATAAAGTTGTCTAAAAATAAATGTATTCAATATTATACGAGTAGGTACTTCAGCTTAAGGCGCTCTGTTTCTAGAAGCATGATATTTTCTACAAAACTATAAATAATGAAAGTGAGCACTAAGGAAGGTTTTTCGAAAATTCATCCCCTGGGTTAAATAGGGATTTAAGTTCATCATTTTGCCGATGGGTCATCCCATGGGCGTATGGCTTGTAGATTAATAGAGAAAGAAAGAAAAAGTATTTATTGCAACTCGTACAGGAAGATCACAAACTAAACAAGTAATAAAAAGAAAAAAGAATTCAACAAGTCCTATGCGAGGCCAAAGGCTCCTAACTCAGCATGACTGTATTCTGATAGGGTCCGCTGTGATGTCACGGAAACACACACACATAAATATACAGAAATAATTAAATAATAAAATAGAAAATTATATTATGTAAAATAACTAACTAACTGAACAGACAGCTGCCCTTACAGCGTACCTTTGTAAGGTAAAAGCCACTAAATAAATAAAGATTAAAAAAAAAAAAAAAAATACAGACAGCTGTGCTGCTGGGGAGTTTGTTGCGCCACTTCTTCTCCCCAGCGAAAGTACTAGGAAGTTTTGAAGGGCGAGCGTTTTGGAGGATTGTCTTTTGTAATTTTGACGTTCGAAAAGTGCTGATTCTCAGCCTAGTTTGAATAGGTAAATGACTTTTGATTTGATTGATTTTGTTGCACATAAAATAAAATATTCAATTTTTAATCTGCGCGAGACGTAACCGTAACCAATAAAAGGTAATTGTGTGTTTTGATTATTCATTAGTCGACGCTTGAATAAAGAACCACATAGCAATAAAAAATTTTAATGTCCAAACACATTACAAAGCCAATTTTAATAATTAGGTACATTACAACATCGTTAAACAGATACCTAATGCACAATCCATACTTAATATTAAAAATGCGAAAGTGTGTCTGTCTGTTACATCTTCACGCTTAAATTGCTGAACCGATTTAGATGAAATTTAGTAAAGAGATAGTTTGAGTCCTGGGAAAGGACATACATAGGCAATGCATCTATACAAGTATTAAAGCTGATGAGTTTGTTTGTTTGAGCGCGCTAAGCTCTGAAACTACCAATCGGATATGAAAAATTCTTTTTAACCGACTTCAAAAAGGAGGAGGTTCTCAATTCGTCGGAACCTTTTTTTTTTATTTTTTTTTTTTTTATTTTTTTTTTTTATGTATGTTCCCCGATTACTCGGAGACGGCTAGACCGATTTCAAAAATTATTTTTTTGTTTGAAAGGGTATACTTTCCAGGTGGTCCCATTGTCATCAGGTCAGGATCTGATGATGGGATCTTGGAGAAATCGAAGGAACTCTTCAAGTATTATAGGCACACCTATAGCGATTTGGGTATTTTTTATAGTAACTCGTGCATTTGCTCTCGGAAAGCATCATTTGGTGAAGTGGAACCGATGATGAAGACCACAGATGGCCACCGGAACTACTCAATAATAAATATTTCCCGGTTTGCGATTCGATTACTTACTTTAATATGGTTGCTAAACAAGTTATGCTCGTCACAATGCGAATGGTGAAATGGATCTGATGGTGGAATACCAGGAGAACTCTTCAACAATTAACGTCCCTGCATCGGGAAAAGCAATATTTTGTAAAAGGCGATGAGCAAGTTGGCATTAGGCTATTGTAACTTAGATACATTATAAACAGACACACTAAAAAGCGAGAAATAAAAACTTTTTAACAAAAAAAAAAACCGACTTCCAAAAAAACACTACAAAGTGAAAAATAACTTTTATTTCGGAAGTCGGTGGCAAAAAACTAAAATACAGATCCAAAGACACCGACTTCCGAAATAAAAGTTATTTTTCACTTTGTAGTGTTTTTTTGGAAGTCGGTTTTTTTTTTACATCTAGCTGCGCCCCGTGGTTTCCCCCGCATAAATGTCGATCCGGTCGGAATATCGGGATAAAAAGTAACCTATGTGTTAATCCTGGTTATAAACTATCTGTGTGCCAAATTTCATCCAAATCCGTTCAGCCGTTTGTGCGTGAAGAAGTAACAAACACACTCACAAACTTTCGCCTTTATAACATTAGTGTGATAGGATAGCCCAATCTTTGAGGAAGGCTATTTGGACTCTTAGGAGCTGAGCGAAAAGAAAAAAAGTAAGAAAGAACGGTAAGCGAATACGAAGTTGTGCGAGCAGGCGATGCGATGCGACGGGGTGGGTCGGGGAACAAGAAATTTCATGCGGACGAAGACGCTGGCAGAAGCTAGTCACACTAATATTATAAAGGCGAAAGTTTGTGAGTGTGTGGGGGTGTATTTATATGTTTACGCTCAAACGCCTGGACCAATTTTGATATAATTTTATATGGAGGTAGCTGATACCCTGGATTAACCTATAGGCTACTTTTTATCCCGATATTCTACGGGATCGAATCGGGTTAAATTATAAAACTCATTCTTCTTTTATAGTTTTACATACAGTCCATTTCCTGTTTGTTTATACACGGGAGGTTCATGGTCGTGTTGATTTTCTATCAACACAATTTCAGATAGATCTTGGCTCAGTACAATTTTGGCTTTACACCCCTTTAATTTTTTCGAACAATAATAGTAGCGTGTTTTGTACTGAGAAAACGTAAAATTGTTCATCATTAATAACTTCTTGTTGCCCCCTACGTCTATAAACTTCGCTTGATCTGAAATGAAAAATATTAAATAAATAAATAATACTTTGCCCAGCAGTGAAAAAAAAAAAAAAAAAAAAAAAATCGTTTATTTCTTAATTACAAGTTACATTTGGAGGTATCGTTGGTCCCAAACTAGGCACGGCCTGTGTCTTGGGCACCATTACATAGGTACAAAATAACTAATTAAGTGAAAATTAAAAACAATAGAATTCTTATAATGAATTACAAAGTAAAAGTAAAAAGTAAAACTTGGTTTGCTTTCCGTTTGTGCGCCTGTGTTTGAGTGTGTGTGTGTCGGGGTGAGAGGCTATGTGTGTAGGGTGTGTGTAAGTGTAAGGATGTGTGTAATACGTGTTTTTGTGTTGGTGCAGTGTGAGTTGAGTTTATTTGGTTATGCTTAGTATTTTTTCAGTAAAGTGTATGATTGTTCCAAGAGCAATATTTGGTTATTGCTTTTAATGTAGGTACAGTCAGCAACAAAAATCGATTAACACTTCAGTTTTTTTTTATCTCAGTTATTGAGCAAAATATTAACACTTTTTAATCTTAGTTATGGAATAAAATATTTGTTCAAAATTGCATTGTACTTCTGCTCCAATTTTGAAAAAATATTTTGCTCAATAACTGAGATTGAAAAAACGGAAGTGTTAATCGACTTTTGTTGCTGACCGTACATTAGGTTTATTATATTCTTCAAGAGAAGAAAGTTAAAAAGAGGCACTTCTTTTTTAAAGGTTTCATCATTAAGCCACAAAAGTTTTTAAAGGTTCGTTTATTTTTTTAAAGCGTGCATCATTGGCAGTTGAATAATTTGTTACAGGATCGATTAAAATATTTTCGAAAAAAATAATTGTTTTTCATTTAAACTATAAACCGTTTGCAAAATGTCATCTAGGTACCTACGATAATGATAACATTACCGTGCTTCATGTTTCAAAATATGTGTTTGGTTTGGATTGAAATACAATGAAAAACGACATTTTGATTACTATTTTATTAATAATTACAGCGCTATATCCAGATCCCGAATTTATTGTTTATAAAACATATCTGATTAAAACTAGATTGGAAATCATCAAATGACCCCTCCCGCTCTGGGTGGAGCGGAAGGGAGTGTCAGACTCTTACTGACTAAAACCCACCCGTGTTCCTTCCTTAGCCCTTTATGTTCCGGGCCAGCGGTAACCCTTTCGGACAATCCCGCTGACCCTGCAGGCTTCGGCCCTCTGATTAAAACAGGGTCATACATGACCCGTTTATCCGAAAACCTACCTACTTACTTCCACACACCACCACTCAAAATAATCTAAAACAATTTTTTTTTTTTCAAATGGTCTTCATCCCCAATATTTAACATAGATACCATGTTCTACTTGTTCATATACAGGGGGTTCATGGTCATGTTCATTTTTGATCATCACAATCCGAGATTCATCACGGTTCAGGATAATGCTAGCTTTGCACCCCTTAGCTTTTTTTGAACAATAATAGTACCGCGGTTTGGACTGACCAAAGGTGTAATTGTTGTACATTAATAACTGTTTGTTGCCCGGTATAGTTATAAACTTCGCATAACCTGAAACAAAAGAATATTAGTTTATGGCGGTATCTACAACGCCACATGAAAATAACACGTCATACTGACGTCACGCAAAATCCTGCATCTCGCAAGCAGAGTTTACCGCGCATCTAGCATAGATACAACGGCCCGACATAAATCATCGGGCAGTTGCCCGCCAGACACAACAGCCGTGTCCGGTCGGAGGATCCTCCCTTTTCTATAGAGTATGAATGAACCCTGTTCCTCATACCTCTATAGGTCATTGCTTTTCAGGTTCACTAATAGGGTAATAACTTTTACAAGTGTCATTTGCTGTGCCCGAGAATTCGTTCGCGTGCATAATAGATATCAGGGATTTTTTTTTGCGCGGAGCCCGAATTCTTTTTCTATAATAAAAGTAGCCTTAGTTACTCCTTGTAACATCAGCTATCTGCCAGCGAAAGTCCCGTCAAAATCGGTCCAGCTATTTCTGATATTAGCCAGAACAAACAGACAGACAGACAGAAATAAATTGTATTTTGTATAATTACCGTAGGTTTTTTGGCATTTAGTTGCGTTTCGTCCGTTTTGGTGGTACCCCTTGTGTTGTCTGACATTATGCTGAGCTGAGGCTCTTTTGGCATTATAATCTTTGTTTTCTGTTTTTTTTTTTTAAGCTGTATTTATTTGCTGTAATGAAAATAAACGTCATATCTTCATTTTCCTTTCTTTCTTTGACGAGTCAACAGCTCCTGAGCCCTCTTGCATGTCCGTTTTTTCACTGGTACGACGAAAAAGAAGACTGGATAATTACGGACCGTTTATTTTCACGGGACATGCGTTGGTGTTAATAAGGTAACAATATAAATACTATGAAAAACTACATTTTCATTTTTCAATAACTTACATTTATTTATAATATTTTACAGCGCTATAGAATAGCATAAGTATGTTTTTTTTTTCAAACAAAGTAAGTACCTAGGACATAGAGTTGGTATTGGTAACAATAACATCCCAATCTATACAGGATGTACTTTTTTCGGTTCCAAATTTTTACAGGGTCTTCTACCCATGAATATGAAAAAAAAATCTGCTGTTTCATAAATTTTGGTCAAGTAGGTATTGAACTTTTGTATGAAAAAGCTGTTTTGTTTTCGTGATTTCAGAGTTGGTCCCATACTGAAGGTTGTTCATATTCATGGGTAGGACTCTGTAAAAAGGAACCGGTAAAAAAACATCAGGGTGGCAGGGTGGCATCGACCCACATCCTGTTACCGTGGATTCAGTACAGGATTCTGGACCCCCTACGTTAAAATTGTTGTCGGTTATTAAAAAAAATAATACTGTTTCATACATTTTGACCGCGTCGGTATTGCACTTTTGTAAAAAACAGCAGTTTTTTTTATAGCCCACGAAAAAATGCTACGCAAGGGGTCTACAATCATGTGCTGTCTTCATGGTTACAGTTTACGCTTCGATGTCCCGTCCCTCACACCCTGTATTAATCCCAATCCCGACTAGATTAATTTAAAAAAAGTTAAGAAAACCTACTGCTACACACCAAATAAAAAATCTTAAATAATATTATTTAAAGAGGTCTTCATCCGCTAAATTTAATATATACACCTTTTTCTACTTCTCCATAAACAGGCGGCTCGTGGTTATGTTCGTTCTTGACCGTCACGATCTGAGATTCATCACGGTTCAGAATAACGCTGGCTTTGCATCCCTTACCTTTTTTTGAACAATAATAGTACCGCGGTGAGTATTGACCAAAAGTGTAACCGTTGACCATTAGCAATCTCTTATTGCCTTGCAAATTTATAAACATCGCTTTACCTGTAAATATAAATTAATTATGCTCGTAAGTTTTTTTTTAAGTGAAAACTTCTTTAGGCGCGTCGGGCATTTTTTGAGATGGAAAAAAAATTATTGAACTCGCGCCACTGTTACCGTAAGCGACACCGCGCGTGTTTTGTTTATAAGACGATTAAAAAAATACCCGCTTTGGATGTGTTCGGCTGGTACTCGGTTTTAATGTAGGTATAGGTATGGTGGTATGGTAGGTTGGTAGGTATGTAGGTGTAAGTGGGTGTGGTGTAGGTAGGTTTAGGTTGCGCCACAACATCAACTTCAAGTCTTTTGTGGTACGAGTTCCAACTCAACATCTACAGACCTGTCTGAAAGAGGACTTTTGGCCGAAAGGTGTCGTATATCGACGTTTGCGTGGACGGTTACGCGACACCACGCAGCGAAACACGACGCCGACAATGTTACGTGTATAGTTCATAGTTTTAAGGTTTTTAATTATGTATTAGTTTATTATTTTATAAGATTATTTTGTGTATTTTATCTATGGGCCTTAGTTGCCTGACAATAAAATGATTATTATTATTATATCCGATATGTCAATGAGTGATGGCAAAGCATTCTGTTTGTGTTTTGTTTTCACTTCGGTCGGCACTCCCGGAGTGCCACTGATTTTTAAAAATAAAATCAATGTACAGACGCCAGCACATGAAGTTACTACAATCTGTCGGATTTCTTTAATAGATTTTCGACTTTATTGCTAAAGCATAAGGTTCAAGGTTGATTGGGAAAATCTGACAGTTTCGGGTAGGTTGACCTGCTGGCGTCTGTACAGCGACTTAGTAAGTACAGCATTATCAGCGGCGGTAAAAATTTGACATTGACAGAGCCTCCGACTTTCAGCAGTAAAGGTAATTTCAGAAATGCTAGTGCTGTGCTACCACTGATTTGCGGTTGAATGTACAGACGCCAGCACATCAAGCTGCCCGAAAATGTCAAATTTTCCCAATCAACTTTGAACCTTATGCTTTAGCGATAACGTTGAAAATCTAATAAAGAAATTTGACAGATTGTAGTGTCTTGATGTACTGGCGTCTGCACCTATGAACTGTTCGACTGTCTATCTAACTCATGATTTTCAAACTCAACTGGATCCCATCAAGTGAGTCCTAAATTCGTCAGAAAACAGAAAACCATAATAAAATAATAAGCAGTGGTAACGGGCTTACGTGTCGTAGGGTTCGAACCCAGGGAGGTACTTTACATAGTGCTCTCAAACCGGTGAAGGAAAACGTGAAAAAAGCGGCCTGTCCCAGAACCAGAAAATCGAAGACACCTGACATCTACCATCCCACACCGGGCCCGCGTGGTGGATTATAAGCCTCTCATCGAGAGGACCTTACCTTACCTACTTGCAAGGGTTTCCTACAACTGCGGTGAACGGCACATAGCGTCCGCAATTTCACAGTGAGGAGGTCTGTGTCCCAGCAGTGGGAACGTTATAGGCTGATTATGCTATGGATCTCGAAAACTGCGATCTTTTAAAGACAACCTTTGGATGAATTAAAACTAAAACTACATTTTGCATAGGAATTAACATTTATTTGAAAAATTTACAGCATTCATAATGTAATGTTTAAATATTAGAAAGGTATGGCCAAATTTGCGTTTGGACGGAACTACGAGCAGTAGGTGTATATACACACACCTGCATACCCACACCTCTCATCTACCTACATGTTTTATGTACGCAGCATGTATTGAAAAAACTGGCCAAGTGCGAGTCGGACTCGCACACGAAGGGTTCCGTACCACAGGGCAAAAACGCGAAGTCTTAGTAATAGGGTCCCGTTTTTACCCTTTGGGTACGGAACCCTAAAAAGACTACCGATTCCAAAACATGTTTGCAACCCTTGTGAAATTCGGTCTGGAGAAAATTATATCATGAATATTTTCCACAAGTAATGACTACAGGCCGTTGGTGGTTGTGGTAATTTTTGAACGACATAATTTTGGAATTGTTACCTTTCAGGATAATACAGGCTTTGCACCCCATATCCGCTTTGGAACAATAAAAGGACTGTGGCGAGTACTGAGCGAAAGTGTATCCGTTGACTACCAGCAATTTCTTATTGCCGAAGTGTATAAACTTCGGCTTATCTGCAAAAAGGAATTCATTTTTGATGAAGTAGGCTGTTTACATATCTGATGAACGGGATTCCTCAATAGCTTGACAAAAGCTCATTTAAGCCAAATAAAAGTAATATCGAGTAGGTACGACTTTATTTTATAATATCAATCAAATCAGCTTATTTATTCTTCAGGAGTCTTATATCTAAGTATATAATAAACCACATGTCTGCGCCCCGCGGCTTCACCCGCGTCTCGATCCCATGGAAATATCTGGATAAAAAGTATAGTGTCCAAATCACGGTCTACCCATGTGCCAAATTTCATCCAAATCCGTTCAGCCGTTTTAGCGTGAAAGCGTAACAAACAAACATACAAAAATCAAATGTTGTCTCTTTAAAATATGTTTTTTTTTTATAAATAAATAATTACATTTATTTTCAGGCGACACAGTCGTATAGTAAGGGTTCCGTACCACAAAATAAAACGCCGAAAAAAACGTTTCCTTTACACCCCTTTAAATTTTTATTTTTATTATTTTTTATAGCGGCAACAGAAATACGTCATCTGTGAAAATTTCAACTGTCTAGCTCACGGTTCATGAGATACAGCCTGGTGACAGACAGACAGACAGACGGACAGTGGAGTCTTAGTAATAGGGTCCTGTTTTTACCCTTTGATTATGGAACCCTAATAATTACGGCGTGGCGAGGAGACCGTACAAAATTCAACCACTAATTTTCACATAGTATTCGTTTATCTTCTTATAAACCGGCGGACTATGATTGTGTTCATTATCTATGAAAACCACTTGATTTGTTTCAGGTGTCACGTAGACTCTTGCTTTGCAGCCTTTTTGCTTCTTGGAGCAATACCAGTGCTTCGCCGTAGCCTGGGAGAACGTGTAATTTTCGGCCATCAGCAATCTTTTAGTCTCGCTCAAGTTTATGAACCTCACATCGACTGTAAAATAAAACGACAAATAAAATTTAAAATCCACTTTTTTTTTTATTAATCCTGTTCATTTCAGCTTACGCAATCTTAAAAAGTACCTACGTTAATTGGCCACATTTTTTCGTAAAACGAAACGTCAAAATCTTATGTTTTCCTTGTCAAACAAAAAACATGGAAACAGGTAAAAACCTTTCATATGTTTGATTACCCGTAACAACTACGACTGTCAAAGATGCACGAATGACAGCCAGAACCTCCCGTATTATTATTATACTCTTTGGCCAGGACCAACGACTTAACGTGCTTTCCGAGGCACGGACGGGTTTCAGTATGTAAAGATGGTCACCCATCCACCACCACCAGACCCATGCGGCTGTTATTACTTAGCCATAAGCCCCCACAATAGAATAGAATACTTTTTGTTATGTACCATATAGATAGATTCGAGATATAAATTAAGAAATTTTAATACTCCCGCAGACAGGCGCAATGCGACGCGATTCCTGGTGGTACAATTTCAATGAAGTTTTCATAGACATAGTTCTACTAGAGTTGCGTCACGCCTGTCTGCGGCAGCCTTTATTTACATAGGGCGACACGATGGGCGGTCTTCGTTTTATGTATTTTAAAGTGCCTGTACTCTAAAATCAACATGTGAGTAAAACAAAAAATAATAATATTTAAAACTTTATTTAGGAAATATCATAATTATGTATTTTTTTTGTGTCATGTGTAATTTATGAAAACTACTTTAGCTTCTTTCTCGCCACAAAAAACGAAAAGGTCCTCACAAGTTACACGGTTTAAGGCTCCGCAGACAGGCGTGACGCGACACGGCGACGCGATTCTGCTGAATATCCGCTATGAAAAGAGAGCCGCAATGCGTCATGTCGTGCGACAAGTCGCGCCTGTCTGCGGGAGGCATTACTTTATTATATCAATTGGGATAAAGCAACTAAATTGAATCGAGTTAACATAAAATCAAATCCCTACACCCATACATATAATTATTCAATCAACTCAGCCTATCGCAGTCCACTGCTGGACATAGGCCTCTCCCATGCTACGCCACAACACCCTGTCCTCCGCCTTCCGCATCCAGTCTGTCCCAGCAACCTTTTTGAGGTCGTCGGTCTATCTAGCTGAGGGGCGTCCCACACTACGCTCGCCTACATAAATATTGCGTATGGCATACCAAAACTAGACCCTTATGTACTGTCCATTTTTTAATTTCATGTACTTTCTAGGTGGATGAGAGTGGTCGTTAATGATTTCAGTAATGTTCCCAGATTCGTCCAGTCTGAGCCTTGCTTTACAACCTCGAAGTTTTGATGAGCACACCCAGAGGAGGCTGTTTGGCGTCACTCTTCCGTACGTATAACTGTCAACCAGAATGAGATCCCTGCCTCTTTGGGATTTAATCATCGGATAAGGTAGTGTCGAATGCTGGGTGGAATATTCTGCCGAAATAAAATTATTATTAAGCCGAGGTTTCAGAAGTAAATATATTGAAGAGAAGGCAATAGATTACTTGTTCTATTATGGTATTTTAGAACAAACATTTCGGGATTCAAAGAAACGGTGCAATTTATAGCTACGTTTTGTTCGAATAGTTAATTAGACCTTAAGTAGGTCTGACCAACGGCGGCCGCCATGGCCCACGTACAATACTCCACTTGAAGGACTAGGTGCGGAAACCAAACCTGATAACATAGAACATAGAAGTAGGCCTCCTCGCAGCATTAAACAATCATCTATTCCATTTATTTTTAGATGAGCAACGGACCCTTTCTGAGGAAGCAAACCACCGCAGGAAAAGAGAGAATAAAATGAGAGCATTTTTATTTCAGTACGTAACATTTAATTGAAAAAAAGATAACTGCTAAGGATTATAAAATAACATAAGATCACGCCTTTAATCCCCGAAGGATTACTCATATTTCCCCAGTTATGTATAAGTCCCATGTAAATAACCTATTGCCATCATCCAGGCACAAATCCAGACTCCGGGCTGCTACAGAGAAACTTCTAATGAAAAAACTCAATAACAATTTGCCCAACCTGGAAATCGAACCCTGCATCACATGCTGCAGTTGGTTGAACGGGGCAGTCTCCCTATTAATATAATAAAAAATAGAATTATAAAACGCAGTGTGTCTTAATTTTAAAACGGGCTTGCCAATTAATTCCTTGTCTTGGCTTGTCAAATAAGTTTCGTTTGTTACACTATTCTGTAGAAGAAAAACAAGATTTGGTTGATGGCCGCGAGAAAACAGAAAGACGCCATCTTCCATGCTAAAATCGGCATTGTCCTTTGACCACCTACCGATTTTCTTCTTCATCTTCTTCGTCTGATTTCCGTGGCTTCCCTCTTCCTTTCTTCCCCCTTACTCTCACATTTGGAGGATGAGTATGTTTAGTAGCGCTGATAAGATCCCCTAGTATGTCTAACTTGATCATCGCTGTGCAGCCTCCCGACCTCGTTGAGCATCGCCACGTACTGCTTGTCACTGACTTCTTATGACTGGCGTACGTATACTTTCCGAGCATGATGAGATCTTTACCCCTTTGTGATTTAATAAACAAATAGGGTTCACTTGGTAAGGTGGAATTTTCTGTCAAAGAAAATGTCTTGGATATTATAAGAGTATAAAAATGATAGTTAATATGAATATTTTTGTTCATATATGCATGAATACTTAAAATACGCTCAAAATCTTACAGCCAATTGAAGAAAATCCAGACAAATAGGTACTATTGGTGACATCAGAAAGAACACATAGCAAAAGATATTGAAACATGTTTAAAGAATTTTTATTTATGATACATATTTACACAATTTTTTTTATAACAAATTTACATTTAAATAGGCGTAGCTTCACAATCAGAACTAAGGCTAAGGTATGTGAGTGACACATTGCGAGAAAAGTATTGAGTCAAATCAATGTGGGCTAGGAAGAAGACCAAGAAAATGACAGAAAGATAGCGTGAACGCTGATATATGGCTATAAAGATGAAGTCCGAGATGACAGTAGATAGAGACGTGTGAAAGAAGAAGACCAACCTCAAATAAATTAAGATAGATGTGATGATGATGAGCTACATAAACGGAACTAATTTCTTAATCTAAACATCCTCGTGTACTCTCCATCTTTTAGTATCATGTTTGGAGGATGAGTATGTTCATTATTGACGCTGATAATGTTCCCATATACATCCAACTTGATCCTCGCTCTGCATTCCCGTGCCCGGGTTGAGCATACCCAAGAAAATTTACTTGTCGAAGTCTTGGCAAATGTATAATCTCCGTAAACAATGAGATCTTTACCTCTTTGTGATTTAATGGTTCTATAGGAGTCTGGTTGCTCGACGGAGCCTGTCAAATGAATACAAAATTAAATAGGGCACTGCTATTTTTGATGCGAACGTTCGTTAAGGATCTTTTGACATATGTCACAGTACCTAGTGTGTTTTCTTCGATTTGTTAGTGTAGATATATGTAAAGAAATTGTTAATTCGTGATTTGCAACTCCACTGTGCTCGAGAAGTTGCTTCAGGTCTGATATTCTGCTGCGTCAGCCGATGCTTTCTCTTTTCAATAAGTCTTCGGACATCATCATCATCACGGAGGCTTGACCCACTGCAGGCTTACTTGATTTCGTTTGTAGGTTTTTATTATAAAGGTGTGTTAAGAAAACTAATAGCATTATTTTAGTGCAATATAATCATAATTTATTAGTATTCTATCATTAATTCATATTACCTATTGCAAAGATGACCATGTTATCTCAGCGCAAGTTAGGAAAGCGTTAATTAAAAAGATCTTTGTGTTACTCTTAATGTCTGCAAAATCAAAACCTCAAGATGCATCAATCACTTTTCCATGATAATTTGTTGATAGGTAACCTACCCAAAGACGAAAAATAAATAAAAAACTTGTGTTAATTTAGCAGCTCTCTCAAATATCAACCGATACTTCAGTATTTACAAACTAGATATTTTACAAACTATGCAAAGTAAACTCTTCCATCATCATCATCCTCCTGCCTCGAATTCATTTGGGTATGGAATCAGCCTATAATGTTCCCACCTGCTGGGCTTTAGACCTCCTCTCGGTGAGAGGCAGTGGGCCGTAACCCACCACGCGAGCCCCGTGCCGGTTGGTTTTAGAACATGCCGGTTTCCTCTCGACGTTTTACTTCACCATTTTGAGAGCAGTGGTGATGAAATAATTTACACAAAGTAAAGTGTCTGCTTGGGTTTAAACCCACGACCCGTAATTCGCGGCCATTACCACGGGGCCACCACTCGAATTCATTGGGGTATCGTGTTATATATATTATTCTTCCATACATCTCTATCAGCCGTCATCTCATTTTCTTCATCATTATCTTTCACACAATCCATCTGTTATTTCATTGATCTTCCTCTACTCTTATTACAAATTGTATACATTTCGTCTTAGCGGTGCTCGAATAGGTTTCCCATTGTTCGTTAGAACGATCTCTCTAGGCGGATGGCTGTGGACGTTGTAGCAGTGTAAGATGTACCCTTCAGAATTGAGCCGGAGTTTCGCCTTGCAGTCGTGGGCTCTAGAGGAGCATATCCAGTATTTCAGCCGCAGTTTTGTGAATGTGTAACCGTCTATCAAAATGAGGTCCTTTCCTCTTTGTGACGTTATCACTTCATAGTTAAATCCTGTAAATGATTATTGGGTTTTAGTTTTCAAGTTATTCTCTAGAATAATTACTGTCTACCTTACAGATATATGATTAGATGAGAAACTTTCTCATCGAATCATATGTCGTTAACCTTATGCTTTATCTGTAGCACCTTAATATGATCGTTGATTCTTCTTGCAAATTCTGTAGTTTTATCATTTTATTTGTACTCTTCATAATGCGTTTTCATGAGACTTTTAAAATAAAACATTTTCGTTAATTCTCACTTTATTTATTTAATACTTTAAGCACTCAAATGTATAAAAGTGGACTTAATGCCACAGGCATTTTTTACCAGTCAACCTTTGGGTGATGCAGAGACAAACAGTGGTAGGTAGGTGCTATTGTGAAAAATTGAGGTATAAATATTTTTAAATATAAAGTGATGCAAAAACCTACTAATAGCATAAATTTAATATATATACCCTACCACTTTTACTTTTATCTACATTTTATTTAATTTTAGCTAAAACAAGTCCACTAAGAATAGCACACCACGTTATCAATAAACCTAAATAACTGCCTTTGTGATTAATTAACAATACATTTAACTATACTTACATTAAGCTGACGACAATAATTAATACGTAGGGCTGGCCGCATATTGGCTACTATCGCGTGAGCATTTATTTTGTAGAGCCTCTGCACACGAAACAATTGCTCGGCGTCAATCCCAGTTTCTAGTGATGGATATTGCATCCCTTTAGACGTCTGTGCAATAGATTTTGTCACATTAGCAGCTGAAATTTCTCGAGGAAATCAACTTGAGCAAAATTTCGGTCGATTTGAAATAGATAATGACGAATATTAGAAATTTTCGAAGAAATAATGTAATTTCAAAGAATTAGGCATAGTTAAATGAGATAATCGAAAAAATCTGTAAAATCGATGGTAATATGGAGAAGCCACGGGTGCTTCAAAAGTTTTTGGAGGGGATTATTCCTGTCCTTGTCGCGCGGCACGGACAATGTATGAAGTTAAATAGTCGTGCGTGAAGTCACTTTCGTGATAGTGCCCTCTTTGTCTAGCAGTTATTTTAGAACGTTTATAACTTTTTATAGTATTGTTTACACTATTTGCAAACATTTTATTTTCAATTTAAAATTTTAAAAAGTCATCATCCCTATTGCATCGATGACCGTACTGTTGGGCCTACCTATGCAATTATAAATCAAGTGAGATCGCATCAGCAAAAAATAGATAGCGCAAGCTACTTTACAACGTTTGTGGCCAGCCTAAACCTTCAAAAAACTTACATGATCTATCAAGTACAAGTAGATAATACTGTTTTAGTAACATTAAGTACATTTAAACAGAAGGGCAATTCTCGTCATTTTAAGAACGTTCCCAGTCTGATCACAGTGTCAATCTGTCAAAAATACCTCTAATTACTCAACATTTTTGACAAGTCTTTGACATTGATTGTCGCTAAGATGACATTGCGACTAGATTTTGAACGTTTTTCACGGGAATTGGCCTTCAAATCTTGATAACATATTAAATAACAAGTTAAATACATTAACTATCTAATGAAATACATATCTTTTGGTCCCCTACCAATAACACAAACTTTCTTTTTTCCTACTTTTCATAACGACTTCCCCAGTATTATTTTTTGAAAACTGCCTAGGTGGATGGTAGTGTTCGTTGATGACGTATGCGAGATGGCCAGCATCAGGATCAATTCTTAGCTTAGCCCTACATCGTGGCTTATGGGTTGAGCAGCCCCAACCGTGAGAACTCACTTGGGCATACGTGTATCCGTCAATGAGAATCAGGTTCTTTCCTCTCTGTGATTTTGTAATTTCATAGCCTCTAGCTGAAAGTAGAACTCGTATTAGTTAGGGAACTTATTCTTAAGGTCTTCTGTAATCTAGAATGCGAGCCGGCACGTTAAGCCGTTGGTCCCGGCTGTCATTCTTGGAGCTTCAACAGTCGTTACAAGTCGTCAGAAGCCCGATAGTCTGACAACCAGTCTTACCAAGGGGTGTCGTGTTACCCAGTAACTGGGTTGTGGAGGTCAGATAGGCAATCGATTCATGTAAAATACTAGTATGCAACTGCATCCCGTTACACTGGAAGCTGACCCCAACGTAGTTGGGAAAAGACTAGGTAGATTGATATTGTAGCGAGCCAGAGAGCACATCTTGTATGCTTAACTTTGTAATCATGTCCAGGTACAAATAAAATGAGAAAAATTATGTATCAGATTTATTTCAACAAACGAATTGGTAGGGCAGCATTCACTGTAAACATGGAAAAGACAGAGGATGAGGAACTACTTGAGGATATTTCATTACACAAGGATTTTTTTACTGACTAGATTATTTAGAGAAAACTTTTTATTGAGATCAAAATCTATTAATTACAAAAAATATTAAAATACCACAGCATACGCTTTACTTACTACATATAATTTAAATAAATAAATAACTAGATGTAACTTTAATATAATACATAATTATATATTTAGCTAATAATATTTTATTTTTAATATTTTATTTAATATTTAATAATAATATTTTGTGTATTTTTGCTTCTTTTGGCTAAATACCAATCAGGCGATAAAATTGATCTCCAAAATTCAGCTATGTTGCATTTTCAGTCGAGACCCTTTGTTACCTTGCTATCAGTCCGGATGACACATGCATAACTATGATGGTACAGATAGCCAGCCCAAGTCTTACTACAACTGAGGGGCAATTCTCGTAATTTTAAGAACGTTCAGTCTGATCTCAGTCTCAATCTGTCTAAAATACGTCTAATTTCCCTACATTTTGTCAAGTTTTTGACATTTGTTTGTCGCCGAGATGAGACTGCAACTACATTTTGGACGTTCTAAATTACGAGAATTGGCCCTGACCTAACTTATCAATATCAGCCAAATGATTCTTTAAAAATCTCTCCGTGACACATAGGTGAAGTAAGCTGTCAATACTGGCATCAGCTGGAATGACAGCTCACTTCACCTAAGTTTAAAAAAATCTTACCGTGAAAATTTAAGTGAAGTGAAGCTGTCATTGCCACCTGATGACCTCACTTCACCTAAGTTTTCACGGTGAGATATTTTCAAAGTTAGGTGAAGTGTGCTTGAAGTGAGCTATCATAAGGTAGCAATGACAGCTCACTTCAAACTTACCTAACCTAAGTTTGAATGGTGGTTACAGAATAGAGTGGCAGTATTTCCCAGTAAAGGTATTGGAACTCAGCAGACGCTCCATGAAAAATGTTGATATTCCAACTGTTCAAAGTGGAAACCTTCTCCAGCCTAGTCGATGAACGGCTATCGTCTAAATTTACTTCGCTTTTGTAATACAATGTGGCCATTATTATTTTTGAAAAACTGGCGCGGTGGATGGCAATGTTCGTTGTTGACAAATTCCAAGACACCGGAGGAGCTTCTCTTGATTTTAGCTCTGCATTCTGACTTGTTGGAAGAACATCCCCAATAGTTCAAACTCATCTTTGTGTACGTAAACCCGTTGACTAGAAGTAAGTCCTTTCCTCTTTGGGATTTTGTTATTTCATAACTTAAACCTGAAAGCAAAGTTCAGGTATTAAGCGAAAAATTAAACCTCTAGATTCATAAAAACTTGACACTCGTTTAAAAACTCTTTCAGATTTCATCTATCCTTGTCGTTTTAACGCTAATAAAGTGTGTGAGAAAGAGAGCTCTATTTCTCACTTCACGTTATTAGGGGATTAATGTAAACAAATAACTACGTACTTTCAAATAACTTCTAAGCTGCTTACCGCTGCCCCGAAACATAAAGGGCTAAGGAAGGAACACGGGTGGGTTTTAGTCAGGGGTCATTTGATGATTTCCCATCCCAAAAAAAAAATATAGGAGGGAGCGGTCAATTATTAGAAACAAGAACAGATAACTGCTGAGCGGATTGAAGCTTAAAAGCCTGTGAGTCATGCACTTGCTATGTGCTATAAGAGACTTATGAATAACCTATTTTAGGATCAGGTCACTGATACAGAATGTAGATAAGTTTTCATAAGGGAAGACGATTCAAGAATTAGTGTCAAATATGCTTGTCGAATAATATGTAATAGTAATTTATATGTATTTATATATACAGTGTGAGTCTTCATAATGTGCACATATCGAAATGAGGGAAACTAAGCTTAATTTTATCGACGGTTTTTTTTTTTTGACGTGACAACGTCTTAAATTAGGTTGCGACTGGGAGTCACTTATGAAAAAGTGTAACGCTCGGTAACGTTACGATGAGTCACCGAACGAGAGAGAGGCCCGCCGAATGCCTTGCGTCTCTCTCCCACTCAACTATGATCGGATGATCGGTCGTTGTCACGTAAAATCTTCGCCCGTAAAACCGACTTTACAGGCAACCATTTTTTAAATGTAAAAAAAAATTGTAACATTTTTAAAAAAAAATTTCGCTGCTGTAACCCATGTGTAAACAATCGCCCCTCAATTGAGAATTATGTTTTTTTTTTTAACAAAAATCTGATATTTTTTTCATAAATTTTTACAATAATTGTAAAATTACTCAATAAAAGCCCCGATTACCTACCCTTTTTGATTACTTTAAATTATTCTCCATCGTATCAGATTTCCAAACGTAAAAATACCATGTTTATAACTCAATCACAACATTTCCTATCAACTGTTAAAGAAAGGCCTTGCAATCACCATACTTTAGCAGGTAAAGGTCCTTTTAAATATTTTTTATTTTTTCAAATATTTTTCCCGTCGATAAAATTAAGCTATGTTTCCCTCATTTCGTTATGTGCACATTATGAAGACTCACACTGTATATGTAACATGTAATAGTAATTTGTCGAAAAGAGAGGGAAAACACAAAGCAACTACTTAAATAATAACTAATGGAGGTGACAGTTACAAAGATACAGGATAACTTGTAATTTATTAATTCCGGGCCGGATAGTGTGACCCATTTGCAAGAGAGTTTAGAGAAAAGTGATATTTAGTGACAAAATCTGGGAAACTTTAAAAAATACATGAAAATAGGGTATTCTCGAATTCCGTGAATTTTCGCCTCGCCTTAAGAGATAATTGTTGCAAATGGGTCACACTATCAGGTCTTGGAAGGAATACGTCTAATTACAAGTCACCCTGTATATAAGACTAGCTTCAGCCCGTGACTTTGTCCGCGTGAAATTTCACCCTACCCCCATTCACCCTCTTAGGGATGGAATATCGAAAAACCCTTTCTTAGTGGGTACCCACTCTTCACAAAGAATACACCCTCCAAATTTCATGTATCTAGGACCAGCGGTTTAGACTGTGCGTTGATATATCAGTCAGTCAGGAACTCAGGACTTTGAATTTATATACATGTATAGATTATCAACTTTTTTAAAAACGAAATGGAACTTGGAATGAATCATTTGATAATGACAATGAAACGGAAAACAAGTGAACGAAGTAATTATGTTCATTAGTTTAAGTTGAAATCTTTTCGTACTTCTAATGTCATTGAAACACAAAACCATTTCGTATGTCTTTATTTTTATTCAAAAATATATTAGATCCGACTTGCACCACTATAATGATTTGCAAGTTACACGAATAATTTACAATTAAACCTATAAATTTGCGAAAGTTCAGTAGTTTCGAAATCAATACCATCCTTTAGAGCGGATTACACCATAGAAACTGAACGTGATCAGCACTTCTAAACCGCGTTCAAGACCTGTCAGTGTCCATATTCTACAACAATTTTGACACTGACAGCTCTTGAATGTGGTTTAGATTTGCTGCAGTGGTGAACGCGTTCAGTTTCATTGTTGAAATTCGCCCTTAGTCTGTTATGCGTAACGTGCACTTTGCCAAAGTATTTAAGCTGTTTTTTTAGTTCTCATCTGCATCATCCTATAACTTCAAACAGAGAAAAGATTTTGACGATTTTGATCTAAAATTACTATAGTAAAATATCATTTAATTAACTAGCTTCTACCCGCGTCTTCGTCCGCGTGTTTCTTGTTCCCCAGACCCACCTAGTCGCTTCGCATCGCCAGCCCGCGCGACTACTTCGTTTTCGCTTAGCATTCTCAATGACTTTTCGTCTTTTTGCTCAGCTCCTCAAAATCCTACTTTGATGCTAAGTAGCCTATAGCCTTTCTGAGGAATTGGGCTATCAAATGCAAAAAAAAAATTGAAATCCGACTGGTAGTTTCAGAAATTAGCGCGTTCAAACAAACAAACTCTATACCTACTATACAACGTTATTTTTAGTATATGCGAAACTTGAATATAGTTTGTTCCTATGGTTTGTTCAGAATAAGTAACAGAATCGATTCCAATAATTTTTACCCCATGTTATATTTTGTGCCAAAAATATTTAAAAAAGGTTAAAAGTTGGACACCGAGCGACACTAAGTAGGTTATCCAATCTCCGCGCCGAACGGTTAGGTACCTAGGTACTATTTATCAATGAGCGGGACACGGCGCGGGTGGGTTTTTGTACGGACAACCAGGTAACTTAACAAGCTTATAAATTTGTGATTTTTCATGATACAGTTTTGAAATTTTGTACATAGATTATTTACATAAAAATACTAGACACGTGTTTCGGGTTTCGCAAATACTAAAAATAATGTTGTAGATTACAAAAGTACATATTGCCCATCTTTAGTTTTAATGTACTTCCTAGGCGGATGGGAATGTTCATTGTTTATTTTAGTAATACCGCCATTTTGGTGTAGAGTCAGTTTAGCTTTACAATTAGGATGTCTAGTGGAACAGGTCCAAGAGTATACACCTGTTTTACTAAACGTGTGACCCCCCACTAGAATTAGATCCTTGCGTTTTCGTGATCTCACCCAATCATAGTGAGGACCTGAAACAACTGATAAAATTAACATAACAAAATTTATATGTAAAATTAACTTTATAAACCATAAAAAATAATATTAATTATATGGAGATTTTTTTATCTATACTAATATTATAAAGCTGCAGAGTTTGTTTGTTTGTTTGTTTGTTTGTTTGTTTGAACGCGCTAATCTCTGGAACTACTGGTCCGATTTGAATGATTCTTTTAGTGTTGGGTAGTCCATTTATCGAGGAAGGCTATAGGCTATATTTTTTTGTTCAAAATTAGGGATCCGTAATAAAATTGCTATTTTGTAACACAAGGTGTAAAATCGAAAACTTATTTTTGCGTGCGCTGCAAAAACTATTGACAATAGAACAAAATTATGTACTACGGGTTTGTAGAGCCCATTAAGACCTACAAAAAAGTCCGCGAGAACATATATCTAGCTATCATGGTTTAATCACAATAACCGATTTTGTGTTCAAAATAATTATTAAATCGTCTGAAGAAAAAAAAACTACGTTAAATATGTATCGTAATATTAATCTTTATCGAAATTAAGCATTATGTTATCAAGAGTATTTATGAAGAAGTAAAATACTTTTTGTTTCATCTCAATCGGATATTTCGTTTAAAAGTTATCACGTGTGTAAGATGTTATGAGTTGGTACCTATTAAGGAGTTATGGGCCATAGAGTTTTTTATCTATACTAATCTATACTAATATTATAAAGCTGCAGAGTTTGTTTGTTTGTTTGTTTGTTTGTTTGTTTGAACGCGCTAATCTCTGGAACTACTGGTCCGATTTGAATGATTATTTTAGTGTTGGGTAGTCCATTTATCGAGGAAGGCTATAGGCTATATTTTTTTTCTTCAAAATTAGGGATCCGTAATAAAATTGCTATTTTGTAACACAAGGTGTAAAATCGAAAACCTATTTTTGCGTGCGCTGCAAAAACTATTGACAATAGAACAAAATAATGTACTACGGGTTTGTAGAGCCCATTAAGACCTACAAAAAAGTCCGCGAGAACATATATCTAGCTATCATGGTTTAATCACAATAACCGATTTTGTGTTCAAAATAATTATTAAATCGTCTGAAGAAAAAAAAACTACGTTAAATATGTATCGTAATATTAATCTTTATCGAAATTAAGCATTATGTTATCAAGAGTATTTATGAAGAAGTAAAATACTTTTTGTTTCATCTCAATCGGATATTTCGTTTAAAAGTTATCACGTGTGTAAGATGGGGCCATAGAGTTTTTTATCTATACTAATAATAAAGCTGAAGAGTTTGTTTGTTTGAACGCGATAATCTCTTTAACTACCGGTCAGATTTGAATTCTTTTTGCATTTGATAGCCCAATTCTTGAGGAAGGCTATAGGCTATTTAACATCACGCTATGACCCTTAGGAGCCGAGCAAAAAGAAAAAAACTCAGAGTGAACGGTAAGCGAATACGAAGTGTTGCGACGCGACGGGGTGGGGGTACAAGAAATTTCACGCGGACGAAGTCGCGGGCAGAAGCTAGTATTAAAATATTTAGTAAGTACCTGTAAAATATTTTATAAAAAAATTATTTTCTATTCAACTCTTCTCTATGCACAAAGGCTAATTCAAAGTAGCCCCCCCGCCTCACATACATTATCAGTCTATAATTCGTCTGACCTGCTGATAATCTCCCACCAGCCGGTCGATTCTGTAAAAATCTCACCGTGAAAACTTAGGTGAAGTGAGTTTGTTTTTGCTAGGAATTGACACTATTGACAGCTCACTCTACGCTCACTTCACCTAAGTTTTCACGGTAAGATTTCTAGAGAATACCACCGCTGAAGTAAGAGTCGCCTTGGCTAACTTGGAAGTCCTAAACAGACTTCGAACCCAGGTTAGTCATTGGAGACAAGATCTCCAATGACTAACCTGGGTTCGAAGACTGTTGTCTCAGGTGGAGATTCATATAAGATTCCAATGGAACTACTGGACGCTCCTGATTACGCTTAAACTCGTAGCCACGTTTTGGATTGACTCAATAGATGGTATAAATCTACTCGCTAAGAGGCAGAAGCGTATATTATGTATTATGTTCATACAGTTAACCACTAAAATATCCACACAGTGGGTGTCAAACAGCAGCAAACGTCAACGCGGCAGGCACAGGAGGAGATAGCGGGACTGTCTCAACTTTTTGCATAAGGATTGACCACAAACATCAGTAGATAGGAATAAGAGAAAGGAGGGAAGGGAGGCTTTTGCCCTGCAGAGAGACACAAACGGCTATAAATAATTAATGATAATAATTTTCATACACAAGTACCCCAACAACACTAGGCAAAATTTATTAAAGGAATCTAGTGTCTAGGAATTTCCTTCTATACCGGAAAGGCTCCTTGTTACATACAAACACGTACACATACGTGCACAATTTTACATGTATGTTCACAAAGATTAACTCTATTAACTGCATCTGTTTATTTTACAAAATGTACTGCACTGTGCACTCTCTATGGTTTCTTCACTATATGTTCAAGTGAAAGAGGAAAATGAAAATCTACTATCGCATTTATCGCCATACATACATGAGCTGAATATTTGTTCCTTCGCCGTATGCAAAAGGCCTTTTGCGGTGGGACAATTACAGGCTGGTTTAAAAGAACAATACTTTATTACGTTATAAGTTTATAACACATTACATTAATAAATTTGCAACAATAATCATTATTGTCAACATTTAAAATTAATTTCCCTAAGTAAATTACGGTGATTATTACTAACAGTTTCAATGTTACCAGTCAGGCTAAGACTTAATTTCACTTTGCAGTAGGGGTTTCCAGAAGAACAACTCCAAGCTTATACATATATGTGCTAGTTCTTTTGAACATATATCCCTCAACTAGAATGAGATTCTTCCCTTTCTAAGATAGAAACCATTTATACTGAACACCTGCAAGACAAAAAGATAGAATGGAATTACTATTTCTAAAATTAACCCTAGGTATCCCAATCAAGTAAGCATACAACCTCGGAATGAAAAAAATAGTAAGCTGAAGTTTCTCCACACCTTCGTTTTGATCTTCTACACCGACTTAAAAGTTACATAGGTATTTATACCGAGTGGCAGTGATATCAACGCGCAAACTGAAACCATGAATTCAGCAAATAATCCTAGAGCGTAGAAACTTATCGTCGGTTAATAAAAAAATCAGCTCATCATCTGCCTAGCCTTTTCCCAACTATGTTAGGGTCGGCTTCCAGTCTAACCGGATGCAGCTGAATACCAGTATTTTACATGGAGCGACTGCCTATCTGACCTCAACAACCCTGTTACTGGGTAATACAATACCCCTTGGTAAGACTGGTTGTCAGACTTTCGGGCTTCTGACTACCCGTAACGACTGTCAAAGTTCCACGAATGACAGCCGGGACCAACGGCTTGACGTGCTTTCCGAAGCACGGAGGGGTCACGGTATGTAAATATGGTCACCCATCCACAGACCAACCGCGGCAAGCGTAGCTTAACCTGATCGATCGACCTGTGCGGGTGTTATTGTTTAGCAGCTGTTTCCTACAAAAGAGCAATGCCTACGTTATGTACTGAACAGCATTATTTTTTTACCGACGAAAAATTTCAATGCAGGGGCGTTCGTATGTACCTAATGAATCCATGGTAACAGGTTTTGCGTCAAAGTCCCTGGCATCCTGTATTATCACGTTTCTTACTATTTTCAAGCTCAATAATCGCGATTACATGTTTTTACGGGTACGTATTTGAATATCGAAGATTAAAATACCGACTGTTAAAATATCGATGTTCGAAACATCGAAAATGGAAATATCGAACGATCATATAACCGAAAATTAAAATATCGAAAGTTTATATTATCGAATGGTTAAATATCCTACGTCCAATATATCTAAAATCTAAATATCTACAAAAGTTACATCGAAAGATCTAAATATCGAAATACAGATTATCGAACGTCCTAAATATCGATGGGTAATTATTTGAACATCGAAAATTAATATACCTACGTGTAAAAATGAGTTAATTTTCAACATTTAATACATTCATTCATTCACCCTAAAAATACGTACCTACAAGTTAAAATATCGAACAAATTTTGATAAAGTAGTATGAGTGGAAAAAGGTTGCTTCTGCAACGTCTCCGGCGCTACGGGAAGTGCAACCCCTTCGCCCTTGCGTAACAAAGGATAGGCACCCATGTTCACCTCCGCAGCTTCGGCTTGCTGGTCGCCGGAGGCGACCAGCCTCAGCCGCTACGGTTCCCACGGGTGCCTATGCTTTGTTGCAGCGGGCGGGGGTTGCCCTCCCTTCGCGCCTCCGGATTTTTATATACACTCTAGGGGTAACAGCCAAAAGACTACGTAAATTCGGGGTGCCCCAATTCGGTTTTGGAACAATTTCGACCTATTTTATCCATGAAAATCAGTGTCCAGTGTACAAGACTAGGTCAATCGTGAAGGTATTATTTAAATTAAAATATTTTCTTGAAAGTCAATATGTTGTGCAGGTTGTGCTACTAAAGTTAGTGACAGAAACGTATCGCTGCAAAACCGACTCCACGTAGTCTTGTCTGCCCTACCCCTAGAGTGTAATTTAGAATCGCGTAGTCGCGGAGGGGCGAGGCAGCCTTTAAACCATCTGCGACGTTAAGCTCGCGTGGGACTGCCGGAGCCCTGCAGCGCCGGAGCCGTGACAGAAGCCATGCTTGCTTGCATGTTGCATGATTGCTGCATGCTTGTTTGCTAGATGGAAATCAGGTGGGTTACAAAAAAAAAACAAGGAAAACCTCATGTAATGTAGGTACTTTAATTATTTTTACATAATAAAAACCCAAACGTAACGTAACGTAGATATTAAGAACTTCGATGTATTAAATGTTGATATTTTGAACTTAGGCATAATGTCATTCGATATTTTGAATCATTCGAAATTTTAATCACTCGACATTTCAATCTTCGACGTTTTAAGCGTAGTTATAACAATTTTCGACATTTTGATACAATCGATATTTAAATTTTCGATGTTTTGAACATCGATATTTTAACAGTCGATATTTTAATTTTCGATATTCAAATACGTACCCGTTTTTACACATAACTCTTTTTCTAATACGTATGATTCAGCTTTTTCGCATTCCTAGGTTCCCATACCGTTCGAATTACAAGACTGGGCTAATAGAATCTTATAGAAAGAAAATAAACCTGAACCTTCACCCATAGTTTATACAAAGAGTTACCTCTTTTCCGAGTATGTCATCTTGTCATCAACTAAGGACATAACTGAGGATGAGTGTGGTAATTGTAAATTCTAGTGATTTGTCCTTGGATGTTGAGCGTCAGTCTAGCCTTACAATCAGGTCTTCTCGTAGAACAAGCCCAGTGGTTTCTGTACTTCCTGGAAAACGTGTAACCGCCGACCCGAATTTGGCAGTTCCCTCGACGTGACGTCACTAGTTCGTAACCCATATAATCTACGACAATAAGAGTTCAATTGTTTTTATTTTGTACTTTATTACCTCATCTGAAACTCAAGCTGATGTCAGAATTTTCGCCTTTTATTTATCTTTTACTCGAACTTTTTACCACAAAATAAAACAAAAGTGAAAAATTAATTCCTTAGGCACTCGATATTTCACTCGCTTACCGAATGATCGAAAAATGAAATGAAAGGAGCGGATGAACGTTCATTCCTAAGAAATATGTCATGTTGTCGGTGTTGTGTGAACGTGGAATGAAACAAAATGAACCTTCACTGATTGAAGCGTCTGATATCGGCTTTAATTTAAGTTTCCCAAACGTCAGATAATGCGTAGAACCAGCTTAAGAGCAGGCGAATAAAACATAATATTGAAGTGTTTTCAAGTGTATTTAAAAAAAAATAACTTTTTGTTTCATTACAAATAGAAATAACCCTAATAAGTATACAGATTTTACATTAGAAAAGACTTGTACTTGTAGGTATATAGGTACCCCTTAAAAATTATTTTAAGTAATTGTTTTTTCTCTTTTCACTGGTCTTATAACTTATTGAAGAATAGTTAAGAAAAAGTTTATTAACAACAATATTATAATTTAACTACATAATAATAAAACAAAGCTAAACAAAACGCCGATAAATAACTAGGTATTCTTGTATATATATTATATGTATTACATGATATGCAATCATCAAAATATACCAATACTTTATGTTTATATGTATATACAGGAATGACGCTTTACCAAATAGTAATAGGTACTAACAAAATTATGGGTAATGTGCCTAAATATAAAAATAAATAATAAATTTACCTCGTGACATGTTAATGTACTGACGCCAGCACATCAAGCTACTACAATCTGTCAAATTTCTTTAATAGATTTTCAACTTTATCGCTATATATATAAGGTTCAAAGTTGATTGGGAAAATTTAACAGTTTCGGGTCGCTTGATGTACTGGCGTCTGCAGTACCTGACCTAGAATGTCAACTTACCTACCACAGGAGAAAGATTTGTTGGATGTTCGGACTAGCATAAACTCACGTATAACAACTACTTCTAATTCCGTAGCAAGAATGATCATGTAGGTAGGAACACGAGGTCGTCTACTCAACGACTGCCGCCCTACATACACAAACTGCTGGGTTAAATACACAAACTCACACCCTTTTCCCATGGGAGTATGCAGAAACTACAGAATGCCACTTGCCACGATCCTGACATAGGTACTCTTTTGCTTCGTTCACATTCATACATCTAGTCGCGAGTACGCACCGACCTTTCTAAAGAACTTCACCAATAACGTCAGTATATGTCCTCCTAGGGCGTTTCCACTTACATCTGCCAAGTAAATGCCTTTCCTTAGTCGCCTTTTAGCCATCCCCTTAACATGACCAAACTACCTAAGAATTTTATTTCAATTTTTTGTCACTACATCTTCTTTCAATCCGCTATACGCTGCCGCCGCTGGGCGCTGGGGCTGGCCGCTGGACCTAAACTTTGACTAGTAACCAATCGCCGGTCGGCTGAGCGGAAGCCTTCTTGTCACAGTCTTCACAACGTGCAGCTGCTGACTACTTCTGTTCTGTGCTCGTAATTATATATCTTCTAATCTTCTAATATTCTGATCTTTTTGTATGCACGCGTTTCTGAGACATATCAAACTAATTCTGTTTCTTTTCTCCCTTTACAAAATTTTTTCGCAACAAAATTCCAATATTATTCCTAATAACTTCTCTTAAAGCCTAACATATTGTCCTTGACTTGTTATAACATATTTCCTGACTGGATGTATATGCTCCGTGACGTCACGGATTCTGCCGTCCTTATACAGTCTTAGAGTAGCTTTGCAATCCGGATAATGCGTTGAACAGGTCCACCTGGAGGGAGTGGCTCTGGCAAATGTGTATCCTTGAAAAAGTATCAAATCTCTTCCTCGTTGCGATTTCACTATCTGATACTCTGTAAAATAAAAATATTATTGTTTATTTCTAAATATTTCATAAGACTTCTGCCTAAACCGAGCTGCAATATTGTATGCGCCACAGCTTTGCATTGTCGTGTTACTAGAAGACATGCAGGCATTAAAGATGAGGGCAAAAGACCCAGAGACCGAAGCCCAAAACGGTGGTCGGAGCAAATATAGTCCTCATTATCGATTTAGATAACGGCGACCCTTTGAAATTATTTCCTAGCATATGCCCTAATACTCGTATGACTCGCTAGACCGAATTTTGTTTTGAATACCCGATCACAACTAATGCAATAGAGTTGGCCGGCAGAGTTAAAGGTATAAGTATAGGAGGCATTTTTTAAAGCCAGATAATTCTGTAATAGATTTTATTTGTAAGTCTTAAGCCTATTGCTCTTTTTATTATATTATCTCGTCTATAAATATACTTAATTATTAAAAATATTCTTAAATAACATACTACTTAATAGTTTTGCGAGGGACACTGATGAACCAGAATTGTACATAACCAGCCTATAATGTTCCCAATGCTGGGAAAAAGGCCTTTTCTCGGTGAGAGGGAGCGGGCCGTAATCCACCACGCGGGCCCAATGCGGGTTGGTAAATGTCACATGTCTTCAAATTTTTGGTTCTAGGACATGCCGGTTTCCTCACGATGTTTTCCTCCATCGTTTTGAGAGCAGTGGTGAAGAAATAATTGACCAGAATTGTAATTAGGTCAAATAGAAAGAAATAAAATACGTTTATTTGCGGCAAACATGACGCATAAAAATAAAAACACATACAAAATAACAATTTGGGAGAAAGTTTGCGTCACATCTACGCAAAACGGCCATCGCTCAGCATAATGCTAAGACCCTATATGAGACAGATTTTAATATCTAAATTTTGAATTTATATACGAACATTCTTTCCACCTATCTTACAATATCTTGGTGGGTGAGGATGTTCGTTATAAATGCTGACGATATTTTGGTCTAGATCCATCTTGAGTTTCGCCTTGCACTTCGGATTCTTCGTAGAGCAGACCCAAGTGGACGAATAAGACCCTAGACTGACCTGTGAGAAGGTGTGTCCTCCGACGAGAATCAACTGCTTGCCCATTTGTGACTTTACAAACTCATATTCGTAATCTGTGCGAATGATAAAAATTTATGTACTTAATTTCTTTAACTGTGATATATTATTACATAAAGACTGCCTCGTTGGTCTAGTGGTGGCAAGTTCTACTGCTAGGCATGAGGTCCTGGGTTCGATTCCCAAGTGGGACAAAGTGTTAGGTATTGGGTGTTTCTATCACGAATTTACTACAAGATGTAGGAACGAGTCTGATGACGAAAATATAGTTTTAAGATCTTTTGTCCGTTTGTTTGGATCGGCGCAAGAACGGCTGAGCGGATTTTTATGAAAATTGGCACACAGTATTTTATAACCTGTATTAACAGGCAAAAGCTAGTCTATAATATAATATAATATTCCACAACTATCACACAACGCCGTCTAGTCTCAAGCTAAGCAGAGCTTGTGTTATGAGTACTAGACAACTGATAAACATACTTATATATTTCTAAATACATACATATATAGATAAATTACACCCAGACACAGAACAAATGATCATGCTCATCACACAAACATTTGTCCTGGGTGGGAATCGAACCCACGACCTCCGGCATAGCAGTCATAGTCACTGACCACTAGACCAACAGGCCAGAATATAGAATAATAATAATTATTAAGAAATTAGATAATAAAAAAAGAGATAATTCTGTAACAGATTTTATTTCAAGTCTTAGCCGCTACTTTAACTTAACTTTATCTTGTATGTATCCATAAACATACTTCAAAATTAAACATATTCTAAATAATATTCTACACAAAGTGTTAAAAAATTAACCCGACAAACTCTAAGAGGTGCTTTAGACCATCGAACTGAACAACTTTCACTATGGGACCAACTCTGAAATCACGAAAACAAATCTGCTGTTTCATACATTTTGGTCAAGTACCTACGTATTGAACTTTTGTATTAAACAGCAGATTTTTTATAATACCTACTTGACCAAAATGTATGAAACAGCAGATTTTTTTCGTGATTTCATAGTTTGTTCCATAGTGAAAGTTGTTCAGTTCGATGGTCTAAAGCACCTCTTAAAGTTTGTCGGGTTAATTTTTTAAGACCTTATACATAACAGAATCTGGGAGACACTGAAAGCGGAAACACACTTATAATAACACACCACGTTACGCGACATCAATGAAGCTTACTCATTGGCCACATTTTTCATCTCGTTGAGCTATTTTCGTCATTTGGCCAATAAGTAAGCGTGGGATGGCGTCGGGTTACAAGTGTGCTGCGGCCTTAACGGTGGAGTTTCTTGCCCACTCTTCTCCATACGAAACTACCCTTTGGAAGAGGCGACTAGAATCAATCCTATTTTTTTTGTAAAGGGCTTTGAAGATCCGAGCATACCTACTGTCGCGCCATTTTGAAAATGGCAGCCACGCATGAGACCTATATATAAATGGATAACTGACATCAATGAAAACGGAAAACATAGTAAAACCAAACCCCGTAAAGTATCACTTTTCCGAGATATTAACGTTGAAAGTTGACCACGTGACGCAATCATCAACTTTGACGAAACAGAATTATAATTACATAGATCTAATTTCCTAACATTGTAATTTTGAATTCATATACGAATATTAATACCCCCGATCTTACAATATCTTGCTGGGTGAGGATGTACGTTATAAATGCTGACGATATTTTCTTCTAGATCCATCTTGAGTTTCGCCTTGCACTTCGAATTCTTCGTAGAGCAGAGCCAAGTGGACGAATAAGACCCTAGACTGACCTGTGAGAAGGTGTGTCCTCCGACGAGAATCAACTGCTTGCCCATTTGTGACTTTACAAACTCATATTCGTAATCTGTGCGAATGATAAAAATTATGTACTTAATTTCTTTAACTGTGATATATTATTACATAAAGACTGCCTCGTTGGTCTAGTGGTGGCAAGTTCTACTGCTAGGCATGAGGTCCTGGGTTCGATTCCCAAGTGGGACAAAGTGTTAGGTATTGGGTGTTTCTATCACGAATTTACTACAAGATGTAGGAACGAGTCTGATGACGAAAATATAGTTTTAAGATCTTTTGTCCGTTTGTTTGGATCGGCGCAAGAACGGCTGAGCGGATTTTTATGAAAATTGGCACACAGTATTTTATAACCTGTATTAACAGGCAAAAGCTAGTCTATAATATAATATAATATTCCACAACTATCACACAACGCCGTCTAGTCTCAAGCTAAGCAGAGCTTGTGTTATGAGTACTAGACAACTGATAAACATACTTATATATTTCTAAATACATACATATATACATAAATTACACCCAGACACAGAACAAATGATCATGCTCATCACACAAACATTTGTCCTGGGTGGGAATCGAACCCACGACCTCCGGCATAGCAGTCATAGTCACTGACCACTAGACCAACAGGCCAGAATATAGAATAATAATAATTATTAAGAAATTAAATAATAAAAAAAGAGATAATTCTGTAACAGATTTTATTTCAAGTCTTAGCCGCTACTTTAACTTAACTTTATCTTGTATGTATCCATAAACATACTTCAAAATTAAACATATTCTAAATAATATTCTACACAAAGTGTTAAAAAATTAACCCGACAAACTCTAAGAGGTGCTTTAGACCATCGAACTGAACAACTTTCACTATGGGACCAACTCTGAAATCACGAAAACAAATCTGCTGTTTCATACATTTTGGTCAAGTACCTACGTATTGAACTTTTGTATTAAACAGCAGATTTTTTATAATACCTACTTGACCAAAATGTATGAAACAGCAGATTTTTTTCGTGATTTCATAGTTTGTTCCATAGTGAAAGTTGTTCAGTTCGATGGTCTAAAGCACCTCTTAAAGTTTGTCGGGTTAATTTTTTAAGACCTTATACATAACAGAATCTGGGAGACACTGAAAGCGGAAACACACTTATAATAACACACCACGTTACGCGACATCAATGAAGCTTACTCATTGGCCACATTTTTCATCTCGTTGAGCTATTTTCGTCATTTGGCCAATAAGTAAGCGTGGGATGGCGTCGGGTTACAAGTGTGCTGCGGCCTTAACGGTGGAGTTTCTTGCCCACTCTTCTCCATACGAAACTACCCTTTGGAAGAGGCGACTAGAATCAATCCTATTTTTTTTTGTAAAGGGCTCTGAAGATCCGAGCATACCTACTGTCGCGCCATTTTGAAAATGGCAGCCACGCATGAGACCTATATATAAATGGATAACTGACATCAATGAAAACGGAAAACATAGTAAAACCAAACCCCGTAAAGTATCACTTTTCCGAGATATTAACGTTGAAAGTTGACCACGTGACGCAATCATCAACTTTGACGAAACAGAATTATAATTACATAGATCTAATTTCCTAACATTGTAGTTTTGAATTCATATACGAATATTAATACCCCCGATCTTACAATATCTTGCTGGGTGAGGATGTACGTTATAAATGCTGACGATATTTTCTTCTAGATCCATCTTGAGTTTCGCCTTGCACTTCGAATTCTTCGTAGAACAGACCCAAGTGGACGAATAAGACCTTTGAACGGCCTTCCCGAAGGTGTATCCTCCGATGAGAATCAACTGCTTGCCCTTTTGTGACTTTACAAACTCATATTCGTAATCTGTGCGAATAATAAACATATGTACTTATTTTTTAACTGTGATACAGTTTAACATATCTACGGCGTAATTGCGTAACACATCAGTAGCAGTGGCTTTCATTTTAACAGTTCAACAAAATTCACTGCGTTATTACGTTGTTGAGCAGGCAAAGTTTTCGATTATACAGTGTGAGTCTTCATAATGTGCACATATCGAAATGAGGGAAACATAGCTTAATTTTATCGACGGAAAAAATATTTGAAAAAATAAAAAAATATTTAAAAGGATCTTTACCTGCTAAAGTATGATGATTGCAAGGCCTTTCTTTAACAGTTAATAGGAAATGTTGTGATCGAGTTATAAACATGGTATTTTTACGTTTAGAAATCTCATACGATGGAGAATAATTTAAAGTAATAAAAAATGGTAGGTAATCGGGGCTTTTATTGAGTAATTTTACAATGATTGTAAAAATTTATGAAAAAATATCAGATTTTTGCTAAAAAAAAACCGTAATTCTCAATTGTGGGGCGATTGTTTACAATTTTTTTTTCATTTTAGTTTTTTTAAATATTTTTTCCGTCGATAAAATTAAGCTTAGTTTCCCTCATTTCAATATGTGCACATTATAAAGACTCACACTGTATAAAGCACCATGATTAGCAATATCATTCAAAATGATTCAGATTGTGATTGAAAGTGTGTTACGAAATTAGGGTGCTGATACAAATCTCTTTTAAGTTGTGAAAGGTTATAAATCAGATCGGGTACCGAAAAATATTTTATCGAGAAATTTTACCCTGGCATACGTATATACTTGTATTTTTGAAATTTCTTATTTATTTGATTTACCTACATACGAACATTTTTACCACCTATCTTACAATATCTTGCAGGGTGAGGATGTTCGTTATACAGGTTGACGATATTATGATCTCGATCTAGCTTGAGTTTTGCCTTGCACCTCGGATTCCTCGTAGAACAGATCCAAGTAAGCGAAGTGTTCTTTGAGAAGGTGTATCCTCCGACGAGAATCAACTGCTTGCCCATTTGAGATTTTACAAACTCATATTTGCAATCTGTGCGAATGAAAAATATTTTTTTTATTGATATAGCCATTTTTACACAAAAATCGTGTATACAGGGTTATTGGTAAAACATTCACAACCTCTTAAGAGGTCATTGTACTCATCATTATGAACAACTTTTACTATGGGATCAAACCTGAAATCGCGAAAAAAAATCTGCTGTTCCCTACATTTTGAGGAGTATACAAATATAAATGTAGGGAACAGCTGGTTTTTTTTTCGCGATTTCAGGTTTGGTCCTTGTTGACGATTCTACGTCGACTGTTTAGCTACAGGAGCGAATAAATAAAATGCGTGGACTATAACAATTTGGTGTAATGCACGAACACAAGTTTTAAAACAAAACGCAGTGCCGTTGTCGTGGTAAGATTTTAAGTGAGCCGACGGAGCGGGAAAAGGCGCGAGCGCGCCCGCGCCACCCGCGAGCCCCTCAGTCGCCGCCGTCGCCCGATGCTGATGCCGCAGCCCGCGCGCCCCCTCAGCCACCGCGCGCCTCCAACCAGTCGTAGGCATGTCATGCATAAACAGTCCTATAACAAAAGTAGTTCATATTGATGAGTACAATGACCTCTTAAGATGTTGTTAATGTTTTACCAATAACCCTATATAAGGTCAAAATATTTCGATCGAGAATTTTTACTCTGACTTAACATATTCACTTTTTAAAATTAATAGTTTTATTTATGATGATGATGCAATCCGACCGATTTCGGCCAGGGCGATCGCTTCAACTCCACAGTAGCTGCCGTTCGTGCGCTCGCATGTGGCTTATGTAGCCAATCTTCTTCAAGAAAACCCTCGCACAATGTGGGCAGTGTGTGTGTGGTGTGTGTGTGTGTGGCAGTTTTATTTATATTAGGGTTACTAAATGGTTCAATACTTTTGTGTATTTTATTTGTTTACATACGAAAATTCATTCCATCAATCTTACAATATCTTAACGGATGAGGATGTTCCATAGACAGACTGATGATGTTTTGATCTCCATCCACCTTGAGTTTCGCCTTGCACTTCGCATTCCTCGTAGAGCAACTTCAAGTGGACGAAGTTCGTCCACTTGGTTTGGTTACACCTTCGCTAATATCATTTTTAATTTTGAAAAAACATTAAAGATTTATAACGATTTAAAATGGGTTAGCAAAAATTCTCACTTAAATTTTCAAAACTCGTATAATATTATGTGTTAGGAGGCAAATAATTATTATAACATATTTCAATATAATTTTAAAAATTGAGTTAATATTATAATTGAGATAATTTTAATCTTTTAAATTTCCTTTTACATCACACTAATATTATAAAGGCGACAGTTTGTGAGTGTGTTTGTATGTTTGTTACTTCTTCACGCACAAGCGGCTGGACCAATTTTGATAAAATTTGGTATGGAGGTAGCTGACACCCTGGATTAACACATAGATACTTTTTATCCCGCTATACCCACGGGATCGAAACTTATTCGGGTGAAACCGCGGGGCGCAGCTAGTATTCCTATATTTTTTTAATTCCTTATTTATTTGATTTATATACTACGATAATTCACTCCATCAATCTTACAATATTTTGACGGGTGAGCATGTTCGTTATACAGCCTGATGATGTTATCTCGATCCACCTTCAGTTTCGCCTTGCGCTTCGAATTCCTCGTGGAACAGACAAAAGTACCCTATTGTCGCAATTTAAAAAATCTGTTATTTATTCGCACAGGTTACGAATATGAGTTTGTAAAGTCACGTAAGGGTAAGCATTTGATTCGCGTCGGAGGATACACCTTCTCAAAGAAAGTTAAAGCTTCGTCAACTTTCTTTGAGAAGGTGTATCCTCCGACGCGAATCAAATGCTTACCCTTACGTGACTTTACAAACTCATATTCGTAACCTGTGCGAATAAATAACAGATTTTTGAAATCGTGGCAATAACAATTTTAACATCAAAGTTAGGTTGTGATTGTGACGAATAGGATTCGGTTCTGAATTTTTCCTGCGAGAATTTTTACCTAGACCTCAAAATTCACTGTTAGGTACAATCCTCTTACGGAGTTCATTTTTAAAACACCGCTTTAAAATTTGTTCTGTAGTTTAGAACCACAAAAGGACACACTCACAAACACGAAAAGCCTATTCGTTTTATTGTATACTATTTACTACATTAAATTTACAACATCATTTAATAACAAGGTACATACCTACAATTTACATAAGAATACATTCCACATTCTTCTCGCCTATCGTACATTTGATAAAAATGTTGACAATATTTTGTTCTAGATCTATCTTAAATGTCGCCTTGCACTTCGGATTCTTCGTAAAACTGACCTACGTAGACGAGTCAGTCCCTTGACCGACCTTTGAGAAGGTGTATCCACCGACGAGAATCAACTGCTTGCCCTTTTGTGACTTTACGATCTCATAGTCTTAATCAGTGCAAATATCAAACATATATATATTTTTTATTATGATATAAATTTACTCAAATTTAGAGAAGATTTGGATCGAGAATTTCCGCAATTCTTTGTTTTTTCAATCTTTGTATTTTTCAAAATCCTGATTTATTTTGTTTACAGACGATAATTAATTCCATCAATCTTACAATATCTTGACGGGTGAGGATGTTCGTTATACAGGCTGATGATATTTTGATCTCGATCCACCTTCAGTTTCGCCTTGCACTTCGGATTCCTCGTAGAACAGACCCAAATAGGTGATGTTTGACCTTTCCTTGAGAAGGTGTATCCTCCGACCAGAATCAACTGCTTGCCCATTTGTGACTTTACAAACTCATATTCGTAACCTGTGCGAATAAATAACAGATTTTTTAAATTGCGACAATAGGGTACGAACACATTTTTGTAATCTGTGTACCTAAATTAATAACAGATTAAGAATTTTTACGAATGTTAGGTCGATACGAATAGGATTCGGTTCTGATTTTTTCTGCGAGAATTTATCCCATACCTTAAAATACACTGTCGAGACAGTGTTTTTCTATAGGTGTACCAGTGCCAGTGTAATCCTCTTACGGAATTCATTTTCTAAGTGATGGCGAAAACCGCTTCAAAATTCAGTTTACATTTTAGAAGAACTAGGAAACACACAAATACAAAAAGTCACTTCGTTTTAGGTATACTATTTATTACATTAAATTTATTATATCATTTAATAACAAGGTACACACAATTTACATAACTTTCTTCCCACCTATATTGTACAATATCGTGGTTGGTGAGCGTGATCGTTATAAATGTTGACGTTACTTTGTTCTAGATCCTGAGTTTCGCCTTGCACTTCGGACTCTTTGTAGAACAGACCCCATTGGACGAATAAGACCCCGACTTTACGATCTCATATTCGTAATCAGTGCGAGTAACAAACATAAATAATTGTGATAAAGTTTTACTCAAAATTAGATGGTTACGAATCGGATCCGATTCCGAGAAATAAATTGATAGAGAATTTTTACCCTGGCTTCCATAAATTTTTTTTTCAGCCTTTGTATTTTTGAAATTCCTTATTTATTTGATTTACACACGATAATTAATTCCATCAATCTTACAATATTTGGACGGGTGAGGATGTTCGTTATACAGGCTGATGATATTGTGATCTCGATCCACCTTCAGTTTCGCCTTGCACTTCGGATTCTTCGTAGAACAGACCCAAGTAGACGAAGCTGGACCTTTCTTTGAGAAGGTGTATCCTCCGACAAGAATCAACTGCTTACCCTTTTGTGAATTTACAAACTCATATTCGTAACCTGTGTGAATTAATAACAGATTTTTAAATATTTTTTACGAATATGGTAGGTCGGTACGAATAGGATTCGGTTCTAATTTTCTGGGAAAAAATTTTCTAGACCTTAAAATACAGTCTTTAACCTCTTACGGAATTATTTTTTTGAAGTAATGGCGAAACCGCTTCAAAATTCATTTTAGAGTTTAGAAGAATTGGGGAAACATACTCACAAACACAAAAAGCCACTTCGTTTTAGGTATACTTACATTTACTACATCATTTAATAACTTAATAACATACAATTTACATAAGAACATTCTTTCCACCTATTTTACAATAATGTATTCGTGGGGGTGTTCGCTATAAATGCTGACGATATTTTGTTCTAAATCCATCTTGAGTTTCGCCTTGCACTTCGAATTCTTCGTAGAGCAGATCCAAGTGGACGAACAAGACCCATGATCGACTTTTGAGAAGGTGTGTCCGACAAGAATCAACTGCTAGCCCTTTTGTGACTTTACGATCTCATATTCGTAATCGGTGCGAGTAACAAACATATGTACATATTTGTATAGTGTAAAATTTGATCGAGAATTTTTACCCTGGCATCCGTAATTCTTTGTTCTTATTTTTTTGTCAATCTTTGAATTTTTCAAATTCCTTATTTATTTGATTTACACACGATAATTCATTCCATCAATCTTACAATATCTTGACGGGTGAGGATGTTCGTTATACAGGCTGATGATATTTTGATCTCGATCCACCTTGAGTTTCGCTTTGCACTTCGGATTCCTCGTAGAACAGTCCCAAGTAGACGAAGTTTGACATTTCCTAGAGAAGGTGTATCCTCCGACGAGAATCAACTGCTTACCTTTTTGTGACTTTACGAACGTATATTCGTGATCTGTGCGAATAAATAACAGATTTTTTTTATTGTGGTAATAATTTAAATTTTTACATCAAAGTCACAGAGCATGTAACCTTTTAATCAAAGTTAAGTCGTTACGAATACGATACGGTTCTGAAAATTTTCAGCGAGATTTACCCAGGCCTCAAAATTCACTGTTTCAATTCATTTTTAAGTGATTGCGAAATCTGCTTCAAAATCCATTGTGTAGTTTAACAGAAGAAAGGTAACACACAAACAGAAAGAACCACTTTCTTTTAGCTAAACTATTTATTACATTAGATTTACTACATCAATTAATATCTCGGTACAATATAATTTACATAAGAACATTCTTTCCACCTATTTTACAATATCTTGGAGGGTGAGGGTGTTCGTTATAAATGCTGATGATATTTTGTTCTAGATCCATCTTGAGTTTCGCCTTGCACTTCGGATTCTTCGTAGAGCAGACCCAAGTGGACGAATAAGACCCTAGACTGACCTGTGAGAAGGTGTGTCCTCCGACGAGAATCAACTGCTTGCCCTTTTGTGACTTTACGATCTCATATGTGCCATCTGCGCGGAAAAAATAAGGATTTTTAGTATGGCCAACTGGGTAACACACAAAATAGGATTGCTTTTCATTTGGACAGCTCAACAACATTTCAATTAGTTACTAACGATGTTGAGCAAAATCAAAAGTTATTTATTCGAAGTATTCAAACTAGGCTGACAATCAGCCCTTTTCGAACGTCAAAAGATACAAGACAGCCCCCCAAAACGAGCAGACAAATTGTCTTTGTAAATGTGTAGCCTCCGATGAGAATCAAAATATTACCCTTTTGCGACCTCGATAACTCGTATTTTTAATCTGTGCGGATAAATAAATGTTCATTTAGTAAATATATTCGTAATGTTTACACTCAAATTACATATTTGCCGACGTGAATCGGTTCTATAAAAGTTTTGAGCAGAATATAATTATATAAGATAATTATTTCTTTTTTCTTAATTTTATTAAAATTTTATCACAAATTAAATTTAAAATTTTTAACACAAGTAATAAAAGTACATTTTATTTACACAAGATAATGTTTCCCATCTACAACACAATATTTTTTTGGTGGATGTGGATGTTCATTATAAAGGCTGATGATGTTTTGATCGTCATCCATCATGAGTTTCGCTCTGCAGCCTGGATACCTCAAAGAACAGAGCCAAATACGTCCTGTCCGGTTTTTTGTAAAGGTATACCCTCCGATGAGAATCAACCCCTTGCCCCTTCTTGATGTAACGATCTCATATTTGTAATCTATCAATCAAAAAGATGTTTAGATTAGTAGTAAAGATTAAAAAAAAAATCTTTGATCTGAATCTAAACCGAAACAAAATCTGAGGGAAATTATTAACAATAGAGCTTTTCAGATGCTTTTATTTTACATAACTATTAATAATAACACAACACATAAATTAATATCAGGTTATTTTTACAAGAACTTGTTTCCTGTTATTAACACAATATTTTGGATGGATGAGGGTGTTTGTTATTAAGGCAGATGACTTCACCATAGCTGTCCAATTTGACTCTGCACATCAAATTCTACGTAAAACAGGTGTTTGTAAAGGTGTACCGGTTAAGAATCAACCGCTTGTCCTTTTGTGACTTCGTGAATTATATTTTAAATCTGTATCAATAAATTACCTAGATATTTGAAGTGGTAATAGCTAGCCCATTCTCATTCCATCATTGAGAACGTTACGAAAAGTAAAAGGACAATGCTCATTTATGTATGGAATCCCGTACCATGCTGCATCAAAGTCAAACTTTGTTTTTTATAGATTACACTTATCATATTAACTCCTACAAAAGTTCTTTTTGTAAACAAAACCCGGGTTTCGGCGATTTTCAAAAAAATTGAAATAACCTAAAAACTAGGTAGGTACCTACTTTATTTTGTTTGACACGAACGCGCGAACGGCCATTATTACTCTAAAAACAGCCTATTCTATTCTAGTTATTTTTAATTAATGTAGAATCGACAAAATATAATTTTTTACAAGTTTTTTGAAAGACATCATAGCACTTTCAAAATTCAAGGTCATATCGTATCATTTGAAACGGAACGTCATGTAAAGGGAATAAAACAATATCAACGCTTTTTTACTTTAAATTAAATTTTCTGTTCAAAAATAAAGTCCCCGACGCGTAATGTCGTAAAAAAATATGAAAATAATTAGATAAGTACTACAATATTTTGATATTGATGCATGAGACTTTTTGGTACTTACGAATTTTGGTCATACTCCTTTTCTAAAAAAAAAAATGAAAGACATTATTAAATCAGACGAGAGATTATTTAGTGTTATTATTCTTCAAATGAATTATATTTACTACACAAATAATATCTAGGTTAAAAAAATGTAAGTACGTATAATGTACCTACATTTACACAACAACATATTCCCCATTAACATAATAATATGTTTTTCAACACACTTGCTCGTAAAGTGGCTCTTATTGAACCGCTTTTAGGTCCATAATGGAGTGTATTACGAACGCGTGCTTTTTCTTTACTTTAATCCACATGTTCTGTAATACCACAGATAACTATTTACTAGTCGGAGACGCGCGCTTTTTTAATCTCATCAAACCCTGCGTTCCTAATTGGGAAATAATCGATGTGTTCCGAATTGGGAAATAACCGAATTAGCGTGAGCGCGATAACGATAACGATGTTCCGTGAATCGTCATAGATGACGTCATGACATTCGCCATCTTGCGATAATGCCGACCATGCCCTAGAATAATATCACCGTGAGCGCTGTCAAAAATGACAGTGTGTGTATGAGGTTGTGTCAGTGTGTGTTTTGTTTTGAGTTGCATCATCTTTAAATTAAACTAACGTGGCATTTTTGAAATTGTGCTTCTGGCTGACAGTCGCCACCTAACCAAAGAAGAAGAACTGAAGAAGAAATGTGGTGTTTATACAAAGAAATACTGTAATAATATCTTTTTTATTACATTGTGTAAGCACTGTCATGTGAGCGCGTTCACGAGTGTTCCGAATTGTTGCCAGCTCTCAGCAGTCATAATAGTAATATCTAAATCGGAACGCATGTGAGATGATGCATGGACGTAATATTACGTCCATGGAGATGATGTGAGCGCTGTGATGTGAGCGATTATAGCTAATTCGGAAAGCGCCCAAAGAGACTTCATGCCGAAAGAAAAAATCCGCGGGCTATATTTCAATTTTTTTTTAAATAGTCTGTATTGTCCTTGGTCGCAAAATGAACTCACAGGGGACCACAGACAATTTAATGTGAATGCGCAGTGGTAGACCGCGAAATTCTTAGGTTTTTTGCAATTTTCAGGTTTGTGTTTATTATATTTTTTCTATAGGCTGTATCGGTTTTGTCTGTGCCATAGATTAATATATTTAAAATAAGTCAATGTTGCGCGCGCATCGCTAGTGCTGGCTAGCATGGCGCGCGGGAAAACAAAACCAGCTCGCCATTTTCCATACAAGTTAATATTTAACAATACAAGTCTGTTTTTTTTCCTCGCAAGTGTGTTGAAAAACGTCGTATGAAACGCGTGTGCATTAATCAATATAGCACACATGTATCATAATGTACTATTAGGTGGATGCGTATGCTCGTTAGTAAGGCTGATAATTTTTTGATCATCATCCATCTTGAGTTTCGCTTTGCAGTTTTTAGCCCCCGTAGAACAGTACCATAGACGACCTTTGATTTTTGAGAAGGTGTACCCTCCGATGAGAATCAACTGCTTGCCCTTTTGTGATCTTGTGAATTTATATTTGTAATCTGTACATACAAATAAATGCTGGGATTAGTACCTATCACTTATAACTAGATCGTGACGTATTGGATTCGGTTTTGAATTTTTTTTTACAATGACAGGTGACTATTGTAAAGTTACGTGACGTTCAAACGTCGAAAATGTATGGTTAATCACTACTTAACTTTAACGTTTATGAATAAAGGGGTAAAAAAGAACTTTTTTATATCTACATATTTATTTTTCGAATTCCGAATATTTAGATGTCATTTATCCGTTAATTTCAATTAACAACGAACGAACACTCCATCGACAGTACAATGTTTTCTACGTGGATGGGGATGTTCGTTATTCAGGCTGATGATGTTTTGTGTGTGATCCAACTTGAGTCGCGCTTTGCATCCCGGTCTCTTCGTGGAGCAAACCCAAGTTCTACCATCTCGAGATGTCTTTGTAAAGGTGTAACCATCGATGAGAATCAAATCATTACCCTTTTGTGACTTCACGAATTCATATTTGTAATCTGTGGTAAAAATATGGTGTCAAAATTCATAGAAAAAAAATAGTAGCCTCCTAAATTCTGAAAGAGCTGGGAGTTTTTTATTTTTTTAATAAAATTGCGAATGCATTGTATTACTAGTAGTTTTGATTAGTTATCTATACTAATATTATAAATACAGAGGTAATTTTTGTGAGGTTGTAGGGGGTAATCTTCGGAACTACCGATTCGATCTCGAAAATTCTTTCACTAATGAGAAGCTCCATTATCCCTGAGTGTCATAGACTACGAGAAGCTAGTGTTAAAATAAAGTGTTGCATTTGGCAGTTCAACTCAGCCATCCAATTTGGATGAAGCATCATAAAGCAGCTAAATCGAATCGTATTAGGTCACATTAGATGATTCACTTCTTCTTTTATTGTCGATGGTACTCTTCTTCGATATTTTATATTGTTTGAGCCCAGTAGGTGACCACGTGGTGACAAGGTGGTCCGACGACCTTGTGAAGGCCGCAGGGACCCGTTGGATGCGAGAAGCATAGAACCGGTCTAAGTGGAGGTGCTTGGGGGAGACCTATGTCCAACAGTAGACGTCTTTCGGCTGAAATGATGATGATGATGAGGTGACCACGTCGATCGCGCCATCAGTGGCATTCTTGAAGACATCCAAGGTACAATTGAACGGGGACTTAGGGCACTACAGCTAGTGGAGCATGATTCACTGAATTTCAGTCATAATTATCATTTCTACTTCAAGGTTTATACATTTATTAGTGTGGTAAAAAACATTGGGTCTGTGGGTCGTCTTAGTGGGCTGTAATCCACCATGCAGGGCCCAGTGCCGGTCACACTTCGAATGTTTGGTTCTAGGACATGCCGGTTTCCTTACGATGTTTTCCTTCACCGTTTTGAGTCACTTGTAGGTACGTCATAAAACAACAAGGTCAAAATCAAAATATTTTATTTTACATAAACGGGGTACATAAGGGTAACGTCAAATATGTATACGTTATCTCCTGATGACGACTAGAGTAAAACTTTCTACAGCTTTCACAAAACACAACCACTTTTTTATCTTGGTTCGCAACAGGAAATCCAAAATATTTTTTAGACGAATCTACAATGGGACTTTTTTTTTTATATAAACTGTCCACACACGTAGAAAAAAAATCTGGGGGCCTAAAAAGGCCACTTTTGCAGAATCATAAAATGAATTCATCAAATCATTATAAATCATAATAGACAGTTAACTGTTAAGTTAATCGTATCAAATCCCATTGGTGAAGGATTTTTCAGTTATTTTTTTTTTGTCTGTGCTTAAATACCAATCCAAATCCAATCCCAATCTCTTGCAACGAAAAAAAGCAAAATACGTTTATGATTCTGCCAAAGTGGCCTTTTTAGGCCCCCTGAGCTTTGTTAGACACTTTCTACTCGACATTTTAATTCAATTTGAAACAAGATATTTAAATAGTCACTACGTAGGATAGTTAAAAAAAATAATTGGACTGTAGAAAAACTGACGTGATAAAATATTACTGCTACAGGTTCATTCTTCCCCAAAGCTCTTTTACGCTTTGATGTATTTTATCCGCGTCAATGACATGAAATTTGATGATTTGTGTCATTTGTGTGTGATCATTTTGGTACAGACGCCAGCACATCAAGCATACAAAATGTAATTCACGACACGTCGCCTTCGTTCATTTTGTATGAAAACGTTTTAAAGCGGCATCATGCCTGCGCCGCGCCTTCACCTTACGCCGCCGTCCGTGTATAATTCACGCCTAAGACAATTTAATATATTCTCCTTTCGACAAGACCATGTACTTTGGTGGTTGATGGCCGTGTATGGGAAGCGAAGACGGCAGTATCTTCCCGTTCTTGTCCAGTTTGATCCGAGCCTTGCATCCAGCATCTTTCTTGGAACAGTAGTAGTTTAAAGTCCGATGCTGCTGTGAGAAGGTGTATCCTCGATACATCAGCAAAAACTTGCCCCTGTTCGTTGGAATCATTTTGTATGTCTCTGGAAAAGTAATTTATATCGGATTAAATTACAAGTGGTGTTTTTGAGCTTTGCTAAAAATGTCTTCAATTGTCACAATAGTAAAACAATGGCCGCCGAACTGAATCTGCTTGCGTGACGGCTGAGGGGACAAAAGTTCGTGTTCTTGATATCTTATTGTATTGTGTACTACATTACATCATTTACATCTAATCTATACATACATTTACGATGACGAACGGTACAGTTGATGAAATCATCATCTGCCTAGATGTACTTTTTGTCAATGTGTAAGCTAAAAATTATTACTTTTCTCGATGGGTCATTATTGTGAGTTGTCATCGACGAAGATACTTTCCCATATTTCACATTTACCAGAACCAGAACTAAGTGTTTGCGATCAGATATTATTTTTATAAGTTTACACCATGCATTAACGTTAACATGACATTCATGAACTTTTTAACCCATGCATACTCATATTTGCATGCCCCCGTTTTGTTGATATCAATCTGGATTCTGTAAAATACCACTTTTAAGGATTTTCAAAGACAAACAGCTGCTCGTTATGGCATGAATGAATGTAATCCAGTTTAAGGACGCGTTTACGAATCTGACAAAAATAAGTAGTTTTACAGGCATTTTGCAGCAAAATGAGACTAAACCAAATGTAACTAATAATTACCACAGATAGGTTACTCCTTCATCTTCAAATGGTAGCTATTTTTCATTAAAAAATGTTGGTTTTTAATATAGTAAAAAATAATTTCCGTTGCCTCTTCACACAAAATCGACGATATCGTGCTGACTTTGGAGATATTTTTCTTCTATTTAATAACATAAATTTATTTATTTAAAAATATTTTATGTAAGCAGACATGTTCAACTCAAAAAGGTAGCAAAAAGAACTATCAAAATGTTACAAATAGGCTCAGAAAAAAATTAAAATCGGAGTCTATTTTTTCACATATTTCGCTGTAACGCGTGAATCTTATTGGATTGAAATAAGGGTTATTTTACTGGTCACTGTCTTGGTTTATTGCACAAAAATTTGTAATGAAATATTAGTCTGCGCTCGGCCGCCGTCGTGAGTGGACTCTGTGTCGCTTGTAAGCAGCAGCTTGTGCTGAAAAAGATCGCTGTACGGATACAAAATATTTGACATACCAAACATGATACTTCACGCATTCTATAATGTACCTAGTTACCTACTACCCAAGGAGAGATTTTATTCACAGTCTTATAATTTTTCTAGAAGTAAGTAGGGATTATAAATTCATAATATTATTATTTCGTTTCGGACTTGATGGAGTGACCTGCAGGTGTACTTCGAAGACTGCTACTGGAACTAATAGCCGAACTGAGCTAGGTGTGCCGAGTTTGGGCTCATTTCGTTAGTTATGTTGAGACCTTACCTCCGGACTTGATGGAGTGATCTGCAGGTGTACTTCGAAGACTGCTACTGGAACTAATAGCCGAGCTGAGCTAGGTGTGCCGAGTTTCGGTCCTTTTTTGTAGTTATGTTGAGACCTTACCTCCGGACTAGATCGCGTGACCTGCAGGTGTACTTCGAAGACTGCTACTGGAACTAATAGCCGAGCTGAGCTAGATCTGCCGAGTTTGGGCTCATTTCGTTAGTTATGTTGAGACCTTACCTCCGGACTTGATGGAGTGACCTGCAGGTGTACTTCGAAGACTGCTACTGGAACTAATAGCCGAGCTGAGCTAGATGTGCCGAGTTTGGGCTCATTTCGTTAGTTATGTTGAGACCTTACCTCCGGACCTGATGGAGTGACCTGCAGGTGTAATTCAAAGACTACTACTGGAACTAATAGCCGAGCTGAGCTAGGTGTGCCGAGTTTGGGCTCATTTCGTTGGTTATGTTGAGACCTTACCTCCGGACTTGATGGAGTGATCTGCAGGTGTACTTCGAAGACTGCTACTGGAACTAATAGCCGAGCTGAGCTAGGTGTTCCGAGTTTGGGCTCATTTCGTTAGTTATGTTGAGACCTTACCTCCGGACTTGATGGAGTGACCTGCAGGTGTACTTCGAAGACTGCTACTGGAACTAATAGCCGAGCTGAGCTAGGTGTGCCGAGTTTGGGCTCATTTCGTTGGTTATGTTGAGACCTTACCTCCGGACTGGATGGAGTGACCTGAAGGTGTACTTTGAAGACCGCTTCTAGAACTGATACACGAGTAGAACTAGCTGATAAGAATGTGTATAGTTTTTAACTCTTTAACTCGATTGTGATTTTAGGCCAAGACCTAAGACGTTTGGGAAAGGCTCTGGTAAGAAACTAGTTGATAAAAAATATAAAAAAATTACAGCCGCCATCTTGGATTTTCATTTTGACCTCACTATCGGCTTTAGCGCCTTTAAAAACCATAAAAACGATACCCATGATGAAAAAAAAAATTACAGCCGCCATCTTGGATTTTCATTTTTATCTCACTATCGGCGATCTCAATATCCTTCACTTTCTTTCTTCGCACGGCTAAATTACGAACGATTTTAACATTCATACTCGGTTGGTTATTCGACCTTCGCAATTTATCACCCTAAAGTAGGCAGGCCGTCTGGCGACTGCCTACTGCCGCGCGTAAATGTATGAAGATTTTGTTTTTTGTTAGGAATGATAATTTAGTGAGTTTCTTTACATACACTAAAATGTAATTGACAGGCTTATGGTGATTTATCGAGGTAGGCACTGCTTATATACAATGCACGCCACTGCTTAGTACGCTATCATAATTGCGTAACTTGGAATGGCAATCCATTTCAATTTGACAGTACAACAATATCCATTGCGTTGTATTTGTTTTACGAATTTTTAACGATTTTTTTAAACATGTAGCCTATATGATCCAGTGTGTCAGCTACCTCCATACCAAATTTTATATCAAAATTGGTCCAGCCGTTTGAGCGTGAAGAAGTAACAAACATATAAACACACACACACACAAACTTTCGCCTTTATAATATTAGTGTGATGAATATTGTAGCATTGGTAGTGTGTGCCTTGAAGGGTATCTGCCAAATAAACATATTTTCTAAGCTTGTTTTCAATATGCTCGTTCGCAATTAATACATAGGTACGTACTTTGGCAAGTACTTGATTAATCACTGTCCAGTGAAATTAAGTAAATAGCATCTACTTTTATGAACACTTCACATTACCTACAAACTATTTGAAAACAAATCAACGTAAGCTTTACAAAAAATACATGGCAAAAATTTAATAAAATTAGGCTCAAGTATCAAGTCGTGTCAGTTTACTCATAATTTCACCGCTTCGCGCATGTCGCTGTGTGTGTGAGCCGTGCACGTGTAGTAGTGAGACTCAATACCTAAAATTGAAGCGCGTCAATTCGTAAACGCGTCCTTAAGCACAGTATTTTTTTAAGTGTAGGTACAGTCAAAAAAAGATATATCTAGGTAAGTATGCAGGATCGTCGGATATAATTGAAGTTTAGTAAGAAACCGATGGATGTTGTCGACTGAAATTTAATTTTATAAATGAGCTATTTGTTTTCTATTAATAAAATTAAATTTTATTCGAGAACATCCATCGGTTTCTTTCCAAAGTCGGTTGGTACAGCGAGCTACTGCGCTTACACACACATTCACTACATGTTTGTACACTTGCTTACCACAAGTAAACCGCGCGTCGTTTCGTAATACTGCGGTGCTATTCTGTAAAAATCTCACCGTGAAAACTTAGGTGAAGTGAGCTGTCAATAGTGTCAATTCCTAGCAAAAACAAACTCACTTCACCTAAGTTTTCACGGTGAGATTTTTACAGAATCGACCGGCTGTACTTATACCACTAAAACTAAAATAAGTAAGTACTGTATATTATTTTGCATTCAAGTAGGTACCTATACAATCATGTATCCGTGGTCTGGTAGCAGCTGGATTAGAGGAGCTGACAGCTAAGGATGGATTCAATGGCGTGCGATTCAAGAGGCCTGTAGGGACTTGTATAGGCTGACGATGCTCATCGCGTACAACACGCTAACGTCAACTCCTTAGCGTGAAAGGAAAACGCGTGCACAAAAAACGCAACAAACCCAGGTAAACCAACTATCGAAAATTATTTTAATAAAAAAACAATGTAATATTAATATGCAATATATTTTAACTAAGATTAAAATCATTATAAAATGCTTTTAGCTACATAATTAAACATCATAGCTCATCATATTAGTAGATATTATAACTGGTTAAACAATGGACATAATGTACTAAAAAACAAAGTAGTAAACTTACATAATGTGGATAAGGCAGAGATTAAAACAGAAGACGAACTTGCAGGGGATCGAGGAGGGTGGACGGGAAGGGGTTCAGGGGATCAGACCGGAATAAATCCCTACAGGGAGACTGTTTATAAATGTAGAAAGTTCGCCTTTTTATATCATCATTTCTGTCAGTAACACCCATGGGAGCCGGCAAGTTCATTTTCAGGGGGGTGCATCTTCCTTCAGCTCAACAAATCAGGCTCGATTATTTTTGAATTTGTTTGTTTAACCAACTTGTACAATAGTAATACTTATACAATCAAAAAATATCTATCGGGCTTCTCGCATCGAGGCAAGAGCTCTATCTTTAAAGCCAGGAATACACAAGAAAGTAACTTGCACGAAAGGATGCATGTAGGTTGCATGCCAATGTGCCTGATCCATGTTAGCAATCAGAAGTTACAGTTACACTGTGATGTCAATACCATTGTGACATCACTGTGTCACTTAAGTGTAATGTATGGAAAGTTCACATTGTTTCTGTCACTGTCAAGTTATGGCGGGCTGTCATAGCAGATTGATTAGCATGGCTGACCTGAGTAAACACACATGTTGTTTTACGTCAGTAATCAGTATGCAAGTTACTAGCGTACTTTAGTACAAGTTACATTTGTTCTTAGCTTATGCGAGTGCACGGCCAATCGATCAGTCGAGTCGTGAAGAAAAGCCATATAAACCATCACTGCCCATATCACCTCACACATAATAAACTTATCCCATATTTGATTGTGAGAAAGTATTGTACCAAAGTATATTTTCTTAACATAAAAAAACTATATTTAATGCACAATAATTCTTATTTTCTTGCATCTGTATAGTTACCTAACACCTAACATATCAATGATATTAAGCCCTTAAAATTATAAACAACTGATACCAATAAAATTATAATAAATAATAATATTATTTATAATTATTATAATAATAGTATTATTTCGTTTATTTATTCTGTTATCTTATTTAATAACTTTTTTAAATATTTCTTAAAATATAAAAATAAGTATAAAAACATTTTAAAATATAAAAAAAATAGTTGTCCGCCGATGTCGGGAGCACCGGTGGTTAGGGCTCCAGAGACAGGAACCTCCTCACAATGCGAGCCGTATCGAGGAGTACTGCCTTCTGAATCAGGCCCTTGATCCAACCGCCTAACGAGAGCCTCGATAGATGTTGATCGAGGCTTTCGGCTGTAAGACCATTGGCCGATACGACAATCGGCACAATGATAGCCGAGCTCACATTCCACATGTCAACAACCTCATCTGCTAAGTCGAGATATTTAATTTGTTTCTCTTTCTCAGCTTTCACGAGGTTCCCGTCATGTGGAATGGTAACATCGACAATCATTGTGCGGCGCGCTAATCGATCTATCACCACTATATCAGGCTTATTGGCGACAATAGTCCTGTCAGTAATGATAGACCGATCCCAGTACAACGTGACATGCGTCATTTTCAAGAACTGGGTCGGGCACATACTTGTGATACGGTACCTCAGAATACACAAGTTTATATTTCAAAGTAAGTTGCTGGTGAATAATCCTGGCCACTTGGTCATGCCTGTGCAAGTCTCGCCGTTAGCCAGACGAGAACAACTAGAGATAATAATACATATGTATATATTATTATTTATAATTATTTTATAATATAACGTAACATCTCGCCTGTATTCCATGAAGGGTAAGGCAGAGGTGTACCTATAGTACACCTCCATTTCGCCAGTTATGTTTAAGTTCCATCAAACAGGGGGCGAGCCTATTATTTTGTAAATTACTAGCTTCTGCCCGCGACTTCGTCTGTGTGAAATTTCTTGTTCTCCCGACCCAACCCATCGCATCGCACGGCCCGCGCACTGCGTTTTCGCTTAGCGTTCTTTCTAACTTTTATATTTTTTCTAGCGTGATGTTTATAGCCTATAGATAGCCTTCCTCAAGTATTGGGCTATCAAATGCAATTTTTTTTTTTAATCTGACGGACATGGGCAGTTCCAGAGATTAGCGCGTTCAAACAAAAAAACAAACAAACATTATTATTTTTAGTATAAAGATATTATTGATAATGCCTATCAAAAAAATAACTGCCTTCAATATTCTTCTAAATAACAGTAAATCACAATAATTACCTACATAATGAGAGTATAATAATTAATATGTGATATCAAAAACAGGAAAACGAGTCAAATGATTGATACTTAAATAGAGGTAATTAGAACTTAATATTATGTTCGATATTTTATTTTAGTTATAATTTCATTAACACGATATAGAATCTAAAGCAACGGTTTCGCACAAGAGCGGTGACCGCCACATAGCGTCTGCAATTTACGACTGACGAATGACGTCATTGAAGCGTTATGTACTATGAAAGTAAGTTGGTGTGTTTTAACCCCGGTGCCATAATTTTTATGACGGCCGTCATTACGGGCATTAAGTATGTAGCGGCCACCGCTCTACCAGGAAACCATATCTTGAGAGGTGTAAATTATTACAGTTTACGTTTTGCAGTTATTTATTTTTCAGCACTACCAAGAAAACGTAGTAAGTATACTTATATTATATTCCAAGAGCGTACAAAGTTGCAGTACATGCTATTATTTCGACTTTACAACGAATATACAAGGTGTTGATTTGCATCCTAGTCAAATTCAAGGACGTATTATTATGCTAATGATTCTCGACCCAAATCAACAATAAAATGGGTAGGTTTTTTTTTTCTTATTTACTTAAATCCGTAAGTGTGAACCAGCCGTATTTAAACGCGGCCCGTCTGTTACTAGCCTATAACCGCGCTTTCACACACAAACAAACGCCTTTTACTTTACTAAGTACTAAAATACTAAAGTACTAAAATGTATTTTATGACAACGCAACCTCCTGAAATTTGATGAGGATGCAAATCAACACCTTGTATAACGGGAGTTATAAAAAAGGTTTTTTTTATTATAGAATTAGGATCACTAGTATAATTAGAATAAAAATTATCGCAAGGCCAGTCTGGTATAGTCCGCCATAAATTTGCTTTACCACCCTAAGGACCTATGGACAGGACTAAATTAAGTCTTAGTGCGGATTTGTCCAATGAAACTAAACGCGATCAGCGCTTCTACCGCGTTCATGAGCTGTCAGTGTCATTATTGTGAGGATCTTGCCAGATCTTGAACTCAGTTTAGGTGTGCTGCGTTCAGTTTCATTGGTGAAATCAGCCCCTAAAGTTGTATTCAAAAGCGGTAAGGTGTTCGACTATAACTATACAACGAAGGACTCTGATCAGTGCTGAATTTGACATAGAGTCCATTGTTGGTTGAACGGTAGATCGGCGGAGAGTGATTGTGTTCCATTCTGATACTTGTCATCTTGCCGTTGTCATCTAATTTGACGCTTGACTTGCAGCTTTTATATTTTCTGGAACAGTAGTAAGTGTTCTTGGCTCGATTGTTTTCTGTGTACGTGTATCCGTTGACCATCAACAGGGTTTTTCCGCGTATCGTCTGTATAAACTTGTAGTCTGAAATATCTGAAAGTAGTAAAAAAAAAATAAGTGTTGCGCTCTGAAGGTTTTTTTTATGTTAAAAGATTTTCCGCCTTTCTACTATTACGTATATTTAGAAAATGGACCTTTAGTTCGATATTTTGTTCCCCGACGATGCACTGCAGGTACCTGTGGAAAAGGTGGATGACGAGGTATGTATCGCAGCAGTATCCAAAAAAAAAACTTAAGTTATTTTTTAATTATTTATTTTATTCTTTTCAGTGTTTCTTACCAGAAGAACAATTTCTAATTAATATTTTAAAACCGGTGTCGTCTACGAAAACAAACAAGGCATATAGCAGGTGAACCAGGGCATTCGACACATGTAAAAATAGTGCTTACTGCTTTCTTCCTAAATTCACCACAAACTTGGCACGATCTACTTTTAGCTCGTCCAGATTTATTCGGAATTATTCGAGGCAAATGTTTATTAATACTCGCTGGGTGATCCTCTTTTTGATGTGCATTATTTTCTTTTACTTCGGAGTGTGTAGTATTATCTTTATCTTCACAAGTTTTAGTCTGTTTTTCCTGTGCTCCACTCAAGCTGGATCTTGACTCCATGTCATCTAGAATAACTTTTTAATTTAATTTGTGTATTTACAGTTACAGTACTTACATGAATTTATATTTAGGTACTGCAAAGAAGGTACCTACCAACTTAATGTCAACAACGGGCTTCCTCTGTCGTCTCATTCTGGCTAAGTTGGAAAGGCTCGGTATAAGAGGTACCATCCACGACATTTTTAAAGACTACCTAACAAATAGGAAACAGCGAGTCAAGATAAATGAGTTCCTCAGTGATGAGGACACAGTGAAAGCGAAAAAAATTGCAGTTTTTCTAAGTAAATACTATCTAACATAATCAGCCTATAATGTTCCCACTGCTGGGACACAGGCCTCCTCTCGGTGAGAGGGAGCGGGCCGTAATCCACCACGCGGGCCCAGTGCGGGTTGGCAGATGCCACATGTCTTAGAATTTTTGGTTCTAGGACATGCCGGTTTCCTCACGATGTTTTCCTTCACCGTTTTGAGAGCAGTGGTGATGAAATAATTTACACAAAGTAAAGCGCCTGTCTGGGTTCGAACCTACGACCTACAACTCGTAAGTCGCGGCCGTTACCACTGGGCCACTATCTAAGTAAATACTAAATACCTATGTCTAAACCTGAATGTCTAAATTACCTAAAAACATTACCATTTTTTAGGCTTCACCGCAGTCGGGTAAAAAATTGGGAAAATCTATAATTATCTAATAACACAACAACTTAAATTTTTGGCAACTGAAGTCGGAAAAAGGGTTATCCATTGAAAAACTAAATGTATTAACATTTTACGTTTATTATAAAAAGTAGTATTTTAGTACATTCCTACTTAATATTAAAAATGAGAGAAAATATCAGAGATGGCTGAACATTTATACATACAGTATATTTTCTAATTTGCATGACCGATTCAATCAACACCCTTTTGACCCTTACAGCGCCCCGCGATTTCACCCGCATAAGGTGTCGATCCCGTTCCAATACACGTGGCGCCATGTATTATCATAATAAAGTTATTGTTGTTTTCCTCCGGAACAGCACTTATTTTCAGGAGGAAAAGTACTCAATGTCCGTTTATGTACAACTGACAACGTATATGCAAAATTTCAGGATGATTGGTTCAGTGGTTTAGGCGTGAAAAGGTAACAAACAAACTTACTTTCGCATTTGTATTATTAGTTAGGATAATACCAGCGTATAATTGTCCCACTGCAAAGGCCGCTTCTCATACAGAGAAGGCACGAGCATTGATTGATCACCACGCTTGCTCAAGACGGGTTGGCGATTTCAGACTTATGTCGACTACTAGCTTCCGCCCGCGACTTCGTCCGCGTGAAATTTCACCCTCCCCCCATTCACCCTCTTAGGGGTGGAATTTCGAAAAACCCTACCTAATACCTACTCTTCACAAAGAAAACACCCTCCAAATTTCATGTCTATAGGACCAGCGGTTTAGGCTGTGCGTTGATATATCAGTCAGTCAGTCAGGACTTTCAATTTTATATGTATAGATAGAAGATAAAGTCCAGGTTTCCTCACTATGTTTTTTCTTCACCGATGTTAGTTATGTCCAAGTTAAGTTCGGAAAGTACATAATTAAATAAGTCACATTGGTACTTGCCCGGATTTGAACCAACCACCTGGTGTTTTAGAGGCGAGGCCTTAACCAGTGGGCCGTCACATCACAGCTTTTAAAACTAAAATTTGCAATAACATTGCGAAGTTTAATTTTAATCTTTGGTTACGAACATACATTTCAAAGTATATTAAGGGGGAAGCTCTAAGGTGGCCCGCGAAATTCAAATTTTCTTACGTTTTTTGCAATTTGAATCTAAGACCATGTAATCCCCAAGAATGACTATTTCATGAAATCTTGACATTTGGGGATTACATGGTCTTATAGAGTTGTATTGATGACTTTAATGATTAATTAAAATAATTCTGTAAATACATATTTGTTACGACCGCGAATTATATTTTAATCAACGTACAACTGACTGACCAGCAAATTGCAAAAAACCTAAAAAAAAATGAATTTCGCGGGCTACCCTGGCGCTTTCACCTTAAACTAACATGAATATGGATCACTGTGTCTGACTTAAATAAATAAAACTTATTAAAAAAAACATACTGGGATTTGTGTCAAAAGCGGTTGAGCAATTACCTACGTTAAAATTAAACTAAATAATAATAAAATTAACAAATATTTGTAACAATACTTTTATTTTATAAAAGTTATTTTAGGTACTGATTTAAAACTATACAATGCAAACAATATTGAAGTGAAAAAATATACTTACATAATGATAGACAGATTTAGCTAGAATTTACAACAATTTGATTTTATATATTTAATTACACGTACCACTGTTTGAGTATGCATCACCGAAAGATTGAGTGATAAAAAATCTACCAGTCAACCTTTAAAAAAAAAACAGTATATTTTTACATCCTTGCAACATTATCTCTTTAGATTCACGTACTTCCCGTTTATCAGTTTCTTAAAAAAAGGTGGTTGATGATTGTGTTCCTCTCTCAATTTAACTATTTCTCCGACGGCATTCAGACGGACACTACTTTTACAAAAACTATACGACTTTTTTGAACAATAGAAATTAAGCTTAGACCTGTTGTTTTGCCAAAAAGTGAACCCATTGACCATCAACAACCTGTGTCCCTTCATCGTTTCTATAAATTTGTATTTCAAGCAACCTGTAATGAAATAAAAAATAAAAAAAATATTAAAGGCTGGTTATCGCCATAAGGGAGAGCTGACGCGGACGGCTTGAGCCGCGGGATAATTGCGAAACACACTAACAGTAGCAATGGCTTTAAATCTCTCATTTTATTTTACCAATGTTTTAGCGTAGTGTAATTAGTGTAATATGTACTATACAGGAAAAACGTTAACCAGTGCGCAAACTAGTGTAATCATGAATTCAGCACATGATTCTAGATCCCCTGGGGTAGAAATTTTTCGTAGTGACCACAAAAAATAATCAGCTCTTTCAATGAAAAGAGCTATACCTACCTACGCCGCCTATGCGCCCAAAATGTATAGCAGAGCAAATTTTTTTTAATAACCAACAAAAAATTCCAACTCCTAATGGGTTGGAATTTTTTCAGTACCTACATGATTCGTTCAGAATCTTGTATTGAATTCGTGGTTAAAGTTTGGGCACAGGTTAAAATAAATCCTGTATGTGTAGGTACTTATAGTGTGAACTGAAGAATTTCATTGTCATAGGAACTCGTCCAGATAATTCCTAAAAAGGTTCAACTCTACCGTAGCCTCGAAAAAAAAAGACAATTGTAAGATGATTAAATTTTTATTAATTATAATGGTGACATGTCTCGCCGATCGCACATAAATGTTTAATAATTTTTCACAGTATATAGTAAGTCTCATTACTTTAAAAACGGGAAAGAACCTACCTTGACACTTTAACGTATCGGCCCCCTTCAACGACCTGGTACACTGGGGGTGGATGATTATGTTTCTCGATTATTTCAACGATTATTCCTTCATTACTAAATCTTACCTTGCTTTTACAGCTGCTTGCTTTTTTTGAGCAATAGAAGCAATTTCTTAGTCGGTTGTTTCGCGAAAATGTGTACCCGTTCATCATCAATAGCTTGGCGCCTGTCAAAGTTTCTATGAATTTTAAAGGAGCTGAAACGTAAAAGAAAATAAGACTGGTTAAAGTAAAATACACCAAAACAAACAAACAAGCACAGAACAGAGGTGAAGGTACACCTCTGTCTACCTTTCAGGAAATACGGACGTGATGTTACATGTTAAAGCAAAATTTAAACCACGACCGCCTACACAATTAACTTAATAATAGGAAAAAGAAAAGATAAAAATATTTAAAACCATTTTATTACCTATCTATTTCATTGATTTTCATAAAAGTACATGAGACAAAAAAACTGTCAAATAAATTTAGTAAGACAAATTATTTAAAAAGCATAAAAAATTAAAGCTATTTCGGATACATCTCATTTCATTATTATTGTTGAATTATTTTACGCTTACACAAATAGTAGAGAAAAAATGTAGAATTGATACGGAAGCATATAATTAGACTTTTGATGTAGGTAGGAAAATTAATACAATCTTGACCATAAAATAATGGCTATAAGCCCGAAGACCAAATGTCATTACCATTACGAAATCGATTGTGCTTTGTCACCTAAATACAATGCTTCAGTTACTATCCCATCAATAAAAAAAAAATTAAGTTTAAAAAAAATATGAGGTAGAGAATTGGTCAATAGACACCACTCGTCACAACATAATTATTACCTACATTATCATACTTAATACTATGTAAAATTATTGCTAACTATACTAAAATTCTAATTACTAGATTTAGGGCTGATTTTACCAAAGTCAGAATTATTTTATCCGTCGAATAAAATTGACGTCTGACAGTTCTAGTATGGAAAGACTGTCAGAAATTCAAAATTTATTTTCAAGACTTATTCTTGCTCGCAGCAAGAGAAGTCTGCGCGTGGCTGGTGGCGCGCTTATGCTGAATGTTGCTAGCCTAACTAAACTTTTTCCCTTTATTTAATCAAAAGTGATTTATATATTTATGTATTAGCTAGGTAAATTAATGTTATTACTAAGTTATTTCCATTAGCTTATTGGTATATACAGACGCCAAGCACATCAAGCTACCCGAAACTGTCAAATTTTCCCAATCGACTTTGAACCTTATGCTTTAGCGATAAAGTTGAAAATCTATTAAAGAAATTTGACAGATTGTAGTAGCTTGATGTGCTGGCTGGCGTCTGTACATAATATTAAAAAAAATAATCGTGAGAGCCTTGCAAATATTTTAATACTTAGTAGGTAGTAGTTTTAAATTTTGTATATCAATGATCCTGCAGTGGTTAACGCCTTCCATTCGAACATCTTCATCAGAATCCATGCTACAGTCTTCATCAGAAGAGTCGGATGTGTCGCCAGTAAAATTAATTATTCCATTTACATATCCAGTAGCCTAATCTAAAAAAAATGTCTTCTATTTCTTCTAAATGTAGACATACATTGAGTCAAAAACCAATACCGCTAGGCACCGATAGTACGAATATAAAGGGGAATTTTATTGTAATGGCAGCCCTAAAAATTAGCTGATATGCAACGCGACTTCTAACTTTGGAAAATGATACCGTAGGCCCGTTTTTATCTCGTTCTTCTTCACAAGCACGTTTGACCTTTTTAGATAATATCCCTGCCAGCACTTTAATCACTTTAGGCATAATGATGGAGATTATTTTCTTTTTCTTTGGAAATGAATACCTGATGAACACCTGACTAAACGTCAAGATGGCGGCAAACTAATAGTTCCGATTTCGGCCGCGCGCAAAGTTTATTTTGCGCGCACTCTAGGTACAGTTTGGTAAAATTTGCCCAATGGACTACCTAATACTAGTTTATTACTTTAAGTACGGAGTCGTAGGTGTAATAAAGCATGATACGTAATAATTTTTTCAGCTCTGGGCCAGCTATTCTTGTCAAATATTGATTGGCTTTCACTGGCTTACCAAAATTTAGCCTTTCACAAATTATTACCAACATCCAAAATTAAACATTTCTTGAACATAATTAGTAGTACCTACATTTAAAAAAAATTCATTACAGTCCGAGAATCGAGAGAGCGCATTCCTGACAGTCCTGACACCTGTCAGTGTGAAAATTCTAGTAAGTAACTAATAAGGATCAAATTCGTAAAACACGTATGCGTATGTATGAAACTGACAGGTGTTAAGGACACATTCTCTCGACAGCCCGATTTTAAGTTACCTTCATTTAAACAATAAACACAGTTCAGTAATTGTGAAAAGGAATGATTACAACTGAATCATCACCTAAGAGGCAATAATAATAATTTAAGTTTATTCAATAATTGTTTACACACATCATACAGGCTATAATTTCTTGTCACAAATGAATTAGACATCTGTAGCCGATCTAGGCGAAAGCCTGTATTTCGGCTTTCCAAACCCTCAAATAATAAACACTTAAAAATAGCCATCAAGTAGACATATTAACATTTTGTAGATTAAAAAAATATAATATATTGAAAAAGTGATCATAAATAACCACCATTATAAGCGTGAGCTGATACACTTACCCCGCGTCCTAACCCAAGTGATTGGTCGCGTAATTAAGCGATCGACGCGTTTAAATGTCATTTATTTGTTCGGAAAACTGGAAGGTCTGCCAGAGCGACCACGCATTTAGTTCGAAGAACAAAATGAACGCAAAGGTCGTTCAGTCGGTCGGGCGGTGATTTTGGTTAGGACGCAGGGTTAGGCAAAGTATCTCTACATAATACATAATTTTTGTAATTCTAAGCTACTCTGACGTACTCTCCGGTCGCCAATTGCATGTATCTTGGCGGTTCATGAGTATGCACGGTATTTGCCTCTCTGATGGTCCCCGATTTGTTCAGTTTGACGGTAGCTCTGCATCCCGTGCTTTTCTTCGAACAGTAGTAGGTAGTACTATAGTGGTCTTGTGAAAATGTATAGTCGTGCAACATTAGTAGATTTTTGCCCTTTTGAGTGGGAATGAACTTATACTGAAAGCCTGTGAAAGTAATAACATTTTGAATTGATGTAGAAAGTATTATGGTCGCAAGAAGTTAAGACTTTTTAGCTTCAGGGTAGCCCCGTATCCTAACCAAAGCGAGCAGTCACGCTCGTGTGAATACGCGACCGTCGCGTTCATATGTTACTTATTTGTTTGAAAAACCGGAAGGCGTATGTCGGCGCGACAACGCGTTCGGTTACGTCCAACAAAATGAACACAAAAGTAGCGTGTTCAGGCGACGATCACTTTGGTTAGGACACGACCGAAGACAGCCAAGGGTAAGAACTCCGGAGCGATTTTTCGCATTTATAGGTACTTAATGCATTTTTACTATGCACATATTTATTTTTTTAATTAACCATATAGGTACTTATATTTGGCTACGATATTTAAGTTCAAAATTTCTTATGCATTAGAAAGGTTAAGCATTCGAATATTTTTATGAACCGTACAAGTCGTAGTCCGGAGTAAGATAGTTCACAATGATCAGGAAATAATACAACAAGAATGACATCAAATTATTTATTGAAATTAAGTAAATTAAATTTTCTAGAAATAAAAAATCTTTTATAGGTACTTAAAACAAAAAAAAAAACATTGAAACCAAAGGTTACATAGTTCACAATGATCAGGAAATAATACAACAAGAATGACATCAAATTACTTATTGAAATTAAGTAAATACAATTTTCTCGAAATAAAACAACTTTTATAAAACAAAAAAAAAACATTGTAACCAAAGGTTACTTACACTTAACACCTAACTTACATTTTAAAAATGCTTCAAACATGTTTCAAATATCTCGAAAACTAAATAAATTTCGGCCATACATTATGGGGGATTCAATTTGTTGCATTTTGGCCCATCAGCTCCTGACGAATATACGTCGAATTACAAGTAAACCTGTATTTATGTGATAGCGATAGAAGAACGATGTTAAAAGCGTCCAGAAGACAACACAAAATATACAATTTTACCATTTTGTTTAATAGGAATTCTTCAAAGATCGCAATTACTCCATGATTCTATTAATACAACTAAATCTAAAGTTTAATATAGTCTCCAGAAGCCGTTTTTACGTAGTGTGGCGGCTCATGCGAGTGTACACCTTTGACTTTCTCGACATTTCCGGACTTATCAAGTTTCACCGAGGCTTTACATCCAGCTAATCTTCTCGAACAGTAGCAATTGTTACTCGAATTGTGTTGTGAATACGTGAAACTGTTCATCATTAACAAACGGTTGCCCTTTGGTGTAGGAATCCACTCATATTCAAGGCCTGTAAAAGGGCAGATATAATAAAAATATTACTCATAAAATAATGGCATGTATTCAATCAATCCCCAAATAATTCCCATTTTGATTTAATAAAAATATGAATGGACACTCTCAATAAAAAAAACCGGCCCAGTGCGTGTCGGCCACGCACAGTGTAGGGTTCCGTAGTAGCCCGTTATCACAATATACTACGATTCTGTTGTTCTTTATTCTGAATATAATGAATATAATTATGTAATGGTAAAGATATTAGGAGTTAATGGTTATAATAACAATATATGCAAGGGTGTACAGAGTAAAACAATACTTTAACACATAACGTAACCACGGAGGTCATACCTTGCAATAAAATCTTAACACCGCGATCTACAAAAGTGACGTCACGGCACAACGCCATCTGTTATCGAATAGCGATAAGTACTAAACACAACAAAATATTGATTTTCGTAGATAATTATTTAAACAGATTAGACATTAACTAATAAAAACCACTTACTTCCTTGTAAAGCTAAAAAATAAGAGTACGATTGCTGCCAAGTTATTATTTCAATTCACAAAATTGTAATTCCATCATTCCATCTAGCGGTAGTAAGTATTCTGAAAATTATGATAATTTATTATGGTTTTTTTATTTCATATTTTGTTTTTTAATGCAAGTAAAGACTTGTCATAAACAAGCAACTACTTCATCTTAGTCATATAGGATTAATGCTAAGGATTTTGTATTTGGTACAAAATTATCCAACACCCAAGTTCAACGACTATTACTGCTAAACTAATAAAGTTATCTGAACCGCTATAGTTTTCCTTTAAAGTTCATGAAATGCACTATCATCTTGAATTTTTCCAGATTTTTCTAGCCTTTAGTTTAAAAATAGCAAGCTTAATATTTCACAAACGGAACCGTGAATTCAAAAATGGCTTAACAAACCCGCAATATTTTTACAAGACCTATCTAACGATACACCAGACGAGAAAAAAAATAATCCCACTTTACGCGTTAGGTACAGGAAACCTAAATGTACAATTTAACAAAAATACGCATTGTTTCTGGTCAGCAAGTTCTTTTAAAGATCTCAGTAAATAATACAACAAGAATGATATTTATCCAATTTTTTTATTAAACCTAATACAATTTTTTTTATACATAATTATCTTCAGAGTTTTATAGTTGGGCTTAATATTTAGTATAATAAGCCTACAACGTTCCCAATGCTGGGACACAGATTATCCACGGATTATTTAGTCGCCTTATTATTTTTGTGTCACAAGTCAATCTATTTTTCTGCAAGGTTTTTTTGTAGGGATTATCAAAATTTGGTCGAACTCTTAAATTTTAAAATACTCTCCAGAAGCCGATTTCATGTAGCGTGGCGGTTCGTGCAAGTGTACACCTTTGACTTTTTCGATATTTCCAGACTTATCAAGTTTCACTGAGGCTTTACATCCTTTCATTCTACTCGAACAGTAATAGGTGTTGCCTAAACAGGTTTGCGAATATGTAAATTTTTTCAGCATCAATATACGGTTGCCCTTCGGGGTAGGAATCCAATCATATTCAAGTCCTGTAAAAGTGCGGAGACAAAAATACTAAATTACTCATTAAATAATGCTTATCTTTAATGCTGCAAATAAAAACACAATTATACGAGTATCTCGCATGGGTATGAAGAGTAAAGGCTCCATTCGAAATTTCAAGTCAAGATCGTTCTTTATTATGTTATTAGTGTCATTAACACTCCATTGCTCAAGTCAAGAATTGTCATAATTAATATTTTAAACGAGTCCGATGGTAAGTAGGTACTTGGTATTCGGTATCTATCTCACAGAGCATGTAACACTTTAAAGTTTAATCTATCTCTTAGACGATTAATAGGTAGTTTTTTAATAGTCAAATAACTTTTATCTGAAGAGTAAATATGACAGTTTGATATATTTTCAATAGGTACTATATCTGTCAAACCGCCATATTTATTTTGATAATTGTTAATTGAAAAATGTACCTATGAGCTAAATGTTAATGCATAAACAATAATACAAATTATAATAAATTTGAATACATTATAAACCTTCCGTCACACAGATGGACACGAAAAGTGACTTTGTCTTACATTATTTATGGAAATGATACGCGTTGTGGTTTCTGGTGAGCAAATTGTTGTCTCAGAAACAAAGAAAAATCGTTTATTTGGCACAGTACCGTATTTAAGAAACACATTTAACCTTTGGAACGCCAGAGCATAAACGCACGCGCGTGCCCTCCACGCCAAGCCACAATTTTAAATATTTAAGGTATACAAATAAAAACACACAAAAGTAATGATTTAATTGTTTATTTCGTGATAAAGTGCACCGCATTTTTAGTCACATATTTTTGTCGCTCGTAATAGGATAGGCGACACACGACTGGCGTACAGGGCACGCGCTTGCTTGTCACGTATATGTGACAATGGCGTTCAAAGGGTTAAACAAATCGAAACTACCATAAAACTAAAATATAGGCTGTGTGCCTTACGGCTGCGGTCAGTAAACAAAACAATGACAATGAATATCCAATTTTCTATTAATTAAACCTTATAAAAATAATTACAAAAATACATAGCTTCTGAGTTTTATTATTGGGCTAAGATTTTTACATTTTCACAGACTCTTCAGCAGAGGTCTCTGACAGCAGTAGTGAGTTTATTGTTTCAGAGTCACAACCAAAGATTTCCGATTTGAAATCTTCGGTCATAAGTCAACGTATGTTTTGTTTACCATCTTTTTTAGTAGCGATTCTTAAAAGACAGCAGTTTTTTGCCAATATTCTACTACTCTTAAATTTTAATATAGTTTCCAGAACCCGTTTTCAAGTAGCGTGGCGGTTCGTGCAAGTGTACACCTTTGACTTTTTCGACATTTTCAGACTTATCCAGTTTCACCGAGGCTCTACATCCTTTCAGTTTCCTCGAACAGTAATAGGTGTTGCTTAAATTATGTTGTGAATACGTAAAGTTGTTCAACATTAACAAACGGTTGCCCTTTGGGGTAGGAATCCACTCATATTCAAGGCCTGCAAAAGAGCAGAGATAAAAAATTATTATTAAAACAATGTTGCAAATACAAACACAATACAATTGTATATCACATGGGTATGAAGAGTAAAGGCTGCAATCAAGATTTCAGGTCAAGATTTGGTTATCTTAACCTGAACCTAAACTGGGGCGTTTTGACGTGAATACGTCTTTATAGTTGGTTCCATAGTGGGAGGCAAGTCAAAGAAACCAATGATGGCAAAATCGGGGGATACAGTTTGGTGTTCATGTCTATCATCTCCATCCTAAATTCAATTACACCCCTGGATAGCTAAAGGATCAAATAATTCATTATGCCAAGTGAGGACTGTGACGCATTGCACGCGGTGCAGGGGAAAGCGCCGCTATTTTGAGGTAATTTTGCTGCGTATTGAGATTTCTACTTAGTATAACTTTTGACTTGGAAAAGCTACGTAAGTTTCAATCGTCAGCCCTCATCAAAATATATCGATTGTATACAAAACATTAGTGTAAAATAGTGACAGTGAATATAATGTATTAAAATAAAAAGAAAAATAATATCAAAAATATATAATGTCGGCCTATACGCGTCAAAAAGCCAGAGTAAAATACAGAGATCGTATAATATACGGTTGGAAAGGGCTTTTCAAGGCCAATCGAATGGTACCAATAAAACACCATATGATCGACTCAAGCAGTGCCGTGAACGTAAAAGAATGAATGCGGTCGAGCGGATCAACCCCGTTACGTAAACGTATTCACGTACAACACACGGCCGTGTCCATGACACATAATAATAGTAATAATAATTGTTTTATTTTGGAACAACATAGGAACCATTTTTGTTAGTAGATACCTTAGATACTACAACTTATACACTAGGGTTAGTAACAAAATTTAGGGATGAACTATTAATGAGACACAGCCACACCCCATTTTTTTTAAATTAATTATTATTTAATGATTATTTTAAACGAGTCCGATGGTAAGTACTTGATATCTATATCTTAGACGATGACTAGTTTAAGAGCTGTATTATAATTGTACTTGTGTCTGAAGAGTAAATAATTATGACAGTTTGACCTATTTTATTTACTGTAGCGTCTGTAGCTGTCAAACCGCCGTATTTAGTATATTCTCTGCTGATTGAAAAATCGGCTCTAATTCCAAAAATGTTTATGGTGAAGCGTCAAAGCCTTTTTCAATATAAAAAATAAAATAATAACATTTTAGGATTTTTTCCTATAATATAATATGTTAGTATTTCAAATTAAATATTTTAACTGCTCAATTGAACTTGAAAAGGTCGCGCGGCCGCCCGCGGCGCCGCGAACACCATGACGACTTAAGTTTCTCAAGCGATACTATGTATAATAGTAATAAATATAAAGTTTAAAATTATATGACACTGAAACTGCTCGCCGCTTCGCTGCCATCTCTGTATGATTTGAGCCATAGTGACAAGTCAAAACATCTAGTTTCCTGTGCTAATTCTAAGTTAAATAAAATGCTCTAAATTATGATAAAAATCACATTAAAATCCATTGGAACATAAAAAAAAATGCATTAAATTTTTGCGTAAGCAAATTTCTCATCGCTCGCCTTCTCACGGGTTAAATATTCTCAGTAAATAATACGGCAATAATGATATCCAATTATTATTTATTAATCCTACTATACTTACTTTCAAAATACATTTCTTCTGAGTTTTATTGTTGGGCTAAGATTCGTAGTTTTCGCACAAACGGTTTTGACAGAAGTTGTGAGTTTAGTATTTTTGAGTCACAACGTAAATTTTTCTGCCATTTTTTTTGGAAGGGACTAGCCGAGTCGGCGAACTTCGTACCGCCTCAAAATAAATAAATGTTGTGTTAACTCATATGCTGAATTCAATAAAAAAAAATATTAAAGGGCTTCTTACATGACCTAAAGCGTGGTCACTGTCGGACTGCATAGAAAAAAAAGAAAGAGGAGCGCGATGACACACCGCTGGTAATTTATTGCAAAACATGAAGCAATTATCTATTTACAAAAAAATATTGTTCGGACTAAACAATTAAAACACTAGTTAGTGCTTTAGTATGTTGCTTGTAGAACAATCTCACAAAAAATCACAATGATTGTATGTGTATGGTTTTTATTGTAAAAAGAAATTTTTAGAGGTATCTTCATGACTTTTTTCTATCGTATAAAATTTGTTGTATTATGTTTTCAACACACTATCTACCTAGCATATATCTTGAAGATTATCATATATTTTTCTGATTTTGTTTACTGTAGTCGATCTTATACTTTTATTGCTTCTAAAACTTGCGTTTTTGCGTTTAGGTTCTGTAATCCCCTTATGATAAAAATGAACTTCTCGAGATATCAAAAAGTTCCATACAAAATGTATGAGAAAATGAATTACTTATCTTCATTATGTTTCATTTTTTTTTTTCGAGAATTTTTCCCATGTTTTAATACTTTTAATAGTTATTCTGCTATTTGGGGCGGAGACAAATCCAACAAATCAAAAATCATAAAAATCGGTCCAGCCGCTCTTGAGAAATGAATGGTGTAACTAACCCAACTGTGTTTATTTCGGCGATTTCATTAATATTATGGTTACTCTTAAATTTTAATATAATTTCCAGAAGCCGTTTTCAAGTAGCGTGGCGATTCGTGAAGGTGTACACCTTTGACTTTTTCGATTTTTCCAAACTTATCAAGTTTCACCGAGGCTTTACATCCCTTCATTTTACTCGAACAGTAATATGTGTTGCTTGAACGGTGCTGAGAATATGTAAATTTGTCCAGCATCAATAAATGTTTGCCCATTGGAGTGGGAATCTTCTCATATTCCAGTCCTGTAAAAATCCGGAGATAAAAATATTACATACCTACTCATAATAATAAATAATTAAAAAAACAGTGGCACTCCGGGAGTGCCGACAGAAGTGAAAACAAAACACAAACACAGAATACTTTGCCATCACTCTAAAGCCTAAGCCTTAAGCCTTCTGGACATATTTTAGGATATACATTAAAACCGAGTAGGTACATCCCGAGGACAGCCGAACACATCCGAAGCGGGTATTTTTTTAATCGTCTTATAAACAAAACACGCGCGGTGTCGCTTACGGTAACAGTTGCGCGAGTTCAATGGTTTTTTCCCGTCTCAAAAAATACCCAATGCGCCTAAGAAGTTTTCACTTCAATAAATTTCATGTCGCAATTGCTAACACTGGTAATTATTGTATTTCGCAGTGATGTGAACAGTTCAGCCTCCAATCGAATTATCTGGACATAATTGGTCTTAATTATTCATCATCTGTGCCCTTAAAACACCACAGCCGAAAACGCTAAATGATATTAAAGCAAAAGGTTTCCAAAAGAAGTTTATGTCTTAGTAGGTACTATCGAGGATATTTACATCTGCCCAATTTGAAAACAAAATCCCGTGTACACGATGACCAGATCTGTTAGCAAGCGTTACTAAAGCGGCCGCGCGCTACAATCAAGAATAGCCCCTACGGTGTATAGATATACGTTTCCTCGATGGTACATAATAATATATATATAATAAGACCAGCTTATTAATGTCTAACTGCAGGGCAAAGGCCTCTTCTTACAGAGAAGACCACGCTTGCTCAAGGGTTGGCGATTACAGACGTATAATTATCCATAATATCCTAACTAATATTATAAATGCAAAAGTAAGTTAGCTTGTTACTTTTTCACGCCTAAACCACTGAACCGATCATCCGGAAATTTTGCATATACGTTGTCAGGTGTACAGAAACGGACATAGGGTACCAACAATAACGTTATTATGGTAATAGATGGCGCCACGTGTCTATCGAACGGAATCGACACTTATGCGGGTGAAACCGCGGGGCGCTGTTAGTGATATTATAAATGCGAAAGTGTGGCTGTCTGTCTGTCCTTTGACCTTTTCACGCTTAAACCGCTAACCGATTTAGATGAAATTTGGTATAGAGATAGTTTGAGTCCTGGGAAACGACGTTCGGGATAGTTTTTATCCCGAAATCCCACTGGATCGACATTTATGCGGGTGAAACCGCGGGGCGCTGCTAGTTGACTATAATGTCCAGGTTTCCTCACTATGTTTTCCTTCACCGATGTCAAAAAGTACATACGAATTGAAAAAGTCTAACCACTGAGCAATATTCAAAAAAATATAAGCGCACACGTTGCTTTAGCCTCTCTCTAGTACCTAAGGAGGAAAGTTCTAAATATAATACAACACAAATGATATTCAATTACAATACATATTATTTATTAAACCTAAAACACCTAGCCAATTAATTTAAAAAACAAGATTTGATTATAGACCGACAGACAGACAACGGGACAGGTCAAACTAAATAAAAGCTTAGAAAAACACCTTATCTTAAATCTTTGAGTTTTTTAGTTGGGCTAAGATTTTACGTCTCGCACAGACGGTCTTTGACAGTAGTTGTTTCTTAATTTTAATATAGCAGTTTTCTATTTCATAATCATGGCTAAATCTTAAATTTTAATATAGTCTCCAGAAGCCGTTTTCACGTACCGTGGCGGTTCGTGCGAGTGTACTCCTTTGACTTTTTCGACATTTCCATACTGATCAAGTTTCACCACAGCTTTACATCCAGCATTTTTTTGCGAACAGCGATAATGATTACTGGAATGATCTTGCGAATATGTATATTTGTTCAGCAGTAATAAACTTTTGCCTTTTAGTGTAGGAATCCACTCACAATAAACTCCTGTAAAAGGGAGCAAGTTAAAAGATTACTTATAAAATAATGCATTACTTAAATGCCGCAATTACAAACATATAAGCATTGTATTTCGCATGGATGTGAAAATTTAAAGTTCCAATCGAGTTTTCTGGACAAAATTGGTTATAATTAACTATTGTATATTATTTATTAAACCTTAAGCACTTATCTAATTTATTCTAAAAATACATTATCTTTATATTTTGAGTTTTGTTATCGGGCAAAGATTTATAATTTTCGACGACAGTTGTGAGTGAGAGAAAAACATTGTTTTAGTAGGAATTCTTAAAAGAGAGCAGTATACATTTAGATGATTTCATTATTATGGTTACCTACCTACTCTTAAATTTTAATATAACCTCCAGAAGCTGTTTTCAAGTAGCGTGGCGGTTCATGCAAATGTACACCATTGACTTTTTCGACATTTCCATCCCTATCAAGTTTCACCGCAGCTTTACATCCAGCATTTTTTTGCGAACAGCGATAATTATTACCAGAATGATGTGAATACGTATATTTGTTAAGCAGTAATAAATTGTTGCCCTTTGTAGTAGGAATCCACTCACATTGAAGTCCTGTAAAAGTGCGGAAATAAAAATATTACTTATAAAATAATGCATTACATTACTTAGGTACACTACCGCTGTACTTCGCATAGATGTGAAAAGTTAAATCTCCCATGGAGTTTTCTGGACAAAAATTGGCCAAAATTATTTATTCATTGGTTTGTGGTGTCCTAAATACACCATAGCCGACAACGTTTCATGATCCATATACGATAATTTATTTAAGTCTAATGTATAATATTAAAAAAATATATAAGCGCTCTGGTACAAGTTAAATATATTAGTAAAATACAACAAAAATGTTATCCAATTGTATATTATTTATTAAATATTAAACTATTAGTTAATAAATTCTAAAAAAAAACATTATCCTTAGGTATATTTGAGCCGTTGGGCTATTCATAATTTTCGACGCCAGTTGTAAGTTTATCATTTTCGAGTCACAACCTCAATGTTTAATTCCCGCCATTTTATTTTTGTAGGGATTCTTAAAAAAGAGAGCAGGATTTTGATGATTTCATTATTAACGTTACTCTTAAATTTTAATATAACCTCCAGAAGTCGTTTTCATGTAGCGTGGCGGTTCGTGAGAGTGTACACCTTTGACTTTTTCGACATTTCCTTGCTTAGCAAGTGTCACAGAAGCTTTACATCCTTTCATTTTACTCGAACAGCGATAATTATTACTGCAATGATTTTGCGAATACGTATATTTATTCAGCAGCAATAATCTTTTGCCCTTTGAAGTAGGAATCCATTCATATTGAAGTTCTGTAAAAGTGCAAAGACAAAATATTACTTAGGTACTCATAAATTAATGCATAACTTAAAACCCGCAATTACAAACACATTACCATTGTATCTCGCATGGATGTGAAAAGTTAAGGGTCTAATCGAGTTTTCTGGAGAAAATTGACCTTAATTACTTATTCATTTGTATCCTTATAACACCATAGTCGACAACGCTTAATAATACCAATGACCAGCACCAGAGTTCTATGACCCATAGACGATTAGGTACTAGTTTAAGTTTAATGTATATACAATAATATAAGCGCACACGTTATAATAGTCCCTGGAAAGAAGGAAAATCCTAATTATATCAGTACAATACAACAAGAACGATATCCAATTATATATTTTTATTTATTAAACTTTAAACACGTAAACACCTAGCTAACTATAAACATTATCTTTGACAGTTGTAAATTTATTAATAGAAGCGGACCCACCCGATGGGATGTCTCATAGGCAAATATAATATATGAAATTCTATTCAAACTTTCATCCCCTATTGAACCTCTATGGTAGATGAATTTTCAAAAAACATTCCTGTTCGCCAACTTCCGTTATAGAAGGAATACTTGAGTAAAATTTCTTGCGCCTAGCCTAGACCCACCAATTTGAATTTTGCGTAGTCTGTCAGTGAGTGAATTTATGAGATTTTATTCTTTTCAAATTTTTCAAGCAGGGCCTCTAACTGTTCAGGTTTAACTTTTTCTCCATACCTTCGAGATATTTCTGTTGTAGTTACTGGCTTTGTAAAACCTAAAAATGTAAATAGTAAAGGGTCAAACTCGGAAGAAAAGATAATAAAAAACTTATAAAAACCTTTACTTTGGTATTCTAAAAGTTGTCTCGAATGGAGATCTCGTGTCCGCGACTTAAAATATTCAAGGTCACAATAGTCGGTTTTTTTATAATATCTCGCTTTTGTTTGCCTTAATTATACATTTAACTGTTTTTGAGATAGAGCGCAAAGATAGCGCATCAGCCATACATGGCGTAACGCAACGTCAACCGTGAATTTCAGCATTTAGTGCTATTTATGAAATTAATTATTGTCTAAAAACATATAATTACTTATTTAAAAAAACCCTCGTTATTTACTGCATTCTATTAATGATTGAAAGATCGCTCTTAGCGATAAGACCGCCCATTGTGTCACCCTTTGTAAAATTTCTATCTGTAATGTATATAGTGTACATAATAAAGAGTACCTATTCTATTCATAGATTTAATATTTTTTCATAAATTAAATACTCGTTTGACAATAATTACTTATTTCAAGGAACTAATAAAATAAGTAAAACAAAAGGTTGTTTTTGTCTCGTTTTGGACCTTAGAACTACCGTGCCCCCAGATTTTTATTAAGTAGAAGATAAGTCATGGCTCAACGTACATTTATTGCCATTTCATAAGCAGTTCTTTTCAATTCTTAAAACATAGAATTTTTCAATGATTTCATAATAATGGGCAAATCTTAAATTTTAATATATTCTCCAGAAGGCGTTTTCATATAGCGTGGCGGTTCGTGCGAGTGTAAACCTTTGACTGTTTCGACATTTCCATACTTATCAAATTTCACCACAGCTTTACATCCAGCATCTTTTCGCGAACAGCGATAAGTGTTACTGGAACGGAGCTGTGAATACGTATATTTGTTCAGCAGTAATAATTGTTTGCCTTTTAGAGTAGGAATCCACTCACATTGAAGTCCTGAAAAATGAAGAAACAAAAATATTACTTATAAAATAATGCATTACTTACAGGTCGCAATTACAAACACACTTACATCGCATGGATGTTCAAAGTTAAAACTTCAATCGTGTTTCTGAACAAATTTGGTCTTAAATTTATTCATTTGTGTCCTTAAAACACTATAGCCGACCACCCACAATGATACTACATTCCCACGATTGGGTTTTAAGACTCATAGACGATTATTAGTTTAAGTCTAATGTATTTGCAACAAAAACTAAAACCTAACTACGCCAAAAACGGCAACTAAAAAGGTGTAACCAAAGGTTTTTTTTTTACGGATTTCGTGTAGCCGGTCACACGTCATTACTTATTCATATAGGGGCTTACAAGAGCTAAATGCAAGTTTTAGAAACAATAAAAGTATATGATCGACTACAGTAAACATAATCAGAAAAATATATGATATTCTTCAGGATATATGCTAGATAGATAGTGTGCTGAAAACATGATTCAACTAATTTGATACGATAGAAAAAAATCATGAAGATACCTCTAAAAATTTTCTTTTTACAATAAAATCCATAGTAATATACATACAATCATTCTGATTTTTTGTCAGAATATTCTACAAGCAACATACTAAAATGATAGTGTTTTAATTTTTTAATCCAAACAATAGATTCTTTGTAAATCGCATATTCAAATTTCCGAACATAATACGTGCGTATGTGTGCGTAAACGCCCGTGTAGCGACACTGCCGGCCGAGGCCTGATGCTAAACGGACGTGTCGCTCTTTTCGCCGCATTATTTCCACCAAGGTTGTTATGTTTTTGTAAAGTTTTATTTGTAAATTCATTGTTTATTATTATTTGCATTATCTTCTTTCCGTAAATATTTTTTTCGTGTAAATATAAAATACTTTTAAGTCAAAATAGCGTAATAATTTGTTATCAATTATCATTTGGAAATATGGGAAATAAAGTGAAAAATTCCGTTCAAAAAATTCCGAACGAAATTAAAAAGTGAGCATTTTATTATTTACTGAATATTTATTTTTTTAACAATAAAACTATGAATTTGGAAACGTCTAAGTGAGTCGTATTTATGCATAGGGTCAATTTTTTCGACTATTCGTATAACCGTTAAGTTAGCATGTTTGGTCGATGTGTAGATTTGTATTCAACAGTGCGCGGGTTCGTTTCCCAGGGATACAAAGTTGGATTTTCTTTTTTAAATTTTATTTAAATGTATTTTGAATTTTTATATATTTATTCATTTTTTTTATAAAATTACCAAAAAAAAAAAACGTCAACAATGTAATTATCTTTCACAGGAGAAAGAAAGTTGTAAATATCAACACGGAAGTTTTTTTCTAACGCGTAAGTGATGTGTGCGTAATGTGGCGGTGGCGGCGAGTTTTGATAAGATCTATCAATACTCGCCGCCGAAGAAGCGCGCCGCGCCGGCTGCGGCGCGGCGCCGCGCCGCGCGCCGTGTGCAAGGGTTCATACCTACAAATCCAAGGGCAACCAAACCAATACAGCGCAGCCACCGGCACCGCGGCCGCGGCACAGTATATTTTCTATACAGTATTGTGACTCGGCTCTGTTCTAGAAATAATTACCTACAGCCGCGCGGTACGTAAACACGCGATAGCCCTTCCCGCCTACAGTATTTTAAGTTCATCAACCTACCTTTCTTTATAGTTTTGTGATTGTACCTATAGGTATTTTTTTTAACCGACTTCTGAAAAGGAGGAGTTTCTTAATTGGAATGTTTCTATTTTTTTTATGTAAGTATGTTCGGGCATAACTCCGTCATAATGTAGACGGATTTCCAAAATTTTTTTTTTCGACAGAGGTTTATTCCGAAATGGTCCCATTTAAATTTCGTAACGATCGAGCGCGATGATGAGTTTCAGAGACAGAGAACAACTCTTCAATAAATGCCAGCAAATCAACCGCGATTGCTGCTATCGCACATGATTATTTACGCAATCACACAAAATAACATCACGCCTGTACCCTTTAAAGGGGTAGGCAGATGTGTTCAATAGCTTCCTGTCACTGATATTAACATAGCAAGTATAGTGTTATATGAATTTGTGTGGGGTAGGTTCAACTAAAAAGTGAAAAATAAAAACTTTTTTACAAAAAAAAAAACTTCGGAAGTCGGTTGTTGGTTCTGCATTTTCGTTTTTTGACACCGACTTCCGAAATTGAAGTTATTTTTCACTTTGTATTGTTTTTTTGGAAAAAAGTTTTTTTTTTATAATAAAAATGAAACACGTGAATGAAATATGAAGAGTTCAATAAAATACATGGTGTTTTTTGATCAGTATATTTAATAAAAATAACTTATTGACGAATTCAAACAACCAAAAACAGCACAATAATAATATAGTCTCTTTTTGCCACTTGTACTTATTTCAATGAATATTTGTCACAAATCTATCTATGGGTTATCTGAAGTCCGAAGAGAGGGGGAGGACTCGATAATCCTTAAAATCCGGTAACTTGCTCTATTTCCGGGAGGGCAGTCCCATGTTGTGTCGGGTTTATCGTCCATAAGTCCCTTGTGAAGAATGTGGTGATGCTGGAGATCGAGAGTGTATCGACCAGGGTGGCGTACCTTATACTCAGAATATCCGAAAGGTATTCGCTGAAGGTCTTACAGGTTTACGCCCCGACCTCGTCACGCCCTGAGGATGAGGTCGAGACCATGTATGAGGATATTTCCAGAGCCATGCATGGCTCTAAAACTCACTTTACCTTTGTCATGTGGGACTTTAACGCGAAACTGGGTAAGCGAAACGACGATGATGAGCTGCGAGTGGGGCAATTTGGAGTTGGACGCCGGAACCACCGGAGCCACCTACTGGTCAGTTTTATGGAGAAGGAAGGCCTCTTTATGATGAATTCCTTCTTCAGAAAACGTGAGCACAGAAAGTGGAATGGCAGAGCCCGGATGGTACAACTAAAAATGAGATTGACTTCAATAAGTCGACGAAGAAGTATGTATTCAATGATGTCTCTGTGATAATCGCGGTGAAAACCGGAAGTGATCACCGCATGGTAAGAGGCACATTGAACTTACATTTCAAGCTGGAAAGATCTCGACTGATGAAGTCTACGCTCCGCCCAGCACCGATCCAGGTCCAAAACCCCGAGAGCTTTCTACTCGGAACTTCAGAATCGTTTCGAATGCCTAGGGAGCTCCGTGGACGATTATAACGATAGGTTCGTGGAAACTGTCCATACGGTCGGGTCTAAGATCTTCAAGACCTGTCGTACGAATTAAAAAAAAAGCTCTTTGATTCTACTTCACGACTCATGCAGGAGAGGCGCGTGATGATCCTGCAGTCTTTAGATGATGCGATAAATTACCGGCAACTCAATAGACGGATCTCTAAGTCCTTGAAAAGCGATCGTCCTCCGAGTCCTTGAAAACGGAACCCTATTACTAAGACTTCGCTGTCCGTCCGTCCGTCCGTCCGTCTGTCTGTCACCAGGCTGTATCTCAAGAACCGCGGTAGCTAGACAGTTGAAATTTTCACAGATGGTGTATTTCTGTTGCCGCTATAACAACAATTACTAAAAACAAAATAAAATAAATATTTAAGGGGGGCTCCCGTACAAAAAAACGTGTTTTTTTCGGCGTTTTTGCCGGCTGTCTGTCGCCAGGCTGTATCTCAAGAACCGCAGTAGCTAGACAGTTGAAATTTTCACAGATGATGTATTTCTGTTGCCGCTATAAATACAAATACTAAAAACAAAATAAAATAAATATTTAAGGGGGGCTTACATACAACAAACGTGTTTTTTTCGGCGTTTTTGCCGTCTGTCTGTCACCAGGCTGTATCTCAAGAACCGCGGTAGCTAGACAGTTGAAATTTTCACAGATGGTGTATTTCTGTTGCCGCTATAACAACAATTACTAAAAACAAAATAAAATAAATATTTAAGGGGGGCTCCCGTACAAAAAAACGTGTTTTTTTCGGCGTTTTTGCCGTCTTTCTGTCGCCAGGCTGTATCTCAAGAACCGCGGTAGCTAGACAGTTGAAATTTTCACAGATGGTGTATTTCTGTTGCCGCTATTACTAAAAACCAAATAAAATAAATATTTAAGGGGGGCTCCCGTACAAAAAAACGTGTTTTTTTCGGCGTTTTTGCCGTCTTTCTGTCGCCAAGCTGTATCTCAAGAACCGCGGTAGCTACACAGTTGAAATTTTCACAGATGATGTATTTCTGTTGCCGCTATAACAACAAATACTAAAAACAAAATAAATATTTAAGGGGGGCTCCCATACAACAAACGTGTTTTTTTCGTCGTTTTTGCCGCCTGTCTGTCACCAGGCTGTATCTCAAGAACCGCGGTAGTTAGACAGTTGAAATTTTCACAGATGATGTATTTTTGTTGCCGCTATAACAACAAATACTAAAAACAAAATAAAACAAATATTTAAGGGGGCTCCCATACAAAAAAACGTGTTTTTTTCGGCGTTTTTGCCGTCTGTCTGTCGCCAGGCTGTATCTCAAGAACCGCGGTAGCTAGACAGTTGAAATTTTCACAGATGGTGTATTTCTGTTGCCGCTATAACAACAAATACTAAAAACAAAATAATATAAATATTTAAGGGGGACTCCCGTACAAAAAAACGTGTTTTTTTCGGCGTTTTTGCTTTGTGGTACGGAACCCTTCGTGTTGGCCAGGTTTTTTATAAGCCAACAGGAAATGCCCATCAGACCGAACAACTTTTGCTAAGACGTCATTCCTATATATGTTATGGTGTAGCTGGGCTCTTGGAGTTCCACATCAGGTGTTCGAGATCTTCAAATTTATTCTCTCGGCAGAAAATGCTCATCACGTGGAACAATTTTTGCTATGGTACCATTTTTGTATGTCTTATAGTTTAGCTGGTCTGTTGCGGTTCTGCATCAGGTGTTCAAGTTTCCAAGATAAATTATAGCCTATATGTTGCCCAGACATAATACCTATACAACAAAACAAAAATCATTTAAATCCTTCCAGTAGTTCCAAAGATTAGCGTGTACAAACAAACAGACAAACAGACAGAATTTTTTTTTCGGATTCGTACCCTATTACTGTTTCTAAACCCCCCCCAATTTTTTTTTTTTAATTTTTTCAATGTACAGACACAGTTTTTCTACTGTTTTATTATATGTATATGTATATATATAGATTAAAGTTATTTCATAATATTTTGAGTTCATTTCTTTTTGAAGTAGGTTTAATATTTTTAAATTAGGTACTTTTTTATTTCGTAATTTTTAGTTTTAACTAAACATTGGAATATTTGTTTGTAATAAGTAGGTAATAGTTTTGTTATAAATATTGCACTAAAATTTGACCAAGGTTTTGAGATGTTTTCCCTTTGACGTTACACCCGTAGCTCGTATCGTAAGCCAGGCCGTCACACTTACACGTATTAGTCTATATCTTGAAAATTACTGAATCGATTCTGATGAAACTTGCACTGTTCCATAAGTTGAAGTAAATGTAACCCTATAATAAAAATGGTCACGATCCGATTAATAGTTGCGGAGAAATGCGTGGACAAACATACATACATACGTCTATAAAATTTTGTATATTTGTTTGGAAGCCCTAATAGATTGTCATATGTGATTGAAATGCAATTCCAATAATACTACATACATAAGTGTCGAATTGATAACCTTCTTTTTTTTGAAGTCGGTAAAATAAAGCTTAAACTAAATGTGGTAGGTATAATGTAAACCTGAAAAATAGCTTAAAACTAAATGTGGTATAGTGTAAATAAAAAAAAAAACTCGTAAGTAACTACCACTTCGAAATTTTTTGAATATTTTTTTTTAAATTTTATTGAATCAGTTTAATTTCAAAATCATCCACATCCTTAATTTTTTCAAGTCACACTCAAAACAAATAAAAAAAACCTTTTTTACAAAAAAAAAAAACAACCGACTTCCAAAAAAAAACAGTACAAAGCCAGAACCAACGACACCAACTTCCGAAATTAAAGTTATTTTTCACTTTGTAGTGTTTTTTTTTTTTGGAAGTCGGTTTTTTTTTTGAAAAAAGTTTTTTGTTTTTCACGTTTTAGTCCCTACCTACCCCACACAAATTCATCTAACACTACTTGCTATGTGAATATCAGTGACAGGAAGCTATTAAACACATCTGCCTACCCCTTTAAAGGGTACCAGCGTGATGTTATGTTGTGTGATTGTGTAAACATACAAATGCGATAGCAGCGCGTGGTTGATTTTCTGGCATTTATTGAAGAGTTCCGTTGTCTGTCTCCGAAACTAATCAGCAGATCTTTTACGAAATATAAATGCAACCATTTCGGAATAAGCCTCTTTCGAATAAAAAAAGAATTTTGAAATCCATCTATACGGAGGTCGTCTATAGAGGACCGGAACACACATAAAAAAAAAACAAACATCCGAATTGAGAACCTCCTCCTTTTTAGAAGTCGGTTAGGTAATAATTTTGTTGTCATAACTACTTGTTTCCGCGCCATCTATTGGAATACACGGGCGTAATCTCGCAAAACCATTACTTCTAAATTTCATGTATGCTTTAAGTCATAATTGTGATGGGCGTTGTCGTTAGATGGCGTTCGCGTCGATTGTGTATATGTGTGCTTGCGTTTCTCAAGGACACTTAGCTCTTGTAGTCCTCTTAAGGCTTAAATCGCTCAGATTACTTGAGAAGCGGATGATTGGTTTTTGGCACTACGGTGGAACATGCATAAGTACAAACAAACATACATACATTCAGACAGACATAGACTGGTCAAAACATATTTCCCTTTCTATTGGCATTGCCGTAGTCGGGTAAAAATCGTTGTTATAGTCTCTCTGGTAAGAAGTAAAGTGCTAAATATATCAGTATAATACAACAATCATGATATCCAATTAAATATTATTTATTGAACCGTAAACACTTAGCTAATTACATACATGATTATGCATAAACTCACGCCATCTTCCCATAGGGGTAGGCAGAAACTACAGAACTAAGCTAATTAATTATAAAGACATGATTATCTTTTGGGTATTGTTGCTGGGCTCAGATTTATAATGTTCGACGGCAGTCGAGTCACAACTCAACATACATTCCAGCCGTTTCTAATTAGGGATTCCAAAAGGATATGTTTTTTGATGATTTCATAATCTAAATGTTATATTTTAACATGGAGTCCAGAAGCCGTTCTCACGTACCGGGGCGGTTCGTGCAAGTGTACACCTTTGACTTTTACGATATTTCCATACTTATCAAGTTTCACAGCAGCTTTACATCCCCTCATTTTTCTCGAACAGTTATAACTATTACTGGAATGGTGTTGTGAATACGTATATTTGTTCAGCAGTAATAAATTTTTGCCCTTTGGAGTAGGAATCCAGTCATATTCAAGTCCTGTAAAAGTGCGGACATAAAAACATTACTATTGTATCTCGCATGGCTGTGAAAAGTTAAAACTCCAATAGAGTTCTCTAGGCAAACTTGGTCTTAAGTATTAATTTTAGACACAAATGAATAACTAAGGCCAAGTTTGGCCAGAAAACTCTTATCAGGGTTTCATGACCCTAAATGATTATTAGTTTAAGCCTAATAGATAATATAGTTTAAAAAATAAGCGCGCACGTTGTTAAATTGTATGTCTCTGGTAAGAAGGATAATACAAAAATAATGATATCCAATTATTTATTGTTTTCATAAGAAACATTACCTTTTTTGACAGTTGTGAGTTTATTATTTACAAGTATGGGTGCATCCGATTGGATTTTCGATCGGCAAAAATGACGAACTTCTACACAAACTTTCATTTTTTTTCATTTAACCTCTTTAGTCGATGAATTTTCTAAAATGTTTCCTTCGTGCTAACTTCCGTCATAGCACACATATCAACTCGGAAAGGGATCTTCACCGTATCGCCTTTCGCCTCGGCGTCAACCTAACGTAAGCACGTAGCCAAAGCGGATCAGAAGCTCCGATACGTCGAGTCGGCTACGGCTAGGCGACGCCGCGCTTACGGCTCGCCGACCGCTGGTTGATGGTGCCGCAGCGCAGGCAGGCCGCGGGAGGGATGAGAGGGGCAAGGGTGGACGAAGAGACGTAATAGTAAGCGCGGGGACGACGACGACGAGCCGTAACACACCGAACCACGGTTCGTGAGATAGTCCAGAGGCGAGGCGATTACGTTACGATTCCGATTAGTGTGCGTTACAGTAGGCAGTTTCATACAAAGAATACTGAACGGCTCGAGTTGATACGGTAACGATCCCTTTCCGATTTGATACGTGTGTTGATACCTGTAAAAGGAATTCTCGAGCAATATTTCTTGCTCCTAGCTAGACCCTGCGACTTAGTTTGAGCATTGTCTGTGGTTGAGTGAATTGTAGATTTGTATTAATTCATGACTCAACGTATATTTTTTGCCAATTCGTAAGCAGACATTCTTAAATGATAGAATTTATTCTATAATTTCATACTTATGGCAAAATTTTAAATTTTAATATAGTCTCCAGATATCGTTTTCATGTACCGTGGCGGATCGTGCGAGTGTACACCTTTGACTGTTTCGACATTTCCGTACTGATCAAGTTTCACCGCAGCTTTACATCCCGCATCTTTTCGCGAACAGCGATAATTATTACTGGAGTGACCTTGTGAATACGTGTATTCGTTCAGAAGTAATAATTTTTTGCCTTTTGGAGTAGGAATCCACTCATATTGAAGTCCTGTAAAAGTAAGGAGATAAATTGTATATTATCAAGTTAAGACACATTTATGCAAATAGGTAAGGTTGTAATATCAAGACTACAATTAAGAAATCTTTAGAAAAATCAGACCTCACAATTGTATTTTAAACGCTACCAGCCAAGAATTACTTAGACGAAGTATGTTTATTTTTTATTTTTAACTGCAAACTTTTAGTAAAAAATAACATAAGTAAGTAGGTACCAACTTAAACTGGGGAAAAAATAAAAAAACATACTTCGTCTAAGACATGTATGGCTTAAAATACTCTAAATGGTGTCAACTATCACCCCCTATGGCTTTGCATCCAGCTTCCAAACACTATATACTGTGTCCCTATGTTTTTCTTTTTTCATTAATAGTTGTCAAATTTGTACTCTAGGCCTCTGTTGACAGCGGTTTATTTATCAAAAAGGAAAACATAGGGACATAGAAGTAGTTAATATTTATTATTCTGTATAAAATCATTGCTTTATCGTGACTAACCAGAAAGAAAAAAGGCGAGAGCGTTTCTATAGAGAATAGACCAACCGCATTTCTTCTGAAAGGGATGATTTTGCGAAAATCCTTCCATAATGCGATACACACTTCTATTTATTTAAATGAAGTAATAGAATACTCACTAGTGTTTCTGATACAGCTGACACATTAGGGATTCTGATAGTTTCAAACGTTTTCTCCAGAAGATGTCTTATAGAACTGAGGAGAGGATGCGTGTGCTTTGTAGTCACCACTCACCATAGGGCTATTAGAACCCAGCTTCATTAATATAGCCCGACAATTATTGATACTCGATTATTTTTTTGAACAATAGTAGCGATTGCTTCGTTTTCTCGAGAGTATGTGTAGCCACAGAGCAGTAATAAACGATTGCCTTTGCCTCGATTCGTTGGCATAAATACGTATTTCAAATTCCGGAAAATTACCGAAATAAGCAAAAGAATTATTTTTTAAATTAAGCCTAAAACGTAACACAAACCTGCTGCTGTAAGGTGAATAGGATGGATCACAAAAAAAAGAACACAACGTTAAATACAATTTAATATTTCAAATTTTAATTATTTATTTTGTATAATTTTAAAAAGCCCTGTTACGCACGGTTTTTATGACTGGACCAAACATCGAGATTTCTTGAGTATGGGTGCAGGAACATGACGTGCAATCTGATACCATGGATCGTCGATAAAAAAATAATATGAATGAATGAATTGCACCGATCCCAGCTTGGTTAAACCAGACTCGATTAATCGAATGAACCCCAAGATCGCACTAGCTCCTGTACCTCATGTTCATGGTGCTACAGCGACCGTCGATAAAAAAAAATATAATAAATAAACACTTGAGTAAGTAATTCTAAAATTATTAACATTTTATCGACACGATAAGAAGGAAAATCGTGTAGTTACAGCCTGTTGAATCAAACTCAAAGCATTTATTTCAATTAAACCATTTACAAGCTCTTTTCTTCTCTTCGTTTGAGAAAAATTCTGTCAAAATGTATATAGAACAAAACAACGTGTATAGAACTTGGGAGTCTGAGTCGGGGAGAGGATGATGTAAGGACCTCAGAAACCCGTATGTTCCCAGTCGCCCCCGCGGGGATTGCCACCGGAGGCAAATGGGATTAAAAATTCCCAGTCGCCACCGCCGGCGACTGGGAAGTCATTGCCCCCACTTCAGTTTCGCTGTACATTTCTTTCTCCATCGTAGAGAATAAAAGGGTGAGACAACTTATCGTAAACCTGCCTCTAATCTTTTTATCTTTTCTTTTTTTTTATTTTTTTTTGTTTTTATCTTTTTTCTTTTCGTTTTTTTTTTCTTTCTTTTAGTCCGCCTCTGTACATTTATGTGCTTGAAGTAATAAATAAATAATAATAATCTTTAAAAAAAAGACTAAGTGCATTGAAATATTTTTTTATTTTGATTTCGAAATCAATAAACTTGTTAAAATTAAACATTTAAACTGGTATTTTGTATCACAGATAATCAGACTCATATAGACAGTAATTAAATTAGGAAAGTACTACATAGTAATCATTTCTTAGTAAATACGTATTATAAACAAGGCTGTATATATTCTATATTCATAGATAACTGACTTTTTTATATTATGGTCAATTATAAAAATAAATAATAAAAATATTCAAGTACCTACACCATTAAATCACAGATAAAATCAGACTTTAAAAAAAAAAAGAAAGAAAAAAAAAAAGATAAAAAGATTAGAGGCAGGTTTACGATAAGTTGTCTCATCCTTTTATTCTCTACGATGGAGAAAGCAATGTACAGCGAAACTGAAGTGGGGGCAATGACTTCCCAGTCGCCGCCGGTGGTGGCTGGGAATTTTTATTCCCATTTGTCTCCGGTGGCAATCCCCGCGGGGGCGACTGGGAACATACGCAGAAACCGGGCTCTAATATTTTATTCTGAAAGTTTAACGTATTGTCCAGACGAAGTCTTGTAGTACTCAGGAGGCGGATGCGTGTGGTTGTAGTAGCCACCCACTATGACGCCATTTTCAGCCAGCTTCACTTTAGCCTGACAATTGTTACTTGATTGCTTTTTCGAACAATAGTACAGATTTCTTTGACATTTTCGAGAATATGTGTAGCCGTTTAGCAGTAACAAACTATTGCCACGATTGGTTGGTATAAATTTGTATGGAAACTCTGAAAATTTTAAGAAATAAACAACAAATATTACTTATATGCACTTAAGTAATAGTGCAAAAGTTGACCTATTCTGTAAAATTCTAAACGTGAAAACTCAAGTGAAGTGAGCTTGATGTGTGCTGTCAATAGTGTCAATCCCTAGCATCAAGTGGAATGACAGTCACTTTACGTAAGTTTTCACGGAGATTATTACAGAATATACCGGCTGGACTATTAAACCTCGATAACACGAAGCGAGTTTAGAGCTTGTCCTCTTTTAAAAGGATTAGCTGCAGAAGAACTAAGCGATTATGAAAATATTTTACACATTATCGGGTGCGATATCGACGAATAATGCGCTAATGATAATTCAAATTGAACATGCTGAATTCCATTCGAGGCAAGCGATTTTTTGTCGCAGCGGGTAGCTTGTCACACCAAGCGAATTTGCTCGCGGCGATTGCATTCGCAGCGAGTATTCGCCTCGTGTGACCGAGGCTTTAAAATAAAATAATTCATTTATATTTAAAACCTTTATTGTGTATTCTATTAAAAGTTAACCATGGCCACTGAACAAAATTAATTAATTCAAATTAATAATATTCTTTAAATTTTAAACGTCTGCGGTCGTCCTTCTCGTATGCGTTTATCGTCCAATGCCAAAATATACCAAGGTTATATACATATAATCTTGGTATATTTTGGTATAGGAATATATTATATATTATAGCTGCGTATGCGGTCACTCGCAAATTAATATAGAAAATATGTCGTAATATGCATTGCTTTGATTCATATTAATATATATTATAGCTACGTCCTGTGACGGGCTTTAAAATAAAATAATTCATTTATATTTAAAACCTTTATAGTGTATTCTATTAAAAGTTAACCATGGCCACTGAACAAAATTAATTAATTTAAATTAATAACAGTCCATAGACACCATAAGAAGAAAAAAACATTGAAATACAGTCTGCCGAAACAAAAGCTGTTGGGACTTGGGAGTCTGAATCGGGGAGAGGATGATGTAGGGCCTCAGAAACTGAGTTTTAGTATTTTAATCTGAAATTTTAATGTATTCTCCAGAGGATGTCTTATAAAACTTAGGAGGAGGATGTGCGTGCTTGTAGTCACCACTTACTATAGCGCCATTAGCACCCAGCTTCACTTTAGCCCGGCAATTGACACTTGATTGCTTTTTTGAACAATAGTAGCGATTGCTTTGTTGATCTCGATAGTATGTGTAGCCGTTTAGCAGTAAAAAACGTCCATTGCCTCGTTTAGTTGGTATAAATACGTATTGCAAATCTGAAAAACGACCGAAATAATGAAAAACATATAATTATACATTATACACTTGCGTGCAAAAAAATTGACCCACCCCATGGTCTTTGATTTGAATCAATATCATTCAACAAGTTTTACTAACAATATGACTGTTTTGCATTCCAACAAAACAGGTATTATGTGTGAATAAAAGTAAGTAAGTAGATGTCCGCCAGCTATTTTTTAACAAGTTCTGTTCCTCTATGGACCAGTGAGCAACTTGACTAGCCCGCCCCCAATGTTCCAGGCAAGAAGAGCCAACTTGTCCACTTGTGCAGGGCAATTGCCTGTTGTCCGATCTATTAGGACCTTCCGCAGGTTCTTTATCGGATGTCGCTCTACTACGGCTCTCGCTCGCAAGTCGGGTAGCCAATATTTGCTCCACTCTGGTGCTATTAGGATGTAAATTCCTTTTGCACTGTTCAAATGAGCCAGTACTCTTGGTATTAAACTGGGTGGGGGGAATGCCTACCCTAGATGATAGTCCCATTTTCGGCTGAATGCGTCGCAGAAGACTGCTGAGCAATCTCTGGTATCCAATGTTACGTACTTTGGTCCGATAGCCGTGTCTCTTGACGCGAACAGATCGACGTCTGGGACACCCCACACTTTGAATATAGCCTCTGTGGCTTGGGGTGGGGCAGAAGATGCCACTCTGGTACTTTACGACCCGGTGGGGCAGAAGATGCCACTCTGGTACTTTACGACCCCTTGATAGGCGAACCGCAATTCCGTTTAGACTCCCCGGGAGGTAAGTGGCTGAGAGAGTTAAATGTAACTGTTCTGCAAATTTTAGGACTCTGGTCGTCAATCCTAGCAGTTCTAGGAAGTGTCCGTCCCCCCCTCGTTTTTGAGGTATGCGACCAGGGTCTTGTTGTCCGACTGAACATGAATGTGCGCTCTTGAGTCTGCAGCATCCGTGGTCAAGAAGTGAGTCACACTTGTCTTGACTATTGGTGTCGAGCTGTAATCTACAACTTTTAACCACTATTTGAGGTATTGCTGAATGGGTGGAGGAAGATTTTTTCTTTCTCTTAATCTGTTTTGGTCGAATAATTTTAGAAAGAGTTAGGCTCTGCGACAGCGCAGTCGACCCGCTGATACACCGTAATTTGCAAAGTTCAGAAACCTAATAAACTCTGAGCTTTTCGCAGAGAACTGTTTCCGTTGCTCAATATTTTGGAAATTATTAGTTTTATCTTCTTGGGAGGAAGTTTAACCCAGTTTTGCTGAGTGTTCCAGACCAAGCCAAGATATTCTACCTCCCGAGAAGGCTCCAGAACGGACTTGTGCCGAGTGAATTTATGTGCCATCCCAAAGTTTTCAACGTTCTCAGTGTTTCCGGAACCTGAGAAACTAGTATGGTGCGATCCTGATTGACCAGGAAAAAATCGTCCAAATACACCATTATGCGGAAACCTCGGGCTCGTAGGATCTCCGCAATCCAATTTGTTAATGAGGCAAACATTATTGGGGCCGATGACAGGCCAAATGGCAAGCCTGTCAATTGTAGCACTTCGTTGTTGTAAATCACTCGAAGGAACCTCCTGTGTGTATCTGCAATTAGTAAATGAAAATAGGCCTGGTGAATGTCTATTTTCACTAACCAATCGTTTGTCTGTAGGAAGTTGGCTACATCTGTTTGTGAAATTAAATGGAAATGTTTCACTGACATATACGAGTTGAGACCTCTGAGGTCGAAGATGGGACGTAGCCAAAATCGTCGTTGGACGTAGCCCTCCGGCTGATTTTTTTACTAGGAACATTCGACATAGAAAACCTGGATTGAGGATTGAGGAGGTGTCTCTAGTATTTTCTCTTGTTTTAAGTGGAGGATCATGTCCGTGATGTCCGTCATGTCCTTTGTTATTTTGGTTGCAATTTTTTAACACATGGTTGTCTGGATACTGAAGGGGAGGTTTCTTGGCATGCGGCCACCTGTTATTAATTTCATTATATAATTGTTTGCTCCCAGGACCCTGTTGTTGCCATAAAAGGGCATGGTCCTTTAGACAACCCCCTTTGAAAGTTTTGGTTTGAAAGTCATTGTTTATTATTGGTATTGGAGGGTGTGTTATTTTTTACATAACTTTTACGAATTTGATAAGCCTGCTAATAGCAGTACCGTGGAAGCTAAATAATCTTTGCCCTTGTTAAAATGGCACAAACTCTTCATTAAGTTTAATACCTACAAAACCAGAACTGGCAAAGCAAGATTGTAGAGCTTTTTTGTACCGAATGCCCTTCCAGGAAGGGGAATCAAACTTTTGAAGGGTAGGTAATTCTTTTAATCGTTCTTCGTCAGATTGTGAAATAATTGGCTTTTCATCAAACTCTGTACCAAGTACACCTAAAGAGAGTTTACAGTAAGTGTCCGATGTTGTCTCAAAAAATGAGATGTGGACGGGGTTGGATCACTCTCTTGTTGTTCCCGTATGGATTTACTAGGATTAGTTGGTAGTAGTTACAAGTTAGTTAAGTAACTAGATATAAACCCCACTTGTTGTATAAGAGTATCTACTCGTGGGTCCGGACATGTCTGTATTTGTCTGTAGTTATGTGAAAGCTTTCGTCTTTTGTTAGGTAGAGTTGATGCTATGCCCTCCTCATCCTCTGAGGATGAAGAAGATGATGGCGATGAGTCATTAGGTCTCATATTATTTGAGTGCTGAACTCCATCTGAAGCTTCTCTTCATCTTGGTACACTCACTAATCACGGAACAACAATACTCATAACAGTTTTTTAATGATAAACACTAATTCACAACGGACAAACCCAACAAGTACAATAAAATGACACTGTGTGTTAATTTAATAAGATAAATTATTGTATTTTAACACTTTTTTTTACTTTGAAAATGTTTCGATGTTTTAGCGGCAAAATTTACAAACGCTATGACATTGACAGCTTCGCATCAAGCGTCCTTCTTGATTAGAAAAGGACGCATGCTGGTGAGAGAGAGAGACAGGTATAAAACCATGGTTTTAACCATAGATATCAATATAAAGGGAAATTTACATCAGCTTCTTCACCTAGCAACACTGTGTTTTAGAAAGCATATAATAACTCTGTATGTCTGTGTGTATCTGTCTCTGTCTGTGTCTCTCTCTCTCTCTGTGGTTTTATATTGTATATTAAAACCTTCCTGAAAGTATGTAGATTACATTAGTGAAAGAATTATCAAAACTGATTCATTAGTTTTTTAAGAAAATCGCGAACTTACAAATAGGGTGTTGAATAAAGAAACTCCTTTTTTTAAGTCTGTCATTCCCTAAAATCAAGTCGAATGACAGCTCACTTTACGTAAGTTTTCACGGAGATTATTACAGAATATACCGACTGAACTATTAAACCTCGATAACACGAAGCGAGTTTAGAACTTGTCCTCTTTTAAAAGGATTAGCTGCAGAAGAACTAAGCGATTTTAAAAATATTTTACACATTATCGGGTGCGATATCGACGAATAGTGCGCTAAAGGTGATAAAAATTGAACATGCTGAATTCCATTCGAGGCGAGCGATTTTATGTCGCAGCGAGTAGCTTATCACACCAAGTGAATTTGCACGCGGCGATTGTATTTGTGAGTATTCGCCTCGTGTGACCGAGGCTTTAAAATAAAATAATTCATTTATATTTTTAACATTTATTGTGTATTCTATTAAAAGTAAACCATGGCCACTGAACAAAATTAATTAATTCAAATTAATAACATTCTATTCTATAGATACCATAAGAAGAAAAAAACATTGAAATATAGTCTGCCGAAACAAAAACTGTTGGGACTTGGGAGTTTGAATCGGGGAGAGGATGATGTAGGACCTCAGAAACTGCGCTTTAGTATTTTAATCTAAAAGTTTAACTAATTCTCCAGAGGATGTCTTAAAAATCTTAGGAGGAGGATGCGTGTGCTTGTAGTCACCACCCACTATAGCGCCATTAGCACCCAGCTTCACTTTAGCCCGGCAATTGACACTTGATTGCTTTTTTGAACAATAGTAGCGGTTGCTTTGTTGATGTCGAGAGAATGTGTAGCCGTTTAGCAGTAATAAATGATTTCCTTTGCCTCGATTAGTTGGTATAAATGCGTATTGCAAATCTGAAAAACGACCGAAATAATGAAAAACGTATATTATATGTATATGTTACAGCCAAAAGTCTTAATCGATCCAAAGTACTTTTAACTGAAAAAAAAATTAAATTTAAAAAACCCCCGACAAAAATAAAATTAAGGAATCCCTACAAAAAGCATGAAATAAAAAAATAAATTTGAAAAAATCTTATGGAAGTCGGGGGACCGTACTGTGGAACACCTTCTATTCTGAGGTCTTTATTTTTATTATTATTTACTTACCCAAAATGCTCAATTCGAATAATTTGGGGGTTTCAAACACATGGGTTGTTTTAGACAAATTTTGAAGTAATTTTGAACTTCAAAGGTCAATTTGTTGTATTTCTCGATGAGATACGATCATCATTCTTTTTTTTATTTGAAAATACAATCCTTTGACTACAAGATAATACAAACCAGCTGCGGAAGAGTGCAGATGACAAAACGGGGGACCTTTTTAATCATTAAGATTTTGTATGAAAATATAACCATTTTTTTATTAGTTCTTAGCTTTTCGTTGTTTTAGATACTTCAAACACTACTACTACTGAGTTCGGATCCACTTATTAGCAGCCTGAGGCCCAATGAGGCCCAAGAAGAGATCAATCCCCAGAACATTTTTATCCCGACGAACCAGACTCGGATAGTGAGCAGCAAGATGAATCCATTACGTTATAATATTTTGTTTTTGTGCAAAATTCTTGTTGTATTAATTTGTTTGTAATATTGTACAAATTTTGTGTGTATTTCTTTGGATTTAATAAATAATTATGTGAAATATTTTTTTTTTTTTACCTTAATTTATAATTTTTTACCTAAAATTACAGAAAAAAAACATAACTAAATTAAAAAATACTCATAAGAGATATTTAATATCGTGCAGATGTAATATAAGTCAACAAATAATTTTGGCCGCGTAAATGTGGAATATTGACGTATGTGCGCCGTTTTACTACAAACACTAGTTTCATAAGTTTTACTGTACCTACTAACATTGTATTTAAAAGTCTGAAGTAAAAAGTTTTTATTTTAATTATTATAACAAAATACTTTATGTTGTAAATTCGTTTATTACGAAGGTTTAGGTTAAGGTTTAGATCATTAATACAAAGAAGATGTACGTTAATTATTTTTTTATCATGATTATCGTTTTCCACTTCCATTGCAAACTTTTCTAATTGCTCTTTTGTCTTAACATTGAAATGACTATCTTTCATATTATCTTCTATCGCTAAAATTCTTCCTAAAAAACGTTCTTTCTTTTCGTACTTATTATATTTTGTTTAAAAAAAAACTTTATATGTGCGTTTTTACGTAATTTATGTCAACCACCTTAACTATTTAAGAATTTTGACAGAAAGAACCAGATAAAACTACTTTTAACGAAATTAGTCAGTCAAAACTAATTTTAAACAGCTCCATTGGACAAAACTAGTTTTTTTGACTATAATTTCAGTCAAAAGTACTATTGTCGAGAGCTTCCATTCAAAAGTACTTTTGCCTGATTTTGCTAGTTAAAAGTACTTTTGACTGGTTATGAGTTTTGACTGCAACATAAATATTTTATAGATTCCGGAATAAATTATATAACTGATGGTGCAAATCGCATCAAAATTCGTTGCAGAGATGACAATAAGGTCAAACAGATAATATACGAAAAACTACTTTGTTTTATTATTCGGTACACGATCGCACAGAACCGGTCAAAGTGAAAGTGCTTGGGGGAGGCCTACGTCCAACAGTGGACGTCTTCTGGCTAAGATGATGATACACGGTCGCAGAGACAACGACACACAACCCGTTACCATGGATGCAGGACATGATCCTGGTCAAAATGTCAGAAACAAAGCTGTTGGGACTTGGGAGTCGGAGTCGGGGAGAGGATAATGTAAGGACCTCAGAAACTGGGTTTTAGTATTTTATTCTGAAAGTTTAACGTATTCTCCAGAAGATGTCTTAAAAAACTTAGGAGGAGGATGCGTGTGCTTGTAGTCACCACCCACTATAGCGCCATTAGCACCCAGCTTCACTTTAGCCCGGCAATTGACACTTGATTGCTTTTTTGAACAATAGTAGCGGTTGCTTTGTTGACCTCGAGAGTATGTGTAGCCGTTCAGCAGTATTAAACGATTGCCTTTGCCTCGATTAGTTGGTATAAATTCGTATCGCAAATCTAGAAAATTACCGAAAAAAAATTACGTAACACAAACCAGAGGGGTAATTGCGTAACACACTATCATTAGCAATAGCTTTAATTTTGACAGTTCAACAACATTCATTGCGTTATTTACGTTGTTGAGCAGACAAATTTTTCGAACATATGAAGCAATGGATTAGCAATATCTTTCAAAATGATTCAGATTGATATTGATAGTGTGTTACGCGCAATTAGGGTGCAGCTGCTTAAAGTTGAATAGAGGATCAGCAGACAAAAATAACAACGTTAAATATAATTTATTTTATAAAATCTTTATTGTATAATTTTAAAAACAATTTTTTATGACTTGGCCAAACATCGAGATTTATTTAGTATAATTATATAATATTATGTTAAGTGTAATAGACAACAGACCGCTAACTTCTACATATTAAAATTCGAAAGTTAAGTACTTTAACAATAAACCATAGAAATACAGTTTGTCGTAACAAAAGCTGTTGGAATTTTTCGGAAGAAGAGAGGATACAAGAACCTCAGAAACCGGCAATTACAATGGCCTGCAAAACTAATTTAAAATTGGAATAACTTTTTAAGTACCTACTGCAGTATTAGTAGTTACTGCATATTATGTTTTCAACATTCCATCCTTCTTTAAGATTTTAGGCAACCCTTTTTGGTCATTTTTCTGATTTAAAAATCAAACTTTTGAATATTGAACTGATGCTGTCAAGCGAAATTTTCTCTTGAAGTTTGTGACTGATTGTTTGGTGTTCTCTGCTGACGGCTGCAGTTATTTATTTTTCTCTGCTTATAATCGTAAAATATGATGAATATATGTTAATAATCAACTAATTTGGATTCGAGAGATAAGAGTTATATAACTTCTTTTTGATCTTATCAGGTATGTGTATTTCTACTCGTTACCTATTTTTTGGTAAAAGTGGTTCAGCTTGTTACAGCATTCTTAATGTGCGTTTTTTTTGATCTTATCAGTATACGCCTGAAGATATAAGACTTACAAGCCGAGTTTTCGGTCCTACTCCTACCCTACCCTATCCTACCCTACCCCTACCTATCACCTTCGTACTATTCTGTTCCCGGATTTTGAATGAGTTGAGGAGTGAAGATTCGTTGGAGCAGTTTCAAAATTACCGACCAGATGACTTAAGGAATACAAGAAACCTACCGAAATGATCTAGGACTTATCAGATATTATTTTCTTTTATTAATTCTTTTGACTTGTATTATTGTTGTGTTATTGTTTTATAATTGTTTCGTGTACCTACTAACTTTAATTGCAGAATACTACAGGTTTTATATCTTTCGTTCGTGATTAGTACTACGCGAGGAAATTTCAGTTGCAACTGTAGATAAACTCGACGTGTAATCAATTTAATTTTAATTTTTTTATCTAAAGTACAAAAAAACCTTAAGTATTATTTCCGTTTCTTTTAAAATTTTTGTTATATTTTTTTGTTACATTCGGATTTTTTATACAAAATTATACGTTTTTAAGTGGCGATGAAGTGTTTCCTTTTTATATCGCTACACTACCTACACAAGATATACTTTCGAAATTAAAAGGACTCGAAAAAGAGTTTAATTTTGTATATAAAAACTTCATAGTCGAGAACCTTCTTTTAAGAAATGGCAGAAAAGAGCTTTAAAAACAAAAATAATCTTTTCGAATTACAATTTTACCAATCATTTTTTTGTTTTAAATTTTTTTCTTGATCTATGCGTCTTGTTACAAAAGCTAAGTTAGACAACAGCACATACATTTTATTTATCATGCCTCTTTCACCTGAAGCATGTGCTAGGATCATGACTTTTCAGGAACTAGGCATCAGTACGCGTCGTACTGCAAGAATGGTGGGTGTGACGTTACGAACGGTCCAGAAGGTGAAGCGAAGGTACGAAGAGCCTGGAAACCATCTGAGGAGACCTTGTAATGGCAGACCCAGGTGTACTAGTGCCCGAGAAGACCGTTGTTATATTGTTTCCACTGTGTTGAGAAATCGCCACCTTAATGTAGTTGAAGTCCAGAAACAGCTTCAGACCCGAAGGGACTACATTAGTGACATGACAGTACAGTGAGAAGAAGACTTGCTGAAGCAAATCTGAAACCCCGAAGGCGAGCGAGTGGCCCCAAACTCGAGAGAGAGCATCGAGTAGCGAGACTGCGATACGCCCGTGAACACATACAGTGGGATAAAGAAGAGTGGTCAAGAATTTTGTTCACAGATGAGTCTCGATTCTCACTTTACACTTCTGATGGAAGGCGAAGTGTCTACAGGCGGCCTGGTGAGCGATACCTTCAAGAATGCTTCTCAGAAAGAGTCCAGTACGGTGGAGGCGGTGTACATGTATGGGCTGGCATATCTTCAGAAGGTCGCACAGAGTTAGTGGCCATAGAAAATGGCACTCTGACTGGGGAAAAATATGCCCAAGAGATTCTGAACTAGTATGCAGGGCCGTATTTAGCAAATATGGGTGATGGATCGATGCTGATGCATGATAATGCCCGGCCACACACGGCTCAGATCGTGCAAGAGTATATTGAGGAGGTTGGTATCATCAAGTCCTGATCTCAACCCGTTTGAGCACGCCTGGTTTGAGCTAGGGAGGCTAGTCAGAAGCCGCAGACCACCACCTACCACCCTCAGGGCACTAAAACAGGCCCTGATTGAAGAATGGGAGAATATTCCCCAACATCGGCTCCGAAACCTGGTGTTCATTATGCCAAACCGGTTCGAAGCTGTAGTTAGAGCCCGAGGAGGCAATACCAGTTATTAAATACATACTTAAATGTTTATTGAGTTTTTTGACACTAAGTAAAAAAATTGCTATTTTTATTCTTTTAACTTTTTTTAAAGTTAAAAATGTTACTAATGTATAGTTTACTAGTTCCAAAGAAAGCTAATAAAATTTGCTATAAAATTATTATTTTAAATCTCTAACTTCTACAAGGTGTAACAGAATAAACGCAAGTCCTGAAAATAGTTCGTTCGTAATTGATTACTAAATCAATTTCGGTAACATTTAAGATAGGTATTTTTTTTTTAATTAAGTATTTTGCCATACTGATCGCCTCGACTGTCGATCGACTGTTTAGAAAAAAAAAAAATTTCAAAGTGTAGTACCTAATTTTGCAGGCCAATGTAGTATTTTATTCTGCAAGTTTGACGTATTCTCCAGACGATGTCTTGTAGTACTCAAGAGGAGGATGCGTGTGGTTGTAGTAGCCACCCACGATAACGCCACTTTCAGCCAGCTTCACTTTAGCCTGACAATTGTTACTTGATTGCTTTTTCGAACAATAGTACAGATTTCTTTGATGTTTTCGGGAGTACGTGTAGCCGTTTAGCAGTAACAAAAGATTGCCTTTGCTGCCACGATGGGTTGGTATGAATGTGTATTGAAACTCTGAAAAATGAACGAAATAAGCGACGAATATTACCTACTTGCAAATAAACATACAATACGACCGATGCGACGTAACTTGGCGGGCCTGAACTTTGCGCAGAAGGCTGCGCAGTAAGATTTTTTAGGAACCAAATGGTGACATGAGGCGAGTGCGAGTGAGAGAACATGCGCGAAAGTTCTTAGTGCCTATGTTCAGGCTCGCCAAGTTACGTCCGTCGGTCGTATTACACACAAACATGCTAAGTCAAACCATAACAGGATTATTAAGCCTCGGGCACACGAAGTGAGTTTGCTCGCAGTGATTTACTCGCAGAGAATAAATTCGCTTGGACGATTTGCTGCCTGTCACATGCAGCGAGTACCTACCACTTCTACGTATGAATTTCGCACTCAAGTCACAGAATAACTAATAGTACTTAGTAGTTAGTTAGGCTGACTCCTTTGATCTTGAAGAAAGCACATCAAGCTACCCGAAACTGTAAAATTTTCCTAATAAACTTTGAACCTTATAATACTTCAGCAATAAAGTTGAAAATCTATTAAAGAAATTTGACAGTAGCTTGATGTGCTGGCGTCTGTACATTATAAAAATAGACTTGAAGTTAAGTAGGACAAATGATATTAGAATCATCAGAAAAATGAATACGATACAATTTAAATTCTTTATTCTCGTTAAACTTAAAGATCCTTAGAAGTACCTATTAGTAAATAACTCAAAATTAATATAATTTTCGTCTTGACACAATTTTGCGATTGCATTGTTTCTGCAGGGCTCTGAACCGGTTTAAAAGGAGCGGTTAATTTCGATTAAGTACCGGTAAATATATCGATCCTTCAATAACCGGTTAAACAAGTGAACTGTTCTTATAAAACCCAAATGATAAAGGTTACCGGTTACTTAAGCACAAACGGTTTTGACACCCAAATTAACCGGTTAATTCCGTAATGAAATTTTGATTATTTCTTAATATCGCAACGTCCAGACCGTGCTCGCGAGAGTGGTGGGGGCCGGGAGGGTAAAACTTGGTTTTAACCGGTTAATTTCCACTATCAAAACCAAACTTCAGTAAAAACCGGTTGCCCGCATAAACCGGTAAAGTGCAAACCTTAACCTAAATCGATTTCGGTTTGGGGTCAATGACCGTAACCGATTAAGAATTTCAACCGGTTTCCGAGCCCTGGTTTCTGTCGCTTTGAAAATGCCAAACATGGCCACTAGACGAAATACTTACTAATATAAATAGTAAATCCATACTAATATTATAAATGCGAAAGTGTGTCTGTCTGTCTGTCACTTCTTCACGCATAAACCGCTGAACCGATTTAGATGAAATTTGGTATAGAGATAGTTTGAGCCACGGGAAAGGACATAGGATAGTTTTTATCCCGCCACGGGATCGACACTTATGCGGATGAAACCGCGGGGCGCTGCTAGTAGTAAAAACTAAGTATACCATCGACGTGACGATGCAAACACGGTCGATTACAGTTCACATTATTCTTTTCAAGAAGCTTAATATTGAACTTATTTAAAATTAAAATCAAAATGACAAAAAATAAACAAAATAAAGGCCAAATCGGACAGTTACCTACATCAACAATGCAACCTCAGTTTTGAGATTGACAACAAATATACGCATTACACTATCAATAATTTATCGTCAATCCGACTAATAGCATCTAATTAAATTGACGCCATACTATAATAATATGTAGGTACACGTACACCTCCATCAAAAAAATAGAAGCTAAAGGCCTATCGTTTAACTGAGAGGGTCCCTGAGATAGCTGCGCGATGCGGGGAGGAGTTAAAGTTGGACAAGCTCTGTGAGCTGGACTGAGCTCGACGCTCGACTGCGGACCCAGATAGGCCGCTGGAGGCATAATCTAGCGAAATGGGGTATTATTAGCCCAACCGACACCAAGTGCGAATGCGGTGCTCCTGACCAAAACATATCCATATGTTGGAGAGTACAAAGTTTCCATACACCTGCACTTCCCAGGACCTAAAAACGCCACTAACAAAATTGAGGTGGTGACCTACTCTGGGCCCAACCGCCCAACTCATCTAACATTATACAACATTATTTTTAGTAGGTATTATATGCGAAACCCGAAACACGTGTCTAGTATTTTTATGTAAAGAATCCTATGTAGGTACAAAATTTCAAAACTGTATCATGAAAAATCACAAAGTTATAACCTTGTTAAGTTACCTGTTTGTCCGTACAAAAACATGCTCACCCGCGCCGCTCGCACTGCGCCGTCTTGCGCTCATTGATAATAGTACCTAGGTACCTAACCGTTCGGCGCGGAGATTGGATAACCTACTTAGTGTCGCTCGGTGTCCAACTTTTACCCTGTTTTAAATATTTTTGACTCAAAATATAACATGGAGTTAAAATTATTGGAATCGATTCAGTTACTTATTCTGAACAAACTATATTCAGGTTTCACATTATACTAAAAATAACGTAGTATAATATTTTTACGTTTGCCATCGACTCGAAAAGAAGAAACCACCCACGCCCCGTTTCCGCATCCCGCGGCTAACTCAGGCAGTCTCAGTTAAGCTTTAGGTCTATAGTCTGGTTATCTTAAACCCTAATTAAGCTTGATCAGGTTCCCACTGTTCGATACTACATAGTTTTCTCTGATATGGTCGTGGGTATACACCAGCCTCTCAACGTACTTCCCGTCTGCCGTCAGCTTAACCTTCGCTTTGCAGCCGCAGGAAACTCTTCGGGAACAGTACCAGTTCAGTCTGGTGGACTTGCTGTAGGTGTAGCCGTCTAGTAGCATTACAATCCCGTGACGGTAGTTCACGAATATTGGTCGAACTGAAAGAAAAACGAAATAAAAAAGACGATGGCACAATAAATTAATATGTAAATGTAAAGGTTTCTGGTCCGATAAAGATAGGTCATATCAAAGGAAAGCTGCTTTAAGGTCATAGCACACGTATCAAATCGGAAAGGGATGGGCACCGTATCGCCTTTCGCGTCGCCGTCAAACAAGCGTCAACCTAACGTAAGCACTTAACCAAAGCGGATCAGAAGCTCCGATACGTCAACTTGGCTACGGCTAGGCGACGACGACGCCGCGCTTACGGCTCGCCGACCGCTGGTTGATGGTGCAGCAGGCAGGCCGGAGGGGTGAGAGGGGCAAGGGTGGACGAAGAGACGTAAGCTCAAGTAAGGAGAGACGTAAGCGCGGGGACGACGAGCCGTAAGCGCAGGGACGACGAGCCGTAACCGTAACTCGCAGCACCGCGATTCATGAGCTTGTTGTCCCGAGGCGAGGCGATTAGGTTACGATTCCTATTAGTGTGCGTTGCGGTAGGGAGTTTCATACAAAGAATACTCGGCTAACTAATACTAAACGGCTCGAGTGGATAGGTTGCTGATCCCTTTCCGGTTTGATACGTGTGCTAGACCTTTAAAATCCCAATCAAAAGCTCTATCATGTTTCAACGCATGGCATTTGTTTTTTGTTAACAACTCTTTTTTAAGTAGAAATCTAATTGGATCAATTTGGTTGAACCGTGTAATTTCACCATTAGCTTAGTGGTCGCTTTGCAATTAAATTATTAGAAAATCTGCTTAATTAATACACACCTCTTTCATTAGGGTAGAAAACAACAACTGGAAAAAAAAATCGTGTTTAGTACCTTTAATCAGTTTTCAATTTCGTATACAAAGCTACTGATCTTATGGTAGGGCCGTTGACGCGTCGGCATAAAAAAAAGTAAAAGAATAAGAAAAATATAAGCGTAGTAATACGGTCCCTACGCAAGTCGCGGCGCCATACGGACGGTGGATAGTCAAGCGCCTAACTCCCAGACAAGATGTAAGTGCTTTCGATACTAAATTACCTTAGTAAAGAAATCAAAACAATGGTTTTAGGTGTCAGGAAGTCAGGAAAAAAAAATTAAAAACAAATTGTCACAAATTATTATTGAAAACATTGGTTATGCAGTGCTTGTTTATTTTGTGTTTCTTTGCTAAATGTGATGATAATGATGAAGTCCGGCCACCTTTGCATTTTAACATCATTTGACAAAATTTACATTTTGCATCACATATTTGATATCTTATCTCCAGTTTTGACAAAATTTTGCCAGACTGTGGAATAATTTTCTGAGCATTAGTAAGTTCTTCCTCAGATGTCTCCTTATCTGCTGTAAATAGAAGAAAGATTTGTGCGAGGAAAATAATAATGTAAGTAGCGTTTATGGCAATAGACTTACCCCATTTTACGTGGGACTTAAACATAAGTTATGTCTAAGTCCCACGTAAAATGGGGTATCGTTGAATGGATACTAGAATTTATTTTAAAAATCTTCAATATGAAATGCCTGAGGCATTAAGTCCGCCTTTGTACAGTATTTCTTTTACTTGTGCATAAAGTTTTAATAAATAAATATGGTAAAAGGCGCACAGAAAGATAGATATGGACAACATCTCACTTGCAAAGTTGGCTTTCAAACAATTTTTTTTTTTCAGCTCCTTTCATGTGCAACAGGTTGGTGCAATCATAGTTAGGTTACTGTACAGTCACATAGAAAACATGTTTTAATATTGCATTGATTGTATTTAAGATCTTGTTGCATGTAACTGTACCTTTTAAAGTGTTGTGACATAATGGATGAGGTGGTATGGAATAGGAAAAGGATTTAGAACTGCCCCAAATAAAATATTCAGTCAAAATACTTGGTATATTATATAATTATTTATTCATACATATAGTACCTAAGTCAACGGTGTATTCATTAAGAATTTTAAATAATTCAAAGCTCTAATTGAAAATAATACTTACTTAAATTAAACATGTTATTCTTGATTGCTTACATAAATGTTTCTTTGAATCGTAAATACTTGTCTTGCTTACCTTTAAACTCGCTGTTAATACAAAATCCTGTTCGAAAAATTGCAAGAAAGGAAGAAAACAACATATTTACCGCAGCAAAAAATATTGTAAAATCTTGCAAAATTCAAGACTTATGACCAAAAAATAACTATACATGTAGTGAAATATACACGTACACACATGTTTTAAACCAATAACAGGTAATAACTTCCACCTTTAAACAAAAAGTAAACTGTGTCAAACCAAAGATTTTTTTTTTTGTATTTCTAGGTTTATTCGTACAGTAAACCTTCACGAAAGTTTGGAATCATTGTAAATATTGTTATTTTATACTCTATTATACCAAACTGATATTTTATAATAGGAATAGATGGAAGGAGTGTTATGAACAATTCCAAATCTTAATTCTACGCACTTACCGCCTCCAGCCAGCTCCGGTTCCCACCGACATGTCACAATATCACTATCATCGCTGCTTAAAAACGACACTATCACATAACTCACTTGATTTCGATTTAATTCACAATTAACCATAGAATAACACAAAACATTTAGAGGTTAGAATCACTGACAACCAAAGTTAATAACTCGTTTACGCACATACAGTCTTTATATTGTTCATATTATATTATTCGCGGTAAAACTTATGTTTTAGGATGTCTTTAAAAGAGGAAAATCGCGGTATAAATAAACAATCTAATATTATTTGTTTTGACATTTGACAGTAGCAAAATGTTTACGAACCATTTACGAACCAACTATGGCGACGGGCGCGTTCCATTTCTACACTTCATCCTACAATATTTTGTTAGGTTACTTTGTTGATTGATTGCTGTTTAATTATGGTCGATACAAAAGCACTATTAATACAATTTTGTTCCATCAACCTAAAAAGTCCAGTAAATACTAGTAAATATCGTTTCTTCATTTTAGTTTTACATACTTAAAATCAAATCACATAAAATTATTTCATTATCATACTATTAAATTAAAATAATAATAATATATTTAAGTGTAATATGAAAAAATAAGCAAAATAATCATAGGGCATCAAAAAATTCGTCCGCATCGCTGTCAACAGGAACAGTGCCCAAAAGGTTAGCAGCAATTACCAAGTTGTATGGCGATGGCGATGCTACTAATTCTTTGGCTAAGAAATAGGCCAGCCCTCGTCACGTGAAGTGAAGAGTCAAATAATATAATATTAAAAAATAGAATATATTATTATGTCCTTTATTTCATTAAATATCACATATAAATTATATTTTTAAATATTAGAATATAGAAAATATAAAAACATTTAAAAATAAGTATAAAAAATAGTAGCCCACCGGTATCGGGAACAGGGTCCAAGCTACCGGCGGTTAGGGCTCCAGAGAGAGGAACCTCCTAACGATGCGGGCCGTGTCCAGAAGTACCGCTTTCTGAATCAAGCCCTTGATCCAGCTGCCCAACGAGAGCCTCCTTAAGTCGGCACAATGATTGCTGAGTCCACATCCCACATGTCGACAACCTCGTGAGCCAAGTCAAGATACTTAAAAATAAAAATACTTAAATATTATTATTTATTTATTAATAAAAATGGCCTTTTACTACTCCCTACTTTTTCGAATCTTCTCTCTTTTGTTTAAAAAGCAGGACAAGAGAGAACAGAAACATGTAGCCCATGGAATAAGATAATAAGCAGGGACCTATTTCAGAACACACATTGACATATAGAAATCATTGAGAACACCTATTTGTTTCAACCGATTGTAAAATAATTGATGAATATGTAAACTGAAAATATAATATTTTAAAGATAACTAAAGTATTTTGATAGATAAGATTAATTAACAGAGAATTTTTAATTCCAATAGGTAAGCCTTGTCGGAATCTAGATTCTACAAAAATTTTAAAGGTGGCCTGACAGAGGTTCCGACTGCCGAGTAACAATAGGTAATTTAAAATACTAGCTGATAAACTGTAATAAATTGTCTCGAAAATAATAATTATTCTGCTACTTAGCAATGAAAACCATTCTACAGAGCACACTGCATAGGTACAGTCACGAGCATAAGTATGTATACGCTTGGCTTTATTCAAAGACGATTTTCTCCTTTATTTTTGAATGAAATTGTATGTTATTACCAACAAAATATTTTCGAACCCATAGGTCTGTATAAAGTGTCGTATTTCAACGTTGCTTTCCTTATTTTACGATAAAACGGAATTGAAAGTTGCCAAATGTTGACTTATTAGTGCTCGTGACTGTACGGACGCCAGCCAGGTCAACCTACCCGAAACTGTCAGATTTTCCCAATCAACCTTGAACCTTATGTTTTAGCAATAAAGTCGAAAATCTATTAAAGAAATCTGACAGATTGTAGTAACTTGATGTGCTGGCGTCTGTACGTATAGAACACAACGAAGTTAAAAAATAGGTAGGTATGATAATTATTTTCTAGCTTGTACGTGAGCGTAAGATGAGAACAGTATTTATTCCAAGTTCTTTTCCGAAACGAGTGGGAACCATGAAGACCTAACGATTGAGTTTTTTTTTTCAATTGTATTCGCAGTTCAGTTCAAAGAGGTTGTCGTCTACGTAACCGGGCTTGCCTGTGGATGCCTCAATAAATTAAGGCCTCCAGCCAGGGAATAAAAAACTATGCGACTACACGATAAGGGCGATCCTCAGGGTACGGACCTCGGCTTAGGGCGTCGCTGGGAGAAGCATCAAGGGACAGGCTGGCTGGATCGGAATTAACGATTGAGATTGAATGACACCCCACATAAAAAACTAATGCTCGCGCATTAAGGCGGATGGGGGCGCATCACGATTTTCAACCGAAACTAAAATCGTCACCAAAATTTCGGCTCCTCTTCTAGTTTCGAGTTTCGGCCAAAACCGAAACCGAAACGTAAGAAGTTAAGTCATAAAATTGTTACTTACAAAATATTGATTACAACATTCATGTTGAAAGTATACCTACATGTGAAAATGATGTAGAAAAACGTGCACGTTAAAAGCGTCCGTTTTATAAAAGATAAAAACAATTCAGAAATTAAAATAAGCCGTGACAGCTAAGACATGACCTACCTACTGACAGCGCCCCGCATAATTTTCATTGGCAATCAGGGAGTTTATAGTTTTTTGGAAATTTTATATACCTAGGTACCTAATAGGTAAAACAGGCTGGTGTCCACAACTCCACGTCAATGCGCGTATTACGACATTGCTTTATCTCTCCGAAAAATAATTCTGCATCGTTAGAAAACGCAATAATAATTCTCAAACGGAACGAGTCGTACAAAACGCGATGCAGCGTCGAAGTAATCGCTGAAACGTGTGATTGTGAAAATTAAATAATTACAAAAATTGAGAACAAGTTTAAGACGAGGCCGAGGGAGAAAAATAAGTTTCATAAAGGAATTTGAAATTGCTCTAAATCTCGACTCTATATCATGCATCAGCGTCCTTTCAAAATATATATTTGATAGATATTCTCTAATCCAATCGGAATAAATACACACTACCTACGTGAATATTAAATTTGATTTACAAATTATTTTGGTATTAAGTTTGTATGAACTACGCATGCTCCGCGTCGGCCGGCCCCATAAGAAGTGACTGTGTATCCGTGTATCCTTAGATTCTTGACGTTTAAACGTCTCATAACTTTCAATCATGGTTTTTATACATGTAAACCCCTTAATTTAAATAACTGAAAACCTGAAAAAGGGTCTTGATTGTGTTGTACGTGTCTCCAAAACGAAAATTGCTAAAAAACATCAGTAATAGTCCATAATAAAACTTTAGAACAACTTTTATTAATGAACATTGACCCCCTCTCTCTCTCATGTTTTCTTATTAATATTCGATACCCAGGTATTCTTATTAATATTCGATACCTATTCGTTATTTAATTTTGTCTTCTATAGTTCAAAATAAATAAAATAATTGTAATATAAAAACAATAATTTCATGTTCCGTGACTAACGGTACGTCTCTCGATTACTCTCGTAGTCGTACCCCAGTGACGTTTCAGGTTTCACGTTTGACACTTTGACATTTCTTCGACGCTTCGACATAACCTAAAAGATTCCTTGTTTATTTTGTTTTCTATTTAGTTTTCTGTTTTATTTTGATGCTTTTTAGCGAATTCAAAAAGTTTGTGTACGGAAAGGGTTAAAATTGAGTGGCAAGGTACATGCCTATATGTGAATAATTCTGAATTACCGTTACATAAAAAATCTTAATTGGACCAATTTGTTGATTACCCTTTTTTCAATTTTCTTGTTATTGTTATGTATATGTTAGCTTTCGTGTGATTTTATAACAAATATGAATGATGTGTTAGTGTGTAGTGTGGTTAATATATTCGTTTAAAGTGAATTAAGTGCGTTGTGTGTGAACATTTTCGGCGAGACATAGATAACAGGTACATGTTTCTTTATTTCACCGTAGTGGTGCAACGTATTGTAATTTCTCAATACACGACGTTTTTCACTTTATAGTGTAACTACATTAATTAAATCTTTATTGCTACCAAAACGGTTTGTTTATGAAAAAAAAAGCCCTCCAAAAAGTGTAGAACAACACAGTGTATAATTTCTAGCCAATGTTTAGTTACTGTAAGCCCTAATAATATGGAAGCCTGGCCAATAGTTATTCTTAATGTTGTCCTTAATCAAATATTAAATAAGATAAGAAAAGATTATTAAGTTTGAATGCTTCATTTGCCACATTTTTAATTTTTTTTTTAAGGTCATCATAATTTTATAAGTACCTATGGTTTTGATGTTAGGCAGTGCTATTGAAAAAATGCTCTGTTGTGTGATAGGCTCCATCTTTTAAGAATAAACTTATAATACAAGTTACTTTTAGTTGATTTTATCAATTGTATGAGGTACTAGTTTACCAACAAGTTCTTTCCATATTATATGTTGGTTGCTGATTGTGCTATCTTTATTGAAAAAATTGCCCTGTCAGATTTTCTTTTAAGGATAACCATATCGTCACTGGAAAGGAGAAAATGTTTCAATCTCAGAATGTCTTGAAACCTAAACAGATTCACACAGAAAAAAAAAATAAAATCCTACGAAATATTGTATTAACTCATTTTGCCCAAATGGCGCTTTAGCATTTTCTCCTTTCCAGTGACGATATAATACTTACATTTAGTTTATTTGTAACATTACTAGTTTACTTGTATGTGTATGTATTTTGAAATGTACACAAGATTTTTTTTTTATTTTTTATGAAAAGTTGTTAAAATAAACCATCAGCATCATTATTTTACTGCCCTTATCCCATTTATTTGGGGTCGGCGCAACATGTATTTTCCTTCCATACTTCTCTATTAGTTGTCATCTCGGTAGTTACTCCGTTTCTATCCATATCACCATTCACATGGTCCATCCTTCCACTGTTTATAATAAATGTGTAATGAATGTAATTAAAAATGTTTTATTTATTTCTAGGTAAGTTGCGTGCTTCAAAAAGCCGAATCAGCGTGGAATCGGTAAGTGCTTTATTATATTTCTGTATTAAACTTTTTAAAAGATGAAACAGACCACTGGTTGGCCCTTTGCCAACCAGTGGTCTGTTTCATCTTTTAAAAAATACTAAGCAAACAATAGGTACTTTGTTTTCTTAATTTTTTGTGTTTTTTTTTAACACAAATTTATCATTGAATTGTAGGTTTAATTTGTTTTTATTTAGAGTAAAAAACCCAATTGGTCGCTAAATTATTGAATACTATTAAAGTGTTTGACGTGCACGCACAATGGTCCACTGAAGGACTAAGTGTGGAAACCAAACCCTTAACATAGAACATAGACATAGAAGTGTTTGACGTACACCACATATTAAATATTGTATGTTTTTGTCTCTGATTTACACATGGTAATCTTTTATTCAATCTTGCAAGTGTTTTAAATAAAGTTAATTATAAAAATTAACCTGTGTTCTTTATTGTTAAGTTTTTTTGCTTACCTATTATGAATCATCACAATACAGCTATTTTTTGTCGGTAATGCCTAGTTATTCATCAAGAAACTCATGTTTACAGCCTTTGTAAGTTAAAAAAAAAAACTATTAGTTACATAAATTATAGTTCACAATATTAAAGGCCTAAAATGATTTTCTATTTCCTTAGGTTTTTGTTTACAAAAGAGTACTTTTTAAAAGACGGAGTCGTGCTCCTTTAGGGTACTTGCTATGTTTTGTGAACATATCAGAATATCGTCAATAATATTTAATGCGCATATATATTACGCATATATTATATGCGAAGTGAATTTAATATATTATTATTCCGTTTATTCTTTTTATTCCATATTAAATAAGTACATAATATTTCTTAAATGTTTTTAATTTTTTTTATATAAAACATTTAAAAATATAAAAACTATTGGTCCGCCGGTGTCGAGGGCAGGGTTCAAACAACCGGTGGTTTGGGCTCACGCGTTTCGAGGAGTACTGCCTTCTGAATCAGGCCCTTGATCCAACCGCCTAACTTTCAGCCATCAAGCCATTGGCCGTTACGACAATCGGCGCATTGACAGCCGAGCTCACATTATTATTATTACTGTAGCTGTATAAAAATGACTTCACCAAAGGTAGTAATATTTATGTGAAACCTCGTCAAGGGCTCAAATACCAAAAAAAAGACAAAAGCGGTACACACACGACGACATATCAAGCTATAGGTATATTACCATTTTCAGCTGATCGCGCATTTTATAGGCTTTCGTACAATCAGAAGTCAGCTGATACTGGAAATAGCTTTATATGTCGCCGTGCGTACTTAAAGGGCCTTTTCTTAGAAGTTTACCTTTCTGGATTTTTCTGGACTGGACATTATCGCCGTTTATAGTAGCGATGGTAAAGAACTCCAGCACTCATTGTAGCGGTAATTGCCTGAAGTTTCTAGTATTTCATGATAGGTCTTGGCAGTGTTTGCAAAAGCGAAAACATACCAAAGTCAAGGTACAACAGTAGAGTGAGTATTAATGTAGTTTCCTTCCATAAGTAGATCTTAACCTAGAATCAAGTCACCACTCTCAAACGCCGAATTTCGGACTGATTACATGAGAAGGCGGATGAAAGTGGTGACTTACTTATAATGAGTTTTAGTGAACTGACAATAATGTTGTAAAGCCTTCTAAAGCCGGGTATCTACATCCGATGCTTAGGAACGTGCCACAACAGCGCGATGTTGCCGACACGGATCCATTGACGCCTTGTTGTTGCGCAACATCAAATTGTTGCTTAGTGGATTCCCGGCTTTTATTCTTGGGAAGAAATTGACAAACTGCTTTTGTAAGAAAGTATCTTGGTATTAATTCGTTAAGTATTTACAGCTAAATATGTGAGAACAACACGTGGCGCTCAGCTGATATTCTTAAACGGTCTTCTGTATCGTCAGCAATGCAAAACCAATAGAGACGGCATCACAACTTGGTACTGTGTCATGTACGGAAGAAGCCAGTGCCCCTCCATCCTCACGACTGATGGCTCTCACAATATAACGCAAATCCGAGGCATCCACAACCATCCAGAGCCGGTGATCATCCAAACTCCGATTGGCATAATTCATAAGCACTCAAGGAAAAGAGGGAGGCCTAGGATTAGTGCACGGAATGCAATTCTGCCTTAATTTTTTTTATTAAATATTTTATCTGTGGTGTTGTTTTTTTATCTGTCATGCAAAACATTAAATAAAAATAAAGTCCTCTAGACCGTATTTCGGCCACGGCGGCCAATCTCAACGGAGACTAAGCCTTCGGCGCGGGAGATTATATAGAGCACAAGTGTGCGCGCGAAACAAAAACACTAATAATGTGATTGAAAATGTGTTTTGTATTGAAACTGTTCCTATTATTACCGTGCCGTGTACCTATATCTTTGCTCTCAGCTATTTTTTCTAGTTGTATTTTATGATTGTTTTATTATGTGGAATAAAAGGTAGCATGATCCATTTATGTTGGGTGTTTGGTGGTCTAATAACGAAAATTATACATACCTACCTATACCAATAGTTGGTGTTAAATTATATGATCTCGATGGTAGGTAATTTTAGTAGGTATTGAAAGCTGTGAGTTTTTTTTGTTTTATTTATTTTATTATTGTTTCACATTTTATTTCAAAGTGATAAAAAGCTTTTTAAGGAGTTAAATTTAATTAATTATAAAAAAGTAGGATAAAAAATATATTATTATGTATATTTCTTGTTTTAGAATGATCTTCCAATAAGATAATGTGAAAATTGTATACTTAATGTATGTAATGTAACTGTAGGTACCTACAATATTACAATTTAGAGCACGTTATGAAGCTGATTGTGCCATTAAAAGATTTGAACTAACCGGCTCTTTTATTTAAACCTAAATTCTATACAACATTATTTTTATGCTATATGCGAAACCCGAAACACGTGTCTAGTATTTTTATGTAAAGAATCTATGTAGGTACAAAATTTCAAAACTGTATCGTGAAAAATCACAAAGTTATAAACTTGTTAAGTTACCTGTTTGTCCGTACAAAAACATGCCCACCCGCGTCGTCTTGCGTTCATTGAAAATCGTACCTGGGTACCTAAGCGTTCGGCGCGGAGATTGGATAACCTACTTAGTGTCGCTAGGTGTCCAACTTTAAACCTTTTTTAAATATTTTTGGGACAAAATTTAACATGGGGTAAAAATTATTGGAATCGATTCAGTTACCTACTTATTCTGAACAAACTTTATTCAGGTTTCGCATATACTAAAAATAACGTTGTATGTATACATATAGGTACACCAAAATTCAAACTGCCTACTGCGCAGTACCCCACTTCTAACCCCCGCTGACAGGTGACGTTTCTGCGCAGCGACTCGCCTCATGTTCCGACGCCTGAACTTCGCGCAAAAGGCTGCGCACGAACTTTTTTTAGGAACCAAATGGTGGCATGAGGCGAGTGTGAGTGAGAGAACATGCGCGAAAGTTCGCAAAGGCTATACTCAGGCCCGCCAAGTTACGTCGGTCGTATTGTAACTATTCCTAATTTTATACCACAAGACATCAAGGTGATTTATATTAATATGCATATAAGTACGCAAAAGGTCGCAAAGACTTATGTCTTCTACCCTCGTCTTTGGATCTGCGATGAAAATGAGGTTTGCCTAATTGTCAGCCCACAAGCCTAGGCTTAATTTTGATCCTGGTTGACAGACATATGTATGGCTGCAGTAGTGGTAATAAGTCGGCCAGAACGCTAGAAATCTGGTACTAGATAATTAGATATATTAGAATACTCTTTATTATGTACACCATAAAAATTACAGATATGAATGTAGAAGTTTTACAAGGGGTAACACGATAGGCGGTCTTATCACTAAAAGCGATATTTTAAAGACAACCTTTGGATGGATTAAGGGAGAAGGAGATACAATACTACAGGTAGTCTGTGGTATACTATTTACATCATTACAATAAATACGTAAATAAAACATATTAAACTTATCTATAAAATATATATACAATGATAATCATGGAGCAAGTGCAAAGAACAAAAAAAATGGTGTTTAAAGAGAGAGAGATAGTGCTTTTTATCATAATTTAAAAAATGGACAAAGATTGAGCTCCCCTTATCGACACGGGCAAGGTATTCCATAACCGTACTACTTGAACTGTAAAAGATCAATCTCTTAGATTTATCAATTTTGCCCTGCTGGGTTGTGGTGATCTGGAGTATTCTCTCAGTGCAAAATTATGTTTCTGTCTCATCTGTTAACACTCGCATCTGACTCTGACACCTAGTATAGCTGCGAAAATTTTACCAAGGTGAATAAGAGTTAATTGATTTCCCCGAGAGTATTCGGTTCTTGGAGCAGAAGATAATTTAGGAGTTATTTTGGAGCTCACACACAAATCTTCATAACACACTTGAGAAGATAATATAAGTTTAGCGTATCTCACAACAGCTAGCCGTCACGTTAAGCATATTTTAATTTTGTAGATGCTTTGATCATACCTTCAAGAAACCGAAGAGGCCAAGGTATGCTGTTTTTCCGCGGGTATACTTACTCTTGGCGGAACTATAAGAAATACGGTAATTACTGGACGTGCTCCAGTCACCACAAGAAGGGGTGTAAGGCAAACGTCTCCACGAATGAAGATAAGCAACCTTTCAGGGTAACGAAATATAACGACAACCACACTCATCCTCCCCCTAAAATTAAACTGCCTACCGACATAGATTATATTTGATGTTACTCTATTATTCGAACTTAGGATAATGGTGTTGGTTTTTTAAAATTAACCCTTTAATAAATTGTATAACAATGTTTTATATAAGACTTTTATTCAACTTTTCATTCCGTCCAGAAATACATAGAATTAAGCAATGAAAATTAATTGCATTGTTCCAGAAATACACTTTATAGCGTCGAAAAAGGGGAACGAATTACTTGTGTACGAAAAGTATACTTTTGCGAGGAATTGTAAAAGCAAACACAGGGTTACTTGGGCTTGTTCCTCACGATGTTCTAAGAAATGTAAAGCTCAGGTAACCCTTAGTAACACAGGAAAGTTTCGCGTGCTGAAGGGTAAGCATACCCATCCTCCTCCTGTCTTCTACGTGAATGAAAAGGGTGAATACCAGAGGTTGTCGAAAAGACAGTTGAGCGTAGCAACCGATTCGGACGAAGACGAAGATCACGAAGAATATATCGAGAAGATAGAATAACAGGGTTTCAGTAATGGGGTTTTGTTTTTGAAAGTTTATAGAAACTAGTCTAACAATAAGTGGTTCGATGTTAACTTCCCCAAATACTGTAATCTAGCTATCGAACAATTTAAGAAATATGTTAACATATATGACATGTTTAAGGGTATATTCCTTGTTGTTTTGTTATTTAAATAAAAACTTTTCGGTTACCATTGGTAATATGGAAGTGAGTATGGAAATAAATGGTGGCAGGGACGATAAGTCTGTTCATCATTCAGCCGAAAGACGTCCACTGCTGGACATAGGCCTCCCCCAAGCACCTCCACTTCGACCGGTTCTGTGCTTCTTGCATCCAAAGGGTTCCTGCGGCCTTCACAAGATCGTCGGTCAAGACAAAAAGGCTGGCAAAAGAAAGGTTAAGTCGGTTATCAAAACAAAAAGGCTGTTTCTGAAAAGTGCATAGGTACCTACGCGGTCAAAAATTTTAAAATGTATGGAAGAGCTAGTTTTTTTTTCATCATCATCATTTCAGCCGAAAGACGTCCACTGCTGGACATAGGCCTCCCCCAAGCACCTCCACTTCGAGCGGTTCTGTGCTTCTTGCATCTAACGGGTTCCTGCGGCCTTCACAAGGTCGTCGGACAACCTTGTGGGAGGCCTTCCAACGCTTCTTCTTCCGGTACGCGGTCGCCACTCCAGAACCTTTGTTAATGTTTTTGTAATAGTTTTTTTTTAACTGGTGAAAATTTTCAACGCAGGGGTTTCAGAATGATGTACTGAATCCATGGTTACAGGTTGCGTGACGTTGTTCCTAGGTTCCTACCAACCTGTATGAAGACGATTTTAAATTTCCGTCCACGATAATATTGTTACTTACGTTAGAAATTATAAAGTACAATAGTAGAGTCATATATTTAATAGAGGGTTGCTCGAGGAAATGTTTACGTCAAACCTTTCATTCCAAACTATGATTCCTACACTTGCTTTTTTATTTTTAGGGTTCCGTACCCCAATAGGAAAATACGGAACCCTTATATGATCACTTTGTTGTCCGTCCGTCCGTCTGTCTGTCAAGACCCTTTATCTTGGTAAAGCGTAATGGTATCGAGTTGAAATTAAAACCATATAAGTAGTCAGGTCTGCGGTCCCTTGAAGCTGTGAAAAAAACAAACTTCTAAGTTAGCTTTAAAAAAAGATACGGCCGTTTATGCCGCAAAAAACGTATAATTTCGACACTCAAGGGAATCAAAATGTATAGGGTACTTCCCGTTGACCTAGAATCATGAAATTTGGCAAGAAGCAAGGTCATGTAGCACAAGTAAAGGAAAAAATCCGAAAATCTTAAATTTGTAGAATTTACTTTAAAAAAGAATTCCGTGATAAACTATTTACATAGGTACCTACAAATTTCTACGGAACCCTAGGTGCGCGAGTCCGACTCGCACTTGACCGGTTTTTTATTTCTTTAACTTGTTTCTACCAAAGAAACGTAAAATTTTGATTTAAGTAATATTGTGTCAAGTCTGAAAATTGTATAGATTCGTTATTTTTTTTAGTTTTTAGATTTTTTTATTATTGTCTTCTAGGACTGCTAAAGGTTTCATTGTTTTAATGCAACAGCCGGTTGATTCTGTAAAAATCTCACCGTGAAAACTTAGGTGAAGTGAGTTTGTTTTTGCTAGGAATTGACACTATTGACAGCTCACTTTACCTAAGTTTTCATGGTGAGATTTTTACAGAATAGCACTGCTGTACCTAATTTTAGTAGATTTTATTGAAAGATCTCATTGATGTTTTTGCAATAGCTTCCTACGTAAATTGTTGGTTTTTTTATAATTTTTATAAGTACTTATAAAAGAACGAAATTAGTCTGCCTGCTCCTTTTTCTTTTTGCCAGAAACGAACTTGAAGTTTTTTTTTTAATTATCCCGCTTTTCTAAGGAGATTATTTCAAGTGTATTTAGAGGTATAAGTAGTATAGTAATGATGATGTGATTAACTGTAATTATAATTAACCAAAATCTTGTAAAAGACTGTTATGTTTATGTAAATTTATTAAATGTCTTGATTGCAATAATATAATGTATGTCATGTATTTATAGTATTTTTAAGTCATATTAACATTGTAAATGATTTTATATGGGCCTTGATGCCTGAAATAAATAAATAACTAAAAAAAAAATAAGACACAATGGCAATGCATTTTGTGAACTGTCGAAATGCATGTTGATTCATTACGTTGTTGAGCAGACGATTGGCGAAAGCGCCAGGGTAGCCCGCGAAATTCAATTTTTTTTAGGTTTTTTGCAATTTGCTGGTCAGTATTAAGTTGTACGTTAATTAAAATATGATTCGCGGCCGTAACAAATATGTATTTACAGATTTATAATCATTAAAGTCATCAACACAACTCTCTAAGACCATGTAATCCCCAAGAATGACTATTTCATGAAATCTTGACATTTGGGGATTACATGGTCTTAGAGAGTTGTGTTGATGACTTTAATGATTATAATTCTGTAAATACCTACATATTTGTTACGACTGCGAATCATATTTTAATCAACGTTCAACTTAATAGGTACTGACCAGAAAATTGCAAAAAACGTAAGAAAATTTGAATTTCGCGGGCCACCTTAGAGCTTCCCCCTTAAGGAGCATTGGATTAGCAATTTCCTTCAAAATCTTTCGGATATTAATTGAAAGTGTGTTACGCAATTATAGTGTTGAAGGCCAATTCCTGTAAGTAATTAAAAACGTTAAAAATCTAGTCGCAATCTCATCTCGGCGACAAACAAATGTCAAAAATGTAGGGAATTAAACGGTATTTTTGACAGATTGAGACTGAGATCAGACTGTGAACGTTCTTAAAATTACGAGATTTGCCCCTCTGGTTGTTCCGCTCGCTATCGTGTCTCGGTGTACAGACGTCAGCCATCAAGCTGTCAAATTTCTTTAATTGATTTTCAACTTTATCGCTAAATTATAAGGTTCAAAGTTGATTGGGAAAAATTGACAGTTTCGGGTAGCTTGATGTGCTGGCGTCTGTACCAATTTTTTTATTATTTATGTAGATACAGTATCGTAATAAAGAAGTGAATAACTGTGATTATAATTAACCAAAATGTTTTAGAAGACTGTTGTGTTTGTGTTAAAAATTTATTAAAATATTTGATTGCAATAAGACTAATCTTTATTATTTTAACCGGGACCCCTCGCTTTGCAGTTTTTTTTTGTTTTTTTTGTAAGTAGGTTTGTACGAACACTTACACGTCAATCATGTTTTTTTAAAACTAGATGAAGTCGGCGTTTCTTATCTGACTACTCTGAGAAGAAAGGCCGAAACAAACTCAGAGGTCACAGTCTCTTTTAAAGTCCAGACATAATCTTGGTCAGGTTATATGAAGACCATGTAGATCGATGTCTGAGGTGGTCTTTTGAGGAAAGAACCACACAGATTGAGAGGACCTGTCCAGTCAGTGCACGCATTTGTCAGAAATCGTGCAGCTCAACTCAAGACTTAAGGAGCTCAACGATTCGACGAACAATACCAAAGAAAGGACATTTGGGTAGGCCACATAAATTACTCAAACTGCCAGACCATGAAAAAAAAAACTAACAGAACAGAGAGAATAATAAAAAATATATATGTAAAATGACCCACATGTTTAATTATGAAAGTGAGTCACTTACACAATTAAACTGTTGTAATTATTAATTTTGTTTATTTCAGGCTGTAAAATATTCATCAAGGATATAAAACAACTTTTAGGCTTCAAAAAGCCACAGACTGGGGCGGAAAGAGTCAGGAGATATAGAGAAAGGCTTAAAAACGAACGCCCTGAGGTTTACGAGAGACTAAGACAAAGAAACAAAGAATTGATGAAATCGAAATACAAAAAGGTTTCAGAATTGAGTGAGAGAGAAGTAATAAAAAAGCGAGCCGAGTGGAGAAAACTTAAGATGAACGCTAGAAAAAAAAACACTAAAACACGATAGCAGCAGCGTTAAAAAACTAAAAGATTAGGCACAAATGTAACAAAAAAAACTGGCCAAGTGCGAGTTGGACTCGCACACGAAAGGCTCCGTACCACAAGGCAAAACGCCGAAAAAAACATGTTTGTTGTATGGGAGCCCCCCTTAAATATTTATTTTATTCTGTTTTTAGTATTTCTTGTTATAGCGGCAACAGAAATACATCATGTGTGAACATTTCAACTGTCTAGCTATCACGGTTCATGAGATACAGCCTGGTGACAGACGGACCGCCTTAGTAATAAGTCCCGTTTTTACCCTTTGGGTACGGAACCCTAAAAAAACAACACATAAGAACCTAAAATTCCTTTAATCTCTCTAAATAAAAGGAAATAACTACTTAAATAGTTGTTTAAGTGAAACCTCACATTTTCAATACATTTACCCATTTAAAAATGCGCATATAATTTAAAAAAAAAACTTGATTTTCCAGCATTTGTGGTCAAATCAACCCGTGGTGAGCCGAAATTGGTTTACCGGAGTTACACCTATAACAAGAGTTATTTATCAAGAAAAGATACACAGATCAAATGGTACTGCTCTTCAAGAAATTCGAAGAAGTGCAAAGTTAACGTTGTTACTGATTTCGACAATAGAGTACTGCAAATATATGGCGATCACAACCATGGCTCCAAATATTTTCGGATTCATGATGGTCTTATGTAGACAAAGGCTATGATAATGTTTTTACTGGTTAATAATGATCTCAGTGTACAGACGCCAGCAAGCTTCCTGAAACTGTCAGAATTTCCCAATCAACTTTGAACCTTATGCTTTAGCGATAATATTGAAAACCTATTAAAGAAATTTGACAGATTTTAGTAGCTTGATGTGCTGGCGTCTGTACCATGTCTAAGGCCTATATCTCAACAGGATACCATGGTAGCGCAACCATGATCGCTCTGCTATCAGAATATACATAGCTTTATGGTGGGCATCTCATCAGGCGTCCGATCGGTTGCGCAACCAACCATACCTACATGTTTTGGCAGTGTGACCATGGTTGCGCCGCATGGTTGTGTTTGTGTCCTAGTGAGATAGGGCCCTAATGGTCCTTGCATAAAGACACAGGTTCTGGTAATGACAAGTCAGTGCCGTATCACATTGTAACCGTTTCTTTCCGTTGATCAACCTACAGCGATCTGTACCGGAAAACCAGCTGCTTTTTGAGAGTACCCTTAGGCGTAAACAAGTACACCAAGATGCCTTGGTGGCGCAACTTTTTCCTTTTTTTATCGTATCGAGAAATGCTCATGCATTCTGCGCTACCACGGGGAGATAGTGCAGTTATGTGGGCCTATAACCCACTAAAACTCCACGGTGTCCTCCTCTGCCGCTTACGGCGGGAACACGGGCACGCCGCAGCGGCTGTCGCACCAGAACACATAGCACGCCGTGACCACCCCAGGGACCAAATCAGCACATGGGCGCCAGACGACCCCGTGTTGCCAGACGACCCCGTGTATGGCGGCGCAAGTAGCTCTAGCTATTACCAACAAAATGTGTGGATGTATAGAGGATGTTTGGTATGGTAGGATTTAATTTACTATTTAAATGATGCAAGTACAGATAATGCCTTCGCCTGCACCTAAATTAACAGAAAATAAACCTTTTCTACGTTTAATTTATATTCTAACTTGTCAATATCAGGGTACTCTCTCGCAGACAACAAGTTTTCTATGAAAAATTAATGGAAATTGTTCTACCGGAGTCGCGTCGCGCCTGTCTGCGGGAGCCTTTTTTATACAGGCCGTACAAAAAGTGTGACCATATTATTTATTAATATATCTTATGTGTGTAATGCCATAATGAATGAATTTTCTGGTACCTATTTGCAGTTATTCCGCAACACCGCTTGCGGATACAGACATAGACTTACATCATACATAGGTTAAAATGCAATATTTTTATTTATTTATTTTTTACCTCTACAATATATAATGTCGAAACTTTTTATCGATGGTAATAAATCATCAAGCAATAATGACTTTTTAATATAATAAAAATAAGTGCTTTATAGTTATAATATTAATAAATTGCAATATTTTAATAAGTACTAAGTAATAATTATGATTTGTATGAATCAGCAATTGTGTTGCATTAATATGTCATGTATAATTATACTATTTTTTGTATTTTTTTTCTATCAAGTTCAAGATGAACTATTAGTCATTAGTTTGTAAGGGTGTTTAATAATAATTCTATCTTTATTTATTAGTTAATATTAATAGTATTTTTTCTCAAATAAAGGCAGCTTGTACAATCATAAGTGTAAGTGAAAAGATTCACTACCCTCAACGTAGCGAATATGACCTAATACTCACTAAATTAATTAAATAATCATGTTTCCTAAGGTTGGAGTTTCATTGTAACTACCTGACACGTGGCGTATTTACTTCTGTTTTACAAATGGTCGTTAGAAAAAATGGTCCTAGTACGGACGCCAGCACATCAAGTTACTACAATCTGTCAGATTTCTTTAATAGATTTTCGACTTTATTGCTAAAGCATAAGGTTCAAGGTTGATTGGGAAAATCTGACAGTTTCGGGTAGGTTGACCTGCTGGCGTCTGTACCCCGGTAAACCGGTATAAACAAGGTTTTCCTATCTATCTGTCCAGTCAGTGATGTCCCACTGCTGGGCAAATGCCTCCCTTTCCGCTTTCCACACACGTTTGTCCACTGCCATTGCGGGACAAAGGTTATTGGGGTAAAAATATGCATCATGATGGTATTTTTCATGCTGTATATTGGAGCATCTGTATTAATGGTAAAGAACCGTTAGCTACAGAATCCTGCCGTTTCTAGAATGTTGTTTCCTTATTGTTTTCGGTAAAACAGTCAAGTGGAACGACTAACTTTGTAGTTACTTAACAAATATTAAGTATTTATATGTTCTCTCTTTCAGGTCCCGTACTCATAAAGACAAAACGTAAGGGACAGTATGTTCTCCTTTACAAATCTTATACTTATTCTCGGAGTGCCAAGTCAAAGAAAGGCACTGTCTGGAAGTGTACTTCGAGCAAGAGTGAAGAGTGCAAAGCACGTATGACCACGGATGACAACCTCAATGTAGTCGGTAGTAAGGACAAACACTCCCACAAACCACCTGAGAGCGAGGGGAAACCGAAGCATGTTTATTTTAGCACATAAGTTTTATTTAGGGGCAAGGTCACTCTTGGCAACGCATTGACGAAGTCAAAATGTATATATATATTTTTTTTTATTATATTTTAATACTCAAAGTTTGCAACGCTTCGATAGCCTAGGGCACCTGTCCCACCGCCGGCGACTAACGAGAACCGAGTAGGTAGAGCTAGCAACTAATAAAAATGAGTTGACGAGCACGGTGCGCGACGGCGACGAGCAGTTACTCTCTGGTATGCGTATGTACCAAGCGTGAGTAGCTTAGCGAGTGACGCGAGACGCTTAGCGAGTGACGCGAGACGCTTAGCGAGCGTCTCTGTGCGAGTACTCTCTTTTATAGCTCTTGCTTGTTGCTGCGACAAACGAGTACTGTTGTTTGCTGTTCGCACGGCGGCGGCGCGCGGTGTGAACAGTCAACGTTCAATATTTATAAATATATCTCTATACGGGATATTTATAAATATATCTTTAAATATCTCTCTACACGGGACCTATAATCTTTTGTACGTTTCTTGACCGAAGAAATCGTTGATACCTAGTCGCTTCCTCGTCGGCGGTCGAAGGCGGTTAGGTGATGAGCCAGGTAGCACTAAACCTTCTCGGGCACTTTATATTATTTTATACTTAAGACTAAAATTAAGCAAGAAATGGCACAGTGTTATGAGCATATATTTAAAGTTAATTACATATTATTGCTTTTGATTTACTGTGTTATTGTACCATGTAATTGATGAATAAAAACTCTTATTAAAATTAAACAGCCATCTTGTATAAATACGAATAGGTGACGAATAGTTCATAATTGAAGTACATTTAAGTAAAAAGATACATAATTTTATTTACATGGTGAATGTTAAAGGATTTTATGATATTTCAGGTAGTTATAGCATTATTTTTTTAACTAATTATGGAGTGTGTAAATGCGTGTTTTGACTAATTATTTGCACGAGTTCGCTATTACATAGCTAGTTTTCACATTTTTCGTGACCAAGTTATCATTTGATGATTAGTTTACAAAATCGTAGTCAAAAGGTTTTTTTTAAATAAAAGGTAATTCTATAAAAAGTACTTTTATAAAAGGTAACTCTATAAGGTTATTTTATAGTAGCTAAATATTTGTAGGTATGCAAGTGTTTTATACTGATACTTTTACATAACTACCTCAGAACAAGTTTTATTTACACTAAGTGTGTTTTTTTAAAAGAAATAAATAATAATTAAGTTCCGACAGGTACAGTCACGAGCAAAAGTATGTATACACTTGGCTTTATTCAAAGTCGATTTTCTCCTTTATTTTTGAATGAAATTTTATATTAGTAGGAACATAGTATTTTCGAACCCATAGGTATATGTTAAGTGTCGTATTTCAACGCTGCATTCGTTATTTCGTGAAAAAATCGCAATTTAAAGTTGCCTAGTGTTGACATATTGGTGCTCGTGACTGTACTCTATGGTGCTTTGCAGGTGGAGCAAATATTGCAGCAACTGGCAACTAGCTGTTTAATACATCTCGGCCTATTTGGATGTACTTGTAAGTTGTAGCAACTGGCAACTTTTAAAGGAAAATTTCAAAAAGTTGATAGTTGCCCCAACTGAAATTGCTCCATCTGCAAAGTAAAAATTAATTAAGTACCTACTTAAGTAATATTTACATTTTAGTAATAGAACAATCGTGACTTATTTAGATAGGTAACAATACCGACGGGTATTGTTTTTTTTTAAGTGGTATTTTAGTTTTTGTTCTATAGTTCTGTAAGTCTTTTTTTCATACGTGAGTTTTTGTCTTTTAAGTAGGTAAGTACAAGTTATGTATTTAAAACCAAGAAAAATATATTATATTATGTATCTAATAATATTGTTGGTAACTTAGATATACTTATGTAATCAAATTTTTTTTTATAACCTATGGAGTTTCTTGCCGGTTCTTCTCCATAGGATCTACTATTTGGAACCGTGCAGTGTGCACTTTGCACCTACTTGAGTTTTCGTAATAGCCTGAGTAGGTAGTCCTAATTTATTTAAAATTAAATAAACCGTTTACTTACCAATATTAACTTGAAATATACATAATTTTGTTATGTATATTTCAAGTACAACATCACGCCTGAATCTCCTAAGGGGTCCGTGGGGTGGGTGGTGTACCCGGTAGGTACATTACATACACCTGCCTATTACATATTTTAGTTTTTATATTTCACAAAATAATACAGCGATCGATGTGTAAACACTTTAATTTAAATAAAGACCTAGAATTTTCTTATACTTTTAGTAGAATAAATATAGTTTTGCGTGAGCATTTGCATTTTTATTCATCCCATTGTACTGAGTAGGTATTACCTATTTAAGGCGCCCGCAGGTAGGCGCGACGCACAAACATTGAATTATTTCTTTATTTAAACTTTTCGCTCAAGACGGACTTAATGCCTTAGGCATTCAGTCAACCAAGGGTGGTGAAGAGATTGGATGGCAGGTGCTTTGGTTGAGAGGAACAATGATAAAAATAAAAAATAAACTATTAAACAAATAATTATTACATTAATAAATAAACTAAAAAAAAAATATTATTACATTTTCTATGAAAACTTAATACTTAGATTTTGTTCTATCAGAATCACGTCGTCGAACGTCGCGTCGCGCCTTTTTGTGAAAGCCTTTATCTTTATGACTTACCTATTGTTTAGTAGGTACCTACTACGTACTGAAAAAAATAATGGAGTGTCTGTTTTTTTCTTTAAATCCCCGTTCCCTATCATAATGTAGTTGAGTCAAGTGGCTTTAAATCTCATGTGATAAATTTAATGTGATAGTAATAAAATACTTGACCAGTTGCAAAGAGTGACAACCAACCTGCAATGCTGAGAACAAAGGCTTGCGTTTGGTAGTAAACAGTACGCAGTATCAACAATACAACGAAAAAGGTTTCTACTGTTGCTAAAGTTTTTCTGACCTCCTTGTTCACGCTAAACTTCAACTGCGAAACACGCTCCTACAGTGCGGCCTGTGAGAGAATGCGTTCTTGACACAGGACCTATCAGTTTCATACAAACGAATGCGTGATTTGCGATTTTGATCTTTATTATCTACTAGAAATGTCGCCCTGACAGGACCGTAATAACAACAGTTTCATTCGTCATTTTCTCTAGTCGACATCTCGACGTTAGGAATCTTCTAGAACTGTCAAAATGTAGGTAATTTAGGAATGCGTTTCCCAGGGTACAGCCTCGAATAAATTAATAATAGTTAACTTTCCAAAATAAAATTCTACTAACTAGCGATTGGTGAAAATATCGGTTGATTAAACCCATCCAGTTTCAAGTTTTCTATTGAAATTCCCATCACATTCCAGTGTCAGTTGTCACAGCGGTAAATGGGGCAACGTTGCTGATGCTCAATGGATACTCCTTCACCAACCCTGCACCAATGTCTGGAGGCGAACAATGGTACTGTTCAGGACGAACCAGGTGGAAATGTAACGTCTGCCTCTGCGTCAACGATGACTATGAACTCGTCTGCATATCCAACGAACATACGCACACACCACCTGTATATGAGAAGACCCCTGATGGACTTTATATGGAAACTATTCCTTGAGTTAATGTGACATAGTTCATATTCGGCTGGCAGTATTTCTATCTTTGGCATAGCTTTTCGTCTCAAACTTCGTAATTTTTTTTAATGCAATATTTTGTACAGAGAAGTTTGACAATGAATATGTCAGAAATCATTTTAGTTTTATATGTATTTTGTATGAAAGCAATGTTCAGGGTATTTCTGTCTAAATAGGTTAGTTAACGATTAATCAAAACTATTTTTGTGTGTTAAGATTTTAGTACTTATACATACTTAAGGTACCTATTGACTTAGGGGCGATTTTTCAATTGACAGATAACTTTTAACTGTCGAATAAAATTGATGTCTGACAGTTGTTGTATGGGAGAAATGTCAAAAATTCAAACTATTCCTCGGATAAAGTTATCTGGCGTTGGAAAAATCAGCCCTTAATCTACTATTTGGCAAAAATATTTTTGGACCTATCATTTAATTGGTTTATATACCAACTGTCAGCATTCCTAGCGAAGTAGGTTGGTAGAAAGTTGGAAGGGGGGAGGGGGGTATCTGAGTAGACACGTGGGATAATTGCGTAAAACACCATACAATGACAGTTGATCGCACGTTCATTGCGTTATTTACGATGATGAGCATAAAGCAATATTTAGGAAGATTATAAGTAGGTACCTACTATAAAGCAATGGATTAGGAATTTCACTCAAAACCCTTGGATTGTGATTGAAAGTATGTTACGCAATGGTGGGTGCCGAGGTTCAAAGACATTTTCGCCAGGTCAAAGTTTTGTAAAATATTAAATAAAAAAAAATATTGATTACAATTTACAAAGGAAAACAAAGATAGCCACAAAAGTAAAACTATAGTATACCACAAAAGTAATATTGATTTTATAGGAGCCTTTCAGCGTGTTTCGAATTGATTTAAGTTTATTAAATAAAATAAATACTTACATCGTAATAAACTGTATGTCTGTGGTGTCATAATAATTTAAACAAGTTTGCAGGATCTGAAAAACAACACTGGAGTGACTATATTTAGTTAATAAATTTTACATTACTTAATACTGCGTAAGTTTATTGTTTTTTTTTGTTGCTTATAAGCCCAGGTACGCACGGGCGTGTTATTTCCGCGGCGTTTTTTTCGTGCACTGGATTTTCAATGCACTGCTTAAGTGCCGAGAGTTGGAAATCCAACAGTGAGTTTTTGCGCGCTGGTGCTCTGTTGGAATCTCAATGCTCGGTTCAACACCGAGAATAGAAAATCCAGAGCGCGATAAAATCGCACCGCGATTTCTTAACGTCCGTCCGCACGTACGTGGGCTAAAACTGCGGGTCAATTGCGTAACACATTATCAATCGGAATCGGTTTCATTTTGACAGTTCAACAACATTCATTGCGTTATTTACGTGTTAAGCAGTTTTTTTTTTCGAACTTATGAAGCAATGGATTAGCAATTTGCTTCAAAATGATTCAGATTCCGATTGATAGTGTGTTACGCAATTGACCCGCGATTAGGGTGCTGCTTGGTTTTTCCTTTTTTACTACCCACTTATTTAATGAAAATTAATGAGATTCTGCAAATGCCGTGATCTCGTTAAAAGCCTAGAAATATTCTTAATTAATCAAGCTTCTAGACTAAGATAAGTACGGTTGAGCCAACAACTTATAAGTTATTTTTAACCAACAGGTGGACGAAGGAGAAAACGTATAGGACATAAATTGACTAATCTCATCGGATCAGGCTGCAGACGTCAGCCTTGCGCCAGCTGTTTAAAGATTTGGTCACTGTTCTGGGGTTCAGAACGCGTCAAACGTAGGGTTTCAAAAGTCACAACGTTTTGTGAACAGTGCCCTAAGAAACCATATCTTTGTTATGGTTGTTTTCTTCTGAAACATTCTCGTTTGTAAACGATAAAAAGTCGAGAAGTGTCGTGGGACACCCGGTTGGAACGAAGTTCCTTCCGCTGTTTATTATGTATTAAATAACAGTCACAAGTAAATATACAGGGTGATTGGAAGATGGGTGCAAAGCTTTAAGGCGAAGGTAGTACAGGCAATTCAGAACCATTTAAGCCATGGTTGTCTTAGACGAAGTCTTACCACTTTTTTTTTACCAATTTCTTAAGATTTTTTTCGAAAATTCCCAAAGTTTTAACTAAACTACTTATTTATGGCCAAATTGAATGATAAATGAATTCATTTTTATTGTATTTAATTAAAGTAATGTGTGAGTAATCTAGCAAAACATATTTTAGGCCTCTGTGTCATTAGACATTTTTTTTACAGACATTTAAAGTTCATAAAACATTTTAAAATTCATAAATATTTTTTGTAAACCCTATTTAAAAAAAAACGGAGCGTGCTTTTTTTGTTCAAACCTTTTTGAAAACATGCTTGATAATCGCTTTTTCTATTGAGGTAACATTTACGCGGATATCTTACAAATTATTGAAATTAGGACCTAAAAACCAATTTGAGGGAGAAATTTTAAATTTTTGGCAGACTAAATAAAACAGCATTTGAACTAAATTTATTTATGTTTCATGTTCAAAATGTTGTCCGTGATTTCTAATACAAGCACGGCTCCGTCTTCTCACTTCTGTTGTTGTTATTTTCAACATCATCTCCAGCTTCATTGTTTCAAACTCTGAATTCATTCTCTCTATCAGTTCTTCTCTCGTGTTTATTTTAACATTCGTATACACTAGCTCCTTGGCCCGGCCCCACACGAAAAAGTCCAGCAGGGTCAGATCTGGTGACCGAGCGGGCCAACGGATGGGTCCATCTCTGCCAATGCAGCTGTCAGGAAAACAATTATTTAAGTGTTCCCTTACATTTAACATGCAATGCGTTGGACAGCCGTCTTGCTGAAAGATGACTGTACTGTCTCTTGCGAATATCGGGACGCCGGTTTCCTCTATCAGCTCTGGTAAATCCACTTGTAGAAATTGCAAATCATTTTCACCATTGAAAGTCTCCGGTAAGAAGTGGGGCCCAATCAACGTCCTGCAAATTACTCCAGCCCAAACATTGACAGAGAATTTCCTCTGAAACGACACCTGCTTCTTAAAATGTGGATTGTTGTCTTTGGCGGCCCATTCATGAAGGTTATGAAAGTTTGTAATGCCCTCCCTAGAAAATTTGAATTTGAAATCAATCTTGTGGACGGATGAAAGCAAATTTTCTAGGGAGGGCATTACAAACTTTCATAACCCACACAACACATGGGGCACTCTTAAATAATTGCTTTCCTGACAGCTGGATTGGCAGAGATGGACCCATCCCTTGGACCGCTCGCTCACCAGATCTGACCCTGCTGGACTTTTTCGTGTGGTGCCGGGCCAAGGAGCTGGTGTATACGAATGTTGAAATAAACACGAGAGAAGAACTGACAGAGAGAATGAATTTAGAGTTTGAAACAATGAAGCTGGAGATATGATGTTGAAAATAACAACAACAGAAGTGAGAAGACGGAGCTGTGCTTGTATTAGGAATCACGGACAACATTTTGACCATGAAACATAAATAAATTTAAATCAAATGTTGTTTTATTTAGACTGCCTAAAATTTAAAATTTCTCCCTTAAATTGGTTTTTAGGTCCTAATTTCAATAATTTGTAAGATGTCTGCGTAAAAGTTACTTCAAAAGAAAGAGCGATTATCAAGCATGTTTTCAAAAAGGTTTGAACAAAAAAAGCACGCTCCGTTATTTTTAAAAATAAGGTTTACAAAAAGTATTTATGAATTTTAAAATTTGTCATGAACTTTAAATATCTGTAAAAAAAATGTCTAACGACACAGAGGCCTACAACATGTTTTGCTAGATTGCTTACACATTACTTTAATTAAATACAATAAAAATGAATTCGTTTATCATTCAATTTGGCCATAAATAAATAGTTTAGTTAAAACTTTAGGAATTTTTGAAAAAAATCCTAAGAAATTGGTAAAAAAAAAGTAGTAAGACTTCGTCTAAGACAACCATGGCTTAAATGGTTCTAAATTGTCTGTACTAACTTCGCCTTAAAGCTTTGCACCCATCTTCCAATCACCCTGTATAACAACGTTTGAGAGTAACTACTTCAATGAAAAAAAAACTCTACAGGGTGTAAAAAAACTCTTTTTACACCCTGTAGAGTGTAGACATTCGCTTGTAAACACACAGAATAGAATAGAAATACTTACTCTTTATTATGTACACCATATAAATTACAGACATAAAAATAGAAACTGTACATAGGGTGACACAATGGGCGGTCTTATCGCTAAAAGCAATCTTTTAAAGACAACCTTTGGATGGATTAAAAAGGGGAAGGACAGACAAATACTGTAGGTAGTATGTGGTGTAGGTACCATTTACATAATACAATAAAATACATACATAACGTATATTATACTAACCTAAATAAATATATACATATAATAATAAAAAACAGGAGCAAAGAAACTATAATGATGATGTTCAAGGAGAGAGGAAGTGCATTTTTATCATAATTTTAAAAGTGGACAAAGATTGAGCACGCCTTACCGACACGGGCAAGTCATATAACCGTACTGCTTGAACAGTAAAAGATTTGTCATAAAAACTGGTGGGTCTCAGGTACACAGACACATTATTATAGCTTAATGTGTCGTGACAGTCAAAATGTTACTCTTTTTTCGGTTTAGCTCTCATTCGCCAAATGTGCAGAGTATAAAGTGCTTTAGTGTGGAATTGTACATACACACGAGCGACACGCGTTGACCACACATGCAACTGCAAGTGTAACCGTCGACGCATGTCTGTGACAGCCTTCAACGCGTCGGCTGCTGTCGACAACGTTTCGCTAATGTATTTAAATACGGTTCAGGTGCTACCGCCGACACGGCTCGACGCGACGGTTGCAGTTGCTTCTGTCGTCGACGCGTGTTGCTCGTGTGTATGCACACTCAAGGAACTTCGTCCCAATAAATTATTATGGTGGTAGTTTAGGCCACGAATATTTTTACAGCAACATTATATAAATGCTGTTAGGTTAAGTAAGAGATGTCTAATTAAATATTGTACTTATCTACGAAGTATTGACTGTATTCGGTTGTATCTTTATTTTTCTAGTCTGAAATCCATTCGATATTAGCTTACCCTGAGCTTAAAATTATCCAAGACTGCTTTTTATGCCAGTAGATACTACTGGTGATTTATGTTTAAGATAAATTTTATGTAAGATGGAATATCGAAATTGTGATTGTAATGAGATGACAATTGTTTATTCTGACTTTTAAAAGTCATATTATAAAGTAAATAAACTACCTAGATGGCGTCGACAAGACTGAATGGGGAAACAAAGTCAAGGGTCAAAGTCCCTCAAGTCCGTTGTGGTCAGAGCATGTGAGGACCACGTAGATACTGGTCTGAAATAGAATGTAACTATGATGGAATTGGTGTTGGTAAGACAGTAGTTCGAGTTTTGGCAATCCAGTTCTATCGAATTTTTATTGCCACCCCTAAAAATATTTGCGCAGTCGCTCAGTTTTGTTCTCCATTTATTTAAGGGGACTACAGGACCTAAACGCAAAAAACGCAACTTTTATAATGCCTAAAAGTATATGATCAACTACAGTAAACAAAATCAGAAAAATATATAATATGATATTCTTCAGGATATATGCTAGATAGATAGTGCGTTGAAAACATAATACAACTAATTTGATACTAAAGAAAAAAAACATGAAGATATCTCTAAAAACTTTCTTTTCACAATGAAAACCATACTAATATACACACAATCATTTTGATTTTTTGTTAGATTATTCTACAAGCAACATACTAAAATACTAGTGTTTTAATTTCTTAGTCCATACAATCGATTGTTTGTAAATAGATAATTGCTTCATATTTTGCAATAAATTACCAGCGTTTTGTCATCGCGCTTCTCTTTCTTTTCAATGCAGTCCGACAGTGACCGCGCTTTAGGTCATGTAGTACCCTTAAAAGAAAATTGGATATTTTTTATCCTTAAGTGGTGATGAATTTGAGTGTTATGATGTTAACCTATGTTACGAAGGCGGGTTGGTCTTAATTTAACAACCTTGCCTGCGACTCGGTTTGTGAACTCACACTCGCTTTTTAATAACACCTGTTATACGGCAACAATTTCAGAAACTATTAATGTTGCCTTTAATAATAATTGTAGAGTTCTAAAGTGTTCTGGGTCAGTATACTGTGTGTACAATACGTATAATATCATAAAATACCAAAATATCTAACTAAATGTCAAACTTTTAAAGTATGTAGGTATATTCCGTGTAAGAGGTATTTGTGAAATGTGGGTTCTTCAGAAACGTCAGGTACGTAGTACTTGCAACTGGCGTGTATGGAATGTATGGATATTATCAACGTAAACGAGGCAAAAGCTTATATACTCATTTAAGCATCGTAGCAGGTGGGGTTCTGTAGTTTATACAAAATATCTAAATGTCAAACTTATAAAAGTATATTCCGTGTAGAATTTGTGAAATAATTTAGAATTAAAATATAAATTAATAAAATCTTGTTGTTTATAAGACATCATTTATAAATTAGATTAGTAGTACCAAGTGCAAATGTAGCGCAACTTTTCTTTACGATGAATGTGATAGATAGCGGACAACAGTCACACAATAACGGCTGTCAAATACAGGGCGTTTTTTGACACTTAGTGTCAAATCCTGGTGGTGAAAATGACAGATTTTCATGACGGCCGTTATAATATGACCAAACCGCTTTCCTATGAAATCAAAGCTTCAGATAAATCTGTCTTCTGCATTTAGGTGTGATAAATACGAGTACGCAATGTGTGAACTGTACAATAGTAAATTGTGGTGTGAAGTAAACTCTGGTGCTCATAACACAAGTCACTATGGACACCAGTGTTTTACTACTTTTAATCTTATTGATGTAACACAAACAACAAGCACGCGCACGCGTGTGATGAAACACGCTGTGAATGTGTGTGTAAGCGCAAGCTCCTGCGGTCACATCCTTCTGCGAAGCAGTCATGCTAGCGAAGGAGGTGGCGGGATGGCTGAGGGAAAGAGCCTCCCGTCCCAACCGCCGCGGGAGACGCTCCGGGCGTCGGGAGCCGCGTGACATCTCCCGGCCACTGTAGGACGGAGAGCAAAGAATAGCTCACCGTCCGATCAGGACCACGCCCGTGCCGGACAGCGCGTACGTGTTCCACGCGCGCCTCAAAGAGATGTCAGCATCAATGGAAGGGGCCCGTTAGGGCCGAAGCCTGCCGGGTCAGCGGGATTGTCCGAAAGGATTACCGCTGCCCCGGAACATAAAGGGCTAAGGAAGGAACACGGGTGGGTTTTAGTCAGTAAGAGTCTGAGACACTCCCTTCCGCTCATTTGATGACTTCCCATCCTCAAAAAAAAAGAAAAGCGCAAGCTCAGTCCTGACACAGCATAAAATTGTGCTCCTGAGCTCTCGGTACCGTCCGAGACAATGGTGAAGTCGAAAGTGTGTTGATGCTACCAGTCTTCACGCACACATTCAAAGCGTGTTTGTACACTTGGTACCACAAGTAAAGCGCGCGTAGCTTCGTGAGATATAAATACTGTAAGGTAAATGTATAAGTTTTCTATATGTCATTTATGTGTATACGAGTAGATATAACTGTGCTATCAAAGATTCCGGTCTAATTAAGGAATATCTAACTATAGCAAATTATTTGGATGTTCAATACAAAATTTAGATTTTATTGATGGAAAGATAGGTACTTTTTGAATGTTTACAGTAGAAAAAATAAATGTCGTGAACTGTGCGTGACTTACTTGATGTTATGAGATTTATGTTAGCTTTACTTTTTTTTCTTTTTTTGTTTATTTTACTTTTTTTTATTCTACCCCGTAGCATAAACTTATTTTCGTCACATATTTTGACAGGACAAGCAATTGATGTGTTAACTTCACTGTTAGACCGTTTTCGCACTGCATCCGATCCGAATTCAAGATCCGAGTTTAATCCGAATTGGGAATGTTCTAAATTTGGACGGACAGAGTTCGCATCTAGTGCGCAACCTCCATACAAATAGTAGGTACACCGACATTTCTCGGATCTGAATCCGATAAAATATGACGGTAATTTTTTTTTACCTGCTAAATGTGCAAATTATAATGAAGAACAAACATTGGGTGGGTTCCGTCAACTTCCACCCCTATATTATACCCATCTAACCACACTTACATTTTTATAGCGAATATTTTTTCAGGATTAGACTACAAATTCATACCATCTGGACGCGGGAAGAATTATCTTCTGATGATTGAGAACCATACGTTTAGCCAAGCTAAGAAAGATACTAGATACTGGAATTGCTCCAAACGGACCACGAAGGGTTGCAGGGCTAAGGTCCAATTTGATAACTATCACAACATCACTTCTTACGTCAGAGATCATAACCACAGCCCTCCTCCATATTTAGTGCAACATGATGGGACTCTAATGAAGTTGCCTTATAATTACAGGAAAACATTTTAAGTACTTAAATTTAAATCATGTTTTTCCAGCCCCTTAATATCATGGTGCACTTAAAATGACAATTGATCGCAATTTATTTTATTCTGACAGTTCAGCCACGTTCTTTGCGTTATTTACGTAGCTGAGCAGACGAATTTTTCAAACCTATGAAGCAATGGTTTAGGAATATCTTTCAAAACCCTTGGATTGTGTTTGAAAGTGTGTTGTTACATAATTAGGCCTACAGGTTACCACTTGTTTTCGATAAAATCATTCGTTGGGATCCAGAGAACATTAGGGCCATTCCGCAAAATTTTTCGAATGCAGTAACTTTAAAAATAAAAAGCCAGCTTAGGACAGCAGCTGTAAAGGACTTTCCCAAGCGTCCGCAAAATGAAACATCTACCTGTTGTTTAGAGTCACCGGACCTTTTTCCTTGTGGTTTTCACCATGAATACCCATCGTATGAGATGAAGAGCGGAGGTTCATTTCATATTTGGTACTTCTACAGTTTTCAACCCAACTAAGTGAGCCTAAGCAACCAAGCGCTATGCACCTTTGTAAATACCTACCTCCAAGTTTACGTTGGCTATTTATATTGTTTATTTATTAAAGATGTAATTGGTGTGTATTATATTGGTATGATCAATAAAGATGTTTGTTACCTTGTAAAAGGCAATTGAGAATCTTGGATGCTGTAAATTGTTTAGATATTTAAGATTGCCAAATATGTTAGCTGTGTAGTTGCAGTCGTATTTGTATCTATGTATAAGTAGTACTTAGACAATCGGTTTTTGTAAATAGATTTTTTGGATGCTCCAATATCATATGCATTTCTTATTATTTTCGATTTAGTTGCTATTTTCTTTTTTCTTCAGTTTCAGTAGTCACATTGTCTACGGGTAGAACCTTGCTCATTATTAATGGATATACTTTTAAAGAGGAGTATGGTGTGAATGAAGATACAAGATGGCCAAGATGGGTGTGCAACGAGCCAGCAAACAACAAATGCGACGTTTACGTCCATGTCAATGAGAAGTACGAAGTTGTCCTTATGGCGAACGCTCACACTCACGAGCCAATTTTCTGTCGCGTATTAGACAGAATTATGTAACGTCGACATGCATCGTTAATTTCGTTAATAATACCAAGTTGTCATTAAAGAAAGTACCAATACTGTTTATTTCATTTTTATTTGTGAAGTTAATAAAATATTGATTTTGATTTGTCGTTTCCCTCAAAATATTCATCTGATCCATAAGAACTACAGTGAAAGTTCTGGTGGTAAAAGTCACATGAAAGAAATCTTACTAAGTTTTCTTTTCGCGTTTATTAAATGTATGTCATTAGATACATCTTTTTTTTTTACGAAATACTCTAGTCTAATATGAGTAAAGCATCAGCACAGTCGATAAAGATTTATAATATTTGTTATCGTATGTTCCAGTAACACCACCCAATGAGAATCAAGAATTAGAAGAAGAAGAACCACAAGAAGAGCAAAACTACGAAGAACAGTTGGAATACGAAGAAGAATTAACCGAGCAAACCAGTAATATAGGTATATTTGTAGAGTCGCGTAGAGGGAAAACAGTTCTCCAATACAACGGCCATAGGTATCGCAAGACTTACAAGTCCAGGAACGGAACCCGCTGGAACTGCTCCCTTAACAAGAACTGTGGCGCTTTCTTGTTTCTCAGTGATCAAGATGAAATACTGATGTCCCACGAAGAACATGATCATCCACAACCGACGAGACTTGAAAATATAGACACGGATCAAAATGGTAGGTCTTATTTTCAAGGTTTAGTGAACAATCTCAGCTACGCCAGTGAGATAATTTAGAAACAAATATTTTATCGTTTTCACAGATACAGCAGTGGTGATCACATCTCGCAAAGGCAAAGAGATGCTCCTGTTTCGTAAGTTCACTTATCGCAAGCAATACGACAAGGGAAACAAGTCTCGTTGGATTTGCTCCACACTCAAGAACTGCCGCGGTTGCGTCTTCACTGACACTAATAACTACATCATCTCTGCCTTCGAGGAGCATTGCCATGATCCGCCGAAGTACTACCTTAAACCTGATCATGTACTTGACGCTTTGAGGGAACCCCTCATCATTGAAACCGATTGATTTGGTTCATTATGTTATCCATAACTTTAATTCTAATATAATGATGAATTGTGTAACTTATTTAATAAAATTGTTTTCTGGTGATTTGTGTATTTTAGTGGTTTTCTATTTATTTTCCTTTTATTTCAAACTATTTATTATTGTTTTTTTTTTTTTTTTTAATAACTTAATACCTATAACTTTCAGCATACGAAATTAAATCGAAACGAGGCAAGCCCCTGATACTTTACAGAAATTATACTTACTCGCGGTATCCGTATCCTCTTAGGAATGGCTGGCGGTGGTATTGCTCCAGAGTGAAGAACTGCAGAGCATACATTCTCACTACAGTCGATAATGTCATAATAACGGCTTTGGGTTACCATAACCATCTGCCGATGCGTTAAGGGTTTGTCGAAGTATTAAGTGGGTAAAAAAAACTAAACGCGAACAGAATCAGATGGAGTAAAAAGCTGAGACAGTTTTTTTACTAATTTGCTTTTTTAACCGACTTCAAAAAAGGAGGAGGTTTCTCAATTTGACCGTATATATTTTTTTTTGTAATAAGTGTGCCTTTATATCAAAGTTTACTAGTAGAACCTATACATATTATAATGATTATTTAAATAAAACTATTTAAAATATGCAACTGTTGTTGAATTTAATTTGTACCATCAACCCGTAAACGTTCACTATCAATAATGATTAAAGTCCGGTCTGTCGAGAGAATGCGTCCCTGACACCTGTCACTGCGATAATTCTAGTAGCTAATAAAGATCGAATTCGCAAAAAACGTATTCGTTTGTATGAAACTGTCGGCCGCACTTGTAGAAAGGATTAGTGATATTTGGTGGATTGGCAGTTCTTTAAATACTTACTTCATGGTATTGTCCTTCGATAGTCGTAGTACTAGTCACTATGCCCTGTGGGTAAAGTGCAATGAAAATGAAAACAAACTACCTGCGAAACCTTGTTCCTCCTCTGCTTTGCTGCAGGCGCACCGCACACTAATTCGGCGTCTGGGTATTATGGAGCTCCTTTGTCTTTACCTACCTACCGGTAAACAGACTGATGGATGAAATTGACCAGAACGGAAAATCTCATCATAAGTGTGTAGTAGGTATGTGTAACCTATTATTGTCCCAGTATGTAGGTGTAACCTATTATTGTCCCACTCACTGCAGGGCAGTGGTGTCTTCTCAAGCAAAGAAGGCATGAGCATTTATCACCACACTCACTCGATGCGGATTGACGATTTCTGAGATAGATTACATAATGAATTTGACAGTGTCACTGGTCCTAGGCCTTGCCTTGGTTTCGAAGTTCGAACCCGTATTGTCCTGCTCGAGAAGCAGGCGCCTAAACTACCTACTGGGCCATCGCGATCGCGACATTATCCTATTTTTTTTTTATTTTCAGGTCCAAATCTTGTTAGTGGGGACATAAAAACCAATTTCTTTTCCCATTATTTTTTGACTAAAGGACCAAATAAAATCGTACTTCCCGTTCTAATTGGCAACCATTTCATTGGCACTGGCCACAGGAAATACACCGTTTGTGTGTGGTGCAAAAAACGTCATTCAAAATATAAATGTAAACATGCGATGTGTCGCTTTGCTTGCTTACATGTTTTGAACAATATCACACTGTTCCAGATTATTCTGACTGACTCCGATCGCTTCTTATGTAAAGTTCTCCAGACCGAATTTCGGCCATGTTGACCAATCTCAGCGGAGGCCAGCCGTCGGCGCGTGAGATATTGTAGTGCACTCTCATAGTCCGATGGGACGGCCGGCAATCCGACACGACCGGAGAGAGATCAGGCGAAAGCGCCAGGGTAGCCCGCGAAATTATTATTTTTTTAGGATTTTTGCAATTTGCTGGTCAGTATTAAGTTGTACGTTGATTAAAATATGATTCGCGGCCGTAACAAATATGTATTTATAGAATTATAATCATTAAAAGTCATCAACACAACTCTCTAAGACCAAGTAATCCCCAAGAATGACTATTTCATGAAACCTTGACAATAGGGGATTATACTAACTTAACAAGTTGTATTAAGTACTGATTGCAATGATTATAATTTTGTAAATACATATTTGTTACGACCGTGAATCATATTTTAATCAACGTACAACTTAATACTGACCAGCAAATTGCAAAAAACGTACAAAAAATAATAATTTCGCGGCCTACCTTAGCGCTTCCCCCTTAACGTGCTTTCCGAGGCACGGGGCGGGGGGGCTTCTTATGTGCACACGGCGACATAACAAGCTATACATTTCCAGTTTTAAGGCGAAAGCGCCAGGGTAGCCCGCGAAATTCAAATTTTTTTAGGTTTTTTGCAATTTGCTGGTCAGTATTAAGTTGTACGTTGATTAAAATGTAATTCGCGGCCGTAACAAAAATATGTATTTACAGAATTATAATCATTAAAGTCATCAACACAACTCTCTAAGACCATGTAATCCCCAAGAATGACTATTTCATGAAATCTTGACATTTGGGGATTACATGGTCTTAGAGAGTTGTGTTGATGACTTTAATGATTATAATTCTGTAAATACATATTTGTTACGACCGCGAATCATATTTTAATCAACGTACAACTTAATACTGACCAGCAAATTGCAAAAAACGTAAGAAAATTTGAATTTCGCGGGCCACCTTAGAGCTTCCCCCTTAACTGTCCTCGCATTGCATAGGTTTGTAGTACAATCGGAAGTCAGCTGATACTGATTATATAGCTTGATATGTAGTCGTGCGTACCGTGCTATCTAAATATATTAAGAAAATAAATAATTTATGGTAGGTACTAATCATTGCAAATAAAAATGAAATGCTGTTCGTTTGTAAGCACATCACTTGAGAACGGCCTGACCGATTTGGCTATTAAAATTTCGTTTACTTAGTCCGAGAACTAGGTTTTTAAGGGGCTTACATGACCTAAAGCGCGGTCACTGTCGGACTTGGTCGGACTGCATAGAAAAAAAAAGAAAGAAGCGCGATGACTCAACGCTGTTAATTTATAGCAAAATATGAAGCAATTATTTAATTACAAAAAATCTATTGTTTGGACTAAAAAATTAAAACAGTGTTTTAGTATTTTGCTTGTAGAATAATCTGACAAAAAATCATAATGATTGTATGTATATTAGTATGGTTTTTATTGTAAAAAGAAATTTTTTAGAGAGGTATCTTCATGATTTTAAACTTAAAACATGACTTGCAAAATGAAGATGAACTATACTTAGCCTAACCCTTAGGGAAATTAGGTGTTGTGTTAAGTATGTTTATTTGTTTAGGAACAAAAATATGTTTCTAATGGATAGTCACTATCCATCAAAGAATCCTTTATAGGTGGTTATGTTTGTCCACCTATAAATCAAAATCAATCAATCAAGGCATTTATCCAAATTAGGCTGAGAATCAGAACTTTTCGAACGTCAAAATTACAAAAGACAGTCCTCCGAAACGCCCGCCCTTCACCACTTCCTAGTGCTTTCGCTGAAAAGAAGTGACGCAACAAACTCCCCAGCAGCTCAGCTGTCTGGCTAGCATTAGGCCAGTTTTAGGTACTTACAGTAAGAATTGAAACAAACTCATCTTTGTACTTACAAATGATTTTATTTAGATATAAATTATAAAAACATACAAAACACATTGAGGTAGTGAGTATTACAATCAGTCTTAATTTAGCGTTGGCCAGTCAAAAAGAGAATATTGAGTAGAACTATTTATAACCTAAAGATACAATAAGTACCCACCAGCACTAAGATTTTTTTTATTAGCTTTAAACATTATTTTAAAAAAAATACCTCAATTACATACCCACGCAATTGACAAAAATATTACAAAATTGAAAGTAAAATTAACTTAATTTACTTAAAGATAATAAAATTATTTGTTTTGGTCCTGAATATTGTACCATGGTTTATTAATAGAACTATCAGTTGTAAAAGTATAGTCTTTATTAAATGTTAAACTTTAGGTTAGAGTAAGGTAGAAAGAAAATACAGTTGAGGTAGAAAATACATTATTGGTCATTCATTTGAGGTAGAAAATACATTATCAGACTTATATTACTTTGACAACTAGAGAATTAAGTAAACAGTATGCATGCACATAGCTTAAAAATAAATTTAATCAAAAGGTAAATTTTCAGTCTTCTTTATTATGGTTAATAATAATAATACATTGGATTTATGTATAATTTTCTTGGTACAGTTCTTTATTTTATCAGTCAGTGTGTTACCAATTTCTTATAAACTATGGTATTATACAAAACAGTCTTAAGCATTAATTTGAGTATGGTACGTTAAACAACTTTAAATGATCCATCATTACGACGGTAAAAACCATGAGGTGGGTGATTGTGATTGTTACGCACCCGTTTGATGACCTGGCCCAGTCGATGCACCACTGTTGTTATATCCACATTGCATCCTGTTTTTGTGCGAGATGTACAGTACCATTGCTTCTTTCCATATGCCAGTTTGTTCTTCAGACGGAATGCATAGCCTTTATTAACTAGAAGTAAGCTGCCTTTTCGTGTTGGAATGAAGTTTGCAACTGAAATGATTGAGTTATGTTAGTAAATGTTGATGAGTTGTATTAATATTAAAACTAATGAAGAACTTAAAATACTTTAGCATGATCTATAAATGAAACACAGTTTTATATGAAATAAGTATTTATTTGACAAAATATCTAATCAAAATATGTTTTAAACAGACATTTAGAACTTTTTTATGATGTTACAGCAGCAGTATTAACAAGAATGCAAGTAGGTAACTATAGGACTATGTTTATGTTTGGTAAATCTACGTTTGTTGTCGGTAAGTATAGTAGTTTAGTTTTTAAGTTTGGTAACTAAACTCGAGTTAATTAAAAATGTACAGCAAAATCACTATTTTATCATTAATACTTTTAAATAATAAATCCAAAAACAACTAAGAAGTTATTGGCGCGCATATAACCTATCGAAGTTTTAACTAAGTCACAACTTTTAAATCACTTTATACACTTTCTTGAGTTTACTTTAAGTTATGTAAATGTATCACAGTGTGGTTTACAACAAAAATACGCATCTAAACATTTGAAAACACAAAACCTTAGCACGCCTTAAAGATACGCAACGCTAGAATAATGACATGACGCAGTGACGCTGTCTTTTCTGTCATTTTGTTTTTTTTTATTACTTTTAGAAAATGTAGCCAGCATATAAATTATATCGATCTTGGGTGGAAGATCGTTTTTGTGCTTGCATCTGTAAATAGCAACACCTGGTTTTTAAAACGTTCCGTTACCAGTAAATATTGCGCTTCTTGCGACAAGCTGTGATTTTACAAATAATTTGAGACATCTATGAAAAGGAAGGTGTTTGAAACTATGTAGTATTAGATGATCTAAAACTCTATCTATCTAATCAAAATTTTAGAGAAAACTATAACATTGAACATAAAACTTTTTTCCTGTTATTAAACTGTGATGACCTAAATTATTGACAAGTTATAATAAACTTATCCCACAGGCATAACCGCTCTAAACATAAAATATCCGATCTTTGCAAACGCCTGCAAAAAATACGAAACGTCATTGTCAGAAAGTGACATTTTGACAAACGTGTTTCACTGTTTCGTTTCGTATCGTAAAGCAAAGCAAAGAAAACATCGAATTAGCTTACTATGCTATCTGATTTTATTTAGTTTGAATATCGAATTATGTTTAGTTTGCGGAATGTATCTCCTATTCCTTGTACGATATGCCATCGTCCGAGTATACTCGGTGCATTAAAAAAGTTATAAAAGTTCGTGAACTTATAAACAAACTTTTGTGTTGAGTGTAGTGTATTGGAAGAATATAAAGTGCTCTAGGGTAGTTATTAAATGTGTTGTTTAGTAGTGTAAGACTTTTACAAACGTATGTTTGTAAAAGTCTTTATGTATTTTATATTTGATCAGAAATGTTTAAGTTACCATCAGATTTGAATGTAATGTTTTTGATATGATTTTAACTTGGATTATGCTTGGATTGCTTAAATTATGTTTAAGTATGTAAGGTCAATTTGAGCACCTCTCAATTTCCAAACGATAACAATTTAACTGGAACTGTAAGTCTAGAGTTGTTGTGCAAACTTGGTAGGTAGTAACCTAGAAAAAGTTTAAAAGTAATGTTATTTATTCAGTTATGTTTCCAGTAGGTATTACATAATATATTTATTTATGTAAATGCTGTAGATTTTAGTAAAGTTTCAATAGTCTTCCTATTTTTAAAGTATAAAACAGTAAAAACATCATCTGAAAAACTCACTTTTTGTGGAAATATTTGTTGTAAAAACTTCCTCAATATTTTTTACTTATCATCTAGAAATGTCCTTGGCTTTTAGCCAATAAATCATGTGTTTATTAATGACTATTATCCCTCAGATTGTTGTCTAAGCATTAGATTTGCTTATCTATTTTATATTACTTGCTACCAGAAATTTACGTAATATCAAGATAAGTAATAAAAACTGTGGCACTCCGGGAGTGCCAACAGAAATGAAAACAAAACACAAACAGAATACTTTGCCATCACTCACTGACATATCGGATACTTATGTCATTAAAACAGAGTACATTCCGTGGACAGACAGCCAACCACATCCGAAGTGGGTAATTTTTTAATCGTCTTATAAACAAAACACGCGCGTTGTCGCATACGGTAACAGTGGCGTGAGTTCAGTGGTTTTTTCCCATCTCAAAAAATTCCCAACGCGCCTAAAGAAGTTTTCAGTTCAATAAAATCTTTTACCAAAAATTTTCTTTTTTTTGTAAAAATATGCTATCCAAAAACATAATACTTAATTGCATTTTCTTGTTGTCAATAATGAAAAACAAGTGTTTTTTTTTTTTTAATGCGGAGAGCTTATAATAACTTTATAAAGTTTTCCTTAAAACTTTAAATATTTACCTTATGGGAATCCTTTCCTGAATTTCGTATTATGAGTCATTGAGGAAAAACATTTGTTGTGTACCAACCAATGTATTTTTTCAAGGTTTAGCCAAGTCAACGATGAATGAGTAAAACTTTGATACTCACTAAACTTTGGTTCTCAGTCTAGTCAAACCGGTAATTATAACATTTCCAATAAATTAACTGTTGGTTTTAATTACTGGAGTTTAACAAAGAAGGATTAATCATAATCATCTTTGTTAACTGCCTCAAATGCCCTATGAAGACTATTCTACATTTCTATTTTATGATATTTATTGCTACATAAAAAGCACCGGACACATAGTGGCCACATACAGGCCAAGGTACTTTGGTAGCCCAGGTACCCTCCGTCAGATTGTCAGTAAGGACAAACACCAGACTACCTAATAATTTACGGAATTTACCTATGTTTAAAACAAAGTTTATTGAATAACATACTTAAATAATGTTTCAATGATATATAACCTCAATGCTTACATAATATAAACACTGTATTGTTTTAAGTGAAGGACACTGAAGTCATCTCTTCAATCAGATTTTACTCACTGCATTCTGTAATGCTACGTCTGCATTGTCGTAATAACGCGAACTATACGTCGCGTGGTCTCTCTTGCACACTACTTGACATCTTTCTGTACGACAGAGACCGCGCGAAGTATAGTTCGCGTAAATGTACCCATAGCATTCTGAAAAGTGGGTGCTAAATATACACTCCCGGACTCCTAAATCGAGCCAATATGCCTTTTCATGTCAGGTTCATAGGTCTAAAATATCGAAATAATTATGAGTACTTATAGTATAAGAAAAAGTTTTTATGCAGTTTTTAAGCCAGAATACAGACTGGCCATCACTGTTCCGAATTTAAACTCATGACCATTTAAATAAAACAATATTCTTCTACTAAAAAAAGTTAAGGGTGGCTTGAGAAGTCCGGGAGCGTTTAATATAAAATTGTAGTGTAAATAATGTTTATGTTAAACAAACTATTGCTAAATTTGTCCTTATATAGGACATGATTCATCATTAATTCATATTTTAGTCCGACTCGCTACTATTGTATAACATTTCCTCTTAACCATACTAAAATATATTGTGCTAAAATCAATTTGTCGAGTTTATTTTATACACAGAGCATCTAGTAACCACTTTAAAAAGGCAATATTGCCAAAACACATTTCAAAGATCAGTACTTATCCCCGAACAACATACTCTCCATTCTGTTATTTTACCTCTGACAGCAGCAACCGACTAGCAACCTTATTGCAATGAAAGTAAAGATCATTGTGATTTTGACATACTTGGCAATGGCAGCAACCCAATAGCAAGCTTATTACAATGACAATAAACATGACTGTTATTTTGACAGTGATGCAAATTTGGAGGTAAAATAACTGTGAACGGACTGTAGGTGTACCCCAAGGCCTTACATTAGGGCCCAAAATTGCGGCTATTGTCAATAGTCATGAATTACCAAGGTATTGTAAACATCATCATATTCCTATTCATCATCCACAGCCCAACTTCACTCACTGCTGAGGCTAGGCCTCTATTCCTATTTGACAACAGGTATTTTTATATTTAAACTAGCGGCCCGCCCCGGCTTCGCACGGGTGCAATTTTTTTTTCGCATTCCCGAAATTTTCTTTCTTACAAACCTTTTCCTGGCGATACCGAATACAACAAAAAAAGAATTATACAATTTGGTGCAGTCATTCGGTAGTTATGCGCGTACATACATTTTGGCGACTTTGTTTTATGCTATGTAAGGAAAGGATTAATTAAATGTCTTTTCTGTAGAAGTTGTAAAATAACGGGAAAAAAATGGATTATGGAGTAGGTATGTAACTTAGATCTATTGTTTTAAAATGGGCGAACATTCGTTCAGGGTTTTATGGTAATACTCATTTAGGTGTAACTAAATTTTATCAGCCAAATTCTTCATGACAGTTTAATTAAAGTACTGGTTTTTGGAATTTTGTCACCTTGAATTACAACTTCAATAAGTCAATTATGGTATTTTCTTGCATAATTGTAAACGCAATCTCTTGAGGTATTAATTTCTCATTTTATTTCTCAGAAAATTTCCGCAAATGTTACCTACTTGTATAATTTGCAATTATAATAATTAACAATAATATTTGTTTCATTTACCTTCCTGTTAACGTAAGTAACAGAACCTCTTATTTGTGTTACAATTCCGTTTTAATTTTCAGGTATTTTCATAAACACTAGAGGGAACTCCAAACTGTTCATATATCAGAATCACACGTTCCGGTTTATGTATAAGAAGGCGTACGGCAGTCAGCTGTGGTACTGTTGGTACTTCTTCAGCAGATGTTGTCCCGCGAAGCTACGGATAAATAACAATGGGAAGGTGACGGAAAGCATCGGCAGACACAACCACGATCCTCCAACCTGCTGGATGACCCCAGACGGTAAATCTTACAGTCTCCCCCCCTTACCAGATAAGACGCCTCCTAACACCCCCAACAATGTATGATTACAATAAAAGTATTTGCAAACAATTTGTTTTACTGCCTTTATTTTGTTGTGAAATGAACAAACTGCCTCTATTTCAAACAAGATGAGATTTTAATTTGTATTCTATGGAATGTTAAGTTTACGTGAAAAGTTTAGTTTGTAACTTAGTTGTAAGTACTAAGTACGTAGGTATACTAAATGTTTTAGACTATGTACAAAAGTTGAGAGTTTATTGAAATGCAAACATATATTCTCTTTTAGAGTTTAATATATTACCTATGCGAATTTGTTTCGTAATTTTTCATTTTTTTAAAGGAGGTGTCCATTTTTTTATGTTTTGATCAGCGTCATTTTGATAGCACCATTTTAGACCTTCAGCCTTGAATTTTACCGCCGATCATCCGGAACAGATACCTATACCTAATACAAACTCTTTTCTCTTTTTAATATGATCGAAGAGTCATTCGGTCACTTCGTTCTTCTTCTTCGTATCCCTGCCACGACTGAATTTTAAATCTTGCTTTCCCAAAACTTCGTTCTATGGACAGTATAAGGATTATGACGCTTATCAAAAGATAAATCATACGTCAAAGCAATATTTGGATGCTAAATATTGCTAGGTACATTCTCTATTGTACATTTATCATGCATTTTCAGTCACCGCAAAAGTGATGTTTTAATTGTATAGTTATTATAAAATACTATGTAATATTGACACGTTTTTAGTGTATTGTCTGTCTGTACTTCATGAAATCATGACCTACATAGTTCCGCCCATAAATATATCTATTGTTGCGCTTGCGTTGACTTAAGGTGAAGCGGAGATTTCGCTTTTGTGATGTCTAACAGTTATTTTTATTGTTCCTCTTTGTAGCAATCCTAGATATTTGATGAGAGAAAAAACTTAATTTACTCATTCTTATCTCGATACTGAAATATTTTATGTCCGTTGTTAGGGTTCCGTACCCAAAGGGTAAAAATGGGACCCTATTACTAAGACTCCACTGTCTATCTGTCACCAGGCTGTATCTCATGAACCGTGATAGCTAGACAGTTGAAATTCTCACAGATGATGTATTTCTGTTGCCGCTATAACAACAAATACCAAAAACAGAATAAAATAAATATTTAAGGGGGCTCCCATACAACAAACGTGTTTTTTTTTCGGCGTTTTTGCCTTGTACGGAACCCTTCGTGTGCTAATCCGACTGTGCGAGTCGGATTAGCACACGAAGGGTTCCGTACTTGGCCAGTTTTTCAATTGTGACGCTTTCATCTTCTGATTACCATATTGGAGTTTGGACTTCTCTGTTTTGATAGATTGTTTTCGATTAGGTAAGTATCACATTTAAAATCTAATCAGACAAAACTTATAGAGATAATTCAAAGAAAATTCACGATAATATTTCAATATTAAACGAAATTATCAACAAAATCCGCAGATCTATAATAAATTAATAATACTATACCATAATACAGTGCTTTTTGTTTTACTTATTTCTTTTTCTCTCTCACTTTTTAATTGCAAACACAAGTAGTTATTTTAATAGTTCTGACTATTAAAAAGAGTATAAAGTAATATATTACTGCTTGTATGTTCACAACACAAATTCTAAGTCTAAACGCGAAGACTTGTAATTGGCTTTCTGTCGACTATTGTTTCCTTTCTTTCTTGTTTTCTTTAGCTGTAAGTCTTCCATGCCGTAATAAATAAATTACTTAATTTTCGCGATTTTTATCCTAACACCTGTGCTGAAATATTGTCTGATGAGTTTATTCTGAAAGAACGAGTACCTAAACAAGAAGCGTTGTTAGAGGAGGGGTTCCGTACCACAAAGCTAAAACGCCGAAAAAAAAAAAAGACGTGTGGTGTAAGTATGGGAGCCCACCTTAAATATTTATTTTATTCTGTTTTTAGTATTTGTTGTTATAGCGGCAACAGCAATACATCTGTGAAAATTTCATCTGTCTAACTATCACGGTTCATGAGATACAGCCTGGTGACAGAACGACAGACAGACGGACAGGACGGTTTTTACCCTTTAGGTACGGAACCCTAAAAATATGTACAGTTAGGTTCCGACCTACCTCAAAATTAAGTCCGTCTGTTGTAAAAAAAATCCAGTGTGTTGACCGTTCAACTTTGTTTTTTTATTGTTGATTTTTTATCGACGACACTCATCAAGTAGATATTTATCTACTTGCAGTGTTTTATTTAACATGGACTGTATAAGAAAATCCAAAAAACTCATACTTAAGTATCACTTATTTAAATTATTGGTCAAGGTCGATATTGCACACGACGACGCCAACGCAGTAGATTTTATCTTTTGTAAAAGGTCAAATAAAAAAAAAACAGAAAATATGTTGGTACTTGGGTGTTTTTAGCAATAGGTAGGTACCTACTTTATTTAATAAACTAAGGTACTGGAACTACTGACCCACTTAAATAAAACACTGCTCATGCCACTCAACGACAAAGATCATGTAATAAAAATAAAATGTTAAGAAATTAGTTTATAAAGATCAAAGTTCCATTCTGTATTATAATTATTGTGCCTTTCAACAGTTTTATGTAAACCAAAAATAAAATATATCATAATATTGTATGACCGTTTTTTGTTTTCATAATTTCCACTCCTCAGAAACTGGACTGAAGGGAAAATACAGGAATTAATGGATGCCACTGACAATCCTAAAACTCGTGGCTAAGTTCTAGGCTGATATATATTTTTTTTTAATTTAGTTTGCCATCGGCGGGCTGAGAAGAAGATATACCTACCATGTCGACTGTCCAGTCCAGCACCCATAGGGGTTTATTTATAAACGTTGCTTAAAGTTACATAATGACCAGCTGTGGCGGAATTACCAACATGCTGAGTAGGCCTAGGGCGGCAAATTTGGATCTAACATTTTTTTTAATGTCTTACTGAAATTAAAAAGATTAACATGTAATATAATAACAATAAACAAAGTGAATGCTCAAATTTAGGCTTCTACCGTAGATTTGATCACTGTTGCCGATCTTTACAAATGTCTTTGCAAGTTTTTCGTAGCTGAACGGGAACATTTTAAAAGTATTTTGAAGAAAAGGCGATGGAATTAAACGTGTCGAAGCAGTATACTTATGACATGGGACGTTATTGTAAAGGTCTGTAGGGGCGGCAAAATCTAAATAGCCTGCTGGCGGCAAATGTGTAAATTCGCCACTGGTAATGACTAGCGACTGTTTAAACACAAATTTTTGACGTCTCTTAACTTTAAGCAACGTTTATAAATAAACCCCTAATTACGTAACACACTTTCAAACACAATCTGAATAAATTTTGCTAAACCATTACTTCGTATGTTCGACAAATTGTCTGCTCAACAACATAAATAACGCAATGAATGTTGTTGAACTGTCACTGTCAAAATGAAAGCCATTGCTACTGTTAGTGTGTTACGTATTTACCCCGCAGGTCAGAGTCCAGGCGAATTGTGGCTAAAGTAAAGAGTATATAAAAGAATACTTAATTTCATTGATTAGCCTTCCTAAACGCGAACGGATTATTATTGCAATACGATTTAATTAGTAGATAATAAGAGAGGTAGGTACTATAATATTATATCATATCAAAATCTAAATGGCTAATATTTTGTTTTGGTTCAAATTAAAATATAAGCAAATATCGTAACTGATTTATATGCCCTAAGTAGGCAAGTGTAGTTTGTTATCACATTGATTATTGTATTTTTAACCACCAAAAGAACTACCCAATAGAGGCATCTGTTGATCTGAATCTAGTAAAGATTTAAAATGTCTTTCAATAAAGCCAAACGGGACAAACGATTGATTAATAAAAAGAGATCAATCGCAATTGATACCATGTAGTCACGCTCCCGCAAATATAAGAACAATTAGAACGTTGAATCTTAACAAAAACTGCAGTTTAGGCTCTAACTCTCAGGAATAAAGTTCAATTTTTAACGAAGTGGTGCCCAAAACTGTTGACCACGATTCGGACGATATTCAATGAGAATAAGGTCGTGATTCATGCAGATTTTGAACAGTTGATGACAGTTAAAGTCATCAATACGGTACAGTTTACCTACTGAAGCAACTCCTCTTGTCGAGCATGTTCTTGGTAGCTTGGTAGCTTTGGTATCTTTTATGGCCTGCCAAATGTAGGTAGGTAGAGCTGCTAATAAGTGGTCAAGTTTAGGAAGGTAGTATTTCGATTTTTTGCTAACGCTCGTTATAAAGTACAGACGCCAGCACATCAAGATACTGCAATCTGTCAAATTTCTTTAATAGATTTTCAACTTTATTGCTAAATCATAAGGTTCAAAGTTGATTGGGAAAATTTGACAGTTTCGGGTAGCTTGATGTGCTGGCGTCTGTACATACGTCACGACGTATATTTGATAAGGTTACCTACATAGTAGGTACATACAGTGCCGTTCTCTTATCTTCCTTGTTGATACTTTGGCATACTCATTGTCGAGTCGTTTCAATGAATAGATTAGCGGTTTTATAGTGGAGGATACCACTCACTCCCCCCTCTCACGACACTCAAACAGAGCCGTCCTTACAAATACCTAACTAGTTATTTCCTATTATGGTATGTACCTATATTTTCAAAACAAATAATATAACAATCTGAAGTTATTGAGCTAATTTAAAATCCTGCTAGTGCTACAATACGCGTCACCATCTGCGTAGCCTTTTCCCAACTATGTTGAGGTCGGCTTTTAGTCTAACCAGATTCAGCTGAATACCAGTATTTTATATGAAGCGACTGCCTATCTCACCTGCACAACCTAGTTACTGGGTAATACGATATCCCTTGTTACGACTGGTTTTCAGACTTTTGGATCATTTTTGGGACTTTTAGATTTTGGGTAGTGCTACAATACGCATCTAGCTGAAATAAGAGCACCCAAGAGCTAGTAGAAGGTACGGTCTACCGTTCGTCTGTAGTACCTCCTAACACTTCAACTACTTATAACCTTATACTTACCTACGAAATAAATGCTCGTTCGAACTTAAACTGTTGTGGTTTTTGCGGTTGAATTTACATATAACTTAGTACTTAATCCTTTCTTTTTTTAAATACTTTTCGTGTGCCCTGGTTTATTAAAATTGGGACACATTCCATGCAATAAGTTTGCGTTTATGATGAAGAAAACTAACTCGCCTAAGAGTGTGGAGATGTTGAAGACTTGCATCACTTAGGTATTGATGGAATGTGTTCGAAAGGAGTCTCATAGAAGTGATCTGTTTGGGGTCTTGAAGTTGAACCAACTTGATATGGATATGGGCACATTCCATAATATTCTGTCTCAACCAAATGGTGATGATGCAAAAACAGGTCTGTTCAGGTTCATGGCCCAAATGTAATTCGTAGCAGTAGGTATGTCTTTAGGGTACGAAGGGACTGTCATACGTATTGCGGTCAGTGGTCATAGAAGTTTCTAATTAAATAAAGATTAATAAAATAAAACTTATTAATGTTCTATGTGAACTTTAATCCTACTTAATTGCTTACTTAAGTAAGGTACTTCATCGTCCAAGGTCTTGTTTTTTCCCTATAGATAAAGGATGTGCCGGCCCCGGCTGATCACTGGGTGAAAATTGTAGCTTGAGCTTCGCGACAAATTTGACAATGAATGTGTGCCCTCATCATCATCAACATCATTATTTTAAAAGCACTTCCACTTCGACCGGTTCTGTGGTTCTCGCATCCAACGGGTTCCTGCGGGAGGCCTTCCAACGCTACGTCTTCCTGTAGGTACGCGGTCGCCACTCAGAACCTTTCGGCCCCATCGGTCATCTGTTCTGCGAGCAATGTGCCCTGCCCACTGCCGCTTAAGTTTGGCAATTTTTCGGGCTAGTCGGTTACATGGCTTTAATAGGCACTAAATGAGATAACTGAGTTTTTGTCTACGGTTTTATTTAATAATTTCTCGACCAAATTTCGATCATAGCAGCCAACGGACACTAGTCAAGTTACCAGGAGATATTATAGTATACAAGTATGTGCAAACACATGTACACTCCCTCTTCCCTCAACCCTTCAGTCCGATGGGATGGCAACCTTACACGACCGGGGAGACATCAGACGCAGGACCAAGGGCTTTTAAATTGCTTTCTAAAGCTACTACTTCCAAACCCCGAGCTGCTACTGAGAAATTCTTAATAGACAAACCCAATAATATGTCCTGGGAATCGAACCCAGGGCCCCCACGCTAAGCAGTCGCGTTTGCGACCACGTGGCCAACTGGACAGTCATGCTAAGTAATTAGTGTGAACACTGCTATGGCTTGTAAAATATTTTAATTTCGAATCGCCATTGTTATCTACAATCAGCTTCTGCCCGCGATATCGTCCGCGTGAAATTTCTTGTTTTAATATAAAATATATCCTATTCAGATACTCCCCAGTATTCTAGCTTCCCATTAGTGAAAGAATTTTCGGAATGGGATCAGTAGTTCCGAAGATTAACATTAGTACAGATATTGTTGTAGTACCCCACTCCTTTCTTTTTTTTTTGAGGATGGGAAATCATCAAATGACCCCTCCCGCTTTGGGCGGAGAGGAAGGGAGTGTCAGACTCCTACTGACTAAAACCCACCCGTGTTCCTTCCTTAGCCCTTTATGTTCCGGGGCAGCGGTAACCCTTTCGGACAGTCCCGCTGATTTAGGTAGGTACTTTTATTCTTTACTAAACTACTAGGCACGAACATGCCCAGTAGCTTAGTAATAAGAATAAAATTTGAATGACCTTCAAAACACAAATCGCTATCTTCGAAGAACATTATGTCGCAGTAATGGCGTTTGTTGTTGTACAAAGATCAAGGTAGTTTGACGTAAACATGCAAATGTCCTTGGAGTTCTGTTAGTGTCCGAAGTTCAACTATTACGTAGGAAGATTATTTTTATCGTTATCAGCATGCAATGATTTGATGTAAAATAAAATTTATGATAATGTTAATATATGAACTAGCCGGTGATCCCTATTCTCTATCGTGAAAGTAAGTAGGTACCTACTCTAATAACGCAATAATGATAGCAATGATGACGTGACGCCCTAGAAGGACATCTAATGACATTATTTCTTTCTTCAGAAAGGTCAGGTGCGTAGCGTGCGTGTATGACCAGTGACCTTAGTGTGAGTTTTTTCGACTCATGTTCGATTGCGAGCGCGGTAGAATTTTGTATGGGAAATTAGGTTTCTCTTAGTGACCACCAGGTGCCGCTATAACTTTTTTCCATATAAAATTCTAACGCGCTCGCAATCAAACGTGAGTGAAAAACTCGCACCAAGGCCACAGATGTATAATCGCCAACGAAGCAAAAGGAGTTTGTAAGGATCGTAGAAGGTGGTGTTCTATACATAAACTCAAGCCTTCTTCCCATGAGGGATAACCCCATGGGGGATGGGAAGATATATTTATGTGTGATTAATATCCAAGTTGAAGACAGGGCGCTATGGCGCTCATTAGGGGAGGCCTATGTCCAGCCGTGGACTGCTATAGGCTGATGATGATGATGATGAAGATCCATAAGAGATGAGCCTGGAGTCGAAAAATTAGCAGAATGACAAACTTCTAGCTGTGGTGTACAAGGTGCCACAAGACAATAAAGACAACCACACTTGCTTGTCTTGGGAACTAAACCCAGAAACCTCATGGTTACCAGTGGGTCTTACAAACACTTGTAGAAAAAGTGCTGATTTTGAATAAATTACTTTTGATTTTGGTTATTTTTTTCTGATATTGAGTTTAAATGAGACTTGATATTATGGAGAATAACAAACAAAAGTATTTAGTCTTAAAAAATACCGCGTGTAACACAAGTCACAACGGTATGATATCAAGAGTAGTAGGTACCTACTTACACAGATTGTATGACACAATTAATAATATGCTAATTTAGAACAAATAGGTCTATGGATATGAAATTCTACGCGGCTGCGCCCACGCGTTACGGACGCAAAAGGACGAACGCTAGTGACACAGTTGTCACGTCCGTCACCAAGTATTTTAAGTAGTACTTATGAGTCAAAATGATAAAAATACATTCGTCAAAATGGTTGCACTAGTCCTTTTGCATAAAACTGTACCTAATGCTCATAATTTAAGAGCGTTTATTCCGTACGGAATTTCATACAAACTTTCAACCCCTTGTTTTTCGAAATGATAAACCGATTTTAATGAAACTTCATACGCATAAGCAGGTTACAAAGGTCTAAAAAGTTAGTTATGAACATTTTCGAAAAATAGTGTTACAGATTAGACCGATTTTAAATTTTCCATAGAAACAGAGTTTTCCAGTTATCTTTTTTTAAATAAGACATTTTGAAAACGTTTTAGAACTTTGTATCCTGCTTATGCGTATGAAGTTTCATTTAAATCGGTTCATTCATTTCAAAAACAAAGGGCTTGAAAGTTTGTATGAAATGCTTCGTAAAATTTCATTTCTTAAAATCTATACTAGAGCAATTTCAAAAAAAATTGTACCCCCGGTTTTTGCCTTGTCCCTCGACTTTGTTCATTTATTATTTTGTGATGAATGAGTTCTAGCAGAATATATTAATGTACGTGCATAAAACATATTTTTAAATCCATGTATAAATTGTCGTTTTGTTGTTACTTTACTAAATATAAAACTTATAAGATTTTAAAATATTGAAGACCATCGATTTTACCTGTCCCCTTCCCAATCACGGTCAGAAAACCTTTGATTTCTAAAAAAAAAACGTGTATTTGGAGTGATTAAAAATATAATTTGAATTCTTAAAAGTCGATTTTATCACCTATAAGTATATATCTATTAATTAATTTTATACATATTTTCTATTTAAATCAATTATAAATTAAAATCGAAAATTTTAGCTAACCGGAACATTCCGTTTTGTGACCGCTCGTTTTTGCAAAAAATCTTCTAACCGTGGAAAGTATTCGGCACGAAATGGCAACACAACATACATCCTTCATCGACACGCCATTTTGCTTTTATTGTCAAACGAATTTGTGACCAGCGCGGACATATTTGTCGAAGTGTTCCGTGTTTCAATTTCTTTGCTCAGGTATGTGACCAAGTTTTACTATTATAAAACACTTTTCTTTAATTATTGTTATTGTTGACAAATTGCAAAATTTGTATAGTATTTGATGCCAAAAAGATAATAGTGCTAAGTACGATGGGTAGTTTTTAAACAATTAAAAACTACAAGAAGGTAGCATTATGTGACCTCCGTTTTGTGACTTATTCTACGGTCACATTTAACGGAACAGCAAGTCACAACAGGTCGGAATGCATAAAGCTTAGTTCACATTGCAAATTCTTACTGACTGAAATAATTTAGGTATTACTATTTGTTGTTTTTTAAGTTTCAATTTCAAATTTACAGATTGAAGTTTGCTGACGACATTTAAACGTTAGGTAAGCTTTTCTTAACTTAATATATGTATTGTTTTCATTAAGATATATACTGTAGGTAGTGTTCTTAATTCTAATGAGATCCACGTACAACTTAGTAGGTAGATAATACGAGTAGGTACCTACTAGGTATCTATTTAATTAACACTTGCTCGCAAAGTGAACTTATTTCACATTTTAGTACTTTCCTTGATTTTTACTTAAAGATCTTAAAATGTTGTAAGCTATTTACGTATTTAATGATTTTTTGTTTGGCTCTGTTATACACTCTAATAGATACGAGAGAGCAATGTTTAATGTATTTACACATCGCTCTCTCGTATCAGAAACTACCTACTTTGATCAAATTGTTTAGTATTCAAATTATTATTATTATTTTTATTAATGATAGGTTCGCGTTTGACCACCATCTCACCTGATGGTAAGCGATGATGTGGTCATCAAAAATGGTATCATTAAAATAATGCGTTATTTCATGACGTAGGCGTAGTCATAAAGATGTTCCTTACTTCCAAGCAACTGCCCGATGCATTTCGACAATTTATCAGGCTAAAACAACAATTCTTAAATAAATTCTAGATAGGATAGGCATGATGTCTATGCAAAAAGAAGAAGACCGACGGAACCTGTAGTTATATTTCACACTTTTAGGTATTGCAATGCCGCTTACTGGTGCGGAGAAAACTAGAAGATACAGAGAGAGATTAAAAAATGAACGCCCGGATGAATATGCTGCCCAATGTAAAAGAAACTTAGATCGACTGAAATCAAAAAGAAAGAAAATTGCCGAGATGTCATCAGAAGAAGCCGAACAACAAAGAAAAAAATGGCGGGAAGAAAAAACCAAAAGTTGTGCTAAGAAAAAACAGAAGAAAATATTATAAAGCTGCAGAGTTTGTTTGTTTGTTTGAACGCGCTAATCTCTGGAACTACTGGTCCGATTTGAATGATTCTTTTAGTGTTGGGTAGTCCATTTAGAGGAAGGCTATAGGCTATATATTTTTTCCCAAAATTAGGGATCCGTAATAAAATTGCTATTTTGTAACACAAGATGTAAAATCGAAAACCTATTTTTGCGTGCGCTGCAAAAACTATTGACAATAGAACAAAATGATGTACTACGGGTTTGTAGAGCCCATTAAGACCTACAAAAAAGTCCGCGAGAACATATATCTAGCTATCATGGTTTAATCACAATAACCGATTTTGTGTTCAAAATAATTATTAAATCGTCTGAAGAAAAAAAAACTACGTTAAATATGTGTCGTAATATTAATCTTTATCGAAATTAAGCATTATGTTATCAAGAGTATTTATGAAGAAGTAAAATACTTTTTGTTTCATCAAAATCGGATATTTCGTTTAAAAGTTATCACGTGTGTAAGATGTTAAGAGTTGGTACACTTGGTACCTATTAAGGAGTTATGGGCCATAGAGTTTTTTATCAACATAAAATCCTGTAATAATCTTTTTCGAAATATATTTGTTGATGATTGTAAGTATAAGATCTTTGAAGAGTATAATAAATACATCTTCTATACTAATACTAATAATAAAGCTGAAGAGTTTGTTTGTTTGAACGCGATAATCTCTGGAACTACCGGTCAGATTTGAAAAATCTTTTTGCATTTGATAGCCCAATTCTTGAGGAAGGCTATAGGCTATTTAATATCACGCTATGACCCTTAGGAGCCGAGCAAAAAGAAAAAAAAGTCAGAATGAACGCTAAGCGAATACGAAGTGTTGCGACGGGGTGGGGGTACAAGAAATTTCACGCGGACGAAGTCGCGGGCAGAAGCTAGTACTTAAATATAATTATTAGGATCATTCTCCCCTTATTTTTAACACGATTTTATTAGCTTCACTTGTAACTAACTAACAAACAATATAAAAAATCCTGGAAGTCAAATTTCATTAAAAAAGCGTGGAGTGCTTTTTGAACTCAATTTAATTATTTTACAGTTTTTAAAGCGTGTTTTTTAGTTTTTCAAACTACAAATTTTAGCTTATTTTGTGTCGGCGCATTCTGTTTCTGTCTTCTTCTTTGAAATTCTCTTTTTGCGTTTATCTCAGTAGTGACCCCCTTTCTAGCCAAATTACCTTTCATACAATTTATCCATCGCATCTTTGGTCCTTTTCTACTCTTAATATCAATACTCAAAACAAAACTTTCCGCATGACATGTTGCTCAATTCTTATACGCAAAAGATTATTAATAAATACTGTAGGTATGCAAAAAGTTATTAAACAAAGATTTATCAGTATTACCAAGTTCGTGGGCGTCCATGTTGTTCCACTTCCCTTTCCTATCTCGTACGATGGCGATAACTGCGTCACTGATAACGTAACTACAGACCAAAGTCCAATTAAATACGGCTGGGAGTAAATATAGACGTCCGCGAATGCTATTGTTACAAAACCGCGTAAATACCTATAGTATGTTCCAAAAGTATCTGTTGAAAGTGTAAACGAACCCTGTTTAGAAGAAATTCCTAAGCTTACACTCACTAAGGGCTGATTTTTCAATAGTCAGATAAATTTTATTTGAGGAATAAATATTGCGATATGACAGTTTTTGTGTAAAACATTATGTAAAAAAAAAATAAGTACGTAAGTATATAAATAAAAATAAAAATCTATAAAAACTGTCATAATTATTCTTGAAATAATTTTTATCCGACTATTGAAAAATCAGCCCCTAATGGAATTGGTGACACATTCTCTGTATTTAGAAGGTTTCGACTTCATATCTCACTCTTATTAACCGACTTCCAAAAAGGAGGATGTTATATGTTCGACTTTATTCGCAACAATGATTGTTTGAATCATTATCCTGCCCTTATGCCAATTTATTTGGGGTCAACATGTTTTTTACTTCCACACTTCTCTATTACTCGTCATCACGGTAGTAACCCCCTTTCTAACCAAATCACTATTCACACAGTCCATCCATCGATTCTTTGGTCTTTCCCTACTCGTATAGTCATCGACATTCATACTCAAAACTCTCCTCAAGACATTTTCCTCATTCCTCCATATCACATGCCCATACCATGTCTACCGTTTTCCACAACCTTTCAGTTACCGGTGGGCGGTCCCACTTTTAAACTTCCTCTTATCTACTCATTTCTTATTCTATCCATTCGTGTAACACCACACATCCCTCTTAGCATTCTCATCTCAGCTGCATGCAATTGCCTTTCATTCATCCCTTTTGTGACCCAACATTCTGATCCATACAAGACAGCAATCTAATAATAATTATTGTTTGAATAACATGATTAAATTGTAACTGAAAAATCATTGACGATTCAGTTTTCGTCAATGATTTTAAAACTAACCTCAATTAATTGTCTCATGAAAAACATCATTAAAGTGATTTTAAATTAGAATTTCGGGGTTGAGTATTCAAATCACTGAATTCTGTTTGCATCTAAGTGGTAAGTACCTATTACAAATTAGCATCCACGGGTACCTACGTTTTCTTATTCATTAGTTTACATTTTCATCAGAATCTTTTGGAACAGCCGGTCTATTCTGTAAAAATCTCACCGTGAAAACATAGGTGAAATGAGCTTGAAGTGAGTTGTCATTCCACCTGATGCTATACCTAGGAATTGACACTACTGACAGTCACTTCACCTAAGTTCTCACGGTGAGATTTTTACAGAATCGCTCGGCAGATCATAAACCTTTAACGCCCTACTGCGATATAAATCTTAGTGATTATATGCCCGCGCATAAACATTAATAATTTTTCAAAGGTCACCACTGAGGTTGATTAAAACCTTTTTTGGTTATAATTTAGCTATATTTAGTTATATCTATCGGTAAGTTTAACAATATAGGGTGCTGATTTGGTAATAAATAAGAGTTCGATGCTTGGCTCAGTTTTATATTCCTCTAAAATCAAGACAATCTTTTCCTTTTCCACGTTCCTCTACCACCCATAGTTTCGATGTAGCCCAAAAGGGCTACGTCCGAAATGCCATCGCAAAATTACTCTGCATAAACTGCGGGGTAATTGCGTAACACACCATACTATCAATAGCAATGGCTTTCATTTTGACCGTTCAACAACATTCATCGCGTTATTTACGTTGCTGAGCAGACAAATTTTTCAAACATATGAAGCAATGGATTAGCAATATCCTCCATAATGATTCAGATTGCGATTAATAGTGTGTTCAATATTTCGTTAGTAATTGTTCCAAATTTTTAAAGGTTTCATAAGTCGCCGCCAAGGAAAAAAAGGGTCGAAGCGTTCGCCGTATGTTACGTGGACAGAAGAGGACTTACGAGCTGCTATGGCTGCTGTTGCAGAAGGACACATGAAACAGGCAGCTGCCGCACGTCGTTATGGCATTCCAAAACGAACTCTGTGCGATTATTGGAAAACTGGAACCTTCTCAAAACGACTGGGTCGAAAATCAGTATTAACCGAGGTACAAGAAAAACAACTTGTGGAACGAATACTAAATCTTTCAAACGTAGGGATGCCTCTTACCTCGAAATTAATTCGAAAACAAGCCTTTGATTTTTGCCTAGAAAATAATATTGAACATTTTTTTAATATCACTACGGGCCTTGCAAGCGCGGATTGGTACAAAGGGTTTATAAAACGACACGCGGAGATGAATTTTCCTATCATTCAAAAAAAGAAATCTAGACAAACGGTAAAGTTACGCTAATGTTATTCTATTATATTATGTACACCGTTCGCGCTAAGTTTCTCGGTTCGTGGTATGCGCTTTCCCTCCCCCCAACCGCTTACGGCACTGCTGAGTCGCTCTCATAAGTGCGGCGGAGCGGGCGCAGCGTGGCGTACTCAAACATAAGAACTTCATTTGAGCGTCCATGGTAAGCACGCGGGCGCGGTGAGCAGCGCGGGCTGCTTGGCGCGGGTAGCCCGCGGGCAACTCACGCCATAGCTCGTTCATACAAGTGGCCGCAGTGAGTGCGCAGGCGGCCCGCGCGGGGGGGACTGGGGTTCTCAAACTAGTTTGAGCTTTTTTCTAGATTTATTTTTTAATCTTCTTCATTCATTACATTTTGACAAACACTGTACACGACAACACTCAGAACGTAGCCGCGCTCGACTGCGCACAGTTATTACTTAGCCACAAGCCCCTGTAATATTTATGTATATTGTGCCCCCTGTGTAATATTTAAGTATACATAATAAAGAGTATCCTATTGTATTCTTTTCTACCCGAGCAAAATTAATGAAATTGATATAGGATAATTGCGGGAGCTTTCTGCACCAAATAAAAACGAATCGCGGAAAAACTAAAGCTGTGTGTGCAATGTTTAGTTTTATTTTACAGAACTAGAGTAAATTTACACTTATGGTTATTCTATTGTAAAATTTCATGTAAGAAAAAAAAAACTCAGAATCAAGATTTTAATAAACGTTATTTAAAAGGTCGTACTTACGTTTGTTTTAGTTCAGTCCTTTATTGTCTTCTCACTGCCAATTCCAGAGAGCCTAAAAACTTAAGGCTTCAATCAGTACGTCCTACCTATTCTGACATACGGAGCCGAGATGTAGAATCTCACGGTATGGTTGAACTACAAAAGCAAGGTCGCTCAGCGAGCTGTGGAAAGGGCTAAGCTAGGTGTCTCTTTGAGGGATCGGATCCGGAAAGAGGAGATCCGGCAGAGAACGAAAGTACTTAACACTAGCTGCGCCCCGCGGTTTCACCCGCGTAAATGTTGATGCCGTGGGAATATCAGGATAAAAAGTAGCCTATATGTTAATCCAGGGTGTCAGCTCCATACAAAATTTTATCAAAATTGGTTCAGCCGTTTGACCATGAAGAAGTAACAAACATATAAACACACACACACTTTCGCCTTTATAATATTAGTGTGATAGCCCACAGAATAAGCAGCTGAAGTGGAAATGAGCCACTTAAACATATAACGTGGTTTTACTTACAGGTACTATTAAATTTCGTTTAAAGCATCAACGTGCCATGTGGACAGAAGGAGATTTACATGCAGCTATGGCAGCTGTTAGAAGCGGACATATGTCACAGACAGCTGCAGCAAAACGACATGGAATTCCAAGACCAACTCTCACAAGTCATTTGAGAACGGGAAGCTTAGTAAAACGAACGGGACGTAAATCAATATTCAGCAGTGTTCAAGAAAAACAAATCGTAAAAAGGATATTAAATCTTTTAAACAAAGGGATGCCACTTACCTCGAAATTAATTCGCAAACAAGCCTTTGATTTTTGTGTAGAAAATAATATTGAACATGTTTTTAATACCACTAAGGGCCTTGCAGGCGTAGATTGGTACAATGGGTTTTTGAACCGACACCCTGAGATGAATCCACGATTACAAAAAGAAAATAATCCAGAACTAGAGTAAAGTTACGCTTATGGTTATTCGATTGTAATATAGCACGTAAGGGACAAATTCTGAAACAAGACGATTTTAATAAATATTATTTATAAGATCGTGGTGTGTTTTTTTTTTATTATTCTTTGTTTATTTAGGGACGTGGTATGTTTTAATTCAGTCCTTTTTTGTCTTCTCGTTGCCAATTCCACAGAGCCTAATTACTTATGTCTTCAGCGTCTGACCTGCACGAGAATTGTGTAAGACACTAACAGTAGCAATAGCCTTAATTTTGATAGTTCAACAAAAATCATTGCATTATTTTCGTCGTTGAGCAGAAACGTTGTTCGAACATATGAAGCAATCGATTAGAAATATCATTCTAAATAATTCAGATTGTAATTGACAATCGCAATTCGGGTCCTGTTCTAACTTTTAAGAGCCGGGACGCGTTTATTCCCGGTCATCCCCACCCCGTCGTCCCCACTGGGCACGAGTGGGAAAAAAAAGTTTCGTTCCTCCCCAGTGGTGACAATTGGAACTTTTTATTTCCCACTCGTTCCGCTATTGGTTATAGACCGAGAGTCAAAATGAGGATGAGGATTTCAATAAGAGATTTCTCGGATTGTTAAAATATTTTAATTACGACTTTCTGAGCAAGAGTGAACATTTTAATTTGTTGATTAACTGTGATACGCACCTCAAAACTATATGAATTTGTGTAAATAAGTTGATATATATGTAATTTTGTCATTATATCATACAAATAAATATTTTTAATTCGTTGATTATCTGTGATACCGCACTTTAAAACTGCAGTGCTATTCTGTAAAAATCTCACCGTGAAAACTTTGGTGAAGTGAGCGTGGAGTGAGCTGTCAATAGTGTCAATTCCTAGCAAAAACAAACTCACTTCACCTAAGTTTTCACGGTGAGATTTTTACAGAATCGACCGGCTGTAAGAATTTGTGTAATTAAGATGATTATCTGTGATGCATAATTTTGAGAGAATTATGATACCTGTGATTCACAAATACTGCCTCAGTCTTTTTAGCTGCTCAGAAAGTCGTTATTAAAATATTTTAACAATCCGAGAAATCTTTTATTGAAGTCCCCATTATTGCATTTTGACTCTCGGTCTATAGCGGAACGAGTGGGAAATAAAAAGTGCCAATCATCACCACTGGGGAGGAATGAAACTTTTTTTTCCCACTCGTGCCCAGTGGGGACGACGGGGCGGGGACGACCGGGAATAAACGCCGAGACGTAGACGCACGGTATTGCTGGTCCACAAATTCAAAGTGACTGAACCACGAAAACAAAGTAGCTCAGCGAGTTATAGAGAGGGTTAAACTCGGAGTCTCTCTGAGGGATCGAATCCGTAATAAGGAGTTTCGGCAGAGAACCAAAGTAGTTAACATAGCTCACAGAATAAGTAAGCTGAACTGGCAATGAGCCTACCATATGATGAGCCAGACTAATGACGATGATAAATGATTTATTTTCTGTAAGTAGGTTTGTACAAACACTTTTACACGTCAATCATATTTGATTGACGTGTAAAAGTGATGATCAATGTTAGCGTCCAGAAATATATTTAAATAAAATTAAGTTTGTGGAATTTGTTAGTTGATTCTATCGGCTGTTAATAAATAAGCTAACTTAGAACGTTGATTTACTTACAGGTACTATTGAATTTGGTTCAAACCATGCAAAACGTGCCACGTGGACAGAAGAAGACTTACGGGCAGCTATGGAAGCTGTTACAAGCGGACATATGATACGGAGAGATGCAGAAAAACGATATGGAATTCCAAAACGAACTCTCTACCGTCATTTGAAAACAGGAAGCTTAGTGAGAAGACTGGGACGAAAGTCAATATTCAGCAGTGTTCAAGAAAAACAAATCGTAAAAAGGATATTAAATCTTTTAAACAAAGGGATGCCACTCACCTCGAAATTAATTCGCAAACAAGCCTTTGATTTTTGTGTAGAAAATAATATTCAACATGTTTTTAATATCACTACGGGCCTTGCAGGCGTAGATTGGTACAATGGGTTTTTGAAACGACACCCTGAGATGAATCCACGATTACAAAACGAAAATAACCCAGATCTAGAGTAAAGTTACGCTTATGGTTATTCGATTGTATTGTAGCACGTAAAGGACAAAATCAGAAACAAGACGATTTTAATAAATATTGTTTATAAGCTCGTGGTATGTTTAAGTTCAATCCTTTTTTGTCTTCTCGTTGCCAATTCCACAGAGCCTAATTACTTAAGTCTTCAGCGTCTGACCTGTAGGGTAATTGCGTAACACACTAACAGTAGCCATGGCCCTCATTTTGATAGTTCAACAACATCCATTGCGTTATGTACCTCGTTAAGCAGAAACGTTTTTCGAACATATAAAGCAATGGATTAGAAATATCCTTCTAAATAATTCCAATTGTGATTGATACGCAATAAGGGTCCTGTTCTAACTGATAGAGCCGAGAACCAAATTCAAACTGACTGAACCACGAAAACAAAGTAGCTCAGTGAGCTATGGAGAGGGCTAAGCTCGGAGTCTCTCTGAGGGATCGAATCCTTAATAAGGAGATCCGGCAGAGTAAAGTAAAGTAGTTAACATAGCCCACAAAATAAGCAAGCTGAAGTGGCAATGAGCAGCCCATAACTATGATGAGCCAGACTAATGACGATGATCAATGTTAGCGTCCAGAAATACCTACATTTAAATAAAATTAAGTTTGTGGAGTATGTTAGTTGATTCTATCGGCTATTAATAAACGAGCTAACTTAAAACGTGTTTTTACTTACAGGTACTATTGAATTTGGTTCAAACTATACAAAACGTGCCACGTGGACAGAAGAAGACTTACGGGCAGCTATGGAAGCTGTTACAAGCAGACGTATGACACGGAGAGATGCAGGAAAACGATATGGAATTCCAAGACGAACTCTCTACAGTCATTTGAAAACAGGAAGCTTAGTGAAAAAACTGGGACGAAACTCAATGTTCGGTGAGGTACACGAAAAAGAACTCGTGAAAAGATTACTAAATCTTTCAAACTATGGGGTGTCTCTGACCTCGAAAATAATTCGCAAAGAAGCCTTTGATTTTTGTCTAGAAAATAATATTGAACATGTTTTTAATGTCACTACGGGCCTTGCAGGCACCGATTGGTATAATGGGTTTTTGCACCGACACCCTGAGATGATTGCATTGGTACAACAATTGTAAAAAAAAAACAGAACTAGAGTAAAGTCACGTAAAAAAAAACAGAACTAGAGTAGCCTATATGTTAATCCAGGGTGTCAGCTACCTCCATACAAAATTTTATCAAAATTAGTCCAGCCGTTAGAGCGTGAAGAAGTAACAAACATCTAACCAAACACACACACACTCACTCACACCCTCACTCACAAACTTTCACCTTTATAATATTAGTGTGATTTGTAATGTATCACGTAAGGAACAAATTCAGAATCAAGAAAATTTAAATTAATGTTATTTATAAGCTTTATTAACTTATTAGATTGTCGCGAGTTTAAAGACAAAATGTTATTTTAAAGTTTTTAGTTTTTGTTAAGTGTGTATATTTATTCTAACTTAAAATTTATATTAATTCAAAAATTATATTAGAAAATAGTTATTGTATGTATATTCTTATCTTATTAAAATAAGTACTTATTAGGTATTCATGTAAAGTTAATTAGGATGCCCTCAATAGGCAAAATGTGGACTGTACATTAAACCACCAACCTTCACAACTAGTAACACCTATCATCATCATCATCTGCCTAGTCTTTTCCCAACTACGTTGAGGTCGGCTTCCAGTCTAACCAGATGCAGCTGAATACCAGTACTTTACATGGAGCGACTGCCTATCTGACCTCCACAACCCAGTTACTGGGTAATACGATACCCTTAGTAAGACTGGTTTGTCAGACTTTCGAGCTTCTGACGACCCGTAACGACTGTCAAAGATCCACGAATGGCAGCCGAAACCAACGGCTTAACGTGCTTTTCTAGTAACTGGTAACACATATATGTTCTGCAATTAAATGATTCTGAAAATAAATTATTCTTATTTTCGTGGTATGTTTTAATTTAGACCTTTTATGTCCTCTCACGTTGCCAATTCCACGCACAGCCTAATTACTTAGGTCTTCAATCAGTGCGTCCGACCGGCTCTGACTTACGGAGTCGAGAGTCTTGAATTTGTGGATCAGCTATAGCTGGTCCGCAAATTCAAGGGCGACTAGTGAGCTATGGAAAGGGCTAAGCTTGGAGTCTCTCTGATGGATTGAATTCGGTATGAGCAGATTCGGTAGAGAACCAATTAGTTGAAATAGCCCACAGAATAAGCAAGCTGAAATCGAAATGAGCCAGCTATATGATGAGACAGACTGATGACAATGATTGATCTTAGCATCCGGAAATACATTATAATTAAATTAAGTTTGTAGAGTTTGTCAGTTGATTCTATCAGTCGTTAATAAATGAGCTAACTTAAAACGTGGTTTTACTTACAGGTGAATATGGTTCAAACCATGCAAAACGTGCCACGTGGACAGAAGAAAACTTACGGGCAGCTATGGAAGCTGTTACAAGCGGACAAATGACACGGAGAGATGCAGGAAAACAATATGGAGTTCCAAGACGAACTCTCTACCGTCATTTGAAAACAGGAAGCATAGTAAAAAGACTGGGACGAAACTCAATGTTCGGTGAGGTACACGAAAAACAACTCGTGCAAAGATTACTAAATCTTTCAAACTATGGGGTGTCTCTGACCTCGAAAATAATTCGCAAAGAAGCCTTTGATTTTTGTCTAGAAAATAATATTGAACATGTTTTTAATGTCACTACGGGCCTTGCAGGCACCGATTGGTATAATGGGTTTTTGCACCGACACCCTGAGATGATTGCATTGGTACAACAATTGTAAAAAACAAGAACTAAAGTAAAGTTACGCTTGTGTATTCTATTGTAATGTATCACGTAAGGGACAAATTCAGAAGCAAGACGATTTTAATAAATATTATTTATAAGCTTGTGGTATGTTTTAATTCAGTCCTTTTTTGTCTTCTAGTTGCCAATTTCACGCAGAGCCTAATTACTTAGATCTGCAATCAGTGAGTCCGACCTGCACCCTAATTGCGTAACACGCTATCAGTCGGAATCTGAATCATTTTGAAGCAAATTGCTAATCCATTGCTTCATAAGTTCTAAAAAATTGTCTGCTCAACACGTAAATAACGCAATGAATATGGTTGAACTGTCAAAATGAAACCGATTCCGATTTATAATGTGTTACGCAATTGCACCGCTGTTCTGACTTACTGAGCCAAGACGTAAACTATCACGGTATCGGTCCACAGATTCAAGGTCGACCAACGAGCTATAGAACGGGCTAAGCATAGCGCTTCTCTCTGAGGGATCGAATCCGGAATGAGATGATCGGCAGAGAACGAAAGTAGTAGACATAACAGGATAAGCAAGCTGAAGTGGCGATGAGTTGGCCATAAGATGAGACAGGCCAATGACGATGATCAATGCTAGCAACGTTGATCATCGTCATTGGTCTGAAACATAGATTTATATAATTTTTAAAGTTTTTGGAGTGTGTTAGTTGATTCTGTCAGCTTTAATAAATGAGCTAACATTAAACGTGATTTAACTCACAGGTTCTATAAAATTGAAATTGAAGCGTGCAAAACGGGCTATGTGGACAGAAAAAGACTTACGAGCTGCTATGGTAGCTGCTACAAGCGGACATATGACTCAGAGAGCTGCTGCACGTCGTCACGGAATTCCAGAACCAACTCTCAGAAGTCATTTGAGAACGGGAAGCTTAATTAAACGAACGGGACGAAAATCAATATTCAGTAGTGTTCAAGAAAAACAACTCATAAAAAGGATACGAAATCTTTTAAGCAAAGGGATGCCACTTACCTCGAAATTGATTCGGAAACAAGCCTTTGATTTTTGTCTAGAAAATAACATTGAACATGTTTTTAATATCACTAAGGGCCTTGCAGGCGTAGATTGGTACAAAGGGTTTATAACACGACACTCCGAGATGAATCCAGTTGTACGCCGATTAAAAAAAGAAAAGAATCCAGAACTAGATTAAAGTTACACTTATAGTTATTCTATTGTACTTTATGACGTAAGGGACAACATTTTAATAAATGTTTTTATAAGCTCGTTATATGTTTAAATTCAGTTCTTTTTTGTCTTCTCGTTGCCCATTCCGCACAGAGTCTAATTACTTAGATCTTCAATCAGTGAGTCCCACCTGTTCTGACTTACGGAACCAAGACGTAGACTCTCGTGGCATGGCTGGTCCACAAATGAGTTATTGAATTGGCTAAGCTTGGAGTCTCTCTGAGGGATCGAATCCGGAATGAGGTGATCCGGCAGAGAACCAAAGTAGTAGTAATAACAGGATAAGCAAGCTGAAGTGGCAATGAGCTGGCCATAAGATGAGCCAGGCCAATGACGATGATCAAAGCTAGCAGCGTTGATCATCATCATTGACTTAAATATATTTACATAAGTTAAGTTTTTAGAGTTTGTACGTTGATTCTATCAGGTTTTAATAAATAAGCTAACATTAAACGTGGTTTAACTCACAGGTTCTATAAAATTGGGTTTGAAGCATTATGCAAAACGTGCTATGTGGTCAGAAAAAGGCTTACGAGCTGCAATGGTAGCTGTTACAAGCGGACATATGACTCAGAGAGCTGCCGCACGTCGTCACGGAATTCCAGAACCAACTCTCAGTAATCATTTAAAAACGGGAAGCTTGATAAAACGAACGGGACGAAAATCAATATTCAGTAGTGTTCAAGAAAAACAACTCATAAAAAGGATACTGAATCTTTTAAACAAAGGGATGCCACCTACCTCAAAATTGATTCGGCAACAAGCCTTTGATTTTTGTCTAGACAATAATATTGAACATGTTTTTAATATCGCTACGGGCCTTGCAGGCGTAGATTGGTACAATGGGTTTTTGAAACGACACCCTGAGATGAATCCAGTTGTACACCGATCCAAAAATAAGACATGAGCGTATAGTTACTTTAACGGTATTCTATCCTAGGTTACCTACTGGGGATAGAATACCGTTAAAGTAACATTACTCTACAGCTGCTTGTAAAAGTTCTGACTATGCACCGAATATTACACTTTTCGGTACTTACATGATTGTTTTATTTCGTTGAAATTTTTCGTCGGTTTATAAAAATTTAGCAACAGCAAGTAAAATACTATTTAAATTACCACATTCACATTACACACAAACACACACACACACATTACACACAAACATAAACACACACACGCACCCCCACACATGCGCACACACACACACACCCCCACACATGCACACACGCTTTGGGTCAGCGAATTATGTACCTAAGTGTGCATTCACATGAGCGACACGCAGCGACGAATGAGGCAACTGCAACCGTCGTCGACGCGTGTCGGCGACACAATTACACGAGCGACACGACGGCTCCCGCACGCTAAGCGGCGTGTGGTAGGACTGCCACCTTATATGGTAGGGGGCTGTGGTTCGCTTCTCATACAATGCAAGGTCAGCTTATATTAGAAATGTATCAAATGTATGCAATCGTGTGTGCACAGTGCATTTGGCCCTTTCTTAGTACTATTGAACAGACTATATTCACGCATTTTTTTTTTGTTACTGCAAATAATCCGAAGTCTAGTCATCAATATTTTGTGTTACAAAAACTTGTGTTATTAGTTGGTAATTTTCATCGTTTGCTGTACCTGAAACATTAAACAAAGTTTTTCTCACAGGTTCGCAGCTTGCAAAACTACCTTTCTGGACACAAGAAGACCTTCGTGCTGCAATGGCGGCTGTTACCTGGGGATATATGACGAAGAAAGCTGCCTCAGATCATTATGGAATTTCTATACCCGCTCTCAGCCATCATTTGAGAACGGGATGCTCAGTAAAACGAACGGGACGAAACCGAATACTGAACGAAGTACAAGAAAAAACACTCGTGGAAAAAATACTCAGCCTTTCAAAAAGTGGGATTTTTCTCACCCCGAAGTTTATTCGTAGACAAGCATTTGATTTTTGTCAAGAAAACGATATTAGACATAATTTTAATTTAAATACGGGGCTTGCAGGCGTTGATTGGTATAATGGATTTTTAAATCGTCACTTAGAGATACCAGTGGCACGACGCCGACGGTTAAAAAATGCTGATAAAGAGCAAATTTACGAAGAAGGCATTCTAATGTAGCAAATTATGTGTGTCTTTTTTTCATACAAGTATTGTTTTTAAGCTCGTTTGTTTTTATTCAGTCCAAATGGCCTGGCCACATCACCACGTCTCGGGGCACCAGCTGGTATATTCTGTAAAAATCTCACCTTGAAACCTTAGGTGAAATGAGCTGTCATTCCACCTGGGGGCCTAAAAAGGCCACTTTAGCAGAATCATAGAAGGATAACATTATGAATCATAATGGACAGTTAACTGTTAAGTTAATCGTATCAAATCCCTTTGGTGAAGGATTTTTCAGTATTTTTTTTTTGGCTGTGCTAAAATACCAATCAATCCAAATCCAATCCCAATCAATCTCTTTGATTATACCTACGTAGCGCAGCGAAAAAACAAAACACGAACTGTCTTCGCCATATTATGATTCACAATGTTATGCTTTTATGATTCTGCCAAAGTGGCCTTTCTAGGCGGGGTGATGCTAGGGACTGACACTATTGACAGCTCACATCAACCTCACTTCACCAATGTCTTTATTGTGAAATTTTTACAGAATAGAACGACTGTAACTGTACTTCAGTGACGTGCCGTGAAAAGTTTCATTATAATGTGTCAAGTATTGCTCTCGAGCATTTTAGTGTCAGTATATTTCTAGAACACTAGAGACAAACCAATGAAATATACTAACAAACATAAGTACAGTCAACAAAAGAGATAAGTATGCAGGATCGTCGGATATAGTTGAAGTTTAGTGAGAAACCGATAGATGTTCTCAAATATTTAATTTTATTAATAGAAAACAAACAGCTTATTTATCAAATTAAATTTTAGTCGTCAACATCCATCGGTTGATTACTAAACTTCAACTATATCCGACGATCCTGCATACTTATCTCTTTTGTTGACTGTACACTATATAAGCCTTTGCCCGCCCCTGGGCGGAGATCATTCATGATGATTTTCATGCTTAAAAATAAAGGCATTAAAATTATGTAAGTATAAAAGTTCACCTCTGACCATGAACCGAATACAACTTTTTCTGTACTGGGGGCAGAGGCCTCGACGCGCAAACTGTTACCTTGAATTCAGCACATGATTCTGACAGACATTTTTTGACGGTTATCAAAAAAAAAAATCTTCTGTTTCATAGAAAAGTCCAAGACAAACCTACGCGGTCAAAATTTATCGAACAGCAATTTTTTTTTTAAATAACCGCCGAAAAATTTCATCGCAGAATGTCCAGAATCGAAAAAAGTCACGGGTTCAGAATCATATACTGAACTCATGGTAACAGGTTGCGCGTTAATGTCCAAATGCAATATTAAACATAGTGTTACTCACAGGTTCTATTAAATTGGATTTGAAGCATACAAAACGTGCCATGTGGACAGAAGAAGACTTACGTGCAGCTATGGTAGCTGTAACAGAAGAAAACGTGTCACAGACGGCTGCCTCACGTCGTTATGGAATTCCTAGACAAACCCTCAAAAATCATTTGCGATCGGGGAGCTTAGTAAAACGAATGGGACGCTTTACATTAATGAATGAAGCACAAGAAAAAATATTTATAAGAAGAATACAAAATCTTTCTAAAAAAGGCATGTGTCCAACCCCGAAATTTATTCGCAGAGAAGCCTTTGATTTTTGTCTAGAAAATTGTATTAAACATAATTTTAATATCACTACGGGCCTTGCTGGCGAAGATTGGTATAGAGGGTTTTTAAATCGACACCCCGAGATTATTCCAGCACGAAGAATAAAAAAGGATAAGATTCTTACCATTGTGTAAATAAAGTTATGCTAAAACGGGTTCCTTTGTAATATGATTATGTTAAGGGTTTATTAAATAAACAACAAAACAATTTATTTAGCTTTATTTGAGAAACAAACCCATTAACTACATATGAGTCACAATGTTATCCTTTTATGATTCTGCCAAAGTGGCCTTTCTAGGCCCCCTGATGCTAGGGACTGACACTATTGACAGCTCACATCAACCTCACTTCACCAATGTCTTTATTGTGAATTTTTTACAGAATAGAACGACTGTAACTGTACTTCAGTGACGTGCCGTGAAAAGTTTCATTACAATGTGTCAAGGATTGCTCTCGAGCATTTTAGTGTCAGTATCTTTCTAGAACACCAGAGACAAACCAATGAAATATACTAACAAACATAAGTACAGTCAACAAAAGAGATAAGTATGCAGGATCGTCGGATATAGTTGAAGTTTAGTGAGAAACCGATGGATGTTCTCAAATATTTAATTTTATTAATAGAAAACAAACAGCTTGTTTATCAAATTAAATTTTAGTCGTCAACATCCATCGGTTGCTTACTAAACTTCAACTATATCCGACGATCCTGCATACTTATCTCTTTTGTTGACTGTACACTATATAAGCCTTTGCCCGCCCCTGGGCGGAGATCATTCATGATGATTTTCATGCTTAAAAATAAAGGCATTAAAATTATGTAAGTATAAAAGTTCACCTCTGACCATGAACCGAATACAACTTTTTTCTGTACTGGGGGCAGAGGCCTCGACGCGCAAACTGTTACCTTGAATTCAGCACATGATTCTGACAGACATTTTTTGACGGTTATCAAAAAAAAAATCTTCTGTTTCATAGAAAAGTCGAAGACAAACCTACGCGGTCAAAATATATCGAACAGCAATTTTTTTTTTAAATAACCGCCGAAAAATTTCATCGCAGAATGTCCAGAATCGAAAAAAGTCACGAGTTCAGAATCATGTACTGAATTCATGGTAACAGGTTGCGCGATAATATCCCTGCCACAATAAATGCAATATTAAACATACTTTACTCACAGGTTCTAATAAATTGGATTTGAAACATACAAAACGTGCCATGTGGACAGAAGAAGACTTACGTGCAGCTATGGTAGCTGTAACAGAAGAAAACATGTCACAGACTGCTGCCTCACGTCGTTATGGAATTCCTAGACAAACTCTCAGAGATCATTTGAAATCGGGGAGCTTAGTAAAACGAATGGGACGCTTTACATTAATGAATGAAGCACAAGAAAAAACATTTATAAGAAGAATACAAAATCTTTCTAAAAAAGGCATGTGTCCAACCCCGAAATTTATTCGCAGAGAAGCCTTTGATTTTTGTCTAGAAAATTGTATTAAACATAATTTTAATATCACTACGGGCCTTGCTGGCGAAGATTGGTATAGAGGGTTTTTAAATCGACACCCCGAGATTATTCCAGCACGAAGAATAAAAAAGGATAAGATTCTTACCATTGTGTAAATAAAGTTATGCTAAAACGGGTTCCTTTTAAATATGATTATGTTAAGGGTTTATTAAATAAACATCAAAACAATTTATTTCGTTTATTTGAGACACAAACCGATGTAATTACAAGTAACTAAACAATGTTGTGTTAAACAGAATTAAGAGGCAGAGACTACAGTTTCCACAGATATCCAATCCAACCAACAACTAATTTATATTATACATGTGTACACAGTGTAAAAGCATCGAGATGATTTTTTAAAAAGAAAGTTAATGTTAGCAATTAGTAGAAAAAACAAAAGTAATACAAAAATCAAGAATTCTCATCGTGTGGTGTCACCCCTGTAATACCTCACGATGAGAATTCTTGATTTTGAGCTGACATGTTTTACAAACATGTCACTGCATGTAAAACATGTCAGCTCTGACACAATTTCACACTCACTTAAATGTTATACTTTTTGAAATATTCACAAAAAAAAATAGTTTATTTATTCAGAATTAGTGCCCAGAAAACATTTGTTACGTAGTTTTCATAGATTTTTATTAATTGCAAATTTAAAAATTAAATATATTTTTGCACACAGGTTGTTATATATTGGGTTCGAAGCATGCAAAACGAGCATTTTGGACAGAAGAAGACTTACGTGCAGCTATGGCAGCTGTTACAGAAGATAAAGTGTCAGACAAAGTGGCCGCACATCGCCATGGAATTCCTAGACAAACTCTCAGAGATCATTTGAAATCGGGGAGCTTAGACAAACGTGCGGGACGATTTTTAACATTCAACGAAATACAAGAAAAGACACTCGTGAAAAGAATACTGAACTTATCAAAAAGTGGGATGGCTCTTACTCGGAAATTTATTTGCAAACAAGCCTTCGATTTCTGTTTAGAAAATAATATTAAAAATTATTTTAACATCGCGACAGGCCTTGCAGGCGAAGATTGGTATAATGGGTTCATAAAACGAAACCCAGAGATTAAAACAGTTTTACGACGCCAACGACAACAATGAACAATATTCAGATATTATGTTGTAGAAGTATTCCACTGTAACAAACTAAGTGTGTGATTTCAATAAATATTGTTTTTAAGCTCGTATGTTGTTTATTCAGTTCTTTATTGTTTAAGACACGCCACAATAATGGCAATAAGGCACGTCCTGAAATAATGGCTGGAGAGACTGTATGGTGAACTAACCTGCCGAATGACACTGTGCTGTTCTGCTTTGGATGCTTCGAGAAGTAATTATGCCGTTTAAGCATGGATTTGAGACTCGAAGACGTCTGGTTGCCTCCACTAGTCCACTGAGGGAACTGCCTCGGCGATACAGCGCCGCACATGTAGAAGGAGTGCCTGGGCAGTGCAACTTTGTGATCTCACCACAGCAGTCAGTGCTGCGGGTTACCATAGTCATCAGCCATAGTTGGAAGTAAGATTCTGTAGCGGTATCTAGAACGTCACATGAGAACAACGCGTCATACTGACGTCACGCAAAATCCTGCATCTGGCAAGCAGAGTTTACCGCATACTTCTATAATTGCTTAGAACGCCGCCGGAAGCTTTAAGGCAATCAACGATCTCAGGCGCTATAGTGTTAGGCCACTTTTTTGTAAATCCTTATGCATAGCGTTTTTCCGGGAAGAACGGAAACGTATCTTCCGACTAAAATATCACAATTTTCCTGCTGCCATCATCGGGCAGTCTGTCGCCCTAACAAACAAAGGCCCGAGACGAGCCGTGCGAGACTCGCAGGAAAAACTAACTGCAGGGCTATAGCCTTGCACCTTAACGTGTGGCTAGGTTAATAATGTTGACAAGGGCACTCTCTCGCTCTAAACAGAAATTGTTATATCAATACCTTAAAGATAGTAAGAGTCAGACATAATTTCCTTCTGACCGAATGCGGTAGTCGCGAGGCCAATCTAACCCAAGATCGGTTTGAATTTCCATCTGTTGCTTTAAATGGAAATACCACACAGTGCGCTGCAGTAGAGCATCATGGAATTCCTTTACGAACTCTCGTCAATCATTTGAGAACGGGGAGATCAGTAAAACGTAGGTACGGGACGAGTTTCAACATTCAACGAAGAACAAGAGAATAATCTCGTGATAAGGATAAGATTAATCTCTCAAAAAGTGGGATGTCTCTTACTTCGAAATTGATTCGCAAACAAGCGTTTGATTTTTGTTTAGACAATAATAGTAAGAATCATTTTAATACCACTACGGGCCATGATTTATATATAGAGAGTTTAAAAAACGTCATCCTGACATATTATTTAGGTCTTGATTTTAAAAATTCTAGTCAAATGGAGATGAGACACTGTGAATGTGTGAACTTGACATGTGAAATAAACATTTTGTCAATGATTTTATAATCTTTCACTTTTATTTCTTCTTTTTCGTCTTATCCAGGAGTACTTTTTTTTTTTTTTGTTGCCTGGAAGAGATCGCAGAAAGCGATAAGGCTGTAATTTTGATGTATCTTTTTTCATGTTATGTATTTTTGTGGTGTACAATAAAGTATATATAAATAAATATATACTATTTTCTATGTCAAGCCCTGTATCCAACTGCTCAAAGAGAAGCGCTCCAAATGTTACTCGCGGCTTTTGGCTATTGTACCATTGACTTTTTTTTTATTGCTGATTGGGCCTGCTCTTGGCCTCGATCACGCCTGATGGAAAGTGATGGATGAGGTCTATGATGGAACGAACTTGCCCAGAAGATGCCTATACACGCTTACTTTGAAAGCAGACGGGTTAAATGTGGAAGGGATAACAGACGCCGACAGAGAGTTCCACACTTTGCCTGTGCGCGTAAAAAAATGTGGAGGAGAAGCGCTGAGTACCCCCTCCAATACGTCGAGTACTCCGGTAGTAAAAGAGAGATGATGGGATTTGATCGTGGAGTTTCTGTTCTGACACAGTTTTGCTCTCACTCAAATGTTACACTTATCGATGGAGTCTCAATAAGAATATTTTATGCTATCCAAATTATAGCGTCCAGAAAATGATTTGAATTTAATTCTTCTACAACATTTGTTTCTTAGTTTTTTTAATAGATTGTTAATAATTGGATCATAGTTTTACTAACATTGTCCAGGAAATTGGGTTCAAAACGTGGAGAACGAGCTATATGGACGGAAAACGACTTAAGGGCTGCTATGGCAGCTTGTAGAAATGGAAGAATAACACAGAAAGCTGCAGCAGACCGACATGGAATTCCTTTACGGACCCTCAGCGATCATTTGAGAACGGGGAGCTTAGTGAAACGACTGGGACGGTGTAAAATAATGAATGAAGCACAAGAAAAAAAACTCGTGAACAGAATACTTAGCCATTCACAAAGTGGGATGTCTCTTACTCGGAAATTAATTTGCACGCAAGCCTTTGATTTTTGTTTAGAAAATAATATTAAAAATAATTTTAGTATCGTCAAGGGTCGTGCTGGCTATGATTGGTACAAAGCGTTTTTAAATCGACACCCAGAGATTACACCAGTGACTCTAGCTAGTACGAACTCGAAACCCAAACGCAGCACAAATTCGAACGATTTCTGAATCGAAAATACAACTACCCCATAGTATTTTTTTTACCACCCATAGATATGAATGAAGTCTTAATAAAACTAAGAAAGTACCCAAATATTATGCGCGAAACGAGTATTTTCAATTTTAAAATCGTTCGTATTTACGAAACGTTTACTCCGTGCTAGGCCCACTGAAGGACGACGCTGAAGATGATAAAAAAAATTGTTGATTTTTTACTTGACTTTCTCTTGAATTTACAAAATTCTAGTGAAACGATGATCAGAAACTATAAACTTTTGCCATATACAGTCACGAGCAAAAGTATGTATACACTTTGCTTTATTCAAAGTGAATTTTCTCCTTTATTTTTGAATGAAATTTTATATTAGTAGGAACATTGTATTTTCGAACCTATAGGTATATGTAAACTGTCGTACTTCAACGTTGCATTCGTTATTTCGTGAAAAAATTGCAATTTAAAGTTGCCAAGTGTTGACATATTGGTGCTCGTGACTAGTGATGTGCCTGGTGGCAATATTGCCACTGCCGGCAATATTCCCAATGTTGCCGCTACCGGTAAAATACCAATATTGCCGGCAACATTGGCAATATTGCCAAAGTTGCCTGTCAAATAATACCAATATATTTTATTATTACTGCAATTGTAATCATCGTTTAGTTAAATTTAGTGTAGTATATCGATCATAAATTATTTGTCAAGATTGACACTTTGTTATTTCCAATATTATACATATACTTATACCTGTATTTTTATATGTATATGAAAAACAAGTACAACATTAAAAGAAATGTTTCGAATTTATGCCTTTTTAGGGTTCCGTACCCAAAGGGTTAAAAAACCGGGCAAGAGCGAGTCGGACTTGCGCACCGAGGGTTCCGTACCATCATATGTTTTTAAATTTTCACAGTTGAGCTACTTATTAGATCTCGTTCAAACCAATTTTCGGTGGAAGTTTACATGGTAATGTACATCATATATTTTTTTTAGTTTTATCATTCTCTTATTTTAGAAGTTACAGGGGGGGGACACACATTTTACCACTTTGGAAGTGTCTCTCGCGCAAACTATTCATTTTAGAAAAAAATTATATTAGAAACCTCAATATCATTTTTAAAGAGCTATCCATAGATACCCCACAGGTATGGGTTTGATGAAAAAAAAAATTTGAGTTTCAGTTCTAAGTATGGGGAACCCCCAAAATTTATTGTTTTATTTCTATTTTTATGTGAAAATCTTAATGCGGTTCACAGAATACATCTACTGACCAAGTTTCAACAGTATAGTTCTTATAATTTCGGAAAAAAGTGGCTGTGACATACGGACGGACAGACATGACGAATCCATAAGGGTTCCGTTTTTTGCCATTTGGCTACGGAACCCTAAAAACGGGACCCTATTAGTAAGAATTCGCTGTCTGTCCGTTTGTCCGTCCGTCCGTCTGTCTGTCACCAGGCTGTATCTCAAGAACCGCGATAGCTAGACAGTTGAAATTTTCACAAATTATGTATTTCTGTTGTCGCTATAACAACAAATACGAAAATCAAAATAAAACAAATATTTAAGGGGGGCTCCCATACAACAAACGTGTTTTTTTTAGGTGTTTTCGCCTTGTGGTACGGAACCCTTCGTGTGCGAGTCCGAATCGCACTTGGCCAGTTTTATTCAATACACAACGATTTTCAATTCTAATCTCAATATTTATGTGTTATTTCTTATAGTCACTACCGTGTATGGCAATATAGGCAATATTGCCGGTAAAATACCGGGAATATTGCCAAAAATGCTGGCAATTTTGGCAATTTTACCCAAAACAATATTTTATTGTACACAATGTAGATTATGACCTTTAAATGCTAATTTTAAGTATTGTAAAAAGTTTTCGTAGATAATTTGACTTATAATTAAGCAAAATTCCCAAATATTTCCACTCCCGGCAATATTGCCGGCAATCTTGCCACCAATATTCCCACTTCGGGCAATATTGCCGGCAACGGCACATCTCTACTCGTGACTGTACATAATTAGCTACAATAAAAGGTTTTTAAATTGAGATTTTGTTTTGATAATAATTTATTTAGGTCACTTGACATGAGAAATAAATAATTATGTAAAAGTGATTTCAATCTTTCACTGTTACTTCTATAAAAAATATTGTGAGGGTTATTCAGTAAAACCCTTTGAACTGCCTTCGTGTGACTGCTACCCCGATTGGACTTGTAGCGGTATCTACAACGCCACATGCGAACAACGCGTCATATGACGTCACGCAAATCCTGCATCGCGCAAGCAGAGGCACATCAGACTCATTCTACATGTTTTTTTTTATAAATTAATAATAATTCCCGTCGTACAGATTGGATTACATTGACTTCAGGAAGAGCAATGTGGACGGAAGAAAATTTGCGTGGGGCAATGGCAGCAGTTGTTCGGGATAATATGACACAGCGCGCTGCAGCAGATCTTTATGGCATTCCTAGGCAAACACTCGCTGATCACCTATCAAAGGGAAACGTCGTGAAACGAATGGGTCGCCATTCCATTATGAACGAAGCTCATGAAGCTTTCCTCGTCAACAGGCTAATAAAACTTACTAATAGTGGTATGATAATCACCCCACACGTTATTTGCAAGCAAGCGTTCCTGTTCTGCGAAAAGTTTAAAATAAAGCATAATTTTAATATTGAATCTAGGCTTGCGGGAAAGAAATGGCTTAAAAGGTTTTTGAAACGTCATCCTGAGGTTTTGCATTGCTTATCTTGACTCCCATTTTATTCTTTATTTAATTCAGCTTGAAATTAAAAAGAAGACCGGCTATTAGATATTATATTAATAAAAGTGAAATACTGTTCGTTGGAAGTGCTTCACTTGAGAACGGCTGGACCGATTTGGAAAACTTTTGTTTTGAAATGTTCGTAATAGTCCGAATGAGGTTTTAAGAGAAAATCAATTGAAAAGTTTCCCGGGAAACATTCAAATTCAGGAAAAACTGAACGGCCTTTTTTCTATGGCATATTTGTATCGACATATTTCTATGGGAGTTTTGGACAGGACGTCTGTTGGGTCAGCTAGTTGTAAATAAATTACTAGATTCGATTGGCAAGGGTTGCCATTCAAATGATAAGAAAGCTCATGAGGGAACGAATTTTTGCAATTAAATTGTAATTAAAATTTGACAATTAGGATAAGCCGAGCTTATTGTATCACCTAAAACTTCATTTTGAGAAGTGCATAAGGTAGATTTGTTTTTTCGACACTTATAATATTAGTTACTGTTTTAATAAATGAATTTAATATTTCTACACTTCATTTTGTTTCCCTGTTTATCTTAATTATATAAACATATTACCTCAGGTAAATATACAAAAATTTTAAATCTCTGAAGGACTCTTTGATAAGCTCCAATGTCCTCAGGAGGTCTTCGGTTCGAATTCAATTGAAAATGTTACATCTTTTTTATGTTAATAAAAAATTCTTTATTTTTATTTCGACTGTTATGTTTTTAATCGCCTGTAAGGGTGTATCTCTAGGCGGGAGGAAACGCCCGGGTGTCACCATTGCTAGGATCGCCCAGAGGACACGGTGGAGCACACGGTGGAGGTCTGCCCCGCTTGGGCGGAGCACCGCCGTGTCCTCGTAGAGGCGATCGGCAGCGGCGGCGACCTCTCGCGCCCGGCCCTGGTGCAAGCCATGGTCCGGGGCGAGAGGGAGTGGGAGGCAGTCACCTCCTTCTGCGAAGCAGTCATGCTAGCGAAGGAGGTGGCGGGACGGCTCAGGGAGAGAGCCTCCCGTCCCAGCCGCCGCGGGAGACGCTCCGGGCGTCGGGAGCCGCGCGACGACTCCCGGCCACCGTAGGCGCGGGCCTGCGGGCGGAGAGTAATGGGTAGCTCACCGTCCGATCAGGACCAGGCCCGTGCCGGACGGCGCGTACGTGTTCCACGCGCGCCTCAAAGAGATGTCAGCATCGAGGAGGGGCCCCATAGGGCCGAAGCCTGCCGGGTCAGCGGGATTGTCCGAAAGGGTTACCGCTGGCCTGGAACATAAAGGGCTAAGGAAGGAACACGGGTGGGTTTTAGTCAGTAAGAGTCTGACACTCCCTTCCGCTCCACCCAGAGCGGGAGGGGTCATTTGATGATTTCCCATCCGAAAAAAAAAAAAAAAAAAAGCGTGTATCTCTGCCTAGCCCTTCGGTGATTACAGGCGTGATTTTGTATTTAAGTAAGTCATCATTCTATTGCAGTTATATGTAAAATGCCGAAGAATAAAAAACGAAACAGGAGAAAACCAGGAGCTCGTAGTTACGGCGATTACTCTAGAGAAGTATTAGAAGTAGCTGCAGATCTCGTACGAAAAAAAATCATTTCGTCATACAAAGCGGAAAAGCAATTTGGGATCCCGCGTCGGACCATTTTAAATAAATCCAAAAACTTGCATAACAAACCAGTTGGTCGACCTACCTATAAAGTAGACAACTGAGGAAGAAGCTCACATCGCAGATGTATTGAATACCTATTACAGCTGGTAAAGCCTTTTTTTATGTTATTAGTACCTAAATACAAGCCAGCATTGCTAAAAAGCATTAGGTATTGTGATTTTTACTCATAAGCAGCAATTTGTTTTACAAAGTGAATAAAAGTTTAAGAAAATAATCCGTATTTTTTTGGGACAACCCTAGAGTCAACGACATTTTTGTATGAAAAGTTTCTGGTACCTGCTACATACAACATTGCCTATTAGCAGTAAAAAAATATATATTACCGTCATGGCAATAATTAAACTGCCGGGGACAAGTACGGTGTCTCATGTACACGGAAAAAAAATACTAAAAAGATCAGCAATATACAGGAAGATTTATTTATCACCATCCAAATTTTTACCTACCCATAAAAGAAAAAATCTGCTGTTTCATACAAAAGTTCAATACCTACTTGACCAAAATGTATGAAACAGCTGATTTTTTTTTCGTGATTTCAGAGTTGGTCCCATAGTGAAAGTTGTTCATATTCACGGGTAGAACGTCCTGTAATAATTTGGATGGTGATAAAACAATCTTCCTGTATTAATTGAGATATCCTACTAGGCAAAGTTGTGTCTTTTACCTACAACTTTGCCTACGACATTGAGTGTTTGTAATTCTGAATAACGGCATGATTTAAATAGATTTGGGTTCTACCTGGCAAGGCACAGTGTCTGTTTTCCATCTGAAAGTCTTTAAAGCCGTAATAATAAATAGGTTCGGAGATACAAACAAAAAACCTCAAAAGCCAGGCAAAGTTACAGCATTTTACGGTACTTAATTTATTAAATAGGTAGGTACCTAATAGCAGAAGACACCTTTATGATTCGGCTGATAATATTAGATTAAATCTCTCAAATACGTCACAACACGTGTAGAATATGTGTAAACATAGAATTTATGACTGTCGTGACCAATATTATATAAATGTACACACACCTACTTATCCGATACTTAAATAGAATTACGCCGCAACGTAATATGAAATTACGAGACTACTACCGCCATCTCTTGACAAGACTGTAAACTAACGGACTGAAATTATGTTTGAAATAGGTAAATAGTGATTAAATACTTTGGAGAAGTACTATTTATTATATTTAGCGAGTAGAAAGATAAAACTTCGTTGTAATATTTTTGTCTACCAAGCGAATAAAAGACTAAAAAATGGTTGCCTGTAAAGTCGGTTTTACGGGCGAAGATTTTACGTGACAACGACCGATCATCCGATCATAGTTGAGTGGGAGAGAGACGCAAGGCATTCGGCGGGCCTCTCTCTCGTTCGGTGACTCATCGTAACGTTACCGAGCGTTACACTTTTTCATAAGTGACTCCCAGTCGCAACCTAATTTAAGACGTTGTCACGTCAAAAAAAAAATGGTTGCCTGTAAAGTCGGTTTTACGGGCGAAGATTTTACGTGACAACGTCTTTTTCTCGGTAGAATATTTATTGATATGAATATAATTAAATTGCACAATAGGAACAAGGAATTAAATGAAAATAAGAACGTAACGTTACCGAGCGTTACACTTTTTCATAAGTGACTCCCAGCCGCAACCTAATTTAAAATAAGAACGTAACGTTACCGAGCGTTACACTTTTTCATAAGTGACTCCCAGCCGCAACCTAATTTAAGACGTTGTCACGTCAAAAAAAAATACTAAGTACGGTTTTATTTTTCATTTCATGTTTAGGTTCATTCATTATAATTCTTTTACAGGAACATTCTGTATAGTGTTCCTGTTGTCAGTGCTTTTATATACAAACGGTTACAAAGTGACAATTTTCTTATACGGTCTTTCTTACTTGCATTGGGACCTGCATGATCCCATGATGTTTATACAAATCATATTTTGTATGTCAATGAGCTGATTCGACATCATTTATTTATTTAATACTTCAAGCACCTAAATGTACATAGGCATTATTATGAGATATTTCATTACATGAGACTGGTGACTCCATCTATTGGTGGTAAATTGTAAAAAGAATTAATGTTTGCAGTTCGGATTCAGTATTTAGATGGTAATATTATTAATGCATTAATTGATTTGTTATTAAAATTAACGTTCGTGATATAAATTTTATTAGGTTTAAAATTCAAAATATTGAGTAAAAAATGTACTGTCATTTTCACTTCATACGGTACATACAGCGCCATCTTTTGGTCAAGTTAGTTAAATAGATCTATAAAGGGTATGATTGTGTAAATCTGACAGCATTTATTTGATTTTTTTTGAGTTTTACTTAGGTGGTTCCTAATAATCTTGTAATTCCTCTTTTAATGAAGACTAATCACAAGTGCATTATTTTTTGTATTCTTTGATTTATGCATCACTGCATAAAACGAATCGTATTCGTCAAGCTTTGTGTTGTCATTCTAAACGTCACTTTGACTTGACAGTTTTGTTGCGTCATTTCATTTATTTTTACTGTTTTCCCACGTTTATCTTTTAGTTATTATTTTCTTAACTATCTTATTACTTTAATACACTTTTTTTCAATTTCCCTTTTTCACAATGTCAAAAGCTTCGTCCTCGTTGTATTTTTGTTAAAGGACCTTGCTGTAAAGTACAAAGATCGTGATCATATTCAGTTGTTTTGATTCTCGTTATATCAGTATTTGTGTAAATAGAAGCATCTTACCTGTTGAAACTATGATTAATAGTGATAAAACATTGCAGGTGACGACTTAGTGCAGTGCGTGCCCACAAAAAAGGGACACCAAATCTTGTTTAAAGGTTACACTTACGTTTTTAAAAGTAGGTTGCAGTGTGGAGCTGAGCAGTGGATTTGCTCGTCCCGACAGAGAACTGGTTGCATATCTGTCATTAATATGCAAACGTACGGCGTCGAAGTGGTCAGGGATTTCCACAACCACAAGAAACCAATGTTCTCTGATTAGCTAATATTCATTTTGTTTTTGTATGCTTGTGTATTTCTTCTACACACGATGTAAACAGTATTATAGTTTTTGATTATCCTTTTGTTTAGTAAAAGTGAGAGTTTATTAAAGTTGGATAAAAGTTTTAATCCTAATGCAGGTGATACTGAAAGTATGATAATGATTAATTGTATGTGTGCAGCCTTATATGATTCTATGTAATATATTTGTTTTATTTTATTCTTAAATTAAATATAATTTATTGTGTGACAGCTAGTATGAAGATGTAAGTTAGGTGAATGTAAACAATAAACAAGACGGTCACTGACAACCATTGGGTTTTTATTTCAATAACAACATATATTTTCTTTTCTATTTACACTAAATTAAAATGTTCAAGATAGTAATATTTGTTTTATTAAACAGATTTTAAGTGTATTATAACTATGGTAGTTTAGTAGTATCCAATAATTAATGAGACTAAGAGAACTCATCACTACAAAGACTAATTAGAACCAATAAAAATGATTACAGGTGAGCAGAGTGACCAGCTTCCGGAATGGGCAACAATATATTTTGTTAAAATTACTGACAATGAGATGAAATGCAATCTTTGTGATGTAACCTTAAAATCAGATGAAAAATCGCTAGACCTTCTAGATCACTTGAAAATTGATCATAAAGATATATACGACCTTCACAAAGATAATCCGGAGGCTACGGTGGGGTTTCGCATAGAGTTTCTGCATTTAAATGTATTGAAGGATGACGACCCAAAGACGCAGCCTGTTATACTTGGTGAGGTATGTGAAGATGCAACGGAAGCTGTCCAGGAGAAAGGAGAGGAAATAACTTTAAAACCTGAAGATGCCAACATGCATTTTGTACTCCTAGATGGAAAGACAGCAAAAAGATCTAGACGGGAGAGTTCTGGTTAGTACATTACCTCATTTTTTTAATATTATAAAAAGTGGTCAAGTAGATTCATATACAAATTCTCCATTCTCATTGATTCAGATAGTATATTTTATGCAATTTCAAGTGATTGATGACTGCTCTCATGTGCCAATTCTTCTTCTGCAATCATCAATTATTTTATATTGTAAAACCTTAGGTAATAGGTAATACGGGCTGGTGTCCACAACTAAACGTCAATGCGCGTATTTTGCGTACGGGTAGGAAATCTATTATTCGATCCACCCCAGTTCGTCACGGAAGGCCAACAACGCGTTGATGTTATTGACCATCTCACAGAGGGTACCTGGCTTACAGAAGCACATGTGCTGCTGTCTCGTCGTCCTCCATGCAGGCGTTGTAAAACCTTAAAATTCAATCACCTTTTCTCAAATTCCAGGGCCACGTAAACGTAGCTGGGTGTGGAAATACTTTGACAAGCTCAGTAACATCATCTACCGTTGTAAGTTGTGCAATGTGGTGCTGTCAATCAAAGGCTGCAACTCCAACAATATGAACCGTCACGTCAGGTCGAGACATCCAACCGTGTACAAGAGTGAGGTGATGCAAAATGTACATGTTTTAACAACCGAGACGGACACACCCTATGCTATTAAGACAGAGGAGATTTATGCAAGTGATCGGGAATATGAAGAGATTATCGGTAAGGATTTGATCTTATTTCTTTTCTTCACTTAAAAAGAGTCTCCATTCCGCTATGGGTCTAAGAAGCGAAATTTTGGTAGTACATATTTACAAAGTGCTGTGGCTAATAGCTCAATTTAACACTTTGCGGGACACTTAACGCCTCTCGACGTAATAACAATAAAACTTCTATTGTGTCTTGGTCAGTGTCCCGCAAAGTGTTACAACACCAAAATACAATAAATACAACAAAATACAATAAATAAATACAACACCAAAATAAAACTAACCAAAACTAGACTAACATCAACACCAGTAGGTACCAGTAGTTGTAAGCTGTTAGTTTTGGATGTAAGAGCCCTATGTTTTTCCGAGGGCTCCTTAAGGATCATCAGCATTCCAGTTAACAAGGTTTAACTGAACCTACATCATTCAGGCCCGCTTGCACCACAAATCAATTCGTCTTCTTAGCGTGTTGATGGCAATCTATATACTGTCAGCCCAGAATTTGGCAAAAAGCTTGGCACCTTCAGTAGCGATGTGGAAGATAACAGATACATAATGATGTTTTAAATTGGTTTAGCGTTGAAAGCATTTAATGCAAGTGGACCTAAGGGTGTAACCCAACCATGGTCAATTTACATCGATCGGCGTATATTATACATAGTTATGTCTCAATGTAAGTAAAAATGTAGTCGGTCGACCACAGTCTGGTTGAACCCTATATATATTCTGAATATTTCCAATAATCACCTACTAGCGACCCCCCCCTGCATCGCTCGGGTGCAATCTACTGATGTGGCGACATGTTGCTAAAACATCGTGATCTCTGTGCAATATTAAAGTTAACTAATAATTAATTATACTCATAAATCTTTCGGAATCAATTTTGTAAATAGTAGTGTAAACCGCCCCATTTAGAAGATTAACGTCAACGCCGGCTGTCGCTGAAAACCAGGGTGGGTCTCGCATCGGGTCTTAGCATTATGCTGAGCGATGGGCTTTAAGGGAGGACGTGACACGTGACGCGTCATGTTCACGGCATATAAACGTAATTTCTTTCTAACCGGTCACACAGGGGAACGCGAAAAGCGACTTTATTGTATAGGTACTATTTATTATCAAAACTGGTATTCTAACCTAAAAAACCTTACCATTTCCAGACAGTCCAACCCAGAAGCTCCGTCGCAGTTGGATCTGGTCGTATTTCGACCGCGTGTCTACCACGCAGGCGCGCTGCAAACTGTGCGAGCGCCACATCTGCCACGGCGGCAATGCCACGGGCAACATGAACCGCCACCTCAAGATGATACACCACAAGACTGCTGTTAATATGCCTGGTACGTTCATTAGCTTATTTGTTACTTGGATACTATATTGTATGTAGAATATTAGTATGTATTTAGAAATATATAAGTATGTTTATCAGTTGTCTAGTACTCATAACACAAGCTCTGCTTAGCTTGAGACTAGACGGCGTTGTGTGATAGTTGTGGAATATTATTATTATTATTATTATTATTATTGGTTACAGTTACAGATGGGCGATCCACCGGGTTTCAATCCGGTGCTTTTGATAAACTAAACACCCAGAAAATTGGGTGTTTACGGATGTTTATCGGGTGTTTATCAAAGCGCCGGGTTTAAACCCGGGAGGATTGCCCATTTATAGTTACAGTACTTGACTGTTCCTCTTATTAGCGTATCGATGACAAAAAACTCAAACATCTTTGGCCCAAAATTCAGCTGCTCGAACTCCGCTCATCGACGCATTTATAACATCATCAATGCACAGGTGACACAGCATGCAGCGCAGGATGTAAGATAAGATGGGCCATTGTCTGTGGGGTGGAACCGTATACGCACTTGAAATTTCAGCACTCCGTGAACCTCCATTGTTAATCTTTACTAACATTATAAAGCTGAAGAGTTTGTTTGTTTGAACGCGCTAATCTCAGGAACTGCTGGTTCGCATTGAAAAAATATTTTTGTGTTGGATAGTCCATTTATCGAGGAAGGCTATAGGCTATATAACATCACGCTACAACCCTTAGGAGCCGCGCAGCGTGTGACAACGCGGGGAACATCTAGTAATTTATATGGCAAAACAACGTTTGCCGGGTCAGCTAGTTTGGCATAATTGTGAGATATACAAAAAGTTCACATTAGCCGCCCGGAGTCTGAATTTGTGTCTGGTTGAGGGCACATAGGACTGAAACAACTGGCGTTATCCTAACTAATATTATAAATGCGAAAGTGAGTTTGTTTGTTACGCTTTCTTGAAATGAAATTTAGCACATGGGTAGGTATCATCTTTTATACTTTATTGCCATCAACCAGACACAGATCTTGATTCCGGGCTGCAACTGAGAAATTCATAATGGAAAAACCCAATGTCGATTGAGACAGAGATTAGAATGCCAATGTTCTTAAAAATACGGGAATTGCCCCTCAGGAACCACAGAACGCTTAGTTGCATTGTAAATCGTCTATCTAATCTAACTAGCCTTGTATTCTCCCACAGCACGGCAAAGGCCACTCTCTCCCTTTTCCACATAATGCTGTCTTTTAGTGCTGATTTTTTTTTTGCTTATTGGGCCCGCTCTTGACCGATCACGCCTGAAATTGTTTTTCTAGTGCTGACCAATCCTTTCGGTAGGAGTCAAGCTCGTCCTGCCATCCTCGTCTCGGCCTGCGGCGATGGCGTCATGCTGTTAGTGGGAATCGGTGGTTCTCTTAGCCCATTTGTCATCTGATATGAGACAGACATGCCCGGCAGTCAGATAGTCCCACTGAAGCTTAGCAGCTTTCTGGGTTACGTCCGTGATCTTAATTTTGGCGCGCAGTGTTGGGTTCCTTATATGGTCCGAAATTCCAATCCCCATGATACTGCGCTCCATGACTCGCTGGCAAACTTCGAACTACCTCAAGCTTGAAAAAAAAAACTTACCATATTTTTTTCTAAATTCCAGGAGACGACACGAGCTGGGTGTGGAAAGTCTTCGAAGTGGTCGACAACGACTTCTACTGCTGCAAGATCTGCCAGTACAAGTGTCTAAAGTGCAGTGACGCGATCAAGGACATGAAGGGTATCCTGAACCACCTTAAGTTAGAGCATGGTGTGATCTCCGGTGATCAGATCATTACGGGGGCTGATGTTGAGAGTGAAGAGACCTGTTAGTAGATACTGTAGGTCGACCACAAGGTTTAAAAACAGATATAAGTACTGTACCATGTCATATCACCTCAAAAATTAATTAACCAACATATATGATAAATTATTTTATTTTTGTAACTAGGTTTGTACAAACACTTTTACACGTCAATCATGTTTTTTTTAACTAGATGAGGTCGGTGTTTCCTATCTGAGAAGAAAGGCCGAAACAAACTCAGAGGTCACAGTCTCTTTTAAAGTCCAGACATAATCTTGGTCAGGTTATATGAAGACCATGTAGATCGATGTCAGAGATGGTCTTTTGAGGAAAGAACCACACAGATTGAGAGGACCTGTCCAGTCAGTGCATGCATTTGTCAGAAATCGTGAAGCTCAACTCAAGACTTAAGGAGCTCAACGATTTGACGAACAAAAGAAAAGGACATTTGGGTAGGCCACATAATTATGAAACATACTTATAACTCTGAGATAGATGGCAACGAAGATGCAATGCGTTTCGTAGTACTAAAGGTCTACTCCCTAAGCATGAAATCCCGTAGTTTCGGCCGAAGTTACGGGCGATTATAACTCCATATCACATACGGTGTAGAGTTCAGTCCGTAGTTTCGGGCTACTTTTGGACGGGGCCGTATCTTTGTTGACGGTCTTATAGAGCAGGCCCCCTGATCCATCAGGCCCATTAACCATCGGTTGGGCCGTCGGCTTGTTTAACATAACATAATCAGCCTATAATGTTCCCACTGCTGGGACACAGGCCTCCTCTCGGTAAGAGGGAGTGGGCCGTAATCCACCACGCGCGCCCAGTGCGGGTTGGCAGATGTCACATGTCGTCGAATGTTTGGTTCTAGGACATGACGGTTTTCTCACGATGTTTTCCTTCGTCGTTTTGAGAGCAGTGGTGGTGAAATAAAAAAAGGAAAGTATACAAAGTAAAGCGCCTGTCTGGGTTCGAACCTACGACCTACAACTCGTAAGTCGCTTGCGCAAACTTGATTGCCATCCAATAAAGATGTCTGATGTGGCTGCGACAACGCACTAGTAGGCGACGTTGCGTTCAGTTGCGATGTCAAAATTTCGCGTTTCGGCGATTGCTTCGATGACGATGCTGAGTTGCTGACCGCCTTTTAGGGTCTCGCTGTGATTGAGAACAATTTTTTTTCCCTCATCGCTGATACTAAAGGTGTGTGGGTTCGCTGTATCGAAGTACCGACAGCGATTTCATCGCTAATCTCTGAAGCTAAAAGTATGGTGACTGTTCTGACCTAATTGACCTTTTCACATGTGAAGGCGTATAGATTGCCTAATCAATGCAGGCGTTTATACGTTGACCTAGAGCTGCCGCAGAAGTTCTTTATATTTCGACGCTTGACTCAAAGCCCTAAACCACAAAAACCGGCCAAGTGCGAGCCGGACTCGCACACGAAGGGTTCTTTTATACCCATTTAAATTTTAACTTTATTAATTTATTTTTATTATTATAGCGGCAACAGAAATACATCATCTGTGAAAATTTCAACTGTCTATCACTGGCTATCACTGTTCATGAGATACAGCCTGGTGACAGACAGACAGACAGTGGAGTCTTAGTATATATAGGGACCCTATTACTAAGACTCCACTGTCTGTCTGTCTGTTTTCGTTCCGTTTCGAACCCTAAAATTGCAGTGGTTGAGTGGTCATTGGTCACGTCACCACAATTCTTCGCCACGTTTTGGAAAGTGTGGGCATGCTGAAACGCATAAAAAGTGATTGCAACTATCCCTTGACCCAGACTAGTTGTTAAGCTTGTAAATAATTAACAAATTTTGTTAAAATCAAATGGTTTTTGTTGAAAATGTGTTAATGATAACAAGGTACAGTGCTTCATGTTTGCTTTTTAAAACAAAGGGCGCAACATAATTTTTTGTGAAAGCCCCCAAAAGTGCTTGTGGTCGTTCTGTGTCGAGGTATTTACGATTGAATGCCCGAAGTATAAAGATCCAGCATTTATTTTGGGTTTTATCGAGATTGGTATATAAATGATGAGTCAAGTAAGATCAATCAATACAATTCAGTCTCAAACAGTCTCTTAGTAGACATTCGGTTCTCCACAAAAGACAATAACCTCGGTTTTCAGCCTTCCTATGAGGTGGCCTACAGAGACTGCTGCACAATATAATTATACTTAAATCATAGTCCTAAGGCAAAGCTTTAAAGTATGCGGACCATCTATGCATAGGTACATAACATACATAATCAGCCTATAATGTTCCCACTGCTGGGACACGGGCCTCCACGGTGAGAGGGAGGCATCTAGGTACAGAATGAATGAATTAATAGAATAGTCTGATTCATGCAATAATTTATTTTGTGCAGAAAATACCTGTACTCATTTAAAACAATTTTTATTGTTTTGAGTAAAGAACAAACCCGTGGCTAAATAAGAACAGCCGCACAGGTCGATCGATCAGGTTAAGCTTCGCTTGCCGCGGTTGGTTTGTGGTTGGGTGACCATCTTTACATACCGTGACCCCTCCCTGCCTCCGAAAGCACGTTGAGACGTTGGTCCCGGCTGTCATTCGTGGATGTTTGACAGTCGTTACGGGTAGTCAGAAGCCCCAAAGTCTGACAACCAGTCTTACCAAGGGGTATCGTATTACCCAGTAACTGACAAATCAGTAACTGGGTTGTGGAGGTCAGATAGGCAGTCGCTCCATGTAAAATACTGGTATTCAGCTGCATCCGGTTAGAGTGGAAGCCGACCCCAACATAGTTGGGAAAAGGCTAGGCAGATGATGAGTAAAGTACAAAAATAATCTCCATTGACTTTGTGCCTTAGGTATGATATTATCAAGAGAATGAGCAGTAGTACCTATCTATTTGCATCCAACGCACTGTAATTATCAATCTATCAGCCAAGAGCGGTGATACGTGCTTTTTTTTGAGGGTGGGAATTCATCAAATCCCTCTCTGGGTGGAGCGGAAGGTAGTGTCAGACTCTTACTGACTAAAACCCACCCGTGTTCCTTCCTTAGCCCTTTATGTTCCGGGTTAGCGGTAACCCTTTCGGGCGATCCCGCTGACCCGGCAGGCTTCGGCCGTAAGGGGCCCCTTCACTATTGCTGACATCTCTTTGAGGCGCGCTTGGAACACGTACGCGCCGTCTGGCACGGGCCTGGTCCTGATCCGGTGAGCTGCCCATTACTCTCCGTCCGCAGGCCCGCGCCTACGGTGGCCGGGAGTGATACGTGCCTGCCTCGGTGATTTGGTGTTATTTACCGACTTCGATAAAACCAACCAGAATAGTACACTAATAACTGAAAGCCAATTCTCGTATTTAAAAACGTTTATTTAGTCGCAATCTCATCTCAGCGAATGTCAAAAATGTAGGTAAATCAATCAATTCAGCCTATCGTAGTCCACTGCTGGACATAGGCCTCACCCAGGCTGCACAACAACACCCTGTTCTCCGCATCCAGTATGCCCGTCACCTTTTTAAGGTCGTCGGCCCGTCTAGCTGGGGGGCGTCCCACAGTACGGTTGTCGATATGCGGTCTCCACTGCAGGACTCGTTCGCTCCACCGGCAGTGCAATGTCCTAAGCAATTGCTTAATTTGCTTATGGGCTAATAAGCAAATTAAGCAATTGCTTAGGACATCACGTCTCGGTGGGCACCATAAGGCAGAAACAGCACCGATACAGTATTTGCTAGCACATGAAAGGCAAGGCATCAGCAAGTTATAACAAGACCCAAAAGTCACTCTAGAGATGTGCGCCAATCTTTACAAATCGATGTTTTGGAAAAATAGGAGGCGACTAGAGGATAGGAGGGCCTACAGGTGTGGATTGCTTAGGGCAGCAAGTAGTCTTAATCCGGCACTGACCACCGGCCAGTGGTAGCCCTTCGACCAATATAGCTACCTCACTACCACTTCAGCTTGCTTACTCTGCAAGCTATGATGGTAACTTCGGTTCTTTTCCGCATAACTCCATTTCTGATTTTATCATTTAAAGAAACTCCGAGCATAATTAAATAACTAGAGGTATTTTTGACGGATTGAGACTGAGATAAGATAGCGAACGTTCTTAAAAACACGAGAGTTACCACCCTGATTTCTGGAAGTCTAAACAATATAAAAATAGTTAACAGGCCGAGAAACTGATGTGATTGGCTGTTGCTATGACAATTTGTAAACCTTTGGTGTCCTAAGAAAACGGTGAACGGTCACACAATAAGACAATTTGTACCCAAGCCAGGTTTCATTACGGTACGGCGTATAAACCGCGTCGTAGAAAAAACGTATCCGTGTACATGCTTACATAGTGATCTATTTGATACAACACTGACGACCGTGCCTACACACAGCGAGCAAACCGTAGTTTTTCACGGCAAAAAAAACGTGTGTGTACAAAGGGCTGTCCAAATAATACGGCTATAGTATGACGGAACCGATTTCCTATGAAACCAAAGCTAAATGATACTTTGTGTTCGATTCCCCTTTCAGAAGCAGGGTGTTCAGGTACTAGTATACCTAGATATAAATTTATGCTTTATTTTTCTGTACTACATAATTTCTTCTTTTACCCATTTAGTTTTAATAATAATAAATAATGTAATTATAGGTGTTTATATGATTAAGATTTCTTCTATTTCTGTTGGTTTTCAGTGTGTACAAAGTTTTTTTAAAGTATTGTATAGGTATGGTTATTATTATCGTTGTTTGAAATCATTCGTGTATTATATTATGTATATATCTTGTTCTACACTTATTTGTTGTGCGAATTATATATTTATACAATCAGGTATTAGAAGATTAGTTACAGAATGCAAGAGCACAGTAGTTTTTATATTTATGTATCAGGATAAAAATACGTATCATTTATGTTATTAAGGGCTGATTTTTCCAACTCCAGGTAATTTTATCCGAGGAATAATTTTGAATTTTTGACAGTTCTTCCATACAAAATCTGTCAGACGTCAGTTTTATTCCACGAATAAAAATTATCTATCGATTGAAAAATCAGCCTTAAGACTCGCGATCAAACATGTTTTCAGCTACATATTCAAAATGTATGTAATAATTTAAGCTGTATGCTTGGGAGAATAAACATATGGTTGTAGCAAACAAGTTTCGCTACCCATTCCCATAAATTCATCAAGATTTTGTTTTTGTCTATGGCAGAACATGGAGAACCATGAATGTTATAATAATCAAGATGGCGACGAACGCCGAGCTCTATGCCTGACCATATAAAGTCCGTTACACATATGCCTTATTCTAAGTAAAGTGCGGTCTACATAATATATTTACTACAATGGAGAAATATGTAAAATCTTGTACCAATTACCTATTTTTGTAAATGAATAAATGATTTTGTCTATACTAGCAGCACTGTATGATGGCGTCTGTGACAGCTTACAAAAATATGTATAGCATAACGATTCAATCAATTATAGTTCCAGCGGAACGACATTATAGCGGCCGAATGCGGCCTGCACTCTCAAACCAACAAAAAAGAAAGACGGCGCGTCGCGAACATCAAAAGTGAAACCATAAAACTCTGCTCCTGCAAGTAAACATACACGCTCACGCACACACCTACACTAAAACTATGCTCATCGCTCTTAGTGCGCCACGAGTCGTTGTCAAGTTAAAATAGATTTAAAAAATATAATTATGCCTTCCTGTGTAGTGAAAAGTTGCAAAAACAACAGCAAATCACATAGAAAGTCTCACGGAATCACTTTTCACTTGTAAGTTACTTGAAATAACATCGTTTCGTTATTGTTAAATGTTAGGTTAACAAAAAAAACTTCAACGAACGAAAGCACTGACATTTAAAATTTCCCCATTCGATTAATATATACATATAAATATGATTTCTTACTTCGAGCTATAATCCTATTTTCTTTTTTATGTATTTAATATTTTAAGTTTCCAATTAATACCAATACCATACTCAACAATATCTTACTCGTACAATATTATACTAGTTCCTAGTCACACAAATATCCCCAAATTACAGGGAAAAAATTTAACAAATGGCAACTCTTCGATACACACAGATAAAAAGGTGGCTTCAGTTTGAAATTTTGAATGTTCGCGGCGAGCTGTCTATCTTTTTTTGTTGGTCTGAGCCTGCACTACAATATCATATGGCACGTGTTTCTTCATATTCAGCAGTTCATTTTAACGTGAAAAATTGCTAATGTCATAAGCTATCATACATTGTCGCTAATTTAATAACGCTTATATGGCACACATTTTGTTAATAACGGAGTAGTCTAATTAATTACAGTTATCAACTGTAAATAAACTTCTTTCGTTGGTATTCGTGTGATGATACCATCAAACATGAAAATATGGGAGCTATTATGTAAACAATTTTTTTGACCGATTACAGTAAAACAATGTTGTTGACAACACAAATATGAATGTAAAATGCATAATGAATATATATTTTTTTATATAATATTTTTGTACTAGTAAAAACACTTTCTTTCTTGTGAATAGATGCAAAGCTGCTTTATTTTTACATAAATAAACAACAGCTTCAAAGGTTTTTGAGAACCTTATATATTGATATAGTTACTTTTTGTTAATGGCTATAGGTAGCAAAGGTTTTCTCTAGGTTATATAATTAATATATAGTTTGTGTAAATATTTTAAAGCTTACAAATAAACTTGGGCGAAACAAATATTTGAGACTTGTAATTTTAGGTTGTAAGTTTTTGTTATTTTTCTAATTTTTTTCCCTAAATTATGTTTTTTTGCTCTTTGATTATGTTATCATGGTTTCTCTTTTAAAACAGTTTCAGGTGTCTACAAAAAGAGTATTTTGACTGGCTTCTGAGGTATGTGCATGTTTTATTGTATCTTGGTAAAGGTAACTTCAGCAGGTATATATGTGTTTTGGTAAAGGTACAGCCGGACTATTCTGTAAAAATCTCAACGTGAAAAACTTAGTGAAGTGAGCTTGAGGTGAGTTTTTCATCGGAGTGTTCACAGTGCGATTTTTACAGAATAAATCTGCTGGTAAGGTAAATAAAAAAGCAAATAACAGTTATGACTAGTTTTATTCTCTTATACAAACATCAAATTACATCAAGTTATATCTACACAATTTGGCAAGTATTCACTACCGGTATGTAAACGCACACAACCACGCTTAGACGTTATATTATATACTTCTTATAGGTAATAAGAGGTAGCCAATTACATAGGCGATGGTTTTTATCAATTATTATTTTACAAACCTAGTTATTTATATAGTACTGATATTTTTAACCCTTCGACCGCCAAGGTAAAACGAGAATTCAGAACAAATTAATAGGCGAGTTCGTTTTATTGTCCAATTTCGAAATGGTATAACATACATTTAATTATTATAGGTATTTTGGTTTTTTTTTTTAATAGAAATTATATTATTATAAAGATAAATACTGTTTCATATAATTTTGGTGACATCACTGGCACAAACATCATTTGCGATGTTGGTGAAATAAAAATTAATGACGGTTAAAGGGTTTCATTTTAATAATAATGTAGGTAGGTATACATAGTAAACACTATTCCTACAATTACATTTCTTAATTTTGATGTATCATCAATTTGCTGGTAAGTTCAGCAAAGCGTTTTTCACATTAAATAGAAAAACGCCAAGAAATTCTCAGTAATTTAGTATCTAATTTACAAACAGCTGCACAAAAATATATCTCCTAATAAATAACTTTAAATCCTTATGGATTGCGATATTTACATATTATTTTTCTGTGAAATTGATAAATTGCTTAGACAACAAACCCTGTATTGTGATCCTACAAGTAACATGCTCATTAAACTAATCTTTTCTATGTTGTGTTACAATATGTCATGATTGTTTCTTATTTTTAACACTTTAAAATACTAAAGTAAAGAATACTAAATTTTTTCTTAAGTTTCTACAATATTTTTTGTCACTTTTATCATTTGGCTCAATACAGCAATAAATTGTTATTGATAATTTTAAGTACTATTGATAAATTCTGTACTTATTTAATATTTCTAATAATATAGTTTCCATACAATGGTTTCCGATATCAAATTCATTGCTTATACATTATTTTTGATATTAGATTTGTGTTTAATAACTGAGCACATTACAATTAGGGTGAAAATATTACGTGCCTTTTATTCACAGTTAAAAAGTGATACTTTTTTTGTATTGTATTTGTGTTTATAAAAGGCATAAGGACATGTACTGGCTCTTTCACCCTACTTAATATTTCGACACTAATAAACTATGAGGTATAATTTTCTCAATCTTACATATCTAGGTTTTTTACTTATTACAAAATGTTTTTTAACATAACCCATTTTCTTCAAGGACGGTAACTATCAGTTACTAATGTTAATGTGAAATAACAATTACAAAATCGTTTAATAAACTTCCATTTATATACAATACAATTTTCATGTGTTGCAGTTTGAGCTTTTATTTAGATTTTTTTATTGTTTAATCCCTACGTTACGCCTTATGATTTTTCTAAATGTACATATTAAATTAAATTTAATTTACATTAATTCTTAATTATACCTACATCTGATATCTTATGAGTTGTGTTTATTAAAGTTTTGCTGATACGGGCTAGAATTTGTACTATATTTTCCTGCGTTTTTAAATAAAAAATATTTTATTATTGCTAGACTTTTTTACAATCAATATTGTCAATGTTCTAGTTACAGAAATACACTCTGAAAAATTCATTTCAAAATACAGTTTTAAAAATTACATTGAACTGTGCACATAGAATTTTAAGTTTTTTAACGTGGACAATAAAACAAAAAAAAATGTGTTTGATTTTTTTATAAATAAACCTGTCACATAAAATTTTCGAATGTTAACGTAAAATTATACATTACGAAATACTATATTTATTTCTGTACATTAAAAAAAAAAAATTTTAAACAGGCGGTTTAGGGCCACAGTTGTGTGTGCTCTGTATGTAAACGATTCTTCCCCTGTATGTGTGAAGAGCTGCCTTGCACCAAGGACCTCGGGAGCACCTCCAACGGATCTTCCCGTTCCTGGCACATCCATTGAACCTGAACCTGTACCCCCCAACGTTGATTCCCATCTTCCCCTGCTTACTGAGGCAGTAGGAAGCGAAAGAGTCAATACCGGTGCCGATCAAACCAACTGCAACAAATTGTGACGTTACTATCTGGTACCAGACGTTCTCTTACGTATGCCTACTACCGTTTTCTAGATTTTTCTACAAATAGGTACATATTATTTGATTAAAGTTACTTTATTACATGAAGGTGTAGCAAACAAAGGTAACAAGAGTGTTTTATTTTTTATTGGTTTCTCACTAAACAAGGATTTATTAGCAACCATTTTGTTTAGGAGCTAGTAAATTTGTAAATGTCATAATTAGGAAACTACACAACTATCACTACACTTAAACAACTAATTTAACTATTGCTCATAAAACTGCTAAAATGTTGCAAAAAAGGTAATATATTTTGTCCAATCTACGTCCAACTAACCAACCAATCTTTGCTAAACTGTCTTTCCTTTTACAGTTCGGTTCGGCCTGTCAAACCGCGGCCATCTTGTCGTGCACGTCGGTGACCACAAGTTCATCAAACACGAGATGTATAGGAAGAAGGTGAGGTGGACTTGCAGTAAACGGATACAGCTGGGATGCCGAGCGAGCATCACGACACACGACTCCGTGATCGTCAGGTCGTTTTTAGAACATAATCATGGAACCCAGAAATGATATATGGTGATACAATCAGGCTCTAAATTACAGTCCTTTGACATTTTTTTACCTCTTAGAGCAGCAACCTTATTGTAACGAGAATAAAGATCACTGCTGCGCGACACTGCTGCGTCACATTGCTGCTGTGCTCGGAATGTAATTTCATATAAACCTATAGAAAATGTATGGGGACCAGTAGTGTCGCGGCAGCACTGCTGCGTGCTGCCGAGATCGGAATCATACCTTTAGCCACGGTAAAAAATATCCTTTGACATGTCAAAGGATATTTTTACACAAATTGCAGGACAATCTTTGTATTGTTTTTATTTGTTGTATCTTGGAAATTGTTTATAGTTAATAGGAAATTAAAGTTTCGTCGTTCTACTTTTTTTGTTTTACAATGATTTGTATTCATATAGGTATCACACACCGTGGTACCTACCACCGTGTGTAGGTATTATCACATTTTGCCTTAATAAATTACTGTCACTTGGAAGTGCTTTTTCTCGTGTCAAACTGCATAAAGCTATGCACTAGAGATTATTTTTATTTAGCTCTAAAGTTAGACCGTCGAGTGAATGCGTCTTGACACCTGTGGGGCAATTCTCGTAATTTTAAGAACGAGCAGTCTGATCGTCTCAATCTGTCAAAAATACCTCTAATTTCCCTACATTTTTGACATTGATTGTCGCTGAGATGAGATTGCGACTAGATTTTGAACGTTTTTAATTACGGGAATTGACCTTCAGTTAGTTCCATACCAACAAATACGTGTTTTGCGAATTCGACCTTTATTACCTACTAGAATTGTCGCACTGACTGGTGTCAGGGATGCATTCCCTCGACGGCCAACTGTAGTTAACTTAGGTTTATTTTAATTGTTTTGAAAATCTGAAATGTAGTATTAAGTTCGATCATAAGACTCTTGAATTTCGAACCATTCCCGTATTTTTACTGTTTCTGTTGTAGGTATTTTTTTGAATATTTGTGTGCTTTAAAGTATGATTTTTAAAATGGTCGAATATTATTGATAAAATGTTTTTTCATGTGTACTTTTATGGTTTCTGAAGAAGGATAAATCGGTTTTTCTTTTAAGTAAATAGTTAAGTGCCTTGTGATCTTGTCAAATTTTGTGTCTTGAAAGCATCGTGCATTTGATGCATGCTTAAAAATAAGCTTTAAATAATAGAATTACAGTTTTATTATAAAAATAAATCTTTAGCCAATAAGTACATTTCTTGTAAATCACTATTTTTGTATAATGTTGACACTGTTTGTAATAAAAGTATTTTTTAATTTAATTTTCTTTTTTTTATATTCAGATCTTGATGCCTTTTAGACTATTTTACGAATACAAGGGTTTATAAAAATAACGCAATTGGTTCAATAATAGTTATTTATTAAAACAAAAACTATATAGTAAAATAGTAGGTACTTACCTACTTATAATTTGCTGAAACGCACTTTTACTCTTCTTTCTAAAAAGTGATATAAAACATGATTCTTACCTATATTATGACAGCCACAATAACAACAATTTTTCACCTAATCGTATCTAAACATTTGGATTTAAAATAATATTGTAAAAATAGGTACTTAGAAATCGCAATGTTTTAATTAACCTTTCTAGACTCAGCCCTGACTCAAAAGAAAAAAAACGTAACGTAAAAGATACTTAAGTACTTAAATTCTTATACAGGGTGGGTAAAATACGTGGATTAAACCAAACAGGCCGATACTTGGGGTTATTTGCAGTAAAAGTGAGCAGTGGTGGCCCAGTGGCAAAGGCTGCGACTTACGAGTTGTAGGTCGTAGGTTCGAACCCAGCCAGGCGCAGTACCTACTTTGTGTAAATTATTTCATCACCACTGCTCTCAAAACGGTGAAGGAAAACATCGTGAGGAAACCGGCCGGCATGTCCTAGAACCAAAAAATTCGAAGACATGTGACATCTACCAACCCGCACTGGGCCCGCGTGGTGGATTATGGCCCACTCCCTCTCACAGAGGAGGCCTGTGTCCCAGCAGTGGGAACATTATAGGCTGATTATGTTGCAGTAAAAAATATCTCTGTGGGCCCTAATTTAAAAGTTAAAATAATAATTATAATAATCTTATAATTTAATCTCCTTAAAAGTTATGACAATTTGAGTGTTTTTTTAAGAAAATATCTCTTTATTAATTTGTAATAAATAAAAAGTGCTTTTATGACAGTGGGTACCATGATTTATGAGTATTGGCATTTTTTTCTTTAATCTTTAAGCCTCCCGAAAAATTAATTATTACCAAAAAATTACCTTGTATTAAAAAAAAAACTTGCCTATTTAATGACGATTAAAATGAGGTGATGTTATTTTTTTCATAGCAAGGTCTAACGTCTAAATTAAAGTAAATCAGAGGATAGTCAAAAACAGCTATTAGAATCCATACATTTTTATTTAGTAGTAACACAATAAATCTATTTACAATAATTGTTTGAAATGCCTTCCTCTAGCGACAATTAAATACACATACGACACATCGTCTAATACAATTACTTCGCAACCTACGAAATGCGTTATTCTGTTGCGTTTAAGTAGTAAGTGTCTCATACATGTTTACCTATAAAGGTGGTTTCTGAAATAGTTGCACATATCTCTAGCCCCCTAGGGTAATTTATTGAATAGATAACATACAATAATTAAACTACATAAGTAGACAATGAGACCAATTATCACATTTTTTTTGAAAATCTACAAACGTATTAAAACAAAAAAAAAACAATTACACAAAAAAAAATTGACTAGGATAACGTTTGGTACAATATTTTAATACTAAAATGCCACAAATGTTAATATCGAACATACAATGGTTACAAAACTTTACCTTAACGAGAGCCATATATTTTTGTGACAGTTTAGTCTCTGTACCACAAAGAACATTGCTCTAATCGTCTCGTATGAAATCTTTACGTGGCTGTTGGTTCTTAGGATAACAATGCATGGCACTAGCATCCTAATTGCGTAACACACTTCCAGTAACAATCTGAATTATTTTATAGGATATTGCTAATCCATTTCAAATTTTATTTTTATATTGTTCATTTGCTGTAAGCGCTCCCCTGCTACTGTTATTTATGTCCTTAGCAGAGCTCTCTATAATGTATTCGAGATAAGGAGAACAGGAGACCCGTAGCACAGGTTTTACTTAATATTGGCTCCTGTCTCCCATCTTCAAACTTTTATGAAATATGAACATTTTAAAACTTGTGGGAGAAAATAAAGAAATTTTATTATTGCTTCTTAAGTTCGAAAAGTTTGTCTGCTCAACAACGTAAATAACGCAATGAATGTTGTTGAACTGTTAAAATGAAATCCATTGCTTACAGTTAGTGTGTTACGCAATCACCACGCTGAGCAATGCTCTTTGTTCTACATCGTGTAATGCGGGATTCGACATGTGTGCTGGGAGGGATTGGGAAAGTGTACTACCATCCCATCGATAGTTCTTATCATCGCCTTGCATTTTCTGCCGCTTCTATACCTGCAGTACCACAGCTGCGCCCTGTTCTGACGGTACGCATTGTGCGGCCTGTAGAAATAGCCTTGGTAGAACAGCTTGGGATGTCCGTTGATGCTCCTTATCATGTGGGCTGACGGTAAAACATTAATTTTTATTTATTGGCATTAAAATTTAACTGTTGTGTTTGGCAAACTAAAGAAGAATAACCAAGTATCATACTGTACATTACCTTATTGTGATGAAGCAGCATTTGGACCTAACTCTGTCTGAGAATGGTTCAAATGCTCCCCGCGTTTGGACCAAACTCTGCATATGGTTCAAATGCTGCCCGCATTTGGACCAAACTCTGTCTGAGTATGGTTCAAATGCTGCCCATTAGTGAGAGTACAACCTACTAACATTGGTTTCCTTGTATTATTGGATGAATTAAAGCAATACAATAAATTGCACATGTTACATAAAATTATATGTACCAAAATGTAACAAGACTGTTGTGTTACAGATTCCAAGATTCACTCTAAATTAACGATATTTTTCGTGCTGGTCTTCTGCCTTAAAAGGAAGAGGGACCTCGACTTCACAGTAGAAAAACAATGTAGTTTTAATGGTTGTGCTCTTTATTGGCCTTAACAATAGAATTATCAATGGTCCAAATAACGGCTTTACAGTTGAACCGGTTTCTATGACACCTCCAGCGAGTCATGCCGCTCCTGTTGACCAGGTGTCGGAAGTAGCGGTGTTCTTGGAATATCAACATTGGTCTGCTGCCATTAAGTGATATCCTCAGGTCGAAGACTGAAATAAAAGCGGTCAAAATGTCTTTTGTTTGATAGAGTTTTTTCTGATGACGGATTTCGGGCCAGCACATACTAGCTCATATTATAGTTAAAGATGATTTGTGCTAGACCGTGTCGGGTGCGAGCTGTGCCATGTCACGAGCAAAAGTATGTATACACTTGACTTTATTCAAAGACGATTTTCTCCTTTAATTTTGAATGAAATTTTATGTTATTACAAACAAAGTATTTTCGAACCCATAGGTCTGTGTAAAGTGTCGTATTACAAAGTTGCATTCGTTATTTCACGAAAAAATCGCAATTGTAAGTTGCCAAGTGTTGACATATTAGTGCTCGTGACTGTACAGTCACGAGCAAAACAATGTATACACTTGGCTTTATTCAAAGGCGATTTTCTCCTTTATTTTTTAATTGAATTTTATATTAGTAGGAACATAGTATTTTCGAAGCCGTAGTATCATGTAAATTGACGTATTTCAATGTTGCATTCGTTATTTCGTGAAAAAATCGCAATTTAAAGTAGCCAAGTGTTGACATATTGATGCTCGTGACTACGAGGCGCGGGCGAAGCACGGATACAAAACTTCACGAACATTTTATACAGGGTGGCGATTAGGTTATCAACTTATCACATTATGGGCTGATTTTTCAACCAAAAAATAATTTTTATTCGTGGAATAAAATTGACGTCTGACAATTTTTGTATGGAAGAACTGTCAAAAATACAAAATTATTCCTCCGATAAAATTATCTGGCGTTGGATAAATAAGCCCTAAATAGTACCTACAGCGGTTATTACAAGTTGTTGTGAGGAATAATAAAATAAAGTAATCTAGTAAGTAATTTTAATTAATTTAATTGTTTGTTTGAAATATGTTGCAGAATACGTGGTTTAAATTAATGTGATCTCCTAATCGCCATACTGTATGGAGCAGTTCATGCTACACCGTGCAGCTTCCATGTCCCGTTCGAGTCTTGGTCCCTACAAATTGGACAGACACGGACGCGACTCGCTCCTGAGATGATCTAGCATAAATCATCCCTAACTCAGTTATATTATAGTGCCTAGATACAATCTTAAGAGGGAGGAACAGGGCGTGCGATTCTCCATACGAATGTATTCCCCTATTTTCTTACTGACTAATGCCTCTAGAGCCATATTTTTTTTTCATAAAATCAAGGTCCGCTGAAAACACGTCCCTGTCATTTTCTTTTTTCAGCAACTAATTACTTAGTAAAGAAAATATGACTATCTAAAAATGACTAAAAATGCAATTTTTACCCCGCCGTGATTGAGAGGACTACCAGACAAATTAGAAAAGTTTTTAACATAAAAAAAAAATGTTAGGAACCTAAACATAGAGTATGTTTAGGTTCCTAACATTTTTTTAATGTTTCTTATGTTTCATTCTTAAAATGTTAATGTAAAAGTAATTGAATCGGTTTAGTTTTCGAGGAGAAAAAAGGGGAATACGAAACGTCGATCTCGTCAAAATTTTTGTCGTAATTTCGGTCTGAACTGCAGCTGTCCCTATCACACACTACGGGGCAGATTTGAGGTAAAGCGACGGCAATAGTGTCTTCAAATACCTATTTTTCCAATTCCTTACAAACTCACAGGCCCCGTCTCGAAGACCGTTTCTCGTCTGCTGCGCTCTGTATTCTGTAGGTACTGCATTCTGTATTTGGTCATTTTACTGACAAATAAGCAGTAAAATTGAAAAAAAAGGAAATCATTTTTTGAACAAGGTAAGTAAATAATATAAAACTTTAGAAAGTATTGTATTGCTGTTATTTATTAAACGCAGAACAAAAGGTACTAACATTTACGTACAAAACTTTCTACATATATTTTATACAATTGTATTTATCGCTGCTGTAGGTAACGAGTTTCAAAATGCTAAAATCTATAAAGCGGATTTTTATTTACAACTTATTTCTAAATTGCCACATAATGAGAATACTAAAATTAAGTATATATATTTTTACCTACTAAAATAATGATCATATTTTTTTTTATCTGTGGGCACGGCTCAGTGCTCCAGCCAAGACGAGCCATCGTTTATTCTAAACTCCGACTCTGATTTTTAATTTGATAGACTAAAATGGCAGCTGCGATCGACCTTCTTTTGTCAATGTAACATAAATGTAATGATCACTGCTGTAATTTTGGTCTAGCAAATTAAAAATTAGAGTTTCAAGTTCATTGAATTAGTGCCAGGCGGCCATTGCCAATTTCAGTTGCCACATTTCGACAATAACATTTAAAAAAATCTAATCTACGGCAAAGAAGACGAGAGCGTTTATATCTTAGTCTAAAGGTTTAATATTATGTATCAAAATGATTTAAAACATAATTATTCGAATGACAACAACATAAACATGTTAAAAGATTCATCACAAAGCCAATATCTCCCTACGCATTCTGTAGATACCTGCTTACATCAAACTAAGTAATATTTAACAAAAATAATTGTTTTTTTGTTTTGTGCGCATGCAAATGAAAAAAAAAAATTAATTATGCAACTAATCATTCGTATTTTTTTAATTAGTTGATTCCGAATCGTTCAATCACACTTTGTCGTCAACACTGTTATCGGGAAAAATATTTCCATTCCTCCGTTCGGGAATATTCTGTTGATTCAATATTGTTTAAGAGTGTTGCTGTTGATGAATGATGTAACAAAAAAGGCTTTCTATATAGTCCTCCAGGCCGTATTACGGCCATGGCGGCCAATCTCAACGAGGACTAGCCTCCTGTGCTCCTGGGAGATATTATAGTGCACCAGGTGCCTTTTATTTTTTTGGATAGGAAATTATTAAAACCCACCCGTGTTCCTTCAGTTGCCTGTGCCAGGGCAACGGTAACTCTTTCGAACAACTCGCGATCCTGGCAGGCATCGGCCCTAGCGGACCCCATCAATCAGTGCTGACATCTCTTTGAGGCGCGCGTGAAACAATGCGCCGTCGACCCGGGCCTGGTCCTTACCGGACGGCGACCTCACTCTGACAGTCTGATGGGACGGCAATCCGACATGGCCGTAGAGAGATCAGGCGCAGGACCAACTGCTCAACGTGCTTCCCGAGGCACGGGGGTATCACACCGCCAACTTCCATACTCCGGGCTGTTATTAAGAAATTCCTAACGGAAAAACCCAATAACACTGCCCGACCCGGGAATCGAACCCCGGACACCACGTTCAGCAGTCGAGCTTGCGACCACGAGACCAACGGGGCAGTCACACAAAAAAGGCTTACCTAATAAAGGCTTTTCTGTTGTAATATTCAGATTAGCAGACAAACGAAAAAAAAATTTTAATCAAAATTGTATTGTACAGACGCCATCAAGCTACCCGAAACTGTCAAATTTTCCCAATCAATCTTGAACCTTACGCTTTAGTGATAAAGTTGAAAATCTATTAAAGAAATTTGACAGATTGTAGTAGCTTGATGTGCTGGCGTCTGTACCTACATATCGCTTAACAGTAGAGGAAGACGAAAGAAACAATGGATTGACTGTGTGAAAGATGACATGACTAGTAAGGGAGTGACTACCGAGATGACGACTAAGAGAGAAGTACTTATTTGTCCATCTGGCTAGCCTTTTCCCAACTATGTTGGGGTCGGCTTCCAGTCGAACCAGATACAGCTGAATACCAGTATTTCACATGGAGCGACTGCCTATCTGACCTCCACAACCCAGTTACTGGGTAATACGATACCCCTTGGTAAGACTGGTTGTGGTTGTAGAAATACTTATTTGTATTTCACAAAATATTGTATTATTCGATTTGTACGATTTGATATAGGGTCCTGCTGGCGTGATTTTATATAGCCTTCCACAAGAATTGGGCTATCAAATGCAAAAAGAGTTTTTTCAAATCCGACTGGTAGTTCCCGATATTACCTCCTACATACAAACTCACAAACAAACAAGTTGTACCTCTTCATGATATTAGTATAGAAGTATAAATTTAACTTCTACTTTTTTTGTTCCTATATTATATCTAATGAATATTACCTATACCAATTATATCTACCGCTATATTAAGGTTACACCCTTTTCATTAATCTTGCGCTACATATTCAAATATTTTATATTCATATTTACATAATAATGCAACAATGTCAGTGGTAATACTTCAATGTTGTTGTTATAAAGTAATATAAGATAAACATAAAAAAAACTTTGTAATTAAACTATTTATCACACAATGCTTCATGATAAAAGAAACACCTCTTATTGATCGCGTTTGACTAAATTTCGGACATCTGCTATGGTTAAAAGCTTTATTGCACTACGCGATATTCAGGGACCCTTTGCCTAAATCGGAATGTTGTGATAAGAGAAAGGCAGGAAGGGATCCCTTTAAAACAACCGACATATTCTGTAAAAATCTGAGCGTGAAAACTTGGTGAAGTGAGCTGTCAATAAAGTCAATCCCTAGGATAAAGTGGAATGACAGCTCATTTCAAGCTCACTTTATCAAAGTTTTTACGGTGAGATTCACTTCACCAAAGTTTTCACGGTGAGATTCGCTTCACCAAAGTTTTCACGGTGAGATTTTTACAGAATAGATCGGCATACCATATCGTGTTGTGTAATAGGGGTTGAATGCAGAGAGCATGGAGATGCTTGGGTGGCTGCTGCTATAGACGGCATTGTCAACACTTTCCATACAAGCGCGTCACCGTTTACTCGCACAACAACAGTTTTTATACGACAAATGACGTATAAAAACTGACGGTTTTGAAGGCGGTCCGTGACAAAAGTTTTGTGTTCACCAAACTTTCAACGCCACGAATTTAATTAGACTGCAAATTCTAGACGCTGCCGCGTGATTCCATGCTCTATGGGTTAATCTATATATATAACCAATGTTTAATCATGGTTATGTTGATCATTAAGCTTCATTATATAGTTTCCATCCGTGATTGCTATGGCCCTGCACTTGTTGAAAGACTTGCAGCACCGCCAGCGCGTCCTGCCTCGCCTGCTGATGTAGTGCCTCATGAACCGGTTGTTGCCTATCATCAGGACGTTCCTTCCATTCAGCTCCGTGAAGGTCGCGAGCCGATAGCGGAGACCTGGAAATAGTATTGCATATTTCAGTTTCGTGTAGAAGTTGTGTTTTTGTGTGTAGCAACAAAAGGGATTGCTAAATTGTTGGTTGTGTGGTCCTGTTACATTATATCATGGCTGGTTTCTCCGAAGGAGACAGGAGGAGGAAGGAGGCATAAATGTATTGTGTTTAAGTTTCATTTAATAGGGAACTGTAAATAAAACAAAAATCATAATAATCTTTGTTTTTTATTTATTAAAAAAATACTAAATTTTAATATGTCCCTTTAAATAACTTATTATTATATATTAGCTGACCCGGCGAACTTCGTACCGCCTCAGATTTTTTTTTTCGTGACCAATCCAACAAACCATAAAAATCAGTCCAGTCGTTCTTGAGTTATAAATGGTGTAACTAATCCGACTTCGTTTTATAAATAGATTTGTACTTAAACATTAATTCAAAATAAGAAATAATTTTATATAATTAACAGCTTAATCTGTAACTTCAATCAATATGTATATGTATAATACAACTAGCGATTCTAAATAACAATAAAAAAATAAAAACAAATATATTTTTATTAGAAATCGGCACCAAAAAAAAAAAAAAATCGTAGTTGGACTCCATAAACTAGATACCAAAACAAAAATGTATGCTTCTCAACAACAATGTAACGTAGAAACAAATAATTAGATTTTCAACAAATTACTATCTATTTTAGGCGGCCAGAGGAGGTTTCAACGTAATCTATGTCCTGATATATCTAATATTTCAGTACCTCATCGCACAAACACTTAGCCGCATATTCTCTAACTAACACACACAAATCTCAGCTTTTTTCATCCGTATCCTCCTCTTCTTCATCGTGTGTGTGCTCACTAGCTTTTATTAGCTTATTTCCTTTAGTTACAGCGCAGCCTTTGCACCCATTGTGCCTTCGAATACATCGCCAAGATGTCCTCTCGCCGTGACAGTAGTCCTGGCGATATTTATACCCTTCATGAAGCAAAATGATCGCCCCCCTTCTACTTCTAGTTAGTAAAAACGTACATTCTGTAATTAAAATTAATGCAATCATCATAAAGCGAAATTAAATAATAGCTGTTAAAGGGAAGTGAAAAAAAGTAACGATGTTTAACTAAGTACGATATATTCAGATAAACAGAAATTCTTAACTTCTAGCTAAATTTTTTGTAAGGACACACAACTGCGTCCGTAGTCGGTTCATCTAGGTCATCATCAAAAATTATTGGCAATAGACAATTTGCACAATATTCGAAACTATATTTAAATGCATATTCATTTTTGTTATTAAAAAAAATCAGCTGCTCTACACCGAACCTTGGAATATAATATATAAAAAAAACATTTGAGCAGTATCTATCATTATTGGAGGTAAACATGTATTGAATGCACCCAGTCCGAAAGGGATTGTTTTACGTATTCCTAAAAATTAATTACCACACATTAACTAAAATGATTGAATAAATACGAAATACAATGTCTGCTTTTCTTAAAAAAAGCGAAGCTTATAAAAGCACTACAACAAATTATACTACCAGATAATCATGTTAAAATACAATAATTAGTTACTAAAAACTTATTAAGAATACGCATTTATTATTTGTTTTCTGTAACATTCTCACTAGGTTTCAGAGACAAATCTCCAGGAACATCATTTAAGTTATTAACAGAATTACAGCTATTTTCAACAGGAGTTTGATTTTGGTCGATTTGATCATTCTGATGGGGAAGGTCCATTGCAATATCCGATTGCGTAGGTTCATTCATATTAATGTCATCAGTCACGTTAACGTAAACGTTTTCTTCATCGTGATCATCATGATTTGATTTGTCCTCGTTGACGGTATCAGTCGTTGAGTCCAGTGACGGTATCATTGGATTTTCAAAAGGAAGCAATTTGTTACAATTTGGGATATCATTAGTGAATGTTTCATTATTCGTTAGTGGATCGATTATGTGATCTTCTTCACAGCGTTTGGTATCGACTTCAACATTAGATACATCAATATTGGGTTCATTAATATCGGGTTCATTAATATTGGGTTCATTAATATTGGGTTCATTCATATTAGATTCAGAGGGCAGAGATGTAAAGTGGAAATTTTGTATCACATTCAAATTATTCTGTGCTTCTTTAATCTTTTCTAGTTCCAACTCTTCGCCGTCAGAAAGAATTTCTATTGGAGCTTCGTCTCGTACTACCTCGATGACGTCATCGTCTGATTCATAGTCTGGCACTTTCGTCATAACGTTGCTTATAAGAAGATTCTCGACGCCCTTACTAACCGAAGAAGAACCTGAAACAAATTTTAAATTAGAATGTCTAGAAAACATATTACAACTAGTTAATTATTTAATTCCTTATCCTAAAAGCTTTGACGGGTCATGCTTAATAATAGGAGTGGTAAAAGATATCAATATTATTATGTAAAATACATTTTATTGACAAAAGAATAAATAATTATAATATATTTTGTATTTACATTATTTTTGTCTTTTTTAATATCACTTTGTTTTATTCAATCAAAACTCATTCTTCACCTGAGAAAATCAGACAAAACATATTTGTTTAGATCACAATATTAATTGGTTCAGTGGACGCAATTATTATGATATTTAAAATGAAATCCATATAATCCATTAGTAAGTACTTCTAAAAATCTTAATATTAAAGAGTTTCAAAAAGTTATTATGTCCAAATATCATAATTCAACTAATACTATTATTACATAATAGGTTGTAAAGTACGATAAAAAACAAGGATGCATTGAGAAAACTAAAATAATAGAAGGACTAAAAAAATGTATAAGGTTTCGAGTCAAGGAAATAATCTAAAAATATAGTATAATGAAATAGAGGTTTTAAGAAAAAGATAGTCTTTTCTCTGAGCCGATACCAAAAAAAATCTAATGTCTTTCTAATTCATTAAAACATTCCTCTGGTGGACATGGTTATGTTCGTTGGAGACCAGAATCCTGTGGTTAATAATCCTTACTTTACATTTACAACCAAGAGAGGCTCTCTTTGAACATCGCCAGTAGCTTCGCACCTCGTTCCCATATTCCCGGTAGAATCTGTGGCCTTGAAGTAACAAAACTTGACCACCTTTCTCTGTGAGGTATATTCGACCAGAAGGTGGATGAGAACCTGTAAGTATATGAAATAGACACCATTTAAAAATTACATGTAATTTAAACGTAACTGGCAAAATGTGGGCGTAGTATAATGTAGGTACATCCCTGCCTCTCTTGCACAGTTAGGTTTCGGGGAGACCCCTTACAATCTTTCTAGGCATTTTGGATCAGTCTTTTGAGAGGTAACGGTGCCCCCTTCCATGTGCAGAAGTGAGGTTTTAGAGAGGTCAATATCCAACACTCCCGGTCTTATCCCCAAAGTCCGGGCGCCATTTGAAGGATTACCATGAAAACAAGGTACATCTCTGTTAAACCTTTGGGGAAAAAAATACGGTGAGTTAAATGTAGTGAAAGTATGGGTGCGCGTTGGCCTCCGACCTGGATCAGATTGATAAAGCGAATGAAGAGTTCACTACCCAACAACAGAGCCATAACAGATTGCTACTTTTCTCGCTTTGTTCTTGAGCCTTTTGCTATTAGTATTGTAGGGACGAGCTGGTACAAATTTGTACCGCTTGTGGTTCACATGTGAACCAGCTCGTCCTAATGAAGTTAAGAAGAATTCTATCCAGCGTCTACATGGATGTTGGTGACAGAAAAAAACTCGAAGATTATTAGTATCTGCTTCTTCGTAGTCCGTGCTTAGCTGATATTTATAACAGTTAATAAATTTTTAATAATTACGTTAAGGGATAACAGATATACTCTAACAGATTATTTATGAAACAATATTATATATTTATTTAATATACAAACATAATATTAATAACATAACAGTCTAACAGATCTCCAAGTAAATATTTAATTCATGCAATATATTTTATGGAATTCAAAATTAAGTAGGTATTGCTGCAATGGTAATAGCCTTAATGGCTATGATTTCCATAAACGGCTACGACCGTCTTGCCTATGGTGTGCACCTTGGCTTTGCAAGGAGGATGGTTGTAGTAGCCCGTGCAATACCACGTGTTCTTAACACCACACGTAGTCTTTTTATTGTAACTGTATTTCCCCATGTGCATTAGAATCCCACCTCGTTGAGATATCGAAAACTGGATTGGGGTCTCTGGAAATTCGGCAACTGGTTAGCATAGTAAGTACAATCGTGACATGACTATGAGAGTCAGGGAAGAGAGTGTGCATCTGTGTCTGTGCACACACTTCAGCACTTATAGTGCTAGTACCTCCCGCGCCGAAAGCTGGTCTTCGTTGAGCTTGGCCGCTTTGCCGAAATACGGTCTGCAGAACAATTATTATTAGAATCGTGGCGTAACCGTGAGGCATGGCCATTTAAACCAGTTTTTTAAGTTTTTTTTCTTCTTTCTAGTATTCTGTCAATCTAATACAGGGGTTAAGCTAGATATCATTTCACAAAATGACTTCACAATTGGACCTAGGACCGTTACCAGCGGTACTAAGTTTCTTTAGTACAAGCCTTACTTCGTTGAAATAAAAACACATTAGTATAAAATAATGATTTATATTTCTTAAATAAAATATTAGTTACGATTGAAGTAAGTACGATTGCAGACCAAGTAGGTTCCAGGTCTTGAAGGTCGCTGGATGGTTATGATCGTTGCGCACATTGACTATTTTGTCTTCTACCGTGTGTACCTTAGCTGTACAACCGCTATGTGTAGCGCATTTCCAAGTCTTTTTCACGTGTTGCAGACAATATGTCCGACAGATGAAGGAATACCCATTGACCATTAGATGTCGGGTCCCTCTTGCTGAAGTTGTGAAGTAAACTGTAAAGAAATGGTTTTAATTTTGCTTAAAATAATGTCTTGTTTTGATGTAGAGGCATTTATTGTAGTTTAATTGGTAAAATAAAAATAATTCAAAGACGAGTACTAATTTTATTTTCACACTGACTGATGTTCAAACGCCAGCACATCAAGCTACTACAATCTGTTAAATTTCTTTAATAGATTTTCAACTTTATCGCTAAAGCATAAGGTTCGAGGTTGATTGGGAAAATTTGACAGTTTCGTGTAGCTTGATAAGCTGGCGTCTGTACTTTAATGCCAAACACATTAAAATGACTAGAATATATGTATAAGTTAAGAGTACACGACTTTGTTTATGTTTAAAACATTAATTACACGAAAGTATACATACGATTAAAACACAAAAAAGTTTGATCACAAAAAAGTAGTTCATTATTTTAAAATATGTTATACCTACTCCTAATGCTTATTATATTATGTAAATAAATGTTCACTACACAATATATTGAAGTAACAGCATATATGACGCTGAAGTTACAGTTCGCTTAAAATTAATGACTTAGATTTAATACTCTTCGAAAACCTTAGGGGTGCAGGTGCTACACGCTTGTTCGGGACCGCATGATAAAGCACAGTCGAGCGTTAAAATCTAACACACACATACACACACACATGCCACACACCACCATGCCATGGTATGGACCATGGTACCATGCCATGTGTACATTTTGCCACTCGCTGAAAGCTCGTTAAGTCTTTGGTAACGACTGTCATTCGTGGATCGTTGATGATTGTTACGGGTCGCCAGATGCTGGACAGTCTGGCAACCACTCTTACCAAGGGGTATCGTCTTACCCAGTAACTGGGCTGTGGAGGTCAGATAGGCAGTCGCTCCATGTAAAATACTGATATTCAGCTACGTCCGAATAGACTGGAAGCCGACCCCAACATAGTTGGGAAAAGGTTAGGCAGATGATGATTTTCCGCCCGGCTGTGTCGAATCATGACCCGAACAATAATTGTGTAGCACGCCTTAGCTTTTAATGAGAACATCCTCCTTTTTTCATCGGTTAATGTTTCACTAAATCTAATGAGATCATTATTAAAATTAGGTATTAGGTTGGCTTGGGACTAGGCGTGGAACTTGGCTTGAGAATTAGCTTAGGTCTTGGCTTGAGAATTAGCTTGAGACCTGGCTTGAGACTTAGCTTGGGACTTGGCATGAGACTTAGCTTGGGACTTGGCGTGGGACTTGGCTTGGGAATCGGCGTGGGACTTGAGGTGGGACTTGGCGTGGGACTTCGCGTGGGGCTTGGCGTGGGAATTAGCATGAGACTTAGCTTGGGACTTGGCTTGGGATTTGGCGTGGGACTAGGCGTAGGACTTGGCATGGGAGTTTGCGTGGGACTTGGCTTGGGACTTAGCTTGGGACTTGGCTTCGGACTTAGCTTGAGATTTAACTTGGGACTTGCCTTAGAACTTGGTTTGGGACTGGGCTTGAAAATTGGCTTGGGTGGATCTGGTTTCACTCTAATCCACTCGCCGCTCCTGTTAACTACATAATGTGGAGGTAGATGGTCGTGCTGATATTCTCCTGGACCTGGTTTAAAGCCTCCATTTATGCCTGTGTACATCGTAGCTCTGCAACCTTTGCCCCTATTGGAGCATTTCCAAAGAATGGCGCCTGTAACTCTGGACTCAAAGTATCTATTATACGTATATTTTTTGTACATTAGAAGTCGATGTTTGCCTTTCGATGCTATAAAGTGGGCTGTAAGAAAATAAAAGAAATAATAGTCAATGGTCGAGTAATGATTTGAAAGAAACAACATACATAATATCGTACTAAAGCATTCTTAAAACATGCCTAAAGGGTCTATGATTAGGTTCAGTTCAGTTAAATGATCCCGAATTTTGTTTAGATCTCTATCTTTATTTAAGTACCACAACAATTTTATTATATTTAGGTAATTTAAAAAAATAACCACTACCCTTTATTACATCAAGGTCATCAGCTATCATCTGCTTAGCCTTTTCCCAACTATGTTGGAGTCGGCTTCCAGTCTAACTGGATGCAGCTGAATACCAGTATTTTATTATATCAAGTTAAATGAAAAAAAAAAAAATGCTAAAGGTGGGTACTTACCGGTTTTACGGGGCGTAATGTAACGTGTTACACAGCGAGCGTTAATGCAGTGCGTAAAACGTACATTACGCCCCGTAACGCCGGTCAGTACCCACCTTAAGACGAGTTGAATGTTGTGATCTGCTTCCTCTATGTCATAAATTAAAAGGAGTGTTAAGACTGTTGAGCAAATTCGAATCCATTGCTAAAACCGCTTCACTTTTCCATCATTTTGGCAGAGGAACTTGGCTTGGGACTGGGCTTGAAAATTAGCTAGGGTGGATCTGGTTTCACTCTAATCCACTCGCCGCTCCTGTTAATTACATAATGTGGAGGTGGATGGTTGTGCTCATATTCTCCTGGACCTGGTTTAAAGCCTCCCTTTATGCTTGTGGACATCGTAGCTCTGCAACCTTTGCCCCTATTGGAGCATTTCCAAAGAATTGCGCCTGTAACTCTGGACTCAAAGTACCTATTGTACGTATATTTTTTATACATTAGAAGTCGATGTTTACCTTTCGATGTTATAAAGTGGGCTGTAAGAAAATAAAAGAAATAATAGTCAATGGTCGAGTAATGATTTAAAAGAAACAACATATATATGTAACGGGCAATTTGATAAGTCCGGGCACTATTAATAATGGCCGGTCTGTATTCATAATGCCCGACTCAATTGGGCAATGTGCTTAAAACAGCCCGGCCATTATGAATAATGCCCACCCTATCTTGGGCAAAGTAATAAAATAGGTGAACTGTAGTGTTTTTGTTTATTAAATGAAATTAAACTTACAACCTCGGGGTGCCCTTCGCTCGCTCTTGCATCCCATGTCGCATTGTGCCCATAAGGTACATTCGGCTAACGGGGATTCTGTGTAAAGGGTTTAAAGTAACCTAAACAAACCGAACCTCGGGGTGTCCTTCGCTCGCTCTTGCATCCTATGTCGACGGAGTGACATGATTAATCATCACATTGCCCGGCTACATGTAGGGAATTATTCATACTGCCCGGTCCAAGTGATAAATTCAAGCTATCTCAAACACTGACTTATTACATGGACCACGGGCCGTCGGGCAAAAAAAGCAGCAGACAGACAGTGATAAATTAATCACTTTGCCCATAGCTCTTGGGCATTATTAATAATGGCCGGTCCCTATTAATAATGCCCAGTTAATCACGTTGCCCGTAACATATATATCGTAAAGCATTCTTAAAACATGCCTAAAGGGTCTATGATTAGGTTCAGTTCAGTTAAATGATATCGAATTTTGTTTAGATCTGTATCTTTATTTAAGTACCACCACAACCATTTTATTATAGGTATTTAGCTAATTAAAAAAATAACCACAACCCTTTACTACATCTAGGTAATTGAAAGAAAAACTCGCAACCCTTTATTACATCAAGGTCATCATCTGCTTAGCCTTTTCCCAACTATGTTGGAGTCTTGGAGTCGGCTTCCAGTCTAACTGGATGCAGCTGAATACCAGTATTTTATTATATCAAGGTAAACGAAAAAAAAAATGCTAAAGGTGGGTACTGACTGATTTTACGGGGCGTAATGTAACGTGTTACACAGCGAGCGTTTATATTACGCCCCGTAACGCCGCCGCCGCCGGTCAGTCCCGCCTTAAGACTAGTTGAATGTTGTGGTTTGTTTCCTCTATGTCATAAATTAAAGAGGGGACGGGCCTCAGAGGAATTTGAAAAATAGGTATTTAAGCTATTGCCGTCGTCTTATCTCAAGTCTACCCCCGTAGTGTGTGATAGGGACAGCTGCAGCTCAGACCGAAATTATCACAAAAATTTTGACGAGATCGACGTTTCGTATTTCCCTTTTTTCTCCTTGAAAACTGAGCCGATTCAATTATTTTTTACATTAACATTTTCAGAAAGAGTATGTTTAGGTTCCTAACATTTTTTTTATGTTTTAATGTATGTGGCAGAGGAAATACAGTTAACAAAACGGTATGCTCTTTCAATTTCGCATCTTCGCTCCCAAAAAAGAGTGTCATTTTTCAAGAATTTCAGCCATCATCTCTATCTTCACCATCTTTGCTTTTTCACTCGCCGTTTTCAGATTCTGTATAATTCAGAGGATCATGATTGTGTTTAAATACGCCAGATAAATACCAGCTCTTTCCGCTGGATACTACAGCTTTGCAGCCTTTTCCTCTGTTGGAGCACTTCCAAACAATGACTCCTGTTCGTTTAGATTCACGGCACCTGCTGTACGTGTAGTGCTTAAATAATAGCAGTGCATATTTGCCGTTTGAAGGTATAAAACGAACTGTGAAAAAATTGGGTTACTGTACAACAAGCAAAAAATGGCTGCTTCATGGAAAAGCAGCTTTGTTAAAGAAAAGTATTTAAGGGGATGTGCTAGATAGCCCGCGAAATTCAAATTTAATCTTATTGATTAATCATCATAATCTGCCTAGCCTTTTCCCAACTATGTTGGGGTCGGCTTCCAGTGTAACCGGATGAGCTGAATGCCAGTATTTTACATGGAGCTACTGCCAGTTACTGGGTAATACTGGTAAGACTGGTTATCAGACTTTTGGGCTTCTGACGACCCGTAACGACTTTCAAAGATCCACGAATGACAGCCGGGACCAACGGCTTAACGGGCTTTCCGAGGCACGGAGGGGTCTTGGTATGTAAAGATGGTCACCCATCCACGGACTCACGGCCCAACCGCGGCAAGCGTAGCTTGACCTGATCGATCGACCCGTGCGGCTGTTATGACTTAGCCACAAGCCCCTCATCTTATTGATTAATATTTCATGAAATAGTCATTCAGTTGAATTATATGAACTAAGAGGGTTATTACATTTTGCAAATTGCAAAACACGTAGGAAAATGGGAATAATCGCGTGCTACACCCTTAAGAATAAACAAAAAGTAAAAAAAATGTCACCAGGCTCAAAAAATAAGTTTATTATTAAATAGAAAAAAAAACTATAGTGTCCTGTATAACGAAGATGAGGACTAAAGGATTTTTAAAAATTCATCGCCTTAAGGGTTAAAATAGTGGATGAAAGTAGGTCATTTTGGCCGATGGGAAATCTCATCGGGCATACGGCTTGTCTTTTTATTATCATGTTTCTGGAATCTAAGGATGGGGTTTTTACTTCCAATGTAAATAATTTCGAATTCTGGAATAAATCTTGATGTTTGATGAAATAGTTCTGTTATATTTTACAGTTCCTTACAGACATCGCATTCTTTGTTAAGTTTTATTATATTATTATGGCACACTAACTACAACAACTACAAATTATTTGAAGGTAAATCGCTATCAAACAGCTAGTTTATCTTAATTACGGCAATATATTACTCACAGGAAGCTGGTAAAAGTAAACACAACACGAACAGAAAAACGTTTAATTAATTTGGCATATTTGAGAATAATATAAATTATTTTTTTGGTATCTTGTCTACAATCCACCTTCCTCCCTGCGTTTTTGTTTTGGGAGGGTCGTGGTTATGATCCTCCTTGAGCTCAATCTCGTCATCATTGACGAGGCAACTTGCCTTGCACCCTCTATGCGTCAGTACACATCGGTAGAATACCTTCCCTGAACGATTTTCTTTCACTCTTTTGTACACATGCTTTTTGAGCACCATCGCGGGGTACTTTTTGCCTGTTGATATAAATTTGATGCCTAAAAGAAGAAATTAGAAATATCTGACAGTTTTTTCTGAAGAATTTTATGAAATGTTTTGTAATCTTCTAAGCAATAAAAGAAATGAGAGAAATTAGGAATGTATTTAAGTAATGCGTATACTTACTCAGTTAACTACAGCTAATACGCCGTGATTTCGGCACATGGTAGGCGGAGGAACTCCGTGGGGTTTCAGTCGATAAGAGTAACTACAGAGCTACTACGTAATCCTCCATTCTCTCCAGATAGAGTATATCGATTAGGACTGCCAGTACACCAAAAATATTTATATACTATTTGTAAAAAAAAAATACAAGCAGCACTTTTTGTTTTTATTGTTTCTTTGAACATAAAAAAACTTACTTAAAAAATTATTTATACTTAGATATTCTTAATTATTGAAGAACAATACAAACATAAACATCATTGCATCTCGGTTATAAAATAAATGCTGAATTATCGTTTTAATAGAAATACTTAAAACAATGGTTTTATCAACATTGACATGTAGTGCTACTTAACAAAACAATAATTTCGAAAATAGTAGGTAGGTACCTAAATTAACTAGCAGTTAACAAACAATATAGACAAATATGAATATTGTAGATAAGATCTATAACTTTTATCGTATAAGTCATAACTCATCTCATAATCAGCCTATAATGTTCCCACTGCTGGGACACAGGCTATTATTGTATGTTATCTATTCAATAAATTACCCAAGGGCTAGAGATATGTGCAACTATTTCAGAAACCACCTTTATAGGTAAACATGTATGAGACACTTACTACTTAAACGCAACAGAAAAACGCATTTCGTAGGTTGCGAAGTAATTGTATTAGACGATGTGTCGTATGTGTATTTAATTGTCGCTAGAGGAAGGCATTTCAAACAATTATTGTAAATAGATTTATTGTGTTACTACTAAATAAAAATGTATGGATTCTAATAGCTGTTTTTGACTATCCTCTGATTTACTTTAATTTAGACGTTAGACCTTGCTATGAAAAAATGAACATCACCTCATTTTAATCGTCATTAAATAGGCAAGTTTTTTTTTTAATACATGGTAATTTTTTGGTAATAATTAATTTTTCGGGAGTCTTAAAGATTAAAGAAAAAAATGCCAATACTCATAAATCATGGTACCCACTGTCATAAAAGCACTTTTTATTTATTACAAATAAAGAGATATTTTCTTAAAAAAACACTCAAATTGTCATAACTTTTAAGGAGATTAAATTATAAGATTATTATAATTATTATTTTAACTTTTAAGTTAGGGCTCTGCCACAGAGATATTTTTTACTGCAACATAATCAGCCTATAATGTTCCCACTGCTGGGACACAGGCCTCCTCTGTGAGAGGGAGTGGGCCGTAATGCACCACGCGGGCCCAGTGCGGGTTGGTAGATGTCACATGTCTTCGAATTTTTTATTCTAGGACATGCTGGTTTCCTCAGGATGATTTCCTTCACCGTGCACCGTTTTGAGAGCAGTGGTGATGAAATAATTTACAAAGTGCCGGCATGGTGCCGGCTTCGAACTTACGACCTACAACTCTTAAGTCGCGGCCGTTACCACTGGACCACCACTGCTTTCCACTTATACTCATACTAATATGTATTTAGGAAGATATATTTTGAGAAAGTTGTACTTAGCTTTTTGAAAGGTATTTATATTTATTTGCACCTCGTTTCCTGGTGCAGTACAAAACTAAAATAATTTTGTAAATCTACATCTAAGTAGTGGTACCTTGCCAAGATCACTTAGTCAGTGGGTAGTGTTGATGAGTCTTAAGGGGCAAGAGTCAGCGTAGCCCGGGAATGCAAAAATTAAAAAAAAATCTTACGTTTTTTGCAATAATTTGCAGTTTAGGGCCCTAATTCACTATGACCACTTAAAGTGAATGGATAGTGGTAGACCACTAAATTAAAATTTTCTTACGTTTTTTGCAATTTGCAGGTCAGTGTCAGGTTGTACAATCTTGATCAAAATACGATTCGCGACAATAACAGGTACATATTCAATCATAAATACATCCCTCTAAGTTCTGTTCTGATCCACCTGATGCTAACCAGTAAATTGCAAAAAAAAGTAAGAAAATTTGAATTTCGTGGGCTTTCCTGGCGCTTCCCTCTTAACGCGGCCACATAACTTTATTATAATATTTATAATAAATCAGCTGCCTTCGTATATGTTATCTAGATTTCCTTGTCTTAACGGGACACCTCTCAAATGATTACTTATACTCATAGAGGCTGTGGACAATCGTCCAACATTTGTGTCGTAACTTGCCAACAGAATAACGTAAGACAACCTAGACGTAGAACGCTAGCCTAGGTTATATCTATAAAGTTAACCCTCGAAATCTAGGCTTTTGCAGATCAAAGATGTGGCGTTATCATAGGCATCCTTCTAGGGGGTGAAAGTAATCATATATTACAACTTTCACTACAGGACCAAGTCTAAAAATACTTTTGTTTTTTTTTCATACAAAATGCAAGGCGTACCAAGTCAAACAGTATGAAACATATATTTACAGGCAGAGTTGCCATTGTAAAAGTTGACATCACCATGAGTATTTTTACCCCCTGGAACAAAGCTAATGAGATCAATACCAATAATAACAATACCAGCCCTATTACTGTCCCACTGCAGGGCAGAAGCCTCTTCTCATACAGAGAAGGCACGAGCATTGATCACCACGCTTGCTCAAGACGGGTTGGCAATTTCGATTCAATAAAAAAAATCGACTTAAGTATATAAAGTCTAGATTTCCTTACGATGTTTATCTCATTTCTAGTCGATAAAGAAGTAGATAGGTATATACTACATGGTATATGCATGGTATGTATGCAGCTAATACCGCCGTTTAACATTCGGAGTCGGAAACACAACCCCCATTCTTGGCTGATGGCAGTGATCATCATCAACTGCCACGACTAAATTTATTTTGTCTGGCGATGTCTTGACGAAGGCTTTGCATCCAGTCCTGGTTCTCCGTGAACAGTGCCACAGGACTCCTGAACCAGACAGTACCTTGAAAGTGTATGTGTGTTTGTTGTATACCAGTAAAGGATGCTTCCCTTTACCTGATGGGATGAGTTTTCCTGTAAATTAATTGATTGTTTAGAGGTAATGATTATTAGGAAAGTATCAAGAAAAAAAAAAAAATGCCCTCACGGCCTCACCGGACTTAGGTCGCGCGAAAAAGTATTTACACCGAGAAGAGTGAACTCACACATCCCGCATGCCAGATAGACACGACTTTCAGTATGAGTGAACGAGACAATACTATTCCAATGGCTTTGTCAACGTAACAGAGTATTCTTTTTTGGACGCAGTATGGCGAATCTAACGATTTAAATCTTTGCAAAATATCATAAAATACATATGTATTCGAACCAACCGCTTAATCTTGTTCTGGAAGTTGAGACAGACAGACGACATACTTAATCCGGAAAGGACCTCGGTTATTTCCTTCATCTTCATCATCAGCTTATAGCAGTCCACTGTTGGACATAGGCCTCTCCTATTGCACGCCATTCAACTCGATTTTCGGCAACTTTCATCCAGCTGCTACCAGACATCCTGCGAAGATCGTCGCTCCACCTAGCCTGATTTCCTTAATAGGCACTAATAATACTTACCAGGTTTTTGAATAAATCTTGAGATTACTTAGAGAAAGACTTTCTATTCATTGAAATATCCACGACGCAATGCGTAAGTTACTTGGAAGAAATCTTTATACATACATAGCAAGTACCCGTCGACTTCGGAGCTAAAATATATGTAGGTACGTAAATAGATATTATGATGGATGGAGAGGTAGAGGAAGGCCAAAGAAAAGATGGATGGATTATGTGAGGAATGATATGAAAGACTTGGGAGTGATTGTTAGCGTGACGGTTGACAAGGGAGAGTAGAAGAGGAAAAAAAACGTGTTGCACCAACCGGCGACCCCCAGTAACATGGGACAAGGTCAGGAAGATGATGAATATCAAGTAGATTAAGTCGTTAATATAGAGATGTATGGAATCTTCTACAGGTGTAAAAAAAATCCATACAACTCGAAGACATGCTACGACGACCGTAAATAAATTTGGACAGGGGCAAGACGATAGTGACGAAATCAAATGAAATTAGTATCTATACAATCGATTTATTAGATATATGCGATATAATATCCACGAAAATAAAAAATAATGTACAAATAAAATTAAATACAATGTACTAGGAACGAATACATTAAGGCGAATTATTGAAACTAACACCAATAAATGCTTAATACGACTATAAATAGGTTATAAAGTAAAATTATACTAGGATACCTACCTATTATTGAATTTATTATCTACTCATAACTAAGGAGTTTAGTACTATAATAGGAATTTCACGAGGTTTTTATTTCGTTTAAAGTCTTATCATTAAGAGCGAAGCCTTACCTATTTCATCAGTTTCATACGAGAGGGAGGATTTAGCGAAAAAAAAAAAACATATTGATACTAAACTCTCACTAACACTCCCGTTTAATTTTTTTAGCTTCAAAGAGCTCAATTTTGTCTATAGGTACGAAGTATTACTTCTTTGTTTAATGGCTAAGGAAAGAAAGCAAGAAAATAAAAATATTGATAAAAAAATAACATAAAAACGCACCAAATACAAACACTTTTCTTTCTCTTGCTAACATCAATTTAGTACTATACTGTTATACCGCGCTTATAAAAGCGCGGCACGCACGGCAAAATTAAAGCCAAAAAAATCACATAATTTATCATCAAAATATTATTTAAAAAATATATATACGTCATGGTATGCGTTAGTAAATTAATTCAAGACACTTCCTTATAGAAACAAGGCAACAGCTGCTTACTGGAGACCCAGAATACTTCCCTGTGGTACTCCCTCAAACTATCTTCTTTCCATTATTACAGAGAATATTTTCTGTCACATGTTATAAAAATAGGTACTTAGCTACTATTTATTTATTAACGATAGGCAGATAATTTAATAAGTGGGTCAATATTAAGCTATAGTTACACGAAATTTATGATGTACAAAGAAAAAGGTTAAAGCAAAATCATAAAGAATGGAAGATAAGATTTGGTTGGACAGAAATTATAAAGAAATATATTTTATCACAGTACCTTTAGGTGTCTCTCTTGACAGATTCGAAAAATTTTAATGGTTGCAAGGCAAACGTTATCGATAGACAAACAAATATTTCCATAATCGAACTTATCGAACTATAGCTACAAACTTGTCGCAGACACGCAGTTAAAAAAAAAAAATCAAGCTTTAGTATTTACCACAATATTAGGAGGTTTTAGTAGTTTCGAGGTCAATGGTTCTCAAAAGAGAATTGATGCAACATTAGTGTTGGTTACTATTGCATTATGTACTGCTCAGTTGCCAAACAGCTCATAGTTATTTAATCAACGTGTGAAAATAATTATTTATTATTTCCAATTTTAACTTTTTCTTTTAACACCTAGTGTTGTACTCTTTCTACTTCACTTAATTGATTGCAAAACCAAATAGGCTTTTCGTCAATGCAATTTTTTTTAACTACAACCTGTTTTAGGATTTGAAAAATAATACTCAAATAACTATTCTACTCAACTAGTCTAGCTAATATATTTCCTCTACCATTATTTCGTATGAGTTTATTTAAGCATTACTTAGAATATGCGTATTATACTTCAGGTCTATTGCCATTAACAGTATCGCTGAATGCCACGACAGGACAAATTAGTACTTCGTTAATACTAAATTTGCGATACAATGATAATACAAAAATATTGAGTCCATTTGAACATAAGTATACAATTATAATAAAAAAATGGATGATTGTAAAACTTTGTGACAACGGAAGCATTTCATGGCGTTCATTGCAAAATATTTCAGTGTTGATTTAATTAAACGATTCTTAAATTACATACTTAACATCCTCTGAGAGAGAGTTATTAGTTTTCTCTGATACATGATCAGGTAATTTTGGCGGCGCGTGGTCGTGTGGTTTGTGGGCAAACGCTCTGGTTCCGAAGCTGATGGCAGATGCTCTGCAACCCTTGAGTCTTCGAGAGCAGTACCAGGATATTCTCCCATCTGCGTTCTGTTTCTGGTAGCTATATGTGTATCCAGAGAGGACGAGGAGAGGGTGCTTGCCACCTCTTTTCGTCCAAAGAAATGTGCCTGTAGAAGAAATTGTGCATCAGTATGTTTCAGTACTAATGTAATAGAATTATGAATGTTTTGAGGATCGATTGAATTATCAAGCATTATGAAAAATGGCAGAGTTATCTTATAACGTGTAATAAACAATTTTAGATACAAACATATTAAATCACTAATATAACAATTTAACAAAATCTTTATAATTTGAGATTTATAACAGTCAGTTCTGTGCCGTCTAACTTTCGAGAAAAAATAATAGGGTTTCCTAATCTATGTATACTTTAGAATTTTAAAAGGCATTATTTTTACAAATATATACATATAAAACATGCTAAACTAGGTACCAAATATTTTCGTTGTGCCGTCAAGGCACTGTTCAGTCTGTTCGTCACTCTATACAAATGGTAACAAAAAACTGTAATAATAACAAATTACTTAAATATATCTTCGAAGATCTATACTTGGAAATATGACCTAATCTTTGATACTTTTTTTTTAAATAATAGGAGTATTATTACCTACAAACAGCACAATTATTAACTAAAACTCAAGTATTTTTTGGACAAATATGTCCAAGCCCCACGTGTCACGAGTGAATATATTATTAATTTAATTTAACTTTATCATTCATCAATTTATAAATGGAAATAATGCTAACAAATCCCAAAATGAAAACAATTTCACTATGCACCAAGCACTAGCTTCGAATACAAACTCCAGTAAAAAAATTCAATACGCCCTAACTAACACATTGTTTCTCTTAACAAACTTTGGTTTCGTATGATTATGATCTCCAATACAATCTAGGACATCGTACCGTATACTGGTAAACAGTTTTGCAGTACACCGCTTGGCCGTCCCTGGTTGGACCATGGTACACCTCCACTGAGCAGTTTCGTTGCGAAATTTTTGCAAGCTGTACGAGTAGCCTTTGAAGACTAGAAGTTCCCCCCCTCTTTGGGAACGGGCAAACGTTACTGAAAATGATTGGGATATTACCGTTTCAGTATTTTGAATTTCTTAGATCGATGTTTGGTCTTGGTATTTACACTTTGTGAGATAGGAATAAAACTACGGTTATTTTTGATACTTTTATTTTTTCTATAATTAAGTATTTGCTTCATGGTTAAAATTATTGTGTTTTTTTCAATACTTCTTGCTAGAGCTCCTTCGACTCAAACTTAGTACCGTCCATTTGTTCTTGCCTATCAAAGTATCGACCAAGAAATACTAGATTAAAGCCTCGTTTACACGAAGCGAGTTTTTCGACTTTCGAGAGGTTAAAATGTCCAATAATGTCCATGTCTGACTCGTAGGTAAAATCATCAGGCCATTGATCACTCATCGTATGAACTAAGCTCAAACATATGTGCAGGTACAATAGGAGCCTACGTTAATCTTAGATAAGTTCCATTAGGAGATAAATAGAAGTTCGGTTTATTATGAGTATGACTATCCTCGTTCAAGACCCTTACAAACTTCCCGTCCATATCAAGATATAACCGTGCTTTGCAGCCCTGGGTGCAGTTGTACCGCAGCTCTAGGCGAGACTTCACCGGGCTGCTGTACGTGTATCCTTTGTACATCTTGTACTTTTTCCCGTTCATCATTGTTATGTCCTTCACGTCTAGAAATGTGGAGACAACACTTGATATGATTAAAATGTTTTAAAAGAACACTAAAATTGACACGATGACAATGGTCAGCATGCAAAATTGGATTATGATATTATAAAACTAATTTTTCTGTTACGATAATCGACATGTAAGGTAGACAACGTCATTTTTCGAGTACGCCATACCCGAAAAAGGGTCATTTTACTTATCATCATCTGCCTAGCCTTTTCCTAACTATGTTGGGGTCGGCTTCCAGTCTAACCGGATGTAGCTGAATACCAGTATTTTATATGGAGCGACTGGGTAATACGATACCCGCTGGTATGACTGGTGTTCAGACTTTCGGGCTTCTGACGAACCGTAACGACTGTCAAAGATCCACGAATGACAGCCGTAGCTTAACCTCATCGATCGACCCGTGCAGCTGTTATCACTTAGCTACTAGCCCCACCACATCATCGGTCATTTTACTCATCATTATTAACAATTTTTACTATGGGACCAACCCATAATCGCGAAAATAAAATCAGTTTTTCAAAACATTTGTGTTCACATAAAACTAATAATAAAGTTTGATGGGTAGCTAAATCAATATGCGATTAAATTCCCTCTACTAGCAGTAGGTACTTGCACGAGTGTAATTATTACTACACGATTTAAATCCGCATTCAAACGAAATATGTTCTACACATCTATAGATACATACAGATATTATGTTATAGATGTTTCATCTCACGAAGGCGTCAATATGTGTGGGTGGGTGCAACTGTTCATGTGTGCGTGAAAGTGGTTCAGCCAATACTGAGCGCTCCCTAGCTTAAAAACATACATAAAACTAAATGTGCCCAGCACGCCACGGTTCGACTACATGACAAACTTTGACGCCGAGGGCACGTTTTTGATTCTTTGACGTGTGGCGGTCAAAAGGTTAAAGACATCCAGATAAGCCGAGGCATTTCCCAGATGTATGCTGTTTATTTATTTATATATATACCACACACCACCAGAAAACCAGAAAATACATAACAAAAAAATACCGATTATTACTACAAAACATACAATGGGCGGCCTTATCGCTACTTTTATACCTACATAGACGAAAATGTTTTTCAGCCCATCTAAAAATTTTCTGTAAGCCTTGTGCCATAAAACCGGTCATTGTTCACGAGTTTTGAGTATGTATGTTCTTTATGTGGTGCCCAATAAAGTGTTCAATAAATAAATAATTGGAACTGTATATGGAAGTCATCTGTCATTATTTTGGTGGCCACCATGTTGTGCCGTTCTTACTTAGATTAGGTGGGTATATAGAAAAATAGACCATTATCAAGTTCAAATAAACACGCAAGGGCAGGAGATAAAATGAAAAACTAAATCCCACGTTAAAATATATTTATTTTATTTCATAAAAATATGTTTTTATTTCAAATGTAAACCGTTAATATAATTAATAGTAAATAGCAGCTAGAGTTCTTTATTTACTCGTCGTGGACGCATTCTATAGTTAGAATATTTAATTTCCAAAATCATAATTTTTTTTCTTGAACACAGCTTTTTGTAAGTACCTATACGAAACTTGTCCTAGTTATGATATAAAAATCCATCAAAATAGGTGCTCGAAATGTCTGATCAATTAATTTAAACACATATTTGATGGGACTTCATAGACGTAAGTAAGACTTCATTTCACAATCTTAGATATTATAATTCCACATTCCATCGCCTACTTACTCAATTATCCATCCACCCAAATACAAAAAAAAAATACAATATAAGAAAGAATACAGAAGAAGAAAGAAAAAAAGAAGAAGAAGATTATAATACATTAGATACTTGATTTTTGAGTGAACATTTAAAATAAAAGGGTTTAAAAAGTTTTGTTTGCAATGGAATTTAAACTTTGTCACATATGACATTAGTTTGTTGTTCCATAACTTGATATTTATCTCAGATTCTGAATTAAAACTTCATAGTCTAACGTACCTTCCATCTGCCTTAGCATGGTAGTTTGGCGGTAGATGGTTATGGTGTCCAGCTGGTCTTAAGAGCTCTTTTCGATCATTCATCAAGATGTACGCGCTGCATTTGGACGTGCTCGTACATCGCCACTTGAATCCAAACTTAGTTTTGTAGTTAAACGTATAAGTGTAGTCTTTGTACATGTAGTATGTTCTACCGTTTACCAACAGCATCTCCTTGGGAACTGGAAAATGATAATCTTTGGGTAGAGAAAAAGCAACACAACATGCTTAAAAGTTTATTCATTCAGCAAGTTTTGATAGCGGCCTGGCTGTGTAAAGTGCACAGCAAATAGGTATTTCCTCTCTCTCTTTTATTAGATTTTATTGACACCTTACTGACACCTTCTTGTATAAACAGCAAGTCTCAAAGTATTACAACGTACGTAGTGTAATTAAAAATAGACAATATTCTTAAACATAACTGGCAAAATGTTGGTGTATATAACAGTTACACTTCTGCCTTCAGGGATTCTAGGCGTGTTGTTGTGTTTGTGATATTTCGTATATCTTGAATTGATGAAAAAAAAACAATTGTAAACAGCTCAATCATAGAAGACGACATGCAATGGGATGAACTCGATGGCCATGGTAAGTTAAAAATAAAGCCAAAAAGCAATCGGTTTTCATTTATAAAACAGATATGTAGATAGCTATGTTCGGAATCATATCGATCCGTCAACACACTGCAACCCTTTGGCCTTGAATAGTCCAGTGTGCAGGGCCGGATCAACAGATATATGTGTAGTACATTTGTAGGAATCGAGAGTGCAGGTGAAATGCATCGTTTACGTGGGTAAGTTTGTAAATATATGGCTGAGATTGATATTTTAGTTAATATTATCGAATCTGCTTTTCTTCATCATCATCTGCCTAGCCTTTTCCCAACTATGTTGGGGTCGGCTTCTAGTCTAACCGGATGCGCTGAATACCAGTATTTTACATGGAGCGACTGCCTATCTGACTTCCACAATCCAGTTATTGGGTAATACGATATACCCCTTGGTCAGACTGGTTATCAGACTTCAGAGCTTCTGACTACCCGTAACGACTGTCAAAGATCCACGAATGACAGCCAGGACCAACAACTTAACGTGCTTTCCGAGACACGGTGGGGTCTCGGTATGTAAAGATGGTTACCCATCCACAGACCAATTGCGGCAAACGTAGCTTAACCTGATCGATCGACTTGTGCGGCTGTTATTATTTAGCCACGGACCCCTTCGACTTGCTTCTTCATCATTAGGTACATTTAATGTTATTATGTAATGACAAAAATAATGTATTGTTTCTACTAGAGTCTTTTCAAGGTTTGTTGATATCATTATTTTTATTCGAACCCTAGGAGGGTTCAGAGCTACTTTTTAATATACTGAAATAAAGTCGATTACCAAAATTGGTATAAAAGGAAGCATAATAATTTAAGAGGACTGTAAAATGAAAAACTTAATCAGACATGGTAAAAAAAATGGTTGCCTGTAAAGTCGGTTTTACGGGCGAAGATTTTACGTGACAACGACCGATCATCCGATCATAGTTGAGTGGGAGAGAGACGCAAGGCATTCGGCGGGCCTCTCTCTCGTTCGGTGACTCATCGTAACGTTACCGAGCGTTACACTTTTTCATAAGTGACTCCCAGTCGCAACCTAATTTAAGACGTTGTCACGTCAAAAATTTATTTTAAAAAACAAAGACTATAATTTGGAGTAGATAGGTAGGTTCGTGAGGAAACCGGTAGGTGTTAAAACCAAAAAAAATCGACGACATGTGACATCTACCAACCCGCACTGGACCCGCGTGGTAGATTACAGCCCACTCCTCCTCTCACCGAGAGGAGGCCTGTGTCCCAGCGGTGGGAACACTATAGGCTGATTATGATATGGTAGGTTCCTCATTAAACCACACGACGCGACGGTACTTGTCTAAAAATTCTATGATGTTGAAAATATTTGACATATAACCATGAAGAGTATTTATAGAAACATACTGAACCTTCCATACATAAGCTTTTACAATCATATTAAAATCCTAATTAACGCACAAGACCTCCTCGAAAGAGGTGGTACTTAAATAGATGACACTAGCCTTTACCAGCGACTTCGTCTGAGTGAAGTTTGGAACTTATACCAATGCGAACATATGGAAGATTTTTTAGACCACTGTTTGTCCGTCTGCTGCAAAGGTTTTTGTTTACGTACTATTTTATTTTAAAATACCTGCCATTTTCTGAAGCATAGTACCTCGGCGGGTCGTGGTAATGTTCTCCGGATGCCCTCAAAAGCTCGTTTCGCTCATTCATCAAGATGAACGCGTTGCATCCAGACGTGCTGGTACAGCGCCACTTGTACCCTTTCCTAGTTGTACATCTAAAAGTATACGTGTAATCGTTGTACATGTAGTATTTCCGACCGTTTTCCAACAGCATTTCCTTTAGAACTGGAAAATAATAAGTTTAAACGTACAGATAAGATAACTTTTTAAAGTTGATACCGTCTCATAATTATCAAAGCCATTCAAGTTTTATCGGGTTAAAATAAATTGACTTTGAAAATCCTCAATCTTATGAAAACTCATTAAAGGTAACTTTTCCATAGACCTCAGAATGGAAAAAATGTTCAATTTGCATGTCCATTTTACAAACGCTATCGATAAAAACCGCAACCGCGGCCGACCGATCTTTGGTTTTTAGGGACCGTGATTTTCGTAGCTCGCTACGCAACGGCAGGCGCACTGGCTACGGCGTAGCTTACACTTCCGAAGTGCAGGCTACGGCGTAGCTCTGTATTGGAATTAGTCAATACGTTGCTAATCAAATAGATTCGACCATATTTCGCAAGAAAGAGATCATAAAATGTTCTTTTAAAATATCATGTAGGCAATAAAAACATTGCACTCATACATACAAAACACAATCAGCCTATAATTTTCCCACTGCTGGGAAACAGGTCTCCTCTCGGTGAGAGGGAGTGGGCCGTAATCCAACACGCGGGCCCAGTGCAGATTGGTAGATGTCACATGTCTTCGAATTTTTGGTTCTAGGACATGCCGGTTTCCTCGGGATGTTTTCCTTCACCGTTTTGAGAGCAGTGGTGATGAAATAATTTACTCAAAACAAAGCGCTGTCTGGTTACACAAGGTTCTTAAGGTACACATTTATTTTAATCATTCGAATAAATACACATTGTATACATTCAGATTTTGTAAAATGACATACATGTTAAACTTATAAATCTATGGAAAAAATATTGGCCACGCCTGACTAGAATAATGGCATGTTAAACAAGTATAAAGTAGGGTTCCGTATAGCTGTCAATATATCTATGCTGATTTTATTGATTTACATATACATTCAACATTGGTTAGGAAAGGTATTACTTCTACCCCCTTACTAATAAACGTATTATATTAGATGAATAGTTACACACCGATTTCTCTCTTGCAGTCTTCAGTAATTTGACTTTCGAAAGAAGAAGACAAAGCGTTGTGTAACTATACAACGTTTATTAGTAAGGGGGTAAATGTATATGTTACCGGCCAAACTCGATTTTAGGATGAACTAGTTTCGCCTCACTAACTTATGTCTGACATATTCATTGATCAATTTCGTTCATCGTTTAATTATGGTTTATTATCAAACACATATTATTATAATCCTACAAATTATTTAAAATCATGAAAGAGGTTGCGTCGCTAACACTATTGGGAAACTTATCTCTGTATTATGATTAAAAAAAAAACAATAAAAAGAAAAATAAACTAGCTTTAAAACACACTTGTTGTTACAAATAGTTTTTGGGATTATTATAGAGGATGCTCATCGTTAATTCTACTGGAAAGCTTAATTGATCAAAATAGTACCTATTGCACTTTTAATACTATTATAGTTTATTTTTAAACACACAGAATCCGTAAATCAGTTTATGGAATACATAAAGAGGTTGCTAAAAATTGGAAATCTTATCTAACAATATTTAAATTGATTAAAAAGTACCTAACCCGTATGTAATTATGGCATATTTTTAAATAACGTATGAGCTTTCTTTGGATTTTGTTCATTAATTTATTTTTTGGCTCATTACATTTGGGAGAATATGGTTACAAGTACGAATAATTCCATCGCTCTACAATAATAGTTAGATACCTACCTAATATCTATGATATTGTAGTGTTTTTAAAACTGCCCGTCATTTAATGATTCCCTCTCCAAAACTACTTAAAGTAAGTACCTAATACTAAACACAACAGGTACTTATAGTAAATATTGTGACAAGTCCATCCTACTGACAAAAACTTAGCCTAACATCTATGCTTTTTTATAAATAGGTATAAATGCAGCACATTTAGGAAAATACTGTAGGTATTTCATAAAAAAAAAACGTACGAGACTCACAAAAATGCCGTAATGCGACAAAAAAGGTAATTTAAAAAAAGTTTACAAACTAGAATCTTAAATTTAATTTTTGTACGAATAAGTCTAAAGTAAAATGTCAGGTACATAAAAAATATATCCACGATTTAAGTCGTAGTGACTAGTAAATTGACTTCTTACAACTTCAGCCTCATTTTTACCCTCTTTAACCAACTTTGTGTTTTAAAATTTCTTCTTTTTTATTTTTATTTCTTATACCTACATCACTGCAGTATAAATACAGAGTGTCCTGTGGCAGATTTCAAAGTTTGAACAAACGTTATTTCTGAACACTTTAGAGTGGCGCGGGGGGAGTCGCTGAAAGCGTAAGCTCTGCGGATTTTTAGTTGCCATGAAGCGGTTGTGTGGAGTGCACCGCGCTTTTGCCATCGAGGCGTACATTTCAAGTGGGTTTTCGCTTACTAAAACACGTCCTCGACTTAGTATTAGTTACGATATTCGTCGATTATGTGATGGACCATCGATTAACCTTATTTAGTCTTGGGTAGCAAAGTTCAGAGCTACAGGATCAACATTAAACAGCCCCAGACCAGGACCTATACCAGCGGTAGCCACGGACGAAAATGTTGTACATTATGGTTTCTGTGACTGAAAATGTTTATCACTTCGTGCACGTTCATCGATATTAGGAATTACGAAATCAACCTTACAGGTTATAGGTAATGCGAAAAAAAACTTAAGTTCCATACGTATAAAATTCAAATCGTTCAAGATTTACACTATTCAGTTTCAGTCGCTATGTAAACGCGTTTTTGAACACATGCGAGCTAGACTTGACAAGTGCGCTAGGCGTGATGGTCAACATTTGGAGAACGTGGTTTTCAAAAAATAAAATCCTTATTTATTGTGTTTAAATAACAATAAACATTCTTTGTAATAAGAGGTGTAGGTAGTTTATTTTGGTAAATTTTTCAAACATTGAATTCTGCCACTGGACACCCTGTATCATATTATATAGCAGTGGTGTATATAAAAAATAATATGATTCTAAAGTAAGTGTTACATAACTACTTGCTGAGAATTTACTAATGGAAGAAGTATAACGCTTTCTGGATCAGGAACTTACTTAATTATGGCTTTGGAGAACACTAGACTAGATATTGTTTTGTTGGTATAATTATTTATGAGAATTAAGGCGAAAGCGTCAGTGTAGCCCACGAAATTCAAATTTTCTTACGTTTTTAGCAATTTGCAGGTCAGTATCAGGTTGTATGTTGATCTATTGAATATGATTCGCAGCCGTAACAGATATTTATTTATAGAAAAAAAAATCTCAAACGCTCTAATCTAAGTTCATATTACCCTATTGAATGAATCCATACTAATATTATAAATTCGAAAGTAACTCTGTCTGTATGTTACCTTTTCACGTCCAAACTACAGAACGGATTTCGATAAAATTTGGCAGAGAGATGGATTTCATCCCGGGGAAGGACATAGGACCGTTTTTATCGACATACCTCGCGGGCGAAGCCGCGGGCGGTAGCTAGTATTTCATAAATATATAAAATCATGACATTTGACGCCAAATCTAACTCAAGGTATTCCCGATTCTAACGATTATAATTCAAGACAACACTGACTAGAAAGGACTTTAAGATGCATCAGGACACACAAAGTTATATCCAATACAATTCTTAGTACCTATTATGTTTAAAATTAGATTATTTATACAGTAATGACATAATACTATGTTAAGTACTTGATAAGTTCAATTACATATAAATCCATGATACGAATCAACATCCATGTAACAAAATCCCGCGGCATTTTCATCGCTCCTTTTCCCCCTTTCTTATTCTTCCAGTTCTTTTTCCAGAATTTGCAGCACTTCACAGCGCGACAGAGGGTATATACCGCATTTTTTAAAACCAGTAATTATATTTTCTTCAGTTGTTTCATTTAGATCAATAGACTTATTTACAAGGTCATAGAATACGTCTTTTGGCAGTGCTGAAACTGGACCGCTACAGGTTGAATGTTTCTGCCAGCAATGCAGCAGACCCGTTGGTGTTTGGCGCCACTCGTTCAACACTGTCCGCCAGGCCGATTGCAGGTACTCATAGTACTCAACATCAAAGGGACGAAGACGGCTAGAATTGCCCACAGGACAAATAAACTTAATATCATGCTTCTCACACATCCTTAGTGCATGGACACTAACATGTGCGCTCATATTATCACAAATTAGAACTTTCTTTCCTGGTTTGTCTTTTATTCTTGGTAGGAAATGTTTCTCCAGCCAGTGATCAAACACATTTGTCTCTATCCAACCAGTTTTCGAAGAACTCGTGTTTGAATGATCACTAGGAGAGGCAGGATTTGCTTTGAAAATGAAGAAGGGAGGTATCAGCTCTCCAATAGCATTACCACAGAATACAACTGTGTACATTGACTTCGTACAATAATTATCCAGTGCTGGGTGACGAGAAGCACGTTTAAACAAAAGGTTTTTTTTCTTCGGCTCATGTTGGAAGCCGCATTCGTCTACATTGTAGATATTGTCGGGACTCACATCACCCATGTCTCGTTGCAGGCGATCAAAAAAGTCGTTCACCGTCGTGGTATCTATTACAATTTGTTCTTTAGAGGGATCTTCATTGAACATGATAATTTCTTTTACATCTTCGTTCCTTTCCATAAATTGGTTACACCAAAATATTCCTGGCTTGTTCTCAAGAAACCTCATGGTATTTTTGTCCACGGCGTCTAGGTAAGCTTTCACAACATCTGTGATGTCTTGGAAAGTAATCGGAATGCCCATATCATTTAAAGCGATTAAATGGCGCTTGAAAATAATCTCTTCTTTCTTTGTTACCGACAATCTTAGGCCAGGCAGCGTTTGCCTTGTAGGTTTTTGTCTGAGTCTGAATCTTATAGTGCCTACGGGTATCTGGTAGAGCTTTGCAGCTTCTTTTACGGATAGTGCATCCGATTGAATTTTCGCTAAAGCATCTCGCAATATTGCTTCTGTGTATGTTTTTATTCTCGGCTTTTCTCGCGATTTTCTGCGGGGTTTGCATTTAGGTTTTCGTTCTTCAATATATGAAGGTTGTGGTTCTTCAATGCTTATAGGTCCCGGTTCTTCAATGTATATTGGTCCCGGTTCTGCAATGTATATGGGTAACGGTTGTTCAATGCATATAGGTAACGGTTGTTCAATGCATATAGGTAACGGTTGTTCAATGCATATAGGTAACGGTTGTTCAATGCATATAGGTCCCGGTTCTTCAATGTATATGGGTTCCGGTTCTTCAATATATATGGGTTCCGGTTGCTCAATGTATATGATTTCCGGTTGTTCAATGTATATAGGTTCCGGTTCTTCAATATCTATGGGTTCCGGTTCTTCAATGTCTATGGGTTCCGGTTCTTCAATGTCTATGGGTTCCGGTTCTTCAATGGATCTAGCTTCTGGATCTTCATAGTCTGCAAAAAAAAACACAATCGTAACAACAATTTAATGGTACAATTACTTATCTTATTAGTAAATAGTATCTAATAGAAAGCAGAAACAGTGTTAAACTAAATTAATTATATTCTTAAGACTAGGGACGGAATGTGAGGTGTTGGTTTGCTATCGTGTCACTTGGGATGAAAAGATCATGATTTGGCTGAAATTTATTATACTCAATGAAAAAAAAAAAATATATATACATAATTAATACATTATGATACGCAAGGAACTACTATTACAATGGAGCTACAATTTATGAAGATGGCTAAAAATGTTTATTCTTGTTAAAAATAAAAAAATACTCAATTTAGTTTGGAAATGTTGCCTCATCTGTTATTGCAGGGGTTGCCAACTTGGTTAGACCCAATACCTACTATTCACTGACGACACCCTGTGCGATCTACCAATTACATACTTCTTGAAATCTTAAATGAAACAGCATAGTTCAGTACTTACACAATTACGTAGTATTTTTATTTTATTATAAGAGGGAAAATATAACTCGTAACCACTCGTAACTCCGCTAGTCTGTCGTCAACTGACTGAAGGATTGACAACCACCCGCGCCCCACTCCTGCGGAACACGCTTCCCGCTTGCAGCAGTTAGTGATTAGGTACGTTGCGCAGTTTGTTCTACATTATTTTTATTTTTTCCTTGCCACAATCGACTAGTCGATCGCGATCGACCGGTTGGCCCGGCCGACACAGGGGTCTGTGTTATTGTTTGGTAGGTACACTACATACAAGACTTAACTAATAATAGCTTAACTTTTAAATGCAGGGTAGGGTTGCGGAATCAACTTAGCATATTAATGACTTAGGGCTCCCCTAATCTTTATAATAATAATCTTTATTACATAAGAAAGTGGTAAACAAAAAGTAAAATAATTAAACTGTAATAATTCCGTAGCCTTAAATCCTGACGTAAGTTCCATCAGTATAAAGATGGTACTTCGGAGGCTTATGAGAATGGTCACCAACTGCTTTCGACAGCTCTCCATTGTTTAACACCACCAAGAACGCCTTACACTCAGCAGTGCTCGTACAACGCCATCTGGATCCGATTTTTGTCTTAAACCCAAATGTATAAGTATAATCTTTATACATCAAATACTTCCTTCCATTGGCCAGTTTCATCTCTTTGTATGTGGCTGGAAAATGAGAAAAATGTGTAGTTTATCAATATGTCATCATCATCATTTGTTTATCGAAGTCTACTGCTAGACACAGGCCTCGCCAATCGTCACCATCTGCCGAGCCTTTTCCCAACTATGTTGAGGTCCAAATCCGATACAGCTTAATACCAGTATTTTACATGGAGTGACTGCCTAACTGACTTTCACAACCCAGTTACTGGGTAATACTGTACTCCTTGGTAAGATTGGTTGTCAGACTTTCGGGCTTCTGGCGACTCGTAACGACTGACAAAGTTCCACGAATGACAGCCGGGACCAACGGCTTAACGTTTCCGAGGCACGGAGGGGTCTTGGTAGGTATGTATAGATGGCCACCCATCCACGGACCAGACGCGGCAGTTTAACCTAACATAGGCCTCTCTAATCGCACGCCATTTAACTCGATCATCGGCTACTCTCATCTACCTGCGTTCAGCCACACTACGAAGTTCGTCGACCAAGTCTGAGGGGGTCTTACAGCACCTAAGCACCTTGGTCTTAATGCCCTAAATGTCTTTGTCTTTAATTTTAATGTTTGTGAAAAAATTAAGACAAAATTCTTATGACATCACAAATTCGCAATTCCAAATCAGTCCCAAGCAAAAATTGGGTCCCTATATAATTTTTTTTTCGAATTTGTTTTAAAAAAGAGGTTATTTAACGGAAACTGAAACAGTAATGATTGCGTAGCACTTTATTACATGAAAACTAAAAATACAATGAAGATAAAACTAAGACTGCGTGACTGTTTTTAATTACTGAGATTAAAAATAAGCTATTATTAAAACAACTAGATACATAGCCACTCTTCCTACTTTATATTAACAACGGCACATATTTATAAATACTTGTCCAAAAATAGTTTTTCTATTGAATATTTATAGCCATGAAAAAGTAAAAACCTCTTTTATAATTTTCGTGGATAAGTCACGCAGTCTTATATCATTAAAAACTAATTTAGTTATAATTTGATTACTGTAACAGTGAAAAGCTTTATTGGTTTACTGTAATTTTACTCGAAAATACACTGTTTCGTTATTATTATTTTATACACGCAACAAAGTGACATCATTAGAGTTAAAATTTATTGTAAAATAAGATTTAAGTTTTAGTTACTACAAACACGAAAGCATCATTTATGTTGTATACTCTTTTGACGTGACCCACTGGCGAAATATAAGCAAATATAAAGGCTCCTACGAACAGGCGCGACACGGGATATAATCGCGCGCGACACAACGGCACCGCTCGTTGCGCGACTTGCGGTGCCTTTGTGTCGCGCGCGATTTTATCGCGTCTTAATCCCGCAGCCTGGCCGCGACGCGACGGTGCGCGACGTGTTTCTGGTAGAACAATTTCCATGACGTTTTCATTGAAATTGTTCTACTAGAGTCGCGTCGCGCCTATTTGCGGGTGCTTGTAGTCGGTTTGTGGATTAAAATTACAATTTTCTCGTAATTGTTTGGAAAAAAGTGCACAATATCACTAAAAAAAAGCACAACTACTGATTTTGTTAACACAATGATATCAGATAAAATGTTCAAAGTAAACTTTTCTCTCAACAGGTTTAAGTTAATATGATCAAAATTACAGTAAACCCTATACACATATTAGCAAAATAATTGACATTAATTTTACACAAAAGCCGAAAACAATCTTATACTATTTTATGATCTTTTTATTTGTCAAAACATTACACGAGTAGGTACAGGATTATGTGAATTCATATTTTAATTACATATAGTCTAAGGTATAACAACGACCGAATTATGTTTTTTTATAGGGTAAGGCCGTTTGTACACTGCCACGTCAACGTGACGTCAACGAGAACTAGATGACGGCGCCGAAGTAGCGATACATACATTTACTATGACCGCGTGTCCACCGCATGCCGTCACCGGGATGTCACGCTCGGTCCGAATAATCTCGTTTCTCGTTGACGGTGACGGGTGGACGAACGGTGTAAGTCTAAGTAAGCACGGTCGCCTTTTTGACGCAGGTTTTTTAAACTTCGCGGTCAAAAAAACGTATAGCTACCCGCATACGAATCATTTGCGACTGCTACCAGTAGTCAGCAACGTTAAACACTTTTCATACATTTTGAAGTGTGCTGCCCGCACACGAGTTGCCACAAGTGGTGGTAGCGACTGCCCATATGTGAGTTTCTTAAGGGGCCAGATCACCGGCCCACTCACTCTCACAGAACGGAGGCCTGTGTCCCAGCAGTGGGAACATTATAGGCTGATTATGTATTATTATTTGTCAATAATGTTACGGGTAGGTATAGTTTTAACTAATGTTACATTACATAACAATGAAATAATGATGCAATAGCTATTAATTATGATTTCGGGATCCGGTGAGTAAAGGCTCACGCAGGCAGGCGCCACGCGATTCTGGTAGAACAATTTCTATGAAGTTTTTATAAAAATCGTTCTACTGGAGGCGATCCGCGCTTGTCTGTGGCAGCCTTTAAGAACATAAAATAATAACTAAGTCATTTGAATAGTCAAACAACTACACAATTTAACAATACATTAATTAAGTTTTGCACATTTTAAAACATTATTCAACACACATTAACTAAATCAACATCTACCTATAAGTATTTCTATGTTAGGGCTCATTCACACTGGGTCCGTCAACGACGATTCGTCAAAAAAGACGATACGTAATGACGGATGAACGTTCACATTGCATACGGAATCGAGTTTTTTCGAGTGATTTAAAACTGAAGGTTTTTGAAAAAAGACGAAACGTCATTTAAGACGTAGCCGTCATTTTTCACGATTCCGTAATAGTGTGAACACGGGCAATTAAAATGTATAGCCGCCCATACAAATCAAAATAACGATTCGTAAAAAAAGACTATTCGTCAAAAAACACGAATCGTCTTTGACGGATTTGTGTGAATGAGCACTTAGTATCTTAATTAAATTTACTGATCTAAACACACAGGTGTTAGCAAAAGAAAGAAAAGAAAAAAAAGCGATCAAAATTTAAAAAAAAATTCAGCCCGTTACCAATTTTTAATCTAATTAAGCAGCTAGTAACGAAGAAAGATTAAAATTAAAAGATCTATCACTGCCATAAGTCAGTGATTAATCCAATTCAGTATATTTACTAAGTTCAATTGTCATCTGCAGTCTAACAGTGCAATAATTTATAATTAGTTACCGTCATTGGCTTTTACAGGGTTATTTTAAATTGTCTAGGTAAACTCATCGACCGCAGTTATTGTAGTTTACTTGAAATGTCAGTTTAGAAAATTTGTTTCTTTTTAGTAAACTTCACAGACGTGATAGCTATCGATATATAACACGATAAATTTAAGAAATTTGTTTTTCTCAACTCATACTTTAACCGGTAAAGCTCCGCGTGTGACCGATGGGTCACGAAATAATAGAAAATCAATTGTGTCTCATTAGCGGAGCTTACCCCTTAAGAGCGTAGACGGGCTGCGCGGGAATTGAGAAATAGGTATTTGAAGAAACTATTGCTGTCTCTCTCCCTCTAGTCTCCCCCCGTAGAGTGCGATAGGGACAACTGCAGCTCAGAACGATTTTACCTAGAAAAAACCATGACCGATCGACGTTTCGTATTCCCCTGTTTTCTCCTCAAAACCTAAGCCGATTAAAATATTTTTGGTATCAAAATTTTAAGGAAGAATAGATCTATGCCCGTATCATTTGTTTTTATCTTAAAAACATTTTAATTTTCTTTGGAAGTCGTCTGATTACGTAGGTAAAAACGGGGCATTTTTTTAGGTTTTCAGAAAATCATATTTATTTTTGTAATAATTTTTTGAAAAAAAAAAAATAACAGGGGCATGCCTTCAATATACCTAGATTTTTATAAATAAAAATGATTACTCTTGAGGCATTATCCAGGAAGAGAATAGGGGAATACGTTTGTATGGAAAAAATGCAGCCCGTCTACGCTCTTAAGCTCCGCTAATGAGACACAATTGATTTAAGTAAAAAAAAAAAACATCAAATCTTTCATTTTTTATTTTATCGTGTTTAGATATAGAGTTAAGCTAGCCAATTTAAAATAATCCTGTAGTATGGGTTCATCGATGTATCTTCAATTGATTTCAAAGTCGATCAAATTATCAAAAGCTATACATAAGTTCACCATTATTGGTCTGGAACAACGATTTCGTGAAATCTCACAATTCTGTAATTCAAAGGTCTTATTATACTTAGGGCTGATTTTTCCATCGACAGATAACTGTTATTCGAGGAATAAAATTGACGTTTGACAGTTTTTGTATGAAATAACTGTCAAAATTTCAAAATTATTCTTCGAATCTTCGAATAAAGTTATCAGGTGATTGAAAAATCTGCCCTAAGCGATATTTAGGGACCCTGTCGTCGAATCGGGATGGCGTAATAAGAGAAAAAGAGGAAGGGAGGGAGTTGTTTTTGTAATTGGGACCCAGGACCCACCCCCCCCTAATAAAAACACATCACCATATAAAATTTTATATTGTAATGTGTTTTTCATAGGGGGTCCCTATATATATTTATTTATGGTGCTGATATCGGGCCCTAAATATCGTGTAGTTTTTGTAATACGGAGTTTTGACGGCAACGTTTTTTATAGGACACCCAATTCCTATAAAAAACGGTGCCGTCAATAACTGCTGCAAATTGACGGTTTTCATGAAAATGGCAGCATTTTGCATGTAATAATAAATTATGCTAGGTATAAAATAGAGCAACATTTTGATACCGCTTCAAACTACAGAATGTACCTATGTGATAACGGAATAGAATGTTTTTTTTTTATGATCCTTGGTGTCTAACAATAAAAATTGCAACAAACACATATTAGACTGCTTTAACAATAACATCAGTATTCATAAACAATATAATCGCATGATTTGTTAAGATTTTCTTTCATAAGTTTGAATCTTCCATCTTCAGTTTCTACGAAGATTTTGGGGGGATGGCAATGTTCGCCTGGCTCCTTTTTGATGGAGAAGTCGTTGTTGACAATCACGCCGACGTAGCACATGTTGGTATTGATGCAGCGCCATCTCTTTTTCAAGTAAGGAGTCTTGGAGTAATAGTGTCCCTTGTATTTTAGCAGCAATTTGTCCTGGACCGTTGTTATCAGTTGCACTGTAAGAAATTATGCTGATGTAATATTCGTTCCAAATGGGTTTTTTATAACTAAAAATAACTTAAATTTTAAACGCTCGACATGATAGTTGTTACTGTTGTTGTGATAAAAAATAACTGTGATGTATTAGATCTAAATAAGGAGTTAATTCAAAAAAATATTATTAAAGAAAAACATAGGTATTTTTATTTCTTTTGTGTTGTATCATTTTTCAGTGTAGTGTGAGTTGAGGGTATAAAACAACAATAATTTAGCTTTGATACATGTTTATTTATTATATGACTAACGGCTGATTTCACCAAAGTCAGATATCTTTTCTCCGTTGAATAAAATTGATATCTGCCAGTTCTAGTATGGAAAACCTGTCAAAAATTCAAAATAAGGATAAGAGTTATTCTATAGTATAAAAGTTTGGTGGAATTCGCCCTGTATAAATAAATAATTTTTCATATATTTGGCTGATTATATTTCAAGACCGTAGAAAAAACTTCACAAAAGCTATTCGTTTCTACCTAAGTCCTTTGGTTTATGTCCGCAAAACTACTTTACAAGCAGCTTAATTATAATTACTTTTGATTTTTGAACTACGTCAAACTATGACATTTCTTGTCATTGATGTCAGTTGCTGTCTTATAAGAACATTCACGCGTGTCGTTTTTGTGACGTCATTGACGGTTTCTTTTTTTGTAGTTGCGTCGTTTTTTGAACTACGTCAAACTATGAAATTTCTTGTCATTGATGTCAGTTGCTGTCTTATAAGAACATTCACGCGTGTCGTTTTTGTGACGTCATTGACGGTTTTTTTTGTAGTTGCGTCGTATTGTGGCTAGTGATATTAGCACGAACGCGCGGCGTAAATGTACCGTAAATTGGAACGATTTTAAAATTTGATATAAAATACTCGTTTTGCGCATAATATTTACTTAGTTTTAAGACTTTATTCATATCTTTGAGTGATACCTACTAATTGTGCTTGCAAAAATTTTAACCAAAAGGATCGTTGTATTAAATCCTTGAATTGTGTAACGTTACGCGTTCGTGCTATTATAGTCGTCGCGTTTAGCATGGAAATAATGGTCATTGACGCAACTACATTTTATAGCATTTTTTTGTTTCAAATAGTCCGTTAACGTCCTAAATCAATATCTATCGTCATCTTCAACATGTCCCAATAAGGAAAACCAATACATAGTAAATTGTTTGGGTTCCTGAGGAAAGATATAAGGCAAAGGGCAATAACCGCTGTTTTCATGCATAAACGCGACAAAGGACCTTTGGTCCTTAGTATAGTCAGTTTTCGTAGGCTGACTGTTGTTCATTATATGTAATTTTGTTATCTATAGTCTACTAAATACTATTCTTGTTAATTTGTATCTTAATCCTTGGGTTATTTGTATGTGGACTTCGAATGCTGAGGCTTTCCATTTCTGGCCTTCTGGTACTCTCTCGGAGGATGTAAATGGTCCTTGGGTTTCTTCGGTATAACCTTTGTATCTGAACAGTTTTGTTTTTCAGTGTTGTTACATATTATTTCCCCTGAAATGTTTCAGATTTTATTACTTACTAAATTGCGTTTGGAAAAAAATTCATTTAAAAATGCGTGAAATGCAAAATACCCTCATCCTTATTTGAAGTCGTTTAGTACATTACAATAAAAATACTATACTTTTCATGAGTCAAATAAATAAATACTTACTTTCTGTTTTTCATTATACAAGGTGAAATGAAATTAGCTAACGAAACTCCGCAGATGTGATAGCATATCTAATGATGATAAAACAAAGAATAAATTAATTTGATGAGGTTTTTTGGGGTCATCAACCGCAGGTAGTGTAGTAACTTGTTTTTTTGTGTTAACTTCACAGACGTAATGGGATGATATCTAAACACGATAAAACAATAAATAAAAACACATTTTCTGAACTCATGCTTCAAGCAACACTACTACAAGTGGTCGTTGACCCCAAAAAAATCACCAGATCTTTTTTATTTTATCGTGTTTAAAACCCATCCCGCCTGTAGAGTTTCTCTAGCTAATTTAATTTGACTCTGTATATCTGAACTTTTGCAGCCGTTGATTTAGCTATTTAAAACAATACATTTGAGTATTAATTTTATGATTATTAAATTAAAGGACGATGAATTTTTAAAATAACTTTAATGTTTATTTTCATCATAAATATTTGGTCTGTACATACTACTTACATTGTATTCTAACACAGAATATGATTGAGCTAAATATTACTATAAAACCTCGATCAACAAGTAATTAACCTACTCACAATTTTGGACAAACTGGTTGTTTAAAAAGACCCTTCACGAAGCCGTCACCTACGCATGCTGTACATAAAACTAAGTAACTGTGCAAAAATAGTTGCTGGGAAACGACTTTCATTTTTGGTGTGAAAATTCGCTGTTTCCGGTAGCGCGCTATGTAACGCACACAGGTACAGGGATTGTTGGAAAATATCGAGATTACTCGTAAAAAAAAAAAAAAACGTCGAAAAAAGTTGTAACGTTGACATTCAATAACTCCGTAACCAGGGGGCCTAAAAATGCCACTTTGGCAGAATCATAACATGATAACATTATGAATCATAATATGGCGAAGACAGCCCATGTTTTTCTTTTTTTCGCTGCACTACGTAGGTATAACCAAAGAGATTGGGATTGGATTTGGATTGGATTGATTGGTATTTTAGCACAGACAAAAAAAAAATTAAAAATCCTTCACCAATGGGATTTGATACGATTAACTTAACAGTTAACTGTCCATTATGATTCATAATGTTATCCTTTTATGATTCTGCCAAAGTGACCTTTTTAGGCCCCCAGAAAGCTACCAGAAGGCCAATTCCCGTAAGTAAAAATGTTCAAAATCTTGACACAGTCTCATCTCGGCGACAAACAAATGTCAAAAACTTGTCAAAACGTAGGAAAATTTGCAAGTATTTTTGACAGATTGAGACTCAGATCAGACTGAACGTTCTCAAAATTACGAGAATTGCTCCTCTGGTATGGTCCTGTACAACAAAAATTTTGATCATAATAACGGGAAAAACTAGTGAGTAGTGTGACTTCTCGGCTTCGTAAAGGGATTTGTACACCCTTGTTCATCGATTTATATTAACTTACTATACCTAATGATGAATTAGATATAAGTTGACCTATTGACCGACAAATTAAAAGCAATAAAGACAGTTCATTTCCTTTCAATTTATGTTTAGACCATTTGAGATAAACTCGAATGAAAGAATCAAATGAAAGGCAAGAATGAACCATCACATATCGCATCTAAACCCACTAGTAATAATCACTAAGAATCACCTCAGGGGCCGTATTAAGAAGTGTTCAATCGCTAAATTCGCTATGTCAAAAGATGGTCACATTTCTGTGACGATAACAATGACATTTCAATTGTATTGTCTCGCTGACTCCTTCTGAAAATCATATCTATCGTTCCATGCAGTGAGCTCACTCTTCTCAGTTCGCGCGATCTAACTACGGTAAAGGCAAATCTAACGATTTAAATATGTGTTAAATCCGTCATTGATCTGTTGCGAAAAAGAGATGTTGCTATCCGTCCTGTATAGCTGCATCTCCCTCTCACACTTGAGTTATCATGGTTCTAAAACGTCATAATACGGCCTCAGTTTTAATTGAATTCAAGGAAAGGTTATCGTTTATGCGCCCAAGAAAATTGTGCATCACAGTTGTAGAGTCCTTCAGAGTTCATGTAGAACTCTTTAGGAGGATGCTCATGTTCTTTAGGTTGCCTAAATACTGTTAAGTTCTGGTCTACAGAAATTGTGGAGTAGCAATGTCTAGTGTGAAGGCACCTCCAACTCCATTTGCCCCTCGGAGCCTTGGTGTAGCAGAAGCCCTGGTACCGAAGTAGACGCTTGCCATTCACCGTGTATATTATCTCCGCTACAAAGTTCAAGATTATGTTTATAAGTTATTTTAGGACTTAAGCTTATATTAAAATAATTATTATTATTATCTACAAATTATAATACAGGTATCACCACCGCATAAGCGCATATAGGTAAACACGACGAGACATAAAGCTATACTTTTCCAGTTTTAGCTAACTTCGCATTGTATAGGCTTTTCGTACAATGAGAAATCAGCTTATACTGAAAATGTGTAGCTCAGCTTGATATATGTCGTCGTGCGTACAGGAAAATTACCCAAGCATTATACAATAGAGGCAAGAGGAAATTACACACATAGACTAATGAACGCAATTTCTATTTTCCATGATCTCTGAAAGTTTAGACAGAGGTGCCCTAATCCAGATCAATCTGTCAATAATGTTAATCTTCAGCATCAGGTGTAATGACAACTCACTTCAAGCTCACTTCACCAAAGCTTTCACGGTGAAATTTTTACAGAATAGGTCTGCCACAGTTTGGTCAACTCAAGCCTTTCGTTTATGCGTCCAAGTTAATTGTTCATCAGTGTCGTAAAGTCCAGAAGAGGTTCTATGGAACTCTTTAGGAGGATGCACGTGTTCCTTAGGTTGCCTAAACACTGTTAAGTTCTGGTCCACAAAAATTGTGGTGTAGCAATGTCCAGTGTGAAGGCATCTCCAACTCCATTTACTCCTCGGAGTCTTGGTGTAGCAGAACCCCTGGTACCGAAGGAGGCGGCTGCCACCCACAGTGTATATTATCTCCGCTACAAAGTTTAAGATTATGTTCATAAGTCATTATAGGACTTAAACTTATGTTTTATTACTAAATAGCTATTATTATCTACTAAAGCCCACTTGCACCACACATCAGTAATTACGTTTAGCGCTAAACGTATGAAAACATCTTTCTTTTTCTATCAATCGTTTGTAGATGACAGAGACAAAATAATGTTTTAATTATGATGCTAGTGAGCTTAAATATTGGTACCACAATCCACAGTTCACACTTTCAATACCAATCCGCAAGATTTTCAAGCAAGCAGCAAAGCAAAGGAAAAAAGAAAGCAATGGATTTCCTTGAAAACTAAATCTCAATCAAAATCTTCAATCAATAAATTTTTTCTTCGATGGCAATCTTAATCTTTTCTTTCTTTATCTTTTTAATCTTTTTTTCTTTTCTGCTTAGGTTGTTGAGCAGAAGAATTTTTCATACATATTAATAATTCTTCTGCTCAACAACCTAAACAACGCAATGAATGTTGTCGAACTGTCATTTTGAAATGCATTGCCATTGCAAGTGTGTAATAAGCCCGCAGGTGTAGGAAAAGGCCTCAAACCTTTAACAGACAAGAAGAAATAACAATCTTTCAAGCGTGCACTATCGCCGACCACACCAAATAGTACTACATTTGCTATTTTAAGTAAACCACCATTTATTTACCATTTTTTTTTAGTTAAGGAGTTTGCCTGATCGAAATTGATGATTTAAGGAACGAACAATTGAATGAATCTAGGTGGTTTAAGGCAAAGTTGCCTATTGAATAGTCTAAGGGGTGACAATCGGGCACCGGAATTGTCCGAAAGGGTTACCGCTGCCCCGGAACATACAGGGCTAAGGCCACGGGTGGGGGACACTCCACCCAGAGCGGGAGAGGTCACTTGATCCCAAACTCAAAAAAAAAAGGAGACAATCACGATGCTGAAGTGGAAACATACGAGGCTTCTTAGTTGTAAGGTCTTTGTTTCGAATTGTCCGTTATAAGGAAGGCTATGCATTTTGGTTGACTAGTATAGTGCCATTTGTCAAGGTTATTTCTATCGTACTGCTTGTAGTACATTGACCATAGTTATAAAATTGGCTGAAAAGATATGGACCTACACGGATAAGTGGTGATCATATTGATCTTGCCAATACTCATTAACCTTTTGAACGCCAGAGTATAAACGTATCGTCGTACCCCTGACGCCAGGCCACTTTTTCTGTCAAATGACCTTCATTAAAAATAGGGATTCCAAAACTTATATCGATATACAACTGAGTTTTTATTTTCGTCTTTAATTTTCTATTATACCGTACTCACAACACTGAAATTTTATTTAACCGGCCACTATATTCCAATATAGTAATCTTTACACAGCATTTATCAGAGACTATCAATGAAAAAGCAGATATTAGAAAACTAAAAAAAAATATTTATTACAATATGGTTACAACACTATTCAACATGACTTGTCTTGGTATTGTGACAATGGCGTTGCTTGCCAGTCAATTTTATGACATTCTCGCATCTGAATTAGGGATGTAGCAGTGTACAAGTCGGTTATCGATTCTAATAAGTATTCTTATCTAATATAATATCTATCCATATCTAAAATACGCAAGGATTTTAATGCAGTAATAAAAAAAAATTGAAATCAGTATTTTAATTATTGTTTTTTTTTAACATGTAATAAATAACAAAAAAGTGTACCTAATAATATACTAGGAAGAACATCAGTTTAGTACCTAATATAAACAAAACATCAGGAATAACAGGAATAGAACTAACAAAAGGATTATAATAAGGATAATATCACAAGCTTTCAACAAAAAATATTATTAGCAAAAAGACTAAGAAAAGATATGTAATGTTATCGACTTCCGGTCCTGCATATACCAGCTCGACTTAGTAATTTAAATAATAATTGTAACGTCAATATTTTAGTATTTAATAGGTAATTGTTATGAAATTGTTTAGTTATGTTTGATTTATTCTTGGTGTTTAAAATAATCAGAATTGTTGAATATCCATTATGGCGCCTTCAGGTTGTCAGCTTCCTGTGCGCCAAGTATTAGGTTTAAATTAATGATTGCTTAAGATTATTGATCATTTATTTATTTGTTAATAATAATTGTTATTTAATTTTCCTCATTACAGTTAGTTACGATCAAAATATTAAGTTATAGGGAATTCTATAAATACCGTTGTGTTAGGCAGTTCGAATGAGTCGTTTTGTAACCGTCACCAAGTGCAAATATCGTAAGTGAAAACTCTGTCCTATTTAAAAAAGTAATAAACGTATTATAGTGCAAATATATCATTTATTGTGACCATTCTGATTCCTGATTGTGCCCACCGTTTCACAGTAAAATGAACAATGTTACCAACGTACAAACAATGGAATGTCATAAATCTCTAAAATAGGAACAATAAAATTATATCACACATTAGCAAATCATATCTTAAAAGTAAAAAAGAGGATGTGGTAATAACCTAGCCAAATAAAAAAAATTATAAATGGTATTTTTCAAAGCATGGCGCAGCACATAAATAAACGTTACACACCTTGCAACGAAAACGGGTATTTTTTCGTTGTTTAATTAAAGAACATTGCTTACATCTTTGATATTTTCCCATTTTAGTCGGCATGTGATCCTTTGCGTTCCTGGGTAATACACGGAGGGGATTATTACTTCTGGTTGAAGCTGACATTGGTCGCTCTAAAACACTGCTACTGCTGCTGTATTGTACCATCAGTTGATTTATGCCGCGCAATTGAAAATCGGCAATTTTTGGCGTGTCTATAACAAAAAAATGAATTTAACATATATGCATATCCAATATATGGAAAAATAACTTTTTATACCATTTAATGGTTTTGCGTATGCATTGTATTTGCATACAATGCTCTTCTATGGTTATGTGGCGATTTCTTGTCATTAGCATTAAAATTGCAAAAAATATATACATTTCTGGGATGGTAACGTCGTACCACGCTTGCAAACGGGAATGTATTCGCAAATCTACATTTACAAAGTAAGTATGAAATTTGTTAATCATATTCACAATCATCGACATTAAAAAAAAAACTAAGTTATTGTTAAAATAATAAACAAAAGCTTTGAATTTATGACCGACGCTCATGCTTTATTGTTTTAGTGCACAACTACCGGCCCGCCACGGCGTAGTCCGGGTTATACTATTGTGTACCTAATCCTACTCTTATAATATTGTTAAATGTCATAAATATTCTATTTAAAAAATGCAGGTCAGGAAAAAATAATATGTATCTACGTAACCCAAAGTCCTAGTAATCTATTTCATTCGATAATCATATTTAATTTAAATACTTAATACTATACATGTGCAATACATATTTTAAAAGAATTTTAACTGGGCTTAAAAATATTTAATTTTTAAACATAATATTTAAATACCTACTATATTGAGCTTACTCGAGTGATTGCCATTACTAACAAACTGAAGCAATATCTTTGGGTTGGTAACACTGTGATGTCTAGAAAGGTACCTTTCTTGAACGTACATTCAGGTGTTCAATTCTCCAATTCCAAACATACTTAATTTTTAAGTTACCTATTCATTAAACTTTATAAAAATCTCTTCGGACGATGAGGCAAGACCTTCGTCACCCAGTATATTAGAAAATATACATCGTGGCAAAAAAAAGGAAATATTCTAGTGGTGAAGAAATTAAAATAAAAGTGTCAAAGGAAACTCAAGTGACCCCTGAAGATATAGCGACTGCGAGCATTTACCAACGAAATATATTTGACCACCACGATTTGAGGTATGACATAAGTCATTTACAGCCTTTAAACTTTGAAGATGAGCCCAAATATTTTTGACGTTGGCGTTCAGGGTAAGATTTCGTTTGTCACATATATGTGACAATGGCGTTCAAAAGGTTAAAACTACAGTTTTCAAGTAGAAATTTTTATTTTAAACTCGAATATATCTGCCACCTGTTTCAATATGTTGCTTCATTTTATGATTGTGTTCAATGTTACCGTCGAGGATGTTGAAGTAACTGTCCATTACAAGGAAAGACTTGCATTTCGGTTGGCTTGTGCACTGCCATTTGTCCTGCAGTTTCTTTCTTTCATACCTCTTGTAGAACGTGTAGCCCTGGTACAAAACCAGCCGCTTGCCATTTACCATCGTTATAAGCTTGGCTGGAAACATAAGGTTATTACACAAATAAGTGGTACTTAAAATAAGTTTCTGATCCTTTTTACAAAATGAGTTTCTTGCCATTACCCATTAAAACTACAGTTCTCATGTAGAAAATTTTATTTTAAATTCGAATATATCTGCCACCTGTTTCAATGTGTTGCTTCGCCTTATGATTGTGTTCAATATAACCGTCGTGGATGTTCAAGTCGTTGTCCATTATAAGGAAAGCCTTGCATTTCGGTAGGCTGGTGCACTGCCATTTGTCCTGAAGTTTTTTTCTTTCGTACCTCTTGTAGAACGTGTAGCCCTGGTACAAAACGAGCCGCTTGCCATTTACCATAGTTATAAGCTTCGCTGAAAACAAAGTATATTAAACAAAATAAGCGTTAAATAAATAATTTATCCACCAGATTTTTCTGAGTTTGTTAAAATAAAACAAATTAAATGTTTTTAAGGTAAGTATTTATAATAATAAAACATTTATTTCGGACAAAATCGCTATCAGTGATAATCAATTTTTTCTTAAGATCTGTTAGTAAAATGACATCAATTTATTTTCCCTGTAGCAATACATAATCAGCCTATAATGTTCCCACTGCTGGGACACAGGCCTCCTCTCGATGAGAGGGAGTGGGCCGTAATCCACCACGCGGGCCCAGTGCGTGTTGGCAGTTATATGTCTTCGAATTTTTTGGTTCTAGGACATGTCGGTTTCCTCACGATGTTTTCTTTCACCGTTTTGAGAGCAGTGGTGATGATATAATTTACACAAAGTAAGGCGCCTGTCGGGGTTCGAACCTACGACCTACACCTCTTAAGTCGCGGCCGTTACCACTTGGCCACCACTGCTCTATTTGGCCACCACTGCTCTATTTGGCCACCACTGCTCTTACTGTAGCAATAGCGAAGAACTAATTAATATACAATTTTCTTAAAATAATAATAATTATGTTTAAAAAGGAAATAATGAAAAGCGCATCAAAAAATCGTTCGCATCGCTGTCAATAGGAAAAGTGCTCAAAAGGCAGCATTGCCACGTTGTCTGGCAATGCTGATTTTTTGGCCAGCCGAGTATAAAAAATAAAATATCAAAGAATAGTATATTATTTTAGATACGAATGTATCTACCGCACATATTTTCAATTAGTAGTTTTTTCTTATGATTATGTACCGCGTTGCAGTGTTGGATGTTTAAGTTACTGTCGGTCAAAAGGAAGGCCTTGCATTTTGGTTGGCTGGTGCAGTGCCACTTGTCACATTTCTTTCTATCGTACTGCTTGTAGAACGTGTAGCCCTGGTACAAAACGAGCCGCTTGCCATTTAGCATCGTTATAAGCTTGGCTGGAAACGTCATAAAACAAGTAAAATAAATAAGATAACCGCAAGAGGTTACAGTAATGAGAGAAGATAGAGGTTATTTTTTATTTGTCAAATTGACGCTTGCGCTTACATTCACCTTTTGAACGCCAGAGCATAAACGCACGCGCGTGCTTTCCACGCCAAGCCACAAATTTAAATATTTAAGGCATACAAATAAAAACACACAAAAGTAATGATTTAATTGTTTATTTCGTGATAAAGTGCACCGCATTTTTTGTCGCTCGTAATAGGATAGGCGACACACGACTGGCGTACAGGGCACGCGCTTGCTTGTCACGTATATGTGACAATGGCGTTCAAAGGGTTAATATTGTTTCTGTAATTTCTTATTGAGTGACAACATGGTCTATTCTATCCGTTAGTATAGACAATGTATTCTTTATCTATACTAATAATAATGCTGGAGAGTATATATGTTTATTTGAACGCACCAATCTCTGGAACTACCAGACGGATTCGGAATATTTATTTTGTATTTGATAGCTCATTTCTTGAGGAAGGCTATAGGCTGACTTAACATCATGCCAGGAACTTTAGGAGCCGAGCAAAGATAGTCAGAAAGAACGCTAAGCGAAAACAAAATAATACTGGATTGTTATAAAATAAAATCAATGATTTACTTAAGTATGATTTATTTCTGTATTATCATTTTTGACAACGTGTAATTCATAGTTTGTTTACATACGTGAATATGTGCCGCTAGGGTTTTGAACAAGTATTCTTTTGGCATGGCAGTGTATTGACCTGCTGCTGTCCTTTATCATCAAATGGTTGTCAGTCACTACGTACGCTTGACATACGTTTGAGTTCGTACAATACCATCGGCTAAATCTTTTACTATTGTACTTTTTGTAGTAGCAGTATCCTTGATATAAAATCAGCTTCTTGCCATTTGTCATAGTTATAAGTTTGGCTGTAATAAAAAAAGAAGTAACAGTAATGGGGAAAACTTTTGCGTAGCAGTAGGCTAGTGTAGAAAGAGAACTATTTATGAAAGTAGGTACCTGTTGGGTTAACGAAAGCCATGAACTACTAAAAATTTACTCTTTAGTTCATGTTAATTTTATGAATAAAGCTGCTGAAATTAAGACATAGTTGGTTCGTTAATATGGATTGAAGGTAAAAAAAAAACAAAATGCGATTTTTTGTATTTATTTCGAAAACTCTTACATTAAAAGTGAATTTAAATAACATACTGTTGTAGTTCTGTGGTGTATTCGCGCTGAGCGTATAAAGTGCTGGCGTCGGCGACGCGCAGATGCGCGTTTGTGAAGCTCCAACGCTGTGTAACGCTTCCCTCGAGAAGTCGAGACTAAAGTTGTAGAAGGTACTGCGTTCAATTACCGACAGAAAAGGAACTACCGTCCCATGTTTTCAAAAATATTTTTGTGTTCGAATGATCAGGTTATCAGGTTCAATGTTGCTGTCAATAATGTTCAATAACTTGTTTGTCAGCTTATCAGCTTTGCATTTAGGATTAGTGCAGTAGAACCAGTCGGCATGGTAATCAACCAACTAACTAAATCAACTAACCAACTAACTGAAATTAATAATTCATTTAAAATTTTTGTGTAAGCCTTTACATTTTTTTTTTAAATTACTCGTGTTAATGAAACAAATATATTGAAATTTAGTATTGATGATTTTAACATATCAGTCACATTTTTTACATGAATGTGGCTCGGCTCGAGCTTTACTCGGTCTAGCATAAATCTTTTAGTTTGACCTTAATTTTTGAAGTTATTTACAGTCATCGCAGATATTAGCTAAACATTGCAGCAGGCAGATAGAGCAGGAGAATCTTGTCTGGCTTTTCAGTCTGCTGGGACATATTATACTGCATAATCTTCTTTTCCTGTCCGGTCCTGGTTCGGTAGGCTGAGGTAGAGGAGCGGGGGCAAATCCTTACCTAACACTCATCAGATTGTTAATCAAAGCTCTCTAGGCAGTCTTTCATTATAAACGCGCTCTTGTAAACTTGAAAGAACCAACTCTCTTGCTAAAGATAGCAAGAAGTCTGCTCGTTTTAATTTAGTAACTAGGCAACCTTGGTACAAGATATAAGCATTCACACTAGCTAGATTCAATATCCTGTAAAATATTGCCATGGGCCAGAGACGTGTTCTTCGACTGCATGAATAGATTGAACATTGTATGACGAGTTCTTTGAATCCAGCCTTTGTGTTAATGTAATCAACAATCATAGTCGGTTTGTTGGTCGCCTCAACACCAACAAACCGACAAATCAAAAAAAGTAATTTAAAAAAATTAAACCGCAAAAGGCAAAAAACTAAAACTAAAATACAGATCCCAAGACACCGACTTCCGAAATTAAAGTTATTTCATAATTTTGAGTTCATTTCTTTTTGAAGTCGGTTTAATTTTTTTAAATTACTTTTTATTTGGTAATTTTTAGTTGTTGCACTAGAATTTGACCAAGGTTTTGAGATGTTTTTGCTTTGACACTACACCCGTAGCTCGTATCAATAAGCCAGGCCGTCACACTTTCACGTCTTAGTCCATATCTTGAAAATTACTGAATCGATTTTGATGAAACTTGCACTGTTCCCTAAGTTGAAGTAAATGTAAGCCAATAAAAAAAAAAAAAGAATGGTCACGATCCGATTAATAGTTACGGAGATATGCGTGGACAAACACATACCTACATACATACATACATACGTCCATAAAATTTTGTATATTTGTTTGGAAGCCCTAATAGATTGTCATATGTGAATATAATGCAATTCCAATAATATTACATACATACGTATCGAATTGATAACCTCCTTTTTTTTTAAGTCGGTAAAAAGGGTCGAGATTGGACATCTAAAATGAAAATCAATTATTTAAAATCTACCGTGTACACGCGCATTTTAGCGGATTCTCCTCAGAAAAAAGCGGGTAACTTGACTAAAGTACACACGGCGACTAAACAGGATCGTTTGAACCCCATTTTACTTTTAAAACTATAGGATACGAAACGAACGTAGGTTTGGTAATTAATAAAAAAACGTAATTAAATACACAAAGTTGTTATTGTACCTACTGTTAACTAAAATTACAAAAAATAATCGTGCGTCAATACAATAGCAACTTTTTTTTTTGTTTCAGGATGGGAAATGATCAAGTCATCTCTCCCGCTCTGGGTGCAGCGGAAGGGAGTGTCAGACTCTTAGACAATAGCGCCTTTAGGGCGCTTTTGCGACTGCCACGTTATTGCAGTGCATCCAATGTAATAATTATATAAGTCAATGAGTGCATCTACAATGTTTGCTCAAGCCAGAGTAGTTAGCCTCTCAGATGCTGTGAAGAAAACAAAATGAATGCATCTTAACAGATAGCGGGACAGTCGCAACAGCCTCTTAAAAGTAATTGCTGATAGGCATGACGAAAGCCCCATAATGAGGCATCTTATATACACCACCCTGGCTGTAGTAGAATTTAAGTACTAACATAGGATAATAAGTTAAATTGTTACTATCATCAAAAACTGTTAGTACTTTTGTAATTGGGTCAAGTTGTCTCACAAATAAAATAAATTATTACATAAACAATACAGACAAAATCCGATTGTATGTGTAGGTGTGTGTTTTTTTATTTCTTTTAGGTGACCCTGCGCATGTAACTTGCACATATACAAGGTTATTTTTTATAAATTGGCTAGTAAGCGCGCTGGATGTCGATATAAACATGATAAAATAAAAATAAATCAATGTTATGGTTTTTTTTTGTGAGGTCACCGACCGCAGGTTAGTAGTCACTTAAAATATCAGCTTAAAAAATCTGTTCTTTTGTGTGTAAAGTTCACAGACGGGACGGGTATCAATTACCAAACACGATACAACAAGACAACCGTTTTACTCAACTTATACTTAAGTAATAATACTAGCATCAGTCGTTGACCTGCCAAAAAAATACAAAATCTTTTTTTTTAATCGTGTTTTTTTACCCCTCGCGTCTACAAAGTTTAGCTAGCCAAATAGCTAAATTGAAATAACCCTGCATATTAAGGGCATTACAGGACCTAAACGCAAAAAACGCAAGTTTTAGAAACAATAAAAGTATATGATCGACAACAGTAAACAAAATTAGAAAAATATATGATATTCTTCAGGATATATGCTAGGTAGACAGTGTGTTGAAAACATAATACAATTAATTTGATACGATAGAAAAAAATAATGAAGATACCTCTAAAAACTTTTTTTTTACAATAAAAACTACTAATATACATGCAATCATTCTGATTTTTTGTCAGATTATTCTACAAGACACATTATTAAAACACCAGTGTTTTTATTTTTTAGTCCAAACAATAGTTTTTTGTAACTAAATAATTGCTTCAAATTTTGCAATAAATTACCAGTGTTATGTCATCGCGCTTCTCTTTCTTTTCTATACAGTCCGACAGTGACCGCGCTTTAGGTCATAGAAGCCCCTTAAAGTTACGTTATTCACACACGTATGTATTTACCATCACATGTTTTGTACAACTTTCTTCTTTCATGATTGTGGTCGACTTTACTTTCATATATCCTATAGAACTCGTCGGTCAGTAGGTAACATTTACATAAGCGGAAGCTGCTGCAATGCCATTTATCGAAACCTCTTTTTTTCGAATTCATTTTATTGAATGTAAAACCGTCGTGCAGCAGTACTTCAGCACCATTGGCCATAGATATCAGTTCAGCTGGAACCAAGAGACACATGTTAAAGCTACCGAATACTTAGATTTTGTCTTTTTTTTTACTCTTAGCGCATGAGGGGCTTAGTAATAACAGCCGCAAGGGGTAAGCTTGCCACGGTTGATCCGTGGATGGGTGACCATCTTTAGGTACATTACATACCAATACCCCTCCGTGCGTCGGAAGCACGTTAAGCGGTTGGTCCCGGCTATCATGGATAGCGTGGATCTTTGACAGTCGTTACGGGTCGTCAGAAGCCCAAAAGTCGGACACCCAGTCTTATCAAGGGGTATCATATTACCCAGTAACTGGGTTGTGGAGGTTACATGGCCATTCCCGTAGCCCCCCCCCCCCCCCCCCAGACGGGGGGACATGCGGGACCCGCCAGCTAGGCGGGCATGCGCCGGGGGGGTTGTGGATGCAAAGGCTGAGCCGGATTCCCATGACCACCGCTGAGTTTTAGTGGGTATACTGCCACCCTGGCAGGGAGTCCCATATACTCCGTCTCTTCCCCCGACGAGCGGAGATGCGTAACTTCATTTCTCAGCGAAAAAAAAAAAGAAAAAAAAGGCAGTCGTTCCATATATAAAAATGGTTTTCAGCTGCATCTAACCCATCCGTGATCTAACCTAACTTGAAAAAGGCTAGGCAGATAATGACTCTTAGCGCGTAGAATTTCATAATAAAACAAAAAAAAATCTATTGCGTAAGTGCAAGCGTGAGCACGTCTGCGGTCGTCTGACGGAAACGTAACCATAACTATACCCATAAAACGGAACCATATAATAATGTATTACCTATGTATGGTTCCGTTATCATAGTCACTGCAGCTCGTCCTCACGTGTCAAGTGTTTTCGCCACACTCGTCACCCCTCCCACCTCTCATCGCAGCGTTTAAAAGTCTCTTGAAGCTACACAGACACTGTTCAGAAATAAAGAAAATGGTTTTATTTTTTACGTTCGAAAATCACTGGGGTTCTGAGAGCTCCTCGTACGAGTAGTCACGGGTCTGGGCTTTAAAAGAGACATTGACCTCCGAGTTTGTTGCGTCATTATTTCTCAGGGGTAGTCAGAGGAAATGTCGACTCCATCTAGCCTATTTAATTTTTTTAAGGTGAATGAATAGTGGTAGACCGCGAAATTCAAATTTTCTTACGTTTTTTGCAATTTGCAAGTCAGTACCAATCACCAACCACCAATCTCTTCTGGAAAAGTGTTAATGGTAGAAATCTAACTTGGAAAGATGTATTAATTATTCTAATGATTATAATAATTCTCTAAATATGTAAGTACCTGTTATTGTCGTAAATCATATTTTGAGAGCAGTGGTGGCCAAGTGGTAACGGCCGCGACTTACGAGTTGTAGGTCGTAGGTTCGAACCCAGACAGGCGCTTTACTTTGTGTAAATTATTTCATCACCACTGCTCTCAAAACGGTGAAGGAAAACATCGTGAGGAAACCGGCATGTCCTAGAACCAAAAAATTCGCAGACATGTGACATCTACCAACCCGCACTGGGCCGGCGTGGTGGATTACGGCCCACTCCCTCTCACCGAGAGGAGGCCTGTGTCCCAGCAGTGGGAACATTATAGGCTGATTATGGTATGGTATGGTATATTTTGATCAAGATACAACCTGACACTGACCTGCAAATTGCAAAAAACGTAAGAAAATTTGAATTTCGCGGTCTCAACTACTTATTCACCTTAAACATGAAGTGATTGTGAAAATGGATCCCATAATCTTTTTCACAATAAATCATTTTATTTCATTCCACTCTCTCTCTGGAACTGTAAACGGCCAAAAACGAAAACTCTCAGAAAATTACTAAGCATGATTTATTTACTTAATTAAAAGCCTAAACACATTTTACGAGACATTAAATTGAAATTACACATAGGAGTATAAATAAGGAATGACCTAAATCTAAAAGACAATAGGATACAGACATTTCCAATATTCTTAGGCTCAACTCACACCGAAAGAGCGGCGAAGCGGCGAGCAGTTTCAGTGTCATATAATTTTAAGCTTTATCTTTATTATTATAAAACATAGTATCGCTTGAGAAACTTGAGTCGTCGGAGTCGGTCGGCGCCGCGGGCGGCCGCGCGACCTTGCAAGTTTATAAGAAGTGGTAAGCCTGGTCTTGTGTTTATTATGTTACAACTGGTAGATAAACAGTAGTTTACAAACGTACATAAACACCACTCTCCGTTTTATGAAGCTTTTTCTTTTTATGGTGATGCTCCATCAAACTTTGAATAATATTTAATCTTTCGTCAAATATAACATAGGACTTGCAATGATGGCCCGTGCAATACCATTTCTTCAGATTCTCTCTTTTATAGAAGGTATACCCTTCGTACATTAGAAGTGTTTTCCCATTCATCATAGTGATAATTTCAGCTGAAAATGTAACGTAAAATGTAAATATCGTGATAAAAGCAAAAACATTGCATGCAAATTGTTAATGTTCTTGATTCGGACGAAATTCAGATCTATATTTAATTAAGAATCTCCGATAATTATTAAGTTTTGGAATAATAAACTCGATGTCAGACAAAATAAAATTCAAATTCCATTGCAAGCAAAGTTTATTTAGGATCTGTTTATTAAAATCAACTACCGTAAAAGACAGTTGATTAAGTGGTAATGGTCATACATTATCTGAGATTAAGAATTGAAGTATATAATGAGGTTGTATGAGGTGTATGACGGTGGGGCCTCATACAAATAATGAATACTACAAAGTCAAAGTCAAATAATTTATTTCAAGTAGATCATTAAAAAAAGCATAATATTTACATAAAATGTAGGTACACGTAAATATAAAACTCTATTGTACAAGAAAATATAAAATTTGATTCTAGGTGCTTTTTCCAAAAGATTTCGTACGAAGAAGAATGGGCGAGAAACTCCATTGTTACTCTTTAATTAAAAATGTTTTACAAAAATTTCGATACATTAATATTAAAAGTATAATATATATTAGAAGACGATATAATTAGAATAAAATGCCGTAAGTAGTATTTTTATCTCACGATTCGACACGCGCTTTACTTGTGATTATGCTAAAATTATTTTACATTATATTTCTTAGGGCTGAGTTTTCCATCTCCAGATAACTTTAATTCGAAGAATAAAATTGACGTTTGACAGTTTTTGTGTGATATCATGATGATGTCAACATTTCAAAATTATTCCTCGAATAAAAAAAAAAAAATATTCAAAAATATAAAGACTAACGTTAAATACAGATTTTCTTAAATCTATGTCGAGTTCACCCATGATTTGTACCTGTTCTGAACTAGGTACCTAATCCTGTGTTTCAGACGATTGGAGGTAACATTAATAAAGTTATTGAATGATTTAATCAATCGGAACATGGGATAGAATTGCGTCTTCAAGGTTTTCGTTTTTTGTCGAGGCTGGTAATACATTAACGACTGTATTTCATTGACAAAAAGACCGATTGAAAAATCTGCCCTTGATGATTATAAATGTATCTATTGAAAACGAATATCACTGACAAGTAGATCGGAAGCTTTTATTCGAATGTATCTCCCATCGCTTGTTTGATACAGAGTTTTTTTATGATGATTATGTTCCATTATCATTTCAGTTATCACCATATTTTCAATCAATTTGACATAAGACTTGCAGCTAGGAAAGTTCGTACAAAACCATTTCTTTTTGTTCCTTGGGTTTTTTCTATAGAAAGTATAACCCTCGAATAACACCAGTGTTTTTCCGTTCACCATAGTTATCAATTGAGCTGAAATAAAAGGAATGATTTATATGGATTTATTTTACAACTATTTTCGAGCAGCAAATATTTTTGTGGTAGGTACCTATCATCTGCCTAGTCTTTTTCCAACTATGTTGGGGTCGGCTTCCAGTCTAACCGGATGCAGCTGAATACAAGTATTTTACATGCAACTGTTTACCTGACCTCCGCAAACCCAGTTACTAGGTAATACGATAAGACAGGATGTCAGAGTTTCGGGCTTCTGACGACCTGTAACGACTGTCAAAGGTCCAGGAATGACAGCCGGGACCAACGGGTTAACGTGCTTTCCGAGGCACGGAGGGATCTCGGTATGTACCTATAGATGGTCACCCATCCATCGATCGACCCGTGCGGCTGTTATTACTTAGCCACGAACCTATGTGGGTTAGAAAAATGCACAATTGTCAAAAAAGTTTTTATTTAATAACAAGATAAATCTATAATATTTTATACTTTAACCAAAACTATGTCTAGTTGTAAATCTAATATACAAAAAAAAATCACCTTAAAAGATATGCCTATCAAATTCACATAGTATTTGAGGTCAGCCCCCGAAAAAATACGTTGTAAAAAGATGTCGATTCTGATAACCACATAAACAACCCCATAATTTAAACATTTAAGTCTATATTGTCAAAAAAAAAAACACGAAGTTATTACAAAGTTTCCAGAACATCCCTTAGGTTCCTAATTAAAAATACAATCTGCACCCTACTTGCGTAAAACACTATCAATCAAAATTTAAATAATTTTGAAGCATATTCCTAATCCATTGCTTCATATGGTCGATAAATGTGTCTGCTCAACAACGTAAATAACACGATGAATGTTGTTGAATTGTCAAAATGAAAGCCATTCCTGTTGTTGGTGTGTTCCGCATTTACCCCTCCGAATGCTATTTTAAACCATAAACTTAAGATCATTGGGCACCATTGTATGGAAACTATACCCACGATGTACAGAAATACAACAGGGTATGTTTGCGAAAGTTTGTGGTGTTTGTTACTTCTTCACACACAAACGGCTGAACGGATTTGGATGAAATTTGGCACACAGATAGTTTATAACCAGGATTAACACATAGGATACTTTTTATCCCGTTATTCCCACGTGATCGACACTTATGCGGGTGAAACCGCGGGGCACTGCTAGTATAACATAACATCACGCATGTATACCCCGAAGGGATAGGTACTTGTGTACCTATAGTACACCCACATTTACGTAAATTTTTCGTGTTATAGCCATGTCATACATTTATGATTTGAATATACGAACAATGTGAGTTGGTAGTCAATTTGCTTAGCAGCTATTTCCCTGACTTTTGATGTATACGATCTGACGCTATAAGCTACTATCACGAAAAAGAAACAAGATGACTATTAAAGGGACGTATTTAAAAAAAAAAAAGAAAAAAAAAGTACACAAGTGTGGATATAGCTTTTGAATTACAATTATTTGAGACTATTACAAAGATAACAATAACCAAATTATGTAGACATCAATAAGTTTTGACGTATTTCCCGTCAGGACATCTATGGACTGGTCGCATCTCATGAGCATGCTCCAGTAGACTTTTAATGATATTATTCTGGTCATCCAAACAGAGGTACGATTTACATCGAGGGAAGTTGGTGCAGACCCACTTGTGTCCTGTCTTCATTTTGTACCTATAGAAGAATGTGTACCCGTGGTATAGGACCCATGTCTTTCCGTTTGCCATGTCGATGATGCAAGCTGAAACGAAAAAAGCAGTTGGTATAGTAAAATATGAAACCAAAATGTTATGCCCACTTCTTATTGTTTTATTAAGGTACCACGAAAGAAGATGCGTCATCAGGTTTGGAAAGAAAATAAAACATTTAATAATATAGAGAGAGAATAAATGTAGTGGTATGGCACATTATTTAATGTGCCATACCACTACATTTATTCTCCAAATAATAGTCATCTGACGATTGAAAATCAACCGTATGAAATAATTATGATAATCATACAAAAGCAAATTTTGATGGCTGCAGAATATTGCGAAGACAGCTTTATTGATTTCATGTGACTTTTTGAGTGGCGACCGCTTACAGAAGACGTAGCGTTGGAAGGCCTCCCAATCCGCTGGATGTGGGAACCACAGAACCGGTCGAAGAGGCGGTGCTTGGGGGAGGCCCATATCCAGCAGTGGACGTCTTTCGGCTGTAAAGAGAATGTAACGTTTTGCACCGACCCTAAATACATTGGGATATGGGCAGAGAATGACGATGACGATGATGGTAATTCGACGTGGGCTAGCACTTGTTTTGGAGATACTATTTTATCATCATTTCAGCTGAAAGACATCCACTGCTGGACATAGGTCTCCTCCAAGCATCGCCACTGCGACCGGTTCTGTGCTTATCGCATCCAGCGGATTCCTGTGGCCTTCACAAGGGCATCGGACTACCTTGCGGGAGGCCTTCTAACGCTACGTCGTCATCAGGTACGCGGGTAGAACCGCCGTAGACGCGCCGAATTCCTATTGCTCATCGACACACGCAGGAACTGCAAGACGCTAGGGTCGGTCGCCACTCCAGAACCTTTCGGCCCCATCGGCTATGTGTTCTGCGAACAATCTGCCCTGCCCACTGCCACTTAAGTTTGGCAGCTCTTCGGGCTATGTGACTCCCTTTTTATTAGGTATCATATATTTTGCATTAAATTTTGATTTGTAGTACCTAAATAAACACAATCATTTGCAATCACATTCATATATTTATACTTACAGAAATTCTTAAAAACACTCTAACTTTAAATTCTAAACTTTTACATACGTCCCATCACCCAATTTGTAATACCTGGATCGTTCATGGCTATGGTCTTCTAAAGACTTCAGTATTTCACCGTATTCTGACACTAAAAGGAAAGCGCGACACTTGGATGTTCTCGAACAACTCCATCTAGCGCCTGATTTAAGAACTACTTGCTTGTAGTACGTGAAGCCGTTCTTCATCAAATATTGTTTGCCGCTTGCTTTTATTGTTATGAGTTCCACTGTAACAGAGAGCAAGGTCCCAGTGACACATTCGTAAAACCTGATTTACAATTGATTGTTATTTTTTAATTAATTTCTTGTGGCATAACATAATTTAAAGCAACAATATATGCACCATCTGAACAGTGCTTAGTTGCAAGTCATAATTATGTTGCTTCAATGTTATATATTTTTTCTTTATTTATTTAGGGACTTTTATAACAGCAATGCGTATGACAGTCCCGTCGTACCCTAAATGAACATTGCTACGGATTACATTTAGGCCATCAACCTGAACAGACTCTTCGCATCATCACCATTTGGTTGAGACAGGATTTTATGGAGTGTGTCAGAAACCCCAAGGTTTTGAGGTTGAACAGACACATCATTTCTAAGAGACTCATGTCGATAACAGTCCATCAGTAAGTGATGGTAAGCGTGCACGACTCCACACTCTATTCAATGTTATTGTATTGCGCAGACAAGAAACTTGTATAGTGTCAATGGGGCTTAAGGTAAGAACCATAGATAATATATTGTATCTCAATAGTCGGGAATCGATAGGTTAGGCAAAAGTGACAGTAAGAGGACAACATTATTTTTACGATATTAGAAAAAAATCAATGTATGTAGGTACCTCAAATGATGATGAGATGTCAATCGGATCACCGCCGCCAAGTGCGGCACTAAAATTAATGCAGAATGTAAGTTTTCATAAGTACAATTATTTTATTGTATTTATTCGGAAGAACAATCATATTTATTTGATGAATAAAATTTATGAAGAATTCATTCATTTATTCATAAACAATTTACATTGTGTTGAACATTACATCTTAAATAAAAATTATCACATGCAGAAACAAAACCAAATAAAAAGTTAAATAAAATTATCACATGTGGAAAACAATACACATAAAAGCCTAATTTGAATTGATGTGAGATTTATAAGTAGTTCAAGTCATTTCATACAAAAATATGTCTATACAGCGTGTTACGTAAAGGGTATGGACATATCAAACACACTGATTCTTTTGGTGATAATGAACTACATGGCAACATTTTTTAATACCTATACCTACATAATTATAAAGTTAAGAAACATTTAACTAATAAAAAGTAATTTAAAAAAATTAAACCGACTTCAAAAAGAAATTAACTCAAAATTATGAAATAACTTTAATTTCGGAAGTCGGTGTCTTGGGATCTGTATTTTAGTTTTATGCCACCGACTTCTGAAATTAAAGTTATTTCATAATTTTGAGTTAATTTCTTTTTGAAGTCGGTTTAATTTTTTTAAATTACTTTTTATTTCGTAATTTTTAGTTTTTGCACTAGTATTTGACCAAGGTTTTGAGATGTTTTCCCTTTGACACTACTCCCGTAGCTCTTATCAATAAGCCAGGCCGTCACACTTACACGTATTAGTCCATATCTTGAAAATTACTGAATCGATCTTGATAAAACTTGCACTGTTCCCTAAGTTGAAGAAAATGTAAGCCAATAAAAAAAAAATGGTCACGATCCGATTAATAGTTCCGGAGATATGCGTGGACAAACATACATACATACATACATACATACATACATACATACATACATACATACATACATACATACATACATACATACATACGTCTATGAAATTTTGTATAATTGTTTGGAAGCCCTAATAGATCATCATATGTGAATATAATGCAATTCCAATAATATTACATACATACGTATCGAATTGATAACCTCCTTTTTTTTTTGAAGTCGGTAAAAATCAATTATGCTTCCAATTGAATTCTACACATCACTAGACCAAGTCAGCTGATCGGTGTCAATAAACTACACACAAAAGAACAACTCGGTAAAAGATTTGTTTCCCGCCGCCGTTGCAGCGCCGTGATGTGCATGTGTGCTAGGCGCACAGACACGTAATGGATAATGTTAATGACCCTCGTAGTGCTGTGACACGTTTGTTATGATTTTAATTTAATAAACTATCGAAATAAAAAAAATATTAAGCATTTTCAAAGTTATTGCTTTTGAGCTGAAACTTTGTACAGAGATTCTGGACCAGATACACTCTTCAACCTGTTTTTATGGATATACCCTTTCCGTAACACGCTGTATAATGTCAACAAAAAAAATAATAATAACAAATCGTAGGTATAATGTCAAAATCAGAGTCAAAAATATAAGGTACATCAAGGTCCTAATTATGAGCACAGTTAAAGTCAAAAATAATTTTAATTTATGGCTTGTTCGCTGCTATTACATTAGAATGGGCAGTAACAGTTATTATTTCTTTCAATTAATGTGTATTTATTTCGTGAAATAGCAAGTATGTTTTTTGACAAATAAATACAATATATAAATAAAATGATTAATAAACGTATTATTGAAATCTTTAAAACGGTATTTCCTTTGGTGTTTCACGTGTGTAGTTTAAGTTTACAATGCGACTAACATTAAATCTTGCTAATTTAATTTCTTTTTTTTTTAATTGCTTTTTTTCCTTTTTGTTTCCTTTTTTTTAACGTGCCATCAGGAAGTTTGCAATACTGAAGCCGTTCATGAGTATGATTTTCTGAAGACTTGATGACATCACCATTTTCGGACATTACGACGTACGCGCGACACTTGGATGTTCTCGAACAGCTCCATCTAGCGCCCACTTTGAGAATCAAATGCTTATAATAAGTGTAGCCATTTTTCATCAATTGAGGCTTGTTCTTACCTCGTACGTTTATTAGTTGCACTGTAAAGTGTAAAATGGCGATTAAGTTATGATTTATTAAATTTTTCTAAACAGATTGAGACACTATTTCACCAAACTCTGATAAATAATGAAAAAACGAAACGAAAAAAACGGGAAATTTTCAATTACTAACAGACTATGGTGAAACTGATTTTAAATGACTACATACTATATAATCAGTACATAAATTATGGAGTTATCCGAGTTATAACATTAATAAATCATAGAGTTTTTTTCAGCTTTACCTATTCATTTATTAAAAAATATAAAATGTTTTCCCGTTACCTTTTCTTATTATTTACAATTTAACATAAGTGCCATTAGACGTCTTAAAATACTTCAAAGGTTCGTGATTATGGTTTTCCGAAGACTTAATGATGAAACCATCCTCTGAAACTAAGAGGTACGCGTGACATTTAAATTTCGATGTCCTTGTACAGCTCCATCTATTGCCCGCTTTGAGACTTACGTGTTTATAGTAAGTGTAGTTGTTTTTCATTAAAAGTTTCTTGCCAGCACCTTCCATAGTTATAAGTTCCACTGTAATACGTAATTAAAATTCGCATAAAAACTAATGTTTCCTAAAATTTTACACATAATTATGTACGTAGATAGGTCCTACAAATATGGGCTAATGTGATTTATCAAAAACGCGATATCACTAAATTGGTTTGTAAACGTCGTCGAAATCCTGCCTGTCCTTTTTGTAGCGGTGTTAAGTATTTTTCTAATGTTTTTAGTATGAATATGGATGACTATAAGAGTAGGGGAACACCAAAAAAACGATGGATGGACTCTGTGAAAGATATGGCTAGAAGGAGTGACAACCGAAATTACGATTACTAAAGACTCCAACAAACAGGCGCGACACGCGACACAAAGGCACCGCACCTTGTACGACTTGCGGTGCCTTTGTGTCGCGCGCAATTTTATCGCGTGTCGCGCCTGTTTGAAGGAGGCGATTATCACACTGCACCGCGCTCCGTCGCGTAGCGCGCGGCAGCCATAGTAAACAATCCGCGCGCGGGGGGAGAGCGCATCCTGCGCGCGGTTTGTGTTTTCCATACAAACAGATACAACGTTAAATCTCCGCCCCGCGCTACGCGACGGAGCGCGGTGCAGTGTGATAATCGCTTATTAAAGAAGTAGGTAAGGAGGTAAAAGCATGTTGCACAACCCCAAATAAACTGGAATAAGGGCTGGGTATAGGGTGATGTTAAGTAGTCCCCTACTTATCTCATTTAGTACCAACACAAATATAGCTAGAATCCTTGCGAATCAGGGGCGGTCTTAATAAAAATTGGGTGTATTTAATTATAATTCTTATATTTTGAAACTACAATAAACTTATCAAGTCTGGCATTTCATAATAATTAAAATATTCATTTTCTTTATTTACAGATATAATTAAAACTTAGTTATATACGAACATAAATACTTACTAAATAATTAAGGCTCTGGCTTACAGGCGTGACGCGACTCGTAGAACAATTTCTATGAAAACTTCATGGAAATTGTTCTGTCAGAATCGCGTCGCCCCGTCGTCGTCGCGCCGCACCTGTCAGCGGGAGCCTTTATGTGAACGAATAAGTCATCCACTTAGACCAACAAAAAGCGTATTCAGTCTGTATCATGGGTTTCTAAAAGGGTACCTATCTAATTTAGTACTAGCATAACATCACGCCTGTATTTACCGAAGGTAGCAGAGGTGCAGCTATACAGAAGACAGAAGGAAATATTAGTTTAGTTCTGTCAAATTAAGATACTCCATAGACAAGTTTAGACGAGATTAAAAAACTGGCTACTAAAATACGTCAATTTACGTCAGGCGCTGACTAATTTGACACTCTCCTTTTCTTAATGAAATAGAAAGAAAAAGATGCACTGAACTTTTTATTTTAGTTTGTGAACAAGGGAATCGGCGCCAATATCATTAGGTCTTATTAATATTTTGGCTATTAAGCGGCCATAGTTTCCAGTGTGTTCCTTTGAGAATGGCAGTTTTTAACAATATCACGTCTGTCCAAACACACTATGCCGAAGGTACGCGACCGAAGTTCGGCATGATTACGCTATTTGAATTACTGACGACACATTATGCCGAAATTACGTTGCGTTAAACATACTTCTGCGAATTAAGCGCTTTATAGCTAATCTTCGTCGTGAGATCCAGACACCACTTTCCAGAGTTATGCTTAAAATATACAGGGGTCGGATGCCTATGGTTCAAGTCTCCACCAACGACCACCATGTTGTAGGCCAAAATGTATGCTCGACAGTCATGCTTCATTCTCGAAGAACATTTGTACCGCGTCTTGCCATTCTTCGCCACACAATGGAAGCTATAGGTGAAACCGTTGTATTTAAACAATTGAGCACCACTGACAAGTTCCATAATTTCACCTGGAATTTGAATTAGGATTAGTTTGAGGGTTTCAGAATTGAGGTTGGATTTGTAAGCCTTTTTATCTATGTTGTTAATCGTTCATTTACTAACCATATTATGTCTTAATAGACAGCGATCGTCGGGCAAATACGCGATCGTCGCATTCATATGTCACTTTTTGTTGGGAAAACCAGAAGAGAGAACCGAGAAGTGTGCATACACACGAGCGGCACGTGTTGACTACAGAAGCAACTGCAACCGTCAACGGGTGTCGGCGGCTGCCATCGACATTACATGGGACTGGAACTGGCGAAATGTGGGAGTACTATATGTAAACCCCTACATGGCGTGACGTACTACAAGGCGTGATGTTGTGTTTTTGTATGTTCCTATTGAGATGTTGTTGTTGATGATGACGTTATTGTTGATGCTGTTACGTGAATCTGAATCTTTCTTTTCTTTTGTCGAAGAAGGCGATAAAATGACTCAGAAATTTTCGCGAAAATAAAAAATAAATGTTCTATAGGTAAATATTTCTAATCTCCACTAGCCTCTATACAAAGTTTCATGCGTCTGAACCAGTTTTCGAAACACTTTTTCCAGTCCGCCGCAGACACCTCGTTTAAAGCCTGCTCGAACGCTGACAGCGCATCTTCCGGCGACGAAAATTGTATCTCTTTGAGCTGATTTTTTATTTTCGGGAATAAAAAGAAGTCACACGGTGCTAGAACAGGGATGTATGGAGGGTGACCGAGTAGTTTGACTGGCGTGCTGTCCAGGATGTCCCTCGTTTTTAAGCGCGGTGTGCGAAGGCGCTTTGACGTGGTGGAGCAGTAGCCCGCGGAGCCCTGTGTTTGGTCGCTTGTTGCTCACAACAGAGAAAACTTCTGCCAAACATTTGGTAGTATACCATTCAGCGGTGATGCTTCTTGTAGCCAGTCAAATTGAAAAAGCTCACGATCAAAATCTTTCCCCCGCTTCTAGATCGCTTCACGTTTTCTTCCGTAACAGCCGTCAAAGGGCGACCACTTCTTTCTTCATCCCCCAAAGTTAGTCGACCGCGCTTGAATTCGTTATACCAACGATACACAATGGCCATAGAAGGGCCTTCATCCATGAATGCCGTTTGAAGTCTATCATATGATTCGTCCGGTTTCAGGCGACACTTGAAATCGTAAAAAATCATAGCGCGAAAATGTTCGCGCCGCAGATCATTTTTTTTTTTAATGAGACTCGATAATTTAAATTAGCTCGCAAACATGTGGAGGGAAATTTTGAAATTGGAAAAACACATAAAAACTTTTTTTCGCAATACTTTCTGAGTGGCCTGGTATTTATGTACAGACGCCAGCACATCAAGTTACTACAATCTGTCAGATTTCTTTAATATATTTTCGACTTTATTGCTAAAGCATAAGGTTCAAGGTTGATTGGGAAAATCTGACAGTTTCGGGTAGGTTGACCTGCTGGCGTCTGTACAAAAAAAAACAAAACAATTATTTTTTAAGAACAGGTATAATATTCACTAGACGTTTAAATCACAAAAAACCTACCACTAGGACATTTTTATGAAAGTATAGGCCTTGAGGTAAAAAAAACAATAACACTTATTTAATTTTAAAGTAGTTTTAGTTTAGACGTTCCTAAGTTTACTTATAGCTAAGAATCTCTTAACCTTTAAATTTACTTCATGAATACAAACAGAAATTAGCATGTTTTAACCCTTTTAGAATAGATGGTAGAAAAATATGTCCTTTACAACTTGGGACCGATCCGGAAATAGGAATGTCCCATGGTAAAATTACACACGACCGAAGTATAAGTTTGTATACGTTGTAATTAACAAGAAACCTAACCAAAAAAGTAACGGAAAAGTAACATAAAAAAAAGTGACGGAACAAAAGAAAGTAAAGCCTAAAAAACGGACAAACTCAGCCGGTCTATGCTGTCAAAATTTCATCGTGAAAACTAAGGTGAAGTGAGCATTCCACCTGATGCTAGAGATTGACTCTATTGACAGCTCATTTCACCTAATGCGGGCTTTACAGAGGTGACTATAGCCGCTCGATTTTCGTCGCACGGTGAAAATCTAAATTAAATAAAAAAGTCCAAAGTAGAGTAGGTTTCGACTTTTGTCATGCGGCGACAGGTCGCATGCGCCGGGTGACTAAAATCGACTGTGAAAATGGTCAGTCACAGGTGATCATCCACCGCAAGAAGGTCGTCAAAATGAACTACCTGCGATTTTATCGACCTGTGGAAATGGGGTGGCGATTCGGCTTGTGAGGCGATTTGGTAAGCGACCAGCCCCGCACGGCGAAAATCGACCTTAGTCTCTTTATAACGCGGTGTCCTGCGTGAGCGACAAATACGACGCGACGCGACGCGACGCAACGCGACGCGACGTATTGCGACGCGATGCTACAAGCAACAGATGTCCTACGTGATTTTGGTCATTACTTCTCGAATCATGGAGAAGTACAGTACCATTTTGCTAGAAAGTTCATATTTAAAGTATAAAAAAGATTCCTATAATGTTGAATGTTTTTTGTCCCACAACAATCTTTGCTCACGCACTGCGACGAGCAACGCTTTTGAATCAACCATTTGTAGTTCGTGGTGTCGCGTCTGGTCGCCCTCAAAACAAGTACGCGTTACGTCGCGTCTTGCCACATAGGCCGCAAGTAGGGTATGCCGTAAGAGTTGATCGCGTTCGTCGCGTTCGCAGCGTCGCGACGCGTCGTATTCGTCGCTCACACAGGACACCGCGTAAGTCTTCACGTGTATTTTTTCAAATAGATTAGCACTTATAAAAGGCTTATAGTTTCGCCTTTGAACACGACATTCTATATGCAGCCCTGGCATGTGTTAAGAATTGGTTGGTGTCATTTTGAACTTGATTTTATTATCCGACCACATCGCAGTGTTCTCATGGTTATGATACGTAGACTCTTTCAGAATTTGCTGAAAGTTATTCATAAGTATGTGGGCTGGACAGTTTGGGCTCATACACTTCCACTTAACCACATCTTCAGCTGTATTGTTATTCGCTTCTTCGTAGACAAACTCCCTAAATATTAAAACCCTCTTGTCTTTGTTGACCAGGAATATTCCACCGACTACTTTTTTACCTGTAAAAATATAGAAGTCATATATATACCCTGAAAGTATTTTGAAGGTGTTGGCCCTCTACTGCCCTCTGCTAGAAGCAATTGAACAAGTAACTACATAACTCATCATGCAAGTATCTTCTAATGTAGTTATTCCGGTCTGATCCCCTGAACCTCCCCCTCCACCTCCCCACCTCGTTTCCCTGCTTGATCGTCTTCTGTTTTAATCTTTGTCTTATCCACGTTATTTTTATGTAAGTTTAGTCTTTCTGACAGGTAAGTACAGTCAAAAGAAATTAAAAGTTTCATGATTTACAAATAGACCTCATCCATCGCTTTCCATCAGGCAAGATCGAGGTCAAGAGCAGGCCCATTCACAAGTAAAAAAGGATACTCAGAAGATATTTAATTAAGATCTTATGAACAACTTTCATAAAAAAGTCATCTGGCGTCACGAGTTTTTAATTAAACTTAAGCTATCTTTTATCGGCACTGTTACTCCTTAATACAGGTTATGTCATAGCCTAGCAAGGAGAGCAGCACGTCACCCACTTGATTGCCAGACAGTTAATACTACCCACTTTGTTAAAACTGTTACATGTACTACATTCTGTTTTATATAAATAAAGATATTATTATTATTATTTTATCTTGTGGGTGACAAAAACTTGATTCCAAGCGAGATCAAAAATTGCGAAAATATAAAAATCAGAGACACAATTTCCCATTTATTATAAACAGTCAGATTGCACAGAAAATATTAACTAACATTTACGTATTAAATGAGTAAGTATTGACAAAGGAAGATTTAAGGCTTGCGCAGACGGGTGCGACGCGACTGCAGTAGAACAATTTCCATGAAGTTTTCATAAAAATGGTTGCACCAGAATCGCGTCGCGCGTGTCTGCGGGAGCGTTTACAGCTATTGAAATTTATATGTATCCATTGCGATACTTCTTCTTAATAATAAAACTACTTCCTAAATTGAAACACCAAGCGTTGACATTGATATCAAAAAAACTATCAACAATGTAGTATAGGTAAACTGCCTATCTGACCTCCACAACTAGTGATGTGATTCTACCCGGGTAAATTCCTAAAATGGGAATATTCCCGGGAACATTCCCATTGAATCCACCCAATGGGTATTTATTCGGGTATTTATATTTTTATGATCAATTTATACATATTTCGCATATTTGATTTAGTAAAACTGTAACATCCGAACGTAATCACACTTAAGGTGAATGGATAGTGGTAGACCGCGAAATTCAAATTTTCTTACGTTTTTTGCAATTTGCAGGTCAGTGTCAGATTGTATCTTGATCAAAATATGATTCGCGACAATAACAGGTACATATTTATAGAATTATAATCATTAATATATCTTTCTAAGTTAGATTTCTACCACCAACCACCAATCTCTTATGGAAAAGTATTAGGGGTAGAAATCTAACTTAGAAAGATGTATTAATGATTCTAATGATTATAATTCTCTAAATATGTATCTGTTAGTGCCGCGAATCATATTTTGATCAAGATACAACCTGACCCTGCAAATCGCAAAAAACGTAAAAAAAATTGAATTTCGCGATATCAACTACCCATTCACCTTAATTGCGTGGCGCACACATTGAATTTACTTTGTCATGATATAATGAAAGAAGATGCTATACAAGCCTTCATTTCAGTTGCCGTCGATGTAATCAAAGCTATTAGAAAAAGTCAAATTCTGAGCGCGTTAGTCAAGCAGGTAATTGTACATGTCATTCAAAGATATAAAATCACGTCTGGTCTTTCTGCTTCCTGGTTTTTCTTCTTTGGTTGACAATAATGTCAGGGTGAGGATTTTAAATGCAGTTGATAAACGCAGAGGGAACTGCATAAAGCCTATTCATCTAGCAACCTATATGCTAGATCCAAAATCTCAAGGCATCGAACTCAACGAAGATGAAGAAATCATTGCCATGGATTTCATTCACGAGAAAGGAAGGCAGTTACACTTGGAAATAATGACTGATTTAGCTAATTATAGAGCAAGAGAAGGTTTGTGGGGAAAATCTTTTGTTTGGACCAGCCTCCAGAAAATGAATCCCTGAACTTGGTGGAAAGGAATTTGCAAAAACAAACCTCTGAGCAAAGTTGCAGCTTGTCTTTTAACTGCTCCCTGCACCTCGGCTGCAACAGAGCGTACCTTCAGCGTTTATGGAAATATTCACAGCCTTAACCGGAATAGGTTAATAACAGAAAGAGCTGCAAAGCTGGCCTACATATCATATAACTGGAATTTGTTACACAATCAAAAAGACGAAGAAGTAGATGAAGAAGAAGATGAGGAACCCCTTCAAGTCCTTTTATGGTTAGCCCATTGACCATAAACAATATTGAACCTCAACCATCAACTTCTGGAAGAAATACAAGAGAAATAGAGTTTTGCGATATAACAAAAACATTCTCCGATGACAGTGATTTAGACAATGATTAAATGAATCTCAATAACATTTTACCTACTTACTATTATAAGAGTATTAAACTTGAAGTGATTTTTGTCACCCATAACCTGATATTTAAACAATAATTTTCATATTTGAACCATCCTGTTGTTGATTAAATGATTTTGGAGTTAGTGTTTTTGTTTTTATTCAGTACTTACTTAATCATTCGTCATAGAAACTAATTTACCCACGATTTGGGAACTTACCCGGGTAAATACCCGTTTTGGGAATATTCCCAGGAATATTCCGGGTGGAATGATGGAAACTTTCCGAGTCGCCCATCACTATCCACAACACAACCCAGTTACTTAATAATACGATACCCCTTGGTAAGACTGGTTGTCAGACTTTCGGGCTTCTGAATACCCGTAACGACTGTCAAAGATCCACGAATGACAGCCAACGGCTTAACGTGCTTTCCGAGGCACGGAGGGGTCACGGTATGTAAAGATGGTCACCCATCCACAGACCAACCGGGGCAAGCGTAGCTTAACCTGATCGATCGACCTGTGCGGCTGTTATTATTTAGCGACGAACCCCTCTATTATTTAGTTGACGGCTATGTGATGTGTCTTTTTACATTCTGTCTTATTAAGTGAGTATCAATTAACCAATTCTATTGAGATTTCCTTAACATTAATGCGTTAAACGTTCATTAAATATTGATCACATTAAATGAGCATTGACCAATCCACTGAGATGGTCTTAAATCTTAACTAATACAGTGTGGCAGGGACATGGATGCGAAACCTGTTACCGTGAAAGTACATGGTGTAGCGGTGTCTAGAACGCCACATGCGAACAACGCGTTATACTGACGTCACGCAAAATCCTGCATCTCGCAAGCAGAGTTTACCGCGCAACTAGCATAGATACAACGGCCCGACATGAATCATCGGGCAGTTGCCCGCCAGACACAACACCCGTCTGGTCGGAGGATCCTCCCTTTTCTATAGAGTACGAGTGAACTTTACACCCTGTTCCTCATACCTCTATAATGGTTCTGAACCGAAAAGTACGAACATTTTCTACGCTATGAGGTTTAGAATCATGTACTAAATTCATGGCAGTGTTACCAACCCATAACTAAATTTGCCCCCAAGATTTTTTCTAAATCCGCCTAAAAAAAACCTAAAGTATAGGTTCACATAGGGTAAATTTCTTTGATGCAGTTCCCAACTCCCTAAGTCGTTCGTAACTCACAAAATAAAACGCATAGGTACAGTCAACAGCAAAAGTAGATGATCAAAATCAGAAATTCAATACTAATTAACGGAGTTCGCGTCAGAACTGTATGGCAGAGCTGTTGCTGTTGTTGTTGTTGAGCTGTGTGCAGAGACTGTGTGGCTGTGTGGCAGAGTTCTGACGCGAACTCCGTTCATTAGTAGGTACTTATTGTATTTCTGATTTTGATCATCTACTTTTGCTGTTGACTGTACATAGTTTGTAAAAAAAAAAAGACTAGGCACCTAAATCATCATCATAAACAGCCTATAATGTTCCCACTGCTGGGACACAGGCCTCCTCTCTGTGAGAGGCAGTAAATACCTATTGCTAAACTACTAACTAAATTGTAATATTGTTAATCAGTTCCAGAACGGCATCATCATCATCGCCAGCGGTGCTACTGTTCAAGGTCCATGTATTTTTTAAATCATACATTCGTACGTTAAAGGTTTTTAACATACATATTTGCCGTAGGTTCAAACTTAACGCAAGACCCATATTCATACCCATAGATACGAGCAGCGTCAATAACACAACAAACTTTAAGCAAGCCCCTAAAAATAACCCCAAAAAAAATCTGTCCCTAAAAATACCCCTTTTAAGACTTCTTCCCCCTAAATTTAGGGGGAAAACCCCAAAGTTGGCAACACTGATTCATGGTTAGTTTGTGCGTCGTATCCCTGCCACCCACTTTAATGCTAAACATATAAATATTTTATAAATTAAATGAGAATTCACTAATTCTATTAAGATGCCCTTAACATTAAAACATGGCAAATATCAAAACATGAAGTGTATCGTTAAACTATCTTTGGTTATGTTATAAACATTGAGATCAATAAATCACAAAAAACTATCAACTAAAATATCACTAAAGTCAGATAACTTGTACCTGGACTGCAATATTTATTCCTTAGATAAAAAATATCTGACTATTGAAATATCAGGCCTAAACCAAATAAGACACTAATATAAGTATTATTCTTGAAGTGATTGATTAAATGGGTCATCCTGATAAAGGTCATCGCACACATCGGCCTAGCATCGGATTATCATCAAAGTCAAAGTCAAAGTCAAATCATTTCACATCGCCTCGCCTCATCTGCTGCTTGTCAACCAGGCGTCAATCAAGCGTAACCGGAACGGCTCTCAGCGTCTCCCGAGGTGTCACGGCTGGGAGTACATGTAGGCAATGAGCACTAACGTGATTATGTAGGTACCGTACATACCTGGAAAGCAAAACTATATTTGTAGTTCTATTGGGGTTAGTGCAAAACACCTTACATTCATAGTTAAGTTACTGATAAAAAATGTACTAAACAAAGAAAAGATTAGTCAATGTAAAAATCGTATAGGTATGTAATGTAATGCGTATTTTAATTTGCACGAACACCGCTTGCATATCTTGTACTTTAGCGTCGGCCATAGAAATAGAGAGGGTGAACACCACTTGTACTACGGCCTCGGTCCCCTTTTTAGGGGGAGAAAACACATCTTGTACTTTGGCAACCGTCAAGGCTTGGCCAGACTGGTAGCGCGGGCGCGGCGCGGCGTATTCAAACATAAGAACTTCAATTGAGTGTCCATAGTGGGCACGCGGGCGCGGTGACCGGCGCGGGCTGCTCGGCGCGGGGAGCGCGCGGGCCATATTCGCCATAGCTCGTTCATACAAGTGGCCGCAGTGGCTGCGCCGGGCGGCGGCCCGCGCTCCCGACCGGGGTTCTCAAACTACATAGTTCGAGCTTTTTTCAAGTAAAAATAAGTCTTCTTCATCCATATTATATTTTGACAAACACTGGACACGACAACACGCAGAACGCAGTCGCGCTCGCCTGCGGACAGGCAGATCGCGCGCGATCCCGCACCCGCGCCGCTCCCCGCCCCGCAGTGCCAATCTGGCCAAGCACTCATTGTTACTGACTATCGAAATTTATTGAAACCGTCAATTACACCCAGTAGGTAAGAATTTTTGCTCCTAACGAATAGTCCTTGTGAAGGTGTGAAATGGGACGTTACCTTTGGGGATTGGATGTAAGTTACTAGTGGGTTTACTAGTACCTGCTTTATAGTATGCTCAATTCTTTTAAGAAACGTTGCCCCACACTAGGAATTTCTCCTGTATCGTGGGTGCGTTTACAAACATTTAATCTCACATACACAAACAGCCAGACCCAGAACAACCACTTGTAGGTCATACAAATATTTGTTCCGTGCGGGAATCGAACCCGCGACACGCAGTGCAGCAGTCAATCGCTTAACCACTGCGCCAACCGTGCCGTCAATTAAGACTTGCAAACGAAACGTTTCATTTTTGGAAACCAATATATTTTATAAAGCTTCTTTTCAACCTCAAAGTGCCCCATCTCATCATGACATAACTAACAAATACGCCATCGTGCCCCATTAGGTACAAACCCTTTATTTTTACCCCCACTATTCTGTAGATCTTGTTATCCTGGAGGAAATTTGTGTGAAAATATTTAACCTCTTTTTTATTACTTTGTAAAATTAATTTGATGTGTTGTAATTTTGGGTCAGTCATTTGAACAGTTTGAAGCCAATCAGTGGCGCTGAAATTCGTGATGTAAAGTTCATGCTTTAGGGGGAAGTCCCCTAGTGGCGGACACTTAAGGTTTTTTAGAAATAAAATAAAAAAATATTTTAAGGAATGTTTATTTATTTATGACTTACAATAGATAAAAAAGTTAGAAATCAAATTAAACTAAAAAAAACACACAACCTCTGCCCACGCACAATGGTCCACTGAAGGACTAAGTGCGGAAACAAAATCCATACCATAGAACACAACCTCTGCTTAAAAATAATTAACACCATTAATCAGACTTTGGTAACAAAAAATGTAATTTATAAAAGTGGCACCTACATAGTACCGGATGGATATTTGTGCCATACCAAAAGCACTGGACATCTCAGAATAGCCTGCATCGATCACATTATGTAGCCATCTCCAGACTCTGGGACGTCTGCACATGCTTCGTGTGCCCACCCAAGACAGGATGAGCACTGGATCCAGTCTTCCTCAGTGTCTTCTAAGCAAACCACGCAAATTGTTGTGTTTGTGTTAGATGTTTCAGTTAATGGTTCCACTTTATTTCTATTTTTAGGGTTCCTTCCCAAATTGTTAAAAACGGAACCCTTATGGTGAGACTAAGTCTGTCTGTCTGTCACAGCTGGATATCTCAAGAACTACTAATGCTACCAACTTGACATTTGGAATAGTTTTAGATGACGTTTGCCAAACTATTTTGCAAATAAGAAAGAAATAAAAATATATGTCTATTTTTTGCAACAGCGTCTGATAGCCACTTTTTTGTACGGCGTTGACGTTAAAATTTCACTACGTTCACATTTTCTTTTTCGAGTTGCTGTTCGTTTTTTTGCGGCTTCAGGCATTGGTGAGAAGTTGTGGATTATCTGAACAAGATCTGGAGCAGAACTTGTCGACGGTTTGGTACTTGTGGTTATGGGCTCACTAAAAAATTGTGTAAAGTCATTTATAAATTCAGCTTCAACTGGATTAGCATTTGTGCATAACTGACAGAAGTTGATCCACAAGCAAGAGCTGATTCAGGCAATACGACAGCTCCTCTAATGTTTTCGATGTTTCAGGATGCTCCTGGCTGTTCTACGACTGAGTTCAATAACACACCAGCTTGTCTATTGTTGTTAAGTGCGTTCGATGAAGTTTCTGTTTGTTCTTGTGGTATATTGGTCATATCTGCAGCTAAATAATCCAGATCAGAAAATAGATGTCTATCAAATGGATAGATTCCAGTGCATTTGAATCCAGACACGGCAATATCCAGTCGAGCTACTTTTGTAAATGCTTCTGTGACCAAACCAGCAATGTCGTAATCCGTTATCCGACACCCAGCATTTGTTCTCATCCACACGTCGCATCGCTGGTTGTATGCATCTTTAAATGGCTTCATAAATGTCCTGTCCAGAGGCTGGAGCTTGGGGGTAGTGTGTGGCGGTGAACCTATTAAATGAATATTATTTTCTCTGCAAAAGTTGATTACCGCCAGTGTCTTGTAACTGCAATGGCCATCCAGTAGAAGCAGCACAGGGTTCTCTTTGGTTGGTTGCGTATGTTTGACAAATATTCCTAGATATTGCAAAAAAAAGTCACTATTCATCCACCCTTTTGGCTGGGCCACGCCTACGCTTTCAGCTGGAGCATTCATCATAAGCCTTTCATTCATTCTTTGCCTAGGAAAGACGAAAAATGGCGGAATGTAGTGACCGTTAGCACTCATGCTGAACAAAACTGTGATGTTTTTGCCTCTCTCAGCAGAAGTGAGCTTTCCTACTTGACGGACAGCTTTCGGAGCGAGAACTTTTTGATGTTTGTGCACGCAACTGACACCAGTTTCATCACAATTATAAATTCTTGAGCGTGTGAATTTGTACTGTGTCATCAGCCTTTCAACATTATCGTAGAATAAATCCACTAGTGGTTTGTTAAATTCAACGGCGCGCATCATGCTTGTCGATTCTGGTGCTCTCAGCGAAATGTCTGAATGCCTTTTTATAAAGTCGTAGTAAAAATGCTTACCAGCACTGCCTTTCTCTTTATTAAATCGATGAGGGATTTTCATAACTTCAGCTAAGTCGTAGGCTAACTTCAGAAATTCATTTTTCATGAGCGGCATACACCTGTTAGATAAATCTTTGACGTGATCTACCAAAACTTGTTCATACTCTGCTGAGAAGGTGCTAGTGAACCCCTACCCAACTTTGGTTTCATCGTTACTTCTTCTCCTCGATTTAGCGCCTTTATTTTGTCATGTACAGTGCTTTTAGGAATATTGTATAGCATTGCAGCTTGTCTTACACTCAGTTCTTTGGACAAAATTTTATCGATAGCAGTTTGTAAGCTCTGTGGCTCCCACGATCCTTTGTTTTTCTTTTCTTCCATTTCAATTCTATTAATTCTTCTATGTTCTAAAACAATATTAAACAATTAGAATAAATAACGTTAATTCTCACGAGAAATATCCATATGTTTACTGTCCGGTGCTAAGGAACAGATGATTTTGTAAGTGGCACCTACCAAAAAAAATCTAATAATATTCTATCAGTTTACGGATAACAATCAGTACAGTCTGCATCAATTTTGCATAGGCACAATAAAGTTGAAATTTCTGTGAACATGCTGTGCGCCATCCCCGCGCCAATATGGGACGTACGCTTAACTTAGTTTTAATTGTATTAAATTCTTCTTCTTTTTGACCCAAAACCCAAGAGATATTTGCTTTTGTTACAGAAGTCAAAGGTCAAATACTCGCAAAGTTGGGAACAGATCGCAAAAAAAAAAATTAAACATCCGAATTGAGAACCTCCTCCATTTTTGAAGTCGGTTAAAAAACTAGCGTGACCAAGTAATTGACGGACCCTAATGAAAGCTGCATGGTGTTAAGAAAATAGCTATTGCCACGGTTTTTCTACAACCGGGCCTTTTTTTTTCGGTTGGGAAATCATCAAATGACCCCTCCCGCTCTGGGTGAAGCGGAAGGGAGTGTCAGACTCCTGACTAAAACCCACCCGTGTTCCTTCCATAGCCCTTTATGTTCCGGGCCAGCGGTAACCCTTTCGGACAATCCCGCTGACCCGGCAGGCTTCGGCCCTATGAGGCCTCTCCTCGATGCTGACATCTCTTTGAGGCGCGCGTGGAACACGTACGCGCCGTCCGGCACGGGCCTGGTCCTGATCGGACGGTGAGCTACCCATTACTCTCCGCCCGCAGGCCCGCGCCTACGGTGGCCGGGAGTCGTCACGAGGCTCCCGACGCCCGGAGCGTCTCCCGCGGCGGCTGGGACGGGAGGTTCTCTCCCTCATCCGTCCCGCCACCTCCTTTGCTAGCATGACTGCTTCTACAACCGGGCCTTAGGTCATATTTAGAGATTTCATATCCTAAATAACCTAGCTTCGTTTTAAAGAAGAAACAATTTTCAATATTTAAAGTCAATCCGAGTTTCCGAAGGCAATTCAAGATTTTCCTTAATTTTTCCATACCTTCGTTCGTCTACGTCAGTAGAGGGTAACATGATTGGTTTATGACTACAAATACATTAGTCCTTAGCCTTTTACTAAACGGTCTAAGCTTAAAATTCTTCTGCAAAGTAATCAAAAAGAAAACAATGTAACTTTAACTTTTTAATTAACAATTTATAAAGGACAACTCGAACACGAATAAATTTCTATTTAAAAAACTAATTAGATCACAATAGGTATTAAAATTATTAAGATTCTCCGATATCATTAACTTTAATTAAAACAACTGTCACATTAGGTATAATTGAAAGAGCTTGCTTTAAAAATAAATTTAAGCTTTTCTAAAATCCAATGTGCCGCGTAGGTAGGTACCTACTATACCATACAATGTGAGGACGATAATATGACAATACGACAATAAATTAAAATGCTGATGCATACTAGTATTTTTAATACTATCGAATAAATCCTAACACGGAAATTAAAAACAAAGATATTTTTTCAAACAAAATATTCAGTAGCGATGGGCCAACAAAAAAATGGGTTTTGCCGATCTTTCGACTGGCTATAGTGACTAAACTATCGTCCATAAGATATAGGAAGTTTAATTTAGTGTCAAATTGTCGTCTCTACCTTGTATATGGGCGAGTTTACTTCCTTGTATGTTATTTATGGTATTGTTCAACTGCTTTCACACGTCATGATCTTCTCTGGTGTACTTAGCACAGAGGTTAGCCAGAAGGCAAGGGTAGTAAGTAGCAGGACTGATTGTCTTAAGTTCGCCGCTGCCAACAATACAAACAGTACGTATGCGTGTTCACTATTTCCATATATTCTGTCTAATAAACAAGAAAGGGACGGATATAATACGAGCTGGCAATTGCAGTTGATACTTCAGAACGTACCAACGCAGCACGGCGCAAGGCATAAACTAATTTGACATCATCCGATCTGAATCATGAATTCATCCGAATGCATGGTAGCACTTTGCGAGTCGATGTCCCTTACGCCTGTTTCATGAATCAAGGTTTGACTGGCTTTTAGAGTACAGTCCATTTACTAGACGTTGTAATTTAGGTCGTTCGTGGCCACTATGGTGTAACTTAGCCCTAAGAACCATGGTCTCGTCGTCACTCAGAACCACGATGGCGTTGCATCTCTTATGGTGCGAGGAACACCTCCATCTGTTATGTCTAATACTCTTCAGTCCTGTTGCTTTGTGAAACGTATAACCGTCAACCAATAGAAGAACTTTCCCTGATATTAACGTGATGAATTTGGGATCTGCAGAAAATTGGTACAGACTTATTAGGTTACCAGCGACATTACAAATTGTTTCAGTAAAAGAGGACTAATTAGTAACTATAATTTATTTTTTATATTGTTTATTTATTTTGTTATTATTGATAATACTTATATTTAGAACAATAAATTACTTAAAACTATATTGGTATCAAGTAGAACGTTTACTTACGCAGGTAGTTCGCTACGATTCATTTACAAATTTATATCAAAGGTATCATTTCAGGAGTCTTACAATGCAGGTGGGATCGTTAATCGAAGTAGATTTGAGTATTATATCACATTATAATTATGGTTTCAGATAAACATTATTTTCGTTGATAGGCTTGCGTTTGACCACTAGATCACTTGATGGTAAGTGTTGATGATGATGGCTATAGTTTACCAAGTGGGTCCAGTGCGTGTTGGTGATTGGGTCATGCACAAGGTAAATAAAATTAAAAAAAATGGTTGCCTGTAAAGTCGGTTTTACGGGCGAAGATTTTACGTGACAACGTCTTTTTCTCGGTAGAATATTTATTGATATGAATATAATTAAATTGCACAATAGGAACAAGGAATTAAATGAAAATAAGAACGTAACGTTACCGAGCGTTACACTTTTTCATAAGTGACTCCCAGCCGCAACCTAATTTAAAATAAGAACGTAACGTTACCGAGCGTTACACTTTTTCATAAGTGACTCCCAGCCGCAACCTAATTTAAGACGTTGTCACGTCAAAAAAAATGATTCTTTGGGAACGTTGTTTGCTATGATGAGTGCAATCATGTGTTTAAGTAGCGGTCACTAATTACCAGTCACCCTATACAATATTCAGATAAGGGATACAAATAATTTAGTACCTAGGTACTGTACCTACTGTATCAATGCATAACATTTCATAATCATTTCAGGGACTTGAAACGTTACTCAAAATAACGTTACGCGTAGTTCCAGTACCGATAATTTGTACCGTTCCACCAGGATCGTAACAAAATTAATTCCTTAGCTATAACGATACTGACAAACGGAACGAAATCTTAACTGTTCACTAACAATATGATCAATATATCGTTGTTAGTATAACGATATAACGTTTTTCATTTCGATACTCAACTTTGCCAGCTTCATGACATAAAAGATGACGAAAAAGACGAAAAAGTACATGTAACGTTATTACAAGCAGATAAGCTTAATGTTACTGATACCTATAACGTTACTTATAATATCGTTCTACGAAAATTATATTCTATAACGTTTTTCTTTGTAACGTTATTGATATTTTTAGGTTATAGTACCGTTACAAATTTTGGAACGTTATACGATAACATTCGTGGTAACGGAACGAAATTCATTTCGTTTTCAAGTCCCTGATCAGTTTACACTTAAAATGTAGCATACCGTCCATTCCTAAGAAACTTTAATATTGGTTTATTATGTCCATTATGTACGAGGTGTGATCTGATGATGTAAGTCTCATCTTCGCTAAGTACCGCATAAGCACGACAGTTCACCGCACCGTACGCCGAGCACTTCCATCTGTTGTGGACCACGCTAGCATTGCTCGCTTTATAGAATGTATAACCATCCACTTTGAGAAGGACCCTGCCTGATAGCAAAGTAATGAGTCTGCGTTCTCCGTCTGAAAGAAGTCGAGATGTTTAATAACTAGTCTTATGTATGTGGTCATAAGGACCAGCTGGGTAATTGCGTAACAATAGCAATAGATTTCATTTTGACAGTTCAACAACATTCATTGCGTTATTTACGTCGCGTTGTAACGCAGACCAATTTTTCGAAAATATGAAGCAATGGATAGCAATATCCTTCAAAATTATTCAGATTGTAATTCGAAGTGTGTTATGCAGTTAGGGTGAAGTTCTGATTGGCACATTTTGAAGTCACTCACAATCTTTGATGTTATTCAATCTGTTAAGTAAAGTATGTGTTGTTTTTATTGTACAGCATATTATACATTTCTGTGGTAATAATAATAAGTACTTACCTTTTACTAAAATACTATACAAGGTCAAAATAAATTTGCTAGAGAAACTCCTTAGACTTGACGAGTATCGTTATCTAATTACGATAAAGCGTTTTGATTACAACGATGATAGAATTAGTTACCTAAGCATTTTTTAAATTAAATTTTAAGTCATGTCTTCATGCCAGATAAGCTGTGGGCAAAAATAACTGATTGTGTCCCATAAAATGCTAGACGACATCGCGGCAGACCTTTTTTTTTTTGTCGGGGGAAAACCTTCAAGAAGCTCCGAACCTCCGGGAATAGGTCGGGGAGTGTGGGATTTTTACCACAAGAGAACCTTTGCCCAGCAGTAGAACATTACGGGGAACATTAGATAGATTTGTTTATTTAACTCGACAATATAAACGGAGTAGGTTTTCCATAGATCTCTGAAACCATGGAAGATCTTTAATTAAGTAGTCATAAAAACTCGTGAGCATAAATTCGATTTAGTATTAATTAACTTTATTGCAAAAATATTGCTACATTAATATATTAAACTTATAACTTATTTAACAATCATATTTTATATACCTAATATGGTTTTACAAAAATATTTATCTGTTAAAATAAATTGTGTATTAATAGTAGGTAACTAGTAACTACTTTAATACTAAGTAAATATTTATTCCTTTTTTTATGTAAACTAAGTACCCAGTACTAGAGTAGTTTAACGAACAATACTGTGAATAATGTTTTTTTTTTTTAATATTTTAATATTTTTTTTAAATACATTTCTACATACTTCATGTTTTTTACGTATACTTTGAAAAACTTAGTTACAAGGCTAAAAAAAAGTGGACCCTTTACCGCATGGATTTTTTAAATCATTCGAAAAAAAAAAAATTGCAAAAATAAGACCCGGAAAAAATGATAAAAAAATATTTCAACTATGTAGGGAAAAATTATTTAATAAAAACTAGTTGTTCCAGATTTGGGACAATATGCATTAACGCTTTTATTTTTGTTAGTTCCAAATTCGGTACATTATGCAGTAGAGTTTTAGGACAATAAAAAAAAAAATTGCTTACTTATGTATGAAATCGTTTGAAGCAATTGCGGTCCTTGTTCAAGCACAAATAGACTTTGCACTTTGTGCACATCACTTGTGATTTTTGTCTACATGCTTCCATTTTGCATCTTTGGCGATCTTGTTTCCACTCAGGCCAATGATTCATGCCATCTTCAGCTATTTCAAGTGGAGGCAGCTCTAACCGCCGTCGTCTTTTATTTTTTATAATAGTATCTTGACTTAATGGGCGTCCTCTTTTGCGTGTAGTAGGTGTAAACACTTTGACATCTTGGTGCATTAGTACATCTGCTAACATTAATTTAAAATCAAGTAAAGGTAGATAAATACCTTTCTCTTTCATGCGTCGTCTCCATATCTGATACACACTGCAAACAAAGTTTTTAGCGCAAAACTTTCGGCAAAGATGGCGTAACTAGTTTCCTAAAGCGAATTATTGTGAGTGTTCCAAATTCGTCACAGTATGTGGTAAAGGGGTAAATATTTATTCCTTTTTTTATGTAAACTAAGTACCTAGTAGTTTAACGAACAATACTGTGAATAATGTTTTTTTTTTTAGATATTTTAATTTAAAAAATTTTTTTTTTTTTACAGACTTCATGTTTTTTACGTATTAGTACTTTGAAAAACTTAGTTACAAGGCTAGAAAGAAGTGGAAATAAAAATACAACTTAAATAAAAACCGTTAAAACTAACAGAAAAAATGCTATTGCCATTTTTATTTGGAAAGTAAATACTTAATGTTAAATTAATTCTTACATTTCAAAGCTACCTAACATCTGAGGGGCTAATCCCCAATCGTATTCTAAGAACGTTCACATTCTCAGTTTCAGTCTGTAAAATACCTCTAATTTTCCTACATTTTCCACAAATTCTTGACATTGATTGGCGCTCAGGTGAGATTGCGACTAGATTTTGAACGTTTGAGAATTGACCTTCTGTTAATTTCCATGATAAACAGAAATGCCGCGCTAAAGGAATCCGTAGTTTCTTTAGTTTAATAACAAAAAAAAAACCGACTTCCAAAAAAAACACTACAAACTGAAAAATAACTTTAATTTTGGAAGTCGGTTTTTTTTTTGTTAAAAAGTTTTTATTTCTCCCTTTTTAGTGGATCTATTTATAATTTAACTAAGTTACAATAGCCTAATGTCAACTTGCCCATCGCCTTTTTATAAAATATTCCTTTTCTCGATGCAGGGACGTTAATTGTTGAGGAGTTCTCCTTTTATTAGTTTTTAGATTAGATGCTGATAATCCTGGCTGCAGCATCAGGCCAGACTTATGTCAACATTGCATTGAACTTAAAATTAGTCCTGTTTAAAATGAGCCCAAACACGACTACGGTGCTGTAATTTCAAGGTTTGTACTTTTTCTGATGCTCCTGGCTTCAGCATCAGGTCTTCGGTGTTCCTCAGTAACAGTACGTTTATCCACACATCGAGCCCTTTTCAATGAGCCTAAACACGATATATCTGCTGTTAGTTGTCGAGGAGTTAGGTAGCATCAGGTCATGACTTGATGATCATGAGACCAAATGTGGCAAATGCCCTATCAAACATCAAAACAATTTACTAAAACAGTCCTTGCCTGTTCGAGTAACTTCTTACTGTTAAGGAGTTGTACCTTCCATCATCAGCCCAGCTACCTGAGATGGTGACAACCATACACAAATACACAAGATACTTCATAAAATATGCGAAAAACAATAAGTAAGCCTATAAAATTTGAGGGTTGCCCTCGATTTCTCTAAGATCCCATCATCAGATCCTAACTTGGTGACAATGGGACCACCTCAGAACTATCTACTTTCGAACAAAAAAATAATTTTGAAAGTCGACAATTGGCGGAGTATTCGATGAACAAACATACAATAAAAAAAAAAAAAACATACAAACACCCGAACATAGTACCTCCTCCTTTTTGTGAAGTCGGTAAAAGATACATAAAATCTATAAAATTTAGATCAGTCTATATCACATTAATGAAGGCGATAAAGAAACAAATATTATTGAACTCCTCTTTAACTGCATACCGATACAGCGTGGATCTTGAACAATCAGACAGACTTACGGCACTAAAAGTATTTTGAACCACCTCACTCACAGAGAAACTATAAAACGTCCATATACTACATGATCGTAGCAGTGTATGCTACGCCGTAGCAGAGCGCGTAGCGTCTAGCGTAGCAAGAGCGTCTGGACTCCGCGCGGCTTTTCTCCCTTTGTAAACTACGCAAGAAGAGTGTTTTAATTTTTAAGTAAACATCACTTGTTTATTTGACCTCTTTCAAACAGTCCGGATGATCTGAAGACTTAAGAGGAAACGTGGTCGTTGGCGTTAATTTCACAATCCTCTGTCGTCTCCCTGGTTAATGATACTAGAGCAAATATTTTTTTTTTACGATATAATGAAAAAAAAAAAAAAAAAACAAAAAGAAAAAAAACAAAACAAAAGAAATCAAAGATACGAACATGGCCGTGGTAGATAAAGTTGGTTTCGTAAATAGAAATGGTCTAGTGTCATTACCCAAGTTAAAAACGGAGGAATACATGTGTATGGACTGAACGCCAATGACCACGCGACCGTTTCCTCTCAAGCCGAATATACTTCAGCAGGGTAATTGCGTAACACAATCACTAGCAATGGCTTTAATTTTGACAGTTCAGCAACATTTATTGCGTTATTGACGTTGTTGTTCCGACAAATTTTTCGAACATATGCAGTAATAGGTTAGCAATATCCTTCAAAATGATTCAGATTGATAGTGTGTTACAAAGGGGCTTGTGGCTAAGAAATAACAGCCGCACAGTCGATCGATCAGGTTAAGCTACGCTTGCCGCGGTTGGTCCGTGGTTGGTGACCATCTTTACATACCAAGACCCCTCCGTGCCTCGGAAAGCACGTTAAGCTGTTGGTCCCGGCTGTCATTCGTAGAACTTTGACAGTCGTTACGGGTCGTCAAAGCCCGAAAGTCTGACAACCAGTCTTACCAAGGGGTATCATATTACCCAGTAACTGGATTGTGGAGGTCAGATAGGCAGTCGCTCCATGTAAAATACTGGTATTCAGCTGCATCCGGTTAGACTGGAAGCCGACCCCAACATAGTTGGGAAAAGGCTAGGCAGATTAGTGTGTTACGCAATTAGAGTGCTGGTCTAACAACTAACCAGTTTTAACAAAATATCCAGTAGATGTGAAGGTAAAAGATGGTGGAGTATGAGTGTGGTTGTTACAGTACTTGAGCATCGTATTGTTCTTCGACATATGGACGTAAGCAGGGCAGCGCTTCGACAGTCGGTTCCCACAAGCAAACCTTATGCCACCATTCCGGATTTTCGCGTTCTTGCTGAAGACGAATCCATCGACGAGAAGATATACAGTCCCCAAATTAGTTTTTACGAATCTCACTGAAATATAAAAGGTTCGAAAAACAATTAGGTAGATGTTGGAGAAGAAAATAATAATCCCTTTTGCAGAGAGTACTCAGTCATTACATAAAAATAATCAATGATAAGTTTTAAATAAAGTATTTTTTGAAACGCTGTCTGTTAAAATATGACCGATTGTGATATTGAGAACGTTTTAATATTTTGTCGACATGTACTAAGATCACGAATATTAAAATTAATTATTTTTAAGAAACGTCACTGAGTGCGGTATTTAGTTTTCTATTCATTCAGTAAGTGAGGCGTCGTTGGTAGACGAATGTTGTAAGTCTGTAAGTAAAGTATAGTAATTCGACCCCAAAAATTTAGAGAAATATTACTTCATGATGTCATCAAGTAATATTTCCCTAAATTTTGTGTTGTTGTGTTAATAGTTTAAAAAGTTAAATAAGGTTCGCTGATTTTGATACAAATCATGAAAAACAAGAAAGATGCACAATGTTAGGTCAATATATGAATTAAAAGAAGGTAAAGATATTATAAATGACACAATTTTGTATGTTACGATCTTCAATTTCTCAAGTTAAATAATCTTTTAGGAAGCTGTTCACACTATAACGACAGTAACAGTAGGTATGGCGAATTGGCGAATTAGTATGTCAAAATTTACCTACGATAGACAATATTATGGAAATAAAACATCCTAATAATTACATATTGAATGATTATTAGATTGAATTTTTTATTTTGGATGGCAATCATTCATCTTAGCATCTTACTACAAACATCAATATCTTTATTTTTACAATTAACCGAAATTTAAATTTTTTTTTATTTTGGATGGCAATCATTCATCTTACTACAAACATCTTTATTTTTACAATTAACCGATTTTTTTTTTTTTTTTTATAATTTACTTGAGAACCGTTCTAATAATTTAAGCCCGAACAAAAAAAAATACAAAATATTTGTATTTTTGTATACAATACTTACATGTATTTACTTACGTACATTATTTTGTATAACATATTATATTCGAGTGTTTTAATTGAAATACAATTATTTCTTAAACCAATGATTAATACTTTGAAATTCATAGATATAGGTAGGTAAGTCTATACTATGACATGAATATTATGAATTTATGATGAATGTGATAAAATTCGCATTTATTTTTCCGAGATGAATATGAAGACAATAAATTCGAATTTATATAGAGAGCAACATATTTACATTTTTCGTGATGATTAACTTGTTTTTTTTTCTATAGTTACAATAATATAAAAAATAGATTTCAAGTTAGCAAAAAAGTAGGGATAATAGATAGGGTAGGGAGAAAAGATGATATGTATGAGCGACTGCCTATCTGACCTCCACAACCCAGTTACTGGGTAATACGATACCCCTTGATAAGACTGGTTGTCAGACTTTCGGGCTTCTGATAACCCGTAACGACTGTCAAAGATCCACGAATGACAGCGGGGACCAACGGCTTAACGTGCTTTCCGAGGCCTTGATATGTAAAGATGGTCACCCATCCACGGACCAACCGCGGCAAGCGTAGCTTAACCTGATCGATCGACCTATGCGGCTGTTATTATTTAGCCACGGGCCCCTCGTTACTTCGGTCGTTACACCCTAATTAAAGCCATCCTCAAAACTTTTCCATTAATTACATTCATACTTAACATTTCTTCAGGACATTATCCTCATTCCTTCGCATCACTTATGTCTCGCGTTCTTTTGTCAATCATGAAGAGTGCTATAAGAGGACATTCACGACGTAATACCATTAAGTAAGCAATTGGAATCTAACTCTTATAGGTAAGGACTTAAGGACGTAAGGTAAGGTATAAATGAGAAATAACGATTGCCGTGGAGTTTGACAAAACTCTCGGCAACACTCAACAACCAACCACGATTACCACCATCGGCAATCGGTATCTGAAGAACCGTACTAGCTTAGCAAGGTAAAAATAATCATTTTTTTGAAGTTTAGACGCGTTCGGCATTTTTTGAAATGGGAAAAAATCATTGAACTCGCGCCACTATTACCGTAAGCGACACGGCGCGTTTTGTTTTTAAGACGATTAAAAAAATACCCGCTTCGGATGTGTTCGGCTGTACTCGGGATGTACTCGGTTTTAATGTTGTCGTTTTCAGTGAGTGATGGCAAAGTATTCTGTTTGTGTTTTGTTTTCACTTTTGTCGGCACTCCCGGAGTGCCACTGTTTTTTTTTTTTATTTATACGCTTTTGTTGCGTGACTGAATAATTGTGCGGATATCGGCTGTCATGGTATGTGCATGTGTTACGGAGAAATGAGGAAAATGTCGTGAGGAAAGTTTTGTGTATGAATGTCGATGGCTATAAGAGTAGGGGAAGAGCAAAGAAACGATGGATGGACTGTGTGAATGATGATATGGTTAGAAAGGGGGTGACTACCGAGATGACGAGTAATAGAGAAGTATGGAAGAAAAAGACATGTCGCGCCGACCACAAATTAATTGGAATAAGGACAGGAGAATGATGACAATACTCTTTTATTATGTGCAATAAATTTTTCTTGAATATTATTGTCTTTATCATTACTGAACATAGTACAGTAACATAAACATGTACTTATTTCAAATCGTATACTTAAATAAAATAAATAATAATAAAATCATTTTATTTCGAACAACTAAAAGATCAACAAATTGTTAGTAATAACAGGATTGCACTTAAAATCTTATTGTTAGTAACTTAAGGGGGAAGCTCTAAGGTAGCCCGCGAAATTCAAATTTTCTTACGTTTTTTGCAATTTGCTGGTCAGTATTAAGTTGAACGTTGATTAAAATATGATTCGCGGTCGTAACAAATATGTATTTACAGAATTATAATCAGTACAATCAGTAATACAACTTGTTAAGTTAGTATAATCCCCAAATGTCAAGATTTCATGAAACAGTTATTCTTGGGGATTACATGGTCTTAGAGAGTTGTGTTGATGACTTTAATGATTATAATTATGTAAATACATATTTGTTACGGCCGCGAATCATATTTTAATCAACGTACAACTTTATACTGACCAGCAAATGGCAAAAAACGTAAAAAAAATTGAATTTCGCGGGCTACCCTGGCGCTTTCGCCTTAAACTAAAGACAAATTAATGAGAAGCAAAGTCTACACCTAAGCTGCATTCGCGACTTATTTGCCAAAAATGTAAACAAATATGAGTTTATGGAAAATTTAAATTCTACACAATAAAGTGCAGTTTTAAGTTCTAGCAACTTCAAACATTTTTATACCTTTTTCAATAGCGCTAGTCACTCTGAAATCAACTTAATTACCATTAAAATAAAGTTGATATTTGTTTAACTTGAAATAACATCGATTTGAAACATACATTAGAATTGTCTTTACAAGCAGGCGTAAACTGGCTTCTTACGGTCAGTATATTATTTAACAATATAAAGATTTCTAATAATTATTAACAGTAATATGATAATTAAAATAGACATTATGTTTAGATAGATTAGTGGGCACCGGCATAGTGATAATCTTGTGAAGGTTGTCCTCTGATCGGTTTTAATTTGTAGTAGCGACCATTAGCCAACCGCATATATCTAAGAGGTTCGTGATCATGGTAGGTGTCGTGATTGATGATGACGTCTTCGTCGTTGACGTGGACGAATGCCCTGCATCGCTTGGTCGCGGCGCATGAGCATGCGTACCTGGTGACACCGCGCGCGCTAGTGAAGCCTTTGGAGAAACTGTAGCCGTTGTACAGCAGCAGCTTACTTCCCCGGTCCAAAGTTATATATTGTGCTGTAATTTTATTAACACACGTTTTACTAAGGCAGATGTGAGTGGAAACGCCGGGACGCCCTAGTAGAAGGACATAATATAGCGACCTTATTGGTTCTTCAGAAAGTTCAGGTGCGTGGGTACTGGCAACCGGCGTGCGTGTATGTATGAAATGTATGAAAGGAGGAAAAGGAAAAGGAGTATGCAAGGATCATGGAAAGAAAGCGTGAGGTATTATTAGCTAGCTGCGCCCCGCGGTTTCACCCGCGTAAATGTCGAGCCCGTGGAAATATCGGGATAAAAGGTAGCCTATTTAATCCAGGGTGATAGCTATGTCCATACAAAATTATATCAAAATTGGTCCAGCCATTGAGCGTGAAGAAGTAACAAACATATGCGAAAGTGAAAAGTGAAAGTGTGTGGCGAAAGTGTGTGTGTGTGTTTATACACAGCCACACCCACACTTTTGCCTTTATAATATTAGTGTGATGTTTGTACAGAAACCAGGTTTGGCCATTCAATTCGTGATGATGATGCTCACCAAATGTGATTGAGCAAAGGTAACAAATTCGCCTCGTCTGATTCTTTAGGGTTGCGCATCCAAAGATTGCTAACGGGACCCAGTTACAAAACCTATCCCGTCTGTATGTCTGTCACAGGGTTGTATTTTTATAACCGTACTAGCTAATAAGTACAAAAATACATTAATCATAGTCTTAGACTTTTATTTATACAAATATTCCTATTTCATATTTAGGGACTTACCCTATTTTTTGTGAATTAACCGCAATAAAACTTTCTTCAAAATCAATGTCCTAATAATTACAAAAAATGGTAACATGCACAATTGCACAAATTATTTCAATTTGTAGAAAAAATCAAACAAAGACAAATATATTGTATTCGTAGGATAAGGTCGATTCGTAAAAGTATGTTGAGGACACATCCACCGAGAGTATAATAAATATACAATTCACATAAATACGAACATATAAAATCTAACTTAAATATTACATATTCTCTAATAAACAATAAAAAAAACACAACAATATTGAACATAAAGATGACTTACTCTATAAGTATATTTAATAATACCTATACGTACAGTGCGAAAATTCTAGTAGCTAAAGTAAGATCAAATGCGCAAAACATGTATTCGTTTGTATGAAACTGACACAAACGAATACGTGTTTTGCGAATGTTTGACACCTGTCAAGAACGCATTTTCTCGTAGGCCGCACGGTAACATTACACATTTCGTTCTATAGATAGACATTTGTTCACACTGTATTATTCATGGGAACTATGGGAAGTACGTCCTAATCGGCGCATCCTTTGGCACTTTAAAGTATCGACCATTACTCAAGTGCGCATATCTGAGAGGTTCGTGATTATGTGTGCTGTCATAACGGATGATGACATCACCTGCGCCAATGTTAACGTATGCCTTACATTTTTTCGTGGTGGCAGAGGAGCACTTGTACCTGGCACCACCAACGTTGGTAGTGACGCCTTTTGAGAAGCTGTGGCCGTTGAACAGTAGCAGCTTTTGTCCTCGTTCCAGAGTTATGTATTTTGCTGTAAAACCAGAGTGTTAGAGGGAGTAAGACATTATTGACGACTTTCGAAGTTCATACGTAAGACACCAAATAACTTCTGACGAGGGAATCTTTATGTCATAGTCAAAAACCTATCACCAGAAAGAAGTACATTACAGCCTATGAATCATGTCCGGTCTGAACATGGGCTCTCCGAACTTTCGCAAATGCTCTCTCACTCACACTCACCTCATGACATGAGGTGAGTGTGACATGAGGTGAACCAAATAGTGACATGAGGCTCATGTCACTATTTGGTTCCTAAAAAACGATCTTGCGCAGCGTCCTGCGCAAAGTTCGCAGCGGCCATATTGTATCTAAATTTTTATCGTTATTTCAAAAGACATCCCAAAAAAAGTTTGCTCAGTTATGTTATGACAGTTAACTAATGTCTTGAAATAAAACGCTGTCGCGAATTATTTGCCGTTTTTAATTTACTATTTTTTTTAAATATAGTAAAAGTAATCTTTTTAATGCATTGTTTGCAATAAAACAATACATTCGGACAATCCATGAATGTGATTATTCATCGATTATCTGAATGTAGCTAGGTGTAAATCCACGAATATTAAAGTGTATAAAATCTTTCATGTTAAGATATTTTCCATATTAATAATAGCCTCCCCGACCGTTTTCGGTCACGGTGGCCAATCTCAATGGAGATTAGCCAGGTACGCAGGAGATATTATAGTGCACAAGTGTGTGCGCAAACACAGGTGCACTCTCTGTTCCTTTACTCTCATAGTCCGATGGGACGGCTTTACGTGCTTTCCGAGGCACGGGGGTATTATACCGCCAACTTCCAAACTTCGGACTGTTACTAAGAAATTCCTAATGGAAAACCCAATAACACTTTGTCCGACCCGGGAATCGAACCCAGGACCCCACGCTCAGCAGTCGCGCTTGCAACCACGAGATCAACGGGGCAGTCGGGGCAGAATTTTCCATGTTACCTCGGATTACAGAAAAAAATATGTATAATTAGGATAATATTATAAAATTTATGAGAAAACACTATTGTTTTACTTATTGCGACTAGATTCACCACGGAATTATCTATTCCGTGAGATTCACTATTACTCATAACTTCTGCGAAGTTTTACCAACTAATAAAAATAACAGGCAGAAAATAATGATGGCTGACTTCACATCCGGAAAAAAAGCGAGGTGTCGTGGGACACCCGGTTTTGGTGGAAGGAAGTTTCCTAACGCAAGTTATACTCTACACACTTGGCGAATCTGACCTAGACCAAAAAATGTTACACTTTTTTCGGTGCAAAAGCGAAAGGTACAGACTAGCACATCAAACTACCCGAAACTGTCAAATTTTCTCAATCAACTTTGAACCTTATGCTTTAGCGATAAAGTTGAAAATCTATTAAAGAAATTTGACAGATTGTAGTAGCTTGATTTGCTGGCGTCTGTACTTAATTCAAAAGTAAACACCACGCGCGCTCCTACCGGTCGATTCTGTAAAAATCTCACCGTGATAACTTAGGTGAAGCGAGTTTGTTTTTGCTAGGAATTGACACTATTGACAGCTCATTCCACGCTCACTGCACCTAAGTTTTCACGGTGAGATTTTTACAGAATAGCACCGCTGTTTTGCAAAACTACAACTTCTGGTACCGACCGTTACCCATCTGCGAATATCTAAGAGGTGCGTGATTATGTTTGGTGTCGTATTTGATGATGTAGCCGTTAGGGGAGATTTTTGCGTATGCCTTACATTTCTTGGAAGTGGCACAAGAGCACTTAAACCTGGTGGCGCCAATAGCGTTAGTGTAGTTTTTCGAGAAAGTATAGTCGTTGAACAGAAGCAGGTTATTTTTCCAGGCATTCCCTCGGTCCAGAGTAATAAATTTTGCTGTAAATTGAATAAACAGACATCTTAGGCTCAACTCACACCAAAAGAGCGTCAAAGCGCAGCGAAGCGGAGCGCAGTTTCAGTGTCATAATGAATTTTAATTACATTTTCATTACTATAATACTTATTATCGCATGAGAAACTCGAACGAGTCGCGCGGATGCCAGCGGCGCCGCTGGAATTCCGGCGAATAGCCTTCTCTACCGAGCGGTTACGATGATAAGTACTTATTATAGTAATTAAAATAAAGTTAAAATTCATATGACACTGAAACTGCGCTGCGCTTCGACGCTCTTTTGGTGTGAGTTGAGCCTTAGTAAAGGCGATTTTAAATGGGATTATTTTAATTGCAACCTATTTCAGCCACATATTGGTTGCCAGCAAGATATGGCGTAGAATTACTTAGCAATATTCAGCAATATTTTCAGTATGGTCCAGCCATTGGTGTAGCAAAATGTGGCTGTAACCATGAATTCAGCACATGATTTTAGACCTAGCGTAGCAAATTTTAGTCGATTATCAAAAAAAAAAAATCTGCTGTTTCATAGAAAAGTACAACTTACTACGCGGTCAAAATGTATGGAACAGCATGTGCTGAATCCACGTCGCGTGTTTCGCGTCGACGTCCCTACCTGCATAATACTAAATGCAGGTAGGGACGTCGACGCGACTGCAAGTTTTTACTCATTGTGGTCTTCTGGACAAGGACCGGCGAAAAGGCAAATTCATATTTTATTTAATTACAGACCTTTATTAATAAACTATAACATAAGACATCATTATACAACATTCATGTGCAGGTAATACCTACCTAAGTCTATTTAAGGCGTACAGTTGGCCGCAGGTCGTGTGACCTTGTCCTTAGGTGGCCTAGCGTAGTACGAAGTTTCAATGGAATCGGAGGCCAACTTAAGGCACGTCCTACCGCCGGCGATTAAGAAGCTAGTAAATCTAGCAACTAAAAACGAGTTGGCGAGCAACGAGCAGCGAGTGCGCGAGGGCGATGAGCGATTACTTGCTGGTATGCGTATGTACCAAGCTTGAGTCTCTCAGCGAATGTTCCGCCCGCCAAGCGAGCGTCGCTGAGCGAGTACTCTCTTTGATAGCTTTGGTCTCTGCGACAAACGAGCACTCGCCGGCCGGTGTGAACAGTCAGCGATCAACTATTAATTAATATAGGTACTTACATAATAACAGCCGCACAGGTCGATCGATCAGGTTAGCTAAGCTTGCCGCGGTTGGTCTAAACATCGTCTGCTGAGGCATACAGTCGACTGGTGTCACGCGGCTGACAGTTCGAGCGTCACCCGAGACTCGACCCACCACGGGCCTCACTCGGATGGGTGACCATCTTTACATACCGAGGCGGCCGAGACCCCTCCGTGCCTCGGAAAATATGTTAAGCGGTCGGTCCCGGCTGTCATTTGTAGATCTTCAACAGTCGTTACGGGTAGTCAGAAGCCCGAAAGTCTGACAACCAGTCATACGAAGGGGTATTGTATTACCCATTAACGGGATGTGGAGGTCAGTCGCTCCATGTAAGATACTGGTTTTCAGCTGCATCCGGTTGGACTGGAAGCGGACCACAACATAGTTGGGAAAAGGCTAGGCAGATGATGATGAGGTACTTACAATATATCACTTTTAGCTAGACGTTTCCTCGTCGGCGGTCGGACAGATGCCTATTGGTTGTGTTATCAATGTCGTGCGGCCTGTACTGTACATTACACGCTTATTCATTTACCAATCAATTCTACCAATAATTTACCAATCAATTCTATCAATCATGAATTACGAATGACTGATGGAATGATTGCTACATACTTAGGTGAAAACCTCAATCATCACATTACAGTCCTTTTTCCCTTATTTTAAAACAGAAAGCAAAACTTATCTGTTGTAATGGGCCCCTAAGAAGACAAAAAATTCGTAACTATTTTTATTTATTTATTTATTTTAGTACATGGAGGACTTACAGCTAATAAAAACAAACTCAAAAGGAAATCATAGTCACCCGAAAGCCAATTACAAATCCTCACGTATAGACTTATAATAATAAATTGATTAAGTTTATTATAAAATCAACAAAAAATCTGCCATGTGCGTGTTTGTTCACTTTATACTATATTTACGCATGCACAGTACCTATTGTTGCGCGCCACACTTAATGCCTGGTACATGGCGACATTAGTTACCACTAGCGCCATCTAGTATCGAGTAGCAGAACTAGTCGAGTCACGATCGTTCTAGAAAATTCGATACTAGAACTTTGTAGAACTTTCTCGAACTATCGACACCTAGTCGGTCGGGGCCGGTATGTACTCGAACATTCTAGATGTTTCTACAATGGAAGGTTCTAGAACTATCTGCGGCACGATATAAGGCCGGGATGCGCGACGACCGACACAGTTTGGATAAAGCGACAAGAGCGAAAACATCTAAGCGATCTTCAAGTGCGAATTAAGAGTGATTAGTAGTGTGATTGTGTTCTTTTAATTAGTGTTTTGAGTTGTAATTAGTGTTGTAAAATAAATTGTTATTTTTGGTTATTAAATCGGCAGTTTTTATTGTCACGAACCCGAAGCTCGTAACAATTGGTGTCAGAAGCAAGGATTATGCCGGTTTTACCCAAAGACGACACGGAGGGTATCCGTACCCGGAGTCAACGGCAGCAGGAGACGGACCAGAGGCGATTTGGTGGAGCAACGCCACTGGGGTCGGAAGGCCAACTACCGACCACGGAGGCCGGCCCGTCCACAGCTGCTCCAGCATCATCAGCACCAGATTTGATGATGCTGCAGGAACAGGCCCGTCGACAGGAGGAACAGGCCCGTCGACAGGAGGAACAGGCCCGTCGACAGGAGGAACAGGCTCGTCGGCTGGAAGAACAGCTCCAGCGTGATAAGGAGGAACAGGTCCGCCAACAGGAGGAGCAGGCGCGCCGCCAGGAGGAGCAGATGCTCCTTATGAAGGACCTTCACGCTACCTTCGGGAAAGACATGAAGGAGGTGAAGGATAAGGTTGCTCAATATGACAACCGCCTGTCGGAAGCTGAAACCCGAATCGACCAAGTAAATAATCGGGTTGACAACGTGATGGCTGACGTGAAGGTAACCGTGATGGCTGACGTGAAGAAAACGCTGGATTACCTCAAATTTGGGGATGGAATCGCAGCTCCCGTAGCTACAACACCTTCGCTACGTGGATTCAAAGTGCCACCGTTCGACGGTACTTCTTCCTGGTCGGCCTACAAAATCCAGTTTGAGGCTGCCATGAAGGCGAACGGGTGGAATAAAAGTCAGGCCATGACTGCCCTCACCCTAGGCCTGCGCGACCAGGCCTTAACCGTTCTGGAAGCTCTCGGTAAGGAAGTGACTTACGAGCAGCTCCTTGAGGCATTGGAGTCTCGGTATGGTGACGCTCACCTGGAACACGTGTTTCGTGCGCAGCTCAAGGATCGCGTGCAACGCAGTAACGAAAACCTGCAGCAGTGGGCCCTTGAAGTAGAGAAGCTGGTTCGCAAAGCTTACCAGTCCATACCTGCGCTTATTGATGGGAACCTGGTGCAGGTATTCATCGACGGCATCCGCGACCTTGAAGTGAGAGCTGCTGTGAGGCTCGGGCACCACGGGACGCTTAAAGACGCCTTGGCCCATGCACTGGAGGTGGAAGCTGTGCGGCAGGATTATCGTTCCCATCGCGTCAGGGAAGTTGCAGCGGCTACAGTTCGCGACCGCAATAAAGTATACAGCCCTAGGTGCTACGGCTGTGGGGAAAGGGGCCACCTTCGATCCAGTTGCCCTAAGCGAACTGCAGAAAGAGAAGACGGCCGATCTCTAGAAGGCAGTGCGGCTAACAGCACCGCCCAGCACCAGCAGCAGGGAAACGAGTAATAGCCAGGACTGCGGGGCGGGTGCTGGCTGATGTTCAAAGAGCCCCAAGGGTTTCTATTACACAAACCCATGACGGGAACAGCCTAATCATCAAGGGCGAGGTCAACGGAACGCCGTGTAAGCTGACCATAGACACTGGAGCCTCTCGCACGGTTGTCAGTTCCCAACTAACAAGACGGTCCCTTGGGGACTCAGCATACAACAGAGAACGCATTAATTTGGTAACAGCCACCGGTCAGCGCATACCCGTCGATGGAGAGAAGAAGATGGAGTTGAAGCTAGGCAACAGAATCTACCTGCATAATGTCATCGTGGCCGATATAATGGACGATTGTATCCTGGGCCTTGACTTTATGAGGAAGAATTGTTGAGAGATTGATGTCAAGCAAGGTGTTTTGAAATGTGGACAAGAGGAACTTTTCGTGGAAGGGGCGTTACCAGGGAATGTGTACAGCCTTAAGAAGATTGTTCTTCCGCCGAGATCGCAAAACTATTGTGCCGGTTAGTCTTCCTCGGAATCCTGGGCAGACTCATCGTTGTGTACTCGTGGAAAGGGTAGACAATGACCTTCCATGGAAAGTGGCACGAACTTTGGTCAGAGCCACCGACATCTCAGGGGTACGTGTGCTGAACCTTTGTGATCAGGAACAGACTATAGAAAAAGGCACACTAGTTGGTACTTGCGAGGAAGTGGATTGGTTGCGTCGATGCCAATATCTATCGACTGGGACCCTCAGCAAGGATGCACAAACGAAAGTGACCAAACTCTTAGAAGACTGCCGCAGCGCTCTGTCCCAAAATGAAATGGTCAAGGCGAAGAAGATGTTACTCAAGTACGCCAATGTTTTCTCGTCAAACGATGCTGACATCGGGAAGACTGGCTTAGTTCAACACAAAATAAACACAGGAGAAGAATTGCCTATCCGTCAGCGTCCAAGGAGATTGCCGGTAGCACGTGAAAAGGAAGTGAAAACCATGATTGAGGGAATGGTGAAGGATGGTGTTATTGAACCTTCATCTAGTCCATGGTGTTCACCTTTAGTGCTGGTAAGAAAGAAGGACGGCAGCATGCGGTTTTGTGTTGACTATCGTCGTCTGAACGACGTTACAAAGAAGGACAGCTATCCTTTGCCAAGAATTGATGACACGCTGGACATGCTTACTGGAGTAAAGTGGTTTAGCACGCTGGACCTGAAAAGTGGCTACTGGCAAGTCGAAATTGACCCTAAGGACAAGGAGAAAACTGCATTCTCGACAGGAAAGGGTCTGTGGCAATTTAAAGTTATGCCGTTTGGATTGTGCAATGCTCCGGCAACTTTTGAAAGGTTGATGGAACTTGTACTTACTGGACTAATTGGCGATGCCTGTTTGGTCTACTTGGATGACATCATCATCGTAGGCCGCACGTTTGAAGAACATCTTCAAAACCTGGAACGCGTGCTCATGAAGATCCAGAGTGCCAACCTCAAGTTGAGTCCGAAGAAGTGTTCACTATTCAAACGACAGGTTAGCTTTTTGGGATATGTAGTGTCTGAAGAAGGTATCCGCACGGATCCAGAGAAAATCGCCGCTGTCAAGGATTGGCCAGTTCCAAAAGACAAGACGCAGGTCAGAGCATTTTTGGGTTTGTGCTCCTATTATCGGCGATTTGTGAAGAACTTTGCAGACATAGCCAAACCCCTGCATAAGCTAACCGAAGAGAAGCGACATTTCTACTGGGATGAAAGTTGCGACATCGCATTCCAGGAACTAAAGGATCGTTTGTGCAAAACACCTATTTTGGGGTACCCTGATGCGAGCAAGGAATTTATAATTGACACAGACGCAAGTGACATAGGACTTGGCGGTGTGTTGTCTCAACGGAATGGTGATCAAGAGGTTGTGATAGCGTACTTCAGCAAGTCGCTGTCAAAGCCGGAAAAGAACTACTGTGTCACGAGACGGGAATTGCTTGCTGTGGTAAAGTCATTGCAGCATTTTAGCAAATATCTTCTGGGGCGGAAATTCCACGTACGAACTGACCATGCTGCACTGAAATGGCTATTGCAGTTCAAAAATCCAGAAGGACAAGTTGCGAGATGGATTGAGCTACTGCAGGAATACGACTTTGTGGTCGAACATCGCAGCGGGAAATCACATGGCAACGCAGATGCATTGTCAAGAAGACCTTGTCCTGAAGACTGCAAGCATTGTACTAGGCAAGAAAGTAAAGAAGTCGTACCTGTGAGGATGCTCAAGACAGACCTCAGCAACGAGTGGAAGGAAAGCCTACAACGTGCACAGCAGGAAGATTCGGACATCAAGCCGATTCTGGAGTGGATGAAGGCCAGAGCTCCTAAGCCCAGGTGGAGTGACGTCTCAGCGATGAGTTCGATCACAAAAAGCTATTGGGCCCAATGGGACAGCTTGGTGATTCAGGATGGAGTCCTGTGCCGTAAATGGGAAAATGCTCGGGGAGACAGCTGTCATTTGCAAATGGTAGTCCCTAAAGCTCAAGTACCGGATGTTCTACAGCTGTACCATAATGGTTGTTCAGGAGGTCATCTGGGAGTAAAACGGACTCTACTGAAGATACGAGAACGGTTTTACTGGGTCCACTGTCGGTACGATGTCGAGGACTGGTGTCGCAAATGTACAAGTTGTGCAGCTGTAAAGGGACCTCAGACTCGCAGTAGAGGTGCATTGAAATTGTACAATGTTGGTGCACCATGGGAGAGGATAGCCCTTGATGTTGCGGGGCCGTTTCCGGAAAGTGAAAGTGGCAACAAGTATTTCATGGTTGTGATGGATTACTTCACCAAGTGGCCGGAAGTCTTCGCCATTCCAAATCAAGAAGCTTCGACAGTTGCAGATAAATTAGTTCATGAAGTCTTCTGTCGTTTTGGAGTACCTTTAGAGATTCACAGTGATCAAGGAAGGAATTTTGAGTCACAAATATTCCAGGAAACTTGTCGAGTTATGGGTACTCATAAAACCAGAACAACTTCTTACCACCCACAGTCGGATGGAATGGTGGAACGATTTAATCAAACATTGGAGAGGTACCTAGCCAAAGTTGTGGAAAATCGGCAACGAGATTGGGACAAGCACATACAACCGTTTTTGTTGTCATATCGAAGCGCTGTTCACGAAAGTACATCGGTGACACCCGCTTTCGCAAACTTTGGAAGAGAATTACGGCTGCCTGCAGACCTGATCACCGGAATACCACCTGATGCCCCACGCAGTATAACCAATTATGCGAATGACTTGCGGAACAAAATGAATGACATTTATGAGCACGTCAGACAATCGGGCCAGCAAATGTCTGAAAAGATGAAAACCCGTTATGACCGCAAAATGAACAATAAAGGGTTCGACGAAGGTTCACTAGTGTGGTTGCACAATCCAGTCCGCAGCAAAGGTAAATCTCCTAAGCTTCAAGCTAAATGGGACGGACCGTACCGGATTGTGACAAAGATCAATGACGTAACTTACCGGATACAGAAAGGTGCAAGAGGTACTCCTAAGATCGTCCATGTGGACCGACTGGCGCGTTATTATGGGGCTGATAATGCTCGGGACGAGCATGTCTTAGGAGGGGGCAGTGTTGCGCGCCACACTTAATGCCTGGTACATGGCGACATTAGTTACCACTAGCGCCATCTAGTATCGAGTAGCAGAACTAGTCGAGTCACGATCGTTCTAGAAAATTCGATACTAGAACTTTGTAGAACTTTCTCGAACTATCGACACCTAGTCGGTCGGGGCCGGTATGTACTCGAACATTCTAGATGTTTCTACAATGGAAGGTTCTAGAACTATCTGCGGCACGATATAAGGCCGGGATGCGCGACGACCGACACAGTTTGGATAAAGCGACAAGAGCGAAAACATCTAAGCGATCTTCAAGTGCGAATTAAGAGTGATTAGTAGTGTGATTGTGTTCTTTTAATTAGTGTTTTGAGTTGTAATTAGTGTTGTAAAATAAATTGTTATTTTTGGTTATTAAATCGGCAGTTTTTATTGTCACGAACCCGAAGCTCGTAACACTATTAATTTTATCGACCCCAAAAATAAGTTTGTACTTCATAGTACCTATTACTTACTCGAAAAAAAAAACAATTAAAAAGAAAATTAAATAATTAATAAAATTAAATAAATATTTCTGCAGTTGTAAGCGAAAATATCCCATATTTTAAAAACTTTTACATAAACAAAAAATACACATAATCTTTTTAATTATGGGGTTAAACGATACCCGACATGCTTATGTGCGGATATAACATGTCCCAGTTGTGCACCCCTAATTATTTTCTACTTCTTAACTCTTAGATATTTTCCATCCTTCATCCTATAAAATGTTGGAGGTTCATGATTGTGCTCCGTGTTACTCTTGATTATGACGTCATTGGCGGAGACGTGGGCGAATGCCCTGCAGTTCCCAGACAGATAGCTGGAGCAGGAGTATCGACTACCGCCTTTGGACATCCGACTGTTCTTCGAGAAGCTGTAGCCATTGATCATTAAGAGCTTTGACATTCCTTGTTCTAAAGTTATGTATGTTGCTGTAAATTGAATAAACACATTATTTGTTAGTATTAACTTTTCCAAAAGTATAAATGCAGTCCGTTCACAGTTATATTACCTCTGACAGCAGCAATCTAATTGTAACGAGAATAAAGATCACAATGACTGACAAACTTGACAATGACACCAACCTAACAGCAACCTTATGTGAATGAGAATAAAGATCACTGTGATTTGGACAGGGATGCCAAATCAGAGGTAAGATAACTGTGAAATGACTGTAGTACCTACCGACTAGAAAAAGTACAGTCACCACCGCATACAGTAGTAGGTAACCTCTATTGAACGAAATATTAACTTGCATAAAACAATAAGAAAATAATTATATTTTTATTTAAATATTAAATGAAGAGTATATAATTCGAGACTTAAAATTAAATTGCAAATTGCTAAGTAATTAAAAAAAAAAAACTTTATTATACTACAACAAAATATTCTTTAATCGACCGACAATTAGGTCCTTCGTACGGCCACGTTTTAGGTATCATAGACCTCATCCATAGCTTTCCACCAGGCGAGATCAAGGTCAACAGTTAGGCTGAGGCTACATTAGGCCGCGACGCGACGAGCGATTAAAACAAGTAAATGAATGCTCACGTCTATGGCTACACCATATATCAAACATTACTAGCGATCTTTGATTTCTTAATGCGATAGGAACAACATTACTGTAATCACGGCATCGGCTACATCAACATATCAGCGAAATTATTAGAAAATACGCCGAAATTTCGCTTGTAATGTAGCCATACCATGTTTTTCTCGTTTCGCTCTTCCAGTCGCATCGCAAATCGCTGCCTACTGTAGCCTCAGCCTTAGCCAATGTCGCAATAAAAAAAAACAGCATTTTGAAGAGATATTATTTCCATTTTAACAAATATCAACTTTACACCTAGGAATGTAAATTACGTTCATTTTATGTGCAATGCGTTTTGTTCTCGCCGCTCGGCGATTTTCGTGGCCCTCTGGTTAATGTTGCCAAAACAAGACTCTGCTATGCTGTTTTACTACAGACGCCAAGCACATCAAGCTACTACGATCTGTCAAATTTCTTTAATAGATTTTCAACTTTATCGCTGAAGTATAAGGTTCAAAGTTGATTGGGAAAATTTGACAGTTTAGGGTAGCTTGATCTGCTGGCGTTTGTACAGTCGATCGCACGTCTGTGGGAAACATTTTGATCTCTAACTGGCTTTGCGTAGTACGGAATTTCAAGGAATACGCCCAGCTTCGATCAACAATACCAACTATTGTTGACCGAATCCGATATCCCACAGAATTTTTTTTTCGCGCACTGGATTTTCAACGCACTGCTTAGCGCCGAGAGTTGAAAATCCAACAGTGTGTTTTTGGATGTTGCGATGCGCTCTGTTGGATTCTCAATACTCGGCTCAATACGGAGAATTCAAAATCCAGTGCGCGATAAAATTCCGCTGCAATATTCACAGACGTGTGGTCTACTAATACAAGACACGAATATTTCTTATTATAATATTACACTTTAAGATATCTCCCGTCTCCAATCTGCACATATTTAATAGGTGGATGATTGTGCTCCAAATTGGCTTTAGTGATTACGTCATCAGCGGAGATATGCGCAAACGCCTTACAGCTTTTGCTTGATATGCTGGATGAGGAGCAGCTGAAACGGGCACCTCCGTTACGGATACTGCCACTTCTAAAGAAGGAGAAACCGTTTAGCAGCAGAAGCTTCGAGCCACGGACCAGGGTAATATATTGTGCTGAGGATCACAGGACCAGATTTTTTTACCAGAATATTTAAATCGTTCTTATTGACAAGGACCTATACAGGTGACGCACTAACTAATTGATGTTATACAATTATAATTTATAAGAAAGTTCAGATTTTTCATAAAATTTAAGATGCTGTTAGCGTGTTGTGGCTCAATGTACAGACGCCAGCACATCAAGCTACTACAATCTGTCAAATTTCTTTAATAGATTTTAAACTTTATCGCTAAAACATAAGGTTTAAAGTTGATTGGGAAAATTTGACAGTTTCAGTTAGTTTGATGTGCTGGCCGTCTGTACTAAAATGGGTCCTCGTGCACGAAATACAAAAAATCTAAATTTACCTACAGTAATAAAACAAAAGCTTTCAATAAAAATGCAACTTTATATTTCAAAATAAGTAATGATATAACAGTACATTCTGGCAATAACATATAATTATTATATTTGTAGCATTTTGCACTCATGAAGAAATTCATTTGTATTAAAATGGTAAAGGTATCATTAACATAACATTTAATTGGTTATACTATCACATTTAATACTCAGACATTTAAAACTGGTGTATTTAACATACATAACATTATACATCACGCCGGTATTTCCCCAAAGGTTAGGCAGAGCTGAAGGTACCTATAGTACACCCACATTTCGCCAGTTATGTTTAAGTCCCATGTAATAGGGGACAAGCCTATTACCATCAACCGGGCACAGATCCTGAATCCGGGCTGAGAAATTCCTGATGGAAAACCCCAATAACACTTCGCCCGATCTGGGATTCGAAACCAGGACCTCAGGCTCAGCATTAGCGCTTGCGACCCCTAGGCCGACGAGGCAGTCATGGTGTATTGAACCACTTTTTATTTTTTTAAACCATAGAGCACCAATCGCTTAGACGTATAGATTTCTACATTCGAATGACACCTCTTTTAATTCTGTTTATTTATCATGAAGTCTGATTAAAATTTTCTGTTAGTTTTACTGAGCACATTATTGGCTTCATCAAACTGGCAAAAGGCGTAACAATTGAAACAAATTATATGAATAAAGATATTTTCAACGCTCTAAGACCCGAATATGTATACTCGGGCCATTACAAACGCTAAATTCTAAACTTTGCGTTTGTAATGGCCCGAGAAAATAAATATACAAACATCTATGACCTATACATATGTTTGTGTATTTATTTTCACGTCAACGTTGACGTTATCCCGTCAACGCCGGCTGTCGCTGAAGACCAGCGCTGGGTCTCTATATCGCATAGGGTACGAACCGTAGCATTATGCTGAGCGATGGCCGTTTTGTCGAGGAATGTATGCGTCACATCCACGCAGGATGTGACGCATATTTTCCCCAACTTGTTATTATTTGTGTGTTGTGTTCTTTCTATGCGTCATGTTTACCACAAATAAGAGTATTTTCTTTCTATCTTTTTTCTTTATAGATAATTTTTCGGACCTGCACTACTAGTGTTGTGCGTAACTGTGTTATTGTAATTGACATAGGTAATGATTTATGACTCAAACTTTGCGTTTGTAATGTATGTAATATATTACTATAATAAGTATTAATTCGCCACGGTGAAAGAAGGTACTAGGTGCAAAAATAATAATATTATTTGCTATTATAATCTATGAATATTTATCTAATTTTAAATAACAGACTAGAATGTTAATGACTAGGCTTCTACAACTTACAATTATTTTGAGATCAGTAAAGAAACAGTTGCAATCAAATTGTTTAAAAAGAGATCATCTACTCATATAAATAAAAATTAATTGCTGTTCGTTGGCAAGCGCATAACTTTAGAACGGCTGGACCGATTTGACTATTTTTTGTTTTAAGATGTTCGTAAAAGTGTAGGTAACTGAGGATTTTTGTATGAACTCAAGACTATTATAACTCACGATTCAAGGACAGGAGAATGTCTGTCGAGTCATCTAGTTTACATTAAAAAAAATATAAGTACGGAAGTGCTGGAATCCGCTGGATGCCGGGAGCACAGAACCGGTCGAAGTAGCGGTGCTTGCGGGAGGGTTATGTCCAGTAGTGGACGTCTTTCAGCTGAAATTAATGAATGAAAACCAGAAGCGCTGGACTAAACAGCTTGATTGCAACACGTCTTTTATTAAAAACACTTAAAACAACAACAAAATAAAAATAAAAATTATTATCTATTAGGTATTACGTAATAATAATAAGCTCTATTATGTACGTATGCCGTAGAATACTAGTAAACGCCAGCGCTTGTGGCAGTCACGGTCATAAAACATCTGAGCGAGGTGGCACGAGACGTAGATGTAAAAATCCCGTAGTAAATATTCACTGTCTTATGGCCCGATGACACGTACAACAACCCCACCGCAACGACAACACGTGGACGGGCGCTAATTTGTATGAAAATTAATAGTTTATTCACACGGTGGCAGTCAAAATCTACCGAGCGGGCGATACCGACCAAATCAAGGCCACGTCGCAGCCATAACGAAACCACCAGCGAGACCGCGCACTCGATCGCAACATTCGCAACACAACGATCTGTCTGTCTGCAAACTCTAGCCACTACGCAACCACATCGCAACTACTAGTGACAACGCAACTGCGACACTATACACACGTAACCACTGCTTGGCCACATTTTGTTGCTGCGATGTGGTGTGGTTGTGGTACGTGTATACGGCCCTTACTCTCACCGTTTATGACCGCGTCTGTCACAAATCTTGGCGTTTAGTAAAGCTATAAGTAGGTACAATAAACCGTTATATTTTAAAGATCACTCATTTTCTAGCTTCATTTATTTAAATCGGACGACATTATTAAGAAGACTGAAGTTATCAACAGTTAAAAGTAGTTAACCTTATTTTTGTAAACTCAAACATTGCTAAACTTTAAAGTTAGATAGAAATAAGGGATAATACGATAAAACAGACAAGTATGAATATATCTAAGATATGATATGAATAGCCTTTGCATTGGTAACGTAATCAAATATAATGATATATATACCCATACCTATCTGCTTCAAAATTACTACCTAATGTTTGAGAACAAAAGTGGAAGACTTTTTGAAGATATATAAACAATAATACTATGTCCACAAGGCCAAGACGAAAGTACATTCTATCAGCGATAACGATGATGGAAAAGTCAAAAATGGATCGGATAGCCTACACTATAAAGCTAATGTCAATCCTGTCGAAAGTCGTTGTAGAAATACGAAACGCTTTGAAACTGATAGCCACTTGTCTAGCCTCTCAGTCCTAAATAACAAAACCAGCTCTATCATCATCTCTAGAAGTGACAATTCTGAAGTAAATGATAGACAACTTACTTCGAGGATAACGAAATATATCATTTAGGGCAATACAGACGGTCTGAATTCGGACGGCAAGCTAAATGAAAATAGGAGCAGAAGACCGCAGAAGGCAGGACGGCCCCAGGCTAAGAGGAGCGACGATCTTGGCAGGATGGTTAGTAGCAGCTGGATGGGAGTAGCCAAGGATAGATATAAAGGTGTATTATTGAAAAGGTCAATGTTCTGCAGTGGTCTGCTAGAGGGTAATAATGACGATGATGATGACATAAGTATAACGAACCATCTATACTCTAATATTTAGAGTATAGAGTAGTAGTATAGAGTACATCTGTGTTACTACACAGTCAGTTCGATGAAGTGCAAAAAAACCGCAGCCAAAATGCGATTTCGCTAATATCTTGTAGTCCAAACACAGACCATCTACATTCCTTATGAAAACAAATAATTAATTTATTAAAATACTAGGACCTTAATTTATTCATCAACCACAGTTTTCCGTTGTCTTTTCCTCACTGGAATACTGAAAGGTGTATGTGTGTGCAGCATGTTACTCCTACCTATTGTCATATCGTCAGTCAAGTGAAGGTATGCCTTGCACTTGTGCCATCGGTTCTTGGTACAGCCCCATCGGAAGCCACTCTTCGTCCTACTCTGCTTGTAATAAGTGTAGTCGTGGTAGATCAGCCGCTCTTTCCCTCTGGTCGTCATGAATATGTTAACTGAAATTGTATCACATTAGCATTTGCTAGACGCCATTTAAAATAGAATTATTTCAAAAATAGCACAGCAGCCATGTCTATTTCTATATTTTATTGTATACTCTACGGATTTGTGGTAGAAATAAAATTCAGAACAGATAAAAACTGCTTACTTTATTAATTACAAGTTTCACATGATTGAATTACAAGGTTGCGTTAATATTTCTTATTTTACAAACATGTTCTTAAAAAAAAAAAATTCCTAATAACTCACCAAATATACATATTTTAAGTACTAATGAAATAGTTTAAATTAAAACCTCAACACAAGTTCTTTGGTCTTTTTTTTCTGAGGAGATCCAGCACCCGAATTGCATAACACACTTTCTTTCACAATCTGAAAGATTTTGAAGGAAATCCATTGGTCCATATGCTTGAAAAATTAATTAATGCAATTAATGTTGTCGAATTCTCAAAATGAAAGGCATTGCAATTATTAGGGTGTTACGCAATTACCCCACAGGCCTTTAGAAAAACATTAAAAACCAATTCACAGCCTAAAATATAATCCCATTGAATTCTTGTGGAGTGGTCTTGTAGGATGAAAGTGCTCATGTTTAGAAACATAGACGACGTTCATTTTACAATCCAGGTGGATGTATGACCTGCACTTTGAAGAGTTGGTGCAGGACCATCTAGTGTTCCGCCCATAGCCGACAGACCATCTTTTGTAGTATGTGTAGCCGTTGAGAATGAATAGCTCCTTCCCATCAACGAGCCTGACCAATTCACCTGCTGGATTTGAAGCTGGATTAGGTTTGATTTTACCATTATTATTGATGAGACTCGCACACACCAGAGGGTTAAGTCTTATTTACAAAAAACAGTGGCACTCCGGGAGTGCCGACAGAAGAGAAAACAAAACACAAACAGAATACTTTGCCATCACTCACTGACATATCGGATTTAAAACCGAGTTCATCCCGAGGACAGCCGAACACATCCGTATGTAGCGCGGTGTCGGTAACAGTGTCGCGAGTTCAATGATTTTTTCCGATCGCCCAATGCGCCTAAAGAAGTTTTCACTTCAAAAGTTTTCGCCATTGTGAGTCTTTGACAGATTTTGTATGGCAAATTTGTCAAAAACTCACAATGGAGAGACCATTTGAACGTTTGTAAATTGCAGGGAAGTGTGTAGGTCTAGGTACCTATGTATACACAGTAATGGGAACAAGTTTGCTAATAATGATGATGGTTGGTTGCGGTCTGTGGATAAACTTTTATATCTATTGATTCTGCTTTAGGTGAGACAAAACAAAAGATTCACGAAAAATCTTACGAAGTACTAAGTACCCAATTTATTGAAGACAATCATATTCTTTTTTCTTAAAATTCACACATCAAAGACAACACCGAAAACAGTATGACTATTTTATTTATTGGATCTCTTGCATCCAGGCAATTATATTCGTACCTATCTTATAATAGTTATTTATGCAACTGTTGTATAATACCTAATTATGTACAGTTGCATACAAGAATTTATTTACACCCATGATATTCTGAATCCTCTAAAAAAGGTTCTGAAACGTTTTTTGCAATACTAATATCGAACAAAAATGGCGGCCGGCGGGATACGACGTGAATTCGAATAACCTATAAGCTCTTTTTTTTAATTACGGCGCTGTGGTAGTGAAACGCGCACGAACATTATAACACTCGTTTGGATGATATTATGGTTACTATGACACTGGTTGTATTAATGTTGGCAATAAGCTAACTGTTTCAGAAATTTTTATAGAGGATTTACCTATAGCATGGGAGATTGGGTGTAGATAATAATTGTTACCTATTATTTCAAACTTAACAAATTAAAAAATCAGGTCAATTTTCGTACATAAAAGACCTTGAGATCAAAACATTTTTGAACCAAAATGGTTTCCAATTTTTACATTTACCTTACTGAGATCATTTCAAAACTAGACTACTGTTAAGGGTTTAAAGCTTATATAGCTTTAACATATTTCCCGGATTCCGATTGAGTGAACTTCGATGGTGGATGATCATGTCGGTATTTCCTGTATACAATTCTAAAGTCATTGGTGACACGCAAGAACGCCTTGCAATAAGGCTTATTGCAGCACCAGCGGTCTCCACCTCTGGCGGGTTTCTTCTTGTAGAAAGGATACCCGTCTAAGAGAAGTAATTTCATACCACTCAATAGTTCTATTATCTGTATATTTTCGTGCCGACCTGAAAACAACAGACCCGTAAAAAACTCGGGTTACCAAACGTTGATGAAAAGAAATGACGCGAGACGTACACCTAATCCGTCACCAACAAGTGAGTGCGTACACAGTTATCGGACGTCATCGGACGATGCCGACTGAAGTGGTGTACGCACTCACTTTCTTTGACATGCTAGGCTTGATCCGTCGAGTTTGGCTGGCGACGTACAAGCATAGTTCGGCCGATTACGGATAAGGTGTACGCAAGGCGTTAGAATTTAGATTATACCACAAACTGGCCTGAATACAACAACCAACCAACCAACCAACCAACTGGCCTGCCTGGCCTTGGTGATTCTATCCATCCAATGGTGAAGCGAAAATGCTTTTAGCGATGCACAGTTTTTACTGTAAATTCCTTATGTTTCACTTCCTTTCAGTAGACACAGACAGTAATGTATACGTCTATTTTTAAGCAAAAGTTATGCTCTATACTCTATATCATTGTTTACTTTTATTTTTTTAATGTTAAGTGTTTTAGGGTAGGAATATGATATTAAAAGATAAATGACGGAATGAACACAAGTAACTTGTGTGGTTCCAAAAGCAATGAATTGTTAAATGTTTTAATGAAATTAGTCAAGAAATTATACAATAGTAAACTGTTGTAAAATACATAGTCATTATTAGGAATACAGGTAATACATTTGCGGCTATATATTGTATAAATTTAAGTGTAATCGGTTACACGTAGAACAATTTAGAAACAGTTTTAAACAAGCCACAATACTTCGAAATTCCAGTTTCAGTTCTCGGGCTTAGCAAAAGACTCGAAACTTATAATAAGTTCCAATCAAATAATAAAAAAAATAATTCAAAAACATGAATTACAACTACAGCTAACTTCGTATACAATAATGCATAGTTTGGTTAAAGTCTTAAATCAGTGAATTTTCCAAATAATAAAATATGAGATCCAATTAAAATGCCATAATATCACAAAAAATCAAGCGTACGGCCTAAGTATAATGCTTATTTTCTCCACTAGTTTACATGACATGATCATTTAATTACCAACTATCTTTACTATAGGAATAAACTCTATCATGTAGGTTTGAATATGTTTATGTTTATCAAAAGTTAAAAGGTTTTGAAAACTATCGCGTTTCGACTTTTATATAGCTTTTGATTTTCATATTAGGCTATGGTTGTACGACTTACAAGGGTTGATGGGAAATATTATTCATAGTTCACAGAAATATAAGCTCAAGTTTATTACGATATAACATAAGTAATGGAAAGTAATTTACTCGTATTCGTGATCACAATAACAATGGGAGTTCCACAGGGTTCAATCCTTGGCCCATTTTTATTTTCTATTTTGTAATAAACGTTCTACCAGCGTTTTACCAAGAAATAGATGTTTATAATCGTTTTATGAAGGCCGTATTATTTTTATCCAATAAGTTATACGAAAGCCAAATATTGATAAGTGGGTCATGGAATGCCAGTCTAAAAGAAGTAGGTATATACTTATTATCTGTAACCAACAGTTACATAGCCTCTAATAGGTACATCATGTTAGTGTTCATACAAATATTAATTGATAGTGAAATATTGAATGAATGTTGTACGACGTATGTACAGTCAACAAAGGAGAAACCGATGGAGGTTCTCGAATAACATTTAATTTTATTAATAGAAAACAAACAGCTCATTTACTAAATAAAATTTCAGTCCAGAACATCCATCGGTTTCTTAGTAAACTTCAACTATATCCGACGCTCCTGTATACTTATCTCCATTGTTGACTGTACCTACCTATACTTATTTATTTCATATTGGAAAAATACGTTTTCTACGTCGTTGATACAAGACTTATCAAAATTACGGATATGTTTATAAAAATAGACACAAATGTTTGATACGTTTATCATAAATATTCTACATTCTTAGTGCTAAATGCAAGAATATATTCTATTACTAAACTACAAACTATAAAATGCTTGTCCGATCACAATTATAATACTGGATGCGTTATCGAAAGGCAAACGAAAATATCACACGAGTTACTACAAAAAACATAAACATTGGTTTTACTTCTAATTTTAAAGACACGTTTAGTAAAAGGCACTTATTGATCAATGATAACTATATACTAATTCCTACTGAGATAACTACAATAACATGCGTTTAATTCGGTAATATAATACCTACATGATTAAGGTAGAGTTGCTTAAACTACGAATGATTTAAGTAATTAAAAATACATTTGATGTGGTTCCATTTATCACAATTATGATAGCTTCAATTTCCCTCTCGCTGAATAAAAAATAAACAATAAAAGTACATACGGAACGAACATTTATCGAAAAAGAAGCGATCGGAATATACTGTAGTGCAATAATAGCACACCTACTAAAAATAAAACTAAAGCTACTATCGAAAACTAAGCTTAAGTAGTTAGGAACAAAAATCATTAATTTTGTTCCTAACTACTTAAGCTTAGTTTTCGATAGTAGCTTTAGTTCAAAAACCAAGGAACAAGAGATCTAGAATAAGAACAAAAAGTGTATTCAATTTAATATAGCTCTAAATATGGCGTCCGTATTTAAGCGAATATGTTTTTTTTTCTTTCCACAGTGTAACTACAACTAACTAGTGTTGACAATAATGCAGCGTATACATATCAGCTAAGGATATTCTCACTGAAAGAATGTTATAATAACTTCAAATCCTACTGAATTATCCATAAAACTAAACTAGGACTGATCGCTTAATTACTTCACATTATACTCGGGCCATTACAAACGCAAACTTCCGATCACACTGAAAAAGACAGTACTGGACTCTGCTATTTTGCCATGTCTCACTTATGGTTGCCAGACTTGGATATACGATAACAAGGCGAGAAACAAGATCCAAACCACACAGAGATCTATGGAGAGAAGCTGCCTAAGTATTAAAGTAAGCGATAGAGTGAGAAACACAGACATCCGCAACAGAACTGAAGTAAAAGATGCTCTCACTTTTTCGCTAAGCCTGAAGTGGAGGTGGGCAGGCCATGTTGCAAGGTATTCTGATGATCGGTGGACAATCAGGACAACTAAATGGCAAGGTCCACGAGGTACCAGGAACAGAGGCCGGCCGTGCGCACGATGGCAGGACGAGATTATTGCGAATGCAGGGCGGGACTGGCTAGCCACCGCGTCAGATAGAGAAAAGTGGAATTCTTTGGAGGAGGCTTTTACCCGAAGGGGGTCCACACACTAATGTTATTTTATTTTTAATCACAATTATTTTGATTATTCAATTAATTTATTTGATTTAATTTAATTTGATGAACTTATTTTTATTTATTGATATTTGTAATTTTTTATTGTTTTTGAAGTGTGGGGAATTAATAAAGCTTTATTATTATTATTACAAACGCAAAGTTACAATCATTATGTCAATAACAATACGTAACTCAGTTAGGGTAATTACATGCCGAAGATGCCTCATTGTGATACTCGCGATCGCAGTTTAGCTCGCTACCTCAATGTCACCTGTGAAAGCTAAAAGACTCGCACGGACATGTTGAAGGATACCTCACTGCGATACATCGCGGACGGCGAAAATCGATGTGATTTGACTTGTGATTGGTCAAATCGGTTCAACTTGTTTTTCTGGAATAAGTAGAGGATAGCACAAACACCGGACTGGGCAACTGAGCTTTCAGGTGTGACTGAATGACGTGTTTGCTCCTCCATCCATGTAGAAATAGGGAGTATCGACATCGAGGTACCGAGATAACGACCGCGATCGCGAGCATCTTCGGCATGCAATTACCGCACAACACTAGCACTGCTCCATAAGGGTCATAAGTGCGAGCGAGAAGTCTATTAAAGAATATTTATGACTAGCTTTGCGTTTGTGTTGGTCCGAGTATAGTCTTAGTTCTGTCGTCATATCCTACCGTTTTTTTACCAGTTTACAAAAATATGGTATGAAGTTTATGCCCGTCAAGGTCTTATCTTAAATAATAGAATATTAGGTACTTAAAAAGAAGTGTCAATAGAGTTTTGGCACATACACTAGGGCTCTAATAACTGCCAAACACGCTATGAGCTGCCAAATAATTCTGAAACGGGGTTAAAGTGCGGTAATGTTCATTCATGTTTGTGTTGCTGTTGTGTACTGCTTTCGGGGTCTCCTGTTTAGCATTTTTCTTCACTATTTTGGGCATAGGTATCATTTCCTTTTTCAGGCTTGGAGGATGGCTGTGGAAGATGTTGGCTTTCAGGACTTCAAGTCTGTCGGTGATGATGAGATGTGCCTTGCATTTCCATTTGGAACCATAGGCGGTGCAGCTCCAACGATGGGCGTTGGTCCTGGCTTTAAGATGCTTGTAGAAAGTAAAGTTGTTCAGACGAAGATTGATCCTACCGCTCGGACGGAGGTAGAATTCGACTGTTGGAAAAACATTTTTCGTCAGTAACAAGAAATTTAGAATAGTTCAACACGATACAAAAATTGCTCTTTTGTAAGATGTCATTTTTCAGGTTCTTCTAACAATAGAGCTATTGAAATTTTGAAGATAGTAGAGGCTTTTGTAATAGAGTACCGTATTATTGTAAACTAAAGACTTAAATTATAAAGGAATGTTTCCAAGTAATAATGCGTAATTCTTGTTCACATAAGTATATAATAGATATAGGTAAAGATCTTGACGAAGAGCCGAAAAGAGACAACGAAAAAAGTAACTCTGATTTGATTTTAATAAGCGATATTTTAAATACAAAATAGTATTTAATTTTAATACATTTCTCTATACTCTAAATTAGTATAATCACATGAAGGCATATTTAGTAACACGTTGTTTTTACATTTATTTAAGGTTGATCTAGACTTGCACGCATAGAACCATGAACCTTTGGAGTTCTGTAGCGAGTAGTTATGAGAGAGCGTACTTGACCTATTTGATCTTGAGAGACGTATACAAAATACCGGGTTCACGACTCCGCGTGTGCAAGTGTATTTTAGCCCTAACACAACATGAGATAGATTTAATATTACTTATTATGATTTCGTACATTGATCTAATGCTACAAATTATTGCAATATCACTACTTCACCACCTATTTATCTTAAAACGAATACCTTAATTTCATAATACTACTTTCCGTTGATATAATGAATAACTTGGTAATTTGAGGTATTTGCTAAATCTAATGAAAATCCAATCTTCATTGTCTTAAAAAAAACATGACTATTATTGTCTTTATGATCAAATTCCTTATGTCTATTGTTTATGGTGTTATTTTTCTCAGGTAGAAACCTGGGAACAGTTACGCATTTTAAAATATAATGCACACGGTGACATACTAAAGCTACGGTTTTCTAGAAGAGCGATGGCCGCAACATAGCGTCTGCAATTTACCGACGAATGACATCACTGAAACGTTATTTATAATAATAAACCATTTATTTTCAGGTAACAAAGACCCATAGATACATACCTTAACCTAAGTATACATAATAATATAGTAACAATTTTGTTAGTAAATAAAACTTAATAACTATGTTAGTATCACTTAGTTGCACTAAGTCTTTGTGCGTTCCGGTGGCACTTGTCCGCGAAAGCGGCGGAATACCACATCCTGCGGCCAAAAGCTTTCTTCCATCACCAGGTGCAGGTAGCATGTTGGTATGCGCACCACAAACGCCTTAAAGTTGACGTTGCGATGCGACTCCAGCAGCTGCACTCTCGGCACGTACTTCAACCTTTGGCGCACGTACGTCACGATGTCTTCCGCGTCAGTGGTGTAGTGGAGGCGGGAAATATACACCGGAGTATTCGGCTTTGCAACGCGCAGTTTATCGTTGCAGCAGCGGTTCTTACAGCTACTCTGTCGTCGCTTCCTCCTTAGCACCGTCAAGAAGCCGTCATCATCAGCCCGGCCCGTTTCCTTTATATTTATGAAAGTAAGTTGGTGTGTTTTCCTAGAGAGCGTTTTTGACCGTAATGTCAAACCCCGCGGCCATCTTTCTCATGACAGCTGTCACTGCAGCCGATGAGTGGCGGCCACCGCTCTTCTAGGAAACCGTAGCTTTAGGGCTACTTTCATCAATGAAACTGAATCGATCAGCACATCTAAACTGCGTTCAAGAGCTGTCAGTGTCTATCGATCCCTATTGTACCCATATTTCAAGTATGAGCTCGCATAGTACGGAAAACCTCAGTCTATATTATTTAAAACTAGCTGACCCGACTGACGTTGTCCTGTCCAAACAATAAATCATAGAAAATTCCCATAGAAAATGCACTTTCAGTTTCTCGAATTTTTCAATTTTCACGGCAACTTTTCAAATTTTTCTTTCCGTAAAAACCCGATACAAAATAGTCCGAAATTACAAACATTTCAAAACAAAAATTGGCTATTCGGTCCAGACGTTTTGAAGTGGTTACTAACGAACAGCATTCCATTTTATTATAAAGATGTATAGCTTGATATGTCACCATGTATTCTACCCTATTATTGATCGAAGATTCTACCGAAAGAATCCTCTAGAAACCGGTTTTATGTCAGCTTCTGAATGAACGCGATTACATCACTTAGTACAACTCCCAAGTTATTCACTCACATCTACCTACAGCTATTTTTTAACATTTAACATCCATCTTAACACAAAAAAGTTAATTATTATCAAGCTGCGGTGCTATACTATCTAAACCTTGACCGTGTTTTTTGAGGTCGACTCAGGGTATATAACCGACGCGACAAAATTTTGTCGTCTCATTACTTAACACCATATCAAGGACTATGTCAAAAATATCCTATCGGCGTGAGTTATTGCGACGACAAAATTTTGTCACGCGTGTTGGTATGGCCCGGCTGGTGGTATTACATAGAAAAAGTAATTTCCTACTATACATAGAATTGTGGCAAGATATTAATTTATCGCTCTGCACAAAAGCGGAACGAGATTGAAGCCATCTCACTGATGCTGAAAACGGTCTGAAATTCTTATTCATACTGTCCAGTGTACCTATACAAAGTAATATGTCATGTCCGTTTTTTACCAACACACGACTCCTGAATGGATTCCTAAATATGATAGCACTATTAAGTATACATTTAGATGTCATTCAGTGTTAGTGCAAAAAGTCATGTTTCCTATATTTCTTAGTTATCTCATTCTGGTGCGCTGTCACTTAAGCTACAGTTTCCTAGAACATGGGTGACCGCCCACTTAGCGTCCGCAATTTACCGGTGAATGACGTCACTGAAACGTTGTTTATGAAAGTAAGTTGGTGTGTTTACCTGGAGAGAGTTTTTGACACCATAAATTCAAATCCCGCTGCCCAAAGTTCTAAATCGCTAGATTTGCGCTCACCCTACTTAGCCACGCGAAAAGTGTCCATACTGAGAAGAGTGAGCTAACACATTATTATGTCCATTTCTATGACAGTCAAGTCAAGTCACTGCGTCATTGTGCATCAGAAGTCAAAACGAAACAGAAACGCGTCAGCTGTCACTGCGGCCACCGCTTTTCTAGGAAACCGTTACTTTCACCAGTATTTGACATTAAGGCGGGTTTTAGAGTCGCGCTGACCGCACGCTAATGGTCAGCGCTGATGGGTCGATATGTTATGTAGTAAGGTAGCGTTTCTGAGTAATGCTGACTGCTCAGCGCTGACGGCTCATACGTTTCGCTGTCCGCGCCGACGATCAGCGTGCGGTCAGCGCGAACCAGCCTAAGGTGTCAAAAAACGCTCAGCATTTGGCCAGCCATTATTTTGTGACCGTTGTCCGTTTTCTTAAGAAACCAAAGCTTTAGCTTGACCCCTATGCGCCTAAATTAAATAGACTATGAACTAAATCATTTCGTGTAATACTTTCTGCATTCCATAAAAATATTTGCATTTTCTGTCGGAACTAAAACTAAGCAGAGTATTGAGATCGAGTCAATTGTTATCAATTTTAAAATCTTGATGTATTGCAAAACGCAAATGTAGTTAATAAAGATAATAATCTAATTTAGTTAGTAAATAAAGTTCTAGTATCTAATTAATAAAATGTACTAGTGGCGACATCTGTATCGCCACATGCGAACTACGCAAGACTGATGTCACGAATCGATCAGAAGGTCGCGTGGTCAAATCACGTCGGGGTCACCAGTATAGAGGTATGAGGAATAGTGTTTAAAGTTCACTCATCTTCTATAGGAAAAGGAGGAACCTCCGACTAGACGGGTGTTGTGTCTGGTGGGTAACTGACCTACGATTGATGTCTGGACGTTGTATCTATGCTAGTTGCGCGGTAAACTTTGCTTGCGCGATGCAGGATTTTGCGTGACGTCAGTGTGATGCACAGTTCGCATGTGGCGATGTAGATGTCGCCACACACTATTTGTAAATAATATTAGTTATATACGCTTATTATAATTGAATTTGAGACATCTGTTGATACAAAACAGGCTACAAACATACCTAAGCTATAGAATATTTTTATACTACAATAACATTAGAGTGTTGAACATTTGTGTTGTGAAAGTAAAGAGAACCGCGTAAATAAACTTCTGGACCCTAAGATAGTCTAAATCTTAGACTTAGCCAAATATATTCTCTCTAAAGACAAGCCTTTTTGGATAGGATGACAATTTATTATTATGTATTTAAAATTTGTCATTTATACATATACCCGTGACTGACTGACGCGTTTGCGAGTCAGTTGCAAACTAGCCTCGTGTCGGTAGCCATAAGGTCAAAATTACACACGATTTATAAATGATAAGGATAACCCAACACATTTGATTGGCGTTGAAGGCCTTGAAGGTACCCTGCATCTTGATAAACAACAGTCATATTATTAAAGAGGCTATTCAGATGTAGACGATGACCCTGCGCTTGATACGGTTCGCGCCTCAAATAATTCGTAAGTAGGTATATTTCAATATATTGCTATCGACATGATAATAACCTTATCCTAAACCACGATATATTCATAAGAACATACAATTCGGTAAACTATAACGCGGGCGATAGACGTACGAGCAAATATAGGCTCCTACAGACAGGCGCGATGCGACTCTAGTAAAACAATTTCTATGAAAACTTCATGGATATTGTTCTACCAGAATCGCGTCACGCCGTCGTGTCGCGCCTGTCTGCCAGAGCCTTAAAGCTCGACGACTCTTTTCGCACATGTTGCACTCTATGTATAAACGTTAAGTAGCAAATGCTTTGGCTTAAGCATATTCCCGTCTCTATCTTGCACTTGTAGTTTGACAGATTGACAGTGACAGGAATAACATTATATCGGCCTGAAAGTTCGCGTACCTGATTAAGGTGAGTGATAAATGGGCGAAAAAGATCGTCGAGTCATAAGTACGGATCATTGCCCATAAATCTTTCGCCCATTTTAGTGTTTAATAATATTATTCATATAATAATGTTCATGTTAAAAATCATATTTAAAGGCATTTGTATAAATCAGAAACCAGCGCGGCCTTTGATGTTGGCGATTTTTAGCGCCAGTGGGTTTATTGCTTCTTTATCCAAGTTATGTCTTTTATTCTGAAACAAAATAGTCAGTTTTAATTTTTTTTTTTTAAATTTCTAATATATCGCAGCAAATGCAAGAGGCTTCACGAACAATAAGTGTGTCGTTATAGTATTGTTCGATATGTTGTCCAGAGGGTCTAGACCAAGTGAGATTCTATGAGCGATAACGATGATGAAAACTCAAAAATGTATTGGATTGACATTACCGAAAAGCTTATTTGCGTAACACAATATCAATCATTATCTGAATAATTTTGAAGGATATGGCTTAATATGTTCGAAAAATTTGTCTGCTCAACAACGTAAATAACGCAATGAATGTTGTTGAACTGTTAAAATTAAACCCATTGCCTCGCAGGATTGACACAAGCTTTTCGGTAGCTGAAAGCGATTGCCAATTGTTTAAGACCCTCTGTGTTGCATCCAAAATTAAAATTATGGTGATGAAAGTCAAAGATAATCCAGCGAAAGACCTCAAGTGTAAAGCACATAAAAATGCAGTTACTTACTTCAATGTTCCTCCTCTGATTCTTAGTACTCTTCCAGGAGTACGTCGAAGGTGAATGAGTGTGTTGTGTGAAGGCTCTAACCACGAACATATTATTAGTGACGTGTAGGAATCCTCGGCAGGACCTGGACCCCATCTGAGTGCAGCTCCAACGGAAGCCATCCCGTAGGATCTTGTGCTGGTAATACGTGTAGCCATCGAGCATCAGCAGGTCCTTCCCGTTCCGGCCTTTTACTAGGAGTACTGAAAATAAAGGATGTGTCAACTGCTATAGAAAAACTAATACTTTGTTTTTTCTAGTTGGTACTGGTTCGGCGAACTGTGTTTGTTCAAGACTAGGCCTGCATGGTTAGATTACACGTGTCTGTATTGGTCCATATATTATTGGACAATTTTTTTTTGGGGGAAAAATTTCGTGTAGTTACCAATTCGATCTTATTATACCATAGTTCTACAGCAAAAGCAAGAACAAAAACATACCTGTACACATCATGTTGGTCAATAAATGGTGGGTTTATAAAAATAAAATATGAACTACAATTTCGTCTTTTTTATTATTCATTAAAATTATCATCGTCATCACATTTCCTATTTTACATTTACGTTAAGTACATCTAAGTTTATGCTAACTTTTTGGTAATATTTTTGGTTCTTTTTACCTTGATATTAAAACAGTAAAATCTTTTGATATCAATTTCCTTTTTCAGTTTTGTTTTTATTAAGTATGACAAGAATTCTTCCACGAAGCTTTTTTTTTTGGTAGATTTTTATTCAACTACAATCGAACCGTGTCAACCCGGTATGATCTGAGATAAAACCCCACTTTTGTTTGTGATATGCAGACTACCCTCAAAAATTTATAGTTCGAGGCATTTCGTATCCCTATCTATGTAATTTGACATACAACCCACGTTTGCTTGTAAAATACTCAGGTGGTGGGTGAGTATGACTCTCATTTCGTTCCATGACAGTTCCTCGGTCATCCAGGACTAGGTAGGCCCCACATCTCCTGGAATAATGCTTGTTGCACTGCCACCGCACGTAACCCGATTTGAGTCCATAATGTTTAAAAAATGTAAAATTGTTGAACATTGCGTATGTTTTATTTTGGTCTGTTACGATGAATTTGGCTGCAAAAATTCTGAAGTATTAAGATTTTTATTAACAACTAGCTAATTCATACAAAAATCCCATAGAGAAAAGCACTTTCAGTTTTTGCCGTTTTTAATTTTCCGGGCAACTTTTCCAATTTTTATTCTTTCCCTAGAAATCTTTTCAGACTATTACGAACATTAAAAAAAAACTTTTTTACAAAAAAAAAAAACGACTTTTTTACGAAAAAAAGGTTTTTATTTTTCGCTTTTAAGTTGTACTTACCTCACACAAATTCGTCTGCTTGCTATGTAAATATCAGTGACAGGAAGTTAGGTATTATAACATCATCAATATAAACTAATGGCAAAAATACGTATTATTGAAGCTTAAAACACAAAAACTACCGAAGCAAAGCTAATAAAAATTTATATGGGACCACCCCTGAGGCATATCCTACCCAGTACTTGTAAAAAGCTAATTAATGAAATCGATTTACAATAATTGCCAGGATATCGCATAACATACAAAAACCATTTCGTTTACTTGAATTTTTACCAGTAATTTTGGTTTAAAAACCAAACTATTAAACCGATTTCGATAAAATTTTTATGGGCCCAATCTGAAAGTATATCCTTCCAAATAAAAAATTAATTTTGCAAATCAGCTTATAAATAACGGAGTTCTGAGGTAACAAACATAAAAAAAAAAATCTATCGAATTTATAACCTCCTCCATTTTTTGTAGACGGTTAAAAAAGGAAAATCCGTCCAGCCGTTCTCAAGAGATGAGCAAGAGAGATAAGCGGACAAAAGGCTGATAATAATCATAATAGTCAACATACATAATCAGCCTATAATGTTCCCACTACTGGGACACAGGTGTGTCAGTGGGCCATAATCCACCACGCGGGCTCAGTGCGGGTTGGCAGATGTCACATGTCTTCGAATTTTTGGTTCTAGGACATGCCGGTTTCTTCACGAAAAACCAAAAACGGTCAAAACGGAATAGTCAACATGTCCAGTGTAAATCTTCACTTGGAAGTTCCTTGTTTTTTTTCTGCACATCGGTTGCAGCGTTTTTACTAGGGCCAACACCACCAGGTGTTGGCCCTAGTAAAAACGCTGCAACCGATGAAATGCACCCTACCCGCATCGCTTAAATTCTGCTGCTCCCTGCGTAGAACTACCTGCTTCTGATTTTGTTTTGTTTGAAAAAATAAAAGTGTTATTATATTGTTAGTTTTGAGATACGCTACGGTTGATCGCAGAATATTGTTAAAACCTAATTTATGTTATCTCTTTAAGTGAGTTTTGTAATTATTTTGAGAAAATAAATATCTTTAACCGTATCTTAGGTACGTAATACTGCATCCTTGAGAGTCAGTGGTTCATCGGGGCGGAGTTAAACGTCGTATAAACGTTTAGCCGTCCTGAGATACTGCATATGACAACGTTACTGAGTTAATTGTTTATATCATGTTTTAAGCTTCGGCCAAACCTGCGCGTCAAGTACGCGGGACGCGGGACAACAACGCGAAACTAAACTTGAACGAACACCTGCGCAACTACAGCGCAGCGGTCGCGTAAACGTGACTAGCGTCCGCCGCGCGACTGATGCTCCCGCTTCGCAGTTGCTTATGTCGCGCAGGTTTGGCCGAAGCTACAGTGCTTGACCGTTTATTCCCGGTCGTCCCCACCCCGTCGTCCCCACTGGGAACGAGTGGGAAAAAAAAGTTTAGTTCGTCATAGTCAAAATGCAATAGTGTCACTATTGCATTTTGACTCTCGGTCTATAGCGGAACAAGTGGGAAATAAAAAGTTCCAATCGTCACCACTGGGGACGAACGAAATTTTTTTTTTCCCACTCGTTCCCAGTGGGGACGACCGGGAATAAACGTGCTTGACCAGACAGGCAGCGTAGGGCGGGGAGCGGTGCGGGTGCGGGTGCGATAACGCGCGCGATCTGCCTGTCCGCAGTCGAGCGCGGCTTCGTTCTGAGTGTTGTCGTGTCCAGTGTTTGTCAAAATATAAAAATGGATGACGAAGACTTATTTATACTAGAAAAAAGCTCGATGTAGTTTGAGAACTGCGGCCAATTGTATGAAAGAGCTATGGCGTGACTTGCCAGCGCGCCTCGCGCGCTCCCCACGCCAAACAGCCCGCGCCGCTCACCACGAACGCGTGCCGACTATGGACACTCAAATGAAGTTCTTAAGTTTGAGTATGCCGCGCCACGCCCGCCCCGCGCCCGCGTTTGCACTCTGGCCAAGCACTTAAGTCTTCTACATTAGTATTGGTATAGATGCACACAAATACGGTCGAAGATACACGAGCACAATCTTTACCTGACTCGCCAGTGACGCGAGCGCAGCGCCATACAATGGAAGTGTACCTATATGTTACCGCAGTTTTGCTCGCGACCTCGCCGCGTGAGGAGCTTTTAAATAAAACGGACTCCGTTCATGTTTACATGCATAAATATTACATGAAAGTTTTAAAATACAGTCTATATTCCTTAAGAATTATTTAAATGTTTAATATTATTATAGTAGAATAATAAATGCCATAAATAACGTGAAATAGAATCACTTAGTTAAATTACATCATTCAGTAAATTCGTAAAAGTAGATCTCCTAGACTTACTTATTTGGCACATTTGATACAGTATGTATGATTATTATTTAATTAATAAACTAGTAGATAAATCTTATTTGGAATACATTGTTCACTGAGAATCACTATCATCCATTTAATCTAATAGACAGTTTTTTTATCAATTCCATCTTATTTTTTATTAGCTATAAAGTTTAGCTTCTAACTACTGTTAGGAGCCAGCGACGGTGGCCGTGTGTGCACACGGCCACCGTCGCCGGCTTCTTTGACAAACACACGTCCTCCTCTGTCGAGTACCACTTGAACAACTGCCGCAAGTGGCAGCCACTGAAGGCCGCATCCAGCCACCAGTGGCTGCCACTGGTGGCGGCGTGTAGTGGTCTGACTGAACCACTGGTGATCGCATTTAGTAGCGGCGACAGGAGGGCATAATGTGCAAGGGCTCTAAGAACAGTGGTGGCCCAGTGGTAAAGGCCGCGACTTACGAGTTGTGGGTTCGAACCCAAGCAACAAGCAGGCACTTTGTGTAAATTATTACATCACCACTGCTCTCAAAACGGTGAAGGAAAACATCGTGAGGAAACCGGCATTTCTTAGAACCAAAAATTCGAAGACATGTGACATCTGCCAATCCGCACTGGGCCCGCGTGGTGGATTACGGCCTACTCCCTCTCACCGAGAGGAGGCCTGTGTCCCAGCAGTGGGAACATTATAGGCTGATTATGGTAGGTACCTTATCAAGGAGCGAAGGCCATTCAAACCTCGTTACAAATCAATACATAAATTTAAGCCTTCTATTATATCCTAGTACCAACAATTCGAAGACTAGTGACACCTGCCAACCCGCACTGGACCCGAGTGGTGGTTTATGGCCCACTGCCTCTCACAGAGAGGAGGCCTGTGTCCCAGCAGTGGGGACATTGTAGGCTGATTATGCTTATGCCGCTACTGGCGAAGTGGCGTTAACGATGATCAGTTGTCGCGCAGCCGCGCAACTCAAGTTTTTAATATCAAATATCTCCAAGATTCCAAAACGTACCTACCCCTTATGTGATTTTTTATATTAAAAGAAGTAAAAATGAAGTTTTTATTAGTGCATAATTTAGTAGAAAATTACCAGTCATGTATTCATATCTCTAATGATTCGGAAAACTTGATCGTTATTTAGAAAAACACAAATAAAATAAACGCAGTTGACCTTTTCTTGTTTTATTTTATACTTGTATATTTTATGAACCCGATTACATAATAAAATAGTAGGAAATAGTTTACCGTAATGAAAAATTGTGATACAACACAAGTATGATTATTGAAAAACATTATAGCATTTACAAGCGCGGATCCGCGTTCCAACACGGAATGGTCTATTCATATTATTTCATAATTATACAGAATGGTATGGGTTTAGAAATAATGCTTTAGAAGTTTTTGATCTACTTTTATTATAATTATTATACGAAAGAAGAAGATTATAATTATTGAATGTGCTTACTACTCACTAGGTGGGGTGTGGTATTCGAGCCAACACAGACCCACACAAAGAAAAACGTTGCACTCAGTGCAGACTATGTTGGTCTCTTTACGTCTTTTATTGGATGTACAATGGACGCAACGGCCCCTCTTGTAACGAATCAAGCGTTTATTTGGCCGATCTCTTACATCTGTACCATCGGAGAAATGAGCCGGGAAATGATTGCCGCTAAAGCGATCGTTGCCTGAAATAAAGGAAATAATAATTAATAATAAATCGATATATTGGGCACCAACATTGAATTACGTGCATTGAATTAGACAAATTATCATGACGTTCAATACCTTTGAAAAATTTTATATCGATAAAATAAAGTTTCAAATAATTCGCGGATCCGCGTTCCGGCCACAATCAAAGCCCAAATTAATTTTAAAACATCCTGTACCTAGACCTACCTATTAGACAAAAATCATGCGTGTTTGCTGTTGAAGTTATATTTCTTGGAAATCCCCATAATTATAAATATTTAAAACTAGATATTATAATATATAAAACGCATTAATTTAAAAAAAACCAAGATATATATTTTTTTTTCAAAATAACAGTTGTTGGGTCTAATGGTCTACGTACTTACGTATTCGTATTATTTTTATTTAATACTACCTATTACATTACTGACCTAGTTAAAGAAAAACATTGTTGTACTTACTTTTTTCTGAAATAACTTCACGAAAACTTCTAATTAACCACAGTCATAGAAAGTCACTAAAGGTTTTGAACATAGTTCACACGATTTATGAACGAAAACCCACCAACCAAGCAATGCATAAGCAAGCCTACCCCCCCACCCCCAGCGCCGCCATCCGCCCCTGTGTGGTTTAGCTAACAACATGGATCAACAAGTACTTCGTTTGACAACATTATGTGATGTTTTGGCACACCATCAACTCGTATTGAGCCAGTAACTGTTGATATTAAGGTTATTAAAAAACGAATAGAGTAAGAACAAAAAAAAGCGATTAAGTACCAATGTGATATAGAAAATGAATCTGTTATGGTACGATTCCACCAAAATAGTGTGCAGTTCACAAACATTTTATGCAGAACTCCAACAGTGCACGTACTGAGCTGCAGATCCGATAGTCTCTGTTTCCACCGGCAAAGCTGTGCGTAACTTTTGTATGCGCACAGTGTAGCACACTTGTGCGCGAACATGATGAAACAGGACAAATATTTTTTTTCACTCCGGTAGCGGAAGCAAGACTGAGTTCGCGAACAACAAGTGTGTACGCGTCGACGCGAGTCCACTGCTTGCATATGTGCGCGCATAAAAGTATGCAGACGTGCGCGAACATTCCTAATGTTCGCCCACAATTTGTTATTTGAGTGAGTCGACTAGAATAAACATTTGTGTCGTACACTGTGCCGCACACTGGTGGAATTGCGCCTTAACGTTCCACTTCCAAATGAAAAGAGTTTTAAATACAAGAAAATACATAAGTTACGAAAATTTTAAGAGAAATTTCAAAATGCTACAGCCTTCATTGAAAATCCTTTATTATTGCATTCCCTATAATACAAAGTAAATACCTAATAAAATGTAAGTAAACTAATAATATATTTTAATTACCTACTTATTGCTACTGGATAACTTAATAAGCTCCAAACCGTATCTGGCCAGCAAGCCGACCGACGCTGCTGTGGTGAGGGTTAAAACCATCTGCGACGATAAGCTCGCGTGGGGCCGCCGCCCGGAGCCACGCCGCGCCGGAGCCGTGACTGTATTAATTAAAGACTACCCGAAAATATAAACTATGTAAGTAATTTTATAGACGTTACAAAAAGGGACAGATAATGTAAACATAAACTAACTCTAAATAACGAGAAACCCCATAGAATTTGGGAAAAAACATAATTATTTTTTTTCTTTGGTAAGTAGTTAAAAAATCATAATATTAATCGATTTCAAATATAGCGCTTCACTGGATTTAGCTAATTATTTAGCTAATCATTTTATCACTATGACATGTAATTAATGTTTCGGTTTTGTTAACAAAGTTTAGAACACTCGTTCGATAACATTGACTGATGTTCGATTCGAAACGGAAGCGTGTCGTATGTTTGTCAATAACTTCGATGGTTTAAGACACCATACAAAAAAAAAATCTGAACATGGCGTCTAAACCCTATAAAAAAGCCCTTTACTAAAATAATACTTTGTAGGTTCATGGTTGTGATCTTCCTTGGCTCTTAGAATAACTCCATCCTTCGTGATGACGAAGGCACGACACTTGATAGCTCTTCTCTTGGTGCACCTCCATCGGTCTTCACCCTTCGAGGTCTTGTAGGTTTCAATGGCAAAAGTGTGCTCGTTAAGCATAAGCAAAGTCGCGCCCAAATTCGTAGTGATCAACTTAACTGGAAGTGGTAAACGAAAGAAAGGAAAAGGTTAGGTTGTGTACAGTGGAGAGCTCTTTACATTATGCTAAATGTAGTGTAGCCAGTTTCATGTCGTAATTATAGAAACAGTTAAACAGCTATTTTGTCTCGCGTGGATCCACGTTCGTGGATACGTAGGGTTAAGAACAAACAGAATGAATGCGAGACTTGGGAGGGGTTTATGACCAGCAGTATTAGTCCACAGCTGGACATAGACCCCTCCCAAGTCTATGATAGGCGTGTTTTTTTATTGATGTGTGACTTAGCATCTCTTATAGAGCTCTTCTGCATAGACAGGCGATCAGTGTAAGCGTCAGAATTTAGAGCGTTCGTAATTCTCCGTATGTAGATTGTAGGCACATGCTTTTCATACAGTTAAGAGGATATTACACCCGCCTTAGGTGGATCCGCGCCACATTCCGGTGCGCGGGAAACACGGCCCACGCGCGATTTGTACAGACGCCAACACATCAAGCTACCCGAAACTGTTAAATTTTCCCAATCGACTTTGAACCTTATAATTTGACGATAAAGTTGAAAATCTATTAAAGAAATTTGACAGATTGTAGTAGCTTGATATGCTGGCGTCTCTAGGGTAAATACGCTAAAATGTCGGCCCCCTAACGGAATTTCTAACTTTGGATCGCTCTGGCTCCATCACTTGTAACGAAAGGATACCTTGTGATGCTGTTTTAGAAAGGTTGATAAATCTATTTTATGTTCATAGGCATAGAATTGACTTTTCTACTAAAAGCAAAAAGTTTTAGGGTTTAAATGCATCGAGAACGAAAAAACCCAAAAGTTGGCCGTTTACGGCCCATGGTCGGTCGCGTTTTCCCCAAATGTCGGCCGGCTAAATGGTGTTTTAAAATAAGACAATGAAAAATATTATTAATATGATTTATTTTGCCAAGAGTATAATCTCACACTCATTTGTATTTGTTTAATTGTAAAATCAAGTTCTGATTTTCACTTTAACAATGTTGCTTACTATAATTATACAACACTAGTTTTTGTTTACCCTAAACCCGAAAAGGGGTCATTGTGCTCATTATTTTGAAAACTTTTAATATGAGAACAAACTTGAAATCGCGAAAAAAAATCAGCTGTTCCATACATTTGTGTTCACTTAAATCGACAAAATGTATGGAAACGCAGATTTTTTTTAACCTGATATTACCCTGTTTTGATATTTGTTAAACTGACACGATTGGACAGCTTGCTTTTCAGTACTACTTAACTCATTTAAAGCATCTTTTAATTTTTCGACGTCAATAACTATTCCCATTTCTTTCAGTTCGTTACAGAAATACGTTAAAACTGCTACAGTGGTTTCAATGTCTTGAATCGAGGGAATCGTTGGTGCTTCATTTATTTCCATATTTTCCAAAGTGTTTTTCACATATGTGGAATAATCCACTGCATTGGAATTAAAGGGGTATAGACTGCACCTTTCAAACCCATTTTTTATTGTTTGTGACATATCTTTGTCTAAGACCTTCTGCAACAATGAGCAAAACGTTACTTTGGTCAAGGGTTTTCCCTGCTCATCCTGCCAGGCTTTAATAGTTTTTCGCCATTCAGATTTAAAAGGCCGAAACACACTTACATCGGCGGGCTGGAGGATGTGTGTACTATTGGGTGGTAAAGCGTACAGAATTATTTGATTTGCGTCACAAAATTCACTTAAATGATAACTCAGATGAGATTTATGGCCGTCAACAAATAAAACGACAGGTTTTTTTACTTGTTTTTCTTCGAGCCATGCGTTGACACCGTTAGCAATATATTCGTAAAAAAGATCTCCTCTCATCCAGCCACTTTCCGATATTCCTAAGATAATAGTCGGCGGCACACTAAGTGCAACTTCTTTAGGTGGTTTTTTAACATATGGAAAAACTACCATCGGGGCTACAAGTTCTCCAGCAGCTGAGATAACTATCATAACAGTGATTGTTTCCTTTTCGCTACCTCGTTTTACTTCGTAGATGTTTTTCCATCCTTTTGGTCCTATAACCTTGCCTGTTTTTGGACAAATTTGAAAACTAGTCTCATCACCATTGAGAATGCGGTTTGGGTTTTCCAGAATTTCCAAGTTATTTGTCTTTGTTAGGAAATCTAAGAAGTCTGAAAACCATTTTCGTATGTATTCTTCTGTCACTATTGCTCTTGCAGTATTTATACTCTCAGGTGTTAGAGGGCTGAGTTCTGGGTGCCTTTTCATAAACAATTCGTACCATTTTTGACCCGGAGTATCGTTCTTAAAAGGATTTTGTCTATTTTCAGCTTTCATTATTTTCTTAACACTGTTTATTAAATCGGTTTTTTTTCTCGGGAAACCGCACTTGGCAAGTTTTATCAGCCATTTAACCAATGCTTCTTCTTCGGATGGGTTTAAAACCGAAGGACGTCCAGTTTTAAATACATTTATATCTATGCGACCAGCCAATCTGTCTTGCAACGTCGTTCGTGGGACACCAAATAGTTTAGAGGCTGCACGAATGGGCATTCCATTACTTATTGCCTCAAGAGCTTCTTTTATTTTAGTGCGATCGTAACTGCATAATGTTCTTTCTTTCCGTGAAGGCCCTGCATGTCCCTGCTCTGTCATTGTAATACCTTAAATTAAAAGTATTAAGTGAAAACGAGGAAAAGCAGCATAGGACCTAAAGGCGGCTTTTTGCAAATCTAATAAATCATTTAAAGATTTTTTAAGCTAATAAACATGGGTTTAATAGATGGCAAGTTCCAAAGAGCAATTTATATTTTTGTATCCAAAACCATATTTAGCTATCATAAATATGTTTTCAATTTCAATATTGTAATATTTTATAATTAATTTAATTCAATTTTATAATTAATATCAACTTCTACCTCAAAACTTAACCTCTTTATAATTTAATAATACATATTCAATTTTGAGAAAATAAGTTACATATATACATATTTTAAAAATGACTACCCGCACAATCAGTGTAAAAATACAAAAGTAATCAGCCTGTATAGTGGCGCTCGAATTCGAGGCTGGCCGACATTACGAACATTAATATTTTCGAAAGTCGGCCCCTGTTTCGTGTACCTTATTTCTCGAGATTCAACTAATATTAACCCGGCCGGTATTTGGCAATTAAACGTAAAATAGATTTATTTTCTTAGAGGTTTTGCAAATTCTCCTATTAGGCCAAAGGAATTGGTAGAATTGCAGTTTATAAAACAGACTGAATTTACTTTAGTCGGCCCCGGCCGACCATCCGGTTTTAAGCCGAAACTGGTACATATTCTAATGGCGGCCCCCTATTTTTCCCTTATACCAATACACAAAACGTTGAAAAAACTATCTCAAAATATAATAAAACTAACTATTTATTGATAACAAAGCTTAAAACAAAAAAAAAAATGTCTTACCGTTAAATTATCAATCCCCGAAGCGTGGTTATGCACAGCAAGTAAGCTACTTTAATTGCAAACTTGACGCTTCAACGTCTGCATCGCTACTGACAGTACTGACGCTCAGTGTGCGAAGAGCGACTGACGTAATCAGATTGTAACGGTTTGTACGTATAGAATATGAACGAAGGATGCAATTCGAGTGGCAAAATTGCCACTTTATTAGCTTTTAAATGAACGCAAGTTAAAAATGTGCAGACGGCCGAGGATTGGGGCGGGGGGAGGGGGGGCGATATTTGGCGTATTTACCCTAATAAAATAAAAATAAAAAATGCGTTTCCGACCGCGCGGGGGGTATTTGGCTCCTTTTCCCGCGTCCCGTAGGTATCACAGGAAAGTTGTTAGTCAACAACTTTCCTGTGTGTGATACCTAGAACGACTCTCAGTTTTACAAAAATGTTCTAATAGGGTTGGTTACAAATGCAGAAATAAATTAAAACGAACAGACGGCGAATTAAGTTCATCAGCGTATGTATTTTAATTTTATAAATTAAATTAAATAACATTATAAATGGTGTGGTACACACGTACAAAAGCTACAGGTCGATTTAAAAATACCAGTGTATAAAATAAAGAGAATTAAAAAGTCTGATCACATTGGAATGATTGTCGTCTTTTGAGTATCTTACCAGGGTTCATTTACATAATAAAAATAATTGTTTAGGACACATACAATTGGTTTAAATATTCTGGAATAAATAACTAAATAAAAAAAAGAATTAAGTACCAACATCCAGTAAAATAAATCTTAACCACGCAAGTGCTTGGAAGCTGTACCAACTTAATAAAAAAAGAAAATTAATAACAATCACAATTCAATCGATAGGTGTAAACATTTTTTTAAATAACGATTTGGCACACATGTTCACAATTGAGAAGGAAAACAATTTATGACTAGTTAAGTTTAAGAAATATAGTTTTCAAGTACTAGCTACTTACGTACATGTATGCATATTTTTCTTCATCTAAAATTTTAAGTTTGTCAATAAGTTTATATTAATACATTATTATGACATTAATTACAGCTTTATGAAAATTCGAAATACAATATATAAAATCAAAGCTCAGTTGAGCAATTACCTTCCACACACAACTAACGGCATCTGTTGTTGATAAAAACAAACGACGAATTACTTTATTCCGACTATTGGCCACTAGGTGGCGTTATTTACAAAAAAAAAATATCAATATTTTATATAAATGTTTATAAATTCTAATAATATCTAATATCTATAAAAATGAGTTCTCACACCACACTATCCTATTACATATATCAGTACAAGATAAATACAACAATGATACCTCGAAATTCCATTCAAGTAGTAGGTAAGTACTTCGCTCGTTACTTTCTCCAAAATAACGGCAATAATATTAACTTTATATAATAGTGCATTCTAGCAATAGTACTTAATTAATGAACAATTTCTAAAATAAATATTCTCTACTTAATTTAATTTAAGTACGATAAATGCAAAATTACATGTGCAACTACTGAGGCCAGTTAAAATGGCGCCTGTCAAGTTACATTTGCGCGAAAGTCTCTAAAAACAGTTAGCCATTGGTAAAATTCAGGTTACGCACCGCACTATTGCGCCCAATTCGGTTTGAAAATGTAAACTTGCGATTCCAAAGTAACTTGTGTAATTTATAAACCTTTGTACCCATGGGCGATTTTTTCCCGTGGCGATTTTATATCGCGGACTGTATTTTCAAGCACTGCTTAGCGCCGAGGGTTGAAAATACAACAGTGTATTTTTTTGACGCGCTGAGGTGCACTCTGTTGGATTTTCAATGCTCGACCTCAAGAACGAAGGTTGAAAATCCAGTGTGCGATAAAAAATCATCGCGGGGGAAAAATCGCCCCGGGCTAATAGTTTACTTTCGCTTCGCGCAGTTGCAAATGGGAATCTTTTCGTACAACCCGCAAGAGTTAACTTGAGACCCGTGCCACTCGATATGCCCCTCCCGACCCCCGCGCTTTTACCGGTCTCGCTAAGTCGCTACCAACGCGGCGAAGCCTCAGTAGGGAGGTACCTCACGCTTGCGTCATTCGAGCGAAGTCTCAAGTTAAAACTTGCGGGTTGTAAATTACTAGGAAAATCTCACACTCAAGATCTATCATTCAACACCAAAAAAGAAGGAGAAAACATGACAAAACAAAGTTACTAAAAATGACTAACAAATGAAGCACTTGAGTTTAAATGAGATTTTCTTCGTAAATCCATGTAACATGCTCAAACAGGCGACCAACGACCCTCAACAGAAGTAATGACTGGCCAAAGTAGTTCTTGACATCAATCGTTAAAATTATACTTAGTGTAGTTGTCCTCGTGATTGTGGAAGCCTTTATGCTTGACGTACCTTCCTTCGATGGTGGTTTGTACGCAACTGTTGCACCCGAGCCGCTTGCGATCCCGACACGTCCAGTTGATCGTGTTCTGGTATCGGTTGTTGATCCAATACTTGTTATCGTTGTAGATCAACACCATGCTGCCAGTTCTATGTGATGGGAGGTAGTAAATACCTGGAAAAACCTTTAGTCTTATTACCAGTACAAAATGTAGTATTTTTTCTAGTATGATTTGCTAGAGGTGTCTTTTAATGGCCATTGCTTCAAGGGCTTTCAAAGTTTTTTTTTTCACCAATGGGCATTAAAATGTTCTAATGACTCCCTCCGCATAGGTGCGTATGTTGCTTTGAATAGATATACCTATCGAAATAGTATAGCACAGCTACATTGCACCTGTGTGCGGGAGCCCTAATGTAGGGGAGTACAAAACCAATTAAAAATGGACTTAAAATTAGTATTATCTCTATATTTACATATTTTCTACAACAAATTCTAAAACACGAAATAAAAAAACGATTGTTGAGTTTCTTGACATCACTATTTTGTATATATCCATAATTATTGTTTTCTTTTTTATATATTGATGTCTTCGATTAAGGCCTGATTTTTCAATAGTCAGATAACTTATAACTGAAGTATAAATTTGACCGTTTGACATAATTTCTATACAAAAGCTGTCAAAGCACAATTTATTCCTTAGATAAAAATTATCTGACTATTGAAAAATCAGGCCTTAGAAATACTTCATTTACAATTTTTCTATTTTACAATTCACTTAATAGTTTATTGGCAATTTGTCGGGTAAATATTGTCTAAGCTAATCACATACACAGTTATAAGGCGGGTCAATAAAACCAACACATGTTTACCAGAATACTGTATTTCCTAAAATAGTCACAAACAACTGTTCATCTAGTTACTAGCAGGTCCCTACATTAGAAACATGCGTTAGAAGAACACGTCATTACAATAAGTACATCACAATTTTCATTAAAAAAAAAAAATTAAAAAAAATACTTTTAAAAATAAAAATAAAGATCACTGTAGTGATTGTCTATTAAAGAAATGTTTTTCTCTTATAAATCTACCGTCGTGACACTGACGCAAACGGGGAGGATCGTGGATATGTCTGCCACGGAATATCGATATGTAATCCCTTCCGTCTAGGCCTTTGTATGTGATGACGTCAGCCCGGCACCCGTGGACATCTCTCGAGGAACAGTACCATTGCTTCTTTCCATGTGCCTGGTGGTTCTTCATGTAAAATGTGAACCCGTTGAGTATAAGCAGCCCAGCCCCTGTCCTCCCAGGAATGAACTGCGCTGGCACTGTGAGCAAAACCATACCTATTTAAAAAAACCTTGGAAATAAATAAAACACATTGTTTATTTGTTAAAAGTATTTAATTCATTATTGTTGTGTGTGCACACTCTCTTAAGGAACCAGTTTTGAAATTCCATTTCAAGAGAACGTGCACAGAAGTTAAAACCTTAAAATCTAGGTTACCAGGGCAGGGAGGAGGAGTATGGATAGGTAAATAAATAGACCAAAACTTCCCAACATCTTTATTTGTAATCTTTCTGATTATTTTTTATTTCTTTCTTTATTTATTTCTTTCTTTATTTTTTTCTTTTTTTATTTTCTCTTTATTTATTTAAATAAAAAAGTTTACAAAAAATCCCTTACATACTAAGTAAATAAAAATTAAATTTAAACAAAAAGTTTAAAAAATTCACGCATATTTGTAAAGAATTTAAATTTAAAATTTAAAGTTTTAAAAACTTTAAATGTAATGGCACCATGGTTATTAAAATAATTCATTTGTCCGTAGAATTTCAAGAAGATGAAGGAGATCTAAATGTAATGCAGATGACTACACAGTATGTACATGAAAATGGCTAGTTTCTTTTATTGTATTTTTATTTAACCAAATACACAAAAAGAATATTTCGCACAATTTTTTTTTTTTAAACTCTTGGCAGGTCTGGTGGTTCTGGTTATTACTGGGAATCGAACCCATAGAAATAAAATATTATAACAATTAGTGCACTCCCTTTAGTCTTAGGAATCGAACCCAAGACTCAACTTTGAACTCATAATATTTAATTTACTTTACCACTACTGGTTACTTACCAAACAGACAAACTTACATTCATACCACAGCCTATTAAAGAACCATTTGTTTCTTTAAAAAGCCTTTTTTTTTCTTCTTTTTGAATGTATACCAAAATCACTGATTTCCTTTTTTAAATATGGGAGTTGAACCCATTCCAAAATTCCTAGGTTGCTGGCCATTCATAATTTGCAAACAGTCATTACAGACAAATCAATTTTAAAATGGGAGTCTAACCCATATTGATACTGTTGTTTAATACCTCTGTGGAGTAGGTTTCTGGTTATTTGTGTGGGTTTTGAACCCACAAATCTGCGAAGAACTGACTTCTGTCAGTACTGCCAACACCAATAAAGAATTATATATGGGAATCTAACCCATATAGTAGCCCCATCCACATTGCTGACGCTAATTAACTTATTGATGTAATTCCGAAGAACACTTTTAAATCTTTTATGGGACTTGAACCCAAATAAAAACTCCTTTATGGGAGTTGACAATGTAGATAGATTAGATTTACTGGCAAGATAATCTGTGGGATTCTAACCCACAGACTTAAAACGACTATTGGGTCTATTACTGCAGATAAAGTCACTTTGAATATTGTTAAATACTTTGGGAGTTGAACCCAAGAATTCAAACATATGTGCCATAACTTCCAGTAAATTAGGACTTAAATCAAAATGATTGTCCACATGGCCATTATCTAAGAGGTGGACTGTGGGAGTTGAACCCAAGTTATTCTGGTTTACAAACATACATGTCTTAATGTAAAGTATTTGCTTATTTGCAACAATGACCGAATAGGATACTTTTCTACAGTATCTTAAAACCACATCTGGCCCGTACACAAAATACGCGCATTGACGTGGAGTTGCGGACACCAGCCCGTATTACCTAACCACATCTGGCAAAAAATCATGAAAGACTGCTCTTTCTCTGCGTCATGTTTACCGCAAATAAACATATTTTCTTTCTTTCTTGACTCTCTTTTGGCCAAAAATCATGACAATAATATATAGGGTTTGAACCCACAAATACAGAGACAAATAATAATCAACAAATGTGCCTCTCACATTTGTCAACTATAGTTAGGGTAAGTATAAAATGTTTTTCATTTATTAACAAACTGTAAAAACTTTTGATGGGAATCTAACCCACCCTCTGTTTATTCATATAAAGTACTTACTGAAAATTCTTTAATCAGAATTTGAACCTTTTTTTTATAAGTACCACTGACAACATTCTTCATACCAAAGAATTTTAGCGTTGTCTGCAATATGAGGAGATATTATGAGTTCTTATACTTACCATAAAATCTTCTATTTGCGATTTATTCACTTACCGTTATTATTTATTAGGATCTCAAACAAGAAAAGCAGAAATCAATACTTGAAAGATTTCTTAACTATTTTCTTATTTTAACCTCTCGTATGTCTTATGTTACACAGTCCGACATAAGCAATTGTCTTTCTATTGTGTCTCTAATTACGACAATCAAAGAGTTAATTATTGAGGAACAACCAAACCTTTGTAAACATAAAAGTTCTTGATTTATGTTAGACACTCTTTAGTTTCTCTATATTTACACTAGAACTATCTTTTTGAGTATTTGTGTATTGATAAAGAACATTGAGAAATGTGAAATTGTTTGGATCCCGCAAAAACTGAGTGTAACAAAACATGAATCTATAAATGGTATTTTAATGACAGAATAACTACTAAAACAGTTTGTATGAATTATTGAAATAGTAATTATCTATCTATAGTATATTTATCAGCCATTTCCATGCACGTATGTCTCATGGAGACCAAGTTATAGACATCTGCAATTTTTTTTGTATGCACAACAAACTTCACATAACTTTGTAACTTAAAACACGCCAGCGTCGGAATTTAACTAACAATTCCTTTAGAAGTCCTTCCATAGAAAACTTACTCGCTATTACTCACCGAACCGCGGCCAGGATTTGAGAACAGGGACCACATAATAGCGGGAAGAAAAACTAACCTCACTAACACACTTCACTTCGCAATATTTCTACATTAACACCACATTTAACACCATTATGTAATTGAATAACAACACAGCACTCATTTACACTAATATGCAACAATTTTAAACGCGTATTGAAACAAAAATACATACAAAACACTAAAAAACAATTTGACATTTTGAAGAGTTGGGATTATCTATCACAAACGCGTATGGTAAGCGCGATGCATGTTATTTCACGTGTCGGAGCTATTTAAACGCGATCGCGGATCACTCAATCTCGATGCATTTCAAGAAAATAAACGGAATAACATTGTAAAAACAACAATAATCATTTGGCATCGAGAGAGTTATTTTGACATTTATTTATGAAATACCGTCACAGTCGCTACTATTCCGTATCTGAAGCGTGGTTATTCGAATCGACATCAATGAGTTGTGTCTCTTTTGTAATATGAAACACGTATAAGTTAGAGTGAGATCAAAACGCTGTGGTCCAAACATTATTCAAGGTATGAAATAGGTGTTGAAAACCAGATCAAGTTTTTATCTATAGTTAATAGGCAAAGGAACTTACATAGATTCAGCCTATTATGGTAACTTTTGTTGAAATCAATTTAACTTTTAATAATAAAATTATCGTAACCGGTGTTTGAACTTTGAAAAACTGTTTATAAATGTACATTCATAAATATTTAAGACATGGTTGTGTCCTTAATTTATTGTGTTGGTATTTTATTGTTAATATTAGGTATTACTTTTGCTCTTTAATCAGATTTTTAAACAAACACTTTGTGACATTCCCTTTTTGCATACAGATTCTAACGCTAAATAAGATGCTAGAAGGATATATCTGTTCATAAAATGCGCAACAACACTTATTTTTACAATGAAACCATCTACTACGCCATCTGTCTGTCGGTCTGTCACAGGTCTGTCGGTATCCTTCGAACCGAAATAGTTTGGCAGTTAAAACTTTCACAGAATACAATCAAGACATCGTACATACATGTCATGTATGTACGATGTCTTGCTTATGCCATAGTAACAATAATTCATCATCTTCCTCCCCTTGTTCCATGCTAGTTAGGGTCGGCGAAACACGTTTTCGTCTTCCTTTCTCCCCTGTCAACCGACACGCTATCATTCCTCACACAATCAATCCATCTTTTCTTTGGCCTTGCTCCCCCTCTCCAACCATCAACATTTTTTTATTCATCACTTTTTTAGTCACATGCATATGTAGAACATTCTCTAAGATCTCGACAATAATAACAATAATGACCAAACAACAGCTATTATTTTTAGGGTACCGTACCGAAATGGTAAAAACGGGACCCTATTACTAAGACTTCGCTGTCTGTCCGTCCGTCTGTCTGTCTGTCACCAGGTTTCAACTGTCTAGCTATCGCGGTTCTTGAGCTGTAGCTCAAGAACCGCGATAGCTAGACAGTTGAAATTATACATACAACAAACGTGTTTTTTTCGGTGTTTTTGCCTTGTGGTACGGAACCCTTCGTGTGCGAGTCCGACTCGCACTTGGCCAGTTTTTAACCGACTTCAAAAAAGGAGGAGGTTTCTCAATTCGACCGTACCTATATATGTGTTTTTTTTTCTTTTTTTTTTACTAACATAATTTCATTTAGAACCTAGTCTAACTTTACTTGTTGAAATAAAGTTCAAAATACTTACAATAATTTTTGTTTCTTAGGTTTGAGCTTGTACTAAAGTTAGGTGGTACCCACGGAACCCTCACTCATCATGTGCTCATACTCGCACTTGGCCGATTATGTTTTATTTTGAGAATTTTTGAATGATTGATTGGTACTGCTTCTGTCATCTATCGCCGCATTAGCAAACCTTTACAGAAATATAGTGGTTTTAGTTGGCCACAAAATCGATAGATGTCACTTAATCAAATAACGCTAGTTTTGAAAAAAAAAAATAGCATCTCTAGTACTTACTTAGTGTCTTTACAGTTTTATTCATATTTGTGTTTTATTTTTGTAAAGTAAAATATTCTTTATGTATACAAGAACACTAATTTAACGAATAAAACAAACCTTTAGTTTTCTACTTGACGGATAGATGGCGCCGCATCTACGATTTTAATTTTATCGAGACGACATGCGGCATTGAGGAAGATGTAACTGATTTCTTTCTTGAATTTCTTTCTAAAACAGTTGTAAGGTCATCTTAATCCAATATAGTTTACGGGAAGAACCTCTCATTTCCAAAGTTTCAATTAACGGTAGGTAACTGGGCTTGACGACGGATTGATATACCTACGTTGATACTTACGCAGATAGGTCAGACCAGCAGCATACTTAGCCGTGTACTTGCCTATAATTGTATCTACTTATGGCTCTGAAATCACCATTTGCATAAAATACGCGCAGGCATTGTAGGTGTAAAAGCGAATTACGCAATCATATTATAAAAAGAAAAGAAATAGTTTGGACCAACTAACTAAAATAAAATAGTGCACTAACTTTACCGCTAACAGTAAAAAAAGAATAATCCATAAAATCCCGGTGGAAACAAGTGCTAGGTTAGCCGGACGGACACAGTTATTGGATTTTAATCGGATGAAAAAGATAAAAGATTAAAAGTAAACTAGAGCGATGCCCGCGCCCCCTGGCGAGCGGCACCGGAACGCCAAATATCCGCTTCAATCAAATTCACTGCGCCCGTGTTTGTCTATTTCGGAAATAGAGATGTGCTAGATATGGTATTTTTATGATTTTCGGATTTTTTTCTCGGATATTCTTGATAAATTGTTCTGGTATCAAATCATTGAGTTAGGTCATTAAAAAATGGTGTTGATTTGGTCGCATGAAAGGCTTTTTCTTCACTGGTACAGTTCGCGTCAAATAACTTTGCCGCTCTGAAGCTAGGCTCTTTCCTAGTCGCGTCAATCCCCGTCATGCGCGCTGCTGTTGTATTCATAGGATTAACTACTGCGCAGTGACTTGTTGCCTACTTCAGAGCGGCAAAGTTATTTGACGAGAACTGTACCTACGTTAATTTAAGTCCTGAACCAAACCTTTGTAGAGCCCCAAGGTAAAACGTACCTAATTGAACGAGAATTTATTTGTTTAATGTACAGACGCCAGCACATCAAGTTACTACAATCTGTCAGATTTCTTTATCAGATTTTCGACTTTATTGCTAAAGCATAAGGTTCAAGGTTGATTGGGAAAATCTGACAGTTTCGGGTAGGTTGACCTGCTGGCGTCTGTACCAAACCACGGAATAAAAGGTTCAATTAGCTATATAACAAGGAACGTATAATGTATTATTGTGTATGATTTTCCTTTTGTGTGTGTAAAAAAACAAAGAGAAGAGTCAAGCCTGAGAGTTGAACAAACGAACTCAGAAGCCAATTTTTTAATTTTAGACCTATTGTTTTTGCTCATGTAATTTTATTATTAACATGCTTACCTTTATACAGCGTGTATTATAAAGGTGTGGTCGTATATTTAAGGTTGCACACACCACAAGCTCCACACAGCTGATCACATTACACAGCAGGCATGGGACTTACATTGATTCGCGAAAAACTAATTAGCTGTCTTATACTCTTAAATAGGTACTTACTATTCGACCCAATAGTTTGGAACAGCAGATTTTTTTTCGCGATTACTATGGGACCAACCCCATGCAGAAAGTTGTTTAGACCAACCATCGTAATCGCAAAAAAAAATATTCAGCTGTCCCATACAAAACTTCAATATCTACTTGACCCAATTTTAAGGGACAGCTGAATTTTTTTCGCGATTCCCATGGAGACAGTTGTTCTTCTTCTTTTCGTGTCGATAGTATTCTTCCTCGTTTTTTTTTTTTAATTTTGTATGGTTTGGGCCCAGTAGGTGGTCACGTTGATTGCGGTATTAGATGGCATTTTTTAGGTTATCTAAGATGCTGGTGAATGAGCACCTACGACACGCCAGCAAGTGGGGTATGGTCTGATTAAAGAAGAAGGAGGAGGGAAGAGTTCTTTAGTTTGATGGTCTGTATCACACCCTTAAATAAATAAATAAAAAAAATAACTATCACACAACGCCGTCTAGTCTCAAGCTAAGCAGAGCTTGTGTTATGAGTACTAGACAACTGATAAACATACTTATATATTTCTAAATACATACATATATAGATAAATTACACCCAGACACAGAACAAATGATCATGCTCATCACACAAACATTTGTCCTGGGTGGGAATCGAACCCACGACCTCCGGCATAGCAGTCATAGTCACTGACCACTAGACCAACAGGCCAGTATGACCATACCTTACTGATATGTAATGATCTGATGCTGAAGATTGTAAGACTATCTTTGCATTGTATAAACTCAATTTCATTTGTATTGTATAATTGCATAGCACAGATGTGAGTTCTATGTAAGTACTATACCTTATTTTACCATTTACCGGGTAATATGTCTTTCATTGACTCGAATGTGCCCTGGCGGCTGATAGTATGTCATGCTCACACAAATGTCTCGCTGACGGTGGCGTGTATGTTGGATCATTTAGCTCCCTTCAAAATGGTTGAGCTGAATGGTGCTGATCTATGCGTCATGTTCGTGAACGGGCGCCGTCAGTTGGGGCTGGTCATCACTTAGCTGCCTCGGCTTATTTTTAATTATTTTATTTTTATTTTTGGATTGTTGTTTTAGTACTATTTGTTGTACTCTGGACGCTTTTAACGCATACGTCTTGTTTTTTTTACATCGTTCTCACATTATTTAATTATAAATTCAAAAGTAATGATGTAACTAATATTTTTGTAAAATATAATTTAAAAAGAGTGTCCATGGAGTTTCTTGTCCGTTCTTCTCCATAGGTACCTACGCTTTGGAATGGGCAACTAGCTTCACATTTTTCTGACTGACCTACTTCTTGACAATTCAAAAGTGCCTGTAAAATGGTTTAATTGAAATAAATGCTTTGAGTTTGAGTTTGAGTTTGATACACGCTGTATAGGTACAGACGCCAGCACATCAACCTACTACAATCTGTCAAATTTCTTTTCAACTTTATCGCTGAAGCATAAGGTTCAAGTTGATTGGGAAAATTTGACAGTTTCGGGTAGCTTGATGTGCTGGCGTCTGTATTTTACAATTTATGACACAGCTTTTTTTTTGCTAAATGGTTTCGTCCAGTAGGTATGTCCGGTTAAGCGAAATGAGTTGTATAAAATGAAATTGTTTACATTCCACACAGAAACCAATAAATTGAAGTCGGCAAAATATTTACGCTGAAACTGCAGTTGTGCTTGTTCCGGTTTGTATTGAAAACGGTAAACAAACGAAACAAATGGATCTGTTTGCAAAATTTATACGAATGTATTACTCAATCAAATTACTAGGTAGGTACTCATTATTATTGCTATACTGTAATTTTATTGATTATATTGATTAACTGTCGACAAAGCTCACAGAAAAAAAAAAGAATAAGCAAGCTGAAGTGGCAATGGCGCAGTGGTGATGAAATTATTTACACAAAGTAAAGCGCCTGTCTTGGTTCGAACCTACGACCCTATAAAAATTCGAAGACATGTAACATCTACCAACCCGCACTGGGCCCGCGTGGTGGATTACGGCCCATTCCCTCTCACCGAGAGCAGGGCTGTGTCCCAGCAACATTACAGGCTAACGATGTGTGATCGTGTTCACTTATATATCTTTATTGGTGCCAATGACCTTTGAACGTAAACATAACCTTGCATTGGTTTGGTGACAGAACTCCTTAGAATTACATCTAAATTTCATTTTTCCTTTTAAACTAATCATCTTCTCTACTGCTGCCACAACTACCATCTCTCTTCTAATTTCTTGTCGCTTCCTTACTAGTTTTAATCATGATTATGACTCGCAGCGCCCGTGCTCGCCTCGGAGAGTCCAAACTCAATGAGGCTTTGAGCGCCTTAAAGGCGTCAAAGGAGTCCTGTGACCAACTAATTAAGGAAATAGATGACAATGAAAAGGTGCTCTTTGATGCCCATGAAAAGAATAGGAAGTTAAAAATTGAAATGGCTCAGATATATAATCAATACACTGATGCCATAGAAGAACGGGATAGACTTCAGCTTGTTGTGGACGGGTTCAGCCAGTGTAGCACAGAGTATGAACAAGCTCTTAGTCAAAAACATATATTACAACAGCAGCTACATGAGGCTCAAAGTCAAATAACACAACTTGAGACGACCAATCTTAACATCACCGCCTCGCTGAACCAAAGTCTGTACAATGAGTTGATGCCTATTGCCCCGTCAATGGTTTCTACCATAAACCCCACATACACTATGGATTTGACAGCTGATGATGAATCGAAATCATATAATTCAGTGAGGGTAGTAAGCAGTAAAAATAAACTTAAAAAATACATTAAAATTAATAAATACATTGTTAAAACACAAAAAATGGTAAAAAGACAAAAGTTCTTTATCAAAAACGTTAAATTGAATAGAGAAAGGTTGAATTTAATTAAACAATTAGACATGTATTCTTATAATTTGGAGCAGAGTACTAGGAAGTACAACATTGACACAGAGACCTTGCAATCTGAACTTGACCATCTACAGGAGAAACTTAGTTCAATGACCAACAAATATAATACCTCTGAAGACCTAATGAGGGAATATGTGTTGGCAATGAATGAGCTGGTAAACTCACAAAAAAACAACTGTGAGCATTGTCAAACACCAACCAATGTCACACCGGACCATTCATTGACAACTTGCAATACCACCTTAGTGCAGCCCTGTGTTGATTTGATAATTCCTTCTACTAATAGTTCGTATAAACAGTGTAAACAAACTTTAAATAATGATATTGTGTTATTTTGTGATGAGATCGGTAAGGACTTGGGACACTTGTTAACAGCTGAATATCCGGGACACTCAATAATAAATTACTGTATGCCTGGTTGTTCTTTGTTTCATATTATGAAAAAAATTATTAAATGTAACTTTACCCAGGATACAACTTTATTAATTTTTATGGGTAATAGGGGAAATGTAAACAAAGGAGAACTGCTCCAGTATCATAGAACATTATGCAACCTTAGTTTAAGAAATGTTGTATTGTTTACATTCCCTTATAGTAACAGTTTGCCACAGGAAGAAAATAGCTTAAGATTTGAATTGAATATGACATTACATAACTTGACATTTAATAATAACATGTTCCATTTAGTTGATATTAACAATTATGTTAGTAATAATTTCTATTTGACAAAAGATAGATATAACATTGTTATGTACTATCTTTCTGACTATTATAAAAGACAGATAGCTGTGTCGCTATCTTATTTTTTTTCTATTACAGCCAAAAATTTGGCTAAACAACTTGCTTCTTTTGAGCAATGCAATGACATTATAAATAATTCTGCCAATAATTTGGTCACTATTAATGACATTGCTAATAATTTAAATTAGAAATTAAGACAATAGAGGCAACCTCTAGCTATAATGTACGCAAAAAAAGCTTAAAATCAGTCAATAGTATCAACCTAGTGCATCAAAATATTCAAGGATTTATGAACAAAGAATTAGAAGTAGAATTATTTATGAATTTTAATAGTATTGACATACTTTGTATAACAGAACATTGGCTGAAAAGCCACCAGTTCTTGTTCAATTTTAATAATCACCAGGTTGGTAGTTCGTTTAGCAGAACAAATGCTATACATGGTGGCTCATTAATTTTAGTAAGTAACCAGCTCAAATTTAAAGATCGTATAGATATTGTGAGCCTATCAGTTGAGCGTACGGTTGAAATTGCCTGTGTAGAATTGGAGCACTCTATTGTATTAAGTGTGTATAGACCCCCTTCAGGATTGTATGACTGCTTTGAAAAGGTAATGGATGAAGTGTTACACAGGATTTGTAACTCAAACAAGTCCGTTATCATTTGCGGTGATTTTAATGTCAATTTATTAGAAAACTCAGGTTCTTGTAGTAAAATTTTAAGTCTGTTTCAGTCCTACAATCTTCTAAACCTATTTTTGGAGCCCACAAGAATAACCCCTACTAGTGCCACATGCCTAGATAATATATATACAGATATTATACCAAGCCACAAAGAAATTATAACTTTACTAGATTCTGATCATTGCGGGCAAAGGATTACTATTCAAAATCAAAACAAAAAAGTGGCTAAAAAGGATATCACTGTTAACCCCAAAACTGCAAGTCGCTTGGAGGCTTTTAAAGTTAAACTCATTGATAAATTACCAGTTTTGTCTATTCATGCTGATCCTAATCATCTTTATGATAATTTTTTTAATGTATACTGTAAACAATTTGATTCCACCTTTATTCCCAAGACTATTTCGGTTAATAGTAATGCATCGTTCAGTGATTGGGCTACCATTTTTATTCATAAAAGTAGAACACGGCTTTATGAACTGTACAATGAAAGGACTTATATTAACACTGATGAATTTAATTTGTATGTTAGAAATTATTCAAAATTATTTAAAAAAGTTTGTTATATGGCCAAGTCACGTTATTTGAGTTCAAGGATTAAAAACAGCAGTAATGTAATTAAAACGACTTGGAATATTATTAATAGTGAAACGGGAAGATCTAGTAACCGAAATACTGACTACAGCCTGTCTATTAATGACAACATAATAAAATCAAACACACAAGTCGCCGAGGCATTTGAAAATTTCTTTTCAGATATTCCCGTTTCAACTACTAAATCACTAAACTCATCACCTTCTGTTGCTGAGTCTTTGCTTAAAGAAAATGTTAATGGTTGCGATTCAGAATTTCATTTTGAATATATTACCTGTAGAGATATAATTAAAACCTTTCACACTTTAAATGTAAAAAAGACTGCAGATCTGTGGGGTAATTCTGTAGAAGTAGCCAAGTCTATTATTGACATTGTAGCGCCTACTCTAGCTATTATCTTTAATAGTTGTATTGACAATGGGGAGTTTCCTGACCTTATGAAAAATAGTAAAATAATACCTTTGTTTAAATCAGGTAGTACATCAGACCCCACAAATTATAGACCTATTTCTGTACTACCTACCTTTAGTAAAATTTTTGAGAAATTAATTTTAGACCAAATGCAAAGATTTTTTAATAAACATAAATTATTACATAGCAAACAGTTTGGTTTTACAAGGGGTCATTCAACTACTGATGCCGGCGTTGAACTATTAGGACATATTTATAATGCATGGGAAGATAAATGCGATGCCTTGGGCATCTTTTGTGATTTGTCCAAGGCATTCGATTGCGTTCTTCACGAAACGTTAATCAGGAAACTCCGCCACTACGGGATCCGAAACACTGCTCTGGATCTTCTTATTTCATACTTGAGTAAAAGGATTCAGAGCGTTGACGTTAATGGAAAAAGATCACCCGGATCTATAGTAACAATGGGAGTCCCACAGGGCTCAATTCTTGGTCCTTTCTTGTTTCTCATTTATATTAATGACTTGCCGTACCTCATAAAGGATCATCATGATATAGTGTTGTTTGCAGATGACACTTCTCTTTTGTTTAAACTTAAACGTCAGCAGTTGGTTACTGACGATGTAAATAGCGCGATCTCGAAAGTAGTCCACTGGTTCAATGTTAATAATTTGCTTCTAAACGAGAAGAAAACCAAATGCATTAAGTTTACGCTACCCCACGTAAGGCAGGTGAAAACTAATGTGTTGATAAAGGGCGAGGAATTGAATCCTGAAGACAACACAGTATTCTTGGGCATAACTTTGGATGCTAAGCTTCAGTGGGGTCCACATATAGATAAATTGTCAAAAAAGCTAAGTTCTGCAGCATACGCTGTTAGAAAAATTCGAAATTTAACTGATATAGAGACTGCCCGTTTAGTGTACTTTAGCTATTTTCATAGTGTAATGTCGTACGGTATTCTATTGTGGGGAAATGCCGCCGATATTCAGACTATCTTTGTTTTGCAGAAGCGAGCTGTTCGATCAATTTATAAATTAAGTCCGAGACACTCTCTCAGAGACAAATTTAAAGAGATTAATGTAATGACTGTGCCTTCTCAGTACATTTATGAAAATCTTTTATATGCCCATAAAAATATAAAATTGTTTAAAAAATACAGTGATATCCATAATATAAATACTAGAAACAAACACAAATATGTTGTACCTACAACCAGGCTCAAGAAAATAGGTGGCTCGTTCAGATGCCAATGTATACGCTTTTACAATAAACTACCAAGCCACGTTCACGTCAAATCTTTCATTAAACGTAAGTTGTGCCAGAAAGCCTTTTATACCGTTAAAGATTATATTGAGGACAAAAAGGCTTGGGATTGAGCTGCTTCCAATTTCTGCATTTTGAATGATTTTTTTCTTTTTTATATACACATTGACATTGATGAATATATATTTTTTTTTTTAAACAATGACATTTGCTTACTTTGTAAAGTCATCATCATCATCATTTCAGCCAAAAGACGTCCACTGCTGGACATAGGCCTCCCCCAAGCACTTCCACTTCGACCGGTTCTGTGCTTCTCGCATCCAACGGGTTCCTGCGGCCTTCACAAGGTCGTCGGTCCACCTTGTGGGAGGCCTTCCAACGCTACGTCTTCCGGTACGTGGTCGCCACTCCAGAACCTTTCAGCCCCATCGGCCATCTGTTCTGCGAGCAATGTGCCCTGCCCACTGCCACTTAAGTTTGGCAATTCTGCGGGCTATGTCGGTTACCTTGGTTCTCCTGCGGATCTCCTCATTCCTGATTCGATCACGCAGGGAAACTCCAAGCATAGCCCTCTCCATTGCCCTTTGGGTGACTTTTAGCCTTCTTATAAGGCCCATTGTGAGCGACCACGTTTCAGTGCCATAAGTCATCACTGGCAACACGCACTGGTCAAAGACTTTTGTCTTGAGACACTGCGGTATGTGGGACGAGAAGATATTGCGTAGCTTCCCGAACGCTGCCCAGCCGAGTCGGATTCGACGATTGACCTCTTTCTCGAAGTTAGACCTACCTAACTGGACAGTTTGTCCGAGGTAAACATACTCGTCCACGACTTCGAGTGTAGCGTCTCCGATCTTTATGGGAGTGGGTGTTACATGGGCATTTGACATGACCTTCGTTTTGTCCATGTTCATTTTAAGACCCACTCTTTCGGAGGCTCTACTGAGGTCATCGAGCATTGTACTGAGGTCCTCCATAGTCTCAGCCATGACTACGATATCGTCGGCAAACCGAAGGTGAGTTATGTACTCGCCGTTGATGTTGATGCCAGCCCCTTTCCAGTCCAAAACCTTGAAGACATCCTCCAGTGCAGCGGTGAACAGTTTCGGAGAGATAACGTCTCCCTGTCTTACACCTCGCTGCAGAAGGATAGGTTTCGAGGTCTGATCCTGGAGTCGGACTGACATAGTGGCGTTTTCGTACAAACACTTCAGCACCTCGATGTACCGATAGTCGATCTGGCACCGTTGAAGAGACTGCAGCACAGCCCATGTCTCGATCGAATCAAAGGCTTTCTCGTAGTCCACGAACGCTAAGCAGAGAGGCAGGTTATATTCTTCGGTCTTCTGTATAACCTGTCGCAGCGTATGTATGTGGTCTACGGTGCTAAAGCCTTTACGGAATCCGGCTTGTTCGGGAGGCTGGAAGTCGTCAAACCTGCGCGCGAGACGGTTCGTGATGACTCTCGAAAACAGCTTGTAGACATGGCTCAGGAGTGAGATGGGCCTATAATTCTTAAGAAGGGCATTGTCGCCCTTCTTAAAGAAAAGTATCACCACACCCCTGTTCCATGCCTGTGGTGTTTTGCCCTCGAGTATGACGGAACCAAACAGCTTCTGAAGGGCCTTAAGAACGGGTTTTCCGCCGGCCTTCAGCAACTCGGCCGTAATTCCGTCATCACCCGGCGCCTTGTTGTTTTTGAGCTGCTTCAGAGCCATCCTAATCTCGTACAGGCTGACGTCCGGGATGTCTTCGGTATAGTGCCGGGTCAATCTAGCTCTCGGTTCGTTTGCCAGATTCATAACGGGGTTACTTGTTGACGTGTATAACTGTCCATAGAACCTCTCGATCTCTCTCAACAGCTCAGGTTTGGCGGATACGATCCTGCCATCTTCGGTCTTCAGTTTCATAAGCTGGCTCTGCCCAATAGACAGATCTCTAGCAAAGACCTTGGAGCCTTTATTTCGCTCTATCGCGTCCTTAATACGGTCTGTATTAAAGCGGCGAAGATCGCTTTTCAAGGACTTGGAGATCTGTCTATTGAGTTGCCGGTAATTTTGCGCATCATCCGAAGACTGCAAGATCATCTCGCGCCTCTCCTTCATGAGCCGCAAAGTAGGATCAGAGAGCCTCTTTTTTGAATTCGTACGACCGGTCTTGAAGATCTTAGACCCGACCGTATGGACAGTTTCCACGAACCCATCGTTATAATCGTCCACGGAGCTCCCTAGGCATTCGAAACGATTCTGAAGTTCGAGCTGAAAGCTCTCGGGGTTATGGACCTGGATCGGTGCAGGACGGAGCGTAGACTTCATCAGTCGAGATCTTTCCAGCTTGATATTTAAGTTCAATGTGCCTCTTACCATGCGGTGATCACTTCCGGTTTTCACCGCGTTGATCACAGAGACATCATTGAACACTTGCTTCTTCGTCGACATAATGAAGTCAATCTCATTTTTAGTTGCACCATCCGGGCTCTGCCAGGTCCACTTTCTGTGCTCACGTTTTCTGAAGAAGGAATTCATCATAAAGAGGCCTTCCTTCTCCATAAAACTGGCCAGTAGGTGGCCCCGGTGGTTCCGGCGTCCAACTCCAAATTGCCCCACTCGCAGCTCATCATCGTTTCGTTTACCCAGTTTCGCGTTAAAGTCCCCCATGACAACGGTAAAGTGAGTTTTAGACCCATGCATGGCTCTGGAAATATCCTCATACATGGTCTCTACCTCATCGTCGGGGTGTGAAGAGGTCGGGGCGTAAACCTGTACGACCTTCAGCGAATACCTTTCGGATATTCTGAGTATAAGGTACGCCACCCTGGTCGACACACTCTCGATCTTCACCACGTTGCTCACAAGGGACTTATGGACGATAAACCCGACACCACCTTGGGACTGCTGGTCGCCCTCCCGGAAATAGAGCAAGTTTCCGGATTTGAGGATTATCGAGTCCTCCCCCTCTCTTCGGACTTCAGATACCCCGACTATACTCCATCGTATCTTGCTCAATTCTTCCTCGAGTTCGGTGATCTTCTCGTCGGTCCGGAGTGTACGCGTGTTGTATGTTGCCAGGTCCAGTTTTCGGTGATTGTGGTAGCCGGATCTCTTCCGGGGATTCTTAGCACCCCTTGCCTCACCGTGGCCTTGGCCGCTACCGTAACCAAGGGTAGGCGGGCCGCCGGGTACTAGGGGCCAAGTGTTTTTTGTGCTTGTCATTTTTGGGGGGGGGTTTGCCATAATCGCCACGCTTGGCAGGCGGGTTGGCGATCGCAGTATGGTATGGTGGTGGAATGCACAGAGAACGCTGCTGCCCATTCTCCGGTACGGCCCTTTGTAAAGTATTATATTATTTTTTCATTGTGAATGTGAAGACGATGTGGGTCATTTTACATACTTATATATATATTTTTTATTATTCTCTCTGTTCTGTTTTTTTTTATCATGGTCTGGCAGTTTGAGTAATTTATGTGGCCTACCCAAATGTCCTTTCTTTGGTATTGTTCGTCGAATCGTTGAGCTCCTTAAGTCTTGAGTTGAGCTGCACGATTTTTGACAAATGCGTGCACTGACTGTACAGGTCCTCTCAATCTGTGTGGTTCTTTCCTCAAAAGACCACCTCAGACATCGATCTACATGGTCTTCATATAACCTGACCAAGATTATGTCTGGACTTTAAAAGAGACTGTGACCTCTGAGTTTGTTTCGGCCTTTCTTCTCAGAGTAGTCAGATAGGAAACGCCGACTTCATCTAGTTATAAAAAACATGACTGACGTGTAAAAGTGTTTGTACAAACCTACTTACAAAAAATAAAATCATTTCATTTCATCATTTCATTTCATCATATACACAAGACACTATTGATCGAAGCAAGACACGGTTGTTTTATTTCTCAGGAACTATCCAACTGATCAAGGGTGTTTTTAGGGTTCCGTACCCAAAGGGTAAAAACGGGACCCTATTACTAAGACTTCGCTGTCTGTCCGTCCGTCTATCCGTCCGTCCATCTGTCTGTCACCAGGCTGTATCTCAAGAACCGCGATAGCTAGACAATTAAATTTTTCACAGATGATGTATGTCTGTTGCCGCTATAACAACAAAATACTAAAAACAGAATAAAATAAATATTTAAGGGGGGCTCACATACAACAAACGTGTTTGTTTTCGGAGTTTTTGCCTTGGGGTTGGGGTACGGAACCTTTCGTGTGCGAGTTTGACTCGCACTTGGCCAGTTTTTTTACTTGGGGTACTTTTTAAGTATAATTTATTGGTGTAATTATATTCTAAGAATAATTGTTAAATAATAAAACACTATAGAACAGCCGCCATCTTGACGTCAATATGGCGGGTGTATGTACTTTAATTTCGAAATAATTTCGTTCTGAAGAAGGTAATTTTTTTTTAAACCTATGTACTAAATAGTACAATTTAGGCACATTTGTTTGGTAAATGAAAGGATTCGATTAGTTTAGGTACAACCGCCAATTTGACTCTCACCAGGGTAGGTGGAGCGATGATCTTCGCAGGGTGGCTGGTAGCAGCTGGATGAGAGTTGCCGAGGATCGAGCTGCTCTGCGTGTTTGTACAATTGGTTACCACAAGTAAAACGCGTGTCGCTTCGTGAGATAAAAATACTTACTGTAACAAGAGTAGGTAGAGACAGTTGTACAGTCAACAGCAAAAGTAGATGATCAAAGTCAGAAATTCAATACTATAACGGAGTTCGCGTCAGAACTGTGTGGCGTCGAAGTGATTCAAAAGTATTCTACGTAGTAAGTATTCTAAGTAGTAGTACTTCGACGCCACACAGTTCTGACGCGAACTCCGTTCATTAGTACCTATTGAATTTCTGATTTTGATCATCTACTTTTGCTGTGGACTGTACATAGGTACCTTATTATATTATTATGAGAGCAGTGGTGGCAGTGGTCGTAGGTTCGAACCCAGACAGGCGCTTTACTTTGTGTAAATTATTTCATCACCACTGCTCTCAAAACGGTGAAGGAAAACATCGTGAGGAAACCGGCATGTCTTAGAACCAAAAATTCGAAGACATGTGACATCTGCCAATCCGCACTGGGCCCGCGTGGTGGATTACGGCCTACTCCCTCTCACCGAGAGGAGGCCTGTGTCCCAGCAGTGGGAACATTATAGGCTGATTATGGTATCAAGGAGCGAAGGCCATTCAAACCTCGTTACAAATCAATACATAAATTTAAGCCTTCTAACTGCCTAAAGGTACTCACCAGAGACTAATGGTGTCAAAATTTCAGACCTAACGCAATTACATTCTCTAAATAGAAAAGTTACAGCTCCGAATTCGAGGTAACAACAGAAAATTCAATACATTCATTCCGAATAAATATCTACGAACGTATGAAATATATAATAAAGTCGTCGAACGAACGTACAGTCAACAGCAAAAGTAGATGATCAAAATCAGAAATTCAATTCTAATGAACGGAGTTCGCGTCAGAACTGTGTGGCGTCGAAGTACTACTACTTAGAATACTTACTACGTAGAATACTTTTGAATCACTTCGACGCCACACAGTTCTGACGCGAACTCCGTTCATTAGTATTGAATTTCTGATTTTGATCATCTACTTTTGCTGTTGACTGTACTCGTAGGTACTCCGTATTCAGAAAGGAATTCAATACAATTTTCAGACCTGAATTTTTGATCTCGTGTATCGGATTTGTATCTGGCGTTTCAGCGTTAAGCTTCGCATGATATCTCTTCAAAAGGTATGGACGGGACTATTCAATGCTTTCGACCCTCATAATGATAGTCTACATACCACACTAGATAGTTTTTTCTATTGAAGGACGCTTTTGTAGCAAAAAAGGCCAAATTGGAGAGACTGAAATTACAGACCATCCTTGGTTGACTGATAGAAGGCATTAAGTCCGCCTTGGTACCTTTTTGTGTGCGGAAAGTTTAGATAAATAAATAATAAATGAACAGCGAAAATTCAGTATACCTTCTAATGTAACGACATCGCCATATTCCTACTGTTCTCGGGTGCGTATAACCCACTTTTCTCCAGGCATGTAGATAGTAATGCTAAACATAGTTTTGTAATTAAAACACATACTATTGTTACCATGTCTTTTTCATTTATTCTTTCGTAGAATGAAAAAAAAATGTTTATTCTGCACAAACAAAACGCACATTACAGATAAAAAACAAAAAAAAGACATAAAATATACACATACAACGTAGTCAAAAGCCTCGTACTCACGCTTAAAAAATGTTGACAATTTTGTCCATTGCTGCATTGATGTAGGTACCTACTGCTGCTGGTTGTTGGTTGCTACTGGATGAAGAAGCAGTACCTTTGAAGGTACTAACGTTATATAATACCTATATCATGTCGTATCTCTAGCTATTTTACTGTGTGTACATAAATAAATAGAATGCCTTAGAACAAAGAGTTCCTTCTAGTATCAAGCAGTCTCGATCTTTGTAATTAGTTAGTCCCGGTATTTGGGCGGTCGATACGGCTGTAACTGGTACCGGGAGAAGCTCGGGATTTCACGACTTTGATTAAGTACGCCGCTGTTTTAACTAACCATTTACGTACTGTTGTGATTGAATCACAAACCGGGTCGGAATAATGAAACGAAGAAGTTTTGGCAGCGAGCAAAGGGTGGAAACAAGGGCTTACAAATGGAGAATGTTTTTGAAATTAATTGGAAAGACGTCTGGTTGAGTTTTCTTTCAATTGTTTTTTGAAGTGAAAACTTCTTTAGCGTTGGGCATTTTTGAGATGGAAAAAAAAACATTGAAAACGCGCCACTGTTACCGTAAGCTACACCTCGCGTGTTTTGTTTATAAGACGATAAAAAAAAAATACCCGCTTCGGATGTGTTCGGCTGTCCTCGGGATGTACTCGGTTTTAGTGTATGTACTTATATCCGATATGTCAGTGAGTGATGGCAAAAGTTCTGTTTGTGTTTTGTTTTCACTTGTCGGCATTCTCGGAGTGCCACTGTTTTTTTTTTGACCGAATTAAGCTCTAGAAATGAAATAGCAGGTTTATTTGTTTTAAATCAATGTTTTTTTTACATTTCTCTTGACCCAAGGGCTGGCTTTTACCTTGGCCAGAGGCTAAGCATTGCTCCTACAATGTGGCAATTGGCAATGCCGCAAGTCTCTTGGGTACATTAGCAGTCAACAGTGATGCGGATGAAGTTTTCGACTTAAACCTTTTTTTACTTTTTTTATTTTTATTTGAATAGTTTGTTAGTTCGAAGTTTATCCAGTGTATACATTTTTATCCTCATTAATAAATAAATCTAACACAACGTATTTTCCCACCCCATACTTCCCGTGGGTGTCGTAAAAGGCGACTAATTGTCGTACCGGAGAATGGGCAGCAGCGTTCTCTACTTATGCATTCCACCACCATACCATACTGTGATCGCCAACCCGCCTGCCAAGCGTGGCGATTATGGCAAACCCCCCCCCTTTTGGGGGAGGCCTTTGTCCAGCAGTGGACGTCTTTCGGCTGAAATGATGAACGTATGTTCCTATACCAAAATTCGAAACAGAGATAGGTATCTACTTAGGTAACAGGTAATACGGGCTGGTGTCCGCAATTCCACGTCAATGCGCATATTTTGCGTACTTAGGTACTTCTTCATTAAGGTACCTTACTTAAGTTAAATATTATTACTTAGGTACCATCGTTATATTCAGAATTTAAGATATTCTACCAGAATTCAAAAACTAAAACATAATGAAACGACGTAATTAAGTTTACATGGCTGACAAATGCGAAGGCATCCTTTGTATTAAGGCTGCGCCGACCGTCAAGTGGCGCCCTCATCGTTTGTTTGGTTATTTCTCTATACGTGTACACTTATAAATGACTTTGTATTCCCACATCACACATTTATTGAGACTAGGCCAAGAAACAAATTGAGCCTACTGGCACTAAATTTACCCTTAACACAATATGTCTTCAGGCATTTACTCTTTCTTACATAAAGATTTATTGTTATTGTTGTACAAACTAAACAAAATAACAAGACGTTTAGATCACCTGTACGAAATGTATGTACATAATATGAATCATTAATTCATTATGCATGTGATGTGACTATGCGTCCCACGATACTTAATATGCAGCATGTGTTAGAAAGGTGTGGTCAAAGGCAGGTAATTTACCAAGTTTGGTAATACTTAACGTACCTATGAGAGCAGTGGTGGTCCAGTGGTCACGGACACGACTTACGAGTTGTAGGTCGTAGGTTCGAACCCAGACAGGCGCTTTACTATGTGTAAATTATTTCATCACCACTGCTCTCAAAACGGTGAAGGAAAACATCGTGAGGAAACCGGCATGTCCTAGAACCAAAAATTCGAAGACGTGTGACATCCACCAACCCGCACTGGGCCCGCGTGGTGGATTACGGCCCACTCCCTCTCATTGAGAGGAGGCTTGTGTCCCAGCAGTGGAAACATTATAGGCTGATTATGGTAACGTACCTATGTGTTTCATAAAATCAAAGATCTAGACGTTATTATTCTAATATCGTAACTCATTGATTTGAAAACTCGTCATTTTCATAGGTCGTGTTTGGCTATGTTTCTCAATGAAACACGCAATTCAATTAAAAATATTTTATGACACTTATGCCTACATGGGCACTTAATGACACGTCAGATGGAAGAGAACGCTAGGTCGACAAGAAACTCCACGGTTACTCTTTTAAAAATAATTGGCTCTTACAATGTTTTTAAATTGCAGTGTTAATAGGCATGGAGGGCAGTTTAGGCCTGTCAACAAGTACCTAAACGCCGATGAATTCTGCAAAAATCTCACCGTGAAAACTAATGTTAAGTGAGCTGCCATTCCTCCGGATGTCCGGATGCTATCCCTAGCATCCGGACATCCGGACTAAGTCTATTCTATTGATCGACAGGTATTTAACAAAATAGGAAATGGCCAACAAATCGAAACATGTAAGAATCTACAACGTTCTCAGATTCATCACCATCTGCCTAGCCTTTTCCCAACTATGTTGGGGTCGGCTTCCAGTCTAACCGGATGTAGCTGAATACCAGTATTTTACATGGAGCGACTGCTTATCTGACCTCCACAACCCAGTTACTGGGTAATACGATACCCCCTGGTAAGACTGGTAGTCAGACTTTCGGGCTTCTGACTACTCGTAACAACTGTCAAAGATCCACGAATGACAGCCGGGACCAACGGCTTAACGTGCTTTCCGAGGCACGGAGGGGTCTCGGTATGTAAAGATGGTAACCCATCCACCGACCAACCGCGGCAAGCGTAGCTTAACCTGATCGATCGACCTCTGCGGCTGTTATTATTTAGCCACGGGCCCCCCACAACGTTCTCAGATTAATAAAATTGAAAATAATCTATACCTAGGTAAGTATACTTAGAGGGTTAAAAAAAAAACTTTTTATACACTGCAACAACTGCAAAGAGAGTTCCGCATCAAACTTTATCATGAAAAACAGTTCCAGAAGTGACGAATTTATTAAGAGTTAAATAATTATCTAATCTTAGCTTATAAAGGACTATACCTATCGAGGTACTTCGCACCAGAAGGGCTTTGCAAAAGCGTTGTCAAACTTAGCTCGGCGAACAAAAATGTCTCGGCGTTCCCTTAGGACGCGTTGCCTACAAAACCGAACCGTATTGGCTATAAAAAGTTTGGGTTTATAAGGTACTATCTCACGAAAGTTTCCGCAGAAGAAATGTCTACGTTTGATATTAAAACATTTGCCTTATTTCTGGCACTTTGCCTAGATTTTTGGCATTTACTGCCGAAGTATTCTAATATGATTTCGACCTAGATTTTTTTGTGCCTTCTTGTCTGCAGTTAGTTCGTGAAAGTAATATTATTAGTCTGTGAAATGCCACGAGCGGTCAGGCTTTCTATTTTTATTTTCATGAAATTTTAACGAAGTTTTTCCATTAGGTATAATGCTTTTCAAATTAAATAAAAGCATCTTTTTGTAAACTTCTAGAAATGAAAATGTGTTATCATAATTGGCACGTGTAGTGAGTTTATTTTTGTTACAAAAAGAACCACAATAAATGCAAAAAGAAGTAAAAGGAAAAAAGAAAAACATTGAAGAGCTAAAAAAGTGTTCCGTCACATACGTGTACGTACTATTTTTTTACCAGAATATGATATAGATATTCTCATAAAAATATTATTTAAATGTATATTTTATTCAGGCTAGCTGTTGCTCTGTGACACGTGGATATATCCATACTAATATTATAAATTCTAAAGTAACTCTGTCTGTAGTTTAAGTAGATATAGATAAATTAATGTTAAACTTATAATATATAGAAATCTTGATGTTTTGTCAAGTCGTAAAAACCGTGCGTAACAGGGGCGAGTCACTAGTGGATAATAATTAGGAAAGTCAGATCTTAGGAAGAGCCAGGTGTAAAAGTGTAGGCTAGCTGGTTATCTGTGACTCGTAGATATCTAGATATATTGAACTAGCAGCACTCCGCGGTTTCACCCGCATAAGTGTCGATCCCGTGGGAATATCGGGATAAAAACTATCCCCGGGATGTAAATATGCAATCTATCTCTCTGCCAAATTTTATCGAAATCCGTTCAGTGGTTTAGGCGTGAAAAAGGTAACAGACAGACACACACAAACTTTCGCATTTATAATATTATTATATTGTGATGTATGCACGTAAACGAACTAAAACATTATAAACTCATAATTATTTCACTAGATTAGTCTAGTAAGATAGATAATATCACTAGATCGTGCTCGTATCATAAGTAATTATATTCCTAATAAGACAGTTATGAGCCACTTCCATAATTATAAGTAACTCTATCACGTTATTTATCCATATCCCTTGGGATATAACTATATCACGGCTTTAACCATCTTACTGCAACATAACATACGTAGGTACAGTCAGGAACAAAAGTCGATTAATACTTAAGTTTTTTTAATCTCAGTTATTGGCGCCGATTCTGTTGTTCACAAACTAAACTAAATTTAAGTTCGGGCATCTTTTTCTTTCTATTTCATTACGAAAAGGACAGAAGATAAATATTAGTTTAGTCCTGTCAAATTAGTCGGCGCCTGACGCAAATTGACGTATTTTTAATAGCCAATTTTTTAATCTTGTCTAAATTGTCTATGGAGTATCTTAATTTGACAGGACTAAACTAATATTTATCTTCTGTCCTTTTCTTAATGAAATAGAAAGAAAGAGATGCATGAACTTAAATTTAGTTTAGTTTGTGAACCATAGAATCGGCGCCATTGAGCAAAATGTTTGTTCAAAATTGCATTATACTTCTGCTGCAATTTTGAACAAATATTAAAAAAAAAAAAAAACTGAAGTGTTAATCGACATTTGTTACTGACCGTACAAAAAAACCATACCTACCCATGAATTAGAATAATAACCGTACCATACCATATTTTAACAAACTCAGCGATTACAAAGTTCATGCGGTTTACTGCTATCCGTTTTCGCGGCCGAAATCGTAAGTCAAACGTTTTTACGACAATCGCCCTTCTGTTGTTGCAAATAAAGTTGCTTTAGATTGAGTTTATTTCGTAAATGGCCGATAAGGGCCGTTTGGCTCGATTGCGAATTGAAAGTTGGCTTTTTACTGGCATTTACCTGAATATTTTGTATTATATTAAAAGGTTCTATGAAACGACAATAGAAAATAACCATTCTATTCATATACGGGGCAAGGTTTTGTGCTCAAAAAGTTTGACGAACGAAATTACGTTTATAGGTACCTATCGATTTTCGTAGTAGGTTTTTGAGTAAGTGTTTTGAACTTGTAGGCCTTGTAGACAATAGATTTAGGGGCCTAAAAAGGCCACTTTGGCAGAATCATAAAAGGGTAACATTATGAATCATAATGGACAGTTAACTGTTAAGTTAATCGTATCAAATCCCATGGTGAAGGATTTTTCAGTATTTTTTTTTGTCTGTGCTAAAATACCAATCAATCCAATCCAAATCCAATCCCAATCTCTTTGATTAAACCTACGTAGTGCAGCGAAAAAAAGAAAAACACGGAATGTCTTCGCCTTACTATGATTCATAATGTTATCCAAAATCAAAATATTTTATTTCACATAAACCTACATGGGCACTTATGAAACGTCAGAAGCTAGGTGCACGGTTCCAATTGGTCGTTTCCTATGGAGAAGAACCGGCAAGAAACAAAAGGCCACTTTGGCAGACTCAGGAAAGGACGCTGTCCTCCCATACCTACTGTAATTTGAAAACTTTGTAAAAGCCAATTATTTTTAAAAAGAGTAACCGTGGTGTTTCTTCCGGTTCTTCTCCATAGGAAACGACCAATTGGAACCGTGCACCTAGCTAGATGTTTCATAAGTGCCCATGTAGGTTTATGTGAAATAAAATATTTTGATTTAGATTTTGAACTTGAAATGTACAAATTCAAGTGACAACACTGCTGGAACAGATAATCAAATCAAGCACTTTGAAGTTACATCCACATAAAACTCTCATTTCGATACAAACTCCATTTTGTCCAGAATCCCATCCACCTTATTCCTGTAACCATAAAGATACGAACTTCAGATAGACAACCGAGGTACATTGTAACGCGCGTCGGGTACATTGTAACACGGCTCACGCACTTGGTAATAAAATTCAAGCAATGTAACATTCAAGTTAATTGGGCAACTTAACAGCTGATAACCACAATGGTTATAAACATGCGAACGTTAAAGCCGAATTACTTTAAAGTCAGGATTTGTAGAGATTAGTCCCTTTTGGTGACAGATTTGTGAGATTATGTAACTAAGTACTTATCCTGCTTTAACTTTAACTCTACGTCAAAACGCGTATTTTGCGTACGGATGGGAAAATCGGTTACTTGATCCACCCTAGATCCTCAAGAAAGGCAAGCAACGGCTTGATGTTACTTGTTATCTCACGTAGGGTACCTGGGTTACCGAAGTACTTTGCCTACAGGGCGACCTCCGAGCAGTCTAGCAGAACATGAGCTGCTGTCTCGTTGTCCTCCGTATAGGCCCATCATAGCGGACTGTAATCAGGCAGGCGACACCTAATTGAATGTCTGAATGATAAATGATCTTATTTTTGTAAGTAGGTTTGCACAAACACTTTTAAAAGGCAATCATATTTTTTTTAAACTAGATGAGGTCGGCGTTTCCTATCTGAGTACTCTGAGAAGAAAGGCCGAAACAAACACAGAGGTCACAGTCTCTTTTAAAGTCCAGACATAAACTTGGTCAGGTTATATGAAGACCATGTAGATCGATGTTTGAGATGGTCCTTTAAGGAAAGAACCACACATATTGAGAGGACTTGTTCAGTCAGTGCATTGCATTTGTCAGAAATTTGTGCAGCTCAACTCAAAACTTAAGAAGCTCAACGATTCGATGAACAATACCAAAGAAAGGATATTTGGGTAGGCCACATAAATTACTCAAACTGCCATGACAAAAACTAACAAAATGTAAGCGTGCTGTAGGATTTTCAACTTTTGGCGGTAAGCCGAGCGTTCTTAATCCAACAGCGCGCTTTTATTTAGGCATTCAATTCATTCGCCTTTCGTTAGAGTAAAGTCATTCCCCCAACTCTAAAGAAATCACGTCCATTATTTGAAATACTTATGAATGAACACAAAAACGCCGTTTTCTCAAAAGTGAATGTGCTATCAATTTGTAGAACGTGCCTCTTCAAAGGAAATGACAAAAAGTACTGTGTTTAAACATAGAAGGTATAAGCATCGGTGGTTCAGTGGTAGAATGCTCGCCTGCCACGCGGGCGGCCCGGGTTCGATTCCCGGCCGATGCATGAATCTTTTTTGCAACATTTAAAGAAATTAAATAACATGTGGTTTAATATCGAGATGACTTTATTAGGTAGTTAAACAGGGTTATTTTAATTTGGCTAGCTAAACTCCGTAGACGATGGGTAATAAAATACAAAATAAAAAGATTTAATGTTTTGAAGTGAAAACTTCTTTAGGCGCGTTGGGCATTTTTTGAGATGGGAAAAAACCATTGAACTCGCGACACTGTTACCATAAGCGACACCGCGCGTGTTTTGTGTATAAGACGATTGGAAAAATACCCAGCTTCGGTTGTGTTCGGCTGTCCTCGACATGTACTCGGTTTTATTGTAAGTATATCCGATATGTCAATGAGTGATGGCAAAATATTGCCACTGTTTTTTTTTTATACAGGGCACGAACACAAAAATAGATTTTATAACATTCATGGATTGGACAGGGTGTTTCTCTTCTTCTTTCCGAGTTGATGGTACTTTTTTAAATCAGTTGTGGTGGACACGTTAGTGGCAGTATCTGTGGCATTCGTGAGATCCTCAAAAGTGTAAGTGTATGGACACTTCGGACACAGTATAAAGATCATACAGTATTGTAACTCAGCCGTAACCTTGAAATAAATGCCTACAGCCGCGCGGTACGTAAACATGCGATAGGGCTGCCCGCCTCCAGCATTTTAATTACATTTGCGTGCATCTGGATGCGTTATTGACGAATTCATGCAACCAAAAACAGCACAATATAGCCTACTCGTCATATTAAATATGTACTTACTTCAATTTATTTTTAGTGAAAAAATCGCGCGATTATTGTTAAAAAAAACAACACACCGTCGTCACGCGGCACAGTCGCGACTGTCTGCATGCCGAGCGCAATCCGAGGTCGAGGCGCGTAGGTATAGCTCGCGTTTCGTCCGTTTCTATGAAGTCGAAATACTGTATATCTTTATACTGTGCTTAGGACATTCCAGCATCGCATTTCTTTTAAGTAGTCCATTTTTACACAGAAAAGCGTGACTTTAGTGCGCGTTTAGGTCACACGAGTTATAAAATAGTATACGATACGGTATTATTGCACGGGATTTAGCACCCTCGCTACGGTCGGGCCCTAATTTCACTCCGTGCTATAATGGACTGCTTAAGTCACACGTATTGTAATGTATTAATTAATAAAAAACACCCAGAAAAGAAAAGTAAGCACTTAATTCTACTAATAATAAAGCTTTATTTAATTCCGTACAGATTAAAGTTTTTTTTTTTTGTATAGAGAATAAGTAAAATATTATAAAATAAAATGTTATCACCCCCCCCACTTCCATTTTCTTTGAAGTGAGAAGGTTAGGGTTTTATACCTAAGCAACTTCTCTCCTTCTTCTTTGAGTAGTTTGGATTTTGTTCCTAGTCTTGCGATCAAATGTCCAAGTCTGGGAGCCGTAGGTGATTCTACTAAACATACAACATTTCAACCCTTTCCTAGAAAACCGCCATAACAACTGCATCATGTTGTTGTACAAGTCTTCCATCTTTATTTGTGGCGAGTAGCGACCGACGTGTGAGCGTATTGCTCGATCAATCTCTATTAGCCACGAATCGCCGGTAAATGTGGATTTATGTCCGAAGGTATAAATAATATGGCATTATTTTAGGTTTAGAGAAAATTGTTGAAGGTGAGGTGGAAAATTGGACTTTTTAATAACGTGACGAACTAAACGGTTTTTTGGCCGCCGTGATAGGTCCTAAAGGACTGTGGAGCTAATCCTGCTATATTTACAAAATGTGAAACTAGAGTAACCGATATCGTATCGCCAAACGGTTGGTCGAATCTTCACGTGACCAGAGGGCTGACCTATTTCTTGGCCAAAGAATCAGCATCGCCATACAACGTGGCAAAATCCCACTAATCAATTGAGAAGAAACCCGTGCAAATGTGTGGTCAAGTCGTCAAACGATAATAATTTATAGTTGACCACATAATCAGCTTATAACGTTCCCACTGCTGGGACAAAGGCCTCCTCTCTGTGAGAGGGAGTGGGCTGTACCTGATCCACAATGCGGGCCCGGTGCGGGTTGGTAGATACTAGATGTCACATGTCCAAGCCGGTTTCCTCACGATGTTTCCCTTCACCGTTTTAAGAGCAGTGGTGATGAAATTAAAATGCCTGGCAGGGTTCGAACCCACGACCTAAACATGTAAGTCGGCATTAATTGACCACAACCACGAATTGCCTCCATTTCATGAAATGGTTGTCACATTATAATGTGGTCAATTTCACCATTGAGTTACGATAATGTCACCGGGCTAGCAATCCGATACATTAAGATAGAACATTGCTATAATCGGTTCATTTCACAAAAGCTTCCATAGGTAGGTATCTAAATCTTCTTCTTCTTAGCGTGTCGATAGCAATCTAAATGGACTCGGCCCAGAATTCGGCTACTTATTTGGCGCCATGACCAGCGTCCACCAGTTCCTGTAACGTGCAGCTGACAGGACACGCAGGTGGTGAAAGGAGCCTCCCCGAGCGACGTATCTACAGAGCCATTAAACCTCCGGCGTACCCTGGGCAATCAGCGAGTTATCCACGCTGATTCACCACGATGGCAATCCAAAGTCCACTTATAAAACCGGTACCTAATATTTATCTCAACGACAGAGCAGAAACAATATCATTCCTTTTAAAGCCATTTAAAATACAATTTACGAAGAGAACGGGACGCAAAGAAATCGGACAAAATAGAAAATAAGCTCCGTTCTCAATAAAAGAAAATCCATATTATTGGATAGCAAGAATTGTATAAAGATTTAAAAATAGCAATAGCGTTGTTTTTTCGCTTTTAATAAGACTGCAGTGTCCCATTACTTCGTTTGCCTTTTAATGCAGGGAAACGTTTCTTATTGAAACGGGTTTTATTTAATCTGCTACTCTCTTTGTAACTGGTGCTCCGAGAATGTTGCTGAATGTTTTCTGTTTAGAAGACAGTTTAAATTACAATTTTGTAATAGTATTGTGAAATCGTTATAAGCATGTAGTAATAGTAGCTGTTTTGACCACACTATTATTGATATTAGTGTGGTTATCTCTATAATATAAAAATGAATCGCTGAATGTGTTGCTAAGCGCAAATCTCGAGAACAGCTGAACCGATGTCGCTAATTATTTTTTAGAATATTCCTTAAAGTACGAGGATGGTTCTTAAGCAGAGAAAAATTTAATATATCTATGGGAGTAGGGTAGAAGTAGGGTGGGATTAGGGTAGAAGTAGTGTGGGAGTAGGGTAGAAGTAGGGTAGGAGTAGTGTAGGAGTAGGGGTAGAAGTAGGGTAGGAGTAGGGTAGGAGTAGTGTAGGAGTAGGTGAGGAGTAGGGTAGGAGTAGGGTAGGGTAAGGGGTAGGACACAACGCAAACGAAGTAGCGCCGGGCAGCTAGAAATAATTTATATGGCAAAACATCATTTGCCGGGTTAGGTTAGTTAGGCATATAAATTATAACTGGTTTTCTTGAAATATTGATATGCCAGTTCATGGCGAGACATGTAGATCAAGAACATTATTATACCATGTTTTAATGCACATAAAAATATTATATTCTATTCTAAAGACTTGGGCTTTTTATCTCCTGTCGGCACGACACTTGAGGACAACTCATACCGTAGTTAAAAGATAATTCAGCTAGTCAGCAGGTTGGTAACGGGGCTCATTGCCCGGAGATCACCAGACGAGATCATGCTAATTTGTGGACGCCCTAAGCTCGCCAAGGACATTAAATGCAAAACCACTGAAAGCAAAAATTCACATGTGGCGTTGTAGATACCGCTACACCCCTTTTTCTTTCTAGACATCCCGGGTGCGTCACCAACCCGTAGTCCCAAGCCAACCAAGCCATAGTGTCTCATTGCCATCGTTCAGCCTAAAGACGTCCTCTGCTGGAAAGGCCTCATTAATTTGCCTGTAATTTTACCGGCACTGGGCCCATTTTTGTCTGGGGCTAATTACTGCCTTTGTAAACTAATAGATTCTATCTTTTTCTCTTCTCATAAAGGCACGAACTATTAAAGAATAGCACATACTGTGGTCAAAAATATTTGCCAGTCAGCAAGTGGGTAAATGGAGGCTTACTGCACTTAAGTATAGCCACTCGTGGAGGTTATTTTAATACAATAGATTCTATTAAAAGATACGACATTCTCTACAATATTGCAGCTAGCTAATAAATGAAAGCGTGGAGTCAATTATGTACACAGGATGGTCGGGTTTCCCTCCGAGAAGCTTTCGATATAAAGTTATAATCTTATTTGCACTCATCTTCTGAACAATTTCCCGGGACAGAATGGTTTTCAGTGTAATTATTGGCGTATTTGTGGAATAAATGGGACCTTATTACATCTACATGTTTATTATAAATTAAAGTCACAATTTCGTGTCTGTATGTGTGATCTGCGGTTTTCACCATTTAAAATATTTATTCCGGAATGTTAGTGTGCATTTATAATAAACATAATTATATTATCATCATTATTTCAGCCGAAAGACGTCCACTGCTGGACCTAGGCTTCACCCAAGCACCTCCACTTCGACCGGTTCTGTGCTTCTCGCATCCAACGGGTTCCTGCGGCCTTCACAAGGTCGTCGGACCACCTTGTGGGAGACCTTCCAACGCTACGTCTTCCGGTACGCGGTCGCCACTCCAGAACCTTAAACAAAACAAACAAAAAACATATATATAATCAAAGAATCTAGATGTTTTGTGAAGTCGTAAAAATCTTGTGAACGGCTCACTAGTAAATAATAAATAAAAGAAGTTAAAAATATCTATTATATCCGGGCTGGACACATCTGCCGCATGTCAGACGAACAGTGGGCCAAACTTACGACCCAATGGGTCCCACGTAATGGCAAACGACATCGTGGCAGGCCCAGACGGAGATGGCGGGATGAGCTGGACTCCTTCAACAAGAACTGGTCCTTAACAGCTTTGAACAGAGTGAAGTGGAAAGAGAGTAGGGAGGCCCACTAAAATAATTAATAATTATTATAAGAGAGGGCCCTGCAGTGGGACATCACAGGCTAATAATAATAATAAAAATATCTACGTTTTTAGGGTTCCTAAAACGGGACCCTATTACTAAGACTACACTCCGTTTGTCCGTCTGCCACCAGGCTGTATCTCATGAACCGTGATAGCTAGACAGTTGAAATTTTCACAGATGATGTATTTCTGTTGCCGCTATAACAACAAATAATAAAAACAAAATAAAATAAATATGTAAGGGGGGCTCCCATACAACAAACGTGTTTTTTTTCGGTGTTTTTGCCCTGTGGTACGCGGAACCTTTCGTGTGCGTGTCCGACTCGCACTTGGTCAGTTTTTTTTAACTCTTTAGAGAGGAAACCTCTCGTGATTTCATCTAGTCAGCAGATCGCCTATTCCTATTACGTCTCATATCGACATAAATGTGATATTGTCCATATTATGTATGGATTGAGGACCCATGTATCATATTTAAACGATATTTAATATTTAGTAGTTTTCATGGATTGGACAGGGCATTTCTCTTCTTCTTTTCGAGTTGATAGTACTTTTTGTTGTGGAGGTCAGACAGGCAGTCGCTCCATGTAAAATACTGGTAGTCAGCTGCATCTGGTTAGACTGGAAGCCGACCCCAACATAGTTGGGAAAAGGCTAGGCAGATGATGATGAACACCGACACCCATCATGACTTTTAAGTTTCGCTAGTTTATTTTAAAAGGTTTGTAAACACTCTTTATTATACTTGAACAGCCACAAATACTTATAGTTTCTTCATCGAGCAGCGCTTCACTTGGGAATTTCCTGAAAATGTAGGTACTGTTGCACGCTGAATATTCTGTTACCAATTGGCTTCGTACAATGATTGCTTCTAGGCATCCCAATACAATATATGGAATATCTTGCTGTGAGCCAGTTTGCTTAACTTTGTTTATTCAAAACATGTACTTCAAACATTTATTTTTAGTTTTTGGTTCAAGGAAATGGAAGCAATTCATTTCTTAGTGAGTGTCTTGAACTTTTCTCTGGTGTGAGAGAGGAAGGTCTTAAAATGGTCTAAATTCGCTTCCATAAATCTGTATCCTACATAGTTTATATTAAAGTCGCTTTTCGTACCTTTTCGTCCGCGTTGTTCTTTGAGACTACGACATACGGTTAGATGCGGCTTACACCATAATTTAGAGAATTTATTCTGGAAGGCTTATGTTACGAATAATCAATTCGTAGTTTATGTTATAATATGTATATTATTACGGTAATTACTTAAGGATATAACCAATAGAGAAATCCCGATACTACGAATTTGTTTAAACCGTGTTTAGTATTTTTAATAAAAAAAAAATAAGTTGAAAAACTCACACATCTGAAATTTTAAAAATAACGTCTGTCTTAAAAAAAAAGTTGTAAATGATGATAACTATGTACCAGGAAAACAAAACAGATTCCGTAATATAAACATTAAAAATAATATTTGTCTTAAAAAAAAGTTACTTGCATCGGCCGGGAATCGAACCCGGGCCGCCCGCGTGGCAGGCGAGCATTCTACCACTGAACCACCGATGCTTATACCTTCTATTTCTAAACACAGTTCTTTTGTCGTTTTCTTTGAAGAGGCACGTTCTACAAATTGTTGGCACATTCACTTTTGCGAAATGACCGTTTTTGTGTTCATTCATAATAATTATGTATTGAAATGTCTAACATTTCTAACGTGTTTTTCTTTGAATTCCGTACAACCCATAATTAAATCTTTATTTAACATTAAAATTTACATAATATGAACATTACTTTTCTGACGGACTAAGGCACCTGTACCCACATACAGGATTGTAGGTCCCGTTTATGTAAAAGAGATAATACCTATATTGTACAAATAATAATAGTTGATCGCCGACGATTTATTATTAAAGTAAAAATAGGTACAACTGAGCATTTTGTGAATATTTCAAGTGCCTACCAGCGGTGCTATTCTGTCAATTCCTAGCAAAAACAAACTCACTTCACCTAAGTTTTCACGGTGAGATTTTTACAGAATCGACCGGCTGTTGCCATTATTGATATCGAGCAAAAAAGGGCAAAAAAATCGCGTTTGTTGTATGGGAGCCCCCTTAAATATTTATTTTGTTTTTGTTGTTATAGCGGCAACAGAATGACATAATTTGTGAAAATTTCAACTGTCTAGCTATCGCGGTTCTTGAGATACAACCTGGTGACAGACAGACGGACAGAAAGCGAAGTCTTAGTAATAAGGTTCCGTTTTTACCCTTGGGGTACGGAACCCTAAAAACCACTTTTTTTCTACAAGAAACGTTGGAATATTGTGAAAGGCAACGTGCGCCGATAGAATTATTGATCAATACTATTTGAATTGTAACGTAGTTTAGCAGTAAAAGTACAAGCATCGGTGGTTCAGTGGTAGAATGCTCGCCTGCCACGCGGGCGGCCCGGGTTCGATTCCCGGCCGATGCAAATTTCTTTTTGGATTTTTTATAAATGTACTGAAAAAAATGTAGGTAAAAAAATTTAATTAAATGACTGAAAAAATTCCAATGAAATATCAACTCGTGTGAAGAAACTGAAATTAAACAAGGAAATCATTTTTACAGTTATTTCACCTCTAACTTAGCATAAAAGTCAAAATCTGTGTTGCTGTTGGGTTTCTGCCACTGCATGCCCTGGTATGTCAATCCATACTATAATATTATAAATACGAAAGTGTGTCTGATTGTCTGTTACCTCTTCACGCCTAAACCACTGAACGTATTTCGATAAAATTTGCCATACCTAGGGATAGATTGCATCCCGGGAAAGGACATAGAATAGTTTTTATCCCGATATTCCCACGGGATCGACACTTATGCGGGTGAAACCGTGGGGCGCTGCTAGTGGAGAATGAATTTTCGATCGTGATTGGAGCAACATATATAAATGAATGATAAATGGTTTATTTTCTGTAAGTAGGTCAAAAAAATTACCCCTGCCATACATTTTGACCGAGTAGAGCGGAGAGATAAGGCTTAGGACCAGCGGTTTTTCGTGCTGATCGAGGCACGGGGGTATCACGCGCTACCAACTTTCACAGTCTCCAGACTGATACAGAGAAATTCCCAATGGAAAGACCCAATAATTTAACTCTTTGCCCGACCAGGGAATCAAACCGCGCAACGGGGCAGTTAAGGCGAAAGCGCCAGGGTAGCCCGCGAAGTTCAATTTTTTTTACGTTTTTTTGCAATTTGCTGCTCAGTATTAAGTTGTACGTTGATTAAAATATGATTCGTGACCGTAACAAATATGTATTTACTGAATTATAATAATTAAAGTCATCAACACAACTCTCTAAAACCAAGTAATCCTACGAATGACTATTTCATGAAATCTTGACATTTTAGGATTATACTAACTTAACAAGTTGTATTAGTGATTCTAATGATTATAATTCTGGAAATACATATTTGTTACGGTCGCGAATCTTAATTGAATCATCGTACAACTTAATACTGACCAGCAAATTGCAAAAAACGTAAGGAAATTTGAATTTCGCGGGCTACCTTAGCGCTTCCCTCAATTGAAACTTTTTTTGAGTGGGAAATTATAATAATAATAATATAAGTCCCCTGTGGTTCTGTCTCGCACTAAATCCTCTGTCTCATCTGCTGCAGCGCAGTAAGGTCGGATATTGTCTCAAACACAATGCAGAACAAACAACAGTCTCACATCTCATTTACATGGATGATATTAAACTATATGCGCAAACCGAAAAAGATATGAAGAAACTAGTAGAAGCTACAGCAGAGTTTAGCCTAGATATAAACATGCAATTTGGTCTGGATAAATGTAAGACACTTCATATCATACGTGGCAAGATACGACCCGGTGACTATGTTGTAAATAACACAGACACCATAACAGCAATGGAACCGACCGACTAATGCATGGGAGGACAAATGCGATGCTTTGGGCATCTTTTGCGACTTGTCCAAGGCATTCGATTGTGTTCTTCATGAAACATTAATCAGGAAACTGCACCACTACGGAATCCGGAACGCCTCTCTGGATCTTCTTACTTCTTACTTAAGTGATAGGATTCAGAGAGTTGATGTTAACGGAAAAAGGTCACCCGGATCTGTAGTAAGAATGGGGGTCCCCCAGGGCTCAATTCTTGGCCCATTTTTATTTATTATTTATATAAATGACTTGCCTTACCTCATAAGGGATGAACATGATATAGTGTTGTTTGCAGATGACACTTCACTTTTATTTAAACTCAAACGTCAGCAGCTGGTTACTGACAATGTAAATAACGCCCTTGCAAAAGTAGTTAACTGGTTTAATGTCAATAACCTACTTCTTAACGGAAAAAAAACGAAATGTATTAAGTTTACCATACCCCACGTTAGACAAGTAGAAACTAGTGTTCTCATTAAGGATGAAGAGTTGAAACCTGAAGATACCACAGTATTCCTAGGCATAACGTTGGATGCCAAGCTTCAATGGGGCCCCCATATAGATAAATTGTCAAAAAAGCTTAGCTCTGCAGCATACGCCGTTAGGAAAATTCGTGATTTAACTGATTTAGAGACAGCCCGTTTAGTATACTTTAGTTATTTTCATAGTGTGATGTCGTACGGTATTCTGTTGTGGGGAAATGCCGCCGATATTCAGACAATTTTTATTCTACAAAAAAGGGCAATTCGTTCCATTTATAAATTAAGTCCCAGACACTCCCTCAGAGACAAATTTAAAGAGATTAATATAATGACTGTGCCTTCTCAGTACATTTATGATAATCTTTTGTATGCACATAAAAATATTAATCTGTTTAAAAAATACAGTGATATCCATAACATAAATACTAGGAACAAACACAAATTTGTTGTTCCTACAACAAGGCTCAAAAAAATAGGTGGCTCGTTTAGATGCCAATGTATACGTTTTTATAATAAACTTCCTAGCCACATTCAAGAACTAAGCCTTACTAAATTCAAATCTTTTATAAAGCGAAAACTATGTCAGAAAGCCTATTATACTGTAAAAGACTATATTGAGGACAAAAAGGCCTGGGATTGAGCCGCTCCAATAGGTTTAGAATGTTGTTTTTATTTTGCTATTTTACACTTTAATAATTTTCTTTTTTTTTAAGTATCTATTTACTTAAATAATGACATGTACATTTACTGTATAAAGTATTATATGATTTTAATTATTGTGAATATGAGGACTATGTGGGTAATTTTTTTTGTTTTTTTCTCTCTTCGTTTTAATCATGATCTGGCAGTTTGAGTAGTTTATGCGGCCTACCCAAATGTCCTGTCTTTGGTATTGTTCGTCGAATCGTTGAGCTCCTTAAGTTCTGAGTTGAGCTGCACGGTTACTGACAAATGCGTGCACTGACTGGACAGGTCCGCTCAATCTGTGTGGTTCTTTCCTCAAAAGACCATTTCAGACACTAATCTACATGGTCCTCAAAGATTATGTCCGGATTTTTTATATACACATTGACATTGATGAATTTTATTTAGACAATGACATGAATATTTACTTTGTAAGTAATTTTTATTATTTTTTTTTATTTAATTATTGTGAATGTGAGGACTATGTGGGTCATTTCTTCTTTTTTCCTTCTTAGTTTTAATCATGATCTGGCAGTTTGAGTAGATTATGCGGCCTACCCAAATGTCCTGTCTTTGGTATTGTTCGTCGAATCGTTGAGCTCCTCAAGTTCTGAGTTGAGCTGCACGATTTTTGGCAAATGCTTGCACTGATTGGACAGGTCCGCTCAATCTGTGTGGTTCTTTCCTCAAAAGACCATTTCAGACACCAACCTACATGGTCTTCACACGATCTGACCAAGATTTTGTCTGGACTTTAAAAGAGACTGTGACTTCTGAGTTTGTTTCGGCCTTTCTTCTCAGAATAGTCAGTTAGGAAACGCCGACCTCATCTAGTTTAAAAAAAAAATATGATTGACGTGTAAAAGTGTTTGTACAAACCTACTTACAGAAATAAAAATCATTTATCATCATTTATCATTTATCATTTATCACCGACTTGTATAAATATTTAGGGTACACGCAACTAAAAGGACTAGATCATGTTAGGATTAAAGAAACACTTACTGCAGAGTACAAAAGGAGACTTAACACCATATGTAAAACACAACTTTCTAGTAAAAATCTCATCAAGGCTTTAAATACATTTGCCATCCCCATTTTAACATACTCATTCGGAGTTATTAAATGGACAAAAACAGACACAGAACAGTTAGAACGAACCACACGCACCGCTCTTACAAAACATAACAACTTACACCCTAAATCTGCAACAGAAAGACTTACTATCAAAAGACAACACGGAGGGAGAGGCCTAATAGATATCCAGCATCTTTGGCGGAAACAAGTCTGTCGACTTAAAACATTCTTTCACTCAAAATCTCGCACTAGTAACATTCATAAAGCCATAGTCCAAAATGATTTCAACTACACCCCACTTAACTTAAATGAACATCTAGATACTCCACAAATCACTAACGAGGACCCGCAGATACAAAAAATTGAGAACTGGAAGAAAAAGGTACTGCATGGCCGACATCCTCATGACCTAGAACAATCCCATATAAACAAAGTAGCCTCAAATAAGTTCCTTAAAATAGGTAATTTATTCCCAGAAACTGAAGGATTTATAATTGCGATACAGGACCAGATTATTAACACTATAAACTATAGAAAATTTATTATCAAAGATCCTTCAGTAACGAATGATAAATGTCGTAAGTGTCACAGCCAACCAGAAACAATTCAACACATAACAGGAGCATGCACAACTCTCACGCAGACAGACTACACACACAGGCACAATCAGGTGGCGAATGTAATTCACCAAAAACTGGCACTCAAATACATACTCATACAAAACACAAACACTCCCTACTACAATTACACACCACAAACAATCTTAGAAAACGACACACATAAACTTTACTACGACCGCGCCATTCTCACCGACAGGACAATTCACTACAATAGACCGGATATAACCCTACAGGATAAAATAAATAAAGTAACTTACCTAATAGATATTGCCGTCCCCAACACACACAACATTCAGAAGACAATTTCTGAAAAAATTAGTAAATACGCAGAACTCAAAGATGAAGTAACTAGACTATGGCGCCAACAAAAAGTTTATGTAGTCCCTATAGTCCTCTCCACAACAGGCGTCATCCCAAATTACCTTCTCCATAGCCTTAAATTACTAAACCTAAATGAAACCCTGTATATCACCCTACAAAAAACTGCAATTTTAAATACATGTCGCATTGTCAGAAAGTTCATGCAAATAGATGAAAACGAAATAGGTCTTCATCACAACACATCTTTAACATAACACACCACAAGCTGCATTTACTTGACTTCGGTCCGTAAATGTTGCAAAAACCAGCCAAAGAGCTGAGAAGAGGAAACACTCTAAAAAAATAATAATAATATTCCACAACTATCACACAACGCCGTCTAGTCTCAAGCTAAGCAGAGCTTGTGTTATGAGTACTAGACAACTGATAAACATACTTATATATTTCTAAATACATACATATATAGATAAAAATTATCAAATAACTTCTCCCGCTCTGGGCGGAGCGGGAGGGCGAGTCAGCCGATGACCCTTAATACAGGAAGTAATTTTACCTACGTATACAATCTAAAGCCCTTGTGTAAATAGTATAATTTATTTAATGGACGCTGCAGGTAACTGTCCCAAATTACCATATTTCTGTCCAAATAAGAAATTGTGCTGGGAGAAATTAATTAAAATTATAATTTTAATGGCCGCCGCAGTCATTTACATTTTTCGGCCTGTCTCCCTGTCTGGCCTTTATGGAAAGACCTTTTGAAATTGCTAATTTAAATGTTTCCTAATTAATTAACTGCTTTTTTAAGTTTGGAAATGAATATTGGTGTCGGGTAGGTAGTAGGTACTTACCTACATTTGTAGGTAATGTTAAAAAAAAACTGGCCAAGTGCGAGTCGGACTTGCACACGAAAGGTTCCGTACCACAAGGCAAAAACGCTGATAAAAACATGTTTGTTGTATGGGAGCCCCCCTTAAATATTTATTTTATTCTGTTTTCAGTATTTGTTGTTATAGCAGCAACAGAAATACATTATCTGTGAAAATTTCAACTGTCTAACTATCACGTTTCATGGGATACAGCCTGGTGACAGACGGACAGCGGAGTCTTAGTAATAGGGTCCCGTTTTACCCTTTGGGTACGGAACCCTAAAAAACGGTGGGTGTCTCGCTAAAGTGCGCTAAACGAAATTAATTGATGATAACAATATGTAATTGTCAGTTTTTGTGCAACTGTGATGAAAATTAAAATACGAAAAGGGAATTATAATAGGGGTTGGCCTAAAACCACAAAAAGTCTTTTGCATCGGCCGGGAATCGAACCCGGGCCGCCCGCGTGGCAGGCGAGCATTCTACCACTGAACCACCGATGCTTGCTATCGAACAGCCAACATATAAATCTGTTCAAATATTACTATTAAAAGTAAAAGTAAAGATGCGTCAAGAACACCTTTCACCTGGAGTTGACCTCGCTACATAATACCACGTTACCACGTTTACCACGTTTTAGTACGCACATTATAAAAGATGATTGGAAAATATAAGGATTTTGCTGACTGTACATTCAAAGCGATGCCAACTTTCAAGTGACGAATCATCAAGCATCGGTGGTTCAGTGGTAGAATGCTCGCCTGCCACGCGGGCGGCCCGGGTTCGATTCCCGGCCGATGCATCTCTTTTTGTATTTTAGATAATTTCCACTTTACACATAAAAATCGCATATATAAAAGGGTGAGAATAAGGCTAACTTTTTTTTTATTAACCGTAAAATACAGGAAGATTTTTTTATCACCACCCTGAACCAACTCTGAAATCACGAAAAAAAATCAGCTGTTTAATACAACTCAATACCTACTTGACCAAAATGTATGAAACAGCAGTTTTTTTTCGCAAAACAAGAAAAACTTATTACAAGTCATAACTTATTCCCCCAATTTGTTCTTTTTGTCATTTTTAATTTCATGTTTTTTTTTTTCTTTTTCTTATCACAAGTATTATTAACTAGCTTCTGTCCGTGACTTCGTCCGCGTGAAGTTTCACCCTCTCCCCATTCACCCCCCTGGGGGTTGAATTTCGAAAAATCCTTCCTAATTCCTTGTCTACATTATAAAGGGAACCTCTGTGCTAAATTTCAGCTTTCTAGGTCCAAGGGTTTGGGCTGGGCGTTGATGAGTCAGTCAATCAGTCAGTCAGGACTTTTCTTTTTATTTAGATAGATTACACTAGGTAATTCTTAGACTATTTTTTTTCCTGTGGGGAAACCCTCATGGACACTCGTCTGAGGTGAAAGGGGGGTTACGTCGAACTCCTACCGACTGAAACCCCACTATTCCTTCTACAATTTTTTAGACCCTAGAGAGGTAGATTGTTGTCAGTGCTCATAGCCCAGGCTATTTATATCTCTGAGCAGACGTTTACAAATAGTCTCCGAGTGAAACTCATTACTTTTTCCTCAGACAACAATTTGTGTCTACCGACTAAATTCACAATTTGTGCCTTCATAGTATTAATATCTTTAACATAGTGTTTAATAAAGTAATTATTAAAATAATGTAATTAATGAATTCTGTTTTTACGTCGTCTACCCCATCGTGTGGGGGTATCGTTGAATAGGTCTTCTAAAAAGGCTTGGGCTTGCTAAAATTATTTTTCGATTTAATGCTCCATTTATGAATGATTAAATTTTTATTTTGTGCAAATTTTTGTTCCAGTAGGGCGCCCCCCCCCCCCCTCTAAAACCTAAACCGCGGGCTTGAAAAATCATCTGGAAAAATTCACGATGATAGTGCATTTCGTGAACTTTAAAGGAAAATTATAGCGGTTATTAGTTTAGCAATTATAGTCGTTGAACTTGGGTGTTAGATAATTTTGTACCAAAAATACAAAATCCTTAGCATTAGTCTTTTAAAGTGACTAAAATGAAGTATTTGCTTGTTTATAACGGGTAAAGACTTGCATTGAAAAACAAAATATGAAAATTTTTATTTTTTTATATTCAGGATAAAGAACAACAGAATCGTACTACATTGTGATAACGGGCTACTACGGAACCCTACATTGTACGTGGCCCGACACGCACTTGGCCGGTTTGCTTTACTATAAGTAGTTTATAAGACTTTTTTAAATTAAGAGCGTTTACGCCGTACGGCATTTCATACAAACTTTCAAGCCCTATTTTTCGAAATGAATGAACCGATTTTAATGAAACTTCATACGCATAAGCAGGATACAATGGTCTAAAAAGTAACTGAAGAACATTTTCACGGCAGGGTTTCTTTACGGTACGGCGTATAAATCTCGACGTAGAAAAAACGTGTCCATCAACAAGCTTCCATAGTGATCCATACAACACTGACGACCGTACTGACGAGAAAAACTGTGTGTGTACAAAGAACAGATCACACTATTACTCTCAATTTGAATCATTTTGAAGCATATTTCTAATCCATTGCCCCATATTATTTTCGAAAAATGTGTCTGCTCAACAACGCAAATAACGCAATGAATGTTGTTGAACTGTCAAAATGAAACCCATTGCTACTGATTGATTGCTATTGCTATTGATAGTGTGTCACGCAATTACCCTGCCGGCCGAACTGTGCATTTTAAGTTTAAGTATACCTTCTTATGTTCACATAATCAGCAATTGACCCTACAGTCCTAAACATACATGTACCAAACCAACTACCAAGACGATATAAAGTCCAGTGGAAATAAATTTAAACGCAGCCCCGAGCTCCGAATATAGCGAGCGTATTGATCCCTCTAATAAATAAAAATGTCCGCCGGGGCACGTTCCAGACGGCTTCAATATTGTCCACTGTTACGTCATTTCTTCTTTTATATTAACTTATGTGAATGTCGCAGAAGAACTGTAGAAACCGCTGTTTTACAAAACCGCTTGTGGTTTTATAAAACAGCTCTGTTATGTAAAACAACTGAACACATGACATTTCGAAAATATTAAATTAATTTTAACATTTTCGAAATGTCTTATTTAAAAAAAGATAACTGGAAATCAGTGTTTCTATAAAAAAAATTAAAATCGGTCTAATTTGGCTGTAACACTAATTTTCGAAAATGTTCTCTACTAACTTTTTAGACCTTTGTATCCTGCTTATGCGTATGAAGTTTCATTAAAATCGGTTCATTCATTTCGAAAAATAAGGGCTTGTAAGTTTGTATGAAATGCCGTACGGCGTAAACGCTCTCAAAGTTATTTTTCACTATATATTGACTTCTTCAAGCTGTCAAGCTTTTCACGTTGTTTTAGTTTATGATTAAAAACCAGATACCCAATTTAATCTTCCAAGCATTTAATGCAAAAGCAAGCATGATGACTATTCTTCCTTTTATAACCATGATCAACCTAAGTGACCCTCAAAGACCCTTTTTGTAAAGCTACAGGGACGCAATATATCTTGTAGAAAGGGTTGCCCGGGCAATCCTTACAGCTGTCTTACCTTTGGTTTTGTTAAGCCGTTGCATTTAATAATGCTGGGATTTAGATCAAGGATGATAATAAGAATTGAATCACACCAATATTATAAAGGCGAAAGTTTCTGAGTGTGTTTGTATGTTTGTTACTTCTTCACGCACAAACTACAGAACGGATTTGGATGAAATTTGGCACACAGATAGTTTATAACCAGGATTAAAACATAGGATACTTTTTACCTCGATTTTCCCACGGGATCGACATTTATGCGGGTGAAACCGCGGGGCGCTGCAGAAAATGTAGAGAGTGCACAGATAGCCAAGCTATTTACTTAAATATCGCAGGACGTTTTATTTGATGAATCTTTCATTAACATAACTTCACGCTTTGTTTTCCTGAAGGGTTGGGTAGAGGTGTAGGAACCTATACCTAGTACTTACTCCCACATTTCACCAGTTATGTTTAAGTCCCATGCACCAGCGCGAAAGCCTATTGCCATCAACCGGGTAAGAATCTAGACTTTGGGCTGCTACTGAGAAATTCCAGATAGAAAATGACACTTTTCCCGACCTGGACATGGAACCCAGAACCTCACTAGACCAACATGGGGCGTTTTGTTTGATAATACTTGAAATATTGGTAAATAATTATATGTATGTTACCTGCCAAACCCTATTTTAGGATGAACTAGTTTCGCCTAGGCCAAACTAGTTCTCCCTTGTCATCCTGTGTCGACAGCTCTGCTTCGCGGGGCTCCTATTTCTGTGTAAAGGGTTTAAAGTAACCTAAACAAAGCTAACCTTGGGGTGCCCTTCGCCTATCGACCGACCGCAACCATGCAACCCGTGTAGGGAGAACTAGTTCGGCCTAGGCGAAACTAGTTCATCCTGAAATCGGGTTTGACCGGTAACATATTACCTTATGGAAAACAATGATATTATAAGTATAAAAAAACATGAAACATATTCCGTGATCTAAACTCACACATATGAAATTTTAAAAAAAAAAGGTACTTGCATCGGCCGGGAATCGAACCCGGGCCGCCCGCGTGGCAGGCGAGCATTCTACCACTGAACCACCGATGCTACATTTTTACCGCAGCAAATGCAATGCTACAACAAAATGTACGGACAGCAAAAACATTCAACCATTCACTTTTTTTCCTTGCAAGTTATCTTTCGTAACGTTAGATAAATTGGTGATGTTATTACTATTAAACACATCAGCACAATTTCTAAAAGACGTGATTAATGGACTTATCATATTCATGTAGAATATTTCGTTCAGACACTGTAGGTACCTACCCGACCGTAATTATCCCACTGACGGGCGAAAAGTAGGCAAAAAAACATTACCCGTCATTCTGGGGCAGTCGGGTAAAACGCCTTTCTTGAGGAACAAGCATCAATCACCACGATTCTCTGGTGCGTGGTAATTTCAGGCCATTATCCCTATTTAAATTCAGATTAAACAAATAACAACACACTTATACACCTTAAACAAACAATAACCAGCTAATTAACAATAAAAAATAAACAATACTATTGTACAAAAGTTACTTGATAAACAATTTTTCTTTATTTTTTTTCTGATTTTACAATCATCTGATAACTTTATTCCGGGAATAATTTTGACAGTTCATTCATACAAAAACTGTCATGTAAATATCAGCCCTAAGGGCTGCTTTTACCAAAGTCAGATAAATATTATACGTGAAAAATTCAAAATTTATTCTCAGAACAAGACTTATTCTAGGTATAAAAGTTTGGTGGAATGCACCAGTCATTTATAACACAAAAAAAAGTTTTTCAAAAAAGTTCTTGCATCGGCCGGGAATCGAACCCGGGCCGCCCGCGTGGCAGGCGAGCATTCTACCACTGAACCACCGATGCTTATACTATCACTACAAAACACCGTTACAATTTCAAATAGTGTTGATCAATCCTAATGCTGTCGACACACGTCGCCTTTCACAATGTTCCAACGATTCAGTACCTACATAACATCACGCCTGTAATATCCGAAGAGTAAGACAGAGGTGTACCAGGGGAGTACCAGAAAGGTGAGGTCTAATTTAAGGGTGTGGTATAGACCATGAGACTGCACAACTTTCTCCATGAGACCAAGACATCGGCCGTCCCATACATTTGGGTCGAGTAGGCATTGAAGCTTTGTTTGGGATAGTTGATAAAGAGGCCCGTGGCTAATTAATAACAGCCGCACAGGTCGATGAATCAGGTTCATCTACGCTTTCCGCGGTTGGTCTGTGGATGGGTGACCATCTTTACATACCGTGACCCCTCCGTGCCTCGGAAAGCAGGTTAAGCCGTTGGTCCCGGCTGTCATTCGTGCAGCTTTGACAGTCGTTACGGGTAGTAAGATGTAAAATACTGGTATTCAGCTGCATCCGGTTAGACTGGGAGGCGACCCCAACATAGTTGGGAATAGGCTAGGCAGATGATGAATTGATAAATTATTCGCGATTACAATATTGGTCCCATGGAGAAAGTTATTCAGTTTGATGGTCTGTTTCTGGTACACCCCGAATAGCCACCCATATTTCGCCAGTTATGTTTAAGTCCCATGTAATAGGGGGCAAGCCTATTGCCATTAACCGGGCACAAATCCGGACTCCGGCGGGCTGCTACTGAGAAATTCCTGATGGAAAGTACAATAACACACTTTGCCCATCCCGGGAATCGAAGCTCAGAACCTCATGCTCAACGGTAGTTCTTGCAACCACTAAACCAACGACGCGCGACGCAGTCTCAACGATTCGGTAAGTAAAGTAATATAATAATTGTGTAACAAGCTAAATGTTCGAAAAAGATTTTATCATAGGTTGAGAAGAAAAATACGACACTAATACCCCTTTGAAGTTTATCTAGGGCTCTTTAACATTTTTTTGTAGCTATGTCCGAGTATGAATGGGTACCTACACGTCCTGCACCATGCCACATAATAATATGATACATCTTAGGGGGAAAATATCCCATAGTTTTTCAAAAAGTTCTTGCATCGGCCGGGAATCGAACCCGGGCCGCCCGCGTGGCAGGCGAGCATTCTACCACTGAACCACCGATGCTTATACTATCTCTACAAAACTCCGTTTCGGATATCTATGGTTTCAATTCAAATAGTGTTGATCAATTATGCTAACGTTGCACGTTGCCTTTCACAATATTCCGTTGCCTAGCTTTTCCCAACTATGTTGGGGTCAGCTTCCAGTCTAACCGGATGCAGCTGAATACCAGTATTTTACATGGAGCGACTGCCTATCTGACCTCCTCAACCCAGTTACTGGGTAATACGATACCCCTTGGTAAGACTGGTTGTCAGACTTTTGGGCCTCTCACTACCCGTAACGATTCTCAAAGGTTTATGAATGACAGACGGGACCAACGGCTTAACATGCTTTACGAGACACGCCCCTACGAGTCTCGATATGTAATGGATGTCACCCACGAACCAACTGGGCCTATTTTCTTTAGCCATGAGCCCTCTATTAATTTAATGTTAACTATAGTATAATAATAATCCCCCCGACGGATTTCGGGCACGTAGGTACTCTCTTTTTTGTGTGGTTATGTCCGAGTATGATTGTGTACATACCTACACCAACCTCACATAATTATGATACGTCATAGGGTCAGCGCAGACCGAACTGCAAAATGCTCGCGTTGCATACTCGAACGCGCAGTCAGCTTGCACTAGCATTACATGGTCGAGCATCAAATTTGGGTGTCTTCAATTTTGCGAAGTATGATAATAATCATAAGATATTTTTTTTTCAATAATCTCAGAAAATGCTCTGCTCTGCTCTTGGTGTGCGCTGACCTTTTTTTTTTTTGGATGGGTAATCATCAAATGACCCCTCACGCTCTGGGCGGAGCGGAAGGGAGTGTCAGACTCTTACTAACTAAAACCCACCCGTGTTGCGCTGACCCTTAGGGCTGATTTTACCAAAGTCAGATAACTTTTATCCGTGGAATAAAATTTACATCTGACAGTTCTACCTGGTATGAAAAACCTGTCAATAATTTAAAATTTATTCTCAGTATAAAACTTACTCTACGTATAAAAGTTTGGGAGAAAAAAAATCATTCCGTAGTATTTCAAAAAGTTCTTGCATCGGCCGGGAATCGAACCCGGGCCGCCCGCGTGGCAGGCGAGCATTCTACCACTGAACCACCGATGCTTATACTAAAACTACTAAAATACCTATCCAAAGCTGTGTGGCATAAAAGTAAAAGTGAAGATGTGTGCGCAAGAGCACCTTTCACCTTGATTTGACCTCGTTCCTAATATTATGCTGATAAAGATGTTACATGGTCTGTTTGTGCTATTGTTTTGTAGGTAAGTAATATTATTATTTATTATTATGAGCCTGTGTTGTCCCACTGCAGGGCAAAGGCTTCCCTGCCCTCTTTCCACTTTTCCCGGTCTACTGCGATTGTAAGTAATTTGATAATAATAAATATTATAAATTAAATTACCAAAAATGTGTTTTTTATATCTAATCATAATAACGGCAATGTGGACCAAACAGGATAAAATAATACGCAATTTATTGGTATGTAAGTAGGTTGGTATAGGTGCAGACGCCAGCACATCAAGCTACTACAATCTGTCAAATTTCTTTAATAGATTTTGAACTTTATCGCTAAAGCATAAGGTTCAAAGTTGATTGGGAAAATTTGACTGTTTCGGGTAGCTTGATGTGCTTGCGTCTGTACTTCCTTTCTGCCTTTACTTTCTAATATTTTTTAAGAATCTAACTTAACCTCGGGGTGCCTAATTTAGTTATTGCGATCAACATTACTTACAAACAAATGGTTTAAGGATTTGTTGCAGAAACACGTGTACGTTGTTTCAAAAAAAGATCAGTTAAAATGTGTGTTATGTAAAATCAATGTGTCATTTGATTACTTACCATAATATTGCCAATGTGAAACATTTACAATGTTTGATAAGCGAGAACAAAAATTTAATTAATATTCATTCAAAACAAGATAAGGGAGCATTCCGTTAGGTAGAGATAAAACGAATCAAAATCAGCACATTTTGTGCCACAAGACCCAATTACAACTATAGGCCGACCGCTTAACTGAGACGTTGCCTGAGGTAGCAGCGCGGTGGGAGGACATGGCGTGGCATACGCTGGCAGAGTGTGCCGCTTGGGAGGAGCCGCGCCGTGCCCTCATCTCAGAAATAGGCAGTGACCTGTCGCTGCCGGCCGTGGTCGAGTCGATGGTCGGCAGCGAAGAGTCCTGGGATGCGGTGGTTTCCTTCTGCGAGATGACCGTATCGCAGAAGGAAACCACCGCGGCCGCGGAAATGGAGAGGGATATCTCGTCCACTCACCTGGCCCGCAGCAGGCGCACCGGGCGTCGGCGGAGGGCAGACAACGCCCTCTTCCAGCCCCCCTAAATGGGTCCAGGGGCGACGGACTCGGGGACGTCCGTTTTTAGTCAGAAAGAGTCTGACAGACCCCGCCGCCCACCCCAGGGCGGCGGACATCCATGAGGATTTTCAACCCCGGAACAAAAAAAAAAAAAAAGGTAGCTGCGCGGTGCTCGGGGGGTGATATGTAGTTGTCAGAAGTTGACGAATCACTGCGCAGAGCTCTCCGCATCATGTCACCACACCCCTCACGCACTGCGCTGCTACCTCAGGCAACGTCTCAGTAAAGCGGTCGGCCTATACAAGCTTGCTTAGAATTTATAAGAAGAAGAAGACTACGTTATCTACGGGGTGGCAGGGCCATTGACGAGCAAACTGTAAAGGCTCCTTGCCTTTTATGTCGCGCGCGATTATATCGCGTGTCGCGCCTGTTTGTAGGAGCTAACTTAAGGGCCCCTTTTCCGAAATTTACGTTTCTAGATCGAGTTGTTTTCATAGAAATCACCATATTTAAATTCGCAAAAAAATATATAGTACAGATACATGTTTAATCTAGTGACTTTTTTGGTTAAAAACACAATATTTAACATTTTGCTCGATAAAAAAAAAATCAGAAGTAAAGTCGATTTTGAAAGGATTTTAAGTTGTATGAGACTTGGGGGAACGCAATTTTTATGAAAATTTTACATTTCATTTACTAATCAGGTTTAACAGGGATATTATTGGATAGATTTTTAATATGGCACCTATTTTTTTCCATATAAAATAAATGCGTGAAAAACGACTCGCGCGCACCGCGCCACTCCGCGCCAGTGTCCTGCCGGACGTCATCGAGGGAGGACCTATGCAATTTTTGCTCGCAACCACATTATCGTCTTCGCGCGCGTAATAGTGCCTACTTACCTGAGTAAAAACGTGTTGTATTAGAAGTAATTAAAATGGCTAATAAAAAAAACAAAATTAAGAAAAAAAGGGCATCTGAATTGAAGAAAACTTGTGGTTCTCTACACAGACTAGCGAAGTCAGTATGACTAGAGTTTTAAATCTTTAATATTTTTAATGGAAACATTCACCTTTACATATTTTTACATAAACTGACGATCCGAATGGCGCAGCGGTAGTGAGGCCGCCTTACGATCTTAGGGTCCGGGTTCGAATCTCGGTAGGGGCAAATGTTTGTGTGATGAGCATGGACATTATTTTGTTTCTGAGTCATGGATGTTTGTACATAAGAAGTAGGTACCTATGTATTTACAAAAAAAGTATATATTTATTATATCAACTACCTGGTGTCCACGACACAAGCCAACGATATTTATTTATTTACTAGCTGTTGCCCGCGACTTCGTTCGCGTGGAAATTTGAAAGTGTATGAAAAAAAACATGTGTGCAATTCACACGTGGTAGAAGTGAAACCTTCAAAAAGAGCACAAAGAGAACCACGAACTTTAGAAACACTATACAATGCTTCCTATCTAATTTTTAACCCCCGACGCAAAAACGACGGGGTGTTCTAAGTTTAACGTGTGTGTGTGTGTGATTTTTTTATTTCGTGCTTTTTGTAGGGATTCCTTAATTTTATTTTTGTCGGGGGATTTTTAAATTTTAAATTTAATTTTTTATCTCCCACGTTAAATCTTATGAATTTATGTGTCTGTCGCCAACGCCAATAACACCACTAGTTTACAGCGTTTTTGTTCATGAGATGAAAACCATGTGTTTGCATAGAGGATAAAATGCTTAATGAGATTCTGAAGTGGAAAAAATTTAGATCGTCTAGTTTTCAAAATTTTTACTTTTTTTTGTTAATTTTAAGATTACCATTTAGTGAAAGTATTACATATTGCAAATTTTACTCTGTTTTAATTCAGATTTGTATCAGTATCTCTTAAATTAGACCAACAGTAATCTGCTAACTTTTTTCTAAACCAGAAATCTTGACTTTGACTTTGCCATCCTTCAATTCAGATCCTTCGAAATCAAAATCATACATCTGGCTCGAAATGGGGTCTTAGGTTCTGTCTCCAATTCTGTGGGTTTTGCTTCGTTTTATTGACTGAAACTACTAGGCAACATCGGGTAAGGCATTCTTTTCGAATGTAGCATAGGATTTGACCCACGGTGTGGAACCTAAGATAGAAACACGCTTGTACGATACGACTACATACAGATAGCACAGCTAATAGAAATCTCTATTCCTAGACAGCACGTTTCGCCGCAAACTTTATCATTGTCCGTAGATATCACGGTTCATAGGAAGGACTGTTGACAGAGATCTCTGTTCATAGATAGCACTTCTTGCCGTAAACTTTGTTCATAGAAACCACTGTTTCCCTTGGTTAAAAAAGCGCAACATAGGATGCAAGAGCGAGCGAAGGGCACCCTTTACACAGAAATAGGAGCCCCGCCAAGCGGGGCTCCGTCGACATAGGATGCAAGAGCGAGTGAATAGGAATACAGCTTACTTAAAAAATAATGATCTAATTGGTTTCCGTGAACCAAAGGTGCTTTCTGTGAACCAAGGTGAAACAGTGGTTTCTATGAACAAAGTTTCCGACAAGAAATGCTATCTATGAACAGAGATCTCTGTCAAAAGTGCTTCTTATGAACCGAGATATCTACGAACAATGTTTTCTATCAACAAAGTTTTCGGCGAAACGAGCTGTCTAGGAATAGAGATTTCTATTAGCCATGCTTTCTGTATGTAGTTGTATCATAGAAACGTGTTTCTATCTTAAGTACCACACTCTTTGACCCATGGGTCATCATTATATTGTATGTAACACCACTTGTTCTGGTTTTTAAAGGCTACATATTTAGTTAGGCAAAAATAACAGCTAGTTTCGTGATTTGTTAGGTCTTGCCACAAAATTGACAATCTAAATTGCACGTATTTTTTATTTCTTGCTACCGAATTTGTTAGTACTTTTCATCTACTACTTGAAAAACCCTTTTTATTAAAATTTGCTACCGAAAGTTGAAGTTAAATAAAGTAGTGCATCCATTTTTATAGCTTCTGTAACCGATCTGTTTTTTTTACTACATATTTTTCTTGTAAATAAAACAAAAAATGTTATGATCTAATTTGCACTGTCTGAAAAACATTTTCAACAAAAAACACTACAAACTGAAAAATAACTTTAATTTCGGAAGTCGGTGTCTTAGGGATCAGTATTTTAGTTTTTGCCACCGACTTCCGAAATTAAAGTTATTTTTCAGTTTGTAGTGTTTTTTTTGGAAGTCGGTTTTTTTTTTGTTAAAAAGTTTTTATTTCTCGCTTTTTAGTGGGTCTATTTATAATTTATCTAAGTTACAATAGAATAATGTCAACTTGCCCATCGCCTTTTTATAAAATATTCCTTTTCTCGATGCAGGGACGTTAATTGTTGAGGAGTTCTCCTTTTATTAGTTTTTAGACTAGATGCTGATAATCCTGGCTGCAGCATCAGGCCAGACTTATGTCAACATTGCATTGAACTTAAAATTAGTCCTGTTTAAAATGAGCCCAAATACGAGTACGGTGCTGTTATTTCAAGGTTTGTACTTTTTCTGATGCTCCTGGCTTCAGCATCAGGTCTTCGGTGTTTCTCAGTAACAGTATGTTTATCCACACATCGAGCCCTTTTCAATGAGCCTAAACACGATATATCTGCTGTTACTTGTCGAGAAGTTAGGTACTCTGCAGACTATCCTGACTGCAGCATCAGGTCATGACTTGATGATCATGAGACCAAATGTGGCAAATGCCCTATCAAACATCAAAACAATTTACTAAAACAGTCCTTGCCTGTTCGAGTAACTTCTTACTGTTAAGGAGTTGTAGCTTCCATCATCAGCCCAGCTACCTGAGATGGTGACAACCATACACAAATACACAAGATACTTCATAAAATATGCGAAAAACAATAAGTGAGCCTATAAAATTTGAGGGTTGCCCTCGATTTCTATAAGATCCCATCATCAGATCCTAACTTGGTGACAATGGGACCACCTCAGAACTATCTACTTTCGAACAAAAAAAGAATTTTGAAAATCCGTCGACAATTGGCGGAGTATTCGATGAACAAACATACAAAAAAAAAAAAAACATACAATCACCCGAAGATAGTACCTCCTCCTTTTTGTGAAGTCGGTAAAAATAGAATTTCATTAAATGTTTCCTTTTTGAGTTTAAGACAATTAATTGATCACTACGTAACCAGATTAAGCCAAAACTTCTTGTGAGTGTTATAAAAAAACCAGACTTGATAAAAACATTTTACATTTATTTTTACTGATTAGAAGGTAGTCACAAAACAAATCCAACGGTTTTGTCCTGTGAACGAAAAAAAATGAAAATTTGTAAACTAGTGTAATATTTGTACTACTGATTTATTTGTACTGTGGCGTGCTCGTCCGCCACCATAGGTCACCGGAGTTCATACCGCGACGGCTCCTGTGCAACGCGGGCGCAAGCCGACTCAGCGCGTAAAATGCCTAAAGTTTCGGGAAAAGGGGCCCTTAACCATGAATTCGGCACATGATACTAGAGCGGACATTTTTCTTGGGTTATCAAAAAAAAATCTGCTGTTTCATATAAAAAAGTGCAATACTGGTAAGTATTGCACTTTTTTACGCCGCGCCGCGCCGCCGCCGTGAAAATGTATGGAGCAGCAATTTTTTTAACCTTCAAAAAATTTCAACGCCTGTGTTCTGGGTCATATTCAAAATAATTGTATATTTACTACTGTCTTAATTTCCAACCCAATTATTTTCATAACGAGATGCAACTGACTAGAATTTCATAAACAAACAGATAAAATATTTATTTGAGCTTAATAAAAAACAACGAAACATTTGGTAAACCTAAACAATTCATTAAAAAAAATTAAACCAGACATTGCGTAGGATCCGTTTCATACAAGTATTCTATGTCCACGTCTTTAACGGTAAACTAAAAAAAATAATTTAATTATGAACCATTCTACAAAAGTTAAAAAAAAAAATATATTCAGAGAATATTGTTTAAACTTTCAACACTTTACTAAACAAAATATAAAATACTATTTAGTGTACTCCAAATTTAATTTATTAATGAGTGTCCTGATTTTGCACACATCTGTTATTCTTCTCTGTTATGCTATTTTAACATTATTTCCATGGCAATAAAGAAATTTGAAATACTGGCAAAATTAGTTCACTAGCTGTTACTACACGACGCGTAAGAATAAACGCTTTGCCATTTTGTTCAATATAGTTTTTCAGCTCGTTTCGTTGTCGAAGAAAATTAGACTTTTAAAAGTAAATATTCAATGTGAGTCGTTTACAGTAGCGGTAAGTACTTACTGTTTTATTACTCATACTAGGAAAGGGCTGTATTGTGATATTTGTTATAACTATAAAATATTCGTATAATCATGTGAATTGGTGTGGAAATAAATAGATTTGTAGGATAGACACGTGCAATTAATTCATATACGTTATTTTATCTGTCACTTTTTTCCGTTACGTAACAGATATGAATGATTAGGCGTTATTCACATTGTCTCATGTATGAATTAATGAAAATAAAATATTAATAGGTACTTAGTGCACCGCAGGTTAGCCAAAACATTTTTTTTACTTACTTATTTTTTTTTTTTAAATTTGAAGTATGTATAGTTTGCGTATATTGTGCCATGTATTGCATTGCTGTGCCATGTATTGTCTGTGTGTGCATGTTTTACTGCGTATCCTCAGTCCTCACTGCTTGAGCCTTTTATACTAACCGCGCAGCCTCGCCGAGGCGTACCCAGCCTCTCGTCGGCCGTCTCAGTACCTATCAGTTAAGGGGGATGCGCCAAGGTAGCCCGCGAAATTCAAATTGACTCAGGTTTTTTGCAATTTACAGGTCAGTGTAAAGTTGTATGTTGATTAAAATATGATTCACGACCGTAAAAAATATTTACATAATTCTAATCATTAGAATCCTTTTGCCTTAATATTAATATCAAAATTTTAGGCTCGGTAGTTTCGGAGATAAGGCATTATGGCAATGATGATGATGAATTTATGGCAATTATACCAACTAAAATACGATCACCAAAATGTTATTTCATTATGTACCCACCTAGCGACCCACACCGACTTCGCACTCGTAGCCTGTTATAAACGTGTGCTATTTAAACTTGCCCTAATAATTCCTTTCTGTTATTTTTCTGTTACAATCAAATAATATTCATATCTGTTTCCTATCCGTAACTTACAATTATTTTGAATATGACCCTTCTATAGAATCAAACAGATTATAAATTAAAGTCGCTTTTCGTGTCCGTCTGTCTGACTGCGTTGTTCTTCTAAACTGAGCCACAGATTTTGATGCGGTTTTCACAATCGTTTAGGGACTTCAATCCGAATGGTTTATATAATTTTTATTTGTTTTTTTTTCTACACTTATGTCTAGAAACATGTGTGTGTATTTTGTGTTATTTATTACTAGCTGACCCGGCGAAATTCGTACCGCCTCAGATTCAATCAGAACGAATTTATGAGAAAATGAATTATCTTAATTATTTTTTTTCGTGAATTTTCCCATGTTTTTAATAGTTATTCTGCTATTCGGGGCGGAGACAAATCCAACAAATCAAAGATCATAATAATCGGTCCAGCCGTTCTTGAGTTATAAATGGTGTAACAATAACTAACCCGACTATGTTTTATTTATATAGATTTACTAGCTTCTGCCCGCGGCTTCGCCCGCGTGGCATGTCGATAAAAACTATCCTATGTCCTTCCCCGGGATGCAATGTATCTCTCTGCCAAATTTTATCGAAATCCGTTCAGTAGTTTAGGTGTGAAAAGGTAACATACAGACAGACATACAGAGTGACTTTCTTTATAATATTAGTATGGATTTGTTTTCATGCACATGACACATTTTACATTAAATTACCTACTGTCGGCTTAACTTCGATATTGCACAGATGTTTTGACATCATGTCGCGATATCAGTAGACTGCACCCGTGGGAAGCTGGGGCGAGTGCGCGTGGAGCGTGGGTCGCTAATAGAAGGTAGATTATATGTAAGTATCATGGAGGAGCGGGAAGGTAGTTTCGATCCACTGTGATGTTACAATGTTACCATTAATAAAATATCACCAGCCTTATCGCACTGCAGGCATAACATCCTATAATGTGCCCTCTGCTGGGACCCAGGCCTCCTCTCGGTGAGATGGAGTGGGATGGAGTGGTGCGTGCTGCGTGCTGGTGATCAATGCTCGTGCTTTCTCTGTATTTTTTTTTTCCTAGGAGGATCACAATTTGTGTTACTTTATTTACATTACAATCTAAGGTCATAGCACACGTATCAAACCGAAAAGGGATCGGCACCGTATCAACTCGAGCCGTTTAGTATTCTTTGTATGAAACTCCTTACTGCAACGCACACTAATTGGAATCGTAACGTAATCGCCTCGCCTCAGGACAAACTCACGAAACCAATGTGCGGTGCGTTACGGCTCGTCGTCCCCGCGCTTACGGCTCGTCGTCCCCGCGCTTACGGCTCGTCCTCCCCGCGCTTACGTCTGTCCGTACCCGAGCATACGTCTCTTCCTAGCCGTAGCCGAGTCGACGTATCGGAGCTGCTTATTCGTTTTGGTAACGTGCTTACGTTAGGTTGACGCCTGTTTGACGGCGAGGCGAAAGGATTTGATACGTGTGCCTTTCGCGTACCTTTAATGTTTTAAGGTTTTCTTTCTTTATAAGCTAATAAACAATTTAAATATAACTCAAACTGCTAAGTAACTATTTTCCTTACCTTGTCTACAGATGAGAAAAATGCTACCACAAGAGAGTAAAAAATGTTTATACTCTAGCTAGCAAGTCGTAAAATGCATGGGTACCAAGACAATTTCAATTTAAATTGTGCAGGCGAAAAGCAAATACAATTGTGAAACAGTTTAACATTTTCCATTCAACTTTTATCGGGATTTCTTGAATGCATGCTATTGTAAGCCCCAGTTATATAGGGTTGCAAGAAAACGTTTGTATCCCACTAGTCTACTAGCCAATTATTCCCTTGTGGTGATAGGGCTAACGCCCGCCTGGTTCGCGACCACCCTCCCACTGGAGTCCAGCGTCAAGCAGCCTGCTGTGCTTCGTCGATGCGTGGGAGTTCCAGTGCCTTAGGCAACTTCTTGGCACGCTCGTTCATCATAGACCTCATCCATCACTTTCCATCAGGCGTGATCGAGGTCAAGAGCAGGCCCATTCTGCAATAAAAATAAAATGATTACTGTGCCTTTAAATTGACCCGCCATTTTTCCAAATAACCAAGCCATGTGCAGTCTGGGAAATGTAATGCTTACCCAGATTGACACACTATGTTTTGTTGTGATAAAGAATAACAGCAACGTAATTAACAGACTGGCGTAACACACATCACTCTATCACAATCTGAAAGTAAAATTCGTCTACTCAACAAAGGTAATATTATAACAATGAATGTTGCTGAACTGTCAAAAAATCAAAAGTAATTTTTTCAACTAGGTTGAGGATCTGCACTTTTCGAATGTCAAAATGACATAAGACAGTTGGTTCACAAAAGCGCAACATAGGATGCAAGAGCGAGCGAATGGGAATCGGGGGGCACGGCAGTGCCCCCGCCAAGTCGAGCAAAAAGCGGCACGGCCGTACCATCCTTTTCTCGAAGCAGTTCAAGCCATTTTCGACCCCCTATAACTTCGTTGTGGATAAAACTAGAGACCTGAATTTCATCAGTAATCAAGCAGGTATTGTATAAACACGGTATATTTCAAATTTCATTCAATTTGAACCAGTAGTTTAAGAATTATAACTAGTCAAAGTTTCTTAATTTTGTCACTCACTGACTGACTGACTGACTGACCGATCATCAAAACTCTAAGGCACTTCTAGCAAACATAGAAGCTTCAAATTTAGAACACAATTAGCGTTTAGTGTATAAATCAAGGAAAAACTAAAATATTTTGCAATTTCGTTCCAGTTTTCTAGATACACCAACTGCATAAATAACTTTGTAATCCCATATAAATATATAGAATTACAAAGTTACATTTGCAGTTAATGAATCAGTGTACCTGAACAAAGTCGCTTCCTGCTGTCTGTCTGTCCCTATGGATGCTTAGATCTTTAAAACTGCGCAACGGATTTTGATGCAGTTTTTTTTAATAGATAGAATGATTCAAAAGGAAGATTTATTTGTATAATACATGCATAATATAGTAGAGAAACACTGATAATTTTAGAGGTTTCTAATGTGATGTCGTAAATAAACAGATTTTCTTGCGCTTATATTGCAAAAGCTAGCTGAACCCTACGAGATAGATCAAAATAATGTACTACAGTATTGCACACCTTAAAAAGGTCTACAAAAAAGTCCGCGATGGTATATGTCTATCTGTTAGGCATAACCCACAATAACCATTTTTTATCCTTTACTTTTTACGAGAAATAGTGGCTTGTTTACGAAGCGATTTTAAGCAATACAGCATTAATCTATATCCAATTAAGTACCTTAAATACATTGTGCATTTACTATAGATCAATTTGGCCCTTTGAAGCATGTAATTTAAATGAATATTTTTGAAGATATTACAGATTTAAAATGTAGGGACATAGCGGTTGCGCTGGTGAGTTTACCTATGGCAACGACAGGATAGTACGGTTAAGTAGTCACGACCTCTCATCGTTTGGAGTGGGGTGTACCTCGAGCTCAGCAACTCCCCTAAATATCTTGGTATTACCCTGGACAGGTCTTTAACATTCAGCAAAAACTGCAAAAATATCAAGCAGAAGGTGCACACTCGCAACAGTCTTCTTCGTCGACTGGTCTCATCGAAATGGGGTGCTTCGCCTGAAGTTATGCGGACTACTGGACTGGCGCTATCTTTTTCTGCGGGAGAATTTGCGTGCCCCGTGTGGAGCCGTTCTGCCCATGCAAAGCTGGTGGATACAGCTTTGAATGAAACGTGCCGGATCATCACTGGCTGCCTAAAACCAACCCCGGTACAAATGCTGTATCCACTAGCAGGAATAGCGCCACCAGTGCTTTGCAGAGCGGTGGCAAGCTCCAGCGAAAGAGCCAAATGGTCTCCGACACACGACAACATCCTTGTGCCACAAAGGCTGAAAAGTCGAAACAGTTTTTAAAGTGCGTCGTCCCACTCACTGGCGAACCATCACAAGAGAGACTGAAGCTGTGGCGAGACATTGCTTCCTTACCCAAACCGTTCGTCCCACCAGCTGAAGACCTCCCACCTGGACATGAGTTACCTTGGGTAACCTGGAAGTCTTTAAACAGACTCCGGACCCAGGTTGGCCGAAGCAAGGAAAACCTGTTCAGGCAGAGATTCATAGACGACTCCGCCTTGGAGTGTAAATGTGGTGCTGTCCCACGAACGATGGGACACTTAATATCGTGTCCTGCGTGTCCTGTCAGCTGCACGTTACAGGAACTGATGGACGCTGGTGAAGGCGCCAAACAAGTAGCCGAATTCTGGGCCAAGTCCATTTAGATTGCTATCGACACGCTAAGAAGAAGAATAAGATCAACTACGAGATGCCATAGTCAAAAAACAAAAACGCGCTTCGCCCTATTAGCACTTTAAGATTAGCAGCGATCGCACGCGTTTATCGGAGCTCTCTAGCGAGGAAAATAACAATTATCCATATTAATGTTATAAATTCGAAAGTAACTCTGTCTGTCTGTCTGTATGTTACCTTTTCACGCCTAAATCACTGAACGGATTTCGATAAAATTTGGCAGAGAGATAGATTGCATCCCGGGGAAGGACTTGCGGTAGTTTTTTTATCGAGCGAAGAAGCGGGCGGAAGCTAGTATATAATGGAATAATAGGTGTAGATAGGTACCTAGATATAATTATGTTCAAAGGTAACTTGTAAAATGGTCAACGGATTATGTTAAAAATAAAAATTTAAAAAGGTACCGAAAAGGAAAAAAAGTAGGACTATCTACAAAAAGAAGTGAGATGCCATCAAAAACATAACTTGTAAAAAAAGCCAAGTCTCGCAACTCAGTTCTTCTACCGTAAAAAGTTGTGAGATCCATGAAATACCAAGTCGGTTAATTTATTCACTCCCTACTTAAGGAACCTTCTGTCTTAAGTTATTACATAATTAGCTAACCTAACAACATCTTGTAGTGACTATCAATATTAAAAATCTTCTATGTTTTAAATCGCCATCGCATGAAAACACAATGTATCTCACAGTGCGATTGCCAAGTCAATTTATTTATTTAAAACATAAAAGATTTTTAATATTGATGGTCACTACAAGATGTTGTTAGGTTAGCTAATTATGTAATAACTTACGACAGAAGGTTCCTTAAGTAGGGAGTGAATAAATTAACCGACTTGGTATTTCATGGATCTCACAACTTTTTACGGTAGAAGAACTGAGTTGCGAGACTTGGCTTTTTTTACAAGTTATGTTTTTGATGGCATACAAATTACTTAAAATCACTTGTCTTTTTTTTTTTTTTTTAAAACGTTGCCCCACACTAGGAATTTCTCCTGTATTGTGGGTGCGTTTACAAACATTTAAACTCACATACACAAACAGCCAGACCCGGAACAACTACTTGTAGGTCATACAAATATTTGTTCCGTGCGGGAATCGAACCCGCGACACTACGCCAACCGTGCCGTCTTTGGTTCCGCATTTTCGTTTATTGACACCGACTTCCGAAATTAAAGTTATTTTTCTATTTGTAGTGTTTTTTTTGGAAGTCGGTTGTTTTTTTTTGGAAAAAGTTTTTTCTATCGTATCAAATGAAATGAAATGAAATGAAATGAAATGAAATGAAATGAAATGAAATGATGAAATGAAATGATTTTATTTTTTGTAAGTAGGTTTGTACAAACACTTTTACACGTCAATCATGTTTTTTTTTTTTAAATTAGTTGTATTATGTTTTCAACACACTATCTACCTAGCATATAAATCCTGAAGAATATCATATATTTTTCTGATTTTGTTTACTGTAATTGATCATATACTTTTATTGTTTCCAAAACTTGCGTTTTTTGCTTTTCAACAAAAACCGTTTCACAGACTTAACAGAACTACTCTCCATCTGCAGTTCTAAAAGGTCATAGGTAAACTAGCACTCGATGACGTCACCACTAAACCAGTTAGTAAGTTGTAGAACGCTCGTTCGCAACCTAAATGTCTTTAATGTAATGTGAAGCACGTTCGCGCATACTTATCTCGGCGCCTTGACTGGAGATAAAGGGGGGTTCTGATGAGCGGGAGGAAGAAACGCTTTGCATACAGGAATATTTTAGGAAATTCAAATGTGTAATCTTTGGAATGTGTGTATTGTTTGGCATCAGTCTTACAAAAGGATTCTCTATTTTTAGGGTTCCGTACCCAAAGGGTAAAAATGGGACCCTATTACTAAGACTTCGCTGTCTGTCCGTCCGTCTGTCTGTCACCAGGCTGTATCTCAAGAACCGCGACAGCTAGACAGTTGAAATTTCCACTAATTATGTATTTCTGTTGCCGCTATACTTACTACCGATAAACAGAGATATGACGGGTCCGACCTGCTAATTAAGCATTTATGATTTTATTTATTTATGATTTTATTTGTTAATTATCTATGAATTGTAGTGACCTGTTTTCCTGACATATTTTAAATTTAATTACTATTTTTTATTGTAATCTATTGACATGCCACCTTCATTGAAATTGCTTATGTTAATTTTGTACGCCTTATATTGGCAAGCATAGTGCACATACTTAGACAACAAACTATCTGTAACCATACATATGTTAACAAAATAAGTGATTGATCGATTGATATAACAACAAATTCTAAAAACAAAATAAAATAAATATTTAAAGGGAGCTCCCATACAACAAACGCGATTTTTTTTGCCCTTTTTTGCTCGATATCAATAATGGCAACAGGTAAGTAGGCACTTGAAATATTCACAAAATAGGTACACAGTTGTATTTTTACTTTAAGTAAAGTTAAAATAAAATAAATATTTAAGGGGGGCTCCAACAAACAACAAACGTGTTTTTTTTTGCCTTGTGGTACGGAACCCTTCGTGTGCGAGTCCGACTCGCACTTGGCCAGTTCTTTTTTTGCCTACGCTGTCCCCCTCCTGGGCAAAGGCGTCCCTCCACTCCTTCCATCTTTCGCGATTAGGGTTCCTATTTAATGAAATCTCGTCGACAAGCTTGTAAAGTTTTCTTTGTGTTGGTTACTTACTAAAGAAAGTTATTGGTTTTCGTCGTGGACCGTAGTTACAGTGCGGCCGACGAGAGAAAACATTTTTGACACCTGTCACTTTCACACAAACGAATAAATGATAAATGATTTATTTTCTGTAAGTAGGTTTGTACAGACGCCAGCACATCAAGCTACCCGAAACTGTAAAATTTTCCCAATCAACTTTGAACCTTATACTTTAGCGATAACGTTGAAAATCTATTAAAGAAATTTGACAGATTGTAGTAGCTTGATGTGCAGTCTGTACAAACACTTTTACACGTCAGTCATATTTTTTGACGTGACAACGTCTTAAATTAGGTTGCGACTGGGAGTCACTTATGAAAAAGTGTAACGCTCGGTAACGTTACGATGAGTCACCGAACGAGAGAGAGGCCCGCCGAATGCCTTGCGTCTCTCTCCCACTCAACTATGATCGGATGATCGGTCGTTGTCACGTAAAATCTTCGCCCGTAAAACCGACTTTACAGGCAACCATTTTTTAAAGTAGATGAGGTCGGCGTTTCCTATCTGACTATTCTGAGAAGAAAGGCCGAAACAAACTCAGAGGTCACAGTCTCTTTTAAAGTCCAGACAAAATCTTGGTCAGATCGTGTGAAGACCATGTAGATTGGTGTCTGAAATGGTATTTTTAGGAAAGAACCACACAGATTGAGCGGACCTGTCCAATCAGTGCACAAATTTGTCAAAAATCGTGCAGCTCAACTCAGAACTTGAGGAGCTCAACGATTCGACGAACAATACCAAAGAAAGGACATTTGGGATACGTGTTTTGCGAATTTTAACTATATTAGCTAGGTTCTAGAACTGTCGCACTGACAGGTGTCAGGAACATATTCTCTCGACGACTGGACTCGTAGACAGAGTAAACTATAGACTGCTGCATATCTTCTTTTTCATTCGCACAAGAAAAAGAGAAATATATTAACGTCACTAGCAAAGAAAAGAGACAGAGTAAAAATATTTCCGTCCCTTACTGCGTGTCGGCTAAGCACATCAATGTGCACAACAAGTTTGACGTTTATAAAAGAAATAATAAAAACTACACCGCGATTAATAAAATAAGATCTTTTTCGTGCATAATTCAATAATAGTACATTTGCGCAACTGTGAAAATGGTAAGGTGCAGTGTAATAAGCTGTAAAAATGATGAAGATTACCCGATTTTTTTATCCCTTTCGGTGACACGTATACCATGAGTCTATAGATTACTCTGTCTACGACTGGACTGCAGAGCCACGGATTTTTGAGTAGTTAACACAGCACTGTCTGGCCAATCTGACTTAGTGGCTAAGTTACTTAGCCTGTTGGCCAAATAAGCCAGAAGTTAGGAACGGAACTTAACATATTGCCTACCCATGTACATACATACTCATATTGGTGGTTTCAGTGGGTACGGTAGATCAGACCGGAATAACTCGATAGAAACTGGTGAATCCTCCCGATTTTCTCGTTGGTTACGTTGCCGTTGGCATACACAAAAGGATAGGAGAAACCATTCTTCTTATAGTCCGTTTATAAAACCTGCTCACGAAATAAATCTTTATCAAACTGCGCGTCACGTGTGAACACGCAATAAACGTGCGGATTTAGATACAGGGAGAGGTTCTTTGAAATACGTTTCGAAAATGGGTCGTCTTTCGTTTGAGCCTTTTGTGTATGTTTCCTTTTGTCTTCACCCTTCAACATGCTTCATATTTTTAAGTAAATGTTTTCTTTTAAAACGACGCCTCCGAGTGTTTCTGACTCTCATCCCTTTTCAACTAAAGGTACGAATTTCCATAAATCCTTCTTGTGGAATACTTCAGACGTAAGCGGAATATTTTCGGCGTATATTTTTTACGGTTGTGTCAAAAACATATGGTGTGATATTTATGTTGTTAGCGATACCTAAATTCTTTCGGGTTAGGGTGCTTGTCACTCTAGCTGATGGAGGTAGGTAGCCTGTATTTAAATTCAAATTGAAGCCGCTCTAGACAGGCTTATCCGAAGATGTTTCTGAAGTACAATCGATAACAGCTTTAGGTAATGCTCGTGTTTTTGAGTGCTACATAATATACCCAATCCTTGAATTATGAATTGAGATTCTTTCTTTAGAATATCTTATATCTTTCTCTTTAAATCTTATCCTCATTAAACAAGCTACTATTCTTATTCCTTCTCTATTCATGCTGTAAGATTGTGGAACTCCCTTCCACCTACCATTCGAGATTTATAATAATCTATAATTTCTCGATTCAAATATCGAGTAAAAGAACATTATTGTGACAATTTATAGATATGCTAAGCATTGAGCTAAATAACTAGAGAAGCAAACCTCATTAAAATGTGTAAAAAAAATGTAACCACTATTTAAACGCGACGACGTAGCTTTGAAACCACTACACATTTAAAAGTAAACATATATCTGTCTCACTTACACAAGTCGCAAGAATAATACCGTCGCTTAGATTAGACAAAGACCGCAATATAAACATGCAATGGCGGGAGGGTGTTGCCTAGCCATGCGAAATTTTACCCAACTTTTAAACAAAAAACATTAAACGTTATGAACGTTATTCTTGAATTATGTATTTAAATATTTAAAAACAATTATTTTTATGTTACAATGTTATATTTTTATTACACATTGTCACACATCGGGGGGCACGGCAGTGCCCCCGCCAAGTCGAGCAAAAAGCGGCACGGCCGTACCATCCTTTTCTCGAAGCAGTTCAAGCCATTTTCGACCCCCTATAACTTCGTTGTGGATAAAACTAGAGACCTGAATTTCATCAGTAATCAAGCAGGTATTGTATAAACACGGTATATTTCAAATTTCATTCAATTTGAACCAGTAGTTTAAGAATTATAACTAGTCAAAGTTTCTTAATTTTGTCACTCACTGACTGACTGACTGACTGACTGACTGACCGATCATCAAAACTCTAAGGCACTTCTAGCAAACATAGAAGCTTCAAATTTAGAACACAATTAGCGTTTAGTGTATAAATCAAGGAAAAACTAAAATATTTTGCAATTTCGTTCCAGTTTTCTAGATACACCAACTGCATAAATAACTTTGTAATCCCATATAAATATATAGAATTACAAAGTTACATTTGCAGTTAATGAATCAGTGTACCTGAACAAAGTCGCTTCCTGCTGTCTGTCTGTCCCTATGGATGCTTAGATCTTTAAAACTGCGCAACGGATTTTGATGCAGTTTTTTTTAATAGATAGAATGATTCAAAAGGAAGATTTATTTGTATAATACATGCATAATATAGTAGAGAAACACTGATAATTTTAGAGGTTTCTAATGTGATGTCGTAAATAAACAGATTTTCTTGCGCTTATATTGCAAAAGCTAGCTGAACCCTACGAGATAGATCAAAATAATGTACTACAGTATTGCACACCTTAAAAAGGTCTACAAAAAAGTCCGCGATGGTATATGTCTATCTGTTAGGCATAACCCACAATAACCATTTTTTATCCTTTACTTTTTACGAGAAATAGTGGCTTGTTTACGAAGCGATTTTAAGCAATACAGCATTAATCTATATCCAATTAAGTACCTTAAATACATTGTGCATTTACTATAGATCAATTTGGCCCTTTGAAGCATGTAATTTAAATGAATATTTTTGAAGATATTACAGATTTAAAATGTAGGGACATAGCGGTTGCGCTGGTGAGTTTACCTATGGCAACGACAGGATAGTACGGTTAAGTAGTCACGACCTCTCATCGTTTGGAGTGGGGTGTACCTCGAGCTCAGCAACTCCCCTAAATATCTTGGTATTACCCTGGACAGGTCTTTAACATTCAGCAAAAACTGCAAAAATATCAAGCAGAAGGTGCACACTCGCAACAGTCTTCTTCGTCGACTGGTCTCATCGAAATGGGGTGCTTCGCCTGAAGTTATGCGGACTACTGGACTGGCGCTATCTTTTTCTGCGGGAGAATTTGCGTGCCCCGTGTGGAGCCGTTCTGCCCATGCAAAGCTGGTGGATACAGCTTTGAATGAAACGTGCCGGATCATCACTGGCTGCCTAAAACCAACCCCGGTACAAATGCTGTATCCACTAGCAGGAATAGCGCCACCAGTGCTTTGCAGAGCGGTGGCAAGCTCCAGCAAAAGAGCCAAATGGTCTCCGACACACGACAACATCCTTGTGCCACAAAGGCTGAAAAGTCGAAACAGTTTTTAAAGTGCGTCGTCCCACTCACTGGCGAACCATCACAAGAGAGACTGAAGCTGTGGCGAGACAGTGCTTCCTTACCCAAACCGTTCGTCCCACCAGCTGAAGACCTCCCACCTGGACATGAGTTACCTTGGGTAACCTGGAAGTCTTTAAACAGACTCCGGACCCAGGTTGGCCGAAGCAAGGAAAACCTGTTCAGGCGGAGATTCATAGACGACTCCGCCTTGGAGTGTAAATGTGGTGCTGTCCCACGAACGATGGGACACTTAATATCGTGTCCTGCGTGTCCTGTCAGCTGCACGTTACAGGAACTGATGGACGCTGGTGAAGGCGCCAAACAAGTAGCCGAATTCTGGGCCAAGTCCATTTAGATTGCTATCGACACGCTAAGAAGAAGAATAAGATCAACTACGAGATGCCATAGTCAAAAAACAAAAACGCGCTTCGCCCTATTAGCACTTTAAGATTAGCAGCGATCGCACGCGTTTATCGGAGCTCTCTAGCGAGGAAAATAACAATTATCCATATTAATGTTATAAATTCGAAAGTAACTCTGTCTGTCTGTCTGTATGTTACCTTTTCACGCCTAAATCACTGAACGGATTTCGATAAAATTTGGCAGAGAGATAGATTGCATCCCGGGGAAGGACTTGCGGTAGTTTTTTTATCGAGCGAAGAAGCGGGCGGAAGCTAGTATATAATGGAATAATAGGTGTAGATAGGTACCTAGATATAATTATGTTCAAAGGTAACTTGTAAAATGGTCAACGGATTATGTTAAAAATAAAAATTTAAAAAGGTACCGAAAAGGAAAAAAAGTAGGACTATCTACAAAAAGAAGTGAGATGCCATCAAAAACATAACTTGTAAAAAAAGCCAAGTCTCGCAACTCAGTTCTTCTACCGTAAAAAGTTGTGAGATCCATGAAATACCAAGTCGGTTAATTTATTCACTCCCTACTTAAGGAACCTTCTGTCTTAAGTTATTACATAATTAGCTAACCTAACAACATCTTGTAGTGACTATCAATATTAAAAATCTTCTATGTTTTAAATAAATAAATTGACTTGGCCATCGCCATCGCATGAAAACACAATGTATCTCACAGTGCGATTGCCAAGTCAATTTATTTATTTAAAACATAAAAGATTTTTAATATTGATGGTCACTACAAGATGTTGTTAGGTTAGCTAATTATGTAATAACTTACGACAGAAGGTTCCTTAAGTAGGGAGTGAATAAATTAACCGACTTGGTATTTCATGGATCTCACAACTTTTTACGGTAGAAGAACTGAGTTGCGAGACTTGGCTTTTTTTACAAGTTATGTTTTTGATGGCATTTAGTTTTATAAAATATTTTAAATCACATACTCTATAAATTAAAAACTCCCACATAATGTGGGAAACTGAAACTAAGTTTTTAGTGGCAACATTGAACCTAATTTACAAAATTCTACATTTTATTTATTTTTATTGCGTTTTTACGTTGATATAAACACAGAAACAATAAACTTACGCGTGGAAAGTAATTCCGGTTAATTTATTGTGTTTTTGTGACCTCGAATCGCACTCTTTCACTACGCATTTTCCCATTTTGGCGGTAATTTTCACTCGGTTAACTTCGGTTGGCGTCACACAGAGCACTGAACTGACATTAGCTACGATTGAGGCTGTGGCCTTGATCCCAGTGGCAACGCCTTGGCGCGGTAATTGCTAATCTAGTGTATGTATATCAATGATGCTAAGTATTAATTTAAGAATATGATATTTTTGTTTTTTTTTTGCATTATTTGTAGGTATATTTTAGTTAAAGACTTCACATAAAATCAAATTGTTCTCTTCTTGTTCTCACACACTATTGTCTACATTTATTTTTCATCTTTCCTTTCGCAGGTCTGCTAAAATATTTTTTTTTAAGAAGTAAGCAGTACCTGTGTACTCAATACTTATATCGCTCATTTGGAGAAACATCGATGTAACTCTGCTACTTTACTTTTTTTTACGTCTTTGTTTCTCCTAACGTAAATACGCTTTTTATGTGCTTTGTCATATTTTGGACTGGCCCATGGCTTAATAATAACAGCCGCACACGTCGATCGGTCGTTAATCTTTACATACCGTGACCCCTCCGTGCCTCGGAAAGCACGTTACGCCCTTGGTCCCGGCTGTCATTCGTGGATCTTTGACAGTCGTTACGGGTAGTCAGAAGCCCGAAAGTCTGACAAACAGTCTTACCAAGTGGTATCGTATTACCCAGTAACTGGGTTGTGGAGGTCAGATAGACAGTCGCTCCATGTAAAACTACAAATTCAGCTGCATCCTGTTAGACTGGAAGCCGATCCCAACATAGTTGGGAAAGGCTAGGCAGATGTGATGTGCTTTGTCATATTTAACTCATTTTTGGGAAAAAATACATTTACGTCGATGTTTCTCCAAATGAGCGATATGTCGTTCAGCATCTATTTTACTTTGCGTACATACAGTAATAGTAAAATAAATAAATACCTACCAGCTTCTCGCCGATATTTCGATCTAATACTTATGTATATTGTCTTTTATCCAATTTTTAGAGCAGGGGAAGAACTACTCATATTAATTAGGTAAGCTCTCTTCAAAGTTTCATTTCAATCTTTTTACCCTTAAGCGGTGCCAAGACCCACTCTTAATCTCTATTCATTAGTACTTTTGTACTGTTTCCTCATATATCCTATCAATCTTTTGATCAAACTCCCCCACGTTCGATACATTAATAGTGCGTGTTTCTAAGGCTAATAGAAATCTGAGTCAGCCATTACTGAAAAGTTGTTGGGGTTAGTTCGCCTCAGCTAAATTGGAATGCCTGTTCGCCGTACTATTGGCGAGGCTTGGGCCAAGAGTTGGGGCATCCCTGCTACCTTTTGAGATTGGGGCCTTGAAAACAGCCACTTGATTTACCGTCTACAGTTTTGTAATAGCAAGGAAGAGTTCTGGTTTTTGTTCTGTCTTATCCTAAAAATTTATCAACCGATCTACAGGGCAAAATTGATTAGCTAGTGAAACTCTATAGACGTAATGGGTATCGATATCTAAATACTATAAAATACAACGTGTAACGTTAAATGCGCAAAACCTCTAAAGAGGTCATTGTACTCATCATTATGAACAACTTTTACTATGGGACCAAATTTGAAATCGCAAACCCACGGGAACGACCCTTACGTGGGTGAAACCGCGGGGCGCAGCTAGTTTATAATATGAAGCAAGTACTGTCTGTCTTTAGTAAGTAAGTTCTTCATGTTTTATTGCGAAAGCATGTAAATGCCTTAACTTTCATGTATGTCTACCAAAGCGGCCTGCGCATGGTCATCGTTGGCAGTCTTGTTCAACCCACTGTTGAGTATAGGCCTTCTCCCTTGTGTACAGACGTCAGTACATCAAGCTACTACAATCTGTCAAATTTCTTTGATAGATTTTCAACTTTATCGCTAAAGCATAAGGTTCAAGGTTGATTCGGAAAATTTGACAGTTTCGGGTAGCTTGATTTGCTGGCGTCTGTCTGTACCATGCTTGCCTGGGCTGTGCGAGTCTCATCCAGTCTTTCCCCGCGATTTTCTGTAGGCCAACCGACGTCTGTCGACCTGCGCATGGTAAAGCGGATTTTTACACGGAGAAGGAATGAGCAAAGATCAACATGTATGCAATGCGGTTTGGTGGCTTTTCAACCAGCGCAGCGGGGCAATTGCGTATCACATTAGCAATCGGAATCGGTTTCATTTTGACAGTTCAACAACATTCATTGCGTTATTTACGTGTTGAGCAGGCACATTTTTTGAACTTGTGAAGCAATGGGTTAGCAATTTGCTTCAAAATGATTCAGATTCTGATTGATAGATGACACCTGCACCCTAATTGCGTAACACGAGGCCGTGTTACGCAATTAGGGTGCAGGTGTCATCTCTTTCTGGCATATCTTACGAAGAAAAAAATCGAAGTCACATCGCTCGCTTCGTGGCCCACACATGCGGACCTATTGAATAATGTATGCTATATAGGTATCGGCGACCACGGGAACTTCCCTCGCTGCTTTTGTGGCTGCACTCCGATTAAATTTTGTCTCGTCCTAACAACTTTGAGAGCTTCCATGTTTTCCTTGGGAAATTAAACAGAAAATGTATTTATTTATTTATTTTATAATTTATATACAAAATTGTGAAAATACCTATACAATATATGGAGAAAACAATAACACTAATATTATAAAGGCAAAAGTTTGTGAGTGTTGGGGTGTGTTTATATGTTTATTACTTCTTCATGCTCAAACAGCTGGACCAATTTTGATAAAATTTTGTATGGAGATAGCTGACACCCTGGAGTAACACATAGGCTAGGCCACACTTTCAAATGATGAAAGTGTGGACGCCTGCACTGATAATGAATGCAACCTGACACGCAGCTGTGCTATTTGTCGAGAGAATAATGTACGGCTCCTTGTTCATCTGTCATCTCGTGTGCTAACATTAACCGTTATGTAATATATTCTTCCAAATAAATTCGTTATAAAAGTTTAATTGCCCTTGTTTATATTTCTTCTAGGCTTAATGTTACAATTATTCGATCGTTCCTTAGACAAAATATCATGTACCAACAATTATAGTAATCCTTTATCGGTTCTTATCTTTTATCAGTAGTGCGATTCTGTAACCATCTCGCCGTGAAAACTTAGGTGAAGTGAGCTTGGAGTGAGCTGTCAGTGTCATCCAACGATTGACCAAGCAAACATTTACTCATCATAATCGGGATTTTAAAAATATTTTTTATGCTAATTCTATTGATCATTTTATATAATTTCAAAGCTAGTGTTTTAGTTGTCAAAACATTACTATTTTGTGGGGTTTTAAAATAAAATAGCCTAGTTATAGTAGATTTTGATTGTAAATGTTTGCTTGGTCAATCCCTAGCATCAGTGGAATGACACTGACAGCTCATTCCACGCAGGTTTCTACGGTGAGATTTTTACAGAATCGACCGGCAGATTTTAGCAACACATAAATATATGCAATATATTAATTGCAATTTAGCCTGTATGGCAAATGTGTCCCACTGCTGGGCATGGGCCTCCCTCGCCCTCGCCTCGCCTCGCCTCGCCTCGCCAGTCTTTCGGATAGAAAAGAAGAAAAGAAGAAAAGAAAGAAAAAAGGAATATAATTAACAACAATATAATTAATGATACATACAAATCCCTTTAATCCATCTAAAAATGCATGGTGGACCATTAAGAAAGTTACCGACCCTTTTCAGACCAGCAAAAACAATTGTCACGTTTTTAGAGAGGGGAACGTAGGTACCTACCTACTTAATTAATGTTCGTATTAGAGAAAATAAATTGACGCGATCCCCTGGCACCTTGGTAAATACTTAAGCAATGAAAGAGCTGCGGTCCTAGTGGTAGCTGTGCGAGAAATGAGCGAGACATGAACGAGGTTGACAAGGCAAGGGAAAGACCATAAGTTAATTGTCAAACATAATGTTCTTGGAACATGAGAGAGCTTTTTGGGATGCATGAAGAAGCCTCCTCGTGTAGCGCAGTTTGTTCCGCCAGTTACTCAACTGAACCGAGCGCTCGGCGCATCCTGGGGGTCTACTCCGAAGCGGTTAACCACCGTATCGGCCGAATCTTCGGTCAGTTTTTACTACCTTTCATTTCCGATATTGACTATAGGTCTCGACCAAACTGTGCCAATCCGAACCTTTTTAGAACCCTTACCCTTTTTTGCCTTTTTTTTTTTAAATTCGTGGTAGGACAACAATATTCGAATCAGAAAATGACCGAACATTCGGCCGACACGACAATCAACCACTTCGGAGTAGACCCCCTGGATAATCACACCCAACACCTTATTTGACTGGCCAATTCTTCCCTTGCGGTGGTAGGGCTAACGCCCGCCTGGTTTGCGACTACCCTTCCACGGGAGTCCGGCGTCAAGCAGCCTGCTGTGTTTCGTCGATGCGTGGGAGTTCAGTGCCTTAGGCATCTTCTGGGCACGCTCGTTCCATCATAGACCTCATCCATCGCTTTCCATCAGGCGTGATCGAGGTCAAGAGCGGACCCATTAAGTGAAAAAAAAAGAGCTTTTAGACCGCCGTATAAATCAATTTGGATAGATTTATTTACCTGTTCACTGAATGAGTTCACAAAAATCTTTACATGTGATAGCAGTAATGGAAAAAATATTGTGTAAGACCACGCTACCGATTTGGGGTAACCTGTAATGCTAATTGTGTTAGGAATCACACTAATATTATAATGGCGAAAGTTTGTATGTGTGTGTTTAAATGTTTGTTACTTGTACACGCTCAAACGGCTGGATCAATTTTGATAAAATTTTGTATGGAGGTAGCTGACACCCCGGATTAACATTATAGGCTACTTTTTTCCCGATATTCACACGGGATCGACACTTATGCGGGAGAATCCGCGGGGCGCAGGTAATAAGAAATAAATAAATTTTATCGACATTTCATCCACTGCTTTGTTTTTTTTTACGTTATGGATGGATTGTCTTAGTGCTCATACACGAGCGCCACGTTGCCAAAGACAGAGGCACCGAGCCGCTCGTGTATGACCACTGGGCCAGTTTCTCGAACTAAAATTATCGCAAAATAAACGTGACAAACTGCTATTTTGACTGTTGATAAATCATTCAACCAATTACAGCAATTTTCACGCGCTTGACAAATTGTCATATTAATTTTGCAATAATTTTCGAAAAACTTACCCTTTTTTTTCAGGATGGAAAATCATCAAATGACCCATCCCGCTCTGGGTGGAGCGGAAGGGAGTGTCAGACTCTTACTGACTAAAACCCACCCCTGTTCCTTCCTTAGCCCTTTATGTTCCGGGCCAGCGGTAACCCTTTCGGACAATCCCGCTGACCTAGCTTGGTTCTCTCGAAATAGGTGCGTAGAAATCCTAGGACTTATGAGATAATGGAACTTGTAACATGGTTTCACAACTGCGGTATTCAGATACTTAAATAAAACACAACATATACATACGTTTATTATGTATCTATACATAACATTCGGCACGGGTACGGATACGGTATGGAAATGCACGCGGAGTTATGAAACCTTATTAAAATTCCACTCCCGTGTTCAAACGTGTCCCCTTTTTTGCCTAATCCTCGGCTTTTTGTGGGAAAAGCCTTTTTTTATTATCCTCTGCGATTCCAACGAGATTTGAGTTCATTCATATCGTGTGTTTGTGCAGAAAATCAAGAAAAATATGATTATTTCATTGCACTCGTAAAACGCTACGGCCAAAAGAGATCTTCCAGCATCTTCTGCCTAGCCTTTTCCCAACTATGTTGGGGTCGGCTTCCAGTCTAACCGGATGCAGTTGAATACCAGTATTTTACATGAAGCGACTGCCTATCTCACCTTCACAACCCAGTTACTGGGTAATACGATACCCCTTGGTAAGACTGGTTGTCAGACTTTCGGGCTTCTGACTACCCGTAACGACTGTCAAAGATCCACGAATAACAGCCGGGACCAACAGCTTAATGTGCTTTTCGAGGCACGGAGCGGTCTTGGTATGTAAAGATGGTCACCCACTCACGGACCAACCGCGGCAAGCGTAGCTTAACCTATCGATCGACCCGTGCGGCTGTTATTACTTTAGCCACAAACCCCTCTCTTCCAAGATTGAACTTCTTAATTGAACTATTGTATCACAAAGTTTGCCGTTAGTGTTATCATATCATGTCATCCATATACTTAATAATTATTATAAATTGGTAAATTAAGTAATCCTGTCAGTCGATCACAGGCAGACTATGACCTTGGCTAGGACATGGGATACTTTTTATCCCGGTAGTAAGTTCCCATGGGATAAATGCCAACCTCCACTTTGACTCAGCCGCCGAAAAAGCCTGTTTGTGCTTACGTTATAGAAGATGAACCTATCTCTCATTACGATTGTCAAGGTATATTGGACTATAATTTAAAAGGTATAAATCTAATTATCAAGACCATGATAAAACTTAATCACCTACCTGGACTATGTATACGTCTTGGTAAAGAAATATCTCTGTGCTCAAGATCTCACATATCTACGAGAATGTAATCTTATCTTAGCTTGCAGTATGACTCGCGCCTTATAGGATTAGTATTATTAATTAGCACGCACTGATCAAATCCCTCAAAAGATCTTATGTAGGTATACTTTTGTCTTTATTTGTGAAAAACAGAAAAAGAAGATATATTTTACTAGCTACTAGCTGCGCCCCGCGGTTTCACCTGCATAAGTGTTGATCCCGTGGGAATATCGGGATAAAAAGTAGCCTATATGTTAATCCAGGGTCACAGCTACCTCCATACAAAATTTTATTAAAATTGGTCCAGCCGTTTGAGCGTGAAGAAGTAACAAACATATTTAATAAACACACCCCCACACACACACTCACAAACTTTCGCCTTTATAATATTAGTGTGATAGTGTGATTAAGTACGTCGTAAATAAGCAAAAATTATGCCATCGTTTGGTATAATTTATGCAGCGGTTTGATCCAACGTTCAGCGTAGAAAGTGTTACTGATTTTAAACTTTATGACGTGTCATTAATAGGCTATTTGACAATGTAAAAAATAAGGTCATAATTATTGACATTCGTATAGATTATCGCTTTTAAAATCGATTTGCATTAATTTTACTACAAAAAAATGTATTATTTATTAAAAAAATCCCGAAAAAACTTCATCTTTTTAAATCTGGCGCCACGTAATCGAAAACGGTCTGGATTGGCTGAACTTATGATGACGTCATGATATAGTCAATTTCTGTCTATCGTTGACAGAACAGATGACTTTTGTCTAGTATCTCGACCGTTTCAACGTTTGTTTACGTGTATTTTGACGTCACGACGCCATATTGTTAAAGATAGCGTTTTGGCGGCTTATTTAAACAGTACATTTTTATTTACTATTTTCTAAAAGAAATACATTATGCAATTTGAAGTAATAGGTTTTTGTGGGCTCGTTAGACACCATTAAATAATCTGAGATGTTTATCAGAAACCAGTCAAATAGCCTATTGTGCTCGCTCTGACGTTTTATTACTCAATCGAACTATTTTATTAAGGGGCTTACAGGACCTAAACACAAAAAACGCAAGTTTTAGAAACAACAAAAGTGAATGAACAATAGAAATGATCGACTACAGTAAACAAAATCAGAAAAATATATGATATTCTTCAGGATATATGTTAGGTAGATAGTGTGTTGACAACATAATAAGTACAACTAATTTGATATGATAGAAAAAAATCATGAAGATACCTCTAAAAACTTTTTGTCAGATTATTCTACAAGAAACATACTAAAATACCTACTGGTGTTTTAATTTTTTTTGTCCAAATAATAGATTTTTTGTAATTAAATAATTGCTTCATATTTTGCATCTCAAATGGTCTAAACATAAATTGAAATAAAATTAACTGTCTTTATATTTTTATAAACTTATTTACAAAGAAGCGCAAAAAAAAGTTGACGCACTGTTATATATGTTCCCCTTTATTAATTAACGGCTTCGGATTCGTCGTTACCCATAAATCAAAATTGTCGGTTTTCACTGCTAAATCGGTGAATAGATTTTGATGACATGTTTAAAGAAAAGGAGATATTACGCATACTTTTATTATGAGATCAAACCCGAAAGAGGTATTGAAGTTTGCATAGGATAACCGGAAATCCATCACAAAAAAAATCCCGGGCAAAGCGTTACAAAAAATAAAAAGTTTTTGCAAAGAAATAAATCAAAACCCGGGTAGTACTTAGCATTGCAAATATTTTTACGGTTTAAATTTAATATTTCAAGATTGCAGCAGTGATATAGACGTATTATTTGGCAACGGTTTTAAAGAAACACATTTATTTAGGGGATAAGCAGAGATGTAACGTGGCCACGTCAGCGTAGTATTATCAATTCATCTCCTTTCTTAACTTGGAATAGGGCCAGGACACGGTTTTAAGATGAATATTTTATATTATTCGATTTTGGGCACTTACTACAGGCATTTGGGACGTTAACTCCGTTTTAAGTGTCTTCAGTTGAGCTTCCTGCAGAATTGAAAGGCTTATTCCACAAATCCCCCTTGAAAGTCCTCCTGCGGGGGGAAAACGGGAATAAAAAAAAATAGTTATTCCAAAAATCCCCCCCGAAAGTGCCCCCCGAGGGGGAAAAGTGGACTCTACAACGTCCAGAAATATAATGCATAATCATAATTAGCCTTTAATGTTCCCAATGCTGGGACATGGGCCTCCGCTTGGTGAAAGGGAGTGGGCCGTAAATCCGTAACGCACCACGCTGGGCCAGTGCGGGTTGTTAGATGTCAAGTCTTCGAATTTTTGGTTCTAGGACATGCCGGTTTTGAGAGCAGTGGATGTGGAACTATGTCGCAAACTATGCTCCACCTCCTATCCTGCCCTCTGTGTCCTAAAACATGCGGTCAAAGTGACCAGGGGGCCTAAAAAGGCCACTTTGGCAGAATCATACAAGGATGACATTATGAATCATAATGGACTGTTAACTGTTAAGCTAATCGTATCAAATCCTATTGGTGAAAGGTTTTTCAGTAATTTTTTTTGGCTGATTTTAAAATACCAATCAATCCAGTCCAAATCCAATCCCAATCTCTTTGATTGTACCTACGTAGTGCAGCGAAAAAAAGAAAAACGCGGACTGTCTCCGCCATAATATGATTCATAATGTTATCCTTTTATGATTCTGCCAAAGTGGCCTTTTTAGGCTCCCTGTGCGCTGCCACCGACGACGGCGCCATGAAAGCGGCGACAAGGTCTAAAATACAGTCGTGCCAGCGACACGAAGAAGAAGAATGAAAAACAGACGAAAGCACAAGATTCCTTGATTATGAATGGTCACAAATAACAATCAACAATACTACAAGAACCTCATTTAGTAGTTTGCAACAAGAACTCCAAGTTTCCAGTTTTGGTGTCTAAAATAAGACACCAAAACTGGAACGTAAGTCGTAACTCTCAACGCAGTAGCAAAAAGTCATTTGCAATCTCGTTTCTTGATTACATATAATACCTACCTACAGTTTAGCAGGAGGAACGTTCTTCCGCTTCCACATGCTCACTAATTAGTAGCTCAAGAATGTAACCAACTAATTTTACATAACAAATCCTAAGCAAGGTTGCAGTAAACCTCAATTTATTGTACCCAACGTTGCATGAATCTCTTTACAGTGCACAAATAAAGTTCTTACAATACATATGCACGAGATTTCTCAGGAAATGGAATTTTAAGAAAATATTTTCATTGCGAACTTACCTGCAAGGGTGTACGACGCAAATTGAAAATGTTTTCTTGTAAAAATGTTTGTGCTACGCTCAGAATGTTGAATCGTTTGTATTTTTCATTCATTCTCGAATTTGAATTTTGGACGAAAATGGAGTTTTGTTGTTGTTACATGTCATAACATCACGCCTGTTTTTTGTCGAGGGGTTAAGCAGAGGAGTATCATTAGTACACCCATATTTCGCCAGATAACAAGGGTCAAGCCTCTTGCCATCAACCGGGTACAAAGAAGCTCGAAGAATTGCCAAACTTAAGTGGCAGTGGGCAGGGCACATTGCTCGCAGAACAGATGGCCGATGGGGCGAAAGGTTCTGGAGTGGCGACCGCGTACCGGGAGACGTAGCGTTGGAAGGCCTCCCACAAGGTGGTCCGACGACCTTGTGAAGGCCGCACGTACCCGTTGGATGCGAGAAGCGCAGAACCGGTCGAAGTGGAGGTGCTTGGGGGAGGCCTATGTCCAGCAGTGGACGTCTTTCGGCTGAAATGATGATGATGATGATGGGTACAAATCCGACTCCGTGCTGGTACTGATAAATAGTCCTAATGGAAAACTCAATTTTAATTTGCCCGATCTGGGAATCGAAACTGGGACTTCATGCTTAGCAGTAGCGCTTGCAATCACTAGACCAATGAGGCAGTCATGTCATGTAAATTTCATTTAAATCAATATTTTAAATGATTTGCATGCTATTTTAATATGTCGGAATGTGTTCAAGATTTACCCCCCTTACTAATAAACGTTGTATAGCGTCTGTATAGTTACACAACGCTTTGTCTTCTTCTTTCGAAAGTCAAATTAATGACGACTGAAAGAGAGAAATCGGTGTGTAACTATTCATTTGATATAATACGTTTATTAGTAAGGGGGTTAATTTTTACCACATTTCATGCAAATAATGATACTAACATTTTTTTTTATTTTTTTGTTTTATTTTCAATACAATCAATTACACTATTTTTTTACATGCATACACTTGTCTAAAAACCTTTGAAGGTTTATGTGACAAAGTGGAGGAAGCAAGCTCGCTCACAACACATCACTTAAAAATATTTAACACCTTACTTAAAAATGTTTAAAAACTTAAGATGAAATGTCACCAGTAATATAATATTTTTTAAGGTAGATTTTCATTTTTTATATGCACATACATGTGGCATTCTTGCACTTCATTAGAACGTCTTTTAGAAGACCGTGAAGACTGATGAAGTCATTCATTTTGACGTGACTGGTGCTTCCTGACCAGGTCCTGGACTGGTCTTTATGAGAAGGCACCATAACTGTGAATAAGTGCAATAATGAAGCGTAAACAGAAACAAGATAACGTAAACAAATTATATGACATTATCTACTTTATATATTTTCCTTTTACTTGTAGCTACACTAGGTATTGAATACAAACAATATCATTTTGACCAGTTTGTTGTTGCTGTACGCTGCATTTCACCGATATCCAATCAAAACAAAGCGTTTGTCGTTGGTGTTGTTTCCGAACAAACATTGCAGCAAATTGTAGTATTCATGTTGTTTTCAATAAGCCTTGAAATTATATAGGTAGCAGTATTACATTTGTTCAGTTGATATTTGTGTTTCAGTTTTTACAATTCGCTACTTTATGGTAACCATAATATGGCCGATGGTCACCTCATCTCCTAAAAAATCGTCCAAATGCGAGATGAACTCGCACAGGAAGGGTACCTTTTTTTAAACACCTTTCTTGTACGAGTAATTTGTAATATAGCGGCTATAGTAGTTCAAACTCTATGAAATTTTCAAGTGCATAGGCACTTGAAAATTTTTGAACCGTAATAGGTATAGACCTATTACGGTTTTAAAGATACAGCCCTGTGACATACGGACGGACAGCCAGCGGAGCCTTAGTAATAGGGGCCCGTTGACACTCTTTGGGTACGAAACCCTAAAAACACCCTAAAATCTGTTCTGTAAAAGTGTCAACGTAAAATTTAATTGCTACTTCATCATCATCTGCCTAGTGCCCTTTCCCAACTAAGTTGGGGTCGGCTTCCAGTCTAACAGGTTGCTGCTGAATGCCAGTATTTTACATGGAGCGACTGCCTATTTGACCTCCACAACCCAGTTACTGGGTAATACGATACCACTTGGTAAGACAGGTCGTCAGACTTTTGGGCTTCTGACGACCTGTAACGACTGTCAAAGATCCACGAATGACAGCCAAGACCAACGGCTTAACGTGCTTTCCGAGGCACGGAGGGGTCTCTGTATGTAAAGATGGTCACCCATCCACAGACCAACCGCGGCAAGCGTAGCTTAACCTGATCGATCGACCTGTGCGGCTGTTATTATTTAGCCACGGGCCCCTCACAATAGTCAATAAAGGATATCAGCAGCAAGTCTGCAAGGCTAATGCAATGTTCGATTGTATCCCAAAAAGAACATTCTACACTACCTAGCGGTAACAGTTAGCAGTATCAATACTCCTGCTGTGCGATTCTATAACCTTCTCACCGTGAAAACTTGGGTGAAGTGAGCGTGGAGTGAGCTGTCAATAGTGTCAATTCCTAGCAAAAACAAACTCACATCACCTAAGTTTTCACGGTGAGATTTCTACAGAATCGACAGGCAGATCTCACCTTTGTTCCGTAACATCTACACGGAGCTGCACGGAGCTACACTATAATCTTTATTATAAAAGCGCTCCGTATCTCCGGTCGTGAATACATTGTAGCTTCCCGGTGTTCTCGCTATATGCAGCTTTTTTGGCTACCTTCTTTTCGGTAAATAAAGTAGTTTTTTGGACGTAAGTACACATAGTTTTGTGTTCAGCCTTTGTGGATGATATGATAAAGGTAGTCCGTGTCGCGAAGAAATATGATGGTTATTTATCTAGGTTTTAATAATAGTCGTTCAGGCCAAGACAAGCTGCGGGAAATGATAGTATGGATTGAGGCCAGCAATTAGCGATTGACTAACAATGTTTAGTAGCAAATTAGCCGATTTTTTGTAGGCCCGATTCTGGAATTTGTAGTGAAACCCTTAAAATACAAGACGTTTATGGTGAGGAGCCACCTTGAATGTCCGGTTTTTTGTCACTCATGTCAGCATGAACTCAATTCAGCCTATCGCAGTCCACTGCTGGACATAGGCCTCTCTCAGGCTGCGCCACAGCACCCTATCCTCCGCCTTCTGCATCCAGTCTGTCCCAGCTACCTCTTATGGTCGTCGCTCCATCTAGCTGGGGGCCGTCCTACGCTACGCTTGCCAATATGCGGTCTACCACTTCAGTTTGCTTACTCTGCAAGCTATAATCGGTTAAATTAATCATCATCTTCCTGCCCTTATCCCATGTTTACTTGGGGTCGGCGCAACATGTTTTCTTTTTCCATTCGCCCCTGTCAACCGTCACGCTATCATTCACTCCCTTCTCTTTCATATCATTCCTCACACAATCCATCCATCTTTTCTTCGGCCTTCCTCTCCCTCTCCATCCATCAACATGTATATCCATCACTCTTTTAGTCACATGCGTTTCGTCCCTTCTCATCACATGCCCATACGGTTAAATGAATAAATGATTTTATTTCTGTACGTAGGTTTGTACAAACACTTTTACACGTCAATCATATTTTTTTTTAAACTAGATGAGGTCGGCGTTTCCTTACTGACTATTCTGAGAAGAAAGGCCGAAACAAACTCAGAAGTCTCTTTTAAAGTCCAGACAAAATCTTGGTCAGATCGTGTGAAGACCATGTAGATTGGTGTCTGAAATGGTATTTTGAGGAAAGAACCACACAGATTGAGCGGACCTGTCCTCCGGTTCTTTTCCGGATAGCTTCATTCCTGATTTTATCCATCAAAGAAACTACGAGCATTGCCTGCTCCATAGCGCGCTGTGCGACCTTGAATTGCAAGGAATTCAGCATGACTTGAACAAGACTAACTCATACCTCAATGAAAACGTTTGCCAGTTAGCAGAGTTGAAAGCAACGCTTTGATACGGCGGACAAATTTATTTTCTCTTTAATGAAAGTCAAAAACCATGCAACCCCTTTGAAACCTGCCAGTATTTACTGAAAAAATAAGCAAAGTCCTTTAGAACTCGACAGATTCAGCGCACCTCGCCATTACCTCGTTTACTTATTCATTCGCAGTACACAGTAACTTCATTTGTGACTTCACAAAGTGCTCTAGTTGACTCAGCAGACAGGCCCAGCACGAACGAGCGGCGTAAACATAACGTATACCGATTTTTAAGGCTGCACCGAGCGCACAGTGGCGCCCTCATCGTTTGTTTGGTTATTTCTTTTATTTTAGAATGAAAATGCAGAAAATAAGCACTATAAGTTGTGCTCCACAAGATTATACGTTAATATTAGTATAAACGGTAGTTTTAAATTGTTTAGTTTTATTATAATCACTAAAACGGATAATAGTGGCCACTATTTTCCGTTTTAGTGATTATAATAAAACTAAACTTATAGTGCTTATTTTCTGCATTTTCATTCTAAAATAAAAGAAATAACCAAACAAACGATGAGGGCGCCACTGTGCGCTCGGTGCAGTCTTAATCGAAAATATTCTTATAGGTACTTAGAGGGGCTCGTGGCTAAGTGATAACAGCCGCACGGGTCGATCAAAGGGTGATGCTTACCACAGTCGGTTCGTGTATGGGTGACCATCCAAGCCATCCGTAGTGTTCCACGTGCGCCTCTTAGACGTCGCCGGGGCGAGTCAAACACCTCACTTCCCCCTCTGACCTGAGGAGGCCCGTGGCGGGCCGGCACCAGTTGGGAGTTGCAGAAGGATTGTACGTTCCCGCGACCCCCGGCGTAGGTGTGAGATGGAACACCGGGGTGATTTTTAGTCAATAAGAGCCTGACAGACCCCTCCGCACGCCAAAGGGCGGAGGACATCCATGAGGATTTTCCACAACGGAAACAAAAAAAAAAAAAAAACGGCCAGTCGCTCTATGTGCAGGTTAGACTGGAAGGTGAACCTAACAAAGTCGGGAAATGCTTGGCAGATTAATTTTGTACTATCCTATAGTAGCATTTTCGTTTAAATTTTTGCGACCGGTACAATTCGTATCACCCATACCTACATATGAATAAAGTCTTAAAACCGAGTGCGAAACGAGAATTTTCAGTTTTAAAATCGTTCTAATTTACGTTACGTATACTCTGTGACTTCGTGTCAGGCCCGCGGAGTTAGGAAGTAATGTTAGAAGCAGTGATGGTTCACATACGGGAACTGTTTGAGGATACATTTTGTAAGGTAACATGCAAATAGCGCTTACAGCTATGTAAATACGTGTTTATAAACTAAAAGGACAATTTTATACATTAGTGAAGCCTGTATTCTTCTGTGAGGTATACAGAGGTCTGTTTTACAGCTAGGTTTTGACAGGAAAGTTGTAGGTCCCATGTAACAAGAGGCTGTGTCATTAGTTATTAGAGTCATTAGAGAGCAGTGGTGCAGTCGTAACGGCTCTGACTTATGAGTTGTGGGTTTGAACCCATGCAGTTCATCACCATGCTCTCAAAAACGCGAAGGAAAACATCATGAGGAAACCAGCATATCCTGTGTGGACATGTGACATCTAACAACACGCACTGAGCGAGCGTGGGCCGTGATCCACCATGCATGAGGATGCATGGTGGATCACGGCCCACTCTCGCTGTCTTAAGAGGTGTCTGTGTCCCAGCAGTGGGAACGTTATAGGTCGATTATGCTATGCATTAGTTCGACAAACAAGTGGGTGACATGTCATTAGGTCGGCAGCTCTTGAGATCCACCGGTCGTAAGTTAAGTAATATGATTTCGAGGTAATCTCTCGATCAATCTTCCGATACCTAGTACATATATATTTTTTTATAAAGAAATGTTAAAATATGTAAATACAGGATGGCTTCTTATTTTTTTTTTGGGTGGGAAGTCATCAAATGACCCCTCTCGCTTTGGGCGGAGCGGAAGGGAGTGTCAGACTCTTACTGACTAAAACCCACCCGTGTTCCTTCCCTAGCCATTTATGTTCCGGGCCAGCGGTAACCCTTTCGGACAATCCCGCTGACCCGGCAGGCTTCGGCCCTAACGGGCCCCTTCATCTGATGCTGACATCTCTTTGAGGCGCGCGTGGAACACGTACGGCGGGTGGGACGGGAATACAGGGAGGCTGGGGATGTCGACTCGCAAAATGAAACAAAATACTTAAATAATAAAAATATAATATCCTAACCTAAATAAAACTCTGAACAAACCAAAATATGGCGTCGAAAAATTCATCGCATCGCTGCCAACTGGTGATGTACCCAAGAGAGTGGCGGTATTGCCACGTTTTATGGTAAAGGCAATGTAGTCTGTGCTAGATAAACTCCGAATTTTTCTAGCTCTATTGTGCCCAAAGTGCTAAAAGTCCAACTCCTTATTTACGTGGCCACGATAAAATCGAAAATTTGATCTAATCGCTTCCCAAGTTTCGAACAAAAATACCAGTTTAATTTGGTTCGCGACGTCAGCTAATGGCGTTACTGAATTTACGCCCTCATTCTAGTTTTACCGAAGTTCGCAACCCCGGCCGCAGCGAACTAACTTGTTCAAACTACACGCGTGGCGTGGTGGTAGGTATATAATATATTATTTTGCTGCTTGTACAGTCGACTAAAGAGATAAGTATGCAGGCAGCTAGTTATCTGCCTGCATAGGCATACTTATGTATATTCAGTTTAATCTGATCGATCGACCCGTGCGGCTGTTATGCCATAGCCATGAGCCCCTCGTATGCAGGCAAAACACAAACATCTTTGCACCGTGCTGGAATATTCTTTTTTTTTAGAAACACCACACAAACCTACTGAAATATTTGACTAACTTTAAAGTAGATAATTATGGTCACACAAAATTTGGTTTTAAAGGCGTTATTATAATCTTCTTTAAAAAAAAGTAATTTAAAAAATTAAACCGACTTCAAAAAGTTATGAACTCAAAATTATGAAATAACTTTAATTTCGGAAGTCGGTGTCTTTGGGATCTGTATGTATTTATAGTTTTTGCCACCGCCTTCCGAAATTAAAGTTATTTCATAATTTAAAAAAAATGGTCACGATCCGATTAATAGTTGCGGAGAAATGCGTGGACAAACATACATACCTACTTACGTCTATAAAATATTGTATATTGGTTTGGAAGCCCTAATAGATTGTCATATGTGAATATAATGCAATTCCAATAATAATACATACATACGTGTCGAATTGATAACCTCCTTTTTTTACCGACTTCAAAAAAAAGGAGGTTATTTGAAGTCGGTAAAAATGAAATGCTGTTTTTCGGTAAACGTATAACTTGAGAACGGCTGGACCGATTTGGCTGCCGATGTTCGTAATAGTCCGAAGTTTTTACGGAAAGAAAAATTGGAAAAGTTACCGGAAAAATTGGAAAATTCAGGAAAACTAATAAGAAATCGAAACAGAATCGAATTATGAGTATCTATGCTCACTTAAATGTCTCGCTGATGGTGGCGCGTGTGTTGGATCATTCGGTTCCCTACAAAATGGTTGAGCTGGTTGGTGCTGATCCACGCGACATGTTCGTGAACGGGCGCCGTCGGTTGTCGTGGATTGGCGACCATCTTTACATACTGAGACCCATCTGTGCCTTGGAAAGCACGTTAAGCTATTGGTCCCGGCTGTCATTCGTGGATCTTTGACAGATGTTACGGGTCGCCAGGAGCTCGAAATTCTAACAACCAGCCTTAACAAGGGGTAATGTGTTACCCAGTAACTGGTTGTGGAGCTCAGATAGGCAGTCGCTCCATGTAAAATACTGGTATTCAGCTGCATCTGGTTAGACTGGAAGCCGACCCCAACATAGTTGGGAAAAGGCTAGGCAGATGGAGATTACTTAACTATTTCGTTGACTGTACGGATACCGCTATGGTTGAAGGTACATAAGTTTGGTTTTGATAACAAGTTTTATAATGGCTGTTTGAGATGGAAATGTTAAACAAGTTTCTTTTGGAACTCATATTAAGAGACGGAATCGAATTATGAGTATACATTTAAGTGAGCATAGCACTTAAATGTCTCACTGATGGTGGCGCGTGTGTTGGATCATTCGGTTCCCTACAAAATGGTTGAGCTGGTTGGTGCATCCACGCGTCATGTTCGTGAAAAAAAAAACAGCTGAAGAAAATGGTCGTAGAGATTCGGCGCAATAGTAAAAAATAATGAGGAGGACTTCCCCGACCACGATTTACTACTTTTTTTTTCGTTGCCCGGTTTTTGACGTTTAAACGTCTTTTAACTTTAAGCAACGTTTTTAAACATAAACCTCATTGGACAAACTGTCAGACTTCTTGACTTCTTCTTGCAAAAGATCTAAATACAAGCCTGCAATCTCGTAAATTAATCGCACTTTAGTATGTAAGTCTATACGTTAGCCCCGCTATCTACCTTACTGAATAGGTTACCTTTTCACCGCGTCATTCATGACCTATTTATTCTCATAAAACTCGTGCCGACACGACAAAATAATGAGTCATGCCTGTAGGCATTAGTATACCTACCAGTGGGATAATTGCGTAACACTCGTACAAAGGCAAAGTTTTTCATTTTGACAGTTCAACAACATTTATTGCGTTTATTACGGTTGCTGAGCAGACGAGTTTTTCAAACCTATGAAGCTGTAGCGGTATCTACAACGCCAGATGAGAACAACGCGTCATACTGACGTCACGCAAAATCCTGCATCTCGCAAGCAGAGTTTACCGCGCAACTAGCATTGATACAACGGCCCGACAGGAATCATCGGGCAGTTGCCCGCCAGACACAACACCCGTCTGGTCGGAGGATCCTCCCTTTTCTATAGAGTATGAGTGAACTTTACACCCTGTTCCTCATACCTCTTTACTGGTGACCCCGAATATGAACGTCAGCGCAGCCTTCGTGCACCCACTCCAGCGTGACGTCATCATCATCACTCTCGCAAGCTATAGAGCGGCGAGTCCACCCAGCCAGCCAGCATCCACGGCTTCAACGGGTATCCTGACCACCAGCATGCAGCGACTGCGACTGGTCATCACCCTCAGCCTCATCAGCAACCTCGGCACAGCATACTGCACTTTCGGCCGGTCCACAAGCAGAGCCATAGAAACCCTCTCCTGGTCGATGGTTTAGTAATTTTCTTCAAAATTCTTCGGATTGTGCTTGAGAGTGCGCAATTACGGTGCAGTTTTGCTTCAGTAAGGAGCGACGAACATCTGGTATCTTTCCCTTTCTATCTAATTTATGGAATTCAAGAAAGGGAGTTGAAAATTAGGTTACAATTGCTTTTGAAACGACTAGAATAGAACGAGGATTTAAATTATTACGTGTGCGAAGTTAACAATACTATAAAACGTTAAAAGAAAATCCATACTAATGTTTTATAGAATAACTTTGTCTGTTTGTTTGTAACCTGTGAACGGATTTCGATGAAATTTGGCACATTATAGTAGACCATAACCTTTGTTATAATGTCTGACTAGCACGCGGGCGAAGCCAAGATCAAAATCTAGTCTAGAAGAAAAGCTAAAACATACAAGTCACGTCTTAGATAACGCGAGAAATATCACGAAAACCAACAAATAAAACGCAGAAGTCGGGACTAAGATAAATAATTAGTGTTGACAGCATATGATATAATCTAATTACAACTGCTAGGACTGCTAGACTGGTCCGACAACTAATTTGATCCAATTTGCACGACTGCCTGTACCTTCTCTTGAGATATTACTTAGGTTTGCACGACTGCACGACTGCCTGTACCTTCTCTTGAGATATTACTTAGGTTTGCACGATTGCCTGCACCTTCTCTTGAGATATTACTAAGTTTGTTCAAATAAAGAATTTTAGCACAGCGGTAGACCATGATCTGGGTTAGGACATAGGATACTTTATTTTGGTAGTTTCCGTGGGATAATTTCCGATCACTACGCGAGCGAAACCACAAGCAAAAACTAAAACATACAAGTCACGTCTTACATAAAGCGAGAAATATCACGAAAACCAACGAATAAAACGCAGAAGTCTGAACAAAAGCACATAATGAATACAGACAGCACACATAATCTAACTACGACTGCTAGGAGGCCCGACAGTGAATTTGATTTGCACGACTGCACGACTGCCTGTAGCTTCTCTTGAGATATTACGTAGGTTTGTTCAAATACAGAATTTTAGCTTATCAGGTAAAAAAATAACGTTGTTAGACTGCCGGTTGGAGTTTTCAGAAAGTAATTTAAGATGGTTGTACTAAAAATTACATGCTAAGAAAATGACCTTTGTGAAAAAAAAAATTGACTGCGAAATTTTGAGGAGCTTGGAGGAGCTATAATATAGCATAGATAGATAGATATCACGATCAGCCTCTATGCCTGTGGCCCAGCAGTGGGAACATTGTCACGCCAGCCTAGTGCAATTTGCTCTAGGCTGGCGTGGTGGATTGTCACGTCTTCGAATTTTTGGTTTTAGGACATGCCGGTTTCATTACAAAGTTTTTCTTTACCATTTTGAGAGCAGTGGTAATAATTTACACAAAGTGCTTGCTTTGCTTGAGTTCGAACCCACGATTTGTAAGTTGCGGCCATTACCACTGGACCACCATTGCCCTACATAGTCTATGGTTTAAAACTGACATGTCTTAGCTTAGAAGCAGAAATAGAAGAAAAATGCAAGTAACCAAACCACACCCCGTGGAACATAAAGGTGTGAAGCATACAAAATACTGTTCAAAATTTCCTCCTCGCAGTGTAAACATACACTTCCTTTCACGAGTCACTGTACCACGCATCGGTGCATTTGCAACTCGGAGCTTAACGTAACTGGACGCAGTTGTGTTCAGTTTGCTGCTCGGCATTGTATTACACTGTAGTGCAAGATAAAGTATAATTACTTTGTCAAGTGCACTGAGCTGAAAGCAACTGGATTGGGTAAATGAGGTAGTTTGTTTGCTCGTCACTCTGTAATTTGTGCATGATTGTTTTCATATAAAATTCTAATATCTATATAAAATTCAAAGTCTTTGAGGAGGAAAGGGTTTGAGGTCTAGTGTGAAATTTCACGCGGACGAAGTCGCGGACAGTTAGTTTCAAGATAAAGGGTTGAGATAATATGGCTTTTCTAAACATAATATATTATCTCAGCCTCGGGTGACTACTGAGATGACGACTAAATGTGCATTCTGTATAAATCTCACCGTGAAAACTTAGGTGAAGTGAGTTTGTTTCTGCTTGGAATTGACACTGACACAAAGGCGGACTTAATGCCTGAGGCATTTTCTACCAGTCAACAAAAGACTACAATATGATGCTGTATAAAGTCAACCTTAGGGTGATGCAGAGACAAAACATGGCAGGTGCAACATACGGGTATAGCTAGGAAATGACTATAAAATACAAGAATAAATACTAATACATAGATAGATACATACATATAAACAAAATGGACTGTGAGGAGAACAAAATTATCGTTTAAATTTTTACGGTGAGATTTTTACAGAATAGCACAGTCAGATAGGCAGTCGCTCCATGTAAAATACTGTTATTCAGCTGCATCCGGTTAGACTGGAAGCTGACCCCAACATAGTTGGGAAAGGGCTAGACCGATGATGAAGGGCAAGAGAATGAAATTGCTGATTTTAAGATCAAGGGCCTTTTTTACATTGCCCGCATAAGAGCAATCTACCAAAAACGTCCAAGCTCTAAGCACTTACCTTAAAAAAAAAAAACATTGAAATGCTGTTCCATTTTCAGCGCAATATTTGTAGAGATTGATACAATCACTTTGCAGAAACAAAAGTTTTCATTTGAGCTCCAGATTGAAGTGCAGCTGAACGTTTGTCATCTAAGAACGGATTTAATCACTTCGTTCTTGACCATTGTAAGTTTTTTAAAAAACGACGAACAAAATGGAGGCGGTTCCCGAGTCGTCGCGTATCTTAATAGCATTGCATTGAAATAATTTTTAGGACTGGTAAAACTTGAATGCGCGTCCAGCACACCCTGGGCAGTCGACTACCACCTGTCTCCAAGCTTCGCCACATCGACCGGTCTGCCGGTATCCTGTCCGGGGTGTCCGGGGTATCCTTAATACATTAAGGCCTCCAGCCAGGGCATAAGACTTATAATCTAAGTGACTTCACGCTAAGGGCACTCCCTGTGGGTACAGACTTCGGCTTAGGGCGTCGCTGGGGGAGGGCAGCTGAGGACAGGCTTGGATCGTGGTTAATTAGGGAGAGCGGTCTTCCTAAGGTCACTGGCAAACATTAGCTATTTTCAAATAGTTCGTCAGGGTGTGACAGAAAAAAGGATTTCCATAAAATTAGGTAAGTGTTTGAATGTCACAAAAAATGAACAGTCCCCAAAAATAGGTTGACAGTCTCCTTTATTATAACTCAACAAAGTCATATGGATAATCCGATAATGTACCGGTAAGTGTGTGGTAAGCTTCGTAACACAACAACCTCCTCTAAGCCGATAAATCCTTTGCTTTCAGTAGGAGGCGACTACTACTGAAACTCGACTGATATTTAAGCACGTGAAACTTTTAACTGGCAATCATCATTCGAAAGACGTCCACTGCCGGGCGTACTCCAAGCATCGACAGGTCCTGTGCTTCTCACATGCAACGCATTTCCGCGACCTCCACCTGGTCATCGGTCTACGTTGCGGGGAGCCTCTCTTCGGTGCTTCTATGTTCCACTTCCGACTTGCCACGTGACTTATGTCAACAGACACGCGCGCGTTACCTGTTTCACCTAAGAATATAGTCCTCTAGACCGTATTTCGGCCAAGGCGGCCAATCTCAGCAGAGACTAGCCTTCGGCGTGGGAGATATAATAGTGCACAAGTGTGTGCGTAGACACAAGTGCACACTCTCATCCCTCACTCTCAAAGCCCGATGGGACGGCAATCTGACACGACCGGAGAGAGCTCAGGGGCAGGACCAACGGGGGTATCCCACCGCCAACTTCCAAACTCCGGGCTGTTACTAAGAAATTACTAATTGAAAAACCCAATAACGACCACGAGACCAACGGGGCAGTCTCTAAGAATACCATGTGAACGACTTTCGCACGAGTTCCAATAGTAATCCACTAAGTTAAGTTTGAAGTCTCTCTGTGAGCGTTACATCTATCTTCGAAATTGTCTATGTGTTAGCTTAACGATGTTTCCTACAGCTTCAAATTCCAGCTGTGGTAGGAAACATGGCTTGTTTATACTAGCTGCGCCCCGCGGTTTCACCCACGTAAATGTTGGTCCCGTGGGAATATCGGGATAAAAAGTAGCCTATATGTTAATCCAGGGTGTCAGCTACCTCCATACAAAATTTTATCAAAATTGCTCCAGCCGTTTGAGCGTGAAGAAGTAACAAACATATAAACACACACACACCCCCACAAACTTTCGCCTTTATAATATTAGTGTGATTAACAATGCACAGAGTCCTTGAGATCTACTTGTTATAAGTTATGTAAATTGGTAGATTTTCTCTTGGTGTCTCTTCGTCTAAGTGTTCATATACACGAGCGACACGCGTCAACAACAGATGCAACTGCACCCGTCGACAACGTCGTCGTCGTCGTTGTCGACGGGTGCAATTGTCTCGGTCGTTGACGCGTTTCGCTCGTGTGTACTGTGTATGCATACATAAACTTTAATTTTACTACTCTTTTACGTGAAAACTTCTTTAGGCGCGTTGGGCCTTTTTTGAGATGGGAAAAAACCATTGAACTCGCGACACTGTTACTGACACCGCGCTACATTCGGATGTGTTCGGCTGTCCTCGGGATGTAAGTACTCGGTTTTAAATCCGATATGTCAGTGAGTGATGGCAAAGTATTCTGTTTGTGTTTTGTTTTCAGTTCTGTCGGCACTTCCAGAATGCCACTGTTTTTTTTTGTTAGCCTATATTGTGTCCCACTGCTGGACAAAGGCCTCCTATTTTTCCTTCCCAAATCCTCATCAGGTAGACCACGGTGAAGATGGTGTGATCTGATAAGGTTTGCAGGGTCAACATGACCAGACAACGCATAAGAACTAAACAAAAGATGATTAATTTTCCTTTAGGCTCTCCTTTCCAATAAAGGAATAAAGCGTTTATTTATTATGTTATTGGATAGTTCCTCTATCTACGGAGAAAAACAGAGAAACGTAATTAATGGCGAACATCCAAACTAATATTATAAATGCGACAGTGTGTCTGTCTGTCTGGCTGTTTAGATGAAATTTGGTATAGAGATAGTTTGAGTTTCGGGAAAGGACATAGGCGTAGTTTTTATCCCGATATTCCCACGGGATCGAGACTTCTGCGGGTGAAACCACGGGGCGCTGCTAGTCCATACTAATATTATAAATTCGAAAGTAACTCTGTCTGTATGTTACCTTTTCACGCCTAAACCACTGAACGGATTTCGATAAAATTTGCCAGAGAGATAGATTGCATCCCGGAAAAGGACATAAGATAGTTTTTATCGACATATCTTGCGGGCAAAGCCGCGGGTGGAAGCTAGTATTAATTAATAAAACAATGCTATTTATTATCTTTTGTTTTGTTTGTGACAAAATAATAAAAACACTATACTTATTGGCTCTCGAGATTAATGTTAGAGAATTGTGACCGAATAGAATATTAATCTTCTTTATGTACTCTATCTTCGTTATATACGAGTATAAGAGGCTTACAGGCTTACATGACCTAAAGCGCGGTCTTTGTCGGACTGCATAGAAAAGAAAGAGAAGCGCGATGACAGAACGCTGGTAATTTATTGCAAAATATGAAGCAATTATTTTATTACAAAAAATCTATTGTTTGGACAAAAAAATTAAAACACTAGTAGTGTTAATAATGGTCTGAATAAACGGCTTTTATTATTTCCTTTATTTAACTAAATACATATCTATAAATTATATAAAAACTGGTAAAATACTGGCCTGTTGGTCTAGTGGTCAGTGACTATGACTGCTATGCCGGAGGTCGTGGGTTCGATTCCCACCCAGGACAAATGTTTGTGTGATGAGCATGATCATTTGTTCTGTGTCTGGGTGTAATTTATCTATATATGTATGTATTTAGAAATATATAAGTATGTTTATCAGTTGTCTAGTACTCATAACACAAGCTCTGCTTAGCTTGAGACTAGACGGCGTTGTGTGATAGTTGTGGAATATATTATTATTATTATTATACTGGTATTCAGCTGCATCCGGTTATACTGGAAGCCGACCCCAACATAGTTGGGAAAAGGCTAGGCAGATGATGATGACATATCACACTAATATTATAAAGGCGAAAGTTTGTGAGTGTGTGTGTGTGGGGGGTGTGTTTATATGTTTGTTACTTCTTCACGCTCAAACAGCTGGACCAATTTTGATGAAATTTTGTATGGAGGTAGCTGACATCCTGGATTAACATAGGGACTTTTTCCCGATATTCCCACGGGATCGACATTTACGCGGGTAAAACCGCGGGGCGCAGCTAGTAAATTATATTTTAAAAAATCAGTATTAAAAACATAAAAACATTTAAAATTTAAAAAAATAGTATCCCAGCGGTATCGGGAACAGGGTCCAAGCTACCGTCTCAGGGCTCCAGAGAGAGGAACCTCCTAACAATGCGGGCCGTGTCCAGAAGTACCGCTTTCTGGATCAAGCCCTTGATCCAGCTGCCCAACGAGAGCCTCCTCAGGTGTTGATCGAGGCTCTTGGCTATTAGTCCATTGGCTGTCACTGTCACGACTATCGGCACAATGATCGCTGAGTCCGCATCCCACATGTCGACAACCTCGCTTAGCAACCAACCTTATAATAATAATAATAATATTCCACAACTATCACACAACGCCGTCTAGTCTCAAGCTAAGCAGAGCTTGTGTTATGAGTACTAGACAATTGATAAACATACTTATATATTTCTAAATACATACTTAAATAGATAAATTACACCCAGACACAGAACAAATGATCATGCTCATCACACAAACATTTGTCCTGGGTGGGAATCGAACCCACGACCTCCGGCATAGCAGTCATAGTCACTGACCACATAGAGTTAGACGAACATAAATGTAGGGAACAGCTGTTTTTTTTTTTTCGCGATTTCAGGTTTGGTCCCATAGTAAAAGTTGTTCATAATGATGAGTAAAATCACGTGTTTAAGTATCGGTCACTAATTACCAGTCACCCTATATAAGTACCTACGTGCTGAAGAATTGAATGGGAGAATGGAAGAGAAAGGATTTATGTAAGAAAATGTAGAAACCTGATCAAAATGCCGATAAATATAAATATTATGTTGCTACAGAGTTAGATTTTAGTTTATTTTAATCTTATAATTATGTAGGTACCTATACAGGGTTATTGGTAAGACCTCATCATTATGAACAACTTTTACAATGGGACCAAACCTGAAATCGCGAAAAAAAAAACAGCTGTTCCCTACATTTACGTTCGTAGGTATAACTCGTCACTCTGATTGCCCACCAAGTGATTTCAGGGAATACGGCGGCACTGTGATCAGGTGCTGCCGTGCATAGTGAGGCTCAGGGGAGACCCCTTTACAGTCTCCCCAGAGACGTGCCCTAACAGGCGTTGCACTGAGGGGGTTCCGGATTGGTCTATTAAGAGGTAACGGGCCTCCCTCTATGGTGATGTTGGTTGATGGTGATCACCGGGGCGGTTTTAGTGAGGTAAGAATCCCACACTACCTGGTCTTTTTCCCCAAAGTCCAGGTGCCTTTTGAAGGTTTCCCCCCGCAAACACAAAAAAAAAAGGTATAACTCGTCAAAATATTGTAGGGAACCGATTTTTTTTAAACTTTTTTATTATTATTTATTATTATTAACAAATTACGCCAGCACATCAAGCAAGCTAGCTAAGCTAGCTACAATATGTCAAATATATTTAATAGATTTGACAGTTTCGGGTAGCTTGATGTGCTGGCGTCAGTAGGTTAATACTAACGTATCTACTACTTATGTAATTTATTTCACTAAGATACAACTGTATGAACTTTAGCGAGTGTCTATGTGTTGCATTATTATTACTATAAAATATACGTAGATGACCAAGCAAAGACGTGTCTGGAAGTCGAAATGCTTTGACGCACAAACTAGTTCCCAAAACAAACACCACCATTGTTGAATTCGCAAACAAGGCTACTGTCGGCAGTATAAAAATTAAAGCAGAGTCTACACTATACCACAGTAAAGATATGAACAGTACGGAAACTACGTACCAACGTTCGAAACGGCTCACTCACACAGCCGCGCGCATCTACGGTACCCCTAAGCGGCACCCGTGACTGAGAGCACCGCGACTATCGCTAGGGGTACCGTAGATGCGCGCGTCTGTGTGAGAGTGCCGTTTCGAACGTTAGTACGCAGTTTCCGTACTGTTCATATCTTTACTGTGACTATACTGTTCGCATGTGTCACTATTTGCCCTGCAGCAGTACGACGCAGTACACAAACTTGCGACAGACTAGCTCGGAAGTCTGATGTATGCGATATGCTTTGGGAAATTGTGCAATTAGAAGTCTCTTATTTGCTGTGATGACGGGTCTATGACTTGTTTTAATCGTGTTAGAACAGCAACTCATCTCTTGGTAGTTATTTTAACCCGGTAGTACTATAGAGATTCATATCTCTATAGTACTACCGGGTTAAAATGTACATACAATGTACAGTGAAACGACATATCACTGACGATAAATTGGTGTTTTGTCATATCACTAGATAGTTTTAGTAAGAAGACGTAATAAACAATAATATTCGACATCTACCGGGATTTCGCAATATCCCTAGGGATTTCGTGAAATCCCTGATATCCTCATTTTCCCTGCGACATATTATATACCCCCTTACTTAATATACGTACCTATTATATCAGACGAATAGTTACAGCACCGATTTCTCTCTTTCAGTCGTCAGTAATTTGACTTTCGACGAAGCGTTGTGTAACTATACAGACGCTATACAACGTTTATTAGTTAGGGGATTAGTGTACATTACAACCCCCTGGTCAATAACAAAGTGTTTGGATGACCACGTAACAGATTACGACTTTCCTAATATTTCTAACGTGACCCCGAGGATCGTCTTTGACAGACTAAGCCTAGGTTCGCACGGGCGCGTTTTTCGCGCACTGGATTTTCAACTCACTGCGCCGAGAGTTGATAAATTATTTATTTTCTGTAAGTAGGTTTGTACAAACACTTTTACACGTCAATTATATATTTTTAAACTAGATGAGGTCGTCGGCGTTTCCTGACTATTCTGAGTCTTCTCAGAAACACACACAAACAAAACAAACCCAGAACCGAAACAAACTCAGAGGTCACAGTCTCTTTTAAATTCTAGACAAGATCTTGGTCAAATCATGTGAAGACCATGTAGATTGGTGTCTGAAATGGTCTTTTAAGGAAAGGACCACACAAATTAAGCGGACCTGTCCAATCAGTGCACGCATTTGTCAAAAATCGTGCAGCTCAACTTCTGAGTTGAGCTGCACGATTTTTTGACTTGTGGAGCTCAAGTTGAAAATTCAACAGCGTGTTGTTTGACGCGCTGGGATGCGCTCTGTTGGATTCTCAACGCTGGGCTCAACACCGAGAGTTTAAAATCCAGTGCGCGATAAAATCCCGCCACGATACTTTTACGTTCGTGCAAATGTGGGCTTTAGCCCTAAATTATAGAACAAATATTACGTATAGCCCTCAGGGCAGGACCTTTTATTGCGTACGAAAATGTTCCCTTTGTTAATTATTATATTTTATTGCGTCGACCTTTTATATTTTTGATTGAGGAAAAGTTGTTTGCTTTGTCTGATCTCACTTTAGCACGAGCTATTTGAACATAGCTGAAGACATAAATAATATCTGTCTTTAGCTTTGGTCAAATAGCTCAAAATGTATATATTAAGTAGAGGTCTTCTTGATACCTGTCACAGAAGAACTCTCTCTACCACGTCTATGTGTAAAACCTGTTAGTGACAGAATCAATACCTAACAAATAAAAAATAGTTACAATAAGAAAAAATAAACTAGAGAATTTACATAATAGTTTAGGCACGTAGAGCAGAGAATTCGTAATCTCAGAGAATTTACATTTCATCCCCATTTAAAACGATACAGAGAAAAGCAGAAAAAAAAACGGGCCAAGTGCGAGTCGGGCTCGCACACGTTCCAAGGTTCCGTACCACAAGGCATAAACGCCGAAAAAAACATGTTTGTTGTATGGGAGCCCGCCCCCCTTAACACGTTGACTGCCAGATAACAGACAAAATAGAAAACCTATTGTTTGGCGGACACCATGTGATCGCGGTGGCAGTCAATAAGTCAAATATTCATTTTATTCTGTTTTTAGTATTTGTTGTTGTAGCGGCAACAGAAATACATCATCTGTGAAAATTTCAACTGTTTAGCTATCACGGTTCATGAGATTCAGCCTGGTTACAGATAGACAAACAGTGGAATCTTAGTAATAGGGTCCCGTTTTTACCCTTTGGGTACGGAACCCTAACTAAACTAGAGAATTTACATATAATAGTTTAGGTACTTGAATTCGTAATCTCAGATACTTTACATTTCATCCCCATTTATAAACGATACAGAGAAAAGCAGAAAAAATTGATTGCAATAGAGTTTGAATCCTGCTATGTATGACATACATACCTACCTATTATACATGTATTATGTAATAGATTGACAGTTCAGCAAATAAGTTGGTACAGGTGTTGATTTACTTTTTAAAACATTATAGGCTGGTACACAAGTAAAGTTGTTGCTATGCAAAAATATTTGTCAGAGTTCGTAGACATGAAGTACCTACTTAAGTGAAGTAGAAACCATTTTCTTTTCTCCGGAGAATAGCGCGACTCGCAACTTTTATGCACGATTAATATTTAAATATTTAGATTTTTTGTTCAAAGAATGATGGGCATTTTTGTATAGAGCCTGGCCTGATGACCAATAGAGTTCTAATGAGATCGAAGAATGACAGCCGGGACCACCGGCATAACGTGCTTTCCGAGGCACGGAGGGAAAAATTGAAAACATATTTGGTATGCAAAAATGGTCACCCATTCAGGGACCAACCGCGGCAAGTGAAGCTTAACCTGATCGATCGACCCGTGCGGCTGTCATTACGTAGCCACAAGCCCCCCTCAATATTATGAGTGAATAACTACTTAATATTATTAAGAACTGCAGTGAACATTAGCGTCATAAACTAATACGTTTACATGGTACTTGCAGGTCTGAAATGGATGCTTATGATATAAGCTTTCATTTAATGTATATGTGGTTTTTATTGGACATACCGGCCAAAACGCCCATCATTCTTTATTTATTATTAATCATAATTTATGTATAAGAGTAGATTGGACGGTGACCCCCAAATAGGCATTTCCCTGTATCTTGGGGGACGGGAAAAGTTATAGCGAGTTCAATTAGGAATCCGGAGTGAATAATTAAATTGTGAGAGTGGGGCGTCCGGTGTGACAATATCTGAGACAATATCACGTTGTTGAGCTCCTTAAGTTCTGAGTTGAGCTGCACGGTTAATGACAAATGCGTGCACTGACTGGACAGGTCCACTCAATCTGTGTGGTTCTTTCCTCAAAAAACACCAATCTACATGGTCTTCACATGATCTGACCAAGATTATGTCTGGACTTTATAAGAGACTGTGACCTCTGAGTTTGTTTCGGCCTTTCTTCTCAGAGTAGTCAGATAGGAAATGCCGACCTCATCTAGTTAAAAAAAAATACCACTGACGTGTAAAAGGGTTTGTACAAACCTACTTAAAATAAAATCATTGTAACATGTATCATTAGAGTCATCGATATTTCGCTTTTGACTATACCTATGTGGGTCAGGAAAAATAAGGTCATCATCTGCCTAGCCTTTTCCCAACTATGTTGAAGTCGGCTTCCAGTCTATTCGGACGCAGCTGAATATCAGTATTTTACATGGAGCGACTGCCTATCTGACCTCCACAGCCCGGTTACTGGGTAATACAGAAATCCCTTGGTAAGACTCGTTGTCAGACTTTCGGACTTCTGACGACCCGTAACGACTGTTAAAGATCCACAAATGACAGCCCGGACCAACGGCTTAATAATTGCTTTCCGAGGCATGGTTGGTCACTTGGTATGTGAAGATGGTCACCCATCCACGGACCAACCGCGGTAAGCGTAGCTTAACCTGATCGATCGACCCGTGCGGCTGTTATTACTTAGCCACAAGCCCCCAAAAAGTATTATTAGGTACCTAGTACCTACCATCGGAAATTACTAAGCGAACGCCTAATATCAAAATACTCGTAAAGCAGTCATTACTACCGCGTCTTAAATAATGTTTTATCTTCAAACTACATGTAGCGAGGTCAAGTCAAGGTGAAAGGTGCTTTTGCGCACACGTCTTCACTTTTACTTTTATACTACACTGCTTATATTAGGTATTTTAGTAGTATAGGCATAAGCATCGGTGGTTCAGTGGTAGAATGCTCGCCTGCCACGCGGGCGGCCCGGGTTCGATTCCCGGCCGATGCAGTTATCTTTTTGGATCGTAAAATATAGCTTTTCTGGCGATTTTGTCGGGATTTAATTTTTTAATTTATGTTTATAACTTATAGATAAAATATTATGTTGTTGATTAGAAGATAATTACATAATTTTTAATTATTATCAATCTTATATAATTTGGACATTGATAGCGACATGGGTATTAATTAGATAAGATTGCATTTGTGTAATAACAAAAATGAAAAGTAGTAAAATGATTCACCATTTAGGTAAATATTGGGTTTGCAAAAATAAACAGTTTTTGTCGACAGTAAAAAAAAACAAATGCACAATTCTTGGTGAGTCAAATATAAACTCAATCTTCTCTCTCAATTTTCTCTTTATATCTTAGAAAGTATTTCGTATGTTCACAAAAACTTCGGACTTGGCAAAATAATGTAGCGATTTCCATAATATAAATACCTACACATTAAAAACGAAATTGTGATACCTAAATTTAGATTAACTAATACTAGCAAGTCATTTCTTATAAACAGCATCCGCTTTTATAACAAGTTGCCAAAGCCGGTTACAGAACTTAGCGATGGAAAGTTCAAAACCCTCATCAAACGTGTCCTTATCAGAAAAGCATATTTTAAGATTAAAGCCTACGTTGAAGACAAGTTAGTTTGGCAATAATTCCTTCGCAGGATACAAAGGTCTAAAAAGTTACCTATGAACATTTTTGAAAAATATTTTTACAGCCAAATTAGACCGATTTAAAATTTTCCATAGAAACAGAGATTTCCAGTTATCTTTTTGGAAATAAGACATTTCGAAAATGTTCTTAATTAACTTTTTAGACCTTTGTATCCTGCTTATGCGTATGAAGTTTCATTAAAATCGGTTCATTAATTTCGAAAAACAAGGGCTTGAAAGTTTGTATGAAATGCCGTACATAGTAAAGGCTCTTAAACTGAACCGATTTTAATTTCTACGATAACGCTTTGTTACCCGAAATGTCCCAAAGACCAAAGAAAAGATGACTTATTCCGGTCTGAGATAAGGCTAGAAAAGGGCTGGCTACCGACATGACGACTAATAGAGAAGTATGGAAGAAAAAGACATGTTGCTCGACCGCAAATAAACTGGTATAAATCAGGAGAATGACGATAACCTGAAATAACCCATAAAATTACTATTCATTCTGCAAGCTTTTCTGAAAATATGCAAAAACTTTTACCCGTACCTCTGAATAGAATTTACCCGGAAAACGAACCAAACTGAGTCCAAAAGTAAATTTAATAAGGGTTGTCTTAAATCACACGAAAGGGGTCTTATTACCATACCACGCACCATATCTCGAATACTGATCTTTTTATGCAAAACCCTCGACTGACATGAATATCGATCGAGATATGAATTATACATAAATCGACCCACTTGTTAGTAAACTTTATCGTTTGCTACCATTTTTCTTGGAATTGTCGAATGAAATATTATGTCGGGCAAGGAGAATTGGTATTTATTTTTATGAGATTATGTCTTGATGTTACCGTAGTACAGTCACGAGCACTAATATGTCAACGCTTGGCAACTTTAAATTGCGATTTTTTCACGAAATAACGAATACAACGTTGAAATACGACACTTTATATATACCTATGGGTTCGAAAATATTATGTTCCTAATAATATAAAATTTCATTCAAAAATAAAGGAGAAAATCGCCTTTGAATGAAGCCAAGTGTATACATACTTATGCTCGTGACTGTACCTATGTACGGTCTGCATCAAATTTGCTTAAGCACAATAAAGTTGAAATTTCTGTGAACATGCTGTGCGCCATCCCCGCGCCCGCGCCGCGCAGGCCCGTACCTACATCTGTGTGTGTACACTGGCTAACGTCGAACGAAACCAAAATAACTATACCGTCGCTTTTTCACACGCGCGGCGTAATTACGTATGACCTTGGTTGGTTCATACGATTGCTAAAATTTACATCTTCATAACAAGTACCGCTAGCGGATAGCGTTGCGTATTGGATTATTAAACAAGTTGGCCTAGGTTCGAATCTCGAGGTTGAAACTTTAATTTATCTTTTCAACAATAATCTTATCTTTTTTTATTATTATTCGATTAATTAATACACGAGAATAATAATGTAATATTTATTTTATTTGTATTATTATATTGTTATTGAAATATGGGATTAAAAATAAAAAAAGATTTTTAAGTGATTTCAAAATTTTTATTCGTTATAATTTTATAAACTTTAAAACAGTTTATTTTCTCATAAAGAACAATTTATTGAAGTAAAGCAAGTGAACTACGACCATTAAACTTAAAATATTAGTATCTTTAATAAAATAATATTGTTCTATAATTGCGGTTATAGCTTAAATATTCATTTTCATTATGAAAAGAAGATTGAAACTATAAACCTCAAAATAATCCTTAATACGGTTAAGACGCAATATTATTTTAATATTACTAAAATCAATTTGTAATTTATAACTTAATACGTTGTATAACCCCCATTATTATCCATGCTATCAAGTAAACGCTGGCGTATGGATCCTATAATATTTAAACATATATCTGCATATTTCCTTGCAATGCAACTTCATCTGGTAACTGGTTGGTTAAAACCACTTGTTTCTTATTCACCGACCAGCTGGGGCCTTCCACTGTCGCGTTCGACTGGTAAGGACCCTCCGACCTTTTGACCTTCCTACTCACAGTAGGTAGTAGACATGTGGGCCGATCGGCGTGGCGCACGCCGCCGGTCATTTTAGCCACGCCGACGCCGCCGGATTTCTCATCGGCGTAATCGGCGTCAAAATCCAAATAATATTCTAGATTATGTATCGCACATTATTTGATGCCGGATGCCGTTAATATAATGAGTGCATCAAACTCAGTCACAATCAATGTTGTACTGGTTTTTAGGTGTAAAGAAGAACAAGCGTTGGAACAAACTGAGGACGAACGAGGTTCTTATAATGAGCCGCATGAAAAGAAACATGTTGTCGAAATTAGATCACCGCTTTCCCATTAATAAATTGACTATGGCGGCTGCTCTTCTCGATTGCCATTTCCAAGGAATGTCAGTAATTGACAAATATCTTGAGGAAAGAGGGCAAACGAGAGTTTCCTTTATATCTGCATTTGTGAGAGAACACGTCAGGGGCTCTGATATTTTACAAGAAACAGCTAATTATCCCAGTGAGTCAGTCTCCTCTACTTTTCTTTTGGCTATGTCCCAGAAGTATACAACTCCTGGTAGTATCACTAACGTGGCTGATGATCCTGTGGTGGTTGAATGTTGAAAATACTTTGGTGGATGAGCCCCTAAGGCTGTGCTCGACGGAAACATACTTCGTTATTGGAAGGAAAAGAAGAATACTTATCCTTGGCTATTCAACTGCGTTAGGGCTATCATGAGCGTTCCCGCCACAAACACGCCCAGCGAGCGAGTTCAGTCGCAGGACTAACCATTACGGCAAAAAGGTCACGGTTTAGTCCTACTTCCGTAGACATTTAGACAAAATTATATTTATCATCATCATCATCATCATTTCAGCCAAAAGACGTCCACTGCTGGACATAGGCCTCCCCCAAGCACTTCCACTTCGACCGGTTCTGTGCTTCTCGCATCCAACGGGTTCCTGCGGCCTTCACAAGGTCGTCGGTCCACCTTGTGGGAGGCCTTCCAACGCTACGTCTTCCGGTACGTGGTCGCCACTCCAGAACCTTTCGGCCCCATCGGCCATCTGTTCTGCGAGCAATGTGCCCTGCCCACTGCCACTTAAGTTTGGCAATTCTGCGGGCTATGTCGGTTACCTTGGTTCTCCTGCGGATCTCCTCATTCCTGATTCGATCACGCAGGGAAACTCCAAGCATAGCCCTCTCCATTGCCCTTTGGGTGACTTTTAGCCTTCTTATAAGGCCCATTGTGAGCGACCACGTTTCAGTGCCATAAGTCATCACTGGCAACACGCACTGGTCAAAGACTTTCGTCTTGAGACACTGCGGTATGTGGGACGAGAAGATATTGCGTAGCTTCCCGAACGCTGCCCAGCCGAGTCGGATTCGACGATTGACCTCTTTCTCGAAGTTAGACCTACCTAATTGGACAGTTTGTCCGAGGTAAACATACTCGTCCACGACTTCGAGTGTAGCGTCTCCGATCTTTATGGGAGTGGGTGTTACATGGGCATTTGACATGACCTTCGTTTTGTCCATGTTCATTTTAAGACCCACTCTTTCGGAGGCTCTACTGAGGTCATCGAGCATTGTACTGAGGTCCTCCATAGTCTCAGCCATATCGTCGGCAAACCGAAGGTGAGTTATGTACTCGCCGTTGATGTTGATGCCAGCCCCTTTCTAGTCCAGAACCTTGAAGACATCCTCCAGTGCAGCGGTGAACAGTTTCGGAGAGATAACGTCTCCCTGTCTTACACCTCGCTGCAGAAGGATAGGTTTCGAGGTCTGATCCTGGAGTCGGACTGACATAGTGGCGTTTTCGTACAAACACTTCAGCACCTCGATGTACCGATAGTCGATCGTTGAAGAGACTGCAGCACAGCCCATGTCTCGATCGAATCAAAGGCTTTCTCGTAGTCCACGAACGCTAAGCAGAGAGGCAGGTTATATTCTTCGGTCTTCTGTATAACCTGTCGCAGCGTATGTATGTGGTCTACGGTGCTAAAGCCTTTACGGAATCCGGCTTGTTCGGGAGGCTGGAAGTCGTCAAACCTGCGCGCGAGACGGTTTGTGATGACTCTCGAAAACAGCTTGTAGACATGGCTCAGGAGTGAGATGGGCCTAATTCTTAAGAAGGGCATTGTAGCCCTTCTTAAAGAAAAGTATCACCACGCCTCTGTTCCATGCCTGTGGTGTTTTGCCCTCGAGTATGACGGAACCAAACAGCTTCTGAAGGGCCTTAAGAACGGGTTTTCCGCCGGCCTTCAGCAACTCGGCCGTAATTCCGTCATCACCCGGCGCCTTGTTGTTTTTGAGCTGCTTCAGAGCCATCCTAATCTCGTACAGGCTGACGTCCGGGATGTCTTCGGTATAGTGCCGGGTCAATCTAGCTCTCGGGTCGTTTGCCAGATTCATAACGGGGTTACTTGTTGACGTGTATAACTGTCCATAGAACCTCTCGATCTCCCTCAACAGCTCAGGTTTGGCGGATACGATCCTGCCATCTTCGGTCTTCAGTTTCATAAGCTGGCTCTGCCCAATAGACAGATCTCTAGCAAAGACCTTGGAGCCTTTATTTCGCTCTATCGCGTCCTTAATGCGGTCTGTATTAAAGCGGCGAAGATCGCTTTTCAAGGACTTGGAGATCTGTCTATTGAGTTGCCGGTAATTTTGCGCATCAAATTATAATAAGCGAGGTGTAATATTATAATTAGAAGAATAGCTTTTTATTTAAAAGTCATGATATAAACACAACGAAGCATTATAATTTGTATGATTATTCACCTTCATAAGAAAATTTATTAAATTATAAAGGAAATCACAGTATAAAAAATGGATGAGCTCAATGTAAATGTTAAACCAAGAAGATTATTTAAATCAAGATCAACGGAATCTCTTAACACTTCTCTTATTAGCACGGACTCTGAATATTTTTCAAAAAGTTTAGACCTATCTACTAATGTTAATCATAGCTATATCGAAGAATTAAAAGAAGAAATTAATAGCTTGAAATCACAATTACGGAGTACAGAAAATGAACTTGACACTGCCATCTTAGAAAAAAATTGTATGTTAAAAGAAATTGAACATCTTAACCAGCAGATGGTTGCCTTGAAACAATTATGTAAAAGTCCTTTGCCAACATTAAAAAGAGCTACCCCAAAGTCCCAGAAAAAACGAACTACCAAATGTTTAACTATAAGTACAGAAGAAGGGTATGTCACTACTCCCCAGAATGTCACTATGAAACAGCTAAGGCATGCGAAAGAAGAAAGAGAAGTCTTGAATAGCCTACGACTGGAACCGAGCTTGGATGAATGTTATAATAAAGATAATCGAGGCCATTTGAAATGCAATAATACCAGGAAAGATATCAGTTTACAAACTGACATAAATTTTAGTAACACTGACATAAATTTTATTAAGACTGACAATGATAATTTAGGATGCACCTGTGTAGGGAAGGTTTTAATTGAAGATGCACCGACTGAACAACAGCAACCTCAGGCTCAAGTTGAGAATAGTGATCGTCTAAGTAATCAAGAATGTGGCAAAATATTTCTTCTATCGGATAATCAAGGGAAAGGCATCGTTCAGACGCTTATCGAGAATAAAAGTGAACTTATAATCAGGGATTATAAAATACAATCTATAACAAGACCAGACGCAAGAACGAAATATGTCTTGTCGGACTGTAGCAGCATGGCTAAGACATTATCAAAAACCGACAATGTTATTATAATGACAGGGAGTAATGATGTAAATCCAATAGAGTTTATGTCAGAAATATCTATAGCGTTGAATTTTCTTAAAAATTGCAATGTATTTGTAGTAAATATATTTAATAATCTTTGCCTTAATGAATGTAAACTAAATAATCAGCTAAAGCTACTTATCCGAAACTATGAAAACTGTACATTTATTGAAACCGACAATTTATCGACTGTTACACAACAAATGATTCATCAGATAAATGTTATCCAGTACAGCAACAAATTCCTCTCTTATAACAACCACAAATTCAAAAAGGGTATTGAAAATCAGAAAACACTGCCTTTTTATTTCCGGAAAAGTCATGATAACGTAAAACCGAAGAAAGGAACAATACCTTATTATTTTCCATTAATTAATAGAACCTCGCAGATAAACTTCAATGATGTAACAGTAACTAATAACATTAACATCCAACCAAGGAAAGGCACAATACCATATTATTTTAAATCCGTTAAACTAAACTCACAGACAGACTCAAATGATTCAGCGGGGACAAAAAACCATCTTTTTCGTAACTAAAAATATATTTTCCGTGTTTCACCAAAACATTGCTGGTGCTTTAAATAAAATGCAAGATTTAGAGGTAGCACTAAGTGAGCTGCATGATTTAAAGGAAAATGTGGTAGTGGTATGTCTAAGTGAACATTTCATAAAAAGAAGTGAAGAAAAATATTTGAATATAAATAATTTTTACCTCGGTGCAATCTATTCCAGACTAGAACGACGAGGAGGTACGTGTATTTTGTGTAAGAAAGGTTTCGAATGTGTTGAGCTAGATGCAGTAAAGGAATTTGCTATTGATAAACATTTCGAAATATGTGGTGTTGAAATTAAACAGCTAAAGCTAATTATAATCTGTATATATAGGATACCAAACTCTGACATTAATATTTTCTTTGATCATTTCACGAAAGTTATAACAAGACTTCAACACAAAAAATGCAATATAGTAGTTTGTGGCGACTTTAATATAGATTTGCTATTATCTGATAAAACTAGTATTGCATTTAAAGAATTGATGCTTAATTATGGACTGAAATATCACATACATGAACCAACTAGGCTTAATAAATGCATAGACAACATTATCAGTAATATTCATAATGTCACTGGTAAGACGTATAATTTGTACCTGTCTGATCATAACACAGCGCAATTAGTCAAAATTGAACAGGAAACTTCAAACCGAATGGGAGTGGATTACTCTTTCATGACTATAAATGATTTAAATAAAGAGAACGTCTCAAAATTCGTGGATTACATCAGCTGCTTAAGCTTTAGTGAAATCCATGATATAACAGATACTAATGAAGCCTTTGACAAATTTCATGATTTGTTGACATTATTTTATAATCTATGTTTCCCTTGTATTAGAGTTAAAATTAAACATAATAGTGGTAAACCTAAATGGATAACAAAAGGCATAAAGAAATGTTGTAATACTAAGCGGTCATTAAGGTACAAGTATTACTTAAATAAAAATAATGAAAATAAGAGTAAGTACAAAACGTATTCTAAATTATTACGAAAGTGCATGAATAACTTACAGTCCTTGTGTAATGAAAGACACATAACTTTTTCTCGTAGTAAAATTAAAGCCACGTGGGATGTTGTGAAGCGCAACATGGGTAACGAACCTTCTAGGGAATATATCAGTAAAATTATTGATGGTAGTATAACGTTGACATCTGGATCTGACATTGCTAATAAATTTAATAATCACTTTGTTGACATTTCTAATAATAATGATAATTGCTCTACTCTTAAAAATAACAAAACTGACATACATAAAATAGAATCAAATGATAAAAGCATATTTATAGAACCCACTAACGCCTCTGAAATATATCGTATCATAATGTCTTTAAAAAACACGAAATCGGCTGGGTATGATAACATCACAACCGAGCTCGTTAAAAAAATTTCTCAACATATAGCATCACCATTGGCTCACATTGTCAATTTATCCTTAGAACAGGGCCGCTTTCCTGATAGGCTAAAACTGTCTTTGATAAAGCCGCTATACAAAAAAGGGTCTAAATCAGATGTTGACAATTATCGACCTATCGCTCTTTCTCCCATAATATCAAAAGTTTTTGAAAAAATTATGTACAGGCGAGTGATGAAATTTCTTATTAAACACAATATTCTTATTGACCAGCAATACGGGTTTAGACAAAATAAATCGACGACTTTGGCAATATTTACGCTAGTGAAAGCAATGATGACGAATATTAATGATAAAATACCTACTTGTGCATTACTTTTAGACTTAAGTAAGGCGTTCGATCGTGTTGATCATACGCGGCTTCTAGAAAAACTTGAAAGATACGGTATCAGAGGTCCAGCAAAAGAATGGTTTCAATCATATCTAACTGACAGAAAACAGGTAACGAGGATAACAAAGCTGAACAAATTAAATAACACTTTAGAAGATTTTGATTCTGAAGCACGGACTAATTGCTGTGGTGTACCACAAGGTAGTATCTTGGGGCCATTATTGTTCCTTCTTTACATAAATGATTTGCCTCAGTCAATAAAACATCAGTGTGTATTGTTCGCCGATGACACCACTATTATTATTAAATGTAAAAATTTACAAAAATTTGACATTGAAATTAAGCAAGCATTAAATGACATTATAAAATGGTTAGATATTAATAAATTAAAAATAAATATTTCCAAAACAAATGTGCTTTATTGCAAAACATTTAAAAGTAAACCTGTACGCCTTAATGTTGCACTTAACAATAATAATATAGAACAGGTACGTAGTGCAAAATTCCTGGGTGTAACACTTGATGAGCATTTTACTTGGAAGAATCACATCGAAATAATTTCTAAAAAAATCAATCAGTTCGTATTTGCCTTAAAAAGAATTAATAATATCACATCTTTGCGTACCGCCCTAATGGTGTATCACGCATACGTCTGCTCACTAATACGATACGGTATAGTAGTGTGGGGAAACTCTTCCGAAATGGCGAAGATCTTCATCGCCCAAAAAAAATGTATTCGTGCAATATTCAAAATGCAGTGGTCTGACTCATGCAGGCCTATATTCGAGTCGCACAATCTATTGACTGTCCCATGCATTTATATTTACGAAATTGCCAGGTTTGTGAGGTCCAATCTTGAACTATTTGAACGGAAAAATAACACAAATAAAAGGAAAATTACACATTTAGATTTTGAAATGCCCGTTCCAAAGCTAGAACTTTTTCGGCGGAGCTGCGTTTACATGGCTCCCCTTATTTACAATGCTTTGCCTAAGTCAATTACTCAATTACCCTTCAATAAGTTTTGTGTTGCGTTGCGGAAGTGGTTGTTACAAGAATGTTTTTATTCGATAGATGAGTTCTTTCAAAAGTGTCCCTGTAAATTCTATACAATAAAGCACAGATATAGTTAACTGTTATGTAGATACATAAATTGACAAAATGTAGTTACGTAATAATGAAAATCTTAAATGTAAAATTGTACTATTGCATGCTAAATATTGGCCAAATGTGTGTTACTTAATATATTTTTTTTTATAAGAACTTAATGTACCTACCATATTTGATGCAATAAATGAATTGAATTGAATTGAATTGAATATATTTATACATGATAATTATGACATGTGTAAGAAGCAATTACAAAAGCTAAAATAATTTGCTTCTTGTTCATAAAATTTTATTTCTTTTCTCTCTTTTCGTACTAGTTTGATTGTTATTTGTAGGCATAGAGGTTTTTTTGTTATTGAAATTTTGATTTTATAATTGTACCTAAGTATTTAATATAGTTATGATAAACAAATAATTCTTGTCATAATTTAAAAAATGATTTATTTGTTCTCTATTAAGCGTGCCTTATGTTGATTACCTATAATAAATAAAAAAAATAATGTGGATTGAGACGTCTTCTATTCTACTTATTTTGACCATCCACGCCGATTACGCCGATGACGCCGCCGCCGCCGACAATTTAAACGCGAGACGCCGCCGCCGGTCGAATGAGCATCGGCGCACATGTCTAGTAGGTAGGTAATTTCTCTAAAACAAAAAAGGAATATTGTAAGGCTACTAACAAAATTATAAAATATTATTACCTACTATTTTGAAACAAAATTATTTTGAAAATAGTTCAAATGTTACAAAATGATTAGATTATAATTTATACTTAATGCTATATTCATCATTCCAAAAGTAAATAAATAAACTCTTGGAAACATATTTTTTTCTTCTATTTAGACCCTAAGGTAAATATAAAACGTTTAATAAAATAACTACAAGGATCAGAGTTATACATTATTTAAATAAATGTTCGATAAAAGAATTAAATCATAATACTCACAGTCAGTCCGGTTTCATCAAATATTTGTGGTATAATATTAAGTCCACTTTTACGCAGCGCGATAATATCCGCTTTCATCTCAATATTTAAATTTGCTTGCGTTTCAAAATGAACAACACCGCTAATAGATTAAACACACTTCACTAACCCACAATATCAAATTATTATCAACCAACAAAGAACCACAACATTCATCTGCATCTGTCCAAGTGTCCACCTTATAATTTATTTATTAAGATTTTTGTGGGTATAATCATAAAGTTTTACGAACTATGTGAACAAGACGAACATGACACGGAACTATATTCAATAGCGTGATTATTCGAGTAATATGCGGGTGTGTGTGTCAAATTACTCATTAAAAGAAGGTCGTAAGTCACTAACTAAACTTCAAGCTATAACTTTGCGACCTTGCATAAGGACTTTTGGTCGACACTGTACGAGTAAGTTATTGTTCTTTTACTAAGTATTATCTACATTTTATTAAAGTAAACTTAAAAAAAATGGTTGCCTGTAAAGTCGGTTTTACGGGCGAAGATTTTACGTGACAACGACCGATCATCCGATCATAGTTGAGTGGGAGAGAGACGCAAGGCATTCGGCGGGCCTCTCTCTCGTTCGGTGACTCATCGTAACGTTACCGAGCGTTACACTTTTTCATAAGTGACTCCCAGTCGCAACCTAATTTAAGACGTTGTCACGTCAAAAAAAAACGTTTGTAGTGGGGGGTCCCCCGGCAGGCCCGAAGTTCAAAATGAAATTCCAACATGGCGGCTGCGAAAGGTATAAAATGATTAAAAATAAAAAAACCTATTGCAGCCGCCATGTTGGTTTTTCAAATTGACCTCACTGTTCGTTACGTGAAGATTTCTATTAGTTACTCTAACCGCAAGCGGCATTAAAGAACTTCGTTCCAATAAAAAGGTCAGGTTTGTATTAGATAGCCAATTTTAAAAGTTTATGAACACTAATGAAATTGACAGCTCCTCCTTTATAGCCAGAATTCTACTAGTTGGAGTTTCAGCAGGCAAATAAGAAAATTTTATCCTATGTCTAGAAGTTACTTTCCACATGACATCATAAAACTTTATTTCCCAAAACACACATCACTATCTCCGATGTACACCGCTATAATAAAACAATCACAATGTATGCAACTTTTTACAGTAAACCAACACGACATGTCCTGGCACTTGGAACTCTGCCCATCCCGGAAGGAGCCGTGTGTCACACCGCGCTGTCAACGTAAAACGAAACGCATTCTTACTAACTTGACATTTTTATTTGAATTTAGAATGCCTTGTTGGGAGCCATGTTTTGTGTATTTGAATGACAGAATACGGAACATGGGTAGGGCATGAAAGTAGAAGGTACCATACACTACAGGTTTTGGTAACAAAGGCAGAATAAAAAAAAACATTATTACTGTTCACATTATAGGATAAAATATTAGAAATGTTTTTTCCTGTTCTGTATATAAACAGGGATGTTGAGACAAAACAAAAGGAAAAGGCAAATAATAAATGTGGAAACATTACAGGGATAGGTGTCAAAATTGTTTTCATTATGACAAGGGCCTCGGGGGTACAAAAAGGTGAAAGACAAACATTATCCCTTTTAGATATCCATAAACGTTACTTAAAGTTAAGTACCTAGTGATTTGTGACTGTTTAACCATTTTTGACGTTTAAACGTCACTTAATTTTAATCATCGATTTTAAAGTTCGTTAAAGACAGCTTATTTTATTTGACTCGTTCTCATCATGATGTGTGGCTATTGTGAGCCTGCTTAGCTTTTTCTATTCATAGCCTTCAAAAGTCCTCTTCATTATTCATACGTTCACTTACTCAAAAATACATTCATTTACATCCAGGTGTTCACGAAATATAAAGCCGTGCCACGACATTTCGTTTGCGATTTTTTTTTTTAAAATCAGCCAGACATAATGAGGTCGCGTCGGATCGCAGTTAGCGTTCCAAATTCAAATAAAATAACGCTCTGAATTTCGAATTTATTGTATGTGAATGAAATTCGGAAGAAGATTGAGGGTTTGAATTTTAGAATCTTTAACTTTTTCTTCTTGAAACTTTTTTTTTCTTTTTTTTTTTGGAATCGTTCTGGATTACAGACTTATGCATTATCCGCATAATCCTACTATCCTACTAATCAACTAAATGTGAAAGTTTGTGAAGATGTTTGGATGGACGTTTTTTACTCTTCACGCAAAAAGTAGGTACTGAACGGATTTGGATGAAATTAGGCACACAGATAGTTTATAACTAGGATTAATACATAGGTTACTTTTTATCCCGATGTTCTCATGGTATCAATTTACGCGGGTGAAACCACGTGGCGCAGCTAGTGTAAATATAAAATTCAAAATATGAAATAAGTATTTTGTCTGTGGTTTAATGAAATAAACAAATATTTTATTCAGTATTAAAATTGGTGAAATATTAACAAAGTCTTAGAAATAATTTATAACGGCATTATAATGTAAGATGCGTTCTAGGTTAAACCTCTATGACAGGCGGCATGAGCTTTATGGTAATTGTATAGGACAATAAAATTATAGGGGCGTCGAAAATGACCTGAACTGTTTCGAGAAAAGGATGGTACGGCCGTGCCGCTTTTTGCTCGACTTGGCGGGGGCACTGCAGTGCCCTCAGATTCTTAACAATACTTAATATTAGAAGTCTTGAAATTATGTCAAAATTTATTTATTTCATTATTTTATACCTACATAGTTTTTAGTATTAGTTTACTTAAATACTTTTAATATTTAATTGAAATAATACTGTATAGTGTAGATACGGGTGTGGACGACATGGTGTGACTGATCGAGAATATTATTCGACTGCCTATTTAGACAGTCGTATAATATTCCCGATCAGTCAGTGCTAATCAGTGTTAATTTTAACACAAAGTTTTAAGATAATCTGCTTAGATTAGCATCTCATTGAGGAAGGAACAGGGCGTGCGATTCTCCATACGTATTCCCCTTTTTTCTTCCTGAATAATGCCTCTCAGAGCAATATATTTTATTCATAAAATCAAGGTCTGCTTCACGTTCAGACCGGCACCTCATGAGTAGGTACTTGGTATCCTACGGCGCAAATCTTCATATGGCCACCGGTGGTACATCACCGCCCCATGAACCAAAAGTCTTGCCGGGCGGGGTGCGCCACCGGTGGACACGGACAGGAATTATGCTTTCTCTCTTTCTAATAAGCTAGTAATCGTAATATAAAGTAAAGAGTTTTGTCTCATAAATAAAATAAAAAAAAAGAAAAAAAAAAAGGGGTAGATATTTCTGATCAGATGGCGTCGTACTATACCAGCCTTAGAAAAACCCTAAAATGGTACCGCAAGCTAATCATTGAGATTGTCTGTGGCACAATGTTGGTAAATGCTTGGGTTATTCACCAAAAATTTGCAGCAGGAAAAAAACTAAGTATATTAGAATTTCGGGAACAAATAATAAAAGAGATGATTAGCAACCCCAACACTGATAATCAACCCGATGACGCTGCAGAGGAGGGTAGGCCCCATGCACAAAGAAAGCCAAAACACAAGTTAGAGAAAACGGAAGGAAAGCTCAGAGATACCCGAAAGAGATGCAGACCTTGTTACGACCATTTTACAACAATCGAATCTGCGAGTATGGCTAGAAAAAAATTGAAACGCGTAAATACATTTTGCTCTGCGTGTGAAAAACCAATGTGTTTGGATTGTTTCAATACTATTCATGCAAAATAATTTTCATTTTATACCATCCATTGGCATTTTATTTTATATTTTTTTCAATTTTGATTTAATTTTCTTATTATTACATTCTCTCAACGTAATTTATCATAAACAATTCGCATTTCGTACAATTTATGTCGTGATTATGTAAATTTTTTTCTAATAAATACAATTTTTCAATACTGTTTTTTGCTTACTTTTCGAAATTATATCCTCCTCCTGAGCTACACTATGAAAATTTGTCTATTTTACTAGGCGGGAACGGTAAATACAACACTTTCTCTCAAAGCGGCGCGAATTTCTTAGTACATTGAAAGTATAGTGTGACGTGGCCACCGGTGGTACACCTCGCCGTGGCAGCAAATAGCCAAATACTCCGTGCTCCACCGGTGGTACACGCCGGTCTGAACGTGTTAAACACGTTCATGACATCACATTCAGCATTTAATCTAATAAAACTAGTAAAAAAATATGACCCTATAAAAATTACAAAAAATGCCCTATTTTTACGACCGTGATAGAGGACTGACTACCAGACAAATTCGAAAAGTTTTTAACATTAAAAAAAAATGTTAGGAACCTAAACATACTCTTTCTTAAAATGTTAAGTAATGTAAAAAATAATTGAATCGGCTCAGTTTTCGAGGAGAAAAAAGGGGAATGCGAAACGTCGATCTCGTCAGAGTTTTTGTGATAATTGTGGACTGAGCTGCAGCTGTCCCTATCATACACTACGGGGGTAGACTTGAGGTAAGGCGACGGCAATAGTTTATTCAAATACCTATTTTTCAAATTCCTCGCAGGCCCTTTCCCCTCTATGATTTAAAAGTTCCAAAGAGTTAACTTACCGACCTTCGTTGTAAACTGTAACATAACAATCAGCCTATAATGTTCCCACTGCTGGGACACAGGCCTCCTCTCTACGAGGGGAGTGGGCCATAATCCACACACAGGCCCGGTGCGGGTTAGGTAGATGTCTTGGAACTTTGGTTCTAAGACATGGACGGTTTCCTTACGATGTTTTTTCCTTCACCGTTTTGAAAGCAGTGGTGTTGATTATTTGATTTACTTATTTACAAAAATCAATCTTTAGTCGATTCTGTAATAATCGATATGAAGGTACTTATTTAAAAAAAATAAAATTCTTTTTCAACCGCCATCTCTAATATTCTTTACTTGCCTTTTGAGCCTTATAAAAGATGGATGCATATCCTTCCTAGTGACTTTCTAATTGGCTAATAATATACTTACAGTTATGAAAAGCCTATAACTCGTTTTATTGAACCTAGATTTCCTACAAGTGGTGATGAAATTAAATACTCAAAATAAAGTGCCAGGGTAAGTCGTAAGTCGGGCCACCACAGCTCGTAAACTGAAGGTACACGAGACATAGAAAATATAGGTACCCACTAAACTACTTAGTCATAAATTAGAGTAAGCTGCTGATTGCAAGTATAAAATTTAGTTTTGTTTTTACTATAAAACAAAAGGCAATATAATAACAAAGCGAACCATAAAATAATAGCATTTAATTTTAGCATTGTTTTGTTAAAATTGAAAACAGAATAACGCTATTATTCCGTTATGACTTTTGTCTGTCATTGATATATTTTATAGCGGATAGTTCAATTGTTTTGATACAAAATATTCTATTGTAACTGAAAATAACGTTACTAAATAAATAAATAACTGTTTGTTATTGGAAAGTATGTATAGTAGGTATTGTTCTGTATAATTTCAGAAACAATGCAAAATTTTCTAATTGGAGGTTATTACCTTATCATATTAATAAAATATTTATGAATACTATTAAAATATGGGGCTCGTGGCTAACTAAAACAGCCCTACGGTCGATCAAAGGTTAAGCTACGCTTGCCGGGGTCGGTCCGTGGATGGATGACCGTCCTTTACATATCGAGATCCCCTCCGTGTCTCGGAAAGCACGCTAAGCCGTTGGTTCTCTCATTCGTAGATCTTTGACAGTAGTTACGGGTAGTCAGAAGCCCGAAAGTCCGACAACCAGTCTTATCAAAGTGTATCGGGTTACACAGTAACTGGGTTGTGGAGGTCAGATAGGCAGTCGCTCCATGTAAAAATACTGGTATTCAGCTGCATTTGGTTGGACTGGAAACCGACCCCAACATAGCTTGGAAGAGCTAGGAAGATTGATTTTCACTTACCTACTTGTTAACTCTCCTAAGCCCCTTTGGTCTCGTGGTCGCAAGCGCCACAGATGAGCGTGAGGTCCTGGGTTCGATTCTCGGATCGGGTAAAAGTGTTATTGGGTTCTTATACCCCCGTGTCTCGGTCCTGCGCCTGATCCCACTTCGGTCGTGTCGGATGGTCGTCCCATCAGACTATAGAATAGAATATAACTGCAAATCAAATATCGAGCTAAATGAAAACTATAACCGACGGAACAAGAATAGATTAATACTACCCATCACAAACTTAAAAGTTATCGGGAAAAGCCCATACTATAGACTAGCTAGATTATTTAACAAGCTACCGGAAAGTTTAAAATCCCTACCAAATACCTCAATTTTTTCGAAACAGTTGAAATCTCTGTTAATAAAGAAAGCTTACTATACCGTTGAAGAATTTAAAACTGACAAATTGTGAATCGATCGACCTTGTAATAGCATGCTTGACGCAAATGTAAAATATACTAATTTACCCGTATGACTAAAATGATAGTACTTACCTATGATTAATTTTAAAATATTTTTTTGTAATTATGTTTAATTTTTAATGTTTAGTATAATGTAAATTTTAATAATTAGAATCAATGATATAAATAATATTATGTAATTATTATTATGTAATTTGTTATATAAAATTTGCAGTGCCCTTACAGGGTACATGTATTAATACTGTGACATGAAATTTGAATGCATGCCTACTAACCAGTGTTTACATGTTAGCAAATAAATAAATAAATAAATTTTCTTTATTAAAGTGACCAAGACTCAAACTCAAACAAGATTGTTAGTAAAACTGACGACTATATTAGTAAGCACAGACACTAAACAAAAACACAAGAAATAACGGTTGGTCACCGTTGCGACATCCCATGAGAGATGGCTTAACAGTGACCCACGTAAACACAGTCAAGGCGACTCGCAACCATGTTTAAGACACTGTTGGAGCCGCCCCATACCCTGCGCACTAGGGAAGCGCACCTTTTACGCATTGTTGCGTAAAAGCAATCTACATGCGAATCTGCGAACATCCCTGACGCACTACAGAAACGGGGCAGCCCCACCATCCAGTATCCTAAACGCATTGTTATATTGAGCGCGAAGAGTACTGTACGATCTTCGCGTATATCTAAAAATCAGTACAGTAGGCTCGAAAGAGCGTGATTTTAACAGGAAGTGAGCATCGTGAAAACTACGAGAGTGAGGGTAGAAAGATCGCTCCTGTGTCTGCGCTCACATCTGGTGCACTATAATATCTCCCGCGCCGAAGGCTGATCTCCGCTGAGATTTGTTGCTGTGACCAAATTTTGGCCTGAAGGACTTTTTTTTTAACTGCAACACATCTTTCCTTAAAATTATTCTCAGTACCTACTATGTTGTTCGATTTTCTCTTACTATTGAAAACTTAAAAATATCTTAAAATTTTATTAGGTATTATTACCTAGTACCTATTAAGTACCTAAAAATATCTTACAATTTTATGTTCGACTCTGCTCACAAACTTAAGATATAAATTACAAAATGAATGAAGCATTTGCACGGATGAATCTTCAGATTCTTCATCTCCGAAGTGCGAGTCCGTAAATTGCTTTTTAAATTGCTCAAAAGTCCGCAGTTCACCGATAACTCCATTTTCATTATTGGTTTTTATATCAATTAAAAAATATGCTTGTTATTCCTTTGAGGCACTGGTGTATCACGTATTTTGTGTTTATTTTATCTAAACTACAAGTAATATGAAGAGGTAAAATGAATGAGTTTACTTACATTTTCCACCGTGGTGAAAGGAATAGCCAATCAACAGAAGTCGATTGCCCAGGGTGCGCCGGACGTAGGTAACAAAGGTCGGAGGGTACGTCACTCGGAGAGGCTCCTTTTATGCACTCCTTTCATAAATCTGCGTTACTGAAAAGTGGGCCAAATAATTTTTATTTTTTTTTATTTTTGCCATAGACACGCTAAGAAGAAGGTGATGAATGAGTTTATAAGTAGGGGGAATGTTCGGAACTAGGTACACGATTCTGTAAAAATCTCACCGTGAAAACTTAGGTGAAGTGAGTTTGTTTTTGCTAGGAATTGTCACTATTGACAGCTCACTCCACGCTCACTTCACCTAAGTTTTCACGGTGAGATTTTTACAGAATAGCACCGTTGATCCGATTCGGAATATTCTTTCAGTATTATGAAGCTACATAGGTACTGCAGAGTGTTTTAGATATGTTGTTTCTTCCATGCGGACGGAAACAGTTGTGGGTAGAGCATAATTAAGGTGAATGGGTAGTTGAGATCGCGAAATTCAAATTTTCTTTGGTTTTTTGCAATTTGCAGGTCAGTGTCAGGTTGTATCTTGATCAAAATACAATTCGCGACCTTAACAGGTACATATTTAGAGAATTATAATCATTGGAATCATTAATACATCTTTCTAAGTTAGATGGTTTGGTGGTTGGTGGTAGAAATCTAACTTAGATAGATATATTAATGATTCTAATGATTATTTCTCTAAATTATGTACCTGTTATTGTGGCGAATCACATTATTTATTTATTTAATACTTCAAGCACATAAATGTATAGAGGCGGAATTAATGCCGTAGGCATTTTGATCAAGATACAATCTGACACTGAGCTACAAATTGCAATAAACGTAAGAAAATTTGAATTTCGCGGTCTACCACTATCCATTCACTTAAAGTCGTTTAGCTTGCTGATGCCATAATCAAAGATGGATCACCGAGGAAGGTCCGTACCTACATAAACGAACTACACAGGGTGGTTGGACGTATGAGTAATTAGGTAAGGGTCGCCCCTCATGTAAGCTTTTTTAATGCAGCCGAGAAATTATATCGTCATGAATCAAATTAGGGTTAATGTGTTTTCTAAAACACACAAAGCTGCCAGGTGAAGAAGCTGATGTAAATTTGACTTTATATTAAACTCAAACTATCTATCTATGTTTAAAACTTACCGAATTATCCATGGATGTATAACTGTTTCTGTCTCTCACCAGCATGCGTCCTTTTCTAATCAAGAAGGACGCTTGGCGCGAAGCTGTCAATGTCATAGGGTCTTCAGCTCACCAGCCATATCACCAGGTAGATAACAGCTGCAACACTGTATGTTTAATTTATTACCTGTTTTGTTCGAATGCAAAACAGTTATATTATGAACTTAATCGTGTATCATACACAAGACAGGGACTAATAGGTCTAAATCGGTTATAAAAAAAAATGCTGCTCCATACATTTAGACAGCGTAAGTATTGCACTTTTTTATGATAACCGACGAAACATTTCTGCTCTAGGAGGTGCTGAATTCATGGGTGCTGAATTCATGGATGCTGAATTCATGGGTGCTGAATTCATGGATGCTGAATTCATGGATGCTGAATTCATGGGTGCTGAATTCATGGGTGCTGAATTCATGGGTGCTGAATTCATGGGTGCTGAATTCATGGGTGCTGAATTCATGGGTGCTGAATTCATGGATGCTGAATTCATGGATGCTGAATTCATGGATGCTGAATTCATGGGTGCTGAATTCATAGTTACAGTTTGCGCGACGCGGTCCGTGCCACCCTGATTTTATGAAACATTACATCAAATGTAACAAGATTGTTATTCATTCACTGAACTAACAAAGTAAGATGAAACTGTTTCTCCCAAAGATTTTACTGAAGCAAAATTATTTCTTTTTGTAGAATAAAACGACAATGTTCAATACGTTCAGAAGTCTAAAGTATTCCGCTGATATTCTACTAAAGTTTTTGCCGTCATCTGGTCGTGGAGTGCTGCGCCAGGGAAACGCAAGACGCGAGAAAAACTTAAGTACATAAAGTCTTCTGTTCCGGGTACGTATACCCACAATGCGCTTACTTGATCACTTTTTGATTTACTTACATCGCTTTGAAGTGGATGGTTTGAAGCGTATACAGAGTAAACTATAGACTGCTGCATATCTTCTTTTTCATTCGTACAAGAAAAAGAGAAATATATTAACGTCACTAGCAAAGAAAAGAGACAGAGTAAGAATATTTCTGTCCCTTACTGCGTGTCGGCTAAGCACATCAATGTGCACAACAAGTTTGACGTTTATGAATGGAATAATAAATACTACACCGCGATTAAACGGAAAATAAGATCTTTTTCGTGCATAATTCAATAATAGTACATTTGGCCAACTGTGAAAATGGTAAGTTGCTGTGTAATAAGCTGTAAAAATGATAGTATGATGGAGATTGCCGGATTTTTTTGTCCCTTTCGGTGACACGGATACCATGAGTCTATAGATTACTCTGTTTACGGTTTGAAGTCTAGCCTAAAGTTGGATATATTTCTCTCGTATTAAGCTTTCATTTCCAAAGCTGGGAACGGTCACGCAATAATGGCTGTCAAAATACAGTATTTTTAACCGACTTCAAAAAGGAGGAGGTTCTCGATTCGACTGTATTTTTTTTTTTCATATGTACGACTATGTAAGCGACACCTCTCTATGCAATTGTGGATCGATTTCGTTTTTTTTTTTTAATGAATATGGTATAGTGTACAGTCTCACAGGTGGTCCCATATACATTTAGTTCCGTATTTTCGTTTCTTGCCACCGACTTCCGAAATAAAAGTTATTTTTCACTTGTCGGTTGTTTTTTTTTTGTAAGAAAAGTTTTTTTTGACACCTATTAATGTCAAACAAGTACTTAGGTACTGGTGAAAATTACAGATTTCCTTCGGGGCTGCGGGCTGTTATAATTGACGGAACCGCTTTCTTTGGAAACCAAAGCTGTACGCAGGTAACGTAATAACATCACGACTTTAATTCACAGAGGCAATGGCATAAGTGTAAGTACCTACTATTATATATACACATAATACGTTGAAAAGAGGGGTCCGTGGCTAAATAATAACAGCCACACAGGTCGATCGATCAGGTTAAGCTACGCTTGCCGCGGTTGATCTGTGGATGGGTGACCATCTTTACATACCTTGACCCCTCCGTGCCTCGCAAAGCACGTTAAGCCGTTGGTCCCGGCTGTCATTCGTGGATCTTTGACAGTCATTACGGGTAGTGCGATCAGTCTTATCAAGGGGTATCGTATTACCCACTAACTGGGTTGTGAAGGTCAGATAGGCTGGTATTCAGCTGCATCCGGTTAGACTGGAAGCCGACCACATAGTTGGGAAAAAGGATAGGCAGATGATGATGTTGAAAAGAGCAGAGGTGTATATATTATAATATACACATAAGTATGTTCCACCAGTTTTTTCTAAGTCTTGTGTTACAAGGCTATTGGCCTGTTTCCAAACCATTTAAAATGTAAAAAAAAAATCCACAAAGAAACAGCGTGTTTCCCGAAGTTAGAAAATGGAAGCAAATATTTTCATCCACTAAATCTATTTACCTACTTTTGACCCTTTCATTTAACTACCCACTAACTACCCTTAACTAAAATTCTCGTAAACTACCCGACAGGTACCTACTGTTACCTGTCGGGTAGTTTAAGAGAATGTTGGTGTCCAAATGGTCGCTCCCTAATATTTTACGAGACGTAACTATAATGCTGGCTAAACACTTGGGAACTCATAAAAACACCCCAGATGGCGCCGTTTATACCCCATAAGTTTTTACCATAAATTAGGTACCCCTGGAGGCTGTAAAGGTATCGGTTTGAATTCGCGTTGAGTTTGGTTTTCATTATGCATGGGAAAATTTCTTATTGTTTTATTTTTAGGTGGTTTTTTCACACTGCTGAGCAAAAGTCTTTGTTTTATTTTACTGCGGTCGGACTTCAGAAGGACAATTCCCTAAAACGTTCAAAATCTAGTTGCTGTCTCATTTCGGCGATAAACAAATGTCAATAATTTGACAAAAATGTAGGGAAATTAGAGGTATTTTTGACAGATTGAGACTGAGATCAGACTGTGAACGTTCTTAAAATTACGAGAACTGTTCAAGTCCAATTTAGTAGTTTTTGCCTTATTGGTGTCATTAAAAGTTCTTGGTCTTCGTGGTGTTAGCACATAATTCATCCGAATGGAGGAAACGCTATCTTTTGAGAAAGCACTGAGCGAAAATGGCTTTTTCATTTTTAGGGTATTTTATTTTCTGAGCTTTCGTTACTTTTTCTAAAGTTCTCGGTCTCAAGGACTAATGCAGTCATTTTCTCCTTTTTGGCGTAGTTAGTAGTTTTCTGTGATAGTTTTATTTCAAACCATATTTCATCCGAATGGAATAAACGTTGCTTTTTGGGAAAGTACCGAGTACTAGCCATACCACCATAACCATAATCAGCCTATAATGTTCCCACTGCTGGGACACAGGCCTCCTCTCGGTGAGAGGAGTACTAGCCATTATTATAAAATGTACCTACCTAACTACATATAGACAGTTACTCGAGGTTTCTCTTACCTATTAGGATGTTTGTTTTATACTTTATCATGATTATGGACCGCCATCGGCATGCATGTATAATCTATTGCACGCCATTCAACTTGATTTTCGGCAACTTCCATCCATCTGCTACCAACCATCGTGCGAAGATCTTCGCTCCACCTAGCCTGAGGGCGTCCTACCTTACGTTTGCAGATTCGCAGTCTTTACTCAAGAACGCGTCTATCCCAACGGTCATCGGTTCTACGGCTAATATGGCCGGTCCATTGCCACTTCAGCTTGCTTATTCTGTGAGCTATGTCGACAACTTTGGTTCTCTGCCGGATCTCCTCGTTGTGGATTCGATCCCTCGAGATACTCCAAGCATAGCTCGCTAAGCGACCTTGAATATATGGACTAGCCGTACCGTGAGTGTCCATATTTCGGCTCCGTAAGTCATAACGTGTACGACGTATGAACGTAAACGAAGCAAAATGAGTGTGTAAGTATCGTAGCACACCTGCTACGATACTTACACACTCATTTTGCTTCGTTTACGTTACATGTGGTAGGCTGAAACTACAGAACGCCACCGCGTTCTGTAGTTTCAGCCTACCACATGTTTGAAAGAGTAGATACCTTGTTGTTCTATTTGACGTGTTTCAAATGCCGATACAACACAGCGCAAAAAAATATAGTTAAAAACAAAAACACGTTTTGATTCAGTTTATGTTTTCATTATTTCATACCTGCTTCAAGATTTATTAGAAGTATTATTAAAAAAGTTTATCATTTTGTACGTTGAAAAATTTAATATCATCCAATCTGTTGCAGAATGTTTAATTAAATTACAAGGGACGGTGAAATTATAATATTTGTTTTGATTTATAACGTACAGTCAACAGCAAAAGTAGATGATCAAAATCAGAAATTCAATACTAATGAACGGACTTCGCGTCAGAACTGTGTGGCGTCAAAGTACTACTACTTAGATAGAATACTTTTGAATCACTTCGACGCCAAAAAAAAAAAAAAAACCACCGGTTTTTTTTTGCAATTTTAATATTTTGTTCGTGGGTAGTATCACATCATAAGTATACAGTATACAAACATTTGTGAATCACTGCTGCTTGTGGTAGGTAATGAAAACCTGTACCTATTAGTAAAGTTGTTAATTTTCATGAGTACTAAACACGTAAGTATGTATGTATGTCCCTTCTACCTACCTCACTGTATTTATATACTGCAAATGAGACAGCGAAATGTCGGTCGTCCGGGCGGTGAGATGGGCAGACGACATTGTTACCATCCCGGGTAGAACCTGCATGAGGCTGGCCCAGGGGGGCTCAGCAGTGGGTAAAGATGATGATGATGCGGCAGCGCGTTCTGGTCGTTGAGGTGGTTCCAGTTGAAAGAAAAAACAACGTTTATTTGGTTTGGACTCGGAACGCGAAACAAAAAAGGTACAAATAAAGAAGTGACAATAATGTTTTAACCACAGTAGTGTGTGTGTGTGTGATTGCGACCAGTGACCGTCTTTTGGCTGAGACGATGACGATGAGTCGGTCAAATCGGAAGTAGGCAAACTTGTGACTCCATTGTCACCACCACGGAATAGTGTTTTAACTTATCCTATACTGTCCCACTGCTGGGCAAAAGAAAAATCCTTTTTCCAAGCCACCTCAAATTAGCCCCGAATAGTCTATTTATAGCAGCATTTGTAAATATATCCTCTCACACCTTTGCCCGCCTACGCAGTGAAGTCATTGTTTCAACAATGACAATGACAATAGTTGTGTACACTTGGTGTACCTACCGTTGACGTTTCGAGCACTTTCTCTTACCTACACTTGGTGTACACCATTGGTAGGTAGGTGGAAGGTTCCATACAACTCGATTCCTACCGGCTTCCGTTTGAAAAATGGCACAGTCAGTATTCTATAGAGTTAGACAAATAATATTATAATCTTAATAAAGACATCTACTCCGGCTTAGCTCTTACAAAAATTGACCCTTCGCTACTGATGTACACTGTACGCTTGGAGGTTTAGCGCAATGCGCAATCATGTTAATTGTGGTGAAAGGTGTTCTTGCTCAATTCGTGCATCTTCATAATACTGTAGCTCACGTACTAAGAGCTATAGGTATTTGTGCTCTATGTATAAGCATCGGTGGTTCAGTGGTAGAATGCTCGCCTGCCACGCGGGCGGCCCGGGTTCGATTCCCGGCCGATGCAGTACACTTTTTGTGTTTTTATATCGCCAAAAAAAATAAAATGCTCGCCAACGAAATATTAAAATATCTTAGTTGTATTCTGGAAATAAAAATCCAATTATTATTTTGTTTTTTGTTAGATTTTGGATGGTCGATAAAAAACAACCTAAAAATTTTTAAAAAGCTTGTACGGTCATGCTTCAGATTTGTTGGTCTTTATTTATGATCATAGGACTTTGCACCCTTTTGGAAAAAGGTAATCACGATAAGGGACCTTTTTCAAAAATCCCTTGGAACACACGAAAGAAGTAACCAAACATTTTTTATCAAAACCCGGTTCTTGGGACAACTACAATACGGGTCGAAATCGCATCCCTATGTCCTAATTTCGTCCTGTAAGGAGCTAGCGAAATTCAAAGGGTAAAAGATGAGTGATATGGGGTAGAGATAAAACATCCTATATTATGAATGGGCTTTAGAAAAGGATTAACATAATTTTGTTGATTATCTGATTCTATTTGTAAATTCATTAGTAACGCTTTTATAGGGTGTCCCAAGAAGAGCGCCGGATTCAAATTTGCCGCCATTATGTTAATACGAGCTGTAAGGTGAATTTTTTGACAGTTGTCACGTACAGACCACGCGATTTAAGAATATTATGGAGAACTATTCAAACCAACAACGTTTAATTATTGTGAAAACACATTACAAAAATGGTGAAAGTTTTGCGAAAACAGTTCGCCAATTACGTCAAGTTTTCGGTCGTAATAATGCGCCAAAGGAATCGACACAAACAGTTGAACATCTTTTAAAGGAAATACGGTGCGTTATTGGTGAAATACGGGACAGCATTTTTTAGGGTTCCGTGCCCAATGGGTAAAAACGGGACCCTATTACTAAGACTTCGCTGTCTGTCTGGCCGTCTGTCTGTCACCAGGCTGTATCTCAAGAACCGCGATAGCTAGACAGTTGAAATTTTCACAAATTATGTATTTCTGTTGCCGCTATGACAACAAAGACTAAAAATAAATTAAAATAAATATTTAAGGGGGGCTCCCATACAACAAACGTGTCTTTTTTCGGTATTTTTGCCTTGTGGTACGGAACTCTTCGTGTGCGAGTCCGACTCGCACTTGGCCAGTTTTGTTTAGCTTAGCTTAGTTACTGCGACCAACTGCGAGAAAAGGCCAGTAAGTTAAAAACAGACTCATTTATTTAAAAACTTGTGCGACATTAAAATGTCAATAAGTACATATTTAGAGGATCAGTTAATTTTACAAATGTATGTGTATTACGTCAAATAACCTAGATCATATAATAAATAATACCACAATAATAATAATAATACCTAATACCTAGATTATAGGTAATACGGGCTGGTTTCCGCAACTCCACGTCAAAGCGCGTATTTTGCGTACGGATACCTAAATTATGTAATTTTGTAATATGTTTAGGTATGGTCTTTCTTTTCAATATTGTTTTTTATTTTATTTTCAAATTTTGTAATTTTTTTGCTTATGATCCTTCTTGTGTTGGTCGAAATAAACGATTGTTATTATATGCCGTTTTCGTATAAGAACTGTGGCGGCATCTACATCACCACATACGAACTACGCATCACAGTGACGTCACGCAAAATCCTGCATCGCGCAAGCAGAGTTTACCGCGCAACTAGCATATACACAACCTCCCGACATCATTCGTCGGGCAATTGAATCCCTTTTCTATGGAGGATGAACTTTACATTTTGTTCCTCATGCTTCTATAAAACTAAATTTAGTATTACTGGTGATATATCTGCACGCAGCTCCTATCTTCCTTGATTTACATATGTAAGTGCCTTGTTTCAGTAAATATATTTAGGTAGGTACGACTGTAGTAGGTACTTTCGTCTATAATGCAGTTATTATGGTGAGTAGGTATTTTGCGTAATGTTGCTACCTATAGAATGTAGATAGCACAGTAAGCAGATTTTTTTAGCTTGTGTATTTTTTTACTTACATTCTTCTGAATGATTTCCTCGGTCTGTGGCCAAGGTAGAAGTTCTTTAGTTAAAAAAAAAAAAATTGCGATACCACTTTACTGTAGGTACAGGGTGGCAAGGACATTGACGCGCAAACTGTAATCATGAAATTCAGTACAGACAGCTACCCGAAACTGTCAAACTTTCCCAATCAACTTTGAACCTTATGCTATAGCAAATAAAGTTGAAAATCTATTAAATAAATTTGACAGATTGTAGTATCTTGATGTGCTGGCGCCTGTACATGATTCTAAATTAAAAAAAATAAACGCGGGACGCGTTTAAATCTTTCGTCGGTTATTATAAAAACGGGTCGGGTAGTCAGAAGCCCGAAAGTCTGACAACCAGTCTTACCAAGGGGTACCGTATTACCCAGTAACTGGGTTGTGAAGATCAGATATCGGCAGTCGCTCCATGTAAAATACTGGTATTCAGCTGCATCCGGCTAGACTGGAAGCCGACCCCAACATAGTTGGGAAAAGGCTAGGCAGATGATGTCGGTTATTAAAAAAAAAAAGTTTTTCGTAGAAAAATGCAATACCTACCTATGCGGCATACATTTTTTTAATAAGTATCCGGCGAAAGATTTCAACACAGAGATTTTTGTACAGCCATTGTGAATCCTTTTCCTTCCAAGCAAAGTACAATTTCTTAAAGTAATGTAACACTATGAACTCCACACTAAGTATGATTACATATGAACTTTGTCCGGTTTAAAGCAATTTTCTCGTTGCCGTCCCTAACGGTTATGTGAGGACATAGACTAAGGGTCTTTTTTACACGGCACGGTTTCATTACGGTACGCCTTATAAACCGAAAAAACGTGTCTGTCAACAAGCTTCCATGGTAATCCATACAACACTGACGACCGTGCCTACACATGGCGAATAAACCGTTTTTCACGGCAAGAAAAACGTATGTGCAAAGCTTAAGTAAAAATGTGGTGAAGTCTGAAATCGACCTCTATGAAGTACTGACATGATAATTATTAAGTTGTTATGTGGAATTGTAGTCCATGTGGTGTAATTTGATGTCAGCCTGTAACTGAAGGATAAATGTTTTCACAATTTTGTTTCCAATCATGTAAACCAATGAGTTTTTTAACAAATACCAGCACTCTAATTGTGTAATTCACTATCAATCTCAATCTGAATCATTTTGAAGGATATTGCTAATCGATTGCTTCATAAGTTCAAAAAATATGTCTGCTCAACAATGAAAATAACGCAATGTATGGTGTTGAACTGTCAAAATAAAACCGATTGCTACTGATAGTGTGATAAGCAATCACCCCGCTGAATACGTAGGTACATAATGTGTAATGTGTATAAAAATGTTGAAGTAGTAGCTTCAACATTTTTATGACTTTTGTAAATAGTATCTATGTACTAGACACTATAAACACATTTTGAATAACAATAGTTTCAGGACGTAAACAATGATCAACTCACGTATTTCAAGCCTCTCGCAGGCACACAGGCGCGACGCGAGAGCGCAACACAACTCTAGTAGAACAATTTCCATGAAATTTCCATAGAAATTGTTCTTCTACTAGCTTGTAAAATATGTCAAACAAGTCGATCAACTTGTGTTTGTCGATCAGCCGGAAAACGATCGATCGTCTGTTGTTCTATAATTGACGTTGATCAATGTCTACAATCGTTTAGTCACTATTCGAAACTTTATCTATGTGCAGTCGATGTGGCTTATTGGCTTGGTGCAGTAGTTTAGGTAACACTTCGCGAGACGCTTAACGCCTCTCGACGTAATAACAATAAAACTTCTATTGTGTCTCAATCAGTGTCCTTCAATGTGTTAAGATCAACGTTAAATTCACGTTGATCAATGCTCCCCTCCCTCTACGTCGTATCCTGTTAAGTCGATATACCATAGCATCCTTATTATGGAACGTATATTAGTTTCACTTCTATACGGTTTCCTTATTCTGTGGTTAGAGTGCTCCCCATAGTTAGCCGAGTTTTAACGCTACCACATAAAGCTGACTTGTACATCCGAACGTGTAGACTTATCCTATTTATTTTCACTCTTTTAACTTTGTTGGGTACGCGGAATAATTTAAAACGACGATATGAAGGATTGATTATGGAAATAGGTACCGACAGTCTTTTGAAAGATAACGATAAAATAAATTATCTAAATCCTTGTGAAAACCGCATCAAAATCCGTTCCGTAGTTTAGAAGAAAAACGTGGTCACACAGACAGACACGAGCTTTAATTAATTATAAATGATTACGCCATCATCGTCATGCTTTAAAACTGCCAGGAAGCTCAAGGTCTGGCAAAGTGGCATTTTATTTTATTATTTTCTTCACCTATTAAGTCGGGCAAAAGAATCATGTAATTTAATATCCTATTACAAGAAAGCGATAAAATCGCGCGCGACAAAGGTACCGCTCGTTGCGCGACTTGCGGTGCCTTTGTGTCGCGTGTCGTGTCGCGCCTGTTTGAAGGAGCCTTTAAAATGGAATAAAACACCCCGAACTCCGGTTCAAAAATAGACCAACGAAGAAGTTCCATCAATCTTCCTCTAGAACTACGAGGATGACTGTTCAAAAAGTCTTTTATTACGCTTTAAATACAGTTTGCTACGATGCCACTGTCGCTGGACCATTAGCAGGATGTCTAAACTTGAGAATTATGTGCACAGTGTCGGACATAAGTTGCGCTCTCAAAACGTCTCGCCGACAGATAACTCCTTTAAACATTTGTGAGAACAATGGTCGTTCTGTGTACCCACTCAGGTTAAGTAAACTTCTGGATGCAACATAGACACAGTGTTTTTATAAATGTAGTTTTGTAATGTTAAACGAGAGACATGCTTAGCTACGTTTCAGTTGGACATGCTTAGCTACGGTTCAGTTGGACATGCTTAGCTACGTGTCAGTTGGACATGCTTAGCTACGGTTCAGTTGGAAATGCTTAGCTACGTTTTAGTTGGACATGCTTAGCTACGGTTCAGTTGGACATGCTTAGCTACGGTTCAGTTGGACATGCTTAGCTACGTTTCAGTTGGACATGCTTAGCTACGGTTCAGTTGGACATGTTTAGCTACGTTTCAGGTGGACATGCTTAGCTACGTTGCCTACGTTTCAGTTGGACATGCTTAGCTGCAGTTCAGTTGGACATGTTTAGCTACGTTTCAGGTGGACAGGCTTAGCTACGGTTCAGTTGGACATGCTTAGCTACGGTTCAGTTGGACATGCTTAGCTACGTTTCAGTTGGACATGCTATCTCTTTTGATCGCTTAGTAGATCGCTTTGTAGTCGGTACGATTTATTTTCGAGGTAGCGCCTTATAACGTGCTTTCCGAGGCACGGAGGGGTCTTGAACTCTTGATATGTAAAGATGGTCACCCAACCACGGGCCAACCGCGGCATCGACCCTTGCGGCTGTTATTACTTAGCCAGAAGTCCCTACACGGTTATTACGGTTCCGCCGAAAGATAAAACTAAAATGTATAGGTACTAATAATAAAGCTGAAGTGTTTGTTTGTTTGAACGCGCGCTAATCTCTGGAACTAACAGTCGGATTTAAAAAATCTCTTTGATAGCCCAATTCTTGAGGAAGGCTATAGGCTATTCAACATCAAGCTAGGACTCTTAGGACCCAACCAAATAGAAAAAAAATCTGAAAAAACGCTAAGTACCTAAGAAATAGCGCAGACGGGCGATGCGATGCGACGGGGTGGATCGGGGAAACAAGTAATTTCACGAGGACGAAGTCGCGGGCAGAAGGTAGTAAGTTATAAAAAAAAACAGTTGGTAAAACATAAAGAGTAAACATTTTCAAAATATGGTGATTTAATCTCTTTTCAAAAAGGGTCCTACAAACAGGAGCGACACGCGACGCGAATCGCACGCGACTCACAGGCATTGCTCGTGATTCGCGTCGCGTGTCGCGCCTGTTCGAAGGAGCCTAAGGCCCGGTATCCACCAAAGCGGAGAGGAGAGGAGATGTCTCATTTTTCTATAGAATTTCGTGCCGCTTGCTCGCACGAAATTCTATAAAAAAATGAGACATCTCCTCTCCTCTCCGCTTTGGTGGATACCGGGCCTAAAGTTGGAAGAGATTTTGATTCCTTTACTAACACCATTGTAACTAGGTAAGTGTACAATATTTGCTACGTCAATCTACTACGAGAACAATCGGTCCAACAGAGTTAATGCGGCCGCAACTGGACTGCACACAATCCGACCAGCTTTGCGGAACTTCGTCGAACACACTCACTATGTTATGTAAGCACATTCCATTCCATTAGGAATTTCTTATTAACAGCCCGGAGTTTGCAAGTTGGCGGTGTGATACCCCCGTACCTCGGAAAGCACGTTAAGCCGTTGGTCCTGCGCCTGATCTCTCTCCGGTCGTGTCGGATTGCCGTCCCATCGGACTATGAGAGTGAGGGAAGAGGGAGTGCACCTGTGTCTATAATAATATCTCCCGCGCCGAAGGCTAGTCTCCGTTGAGATTGGCCGCCGTGGCCGAAATACGGTCTGGAGGACTTTATTTACATTGTACTAACTAGTGTACAGTCACGAGCATCAATATGTCAACACCTTGGCAACTTTAAATTGCGTTTTTTCCCCCGAAATAACGAATGCAACGTTGAAATACGACGCTTTACATATACCTCTATGGGTTCGAAAATACTATGTTCCTACTAATATAAAATTTCATTATATAATAAAGGAGAAAATCGAGTTTTAATAAAGCCAAGTGTATACATACTTTTGCTCACGGCTTTTGCTCGTGACTGTACAACCATGTCGGTTACTTGTATGGGTAACAATACTACCGTGTATAGTATTTTTACTTGTGGTAAACAAGTGTACAAACACGCTGTGAATGTGTGCTTGAAGACGTGTAGAGTCAGCACATAAAACGCACACGCACACACATCTCAGACTTCGCCATTATCACAGACGTTGTCCAGAGGCGCAGCTAGTTGCGCCCCGCTGTTTCACCCGCATAAGTGTCGATCCCGTGGGAATATCGGGAAGAAAAGTAGCCTATATGTTAATCCAGGGTGTCAGCTACCTCCATACAAAATTTTATCAAAATTGGTCCAGCCGTTTGAGCGTGAAGAAGTAACAAACATATAAACACTCACACACTCACAAAGTTTCGCCTTTATTATATTAGGGTGATTCACAGCGTGCACTTGGTTACTATAAGTAAAGCGCGCGTCGCTTCGTGAGATAAAAATACTATTATATTAACTGGGTTGTGGAGATCACATAGACAGTCACTTCATGCAAAATACCGGTATTCAGCTGCATCCGGTTAGACTGTAAGCCAACCCCTACATAGTTGGTAAAGGGCTAAGCAGATTGACTACCGTGTAAAAAAAGAAAAGAAAGAAAGAAAATACGTTTACTTACGGTAAACATGACGCAAAAAAGAACATAAACACAAAAAAGAACATAAACACAAAAAACATTGCATCGCTATCGCAGGTATGCTGGAAGAGATTTCTTATGAAATAAGCATCACCTTTTTACCTATTTTTTGTTCTGGTTTTTTTTCTTTTCTGTTTCTAAATGTGTGTACATAAACGGTAAAATAAAAAAAGAAACCTGAAAGCGCAAAAAAATAAAATCAGCTGTTCCCTACATTTATGTTCGCATAACTCGTCAAAATGTAGGGAACAGCTGATTTTTTTTTCGCGATTTCAGGTTTGGTCCCATAGTAAAAGTTGTTCATAATGATGAGTACAAAGACCTCTTAAGAGGTTTTGGGTTAATTCATTAACACCCTGTACGTGTTAAATTCTGCTGCAGTAAGCGAAAAGGACGAATGTCAGCCAAAAATGTAAAGAAAAATAAACCATACTAAAAAAAAGGCGCATCCATTAAGGCTCATTTTTCTCCATTCCTCTTTCTCAGATGTGCCCCTTTTACTTACGGCGGCAGAATTGGTGAACTTCCTTCTTATTTAGCTAAAATACGTATTATTTCTGATCAAGTAATCATCCATAAAAACTTTCTCGGAGAACTCACTCACAATCTGTAAAATTAAAACTTCCTTATTCCGAACAAGTGCCTCCCTCCCGTCTCAACTCTCGAGTCAGCTCGATCCATTCAATAGCTGTACAAAAAAGCGTCTCCAGCTAACTTTAATTAAATTCAAAGCAAAAGTTCCGTTATAAGGCGGAAGGGAACCACGGGAATTGATTGTTTCGGGATACTTTCTTAGAGTAACATAATTAGGAGCATTTATTTTGAGGGACGCTTTTAGGGTTAAAAACAAAATGGCGGTTGTTTTGCGGAAAATCGAAACTTTGGTAACAAAATATTATATTTGCTGTTCCATACGTTTTGACGAAGCAGCTGCAGCAGCTGTTTCATAGAAAAGTGCTATAGGTACCTATAGCACTTTTCTATGAAACAGCTGTTTTTATTGATAACCGACGAGACTGCGACTGCGCTAGTGGATCTAGAACGTCATCATCTGCCTAGCCTTTTCCCAACTATGTTGGGGTCGGCTTCCAGTCTAACCGGATGCAGCTGAATTTATTGTATTTTACATGGAGCGCTACGTTACACTTACACATAAATATTATATTTGTTCTGAAAAATGCAAAAGCACCTTGACGTCTATTGAAGAAATGTTTTTTCCTTTTTATGTTCTTGTGTGAGTTACGGGCCTATTAGCCTAGGTGCATAGAAAGAGCCTCCACATACAGGCCGATACTTTAGTAGGTACCTACGTCCGGTGCACGCTAGGTCAGGCAAGCTATCAATCTTGTTATCGGGTAAATCTTTTTACCATGAGATTAGGTATAGTTGAAAATCAAACGGCTTTTCTACAGAAAATCAGTGGTTATTTTCAGTAGGCAGTAAGATTTCATGATCTTCCATAGATGCTACAACAACTGCAACAATGAAAAGTGTTCAAGAGTCGAACACGAAAAAATCCGGGGATACAACTTTAGCCACAAACTTATGAAGTCAAAACAAGTATGAGCTGACTGAAAACTTGCAAGGCAAGTTTTAAACATATTTCCTGCTTTGTTTGTCCTATTTAGCCGCCTGTAAATTCGCAAGTCATAAATATTCGTTATCCCGCGGCCACGAGCTGCACGCTCAAGCGACACGCGTCTTGCAACAGCGACTGCGGTAAAAATAAATGAAAGAAGTTGTTTTAAAAAAAGATTTTAATTCAGACCAATAACGTCCACTTGGTTAGTAAGATAGGATAAGATATTTTTTTTATTTGTCCAAAACATGAGTATAGCAATACACACATAGGCATGCAAGATCAAATTTAGTATACAAACGACTTCTCTATACAGTATGGAAACCACATATAATGCAATAAATTATACCACATAGGTACTTGTTATCGCCTTGTCTGACAATATCGGTCGCGAAAAAAATCTGCTGTTCCTTACATTTTGACGAGTTATGTGAACATAAATGTAGGGAAAAGCTGATTTTTTTTCGCGACCGATTGGATATACCTACTTGAAACTAATTTCTATAGAGTATGGGTGAACTTTACACCCTGTTCCTCATACCATATGTACGGTCACCAAAAGAGATAAGTAACCAGGGTAGTCAGATATAGTTGAAGTTTACTAAGAAACCGATGGATGTTTTCGAATGAAATTTAATTTGATAAATGAACTGTTTGTTTTCTATTAATTAAATTAAATTTTATTCGAAAACATCCATCGGTTTCTTAATAAACTTCAACAATATCCGTCGACCCTGGTTAGGTACTTTCTCCTTTGGTGACTGAACGTGTAAATAATGTCACTGCAGTTTCTTGCATTTGCGGTGTGGAAAGTACAAAATCAAATCAAATAATCGACACAACGTTGTGTTTGCGATGTGGCCGGCCGCAAGTGTGTGGTCTCGCATTGTGGTTGCGACGTGGTCTTGATGTAGTCAGTATCGCTAATGTGGTCCGTGTGAATAAACTATTTATTTTCATTCAAATTAGCGCCCGTCCACGTCTTAGGCCCGGCGTCAGCACGGCTGAGGATTTTTATGCGACAAATAGAAATATAACTTAATAGTATGACAATAAAATTTAAATTTCAATGACACGGTATGTCGGATACCCTATCTTTATTTTTGCACCTACGATGATTATTATCATTGAAATTTCAGCCCCGTGCCGATGCCGATAGTGGGCGCCGGGCCTTATCGTTATGTTGTTATAGGTACGTGGAATCGGGGCCTTAGAACATGGCCCGAGTCACCGAGACGCGACTTGAGGTGACGCGCGTGCGAGTCGCTTGTCGCAAGTCGCGTTGCAAGTCGCAATCGCAACGCTCGAGGCCTTGAACGGGGCACTTCTTCACGCCTCCGATGTTGAGCCAAAAGAGTTTTAAGAAAATGTTTGAACCATAGGTTTGAACCGAGCACTGTGCTGCAATGCGTTGAAAAAGTTTTGAGGTATTTGCATATTTTTTGCTTCGAGGTGAGTCAGCGTTTTAAAGGATTTATCCGAGAAAGGAATCCGGGCTTTTCTTAAGTTGTTTGTTTAATATGTACCAGCAGCGACCCGCCCTGCTTCGAAATGATTTTTGTTTTTTTGACTTGACAAAACATCGAGAAGTCTTTATTTTAATACATAATGTAAGTTTAATATTACTGTCGTTTAGACGAATCAGCCTTCTGAAACAAATTCTCTAAATGTGTGAAAACTGCATTAAAATACGTAGCGTGGTTAATTTTGGAAGGGTTGTTCCACAAATCCCCATTGAAGCCTCATAGAGTACATAATGGTGATTTGTGAACAAAAAATTCAGAAGTCCTTATTGATTAAAAAATATCATAAGATATTTTTCTGATTTTGTTACTGTAGTCGATCATTTACTTTTATTGTTTCTAAATCTTGCGTTTTTTTGTGTTTAGGTCCTGTAAGCCCCTTAAAATACGCCGTTTATTTGCTTGTCTGGCTTGCATTTGCGCGTAGCGTGGGCGTGGCCGTGTGACGTGCGACCCGCATTGCACGCACGATCCCTCATATATTTTCATACAAAGGGAAGCTACACGGGCGTAGCTTAGCCGTGGACTGCTGTGAAGCGGTGCCTTTATCATTACAGATGATAATGATGACTGTATACTGTTTATTTATTTGCATTTTATTTATGTTATGCTAAGTTTTGGTAATGGGATCTACATTGTTGGAAGACAAAACGTCTGCATGGAGCTGTGGCGATTTAAAAAAAAAAATTCAGTACATTTAAGCTACACTAGGTACCGCGCAGCTACCTCAGGTAACGTCTCAGTTAAGCGGTCGGCCTATAGTCGTAATGGCATATCGAGGACGACTACATTGTCGCGATAAAGCGAACTACATTCCGTGCGCTCTCTGTTTACAGCCAGCGTAGAGTGTAGCCGTAGCAATTAGGAAAGTTTGGCTTTGTAGTCGTTTATTTCTAATGTCGCAACCACACTGTCGCGATAAGGTGAACTACCCTTCGCGCGCTCTCTCTCGCACACCGCACGACGACGTGTTGGTAGTTCGCTTTATAAAGAAGAAAGACAAAAAAAAAAGATTTTTTTATCGCGACAATGTAGCCGTAGCATGTAGCTGTTTACTGTACCTACCAGCATGGAATTACGGAAGTCGGTAAAAATAATCCCAAGATTCAATTTGTGTGGAATTGACCTTGCAATCCCCCGCTATAATGTCAAAAACGTTGGCAACCGCTTGCTATTGATTTCACTAAGCCTCGATTGTAATAATAAGCACGGAATGAGCCAACATTATCGTTATTGCTACTCGTACCAATTCTCCATTTTCCTCAAATTTATTTATACAACGTGCCGCTACAATGGCGACATTAATTTGACACGGGTAGGACAAGTGGCTACTGGCTAGTAATCATAAAAATTCTAACAACATAAAATAAAATAATTTGAAAACTACCGCCTGTGCCACTCGCCGACATAGGCCTTTCTCTCTTTCCTTCATTTCGCCTACTCTTTGAACGTTAGTAGTTTTAATTTCATTGATGCGATGTTATGATCCGTCGTGACCCCGGCAAATGACCCCTGCCGGCCAAGTGCGAGTCGTACTCGCACAATTATTTTATTTTTGGATTGTTGTTTTCTTACTAGTTGCTGTACTCTGGACGCTTTTAACGTGTACGTCTTTTTTACAACGTTCTCACATAATTATAATTGTAAATTCAACATTATGGGGCTTACAGGACCTAAACGCAAAAAACGCAAGTTTTAGAAACAATAAAAGTATATGATCGACTTCAGTAAACAAAGTCAGAAAAATATATGATATTCTTCAGGATATAATTATGCTAGGTAGATAGTGTGTTGAACACATAATACAAATAATTTGATACGATAAAAAAAAATCATGAAGACCTCTAAAAACTTTCTTTTTACAATAAAAACCATACTAATATTATATACAATCATTCTGATTTTTTGTCAGATTATTCTACAAGCAACATACTAAAGCACTAGTGTTTTATTTTTTTAGTCCAAACAATAGATTTTTTGTAATTAATTAATTGTTTTATATTTTGCAATAAATTACCAGCGTTGTGTCATCGCGCTTCTCTTTCTTTTCTATGCAGTCCGACAGTGACCGCGCTTGAGGTCATGTAAGCCCCTTAATGATGTAACTAGGATTTTTGTAAAAATATAATTTAAATAGAAGAGTGTCCATGGAGCTTCTTGCCCGTTCCTCTCCATAGGTATCTACGCTTTGGAATGGGCAACTAGCTTCATATTTTCTGACTGACCGACTTCTTGACAATTCAAAAGTGCCTGTAAATGGTTTAATTGAAATAAATGCTGTGAGTTTGAGTCACACCAAGAGTTCCGTATCACAAGGCATAAAACACCGAAAAAAACGTTTCTATAGAAGAAACGTTTTTTTAAATTTTAACTTTATTTTAGTTTTATTATTTGTTGTTATAGCGGCAACAGAAATAGATCATCTGTGAAAATTTCAACTGTCTAGCTGTCACGGTTCATGAGATACAGCCTGGTGTCAGACAGACAGACGGACAGTGGAGTCTTAGTAATAGGGTCCCGTTTTTACCCTTTGGGGGTCGGAACCCTAAAAAGTAGATAGTATCTACTTTGTTACTAATAAATACTAATAATACCTACACATTCAGTATTCTGTAGAAATATTACATTGAAGATCACATTTCGTCCGAAGAACATAAAATGGATTTGGAACCATCCACGTAGCATTCAGTAGGTATTTCATTTTCTAAGTACCAAAGCAATTTTCTTGAATACGCTGCAAAATATCCCTTATGGAATTTAAATATCTTTGAATCCGAATACAGATTATTATCTATTGATTTTATTTATTCTTTTTGCTCTCGTAAAAGTTGACAGGAAAACTGAAACATCATTCGAACTATTCTGTAAAAATATAATCGTGAATACTTATAGTAAAAGTGCACAGTGTTGCACACCCCTACCATATTTCAAGTTAAACAAATAACAACTTTATTTCAATGATGATTATGTTGATTTCAGAGTGACGTGAGCACTATTGAAAAAGTTTAAAAAAAAATTGAAATTGTAGCGTAAACTGAACTTTATTGTGTAGGAAATAAAGTTATTTTTCCATTAATTCTTAGTTTGTTTACATTTCAGGCAAATAAATTGCGAACGCAGATTACGTAGTTCACATGAAGTGAGCTGTCAATCCCTAGCATTAGGTGAAATGACAGCTCACTTCAAGCTGAAAACATTAGAGTGATGAGGTTGGATTCTGTCGTAACAGTTGATAGAAAAGCTGAAGGACCTGATGTGCCTGTTATTACACGGCAAATACTCTGTCAAATGTATTTAATAGATTTTATATAGAATACTTTTTATCCCGGCATTATGTTTCCACTCACAAAGAGGACGCGGTTGCTGTCCACGGGGACGAAGTCCTGGGCAAAAGAAAGTATTTAATAAATATCTTGATTCTCCAGTAGAAAAGGTGAATGAGAAAAGTTTTCAAATAATGAGCAACATGGTCGAAGCCGAATCGCTAGTGATGGGAAAATATTGCGCGGGATATTAGTTTGTGCCGGACGGTTTACGGAGCTTAGTGTTGTTACTTGTTTATTTGTAGATTATCGGTAACTGTGGAAGAAGCCAGAAGAGTTTAATATCTTCTCGGATATATGGTCTGTAAGTGTAGTTGTATTTGAATGTAGTTATTTATTATTTTGAGTTTATGTGTAGGTATGAGATTGTTTTTTTTTGTAGCATGTAGCAAGCAGTATCATACTGTGGCAGACGGCAGCCGGTCGATTCTGTAAAAATCTCACCGTGAAAACTTAGGTGAAGTGAGTTTGTTTTTGCTAGGAATTGGCACTATTGACCACGCTCACTTTCTCTAAGTTTTCACGGTGAGATTTTTACAGAATAGCACGACTTGTCCCCAATTCTGTATTATTCCCCGCGAAATCTTACCACGTGCAAACCACGTCAATATCGTGTGTTGTTAACAGCAAGGAATCGAAATGTCAACCGTAGACGACATGTATTTTAGCAGTTCAAACCACACCATATTGTGTCAAAGAGAATAGGCTATTTGACTGGTTTCTGATAAACATCTCCGATTATTTAATGGTGTCTAACGAACCCACAAAAACCTATTACTTCAAATTGCATAATGTATTTCTTTTAAAAAATAGTAAATAAAAATGTACTGTTTAAATAAGCCGCCAAAACGCTATCTTTAACAATATGGCGTCGTGACGTCACAATTCACGTAAACAAACGTTGAAACGGTCGAGATACTAGACAAAAGTCACCTGTTCTGTCAACGATAGACAGAAATTTACTAAATCATGACGTCATCTTAAGTTCAGCCAATCCAGACCGTTTTCGATTACGTGGCGCCAGATTTAAAAAGATGAAGTTTTTTCGGGATTTTTTTTTATAATAATACATTGCTTTGTAGTAAAATTAATGCAAATCGATTTTAAAAGCGATAATCTATAGGTACGAGTGTCAATAATTATGACCTTATTTTTTACATTGTCAAATAGCCTATTCGTTAATAGCAGATGTCGTGATAAGGTAAGGAATTGACGTGGATTTGAACTAAGGAATCGTTAAGAGCGTTTACGCCGTACGGCATTTCATACAAACTTTCAAGCCCTATTTTTCGAAATGAATGAACCGATTTTGAAACTTCATACGCATAATTATGCAGGATACAAAAGTCTAAAAAGTTACATAAGAACATTTTCGAAATGTCTTATTTAAAAAAAGATAATTGGAAATCTCTGTTTCTATGGAAAAACATTATTTTTCGAAAATATTCTTAAGTAACTTTTTAGAACTTTGTATCCTGCTTATGCGTATGAAGTTTCAATAAAATCGGTTCATTAATTTCGAAAAATAAGGGCTTGAAAGTTTGTATGGAATGCCGTACGGCGTAAACGCTTTTAAGTGGTCATAGTGATGTGGAAAAATGTCAACTAATTTTTGAAGGCCACTTTTACATCTATCCTTAAACTAGGCTGGTAAATAAATAAATCCATAATACCTACCGTCGTAGTGGGTGTAACTCATTTGTGCAGTAACATGTGGGATTTGAACCGCAATAGTGCAATTTTCAAATAACGAAGTACGGACGCGGCGCCGACTCGGCCACCGAACATTAGTGTTGGGGGGATATTATTGGTAGTTTATTTTTTTTAAATTATTGCCTTTGTTTGCTATTGTTTTTAGCTGATAAAATTATTGCTCACACATTTAAAATTGATTATGAGAAGAATAACAGCATGTCGATTCATGAATATTGTCTATTATGATATATTTTACATGGAGCGGCTGCCTTCTTTTTTTTTTTACGTGGAGAAATGCTCATGCATTCTGCACTACCACGGGGAGATAGTGCAGTTATGTGGGACTCTAACCCACTAAAACTCCACGGTGTCCTCCTCTGCCACTTATGGCGGGAACACGGGCACGCGTTAGCACTCATCCGTGAACCCGCCGCGGCTGTCCGTCACCGGACCCTCCTCCGGGGAGTACTCCCCATCACCGGCGCACCAGAACACATAGCACGCCGTGACCACCCCAGGGACCAAACCAGCACATGGGCGCCAGACGACCCCGTCTCTGCCACCCTTGGTCCCCCTACGACGGGTCAGGTCATTGGCCCCGCCGCCTGCCAATTTTCGGCCGCAGAGGATAGGGAGAGTGGCCAACGTCATACCAACACTCCTCTTCCCCTGCGGCCCCACCGCGTCCGCCATCGGACGGTGGCGACCCCGTCAAGGCCGCGGAAGGTAGGGAGAGCGGCGCACCGTAATACCAGCACTCCTCTCCCGCCGTGGCCTCCAACCCTCAGCCGCGATGCCTCCGATACGACATCGCGGCCCGCCTCAGTTGCGATGTCGCCCAAGCGGCACCGCAACCTACATGTTGGCCGCTACGTCGTCGGCTTGTCGGCAAAAGCCCTGACGAGCGGCCCCTCCTCGGGTTCCTCTTCGCTTCACCGTGGGTGTCCAAGCCACGGCTACTGAGCCCCCCCGCCTCGACAATGCGGGAACCCACCGGGGGGGATGGAGCGGCTGCCTATCTGACCTCCACAACCCAGTTACTGGGTAATAGGTACGATTGGTAAGACTGGTTGTCAGACTTTAGGGCTTTTGACTACCCGTAACGACTGTCAAAGATCCACGAATGACAGCCGGTACGTGCTTTTCACGGTATGTAAAGATGGTCACCCATCCACAGACCAACCGCGGCAAGCGTAGCTTAACCTGATCGATCGACCTGTGCGGCTGTTATTATTTAGCCACGGGCCCCACCTACCTAGATTAACTGAACACTAGAAAAACCCAGTATAATAAAAATCAGTGTGCCTCACTAGCCAACCAGTTCAGTGAGACGGCACGGTTGGCGCAGTGGTTAAGCGATTGACTGCTGCGCTGCGTGTCGATTCCCGTACGGAACAAATATTTGTATGACCTACAAGTAGTTGTTCCGGGTCTGGCTGTTTGTGTATGTGAGTTTAAATGTTTGTAAACGCACCCACAATACAGGAGAAATTCCTAGTGTGGGGAAACGTTTAAAAAAAAAAAAAGTTCCACACTGAAAGAATCGTTTCAGGTTAATTAGCAGGGAGTCGGGCTGGCCTCACGTTTTTAATGAGTCTCGATTTATCAGGCTTCCCTTTGTTTCCTCACTAATTACCGGCGATTGCGATCGGTCAGCAGAGAGGCTTGGCCAATAAAACTTTATCGCTATATGACTGTTGTTTAAAGGTCGCATGTTCGCGTCGAAAGTTTATTTTAACACGATTTTATGATGATAGATAGGTATGAGGGTTTTTATAGTTTACCTGATTTTTATTGGCTGTACAAGGAGTAATGAGTTTTTTTGAGGCAGTTACCGAGTGTACAGGGTTAAATTAAATTAGCTAACAAAACTCCGTAGAAGTGATGGGTATCGATATCACACTAATATTCATCAACTGCCTAGCCTTTTCCAGTACCTATTATAGAGGCGAAAGTTTCTGTGTGTGTGTGTTTATATGTTTGTTACTTCTTCACGCTCAAACGGCTGGACCAATTTTGATAAAATTTTGTATGGAGGTAGCTGACACCCTGGATTAACATATAGTCTACTTTTTATCCCGATATTCCCACGGGATCGAAACTTACTGGGGTGAAACCGCAGGGCGCAGCTGGTCTTATTTAGGTAAATCTTTGAAGACGATGCACGTCGAATTAAATGACTACACCACAAGTTGTATATTATCTTGTTAGTTATCATCATCATCATTATCTGCGGTCGGAGCAACACTTCTTTTTCTTCCATACTTCTCTATTACTCGTCATCTCGGTAGTCACCACCTTTCTAACCATATCATCATTCACACAGTCCATCTATCATTTCTTTGCTCTTCCCCTACTCTTATAGCCATCGACATTCATAAACAAAACTCTCCTCACCACATTTTCCTCATTCCTCCGTAACACATGCCCAAACCATGACAACCGATTTCCGCACCACTTTTCAGTTACCGGTGCCACTTTCAGACTTCCTCTTATGTAGTACTCATTACAATAGGCTATTTGACAATGTAAAAAATAAGGTCATAATTATTGACACTCGTATAGATTATCGCTTTTAAAATCGATTTGCATTAATTTTACTACAAAACAATGTATTATTTATAAAAAAAAACACGAAAAAACTTCATCTTTTTAAATCTGGCGCCACGTAATCGAAAACGGTCTGGATTGGCTGAACTTAAGATGACGTCATGATTTAGTAAATTTCTGTCTATCGTTGACAGAACAGATGACTTTTGTCTAGTATCTCGACCGTTTCAACGTTTGTTTACGTGAATCGTGACGTCACGACGCCATATTGTTAAAGATAGCGTTTTGGCGGCTTATTTAAACAGTACATTTTTATTTACTATTTTTTAAAAGAAATACATTATGCAGTTTGAAGTAATAGGTTTTTGTGGGCTCGTTAGACACCATTAAATAATCTGAGATGTTTATCAGAAACCAGTGAAATAGCCTATTGAAATTGTTTAAAATAGCTTGTTAAATAACCCATAATTTTTTTGTAATATGTAAAAGATAAAAATTGTTACTGTGGGTTATCCTCGGATAAACATATACCATCGCGGACTTTTTTATTGATATTTTTAAGATATAAAATTCCGTAGTACATTAATTTGATCTATCTCGTAAGGTTTAGCCAGCGTTTGCAATGCAAGCGCACAAAAATATGTTTGTTACGACATTACATTACAAATCCTTAAATATCTCGGCTTTTGTCTACTACAATATATATGTATTATACTTATAAACCTTTCTCTTGAATTAATCTATCTATTAAAAAAACCGCATCAAAATCTGTTGCGTAGTTTTAAAGATTTAAGGCATAATAGGGACAGACAGACAGCGGGAAGCGACTTTGTTTTAAACTAAGCTATGTAGTGTTAGAGTATGGATACACAACTGTCAGTTACTTACATTCTAACCGATTCAGCATACCCAATTTATTCTAAGCACTGTATATTCTGATAAGTATAAGAGCGAGTCTTCATGAAGATAAAACTCCATATGAACACAAAAATACTGAAAAATGAATATTTATAGCCTCATTTGGTAATACTTTGGCTGATGCTTCATGTATGCTTTTGAAATAGTCTGTGATCCCGCACTCTTTACTTTTGTTTTCAGAGAATTTATTATGACTACTTTTTAGTGTTTTCTAAATTATGATATTTCATGGATTTGATGGGTTTTTTTAAGCTTTATCGTTACTTGGTAGGTACAGACGCCAGCAAATCAAGCTACTACAATCTGTCAAATTTCTTTAATAGATTTTCAACTTTATCGCCAAAGCATAAGGTTCAAAGTTGATTGGGAAAATTTGAAGTGCTGGCGTCTGTACTATAACGAACGGTACTTAAAAACCTGTTAAAGCATTTTATCTAGACTACTCAATTTCGTAACATAATTATAGTAAAATTGCGCAGTGCTGCACACACCCTATTTCATGTTAAAAAAATATCAACTTTATTTCAATAACGCTTAAGTTGATTTCAGAGTGACTAGCGCTATTAAAAAAAAGTTATAAAAAAACTTTGAAGTTGTAGCGTAAACTGAAGTTTATTGTGTAGGAATTAAAGTATTTTTTCCATTAATTCATATTTGTTTAAATTTTTGGCAAATAAATCGCGAACAAAGATTATGAAATGAAATGAAATTAAATGATTTTATTTTTTGTAAGTAGGTTTGTACAAACACTTTTACACGTCAATCATGTTTTTTTTTTTAAACTAGATGAAGTCGGCGTTTCCTATCTGACTACTCTGAGAAGAAAGGCCGAAACAAACTCAGAGGTCACAGTCTCTTTTAAAGTCCAGACATAATCTTGGTCAGGTTATATGAAGACCATGTAGATCGATGTCTGAGGTGGTCTTTTGAGGAAAGAACCACACAGATTGAGAGGACCTGTCCAGTCAGTGCACGCATTTGTCAAAAATCGTGCAGCTCAACTCAAGACTTAAGGAGCTCAACGATTCGACGAACAATACCAAAGAAAGGACATTTGGGTAGGCCACATAAATTACTCAAACTGCCAGACCATGAAAAAAAAAAAAAACAGAACAGAGAGAATAATAAAAAAAATATATATAAGTATGTAAAAAGACCCACATCGTCTTCACATTCACAATTAAAAAATAATATAATACTTTACAAAGTAAGCAAATGTCATTGTTTAAAAAAAAATATTCATCAATGTCAATGTGTATTAAAAAGAAAAAAAACATTCAAAATGCAGAAATTGGAAGCAGCTCAATCCCAAGCCTTTTTGTCCTCAATATAATCTTTAACGGTATAAAAGGCTTTCTGGCACAACTTACGTTTAATGAAAGATTTGAATTTATTAAGGCTTAGATCTTGAACGTGGCTTGGTAGTTTATTGTAAAAGCGTATACATTGGCATCTGAACGAGCCACCTATTTTCTTGAGCCTGGTTGTAGGTACAACATAGATACGTAACTGGCGAAATGTGGCTGTACTTTACAGTCTCCCCAGGGATGTGATTAAATGATTAAATGATGATTTAATCATTCTAATTCGAAGTCTCCCCAGGGATGTGCCTTACAGGCGTTGCGGTTCCTCTTAAAATACCAATTCCGGAACCCCCCGGTTCCGGAATTGGTGTTTTAAGAGGAACCGGGACCACCCCGATGTGCTTATGGTGATCACCGGGGTGGTTTTAGTGAGGTAAAAATCCCACACTCCCCGACCTCCCCCTCCCCGGAGGTCGGGTGCCTTTTGAAGGTTTTCCCCCGACAACAAAAAAAAAAGGTATACCCCTGCTTATCCCTTAGGCCACAGACGTGATGTTATGATATGTGCTAAATTTTGTTCAGGCTACAATTAAAAATTAAATCAACACGCAACTAAAGTGGTAATCTTGGCTATGAAGATCACTTTGGTTCCTTGTCCGGAGTCTCTATGAGTCAGCTTATAACTACAAGAACTCATAACTACAAGAACTCATAACTACAAGAACGCACTGATTGATTGATTTATAGAGTATAGACTTCTTCGCGCACTGAATTTTCAACTTTCCGCAGTGCGTTGAAAATCCAGTGCGCAACACTGTGTTTTTTGACGATCTAGGCAATGCCGAATTAGCAAAATAAGCAATTGCTTATGGCATCACGTCTCGGGGGGCACCATAAGTCAGAAACAGCACCGAAACAGTATTTGCTAGCACATGAACGGCAAGGCTGTCTAGCATCAAGATATTACAAGAACCAAAAGTCACTCCAGAGATGTGCGCTAATCTGTACAAATCGCTCGTCGATGTTTTGGAAAAATACGAGGCGACTAGTGGATAGGAGGGCCTACAGGCGTGGATTGCTTAGGGCAGCAAGTAGTCTTAATCAGGCACTGGAGCTAGGATGTGCTCTGCTGGATTCTGAATTCTCGGCTCAACATCGACAGTTGAAAGAAAGAAAATAAGTTTATTTTATCCAAGTTAAGTAAGGCACAAAATTCTCACAGAAAACCAAAAAAAGAACTTAAATAAAATAGTATCAAGTTGTTGGAAATCAAGTGCGCCATAAAAAAACCGTTACGTTAAAAAATTGCCCGTGCGTACTTTTTTTTTTTTTTGCGGATCGGAAATCATCAAATGACCCCTCCCGCTCTGTGTGGAGCGGAAGACTCAGACTCTTACTGACTAAAACCCACCCATGTTCCTTCCTTAGCCCTTTATGTTCCGGGCCAGCGGTAACCCTTTCGGACAATCCCGCTGACCCGGCAGGCTTCGGCCCTAAGGGGCCCCCTTCCTCGATGCTGACATCTCTTTGAGGCGCGCGTGGAACACGTACGCGCCGTCCGGCACGAGCCTGGGCTTGATCGAACGGTGAGCTTACTACTGACACAAACTCCTCATACCTACATATCCACTCCAGAAAACTCAATCCTTGAAATAGCAAATACAGTCTCCAGAAGCTGCGTGATTAGCGAAGTTTAATCTTGTTTCATGACGTCACACGCCAACTTCCAAATTAATCCTTTGATCATAACCTCAAGAAAATTGGCATCGGGATATAAGTTACAAAACTCAGAGTATAACCAGCTGCTACGTTTATTTTTCTTTCACCATCAGCAAATATATTTAATCAAATAGAAATCTACGACTTTCGAAGTCTTTGGCAAAGAACAGAAGTCGACGATGTAAACAGTATTCCGAGTAGCTAATATAAAACTTTCGCGACGTGGAGGAAAATTTGGGAGTTTTGTTAGCACTAAGAGCCTGGTTCCCACTTGTCGGCTGTCGGGCCCGGATCTTCATCGGGTGTCGGCGCCTCTGTTCACACTAATCGGTTGTCGGTTATGGTCGAAGCTGGTGCTAATTTTTAACCCTCTCTCTACGCGAGGCGATTGTACACGATGGACGTCGACGAAGTTCTTGTTGTGATGTACCTATTATTATTTGAGAAGAAAACGAATAAAGACAGCTAAGGAAAGAAAATACTGGGGGCACCCAATCCTGAGGGAAATTTCAGAACTTAATAACTGAACGCACACACACATGCATGGATGCACATGCCGCGATGTGCGTGTGACCTGCGCCAGCGACGCACGGGTGGGCGGAACAAGGGGTAGCGGGTGAGCGTTATCGCCGGGACATCAATGTGGACAGCGTCATACTTACTCATAGGCGAGCGAGATCCGACACGATTTTTTTCGGACGTAGAGGGTTGGCAATAACCAGACTTTTTTTCGGCGCCGACACGAAATCGGTGTCAGACAAGTGTCAAGCTTCATATCCACTCACACGCCCGGAAAACCCTAAAACGACCATCAGACTTTTAGTAAATCGGACTTCTAGATATCTTATGCTTGAATAAATGCTTCTTTTATTTTATTGTATTTACTTTGGTGTGGATTAAGTCTGTTTTTTTTATGTTCATTATACAGGCTGGCAAGATATCGACGCCAAAACTGAAACCATGAATTCAGCGTAGAAATTTTTCGTCGGCTATCAAAAAAAACAGCTCAATCAATCAACTCAGCGTAATGCAGTCCACTGCTGGACATAGGCCTCTCCCAGGCTGCGCCACAACACCCTGTCCTCCGCCTTCCGCATCCAGTCTGTCCCAGCCACCTTCTATAAGTCGAAAACACAACAGCTGTTTCATAGAAAACTGCAATACCTAGGCGGTTAAAATGTACGGAGCAGCCAATTTTTTTAAAAATAACCGATGAACAATTTCATCTCAGACGGGTTTAGAATCATGTACTGAATCCACAGTAACAGATTGTGAGTTGGTGTCCCTGCCTGCCTGTATTTTATGTATTGTGAGGCTGTTAATAGCTATTATTTAATGACTTCTTCATTCGGCTTGGCTTTCATTAATATCAGAATGTTATAATTTACGCTCAAGCGTTTTCTTTGTTGTTTGTCTGTTTGTTTTGTGTGTTGTTTTTCGTTTTCTGTTTTTGTGAGTTTTGTGTTCTGTTTGTGTCTTTCCTCAGACTACTTAACTAGATAATGACCGTTGATATACATCCATATCTGGTTAAGAAACTTGGGAACTCTAATTTTACGCAAAATGAAACTGATCTACGACATCATTAAATTCGACTGACATCCTAGGAATTATCTCAGGATAAAGGCTTTTATAATGGGGTCTTAACCCAGTTAATTATCTTTCAGATTTTAGACTACCAATAATAGCTTTCATAAAATATTTAACTGTGCCGACTGTTTTATGAGTTCTTTACTAGCTAAAGAAATTTATAGCTTGCTAATACACTTATATATCAACGTTCTATACCGGTGTCAAAGCATAAATAATAAAAATCTACCAGCATGTCGTCTTTATAGCCCGCTGTCAGACATATTTCATCAGATGTGGCCAAATTACGGCTATATTTATAATGTTTGGCCACATCAAAGTGTGTGATCGTGTACCGTCATAAATTATGTTGACGTCACTCCTGTACAAATGGTGAAAAGTAATGGCCGCCGGTCCCTCACATTTGCTCTTACTTAGAGGGTTAGTATAAGGGAAGGCCTATGTTGTGTATAGATATGAATACATGTGTATTTTTGTTTTTGCAAAGCGAGCACCATGTATTTGTGTCACTTAATTGATAAATCTATCATTGTTTTATTTTTACCTCTTGTGGTACTTATAGTAATTTTATTATAAGTGCATCGCCTTCACATATATTTTATATAAATAATGTATACAAAATATTTTAAAACATTTTAAAAGAGTAACGGTGGAGTTTCTTGCCCATTTTTCTGCATACGAAACTACCTTTTGGAAGCGGCGACTAAAATCAATTCTATTTTTTGTCAATTTTGACGTTCAAATGTGACTTTTATGTGCCTATTTGAAATAAATGCTTTGACTTTGAATTTTTTCTAAGAAAGGTTCTGGGTACAGATAGGTACTCATCCGCTATTGTCTTTCCTATTAGTTTCGGTGCGGGTTTTAAGATAGTTAAATATTTTCTCCCGGACTCGTGGAACTTCATTCTCTAATCCCTTCCTGCTCCTGCTCCATAGGACAATCTAAAAGTCTAGACAACATCAAACTTGTTCCTAATTTAATTTATATTATATACATATATATTTTTTTTTATATGACATCTTATTTTAATTCATTTTTTACAATCTGCGACTACAGTGGCTCACACACTTGTTAAAGTTCAATTACTTTTGCATTTCATTTTTTTTTAAATAACTTGTAAATATGTGAGCACCATGTATCTATCACTTATTTGATTTACCTGTCATTGCTTAATTTTTAATTCTTTTTACCTTTTGTGGTAGACTAATTTTATTATGGGTGCATCGTGTTCACATATAATTTTTATTATGTATACAAGACCTTGTAAAACATTTTAAAAGAGTAACGGTGGAGTTTCTTGCCCATTCTTCTCCATACGAAATCTACCTTTTCGAATGGGCGACTAGAATCATTTCTATTTAGTTTTTTTTTTGACGTTCAAAAGTGCCTTTAATGTGCCTATTTGAAATAAATGATTTGACTTTGACTTCCCTTGCCGATCGTTACTGTTAATTCTGGCTTTCAGGAGTTGCAGTGGTCGAGTATAGTGTGGCTCCCATATGGAGCATGTATGAAAAAGGTGCGGTTAAAGTAAAGGGCGTGGTACAGACTACAGATCATCAAACTGAATAACTTTCTCCATGGGACCAACATCGTAATCGAGAAAAAATTATCAACTGTCCCATACAAAACCGGCTGATATTTTTTTCGCGATTACGGCGTTGTCTCATAGAAGACGTGGTTCAGTTCGATGGTCTGAACCACACCCTTAAATTTAACCACACCTTTTTCATTGGTTATTTCACAAATCTCCATTGAGAATCCCCATCAATGGGGATACATGAAAGAAAGAAAGAAAAAAGAAAATACATTTATTTAGCACATACTAAAATACACACAACATACTGATATTCAGATAATAATCGTACATCAGATAAAAACAAAAAAGAGATAACATTAAAAAGTGCAAAGTCCGATGTAAGAAATGCTGTATATGTGTATATACCTCAGTATATATCGCAATCGGAACATAAAACACTCGTCCAAAACTTCCAATTAATTTCCCAAACCTTTCATCATAGAAATACTCGAAAAATCTTCAGTTGCTGGCCTTTCATTACTTGATTGGACGCTGTTGAAAGTCAACAAAGTAAACGTTGTGGAATCGATATCAAAACGTACTTGGTGTTGGTAACGATCGCGTCTGAGTAAATGTGCTTGGAAAATGTTTGTATTGGCTTAAATGACTTTGTGAGAGTTCCTTTCGTAATGCTGAATTTTGAATTTGACATAAATATAAGTTCATTGAATACGTAAATAATGTGGAATACGAAGATTCCAAGAAGCTAAGTAAATGGAAACCAATTTGAGTTAATCAGAACTGCCTGAATATCAACAAAGAAATAGAAAGTGCTTACAAGTCTTCTAAAATATAAATACGTACCTTGAAAAATGCACTGTAGTCAAAAATCTGGGGGTAATTCTAGTTCTCTCAATTTGATCTCGTCTATCTTTATCATAAATTACAGGTTGTGTCCCAAAACGCCCCTTGGTAAGACTGAGGGTCAGACTTTCGGGCTCCTGAGGACCCGTTACGACTGTCAAAGATCCACGAATGACAGCCGGGCACACGAAAGCACGTTAAATCAACGGCTTAACGTGCTTTCCGAAGCATGGAGGGGTCTCGGTATGTAAAGATGGTCACCCATCCACAGACCAACCTTGGCCAACGTAGCTTAACCTGATCGATTGACCTGTGCGGCTGTTATTATTTAGCCACGGGCTAAACGCTAGCACACTGTAGAACAAAATAATAGGTATGCTTCCTTTTTTACGTAATCTTGCGTCCATGTTTTTCCAGCAATTGTATTTTGTATGCCGCTGTCGTGCACTTGAACGGAGCAAATTCTTAGTTGGATATTCTTAGTTGGTGTTTCTATAGGCTCTTCAAAGATATCGGAACGAATTAATTCAAGCCCCCTGTAATGAAAACCTATTCATGCAACCAGTATTTTGGGCACGTTTCCAGATGACAGCAATGCGGACGAGCACTTCGACGGCTAGGTGTTCTTTTGTTTTTATATGTATAGTCATATAATTGAGTAGCTAGTGTACTGTAGAGTCTGTGTAATCGTACCTTTAGCAGTAGGCTGGCTGGTCATAATTGTTTGTGTGTTCCATTCGAACGTTCAATCAAGTGTCAAATATTTTAATAAGGTGTTTATGTTTAGTAGAAGCAGTGCTAGAAATAATATGAAACTAAGTTTTCTTATAAATATATTAGTTCAGTCAAGTCAAAGTTCTTTTAATTATAGGTATTTGGGAGTTCCCGTCTGGACCTCTATAGTACCTAAATGGTTAGTTGTGTGAAATATTGCAAAAGTTACGTACCTAATTCATTCATAAACTTAAATAATTTATAGTGTAGATAGGGCTTGTGGCTAAGTAATAACAGCCGCACGGGTCGATCGACCAGGTTAAGCTACGCTTGCCGCGGTTGGTCCGTGGGTGGGTGACCATCTTCACATACCAAGACCCCTCCGTGCCTCGCAAAGCACGTTAAGGGGGAAGCGCCAGGGTAGCCCGCGAAATTCAAATTTTCTTACGTTTTTTGCAATTTGCTGGTCAGTATTAAGTTGTACGTTGCTTAAAATATGATTCGCGGTCGTAACAAATATATATTTACAGATTTATTTGTTACGGCAGCGAATCATATTTTAATCAACGTATAACTTAATACTGACCAGCAAATTGCAAAAAAAGTAAAAAAAAATGAATTTCGCGGGCTACCCTGGCGCTTTTGGTCCCGGCTGTCATTCGTCAGTGTTTGACAGTCCTTACGGGTCGTCGTAGAAACCCGAAAGTGTGACAACCAGTCTTACCAAGGGGTATCGTATTACCTAGTAACTGGGTTGTTTTCAATGGGAATATTAAACAACAAGACGGAACTATGTGCCCGAATACATTAAAGTTTGCAGTGTTCCCATACCCTAATCAAAAGTTTAGTAAGTAATGGATAATAAACAGGAAGTTCCTGATGAAATACTGCAAGAGCTGTATCTTGTTCAAAAATCTTCTTATTATCCTTGTAAGCAGACGAGCTATATACTTATGCAGCAATAAGTAGCTCATGCTGGGGTAAGAAAAATCCAGTCAGCAACGTTGGTTGCTGCATTGGCTCGCCCCCGGTGTGGTTAGATGGAATTAAGTGCCGATTAGTAGGAAGAGGTACTTCAGTTTGGTTCTCATAGAGGGTGGTCAATTCAGAAGAATACAACTTTAAATTAAGATAATTTTTATTACAAACGAAAATTATCTTATACTAGCTTCCGCCCGCGGCTTCGCCTGCAAGGTATGTCGATAAAAACTATCCTATGTCCTTCCCCGGGATGCAATCTATCTCTCTGCCAAATTTTATCGAAGTCCGTTCAGTGGTTTAGGCGTGAAAAGGTAACATACAGACAGACGGACATCAAAAAAAAGTTGTAAAGGTACATACGCCAGCACATCAAGCTACTACAATCTGTCTTTCTTTAATAGATTTTCAACTTTATTGCTAAAGCTTAAGGCTCAAAGTTGATTGGGAAAATTTGACAGTTTGGGGTAGCTTGATGTGCTGGCGTCTGTCTGTACATCCGAATTGGCCACACTATATCATGATCTGGACATCAGAGACATTGTCTGGATTCTAAAAGAGACATTTACCTACAAGGTGTTTCAGCAACCTGAGAGCTTAGCCAAAGGGACATCCTATCGGCGATAACGATGATGGAAAAGGCAAAAATTTAACATAAAATAATAAATTTAAAAATACAACAACAGCAAATAATTTTTTTTTTTTGTTTTTTTTTGTGCTATTGAAAGTCGTTGCTATCTCACAGACCTGAATGATGGAAGCGATGATGTGGTCGACGATGACCACATGACCACGACCATCGTGAAAATCCGCTGGAAACTAAGTAACAGCATATAAGTTACAAGACTGGTCGTCACGACAGGACTTATCCGCCGAAAGTCGTCCACTGCTATTAACCGGTTGAAAACTTTCGGTTTAACGATGATGACGATGATGATGGTTTTCAACCTGATATTAGGGCGTGCTTTGATTCGCAATATTCCCAAAAGCTAGCAAATTAAGATAACAGGGTTCCAAACTAAATTATGATTTTGTAAACTACCCTCGGGCTCCCTATTTCAGATTAGTATCCCCAATAGTGTAGCAGACTAATCGTTGAAAGAGCTGTAATAATTAGAGTTGCAGTCCTATCCGCAGTAAATTGCATTATACTGATTGCACTGAGCTACATTGGATGCTATTCAATTAACTTCGCCGGTCTTTTGACCCGGGATTTAGTTATTTAATAGCAGTGCCCTGCGGTTTCACCCGCATAAGTGTCGATCCCGTGGGAATATCGGGATAAAAACTATCCTATGTCCTTCCCCGGGATACAATCTATCTCTCTGCCAAATTTTATCGAAACCGGTCAGTGGTTTAGGCGTGAAATGGTAACATACAGACAGACAGACAGAGTTACTTTCGAATTTATAATATTAGTATGGATTATTTAAACTATTTTCTGTATTTTGCAATTTCAGACTTTCACAAATTTCGAAAATTGTAACCATGAATTCAGCACCATGAGCTAGACCCTCTAGTGAAGAAATTTTTCGTGGATTACCTATAAAAAAATCTGCTGTGTAATATGTAAAGAAAGTATATTTCTTATTATTTAATTAATACTCTTTGGTCTACTACACCAAAGATATTATTTATGATAGGTGTACGTGTGCAGAGAGATGTCAAGATGGCATGACAGATTGGTTGTAAAATATTTTAATTAATAATTTTATTTTAATAAGAATCGACTGGTGTAATGAAACACTTAAAATGTCGTTTCTTTAATTACAGGTTTGTTTTTGTTTATAAATACTTACATCTTTTTAGTTTATATTTAATTTACTTAGTAATATTTAGATTTTAATTAAATTTCTTTAATTACAGCAACACATTTTGGTTTTATTGTTACACCAGAACAAATATCTTATAAAATTTACTTAGTAATATTTAGATTCTTATTAAAATAAAATTATTAATTATTAAAATATTTTACAACCAATCTGTCATGCCATCTTGACATCTCTCTGCACACGTACACCTATCATAAATAATATCTTTGGTGTAGTAGACCAAAGAGTATTAATTAAATAATAAGAAATACCTATACTTTCTTTACATATATTATAGTAAAGTTCAACACCTACGCGGTTAAAACGAATGGAGCAGTAAGTTTTTTTTTTTAATAACTGACGTGAAATTACAATGCATGGTGGGTTAGAATCATGTATGTACATCAAGCTACCCGAAACTGTAAAATTTTCCCAATCAACTTTGACCCTTATGATTTAGCGATAAAGTTGAAAATTTATGAAAGAAATTTGACAGATTGTAGTAGTTTGATGAAATGAAATGAAATGATGAAATGAAATGATTTTATTTTCTGTAAGTAGGTTTGTACAAACACTTTTGCACGTCAATCATGTTTTTTTTATAACTAGATGAAGTCGGCGTTTCCTATCTGACTACTCTGAGAAGAAAGGCCGAAACAAACTCAGAGGTCACAGTCTCTTTTAAAGTCCAGACATAATCTTGGTCAGGTTATATGAAGACCATGTAGATCGATGTCTGAGGTGGTCTTTTGAGGAAAGAACCACACAGATTGAGAGGACCTGTCCAGTCAGTGCACGCATTTGTCAAAAATCGTGCAGCTCAACTCAAGACTTAAGGAGCTCAACGATTGTGCTGGCGTCTGTACCTATACCTACTGAATCCATGGTAACATGGTGGATATCTTTTAAATTGGTCCAATATTGGAGGAGGAAATAGGCGAGAGCCAAACCTCGAATTATGATTTAAGTACTTAGGCTTTTTCAAAAGTCTCTCAAATCGCATTTCCTCTTAATTTCTGAATTGAGCTGCACGATTTTTGACAAATGCGTGCACTCACTGGACAGGCCCGCTCAATCTGTGTGGTTCTTTCCTCAAAAGACCATTTCAGACACCAATCTACATGGTCTTCACATGATCTGACCAAGATTTTGTCTGGACTTTAAAAGAGACTGTGACCACTGAGTTTGTTTCGGCCTTTCTTCTCAGAGTAGTCAGATAGGAAACGCCGACCTCATCCGGTTTAAAAAAAACACGATTGACGTGTAAAAGTGTTTGTACAAACCTACTTACAGAAAATAAATCATATAACATTTACCATCATAATGAAAAAAATAAAAAAATAATGTGTAATTGAAGCTTTTAATTAAGTGCTTGCGATACCAAATGTATAAACAACATGAAAATATTATTCCTTGCTGCAAGCAATGAGCGATTTACAATTAAAATTCGTCGAACCGTATAAAATAATTGACAGCCGAAATGTATCGATGTTGAACAAAGTAAATAAAAAATCTTTACTGTTGGGAAATAAAAACAATGGAAATATCAATTACATCGGTCTCTCTGGCAAAAATAAACTGTCCAACTTTGTATTGAAAATGTATTTTGACATTATACCATCAATTATGAAGGAGAAGCGAATTATTCTCGCGCAGGATACTTATTCACTTACTTTTCTTGACACAGACGGGTAAACTGGGATAATTATATGCCATTTTTATTTAATATTTCATTTTTTAAGAGCACTTTTGGATATCCAAATAATTCAATCATGCGTTAGGGAGTTTATTTTGGTCACTGTTACTGGTTCAGGCTGCCCCATTTTTTATCATCTTTACTTGTAGCGTACAGTCACGAGCATAAGTATGTATACACTTGGCTTTATTCAAAGGCTATTTTCTCCTTTATTTTTTAATGAAATTTTATGCTATTACGAACATAGTATTTTCGAACCCATAGGTTTATGTAAAACATGCAATTGAAAGTTCCCAAGTGTTGACATATTAGTGCTCGTGACTGTACACTTATCTACATCTATGACGTACCTATCTTATATTACTTACGATGTATATCGGAAACCATAAAATTTGCCTTAATTTGCGAGCGGCTCACGGACAGCGGATTTTCTAGACAAAAATTCGCTCGCTCGGGCATTTTTTACGTTATCACTCAATTAAATCCAATTCATTATTGGTACAGAAATATTTATTTGATACGTCACACATTTTTTTTTGTCGCATGCAAAAGTACATGTAGGTATGTGCTTGACACATTAGCCCATGCCCCCAGGATGGGATCATGTATCGAGATTAATCGGGTTTTTTTTCTGACCCCCTCCCCCCTCTTCGAACCTCGCGTGATTAAAGGACGTCCCCTTATATACCTACCAGAACAATTAGTTACAAAAAAGTGGTGTCCCAGTAGTAGGTATAGGTACCTATCGGCCCTGACTTGCGAGGTGTAGATCGTGAGTTCGAACCCAGGCGGGCAGTTTACTTTATGTATTTAATTTCATCACCACTGCTCTCAAAACGGTGAAGGAAAACATCGTGAAGATACCGGCATGACCTAGAACCAAAAAATCGAAGACATGTGACATCTACCAACGCGCACTGGGCCCGCGTGTTGGATTACGGCCCACTCCCTCTCACAGGGAGCAGGCCTGTGTCCCAGCAGTGGGAATATTATAGGCTGATTGTGTATTATGTATACAGTTTAAAAGCTTGTAAAGTCAGGTCACCAACCCGGATAAAGGCTCCTTCAAACAGGCGCGACACGCGATAAAATCGCGCGCGACACAAAGGCACCGCAAGTCGCGCAACGAGCGGTGCCTTTGTGTCACGCCCCTGTTTGTAGGAGCCTTAAATGAATGGTAAAATAAAATAAAAATACGATACTTTTCACATATTTTTATATTACCTACTTTGTCTACCGTCCACAATCTCTTATCCTACCGCAGTGAGACAAAGCCGACTTAAAACACAGAAATGTATTTTTCTCATAAAAGAAAGCTCTCAGACTAGAAAGGTTCAGAAAAATGCTACGATGAGTTGCATTATAGATTTACTAGCTGTAAGAAACCTGAAAAACAACAAATTTTCTCAGAATAGAACCTTTAAACGTCGAACTCTGATAAGAAGGGACCTTTGAAAAGATAAAACTTGTAAAAATTCGCAAGTTTTTCGTATAAAAAATTGTCTTTATCAAACATCTTTGTATAAGTTTTTATAGAAAACCGTGTTTGTTAAATTATCTTTCCGGTTCGTTACATTTTTTGGGTGAGTCGTAGTAGTCAGCAACAAAAGTCGATTGACACTTGTTTTTTTAAAATCTCAGTTATTGAGCAAAATATTTGTTCAAAATTGCAGCATAAGTAGAATGCAATTTGAAACAAATATTTTTTAATCTCTGATAATGAGCAAAATATTTAAAATAATGTATCATTAAAAAAGGAAAACACATAGTTCCTTTTTGATGATACATTTTTTGAAATCGGCATTTTTTGAGGGTTGTAACCCTCAAAAAATGCCGATTTAAACCTCTGTCAACAGAGGCCTAGTGTACAAATTTTACAAATATTAAGTAATTAAAAAAGAAAAACATAGGGACACAGTACATATTTTCTTAAGCAGTCCAATATTGGAGGAGGAAATAGGCGAGAGCCAAACCTCGAATTATGACTTTTACTTAGGCTTTTTAAAAATTCTCTCCAACCGCATTTCCTTTTAATTTCTAACTTAAGTAAGACAAATGCGTGCACTGGCTGGGCAGGTTCACTCAATCTGTTTCTTTGCTCAAAAGGAATCAATTTTTCAGACACCGATCTTCATGGTCTGCACATGATCTGACCAAGATTATGTCTGGACTTTAAGTCTTCAGTCATATAAAATATAAACTTACCTTTTCCCTTTGCCGTGTGAATATCTATTGAGAATGTACTTGAAGACCTATGAAACTACCCGTGCCGGACGGCGCGTAGGTGTTCCACGCGCGCCTCAAACGGATGTCAGCAGCAGAAGAGCCCCTTAGGGCCGAAGCCTGCCGGGTCAGCGGGATTGTCCGAAAGGGTTACCGCTGGCCCGGAACATAAAGGGCTAAGGAAGGAACACGGGTGGGTTTTAGTCAGTAAGAGTCTGACACTCCCTTCCGCTCCATCCAGAGCGGGAGGGATCATTTGATGATATTCCATACGAAAAAAAAAAAATTACCTATGAAACTAAGGAAACGTCACCATTTACGATATTTTGACTCCTCAACAAACCACCAACGCGGTACGCGCACAATAACATTTTTAATATATTCATTTCAGCTGCAATAACAAGAATTAATAGGCTTGAAGCATTAAATCCATATATTTCGCAACTCTCCCGACGTTTCTATGAGTTTAGGGTAACAGCACCGATTTATGGCACACTCAGGGAACGCGGAACCTTGAAAATGTTACCTCCTTTGTTTTCAGCATTGGAAGTTATTTGGTTAAGAATTTTCGTAAGGAAATTTTAAAATATTTTTAACTGGAATTTTACTTTTTATTTTGTTTTTTTAACTTTTTGGTTCTTGAAAGTTTTTCTTTACGGTATTTCCAGTATAATTTTCCTTCTCCCCCAGCTGTACCTACCTAAGCGCGGTTTCACCACGTTAAAACGTATTGATCGACCTAAATTGATGATTTTGTGATAGGTATCGATATAAAAAATCGTTGAAAAAAATCGTTTTTAAGGGTGTCAACGACCACTGGTGGTGTTGTTACTTGCGAAAATCTGTTTTCTTTTGTTTTCTCGTGTTTAGATATCAATACCAATCATGTCTCTGTCATCATCTGCCTAGTCTTTCCCAACTATGTTGGGGTCGGCTTCCAGTCTAACCGGATGCAGCTGAATACCAGTATTTTCCATGGAGCGACTGCCTTTTTTTTTTTTTTTTTTTTTTTCGCTGAGAAATGACGTTACGCATCTCCCCTCGTCGGGGGAAGAGACGGAGTATGTGGGACTCCCTGCCAGGGTGGCAGTATACCCACTAAAACTCAGCGGTGTTCCCTCATCGCCTTGATGGGGAGGTCATGGGAATCCGGCTCAGCCTTTGCATCCACAACCCCCCCGGCGCATGCCCGCCTAACTGGCGGGCCCCGCATGTCCCCCCGTCTGGGGGGCTACGGGAATGGCCGGGAACACCTGGCCATTCCCGTCCGGCACTGGTGGAAGTCTGTGCAATACAGGCGAGGGTGCCCCCGCACCCGTCGCCTGCTGGCTTCCACCTGGGAGGAGTCGGAGATGACTGTCATACTGACGTCTTCTTCGACCCCTCCTCCGCCTTCGGAGCGGCGCCGCGAGAGGGTCTTCCTCCCGCACGCGCTCCGCCGCCTCCTTCTGGGACATGACGTGTTCGCAGAAGGAGGCGACTGCCGCCCAGGACCCCTCATCCCCTAGCATGGCGTTGACCAAGCCGGGGAGCGAGAGGTCCGTTCCGATCGCCGCGGTGAGACTGCGGCGCGGCTCGGACCACGACGGGCACACCTCGAGAGTGTGCTGCGCCGTGTCCTCCGCCGCGCCACAGTCGTGACACGACGGCGTCTCCTCCCGCCCGATACGGTGCAGGTATGGAGCGACTGCCTATCTGACCTCCACAACCCAGTTACGGGGTAATACGATACTCCTTGGTAAAACTGGCTGTCAGATTTTCAGGTTTCAGGTAGCCGGCCATCTTTGACAGTCGCCTCACATCATACTAATATTATAAAGACGAAAGTTTGTGAGTGTGTGAGGGGGTGTGTTTATATGTTTGTTACTACGGCTAGACCAATTTTGATAAAATTTTGTATGGAGGTAGCTGACACCCTGGATTAACATATAGGCTACTTTTTATCCCAATGTTCCCACAAGATAGACATTTACGCGGGTGAAACCGCGGGGCGCAGCTAGTTATAAATAAATGAATCCAACACAATTTATTCTACACCATGTTTTTAAAACACCCAAAATTTTCAACAACATATTTAAAATTTATTTATCGCCCATTCATAACAGCACTTACAGCAACTGAGAGAGCGATGAGCGGCGTCGCATCTGGCACATCGACGGGAACCATTAGCACCTATTTATTACTGCCGATCATCGATCGTCTCGACAACTTGCTTCACGTATGCAGCTTTTGTAAATATAGTCTATTTATGGACCTACTATATATATATATATATATTTGTATTTTGTTGTAATCCGCGATCAGTGTTACTTTTAGCGGATGAGTTGGGGGTAAACATTGACGGGAAGAGCGTGACTCCAGCGAGCCATCTACTCGTACGTGTTCGTGCTCTAGGTCCACACAGGTGTGGGTGAACTACACGATGTCTTTCCTTTTAAGTCTTTTCCTGTAACTTCTTGTTTTCAGTGCGGCAGCCAGATCGTTGGGATGCCTTTGCAGTTTTTCCTGGTACCTTTTTGTGTGGACCTACTATATGCATACATTTCTTTTGTAGTAGACTAAATTTTGCCCGCATGTTTCTTCCCACTTGTATATTGAGTGTCCTAAGAGCCAGTTTTCACTTGAAATGAAATGTTATGTCTGTTTCTGTAAGTAGATCTTTTAAAACACTTTTACACGTCAATATTTAAAACTAGATGACGCTGGCATTTCTTGACTGACTGATCCTTGAGAAGAAACGCGGAAACAAACTAAAAGGTCACAGTCTCTTTTAAAGTCCAGACATAAGCTTTGTCAGATCATGTGAAGACCATCTAGATCGATGTCTGAGATGGTCCTTTCTGAGAGGTCTCTTTGAGAGTCCAAACATTATATTATTAGGATTTTATGCGAGTCTTAACAATGCAGGACCTGTCTGGCTTTTTGAAGACCTTGCACTTGCACCTGGGATAACCTAAATAAATGCAGATGCCGCAAACAACGAGGCTACATAATGGGCTCAAACAAAGAAGACTACAATCGACACGAAAAGAAGACTTTTTTTTTTGGTGTCGGGGGGAAACCTTAAAAAGGCACCCGACCGGTAGGGAGGTCGGGGAGTGTGGGATCTTTACCTCACTAAAACCACCCCGGTGATCACCATCAGCGCATAGGTGGTCCCGGTTCCTCTTAGAAGACCAATTCCGGAACTCCCCGTGCAACGCCTGTAAGGCACATTCCTGGGGAGATTGTAAAGGGGCCTCCCCTGAGCCTCGCTATGCACGGCAGCACGTGACCACTGTGCCACCGTCTTCTCTGGGGTCACTTGGTGGGATGAAAAGAAGACCTACCTATACCCACCATTCGCTCACCAACACATTTACTGTGTTCAGACATCTTATAACGCGCTTTGTATTTATAAAAAAAAACCAAAGCTATAATAAAATTAACACATTTTAACTTCAAACAGCTCCTATACATACTCGTAAAAACATTACTGAACTTTAAAGCCATTACAGATTTAATCAACGTAAATTGGGGCGGTCATACACTGACTATATTTGCGTCGAAAGCGCGCATCGATATATGTCGCAACGGCGTATAATCTGGTAACGTGCTCGTATTAGAATCATTTAGATGAGGCTTTGAAAGCAGCGATTTTTGAGAAAAAGCGGTAAGAAATAATCTTTATAGTGTGCTTTTAGGGTTCTGTACCCAAAGGGTAAAACGGGACTCTATTACTAAGACTCCGCTGTCCGTCTGTCACCAGGCTGTATATCATGAACCGTGATAGTTAGACAGTTGAAATTTTCACATATGATGTATTTCTGTTGCCGCTGTAACAACAAATACTAAAAACGGAATACAATAAATATTTAAGGGGGCTCTCATATAACGTTTTTTTTCTTATTCTCATCTTTTTATTGCACAATGTACACACGTAACAGGCTACTATTGGGCTAAAACTGGTGAGCGCCGGAGTGGCTAGCAGATTGCACTCATGAAACTACAACACTACACACTGTGCATTCTTGTATTTTTTTTTTGAAAAAACTATGGTTTCTCAACGTCGTTGTGTGGGCTTCAAAATAGCACATACCTATTTTATTTATTTATTAAAACTTTATGCACAAGTAAAATAAATACTGTACAAAGGCGGACTTAATGCCTGGGTCATTTTCTACCAGTCAACCTTATTTTAATCAAATCCTTTAATGTAGTATTTCGTGTCGCTGGTGCTATAACGGATTTCAGACGGGCAATTCTCGTATTTTATAGAACTTTCGCATTCTAAGTCTCAATCTGTCAAAATTATCTCATATTTACCTAAATTTTTGACAAGTTTTTGATATTCATTGTCGCTGAGAAGATGATTCGACTAGAATTTGAACGGGGAATTGATCTTTAGGTGTTATGACAAAAAGTTAGTTTCTAAACTTCAGTTAATGACAGCAAGTTTAGAACTATTATGTCATAGTTATAATTATAATAAATCATCCAGAAAATAGCAACAAAGTTAATTAATAATACCTAGAGTAAGTAGACACTTCGTAACTATTCCCCTGAGACGCGTTTCGAAGTTCTAAACGATCTTTAAGGATCAAACTTTCGCTGAGCAATCCTTTTTTTGAAATTAATTTGCACGTACGTCACACTATATACAACATTATAACTTGTGCAAATAAGGGTTAAAATAGCATGCAGTGTCTAGTTATAAGGTTGTATCAATGTTTGGCTCGACGTCATTAAAAAATCAACGGCCACGCCAACCCTCCGTGTTGGTAAATTCGGTGCGGAGGTGCGGATCGGTTGGTGCTCCCGTGAATGTAGTTTTATCGCATTTTTTTTTCTATTTCGAAATAATTTTCGACTGGTATTGACTAATATTTTGGTAGGTACTTTGGTACAATTGGTAATTTTATAATAAGGCTTATAAGTTTATAACTTACTAGCGGACCGGCGAACTTCGTACGCAGAATCAATAAGAACGAATGTATGAAAAAAATATCCAATATTGTTTTTTTCTTTTGGGAATTTTCCGTTTTAGTAGTTCTGCTATTCGGGGCGGACTGGGCAGAGACAAATCCAACAAATCAAAGATCATAAAAATCGACCCAGCCTTTCTTGATTTATAAATGGTGTAACTGACTCGACTTTGAATAAAGAAGACTAGCTCCCGCCCGCGGCTTCGCCCGCGAGGTATGTCCATAAAAACTATCCTATGTCCTTCCCTGGGATGCAATCTATCTCTCTGCCAAATTTTATCGAAATCCGTTCAGTGGTTTAGGCGTGAAAAGGTAACACACAGACAGACAGAGTTACTTTCGAATTTATAATAATAGTATGGAAGTATGGATAGTTTGAGTGTAGGATGATCCATCGTCCACGTGGATTAAAAAGGTTAACAAGTTAATTAAATATAACTTAGATCACAAAATAACAATGATATTTTTTACACTTATAATATCATTGCAAAATAATGGTATATTCCACTGTAATTAGCTCCTAATAATCGATTTCATGACATAAAATCAATCAAAACCCTTCTGTAATTGAAACGATTCGTCGTGAACGTGGTGCAGCTATCAAGTGAAAAGTAAATCTACCGCCTCGCTACCACAGATGCGACACTCCATCAGAATAACAGCTTGTCTATTGTCAAGGCATAAGTACTTCCTGCTTGGTTGCGACATACATACAATCATTCTGATTTTTTGTCAGATTATTCTGCAAGCAACATACTAACAGCACTTAATGTTTAAATTTTTTAGTCCAAACAATAGATTTTTTGTAAATAGCTACGTGCTTCATATTTTGCAATAAATTACCAGGGTTGTGTCATCGCGCATCTCTTTCTTTTCTATGCAGTTCGACAGTGACCGCGCTTTAGAGTTATCAAGCGAGTTGTATATGTTCCAACGGGGTAATTGCGTAACACATACAAAATGTCAATTGATCGCATTTTCTTTCATTTTGACAGTTCAGCCACATTCATTGCGTTATTTACGTTGTTGAGCAGATGAATTTATTAAACCTTTGAAGCAATGGATTAGAAAAAATATCCTTCAAAACTCTTGAAGTATGCGTGACGTAATTAACCCGTGTAGGTGTCCATAAACGGTGGAAGCCATATAGTCGGTGGGTCGACAGCTTGTTTGCCAATTAAAACAAAAGATTAATGCCTTTAGTCTGTTCACGACGAATATTCTGGTAAAAAATAAAGAATTAAGTAGGTACCTACCTATTCAAATGCTAAAAACAAAAGAACAAAAAACACCCTCCCTACCTTTTTAGGCAATCATGTTAATCAACAGGAAGGGAAAGAAATTCATAAAAACGTTTTAATGGCGTGTCATCCAGTTTCCATCCCTACTAAATAATAAAATGTGTTTGTCTGTTACGTTTCCTCGGCGAAACTGCAGAACTGATGTTGATGACATTTTGTATGGTGATAGCTTAACCCCGCGTCCTAATAGAAAGCGACTACGCAACCATCACAAGCTCGCGCGACCGATGTCCATAAGAACTAGCGATCAAATGTACCGGAGTCGAACGGGTGTCCTATATGACATTCGCGCGAATTAAATGTTTTCTTACTAATTCGCGCAAACTTAGTCCGTTCTATGCGCGATGGAACATACTGATACCAAACAGGTAGCCTAACTGGCAATCGCGCAAACGTTATAGCATCGCGCCGTACGCTATTAGGGGAGGGGAAAGCAGGAGAACAGAGGTTCGTTGTTTGTGGGAACCAAAAGAAAACTCTTTTCTGTGAAAATTCTGTTGCAAACTTCTTGAAAATTTATTATAGTATTTATTACGCGTTTCTGACGTGAATTGAATTGTGACTTATTGATGCGAATACACGATGTGACCAATTTTTGGCCATCGCACGTTTTGAAATCGAGCGCAATATCACGACGACCGCGACGACCGCGTACCCGCGCGGCTATCGCCTTTGATTAGGACGCGGTCTAACGCTTGAGGAAGGACAGAGGCTGCATACTTTTTTTAATCAATCCCTGAAGAGTAAAATAGAGTGTTAAAGTTTGAATGGGAAAATTCGAAATCTCCTCGAACGAAGTCGCAATCGTAAAGCTAGTATCGCATAAAAATCATTTTAAAATTTCGCTCAGTTCCTGCCTGTTATGAATTATTTATAGAGTAAGATATTTCTGCAACATTTATTCCACGATATTTTGTATCGTTCGCTTTGGTGGCCATTGGAGCATGACGTTGTGGTTAAGGAGTGGTTTCACTGATGAAACTAGGTCGCCATTGCACATTTTCATTTAAATAGGTATTAAGTTATTATAATTTTAATAAACTCTATTAAACAGTAGGGCGCAGCCCCACGGTTTCACCCACATAATTCTCGATCTCGTGGGAATCATCATCATCACCATTTCAGCCTAAAGACGTCCACTGCTGGACATAGGCCTCTCCCAAGCACCTCCACTTCGACCGGTTCTGTGCTTCTCGCGTCCAACGGGTTCCTGCGGCCTTCACAAGGTCGTCGGTCCACCTTGTGGGAGGCCTTCCAACGCTACGTCTTCCGGTACGCGGTCGCCACTCCAGAACCTTTCGGCCTCATCGGCCATTAAATTAAATTTGGCAATTCTTCGGGCTATGTCGGATACCTTGGTTCTCCTGCAGATCTCCTCATTTCTGATTCGATCACGCAGGGAAACTGCAAGCATAGCCCTCTCCATTGCCTTTTGGGTGACTTTCAGCCTTCTCTTAAGGCCCATTGTGAGCGACCACGTTTCAGTGCCATAAGTCATCACATTTGAATGAGTATGAATACGTAGTCCTTTATTATTTTCTTCAAAAATATCTTAGCAAAAACCAAGATCTAGCTTATTATAAATTTCAATACGCAGCGTATTCCATATTTAATATCAGCTGTATGATAATAGGAGCGCACCCGTCGAGCGCTTCGTGAATACATCGCGTCTCGAGAGCTATCGAATATTCACAACAGCCTGTATACCAAGCCAAGAATAGGAGCTCTTAGCGGGGGTTAGAGGTGACTAAGAGATTATTGGGTGAAAGGGTAGCTGTGCCTTTTACCTCTGCGTTGATAATAAAGTGCGACTGGTGTAACGAGGGACATACTCAAAAGTATGATAATTTATTCTCGGAACAAAAATACTAGGTCCTTGGTGGAACTTCTCGTACGTGATGGGTATTGATTTCTTGTGATAAAACAAAAAAACAAAAATTTTTTTTTAATCCGTCATCGTTTTAAATAACTACCAATTTGGTATCGAACAGCTGTATGTCCGTTGGTATATACAAACTTTCATCCCCTTTAACACCCCTTTTGGGGGAGAACTTTCAAAAATCAATTAAAACTTCCTGTAAAATATCATGATTCTAAACCTTTTAGATTAGATTTATAATGTTCCCAAACCATCGCGGCTCAATGTATTAAAAGAAATGTGGCAAAAACCGTGATTGTTTTCGGAGTTCATTCTGTTGCATTTATTTTGTTCGGTGTTCGCGAATGCGTCGTCGCGCTGTCAGTGAGCGCTATCCGGTTTCACCGAACAAATGATCGCGACGATCGGTCATATTAGGACAGCGGTTCAGATACTTACCTAGCTACTTCAATTTCACACGTTTTGGAACTAGTCTCGAATACTAAATACAGCGTACTGGATGATTTCCACCAAACGGCACGCATCGCATCGGATCGGAACGGATTTTACGATCTTTATAAACGATATTAAATCGTGTACACAGTATTTAAAGTTATATTACCAAGCCGCGCACAGCAGCTTATCCGCGGGCGTCTCTCGTGACACGCGATCATAGTCGAAAGTATGCTGCGGCGCGCGTACGGCTCCATTCGCCTGTCGTCGTATCCGATCGATCCTTTCGGCTGTCAAATTTTTCTTTTCCTCTTCTGTGTTTTATGATTATTTTATTCCTCTTTTGTTGCAATAGTCACCTTTTTACATTTATAATATCATTGGCAATAGCCAACAATACTACGTCAACTTCAACTATTTTCAAAAATTAGAACACGTCAACGCGGTAGGAATGAAACTATTTGACTAGGCGCAGAAACGAATACGTTCGCAAGCGACGGTACGGAGCCGATTGTATGCGTTGACATGCTGCCGGACGCGATCGGCTGTCGCCGCATCCGTTCGTATCCTTTCCGATACGATGCGGTGCGAGCTGTTTGGTGCAAATCATCCTTTATAATCAGATTATAATATTCCCACTGCTGGGACACATAATTATAATATTCCCACTGCTGGGACACATAATTATCTCCTCTTTTTGAGAGGGAGTGGGCTATAATCTTTTATTGGGGCCCAGTGCGGGTTGGTAGGTGTGACATGTCTTCGAATTTTTGGTTCTAGAACAAGCCGGTTTCCGCACTATGTTTTCTTTCACCGTTTTGAGAGCAGTGGTGATGAGGATATTTATACAAAGTAAAGCGCCTGATAGGTTTGAACCCAAGACCTACAACTCGTAAGTCGGGGTCGTTACCACTGGACCACGACTGCTCTCGAATACTAAATAATATAATATTACTTCAATGAAAGTCCTTTGTTTAACCAGTCACTATCGTAGTGTGGAGGTTTGTAAGATAGTCTTGGTGTAAATTCGGAATCTATTTTGCACGAGATTTACAAAGAAGGGTTTATCTACTTGCCTCTAAGTTCTGGAAAACATATGTACCTAAGCGATGGTCTTTGTGGTGAAGCCCGAAAGTCTGACAACCAGTCTTACCAAGAGGTATCGTATTACCCAGTAACTGGGTTGTGGAGGTAAGATAGGCAGTCGCTCCATGTAAAATACTGGTATTCAGCTGCATCCGGGTAGACTGGAAGCCCACCCCAACATAGTTGGGAAAAGGCTAGGCAGATGATGATGGTCTTTGTGGCGAAATATTATTTGTATAAAGAATTTGTCATGAAATATCAGCCTGTAACTGTTCTACCGAACAGGACCCTAATTCACTATGACCACTTAAGAGCCTATACTACCTCAAATGGCTTAGCATGATCCTCCGTTATGTCGAAAATTCCGCAGCATTAATTTTGAAATAAATATATGCTAAAGTTGAGGATTAATTTAAGGTCTTATGTTAGACAAAAACACGATTCCATAAAATTTTCTCGATAGAAAAAAATTCCAAAGTTACCTCCAAACCGAACAATAAACCGCTGGTATTCAAAAAATACTTCAAATTAGATCATGAAACTTTGCATACTAACTGAACTAGCTATAAAGCAGGTCTCATGTTAGTTAGTTTTTTTGAATTACCTTTATTTTCACCGTAAAAAGTAAATACCTAAACTATTGGCGCTGCCTCCCGCCCAGCACCGCACTCTGTCTCGCTTTCACACAGTCCGCGAGCAGTATCGTGCGAGCGAGATAAAGAGTGAATTTTAGCTGAGCTAGTATAGGCTCTTAATGATTCTTACTCGAAACCATGTCATTCCATAGCTAATCCCGCCAATTTCAGACGGCACGGTAAAGGATTTTATTTCTGATCAAGTCCTTCTTATCCTTATTTCAATGAGTTTAGAATTCATATTACTTTAGGTATTTCGATACAATCATACCGCGGCACGTCGTGGCATGCCACAGGACGCCGCGGCATGTCGTATCATGCCGTTTCATTCCACAGATTGCCGCAGCGTGCCACCGCGTCCCGCGAGCCACATAGGTCACAGGATTATAACAGGTAAACTTATTTAAATAAGGTTTAAAACGGGCGCGGCGGTGTTTTCGGCGAATGTGGCGCAGCCTGGGCTGCTTCGGCATGCCGCGTCATACCAAAGTGTCCTTCGGGCTGCTGAAGCACGCTCTACCGTGCCATGCTGTGGATTAGGGCCCTGTTTTTGTAATTCTTCTGTGAAAAAGTATGAAAATTCACACCCGTTTTCTGCGGGTAGCTGATTTACTTTTACGCTGAATTCGAGTTTTCTTCAGAATTAAATAAACTATATAAGTATTATAATGCTACGATACGACATCACCTTAGGTACATGTAACTCACTGTCAAAGATTAACCAGCGGGTCTATTCTGTAAAAATCTCTCCGTGAAAACTTAGGTGTAGTGAGCTGTCAATAGTGTCAATCCCTAGCATTACTGGAATGATAGCTCAAACTCACTTCACCCAAATTTTTACAGAATAGTACAGATGAAGTCAATTCACTTACAAATACCGAATGCACCCAAACTACCCCGAATCACCCCGACTCAACCAGACGAATGGCACACTTCACTCGCGGTACCCAAATCCATGTTTATTACACTGCCTGCACTACAAATAGTGTACAGCTCCGTTTTACCCGACGAATTAAATTGCACGCCAGTTTCAATGAGCCTTCCAAAGTACTTTAACCGTTTCATGTGATTTCGATTTGAGTTTTGCGTTCCATTGATGTTTGCGGTCGCTTGGTTTATAATGACTATTGGAATTACGCAGTGGAGAGTGTAATAAGGATTTTATTCTTTTGTGGAAATCCGAGAGTGGTGTTGACGTAGAACTGGTAAAAGACGGTACTTTTTTGAAGCATACACATGGCAGTTCAGTAGCATAATGTATGTATTTATGTTGCAGCCAACTGGTTTAATTAGCCGTTTATTTAAGCGCCTAGCCTTTTAACTAAATGGCGGCCGTTCAACTAACGGCCTGAATGATATTGAATTTTAGTTTAGGTTGAAACTGTAACCAATCACGCGCGAGCCGAATGGGTCGCAGCATCTAATGCCGGCGCCACACATTGGATCCAAATTGGGTCCAAACTTGGCTACGAATTTATGGCTAATTATTGTATCCAAGTTAATGCGGCCACACATTAACTCCAATACCTTTTGGCAAACTTACTAGCCAAGAGCATTGGATGGTTGGACCGCAGCTCAACTCGTCATTCTCTTCTTCGGAGAGTCCATGTCATACATCCAATTCGCACTCGGCATAGCGCGCACTGATACAAACAATGTGGGGGGACCGGGGAGCGACGTTGGATCCAAGTTGCCCGCCCGCCTACCCCCTTCACTCCCCTCGCCTTTGTTGGTGTATGAAAAACCGACACATCACGGGTCGACATTGGCTATTGAACGCAATGTTACGTTTATGGCCAGTATCGGGCCAAGACCGATGCACACATTGGTGTATTGGATCCAAGACTATAACTTGGAGCCAATATATCCAATGTGAACCGAGAGAGCGAAGCGAGGCGAGCACTACTTCCAAACCCAGACAAAAACATTTTAATTTAAAAAAAAAAACTGCTGTTCCATACATTTATGTTCGTATAACTCGTCAAAATGTAGGGAACAGCAGATTTTTTTTTTCGCGATTTCAGGTTTGGTCCCATAGTAAAAGTTGTTCATATTAAATAACCGATGAGAAATTTTAATGCAGGGGGTTTCTAAATCGCACTGGATCCTGGTAGGTTGCGCGACCTGTTACCATGGTTTTAGTATGTACAGTCAACAAAAGAGATAATTTCGCGATTTCAGGTTTATTATGCGTTACGAGATTGTATCGAGCCAGTTTGAACCTTTGCCCCGGTGCGTACCAGCGCTCTAAGGCCCGGTAATTTTACAAAATTTAAAAGTTCGAGATTTCACTGAAATCACGTCCAATTTGAAAGAAAAAAATATGAATATAATCTAAATTCGTTGCTTGTCTAAACCCTGCTGTCGTAGATAAATCCGATAATTCTTTTTGTTAAAAATAACTCGAAAACTTTGCCAGGTCGATAATCCTACCTTATTAAAACAAAACTTATGTCGAGTACATCACTGTTGCAAATAAACTCAACTTTCAGTGCGGTAGTTGCGGTACCAGGTTTCTGATACCAGTTCTAATATACCTGGTACCCGCATTTGAAATAAAAAACTTACATTCTATAGAAGTCAGGTCTAACCTACATGGTATAAGTTTTTACATACATCTAGTTATAATTGACGAGACAATCCCAAAAATATATATATGTCTCTTTTCTATTCCTTTTTCCTAAGATACTGCTCCCGCACTAGCGGTAAGTTTGTCTCTTTCGCCCCCGCACTGAATTCAAGGTACGTAGTACCAGTTCTCAAGTATCTGGTTACGTAAAGGGTTTTTCTTCCATGAATGCTAATGAAACGGCTGATACGAAAGAAAAAATATTACCCTTCTTCCCACGATCAGTACCTACTAATCGTGGCAAAGCCCAAAAGAAGGGTAATATTTTTTACCTATTACACATGATTATTACGCCAGCCCTTAATAGTATAAGGGACCTGTGTAGTGAAAATTAAAATTTAAAATTATAAAAAAAAAATTGAGATTATTTATTTTCTGACAAAAACGTAGGTATATCACTTTTGAAATTGTAAAGTTAAACTCACAAATTTATATCAGACCCCACCCCGCCATTTTGTATTACAAACGATTTATATAACGCTGTGTCCCCAATTGCGTAAATCCTTATTTCTACGGTTCGTGTTTGCTGCCTGTCCTAGTCAGGCAGTTAACGTTAGCCAATCTGTTAGGATCAAGCTGTGTTTGCTCTGTAGCAACACGCTACGCAACGCGTTGTTGCAACATGTCGCTGTAACATTTTTACGTTGTAAGGATATTAGCCTGTTAATGTTTGATCCAGGTATTGTGGGACCTTAATACTGATGTGTTCTTTCGGCAATTTTAAATGATAGAATGACTGGAAACAACTTAGTCAAACTCATTTTCATTTGGAAAATGGATGGAAAAAGAACTGAAAATTCCCATATTTGTAAAAACGTTCGCATGCTAATATTGTAGCGGTATATACAACGCCACATGCGAACAATGCGTCATACTGACGTCACGCAAAATCCTGCATCTCGCAAGCAGAGTTTACCGCGCAACTAGCATAGATACAACGGCCCGATATGAGTCATCGGGCAGTTGGCCGCCAGACACAACAGCCGTCTGGCTTCTAACAACAGTTGCTATCCACCGAAATTGCGCAACACGCGTTGCCTAGTGAGTGAACAGCCTTAGCATCCTCCAATCTTCGAGGATCATTTGCTTACCTGGGTTGAGAAAATGTTTCGGAAAATCAACACGGAACGCTCGTCCTATAAAACAAACCCGGGATCCCTTTATTTATATTTTGTTCGGCGCATTTAATCGGGCTTCCGTTCCTGTGTATTTTGGGCTGTGTCGGTATTTATTTTAGTACTGGTTGTCGATTTGTTTTGGTACTCTCTTTGGAATACGAAGTGTATCTGACTGCATTGTTTTCGAGCTGAAATTCATTTTGTTTCCAGCAGGAACGGTTCGAACCATTTAATCTCAGTCTATTTTAAAAGAGGAGTGGTGGACCGTCTGCTATTTTTATTAATTCGTCATTCCAACACGATCCCATTGTCATTTTGCAAAAAGTTCGTAATCTGCTAAATTCATAATGCTCGATCATTGGTCGGTCAATGGCACAGAACATATACGATACTCGTAACGAATTCAAAGCAATGACTGCATAATGACGTTCTAATAGTAGGCACTCAAAGGAATTGTCAAAATTTTAGCAGATTACCGCATAAGTCAGTCATTCATTCGTCATTATGTGCCTACGAGATTACCATTCTATGCCATTTCTTTCAATGGAGTGTCACTGGTTGACCATTGGAAAGTCATAATGACGCCATTATATTAGTAGATTACCAAACTTGTCAAAATCAACAATTATGAAATCAATGATAGACCATTCTGACACTATTGTAATAGCAGACTTGAGGCCCAGTTGTATCCGCTCCGATTTACGAATTGTAAGTCATGACGCCGAACTCAGCCAGGTACTTTGCTTCGTGTATTTCATTTCATCACCACTGTTGTCAAAATGGTGAATTTAAACTACTTTGAATATAAAAGAGCCATTTTCAATAGGGCCCCCTATAGGTGAATCGAATCTATTAAAAAAAACACTCAATTAATTGATTTTTTCGCAAACTTCAATGTTTTCAGGTTTCACACTTGACGGACGGGATTTTCTTTTTTTATATTTTGATATATTTATCGTTTCTACCGCATTAAATAATTTTTTGAAATGTACAGAATTAATTTCCATTATATTATCTATAAAATGATATATAAATTAAGTAGGTTTTGTGTACACTAGCAGGAGTATATATAACAATAGAAACAGTTGCAGAAAGGAGGCAAGAAAAAAAAATCGATCGTAAAGCACTCTAATGCTTCGCATTAGGAGTCGTGTAAAAATTATTTATTTTCTCTTCACAAACAATGGCATCATAGACAAGCTTAGAAACTAGTTTGTGAGAGACTAGTGTCTGCACTAGATACATACTAGATTCAGGCGCACAGCACATCAAACTACCCGAAACTGGCAAATTTTCCCAATCAACTTTGAACCTTATGCTTCAGCGATAAAGTGATATACTTTTTATTTTGTAACTATAATATTTACATAATTTATGCTAATACCTATTTAAAATAATAATAATATGTACATTTAAATGAAAAAAATAAGCAAAATGAACACTAGGGCCATGGGGTCCGAGTGCCCACTTGGTTTTTCGAGATATCGCCAAGCGGTTAGTCGACTCTTAACGTGACCAGAGGGCTGGCCTATTTCTTGGCCAAAGAATTAGCATTGCCATACAACGTGGCAATGCTGCCAGCCTTTTAGGCACTGTTCCTGTTGACAGCGATGCGGACGAATTTTTTGATGCCCTATGATCATTTTGCGATAAAGTTGAAAATCTATTAATTAAATTTGAGACATTGTAGTAGCTTGATGTGCTGGCGTCTGTACATAAGTTGTGTTGCATGTAAAAAAGTCACTAGAAGCTTGAAAATAGGAAATTTTTAAATCAATTAATGAACATGACTAACTTGATGTGTGGTAAGGCAAAATAAAACACAAAACTAATTGCAATCTCTTACAACTTTATTATGTAGAAAAATTAACAAGATATTTAAGATAAAGCCTTACTTATTCATAACTTAAAAATAACTGACGAAATGTGGGGGTAGGTACTATACGTGCACCACTGCCTGACCCTTTGGGGATAAAGGCGTGAAGTTATATCTTGTGTATGTTATGCTTTTCAGAGAAGCATACTAAAACATACTATTATTAGGACCTATTTTTCATTAACACATAACAAGATGGGCCACATACAATCCTCATTACTGAGGGACCGTGTACAATTAAGAAGTTTTTTTTCATGAATCATGGCTCCCCCATTATATATTTTTTTATTTTCACAGCCTATGTTACCCGCGATAACGCAACGCTTCTAACGATACCACATACATTGATATTGGTTAAGCCATTTAGAAGTTATGGTCGAATAAAGAAACTTATAAACATACATGAACCCTGAAAACCTATTATTATAATATTAAAACATAACACTCCTTTTTTGGGCAGTCGTGTAATTATTATTATTTTTATAACACTCCTTTTTTTGGGCAGTCGAGTAAAAATAATTAACTCTAGTTTTAGGATCCATACAGACAGAAAATAAAGTTAAACTTACATTTATAAAATGATGGGTGATCCACAGTCACATCCAATATCTTTTAGCATATTTATTAATTTTTTCGTTTATTTATTTACTTACTTATTAAACACATTTTTAAATATCTTTATAAAAAACATAAGACATAGCATTTTTATTTATTAATTATTTATATTCTTATCTAAGAGTAATTTTACCAACCAAAATGATCGTTCGCGCGCAGACGCAATCGTCGCGTTCATGTGTAAGTAACACATGAACGCGACGATTGATTTGTTCGGAAAACTGGAAGGTACTCTCTGTACAACCTGCAGGCGTTAACTTGAGACGCGGTATTGAGGCGTCGATGGCAAGAGTGGTAACAAGAGTGACAAGTGGTGACAAGAGTGGTGGAGACGCTCTGGGCGTCGAGAGCCGCGTGATGACTCCCGGCTACCGCCGGCGCGGGCCTGCGGGCGGAGAGTAATGGGTAGCTCACCGTCCGATCAGTCAGGACCAGCCGGTCGATTCTGTAAAAATCTCAGCGTAATAACTTAGGAGAAATGAGTTTGTTTTTGCTAGAAATTGACACTATTGACAGCTCACTCCACGGTCCAGCTCACTTCACCTAAGTTTTCACGGTGAGATTTTTACAGAATATCACCGCAGGCCCGTGCCGGACGGCGCGTATGTGTTCCACGCGCACTTCAAAGAGATGACAGCATCGAGGAGGGGCCCCATAGGGCCGAAGCCTGCCGGGTCAGCGGGATTGTCCGAAAGGGTTACCGCTGGCCCGGAACATAAAGGGCTAAGGAAGGAACACGGGTGGGTTTTAGTCAGTAAGAGTCTGAAACTCCCTTCCGCTCCACCCAGAGCAAGAGGGGTCATTTGATGATTTCACATCCACAAAAAAAAGAGTGGTTACAGCGCGGGGGTTGGGAGGGACCGCTCGGGTCTCAAGTTAACTCTTGCGGGTTGTAGACACGAACACGCGTTCAGGTTCGCCGAACAAAAAGTGACATATGCACGCGACGATCTCCCACTCGCGCGACGATTGCTTTTGGTTAGGACGAGGCCGTATACCTACATTGGTATAATTATATTTTAAAAATTATATATTTTTACGTGAGTATATTTTTTATTATTTACCTTCGGCTTAATTTGTTCATACTACCTGTTTATTAACAACAATCAAAACGTTTATTTATAAACGTTGCTTAAGGAGCGAATGACGTTAAAAAATTTAAAAATGCAACGTTTATAAATATATAAGCCCAATTGCTTTCAACTTAAATACAAATTAGGCACGGTTTAACCCTCCAGTTATATTATTTATCTAATGGTTCATCATGTAAATGAATATCCTCATTATATTTTAGCCATAATTGTTCAATATTACAAGCCATTGTGCCATTGGGTTCGTTCTCCCCAAACCTCTTCAGGGCATCCATAATCTCGGTTTTCCGAGGCTGCACAGGAAACCGTGTGAAGACTACGAAGTCTCCATTTTCGCAGTCCCTCATCAGCAACAGGTTGTTGATCACCAGCCACTGATCTCCACCCTCGCGGTGAACAGTTAGGTAGGTGGTGTTTTCTGAAAAATTATCAACATCATCAATTACTTAATGTTTTTTTCCCTTCATCATGTTTGGACCAAAACCCAAAGTGCCAGCGAATAAAAAATGTGTTACCCTGGTCGGGGAAGTCCGCGTATTGCGCCGAATCTGTACGACCATTCCTTCAGCGGTTTTTTAAAGTTTGAAAATCTAGTGTCCAAGGAGGTTGTTGGCTGCTTAGGCCTTCAGCCAGGGCATAAAACTTATAAACTATGCTACTACACGCTGAGGGCACCTCCTGTGGGGTACGATAAGTAAAATAGACTTAAAGAAAACAGCTGTAGGAACGGTCGCAATTTTCACCACGGCTCCAAATCCCTACGATTTGGAGCCGTGTGAAAATTGCTTGAGTAGACTTCCCCGACATAGCAGACACACTTTTTTTCGTTGGCCGGCCATTTTGAGTTTTGGGCCCAATATGACTGAGCTCCTTTACCTAGAGTTTGGAAATTGACCACTTTATTGTTAATTAGCTTTAATTCGGGGTGCGATCCTGGTGATCCGTCACACAGGGTGTCCTAGTATGGGACGCCAGTCTAATAAAGGATCATATTTTGTGCATTTTTGTCAAAACACTATAATTCTTGTCAATCTTTTTAACTATGTGAACCTTTGTGAAGAAGACAAAAAAAGATTTATCATATTCAGGGCCCTCTTTCCTCAGTCACCTTTTTCTAATTAAGATTGTGCATTTTATTATTCAGTGCCTGTAGTAAGATGTGGAGAACTGAAAGAAAGAAAAGAAAAAGAAAAAAAAGTGTTGAAATCGTCCTGTAATACAAAAAAAGGAATCCCATATATCAGTTTTACGTATAAGGAAAACGGGGGCCAAACCATTTGGACCGACCAGAAGGAATATAAAAAATAATTGGCCTTAAATAAAAATGCGCTTCTATTTGAAAAATGGATCTCGTTATTGTATTGTAAGGGCGTTTGTCCACTGCAGCTGTCCACCGACAGGCGAGATTATTCGAACCGAACGTGTCGTTTGTTGAAATCGGCGGTTCAGTATGTTCTGTTATGATAGACCAAACAAAGCCTCTGCCGGTGCGATGGCAGTGTGTGGACAAGATCAAACGTGTTTTGTATTGCCGGCACATCAGCCCGTCTCGATCTCGGGCCGAGTTCTAGCGGTCGCGCCGATCTACTCGAAACTACGCCGGCCGGGATGAAGGTGCTCGGGTGACGGGCGTGCTGTGGACGCGAGGCAATAGATAATGTATGTGTTGCTACTTCGACGCCGTCATCTCGTTCGGCTGCGGTGGACAGACGCATTAAGGCTCAGGAAAAAGTTAACCATCGGTTAAGTTAACGGGCGGTTACCGTGTGAATGGGTCTTAAAGGAAACGCATTACTGAAGTAGGTGGGTACTTGTACCTACCATGCATTAGATAGTATCGCTTGAGGCGCCAGCACGCTAAGATTGGATTAGCGATAAGATTAGATGCCTAATACATAGATTGGATTAGTCATTAGGTAAAGTAAGGTATTAACTATGAAGGCAAATTATCCTGTATTACATTACGGGAATAGGTGCGTAATAAACATTGAAGTATATGCAATAACGTCAGAAGGTTTCGACGATTCGACAGCATTCATTGGCTGAAACTTTATTTATGGAATGGAATGATTTTTAAAATCTTTTCCCTGTTTCAGATCTAGTTAAGTTATAGAGTTGACAGACGTTGAATTTAGATCAGTAAAGGTATTAAAAATTTTATGTAATTGGAAAAGGATTGTTTTGGTCTCGTTACATAAATTCTTTAAGTCGGGGGTTTTTAAATTATTTTATCCTTTTCCAATTACATTAAATTTTATTCATATTTTGTGTCGTGGGTTTTTTAAATTTTTAATTTAATTTTCCATGGTACCAATATCGTAATGTTGAAAAATTTATCAACTGTCCTTTACAAAACTTCAATACCTACTTCACCTAAATGTATAGGAGGGAAGATTATTTTTTCGCGATTACGATGTTGGTCAAGTTATTCAATTTGATGGTCTGTACCACACTCTTAAATATAACCACACATTTCAGATACACGCTGTATAGTAAAGTCTATGTAGGTATGAGTCTGCGATAATTAAATTAAGACAAGCTGCGCACCGCGGTTTTACCCGCATAAGTTTCGATCCCGTGGGAATATCGGGACAAAAAGTAGCCTAAAGGTAATCCAGGGTCAGCTACCTCCATACAAAATTTTACCAAAGTTGGTCTAGTCGTTTGAGCGTGAAGAAGTAACAAACATATAAACAGACACACGCACACTCACAAACTTTCGCCATTATAATATTAGTGTGATTAACTTACTACAATATTCTTCATCGATGATGACATTGTCCATGACACCTTTGTCGCTTTGTGTCCCTTGCAGGAAGTGTCTTCGACCACGAGTCTCCTTTTCGTTCGATGTTATTTCCAAAAAGCAATGGTTCCAGTACACCGTGTCGTTGAAACTGCCAAACACTCGCAAGTAGCGTCTCTGGTCCTGTTTTAGACGAAATTATTAGTTCTTATGTTACTGGGATATGTCATCTGTCAAAATCTCTAAAAAGTCTTTTAACTCATAGGTTGTCAACCTTATTTTGCTCACTTTGAGAACCTTTTTTTTTTTCTAGAGCCCCCAAGTTTTTTTTTACTTCTGTCTATCGCGAATCTGAAACAGCTATTGCCACGATTATATTTAGACGTGTAATATTATGTAGTCGTACTACGTTGAGAACCAAAGCTTTAACTCATACGTTAAAACAAATTACGACTCTTACAAATCCAAAAACAAAACTGCTTTTTGCTATTTTCAGAGTTGGTTCCACAGTAAAAGTAAATTTAGTATTCGTGAGTAATATCCGTCCCGTCTGGCTTAGATACCATCGAATGTATTTCGGACAAAACGGCCGAGCGACAATAATATGACAATGTGACATTATTCAATACCACTGAGCCATGGCTTGACTTGGAGATATGTCATACCGAAATACACCTAAGGCATGTCTACACGTCTTTAAAAGTTATTGACTAGCTTCTGGCCGCGACTTCGTCTGGGTGAAGTTTCTTGTTTTAAAATAAAATACATATATCGTATGACATTCGGCAAATATTTAGCTTCTGTAGTTCTAAATTTAATCTCACAATTTAAAACTTTTGATAATATTATATTTTCTACAGCATAAATTAGTTACAATGTAGAAATTACTCTTTTAGGGAATCGGAGGCAGTATTTTTGTTGGCAACAAAACGGAAGTTACCGCGAGGATCCTTTGATTTTAATGCGATTCCTACTTATTACTTACCATTATAATGGAGGAACTTGATTGTGTTGAATTAATGGCTTACTTATAAATTAAATAAAAATCCCAAATAACGTTATAAAACTTGGTTAAAGGGTACCTAGGTTAAATTCAAGTTTTTCTGTACCTTTATCAGTGGTATTGTATCCTTTTTTTTTTGTTTGGAATTCGTCAAATGACCCCTCCCGCTCTGGGCGGAGTGGAAGGGAGTGTCAGACTCTTACTGACTAAAAACCACCCGTGTTCCTTCAGTTGCCTGTGCAGGGGCCACGGTATCTCTTTCGAACAACCCGCGACCCTGGCAGGTATCGGCCCTAGTAGACCCCGTCAGTTGCTGACATCTCCTTGAGGCGCGCGTGGAACACAACGCGCCGTCGACCCGGGCCTGGTCCTTACCGGACGGCGAGCTGCCCATTGCTCGCCGCCCGCAAGCCCGCGCCTACTTTGGCCGGGAATCAGCAATTGACTCCCAACGCCCGGGGGTGGTATTGTATCCTGAGTCATAATTCCTTAAACCAGCGAGGTAATTGCGTAACACTAACAGTAGAAATGGCTTTCATTTTGACAATTTAATAACATTTATTACGTTGCCGAGCAGACACATTTTTCAAACATATTATGAAGCAATGGATTAGCCTTCCTTCGAAACGATTCAGATTGTTATTGATAGTGTGTTACGCAAGGATGCAGGATGAAAGAACTTCAAGAGCACTACATATATACAATACACCTTATAGGTTTAAATTTAAGAAATCATATACATACTTACCTTTATTTCTACCGCTTTGATATGTAGTTTGAAACATTTCAACTTGTTCGGCAGTCGATAGTACACCACTTGCCAAACGTCAGCCATTTTCTCCAAACTAAAAGAATCCCCGTTCATGTAATGTCGGCATTTCTTCCACAAGTCATTGTGTGATTCATTTCCTGTCTTCATTTCAATTGCACTTTCTGTTGTAGTTTCATTAGGATTAGCTGTTCCTAAATAATTTGATTCAAGGTTGTTTTCAGGACTGTCAACAATTGCTTCAACTATCTCTGAGCTATTTTCATTTAATTCGAAAATTTCTAAAGTATTACGTTCTTCGGGTATTTGGCTTTTATTAGTTTTAATCTCAAATAATCCTGTAATTTTCTCATTTGATTGTGTAGTAGTTTCATTTGTTTCAAAAAAACTAGTTTGAGAGTTATTGTTGTTTGTGAAAATTCCTCCTGGATTGGTACTAGTCCCTGTCTTATCAATGAACTCAGTTGTAGTGGCATCTTCCAACTCAAGGTGCCTTTTATCGACACCGATATCGGTATGATTAAAATTACACTGACAGCAACTTATAAATCGTAGAAATATCAAAAAATAAAAGTGCACCATGGAATGCTTCCACATTATGACTGGGTTAGTCCACTGTCAGTTAGTAAATGCGAACTAAAGTGTTTTGATCCTTATTTAAATATTATGATTGATAGGAGAGTGTTTTTAGTTTAGGTTGTGTTGATATTTCGGCAAGAGTAATAGTAAATAAAGAGTCCTTTTGAGTGAGTAAGTCCATTGTTATTGAAGAGTTTACTATTAACTATGGCTATTGTTTTCTAATTTGTGAAGTGGATTGTGTTGTAAATATAGGTTAAGATTAAATATTATTATCTCATTTGAAATGGTGATCAGTAAAGAAAAAAAAGTATGATGATCAAATGAATTTTGATTGAACAAAGTTGTAGTAGAGGAAGATGAATGTCAAGGTCGAAGGTTATATATATTTATATATATGCGTATAATATTGTTTTTATTTGTTTAATATTGTTTCGTATTATAATTTATAAAGGAATAACCTTTCAAAGATGCTCTTACATCAGATATCCAAGAAGAGGCTCCCTGGTGTATGCTGTTCGCCGATGACATTGTGCTGGTTGCCGAAAACGGCCTAGAGGTCCAGAGCAGATTGGAGATGGCGAAGTAGACCGAGACGTAACGCACCGGATCAACTCAGGATAGATGAAATGGCGACTGGTCACAGGAACAACTTGCGACCCACGGATGCCCCTCAAGTTCTTCCATCTATAAGTCCGTGATACGGCCTGTCGTACTTTATGGGTCTGAATACTGGGCCGTGAAGAAGACGGATGAAAAAAAGATTGCATGCAGCGGAGATGAAAATGTTGAGATGGATGTGTGGAGTGACGAGATTGTATAAAGTAAGAAATGAGTATATAAGAGGAAGTTTGAAAGTGGCGCCAGTGACAGAAAAGTTGAAAGGAAATCGTTTATCTTGGTATGGGCATGTGATGAGAAGAGACGAAAAGCATGTGACTAAAAGAGTGATGATTAAACATGTTGATGGATGGAGAGGGAGAGGAAGGCCGAAGAAAAGATGGATGGATTGTGTGAGGAATGTTATGAAAGAGAAGGGAGTGAATGATAGCGTGACGGTTGACAGGGGAGAATGGAAGAAGAAAACGTGTTACGCCGACTTCAAGTAACATGGGATAAGGGCAGGAAGATGATCCTTTCAAAGACTCCTTATTACGAAGTGACGTGAGCGAAGCCGCGTAGTACTGTTATAAACATCAAATTTGAATGCAGATAGACGGGTGAAGGAAAACTTCGTGAGAAATAAGGCATATCGACGATGAAGTGACAAGAACCTTTATCTAGTTAGGAGTTACTATCTACTTAGGAGTTCTTGTCACTTCATCGTCGATATCCTAGAACCAAAAAGAAATAGAAGATATGTGACATCTATCAACAACCCCTTTTACAGAGAGGAGGCCTGTGTCCCAGCAGTGGGAACGTTAAAGGCTGATTATGTTATTCATTAGATGGGTATAATCTTTAAAGATAAGGCTTAGCGCGCACTACGATTTTAATCGTTGCGATGTAGTTATAAAATCGCAAACACAAAATTTTTCAAGCGAATTCTCAAGCGATTTTTTTCCGCAGTGCGCGGACTCTAGTATATTAGTATTGTCTACAGATTGACGATTATATATCGCAACGATTAAAATCGTAGTGCGCGCTTAGCCTTAACCAATGAATGCGTGCTGACAGCATTATTAAATACTTTTTATATATTTTTGTGTTAGGACAGCAGTTTTATTTATTTGTTAGGTACTAATATGGCACTGTCAAATGAAATAAGGTTGTTGAAACTCTCGGGCCGTGGGGTCAGAGTGCTCATGTACTCTTTAAGAAAATCCCGAAACGGCTGGTTGACACTTCCCGTGACCTTGGCTGGCTCTTACCTTGGCCAGAGGCTAAGTATTGCCGCCGGTCTCTTGGGTACATTACCAGTTGACAGCGATGCGGTTGAATATTTCGACGCTATATTTTAGTTTGTGAATTAAATAGTTTTAGATAAGTTAGGACATCATTTTGTTATGTGTATTAATTAATTAGGTATTATAATTATAGTTGTTATTTACGTACACACTATTTGAATTCTGAATAAACATTTGTTACAATGTTAAACTATAATATTAAAGACGGTAACCTCCATTTGCTTTAACAGTTTCCCAGTACAGTGCATTTCGTAGATATTACTACTACTATTACTATTTGTATAAGCTATAACTAAATGCGCGGTGAGGTCTAGAAATTGGTATTTTATTGCTTTCTGCTTGGAATGTGGCTGAATTTTGGTTTCTCCCTGGGATTTTATTTTGCACAATTCACAATGTATCTATCTAACTTTGTTCCTGTACTGGAGTAATACATTTGTATTTTATGAACTTAATATAAGAATAATGGTAATACTGTGTTATACTACCTCCTCATATAAGTTTTGAAGCTATGCTGTAAATCGTTGTATTAAAGATTTCTTCCTTAGTCGATCCTGAAAATATACTGATATTCATAAAAAAGATGTCCATTGCTGGACATAGGCTGTCAAGCATCGCCACTTCGACCGGGGTAATTGCGTAACACATCAACGACGGTAGGAATGGCTTTCATTTTGACAGTTAAACGACATTCATTGCGTTACGTTGTTGAGCAGACAAATTTTTCGAACATGTGAAGCAATGGTTTAGAAATATTCTGCAAAATGATTCATATTATGATTGATATTGTGTGACGCAATTAGGGTGCTGTTCTCTGCTTCTCGCACAAAAGAAGTAATATAGTACAGACGCCACCACATCCAGCTACTACAATCTGTCAAATTTCTTTAAAGATTTTCAACTTTATCGCTAAAGCATTAGGTTCAAAGTTGATTGGGAAAAATGTTAAATTTCGGGTAGCTTGATGTGCTGGCGTCTGTACCAGCCTGTTATTGTCAGACTATTGTTGTATTGCAGGACAGAGGACTCTTCTGATACAGAGAAGGCACGAGCAATGATCATCTCGCTTGCTCAATCGATAAATATCAAAGAGACAGATGTAGACATCACTTGATCTTATGTTTATGAATAACTATAGTGACTATAGTTATTCCGCGCGGACTATAGTATAGTCCGCGCGGAACTAGTTGGCCGCGCCTTAGGTATGTGAGCGGTGGGACGGAGGGGCGGGGGCGCTTTGTTATTACTCAGTACGTGCGTTGCGAACAATAGGCAACCCCGCCGCCCTCACCCCCGTCCACACCTAAGGCGCGGACAACTAGTTCCGCGCGGACTATAGTTTAACCTCTTAATCAACGCTAATGAGATACAATTGATTGTCTATTGTAATGGGCCGATAACGGCCCGTCCGCAATTTTGTTCGCGTGTTTCGGCCCACAAGCCGCCGCGTCGCATACTTACGAGTACCTACGCCTGCCCGCGCTATTACTTCGTTTCCGCGTTGCGTTCTTTCCGACTTTATTTCTTTTTACTCGGCTCCTCATGGTCGTAGCGTGATGTTAAACTTTCCTGAACAATTGGCTATAAAATGCAAAAAAATATTTTTTAATCCGACTGGTAGTTTCAGAGATTAGTGCGTTAAAACAAACAAACTCTAGATTACAAACGCGTTTATTTATAGTTTGCCCCACTAGTTTTCAACTCGAATAGAATTCATGAGGTTATCTCGCCCTTTACAGATTCAGGGGACTTTTAAGCAAACCTTGAGCAATGCTCGAATAAATAAAACAAAAGAAACCCGTTCGTTTATTTTAGTTTAAAACCAACCGCTAGTTTCAAGCATATTCTATCCAGCCAGTTTCACGCTTTTTCAGCACAAACTACAACGCAAAACTTCCTTTAGCTTTAAAACAAATATTTCACTAATTTAAGTTGGTTTCCAATTCGCGATACATACATGCATTTTCGTAATTTCAGCTCTGCGATAGCTAGTTGCGAACTTCGGAACACTAAGTTGTTCGATGTAATTTCAGTGGAACTTTTAAGGATTCTGTTTCATGTTACTTGAATATCAGTGACTTTGAGAGTTCTCCAATTGCGTAAAACACAGTTTCTATCGAAATCAGAAGGATTTTGAAGGAAATTCATAATCCATTGCGTCATAATGTTTGAAGAATGCGTCTTCTTGACAACGAAAACAAGGCAATGGATATTGTTGAATTGTCAATATGAATGAGTGTGTTACGCAATTACTCCGCAGATGTTTTAATGTGGGACACTCATCATACCGGCAAAGAAAAGAATAGTACTATATTATAGTACTATTCTTTTCTTTATTGTATTGAATTAATTGTTTCTTCATTTGTGTCTTTTTTTACATTGTTCTCACATAAAAAGCAACAAGAATAATGTACTCAGGATTTTGTAATATCTTGATAAAGAGTGTCCATGAAGTTTCTTGCCCGTTCTTCTCCATAGAGATCTACGTTTTGGAATGGGCAACTAGCTTCAACTTTCTGACTAACTAACAAACTGTTTAATTCTGACAATTCAAAAGTGCCTGTACAAGGTTTAATTGAAATAAATGCTTTGAGTTTGTGTTATATGGTAAAAAGTGACAGAGAACCTGATGGTTAAGCAATAGGTAACCCAATGCTTAAAAGAAATAGACTTAAAGAAAATATAGGTTAAACTGAAAATATCGCGGTCAGTGCATGGATGGGTGACCAATCTAAACACAGTAAGTATCTCGTTGGAAATTGGAGAGCAAGTGTTCTAATATATTTTTGTAATTTTGATTCTTTAGACTAAAACAAGAAAATGTCTTACATTTTAAAGAAATTCTCCTAAAAATACGGTCCCATAAGGTAGGACGGTACATTGCTAGTATTTTAAGCCAGGTACGGTAGTAAACCTTCCGTGGACCCGTTTATTACGGCACGTAACCAAACTGGAGATAAAACTTGTCTACGGCTTACGACGTATTGCTCCAGAACACGCCATGTTACAACTACATTTTGGTCAAAACTAGGGTAAGGGTTACAGAACGGCGATCTTAGAAACGAGGGATAGTATAATGTAGGTAGTACTCTTGTTTGTCTCCTTGTTGTAAGTACTAACTTTAAAGGAAACAGCACACATATCAATTCGGAAAGGGATTGTCACCGTATCAACTCGAGGCATTCAGTATTCTTATTATGAAACTCCCTACTGCAACGCACACTATTCGGAATCGTAACGTAATCGCCTCGCCTCGGGACAAGCTTTGGAACCGCGGTGCAGTGCGTGGTCAACTTGCAGTTCCCGCGCTTACACTCGTCGTCCACGCGCTTACGTCTCTCCGTACACGAGCTTACGTCTCTTCGTCCACCCTTGCCCCATTTACCGGGACCCATTTGAATTTGAAAATATAATAAAATTGGTATGGGTACCGCCTGCTTCCAACTTTTATTTAATTTAAAATGGGCTTGTTTTTAGCTTTTCAGTTTTTTTTAATTTTAGTTTTTTACCGCAGTCGGGTTTTTAATTTTTTTAATTATTTATTTTTATTTCCAGCTTTTTAATTTATTTACAAATGTGAAAGATTTCGCAGACGATTTAGTTCTCGGTACTTGTTTTTTACGATTTGTCACTTCGAATTACTTTTGACCATATAAGTTGTATATATTTTTGTAATCACCTTTTAAAACCCTTTATTTTGATACCCCACTCGATAGGGTTTGAAAAAAAAAAATTTGAAGACTTAATGTCTTCAAAATTATTTTTTTTACTCAAAAAATTGTGGCGCCAAAAATTGGCCATTTTAATTTTTTTTCAATTTTGATATAAGTACCCAGTGTCACTCTTACAATTAAGACGAATCTAACGGCACCTCTCAAGCTAAAATCGATCAACCCGTTTAGGCTACAGAGCGTGTCAAAGAAATATACATACATACATACATACATACACTCGAAAAGCATAACCCTCCTTCTGGCGCAGTCGGGTAAAAACAAATAGTAGCGAGCTGTTCAAGTTTGTTGCCATAAAAACACACTCGAAGCCACTGCACCAAAAAACTATGTAAGTACTAACGTAACATGTGTTATGTTGTAACTTTTAATGGTACCTACATCCGGTTTTACTATAAAATGTCCTGGCACATTATTTTCTATTGCTCATGCTGTGGAGAATGTTAAAAAAAGAACCAGAATTTACACAGAGCCAATGGCAGGAACATAATTACCATCATTGCATTGCTCGCAGGAAAAGAGTTGGAAATGAAAGGATTTGGAAGAGACTTTAGTCCAGCAGTGGGACAGAAACCACAGACAATAATAAATACGACAATATTGCATTTTAGCATATAGTTTATCTAGGACGTTTGGTCTTTTCTATGGTCATCTGCTGTTAAAGTGATGCAGTGAGAGCAGTGATAATGGCGCAGACTTACGAGTGCTAGTTTGTGGGCTGTGGCTGTTATGTTAGTATCTATAATCCCCAAATGTCAAGATTTCATGAAATATCATTCTTGGGGATTACTTGGTCTTAGAGAGTTGTGTGTGACTTTAATGATTATAATTATGTAAATATATATTTGTTGAATTTCGCGAGTTACCCTGGCGCTTTCGCCTTAACCAAAAATTCAAAGACGTGCCATCTAACATCTACCAACCCACACTGGGCCCGCGAGGTAGAAAGCCCACTTCCTCTCACAGAGAGGCTTGTGTCTCTGCAGTGGGAATATTATAGGATGACTCGCCGCGGTTTCACCCGCATAAGTTTCGTTCTCGTGGGAATACCGGGATAAAAAATAGCCTATATGTTAATCCAGGGTGCCAGCTACCTCCATACAAAATTTTATCAAAATTGGTCCTGCCGTTTGAGCGTGAAGAAGTAACAAACATATAACACACATACTCAAAAACTTTCGCCTTTATAATAATAGTGTGATTATGCTATGCTGCTTTTTAATTATTAATAAAAACTATGTAACTATTAAAATAGTTTGTTAATTAATTTAGTATGAGAAGATTATCCAATGTATAGTTTCTAGCCGTTCGGGGAAAGTACTAAAACCATGAATGCCTTACGGTGACAAACACAAATGACAATAAATTCACGAACAGCAACAAAATTCTAAAGTTAAACAAATACATTAGACATGTGACACCCCGAATATTTCAATCCCAGCTCTAAAAACAAGTTACTGTAAGAACAAACACCTAAAATATTGTTGTTTTTCTCCTGTCAAAACGGAAACTAACGAACAGACTGCAGCTCAAAAAGAAAACTTTTCTTATTTTGTCACGAAGTAAAATGTTTTCGTTACAAAATAAAATGTTTTCGATACATTTTAGGTGACAGATGTTGCTAGAAAACTTTGTAAAACCATTTTGTGCTTATAATAATCTCTACATTTATATCTGTAATATTTATGGTGTATACAGGGTTGTTGGTAAAACATTAACAACCTCTTACAATACAAATATAGTACAATGACCTCTTACTCATCATTATGAACAACTTTTACTATGGGACCAAACCTGAAATCGCGAAAAAAAATCTGCTGTTTCCTACATTTATGTTCGTATACCTAACTCGTCAAAATGTAGGGAATGTCAGATGCCTGAAAGTCTGACAACCAGTCTTACCGAGGGGTATCGTGTTACCCAGTTGTATTGTGGAGGTCCGGTAGTAGGCAGTCGCTCCATGGACCAGTACTGGTATTCAACTGCATCTGGTTTGATTGGAAGCTAACCCCAACATAGTTAGGACAAGGCTAGGGAAAAGATGATGACTTTCTTGACACAAATACATAATTTAATTTATATCGTAATTAAGAACTAAAAAAAAAAATAAGAAAACAGAGAAATGAGTACGTATGAGGAAGTTTGAAAGTGGCACCGGTAACTGAAAAGTTGTGTGGAAATCGGTTACGGAGAAATGAGGAAAATGTCGTGAGGAGAGTTTTGAGTATGGATGTCCATGGCTATAAGAGTAGTGGAAAACCAAAGAATCGATGGATGGACTGTGTTAATGATAAAGAAAAAAAAGAGTAAAAAAAGAAAAGAGAAAAAAAAGAAAAAGAGTAAGATAAAGAGTATTCTGTTCTATTCTATATGGTTAGAAAGGGGGTGACTACCGAGATGACGACTAATAGAGAAGTATGGAAGAAAAAGACATGTTGCGCTGACCACAAATAAATTGGGATAAGGGCAGGCGAATGATGATGATCATTTATTAAGAATTTCGCATCACTTTTCATTTCGACCCATGGATTTCACGGATTCACAATACCTACTGCTAAATTAGGTACTTTTATTTGGTGGTCATCCGACTCCAGTAACATAGCTGTTTTGAACCCTATTAAAATTACTTAATAATCACATTTTAAAAGCGTAGATTGGTAGTTTAGAAGAAGGTCACGCGCACACAAACACGAAAAGCGACTTTTTTCTATATTATTCATAAATAATAATAATAATAGTTTATTTCAAAAATGGGATTGCAAAGTTTACAAAAGTTGCATGCAGGTATATAATTTATAGGTTCAACTATACAATAAAGACGGGTGAAGTACTGTTCTCCTAGATAGGCTACAATTTAGCCTGTGTTAAGGAGAGAGTGCCGGTCCTCTGATTGGCGGATTATTAAATAAATATTGTGATAAAAGACAATAATTTTAGCCAAAATTAAAATCATAAACACAATCAAATTCACAATCAATATCAAAATTAAAAACAAAATAAATGGGTCATATAAAACATTATTTTTAGTATAAATAACGGAATCAATTTTTTTTTTGTTTTTTTGCTTCTCCTGAAAACCTATGTTTTGTGCTGTACGCCCTTTGAGCCCAGAGCTATCGATATGCGAAACCCGAAACGGTTTCGCATATACTAAAAATAACGTTGTAGAGGTCATGTTTTATTCAACTCCTCGTATGTCAAAGAAAAGAAACCTCTGATTTATTATTATTTTCCAAGCCAGTTGTTACAAAAGACTTAACAGAAAAATGTCTGTGGGCACATGAAAGCAGCTATAGTATTTGCTGAATACAATATTTATGGTTGTTTTACGAAACTTAGAATCCTATATTCATTCTAAGTTATGTTTCAATTATTTTGGAAGATTTGGAAACTTTTTACGGCACATTTCGTTTTATTCTTTAGGTCTTTTGTTAGTTTAAGTTGTAAAAACTTCAGATCTTATATTACTGGGCCTATCTAAAAGGGTAGGTATGAAAACAAATATTAAAGAAGAAATTTTTAATGCCCATTTTCTGTACGAATTGTTCTACTTAAACCTAAGTTTATATTTTAAACCACAATACATGACAGCTTAAAACATAACATAATGCCTTAATACCCGGAAGGGGTCGGCAGGGGTTCATTATATCCACATCTAGCCAGTTTTGCTAATTAGTCCCAAGCACTTATCTACCTACTTTTTATCAAAAAACCATATAGGTATAGGTAGCCTTTTCCCAACTACGTTGGGGTCGGCTTCCAGTCTAACCGGATCCAGCTGAATACCAGTATTTTAGGTAGGTACATGGAGCGACTGCCTATCTGACCTCCACAACCCAGTTACTAGGTAAATACGATACCCCTTGGTAAGACAGTTTGTCAGATTTTCGGGCTTCTGACGACCCGTAACGACTGTCAAAGATCCACGAATGACAGCCGGGACCACGTGCTTTTCGAGGCACGGAGGGGCTGGCTTAACCTGATCGATCAACCCGTGCGGCCGTTATTACTTAGCCACGAGCCACTCCAATAGTGCATTAACTATTCACCACTAAATGACTAGAGCACTACAGAATTTTACCTTAAGTCTAGAAAAACAAAGTATTCAACTTCCCTAGTGTAAGTTTAATGAAACTAGGAGACAATAGCCGAAAGGCTACAGCAAAGTAGAAAACACTTACGACTAGATTCACAGATCGCACTTTAACTGCAATTTGCTAAATCATGTGAGCGTTTCATACGAATATGAACCTTAGTCCTACGAACATAATGTGCATATTCGTCTATGGAGATATGAGCAAGCGTTGCATACAAATTATGAACGTTAACTTTATGGGTCCTATTCAAAATAATTGTAAGTTACGGATAGGAAACAGATATGAATATTATTTGATTGTAACAGAAAAATAACAGAAAGGAATTATTAGGCCAAGTTTAAATAGCACACGTTTATAACAGGCTACGAGTGCGAAGTCGGTGTGGGTCGCTAGGTGGGTACATAATGAAATAACATTTTGGTGATCGTATTTTAGTTGGTATAATTGCCATAAATTCATCATCATCATTGCCATAATGCCTTATCTCCGAAACTACCGAGCCTAAAATATTAATATTAAGGCAAAAGGATTCTAATGATTAGAATTATGTATAGCCATATTTGTTACGGTCCTGAATCATATTTTAATCAACATACAACTTTACACTGACCTGTAAATTGCAAAAAACCTGAGTCAATTTGAATTTCGCGGGCTACCTTGGCGCATCCCCCTTAACTGATACTAAGACGGCCGACGAGAGGCTGGGTACGCCTCGGCGAAGCTGCGCGGTTAGTATAAAAGGCTCAAGCAGTGAGGACTGAGGATACGCAGTAAAACATGCACACACAGACAATACATGGCACAGCAATGCAATACATGGCACAATATACGCAAACTTTACATACTTCAAATAAATTTAAGTAAGTAAAAAAAAATGTTTTGGCTAACCTGCGGTGCACTAAGTACCTATTAATATTTTATTTTCATTAATTCATACATGAGACAATGTGAATAACGCCTAATCATTCATATCTGTTACGTAACGGAAAAAAGTGACAGATAAAATAACGTATATGAATTAATTGCACGTGTCTATCCTACAAATCTATTTATTTCCACACCAATTCACATGATTATACGAATATTTTATAGTTATAACAAATATCACAATACAGCCCTTTCCTAGTATGAGTAATAAAACAGTAAGTACTTACCGCTACTGTAAACGACTCACATTGAATATTTTACTTTTAAAAGTCTAATTTTCTTCGACCACGAAACGAGCTGAAAAACTATATTGAACAAAATGGCAAAGCGTTTATTCTTACGCGTCGTGTAGTAACAGCTAGTGAACTAATTTTGCCAGTATTTCAAATTTCTTTATTGCCATGGAAATAATGTTAAAATAGCATAACAGAGAAGAATAACAGATATGTGCAAAATCAGGACACTCATTAATAAATTAAATTTGGAGTACACTAAATAGTATTTTATATTTTGTTTAGTAAAGTGTTGAAAGTTTAAACAATATTCTCTGAATATATTTTTTTTTTTAACTTTTGTTGAATGGTTAATAATTAAATTATTTTTTTTAGTTTACCGTTAAAGACGTGGACATAGAATACTTGTATGAAACGGATCCTACGCAATGTCTGGTTTAATTTTTTTTAATGAATTGTTTAGGTTTACCAAATGTTTCGTTGTTTTTTATTAAGCTCAAATAAATATTTTATCTGTTTGTTTATGAAATTCTAGTCAGTTGCATCTCGTTATGAAAATAATTGGGTTGGACATTAAGACAGTAGTAAATATATAATTATTTTGAATATGACCCTTATACAAATAATGTTCGTATTCGTATGCAACGCTTTCTTAGGAAAGAAAAGACGAAGGTTTTTGAGAGCTGTAAACTCAGTTTTATTTTATTTTTTATTTAAAATGCTCTATTCACTTATTAGCCTCTCCATTGTTAGCTACCAATTATGGGAAGAGTGGGAAAGCTTCGACACAAGTAGGTAGATACCATTGTAGCTTACAGGGGTACCTCAATGTATGTTAGTTAGGTACTTACCTATTACCTACCACGCTATGGAATGGGCAACTAGCTTCATCTTTCTGACTGACCGACCGCGACCACTCGACAATTCAAAAGTGCCTGTAATTGGTTTATCCATACTAATATTATAAATTCGAAAGTAACTCTGTCTGTCTGTTTCACGCCTAAACCACTAAACGGATTTCGATAAAATTTTGCAGAGAGATAGATTGCATCCCGGGGAAGGACATAGGACAGTTTTTATCGACATACCTCGCGGGCAAAGCCGCGGGCGGAAGCTCGTTTGAAATACAAAATGCTTTCAGTTTATATATGACACAATGTTTGAGAAAAAATAAATATTTTGGTATTTTTAAAGTGCGGTTTGTGAATCTCGCCCTTAGGAAGTCGATTCTGGCTACAATCCCGGCTAGCATTAGAGAGGAACTCCCTAGGGACAAAGATTAGATAAAAATCGGTTACTGAAGAGTACTATGGTTCCAATATCGTATCTAGATAATAGGGAAAGATTCTGTGATAGTTTCTCGGTTAGTTTGCAATTTACAACATAATAGGTAGACAGACAGATGTGTATTTTACATCCACACTAGCTTCCACCTGCGGCTTCGCCCGCGAGGTATGTCGATAAAAACTATTCTATGTCCTTCCCCGGAATGCAATCTATCTCTCTGCCAAATTTTATCGAAATCCGTTCAGTGGTTTAGGCGTGAAAAGGTAACATACAGACAGACAGACAGAGTTACTTTCGAATTTATAATATTAGTATGGATTATGCCAGTTATGTATAGTAGAGGGGCCCGTGGCTAAATAATAACAGCTGCACAGGTCGATCGACCAGGTTAAGCTACGCTTGCCGCGGTTGGTCTGTGGATGGGTGACCATCTTTACACACCGAGACCCCTCCGTGCCTCGGAAAGCACGTTAAACCGTTGGTCCCGGCTGTCATTCGTGGATCTTTGACAGTCGTTACGAGTAGTCAGGAGCCCGAAACTCTGACAACCAGTCTTACCAAGGGGTATCGTATTACATATAAAAGGTACAAAAAGCGTTCCTTAGGTTTATCTATAAGCGTAAACACGGCTATTACCCTTACCTCTATCCGACTAAATTTCTACTGGGATGCCTCGGATATAACTCGTTAGAGGTAAGGCGAGCAAAAGACTCAGCTCACCATAGCCTGTAAGACGCTCCGTGGCACTATTGACGCGCCTGATCTACATGCTGTGCTGGCTCGCTTCTTTGTGCCAGACAACTACTGCCGCGGCAGAAAGCACAGGCTGTTTGCTGTGCCTCCATGTCGCACAGTTGCGCGTGCTAAGTCCCCAGTACCACGTACTCTGGCCGCACTTAATGATCTCTTGGACTATATTCCAACAAACGATCTGTTTGCGGACGAATGGACGAAGATTTTGTCGGCATGTCAGGAGTACTGCGAGAGGGATGTATGAAAGTGTTGTTAACTTTTTACTTGGTTTTATATTCAATGTTTTATGTGTGTGTAAATTGTCTTTAATTTTTGTAATTGGTTGTAAACCGTTTTAATTAAAGAATAAATAAATAAAATAAAAATAAAATTACCCAGTAACTGGCTTGTGGAGGTCAGATAGGTAGTCGCTCCATGTAAAATACTGGTATTCAGCTGCATCCGGTTAGACTGGAAGCCCACCCCAACATAGTTGGGAAAAGGTTAGGCAGATGATGAGTTCTAACTAAGCTTGTATATTTTCACTCCACGACAATAGGGTAAACATGTTAGCACACTCCATGTAGGTACATACTTTTACCCCTTGCATGCATTGTATTGTATGTACCTACACACATGTTTGAGCAAACAAAGTTATCTGAATCTGAGGCATGAGAAAAATAATAAGTGGAACCTGAAAGCAAACACTGGTAACACAATAACGTAAATAACGTAAACGTAACAACGCAACGTAACGTAACGTAATATTACGTTATGTAACATACCATCACGCCTGTAATCCCAGGAGGGTTTGGCTGCGTACATAAAGACACGGGATCTCGGTAAAGACATGCCAGTACCGATCGGTGCGGGTAAAATATCCCCCTATTAACTTATGCGCTCAAACATGAAGAAATAGATAAAACATTGTGACCGTTTCTTCCCGTAGACCAACCTGTAGTGATCTGTACCGGAAAACCCGCTGCTTCATGTAAGCACCCTTAGACAAGTGTACCTATCACAGATAGACCTAGATAACGCAAGTATCACGATCTGTATGAAAACCAAGCGTGCCATTTTTGACTACATACTATGACGTCGCAAGCACTATTTAGTGATGGGAAAATCAAATCGATTTGAAGACACCGCCGCGTGCGGCACCGTCTCGTCCCACTCCCGGCCTAGCGCCACCGCTCACGCTCACCCAGCCAGCAGCAGTACACAGGACTGAGCGCGAAAGTGGCGGCTTATGATTTTTGTACATAAGCTGGTGCGATTTTTGGCACATGAAGTAGTTGCTCTTGCGGTCTCTAAGTAGGTGTAAGTATCTATATCTGTAGTACCTATAGTACACCCAGATTTCGACAGTTACCTATGTTAATGTCCCATTAAATAAGGAGCGAGCCTATTGCGGGCCATCAACCGGCCACAAGTACAGACTCCCGATAGTTACTGAGAAATTCCAGATAGTAAAACTCAATAACACTCCCGGACCCGGGAATGAAACCCAGGACCTCATGCTCAGTGGAGCTGGCGACCTCTAATAGACTAAGGAGGCAGAAAGTAGGTATTGCTTGTAATACAATGAAGAATACTGGTACCTATGGTACTAACCCGCAAAAGCGCAAAGCAAAACTTTTATGTTAGTAATAAATTCATAAAACATTGTGAATGTTCTAGGCAGTTCCATTATACTTAAAACTTATATTTTTACAACATTTTCCTTTTCTAGGTGAAAATAAAATTCTCACTATGCATATTGCAATTCGCTTTGTGAAGTTTTCAAAGCCTCCTTGGTTTCGCATCAACGAGCTACTGTTACAACCGCAGTCTTGTTTTAAAGGGTTTTTACATGAGTTCCTATAAATTGAATTATAAAGAAAAATACTTATATGCCAGGACAAGAATAAAAAAAATAGGCAGTCATGGACTGCCGATAGAAGGGAAAACTTAAAACTATGAAATAATAGGTCACCCTTATAGCTGTGAGCAGGGGTGGCCTAATGGTGGTCCAATGGTGGCCCAGTGGTAACATGAGCAGTGGTGCCCAGTGGTAACGTGAGCAGGGGTGGCCCAGTTTTAATGGGGACTTAGAAGTTGTAGATCGTGGGTTCGATCCCAAGCAGTTAGTTAATAGTTTATTGGACACCTGAATTTACCACCACCGGCACAAAGTGAGATTTTCTACACTCATACGAAGTTTCTTAAAAAAAACTTAAGACCCGCATTCTCATCCGCATTAGCCAACGTAAGTCTTACAAGATCTGCATCCGCAACATCCCTGACCGCTTGTCATAGAATGAACGATAAAATTCAGCTTTTATAATATTTTAATATCATCTACATGAGAAGTATGTAGAATATTTTAGAGTAAGGATAAAATCTAATTTGGTGCACATGAGCTCTCTGCTGCATAACTTTGTAACATGATGTGCTGAATATTTTAAGTTTCCAGCAAACTTTTTGCACATAAATTATTCTCTAAAGTTATCTAGACGAAAGTTGTTTTCTAAAGTAACTAGGAATGTTCATGCCTGAATTCCGCGCCACTTCGAACCATCATTTTTGTTCATATATCCGCGCTTGGCGCAGGCGGCACTGATAGTCGACGCAGTATGGTATGAAGTCATACAAAGCAAACCAAAGTCCGTTGCGTGCCGTGCGTTCGTAGCGGCCGGTGCGGACCACTGGACGTTCACCTTTACCATGTATGTGAAGTAGGTGAACATATTCTCTTCGTATGCTCGTGTTAATTATAAGGTGGGATCTGCCTGAAATTAGCATGCTTTTGTACTACTGTATAGCATATTGATTCACAGCTTGAAACTGCAGCATATTTGGAATATCAGTTGGTTTTTTTGGGAATAGAAGAGGAAACAGCACCTTAATTACCTAACACAATTTCAATCGCAATCTGAATGGTTTTGAAGTATATTGCCGATCCATTGCTTCATGTCTGATAAATTTTCGTCATCCGCAAATATGTGTATCTATAGGCCGACCGCTTAACTGAGACGTTGCCCGAGGTAGCTGCGGGGTGCGGGAGAGGTGATAGTTGATGAATCACTGAGCTCTCACGTCACGTCACCACACCCCTCCCGCACCACGCTGCTACTTTTTTTTTTCTATCGTGGAGAAATGCTCATGCTTTCTGCACTACCACGAAGATAGTGCAATTATGTGGAATTCTAACCCACTAAAACTCCACGGTGTTCTCCTCTGCCGCTTACGGCGCCGGGAACACGGGCACGCGTTAGCACTCATCCGTGAACCCGCCGCGGCTGTCCGTCACCGGACCCTCCTCTGGGGAGTATTCCCCATCACCGGCGCACCAGAACATATAGCACGCCGTGACCACCCCAGGGACCAAACCAGCAGATGGGCGCCAGACGACCCCGTGTCTGGGCACCCTTGGTCCCTCTGCAACGGGTCTGGTCATTGGCCCCGACGCCTGCCAATTTTCGGACGCAGAGGATAGGGAGAGCGGCCATCGTCATACCAACACTCCTCCTACCCTGCGGCCCCACCGCATTCGCCGTCAGACGGTGGCGACCCCGTCAAGGCCGCGGAAGGTAGGGAGAGTGGCGCACCGCAATACCGGCACTCCTCTCTTGCCGCGGCCTCCAACCCCTAGCCGCAATGCCTCCCATACGACATCGCGGCCTCTGCAGTTGCGTGTCGCCCAAGCGGCACCGCAACCTACTTGTTGGCCGAAAGCCCTGACGAGCGGCCCCACATCGGGTTCCTCTTCGCATCACCGTGGGTGACCAAGCCACGGCTACTGAGCCCCCCCGTCTCGAAAAAGCGGGAACCCACCGGGGGGGACCGCGCTGCTACCTCAGGCAACGTCTCAGTTAAGCGGTCGGCCTATAAATAAATATTTAGTGCTCAATTTTTCGTAATTACATCGACCACTGTTTGTCTCTGCATCACCCAAAGGTTAATTGGTATAAAATGCCTGTGGCATTATGTACGCCTCTTTACATTTCTGTGCTTGAAGCATTAATTAGTAAATAAATTACTATTCGACTACCATTTGTCTTATCCGGCCGAATAGCAAATACCTTTGATGTCGCTCATGGTACTGCATCTATTAATAATTAAGTTTATTCCCTTTGGTCTCAAGTAAAGGGCGGGCCTCCGGAGCTCTCTGCTAATTGACTTAAGCCTATTTTGAATATACTTTGACCAATTAATGTTGATTTTGCTCTCAGGCGCATATTTTGGGAGAGGTTTAATTGCTTAAAGATCTTACAATTGTGAACTTCAATTGAAGATATTTTTGCTCATCGTTGCATCAACTTAATGTTCCGCTGGAAATGATTTATCTAACGTAGAAAATAATGTTGTGGATATTTTATTTTTATTTTAGACACTCCTAATGCTCCTACCTATCTAAAGTATCAAAGTTTAATAGCACAGTGAAGACCTAAAATATGTTAAGGAGTTACCTGCGACTTAGCCAAATTCAGATGCGATTATTTCTGAAACTTTTGAATGCTTTCCATAATAATATTTATCATTGCAAGTATCTTGACTTTGCACATGAGGTTGTCGACATGTGGGGTGTGGACTCGGCAATCATTGTACCTATAATCGTTACATTATATGACCTATTAGCGGAGAGCCTCGACCACCTTAGGAAGCTCTCATTGCGCAGCTGGGTCAAGGGCTTGATTTAGAAAGCAGTACTTCTGGACACGGCACGCATAGTGAGGAGGTTCCTCTTTCTAGAGCCCTGGCAACCGGCAGCTTAGACTCTGTTCCTGATGCCGATGGGCCACTATTTTTTATATTTTTAAATATTTTTTTATAAAAATATTTTAAAATGTAATCAATACCAGGTTTATAATGTAGGTAGGTATGTGATGGCTGATAGATACTGTATGATATCCAAATAAGTATTTCATAATTTCAATAGATATAGGAAGTCTAACAGAAAAGAGCTTCGTGATTCTGTACACAAGAAAATCAATGCGTTAGCAATTAATATCCCACCAAACCATTCATACATTTGCACGAAGCGTATTCATTAATGTGGCTTACTTACATTCAATTCAATTTCAAAGCGAGCTGCTTCGCTCAGGTACGTGGAAATATGACTTACTTCAATCTAAAAGCTCAAACTGTGTGTGCTGCAATATCTAACCGGTAGCACAAATTAAGGCCTTAACAGACATGCAAATTTTGGCACCGATCGCTGATGCTTAGAAGTAGCAAGTCAACACTGTAATGGTTCTTTCTTCAAAAGTAATTTGAGTTTTAGAACGCAGGATCACCTATCGATATCTAAACAAAAAAAAAATAGGTAGGTAGTGTAATTATGAAATAACATGAGCCTTAAGAGAAAGTATCCATATTTGTATTGACTATTTAATTATCACCAATCACAAATTTCTCTTAAAGGCTCCTTCAAACAGGCGCGACACGCGATATAACCGCGCGCGACACAAAGTCACCGCTCGTTGAGAGACTTGCGGTGCCTTTGTGTCGCGCGCGATTTTGTCGTGTGTCGCGCCTGTTTGTAGGAGCCTTAATTAAGTACTCCGAATTATTTCGGATTATATCGACGACACACTTTTGCAACCAAATGTACCAACACTACCACGATCCATACCGCGCGGCTTCCCAAAACTGCCAACTCATGCATATGAGACGCTTACACAGGCATTGTAGCACAACTCCTACCAACTCCTGGTCTCATGGTAACTATTAAGTACTTTGCGAAGCTTCGGAGTTCTATTCCCGTTTGTCTTTCGGTTTGTTAACCGTTATTACGAGTATTAAGCTCTCAGTTCAGGATGAAATTGCTCAAGAAGTTTTCTTCTGTAAATATGCTTGAGGCTTGTTCAAGTTTAATTTGCTTGATGAATAGGACCGAATTTAAGAAAAGTAACGAAGTCGGGTTCGGAGATGGTTATGCTTCATGGTCTGGGATGAGATTATATAAACGATGACGAGATATATGATAAACTAAAGAAATTAAGGAGGAAATATAATAGGAGAGCTATGGAGCGGGCTAGCCTCGAAGTTTCTTTGAAGGATACAATTAATGAAGTTATTTGGAAAAGAATCGGTGTTACCCATCTAACATGCAGAGTAAACAAGCTGTAGTGGCAGTGGGCTGGCCATGTTTGTCGAAGGACCGATGGCCGGTGGAGTAGACGTGTCCTGGAGAGGTGACCGCGTATCGGCGTAGTGTGGGACGCCCCTCATCCGTTAAATAGGTGGATGGGACAGAGACTGGATGCGGAAGGCGGAGGACAGGGTGTTGTGGCGCAGCCTAGGAGAGGCCTATGTCCAGCAGTGGCCTGCAATAGGCTGTGTGTATTGATTGATAATAGATAGGTTTCTCACGAATGACCCGCATAAAATAGCGATGGCGAATTTCTTTCAAACATTCCAGACTGAAATATTTATTTAGTTCATAAAATTAAGTCGTGTAGTTGAAAAGAGTAGGTTTAGCGATTTCTCTTGAGTAACAAATTGTCGTTGTGGAACGCTGTGATTTGTCCTCGCGACAGATTTGTCAACGTCTTTTTGTAGTGAACTTAGTTTTTGTTTTGAATTTATATTTGTTTTAGTAATTTTTCAAGGTTTACTTTGATTTATTTAACCATTTATGTACACACATTTATAAACAAACGAGAAGAATGGAACAGAAAAATTCGTACAGTTCGCTTCACAAATAAGGTACCCCCCTTGGTATTGACATCAAACCTATTTAAGTTTTTCGTAATGTAACGTAAGTGGCGTGTTGGTCTAATGGTTAACACTGCGGCTTGGCGATGCGGTGGTCACGAGTTCAAATCCGCGGATGAGAATATTTCTTTTTCCTTTATTTTATTTATTTATTTCTTTACCCTTTTTTTTAGTTTCTTTATTAGGTGATTTTCGTTAATTATTATTTAAGAAATCAAATGGAGGTTTGTAATAAAAGCTAGGCATTTTGATAAACAATATTCATTTATTTTTCTAATTACATTTCTAGGACTTCATGGAATCCACTTCCAGGTTGAGTATACAGTTTTCTATCTGTGTTAAATTGGGGTTATTTACTTAGAATATTAACTAAACACAAAAGAGATACCCTGGACGAGGTTTAGAACGTTTAACATTAGATAAAGGTTCGTTTATATATATATTTATAGAAACATAACTACAATAATATTTATTTATTTAAAGTTGTGAAAACAGATTTTTTTTTATACTTACTTATCGGAAAAAAACCTTTAAAAAAAAAGAAATTTTGTCTTTTGTGTCTGTGAATTACAGAGGAAGAATCAACATGCTAAACTATAATAGTATAGCAATATACATCTTTCTCTTTTATCACATTTTCTAATAACCCTTATTTAACACAGCATTAGAAAAATATGTGAGGTCAGATGGTGCATCGTTAATACATTACAAGACTACTTGTAAACCAGATTATCTGGATTGATAATAATTATAAAAGTTGTTTGTTTTTGATTAACTACGAGTTATGGATCCCACAAATATTGGGAATTAATAACACTTGCTCATATATGTTCCAACGCAATTTTATCAGATACGTTACACAATCAATCTGCCGAGTAAATTGCCTTATAATAACGGAGAGGATGTCACAGTCTATCACTTCTTGAAGTTTTGAAGGGTGCCACTAAATGAACTTTCACAATATTACGTTGTCGCTCCATTTGTATTTTCTCTGGCCTTGGCGATCACATTTCACATCACCCGTCGCTTGATACCTTTGTATCCATCTACGAACTGTTTTTCTCTGCAATGAAAATAATAATATTAGAAATACATAAAAACATCCAACTAGTAAGTAATAATGCAACATTATTGCAACAATAAATAGTTAATATGTGGAAGTATAACATAAATCTTACCGTTATGCCCATAACTCGTGCTATTTTCTTTATGCTTTGTTCCTGTTCCCAGATAACAACAATTTTAGCCTTCAAAAAAGTTGTTAATCAAACCATACCATCGGTTAATAGAATCAACTGGTCAAAAACTTAATAAATTTGATAATATTACGACGAAGATAATTACACACAAGCGAATCGGCACGAAAACGAAACCATTTAAAAAATAATTATACCCTCAATCACAGTTTACTAAATAAAGCGAAGAAGTATTCTAAATTCAACCTTAACTCGCAGTTCATACAGCAGTTAAGTTTCTGAAGTAAAATGACGGTAGTGCAACAATCGGAATCAACACATTATATTCAACCAAACAAGCTAATTTTAACCTTATCTTTTAGTTAATTGAGGAGTTAATGCGTATTGCATTTTGTAAAACTAAGGTATTAAATATAAAACGAAAGTTGAAATTTAAACCTTATTATCTAGAAGATTAGACCGTTAATAACCTTGTTCGTTTTATGGAGTAATACTATTCCAATTTTCGTTGAGGTTGACAACTGAGCCAATAGCCTAGTAGTATAAGACACGGTCTCGATGATCGGCTGGCGCCTGGTGATGCGGGTTCGTATCTTAATCGCACGCAAAGTGTCTTTTTGTAAGTTATTCTTGGTATACGGTTCGGCCAGAAGGAAGCCGAAAAAATACCTTAGAGAATTATTAAAAACTTGAATGAAACTTGCAAATAATATCTGAGGCGGACCGTTGGATGCGCTCGGGCAGAGATGGGTGCGGCGGCGGCGGCGGGGGAGGGAGCTGCTCAAGGCTCACGTGACGCGCCAGCGCCGCCGCGCCGCCGCCGCCGCCCGCCGCGTCGCTCGAGCGACGAGCGACGGCGGGCCCGAGCGTGCTCGGGCGATAGTCTTTAAGTCTTGGGGGGGTTCCATTTCTCTGACGCTGACTGTACAAGAGGATCCTTTTTTCTTTTTTTTTTAGTGCTTGGGGGAGGCCTATGTCCAGCAGTGGACGTCTTTCGGCTGGAAATGATGATGATGATGATAGAAATATGAGTGTATACTTAAACTTATAAACATACATACATATTGAATAAATGAGGAAAATGTCGTGGGAGAGTTTTTAGTATAAATGTCGATAGCTATAAGAGTAGGGGAAGAGCAAAGAAATGATAGATGGACTGTGTGAATGATGATATGGTTAGAAAGGGGGTGACTACCGAGATGACGACTAATAGAGAAGTATGGAGGGAAAAGACACTTTGCGCCGACCCCAAATAAATTTTAATATGGGCAAGAGAATGATAAGTGATGACGTCTTAAATAAATCAATATCACTAACATATGTATTTAGAAAACAAACAGCTCATATGACAAATTAAATTGAAGTCAACAACATCCATCGGTTTCTTACCAAACTTCAACTATATTCGACGAGCCTGCATACTTATCTCTTTTGTTGACTATTTCCACGGGATTGTATAATATTAACATTTTCCTTGTTACAAACTAACTGTCTCTAATGCGCCATATTGTTATTTTCCCTGCCAATCACCTCCATTATTCCTGCAATATACTTCCCATATATATATATATTATTATTATTTTTTTTTTTTTTTAACGTTGCCCCACACTAGGATTTTCTCCTGTATCGTGGATGCGTTAACAAACATTTAAATTCACGTACACAAACAGCCAGACCCGGAACAACAAACTTTTAGGTCATACAAATATTTGTTCCGTGCGGGAATCGAACCCGCGACACGCAGCGCAGCAGTCAATCGCTTAACCACTGCGCCAACCGAGCCGTCATATGCCTAGTGCACATATGCATATGCCTAGTGCACAGCATTTTCTTTTAAAAGATGCACCGTTATGCCTTGACATAATGACGTTAATATTATGAGCAGCAGCGCTTGCATTTGACAGCTCCCGTTTAGCTAGAAGGCTGAAGACAGGCGAAGCAAGGCTATAGAATCTATATTTATCTCGTGTCAGGGACCGATTTTGGCCACGCGCCACAAGAGCAGTGTAGTGTTTTAAATTCATCATCTGCCTAGCCTTTTCCCAACTATGTTGGAGTCGGCTTCCAGTCTAACCGGATGCCGCTGAATACCAGTATATTACATGGAGCGACTGCCTATCTGACCTCCACAACCCAGTTACTGGGTAATACGATATCCTTTGGTAAGACTGGTTGAACTTTCAGGCTTCAGACTACCCGTAACGATTGTCAAAGATCCACGAATGACAGCCGGGATCAACGGCTTATCGTGCTTTCCGAGGCACGCAGGGGTCACGGTATGTAAAGATGGTGACCCATCCACGTAGTGTAGTGTTTTAAACTAGAGGGTGAGCGTTTTAAACTATAACCATGAATTCAGCACATGATTCTAAACCCCCTAGGATAGACAAAATATATATAAAATAATGCCGCCATCTTGTTTTGTGTAAACAATGTCTGTGACAATTTCTCAATTATTTACCAACAACGCTCCTGTCAATATCATTCTGGCGCCAAAAGACTCGTCTGTAGTAGGACTGTGGTAGTAGTCTTAAAGATAGAAGACTGCATCAATGTTAAAGTCTATTATGCACGATGGTCGGTTAACTTTATACGCATTTTTTTTTTATATTATCTGTGTGCAGTTTTGTGAGGAAAAGGAGACTTAGCAAGAATGAAGTTTTAACGCACTTTAGTGTGTGGGGTTAATAAAGCGGTCAAGCCCATTATTAATTGCATTTTCCAGTAGTGAGTTTAGGAAAATTTATTGTTTATCGAATTGATTTAAAGTCACATGTGATTATTTGGCGGTTGTATAAAATGGCGATTATATTTCAATTCGATAAGCCCCTGCCAAACTATGGTGACCGCATCGAAAGCTCAAGATTTTCTTTTCATAGTCTGCCAGTGACGCCAAAAAAGTTAAATTCAGTTGCAAAAATTAAAATAGAAATAAACAAACAACAGATTAATAATTATATTCAGAGAAAAACATTTAAACAAACATACACACACAGGGCTAATTTATCGCCTGTAACAAGAACAAAAAGTGCTTACAAGGCGAATAAAGCGGACCCAAATAATGCTTTACGTCTCGAGTCCGCGACAAACAATGGTACCTACTGGCACAGCATAAATAGGCGCAGAAGGTCGGCTCCATACAATGAGCGTTTATCCGACGTCCCCCACAACAGGCGCGACTGTTTCGGGTGACGTCGGATAAATTCAGTGTTAGTAGCGATGCCGAATGCGACTAACAGCCAAAAGAAAAGAGCTAATTAGCGTCTGCAACTGGTATTTTGCATGGACGTAATATATCACGGATTAATTTGTATTGTCAATGTCAGTGTCAATTAATGTGTGTTGTCTTTGGTCCCTGGCAACAAGCAATGGACAAAACTGTCAATATTTTAAATGATTGAGTACGTTGTAATTGTATATTTTCTCTTTTATTTTATTTTTTTATTTGTAAGGTGCGTTTTATTTGTACAGAAAAAACGATTTTTCTTTCTTTCGAGACGTTGCAAAAAATCGCCGTGGGTCCCTTAAATCTTCGTCCGTACGCGTCTATGTGCACCTGTTTTCCCTAGTTGTAAGAAGCCGACCTTCTGTGCCTCTATATATTTTGTGGTAACAGTAAGAGAAACTTAATTTCGCAAGTTCCGAACGCAATATTAAAGTGCAGTTGTATTTGTTTCAGCAAATTTAATATAAAACAAGGTTTGTAGGGAATGGTCTTGAGGAATGAGACTAACGAAGCAAATTCTGCTGATTTATTTAGCCGTAGTTATTATTTTTAAGAAGGAATAAAGTGTAGGATCAAAATGGAGGACGAAAGAAATTATGGAAGGATTGTATGAGTGAAGAGGTTGGGATTAAGGTTAAAACATCTTGTGTAACAAGTGGGTCAAACCCTAGCGAGAAAGTTAATCCCAAGGCGTAAAATGAAAGCCTTTTAATTAACGAAACAACTAGTTTGGTTAAGTTAGGTACAGCCGTCAAAGTTTCTGATAAATTAAAACCTTACAGTTCTGACCTTATTTCAGGATGGATGTAATAAAATATAAAGTATGTAAAGTATTTAAGATATTTCCTACAACTTTGCTCTCGTATAGTTTACTGTGATTTATTTCAGTAGTTTATGTTGAATTATCCTTTTGCTGCATATATTCAGTGGATGTGATTGATATATTCAGATGCTGCATATATTCAGTGAGTGTATCTTATTAATAGGGTCCCGTTTTTACCCTTTGGGTACGGAACCCTAAAAATCATCTGTTTCATAGAAAAGTGCAATACCTACGCGGTATGGAACACCTATTTGTTTTTTAAATAACCGACGAAAAATTTCAATGTCGCATGCGTTGAAATTTTTCGTCAGAATCAATATACTGAAGCCATATCTGGTTGCGCGATGTGCCACCCTATATGCCTCCTCCCACAATTATTATCACTTACTAAGGCTGCCCGCCCACGTCAGACTTTTTGTAGCACCGATAATCGCGCCGATTTTTCTTCCGATTCGACCGATTTTGTGACCAACTCAACGTACACGTCCGACACTTTGTCTTCAACACAACTAGAGATGTGCCGTTGCCGGCAATATTGCCCGAAGTGGGAATATTGGTGGAAATATTGCCGGCAATATTGCCGGGAGTGGAAATATTTGGGAATATTGCTTAATTATAAGTCTAATTAACTACGGAAACTTTTTACAATACTTAAAATTAGCATTTAAAGGCCATAATCTACATTGTGTACAATAAAATATTGTTTTGAGTAAAATTGCCAATAATGCCAGCAATTTTGGCAATATTCCCGGTATTTTACCGGCAATATTGCCTATATTGCCATACACGGTAGTGACTATAAGAAATAACACATAAATATTGAGATTAGAATTGAAAATCATTGTGTATTGAATAAAACTGGCCAAGTGCGAGTCGGACTCGCACACGAAGGGTTCCGTACCACAAGGCGAAAACACCGAAAAAAAAAACACGTTTGTTGTATGGGTACCCTTAAATATTTGTTTTATTTTGTTTTTAGTATTTGTTGTTATAGCGGCAACCGAAATACATAATTTGTGAAAATTTCAACTGTCTAGCTATCGCGGTTCTTGAGATACAGCCTGGTGACAGACAGACGGACGGACGGACAAACGGACAGACAGGGAATTCTTAGTAATAGGGTCCCGTTTTTAGGGTTCCGTAGCCAAATGGCAAAAAACGGAACCCTTATGGATTCGTCATGTCTGTCTGTCTGTCCGTCCGTATGTCACAGCCACTTTTTTCCGAAATTATAAGAACTATACTGTTGAAACTTGGTCAGTAGGTAGATGTATTCTGTGAACCGCATTAAGATTTTCACATAAAAATAGAAAAAAAACAATAAATTTTGGGGGTTCCCCATACTTAGAACTGAAACTCAAATTTTTTTTTTCATCAAACCCATACCTGTGGTGTATCTATGGATAGGTCTTTAAAAATGATATTGAGGTTTAAAATATCATTTTTTTTCTAAACTGAATAGTTTGCGCGAGAGACACTTCCAAAGTGGTAAAATGTGTGTCCCCCCTGTAACTTCTAAAATAAGAGAATGATAAAACTAAAAAAAATATATGATATACATGACCATGTAAACTTCCACCGAAAATTGGTTTGAACGAGATCTAATAAGTAGCTCGCCTGTGAAAATTTAAAAACATATGATGGTACGGAACCCTCGGTGCGCGAGTCCGAGTCGCTCTTGCCCGGTTTTTTAACCCTTTGGGTACGGAACCCTAAAAAGGCTTAAATTCTAAACATTTCTTTTAATGTTGTACTTGTTTTTGATATACATATAAAATACAGCAGTTCGATTCTGTAACTATCTCACCGTGAAAACATAGGTGAAGTGAGCGTGGAGTGAGCTGTCAATAGTGTCAATTCCTAGCAAAAACAAACTCACTTCACCTAAGTTTTCACGGTGAGATTTTTATAGAATCGACCGGCAGGTATAAGTATATGTATAATATTGGAAATAACAAAGTGTAAATCTTTACAAATATTTTATGATCGATTTATTACACTAAATATAACTAAACGATGATTACAATTGCAGTAATAATAAAATATATTGGTATTATTTGACAGGCAACATTGGCAATATTGCCAATGTTGCCGGCAATATTGGTATTTTACCGGTAGCGGCAACATTGGGAATATTGCCGGCAGTGGCAATATTGCCACCAGGCACATCACTAAACACAACGCCCTTCCCTAGCAAGTGCACGCGGCCGACTCTCCTTCCTCTATAGTTACTTTACTCTTTGACTCTCCGCTAGGAGTAATAGTGTTCTGCGGACCGACTGTCGGTAAGTAGTGTGTTTTCACTGATAAATCGGATCGGTCGGGATCACCGATTTTAGTTCTGACCGACTTTCTGTAGGAAGTGTGCGTTGCACTATTGCCATCAGTACGTTCTATTTTTCTCCTACAAAAGTCGGTCACTGATTGTCGAACGTGGGCGGACAGCCTTATCTTTAACATCCCCTTACAGTATAATAATAATCTTCTTCTATAACCCCCACTTGTGTCTCATTTCTCTCGTCGTAATAAGTGAAACAGAGCAAACATTAACCTCTAGTTTCCTTATCAAGGAGAATGTTTCCTTTGACCACGTTACAACAAGTTCTGCCATAATGAGACCCTTATACCACCCTTTTACCACCTCTCTGTGTAATTCTGTTTTTATTAAAACCTCTTGTTAACACACCACGCTAAAATAAATCCTATTTTTTTCTGATAAGGTTGAATTTCCACTGTGTGGTGTGTGGGGTTGTCAACGAAGTTATCCGTAAGTAGGTATATTACTTGTCTCGCGGTATTAAGACACACAATAGAACATTTGTATTGTCTCAGTGACGATTATGATAACTGAATTAGTACAATTGTTGGTTGAGGTTGATTGGTTTGGTACAGAAGACGCCAGTACATCAAGCTACTACAATCTGTCATATTTCTTTAATAGATTTTCAACTTTATCGTTATAGCATAAGGTTCAAACTTGACATTTTCGGGTAGCTTGATGTGCTGGCGTCAGTACATGGTATGTGTGTAAAAGAGATTTTATTCAGTTATCAATTTATCACCATCATTATCCTGTCCTTATAATACACTGATCTCTAAAACACAAGAGGTCAGTGTTATAACATGTATTTTTCTTCATAGATTTTATCTAGTTCAGTTTTTTTTTTTTTTTTCTAAAAACGTTGCCCCACACTAGGAATTTCTCCTGTATTGTGGGTGCGTTTACAAACATTTAAATTCACGTACACAAACAGCCAGACCCGGAACAACTACTTGTAGGTCATACAAATATTTGTTCCGTGCGGGAATCGAACCCGCGACACGCAGCGCAGCAGTCAATCGCTTAACCACTGCGCCAACCGTGCCGCCAAAAGTTAAAAAATGTCTTTTTATTTTAATTTGGGTTAGAGGGTAGACACAGACATTTTAAGCCCACATTCGCACGAACGGAAAAATTTCAAATATCGCGGCGGGATTTTACGCGCACTGGATTTTCAGATCTCCGTGTTGAGCCGAGTGTTGAGAATCGAACAGAGCGCAAAAAACGCGAAAGTTAGTCAGGGTGGATGGATGGATGTTTGTTACTCTTTCATGCAAAAACTACTGAACAGATTTTGATGAAACTTTACAGTACTAAAGCTTATAATAATAATAAATCATTGTATTTCAGGCATTGTGTACATACATACATTTCACCCATAGTGACTACATGTCTTAAATAAATAAGTATTACAATTATAAATTATAAATAAATAAATTGAATAGAATTGAATTGCTAGATTGATAAGGTCACAGTTTTAATACATAAATGTTAATAGGTATGTATAATTAAGATTATTATTAATTATACATACCTATTCGTCATTAATGTCACTTGATTACATCAATAGTCAATGCTGAGATAGAACAATTCGGTTCTAGTCACGAAAATTGTGCGGAATACATTTATTACAATATTATTTTCACAGTTTAACAATCGTGTTCGAAATGAGGCTCTCGTCCTTCTCAGAACGGAAAAGAAGTCGCCCACTCGGTTTTCAAAGAACATACCAGACGCGCTACACCGCCAAGGCAGGTTAAACATGCCCCGAAACGCAACAAACGCTTATACAATATGAAAATATGCTAATGCTTATGCTTAGGATTTAGGACTTTTTATCCCGAAATTCCTAACATAATGGACCGACACTTATGCGGGTGAAACCACTGGGCGGTGCTAGTATTGATTATAAAATCGCTTGAAGTTGTTTTTGATTCTGCGACATAAAAGTACATCAAGGTAAACGTAAGTATATTAAATTAATGGTTATTAGTTTAAAAATAATTATTTCCTTTTTTAATGGCTCCTAACTAGCTATTAACCAGTTATTATGTAGTTTAAAAATAATTATTTCTTTTTTTTGTGCCTCCTAACTATTAACCATTAATTATAGGTTCACCAAACTACAACTTAACCTTACATAAATTAAATTCTAACATAACTAAAACTATACAGAAACTAGAAAATAGCGTCGAAAAACTCATCCGCATCGCTGTCGACTGGTAATGTACCCAAGAGACTGGCGGCATTACCACGTTGTATGGCGATGCTTAGCCTCTGGCCAAGGTAAAAGCCAGCCCTTGGGTCACGGGAAGTGTCAACCAGCCGTTTCGAAATATCTTTAAAAAGACTATGAGCATTCGGGCCCGAGGGTTACCCCAAACGGCTCGAAAATATAATTTCCGATGAGGTTATTATATTTTCGCCGCTTGAGGTTCTCCGCAGCCGCAGCAGCAGCGCCAGCACAGCATGCCGAGCCAGGAAGATGGGATGGCGCAAGAGTATCGACACACGTAGCGTCCCACACTAAAGGCCTACCCACCTTCCATGGAAATAAAGACATACCGTCCGGTCTCTTGCCATCGTCGCGTGCCAAACCATTGGGTTCTAAAAAGCTTACCTTATAAAATAAGCAGGCATTAATTAAAAGTTTACTTGCGATGTAAAAACAAAACATTTTGTTTTCACGTAGGCGTCAAGGTAAACAGCCAAGAACCGCGATGTATCGCAGTAAGGTATCCTTCGGCATTACCCTACGGCATTACCCTAATTTATAACGGTACATGCCGAAGATCCCTCACTGCGATACCTCGCAGTTGCGGTTTACCTCGGTACCTCGATGTCACCTCCGTGTAAAACAAATGCGCTAATAGACACGCACGCTGCCACAAAATACATATAGTACAGAAGGCAATCACATACAACATTTGTCAATTTTCACTATCGAAAATCCCTAATAACTTCAAAACGGATTACCCTATAATTTACACAATTGATTTTGCCCTATCCGTTTTAGACCTAAACCTATCAAATGACACTAAAAACAACACAATATCTACACAAACAAACAATCATGTTTTCATGTTACGTAATAGTTGATGGCGCGATGGCGTGAATTTACCTTACAAAAAAGTTACTTGGTTTACACTGATTCAAGATACCATACCACATTTACCATTATATAAATCGAGCTTAGATAGGCATTTTTGTTGCTCCATTTTTGCACTTCACAGACGCCTGTCTCAAGCGGATGGCACCCGCGCTCGCGCTACTCCCAACCCGTCCGAGATAACGTGTCCGTGAGCGGTGTCTATGTGTGCGTTGCTCGAGCGCACTTTATAGATTGCCTTCTGTACTATCTGTATTTTGTGGTGCTGCTGTTATAATTTAGCCACGAGCCCCTCTCTCCTTTCCCCCTCGCTAGTTTTACAGAGTATGGGTGTCGAATTACAGAACAGTTATTTCGGGTCTCCCTTGTTTTGCCGAAAAGATTTTGCCAAATTATCACTTCCCAAACAATTTTCCGCATAATTTCATTTGCCAAATTATTACTTAGCAAAAAATCTCTTCACAAATAATTGTAACCCAAACCTAATGTTTGGCAAGTGAACGTTTAAACAAAAACTTGTTTACCAACTAGTACTTTTACCAATTTTTATTTAGTCAAATATTTCAGTTGGAACAACTCATTTTACGCAAAATTACATTTGCCAAATATTTAGTATCGTCAGTTTTCGCAGTTCTAAGGCAGCCATTTCAAGCATAAGATCTAACTTTGAAGACGTTTTATTACATGGGTGTTTTTCCACTTGGGACAAATTCTAAACAGGTAATAATAATATTAAGTATTCTGGTAGTATTTTTTAAAATAATTAATCTCGTCTAAATAGTTCAGTTTCGGGTAGACTTTTCCATTTATTTTCCAAATAATATTGTCGTTTCTGGCGTAGGTGGTCACAGTTTTAACCTAACCTAACCTAAGCATTTTTTTTTAAATAATTAACCTCGTAACTAATTCGGTTCTCGATAATGTCCATTGCAAAAAAATTAAAATAGTAAGTTACAAATATTTTGTATTATATAAATGATTACCTATTTTAAAATAAAATTGCATTTTTTAATTATTTAATTCCCAAAAAAAAAATTCTCAAAAAATCTTATTTATACCTTTATATTTTTTGTCATAACAAATCGTTTGACCAAACGTTTATTGTCTAAAGATTGTTTGCCGTAATAAATCATTTGATTAAAGACCAAATGCCTAAATGACATTATCCTTAATAATATTCTGCCAAGTAAAAATTTGACCAAATGAAAATGTGCATACTAAAATTATTCCAAACATTGCATTGGTATAATAAAAGGTTGCGAAAATTTGTTTGGGTAGTGAAATTTTGGCAAAATCTTTTCGGCAAAACGGCAGGATCCCCAGTTATTTCTCAAGTGAACTGAAGTAGGTAGGTAGTCACACTAATATTATAAAGGAGAAAGTTTGTGAGTGTGTGTGTGTTTATATGTTTGTTACCTCTTCACACTCAAACGACTGGACCAATTTTGATAAAATTTTGTATGGAGGTAGCTGACTAGGCTACTTTTTATCCCGATATTCCCACGGGGTCGACATTTACGCGGGTGAAACCGCGTGGCGCATCTAATAAGTCATAAAATTATAAGAACTTTGCATTTTGCTTACACTTACACACTTACTAACGTACGTTTGCATTTCCTACAGCTTACTGAGTTTTACACCTAAATGTCTTATAATTTAATTAGAAATGTTTCCACAGCTCCCTTTGTATCTCTTGATTATTAAGCGTGGATACACTGCTGCAGCAGATTAGCTGTAACTGGATTATCTGAACAATGCAGATGTTCAGCGAAATTGAATGTAAGCTTGTACGAATATAACTGTTTTGCTCAATCACTGAGATTAAAAAAACTGAAGTTTTAATCGTCTTTTTAACCGACTTCAAAAAAGGAGGTTTCTCAATTCGACCGTATATATATTTTTTTTTTTTTTATGTGTGTTCGCGGATAACTTCGTCGTTTATGAACCGATTTTGATTATTCTTTTTTTGTTGGAAAGGAGATATGCCAAGGGTGGTCCCATGATAAGGAAACCAGGATCTGATGATAGCATCCCAGTGAAATCGAGGGGAACATTCGAAAATCGTAGGAGCGACTAGTGCGTTTGTTAATTTTTTCATTAGGTATTTTAAAGCACTACAATGTAATGAAGGCCTGGAGTCGATCTGATGATGGAGTCGAAAGACAGTCGAGGGGACTCCTCAACGATTTACAGCAGTTACCTTGTGTTTGGGCTTGATTAATTTGTATTGATGTGAACTTTACACCTACATGGTTGTGACTGTCATTCGGGGTCTGATGATGAAGACGAAGGACAGTTAAGGGAACTCCTCAACAGTTTACAGTAGCTACCTTGTGTTTGGAGTTGAGTTGAGTAATCACGTCATTTCTAGCAATGCTCTTTCGTCGTGTGGCCTACTCAATAATTAACTTGAGCATTTGCTCTCGGAAATCATCATTTGGTAAAGTGGAGCTGATGATGAAGACCACAGATGGCCATCGGAACTACTCATTGACAAATATTTCACGGGTTGCGATTCGATTACTTCAATATGGTTGCTAAGCAATTTATGCTCGTTACAATGCGTATGGTGAGTGGTTGTTAAGGAGTTCTCCCGGCTCTTACCAGGAGAACTCCTCAAAAATAAACGTCCCAGCATCGGGAAAAGCAATATTTTGTAACATGTGATGAGCAGTTGACATTAGGCTATTATAACTTAGATAAAAAAGTTTGTAATTACAAACTGACCCACTAAAAAGTGAAAAATAAAAACTTTTTACAAAAAAAAACAACCGACTTCCAAAAAATACACTACAAATTGAAAAATAACTTTAATTTCGGAAGTCGGTGTCCTTAAACGAAAATGCGGAACCAAAGACACCGACTTCCGAAATTAAAGTTATTTTTCAATTTGTAGTGTATTTTTTGGAAGTCGGTTGTTTTTTTTTGTAAAAAGTTTTTATGTTGCTGACCGCACCTCCTTACTCGTACTTAAACTGAAAATGTAGGTACCTACTTACTTTCCTTGGTGAGAAGAGAAAAAAACTACCGGATATCGAACCAAGAACTCATGCTCAGCAGTCTCGTTTGCGACCACTAGACCAACGTTATAAATTATGTTCGCTTTAATTATTGCATTGACGACCCGTAATACGCCAAATAAAAAATAAAATAATTAAGAATCGAATCGAATTAAACTGAGCATCAGCACTTTTTGAACGTCAAAATTATATAAGACAGTCTCCCAGAACGCCCGCCCTTCACCACTTCCTAGTGCTTTCGCTGGGGAGAAGTGGCGCAGCACAATTGTCTGTTAAGTTAGAAGAACTTCATTCTATACAATTGTATACAATAAAAGTGGAAAGAAAGGCTTTACGTTCTGCAAAATAAGGGTAAAAAGTTATTTATTATAATAGTACTTTAGACTTTTCTCAAGCTCAATCATTCCTTCCTAAATCCTAATTCATGACGATACAAAATTAACATCCGAGGCAAGCAAATAGAGTTGCCAATTTCTACTTCCAAATATATAAAGTTGTAATTCAGTAAGGCTAAACGCTTCTAAAACTTGAACAATTGAAGTCTAAATACTCTTTACATTCAAAATAGATGCCTACAGAAGGTCAACTTTATGCAACAGGCGAGATTGCACGCAAACATTGACATGTTCCACGTACAGCGAGTACGAGCGCACTCGTACCGGCATTTGTTTGAGATCGCCGTACGTACGCGTCTATCAATTAATTTGCCTAGCCTTTTCCCAACTATATTTGGGTCGGTTTCCAGTCTAACCGAATGCAGCTGAATACCTGTATTTTATATGGAGCTACAACTTATCCAACCTTCACAACCCAGTTATTGGGTAACACGATACCCCTTGGTAAGACTGACTGTCAGACTTTTGGCCTTCTCGACCCTTAACGACTGTTAAAGAGCTACGAACGGCAGCCAGGGCGAACGGCTTAACGTGCTTTCCGAAGCACGGAGGGGTCTCGATTTAAGGCGACTACATGACTTAAAGCGCAGTCTTTGTCGGACTGCATAGAAAAGAAAGAGGAGCGCGATGACACAACGCTGGTAATTTGTTCCAAAATATGAAGAAATTATTTAATTACAAAAAAAATATTGTTTGGACATTAAAACATTAGGTACTATTTTAGTATGTTGCTTGTAGAATCGCAAAAAAAAATCAGCTGTTCCCTACATTTATGTTCGTTCAACTCGTCAAAATGTAGGGAACAGCAGATTTTTTTTTCGCGATTTCAGGTTTGATCCCATAGTACAAGTTGTTCATAATGATGAGTACAATGATCTCTTATGAGGTTGTTAATGTTTTACCAATAACCCTGTATATGTGTGTGTGCCTGTTGTTGCTCGTTGTATGAAGCTGGCCTTCTGTATCGTAACTGCTTTGTGCTTTATGTCTTGTTTTCGGCTTTGCTCGGGTTTTCTTGATTGGAGATCGGGATTCCGTATAAAAATGTAACAAGATTCGTGTAGATTCGTTCTTCTAACCCTCCTGGGGCTGTTTGCCGAGATTACATTTTTACTGGCCATTAAAGCGTAAATGATGACACGTACGTTCATTGTTTTAAAAGTGAAAATAGATTCTTTTGGCATTTTGCCTTGTAGGTAACTATGTTTGATGCAACCCAATAGATTGGTATGAAGTAGGAATTAGGAATTTTTCCTAATTCTTAAATCAGTGGTCCAATTCTTTACCTTAATAACACCAATAGCAAATATCATACCAATAGGTAGAATTTTTATAGATGAATATCGTTCACATCCATACTAATATTTTAAATGCGAAAGTGTGTCTGTCTGTCTGTTACCTCTTGCCACTTATACCGCTGAACCGATTTAGATGAAATTTGGTACAGACATAGTTTGAGTCCCGGGAAAGGACATAGGATAATAATTATCCCGATATTCCCACGGGATCGAAACTTATGCGGGTGAAACCGCGGGGTGCAGCTAGTTTAAAATAATGTTACGAGTATTATTCCTTGAATTTGTTACAAAAAAATCCTTGTCGGAAAATTATATTGAACTTTGAATTAATTATTTATAAGATTACCCCCATTCACTGATTCAAGATATATAGCGTAGGTACCTAGGTAGAGTGCTACAACAATCTTGGTGTCTGAATGACATTGAGTAGGGAGCGTTCTCAGTGAACTTGACCAAACAAAATGGCGGCTTTAGTTCCTAATTTGACCACGCACCAAAAGAACCTTGTAGCGTTGTATTTATATAGAGTTTAGAAGGATCGTAGCAGATGCTGCTGTGAAATTTCTACCAACTCCCATGGGAAGAAAGCCTGAGTTTATGTTTGTATGTATATTATCATCAATACAACATTATGATTCGTATCGTTATCGAACAATAGTCCCAGTTAGCCCCAAGATTGATAAAATCAATGCATAGAACGGCACATGAGGGATGTGTTAACAACAATGAGACAATAGCGCCTAATTGATCATCTTTAAGATTGCACTACACAAGGCAAGCTTTAATATCTGGGACAGTGACCAGATATTTACTAGCTATATGGGTTCCGTACGCAAACGGTGCCAACGGGACAGGGATTACTAAGTTCCGCTGTCCGTCCGTCTGTCAGCGGCAAAGACTATAATTCTCTTTGGTCAGCGGGCTGTATCTCATGAACCGTAATAGTAGACAGTTGAAATTTTCACAGAGTGTGTATTTATATTGCCACTATTAGAACAAATAATAAAAATAAAATAAAGTTAATAAAAAGAACCGTGTTTTTACGACGTTTTTTAAAATGTTTTAGGATGGCAAACAGTAAAGAGAAGGACATAGGCTACTTTACATAAGTACTGAATTTTTTTATAAAAAAAAAAAAAACTAGCGACTCGGCCCTGCTTCGCATGGTTTTTTCGACTGGACATCAAGATTTCTTTAATATATTTAATGAATGATGGGCATTTTTGTATGGAGCCTGGCCTGATGACCAATAAGTTCTAATGTATGTCAACTTATTGCTTATAATTTAACTTACATTTACATGGTACTTGCAGGTCTGATATCTCTTTAACCATAATGAAAATTGATGCTTATGATATAAACTTTCATTTGATGTATATGTGGTTTTTATTGGACATACCGGCCAAAACGCCCATCATTCTTTAATATTCATGTATTTAACAAAGAAACCTTCCGGAAATAGAAGATAGACGGCACGGTTGCCGCAGTGGTTAAGCGATTGACTGCTGCGCTGCGTGTCGCGGGTTTGATTCCCGCACGGAACAAATATTTGTATGACCTACAAGTAGATGTTTCCGGGTCTGGCTGTTTGTGTACGTGAATTTAAATGTTTGTAAACGCACCCACAATACAGGAGAAATTCCTAGTGTGGGGCATCGTTTAAAAAAAAAAAAAAGTTATCCAAATAATGCTGTGTAGAACAACGCGGCAACAGACAGACAAGAAATGCGACTTACGTTTATAAATGCATATGTTTATGTAAACAGGATAATTTTTTATGCATTGCGCAAATTTTCACAGGATGTTCTACTCATGTATATGAACAACTTTCACTATGGGTTCAACTCTGAAATCACGAAAAAAAAATCTGCTCTTTCATACAAAAGTTCAATACCTACTCGACCAAAATGTATGAAACAGCAGATTTTTTTTTCGTGATTTCAGAGTTGAACCCATAGTGAAAGTTGTTCATATACATGAGTAGAACATCCTGTGAAAATTTGCGCAATGCATAAAAAATTATCCTGTATAATATGAAATAGAAAATACACGTGGAAGTCGCAGGCAACAGCTAGTCTTTATAAATCAGGTATCAATCAGCTCCACTCAGTATTTCACACACATAATACCTATCAAGAATTAATAAAGACAAATAAATTCCACTCCTCCATTACCGACCCTTATTTATGACACGTTCCCTCAACATCATAATATTAGTATTCCTCCCGTACCCCTACAATAATGTATAGCTGTCTACAACATGTACAGCCAACAAAAGAGATAAGTATGCAGGATCGTCGGATAGTAGTTGAAGTTTATTAAGCAACCGATGGATGTTCTCGAATAAAATTTAATTTAATTAATAGAAAACAAACAGCTCTATTATCAAATTAAATTTCTAGCAGCACCCCGCGGTTTCACCCACATAAGTGTCGTTTCCGTGGGAATATCGGGATGAAAACTATCCTATGTTCTTCCCCGGGATACAATCTATCTCTTCGCCAAATTTTATCAAAATCCATTCAGTGGTTTAGACGTGAAAAGGTAACATACTGACACACAGAGTTACTTTCGAATTTATAATATTAATAAGTATGGATTGTCGTCTCCACTTTGTAATAGCCTCCCGACCGATTTCGGTCACGATGGCCAATCTCAATCTCAACGGATATTAGCAAGGTACGTAGGAGATATTTCATACCATCATGGTCATATTTCAGACCATATTTACCGTGTGTTACATACCGTGACTCCTCCGTGCCTCGGAAAGCACGTTAAGCCGTTGGTCCCGGCTGTCATTCGTGGATCTTTGACAGTTGTTACGGGTAGTCAGAAGCCCGAAAGCCTGACAACCAGTCTTACCAAGGGGTATCGTATTACCCAGTAACTGGGTTGTGGAAGTCAGATAGGCAGTCGCTCCATGTAAAATACTGGTATTCAGCCGCACCCGGTTAGACTGGAAGCCGACACCAACATCGTTGGGAAAAGGCTAGGCAGATGATAATGCTAGGATTTATTTGATAGTTTCAAAATGAAATTGACATTATGCATTCGTTTTGTCAGTGTTTTCATTTATTGGCGTCTCAACATTGTATATCACACTAATATTATAAAGGCGAAAGTTTGTGAGCGTGTGTGTGTGTTTAAATGTTTGTTACTTCTTCACGCTCAAACGGCTGGACCAATTTTGATAAAATTTGGTATGGAGGTAGCTGACACCCTGGATTAAAATAAAGGTTACTTTTTATCCGGATTTTCCCACGGGATCGAAACTTATGCGGGTGAAACAGCTGGGCGCAGCTAGTTGTAAAATAAATTACCATTTGGGTCGAGTAGGTGTTGAAGTTTTGTATGGGATAGTTGATAATTTTTCGACTGTTGATATATAGCTTTATAGCGTGATACATTATCTCTTTGTGTGGATCACTGCCTTAGTGAAGCAATAACGCCTTGTACCTACTGAATATTGCATATCGTTAATTGAACTCAGGGTAGATATTGCTATTAACTCTCTATAGGACTGTGGTTCGTATTGAGACGAGAATCAGAACCTGAATAATAGATATGTTTGATGGACGACCGACAACCACTGCTGCACAAAATTAGGTCTTAAAATGGTGACCTCTTTATCTTTACATAGTACAAAACAAAGTCGCTCCCCCTCCCTGTTAACTTAGATAGTTAGATCTTTTAAACTCCGCAACGGATTTTAATGCAGTTTAGTCAGTCAGCAATAGATAGTGATTCAAGAGGAAGGTTTATATGTATAATACATGCATATTCTAGTAGAGAAAAGCCGAGAAATTCAAAGATTTGTAATGTGATGTCGTAACAAACATATTTTTGTGCGCTTACATTGCAAACGCTGGCTAAACCTTACGAGATAGATCAAATTAATGAACTACGGAATTGTATATCTTAAAAATATCGATAAAAAAAGTCCACGATGGTAAATGTTTAGGTATCTCCTACGGATAGGTAACCCCCCATAGTAACAATTTTTATCTTTTACATATTACAAAAAAAAAATGGGTTATTTACCAAGCTATTTTAAAGAATACAGTATTTCCTTATCCAATTAAATACATTAAATACGTTGTGCGTTTCATGGAGATCAAAAGCGCCCTTTTCAGCATATCATTAGAATGAATATCTTAGAAGATATCAGAGATTTAAAAAACGGGGGCAGAGCGGCTGGCGGTACGAAGTTCGCAGGGTCAGCTAGTAAATTATAAAATCTAACGTTTCGATTCGATATATTATAGATCCAGCGGTATATTATTTTTGCTGCCTGTAGAACAATATACCTACACTCTCAGACACCTGAATTGAGCCACTCTGCATCGTTTTGAGGTGTGTAACTTTTTAGATATTCGTGAAATTCATTCAGGTTTTATATGGGCCTTGATGCCTGAAATAAATGGATAATAATAATAATGGCCGAAAGCCTCGATCAACATCTATCGAGGCTCTCGTTAGGCGGTTGGGTCAAGGGCCTGATTCAGAAGGCAGTACTCCTCGATACAGCTCGCATTGTGAGGAGGTTCCTGTCTCTGGAGCCCTAACCACCGGTAGCTTGGACCGTGCTCCCGACACCGGCGGATCGCTATTTTTTTATATTTTTAAATGTTTTTTATACTTATTTTATATTTTAAGAAATATTTAAAAATGTAATTAGATGTGTAAATAGACAAATAAACGAAAATAATAATAATAATAAAACAGATTTGAATAAACAGACAATTTGTGATGGTAGACAATTATTTAAGTAGTTGACAATTCATTCCCCTGAGTTCACTTACTCTGAGAGCAGTGGTGGCCCAGTGATAAAGGTGAGTTGTATATCGTAGGTTCGAACCCAGACAGTCGATTCGCTTTGTGTAGATTATTTAATCACCACTGCTGTCAAAACGGTGAAGGAAAACATTGTGAGGAAATATGTCCTAGAACCAAAATTTCGAAGACGTGTGAGATCTACCAACCCGCACTGGACCCGCGTGGTGGACTACAAACCCTTTCACTGAAAGGAGGCTTGTGTCCCAGCAGTGGGAAAATTATGGGCTGATTTATTATGCTTACGTACCCATGCCTGAATTGTGGTGAAGTGAAGACATAATTTAACGTTATGCAAATGAGCTATTATTTTTCTGTAGCTTCTGTGACAGGATAACTATGAAGCGGTACCTACATAAAGTAGATAGGAAATGTATCCTGATTTCCCTCGAGACTAGTAATGTCAGACTTCGTTGGATTTCGCGATTTCAGCTTGGGTCCCATAGTAAAAGTTTTTCATAATGATGAGTACAATGACCCTTTAAGTGATTTTGCGCATTTAACGTTACACCTTATATAAAGGGTTATTGGTAAAACATTAACAACCTCTTAAGAAGTCATTGTACTCATCATTATGATCAGTTAGTATTTTTTGAAATTACACATTACATTATCTTGTAGCTAAATTAATTCGTAGCCAATTTTAAGCCATTCCTACTGCCTACTTGGTTCAGATTTTGATGTACAACTACTAACTGTTAGCAACACCGAGTGAAGCTACTTCGAGTGCTGGCTGGTGGTGAAGTTTTTGAAGGGATCAACTTCCATAGAGTATAGAAAACTTCCCGCCATTATTATTTTTCTCATGCCGCGAAAACGCGTTTGATTTTGTGTATTGTAATTAAGTTCTTTCGAATTAATATATGTTTGCATAAATAGTTAATACGTGTTTTAAACACCCTCCTTATAGAAACAGTTAATATCAGAAGTGTGCATAAAACTTCTCGCGCCCCAAAAGTAAAGTTAAACTAAATAATGGGTAAAACCGGTAAAAGACGCATAGGTAAGCGTAAACACAGTATAAAGCGCGCTCGTAAATCATCTAGTAGTAGCAATAGCAATACGACTTCTAACAGTAGCGGTACAAGAACACCCCCGCTGGCATCTCGCAAAGGGATAAAGGTATTTATGGCAAAAGATACCGGAACTGTGAGTACAATTTTGCATAATATGATACCGGATTTTGACCCCTTGAACGATAATATTACTTCTTGGTTAAACGTGATAGAATCGTATGCTTCAACAATTTCCTGGACGGATAGTATATTACGCTATCAGGCACTAAATAAGCTCAAAGGCTCTGCTAAAATTTGGTACGAATCTATATTGCGTAATGATCACATGTGGACTACTTGGCTGTGGAAGGATTGGAAGGAAAATATTTCTCTTCACTATAAATGTATTCATTTAGAGTGAAGAGAAATAAATATGTTTGGGAAATAGTCGACCGGAAACCTGTGGAAAATCAACCGCTTTTTCTTTTTTGAACAAAAATCGAAAATTGATAACTGGTGTGTTGATTGATGCTGCATCATTAGTAGGTACAAAATGGCGTGTTGGCAACGTAAAAAAAAAAATATATGTTCTGTGTTGGGAAAAGGCTAGGCAGATGATGATATATAATATTTCATTTAACTTGACATAGATAGATACGTCAATAATTCTTGCTTTGTATAATGTTCAGTTTCTGCTCAAGTTGATTACATTCAATTGATACTGGTTAAAAAAAAAAAAAAAAAAAAGAAGTGTTATAGTCACTTGCCAGAATCGAGGTGGTGAGCTGAAACAGTTACTGCCTAAGACTAAAGGAGCGAAATGGACCAGGCATCACCTTGGATTAAGGAAGTGAGTTATTTCTTGCCAGAATCGAGGTGGTAAGCTGAAACAGTTACTGCCTAAGACTAAAGGAGTGAAATGGACCAGGCATCACCTTGGATTAAGGAAGTGAGCTATTTCTTGCCAGAATCGAGGTGGTGAGCTGAAACAGTTACTGCCTAAGACTAAAGGAGTGAAATGGACCAGGCATCACCTTGGATTAAGGAAGTGAGCTAAAATGACAGTAGCAAAGAGGTTGTCTAAGCTACTCTGTTTTTTTTTTGGTCCAGTACCTACTTACTGCAGAATAACTCACAAAGTCTCTTAAGTCTAAAGGGGCTTTGTTTTGAGTTCTGTAATATAAGAGCAATGGTAGATTCATGAAAGAGATTACCAGTTGCAGAGTAGGGTAGAGTTCCTAAGCCTAAAGGAACAGAAACGATGTAAACCCTGCAACTGGAGTTCTATTAGTACCTATTATGAATCATGATTGGCCGAAGCATTATTGTTTCATATTTAAGAACACATTACCTACCTAACATAAAGTGTGTGCTTTCAGAGTTTCAGATACGTGTTTAGTTAAGCTAAGTCAGACAGATTTGGAAGGCGTGCCTGAGGACATGCACGGCGCAGGAGGGCCGTGTTAGCAACACCGAGTGAAGCTACTTCGAGTGCTGGCTGGTGGTGAAGTTTTTGAAGGGATCAACTTCCATAGAGTATAGAAAACTTCCCGCCATTATTATTTTTCTCATGCCGCGAAAACGCGTTTGATTTTGTGTATTGTAATTAAGTTCTTTCGAATTAATATATGTTTGCATAAATAGTTAATACGTGTTTTAAACACCCTCCTTATAGAAACAGTTAATATACCTAGGTAAGTAATAATTATTATTAGAGTTTCTGTATTTTATACAAATATCAAAACTTGTGTACCTACCTGTCAGACCGGAGACCGACAGATTTTCAGACTCACAGAGTTTTTACAAAAAAGAAAATATTTATGTACAAAGGAACAGTGTGTTCTCTTTCTTTCAAAGTCAGCGACATTGTTGTTAAAGGAAAGATGGACAGCTAGACCCTTTTCTATTGAAGATTTTCCCAAAAAATACAATCCACAGGCCGTAAACATCCCATCTCTTTGATGTCCAGACACAAATTACTTTGTTCCGCTCAGACGCCTTCCAAATGGATTTTTTTCCAGTTTCTATTTTCCACACTTACATTCATTAGGAGTGTTAGTGAACCAGAGGAGCAGAAAAAATAAAAAAAAACCCGTTGCTAAACATTTCTGCTCAGTAGATGTATTTGATTGGATGAGGGTAATGAGTTTCTTTGGCAATGGTCTGAGGGTAGGTACAGACGTCAGCACATCAAGCTAGTACTACAATCTGACAAATTTCTTTAATATATTTTCAACTTTATCGCTAAAGTGTAAGGTTTAAAGTTGATTGGGAAAATTTTACAGTTTCGGGTAGCTTGAGTCTGTACAAGAAAGTTTTTTTTTTTTTTTTAATAATCTTTATTCTTGGCCATGGATACATGTCCTTCAGCCGTGTACAAGAAAGTCTTCAGTAGGTAATGTAATTTCTTACATCATAAAATCTTTGGTTGGTGCATGTTGGGTGCACTTCAAATATGACCACAGATAACAAATACTTATGTAGCATGCTAAATATGACGTTTCGAAATGTTGCCACTACATAAAGCGTAAAACGTTTATTGAGGATGATATTCTCATGTACCTATAATTGTATCTTTTTTATATTCCTGTTTAGTTTAATCTATTTATTTATTTAATACTTCAATCACATAAATGTACAGAGGGGGACTTAATGCCATAGGAATTTTCTACCAGTCAGCCTTTGAGTGATGCAGAGACAAACAGTATTCTATCACATTTAAATTAAATTATATTATTATTTTTGTTTATGTACCTACGCTGTACCGGTACAGCTTCCTAATAATTGTTTGCTGCACCGGAAGACGTCATTACGTCAGCGCCGGCTGTCGCTGAAAACCAGCGCTGGGGTCGGTCTTACCTAGGTCGCAGCATAATGCTGAGCGATTGCCGCTTTGCGTGGATGTGACGCATGTTTCTCCCAACCCTTTATTGCGTCAAGTTTACCACAAAAAAACTTATATTATTTCTTTCTTGTAGGTGTACAGTCAACAGCAAAAGTAGATGATCAAAATCAGAAATTCAATACTAATTAACGGAGTTCGCGTCAGAACTGTTGCTGTTGTTGTTGTTGAGCTGTGTGCAGAGACTGTGTGGCTGTGTGGCAGAGTTCTGACGCGAACTCCGTTCATTAGTAGGTATTAAATTTCTGATTTTGATCATCTACTTTTGCTGTTGACTGTACCTACATAGAATCCTGATAATGTACAAAGAGTATAAAAACGATATAATGAAAAAGCAAATTAAGTATTTCTAAAAAAAATATTGAGTGAGATTATGATAGGTAACACCAATCTTACCTTTTCAGTTCATGGCAATAGCGCAACACATAGGGTTCGAACTGACGACCTTGCTTTATTTCGATATCAGTTTGCGAGACGAGCAAAAAATGATCATGACGTGTTACATTTCGAAATAAATGAATAAATCATTAAATTGTCTTAGTCGATTGTTGGGACATTGTATTTCATATACTGGCAACACGAGTTTTGAAAAATGAAGTTTTGGCATGACAGTTGAGAAGGCGGGAGTGGACTCGGCCTATTTGCTCGGGGCTAGCATGGAATGCGGACGTACAGCATCATATTGTAGTCTTTGCGGACGTATTTCTAGTGGTCAACATTATAATAATATTTTCAATAATTCATGTGAGTATTATTTTGTTTCATGTGTCTGTATTGTGTTTCTGGCCTGTCTTTCCCAAAAGAAAACCTTCTAAACAAAACAAACAGATCTACCTATATGTTTTAAAATCCTCGACACGGCATTCGGATCACGCACGATGTTAGGAACACACATTATATCGGCCGATGTGTTCCTGTTGACTCTAGTCTTGAATAGGAATTGAAAGACGACACCGTATCTACACTATTATTCCTATAAATGTGTAGGAATCAATATTTTCTTATTGTTAGTTGTATATAATGTCGGCAGTTTTATTCGTAAATATGTGTTCTTTTCTGCGAGTTTTTAATGTCTATTCTATTCTATTTTTAATTATGGCAAGTAAAGCCGATGTCGACTATTTAAAAAAAAAAGTGGAATCCTTATTTGTTACAAAATGGCGGTAGTGAGGTCATTCCATATGTCTTTCTGTTGTCACTGTCAAGTAATGCCATTTTCAATAAGGAAGTGTCATTGTTTTGACAAGTGCGAGTGGTGTGGGCATTGTGTCAGGTATTCTGCCAGAGAACGTGCGCGTGGGCGGGTAACGTCGCAACCTCCATCCTTTTCCATCGCAACCTCCATCCTTTTCCATCGCAATTATTCATGATTAGTGAAAAGTTCGTGGGAGAATCAACGCTATCTGCGGTGCTACTCTGTAAAAATCTCACCGTGAAAACTTAGGTGAAGTGAGCGTAGAGTGAGCTGTCAATAGTGTTAATTCCAAGCAAAAACAAACTCACTTCACGTAAGTTTTCACGGTGAGATTTTTACAGAATCGACCGGCTGTTCGTGATATTATTTCCTGTTTTTCTGAAGGTGCACGAGGAGGAAGGCTTGCCCGAGGGTAGCATTCCTGTTTCCTCTTCGTCATTTATGTATAAACAAGCTCCGTAATCACCTTTTTTTAACAATGGAACAGCAAATGACTCGACTCTTCACCCCAAGGTGCAGGGGTGTGTCGCTTGTGTCACTTGTGACACAGATGTGCGGCGGAACCAATTTGTCACGTTGCAAAATTGCCAGCGAGATATATTGTGGACACAGCGTTGGCAACTTCATTCATTAGAATATATGAGGGTTAGATATACAATCAATTTTATGGAAGAAGTAGCACATTTTTATTTATTCAAGGGTAACCAACGAGATACATTATAATACGAGTATAATATACGTTATCCTGTAATGCACACTCAATTGCCGGTAACCACAGTTTACACTTTAGGTAAGGCTTCTTCAAACAGATGCGACACGCGATATAATCGTGCGCGACACAAAGGCACCGCAAGTCGCGCAACGAGCGGTGCCTTTGTGTCGTACGTACGCGATTTTCACATACTTTGAAAACATTATTAAATTATAAATACATTTAAAAACACAACATTAAACATGTAACCGACCTGCCTTCAGGCAGTTGGAGAGAGTATGGCACACAAGATTGCCCAGCACAGAGGTGATAAAGATATATGAGATTTTACATAATTTTTTAGAAGGTTTTAATCATAGAGATGTCTTATATCTATGGTTTTAACATACAAAAAAAAAGCTTCTACAAACTACCTCATCATCATTCTCTAGCTCTTATCCCAATTTATATGGTGTCGAGGCAACATGTCTTTTTCTATCCTTTTTAATACTAATTAAAAACAAACTCCAAAAAATTATACAGGAATAATCTAGAATACAATTATCTAGATAAATACGTTGATGAAATATGTAGGTAAATATGTACGAGTAGGTACAGACAGGTGCCAGCACATCAAGCTGCTACAATCTGTCAAATTTCTTTAATAGATTTTCATCTTTATCGCTGAAGCATAAGGTTCAGTTGATTGTGAAAAATTTGACAGTTTCGGGGTACTTGGCGTCTTGCACACCTGCACACAAACTAGGATGACACTTTAACTACATTGATGCTATGCAAACTCCAGTGAAAATTAAATTGTCCCATAGGTATACATACAAAGAAACCCCATGATAACCCTTTCCCTGCCAAAAATAAACGAGTACAATCACATACAAAAGTAAAAATATAGAGCAATAAAAAAGCTTGTAAATGTTAGCAGCACAGCTGCGCCTCAGGGTCGGGAAAGTCGTGGAAAGTAAACAGGAAATGTTCCTTTACAAACAAACGGTGAAATAAGTCAGCTAACACGGTTTTTTCCGACATTTTGCAGTGCAAATGGTTTCATAGAAAGGAATATAGTTGGATATTTTAGCTATGAGGCGACCGATAGCAATATCTAGCCATTTTAGGGTGTGAAAAAAGTAAATAATATTATCACTGTATATAAAATCTAGATTCTTCTTGTTATAGCTTCATTTCACAATCCGGACAAAATAAGTAAGTATATATTAAGGCATTAAGTCCGCCTTTGTACAGTTTTTTACTTGTGCATAAAGTTTAATAAATAAATAATACTAGCAGCGCCCCGCGGTTTCACCCGCGTATGCTTTGATCCCGTATAAACATCGGTATAAAAACTATCTAATGTCCTTCCCCGGGATGCAATCTATCACTCTGCCAAATTTTATAGAAATCCGTTCAGTGGTTTAGGCGAGAAAATTTAACATACAGACAGACAGAGTTAAGGCTCGATAAAATCGCGCGCGACACAAAGGCACCGCAAGTCGCGCAAGTAGTGTCGCCCGCGATTTTATCGCGTGTCGCGCCTGTTTGTAGGAGCCGCCTTTACTTTCGAATTTATAATAGTAGTATGGATAGTATAGTAGGTATATATTAATATGTACAAGTATTATGGTATGGATGTTTGTTTATTAATTCTTATGTCTAATGATGCCCTTATAAAAATTATCCGCCCGGATATGGTTGGCGACGTGACAGGGTACATAAATGTTTCTTATGTTTTGTTTTAAACATGTTTAACTTTCTTACACTAAATAAAAAAATTGTTTATGAAGGAACTATTTTGCTTCTGTTTTTTTCAGATAATTTATACTTAAATTGATGTGAATTATCTAGTTGTTGCCTATTCGAACAAAACTGTTTTGTTCGGTACACGGTAGGTAGGTACTAAGAAATATCAGAGAACTGTTTAAAGTAATATGATTTCAAGTCTTTAAATGGCTATTAAAATATTTACATAGCGAGAGGATTCGACAATTTGTGAGAGCGAACGAATAATTTTGTTCCACATTTTATTTACGTTTCTACCATTTAATATTTGCATTTGAAAGTTTTTCAGGCGAAATATAGTTCTCACTTACGGTTTTTACAAGGACAGTAGCATAATATGAAAGGCAGCTGTTTCAACCAGAAAGAAAATTCTGTTTTCCATGAACCTAGCAATATGTATATTAGCATCTATTTTCTGAAAGGTTAGAAGGGCCTACAATCGATAGGTTTATCAAGCTACATGCCACACATGGGGCTTCCTGTAATTGGGTAATTTTTTAGGGTTCCGTACCCAAAGGGTAAAAACGGGACCCTATTACTAAGAATCCACTGTCCGTCTGTCTGTCTGTCACCAGGCTGTATCTCATGAACCGTGATAGCTAAACAGTTGAAATTATCACAGATGATGTATTTCTGTTGCCGCTATAACAACATAAAAACTTTTCTACAAAAAAAAAAACAACCGACTTCCAAAAAAAAAAACACTACAAATTGAAAAATAACTTTTTTTTGGAAGTCGGTTGTTTTTTTTTCACTCAATTCGAGAATTACAAGCCCTTACCATTATCAGATGCGGGACCTGCTGCTCGTCCCGTTACATCATTACGAGAAATGGAAAGATGAATGGGCAACTAGCTTCAACTTTCTGACTAACTGACAGACTATTTAATTTTGACAATTCAAAAGTGCCTGTACAAGGTTTAATTGAAATAAATGCTTTGAGTTTGAGTTTGAAGACGATTGTTTTACAAGTCCACGTCTATCCAAGAGCTGCTAAATAGTTCTGTCGACATATTGCCGACCTCCTAACTTCTAACACCTATGGACTGCTATGGCTGCCATCGTCAGCTCGGTGGTATTAAGTGATGACTCTCAGACTCAAACACCTAGAGCATCAATAGGTTTCATTTGATATGAGAGAGTTCACTTAATACACTGTACATGAATACAAAATTTAAGGATTTCCCTCGATTTTCATGGGATCCCTTCATCAGATTCTGACTTGGTGACAATGGGGATCATAATAAGTAACATAACAACACGCCTTCCTTTCCGCGAAGTGTTGGGCAGAGGTCTACTAAGTCCCATGTCTTGGGGGCGAGCCTATTGCCATCAACCGGGCCCAAATCCAGACTCCGGGCTGCTACTGAGAAATCCAGATAGAAAAACCCAATAACACTTTGGCCGACCTGGGAATCGAACCCAGGACCTCAGCTCAGGAGTAGCGCTTGCGACCACGAGACCATGGAGGCAGACATAATTAGTATATTATGCACTTGAAAAAAGCTGATGATTAGTTCATCATCCGCCCTTTGCTGAGCCGCTGTCGGGTAAGGGTCAGGACGCATTGATCGACAGCCTTCGACGGTTTGTCCATACAATAACAAAAAAAAAACCGACTTCCAAAAAAAACACTACAAACTGAAAAAAAAAACACTACAAACTGAAAAATAACTTTAATTTCGGAAGTCGGTGTCTTAGGGATCAGTATTTTAGTTTTTGCCACCGACTTCCGAAATTAAAGTTATTTTTCAGTTTGTAGTGTTTTTTTTTTCAGTTTGTAGTGTTTTTTTTGGAAGTCGGTTTTTTTTTTGTTAAAAAGTTTTTATTTCTCGCTTTTTAGTGGGTCTATTTATAATTTATCTAAGTTACAATAGCCTAAAGTCAACTTGCCCATCGCCTTTTTATAAAATATTCCTTTTCTCGATGCAGGGACGTTAATTGTTGAGGAGTTCTCCTTTTATTAGTTTTTAGATTAGATGTTGATAATCCTGGCTGCAGCATCAGGCCAGACTTATGTCAACATTGCATTGAACTTAAAATTAGTCCTGTTTAAAATGAGCCCAAACACGACTACGGTGCTGTAATTTAAAGGTTTGTACTTTTTCTGATGCCCCTGGCTTCAGCATCAGGTCTTCGGTGTTCCTCAGTAACAGTACGTTTATCCTCACATCGAGCCCTTTTCAATGAGCCTAAACACGATATATCTGCTGTTAGTTGTCGAGGAGTTAGGTACTCTGCAGACTATCCTGACTAGAGATGTGCCGTTGCCGGCAATATTGCCCGAAGTGGGAATATTGGTGGCAAGATTGCCGGCAATATTGCCGGGAGTGGAAATATTTGGGAATTTTGCTTAATTAGAAGTCAAATTATCTACGAAAACTTTTTACAATACTTAAAATTAGCATTTAAAGGCCATAATCTACATTGTGTACAATAAAATATTGTTTTGGGTAAAATTGCCAGCATTTTTGGCAATATTCCCGGTATTTTACCGGCAATATTGCCTATATTGCCATACACGGTAGTGACTATAAGAAATAACACATAAATATTGAGATTAGAATTGAAAATCGTTGTGTATTGAATAAAACTGGCCAAGTGCGATTCGGACTCGCACACGAAGGGTTCCGTACCACAAGGCGAAAACACCCAAAAAAAACACGTTTGTTGTATGGGAGCCCCCCTTAAATATTTGTTTTATTTTGATTTTCGTATTTGTTGTTATAGCGACAACAGAAATACATAATTTGTGAAAATTTCAACTGTCTAGCTATCGCGGTTCTTGAGATACAGCCTGGTGACAGACAGACGGACGGACGGACAAACGGACAGACAGCGAATTCTTACTAATAGGGTCCCGTTTTTAGGGTTCCGTAGCCAAATGGCAAAAAACGGAACCCTTATGGATTCGTCATGTCTGTCCGTCCGTATGTCACAGCCACTTTTTTCCGAAATTATAAGAACTATACTGTTGAAACTTGGTCAGTAGATGTATTCTGTGAACCGCATTAAGATTTTCACATAAAAATAGAAATAAAACAATAAATTTTGGGGGTTCCCCATACTTAGAACTGAAACTCAATTTTTTTTTTTCATCAAACCCATACCTGTGGGGTATCTATGGATAGCTCTTTAAAAATGATATTGAGGTTTCTAATATAATTTTTTCTAAAATGAATAGTTTGCGCGAGAGACCCCCCCCTGTAACTTCTAAAATAAGAGAATGATAAAACTAAAAAAAATATATGATGTACATTACCATGTAAACTTCCACCGAAAATTGGTTTGAACGAGATCTAATAAGTAGCTCAACTGTGAAAATTTAAAAACATATGATGGTACGGAACCCTCGGTGCGCAAGTCCGACTCGCTCTTGCCCGGTTTTTTAACCCTTTGGGTACGGAACCCTAAAAAGGCATAAATTCGAAACATTTCTTTTAATGTTGTACTTGTTTTTCATATACATATAAAATACAGGTATAAGTATATGTATAATATTGGAAATAACAAAGTGTCAATCTTGACAAATATTTTATGATCGATATACTACACTAAATTTAACTAAACGATGATTACAATTGCAGTAATAATAAAATATATTGGTATTATTTGACAGGCAACTTTGGCAATATTGCCAATGTTGCCGGCAATATTGGTATTTTACCGGTAGCGGCAACATTGGGAATATTGCCGGCAGTGGCAATATTGCCACCAGGCACATCACTAATCCTGACTGCAGCATCATGACTTGATGATCATGAGACCAAATGTGGCAAATGCCCTATCAAACATCAAAACAATTTACTAAAACAGTCCTTGCCTGTTCGAGTAACTTCTTACTGTTAAGGAGTTGTACCTTCCATCATCAGCCCAGCTACCTGAGATGGTGACAACCATACACAAATACACAAGATACTTCATAAAATATGCGTAAAACAATAAGTGAGCCTATAAAATTTGAGGGTTGCCCTCGATTTCTCTAAGATCCCATCATCAGATCCTAACTTGGTGACAATGGGACCACCTCAGAACTATCTACTTTCGAACAAAAAAAGAATTTTGAAAATCCGTCGATAATTGGCGGCGTATCCTCCTCCTTTTTGTAAAGTCGGTAAAAAGAGAGCAAAGTATGGAACGACGTACGCATCTTTTCGCATCGACTCGACGAACGCGCACCGGCAGCGGACTGACACAAAAACGCGAGCTCCTTTTCAATCGGCAAAGTGTGAAAGGCAGTCGATCAATGTGTCCTGACCCTAAAAAAATTGGCAAAATGACTAAGGGCTGATTTTCCCATCGCCAGATAACTCTCATTCGAGGAATAAAATTGACGTTTGACAGTTTTTGTATGAAATAACTGTCAAAATTTCAAAATAATGCCTCGAATAATGTTATCAGATGATTGAAAAATCAGCCCTAAGAGAACCATAAAATTTTTGCTGCCTCTGTGTTGAAAATAGAACGACATTATCGTCCCTCCATACATTGTCAAGGCATGCTAGGCTCCTAAAGACCACGTTGCAGCTCTCGTAATAAAAAGTTTATTTCACTTCCCCTTTAAACTAAACAACCTAGAGGCCGTCTATCATATTCTTTACAACATTGTTTACTCATTAAAAACAGCTCTTCGCAGCTGCAAACTTTGTGAAACAGAATCCAGACACTAACAGTACATTATCAGACTGAAGTGTTTGAAAATCGCTTTGGACTCGCCCGAACTAATACGAACTGACCGCAAACTTAGGGCCTTATCACACTGGCGAATTGCGAGCGTGCCCCTGGGAGACGATTGGTTAGCACGCTAGGTGTGTGTGCATGTTCGCCGTGTTTGCTTGAAGGCGCTCCGAGAGCAGTCGCCTGTAACATGAGTGAGTGAGGAGAACCGAGGTAATTAGGGTTCCGTACCCAAAGGGTAAAAACGGAACCCAATTACTAAGACTTCGCTGTCCGTCCGTCCGTCCGTCTGTCTGTCTGTCACCAGGCTGTATCTCATGAACCGTGATAGATAGACAGTTGAAATTTTCACAGATGATGTATTTCTGTTGCCGCTATAACAACAAATACTAAAAACAAAATAAAATAAATATTTAAGGGGGGCTCCCATACAACAGACGTGTTTTTTTCTGCGTTTTTGCCTCGTGGTACGGAACCCTTCGTGTGCGAGTCCGACTCGCACTTGGCCAGTTTTTTATCACTACCACTTTTTTATTTATTTACCAAGGGACCAAGTCCCCCATAAACAAATCACAAATACATAAAATTCATTCAATTCATTACATCAGAAAAATAAAATAGAATCGAATAGATTTTTTCTTTATTAAAGTGATCAAAACTCAAACAAGATTGTTAGTAAAACTTACGACTATACTAATAAGCAGAGACACTACACAAAAACACAAGAAATAACGAAATAAAATACATTAACATTCAGAATAATCATTAAAATAAAAATAAACATTATAACTGATTAAACATTAACGTTACATTTCAATAATATGCTCAAAATCGAATCTTGGTTTGTTATATTACGGGCGAATGCTCCCGGTGGGTGCCTTATCGACAGCGAATTTCGTGAATGTACAACGTGTGTCTCGCAGCATTATGCTATGTGATGGCCGTTTTGCGTGCATGTGATGCATATTTTCCTCCAAATAGTTTTTTTTTTGCGTTTTTTCTTTGCGTCATATTAACCGCAACAAAACGTGTTTTATGTCTTTCTTTTCACGTTCACAAATCGCCTCGCGTGTTTCCAACGCTGACAAATCTTCAGTGTGATTACGCTCTTAGACCAGCTAACAATATTATCTAGCTTTCATTACGAGTCGGTCTGTAGAGTCAGTTGGCACATTGACTTGCAAATTCGTTGTCACACTGCCATTGTCAACGGAATGGGCTGAATTATACCGATTGTTGTATTTTTATTTCAAGGTATTACCGCAGGGGATTCCTCCCGTTTGGCAAGTCATGGTGCCCAAAAGTTTGGAGGAGAATCTGGTAATTTACATGCTGAATTGGGCTCGAAAGGAAAAAAAAAGTGCGAGGTTGTTGAACCGTTTGCTTCGACAAAAAACTTGAATGAAAACTTGAAACAAAAAAAATGAATGAGTCTACATTTCTTATCTGATTAACTGAGAGGAAATGGCGAAACAAACTCAGAGGTCAAAGTCGATCTTTTAAAGTCTAGACATACCTAATCTTGGTCAGATTAAGCGAAGACCATGTAGATTGATGTCTGAAATGGTCTTTTGAGGGAGGAACCACACAGATTTTTGTGGACCTGTCCAGTTAAAGCATGCATTTGTTAGTAAAGTGTGTAATGTCGCACTGTATCAGAGCAGGGCAAAAATTCTTAAACAAGGAGGACGAACATTGATGGCCATCCTTGCTCACAGCGTGGTCATTATATTTTCAAAACAATAAGTCCAGGTTGACGGAGAGTAGTGCGGCCATGACTTACAAGTTGGGCTTTATTTTGTGTAATTTATTTCATAACAAATGCTCTCAAAAACCTGTTTTTTTTTTCGTTGTCGGGGGAAACCTTCAAAAGCACCCGACCTCGGTGGAGGGGAGGTCAGGGAGTGTGGGATTTTTACCTCACTAAAACCACCCCGGTGATCACCATCAGCACATAGGGGTGGTCCCGGTTCCTCTTAAAAGACCAATTCCGGAACCCCCCCGTGCAACGCCTGTAAGCACGGCAGCACGTGACCACTGTACCATCATCTTCCCTGGGGTCACTCGGTGAGCGGACAGAGTCCACACTCTGTGCGCCCGCGACCCCAGCATTGAGAAACTTAAGATAACACTGGTTTTATTAGCAAGTTAAAAGTCAAGTTAATTTCCTCTATGTCTGAACATTTTCTTCAAGTATAAGCGCCGTTGTACTTAAAGGAGCACTTGAGTAGCAAGTGCTTGACTTGTCACTTTGTTGGTTTTTCTTCAAGAAATAATAAGCAATTTAAAAGCTTTAAAAATAATATAGGCCACTCTTGAGCTTTATACATAAAAACCCATAAAAAGTGCACTAGAGCCATCTAGGCACTCATATTTCTGAAATGACTTTTTAGAGTTTGTCGTCTAGAAAATTGCATTCTTATTTCATTTTATGTTTGAAGAATTATTTCAGCAGTTTATTTATTAAATAAAAGCACGCTTGGTTTTCATACAGATTGTGATACTTGCGTTAACTAGGTCTATCTATAATTGTGATAGGTACACTTGTCTAAGGGTGCTTACATCAAGCAGCGGGGTGCTGAGCCTATTGCCATCAAGCGGGCACAAATTCAGACTCCGGGCTGAGAAATTCCAGATAAAAGAACCTAATAACACTTTATCCGACCAGGGAATCGGTTCCAAGACCTCATGCAGCAGTATCACTTGTTAAGTAGTGGTAACAAAACCAGTATAAGCTGGCCTTGTCACCATCATCTGCCTTTTCCCAACTATGTTGGGGTCGGCTTCCAGTCTAACCGGTTTCAGCTGAATACCAGTATTTTACATGGAGCGACTGCCTTTCTGACCTCCACAACCCAGTTACTGGGTAATACGATACCACTTGGTAGTCTTACCAAGTGGTAGACTTTCGGGCTTGTGACTACCCGTAACGACTGTCAAAGATCCACGAATGACAGAATGAAGATACTAAATGTTACAAAGACTAAAAATCAATGACGGCTTAACTTGTATTCAATTAAAATTTCGTATTACGCCAGGTCAATTAAAGGTCAAAGCGTTTCTAACCATGTGCCGTCGACTGTACATCTTGAGAGCTAAAAGTATAAGTTTCAATTTTACTGTTAACTTAATCGTCCATTAAGCTAATTAAGTTACCCTATAAACTGCAGGTATCGCTTAACGACTTGGGAGCTGTTAAAACTTGAACCCCTACGAGGTCGATAGCGAGTAACATGTGGTCATAACTTAAGTAATAACGTGTAATCAGGTCAGACTTAGTTGCCTGCAGTTCCGTATGTGCTGGCTAAGAGAGTACAGATAAGTGATGGCAATCTAGACTGCCTAGGTATAGACGCCAGCACATAAAGCTAACCGAAACTGTAAAATTTTCACAATCAACCTTAAACCTTATGCTTTAACGATAAAGTTCAAAATCTATTAAATAAATTTGACAGATTGTAGTAGCTTGTCCAGTCTGTACATCGCTAGAAAGCTGAAGCAATTTCGTTAAAGACAGTTTTAGTGTAGTATACATCTGGGACTAAGATAAAAACTGGCCAAGTGCGAGTCGGACTCGCACACGAAGGGTTCCGTACCACAAGGCAAATACACCGAAAAAAACACGTTTTAGTATTTGTTGTTATAGCGGCAACAGAAATACATAATTTGTGAAAATTTCAACTGTCTAGCTATCACGGTTCTTGAGATACAGCCTGGTGACAGACAGACGGACGAACGGACAGACAGACAGACAGACTTAGTCTCACCATAAGGGTTCCGTTTTTACCATTTTGGTACGGAACCCTAAAAAGTGAAATTTTCTAAATAGGTAGGTAGAATGTATCTTGTCCAACAAAACTCCATTTCCATCTGAGCCAAGTTTCATTCACTTTGGGTGATGTTTAGGCAGATAGTATGTTTATTGCTCGTAGACCAGAATTTAAGGATTTATAAAAAAAAATACAGGGCAGACAGAGAATAAAACTTTGACAGCATCTAAATAAAAACCTTGGACAGCATCTAAATAAAAACCTTGGACAGCATCTACCTAAATAAAAACCTTGGACAGCATCTAAATAAAAACCTTGGACAGCATCTAAATAAAAACCTTGGACAGCATCTAAATAAAAATGTAAGCTTATCTAGCCGCGGGACACGCGAGCGGTTAAAAAAATCCATAGTAGCTAAAAGAAAATACAATTTTTTATTGAAACCATACAATATGAACTTTATTACTGTTAGCGAAGGCGACCTAACAAAGTCTTCGAAGTAAATTAATTCAAGAATTTGGTTCAGGACGATGCCTCGGCAATATTTATACGGGTTGAATCTACGACGCGACGTCGACCCAAAGGAATTTTGTTTACCCCTGCCATATACCTATATTTGCGAGTAAATTCTCTGATGCGGTATTTAAATAATATCGTTGAATTTTCGTATCGGTTTGGAAGTAAATTGGGAGAGAAATACATAAAAAATTAGATTGGGATCTGCTTCTTAGCGTGTCGATAGCAATCTAAATGGACTCGGCCCAGAATTTGGATACTTGTTTGGCGCCATCCCATCACCAGCGTCCACCAGTTCCTGTAACGATGAAACGAACGGGATGAAATTGACAAATTGAAACACAATTGTTGTCTTATCTAATCACCATAATATTATAAAGGCGAAAGTTTGTGTGTGTGTGGGGGTGTGTTTATATGTTTGTTACTTCTTCACGCTCAAATGGCTGGACTAATTTTGATAAAATTTTGTACGGAGGTAGCTGACACCCTAGATTAACATATTATAGGCTTTTTATCCCGATATTCTAACGGGATCGACATTTACGCGGGTAAAACCGCGGGGCGCTACTAGAATAATATAATAAAGCTGAAGAGTTTGTTTGTTTGAATGCGCTAATCTCTAAAACTAGGGGCTGGATTTGTCAAATTATTTTTGCATTTGTTAGCCCAATTTTTGAGGAGGCTATCGTCACGCTAGGATCCTTACGAGCCGAGAAAAAAGAAAAAAAAGTCAAAAAGAAGGCTAAATAATAGCGCGGGCAGGTAATGCGATGCGACGGGGTGGGTCGAGGGAACAAGAAATTTCACGCGGTCGAAGTCGCAGGCAGAAGCTAGTCCTTAAGAATACGGATGTATGTGTAATACAAATGACAAGGTGCCGATCCCTTTCCGATTTGCTACGTGTGCTATGCAGTGCCGTAATTAGCCTTATATGCGCCCGGTGCGAGCTGCTATAACCGCGCCCTTTTTTTTTTTTTTTTTTTTCGGATGGGAAATCATCAAATGACCCCTCCCGCTCTGGGTGGAGCAGAAGGGAGTGTCAGACTCTTACTGACTAAAACCCACCCGTGTTCCTTCCTTAGCCCTTTATGTTCCGGGCCAGCGGTAACCCTTTCGGACAATCCCACTGAATAACCGCGCCCTTGAAATATTTTCTAATCATAACCGGTTCTGACAGTAAAATGGATTGTCTACAAAAATAAATCTATCATCCAAAAACTAAGTTTTTGTAAACTTAATTTTAAGTACTTGGTAAAGTTTTGAGAAGTTCAAATAAATTGCGTTTAAAATTAGGTGAAAAAATGTCTAATCGTAAATATGTGTCAAAATTCACAATTAGACAATACACAAATGACACCAAATACTGATCAGTACAGATAGTCAAGATCCAAGGCTACTTGGTAATGTGCTCTTCTGTCAAAAAATTAAAGAACTGGTGAATGTGGCCCTGGTCTGGTCATTTCTGCGCCCCTCCAGAGTCTGCGCCCTGGGTGCCTGGGCACCGCTGGCACCGCCCTAGTTACGGCACTGGTGCTATGATCTGTAGGCAGAACGTGCCCCGAAGAGTGGCAGCATTGCCACGTTGAATGGCAATGCTAATTCTTTGGCCAAAGTACGAGCCAGGCAGTTGAATATCGATCATAACAGTTGAACTAGTATCTTGAACTTAACGTTTCGTATCTTTCGTTCGAGTTCACGAAGCTCTCTCTACTGTAGTTTCAAAGAGAAATGAAGGTAGGTACAACTTACCTACCATAAGCAAAAACCATAAAAACTGATTTATTATTTTAGTTTCCATAAAGAAATGTAATATAACGGCAAAAGGCCTGAAGGCATTCTTAACATTTTACGTTAGGTTACGTACGATATTTCAACCAAATAAATGCTAGTTATATTTTTACGCGCTGTGCCTCCCGAATTTATATATTTTGATTAAGGCCTTCGCCTGAAGCGGTTTCACTCAGCCTTTCGAGGCTTCGTTTTTGGCAGCTCTCATAATTTGCCAAATAAAAAATAATTTTGAATTTTCGTGAATTTGTGGTAGAGCCAATTATGAGGTCATCCCCGCAGGCTTATAGTAATGTGATTTTTAAATTGAGCCTTTTATGTTGCTCCAATTTTTTAATTTAATCATGATTCTAATTATTAATTTTTTTAAGTAGGTAATTATTACGGTTATCCGATTTTTAATTAATAATAGAATCCAATTCAAAAATCGTTCGAATTGACGTTAAACTGTGTCCAAACAGTGTGAAGCATGTGTTTCAAATGTTACACATGAACGCATGCCGTAAGTTGAGGCATCTAATACAAGTTGGCGCGAAAGTTCTCACTCGATTTTCTTTAGCTGTAATGTAATGAATGTTTTTGTGAATGAAAAACTTTCGTTCTACTTTTGTATTATGTTTATTTGATGTCTTATTTTTTCTATTAAGTCGAGAAAATGATATCGGCTAAGTAGCGGCCGCCAGAATTGATGACTATTTGGGCCGGATTTATAGCATTTTCCATCATTCTTGCCAGAACTTCTAGCGATAGGTCCTCACATTCCCTCTTTGACAGCTTCAAGATTTCGAGGGTTTTTTTTTTAGACTTTTTAACATACCTAGACTCGTGACTTCAAAGAACCCTATAAAAAGAAGTCGGGACGGTTAAATCAGGCGATGTTGCCGCTCAGTACAAATCATCATAACGAGAGATTAATTTAGGGGACCCGAAACAATTATTCCGCGTTCTTTAGGGGTTAGCGCATGCCCTGGTAACTTAGAACATATTTTTTTTATTGCGAAAAGTGCCATCTATCTCTAATACATAGAACTTTTTATTGCAGTGTTACCACTTTTTTTTGCTTGAAATATTTGGTACTTTAAACTAATTGTTAATTTTGCTATTTTTCTTTAATTAGTCCAGTTGCACAAAAATTTATGCACTTACAACCGAGTATAATTGTTTTTTAAAATATTTGATTATAATGTTGTATTAATTGTGATATTTTTACGATGATAGAATCTTAAGGGTAGTTTAGTAATACAAAACGCTAGCAACACTGAGTCTAAACGTCATAAGAAATTTTCCACCGGTGTGTTTGCATGCTCGTGCGCATTTTTCTTGTAATTTTTGGTGTTTTTGTGTTATTACGTTGAGTTGAGCTATAATAGATCTTCCATATATTCCAGAAATACCGAAATTCCAGGAGCTATAATAGATCCTCCGTATATTCCAGAAATACCGAAATTCCAGCATAGACTGTACTATATATATATACTTAAAAAGTGTTTTGATCTATGTATATTTTTATGAATGTTTCATAGAAATATGCATAGGTCAATACACTGTTTAAGTATCTATTGAGCGAAATTATAAAAACGCAATTCATACGTAATTACGTAGGTACTTCGTGCCGTCCAGATGGCGCTGATCGCTAACAAAAACCGAAAACGTCAGTTGCCAGTCTATCTCAGTTTATATACAGGGTGATTGGAAGATGGGTGCAAAGCTTTAAGGCGAAGATAGTACAGGCAATTCAGAACCATTTAAGCCATGGTTGTCTTAGACGAAGTCTTACCACTTTTTTTTTACCAATTTCTTAAGATTTTTTTCGAAAATTCCCAAAGTTTTAACTAAACTACTTATTTATGGCCAAATTGAATGATAAACGAATTCATTTTTATTGTATTTAATTAAAGTAATGTGTAAGCAATCTAGCAAAACATGTTTTAGGCCTCTGTGTCGTTAGACATTTTTTGACGTGACAACGTCTTAAATTAGGTTGCGACTGGGAGTCACTTATGAAAAAGTGTAACGCTCGGTAACGTTACGATGAGTCACCGAACGAGAGAGAGGCCCGCCGAATGCCTTGCGTCTCTCTCCCACTCAACTATGATCGGATGATCGGTCGTTGTCACGTAAAATGTTCGCCCGTAAAACCGACTTTACAGGCAACCATTTTTTTACAGATATTTAAAGTTCATAACAAATTTTAAAATTCATAAATACTTTTTGTAAACCTTATTTTAAAAATAACGGAGCGTGCTTTTTTTGTTCAAACCTTTTTGAAAACATGCTTGATAATCGCTCTTTCTATTGAGGTAACATTTACGCGGATATCTTACAAATTATTGAAATTAGGACCTAAAAACCAATTTGAGGGAGAAATTTTAAATTTTTGGCAGACTAAATAAAACAACATTTGAATTTAAATTATTTATGTTTCATGTTCAAAATGTTGTCCGTGATTTCTAATACTAGCACGGCTCCGTCTTCTCACTTCTGTTGTTGTTATTTTCAACATCATCTTCAGCTTCATTGTTTCAAACTCTGAATTCATTCTCTCTATCAGTTCTTCTCTCGTGTTTATTTCCACATTCTTATACACTAGCTCCTTGGCCCGGCCCCACACGAAAAAGTCCAGCAGGGTCAGATCTGGTGAGCGAGCGGGCCAAGGGATGAGTCCATCTCTGCCAATCCAGCTGTCAGGAAAACAATTATTTATGTGTTCCCTTACATTTAACATCCAATGCGTTGGACAGCCGTCTTGCTGAAAGATGACTGTACTGTCTCTTGCGAATATCGGGTCACCGGTTTCCTCTATCAGCTCTGGTAAATCCACTTGTAGAAAGTGCAAATCATTTTCACCATTGAAAGTCTCCGGTAAGAAGTGGGGCCCAATCAACGTCCTGCAAATTACTCCAGCCCAAACATTGACAGAGAATTTCCTCTGAAACGACACCTGCTTCTTAAAATGTGGATTGTTGTCTTTGGCGGCCCATTCATGAAGGTTATGAAAGTTTGTAATGCCCTCCCTAGAAAATTTGAATTTGAAATCAATCTTGTGGACGGATGAAAGCAAATTTTCTAGGGAGGGCATTACAAACTTTCATAACCCACACAACACATGGGGAACACTTAAATAATTGCATTCCTGACAGCTGGATTGGCAGAGATGGACCCATCCCTTGGCCCGCTCGCTCACCAGATCTGACCCTGGTGGACTTTTTCGTGTGGGGCGGGGCCAAGGAGCTGGTGTATACGAATGTTGAAATAAACACGAGAGAAGAACTGACAGACAGAATGAATTCAGAGTTTGAAACAATGAAGTTGGAGATATGATGTTGAAAATAACAACAACAGAAGTGAGAAGACGGAGCCGTGCTTGTATTAGGAATCACGGACAACATTTTGACCATGACCCATAAATAAATTTAATTCAAATGTTGTTTTATTTAGACTGCCTAAAATTTAAAATTTCTCCCTTAAATTGGTTTTTAGGTTCTAATTTCAATAATTTGTAAGATATCTGCGTAAATGTTACCTCAAAAGAAAGAGCGATTATCAAGCATGTTTTCAAAAAGGTTTGAACAAAAAAAGCACGCTCCGTTATTTTTAAAATAAGTTTTACAAAAAGTATTTAAGAATTTTAAAATTTGTTATGAACTTTAAATATCTGTAAAAAAAAAATCTAACGACACAGCTGAGGCCTAAAGCATGTTTTGCTAGATTGCTTACACATTACTTTAATTAAATACAATAAATATGAATTCGTTTATCATTCAATTTGGCCATAAATAAATAGTTTAGTTAAAACTTTAGGAATTTTTGAAAAAAATCTTAATAAATTGGTAAAAAAAAAGTAGTAAGACTTCGTCTAAGACAACCATGGCTTAAATGGTTCTAAATTGTCTGTACTATCTTCGCCTTAAAGCTTTGCACCCATCTTCCAATCACCCTGTATATTAGTCTATGGGTTAGCGATTCATGTCTTGTTGACGTGTATTTTGTGATAAATGATTTCTTTTCTGTAAGTAGGTTTGTACAAACACTTTTACACGTCAATATCTGTTTACCTGTGTATCTGTTTACTTCACAAATGTCAAAGTAGAATTGACATTTTCCGCCATTTGCAAAAGTTATAGCATCTTCCGATAGAGTTTATAGCATTCAAACTTCTAGTGTGCAAAACGTCACGAGTCTTTAATTTAGAGATCACTTGACTATAAAGTTGATTACTTAAGCTTGTTTTAATAATTTATATCAGATCTCAAGACCTCTTGCCTATTTAGACCAAGAAGACTGTAATAAAGCAATTACCTACCTACCGTATTAAAAGATCTTTTCTCTTTTTTTTCAGTTATTACATTTTGATTTGCGGCGCATGCCTCGCATTGTTTGGGCGCTTCTTTAAATTTATTTCGCGCGTTCGTATTAGGCTTACAAGATTCTAGTAACAATAAAAAGGAAATAAAAAAAAAAAACAAAAAAAATCTTGTCTAGTAAAACAAATAATAATAAGTGAGAAATAAATAAAGGTATCATAACTTATCTGATCTAGTGTGCAAAAGGTGTCTTGTATAGGTATTTGAAAAAAAAAACGAAAAAAAGTTGAATTTACTTGTTTCAATATCAATCTGAGATCTCAAGACCTCGCGCCTAACTAGACCAACGACACAGCTATAAAGCAATTACCTACCACCGTTTAAAAAAAACTTATTCCCTGTTTTCAGACTCTACTAAATTTTATCTACAAAATATTCAGCAAACGTTAAAGTTCGCTCGTTTACACCAGTTGAGAAGCACGTCCTATTAATTTGGAGCACAAATATCGACTGGGCTTGCTCTGCGATACTTTTAGGGTTCCGTACGCAAAAGGGACCACGGGACCCTATTACTGAGCCTACGTCGACTGTCTGCCACAGACAGGGCTGTTAAACCGTCACAACGTCAGGTAGTCACCTGAAAATTTCACAAAATACGTGTAACTAGGACAAATATGTAAAAAAGTCTAAACCCAAGGGAGTATAATATTATCCACAAAAAAAAAACCCCGAGATAGAAAATTATTTTACACACGTACAGACGCCAGCACATCAAGCTATCCGAAACTCGAAATTGTCCCAATCAACTTTGAACCTAATGTTTTAGCGATAAAGTTGAAAATCTATTAAAGTAATTTGACAGATTGTTGTAGCTTGATGTCTGGCGTCTGTACATAAACTCGTGCCTTCTTCCCATGCGGGTAGGCAAAAAGTACAGAACGCCACTTACTATCTTGTATGTATGACTTGTATGTCCCTATGTTTTCCTTTTCGATAATATATTATTTTTAAAAGCACTAGAACCCTCAAAAAATGCTCAAAATTGCCGATTTAAACCGCTGTCAACAGAGGCCTAGTGTACAAAGACAACTTTAATGAAAAAGTAAAACATAGGGACATAGTATATATCCTTTTTATTCGGTTTATGAAATATCTTTTAAATTGGTTCAATATTGGAGGAGCAAAATAGGCGAGAGCCAAACCTCGGATTATGAATTTTTACTTAGGCTCTTTCAAAAGTATCTCCATCCGCATTTCCTCATAATATTACGTGAATTGCCCTTTTGGTCATAAACGCACGCCGGTTTCGAGTACTACGCACCGAACCTTTCTGAATGACATCACCAAGGTAAAGTACATCCATCATAAAAATAATTTTCAAATGGCTTTTTTTAACAGATATCTAAATTATGACGTGTTGTGTAGTACAGAACCCATACTACGTGAGTCCGGCTTACACTTGGTCGGTTTTTCAACAGTTCAGTCACAACTACACCCCGGCTGAAGTTGCGGGTAGTTGATACTTTCCGAATCGTTCCTAGTTTTTGGCATTCGGCACGTTTGCACAATTTTTCTCTTTTTAGTTCCCGAGTTGCGATGGGAGATATCGAAATTGATGACATCGGTTGGCGATCGTTAGACTCGGCGTAAAAATGTCGATGTGTACTTATAGATATAGGTCCATTTTCGAAACGGTTTATTGGCGAACCGATTTTGTCGAAGACCGTTTGTGTTAAAGAGACACATTTTTATTATTAAACTAGCACTTTGTCCGCGACTTCCTCCGCGTGTATTTAGTACTTTCCTCTAAAAATTTCAAAAATTTATTTTTGATGATCATGATCTTTATTATTTATTTAGATAAATAAGTATTCGGGCCAATTTTTAAGTTTATAGATCAAAGAAATCAGATTTCTCAGATAAACTGTATCCCCGCTTTTCACCCCCACAGGAGTGAAATTTCGGAAAATCGTTTGGGATATGTTCATAACTTGACTCGCAGATTTATTTATTCCAATTTTCGAGTTAATCAAGCCACGCAGTAAAATCTTCTCCTGTACCTAAAATTAACTAGCCCTTTTCACCCCGTTAAGGGGTAGATTTTTGAAAAACCCTGATATACGTTATTCTTTATTTTTGTTTTTGAGTATAACTACTGAGTTTCGAGTTAATCGGAACGCGCGTTAAAATTCTTCCATAGAAATCTTGAGACCCCCCCATCCCCCTTTAGGGGTAGTTTATAAAAACAAAAAATGCCAAACTTCATAATTTACTTAGATAAGTATTCGTGCCAAGTTTCAAGTTTATTAACTCAAGGAATAAGATTTTTCATACAAACAAAATCCCCCCTTTTCACCCCCTTATAGGTTGAATTTCCAAAAACCCCTTCTCAGTGCTACTCTACATTATAAAAGGAAGCCGTAAGCAAAATTTAACATTCCTAGTCCTAGTAGTTTCGGCTGTGCGTTGATATGTCAGTCAGTCAATCAGTCAGTTTCTCCTTTTATACTATTATATAATATAGAAGATAGTGTAATATAGATATATAGAAGCTAGATTACCAAGTAACATTTTATCTGTTACAGAACTCTCGTCTTGACAAACAGAAGCAAATATAATAATCCCATGGTTATCTGCATGTCCTAGAACCAAAAATTCGAAGACGTACCTCCACCAACCCGCACTGGGCCCACGTGGCCCACTCCCTCTGGCAGAGAGAAGGGCAGTGTCCCAGCAGTGAGAACATTTAAGGCTTATTATACCATGGCTATCCGGGGTTCTGCCCATAAATTCGATGGGGCTGTGGTAAAAAAGTCAAATAAATGTTTTTATGTAACTACTAGCTTCCGCCCGCGGCTTCGCCCGCGAGGTATGCCGATAAAAAATATCCTATGTCCTTCCCCGGGATGCAATCTATCTCTCTGCCAAATTGTATCGAAACCCGTTCAGTGGTTTAGGCGTGAAAATTTAACATACAGACAGACAGACAGAGTTACTTTCAAATTTATAATATTATAGTATGGATTTTTGCTGAACAACTTTACCTAATCTCTATTCTGAACGTTGCAAACAGTATTTTTAAAATAAGGAGCAAAAACATTGAATTTCTTCTATCACTATTTTAATAAAAATTCTCCATCCATGCTGTTAGCATTTTGTACTGCATACTTCCGATGTCACATGCCATTTTTATTATGCACAGCGTACGCTCAAGCGCTTTATAGCGCTTCCGTTATTAGTTCCCGCTGCAAAGCCGATTAGTTCAGCTGACTTTTGCAGGACGAAGCGTGGTTCTATAATTACTCAGTTAATTAACCAGGTGTTCAGTTAATTAGACAGCTCATAATAATATATCGTGGAACAGGAAAGTTAGTCCTTATCGCTGTTTTGTTCAAAATTTATGTAGGTATGTGGTCTCAGAGTTTGGTACGTTGTTTTTAGGTCTTGAATTGAAGTTCGGTACTGTTATAATGGTACAGTTAGCAACGAAAGTCGAATAGCACTTCAGTATTTTTAATATTAGTTATTGAGCAAAATATTTTTTCAAATTTGCAGCAGAAGTAAATTTTTTTGAATATTTAAACCCTTTGCTATTATGTGAAAAGCTAAAAAGCTGTTTACTGAAAAAAAATTAAGTCAATTTAAAAACATGTAAAAATGACAGTGTTGATGGAATTTTGTACACACGCCAGCAGATCAAGCTACCACAATCTGTCAAATTTCTTTAATAGATTTTCAACTTTATCGCCGAAGTATAAGGTTTAAAGTTGATTGGAAAATTTTGACAGTTTCGAGTAGCTTGATGTCCGGCGTCTGTACCTATTTGTTTAGGACTCGGTAAGTATAAAATATTTAGATTGTGATTTTTAGAATACACGTTGTTGTGTTTATTTTGCAGAATTTGTTGAGTGACTTGATTTGTGAGAGCAGTGGTGGCCAAGTGGTAACGGCCGCGACTTACGAGTTGTAGGTCGTAGGTTCGAACCCAGACAGGCGCTTTACTTTGTGTAAATTATTTCATCACCACTGCTCTCAAAACGGTGAAGGAAAACATCGTGAGGAAACCGGCATGTCCTAGAACCAAAAAATTCGAAGACATGTGATATCTACCAACCCGCCCTGGGCCCGCGTGGTGGATTACGGCCCACTCCCTCTCAGCGAGAGGAGGCCTGTGTCCCAGCAGTGGGAACATTATAGGCTGATTATGGATGGATGTTGAGTGACTGGGAGTGTTTGATTCGAAGTTACTGGAATCACTGTAAAAGTCGTATAAAGGTCATAGCACACGTATCAAATCGGAAAGGGATCGGCACCGTATCGCCTTTCGCCTCGCCGTCAAACAGGCGTCAACCTAACGTAAGCACGGCCGTTCGCAAAATACGCGCATTGACGTGGAGTTGCGGACACCAGCCCGTTGTACCTCCCTAACGTAAGCACGTAACCAAAGCGGATCAGAAGCTCCGATACGTCGACTCGGCTACGGCTAGGTGACGCCGCGCTTACGGCTCGCCGACCGCTGGTTGATGGTGCAGCAGGCAGGCTGGAGGGGTGAGAGGGGCAAGGGTGGACGAAGAGCCGTAAGCTCGGGTACGGAGAGACGTAAGCGCGGGGACGACGAGCCGTAACGCACCGCACCGCGGTTCGTGAGCTTGTCCCGAGGCAAGGCGATTACGTTACGATTCCGATTAGTGTGCGTTGCAGTAGGGAGTTTCATACAAAGAATACTGAACGGCTCGAGTTGATACGGTGCCGATCCCTTTCCGGTTTGATACCTTAAGCGTGACACTGGCTGGTGACAGTCGCTGTAGCAGAGCGGCGGCGCATCGGTGGTTGCGTGGCGGCTGTCCTCCGGTGACAGATGATGTTAGGCGAGCCGCTATCGTACTACGTCCACGATGAACTGCTACATTCTGACACGATCCTAATGATATTGAAGCTGATGAACCACTAATACCACCACCACCACCACCAGTTGTACCACCTTCACTTGTGCTAGAGGCTATCCTGCGCCGTTAAATATATTTTCTTTCTTAACTACAAGAAAGTCGTAACACAACAATTTGAACAAAAAATTTCGGGCACATGAGACTTTTTTAAGTCGGCAATCCGCGGGCTGCGGTAATTTTTTATGACCGTCCCGACAAGTTTTTATAACCGAATCATTATAATATAAAAAATATGTTTTACAACCGTATTCTTGCTTATAAAATGTTTATGGAGCAGAATGTGGTAAGCGGACAAACAATTGATCGTAACAATTTGTTGATCTATTAGCGTCCGTAGCCTGGCTGCGTTTCGGTGACCTCTTTGGGGAAACCGAAGGTTTTGTCTGTGCAATTATGGACGAAGTTATGATAACGAACAATTACCGGAGATTTATTGTGAAAGACGGCACGGTTGACATCTGTCGGGCATGCCACCGGCCGGGAGAATCAATCAGGCATATTATCTCCGGGTGTTCTCGTCTAGCTAACGAAGAGTACTTGCATAGACACAACCTTGTAGCCAGGATAATCCATCAGCAACTTGCTCTGAAATTTCAAAAGTTTTCCTGTACTTTAGTTGTATTTACCTAACCTTTTAATAATAAACTAACTAGTAAATGCTGGTCGTTGGTAAGCGCAGGACCTAGGAACGGCTGAACAGATTTGTTTCTGTTTTTTAATAGTCCGAATTCAGTAAATTAAAAAGTTACCCATAAAACTGTAAAGTTCTGGATAAACTGGGGGCCTAAAAAGGCCACTTTGGCAGAATCATAAAAGGATAACATTATGAATCGTAATAATATGGCGAAGACAGTCCATGTTTTTCTTTTTTTCGCTGCACTACGTAGGTATAATCAAAGAGATTGGGATTGGATTGATTGGTATTTTAGCAAGGACAAAAAAAAAAAATAACTGAAAAATCCTTTACCAATGGGATTTGATACGATTAACTTAACAGTTAACTGTCCATTATGATTCATAATGTTATCCTTTTAAGATTCTGCCAAAGTGGCCTTTTTAGGCCCCTGAAATTGATATGCTGAGATGTCAGCATCGAGGAAGGGGCCCCTTAGGGCCGAAGCCTGCCGGGTCAGCGGGATTGTCCGAAAGGGTTACCGCTGGCCCGGAACATAAGGGCTAAGGAAGGAACACGGGTGGGTTTTAGTCAGTAAGAGTCTGACACTCCCTTCCGCTCCACCCAGAGCGGGAGGGGTCATTTGATGATTTCCCACCCGCAAAAAAAAAAGGCATTACAACGTCTATCGGATCAGTAGTTCTGCACTATATAACTCCCGCACAGAAGGGTAGTCTCCTTTGGGATTGGCTGTCATGATGACCGAAATAAGGTCTGGAGGATTAATGGATAAATTATCTTGATAACATTGTCATCATCTTCTTTGTAGACAACCGGGACAAACAAAGATATAACAAGTAAACATAATGTACTAATAACATAATGTACTAAGTAACAGCAATGTTCGTCTTTATCTAATTGATAACCTACGTTTTCATTTACTTTAATTGTCACAAAGATTAGGATCATTACTATTAACTTATTCAAAGATATTTTATAGACCCGAAAATAACTCGAAAAAATTAATTATCGCGAGAACCTTAAATCTGTAATCTCTTGATAAAACTGAAAAACCTTAATCAGCTTAGCTCAGCTTGAAAGAATATTTTTTATTTTATCAACTTAAAATATCTTAAAAGCTTCAAAGACATTTTCCAAACTAACTGAAGACTATTCACCATGACGGGCTTTACCTATATAGAATAAACACTGAAAAAACTTGGGCAACGTTGCACTTTGCAGACAGGAAAAATATGGGGAAAAGAAAGTTATTCCCTTTGGGACTGGAACAAAGGACGAAGACGTGTGAAATGGTCTTTGCCGTCCCATTGCCACAAGTACACCTTCAAGAGGCATGCGATTTGTAATAGCGACTGCGGAAAAAACAATGGAAAGAAGTTGTTTAGGCATGCCACGAGTCACCGCGACATGACTTGTGGAGCGATGGATGGAAACAGGTGACGCACGCACGTGTCACTTGACGCAAGTCATATCGCTCGAGGCCTGTCGCAAGTCGCATCGTTCGAGGCCCTAAAGAGAGCCTGACGCCAGACGCAAGTCTCGTCGCAAGTCGCATAACTCGAAGGCCGGTCCTTTTTAAAAGCAAAGGTCCCGCGAATACGTAGTCGTCGCGTTCATATGTCACTTTTTGTTCGGTGAACCTGAACGCGTGGTCGCGCCGACAGAGAGTGTTTTACGAACAAAAAGTGACATTACGCGTATTCGTGCGACCGTCGCTTTTAAATACGCGACGCGCGATGCGGGCAAGTCGTGAACGGTGCCTGACGCAAGTCGCATCACTCAAGGCTGTGAACGGAGCCTGACGCAAGTCGCATCGCTCAAGGCTGTGAACGGAGCCTGACGCAAGTCGCATCGCTCAAGGCTGTGAACGGAGCCTGACGCAAGTCGCATCGCTCAAGGCCATAAACGGGGCCTTACGGGCAAGAACTAGCGCGGACAGGCAGCCACTCCCTGGTGTGTCGCAAATAACGATGCACGAATGTGCCCACTCAATGTTTTGAAAAAGAACAAATTGCCCTTCGAATGTGAACATGTTGCCAAAAGTGGTGAGATAAGGGATATGCTGAGAATAATGTGCTCGGAAAAATATTGGAGAAGTGACGGGAAGTGACGAGAATGTAGATATATCTGTAGTATAAATTCACGGGTTGATAGCTTTTGAAAGGAAGTAAGTGACTAGAAGGAGTTTGAACACAATATTATACTTAAGATAAGTAACACCGAAATAACATTGTTCACTTTTACCTTTCAATATACGAGGCTTTTGGCTACTTTGTATGTATGTACTCGTATTTTATGTCTTTTTATTTTATATAAATATGCGTTTAGTTTAGACAGAATAAACAAATTTTCTTTCTTTTCTTTAAGTTTGATGACACAACCAAATTGAATCGTGTCAAACATTGAGCGTTTACGCCGTACGGCATTTCATACAAACTTTCAAGCCCTTGTTTTTCGAAATGAATGAAATGATTTTAATTAAACTTCATACGCATAAGCAGGATACAAAGATCTAAAAAGTGTCTTAATAACATTTTCGAAAAATAGTTTTACAGCCAAATTAGACCAATTTTTAATTTTCCATAGAAACAGAGATTTTTTTAAATAAGACATTTCGAAAATTCTTAGGTAACTTTTTAGACCTTTTTTGAATCCATGGTAACAGGTTGCGTTGCGCATCGATGTACCTGCCACCCTGTATAATGGCAATCGATCAAAATGTCTTTCATTGACAGTTCAACCACGTTCATTGCCTAATTTACGTTATTGAGCAGACGAATTGTTCAAACCTATGAAGCAATGGATAATGAATGTCCTCCAAAACCCTCGAATTGCGATTGTAAAGTGTGTTACGCAATTAGGGCTCTATTTGAATAAAAAGTCGCTGACTTTTGAATTTCGAAGTGGCTGTTTAATTATGAGATTGTCACAATTCTTCAGTGAAATAAAATATGAAGACCTGTCTTCACAAAGTTTAAAGATATTTTATTTCGCTTTTCAAAGTCTTGGTAATATATTTAAAGTTAAAAGTACGTTTCGAAGTTGTTGTAGCCTTCCATTTGTTGTTAGGTACAAGTTTGTATTGTTCGAGTTTTACGCTTTATTTTTAAACTTAGTCGGAATGTCGACTCTTAGTGTCTTTTTTCAGGCAGGTAACAAATAGTAGGCAGGAACAAAGTTGTCTTTATTACGTCATCTGTTAAGCAAGAAAATGTACAGACGGCCATCACATCAAGCTACCCGAAACTGTCAATTTTTTCCAATCAACTTTGAACCTTATGCTTTCGCGATAAAGTTGAAAATCTATTAAAGAAATTTGACAGATTGTAGTAGCTTAATGTGCTGGCGCCTGTACAGTCCATTTACAGTTATTTTACCTATTATTTGTTTTTATAGCGGCCATAGTAGTATAAACTCTGTGAAAATTTCAATTGTCTACATATTACGGTTCAAAAGATACAGCCCTGTGACAGACAGACGGACGGACGGAGCCTTAGTAATAAGGTCCATCCTAAGTTTATATCCTCTAGGTACGGAACCATAAAAATGATGAATGTCGATAAGTAAATCATAGAAACGAAAATTACTTACCTATGCTTATTTAAAAAAATCAAATTACCTACATAATTATGAATCTTCTATATTGATGTCGGCTGACAAGTCATCCAATTAGGTACCTACATTGAATAGGTAGCTTTTTTTTTTTTTTTTTGCGGATGGGAAATCATCAAATGACCCCTCCCGCTCTGGGTGGAGCGGAAGGGAGTGTCAGACTCTTACTGACTAAAACCCACCCGTGTTCCTTCCTTAGCCCTTTATGTTCCGGCCCAGCGGTAACGGCGGTGAATAGGTAGCTTTAATAATGCTTTCAACTTAATTTATTAATAAAAATTCATGAAAGCCTCAAAAACCTTTAATATAAAATCTTTAATATAGATTACTGAAAGCCAATTCTCGTAACTAAAAACGTTCAAGATCTCATCTCAGCGACAATCAATGTCAAAAACTTGTAAAAAAATTAGGAATTTTAGAGGTATTTTATATTTAGATTGAGACTGAGATCAGGGGGCCTAAAAAGGCCACTTTGGCAGAATCATAAAAGGATAACATTATAAATCATAATGGACAGGTAACTGTTAAGTTAATCGTATCAAATCCCATTGGGGAATAATGGTGAAGGCGTTTTCAGTTATTTTTTTGTCTGTACTAAAATACCAATCAATCCAATCCAAATCCAATCCCAATCTCTTTGATTACCTATACCTACGTAGTGCAGCGAAAAAAAGAAAAACACGGACTGTCTTCGCCAAATAACGATTCATAATGTTATCCTTTTATGATTCTGCTAAAGTGGCCTTTTTAGGGCCCCAGACTGTGAACGTTCTTAAAATTACGAGAATTGCCCATCTGACGTCAACGAGGTTCTTTCAGAGGGTCTTTAAAAGGGTCTTCAAGGGCCTTTATTAATAAGCTCAGCTGCCGCTATAATAATTTTAACTGGCTATTGAATCAGGGTCTCATTCATACAACTTTTAATTAAAACTGATAACAGTGCGTGGTATAAGCACAATGGTTCCAAAAACAATGTGCTGTAGATCAAAATTGGTGATAATTTTAATGCGGTATTTTAATTATAATAGATATTTATCACTTTGATGGCTGTCTGGGGATTGCAGATACTGTAATATTTTACCTATCTGTATTGAGAAAATGAGAATTGTCGTAAAGGGGAAATAATACAGAATTCGTCTGTATAAAAACGAAGAAAATGAATGAAAAGAAAAAAAAATGAATGAAGAGAATGACGAAGGAATAACATCGTGAGAGAACCACAAAAATTCGCAATCATCATGTGACATCTACCAACCCGCACTGGGCCCGCGTGGTAGATTACGGCTCATTCCCTCTCACAGAGAGGAGGCCTGTGTCCCAGCAGTGGGAACATTATAGGATTACTGATTATGCTATACAATGTGGTATGTACCTAGTTACGTATCGCTTGTAGTTTTAAAGCGCACTGCACACCAAGCCCGGCGGCGTATGTTGGCAACATTTTGCCGGCGGGCTAGGTTGGCGGCTTCAGTCATTGCAAGTCGTAAAACTTTGCCGGCGGCATGTCGGCGGCTCGACATCAGAAAAGTCGCAAATACAAAAATACTAGCACGTCACAGTTTCGTCTTACAGTTTTGCAAGAGCTGAGAGACCAGAGTCCCAAGTCTGCTATTTTTATAAATTCGTCATTCCAACACGATCCCATTATCATTGTGCTAAAAGTTCGTAATCTGCTCAATTCATAATGGTCGATCATTGGTCGGTCAATGGCACAGAATTATATACAATACTCGTAACAAATTAAAAGCAATGACTGCACAATGACGTTCTAATGGTAGGTCACTGATCAAAGAAACTGTCAAAATTTTACCAGATTACCGCCTAAGTGAGTCATTAATTTGTCGTTATGTACGAGATTACCATTCTATGCCATTTCTTTCAATGGAGTGTCAGTGGTTGACCATTGGAAAGTCATAATGACGCCATTATATTAGTAGATTACTAAACTTGTCAAAATCAACAATTATGAAATCAATGATAAACCATTCTGACACTATTGTAATAGCAGACTTGAGGCCCTGGGGACCTTACCCGAACGCGCAAGTAAACGTAACCCAAATTCGAACGATTTTAAGAAAGAAAGAAAGAAGAAAGAAAGAAAGTAACACAATGAACTATTCACACCAGGCACTAAATTAAATGATTATCAACTAACAATACAAATAATTATTTTTCTGATACATCATCATCATCTGCCTAGCCTTTTCCCAACTGCGTTGGGGTCAGCTTCCAGTCTAACCTGCTGCAGCTAGATACCAGTATTTACTACACTTTTATGATACATGAATAAATAAATTATGAGCCTCCATTGTCCAACTGCAGAGCAAAGAAATGAGGACAGATTCAAGACAGTCAAAGAAATGAGGACAGATTCAAGATAGTCAAAGAAATGAGGACAGATTCAAGATAGTCAAAGAAATGAGGACAGATTCAAGATAGTCAAAGAAATGAGGACAGATTCAAGATAGTCAAAGAAATGAAGACAGATTCAAGATAGTCAAAGAAATGAGGACAGATTCAAGATAGTCAAAGAAATGAGGACAGATTCAAGATAGTCAAAGAAATGAGGACAGATTCAAGATAGTCAAAGAAATGAGGACAGATTTGTGCATCAATTGTATGCGTTCTGGTCACTTAGTGGGTACCTGTGTTTTTGGTTCATGCCGGAAATGTGATAAAAAACACAATTCGTTAATTAGTGAAGTAATAAATAACATAACGGATAACAACTCAGCTGTTGTTACACTCACAACTAACGAGAAATCAGCTGTTCCTAGTACTGGTATTGACAGTGGTAACAGTAGGTACATCTTCTATAAATACTCATAGTAATTCATTACAGGTACATAATGTAGGGGGAAGTCCCCTAGTGACGGACATATAAGGTTTTCCGAAAATAAAATTAAAACTACTTCGAGAAATATGTGTTTATTTATGAATTAGTTAAATGAACAATATATAAAATCAAAATCAATTAACAAAAATACAACCTCTGCGTAAACATAATCTTGAAACGTTATTTAAATTTTAGTAGAAAAAATTTTGTCTTTAACATTGGCACCTAGTACCGGACGGGTTAATCTTCAAACCCTAAGCGCCAGACATTCTTAAAACATTGTGCATCTATCACATATATAGGTTGTCTACCATATTCCGGAACGTTTGCACATGCTTCATAGGCCCATTCTTGGCAGCTGGAGCATTGTTTCCAGTCCTCGTCGTGGTCCTCTAAACACACCACAAGTAGTTTTTTCCATATTAGATATTACAGTTTTCAAACTTTGCTGATCCCATTTTCTTTTCTTTTTTGTCTCTTCCATGTTGAAATATTTCCCTCCTTCTATACTGTAAAACAACAAACAATCATTATTATGATAAAGTATACATGTTTAGTAAAAAAGCCAACCTATAAACTGTCCGGTGGTAAGGGACAACTTTGTGTCCGGAGGTAGGGGACAGGGAATGTCCAAAATTACGTATTTTATACTAAAACTGTTTAAGTAATTAATAAAAACTTTCACAATTTACGAATTATTATGGAACATTGTCTTTATTAACAAATAACAAAACGATTAAACACAAAACCATAGCAGTAATACTCACTTGAAATTTACGAGACGCAACGCTTTCCCGCCAAAAACAGCAATCCACCTCTCCCACCGCGGCTGTACGCCTCACTCGCAAACCGCGTCGCGTGATCCTGTATCGCTACCTTCCCCCGCACCCCTTTCACCAATATTTGAATAGATCGCGTTGTCGTTTGTCGAGATAGTACAAGTGTCCGACGCAAGGTGCCGTCCGGCGCTACGGGACTTCCCCCTACATGTAAACAATTGTAACAAAAATAGTAATACAATATGGAGATTGGAAGAAAACCATAAACGTGCTCGTGCTAAAACCAAAAACTGTAATTTTTCCAATATTACACCAGTTATTAATTATCTAAAATGTTTCCAGTTATTTTCATTCATATTTATTTTTATAATTTAATATTTATAATATCTTTCCTTTCCTTTTTCCACATAACGCGATCCTACGTGTGTATAGGTTATTAGAAATGTCATATTATAGGTAATAATTTTTAGCTATGTGCGGGAACGATATTTTTTGCAGAAACCCGAAGTGGCCGTAAAAGGTATTGGTAAAAATATAATAGGTACGTTGGGTGCTGAAATGTTAGTAGGTAGGTACTTAATGGTTTTGGAATTTCAGTTTAGATGGAGAATTTGTGTATAAGTATGTTTATCCATGCTACAAATCGTCCATAAAAGTTTCTGAAACAGTAAGTTAAGCGCAAATATAATGTCACCCAAACGAGTGTTATAATATTGTACTAAATTTCATTATCCTTTGCTTTTTCGATCCATTTACTCATCAAACAGCCACATTCTCACTACTCAATTCGTGGTATCTTTATGAATTAAAAGAAAAAGAACATTGTCATGCACCACAGCGCCGGTTTCGCCTCGTGTGATAAACTCACATTCGTGTTTTAATACACAGTTGCATAAATAACTATACTTAATGTGTTTAAAGGATTAATAGGTATTACAAATTAATGTAACATTACTACTACAATGAAACTATTTTGTATGCACGTTGTATATTTACGTTCCATCAAAGGCCTGCGTTCAAACGGGGTAACGAATACATCGGCGCATAAGTAATGAGGGTCTGCAGGCTGTTGTTTTAGTAAACTTCAATGTAAACCGTAATATTAATATATCCTATACTTAACTTACTGTTTTGATGAAAGTTGGTTATACAGGGTTGTTGGTAAAACATTAACAACCTCTTAAGAGGTAATTGTACTCATCATTATGAACAACTTTTACTATGGGACCAAACCTGAAATCGCGAAAAAAAACTATTGACGAGTTATAAAAAAAAACTTTTGACGAGTTATATACGAACATAAGTAGGGAACAGCAGATTTTTTTTTCAAGAAGTCTTCCAAAGTGCTAAAATGTGTCCCTGTTACTTCTAAAATAAGAGAATGATAAAACTAAAAAAAATATATGATGTACCGAAAATTGGTTTGAACGAGATCTAGTAAGTAGCTCGCCGGTGTTTAAAAACATATGACGGTACGGAACCCTCGGTGCGCGAGTCCGACTCGCTCTTGCCCGGTTTTTTAAATTAGTCAATATACAGAATATCTACATAATACAAAATATACGCACCGTGTCACAATGAAGGATGATACATGGGAATACACAAAAGATACAGTATCTTATCCATACAATTCTAATACATTTGATGACATGTAGGTAATTATTTTTCCTTATATACTTGGCATATTCCACACCTACCTTAAGTAAGAACGCAGAATAAAGTACATTAGTAAAGACATTTCCACATGCTCAGTCGGCACCATTTATCAAACGAAAACCACGTCGCCTCACGTCTTTGAAAAAACCTTTGACGTGAAGTAATTATTTCGTGCGGTCGCCATCTTGTAGATCATACGTCAAATGACGTCATTATAGAGGCTTGGTGCAGTTCTGGTTTTCGTTGTGAAATGATTCTAAGTAGGTAAATAAATTATACATAATCTAAGTTAAATAATGGAGAAGGCACAGCTCAAAGAAAGGTGGAAGAATATGGGGGAGGCTTTTGCCCAGTAGTGGGTCAATTCGGCATAAGACGACACCGACCGCGCAGTGGCGCCCTCATCGTTTATTTGGTTATTTCATTTTATTTTAGAACAAAAATAAGCAAATGTTACATTGTGCTCCACAAGATTACCAAGGAATTGATAAATTCAACTGTTCCGTGACTGCTACAGATTGCTGCTTCTACTTGCTACTGCTGAACATGTGGTCCTGGGATCGATTCCCAGGTCGGGTAACGTTTTCTCCTATCTCAAATTTCTCAGTAGCAGCCCGGAGTCTGTATTTGTGCCCCCTAATCAAATCAATCAGCATCATCAACATTTCAGCCGATAGACGTCTACTGCTGGACATTGGCCGCCCCCTAATACTATGATTTAAATATAACTTTCGAAATTTGGGTTAGAGAGCTTCTGGCTAAGTATTGACAGCCTCACGGGTCGATCGATCAGGTTAAGCTACACTTGCCGCGGTTGGTCCGTGGATGGGTGACCAATCATCTTTACATACCAAGACCTCTCCGTGCCTCGGAAAGCACGTTAAGCCGCTGGTCCCGGCTGTCATTCGTGGATCTTTGACAGTCGTTACGGGTCGTCAGAAGCCCGAAAGTCTGACAACCAGTCTTTTCGTATTACCCAGTAACTGGGTTGTGGAGGTCAGATAGGCAGTCGCTCCATGTAAAATACTGGTATTCAGCTGCATCCGGTTAGACTGGAAGCCGACCCCAACATAGTTGGGAAAAGGCTAGGCAGATGATGATAGAGAAATTTGGGTACATTTCTGCCTAACAGAAATACATCATCTGTGAACATTTCAACTGTATAACTATCACGGTTCATGACCGTTCATGAGATACAGCCTGGTGACAGACAGACATACGGACAGTAGAGTCTTAGTAATAGGGTCCCGAAGGTACATACCTATATACACAAAACCAAATTGTTTTACCAAAAAGCGAGTTAAGGACAAAATACCTGATAAGGAAGTCGTACCGCTTGTAATGACCGCAATAAACCAGCTTGTAACACATACTCCTATTAGAGACGAACTTATCTGCACTTTAATGGTACTATTATGACCATTTCGTTCAAGATAGGCGAGTTTACTTAAAATCACAAGAGTTATTTGAATGTGTAGTTTGTTTAAAAGTTGTTTTTGTTTTGTTTTAGGTTGGCAAACAGAGCGGGGCAATAGGCTATTTGACTGGTTTCTGATAAACATCTCAGATTATTTAATGGTGTCTAACGAGCCCACAAAAACCTATTACTTCAAATTGCATAACGTATTTCTTTTAAAAAATAGTAAATAAAAATGTACTGTTTAAATAAGCCGCCAAAACGCTATCTTTAACAATATGGCGTGACGTCACGATTCACGTAAACAAACGTTGAAACGGTCGAGATACTAGACAAAAGTCATCAGTTCTGTCAACGATAGACAAAAATTTACTAAATCATGACGTCATCTTAAGTCCAACCAATCCAGACCGTTTTCGATTACGTGGCGCCAGATTTAAAAAGATGAAGTTTTTTCGGGATTTTTTTTATAAATAATACATTGTTTTGTAGTAAAATTAATGCAAATCGATTTTAAAAGCGATAATCTATACGAGTGTCAATAATTATGACCTTATTTTTTACATTGTCAAATAGCCTATTGCGTAACACATTATCAATCGGAATCGGTTTCATTTTGACAGTTCAACAACATTCACTGCGTTATACAAGGTGTTAATGAATTAACCCCAAACTTCTGAAGAGGTCATTGTACTCATCATTATGAACAACTTTTACTATGGGAACAAACCTGAAATCGCAAAAAAAAATCAGCTGTTCCCTACATTTATGTGCGACTCGTCAAAATGTAGGGAACAGGCTCTGATTTTTTTTTCGCGATAAAAGTTGGAAGCAGGCGGGACCCATACCATTTTTATTATATTTTCAAACTCAAATGGGTCCCGCCTGCTTCCAACTTTTATTTAATTTAAAATGGGCTTGTTTTTAGCTTTTCAGTTCTTTTAACTTAAGTTTTTTACCGCAGTCGGGTTTTTTTTTTTTTTAATAACTTTTTTTTAGGTAGACCAAGGCGAAGGTGGCGTGACGATCTAATAACATTCGCAGGGCCAACATGGCCAGAGATCGCACAAGACAGGGAGGTTTGGAAGGAAAAAGGGGAGGCCTTTGCCCAGCAGTGCACAAACTAGGCTAACAAAAAAAAAACTTTTTTTTATTTCCAGCTTTTTAGTTTACAAATGTGAAAGATTTCGCTGACGATTTAGTTCTTGGTACTTACGTGTTTTTTACGATTTGTCACTTCGAATTACTTTTAACTATACATTATTTAGTTGTTTATTTTTTTGTAATCATCTTTTAAAGCCCTTTATTTTGATACCCCACTCGATAGGTTTGAGAAAAAAAAAACTTTTTTGAAGACAACATTGCGCCAAAAATCAGCCATTTTTAATTTTCACTAACGTCATGTCTTTAGTGACACTCGCCGGACTAAGAGGAATCGATTGCCGTGTGAATCATAAAAATCGGCCCAGGCGTTTGGTCTGTATAGTGCTTCAAAGGAACATACATAGGCTGATGAACACATTACCACTCCTTTGCGTCGCGCAGTCGGGTAAAAACCGGTCAAGTGGGAGTCGGATTAGCGCAACGAGGGTTCTGTACTTTGTAGGTATGTAAAGAGTTTATTACGGGTTTTTTTTAAATGTAACTACAAATTACGGTTTTCGGAGTTTTTCCTTTACTTGTGCTACATGACCTTGCTTCTTACCTTTCATGGTTTCAGGTCAACGGGAAGTACCCTATAAATTTTGATTCACTTGAGAATGTCGAAATATACGTTTTTTGCGACATAAACGGCCGTATCTTTTTTTTACGTTAACTTAGAAGTTTGATATTTTCACTACTTCAAGGGACTGTAGACTTGAGTATATGGTTTCAATTTCAACTCGATATCTTTACGCGTTCCTGAGATAAAGGGTATTGACAGACAGACAGACAGACGGACAACAAAGTGACCCTATAAGGGTTTCATTTTTTCCTTTAGGCACGGAACCCTAAAAACGCGGCTAGTATACAACCTCCTCATTTTATTATTATATCGGTTTTTACCCCTAATTTTGTCGAAGTATCGATAACATAAGGTCCTTGACACATTGGTGCTAGCCAACGTTATTTATTCCTTACCTTTCACATGCAAATGTGCGTGTGTTCCACCCTTATTACCGTAAAATTTTCCTTCCCATTTCAGTTATAATTTTCTTATTGGTTCACAAAACGGTATGTTGTTTTGGTTTAACTCGTTACGGAAGATTTATTTAGCTCATTTGCTTAATGTTGGAGAAGTTGTAACGAGGACATTAAGGTTGTGCACAGACTTGGTCAAAACAGTTTTTTCTCATCGTCATCTGCCTAGCTTTTTCGGGGTCGGTCAAAGTCAAAGTCAAATAATTTATTTAAAGTAGGCACTTTAAAGAAAAGTCAAAAATTACAGTAAAATTGAATTGATTCTAGTCGCCCCTTCCAAAAGGTAGTGTTCGTATGGAGAAGAATGGGCAAGAAACTCCACCGTTACTCTTTTAAAAAATGTTTTACAAGGTTTTGTATAAAGTCAAAGTCAAATCATTTATTTATTTCAAATAGACACATTAAAGGCACTTTTGAACGTCAAAACATAATATAATACATAATGTAATTATATGTGAAGACGATGCACCTAGAATAAAATTAGTCTACCACAAAAGGTAAAAAGAATTAAAAATGAAGCAATGACAGGTAAATCAATTATGTGATAGATACATGGTGCTCACATATTTATAAATTATCTACAAATATTGTAAAAGTAGATGATTTTCCTAGAATCTTAACAATTGTGTGAGTTACTGTAGTCACACACTAGTGTGTGAGCTACGGCTTCCAGTCTAACCGGATTCAGCTGATTATCTATATTTTGCATGGAGCAACTGCCTATCTGACCTCTACAACCCAGTTGGGTAATAAATACCCCTTGGTAAGACTCGGTTTTTTCTATCGTCGACAAAACACAGTTTTATTGCGGTGAGGGTACCATTATTACTTTGGTAGAGCCTTATCTGACTTAAGACAGGCTTGAATATAGGTCGGTAAAGTGTTCACAGCCTTAGATAAGTACTATTAGTTATTCTGTAAGTGTGTTAAGTTTTGCCACACACGCACACAGACAGTTTTGCTTTGTTTTGTATTCACCCCTTTTGGGTGTGGATTTTCAAACATCCTTCCTCAGTTCTCATTATCGCTTTATAGGGTTATTGGTAAAACACTAAAACCTTCTAGGACTGTTATCTAACCCGCGCTTGTACTAGACACGGCAGTTTGTTTACCTATCTAGCGCTTTCTGTTGCTTCGCGTAGAGGTCGTAGCATTTAGAGCGTTGGATTGTTTTTTTTTTTTTTTACGAAAGTCTGATGAATTATTGAAATTACCAATAACCCTGTTTAAAAAACTTGTGTGCAAAATTCATGTTTGTAGGCTCTCTGCTGTGTTTAACAGGGTGTAAAATTCACTCATACTCTATGAAAAGGGAAGGATCCTCCGACCAGACTGGTGTTGTGTCTGACGGGTAACTGCCCGATGATTCATGTCAGGCCGTTGTATATATTATTATGCTAGTTGCGCGGTAAACTCTGCTTGCGAGATACAGGATTTTGACGTCAGTATGACGCGTTGTTCGCATGTATCGTTGTAGATACCGCTACAAATGAATATAAAAATTTTATAGCCAAGACAAAGTAATCCTAAATTGAATACCTAGCTGTTTACGACCATACCGACACAGTATTTCATATTTCTAAGCAATCTAAAATGGCGGCCGTAATCAACATTGTAGGTAGATTAAATTGGTCATGAATGGTTAATGCAGGTCGTAAAATGTATCGTTTCACGATGTAATATGATACATTGTAGTGTGGAGTTAATTTAATGCATTTATTTTAACTAAACTCAACAAAATAGTACTATGTATGCTATGTTGATCATTGTACTCGAGGCGGTAATATTCGCGCGAGCCGTAGGCGAGGGCGATAAGGAAGCCGAGTGTGTAATGATTAATGCATACGCGTTTCATACGAAGTTTTTCTACAGACTTGTATTGTTATTAACTTTTATGGAAAATGGCACGCTGGTCTTGATTTTCCGCGCGCCGCGCTGCGATACGCGTGCATATGTAAATAAAAGCACTGGCAAAACTGCTAAACAGCCTATAGAAAAAATATAATAAACACAAAATAATGTTTAGACTGATAGTAATGTTTTCTTTTTATTTTCTTTTGGCTTCGCATGGTTTGTGCATTGTGCCATTGTCACGTTTTGTTCTTTATTACAAAGGAAACAAAGGTAGGAAAACGAAAATAAAATATTATTCGAATTAATTATAACGGGCTATAGAGTTATAGGTATAATATTAGGATCAGTATTTATAACGGATAGAATAATGAGCTAAATAAAATGACGAAACATTATAACTTAATATTATTTATAGTAATGAATGGTCTCATTAAATAAAATAATGCGGTCATGAGTGTACAAGGTCAGGATATTATCCATGTGGAGGCCCGTACCCCGGTTTCGATTGCACCGAGCAAACGCACTAAGACATCGTTAGAAGACAAGCTGCGCGTGGAGTCCCCTGCAGCGGTTTCGAACGAGCGACCGGTTATCCAGTACACGCGCACCCGTGTCCCCACCTGCGGCCCAGATACCGCTACTACGGGTGCGCCCGAGTCGAACGCGAGTGTGAATAATACGGCTGTGTATGGGTATGCGTCGGCGCTGGCAGCGAGTGTAAATCGAGAAACTTTGCAAGTTGTGAATTCAAGTAAGGTAGTAGGGGACAAAAGTGAAGAATGGACTGTGGTGACAAATAAAAAGAGGGTACGTAATAAATTTTTGAGTAACACGGGAAAGGCAACTTGTGATTTAAATGCGAAGTTTAGGGCAGCGTGGACTCAGGTACCTCTTTATATTTCTAACATATGTACGGAAACAAGTGATGATGATATTGTGAACTATATTCGTGATAAGACCCATATTATTGTTAAGTTGGAAAAAATTATATCAAAGAAGGAGCGTGGTTATAGTTCTTATAAATTCTTTGTTGAAAAAAGCAAACTGCCGTTGTTTTTGGATGATACTCTTTGGCCGGAAGGTATTTACTTTCGACAGTTTGTGCAGTTTAAAAATAAAGACAGAGTTACTGTAAACTCTGATTCGGGTATCGTACAAAAACAATCGTAATGGATAGGTACTTGAAACAAGCGTGTCTAAACAGGTTTGTTACATTTAATTGTAAATCGTTAAAGAGGTCATTAGACAGTATTCGAGATATATGTAAGTTTGCAGATGTTTTAGCGCTTCAAGAGACTTGGCTCCTCCCCCATGATTTGCATCTTCTCAATACCATACATAAAGACTTTGAATACACGGGGAAGTCTGCGGTAGATATATCCGCAGGTATTCTTAAAGGGCGTCCATATGGGGGAGTGGCTATTTTGTGGCGCAAAGGATTATTTAAAACTGTGAGTGTTATTAACTGTAATAGTAACAGACTAGCGGCCATAAAAGGGACATTAAGTGACAACCGCTCTGTAATGATATTCAGTGTCTACTTGCCGACGGACAACTCAGAGAATCTCCTAGAATTTACAAATTGTTTAGGTGAAATCAGTGCCATTGTGGAAAATAATGACACTGAAACAATATTCATGTTAGGAGACTTTAATTCTCATCCATATCAGCCGTTTTGGTCTGAGCTATGTAACCACTGTCAAGATCATCAGTGGATATGCGCTGATGTGGAAAAATTAGGTATTGACTCGGACGTTTTTACGTATGTCAGTGACATAAATGGTAGTCAGCGATGGCTGGATCACTGTATCGTTACGAAATCAGCGTGGCACACTGTAACAAATGTCATCGTGGATCTCGATACCTATTGGTCAGATCATTTACCCTTAATAATTGAGTGCGATTTAAATGCAGTCGTGGCAAAAGTGACACAGGAAACTAAAGCGCAGAGCAAAGTTTTATGGCGGGAGCGCAATAAGGTGGAAATAGATTGGTATCGGGATCTATGTAACAAAGAGTTTAGGAACATCCACTATCCTGAGTTGTTTGAGAAGTGTGGAGATAGAATGTGTCATAATGTAGAACATAGGCGTGCTCTAGATCATATGTATGGCAATATTGTAAATACTTTGTCAGTGGCTGCTGTGCAGGCCTGGGATGATAAGCAACCTCAAAAGGTAAGACGAGTGACAGGCTGGAACAAGCACGTTCGAGGCGCTTATGGGGAGGCTCGGTCTAAGTATCAAACTTGGCTGTTCTATAATAAGCCTAAATCTGGTAGAATTTGGGAAGAAATGCGACAGAGTCAGAGGATTTTTAGGGGTAGGCTTAAATGGTGCCAGAACCACCAGGATCAGATAAAGATGGACATATTAGCGTCGCACCGAGCGTCTAAAAATTTTTCAGAGTTCTGGAAGTCGACCAATAAGCTGAAGGGTAGACCGGGCCGCCCTGTGAGTGTAGGGGAATGTGATTCGCCGGAAGACATAGCCCACATGTTCAAAGATCGATTTATGGTATCATCTCCACTTGGGCCGGCCAAAGAGGTGATCGATGATGAGACTAGTCGTGATTGTGTACCGATCCGTTTCTCGGCCAAGCATATAGCTGAATTAATCAATAAAATGGATAAGGGGAAATCTCCAGGTCATGACGGTCTCAGCATCGAGCACCTCAAGTATGCTGGGGTGCATCTACCTAGAGTGCTGGCACTGTTTTTCACGCTTTGCGTAAGTCATTCATACCTTCCACCCGATATGCTGAAAACAATAGTGGTACCAATCGTGAAAAATAAAACTGGGGATATGTCGGACAAGGCTAATTACAGACCGATATCCTTGGCCACTGTAATTGCCAAGGTGTTGGACGGTCTGCTTGACAAGGAACTTGACAAATGGATAACCTTACATGATGCACAATTTGGTTTTCGGCCTAGACTTTCCACTGAGAGTGCGATCCTCTGTCTAAAGCAGACGGTCCAATACTATAAGGAGAGAGGTACTCCGGTGTATGCCTGCTTCCTTGATCTCTCAAAGGCATTTGACCTTGTGTCATATGATGTCCTTTGGGATAAGCTCAGGGGAGCAGGGGTACCACCTGAGGTAACGGGTTTGTTCCGGTACTGGTACTCTAACCAGCTGAACCAAGTTCGTTGGGGAGACGTTCTCTCTGAAGCGTACAGGTTGGAGTGTGGGGTGAGACAGGGGGGGTTAACCTCACCTAAGCTCTTCAACCTGTATGTGAATGAGCTGATCGTTGAACTCAGCAGCAGACCAGTTGGATGCAAAATAGATGGCGCTAGCGTCAATAATTTAAGCTATGCTGACGACATGGTGCTGCTGGGTCCAACGGCCGGCTCAATCAGGGAGATGTTGAATGTCTGTGAAAGGTATGCGGCAACCCACGGCCTGTTATATAATGAAATAAAAAGTGAATACCTGATCTTTGCTGCTCCCGGGAAATATTTGAATTATGAGCCCTCAATATCCCTCAATGGTCGACCACTTAAGAGGGTCAGCCAATTTAAATACTTGGGTCACTATGTCACCGAGGACCTCCGGGATCAGGTAGACATTGAACGTGAACGCAGGGCACTAGCAGCCAGATGCAACATGTTGGCCCACAGATTTGCTCGTTGTAGTAACGAGGTCAAAATAACTCTGTTTAAAGCTTATTGTCAAGCGTTCTACACGGGCAGTTTGTGGGTCAACTGCACGCGGAGGGCACTAGATGCCCTGCGTGTGCAATATAATAATGGTTTCAGGGTGCTGTTGAGGTTGCCCCGATTCTGCAGTGCGTCTGGCATGTTTGCTGTAGCGCGAACCGACGACTTCTATGCCATTCTGAGGAAAAAGGCCGCGTCCTTAATAAGCAGAATGAGGGCTAGCACCAACAGCATTTTGAAAACCCTAGCCGAAAAACACGATGCACTAATACTAAGACACTCTGTCCGGTTGCTCGTGCGGCAGGGATGAATAATGTTTTAATGTTTTAATTAATTAATTTACTAACCCTTAGTTGATAAGTTATTGTTGTACTAACCATTGGACCTATGTTGTCGAATTGATAAATAAATTATTATTATTATTATTATTATTATATTATTATTATTATTAATTACTATAAATACATATATATACAGAAAAGCTATTTGTACAAAGTATTGAGGTGGGAAATAATCGTAGTGTTGTCGTAAGTCAAATTGTAGTTTAGTTAGTGTGGAATTAGAAAGTAGGTACTATTAGCATAGAGAAGTATACATTAGTTCAGTGAGAATCCGCAATAATAGAATGCCAGTCAGGGTCTTTTCCGTTTGGTTCCGGGAGGGACCATGGACAATTTAAGGCCAATAAATTTTAGTTTGTTTTGGGATCAAGACCAATTAAGACTATAAAAAAAAAGTGAAATATGGCTCGCGGATTCCTTTTGGCATGAAATCTTTGATGAGATTTTAAAAACAACGCACATCTTCGACTAGTCAATAGTTATCTGTGGCGTTTGCGGTAACTTAAAGTAAAAACCACGCCTGTTTGATACCTACACTACATTATGAAACGTTGAAGGAAAACATCGTGAGGAAACCGGCATGTCCTAGAACCAAAAATTCGAAGACATGTGACATCTGCCAATCCGCACTGGGCCCGCGTGGTGGATTACGGCCCACTCCCTCTCACCGAGAGGAGGCCTGTGTCCCAGCAGTGGGAACATTATAGGCTGATTATGTATTATGAACCTAAATGCGGTTCATTAAGAGCAAGTGTGTTGGCACTTTTGAACTGTCAAGGAATCGGTCAGTCAAAAAATGTGAAGCTAGTTGCCCAGTCCAAAGCTCAGTAGGTACTTATGGAGAAGAACGGGCAAGAAAATCCATGCACACTGTTTTAAATTATATTTTTACAAAAATACGGGACACTCGGAAAGTTTTGCGAAAATAAAAAGAAATGTTCTATAGGTAAATATTTTTTTATTAAATCTTTTCAAATTACTTTCCATTAGCGTCTATACAAAGTTTTATGCGTCTGAACCAGTTTTCGAAACACTATTTCCAGTCCGCCGCAGACACCTCGTTTACAGCCTGCTCGAACACTGACAGCGCATCTTCTGGTATCTCTTTGAGCAGATTTTTTAATTTCGGGAATAAAAAGAAGTCACACGGTGCTAGGTCAGGGCTGTAAGGAGGGTGACCCAGGAGTTTGACCGGCGTGCTCTCTAGGAAGTCCCTCGCTTTGAGCTCGGTGTGCGAAGGCGCGAAAATTGGAACGGACTTACCTATTTTTACTTATAAATAATCACATTTTCAAAATAGATTATAATATTATACATAAAAACTTTTTTACGCAACACTTTCTGAGTGGCCTGGTATTAGTTACATCATTAATGTGGAATTTATATATTTTTATCACATCTATTCAAGAAGAGCTAGTGTATTCTTCTTATACAGGAACTAAAATAGCTCTCTCTAGTCCTAGGGACTAAAAGTGATTTGAATTTGGAATGTGGATATTGTTAGTGAAAGTTTCAATCACCAAAGAGATCAATCATGAACATTGTATAAGAACAAGTAACAGGTTGTATGATAAAGTAAAACGTGCGCGAGCAAAAAAAAAAAAGTTTGTGAAAAAATAAAACACGCGCGAAAAGCATTCCGCCTTCGTTCGTAAATTGTTCACTCAAATTAGGATTTTACTTAGTTTTATAAAAAATGAGTGTGCAAGAATGAAACGTACTGTTCTTATTCATAAGCACTTACTTATTTTTTCATATAGGGTGATAAAAAGTAGAGTTACCACCTCAATCCCTCACTGAGCTCTGGATTCAAAGAAACTCTCTCTATGTATTTCGATATACGAATAAGTATCACTTCAGCCGATTTATTCTGTAAAAATCCCACCGTGAAAACAGGTGAATTGAGCTGTCAAAAGCAGCAATCCCTAGCTAGTAACAGGTGGAGTGACAGCTGTTCGTTCTATATAATTATACAAAATGGCTGTACGAATGTTTTATTTAAATACTAGTGACCCGGCCCTGCTTTGCACGGTTTTCACGACGTGACAAAACATTGATAGTACAAACTATGTAATAATCCTTCATCTTCATCCGGGTAAACTGGAAGCCTGGCAGAAAAAGTTGGGCAGAAGCAACATAGTTTGGGAAAAAACTAGGCAGATGTTATCCTTCTAGAATAAATGCTCTCTACTGCTGAAGACCGTATCGAATTCCGTTGCGTTGTTTAGAAGAACAACGCGATCACAGATACGGACATGAAAACCTACTTGGTTTTACACTATGTATAACTACTTTTAAATAGTATAAAACCAAGTAGGTTTTCGTATAGACATGCACGATCAATTTGCCACCCCATGAGCTTCCATGATGACTTATTTTTAGGGTTCCGTACCAACATGGTAAAACGGAACCCTTATGGTGAGACTCAGTCTGTCTATCTATCTGTCACATCTGGATATCTCAAGAACTACTAATTCTATCAACTTGAAATTCGGAATAGTTTTATAATAAAAATATATGTATATTTTTTGCAACAGGGACAGAAAAGGGGGTCTGAAAAATTCGAAGTGGGGCTACTAGGGCATGTGGGGTATCATATGAAAGTGCGCAGTTGGACATTCTCAAACATTTTTTCTTTTTTTTTTAGGCCGCATAGTTTTTGACCCTCGCTCTTGCCCGGTTGTTTTATCAGTTTTGAACGGCTTGAGGCATTCGGTCCAACATACCCATGGTCATCCTTTTCTTCTTGTGTTTGTTAATTGAAATTTCCTGTCATCATCATCATCATCTTCCTGCACTAGTCCAGTGTTACATACATGCCCCATGTTACATATGTGTACATGTTTCTTCTTCCATTCTGCCCTGTCAACCGCTTACCGCCTCATTTCATTAACTCCTGCTATGTGATTCTGGGACCTTTTTCTTTTCGTCTTCATAAAATATTCTAAAAATACCAGATTTGTATCAGACTAACTTAAAATGTTCGTGTTATATTTGTGTCTGATTGACAAGCCATAATGCGATGACAATCTACCGTTATGTTGACTTTTTGGAAACGTCGACACCATTATCACGTGAGAACCTGATGGTTTTATAACGTCACGTCATTAGTTTATGACACGAATCGTATGTTTTGTTGTCAATGAAGTCTTTAACAGCGTGTTAAATGACCCTGCTACCATAGTTGATAATAATAGTCCTGCGGCGGCATATACATTGCTACATGTAAAATCAAAATCAAAAGTCATTTATTGACATGTAATTATTTGTATATTGTGTTCCGTGTTCATATGACTTTTATTTTTTGATTTCTGTTTTCGTTTAAATTTCTGTTAATTTATTGACGTATTGGTTTTTTTATTTTTGTTTGCATGGTATTATTAATTTTTTTTTTTGTTTTTTTTTTATATTTTATAAAATCATATTTTCTTATTTAAATTGAATTGCATGTATTCTTACATATTTGTACCTATATCTAATAATGTTGTTAATTTTAATGTTTCATGCTGGATTATATTCGAACGCAATGTGAATTGTTACTGAATAAAAATTGAATTGAATTGAAATTGTATATTCAAACTAGGCTGAGAATCAGCACTTTTCGAACGTTAAAATTACAAAACACAGTCGCCCAAAACGCCCGCCTTTCACATGCGAACTAGGCATCACTCGGACGTCACGCAAAATCCTGCATCGCGCAAGCGAAATTTACCGCCGTTATTTTATTTTTATTTTTTACCGAGTTCCCTACATCAATCGTCGGGTAGTTGCGGAACACGACACTCGTCTGGTCGGAGGATCTCTCCCTTTTCTATGAAAAATGAGTGAACTCATCTTGTTCCTCATACCTCTATAGTCTTCCACACCGAATTTTAGCCATGACGACCAATCTCAACGGAAACTAGCCTTCAACGCGGGTGATATTATAATGCACAAGCGTGTGCACAGACAGATGAAGACAGATGAAGGTGAGAGCAGGTGAGAGAAGAGAGAGAGTGCACCTGGCACTCTCTCTCTTCTCTCACCTTCATGACTATGAGAGTGCTGATTGCTGTGCTGTTTAGATATCGATCCCCATCGCGTCTGTGGAGTTCCGCTAATACGATACCCCTTGGTAAGACTGGTTGTCTGATATTCGGGCTTCTGACGACCCGGAACGACTGTCAAAGATCCACGTATGACAGCCGGAACCAACGGCTTAACGTGCTTTCCGATGCACGGAGGGGCTTAGTATGTAAAGATGGTAACCCATCCACGGACTAACCGCGGCAAGCGTAGCTTAACCTGATCGATCGACCCGTGCGGCTGTTATCACTTAGCCACAAGCCCCTCAAGCCAATATAGTGATATAAGCAACTTAAATATAGGAGCAAAAGGATTCCACACTACCCATTGAAAAACATATTCGCTACTACCTAACAATACTAAAGCCATTTTCACTCAACTCCATACAAATAATCCACTTTCACCAAAAACGCAAGCTTTCAAAGGTAACAAACTCAAAAGAGATTCCTTTCGAATCCCCTCAGAATTCCATAAGTCATCCTTTCAACTGCTTACAAGCAACATGATTTATTCGTAACGGGATTACTCAACGAATCAGGTACAAAAAATATAATTTGTCAACCCATTATGGTTTCGCTTTTGCAGATTATTTTGAGTTTTTTTTTTTTGAGCAGAGGCACGTGGAAAGTCTTTTTTTTTTCATTTTCATTGAATGACGCTTTTATAAGTAGGTAATTGAGTGAAAACATAGCATAATCAGCGGTTCTATAAAAATCTCACCGTAAAAACTTACGTGAAGTGAGCGTGGAGTGAGCTGTCAATAGTGTCAATTCGTAGCAAAAACAAACTCACTTCACCTGAGTTTTCACGGTGAGATTTTTACAGAATCGACCGGCAGTAGTGGTATTCTTCGAAAATTTCACCGTGATAACTTGGGTAAAGTGAGCTGTCATTGGTGTCAATCCCTAGCGTTAGATGGAATGAGTTCTCACGGAATGAGCTCACTTAACCTAAGTTCTCACGGTGAGATTTTAACAGAATAGACAGGCTGGTTATAGTGTTGTCACGGTTTGGACACAGGCGTCCTCTCTCAGTGAGAGGAAGTGGGCTGTGGGCCCAGTGCGGGTTGGTGCGACAAGTGGGCGACCAAAAATTTTTCAAACCAGAAGGTTGATTAAATTTTTAGTAAATGTATTTTTTTATTTTACATGATCCTTATAACACCTTGTTTTGTTTAAAATAGATCAAATTCTCGCGTGACTGTACAAGGAGCTTTTCATAAAATTAAAATTTTCAGCTATCTCCAAAATAAAATCGAGTTTTTTTCAATTGTTGTTTTCGCTCTAAAGTACCATTTAAAAAATAACCATGTACAGTCTACCAGTTGATAGGTAACCATGGTAACCAATTTTGTTAACTATAAGCTGAATCCGAAAAGCACATTTCCATCATACTTCCTATCCTATCCTACTATTCTCAATATCACACTAATATTATAAAGGCGAAAGTTTGTTTGTTACTCTTTCACGCAAAAACTACTGAACGGATTTGAATGAAATTTGGCACACAAATAGTTTATAATCATAATTAACACATAAAACTTTTTAGCCCGATATTCCCATGGGATTGACACTTTTGCGGGCGAAACCGCAGGGCGCAGCTAGTACTTACATAAAATAAAACTCGTTCTGACCCAAGTTAGCCAGACGTTGATAAATGAGAGGTAGTACCTTTAATAATATCTTTTTCCGCATTTATAGCGAAGGTAGATGTATAGCAAGGGTTATGGTTGACATTTGTCATTGTTAACCGTACCGGGAAATAAGTTGTAGTGCAGGAAGGCGTGACTATTTTTTTTTTCGGGTCTCGTCCGCTTGTCAATTATTTCGTAGAGTTTTTGTTTCCTTGGTTCTTTTGTATGTTCGTTGCCTTTACTCGGTGACATATCATTTAAGGCTTGTATTCATGCCAAGAGAGAGATGGCGCTGCCGTCACGTAAACATTAAGCTCCGTATTTAATTCTAATAAAAAATAATAAAGTCGGTCTAACCAGGATATTTTGTTATTATAAGGAACAGTAAAGTGTAAAGGTTAAGTGGAAGTGTTATCAAAACGTAATTTTCACATTAAATATAGTTAAAGTGTGTTAAAAATTCTAATCCTAAACCGTGCCAAAACTGTGCCTAAAATCTGAAATACTCTCTAAAAATACAGTGCAGCAAACAATAATATTGCAATACTATTATAATGTTCATAAATACGAGCAAGCAAGTGTTAATTCTCAAATAATAACAATAAAGCAGAACCAACAAATTAAAAGTGCGCGCGCATACGAATTTTGAATTTGAAAATAGACGCATCATCATAACGAACATTTTTTACCTCGATACTAAAAAGAAGACCTATAGACCTATTTGAGCAGTAATTCAAGCGGCGAATTAGCTCATAAAAACCTTGCTCGACATGCCGAGTGTGATGGTGTGAGTTCGCGCCCCGCAATCCGCGCGTATCTTTTTGGACTTTTTCAAGATTTGTTTACGAAGACTTTTTATCTAAACAACACGTAATTGATGAATTGCGTTCTGTTGTGCCCTTTTGCATGTTATCTGAACATTTTCTGATAAAATTGAAAGTGTTATTATAGCTTGAAGTAAAAACTCGTCACAATTCAACTAAGTACAAAAGTATCGAATGTATTTTTTTTTTTTTTTCTGTCAACACTGTGAGGAAGACTAGAGCAGTTATTTTAGTGCACTGCGTTTTGATGATTTTCTGCATAATTTAATAAATATTTTATTTAATAAACATGGAAGCCTTCAGTAACGTTACTATAAGGAAAAGCCGCATTCCACGCTCTCTCTCTCGTTTTTCCAATGAATCTATTGACAGTTTAGCATCAAACTTAAGCGTCAAAAGTATGATGGACCTATCTACACACCTAAAAACTGATGAAACCATACACTTAAAAAACACAGTTGAGAATCTTAAGGAGCAGATCATGAGCGTGCGTATTGAAATAGAAACACTGGGCTTAGAGAATTCTTCACTGAAACAACAATTAGCGGACGAAAAGCTTAAAACTGAACACTTCAGACAATTGTACACCACAAGCACCAATTCCAAAACTACCTCTACGTGCAATACAAGAGTCTCCAAAAAATATTTACCTAATAAAAGCAAGCTATCCGCTAGAAAACTAGATCTAGACATTGACTTCCATACGCCTGAACCATCTTCTAGTCAAACTGTTACTGATATACTTAGAAAAGAAAACAAAAATGAAACTACAGAAACCGACACGAAAAATATTGATTCAACAGAAACGGGTTTCATTGCAATTACCGAGAAGAATACACTAGAGTCAATCTCACACGAAGAACATAGATACAACGAACAAGCCAAAATAAGTAGCAAACCTGGATATGGAAAGATACTTATTCTGTCGGACGACCAAGGAAAAGGTATAGTTCAAGGGCTATTGAAGCAGAAAGAAGAGAATAAATTTATTATAAATAAATATGCCATAACAGGGATAAGGAAACCAGGTGCAAGTACAGAAGAAGTCTTGTCGAGTTGTAATAAATTAACTGAAAATTTTACAAAAAATGACAATGTGATTATAATGACCGGTAAAAATGACTCAAACCCTATTAAATTTATGGCTGAAATGTCTGCAGCAGTTAAGATTCTGAAAGATTGTAATATCTTTATTGTAAATGTTAAGTACAATGCATTTCTGAATGAGCGTAAACTTAATCTTCAATTGAAACTGCTTGCACAAAACTATAAATACTGCAATTTCATTGAAGCAAATAGCTACAATAGCATTTTAAAACATCTAATACACGAAATAAACGTTGTACAATACTACAACAAATATCTTGTGTTCAACGATAACATAGGTTTAAAGGGAACATCAAAAGATTCAGAGCATGTATTAGTAGCTCCAAAAATTGTGTCATGTCCCGTCGTCAACATTAGTGCGATATCGGTTGAACCGATGAATCAACCCAAAAAAGGCACTATTCCGTATTATTTTGGTAAAGTTAATATACCACAACCTATGTCTAAAAACGTGTCAGCTGAGAACATACCGGTAAGTAAAGAACAATTTTTTCGTACACAATAAAAAAAAACATAATAGTAGTAGTTTCTCAGTCCTACATCAAAATATTGCTGGGGCTTTAAACAAACTTAATGATATAGATCTGACCATTAATGATATGCGTGAATCTGGTATAAATATAGATGTAATATGCTTAAGCGAACATTTTGTCATTGAAGGGGAAGAAAAGTACCTGAAACTTAATAATTTTCATGTTGGTGCCATTTATTCGCGGCCTGATCAGCGACGAGGGGGAACATGCATACTTTGCAAAAATCACCTCCAAAGTACTGAATTAAAGGAAATTAATGAATTCCGCATTGAGAAACACTTTGAGATTTGCGGGCTTGAAATCAAATCTATACATGTAATCTTACTATGTGTATATAGAACACCCTCATCTAACATAAATATATTTTTTGAAAACTTAAACAAAACCCTACTAAAACTACAACATAAAAAAAGTAAAATAATAATAGCAGGAGACTTCAATATAAACCTTCTGCGAAAAGATATAAATAGCACAAAATTCAAAGAACTAATTTCAAATTATGGAATGCGGTGCCATATTCAAGAGGCCACCAGGATGAATACATGTATCGATAACATCATCAGTAACATTCCAAATGTAATAGGTAAAACTGTTAATGTCTGTTTATCTGATCATAACACAGCACAGGTTGTTAAATTCAAATATAATCAAAAACCCATATCAGGTTCTTATTTCATGTCCTTAAACGACCTGAGTAAAGACAATATCAACAAATTCATTGAACACATAAGTAAATTATCTTTTTCTGAAATTTATAACCTTTCCGACACGAATAATGCCTTTGAAACATTTCACGACACAATAACTTTATTCTATAAGTTGTGTTTTCCGCTCATCAAAGTAAAAAAACAATTCAAATCCAGTAAATTAAAATGGATAACCAAAGGGATAAAAATGAGTAGTCACACTAAACGTCTACTAAGATATAAATATTATTTAAACAAAACAAGTGATAATAAAACAAAATTTAAGGCATATTCTTATTTGTTAAGAAAATGTATAAATAGTTTGCAATCTTTGTGTAATCTCAAACATATTGCATACTCAAAAAATAAGGGTAAAGCATCATGGGATATCGTCAAACGGAGCACAGGTAACGTAGCATTTCGTGAATATATTAATAGTATAGTTGAAAATGGTATTACAGCTACATCAGGCTCTGATATCGCAAATTTATTTAATAACTTCTTTATTAATATTGTTGAATGCAACACAGCCTTACATAATAACACTAACAACCAAAATAATATAATAAGAAACGACAACAGCATATTTCTAAACCCTACTAATCCTACAGAAATTTTTACCATATTAAAAATATTAAATAATACTAAGGCATCCGGCTATGATGATATTACTACAGACCTTCTAAAACATATCGCTCAATACATTGCAGAACCACTTTCATATATCATCAACTTATCATTAGAGCAAGGCTGCTTCCCGGATAAACTCAAGATATCTGTAATAAAACCACTCCATAAAAAAGGCTCTAAATCAGATAAAAATAATTACCGACCTATTGCTCTGATACCAATCCTATCGAAGGTCTTTGAAAGAGTTATGCTCAAAAGACTTCTCTCTTTCTTTGATAAGTACAATGTTCTTGCTAAAGAGCAATACGGGTTTAGGAAGAACAGATCAACTTCACTAGCAGCGTTTAACCTAGTTAAATCAATTTTAAATAATATTAACGCTAAAGTTACAACATCAGCTCTGTTCTTAGACCTAAGCAAAGCTTTCGATTTTGTTCATCATTCAATTCTTCTCGATAAATTGAATAAAATCGGTATAAGAGGTCCAGCCTTAGAATGGTTCAAATCATATCTGTCGAATAGAAGTCAAATCACGAGGATCACCAAATTCGAAGAAAACGGTAATAGTATCATCAACTTCGATTCCCAACCTCGACATAATTACTTTGGTGTGCCGCAGGGAAGCATTCTAGGGCCACCGTTATTCCTTGTATATGTTAACGATCTTCCTCAAGCAGTAGAACAAGATTGTGTCCTTTTTGCTGATGACACGACGGTAATTATAGATTGTAAGAACGATGAAACCTACGAGGCAGATATAAATAACACATTAAATAACATCATCACATGGTTAGATAACAATGCTTTAAAAGTTAATATAGATAAAACGAAAATATTAAATTTCAAAACGCAAAAGAGTAAATGCCTCCAACTTAAAATATCTCATAGAAACCAGTTAGTCGAACAAGTACACAAAATCAAATTTCTTGGGATAACACTCGATGAACACTTCACCTGGAAAGAACATATTGACGAAATATGTATGAAAATAAATAGATTTGTTTATGCTCTAAAAAAAGTTAAGGATGAGACATCTGAAAGAACTGCGATGATGGTGTATCACGCCTATATTTGTTCCATTATTCGGTATGGTATTATTGTTTGGGGAAATTCTACGGAAATATCTAGAATACTAATAGCACAAAAAAAATGCATTCGTACAATCTTTAACATGGACTGGTCTGAATCATGTAGACCAGTGTTTAAATCACACAAACTTCTTACCGTTCCTTGCATTTACATTTACGAAATCGCAAAATTTGTTAAACTTAATTCTAAACTCTTTGAAGCTAAAAATAATTTTAATAAACGAAAAGTCAGACAGTATTTATTGAAAATCCCTGTACCTAGGATAGAACTATTCAGGCGCAGCTGCGTGTATATGGCGCCACTTATATATAACTCATTACCTATCTGGATAACAGAACTACCTTACAAAAAATTCTGTTTGGTTTTGAAAAAATGGTTGATATCGCACTGTTTTTATTCTGTCGGCGAATTTCTGAATAAAAAATCTTGTCAGTCCTACCACTTCAGAAATGCATTGTAATATTTTTTCCTTTGTTAATATAATTAACTGTACGATATTAGTATGTTACTGCATGTTGTTAACACATACCTACTTCATGTAATAGATATTTGCATGCCATTATTACATGGCGGAATGTGTCTTTGCACTATACAATTTTACATTATCATCTTTTGTACCTACCACATTTTATGCAAATAAATGATTTTGATTTTGATTTGATTTTGACCTTGTGCATTTGGGCGTCGCGTTGCCTAGCAACGCGAGGCGCCCCGCACTGAATTCGTGGACGAGTGCGGGGATGATATAGACACGGACTTTAAACCATCGCATTTTTTATTTATTATATTAAAAAATATACATGTTTTTAAAAAGTAACAAAACCAAATCATTTTCGTTTGTATTGCAAAGCAGTAGATATTTTTTTTATATTCTTTTGATAAAAAATGAAGGAGTAAAATGGTTTCATCTCAACGATTTGGAGGTGATTTGGTGATTTTTTTTCTTAATAGGTGATATTGATAGAAAAATTATGGCTAAACCAAATTACGATTCATATCATGTAGATTACCAACAATTTTTTCAGATTTAATTTCTCTGTAAGTTCCGGAGAAAAGCAAAAGCTCATCTGCACGCTGTTTTTAAGCTTTTTTCGAAAGAGTAGCCTTAAGGGACTTACACGCAAAAAACGCAAGTTTTAGAAACAATAAAAGTATAATTATGATCGACTACAGTAAACAAAATCAGAAAAATATATAATATTCTTCAGGATATATGCTAGATAGTGTGTTGTAAACATAATACAACTAATTTGATACGATAGAAAAAAATCATGAAGATACCTCTAAAAACTTTCTTTTTACAATAAAAACCATACTAATTTACATAAAATCATTCTGTTTTTTTGTCAGATTATTCTACAAGCAACTATAGGTACTAAAATACTAGTGTTATAATTTTTTAGTCCAAATAATAGATTTTTTGTAATTAAATACTTAATTGTTTCATATTTTGCAATAAATTACCAGCGTTGTGTCATCGCGCTTTTCTTTCTTTTTCTTTCTATGCAGTCCGACAGTGACCGCGCTTTAGGTCAAGTAAGCCCCTTAAATACTGGTGTAAATTACAGATTTACATGACGGCCGTTATAATGTGACGGAACCCCTTTCCTAGAAAAAAGCTTAACTCCACTCAACTTTAACACAAAAGAAGATAGGTATTTTAAAAAACTGGTCAAGTGCGAGTCAGACTCGCACACGAAGGGTTCCGTACCACAGGGCAAAAGCGTCGAAAAAAACACGTTTGTTGTATGGGAGCCCCCCCTTAAATATTTATTTTATTTTGTTTGTAGTATTTGTTGTTATAGCGGCAACAGAAATACATAATTTGTGAAAATTTCAACTGTCTAGCTATCGCGGTTCTTGAGCCTAGTGACAGACGGACGGACAGACAGCGAAGTCTTAGTAATAGGGTTCCGTTTTTACCCTTTGGGTACGGAACCCTAAAAACAGCCAAGTGTTATAAAATCATCGATAGATTAGTCATTTACATGTGAGTCAAACTCAAACAGGATTTGTCTTGTGGCTCCGATTAGACGATTCGTATGAATTTACTCAAAAACGGGCGAACGGTAACGGGCGAATCGTCCCTTTTAAATAATACATTTTTTTCTAGTCTAATAAAGCATAGAAAAAAGGACACTAGCGCACAGAAGTGTTAAGAGTTAAGAAATATTATAAATCGTGTACTTTTTCTTAAATTCAATTTTCTGCAAGAAAATTCAAAATGTATTAATTGCCTAATTTTTAGAGTTGTCGGCTCGCCCACAAATAAATTTACACTTCGTGCGAGTCGCCCATAGAAAAAATTATACTACTTAATTGTTACGATTCGCCTGTTGCGGGCGAGTAAATTCATACGAATCGACTAATAGGCCTTAAAACTAGTCGAAGAATCACAAAACAGGCACGTGAGTAATAATTACCAAGTATGGTTGGTGTTAAGTCGATAAATTGTTAAAAACACCACACAACGTCTTTTAAGAGGAACCGGGACCACCCCTATGTGCTGATGGTGATCACCGGGGTGGTTTTAGTGAGGTAAAAATCCCACACTCTCCGACCCCAGGGTCGGGTGCCTCTTGCAGGTTACCCCCGACAAAAAAAAAAGGTCGATAAATTGTTAAAAACACATACTTAGTTACACCGCTAATGAGCCGAAACGACCGAATCATCTGAATTATCGCCACTTAAGTTAATTTATACATTGAATGGAAGATTAAATAAAAAGACCTATCATCCAATCGGTCTAGGCTGAAAAATGGACACCAAAGAATCTAATTCTACTGTAAACACATTGGCAAAGAAAATTCTTGAATAGACTAAGTAGTTTACTTTATTTTTGTGGGCACTATGACAGGCAAGAAAACATAGTGGCATGATGATTCTAACTTTTAAGCAAATTGCAAAAATTAATTTAGTTCACGTACCGACAATTGTTTGCTATCTATACTTGTAATAAAGCTGAAGAGTTTGTTTGAATGACATGAAATTTATTTGCAAGAATTGTAGTTCATTACAGATGGTCGGTTTTTTTTTTAAGTTTCTAAAACAATTCGCTAAAACTAGCATGCAAAATTATTGATTACATAAATTAATTGAAGCTAATAAAATTGTTACATAGTTCTTAGATTTAAATGTTAAGTATTTGTCAAATAGTAATAGTAACATGTCAGTGTGAATCTAAGTCTAAATACTCCTTCACAGAATAGAATTATTTTTCTATAAGCCATTTGAATAACGCTGTTTTAAATCGATTAATTGGAAGTTCCCTATACGATTTTTCATTAAGCAACTTCTATGGAATAAGTGGCTTTTCATCGGAGAAATAATTAATCTGTCAGGATATCTTGTCTTAAACGTAGCAGTGTCTCCAAGACGTTGAAAATAAGTCAGAGTGCATTTGAACAACATCATTCAACCGGAAAAGTTAATATTTTTAGATCTTTAAACAGAGGTTTACATGAAGTTTGAACGCACCAATCTCTGTATCTACCAGTCGGATTTGAAAAAATAACATCACGCTAGGATCTTTAAGAGCCGAGAAAAAAAAAGTCTGAAGGAACGCTAAGTCAAATCAAAGTATTAGCGCAGGTAGGCAATACGCTACGACGGGCTGGGTCGGAGGTCACGCGGACGAAGTTGCAGACAGAAGCTAGTAATTTATAAAAACTCATCATGTGGGATAATAAAAAAGCGTGTCATGTAGAACAGTATAGGTAGGTGAGCGAAAATAAGGTCATCCAATCACTTGTTTTCACCAAGAAAGCAATCACCGCATGGTTGTAGCCCCGCCGATCACATCAACTCCGTCATGGTTATATGTAGGTCGGCGATATTGTACCTTCAAGACAAATGGTGCTATTTTGTTACAGAACTATGGAAGGGTTTTTATAGCTGTGTTCAGCGCAAATTGATACCCCCGCGTAGACGGGTAATTTTAGCGACAATTGTACAGCTTGTGCTGTGTTTTATAAGATTTATTGCCTTTTTGCATTTATGTTGGTAGTAGGATTTGTATGGGTTTGACTGATGGTTATCATGTAGGTGATTAGATGGAATTTTCATGTTGTGTGTTAAAACTGTGCCATTATAATATAGTTTTTTTTAGCACGTACTCTGCCTACCGCTGAGCAACCGACTGCTATTTAATACACCACACATTGTTTTATATACAACCGTTAATTAACACTAACAGCCGGGTCTATTCTGTAAAAATCTCACTGTGAAAACGTAACGTGAAGTGAGCTGGCAATAATGTCAATCCGTAGCATCAGCGGTGCTATTCTGTAAAAATCTCACCGTGAAAACTTAAGTGAAGTGAGCGTGGAGTGAGCTGTCAATAGTGTCAATTCCTAGCAAAAACAAACACACTTCACCTAAGTTTTCACGGTGAGATTTTTACAGAATCGACCGGCTGGTGGAATGACAGTTCACCTCACCTTAGTTTTCACGGTGAGATTTTTACAGAATCGACCGGCTGGTGGAATGACAGTTCACCTCACCTTAGTTTTCACGGTGAGATTTTTACAGAATCGACCGGCTGGTGGAATGACAGTTCACCTCACCTTAGTTTTCACGGTGAGATTTTTACAGAATCGACCGGCTGGTGGAATGACAGTTCACCTCACCTTAGTTTTCACGGTGAGATTTTTACAGAATCGACCGGCTGGTGGAATGACAACAATGAAAAAATCTCACCGTGAAAACTAAGGTGAGGTGAACCTCACCTTAGTTTTCACGGTGAGATTTTTACGGAATTGACCGGCTGTTAACGGTTGTGATCTTTATTGAAGCAGACTAATTCTGTGGACAGAGAGAGAGGTGGAAAGAGAGTAGCGAGGCCCAACAGTGGGTCATTAATGGTTAATAATAATAAAATAAATTATCTTGGCCAGCTGTGGCTATCTCCTACCCCTATACAATACACTATAATATACGTCAAATAATAACGATTACGTTCTAGTCTACCCTTCAACCCTTTCGCCACGTCGTGGTTCCGGCGTGAAGGAGGTCGCTTGGCGAAGAACCTCTGCTGCAGGGTGACTCACTTCTATTACCCACACTGGAGTCTTACCACCGAACCTGGAACTGGAGCCGGCAGTTGCGGACAAGTCGGGACTACCAACATAACCTGGAGACGGTTCAGGCCAGTGTTCCCTACTCCTTACTACCCTCTGCAATCGGGACTTGTGAAGGCCACGGAAATTTAGGCAATAAATAATGAGCATATCTATCTACTAGTCATTATTTACGAACCTCCTACACTTCCTACCTGCTGGCAACCACCCCCCTAAGGGTAGTGTCACAGTGGCAAAATCAAATAATAACGATTACGTACTCGTTATTATTTGAGATATGTCAAGGCAATAATTTTGTAATTGTAATTTGAAACAACGCTTTTTTTGGTTTGACGATAGTTAGCGCCATTTTTGAAATTGGATGTGAAACAACCCGCCCTAAATGTAGGTACTATCATACATGAATTTGCTTTTACCCACGGATATATCCATTTACGCATTGAACGTTTTTGTTTACAAAAATCCACGTTCTGTTACCGAATATTTATAAAGCAATTTGTTCGTCTGTGTATTTCGTTTTAATGTTTATGTGTTGAAAATACGATTTTTATGTATGAGATTGGAGATTGCATGATTTACTTTTTAACAATAAAATACCTATTGATCTCTTAATTTATATTTTATTTGAATATAGCTGACCCGGCGAACTTCGTACCGCCTTAAATTGGGAAAAGTAAGAGATTAATTTTTCCCTTGTTATTCTGTTATTCGGGGCGGAGACAAATCCAACAAATCAAAGATCATTAAAATTGGTCCAGCCGTTCTTGAGTTATAAATGGTGTAACTAACACGACTTTGTTTTATGTATATAGATTTGAATATTTTGCGTATAGTATGGAATATTGACAAGATCTTTTAGTGGAATAAATATACCTTATTATCCTGCGTATGGGGAGGGGGCTCGTGGCTAAATAATAATAGCCGCATGGATCGTTCGATCAGGTTAAGCTATTCTTGCCTCGGTTGGTCTGTGGATGGGTGACCATCTTTATATACCAAGACCCCTCCGTGCTTCGGAAAGCACGTTAACGTGTTGGTCCCGGCTGTCATTCGTGGATCTTTGACAGTCAGAAGCCCGAAAGTCTGACAACCAGTCTTACCAAGGAGTATCGTATTACCCAGTAACTGGGTTTGTGGAGGTCAGATAGGCAGTCGCTCTATGTTAAAATACTGGTATTCAGCTGCATCTGGTTAGACTGGAAGCCGACCCCAACATAGTTGGGAAAAGGCTAGGCGGATGATGATGGGTGGATCGAAGGTAAACTTCGCGGTCCGTTCGTGGATGGGTGACCATCCATTACATAATCGAGACCCCTTCCTACCTCGTAAAGCAAGTTAAGCCGTTAGTCTCGGCTGTCTTTTAAAGATCTTTGACAGTCCTTACTCACGTGACAGACGGTAGTCAAAAGCCCAAAAGTCTGACAACCAGTCTTACCAAGGGTTACCACGTAACTGCAATGTGTTGTGGAGGTCAGATAGGCAGTCGCTCCATGTAACACATGGTATTCAGATGCATCTGGTTAGACTGGAAGCCAACCACAACATAGTTAAAACAAGGCTAGGTAGCAAGGCTAGGTAGATGACTATTCTGCGTTTATGCATGTTATTAATACCTTAAGATAATGTGGTACTTACGAGTTGTAGGTCGTAGATTCGAACCCAGACGCCGGCGCTTTACTTTGTGTAAATTATATCATCACCACTGCTCTCAAAACGGTGAAGGAAAACATCGTGAGGAAACCGGCATGTCATAGAACCAAAAATTCGAAGACATGAGACATCTACCAACCCGCACTGGGCCCGAGTGGTGGATTACGGCCCACTCCCTCTCGCAGAGAGGAGGCCCGTGTCCCAGCAGTGGGAACATTATAGACTGATTATATAATGTGGTAGAATATAACTTTTAGAAAATAAAATGCAAACGCGAATCACAAATCCTACATTGCGGTGTTATCAACGTTAACGGAACGTGAGGCTAACGAAGCCGTGGAGAGGATCCGGCAGTTGGGCCTCGAGGTGGCATTGCACAAGTCCGAGGCCATGTCGTTTCATGGGCCCCGGAACGCGCCACCATCGGGATCCCAACTAACGGTAGGAGGGGTTCACATCGGCGTCGAGACAACGATGAGGTACCTGGGTCTCGTCCTCGACAGCCGGTGGAACTTCGTCGAGCATTTCCGACGTTTGGCCCCCAAACTGGAACGGGCCGGGGCCGCCTTCAAGCGGCTCTTGCCCAACCTGAGGGGGCCAAACGCCTCCTGCCGGAGGCTTTACGCGGGGGTCGTGCGGTCCATGGCCCTATACGGGGCCCCGGTGTGGGCGCGTTCACTGCGGCGGCGAGCCGCCCACTACCTGAACGCGCCCCAGAAGGTGGTAGCCATAAGGCTTATCCGGGGCTACCGCACGATCTCTGGCGAGGCGGCAAGCCTCATTGCCGGACTGCCGCCATGGGATCTGGAGGCGATGGTCCTCGCGCGCGTCTATGAGTGGCGCGCGGAGGCACTAAGCCGGGGGGAAGTTCCGCTTCCGCGGCAAATCGCTGCGGAGCGGACCGAGCTCCGGCGCGATCTCATGGCGACATGGAAGGAACGACTGTCGCAACCCAGCGCAGGGCACGCCGCGATAGCGGCGATAAGACCCCTCTTTGAGGAGTGGCTAGGGAGGCGCCACGGCGCCCTCACCTACCGCCTGACGCAGGTCCTCACCGGACACGGAAGTTTCGGGAGGTTCCTGCACATCATCAGGCGGGAGGAAACGCCCGGGTGTCACCATTGCCAGGATCGCCCAGAGGACACGGTGGAGCACACGGTGGAGGTCTGCCCCGCTTGGGCGGAGCACCGCCGTGTCCTCGTAGAGGCGATCGGCAGCGGCGGCGACCTCTCGCGCCCGGCCCTGGTGCAAGCCATGGTCCGGGGCGAGAGGGAGTGGGAGGCAGTCACCTCCTTCTGCGAAGCAGTCATGCTAGCGAAGGAGATGGCGGGACGGCTCAGGGAGAGAGCCTCCCGTCCCAGCCGCCGCGGGAGACGCTCCGGGCGTCGGGAGCCGCGCGACGACTCCCGGCCGCCGTAGGCGCGGGCCTGCGGGCGGAGAGTAATGGGTAGCTCACCGTCCGATCAGGACCAGGCCCGTGCCGGACGGCGCGTACGTGTTCCACGCGCGCCTCAAAGAGATGTCAGCATCGAGGAGGGGCCCCATAGGGCCGAAGCCTGCCGGGTCAGCGGGATTGTCCGAAAGGGTTACCGCTGGCCCGGAACATAAAGGGCTAAGGAAGGAACACGGGTGGGTTTTAGTCAGTAAGAGTCTGACACTCCCTTCCGCTCCACCCAGAGCGGGAGGGGTCATTTGATGATTTCCCATCCGCAAAAAAAAAAAAAAAAAAAAAAAAAAAAGGCTAACGAAGCCCGCGTCCTGCACTTCCCTATCTGATTTGTCAACGAACTTCATTACCGAAACGTTGTACCTACACACGGCGACACATCAAGCTAAAGATACATTTCCAGTTTTAGCTGACCTCGCATTTAATAGGTTTTTCGTACAATCAGAAGTCAGCATATACTGAATATGTATAGCTTGATATGTAGCCGTGCGTTCGACAGATCAAATCTGTTTGGGGTTTTACTTTAGCAGATAATGCTTAAAATGTTACCACGTCCAATGAAATGAGCTAAATTTGTTCAAACTCAGCTTAGTGTTTTGCCAAGATTAAACATAGCATGCAAATATTTGTAACTAGCTGCGCCCCGCGTAAATGTAGATCCCGTAGGAATATAACACTATTTTCGTTCTAGGAATTGTTAACTATAGAAGTTGTTATTAATTATTATCCATTCGTACAATTTATTCTCAAAAGCATATATCTCGAGTTTATCATTTTCAGATTACTAGGTAATTTGTTATAAATTCGTACGCACATAGTTAAGCAGCTTTTATTGTAATTAGCAAGCCATCTCGACGGCTTCGAGGATTTACATCGTTTGCTATTTTAAATAGCTCCTCATGTTTCCATACAAACATGCATATTTCATTAACATACAGACAAGGTAGCGGTAAAAACAAAGTTTCTTAAATACTGGCTGACATTATTCCTTTGGATGAAGTCCGTATAGAGCCATAATGCATTTTTTTTTGAGCAACAAATGTTCTATTCTGGTCGGTATTATAAGTCCATAACGTAATATGGATTCTACATACGCAGGGTAAGCTAATAAAGTAGCTGTTTTTAGATAAGTATTTTTTTTCTTGTCTAAGCCATACACAAATTTATTTATCTTGCTTGAAACATTGTCTATATGCACTTTCCAATGTAGATCTTCATCAATTGTAACTCCTAGGAACTTGGTATGTGTTACCTGGTAGTTGTATTTATGATTATTCGATTTATTAAATCCATATTAATATTATAAATTCGAAAGTAACTCTGCCTGTCTGTATGTTACCTTTTCACGCCTAAACCACTGAACGGATTTCGATAAAATTTGGCACAGAGATAGATTGCATCCCGGGGAAGGACATAGGATAGTTTTTATTCCGATATTCCTACGGGATCGACAGTTACGCGGGTGAAACCGCGGGGCGCTGCTAGTTATATATAAACGGATTTGTCAAGGTTTATTTTCAAGTTAGTACATAAAGTCAGTTAATTGAAATTAATGTCAATTGTATTGTTAATGTCAGTTTCGTGGTCGTAAATTGTATTTTTTTTTATTGGATGTCACATAGAGATGTCATCATCAAACAATATGCACATAGGTTTCGTTATTTTAATGATTTCATTTATATAAGGTATCAAGAATAAGATCGTATAAAACTTTGTTTACTATTTATTAAATTTATTGTACTGATTGTGTGAGAAAATTGTGGTCACATTACAAATCTACGCCCGCACACAGTCGTACAAGTATGTGTCTAGCGTATTTTGGTTCGTGTTGACTGTACAGCGGAAGTGTGTCTGTATTGATTGTGCGGAAGTTATAATTATTTTTGGAATAAAAAATTAAAGTTTAAGAACTAAAAACGACTGAAATCGATTCAGTAAACGATTCAGAACAAACCACTTTCATAACATGCATTAATTCAGTTTCCTACACATTGTTGAATGTTTTATTAAGAACATGTAGGTAAAACAAAAGTAAAACATAGATACTTTTTTTTTGTTTTTTTTTTTCTGATGGGAAATCATCAAATGACCCCCCCCCCCCCCTGCGGCTCTGGGTGGGGCGGAGGGAGTGTCTGTGAAGAACTCTTACTGACTATAACCCACCCATGTTCCTTCCTTAGCCCTTTATGTTCCGGGCCAGCGGTAACCCTTTCGGACAATCCCGCTGACCCGGCAGGAAACATAGATACTTCAAATAAAGTCGAACCGTCATAACAAAACATTATGACATGACAATATCCTGCCGCGGTCCGGATATTGATTCGTGGCTCCAACACATTTCGTTACATTACATGATTATGTCATAGAATAAAAGACATACCTTTAACAGAAGGTCTAGTAGACGCAATTTGTAAAAAAAATTTGTTAAACATAATGTTGTAGTCATATACGTTTTGTTTTTATTAAATTCTGCAGCCATGCAAAAATTGTGTTTCGTGGGCTTTGTGCTCTTCATTATTTTTATAATGGGATCGTTGCAGTTTATATTTGGCTATCTCCATGTTTTATGATCTACATAGATATTTTCTATCTGGTCATTGTTATATGAATACTTAGAAAATAGAGAGTGAGAGAGGAGTGTTTAGCATTTTTAGGGTTCCTTACCTCAAAAGGAAAAAACGGAACAATTATAGTATCACTTTGTTATCCGTCTGTCTACCTGTCAAGACCCTTTATCTCGGGAACGCATGAAGGTATCAAGTTGAAATTAAAACCATATACTCGGGTCCACAGTCTGTTGAAGCTGTAAAAAAACCAAACTTGTAAGTTAACGTAAAAAAAAGATACGGCCTTTTATGCCAAAAAAACGTATGTTTCGACACTCAAGGGAATCAAAATTTATAGGGTACTTCCCGTTGACCTAGAATCACGAAATTTGGAAAGAAGCAAGGTCATGCAGCACAAGTAAAGGAAAAAAATCCGAAAACCATAAATTTGTAGCTACATTTAAAAAAAAATCCCTTGATAAACTATTTACATACCTACAAATTTGTACGGAACCCTTGTTGCGCGAGTCCGACTCGCACTTGACTGGTTTTTCTTATGGTAGCTACATTGATCCGTGCACAATGCACTCACAAAGCATTAGGCTCAATTTACACCCCCGCGAAACGGAATGGAAGCGAACTTTTTTGAACAAAGCATTAAGAACTTTATGTCAATAGTGTAACGCACAAATTAGATACATACGCACAGGTCGAGCATCTTCTGGAGACTTATCGCGCATTCTCGGGAATTCCCGCAGTAACAAGCTCGTATCTAGTTTGTACGTTAGACAATTGACATAGAGTTCATTTTGCTATTACGAAAACTCGATTCCACTCCGTTCCGTGGTGTAAAGGCCGGCCGAGCCATTGAAATGAACCGGGCACTCGAATCTTCTGATATTCGAACCCTTTCGTGTTGAAATGCTAAAATTTGAATTCAGGGACACCCAATTGCATTAGAGCAATTCGAAACGCTATACACAGTGTTAAATTCAGTCACAGTCCGTCACATTACAACGAAACATTTCATCTGACAAGGGATCCAATTTAAATGACATTAGTGAAATGTCCCAATAGCTTCCCGTCTGCCTTAGAAATTTCCATTATTATATCCATGTGTAATATCATCTTGGTTTTGGTGGGCCATTTCTCATTTATTGGATTGGTCCCACAGACGTTCAGTCCCATAACATACCTTCATAAATAATTATTTATTCCCTCTATTAGAATCAGCTAAGATTTTGGAGCATCGGTAGGTACCTATTATAGCAAAGCCTAAAATAGAAGCACTAAACCTTTTTCATGAGTGGCTCCATAGGTGCCTTTTTTAGTAAGTTCAGGTTTTTTATGTAAGTTAAAATAAAAGAGTGTTATGTCCAGTAAAGATGAGTTTTAAGGAATATTTCAGCGACAGAACTCCTACTGTCGGTAAGTCGAGTTTATTATTTAAGTATCAGTTCTGGTAAATTTATTCATACATAGTTTAATACAAAGTCACTATTCATGTCGTGTGTGACCGGTTCGATCTTCTAAACTTTACAATGAATTTCGATGCGGTTGTCACGATCATTCAGAGCATTTATTCCAAAAGGTTTGTATAATAAAACCTAAATATTTTATTTAGATATGGATAGATAGATAGATAAAACGTTTATTCAGTGCAACAAAAGACAGAATATGGCACAAAGATCTTTGCCAAGTCCCCATTGCAGCCATGCGAAGCAGGGAAGGATCGCTAGTTGGTGTATTTGGATCTCATGCCCGCTTTCTGACGTCTTCAGATAAACTTTTTATAGCCATTGATTTGTTTGATTGGTACAAAGTAATTTTTCTTCGCCAACTAAGTCTTCACAGAACTTCGATATTGAAGCAGTAGCACTACCGAATGGATAAATTCTGGTTAAAATACACTAGAAACCAGACATCATGTCAAGTTGGTGGTGGGATACAGCTTGAGGCACCTGTTCCTCCTCCGGCGATAAGATAGGAGCGAGTAGAGATAAAGGTCGACGACTTAACTGAGACGTTGCCTGAGGTAGCAGCGCGGTGCGGGAGGGGTGTGGTGACGTGATGCGAGAGGTCAGTGATTCGTCAACTTGGTACAACCATAGAGTAAGTAAACATGTAAACATATATAAGAGACGGAACTCCCATGGAAAAAGTTGAAAAACGTCGCTTGTATGAAACGTGCACTAAAACTGAATACCAACAAAACAAAAATAACACAGACTGCAGATATGACGTAAAGCTGCCAACATAATAACAAGATAGGGATGTACTAAACATGATAGAGTCGAATAGATTTTAAAGCGAGACAGCGATAGCCGCCATTATGTTTAGTGCACGTTTCATAGTTTCTTTTTTAACCGACTTTTTATTAGACAGTTGCGTCACACTGGTGACAACTATCAACGTGCTGACCTCTGGAACTACCAGTCGCATTTGATTTGATTGTTTTCAATGCTGGAATGAGAGGTAGAAATACCTACTTTAAAAAAATATTTACGTTTGTGATATTTCTGAAGAGTTTGATAGGATATCTGCAGGGATTTTCGTGTTGTGGAAAATGAAAGTCGTTGTATTATTTACATACATTTAATCATTGCCTATTATATCTATAGTATAGCGACTTAACAAGATGAAACCTTCATAGATTCTGGGAGCACAAAACACTTGACTAGTACAATAATACTATATAATAAACATTTTATTTGGAAACTTAAATAAAGTACAACAGTAAATATGACTAGAAACTCTAAGGGCTACTACAGACAAACCAGCGACTTCAGATATTGACATAATAAAATTTTATTTTATTTTTATGCGACATATAGTTTGTAGTAAGTAACCCTTATTTTTAAATAGTAACAACAATATTAGTAATTTTATATAAAAAACAAAGCTATCCAATCGTTCCAAAAGAGCACATAAATAGGTGTTTTTAATTCGGATCAAACCGGCAGAGAAACTTGTAAGATTCATTAGATATGACTACGAGATATGCTATATAATAATGAGTAAGTGAATAATAATTTCATTCGTTGTTATTAGAGATAGTATCTAAAGATTGAAAAGTTCTAGTAAACTTGAGCCTTAGTAATAAAACGTGAATTTGAAATTCTTCCACTATTAAAGAGAAATATGTAAGAATTACTTCTATTATGAACACACACGTAAAATGAAAATTTATTTAATAAACCTCTGATCCACAAGCGACTCCACAAGTACTTGTATATTTTAGTTTAACTTTACTGCAATTAGTGTTTCAATGTGACCTCAAACGATAACGTTTATAGTTCCCGTAGAATCTGGTCACAGAATCTAAACCTAGGTCGTTATCCATTGAGCGTTTCCTTAGCAAGTATCCGAGACGGTCTCAGTTGCGACTCGTGAATGGATCAAAGGCTGTAAGATATTGACACATAAAGGGGTCACGTACTCGGGCTTCCGAAGCTTCAAATAGCTTAGCTCCATCGCTGCGATAACTAAAGCGCCCGTGTGAGAGACCCTTAGAAGCCGAACCTCGTCATTTTATTACATCTATTTTTATCAATGGAATGTAGACGGTTTGTCTGTGAAAATCTTCATCTCTCCACGTTTCTCGTGGTGTACGAGGTGTCCTGTGAACTGTTGTGCTTAGAAGCTAGTTCTACCGAATATATAGTTGCCGGGAGCGTTGGGGTCCTCGGTGGAGAAGTACTCCTTCCATAGCTCCTGGAACTCGTCCCAGGAAACACTGCTTTTGCCCTGGTGAAGAGAATTCGAGAATGAGCTGTTGTACATTATACATTTTCTAAAAATATTGTCTGGATCAAATTGTATGACCAGAGATTTAAACAAAAGTCTACGAATCCCACGTTTTTTTCAACAAGACTATTGGATAGACAGTACCTACTACAGAAGACCGTACGTCAGTTATAACAAAACCATCACCGTAATTGCGTAACACATTATCAATCTCAATCGTTTTGAAGGATTTTGCTAATTCACTGGTTATTATGTTCAAAAAATTTGTCAGCTCAACAACGTAAATGACGCAATGAATGTTGTTGAACTGTCAAAATGAAAGCCATTGCTACTGATAGTGTGTTACGCAATTACCCCGCAATATTAGTTGGTCTCGCAGTCTATTGAACCTCCGTACTACGCTAGGTCAGAGTGGTATCACCAAGCGCCGTGCCAATACAAAAAAAAAAACCGGTCAAAACCGAGTCGGACTCGCGCACCGAGGGTTTCGTACCATCATGATTTTAATTTTTCATCGGCGAGGCCTATATTCGTCAGAGAATTTTAACACTGCTCTGAGGTGTAGAATATTGCAGTTTTATTTCAGCGCCATCTCTTGACCGATAGTGGAACTAATGTAGGTAACTTTTGTTGATGATTTCTGAAAAAGTGTGCTATTTAGAGACTTCGTTTTATTTTTGCTCTAAGTTCAAGTCAAGTTGATAGCATTAGTAGTTCTTGAGATATCCAACTGTGACAGACAGACAGACAGACTGAGTCTCACCACAAGGGTTCCGTTTTCCGGGTCAGCGGGATTATCCGAAAGAGTTACCGCTGGCCCGGAACATAAAGGGCTAAGGAAGGAACACTGGTGGGTTTTAGTCAGCAAGAGTCTGACAGTCCCTTCCGCTCCACCCAGAGCGGGACCCCGGTCATTTGATGATTTCGCATCCGCAAAAGAAAAGGGTTCCGTTTTACCATTTTGGTACGGAACCCTAAAAAGTAGTTGAATACATTCCATCTGATATACATTCAGATCAGCATACAACTGCAAACATTGTTGGTCTATTAATGATCAGTAAACAGTCGAATGAAAATTTCGTTGTTGACTTAAACCGAGGTATGCGCTCGATTGGCCGAGTCAACATTTCACAGAATTTATGCCCCCGATTCATTCGATGGCAGGAACAATAAAATTGGAATTACATAAAGTCCTGGTTATGCAAAAATGTATTACAAATGTACACCTATTAAAAAAATGTGCGAATATCTCGTATTATAAAAATGTATGGTAGATTTGAATGGATATCGGAAAAACGATTTGAATCGAGTATTGTACTCGCTTTAACAAATCGTTGAACATTGTTCATATTGGGATAAAATGGGAATGATTTGATTTTTCAAGCGAGTATTTGTATGGTTTGGCTTCAATCTTTCTTTGACTTGATAGTGTATATTTTTATATAACAGCCACTTTCTTGTGAGGTTGGCGAAACCTAATTTAAAAAAATAGATATATTATCTTATCAAATATTATAATTGCGAAAGTAACTTTGTTTGTTTGTTACGCTTTCACGCTAAAACGGCTGAACGGATTTTGATGAAATCTGGCACATGAGTAGATCGTGACCGACTCGATTGCAGACGAAGTCACCGTTAATGTTCGTAATAGTCTGAATTAGGTTTTTATGTAGGTACTTAAAGAAAAATTGGAAATTCCCATAATAATTTGAAAATTCGGAAAAACTAACAATTTTTGTTTATGGGACTTTTGGTATAAATATTGAAATTTGGATAGGATAACTTCTGTCGGGTAAGCTAGTCAAAAATAAAAATCTGTATTTTCTTATCCCCATTTTATTTTCTTACTCAGGGACTTTGAAATGGAGAATTGGAAAAGTTTCCCGGAAAATGTTCAAATTCGGGATAAACTGAATGTAATTTTTTGTATGAACTCAAGACCGAAGTTTGGACAGGACAATGTCTGTCGGGTCAGATTGCGGTTCAAAATGAATCATTATGAAAATTGGTGGACGTATAAAACGATTATTAAAAAAGAAAACGATAAAAAAACAGGTTTAATCCGAAAACTTCATAAGAACGACATTGTCGTAAAATAATATTATCATTAACGTAAAACCAAGACGAAATTCTCGTGTCCAAGTCTAATAACGCTCCAAATTTAAGTACTAACATAATCTAGACTTCACTAAACATAATTCTAATATACTATGAAAGAGGATAAACTAGAATTTATATAGAAGAATCACGCCATAGTACTTACTTCAGCCAAATAACGTTAGTACCAGACCCTAATAACTACTCGGCCCTAACTCTTATAGTAATCCTGCTATAAATAAAAAGTTATAGTTATTCGTGCCCGTAAAATCTACATATTTCTTATACATAATCAGCCTATAATGTTCCCACTGCTGGGACACAGGCCTCCTCTCGGTGAGAGGGAGTGGGCCGTAATCCAACACGCGGGCCCAGTGCGAGTTAGTAATGTCACATGTCTTCGAATTTTTGGTTCTAGGACATGCCGGTTTCCTCACGATGTTTTCCTTCACCGTTTTGAGAGCAGTGGTGATGAAATAAAAAAACAAAGTAAAGCGCTTGTCTGGGTTCGAACCTACGACCTACAACTCGTAAGTCGCGGCCGTTACGACTGGGCCACCCCTGCTCTCTTATAGAATACTTATTTGTGAATATTATAACGAATGGTAATTTTAGCTTCCACTCTTGGGTCGATGTGGATAAGTAGCAAAAGTTAAGGGACGAAAGAAATAGCTTGACATAATTGATTGATTGGAAAAAAAGACATGTTGCGCCGACACCATATAAATTGGAATAAAGGGAGGTGAATGATGAATTGACTGAAGTAGGACACGAAAAATATAGCTGCGCCCCGCGGTTTCATCCGCATAAGTATCGATCCTGTGGGAATATCGAGATAAAAAGTTCATATGTTAATACTGGTTATTAACTATCTGTGTGCCAAATTTCATCCAAATCCGTTTAGCCGTTTGAGCGTGAAGAAGTAACAAACATATAAACACACAAACTTTCGCCTTATAATATTAGTGTGATATTTTATTATTGTAATATTTTGCAGAGAATGTTAATGAAAATGAAGGAATCTTTGTTAAGGGGGAAGCTCTAAGGTAGCCCGCGAAATTCAAATTTTCTTACGTTTTTTGCAATTTGCTGGTCAGTATTAAGTTGTACGTTGATTAAAATATGATTTGCGACGCGACCGTAACAAATATGTATTTACAGAATTATAATCATTACAATCAGTAATACAACTTGATCCCCAAATGTCAATATTTCATGAAATAATCATTCTTGGGGATTACATGGTCTTAGAGTTGTGTTGATGACTTTAATGATTATAATTCTGTAAATACATAGTAAGAGGTACATGATTCTTAATACTTTTTCAGACATCTTTCAATTAACAATGATTTACCGTTTGAATCCATATCTTTAGTCAAACCTATATAGGTATGAGGAACAGGGTGTAAAGTTCACTCAACCTCCATAGAAAAGGGAGGATCCTCCGACCAGACGGGTGTTGTGTCTGGTGGGCAACTGCCCGATGATTCATGTCGAGCCGTTGTATCTATGCTAGTTGCGCGGTAAACTCTGCTTGCACGATGCAGGGTTTTGCGTGACGTCAGCATGACGCGTTGTTCGCATGTGGTGTTGTAGATACCGCTACAAACCAATCGAAGGATAATGCCTCTTTCAACTGATTTACCTAAAGTATCCAATGACTCTGACCTCATGACTGTGATGAGGGGGATGAAACGCATGTGACTAAAAGAGTGATGGAGGATTGAGAGGGTGAGGAAGGCATCGCTTTCCATTAGGCTCGTTCGAGGTCAAGAGCAGGCCCATTCAGCAATAAAAAGGCCAAAGAAAAGATGAATGGATTGTGTGAGATTGACTAAAGAAAAGTGAGTGAATGATAGCGTGACGGTTGAAAGAGATAATGAACGAAGAAACTCAGTTACATGGGAACAGGGGCAGGAAGATATATATCTCAACGACACTCACCTTAGCCATCTTAGTGAAGGCCACCTTACACTCCTGAGGGTCGATGCCGTAAGAGGAGCAGACAGTGGTGAATTCATCGCTGTCAATGGTGCCATCAGCGCTGGCATCCTCCAGTTGGAACATGAACTGGGCGTACAGCTGCTGCCACTTGAGAGCAGCTGAAGGGTTCTGAGCGTAGTCGTTCCACATGGATGTCCATTCTTCCACGGAGACCTGGAGGATTAAAGGAATAGTATGATTGGTTGTATAGCGTTGTTATTGTGTAAACCTGTGAGGTGCTTTCCTGAAAATACAACCTAAAACATTATATCCTACGAGGTCCATGTAGGATAATGTGTACAATGTTATTGTGAGTCTTTCACCTCTGAGTTTATATTCTTCTTAGAATAGGCTACGAAACACTGACCTCATCTAGTTTAAATAAAACAATTGTTATTTTTAATCAATTTATTAAAAAAAAAACATTTATAAGGGGTCACGAACTCGTGGTGGATTTAAAAACTCTTCATGCTGTGAACAGCATAGCATGTTTTTAAATCCATCACGAGAAAAAAGATCCAAAGGGATTCATGACTTCAAATTAAAAAAAATAATAATAAATGGGATATCATTTTTGATATGGGTAACATAATCAGGCTTTAGTGTTGTTACTGTTGGGTAATGGTCGGAGCCTTTTTTTGCGGATGGGAAATCATCAAATGACCCCCTCCCGCTCTGGGTGGAGCGGAAGGGAGTGTCAGACTCTTACTGACTAAAACCCACCCGTGTTCCTTCCTTAGCCCTTTAAGTTGCGGAAAAAAAAAATAGTATAGGAACATTTTGATTTCAAAGAGAAGAAATAGGGTGTGTGCTTATGACCACACTATAGACGTGATAATTTACGACGAGCCGAGTATACCCAATTCAGCGTCACCGACCCGAGCGTGACGGTTCAGTTTCGTTGACTATTCAGAAAGAGCACAAAGTTCACCTAAAGAAGTTTTCTCTTCAAAATTCTTGAGAAACGAAACCGAAACATCATGGTTCACAGCCTCTCCCAAAACTTGCCGAGCACGTTACCACAAAACCAATAAGTAGACGTGGTAGTGACAACAATTGATGGAATAAGTTCATGTCAACTTTGGAAACCTCTTGAGAGTTGAAAGGGTTATGCCATGTGGAGAGTTTGAGCGTTTTGTGGTCGAAACTTTTGGTTTGTACGTGAATTTGACTTTATTGAGTGACAGAAGGAAAAAGGTCGGTTCTTTAAGAATTATTTATATACAAAAAGACACTACATAAAAAAAGTTAAATTTAAAAACCCCCGACACAAACAAAAACTTCTAAAAAGTAAACAATTACATGAACTGGCGGCCCTTTAAGTTTATTATAAGTTGTAGGTAATATTTTGATCGAAGAGTCGTTCCTCCTGGGACGGCTAAAGAAAGTAGATTATCATACATTAATTATTGCTATATCTAAGCCTTGTCTGTTTGGCGCTAGCCATCCGAATGTTATTTTACAAATCCTTTGTTTTTCATCGGGAGTTAAAAAACAATGGCCAATAAACAAACGAAAAGGGCAGTACCCTTTTCGTTTGTTTATCGGCCTTTGTTTTTTAACTCCCGAACCCAAAGGGTAAAAACGGGACCCTATTACTAAGACTCCACTGTCCGTCTGTCTGTCTATCACCAGGTTATATCTGATGAACCGTGATAGCTAGGCAGTTGAAATTTTCACAGATGATGTATTTGTGTTGCCGCTATAACAACAAATACTTTTGAAAATTGTATTATGTTATACTACCTAGGTTATTTTATCCGTTATTTCTAAAACGAGCTTTATAGCAAATCATATCAAATTCAAAGTTCACTAAAATACAATTAAAATTAACAAAAAATTAAAATTGAAGTGTACATTAAACAAAAAACTGTATTTTTTATTTTTGCCTGTCTGTTTGTTCTGGCTAAGCTTCGAAATGGCTGTGCCAATTTTGACGGGAATTTCACTGGCAGATAGCTGATGTTATTATAATAAGTAATATGTTACTTATTATAATAACATCAGCTATTTATTTTTTCGAAAATAAAAGTTGTAGCTTATGAGCTACAACTTTTATTTTCGAAAAAATAAATATTTCCGCGAAAAAAAAAAACAATATTTATTAAAATAAAATAATATTCAATTTGTTTTCGCAATTCACGCGAACGAAGTCGTGGGCACAGCTAATTCATTAATATTATTAAGGCCAAAACTTGAAATTAATCAAAAGATCTCCGACATCACATCAATCTTCTCTAAAACTAAGATCACAAGATTTATGAGCACCCCGCTCGCATGATTAAACCGTTACGGACTTTGGTCTTACCCGAGAATTACCAGCTCGACAGTAATTGACATACTTCATAATTTAAAGGGTGTAAATAGGCGACTAAAAAGGTTTTCACATCAAAAGAGATTAAATGAAAATTTGATTCTATTATACCTACCTTGGTCATCTTATTCGGTATTACTTTTTCTAAGCCAATTATCGTTCTAAAACGTAATTTTAAAAGAAAATCAAATTAAATTCAAAGTTTACTAAAATATTAATATTAAAATTTATTAATATTAATAAGGCCGAAACTAGAAATTAATCAAATGAATTCTGTACATCACATCAAATCGTCTGGCTAAACTAAGATCACAAGATTTATGAGCACTGGGAGCTCGCATGATTAAACCGTTACTGACTTGGTCTATAAGCCAGAGAATTACCAGCTCGACAATTTACATACTTCATATACCGGGTGAAAATATACCCTTATCGAAGCCGAGAGTCACTTGTTCTTTGCGTTTTTATGACCATTTTTTTGTACTCGACCATACCTGGGAACCTTCTGGTTACGGAGATATTGACAGTCAAAGATACAATTTTTTTTTTTTTTTTTACGAAAACATGTTTTAAATGTTATAACTTAACTTTAAATACTCCCGTACCGTTCTAAAAGCACAATGTTTCGTAGGTAAACAGCGAATTCTCACCCCAAAAATAAAAGCCGTTTCCCAGAAATAATTTCTACTTACTATTTACTTAGTTTTATATACAGAATGCGTAGGTGACGGCTTCGTGATGGGTCTTGTTACACCCTGTATTGTATCAAACAAAGGTTTATATAATACCTATGTATGTTCTAACGAACTGACGCATGACGTTGTTAAAAAGCGGTAGGGGGGGTAGCTTGAACAATAAGTGAATTACGGAGCGAAATTCTAATAAAGGCCTGTCACGGTAACAATGTGCTTGAAAAAATGAATGCGTAATTAAGAGTGGTAGGTCATTTGGCTAACACCCAGCGCTGACAGTTAATAAATGTGATCGGGTATGATTAAAATTTGTGTATGTATACGATTGTAATGATACACGTTATAATTATAAATTTAAAGGATTTATTAAATGAAGTGAACAAGAACTTTGCGGACAGAAAAAAAAATTAAGTATATCACAAAACTAAAGGTAAAGATCACAATTTTGTACCTCAACATCATCATCATTTCATCCGAAAGCCATCCACTGCTGGACAAAGGTGGGACCAAGCATCTATACTTCGACGGGTTCTGTGATACTCGTAAAATTTGTGAAAAGCTAAATAAAGGTACTCGGTATAATGTGGGTTCAGAACAAAAGAAGTAGACACAGTAAAGAAAAATTTCATCAAACAAGTCAGTGATAGAAGCAAGAAGAATACGTCAAACTTGACAATCAATCTACGCAAGGTCTTAGGAAAATATAACAGCAGAAAATTTAATAAAGGCGCCCCTTATTTAGGAAATTATAGCTGCCTTTTGTCAGAAGAGCCACTTCAGTTTTATTAGACGTTGCTTCAAGTAATCTCTTCTAAAGATAGTAAAATTTCGTTCGCACGATATACAGGGTAAGGCGGAGGGTTAGCCAAACAAGGGGGTTTTGTAGGTAGACCCATTTAGGAATAAAGTCCCAAAAAGGTTGAAGATATTATTGTCTTCTTCGATTAATGAATAATTTGTAATCTGGTGAAATTTTTAATTTTATATAGGTGGACCTATACCTGAAGTTATGAGTATCGTAATCTGTATACTTTTGTTTGTCTTTACTATATTTGATTATTTGTACCTTTATCTTTTTTTTAAATACGGAACTAATTATTCAGTGCTTATTTGCATCAATCATTGTCTTTGCTAGATCAAGGATGCATCATACACCAAAAACATCAGACATATAATAAGAAATGTAACAGATGATAAAAGCAAACATTTTGGAAATTCATGAAAAACTACAAGAAAACATGATATAAAAAAATTAACCTTTTCTTCAACCTAAATATGGATTTCCTAAATGGGTCTACGTACAAACCCTCCTTGTTTGGCTAACTCTCCGCCAAACACCCTGTATAATGACAATTTTAGAAACGGTTAAACTAGATGGAAATGAAATACCCCAAGGCACTAGACAGCTCCTGGAAAGAGGGAATAAAAAAGGTCAAGTCACCGGCTAAAATCTTTTCTTTCTTTCTTTTCTTTTTCTTTTAAAAAACATTGCCCCACACTAGGAATTTCTCCTGTATTGTCCAAGACCCGTTTGTAACATTGCCAAAAAATCCAAAAAATAAATACTCGTAGCACACTAAGAAATCGTTAAGGGTAAAGTGGCAGGAAAGTAAATTTTGCAAGAAAAACAATTTCAAGTTTTAAATTCTGTTCATTTTCTTGGGTAGGTATTGCTGTTTTCCATTTATATGGGCTTAAAATGTAAAATGGGAACTAGCGAAAAATAATCGAGCTGGAGGCGTCTTTAGTGTTTGATAAAACCCGGGGAAATGTCGGCTAGTTACAGGTAATGGACAGCCGAGTATCAAATGTCGGCTAGTTACAGGTAATGGACAGCCGAGTACCAAATGCTGTAGTCTGTCTGTGTACAACTATGTAGGTATTTTGAGATCGTGTTTTGTTGGTGTGTGTTGCTCCCTCTCTCCGAGAGGAGGCCCGTGTCCCAGCAGTGGGAACATTATAGGCTGATTATGTTTTGTTGGTGCTCACTGTCAAATTAGTTCCGCATAGATGGCGCTAAGTGTTTGTTACACACTTAGTTAAGGGGTATTGTAAAGATTAGCTCTCAAAGGTTGTGGTGGATGCCTAATGAAATTGCGATAGACTTTGACAGATGTTGTAAAAAGCTAGCGAAATTCGGTAGATGGGATGGGTATCGATATCTAAACAAGTAAAACAAAAAAAAAACAGTGGCACTCCGGGAGTGTCAACAGACTGAAGTGAAAACAAAACACAAACAGAATACTATGCCATCACTCACTGACATATCGGATATACATTAAAACCGAGTACATCCCGAGGACAGCCGAACAAATCCGAAGCGGGGATTTTTTTAATCGTCTTATAAACAAAACACGCGCGGTGTCGCTTACGGTAACAGTGTCGCGAGTTCAATGGTTTTTCCCATCTCAAAAAATGCCCAACGCGCCTGAAGAAGTTTTATTTATTTATTTAAACTTTTCGCACAAAAACGGTACAAAGGCGGACTTAATGCCTTAGGCATTCTCTACCAGTCAACCAAGGATGGTGAAGAGAAACTGATTATCTCATCGTACACAACTTTTTTTAAGCAACCTATCTTACCAGCGGTCGCTGACCCCAAAAATATTTATCATGAAATAGTTTTTTCTTGTTTTATCATGTTCACATACCCGTACTACGTCTACGGAGTTTCGCTAGTTTATTTGAATTACCCCCGTTCAATTTAAATCGTACAGTTACAAAAAGTTTGCATACTTGAAAGAGATGGAGAAAATATATTTCTGTCTCGTTTACTACTGAATTTATTAAGTGTGTCCTTGCCTCATTGTTTATTAAGTGACTTGTCCGTTGCTTTACTCTTATCTTCGTTTACACAATCCCCTACAACTGCCAAAGGGGTTTTGACTTATCTCCGATTGGCCACTTTTCGGTCAGCACGATTATGACAAATGACAAACACTCAGCGCTCTCTCGTTAAGAAGTTTCGGCAAGCGACCAGATGCCGTAATAGGACATTTTCGTGCCATGATTTCAGTGCGGGAGAGAGACGGGGCTATACATGACCGATAGCACCATCCCTTTTTCGGACCGGAATCATGATGGCACTAATACTTCATAATGCAGCCCTGTATCATATCCTGTTTGTTTTCGTGAAAAGTTACCTGTCCATCTTTATTGGAGTCGGCTCTCTTCCGAAGTCCATCCCAGATCTTGATCATGATCTCGTGCGTCTCCGTGTTCTTGGGGTCACCTGGCTTCCACCCTCTGAGGTGGCAGATTTTCTGTGTGAAAAGTTGAATAATTAGTCTCGGAGCAAAGTTTAAAATACAATCACTGGCTTCGTATGAACAATTCAGCACAAATGTTACGGTATTGTTAAAAAATAATTACAAGTTAGAAATGTTAAATACTAAAAGGAAAAAAAGGTCCCACGACTAGAATGTTAAATGTTTGAAATACCTACGTAATGTAGGTTAGTGGTTTCAGTTAATGTGAAATCCTAATCGCCTCACTGTATGCTGTATAGCTTTCTACAAAAGCACCAACACAAGCTTACGATAACAGAAAAAAAGTTATTCACACTACCGCCACTAATTCTTCCCACTAACCCAAAATGAATACTCGTGACGCTTCGAGCTCAATCCCACATGTTTTCTCGAATACCGATTGATTAATGTTGACCAAAAATACCGAGATGAATGATGTGAAAATGATTGCTATTAACGCCGCCTCACATTGGCTGCCAATCAATATGTCCATCTCCGTAATAGAAGGCGAAATAACCGATGATGTTAAAATTTGTATCGATTCTAATCAATCAGAAATGGCCCACTTAAATATTGTGAAAGGTATGACGTTATAAGTTCAACGGTCAGGTGCAAATGGAAATATGAAAGAATGACCTAGTTTTCGAAAGAACTCGAGAGAAACAATATGAATCTGTTTATAGTAATGGACTGGGTCAACGATAGACCGACTTTAAAATAACAACTTAGATTCTATCATAATACGACTCAGCTGCCATTCGGCTGTCATTCGTGGATCTTTGACAGTCGCTACGGGTAATCAGAAGCCCGAAAGTCTGACAACCAGTCCTACCAAGGGGTTTCGCATTACCCAGTAACTGGGTTGTGAAGGTCAGACAGGCAGTCGCTCCTTGTAAAATACTGGTATTCAGCTGCATCTGGTTAGATTGGAAGCCAACCCCAACATAGTTGGGAAAAGGCTAGGCAGGTGATGGCGATTCGGAAAAGGATTGCAACAAAAATACGGTTCATTGTAGGAACGGCAAATTTCTTATCACATTTTTTTTTAAGTCTAGGCTAGTTGTAGGTATTTTCTTAATACTTCCGAGTCCATATAACCACAACAATTAAAAAAAAAACATTAAGAATTCGAGAGAGGTCGTATATAAAATGATGGAAGAATAAACTTTAATAAACTACATCTGCTTGAAGTAGTATAATCCAATAACCGTCTCGACTACTATCGGAATCAACATAATCAGCCTATAATGTCTTCTGTAAGAGGGAGTGGGCCATAATCCACCATAATCTGTCATCGATTTTTTGGTTCTAGGAAGTTTCCTCATAAAGTTTTCCTTTACCGATTTGAGATCAATAGTAATGAAATAAATTACTTCAAGTAAAGTACCTGGGCTCGAATCCACACGTAATTCGGGGGCCATTACCAATGAGCGATCACTGCTGTACTACCGCTAGCAATGTTCACCTCACTAACAGATAAACCAACCTGTCGGAAACCTGTGTGGTTTACTGCGCAATATCTTTGGTGCGGTTGAAACAATCCTATATTATTAGTTAAATTTTATCTTAAGAATAAGTCTAAAAGTTCGACATATTTTCTAAACAGGTAGACTGCGATAGGCTGAGTTGATTGGTTGGACATAGGCCTCTCCCAGGGTGCGCCACAACACCAGTCTACCCCAGCCACCTTCTTTGGGCCGTCCATCCATCTAGCTGGGGGCTTGCCGATATGCGGTCTTCACTGCAGGACTCGTCAGCTCCACCGGCCATCAGTCCTTCGACACTAGTTTGCTTACTCTGCAAGCTATGTCGGTAACTCCAGTTCTCTTACGGATAGTTTCATACAATAGCTGTCAATCCACAATATTTATTCCGTCGATAAAATTATGGAGTATTGAAAAATCAGCCGTAAGAGCTTATATGAAAAAATCGTCCTTATTTTCTAGTTCGGAGCTATCACTTCAACATTAAGTTTGAAACTCCAACTTCGGAGCTTAAAGTACGTCTAATCTCGTATTTAAGATTATAAAGGGCTGATTGTTTCTGTAAATGGACACAAAAAGACTACCGTATTGTCTCTCCTTCTCCATTTAGTCCAACCAAAGAAGATCGCCCATTGTGGCAACCTATGTAAAATTTCTGTCTGTAATTTTATGGTGAAATTAATCAAGAACATTCTATTCTATTCTGATATTACCTAAGCCAGATATTTTATGCGTGGAATAAAATTGTCATTTGAGAGTATTTGCAAATTGCAAAGGTTAAGATATAATAAGATATCCAAGGATAAGATTTATACTACTATAGGAGTTTATATGCACGCAGCGTTTTATCTGCGCATTCCATGTAATTCCGTCTTCTACCTAGAAAAGGCAGCGCTAATTGCGTTTGTAGCGCGTCTTTTCTTCAATCGGTCCATCATTACTGAGGAACGTGGTCACTGGACCTCTTTAAGCGGATTCTGCCTTCATCGACTCCAGTCCAAAGTTGCCACCAACTGGTGAAATTTGCTTGAGGACGTAGCTTCTTTTACTTGGTCGGCCTCATTATGCTCTCGTAAAAAGACGTCATTAGCATAGGCTATAAAATGTTGCTCGAATAAGCCCTTAAATAAATAATAATTACAAAAAATTAAAATGATAACTGACCTCAATAGCCAGTTCGAAATCTTTCCTCTCTATCGTGCCGCTCTGATTGACATCTGAAAAAGGGGAAAAGTTTTAACAAGGACTATAAAAAGTCCCTTTTTAAAACTCTCAAAGAGATATTCTTTAAAAACATTACCAAAGAAAACGTTGAACACGTAAAGGAGCTTCTTCCGCCGGAACTCGGAAATAGACATGTTTTTTATCTGCAACAAAAGAAAAGGAGGATTAGCAAAGGACTCCGGCAAGTACAGTTTGAGAGAAATTATAATTAAGAATTTGTAACTTCGCTCAATTAGAACATCCAGTCTTATTTTGTTTTTTTTAATACGGCTTATTTAAAACAGCCGGCCTATACTGAAAAATCTCACCGTGAAAACGTAGGTGAAGTGAGCTGTCATACCACCTGGGCCCAAGTCTGCTATTTTTATAAATTCGTCATTCCAACACGATCATATTGTCATTTTGGTAAAAGTTCGTAATCTGCTAAATTCATAATGGTCGATCATTGGTCGGTCAATGGCACAGAACATTATACGATACTCGTAACGAATTAAAAGCAGTGACTGCACAATGACGTTCTAATGGTAGGTCACTGATCAAAGGAACTGTAATAGTACATTATGATACATGTGTGCTATGTTGATCATTATGCACGAGGCGATATTATCGCGCGAGCCGCAGGCGAGAGCGATAAGAAAGCCGAGTGTATATTGATTAATGCACACGCGTTTCATACGACGTTTTTCAACACACTTGCGAGGAAAAAAAACAGACTTGTATTGTTAAATATTAACTTGTATGGAAAATGGCGCGCTGGTTTTGTTTTCCCGCGCGCCGTGCTAGCCAGCACTAGCTATGCGCGCGCAACATTGACTCATTTTAAATATATTAATCTATGGCACAGACAAAACCGATACAGCCTATAGAAAAAATATAATAAACACAAACCTGAAAATTGCAAAAAACCTAAGAATTTCGCAGTCTACCACTGCGCATTCACCTTAAATTGTCTGTGGTCCCCTGCGAGTTCATTTTGCGACCAAGGACAATACAGATACAGACTATTTAAAAAAAAAATGAAATATAGCCCGCGGATTTTTTCTTTCGGCATGAAGTCTCTTTGGGCGCTTTCCGAATTAGCTATAATTGCTCACATCACAGCGCTCACATCATCTCCATGGACGTAATATTACGTCCATGCATCATCTCACATGCGTTCCGATTTAGATATTACTATTATGACTGCTGAGAGCTGGCAACAATTCGGAACACTCGTCGTGAACGCGCTCACATGACAGTGCTTACACAATGTAAAAAAGATATTATTACAGTATTTCTTTGTATAAACACCACATTTTCTTCTTCAGTTCTTCTTCTTTGGTTAGGTGGCGACTGTCAGCCAGAAGCACAATTTCAAAAATGCCACGTTAGTTTAATTTAAAGATGATGCAACTCAAAACAAAACACACACTGACACAACCTCATACACACACTGTCATTTTTGACACCGCTCACGGTGATATTATTCTAGGGCATGGTCGGCATTATCGCAAGATGGCGAATGTCATGACGTCATCTATGACGATTCACGGGACATCGTTATCGTTATCGCGCTCACGCTAATTCGGTTATTTCCCAATTCGGAACACATCGATTATTTCCCAATTCGGAACGCAGGGTTTGATGAGATTAAAAAAGCGCGCGTCTCCGACTAGTAAATAGTTATCTGTGGTATTACAGAACATGTGGAATAAAGTAAAGAAAAAGCACGCGTTCGTAATACACTCCATTATGGACCTAAAAGCGGTTCAATAAGAGCCACTTTACGAGCAAGTGTGTTGAAAAAATTTTTTCAACACACTTGCTCGTAAAGTGGTAGAAGAAGAACTGAAGAAGAAATGTGGTGTTTATACAAAGAAATACTGTAATAATATCTTTTTTACATTGTGTAAGCACTGTCATGTGAGCGCGTTCACGAGTGTTCCGAATTGTTGCCAGCTCTCAGCAGTCATAATAGTAATATCTAAATCGGAACGCATGTGAGATGATGCATGGACGTAATATTACGTCCATGGAGATGATGTGAGCGCTGTGATGTGAGCGATTATACGAGTAGCTAATTCGGAAAGCGCCCAAAGAGACTTCATGCCGAAAGAAAAAATCCGCGGGCTATATTTCAATTTTTTTTTAAATAGTCTGTATTGTCCTTGGTCGCAAAATGAACTCGCAGGGGACCACAGACAATTTAAGGTGAATGCGCAGTGGTAGACCGCGAAATTCTTAGGTTTTTTGCAATTTTCAGGTTTGTATTTATTATATTTTTTCTATAGGCTGTATCGGTTTTGTCTGTGCCATAGATTAATATATTTAAAATGAGTCAATGTTGCGCGCGCATCGCTAGTGCTTGCTAGCACGGCGCGCGGGAAAACAAAACCAGCGCGCCATTTTCCATAGGTACAAGTTAATATTTAACAATAGTCTGTTTTTTTTCCTCGCAAGTGTGTTGAAAAACGTCGTATGAAACGCGTGTGCATTAATCAATATACACTCGGCTTTCTTATCGCTCTCGCCTGCGGCTCGCGCGATAATATCGCCTCGTGCATAATGATCAACATAGCACACATGTATCATAATGTACTATAGCAGATTACCACCTAAGTCAGTAATTCATTTGTCATTATGTACGAGATTACCTATCTATGCCATTTCTTTCAATGGAGTGTCAGTGGTTGACCATTGGAAAGTCATAATGACGCCATTATATTAGTAGATCATCCAACTTGTCAAAATCAACAATTATGAAATCAATGATAGACCATTCTGACACTATTGTAATAGCAGACTTGAGGCCCTGATGCTAGGGATTGACATTATTGACAGCTCACTCTGAGCTCACTTCACCTAACTTTTCACGGTGAGTTTTTGCAGAATCGATCGGCAGGACGTTGTCAAGTCTGACTATAGGTACAACGTGGCACGGAAAACCTATCAAACTGAAACTTTCTCCAAGGGACCAATATCGTAATCGCGACAAAATATCAGCTGTCCTTTAAATTTGGGTCGAATAGGTATTGAAGTTTTTCATGGGACAGCTGATTATTTGTTCGCAATTACGATGTTGGTCGCATAAAGTGTACAGTTTGATGGTCTGTTCCACACCCTTAAATATGACCACACGTTTATAACACACGCTGTGTAGCAACAAGAAGACATTTACAATTCGTACCAAGACATTCACAAGTCGTACCATGTGGTCACAACGTTGGATAGCTTCCAAGGCATCCCTTAAATATGACCACACGTTTATAATACACGCTGTATAGCAACAAGAAGACTTTACAAGTCGTGGCAAGACATTTACAAGTGGTGCCATGTTGTGGTTACAATGTTGGATAGCTTCCAAGGCATCCAACGCTCATCAATGGACCCCCGAAGGCCATTATTTTGACCAATCGAACCACAACAACGCAATCAACAAAGCCATTCTGCGTTTATAGCATAGCATAACGTCACACCCGTATTTCCCGAAGGGACAGGCAGAAGTGAATCTAATTATTCCCACATTTCACCAGTTATGTTACAACGTTGTAACATAACTGGTATATAATCATAATCAGACTAATATTATAAAGGCGAAAGTTTGTGAGTGTGTGTGTGTGTTTATGTTTATATCGTCGTTGCGACTTTAAGACCTATTATGTGTCACTTTTGGCAAAATCACTTTTTTACGCCAGCCGATTCTACATTTTGAAGCTCTATCGAATGCAAAAACTCTCATGTGTATACGACGTTTAAATCGTAAGTTATTTACGAAATTCAAGATCTCCAATGTGCCTGCTAATTAAAAGTTGGTGCTTAAAAAATCTTATGTGTCAACTAAAATTGTTTTAATTTTTTTACAAGAAACTATTTTGTTAAAAGCACGAAAATCATGTGGCTGATACCTATATTTTTGTTGTAGGTAGTTGGTTTCATTATATTTTTTTTTCAGTAGATTTATCGATTTTCTCATAAAATTGATTTTTACACATAAGAGATCTTAAAGTCGCAACGACGATATGTTTGTTACTTCTTCACGCTCAAACGGCAGGACCAATTTTGATAAAATTTGGTATGGAGGTAGCTGACACCCTGGATTAACAAATAGGCTACTTTTTTTCCCTATATTCCCTCGGAATCGAAACTTATGCTGGTGAAACCGCGGGGCGCAGCTAGTACATACATATCAAGAACAGGGATTCTTTAGATGATAATAAATTAAGTATTCAGCAACACATATTTATTCATAAACTAGGTTATTAACTCAAGGAACAAGATTTTTCATACAAACAAAATCCCCCCCCCCCTTTTCACCCCCTTAAATTTCCAAAAACCCCTTCTTAGTGGATACCTACTCTTCACAAAGAACACACCCTCCAAAATGCATGTCATTAGTCAGTCAGGACTTTGAATTATATATAAATATAGATAGAAGATTCTGTGTTAATAGTATGCTGTAGTGTTGTGGCACACACGGAAAGCAAGCTTGAACAAGAAATCCTAGCCGAATTTAGCATGACGAAAATTACGCTCATCACATCACTCATGGGACTTCCACCTAAAGATTAAAATCGTTAGATTCGCTCGACCGCGTCAAAATATGGTCACGATTCTGTTGTAAAGATCGCTCACTCGTACTGAAATTGTAATATCGTTCCTTGCGGGATGTGAGTTCACTCTTGTAAGGGTCGCAGAACCTCACTTAAGATTCAAGCATTACTTAAAACCATTTTCAATCAATCAAATGGATTTTAGTAATGCTTGACTTTTGAGTAAGGTTCTGAAATACGGTCTTAGTATGGGCAGTTTCTCGCGTGACCTAAGTACGAAAAGGGCAAACTTAACGATATAAATCTTTGGCGGTCGGTACACGTAGGACGAATTTCACCAATGAAACTGAACGCAATTTGTATGTGCTGAACATACTGCGTTCAAGAGCTATCAGTGTCAAAATTGCTGTGAAATATCGACACTGAAACCTCTGGAACTCGGTTTAGAAGTACTGATTGCTTTGTTTCGTTGGTGCAATCCGCACTTAGATCTGCAGTATGTTTTTTCAGATTGATTAACATCATCACAAAAGAAAACAATCTTAGAAAGTGTTATTATTCAACAAATATCTACTATCTATATTTTGATTAGTCATCATTCATCATCCATCTCCTGCCCTTATCCCAATTTATTTGAGGGTTGGCGCAACATGTGTTTTTCTACAATACTTCTCTCATATTCGTCATCTCGGTAGTCACCCCCTTTGTAACCATACCAGCATTCACACAGTCCATACATCGTTTCTTTTGTATTCCCCTACTCTTATAGCCATCGACATTCATACTCAAAACTATCCTCACGACATTTTCCTCATTCCTCCGTCTTACATTCCATCTTATATTTTGATGAGCATCAACCCAAAAGTGATCAATTCATAAAATCCCTATTAGATTCTAGTTTATATAATCACGAAAGCACCCTGGTTTAATTAAAAGTCATCACACTAATATTATAAAGGCGAAAGTTTGTGAGTGTGTGTGTGTTTAAATATGTTTGTTACTTCTTCACGCTCAAACGGCTGGACCAATTTTGATAAAATTTTGTATGGAGGTGGTTGACACCCTGGATTAACATATAGGCTACTTTTTATCTCGATATTCCCACGGGATCGAAACTTATGCGGGTAAAACCGCGGGGCGCAGCTAGTTAGTATTAAAACGATACGGAAAACACAAATCACTTTATGATAAAGGTCACAATAGCAGGGAAACTACCGGAGGCCAAATTTCATACAATCATTATCCTCGAATATTAACTTTAGTTTGTTATTATGTTAGCTTAGGAGTTTATATTATATACCGCTGGCCCGGAACTTAAAGGGCTAAGGAAGGAACTCGGGTGGGTTTTAGTCAGGCAAGAGTCGTGACACTCCCTTCCGCTCCACACAGAGCGGGAGGGGTCATTTGATGATTTCCCATCCGCAAAAAAAAGGAGTTTTTATATTATAATTGGTATTTTATCTAATTATACATATTTTAAACTAGCTTCTGCCCGCTACGTCGTCCGCGTGAAATTTCTTGTTCTCTCGATCTACCCCGTCGCGTCGCATCGCCTGCACTATTAATTATTTCGTTTTTGCTTCGCGTTCTTTTTAACTTTTTTTTTAATTTTTCCAAAAAAAAACCTAAATCTAAAACCAAGATTTTTTCGAGTTTAAAATTATAGTTTTTAGCTTAGTAGGTACTTTATAACTTCGTATGTCATGAGTTTCCTAGTAAAATGAGTATTTGAACGGATATCCTGTTCGGAAAATGGCTAAATATACAATTTTGAACTTTTTTGGAAAAACGGCCAATTTACGAACTGTATCTCCAGTCCCACCCATCCATGAATCTACCGTGGCTAACGTAGCTTAACCTTCAATCGACACGTGAGGCTGTTATTAATTAGCCACGAGCCCCTCAAACTGTAAACTACCCTACTAAGTATGTGTTTTAGCTGCGTGTTTTCTTAAGCTTATGAGATCCCTTTCAATCTCGATGAATGAATATTTTATACTCGTAGAATGTTGATTTAGGATACTTAGTTCTACTAAATAAATAATTGTATGAATAATGAAACATGTTTTTGTCGCTCGTTCCACTAAAATCCCCTAGCCCAGTCCCCCAGGGGACTACACAGCACTCAATGTTCCACTACGATGCCCTAAGGGATCATATAAAACTCCAATTTCCTTTTGGATCCCCTAATTGTTTGAGAATCTTATGGGTACCTATTATGAACGAAAACAAGACGTAGCTTTTGTACTGTTATGTTCTACTTGTAGAGGGGCCCGTGGCTAAATAATAACAGCCGCACAAGTCGATCAATCAGGTTAAGCTACGCTTGCCGCGGTTGGTCTGTGGATGGGTGACCATCTTCACATACCGTGACCCCTCCGTGGCTCGGAAAGCACGTTAAGCCGTTGGTCCCGGCTGTTATTCTTGGATCTTTGAACGTCGTTACGGGTCGTCAGAAGCCCGAAAGTCTGACAGCCAGTCTTACCAGGGGGTATCGTATTACCCAGTAGCTGGGTTGTGGAGGTCAGATAGGCAGTCGCTCCATGTAAAATACTGGTATTCAGCTGCATCCGGTTAGACTGAAAGCCGACCGAACATAGTTGGGAAAAGGCTAGGCAGATGATGATGATGACGATGACTGTTTATTATGTTTACCATCCAAATTACAGATACCTATAAATGTAAGATTTTTTTTCAGGTGCGTAATATGTATTCCACTTCCGTACACAATTAAGAAAAATACACAACACAGAATGCTTTCAAGCCCATTTCCATCCCTTCTTTTGAGGCTAATTCAACACAAACGCGTTATCCTGAAAATCTGATCACGCACATTTTCGCTGCATGATAACGTTCCACCTGGCTCCGTACCATTAATTCCAAGCCGGAATTAACCCGAGGAGGGTAGAATTAACCCGAGGAGGGTAGAATTAACTACAGTCCTACCCGCATCAAAATGACTGACGGAGAGGAGACCGGTGATTTTGTGCCAACCAATAAAACAGTAATGAATGGAATTCTGGGATAGAGCGGACTTTGGTTACTTTTGATGAATGTCGGATATTTTTTTGACAGAATGAAGTTAGCGTTAGTTACTATTTGATAATTGGTATTTGGTCTTTTTTTAAACTATCTAATATCGAATAGAATATTATAATAAAATACTCTTTATTATGTACAGTCAACAAAAGAGATAAGTAGGTATGCAGGATCGTCGGATATAGTTGAAGTTTAGTAAGAAACCGATGGATGTTGTCGATTGAAATTTAATTTGATAAATGAGCTGTTTGTTTTCTATTAATCAAATTAAATTTTATTAAAGATTAAGACTAGTTTTATTAGATTTTTTTAAGATAGATTTTTTTGTAATTTTTTTTTTAAAGCTGAAGTTTGTTCGTTTGTTTCTTTGAACGCGCTAATCTTTAGAACTACCAGTCGGACTGGAAAACATCTTTTTGCATTTGATAGCCCAATTTTTGAGAAAGGCTATAGACTAGGTACTTAACATCAAGTTAGGATCCTTAGGAGTCGAGCAAAAAGAAAAATAGAAAGAATTGGAAGTTTTTTTTTTTCATAAATAAGCTTTATATTTGTACTCAATACGAATATGTCGTATCTGTGCCCATTTTACTGTGTAAGTACATAAATAATAAAATAAATAAATAAAGAACGAAGAAGAAATTTCACGCGGACGAAGTCGCGGGCACAGCTAGTTATAATTAAAAAGAGGTCGTTATGTTACCTTCCCAACATTCGATGTTCAAAAACGGCACAATGCCACAATATTAGATGACACGTGGAAGTAGGACGGCCGGCATGTCATAATTATCTGACGCAAAAACATAACCCTCCTTCTGGCGCAGTCAGGTAAAAAGAGACAACACGACGAAAACTTGGCTAATGAATGAGACAACACGACGAAAACTTGGGTAATGAATGAGCCAAGTTTTGACGTGCCACTTGCGGAGCGCGTATAACTTATCTACCTCGTTTTAGTTATAATATTATTGGGCATTTTACGAACACTGAAACATGTTTTTGTGGGTATTATGAAAAAACTGGCCAAGTGCGAGTCGGACTCGCACACGAAGGGTTCCGTACCACAAGGCAAAAACGCCGAAAAGAACACGTTTGTTGTATTGGAGCCCCCCTTAAATATTTATTTTAGTATTTGTTGTTATAGCGGCAACAGACAACATCATCTGTGAAAATTTCAACTGTCTAGCTATCACGGTTCATGAGATACAGCCTGGTGACAGACGGACAGTAAAGCCTTAGTTATTAGAGTTTCTTTCTTATTATTGTATCAGCAGCAAGGTGTTTTAAGTTAGATAAAACCAAAAAAAACAGATTTATTATTATTATTTTTTTATTTAAATTTAAAGCCGTTAATTATTTCAAGGCCTTTATAATAAACACTAAGTACAAAGTGTACCTTTATCCTAACAATTACGCAAAAAAAAAAAATGTCACAACATGTCGTTTGATTGTATGTTTTTTTTTTATTTCATATCCTAATTAACCCAAAAAAACAAAATATAAGGACATGGCAGTGGTAGATACCTCTACATTATGGGGTTTATTTATAAACGATGATTAGAGTTAAGTAAAGTGAATATGACCACATCGTCCTGCCGGGTCAGCGGGATTGTCCGAAAGGGTTACCGCTGGCCCGGAACATAAAGAGCTAAGGAAGGAACACGGGTGAGTTTTAGTCAGTAAGAGTCTGACACTCCCTTCCGCTCCACGCAGAGCGGGAGGGGTCATTTGATGATATCCCATCCGCAAAAAAAAAAAAAACCACATCGTCGTTGGAGTTAAGTGACGTTTAAACGTCAAAAATGTTAAGCATTACACAGTCGCTTATCACTATGTACTTAACTTTAAGTAACATTTAAGAATAAAGGGGTACCTATGTCGTAAAAAAGGACTAGTATCATTAACCAGAGAGAAAAAACAGGGTATTCCTCCGGTTTCTCTCTGGTGAATATGGAATGGACGCATACGACTACGTGACCGTGTAGACAGCCGGTCGATTCTGTAAAAATCTCACCGTGAAAACTTAGGTGAAGCGAGTTTGTTTTTGCTAGGAATTAACACTATTGACAGCTCACTCTACGCTCACTTCACCTAAGTTTTCACGGTAAGATTTTTACAGAATAGCACCGCTGATAGACATAAGGATGTCGTAGTGTCGTTTGAGAACTTGAGAGCTAGTTAAATAAACACTCTTAGCATCTATGGGAGTTTTGTTCTAATCACACTAATATTATAAAGGCGAAAGTTTGTGAGTGTGTGTGTTTATATATTTTTTACTTCTTCACGCTCAAATGGCTAGACCAATTTTGATAAAACTTTTTATGGAGGTAACTGACACCCTGGATTAACATATAGGCTACTTTTTAACCCGATATTCCCACGGGATCGACATTTACGCGGGTGAAACCTCGGGGCGCAACTAGTAGCTAAATGATTCATATCGTAAAAGACTCATCAATTACGAATGATAACTTAGTAAGGTACGGGAATCCCCCCAAGGTACCTTTGACAGGGATAGGGACGTTAATTGCTCTAATGGAGGCCCAGTATTAGTGCTGGGTCCTCAAATATGAGATGGGTCTTTCGATAACTCACGACATATTATGTAAGTTCTGGATAATTAGCTTTTTGATGGTCGTTCTAGTTGATTGCTACATTTAGAGACGTTAATTTTAGAGTAAGGGTGCCGTTACTCGACCATGACGTGTCTGACCAATAGAATTAAGGCTTCTTCAAACAGGCGCGGCACGCGATAAAATTGCGCGCGACACAAAGGCACCGCAAGTCGCACAACGAGCGGTGACTTTGTTTCGCGCGCGATTATATAAAATTCAAATGATGAAATGAAATGATCAAATGATTTTATTTTTTGTAAGTAGGTTTGTACCAACACTTTTACACGTCAATCATGTTTTTTAAAACTAGATGAAGTCGGCGTTTCCTATCTGACTACTCTGAGAAGAAAGGCCGAAACAAACTCAGAGGTCACAGTCTCTTTTAAAGTCCAGACATAATCTTGGTCAGGTTATATGAAGACCATGTAGATCGATGTCTGAGGTGGTCTTTTGAGGAAAGAACCACACAGATTGAGAGGACCTGTCCAGTCAGTGCACGCATTTGTCAAAAATCGTGCAACTCAACTCAAGACTTAAGGAGCTCAACGATTCGACGAACAATACCAAAGAAAGGACATTTTTGGGTCAAAGTCCTGACTGACTGATATATCAACGCACAGCCTAAACCGCTGGTGAATGTTTCCGAAACTTCTAAGGGTTCCCTATTGGCTGTCCTAAGCGATAGATTGTCGACACATGGCGTCTGTAATAACACGGATATTGATACCGCTTGCCTTTACGTGCCTATTATACAAGGTGTTGATTTGCATCCTCGTCAAATTTCAGGAGGTTGTCATAAAAGACATTTTAGTATTTTAGTACTTAGTAAAGTAAAAGGCGTTTGTTTGTGTGTAAAAGCGCGGTTACAGGGCTAGTAACAGAAGGGCCGCGTTTAAATACGGCTGGTTCACACTTACGGATTTCCGTAAATAAGAAAAAAAAAACCTACCCATTTTAATGTTGATTTGGGTCGAGAATCATTAGCGTAATTACGTCCTTGAATTTGACTAGGATGCAAATCAACACCTTGTATACAGCGTGTATCAGAAACGTGTCACATTTGGGTCAAGTATTGAAGTTTTGTATGAGACGGCTGATTTTATTTTTTCGGGATTATGATGTTGATCCCATGGAGAAAGTTGTTCAATTTGATGGTCTGTACCACACCCTTAAATATGCCCACACATTTCTGAGACACGCTGTATGGTATATGAGGTTTTGTGATATAAGTTCATGGACAAAGGGTTTTCTATGTAGGATTGTAATGGTAAGATAATACAGAACAGAAGAACAGTAGGTATTGTAACAACCAGGGGGCCTATAAAGGCCACTTTGGCAGAATCATAAAAGGATAACATTATGAATCATAATAAGGCGAAGACAGTCCGTGTTTTTCTTTTTTTCGCTGCACTACGTAGGTATAATCAAAGAGATTGGGATTGGATTGATTGGTATTTTAGCACAGACAAAAAAGAATAACTGAAAAATCATTCACCAATATAATTTGATACGATTAACTTAACAGTTAACTGTCCATTATGATTCATAATATTATCCTTTTATGATTCTGCCAAAGTGGCCTTTTTAGGCCCCCAGTAATTTTGTCTCATCCTTTTTAGGGACAAGGCAATCTATCTGCCGAGCCTTTTCTCAACTGTATTGAGATCGGCTTCCAGTCTAACCGGATTACGACTACGATTTTACATGAAGCGACTGCCGATCCAATCACTGGGTAACACGTGAGACTGATTGTCAGACTCTTAGGAGCGTTTACGCCGAACGTCATTTCATACAAACTTTCAAGCCCTTGTTTTCCGAAATGAATGAACCAATTTTAATGAAACTTCATACGCATAAGCAGGATACAAAGGTCTAAAAAGTTAGTAGAGAACATTTTCGAAAAATAGTGTTACAGCCAAATTAGACCGATTTTAAACTTTTCATAGAAACAGAGATTTCCAGTTATCTTTTTTTAAATAAGACATTTCGAAAATGTTCTCTACTAAATTTTTAGACCTTTGTATCCTGCTTATGCATACGAAGTTTCATTAAAATCGGTACATTCATTTCGGAAAACAAGGGCTTGAAAATTTGTATGAAATGAAATGTAAACGCTCTTAAAGAACATTTTATCGATATACTTAATCGATAAAATTTTCTTGAGACATTGCTACGAGAAGAAAAAAGCGAAGCAAACTAGCGAAGTGCAAACTAGTACCATGAATTGAGCACATGATACCTACTAGTACTTCTAGAATTGAGCACATGATACCTACTAGTACTTCTAGAATTGAGCACATGATACCTACTAGTACTTCTAGAATTGAGCACATGATACCTACTAGTACTTCTAGAATTGAGCACATGATACCTACTAGTACTTCTAGAATTGAGCACATGATACCTACTAGTACTTCTAGAATTGAGCACATGATACCTACTAGTACTTCTAGAATTGAGCACATGATACCTACTAGTACTTCTAGAATTGAGCACATGATACCTACTAGTACTTCTAGAATTGAGCACATGATACCTACTAGTACTTCTAGAATTGAGCACATGATACCTACTAGTACTTCTAGAATTGAGCACATGATACCTACTAGTACTTCTAGAATTGAGCACATGATACCTACTAGTACTTCTAGAATTGAGCACATGATACCTACTAGTACTTCTAGAATTGAGCACATGATACCTACTAGTACTTCTAGAATTGAGCACATGATACCTACTAGTACTTCTAGAATTGAGCACATGATACCTTCTAGTACTTCTAGAATTGAGCACATGATACCTACTAGTACTTCTAGACCCTTCAAGGATAACATTTTTTTGTCGATGATAAAAGCTGTTTCAAAAGTCAAAATATATATAACAGCAAGTCCATAAATACACAGTGTAGGTATTTATTTCCAAAGTTGAGTCGTTAAACTCAGTAAATTGAACGATATTTTTACTAAAACTATCTACTAATAGTTTTTAAAAAAATTGCTAAATTGTCGAGACACTGTAATACATAGAAGAAGCAAAAAAAAAACTGGCCAAGTGCGAGTTGGACTCGCACACGAAGGATTCCGTACCACAAGGCAAAAACGCCGAAAAAAACACGTTTGTTGTATGGGAAAAATAAAATATTAAATATTTATTTTACTCTGTTTTTAGTATCTGTTGTTATAGTTAATGAGATGCAGCCTGGTGACAGACAGACAGACAGACAGACGGACAGTGGAGTCTTAGTAATAGGGTCCCATTTTTACTCTTTGAGTACGGAACCGTAAAGACAAGTCCGTTCACATACCTAATAAATTAGATTAGACGACGTAAAACCCTATATATTGTTGCCAAATAAGAACTGCGTAGACCTATAAATCTAAATTCTCCGAGAAAATGGAGCTAAAAGCTTCATGTAAGAAGATGTCATGTAAGACTATCTACTGAAAGTTTATTTGGGCCAAGTCTTGGCCTGCTCAAACTCCTCCTCCCATCCGGATTTTGTTGTTCAGAATTTTTTCCAATTTTTCTTTACTTAAGGAGCTTACAGGAACTGAACGCAAAAAACGCAAGTTTTAGAAACAATAAAAGTACATGATCGAGTACAGTAAACAAAATCAGAAAAATATATGATATTCTTCAGGAGATATTATGCTAGGTAGATAGTGTGTTAAAAACATAATACAACTAATTTGATACCATTGAAAAAAATCATGAAGATACCTCTAAAAACTTTCTTTTTACAATAAAAACCATAATACATAATACTATACATACAATCATTCTGATTTTTTTACCAGATTAATCTACAAGCAACATACTAAAGTACTAGTGTTTTAGTTTTTTAGTTCAAACAATAGATTTTTGTAAATAGATAATTGCTTCATATTTTGCAATAAATTACCAGCGTTGTGTCATCGCGCTTCTCTTTTCTATGCAGTCCGACAAAGACCGCGCTTTAATGGTCCACTGAAGGACTAAGTGCAGAAACCAAACCCTTAACATAGAACATAGAAGACCGCGCTTTAGGTCATGTAGTCGCCTTAAGTAGCGATTAGGCATGGAAGGAAAAGGGAAGGCCGTTGGTTGCGCAGCTATGGAACACAACATTGTCATGATTTCAAAATACTAATAAGCTTCCTTTCAAAATACTAATAAGGAACCTTCGCCACTGCAACACACACAACTGGCAAAATGTGGGTGTACCTACTACATAACAGCAACATACAACAACATTTTTGCCTAATCCTCCTGGGAATATAGTTTATGTTACGTGTACCAGTGTCCCTACATTACTGTTTATTAAATAAAACACACTTCATAAAGTTTTATGTATTGACGTCATACATTACTATCTCGGTAATAAAACCCCACATCCTTTACCATCCAAAGATATAACACACATATTAAATACACACCCAACACACCCACACTTTTGTGTACATGTCCCGCCATTAAAATCTCCGATTATTATCACAACCCAAATATACATGAAGGGGGTATTAAGCTCTTATCTTTGTGTAAAACAATGAATAATTCACAATTTCCAAATCCCTAGACGATGGTAATGTTTAATTTATGGTTCCCTGTAATTTGCTGGAATGAAGATATGTGTTAACTTTAATGTTATTTGTTGATTAGCTAAGCCCGCAACTTCGTCCTAAAATAAAAGTGGCCAAAGTCACGCATTATAACATCTATCTACCACGGAAAGTCCCGTGAAAATAGGTCCAGCTGTTTCGGAGATTAGGCGGAACAAAAAGACAGACAGACAAAAAAAATGACTTCTAAAAATTGTTTTTTTGTTATAAGTACCTACCGTCTATACTTTCATAATTATGCATTTAGTAAAAAGCTGTTATTTTGACATTACAAACTTCAATTTTATTTATTTGTATATTATGTGCATATAGATTTTGTTTTTTTTAAGAATGTTTATAGAGAAGAAAGAAATGCTAACGTTTATTTGGCCACAGTTCGTGAAACAAAAAATTAAAATAAAAAATGTAAAGAATTGCTATCTATCATAATTCATAACACAACATTTTGTCTTCAATTCCCAAAGGGTTAGGATGAGGTGTATCTATAGTACACCTACATTTCGCAAGTTACTTCTAAGTCCCATGCAATAGGGGCGAGCCTATTGCTATCAACCGGGCACAAATCCTGCCGGGTCAGCGGGATTGTCCAAAAGGGTTACCGCTGGCCCGCAACTATCAGCGCCCCGCCGTTTCACCCGCATAAGTGTCGTTCCCGTGGGAATATCGGGATAAAAACTATCCTATATTCTTTCCCGGGACTCAAATTATCTCGGTACCAAATGTCATCTAAATCGGTTCACCGGTTTAAGCGTGAAGAGGTAACAGACGTAATGTTTCCGTGGATTAAAACGTATAAATATTTTCATTCAAACGTTTGCCTTTGTGATCTATTTAAGGAGTTAAACTCGTCTCGGCTAAAATAGGTCGAATATTAGGTCAGTAAGTTCTGGGCTGCAAATAGCTGGACTAGAAAAGCCGAAACTGCGGTGGTGGTGAGTGAAAGCAGTCTGTGACGATTAGCACGCGTGGTACCGCCGGAGACCCGCAGCGCCGGAGCCGTCCCCAACCGAACCGTGACAGAAACCATGCATGGTTTCTATCACGGTACGGTTGGGGGCGGCTTCCAGTCTAACCGGATGCAGCTGAATACCCAGTATTTCACATGGAGCGACTGCTTAACTGACCTCCACAACCCAGTTACTGGGTAATACGATACCCCTTGGTAAGACTGGTTGTGAGACTTTCGGGCTACTGACGACTCATAACGACTGTCAAAGATCTACGAACGCATCCGGGACCAACGGCTTAACGTGCTTTCCGAGGCATGCAAGGGTCACGGTATGTGAAGATGGTCACCCATCCACGGACAGTAATAGTAGCGTACTAGTACATCATACAATAAATAGAAAAATAAACACTAAAACAATTAAAAAAGAATTTGAATACTGCGTTATAGTTTAAAAAGCTGTTTTTTACTACTTAACGACTTACATAAAATATTAAAAATACTTTTCTTAAATATAGGTAGGTACATAATTTACCACCGAAAACATCAAGATCGTAACTGTGGAACAAGTCATCATTGCATCTTCTGAGGATATAGGAGGAAAGGGGCGCATTGTATTCGTATACTTGTTTCGAATGGATTTGATCGAGAAAGGTCTAGGTATAATTTAGAACTCTGGCGGACGGCCTAGGTACAGTCAACAAAAGAGATAAGTATGCAGGATCGACGGATAGGTATAGTTGAAGTTTAGTAAGAAACCGGTGGATGTTCTCGAATAAAATTAATAGCAAACAAACTGCTCATTTATCAAATAAAATTTCAGTCTACAACATCCATCGGTTTCTTACTAAACTTCAACTATATCCGACGATCCTGCATACTTATCTCTTTTGTTGACTGTACATTCATGCTCAGCTGACTCACCAAATCTGGGCAATCCACGCCTTGATTTACAACTTTAAATAAGAAAGTTAAACCTAAGAAGTCTCCACGCCATTGTAACGATTTCATTTTGAAATGATCATCTAAGTAGGTAAATAACAATAATAAAGTTCAAATAACAAGACTTCAAATCCATTACAATACAAAACACGACACAAAAATACAAAATCATGACAATCACGCGACCCTAATAAAATACAAAAAACTACCCTAAAACGCGTCTCGTGACTGTCGATATTAAAATAAATGGACGGAACAAAAGCACACGGAATTTAACTTTCGCATGTGTAGAACGAAAGTCGAACCGAGACCGTATCACATATTTACATAAGAAATTACACGTTCTTTGGAACACGTGAAAATTCCCGCGGCAGCCGTAGGGTTAGCGAAATGGGTTTGCGGTTCCGCAATTTGAATTTGGAATTGTTGGTTAGCTAGTTTTGAAGACAATGGACGTAATGTTGACGTTACTGAAAGGTTCAGTCATTGTGTGCGTCTGTGCGGTATGTGGGGGTGTAATGTATGTATGTATGTGGGGGGAGTGTGTGTGTGGGGGGAGTGTGTGTGTGGGTGGGGTGGGTGTATGTAAGAGAGTAAGATAAGCATGATTTTAAGCGATATCTATTTAGCCCATAATGTTTCCTAGCTAAGCAAAGACCTCTCTTTCCCTTCTTCACACACGTCTAAGGCCGCTTTCACATTAGAACGTTAGCAGCGCGACAGTAGCGCGGCAGAAGCAGAAACCTTCACGCACGCTTCTGTTTATAATATGAAATTCTGACTGCCGCGACGGTCGCGCGTCAGTCGCGCTGCTAAAGTCGCCTAAATGTGAAAGCGGTCTTACGCCCATGCAGTCATTGTGGGCCAGTCCTTTCGGTAGGAGTTAAGACTAACTGCCATTCTTAAGTGGAATTGGGCCGGACATGTCTGCCGCATGTCAGTTGAACTGAGGGCTAAAAGAGCCGCAGATTGGGTTCCAATATGACCTCTCAAGTTCCGCTAATGATACCACAATTGATTTTCTATTGTATCGTACGACATAGGGTACGCGCGGTGCTTGACCGGACGCTAGACGACATCGCGCTAGACCAAGACCAAGACGAAAGGGAAAAATTAAAAGGTTAAAGATTAAAAAAAAAACTGACCAAAACTGGCCAGGTGCGAGTCGGACTCGCACACGAAGGGTTTTTCCGTACCACAAGGCAAAAACGCCGAAAACAACACGTTTGTGTGTTTATAGGAGCCTCCCTTAAATATTTATTTTATTCTGTTTTTATTTGTTGATATAGCGGCAACAGAAATACATCATCTGTGAAAATTTCAACTGTCTAGCTATTTTAGCACGGTTCATAAGATACAGCCTGGTGACAGACACACAGACGGACAGTAGAGTCTTAGTAATAGAGTTCCGTTTTGAACCTTTGGGTACAGAACCCTAACAAAACAAAATAAGGCTACACGTGAACATAAACAGGGACAAATACAAATGTGCTCTTCCAACTATAGGAAACCACATCGTTCACTTATTATTTAGATAGATAAGAGTAAGTTTGACAAGAACGAAAATATAAAAAAAAAATACCGGAACGGTTACCGTTGTGAGTGACACAGTGATAAAGGTCATGCCACGCGTATCAAATCAGAAAGGGATCGGTACCGTATCGCCTTTCGCCTCGCCGTCAAACAGGCGTCAACCTAACGTAAGCACGTAACCAAAGCGGATCAGAAGCTCCAAAACGTCGACTCGACTGCGGCTAGGCGACGACGCTGCGCTTACGGCTCGCCGACCGCTGGTTGATTCTGCAGCAGGCAGGCTGGATGGGTGAGAGGGGCAAGGGTGGACGAAGAGACGTAAGTTCGGGTACGGAGAGACGTAAGCACGGGGACGACGAGCCGTGACGACGAGCCGTAAGCGCGGGGACGACGAGCCATAACGCACCGCACCGCAGTTCGTGAGCTTGTCCCGAGGCAAGGCGATTACGTTACGATTCCGATGAATGTGCGTTGCAGTAGGGAGTTTCATACAAAGAATACTGAACGGCTCGAGTTGATACGTTGCCAATCCCTTTCCGATTTTATACGTGTGCTATGACCTTTAGGATGCAATTAGAAGCTTGCCTAGGTTAAAATAAAATAGCAGAGTCACGTACCTAACTTCTTTTCATTTAACTAGTAGATACAAAAAAAAGCATTGTCTCAGTCAGTTCATAGCCTTTTCTTAACCATTTTGGGGTCTGCTTTCAGTCTAACCGGGTGCAGCTGAATACCAGTATTTTACATGTAGCGACTGCCTATCTGACCTCCACAACCCAATTACTGGGTACTTAATACGATACCCCTTGGTAAGACTGGTTAACAGACTGTCGGGCTTCTGACTCTCTATCACTGATCTTCGGATGACAGCCGGGACCAACAACGATTTAACGTGCATTCCGAGACACGGAGAGGTCTCGGTATGTAAAGATGGTCACCCGTCCACAGGCCAACTGCGGCAAGCGTACCTTAACCTGATCGATCCACCTTTGCGGCTGTTATTATTTAACCACGGGCCCTTCCCTCCTCTCGGTGTTTCAGTCAGTTGAAGTTCCTTTTAATTTGAATAAACCAACAAACTGTAGGCCCAACGTGAGGAAAAGTCTTCAAAGAAGATTTTGAATTAATTTGGAATTTATTTCTGAAGAGGATTAATTAGTAGATACCGAGTTCCTTGGCATAATTTACTTAAGAGAGTTAATTAAGCAAGCTTATTATTCATGGTGATTAATTAATTATTTTTAGGAGACTGTTATGGTTTAGATTCACGACAGTTACGACAGATAACAGGAGGAGTTTTTGAGAAATAGAGAAATATGATGCATCCGTGAAAGTAGCTACCTACTCATAAATATGAACAACTTTACTAGGGGATAAACTCTAATAATAGCAAAACAAAAAAACATCTTTTTCATACTAGCTGGCCCGACAGACACTGTCCTGTCCAAATGTCAATAGTTAGTACAAAAATCCCATTGAAAAAAGGACGTTAAAGGGCTTCAAAGTTCCATGGCATAGTTACCTAGGTATGCCAGGCTCCATATAAAAATCTCAAATTCCCTTTTTCCAGGAATTAGGAATTCCCTTTTTCCTGGAATTAGGGAACCTTTATTCAAATTTTCAGGAAAACTTTTCAACGTATCTTTCCATAAACACCTAATACGAACTGTAACGAACATCTTAAAACAAAACAGAGCCAAATCAGTTCAGAATTTCTCAAGTGATACGCTTACCAAGGATCCGCATTTCATTATTACGTATTTATATAGATAGTTTAATTGCAGAGCTGCAATGAAACTATCTATATTTATTATGAAACAGCGGAATATTTTTATAAAAATGTCGATCCTATGGTAATCATTGTTCATATTTATGAGTACTTTTAGCCCCTGGAAGGGTGCTATTTAATTAAAAGTCAGCCAGTAGATATTAGGTCCCCAACAGGACCGACGAATATTTGCGATTCCATTTTACACGATACAGGAATAAAGTTTTTCTGTATGACTAAGTAAACGAAGCCTTATTATAATAATAATAATATAATAATAAAGATTGACCATTGACTATTACAAATTAATATTTGTTATTTCTTACGACAATCTAGGTAGGTGGTTAGGTATTAAAATAAAAGTAAACAACACACTAAGTCATACACTGTATATTAAAAAAAGGTTTAAATTTGATATATAAGTAATCTACATTCTAATATACATTGATTGCTCGATGACCTCAGTAGAGCCTCCGAAAGAGTGGGTCTTAAAATGAACATGGACAAAACGAAGGTCATGTCAAATGCCCATGTAACACCCACTCCCATAAAGATCGGAGACGCTACACTCGAAGTCGTGGACGAGTATGTTTACCTCGGACAAACTGTCCAGTTAGGTAGGTCTAACTTCGAGAAAGAGGTCAATCGTCGAATCCGACTCGGCTGGGCAGCGTTCGGGAAGCTACGCAATATCTTCTCGTCCCACATACCGCAGTGTCTCAAGACGAAAGTCTTTGACCAGTGCGTGTTGCCAGTGATGACTTATGGCACTGAAACGTGGTCGCTCACAATGGGCCTTATAAGAAGGCTAAAAGTCACCCAAAGGGCAATGGAGAGGGCTATGCTTGGAGTTTCCCTGCGTGATCGAATCAGGAATGAGGAGATCCGCAGGAAAACCAAGGTAACCGACATAGCCCGCAGAATTGCCAAACTTAAGTGGCAGTGGGCAGGGCATATTGCTCGCAGAACAGATGGCCGATGGGGCCGAAAGGTTCTGGAGTGGCGACCACGTACCGGAAGACGTAGCGTTGGAAGGCCTCCCACAAGGTGGACCGACGACCTTGTGAAGGCCGCAGGAACCCGTTGGATGCGAGAAGCACAGAACCGGTCGAAGTGGAAGTGCTTGGGGGAGGCCTATGTCCAGCAGTGGACGTCTTTTGGCTGAAATGATGATGATGATGATAAAAGATTTATTGTTCAACTAGGACTAGATGACATGCTAAGGTAATATAATATAAAGCACAAGCATAAAGTTTCTATTAAAAATGTGACATTGCAAAAATCATGATGGAATATACCTACTTGTAAAAATATCTTACGATGATATAAAAAAGTAGCACACTAGTTTGCTCAATTTGAATATAACCATAATTAAAGCAGATATTTTATTTGTTGTATTTAATTTGTAGGAATTTTAGATAATGTCTAAGCACTGGTACTGAGACTGAGGGCCCGTGGATAAATAAGCAGCCGCACAGGTCGATTCGATCAGCGTAAGCTACGCCGCGGTTGGTCTGTGGATGGGTGACCATCTTTACATACCGTGACCCCTCCGTGCCTCGGAAAGCACGTTAAGCCGTTGGTCCCAGCTGTCATTCGTGGATCTTTGACAGTCGTTACGGGTAGTCAGACGCCCGAAAGTCTGACAACCAGTCTTACCAAGGGGTATCGTATTACCCAGTAACTGGGTTGTGGAGGTCAGATAGGCAGTCGCTCCATGTAAAATACTGGTACTCAGCTGCATCCCGTTAGACTGGAAGCAGACACCTACATAGTTATGGAAAAAAAATTCGCGGCGCATTCACCAGATCCTGGACACACCATAATAGGTGTAATCGGTTATATTTAAAATCGAGTCGGTTCGCTAACAAGATTTTCTGAACCCTCGTTTCAAAATGTAACGTATTTGTTTGACAATGTTTATCTAATGTATTAAAATTGACCTTGTTAGGTGTGATTTATTGTTACACATTCATTTTATCTTGTGTACCTTTGAATTCTGGGCGACATTTGTTAGAACGTTAGAGTGTAGATTTTTCGGCTTAGGGGGATAAACAATATCAAGTTTTTTGAACAAAACGTTATAAAAACAAATAAAGTAATAATATTCTCGCCCCATAATAGCTCAACTGTCACTAATGAGACAATTACTTTTTCTATTGTTACCGATCTTTAGAATTGTCACCAGTCTTCCCAAGGGGTAACGTATTACCCAGTAACTGGGTTGTGGAGGTCAGATAGGCAGTCGCTCCATGTAAAATACTGGTATTCAGCTGCATCTGGTTAGACTGGAAACTGACCCCAACATAGTTGGAAAAGGCTAAGAACTTTTAGGAGACTGACACATAATTTTTTTCATCTTTTTCAAACTGAGATACCTGACGCAAATTGTTATTCATATTCAACAAAAAGAAAAAACACAAAAAAGTAATCCAGCGAGCTCCTTGAAATATCATAACTCAACCAACTCAACACAACATAGCTTCGAAGGGAGATAATAGCCAAAAAAAAGTATTATCGCACCATTAACGCCAGGTGATGTAAGAACTCTTTGTAGCCATATACAACGGGTGTAATAAAAAAAGTGATTTGTGAAATATTTATGGTAATATTTCGCAGAAGAGCTGTAAGTATGAAAAATATTTTCTTTATACACACCTGCATATATTGAAAATATAAATTACGTATAGGTACGTGAAAAAACCAGGTAGGTATTTGTTTTATACATTTACCCTTTTTTGTTTTTGAATGAGATATTTTATACTATCAATTTTAATCCATTCTGTTAATTGATTAAAACGGACATATCCCGTCTTCCCTGTATTTTTTATTCCAGCGTAGTACAGTCAACAGCAAAAGTAGATGATCAAAATCAGAAATTCAATACTAATGAACGGAGTTCGCGTCAGACCTGTGTGGCGTCAAAGTGATTCAAAAGTATGTGATTGTAAATTATACCAAACATTTACTACTAGTACAGCTGCCATATATTCGTGATCAGCTTTGACTCCTATTGAATTTCTGATTTTGATCATCTACTTTTGCTGTTGACTGTACTATCTAGTATATCATATGTAATATCAGCCGCACGGGTCCATCGATCACGTTAAGCTACACTTGGTCAGTGGATGGGTCCTTACATACCATGACCCCTCCGTGCCTCGGAAAGCACGTTAAGCCGTTGGTCCCGGCTGTCATTCGTGGATCTTTGACAGTCGTCCAGTTGTCGGTTGTCAGAAGCCCGAAAATCTGACAACCAGTCTTACCAAGGGGTATCGTATCACCCAGTAACTGGGTTGTGAAGGTCAGATAGGCAGTCGCTTCATGTAAAATACTGGTATTCAGCTGCCTCCAGTTAGACTGGAAGCCGACCCCCACATAGTTGTGAAAAGGCTAGGCAGATGTTGATACTCGTGGGTTACAGCTGAAAATTAGCGTCAGGTGGTGACCTTGTGTTGTCATCTGATATTATGCTGAGCTGTGGCCCTTTTTATGGCAAGCATTGTTTTCTGTTCTTTATAGTTTTAAGGTGTTTTTTGTTTACTGTAATGCCAATAAACGCATTTTTCTTTCTTTACTTGAAAAAAAGGATGTGTGCTTATGACCACACGAAGGAATTGAAAACTTACGACTGGAGCCGAATAATACGCGATTCAGCGCCGAGTATATACGATTCAGCGCCGAGTATACGCGGTTCAGCGCCGAGGATACGCGATTCAGCGTCGCCGCCCGAATGGAGCCGAGTATACCCGATTCTGTATCCCCGACCCTAGCGTGACGGTGCAGTTTTGTTCACTGTTCAGAAGAAGCGCAAAGTGTGCCTACATAAGTTTTCACTTCACAAACACAAAGACAAGCTTGATGAATGCCTTAGGACGGAAAACGCTTGTGAAAGTCATCATTTCATGTTGATTTTATGATAAAACATTGTCAAAATATCTATTTTCTTTCACATTTTAATGACACAACCACTTAATTTTCCACTTACAGAGTTAACAACTTACAACAGCCGATGCAGTCTGTAATAATCTCACCGTGCTTAGGTGAAGTGAGATGTCAATAGTGTCAATACCCAGCATCAGGAATGACAGCTCACTATAAGCTCACTTAACCGAAAGTTCTTCTGTAATAATCTCACCGTGCTTAGGTAAAGTAAGCTTGAAGTGAGATGTCAATAGTGTCAAAGCCTAGCGTAAGGAATGACAGCTCACTTTAAGCTCACTTCACCGAAAGTTCGTCTCACGAAAGGAGTGTCGTAGACGCCACTGTCGTTAGACGTAATCATAAATAATGATTTGTTTATTTATCCACTGATTAATAAAATGCTCAATCTTAGACAAATAGAGAAAGGGGTCTGAGGTAGAAGGATAGTAGTAGAAATTTTGCTAACTAATCATCTGCCTAGCCTTTTCCCAACTATGTTGGGGTCGGCTTCCAGTCTAACCGGATGCAGCTGAATACAAATATTTTACAAGGAGCGACGGCCTATCTGACCTCCACAACCCAGTTACTGGGTATTACGATAACCCTTGGTAAGACTGGTTGTCAGACTTTCGGGCTACTGACGACTGTCAAAGATGACATCCGGGACCAACGTTCCGAGGCACTGAATATTTCTAACTACTTATATAATATTAATTAGTTCCACTTATTGCCACGAGACTTCTTTCGTCAAACGTTCTAAGCTTTCAGGGTGAGATTTTTACAGAATACACCTACTGTACCAAAGTACCTATTTAAGGTTGGCCATGAACAAAAAAAAGTAACTCGAGACAAAATGTCGAACGCAAAAAGAAATTCTCACAAAGAAAATAATGGCAGGTACCTACTGCATAAAATATTTCCACGCTGTTACGGTATTGTAATAAACGACAAAGGGAAATGAGTTATGGTGGCACTCGCGAACGACGGATTAGCTGTTAGAGGGGTAATTCCTGTATCTATAAGATCATCCGCATCCTAATCTCATTCCCAATCTGTCTGAAATACTTGCCAGTTTTCACTAACAATAAGGACAGATTTCACCAATTAAAATTAACGCCATCAGGGGGCCTAAAAAGGCCACTTTGGCAGAATCATAAAAGGATAACATAATGGACAGTTAGCCGTTAAATTAATCGTATCAAAATCCCATTGGTGAAGCATTTTTCAGTTATTTTTTTTTTGTGTGTACTAAAATACCAATCAATCCGATCCAAATCCAATCCCAATCTCTTTGATTACGCCTAAGTAGTGCAGCAGCAGAGAAAAAAAGAAAAACACGGACTGTCTTCGCCATATTACGATTCATAATGTTATCCTTTTATGATTCTCCAAAGTGGCCTTTTTATGCCCCCAGCACATCCAAACGGCAATCGCTCTAAGAAGCAGTTAAGATGTGCGGATCGCATTCAGTTTCGTTGGTGAAATTGGCACTAATTTCTCTACATTTTTGACAAGTTTTTGACGTTTATGCTGAGATGAGATTGTCTAACTAGTCTTTTACCAGTCAATCAAAGTGTAGATATCTATGGTAAACAGGCTTACAATTTTCATTTGATAATTGCCTATACATAATATTGACTACTTATATGGCCTCCACAACCCGGTTACTGGGTGACCCCTTGGTAAGACTGTTTGTTACATTTTCGGGCTTCTGACTTGTAACGACTGTCAAAAATCTATACGTGGCAACCGGGACCAACGGCTTAACATGCTATCCGAAGCGCAGAGAGGTCTCGATATTTAATGGATGGTCACCCATCCACGGACCGACCTCGGCAAGCGTAGCTTAACCTTCGATAGACCCGTGCGGCTGTTAAACTTAAGTGGAACTGGGCTGGAAAAGTCTGACGCATGTCCGTCCGATGATCGGGTCCCACTAAATGCACGGCGCCATCGTGGCAGGCCGAGACGAAGATGGCGGGACGAGCTTGTCCTACCGTAGGAACTGGCCGGCACTAGAAAAAGACAGAATTGTGTGGAAAAGGGAAAGGGAGGCCCCATTGCCCAGTGGGATAATACAGGCTAGTTAGATTAGATTTAGATTCATATATGACGGAGAAGGTATGTTTGTCTCGTTATCATCAGGCATATTTTAATTATTGTGGGCGTACTATGGTTAGTGTTGGTTATTGTGCAATAGAAAAACTGTCTATAGTTCAAATCAGATTATAATTTACGTACAGTTTAATCACACTAGCGAATCACAGAAACTGTCGCGCGATACGGAACGCCCGACAGTTTCTGAGCACATGTTGTCCGTACGATGTCCAATGGTGGCAATGGTCAAGTCCGCCGCTCTACCTCGAAGCTCGCTCTCCTCGACCCCCCCACGGACTCAGACTAGACTCTGTCCAGCGCCACCAGATGGCGCTGACGTTCCGAATAGTCAAATGGATGACGTATTTCCGACATATATTTAAAGGTGAAGAACAGAAAGACAGGTACGGTAACAATAATGAACAAAGAAACGAGATGGAAACAAAAACTCGAAACCAGTAATTTAAGGTTGGTTACCTCGAAATCTTGAATAGAATTGTTTCTTTTGTCCGAAAAGAAGATTTTTCAAATTAGATACTTAATTACCCTGCGGTAACACTGTGGCAGAATGTGTCCCGAAGTTTCTTTTTGTTTCTGTTTGTTTGTATTATGTGTCCCGGCTAAATTGTGTACGAAGTTCATTAGGAAAGCATTACGGATATATTTTGTTAGGTATAGAAAGTATTTCCGTGACTCACTGACTGATAACTGAAGTTGAACCGAAAATGGACTTGAACCGAAAATAGACTTGAACCGAAAATGGACTTAAACGGAAAGTGGAATTAGGTCGAAAAAAAACCGCCCTGATTTGCATTTTCGGCCGAAACCCGAAAATGAAAAACTTTTTTTTTTGTTTTCGATAGGTTTTTCGTTGGTACTGTCAAAGAATAGCTGCTGTGATTTCAGCATACGGGCAATTTAAATTGGTTGATTTGCTTAAAGACTTTAGTTAGATCATTGTTTTCGTGCTATGAGTCTCAAAAGTATAAACTAGTAGGATGGTCCACCAAGGAAAATTAGCGGGTTGCGTGTGCCTACGTAAGGGAGTGAAGAGTGGCCATAATCCTTCAAAAGGAATATTATAGGGGATTGCGTGTTTATAACACGAAGGATTAATTAAACGTGTAAGAAACAAGGGAAATTATAAGGATTTATAGTCAAGTTGTATGTGTATATTTAGCCTTTTTTTATTTGTGATGTGCGTTTTGTTTGTGCAGAATAAACAATTTTTTTTTTTTCTTTTTTTTTCTTTCTTTTCTTTCTAGAATGATGGAAAATTGAATTATTCTATCTATACAGGGTGGCAGGGATCGTCGCACAACCTGTTGTCATGGATTCAGTACATGATTGTAGACGCCCAGAGTTGATTTTTTTTGTCGTTTATTAAAAAAAAATCTGCTGTTTCCTACAAAGTTGCAATACCTACGCGGTCAAAATCGAATAATTTCAGGAGGGACCCGTGGCTAAATAATAACAGTCGCACAGGTTGATCGATCAGATGGGTGACCATCTTTACATGCCGAGAGTCCTCCGTGCCTCGGAAAGCACGCTTTGACAGTCGTTACGGGTACTCAGAAGCCCGAAAGTCTGATAACCAGTCTTACCAAGGGTTATCGTAATACCCAGTAACTGGGTAGTGAAGGTCAGATAGGCAGTCGCTCCATATAAAATACTGGTATTCAGCTGCATCCGGTTAGACTGGAAGCCGACCCAAACATAGTTGGGAAAAGGCTAGGCTCATAACTTTTTAATGGCTTTTTATTTTACTAATCTGTTTCCGTACAGACAAAATTAATAATAAGACAAAACGATATCATGTTTAACTTTGGGTGCAAAATATCAAACAGCGGAGTAATACCCTCCCGAAATTTGTATGGAAAAAATATCGACTAGTGCCATTTTAAGCAGAAGTGGAACTAAGCCTTTATTCAAGACATTACTCAACTACAATTCCAACGGATATCCTTTGATGTAATTAACAATTATTTTAATCTCTCATTGTAACGGGGGTCGGTTTAAATATTAAACAGCTCAGAGGTCAGAAAAAGGTCGTTTATTGCTTTACATGAATAGTTGGGGATTATGAATATTTATACAGAGTCGTTAGCCTTCGGAAGTTTCTTAATAAAGCGAGATAAGGGTGCGAGGAGATAGTTTGGTATTGATCTATACATATTGTAAACTAGCTTCTGCCCGCGACTTCATCCGCTTGTTCCCCGACCCACCCCGTCGCATCGCATCGCCTGCCCCCGCTGCCACTTCGTTTTCGCTTAGCGACCTTTCTAACTTTTTTTCTTTTTGGTCAGCTTCTAAGGGTCATAGCGTGAGGTTAAATAGCCTATAGCCTTCCTCAAGAATTGGGCTATCAAATGCAAAAAAACTCAAATCCGAACGGCAGTTCCAGAGATTAGCGCCCCAACCTAAGGCGCGGCAAATTAGTTCCGCGCGGACTATACAGTACTGACTAATAATTTAATACAACACAGCATGAAATATCAGACCAATCAAATGAAATATACGACCACAACTTCATCAAAACATAACCCTTATTTGCAGTCGAGTAAAATAAAAACAGACAGCCCATTTATAAAGTTTTAACGTTACACTGTTAGCCCACGTTCGCACAGGCGTAAAGGTATCGCGCACTGGATTTTTTACTCTCCGTGTTAAGCCGAGCATGTAGAATACAACAGCGTGCATCCCAGTGCGTCAAAAAACACTGTACGATTATCAGCTCTCGGCGCTTAGCAGTGCGTTCAAAATCCAGTGCGCGACAAAATATACCCCGGGGAAAACTCGCCCTTGCCAACCTGGGCTTAGTACAAAAAGTCGGAGCAGCACAAACAAAAGTCACCATAACGCTGAAATCGTTTGCCCGATTCACAATTGAATGACAGCTGACAATTTTTCATTTTAAAATGGCCGCGTACAGGTCTCGCCTTTTGTCCGGACGCGATAACTCAGTCGACAAAGCCGGGCTTTTTTTTTAATTTTCCGAATAGTTAATCCGTGACAGGCGGCCATGACTTTTGCCTTTTTTTCCCATTCATTGCTTTTGGCCACTGGGAAATAGTGGTACACGGATTTGTTTTGTTTTCAAACTAAACTAGCTTTTGCTACTTCGTCCGCTTGGCTAGTGAAGGTTTTAGAAAAAAATGTCAAATAACCAAAATCTTACCAGCACTGGGGTATTTATTCTTTAAATATCTCAGATAATGCTGAGATAGCTATTTGATGCTATTTGGCCTACCTCGGGACCATTTTTTTTTGTTTGTAATGTTAATTTTAAATGCTCCTTTTTAATGTGCGTGTCCTGTACGTATTCTAAATTAAATATGTTATCCTTTTATAAGTCTGCCAAAGTGGTCTTTTTAGGCCCCCTGTTCAGCATAAATAAATGTCAGACAACAGCATAAATGAATGCCTGACCTGACGTTGGTTTTCAACTGGACCCTATGTTACGAGGACGTCTAAAAAAAAATAACAGGCAGACACGAAAACCGACTTCAATTAATAATATTTATAGATACTATAGATAACTAGATTACTTACGAACTATTAACTAAGTGTTACGTCATTAAAATCAAATAAAAAATGAAACTTAGATTTAGAGTCTTGATATAAGTTTTAGTAATAAATGGTTGTTCGCTATATAAATTAATCAGTTGTCAAATAGTTGTAACAACAACAGTTGGCAGGGTACTAACTTATGTTACATGCTTTACATAACTGGTTAGCAGAGAAGCTAACAGGAATGTATACATAAACATATCATACATAAACTCACGACTTCTGTCCATGTGGGTAGGCAGAATCTACAGAACGCCACCTGCGACGAAAATCATCAAATGACCCCCTCCCCGCTCTGGGTGGAGCGGAAGGGAGTGTCAGACTCTTACTGACTAAAACCCACCCGTGTTCCTTCCTTAGCCCTTTATGTTCCGGGCCAGCGGTAACCCTTTCGGACAATCCCGCTGATAACCTAGGACGCTCCTTACTTACGCTTTTTGCTTTGTTTACGTTCATACAACAGCGAATTAATTGCGTAAAACATTATCAGTAGGACTGAATGGCTTTCATTTTGACAGTTCAACGACATTCATTGCGTGATAGAGCAGACAAATTTTTCGAACATTATGAAGCAATAAATTAGCAATTACCTTCAAAATTTTCAATATTCTGCGATATATCGTGTGATACGCATTAAGGATGATACATAGGGTACTTTTAACCCTGGTAGTATGTTTCCGTAGGATATCGGCTTCTGACAACCCGCAATGACTGTCAAAGATCTACAAGTGACACTAGGGACCAACGGTTAACGGTCTTGCCGAGGCACGGAGGGGACCCATCTAGCCATCTAGCAGGGCCGTCTTTACCTATTGTGCAGGGTGTGCGTTGCACACGGGCGCAGCGGTTCTAGGGGGCGCCGAGCGCCGCTCGCTTCGGAGCCCCACTCGGCGCGCGCGATGGCCGGCCGCGGCACTTTCAAAGACCAACGTAAAAATAGCTCCGCTTTCCATACATTTTGTATAGCATCTGGAGCTCTTCTTATATTTGTTGAATTACACCAAAGCAAGCCGCGCCACGAGCGGCTTTTACAATATTAACTTTTTTTTCAACATGAAATAATGTGTAATACACATTATTAAAGATTATATTTTGAGTGTAGTAGTGAGTGTCACATCGCTCGGCGGCACCTTCGTTTGAAAACACGCCGACAATCATATTGCCATAATCCATAATCAGCCTATAATGTTCCCACTGCTGGGACACAGGCCTCCTCTCGGTGAGAGGGAGTGGGCCGTAATCCACCACGCGGGCACAGTGCGGATTGGCAGATGTCAATGTCTTCGAATTTTTGGTTCTAGGACATGCCGGTTTCCTCACGATGTTTTCCTTCACCGTTTTGAGAGCAGTGGTGATGAAATAATTTACACAAAGTAAAGCGCCTGTCTGGGTTCGAACCTACGACCTACAACTCGTCAGTCGCGGCCGTTACCACTTGGCCACCACTGCTCTAATCATATTGTGAATAATGCGAATTCAACTGTTTGGGATAGACAATAAAGTTCAAATTGCCATGCCATGGACGAACGTCAAGCGCGCGGCATTTCTGAAAAGCGTGAGTACGCGTGGCGCGTTTGCCGCACTGTACTACCGCTCGCTACACGTAATTTTGCGAAATAAGCCTTGGCGCCATGGATTAAGTTTTATATTTGAGTAAACATGTAAATATGAAATTTACTTCATATTTGCGGCTTTTCTTTTGATTGAAATTTACCTAATAAGTAAGATTTAATTTTGATATTAGCTGAATTAGTCTGCCACAAGCACAACTGTTGCGAATTTCGACGGGGTCGGAGCACTCGTCAAAAATTATTTAGCTACGCTACCAAATTTCAGTCTGAAATCTGAAAAAACAAAACATTTTTTGAAAAAAAAACCATAAACTTGTGCTTTGTTTTTTCTTGTCACTCTTTCGGCTTTCCTTCCTAAAAATACTTTTTACCCGTGTGTACAGTGGCCCTCGCTCGCAGTGAGCTTCCCAAAGTCAAATGTTCCCAATTGATATTGAACTTTGTTTGATATCAGGTCGTAATTAGAATGAAGAAATTTCAAAATTTGGACATTGTTAATGATGTAACATAACATCTATAGAGACATGTTAAAATGGGTACGTTTTGGCTTGTTAGGGTAAACACCAGAACACCCTGTATAATTCTAAATATACAGTCAACAGCACACCATGGTATCCAAAACCGACGAATTTCTTCTTCATCTCCAAACAATAGTTTATTATCCATTGGGGAAATTTTACAATTTGTGGTAACTTGATGTGCTGTTACTTGAACTTTGTACCATTTTGACCGCGCGCTTACTAAGGGACGCTTTTTTTTTTTTACTAAGGGGCGCTTGGGTAATTTTTGCACACGGGCGCTACATGGGCTAGAGACGCCTCTGCATCTAGCATCTCTGAGCCCCTCAAGTTTCAAATAATTTAAATACATACGGTTGAATTTCTTCTAGAAGAATAGTTACGACGACATTATGACGCAATCTGGTTTTATATATTAACATTACTATCACGTAAAGATAAATTGGCATTCCGCTGCGAAAATGAAAATGCTAAAAGAAACTAGTAATAAGAAAAGCGTGTTCAAGGAATTTGTTATCTAACCCTCCATATGGCAACATCAATACAGGATATATTGGTGTAGTCGGTGTTGCAAAAAAGAGAATAGATTCTTAACAAAACTTTTTTACCTTAGAGGATTTATTTAATATTCGGCACGAGCTTCGTACAAAGGACAGCTACAGGAAAAATTCAAGTGGTCTGTGTTGCCACTACAAAATTAGGTTACCAGAACTTTTTTACGTTAGAAAATGTAATATTCGGCACGTGTATCATGGAGTAGGTGTCACGGACTGGTTCGTAAAGAACCCGTATTATTCTGAAGTATTCAAGTCATAAAAGGGATGGTGCTAACTATTTTTAGCATAATCAGCCTATAATTTTCCCACTGCTGGGCCACAGGCATCCTCTCTGTGAGAGGGAGTGGGCCCAGTGCGGATTGGCAGATGTCACATGCCTTCGAATTTTTGGTTCTAGGTTTTCCTTCACCGTTTTGAGAGCAGTGGTGATGAAATAATTTACACAAAGTGAAGCGCCTGTCTGGGTTCGAACCTATGATCTAAAACTCATTGGGTCACCACTACTGCTCTTTCGTATTATTTTTTTTGCATAGCAGAATCTATTTTTTTGCCTACTGAATAAAAATGTCTACTGTAACTGCGCGGTCTCTCATCAAACTTTCCTGTCGCAGGTCTGCTCGAAGAAATTTCTAATGAAACAAGCATTACCTCTGGCCTTATAAGAAAGCTAAAAGTCACCCAATGGGCAATGGAGAGGCCTATGCTTGGAGTTTCCCTGCGTGATCGAATCAGGAATCAGGAGATCCGCAGGAGAACCACGGTAATCGATATAGCCCGAAGAATTGCCAAACTTATTGGCAGTGGGCAGGGCACATTGCTCGCAGAACAGATGGCCGATGGGGCCGAAAGTTTCTGGAGTGGCAACCGCCTACCGGAAGACGTAGCGTTGGAAGGCCTCCCACAAGGTGGTCCGACGACCTTGTGAAGGTCGCAGGAACCCGTGGGATGCGAGAAGCACAGAACCGGTCAATGTGGAGGTGCTTGGGGAGGCCTATGTCCAGCAGTGGACGTCTTTTGGCTGAAATGATGAAGCAGTACCTTTGTGCTCTTCTATATTAAGTAAATAACTAAAAAACCCAACATCTTTATGTCCAGTACCTATGGTTTTTAAACGACTGGTATTTTCAAACGCTATTGTACAAGACAGTGTGAATGTCGTGAGAGAAATTTTGAGTATGAATTTCGATGGCTTTAAGAGTAGGGGAAGACGAAAGAAACGATGGATGGTCTGTGTGAATGATGACCTGGTTCGAAAGGGGGTGACTTTCGAGATGAAATGATGACCTGTTTCGAAAGGGGGTGACTTTCGAGATGAAATGATGACCTGGTTCGAAAGGGGGTGACTTTCGAGATGAAATGATGACCTGTTTCGAAAGGGGGTGACTTTCGAGATGAAATGATGACCTGGTTCGAAAGGGGGTGACTTTCGAGATGACGACTAAGTACGGAAGAAAACGACATGTTGCGATGCGACCCCATAAATTGGTATGAGAATGATTATAATTGTACAAATACAGATCAAGGACGAGTTTACGTGGATATCACACTAATATTATACAGGCGAAAGTTTGTGAGAGGGGGTGTGTGAGTGTGTGTGTGTGTTTGTTACTTCTTCACGCTCAAACGGCTGGACCAATTTTGATAAAATTTTGTATGGAGGTAGCTGATACCCTGGATTAACATATAGGCTTTTTATCCCAATATTCCCACGGGATCGACATTTACGCGGGTGAAACCGCGGGGCGCAGCTAGTAAGAAATAAATGTTGAAAGGAGTATTTCCTGGATGTGCCATTACTTTAGAAGTGCTTTCGAGTTATCTCGAATACTACCTGAAGTGCTAGCTTAAGTACCTACGGAACGTTGACATTAATGTTGTCAGTTTTAGTGAGATGATTCTAGATAAGAACTTGAGCTTTAAATTTTCCTACAGTTTGTTGTTTAAGTTTTCACTATATTTTTTTTGTTTACCATAAGTAGTTGTAATCACAACAGGCGTTACGGGTAATCAGAAGCCACTCCACATTCATACTCAAAAACTTCCTCATGATATTTTCCTCATTGCCTCACGCTCGTTCCACTAAAATCGCCTAGATCAGTCTCCCAGGGGACTACACAGCACTCAATGTTCCACTACGATGCCCTAGGGGATCATATAAAACTCTAATTTCCTTTTAAATCCCCTAGTTGTTTGTGAACCTTATTATTGGGTCATTTTATTAAAAAAAAAAAAAAATATTCTCTCTGCTATGTTAGTTGTTGTCATGGTCTGGCAGTTTGCGTAATTAATTTGGCCTATTAGTAATTGGCAACTGAAAATTTCGCTAAATCAGGAAGTAAAATTGTTCTTTTTAATCATGAATTTAGACAACAAAAAATCCTATTCAATTAAAATCATAACCCCCATTGGATTTACGTCGGGTAAAAAAAGATTAGCGTTGACGGATATTCCTCATCGAAAACAGTTTTAATTTACCTAAAGAGGCGACGAAGAAAATGGACCCCTTCAGTTTTTAATAAAAGTAGGTTAAAAATAAAATTCATTGAAAGAATGAATCCCTCATAAATATATAAAAAAAATTAAAAATATATATTTTTTTTTAATTTGGAATGGGTTTGCTCTCGACTCTAGTCTAGGTCAGAGGTGACAGAGACAAAGTCGACGATGGAGTGAGCTTACCCAGAAGAAGCCTTTTCACACTAACTTTGAAGAGATTCGGGTTGTATGCGTTTATATTTTAAATTAAATTCATAAAAATCTTAAATTCACTGACAAATTTTTCGATTCACTTATAATTATTAGAAGCCGCACAGCCTAAAAAACCGCTGCATGAAATTTTGCACAAGAGTTCCATAAATATCGAAAGCAAGTACTAAAGAGCGTGTTATCTGAACACGGCTTAAGTAAAATTTGATGGATAAACTTTCATTATCGACTCACCAGTTAGATCTGATCACTCTTCAAATGAAACCTGAAAGCAAACAATTCAATTAATTGGATACCAGCAACATTATTAGCATACAATGTGGAGACGTAAAACAACAATAAATCAAAATACTGCTATTAATAATGCGTATGAGTACTTTGTAAATTTCAAATAAATCATAACATCAAAGGAAAAAAAGCGATTTTTTCTAATTAAGAGCGTTTACGCCGTATAGAATTTCATACAAACTTTCAAGCTCTTGTTTTTCGAAATGAATGAACCGATTTTAATTAAACTTCATACACATAAGCCGGATATAAAGGTCTAAAAAGTCACTCAAGAACATTTTCGAAAAATAGTGTGTGTGTGTGTGTGTGTGTGGGGGGGTGTGTGTGTGTGTGTAGTGTGTGTGTGGGTGCGTGTGTTATAGCCAAATTAAGACCGATTTTAAATTTTACATAGAAACAGAGATTTCCAGTTATCTTTTTATAATAAGACATTTTGAAAATGTTGCCCACTCTTGCCAATCTTTTACTAGCTATAGTGACTAAACTATTGGATATATTTGGTTCAATTTTCATACGCAGTTTTCATACGCAGACTGAAGGCCCAGTCAATTCAAATTGTCGCATTATCGTCTCCACCTTGTGTACCAGTAAGCCAATTGCCGTAACTAAAAACGTTCAAAATGTAGTCGCAATCTCATCTCAGAGATAATCAACGTTATTCAATAAACACCTCTATGTCATAGGAGTAACAGACAGTCCGCTGTGCAGGGCCTGCATGGAGGACGACGAGACAGCGGCACATGTGCTTCTAAACTGCCCGGTGGTCGCCACGTACAGGGAAAAGTACTTCGGTAACCCAGGTACCCTACGTGAGACGGTCAGTAACATCAAGGCGTTGCTGGCCTTCCTTGAGGGACTGGGGTGGATCGAATAATCGATTTTCCCACCCGTACGCAAAATACGCGCATTGACGTGGAGTTGCGGACACCAGCCCGTAGTACCTATTAATTAACGTTAAAAACGTATTAAAATGGAATGTATGAAAAACCTCAGTATTTATTTTGAACGAACTGTCACTCATTTAAAAAACTTCAATTACTTTTTCATAAAACTGATAAGAACATTGTCATTTAAAAAAAACTTTGACATAACATTTAAAAGGCCGTAAGTACCTACGATAAGAAGCGGTCAAGTGCGAGTAGGTGTCGCACACGAGGGGTTCCGTACCACCGTACAACATTGAACATTATTTATAAGAATACTTCAGTAAAAAATAAAGAATATAAAACGCCAAAAAAATGTTTATTGAATGGGGACCGACTACCCCCTTTAATTTTCTTCTGTTTATAGCTGTCATTGTTGAAAACGCTCTACGAATTTCAAGTACCTGCGGATTACGATGCAAAAGATACGGCCCGTGACGGACGGACGGGCAGTGGAGCCTCAGTTTTAGGGTCCTGTTTGGTTACGGAACCCTAAAAAGGCTGTGGCACCTACACAAAAATAGGACAACTTCATCCCCCATAATCCCATTTCCGCTTAAGTTAACTTTAATTGTTCTTTTCTCTCTAACTTTATAATCAGTTCCTTCCACACGACACATTTCTTTGAATTTCTTTCAAATTGTCAGACTGTTCATAAATTTCGCACGTTTTCCTTGACTAATGTCTTATCTTTGGCAATCTTTTGCCACATCCCTAGGGGTTGACTTAATATTTTTAACGTTATATCCTTACCCAACCGAACCAAACCGTCCCCCTAATTTATCACACCCAGCCAATATTTTTCGTGGCCTCTTTCTCGCTTTCTGATAAATTATCTTCCTTCTTTTAATGGTTACCGTGTGAAATATTGAGTTTGTTTCGGTTATGAATAGCAGCACTTAAGGGTCATGTTAAGGTACCTATAAAAAAATGTGATTTTCTTATGACAATGTCAATATCCATTATGATTACCTATTTTTTTTTTGTTTTATATACTTATTTGTAATCTGAAAGCGATGCTACAAATTCAAGATAAAACTCAGCATTTATTTCAAACAAACCAATTACAGGCACTTTTAAATTGTCACGGAGTAGGTCAGTTAGAAAATTGAAGCTAGTTGCCCATTACAAAGCGTAGATTGTCAGCAACGATTCAGACTCACAAGACCCTATCACAATAACTTGCTTACTTACGCAAGACCCTATCACAATAACTTGCTTACTTACGCAAGACCCTATCACAATAACTTGCTTACTTACGCGAGACCCTATCACAATAACTTGCTTACTTACGCGAGACCCTATCATAATATCTTGCATACTTACGCGACGCGACTGTTAAATTAAAAGTAGGTATTGTTAAGCAGCGCTTGCCTAGGATGGCCCGTTGATGGGTGACCAACCATTACACACCGAAACCCTCCGTACCTCGGAAAGTACGCGGTTGTCATTCGTAAATATTTGATAATAATCGCTACGGGTAGTCGGAATCCCGAGTCTGACAACCAGTCCTACCAAGGGCTAATTAGAAAGTTTGAAAAACTATTATTCTTGAACACTGTTTCTAGAAATCGCCGGTCGCGTGCTATTTCTGCTTCTTCATTTTCATCCATTTCAATGCAATTATCGATACAATTAGATACTTCGCCTGAATTTCAGGAAGTAACTATGAAAATTGTTACCGATTCTACAAAAAACCCTTGCAAATGAGTTATGATCGGTTTACAATCGCCAGTTATACGATTATGCAACGAATACAATAAAACTGTATCAAACATTGATATATTCAGCGATAAGCTACCGGTATTCAGAAAGAAAATCACGCTATCCTTGCCAAGTTGCTTTTAGTTTCATTTATTATATTGATATTTTTTAATTTTTTATTTTTATTCTTAACTTTTTGTTCATGTTTACTACCCATCTTACTTACTGTAGCCTGTTTTAGTTTACATTAGTTTTAGTTTAGCATAATATACTTTTCAAGGCAGCAAGTTAAATAATCAATGCTATGTACGCCGTAATTGTCATGTACATTAGTCCTTTAGTTATTAAGATTATTCTATATTAAGATTATTCTAGCATAAGTTTAATGTACGTGATGTGGCTGTTCTTTTTTTTTAAATAAATAAATGATGAATTGGAAAATGCAGATGAAAAATCCATTTTCAGTTATAAAAGATTGAATAGAATTCTGAATGAAAGTACATTTTGATAATATTTCCATATTTAAAAGAAATTCTGCATTCAGGTGACAGCCGTCCGCTAATCCGTGCGACGGAAATTCGATTTATATAATACTAGCTTCTGCCCGCGAGTTCGTCCACGTAAAATTTCGCCCCACCCCGTATCATCGCATTACCTGCCCGCGCTGTCACTTTGTTTTAGCTTAGCGTTCTGACTTTTTTATTTATGCTCGGCTCCCAAGGGTCATAGCGTGATGTTACAAGAATTGGGATATAAAATGCAAAAATATATCAAATCTGACCGGTAGTTCCAGAGATCAAAAACCCGGCCAAGTGCGAGTCGGACTCGCACACTAAAGGTGTGCGAGCCGGACTCACACACTAAGGGTTCCGTACCACAAGGCATACATTTTTTTTTACCCCGTTCAGTAGTAACGGGTGGTCAGAAAGTCAAAGATCTACTAATGACAGCCGGGACCAATGGCTTAACGTGCTTTCAGAGGCACGGAAGGGTTGGATATCCCATCCACGAACCGACCGCGGCAAGGTGTAGCTCAACAATCGATCGACTGTTATTATTTATCCACGAGCCCCTCACAGAAGTTGAAGCTTTGTTCTTGACTAAAACCGCGTAAAAGTCCTTGAAACAAAATGGATGAAAAATCCAAGTAGGTACCTTCTATAATAAACGACCTACTTTGCGAATTTCATTTTCGATAAAAGCGTCCAATATAAATATTATTATGGAGGCAGCTGCCCAGCTAAGATCGCCGGTAATTTGCAAATTTTATTTGAATTTTATCTAGTATCTAGTAAAAGTGTTTGTACAAACCTACTTACAAAAAAAAATAAAATCATTTCATTTAATCATATATTTTTTGAGCTCTGTTTTACGGCTGTTTTAACATGATACTATTTTATTTTTATGAAATTTTTTGATTCGTTTTCTTTGACATAGTTTTTTTTCTGGCTAAACTAAACGTTTTACGATGTCTACCTTCTGGCAGGGCCCTAAATATTTAGATAAGGAACCCTAAAACGCAATAACTGCGTCGCTAATTAGTACTGCAGTCATTATTATAAATTGTACTTTGAACCCAACCCAAGCCTTACCCATTTATCGGTATGAACGTCTCTACTTTTTTCAGTTAAATAGAATTGGTACTTGCAATCCAATTAAATTTGAAAGCCCGAGGAAATCGGAGCGTGGAAATTGAACAAAGGTACCTATTTTGCGTTGTAAAAATAATGAAATATATAAAATCGGGGATAATGGGCTTGAAGATGAATATAAAGAAGAAATCTTGTTCTCGCAAGAGTCTGTACAAGCTGACATTGACAAAAAAAAAAAATTGTGTCTCGTAACTTTGCATACACAGAGCAATGGTGGCCCAGGGGTGACCGAAGATGAATTTATAGAAGAAATCTTGCTCTCGCAAGAGTCTGTACTAGCTGACATATGATAAAAAAAATCGTGTCTCGTAACTTTGCATACATATAACAGTGGTGGCCCAGGGGTAACCGAAGATGAATATAAAGAAAGAAAAAGTATTTATTGCGACTCGTACAGGAAGATCACAAACTAAACTAAATACAGTAAAATAAAAATCCAAGAAAGCTGTTCTGCTGGGAGTTTGTTGTAAAAAACATAGCATGCATTTGCATACGGGACTTCCGGCAGACGTGAAAACTTATGAAAAAAAGGTTTTTTTTTATTAATTGTGGTAAGTATCTATCAAAAAAAACGTAGGTAATAATTTGTAAAAAATTCAAAGTCCTGACTAACTGACTGATATATCAACGCACAGCCTAAACCACTGGTCCTAGAGTAGAGACATGAAATTTGGAGGGTGTGTTCTTTGTGAAGAGTAGGTATCCACTAAGAATCGGTTTTTCGAGATTCCATCTCTAATGGGGAGGGTGGAATTTCACGCGGACGAAGTCGCGGTCAGAAGCTCGTTAAAATATATATGCTTTCACTGTTGGCCAAGCGCAACATTTCAGGTATCCTCTAAGAAACGGTTTTTCGAAATTCCATCCCTAAGATGGTGAATGGGGGGAGGGTGAAATTTTACGCGGACGAAATCGCGGGCTGAAGCCAGTTATAATAATATTATAAATTCTAAAGTAACTCTGTCTCTGTCTGTCTGTATGTTACCTTTTCACGCCTAAACCACTGAACGGATTTGGATAAACTGTGGGCCAAGCGCAACATTTCATACTTATAGCTATAAATTAGTGGTTGTAATGGCAATCATATCACTTGGTTTTAGTAGGTTTTATATTTTATTTATCCTTTTGATAGATTCTTACTTTGTAAATGTGAGGACTTTGTAGGCATTCATCAAGTACCTGGTACTTGTTGACAGGCCTACGCTTTCCTCCCATACCTACTGTAATTTGAAAACATTGTAAAAGCCAATTATTTTTCAAAAGATTAACCGTGGAGTTTCTTGCCGATTCTTCTCCATAGGAAACGACCAATTGGAACAGTGCACCTAGCTTCTGACGTTTCATAAGTGCCCATGTAGGTTTATATGAAATAAAATATTTTGATTTTGATATACAGATTTTCCCCTACAAGAAATCGCTCAACGCATATGTAAAGAAACTTCAATACAAAAAAAATCCCAGAGAATTTTGGGTACCTATACAAGAAAAATAAATGCAATTCCACTTTTTTCCTAATCCTTTTGCGCGATCGATAAGTATGTAAAACGCCAATTTAAATATAGCAACATTAATATTACATCTCGATATTTTAAACAGCCCCAACCATATCGATCGCATCCCTTACCCAATTTATAGCAAAATTATGCGCATAAAAATGAAATTTTTCCGTTTAACTCGAAAACCAATAACGACGAACGTGAACTGTTCTTACCTCACACATGGGTAAAGACCAAAGCAAGTTCTACAAGTCCTGACTGTTCGCAGTAAAAGTCCCTACAACGTCTTGCGTAATCCGCCCTACATACCAGTGCGATATTACGGAGTCAATGAGTACTGAAATGTCTCTAGAGTACTATGTTGACTTGGAACAGTACAGTACATCATTGCCGTCACGCGATCGTCCAAAAGCAATGGCCACGAAATAAGGAAACTTAATTATTTAGTCAAGTGTCATTTACAAGAGTGTCATTTAAACAAGGGCCTCGCTGCAGTTTTCTTGTTAACGAACAATTTATTTATTCGTTTGCGTCATTCAATGATAAAATATTAATTCGTCAGTTAGTGAAACGTTTGACACAATCACGACGTTTTCAGTGAACAGACATGACATGCCTTTTCTTGCCGATTGGCTCCTTGTTCTACAACGGTAGGAGAAACTATTCTTGAGCTCGTAACGACCGCGCCACGAAAGAAAACTGTAACCTGAACGTATCTAACAATTCCCAGATCCAAAAGATACAGGCGCCGCCAAGATTGGGGACCACATAACAAAATTAACATCGCCAACAGTTACAGACAAAATTATTAAGTTAAAATAATTTTAAGGTAATAATTAGGATAATGTTTAAATAACTTTAATTTTTGTATTATTATTTCAATTTAAACGAATTTAATTCGCAACTAATACCGTCACAAAGGCGTACAACAAGGACACTAATTTAATCAGGCACATCAATTCAATACGGAATAGTTACGCGCGCGTCATTTCACACAATACGAGATTAAGATCTTACAGAAAAGTTTTACAGAGCTCTACTAGACTCATCTGGTACTTGGTAATACGCTGTAAGACTACCCGACCTTTCATTTGTAGACTTTCAAAACTTTACCAGCACTTTTCAAGTAAAAACTAAAATTGATCAAGCACTTTTTAAATTGACTGACACGGTTTAAAAATATCCCAATTTTGTAGTATTTTTTTTTCTAATAAATTACCGCATATGTTTTATTTTCGTTCTAGTGATTCTAAATGTTTAAATACACTTTAAAATGTTCGTAGAAGCAAGCACTAAGTCGTGTTACTGAACGTACCTGGTGAGCGGGTGGCTTCGCTGACGGCCGGACGTCGAGTGCCGTGCGGCGAGGAGGATCCTCCGACTATACTTGTATCGCGCTGCAGTTGCAAAGAATCAGAGGGCCGAAGATTGATCGCCCTGGCATGCCCTGGATGCTCTGCACCTTCGATTTTACGCACAAATTGACTCCGTGTGAAGTTTAAACGAGGTTTCCGCACGATTAGGCAGAATGACTTGAAAATTCGATTAATTTCGATTTAAAAGCTAATTTAGGGGTAACGCGATGTATTTCGTGGCTTTCGTGCTCTCTACCTTTTGTGTTTTAGTTAATTATGGTGTTTAAACGAGTAGAATATGCAAGCTAATACCTATTTCTGAAGTGAAAAGTTATTTAGACGCGTTGAGCGATTTTTGGTAAGGGAAAATCATAACGGGTCGCGTTTCATTGAAATGTTAGCAGATTTGCATAGTTTTTAAGTTTTCACCTCTGCCGATTTTCCCCATGACTGTCAATGTTAGGTATTCATTTATTAAGAGGTAATAAGAAGACAAGTTGATGTAGGTGTCTGATGCAAGGGGTATTATCTGATGACAGTTGTCTTTAACACGCTTTTATTTTAACGACAATTATTACTTAAATTTTTTTGCGTCTTCGCGCCTTTGGACACTTCATCAGGATTGTATGGCCGCTTTCAAAAGGAAATGGATGAAGTGTTACACAAGATTTATAACTCAAACAAGTCCATTTTCACTTGCCGTGATTTTAATGTTAATTTATTAGAAAGCTCAGGTTCGTGCAGTAAAATTATTATAAGTCTGTTTCAATCATACAATCTAGCAAACCTATTTTTGGAGCCCACAAGAATAATCTCTCCTAGTGTGCCTAGGTAATATTTATACAGATGTTATAGCAAGCCACAAAGAAATGATAAATTTACTATGTTCTAGTCATTGCGAGCAAAGGATTACTAAGTATTCAATACCAATACCTACAACTGAGGATGGGTTGCTGCTGCAAGTACTTCGTTATACATAGTTTCCGACAAAGAACTCAAGCTCAAACTCAAACTCAAAGCATTTATTTCAATTAAACCAATTAACAGGCACTTTTGAATTGTCAAGAAGTTGGTCAGTCAGAAAATATAAAGCTAGTTGCCCATTCCAAAGCGTAGGTACCTATGGAGAAGAACGGGCAAGAAACTCCATGGACACTCTTTCTAAATTATATTTTATAAAAATAATTGTTACATCATTACTTTTGAATTTAAAAGTTAATTTTAACAGTGAAGATTACGAAGCATTTCTATATAGTAATTGTTAATGTATAGAATTATAATTCGTAATCTCATCCTCGTTGTGTACTCTGTAGTTTGCACTCGTGCACAACTCGCTAGAAAATCAAATTATTCAAAGATGCAAGACATCATTAAAAAAAATATGTTATCTTTGGTCCTCTTGACTTCTGTCAAATCATTATTTCAAAGCATAGGGATGGGTCTCCCGGCCACCGTAGGCGCGGGCCTGCCGGCGGAGAGTAATGGGTAGCTCACCGTCCGATCAGGACCAGGCCCGTGCCGGACGGCGCGTACGTGTTCCACGCGCGCCGCAAAGAGATGTCAGCATCGAGGAGGGGCCCCATAGGGCCGAAGTCTGCCGGGTCAGAGGGATTGTCCGAAAGGGTTACCGCTGGCCCGGAACATAAAGGGCTAAGGAAGGAACACGGGTGGGTTTTAGTCAGTAAGAGTCTGACACTCCCTTCCGCTCCACCCAGAGCGGGAGGGATCATTTGATGATTTCCCATACGAAAAAAAAAGAAAAGGGATGGGACTTCACGATGACCGATACGGGCATCATTATCTAGTCCCGGCATAGTGCAATCAAGACAATCCACACATCATTTAAGTAGGTTGGTTGTCAGGGAACGGCTGGGATACAATAAAAATCAAAATCAAATGTCATTTATTAAAACTAGGCTGAGCAATAATTATATTACAGTGCTCAATAATATTTTAGGAGCGCAAAATGGGAAATATTAGAGGTCCGATTAAATCACACTAATATTATAAAGGCGAAAGATTGTGAGTGTGTGAGTGTGTGTCCCGATGTGTGTGTGTGTTTTTATATGTTTGTTACTTCTTCATGCTCAAACGGCTGGACCAATTTTGATAAAATTTTGTATGGCTGACACCCTGGATTAACATATAGGCTACTTTTTATCCCGATATTCCTACGTGATCGACATATACGCGGGTGACACCGCGGGGCGCAGCTAGTAAATAATAATATTCGATTGGGTATCTCCGATCAGCATTTAAAAATAGCTGTATTTTCAGCGCATCTTCCGAATGTTCCGAATGTGGTTTTTAGCGGTGTGGTCACTTTGAAAGCGAGCGATGTGGTCACTGCTGTCTGAAGTTCCTTTGATGGGAAGGCTAATGATTCGAATGTTTTATTCGTAAATAAATAGTGGTCGACGTCGTGGGTTGATGAAAATTTAATTTTATAAAATGTTCATGAAAGCTTCGTCTCCCTCGCATTGAAATCATGATGGCATTACAATGTTGGCACCTGTAGTAACGTGTAACTACGTGAGAACGACATCACATGTCCTTTATCGATTGCCCCATATTTCTACGCGTGATAGAAAATAAAGGGAAATCATGTAAATAACTTAATTTGACATGAAAGATTGATGTCGATCGTTTTACGTAGGTACCCAAGTAGCAAACAAATGTCTTAAAAGGAATTGTAGATATCTTGAAGGCAAGTAGACGAATTCCAGCTGTTGTCTTGGCTAAAACTAGTATGTCCCTCAAGATATCTTCTAGATACACTCCAAGGGTCAGTTAAGTAAAAGTTGGCACAGCATCTATGAACATGTTAAGAAAGAGTTAATACTTTTTAGATAACCCTATTTAAGAATGTGGTTTTGCAGATTCTACAATACTTTATGAAACACAATTTTGGTGAGCATTTATCCATTCTGGTAGGTATTTTGAATTTTTTGGTACTAAAATAAGTACTTTTCTGGTAGGCGTTTAAACACAAGCCTTCGAAAACTTTTTTCTGAAATAGTCTACAAAGGACCTAGACAAAGATCGTTGGAAACGAAAGACAAAATGACAGATTGTAGAAGGATTTTTACGGTCCGATGTCAAAAATGATGAAACGAAATATCACTTTGTATAGAAAGAGCTGTGTCTATTCTTCGTAGAAATAGAAAGCGTCATGCTAAGCCTGGGGTGATCAATAAAATGCCTTTGGTGGAAACACGGGCCGCGACGGCGGGACATCTCTTTTAGAGCGCATATATGCTCAGCTCAGCAGCTAGATTAGGTTAATTATTTAAAAAACAATATGGTTAGGTTAAAACTACCCCCTACGGATGAGCCGAGTGAACGAAGCGAGCGGTGCCGCGGCAGCGGCCGCGCGAGTGCCAGAAACGACTAGATTTTATAGAAAAAAATACTATTAAACTATGAATTTTCTCTAATGTGATAGATGTGTCTTTCAATAATTATGGAACTTTCTGAGATATGATAGTCCTGCCTTTTAATGACTACCGTTATAAAACGTCCTACAAGTGCAAGCTGTGCAAAGGCGCCTTTATCCGCGAGACCGAGTATATCTCGCATATTAACGCACATAAGTCTCGGCGGCCTGCAACTACTGCGGCCGCCAGTTCATCCGCAAGTACAACCGCAAGCGCCACGAGCGTGAGCACGAGATGGCCAAGAAGTATGTATGTAATGTGGCAGAGTGCGGCCCTTCGCCTGCAACATCTGCAGCAAGACGTTGTCGTGTCTACTTATCCCTAACAAATAATTTTATTAAGGAGTAGACAGTTCAATAAATTTTAATAAAAAAAGATAAACCTACAACTACGCACTCCCACTCACTACGCACTCCGACACACAGTGGATAGGAAGTAGGCTTACAGGACGGCTCCGGGGAACGGGTGTCGACGCCAGTCGACGGCTCAGTTACCGTTCGAATTGGCTCGGCAGAACAGGCGTCGGTCGGGTCGAATTAGCGACACGGTCCGTCCGCACAAAACACCTCAGCTCTCCGTTATCCTTAATACAGCATCATATTGTAGTCTTTGCTTAACAAGAATGTTTTCTTAGTTTTTCCTTTTAATAAGTCGTCATTTTTCAAAAAACCGTCCTTCCTCGAATTCCTTCGTTCTCTCTCCTTTCCTTTTTTCCTGGCCATCTCCGTCTCACCTGCCAGTTTTGTCAGCCAAGACGTATATAACCTCCTTGTTAATGCCGAGAGTGCGTTTAAGAATATTATAATTATAATTTAGAATTTCATTATTTAGTAGACAGAGCAATTAAGTATAAAAACCAAATTTAGATTATCCAAAACGATATAAAATGATTTTTAGAAAATACAATCCTACTGCAACCTTCTTTGAATAGACTGCATAGGAAATTAGAAGAATAAGTAGACATCAGAAAATGATGGAAAATTATAATTTATAATCAGGTACCTAATTCTTTAGAGAAGATTCGTTTAAGAGTGATTCGCAGAGTGCTAACACAGAAACTACTCGAGTTCTATATTTTGTGTAACAGCCAAAGTGCGAAATATAATATTTAGTAAGAAAATCATAAAAGGATACAAAATCATAAATATGATGAGAATGAATGAAAATGAAGCGTAAGTACAGTATCAGTAATATACAGATACTATATTTCCCCAACGACCCCGAGAAAATTTTTGGTCTAGAACAAAAATTTTGTAAGGTTAAAGAAAAACAACATTCACAAAACTTACATACTTCATTCAATCACACTATCATCTTACGAAGTTAGGTCAGGTAGGATTCACATTCGATGATCACAACTCGACCTGATAAATAAATAACAGTAGGCTTATTTTCGGAGTTGTTAACCGCTCTCGTCAAAAACCATTAAATTAGATGAAAAATATAAAGAACTCCAATGAACTTTAGAGTTGATAATTAACAAGGGCTTATTTTTATGGAGTTGTTAGCCGCTCCAATCAACGTTAGAGTTGATAGTTAACAAGGGCTTATTTTAATGGAGTTGTTAGCCGCTCCAATCAACGTTAGAGTTGATAGTTAACAAGGGCTTATTTTTATGGAGTTGTTAGCCGCTCCAATCAACGTTAGAGTTGATAGTTAACAAGGGCTTATTTTAATGGAGTTGTTAGCCGCTCCAATCAACGTTAGAGTTGATAACAAATTAGTTATACTAATTTGAAGAGTTAGTAAGAAGATTAGGTAATTTGTACCTAAAAGCACTTCTTAGAGTTATCTGTTAAGAACAGATATAAAAGAGAGATTAAAATAAATCTTCAATAATGATTTAAAAACTAAATAAATGAATCTAAATAAAACTAAATAGAGTTTTAATAAGCCGAAGAGAACTCTTTAGTTAGAAGAAAGAAAGAAGAAGATATGAATCATGAGTGAAATACGAAGGATGAATTTATTTACATAATTATATAAATTATATTTTAAAATCCTTAATGTGCCATTTAGCTTGGTGGCCATTAGGATCCTCTAATATATAAACTATTAGCAAAAAAAAAAAAAAGGTTAAGGGTTAAAAAGGGAGGTAAATGAGAGAGTTTATTAAATATAGTAAAGGGTTAAAGAGTGTTAAAGAGGACTCAAGAGGGTCAAAGTGTAAAAGAGGTAAAAAAGGACAAATAGGGAAGAGGGACGAAGAGATAAAAAAAATCTAAGAGGATTAAAAATTCAAGAGGAGGACACAGAGGGTCTAATTATGTCAATGTCAAAGTACAACAGTGTTCAAGAGAGTAAATTAGTTATAAGAAGGAGGACAAGTAAGTAATAGAAAGAGTAAGATCACTTCTTAAAGAAATTAAAAAGTTATAGCGAGGTTAAAGAGAGGATAATTTAAAATGAGTAAAGAGGGAGTTTAATCCTATCTAGGACCTAATTAGAACTAAAAGTTGGGCGCCAAACTGTCGTGTCTACTTATCCCTAACAAATAATTAAGGAGTAGACAGTTCAATAAATTTTAATAAAAAAAGATAAACCTCTTCAATACGCACTCCACGCACTACGCGCTCCGACGCACAGTGGATAGGAAGTAGGCTTACGGGACGGCTCCGGGGAACGGGTGTCGACGTCAGTAGACGGCTCAGTTACCGTTCGAATTGGCTCGGCAGATCAGGCGTCGGTCGGGTCGAATTAGCGACACAGTCCGTCCGCACATAACACCTCAGTTCTCCGTTATTCTTAATACAGCATCATATTGTAGTCTTTGCTTAACAAGAATGTTTTCTTAGTTTTTCCTTTTAATAAATCGTCATTTTTTAAAAAACCGTCCTTCCTCGAATTCCTTCGTTTTCTCTCCTTTTCTTTTTTCCTGGCCATCTCCGTCTCACCTGCCAGTTTTGTCAGCCAAGACGTATATAACCTCCTTGTTAATGCCGAGAGTGCGTTTAAGAATATTATAATTATAATTTAGAATTTCATTATTTAGTAGACAGAGCAATTAAGTATAAAAACCAAATTTAGATTATCCAAAACGATATAAAATGATTTTTAGAAAATACAATCCTACTGCAACCTTCTTTGAATAGACTGCATAGGAAATTAGAAGAATAAGTAGACATCAGAAAATGATGGAAAATTATAATTTATAATCAGGTACCTAATTCTTTAGAGAAGATTCGTTTAAGAGTGATTCGCAGAGTGCTAACACAGAAACTACTCGAGTTCTATATTTTGTGTAACAGCCAAAGTGCGAAATATAATATTTAGTAAGAAAATCATAAAAGGATACAAAATCATAAATATGATGAGAATGAATGAAAATGAAGCGTAAGTACAGTATCAGTAATATACAGATACTATAACGTCTAGTAACAAGTCCAACCACTACAAGCACGTGAAGATTCACAACGCGCGCGAGCCCATCTCCGTCGACATCGAGGAGTGAGGTACGCCTTGCGATACCTGTTGGAGCACATGAAGGTGCACAGCGGCGTGCAGCCCTTTGCCTGCAACATCTACAGCAAGACGTCTAGTAACAAGTCCAACCACAAGAAGCACGTGAAGATCCACAACGCGCGCGAGTCCGTTTCCGTCGACAACAAGAAGTGAGGTCCGCCGGGCGTTGCTGCAACGCCAGGCGGACCTTGCGACAGTTAACCGTTTCATACAAGTCGCCTACGATGAAGGTAAAAATTACAATCTGGCTGCCGAAATGGTTCTGAACTGATTCGACTTGATGACCGGTTGTAATAACGTAGAAACAGGCCTGGAAATCTGGAGGCAAATGACAGCGTTATTAGGAAAGGGAGGACTCACGCTCCAAAAATGGAACAGTAACAACCAAGAAATAGTAGACAGGAAAGCAAATAGAAAGTAATACATTAAAAGGACAAATAGATCAAATTATGACAATTTAATCACCACAATTTATGTATTTCTCTTTCAAGTAATTAAGACGTCAGATGATCAACACGTAGCAGTTTCAGTAACAGTCGCCCATGTGTTACAGGTGTACCTGCCGCTCAAACCTGCGCACACAATTGCAGACGCACAGCGGACAGCTGCCCTTGTACCAGATTTAAAAGCTAATTTACTATCAGTACAAAAGACTATTGAAATAGGTTTTGTATGCGTTTTTGATAAAAGCGGATGTAAATTTATAAAAATTCTACTTTTTCTTTTATAGGTGATTCCATACTTCGTGCTTCGCCCTGTGGTGGTCTGTACGATCTTGGCTGTACCACAAACGGAGAACGTTTGTGGTACAGCCAAGTAATGCGGCTAATAGTTATGGAGCATGTGATGTACGCACCGACTGTCTGAGCAAGTATCAACTGTCGCACAAACGGTTAGGACATTTATGTCGCATAGGCATGAACCAATTGAAGAATCATCAAGTATAACTTTTACTAAAATCGATAAAAGTAGATGCATTGCGTGCGTAGAAGGAAAACAGGCTAGAATTTAAGAAAATAATAACATTTAATATGGCGACATCACTTTTACAATTGATCCATAGTGATCTTTGTGGACCAATGTCCACAATATCTTTTCAAGGAAACAAATGTTTTAGTTTTCGTAGATGATTTTACAAGAAAGATATTTGCTTATTTTACAACTTCAAAGACAGAGTTATGAGACCAATTCTGTTTATTTCAAGCACTTGTTGAGAAACAGTCGACTCTATAATAAAAGCTAATAAGACCGATGGAGGTAAAGAGTTTGTGAATAAGGAGTTTGCAGATTTGCTTTCTTTAAAAAGAATCGAGCACCAAACAACGGCGCCATACAGCGCACAACAAAATGGAGTTGCGGAACGAACAAACCGTCCCTTAACGGAATAGGCAAAATCTATATAATATTGGCTGAAAGTGCACTCCCTACAGCATACTGGCAAGATGCGTTCCAGGTAGCTATTAATTTAAAGAATAAGTCCCCTCATCGAGCTTTAAATGGACAAATACCATATTATGATAAGTGGTGCGGTCGCAAAAGTGACTTAAGTGACCTTAGAGTATTCGGATGTAGAGCACTAGTTCCTATACCTTCATGTCAGAGAAAGATTAAGATTTAAACGCAGAAGCGATCTTTGTTGGATATTCAGAAGACCCCAATAGAAGGCTAATCTCAATATTCCTAATAAATTTTATTTACTGACAAGTATTTGTTTTTTATATATGACACCTTACTTCAAATAAAATCTCCTACACAACAATATATGTTACTGATTTCTGTACCAAAAATTACCAAGTTTCCTTTAATTCCAACAAGTTTGACCTTGTTATATTGTTTTTTTTTAACAAAATGTGAACTAGTAACGCCATCTTTGATATTGAAGTTGTGATCATTGTAATCTATATATATAAAAGAAGAAACTGACTGACTGACTGACATATCAACGCACAGCCGAAACTACTGGGTCTAGGAATGTGGAATTTTGCACACGGCTTCCTTTTATAATGTAGGGGAGCACTAAGAAGGGGTTTTTGGAAATTTAACCTTTAAGGGGGTGAAAAGGGGGGATTTCGTTTGTATGAAAAATCTTATTCCTTCAGTTAATAAACTTGAAACTTGGCACGAATACTTATGTAAGTAAATTATGAAGTTTGGCATTTTTTGTTTTTCTAAACTACCCCCTAAAGGGGGATTGGGGGGGTGTCAAAATTTGTATGGAAGAATTTTAACGCGCGGTCCGATTAACTCGAAACTCAGTATTTATACTTAAGATCAAAAATAAATAATGACGTGTATCAGGGTTTTTCGAAAATCTTCCCTTAACGGGGTGAAAAGGGGTAGTTAATTATACAGGCGAGGATTTTACTGCGTGACTTGATTAACTCGAAAATTGGTATAAATAATCTTTGAGTCAAGTAACGAACATGTCCCAAAAGATTTTTTGAAATTCCACCCCTATGGGGGTGAAAAGCGGAAATACAATTTATATGAAAAATCTTATTCATTTGGTTAATAAACTTGAAACTTGGCACGAATACTTATGTAAGTAAATTATGAAGTTTGGCATTTTTTGTTTTTCTAAACTACCCCCTAAAGGGGGATTGGGGGGTGTCAAAATTTGTATGGAAGAATTTTAACGCGCGGTCCGATTAACTCGAAACTCAGTATTTAAACTTAAGATCAAAAATAAAGAATGACGTGTATCTGGGTTTTTCGAAAATCTACCCTTAACGGGGTGAAAAGGGGTAGTTAATTATACAGGCGAGGATTTTACTGCGTGACTTGATTAACTCGAAAATTGGTATAAATAATCTTTGAGTCAAGTGACGAACATGTCCCAAAAGATTTTTTGAAATTCCACCCCTATGGGGGTGAAAAGCGGAAATACAGTTTATATGAAAAATCTTATTCCTTCAGTTAATAAACTTGAAACTTGGCACGAATACTTATCTAAGTAAATTATGAAGTTTGGCATTTTTTTTGTTTTTCTAAACTACCCCCTAAAGGAGGATTGGGGGGTGTCCAAATTTGTATGGAAGAATTTTAACGCGCGGTCCGATTAACTCGAAACTCAGTATTTATACTTAAGATCAAAAATAAAGAATGCCGTGTATCAGGGTTTTTCGAAAATCTACCCTTAACGGGGTGAAAAGGGGTAGTTAATTATACAGGCGAGGATTTTACTGCGTGGCTTGATTATCTCGAAAATTGGTATAAATAATCTTTGAGTCAAGTAATGAACATATCCCAAACGATAATTCCACCCCTGTGGGGGTGAAAAGCGGGAATACAGTTTATATGAAAAATCTTAATCATTTGTTTGGTTAATAAACTTGAAAATTGACCCGAATACTTATTTATCTAAATAAATGATACCATAATAATCAGCCTATAATGTTCCCACTGCTGGGACACAGGCCTCCTCTCGGTGAGAGGGAGTGGGCCGTAATCCACCACGCCGGCCCAGTGCGGGTTGGTAGATGTCACATGTCTTCGAATTTTTTGGTTCTAGGACATGCCGGTTTCCTCACGATGTTTTCCTTCACCGTTTTGAGAGCAGTGGTGATGAAATAATTTACACAAAGTAAAGCGCCTGTCTGGGTTCGAACCTACGACCTACAACTCGTAAGTCGCGGCCGTTACCACTTGGCCACCAAATAAATGATAATTAGATTACATTTCGAAATTTTTAGAGGAAAATCTATATATAATACGTGGTTAAAATATTGCCAATGAATTAAATGTCATCCTGTATAAATAAAAAGAAAAGTCCTGACTGATTGACTGACTCATCAACGCACAGCCCAAAGCCTTGGACCTAAAAAGCTGAAATTTTGCACAGAGGTTCCCTTTATAATGTAGACAAGGAATAAGGAAGGATTTTTCGAAATTTAACCCCTAAGAGGGTGAACGCGGGGAAGATGAAATTTCACGCGGACGAAGTCGCGGGCAAAAGCTAGTGTTTAATAAAGTCAGTTGTTAAAAAATTAAAAAACTATGCAACCGCCATCTGGTATTTTCTTTTTGACCTCACTATCGACTTCAGCATCCTCGGAAACGATGAAAACGAAAACCATGAAAAAAAAAATTGCACACTTGGATTTTCATTTTGAGTTTGACCACACTATTGACTTTAGCACCCTCGAAAACCATGTACACGACACCCACGATGAAAAATTAAAAAAACATTGTAACCGCCGTCTTAGATTTTCTTTGTGACCTCACTATCGGCTGCAGCATCCTCGGAAACCATGAAAACGACACCCATGACGAAAAAAAAAATTGCAGCTGCCATTTATTCTTATTGTGTGTGTATTTCAGTTTATGGAACTTATAATTTTAGGCAATTTTATTTTTAATTAATTTTGCAGCGAGTATGCCTGTGTCAAACAGAATTTAAGAATGTCATGGGGTGTAATGATGGGATATTTTATAAAATTATTGTATCGGCTGCAGCATCATCGGAAACAATGAAAACGACACCCATAACGATAAATTAAAAAAAAACAATGGCACTCCGGGAGTGCCGACAGAAATGAAAACAAAACAAGCAGAATACTTTGCCATCAATGACATATCGGATATACATTAAAACCGAGTCACGAAGGAGCTGCCCTCCAAAGACAATTCTGTTGGTGGTCGCGCTTGTTACCTACATAGCGCTCTTGAACCATCCCTGACGATTTTAAAGTCCACAGCGTGCCTTTATCGAAATAAACCATTTAAATCAAATAAAATTTTCACCAATTAGTAAAATAAATGAGTTTGGATGACAACGGCTCATAATCAAACAGACAGGCCACAACAAATATCTACCATGGAAGATTTGACTTCGTAGTATCTCTAAGTAGTCTGTGATTGACTATATAACATGGAAGTAATATTACCATTGGGTAATTATCTCTTCTAGAGCCGATATAATATTCAGTTTAGCGTCAGACTTATAATTATAGCGTTCATCGAGAAATGATGAAGAAAGCAATAATATTCGAGGGTTGAGGGAATATGTTTGATAAATACACTTATGCCGTCAATTCACATTGAGGTAATATGTAGTCAATTCAATACAAATTCGTTTTCGCATGGAATAATTAAGTAATATTATTTATGTCAATGTTTAGAACAGATTTTTTGATAGATTTTGCCGACTCCACAGACTACAATATAATGCAGGATAAGCCGACTCAAACTTTTTTTTTCTTTTGAATATCGAATGATTTTCAGATTTTTTAGCGTCAAGCAAAACAGTCTGCTCATACGATTAAAGCTAAGTTCACACGGTTCACTCGTAAACCATTTCGAACACTGACATGGTTCCGAACGACATTTTTGCGTATATTGTTTTCTCGAATACGCAGTTCACACAGTGAAGCTATTAGTATAGGAAAGTAAGTAAATATTCATTTTAATCCCAAAACTAAGCAGTAAGAAATAGAAAACGTATACCTATTCATACACATGCACACGTGGCATGACCGTCGAAGAAACAGGTTTTGTCGACGAAAGAATAGACAAAATGAGAGATTGTAGAAATATTTGTACGCATTCTACGCGTCTGTCGACAAAATATCGTCATGCTACGCGTGATGGATAGAAAAATCAAGTAGAAAAAGCAAGAGGCTCGTGGCTAAATAAGAACTGCCGTATGGGTCGATCGGATCGGTGCTTAGGGGAGGGCAGGGCAGCAGTGGACGTATTTCGGCTGAAATGATGGGTCGATCGAAGATTACGCGGTCGATTCATGGATAGGTGACCATCCACAAAACTAGCGCGAATGAAAGCACGCACGAATGCACGTAAAGCCGATGGTCCCGGCTGCCATTCTTGAATCTTTGACAGTTGTTTCAGGTCGTCACATGCCCGAAAATCTAACAATCCGCCTTATCAAGAGGTATCGTGTTACCCAGTTGCTGGGTTGAGGAGTTCAGATACATAGTCGCTCCACGTAAAATACTGGTATTCAGCTGCGTCCGGTTAGACTGGAAGCCGACCTCAACATAGTTGGGAAAAGACTAGGCAGATTGGATAGAAGAAAAAAAAGGCAGCACATCAAGCTATTACAAACTGTCTTATATAATAGATTTTCAACTTTATCAATAAAGCATAAGTTACAAAATTGATTGGGAAAATTTGACAGTTTCGGGTAGCTTGATGTGCTGGTGTCTGTACGTACTGAAAACAGAAATCGTAATAACGCAGTCGATATTATCAAGCGATAAAAACGCGCCCGTGGGGCGAGGTAGCGAATTTTATACACTTCTTAGAAACAAAAACAACAACAGCCTAGGTACTTGAACAAATGCGCTGTCCAATTTAACTGCCAGTACAACTGAAAGCTAATTTACAGTCGCTTGTACTCGAGTAGGAATCTAATTTATAACTCTCTAATACTTTCTGCTATCAACTACTCCTCCGTGAAGGGCTGAAAGTGCCGCATTGAATGAGGGCTACCGTTTTTATGCTCACCAGTTGGCGCCACTGTCGAGTAAGATCCTATAGCTCTCAAAGTTCGTTATTACGGGCGTGACAACAAAGTATACATTTAAATCATATTTGAACAAACAAAAAAAAATTGCCTTAATTAATCTCCAAGTATTACAAAATATTCACAACATTATTCTAATCCTAACTAATATTATAAATGCGAAAGTATGTTAGTTTGTTTGTTGCCTTTTCACGCCTAAACCGCTGAACCGATCACCTGAAATTTTGCAAATACGTTGTCAGGTGTACAGAAACGGAACGGAAAACCTTTCATCCCGAAAAAAAAGTGCTGTTCCCGAGGAAAACAATAATAACGTTATTATGATAATAGATGGCGTCACGTGTCTATCGAATCGTGATTGAACTGAGGCGGTACGAAGTTCGCTGGATCAGCTAGTTAGAAATAAACCAGCGTAGCCCACCGACAAACAGTGATATTTGACATTTGGGAGACCTTAGCTATGCTACTCTACGCTACGCTAGCCTCTAGGGCGAATTCATTAGCGATACCCCTCATTGCACCAAAATTTATACAAACTCTTCAGCTTTATTATTAGTTTATGTTTTTAAACTAAAATTGAAAGAGTACTTATTAATTCCATACATAAAATTCAGAAAAATCAAAGTGCCAAACTTGACGGATAATTTGTTAGAATTTCATAATAACCCAATTAATTATATAATTATCGCTCAAAGACTGCTTGTGCTAAATGCTTCACGACGTCATGTTAAAACACCACAACAAATAGCCGACACGAACTTAAAAGGGAAATGGTGCGACGAAGTCAATTTGGAATAGTCAGCCTGGACAGTGTTTGTTTTGTTGTGAAGATCATTTTGAACGTAAGTTAAGTTTCTCGAAGCAAACGGTGTAGGAAAGAATTGTGAGGAAACCAATATGTCCTAGAACCAAAAATTCTAAGACATGAGACATCTACCAACCCATACTGCACCCATGTGATTGATTTATCGTTCACTCCCTCTCACCGAGAGGAGGCCTGTGTCCCAGCAGTGGGAACTTTATAGGCTGATTATGAAGCTAAGCGTTATGCCTGCAATAATCCATACTAATATTATAAATTTGAAAGTAACTCTGTCTCTGTCTGTATGTACCTATGTTACCTTTTCACGCCTAAACCACTGAACGGATTTCGCTAAAATTTGGCAGAGAGATAGATTGCATCCCGGGGAAGGACATAGGGTAGTTTTTATCGACATACCTCACGGGCGAAGCCGCGGGCGGAAGCTAGTTTTTATACAGTGTGAGTCTTCATAATGTGCACATATCGAAATGAGGGTAACTAAGCTTGATTTTATCGACGGAAAAAATATTTAAAAAAATCTAAAAAAAAAATGTTGAATTTTTATTAAAATTCTTTTTCGCTTCTGTGACCCCTGTGTAAACAATCGCCCTTAATTGAGAATTATGGTTTTTTTCTAACAAAAATCTGATATTTTTTCATCAATTTTTACAATAATTGTAAAATTACTCAATAAAAGCCCCGATTACCTACTCTTTTTTAATACTTTAAATTATTCTCCATCGTATCAGATTTCTAAACGTAAAATACCATGTTTATAACTCAATCACAACATTTCCTATCAACTGTTAAAGAAAGGCCTTGCAATCACCATACTTTAGCAGGTAAAGATCCTTTTAAATATTTTTATTTTTTCAAATATTTTTTCCATCGATAAAATTAAGCTATGTTTCCCTCATTTCGTTATGTGCACATTATGAAGACTCACACTGTATAAACCTATCAGCGACACATCAAGCAATTTTTTTCGTAATTTCGGCCTGGTGGGTACCGCTGGTAGTTATTTTTGTTTTCATGTAAAAGTTTGTTCGAACCATAGATATAGATACACCTAGATAACGCAAGAGCAACTACTTCGCGTGCCAAAAATCGCACCAGCTTACGATAAGAAATCGTAAGCCGCCACTTTCGCGCTCAGTCCTGTGTACTGCTGGCTGGGTAAGCGTGAGCGAGAGCGCGAGCTTTTGACGTCATAGTAGGTAGTCAAAAAATGGCACGCTTGGTTTTCATACACTTCGTGATACTTGCGTTATCTAGGTCTATCTATATCTGTGGTTCGAACGCAACTGTTTTGAAGCGGTTTTGCATTTCGGACCTACTCGTCACGACATCAGAGAGACAGTCAGGGACGTATGACGACATAACGGTCTGAGCTAGGTCTAAAGTATAAAATTAAACTTTATTACCAACTCCATAGACTAGGTACGCCAGCTGCTTTTTAGGGTTCCGTACCCAAACCCTTCGTGTGTGACTCCGACTCGCACTTGACCAATTTTTTATTTTGTTTGAACGCGTCAATCTCTGGATCTAGCAATTAGATTTGATTTTTTTTATCATTTGATAGCCCAATTTTTGAGGAAAGTTATAGGCTGCTTTTGTTTTTTTTTCGATCGTTTCAAGAGATTTTCACGCGGACGATGTAGCGTGCAGAAGCTAGTAAGAAATGAGATAAGATTACCAAATCCGTACATGCAAATTTTCATTCTCTAGCAAATTCTATTCTGATTGGACGGGACCTGTAAAGTTGATTTTGGCCGCAAATTCCAAAGAATAAAGGAATTGATTGCATTGCATTGAACTCCGTCCTAACAACCTCCATTTTCAACCGTAGACCTAAGTGATAAAGTTCAAAATGGTAACCAAAGGTTCATGATGTCGTCGTACCACCTGATAACAGACTTTTCAGCGTTATTGCAAAGTAATAGAGTTTAAAACGTAGTATTTACCATAATTTCTTGCATCCCATCATACAAATTTCAGCTTTATTCTGATAGAGGTAAAGTTCAAATGGCTAATTTAAGTGTGGCTGGTTGTAAGTTTGGCAGGAGTTGTTCTGGCATGGGACCAACAGAGATGTCGGCGATTCGATTCCGTTCTAGATAACTGGCTACTCGTTGGACAGTTAGACTAGACTCAAATTGGATCTTGGCTTACCTTACAATCCATGTTTATGCACTATTTGATGCCAGAATACAGTTAAATTACCTTCAGAAAAAAAACCCCTTTCATTTAATTCATGATTTTTATTTTCCATATCTCGGGACCATGAAGTCTCGGTCCTTTGGAAGGCGTACGAGGGGCTGAAGCCAACTCGCAGAGGCTCCTTAAGAAATTTTAATAAAATGCGGCACCAACCAACGATTATCGCACTATGCAAGTGCACCCAAGATAACCCCCGGTTGGTGTGGAACTATTACAGGATATGGAAAAATAAAAAGTTTGACTAGGGGCTTGGGTGGCTAAAATGGACTGGTTATCAAGAACTATGGAAGTACTATGACCCCAGCCTGATCAATGTTCCATACACGGATATAATGGCAGGGGTGACTTGCACACTCAATAATGGGCCCCCGGAAACGGTCGCTAGCACATAGTGACGTAGCGAAAAGGGGGCAATATGTCCTGAGGTGTTACGGTGTGACTAGAATCAAGTCTATTTTGTTGTAATTTTTGACGTTCAAAGTGCCTTTAATGTGCCTATTTGAAATAAATTATTTGAAGTTTGCATGATTTTCTTTATTAGTTCCTGTAGAAAAGTATAACACAAGGCAAAAAAGCCGAAAAAAACACGTTTGTTGTATGGGAGCACCCTTAAATATTTATTTTATTCTGTTTTTAGTAATTTTTTGTTATAGCGGCAACAGAAATACATCGTCTGTGAAGATTTGAACTGTCTAGCTATCACAGTTCATGAGATACAGCCTGGTGACAGACAGACGGACAGACGGACAGTAGAGTCTTAGTAATAGGGTCCCGTTTTTACCCTTTGGGTACGGAACCCAAAAAAAAAACATTCTTAAAATTACTGCAGCCGGGACCAACGGCTTATCGTGCTTTTTGGGGCAAGGAGGGGTTTCGGTATGTAATAGACGGTCACCCATCTACGGACCGACCTCTGCAAGCGTAGCTTAGTGGGCTTACAGGACCTAAACACAAAAAACGCAAGTTTTTATAAAAGTATATGATTGACTACAGTAAACAAAATCAGAAAAATATATGATATTCTTTAGGATATATAATATGCTAGGTAGATAGTGTGTTGAAAATATAATACAAGTAATTTGATACGATACAAAAAAATCATGAAGATACCTCTAAAAACTTTATTTTTACAATAAAAACCATACTAATATACATACAATCATTCTGATTTTTTTGTCAGATTATTCTACAAGCAATATACTAAAATACTAGTATTTTAATTTCTTAGTCCAAACAATAGTTTTTTGTAATTAAATAATTGCTTCATATTTTGCAAAAAATTACCAGCGTTGTGTCATCGCGCTTCTCTTTATTTTCTGTACAATCCGACAGTGACCGCGCTTTAGGTCATCTAAGCCCAGGCGGGAGGAAACGCCCGGGTGTCGCCATTGCCAGGATCACCCAGAGGACGCGGTGGAGCACACGGTTGAGGTCTGCCCCGCTTGGGCGGAGCACCGCCGCCGTGTTCTCGTAGAGGCGAGAGTAATGGGTGAGCTACCCATCATACACCGTCCGATCAGGACCAGGCCCGTGCCGGACGGCGCGTACGTGTTCCACGCGCGCCTCAAAGAGATGTCAGCATCGAGGACCCCCTTAGGGCCGAAGCCTGCCGGGTCAGCGGGATTGTCCGAAAGGGTTACCGCTGGCCCGGAACATAAAGGGCTAAGGAAGGAACACGATTGGGTTTTAGTCAGTAAGAGTCTGACACTCCCTTCCGCTCCACCCAGAGCGGGAGGGGTCATTTGATGATTTCCAATCAACAAAAAAAAAAGTCCCTTAACCATCTATCGACCCATGCGGCTGTTATTATTTAGCCACGAGCCCCTCTAATCTTAACACTGCAGGTACATATGAACGGTCCCTTTTATCGCGAGCTGTATACCTACCCATTTTGATTAATGATGACTTGGTATGATTAATGAATGGCTCATAATTACGGGTTGCGGTAAAGAATATGCAACACATTGTTTAGTGGTGATAACAGCATTTCTGGTACGAAATGCTTTATCGCACGTGATCATCTGCCCGCTTTGGCAAATGAGAAATAGACAAAAAATAGTGTAACATTTTGACCGTCACGATACTTTTGTTTTATATCCGACTTCAAAAAAGAGGAGGTTATCAATTCGACACATATGTATGTAATATTCACGATATTATTTGAACTGCAATATATTCACATAATATGACAATCTATTAGGGCTTCCAAACAAATATAGGTACAAAATTTTATAGATGTATGTATGTACCTATGTTTGTCTACGCATTTCTCCGCAACTATTATTTGGATCAGGACCATTTTTTTTAATTGGCTTACATTTTTTTGAATTACTTTTTTATTTTAACACTAGCTGTACCCGCGGCTTCGCTCTCGTGACTGGATTCTATTGGGATTTTTTCTTGACCAGACCTTTAAGGAAAATTTTTGCAACAGAATTTATTCAGTCGAGTTTGCGTCAATTCGGAATATATGTACAGTCACGAGCAAAAGTATGTATACACTTGGCTTTATTCGAGTCGGACTCGCACACGAAGGGTTCCGTACCACAAGGCAAATACGCCGAAAAAAACACGTTTGTTTTTATAGCGTATTTATTGCTATAGCGGCAACAGAAATACATCGTCTGTGAAAATTTCAACTGTCTAGCTATCACGGGTCATGAGATTAAGCCTGGTGACAGACGGACAGACGGTGAGTCTTACTAATAGGGTCCCGTTCTTACCCTTTGGGTACGGAACCCTAATAAAAGATCATAAGATGTACTGTGCCTCCTGTGATAAGTGATATAACTCGAGTTGTACCCTTTTTGTGATTTTCACACGAGCATTATCAAAAAAAAAAAAAACGTCTTTTTTGGTCTAACTCACGTTCTTCTATCTGCTATAGTTTTGGAGATAATTTTGTGCAAAGTGATACAACTAGAGGATATAAAACTTGTATTTATTTACACATATCACTATCTTTTTTTTTTTGAGGGGTACATCTTGACTTACATCATTTAACATGATCTTCTGAAAGACTAGGATTTTAGTAAATTGATACAGTTCAACTAAAATATTGTAAAGAGGTGACTGATAAGTAAAAAAAATAAATCTTAAGGGTTATATCTTCATCTTTTGTTTTAGCACATTTTGCTAGAATCATTATTCTAATGAGTTATTAGACGTTTTAACTTGATGTATATCAGTTTACACTAAGACAATTTATTGGTGCAAGCTTGGTACAAGCAGCAAAAACAAGATTTTTTAAAATCTTGTTTTTGCTGTCCTGTAAAATGACGTTTTTTGACTTGTATCACTTATCACAGGAGGCACAGTATTGTACCTCACCAACAATAGGTACTAAGGCAAGGACAATCACGTGTTCTGCCTCCATAGATATCCGTGACTGCCTCTAAGTAACCCTCTAGCAGCCCTCGCCGTCCCACTGTTTTTATTTTCCTTTTATAGGCCTATAACAATCGTGCCGAATGTTTCAGGGTTCAGCGATAAGATTAGCGACAAGAGAACGATTAAGTTAACGATGTCCTATTCAAGGAGATTAAAAGCGGAGGTTTTGTAATGTAGGTTCCGTACTTTTTTTTTGTTTTTGTGGGTTGGCTACAATACAAGGTCAATTTTAATTAGCTAGCGGAACTTCACACATGTCATGGGTATCGATAATTAAAGAAGATAAATATTAAAAAAAAAACTGATTTTCTTAATTCATAAATTCAATTATTCAAGTACTCAGGGGCCCGTGGCTAAATAATAACAGCCGCACAGGTCGATCGATCAGGTTAAGCTACGTTTGTCGCGGTTGGTCTGTGGATGGGTGACCATCTTCACACACCGTGACCCCTCCGTGCCTCGGAAAGCAAGTTAAGCCGTTAGTCCCGGCTATCATTCGTGGATCTTTGACAGTCGTTACGGGTAGTCAGAAGCCTGAAAGTCTGACAACCAGTCTTACCAAGGGGTATCGTATTACCCAGTAACTGGGTTGTGGAGGTCAGATTGGCAGTCGCTCCATGTAGAATACTGGTATTCAGCTGCTTCTGGTTAGACTGGAAGCCGACCCCAACATAGTTGGGAAAAGGCTAGGCAGATGATGAGCTGTAGTTACTCGAAAGTATATCCTATAATTATCCTTCCCCGGGATGCAATCTATCTCTCCGGCAAATTTTATCGAAATTCTTTTTTTTTTTTTTAAGTTATTTATTTCAACAAAAGTTACATATATGTATTTCACAAATCTTCTGCCAAACTGCAGGACAGTTTGTCGGCAGTGTTCTCGTGGACACATTTTATCGAAATCCGTTCAGTGGTTTAGGCGTGAAAAGGTAACATACAGACAGACAGAGTTACTTTCGAATTTATAATATTAGTATGGATTATGATTTGTTGTTATAATGGATATAGTAATACATACTCTGTTAAAATAAGTATCTATAAATCCATACTAATATTATAAATTCGAAAGCAACTCTGTCTGTCTGTCTGTGTGTTACGATTTCACGTCTAAACCACTGAACGGATTTCGATAAAATTTGGCAGAAAGATAGATTGCATCCCAGTCCTGTGACAGACGGACGGACGGACAGCGGAGCCTTAGTACAAGGGTCCCGTTGGCATCGTCTGGGTACGGAACCCTGAAAACTGTTTGTTGCAGCTGAATATTAAATCGATGTACTTTTACAAGAAGGTAATTTGAAATAGTTAATGGACTATTATGCTGTCCATACTAAATGCTTGAAAGTATAGTCTACGAGCGAGTCGAACTATGCAAACAAATCAATTTGAAGGTTTTAGTAGGTAGAAACCCAGTAAATTTCACGTTGAGAGGTATTAAAAGCGAATTAAACATTGTTACATTGTTCGGTGTTTATTTGAACATAAATTAAAATTAAATCAGTAGATACTCACTATCTTTTAGGACCGCTTTTTCAATTGATAACATAATTTGACTTATACATGTCCCGGAATAAACGCACACCACCAAAACTTCAATTAGAATAGTAGGTTCATCATCATCTGCCTAGCCTTTTCCCAACTATGTTGGGGTCGGCTTCCAGTCTAACCGGATGCAGCTGAATACCAGTATTTTACATGGAGCGACTGCCTATCTGACCTCCACAACCCAGTTACTGGGTAATACGATACCCCTTGGTAAGACTGGTTGTCAGACTTTCGGGCTTCTGACTACCCGTAACGACTGTCAAAGATCCACGAATGACAGCCGGGACCAACGGCTTAACGTGCTTTCCGAGGCACGGAGGGGTCACGGTATGTGAAGATGGTCACCCATCCACAGACCAACTACGGCAAGCGTAGCTTAACCTGATCGATCGACCTGTCCGGCTGTTATTATTTAAATAGTAGGTTATAATCATAATACATACCATACTATATGGTATAATACATACACTGTACATTATAGTGATTGTGAGAGAAAATTGTGGTCACATTACAAATCTACGCACGCACACAGTCACACGTGTATTATACGGAGTCAAATTAAGGGGCTTACAGGACCTAAACATAAAAAAACTGGCCAGGTGCGTGTCGGGCCACTCACAGTGTAGGGTTCCGTAGTAGCCCGCTATCACAATGTAGTACGATTCTGTTGTTCTTTATTCTGATATTTAAAAAAAAAACATATTTTGTTTTTCAATGCAAGTCTTTACCCGTTATAAACAAACAACTACTTCATCTTATTTATTTATTAATTTTAGGTACCTACTCCAACGACTTGTTCACTAATTACATATATAAAAAAAAACTTACATCTTCATCTTAGTCACTTACAGGATTAATGCTAAGGATTTTGTATTTTGTACAAAATTATCCAACACCCAAGTTCAACGACTATTACTGCTAAACTAATAAAGTTATCTTAACCGCTATAATTTTCCTTTAAAGTTCATGAAATGCACTGTCATCGTAAATTTTTCCAGATTTTTCAAGCCAGCAGTTTAGGTTTTAGAGGGGGGGACGCCCTACTGGAACAAAAATTTGCAATTTAAAGTTTAATATTGCGTAAATGGAGCATTAAATCGAAAAATAATTTTAGCATTTCACCCCCAAGTCATTTTAGAAGACCTATTCAACGATACCCCACACGATGGGGTAGACGACGAAAAAAAAATCATCCCCACTTCACATGTAGGGGAGCTACCCTAAAAAATTTATTTTCCAAAATTTTATTGTACCACTTTGTCGGCGTAATTAATATACACACTTCTACAAAATAACAGCTTTCTAGTACTAACGGTCTCTTAGCAAAACCTCCGACAGACAGACAGACGGACGGACATGACGAAACTATAAGGGTTCCTTGTAGGTACTACGGAACCCTAAAAACGCAAGTTTTAGAAACAATAAAAGTATATGATCGACTACAATAAACAAAATCAGAAAAACCTATGATATTCTTCAGAATATATGCTAGGTAGATAGTGTGTTGAAAACTTATTACAACTAATTTGATATGATAGAAAAAAATCTTAAAGATAACTCTAAAAACTTTCTTTTTACAATAAAAACCATACTAATTAATATACATACAATCATTCTGATTTTTTGTCAGATTATTCTACAAGCAATATACTAATTTAATTTTTTAGTCCAAACAATAGATTTTTTGTAATTAAATAATTGCTTCATATTTTGCAATAAATTATCAGCGTTGTGTCATCGCTCTTCTCTTTCTTTTTTTCTATGAAGTCCGACAGTGACCGCTCTTTAGGTCATGTAAGACCCTTAAATTAGCTAGCGAAACTCTACAGAGTTGATGGATACCGATATCTCACCAGGAGAACACATCAACCATTCTGTTCACTCTTGCTTTGAAGGCAGACGGGTTATATGTGGACGGGAACAAAAATGCTGTCAGAAAGACTATCAATATTAATTAAAAATCATTTTGTTATACGATATCTTACAAAAATAGGCACATGGGTATATTGGGTATTGCATTAACATTACCAACCTGTCTATATAATATCTTATATAAATAAAACAAAGTCGGATTAGTTACAACATTTATAACTCAAGAACGGCTGGACCGTTTTTATGATCTTTGATTTATTGGATTTGTCTCCGCCCCGAATATAGCAGAATAACTATTAAACAAATGGGAAAAACTGAAGTTCCCCGGATCAGCATAAGTATGTAATAACGCTTTTTTTTTACTTAAATAAATTTTTATTGTAAACTTTAATTAAATTCTTAATTTTATTTTTAAATAAAATTTTAATAATATCGAAAAGTTATTGCTAATTAAAATTTACGTTTTTAATATACAGTAACCACCAATATTTCCAGTATTGTGGGGTCAGATTAGCACTCGCTCCATGTAAAGTACCTGGTATTCAGCTGCGTCCCGTTAGACTGGAAGCCGTTTGGAAAAAGCTAGGCAGTTGATGAAGATGGGTATCATAAGTGAACTCCACCTTATTAATTATGCGGTTTCATTTTTTTTTTATGATTTTTTTTTTTATTAAGGGCAAGTCTTTACTGTACTCTCAAACTGGGCAGCGGAACATTTCACTATTCTCCATAGATCAGTTGGTATTTGGACGATGGAAACATGCAATTTTCCCCATAGACCAATTGGTCAAATTTCGAACTCAAGACTTCATGTTCAGCAGTAGTGCTTGCGACCACTAGGACTGACTAGCTATTTAAAAAGTCAAAGTTAAGTTGAATATTAAATAAATATTATTATCATTGTGTTTTGACAAGGCTAGCACAGATGACCAACAATTACGAAGTATTACAATAGAACACTAACTGATTTTGGCATGTGCTTTTATGTTTTCGACAATGCAACGGAATGCCAAATGTCGGATTATTTTTATGAGGATGCATGTAATACAGAGAGCTACTCCAGTTGTTCTGGAGTAATAATCGCACGAACAGATAGAGTGACGTTGCATTTGCGTTGTATACTATATGTTCTAGATCTCCGGTGCGTATGCGGCGTCTCTCCACAGACATTGCCCACCTTCCATGTTGCACCACGTATCGGTCACACGTTTTTACTCACACCCGAAATCATTGCTAACTAGGGTAGTCAGAAGCCCGAAAGTCGGACAACCAGTCTTACCCAGGGTTGTCGTGCCAGTAAGTGGGTTGTGTAGGTCCGAGAGGCAGCCGCTCCATGTGTATTGGTATTCAGCTGCATCCGTTTAGACTGGAAGTCGACTTGAAGAAAAGGCTAGGCAGATAGGTGATGGTGGTAGTGTGAGAAGTCCTATACTTTGGGGCTAAGATTACAAAGACGCAAGAAACCATAGTCTCAGAGAACGTTCCATAAAACCCTTCCACAACGAAGTACAATATCACTTTCTTCATCTTTCACAATCCATGAATGGCAAACTTACTCATACTACATAAACCTCAATTTAGCACAAAATAAACGCTCAAATGGCACTAACAGACCGTTGTGCCACGTTTTGGCACGCCCGTAGCCATGGCGACGTGCCAGTAGCTAGCCGGTAATTGTTGGCATTTGTGCTACAACTGCCATTTCGCTGTCACTTCACGCTCCGGTGGCTTAGACAAGCCAGGAGGGGTTGTTTTTATCATTCCGAGTTAACTTTGGTAAAATGAAATGATAGTTAGTAGCTATCGGTGCTTTGTCTGTATGTAGGTCAAGACCGTCTACCTTTTAAGCCCGGAATACACATGCCTGTAACTTGCTCAAAAGTACTCAAGTGGCTTGCATGTCGTTATGGTTATGGTATTCACTAATCAGAAGTTGTTATTGCATACAGTAAAGTTCATTCATTCTCCATAGGAAAGGGAGGATCCTCCGACCATATGGGTATTGTGTCTGGCGAGCAACTGCCCCATTCATGTTGGGTCGTTATATAATATGCTAGTTAAGCGGTAAACTCTGCTTGCGAGATGCAGGATTTTGCGTGACGTCAGTATGACGCGTTGTTCGCATGTGGCGTTGTAGATACCGCTACAAAAGCAATGATGGCGCGCCCGCATATTTATTCTAAGATTAAAACAGTCGTGGCAGACCCAGGCGAAGATGGCAGGAACAGCTTGTCACCTACAACAGGCAGGATTTTTCATTTTTTTATTTTTTATTACTAAATGGGCCCGGTCACGCCTGATGGAAAGCGATAGATAAGGTCTATGATGGAACGAGCCTGCCCAGAAGATGCCTGTTCACTCTTGCTTTGAAGGCAGACGGGTTAAATGTGGGAGGGAAAACAGAACACACACAGAGAGTTCCACACTTTGGCTGTGCGCATAATAAGAGTGGTAATGTCCAGATAAACTTTAAAGCCTCTAGTGAAGAATATCGACTGACATTCAACCACACAGTTTATTAACATTTTGCTAATGTATCCCTTCATGGTCCTCTTCAAAATTATCATCACGCTCGCGCAACAAACACAAATAAAACAGCCGATAAAGTACGTAGAGTCTGCTAAATTAAAATGTGTACGTGTGTGGGGTGATAATGACGTGGTGAAATATGGCGGCATTTTGTGGTGACGTCATCGGAAACCCATTCCGTTTGTTGCAAGTATGTACTGTAGAGATTATAGCCAATTTGGTGCTTACATGCAACCCCCGCGAGTCCGTTAAAAGTTATTGGCAAGAAATACGATACGGCAGTTTATTCAGAATTAAAATGAGATGTACATAAATAACAACTTATACCTAATTAATCACAATAATGTGTGTGTGGGGGTGTGTTTATATGTTTGTTACTTCTTCACGCTCAAACGGCGGGCCCAATTTTGATAAATTAACTAAATAATTAACGAACTTAAAAAAGGCGTGGACAAAACTCATCCGCATTGCTTTCGACTGGTAATGAAATTAAATTGGATTTAAACACGTCAGTATAAAAGCTAAACTGAAGTAGATATTTTTATCTCGAAGGGTGTATTTCACCAAACTTTTATAAGTACCTATAGTTCGTTTTTTAATCCCAGATACTAATTTGACATTTAAGTATTTTATGTTTGCGTTTTTTTAGTCTAGAAGTTTGACATTACACCTGTCAAATTGGTATCAGGGTTTAAAAAACAAACTTTAGAATAAGTCCTGAGAATAAATTTTGAATTTTTGACAGTTTTTCCAAACTAGAACAGTCAGACGTCAATTTTATTCCACGGATAAAATGATAAATGATGATAAATGATTTTTATTTCTGTAAGTAGGTTTGTACAAACACTTTTACACGTCAATCATATTTTTTTTTAAACTAGATGAGGTCGGCGTTTCCTAACTGACTATTCTGAGAAGAAAGGCCGAAACAAACTCAGAAGTCACAGTCTCTTTTAAAGTCCAGACAAAATCTTGGTCAGATCGTGTGAAGACCATGTAGATTGGTGTCTGAAATGGTCTTTTGAGGAAAGAACCACACAGATTGAGCGGACCTGTCCAATCAGTGCACGCATTTGTCAAAAATCGTGCAGCTCAACTCAGAACTTGAGGAGCTCAACGATTCGACGAACAATACCAAAGACAGGACATTTGGGTAGGCCGCATAAACTACTCAAACTGCCAGATCATGATTAAAACTAAGAAGGAAAAAAGAAATGACCCACATAGTCCTCACATTCACAATAATTAAATAAAAAAAATAAATAAAAATTACTTACAAAGTAAATATTCATGTCATTGTCTAAATAAAATTCATCAATGTCAATGTGTATATAAAAAATCCGGACATAATCTTTGAGGACCATGTAGATTAGTGTCTGAAATGGTCTTTTGAGGAAAGAACCACACAGATTGAGCGGACCTGTCCAGTCAGTGCACGCATTTGTCAGTAACCGTGCAGCTCAACTCAGAACTTAAGGAGCTCAACGATTCGACGAACAATACCAAAGACAGGACATTTGGGTAGGCCGCATAAACTACTCAAACTGCCAGATCATGATTAAAACGAAGAGAGAAAAAACAAAAAAATACCCACATAGTCCTCACATTCACAATAATTAAAAACATATAATACTTTATACAGTAAATGTACATGTCATTATTTAAGTAAATAGATACTTAAAAAAAGAAAATTATTAAAGTGTAAATTAGAAAAATAAAAACAACATTCTAAACCTATTGGAGCAGCTCAATCCCAAGCCTTTTTGTCCTCAATATAGTCTTTTACAGTATAATAGGCTTTCTGACATAGTTTTCGCTTTATAAAAGATTTGAATTTATTAAGGCTTAGTTCTTGAATGTGGCTAGGAAGTTTATTATAAAAACGTATACATTGGCATCTAAACGAGCCACCTATTTTTTTGAGCCTTGTTGTTGGAACAACAAATTTGTGTTTGTTCCTAGTATTTATGTTATGGATATCACTGTATTTTTTAAACAGATTAATATTTTTATGTGCATACAAAAGATTATCATAAATGTACTGAGAAGGCACAGTCATTATATTAATCTCTTTAAATTTGTCTCTGAGGGAGTGTCTGGGACTTAATTTATAAATGGAACGAATTGCCCTTTTTTGTAAAATAAAAATTGTCTGAATATCGGCGGCATTTCCCCACAACAGAATACCGTACGACATCACACTATGAAAATAACTAAAGTATACTAAACGGGCTGTCTCTAAATCAGTTAAATCACGAATTTTCCTAACGGCATATGCTGCAGAGCTAAGCTTTTTTGACAATTTATCTATATGGGGGCCCCATTGAAGCTTGGCATCCAACGTTATGCCTAGGAATACTGTGGTATCTTCAGGTTTCAACTCTTCATCCTTAATGAGAACACTAGTTTCTACTTGTCTAACGTGGGGTATGGTAAACTTAATACATTTCGTTTTTTTTCCGTTAAGAAGTAGGTTATTGACATTAAACCAGTTAACTACTTTTGCAAGGGCGTTATTTACATTGTCAGTAACCAGCTGCTGACGTTTGAGTTTAAATAAAAGTGAAGTGTCATCTGCAAACAACACTATATCATGTTCATCCCTTATGAGGTAAGGCAAGTCATTTATATAAATAATAAATAAAAATGGGCCGAGAATTGAGCCCTGGGGGACCCCCATTCTTACTACAGATCCGGGTGACCTTTTTCCGTTAACATCAACTCTCTGAATCCTATCACTTAAGTAAGAAGTAAGAAGATCCAGAGAGGCGTTCCGGATTCCGTAGTGGTGCAGTTTCCTGATTAATGTTTCATGAAGAACACAATCGAATGCCTTGGACAAATCGCAAAAGATGCCCAAAGCATCGCATTTGTCCTCCCATGCATTATAAATATGTCCTAAAAGTTCAACTCCTGCATCGGTAGTCGAACGACCCCTTGTAAATCCGAACTGTTTGTTATGTAGTAATTTATTTTTATTAAAAAATCTTTGCAATTGATTTAAAATAAGTTTTTCAAAAATTTTACTAAAGGTAGGTAGTACTGAAATAGGTCTATAATTAGTAGGGTCTGATGTACTACCCGATTTAAACAACGGTATTATTTTACTGTTTTTCATAAGATCAGGAAACTCACCACGGTCAATACAATTATTAAATATAACAGCTAAAGTAGGTGCTACAATGTCTATAATCGACTTAGCAACATCCACAGAATTACCCCATAGATCTGCGGTCTTTTTAACATTTAACGTGTGAAAAGTTTTAATTATATCTTTACAAGTTACATATTGGAAGTGAAATTCAGAATCGCAAACTGGAACGTTTTCTTTAAGTAAAGACTCTGCAGCAATGGGTGATGAGTTAAGAGATTTAGTAGTTGATACGGGAATCTCTGCAAAGAAATTTTCAAAGGCCGCGGCGACTTGACAATCTGATTTAATTATATTGTCATCAATAACAAGGCTGTAGTCACTACTTCGGGTGCATGACCTTCCCGTTTCGCTATTAATGACATTCCAAGTCGTTTTAATAATGTTACTACTATTTTTAATTTTTGAACTCAAATAACGTGACTTGGCAATACTACAAACTTTTTTAAATATTTTAGAATAATTCTTAACATATAAATTAAATTCAGCAGTGTTTATACAAATCCGTTCTTCATATAATTCATAAAGTCGTTTTCTACTTTTATGTATACCAATGGTGGCCCAGTTACTGAAGGAAGCAATACTATTAACCGATAATGTTTTTGGAATAAATGTGTTATCAAATTGTGTGCAATACATATTAAAAAAATCATTATATTGTTGATTAGGGTCATCATTAGTGAACAAAAGTGGTAATTTACCCATGAGTTTAGTTTTAAATGTTTCCAAGCGATTAGTTGTTTTTGGATTAACAGTGATATCTTTTTTAGTAACTTTTTTGTTTTTATTTGGAATAGTGATTAATTGTCCACAATGATCTGAGTCTATTAGGTTAATAATGTCTTTGTGGGTTGGTATAACATCTGTATAAATGTTATCTAGGCATGTGGCACTAGTAGGAGTTATTCTAGTGGGCTCCAAAAATTGGTTTGCAAGATTGTATGACTGAAACAAACTTATAATTTTAGTACTTAACCCAGAATTTTCTAACAAATTAACATTAAAATCACCACAAATGATGATGGACTTGTTTGTATTACAGATTTTGTGCAACACTTCATCCATAACTTTTTCAAAACAATCATACAATCCTGAAGGAGGTCTGTACACACTTAATATAATGAACTGCTCCAATTCTATACAGGCTATTTCAATTGTCCGTTCAACAGAGAGGCTCACAATATCCTTTCGGTCTTTAAACTTAAGCTGGTTATTTATTAAAATTAATGAGCCACCATGTATAGCATTTACTCTGCTGAATGAACTACCAACCTGGTGATTACTAAAATTGAACATGAACTGGTGACTTTTAAGCCAATGTTCTGTCATACAAAGAATATCTATATTGTAACAATTCAGGAATAATTCTACTTCTAAGTCTTTGTTTGAAAAACCTTGAATATTTTGATGCACCAGATTGATACTATTTAATTTTTTTACACTTTCATTTGACTTATTTACATTTTTGCAAGAGGTTGCCTCTATTGTCTTAATTTCTAATTTAAATGATTAATGTCAATAATTTCAACCAAATTATTACCAGAGTAATTTAAAAAGTCATTGCATTGCTCAATAGGAGCAATTTGTTTAGCCAAATGTTTGGCTGTAATAGAAAAAAAATATGATAGCGACACAGCTATCTGTCTTTTTTGATAGTTAGAAAGATAGTACATAACAATATTATATCTATCTTTTGTCAAATATAAATTATTACCAACATAATAGTTAGTATCAATTAACTGGAATAAGTTATCATTATATGTCAAATTGTGCAATGTCATATTTATATCAAATCTTAAGTTATTTTCTTCCTGTGGCAAACTGTTACTGTAAGGTAATGTAAACAAAACAATTTTTCTTAAGCTAAGGTTGCACAATGTTCTATGATATTGGAGCAATTCTCCTTTATTTAAATTACCCCTATTTCCCATAAATATTAATAAAGTTGTTTCCTGTTTAAAGTTACATTTAACAATTGCTTTCATAATATCAAATAAAGAACAACCAGGCATACAGTAATTTATTATTGAGTGTCCCGGATATTCATCTGTCAACAAGTGACCTAACTCCTTTCCAATCTCATCACAAAATAATATAATATCATGATTTACAATTTCTTTAGATGGTATAATGGTACTATCAACAGAGGGAATTGCCAAATCAACACAAGGCTGCGGTAATGTGGTATTGCATGCCGATAATGAATGGTCTGGTGTAGGTACATTGGATGGTGTTTGACAGCGCTCACAGCTGTTCGTTTGTGAGTTCACCAGCTCATTCATTGCCAACATATATTCCCTCATTAGATCTTCAGAGGTATTATATTTGTTAGTCATTGATCTTAGTTTCTCCTGCAGCTGGTCAAGTTGAGATTGCAAGTCCTGTGTGTCAATGTTGTATTTCCTAGTACTTTGCTCCAGATTAAAAGAATACATATCTAGCTGTTTAAGTAGATTTAACCGTTCCCTATTAAGTTTAACATTTTTAATAAAGAACTTTTGTCTTTTTACCATTTTTTGGGTTTTAACAATGTATTTATTAATTTTGATGTACTTTTTAAGTTTATTTTTACTAGTGACTACCCTCACTGAATTACATGATTTTGATTCATCATCACCTGTCAAATCAATAGTGGGGTTTATGGCAGAAACCATTGACGGGGCAATAGACACCAACTCATTGAACAGACTTTGATTCAGCGAGGCGGTGATGTTAAGGTTTGTAGTCTCAAGTTGTGTAATCTGACTTTGAGCCTCATGTAGCTGCTGTTGTAATAAGTGTTTGTGGCTAAGAGCTTGTTCATACTCTACGCTACACTGGCTGAACCCGTCCACAACAAGCTGAAGTCTATCCCGTTCTTCTATGGCATCAGTGTATTGAGTATATATCTGAGCCATTTCAATTTTTAACTTCCTATTCTTTTCATGGGCATCAAAGAGCACCCTTTCATTGTCATCTATTTCCTTAATTAGTTGGTCACAGGACTCCTTTGACGCCTTTAAAGCGCTCAAAGCCTCATTGAGTTTGGACTCTTCGAGGCGAGCACGGGCGCTGCGAGTCATAATCATGATTAAAAGTAAGGAAGCGAAGCGACAAGAAATAAGAATAGAGAAGGTTGTTGTGGCAGCAGTTGAAAAGGTGATTAGTTTAAAAGTAAAATATATAAGTCAATGGGAAAAATAAAATTTAGATGTAAATAAAAGGAGTTCTGTCACCAAACCTAAGTAAGGTTATGTTTACGTTCAAAGGTCATTGGCATCAAGTAGCCTTACTAAAAGTGAACAAAGTAGGTAATTGCTGGTGTAATTGAACTAATTGTAGTACGTAAACTAACTAATAGCAAGTAAAATATAAAGTATTGTACCTGATATCAAGATGACAATGCAAGTTTCCTTGTGCCGGCAACTGTCACCGATTTACATTGAATTATGTACACTTAATTTGCACTAGCTATGTGAATCTAACACAAAATACACATTATTATCATAATTACTTGAAGAGTAATTGGAAAATAGGCCTAAAAAACAATGAAATATAATATTTAAGATAAAAATTTCGAGAACAAATTCTAAACAGCTGTTAGCTGTAGTGTTGCCACAGGAAAAAAGACTTTAACAAAATCAGCCCTAAGAATAAGGGTTATGTCGCGGTTTATTTTACATTGTGAGACCCCCACAGGCAACACCCTACTTTATTGTACACATACACACCTAAACTAAAACTAAAATAACAAAGCTAAATTGTAACCCAATTAGGTATATTGTAAATGCCGACGCTCTAAATTCGGGCCAGTTTGCGGTAGCCCCGCCGTCACAACTGATGCAATTTTAACGAAGGCTAGTTCTTAGTCCGATTAGTTATTGTAGCATTTTCATAGTTATTTAAAGGTATCTAAACTGTGGATGTTTTAGAAACAGCAGAAATTATTTACACACCGTATTCGAACGACAACACTAAAGTAGGGGCCTATATTTCTCACCAAGCTTTTATTTATTCATCTTTACTTCAGGCACATTACTTATTTAACCCCGGAACTCTGAGTCGTTGCTTAAAATTAATCAATAATTCACTTTAATTGACAAGTATTTAGTTTTGTAATGGGTCGACTTTACTCTTACGTATTCGGTATACTCGTATTAATGCGTTCAGAGCGTAACTGAGGCGAATCATTGAACCGCCGCATTTCAAAACGGCCCTGTTTTTGATAACGGCTAGCCGTAATGTGATATGGCGGATTATACAATCCGACTGCGACATAGATACAAAACAAAACCTTTAAAGTATCTTTTAAGAAAACCATAATTTAAAGTGCAATACCAATATAGCGATAGTACATCACGTGACGATTATTTTCAGTAACGAGGCGGCCTTATGGGAATTATATGCAGAAGAAGCCTCATTGCGATACCCAAACCTTATGAATATGACGTACTCGCACGATCAATCAAGCAAGACGCGTGTGTAACTACGTCATAATTCATGTAAACGTTCGCATTATTCGCGCGACTTTCGCGTTGGGATACATACAGGATCAGACTTGTACCCCGCGTCCTAACTAAAATGTTCGTTCGAGCGAATATGCGGTCGTCGCATTAATTTTTTTTGTTCGGAAAGCGCCCTCTGTTGGTGCGACACGTTAGGTTCCGTCAAATAAAACGAACGCAATGGTGGCGTGCTCCAAGTATAATTAAATTCTTTCTCCACAATTTTAGATTCACAGTTGAGTGGCGCCATCTATACAACATCCTTTTACCTGATGGAAAATCATGCCTTTCTTTGCTAATAAAATTCTCCATCGTATTAGTTGATGAAACTTTTACTAGATGTCGCTTTACTAAGAAAACCGACGGCTTGCTACGAGGGCTACGCGGAACCATTTCGTAGCCGCGTAGCGCGTAGTAGACAATCTCGTAGCAGCATTCGAAACAACATAGATGGAGCTAGGACTTGAAGATACAAGCATCTAATCTGCATTCGCGATTTGTTTGCCAAAAATGTAAACAAATATGAGTTTATGGAAAAATTACTTTAAATCCTACGCAATAAAGTTCAGTTTATGCACACACAACTTCAAAAAAATTATAACTGTTTCAATAGTGCAAGTCTAGGAGTATTTGTAGTAATCGAAGATAATAAAAATCTTTCCATCCGTTCTTGAGTTATAAGTGGTGTAACTAACCCGACTTTGTTTTATTTATATTTATTCATGTAGTGATTTTAATTAACAGGGGGCCTAAAAAGGTCGCTTGGGAGAATCATAAAAGGATAACATTATGAATCGTAATATGGCGAAGACAGACCGTGTTTTTCTTTTTTCGCTGCACTACGTAGGTATAATCAAAGAGATTGGGATTGGATTTGGATCGGATTTATTGGTATTTTAGCACAGACAAAAAGAAAAGTGAAAAATGCTTCACCAATGGGATTTGATACGATTAACTTAACGGTTAACTGTTAACTTTTTAAATAAATAAATAAAACTTTATTCAAGTATAAAATAAAGTACAAATAGGATTTACAGTAATTACAATCTAGGAAAAATTAGATTCTAACTGTAATGTAGACCTGCCTGATCTAGGTTTATGGAAAACCTGTGTTTCAGGCCATCAATTTACACCAAACATTTAAAAAAGAAGACACAATAAATGTCTTAGAAGCTAAATAAAAAAGAAAGTAAAATATATTTAATGTCTTAAAGAGTTACTATTTGGGTATATTATTTTAAAACTAGATTATGTATGATAATATTATGTTTAAATAAATTAACGAATAATGTTTAAATAAATTAACGAATAATATTAAAGTAGATAGAGTGGAGACTATTATTTATTAGGTAAATGAAGAGACTTATATTAGATTAGGTAGATAGATTTTATTTTAAAATTTCTAGTAGTTTTTCCGTGTCTGCATAATTGAGTTTTGCCAAATATTCCTGTGCTAGTAAATTACACCTATTATAACTTAAACTATAAATCTTTAGCACTCTGTTAAACTGGTTATACAGGTAGGGTCCTAAAAATATATAAAATCGGTTAGCAAAAGCATGTTTAGTCTGCGAGCTAGCACAAACCAAATCTAGGCCCCCAGTACCTTTCCTAAACATTTTTATTTCAGAAAAAGTGGGGTTAGGCCTCGATGTTAAATAATAGCAGCCGCATGGTTTCATCAAAGGCTAAGCTACACTAGCCGCGGTTGGTTCGTGGATAGGTGACCATTACATAACGAAACCCCTCCATACCTCGGAAAGCACGTTGAGTCATTGGTCCCTGGCTGTCATTCGTACATCTTTGGCAGTCGTTTGGAGAAATGAGGAACAGGGTGTAAAGTTCTGTCATCCTCCATAGAAGAAGGAGGATTCTCCGACGAGACTGTTGCTGTGGCTTATGATCAACTGGCCGACGAATTGATGTCGGGACGTTGTATATAATACTAGCTTCCGCCCGCGGCTTCGCCCGCGAGGTATGTCGATAAAAACTATCCTATGTCCTTCCCCGGAATGCAATCTATCTCTCGGCCAAATTTAATCGAAATCTGTTAAGTGGTTTAGGCGTGAAAAGGTAACATACATACAGACAGACAGACAGAGTTACTTTCGAATTTATAATATTAGTATGGATTATTATGAGTATGCTAGTTGCGCGGTAAACTCTGCTTGCGCGGTGCAGGATCTTGCCTGACGTCAGTGTGATGCGGAGTTTGCATGTGGCGTTGTAGATGCCGCCACAGTCGTTACGGGTTGTCGGAAGCCCACAAGTCTGACAACCAGTCTAACCAAGAAGTATCGTGTTACCCAGTAACTGGGTCTTTTAGGCAGTCGCTCCATATAAAATAGATACTGGTATTCAGCTGCTTCCGGTCAGACTGGAAGCCGACCGCAACATATTTGGGAAAAGGCTAGGCAGATTGATTGTTGTTAGATATTTTTATTGCAGACAATAAAAAAATGCAAACTTGTCGAACTAAAATCATAAAAAGTATTTACGGCAGTATGTATTTATTATCTTCGAATCTGACCTTTCCATGGTCGTTTTAGTACCCACATAAGACCATTAAACACGAGTGACAAATATTTTGAACGCCCTCTACCTACTCCTTCTGCAAACAGTCGTATATTAGTTACGAAGTTTCTATGTGTTGCCAAGTTAAAAGGTTTTAAAGAACGTATTTTATTGTTTGTGTTTTATTTGACACAACGCTGGTAATTTATTGCAAAATATGAATCAGTTATTTAATTACAAAAAATCTATTGTTTGGACGAAAAAATTTAAACCCTGTTATTTTAGAATGTTGCTTGTAGAATAATCTGACAAGAAATCAGAATGATTCTATGTATATTAGTATGGTCTTTATTGTAAAAAGAAAGTTTTTATCTTCATGATTTTTTTCTATCGTATCAAATTAGTTGTAATTATTGTTTTCAACACACTATCTACCGTAGCATATATCCTGAAGAATATCATATATTTTTCTGATTTTGTTTACTGTAGTCGATGTTCTCCGCAGAGTGTTGGAATTTTTCGGCCACATAGCGAGAAAAGACGGCAATAACCTTGAACAACTAATGGTTACTGGCAAGGTGGACGGTAAACGACCAAGAGGACGCAGCCCTTTGCGATGGTCCGATCAGATAAGCTCTTCGCTTGACACGAAATTTCATAATGCGTTGCACCTGGCTAAGGATAGACAGAGATGGCGAAACATCGTTAGGAAGAAGATGTTTTCAAGGGAGGATCACGACCCTCAGTAATGAGGAGTGCGACTTGAGGAGGAGGAGGAGTCGATAATATACTTTTATTGTTTCTAAACCTTGCGTTTTTTGTGTTTAGGTCCTGTAAGCCCCCTAAACTGTCTCGTTGGGTTATTGGTTGCAACTTGCTACTGCTGAACTCATATGAGGTCTTGGGTTCAATAGGCTATTTGACTGGTTTCTGATAAACATCTCAGATTATTTAATGGTGTCTAACGAGCCCACAAAAACCTATTACTTCAAATTGCATAATGTATATTTTTTTTTATAGTAAATAAAAATGTACTGTTTAAATAAGCCGCCAAAACGCTATCTTTAACAATATGGCGTCGTGACGTCAAGATTCGCGTAAACAAACGTTGAAACGGTCGAGATACTAGACAAAAGTCATCTGTTCTGTCAACGATAGACAGAAATTTACTAAATCATGACGTCATCTTAAGTTCAGCCAATCCAGACCGTTTTCGATTACGTGGCGCCAGATTTAAAAAGATGAAGTTTTTTCGGGTTTTTTTTTATAAATAATACATTGTTTTGTAGTAAAATTAATGCAAATCGATTTTAAAAGCGATAATCTATACGAGTGTCAATAATTATGACCTTATTTTTTACATTGTCAAATAGCCTATTGCCGGGTCGCCCAAGTGTTGGGTTTTTCCATATAGAATTTCTCAGTAGCAGCCGGAAGTCTGGATAATGATGACGATAGTAATAAAAATAGTAACTTTTTGTTTAAGTCAATCGTTTGTGAGATACGGGAGCATTTCGGTTCGTCATCTGCCTAGCCTTTTCCCAACTATGTTGGGGTCGGCTTCTAGTCTAACCGGATGCAGCTGGATACCAGTATTTTAAATGGAGCGACTGCCTATTTGACCTACACAACCCCGTTACTGGGTAATGCGATACCCCTTGGTAAGACTGGTTGTCAGACTTTCGGGCTTCTGACCCGTAACGGCTGTCAAGTATCCACGAATGACGGTTGGGATCAAAGGTTTTACGTGCTTTCCGAGGTCACCCATCCACGCGGCAAGCTTAGCTTAACCTGTTCGATCGACCCGTGCGGCTGTTATTACTTGCCACAAGCCCCTCCTCCGTTTCTGGGATGTTTTCGGTTACAACCGCAAAAATAACTTGGCTAGATTTTTATTTATTTATTTGTTTTACTAAAACTTTATAAGTAGGTACATAAATAAAAAAAAAACTGTACAAAGACGGACTTAATGCCTGAGACATTTTCTTCCAATGAACCTAAGGGCGATGTAGAGACAAAATATGGCAGGTGCAACATACAGGATAAATAGATCGGAAAAAATTATAAAATACAAGAATAAATACTAATACATAGAATCTGAAATAACGATCGGTAGAGGAGAAAACGAATTCAGCAAATCAGTGCTGGGATTTTATAAACGTATGAAAACTTAATCGATTGAGGACTGATTTTAACAAAGTCATATATCTTTTATCCGTGGAATAAAATTGACGTCTGACAGTTCTAGTATGGAAAAACTGTCAAAAATTCAAATTTTACTCTCAGGATAAGACGTATTTTAGGTATAAAATGTTGATGGAATGCGCCCTGAACTGGCAACCCTTCACCCACAGACTCGGGCACAGACGCAGATCGTAAAACGTATGTATGCCCAATAAATTGACACATCGTTACGATAGAGTGTTTGATATGCCATTTTATCTGGCACTTTATTGCCAGACAGAGTCAGGAGTTAGTGTCGTGTAGTTTTGATTGGATCGGATACAGAGATAAACTAATTAAATTCTTACCAGAAAACGTAAGAATTAAAACCGAGACCCAAACCTCGAATAACGACTTTTTACTTAGTATTTTTCAAAAGTCTTCCCGACCGCATTAATGTCTGTTAAAATCGTAACTGCCTCTTCGGTTCAGAGCTGCCTCGTTTGTTTTTCGTTTGTCTAGTGGGTGCAAGCGCTACTGTTGAGCATGAGATCCTTGATTCAACTCCCATGTCGGGCAAACTGTTATTAGTTTTTTTCTATCAAGAATTTCTCAGTAGAATAGAAATACTCTCAGTAGCAGCCTGGAGTCTAGATTTGTTTTTAGAAATGTAAATCACTAATCTTTAAACAAATAAAATACGTAGTTTTATACCGGATGACTTTTTTACCATCTGGAAAAAAGCAAAGGTGAACGGGAGAGAAATTTCTTTTATTTTTCACAATAAATTAAAAAAAAAATGATTTCTTTTTTTACTTTCAATCCTTTGATTCACGCCGGCCATTAGCTTTAATCGAGGGATTGAATGTCGTTACGAATATATTGATAATTTCCGCGCGTAGAGTCCCGCCTATAAATTGAATTTTATTATATTTGTCGATTTATTAGTGTTTAAAAGATACAAATAATATAAGTAATAATTTATTAATTATTAAGTAATAGTTATTAATTAATCTATAATAGGCGCCTGTGTAAGATCGAGACTATTGTGATATAGTTCCATATTATATCTACATAGAAGCTGTTGGTGTACCCTAATATATATGTATAAGTAATAGTATTTATTGATGGGTTAATTTCTTCTTAAGTTTATGAAAAAAAAAAAACGGATTTCGGATGCTGATGGCTTCTGCTCCGTTCATCTTTTATACCCTGTTTTTGTCCAGACTGTAAAAAAGTCAGCCAGTATAATGTTTTGCTCTCAATGTAAATAAACCACAATAATTTGTAGAAACGCAGGTGCTAAAAGACCATAAACAATTAAATGAAAGCCTTACTCATCTTGTCTTACAATTACCACAATCAATTTGTAACTAATTCATCAATGAATGCCGATTTAAATAATTACTTATTGACCCAATAGAAAACCGTTTTCAGTAAGAAGTTAAATTTTAATTAACAAATAAATTAATGTTCGAATGGAAGAAAATTAGGTTGAACTTACGTTTTCAAGTATTTACGGTTTTCGGGAAGTCTCGACAGTCCTAAAGTTTCTCGGAATACGAAACAACTCACGATGAGAGTCCCGCGAGTTTCTTCCCCATTCTTCTCGATACACAACTACCTTTTGGAAGGGGCAACTACTCGTAGAATCAATTATATTTTCTTGTAAATGTTGGCATTCAAAAGTGTCATAAAAGTGCATTTAAATAAATGTTTTGATTTTGACTTTGACAGTCTATTAAATTACAGTTTATTATAATGTATATTTAAATATTAATGTGTATGCCTGAAACATCTATGCCCCGTTTCTATCTTTAGTGGTTTAGTCAGTACGATGTCTGTCAATTTCAGAACCATTTTTTAATTATGATCATTTATAAATCAGCAAATTTCATGTATGACCCTATTAGAACAGCCTTAAATATTACATTTGAATAGGAGTTAGTTCCACCGCCATTTTGTTTTACCACCATCGAGTTATGTGATCGTATAAACTGGCAGTTTAGAGGTTTTATTTAAGCCATATATGGGCGGTATTGTCCACTTATTATGTGTGTTAACCCGTTGCGAGTGGTGCGGTATTTTTGGGCTGCGTTCCGAGTTGGGAAATAATCGATTTGAGCGTGCTTAAACCTGGATGGAAATGATGGAATGTGTCCGATATAGGTAGTAAAATTGGTAAATTTTAATTCAGTTTATTTTAGAATCCAGCAATAAACTTTTTTTTCATATATATAAGTACGTAGGTACTTTTATACGCATCATACACATAGCATAATCAGCCGAAAATAAATTAAAAAATCGTTTAATTCGAATATTTAAATGTCTATATTTTATTAGTTTTACATTATCTTAAAACTATAATATTATTAGATAGTATCTCTATAATGTACCCACTGCTGAGACACAGGCCTCTCTTTGAGAGGGCCATAATCCACCTCGCGGGCCCAGTGCGGGTTGGTGGAAGACACATGTCTTCGATTTTTTTTTGGTTCTAGGACATGCCGGTTTCCTCACGATGATTTCCTTCACCATTTTAAAGAAGAACCGTTTTATGAATGTAATTTCTATTAGTTTTCTAATAATTATTTAAACCACTTAATAATTGATATTCGACCTCAGTATTGAAAATTAATTTTAATGCCAGTAATGTGGGTTACGTGACGGTTTATTCAAATACATAATTATATTTAGAATTAATTATTGTCATTTCAATAAAGGACATTCGCCTTGTATGTATTTATGATAATTATTTATTTACTTTTCGTGAAAATATGTTATTCTTTATTGATTAACCAAAACCCTGAAAATAATATTTGTACCAGTGACGAAGGTTCCATAGGTACAACTCGATTCCTACCGGCTTCCCTTTGAAAAATAGCACAGTCAGTATTCTATAGACAAATAATATAATCATATTGAAGATACCGGATTAGATTACTCCGGCTTACCTCTTACAAAAATTGACCCTTCGCTACTGATTTGTATGCCGGAAACGGCAGAATATTATGAACTTTTAAAAGTACATACGCCAGCATATCAAGTTACCCGAAACTGTCAAATTTTCCCAATCAACTTTGAACCTTATGCTTTAGGGATTAAGTTGAAAGTGTATTAAATAAATTTGACGGACTGTAGTAGCTTGGTGTGCTGGCGTCTGTACAAAAAAGAAAAAAAGGTTAATAAAGCATAAAAGATAAAGATAAAGATGCATTTATTTGTTTAAACATGTGTAACATGATACATAGATATGCACATATGGATGGAAAAAAAAATATTGGTCGTTCAACATGTTTTGCCATATTCGGCGTACAAAATAGTTATAGTTTGTAGTATTTAGTAAGAATTATAAAACAAAATAATTAAATTATAGTCAAAATACATTCAATACAAAAATATAGTCAAAAATACCTAATAATAATAATATAATAATGAAAACAATAAAATTAATAAAACTAAATACCTACATATCAAAATTTGTCATTTAAAAAGTCCGTAACATTATAGTATGCCTTACTAATTAGCATTTTTTTTAGCTCTCTCTTGAATGAATTAATATTCATTTCCTTAAGGGAATTAGGAATTTTATTGTAAACTAGCTGCTGCCCGCGACGTCGTCTGCGTGAAGGCTCTACAGCACCAAAAATACCTAAGATGCCAGTGTCGCTATAGCATTATAAAGTAAACAACTTTTAAAATAGCATTAAAATATAAGTTTTTTTTTGCAAGCGAAGCAAGTGAAGAGAGTTATATGGGAATCCTGCTGAGTTCAGTCATAAGAGGTGACTGAAGGAAATAGAGGAAATAATGCAGGAATACATTCCAGGACACAAAAGAGTAAAAATACGTTCAAAGGTATCATATATACCTTACAACACTTCCCTATAAACTACGTTGGTAGTTATGCTGCCAGGAGCCAAAATGTGTGATGACGCGGGAGCAAGCGACGACGTACAGTTGCCCGTGTGAGAAGCAACTCTTCCTGACGTCGACACCCACTGCCCTCAGTGTCTGCCCCTGCGACTTATTGATGCTCATCGCGAAGCAAACACTCACGGGGAGCTGTACGCGCTTGAACTGGAACGGGAAGTTATGAGGTATGAGGGGAATGCGTGGTATAAATACTGCCTCGCCGACGCCATAACCCGTAAGAATTTCCGCCTCAATGGTGTGTCTGTGGAGCGAGATGACTTTAAGGCGGGTCCCGTTACACAACTTCGGAGGAGATAGGTTCCGAAGAAGCATAACCGGGACACCGCTTCAGCTTGAATGCGCTGGAAGTCCACTTGCTGACAGGGAGTTCAGAAATTCCACGGGATAATGTGTGGCGTCATCTTGCTTGACAACAGTGTTTATCGAGGTGTAGACCACTTCATTCCCCTCAATTTCCGAGAGAATGCATTCGTTAATTGCTGCAGCCTGATCATTTTTGGGCGTCAAAATGGCCCGCTCACACACCCAAGAATTCTGCTGGTGCGGTATACGACTGAATGTCCCCGTTCACACAGCGAATGAGTTCTTCTAAGCTGGAAACCACTCTACCGAGAGACTCTGGAAGCACCACCTGTCTACCTCTCTCTTCTGGTAGAGTGCCTTCGCCAAGACTTAGAAGGACATCGGAGAATTCTTGAGCGCGTGCATTGCCGCCGAGCCGAGCTCTCATATTAATGGTCAAGCGCAGCGTACGAACTCGTGACCACAACGAAGATCGTTTCAACGAAGCATTCACCTCGTCAGCCCTCGATCCTCGGCCATCGTACACTCATCCCATACGATCAGAGAGCAATCCTTGAGCACGTGTCCCTTATCGCTGTTACGTGACACACCACAAACAGGTGTTTCGGCGCTCTCTAAATCGATGGGAATTTTAAACATGGCATGTGCTGTCTTGCAGTCCCGGAAGCAGTGTGGCAGCGATTCCCGACGACGCTACAGCAATAGCAATTTTGCCTTGCCTCCTGACCTCTGCAAGTATGCCAGTGGTAACAAATGTTTTTCCTGTACCACCAGGAGCATCCAAGAAAAACATTTTACCCTGGTTTTGCCAAACGCTTTCAAGGACGGTGTCATAAATTTGTTTTTGCTCTGTAGAGAACAAAGCGACATGGTCATTTCGTATGGTGGTCATTTCGCCGTCTCCGACTTCCGACTCGTAGAAAATCTTCAGACAGATGATGGCGATACTTCTCCCACAAAGCTACCGGGTTCGCGACTCCACAAAACACCAAGATGACGGCAAACAGATGACGCATGCGGCTGGGACTGTCACTGACGCTCGCCTCCGCGAGGGTGTCAGCCCAATTTTGGTCACCGTCGAGAAGGTGACGTGCTACGCAGGCTGCGCGGTAAGTGGGAAAATCCACGCCATCAAATGTCCTCAGAAAGGCGAAAGACTTTGCCTCGGACAGTGTGAAGTAACAACCGCAGAAAATCGCATTCACCATTATTCGGATGCACGGTATAATTTAAGTTTATAATTAGGTATACGACATGAAAATATATTAATTACCAAGCAATAATCACACAGATAAATACCGAACAAAAGTATTAACAGTCAATGTTTATTTTGTACTAACAACATGAAATTGATGAAGAAATGATCATCATCAATGAACATAACTTTTTTGTAATACTTAACACCGCATTTTTTTTAAATTGTCTTCCTCAACTCTGCTCAAGATTTTGAGGGTTTTGTTGGAACTTGAATTTGTCAAAACGAACTATACGATACAACTTTTATGAAGAAAATGCACATTACCATCTATGAATTTTAAGAATAACTAACTACTAACTTCACCAACATGATCAAATTTAAATTATTAATTTCCAAAAAGTGTTGACATGTAACTTGATTTGATTTTTATGAAATCTCATAGATGGCGCTGCTTCAAAATTGTCTTATACTACTAACATTCATTAAACTATGTTTCTCTGCCCAAGTTACTTTAATGGCGTAAAAGTTTTTATAGTGTAAAGCTAGATAATAGCATGACTTACTCAAAAACCACATTTAAATATGCGTCGTTAGATTACACGCTGTCACAGAATGCGTAAGAAAATTAAAGATTCACAGCTCCTCCTCGTAGGTGATAGCGTGATAATATGTAGCCTATATGTTGACCCGACCTCTTAGTAATATTCATGCAAAATTTGAAGTAAATCCATGCAGTACTTTTTGAGTTTAGCCCGGACATATATACAGACAAACAGACAAAAATTCTAAAAACTATATTTTTCTTCGATATCGATTGTAGATCACGCCCCAAGTATTTTTTTTTATATATTCTATGTACAGTTTTGCCTTTCCTACGATTTTATTATATATGTGTTTATATTATTTATTTAAACATTATCATTATTTATTTTTTTAAATAACACAGACATAAGGATCAGAATTATTTCGTCATAAAGGCAAGCCTTTACGACGTGATTAAACACATAATAATGTTTTAAAGATAACAATATGATTTCGTTAGTACTATATCGCGCCAATAGATGTCGTTACATGTTTCCACTTATTGCAATAAAAATTGTTATAGAATGCTTTAAATTGATTATATCTTTTGATAGACTGAAGCGATTGCGATGAAACAAAGACTAATCACTGCTCCGAGTTCTAGACTATATTTGCGTATAAATATGAACCATATTGGTTTGGTACTTTTTACGTTGAGCCTGTTCAAAATCTGTCACATCCAAACAGACAAACAGACAAAAATTCCAAAAATTGAAGAAATGGCATCTGTTGGTTATCCTATAACAGCCCAACTATTTTTTTTATTTTTATTTTCAATGTACAGAAACGCCTCGTCTACAGATTTATTATATGTATAGATTAATGGGGCCATGCATATTACACTTTTTCTTAGAAATGCTGTTTTGGCGGAGAGTGATTGCACCCAAAGTCTGTACTTCTCGCGTCTATTTCTATTTGTATTATTAATCCGAAGGGGAAACAAATGAGGATTGATTTTTACAAACAGCGATATCTCTAATATGTAAAGTGACGGAAGTGTTAGAATTCTGTGCTGTATAAACATTGGTTTGCAACTGTCAGTAGTTTGCAACCCAAACATAGCCCGTATACAACGCTTTTGTGCTTTGAACGCAATGTCCTTTTGAGTTGAATTGCCCCAGAAAATAATTCCGAATCTTAATACTGATTCAGTAAGCCCGTAATATGCTGTAAGTAAAGTATCTGTGTTGACAGTCGGTGCCAACTTGTAAAGAGCATATGAGGAAGTACTAATTTTTTTACAAAGTTCGTTAATGTGAGTTTTCCAATTTAATTGCTTGTCAATGATTAATCCCAAAAAACGGGCTGTTTCAGCTTCTGGTATTATATTATCTTTGTATACTAAATTAAATTTAGATGTATTACTACGTAACGTTTCTCGTTGTCTAAAATGCATTATGTTTGTTTTACTAAGATTAATTTTCAAATTATTATTATTAAGCCAGGTAATTATAGAATTCAATGAATCATTAGCATCAGAATGGTAGTTGATCATATTTTTAGGTGCTATGGTTACAGTACTGTCGTCAGCGAACAATGACATGGGTTCCTTAGTTGCATTTGGTAGATCATTAATGTATAGTAGGAACAAAGGAGGGCCTAATACACTTCCCTGGGGAACACCATATGTGATGTAACGCTTGTCAGAGGAGAAAATCATCTCCCTTTTACTGTGAATATTAAATTTTGATATTTGGGTTATTTGTTGGCGGCCTGATAAATATGATTTTATCAATTCTAGGACCTTTCCTCTTATACCATAAGCCTCAAGTTTATCCAGCAGAATATTGTGGTCAACATAATCGAATGCTTGTGACATGTCACAATAAATAGAACAAACAGGTAGAGATTTATCAACTTGTGAAGAAACTACGTGTAAAAAGTCATAAACCGCCATATTGATGTTTTTATTTTTTCTGAAGCCTTTTTGCTCATGACAGAGAATTCCATTTTGGTCTAAGTAGCTATTAATTTCACTGTAAATATATTTCTCAAAACTAGACTCACAACAAACTCCGGACCCAGGTTGGTCGAAGCAAGGAAAACCTGTTCAGGTGGAGATTCATAGACGACTCCGCCTTGGAGTGTAAATGTGGTGCTGTTCCACTAACGATGGGACACTTAATATCGTGTCCTTTGTGTCCTGTCAGCTGCACGTTACAGGAACTGATGGACGCTGGCGATGGGGCCAAACAAGTAGCCGAATTCTGGGCCGAGTCCATTTAAATTGCTATTGACACGCTAAGAAGAAGAGGCATAAAATAAAAATCATGTACCTATATCGCTGTCAAGTTAAAAGAAGCATTGCCCAGGCTGCCAGCACTGCGACGTTGGATGGCAATGCTGATTCTTTATCGAATCGCTTGACAATGTCCTGAAAAAATAGGTGAGCACTTAGACCCCATGGCCCTAAATGTTTCAATCCCAAAAATGCTCGAAGAGCAGGAGGGATTCTGCAGCTACAGCAGCCGCTCCAGCGCAGTCCACCGTGGTAGGAAGTTGAACAATTGTCAGCGGGTGCACTGCCTCGAGGGACTCCAGTATTTGCCAAGCTGGTCTAAATTGACGATCATTCAGATGTAGGTACTTAACCCGTAAGGGCGGTAAATTCGAGAGGTTCCTACACATCATCAGGCGGGAGGAAATGCCCGGGTGTCACCATTGCCAGAATACGGCGCGTACGTGTTCCACGCGCGCCTCAAAAAGATGTCAGCAGCAGAGAAGGGGCCCCTTATGGCCGAAGCCTGCCGGGTCAGCGGGATTGTCCGAAAGGGTTACCGCTGGCCCGGAACATAAAGGGCTAAGGAAGGAACATGGGTGGGTTTTAGTCAGTAAGAGTCTGACACTCCCTTCCGCTCCTCCCAGAGCGGGAGGGGTCATTTGATGATTTCCCATCCGGCACAAAAAAAAAAAGGGGCGGTAAATTGGTAATGAAAATTGTTGTGCCCAAGCACAGATGAAGTAATAACAGTTAAAGCCCCCTTGTTGATTCATATTTCATTTCAGATGCAAACACAATGCTAGGTATTTACTCGAAGTTCATCAACTGAAACAGAAATATGACAACTTATCTAATCACATTACGGTGTACTCCAGTTTCAGTTTGAAATTCATATGTAATCTTGAATAGGAAAGCTGTTGTCAAAACTAATATGTAGGTAACGTCGAATCGTGTGTTCGTTTTCCCAAATATTCTGCGGTTGTCAAAGTTTACATCCATCCATAATTCAGTATAGTTTAAAATATCGCATCACCGGCGTAATTCCGAAAGGTTAGGCAAAGGTGTACCTACACATATACAGGGTTATTGGTAAAACATTAACAACCTCTCAGGACTATATTACTAACATCATAAACAACAACTTTTGTTCTATGATTTTTATTAATTCATCAGACTTTCATACAAAAAAAATATATTTTAATTCAACGAATTCCTGTACGACACGAAAAAAATTTCTGCTGTTTAAACAAAAGTTACTACTTACTTGATCAAAATGTATGAAACAGCTGATTTTTTTTCGTAATTTCAGAGCTGGTCCATAGTAAAAGTTGTTTAGTTCAATGGTCTAAAGCACCTCTCAAAGTTTGTTGGGTTAATTTTGAAACACCTTTTAGCGGGGAGAGGGACCTTTGAGTGGTTAGTAGGTACAGTGTGCACCCACATTTCCCAGTTATATTTAAGTCCCATTTAATACGGAGCGAGGCTATAATATTGCCGTCAATCAGCCACAAATCCAGACTCCGGGCTGCTACTGAGAAACTCTGTCTGTATGTTACCTTTTCAAGCCTAAATCACTGAACGTATTTCGTATTTCGGAAAGGAGATATTTGGGGGACAAAGGCCACTTTTTGTCCCGGTAGTACGTCACCATGCTGACAACCACATTGGTCGAGCCGCGGGCAGAAGCTAACATTACACTTTTATCATGATGCTTAAAGGCGGAAACAGACTTATAACACACCTCGTTACGCGACATCAATGAAGATTACCCATTGGCCACATTTTTCATCTCTGAGCTATTTTCGTCATTTGGCCAATAAGTACCTAAGCGTGGGATGGCGTCGGGTATTACAAGTGAGCTGCGGCCTTTATTGTTTCAGTTAAACTGCAGCCTACGCCTACAATATTATGTTACACCTTTATGCATAATTGGGTACTAATAATTAACAAAAATATTTTTTTAATAAAAAAAAAAACAAAAAAAATATATGTACTTACAAACAAAAAAAAACATATTTTGCACATAAACGTATTTTCTTTCTTTTTTTTAATTATAGTTCAGTATTATTTCAGCTTAAACAGGAATAATACTGTGCAGATTTAGAATAATTATAATATTTTTGTATTTTTTTTAAATATGTAATAATAGATATGTCAAAATAATCAGTGCGTACTGACAAACCGTAGATTTTAAAAGTATTTAAATTTTCATGATCTAAATCCTCTGTTAATTTGGGTACTTAGTTCAAAAATGTTGAACATCACCGCAACATTTGTTAGTGTTTCATCTGCACAAAGCGGTACTTAGTGCGCGAAATTACCACGGTACAGCCAAACGCACGCCCATTGCAACAATTCGACGGTGACAGTGTCTTTATTTCATAGACATAAGGGCGATCTTTGCAGTTCATGAGTTACTTCTGACGCGTGTCTGACCGTACTAAATGACACCGCGCACTGATTATTTGCTTTCGGATATACAGCTGCAATGAGAGGGTTGGCAACTGGCATCAGAAAGCCAATTCCGGTAATTAAAAACGTTCAAAATCTAGTCGCAATCTCATCTTTAGCGACGATCAATGACAAAAACTTGTCAATAATGTAGGAAAATTAGTTTTTTTTTTTACAGATTGGGACTGAGTGACTGAGATCAGATTGTGAACGTTCTTAAAATTACGAAAATGGCCACTCTGATACCCGAGTTGTATCACCCGTTTTTAGGGTTCCGTACCAAAATGGTAAAACGGAACCCTTATGGTGAGACTCAGTCTGTCTGTCGGTCTGTCTGACTGTCACAGCTAGATCAGTTAACTGTCCATTATGATTAATAATGTTATCCTTTTATGATTCTGCCAAAGTGGCCTTTTTAGGCCCCCTTAGCTTGAGCTGCCCTCAATTTCTTCGGCCATCCGGCTTACTATCCAGTAAACGTTTGAGTGCTCTGGGTCTCATTATATTCTTGCGACATGTCCTGCCCATCGAAAAAGGTCCAACTGATGGTTTTCTGAATATGTACCTTTTAATATTATTTAATTTCCCATTCCTTTGAGAGTTATTTTATTTCTAAGATTTTCTCAGAGCAAAATAATTAACTAATTAATCAGGGTTTCCATCCAGTATTCCTAGAAATTATTAATTAAAAATCCTTTTTTCCTCTACTGCCAATCTCAAAATAAACTCAAAGCCGATATGTATCAAGAAACTTCATTCGCTAAAGGCAAATAAAACTTATGTGGATATAAAAAGAGCGCTTCGGAGGGAAGGATGTAATCAGGCTATAACCAGGGACTCTTTGACGTACCCTTGGCATTTTTTTTTTTAAAGCGGTTCGTGTCTGGACGCTTGCAGGTTTTATTAAAAAGGTTTTGCGTATCAATATTTTTTTCTGACTCGACTAGTCTGGGTTACTTCTATAATATTACGTCCATGGTCTGTACAGATTAAAAAAAATATAAATGGGTGAAGCTAATAATTTTTTCTTTGCGTCTTAACATTCATTTACAGCTCCATTCAGGGACATTACATAGATATCAATAATTACTTTAATTGACCAGCTTAATCATATGAAAACAAAACTGAAATGATCTCAATACGATATGTAGTCGGACTTTTAATTAGCTGCAGTAAAATAACAGCTTATGTGTTACATAAATGACTGAAATTGGCGTCTTTTTGTTTTTTCGCGGCCATCAACCAAATCTTGTTTTTCTAGTGCAGTAGGTAACAAACGAAACTTATTTGACATGCATATCTCTAAACTCAGTTCCAAATTAGTTATAAAAAAGTGTCATTTTACTGCAGCTAATTAAAAGTCGAACTATAGTTTGGACTGACATTGTTCTAAAATTATATTATAGCGCTTCTAGGTTCTTCAGGCGCGTGGCCAAAATCGGAACTAACAGCGCCATCTTTATTGTGTTAATACATTTCCCAAATGTTTACCAACCGCGTTTCCCTGTCTAAATCATTTGCGCGTTAAAATATCCTTGTACTTACGTGTATTTATTAAAAATATAGATTTATATCTGGGCAATAAAAAAATATTTTATTTTATTTTTAGGGAAACTGTTCGTAATTCATAAGGAACAACGGGACACTGAAATAAGATCACTTTGTCGTACACCCACCCGTCCGTCTGTCAGTCTGTCAAGACCCTTTTTCTCAGGAACGCGTACGTTATTAATTTAACATGAATATCAAGTACGTAAATGTACGGTCCCTTGGGAGTTCTAAGAAAATCAAGCTTCTAAGTCAACGCAACAAAATACGGCCATTTGCGATATATTTTGATGAGCGTGTTAGACAATAAAGTATAATCTATCTTTAAGTATTACCCAAATATAAAGCTTTGAATATCAGAATGGTTACTAGTTATTTACTATGTGTAAAGTACCTATGTATGTGGTAAAGGATATTATGGAATAAAGCACAGAAAGACAAGCTAGGCATTTATTTCAAATTAGGCTTGTCAGTAATTAATCAGAAAGCTAGTCGTCCGTTCGAAAATCTAGGTCAGTATGGAGAAGAACGGACAAGAAACTCCCTGGAAATAGTATTCTATCAACAAAGCACATTGTCATACATTATCGTTATCTTATAAACAATTCATTCTTTCGGACTCTAAGTAATAGCAACATAATAACAATAGCTGGGAATATTCCATTATACATTTTGAACATTAGCAATATTGGCCATATTTATAACATAAACAGAACACCATAGTTATCAGCAATAATCAAGATAATAATATCAATTTAACTTAGATGACATCTGATCGATCTATTCCACATAATAACGTCACTAGCACTAATCAATTGAACATCTCGAACCAGAATGATCCCTGCCACTCGGAGCTCCCCCTTTTATAGTCGTGGACAAACAACTTTGACGTTTCTATCTACCGTCATTTAAAATATCAACGACATACAAGGCGGATATCCGTTTGGAATATTTTATATAAGTTTTTAACAGTAAAAGGAATACATATGATAACTATAATTATAATATTAACTATACCTATAATTAGGATAATCTATTAAGCGCAAATAAATCAAAACCAGTAGTACTTTCCGTTGACCTTGAAATTTGACAAGAAGCAAGGTTTCACAGCACAGATAACAGTTACAATTTTCAAGAAAAAGTTGGAAAATTGTTAACATCACCCGCGTAAATGTCGATCCCGTGGGATTATCGGGATAAAAAGTAGCATATATGTTAATCCAGGGTGTCAGCTACCTCCCTACAAAATTTTGTCAAAATTGGTCCAGCCGTTTGAGCGTGAAGAAGTAACAAACATATAAACACACACACACCCCCCCACACATACTCACAAACTTTCGCCTTTATAATATTAGTGTGATTTTACCAATTTTAATACTGAATAAAACGTTTTTTTTTATTTTTTTTTATTTTATGTGGCTCTCGAGGGTCAAAGTCGATCAAAATAAGCAGATGTGGTCAATCACAACGGTCGGGATTGTGTCTGCGGTCCGTGCGTGGTCGGACGATTTTATTTTGTACATAAAATTCCGTGAATTTCTAATTTGGCGTAATTTCGGGCGTTCGGGGTTTCGGACCACAGTACGGACGGAAACAGTAGGGCCAATAATAATATAGATCTGTTAGATGATGATCAGAAGTTCAATGCCCGTAATTAAAAACGTTTAAAATTAACCATTTGGATGCACTTTTGAATTGTCAAACAGTCGTCGGTCAGTTAGTCAGAATGTTGAAGCTAGTTGAAACAAATGTCAAATGTGTACTATTTTGTTGGTTAAGGCTGCGTTTAAAGGTCTTCTCAACCGCGCGGTTGTACACTTGCACACCCCTTCTTCATCGAAATAAGAAAGTAGTAAGTTAATAATGCCAAAAAATCAAAAATTGTCCAAAAATAAAATGGTCCAAAAATTAAATGTCCTAAAATAAAAATGACAAAAAAATAAAAAATAACTACATATACCATTTTTTCAACTTGTACATAATACAATCCTGTAGGTATCAAAGTATCATATCAGTCATTAGCAATTAAGTACAAATCGAGGATGCATAAAAATTGGAGGTAACTTCGTGAAGTTTTTCTATCGAGATTGTTATTTTATGTTTCGAGAAGAATTTTTTTTGGAAATATCATGTAGTTTAGAATAGTCAGCCTATAATGTTACCACACTCAGTTAGAGGGAATGGGCCGCCCACCACGCGGGCCCAGTGCGGGTTGGTAGATGTCACATGTCTTCGAATTGTTGGTTCTTGGACATGCCGGATTCCTCACGATGTTTTCCTTCACCGTTTTGGGAGTAATTGTGATGAAATTATTGCTGTTCCATTAACAGAATGGAATATCAAGTAGATATTCATATTATTTTTAAAAATCAAGATTGACAATTTTGCTTTAGCCTCCCTCTTAATGGTTCAGTAGCTTATACGGAACTTCAAAAAGAGATTTAACTAAATAAGGTGCTATTTTTATTTTTGTTTGTTCGTGGCCAAGTAATAACAGTCGCAAGGTCCGATCTGAGGTTAAGCTACGTTTGCCGAGGTCAGTCCGTGGATGGGTGACCATCTATTGCATACCGAGACTACTCCTTTGTTTGGAAAGCACGTTAAGCCTTTAGTCCCGGCTGTCATTCATAGATCTTTGACAGTCGTTCCGGATAGTAAGATGCCCAAAAAGTCTGACAACGAGTTTCACCACTAAGTATAGTGTCACCCAGTAACTGGCTTGTGGAGGTAAAAAATAAATAAAATAAGTGTATTAATACAAAAACCATACTTTATAAAGCTCATACAATACACATAGGAACATTAAACTTTGGGAATAAAGGTTGCATAAACAGTGAAAACCCGATTGTGAACTCGTCAACGCACAAAAACCGAGCCTTTCTCAGGGATTCCTAAATGGCGCGCGTAATATATAGGTCGGATTCGCTGCATGTAAAATACTGATATTCTCTGCATCTGGTTCTACTGGAAGTAGTCTTAGTAGGAGGGAAAAGGCTAGGCAGACGATGACTAGTTAAATAACACTTTTATTTTACAATAGTAGAATTTAACTCAATACATGATGAATCGGCTCAGTTTTCATACCCACTCCCGTTTCCAATGAACATTAGTTTTTATTATTTCAATATAAATACTTAAGTGATATCGCCTCAATTATACTTTACCACATGCTTCCACTGCCTGTTATTAAATAAAGTAGTATTAGATTGATTTTATAATAAAATCATCATCATCAGCCTACAGCAGTCCACTGCTGGACATAGGCCTCTCCTATTGCACGCCATTCAACTCAAAATTTCGGCAACTCTCATCCAGCTGCTACCAGCCATCCTGCGAAAATTGTCGCTCCATCTAGAAGAACACGTCTACCCCATCGCTCATCGGTTCTACTGCTAATATGGCCGGCCCATTGCCCCTTCAGCTTGTTTATTCTGTTAGTTATGTTGATAACTTTGGTTCTCTGTCGGATCACTTCGTTGTGGATTCGATCCCTCAGACAGACTCCAAGCATAGCCCGTTCCATAGCTCGCTGAGCGACCTTGAATTGATGGACCAGCCGTAGCGGGAGTATCCACGTTTCGGCCCGTAAGTCATAACTGCATGGCAGGATGCACTGATTGGAGACCCTATTCTTTAGGCTCTGTGGAATTCGCGACGAGAAGACTCGACATACAAGAAAAAAATACTAGCTTCTTACTGTCCCACTGCAGGGCAAAGGCCTGGAGAATGCTCAAACTCAAAGCCTTTATTTCAATTAAACCATTTACAGGCACTTTTGAATTGTCAAGTAGTCGATCAGTCAGAAAATATGAAGCTAGTTGCCCATTCCAAAGCGTAGGTACCTATAAGATAAGATAATATGCTTCATTTCTCACCACAATATAAAAGTACATTAAAAGATCAAGAATAATACATAATAGTTTAACTTATACTGTGGGAGACTGGTGCCTAAGCTAGGCGTAAGGCCTGTATTTCAGGACACCAGGTCTCCACCCCTACAGAAGCAGTTACATTCAAATCGGATTATGCACTCGCATACAAATGCGATAAGTTATAAAAGCAAAGAGAAAAATAAATAAAATTAAGAAATATACAAAATACACAATTGATTAATACTTATTTTAGGGTTAGTATTTATGTGTGTGTGTTACGGTGTGTGCGCGCTTGTGTGAGTACACAAAACTACGATGATCAAACCTTGAAACTGGTTTATGTGTTCATAAGTTTTAACAGTACCTGTCTACACTTACTAACAAATATTTGAACAAAATATTTGAACCCCAAATCAAATTAAATTCGTAATTTAACTGATGAGACTGCCCGTTTAGTGTACTTTAGCTATTTTCATAGTTTAATGTCGTACGGTATTCTATTGTGGGGAAATGCCGCCGATATTCAGACTATCTTTGTTTTGCAGAAGCGAGCTGTTCGATCAATTTATAAATTAAGTTAACAAAATTGTTTAAAAAATACAGTAATATCCATAATATAAATACTAGAAACAAACACAAATTTGTTGTACCTACAACAAGGCTCAAGAAAATAGGTGGCTCGTTCAGATGCCAATGTTATACGCTTTTATAATAAACTACCAAGCCACGTTCATGATCTGTGGGTCATTTTTTTTTTTTATTCTCTCTGTTCTGTTAGTTTTTTTCATGGTCTGGCAGTTTGAGTAATTTATGTGGCCTACCCAAATATCCTTTCTTTTGTATTGTTCGTCGAATCGTTAAGCTCGTTAAATCTTGAGTTGAGCTGCACGATTTCTGACAAACGCGTGCACTGACTGGACAGGTCCTCTCAATCTGTGGTTCTTTTCTTAAAAGACCATCTCAGACATCGATCTACATGGTCTTCATATAACCTGACCAAGATTATGTCTGGACCTTAAAAGAGACTGTGACCTCTGACTTTGTTTCGGCCTTTCTTCTCAGAGTAGTCTGATAGGAAACGCCGATTTCATCTAGTTTTAAAAAAATATGATTGATGTGTAAAAGAGTTTGTACAAACCTACTTACAAAAATAAAATCATTAATCATTTATCATATGAGATGAGATGAACAGGTTAATCCTCACCACAGTGCCATTTAGAGCCCAAATGTAATAACAAAAGGGGAGGTATTAAAATTCTAAGCATGTATGCCTAACACGGCCTACGCGCTACGAGCGCTACGCGCATTGGCTACGAGGTTTCGTAGGCCGGCGCGCGCCTACGCAATGTCTACGTCACTCCGCCCACTACGAAAACCTTTAACTGTATGTTAAAAGTTTATCTGTTACTAAAAACAGCATACAAGCTGGTTGGTTTAGTAAGGGATTTTGATACTTAATTTGTGAACTTTATTATAAGATTTTTAAGGTTTTCCTTTCGATGGAAAAAATACTTTTAGGTCTGAAACTTAAGAAGGAACTTGTCATCCAGGTGCGCCAGCAGATCTTCATAACTCTCTCTTATACAAGAATATAAAACGTTAACTCATAGGTGCCATTAATAACAACATATTCCACACAGCGGTAAACAAAGGCGGACGTAATCCACAATACATCTACATTTTCTTCAGTTAAGTATTATATGCTCTATGTAATAGGGGGAAGAACCTATATTGCCTATAACTAACATCAACAAACCCAGAAATTAGGCATATTTCGGGACATCGCCAAGTGGTTGGATGACTCTTCACGTGAGCAGAGGGCTGGCCTATTTTTAGCCCATTGCCATCCAACGTGGTAATGCTGCCAGCCTTTTGGGCACTTATCCCATTGACAGCGATGCGGACGAATTTTTTGATGTCCAATGAGTTCTTGCCTTTTTCTTTTCCTTTTTTTATTATATACTTGTTTATAATATGTATATTTTAGTGTTAAATTGTAAAATAGGTTAAGTGTGTTAGAAATAAATGTATATATGAGATCGAAAGACATTAGGCTGCTATTTAGAATTCCTTATCCAAAAACCCTGTAACACTGTTACCGACCCGGGACTCGCACCCAGGAGCTTGCACTAGCAACCACTAGTCCAATAAAGCTACTTCATTATACCGTTAGTAATAACCAATCACACTTTACCGGTAAACCTCAAAGACAATTCCACCAATAAGGCAATTATACCAAGTGAGCTGAATGATTATATTATCATCCATTTACATTACATCTACATTTAGTATATAACAAATTCGTTTTTCGTATTTGTCTGTATGACCGCTGACATAGCATAATGTTTCCACTACTGGGACGCAAGCCCCCTTTGACAGGGAGTGGGCCGTAATCCACCATGCGGGCCCAGTGCGGGTTGGTAGATGTCACATGTCTTCGAATTTATGGAGTTAGGACAATGCCGGTTTCCTCACGATATTTTCCTGGACCGTTTTGAGAGCAGTGGTGATTAAATAATTTTCACATGTTTAGCGCTTTTCTGGGTTCGAACCTACAACACGTAAGACGCGGCCATTACCACTGCACACTGGAACACCACTATACACTAATCAGTTTATAATATTCCCACTGCAGGGACACAGGCCTCCTCTCTGTGTGAAAGAAAGAAAAAGTATTTATTGCGACTCGTACAGGAAGATCACAAACTAAACAAGTAAAAAAAAACAAGTTATATAAGAAAGTAACAAAAAGAAAAACGAAACATACGAGGCCAAAAGGCTCCTATCTCAGCATGATGCTGCGAAATTTAAAAAATAATTGTCACAGCGCTGGTATTCTGATAGGGGCCGCTGTAATGTCACGGTCAGTTACAGAAATAAATAAATAATAAAATAGATTGTGAGAGTGTGTGTGTTTAGTTCTTCTAAACTGCACAACGGATTTTGATATGGTGTTTACCATCTTGTAGCGCAATTATTCCGGAAGGTTTATTTATATAAAACATTAATATTTAACTTAGTGCCTCGAAAAGCACGTTATGCGGTTGATCGATCTTTGACAGTCGTTACGGGTAATCAGAAGCCTGAAAGTCTTAATACCAGTCTTACCAAGGGGTATCGTATTACCCAGTAACTGGATTGTGGAGGTCAGATAGGCAGTCGCTCCATGTAAAATACTGGTATTCCGCTGCATCCGGTTAGACTGGAAGCCGACCCCAACATAGTTGGGAAAGGCTGGGCAGATGATGAGATGATGATTTTGCCAGTTCGAAGCAAAAAGAATATAAGAGGATCTTACTACAGCACATTATAGCGAATTCATTAAGACATACTGACTTTATACTGTAAGAAGAAATGTTTGTAAAACAGTAAAAGGCAAAACAGTAACGTTTAATGATTGAACATAGTATTTACAAAAAAAAAAAGGAAAAGTATCGTTACTGTAATGTAAGTAAATTTCAATGGTTTGAATGGTATCACTAAATGAATAAAACAGTTAATTTTGTGACCTTTTATCTACCTAAAACGTTAAAGTTTACTGTCATGACGGTAACATTTTGCCTCAAGCTTTAATTGTTTTTGGATCAGTAAAAAAATACTGTTTTGAACGTTAGACTCTTATGGAACTGTTTAAAGCAATTCAAATTAATGTTTTTTCATTTTTATTTACTGCTTATTTCTTTCAGTGCGTTACGTGGTTTCTACTTACCCCCAATGGCATGAAGTCGGGAGTAAAAAACCAGTGCGATATTGCTGTCATTTTTATTAAAATAGCATTAAAATATAACTAAAGTGTTCTAAAGTTTTAACCGAAATCAACATTCAATTAATTATATTTGCAATGAATTCAAATAAATGGTAGAATTAAATTTTATTGTCACAAATCATTCTTTGTTTTTGAATTCTTAGCATTTTTTTAAACCGAAATTAATGCCCATGAATCCGAAATAAAAACACGACGAATCATTTATTTTCTTCGCCTTGAACCCTTAAATCTTACCCGTAATTGTCATCAAATAATATCTTAGATATATGACGTAATATGACGTCACAAGTCGTTATAAAACACATAATACTTTTTAATCTGGCGTCGGCCGTTTACGAGTGTTGGTCGCTGGCAGTATATAAGGCGAGGCGATGTAGTGCCGAGGAGTAGACACCTGTTCATCGTCGACTGTGCGGACGGGACTTACGAACGAATGTGAGTACAACACTATTTCATTTATTTTTCTTAAGTTTATTTTTTAGATAGGGATAGTGTTGTGTGGAATTGGAGTGATTTGTATTGAGTAAACTTTAATTTCTTCGCTATTTTTGGGAGGCTATTTAAATGCAAATAAAAATAGATTAAAAGTAAAATAGTTATATAAAATTTTTAAACGTGGTAACCTTACATTTCTACTTTCATTACCAACTAAAAATAATAACTTTTAAGTACTTTAAAAACTATTTCTTCTTAATAATTTTCCCAGAACGCTCCGTAACAAAAATAAGCGGAAGTATTTTTTGTTATTTAAACTTTTTAATAAATAGTTTTTTCTGTGTTGGTGGTAATTTTAATCTATGTCAAAGAGCTACTGGAGAATTTCTCAAAGGCTTTATTAGCTCACAAAAATCTCCAGTGCATTAAAAATTGAATGCTAATATGCTGGCCAATATTCTTTGACAAACTTTAATAAGAAAAATAAGCGACTAATATTTTAGCTAGGTACCTAGTTAGCATTCGATTCTCTCTTTATTAATATTTTTTGTTATTTGAACTTTTTAATAAATAGTGCTACATATTTTGTCTGTGTTGACGGGAATTTTAATTTATGTCAAAGAGCTACCTACTGGAGAATTTCTCAAAGGCTTTATTAGCTCATAAAAATCTCCATTGCATTAAAAACTGAATTCTAATAAGCTGGCCAATATTCTTTGACAAACTTTAATAAGAAAACTAAGCGACTAATATTTCAGGTAGGTACCTACTAGTTGTCGTTCGATTTTCTCTTTATCAAAAGCATCTTGCGTCCTTTTGCATCTTGCGTAAAGATATTTTGTTAATAAGTTGTTGTTGGGTTATTATCATGTTACCCAGTAACTGATTTGTTGAGGTTAGATAGGCAGTCGCTCCATGTAAAATACTGGTATTTAGCTGCATCTGGTTAGCTGACCCCAACATAGGAAAAGAATAGGCAGATTCATTGGTTGTTGGATTATTTCAGGACTTTTTCCGTAAATCATTAATGTGTTCTAACAATTAATCTGCTATTAACAATCTGGGGGCCTAAAAAGGCCACTTTGCAGAATCATAAAAGGATAAACTTGTGAATTATAATGGACAGTTAACTGTTAAGTTAATCGTATAAAATCCCATTGGTGAAAGATTTTTCAGTATTTTTTTTTGTCTGTGCTAAAATACCAATCAATCTAATCCAAATCCAATCCCAATCTCTTTTTTTATAAGAAAAACACGGACTGTCTTCGCCATATAATGATTCATAATGTTATCCTATCCATACTGTTTGCAAAAGTGACATCGAAATAAATTACACCTAATTTTGACCAAAAACTACGTCGTCGATGCGCCAACTATACGAAATATTCATTTTATTCCAATTCATATTTTTATTGTTAAATAATTTTCCGTTCGGAAAAAAAAACTTTAAATTAAAAAAAAATACACAGTTAAAATTGATAATAAATAATATATATATATTTGTTTTAAAACTAAGACGGCTATAATATTTTTCTTTACTGAATAAACTAATAAAGTTAAATAGAATAAAGGTAAAGCGTTGAAGTCTTCCGGTTGAAAGAAATATCTACAGAGTATCATGTAGCCTGTCGTCTTTTTTATCTTTTTTTTTTTATTTAATCCAAGCCTTTATTCCCAAAGGGTTGGGCAGAGGTGTTCCTTTTTAGGGTTCCGTACCTCAACAGGAAAAACCTAACCCTTATAATATAAGATCACTTCGTTGTCCGTTTGATTGTCCATCTGTAAAGACCCTTTGTCTCAGTAACGCGTGGAGTTATCAAGTTGAAATTAATCTGAGATACCTGAGTATTCACTGAGGCTGCAATTCCTTGAAGCAGTAAAAAAATCGAACTTCTAAGTCAACGCAATCAAAAGATATTGGGTGTGTATGTTCCGTTTATGCCGCATATTTTGACACTCACATGGGAATCAAAACCTATAGGGTACTTCCCGTTGACCTAGAATCATGAAGTTTGGCAAGAACCAATATCATATAGCACAAGTAAAGGAAAAAGTCTGAAAACCGTAAGTTTGTAGTTACATTATACCTACAAATTTGTACGGAACCCTCGGTGCACGAGTCCGACTCGCACTTCACTGGTTATTTTTATAAACGCATAAAACTATTTCTGTTTTTCTTTCTGTATTCATACATATAGTACGCAAATTACTGATTTAATTTTTTACGATTACATAGTACGCAAATTACTGATTTCATTTTAAATTGAAAAAAATAATGTAAAGCAATTTGAGGCAGTATTGCTTACATGAAACTGTTATTTTACTTTTAATGATTGTATGAAATGAAAAAATTCATCTATTTATTACTTAAACGAGTGTATTTTTGGAAAATAAATCCATGTATTTATTACTTAAACTAGTGTATTTTTGGAAAATAATTACCTTTCTTCTGCTCCTTCTTTTTGTGTCGATGGTACTCTTCGATGTTTTATATAGTTTGAGCCCAGTTGGTACCCACGTTGATTGCAGCATCAGTGGCATTATTTAGGTCATTCAAGGTGCAGGTGAACGGGCACTTAGGGCACTCCAGCAGACGGGGCATGGTCTGATTAGAGGCACCGCAATTACCTTTTAGGAGTGGACAAAAAAGCGTGGTAAAATAGATGATTCCGATGTATGTGATTTTAAATGAGTTAAGTTTAAGGTTGTAGTTTTAAGGGCCTACTTGTACAACCTTTATGACCACCAACCCACATATACAACGTTATTTTTAGTATATGCGAAACCTGAATATAGTTTGTTCAGAATAAGTAACTGAATCGATTCCAATAATTTTTACCCCATGTTATATTTTGTCTCAAAAATATTTAAGAACTACTCTAAAGATATAATCATTATTTCAAGCTTCGAGGGATCTTTGACTACTGTACAGATATGATCATTATTTCAAGCTTCGAGGGATATTTGACTACCTTACAGATATGATAATTATTTTCTTTTGCATCTCAATGCTCAATCATATAGAAAATACTTTATATTATGCCTGATTATCACGACTTACTCATTTATTGGTAAAATAAGTTTCCATATTGAAACGTAGTTTCTGTAGAAAAGTGGCACCAAATGCTGTGTGTAGCAATTGGCAAGTTTCTCGTCATATTCTGAGGGTTTAATGCCTTAAAAGGAAAAAACGGAACCCTTATAGAAACACTTCGTTGTCGGTTCATCCGTCTGTCAAGACTTTTTCTCAGGAACGCGTGGAGGTGTCAAGTTGAAACTATATCAAAATTGAATTATATCAAATATACATAGGTCTACAGTTCATTGGAGCTCTGAAAAAAATCAAGGTTTTAGTCAACGCAATAAAAAAAAATGGGGCCAATTATATCGATGTATGGGAGAACATGTTTTCAAATATAATACGGTAGGTATAAAGTTTATTCTTGGGATAAATTCATTCCAACTACAACCCTTCATTGTACGTGTTCGGACACGCCGGCCGGTTTTTATTTCTTAAGGCGGGTTCGAGTCTGTTAATTTTTCAGTAACAGCCTGATGTTTGGAAACTTTTTAACTCTTCGCACGTCGAGTGTACACCATGTGTACCGATAACAATATAATTGCTATTGTGTCTGCTAATTTGACGCGCGACGGGTTTTTGAGCAGCTCAGAGGGCCGTTCGTAGCATTTCGTATTTCTATGGCGACTTTCAGCAGGTTTAGGGCTCCTGTACACGATGCCGCCGCCGCGCCGACACCGCACTTCTATGCTGTGTATACGTTCGCGACCGCACCGCCCCCGCGTCGCCGCCGCACCGCCGCCGCGCCGCCATTCGCCAATGTTTGACTTTGCTTATTCCATTACCGGCCGCCAACTTATGCGCAGCTAGCAATGTATTACTAACAACTGATAGTGGTATAGTAAAATCAAGCGGCTCGGACGCGGTGGCGGTGCGGCCGCGAACGTATACACAGCATAGAGGCGCGGTGGCGGCGCGGTGTCAATTCCATAGCATTAATTTGATCTATCTCGTAAGGTTTAGCCAGCGTTTGCAATGTAAGCGCAGAAAAATATGTTTGTTACGACATCACAGTACAAATCTTTGAATTTCTCGGCTTTTCTCTACTATAATATGCATGTATTATACATATAAACCTTTCTCTTGAATCACTCTATTTACTGCTAAAAACTGCATTAAAATCTGTTCCGTACTTTAAAAGATCTAAGTTAACAGGGAGTGGGAGCGACTTTGTTTTATACTATGTAAAGATACACACCGATTTCGGTGCTGGTGTACACTCCCTTGACCTCAATATTAACTTCCACATACCGCTAGGCACACACAGCTCGATCTTTCAATGCGAATGTGTTGCCTTAACACAAGCTGCAACAGCAGTAAAGCGCTTAGGCATTCGGAACTACGGAATTAAGTTCCTATCCGACAGCCTATCTGTGCTCAAAGCTTTAGAAAGCAAACAAACTAACAATAAACTAATCTTCGAGTGCCACCTAGCTCTGGAGAGTTTATCGACATCCAATCGTATTACTCTCCAGTGGATCAAGGGGCATAGTGGATCCTTGGGCAATGATGCTGCAGATGAACTTGCGAAGAGAGGCTCTGATATGAGGGTGCTAGGCCCGTACCCACTTCTCCCTTTGCCTTTCTCACAATTTCGTGCGTGGATTCGCCAAAGATCGACCGAACTCCATAACAACAGATGGTCACGGGCAGCAGACTGTAGACAGTCAAAATTGGCTTTACCAATGATTCACCCGCGACTAACCAAAAAACTTCTCAGCCTAAGCAGAAATAACGTTAGAATAATAATAGGTTCAATTACGGGCCACAACCTCCTTAACAAACATCTTTTCAACATAGGCGCCACAGACAGCCCCCTTTGCAGGGGCTGCCTTGACGCCGAGGAATCAACCGCCCACGTCATCCTGGAATGCGAGGCCGTGGCTTCTCAACGTGCAGAAATCCTCGGAACAATGAGGTCGCTCCGCGAAGCCTGCGAAGCTCCCAGGAAGCTTCTGTGCTTTTGGGCGGAGCTTGGCTGGCTCTGTTAGCCAGAATCCCCACGCACAACGGACCGAATGGGAGTCTAAGTGCGGAAAAGGGAGCCCCATCATCATCATCATCATACACACCGATTTCTCTCTTTCAGTCGTCAGTAATTTGACTTTCGAAAGAAGAAGACAAAGCGTTGTGTAACTATACAGACGCTATACAACGTTTATTAGTACGGGGGTTACCGTTAAATCCGTGAAATATCTGTACGATATGTTATGACTTGTATCCGGTCTAGGTACTTGCGGAGTAAGGAACGTAACGGAAATTCTACTGATTTATAAATTGAAAATATTTGTTTCGCACATAATATTTACTTCGTTTTCAGACTTTGTTCATATCTATAGGTCATACGTACTAAGTAATTTTTCTTGTCGTGAAAAAATAATTCCAAAATTCTTTAGAAAAGTTGTATTTTCGATTAGAAAATCGTTTTAATTTCCGTTGAGTTTACGTCGAATGTTAGTGCTATTTCTACACAGTCACCACTCAGTCTATAATAGTGTGCTTTCTGACGTTTTTCGAATGAACGATCAAATCAATCATTCTTGATATAATTATTAATAACTTGGCCACTTATTATTTATGGAAACAAGAAACCGCCGAAACGAATTCGAAACTTATGCGGGTGAAACTGCGGGGCGCTGCCAGTCTTTTATATTTTTAAATGTTTTTATTATATAATTCTAATATTTAAAAATATAATTTATATGTATTTACTGAAATAAAGGAGATAATAATAAAAAATGCAAATAATTTTTTTTTTCAAATTCGACGGTAGTTGCAGAAATTAGCGCGTTCAAACAAAAAACACACTCCTTATCAAAGAGTATAATAATACGGGAACTCCTTATTAAGGCTCCTACAAACAGGCGCGACGCGCGACGCAAATCGCGCGCAACACAAAGGCACCGCTCGTTGCGCGACTTGCGGTGCCTTTGTGTCGCGCGCGATTTCATCGCGGGTCGCGCCTGTTTGAAGGAGCCTTTACACAGGCTGGCAGGCCCCGTCGATGCGCAACCTGTTACCATGAATTCAGTACATGATTCTGAACCCCTCTTTGCTGAAATTATTCGTCAGTTATTATTCGGTGTGTCCATGTCCCTGGCAGCCTGTTTCAGTACGGCATGTACCTATACAATGTGTAACTGAATTAATGTTCATTATGAAAATGTTCCACCGATATTCGTCGTCGGTCGAAAGTCTATGACGACGTCGAGGACAGAGCGGTGCCCCTCAAGGGGAGTAGTGCAGGACATTCAGCTAGACGAAGAGATGGCCGATGGAGTAAAGCTGTGACGGAATGGTGGCCAAGGTTCGGCCAAAGAAACCAGGGCCGTCCAAAAGCGCGCTAGGTTGACGATAACGTCAAAGTCGCGGGGAACACCTGGTGGAGAAACGCACAGAACTGGGAAGTGTGGACAAAATGGGAGGCCTATACCCAGCAGTGGGTGATTCCGGGCTGAAATGATGATGATGATGATGAAAGTGTTTGTTCAGAATCATTTACTGAATCGATTTCTGTCATTTTTATTTCCGGCGTATAGGTAGTCAAAATAAACCAAAATGGATGAAGTACCTGCTACGCTAGACCCATACACTTAGGTGTGGGACTCTGTGCATGCGTGTATTTATAATGTGAACATCATTTTCTCCCACATTCAGTATACCTAATTTTTATTAAACAGTGTTTTATACACAACTAGCTGACCCGGCGAACTTCGTACCGCCTGAAATCTCTGATATCTTGTAACATATTCATTTTATTGATTTGCTGTGAAGGGAATTTTTAATCTCCATGAAATGCACAATGTAGCTAATGTATTTATTTGGATAAGGAATAATACTGTATTGTTTAAAATAGCTTGGTAAATAACCCATATTTTGTTACTGTGGGTTATTACATATGAGATAAACATACATATACCATCACGGACTTTTTTATCGATGTTTTTAAGATATACAATTCCGTAGTACATTATTTAATCTATCTCGTAATGTTTAGCCAGCAGCGTTTGCAATGTAAGCGCACAAAAATATGTTTGTAACGACATCACAGTAGAAATCTTTGATTTTTTCGGCTTTCCTCTACTATAATATGCATGTATTATACATATAAAGCCTTCCTCTTGAATCACTCCATCTATTGCTGAAAACTGCATTAAAATCCGTCGCGAATTTTAAAATATGGGAGCTTCGATCAATCTTTGTTTTATATACGATGTAAAGATAAAGATAGCAAAAATTCAGTATTTATGTATTATGATTAAAACATAATATTCTAATTGGGGTGTTTGGTGGTATGTAATCCGCACAATAAAGCTTGCATACATCATTGCAGATCCACAAAAACTTTTAAATGGGTGTCCACCACAGATAAACTGAACGATTACAAAAGTTTCATATAACTACATTTATAAATTATTATTACTTTGCAACTCATATATAAACGTTCCAAAAATAGTTATTTCCCTAATAATTAACTTGAACAGGGGCTAAGTAATAACAGCCGCACGGGTCGACCGATCAGGTTAAGCTACGCTTGCCACGATTGATCCAGGGATGGGTGACCATCTTTACATAACAAGACTATTCAAGACTGTTTCGGCTGTCATCTTTGGCACTCGTTACGGGTCGTCAGAAGCCCGAAAGTCCGACAACCAGTCTTACCAAGGGGTATCGTATTACCCAGGAACTGGGCTGTGGAGGTCAGATAGGCAGTCGCTCCATGTAACATACTGGTATTCAGCTGCATCCAGAGAGACCGGTAGTTGTGGAAAGGCTAGGCTTGCAATTGACTTGACTTGAACAAATATATTAGGTATACTTATATACTTACCTGGCAAAATGAAGAGTGAGCATCTCTGCCTATTTCAGAGAATAACAGCTTCATGGTGTTCTGTGGTAGTTCCACGTTGTGCCGTAGGACTGTATTCATTCACACCCGTTTTTGAAAGTCGGTTGCTTTTTTTTGTAAAAAAGTTTTTATTTTTCACTTTAAAGTTTTTACACCACACAAATTCGTATACCTAACACTACTTGCCACAATATAAGTGGCAGGATGTTATTATAACATTATCAATATAAACTAAGTGTCAAAAATACTTATTATTGAAGCTAACTCAAAAACTACCCGAGCAAAGTTAATAAAATGTATACGGGACTACCCCTGAGGACCCCCCTATCCATTAAAAAAAAGAATTTGAAATAGGTTTGCAATTGCCGGAGATATCGCGTTACAAACATAAAAAAAAACAGTCGATTTGAAAACCTCCTCCTTTTTTGAAGGCCGTTAAAAATAAATAGAAGTCGCTTTTCGTGTATGTCTGTATGACCGCGTTGTTCTCCTAAACTTCGCAACGGATTCTGGTGCGGTTTTCACCAGAGAATTTATTCTGATGATTCATGGTTATAAAGTCCATGTGTGTTACTCTTATATTAAAGTAACTTATAATAGAGAAATCTCGATGTTTCGTCAAGATCTAAACCGCCGCGCGAAGCAGGGTCGGGTCGCTAGTCTAAAATAATATGCAAAGTAAAATGCAATTAGATCAAAGTCTCATGTCGGTGGTTTGTTGGAATACAATCAAAATTATGCAGAATTCTGACAGTTGTGGCGCGGGTAACCCCCGGGGATGGCGAACTATTATGATAAAGGGGCTTAGGATTAAGTTTACATAACCTAAAGCGCGGTCTTTGTCGGACTGCATAGAAAAGAAAGAGACGTGCGATGACGCAGCGCTGGTAATTTATTGCAAAATATGAAGCAATTATTTAATTACAAAAAATCTGTTGTTAGGACTAAAAAACTAAAACACTACTATTTTAGTATTTTGCTTGTGTGGCAAAAAAACAGAATGATTGTGTGTATGTTAGTATAGTATTTACTGTAAAAAGACGGTTTTAGAGGTATCTTCATGATTTTTTTCTATCGTATCAAATTAGTTGTATTATGTTTTCAACACACTATCTACCTAGCATATACCCTGAAGAATATCATATATTTTTCTGATTTTGTTTACTGTAGTCGATCAATCGATCATACTTACTTGTATTGTTTCTAAAACTTGCGTTTTTTGCGTTTAGCTCCTGTAAGCCACTTAAGATAAGGTTCTAGTTTGATGCGTTTATTATAATGTGATGTGACGTCCCTCCCATCCTGTACAAAAAATGTCCCCTTTTATTAGGAACGACAACTCTGTAGTTAAATAAGAAACGGAAATCAGGTACAGTCCCTTCAGTTATGTTACGTCTAACAGCTGCAAACCATTAACAACCCTAAGACAGCGAAAGTAAAGTTTAATATTATTTTGCCAGTGATGCAAAATCAGAGTGAAATAATTGTTGTAGATAGTTTTAGTTTTTCGAAGGCCCCAGTTTTTTGAGGGGCCCGTGGCTGAATAATAACAGCCGCACAGGTCGACAAATCAGGTTAAGCTACGCTTGCCGCGGTTGGTCTGTGGATGGGTGACCATCTTTACATACCGTGACCGCTCCGTGCCTCGGAAAGCACGTTAAGCCATTGGTCCCGGCTGTCATTCGTGGATCTTTGACAGTCTTTACGGGTAGTCAGTAGCCCGAAAGTCTGACAACCAGTCTTATCAAGGGGTATCGTATTACCCAGTAACTGAGTTGTGCAGGTCAGATAGGCAGTCGATCCATCTACGCGGGGCAAAGCACAGGCGCCGAGCGGTCCTGCTGCTGCTGCGAAAAGCACCGTCGCTCCCGCGACGGTGGCTGCGGAGGGGGGTGCGATGTCCGACTGATGGGCAGGGTCGAGCATCGCATCCTGGTGTCGCGGTCTCCCACAGACTCCCCTCCCCTCTCGCTCTTAGAGAGGGGACCGGGATACGTGGCCGCCGCGTGGGGAGAATTGGCCCTGGTAGGGGTCAACTTCTCCCCAAACCGCCCTGGTCCGGGGATCGGACAGGACCTCTCGCTTCCCGGCGTGGTCAACGCCATGCTGGGGAGCGAGGGGGCCTGGGCAGCAGCAGTAGCCTCCTTTTGCGAGGACGCAATCTCGCAAAAGGAGGAGGCGGAGCGCGCGCCGCTGCGCCGCTCCGCAGACGAAGGGGTCGGAGAAGGCGCCGCCCTCTCCCTCCTCATGGTGGCGATGGGCGGGCGACAGGCACGGGGGTGCCTTCGCCCGCATTGCACCCATCACCACCTACGTCTGTAACTCCCGGGCCCCTCCCCCTCCCCACGGGGGGGGCGTGAGGGGTCCGCCTTGCAGGGCAATCGTCGGCGGAGGACTGGACGTCAAGGCTTTGCCGGTTTCCCAGTCCCCCGCCACTAGGACGAAGCGGGAGTATCGCTGGGTTATTTTAGTGGGTATACCGGGTCAGCCCGGGGAGTCCCACATAGCCCCCCATCCCCCGATGGGAGGGTATGCGTAATGCATTTTTTCCCAGCGCAAACAAAAAAAAAAAAAAGGCAGTCGATCCATCTAAAATACTGGTATTCAGCTGCATCCGGTTAGACTGGAAGCCGACCCCAACATAGTTGGGCAAAGGCTAGGCAAATGATGATGACTTTCAGTTTTTCGAAATATGTTTCAGAAGTAAACCGACACTCAAATTCCACCAATAAGGTAAAGGTTGATGCCCACTTTGGTATCCCTCTCCAATAGCCATGTGTTAGAAAGACATATTTACGATTCTAATGATTATAATTCTCTAAATATGCACCTGTTATTGTCGCGAATCATATTTTGATCAAGATACAACCTGACAATGAGCTGCAAATTGCATAAAACGTAAGAAAATTTGAATTTCGCGGTCTACCACTATCCATTCACCTTAAGAACGTTTTTCTGTAGGTACAACAGTTAAGGTGGCTTCCCTTACTGCCTCATCTCACCTTCCACCCTGTATTACTCCGACCGCTCGAGGAATCAAGGCAAAGGCCCTTGGAATTATTGTACTAAATCTTAAATACGTACCTTTCTAATTATATATTACTAGCAGCGCCCCGCGGTTTCACCCACGTAAGTTTCGATCTCATCGAAATATCGTGATAAGAAACTATCCTATGTCCTTTCCCGGGACTCAAACTATCTCTATACCAAATTTCATCTACTTAAATCTGTTCAACGGTTTACTCGGTATTGATAAACATCCAAACATCTTCAAAAACTTTAAAATTTTTAATATTATAGTAGGATTGATTCCGATTGGAGCAGGTTACAGCTTCCATACATTTCGTAGCATCATCCGTTACCAAATGGTTACTCTCAAAATCGATACCGGCCTGCTCATAATTAATAATATGTCAAACGTGTTTGTTTAAAAAATACCGTATTTTTTAGAGGCTTACAGTACATCTATCGTGACATTAATTAATTAATATGTAACTCCAGTTCTTTTATGTCTATTAATATATTTTTATTGTTTCCTTTCTAGTTCGTTAGGATAAAAAGTTGTTAATTATCTGGCAAAATTTTTATAAAATGTTTCTCATTTTTAAAAAAAAGTTCATAATTATAAATTAGTCCATTAGTCAATCAAAAATTGGCTCGTGGCTAAGTGATAACAGCCACACGGGTAAGCAATGCTTGTTGAGGTCGGTCAGTGAATGGGTGACCAACAATTACATACCGAGATCCCTTCGTGCCTTGGAAAGCAGTGAGCCGTTGGTCCGCGCTGTAGATGTTTGCTAGTCGGTACGGGTCGTCAGCAGCCGATGAAATTTGATGAAAGGACCATGCGTCATTTTGGGCCCACTTTTTCAACATTGTTCAACAGTGATGAGTTATATGTCATATGAAAGCTCTTAAAGTGTACTTTATTTCATTATATGGCTGCTAAGTTCAAATCCAGCGCGAAAACGGTTTTTTTATGCGTTTTTTAAAATCTGTTTTGTTTTGATATTAAATTATAATTAGCTGTCAGTCAGTAGCTAGGATTATAAATAGCTCTTGTTCTACTAAAAATATACTAAAAATGTTGAACATTTTTAAAAAACGAAAAAAAACATTTTTGCGCTGAATTTGAACTTAGCTGCCATAGAATGAAATAAAGTACACTTTAAGAGCTTTCATATGACATAGGTTTCATCACTATTGCACAGTGTTGAACATTTTTAAAAAACGCATAAAAAAACCGTTTTCGCGCTGGATTTGGACTTAGCTACCATAGAATGAAATAAAGTACACGCCAAGAGCTGTCATATGACATAGGTTTCATCACTGTTGCACAACTTTGAAAAGTGGACCCTTTTTTTTTTTTGGTTGTCGGGGGGAAACCTTCAAAAGGCCCCCGACCTCCGGGGAGGGAGATCGGGGAGTGTGGGATTTTTACCTCACCAAAACCACCCCGGTGATCACCATCAGCACATAGGGGTGGTCCCGGTTCCTCTTAAAAGACCAATTCCGGAACCCCCCCGTGCAACGCCTGTAAGGCACATTCCCTGGGGAGACTGTAAAGGGGCCTCCCCTGAGCCTCGCTGTGCATGGCAGCACGTGACCACTGTGCCACCGCCTACCCTGGGGTCACTTGGTGGACGGACAGAGTCCCCATTCTGTGCGCCCGCAACCCCAAAGGTCCACCTACCTTATTTGGTAAGCGGGTTTC